>CM062567.1:22588750-32588750 GCA_031468815.1 Morus bassanus | reverse complement strand
ATTGTTTGTGTGTTCAGTTATGTGACAGTTCAGCAGGCACGATATGTAAAAATAAATCTGTGATGATGGTGCATCTCTTCAAAGTGTTTCCATCCAACTGCCCTGGTTTGGCATCGGCCAGCATATTCCATGAGCTGATTTTGGTCAAGCACTGGCTGTTATTTGACAGTAGTACTAATGAGGACCAAGTAGAAATGAGAGCCATTGACATGTTGTTGGAACTGTTGGAACATTTTCACCAACTCTCATAGTGGCTACAACAGAGTACTGAGAAAGACTCTTAAACTAAAGAGCTAGGAGTGAGGAAGGTGGGGGAGGAAATACAGATATCTGTCTTGATGTGCTTGTTTATCTTTTACCTTTGTTTCAGCTAGGGCATTGTATCTGAAAATAAATCTCTTCACCCAGATTCCTCTTCTACTGCAACTTCCTGGGCTGCCTGGCTATGAAAGCATTGATAGGCATGTATTAATTTACAGGTAGGAAGGATAAAAATCTAGGACAACTTTCACTGGTGAAAAGCAAGAAAAAGAGAGGTTGTATACACGTGTGATATTTTAAATGAATAACTTGTTTTCTGTTTTATGAGGGCATGTGGTGCATTAGAAATATAATCAACTCTGGAAGATATATAAAATCTTGTGCTGCAGACTATAATTCAGCCCTTAACTAATGAAGGCAGAAATGAACTTCATTGTGGACAAATTGTTTATTTACTCCTCCAGAGTATCTAAACTGGGTAGATGCAGCTGTTCCAAAATATTTGGAGACGATATTCTGTACCAAATGGACTGCTTCTTTGATCTTTGATGCAATTCTGGTATTTCTTACGAGTGTGTCAGCTAATTTGTCTGGATAAAATATATAATATCTCTTTATTAAAGAACTGATTTGCACTGTATTTTGTGTTCCACAGCAGTCCCTCTTAATGTGATATATTACCATGCTGCTTATTTCCCCTTTCATCATACAAAGACTTGCTGTTACCTCACTTGTTTGTTAGTGTAATTTACCAGCATTGGAATACTGACTTATGAGTACTGACTTAAAACAAACATTTACTCATAAGAACTTATTTCCACATCAATGATAGTTTTCTGCTCTGTAGCATTTTTCCTTGGTCTCTCGTTATGATCATCTGTGCCACATTTCAAAGAGCAGCATATCCCATATTTGGTTTCCATTAAGGTGAAAGCTCTGTGCCCTGTGCTATGATTTACAACCTCAGCATTTATGCAGTCTCTGTGCCCTAACTAGATTGGCTGGTGTATTTGAAATGTATTTTAGAAATGAAGCCTGGGATGGAAGGAAACTCTACTGCCTTATGATAAAAAACCTTGTCAACACACATGGAATTAAACAAACACAAGTTGTAATCTGTATTTTCTATGTTAGCTTCATTCAGAAAAGTCCACTATACCATGCAGTGTATCCCAGGGACTGGACTTTTAATATTCTTGACAACTGCCCTAAGGGGAATAATGTCCCTTAGAAAAAGTCACAGTAAAATCTGGCAGTAGATTAAGTTAGTTTCCACTTAGGTGTGACAGCAGAGTCATTACTGATTTTAGACTTAGCCAGTTTGAGAGTCGGCTTCACCACCATCAACTAAAGACTATGATGTATAGTTCCAGATGCTCTGGCCAATTGACCGTAAAATTGCTCCGCATTTCTGGCAGAGCAGCCAAGCTGGAGCTTTTAAAATCTCCACTCCCCGAGCTCAACACCCTCCCCCCTCTGCTTAAAAGCTGCTCATTATTCTTCTTCTGCCCGCTGATCTTAGCAAAAGAAAAACTTCTGGAATCAATTAGAAGTGTCTGCACTTGATGAGATTTGCACGTGAGTTCGGAATTGCGAGGCTTTGATAGTGTCAGCCAACAGCTGCAGTTTCAGGTGGTAAAATGGGGGAAGGAATTTTCCAGGGTTTATTTACAATCATAAAATAAAACAAAAATCAAGACAAGTTGGAAACCATCTAATGTGTCATTAAAATGAAGCCTGAATTGGGTTATATATTTATTTTGTCTGAAAAAAGTAAACTAGTGGTTTATTATCAGGATCTTTTCAATTACCTTGCAATTATTAGGCTGTACGGAGTGGTTGTAATAAAATGCAAGCTATGGTCTGCTTGCTGTAGTTTTAACTATGAAAGAGGCATCTGCTATTACTTTTGTCACTTTAATTGCTTGACAAGACAAGGAGGTAGTCATACTTAATAGAAATCAGAAGCATGCAGTCAAAGATGAAGCAGAGGTGGTACTCTTAAGATAGAAAATACATATTCACATATGCTGTCTGAAATTTTGTTTTGTTCTGACAACACTCACATTGACAGTTGTAAAGTTTATTTTCTGACCCTTCTTAGCTCAAAGCAGTTAGTGATTGTCTTGTATCTGTATGCAATGTTTGCATTTTAAAGATAACAACAGTGCCAAATGAAATTATTAATGTTCATTTATACCTCTAAGGGTGTCTTTGTAAAAATGAAACTGTGCCATTTCACACACATTGTTACTAACTTGCATTGCAGACTGGTTTGGTTCATAAGTCAAAGCATAATTTTTCTAAAAGCCAGTAATGTTACAAACCCCATCAAACTGCATTCTTTTCTACATCATAATAACACATGGATAATAATAGAAATCTCCATACCAGTGAATTGCTTCACCAATATTAGTCCCTAGTGACAAGTGAGATACTCCACATGGGTAGATATTTCTGTCTGTGTAATTGCAGTTCCAGTACTAGAGTATTAACCGACATTCTTTTTGTTAAGGCAGAAATGTGTATATTTGTTTCATACCTGGATTTCTTCTGCAGAGGTAGTACTGCTAGGAAAACTAATCATCTATAGAGTAAATTTTTTTTTCTTCTTTTTTTCACCCTTTAAAGAGCTTAAAAAAAGCACTTCCAGTGAAGGAGTGCTCAGAGAATTCCTTGTTTGCAGCATTAGTCATCTGTTTAAGCACAGAGGCACCTCTGTATCACAACACAAGCAGGGTTGGTGTACGCTGGAGTGAGAGGCAGGCATACAGACAGACCCCGTGCCATTTGGATTTTGTAGGGGAGATGCAAAGGCAGTCGGAGTAGACTTGTGTTTCCTATGCTTGACAGAGCCAGTGCTTACTGTTAAGTTTACACTCTTTTATACATTTTACATTCAAAGTTGATTTAAAGTATAGCACAGTGTAGAGCACGTTGCAGTCTTTAAGAGTCAAAGGCAAGGATAAGATGTGATTGCTGCATCCTGAATGAAAGACACTGGCTCACTTGCTGAGATTTTCCCATCCACACACATGGTGTGGGGAGAAGCAGAAGATACCTTCTGCAGCAGTCAGACTATGTCCCCAAGCCATGCTGAGCACCCGGAGTGGGGAGCCTTGTGGCCCCACTGTGCATGGCTGGTGGATGTGTGTGCTCTGTCTTTAGCCTATCAATCTCACCTGTGTGTAAGTGTTTATTAGGACAACCTGATATGCAAAATTGGTGGACTTCTTTCCAAAATCAGATAGTCTGCCACCAAAACTACTGCAATTGGCAGGTGGGAATTGTCCTAACCTTAAAGAGAGGAGAGCTTGCCTGTGTTCCCAAGACCATGAAGGCAGATGGCTTAGTTTGAATTTTATCCTCAGTATGACAGGCAGAGGGATTGAATTAGCTTTTAGGAGATGACAGCTTTAATTAAGCAAGCTATTTCTGATGTGGAATAAATCTGGGTTTGGCAGATACAAGGTGACCACAAAGAACTATCCTAATATTTAAAGCATTTTGGATATTTTTGTCTTACAATATTTAAATAGAGAAAACCCAAATGTAAAAAAGATGCAGTCCAGGGTTACCCAATTTATATGTCTTCCAAGGGAGATGGAGGTACAAGATTTTTCTTCCCATAAATGTCACCTCCCACTTCTATAACAGTGAGCAGAGCATGGTAGCTGTGAAAACTTAGGATCTGTGGAATAGAATGGCCCTGTAGGGCCCACATTATTGGGCTGTAACATAGGCCATTGGAAAGCCAAATCAATACCTGTATTTAGGAAAGCAGAAATTAACTCAAAATATTCTGTAATATATTTTATTAGAAATGATTAAAAAAAATATCTTTTGCACAGTCTGGTTTTTTTTCAGAAGCTTCTTATGAACAACAAAGAAGGAAAAGCACAGTAAAAGTTGAACCTCTGTTTTTCTACTAGCAGCACCTGAAATAACCACAGAGACTGAAAACTAGTTCATGACATCTGGGCAATTGCATGCTAAATTCTAACCAACCAGGGCCTCTTGTCTAAAGTGGGCAATACATCAATAAGATAAAATCAAACCATTATCTGTGCTGTGATTTATTTTTTTTTTTTATTACTGTCTTCTTATATTGTTCTTTTGTATGAGTTCTGTTTTCTATGATGTTTAGAGGCAGGGAATATGGAGAAAGCAACATTGCTATATTTATTTTTATATTTGGGTATTACGCAAGGCAAAGAGAATGTTTTAAAATTTCCTTCTGCCAATGCCAAATAAAAATTGCCTGATGAAAGAAGATTAGCAAATGCTATATTTAACTGATTCCCAAATGCAGGACACACAAAACACTTTGTATGTTTAAAAGTTGGAAATTGGTGTTATGGGAAAAAAAGTACATGTAAATCTCTAGTTATCACTTGAAACTAAGGCAAAATAATACAGCAACCCCCTATGGAGTCTGTGAGTGATCACATCTGTCCTGACAGAATTAGTTTGGTTAATCTTCATGTGGAGCCCATGAAATGCCTGGAATAGGTTGTTTATTTTGCTGAGTGGAAGCAAATACACAGTTGAAAATGCCTGGTTTTAGTTTGAACATTTTGGATTTTATGGAGAAAAGGATGCTATATTTTGTCCTTAACTATTACCTGAATTCATTGCACATCTGTGTATGACTTATGACTATAAATCTCTAGATATATTTATTTCTCTTCTTGTTGGCTTCATGTAAGTTGACTACAAAGAACAGTCAGGTATTAGGAAACAGTTAAAAGTGGCAGTTAAGCAGGATGTTAAGAAACAGAATCTGGCCATTCACTGCATTGTTTTCTATTTACATGTCTCCATATCTATCTATATTTTCCTTTTTCTGCAAACAGTCTAGTTAGATTATAACATCTTAGGACAGATACCTGCCTTTGTGTACACATAAAGGGCCTACCTGACTTCTGTGCACTGTGTAAGCAGTGAATAGAGCTGCCACCATCCTAGTGAAATTCCTGGTCATTTCTTATTCTTGACTTTCAAGTGAAGCCTATTAAACAATTGTCTTATTTAGAAAACTGTGTGGATTAAGTATACATACTTTTTAAAGTTCTCTGTTGTCTTCAGCTGAATACGTTCTAGCACAGTACAAGATGTGTTCAGGAGCCTAATATCTTGATGGGTCGTCTCTGCTTTTAATGAAAGTGTTGGCCTAAACTGAGTTGATTCCAAATGTATCATCCCTACTACATGTATGCATGGTAATTAGTTTCTGGCATTATTGGGCCTTATTAAAATGCATCCCCAGAACAAAAAATATGTAAAAAACAGGAATTCAACTGTCAGACTTGTAAATTGGACGAAAAAATGTGTTACCAAGATATCAACAACTGAGATCTTCATAAATTTTAAAAATTAGGGCATAACTGGCTAGAATTTGCCATGCCCTCTGGATAGAAATCTAAAATGTGCAGTTGGCTGACAAAAAATGGCATATGCTTTTATATGGTTTTGTTTTAAAAGCCACTGAAAAATATTTGAGACTTTTGTCAATAAAAGGGTTCAATTTTTAATTTTTCCTTTCTCCCTCTCCTCTTCTTTTCTCCCTCTTCTCTTCCTTTTATTACTTTTGCTTTTTTCTTTCTATGTGTGAAAAAGGAAAAGATAACAAAAAGAAGTGAAGAGGGTTAATATGAGGACTTACACAGAGGAATTAATTTAAAAACTTGAAAAATAAAAAAGCAAAAAATAAATATTATTCATGGGGAATTTCCAAAAAGAACAATTTTAACCAGTTTTAGTAATTGTGTATTTGCGTCCTAGGCCAAGATTTCTAATCAAATGTATTATGCTCCAGATGGACTTGTTCATACCATTTTATGGCCCTCTGTTGGTATGCACACAGTAGTTAAAATATTTTGTCCTATCAATGTGCCAAGTATTTGAATAGGTCAGTAAAGACTCACAGCTCAGCTGGAATGCTCAGATTGGCATTGCTCAATGTGCTCTGCCCCATGGACTCAAGTAATAGAGAGACCTATAGGAAAACTTTATTTTCTGTTTCACTAACCAAATCAAAATGAAGTAAAACCTACAAAAAAACCCAAAACCAAAAACCTGTTGGGTTTTTTCCCCACCATTACAAAATAAGATTAGTCAAATACCAGAAGAAAGTATTGCCTGAAACAAAAACATCTTGTTCAAACTGCTCCATTTAAAATAAAGTCAAAATTCCTCAACTTGCTGTAAGGCCATTAATCTTGAAATTACACATTTCAAGAAATAAATTGTTTGATAAAATTGTCCAATTGCTACTTCCAAGAGTGGAGAGAGATCAGTGAGTGTTTCGTCTGAGTGGCTGTATGAGGACCTTGCTATTGGAATTAAGAAGCTTTCAATTAGCAGAGGGAAACTGGATATTAAAAAAGCAATCACTGTCAATTTTTAACACAGTCCTTGGTATTGGTGGAATATTAGGGCCTGAGAGTCAGATCAGCTTTTTCACACCCTGACTTTTTCTGTCGTTACATGTTATTCAAAGGTAGCTCACTTGAAACAGATAATTTTAGAGGAAGAAGTTCTCAGTAGAGGCTCCATAAAGATCTTAGAAAACCCTTTCATAGCTTGAAGGAGAGCTGGGTTCATCTATATGTGTGGGGGGAAAGTCTCTGTTTTACATGTATATGTGGTACAAAGCTATCAATGAATTATTTCAAAGAACAAGAAACAAATGTAAATAATAGCATGGTATATTCTTATATAACTTTATTTCCCACTGTAATGCCAATTTATACAGTGTTACTCTGATTAAGAACAATGATAGAACAAATATAGTTTTATAGCCTTAATTTTTATATAAATTGATGCCATCTTAACTTGATGTTTTTGAGTATCTTATTGGACTATTTATCACCTTCTAAGTATTTCCTAATTTCTGCCAAGTTCTTATAAAAAGTCTCAATCCACTAGATAAATCAAATCTGTTCCTTCTAGTGATGTAAAACTGACAGCTCCAATCCTGGCTAGTGGAGAGTTAAGAAAGAGGAAAACAGGATCGTTAGTGGATCCAGGCTTTTTTTTTTTTTTTTGGCTTTGTAAACTCTGTGGCTTTCAGAACTTATTAGCATCAAATAAAAATCAAAAGCATCAGATTGCAAAACTAACAAAAATAATAGCTGTGAAAGCAGCATGCAACCAAAACTGGTCCATTTTTCCTGGACAGTCCACATAAAATCTGCCCAACCAACTACTTTACACCCTCTGCTGTTTTATTTTGATCTTCATGTAGATCAAATTATGTGGGCTTCATGATTTTATTTTGATTTGTAATGTGCAGTAATCCATACTATTAAACTCTACACAAAACCATATTGCTACTGTAAAATCTGCATGTGTTAGACTGTGCATATTTGAGCATATATGCCAGTAATTTCAGAGAACCTATAATACATTTGGCAGTGCAGATTCTGATTTTCAGAACTGTTCGTGTGTGGACAAATGTTTGCCTCTTGGCTTAGACAGAGTCTTTAGAAAGCAAATAATCTTTGGAAAATTGTGGTTGAAAGGGAACCATGTTGTTAGCTTAATTGCTACGAAACTGAAGCTATGCTTAATACCTTGTAAAACAAATAAAGGTAGATCTTCTGCTGAATGTCTAGCTGTTTGAAGGAAAACTCAGCTAAGACACATCATTTTGGCCTCCAGTCCAAAGTGTGGTCATCTTTGGGGGAGGGGGGAGACTTGGAAATTGGTGGCCATAATTATAAATGCAACATTATTCTTTGTTGGACAGAGTATGTATATTCAAATATTAGCCAGGTTAAAAGTGGAATGGAAGGAAACAGCATGGGGCAGGGAGGGCAGACACGACAGACCCTCTCTGGTTCATGCAGGGCACAGCTGGTCCAAAGGGTACCCATAATGATCTGGGAGAGAATTAGGGTAAGGATGGAAAGCAGGGAGGATCTGTACGTTCTCCCAAACTCCTTTTATTACTTCCTTTGTAAAGGAACTGAATGGTAAGAAGTTGCTTCTGTTATCCCACCCCTGCAATACTGTAAAATTCAGACTTTACAAGGAGAGTGGGAAAGAGCGAAGAGCCTTGGGTTTATACATTATTATCTGCATAGCTTATATTACATCCTTCCAGCCCAGCTGCCTTGATTTCTAAAGTATTTAGTCATGTCCTTGCACACAGATTATCTCTTTGTAGTTTGGGGACAAGGTCGAGGAACCATGGTTGGATATACTAGAGGCACATGCTAATCCAGTTTCCCCAGTGCTCATGAGTTTCTGAATCAATGATTTAAACCTAAATGTGATGTTGAGTTGTTGTTTTGTCCCATACTGCAGAGGAGACATTGCTATTGTTCATATTCATTAGCAGAAGTTTTCTCCCTTAAAATTTGTATGAAGTCATCAAAACTGCAGGTTCAGCTAATGTTGTACTAGTGCCAGGCAAGAATGCTGTATGACTTTTCTCCACCATCGTTTCCCTATTACAGTTAATGCAGTCCATCTTACTGAAACCAAAAAGCTATTGCCAGTACACCTCTTAAATTATTCTCAAGCTGCCAGCTGTGCCATTTGACTTTGATCCTTTCTTTCATGGTAATTGTCATGCTGAAATGTAAAACTAAAATATATTCTGCACCAAGTGCCACCTTTTCATACTTTCGAAGGATATTCATCTTCATGAGATTTCTGCAGATTTTACGTGCTATTAATAGTCTTCTCTATGTGCTATTGCTGCCATCAAGTGTAATTATATAATTATGCATGTGTAACTATTCATCTACGGTAATTTTTAAGCAATGCCAGCTCTCTGGAGCTCATTCTCATCCAGCATTTTCATACTGCTTAGCTTAAAAATAACACTTAGCATTACATGAAACGCATGAAACACCTCGTTGTTTTATTTTAATGGGAGCTAAAAAATTGAAAAATTCTGGTTGAATATGCACTTTGAAGTATGTTGCTGAACAGAAGAAGAGATTACCTTGTTATTAGGTGAAATTTGGTAGTTCAGTGGCTTGCTTTCCTGCTTTGTTTTTGCTCTCACTGTTAAGATAATTGAGAAAAACTGTGGAGTCATCAATGTAAGTAAATTCCTCCATTAAGACAGTTATATTCACCTTACAGGTGTTAATTACAGGCTAAGAAAAACAGCTCTAAAATATTCTTCTGGCCAATCTGGTTTAAAAAAAAAATGCTTTCCTAGTATGAAAACTGGTATTATTTCTGATTCAAAATATTTAGAGAAGAAAATACTTTTCAACTGTTTATTTAGTGTGTTAGGGATCTCATTGTTAACATTTGGGTGTTTTTGACCTTTGCTGTATTAAGGAGGTCCTGAAGCACCTTGCTGTCCATTCACTCTACAGTAGCAAATCAGTATGTTAATGCACTTATGAGAGGCTGGACTGCAAGTAGCAAAATACTTCATCACTACAATGACTGTTTGCAATGTGCCCCTTAAGAGTAAATGTTTCCTTTATTAACTCTGAATTTAAACTAGTTGGCATCCAGGTATTCCAACAGTTGTTCAAGGTACTGTCGAGTCCTGGAACAAAATGATAGTCCTGCTCTCAGGCACGTACAGTATAAACATGAAATAAAAGGCAGCAGATGAATGTGGACAAGCGTTAGGACCATTGGAGGAGAAATCACAAAGTATTTCTATGAAAATTGAGCATGGTGATAATGGGAGCTAACAGAATTAGCTCAGGGAACAGAGAGATATGCTGAAAAGGTCCTTAAAATGTTGAAAATTAGCTTACTTTTCAAAACGGAGACAAAGGAAACATACATAGAGGGGAATGACATAGCCAAAGGGACAGTCTAAGACACCCATTTATTTCAGTCGCATTCTGGGTGGGCATCAGTAAGGTATAAAGGTTTTGGCAGAGAGAATTGCTATATCAAAGATATAGGAAGACAGGGGCCTGGATGAGAATCCTAAATGTATGAACGAATAAGAATTATTATTTCAGGTATGTTGTTAGGAAAGAAACTGCGTGTGGATATGGGGAGTCTCAGGAGAGATGGGAATCGAAGATGATATATAAACAGTAATGATAATATCTAGAATTATAGGAAAAGCAGGAGGCAAAATTTAGTTGGAAACAGAGATAAATAATTTAAACTATATTTAACCTAAGCTGGCAATCAGACACACGATGATATTGGGAAGGCTGCAATTTAGTTGGTGGGGGGAGGGGGACGAGACTTGGAGAAGAGAGTGGGATCTGCATAGAGATGATAGAATTTGTGCTGGGGGTAATAATATCTAGATGAGTACAAAAGCAGAAAAAGGACAGAGCTTGCACAAAAACTTGGTGTACCTGAGCTGTACATGATGGCATAAAAACTTGATGTATTTACTGAGCCCTACACAATGGCATAAAATAAACTTCATTTATACAAGATCTACAAAATAGATCTTTTAGGTAGAAGAAAAAATGGTAGAAATACCTTTTATTTAAAGAAAGAAAAATGTCCAAATATACAATAGATTAATAGATTTTTCCTTGCTGAGTTCACGCACACGAAAATGAAATTTTCTGGCAACTGGGACCAAATGTGATCCCTGCAATAGTGCTCTAATACTACAAACAGACTTCACTGTTGTCGGAGAGAATTGACTGAGGATTCATCTGTGATATAATTTTTTCAGCCACCAATGTCTTCTGCGAAAGCAGGAATTAATTGAAGTAGTGTTAAGAATGCAGTAAACAATGCTTGTGACAAATCTATAGCCAGAAGAATTAAAGATCAGGGTGCTAAAAAGGAGTTAAATCTAGCTGTCCATTAGCTGTCCTGGTTGGTGCACAAAAGAACATATAGACACCTACCTTTAATCTGGGCAAAACTTCATTTATTAGCTCTCTTCATATGAAAAAGGACCCTCTAAAACAAACCTCAGTATTTACAAACATTTCCAGAAAGAGGGAAAGAATAAATCCTATAGAAAATCTGAAGTATTTTATGAGCAACAGTAAAGAAAGATTTCAGGAGAGAGTTTCAAATAACTGAAGTGCTAGTGAGACATAAGGACACTGGAAGACTTTTTGATGGGAAGAGGTGAGGAAAAATAAACTGATGAAGTTTTGTGAAAGGATGTAATAGAAGGAAAGGAAGGAGAAGAGAAAGCAACCTGATTTGTCAGGTAAATGGGAAAATGTTATAGAAAAAAATATTATTCCTCAATGGTACTGCTATCACATGTTTCTAGCAATCAAATTTTAATAGCTATTCACTGGATTGTTCTCATGTAGTTCTTCTAATAGGTGAAAACAGTGGTAAAATTAAAGTGAAATTTAAATCAACACAACAACAGCTTGAGAAGTTTCATAACAGCAAGTTTGGTGCAATTTTGAAAAAGTAAATAGCGTTCTGAAGTGAGAGAATATGAGTTGGTGGGTTTTTTCTAAACAAGAGAATGAAGATGTATAGGCAAACATTTATGGTGAAAGTGGTACACTCTCCCTTCTAAAATGTTTTTATTTTTTTAACAAGTGTAACCCAGTCTATGATTTGGGACCATTCTGGAGGATCTACCATGCCTGAGGAAATGGCTCTAAAGTTTCACTGTGAGAAATATAGATAGTATTATTTTTTGCATTAATTTAATATATGCATACATTTTCAGAAGTAGAAGACATTATACATTGACTTACATTTAAACAGATTATAGAACCCAGCTGAAATTATTAGCTTCTTGAAAAGCAGTGCAGCAGGAAAAGACTTAGATGATTATAACATCTACTGTGAAGTTTTGCATGTGATATTACTGTTTAAAATAGCCATAGTACATACTTTGTGTGTTAGTGAAAAACATAACTTGGAAATGTTTGCATCTGACAGTGATCTATTTTAAGTAAAAGAAGAATATTCTTTAGGTGCTAGTGAGAAGTGTGAATATTGTGATTGGCTACTGCACAGAAACTTGCAGACAGGTAATATGTGGAGAGCAAATGAATTGCTACTGTGTAAGCTTAAAACTGTAGATGCAAAAGCTAAAATAATATTTACCTATACATGGTATAATGAATCTTTATTGGCAACTGGTATTCACAGACTATTTGAAAGGTGGTATTGGCCAGACACAAGTTATTTGGCAGAGAACTTGCCTAGTATATATTTGCAGAGCCTGTCTGCATAAGGATGCTGGCAGGTTTACCCTGATTTCTATTCCAGGTGACAAATTTCTATCCAAGCATATGAGTGATCAAATATTTTCCACTGGAATCTGGGCACTGTAAAATTTCTGAAGCTGAGTAGAAAAATTGCAGGATTTGCTTAAACTATAATAGCCTCTGCATACCAGTGTGACGGCAAAATATTTCCACTTGGACAACATCAGAGCGAACTGCGCTGAATTGAACTAAACATTTTTCTGGAAGACTGATGGTATTTTGTTGCCACTCGTCAACGGCATCTTCTCTTAACCTAGAAGCTGTGATCACCATAGTCTTCACTTAATTTCTGTGTGATAATTAAGCAACAGCAATGGAAAGTACTGGTGCACTAACTTTATCTACCGAAGCAAAGAACTCGGTCCAAACCAGATGAAAGCTATACCATAACCACATTAGCTTATTTTTTTCCAGTGCAAAGCCAATTAAGAAATAGAACAGTTTCCATTAGTTTATTTGTCTTTCCTGGAGCAATTACAATTGCTAAACTTTCCTAAATTATACAAATGTGGAGTCTTCCCTCGTGACAGGTTGTTTAAATTTATAACTAAAGCTAGCATTTCCATCTCCAATAAAAGCCAAACAGACATTTAATTACGGTGCGTGACATTTCTGACTAACATAGAGCCAACAGAGCCTGTCAGACAGCCCTCATTGTTCATGAAGTTTGAACAAATTGGGGATCTGTGAATTTATAGCCAGGTTTTTCTCTACTATTGTTTAAAATAGCACACATGGAAAACACGCCATGGGTGTGTTGTAATTCAGCTTTAATGATGTAACACTTGGTTTCAGTCAATTGTTGGAGGATTGCAGTAACACTGGTTTAGTGCTTCAGACATTGCATGTTCCTTAGCAATTATAGTCCAGCTTTCAATAATGGCTGTTGGCGGGATATCCACAAGTGAAGTCATAGCAATTTTGAAAAAGAGCTAATAAAAATACACCTGCCTTGTAGTGGAAAACGAGCCTTTAATATCTTTGCTTTGAAGTTGAGTGAAGCCCACAGCATTAACTAACAGATACCAGTATTATGATGCAGTAATCCACTCCCCCAGGGGAAGTCAGGGGATTGAAGTATGAAAGGCTGCTATTTTCTAGTCACATATTTTTTAGTCACCATAACATCATGAAGGAAGAATGGGAATAATGAGGTGATAATAAAAACTGGAAGGGGTGTTAGCTGTGAAGTTAGGAATATGCAAAGCCATCACAAACCGTAATTCAGGGATGCTACAACTTAAGTGATGTATAATGAGTCAGTTGTTAGTTTTAATACAATTCCTTATTTAAATACATCCAAATCCACATTTTGTCAGAACAATATATGGAATATTAAAACAGCATTTAAGAAAAAGAATAAGAAATATTTTCTTCACACAATTTCTCAGCTTTCTATTCTGTTTCTATTCTGGATCAGTTTAGCTTTTGACAACATTTTTCACAGCCACTGAATATTTGCAGCCATTAATAATCCTCAGTTGGTTTTCTTCACCAGAAGATCTAGGGTGGATTCCTTTTGTCATTTTGTTAAATTCTCTTTTATGTTCTCTCCTGATATACTTCATATGCTTTGAATTCTTTTTCATTTTAGGAAGCATGTGTGGTTACATCCTTGCGGCATATACAGTCAAGTTACATGTCTTTCTAGGGCAGGACATAATGCAGTAGTTATATGCACTTATAAACTTCTGTTTGGAAGAAGTGTAACAAAATATATTTTTAGTAAAAATGTTGGGAAAAAATCCAACCCCTTTAACTACTTCTAAAATGAGAATAGGAACTTGGAGGATCCATTCCTGCCTATTGCTAAATTAGTGACTGCTTAGGCAAATGACAGAATCTTTCTTTGTGTTGGTTTAACTGAGCGGAAAATGCATCCAAGAATGCCCACATTATAATGCATTTATTAGGTATGATTACTGTGTTTGTAAAAAGCCTCTAGAATTACACTATGAAAGGCCATAAGCAATTGGAAGTTTTGTTATTGAAGGAAACATAGTTCCCTGCGTTCTCATTTTTATTCTGCTCAAAACTTTGCTGTCTAGTGTGGCGCACTTCTCCCGTCATGGAGAGGGTCGTACTATTCTTACTGTAGTCAACATGCCTGAAGAAACTTTAAGGCAGGCATGTATAATTAGAGCTCAGCTTAGGCTCGCAGATGTTTGGTGTGATACATTATGCAGCTATTTTGCAATCACTGCTGTTGCAATTAAGATCCAAACTGCAAAAAAAAATTGTATGAGTGTATACACAAACGGGCCATTGGAGGGGAACGGAAAATAAAATGATTGGTATATGCTTAGTACGACAAGATTAATCTGGAAATAGGCAGAGCTACTTCCATATTAATCACTAGATATAATTTATGAAAAAAATCTAAAACATTTTGATCAGGAATTTGTCTGCAACCTGGAGCAGCTCAGGAACCCGCAGGATACAAATCCTTCAGTTAGACCTTCAGTTTCAACTGTGTTAGAGGCTCCTCTTCCTAAAATAACCAGAATTTGAACTGTATACCTTCAGGGCTTGATGCTGCTTCTCTCATCCTCATCCTCACCCCCACCAACATAGTAGGGTCCTCTAAGTGGAGAGGTGAAAGATAAAGGGCGCTTAACCCCATGCTGGCCTGATCAAACACCATTCCCTGCTAACACAGGAAGAAACATTCATCAAAGGGATATCACTTGAGTATGATCCTACAAAAACATGCACACATGCTTAACTTCACGTTAATGGGACTATTTAGGTGCATGAAGTTAAGCATGTGTTTTAAATCTTTTCTGGATTGTAGTCTATATTTTCCTTTCCACTAACCTGAGCCTTTACACAAGGCAGTTACCTTACTGGTCTGAAATGCTGAAAATTCTCTCTGTCTATGGAGAAGATTTTATATGTCTGAATTCACTTATTGATCTTCCCTAGTTGCCATGGGATTTTAATTTTATTATGTCTGTGTTTTCTATTTTTGTTTAGGATTAGTAGCACATTTTTACAAATTTCAAATAACTTTTATAGAATTCCTACTTTTTCAGAGCAAGTATTTATATAATTACTTTTCAAATAAAAATCCAAATAATTGTTGTTTTTTATTAAATAATCTGTTAATAATGATACAGACTTCTAGCTTTTGTACTAGCTTTTACTCTTAAATAAGTCTTTAACTTTCTCTCAACATAGCTATAAAATAAGTAAGGGAATTATCTATTTTACTGATTTCTGTTGTATCATTTTGGGAGTGAGTGAGCTTGTGCTGGGGTTAGATTACCTATTCAGCATTCAATTTAGTAAAAAGAATGTAGAGAAATGCTGAATCAAAGCAAAATATTTAGGCTCTGGAAATAGGAAGAAACATAGTGAGCTTTTAAGCTACTACAGTGTTCAATCCCATAGCTAAATTTAAGTACACTCTGCATTCAGTGCTAGTCACAAAGATTTTGTTGTGCTGGGTAAACCAGATATATCAGGAAGCTGATCCGTCACACTTCTTACAAACTTCATAGTACTGTCACTACATATTTTACTGCTGTTCTTTTCTTTGTAGAATTCAAGTGTGTAATTTGCATCATTACTCTGAAAGTAAATTGCTATTAAGTCTTGACACCTGCCAGCACTGGTATTCATTTCAAGCTGTAAAGCACTACTTTGAAATAAATATTGGGAAACTCATTAAATGTTGTCAGCTGTATCATCCATGTTAGCATAAAATAATAGAGCTAAATATTTCTGGATTCTATTTTCTAATAAAAAAATGAACAGAACTCTTTTTGAACAGTTTTCTATACTTTAAAAGTATTTTGTAAAGCTAAGTCCCCTGATTTTTACCAATGTTATACAAACACTATTTTTCCCATATGTTCCTATGAGAAGCATGTACAGTTTCTGTTTTTATACTTAGAAAGTTCAACATCCAATTAAAGGATTAAGTGGGCCAAGTCTGACAAGAACTCTGAAAGTGAAATTCCCCTAGCCTATGTTATTTCCAAATTCAGACATAAACTAAATTTAACTGAACTTAGAGACTGCATAGCACTTAAAGTCAGTAGAACCTAGGTTCTGACCCTGGCTGGTCCTGGATGACTCCTAGTCATTTCAGAGGAGTGGAGTGTAAATATCTGAGGAAATAATTTTTTGCTATTTTAGGAGTTGCATTAATGCTTATGATCATTTCTGCCTTGCTCATTTCTAACAGGAATCTTCCCCGCCTCGTGAAGCATATTTATCTGCTCTATCTTTAGGTAGACTGTGTCTAACCAGCTTTAGTGAATTTGGACTGAGATATGTCATAATGAAAATTACCCCTACAAATGTAATGTATTAAAACAAGGGTGTTTGTATTCACATGTATTCAGCAGATGATTTCAGCTGGAAAGTGTACATAAATTAGTATTAATTTCCTGCCGTGTTGATAGACTTATTTTTGAGAAGGTTGAAGGGAGAATGTGAGAGGAAGAAAAACACTCATCATTAGCTTGTTGTGCCCTTCATACTTCTGGTCCCACAAACCAGAGTTACCAATCCAGTTCAAAAAGATTCTGAAATATCTTTTTTTTTTTCCCCAAAGGGAACAAACTGCAACATAGTAATGCCTGCCAGATAACTTGAGATCATCCCACTCTTTCTTGAACTTCCAACTCCAATCCTAGTGAGCTCAAACTTCTTGTCTTAATCTTCAGATCGTCCATGCAAATTCTCACTCTCCTACTCCATGCTCCTGACTGCATGGAGTTAGTCTCGATCTTGAGCCTGTGCCTGATTGTTTAAGTGTTCATTCTATCAGGTTACTCCTCTCTTTCATTGAACTGATTTCTTAAGTTACTATTTACTAATGTCTCCCGTAAATCCTTTCTCAGGAACTGCTTCTTTCAGGGCTTATGAAAGACAAGAACCAGTGTGTTAGAGGGCTAGCCAAAACAACACATTTAGATGGCAGCTGGCCTAAGGCATGTGCTACAAGAATACCTCAAACTGTCTGTCTTATCTGTAAGTTCTTGTTTGTCATTATAGGTTATAAGCTCATGAAAAAAGACAGTTTAAGGCTTGTTTGTAGCCCTTCACTTATTAAAACTCTGATCTTCATTTCAGCTGCAAAAGTTGACTGTGGTAAAATAGTAAACTGACAAGGCTACCCAAAATAAATTGCTGAATTATATGTTAGTAGGCGCTGTTATGGCTTAGTAGACAATTTTCAGCCAAAGATACATTAACAATTTGCAAAGAGGGATCTGTGACCTCTGTGAGGGCTGTGTCCTGGGACATGCAGCAGATGCTTTGCTAAGGCTGAGTCGGAGAAGCCCTGAAAGTGGGTACACAGTATGCTTTGTCCTGGAGATCATCGAGGAATCATTCAGATAGTATTAGAGAGCATTGTTATAATGAAACCCTTGAATCTTTGTACAAGACTAGAAATGGAAACTAGCTGCTAGGAGGGGAGCGTATGGCTGAATTTATGTCAGGAGGACAGAAAAGAGTCATAGATAACAGCCTGGGGCACAGACCTTTCATGCTGAGAATTGTGGCCTCAAGCAGAGGTGTTAAATCAGTGTTCCCAGACCGAAAAATTTTACATCACCACTGAGACAAATTCAAGCTTCCTGCCCTGATGGAACCATCTGATGGAAGCTTTGAGCAGGGAGTTGGACCATGATCATATAAATTAGATCAGGTTTTCTGAAGGGGAAACAATGCAGCTGTATACATTTACTGAGTTGTCTTTGGAGTGAACTGTCACGATAAGGTATACAGATGCTTTGCAAGTTCCTTTGAGGTATAATTTATACAGCTACTAGGCATATTAAGGAAGGGAGATTGTATATTGAAAATCTAGTAGTTAATAGCCAATGACTAAGCATTAACCAGATAGCCAAATAAGAAATTTGCTTTTGGTAATTAAATGTGCTTGCAATTTTACAGGTACAGCTAACTTCAAGCACAGAATGATAGCCACTGAACATGAGCCTCTTGAAGCATTGCATTTTTTCGGATCTGCCTAATAAAGCCCTTGCCTTTTATGTGTCCAAATCAGTTTAATCTAGGCATAAGTCCATGGAAAAAAACACTCCACATTGTTGCCTTTTCAATCATAAATCAGATGGGTTTTTAATGTTTTCTGCTTTAAAGTTTTACATGTAGACTGGTATGAATCTCAATGTTGTAGCTTTTCTGTGTATTCTGTAGATTGCACCTGGCTGCCTGACAGAAAGCTGTCAAAGTAAATGATGAGAATTAATTACCATTCAGTAGAGTAAAAATTAAATAGGGATGCGGAATTCATAGGAGCTCCACAGAGTAATATACTCCGATACAGCTCTCTATGTTATGGTTCATTAGGTGTATAAATAAATCTTTTCAATACACTTTGGCAGTATGGAAGTAAATTGTCATTTTTAATTAAAATCTCATTGGTGAGTTAGTATACACCTCGATATCCAAAATATGCTTATTTTTGTATTGATGCCATGTTATTGACATAACTGTCAGTGTTGTCTAGTCACCTGGACTAGATAATAATAAAAAAAGATGTGAAATGATTCTATTAATTCTGGATTTGAACTTTCTTATATGTCTTCCCAGTGCTGCATACCCAAGGGAAAAGAATTCCTTTATTAAGTCTGAAGCCTAAAATTCCACTGCCTCAGCTCTTAAGAGGATTTCAGAAAATGAAGAACTCCGCCTACAAGAGAGGCTGAAGAAGGGAAAAATAGCCAGTTTACAGGCCTTGGGGGATTAATAAGTCTTCCCATATTCCTTGGAATCCCATTGAACTAAAGTTACAGTGAGACCATGGAGACAAAGGTCTTATGCCTTTTGCTTTCCTGATGAAAGTGGAAAATATAATTTTTTGGAGAGCAAATGGTATTTTTCCCCACTTATTTTATCTCTAAATCTCTATGCCACTGTTTGCTTTATAGATTGGAAATTCAGAACTTCAGGTTAACTAATTAATTTACCAAATGAAAAATGAATTATAATGGTTTTGACACTGTAATGATTAGGACATCCTACATGCATATTAAAAGTAGAAATTTCTGTGTTAATGTAGGAGAATTTGGAAAATATTTCTGTAATCTAAAAGTATTCTGTTTATGTCCATGCTGGAAAGATTGAAACAGATTGTCAAACTGAAAAGGTAGAACAGAAGAATTAAAGAATTTGCCTCTACTTAGACCACTCATCTGAGAACTGACATGATAATAGTCCTGCAATGTGATTATTTAAAAATAAATTATCTACTAAATGTAACAGAAGGGTTGGCTGAACTTTAGTAAACCTAGCTGGGAAGGACAGAAAAGAGGGAGATCAGTAGAGAGTGGATATTCAGGGGAAAAATAAAATACTTTTATCTAAAAGCAGCTACTTTAAAAAATAATTTTCAAGCTAGCCGCAATTAGGAGACAAATACGAAAGGGTGGAGAGCTGTAGGACAGGCCAGCAAAGGAAACAAGAAAAAAACAAAGTATGAAAAAAATTCCAAGAGAAAGACAATGTTTATAGTCCAACAGGAAATGAACAATAAATTCATAGTGCTTGTGAGATGAGTTGAATGGAGAAAGTGGAGAGCACAGAAGGGCAAGCTAAGATAATACCTTCACTTTCCACAAGCAGCAGAATGCAAAGGGTGGTGAAGAAGTATTCTTGAACGTAAAAGGGTGAGGGCAAAACTGCGATGTGTGTAGCTATGTGCCCATTTTTCTTTGGCAATATAGGAGTAAAAACATGTAAGTTTGGGTATTTTACCTCTGGAAACAGGGCCTTCTTTGAAACTGCCAGGCTCTGTATTAGAATAGCTTAAATCCTGCATTTTGACTGGGTTGCAGACTTGTAATGGGTCCTGTGAACTGAGAACAGAATGCAAATGTGAAAGAAAGTAGGTGCTACTTACATATAATAGTACCTGATGGTCTCTCTTTGTGAACTGCATGTAGCCATTGTGTCACCATTGTGGTTTGCTAGCATTCATACCTGTTTGCACCTGACTGGCACAGATAGAACTGGCTAAACAAAGTTACAAAGAGTGCACCTGTGCAAAGACTTTTTTGGTAAGAAAAGGGAATAAAGCAGAGAATATAACACTCCTTATATAAGGAAAGTAATATGGGTCAATTTTCACTTGTGTGTTTGGCCATTCTAGCAGGCCTTTTTGTGTACTTTGTGTAGTCATACTGGTTTGACAATACTGTAAGGCTCAAGCTTTTATTCCAGTAACACATCACTTTCACAGAAGTCCTGTATTTCTTTTTTTCTGGAAATTCCTGAGTTACCTTATAGAAAGATGAGAAATTTCAAATGTACTGATGCCAAAAGACATAACGACAGATGTAGTTTCAGCTCAAAAAGCTAAAAAAAGTGCATAGACATCTCTGGGAGGGACTGTTGAGTATGGTTTGGTGTAGTGGCATCTAATTTAAGGCATCAAAGTCTTTTATTGGAGCTGGCCACAAGTGATTTATATAAGTCCGTCTGTTGTCTCCCATTAGCATGCGCTAGTTGCAAAAGGATGTGGGAACCAACAGTGTATTAGAAATTAAATGAAGCTTGGATCTAATGTAAAGGAAATGCCTCCAACTACCAGAGGATCCTTCCATAGCAAATCAAAGCCCCTCTTTCCCATTCCCTAAATGTAGGTGTCTTGTAGCCATTAGCTTATGTCATTATTATAAACTTGATTTCTTTTAATTTAGTGAATACAACTTTAATGACAGTTCTTTATAGAAAGCTCTTTTTGTCAATAACTGTTTTCTTGTTGTTATTGACACTGTGAAGTTATTTGAATTGCGCAGCATAATGTGTACTCTCCACATTGTCACAAAACTTTGGGACATTCTTGTATCCAAGACTAAAAGCAAATTCCAATAGAGATTTAGGAGCAAAATCTTTTCAGGTTTGCTTCATTATAAAATTTTCAGGGGAAATGCTATGTGTCTTTTCATAAATTTCATCTTAGAGATTTCAAACAGAAAGATTTAATGATATTCTTAGCCATATATTCTAGCAATTCAATTGTACATATTCAATAGGATTATAAAAAGAATCTTGAGAATACATGGTGTTAAATGTCTTATTTCTACTCATAGTTATAGTGAAAAGCATCCATCAAGTCACTGACATCTTCTTCCCCTTCAGCTGAAGTGTGGTGAACCATTTGTTAAAGCGCCAAGAAACATTTTAAAAATCAAAGGTAAAGACAAGAAGGTCATTCACAGCTATTTACTCCCTACTGAAATGAATACCAAAGAACAGTATCTGTCATGAAATTCCACTTTTGTCCACTTTTTTAAAGAGACAAATGGAGAAAATAAGAGAACACAGACATAAACTTAGAAATTGAATGAATAGCTATATGTTCACATATATATATAAATAAAAATAAAATGTACTTATATTTGTTGAAGTTATATAGTAATACAAATGCACAAACATGCTGTATATCAAAGAATATAGTATACAATATATATTGTAGGAAATGCATTAAAAAATGAATTAGTATTCATCTTCAAAATGATAAGCCAGATCATCACTCATCCTTTTTCTTGCCTCTAGACTTTCTTCTGAAGTCTTTTGAGTTTGGTTTTGCCTATCAAAAATACAGAAATAGAGGTGGGGTCACAAATTTCTAGCACTTACAGATGCATTGACGTTTCTTGAATATTGTTTGGCACTATGGGTTTGTTTTGCCAATCTCATGACTGCGAAAGCAAAATCCTTGAAAAATATTCATTAAAATTTAAATATTTTTTTAAGGGTCTTACAAAATAAACATTTTGATCCCTTTTGTTAAAAAGTGCAAACCAATATTTTGTTTGAAGTGAGCCTGAAATCACCAACGGTTCTGTCCTAAATAATTTTTTTATCTCCAGGTTAACTGATGAGTAATTTATGTACTAATTTGCTTATGTTATTTTGTCTAATGATTGTTCATGATTTTTCTTGTTACTGCTCCTGTCTCATCCTTAATCTGCTAGACATGACTCCTTTCTTACTGAATACCCACCAAGTGCTGGCTTAGCTGTCCAACAGCATTATTTTTATTATTATGGATATATTGATCATGTCTTGAGCTGTTCAAGGTGGAATATTCTTAAGTATTAAAATATCATTGCATTCTTGATTTTGGGTTTTTGATTCATACTTCTAGATTTTTAAAAGGATTACCCTACACATATCTCATTTTTTGTTTAAAAAAATAAAAATTAAAAAAAAAAAAATAAAAAAATGAAGATTCACCAGTTACTCCTGCAGAGCTGCTGTGTGCTGTAGCTATCAGCTGCAGTATGTTCAACAGAGATAGGATAGTTAATAAATTTAGACAGGAATGAAGTTCAGCCCTTATGTTATATATTAGGTTTGCTTCTTAAAAACATACCAGTGAACGGAATATTGAAATACTGAGACCCTCTGAATACACCCTCAATCAGCTTTAACCAATCTGCTGACAGGTGCATAGACATACAGACTGAACCATGCGCTTGGGTTTAGTGATGGGACATAAAAACTAACAGAAATGAGAATAAATCAGCCAGAGATGGTAACATATTAATAGCATATTTTTCTACTGGGGAATGTTCTCTAGTCTTCAGAGATGCAAAATGTGAGTATTATTGTAAATTAAAAAAGAAAAAGCCCTGAAGTAATATTTGTTGCATTGTAATTGGTAGTATTTTAAAAATCATTGATTTATTTTTCCTAGCAAATTCTCAAACTTTTCAGCTTAACAAGTCACTTTACAAACCTTTCAAGTTATAGGGAATCCACAGTTGAGGAACATGTGTTAGCTCATGTGGCAATGAGAAATATCTGGTTATGCAGTTTATACATGTTTGCATTGCCAGGTTCCATGTTGGACCTCTGCTTCTGTTTGCACAGGAAGACAAATGAAAAAGTGCTAGACTGCTTACCATCAACTCAAGCTAATATGTCATGTGGTGAATGCAAAACCAAAAAATAAAAAAATTAAAGGAGAAAGGATGAGGTTGATAACAAAATGTGGTTTTGGCCTTGGAACTTCTCACAAGATTCTGTAAAATCAAAAAGTTCACAAAGGCTTAAGAAGCGACTAGAAGAGTTCATGGAAAAAAAAAATCATAGGAGGTTTTTGTATATGTAGAAACCGTGGCTCATTCAAGGATTCCTTGAGCAAGAAGGACTTGACAATTTAAGGTGTGTGATGTTAAATCTCATTCAAATTCTTGTGCATAATATCTGACAATTATTTTTTTTATCAACACACAACTAAGAAGAAGTGCTAACTTGGATTTGGAGGACTGCAGGCTTCTTTTTATTTGAACTCTTAAGTATCAATTTACCATGAAACTTTGCCATTTTGATTTTTTATGTTTGCAGTCAAGAATGGTATGGTTTATTCCTAGTAGACATCTGCCGGTAATACAGTAACTTGTGTTCTGTGAAAAGTGCTGGTATTCAACACAGACCATCCATCATTGATCCCACTTAAACAAAAAGAAGCTGGAAATTATTGACTGATTCAGAAAAAAAGCCTGATTTCTTTAGGAAATTGATTGTCTAATTTGCACAGTAACACAGCACAACTGGCAAATATGGACAGAGTAGCTATTGTACAATAGTACAAAATGCATCGCTGAGTTTGTATAAGGATTGTATACAATTGTACTCCAAAAGCTTTTCAAAGCACACAAAAATAGTGAGAAATAGTAAATAACTTAAAGAAAAGCGTGAAAACTTATTAATACCTTTGCCATTTGTATTAAACAGCCTACTTTTCAGACAGAAATGTGAATTTTCATTCTCTAGCATGTTTACAGTAAAGTTGAATTACAGGTGAATATGGATATTTAAAGTACTTCAGATTTCAAATGTGTGTTACTTATAAGAAGCTTTCATATGGAGTTAGAAGCTGTGACATTGTTATTGGAAGGGTCTTCAAATTATTAGATTATGAAAGTCTTTTCCTAAAGTCAACAATGAAAGCCATATAAAAGAAACTTTTACAAGTTTGCACATACTTAAGTGGAGTTATAGATACTATAGGAGTGTTGTCAAGCTGCAAATGGTTTGGGAAATAGTGACAGTAATGATTCTGTGACTGCCTTCCAAAATCTTTAAATGGCTATTTGTCTTGAGAGACTTCCCATGTCCCTCAGAGAGCTCAGAGTAAGGGAAGATGAGGCAAGACAAGAAATTCTGCTGGCTTCCAGGGCCCTGTTGCTCCAGGGCTAGACAGAGTTTAGCCTGTTTAGTAGCTTCATCACAGGGGGACTTGGCAGTTTCAGCCTTGGCTGTCTTCCTTGGCTAAAATGCGTTAGGGCCACCACTGTGCAGAGCAGATGGAAGGTAGAATCATGGATATACAAGGAACTTTGGGATTGCCCTCTATCCTCACACTGTTTTCTGCATTAATCAAGAATTGAATAGCTATTTTGGCGAACTGCACTCCTAGGGATTCCAGGACACCTAAAATACTTTGCAAGCAGCAAACAAAATAAGAAACATTACAAAAGTCATCAGTTGGTTTTTTTATATTACTTGTCTTTTAATAAAAGAGTCCCCACAGACCAAGAACACTCAGCTAAATATTACAGCTGTTTAAAATTCCATTGTTTGGCAATCAACTAATTTTTTTCTGACAAAGATTAAAAACGAAGCAACACTTCAGGTATGTGAAACACAACCCAGTGCAAGGCTTATTATCTTGATGGAATATCATATTAACATGACATGGTCGGTGCTATATTGCTTTGGTGTCTAAGCTAATACATTTGAATTTCCTCAGGCAGCACATGGCCTTTGCCCTTGTGGGCAAGCTCTTTATTTATTGATGATTTTTTACAAACTGCAACAAGCATTTCCTTCAGGAAAGTAATAATTTAAAAAAACCCTCACATACTCTATAGCAGTGTGATGTAGTTATTCTAGCAGAAATCCAACCTTTAATAAACCCTTTGATCGGATATTTAAAAAGGAAAACACTGTTCAGTGAACATCATGCACTGCCCTTTTGTGAGCAATGATACTACAGCAATGAATGCATTTCACATGCATTTGTGTCCTCTTTACCCTTATACACAGTCAACACAGAAACTCAACTCCTTCCTTGTTTTCCCTCCCACTTGCAATTCTCTCCCACCCCTGACTGCAGTATAACCATGTCCTTCTCATGTCCTGTGCCCAGTTTTTTCCTTACCATACCAACAGCGATATCAGATACTCAAGAGATGGACCAGGTCCACCCTTATTGTAATACTGAGGGGAGCGTGGTGGAGGGCCACAGGGTCATAGAAAGAGGATAAGTGAGGTGATGGGTTGGGCTCTGAAGGGCACAGAATACCACACAGAACTGATAGGATTAATAGAAATGGACACTGAATTGTAGGGCTGCAAGAATCACAGAAAAAACCTCCAATCTTTCTGCCTTCCCCAGGTCAGGGCCAGTAACACTTTCTAACAGCCGTCCTGGCAGATGTGTTTCTAACCCGTTCCAAAGACTTTCATTGGTGGTGATTCCCCAGGCAATGTATTTCAGTATTTCATTGTTCTTGCAATTTAAAAAATTACTAACCCTGAATCATACTTGCTATCTCTTGTCCTGTCCATTGTGGATATAGTTTTATTCAGTTTGTTTCTCACACAACTATATTAGTTGTTATACTTTACGTATGTATTTGTAAGGATTTTTTTATACATATATATCTGTTTATAAATAGTTTATTTGATCTTTTGTTACAGTATGTTTCAAATATTTCCTGTGCAATACATCTTGTGTTTGGAATCAGGAAAAATTCATGATTTAGGGCAACTTATATCTTAATATTCTTTTTTCATTATGAAGGTTTTTTTGGTTTGCTGTGTTAGTGTGTTGGGTTTTTTATAACATTTACTTCCTTAATATTTTTTTTAAGGTACTATGAACTCTCCTTAACTCCTTTTCACTTTAGATAAGTTTTCCTTGAAAACCAGTTCTGTAAGTTTATTGAAAACTTCATTGCTGAAGTGAAGTTAATGGTTTTTATTTCTTTCTTAGTCCTTCTTCCTATTCCAATTGTCATGAGGTAATATTTCATAGTCACTGTGACCCCAGTTGTCAAATTATATTTCGATATTCTCATTGTGTTACCCCCAAAAAGAAGAACCAAATACAGAGGGTCATTCGTTCTTACTGTTTTTACACTTTCTGTGTCAAGAAATCATGTAGTAGTAAAAAAGCTTAAAGGACAAACTAGGTACTGCTTAATATTCCAACCCCCCCTCAAATGTCATGATAGTTAGAATTTTGCATTATGACCAAGACTCGTGTTATGGATTTTGCCAGGCGCTCACAGAAAACCTCATACTCAATAAAATAAATTATTAAGCAGCCGAGATGTTGGATATGATTTTCAATAATATCAGCTTGGTCCTGTCAAGTCTTATAAGTAAAATTGACTCAAAATGGAAATGCAGACTTTTATGAAGATTTGGTATCACATTGAATATTTTTCTAGTCTCCTTGAGCAAAGGCAGCAGATTTTCATGTGTTCCAAACCTTTGCAGGTAATTCTTTTCTTTTTTTCCTTTTTTTTTTTTTAACATTATCCATAAGTTAAATATATAGAGTAAAATATATTAAATATTATTCAGAGCAGCTCTATTACCATTTGATTTTGAACTTAATCTTGAATGACATACTGTAAACAGTAAGAACTAAATCACATGAGAATCAATTAATTGGCATTATCAAGAAGTCTGTAAAAATAATTACTAGAGCAGAAGTCTTTAAGATTTTGAAGCATTGCACTACCTGGAACACAAGCAGCAGGCAGCAGAAATTCTATAAACCAGGATTTTTGCCAAACCTTCTCAGGCTGAAGTCCAAATGAAATTTTTTTAACCCAGCCAGATTTTCCATACTGAACCAAGGAAATTGCAGCCCAGCAGAGTCCTAGGAGCCCTTGCATACACTTCATTGCAAGTGAATGTCTTTTTTTTTTTTTTTTTTAATGGTGTCTGTATTAGATACCAACAAAAATGTATGTTAACAGGCCGACAGAAAATAAGATGTGAAAATATTGGAAATGGTGCTTGCATAACACAATTTATGATGTGATGTGCATAAAGTACAAACTGAGGTTTTGGTGCTGCAAAAGTTTACATACGTTATTAACATTATATACATGAGCAACTCCTGAAGGGTCAGATCCTACAAGTCTCACTCAAGTCACTATTGTTTGAAAATGTTTATGACTGCAAGACTCAGCTTGCTTACCAGAAAGAATGAAAGCACAATAACTTCCAAAGGTCTACAACAAAAACATCCCAGCACACTTACACATTTGAGTCCATGATTTAGACTTAGTTGCACTGATATGCTTTAGCCATTATTCTGAGATTCCAAAATAGTCCCTAAACCAAAATTTAATCATTTTTTGTGTTGGCAGACCTACAATTATCTCATAAAGTCATCAAAATAAATCAGGTGATTGCTGTTCTTAGATCTAGGTGAGAAAAGAAAAATCATGCAGGAGCAGATAAGAGAAAAAAGAAAAAGGAAAATCTATATGCAGCATGACCTTAGCAAGTACATCGTGAGGGCTGAAATTATGTCCTGATGTGATAAATAGGCAAAGACTGGCCTGTTCTGCCAAGACTGCTGGGGCAGAGGTCACTCACATGGTGATGACTGGGACAGCGCTATCCAATTAAAATTTGGAAAAAAAAAGAATGAAAACCATTGCTAATGTGGTAGTAACCATCCTGTAAAAAAAGGAGGCTAAATAACCACAGCTTTGATCACTTATTGCAACTGAATCTTTCTGAAAGCTTTTAATGTTTGTTTAAATAAAATTATGGAGTTAAAAAAAATTTCTTTAAATGAAAACCAAACCTGATTCACCAAATGTAAGCCAAGTTATTCAGATACATAGTTGCTCTCTGCTGCAGCTGCTTCTGAAAGAATTACCCAAAGAGAGAACAGAGATAGATTTTACTATGACATGTAACTGATGAGTGATGACTTATTTCAATGCAGAAGATGATTTGCAGTTTTCACTATAAAAAAAGGGTACACGTGGCCACGTGGCAGCATTCATATGCCCAAGATATGCGAGTGTTTAGTGTAATCACACCTATAAACATGATTTAAATGAAAATTTTCTTACCCGTGGGAGGAGGATAGGGCCCATTGTGGGTGTATGAGTCTGTATGTGTGTGCTTACGAGAGAGAGAACTGTACAGGATGATGAATAACACAGAAAAATGTTTTTTGTCAGAATAATGTAATTTGCTGTCCACATGTTCTTGGTACAAAGCTGATTTCAAACACCTGAATTATGGAGACTTTTTACCCAAAACTACATTCCAACAGGTGTTGTGGATCAGGTAAAATGATTTAATTGCTAGTCTTTCAAGTGGGGGCAGAAAAAGCAGTTATATGGCATGGCAGAGTGTCAAGGAGTAGCAGCCTGTTAGATTCCTGCTGGGGATGCCTGTGATGTGAGGAAGTCCTTCAGAAGGTGTAACCTGACTCTTGTGTCTCCTTCCTATTACTACTGAAACAAAATCCAGGGGAAAGTTTTAAAGCAACCAGCTTTAAAGGTGAGGGAGTACTGTTCTCTGATAACATCTGTCAGATTGTGGACTTAAAGCTACTAGTCTTGGCCTGGTTTGAAGCTGATGTGCATGGCCAAAGGAGAAACACCAGTCAGGTTCTGGTGGTAGCTCTGCATATTAGATTCAGGCTTTTCTGCATGAAAAAGTTGCAGTAGCTGAAATAAGTCTGGTTCAAACTGAGGAATTATTTTTGTGCAGTTTGAAATAAGTATCTTTAAAATATCATATCAAGGCAGAGCAGCTTTGGCAAATACAGGTTATCTGTGGATGGGACAGCAAAGTCTCTTCTTTCTTACTTATTTTCTTTTTTTAATTGTAAGAGTGTTTGGTTGGTTGATTGTTTTTTTTGTTGTTATTGTTTTTCCCTTCTCACAATTGGTGTGTTAAAATCTAGTGACTTGATAAGGAATAAATTCATGGGCACACTGATCCAATCTGCCCAGCCCTCTTCAACTTGTGTAAGTTTGGAGTACTCAGTTGCTGGTTCTCCTTCATAGAAACAGTCATTGCCTAAAAAGTTATACATCTTTAACTGTTCACACAAAAAAAAAAGCAGTTTGTCCATTTCCTCTTTCTTTGGTATCTGTTTTGGCAAGCCTTTGTCCACTGCTGGAGGGCCAGGAACATTGCCTAGCAGCAGCATAGGCCATATTCTTTCTTTGCACAGACTGTGACAGGTGAACATGAACAGTGACTTTACAGCAGCTCTGGCAGGTCTAATTCATAATTCAGGGTGAAATCTGTTAGTTTGTAGAATTGTCTTTCTAGCTCCATTCTTTGGGAATACTTCAAACATGTCAGTGCAAAACATTGGGAAATAGAGTCTGAAGAGCTTGTTAATCTTATGACCAATAACTTGATAATGCTGAGTTGGGGGTGGGGGTGCTGTTTTGTTTGTTTGTTTGTTTTGTTTTTTTTTTAAGCATCAGCAAGTCTAGATAGAACAGGAACACCCCTAGGGCTTAGAATAATGCTATGCATTGGTGGGACTAGGGCCCAGCAGTGGCTATGGATGTGAAGGGCAGCGAGGGGCAGACAGTCCGTGATTGCTTGACCCTCCAGTTCTGCTGCAGCCTTGGTGGCAGGCTGCAGAAAAACTGTGTGTGTGCAGTCTCACCTGTAGGACTTGAGCATGGAAGTTGTGGTGAGACTTGAGTCCCTCCTAGAAAGCCCTTTGTCCATATGACAGGCAAGTCCATCCTGTGTGAAGAGTAGCTTCAGGGCCATTCTTGGCAGACAGTGTGAACACTCCCATGGACTACATCTGTGTTGTCCGTGTGCAGCTCTGAGGCTCCTTGTCAGACCTACCTGCCCTGCAGGCAGGGAACATTTCAGGTGAATGTAAGTAAAGATATAAAGAGTGCCCTATGGGTTGGTGTATGTAGCACAGTTATTTCATGGATGGAGCAGTGCAGTTGCAGCCACTGAACAGTTCTATTAACAAACAAATTTTTAGTGAATGAAGATGATTTTTAGAATTTAGACTATTTAGCTGATGTACTGAGTAAGAGCCATTGCCTCTAGCAATAGACATTGTGCATAATCATCTTTCAGATAAATCTTTTCCTTCAGTTTGTGATTTGGAAATCACCGGAGGCTGGGAGGGTGTTCTAGAAAGATATCACTGCATGCTTGCCCTGTGCTAACACTCTTCCCTAGGCATTAGCTTTTGGCAATGCTATAAATTGGATACTGAGCTAGACAGACTTTTTGATTTTACTAAGTACTCCATTCTTAAGTCTTAAGCAACAAACAGAACAAAAAGAAATGAGCAGTATGTCAGGTAAATTCCTTCCAAAGATACAAATATTTTTAATCATTTTATATGCATTTCTTGTTTGGTATGGTCTATTTCATTCAGTCTACACATATGCATCAGGCAGTGCTACTACATAAAGAACCCTCCCTCAAAAAATGAGACCACTTTCAAGTGCTGTGCTGCTTTTTTTCCCCCAAGCTCTGTCCTATATTTACCAAAGACTTTCAAGTCAATTCTAGACTTTTCTTTCTTCTGTAAAGAAATTCCAAATTCCCTCATTCCTAGTGTCTGAAGGTATGCTTGTTTAAAAATAAATAAATAGAATCTTCCTCTTAAAATTTTATTAGGCAACCACACATTACTGTTTTGAGATTTTGGTTTTATTACCAATATTTATTATTACAGTCTGCTTTGAGTTATCCACGGCAGCTTATCTAGGTCATGGATGTACAACCTAGATAAACACAGAGACACTGAGCTTGATGCCTGTCACCTGGATTAGTGGCTCAGTCCTGGCACTTGACAAACATGATTCTACTTTTTTCTACAAAGCTTTTGTCCAAGAGCAGGCCAGCAGTTTTTGCTCAGAAAGGAGTATAAACTAATAAACCCAGTAAGATGTGGGTTGCACAGTGAATTGTGCACATGACCATCTCAGAACTCCCTGCCCATGTCTCCGATCCAGTGGAGCTGGAGGTGCAGGGGAGCAATGTTCCCATGGCTGCCTGTAACACTCCTTAATGCTACCGATTCCAGGAACACTTGTCATTTGGGCTGTTGCCCTATTCTTTCACAAGGAGACAGTTCACGTCCCAATTTGTGCCTATGCCAACAAACCTGTCTACTCCCTAAACACTGGTCTCAGTGAATCACAGTCTAAAACTAACATGTTCTCTGTAGGAAGCTGGTCAAACAAAGAGAAAGCTTTTTTTTGTTCTGGCTCAGAACAGACCAGGTTTAACCTGGACTGATCTAGCATAAGCTTGTCTCTGTCTTTTGCTCCTCTGCGTTTTTCTGTTCCAGATGGTATCCCAGATGCCCAACATTATGATATATACCATTGTTTATAGTACTGGTATATGTGTTACTGTTCAGTTATACGATTGGTGTGCTTTCTTAGAGGTGTGAAGAATTTTTAATGTAAGGATGAGAAAGAACTAAGGAAAAAGAGGGGTCAGGATGGAATCAAAGGAGAATACATGCTTGGACATATTATTCAAAGTCACCCATATTATAGAATTGAAACTTTAATAATCATTGTCCTAGGGAACTTTTTAAAAAGCGTCATCATTGCAGAGTAAAACAGATGATGTACAAGACTTTTCTAGGTGAGGACTAGAGGAGAGACCATAGAGACACTGAAAGACAGTTGTTCTGCAGTTCTTTTTTCTTAAATACAAGAGATATGTGGACTCCAGACTTCAAATGGAGCCCATAAACATGAAAGAGTTTTTCCCTACACTTCAACAGGATTTTTTTTTTTCTCATGGCATGCTTTTCTGATGTTTTGATATGGTAGGGAATTTTGGCAGTTGCTGTGTGTGATTTCTATGCATGTGTAATTTCCTCAAGCTTAATGGCTTTCTTTAATGACATACATAATTCCATCGGTTGTTTGTAAATCTCCTCATCTTGAGAAGACATTTTCAGTTTGGCCTAAGAAACCATCATACTGGACTTTATGCTGAAGGTCTGTTCTGACACCTAAGGTTTTCTGTGCACTTTTAAACAGATTTGAGCCTATAAAATTCCAGGTTTTAGATTTTTCAAAAGCTGCTAACAGTTCTTCATACTGATAGCAACAGAAAAATTTTCAATTTGAACAATTCTGAATGAAAATCATGCCTTATTCAGATCCCAAACTGCATGGGACAGCTCTTATCTACCATTGAATGTACATAAAATGTAAAATTACTATTAATGGGCTTAATAGTAGCCTATCTTCCATATATTTTGTTGATAAATATTCCTTGAAAGTGATACATTTTGTTTAAATGTTGCAATGTCAGGCACCCAGATTTCAATTGATTTATTATTTATTTATGTTTACATTAACTAATAAACAAGCCATCACCATACAAGCAGTTTTCCAGAAAAACAATTGCAAAGTAAAAAAAGCCCTGATATTTATCATTCTGAATGATAACAAATGGAACCTTCACTTTATTTTAATAAGTGAATACTGTCATGCACACACCTCCTTATATACCTCTTATAATAAAATAGCTGTCACTTTTGCATGTGGAATTAGGTATGTGGTGATTACATAAAAATGAACATTCTTCTGATTCTAAATGTGAAAAGCTGACCTTTTAAAAACACTTTAACAACTTTTAGTGTTATCATAAATCTTACCAATTCTTTAATGTTGCAGTTTTTTGGTTGCATATATTACACTAGTTCTTCTACGAGTCAACTTTGTTACAGGGAGATTTGGGCCTGGGGCCAGGTAGAGCTTTGGAGAGCTTTTAAGTTTGAGAGCCTGTTTCACAGCTGGAAAGCTCCCCAAAGTGAAGTGATCCCAGAAGAATATGTTTCCCATTACCCAAATCTCTACCAAATCATGCCTTGTAGCTCTAAAATAATTAAGACTTTGGAAGCCCCAAGAGGTCTTTTTTGATCCATGAATGAAGTTACCTCAGGTTCAAATAACTAAAACCTGACTCCCTCTTAACCAATGAAACACAAAACCCCTCCATTTGTCAATGTAACATAAAGAGAATGCTCCAAAATGTCAAAGCCTTTACACTTTAATGGATTCAACCTCAGGACATGTCAAGACTTTTGATTGCAATTGTTGGAGACCAGGCTGAGGTGTCTGTGCAAGTCCCAAGGGCAGAAGAGTTAATGTTCTATAAAATATGATGTAAAAAGACATGTTGCTTTATTTTGAAGTTTGAATGATGATGAAATTCATAAAAACAGAAGAAAGCCTTCAAGTCCCTTGTGTTGCTATTAGTAATACATTCTTTTGCAGAGTAAGAACACTGTGATTAATTGTAAGCAGCCACTGCTTCTGCTATAAGAATAAGATAGGAAATAGATATTTGTTGGAAATGGTAGCATACCAAGGTATTATGAAGTCTTTTATTTATTTTATATTCAATTAAAATCATTCAATGGCTGTGGAAGATGTCTTTCTGAGAGAACACATAGAGCTATCAAGCAGTATTACTAAGAAACATTTCCAGATTCACTAAAGGAAGAAATTCACTGGCAGGATTTTGCTGGAAAAGTAACAGGATAGGGTTAATATCAGTATCCAAACTTCATTGATAATCAGAAAGAGAAAAGGATGATATTCACAGGCTATGATTCCTACAAGATGAAACTCATAGGAAACATAACATCACTTCCTTTGCATTTCTTTCAGTATTTATTAGAAAAATTCAACACTTCAAAAAGTTTATTAGAACCTGCTGTGGGATTATGCAATGTCAATGTAGTTTCTAGCCTAATTCTAAAGGCTGTGACTTAAAAAAAGGGAAAATTTTGCAGGATGCTAACTTCTGAAAATTTATTCCTGTATTCTTGTGTTTGTTTAGTAATTTGTGGATAGCTGAACAAGAAAGTGGGATATGTATTGTGAGGGGACAACTAATGTCACTTGGTCATCTGAGAATTTAAATGTGCTCACAATTCAGCCATCCATATAAATTTAATAGTGCTCATTTGTAATTGCTGATGAAATTTTAATCCCTCAATTATCAGCACCTCCAAAATCTGAGAATTAGAAGTATATTCCTTAACTTGAAAATAAACTAGTCTACTGACTAGAATTTCTGATATGTGACAGGTGGTATTAATTTATTATACTTCCATATTTTAATACAGCATAAGCACTGTGGTAGTTAAAGTATTCATTTAAACAGCAAAGCTGTAAGGAAATTAATCGAATACGATAGAGGTAGTTACACACCTTCCCATTAGCATGTGCATATTTGTGGTTGGACTACCTACTGGATGATGATACTGAAATAACCATGGCTTAAACAACATTGTTAAGTTGGCCAATGTGCCTTATTTCTGGCCAGATGAAAGTATTATTTTCTTTCTATGTTCACTGCTTAGAACTTGTTTTGGAAGAAGAGATGCCAGCTGATGGAGATTTTTTTGCAAATACAATTTTGTTCACCTCTTGAATTGACAATGTTCCATCAACTGGCAGCAACTCCAGACACTGGTGATTGATTGCTAGACTAGATCGGTAGCTAAAGGATTTACAACCTCAAGAGAGACTATCTGAAGCAGCTAAGACCAAAACTGTAATTAAAAATTCTTCCTTACCCTGCAAGTACCAGGCTTCAGCTGCTTTTCTTGCTCAACACTGCTGCAGTCTGAACATGCCTAAATCTGGAGGGGACCAAGATGAAGTTCCCTTGTCTATACCACGGGGACTCCAATTCCAATATACTTTTACAGAATACTGTCATGGCACTGACAGGTTCAAGCTCCCTTCAAGGTGCAGCAGCAGCTGTTTTGTTACAGCGGGCACACTGTTGATACTTCTCCCTCTCTCCCCTGAAGTATAATAGGCTAGCAAAGACAGAATTTGTTCAGGAAGCAGGAGAATGAGATGCAATTCTTTTTTTCTTTCTGAAGAGACAAATATACATCTTCTACCTTCCAGAGCAGTACCTGAATCAGCAGACTTTATCTGGTGAATGTCCTTTTAATGCACAGTTTCATGTTGAAGTTGCATAAAAAGCAAAAAAAACCATGGACTGGAGTTGAGATTTCTCAAGTCATTGGTCTGTAGAGTCATGTTCACCTTTTCTGGTAGACAGTTTCTCTCATTTCTTAAGTCTTTTATTCTATTCCTGTGTAGAGGTATAATTTCAGCAGGAATGAAAGAGTTTTCCCGTTTTCAGTACAGATTTTAGTATGACAGTTAGAGCATGCAAAAGAATGGATGTGAGTGTGAATTGCCTTGGACTAAGGAGAAAATTGAAGTAATCTTCCTAAAGATTTTTCTCTCATGACTTTATAATAAATTTTTGGAGGCTGGCTTTGTACAAGCTGAGTACAGTCATCACCACCTGCTTCTCTGCCTACATTTTAAGAAGAGTGAATCTTGCTCAGCTCTTTGAGGCACCCATTTGTTGGGTGCCTCACCTCAGGAAACAGGCTTGAATACCTGACCCTGGAGATGTACTATAGATCACCAGTTAGGTCCAGAAGTGTTCAGTTGCACTATAAATTGAAGTGTTTATTCTCGGGGAGAAAAGGTATTTTTCTGTCATTGTTAGTTGCAGTTCTGTGTTTTGTGTCCTAGCCCTCTTGGACCTGCCTTTGAATATCTTTATATTCCCTGTATATTTACAAGGTGTCTTAAGTATCTATGTAGAGTGAGTGGTATCTGGATTACAATTTCTTAGCAAGTGCCTAAAGATTAGGCATTGCACTGTGGATCCTGCCCTGGGTTACATTTGAACCTGTGACCCAGAGACATAAAGTTCCATTTATATTTCCTGTCTTTTGAGTCATCCAGATCCACCAAACATATTCTTACTGTTGCTAAAAATGTACTGCATATTGACTGCTGACAGGTTAGACTCTCTTTGTCCAATTGCTTCACATATTACAAAGATTTGTACATCAGACCTGGCAGTGTTATTCTTCTGTGCTTAATGCTAGTCTTGTGCTTATATTTCAGGATTAAAGTGTTCCAGAAAAAATAGCTGCAATATAATTAGATTTATTGTTACATTCTCTAGTTTTTCTATTAGTCACTTTTAAAATTGGAGGCCAAATTTTCAGCTGGCGTGAATTCCTTTAATAAATTCCTTTCCTTCCAGAGTTTCCTTAATAAATTATCCCTCTTGAATGTGAAAAGTGCATTGATTTATGCTTTAAGATTGCATGGATTAAATTTGACTTCAGCTTTTCTTCTATTGCATTAATCATATTTAACAAAAGGCTTACACAGACAATATGTTTATAAGGACTAGATATTAAGCATGCTGTTTCCTCTACTGTAGATAGAAGACATTGTCAGTAAGCAGCCAATTGTATTTTATTTTACTTTAATGTTACCACAGGGGAAGGCTGACAATTAAAATCTCTCATGTGCTCGTTTTTCAGGAACAGTGTGTTGTATTTATACAGATATTAGAAATATTTATGCATCCAGCTATAGGCAAATATGTGTTCTTTTTTTAAAGAAAAAGATGAGTGGAATGGGTGGTTTCTGGATGAGAATGATTAATCACGCTCTCCGTGTGCTGAGTTAGAAGTACCTAATATTATTTGAAGAGTTATATAAATAATATAGAATGCTGATGAATAACATTCCCAAATAGAGATGGATTAACATTTTGGTACTTTCATAATTATATGGGATAATATGTGGGTTATTTATTGCTTTAAATTCTATAATTAGCAGTTCTAGTACATTTTTAAGAGCAACATTGGTCTGAGGAAGGCCAAGGAAGTGGCATATTCTTTGATTTGTTTCTAGAATAGAAATGGCTTGGTCATCTGTATGTTTATTTTCATTTTCTTCTTGTGTTTCTTCCTCTTCCTCCTCCGTTTAGCCTTTCATACCTACCTGAATAAACAGACTTTCACTTCCACAATCAATATTTCATTCTGACTTTCAGCATCATTCATATTCCTTACATTCCTTTTTAGCAACGCACACTTGCTCACTCTTATAACAAAAAACATGCATTGTGGTTAGGCGGCAGAGGTCAGCACTAGTCTTGCGTCACAGGTCAAACAAGATCACTTACATTCTTTATCAGGGTCATTTCTTCTCCCTGGGTGGGATATGAACTTTTCTTTTTCTTAGAGAGGAAACAGCACAGATGTTCACCACTCCTTGTTCAGAATTTCTGCTGCATGGTTTACCATCATCTTTCACGTAAACTTCCAAAACAAGGCATGAATCACCCATAACTTATCCTACCAGTTATGTTCAATATTCTAACAGCAAAGTAACTGCACAGTGTATTTAAATACACCTGCGATGTATGCAAAAAGTTAATTCCATATTTCTTAAGTTACATTTTAAAGATATCTCCAATATTCATAACAAATATTTATAAAATCCTCAGTGTTTAATTCTGTATTTTCATAGAGACATATATATTTTTCTGTTACATATGATTTCATCTTCCTAATATAACTTGACTTATTATAAATATTATTTTTGTTCCTTTTCATTATTTGTGCAAAATAATAACATTTAAATGGAATAATTTTGGTTAAAAATGTTTGCATCTTTTGTGATAATTTTTCTCTAGCTAAAAATAAGCTCTTTTGCCATTTTTTCAGCTGTAGAAAGGCAATGTTACTAGTATTTCTTATTATTCTCAGGTTTTATTGATCCTAAAGGAAATAGGGTATTAATTATGCTTTCACCACCAAGTATTCCTCTTTCATGGATGAATGAGGTAACACATAAGAAGTTCTGTCACTAATCCTCCCATTCATGACTGAATTTTTTGCCAGTATGTGTCACCAACATCCCACTTTTATGTAGTTTTATATCATAAGCACTTCCTAGAAGATATGTCATTCTCTATTTTGTTTACTCCATGCTTACCCTTTTTGTTCCCAAAAGTTGGAATGTGAAAATAGCAGTATGAAAAAAAAAAAAACCCTAATCAAAACCACAACAAACCTTTATTGAGAAGTTTCAACATTTCATATGCTTTCTTCCACTCTTTAGAAAGTGTTTGGTTTTGTTGGTTTTCCTCCAAAACCAGTAGGTGTTCCTCACTATTGTGTTCACTTGCTTCAGAAAGCAACATTTCCTATTTGTTTTGAGGCACCAGTACAACTAATGAGCCTTTTGGGTTCTCTCTCGAATGCCTGTGTGACATAGCTCTGTCTACACTAGAAAGTAGTGCAGCACAACAGGAACTGATCTCTAGAGCAAACTGGTTAGCACTGAGGATCTTAGACTACACTGTACATGTTTTGCTTTGGCCTGGCTGTAGCCTGGGCTGCCGACTGAATGCCCAACAGCAGCTGGAGAGCATTAGGAGTGCTGCCAGAGGGTATCTTCCAGTAGTGTTTCACCCTAAAGGAATCCAATTCTAATGCTCCAGAGCTGCAATGTGAACCAAAGCTCAGCAAGCGGGGATGACCCGGAGATTTGCTTTTAGAGTATGCTGGCCTCAAATAAAATGCTGTGGTAAATGCATCCTTTGCACCTTAGCATCTTTCTAGGTACAGGAGAAATTCGGTATTTATATCAACTGAGAGCAGAGTTCATTTTTTTTTCCCTTTATCAACGTTCAGCTGAGTTTGTCACCTTATATTCTCGTACGTTCTGTCTCCAGGTTAGTTTGTCCGTTCTTGCAATCAGGCACTGAGGATGTCGGTTTCTTATGCTATTTTAAAAGGCTTATCAAACACATTGAGAGTTTTGCTTTAGGTTTTGAATGACCCAGGTCTCCATTCCTTAACTGGGTATTCACAGAGAAGGGGAAAAGGAGAAAAACAAGGATTATGGGAGCCTGACATTGCTTCTGGGAAACCATACCCAGTATAGCTGAGCCCAGATCTAAAAATCACTGAGTCATATAACATGAATAATTAGGTAAAGTAGTTTACTGACTTAACAGCACCACCCTATGTTATTATTGTTTGTGTTACAGTAATACCTAGATGCCTTCTAAGGCTTACCATCCCATCATGCTAGAAGAGTCTCTTTTCCTCAGTCCAGGGACAGGGCAGAACTTAATGAGTAGGTAAGACAGAGGGGAAAATGTTCAACCAAAGATCCCAACTCATTTTACAAAAGATGCAGTAGTTGTAATGTAACTCATTGGCAAGGTGTTGGAATAGGCTAGGTGTTAGAGTAGTTGTTGGTGTGAATAGTACCAGGCAAACAGTATTTTGCAATATTTGCATGGGCGCATTCTTGAAAATGCTCTCTTGTTTCAAACAACCAAATAAAGCAGGGTATGTGTATTATATGTTGGGAAATATGTGCAAGCATTTTCATGTATGGGGGGTGTGTGTGTATGTAGGGATCATTCCGTAGTGGAATGTCTGTCTTTCTGAAGTTGTCTTGATGGGGTTACCAACTCAGACATAGTTAATGGATATTATTGTTTAAGCTAAGTATTATTTTTTCTTATAAAACCTGCTGTCACTGTACAAAACAGTGTAGATATATGCTGTATAAATTAACTATGATGTTCATGTCACCACAATATGCCACACTTACTTCACATACATGCTTCTTGACAAAATGCCTATGTATGACTTCCTTTATTTCTTAGTATTTCCCTAACTTGACCCAGAAAGTTACAATGGAGTCAAACTTGCCCAGCAATGCCATTTTCTTGCAGCCCAGTATCACACCTTAAAGCTGCATGTAAGTGTGAGCCGTCAACTTTGTATTTCTACTCCAAACTTCCTCATATTTTTTTAAAACCACAAGGTTTCAGGGTGCACATGCTTATCATTTGTCTCTAATTTTGAAGAGATAACGCTTCATAACCTGTCCTTCCTAATATTTTTAATACATTTTTTTAGAAATGAAATTAGCTGTGAAGATTTGTTAAATGATAATTAATGCTGGAGTAGACTGACAAATTGTTCAGTTTACTGAAAATCTAGGTGCAAGAATTTGTTGATTTCTGTAAATGGAATGATTATGTGCAACTTTTGAGCACAGAAAAATGAAATACAGATATCTAGAGGAGCAGCAGACTTGTCATCACTCTGCCTAACACTTGCATCACATTATAATCCTGAAAAAGCTTACTGACCTATTTCCATTAATTTTCATAACTTATTTTGGCTGTTGCATAGTCCAAATCTTGCAGAGTCCCAGCATTTAATTTTAAAATTTATGTGCTTTGAAAAATTGTATAAGGCAAGAAATATTCTTTGACTTTTATGCTGTAGCTCAGATTTACATTTTTAGAGCTTCCATCAGCTTTGGCAAAATGAAGATTAGTTTGATCCAACTTCTGAAGCTGGGAGCTAGGCCAACACTCTGGTAGTCAGAGATCTGTGAAAGCGTGTTGCTGCTCTATTACCTGACACTTTTGGCCCGATTTTCAAGTTTTTTATACACTCTTATTTTCTTGTGTGTATAGGGCTCATATTTTCTTTTTCTCTGAGGCTGGAATCCAATACTATTTTCACTTAGCATCTTTTGTACATCACTAAATGCATTATGAAGCAATTCCCCAAGCCCAATTCCACTGCTCTGGGGATATGTCAAAAAACAAGTGGTTGAGCTGGCTTAACCATGGACATTCCCATCTCTTATGAGTATTTAATTAATAAAACAAGCCTGAACTTTTCAAAAATGCTGATGCTTACAAGGAATAGCCTTTGTTTCACTATGCCATCAGTTTTCTCGGCACCTAAACATTGATTCTGAGTGGGAAAAAAAGTTTCATATAATATGCAGACATACACTTGAGCATTAATAACCCAGCTATAATCAATCAAAGTAGGAATGGTCCAACTATTACATAAATATAATTTACTGAATCAGTATCTGTGGATTAAGTCTGTCACAATGTAACTAGCTCTGCTGAAACTATTAAGTAAGATGCACTGCGAAAACAGATATATTGAAAAGGGAAGTCTCTTATCTGCTTGTTTCTATGTTTGCAGAGCAAACATAGAAACAATATTTAATTTATCAAGATGTTACAACAGAAGTTTCAAATCTGAAATTTTCTGACTTATTTAGATATAGATATATTTAGATATATTTTTGAGAGTTCTTCTTAATGTTATATATTATGAAGCATTTCAGAAATGGCTTTGAAGGCCATAGAAAGGCAACATGTTCATACATACAGCTTAGCCACAGAAGAAGCTATGCTATTTTTTTCAGGTAGAGCTGTCTGCAGACAGATCATGGTACAGAGGAGGCAAAGGATTTGCTTTTACTCTTTCAGCTCTAAGTTGTTTATTTTTTGTTTGCAAGTAACTGCAACAAAAACTGTCATGTGATGAAATTCCATCTGCAAGATAAGATGTAACTTCTGCAAATTTGAAGGTTATCAAGGTATTTTAGGTATTTCTTTTCTCATGCAAAGAAAAACCAAAATGGTGAAAGAAAATGGAAAAGTTGTCAATTGGACTTTAAACACTTGTGGTAGTAATTAGAAAAATATCCAGAAAATAAAAAGGTTCATTATAAAAGGCACTGAATTAGAAAACCCTAAATATATGCTACCCTAATTCTCCTATTCTGTATGAAATTGAATAAAAGGCAAAGTTGCTAATTATAATGTATCACATATTCAAAAACATGAAATAATTAGTGGAAAATTAGGATGCTCTCACTTTGCTTTCTGATATAAGTAAATTTAATGTCTGATACTTTAACAGTGAATTTTCTACCAGCGGAATATTTTGAAAATTTATATTTTTGAGGTTTAGAATTCTGCAAAAACTTGGGGTTTTTGGTTTGGGGTTTTGGTTTTTGGGTTTTGCTTGTTTGTTTTTTTGGGAGGGGGTGTGTTTTCCATCCCAGTTCTGAATTATCATCCACATTCTCTGTTTTGGTGTCTAGATACACTTTTCTACCTTAAAAAACCCAGTCCCTCCCACTTTGTTCCTCTTCCTTCACACCTCTATCAATGCTCATTTTCAGGGAAAGAGAGGAAATTAGAGGTACAGGGTGTAGGGAACTCTTGACCCACTTTGCAACACAACAAGAAACAAATTGAACTCAAACAACTTTGGCAATTTGTCACAAATATTTTCAACTATTCTCCAAGGCTTTTCCCTTGACACCAGCAGAACTTCCCACCTTTTTTAGGCTCACTCTGTTGCAAGTGGCCTACATCACATGCATGTGCTTCAGCTTGACAGGTCACAGAAAGTATAGACTAGCCTTTCACCTCCAGCTGCCCCTCCACTCGACTTCCTCTAAGCAGTATTGGCTTCTGCAGCTAAAAACTGCTTTTCACATATAATGAAATTCACAAGTGCATTGGAGGAAATGTGATTTTTTTTTTTCTGCCCCCACAATTTCAATAGCAGTTTATTCCTTTAAAAGGCAAATTGCAGAAGGGAATAACTTTGAAAGCAAACTGGAAATATAAAGACAGGAAATGAGTCTGTGACTGTATAACTGAGTTCATAAATGGGTCCTTTTTTGGTATGAAACTGGGCTTTTAAAGTAGAAAAATCACCTACTTAACAAAACCATTCTCTGTTTCAGCACTGCAGGAGCATGAAATAAATCCATGTTTCTTTCTAATATATCATTCAGTCTATCAAACTATTTCCAAATGACCAGAGTTCTAGCAGTGCAGCAGAAGGTTCCATACCTCTGCTGAGATGGTGAAATTTTTAATATAATCCTTTGAATTTCCTTGTTCATTCTGGTTTACAAAAATGCCTATAAATCCTCCCTTAATCTGAAGGTGAAACAAGCATATTCTTTCTGAAATTATGAGCTACAGACACTCTAACTTCCCTCAGAAACCCCTTTCAGTTCTTGTGTAGCAAGGATTTCTGCATTTTAATGTGTTCAAATGTATTTTCCTGTGTAAGTCTCAGAATATTTGTACACGCTCATTCTACATCAACAGTTATTCAGAATCACCAGGATTGTCCTTAGTCATTGAGTTACAGTGCTATCATGTCAAATGGCATTTGTGGAAGACGTAAATCACTTCATTATCTTGGCATTAAAAAAAAAAAAAATCTTGCCTACACGGTTTAGGGCAGCGTGCAACCACCATAAAGTCTTACAATTTCTCTCTAGCTTGACTCCAACTTCCAGGTAAAAAATACAAGTAATCAATTGCTTTTTTTCGCCCCCGCCTCCCCAGAATCAATACATAAAAAGCATGTACACACAAGGCATGCACATAGTAAAGCAGTTCTATAGGATTTAGACTGATTTCACTAAAAAGAATGTTGCCTTCAAGATTTCCTACTTTTTTCTGTCTGTTGAGAAGCCTTGTTTTCTTTTTCTTAACTTTAAGATGAAACACTCCCAAGTATCATTCCCTAATCCACTGCTCCATCACAGTTTCTTACTGCTTTATGGAAACAACTCTCCTTCCAAATCAGAGGTTTGAGGAGAAAAATATTGCAAATGCTGTTTATGCTAAACATAAAAATATCTGGGGGATTTTTGCAGATTTGGGTTATATCAGATTGCGTCTGCATCAGAAAATGAAAATGCTGCATAGAAAGTTCACATTGCAAGCAAATGGAGAATAAAGGTCAAAATCATTGTGCACATTAGAAGATTAGAGATGGTTTATGGATATCCAAAGTCTTTTAAAAAAGAGATGGTAGTGAAAGAGCTGGAGATGATCTTGATGTCCTATTCAGTTCCTGTGGCTAAGGCCAGCAGCTATGGCAGGTGACTGACCAGACTTAACCTTGGAGCTTTAGAAAATTTCTTTCTTTTTTTTTCTTCCCTAGAAATCACACCTGTGGTCTAAAATGTATTTTATTGCTGTATCCTAAATGAATTGTGATATTACCTTAAGGTATGTGAACTCTAGGGATCACACATAAGATGACTGACAAAACTATTGAGTAGTTAGGAAGAACATCCTGTATCTCTGGAAATCTCATATTGATCTTTAGTCTTTAATCAGTTTTGTGGGTTTGTTTTGGTTTGGGTTTTTTTTTTCGGTTGGGTTGGGTTTGTTTTTTTTTTAATCTTCCAAGGAGCTCTGAAACATGGAATGACAGATTTTCACTCTAGGCAGAGTAACAAAATACACTGTGACCTCAAATCATTATTAGCTACTAAGAAAAAAGCTACTAAAAAATATTGTGTGGGAGAGAAAATGGAGGAGGATGTTAATGACAGGTTTTCTTTGTATTTTTAAAAATAGTAAATGTGGCACTCTGCTGAGTCATCCTACTATGTATCTGAAAATGGGAGTTCAAAAAAGCATGAGTTGTATTTGATTTGGCATTTAATTATGGCCAGCAAAACCTGTGAAGCTATCATATTGCTTCCTCCTTTTAATTTTATTTTTAAAGGTGATTTTGTCTGTCTGTCATGTTAGAATGTGGGGGTTTTTTTCTCTCTTTTGATAGGTTGTGTAGGAATGGTATTTTCATTATTCCTGTGGATGGGAACTTTGAGAAACATTGTAATTGTCTTCATTGACAGATGAATTATATTTTTTTAAAGGAAAAAAGAATGGACTGGATAACATCTTAAACTTATTTAAATATAATTCTTCTTTATGTTGTTTTAGAGAAAAAATGTCTTCTTGAGTAAAATAGAATAGACCGAAAACATCTTAAACTTATTTAAATAAGATATTCTTTACTGTGTCTTATAGAGAGAGATTCTTTTTAAAATTCTAAGCCAAATTCCACCATGTTACAGTCATACAGTTTATACTGTTTTTAATATTAGTGTACTGAATGCAAAATACAGCCTTCTACAACACATTTTGCATTCAAAATTAAGATAAACTACCTACTTCATAATTATGCCAGGGCTACAGAAATTAATATTGTTTAAAATTAACTAGTCACTCTTCATCCAGTCTTAGACTTTCTAGAAGATGAAATTTTTGAGTGGTTTGCAAAACTCAATCAACTCAAAGTTGATTGAAATATTTTCCTTCCATAAGATCTTTGAATTTTTTTTTTTTATTTTCAACAAGTTCTTAATTAAACGTAAGAATTTTGGTGAGTTTTTTTTCTGGACAGTTTTTTCTGAAGTGTATTTGAAAGATATCAACTTAACTTCTAGCCAGATATGCATGCATATGTGTTAAGTATTGGATGCTGGAGTAATCTGTATAAGAAGCACTACTTTCTAAATGACTGGCTCTGTTTTCCACTTGAAAGAAGATAACTTAAAGTTATCTTGTGGAAAGACAGTATGCTATTTTCATCAGATGTCGAAAGGTATTTAAATGTGTTCATGTACAGAATATCACTAGAAATATTTTCAAAGACGGGCCGGGGCAGATACACAAAGAGACAGGCATCTGATTTCATGAAACTAATCCAACTTCTGCATTGTATCAAAACTCTTCCCTTGCCCCTGTGCCCTTCACTGTGCTTAATGCTGCAGGGACATCTGTCCCTAAAGCGAGGAGATAGGCAGCTGGCGAGGTGGCCTAAGCCACCAGCATTTCAGCTTCTAAATACGTACCAGACAAGTTCAGATACAGCTTTGCTGCTCAGACTACAACTGGAGTCTCAGAAAAGGTATTTCTCACCTATTCTGCTGTGGTATACTAATTCAGCAGGGTTCAGAGCACAATTACCTCAATAGTGCATCAAAGATCATCGTAAGTGAATTGATTTACAGCTCTCCTAATTTGGTCTACATTATGTCTGCCCATTTCTTACTTGCACCAGAGAGGTGAGTTTAGCTACTTTTTATTGACTACTGCACCACTGGTTTAACCCATGAAACATGAGGAAAGGGAAATGGTGGTAATGCCCTTATAAAATCTGCCTAGGATTTGGAAGGAAGACTCAAGTTCAGCATGCTTTTCTGCTGTCTGATATTATCCATGCTTTTAAAATTAGGACCTCTGCCATTCAGGAAAGGGCCAGAGTACCTTCTGGGGATGTTTGCACTCAGGCTTTTTTACTTGAAGCTTTTTGGTTTTCTGTCAGAAAAATTCAATATTCTATGAAGAAGTCGAACTTGACATCTCAGTGCTAAAAAGAGCCATCAAGCCACCAAGCTATACTCCTTGTCTCTCTGGTTCAGTGGGCATAGTGAGCATACTGAAGGTACAAGAATCTCCTCTAATTTTTAGTTCAACACAAATAACATTTTTAGGCACTCAGATTCGAGGGAGAGTTCAGAATTGAAAATATTAAGGGTAGGAAAGAGTTTCCTTTGCTCCTATATCTTTGAGAGGCAGGCCTGAGCCTCCTGTTGAGCAACTTAGGTGGATCACTCCTCCATTTGCCTGTATTTATGAATGGGTTTTTTGTACTTTTGAAACTCTATGTCCTTTATGGAACATGGACAGCTCGGGCAGAATATCTAGAGTATTTAGTAGCTCTAGGTGTTAGACAATAATATGAACTGGGAGTCAATGAAGGTTAGACCTCTACTACCTAAAAAGTGAAAATCATCTTTACAAGATTTGTTTGTTTGTTTATACCCAGACCTTGCAATTTTTTAAGTTCTGTGAGGCATCATGAAACGTTTAGTTCTGTGGCTTTATGTATTCTAAAAGTTCACTTCCTATCACCCATCATATTCCTGGCAGGACTACGCTCCAAACTTTTAATTTGATTAACAAAACTCCCCAAGCTAGCCTGAGTCCAAACCTGGATCCCTCACATAAGCCTTCTTCAAGAATATTATTCCACACCTATTTGCCAGCTGTTTCATTCTGACCTTCCTGTTGCTGAAGCCTTTATCCACCCTTGAGAAAGCTTCCAGATCATCTTGCAAGTCTCCCTGGACATGCATTATCTCCTACGCTCCAGGCTTTGTTCCCTCCCATAACCATTCTGTTCTCCCCACCCAGCAGTGTTATGAACTGCTGGTCTTCAGTACACATTCTCTTTCCATGTGTCATTTAATTGGATGCTAGGTAGATAGTTTAGCATTACTAATAGTTATTATTATTGAATAGCATTTTTATTATAATATTTTAATTTTTTGTTATTTTCCTTGAAGTGAGAATCATCATTATACTTAACCCTGCTAAGGAAAAAAAATACATTTTTAATGTATTCTGGTTTTTTGTGACAATATTATGTGCTGAATAAGTCCAGCAAGAAAATATCTATGTAGAGAAAGGAAAGGAAGATGGAGAAAATGAAGATCCTATTCTATAATTAGGCTTTCTTGATTGAATTTAATAGAACAGATTAATTAACTTTAGCCTGATTTTTCAGGGACCCTTCAAAACTTTTATGCTTTACCAGCACAAACAAAACATGAGTGAAAAACATTTTCTTGAATCATAGGCTAATGTTAAATGACTCAAGGCCACCTTTAAAACCTCCACACTCTTAATGAAGTTATGGTGATCAAAAAGAAGGGAATATGGCCAGCATGTCTTGAACTATAGTGCTTTTTACCTGGCTGCACATATAACTTTGAGAGCAGTTTATAGGAGAATGAAGTTACTGTGGCCCTGGACATTTCATTAATTATTTTTCAGGGCTGGGTGGGACGTCTAAAGGTTGTATTGATTTATGGTTATCTCTGAAATTCTTAAGCAATAAAAAATACCTATATTCAGTTCTAAGAACTTTGTTAGGGACAAGAAAAATCACCCTAAGTTGCTCTGTGCCATTAAAAAAAATAAATAAATCGTTTCTTGTGAAGAAAATAATTATCTCAAGAAATAGAAATGAGGGAATATGGCCTGGGAACATCCTGATAATAAGTTCAGGCAGGAATCAAATGTTTCAGATTAGGTAACTGTTCCTGCTGAGGTCCCGTGCACCACAGTGTCTGTTAAGCAGATGAAGAAAAGTTGCTGGAAGTCATTTTTCTAGGAGATGATATTTTTTTACATTTCTTCACTCTAATTGGTTACCTCAGTGTACAATAACAAGAAATAAAGAGTGTTCAGAAGCTGTAGTTCTTGGTCCCCTGTTACCTTTTTGAATTGTCTCATTAAGGAGGATGGGACTACAGACATGAGTCAGTTCAGGATTTCACCCAGTGGAACATACTAATTTTCACAAGAGAGAAAGGGAATTTTCTCTAGTTTGCTGGTCCTTCTGGTTACTTTCCTACACTCTAAATCTGTCATCTCCTTACAGTTTTGCATGTGCTTATGTGCATCTAGCTGAATCTTAAAGAATTGCAGATGTATGTGTTTTTCTGAGAAAGGCATGCCTATCATTCCTCTGAGTTAAATGGTCTTTCAACCATCCTCCAAATATATATTTTTCTTCATGGAAAAGCTTTCTGCCACATGAGAGGATTTCTTCATTCAAGCTAGGTCATGATTGTAGCATTGATAACACTTAGTTAAACAGTCTCAGAAATTGTAACAAAAAGTTCTCTGTATGTGGTATCTTGGATACACCCTATGTGGAAAAGAAAGTAGGTCTTTTTTTATATACTTTTTGTTTCATATATGTTCAGATACATGAGTGCACACTCTTGTGGTCTATACACAATTGGCTTTCTGGTGTTAAGTGTTATTAGAAAAGTTCATAATTGTGCTTTTGCTCATGGTTGCATAATTCTGGATTTTTTTATTTTTTTTCTGAGTTTCTGTCATGGCTGATTCCTAGTAATAACATCAAGGAGGTACAAAGAGGGGGGGACCAAATGGAATGAAAGAATCAAACAGTACTGAGAAATGAAAGCTAAAAACTAAATATATCACCTGCTGAGAACTAATCCCATTTTACCATGTTATAAAGACCTCTGTAAAATTTGATGATGGCATTATTTTTCATATTTAGAGCTGAATGCAGTCCCTAACCTTCTTATGCTTTCAGCTTTGTGGGCAAAAATGCCATACTAATATATTTAGGTACCAAAGAGTATTTAACTCTGAATGTACTAAACTTTTATATAATTTTATCTAAATTTTAGGTTAGTGTTATTTTACTCAGGTTCTTAAAGTAGAAGTGAGGTGAAATGGAAGGAGGCTCACCATAAAGCTTTTCAGTTACTGAGGCAGGTGTAAAGGAAACTGAGACTTTTGCAAAAAATATGTTGGAGTGTAGTGTAAGCATCTCTGGCTTTCGGCAGCTAGCTGATACTTTGTGTATATCGTCTTTGTCCTCTACAATTTTTCAAACAAAGTCTCTCAAATCTGATTGAGTAAGGTGAGAAAAAAAAAAAGAGAAAAAAGAAGAGGTACAGTTTCTGTGATTTCACTTTCTTCTTACCCAAAACCTCTTTGCCTTGGTCCAGCCACCTTCTTTCTATGGATTTTTATGGGATTTGCAGTTCTAAGAATCAGCAGTGCAGAAATGAGCATGTGTGCCTTATCCAGAGATATTCTCACATACTCTGAAAGCTGAACGGTTTCTTTTTGGTACTTCAGCTGCTCATGGTATAATCACTCTGTGTTCTATTTCCACCATTACATTCTCCAGATAAAGTGTACAGGAGTTTACTCACATTTAATGCACAGAAGGATACATTCACTGAGGAGAATTCCTCTGTGCATTATAACATGTTGACATTCCACATGTTAAGTCACTTCTGGTGTAGATAATACATGTTTTGATATTATGTCAGTGCTAGAATTTGATAATGATCACTCAAATTAATCCTTATATTAATTTACATTTTGTATTTTATGAAGATGAGAAATGTATCCAAAATAACTAAAAATTAACAACACATATAGGAAAAGATTGATTTAAATTGCATTTTGTCTTCAATAGCAAATGACCTGTTAGAGAGAACATGAAATACCTTTCTGCAAAACTGAGAGGTAAAGGACTGCCGTGAATTCTGCTACTTACAGCAGTCTAAACAATGTGAAAAATTCTCATGCACTTCATCTTAATCCTGAAAAGAACTTGTCTGTAATACATATCTTTTAGGTCAGTATCTTTTGAGTCAGTTTGTTGAGCTGCTGAGTATAAGCTGTTGAATGAGTTTGTTTGCCAACAAGTCAACACAATGTTGTTTAAGTTGACAGAAAAATCATGACTTGAGGACAGAAAAATGACTTGCGTAAATTACTAGTAAAAACAACAACTTTCTAACAAACCTTGTGTCTGTTTTTTCATGTACTTTTTTTTTAATCACTCCAGAACATCCTATGGTGTCAGATAGCAGACTTTATAGCACAACCGATCACAATTTGAGCTGTTCAGCAATTTCTAAGTGTCAGTAAAACAAAAGCACCAGCAGATCTTTGCACAAAAATGCAACCAGACTTTCCGAAACAAAGGCAGCCCTTGATTTTTCTTTCAGTAAATCCTAGTAATGCACTGGGTGAGAATGTGTGCTGCATATCCTTTGAGCACACCACAGAACTGGCAGCTGGTAGTAGGGCGGCTGTAAGTCTTTGTTAGCCCTGAGTCTGGTCTACTCCAGGGCTAGCACCGCCAGCCCCAGCATGATTTAGAAAGTCTTGAAAGGCTGGTGTTACAGAGGCCTGTCTCTAGTTACATCCACTCTGCCTTATAGTAGTCAGTCTCCGTTTCCTTATGGGCAGGATCATGACCCAGTGTCTCTGCAGTGCTAGCAGATTGTCCTGATATATTTGTCAGTGGCCCAGCACTGTCCTGAGGTAGCTGGATGATTCTTTAAAAACAACTTAGGAGTGTGTTTATGCATCTGCCCCTGGGAGATGCATATTGTTGGTTTATGTTTTATGCTATTTTATACCTCGGATGGAGAGTGGACAAGAATCTGATCCTTTTTTAGCATTTTAAAATTTATGTTAGTACACAGGCAAAATATGTGTGCCAAAGAAAGGCAGAGAGTTATTCTGACATGTTCTTAATTTTTTGTTGAGCATCCTTACCTTATTTTGACTTATCTGAAATAATGGAACTAAGTTTGAATATTAAATAATGCTAGAGATGCATTTGCAAGTTGCTGTCTTATTATTTAATAATAGTCAACTAATTAAATTCTCTCACTAATCCACTTTCTGTCACTCACTAAAATTATGAGGGAGGAAATATAATGTTTTGGAAACCAAGTAGATAGAAAGTGCCATACCTCAGCTGTTGTTTTTTGTAACTAATACTAATGGGGTAATGTATCACACCAAAGCAACTCATGTTGAATTTAAACCATTTTGGAAAAGATGGTTTAAAGACATTTGCACAAAACCACTGATTGGTGTGGGCAACCAACTGTGCAAATCAGTGAATTGTTGCATAAATTCTGTTGTTGTCAGTCATTCATGTTCAAAAGCATGACCACAAAAAGCTGAAGTAAGGGATACCAGTGAAGGCCTTAATTCTCAGAAACAGATAATTAAATGGTCTACTGAATTTGGGGGACCTAATCCAGAGAAGTGACTGGCAGGTATTTGCCAACTTCATCTGTTCTTAACAGACCTCTAGCAGCCAGCCTGTATTCACTGCATGAATTCTGGGGCAGACTGTCCGTTTCCGCTTTATTCCATTGTATTTTTTAAAACAGTAAATAATTTTCTTACAGCAGATCCTAATCTCATATCAATAGAAGAAATAATTGGTTTTGATTTCAGCTTCCAGAAATAAGCATTATGTTATGATTTTCCTGTCAGCAAACACATTTTTAAAGGGGGAAATCCTCTAAAAGTAGGCGAGAGAGAAGATCAAATCAAGCGGAAATGCATTCCTCACAGGAGATAGGCTAGGTTTTTTTTTCTTTTTTCTTTTTCTTTTTTTTTTTGCAAAGCAGTCATTAAAATCTGTTTCTGAAATCTTAACTTTATCAACTACAGATAGGAGGGTGGAAATATGTGAGAGAAATTATTTTTTTGAATGAGTTCCATTTTCCCATAACTCCAGTTGGGATGCATGATAAAATTATCAATGAAACGTCCTAATTTGATCCTTAACCAAAGGGATGTTGTCCTATGAATCATCTGTGTTTGTGGGAGGCAACACTGAAGATAACAGAGCAGGAATGGGACCCAGATGTTTTCTGGGAAAGCTGGTTGCACTGTAGGCTGTGTGTATTACCTAACGTATGAGACCATATGGAAGAAAAGGTTGGAAACATCCCATTACAAGTCATATATCACTGAGCTGACAGCAAGGATTTCAGCTTGTTTTTATTTAAATCATGAAAGCAGCTGCTCAACTGTCCAGCTGTATTAAATTTAACCCTTTTTCTGGCAAATGAATTTTGCTTTATGAAATGGCAGCTGAACAGTTTGGTGTGCTTGCAGAAAAACCCAGGTTAGAGGGTCCTGCGATAACCCTTGCCCCATCCAGCAGGACAGCACTAATGATGGTTATGTCTGCCACTGGGTGACAGTGTAGCCACTCGATACACCTGTACTTCAGGAAACACCAGCAAGCATCTTATCCTGGGAAGGTTGCAGAAGACAGGTATACATACTATATTAAGAGAATAACTGTAGATTTTTTCCTTATAATCTACTTATTCTTCAATTCTTGTACTCCTTTAGAATGAGTCATTACAATTTTTTTTTCATTTCCTATGCCCTTCTATTTTCTATTTTTCTTTTTTATTATTATTGATTCTTTCTTTCCTTAATTTTTCTTCCTCTTCTCTTTATGTGTTGTTATATGGTGTTCATCTCACTCCAGCTCCTGCAGCCTCTCTTCTCAACATTTCCCTCTGCTTTTCCTTCTCCTGGGTCTATCCTTTTTCTTTTCTACTCTCTCCCCTATTGTTTTCTCTCTTTCACTAAGAGTTTCTCTCAGGGATTGTCCCTTTCCTGTTACTCTGTCCCCTTTTATACACTGTTTACTCTTTACTGTGTCTTATAAAGAATTTCCTCTTTCCATAGATTTGATATTTATATAAAAAAACACTTAGTTTGCAGAAAGGCTGTTCCCATCAGTAGGAAACAATTGTTGGCCTCCAAATCAATCCTTCACCACATGTGTCTCAAGCAGCTTATTGATTTGTTATTTTTTAGCACTCTTTTGCTAAAGAAAGAGACTTTAACTGAAGCCTAACAGTTACAGTTAAGTAACAGCCATACAGTAAGTACAGACTTTAATTTCCTGTGTAGAAATCTGTAGAAGAAATATAAGGACTATCCAGCATAATACTGAACCAGATTAGTAGTTTTGGCATGCTTTAGCATGCTAAAGTAAGTTCGTCTCTTACTGTTTTGGAGGCGGTACTCTTTATTCTGTGCTATGTCTACCCTGCCCATCTCCATGTCAGAGTCCTCTGTGTTTCTGTCAGAGGTTTTCTTATTTTACATCCTTCATGTCTTATATTGTAGTCATAGTTCTTTTAAGAGTACCTGATATTTTAGAAGGATTTCTTCTGCATCTATCAGTACAAGGCTTTGGCATAATGAGATGGTATGCTTACATTAGTATTTACATTTGATACAAATATTTACATCTAGATTAATTCTCTCTTACTTAAACACAGTGGAAACACAAGGAGCTCAGCAGGAATAGCTTCTAACCAGTGCTTTGCCTCAGTTACTGCAAGAGAGCTCTTGGCATAGACACACACTACAAACCTCCAATCCAAGTGCTAAGATATGGCTGCAGTAACAGTATCAATCCCTAGTTAGTTTTGGGAAAGAGATCAAGATCAAGATCTTAGATCTTCCACTCCGGTTAAGAGCAACAGAAGGTATTGTACCTGGTCACAGGAAGGTTCTTCATGCCCAGGTACTGTGAAAGGCAGCCAAAATGCTCTTGCAGAATGCTCTGTCAGTAATTCCACGTGATTTCTCTAGTTCCTGCAGGTTCAGCTTTCTTGTTATTAAAATAACTTCATTTTTCTCCTCTCTTTTCCTGTTTCCATTTCCCTTTCTATCTCCATAGGCTGTTCTTCTGAAACAGTCAGCTGTACCTAGGGCATTATTATTTTCATACCTATAACAGGTAGTCTGTTTTCTGCTAAAACCTACTGTTCTGACTTTCTAAGATTTTGCCTGTTGTTTTATCTAGTTCGCACTCACCCACTGTGATAACATAAGGTTTGAATCTCTCTGTTCCATAAGACTGAACTTTTCCTTCCATGCTTTTAGTCAGACCTCTGGTATCACATTAACCTGCTGCACCTGTGTCCAACTTATGGTTAATAAGCATTTTCCTTACATTCAAAGTAATAATCCAATCACTAGCTGTAGTTATCCTCCCGATACTTCTGATGGGGGATGCTTCACTTGTACTGATCCTCCTCCTGCTGAAACAGCCTTTCTTCCCTCCTGCAGCATCCTGTCATCTCTGTGCATCGGGTAGCATCTGCTTCTTTCACGAATACACCAGGACTTGGATCTGTGGGGAGACTGTGATCTGAATTGATTAGCACGTATCTGCTTGACCAGCTAGACTTACAACCAAAATATGCCTGGACTATTATGTTCCTTCAGGGGACATATGGAAAAGTTTTCAGGTTTTGCTGAAAAGTTTTGCTTCTTGCAAATACGGCAGTTTTGGTGAAAACAGTTAAGTTTGTTTCTTGCTATCGTACATTATCCTCTAACTTTCTACAGAGTCACTGTATTTGCATTATTTTAAAAACATTGCACTTTATCTCAGATTGCTGTGCAGGACTTGGCTTTACAGTCATTCAAAGTAGCATCATCTTCTTTTCCTTCCCAAACACAACATCTTATGGGTATGTTCTGGAGGCTGATACATTCCTTTTGAAGTTTCATTTTTCCTACAGGTGCAAAATTCTTTACATTTCTGTTGCTCAACCTGATAGCATCTTCTTCCTCACTTGTTTCTAGGTTTTTGTGTAAATCTAAGTCCTCAGACTTAGCAGTAGTTTCAAAAAGCTACCATTTGTTCAATATTTAATCGGTAGGGGTTTTTGTTTTGTCTTTTTAAAAAACAGGCCAAGTTTTCGGCTCAATTTTTTCTAGTTATTTGCCACAGTGTTAGGTAATCCAGCTGGACTGGAGACCTTAACTTCCCCATTTTGCCATTCATCAGCTTTCAAGGAGCTGTGTTCTCTTTTCTCAGTTTCTCATGCATGGTAGCTAACTGTAAGCTAGTGTCAGACCTTCATGATTAAGACAACTAAAAAAATTATTTGTATGTATGCTAATGTAACAATTAGTAATCCAACAAAAACATGAGAAAAGACAGTGTGGAGGGGAAGTGAGATAAGTGTATCTCCTATCTACACATATACCTGGTTAGGTAGCTAGATGTCTTCCAGGCTCTCTCTGGGGTTTTTCAGGGCTTTCTCTTGCAGGGGAAGCCACAGTGAGTCTCTTCCTGCAGCAAAAAAGGCTGATTTAACTCATGGAGCCTTAACACAGAATCTCTCAAGGAATTCGACCTGATTTTGCTATGAGGTCCTCCAGGTGGCAATGCAGACAAACTAACAGGTCAGAGTGCCAGTTTAAAAATACCGAACTGAGAACATCTAAAGTTTAGATTACCAAAGTGGTCATTTTAATTGTGTTTAATTTAAAATATTCATCATTCTGACAGGACTGCCAAGTTACTGTAAATAAGAATTGGGCACAAAACAAGAGGGATAAATTTGATTTATGTAACCCCATTAACATCATTAGTTACTTCATAGATTAGAAGATGAGCTATTTTTAATGTAAAAAAAAAAAAACAAAACCCAAAACAAAAAAAAACCCCACACAACAAATAACCCCACATCATTTGAAGCCACTAAAATGAGTCACTGTTTATTGTTTTATTGTTGGTACTTAATCCTCCACAATTGTGTCTATTGGTAGCCATTTTTCCCTTGAGGACTGCATACAAAATGTTGCTATTATGATTTTATGTCATTCGCACCAATTTTACAAAGATAAAAATATATGTATAGTTATAATAAGATGAAGATGCAACTTCTAGATGATTTAAAAATTTTAAACCTCAGGAAATAAAAAGCAGCTAACATGTCTAGACCAGAGATTTTCAGACAATGAATTTCAGTGTGCTTATATTTTGCTAAAGATTATTTATGTATCAAAAAGGTCTGACATGTGACAGGATGTTCAATGTCCTAATTCATAAATGGTAACTTGCAAAAAGCCAAAATCAAACCCTTAACAGTAAGAAAACAAAAACTCAAGCCTAAGTTACATGAAAGATTTAAATAGGATTTTTTTGTCTATGCTTGCTACAGAGATGTTGCAAACAGCAAACAAAAAACACCACCCAGTGCCAACTTTACAGGGATTGATGACTTAAATGACTATTAATTTTTGTGATTTTGTGAAACAATGATTAACTTTTGCAGCATGCCACTGTCATGTAGCCTGCAAAATACAGTGTCCACTCCTTAGCGTACCAACCTGGCAAGATTGCATTGTCAGGGAAAGGAACTATAGAGGGAATTTAACCTTCTCAATAAGACATATATCCCAGATGCACCTATTTGAAGCTACTTGTAAACCTTTTTCAGAAAAGAAAGTATTCTGGAGTTTCATAAAATGATATCTGATTTCTTAAAGAATTTTTTTCAACTTGATCGACCATCTGTTTGAACTGCAATACTAGTTTCTTACATGAAAGGAACAAATATCTCACTTTAAATTGGCCACTCAGATGGCTAGTATCAACAAAGCCTCACACAACTTTTCTAATTTGGAGGTTTGGCATTTTTCTGATAAGATACAAGATATAGGATTTATAGCTGAAGTTTACTAAATGCATTTTATTTCCTTGAAATGTACCTCTTTATGTAAATTCATTTGTTTTGATTTCACTTTTACTTGTAGTTCCATTCCACACTGCTAGTACAGAAAACTTTTAAAGGAGATGTTCCTAACATACATGTTTTATTTTCTGTCTTTTTTTTCTGCATTCATTACTATGATATTGAGTGTTGCTTCAGCTAAGCATTCCACAAATAAATGTACACGATAAATCTTTTGTGATGGATCACCAGGCCACACAGTTGTTTACAGAAACCACACAAATGCTCCAAGGGGAAATTAATTAATTATGTGAATTAATAAATATGAGAATTAATGATGTGGATTACTATAATGCTATGTAACTTATAATATGTTCCTCCCAGAAAATTCCAAAGCACTCTCTAGGCTACATTAGTCACTTCAGATACTCTGGTGTGGAAAATATATTTCGATTCTATAGTATGTTATTAGATTTTACCTGGAGCATGAAGAGGAAAGCTGGCTCATACAGCCAGGAATTTGAGGATCTGTAATCTCATTCTATGTGTACTTCTTAGAGTGCTGCTATGGCTTCCCTGATCTTTTTGTTATATAGAGCAGTTGTAGATTTTGTGATTTTATTACAGATTAAAGTTTAGCAAAGCATTTTGGGGAAATATTTTTATCTTGTGTTATGTTCCGTAGGTTTTCCTGGACAAAATATTTGTTTGCGTGGTTTCTTATCACTGTGGGAACAGAACTTGATTCAGAAAGTTCTTCCAGTCATATGTTTCTAATACCCATATCCCCTGTAACTCCTGTACATTTGTGTTTCATACTGTTTCGTATTGTGGAATTGATATATGTAATGGATTTCTAGTGTGTGTGTACATATATATATTTCTTTATAATGTTCTTATCACTGCAATACCTGAGCAGCAATAACAATGCAAGTTCCAAATTGGTCCACCATGTCCACTTTGCACAGAGGTGACTTAAAATAGCCATATTTGTCCTTTAATGCCCTAGGTAGAGAAAATTGTACCCTACCTGTCAGCTCCTCATTTGCACTTCCTTGTCTGTCTTTTTTTTTTCCTTCTTGACCCAGAAGCTCCTCTCCTTCAACCACAAGCTAAACTTGTTGAAACCTTCTGAGTTTTTAGTCACAGTTTTCCTCCAGTCCTTCAATGGTACACCAATATAAAGAAATGGCATGTTCCTTTTTCCTTATTCAAAGAGAACATATCACTTAGGAAGCAGTTTAATGATATGCCTATATAAATCTTAATACTGTTTCCATTAGCTAAATTTTTTTGTGACCTTTTTGCCATATAATTTATTCTGGTATGTTATCACCATCCATGTATTCATGGATGGGGTCCAACGTGAGCTGTCCAGGATGGGAACTGGGTATGTGACGGGTGAGGGGCTGGTACATGAGAAAAACATGCATGTAGTTCCTCCTACAGGTGGGATGCCAGGCCAGGCATTGGTACATGATACCAGCAGAGATTGACACAGGCTGCTCTAGTTACAGGGTAGAGTGACAAGATAAAGTGATTGAAGAGGGGAGAGCTAAAAACACCAGGGTTTTATTGTTTTTTATTGCTGTTGGCAGTGAGGGCTTTGGTGTAATAACAGGATGGGCAAGTGTAACAGTGGAGGGGAAAAAAAAAAGAAAAAGGGATAGAACTACAAAGGGAGTTATAACCATCAGTATGTAAGAAGCATTTTCCTCAGGAGAGCAGCAAAACTGAAATTATGAGAGTTCTACTGATGCTCTAATGTGTCCCAAGATCCTGGGGTTTTTAGCTTTTGAACTTTAGTAAGCTTGACATGGGATATCTACCAACATGCAGATGATGCTAGGATACCCCTGGCCTCTTGGCTTTTTGTTATCTCTTTAACATTGAGAACATAGTACTTCCTTGCGATATGAGTAAATAGGCCTCCTCGTGCCGCTCTGCATATATGAGGCAATTTCTGATTCTTTCTGAATGGTGCTTCTTCCACTATATGTTTGACCTGGTGATGGCAGTTTGCAGGTCTTTTCCTTACTCTGTAAGGCCTTACAAATCCTATCATTCCCTGAACTAGGAGCTGTATTCGAGAGTGTGCTGGTAGAGTGGTTTGCCTGCTTGCTGTGGCTTGAGAAACAGGAATTCAAGTCTCACTCCATATTTATGGCCAAAGACTATTCCCAGTCAACAAAGCTGTAAATGTCCATCTGATTATTTCAGCTGGAGAATCAGGGTGGTTGGATACTTTTAAACCTGCGCGTGTTTTTACCTAGTTACCAGTAGCTATAAAAACTGTTGTATTAGACTTGATGCACCAGATAGGCTCAGCTGGATTCAGGAGATGAGAGGCGGTTCTTGGGGGGCTTCTCAGGGACTGCCTTCCCAAAAGTTGTCAAGCACCTTGTACAGGGCAGATGTCTGGAATACAATAGGATGTCTTCATACGAGGTTAGACTTACGTTTAACACAGATATAATAAAAAATTGAGTTAATAATACAATGCAAACACATCAAGCATTTGTAATAAGGCATGATCTGTAGGAAAAGCAGAATCCATAAAGAAATAGCCAAATAATTTTGATTAATAAATCTATTGTGAGGTCATTCTGTTTCTATAAAAACTGTGTATAACAGAAGAGTTGAAATGTGTTGGACAAATTATTCTTCTAAAAGTACATCTAAACATAAGTTACAGAAACATAGCAAACTTTTTCATGGAGATAAATAATTTTCAAATGCATTTTTTTAATGCAAAAAAATAAGAAAGCAAACTCCCATGTATAGTTATATCTTTTGGGTTGATAGGTTCTTCCTTCCCACCCCTCATATCTGTAATAAGCTCCAGTCGTATCAATCCCACGCAAGAGCTTCAGTATGTTTTGAATAATGATAGATGTATAGATACTTACCCTTATCTCCTACTTCCAGTTATACATGTCATGCTACACATTTTATTTCATTTTTAATCAACTACACCTTCTGTACAACTCACTGGTTAAAGTTTTACACCATCAAAATGGAACTCTTATTTGATTTGTTTTCTAAATGAATATATCCCAGTACGATGCTTCATAAAGAGAACATGGGTCTATGAAGATAAAATCATTAATATAGGTCTGATTTGGTTTTGCATATTTTTTTATTCTAAAATTGGTTAGCAATGTTAAAGATATATAAATAAATGTTACTTCTTTCTCCCTCACATATTCCAGACAATTATATTTCAGTACTGAATATAAATTTGCAGAGGAATCAACAAACGAAGCAACGAAGTTGGTGAAGGGTCTGGAGAGCAGGTCGTATGAGGAGAGATTGAGGGAACTGGGTTTGTTTAGTCTGGAGAAGAGCAGGCTGAGGGGAGACATTATCACTCTCTACAACAACCTGAAAGGAGGTTGTAGTGAGGTGGGTGTTGGTCTCTTCTCCCAAGTTGCTAGCAATAGGATGTGAGGAAATGGCTTAAAGCTGCGCCAGGGGAGGTTTAGATTGGATATTAGGAAAAATGTCTTCACTGAAAGAGTGGTCAGGCACTGGAACAGGCTGCCCAGAGAGGTGGTGGAGTCACCATCCCTGGAGGAGTTCAAAAAACGTGTAGACATGGCACTTCAGGGCATGGTTTAGGAGGCATGGTGGTGTTGGGTTGACAGTTGGACTTGGTGATCTTAGAGGTCTTTTCCAACCTTAATTATTCTATGAACTTTGAATTCGTAAGACTGACAAACCACTGGGCAAAATTACAAAAATATGAACAATATATTATTCACTTTACAATTATTACTTGTCCTTATTATGGATGTGTGTGGGAGAACTACTTTACAATGAGCCCCTTCAAGGCCTGTTTTGGAAACTGTACACAGGGATACCATTGCAAAGTGGCCTTTGCTATTGCTCCATAGCAGCCTGTGGAAGATGCCAGGTCCAGCTCACCCTGAGTGGATGCAGACATCCTCTGGGAGCCACCTTCCATGCTACAGTTCCCCAATATTTTAGCATGGCTCATGGCCTGGTGAGCACAGTAAAACATGTTGATCCAGTTCCTCTTCCATGGATCAGAATTAGCCCTGTAATAAGGTCCCACAAAAAGCTACTAGTTACAGCTAGAACAAACCTATGCATTTAAATTAAACCATTGTGTGAATTTAGTTAATGTAGAACTCATGTTTGTTTATTCAAAAAAACATCTGTGTCCAGACTTCTTTGGTTACTCTTCATTTTTGTGTTTGTTCCTGAATGTATTTATATAACACTGTAGACTGTGATAAGCTTTCTTTCAATCTATGGATAGCTCATTCATTTCCTTTTTCTGTGCTTGGTGGCGGCTAGAGGTGCTTTTAAGTCACTTTATAAACCACCTAGTTCCTCTTTTATTCAAAAAATCATTTCTCTCTGGTGGTGGTGTTATGATATCCGTAGTAAATCCCTTTAGATACAGACTAATCATCCTGCAGTATCTGACAATAATTTCTTTAACAATCAGGAGGAGACTCAATGCCATACTCCAAATTGTCTGTAATAGCCTCTCCTCAGCTTCTATTATCTGTCATCACTATAGACATGCCTATAAGTCTTCTATAAAATTATATTGTTGCTAAGATATTTTACTCATCTGGACATCATTTGTTTTATGATGTAATATTTGTTCTCATAGCTGAAAAAATAAGTGGATTTCTTTCAGGCTTTCAGGGTTAATCCTGTATTTTTTATGTGTGTACTCTTAGAGACTTCAGTAAGATTACTTTTGTAAGTAAGGGTTGCAAGATTAGATCTTATATCACATATATATGAATTTGTCAGAAGTGTGTCCACACTTCTGTAACCCTGTCCCCTTTCACTCTCCTGCTTTAATGATTTTTATGATAACATACTCATTTTCCATATTTTCTGTATGATTCAATATTTAAGTATGCAGGCTTTCAACAAAAAAGAAAAGTAATGTTGTGTTTTCATAGTACTGCTGAAAGTATGATTTGGCTGATGTATATGCATAACTGCAAAAAGCTTCTATTCTGAGAGTACTTGAAGGACATAAAAATAGGAGATACTTTCAATTAAAAAAAGGAATAATTCATTATGAGACAGTTGAAGGGTAGAAAAATAATTAAAAGAGCTAGCACAGCGAAGTATTTCAAATAACTAAACTAAAACTAGAGATAAACATATACTATTACCTAGGTTAATTATAGGTTAATTAGGCATCAGCAAAACCTCTTTGATCCTTAATGAATAATTTTCAATTATTCCATTCTTATTTAAATAGGTAGTTGTGGATTGATTCTTATTGTCACAAAGGGACACTTTATCTTGGGCAGCCATCTGACATTTTAAAAGACCTCTGTCACTTAATTTGGACAAAAAATGGAAGATTGCTCACTTTTTAGTTGCTAGGTTATCAGATTCTGTGTTATAAATACTTGGACAAGAAAGCAGAAAGGTCAGGCACTGGTTCTTTTGGAAATGCAGTGAATGAGATGCAAAGGAGAAAGTGAGACAGGACAGAATCAAGCTCTAGTGTGTAACACAGGCAGTAAAATTCCCATAACTCTTTCCCCTGTTTGAACAGATTTGGGCAAGGTGTGTCTCACATACTGTAGTCCTTTTTCTGAATTTGTGACTTCCTTACCAGCTCAGACTTGCTGACTTCTCATGGTTTGGGCAAGCAAAACCACTTTCTTCCTCTTGTTCCATTCGTAGAAGGATTCTTATGTGATCCATCTTGCTGGTGGTTTCTACCTCTAAGGGGGGAGCAGCAGCCTGCGTAGCTGAGCCATGAGATCACCACTCAGAGTGTATCTAACTTCTTATCCTTATGGCTTAGAAATATTGTCTCTACCACGCTGGATTTGACTTCACCAGCTTTAAAGCTTCTCTGGTCTGAAGGAGCGCTCAGACACCCTCTTACAGAATACCTTTGTGGAAGCTGTCAAGCCAAAGCTATTGCTCTGTCTAGGAAATGTACTGGCTAGGAGAGCAGCTTAGCTCTTCATGCAAGAACATTGGTAGCTAGTTTGATCATAGAACTGAAGTAGAAATAGGTGTCTGTTGTTTAGGCAGTGATTAAGACAAAGACAACAGAAAATTTTTGGGACTGAATGTAAATGAAAGGTCTTGATGAACAATGGTGCGGAGAGGGAGAGCACTGAGGAAGATTGGTTGGTGGCTGTAGCCTGCTCAGAGTCTTTAAGCAAACGTAATTCAGAAGTCTTGTGGGGAGAATGTCTTTTTGATAGTCTGTTGGGGAGAGCTACCACTTTTATGGAGCTGCTCTTTCCCAAAACACTTTCCCAAAGTGTTTTGCGGGCAACATTGATCATCTACTTACTTTCCCTGTTGTTGTGGTTTAGCCCCGGTCAGCAACTAAGCACCACACAGCCGCTCGCTCACTCCCCCACCCTTGTGGGATGGGGGAGAGAATCGGAAGGGCCAAAGTAAGAAAACTCGTGGGTTGAGATAAGAACAGGTTAATAATTAGAATAAAACAGCAATAATACTAATATAATGAAAAGGAAAATAATGAGCGAGAGAGAGATGAAACATTGGAAGAAGAGGGAAAAAAAAAAACCCAAAAAAAACCAAAACTAAACAAGTGCTGCAACCGCTCACCACCCGCCGACCGATGCTGCCGGTCCCCGAGCCACGATCGCTGCCTCCCCCGGCCAACTCCCCCCAGTTAATATACTGGGCATGACGTCACATGATATGGAATACCCTCTGGCCAATTCGAATCAGCTCTCCTGGTTGTATCCCCTCCCCTCCCAGCTTCTTGTGCACCTGGCAGAGCATGGGAAGCTAGAAAGTCCTTGACTAGTGTAAACACTACCTGGCAACAACTAAAACACCAGGGTGTTATCAACATTATTTACATACCAAGTCTAAAACACAGCACTATACTAGCTACAGTGAAGAAAATCAACTATCCCAGCTAAAACCATGACACCTGTTGATGGACAGATATTTCTTCATTTCATAGGAAGAAAGGCTGTGACAGAAGGGACAGGCACTGACTGAGCACTGCAGGTAGCAAACAGGTGCAGCCATGAATGAGACTGACAGAGCCGTCTTTAAAATAAGCAAATAAACCAGTGAACTGTATGTAAGCTTAACTCATAGTGCTTCTGTTGATACACTGAGCAATGAATAACCATTAAATCCAGGGTTTTTACAGTTTTATGTATGTGCTGTTCTGCTGTTTACATATCAGCTATAACTATCTACTATTACATTTTTAATCATGTTAATTAACTGTGCTTTAACTGGACTAATTAAGTCCATTTAAGAAATACTTATAGAATACTTCAAAAGGTAGAACTGGAGAAAAATGTTGAAGGGTGTCCATATAAGGGCTTCAAACCTGCTATGTAACCTGTCCAAAACAGAAGCATAGACTTTTGACCAAGTGTATCTATGAAAAGATCATTGGACATCAATACGTATAGGCAAAAAATGACAGATATGAATAATTACTAAACAGTATCATAACTCACATCTTAATGTAATGTAATTTCAATGAAATTTATGAGGTAGCTGGTGTTGTATACAATTCTTGGCCAAATCAATGTATAATTTAACTTTGCATATGTATTTACTTTATCCCTAGTGTAACTCTGAAGTCAAATAGGGCCCCACAATTCAAAATCAAATCCATATTATGACTTTCAGCCTACAGTCTGATGGAAGAAACAAATCTTTCTAGAAAATGCATAGGATATATATATTTTATATATACATTTGAATTTCTGTGTACATATATTTATATATATAGATACACAAACACACTTCTATAAGCGATATCTTTTCAATAGTATGCAGTATCATTTTTTCCTTGAAATAGCCTCTGCTTTCATAATTAAGGTCTTTACCCTGATCACTAACTCTCTGCTCAAGATGGGAAGATGGGGGGAGCATTAGTGCATGCTCTCGCCTTTTTTATAGTTTGAAATCCAGAAAAAAATTCTTTTTGAACATTTCTAGTATTTAGGCAATCGGTACCTGTGCTGCCAAGGCTTATTGAAAGCAGCTGCATGCCTGCCTCTGTCCTCCCCCTTTCTTGAAACTGCTGCCAGAACAGGTAGTCAGAAACGGAAAGTAGAGAAATATTTGAGCATCTGTGCTCTCTCTCTCTCTCAGGAAAACAGCTGTGGCTTCCATAGGAAGCACTCATTTTTTCCCATCAGCCAAGACTCTGGATACCCTTGGGTCCACTTTTGGCACAGCAAGCCAAGTAGGATGCAGTTTATGACTTAAAACTTATGAGAGAAACCATTCGGGCGGTCCCATCCCTGGCAGAACATTGAGAGAAATTCCCCAGGCTGCAAGCCACATGTGGGCCTCTGACCTTTTATTAGCACACCATGGGAGAGGTTAACAATTGTTGAGACTTCAGTCCTCCCTTTGACATACAAATACAACAATACCAAGTAGCCTTTCCAAGACAAGCATATTTAGGGCACAACATCCCTTTTAACCTAGGATTCAATATGGGGGGGGGGGGGGCAAACCCAAAAACTTAGAATAAGAAAAGGATATATTTCTATAAAACTGAAGCCTGGATTGGTATTTTTTCCAACATTCTGCAACTGCTAATGATATACTGATATGATTTTTTTTTAAACCAACATAATTATGAGATAGAAACATTCTCACACCGTTTTTAGCTCTTCATGTGGTCAGTACAATGAGTTATGGAACTAAGATTGTTCAATAGCTGGAGTGATATAAGAAATGCGTGCAATTATCTGATTTTTAAGGATGTCCGTTGTGTTTATCCAAATACATAATTGTTGAGATTTAAAAAAAAAATACGAATTCAGAATTGTTGATGTGAGGTTTGTCAGAGAAAAAAATCACAGAATGTCAAATCTATGTCTTTTTGACACGTCTTTGTCTTCTCAGCATTACTGTGGTGAATGAAACTATCTTAGTCTTTAGTAAGACAGGGATTGGAAAGTAACCCCTTTTTGGGGAAACAAAATCGTTGTCTGTTTTGCAGCTAAGGAGCTGTAAATACTGAGTGTCTTGCCTAATCTATGGCAAAGAATGCAAACCAAATACTCCAGCATCCCAAGCTTTTACTGTAACTCCCTGATTATTCTTTCACAGTTTTGGAGGCAGGTGATTTTGACTATGCAGTCCCATGTTTGTAGCGTAGAGAGTATGCTGAGTGTAAAATAAGAGTGAGCTAGCTCGTGCTTCTGCCATCAGTCTTTGCAGCTATTGTCTGAAGAGCCAATGTAAGCTGATCTCTAAATGTAATAATCTTATGACTACTCTGACGGGAAGCAGGTTCAACCCTGTCCAATGCCAGAAATGGGGAAAAAAAAATTAAAGAAGCAGCAGATCCTGCTTTTCATCCTTTTACTAAGATGAAAAAAAATAGTTGCTAGGTAATGATTGTTCCATGCGCTAAGCAATCTCATCTTTATTAACTACTGTTGGCAAAGTAGATATTAGCAAATGTTAGCTAGAGGTAGGGAGTCCTTTTGTATTCATTGTGAACAAACAGAAATATCGGGCTGGTGGCAAACCCGCACTGAAGGATCAAGTAGAGCTACACCATAGACACATGCCATTTACACACCTTTCCTTACACAGCTGATTCCAATGCTATACCATCCTTATAGCCAGCTATTATCTAATGAAAATTTGAGTTAAAGATTTTTTGTTGTTTTTATTACTCTGAGCAGTAGCTTAACATCTTTTCTTTTTGTATTATTTTTTTACATGTCAGAACATTGATCTTATTGCCCCTCCTAAGTCTTTTTTTTTCTTCCTCAAGAATATACAGCAGAATTTCTTCAAGCTTTCCTACAGGTCAGCTTTTCTAAATCTTTTATCATTCTTGTTGTCTACTTCACAATGATGTCTAGCTTATCTATGTTTTCCTTAAAGACTTCATCACCATTCAGTAGGCTGGATCAATACCTAGGGGCTACATGAAATGCTTCTATTAGTATCTTCCACATTGATACTGGCATCTTTTTGCATCAGCACTGTGTGGTTGAGACATATTTTGTTTGTAAACTGCTCCAACTCTCCAATTTTTTTCTGATGTGCTCCTGACTAATGATTATTTCTCATTGCATATTTGTGTATTAGGTTTCTCCTAAATCTAGTATCTTCCATTTCTATTAAATCACACATTTTCTTCAGTATATCCAGATTTTGTTTTTACCATTATGCAATTTCCTCCTGTCTTCCAGGAAAAGAAAGATATTTCATAGTGTTTTGTATTTTAGAAATGTTATGATATACATGCCTGCCTTTTCATCTAAATTCTGATTTCTCTCTCATTTTGTGATATAATAATTGATTCTTCCTTTCTGGAGGTTTCTTCTTCCACTCAGTTCTGTACCCTCCATGCAGAAGTTTCATTTAGACCATATTCCTTTAGTTTTCCTAGTAGAAAGTCACATGGATCACTTGCTTTAATTTTATTTCTTTTTTTCTATAAGCTAATTAAATAATACAACTACATTGGCTTGACATAATGAGTAGGAATATCAATGATTTAGCCCATTTGAATATATCTGTGGTTAATGTCGGTAAAACAACTTTTATATAATCAAAAGATGGTGAGGTTTGGGAATGGGAGTTTCCCTGGACAAGAATAGAAGCAAGAAGCCAGAACACAGGAAGAGTGTCTTGAGAGCAGGCAAGAGAGACTTCAATAGCCAGAAGGAGATCTTCTTTTCCATGTAAAGGGATGGTCAGAGGGCTGGACTGACCTCAGAACATTTTTCTTCTCCTCGGAACTTAGAAACAGTCACAGTTTACTGCTTTTGGCCTCAGAAAAGAGTTGGATGGCAGGATGGGTGTGTTCTGCCTATCTTTAACTTGAACATGTATCTTCTATGGCAAAATTTTTCCTTTATGGTATCAAAGAATATTAAACCATTTCCTTCAATCAGAAGTTGTTTGTTTTTTTTTTTTTGTTTCACTGTTTTTGGGGTTTTTTTGGTTGGTTTGGTTTGGGTTTTTTATGCTGAGAACAACCTTCTATGTTCTTCTGTGTTTTTCAGTGACAGGATTCATTTCTCCTTATGACATGTCAGCTTTAAGAGCAATCTTCATCTCAAATGACTTTTAGCCTTGATCTTCCTCTGTCTTTCTTGAATACTTTTCTGATGTGTGTTCACTGTGCTGGAAATCCCTTCTGCTTGTCACTCAATTGCTTTATCCCTCTCTGCACATTCTTACTCCTTTCTTTCACGTTTGCCATTAGTCACAGTAGCCAGCTTTTTCCAATCACTTCTTTACAACATCTGCAGCAAAGTTTTTCCCGTCAGTGATCTAATGTCTGTGGGTTATAGTTAAAGGCTGGGATTATTTTTTCAATTTTTTTTTCCCCACACAATGGAAAAATTCCTATTTTGGAGCTTGTAGCTAGTCAACTTTCTCTCAAGAGGATATTTAGTATACCAGTGAGCGGAGATCTTCCACTTTGCAGCCACCTTTGTCAGAGCTCTCCAGGCTGACAGAGTGCTCTTGGTTCTGTTCACCACCCTGCCAGGGTGCTTACACACAATAGCCACACTCTGAAATGAAACCATCTGTGTAGAAACATACACTATTTTATGTCTGTTAATGATGGAGGGATTGGACATTGATTTACCTAATGTTTTTCCTGCAATGTCACTACAGTATTGTATTAAACTGACATAAAAATGAAGGGATTGAAGAGATTGAATTATCTCTGTAGATGCTTATTTGGTGAATGTTACACAGCTATGTAATATAACATTTCAGAATTTAGACTGGATGTGTAGCAATTTTTCTTCTGTGTTCAAACTACAATAATTTTCTTCTGTAGCTGTAATTTTCCTGTATTTTCAAACAAGGATGCAGGCATAAAGGCGAGGTCCCTCCTGCATGAACTCCTTTTAATGAATTTGCCCCATCTTTTAAGTAAAAATTTACTTCAACATAGGATTAAACCATATGGTACCTAAACTTTTCTTAAACCCATGACTGTATAAAAAGAATACCTTTACTATTATCCCAGAAATATAAATGTCCAGTCTTTCTTGCATAGAGTATTGCATTTAAAATCATTCAATTCTTTAAGCCTAAGAGAACAATTTAATTTGATTAAATGTAAGATCATAGAATCATAGAATGGTTTGGGTTGGAAGGGACCTTCAAGATCATCTAGTTCCAACCCCCCTGCCATAGGCAGGGACAACTTCCACTAGACCAGGTTGCTTGAAGTCCCATACAACCTGGCCTTGAACACTTCCAAGGATGGGGCATCCACAATTTCTCTGGTCAACTTGTTCCAGAGCCTCACCACCCTTAGAGTGAAGAATTTCTTCCTTATATCTAATATAAATCTTCCCTCTTTCAGTTTAAAGCCATTACCCCTTGTCCTGTCACTACATGCCCTTGTAAAAAGTCCCTCTCCAGCTTTCTTGCAGGCCCCCTTCAGGTACTGGAAGGCTGCTATAAGGTGTCTCCACAGCCTTCTCTTTTCCAGACTGAACAACCCAAACTCTTTCAGCCTGTCTTCACAGGAGAGGTGCTTCAGCCCTCTGATCATCTTCGTGACCCTCCTCTGGACCCGCTCCAACAGGTCCATGTCCTTCTTAGGTTGGGGTCCCAGAGCTGAACGCAGTACTCCAGGTGGGATCTCACAAGAGCAGAGCAGAGGGGCAGAATCACCTCCCTCAACCTGCTGGTCATGCTTCTTCTGATGCAGCCGAGGATACGGCTGGCTTTCTGGGCTGCAAGTGCGCATTGTCAGGTCATGTTGAGCTTCACATCAACCAACACCCCCAAGTCCTTCTCCTCAGGGCTGCTCTCAATCCATTCTCCATGCAGCCTGTATTTGTACTTGGGATTGGCCCGACCCATGTGCAGGACCTTGCACTTGGCAAGGTCTCTGCAGTAAACTATCAATTAAACTAAAGTGAGCTTCATATTTCTTGATTAAGGGAGATTAAACTGGTCTTTACGTATAACAATATAAAGTGAAATAGTTCTTTGCAGATGTCTGTTTCACCCTCCAACTTGTGTTTGAGCTATAAGTGATGCAGTGGGGTATATGTAATTATACTACAGCTGCTGACAGACATAAAAGTAAATGAGATGTTTCATCTCAATGGGTACATTTCCTGTTTAAATACTTAAGAAAATATACTCAACAGCTTTAGCCAGACTGAGACATGACTATCTCAAATATTTCTTTTCTGCAATGAACAGCTATTAGTAACTCTCAATCTCATTTGGCCTGTTAGCCTGCAACAGACTAACTGGGATGTCTACAGGTTGAGTAAGTTTCGTCTTCTTAACTGTTATGAAAGCTTTATTTTTAATTGTTCATTTAAAATATAATTGAGAAAATTTCCATGCCTGTTGTTTCTCAATTCTGTGGGAAAATAGAGGCTGAAAAATTGCAGAATATTTAAGATAAAAAAGGCAACATTCAGAATTAAGGTCTTCTAAAACTGTTGACCTTTGAACTTGTTTTTCACAACTCCATTGTCAAAAATGAAACTAAGGCAATATGAAAGAACAACAAAGAGAAATTCTAAAATGTTACTATGCTCTAGAATGTGTAACAAAGTATACATTTTGTTTGCAGGTTTTATGAAATTTTTAAGCTCAGATGACAACTGACAATTTATAATTACTAAATAAATTTTAGAATGTATTTGCAAAACAATGAAACAGACTTGGTCCAGAAGTTCTTTTTAAACATTCATTGAACAGCTTTTTTGTTTAAAAGGGTTTTACTTTGGGGACAACTTGAAATGGCTAAACATTTAAGAATGATCTAGGAATTTATAGATGGAATTAGGTAACTTATTGTGGGAAGTATTCTCAGATGTTTCAATAAAATATTTTAAAACAAATTTCATACTGAATAAATACAGAGAGTTTACGTATATAGTAATGAGTATAACATTGATACTGTCTCCAGCTTACATTAGCTCATCGTAAGGTGAAGATTTAATAATTATTAACATGCTTTGGAGTTCCTATTCACATGACTGACAGCAAAGCTTCCCACTTTAGTGTTTTTTTTGTCTTCTGGGGAATGAGGTAAAACCTTCCTAATCCTAGTGCTTAGGTTGTGGATTATTCTGTGACCCAAGAGAGAAGGAATTTCATAGGTAACAGTTCAATAGGATACATATATCTACACAAGTGATTTGAGAGGCAGTGGCTAGTTTATCCTGAGTGAATGACATGATGCACGATACTATGCTGGATGCACACAAGCCATTTTAGGTCTAAATATAACTGCAATAGCACTGTCTCTGTAAAAATCCCCATGTATTTAGCTGAGGGATGTGGCTCACTAGCTTGTTTGCAATGCCAGGAAAGTCAGAGTCAACCTGGTGCTGTGCTGAGAGAGACTTAGCAGCTTATGTCCTTGCTAGCTCAGGCATCTCTGTGGTGCACTTGATTTCATACTGGGGATGCGCCCAGCTGTGCAAGCAACAGAAGAATATACACCCTTTCTCCAGATCTTTCTTTTTGTTTCCTGGATAGGTAATATAAGCCTTTTAAGGTACGGGGGAATTTGCAGCCTATGTTTTCATCCATTATCTAGCTTTAGAGTCTCAGACTGTATTTTAATAAAAGAAGGAATGTTTAAAACATTTAACAATAGGAAGGAGATGTATATACCACTTCCCTATTATTTTCTCATTATCTGTTAATAATGAAGTATAAAAGTAATGAGGTATATCACAGTAGCAAGAAACTAGTCTGTGAGTGAACTATCAATCTGCTTTGTGGGGGTTGAAGACACTTGGCTTAATCCTGTGTGTGCCAACAGTCTCTTAATATAACTGTGTTCTATGTCAAGGGCATGCTGAGTCTGCAAGATATGTGCTACACCAATAGTCCGAATGTGTGTTGTGAACCCTTATGGATAATTTACAGACATTCTGCTACTTTTACAGAAATCTTGGAGAAATGCTGTGAAGCCACTACTATCATAGTTGTCCCTGTTCCCTTCTAGCCACAGTTCCTTCCTTCAAAAAAAAAAAAATCCAGTTTCCTACTTCCTTCTCCATATATTTCCAAGTATATGGAAGGCATCACACAGAACAGTAATTTTGATCTGTGCACTGTACAAGATTAGTGATTTCTGGATCTCTTAATGCCATGGCATTTCTCTACTAGCTTCAGACTGCTCATCTCAAAACATTGCACTAAGCATTTATTACCCAAATCCTGACTTCCAGAAATAGCGAACCTCTTTCCTCACTTCTGAGACATATATTTTCTGTCTCCTCTGTGTAGTTCAGCACCTGAAGCAGTCCTGTGTAGAGAACTGGGAAAACAGCGATGGTATTAGTGAAAACTGCACCATTTAGGTACTTGTGAAATTTGGAGTGGTTAATTCAACAATTTTGTTATTAATATTAGTATTTTTTATTAACTGTTATATCAGTTCATGATCTGCATCTTTACTAGAAAAGGACAACGACATTACCCAGACACAGTCTTCTCAGATAAAGTCTAAATATTACTTTATCATTAATATTGATAGTATGAAATGATTTCTGGTGCCTTTGAAGAAACTATGTCCAATTTGTAGATAAAGAGTAGTAAAAGAACCTTATCATGTTTGATTTCAGTATCAGTTAAACAATTCTCAACATCACAGTGAGAGGTCTCATTGTTTACCACATTTGCCAGCACGAGGTCCACTTTATGATGTGAACAGCCAACCTAATGAAGTACGTGGATGTGCTGATCTTCCTGAGCCCTCTCTAGAGCAAGGAATATGTGTTGTGGTTTAGCCCTGGTCAGCAACTAAGCACCACACAGCCGCTCGCTCACTCCCCCACCCTTGTGGGATGGGGGAGAGAATCGGAAGGGCCAAAGTAAGAAAACTCGTGGGTTGAGATAAGAACAGTTTAATAATTAGAATAAAACAGCAATAATACTAATATAATGAAAAGGAAAATAATGAGCGAGAGAGAGATGAAACACTGGAAGAAGAGGGAAAAAAAAAAAAAAACAAAACCAAAACTAAACAACAAGTGCTGCAACCGCTCACCACCCGCCGACCGATGCTGCCGGTCCCCGAGCCACGATCGCTGCCTCCCCCGGCCAATTTCCCCCAGTTAATATACTGGGCATGACGTCACATGATATGGAATACCCTTTGGCCAATTCGAATCAGCTCTCCTGGTTGTATCCCCTCCCCTCCCGGCTTCTTGTGCACCTGGCAGAGCATGGGAAGCTAGAAAGTCCTTGACTAGTGTAAACACTACCCGGCAACAACTAAAACACCAGGGTGTTATCAACATTATTTACATACCAAGTCTAAAACACAGCACTATACTAGCTACAGTGAAGAAAATCAACTATCCCAGCTAAAACCATGACAGTATGTTACCCAGCACAGAGGTGTTCAGAAAATTCAGTATCAAAAACAACCCATTCATATGGTGTTGTACCTCAGATATAGCCAATTTGTTGCACAGTTGCAGACCATCTCTGCAACAAAATTTGGAGTGAACACATCTGGGCAGAATCTGAGAAATGTCAGAATCATTGAATGATTTGGTTTGGAAGGGATCTGAGGTCTTGTCATGCAAGCCTTTTCCCCCTCCTTAAAGCAGGGCTATCTGGATATTTGTCTACATTTCTAGACCAATGTCTAAAGCATTCTAATTCTATCCAGATGAAATCTGCAAGGGAAAAGACACTATGTCTAGGCAACTCAGATATACAAAGCCATTGCAAAAGAGAAAATGGCAGAAAGTAACATTAGTGATCAAGAACAAAGCTAATCATGCAGAAGTGGGTGCCTGAATTTAGCTAATGTAATTAACAGCCTAATAAACTTTGATCACTCCAGTGGGGATTTCCTGTGAAGAGAAGACTCAGTCCTGCAGTCAATCCACTAGTTAAGCTATCTTTGTTCTTGTGAAGAATGTTATTTACATTTCTGTAGGCTTATTCTGGGAGAGAAAAGGGGTTGTATGGAAATAAAAAGACTGTATGAAAGGAGGTAATGTAAATATTTGGAAGAGGACTGTCCTCTTCCAGCAGTCTAAAGCACAGTCTATAATTAATCTGTAATTACTTGAACAGGTAAATGTAACAAGTGCTTATATTAAGGTGGCAAAAAGTTTGCATTTAACTTTGCTGGATATATGGTTGTGAGAAATTCTGCTTTTAGGCCTAACTGTTCTGTATATGACCACTGTCACATTAATTTTTCATTTGAATACAGAAGTTAAACTACTGTTCTTATGTAATATTGTTTGTGGGGGAACGTTTTTCTGTGTAAAAATAGAAAAAAACTATACTATTCTATCTTTTTATTTCAAAACAGGCTGAATTAGGACAATGATATGTGAATATTTTTATCAAGGGACAAATATTAGTTGGTTTGGATAATACAAGAAGGAATGAGAAAAAAACTCAAACCCAAAAACCAGCCTGTTAGGGTTGAACAGAAAATGCAAAATATCTGCACATAGGATTCAGGAAATATATTTTCCCAATGGCATTAGAAAAATACAGGTCAGCTATAGTTCAGGTCGCCTGGTGGAATGCTCTTCTGCTGTTTCCTGCTGCCTACACTACTGTCTGCTCAAAATTCTGGCACATATGGTCTCGGCTTTCCATTGCTGACATCACCTGATTGCACCATTCATTCAAGTGGGTCAAGCCTTGTAACTCCAAAGTATGTAGCAGCAATCAAAAGAAGCTGAACTCCAACCTACATGGCAAGTTTCTGCTTGGTAGCCCCTTACAGCTGGCTCTGCTCAGAGTAGGACAGCATTCTATCAGTAGAGCCAGCCACAACTGCTGTCATGCAAGGGAGGATGTGGCCCCTTAATTTTTTTCCCTGATGTTTGGGTTTTTCTTAAAACCCGTCCCCCACAACCTTGCAGCATTATTGTTTCATGACTACATTATTTTGAGTACTGGCAGTCTTGACATTGATAGGCAGTGAATCAATACTTTTATAGAATCATGAAGCCAAACTAGTTCTGCAGATCCACAAAGTGCAGTATGTGGGTTTTCATTCTGTATGTAATAACTGCAATTTGAAATACACCCCCACAAGCATTGATTGCATGCTTTAAGGAATTCACGATAAAGAATTTAACTACGAAAGAAGAAGCTGCATCACTCCATTTTAAACAGAAAAATTCACCCGAGATGTTTTTTTCATTTTCGGGCTCTAATAGCAATAACCATCTTTAGCTGAGGACATTTCCTGGGGCTTAATGGCCCATGGCTGCGCTTCTGCAGGTGATCATCATCTCCCAGCAGTCATTAATCCCCTACAAATGCCCTGCACCTCAGTCATTAAATGTGCTTAAATGTGCTTCTTCTGAAAATGAAATACTTCTATATTTAATGCATCTTCCAGGAATAGGAGTGGTCTTTCTGAGGTGAGGAATGAAAGGAGTTTAGTAATGTGTCAGAGAAGTACTAATTATGACAAGTGGATAAGATCTGTTTCTGGGGATAGCACGACAAAGAATTTTTCCACAGTAAGAGCGTGTTATATGTAAGCCACCATTTTATGTATGCCTCGATTCACACTAATCTCAATTACTTAACAGCCAAATCAGAAATACAGAGTTACTTGTAGCTAGTTTTCTTCTACAGGCCATCTCAGCACAGAAATAAAGCATCTAGCAAAACATGGAGAGTATGTGCCTGCAGCACTGCTTAAAAGTTTTTCCATTCCATAGCTGTAAAATAGAGCTATGCAGTTTTACAAGGTGTTTGTGATAATGCAAGAAAAAAAAGAAGTTAAATCTTTCATACCTAAAGGTCTGAAACTCTTATAAGTAGGTCTTTTAGTGAGAATTTTATGAGTCTTTCTTACAAATGGGACCACAAGTATAGCACCAACAGTGTCATCAGAAGTTTTAAACACAGTAGACCTCTTACCCTTGCTGAAGTAGAATTAAAGCATTTAATGAAAATAGTTGAAGGGACTTTGTCTTGATAGAGGTTGAATGGGGATTGGATTTTTTTTATTTGATTGGAATTCTGTTTCCTGATACATCATGCTATTTCCATCTTATGCTACTAAGTATGTAACATATAGATTACATGAAGCCTGTACCTGTCCCAAACAGGTTGTGAGAGGGATCAGCCCTGATCCCATCACATTTACTTCAATAAGTGCAAAAGGAGTACCTTTCAGCTATTATGGTAATTTATTATTTATGTTGGACATTCAGATCTCATGTACTTTGAGTGACTGTGTAGATGAGGACAGAAGTAGATTTTTGGGCCATGCATTGTTAGATGTTGAATGTTAAATGACATTAATGTTAAAATTGTACCTCTCCTAGTCAGTACCTTTTGATTGCAGATTAACCTGAAAAAAGAATTATTATAACCTGACCCTAAAATTCCTTTTCTTTTCAGTTTTCTCTATCCCTTCAAACAAATGAAAAATCACATGAACAAAATATCTTTCAGTATAAATGGAATGTTTTGTTTAACTCACAGTAAAAAATTTCACTTATTTCAGTAACCCATAACAACTGCCTCAATTTTACAATTTTCTAAGTTAGAGAAATTTTTCTATGTTGAAAGACAAAAGTTTCTTTCAGAAAATTTAAAATACAAAATTTCATGTACACACAAGTGTACACACTTCTTATCCTGCTGTCTTTCTTGTTTTTTGGACAAAGCTATTACCTTAATTAGACTTTACCTTGCAAGTATTTTTACTCATCCCAAAGCAGTTTTCAGCAAATAAACTAATAAAAAAAAAAAAAAAAATTTATTAGACCTCTCACTAATATTAACTGACAAAAACAAAAAAATGTACAAAGCCAAGGACAAGATAAAGCATATTACATCTTTAGGTTGTTTCCAGTCTAGTTTATGTCTCATCATATATATTGGGGAATAAATACTGATCTATTGTACTGTAGATAGAACACCTCTTTTGCTGTAGATGCCATTTAAGGCTACTTTGGGTATTTGTAGCCTACCATGCAACTTAGAATGTCAGCATTCTTCAGACCACTTGCCAAAAAAACAGTTAACATTTTTGCACCTACCTTCTGTCACAGCTGGTGCTCTTATTGTCCTGTCTTATTATATATGACTCTGAGTACTCCAAATCCAAACTCACTTACAAAGTAGGGAAGGCCTTGCAGACTTTGTAAGTTATTTTGTTTTGGTACCATTCAGAAAGACCAAATTAAAACAGGAATGTACACGATAAAGAGTAATAGGAAAAGTAAAGTGTACATTCCTGAAGTGAATTTATCAGTATGCCTAGAACTCTTGTATAATTTTTCTACTCGAGAGCTCTCTGTTTTCACCCATTCATTATATTTACAGGGAATTATAATTTTAAAATCTTATATAAATCTTTCTCATTTTAAATTCTGTGTTGTAGGTCTTGTTTTCCCTCTGCGCTGCATTCTGGGGAATCCAAATTATGAAGCGGATCACTTCATCCAAAGATAAACATCACTGAAAGAGCAGAACTAACATCACTTTAATTATGCAAACAGCACTTTGGAATAATCTTCTAAGTTCCTTGGAATTAATCAACCATTAATCTTACTGAATCACAATCATTTCACTTATGACAGGAGAGGTTTGTGATATCGTATGAAGGTTTGAAAGATTCATTAGGATGTGTATTCATTTTGATTTGATTTTTAAAAAAAAATACTTAATTTACCCTCAATTTGAATAAAATGTTTGTTCACAACATACATTTTTACATTCAAAAGATTACAAAGTCTTAGAAACCATGTAAAACTAATTGTATTTTGCAGTGATTTTGGTATTAATCATATGTGAAAAGTATTTTTCACAAGAGGAATAATTAAAATCATATTTGTTGTAACCTGGTATAAAGTGACTGACTGTCTTCCTATTGAGGCTAAATGTAAACATATGTGAATGTCAGTTTTTCCGTAATGATTGAATTACACTAGAATCTCAGTGTCATGCCCAATTCAGTGTTCATAACATGCAGCTACATGGGGATGAGTAGTTGAGGCAAGAATGATTAAAAACAGCATGATAAAATAACTCAAACTAGTATGAGTTGAAACATCTTCAATAAAATTGGCTGATGTATGTGTTGTATAATGCAGACTTGCAGTTTAGACTGAATTATTTAAGGAGTACACCTGCAGTTGCCAACTTTAGATACTGATTAAGCCAGCACTTACACATGGGTATCCCATTGACTAATGTTATTCACGTGACAAAATATTTGCAAGGCTGGGCCCTTAATTTCTGGTAATTTCCTGCCGGGGTGATCTCAGGGGAGATGCACGTCTTGTCTTTCAGGAGCTGTTGGAAAGATGGTTTGTACTAAGATAGGAAAATTAAATACAAATGGTAAAGGGAGTCTCCAAACAGCAGGACTGGCAAAAATACTGGAGCTAGGTTGTTTTTCTTTCCTCATACTCTTCCAACTTTTTATTTGGCTCCAAGACATTTAGAAGTGCTTAAAGTCAAGTAGCTAAAAAATGTAGGCTGTCTTGCATGCTTCAAACTAGTAATAATACCTGGATTAAAAAATGGGTTTAAGTTTGTGTTGGGTTTTTTTCCCATTCCATTTTCCTTTAAGATGGTAATGACATGCTAACAGACATCTCAGATTTAGACAGATAGCTTACTTTTAATTCACCCTTATTTTCAGTCTCTAGCTGTAACAGATGCCACTGTCTACATAATTGGATGTTTCCAATAAATTGTCAGAAACACAATAATATTATATAAATAAAATTGATCCAATGTCTACTGATAGTATCAGCTTAATTTTACATACATTTTTTCTTTAAAATGCAAGTTATTAAGTTATTCCATTTGTGTATCAAATGCCTTGTGCCTATCACTTTAGATTATGCTCAAAGACCATGAAATACTTGACTGAGAAAACAGGTGTTAGTTTGATTAGAGGTACTAATACCTGTGATGCAAATTTAGGGTAATACCTTCCTAAACTGAATGTGTATTTAAATAGAGGACTTACTTCTGGATCTTCTTCACTTTACATAATGAGAAGATGAAAAAACTGGCCCATGAAAAACCTAGAGAAAATCAGATTTTAAATACTTTTTGAGAAGTTCAGGTCAAACTTTTATTCATAACAAGGCAGGCTTCCACTATCTTTTTAAGAAATGGGTAAATATAGTTATATACTTCTGAATTCAAGAGTAGAAATATAATCTCATGACTAACACACTGGTGTGACAGCCAGGAGCTTTCTCTGGTACTACCAGCTCTGATCAAAACTTACCATCCCTTTGCCTGAATTTCCCCATCTGTGGAATGGGGGTGATGGCAGTATTGATGGTGTCTCTCACCATAATCAAATTATTGCATTTGGGAATCTTTTCATTACAAAGCTATGATAGGATATTTAATAAAAAGACAGAATCTGATTCCAGAAGTACAACACAATGTACAAACTTATGTGACCCCATAAGTTAGTGTACCTATATTTTCAAAATTTGTAATAGTGACATCAACCTAACAGGAATATTTTGAGGTCCGTTTAATATAATGACTAAGTAACATAATGAAGAACCATATTGAAAGTCAGTTTCCTTATCAAAGTAAATTCTTCAAAGGACAGGAACAATGTAAAGATTTACCATTTCTGTAATTAAAAATCTGCAATCTTGGAAGGACAATAATGAAGATCTGAAATAAATTAGTTTAAAAGATATCCTAATGAATGTCATTTATTTACATGAAGTAATGGAAGGAATGTGATTTCAAAGGTAAATTCAGATTAAGATGTAAACATTCTATGTAGATCACCAGTTTCTCATTCTAGTCACTATCAGTTGCTCACAACTGAATTAAAAAATACAGATAAACTAGTGACAAATTTAAAAGGCACAGTAGTTTAGCTAAGATCTTATCCAAAAGAAAACAGTTATACTCATATGAAGTCAGTTCTAATAAATGAAATATGCAAAAACCAGGCACAAAATATGATCCAAATATACCCCTGCTACAGCCTACTCTCTCTACAGAAACCTTACTTTCTTACCTTAAAAGTGTCTCATTTCTCAGCTTGATGGGAATCGGGAAATGAAACATTTCTCAGTTTCAATTTGGCAGCCCCAGTTTGGCCAAATGAGGGGGCACTTTACCATTGGGAACTTCTAACAAGTCTAACAGAACCGCGTCCCTTATAGAAAGTGGCTGATGAAGGCAACCTAGTCATTAAAGCAGAGGCCCAGAAAATTTCCTCTTTTCCAAAGGTTTTTAAATCCCAATTTCCTACTTCCAAGGACTTGCCATTGTGTATAGGTTGTTTGAAAGCAAGGTGCAGAAGAGGAACAACGTTCTTCCGATTGTACACTGAGCAACACAGAGTCTGAGAACGACTCCTCTGGCTGAAAGCTTGAACAGACTCATCATGGGTGTCTGAGGCACTTGTACTTTACAGTACCATCCACTGGGTGTATGCAAGCAATCCTTTGGATACAGTCTGGAAGCTAGCGTTTGCCTTTTCCAGAGAAGAGAATGTTTCAGGGACAAGCTCACATAAACACCCTTGACTGCATCATTCTCCCATTAGCTGTGGGATAGGCAGCTATATCCCTGTCAACTTGTTTGTCATGTTTTGTTTTTTTTAAATATGAACTATTTCAACATTTTAGGTGCCTAACACCAGTACCAGATCTAGTTCATGCTGTCTTTATAGCCATTGCATAGAATGAAATAGTCATCCCAAAGATCTCTGGTTTTGAGTAATCAAGAGACTCTGGAGACTAGATAGCCAATGAATTGATTTATGTGTAGTTAATATATTACATACAGTTAATTGAATGCATTAAATGCTAACTATAAACATTGCTTATTGCTAGGATATATTAGTGATGTTTTGGTAAGCCACCCTTCTCCCCTCACCTTTTAAATATTCCATTGCTTATTTCTTTGACCATGTTGTGTGGTTTGAACAATTTTATGGGATCAAGTGAAATCAGGTGAATTATGTGAGGAGATTAGTGAACAAAATACTGATGCAGAAGTAATAGATTTTGTGCAAGTAACTATTTTTCTTTTAGAGATCCACTCTTTCATGTCTCTGGAAACAAAAATATTCTGAAGGCTAAAACCCTAGCCTCACATGTCCAAGTGAGAAACTTCATAAATAACATTTGTAATATTTGCTGTATTGCTTAAGACTTCCTTTTGGTTTTGTTTGTCATTAAACTCCCCAGTGGCACACCTTGGGGGAAAAATATAGATAAACAGAACTTTTTTTCAGCAAGAATATTAAAAAAGTGACTTCTCCTGCTCTTTCCAGCTGTTATAATGTCATATCCCTACACATGGCCTTTCCTGAACCATGTACACAGCAATATCAAGTTACTGAAAACCCAGAAGTAAGCAGCTGAATCCTGTGTTCACTTGAGACCTGATCCTGTGCCATTCAAGTCACCGAAAAACTTGCTGCTGACCTCAGGATCAGGGCAGGGTATTCCCTGTATGGAAACAAGAATGTTGCAATATTTATTGCAACTCAAACTTTGGTACGGTGCATTAATTAAAAGTAACACAGTTGCACAACTGCTTGTTCCCATAAGTGGCTAACATGGTGTTATTTGTGTTATATAAAAATCAGAGCCCTTTGATGGATAAATGATGACAGTTAAAACTATAAGCTATGTATACCAGATAAAAAGGACTCAGGGTCCTTTCTCTTGCCTTTCCTGTCTCCAGTTTTCTCTCAAGTCTGTGGGATTAGAGACATCGCTGCCTAAATCATTATCTAAAAGGAGGTAGTTGATCAGATATTTTAAAGCTTCCTTTTTACAGACAAATTTCTATGCACTTTCAGGATTTTATGTCATGTGATTAGACACTACTGAGCTGAATGGCACCAAAGGTAAGAGTTCTTAGGATATTTTTTCTTTGCCCTTTAACTTGTGATAAAAAGAGCTATGGCTCAGTGATGGAGCTCATAAAGAAAAGCAATAACTGAGAAAATGCACAACACATTGCCACATCTTGCAATATTATGCAAACTATGTTGCCCATAATTGAAGTTTTTGTTAAATATCTGGCTCCTGGAATCCTGTGACTGCTGCTTTTTTTTTTTTTTTTTTTTTTACTTATTTGCTTTCTTTAACAAATGTTTCTGACCGCTGAAAACAACAGCTATAGAAGGTTCAAAATCTAAGAGGTAAACATGAAGATTTTAATAGGTAATATTTTAAAATATTTTCTTTTTTAAACCACACTAGTGATTACATGAGGCTTGACTCATGAGTTTTAAACCCTTGGGATTTCTGATGCTGAATGGGAAAAAAACTATTCTTGGTCTATCCTTTTTCCATAAAACCTCCGGTTCCAGCATAGGCATGTACAATGGCCATGAGGCAGAGTTTTGCTGGGTTTCCTGTTTCCCTGCTGGTGTTTGACCTGTTCAGTTTGGAATTAAAACAAAGCGGGCCACAAAGCAAGCTCTCTGAGGGCCCACTACCCTTAAACTCTCAGCACATGCAGACCTCAGCCACAGTATGTCATGTTGCCTATCACTCCCAGCAGTTCTGGTCAAAGCAAGTAAGAGATGTACTGTGGACTTCAGGATTTTCTCTTTCTATGGAGGAAACAAGTGTAAAAATACCGAGTTTGAAACGCAGATACAAGCCACAAAGTAACGCAAAAATAAGATCTCTCACATACTGGAGAAGCACTTCCATATTAATATCAGGGCCAATGGAAAACTTGGCTCGGTCCTTTGTCATTTTTGCCCCACCTATGGAAAACAGCAGAAAAATGTGGAAACATTGAGTAAGAATGAACTGTTGAGTGTCCTTGTGTTTATGGTTTGGCAAAGAAAATTGATACAAAATGAATCCTCTCCCCCGCTGCTTGCTATATTTTTAATCCTTCCTCCTTTTATCTTTCTTCCCATTTTTCTGTCTGTCTGCCTCTTGTGTATATTTATCTTTGAAAAAAATCCTCTCCTGTCTTGCTTTAGGTTTGTTATGAGTGGAGGTATATAATGACATATTTCAGATCCACAAATATGTTATTTTATTTTAATAGATGAGAGCCAAACATACTTACCTAAAGGCGACTGCTTTCTTTACTGTTCCTATCAGTCAGTAGGCTCTTCTAGTGTTCAAAACACACAATACGCTGCTCATACATTGTTAATGTTATATTTATTTCATATGTATCTGCCTAGTGTCCTCTAATGATTCATTTTCTACTTCCATTCCAGTAACATAGCACTGTCCTTTTCCCAGTTTCTACTCCCTCTCCTGTTTCTTTGCTATTAATTCCTCCTAGTTACTTGTTGTCCCTTCAGTGCCGTGCTTTAGCTTTCACTGTCTCTCTCTGCCTCAGGATATACTACTACAGTTTTTAAGCACCATTTTCTAACCTGCTGGTTTTAGTGTGGCAGAGGCAGGCAGCCCAATAGTAATAAAGTTTAATTAAAAAGAGATTAAATGAATAAAGATGATCACTGAACATTTTAAATTCTATGGTATTTGTGGTATTTCTGCTGCTTACATTTTTCCACAAACCTTGAATATAAGTACTTATCAGCACATAAATTACAATTATAGAAATGTTTGCCAGGAAAGAAAAATACTGTAAGACAATTGAACTACAATTTTTAGATCGAAGAATAGCCTGTTAACTTTCTGAGTGTGATTATGTCTTTTGCTGGTGTCTGCTTTGAGGTCATGAGCCTGTTATTTGGAGATAATGGCATTACTCTTTTGCTTCAAGCAGCAGCATTTGTGATTTCAGTTCTAACAGCCCTTTACCTTCTCTCCACTCATGACTCATGGCTGACTCATTTCTTTTAATCATTCTGAAAGCACAGATTTTATTTTTGCTCTTCTTTTAATCACAGTGCAAAAAAAATGCTTTGAGGGATGGTAAGCTATACACTGCAGCAGTGTAGGTAAATACCAACATGTTTATTTTTGGAAAACCTCAAGTACTCCCAGTTTCCTATCCATCACCACAAACTGGATTTCACAGCCATGTCTAACAGAGGAAAGCCTGATTATCAGGGATCGGTGGGAGAAATGAAAGGAGTTTCTGAGATTCCGACAGCAAAGTTTGCCACTGAAGGTTAGATCATCTTTGGTTTTATTTTATATATGACTTATTTTCCCTGAAATACAGCTGTAAGAGAGGAGTAATGTATTCATGCCTTTATGGCTAATAATAAGATATATACTTGAATATATTTTTTCTTTGCCAGCAATATTCCTATTATTAATGAGAAAATCTGAGTACCTCATGCCTGTGGTTAATTATGGTTAATTATGTCTGATAATTGGACTGTAGTATGTGGGTAAATGGCTTTATTAATGAAGAACAATGAACAATGGTTTGTGCCACAGAAGCAGAATTATTGCTCAATATTTTACCCCAGGATTTCTCCTTGCAAGAAAGCCCTGTGGTAGCATTGCAATTTAGTTAGCACAGTCCTGGGTGTTACAGGACCATGGAAACTTGCTGTACACTACTAATGTCTTCTTCTTTTCACCTCTTTATGGAAGCCTGTAATATTTTCTCTGAGGAATCAACCGGCTCTTAAGATGTTACATGAAAAATAACTCATCTCTGAGTGTGGCTGAGAGACATCTGAGCATTGGCAGAGATGGGCATTGTACTCTATCAAGCAGCCTAAGCAAGGTGAGATGGTCAGCCTCCCTTTCTCAGTATTTCCAGACCGGGAAGAGGAGATGGACTTGGGCAGCAAAAGTTGCAGAATGAGAGAGGAGAACAAGTTATGGCAGACCATGCTGGGGCAGGGGCAGGGGTATGGCCTGGCAGGGGACGTAGCAGGAGGTTGGCAGCTACAAGCCAATCGGGCACAGAAGTGAATAGAACAAAGTCCCTCTCATTCAAAATAGAAAGTTAATAAGAACAGATATGACAGAGAAGATGGTCCATAAACAGTGCCTGTGGCTTATTTGTGGGTGGTGGTGGTGGCTGTTGTTATTATTATTAATCTTTCTTTGGGTTTCTCTGTCACACTATGCCTTGGGTAAGTGCAAAGCACATAGGTCTTCTAATACATCACCTGGATTTTTCTACTAATACTTTAATCAAGAAGATGAAATAGTGTGCTGGTGGTTTTGAGCATTTGACATGTATTCACAATACACATCTTCATGGTCCTGTCAGATTCTTTTGCATTTATATGCAAGATATCGAAAATAGGCAAGATGTAGCACTGGCCATTGAAGCTGGTATAAATACATCCACTCTAGTGCATAATATAGTACATTTCGTACTGTAATTTTCTCATTTAACAGGATGAGTATACAGGGTTGTATACAATGCTTGTGAGTCACCAGAAGAAACCACTTCTGGTTAGTGGATGCAGAGGTCCAGTATTTTAAAAAATTTATTTTTGAATTTTCAGAATGAACAAAGGTTCTGATAGTATTTCCTCTAGAGAGTATTTCACAAACAATGTAGTTGTAGGCAGCATTACACAGAGCAGTAGCTATGAAGTTAATTTTTATCAGTATGTTGAAGAAATTATCAGAGATGTCCTGCAGTCAGATTTTAGTGGGAAACAGCAGTAATGACCAATATTACTGTTAATAAGAGTTAGAAAATATTGATCACTATTATTAATATTAGTAAAAATAACTCAACGTTTCAAGTTCAGTTGCACAGTCTGAGCTCAGTCAAATTTGCCAAAAATGTGCACTGGGATGTTTTTGTTTTTTCTGGAAGATTTTCTGGAACTTATGGAAAATGTAGTTATGTAGTCTAAATATATTCTGTGGAAAATACTCAACTGTAAGGCCCATTTTCCTGTTAAGGAGATCTCAGAGCAACAGAATTAACAGTGCCTGAGTCTTTGAGCTTGTCTGGTTAGAAGATATGCATTTCATTTCTAAGATGTGGAGATTTATGTCTGAATTCTCACAGAATAGGATATGTAGATATATTTTTGTGTTTTCCAGAAGGCGTAGTTGTATTTCTCAACCACTCTGTAGTATTTCTGGGTAACTGCAGTCATAACCTCTATGTTTTTACTGACTACATATGCAGCAGAAGCTAAGGTTAAAAAGGTGCAAAATAATACTACTACATGGCTTTGTTCTTACATTGGTTCCTCTGGGGAACAGCTTCTGATTAGGGAGAAGTGAGCTAAAATTATGTAGAAATGTATTTTTCTTTCATGGTTTCTGCATCTTATTTGCTTGTCTGGAGAAAATACATTAATGTTTTCAACTATGCATTGGAAGTCCTACCAACCTTTTCCTTTTCAGCTTCTCATAGGTGTGGTCATTGCTTACTTCACATTTTATTTTCTTTATCCCTAAAGCAAGTATGGAGTTATAGGCTAGATAAAATCCTGTGCTGTAGATGTTTGAGAAAATCTGATTAATAAAATCCCATTAATGATTTTGCTGTGCTATGGCAATTAGTATTGGAGGCCACTGCTCTCAACTTTTTCTCACTGGATTCTTTGAAAGGTCTCAGTGCTTTTCTCAAACCTTCTACAGGGGAACTACACAAATGGGGAAAGCCATCTGGGCTGAGGACCCTAGCATCATCTGCTGTGTATGGATTACCCATGCAAGATTTTTTTTAAGTCAAGAAGAGTGATGTTGTGCAGTTTCAATCTGCTTTTTGACTGCCCATTTTACAAAATCTCTGGAGATGGTCACCCAAGTAAACTGCTTAGACACCATGAGGGAGGATCTGGGGTCTACTTTTCTCTAATTAGCTGATTCCAATATGAAAAGAGTCTTACAGATAAGGTTCCTGTTGTCAGTAGCACATCAGAGAAGATTAGTGAGAGATGAAAGAGCGACCACTCCTTTAACAAGAGGCAGCAGGTAAAAAACAAATTAAAAAGCCCCTTGCTGTGTTTCCTAAGAGCTAATTCTACATTATATGTGCTCAGGTGCTGCCATTTCTGGTGAGAAGAAACCTTGCAACCTGTAGTGTGTGCTCATACTTAGTGGTCTCTAGCATGCACTGATGCCTTTTGGAGGCTCCCATCATCCCAAAGCAAAGCCAGTCTTGAAAAAAAAATACTTTTAGGCAGATGAGACTTGGTCCTATTCCTACAGTGTTTTACTAAGAAGAGCCTGATCCTTGGCTGACGTAAACTGGGTAGCTGTGCTGACCTTTGTGTTTGGTTGTTTTTTCTTTTTGGCTTATTGAATTTCCTCACATCCTAAACTCATTAAACTGTGGCTCAGCCAAATTCCCTGTAAGAAATGGTTTAAAAGGTAAGTGCAGTAATTGTAAGTATTGTAAACTCTGTAACTTAGGGGAGAAGTTTTTTACAAAGACATTTGCATTAAAATACAAAGGCTTTTTGGACTGGGAACCACAGACTTGTCATTAGCAGAATCATCCAAGTGTCTGTGTCTTTGAATTAATGCACAGGTCCAGGATTCTAAACAGAGCGAGAAGACTTCCTACATGAGAAATAGGGCTGTAGGCTGGACAGGTCATTTGTAAGATTCAACTACTCTTGCCTCTTTGGTCCTTCAGCTACTTGCTTGTAAATAGACTAGTGACCTTTTAGACATATTTATTATTCAAAATAACTCCAAACTGGAACAAGGTTCACAAGCAGATCATAGGGAGCCATGAACATGGGAGCTGTTTGCATTGGATACTGACATCTTGTGGTACAGTTTAGTTTGGGGATGGATCCTGATGCAGTTTTTGCAAAACTTGCACCAGTGAAAGTGCTCTACTACTTGATCAAAGTGACATTCAACATATGGGCTTACAGAAAAAAGTTACTAGGTTTTCTAAAGGTAGAAAACCTCTCATTCCCAGGTGTGTTCCCAAGAATTAGGGGCTACAAACAGTTTTTCATTTTTTAAAGTAACTTGTTTTCCGAGGCAGCAGAGCTGGTAGAGTCATCTCAACATCATGTAGCAGAGCTGTCACAGAAGCTACGTAGAGTTTTGCTACTCTATTCCAAGCAGTATAAAAAAGACATTCAGAACAATGAAAGATTCCAATATTCACACAGAAAAATATGCTTTTTTCCAAAGATTTAGGGTTCAGACAAAAAGAACAAAGTGTCTGCTTCATCAGTACAAAAGCTGAAAGATTTCTGTAGCCTGGGCAAATAGCTCTGAAATAATTTTACTCATAAGCTTTACTTATCCATTTCAAGCAGCGCTGTCATGTTTTGACAGGTCATTCCAAAGCCAGTAGTAAAGCTTCATAGCAGACTTACTCCAGAGGCAATCCAAAACAACAGGAAAAATGAGCATTTATAAAACGCAGCTCAGTAATGTGCAAAGTGGGCTAAAGAAAAGATAGGCCATTTTTTGTGCTTGAAGCAGGAGAGAGCAAAAAGCTAACAGAAACGTGCTTATTAGCCCAGACACCCAGTAGGTTCAGTCTTACTTTCATATTCAGTGAAACTATTAGATATTTTTGATCTAATAGTAAGGGCTTAAAGAATGAAAAGACGTGCACTTCTTGGCTGGCAGCTGCTCATTTCAATGTCTAGCTTAATGAATTATGCTGTCATGCTGGGATTTGAAGCAGTCCAGTGAGTAAGGCTTCCCTGCTGCCTTTCTCTTTGACTGCGTTACACAACCAGCTCTCTTTTATATTTTGATAGTGACATCTATTGGAGCTTTGAAGAATAATCATTTGAAAAAAAGTCCAAATGTATATTAGTAAAAGAAAAATTGTTTGACAACTAAAAATTTCAGTTAAAGCAAAAGCAGATACATAGCTGTGATCAAAACATATACAAGACTGAAAATACCGATGCGAAAGAGAAATGTGGCAAGAGTTCAGATCAGATTCAAGAAAAAATGTGCCTTTCTCTCTTTTGATGATGGGTGAGCTTAGAAATTTACCCAGATGTCTGGAATTAGTTTAGAAGAAACCCATCAACCAAAGGTGCAACCTCAAACTGAAACAAATACAGGATTTGATTGAATCCCCTATAGACATATGCAAGGCTGACAAGTATTGACAAGTGTTTGACAGAACCAAATCTAACAGAGTGGGTACAGTAGCAGTTAGCCAGTCAGCAAAGACTTGGCAAGCCTTCCTTGTAAGTAACTGAAGTCTGTGCTCTCAAAGGGACACAACCATCCAGATTATTTAGAATTAAATTAGCTCTGGTTTTTCTAAGCAAGCCATCTTCATACCTCTGGATTATATTGTGAATATAGCTTGTGTCTGTTTAGAGCTTATGACAAGGGTCCTAGACTTGTCCAGAGATGTAAGACTGAAACACAATGAGTAAGTGTGGCCAATGGATTTACATTACAATAAATTAGCCAATGTATTTACATTTTTTTAAATGTGTATATACTATGAGAAGACTCTAGCATTCAGTCCTTAGTGTCAGCAGTAGGCAGTACTGAGTAACGCTACCTCACAAAATCTTCAGGAGAAATTAGGAGACCCAAAATGCACAAGAAGATAGTGCTGTGGCAAGCACAGTCCCCGGGATGACCCCTTTCCCTTCTGTTCCTCATTTTCCTGAGGATTCCCAGAGTCCCTTCACACACACCGGAGAAATGTGCCTTATTTTCCTCAACCCATGTCTCTCTGTAACACCTGGCCCATGATGAGTATCCTCATATGAAAGTTTCATGTTTATTTGCTAGACAATGTGACTTTGGAGCCTTTTTTTCTGGCTGCTTCTTTTCTACAGGGATATGATAAAAAATTCCCCAATATTTCAGATGATGAAAGAAGTAGGAGTTTTCTTTGTTGCCTCAGATTATAGACTTTTGGTAGGGTTTTATTTCGGTTTGGGTTTCTTTGCATCTGATTTGATTTCAGTTAATTCTGGTTTTTAAAGGAAATTTATTTTCTCAAACAACCAAAGGTTTTAATTACATTATACTTCTTGGCATTTTTTCACATATCTTAAAATCTGGTTTTGCTTTTATTTATTCTGGTGTATCTTCACCAGTAGCAACATGGCTTATACCCTATTGACTCCATTATAATAACAAAAACACAACTCAGTCAGGGAGCTAGTCAGACAGGGATCTTACTATGAAATGAGGAGGTGAAGAGAGATCTTAGAATAGCAAACATAATTGACTCAAACAATCTGAGTGCAAAAGTACTTGATAAAGCCTCGAATAACTTGACTATTTTCTGAGCTGCATGTTTTGCAAACCTCTATGCATAAACCCCTTCATGTACCGTATAAAACAATGTCTTCAGTTATTGTTCTCATACAAATAATATATCCGTTTCTCTTGCTGCTGGGTGAGAAATGTTCAATTTTTACAGCCAGCGTTATGTTCTCCATTCTTATTCAGCATTTACAGAGCCTGAGGGAGAAATAAAATGTTAATGATGTTGTAAAGACACTTTTTATAATGAAAATATATCCAAATTAATCTCACCTTTCATTTATTTAATAGGAATTCTATCATATTATTTGGTGCTTTAAGAGTGTCTGTAAAAGGATAAAATAGGAAAGAATCAAGTAGTTTAGTTAGTGTGTTGTGACTTTTCTGCACAAATATTGCTTCATAAGAATAATCCTGGTTTGATACTGTATCCATTTGGCTCGTATAAGCAGTTTTGGTGACATCAGTTCATATGAGCAAACACTGTAGAGTCACTTTTCTCCATCTAACAGTGCTTTCAAGATCTTTGATTGCTCAAATGAATAGAAGGAGAGAACATTAGAAGCAGCAAATGACAGCTTCTTTCTCTAGGCTTGAAGACAGATATTAAGGGAGAGAGTTAGTTAACTGAAATGAGTAAAACTCACTAAAATCTGTGCTGGATACTTAGCAAATAAGATCACAAGAAACAGAGGGTAGGGACACCACAAAGGTCTTTTATATAGGTACCTAGTTCTGGTATGTCCAGGAACTTCTAATATGCCTGACCACCCTCAAACAGACTCTGGAAAGGTTTTTAGGTCTCTCTGTACTTGCTCTTCTATCACACAATGGGGTGCATTAAGCTCAGAAAGGCTGCAGTCCGTATTTGCAAGATGCTGTGCTAATAATCTTCTTGGAACATTGTGTCCTGAGAGCACAGGACAGAGACATCCTGCCTGAGCCTGTCCTGTCTTATTAAAATCTACCTTCATCTCAGCTGTGACAGACCACAGCTCTGTGCAGAACCACGTGGATGCCTGCTGCACCACTTTCCCCAGCATTTGGCTATGGGGGTAGTGTGCTGGTTTAGGCACATCACCAGACCCATGTTGATGCAAGGTAGTAGAAAGGCACTACACTGAAATAATGACCCCTTACAATGACACCTAAACAGGTCATACAACCAGAGCTGCAAAGATGAAAGAATTATTTGGAGACTGCAGGAGGAACATAAATACATAGAAAAAGTTCTAAGCCTAACTGGAAGAACAGTCATATTAAAAATATACCAGAAGTAAATCTAAAAGGAACGGAAAAAAGGACTCATCAGCAAAGAAAACCTTATCTAGGAAATCAGACACTAGTAAGGATCAATTGAAAGCTGCAAAATGTTGAGCTCAGAAGTTGTAAAAGGAATGGAAAAATAAATTGAAAAAGTATGTCTACAAATCCAAATGAATGCCTTGTTTCGGTTTTAAATTAAAAGGAAGATATAGAACATGAAAGCAAAATGAGGACAGTTCATGAGTTTGAATATATAAAAAAGGAAATAACTATTGGAAACAAAACTAAATGAGCTTAATGAGTTCAACTTTGGACACCCATTATTCACTGTTCCAAAATAATGAAGGAATAAGTATGCTTTTATCACTGGAGAACAACAGATACTACACTTCTATTAGATAAAAGGAGAAAATTATTGAAGCAATTTGATGCTTATTAGTCTGACCTCAAAAGAATTCAAAAATGTTTAAAAAATAAAAGAAGGAAAAATTAAAAATGTGCAGATAAATAAGAAACAGAATAAAATGCAGCATGCGTTAACCAAAGCAAGGTCATACCAGACTAAATTGCTGCCATTTCTACATGGGGTAACTGATTCTTTAGGCATGAACAGTATAATACATCATCTAACAATACTTTAACAAATACTTTTATATGATGCTGCATAGGAAATTATTAGCAAAGCTAGGAGAGATTATGATAAATGCAGGAACTGTAAGGTATGTAAGGAAACAGACAAAATGGATGACTAAATACACTAAGTCTTTTCAGCCTCAAGAAAAGCCTGCTGAAAGGGAATATGATTGTGATCTATAAAATTACAAGTAGAAAGGGTATCAGTGGGGGATGCTTATTAACTTTAATATTGGAAAATCTAGGTAACATCAAATGAAGTTACAGGCTGTTAAGTTCAAAAGAAAATGGAGTACTATTTCACCTGCCACATAATTAAGCTGTGAAGTTTATAGCTATAGAATGTTATAAATATAAAAAGTGTTTATGGAGTTCAAAAATACTTAAATGGATTTATGGAATAAAAAAAAAAAAAAATCATGGGCTATTCAACACAAAAATGATGTACTTTCCCTAAGCATCTAGGTAGAAGGGAAATTTTGGTTTCACCCAGTTCACCTGTTCTAATTTTCTTAGGAGGAGCTGATAAAAAAAATCCCTGGGAGTTAATACTAGAACTGTTTAAGGCTCAGTCTTGGGGCTATTACTATTTAACTTTAATTACCTTGGCACAGAATGTTTGAGTGCAGAGACGAAAATTAGCTGATAAAGCTGAAAGACATCAGGACAGACAGATCTGGATATAGTATAATCTGAAGGAATAGAATAACAGAAATTTAATGAACTTTAGTAATATGAACAATGTTATTCAGTGAAGGGCTAATGACAAAAACCTGCTGTTAATTCAAAACACAAGTGACCAAGAGTAATCGAGAAGGAAGAGCTGGGTTTGTTAGTCAGTTCCAGGGGTCTCTAAAGGGCTGTGGTTGAGAAAGGAGGAGGTGTTCAGTGAGAAATTCCTTGTTAAGATAGAAAAGCTCTAATGCTGTTTTTACAAGATGCTGATGAGATCCTGTCCATAATACTTGATACAGTTCCAGTCACCTATACGCAGAAGGTGGCAACAAGGCAATTTAGAGACTGCAAAAGGACTCATCTTTCAAAGAAATAAAACAAAAGCTAAGAGACAGTAAGATTGCTTTTCCCAGGCTGTCTGTAGATTGCATGGTAGCTGGAATTAAGAGGGAATTCCTCTTGTTTAGACTGAGGACACAACAAATGCTGCTTTCAGACTGATATAACCGGCTGTCTACTCCATAGGGATAGAAGAAGAGTGGAAAGCCTTGCCACGTGCCAGCAGGTACACAACTGGAATGTGCACCAGAACCTGGGAGAATAAAAGGGCAGTTTGCATATAACCTCTGAGCCCTCAGGGAATAAACATCAAAAAAGAGGGGTTGGTAAACTAATTGGCAAATAAGCCTTAAAATACAATGGATAAAGTAATCATCAATAAATTCAGAATAAAAATTTGAAAGTATATGTTTTGGAATTGCTTGCTAATATGATAGGTTGCTGTAGTATCAGGCTTCCTTGCCATTCCTGTCCTAAACAGAGTAATATGTGCATTTTTACAATATAAAGTGAGAGAAAGAAATGAGGTAATTCCTTTCTTACTATCTCTTGCAAACAGAAAAGCAAAATTATTCAACTGACTAAAAACTCACTCAGATTGGGTGTCATTACATGCAGACACCTTGAAGGACTTATTCCATATTGGAAGTAAGCCAAAGTGAGAGACAACAGTGAACTTTTAGTCCAATTGTGTGGGTCGGTGTCTGGGGGCGAGCACTAGTAGAAACACTAAAGATAAAAGTAGTGGGAAATTAAGATTTCAGATTTTGGGTCTCTTCCAACTTCTATAGTAGTTGTTATCAAGAAGTAACTACTACAATAATAAATATATGGAATCTGAAGCATTACAAAGATTTACATAGGAAATAGTATTGCTAAATTAAACTTCTTAATGTTGTCATTTGTATACATTCATATACAAGCTTAGAACTTGGTATTTAACAGTGAATGTGATCAAGGTAAAACGTTTTGCAGATGTAATTTGGTGCTTGCAGCAAGGAGATACTACTGAAGGATGATATGCTAATATTTACTGAGTGCAAGTGATTGTCATCCTGACACCTAACATGCTCTCATTCACAATGGGTTTATTCTCCGGTAAGTTTATATGAAACGTGGCTTTATCTCGACTACTCAGAATTTGTGATATTGTAACAGATTCTATTCAACTTACATCACAGATGGTGGGCTTTATTTGTGTGGTGTAATGCTTCCAGATACAGTATACTTTATATATATCCTGTGACTTGATGGATATTGATACACTTACTGTAATGCTTTCTTTTCATAAACATATCAAACTGTGTTTTCTAAACTGAAATAAGAGGGCTTGCTTACCAGTGTGAGTCACTGCTTTTCATTTTTTTTCCTGCAGTGTAGGCTAAATGAATTATTATTGTTTTCTGGAAATCTTAAGTAGTCCATTATATCTTGTAACTGTTCTACTTTTTGTTTAAATATTTTAGGATAACATTATTTATAAACATCAGAGTTTTTGTCATTCATTTAGGAAAGACACCAACAAAATGTTTCATTAAAGGAGGAATAGAAATTTATTTTAATTATTAACTGAGGTAAAGTTTTGCTAGCAATTTTTTTCCCCTCCTCTCTTTTTATATTGCTCTAAGATGTGTCAGTCTTTTGCAATTCATTCATTATTTCACACTGTTAAGAAACCGAATACCCTATTCTCATTCTTGTCACTGCATTTCATTTTATTTACTACTTTGATCTCCTTCAAGATGTTGCTTGATGCTGCGTTAATCCACTGTTTTATTGCTATTACAGTATTTCACAGCTCTCCTTTGTTGCTAAGCTCCTAGGTAAACGAATCATATGACCTTGGCAGTTTCTCTCTGTTAACACCACTGTTGTTTTTCCTTGAAATTGTGTTTTTCAAATTGTAACAGACAGTAGGTCTAACTAAAGCTCTACAGCTGGACACTTGAGGTTAACTGGAGCTGTTAATAGGCTAGGTGAAGAAATTTAGCTAAACCAAGAACACCCAGGGACCCTGCTGCCCTCAACATAAATGATTGCACTGGTTCAAGGGCAAATTGTGAGGGAATTTTTTTTTTGTCTTCCTCAGGCTTTTCACTGGTATAATGAAAAGAGGTTTTCTACTCTGGAGGTAGGTGTTATGACATGCTATTACAGTAGTATTAATAGAGAACAACTTTGGGTTTTACAGTCTTTTTGCTATATAAGCAAAATTATTTTCGTGTTTCTAATGGTGGTTTTTGGGTTGGTTTGGGGTTTTTTGTGAACTATAGCTAAGGACCTTTTCCTTTAGCTTGCTTACAGGTTTGTTTTGGTTTGTTCTTGGTTTTGTTGTTGTTGTTTCATTTTTTTTCCCCTTTCCTCTGCATGTTAACTGGTTTTCTCCTTGCTTTATTCTCAGACCTTTTTAATTATGCAACCTTGAGAAGAGAGGGTTGGAGGCCTGCTTTGAGAGGTTGGGTTCTTTTGTTTGCTTACTGTGATTTTTTTTGCCTTCTCTTGGAAATGGGCATTTAATTTTGTTGAGTATTATTCTGATAGTTGGTAATATAACATTGCTCTTTTCATACCTGAGGACTTTTGTTCTCAAAAATTATCTCTGTAGTTTTGAAGTAACCTCTAATTGGGCAAAAATTTATAGAGAAGAAAATAGCGGAAAGTCACAGATGGTGGTGGCGGTGGTGGCCACAGTCATTCTTTGGAGCCTTTAGTGACTGACTGGTCCAGAGGGCTGTAGCTCTCCTTTCTGCAGTGTGCTGGCAAACACCTTGTCTTACTGTGTTAAATGACAGTGTGTTATTTCGTCTGTGCTAATCTGTTATCTCTTTAGGACAGGGGCCATGTCTTCTTATTATCATTTAATACTATGAATGTGAATGGCAATGCAAGTATAACTTGTAACTTTCTCTCTTTGCATATTAATTAGCTTAGTATAATTTAAGTTGTAAGTGTCTCAATATGTGTTCTGGGCATTATTTTTACTGAAGTGTGTCACTTTCTATTACATTAAATGAATACTCATTTAATTTTCTATCTCACCTCTGAGCCCATTTTATTAATGTCAGGATTATTCTTACATCCCTCTGAGTCTTAAATACTCCCCTTATTTTAGTATCATCTGCAAATTTAATGATCTGACTTATTACAGCTTTATGTAGACCATTGAATAAAATATGAAAATCTGCTGGTGTTAATCTACAGCCCTGTGTGACTTCACTTCTCAGCAGCTGCCTTTCGCTTTTCTCTCCAATCCCCTGTTTTTCTGAGTACTGATTGGTACCTTGGTATTGCTGAAGGCAGGCAACTACGTCAAATCTGGAGTCAATTGAAGTTATTACAGTTTTACAGAAAAAGCAGGTGCCCCCCCAAAAAAACAAACTAAAGATCAAGGATGAGAAAGAGCCAGACTTTGGGATACTGATGTTCAGATAGGAATATTGGGTCACAAGTGCTTGATACTGGAGAAGAGTCTAAAGCTCATTTTTAATAAAGATTTACTCCTTCCATGAAAAAAGTTTCTTAATGGTAACAATAATCCATCATTTTGAATTTCCTCTGAACCTTTTTAAAAACCCAGCTATGTCAAGCCTCTTGGTTTATCTAGGCTAATAACATTTTTCATTTTTTAAAAGTAACCAGATTTCTTTAACATGATTTACTCTTTCCATATCCACAATGACTCATAATGATTAAATTGTGCTTATAAAATTATATGCTTTAAAATGATCTATAAATGTAACATCTCTTTCTTAAAGATCAGACTCTGAGGCATAAAACTTCCTTGATATGTCCCTACAGGAGGAAAAAAAAAATAAAAAACCCAAACCAAAAATGCTAAAGATGTTCATCGCAGGATTAGGCAAGAGACTAACAGCTCTGGAAAAGAGGTTTGAAATTTTGTACTAGAAGGGATTTCTGCTCTTGAGAGTGTGCAAAAAAATTGATGGAAGGAACTCTATTTGTCTGTGAAGATTAGAGACTTGTAAATATGGGCAAATGAAAGAAAGACACCAGGCCTTGGAGCTGGAGGCTGGGGAGCCTGGACTGGCTTCCAGCTCTGTGAACAGGAAGAGGACGAGGCTAGGGAAGCCTGAGTGTTTACGTAAATAAACTGTATCATCATGTCAAGAAGGAAGCAAGCTGAAAGTTTGAATGCTTTTTGTGAGTAAATTAATATATTAATGTGTGGGGTTTTTTGTTTGTTTGTTTTCTGAAAAGTTCAGTACCTACGGTCAGGTCTTATAGCATGCCTCCATTTTTGAGACAAAATAATAATAATTAAATACTGTAAAATATGACCACTGTAAGTCCAATTGTAAATCTGGTTATTAGGTGTAATAAATCATGTTCTTCCTAAGAGATAGAACAATAATGCACAAAAAGATGCATGATTTCTAAAATTATGAAGCACTCTAGTCTGGGCGTGGAGGGGCCATTGAGGATGGTTTGTTGTTTGTTTTGGGGTTTTTTGTTACCATCCTTTTGCCTTTGAAATGTATGTGTCTGAGTTATCTTCTGTTACAAATAGTAAAAATCTAGAGAGCCAAAGTTCTCAACCAAGAAGCTGAGGGAAAGAAGACAGCTCAGAGGAGACTTGACAGTAGTACATTAGTAGCTCAGGGAGTGTGAGCAGAAAATTGCTGACATATTTCTCATTTGCGGGGGGGTGGGGTGGGGGGAACGACACAAAAAAACAACAACAAAAATCAACCAGTAGGCATTAAGTAGGCAGAGCCAGCTTCAAAACAAACCAAAGGAGATGGTCCTTCATATAAGTAGCTGATCTGTTGAACCTCTTGTCAAAAAATAAGGTGTGTGCTAAAACCTCATTTTAGTTCCTAATAGTGGACGTCTCATCTATGAGCTTGTTAGTGACTAAAATAAAGTAACCAAGTACAGCTCAGGAGAGGCTTAAAATGAAGTACTGAAGGGGTTAGAGGCTGGTAGAAAGCTAAGAAGTGCCCTGTTCTATATTTCCTCCTTTGACATTGGCTTTTTTCCCCTCAGCCAGAGTAATTGCTTTTGTGCTGTGTTGAGCTGCAAAAAGTCACAGAATACTTGTTTTCTCAGTTTCTTCTCTGACATGATCTGCAAGATGTGTTATTAAGATGCTGCAGCTGAATATTTTATAGTGATGGTGTTGGAAATTGCCAATATTAGATGATGTTTACTAGCTGTAGAGTTCTAAATTCTGCTGTAGTGAGGTGGGTAAGTGGAAACATTTTAAAGGGAGAAGGAACTTGGGCTCCACATATCTAAAATGGTTGCACCTGCTGTCCTTGTCTTCCCTGTGGGCCTTTCACAAATGCAGCTTGATAGAGTAGATGTACTCTGCAGAGGAAACACAAGTAATGTTGAGAGTGGTGGTAACAGTGGGATCCAGGTGCTTTCCAGCCTTGTTAGGGAGTCAGTAGCTGCAGTATTTGCTTTGCAGGTGCCTAGTAGGTGCCTATGGAACCACCACTACACCACCCACACACCCCTTCTGTTATACGCTCCATCTTGCAGGATGATGGCAGTGGGGCAGGGGGAAAGTGGGCATTAAATTCCTGCTTTTATATCTTGCACCTTGCAGCTTGGGAACTTACAGTTCTATCTTTATTTGTGCCTGTCTGTGGGTGAACTCTAAGGAGAAGGTGGAGGAGAGAGCAATTTTACAAGGCTGTAAAATTACTGTTCAATAGCCTTTAGTCATCTGCAGGACCTTTTGCCAGCTGATATACCTTATTAACAGCGCAGGCTAGGCATTTATAGAGCCACCGCATCCAGAGTCTCTTTCATAGACAAGTTGTTCATACTCTGCAGGACCACAGCACTTGGTGAAGGAGGCTAAGCAATCTTTATTGAGGCAGCAGTGTGACCTCATACCCTGCTGCTAACGGAGGCATAACAGCAATGGAAGATTAATTTTCTGTTTCTTTCCCCAGAGTGCGCAAGTGTATCTCTTTTAGTTTCAGCCTCAAATCAAAGAATGAGATGGAAAAAATCAGTTCTGCTTTCACTGTTCCCCATTTTATTAGGTTGAAAAACAGTCCATCTATTAAGTCAGATGATACACAGTTACATTCAATCTTATATTTTTATCAACTTACCAATATTTTTAAGTCACAATGGGGAAAAGAAAGTATAAGAATCCTGAAGAAGAGGAGAAAAATAAGTTCTGAGGTTTCATTTCTTTATACATTCACACTTGGTATATAAGAGTTCCTGGTTAGAAAATACACTATATTGTTCTCATAATTCCCTTTTTCAGTCTTGAGAGGGACCATCAAGATAAAACCATGGGATCTGGATGAAAGGACCATATAGCACACTTCTTGCACTTAATTTAACCTAGACTTAGTTGATGGACTGGTAGAATAGTTGTAGCTAATTAAAACTGCAAGAACAAAATAGTACATGAAAATGAAGTGGTTTAAAACCACATCAGCACAATTCAAGAGTGTTGGATTCGTAAAGTAGAAAGTAGGATCTGATCTTTGAGAATTATAACAGTGACATAGATCAATGAGCCATCTACTGTAGTGCTCTAAGAGCAGTCCATATTTGACGCTGTGGAAGCTGATAGCTTAAATTTGTACTTTCAGAAACGGTAACACCGTACTCCTAATCTGACTCTTTTCATTCATGTCAGTGAATGTGCAAGTGGTTTTGTGCTGGAAAAAGGGTAGAAGTACAGAAATTTCTAGGCAGAGCTTCTTAATGAAGGGAAAAGAAGTTTGTAAAGTTGGTACTGTTTATTCTTCACAGAGGAGGTCCATAGATTCATTACATTATTTGTAGATCTCTGAGGCACGAGGTTCATCAGCCACAACATTGTAAGAGCAGCTATGCTCCTAAGCCTTCAGCCATTCATGACTGTTCAGCAAATGTTGGGAGATGTCTCCAAACCTCTTCAAGCAACAAGAAAACAAAATGCTCAGTCGGAAAATTGATTAATTTTGGGTTTCTGGTCTACTTAGCATTGGGAACTCTGAGGCAGAAACTGATTGCAATTCTCTGCTACTGAAATCCAAATTCAGTATTTTTGGTGAAAGAAGTTGCAAAACTTTAGAGACCATTTTCCTTATCTGATTCACTCCTTGGCAACTTGGTTCAGACTTGCAAAATAAACAACCATTACTATGAAGCACCTTGTTTAAATTTTCTGGGAGCTAGCATAAACTGAATGTTAGTTCTCTTCAGATGCCTAGCTGAGGGAATAGGTAGACCAGATGTCATTCTTGAAGATTTGCATTAAAAACTTTTTTTACCATCAAAGAATAATTCTGCAGTTCCTCCTCTGTTTTCTCTGGTAAAATTGCAAAACAATCTTTTTGCTGACTTTTTCGAGAACTTCATGCAATCTTTGTGGCTTTATTATTATAATTTATTATTATTCTAAAAAAAATTCTTTAGATTCTTTAAATAAACATTCAAAAAGTGAATGATTGTATCTAGCTGTACCCAGTAGCTGAAGGTGGCAGCCATCCTGGGCTCCCTGTTTTCACTATGCCTCTCAGAATCAGAAGTTTGTCAAGGAAAATTATTCTGATATAAACTAGTTTGAAAGTAGCTATTGTTCTATAATGAGTAGTCATTATGGGGCTGTCTTTAACCCTCATTCCTCGCTTCCTGTTTATGTAATTGGAATTGCGCCCCTTGGTGTAATTGCATCAGTAATATAGGTGTCATTAAGGTGATGCAGTATGTGCTGCTGAGGATGACAAGGTCACTTTGGTTTAGTTAGTGTGAACAGCATCTTCACAAATGTTCCTTTCCCAAATGGCTCTACTTATCAGTGAGCAATTAACAAACAACTATGTCTGGCCTGTAAGACAATTCTTATATAGCTTCCTACATAGCTGGTGCTAAACCTTGGCATTTTGGAACAATAGGGTATTTCAAAAAAATAAAATAGTACCACATAGTTAGTTTATGACTAGTTTATGACTTTAAAATGAAATGTAGTTCCAGAGCTATACATGCTGACATCTGCTTCTCCTGTCAAACAGAAGGCACAGCACAGTGTCTGCAAATAGAACATTTGCTTCAATCTGAGGAAACACATTTTTTCAGAAAACAAAACTTATGACGTCTCTTCTGCTTGAACCAAGACATTTCCAAAGAGATTTTTTTCTAGTCTAAGGTTGTTGGTCAGACCCCTCTTGAAACCCTGGTGACAGGTAGAAAGTAAAGTCCAGCACTGCAGAAATTTCCAAAAAGGAGAACTTCATTTAATTTGGTTGGGGATTTTCTTTTTAAGTGTGCCAATTTGTGCAGGCATTGGACTTATGCAAGGGATATTTCTATTTCACGTGCTACAGATAATACTATTATTGTATTAACTTTTGGCCTATTTGCCTTTTCCTGTGCGGTCATCTTAAAATGCATTTTATTTTCTTTATTTAGAAAAAGTTTCTCAAGTACTTGGAACAAGTCATTTTAGAAAGGGTAGGTTAAAACACTGTAGTGCAAGAAAGAGTTGACCTAACTGCTGAAGTTGTGCAACTGAAATAATGGTTTAGAATGAAACTGATAAGAAGATGGACAATAGGCCAGCAAGCAGGATGTCTGTAGTCCATCAAGGACTAAATGAGATCTATATAAAGCACCAATGTAATTGTAAAATCAAGACATGTAGACTGGAAAAGATCCAAAAATAACATTTGAAGATATGTCATAAACAGACCATGTGGTTCTGATAAAAGACTAAAACAACACTGTGTGTTTAGCATATAGGTAAAGCAGATAAACCAATTCAAAAGTCTTAATAATCGTCTGATGATATCCAGTAAAAAACATCAGTCAACATGTAAGGAACTGATTCCCTGAATATGAAATAGAGCTGTGGCTTTGATACTTTATATTCAAGCTGTAGGAAAGGTAGATCCTTGTAGTGTTTGGACCCAGTGCATAGGTCTGTGCTTATTACTTGGCATGTTGTCTGAAGAAGGAACCCACCTGATATAGGCCAAACCTTAAGGATAGCTGAATGAATATGTTCTCTGATTGGTGCAAAACAGCTTCTCCTTTAATTAAATCACTGGAGTGGCTCAGTAATGGTTGGATCATTGGCATGTTGGCTGCAGACATTGGAAGAGGCAGACCCAAGTGGTAAGAAATAATCAAAGTGGAGCACCTTTCCTGGGAAGCATTGCATGTTCCAGGACACTGTGGCTTCATCAACAGCTTTGACAGATTAGTTGTTCCATACTTAGATACCAAACTCTGACACAGGAAGGATTCAGAAGCCACTAGACAAAATGTCATATGCTCTCCAGAAATTAATATCTGTTAGGGCTCTGGTGTTTCTGGTCCACAGAATTGTTTGTCTCACTATGGTGAGAGGTATTTCTCCAGAAACAGTGGTTCCTCAGCAGATAGCTGTCTTCTAACATCTTGGATCTATCATCTCAGTCTTACAATTACCAAAGGGCAGCTAGAAGGTAACGATATGTCAGAATTCCAGAAAGTGTAGGTTTAAAAAAAAAACAAAAAAAACAAAAAAAAACAAAAAAACAAAAAAAAACCACCACACCACAAAAAGACAACCCAAAAAACAAACTCATACCACTTTCAAAAGCATGGAGTTGTCCAGGATGCTTTTTAGTCAGTCAGAAAAGAAATACCAACAAAGTCTTGCAACACGATGTCACCTGCTCTTGGCAACAACAGAGGTATCAGCTCCTCAGGTAAGTTGTGACCATCTAATCATCTCAACTCCTCTCTGAAGATGCAGAGAAAGGAGTAGATATTCTGTATTGTACAAACAGCACATACAGAGAAAATAGAATGGAAAAGTATAGATCTAGTTGAGTATTGTCTGTTCCTCAAAGACTTTTGAATGAAGAAAGAGTCTGTCCTTCTTTTAATTAACCTTAGCAGTAACTACTGTTCAGAATGATTTGTTCTTAAATTTAAAAAAAATCTAGCAAATTATGTATGAAAGTTATAATTTAAAACTCTTTTTGCAATGTGTAGGGACCAAATTTTAGCTCCAAGAATGTATTTTGTTAATGATGTCTCTGAAGGTGGTCCATGCTTTATGCTAAGCATTCAGACTCCTACCAAAGAAGAGGCAAGACATTTTGAGGGGAGGAAGGAGAAGGTTTACCGAAGTCTTAATTCGAGACAGAGTTCTGACTTTAAAGCATGAGAAATAGTTTTATCCAGTTCAAAAAATACAGCAAATAATTGCAGGATTATCATTCTATCCAGATATAAGCTTTCTTAGGGTATAGCTTCACTCCTCATCTTCACTCCAGAGGAGAGGCATCTTGCATGCTAACCGCCTTAAGAAGGAATCAAAAAGAGATTAAAATTCAGAAGTATCCTTTGTGTTACTATTTTTAGGGTGTGTAATCTGTATTGTAACTGTTTTAGCAAAAAGAATTTCAGAAGGTCAAGATCTATTCAGGAAGCATCAGAGCTACAATCCTCATGGGACAAAACACAGCAGTTCTTCCAAAAATAAACCAAGTTACAAAAAATCACTTTTTTATTCAGGTCTTTTTAAAGCCCATCTATTAAATAAAAATCTGGCATGTTCTCTATCTTCCAAAAGCTCTAAAAATTGTCTTGGAAGGTATATTCTCTCCAAATGGTTATTTAAATTTCTTTGCTTTTGTGAGGTCTGTGAAGTACAATGATTTCCCATTAACTTTAGAATGTGGATATACAATTTAAATCAAAAGCCAACTATTGTGTGATCTGGTCTCCCAAAATCCTACTTAAGCATTAAGAACAACTGTAAGCATAAAACATAAATCCCAGGCAGTTAATCCTTTATATTTAAAGTCATTAGACACTATTTGGTATGAAAATTCCACAGGTATGCAACTTCCATTGCTGTTGGAGTTTTTTGTTTGGGTTTTGGAAGGTTTTTTTGAATGCCTGTTTAGAGATACAGACATGTACAGCCTGTTCTGATCCAAATATAGGCAGATAGATATAGTTCAAATGTTTAAATCTCTTGGAAAGCATATACATTTTTAGGGCTTCATTCAGTCATTAGGAAGAAGATTCCTACTAATCTAATTCCTTTTATTCTGATGGGATTGCAAAAGCTAGATTAGAGGCCATTTTTGGAACTTGGAAATACTTGTCTTTCCTTTAGCTAATGTAAATGTTTGAGGTAAGCAATTCCATCTGTTTAACTCTCACCTTAGACCAACCAAGATGTTGCTGTCTTTTGGGGGAGCCTGAGGGAGTGGTTAAGTTGCATTCAAAGTGAACCACACAGATATAGACGAGCCCCAGAGTGATTTACAGCAAACTGCCTGGAGAGGTTGAATTCTGGGCCTGTCAAGGGAGGAAGGACATGCCTAATTTAGTCACACAGGACTTTCTTTCAAAGGTCTTCAGAGACATCTAACTCTCTTGTTGACTGCATATAAAACATTAGGCATGCCAGAGAGGCCAGTTTACTTGATCCCAGAAGGAACTTTTGCATTTTTTCTCCCTGGAATATTCAATTTCCAGGATTGCTGGGGTTGCTGAGCACTGTGAATGTGTCACCCATTTGCTTTTGGTAACATAGTAAATGTGGAATTTTTTTGGTATAATAAAAGTTTAAATGCCAATGGAGAAGTGTTGATTCTCTTTGTGGCAAAAGCTGCTTCATAGATAAAGGAACACTATACAATTAGGAAAGCTTATGTAATAGTGTCTAAAATAGATAAAATTATTAGTATTTAAATCTAATATTAAAAATACTTGACATGCCATCAGTTAAACTTTAGGACATATAGTCAGTGTTGCTAAACCAAATTTTATTGGCCTAAGATTTATCAAAGAATACAAAAAAATAGATCATTTACTACTAATACAGGATGCAAAAATAAGTTTAATATAATGTGATGGAAGGAAAAATATTTCAAATAATCTTTTAAAAAAAAATTGAGTCAGTATACTCTTGATGCAGAAAGTTATTAATAGCTGCACACAGGGAGTAGTTCTAAAAGTCTTCTTATTTATTCCTTGACCCTTGCTTTCTATGGAAAAAAATGTACTAAAACAATCCATAGAAAGTGGGGTGGGGTTTCCCCCAGTAGTTCACATATGGATAATTCATCAACCAGTTCTCAAAATAAGGAGAAAGATTTTCTTCCTTTTAATTATAATGTATCTCTTACGGTAGCTCTTATTTAGGACCAGTTTAAAACTAGAAAAGGTGCAAGAACAAATTTCCTTTCTTCTGCCCTTTTCCCCATATAATCACAGTGAAAACGTTTTCTGGAGGAGCTTCTAGAATCTATTCCAAGACAAACAATTGCCACACGAATGTTGAACGTTTGGAGGAGTTTTAAAAAGAGGGAAAGAGGGGTGGGTGAAAACTCTAAACTTTGCTTTGGGGACAAATCTGACTGTATCAGAGTCTCTGTATGTAACTTAGCACATGAGTTTGTCATATAAAGCAATTACTCATCAGTCACAACAAAAGGAAAGGAGGGTAGAGACTAATGTCTTAGAAAGCTGTGCTGTGTTAGTTACTTTTCATCTAGTGCTTTTCCAGGTGAAACAGTTGTAGTGGATCACTATTTGGTGATTTAAAGCAGAAACATTTCACAATCCTATTGGGTCTTAATGTTGAAATATTAATGTCTTCTTCCTTTCCACCTTCTCTTCTCTCATGGTGCTTTTTGAGTTGTATGATATATTTGACACAAAAGGCTTTTACATTTAGGAAAAGCAAAGCATCCAGTAAGACACCTGGCTAAACAAAGACAACATGAATTTATTTTTTGTGGTTCACTCCCACCCATGTGAGTTAATTCATATGTGTTTTATATTAGTTGATCTGTCCTCGTTCAATTCTTGACCTAGTCACGTACTGACAACCAACTTTGTATTCAAACACAGGCATTGAGCTGAGTTCATAACCCTACTGAAACTACAATAGCCAAATGTGCCTACATCAGACAAGACAGTGATGGAGTCTCGTAATGACTCATGCACAAAACCAACTAGGCCAGGTGAGAAACTGTCCAGTACTTTTCCCTAGATTTTGAGGGGGAAGAGGGAGGAAGAAAAGTGCAGAGCCATGTGAAACTGGCTCAGCTGCCAGGGCCTGCAGCTGTGTCAACACCACATCCTAACTGCCAAATGTCTCTGTGACTGCAGAGAGCAACTCTTATTCCATCTGGGAATAAAGAGCTATTTTTCACAAAACATTGCCTTCCTTTTAATAAATGAGATATATTAGGATCTGTTTTAATGGTTTAATGGACATAAAATTACTCTTTACAGCCAAATTATGATCCTGTTTTGAAGTCTGCTGGGGCCAATGCAGACACATTACACACGTAAATGAAATGACACTTCGGAGCAATTAATTATCTGGAGAAGACACCACTGTCACTGCACTCACACCAGACTCGATTTGTCTTATCTGTTCCTTGTTTCATGCCTTCTCTACATATCTTATGGGTATACATAGTTAACTAAAGTTAAATAACATGTAGCAAAGAAACTTCTATTAAACCTTTTACCAGATCGCTTGCTAACAGAATTACTTATAGAACAGCCCAGGTTGGGAGGGACCTCGAAAGATCATCTGGTCCAACCTTTCATAGGAAAGGGATGCTAAATGAGGTTATCTAGCACCCTGTCCAACTACATCTTGAAAAACTCCACTGATGGGGATTCTATTGCATCCCTGGGGAGGTTGTTCTAGTGATTGATTGTTCTCACTGTAAAAAAAAAAAAAAAATCTTTCATATATCAGGATTAATTAGGTGGACTTCTTCAGCCAAATTCATGTAGCTGCTGTAACAGATGAATCAGAAGGGAATTAGGCTAGATGCTCATTATTATTCTTGAGTCAGTAGAATCAAGTATGACCTAATCATCTAGATCTCTGTCGCTATAACTTCCACTCCCACAATGTTTAGCAATGGTTGTCAGATAATTTGGGATACCAGGCAGTGAGTGAATTTAGGCATAATTTTAGACAAATCTTTATTGTGATCTCTTTATTACTTTCTCAGAGAGGTCAAAATCTTCCTTTAAATAAACTTTCCTATCAGAAAGAGCCCTAGGATCATGTATATCTTTCTTGAGCTGTCAATGACACTTGTGTTTGGGAGCATTTGCATTCCCTGAGTAAAAGATCAGTCTGTTCTGTTGTCAATCCAATATTTAGACAACTGTCTTTAGACAACGGCAAATAAAAAACTTCAGCTACTGGTTATTTTTACCAAATACTTCAGTAGAATACCTGCCATTCCTAATAGTTTATTGATTGCTATCAATCTTTAAGGGTAGCAGAATATGTGATACAGAGTCTTGGATTGAACTTTTTTTTAAATGATGACTTTTCTGACTATAGATATAAACAACATAAATAAATGACACTGCTATTTGTGCTTAAGGCAGTGGGATTTTTGTATCTTAGTGTTGTGGGAGATCTGTAACGTAGTCTATGCTTCTGCACAGATTTCTGTGGCATTTTATGGACTCTGTATAGCCTTACTCATTTGTCAGATTAAGTTAGTGCATATGTTTGTGTGTTTTCCACAAAAATTAACAGGCAACGTATAAAAGACATTTTGTTGGCCTTAGTGAGAACCTAATTTGGTTTGGGGTTTGTTCAGTTGTCAGTTTCCGAAAGAAAGATATTTGCATAATACTGTAATGTGATCAATACAAGCAAATTCTATCCTTTCATCGACCACATCCATGCAAGGAAGGAGGTGCACTCCAGCACTATGTCCATTTTTTTTTTTTAATTTGGATGCAGTGTCAACTCTTTGACTGCTAAAAAAGGAGTCCATTTCCTTCCTCCTGTTAGAAAAAAGATGGTAGCCCAAATAGCACCACTTTGACATAGCTTTCATACTACTCTTGATATCCAGTGTTGGAAGCCCCAGTACAGACCATACTTCCAGTCTTTTCAGTGAGCTATGCAGGCAGCAATGAAAGGAGTTGCATGACAAGCTGCATGTGGAGCACTGAACCTCAGAGTAAGAGGAGAGGGTTTGAGCATTGTTTTTTACTACAAGGACAGCTCAATTCTTAGTGCCTTAGAAGTCATCTACATTCAAAGAATCACAGTTTGAGAACCACTGATGTAGACCATAGAACTGTTTGTATATATTTCTATGTAAAACCTTTTTAAAATAATCTTTTAAGAAAAGAAATACCTCAAAGTTTGTTTTTCCTTTGATTTTCATGGGCATTTGATATCAGTTTAGAATGGATAGAATATCTAGATAGATAGAATAGATATTTTTCATTTGATGGAAACTTGTTCTTTGAATTGAAAGGGAATGGTTTTGGAGGAATGCTAAAAATGGTTCCATTCTGAAGACCGAAATAGAAATATTTTTTTTTTAAAAGTGATGCACATGTTTTCAAGGGTAGAAAAACTAGATAAATTCAACTAAAATTCAGATTTTTCTGTCTTAAAAAAATAAACAAACCAAAAAAACAACAACCCCTCTTTCCTGAGTTTCTTATTGCCAGTATACAGATACTGATACCATATTAAAAAAAAAAAGGCACGTATTTAAATTTCAAAACAATACTTTCTTTAGTTTAGAAAGCATGCAACTATATTGACTCAAAATACCTAATAACAAGGAATCAGCTTTGCACAATAATAACTTCAAAAAAACTTTCAGAATAAATGTTATTCATTTAATCTTTCACTTGTAATATTCTGAAGTCAATTTATAGCAATACATTACTAAAAATTAAAACAGCTAAATCAGCAAGTCAGAAATTTAGCTTTAACAACGGACTAAATTTCCTCTGTTACATCCAGCAAAGAACTGGTAATGAAGCATGGAGTGTTTTACAAATACATACATACTTCATAGGATTGTGTGTCAGTGCATGTGGAAGAGATAAAAGTATTCTGGAAGAAGTTCAAAGGAAATATCCTAGTAACTATGGAAACAAAAGCCCTTCTGCCCTATGTTGAGAAGAAAAAAAGATTAAGTTAGACTAAATGAACATCTTCCTTTTAGTACCAGTTTGGCCAAGACAAATTTGTCCTCCAGTGTTGATGAGGCTTTGAAAGAGATAATGATTAGATATGTCTATAAAACTCCAAATGCTTTTCTTATGACCTGGGGACAGACTTGAAACAAGCACCTTAGATCATCATTCACTCACATGTGATTGAAATCAAGCTCCATTTCAGAAAAGCTCTTCCTTACATTTGGCTGGAGTTCCAGTTTTTGTGCCAAATATGGGAATCGGCCATTTCAATTTTAGTATGGCTCAGACTCTGGACTTTTTGATAATAAATAAACTTCATAAGTTCAGTATTGCAGAAATTTCAACTTTGAGTCAACAAATAAGGAACATGAGCTTCTATATTCCAGTCCTTACATAAAGTTTTGGATAATATTTTATTATATTAAACATAACCTAATCATAGTTACATATATAAGAAAATGTTACAAAAGGACTGGAGTCATAGAGGGTGAAACTTACATAAGAATTGTGGTCCATCTAACGTTCTTCAACTATTTCACCACTGTAACAGGGGTGGGCAGCAAAAGCATAGGTGTAAAAGTTATATAGTACAATATTATGTATCCCATGCTACTCTGAAACATCTTTTTTTCTAGGTTTTTTTCTTTGTTAAACACAAAGATATAAGGTTTCTTTATATTTTGTCTCACTTATCTCTTCTAGGTTCATCCCTATTCTTTTATTTATCTATTTATCTTTCATTCTGAAAACGTGTGTGTGTGTGTAGGGGGAAACCTTGTCCACTTTGGTTTGAGCTACACCAGTGTCATAGTTTGGCAACTGGCAACTACTACTTGTCCAATCTCCTGGAAAACTGTAGGTATATTTTTGAATCTTGATGTTAATTATCTGAAGACAGTTCTTGAAATGTCCTGTAGGGCTTCTATCATTTCCTGAAAGTCTCATTTGCCCATTAATGAATTCTTTTCCTTCAGTTTAGCCTTTCATTACTTTGTGTTTTCATTAGGTTATCATCTGAGGTTATCTGTCCCGTTATAAGGTGGATTACTTGCTTTTGCATCTACCAAATGTAAATGACCTGAAGTACTGAGTAGCACTTTTGCTCTGTATTAATAGTGTTGTGTAAAAGGTATACTGGAGTTAATGTGAATTGGAAGATACTTCTGTAGACTCATCTATACTGTATTTTAAAATTACAATAACTGTTTGTTAAACTTGAAGGATATATTCCAAATTTTGAGCATTTTCTTTCCATATTAACAAGCCACCAAGTATTATGAATAAGTTCTCTACAAGTAAAATTTTACATGCAAGTTTTAGAGAGATTTTTGCCTTTCTGTCATTACTTCAGGATTCTTCAAAGCCCATGTGGCCTTAAAGCTCTGTGAGGATTGAAATGACTGCAGAAAAGTGATATTGCCCATTACAACAGCCTCATCTCTGAGGCAGTTCAGGACACAGTTTTGCAAGAGAGGTCTACAGCCACACTTGCATTTTTTGATTGTTCATTATGAGTTTACAACATGCCAGCTGTAGTCTTGCTCAGAATGAATGGAGTTTGCTGTAGGAAATATATAACAATAGGATTTACTTATCTTTATCAGGAAGGCTTTTAACTTAGCTAACAACAATGCCTTGCAGGGGAAGAACCTCAAAGCATTTTTCTCAGATTTCAGAAAATAACTAGTGAGCCTTGGTTACCAACAAGTTTTCTGTATGTCAAAAATAGAACTTAAGATAGCAATGAAATAGTTAGACTGCTGCTCTCAAAAGTGTAATCAAAGGTATTATTGTATTCTGTTTTCTTCACACATAATTATGTGAATGCTTAACATTTGCCCACAAAACTAAGTAAAGCAAAAAAACCTCTGCAACATACCTTTCTGGTCTTATTCTATGTCCTTAGCTTTCCCTATGTAAAATGAGAATTGTTATGACTACCAACCTTCTGCAGAAGACTTGGCAATTGATAACTCAGCAGGCATAATAAATAGCTTTTTCCAGTTTGGGTCTGTGGCCCTAGGCAGAGATAAAGCTCTAAGATCATCCCTTTCTCCTTTTCTACTACACAATTATTTCTGCTACAGCAGAACCTTGGAGCCATAATCAAGCCTGAGATTCCTTGATGCTACAGAACATACAATTACAAAATAAAAAAAAGGTCTCTGCCTCACCACACTAATGCACAGAGTAGTGAAAAGTGACACATGAGATGGGTAGAGATTGATGCAGGAAGAAAATGAAAAAAGAAGTTATATTAGACAACCCATGACAGTCAGAGGTCTCTCTGTGTACATGGTCAGGTTTTTGCATTGCAGAGGTTAAGTTTTGCAGGCTGGCTTGCAGAAAGAGAAAGAAGTAGCATTTCAGACCTTTATGGGGAGCTCCTCTCCAGTGGCTGCGGGTGCCAAAGCTGTGATTGCACTTGCAGCTCTCCAGCAGAGCAAAGCACTTGTAGCTGTTCCAAAATCCTGTCATTCTGCTTCAATGGTTGGTTTCCTTAGCAAAGGATGCTTGAAAAGCAGAGCTATTTGTAATGTATTTCCTGCATTGCAGGGCTTGAAGAAAGAAATCTCTCAATTTACAGTTTACTTTACATTTAAAAAGTGAATTTACTTCACTTTTGAACTGTCCTTAAGCGGCTTAGTATCACAACACAAACAGGGTGCTGGCTCGGTTACACACAAGATGTGTCTAAAGACACAAGCAATCTATTTTAAACTCGCTCAAAACTAATTACCAGTGTGAAATTCTGCCTTTGCATCTATACTTTCCTTGTAAGTATATGTCTGCATTCAGAAATTTGAGAGTTTGTGAATATTATTCTGTACATAAGTATTCTTCCATGCAATTTCCTAATTACAGGAGGTGAGCTTCTTAAAAGATAATTCAATTTTTAAATTGGCAAAAGAGCCTCTCTGACAAAGTTAGGGTTATTCTTTGGATATGTAACAGGATCACAATACTTCTTGTGAGCTTTTAAAGGCAAGTGAACTGAGGACGATGAGAAGGATTTTTTGATATTGCTACTGTGCTTTCAGAGAACCCACAACGTGTCCCCATCCATACTGTGCCATAAATCTCTAGTTTGAGTAATCTCAGTTATCCAAAAGGAATGCACTGGGGCAGGCAGCGAACCAGTCTTCACTATCAAAACAGAGGATAAAAATAATCTGTTCTTTTTCCAGAGCTATTTCATGACCTTTACTTCAGCTGACTGCTTCTATTTTCACTTATAACCTTAGTGTCAGCTTTGTTATTTCTACGTGAAGAAATAGCCATGGAAAACCAGACTTGATCTTTCCACTTTTTTAAAAGACATCTAATAGTCTTATTCTACTACTTCTTTAAGTTACATTCTAAGCCATAGTACTTAAAAACTGTACTATAAAACCTGATGATTTAGCTGTAACTTGGAGTACTTTTCTGCACCATGTATTTTCTTTATGCTGTTCTGGAATCTATTATAATGATGATAATGTCTGGGTGCTAAGCAGGATGTGCTTCTAGCCCTTCCAAATCAGTATAAAGTTATAAAAAGGTCTTATGGCTTTTCAGCTTCTTTGCCAACTAGTGATATGCACTATGCTGTTCCAAATTAAACTTATTTTTATATCCCAATAAGGGAGTTAATGTTGATAGGGAAGTTAAACATATGCAGTAAGACATCATTATAATGAATAAATTATATCATACTGCTTCTTCCTTAACACCTCTTTTTGTCTAAGGGTTTCCCAGGTAAGCTAGGGAAACAGGTGCTCTAAGGTGGGTGCAAAACAGACGGGTTAACTGTACCAAGAGAGTAGGAATCAATCGCTAGCTGTCCCACTGGAAGGATGTGTTCATTGAATGTTTTCGTTGATCTTCTCTGATTCTGGTACTGTTCTGTATTTCAGCAAGGACCAACAGAATAAATAGTATGTTCATTGAACTGTCCAGCTATTGCAAGTGAAGAGTAGCTACACCTCTTTTGGAAGATGGACTTGTGATTCAAAGTATCTTAATAAACTGGAGAAATTATTATTATTATATTATTGAAATTTCTGGTTTATTTTGTTTTTTAAATATGTGCAAAGTTCTGTCCTTGGTAGAAATCATCAAATGCGGAAAGACGGGTTGGGGATTTGCTGTTAACTAGTACTACTTCCTGAGAAAAGGATCTTGTTTACTGTGAATTATAAACAGAACGTGAACCCACAATGTCAGACTGCTATTAAAACAACCATTTTAGGAACTGGAAAAAGGAACATAATTTGTAATGTATTCAGTATAACATCTCTATTTTACCTAGGATTGCAGTATTAGTAGCAGCTCGAGTATTTTGTCCCCTTTTGGCTATCAGATTGAAGAAATGCCATTGGAAATTGTACAGAGGAGAGCAATGAAACTTATTGCAAATTTTGAAAACATGACCTATGAGGAAATGCTGGAAGAAGTAGTTGTTCAGTTTAGAGAATAAAAAACTACAGGGTGACAGAAGTCTTCCAACATCTCAGTGTTATCTATAAATAGGAAAGGAGCACAATATTTTCTCTCTGTTGTGGTTATGATGAGGAATAAACAGTAGACAGCACAATACTATAATAAGGCTGATTTAAACAGTTTATCTAAGCATCAAACACATCAGTAAAGATGGTGAAGAATGGGAACAAACCAATAGTTTAACTGATAGTTTAAACAACTGGACAAACATACTGGCAATGATTTAGAAATAATTAATTCTGCCATGGAACAGGAGGTTGGACTAGATAAGCTTACAGGGTGTCTTTCACCCTTATTTTTTGTATGCCATTAAAAATTCATGTAGGATCTTTAGCATCATTTCTAACATTACTTAGATAAGACTAGACAAAAGAGATTAAAAGTTAAGTTAGGAAAAAGTAACTTTTTTTCTCTTTTTAAACAGCAAGTGTAGTTTGACAAAAATCTGTTTAATTGAATGATAATTAGGAAAACTGATGTAATTGAGAGATTTCAGTGTCATGGAAGAAAAAAAATATATCCCCAAATGTTGTAGTGCAGATAGCATGTGTTTGCACTGTGTGAAAAGGCTAATTGTAATTTTTGCCTTTGGCAAAGACACAAAGTTATTTTTTTGCAGTTTGATATTTCTAATCACATCATAATTGCAACTAAATCCAACATATTGTATCACCACCTGCCAAAGTCTTACGTTTGCTGTAACATGCTTTATAGCAGTTCTGTTCCAGTCTATTTCAGGTCAAACATGTAACCTGTAAAGTAATTGGAATATATGGTAGATTTGCAAGAAATAAAACTTTGGATTTTAAGAAATGGAGTAAAATGACATGGGTTCTCTAGAAAAAAATAAGAGATTGGGAATTTGCAGTAGCAACATAGGAACTTCGTACAGAATAGCTGTTGCATTTTAAATATAGGATATCTTTCTCCACTTTTAAAATGCATTGGGAGTGTCATTGTGCTATATAGGTATGACGCAAGGCTTGGCCTAATTCACATTGCTGCACAATCCCTTAAGGATAAAGAAAAAATGCTGAAAAATGGGAACTAACTAGCAGAAGGGAGAAGAACATAGAATTACATCAAATATACCAGTGAAAAAATCACAGAAAATGTGGTGAAAAGAATTATATTGCAATGTCTGTCTGTCCCAAAAATATATGATATTGAGGCACTGAAAAACCAGCCTGTGCGTACTTACCAACCAGAAGTAAAATCTGTTCTCAAATGCATGGCTTGCTCATATGTTGCCATATTTCATTCTTTCTTCCTTTACTAATGAAATATAGGTGTGCCAGTGAGCTAATGATGTTTTGTTAAAAGAGGGAGAAGGTTTTCTTTTTTAATGAAATACATAAATGAAACAAATTCAATTGCAAAAAGAATGCCAACCTGAAAATTATTACAAAATCAAATAAAGGCCACAAACAAATTGTTTTCAGTTATTCTTTTGACTGCACTTTAAAACCTTTGTAGAAAGTGAGCAATTATCCTCCAAAGCCTGGATGGAAGTAGGCAAGCCTGTACACACATGGGCAGAATCCGTCCTTGTAAATCCTCCAGCTGAGGTTTGTGAATGTTCAGGAGGAAACCATACATCACTTCAGCAATACTCAGTGAGGAAAAAGGGGAAAACAGACTAGCTTTAAACTAATTTGTACGAATGATCCTTTGGTTTCTCTGGAGGACCAAAGAAAGAGCGAGCCTTTTTCAGTTTGTTTATTGACTGTGGAACTCCCCAGTGGCTTTCCACCAACCCATTTGCCGTTTGCTCCTCCTACAGCAGCTTCACTCAAGGGTCTATCCCAGATGGTGACTTTGGAAAGGGGGTGGTAAGAAGGGAAGAAAAATAAATTCTTGAGGGATAGTGGGCTGCTGTCTAATTTTGTTTCTAAATAGGATCTTACTGAGTTTTTTGGTGCCTTTCCAGTTCCTTTACTGTAGGATTAGATAAAATCACTTGACACAGGTTTACTGACGCTTAATTAAATAAAATTAGAAGTCTTAGGGTTTTGTTATTTTGTTGGGGTTTTTTAATTTTTGTGTGCTACTTTTTATTTCCTAGAGACTTGCAACTGAAGGTAAGATCAGTGAGTCAGAAAATTTTACTTTAATGGAAAAAATTGTATTCAAATAAGACATACCTGTGCTTGTAGGGAATGGGATGTGTTTTGTTTTTCAAAGCACTGAGTAAAATGTATGCAGGTAATATACGGGTAAGGGAAAAGGTTAAAAGGGAAAGAGATATTGACTTTTATTTCCTTTAGAGCATGCTTAGCTTCAGATTTTCTTGGACAGGTGGATTTGCTGTCAGAATAACATAGGTAATCCTAGAGGGTGAAAAAATTCGACTCAAATATTTCTTCTCCATAAAGTGACTTGGTACCAATCCCATCTCTTGTTCAGGAAATCAGGTCCACATGGTTTTAGCTGATCTGCTCCCTTTCAGTAATAAGGTCACCAAAGCAATGTCTGTCCTGAATACTACATCTTCACATGCATTGCCAAAGGAATTGCAAGGCATAATCATTTGTTATGGTGATGTTTCAGAAATGGCAACAGCACTTAATTAGGGACACCAGAATGGAATCAAAGAACAAGGGGATTATAGCATGCTAGACATGAATTTCTTTTTTGTTCTTGTTGTTAATCCAAAAGAAGAAACTGCATATCTTGGGTTTTAGATTTTAAAGTTTCATTGTGTTTAGAAACGCACTTATTACAATTATCATGAAAAGTTGGTAAGAAATCCAGTGAGAGAAAATACAGAAATGTTTTAAAGAGAACATTATGCTTACCTGTTCTTCATTATGAAACACAAGAAAAATGAAATAGAGAAAGAAAAAAAAAAAACAAAAAACCAAACTATATTTTCAACCAGTAATTTTTGACACATGCCCAGAACTTCTGCCTAAGTGGAAAGATAATTTCTTAAAAAGTAGATCTTTAAGTAAAGATTTCAAATTATCACATTGGGCAAACTATTGAAAACTTCATTGCTGCTTCTTAGATTGATACCCCTGTTTCTAATATAATATCAAGATCTAGCCTTTGGATTTTTTAACTATTCCTGCTTTTTAAAGACCCTTTTGCTGTCAATAATACACTCAGAAAGATATTGATAGGCAGCTTCTTTCTCAACCCAAGAAATTTAATACAGCTTGATTGTTTGAAATACCATTGCTGTGAAAGCACTTTTATCTGTTTAATTTCAGTCTATCCTCTATATTCAGTAGTAGATCTGTTGGGTTTTTTTTCCCCCTTGCTTGTGCTTGAGAACCTATTTACATGACGGTTCCTAGGCTTCTGGAATGTTATTCAAATATCTAAAGCTAACCACATACGCAAGCGCTTTGACGTTGTCATAGACTGGAGTCTGTAGAACACAGTTTTCCAGAGAGCATATTGGTGGCAGTTGAACACTTAATCATGAATGATCTGATTTGCATACTTAAAAATTATTTAATTGTAAGAATTAAAAATGATGCTATGAAGTATCATTTTTAGATATAGTACAGTGGAATGTTGTCAGGCAAAATTTAAAATGAAGTGATCTCTAAATTTTTTTGCTCTGCTGATTCCTGCTTCAGTTTTCTACTAATTAAAACATGACCAGTGGTTATAAAACAGTATGGCAATAAGGCACTAGGGAAATGACTCATAAAAAATTAAGGTAAATTAAACAATGAAAACCATTATGATGGTTTTTGGCTCAGAGAGAAGGAACCAGAACACAGTGGAATTGCATTAGTCATTACATTTGCCTGCATATAATATGTGAAGTAAGTACATAATGAGTAGTACCACCAAGGTAGTAAGGTATGTGTTGTTAAGTCTCTTACTTGCTAGAAACAAGGGACCTTTCCTTTTCTCCTGTGCAGGCATTTATACTTGTGTTAAGCTAGAATGACAGCAGAAAAGTAGAGAGAGAAATTCCAGAGCTGTCTAAAATGATACCAAGAAATGCAGTAATAAACCCCTGAAAGCAGTTCTTTCCTGGTCAGTGCTGTGTGTAACAGTCACAGAAGTGCACAAAGTTGCTCGGAAGGAATCCCTGCCTACAGGCAGTCAAAGTTATGGTAGGTGTAAGGCTGCTGCTCAGGGCTCTACGGCAATAGGGTAGAGTGGAGTTGGTGACATGAGAAAAGACCTTTAGCATAGTGTGGCAATTTTGCCACACTCTGTAATTGTCTGCTTTATACCAGGAGGCCATCTGTTTTTTTCAGAGGAATATGAAGGAAAGAACAAACCAAAGAGAACCTATTCCTCCTATTCCTCCCCACCGTATTGGGGACCATGTCTTGGTCAGCTCTCTGGACCACAGGCAGTGTTCTCTGCAAGGCAATGAATCCTACAATTCAGGGAGATGTATATATCTTCCTGATTATTGCCCTGACCCAGAAGGCCACCACATTACACCCTTACTGCAGTTGTGATATAATGTATACATCTGATTAGGACATGGTTCAAAGGAAATACTGTACTTAGCATGAAATAAAAGTACATTAAAATAGATAAGAAATCCTGATAATTTACTACAGTTTCCTTAAGTGTTGTTTGCATAAGTGAACAGGAGAAAAACCGTGCAGAGGAAGGATGAATGAAACTGTGGCACTGGCATAGTGGTAATGGAAATTCTTTCTTCCTGTTTAATAAATATGCTCTGTAGGATCAAAGGAGCTACTGTTTTTTTACTGATAAACACAAGGCTGTGTTATAAATTGTTAGGAGTGGAAGATAACCTCAGTATTTATTCAAGAAATGTCTCAAGAAATCCAGTCTAAATCCAGCTAAAGATATATAAGGATGGCTGGGGAGGAGAGTTAAGAAGTGAATATAGTGCTGTAACAGCATTAAAATAATTTTTTTCAGTTTTATTTCCAAAAAACTTTCATGTTTCAAACCATGTAACTGAGAAATCATTATAGAGAGTAGGAGCTTTCGAGAAAATAGTGACTTGTTTTCAGTATTTATTGTAATACAGATTTGTACCTATGTTTGTAGAACAGTCAATTTATGAGTGAATCTTTTACCAGCAGGGTGAGCAGTTTAACTGTTTCAAGCCCTGCCTGTTCTAGAAATACAAATCAGTGATGGAGAACACAGTAATTCATGACCCTATTACATTTAAAGGCATGCAAGAACTAAGAAGCCCTAAGGTACTATGCAATAATTTGTATTTTGAATAGCAATCCAAACACAAACTCTGTCTATGTTTTTGGAATGAAATGGACCAAATTTAATGTTTTCTGAAAGTAAAAGACTGATCCCTTAAGGGTGCTCTCTGGTTGCTTTCTTGAACAGCAAGAAAACATCTGGACTTTACTTGTCTGGAATACTAGAAGAAAAAATGCTGGATGAAAGAGAAAATCAGAGACCAGAAGTTCCAGGCATATAGCCAATTCTGTATTATAGTCAAAGATTGTGTAGCTGATTTAAAGATTGGTGTGCCTCCAGGATATTTTTCCAAGCAGAGACACTGGGGAAATTAGGAGGAATTAGCTGAAGGTGTGAAATTAGACTACATTGCATTACATCTGCATGGACATTCTTTCTCAGAAGAGTGGCCTTGAGTTTAGTCAAGTCAACCTTTGCATGAAATGAACAGCAGCGCGAGAGTTGGATGATGCAATTCAGTTCACACCTTCAGTTAATTCATTTTAACTTCCCTAAGTGTCCTTTTGCAGACAGGTCCAAATAGTTGGTCAGTGATGTCATAACGTCACGCAGGAGGGCAAAGAAGAAAAGGCAACAAATCCAGCTGAAGTGTTCAATGTTTAGTAGGGAACAACCTGAAGTTTCTAAAGGTGTTGAAGATTTTACAGTATAGGTGGGTTTCCCTCCTCTATGCAAAAAAAAAAAAAAGAAAAAAACCAAACCCAAAACAAAACAAAAAAAACCCACATAATTACTAAGTGTGTAAGAATTTATTGCTTCTCAGGGCTTTAGTGTCCTTTTGTTAAAGAAACTAGAACACAATATTGCAAACACAGCCTAAGTCATTGACTGAGGTGTGGCGTACCCCTATTGTTTCTTCTTCTGGGGTGCTGGACTCACATCCTCACATGTCTCTTAACAACCACTCCCATTTTGTATATTTTCAAGTGTCAGATTATCTCATCTGTAGCAGTCAGTTCAGAGAGCTTGGTTAATTCCAGAGAACTGACTACAATTGCTCTTTCATTATGCATCAAAATATCATAAATGATGTAAGAATATTTTTTGTTTCAAGGAAATATATATGTTTTCTACAGCCTAATCTCCTTCAGCTCTTTTCCAAGTCGACAACAAATTGGTGTTTTTTGATAGTTAGTATGAAGCCAGTTATTCTAAACTATCATTTTTAACCAGAAAAGAGAAAATATTTAGAACAGTAGACTTACAACAGTGTTTGGTTTTTGCCTCTTCAAGAACATGCTACACCACACCGAAGAAGCTATGAGCCAGTTAGGCAATATACATCAGGTTTGTTTTCTTCATTTGTTTTCCATTGCTTTGCTGAGTTGTTAGCTGACCTTAACAACTGGGTTAAGATCAGCTTAAACATCCAGGATTTGTAATGATTTCACATATTAAAAGTAGTTACAGAATGCAAGGGCACTGTCAGAAAGATGTACAGGGAATGTCTTGAAATGAGAGTGAATGCATTTGGAGTAGTTTTATATATATCTTTTCTGTAACCTGTAATTTAAAGCTGCTAAACAGAGGTTTTACTCTGAAAACCAGTACAACAACAACAAAAAAATGCTGAAATCATTCTTGTCTCCAGCAAAAATACACTCAAGACATCTAAAAGTAATCAACTAGCAAAAAAACTATTCAATATTTTAAAATACCTATAAATTACCTGGTATCTTGGCCTGAAGAAACTTTCATATGATGTTTAGAAGGACCCATTTTAATTTCTTTTTTTTTAATGATAGAGAATAAAATTGTATTTTAAGAAATGAACAGGAAAGAAGGCAAAGTTTCTAAGTAAACTTACATGACACATGTTTGTAAAAGCTTATTGACTACTCTTATTTCTCTGAATTTGCACTCTAGGTATGGAGCACACAATGTTTCTCAAACATCTAAGCAGTGCATTCATACAGTGAGGAGCTGAGTCAATAGTCAGTAGCCCAAAGCTAGACACCTGATTGAACCTGTGCCTCTTCACCAGATTTATTCTTCAGGTGGGAGATTAACAGGACCTTTACAAATCCTGCCCCAGTTTATTGAATAGATATTGTTGCTGAGAAATATTATGCTTCAGTTTCTACTCTGGGAGATGGTTCATCCTTTTTCAACTTTCCTGCTTCTCACCAGGGGCAGAATGAGAGAGAGGAGGTCACAGTCGAGCCTGCAGAGACCAGGAAAATGAACTGAACTTGTTTAAGTCTTCATTTTGAATCCATTTTATTATTCCATCTGTCTTTTCCTTTCTTTTTTGTTATCCTTTTCTTAAGGAGCTTAAGATCATATTGTTCATGTATTAATGCATTTTCTTTGCTATAAACTTCACCCTATCATATTTTCTCCTGGAAGTAGTGAACCACTCATTTTTTTAGTGAGTCACTTGTTATGCAGGTAAATAAGAGTTCATGGGATGAATTCAACATTAAAAAAAAAAAAAAAAAAACGAAACAAAACTTCTTTCAAAGTGCTTAAACAGACAATTTTTAAAATAGCACTAAGCTATCAGTGCAGTCATCACCATGGAAAACTAGCTGTTTGGGTCCCTTCAAAACAGACATTTAAAACTGCTTTTCTGTAATCCCTTCCTGTCTCTCCTCTGTATTCCAGCTTTTGTATTTCTAGATTTCCCAAAATGTAGGAACACATCCAAGCTCTTATAAAGTCGCATATAGAGTTATTACAGCAGCTTTTTTTTTTTCACCTGGATTTCAATGACAGAGCACCCTTGGTTCTTAATAACCATACTCCTAGAAATTCTGTATATTACTGTCTTTGTTGTTGTTATTGTTGTTTTTAATTCTTCCATCATATCTGAAAGGCATTGTGCTTTTCACAATACAAAATCAGTTTCCTGCACTTTTTAAGTGTAAGGAAAGAAAGAATGAGAGCGAGTGAGAAGGATGAGTACAACAAAGTGAACACTCTGTCTTCATTTGTGCTGTTATAAACTTCAGAAAAACATCCAGATATTTTTCTTAATAGTTGGACAACTCCTTGTTTGGTATATGGCCATATCCCACCAGTCACTGCCTTGGTATTTCAGTTTATTTTAGATAGTGGGGGCACGATCATTCCACTTCCAGAGAAGGAGAACACTCCCTAGAGAAACTGTAAAGGCAGATCTTTACAAAAAATAGATATTTTGGTTCAGTGGCTGAGCCAGAAACATTGCAAGGTGAAGAAGGAAAATACTGCAGTTAAATTTGAGGTTGTTTTTCAGCTTGAGTGGGAATATTTGCTTTTATTTGGGGAATGTTCTAATATCCTAACATTTCAGGAGTTAAAAGCAGTTTAGAAACAAAAACATACTTCAGTTGAAATATTTCCTTTTGAAACTGTCAAAGGAAAAAATTTGATTATTCTGAACACTCACCTGCTTGTCTTGTTTTTCCTTCCCCCTCCCCCTTTTTTTAAGTTATGCTGAAATTATACTCAAATTCAGGAAGTTATCTCCTTAACTTTGAACTTCTTGGAAAATTTATTAATTCCATGTCATAGAAGTCATACGTCACATTAAGATCTGTCTTACAAGGTCTTAATGCCTTAATTAAGACATTAAAGCCTTAATTAAAAAGTGTAAATACAACAACATAAAATGTCTTTGCTCAGGTCTATCTAAAATTGCTTTTAGAGTTAGAAGTTAGTTGGGTGAGTCATCCACAGACTAAAAGATGAGAGTGACTGTATTTGCCTCCATTATGTTGTCAAAGACATTGTAGCTGAATTCAGTGACATAGCACATAATGTCACATATTACTGAAAGGGGTGTATAGAGATGTATTCCTAAATATTTCTGATATTATCCCATTTTGAAACATGTACTTTTTTCCCCTACATTTGCACTCTAATTCTCTGTAGTCACAAACAATAAGTTAAACTATTTTTCCCAAATTCCCACTGTGATTTTTATCATCTACTGTCTCTTACAGCTATGAAATTCCTATGAGTAAGTGCTAAATGTTCAACATTTCAAAAGGAAAATATTTTCATTGAAGCAGATGCTTCTCAGATTCTTCAGGAACCTAAAACATTGCCTGTAAATGTTGCTACCCCCCACAGCATAAATAAAAGGTTTACAAACCAATAATTTATTTTAAATGAATATGACCACCAGTATTATTTTCTGTGTAACACAGTAAAATAAAATTACCTTTTATATGAAATGAGTAATCAGTGTTCAGAGGAGATTTATTCCTTCAAATTAAATGTTCTGTTGCAGTCATAAAAATGGCTCCAATGTTCATTAGCTTGTTTATGCAAATTCCTGAGTAGTTGCTTCCATCACATCAAACTTCATACTATAGCTTTGATATTTATTTAATGAGTTGGGTTTTTTTTCACTTCATAAGTGTCTGAGGAAGTACTAGAATATAAGACCCTATCAGTAATATTTAGAAAATTTCAATGAAATTAAACCTATGAACTAATCATTCATTGCAATGACATCAATTATACGTCACATTCTTGTGATAACTGTGATTCATCTCTACTATGAATACTAGCTGCTTATGAGTTGCAATCCATTAAAACAATGTATCTCTCACACAAAGATATATTTAATTAACTGAAAAATGAGTCTGCATTTTTTTACAAAATTAAGCATAAGTGACACAAAACATAATAAAAAATTAAATGGAAGCTCAAATTGTGAAGTCGAGAGCCAAAACACATTATTATTTAGAAAGAAAAAGGCTTAGAGTATAAAGGCAATAAGGAAATAGGATAAGTTTTGTCACTGTTTACTTTGGTAGTTCTACTGAAGCTGTTTACTGCAATATTAGCTAGTGATCTTCTGTCAGACACACTACCTTAGTAACCTTTTTTAACTCCTCAAAAAATACTTGTAGTAAACACATTAAAACATCAGAAACAGCTCTCTCTTATAAAACTGAAAAGTTTACTTCAGTGTCATCACTGTAATTCAGTGATTAGATTGACTCCTCCTTTCCTTGTAGACACCTTACTTAGTTTAAATGAGAAAGCTTTCATACCATTAAACGCAACAATCTTGAACTGTGAAGGAACATGACTTTTGTATCTACTGTCATTGCATTGCCGAATCCTATGATTCTGTTATTACATTACAGATCATCAAATAACAGTTTATACAGAGGTTTGAGTACAAGCTTCTCTTTTACCCTGGAAAAACTGCAGGTGTCTTTCACTTTTCCCTCTTTTTTTTCCCTTTTTTTTTTTTATTAATATTTTCTCAAAGTTATCAATAAAAGATGCTAAAACCAATTGTAAATGCAAAAGAGGAACTTCCTGACTGGACTGTTCAAGGGTCAATGTAGATGCACATTAATTGTAAGTTAACAATCCTAGTCCTTAGCCGTCTAGGGCCTGATCCAAAGCTCACTGACGTCAATGGGAACTTTTCCATTGCCTCCACTTTGGCTCAGGTCCTAAATTTCTGTGGCAAAATATAATGCTGTGAACTAAGCTGTCACAAAAAAAAAAAAATGTACTGCAACTCTTCAAACCTTAAAATAGCAGAGTGTGTACAGAATTTGCAGTAAGAATTGTATTGTTCTAGTTCTGAGATGCTCAAGCAGGAAGAATACTACTGCTTTTACATCCAAATTAGTGGTTTTCCTCTATAGAATAAAATAACCTATCTCAGTCACATCTGTTCTGTATAGGCAGAACAAATTCACTTTAAAGCTGTGCCATGACACGGCTTCTTAGGCAATTTTGATGAGATTAAGAACAGTGAAAGGGTGTGAAATAACTCTTGTGCTTCTCAACAGTAAATTCAGCCGAAGAATTAAAGCCAAATGCTTCTATTTTCAGTTGCCATAGAGTCATTTCACAAAAGTCAAGTGAATTTTTTCCCTCACTGTTTCTGAGTAAAATGATTCATGCAGTCAGAGAATTTGAGGATAGCATGAATTATTAGGAGCTTAACTTTCTGAATACTATGCAGTTTTATATAGAAATCCCTGCTTATTGCCTTTTTGTTCATTGGAACTTTTTAATGACTCGTACAGAGGCTCAATGCATTACCTTAACACATGCAATTTACCATGTCTTCACTGTTGCATAAGCAAGCATTAATTAATAGGAATTGTTCTGTATTAAAAGATAAGATGGGAATACACTGAAAAGGTCATCAAAGATAATTACATCTCAGATATAATGATAACTTGTTCGTGTTTTAACACAAAGCTTACAAAAAAAGGTAAACTGCTCAGCTGACTCTATGACTATACTTGTATGTTGTACATATCTGGCTTTCAGGAAAGATAGAACAAATATTAAAAATTGGAAATGAAGCACTGTGGGATGAAAACATTTTAGGTGAGAAATTCTCGTCTGACATGATGGTGGTTTTGACAGACCTGTACTAAAATTGGGTCTGTCAATGGGTATGGGTTTTGTCACGTTTCTTTCCACTTTGGAATTACTGCCTTTTGGAGTCAGTGAGTAACTAAAATATGATAGCTACCATAGTTAAGAAATTTGTTGTCCTCTGGGCTGGTAAAGAATGATTTAAAGAACTTCAATCATTGTTTTGTCCACAGGAAGCTTATTAAATATAATTTAGCAAACTGGGGAGGGTAGCACTGAAAATAGCCAATGTTCCACAATGGAGTTGGGGAAATAAAAAGCTAGCTTTCAGAGATTTGTGCATGAGTTTGGGAATATGACATAAAGCTCACTTTTTCTACAAATAGAGACAAGTGGAATGCAAGGGCAAAACACTGCACATTACAACCTGACATCATTCTACACACAGGCTGTGAATCATGAGGTACTATGTGAGCCACTGTTAATTAAAGTTCGTTTTTCTCCACTCGCCCTACCTTACTGTTTCAGAGCATGATTCACTCGCTTTCTGCACGAAGATAAACCAAAAATGCAAGGTTCGGTAAAAAGATCAATAATAGCAAATAAGGAGACACCGTGCCCCTGAGAAAAGACAAAGAATTTCTTATATATTTCCTATCAATATTCCATATTTTTTTTATTTTATTCTGTTTTAGGGAGTCCGTTTTCTTGCAAGACCGTTCATTCACAAGCTGTTCAAGCTATACATAGCAGTGTTTACTGCTACGATTACACCTCAGGAAGCACTTTTTTCTTTGCACATCTAAGCCTGTCTAGCCCATTTTAGACTAGAAATAGCTCTGCTGCAGCTGTCAAACGTGACCAATGTGTCTCCCACGCATTCTCTGCTCACAAGTGCAAACTCTTCTCTTTCTGAAGAATTTCCCTGAGATTGCAGGCATCAGTGCATTTGAAATAGGGACACAGTGTCTCAGAGAGGGGTGCCATGGATAAGGTGAAAAAGGGATTATAGACAAGAAACATCCATATGGATATGAAACTTTGCTTCCATCAAATACCACAAAGCAGTAACTCATATATCTAGATGCTAATGGGAACAATCTAAACATAGAATTATGGCTCTCAGACAAGGTCTAGAAACACTTCAGCATGTGTGGTTTTAGAGTAGATCCATAGAGGTCTATTTTCAGAAATAATATCTTTCAGTGATTGTTTTCATTCTGTCAGTAAAAACTTCTAGGGGTCCAGTGTGTTCCAGTAAAAAGCAAAAAAACCAAATTCCCTACAGCAGTGCTTCTTTATGTAGGAATGTTGATCCTCTTGTAAAGCAAAAAACAGCCCCCACAAAAAAACTTAGAGGATAATCACAGTTTACAGGACAGGTATTTGGTTGGGTTGATTTAATCAAAAGACCATATGATTAACTGATCTTTTTTTCACTTGTTCTCAATTTAGAAGAGAAAGCTAAGCTCTAAAACTAAGCTTTAAAACTAAGTTTTTTCAAATTGAAATGAAAAAGTGCTTTTTAAATGATGGCTTAGTATTACTGCAAACCCATAGGCATTAAGGATTCTCTTTTCCCCTGGGAGAAGATAAACGCAACCTCATGCTGCGTTCACTTTGTTTCTAGCCAGTACAAGTGCATTGGCTTCTATTTGTTTAATCCTGATTTAGGTGGATATCTGCAAGATTATGGTTATGTCCTTAACAAATAGAACTGCAGGTAAATCTAAAGCTTTAATTTTAAAAAGTAAACACTAACAATTCAAAGCACAGATATAACAGTTATAGGTTCTGTAGATGTGGAGTAAAGGTCTGTGACTCTATAGATAACCAAATATGACAAATTTCAACTTTTAAAGTAAAATATGCAGCACTGAAAATACGTTATATTGATATGCATTCCCAGGGCTCTGTAACTCAAACTGCAGGAAAAATCACAGCTGATTGAGGGCTTTTTGTTTTCAAGCTAGCTGCTAGCATACAAAATCAACTCTTGATTACTCAGCTTGATGTTCCACTTGTTTTTCATCTCTCAATGAACAGCAGTATACATGTGAAGTAATGTGGGGAAAGTACTTCAGTAATATATTCCGTGTTCTGAAATGTGAGATTAAAAAGAATTACAGAAAACATTTGCCTCTTTTGTGGGAGGACAGAGTAATTTTAAAATCAAAAGTCTTTTTGAGAAGATGGCAATATTGTATAGATCAATGTTGTTTTTATTCCCGAAGGACTAAATATAAGAATATTATTTTCCCTATAATGCGTTTTATTCTTAATAGGAACTCAATTTATAACACTAATATAAGTTTTTGCTCGACATTCTTGATGGGTGAGATTGGCAGCACCTTGAACATTTCTTTTGTATGATGTGGGGTGAACTGATGTAGTAAAACTCAGGTAGCTTCATTTTATAATGAGAGATTCTAATTGTCATCTTTGCAATTTTTTATTTGCAGACTGTCTAGTAGTCTGACTGAATATCAGACTCAATGCATTGGAGAAGGACTTTTGCCTTTGTGTCCAAAACAAATAGCCCAGATATGATGGTAGTGTGGGTATGTGATTAGAATGTCTTGATGGCATTTTGAGCATTAGACACAAAACTCTTCTGTCCACACACTTTAAACAAATTTCATCCATCTCCTTAACATTCTTCAAAAATATATTCTCAAGTCTTGTTTCATAATTGAGTAACTGGTCAAGGTCTGAATGGATGGTGTTTTAAGAAACATTTTTTATCTAACTCAAAGCTGTTAGGAAAGTTCAGGTTTCTGTAAAGCAAAGCAATTCTCATATAGGAATATTTTCTTTGCTTCCCAGTGTGACTTTTCCTAACAAAATCTGAGATTTACCAGGGGATAGGAGCTTAATCTTAGATGAGGACAACTAGAGAGATTTTAAAAAGAACTTCAAGAATTAACATGAGAAGGAAAAAAAGTAATACAATATTGAATCTTTATGAGCAGAAGATAAACCTGAACCAGGCATAAATTTAAAATATTTCTGTGGTACAAAACAAATGTTTTGCACAGCATTTTAAACACTAGGAGATAGACCATGATAGAAGTGAAAGGCTCAGTATGTCCTGAGTCATCCAGTCTTCTATGAAGACCTTGAAGTGATGAAACGTGGCAACATCTGAACCTTGGTTCTCCGCAGCGCCGTGTGTTTCATGTGCTCGTGTGTTACTGTCCATGGTGCTGTTTGACAGTTTCTGAAAATATTGTAAAACAGGAGGCCTGTAACTGTCGGTGTTAGAAACAGTCACTCTCATTTTCATTAATGTATTATGACATTGTTCTTCAAATACATAATATATTCCTATCACAATATGTCATTCCCTTACTATTAATTCTTTTCAAGTCAAGCATATTTCCAAACACAGCGTTAATTTCTGTATATTCAAAACATTGATTCTTTATGAAAATGTCTACAACATTATTCAAGGCAACATTTTCAACTTGAATACTTTTAAGTGGAACTATTAAAACCAAATGTAAGACTCTAAGTAAATATTCTGATCTTCAGAAAACACAGTACTTCACTCCTGAACAAGAATCAGATGCCTTTGAAGGAGAAGGCAAGAGGAGGGGGAACATGGGTGGTTGGAAGGGAGTTAAGTAAAAGAGAGTGAAAATTAAGAGGGAGATATGCACAGGAGAAAGCATAAGGAAGAGGGGAAAAGGCAATAGAAAAGAAAATTTAGAGCTGACAACAGAGAATAAAATGCTAGTATAATAAAACAAAGAAAACAAGAGAAGCCACTCTTGTGCCTAAGAACTACCAGATTCTGCTAGTTCTAATTCATTTTCTGTAGCACCAATCTCATTATATCTTCACCCATATCACCTGCCAACACTATCTCTCAACACCATGTTTTACTTGATACTTCTGTCCCTTTTAATTGTCTTCCTAGTCCTTTCTACCAGCTAGTTCCCTCTGACCAATTAGCTCTTCATTAGGACTTCTTGCCATGTGACAAACGTGGAGAAAAATATACTTCCATAAACATTAGACTTTAACTGAGTTTAGGCATGTTGATTGTATACATCATTGTAGTCACCATTCTCATGTTTATGAAGCAGATGAGAGCTCATGTTCAGAAAACCCCAGAGTGAAATAGATATGTCGTCCAGGGGGCTGGTGTATAATGCTCTTGGGAATGTGTTCTTGCTGCCCATCTCCTTTGTTGCCAACATGACAATTACAATAAGTTTCTTCTGAATGTCTGAATTCCTTCAAACTATGTGAAAAAGAGACCAGACCTTACAGTTGATGGACTTTCCCAGTCCCAGTCAGACAACAAGACTTCAGTACAAGCTTGTGCTGATTTGTCCAGCCTACAGACAAGTTTAGTTGTGTACACCACTGTTGGGGATTACTCATGTATAAATTTTTTTCTTTGAAAAATATATCATTATTTCACTCTGAATTAGAAGTCTTTGAATTAGTTTCCTAAAAAGTATCATATTGATTTGATGGATGAAAGTCAGTTTTACACCCGTTGTGATGCTCACTGTCTACCTTATAACACTGAGCACTATCAGAAACAGCTTATTTCTTCTTCACACTAGCCTAATTTTATGGTTTATGTCTTGTGGATGCAAATCTTGCTGGCATTAGGTTTTCTTTTAGCTTCTTAGAAGCAAGCAATTCAGAATGTGAAACATTTAGCGGCTTAAGGTTAGCTACATGTCACATTTGTAAGATCTACTTTTCCTTTGAAACAGCTCAATTTTTATTAGATTTCATGAAACACTTGGAGCCATTTGTCCCCTACGTAATACAGCTGCATGGTACCTATAAAATCAGAAGATAAATGGAACTGGCTCTAAATATTGTGAATTACATTCTGATATAAAACTGATCTCTCTAAATTCAATTATTAAAATCTTGTAACCTTTCAAATGTCTACAAGGACATGTAGAACAATAGGCTGTTTGAAAGCATGAAATTATTTAAAAATATATTTCTAGCATTCCTTACTGGAAACCAGAGCTAAAGTCATCCCTGAAAATCACAATAGTAATAAATTTAGGGTTCTTTTTAAATATTGTTATATATTACTGATTTGAGGACTTGTAAAATGTAAGGAACTTTGATATTTTGTGTCAGGTAACAGCAGAATATTTCAGAGTTTGTGGATACTTTATGCTGCATTGCACTATATTGCATTGTACACTATGTAATTGTGACATGAATCAAGCAGTGAAATGTGACATTAATAAAGATGTGTTACCCCATTGTCCATTTTGTATTGCAGTGTTCAGTCTCAGAGATTCTCATTACAGAAGCTGCAAAGGCTCTCTTCTGCCTGCCATTTAGTCTTCCAAAGTTCTTTATTTTGCAAATAGCTGCTAAATAAAATCCAGAGTCCTTGGAAATTTTTTTTCAGGCTTGGTAGCCCAGATGGAAACTTCTGAGTCATGGCAGTTTCCTAAGTATCAAGGTCAAGGCCTGAAGCACAACAAGAAAGCTGTTTGTGAAGCATTTTACATTTGTGCGAGACATTCAAAAGGCAGACACATCTGACACATTTGGCAGCATCAGGGGAAGTAGCAAATGTAATGAAAAAATGTGTCTGAGAAAGCAAAGCGCCTTCGTGTAATTTACCTCCATCTCTTCATAAGGAAACAGAATTTATGTGCATTTTGTATATTAACTATGTTGAAGAAATGCCTAATTTTGCATTATCACTTTCTTCTCAGGACAGTTACTTACCTACAAGGACACAAAATTTGCTGTAACTCAGCAAAGTGGCAATATTATTAAGATCCAAATTCTGACACCTTTTTCTTTCCTGTGGTTATTTCTTGATTCAGTGGAAATACTATGCTTTTTTACTATCCAGAACGCAATCTACACAGAGGTCATCTCTAACACCCTTACCAAACTTTTGCCAGAGGAAGAGATAAGTGCAGTAAGATGTGTCATGTTTCTCTCTGAGAGTGAAAAGGTGGCATGCAAAACTGTATAGAACAACAGAAATGGTAAAAGAGTAAATATAAATGCTGTTTCCATCTGGATAAAGTAGCCTGCAGTAAGGTTGAAATCTTGAGATTCTTAGTTATCTCGCCTGATGAAGCTGTCCTTGTTAACATGTATAAAGTTGCCTGCAGACTAGCCTGGCATTTCAGTGTAGAGAGGAAAATCAGAGGAAAAGAGAATTTGACCAGTCCAGGTAAGGCTGGATACCATCAGATAAGATAAGAAAAGAAGGAAAAATGTGGGAAAAAAAAGGGAGAGGAAATTGTTAAAAGAAATAATGATAGGGACTAGATATTTGGCTGGGCTATAATTTATGGCTATTCCAAGGGAACAGTAGTTTTAATAATAACTGTCATAAACCTTTAGTGTACCAATGCGGTTCAAATCTTAAATTATAACTGAAGCTGAAGAAAAACTGAATGTGGCTTCAGTACATGTTTCAAGAGGAATGTTTTCTCCAGTTATTATTACAGTTAAGATACTATGTGATTTGCACCAAGTTAGCTCTAGCTCCTTCCCATGAAATGCATGCATTATTTTTACTCTCAGCCACTTGGCAGCACTTCTGTGAGGCAGAAAACAAGAAGAAAATAAATTTTAAAATGAAATTCATTCGCACGTCAGTAGTAGTTTTGCATTCAATTCAGTGGGGCCACTTGTGAATTGATCTGTTTTCCTAACTTGTGCAAAGGGAAGAGAAACAAAACTAGGTTTTTATGCATGAAAAGAGAAAATCTCTGGTACCTGGAATTTACAGGAAGAGTTCTGGGTGTTTTTGTGGTGACTGGAAGATTGGGCAGATCTTTAATGTAAAGATTGATAGTGCCATTACCCCAGAGCGCCCTTGTGTTGTGAAACGGTGGTTGCTGACCATCAAAAACTGTTATGACTTTACATGATCTGATCTAACTGAAGATTTCTTTTCTTTCTAGTGTATCAGCCTGTTTAAAATTTTATCCAGAGTGGATTTGTACTCTGCAGTGGTTTAGCATTGCCTCCCATAACAGCATATGTGCAGATACATAATTTCCATCAGTCCTCCACTGCATTTCAGTCATGGTTTAACATAATAAAGTTCTGCTTTGTATGTGAATTGATCCATATCAGAACTGGAGGATCAGAGAAGTTTTACCATTCCTCAAATATCAAGAGTTATAAAAGAATTGCAAAGTAGTTTAATGCAGAATGCCTCTGTTTAATGGAAGAATGATCAATGTCCTTTATGATTTATTGATGTATTTGTGTTGGTTTGAGCATTTCTGGGAAGCAGGGAGAGTTTCATACTCATTTTAAGTTCAAAGTGGCATTGTAATATCTCATCTGAACTCTAGAGAGAATGTATGCTAACCATTTACTTTATTCAACATATTCATACCACAGGCCCATATATCTGCGTTTGACAAGAAAAATGTTTTCCTGTTTAAGAGTACAACAAAATATACTAATTTGGCTACTTTGTGGTATATTTTTTAACCTTACAAAACCACACAGTCTGCTTGCTAGCCGAGCAGATGCCCTGTGCATGTAGTATGAAACAAGACAAATATATTTTGTCTTACTTAACTTGATCATTGTTTCTGTTGTGGAGCTTAAGTCTGATTCATACACAAAACCAAAGGTGACATACCCATCCCTCATGTATTTTCTTTAATAGACTACAAACTCATTAGATCCTCAGTTTCTAGTAAAGCAAAGTTTCACAAATATAATTAAAAATAAACGAACATCTAAAGACCTATAAATGTTTTTCAGTCAGCGTCCTGCTTTTGAACCTCCTGCTAAAAATGCAACATTGTGGGATGGAGAAAATTACTTATGAAATAATAATACCTCGATATTAAAAGAATATTTTTTTATTATCTCTTGTTCCTTTATTAGGAAGCATGCTCCTCAGAGTGTTATCAAACTGCAGATGCCTTATTAACAAAATAGAATAGTAGCAAAAGCTTTAAACACTGTCTCTGCCTTATCTCCCCGCTGTGACAGGGCTCAGAAGTTGGCTAATTTCCAAAAGACACTTAAGCAAAATGTATGTGAATAAGCAATTACTGAGCAAGTAACTACTCCTGAACTGTGCTATTTTGTGTGGCAGGAGTGCCCTTGTTACAGCAGGAGAGAGAAAAGGGCTGTAATGCAGAAGTTCTATAAAATCTCACTGTAGCATCATATTCATGGCAAACTTTACCATGTGTGGGTAAATGATTGGCCTAATTACATTCCTTATATCCATCACAGAAGTCTCATTATTTCCTTCTGTTCCCCCATCTGTCTCTGCCCATCTGTTTTCTCTTATGGTTGGCCTGTAAGATCTTTGGGGCAGGGATTGCTTTTTATTTCTATGTACAGTATCTAATTAGGGGATCTTGGTTTACAATGAGGAATTGTAAGCAGAAGAATAAAACAAATATTTCATAACAGAACTTGCATATGTAAGAAACCGAGCTATCAGCGAGTTATAAACACTTGAAGACCTCAAGACTTCAGATTTCAAGCAAATTAAGGCATCCTCTTTAATATGTACATAACATCTGATATCTGGTTAACCTGTGTGTTAATTCTGTATGTATTTTTCCTTAAGTCAAAAGTAAACAACTCACCTTATATCTGTTCTATCTGTAAGTCTGTCACAGAGTCAGATTGTCACAGAATTGTATGATTATTGGCATTACAGCATTGTTCCAGAAAACAGGAAATGCAAATGCTCCTTTGAGATCTCTCTGCCTAGTCTCCTGGTCTTGTCTGTTTGCAGCATGCTGGGCAGGATACATTTCCAATTGGTTGTTAATGACTCACAGTCCCCTTTGTTTGTGCAAACATAAAGATTCTACTCCTTGCCTCAGTGGGATGGGATTCTGCCTTGAGTCTGGAAGAATTTCTTTCTCTCCTTTGGATTTTTAAGGCTTTACTGTCCTGTAAAATTGTTAAAACCGCCCGAGGAACAATCTTGTATTCCACCCTAAAACAGTCTCATTTAAAGAAATGGCAATGTGGAATTCTTAGGGTCATGAAGATCTTATGAATAAAACATATGTGGAATACAAATATGAAAATTGATAAAAATGTCCAGTTGCAACTGTGTTGATGAAGACAATAGAAGGCAAGGGTATTTTTTACATATATATCTATTTTTCATAAATCAAATTCTTGCTGTAATATATATGTAAACTCAGTGTTTAAGATTGAACTATGTTCTCTTCTAGCTCATTCTTTGTTGACTTTTGTGACAAAAGGTCAAAAAATTGATCTAGGTGACACAGAATTTTTAATTTTAGGATTTGCATTATCTGTGACACCTTCCTCTTTGTATGTTTGCTAATTTGTAAGCCCTATAGCAACACTCCTAACTTGTCTAGTTAGAAACTCACATTTCCCTGTGCATGAGTTTCACACATATTCTTTAAAATTTCAGTAATCATAAAAGATGCCAGAGGAAAAGTTTTAAGGCTAAAATGGTTCATAACAGAACCGAGAACCCTTGGAGTTTTCAATGTGTAATAGAGGCACAAGTTCTGGGTATCTTTAGAGATTGACTAGTAGAAAACCAGGTTGTAGAACAGTAAACAAGAAAGATTAGTCGACAGCAAAGTAATTTTACTTAGTTTACCCTTTAGTGAAAGCTATTTATAACAAGTCAAATTACCTCACTTTTGCTTTAGGATAGGCGTGACCATAGGAACCCTTGCCATGGCTTCTTCAATAATCAAAATATATTGAATGGCTAAGCTTCTGCTATCTACTGCTGTTGACATTTAGCAACTATTAATGGTAATCTTCTAATTGTAGTAATCTTGCAACTGTTTATGTAAACTTGTCAGTTACGTAAGAGCAATTATGTCTATTATTTCTGTATTACATAGTAATTTTTACATAGGTTTTTACTTTCAATTTTATGAAAACTCCATGACAAAATGTGTTTTATCAAATCTCTGGAAAGTTCTGATATATATTTCTAATCTAAAAAATATAAGAGTTGTTCCTATAAGAAATACAGGGGTGGCTGTGTCTCCACAGTGAAGTGATACCTTCACTGATGCACACTGGAGTCCTGATCCCTTGATATTGCAATGTACAGGACATGCGCTTTCATATTTTCCTGCCCATTCTGTCTTTCCTTCCAATGGAAATCAACATGCACCCAGAGATGGTTCACACCCAGCTTTTCTTCAATAAGCAGTCAAGACAAAGCAACCATTCAGACAGCAGGGTTTCATCTCACATGAATTTCTTGGCACTTTGTACACAGTGACATGACCTGCCTTTCCCACTTCTGCTTTGTAAGCCTTTGAGTGCCTTAGGTTTTATAAAACTAGGTAACTTCCCTAACCAAGGAACGATCCTAGTCAGCCATTGTTTTAAATGTAGAAGATAAAAGGCTTCCAAGCAGTGCCCAGAAAAGACAGTGGTAACTCCTGAAGGAGACTGAAGAAAATATTTGGCTAGTGTCCTTTGAGATTATAAGGAAAAATTTATTAGAACTTGAATAGAATCACATAGTATAGTCAGAAAAAAAAATTGGCACTTTGTCCAGCAAAAAGAACAATTTCTAGGAAATTTTAATCTGTAGATATTTTGGGTCTTAGAAGAGGATTTTAGCCAGTCCCAGTTCAGTATTCATGAATAAGGTAAATAAGTAAAAATAGGGATACAGCAAAAGGCCACATGTGGAAGTGACATAGCATTGTATTGAAGATAATATTGTTAGCAATAGAAAACAGGTGAAATAGATTCATAATGTATGATATGTATCTTTCACCACTGTTCACAAAGTCTTATTAGAAAATATATTCATTTCACATTTAAAACAAAGAAAGTGACCTAATAACCTAAGGTATTCTTTTTTTTCCTCAGGTCACACTGGTTCATGTGGGTATTTATAGTGCATATGGCATTCTAGTTCCTTTTTTAATCCACCTGCTTTTCCATAAGTATGTAGGAAGTAAATTATGACTGACAGGTTTTGGAAAAAAAACAAAATCGAAAACCCCCAAACAGTAGAAGAGCTGAGTTTTAATGTAAGCAGAAAAAACCTTTATATTCCATATAAACACAAGACTTTTCCTGGTGAGTTGTACTTTCCAGAAAGAAAGATACAGCTATTTTTAGCATCTGTATTTTTACTTAGAAATTTTGTAAAAAAAAAAAAAACAAAAACAAAACATCATTTTAATCCTCCTTTAAGAAAGAGAGGAAGGCAGAAATAACAACTATAATTGCCTGCAATAATCTTATATTTTTTACTTATTTCAATTTAACAATGGAAAATGGTTCATACCATTTTTATATAGGTGAATTTTCAGTTTATAACTAATGAAATGTAAGTGATTAAAAATAAAATAAACAAGTGAAAATTATTCTTTCTGCTTCTCGCTCTCTGGAACTCTGTGATTCGTCTACCAGTGCATTCTAGCCACGTTAATCATGACGGATGCTATCCAGAGTGACTCAAAAGGAATCAAATCTGTAATAATTAATTCAAGATGCTGAAGCCATAAACTAACTTTGTGAATAATTCATTTCACTTCAGTGTATGATTTGTTGATGAATAATCATGAACTATCTGGAATTCATTATCTTATAAATATTTATGAACAACTATTGTCTCTGTATGTTTCATGATTCCATGTCTGTTTAAACTCCTCCAGAGGAAGAAAAAAGACATGTACATGCAAAGAGGGAAGCTGAAGAAAGATGGATCACAAATATTTCCAATTATTTCCAGAATGTTATTTCAGAAGTGACAAAAGGTTAGCAGTGTATCAGCTCATTTCTCTGAGGTGATTATGTGAAAAGAAATATAAATATTAGGCCATAATGAAGCAAGTGACTTACAGAAAAATCTAGCTTAATACTCTGATTGTTCAAGCATTTGTACCTTTACAAATTTTAATGGGAAAATCTGTCATCAAAACTTTATGTATTTATGGCAGTAACCTGAAAATTGAGATTGCAAGTTTCAAGGATGTGAAACTGAATTTCTAGAAGCCAAATTGCTTTTGATGTAAGCTATGTCTATGTGTCACTTCATTACCAGTGCATTGTCATTCACAATCAGGGCAAGATTGTTGTTTGTTTAAAGTTGTACTACACAAATCACATCTTTTCATGTCGTGTCCATGCAAATTATTTTAAATGTGTCATTAAAAACTTCTGCAGTTTTTCACATCAGATAAATGTTATCTTTAACTACATATAAATACCTAAATCCCTTTAGTGACAGTTAAGAACATAAAATTTGTTTACATTTGATATGTTATCTGGCTGCATCTCCTCTAAGAAAATGGAAACAAAATTTAATCCTCAAGCAATTGCAAGAATTATTTTGTAGGCTCACAAAGTCTTTATCCAGGAAAAAGAAATAAATCAGTATTATTTACTTTCACTCTGGTGAATCATTAAATCACTTTGGTGTTAAATTAACTTTTTTTCCTTATTCTTAATAGCACATATGAATGCATGAAAAATCAAGTCTGAAACTGCAAGATTTGCAACAAGTTTTATATTGTATTCCTAAGCCATTGAGCTCTTTCTTTAAGAAGAAGGGTAGGATAGCAGCAACCTGGCTGGGCGTAAGGAAGAGCTTAATGATCTCCTGCTGTGACAGAGACCCCTGGAAGCAGCTGCTGTAAGAGGAGAGTTTCTGGTACCAGGTGAGGAGCAGTTGTGGAGGAGTCATGAAAGGGGGATTTTTGTGGGGAGGGGAATTGACTTGGGAAGGTCATAAGGAAGCATGAGGGATGGTTGCCAGATGTCTAATTCAGATTTTGGTCTCCTGTTCAGGGGAGAGAAGGAGTCTGGACTGTTTACTTCTGAAGGGTAAGAAGTGGCAAAGGTGCCAGGAGTTAACGCATTCTAGAGTGCTGAGTAACCTAAGGAGGGTATTATTAGTAACTTCCTGCTTCTTTGGGAGAGGAGAGATATTAAACACAGTATGCTAACTGTGGCCTAGGGCCCTCTGTGGCTACTTCAGCTACTGGTATTCCCAGATGTTTCTCAAACCAGGGTACATCTTCTGCTGATGGAATTATGGATTTATACCTGTTACTGTGCACAACTCATGCTTCTGGATGTGACAACAAGCTGCAGATGTGAAGACACATGGTCTGTCTCTTGCAAAGATCAGGTACTGTTGCTATAGTTTAAACATAATAAATGCAAATATCTGCTGACATGAACCAGGAAGTGCAGAAGTGCTGTGGGTGTTGACTGTCCCTTTCTGCCAGAGTGCCTGAGCTGGAAGAACTTGTCCACAGGGGTATGATGTAGGGTATGATGTAGGGAACCTTGAACAGCTGTGGGTGAGCAATGAAGTGCCCTCTGGGAACAAAGAGGTCTCTAACCTTGTTGCACAATTTCTGATGATATTAATAGCCCCCATGTTGTACTGGCTTAAAGTCATGCTGGTGTAGTCCTTCTGGATGTGAAGGACAGAGAAGCTAAGGTATGTTGGCTATGAAAGATTTCTTCGGGTTTGGATTCTTGTTTGTTTGGTTTTCTTGTTCCATCACACTGGATGACTATTTTAATGAATGAATGAATTCAGCACATCAGAAATAGCAAGTTCATTTAAGTCTGTACAGCTACTCAGTTTCACACACTACTGCCTGGACATGCTGTTGTCCCAGACTCTGAACTAGCCCTTCATTGTAATCTGAAACTTGTTTCAGACTTGTGGAGCTTTTAAACAGAATCAGTGGCTGTGGATGGTAAGGTGAACAAAGCACAGCCCAGTAGACACACACATGGTTAAAAGCCCCCTGTGTTATGCTGTTTAAACTGTGATGCTGCGGTGCTCCCTGAAAGTGGCAGGATGTACTGACATTTAATGGTGGTAGCTGGATGAAAAGTTATTGCTAGACTCAAACTAAACTGATGTACCTGAAGGGCAGGAAGCTGAACTGGGTCTTTACGTGCAATTTAGGATATTGGCTGTATGTTGCATCATCTATGGTCTGTGCAGTTTAAGTTATATAACTAATGAAAGGAACTGTTTAGTGTGTCAAAAAGGTAAGGTAGTTCATTTGATCTGAATCCTGAATCTGAGGATGGGGCAGGGGTGAAAGGAAAATCCTCTGCTGCGTAAGAGTTACAGTAGTAAAAGTAACTAGAGGGGCCAGGTTGTCATTTATCCCTGCTATAACAGGGATTTAATTTTTTTAATTAAAATTTTGGAAGTACAAATTTTTCTCTCAATTTATAATCCTGTAGACTAACCTCCTCCCATGTCTCCCTTTATACTTTTCCACTGAGTTAGTGAAGTTAGCAAAGTCTGTCCAGGAGGGCTTTTAGAAATGTCTGTGTTTTTCCTACCACTGCGAGCAAACAGTATTTGTTTCCCATGTTTCTCTAAGGACTCTTAATCTGTCCTCTCTTCAGTCCTTTCCTACACCAGATAGCTGTATGTAAAAGCTGATTCCAGTATTTTTAATGGTTGATCTTCAACACTTTCCCTGTCTTAGGAGGAGGCTGTCTCTTATGCTCTACTATCTGGTCTCTCTGCCAGGTGTCTTCAATACTTAACAAGGTAAACTTGGAATAGGTGGATTTTTCTTTTACTCCTCTCTCTAATATTAATTTATCTCTTTGGTGTTAGTTGTCGTTCATGCCAGGAGTGGAGATAAGACTTCAGTGACATATTTAGAACTTTAAGAATGAAAAAGATTAATTCCCCTCAAAATTTTCCACCTGAACTCTTATTCTTTTTCTCATGAAGAAAGACAATGTGAGTATTTCTAGTTAAACATCAGTTCCTGAATGTTTATAATGATCTGGTTAAGACCAGTATCTGTGCCAAAGAATGTCACTGTCAAATATGTGATTAAAATTGTATATTACTGCTAAAGACCTCTTCACAGGTGGATCATTAATGAAATTCATGGGAAATACCTGTAAAGACAAATGAAAACATTTGTTTTGGTTACAAAAGTTAATTTGTTAGATTTTTATGGGTTTCTAAAATACCTTTTAAATATCCTGAGTGAGGAAACTACTAAGCTTAAATTTTAAGGTTGATTGAGCCATGTATACTTTTCCTGATGCTTTTGCCTGCTGGGCCATGCAGGGTTACTTACAAAATTAGTGTGCAACTGTGGATATACCCTTAAGAATTTGTATAATTTGATTACAACAAGAGCTGGAGTTTAGCTACCCTACTACTTCCTTACTACTTTTAGAGTGCCAGAAAGAAAAGAAGTTTGGAGGTAGAGAGGGAGTAAAGCTTGTTATGAGGCTACTTCTAGGTGGGGAAGATATTTCTCATGGATTTCAGGAGACTTATGAAATTTTTCAAATCTTGCTTCTTCTTGTTTAACATCAAATTCTAATGTTTTTGCTGTGTATGTATGATGCACATACCTTTATACAATACTTTCTTGAGGAGAAAAAAGAAACCAAAACCAACAGGACTTGAAGAAAAGCAAAAGGAAAGAAAAAACACCTAAGATTCTTGTACTAGTTTTGGCTGGGCTAGAGTTAATTTTCTTCATAGTAGCTTGTATGGTGCTGTTTTGGATTTTTGACCAAAACAATGTTGATAACACAGGGATGTTTTAGCTGTTGCTGAGCAATGCTTACACAGCATTGAGGCCTTTTCTGCTTCTTGCGCTGCCCTGTCAGCAAGTAGGCTGGGGTTGCATGAGAACTGACCCCAACTGACTAAAGGGATGTCACGTGCTGTATAATGTCATGCTCACCAATAAAAGCTGGGGGAAGGGGGGATGTTGGGAGTTAAGGCATTTTTCTTCCCAAGTAACTGTTGTACATAATGGAGCCCTGATTTCCTGGGAATGGCTAAACACCTGTATGCCAATGGGAAGTAATGAATGAATCCTTTGTTCTACTTTGCTTTTTTTGTGCAACTTTCATTTTGCCTGTTAAACTGTCTTTATCTCAATCCATGAGTTTTCTTACTTTTACCCTTCTGGTTCTCTTCCTTATCCCGCTGGGGGCAGGGGGACTGAGCGAGCAGCTGTGTGGGGTTTAGCTGTCTACTGTGGTTAAACCACAACTGCAAAAATGGCTAAACTAACCTCAAAACAGAAAGATATGCAAGAATGTAGAGTGACTTCCTTTCATGGTGTGTGGCTGAACTCATTGCTTAGAAGAGCACAAAGCAGTATAGAAGTGGCATGTTACTTTCAGTCTGTGGGTATGAAAACTACATATTGAGGAGTGGGGGAGGAGGATACAGGCATATTTCAGTCTCTAGATAACTTTAAAAAAAAGTTACAATTTTTACTCTGTCAGGACTCTTGCCCGTGATTCTTCTTACTTCTTTCCAAATTGGCAAATTTCAAGACTTGTTTTTGGTTCAAGTGGTGGTTTCTTCCCTCTTTAAAACATGGCTACAAAAGAAAAATTTGAATTATAACCCATTTACCTGAAGCTTTAGTCTATATCAGTCTATAAGGTTGCACTACAAATTTGACAAAAATAAGTGCTGGATCCTGCACTGGAGTCACAACAACCCCATGCAATGCTACAGGCTTGGGGAAGAGTGGCTGGAGAGCTGCCCAGCGGAAAAGGACCCGGGGGTGCTGGTCAATATGAACCAGCAGTGTGGCCAGGTAGCCAAGAAGGCCAATAGCATCCTGTCTTGTATCAGAAATAGTGTGGCCAGCAGGAGTAAGGAAGTGATTGTCCCCCTGTACTCGGCACTGGTGAGACCGCACCTCGGATATTGTGTTTGGTTTTGGACCCCTCACTACAAGAAAGACATTGAGGTGCTGGAGCATGTCCGGAGAAGGGCAATGAAGCTGGTGAAGGGTCTGGAGTCTTATGAGGAGCAGCTGAGGGAACTGGGATTGTTTAGCCTGGAGAAGAGGGGGCTGAGGGGAGACCTAATTGCTCTCTACAACTACTTGAAAGGAGGTTGTAGCGAGGTGGGGGTTGGTCTCTTTTCCCAAGTAACAAGTGAAAGGATGAGAGGAAATGGCCTCAGGTTGTGCAAAGGGAGATTTAGATTGGATATTAGGAAAAATTTATTCACTGAAAGGGTTGTCAATCATTGGAACAGGCTGCCCCGGGAAGTGGTTACGTCACCATCACTGAAGGTATTTGAAAAAGGTGTAGATGTGATGCTTAGGGACATGGTTTCGTGGTGGACTTGGCAGTGTTAGGTTTATGGTTGGACTTGATGATCTTAAAGGTCTTTTCCAACTTCAGTGATCCTATGAAATAAATTAAACTCCTATTTGTATTGCCTTAATAAATAGTTCAGTCGTATATCTTGTGCACTTACGACATCAGCAAAAGATAAGTTAATAAGTTTCTCAAAGCTGTCTTGAAGACAGCTGAAGTTTAAGTATGGCCCACAAGCATATTGCTTTAGGGTTAGGTTAGGTGAAAATAATTCTCACTTTATAGATAGATTTCATAGAGCTAAAGAAAAGTTGAGACAGATTTTGAGCTAAGAAAATGAAGAAAGTAGAGTCTGTGGGTGATTATTGCTGTTGAAAAGCCATCCAGTCATTTGACATGCTAAAAATCACTTTAGGTAACTTTGTCTAACTCAAGTTTAAGAGCTTCTGATCCTGGGCCAGACTTTAAAGGACCTGAACACTTGAGGTTTCAGTTAGAGGCTTAGCAGCTCTTCAGAATCCTACTAGGCTCTTATTTGCAGTTACCTGAAATCTGTAAAACTCCAGCAGTCAGAATAAACTACACCAAAGTGTTTGCACTGTTTAGCCAAACCCCTTGAGGAAAATCCCTCTGAAGAGAAAGGAAGGCTGCAGTAGGACTAAAAGAAGGCTTAGGAGGAGAGCTTCAAAGGAGCGTTTCTTTTCTTTTCCACTTTAAAAGTACCTTTGAAGTAATTGTTATGTACCAGCAGAAAAGCAGGCATATGTTGTGAAAATTGCTTATTGCCCTGTTTGTACCTACCTTTCTTCTATCCTTGACACCTTTCTTCAACCTTAGGTTTGCTGAATATGTTTGCAACCTCAGAATAAGAGAAGCAAACTCTGTGTCACAGAACCATCTCTTTATAGTTGTATGCTCCAAATTTAATATGATTTGAGTCATACTCTAGAGGCCACTGCAGTTCAAACACATTTTAGAGAAAAGCTGTCACTTTGAGGACACAAAGTTGTTTTGTTCTCTTCCTAAAACTCAACTTTCTGGAAAATTAATTTCAGTGTAGTTGCTCTTGAGTACAATTTGTGGCAGAACAACTTACTTCTTTTTCCTGATTGATACCTTCTAGGAATTGTGGCATGTATAACTGTTATCAGTCATCTATCACGACTTTCCACTGTGGTTTTTTTGTCAGGCAAGAACTTGGAGCTGAGTGGGTGTAGGTCTGGGTGAGACTGGGACAGTTGAGGCCCTCTTGGTGCACTTGCAGCCTTGCCACCGAGTTCAAATAAATCTTCATGATAATGATTGCAGGAACACTGAGGTGCCCCAAGTAGCCCGCCATGGTCATTGCCCTCACCTGGTTGACAGGACAGTTTCTGCAGTTACCAGCTTTACTGGATAAAGATTCCATGCTACCTCCTATCTATACTATAGACGATAGCTCATCCATCATCCAAGTGCTACAAACTCTGTCATAGAGAGGAAAATCTCAAAGAAGGAAGATTTCACAAAGACTTTCTTCAAGCTTTCATTATCTCCAATCCCATTGGATAGAAGCAGCCTGTTTAGGTTGTCTCACTCTCTGTCTGGGACTATGAAACAAAATCAGGATAAACCAAATTCAAGACAGCTGAAATTCTGGCCATCAGGATGACCAGTTATGCCAACCATAGCAGGAGGTGGGAAAGAGGGTTTGGGCGTGTCAGAATGCATGCCTTCATGTCTTCAAGGAGCTAATGTATACACACACTAAGTTATGTGCTAAGCAGAGTCTTTACAGAGATACTGTCAGAACAGCATCTTGAGGACAGCAGTGCTGTATTGTGTGTCATCTGGTTCAATAATTATTTCAGCCCAGGAATCTGGGATCTGTGTATGGCCCAAAAAAAAAAAAAAAGGCAGCTGAAATTATGATGTAGCTTTGGATTGTAGAAACTTCCAGGTAGGACTTCAACAGAAGGATTTTTAATGAGATAAGTATGCAAAATGCAGCAAGATATATATGAGGAGCATATGTGGGGAGTATAGCAGAAAATTGCTCTTATGTGTCATAAGTATAGTTCTCTTATATGGAATATCACCAAATTCTCTCTGGGTATTTTGCCTATTTAAACTGTTTAGGACTATCAAGAGGTACCAGTCTGAGTCCCTAGTGCAGAAATAGCATGCTACTTATTTCTTCTGACTTGATGCTATCCCCATATGCCCCCAAGGATCAATAACACTGTGTCTAGCAGAGCAGGAATATCAACAAATATTAGCTGGCTGGGGCTCACACTTGCCTTTTATCTCCTTTAGATAAATTAATAGCATGTCTCATATATATTTCTGTATCCGCAGAATGCAACTGCAACTTGACACAAACTAGCAAGGTGCTGCTTAGTTGCTGCAGGTTGCTCGCATTTCCAGCCTGTAGTTGGAAAGGGCCTACAGTGAGAGGAAGGAAGAGGGAAAGACACTGTCTTAATTTGAGTAGGACCTTATCTCTGTCACCTTGGCTGTCAACGGTTAAACTTTCTCATGAAACAGGGAATTGTACCCTTCTGTTGGTTTAAACTGGTACATACGTCTGCTTGTTAAAAGGAATTTCATGCTGAGAGTACATGATGCAAATGCTTATAAAATTCACTGGCTTACTGGGTAGGGTGAAGACGTTAACTTTAACCTACCTGAAATCTTTCATACTTTGGCAGTCTAAAATCTTAGCAGAGACAATGTAACCTTAAGCACTGTAAGGACAACTAAGGTTTTAGGTTGTCTAGCTTCATTATACATGTGTATAACTTCAACTTAGCAATACTTCTCATTAAAATCATGGATAGTTCCTCAGGATGAGCTTACTGAATGTTTTTAAGCTATCAGTTATCTTCAGCGTCATGCACACAACTGGTTAGAAAGACATAATGCTGATTTAAAATATATATTTACTTTTTCTTCAATGTCTCTGCTCTGAGGAAATGTCTTATTTTTGCAGTGCTTAGCAGCCTATTTTGTGACTGTTGGGGTGAGAGGTAGGCTTTGCAAAACTAATTCAATCAAATGTGTCCTATTGAAACATATTAGAAGTGAGCAAATTTATAATCTAACAATTTGAGACTCTATTAAAGACTTACCAAGACTCTTAATCATTCTCAAGAATTCTAAGTGGGTGAATATCTATTTAAATTCTATAGAATGGTTAAAAAGCAAAGCCTTAAACATAGATGTTACTATTTTCAGCAGGGATTTCTCAAAGGAGAGTAAAGATCAAATCTCTTCTACTCCTTGTTTTACAGGGTAGTTGGTCACCTGCTGCTAACTCAAACTTCACTTACTTTGTGAAGCCCTAGAGAAATCCTCTATTTTAACTGTGGTCCTGATTTGGTTGTTGGTTGGTTGGTTGTTTTTTTTTGTTTGTTTTTCTATTCTTGGCCACTCTTTTCCCCTTAAGTGCCCAGAAAAACAGCTAAAAGAGAAAAAAGCAAAGGCATAATGACAAAGGAAGAGATGATGAACCATAGAGCAAAGCACTGTTTGCCAACACTCAAGGATTGTAAAATATGAAATATGCTTCTTTTTATGCACCAAGTACTACAAACACTGGATTTTAAGTATATAAGTAGGCATGATAATAACGTAGAAAAGAAGATTTTCTTGTTCACTAGGTATATATCATGAAGAAATGAAAAAAAAGCGTATAAATGAAGATTAGCAGGGAGCATAAAATGTTAAGGAAGCATAAGAGTGAAATTTTACAAAATAGTGACTTAATACTCTTTTTGTCACAGATCCTCATCATAAACGTCTCGGCAATTATGCACAGTCTACAGACATAGAGTTAATAAACATGAAAGTTATTGAACCAGAGAGGCTTCACTGCAGCTATAGAGTTAGTTGCAAGGGTCACACTTGCCCAACCAAAAGATAATTTTGAGGGTTATTTTGTTCATTTCAATGAACATTTGGATAAAGAGGACATTTGCTGGTGTTCTATTTGGGGGGGTGGGATGTTCCCCCCTAATGTTCCTCTAGCAGTAAACATGTGGTACCAACAACAGCAGGATCAGTGCTGAATTTAATTGGAAGGGAGTGAGATATGTGGCAATGAAGTCTTAAAAGATACCTGAAGATTTTATTATGACTTTTAAAATAGGAGTAGCCCCTTGGGAATAAGATATTTACAAGGGGGATTGGTGTTCAGATATACTATCTGGACCCTAGAAATCTTCTTTCCAGTTAGTTGTTGCCCTTGTAAAAAGCTGCAAGTGAGTTTAATTAGGCTGCCAAAAATTTATATAGGATCCTTTGTTTGTGAAACCCATGATCTTTTGTCTGTGAAACCCCTATAAAATAGGTTTACAAAATGTAACCCTCTATAATCACCCAGCTACAGTAAAATACCTGTAGCGTAAAGTCTAACAAGAAATTTTTGCACCCTTTCCCACCCATTACTAAGATATGCTTATTCCTAAAAGGAGTAACTTTGCAAATTTTGTTGTTGTTTTCTGCTATGGAAAAGTATATGATGTCTTTCCCCTGTGCCTATATTTTGAGGTTAATGTAAAGTCAAATTTTAGTTGGAAAATGAGGTCAAATATTGTCAAAAGCCAATCTGATTTCTTAATCTTTGCTGCCAAAATATTTCACTAGAAATGTTTCAGTTTGTTTCCTAAAGTTATAGGTGTGCTACCTCCACAAACTCCTACTCCTTAGCCCTTGCTCCTGGGGGTCTAATGACATTAATCACTGTTAAAATGGAAAGTAATGGAAAGTATAGCAGAATGACAACAATCTTGATGAAGAAAAATCATATGGTGTGCACAGACAGTGTTTAGTTTGATGGAAAATTACACAACAATCCCTTTAGCCACTAGTTTTAAAGTTGCTGTTTTGATGTCGGTATAGTGTCCACTTTCTGGAAAGCATAAAGCGGAGGGTTTTTTATTAATGTTTGGCTTTACTGAAGTTGCTATTAGGGGCTATCATTCTGCAAAACGTAAATTGTATGTGTGGCTACAGGCTGATAAAATTACTTTCATTCATTAGATTACACATCTCTTTGAAGAAATAGCACTGATATTTTCCAGCAACTACAATTCAAATAATGCTTAATTTTTACTGGTCCAATAGTACAACTTTAGCCTGAGGCTTGATTTCTGCTGGGAGTGGTACTTTCAGGTGATAGCACAAAATAGGAAAAGTAAGAATTTGTTATCCTTTAATACACATGATCAATAACTCTTCTGAGAGGAAGCATATTGGGAATGGAGAATTCTATTTAGCAGAAATTACTGGGGCAGAAAGGTATGAAAAATAAATACCACTTACATTAAATTTGATTTACTGAAGTACTTGGTGTTCAAAACCGTGTGAAACATTCAAAGTGCTTTGGGTGTCAGGGAGTCTATGAAGATGAACCTTATAACTCTGCTTCACTAGACTGTAGGCAAGAACAGTATCTACTTTATTAGTTTAAACTAGGAATGTTTATATACTGTTAAATAGGACATAATCACAGTTAACAAGAGATGAAGCAGACATTGTTTTTATATTCTGGAGATTTTAAAGTGACTTCTGCATGTCTAAGTATGCATTACATGACCTAAAATGGAAAAAGCAGGATACATAGTCATCCAAGCAGCAGCAGCAGTTATACCTATACTTCCATTAATGCTTTGACCTATGGACTGCATGATACAGCTTGTCTCTTGACTACTGTGGATGCTGAAAGTATCATTAATTCAAAATCAAGTAAACAAATTCATAAAAGACAAATTTTGTATTAACTCTTTTATTAAGGGTTGCTAAATACAAACACCTCTTCCTCAAGGTGCTCCTGAATGTCAAATAACTGGAGACTGGAAGAGTTATTTAGAAATTGTTGCCATATAAGCAGTATGCCAATGTAACTTATTGTAATAAAGGCTAAATCTCTTACTGAGCTGATGCAGAACATTGAAATAATGCTGAAAACATTTTATTTCACCCTAGAAAGAACAGAACATAAGAAGGAATTACGATTTACAAAGTGACAACACTCAATTCTCCTTTGTAAATACAACAGCTCATAGGTTCCAGGTAATTCAATGTAGTTCTTGCAGAGTTCAAATCAATCTGGTAAACTGTAACTGGTTTAAATTCAAGAACAGTATATAAAATTCCCAAATTCCCCTTCACTGTAAAACTTTGTGGCATAGGGTGAAGATAACTAATTAACTTTAATCTCATTAACATCCTTGATTATTTTTACGAATTGTTTCCATTAGGCTCACCAGAGAAGGCATCCATTCCTTAAAGGTGGGTCTGGAGAATGTATTGAAAGCACCTTGCTACAGAAAAGTTAGTGTGTTATCTTTAATGTTGTCTTGAAAACCCTATGGGATCATAAAAAAACAGAATAAAATTCTAGTGTGATGTGGTTGTAGGAAAATTAGCATTTTTGGGTCTTCATATAATGGACAACAAAGGCATGGGGAATTCTGGTTTGCAACATGTAGCAGCTATCTTGGCTTTTGCACAAACCAAATGACATGCCTATGACTTTAACCGTGGTGCATGCACATGTGGGAATGACAGCTGCTTTGTACTGTCAAAATATGGGGGTGAGCCTTTGTGAACAAGCTCCTACCTTCATTGAAAATATGCATGGCAGAATCCGAGAAACAACAAACCGTGGAATTGGCGTGACAAAGCTACCTGGGTTCTCCTACTTGGATAGTAGTTTATCTGAGGTTTGCTGATCCTGCTTGCTAAGTATGTGAAGGCACTATCCAAAGGAAATACGTTTGAGTCCCATGGATGTCTGCCACTTGAGATGCCTTTCCAGCTCTGAGAGCACAACCATTTGTCATGTTGTGTTGCTACTGATACATCTACTGCACACTTCTTGTATTTGTGTGCTGACTTTTGGGGTTTTAATGCAGAAATACACAACTTTAATATCCACAGTAATTTGTTGTGTAAGCTAACTGTAGTTGCCATGGAATCCTGATGGAGAAATGTTGCTGGCACTTCTTTCTCCCCTCACCTGCCTGTTTCTTTGTTTAATTCAAATGTGATTTTTTGTTTTTCCATATCCTGAGATGGAGGGGAGTAGATGACCATTAAAAAATAATTCTCCTTGTGATGTTGTTATCCAGTTTAGTATGCAGCATGATTAGATAATGTTCTGACCTGAAATAGGAAAAAGAACATATAAAATAAGTCAAGTCTTTTTTTTTAAGATTAATATAGTCTAAATATGTCTTTTTTCACCATTAGCATCATTATGGGTAAAAGAAATGAAAAACAACTGGCATCCATTTTTGTGAAGAAGGAATGCTATTTACTGGGGAAAAAATATTACTTAAATGTTGTAATTTATTGTTTCATGTTTGGATTTACTAATAGCTCTGCTTATATAGAGTGGAGAATCCTATTATTTGGGTCCTGTGAGATACATAATTTAATAAGCAGCTTTCACTGACTGCTGTAGGAACTCTGCGTTTTGACTGCTGTGATAGTATTTGTCCTAGCCAACAATGATGTGCACTACTACAAATATTAAATGTTATAATAGGTCACAACTTTTTGTGAAATAGAACCTTCAAAGGAAGCATTTATTGATATGTGCACATAATCATGCGTTCTTTAAAATTCTTTATAATTTTAAAATAATTGTGTCTCATATTAAAGCAATAAGGAATAAAATGGCAAGGATGTATTTCTGTGGTATATCTGTAAGGAAGTCTTGGCTCCCATAAAAATGAAAGCAGACTCTAAGATTTTTTTTCTTTCTGCTATTTCTTGGCCTGCCAAAGACTTAGGGCAACTCCTTACTAAAAAATCTCTGTCATTAAAATGAGATTCTGTCACTTAGCTGGAGATTAATATGTCAAGCACAAACCAAAGAGCAGCCAGATAAATAGCTTCTCTTTTTGGTCTTTGATAGCCTTTAAGTCCAACTTACCATCTTGCTTGAGATGCAACCAAAATAGAACACCTTTAATATATGAAGTTAAAGTTGTTAGAACAACTGAATAACATTTCCTTACTCACAAGGAAGGAGACAAGGATTATATTTTTAGTCTTTTGTCATGGGAGAATAGAATTGTGGGTTGTTTTTGTTTTGTTTTTTTTTTCTAAACTGACTTGCTTTATTGGCAATAAAGCTCACTTTTCTTTTAAAGCGGTTACAAGATTTCTCTTCCAAAGGCTTTCATCTCTTAATTCAATTTCCAAATTTTCTCAATAGGCTTTAAACAAGCAACTAAAACAAATTGCTGTTGCCTGCTGCATCAGTCCACCTTCACTGTCATTCAATTATAAATTTTTCAGCAGTATTACTGTCTAAATATTTATCTAATTCTTTTCCCTCAAGGAAAGGCTCACTCTAATGACTTTATTTGTGCTGCAGGGGATTTGGTCCCATGCACTTACCATTTATTATTCTTGTTAGTATACAGGTGATGTTCTTCTCGGAGACAAGAGAACTTTCTCTGTCATAAAAACTTTAATTAAATTCCAGTTACTCCGTATTTGGGTTTTGGAAGTGAAAAGGATTAAAAACCCTGACACATTTTGATTTATTTTTCCAGTTTATCAACAGATTGGCTTGTCTGTTCCCTAATGTTAGTTGGTTAAAGCATTAACAAGTAATTAACTGCTTTCTGAAATATTCTTAGTTGGTTTTGGCTGTATATTTTGTTCTTAATTGGAAATGCCTGTTAATTTCAGGATCTATCTACCTATTTATCCACATGGATGCCTCTTCTGACTAAATAATCTTTCCTTCCCTGTTCTCAAACTTAAGGTTCTATTTTCCTCTGATTCTTCATCTATGCTACTCTATTCAGTTACAACACAGAAAACTCTTTTCAGCAAAGATTTGAAGAAGCACACCTTTAAACACCTTTTTTCTTCAGAGGACAAAATACACTTAAAAATAACATTTATATTAAGAAAACTTTTTCAAATTACCATTTAAAAATAATACTAAAAAATACTAAATTTCTCTTAGGAGTTGCACCTCTGAGATGCTTCTTTTGGTCAACGGGTTAAAAGTGAAACTCCTAATCATGTTTGGTGTTCTCTTTCAGAGATCTTGGCTGTGTATTATCTGATGAATTTATCTCTCTGTTCTTCTCCCTGAACAATGGTAAACTTCATTCAAAGGAATTAAATTAAAGGAAGAGAGAAGATGTCTCTCCTCACGTACTAAAAAACTCACCTATAACAGGTGGGCACCATTCTCCTTGCCTGAGAAGGGTTTGAATTTGGGTCTCCTCCTTCCTAAAGGAAGCCTGGTTGAGATTGCTGTTTTCTCTGGTTGGGGTTTCAAGAGAAGAAACCAGCTAATCTCTCTTTCAGAGGTCTAGATGCTCCTTTTGAAGAGTATGGATCCTGCAAGACAAGGATATCTTTTTGCAGTTGAATAGAGCACATACGCCCCAAAGAGAGCAAAGAGGTTTTCATATGCAAGTTTCTTCAGTATTTCTTTCTGGCTATATTTAAATCCCAGCTGGAGATAACTTATTCAAGTTTAGGTACCCAAGGTGGAAGTTTAGGATTCCATTATTAATATATTTATTGCTTCTCATCTCAATTTGCATGAGAACCTTCTCCCTGTGTGTGGTTTTTTTTTTTCTTGCCTTTATAGCCCAGGCATGAACAACATATAGACCATACTTTTCAATAGAAAATCTCCCACGTACTTATACATGAATACTGGCAGAAGTACCACCATAAAGGGTGTGTGGCAGGCCTTTATCTATCTAGGGCTTTAGGAAGGTGATCCAAATGAGAACAGGTACAGACATTTACTCCTGTTATAAACCCACACTTTCTTACATTTACCAATCTTAATTGTAATCGTCACTGATGTCTCACCCTGCCTGTGTCACTTTCTGCAACTCTCAGGTCTTTCATCTGCTGGAACACCTATGATCTGCAGTATGAGATAGCTCTGGAGAATTCAACACAGACAAAGATATTAGTCAAGCAGACCAGCAGCTTCTCAGCCTTCCTAAGCTTATTAGATGGTTGAGAAAAGGAGTATAGAATTTCCCCTGAAAATACTGACTATTGTGAAAACAATCAGACAGCTGCATGCTGACTACACTTTAAATATAAACAAATAATATTACTTCAGTCAGGATAGATTTACACTATGTTCTTCCCCGTTGAATCTGATTTTTGTATTGTTGTTTTAAGATTTATGCTTTTATTCATAGGCAGTTAATTATATTAATTCCATCCCAGCCAAAACCATGACATAATCCCATGTGGGGCCATTTTCAGGGCACTAGCAAAATGTAAATACTGTTCATTTTTGTTTGGATCTTCTAACCTTTAACCTCTGTACTGCAGTGTTATGTTTTTCTGATTTGGAGCTAAGCCTATACAAAAAATAGCTGCCCTAGATAAAGCTGTTTCACTGTTTACAGGAAACATATTCCAGATTTATTCCATAACCTTCACAGAAATATTATTTTTAAAAGCAAAAAATAATGTTTGCCTGGTAAACTTATGGCCTTCAACATTAACTTTTAAATGTTAAATTTAAAAGCCAGGGGACCACATTCTGAGAAGTGCTAGATGTTTTGTTTTCATTTACTTCAGAGACAGATCAATGATGCAGGATGACGTGGTGTGGATTAATCTCAGTGTGCTGAGAATTATGAATATTCAGAGTAAGCCTAATGATAACGAGAAAAAAAAGCATGTGGCTCAGTGCCTCTAATATGTTTTGGCACTGAAGCCTCAAATTAAAATGCATGAAATGAGAGAAAACTATTCTTTGGCAAATTCTCCAGTTTTTTTGTTACTGTATCTTCAATAATTGTTTTCGCTATTAAATTTTTAATCGCAACTGACTACTGATGCAATTAAGATCATAAAATAGCCACAACTGGCAAATGTTTATGTTGTACTTTTTAACCAAGATGAACAAGCATGCATATTAAAACACCTCAGTGTAGTCAATTGCCTTACTTCAGGATTCAGTTACAGATTGTAATATTGAGCACATAGTTGCAGGTGGGAAGGTGACTGTGTGTGGGGTTGGGGGATTGGAACATAAAATTCACAGGGCTTGATTTCTTCAAGCAAGGGAGCTAGGTGAACATCTCTTCAGAATGTGGAAGAAAGTAAAATATGGAATAACATGGGAACTAAAATATGTAAATAAACAATCCATTAACCTCAGGAAAAAAAAATGCCATCCACACAACAACATGGTTACTAATCTGAATTAATACTAAGAAAGTTCAGGGAACAACCTTTTGAAAGGAAGAAAAACCGAATAAATAAATATTATATAGAAACTGATGGATGCATATTGCCTTTCGGCCAAAACTAGGTATGTCCAACTCATCTTATAGGCTTTCCTGACTATTTGGGCAAAGGAAATGTTGCAAATTTAACAGCAGTTTTTCTTACAGCTGTTCAAAGATTAAACTGACTTAATTGCCTGTAGACCATGAACCTGAATTAGGAAAACAGATTCATCATGAGGTAATGGAGACAGACTTTCAGATGGCAAAAAAATAGGTTGCCATCTCTTTCTGCTACTGGGGGGGGGAGGGGGATCACAAAAAAAAAAAAAAAAAAAAAAAAAAAACAAACCCTAAACCTCTGGAAAATGACTTGGTGTGTCCAGGAGGGAAGCATGCTACTGCCATCTAGAAGAGAACAGCAGTTATAAAAGGGTGCCTCAGCAGAGATGTCTCAGGGCTTCCCTTTCCAAGCCTCCTCTTGGCTTGGGTCCAAATATGGAGTGATCTTCTGAGAATGCAACAGCAGAGGAAATACTGGATGCTTTTTATGCAATAACCTTGGATTGTGACATTCATGAAGCAAAGGCTCCTGTTCTAGATGTTCCTAACCTCATGGGGCTTGAACCTAGAGGTCCCATAGCCCGAGAGCTGCCCTGACCATAAGGCAAGATTAGGTGAAGTTTTTCCTTTGCTCCTGTTGAAGGTAGGAGATAGTCCAGCAAGACATTCAAATTTATTTTGCTTAGTGGGAAAGTAAGCAATTTCTTCTCTAATTCAGTCCTCCTCACTGAACTACAGTTTCAGGCCAAGGGTTCTTGTGGCTTGTGATATCTGTATGGGGTTTATTGATTGTTTTTTCTCCTGACTTCTTCCATCCTGACTGTAAAGTAAAATACAAAAACATTTTGCACTGCAGCAGGACCAGAAATGAAAAATGCATTAGAAACGAATTTGCTTTGCCTTTTGTATTCTTAAAGTACAGAGGCTCAGCTTCAACTGAAAAAAAAGAGGATTGCTTTCATTCAGAATATCTCAAAAGCTGGATAATAAGAAACTCTGAGATATGAAAAAAGTGAGCTTCAAATCTGCAAGTACAGCTTAGAATTCAAGACTATTTCTTGTGAAAGTCTTTAACCTCTAGCCCTGTGTATTCAAAATATGTACTGAATCTCTGATATAGTTTTAATGATGCAGGTCATTATTTGTTTTTTTTTTTTTACAAATGCCAGGGGAAGGAAAAAGTATATATGTTGCTGTTATCAAATATTTACCACCAAATATATTTTGTGTCTCAGAGGTGCGTGAGTCATGTTTCAGTCATCTGAATGAAAATTTAGGTGAATAAGGCTGGTTCTCCATTGACCTCAGCTGGTGATGATGTACAAGGGAATTCCATGTCTAAACTTCCTTTATGATTTTCTCTTCCTAACATGACACCAGGAATACTTTCTTTTTTGAGTGGACTTGATGTTTAAGGAAAAATAGTTTGTCATTTATCAAATTGATAAAAACATTTTTAAATACATTTGGATGTTAAATAACACTTATTGTATTGTTCCTAATTACACTTTATTTTATTTCTGCCCTTCTAATTGCTTGCATATACAAATATTGCATGCCAAATCCGCTGGGAAATTTAACACCAAGATGAAGACAGGAAAGTGACTTCTCACATTCATGCTTATTTTGTCCAAGATGTATGTGAATGATGCCGGAGAATTAGGTTTCACACTTCTTTTTATAGTTGCATATTGAATTAATTACTTACTTAATACAGTATCTAATCCTGTGCATATTAGCTCATTTTCCCTTTTGGAGTCAGTCCCTGTACTGTTGCAGTGGAGCGTACTGATAGTATATTCCTGGATGCCTGGTATGTTGATAGAAATGGTAGGGAGGGTGTACAACTATCTTTTGCAAGTAGAGATGCCAGTGACTGCTCTCTCTGTTTGACAGGCAATGTAAATCATTAAAAGTGATGTATTTAACTTTCATATCTTCCACTTCACCCTAACTTCCTGCACAGATAACTTGGCAGTAGCATCAGCAAGAAGCCAGTATACATCAAATACTCATGTCTTATAATGGCAATAATGGTATTCATGCTCATCCATTAAGTGGTCTTACTGTCTGCATGTGCTTTAGAAGAAAAGTAAACATTGTTTGATTGCTACAATGTGGAGTTCCTCGGGGAAAAAAAAAAAATAAATCCAGATTAGCAAGAATGTTTTTCTATGGAACTGGTGCTGAGATTTTTTTTTTATGTAGCAGGTGCTCTTATGCCTTTGTTTTCATAGGTACAATATTCAGTCCTTCAGAAACATTAGGGGAAAAAAAACCAAAACAAACAAACAAAAAAAAAAAAAAAAAAACCCAACCAAAACCCAACAAAACCCAGACTTCTTAGGTTAAAAAGCACATCACTATCTGGTGCCAATAATGGTCTGTTTTTAAATGCTGCCAACGAGTATCTTCTCAAACAAATAATGCTCAACATGTTCTCTGCTAATGGGAAATTTCTTGGATAAGTGCCTAGTGTGTTGAAAGATCTGCAAGGTTTGAGATTGCTATAGAAGACAAACACAATTGCCTCTAAAACTTACACTGATACCAAAGCATATCTCATTTAATATATTATTTTTAACAAAATCTGAGTCTATCACAGACAGTTTTCACAAAAAGAAATTTTGCTTTTCATAGGGCAATAGCTATATATTGAAGAGAATAGATGGAGTGATCCAAGAGATGATCCATACAGAAGATTCTGGTTAGAAAGCCTTTTAACTCTAGTAGGCAAAGGCATTAAAAAAGGCAACTGAACCAAGATGAACTTTTAGTAGTAGTAAGGCTATTCTGGTTTTTAAACTTTAATCAGTATAATTATGTTTTTAAAATAACTTTCCAGGGATATAATAGACTCTTTATTACATAAGGCCCTTAAATCATTATTAAACATGATTAATGGTATTGCAGCTCACAAGTTTTTCTCATAATACCAGGCAGGCTGAAGAAGTGAAATAGTGGTGTCTGCTATATAAATTGTAAAGAAACCCAAAACATCACAGCGTCAGAATTTCTGTCTGGAAAGCAGAGCGACAGCACATTAAAGTGTATGTAATCTGAAGAGTTCTGAAAATCAAGCAACTTTTCCTCCTTGGTTAGGATTTAAGGTTTTGCATGGATCTGTATCCTTGTAGGGTTTGTTTCACCTAGCTTATGTTCCTATAACAAATGAGAATGCTGGCACCACATACGATATTTTCTATACAGAAAATCCCCTTGGTACAAGGAGGGAGGTAGGAGATGGACTCTCTAGAGGCAGATAGGGAAAGCTGTGTATGGAATTTGGAGGAACTGGAGAATTCTCCTAGGTTGGACATGACATCAGGTCATCCCGTGATCAGAAAATATGTTTTGCTCTTAAAAATCAATTATCATCCTCTTTCTGTGATCCTAGGACTCTTGTTTCTCCTGTTCATTTCTCTTTTTCCTCAGAGTTTGTCCTTTAGTCATCTATAATTTATATCCAGTGACATTTTGTTAATCATTATTGTTTCCTCTCATAGATTTCCTTACTTTCTCCTTACTTCATAAAAGTTTTATCTTTCTTCTAGGCTTTTCTCTTATTCTCCCCATGTATATATATTTGAGGTTTAATAAGGTCAAGTGCCAGGTCTTGCACTTGGGTCACAACAACCCCATGCAACACTACAGGCTTGGGGAAGAGTGGCTGGAGAGCTGCCCAGCAGAAAAGGACCCGGGGGTGCTGGTTGACAGCTGGCTGAACATGAGCCGGCAGTATGGCCAGGTGACCAAGGCGGCCAATAGCATCCTGGCTGGTATCAGAAATAGTGTGACCAGCAGGAGCAGGGAAGTGATTGTCCCCCTGTAGTCAGCACTGGTGAGGCCACACCTCGGATATTGTGTTCGGTTTTGGGCCCCTCAGTACAAGACGGACATCGAGTTCTTCACTTCATGCTGGAGCGTGTCCGGAGAAGGGCAATGAAGCTGGTGAAGGGTCTCGAGAACAAGCCTTATGAGGGGTGGCTGAGGGAACTGGGGTTGTTTAGGCTGGAGAAGAGGAGGCTGAGGGGAGACCTTATCACTGTCTACAACAACCTGAAAGGAGGTTGTAGTGAGGTGGGTGTTGGTCTCTTCTCACAAGTAACAAGCAATAGGATGAGAGGAAATGGCATCAAGCTGCACCAGGGGAGGTTTAGATTGGATATTAGGAAAAATGTCTTCACTGAAAGAGTGGTCAGGCACTGGAACAGGCTGCCCAGAGAGGTGGTGGAGTCACCATCCCTGGAGGAGTTCAAAAAACATGTAGACATGGCACTTCAGGGCATGGTTTAGGAGGCATGGTGGTGTTGGGTTGGCGGTTGGACTTGATGATCTCAGAGGTCTTTTCCAACCTTAATGATTTTGTGATTCTATATATACATATATAAAATATTATATATATTATATTTTGTTATACATATGTATTATTATCTATGTATATTTATTTTATGCATATGTTTTATACACGTAAATACACATATATATTTGTGTATATGTACATATATACATACATACAATTATATGCTTCTAAAAATATAATATACATATTTTGTTATAGAAAATTCTTTCCCTTGCTATGCTTTTTCCCTTTTCCGTTTCTTTCCTTCTCCTTCATTGCTATAGCTCACTTAACTTTCTTCCCCTTTTTCTTCCTTTTTTGCATTGCTTTTCCTCCTCTTCCATTAACTGAACCAGTATGAATATACAGATATATTCAGTGTAAGTAATACTAACTACATGTTTCTAGACTTATATTATAGCACAGATTTCGTTTGTATTTCAGCACTGAGTATAAGTGATTTATATCAGTTACATAATACCCTAAACAGAAAACTATTCACTTAAAAATTATTCTCTGAAGAACCCAGTACCATATTGTTAAATGTCTGAAACTCATATTTGGTTTGTACAGCAATATGTTCAGACATCTGCACAAGGCAAATGCTTCAGAAACTCTAAAGTACTAAAAAAAAAAATAATACTCTGAGTCACAACTAGTCAGATAAATAAGAGGCCTATCATGAAAACACGAGGAAAACAAGATGTACACAGAAATAGAATTTCAGGGTGAAAGTTACAGTGTGCATTTGAATCACTTATGGCAAATTTAATGAGATTAAAATTTAATCCATATCGTACTTGGAAGCGGAGCACATTGATATACATGCAGACTAAGTCAGTTAAAGATGTTTTGAAAAAAGCACCAAAGAAAAATTGGTGTTAGAGAATTAGGAATTAGCCTAAATGAAACAGCATTGAGATATTTTCCAGTGCACTTTTAAATTCCTTTTGAAACAGCACTTCTAGGAATTTAGAATCTGACCAAAGTGTAGTAAAGGTATATTGAAGGTGTTGCAATGCATTAAACAGAGGCGACACTGTTTACTAGTCTAGACACATTTTTTGGACTACTGAAGTGTATTGAAGTGCATTCAACTTTTCAAATGAAAACTGTTACTAAAGTAGAATGCTACCTTATTTATTAAATACCATGGCTTAACTGAATTTTTGATTTCTGGGAGATCATTTGTCTTACATATTCTGGTTTAGGTTATAAGGTCAGATCCAACCAGTATACAAGAAAGAAGAATATCTCTGCAAGAAATATCAACGCTGAGGTTTTTATGACTAAATGGAGCACTCCATTTCATTAGTAAAACAAAAAGGATTGCTTAATTATATTTTCTTTTTCTTTCTTCAAAAGAGTACCACTTTTCTTCCCCTGAAGTTTTCTAAACTGAAGAAAATAATAAGTCTGAATTGCAGTTTACTGGCCACTGGTTTTGTTTGTTAAACTCTTGTTATTTTTTTTTTTTTATCCTCCTATTTCCATTCACCAAAGTTCTTGCATTCAGCTTTCTCTTTCCTCTGGAGTGATTTTTACTCTGAAATCTGATTTCAAAGAGCTGAATAAGAAAGGATGAAGTATTTGCATTGTAAGAACAATATTTGTCAGAAAGTCTGAGACACACTAAAGCACGCTTCAGTGTGACAGAAGCATTTTTCAGTGCTGGGTGACGCAGCATAGAGACATCAACAGGAGTTCTGCGAGCAGCAAAATGAATTAAGCATGGTTTCATAAAAACCTGTCTCCTGGTCGAATTCTCTCACAGTTAATATAGTGAAAACTATCATTAAAGGGTGTTCATCTCTGTTCCTCCTCCCACCCCATGGTTGAAGTTTCCATACTCTCTCTGTCTTTCTGTTTTCTAATGAGAACTGAGCTGTAGGCAAAAGAAATGTAGTGAATAGGGGGAACAGCTTTAATAAAAGATCCTCAGCTACATTATTCTGTCTGCAGGCAGCTATAACCTTTCTTCCTCTGTTGACAAATTGTCTGACACTTCTAGAATATAAACTGATCTTGCTTTGAGGTTAGCATCATACTCAGGTCTGGTGAGGAGTCCAGCTGAGGAGTGTTTTCAGTTCTGTAATACCCCTCTCTATTTTATCATCAGTTTTTTGGAATTAACTTTTGGAAAATAAAGATATTTCACTGCTATTGGCAGCATTGGAGTGGGGGCAGGGAGGGAAATAAAAGCATTCAGCATGCAAGCAGCAGTAGACTGATAGAGCACAAAGGAAGGCTTCAATCCCCCCAGCTTTGTCTCTATAGTTGCTCATAAGCTTTTAACACTTCAACCAGATGAACAATGTGCTGCCTTGCTGAGCATATACACAGGAGCAGGTCCTTGACTAAGCTCATTGGAGGCAGAAAGATGGCAGGAACTCTTTTCTCTGATTTCTTTGAAGGATTTGGAGTCTGAGTAACTGCAGTTAAAGAATGGCTTCTCATCCTTTTCAAATAAAACAGGAATTGCCTTCAACTTCTTATGACCAGAAACAGGGTATCAATGATTTTAGATAGGAAGCTGAGAAAGTGCAGATCTTCAGTGGGTGATCTGGGCTTTAAACCAGTACACTGTCAATGCTTCAGAAGCACAGGCGAACAAACATAATAAGTATTTTGGACACGTCTTTAATAGGATGCTGGAACTGGAGAAATCTAGTTACTACAGTCAGAGAAGGGCAGAGAGACTGATGAAAACAAAGTGCATGATGACAGTGGAAAACAGGCATGAAGGGAAAAAGCTGACAGAAAACATTTGTAAATTGTGCTGAAGTTGAGAAAAAGAGGATAGGAAGGGAGCATAAACCAGGCCAGTTTTGTTTCCTGTGTCATTTTAATATGCTCTCAGATTCTAGAACTTGTGAATAAAAGGGCTGAAAATTAGGTTTGCTATATGATAGTTTCCAGAATTGTTGTAACTGGCTTAAATAATGCAGTTACTTCTTTTTTTATTTGTGTAGATAAATAACATATTTTGATGTGAAAGCAATAATTTCCATAGTATGAGTTTTAATAACTCCGTGCTTCACTTGCTAATGAAAAAGCCAAGTAAGCTGGTAGTAGGACCGGGTCTGGGCTTTAAGAAAAAAAGGCTTTGTGTTTCGTTCTTTGTGGAACTGTGGGTAAGTCATTAACAGGTCCACAAAGGAACGTATGTGTTTAGAGGCTACAGATATAATACCTAATTTGACTCCAAGGGTCTTTATCTAGGCTGAGATACCACTGAATTGATTCTTCTAATTACAGTTTATAACACACATATATACACCACAATTGAAGCAAACAAAAATCAGTAGTCATTAACAGTTGCAGATTTTTGTGTACTCAAAATAGAAGCCATTTAAGTTCATACTCTCTGACTTTAAAGCTTTGTTTATGTAGATAATTTTGTTGTCTTCATGTGAATTTCTTTGAGGGTATTCATATTCTACAAATTAGGTTTTTAGATATTTGGGTATGTAGCTAGACCTTAGTATTTCAATTCCTAGCTGAGAAAACCTTCAGTATGTTTAGGTTTTTATACATTGTTTCTTGCTGTGATTTTTGAGCGTTGTATAAAATATTATGACTTATGTTAAGTCTTGTGAGCTTTCTTTTTCCATTTGTCTCCTCTATGTTTCTGCTTTCTACACTTCTAAGAGATGTCTTCTATTGTTAACACAATTCTACTGCTTTGAATGTAATATATGACTATACAGAAGGTATTGTTTTTGAAAAAAGTCAGGTGTATATTTTTGAAGAATGTCAGAATCATGCTAATTTCTGTTAACTTCAGCTTTATATTCCAATATGCCACCAAAAATAACCAAGGAGTCATACCTGTTTTCAGCCTCTAGGTGATTCAGTTCCCATATGGAAATATTGAGCTGGCATTGTTCATTTTTCTTCTTACCTGGAAATTCCAGCATAAGGAATTAGTAGGAATTCAGTTGATTGAAGTGCCTTATCTAGTTAGCGGATCTGGGCTAAGAGTACAGTTAGTAAAACTGGAACTGTTTACCTAAAATGGTGATTTAAAAATAAATAAATAAAATTTTGAAGACCTCACCATATGTTTACAACCTAGGAAGGAACTTTAAAAGGCAGCAATTTTTTGTAGTGTGTTCAGGGTAGCAAAGCCCCCATTATGTTAGCCAGATTAGCTAGTAGCTATTTCTGTTTTCATGCTAGTATGCTAAGCATACTAGTTCAATAGTTCAGAATATTCCTGAGCTGTAGATATGCTGGAGCTATCGTAACGGCAACAAGGGAAAAGCAGGGGCAAGTACTTCCTTTTGGGAGTTCACCAGTTCACATATACTTTTTTTTTTTCCCCCGCAAAACAACACATGTTAATAATTTTAATTAATATATATATATTAGTACAAATTCTTTTTCCTGTTCAGTTTCTCTCAAAGGCTGCAACAGCACACAGCTATCGCTAAAACTTCAAAAATGCTTTCTACATTTATTCTTAAGAAGAATTCCTCTAATATTAATAGCTTTGTATTTTCCTTTAAATACGATTATGACTTCATTGCTGTAACTTAAGCTTGTAAGAAGTGGACTCCTTTAGCTGAATGTGGCAGCACTTATAAATCCTGCATGGGAAAATGGATTTGCCTAGAGGTTTTTATAAGAAGGAGGGGAAAAAAGCTAACAGTAGCTGAACAAGCCTAGAAAGAGTTTCTGGAATAGAAGACTAACAGGATTCAGCCTGTACTGGACATCCCCTAGAGACTCATGGCAGATAGAAAGAGAGAAGAAAACCAAAAGAGTATTTTGAATTTCTAGGGAAGATGGATGTTAGACATTTCTGTTTAAATGGGAAATGAAAAATATTGCAACACCAAGCTGGTCTTGAAGCTAAAGATTCTGATATTTGCAGTTCCACTAAGTGTGCAGTCCTAGACAGTTCTACAGAATGACAATATCATGATATCAGAAAGACACAAAAGTCTTTCATAAACAACACTCATACAGGTGCCATTTGTGTGTAATTTATGCTTTGAATAAGTCAGCAGTAGTCTTATGTCAGAGGGATCATAATTTACATATTTCCTGAGTAGCTTCAAGTTTAAGCTTATAGCTCTGCATGAGAGAATAGTCCAGAAGTCTTGCAAGAAATTAGAAAATTCTGTCCATGCAATACTAATGTCTCCCAGCTCTGCCATATATGAATTTGTCTGCCTAAACTTCCTTACTCTGTGAGATTTGACAAGACCACGGCCTACTGTGGTTTGCTTATAGGCTGTGAATTTGCATCATAAGATGCACAAAGAAACATGGTAAGTAGCAACAAATTCAAGTAGCCCTGATGTATTACCACTCCTTCAGCAGGCAAGATATAGCATAGACATAACCTTTCCAACTACAGTTGTGTAAAGCACATACAGTCAGAGCAACTTCTGCAGGATAAAAATCAGGAAAAAATAAAATCCTTCTTAATCTCTAAGGGAACTGATATTCTGTAGCAGACCAGACAAATAATAGCCATATACACTACTTCATTAGGAAGAGTTTTGTTTCAGCTGCTCTCTCATTTACAATTAGAGGTGTTAATTCAATGGCTAAAGGTCAGGAATTACTCATTGCTAGCTCTGTGTCTCAGAAGCATATCCAGGAAATGGTCATCAGTGCAAATCAGAGGTGTTAAAATGCAATTAAAGGTCACAATAGCTTTTGCTGAATGAAATTAGCTGTGCCCCAGATGAACTTTTTCTGAAGGGATGGCTGCTTAGTTGAGCTGAATATGCCTTCACAGGAACATCCCAGTTAAGATTTTAGAGCAGCCAAAAGACTGTGGTGATACACAGTTTTTGTACGAGCTTGGGATAGCTTAAAGTGCTTCTCCCATTTCTGGATAAAGATGAATTGAAAAAAGAGAAAACTGAGTGAATTCACTTTCGTGGTGCTTAATGCTGAGCAGTTAAAAGAAGGTAAACTTTATATAGATCAGAATTAGAAGTAAGTAAACAAAGGTGAGCATGCTTGCTTTAAGCTGTAGCTTCTAGGTCTACTTCCAGAGCATTTCATACTGGTGTTCTGCAAATTACTTTCCTGTTTGTTCAAACCTTCTGTTTTACCTAGTCAATACTACAGCTGTTGAAAATATGCAGAATTACCTTATCATTTGCTTCCTATACCGTGTCTGGGCAGAAATATATGCATTTGGAATTACCTTAACCTGATTATATTCTTTTACACAGCTTCTTCAAATTTTTGTGAGTCTTTTTTTGAAGCCTTAAAATCATTCTGCAGCAAGTCTTAAGCCTCTCTTAGCATGGTGTTGCCTGCAAAGTCAAGAAAAGGGATTTTTCTATTCTATTAACCAGACCATTGGGTGATGCTGAAATTCTTGTCACTCTTGAGTATTATCAGTAAAAATATTGAGCAGAATGAAAGCCAGGACGTCTCTGTAAGAAATCTAATTCAACAAAGTTTTCCGGCTTAAAAATGAACCCAATAACTATCAAGATTAATTTCCCAACCAGTTTTGAAGTATTATCCCTTAGATTCATCCAGACTAGACTAGACTGCATGTTGCTAAATACATAGATACATCTTCACAACAGAGATTACAACCAATTCAAATACAGCAATGGGGAGGAAGGCTTTTAGGAATCTCAATGATTAAGCACAGCTCAGTAAATAGTCCACTAATTGAGCTGCAGTAATGTGCCATGTGTATAGGCTGTAAGCCTGTCACCTCATTCTGTAAATGAGTCATTTTAATTTGGTTTTGGCAAAGGCAGGGTAGCACATGTAATTGTCAGAAACTGCATTTCTGAACCTTCAGATCTACTAGGGTTTTTTTGAATACTGCTAGGTTCAGCCCTATTTAACTTTGCTTTTATTTTCTAGTTATCAAACATTGTTGAAAGCGTCTGTAAGTTCACTCACTTTAAAGGACACCTGCATGACTGAAACCTTTGTGTTACTGAAGCAGCTGCTTATAAACCATGTTTACATATTTATAGTGAAAACAGTATTTTTACTCCTCAGTATTAGATGTGTTAGCATCACAATCTGCATGAAAAAGTATGTCTTATCAGAAATATTACTCTGATACTGAGAACAGTCTTCAGGGCAGAACTCGGTTGCATTTTTCCTCCACTAAATACTCTTCCTTCCATATTGTACTTCTGCCAATAAAAATGTCATAAATTATTATATGTTGTTCCATACTTAACAAAGCACACAAAGATCCTAAATGTTACTGACTTTTATTAAATTTTCCAAGATCTGAGGGTGGTTACCTCCCAGCAGAATAGAGTTAGACTGTTCTGGCCACCTGCTGCTTTCCACCAGCATCCTTCAGCACTCACTAGGTGGCTGTGTATCCTTACGTATGTTAACTTGTAAAGTTAGAAAGAGTAGTCATAATCCCCACACCATTTGAGGACTTTTCTGAGTAGTGTGCATTCCAGTATATGGCTTGTATACTCTCTGTCTAGGTCATCTTGCTTTAACCTTGACTAAAGTGACCCCTGAATTAACCTAGACTCTTCTGCTCTGAGAACATGCCAATCTCTCTGTACCAAGCTTTATGATGCTTCCTTTACCAACCTTGGTTATACTTCATCAAACACAACTGAGTACACTGGTTCCTTGGCAAGAGTGTTTACTTTGCACATCCATTGTTTGGTAGAGAAAAAATAGTTAATTATAGATCTTTGTTCTCTAATACTTCTAGTGTGGTGGTTTTATCAGCATAATCATGAGGAGGAACAAAAAATGAGGCAGTCTTCAAACACATAACCTTTCAAAAGCAAACTGATATGAGTTCATAAGTTGCATACTGAAGGAGTCCTTAGGTAAACACATAAGTGTGAATCATGCTTTCATTGAGTTAGACAGTGTTGAGTTAACCTAATGCAGTTTGGAACCATGTTTATTAACTGAACAGCTATAGCAGCTGAAGACTTGTCATACTTGATCAGACCAAATATAAATACATTTCATTATTGACAGTACTGGCTACTTAAAAAGAAACTGCAAGATACTCTAAAATAGAAAATGACTTCAAGTTATTAACAGTTGAAACAAGACTCTTCAGTTTCCTTCTGAATTTTTATTTTAGCTAGTAAGATATGCTTGTTCTTATTGTATATATCAGTCTTTTTTCCTCTTTTTTCCCTCTCATAAGGTCTTCCCTGAAGTCATATATTGTAGCAATGTATTCCACTTCTGAATTTAGGTGAGGGGAATAAGGATTTCTCCTTTTTGTTTCTTTTAAGCATCTACTCCTGTCTTATGCAACAGTAAAAGACAGATTTCAATCTTTTTTGTATAATCTTATTTCATCTCACTTCTGTCCTGTTACGCGTTATCTTCCTAAAATAAACGGTCCAAATATATTTGGTCCTCTCCTGATGTGAAAAGATCTTTTTTTTCTGCTTTTATTAAATAACTGTAGTCTATCTGGAATAATTTTTTAATATAGTATTTATTGAAAGATAAGTCATACTTTATACAGATTGATTATTGTAGCATTGATTAACATCATTTTATTCTGTTTTATTTCATATTCCTCATTTGACATCTTAGATATCTAGCTTATTTTCATGCTCACAGTAGGATATTAAGTTGAATTTTGGGTTTAAATATCTCCATCACTCACAGTTGTGTAGTTATGTAAGATAGTGAGCCTCAGTCCAGCACACTTGACTTCGAATATACTGCCCCAAATGCTATCTGCCACCATCCTGTCTAAGTACCTAGGTAGGCTGAGGCTCTCTACAGATCCTTGATTATTTTTCTGTTTTAATTGGCTCTTTGATTTTCTGCTGGTTTGATTAAATAATGGTATAGTGATTAGAAGATTTTCCGAATGTTCTTATTTTTACACAGAAACACAAAGTTTATTTTAAAATAAAGTTGGATTTGGCTTAGCAGATGACAAAAATCTTGAAAATACTTTTTATTTCCTCTTGCGCAGATACCTCAAAAACATACAATATATTATATTTCAATAAATAGTCTAGGATGGGGAGGAAATATCATTTTGGAGATAATAGTAGCTTGATAAATTTAATCCAAACGTAACTGTTCAGCAAACTTATTCCTTTTGGTTATTATTTTTTAATGGGAAAGGTCTGTTTGCAGAACTAAGTAGGGCCATAACAGGCATGAAAGAGACATAAGCCAGGCTTATACAAAAATCAGAGGTCTACATTTCCATAGTGTAATCCAAATCAAGCTGTACAACTACAGGTATTGAGATGAGAAAATATCACTAAAGAGAAGCCCATGATTCTGGAGTGAGCAGGCTTTCCCACTAGAGAGAAATCCATTTGAAAGAGTTCACCTTCCTCCTTTTTTAAGCTGAATTAAGATATCTTCAATTTGTCTGTCTCTTCCTTTTGTTCCTTTTTTTTTTTTTTTTAAAAAAATCTTTGCACTTCGAAAGGAAAAGTCAGAACTGGAAGTTACAAACCACCTCACCCATAAAGACAAGAGGACAGCAGTTACAAACTGAATTGGGAAGTATTTGACAAAAATTAATTGATTAGTATTGCTCTTGGTGTCTGGGTCTTCCTCCCTCAAGTTGGTACTGTCCTGAGCTCTGGCAAAGTGGTACCACTACTCTCATCAAATATCTTTTCAGTTTTCATCTGTAAGGAGTCAGCTCTACTCTCTGAGTGAGAAACTGGGTTTTCTCCACCTTAGCTTGCTGGTCAGGTGTCTGAGGTTTGTTTTTTTGGCAGCAGAGGGTAAGAAATATAAAACACTAAAACAGGTATATGAAAAAAAAAAGCATGCACTCTGCAGGCACATTCACATGCATGTTTGCAGTAAATTACTTACGGAAAGCCAAAAAACTTGAACTTTAGTAGATCATAACAAACTAATGTGTAGATTTGTAATATTATCAAAATCTAAGCTGTAGACTGTACAGTCTTGGAAAATGTTTTAGAATCAGTTATTTGGCTTCTTTTCTTGACTGCAGTATAGAAAAGTGTGTGGTGACATGTGTGTTTATCTTGATAAATCATAAAAAAAGTGCTTAAAATTTCTAATTAATTAGAAGAGCACAAAAACCTGTATTCTTGAGACAAATAGGACACCTTAGCTCTTGTAACAATATTACTACAAGAATATAGGAGGTGCCCTGATGACTCACTGATATTTTACACAGCCCAGACTTCTGTCTCTGATTGCAGCAGTGGGTTGGATTACTTGTGAAGAGTGCCCAAGATGAGCCACTTTCACCAGTCCATTTATACTCTACTTCCCAAGCATCCATATTGTCAGAAATATTGTTTGTGTCCGTGCTACTAGTAGGCTAAAAGAGAATAAACACTAATTATCTTGTGAAATACATTGGGAGGAAGAGAGAAATCACAATCTAAATTTCTTTTCATATGCATGTGAACAAAACCAGCACTGAGAATGGAAGGCTTAAAATGATAAAAACAATTAAAGTCTGAATGTCAGGTCTGAGTTTATTAAAAATAAATTTAAAAAATTGTACAGAATTAGTAAAGAAAACATATCCTGAGATAGCTGAAGTCATAGAAGGTCATCAGAACATTAAAAAGAGTTAGACTGTTAAAATTTAGTTCTACTTGTGTTAGTGCATGCATTGCAATGAGCACAATTGTCGGCTGGAGTTGGAAGTGAAGCTGTCGTGTGTGACATACTACCCTATCATTGAAAAGATGGAGTGATAGGTTAGATTTGGTGCTTAAAGCAGGAAAAGCAATCATCAGTGTGATTTGTACATGTATTAATACTTCAAGCTTTAACCAAATAGCAGGGAAACACTGCAGACTTTCTCAAGTATGCTGCATACAAGTTTTCAGTAGAAAATACATGCTTGACTGTCAGTCTGAATGCTGCAGATCAGACTGAACAAAAGGGTCTTGGCTTTCAGTTCTCTGCACAGAATATGGTGCTTCAGGATGATATCTTGTCTTATGCTGCCTGTCAGTCTCTCAAGCTCTCTCCACACAGCATGTTTTGTCAGCATGAGCTGTTGTCAGGATGATCTTTACAGTCAGATACCTGTCCTGAACTCTCATGTTGCCTTATATGCAGAGTTCTTGGCAGTGTATCCATCGATCTGTGAAGGGCGGCAACCAAGCTGAGAGTGCCATCACAGTTAAAGAACTGATGCTGGACTGTGAAGTAGTCTGTCATCTTGTGCTTGAGTATTAGCTGCTCAGATCTTTCATTTGATGTAGAAATGGTAGAGATAGTGAGCAGTAAAGACAGAATAGCACAAAAAACAATCCAAAAGTCCTGAGACTGCAAGGAATTAAAGTGTTTGCCAATGAAATTTTATTGCATCCCAGCAACAAAAACCTGGAAATCTTAGTCATGTAATGTCCAGATTATCATTTAAACTGAATCACAACTAAAAATATGTTAGTTTAGAATAAATTACTCACTTCAGATATGGGCTCTGAATTAAACTCAAACACTGGAAAGAGTCTGCTAATCCTGTTACTAAGCGGCAACATCAGTAATGGAAATACTTAAGTGGATACATGAGAGCATTTATTCATTGTAAGAGATCTGGAATAGTCTGCTTTAAACATATAGTTACTAGAAGCAGCTGGGGATACCTTGGTGTAAGAATCCCACGATTCATCTCCTTCCCTGCAAGTTTTTCTATCTACTGTTTACAGTCTGTGTAGTTATGAGTCTAGTCTAACATCTGACTAGAGAATTCCCTATCATGTACAAAACCAAATATGTAGGAGAGATGTTGCATTCAAGTACAAGTAAGCTGGTTGGTGTCAGAGACTTCTGGGAGGTAACTTAGGGATTTGAAGACACCTGTGTATCCTCACCGAGCTTGAGAAAGAGAAAGTGTGTTTTGGGAGGGAAAATAATTAAAAATAAATTTAAAACTACATGTAAGTCAGCCATATTTATTATACAGTGTTGTGGATAGAAATTTACTGCAAGGAACAGTCTAAAACAGGTTATGCACCTAATGTGTAAAAGATTAGTGCATCAGCTGTGAAGTTTAAAGAAGCTATATTCACCCTGTAAGTATTGTTTGCTAGAGTATGGTATCTGGAGCAACTGCTGAGAGATACTGTTCAGCACTTTTATCAACAACACCCATGCAGCCTGCTGTATGTGAAATATTTTGCCGTGGGATTAGTAAGGTGTTTCTCTAAAATAAATTAATTCTGGCTGTTCTTTATATGCTTTCACTGTTGAATTAAACCATGGTACAGTACGCAATTTCTTTCTTTATGGAAATGTTTTGCAGTGAGCAAGAAGACAAGAGCAACTTCACCTTTTAAAAATAAAAAACTGGTTTCTGATAGCTATTATAAACTCCAAGCAGATAGCTTCTCTTCTTCAGTACATTGCCCATAGTGTAGCATAGTGGGTTTATAATTGCAGTGAAAAATCATTTAAAAAAAAAAAATTGTTATATTCAGGGTCTATGGATTCAGATTGATGCACAGTATCAGCTTCCACTATTAAATGACTGTAAATTCACAGGTGTTCTTAGGGACCAGTGATGTTCAATGATACCTTATCAGACCGGTGGGGAAATTTTGATGAGACAGAATTGACTTATTCATTTGTTTTCCTTTGGCATTTCTTTCTGCCCTCTGAGATTTCTTAATGGAACTGTTTTGATTAATTTATTTCAGATCTAACATTTGCACTAATATCCATTCTTTGTAGGAAGATTTTATATGAAGTTTTATTATTAATATTTCATAAAACTTACAGGGTCATGAATTGAAGGGTTATTGACTCAATAAAAGGCCATGACCAAAAAGCTCCATGTTCTCTGTCAGTTCTTTAATTATAAAGATTGCAAACATCTAGGAGAGCAGGTACATCCTTTACCCTGATCCATTATTCCATATTACAGAAACATGCTGGTTAAGTCCATATACATATATCACTGAACAAACTTACCGACTTTATTACTTTCAAATACAGTCACTTTTATATAACTAAAATCTATACTCTTTCACAAATGTCAGTTTGTAAAACTGAATTTAAACCAAAGTTGAATTAACAACACAAAAGAAGCCTGAAGACAGTTTTAATGTGAAGATCAATTTTCTTGTTTCTTTTTTTAACTCAAGTAAACTAAAATTATGTATATTATTATCACACATTTATTTATTGTGAAACTACACAGAGTTAGTGATCCTCAAGGGGATTTTTTTTCAGAGATTAAAATTTTAGTTGTTTAGAATTAGAGGTCATAAACCTGGGATACGTTGGTTTTTTTTATCCCAAAAGATAATTAACAATATCCCAAAACAAGACTAGTAGTAGGACTGCTTTATGATTTAACTGAGAACAGGAGCTCTGTTCCATCACATTTGCTTTTATATTAAAACTTGACCATGATCTTCATTTACAATAGTGATACCCGAACTAATCATACAGACAGAAAGAGGTGAAATATCCCATGATGAAAACTTTGGCATTTGTGGTTTTGGGGCAATGAAAGATGCCATGTATATTTCTGAGCTGATGGATTTTGTTGCTTTAGCACCTTATTTAACTAAGCTGGATGCTAGGCTAAATTGTAACAATGATTTATAAAGTGGGTTTTTTTCTGCATTGGTCTAGCTAGAAGGCTCACTGTCTGCTATTTCTGTGTACTCTTGAAATCAAATTTTCTTGTGTGTTCACTAATATGATTTATTCTGAACAAATCCATTTAGATGTGCTTGTTGCATAGAAAGTGGTTTCAGTGAGGATGACATGCCAAAGATTTAAATATTAAGGTATCGGTGAAAATTCAGGGAAATTACAGTTTCAGTGGTTTTGTATTTTTTAAGCTTCCTTTTGTTTTGACAATTGCTCGTATTACTTTGGAGAAAAATTGTTCCAAATATCACTATGGTGTTTAAAATAAGCTCATCTGACTCTTAAAGCAGTCAGCCACAGAATGATTTTTGGGTCGATACTGAATCTCTGTCTTGTCTTGTTCTGTAAAGGCACATCACCTTATATAAGGATATCAATGAAGAATTCAGTGTTAGACGATTAAGAGGAGCAGCTGGTAGGTGTTGTCTCTCTGTTGGCCTTTTGGATGAGTAATCCACTAAAAGATATCAGTTATGAAGAACAACTTTAAAAATAACTACTAAAATATTCCAATATTTATAATACTATCAACAATATTTTGCAATTTAGGCATTTAAAACCTGTTAAATAATATTTTTTCCTCTAATTTTACTTTATAAGGAAATAAAACATGCTTTCTTTGTTTTGAGTTGTTAATGTATCATAGACTGGAGTACTTATTCTGAATTTGCATGGTTAAATTATTAAGGTGGTTTTTCTACTTAAAGTATATGCCTTCTATGATATAAATGCTCCTGACTTTGTGGCAATTACCAAATCAGAGGGCAAAGGACTCTCTCATCTATTGCTCATCCTTTATAATATAGTTCCAGTCAAACTTTTCAAAGCCTATAATATAATCATTTAGAGATAGTTATAAAATGCCTGAGGCATTCAGGCCTCCCATTAACTGCTAATGATAGTGAAGAGCCTAAGTCTTGTTTATCACGTAGTGCCGTAATTGCATTTTAAAATAAAAGAAAGCCTTTCTGCTGAGTATAATCTTAAAATAAAATGTGGCAACCTAAGCACTGCAACTCAAATCCTTCTGTGTATCTTTATTTAGGGACTTCCTGAGAAAGATGCTGTGGTTTGACCATCTGAGGGTAGCTATTGATGAACCTCGTTCCTTTGTGAACCAGCTTATAAGTTTCAAAACCTTTTTTTGATTATGAATTCTTTGATTGTGGATATTTGGCTAATTACAGATAGTAACAATATTTTTTCCCTTTTTTTCTAAACCTACTACCTGATCATTTGATTGGATGTAACATATATGAATCCATATTTATGTACAACAGGATTCATTGGCCTTTTAAGAGGCCCAAGCTAAGCAATGTGTCTAGTCTGAAGTAACTCTGGATTATGGAAGACATAAGTAATGCAGATGGTAGTTAATGGGGAGAGAGAGGTACCTTTGGAGGATGAGTGATCCCAGTTAACAAAGATGTTGAAATGGTGGAGTGAATTGTTTTGGCAGGTTGTGTGCAGTATAGACGGCTGGCTTCAACTGCAGACTTAATGTGGCTAATAATAAGTGATAGGAAACAGCTTATTTCTAAAAGTTATCCCACTTCTTTATATTTCTCCTTATTCAACCATGGTTTTTATTTCAAATATTTGGGATTACAAATACATGGAATGTTCAAGATATGGGAAGATATTAGATTTATATACTGGTACAATGATATTTCCTTTTTATTTAGAAACTGGAGAGGTGTATTAGGTTAACTCCCATTTAATGTGTTGAATAAAAAAGAAAAAAGAGGTTCAGGATTCAAGCTATTGTCGGTAGTTTGTGAGTGTTTAACATTCAGAAAACATTTTTTTTTAAAGTCTTACCATTTAAACAAAACATTTGAAATTAACACCAAAGTTTATCACCTGTAGTCTGAAAATTATTTCTATTTTCAATAGAGAACACCACAATTAGCAAAGATTAAAGGTGAACTGTAGCCTTCACCTACTTTTAGGGACAGAGTTCCCAGACAAAAACCAAGGAATACACACTTTCTGTTTCAGGAACTTCACATGATTGTATGTCCTGTAGCAATTACTGAGGGAAAATGTGACAAGTTTCAGGAAGGTGACAAGTTGTAGGTTGAAGACGGGCGCTATAATGATGTGAAGAATGACCATGAAACTGAGGGTGTTTAGTGGACATACAGAATTTCCTACTTGAGACTGAGAATATATCACCTCTTTCTAGAGGACCATTTTCTGCTCCTTTTACTGTGTGTACCTGTGTAATCTACTTCATACTATAAGCAACTCTGTAACATATTTTAAAAAAGGATTATGAGTGCAGAGTCACAGAATCAGACCTAGGAGGTATCTCTGTTATGCTAATAACTGAGATTTTAATTTGTATAAAGATATTTTACAGTCAAACTTTTTTGTTTCATGTTGTTGCAGGTTTTTTTTGGTTTTGTTTTTTGGGGTTTTTTTTATTGATTGTTTTTTATTTTACAAGGCTGCTTACAACCAGAATAATTAGTACAGTCACAGTTGAATTAAGGAATAGTGCAAAAAATAAATAATCTAATGAGACTTGGAAAGGAAATCAATACAAAATACACTCAAGAATCAACGCTGATGTTTTCCCCAGATAAATTTCTGTACTGATTGTCATGAAGTATATCGATGTCACTGTCACTATGACAACATTGTGACAAGAACTAGTCACTCTAGGCTACCTTGTAAAAGGATCTGTCATCTATAATTTTTTTGTATAAAAAGTAGTAGAAATGAGAGCCTCTCCCCTAGCACAAGGTTTTGTTTAAGGTTAGATGATTTGATATATACATGAGATCAAGGTATTCCTGAACAAGTGACAAGCTAGATTTTCAAGACAGGTAAGAGCAATATATTATTCAAATACAATATGCTTTTACTTTTCAACTAGTGAAAACAAGAAGAAAAAAATTGTGTTCTCTGAAACACAGGTATTTGTGTGCAGAAAACTAATGTTTTGATATATTTCTCAAACGTATGGCAGAATTTTGTATCTGAGGAAGTAAACATTTGGAAGTGGAATGTGTGTAATTTAACTTGGGGGGGGGGGGGTTCTGTATGCAACCATTTTGCCCTTTTAGTTTAAAACAGTCTCTCCACCTTTATGCATTTCTGGTTGTGTGCTATTTCAGCTAAGCCACAGAATCTGTGATGTACTTTTCTGCTTCTCTTCTCCTCTTCTCCTTCTCTTCTCTTCTTCTCTTCCATATTTTACCATCCACAGACCTAGTTTAATTTCTCCTTGTGTATCTACCTGACTTCTACTGTCTCATAGATTTTAACATTTGTATTGTCCCACATCAGAAATACTACACTGGTGTCAGCAAAATAGCTTGTGAAAACAGTAGTCTCTAGAAATATCACAACATTAACAAAAGCCATACTTTCCGTGTTTGTTAATCTACATATTACATTTTTGCAAATCTGTTCACCAACCATAGTGCTTATTTTTTTTATATTAGCTGTTTAGAAACAGAGTACCAACATGATATCAGCATGGAAATACACCTAGATAAAATTTTTCCAGAGGTATTTCTATTCCTAATAAATCTTAACCAGATCTGAAACTCCTATGGGGAATCCTTTGCATGTTTGCTTTGCTGTCTTTTAACTGTGCAAGCCTAAGTGAGCAGATTTATTAAGCTCTGGCTCTTTTGATCTTGATTTCAGTTAAAATAAATTTAACTGGTGTTGATTTCTAAACATGTCCAAACATATTTATCCTAAAGTGATCATTACTTCAAAAGAGAATTTTAGTCATTTATCAAATACAGTATTCAAACATTAATAAGAACAATGATGACTTTATAAGTTTCCTTTTTATATGAATACCTTGTTCTGTTCTTCAACTATTCACCAAGTAAGACCAATTCATTGGGAAAACTGGATAATCCAAAAAGTTATCATTTAGTTAACATTTTTTTGTTGAGACATAATTTAAAAAATACAATGTGGAGGCACTATTTCTGCATATAGAGTTTGAGGACAGGCAAAAGTATTCAGGAGTTAAAAAGAAATCCCATCTGAGGGAGAAAACTATCAGTGTAACAGCAGTACTCACTGCACCATCAGTGCTCAATATGTAGTGATCAAAAAATCAGAGCAAGTTCTTCCTCCTCTAAATACAGGCTTGAGAATTTCCTGTAACTCTCTGGAGCCCAATGAGCATTATCTTAATAAATAATAAATAAAAACACAAAAAAATCCACCCAAAAAACCCAAACAAAAACTTCCCTCCTCTATGCCCATCAAAAAGGGAATAGGGTATCTGCTTTTAAAATAAACTTCCTGAGGTCCTGAGTGGTTGGTTAGTTAAGTTAAAGTTCTTTAAGTTAGTTGTTTTCCTCCAAGTCAACTGCATTTAAGTTTTCTCCATCATAATGTGTTAAAGTAAGTAATCTAAAAGTATTTTAAGCCTGAATTAAACTTCTCTTGTTCATGCATGTTGAAGAACTTTAAATGGTTATACTGGAATTTTGATTAACAGACTGAAATGAAGTCACCTGAACGTACAACCTTTATACAAAAGGGATATAGTAGCAACAGTCAAGGAAGATGGTATGGTCCTTTGGCTCTCTTTCACTCTGTACCATGTGAGATTGTTCTAAGGATGCCTTGTATCTGTCTAGAACCAAGTTATAAGAAAACTATTCCTTCTGCTCTTCCCAAATGAACTCAATGCTCAGCTTTAGCTGCATGATCTTATTCTGGTGCACTAAGAGCACAAGACGGGCAGTTGCTCTGTGGATGGATCCTAGGCACAGGTAGGAAGACACCACAGCGTTAGGCTGCAGGAGGTGGCTTTTCCCATAGAGGAACCTAGGGAAACCCTGCTGCAGCCAGCAGAGGCTGGGAAGTAGGCTGGCAAGGGCAGAGAGGCTGCTGCCCCTGGTAGCACAAGTTGCTATTTTGTCTGTGCTTCCTTGCTGGCTTCAGAAAGGTGCAAGTCCAGCTCCCCTGGGTTCCATCCTAGCTCCAGCTTTTTCTTTTCCAGCTCTGTTCAGGTCCCAGCCTTGTGTTCTTTGGAAAATTTATTTTTGACCACATTGCTGAGAAACCCAGAGCTGGTTCTAGCACTCCATAGTTTTACTTCTGTTAGAGGTTAGTTTAACTCTGACCTTGCTTTATGGTATAATGTTTGTCAAATCATATCGGGTTACTACTGACAGGCAGTGAGGCCTTATTAAAATATAACAATGATGTTTTCAAAATTGATTAGTTAGTTGAACACTAAAAAGATAAATCATTAGCTTTGTTGTGATCAATAAAAATTAGTAAATAATGTATTCCCATGTGAAAATTCTGATTTTGAAATATTTTAGAGAAGTAATAACATTAACGAAATGAGTGTATATTATACAAACATGCCATCTTGGATTCTCTGCATGTTTTGTCTTCTAATAAGGTATATAAATACAGAACATAAAACTTATATAATATTTTCATGGGTTTGACACTATAATTTTCAATTTCTTAGGAAAGAATAAATAATTGTTAATGAGAATAGACAGACAAAGTAATAACCCATCATTTTTGGATCCAGGTTTACCTAATTAAACCTACCAATTTAAAGTGGTATAAGCAGTAATCTCTTTTGGAAAATGTAGAAACAAGTTCCAGTCAGTGCTCACGCTGATATATTTTGTGGTTCCATTGTATGTTCTTTTAATGAAATATATTTCCTAAATAACAGAAAAAGGATTCATAATCAGACTAATTAATATTAGCTTTTATTCTTTGTTTTTACTATGTAGTACAAATACATAAACCTAAATGTCTCATTAATGTTTCAAATTAAGCTGATTTTGCATTGTTTAGAATAAAGTCTTTCTGCATTTCCTCAGTTCTTCCAGGGGTGTCATTCTGTAGTATTCTCAATAAGTAAAATAACAATTATAAAGTTATATTTTTTTTAACTTTAAGATATAAACTGAGAGCTGAGGGTTTTTGTTTGCTCTAGATAAAATCTTTGAAAGCTTTAGAAATACTGCCATTTTAATTCCAGTGAAATTTTGTAGTTTGTAAAGTTTTGAAAATTTATTGTGATTCTAATATGGCAATATCTAGTTGGAATAAAATGTCTATGACCACCACATTCTCTTCAGAAAGATCCAGACAAATCGAAGTCCATAGCAGAGCAAGAAGAATAATATATTTGAAAAATTTGACTGGTCACAAAAATTTGAAGAAAGTGTTTGACACCCTTCTGTGAAAGAATTATTATTTAAACAGGATAGTAAGCAAATGCTTCCTACATTATGAGACAAAAGGGTATATATTTTGTAACAAATAAAGGCATTAGAGAAAACTTGTTAGCTCTTAGGACAAAAAAAAATTGAAATGTAGAATCTTTCATTGGAAACTTTTGCTCAACAAGTAGCTGTTATGGAATTCAGTTTTAAAAAGATTTAGAACAAACATAAGTTTATATTGCATATTTTCTAAATAGTGTTAAGAGGTGTAAATCTGTAAGACAGCATAATTCTGAAATAGTTGTGTAACAGCAGTGCCTTTTTAATAAGCATTTCTACCTGCTGAGTATATTTTAAGTTGTAGCTTGTGTTCCTCTCAGAATGGATGATTTACTGCTCTTAATCATGTAAGTGAACACACATGAGGGAATGAAGTTGATTCTGTTCGTTCTTTCACTCTTCAGGAGAACTACTGAATCCCTCTATATATGCAAACCCAATAAACAGCAAAGTTCTAAGCAAGGGCATCATACAGATTCTGTAGCTACTACTGTGAATGGTAATACAGAGGTTATAAAGAAATCAGTCTGAGCCTCAGTTTCCTATAGGTTATTCATTGTGCATAATAATAATAAAAAACAAAAAAAAGAGGAAGAATCTCAGTACACTAATTACAGAATCAAAACATTGGTTTCAAAATCATGAAGATGAGAATGGAAATGTATTTACTCTAGTCATTTTCCTGAATTTCAATTTGTGCTTCTATGCAGCCAGCCACATTATTTACATGAATGGAGCTTATTCTGTCTGCCTTCTCTTTCTATCATTAGTAAATAACTGTCTTTTTATTTATGTCACACAGAAATAATCATTTCACTTATAAAAAAAGCAAAAGGGAAGGGGTTTGGAATATTTAAATTTTCATATCATATGACTTGCTGATTACCATTAAAATTGTCCACAAAATACGTGAAATATTTGTATATTATTTTTCCTTAAGTGGCTATTTTTATACTTTTTGATGCCTAGGGATTATTTAGAATAACAATTTTATTTGGAGTTTAATTTTTTACAGTGGCAACTTCAAATTTAAATTAATCGCATCTTGGCATTAGCTCACATCAATCATCACATAAGAATAATCCACAAAGGGGAAATTGCAAGTTCCCTTTCAAATTGCTTTTAATACTCTTCCACGGTCATCTTTTCAAAAATAAATAGTAAGATGATCCTCTATTTTAATTTCCCACTCAGCTCTGGAGGAGGTTTTTTTAACATGCTGGATACTTCATACAAATCTGCACTCAACTTTTTGGAGCACTAGTTGAGAAAGAAATCTGACCACGTTTCTTTTACAGACAGCAGATTTGCTTCTAGTGTTCTATCTTCTGAAAAAATTGAGGGACTAAAAAGGAAAGTATTTTTCCTTGTTTTAGTTTATTCTTTGATCTGATATCTCCCCCATAATGAGATGGAGGCAAGCAAAAATGAGAATTTTTTAATATGAATACCAGGTTTCAATGAAACATGTGCAACATGTAATGGAAAAACTGCAAAATCACAAATAATGGATAAATTATCTGTTGTTCTGGTTACCAACAAAGGCCTTTGTGACACAAATGCCTTATGCTTTGTGTGTTGCAGGAATATTGAGTCTGCTGCTGAATGCTAATAAGTACATACAGTTGGGATCAAAAAAAGATTGCAATGAACTTTGCACTTAATCAGAATGTGGATGATTATTATTGTTAAACAATTATTCCTCGTAAAGGAAGAATAATTATTCTAGGTGTTGATGCATTAGTAATTACTGGAAAGTCTGAGAACAAATGGGCATTAGTACATTTGTGAACTGCTTTTTATCTTCTTTGTACATTACTGCCTTCTTGTATTGCTTCTGTCTGAAAGCCTGTGAAGCATTTTCACTGCAAGAATGATTTAAGATTTGACATAATGTTGAACACTTTGACTTTGTATCCGTTCCTCAGCCCTTTGGTTTGGTAATGTCTGCCTGAGTACATCCAGAGAGTGGGTCTCTTAATGAATTGTCTTGCCAGCCCTCCTTGTGAAGGGTGTGAAAAACTTTCTCATTCAGATTTGAATAATTATTACTATAATACATTTATTTATGAGTATTACATCACACCATACACTCTCCCTTTCTCCAGAGAAAAGATATAGGTAACATCAGTAACACTGACAAGCAATATAAAGGCATTTAGAAAACAAATAAGCCCTTTTATTGCTTGAGTAGTCTCCTCATTTCTCGTGTCTCAGTGCATATAGGCAGCAGTATTTTCCCAAATATTTGTCTGGGTGTCCTCCAAATCTAAAAAAAAACCCAACCAAACAAAAAAAAAACAAAACAAAACCACCAACCAATAGATGTAACACTATATTGCTACTGATGAATCAGTGCAAGACATGCCACATATACTCTTACATATGACAGAGGTCAGAATCTGACAAAGAACCTTTCTTTAACTCAGTCCTGCCAATACTGTCCTCTTGATACTATTGTCTTATTATAGATATGTACCTATAAGGGTTATTTCTCTCAAATCCAGTAGGCGTCCCAGGTTAAAGAGAAAGTTATGAGACCAATATAAATTTTAAAGAATAACAATGAAAAATATATTTTAAAGTAGATTGTGTTTTGTAAATCTCTGATAACTTAAAATTTTTATGGTACTTTGCGTGTCTAAAACACTGTGTAAGCACTAATTAGTTTTCACCTCTAGCTTGTAGCTAAACCTTACCCCAATTTTATGACCTGGAAAAGTGGGAGAGCAAACATTAACAGTGTGATGAAAGGCCAAAAGCAGATGTGAAACATTCCAGATAAGATTTTAGGAAATGTGTTCCCAAACCTATTGCCAGCCATATAGGATACACTGACTCTTAATTAGTTCGATTATACTTTTGACTATATCCTTGCTATAAGGTAACAAATGTAGAAACAGTTACATAATGTTTAGCATTCATAGTAGAAAATGTTCATTGTAAGGGAACATTTATAATGTATTCTGTATTGTCACTGATGGGGGTTTTTTGTTTGGGTGGGTTTGGGTTTTTTTTTTTTTTCTGATTATTGAACTATTATCATTTCACCAGTTTCATCAATGATATCTTCTGATATTATATAAATAATAAGAGATACTAGGTTTGTGCGTACTATCAGGATTGCTTCCCGAGTACATACAATGGCCTTTGGATGTCCTAATTGCTGCAATTTGAGTTAATTTTCTAATTAGTTTTATGAATAAACTTTGGAGGATTCCTTTTTAAAGATGAGCTTGCTAGCCAGGTAGGCTGCTAGGACTTGTCCCGCATTCAGTCAACTTTATATTTAGCAATTTCTGTGAATTGTGAAGGAGAATGTTTTATAACTTAAGGTACATGTAATTTTTTCATCTGTGAAAACATTCTCACAGGGTTATTGCAGAAATAAGCTATAATTTAACTGACTTATTTTTTCAGAAAGTCTTTTTCAGCTATAATTTCTATGGTTTTTTGTTTTTTTTTTTTTTTTATTTTCCTCCAGAGAATACAGTTCTTTTGTGCTATATTTCAGCTTGGTTATCTAAAACAAAAATCTGGAAATTACTGAACAGTAAATATCAGGTAAATTATTAAATTACCTCATTGCTAATAGCAGACTCATTACAAATACATTTTATTTGCCTTCTGTGTTAAACAAACAATATCAGGAACTAGGGGTTTCCAGACTGTGATCAGTGATGGATCCCCTGATTAGTGATCTGTCAGGCTGCAACAGGCCCTGCCTTTGGCCCCTTCTTTCCCTCTCACAAGAGGACATTGCCACAGTCTTTCCCACCCTGTATTAAAGCTACATGGTGGGAGCTATTGTCAGTCTCCTAAATATGTAACTAGATAAGTATTTTCTGTACTTTATGGTATTTTTATGTACATGTGTAAATAATGTAATACATTCAATTATCTTACATATTTAAGTATATTAGTTTAATATTATAAGTGCCATGCTAAATAAACACCTGAAATCTCAGTGAAAGTGTCTAGGAATTACATGCTCAATTTTTCCAGCTTTTCCTACATTTCATTACAGTTGATATAGGAAATTACCAGGAAGAGTTAATCTTTACCATTTTCCCATAAGACTTGCATTATGTCATGGTCCAATCTTTGTTCATCATAATAAAGTAATTCATCTAAGCAACTCCTATGACAAAATGGTGTAATTTTATCCTATATATAATTTGTGGGCAAAGAAATTATAAAATGTAGTGAAATACAGTGAAGTGTGTATTTGAAACAGGTAAATACTGGTAACTTCTGATCTCGTTCTGCATCCCTCCTGCTTGCTGTAGGGATTACTCCTGGAAGGTTTCCTGAGCTTTTAGGCAGGTACCACACAGAGTAGAGTCTCCTCGGAGAAATGTACTGTGTTAAGGAAATATCCAGTTACTTTAGATGTTAGCTGTGTTGGCCAGGTGTACTGTCTCACTGAAAAATGGGCTGTAGTAGCTGCATTGGAGTGGCTTTGTTGCACTTAATGGGTGCACATACAGAGCTTGTCTCAAGAAGACCTCTGCAAAAACAAGGATCTAGGAAAGATTATGGGATTACAATGCTCTCTGTATCTTGCTGTCTTTTGACAACATAATTTCAAGAAATTTCAGTGAAATCTAAAACTAAATTTGTAGGAAAACCTGTTCTGAGATGTGAGTTTTGATTGGAGTGTGACTTATCTGAACTGATGAGTGCCTTTCAGAGGGGGGGAACTTCCCTGTTCTGCTAGAAAAGTGAAGAGAATATTAGTGGATTGAATGTGTATTAATGTGGCATGTAATATATTCTTTGTGACAGAAGAATGTTAATGTTTAGAGATGAAAGTAAAATATCAAAATTTGGATGAAGGGCTGCAGCTGGATTTAAGTAAACTGGTTAGGAAAACAGCTCTTGTAGGTAAATACAATATTTTTCACCTCTGAAAAAGAAAAAATGCACTGCTAAAACACTGGATAAATAATCTTGACTTCAAAGTGAAAGGTTTTTAAAGTACCTCAAAAATATGAAGTAGTCATTAAAAACTTGATGGCGGTTTCAAAGTAGTAATTATTCTTGTATATGACTGAGTAAATATCCTTTCGGTTAGAAAATGGAAAAGTAAACCCCATAAAGATTTGGGCTACCCCATGACATGGTCAATATATCTTCTCTAAAACCATTATGAGAGCTCTGCACTGATAGACAAAGATCCCAGCAACAAAGTGAAAATACAATGGGAGATTTGAACCACAGCTCATGCAGAAATAAAACCAAGTTTACTGTTGCAGATCATAAGAACCCACAAAGGTAAGGTACAGAATGAGATATGGCATGCATGACCACTTCAATATCACTTTCATTTTCTCTTCATAAAAGGAAGAACTAGGACTTACCTGATGCTCTGAGACACAGGAAAAAAAAAGTCTCTGATATTAAATACTTTATGGCATTTCATTTTGAAGGCTTAAAAATCAAGGTTAAAGGAAATTGAGACAAATTTCTTGTGCATTTTCTTTTTGCAATTTCAAAATGCAAAAAGAACAAAGGGGTAAAAACAGTATCATATGGAAAACATAAAAGAAAAAAAGGTAAAAATCTCATTCAGAAATATACTTATTTAGATATTTGAGGATGAGGCCAACGAGGTTGCATCAACTATTGATATAAAAAAGTATTTTGAGGGGCTGACACTCAAATAACACAAATTCTAAATGCCACTATACCAATGGCAAATTTTAACTAGATAAGAACCCACCCCAGGTAGTAGTGTATATTTTTCTTTCTACCTTCGCCCTGAGAATTACTAAAATCTTAGGAATATTAATATAATCTTTATATATACAGTCATTTCCTTGAGGATAATGATCACTGAAAGAATATTCCAGTTCTGTGATAATTTTTAGAAGTAATAAATAGCTCAATCATTTTAAAAGCCTGTTGTTATTTATTAAAGAAATCTTTATTTGTCTATAGAAATGATGGTGGTGAATGAATGTTGGAGGAATCTCTGAAATTTAAGTAATTACAAAGATATAATTTACATATAAACTATAAAATTCATGAAAACATAAAACCTTCAATTTAATGAATTCTGACTGCAAAGCATATGCACAAAAGTTACAGTACCTTGATACAATATGCGGGCTCTTCAATAAAGACAGGATCTTAAGGACAATGATAAAACCACCATATTCATAGAATCATAGAATGTCCTGAGTTAGAAGGGACATACAAGGATCATTAAGTCTAACTCATTTCCCTGCACAGGACAACCCCAAATTCACACCGTATGGCTGAGGGCATTGTCCAAGTGCTTCTTGAATGTTGTCAGGCCTGGTGCTGTGACTGCCTCTCTGGGGAGCCTGTTCCAGTGCTCCACTCCCCTCTGGGTGAAGAACCTTTTCCTAATATCCAACCTAAACCTCCCCTGGCACATCTTCCTGCCATTCCCTCGGGTCCTATCATTGGTTGCTAGAGAGAAGAGATCAGCGCCTGCCCCTCCTCCTCCCCTTGGGAGGAAGCTGTAGACTATGATGAGGTCTCCCCTTAGTCTCCTCTATTCCAGGCTGAACAAACCAAGTGACTTTAGCCGTTTCTCATATGGCTTCTCCTCTAAACCCTTCAACAACTTTGTGGCCCTACTCTGGACACTCTCTAGTGGCTTTGTACCCTTAATATACTGTGGCATGCAAAACTGCACACAGCACTTGAGGTGAGGCCGCACCAGTGCAGAGCAGAGCAGGACAATCACCTCCCTTGACCGGCTGCAATGCAGTGCTTGATGCACCCCAGGGCACGGTTGGCTCTCTTGGCTGCCAGGGCACACTGTTGGCTCATGTTCAACTTGCCATCGACCAGAACCCCCAGGTCCCTCTCTGCAGGGCTGCTCTCTAACCTCTCATTCCCCAGTTTGTATGTACATCCAGGGCTGCCATGCCCCAGGTGCAAAATCTGGCACTTGCTCTTGTTAAACTTCATACGGTCGGTGATTGCCCAGCTCTCTAATTTGTCTAGATCTCTCTGCAGGGCCTCTCTTCCCTCGAGAGTGTCAACAGCTCCTCCCAATTTTGTGTCATCAGCAAACTTAATTAGTATTTCTTCAAGTCCTGCATCCAAGTCATTTATGAAGACCTTAGAGAGTACTGGCCCTAAGATGGATCCCTGTGGAACCCACTAGTGACTGGCTGCCAGTCTGATGTAACCCCATCTACTATAACCCTTTGAGCCCGACCCATCAGCCAATTGCTCACCCATTGCATGTGTTTATCCAGCTGTATGCTGGACATTTTGTCCAGGAGGATATTGTGAGAGACAGTATTGAAAGCTTTACTAAAATCCAAAAAGATCGCATTAACTGGCTTTCCTTGGTCAACTAGGTGGGTAACATTGTCATAGAAGGAAATCAAATTTGTTAGGCAGGACTTTCCCCTCATGAACCCGTGCTGGCTAGGACCAATTACTGCGTTGTCGTTCAGGTGTTTATCAATAACTCCCAGAATAGTCTTCCCCATAATTTTACCAGGCACGGAAGTGAGACTAATGGGCCTATAGTTACCAGGGTTATCCCTGTTGCCCTTCTTGAAGATTGGGGCAATGTTTGCCAGCTTCCAGTCAACTGGGACTTCTCCAGATTCCCAAGAGCACTGAAGAATCATTGAGAGAGGTCTCACTATGACATCAGCCAGCTCTTTTAAGTACCCTTGGATAAATCCCATCAGGCCCCATTGACTCATAGGAATCTAGCTGGAGCAGCAAAATCCCTAGCTGGAGCAGCATCATACTGTCAAAATGTCAACCATCTCCAAGGAAAAGTAAAATAAATCTGATTGACTTATATAAGATTATATTTTAGTGGTGGCTAAAGTTTTGAGGGTTTTTTTGTTTTATAAAATTAATAAAAGGAAGAGCATGCTTGCTTTTTTTATTTTATTTTTATTTAGGAGCTTATATTGATCAAGTAACCACACGAGAAGAACAATAGTGAAAACAAACCTCAAAAAAACCCTTCAATTCACAGAGAGAGAAAAGCATGCAACATCCTCCTTCACAGTTGGTTTTGGAATATGTTCAGGTGTTGCTGTCTGCCAACATGAATAGTTAACATCTTGACAGCTTAAATCATGAAGCATAACAAAATTAAAGTAAGCAAAACTTGAGTGAACTTGAGAAAACAGCGTTTATCATAGGCACTGCTGTCAGATCCAGTCAGTTATTTTCTCTCATATGTTTTGCATTGATAGTCATTTCATTATGATAAAATATGTGGATTGATATAAGCAGCCTAGATTCTGCATGGTGTTCAGTTAGTAAATTTTGCTGATGCTCTAGGTCTGATAGCTAGAAGTTCAACCAGTATGCAAAGTAAAGATAATATTAAATGTCTAGCAGTACAAAAGATAAAAAAGAAAAACAGATTCTAAGCAAGGATAGGTATATTTACAGTGATGGCCAGTGGATCTGGTTCTCAGAAAGGAATTGAAAAATGCTTTGTCTGTCACCCTTCACGTCTCATATTGCATTTTTGGTGGCACTGTGTTCCACTTCCAACCAAGGGAAAAACTGGGTTTTTGCACAGAATAGGGTGGTGGTGGCCTAGTGGGCTGGGACTGCCTTGAGCCAAGGTGGTTTTTAGAGTCCATGTCTTCTCTTAGGAAAATTAGTTCTCTTAATGCTAGGCTACTGTGAAAAATTGAAGAGTTAAACCATCCTTTTGTATTTTCTCAACTGAGTGTTGTAAAGTTTGGAGTAACTTCATCAAGGACAGACCACGCTCGGCACATCTGTAAGGGGCTTAATTATGTAGTGTTTAGTTCCTAAACAGCTTTAGGCTGATGGCAATGGAGATAAAAACTTAAAAAAAGCCAGTAACATGACTTGAAGTGTTTAAGGACATAATCCTCCTAGCTTCCTCTAAGTGAAGGTGCAAAGGACACAACTGAAATACAAGAAATTATCTTCAAACATAAGAAACTTCTTTACTGTGAGGGTGGTTAAACACTGGAACAGCTTACCCAGGGAGTTTGTGGTGCCTTCCTATCTCAGCCACCCTGTGATTCTGTGTTTTGGGTTGCTTTATGCTCCTAGAGTACACTGAAGTTGCAAATTTAACCATTTATAGACAAAGGAGTAAGAAACACTTCTAACAAGAACTTTAGATCTGCCACAGTGTTTGTGAAATTAAAGGTGAATTAATCACATACTTGAGAAATTTTAATCAATATATTTTTTCAGAAAGAAGTTCTGTAAATCAGAAAAGAAAAAGAAAAGAAAAAGTACAGGAAGAAGGACTGTAGAACCTTAGTCATATTTAGAGATAATTTCAAATGTTTTATTCTTCTTCAAAGCCATAGAGGTAATGCTACCTTAAAACAGGTAATCCAAAATATTATCTATGAAATTTTCTTAAAGCATTTCAATTAAAAAACTCCAGAAACTTAGACTGAAAAATTATCCCTAAAAACTAGAGGGGTTGTAGGAATATTATATTAATTTCTAGAAAAGTGGTGGTGTAGAATTGGAACAAGTTCAATATATTTATAGCATAGGGGGACTCATAGCTAAAGCAGGTAAATGACACAAGACCTCATTTATCAATATTCCTTTAGGTTCTAAGGTTTCTTCAGAAATGGGGCAGAAAAAAAAGGAATAGATTTGCAATAGTATTGGTCCACCACTAGCTTTAAGTGAATAGTTTCATTAAACACAAAGAGCTACGAAAGATAGTCTGAAATGAGATTCAGTATTCATTGTTGTATAGCACTGTGTTCCACTTTTCTCTAAATAATGATGAGAGAAAATTAATCTAAATACTGTGTGTGAGCCACAGTAATGTGCAGCTCTCTTGTCCTGCACTTAGGCTGCAGCTGAGGGATAAACTGGTATAATAAATGAACAGTCTTTTCTGTCCTAAGTTCTGCAAATATGATTTTAAGATACTGCCAGTCAGCAATTAATAGTTTGCTTTGAATGTGCCTGTGACTTTTTAAACTTACATATTTATGTGTATGTATATATACTCCAAATAAACAAAGATGAATTCACTAGTTCTGGCATACAGTGGAGCCTGGATGTACCCAGTGTTAAATAGGCATTGTAAAGGAAAGAGTGTTCTTCTTTTAGCTTTAACTATGCTATTGAACAGGAAAATGAAGACTTGAGTACTCGTATAAGTATACAGAATTTAAAATGTCTGATTTCAGGGTGGTAAAAACAGCTATTCTTCCAGTTGTAAGTTTTGGTATGGTGCATAATCCTCTGAATGAAAGGAACTACTCCCTGGAAAAAATGTGAAGTATTCTAAAAAAGTACCCACTGGAAGTGAAAAAAAAAAAAAACAAACCCTCTAAGTAAATCTTGCAATAAGGCAAATCTTCATGAGAAATTTGTTTGTTGTTGAGACTAAGTTGGTCCTCAAAATAACTTGGCTGCTTATAGCAGCTACATGCCACTGTAAGCATGAGCACAGTCAAACAAAGGTATTTCCTTGAAATTCCCTGAAAATTCTGGGTCAAAAAGAAAAAAAAATCACTGTTTGGCCCACTTTTGGCGTTACTCAAATGTTTCAGATGTAGGGGAGAGGGCTGCTACTCCCTAAGACATGGCTGCTTGTTGGGCAAGTTTATCGTGTCTCCCCACAAAGATGACCTCTGCATACAGAGGGCCATTTCAAAAGGTGGACCTATATCAGCCAGCATCTGGTACTTAGAGAGCAGGAAGGAGGATAAACTTGCCTCTTGCCAGATCTTTGGCAGCAGCGCAAAGTTGCTCACAGTGAGCACAGGCTGCTTGGTTGTGCTCTGCGGTGTTGGCGCCCCTGGCAGTGGAGAATTAGACTCCTGAACACCCATTGCAAGGAGGAAGCATTGTTCAAGGGAAACAGAGGGATAAAGGTCTTCCTTCAGAGATCAGTTGGGAAAAGCTGTAACTCTTACTGGGTTTATGAGGAAGAAGAAATATTCAAAACAAGCATAGCATTATGTTTTCGTCAATCTACCTATTTCTTCAGCTGGCTCTTGCCTCTGGGTCCTAGAACATACAGAAACAGTAGCTCCCTGTAACATCTTGCTTTATGCTAAAGAGCTTGAATCTTACTGCTGGTGTTTAATATTTTATACCTGATGCTAACTTCAGCATGTGAGAAATACTGAAGGTTAAAATATCAGGGGCAGAAAAGATTAGAAAGCTGGAGAGACGACAAAGAGAGAGAGAAAGCAATGGAGAAGAGCTCAAAGGCCACGAGCAGAGCATCATGGCACCTTGGTTTTAGTGTCAGCAGGTGTTACGTTCTCCCAGCAAGAAATGTATATTTTCATTTGCAAAAGAAAAAGTTGACTCGTGTTCTAAATAGCACAAAATGCAAGTTATATAGTAAGGTCTGTTTAAAATTATCCAGGTATAAAACCACTTCTGTCAAAGTGAGAAAATAAGGTCCTCATACAATAGAAAAGACAATTTATGATGATTCCTGTCACTGGAGTTGCTTTTCAGGGTTGACAGGTCTGAGAGATATTGTATTCTGTCTGAAACCTTGTCAGACAAAACCAGTGAATTGAAAGAAAACACTATCAATGGAATACTAATGTTTTCTTTGCCTAAATGAACTTTATGCTTCCTTAAAATTTTGCAGTTAGTTGTTCAGTTTCCAGAAGCATTCACACCTTCAACTAAATATTTCTCTCTTTTTTATCAAACTGATATACTCTTTCAAGAAGGTAGTTAGGGATATTTTTTTTTTTTTAAAGAGATTTGAATTTGTCGTTGATATCACCCACATTAATTTTGTGGTTGATAGCATCTCCACAGATGCTTTTGAAAGCTTCCAAGGCAGCTTCTGCTCTTGTGTCCCAAATTTATTCTGAAGATAAAAACTGTTTTGACACTCTCAACTCTCTTTTGTAGACAAAAAAATGGTTGAATATTAGCTAACTGGTCATAAACTAAACCAATGATTAGTAGGCAAAAGAAACAAAATGTTCTCAATCCTGAAGAACTTTCATTGTGGTACTTAATTGCTTCACCTTTCAAAAGCCAATATTTTGAGAACCATAAATTCTTGACACATTTATTTATTTGATCTCATTTTTGAGAAAGATTTTTTTTTAGTATTATGCAAGCTATTCTCCCCTGTGCTTTTTAATATTATGTAAACTATTTTATACTCAGTACTCTAACTACAGTGTGTGTAGGGTCCTACAACATTAGGGAAAGAAGGAAAATAAATTATGTGCCAATACTACACTAATTTTGGCTCCAATTATTTTGGAAACTTCTGCACTTTCATGTTATGACATGTAGTTATACAGAAATGCTTATTATTTGTTGAACACCAGGGAAGACTAGGAACTCTACAGGATGAAAAATGAATGCAAATTTTGCTCTAGAGTGTCTGACAAACACAGTAGAACCAGCTTGGTTGTTGAGTGTAATTTTAGATATCCCATTCTTTCTACATGGCTATCTTGATCAGGTTTCTTTCTGTCAAAATTATGGAGGCATTTACCAGAGGTTTGACTGAGGGGATTGTGTAAAATATGGATGAACTGTGTCAAATGAAGAGAAGTAAAAGGAATTCTCATTTCCATTTCTGAGTTAATATTCTTGAGCTAACAAAGAATTGTCAGGTTATGTCATTACATGGTATAGATCTAGTATGTAAATTCTCTTCCAAAAGAACAGTAGAGAAGACTCCAGTGAGTTGTCTTTCATGTAGAAATTTTGGATTAATTGATTTTCTGATCTTTATTTTGACATTTAGTTTTACCCAGCATTACAGCAGTGCTTGCAGAAAAACTTACCATGGGTTTTATACTTGCTGGAACGTATGTATAAGCATTCACTCTTACTGAGTATATTTTCAGATTAAACTAAAGGACATATTCATATTCTAATTTGGATATATTTTTAATTAATAATAATGAGTTATAGAAAGGGTTTTTAGCACATTTATCCCTGTCATGGTTTAACCCCAGTCAGCCACTCACTCACTCCTCCCTGGTGGGATGGGGGAGAGAATCAGAAGAGTAAAAGTGAGGAAACTCCTGGGTTGAGATAAAGACAGTTTAATGGTAAAGCAAAAGCTGCGTGCAAGCAAGCAAAGCAAAACAAGGAATTCATTCACTACTTCCCATGGGCAGGCAGGTGTTCAGCCATCTCCAGGAAAGCAGGGCTCCATCACATGTAATGGTTACTTGGGAAGACAAACGCCATCACTCCAAACTTCCCCCCCCTCCTTCTTCTTCCCCCAGCTTTATATACTGAGCATGACATCATATGGTATGGGATATCCCTTGGGTCAGTTGGGATCAGCTGTCCCGGCTGTGTCCCCTCCCAACTCCTTGTGCACCTGGCAAAGCATGGGAAGCTGAAAAAGTCCTTGACTAGTGTAAGCACTACTTAGCAACAACTAAAACATCTCTGCATTATCAACTCTGTTTTCAGCACAAATCCAAAATGTAGCCCCATACTAGCTACTATGAAAAAAATTAACTCTATCCCAGCTGAAACCAGGACAATCCCCTATAACACCCCTTACTATTACAGAAACAGACATAAGTGCCTTTAAAATAATTGCATAGTATCCGAGTCATCAAATTACTCTTGACATATAGGTATTTGCCACTACTGTAAAGAAATTGCTTGATTACAGGTAGTCAGCTGGAATTCAGAAAAAAATAAGCTGATATCCTTGTTTCTCACATTACTTAAGGTTTCAAGGCACAGACAGACCTAAATACTACTTAAAGTCCTATGATAATGTATGTCTTGTATTCAAACCTGAACCGCTTGAAACAAATGCAATAAAAAACATTCTTTTAATTATTGCTTAAACACAGAGTAAAGTTATGTGAACTGCTTTTGAATATTTTTTCTGAAAAACTGAAGCTATTTTCATATATATTTACTCATCCTTTTCTTGTAATGTTACTTAATTGCAGCATCAGACTTATAAACTAAGTATCAGACTTAAACTCTTAAGTTCCTGACTTCTGTAAACATTTGCAGGATATAATATTGTTAGGAGTTAAGATCATACCTCCAGATGAAATCTTGTAACGAATATTTGTGGAAGCATCTTTTATGACCATTTGAGACCATGCCATAATTTTTTTTTCCTTTTTTCTCAGGCTGTAACCATATTCCCATGGTTTAATTAGCATGTTAAAAAGTTAGGTTTTTCAGTATATGCTACCATAGCCTCCCTTGTACTCAAGCAAGGCAAAAATGCAACCTATGAGGACAGCTCATACCATCCTGAGAAAGGTCAGATGACTCACTCTCTGCCATTGCCTGTATCTTGCCAATAACTATGAAAGAAGTTTAGCAGACAAATTTTAAAAATGCTTATCGACAATATAATCTTACACATAGTAGCATAGTTTATTTCAGAAGCATTAAACACTATTCCAATGTGGAGATATATAAATGACTGAACAAGTGGGTTAAATAAGCAGTTTGGACTGTGAGGAAAATTACAAGTGAATGGGCTTTAGGTCAAGCAGACAAGCGATGAAAACATTTTCTAATAGTCCGATTGGTATCATTCTTTTTTTATATAAACTGGCTGTTTAAACAATGCTTAAAAATGTGACAACCCTGTTGTTGTGAGGTTCTTTCTTGCCAAAATCAAAGCCTTTTTAGGTGGTTTGTAACAACAGCTGGAAGGGTTATGAAATTGCCAAGGGCTACATTGTGCAAAATTACTTACACGGATGAGAATTTTTTCACATGAGCTGCTTGACTGATGCCAGTGGAATTCCTCATACAAACACATTTCACCATGTGAAAAACTGTATAGTCCAGTCTTTGAATTCAAATATAGATTGATTCAGTAAAAGGAAAAGATTGCGTAAATTTTTGACAAATTGATAATGCCAGTATAAATTCCTCTAGATAGTGATTTAGCTTCTTGTAATTACCCGATACCTAGAATATTGTGGAGATCAGAACTGATATGTTTTTCCTTTTGCACAAAGTGTTAAATCATGTAAATAATCCAGACAGGGAATTTCCAAGGTAGTTTTGAAATCAGACCACATCAGGACTGTATTTATAGGCTAATTGTTCCTTTCTTAATACTTGAAGATTACAAGTTTCTTGAAAAATATTTTGCATTTGTAATATTGCTGTTTTTAGTAAGAAACCAGGCATAGAAACCTTGTCAAGGTTCCAATAGAATAACACTTACAGGGCATGATATAATATCTCATGTATGCTATCATTCCTGCCAAGCAGGCCAGTATTGGAAATCATAATGCTGTCCTGGTATCAGATGGGAAGATCTCTCTTCAGAAAACCAATTAATGTCCTCTTTATTTGGGGCTGACACCACTGAATTAAAAGAAATGAAGACTAAATTGCTAAAATATACAGCAATATATATACACATTTATATATACACATTTAGTTCTGAACTGAGAACAGATGCATGTTTTCCTTGTCACATCACAGTTATAGCTCAGTGAGTCTATTGGAAAGAAATTTATGCCATGAGTTGATAACTTCATACAGCTAACCCCTTTCCTCCCAAAGTTTAGGGATAGTTGGCACTATCCTCACAGAGCAATTTGATTCAATATATGGGGTTAGTCTTGGACAGTCATTTAAGGACACTTATATTCGCTATAAAATGGGTATAGCTGTTAGCCCATTGAAGATGGTGATAGTTTCAATAGCATGGTCAATTGTAGGAGTGACTGAATTTCAAAACCAATTCTCAGCATTTGAAATAGTGGTGAGGTATCTGCAATAGCAGACGTGGCAATCTGCGCTCAGTTTCGGGGTGGGAGGGAGATTTCAGATCTTCCCACTTTTTTATTTTAGGACAGATATAATGCTAATTTAAAGAACTATGGTAAAGATTATGTGGAAGGTTAAGAATATAATGGACATGAACTATTACATTTTAGTTTTTCACTCAGAGGAGATTGTTGTTCTGAGGTACACAGTACCTCATTCCATACTTTGCCAGAGCAATTAAAAAAAGATCCTGTAGCATAATTTAGCTTTGTTAAGCCTTGGAAAGAATCCAGAACCAAAATCAGTTTACTTCTGTCTCAACTGATGCTGAGACCCATCAATGCTAGGCTCAAGTATGCAAAGGTTTTGCAGTTTGGTCTGCCCGTTGCAATTAGGTTACAGAGATAACGTTGCAAAAGATCTTGCCTTCCAAAGTTCTTTGTTCTGCTGCACAACATGGCCCCATTTTCCCTCATGTGCAATTGAGATTGACTGTGTTCCTGGACTTATAATTATTTATATTGCATTTTATATCTTGTCTGTGATTTTTTTTTCTAGATAAGATCTGAATTAGGGCATGAATTTAATATTATAATTGTTTGACTTTGGAATTGCAGAATTTACCTGTTTTCCCTCCAGGTAATTATCCAAAGTGTAACTTGTTATTTAAACAGTTACTGGAAAAATTATGTTGTTAATATACAGGCAGAAAGATAAAAAATGCCTACAGGGTAAAGAGCTTTTCAGATTTTTCATTTTCTTTTTTTTTTTTTTTAGAAACATTTAAGTACGGTAGTTTTATTTACTCTGACAATGAAATGTTGCTCATGCTAATGGTGACTCACTTAGTGTTTTGGTGAGTCTCTGTGATTAACAAAATACAATAACAGTACAAAATTACTGTAATTTGGGGCTTGGATCTATGTCACGACTCCACTTTCCTGTTTGCTTTTCTTTGGGACTGAAAAGGTTAGATGTCTATAAATAGGACATGATCCAATAATCTGTAAAATTGTCTGTCCTTTGCTTTTGAGAGTCTGTGACATTTTCTTTTGATGATACTGGGTTCAATAGCTTTAAAGAAGTACGATTGTGCTGGAAGCAAATGGTACCAAGACTGATTTCAGCTCCATTCCCCTTTTTCTGTTAATACATGCAATTTTTTTTATGTTATCATTTCCAAGAGCCAGTTTCCAGATGGTATATTGTTTGCTGGGGGGTGGGGAGAAATATTACGTTTAATGGCATGGTCATACCCTCCCTTCCACCTGCAATGTATTATCATAAAATCATAGAATAGTTTGGGTGGGAGCCTGACCATTAAAGGTCATCTAGTCTACCTCCCCCTGCAATGAACAGTGTCATCTTCAACTAGACCAGGTTGCTCAGAGCCCAGTCCAACCTGACCTTTAACGTTTCCAGGGATGGAGCAACTACAGCCTCTCTGGGCAACCTGTTCCACTGTTTCATCACCCTCGTTGTAAAAAATTTCTTCCTTACATCTAGTCTAAATCTACCCCCTTTTAGTTTAAAACCATCACCCCTTGTCCTGTCACAACAGGCCCTGCTAAAAAGTTTGTCCCCATCTTTCTTACAAGCCCCCTTTAAGTACTGAATACTGCCCTAAAAGTAACTGAAGAACTTTCCCGTGTTTCTGAGAATGTGATTCATACATTTATCCAATTACCTCAAGAAGTTATTTATTTGTTCTAAAAATTGTTTTAACCTGGCAACTTCCACTGAAATCAGTACAAAATTTAAAATGGTGATCATTACATAGTGTTCATTTTCATAGTGGCCATCACTTTATTGACAGTAACTAATTTTCTACACTGTCTACAGAGGATTGGTTAGTTTTAGTGGACTGCTTCTCTTTTTCAGATTGAAGGGTGGTATTTTGTACCGCAAAATTAAACGATAATTTATATATAAAGACATTTCCATCGTTTGACCTTGATTTTATAGTGTTTGGTGTACAACATGGAAAAGTGCATGTTCCATTTTGAAGCCTGTCTGTAATGCAAGCCATAGGCAGTAAAGATGCCAATAAGTATCTGATGCTCTAAAATGTGTTCCCAGTTCCTATGTGCACTAGCATATCAAATACCAATCCGTTTTGACTCATATAGACAGTTTGGCAGACAGCAAGATGCTCACACTTGGCTATCTACAGGCAAACTTCTAAATCCATGTTTAGGCATAAAAGTTCTAGTGAAATAATTTTCAGTGGTTTTGAGCCTTGGCAGCTGCTTTTGGCTTGGGGATAATTTTTAGTTATTCACTGTTTCTGGAATCATTAACCATGGTAAATGGCAGTGAGTGGGTTGTATCAATTGTATCTTTTTAAAAGAAAAAAAAAAAAAGAGGAAATACAAGAATGTAATCGTGACTTGGAATCACTGCAATCTTATTTGTCTATTCTAAAAATAACTGTTGCCATGAATAGATGATACTTTTCACCATGTTAACATCTGGGCAGAAAATCAGGAGGTGCATTTACTTCAGTTCATTTACATACAGAAGAATAACTTGCATTGTAGGCACTGTGATGATTAAGGGAAGTTTAAAGCATTGATAGGTAAAGGTCAGCTATCAGAGTATGCTAATCCCCCATATTAGGAACTTACCATGTTCCAGGTACTCCAGTATCCTATATCTCAGGAAAAAGGGGCTATAAAAAGTTTAAAAGAATGGAATGGATTGAGGACAAAACATTATGGAAGAAGAACAAGGCCAAAGTTAGGTTATTTCAAAAAGAGTGGTTTTTAGATAGAACCCCAGGAAAACGTTAGCATTTTACCCCTCTTGATTTCACTTCATCCATCTTTTATGTAGGAAGACCTCTATAATCAGCATCATTTAGAAAGTAACTGAAACAAAGAATGTCTTTCATCCTACATCTGAGTTCCTTTATAACAGTTGTACACTTAGGTTCATTTTTTTTAACCCCTGTCTTTTGTATGCATACTTGGAACAAAATACTCCAGAAGAATATCAAATGCAAATGGAAAATGGTAGATCTTAAAAAAATTCATTATCATTGATTTTTGACTTTAGAAAGCAAGCTTTTCCACCCTGATGGTACATTACTCCTGTGATATGTGCTGGTTTATGATGACTTCCCTGTATTTAACTAGTTCCAAGATAAGTTGGCATAACTCTTATTTGCACCTCATTTATTAGTAGCAGTTAAAGAATACAGGTGGCTAAATGCTGGTATGAAGGCTGAAATTTCCCACTACCTGTATGAGTAACTGTCAAAAAGACCTGATTGTGCCATACCTTCTCTGTTAAGCTTTTTCAGTCTGGATCTCAAGAGAACAGCAGAAACAAAACTGTTTCTCAGTAGTTGAGCCAAGTCTGGAGACCTTTCCTGTCTTTCTCAGAATATATAAAATTAGTTCTAAAGTCACCATGCCTCATGCAGTAGCAGGCATCAACAAACCTTATCCTGACAACAAGTTTAAAAGATTAAAGCAGTACTTCACAGAATGTAGAACTAATTTTCTTTAATTCATTTGATTATATGAGCATGAATAATAGAATTTGCAACAGTGCCTCACTGTAGCAGATGATGTATGTTTATTTTTATTAAAATGCAAATATACTGAATATATAATATTTTAACCAATATGTTTAAAGTAATTTAAATAATGAAATTATATTTCCCTAATTAAGAAATTACAACAATTTAAGTGTTTTGGCAAGATTTCTATCTCTCACTGCATTTTCTGCTAGACAAGAAGCTCTTGTTTCTGAATTGCTTTCTCTTCCTTTTTTGGAAAGCATCAGAAAGGCATAAGATTTTCAATTTACTGTTGCCAGTGAAATCAACAGAAGCTTTTTAGAACTTAGGTCACTTCCTTGACTTCCTTTCTAATTAGTATGATTACCATTAAAATTGAATTCAGGTGTTTCTATACTGAGTTGTGCTTTACTCCTAGACTCACTCTGTTAAAATCACCACATCTGCCTAAAAGGTAACTAGTACTATTTATCTAGTACTCTGTATGTTTTGCTGTTTTATGTTTTTAAGAACATAATATTTGCTCAACACCTGTTTATGATATTCTGACTTAGGTCCATAACTTCACAAATAGCAAGAAGTAAGAGAAAGACTTTGTACCCATACAAGCATGGACAGTGTAATTAATTTGGAATTATGAATATAATTGCTCCAAAATCAGCTGGATTAAAGGAGCATCTTCATCCAGTGTCAGTACTTATAACCACTTATCAGAACATGTCTTCCATTACTCACTGCACATGATAATACACATAACATTGTAGAGTTGAAATACAAGCCATATGAACAAGATAGATCACAAATAGTTGGAGTTCATGCACTACTTCAGGAGACTACTCTTGATAGCATTTAGATCAGCAGTGGTGGTCAAAGGTATGACAATATCCAGCTTTAGACTCTAGAAAGTAATTACGCAGAGCATAAATCATTGAGGCCTAACTGAAATGGAAATGAAATTCTATTAAAAAAATTATAAACTCAGTCCTATCTGAATATTTGATTCTGCAAAGATACATTAGGCATGTGCCATTATGAATGGAAGGAGCAAGCTTGTTTCAGGATCATAGAGCATTATTAATCCTTCCGTTTTGTTCCTTTAGTTAAAAGCCGTCATAGAATAGTATGTTAACTATACTGATGGAATGAACTATATGTTTCCTTACATTGCACAGCATAACGCTGTACAGCATAAATTGCTGATCGACAAGTGTGTGTGTTTTTTGTCTAACTTCATTGCACAAGCAGGGTGAAATGGCAATAAATAAATAGTTTAGATAGTGAGCGGTAAAGGATATTTTAATAATCCTAATGATAAGGATATAAGGAGCTTTTGTTTGTTCAACAGCTCTTTGGATGATTTATAAAAATAACCAGTCTTTTAGGGATTTTCTGAAAATTCATTAATTTTGTTGTAAGAGTCTAATTATTTTTGTCAGTTAAGATAATTTCTGATCCCAAAATCTGGAGACATGATTGTCCTATCTTTCATGAAGATATTCCATGCACTTGTAAAAGTAGGAAAAGTGATGGCTGTGAAGAGTGCTGGTGAATATTGCATGGAATAATCACTCCATATTTCCTACATAAATTCTGCTTATATATGTTGCAATAGTATGCCAGTTTTCATTTGTGAGCGCTTTGAAATTTGTTACCCTGTCTGAATCTCCAGTGTAGCTGGTTGTTCCCCATCTTGTATTTTCCCCACTAAAGAATATCTGCTGAAGATATACTATGCAAAAGGTAATAGTAAAGGAAGACTATTGTTGCTAAAACTCCATAAATATTAAAAATGTATGGAGATAGTGTGAATTATAATGCACATAACATTAAAAATAGATATTAAAGATGCAGATGCCTATTTGGGAGAATAAGAAAGAAAACCCTTCCTAAAAAAATTGGAAAGTAACTTCCATTATTCAAACATGTCTTTCATTTATAGCTTTTTTCGGTACAGAATTCTCCACTGTGGTTCATGCTTAATCAAAAACTGTCATTTTTGTGGCCAACTATTTTTCTGTTGTTTAACACCTACAATTTGACACCTACTATACTTCTCCTAACTGAAGATACAGCAGTTCTGTAACTTTTAACTCAACTGGGACAGAAAATTGTTGTCCAAAGAAGGCTGTGGTTTCAACTTCTGCATATTGTGAGGCAAACACTAGTTCTCATTTTTTAAGCAGTCTAAAAGGCAAGAAAGAAGTCTCTTTTTTTTTCCCTGTTAAATATTTCTGATGTATCTAAAATTCACACAGCACTCTGTCTAAACAGGCTGCTTTGACCATGGCAAGACTTGAGACTGAACTGCACTAGTATCAAATAAGATTAGTTCATGTTTCCTATATAAAATGGTCCTGCATATATAGTACAACGTTTTTGACTCTCAGTGTCTCTGTGGTTCATCACCCTCTGTAAATCTGATGCATAATCAGTTGTTCCTCTTCGTTTACTTTTCCAGCTGGGGATTATTCCTATGTGTGATTCTTTGTACTTTTCTTTATTGCATTGCATCTTTTTCTCTTCTTTTTTGGATCACTTTTTTAATTTGTCAAGGTTATTTTCAATTCAAATCCTATTCACTAAGGTGCTTGCAGACGCTTTCATCTTGGTATTGTCTGCGAATTTAATAAGTGTACTCTCTATTCCATCATCCAGGTCATTAATGAAAATATTGAATAATACTGGATCCAGGACAGGCCCTCTGAAACCTCACTCAGTATTTCCTTCCAGCTTGACAGTAGGTAACTGCTCTAAGCACAGCTTCAAATTTGTTGTGCACGCAGTTACAATAGTGTCATCTGGACCACTTAATTCTTTGTTTATTTATGAGAATGGTACATAAGACTGGCAAATGCTTTGAAACAATGAACATGTATCTACTAATTCCACCTACCAGGAAGGCTTGTTACTAGGCACAGGGAGAAAGTAGATGGGATTGATATTTCCTCTTGACTGGTGGATATTTGCTCTATTTTGCCTGTAGTCTTTGCCCAAAGATAGATATTCCAGCATTTTTGTGAAAATTGAAGTTAGACTGACTAATTTATTATTCTCTGGATCCTCCTATTATATTTTTTCAAAGATAAGCACAGCTGTTTACCTCTTTTGATCCTTCTGTCCTGCATATTCTCAGGGGAAAGATAAATTCTGAGATTATTTCAGTTCATTCCTGCACTTTTTCCAGAAGCCTGTAGCTTGCTAATTACTCAGTTTAGTCATCCCTTTTGAATAAAAACTGAAATAAAAATCTCCAGTAATAACTTGGTAGCTTCCTTTTTCTTCTAATCAGCTTTTTGACACTTCTTATCATATTTGTATACTTTGTACAAAGAAATTTTTATTCATGTACACATCTTTATGCTTAACTGTGTAAAAATATCTTTTTTTTTTTTTTTTTTGCTAGTTCATTTAGTTTTTACAGGTACTTTTGCAATTTCTTGTAATCAGTATTCCACTTTACAGCCATGACTAATTTATTATCACCAGCAACTTTGTCATCTTACTGTTGAGCCTTTTATGAAAATGCTCAACAGTACCTCTGTGGACTTCTGCTGGCAACCTCTCCCCACTTTGTCTTAAATAGCGGTCCCACATACTTGGGATATTCCTGTGTTCTCATTTTTAGTTGTATTAATTTCCACTCTTTGTAAAATTCCTTCTTGAATTTTTGAACAAGTGTTATTTACCCAACCTTACCACACTTCCTTATTTTAGGGTTTTTTGAGATGGTTCATATTGTTTTTTCATATTTTTAAGAAACTGCCAAGTCTTCTGTCCTCTTTTATTAAAATAAAATTAGTGATGTGCCCACAAGTACTGAGTAGGCCAGTGGCCAAGGTACAAACAAAAGACTTCAGTTAGCTAAGATGCATTTGTTTATCTTTAGTTTTATCTGACTGTGGAATATTTGGGGCATTCCTGTCACAGCTTCAGTAGGGCCATAGAGTATGGTTCCGTGGCACCCTGTAAATCATAGGGGGAGTTTTACAGTAAAAAATGGCCTAAATCTGTTCATGTTCAAAGAGATGGCAAAAACAGCATGAAGCTTAGTGGGAACAAATTAAATAATTTTGAATGTCGAAGTATGTATTAACAAATACATTTGCAAATTATATCTTGTTTTCATCATTCGGAGAACAGCAAATATGATTTAATTTAAGAGCTCTTATCTGTAGCCATTAAATGACAGATCCTGATTGAAACAACTTGCAATGAATTAGAAAACTTTACAATCTCTAGAAAATATAGCAAGGAGTGGGGGAAAAAAATTACATGAAATCTCAGGATGAGTTTAGAACTTGTGAACATACACAGGAACTGCATTTGCTTAAACTTTAGATATTGCACTTCAGGCTTAAGAGCAAAACAATCCAAGAAAATGTCAAGAGAAACTTTCTTGATAAACATTATCAAAAAAGTATACTTCATTGGCATATGATACAGGAATTTCTGATAGAAAGAGAAATTCCTGTTGAAAGAGTATATGGTGTAATTAATTATTGGTAGGGTAAGAAATGTTTCAATTTTACAGTAGCTTATCAAATCAAGTTTAAGCAGAAGAAGGAAGGACCTAAAGTTGTATGTGATGTTGTCTTAGCCAACCAAAGGCATCTTTTCATTTTTAAAGTTACGATGAATGGAACCTGAATTTTGTTAGGCTAAATCTATGAAACAAGACTTTTGGTTGAATAAAAGGAGGGTTTTTTTGAACTTGCATAATCAGAAGTGTTAAATTACTTTTGAGTTAGAAACTGTTTTATCTTAGCTTTAGCCTCGGGAGGAGTAAACCATTATATTTTGGGTGTTGCTAGAGACAATGGTTTCCTCACAGATGGTCAGCTGTTATTTTCTTTCTTTTGCTGTATTTTTCTTTTGATTCAAATTGAAGAAATCTAGCTACAACCATCTAGAAGGCATAAGATAATTATTAAATAAATGACTATAGATAAACTCATCTGCTTTCATAGCTTTTAGATTTATAAAAGTATTCATAAATGCACCTTAAACATTTATAAAAAAGATTAAAAGTATCTTAAATTTTTCAGCTCTGACAAATATAGTTTTTATGATGTTTGATACCATACAAAAATTATCATCCTAAGTCTTTTAGGAAGTCTGAAGAAGTTCAGGAATTGCTAAAATGAGTAGACTCTTAATGTCTGATTTAACTAGTTATAATCAATCACAAAAGTACTTGTCAGAAGAAATAATTTCAAAGATGTATGAAAAAATCACCTTTGATATTCTCAGATAAAATTTTGGAAGACATGTTTTCTACCCAAGCTGTTTTCTGCTAAATAATGAATCAGCCATGAAAATACAACTCCAATTCCTTTGGCAGATTCCCCATTTACAAATTCCTTACAGTAATGCCAAAATCTGTTCCACTGCTCAAGTTCAATTTTAACTATGAGAATGATGTGAAATTATACCTACCAAAATTCTATTAAGCAGAACATACACTCCAAGTAGTAATGTGTACACAAAATCTAATTATTTTTAAATAAATAATTTAAAGTTACAAAAATAGTACTTCTGTGAATGAAACTGTCTACACTAAAGATGGTATTTTGCCATCGATTTCCATAGATTCAAGTTCTAAAAATATTCTTAAGTCTCAAAATGAGTGTAATAATGGCCAAAAAAGTGCTGTGCAGAACAATGTCATGTAGGCTACCATAAGGGGAATGCAAACACGTTAGTCTTATCCTTACTCTATGGTAGCAAATTTCTTCAAGGAACCTACAGGGATTTGTTTTTCATTATTTTTATTTCTTTATCTTTCTCAGGGGTCTACAGATTGATCTTAAGGAGTCATTTGAACTTTTCTTTGGTTATATATTTTCTGTTTACATTTTAAAAGCTTTCTTGGTCATGGTAGCATCAGCTGGGAAAGCAAGGGAAAGCAAATCTTTAGTGGCAAGACCGTCATCTAAAATTTTATTACAGTAAAACTGTGTTAGTGAAACCTTGCTTAACAAGCATAACAAAACTAGTTTCTGATTCTTATTTGTATAGGTTGTTTCCAGGATAGTATTTAATTATATTCATATAAAATATGCAAGTACGCAGACTCCATATTTATTCAGAAGTAAAATTAAGGTTCTCAGCACAGCTCTGAATTTATCTGTGATAATTTGTGCATCCCAGCTATTCACAAGTGAAGATGACTTGACTAGTGCAAAAAAAACTTCTGTCTCTTCACTTGGGAACACAACACCATATCTTTTCCACAATCCTTGTCTCTGATGTTCCTGCCTCCCAAAAAAATCTTCTTATACCTCTGAAAGTGTTTGATCTGATTGCCATGAGCTCTGCTTTTATAAGCTTTGACCATGCAGCCTTAGTGCATGTGACTTTGCCTCTCTACAGTGGGAAACTGAAAATCCTTGGACTTTCCTTTTGGGGAAAACTCTTTCTTTCAGTCTTTCATCATTATTTCAGCACTGCATAGTCATTTGAAATTAACAACGATATTAAATCTATTGCATTACAATGTTAATAAGTATGTTATTTTTATCAGATATGCAATGAATTTTTGTTTGGTAAATAGCAGCTGTCATAGTCATATTAGTTCTGGGACACAAAAAATGAAACATAGCTTCTGAAGCCAATATTTATGTATGGAGAACTGGCATTGTTGCCACTATTGCAGTGTTTCTCCTTCAAATAGAAATCAGCACCATCAAAAAGCCTATTTACAGAGGAGCGTATATTCTAAGTGTTCATTTCTTATTTTATACTGCCAAGTTTTCCTTTTGAAGCTGCAAACTACAGTCCCAGAAGGCTTTTAACATCTAGAAGGTCTGTCCTTAAATGGGTTATGCTGAGCTTAAGTGGGTTACAATAAGGAGAGATTTCTACAGCAACTATGAATCAAGATTGAAGACTGAGGAGCTAAACATAGCCCCTACTGCTTTATGCACGTGAAATATTAGTAATTGGATTTTGAATATGTTATTTACATTTAATCCAGAAATGAGGTTGTAGTCAATTATGTATATGCAGGATTTTTCAGTTGTGGGTTTATTGTGCTATGCATGTATAGACTTTCAAACAGACTCTGTGCAGACTGCTCAAGTTCGCCAGCACTGTTCTTCCAGTTGAAACATTGTGGAGTTGATTCCTAGGTGAAGGATATAGACGGGCAAGGTGAGAGGGGTCATGGGAGGAAGAAAAGGAATAAACGAAAGGGTGGAAGGTAAACCTTGAAGAGACACTGCTCTTTCATTACCCTGAGGCTCATTTCTTGTTTAAAGATCAGATCCTACATATCTTTTTCAAACTGAATTTCCATAGGAGCTTGTTTTGGTTAAGGAACAAAAGTAAAATCCTAACGTTTTTATTATGTATGTCAAAGTCCGCTTAGCAAAAGTGTTTAAAATTTGTTATTTTCTATTTCAAATCTGTCATCAACTATATCCATTTCATTAAAAAAATATAAATTAATAGCTCCTGTACACCTGCGTGAAAACAGATAGAACAAAATACGTTCTGAAAGAATTGTGTAGCAGAAAGTGTTTTAAACCATTATGCAAGGCTGAACTCAAAAATAAATCCCTTTCTCATCACGTGTGCTTCTGCTCAAGAAATTTATCCTGCCACCTACTTCACCATATGGAATTTTAATAGAGTGCTAAGTCACAGTGGATGTGTCTGTAAGGATCTGTGACAGCATTGAACATGTGCCTAAGTCAGTGAAGAGGTTGAACCTGTACCTTCATAGCATAGCTTGTTTGAATACTACTTTCTTTTTTAATCTATTTGCTGAAGTAGGGCTTTGCACACCTTAGATGCTCTCTGACACGGCATCCTTACATAATCGTCGTCATGAGGTTCAGACCATCCTTTCTGCAATCCAAGGTTTGATTTTCTTTTTCTTGTTCCAAAATACATTAATGTAACTTTGCTATTTTGAGTACCCTGGAAGAAAACATTTCATGCACATGTCTGAAATGCTGTTATCTTTCAGCTGATTGATCCTGTAAATTTACAGATGGGGATAACCACAGTTAAAATGGTATAAAGTGATACTATTTCACTATAGTGAAACTATTCCTGTTTTTCAATAAAATATTAAAACAAAACCCTGCAACCAACAAAAAATATTGCAATAGTTACTTATAATTGCTGTAACTCATGCCCAGAACCTCTAATGGCTGACTTCATTCTCTTCTGCCCTGTAAGCAAATATTCCTCTTTGTTCAAAGTACTGGGAGAAGAAGACAAAGAAAAAAATGCCATTCCATGCTACACAAATAATCAGTTTTCACTCTTTTTATTAAATACAGTTTGATATTCTTCCTGCAGAAAATAGTATTTATTATTGACCATTTCAATAGCCATTGTCAAAAGTTTATCTGCAGGGCCACAGTTTTAGCCTGGCATGCTGGGTGCAATTTACTCCTTTTGCTATGAAAAACACAAAATAGATTGCTAATAAAAAGTTTTTACATGCACAAGCCTGGATTTTCTCAGTTCCAAAGAATATACCTGGTTTTAGTCAAAATGTTAGATCTTTGCCCTTGCCCTTTTCCTTTCTATTGTCAAGCTATACTTCTTATATACAGATCAAGAATGCAATCCTAAAGCTGCTTTAGATGGTACTATCATAATTTCAATGCTGATACTAACAGCGTGTATTTTTGATTTTTCATGTAGTGTATGGAAGTTCAATAATTTACCATTCCACTGATATCCTTAAACATTTTAATAAACAAATCTATTAAATACTTACTAGTAACAAGTAAAATGATGAAGAGTTACAGATCATTCTTATAAAAGTAAATCATTATTAGATTCATTCTTTAAAAAAACCCTTTAATTTGTGTTCTTACTCTTTAGTTCAGCTGGGTACGTTTGAAAATCTAGTGATGCCAAAGAAGTATAAAATGAAAAGGAATAAATTTTATGTGAATCATTAGAAAATATGTTTTGATAACATCAGTAAAATAGACTTATGGTTACATAAATACAACTTCCCTCTGATCTTTCTGTGCTTTTTCTCCCTCAGTTAGCAATTTAAACAAAGGTTTCCACTCTTGCAGCAAGTTCACCTTCACAGAACAAACTTTCTTACTGAGTAGCAGAAATGTGTGCATTTAGTTAAAATGAATTTTCCAGAAACATTTGAATGAATGGGGAGTTTCTGAGTCAGCTTCTAGCAAAAGGCTTATCTAATGCCCCATGTGAATGCTCAGTGTATTGTTTTGATTAAAGCTTGAATGGAAAACTGCTGATCTGAGGTAGTACATGTTATCTAAGATGCAGACAAAGCTGTTTTCAGCTGTGTAAACTGCAAAAGTGTTAGAATAACATAAATTGTGTGCCATTCAGTGGGTGTACAATATGGGTTTGAACTGCTATTTTATGATGATTAGGCATAACATTAAGCATATATGAATAATATTTCTACTAAATTTATTTGCAAATATGCCTTATTTGCAAAAACTGAGTTTAGTAGGAATATCAAGGGACATGTGGGATAAGGAAAATTAGGATTAGAGAAACTGCCATCTCTGACTTTTCTGCTGTATACTGTTTTTAATTCTACTGTCTTCCACCATATACCAACTGGTTTAGTTTATTGTAACTTCACAGTGGTTCAGTTTCCTGTAGTTTACACACTTTCATCTGTTTTATAAGCAACCTAGAGTACTAACTCCACAAAAACTGCTTGTTACAATGCAAGGCTGATTTTTTTTCTTTTTTTTTTTTGGCTTAGAAGAGCCCCCCAAAATTCAGACTTAATAAAAAGCAAGGTGAAATGACTTGACGAAAACACATTAATTCAGCGATGAAAACATCTTGATTTCAATGGAACTACATTATAGGTAAAAGTAACTGATTTCTTTAAAAATTTCTTTACAGTTGCTGTAGCTATTATTCAGTGTTATACTTCATATGTAAAAGCATTTCAAATGTTTTAACTGGCAGATTAAAGGAAACTTAATCCAGAAACAAGGACAGTTTTTGAAACCATGGACTGCCCAGCTCAAATCTATCAGGTAATTCAACTGTTCTGTTCTCCTCCTGATGTTCCACAGTTATAAATGAATGGAAGATATGCAAGAGCCATGGATGACAAGCATGTTTGGAATAAACAGTAGTCCATGGTAGTATTCTTGCTGCCGAGTGCTCTTGTTCAAACGGCCATGTTAAATCAGAACACACTGGTAAATCAAGTACTTGATAAAACAACAGACTTGATAATTCTCTGCATCATACAGTTTATTGTTAGCAATCTGGATTACATTTTTATGGTAATATATTTTCTTTTTCTTTCCTTTTTTTATATGATAAGTATTAAATGAAATTACCTTTTTTTTTGAAGTATTTCAAACAAACAAACAAAAAACTCGTTCCCTAACTGATGCAGTTCTAGGATGATACATGCTGTTGTCTCTATACTGCTGTGTAGGAGCAAGCTCCTGACAAGGCTATAAGGGTAAATTTTCTGCCTACCCAAAATATTTATCTTCTGGAAAATTCTTTGCAGCATCTCTGAGACACCAGAGTGGGTATTTCTCATGGTCTTATGAGAGTCTCATGGTTCAGACCATGCCACAGAAAATTCAAATGTATCACATCTGACCATGACACTTCATCTATGCCTGCTACTCTTGAGGTTCGCCCAAGGGCAGAATCAACCAGAGATGATCCTACAGGGGCCCTGTTGCCTGTCCCAAGGGTGATTGGCCTCAATAGGCATTCTGATGTCAGACCAAACTGCCTGCCTGTAGGAAAAATGTGAATATGAAATACCAAGTCCATGAGACACCTAAGCCTCAGGGCCCTCCCAGGATCTCTTAGCTCAGAGAATTGGAGGTGTAGCCATGACATCTGCAAAAATGCATATTGTTCATAAAAGCTGGACTGGCAAAAGTACCATTGCCCTGGTACGGGTTTTTAAACTAGAAGTTTTGCAGTATTAGTGATACCACAGGGACCGAACAACCCCATTGATTTAAAAGGAACTGCTACTAATTTGCAAAAAAAGTTAATTACAAGGAAAATCAAGGCTGCATACTCCATTTTAATTAAGTGTGCTCTGAATATTATTAAAAAATGCAAATCGAATAGTCCTGTAAAATAAGAAAAAAAGAACTCTCTACTTTCCTCTATTTTAAACACAATTTAAATAAGAGCTTAGTGACAGATAACAGCAAAATTCAGCTTGCAGATTGAGACACTGGAATTTACATGCCCAAATATAGGTGCCTAGGGGCAAAAAAATGCACACCCCTTATAGCTGGTAAGGGTCTGGTTGATACAACCTAGACAGATGGCTAGCTCACTCTGAAGTGGACACCCGCATTGGGGCTGCTGAGCATCTCTAGGTTCTATACTCTGCAATGATTCTCTTTTCACTGACTGTAATGGAAAACCAGTCATCTTAAACAGTGAGCTAAATCTCACTTAAAGAATCCTTACGGTTTATGCTATAGGCTTGTTGTGGGTTTTCAAACCCACTTTCTATGATATTGTGGGGTGTGAACAAACCTTTTTTCCAACTTCAGTACCAGATCCAGAATTTACTACAAATATTCAAGAATTTGAGATAAATCAGTATTAGAAAGAATGAGATCTTTTTCTCTAAATTCTGGTCCAGTGGGCTGATGATGCATTTTCATGTTTTAAATGATCTTTAAAGAAGAGCATATCTATCTGGAGGCAGGTTTCTTATCAAATTCATTAATAGTTCTATTTCTGTTTCTGTTCCTGATTTTTTTTCAAGAATTGAGTCTTCTTGCTTCAATTCTATATGGTTATAAATTATTCTGACTGAATAACTTTAGTGTTATTGTGTATTCATGAGCTTTCACTTTAACTTGGTGTGCAATGGCAGTGTTTTGCATTTTATTTCAATTTTTGGATGAACAGTATGTTTTAAAAAAGAGAACAACATCTGCCCAGACTTTTAGGTGTAAATAGGTATGTAATTCATAAAATTTTGAACCAAGGGTAGTTCCTGAACAGTGTGTAGTTATCTTAAAGCTTATAAGTAATATAACTTCACAAACTACAGCAGTTTAATCGGGTGCCTTTGTATATACATAAAATACAAAATATTTATTGTCAGTCGAGGTCTAGTGAAAATACGCAGAAGTGGAATGGAACTCACACAAGATATGCAAACAAATACTAGAAGAATCCTTCAATAAGAATCTCCCTGTTTACAAACAAATTAAAAATAAGAAAAGATATACTGACTAGTATCCAGAAGGGTGTTAATGACTAGCAATTCAGGAAGCGTTTCTTTAAGATTAGGCTGTACCTGTAGTGAAGTAGGAGAACTTTGTATCTCACAGGTGCTTGCATGTTTCTGTTCATGCTCTGTGTAGCACTTCTGATATACGAATCAGCTGGCATAACAGACAATTTTGATATAGACATGGACATTTAAAATCAATGTTTCAATTACTTTTTAAATAAGGTGGATATTATTTCCCATGGTTACTAACAGTTTTTTATTGTTAATTCATGAATAATAAAACTAGACTTTCATTTGTTTTTCAAGGCTGAGGATTCATTTTGCAAAACACAAATTATTTTGGCACAGCTATCAAGAGATAATGAGGCAGCAGTGAAGCTGCTTATGGAATGTCCTGTGGTGTAATCATCTAATACACAATGCATGTAACTTTATGTTCACTTTACCAAAGCAATTTTATTACTTGAATTCTGAGCAACCTAGCAGTCAGTCCACTGTAAAACTTGCATTAGAAGTTGTTAGTTAAACCTATGTACTGTGCTTAGTATTATTCCTTGTTGCTTACAGCTAAAACTTAGTAACAACTAGGACAACTAAAGAGAGCATTCTATATCCTACCCAAGGAAGAAGGGGGCTCTTACTCTATTTACCTACGCTTCACTTTTTCTCTGTCCTGAGTTGTATGTGATCATTGGCCTAAAGCAGAAAATCTACTCATTACTTATAAGCTATACTGAAATAGATATGATTTCTAATTATAAGAATTAGGGCAAAATGTAAATATTAAAGACAGCTTGTTATGAAACAAAATGAAAAATCCCTACATAGGAAAAAATCTTCTTAATGTATTTTTGAGTAGTTTGTTCAATTGACTCTTTGTAATGATCCTGTGGAAGGAAATTTCACTATAATCCAATGGAAATTTTGTTAATGGGTTTAGAGGCAAAGTTAATCAAGCATGTGGTTTCATACTCGCCTTTTTCAGTGTTTCTGCTTTGTAAAGAGAAAGCCAGGAAGAACTTGGAGACCACCTCTCTGGCTTATATGGAGGTACACCCTTCCAAAAGGTTGATTTTTAGTTATTTAAGTGCTTGTTTCCAGGATGTCTCTCAGTTGTCTCACCAGAATTTCATAAGCCTATAGTGAATTGTACTGCATGTGTGCTAGGCACTATACAGAAAGAAGCAATTCTAGCTAATTCACATTGAGACAAGGCAAATGAATGGAAAAGCAGAACTTAAGTAACAGAAACAGGAATCACAGAGTTACCCTGCAAGTCAGCATCAGGACCAGGAATTGAAAAGATCTTGTGATTCTCACTGTAATATCCTGTTTTTAGATGTGATTCTTAATAAAAATGAATAACTAATTCAACTAAAGAAGCACCTTGAAAACCTCCATTTGTTTTGCCACCCACCTATTTTTTATTTCTAACGCAGCAGCTGATTGCTCCACAAGAACTGAGTATCTACACCCTTTGATCAGCTTGGAGTGTCTGGAAACAGAAAAAAATATTCCATGCCTGTGCAGTGTTTTTCAGTATTAATCAATGTCCAGTGTGCTTTTCCCAGGACACATTTTCTCAACAGAATTCACTTGATTATTGGCTGTGCAGCCCAACACTGCCAGTTCCACCAAAAAAAAAAAAAAATTCAGCTTTCACTACACAGCACCAAATTTGCACATGGAGATAGACCTGTAAAATCTGCTATAAAATCAGGGAACTCTTTGACCAGACATTATCTCTTTTAGAAACCGTAAATTTCAGGAAGGGCTTTCTATTATGTGAATAAAAATCTCAACATTTCAGTAAGACCATTAAACTTGCTTTCATCTGCTTTTCTCTTAACTGGGTTAGTAGAATACACTTGCCCTTAGGTATCTGATCTAACTATTGGAAGGAAAAGCTGCTGCTCCTCCTTTTCCTTCTTTCTCTTTGCTTTTGAAAATATATCAGTTTAAGGGGAACCTAATTATAATTAAACAATGAAATAATTTTCCTTCTGCACTACAATTAAATTCTTGGTTCTACTTCTTTTCTGCAATATATTCAGTTCCATTCTTGCTTATATATTATTGTGCCAAGGCCATAGCTTTGGTTCTGATGTTATGGGCCCAGTCCAAATATCAACTGAAGTGATTGAGACTCTACTTTTTCTCCAGTTGGTACTGGATGATATTTTAATAGCCCACTGGGGAATTAGAAAAGTAATTACTTTTATTAAGAAGCTTAATTCAATGAAAAGACCCTTTCAAAGAAGTTAATCTCAGTTGACAGCTCATTGTGCCATTAAAAGGCAATACAGGGCTAGGGCATCAGCAAACCAAAGTGTTGCTTCCTTGCAAGTGATTTTACAGTCAGTGCTAATGATTTAGTACTTCTTTTGTGAATTATGCAACTTTTTTGAATTTTTAATCTATTATATCAGTTCAGCTGGGAAAACTGGAATGCTTTTAACTGCAGCATCACTTACTACTACTGTTCCATAGCCTTGACAATTATTCTGAATGCCTTTTAGTAAAAAGGTGTTTTTCAAAGTTATTTTTCTTAAGAATTAATATTAAACACTTCTTATTCAGGTGCATAATTTGTATGCAGATGCAATATCTATGATTTTGACCCATTACTATAGTTTACAGCTTCTCAGCACCATTTATCTCAGGATAAGTAACATCTCAGTGTGCTTCCTGAAGACTGTATATCGTCACTTTTTCAGTTGTTTTTCTGCACTAGTATCTAATGTCAAATATTACTAAAATTGCATAACCTCCTTATGGGTCTTATAGGTATTTAAAACAAAGTATGTACCAAACCCACTGTTACATTTTTTTTTAGCTGAGATGTGATTATTAAGAAAATGGATTGCAGACTGATAGAGCATTCTAACTTGGGGAATTTTTCTGTGTTCTTATCTTCCTTTTATATATATATTTCAAAATTCCTTAATTTACAGCTCATTGAACAAACTTCCCATTTCTCTGGTGTTTTCAGGATATTTTTCTATTTCCTCTTTGTCATTATTGAGTTTCTTAAAAATATGGAAAGTTAATATGAGTCATTTCATCTGGTTGCATCCCTCAGCTTTTCCTCTGACCTCTTTATTTAAGATCGTCTTTCATTACTCTTTGCATATGGTCCATTGGATTAATTTTTTCTATAAATGAGATTAAAGTACATTTCTAGAATACTAGCTAACAAAGGTCTCTCCATTTTCATATATCTAGGATCCCATCTGTGGCCTCTAATGATGAAAAAACCCCAAACCACGAGCCTTTTTCATGAGCATTCAGTAAAATAGATTAATTCCTCCCAATGTATCATGAATGGTGTAATTTAATAACTTCTAATTTATTACATTTGTGACATCTAACTTTAAAATAGTGTGAAGTGAGGGATTTTAAAACTATAACTGAGGTCTTTCTATTTGCTGTGTTTTTCAGTCAAATCAAAGCTCAGCATTTCTGTTAAATATGGGGCACTTTTCTTTAAGAAGGGGAGAAGCAGCTCTTATGTACTTTCTCTTCTGACAAAATTTGCAAATTTGGCTATTGTGGGAATGGTTTGGTCCCTCAGGCTGAGAAAGTAGCTCAGTCACTGAAGAAGTAGCTTTGAACAATTAATGTCTTTGCATATTAAAATTATTTTGCTGCAACATTTCTACTTAAAATGGAAATGTGTCATTGCATGGCCAGCTTTGACAGAAGTCCTTAGTGGTACCTTGAAAAAACTCTGAAGATCTGTGAGTCTCTGGAAGGGCTGCACTGTAACTCTCCAATACCTCTCTGAATCCTTACTGGGATAGAGTGAGAGATCAGTCTCACAAATTTTTCTCTGCTCTCCATTTCCAAACGCTTCATGCCAGGCATTACCTCTGTAGTACTTCCAGTCTCAAACAGACCTTGCACTGGGTCTGTGTAAACTGGAATCCTTAATCTTATATAGAAACAACCCAAATTCTCCCTGCTTCCCACTGTGTGCATGTGGGTCAGCTGACAGACCAAATAGAATAGGTAACTGCTTTGCTCATGCTGAAACCTTCAGTTTTCAACCCAAAGTGCTAAACTAAGCATTTCTTACCTGCTTGGTCATTGGCTTTCATAAAATTTATAAGAATTTATTATCCCTGAGATTTCTGCTCTTCTGTTCTTCTTAACTATCTGTCAAATTTAGTTAAAACTGACCACTGTATTAAAATATTATTGAAAGATAGAGCCAATAAGGAGTAGGAACACATAAACTTCTTTTTTTTTTTTTTTTAAAGAAACATGAACCTGGCTAAAGACATGCTAAACCAAAACCTTCCCTAGTCATGATGTTATTAGTTCATAATAACTTTTGAAGAGTTTTATACGTGAGGAACACATTTTTCTAACTGGTATTTTATTTTAGAGAAGACTTCCAGCTTCATTTAGTCCATTCGTTCCTCTTGGCAACGTATACCACACTGCACTACTTAATGCTGTACAAAAGTATTGTTCTTCCTGAAGTCCTCTCGAATATTTTTTAAAATTATAATATACCAAGACAATCATAGCCTACTTCCTGATCTTCCCAGGTGTCCTACTTCATTTATTTCTTTGTACCTAACTAGAGCACTTTCTTTGTTATTCCTGCTTTCTGATTTCTATACTTGCTACTTTTATCACTGCTGAATTCTATGTTGTGTATGAATGTTTAGATTGCAATACATTATGATTCTGGTAATTTACAATAACTTAGTAGCAAGCAGATATAAGTAATAGCTACATCTATATTGCCCTGCTAATCCATTCCTGAGGACCACAGAGAACTACCAGTTCTCTGTATGGAGCACCTCTGTTTACATCAACATTTAAATTCCTTAGACTCCAAATCACCCTTGCTGTGTTCACCCTGCATCACAGACAGAAGCTACAGGGTACAACAGCAAGTCACTGCAGGCCTACAAAAGTGTTTTTTGCAGTTGATCTTCCTCCTCTGCCTTTTTTCTGCATTCTGCATTTCTCATAGGATGAAGTCCCTGGTGAGGGACCCATCTGACTCTTTTCATCTCTATGAGTGGTGGTAGGTGGAACAAGAAGGATAGTGTAGAGTGGCCAAGAGTGTTAAAGCCAGTGTTGCCCTTCTTGTAGACAAAGTTCATTACTACATTAAGTCTGAAATAAGTGAGTTCTGAAGAGGGACCATAACAGAGATACATATACAAATATAAATCAACAACTGCTGCTGTGTCACCAAGGAAAATGGTACAAAGGAGCAGGGGTGAATTTGTAACAATACTTCAGTTATTTTAAGTTCAGCACTTCCACTAAATCAAATGGGGATTAGTTAATAAGATGCTGTTATATGTCTTAGTCTTTCTAACATTAAAAACAGCTTTGAGAATAATGAATTTTTCATGAAATATTCTGTCACCTTTGTTAAAAGCAAACTGGAGGCTGTTTTTAAAAGCACACTACCATTTGAATAAGACCTGAGTTTACACTCATCTCTGAAAAAAATTGTGTTGTACCTTCAAGATGACCATCACAGAATTGAAAAAAAAAAAACCAAACAGGAGGAAGTTGGACTTTGGCAATTGTAAGTTGCATTTATATTTTCTGAAGGTGGTTCAGGTGAGGAGCTGGAGAAGACCTTATCTATATCTTCCCCCAGAGCCACATACATCATAGCAGCTCTGCTGGCTGCAGCACTATTTGGAATTGTTGAGCGGGATGATAGCTCTCTTTCCTCTCCACCAGGCCTACTTTCCTCAGTATCTATGTCAGGTGAAGCCTCTTTCAGCAGAATCAGGAACCAATCAATAAAGAGTAAAAGCGGTGGATGAAATCTGAAATTCCTACGCACAAGCGCTAAAACAGTGCACCAAGAATAACTGTATGCAGGTGGATGACTGTTCATACATATGCAAATGCACAATATCAAGGAGTTAGTTTCCAGATAATAAGTCTGAATATATAACTGATAGAAATGAGCAAGATTTTCAGCATCAGGACTGTTTTTTTTTTTTTTTTTGTTCTGAGATGGGCTGTGCATGTTTGTTTGTATTAGCAGACAGGCAGCAGTAATTCCATTCAAGAGAGACAGACAAGTCTTGAAAATAAGGGCTCATCAAAGTGTTTGTTATATGGTGAAACAGACTCAGCATTGCAAAGATATTAAAACTAAAATATAATAAAAACTGCTAAAGTAATTACAAAAAATGAAAGAAGCATTAGATTAGTTGGTATACTCAAGATGTGAGTATAAAATAATTAGCCTTAAAAGTGTAATTAAGATTCACATTCAGGCAGTAGCAAATATGTGTATTGTATTTATTGTTTGGTTACCTGATTTTGGTTTAATTTAGCTTTTAGAAGCAAACATTTCCTTTGCCACATAGCTACAAGGTTGGAGTTTATATAAGCTGGATGAATATACGCAGTCCCATGGACTCAGTTTTCATTACAGACCAAACCAGTTTTGATACTCCATTGTGCTGGTCACTTTATAAGTATTCATATCAGAGAAACTCATTGCTCCAGATAATTTCAGTCTAGAGAAGTAAAACATATGTAAGAAGATAAAAGGCTTGCTCTAAAAATAGTATAAATGATTGATTAGATGATCTAGGCAAACATTTAGAATCTGTGTGGTTCTTGCATCTTAATGCTGAATTCAATGTCTTTTGTTCTTTAAAACTTCCTAGAAACCTAGAGTTGCACATATTCACATGTCCAAAATGGTGCTAGTCTTCACAGTTGAGACATCATGGCAGTTTAAGCAAAACTTGAATTAAAGCCAAAAGCAGATTTATACCACAGTCCTTTAAACAGCTTTATCTGATAGGCCTTTCAGAGCATATCCAACAGGTATTCACATAATCTTCAAAACCATCACTGTTTCTTTTTAAGACTTGTCAGAAGAATGAGAAAGTGACAACATAAGAATTAGAACTTGTTTCAAACCTTTTCTGAAGGGGTTCAAAGCCTCCCCCTACGCCAGAATTTTAACATTCAGTCTTGTCTTGATAGGCTCTGTCTTTGTCACTTCTTTTGAGTTAAAGAACAGAAGTTTTATTGTATCAAAATTAAGTTCAAAACATGGCTTTATTGACCCTCTAGTTGGAAAAGCATCCTGGACCCCAGAAGAAACAGAAAATAGAATCAAGATCTTGGCCCTTCTGGAGGAGTACCAGTACAGTACCATTCCTGGGGTTTTGGTCCATTTAACCTTTTCTGTGTTGGCTGGCATTCACAGACAGTGAAGGTGACTAATTATCTTCCTGTGAGGTAAGATTTTCAAGTCCGCGTCCATTCAGGAAGTCTGAACGGGGACACGCATATTCCAACCGCTGGACAACCCTGGGCAACCTGCTCTTGGTGACGCTGTTTGAGCCAGGAGGGTTGGACTGGATGACCTCCAGAGGTCCCTTCCAACATCAACCACTCTGAGATTCTGCTAAGTTTTTGGAACATTACCTCCTTGCCCTCCGACTATATCTCTGAGTGAATGCAATCACTTCCCCTGTGGTTTGTACAGACCTTGATTGTGTGTTTACAGTGGGAATGATTGAAACATGGCTACTATATTTAGTCTCCCAAAGGGGATAGGAAAGTAAATGTCCCATTGGAGGCCTAAGCATTGATCTGTTAAGGACTAACAAAAACAAGGAAGTCATGGACATCTTTAAAAGTAGAACTTTAGTTACCCAGGGAAATTTTTTTTCTGACTAAATACTTGAGGTTTGTAGTGTTAAGGGAGGATTTTAAAAATTGCAGTCTTAAATCACAGTGCTGGTTTTATGTGCATAGATCCTAGATGTCAAAGTCAAGTAATGGGCCAACAGCAGAACGAAAATATACAACGCAAGTACCTAAGCATGCCACTGAGTGCTTTACTCACAGGATCCTGCTGCTCTCAAAAACCACTTCCTTTTTTTTCATCCTATTTATATGGTGTAAATCTAGAATAAACTCTGCTGGTAGCTGTGACAGTGCAAGTAGAACAGAACTTAGCTTTTAAATAGCATATCCTATAAAAGAAAATACAAGGGCAAAAGATATATTGATAAATTACTAAATTTTTGCCTGGAATCTGTATGTGAATCTGTTCCCAGAGAAGTGAGTGGAATACATTTTTTGTTACATACTTTCAACTGCATGTTGAGAACATATTAAAAAATGTGAGCATTTTACTGATAGTAGGAAGTATTAAAAAATAAAAAGTTTATTAACTTTTAACAAAACATAGATAAAAATGAGTTACTTGAAGTATCTGCAATGTAACACTGATGTGTATAATACATATAAGTACTTCTAATAAAGATATCAGTGGGCAAAGACAGCAGTACAAGGTACATCAAAGAAAAAGGTGTGCTTCTTTAGGGATCTACTCTATTTTAGATATAGCAAAATATCCTTTATTACATTATTATAAAAAATGTTGTGCAACTGATTTAAATAGATCCCTGACCTCTCAGCAAAACACAGCTTCAGAAGGAGAAAAAAATACTCATAAATTCCACCAAAACTATAAAAGAACCTGAGATTTAAGGGCTATAAACAGAGCAAGTGCTAGCTAGCCACTATTTGCCGCTATTAATTTCTCTTCTTTCTCAAATTTCCTTGGATCCACTAAAAGTTTCTTTTTGAACACTGCTGGTGGCTTTCTTGTTATTAACTTAAGTTACTTGTTACCAACTTTTTTTCATTCTTTAGCCCACCTTTTCTACTTTTCATACTTAATTTTCACTGATACAAGCCATCTTTGGAGACATGTTCTTCTTTGCTTCATTCCATCAGGCCTCTGGGAAACCTTTCTTTTAAAGTAATTAAATGTAATTAGGTCTTCTTCCTACTGTTTATTTTCTTTCAATTTCCTTTTACAGATAAGTCTTCTTAACTATTTCTGATTTATGTCAGCTTTCCAAATTTGCATCCTCTTTCTTTTAAGTTCTGTTCACTTTCAGTTATAATAATATATATATTTCTTGAATACGTAGTGTAGTAGTACCCAAAACCTTAAGTCTTGACACTCATTGTGTTGTTATTAATTGTTGTCTTCAGTCAGTTATATTGAAGTTAGTATAGTTTGATAAACATCCCTGGCATACTAACAGAGTATAGCTCTTTCTCTGTATTGTTTTTCAAAAAAATTTGTCTCCTGAACACATTTAATGATAATGCAAATGAAGTAGGGGTAATTAGTTAGTTAGATCTAATTAGTTAAGAAATGCAGGGTTTGAATTCTTTTAGTTCACTTGATTGTTTTATGACAAGTTATACTCAAATGTAGTGAGTAACAGGCATATGTGTGGTTTTTAATTTCAAGTATACCTTAAAATAATTTCTGTCAATTTTTGTTCTTTTTCTGATGCTCTCTTTTTATAAGGTGTTTTTTTCAAGCTAAGGAAAATTGTAATACCATTAACTCTCTGTGTTTCTTTTCCTCTCTGCTTTTTACCTTGTGCTGCACCAACCAGGAAAATGTTACCATTTTCTTTTATGGTTTACACTGAGTGTATTTTCATGGAAATTCCTAGATTAAATTCACTGTTTCTCTCTTCGTTATTGATTCCCTAGTTCTTTAGTCAACTGTTGTCCTTCTCCCTCATCTTCGTAAGCCCTGCACCTTTGTTCTCTGTTATAAACCACTTTGTACTAGTACATGTTTAATAATAATCTGTAAAAGTTCTATACTGCCTGTGTAGTAGGTATATATTCTGTTCTATGCTACCTCTGTCAACTCATAAATCAAGGAAAAAGCAGCTGTTTTCAGTTCCATTCTGTTTTGTTGCTCTCATTAGATATAGTGCAGGGAGATGATTCCAACAAATTTCTTCTGTGTATTTATTTTTTTGAGACATAACATTCTACTGCTGCCCTTTCATTGATCTACCGGTAGGAAGTTCATACACAGGCATGATGTTAAGCAATATAAGCAACATAAGCAAAGCAAAATTTAGAGAAAATATTGAAAACAGAGGAAGAGGAAGAGACAACAAACTCTCAATATGTCTTTCATTTTGTATTTTAGTAACAGGAATTACCTTTGCGCAAGATGCATACACTGATCTAAAAGCAACTAAATTTAATAATTTAGGCCATCAGGTTTTTTTTTAATGATTACCATCCAACAGAGAATATATGACACTTGGATCATTGTTAAATTAAGTTTAAAATAAAACAAAAAGCCTTCTTATAATTAATTACATTGGTTGTTGAATGTTAAATAGTCATTCTGCAATGTGTTAATATTCAACAAATGTTTAAGGACGTGTCATATCTTTTCACACAGTTGAGACAGTTCAGTAAACATACAGATGGTAATTAATGTATTAAAACCATCTTTTAAAATATAAAGCCATATTTGAGGTATTTCATATAAATATATCTTTCTGTAATGTCTGCTAGCCATATGCTTCTTTATTATATCCTGCATATATATAGTGTAGTGAAAAAATTATGCACGTCACTGCTATAATGGTACATCAAGAAATATACAGTAAATGCATTTTACCCCTATCCTCCTGTCCAATCCAGTACTAAAGAATTTGTATATTGCTTAATAGTCCTTATATTACAGCATTTCAGAATGAGTGAGCTATCAGACATCTGCTTCTTAGGCAACCTTTAACCAAAAAGTGTCTTTTCAGCCTGAACAAACATTTCTCATTTAGTATGACTAAGGGCTCATTCCTGCATCCAGTTGAAACCAGTGGTACCTTTCATGTAGATTTTTATCAGCTTGTCAACCCATTGTCTGCTGGTATCTCTGAAAATCTTCTCACTGAGTTAAGATGGGTTTTGCCCGAGGTCCATCTTTGAAATAGGAACAATAGAGGGGAAAAAACCTGCATATGTAGATGGAAGGTAAAGATGAGAGTAAGTTGTAAAGAAAAAAGTAATTTTAAATTCACTAAAAGGTACTCAACTATAATGCATTTGTCTTTCCTTCTTTCACACTTGTCATTCTTTCCCTTAAAGAACTAGAGATTATATTATAAAACCAGACAAATCCATTAGTAATTCAAGCATTGTTACACTCATATGACTATCTATATAATCACTGGGTCATCTGGTCTTTTCCAGCCTGGCAAAGGGAAGGCTTTGGGGACACCTAGTAGTGTCTCACCTGCAGACTTGAAGAACGTGTACTCTGTGTCCTCCAGGTCACTGATAATGATGTAAGGACAGATCCTTTATCCTTAAAGATATAAAGATAAATCGCTGGGCAATTCCACTTGCTGTTGGCACCCAGATAGAGTACAGCCCATTAACCGCTACTGTCTGAGCGCAATCATCCAACCAGTTACTCACTCACTAGTTTCCTCCCATCCAGTCTGTAACATCCCAACTTGGACAGAAGAATGTCGTGGGAGAAAGTGTAGAAAGCCTTGCAAAAGCCAAGATAAGTATCATCCACTGTTCTCTTCTCATCCATATGTTCGGTTGGTTCATCACAGAGGACAGTCAGATTGATCAAGCTATATTACCCTTGGTAAATTCATGTTGATTGTTCCCACTCACCCTATTCTCCTTCATGTGCCTCAAAATGTGTTCCAAGAGGACTCACCCCCAGGATTCACCCAGGGGCAGAAGTGAGACTGACTGATATGTAGCAGTTAGGTAGTCAAGCAAATATACTTGTATATCAGTGTTAATCCATCAGATGTGAATTTAAATGCTTTCAGTATTATATCTTGATTGCACTAATGAAAGATAGCTAAAGATCTGGTTAGAATATCTTGTATACTGTATAACAAGCTCACAAATGATAGTTCAGCTGATTAATGTAATTTATTCTGGTTTGCTAACAGTCCTTGATTTTCTCAAGTACAAATATTTGTTCTATTGCATATCTACCTTTAGCTACCAGGGATTTTTTTTTAATATATATTGAATATCAGTGGTATGAGTCGTAGCAGACCTGCAAGTGCCTCTGGGTATTTCACAAGATTTTTTCCCTCTTGAACTGTGCAAATAACTATGCTACTCTGTGTATCAGGTGTATTACATATACTATTCTATGCTAGATCCTTATCTCTACAATAGTTAATGTAAAATGATATAAGCATGATCTATGAAAGGTTTATTTCTGACAAAAATGGTTTGATTCCTCTTTGGATCCCTATTACTCATTGCCTGCAAATTTTGTATTTCTGGAGGGAGCAGTATAGTCCTACATTGACATTTCTGGATGAAAATACACAAAGTGTAGAATTACTGTATGAAAGATGTTTTTTCCACTATGTTCCATTTCCTTCACAAAAATCTTCATGAAGTGTAGGAATGGCCCAAGTTAGATGAATTAAGTTTTGAGAAGTTTCTTTTTTTCTTTAACAAACTTGGTGAATTATATCTGCTTCTGATAAGCATATATTCTGAAACATATTCTTTATATATAGCTTGCTGTTATCTATGCTGAATTCACATGGAGTTAGATCAGTTTTCAGTAGTTTGCACCTGTGACTTTGTACAGTCATGTGGCCATTGAAGTCAGATTTGCAAGACCAAACCCTGTTTCTCCCAAAAATACCAATACACAATAACTGCCGATGACTGATACTGTTGCAACTTCTCCATAGCTAATAAAAAATATTGGAGACTGAGAATTGTTTTTGCTGTTAAGATTCTTGAGTATGGTGCTTTTTTCTTTTGTGAATGCTATGATAACTTAGGGCCCTGAGTTCATAATAAAGGCATATTAAATGAGCAATCTAGAGTCACGCTTAGAAACACAAACAATTTGTTTAAATATCCAAACACAGATCTAAGGATATAGTGTAATAAATTTAATATTTTAAATTCTGGCTATGCATTCTAGACATCTGTTATTTTCTTTGCTGTGAGGGAATGAACTGTTAAGAGACAAACTTTCTGCATATTTTAATCTGCTTATGGTAGGAGTTTCATTAAAGGAGGAGAGGATGGGGCATAAACAGTTTAGGCAGCGTGCTGCTTCTAGAACAGGGCACAGCTTTACATTGAAACCAGAACAAAGCTGCTTACATGAATGTGCTACTCCCAAACACTGCCACTGAGCTCTGTGCTGAGGAAGCAGCTTTTAGCCATTAGCCATATTTCATCTGTCTTCCATCCCTGACCTGTTCTGAAAACTGCATGTACTAGAACCATTGCTAGCCATGTGGATAGCAATCTTCCTAAGTGTTCTTCAGTTCAAACAAAAAAATCTTAATGTTAGTGTCCCTTTAGTTTGACATCTTTTATGTCGATCTTTCACAGCTCAGCTGTAGTGAGTTGGCTTTGGCCTGTGTGAAGTTTGCTGCTTTTCTAAGGCAAATCAAATGTTTAATGAAGGGGTTAATTTTCCTGCTTGTGTCACAAGACCTCAAGTTTAACTTTGGTGTTTTAATGCTACAAATGTCAATTGAGTTGTCATTCCACACTGCACACAAACTTGCTGGACCTTTTCAATGGGAACCGAAGTTGGACGCTGTTCTAATACACAGCACAAGAGAACAGTAAAGGCCCAACTTAAGCGCGTACATGAAAGTTATGCACAGTGTTAAAATATGGTTGCAACTGTGAAACATAATTTTACCTAGCAGTTTTCATTTTAATATGACCTTATATAATTGAGAGTGCTTGAAACCAATTTTTAAGGCAATATGGTCACTCAAAACCAGGCCCCCTCCCCCAAACCACTAGATCAAGCATTTTATTGCAAGGCCTATAAAATTTTTCTGTTGTACTGGAATGATTTATCACAATTAAATAACTAATCAGTGTGCTTCAGTGTTTTGATCCATATTTAGTAACTTGAGGCTCAAATACACTGGGACTGAATTCCTTCCCTGGGAGAAAAATAATTTCTTGAAATCAGTGTTTTATAGGGAAAGCAATATATTAAACATGGGAGACTAAAGCCAAGTACTCGTCATGTACTACTATGAGGCTGCTATTTGGAAAGATATCTGCAAGCTTGACTACTGGATCTGAATTTAAAGACTAATGTGTGTGATACTACACCTTCTAGAACACATTTTTTCAGAGATATAGAGACTTTTTTGTTTATTTTGGTTTTGTGTGCATATAAAGAGAGATGAATGGATTTTTTTAATAGATAGAGAGCTTATTAAGGATCATCAAAACTATATCACACTGAAATTTTAGTCGTGAATGCCTTTATATCACTTACACATTTATAGCATACACTATTTATTGCATTATATAACATAGAAATACATTTACTTGTACACTTGAAGCTCATCTAAATATTCAAACTCTTTCATTAAACAAAAAGCTGGAGTGTTAATGAGTTTGGGAAATGTGCTTATTCAAAACAGTTAAATGCCTTTTTTACTGTGTTGTGTAGAACCCAATTTATGGACAGTAGGTACCATATAGTCTAAGAAAGCCACTTAAAGAGCATGCTAGGTGAATTAAAGGATTCCCCTTTAAGAAACCAAAAATCCTTATAAACAAAATTGGCCTGGCAATGTTTTACATGGTTACTAAAATAAAGAGGATTCCAAAAATTTCTAGCACTTGTGTGTTATGTGAAAATTAAACTCTTTAAATGCAGGTTTCAGAAAGGAAGAATGGATGCAGTGAGAAAATAAACAAAAATTCTTGGTAAAATGTTTTGCATTTGCATACTTCTGTGGTCTTTTTATTATAAAACATTATTATCGGTATGCTAAATTTTCAACTATATTGCCTGAAACACTCTTCAAAACTAAAGTCTTTTTAGTGCCATATACTGACAAAGTGAATTAAGATAGGAATTAATGGTTACTAGAGTTAACCGAGCCGTCAGGATCCCAGCTGATGTTCTGAGGCTAACCTGAGAATGGCACCCAAGGCTTGGTGGAGATGGAAGTTCGGCAGCGTTTGCACCGCTGAGAAGTCTGCCAGTGTTTCAGGGACATTTCTTTTGGTCAAGACAAATTGCCGTCACGCACACGGGGCAGCTGTCAGTGAAAGTTTGATCCGCTCCCTCGTTCTGTGTCTTGGTGAGCGGGAAGCAGCGGCACAAAGACATCAATTTTCACGCCGTTGCTACTCTGCTTCCTCTTTTTTCTTTTCCGAGGAAATCTGCAAATTCTTACGGGCCGTAGCTCTGTTGTTGCTACCTTCAGAAAGATTCCCAAACACGTGCTGGAGGAAAGCGGGGGGGAGCGCACGCCAGGGCAGCGTTTCGAGCGGTGAGATTCGTGAAGGTCCCTCAGCAGGGACGGCCAAATGGAGGCTCCCCAGCCGGGCACGGCTGGCAGCTGCTGAAGCGGCTCCTGGGCGCGGAGCCGGTCACCGGGCCGGCCTTGCCGGGGGACGGCGGCTGTCGCGGACCGGCCGGAGCCGCGGCGGGGAGGGAGCAGCCTCCCCCGGCCCCCTTGAGCCGCGGCCCCGGGCGGCGCAGCGCCCGCGCACCTGCGTGGGAGCCGCTCCGTGGGAGCCGCCTCCGCCCGCCCCGCGGCAGCGCTCGGCCCCGGGCGGCAGGTAGGCGAGGGCGGGCGCCGCGCAGGTGCGCAGGGCGGGCCGCGCACAGTCCCTCCGTGCCCCGCGGCTGCGCGGCCGCGGCCGCTCTCACAGCCCCGCCGCCTCGCAGCGGGCGGGAGGGACGGACGGACGGACGGAGGGCGGGCGACCGACCGACCGGCAGCCCGCCGCGGCCACCGCCGGCGGGGAGACCGGGTAAACTTTGGGTAAGTGTTGCGCGGGTGCGGGGGCAGCGCCTTTCGGCGCCGGGGGGCGGGTGGAGAAGGGGGAGCGGAGCGGTGCGGAGCGGTGCGCGGGTCTGGCAGCACCGGGGCCGCGGAGTCGGCGGGCGGCGCCCGGGGGCTGCGGGCGCCGGACAACAGGTACCGCAGCTGCGCGGGGGGCGGGAGGGGCTGCGTGCGGGAGCGTGTGTGTGTGTGTGTATACGTATGGATGTGTGCGTGTGAATGCATGGATGTACGTGTGTGTGTGTGTGTGTGTCGCTTGTCCCCTCCCCCCCGCCGCCCGGCCAGAAAGGGGGTGGGCGATGTGCTGGCGCACGGCCGCTTAAAACCGGGCGGCCCGGCGGCGGCCGCCTGTCCGCGGGCGGAGGGCGGCAGCCGGGCTCGGCGCTGCGCCGCGGCCGGCAGCGGGGCGGCGGCGGGCGGCGGCGGGGGCCCCGCGGGGCCGGGCGCGCTGGGCTGCGGCAGCCGGCGGCGGGGCGGGGGGGCCGGGGGCTGGCGGCGGCGCCGCCGTCGCTGTCGCTATCGGTCGCCCGCCCGGCTGGATGGCCGGTTCCCGCGGCCGCCCAGGGCGCCGGGCTCGCTCGCATCCCAGGGCCGTGCGTTTCCTCCTCCTGCATCGCACTGCAGTAAGTTCGCGAGTCGCTGGGCGGCTGAACTGGTTGCAGTGGCGGAGCCGCGGGGGCCGGGTACGGACGGGTGTGTGCGCGGACGCAGCGGAGGGGCTAGGCAGAAAGTTGTAGCTGACCGTGCGGTGTTGAATTCGTCACGACTCGTGGCTTTGGTTTCCAGTTAATGCCGTTTTGCCTCCTTGACCTACATCACTTCGCTCCACCCCAGCCAACGTCCGGATGCTGCCCGGGCTTTCGTTGATAGCGGGGTTCGAGACGGGGAATTGCTGAAGCATGGAGTGTGGGTGAGAAGGTAGTGGGGGCAGGAAACAAAAGGTGCGACTGCAAACTTAAGCTTTGAAGGCTGGTCTGCTGAAACTTTGAGTGTCGATGTGACAGGCTGTCTGTCTGAGGGTCTTTTCAAGGAAGAATTAAAAATCCCATACTAACTGACAAAACTTTGGGATGTCTGAAGTCAGTTTAGATACAGCTTATTCTTGTTTTGTGCGGTCCAGTGTTGTTCTGATTAATTTTGGTGGAAAGAGTTTTTATATGTCAGGAGTGCGTGCAATGACATTTTTCACTGTGAGTATCCTGTTTTTGAAATGGATGAAACGTTTTCTCAGAAGATTACTGTATCATAAGTATTTTTTTCCCTAGCTAAACAAGCAGTTTATAGAGTCTTCAGTTAATTCTGCTTTCTATTTGACTGCTTTTCTACAAATTTAGTGAGAACCGTATTATCTTCAAAAGGAGTTTTATCTGGTTGATGTAACTTTAGAAAGCAAATGGAATAAGCTTTTAAAATCCATATCGTAAGATGAGAAAGGGAATGCAACAGGATGGGGAAAACCAGTAATTCCTGCAGGATAAATAGTCTTTATTTTTTTTTTTTTTTTTAAAGCCACTGAACATCTCTTCTACTCCCATTTAGGTCAAATGACTTCATGTAGCAAGGTAATAGTTTTTGTTCTTTGTACTTGAATAGTATAATGCTTCCACACATATTAAAATGTCATTATACATCTGAAAAAGAATCCATACCAAGAACCTAATACGCATTCCCAAATGACTGAACTTGTGCTATGCTTTGGGATAAAATGACAGGAAATAAGTTCTTTGTTTCTCCCCAAAGTGATAATCCAGCATTGCTCAGAGCCTGAAATGCCTGTCTGGTACAGAATGAAAACAAGCATCAAGAAACACAGGGCATCACAAAGCAATGCTTTCCTCCTGGGGCTTATGTCATCGCTTGTTCATTTGTCAAGGTGGAAGGACTTTGTCGTTTATCATGGCAGGGAAGTCCTGAAATTATTATTGAACAGTCTGAAACGTGCGTGGAGTGAGGTATTTTATGCTCTGAATTTGAAATACTTGGGGCCCAAATCTGCTAATCTAATTTATGTGCCGGCAAACAACTGAAGTTGCTGCTCTTAAGCAGGTTTAGGAAAAAATACTTTCTTATGTTTGTTTAGGAAGAAGAAATATACATAGACTGTTACTTACAAACTTCATCTTTTGTAAACACATATAGGTGTCTCTCTCACATATTCAAAGAACAGTGTTCAGTAGCAATGCATAAATGAACAGATAAGTTATTTTTGAAGAGTTTATGCAGTTTGAAAGTATCAAAGTTAATTTCTTTTTTGAAGAGCACTAGACATCAGGTTTTTATTTATAAGGAGATTCTGCACTGTTTCTGCTCTGGAACTAAGTGTCATCCAGGTGGCACTTCATGGGACAGGTCTAGGTACCTCTTGCCAGTGGAGTGAGATCACTGGAACAGGAATGAAGAGAATAAGAGGATTGTAGGAAACCTGCTAGCACAGCATTTTGATAAAGCAGAGTGTAAACAGGGCATATTTGGGAGTAAAGGTAGTAATAGGTCAACATTGGAAAACTTCAAAGTCAGTCAGCTGGATGGCTGGACTGGATTTCTTTTGCTTTGTGCTTGTATGACAGAAGCACCAAGTTCTTGTGAATGGCACTGATAGAATGAAAGATAATGGGTTTAAGTTATGTTTTATAATTAAATTAATAAATATTAACAGCATATATAGATGATACATGTTTCATTCTCTTTGAATTGTTATGACCTTAGAATCCTTGTTATGAATGAGATCATTGATAAGTTACACCTTCTACATGCAATTTTAACAAGTCTTTGTAAAGCCTCAGTTGTTTCTCATGTTTCCTTGGTTCAAGTTAACTTAGTTGTAAAGAACACTTTACGTGATGATATCTGTATTCATAGTGTGTCTTCTCATCTTTTGTCGTAGTGAGAATTGGGGAGTGTTGTGAAAAGCGTGTGACCAAACATTCCCATCTCTATCTAGAATTACAAAAGCGTGACAACAATCATAAGGGAAAGGGAGAGGGAAAGGAAAAGAACAGGTCTTGTTTTGTGGTTTGGCAGTCCAGGAGCAAAAGAATTTCAGCCAGAGTTTACCTGGAAAGGAGAAGGTACTTGAGAAAGACATCTATGCTTATTTTAAAGTTATGATGTGAAATCTGGGAGACATCAACAGAGTCCAATGTTATGGAAGAACAGGATGCTGGCCTCCTGAAAGCATTCGTTTTGGATTCCAGTTCCCTACTTCTTGCTGCTATCGAGTGGTGTTTGCAGCCTACTTCAGGAGTTGCCAACTGAGCTTTGCACTACTGTCTCAAACAAAAAAATAAATCAATAAAATGTACTGGGCCTTGCTGTGGATATCATTCGCACTTTTTTTTTTCATACTTGCGCAGAGTCTGTTCTAAGTCTTATTCTGTAGGAATTATAGCATTTCACGGCCAGTTTAACCAATAGTAGATGGTATAAAAGGTTAAAAGAAATTTCTTTCTGTGAGAAGAATTCCCTGTAAAGGATCTGTTGACCTTCAGCTCTGAGTTTCTTCAGTCAGAGAACTCTTGCCCATTGTTTCCTGCGGCACTTACAAAATAATTAGTAACAGTAATAGCAGACTTAAGACAATTATTTGTCCATAACTGTAGTTTGTCATAACAGTATTTTATTAATAATTTTCTCTTTGGGGACTAGCTTTATAGCCAAACCAGCAAATTCATGGTACTCGGGGAAAGCTTAAGTGACATGCTAGGTCTCACTGAAAAGAATTAGATGTCTGATATTATTTTTGATACCTTGTCTACAAGAGTGGAAAAATATATATGAATTTGGGCTTTGAAACTGATATCATCAGTTTGTCAACCTGACCTAGTTTTCATTACACTAATGATGCTCTTACTATGGATAGAAATGATCTGATGCAGGTAAGGTATTGAGGCCAATTTAGGAAGTGGAGAAGTACATTTTAAGTTATTTACTTATTTATTTATTTGAAATAATGATGAGTAACTGTCCCAAAACACCCAGTAAAACAGCTTAATGCAATGTAGAACACATCTTCCTTTTTTAATTGTTTCTGAAGAAAATAGAAGATTTCTCTGAATAATGTTTGCAGCAGTTTAGCCCTGAGGGGATATAGTCTTGTTTAGTTAGTTTGCCACAAGTTTAAAAGCTTAACAAATATAAGTATTTGGAGGCTGTTTAATTATTTCTTGTCCAACCCCTTAATACCAGTTTGGAATGTAAATGTACAACTCTGACACCATTGTGCTGCCCTAAACTATTTTTTAAAAGATACATAAAACAAAGAAAAGCAAACTTGCAAACAGATTTGTCAGTTCAGTGTTACTAATTAGATTTCTGATTGCTGCGACAGATTAACTTTTTATTTTTAGGTAATGTTTGTTATTTACTATAAAAAACCGTGAATAAAATGACATCTAGATACTTTTTTCTTGTCTGTTAAGTATTTTAATTTTCAGGAATAGACCTTTTATAAATGCTGGCAGAAGTCATTAGTTAATGCAAATGCCATGAATTGTGGGTTGGGTTTTTTTTTATTTTGATTTTCAGCCACATTTTGATTACTTGGTTTGAAATTACTCTGATGTTTTTCATTACATGTTTAACAGGATGTCTAGTGCTCAGCAGAAGTAATTAGTAGCTGACTCTCTAATCCGTACAGTAGGAAGAATCCCAACAGATACATAATGCAGTTTTCACAAAAGTCTATGTTGCACTGTGTGCATCAAACTCTGCGTGCCTTCTGCTGTGAAATGGTGCTTTTCTTCCCTTTTGGATTGTCTTGTGGGACATCATGAAGGATTCCAATGTAGTGGTGGTTGTTTAGGGAACACGGAGAACTTACACAGATAGCAGAGACTTGTTCCTTTTTCCTTTGTCTTCTAAAACATGTTGTGTAAAGGAAAAGCAACTAGTCAAATTTATTCTGTTTGGTCTAAATGTGTCTCCAGGTGTACATCTCCGAGGCTTACACTGGTTCAGGTTTGGAAATTATCTGAAATCAGTCCTGAATGCTGTTGAAGTACATCAACAGTGAGTGGCATTCTCATGCAGTTATATGTTTGTATGATTGTGGTCCTAGATGGTTGACAAGCTAAATTTAAGCAAAAGATAGAAATGGCAAATGGTGAGGCAGCTGTATCAGCCCAGGAAAGAATCATGGATGCTGTGAAATCAGCAGGCTTTCCTGTCTTGTCTTCTGAAAGGAAAAGAAGTGGGGTCTTGTAAATCTGGTCTACAGAGGCTATGGCCTAGACATGAGCGGTATGAACCACTGCATCCCCAGAGTCAAGAGTCTGCTGCTTTTTTCCTCTGGCATCTTTTGCCTCTTTAATTGTGGATTTTCTCATGTTTCCTGTATGAATGGTTGCGTTCATCAGCTGAATGGGAGGTAATATTAGGATAAGGCCAGAAAAATGTTTTTAAGAAGGGAGGAAGGAAAAAAGAAAAAAAAAAGGGAGATAACAGAATTAATAGCCAAAAAATTAGTATTGAAGTAGATGAAAAAAGACAAATATGTGATTACAGACAGGAATAAATTAAGCATGCAAAAGGAAATGTAATGTTTACTTTTGTTATTCCCCCCCCCCCCAAGTTTCGTCTTCAAAGAAAATCTTCTTCTGAAATTTAAAAGAACTTAAGCTAGTGAATTCTGTGAAGAGGATTTAGGATTAGAAATGTAAAACTTGGATGAATCTCTTTTATATAGCCAGGACACTGCTTCCTTGTACTCCTAGAATTTTTCTACTCAAGATTTTTACTTTGTCTATTTCTTCATATTTTGATAATTTAGTCATCATTTAGAGTTAAAAGTTTGGATAATGTTAAAAATATACATGAATGGGCCTAATCTGTCCTATATTCAGTATCTAAATACCATCTGGTAACCTTCTGTGTCTCCTGTGATTGCTAATGGAAAGACAAAAGCACCTGCTGAGGGAAATTTTAATTTTAAGATGAGCATCCTGTATAGGTCAGTTGAAGTACATTCTGGATGGATCCAAGTCTCTCAGTTCACTATAAAGGGTGCCTGGCTGGGATGACTCTTTCACAGTTTAAGGTCTAATTTTAAGGCATCCGGGTTTGTGTGAGATAAATTGTAACCTTGGGTAATTTCTCAACTAGAAGGAAAAGTGTAAGGGAGAATTGAACCCCTAAAAATGTATCAAATCTTCTCTATGCATTACTGAAAATAAACACAAAGTAAAATAGTCTTAAAAAAAGTAGTTGCTTAGAATGGGCCACATACCAGAAGTTAAATATCAAAGGACCTATTTTTAAATATATCTAAATAAACAAGTACTTTGGAGCATTTCCATTTTTCTTCATGTCCTAAAAACATGTCTATGATATGCTTTTATCAAAAAAGCCTCTGTCTTAATTCCTTATTGATAGAAAATATTCCAATAACACTTTCTTATTGAAAATAAAATTATAGAATTTTCTGAAAATTCTGGATTTACTTTGAAACTGTGTTTAGTTTTACTTTGTTCTACATGTCACGCACATTGAAAAACTATTATGTCTGTGCCTGGGTTTGTCTTCATATGCTGTTGTAAATTTAAAATTGTATAGTACTACAATGACTTCTGCTCAGGAGGGGCAGTGGGTCATTTTGCCTTTTCTTATTTTAAAAGCACTCATGAAAAGGTTTGTGTTTAAACAGCCTCATAGCTTCTATGTCAAATAATTCAAAGCTTCCAAACAATGTAATCTTTTATATAACAGAAAGATAAAACTTTGTACTGCCCTTTGTTAGGCTTAATGCTGTTGACACAACTATTTCTTCACAAAAGTAGGATAGCTGGAGGAATCCTGGGGAAACCTCCCAGCTTTGAAGTTTAGGTGTTAATCTTAGTCGATTACTCTGATAAGAATATTAATTTACTTCCTCTTTAAATTTAAAATGCCAAGTAGTTGTTTTGTAGTCCTTACATAGTAAAATACCATATTCAGTTATGAATTTTTTTGCCTTTGAGAAGTCAAAATAATGACTCATAGAAAAGCTTTATATTCTGTCAAAGACTGTTTCCTGTAAATAATTTAGGCATCCAGAAACTATAAAACCAGCTTGTGAGGTTACTTGTATGTGTGATCAAGATATTTTTCTACCCTATATTACACAGTGCACCCATATGGCGATTTTTGCATGTCTCTGTTGACATTGAGAAAAAGTAATCTTGATGGATAACCTCGTACTTACATCTAGTTGCATCTCTAATGAACAAGAGGAAATTCAAGTCTCTAGTAAGGATTTCTGTGCATTCGTATTCAGGTCTGATGAGCTGGAGGTCAGGGTAGATCATCTGTCAATGACAGAAGAGTTTGTAGAATCACACAAATACACTTTTCCAAATAACAGTAAGATATTCAATCATATTTCAGTGTAGTTTAATGAGCAGATAGCTGTAGAGGAAGCTAATAAGAATATATGAGCCATATAAAAGATCTTGCACTTTTTAACAGCGTTCCTGCTGGACAAGCACTCCTTCAGGGTTTGGGCCATACTCCCTCTGACCTTATTTCAGCTCAGGGCACATTCCTGATCAACTCTGGTTACTCAGTGAAGCTTTTTCATTTCAGATCCTACATTAGTGACTCCTACGATGCTGTCCAGCTAAAGGAAGAGATGACCTATTACCCTTTCAGTATCCTAACACGATGATGGATTAAGACAGTGAATTCTGTGTGATTAGTCCAGAACCCTAACTAAAAGGGTAACCACTGTTATGGGGGTGGAGTCATGCTTTCATCATCTAGAAACCTTGAAAACTTCTGTAGTTCATCCTTAATTCATCTGTTATCTTAAGATAAAATTAAATAAAAGCATTATTTGCAAAATCCAAGATAAAGTACTGTGAAACATGGGTTTATAATGACAGCAATTACAGAACTGAAAGATATTCTTGCTTTGTTTACTTGTACTAAAATCAGATCTAAATCCTCTATGTATCCTGACAAGGTACAACTCTTTAGATTTGCTGTGAGGTCAAGGTCTGGTTCATCTTGCATTATTTATGTTTTTGGCCAGCTTTCACTGGAAAGCATCACAGGCAGGAGAAGTTTGCCAATTCTTGTACATATTTCTTGGCATGTTCTGCAGTTTTCATTCAGATTCAAATGCTTCATCCCTTCCCCTTAGAGATTATTAATCTTTAATTTATTCAGGAAAAGTTTCAGCACTCCTCCCCTTGTCTTGTTTACTGCTCTCATTCTTTGGAAATGCAAATATGTGTTTGGCAGAGCAGGTGCCATCTCTTTTAAACTGTGAGCAAATTATTAACCCATGGAGGAATAAAATGCTGTTCCTCTCCAGGGAAGCTGATATGTGTATCCCAGTATGAAGGTCTTCTGTACTTGCTGAACTTTGTGTTTTCATATCAAAATGTACATTTGATAACCATGCTTGATACTAACATATGAATATGAATCACAAGTGTAGCTCATTATTGCATGTTGATATCAAAATTGTTTTTCATCCTGTTTATGTTGACTGAGTCTCAATTCTATGTTTTGAGGGACGCATTGACACTTGGAGAGGTGTACAGAACCTCTGTAAATAAAACCTGTATGTCTGCTTTCTTTATAAAACCTAAATGTCTTGAACACTTAAAACCAGTATCTACTACATCCATTTAAATGTTTTAGGGATATACAAGAAATGGTAAGGCTGTTTAAAGAGACATTCCTTGTGAAAAGCACAAAATCTGGAGATACTCTAAACTGTTCAAAAATCAAGCACCTGAAAGCAGAACAGCTGTGGTGGTGATCTTTTAACCTGTGGCTGTTGTAGAAGGAAAAATAAAAATTAGTCTTACCTCATCTTCAACAAAGTTATTGTTTCTGCAGATTTAACACAAATTTCACTGAATATTTCTTTCTTTGGGTAACCTAATGGAATTGAAGGGAAGGGAAAGACAGTTTACGTCAGCGTATCCTTTCTGTCTTAATAAATGACCCTTAAATACCTTAAAATGGATGTAAACAGCGTAATGTGAAGACCTTAAATATTGTTGCTAAGTTTTTCATGGAGAAGAATCATATGTATAATAGATGGATTCTTCTGAAGAGTTGATTACACAGATTCCATTCCTCAGTATAGTTGCAGTGGGACTGCAAGCACAACTAGAATTTAAAGGGATGTTTTCCATTAGTTATTATGTAGTTATTTTTGAAAACTATACACATTGCCAACAAAACCTGTTGTTTGTGTGCCCAGTGTTTATGGGAAGTACATGCTGTATGTGTGGCAAGTGAACACACAGTACAGAGTGTGGTAAACATTGTAGCACTTACTTTTTTTCAGAGCAAAGTCATTACTGTTAACCAGTTTTGTCTGGACTTTTCATTTTTGTGGAGTCATATTCTGCACATTGTCCTTAAACTTCACTGTGGCTTATTCATATCCATATCAAGGCAAGGCACTATTAGCAGGACAGGTGAATGGGATCATTCTTCATCCCTCTTTTTAGAAGCAAAAGGATAGCTTTACTGAATCAGCCTAGAAGTCTGTCTGGACTGGTATGCTGGCTCCTAACAGTGATTACCAAGGGAAGAATATAAGAACAGGCTGAGCATCCCCAAAGCATTCCTCCAGACTCTGACACCTTATACACGTTTATTGTTTTACAGATCTCTGCCATATGCCATTCCTTCTTTTTGAAGCCAGGTGAATTCTAGTATAATCCTTTGTTCCTTATAAGCAGGTTGCTCCATTTTTTGTCCTTCTCTTTTTCCAGTTCTGCTCTAATCAATTTGAAAATCCAAAACCTCTATATGTTATTCAAAATGCAAGTGTACCAGGGATTTATACAATGGAATAAATTGTTTTATTCTCTGTTCCTTTCTGCATACTTTTTTTTTGAATGCTTCTGAGCACTGATGTTTTCTGATTATAATTCCAAAATTTCATTTCTGAGTGATAACTCATCACTGATGAGCTCACTCCTCATCACGTTAAGTGTAGAGTTAGGATTTTTTTTCTGTGTGCATTACTTTATATTCATCAATGCTGAGGCTTATGAGACTATTCCAGTGGGAAATGGAGGGCAGCATTAACAAGCAAGAGAAAGGAGAGTCAGGCTGTTAGGGGATTTAGTGCCTATATTATAAATAAATTCTGTTTCAACTCTCTAAAACTTTTCCTGTATATGTCCTTAAAAACATTATGGAATCTGTGTTAAATGTTTCATTGGTATGGGTATAATGACAAGTAGAAGAATGACTTGATCATCCATTGGAAATAGGTTGTTTTTCTTTGTGAATAAAAAGAACATAGTGAACTTAATGTTATATACTTCATAACAGTCTAATGAATCACATTTCTTGGGTAAACTAATTTAAAGAATTATTAGGTATAAAAATATGTTTTAAAAATTCTTTTGAAATGTTTAGGTTCTTTTTTGGTTTTCAATGTTTGCTAGTCTCCTAATCATAACGTAATACAAAATAAGATAAAATAGTTAACCACCTGCTGCAGAATATGTAAATACCTTGACTTTGTCCATTTAGCACATGGTTGTGTGTATATAAATATGCATACATTCTATATAATTTTATATTGACTGCATGCTGAATATGCCAGCAAACATTCATTGTATGTTGCAAACATTATTGAATTTATAGCTCTCAGAAGGTATCTATTACAGTTCAATTACTTACAGAAATTGAAGTTTTGAGGTGGTAGGTAGAGAACCAGTTCCGAAACAAGTGACTAACCCTAACTGGGATCGCATTAGTTCTGGATGAAGTCCAAAACTTGACAGAAATGTTACTTTTGTCTAGATCATATGCCCAACAGAAGTAGAGTTTTTAAGTAACTGATACTCTGTGTGTGTATGTATTATTTCTAGATAATTGATGGTATATTACAATCTTAATAGTAGTATTAAAAAAAAAATCAACATCACCATATTCATCCTCTTTTGATTGACTAATATAGCAATGGGAGTGTGGACCTGGAATGGATCACACGGACCATTGTGTCTAGTCAGTTACAGCCTCAGGAAACCATGTCATAGATTCTTCATTCAGATGGGGTTCAACGAGCATCAATTTTGCACACCCTTACCACAAGCCACAGGAATATCTCCCTGCAGTCTAAAAAATAACTTAAGATTTATAATACAAGACCAAGACATGAAAACAATAATACTACAAGAAGAAAGAAGGCAAAATACTGAGATAATTTTAGTTCAGAATAAAACTAGAAACATAATACTTTAGTTACATTTGTATGTTTTCTGTGGTCATCTGTGAAGGCATTTAAGCAAAGCAGTTAATGTCACAATTTTTTAAGGTCTGCTGTTTTAAATTTAAGTATTGGAGGAGATGGGAACAATATTACCTCTTATTCGAAAGTGTGACTATTCTCATTGGGAGTCTGTTTCCAAGAATTGTACTTCTGTGAAGTTGGTGATCACACTTAACTGCAAAAAATACATTTCCCATAAATTATTCTGTATGCACTACTTGTCATGATAAATAATGCTTGTAAATAATAGTGCTTATAAATAATACAGTATATAGCCTTGCATTACATCATTTCTTTAATCCTTTTAGTAGGAGTTACGGTTCTGTGACATGTTATATGAATCAAGTGAAATACTGTCCAGTATTTCATAGGTAGTCTGAACTAATGAGATAGACTGGTGCCACCCTGTTAGGTGTACAGGACAAAAATTTACATTACAAAGAAATCCAAGCAATTTTAGCTCAGTAGGATATGTATTTAATAATAACCACTGAAATGTTCTGGGCTAGTAAAATTAATGAATACCAAACACTATCGAATGGTAGTGTGTTATTCTGTGGATCTGAACTTGCAAAGGTGAATATGATAAATCAAGGGAATAGTAAATGAGGAAGGCTGGTGCTGTCGGACTCCAGTTACTACTTTTTTTAAAGTTCATTTACTCTGAAAATATTGAGGTAGACTGAGTAATGTTTCTTATACTTCGAAGTTTTGAAGAAAAAAAATGATGTATAGGATAAAATCAATGCATCATAATGCTGACTATTGAGATGTGACCTTCAGTATTGTGGGTATCTTGGCAAAATTTATCAAGTTAATTTTCTGTTTATTTTCCCTAAGCTGTATTTGTATTACAGCCCTCATAGCAGATGCATAGAAAGCATTTGCAGGCAGCTTCTGAGGGAGTTACATTAGGATTTAGACCAACACGAATTCATGCCTCTGGAAGTTTCAATGACCTTCCTTCTGCACGTGGAGCTGCTGCTGACGTACGTGGGAATTTCACTCGTGTGCAGATCGTGGAATGTAGTCCCTGAGAGAGGCTTCAGTTAAGCGATTTGTGGTCAGTAACATGGGAATTGGTAGTGAGCTGTATTTGAAATGCCCTGCTGCAGTCATAACTTTATTCATTTTGGAGAACTGAAACCAGAAGACATGTGGATCTGATATATAATTAGTTTTATAACCTTCAGATCTTCAAGTGATTTTCCTCATAATGGATTTGCACATCAAAGAAGATGCATGTGTAGATGTGAATATAATGTAAATTTTTTGATTTTTAATACAAGAAAAATACGCTTGAATTTTTTTTAATTATTTTTCTATTTGTCTGGATCTTGCTATATTGGAACAGTGCTTACAACTCTGCTTTCTAGGAATATGTAAAATATATACATTAATTCTTAGAAAGTGAATAGTTCAGTCATCAGTCTCCAGATATGGCCCTTTTGTTCTTGATCACTGTTGTTCCTCTACTCTGCTGTATGATATTAATCAACTATGCATTATACAATAGCTTTTTCCGTTGCATTGGTGCCATGGTGGTAAGAATCTTAGAGGTATGGAAACATACTAATATAATCTAGAGAATGCTTTAGTAACAGTTATGGTTGTTTTTTTTTTTTGTTATGCTATGTGGAAGTATATATTCAGTGATACACAGAAGAGTTTTACAAAACAAAAATGTTTATCTATGTGTATAAGCTTCTTCCTAGACCATTATCTCAGAGTCAGTAAAATGTGCAACAGAAGGTGAGCTCAGCGCAGTTACCTTGTTGTCCACCCTTTTTTCTAGCATTTTGGAAAAAATTCCTGTTGCATTTCCTAAAACAGACCACCAAAAAAGCAGCTGAGGAAAATTCCAACCATGTCTGTCTTATACCCTGTCTTACATCCTCTGACTGCTGCTGCAGACCTGTTTTTTAAATCTCTGCTGCTGCCTCCTCAGTTTCCATGTCCCTGAGCTGTTCCTGCTTTTTCTTTTCCACTGGATGTTGATAGTACACTCTGGGAATTAGGAACTGTGAAGGGGGGAGCTGCGTGGGCTGATCACAAAGGCTGATAGGGCGCTGTCAGTGGTGACCGCAGTGGAAGCGACTACAGAGAGAGAAATTGGAGTTCTACTCAGTCAGTTAGCTATTATTGGGTATTTTTTGTTACTTGGGCTTTTGGGTTTTGGAAGGGTTTTTTACCCTTTTTCCTAAATATTGGGTAGAATTGGTGTGTATAGGAAATGAAGAGAAAAAAGAGGGAGAACTGTAAAATCTGTATCTTTTTTTTCAAATGGTTATTGCCTTGAACAGATGGTGAGGGCTTGCCACCACCACCCCCACCACCCCCCCCTTCTGAAATGGAATTCCAGTAAAAATTCAGGATGCCTCCATGTGGCCTAAGCTCCAGGTTTGACTTAACTGTGTATCTTTTCTTTCAATTTCTGTGAACGTCATGTTTGGTTCATACAGACACGGTGTAGGGCAAAGTGATTTGCTAGCATCCAATTACCGGTGGGCAGGTGCTAACAGGGTTGTCATATGCACAGTCACGCTTGATTTGCATTTTGTTTCAGAGTGTTTTGGGTGTATTTCCATTTCAAAATATTTACTTTTCTACTTGGGATGATTACAGCAGTGAGTGATACGCAAAAAGTCAATCTGCGCTCCTATTTACCGAGTGCCGGGGCTAAAATTTCAGCATTGTGTAAAAGCGAGCAGGTCCTAGGCAAAGATGCTCAGGGTTGAGTGAGTCTTTGCTTTTTAAATGAAGGTATGGACTGTATTATTTTGTGGAAATTGCACTCCATGAGGATTGCTTCTTCAAGAGAGCCAAAGTGCTACCGTGAAAGATGGTTTGCAAGAGCAGACGACAGATTGAGTGCCAGAGCAAAGCGTCAGGAAAAGTTGGTAGGAACAAGCACACACAAGCAAATAAAATCTGTTGCTGGCTGCTTTTTTTTTTTTTTCTTTTTTTCATTTAGTTTTTTTGTGTGTGTGTGAGAGATGCTTAGAATCATTCTCCTGGTAGGTAGAAGCACAGTGGGAAATGGTTGTGTGGGTTTGAGAGATGCTCTGGAAATGCTGTCATTTTTTTGGGAAAACCTGTTGACCTGAGTGGAAACCTCGTGACTGCATCCTGCACAGGCAGAGCAGGAAAACTGCAGCTGCTGCTGGGTCCTCTTATGCTGCTGAGGGAGGCACAAGAATGTGAGAATGGGAAGTGAAAGATTCAAGATGGGCACATTCCTCCTCAAGGGTTAGAGGAGCCAGGACAGCTCTCAGTCTGCAAGTGAGGCGATTTGCTGTGGCTTTGGAATGGGTAGAGCAAGAAATTTTTTGTTTGAGGGCATAAACGAAGCCCTTGGTGAATTCCAGAGCACAAGGGGAACAAACAAAATGTTGTGGTGAGTGTTTTGAGCAACATCCAGTTAGAGATGTGAAATGGTGCTCAGAAGAAAGAAGCACACTGGGATCAAGGATAAGTTGGAGGCTGTGATGTCCGGGAGGTGTGAAGGGGGAAATGCCCTTTGACAAGGGAAAGAAAGATGTGGCTTCATGCTGATGTTGCAATTGCTGTGATTTCCTATCAAGTTGTTAGAAATTTTTTATGCTGTTTTGCATGTCACTTCAGTATTCCAGTTTGGACCTGTTTTGACAGGGACATCTGCATGACTAAAGCAATTCTAAATATGGGAAAAAAATGCTCCCTCCGTCATTGGTATTTGAACAAACCCAAAACAAACCAACTCCAAACCCAGAACACCCATGTGAAGTGTGTTTTGCAGAACCAATGATATCTATGTGCAATGTGTGGAGGGTGGGGGTTAGATTCAATATGCCTCTTACATTTTAGTGTTATTATCTATATCTATAAAATTGAAGCAATTTATGGAACTGGTGAAATGAATATTGAAGTTCTGTGGTAACGCTCTTACTGTCATCTGGCTACGTTACTGCTGTCTGCTTGGATGATTGTGTAAAAGGATACAGTACCTTTTGAACTAGACCATTTGACCAAAAAATACTAATCATCTAAGAGCATTGGTTGTGCTATGAAAACATTGGAATTCTTAGATAATAGCTGTTTAGTGGAGTTAATGGAAGCTTTTGTCCTAATTGTAAGTCAGACATGAGATAATATGAAGTTGTACTGATGCAGAAGGTTATTGTTCTTTTGAAAGGGGTTTCAGATGACTTCACCAGGGGATTTCTGGGGATGTTCCTCTGTGTATCTGTTGTAAAACAGCAGCTCTGGTGCAGTGTAAATAAGGATAGTATGCCTCTTAATATAAAGTATTTGTTTTGGACTTAAATTAGAACTTTATGACGACTTTGGTATTTTACAAAGATCTCATTTTCAAGACTAAGTAAACAGGGAAAGTCATGGTGTTTTTGCAGCATTAAAATTTATAGTTTCATTTTCTGTCAGAAATAGTCTTCAAAGAGAGTAGACGATAACTAGATGTGACAATATTTTCTTCCTTTATTGACGTTCTGTAGAACAGGTGAAGTGCATCTAAGGTATTTGGCATGATGAACTTTGTTCACAGTGTTGACACAGACTAAAAGAAAGGTCCCCCTTCTTCCCTCCCTCCCTCCCCGCCGTGGTCCTTTCTGTGGCTGTGGCATCTGCACTGTTTGCAGTGTATCCTGTGGAAGGGCTGAGATGACACTGGTCAAATGTGAGGGTAGTGTTAGACTGTCAGATCCCAAACTTTTTTTGCTCATGGCCATTTGGCCTCTCTAGGTCCACGCTTGCTTACTTTTGCTGGTATGGATGATGCTGGTGGCTGTTCTGCTGCCGCCACAGCGTTTGCGGGTATCCGTGGCAGAGGGTGGTACTGACGGAGGTTAGGGAAGGGAGCCAGCAGGACTCGCCTCCTGGGAAAGCTGGGGCTCCCTGTGCAACTCCTGCATCCTGAGGATCCTCATCTGCCTCTGCAGTCACGGAGCTGTCCCACGCGTGACCGTCAGTCCGTGTACCTTCTCACCTCTTTGGTAATAGATGAAGATTAAGGGGATAATTTAGTGGTAATGCTACAGCTTTCTGAATTTTTCAGAATCTTTTTCATGAAAAGTATTTAAGCTAGGTAAAAAAAGTACTTTGGGACATCTTGTTCCATTTATTTTTTAAGACTATTCTCCATAGAAATCACTGGAGAGTTCCTCTTAAAACAGATGGCACAATGTGGGCCATTGTAATGCAATTTTCTTTGTAAAATGCTGTGTCCCAGGGCAAATTTACCACAAATGGAGCAATCGTGATGTCCCATAAAAGAGAAGACATGTGTTTTTGCAACTTTTGATATATCTAAAAAATATGCATAACTTTGCTGACTCTGCCAAGCAAGCAAAGCTTACTATTTTCAGTAAAGTATTTTGGGGCTTTTAGAGTATTTTGAAACTGCTAGTACAGTAACTGCTTTGACTATTCAGGAAAACTTTGTACGTCCAAAATTTTAAGCATCAATAAATACAGTATTATCTGGAATTCTGACTAGCAAGAAGATGTGTTAGATCTCTCTCCCCTTGGACATTTTGTCAGAAAAATAATACACATTTTTTTAATATTATTTACTGGAACTTTTTAGTTAATCTGTTAATAATAGAGTTTATAGCCATAAAGCAAAGGAATACTGTACAGATATCAAAATAGAAATACTTAAGAGTCATCTTTCTGGTTCACAACTAATCAGTCTAAGTATCTATCTCATCTATTATCTGTGCCGACTTGGACTTCGTAATTAATTAGGAACACTATTGTGAGAAGTCTGTTACCATTGTTGGTGACACCTGTTATTAAAAGGGCTAGATAAATTTAATGAATAATTAAAATAGGGAAAATATGCAAAACAATAGAAAAGGTTGTTTTCATCAGAATATTCTGATTTATCTCTACAGAAATATATATGTTCATAATTTCACCTTTATCATAGGTAGGTTTCTAAACTACTAACAAGATATAATAGCAGTAATGTTCGGTATACTTATCCTGAAGAAAAAGGAAAATAGGAAACATGAAATTATGTTGTACATATATTTACAACAGGATATTTTTACAGTGAATTTTGTAGGTATACTAAATCTATGTTTTTAAATCCTTTAAGATGCCAAAAGAAATAACTTGCTTATTTCAGTTGTGCCAATTTAAGAAATGTAAGCTAAATCTAGTGATGTAATTGGTGCGTGGGAACCTTGAGGACTGGAAACTACTAGTAAATGTTAAAGATCTATAATAATCTCTTGAATAATCTTTTGTTTTGTGTATCTGAGAAGGCCAGAGTCTGAAAAAGGCTAAATGCACTGAATTCTTACTTGCTTCTGAAAACAGAGTATTTGGCATTTTGCAGTTTTGTATTCCAAGTAGCAGCAGCTTTTTCTTAATTTCTCTTTACTCTGCTTATGGTATATACCTTTTCCCCCCTTAAGGGGAAAGACAGCACAGCAGTTAAGATTCGAGACTAGGTGATCTGAATTTGGTTTGTACCCTAAGGAACATTGCTCAGAATCTCTGTCTTCCTTTTATTTAGGGTGCTTTTACTGGGACAAAGAAGTGGATACATTAGGAGTGTTTCTGGCCTTTGTGGGGTAGGCTCAGGCCCTGGGCACCTCCTCCCAGCACTATTTTGGATAGGGCTTGGGCTTGCACTGGCTCACCTCTGTGGAAGAGGAATGGAGCTGGTGGAACTGGATGGGAGCCGTGACATTTTCCAATCCGGTCCCCAGAGTGGGTGACTGGAAAACCAGGACCCTGGGGCAAACCACAGTACACACGCTCAAGTAATTTAAAAACATCCACAGATTTCTGGAATGGTGACGTTTTTTGATATACATAGTGAAATCTGTAAGTGATGATGTTTCCTCAGCAGTATCTACTTCCTTTGAACTACTTCTTATTTTAATTATTGGTGTATTAACTAAAGCTAGCTGTACATGAGAGAAAGAGAGTTTTAATTAAAATTCTCTGGTTTGGGTAATTAGATATCAATGATACTTTTTATAAGCTACAGGTTTAAGTTATTAAATACTTTTTTTGGGCATTTAGATTTAAATTTACCAATTCAAACTTGATAGGATAGACAAAAATAAACCTGTTAAGAAGTAGGACTGTTTCACTGACTTCCATAAATTAGCACTGTTCATGTGCTTAAATATATTCAATTACAGATCTCAGTTGAGTTCCTGACTTTTCCACATGCTTCCTGTGTGATAGCAAGCGAATTATTTGAGAACAAATGTTTCAGTGTGTCTAGTGAATTTGAAATGCAGTAATTAATGCCAGCTGAGATCTAGCCATTTTTTAAATTCAGCACTAGGTCTATATTCATTTTTAGGAATTTCAGTTCTCCACTTTCTGTAAAATGGGATATTTAACTTTCTCTTATTTTCTAGTCCTTGTACTTAAAAGTAAACAGGTCTGCCCCTTGTGTATGTTGTACTGTCAGTGATATAGTCAATCTTATCTCAGTTTCTGCTTTATAATACAAGCACATAATAACATAATTAGTAGTTACTTGACACTTTTAATCTGTTCCATTGGTCAAGCCAACTTGTAAAGAATGAGCAGAAAAATGAAGTGTATTTAGGCACTATTGGACATCAGAGTGCAGACGTTCCAGTTTGGGTCAGAAAAGCAACATATTGCCCAGGCTTTGTAGTCTCAGTTGCTCAGTTCAGCTCAGCCTGCGCAGTCTAAGCAGCTAAGTCTAAACAACAGTAATATCAAATTTTGAATCACAGATTTGCATGGATGCACATGACCTGATATGGATGACCTTTCTCTGTGGTGTTTTCTTGTTTGCTTTTTCTTCTTGTGGCTAATAGTCATCCTTTGTTCTTGAGTAAAACAACACAGGTTTTTTGAGGCATGCCTCAAATGATAAAACAGAGGGGCGAACTGTCTTTTTATTTAGTGCAAATATAAGCAAAAAATGAATTAATTATAAGAGTTACTGGGGTACAGCAAAACCACTTCTGTGAATATCCATTGGAACTTACAAACAAGTTAATTTTAAATGCATTTTATCTTTTTGAGAATGGAGGGTTTATGAGGCTTTCGCTGATCTTTGGTGAATGTTCTCAGAAGATAAACTTCTTTTTCATTAGTAAGTATAACTTTATCATTTAAAATATAGTCTTTGGAAAAAGAACTCATGGAACAGTTTTAAATAACAAATAGAATAATTTTTCTCTCTTCTTTTTTTATTTTTTTTTAATGTCATGAGCTATACCAAAATAGGATGGCCTTAGTAAACTGAGTGACTTGCAGATCACATAGCTGTGATATTCTTGTGATATAAAGAGGATGCAAGTGGAGCAAACTTTTTTAGGCTTATTTCATATGTAGAAAAATTCAGTTGTGCATGTTTTAATACAGAACAGGTGAAAGGAATGACTCATAAATAACAAATCATTTAGTGAAGTTAAACACTATTATTTCTATTAACATAACTGTTTTTAAAATTCACATGTTCTCTAATTGATGAAAATGAGATTTACATGGGTGGCTCCTGGGAAGAGTGTTCTATATGTAGATCCTGTGCCTATTGGTAAGAGTAGACCACACAAAGGACTTTGGAAAATCTCTTCATTTGAAAACTTTCATGGATCAATTCAGGATGGAACAATAGAGAACAATTCTTAACCTCTAAAAAAATCTGCTTTTTTAAAAAAAAAACAAACTTGCATTTATATTCTCTCTTGCAAGATTTCAAAGGAATCCAAGCTCTGTAATATGCATATTTCATATACAGTCTTCTCATAAAACATCCAGATCTTTAGCAACCCCTTTGTACAGGTAGATAGATGGAAGAAGAACTACTATGGTGGTTACTGACTAAGTACAGACTGAGCTATATAAAGCAATTTTAGAATAAAAATGTTGAAAAACAATGAAAGATGAAATGTGACTTAACAATCTTATGCCTATCCATAAGTAACAAGGTTTTTCTTCATAGTTTCTCTCTAGTAATAGAAAGTTGAGCATAAACCTTGTAGGTAATTCTGCAATTTGCAGGATCATGTGGAAGTTCTATGTGGTCAATTTTTTAACTTTTTAGTTATCACTGTAAATAAAATTTTAAACATTTCTGTTTGAGATACCTTTGTTTCAGTGAGTACACCTTCAGTTGGCTTAAGACAGTTATACACGCAAGTTCTAAATGTTAAGTTGTAGGATCATAAAGTTTGAAGTAAAGGAAAAAATTTAAAAGGACTTGAGCTTCCGACTTTCAATGCCTCAAGTGCAGTGTGTGCATCCCAATGCTTCATCTGAGAAACTAACAAAAACAGCAAAACAGATTGCAGGTTGAAAGAGAAAGACTTCCATAGGTATGAAAGTGTAATACATGCAGGTTTGCAGTTATTTGTAATTAGTGCTGCTGCTATGAAAGATAAGAATATACATTAATGGAGGCAGTACATCCGTAATTAGTATTACCAGGAGTGGTAGTGCTCTTATCTGATAGCTTTGCTCTGCGTGGGAGTGTAGTCCAGAAGATTGAATTATGTAATTATTCCACTTAGAGAAGAGCAAATGTAGTGTTACCAAGCTGCCATCCATTTTATTATATTTTCTTTTGGTCACTGAAGAGGAATTCTGTAACAATTTAAGCACAGAAACAAAAATGAATAATTTAAGTTTCTTTTTTGTATTTGTGTATTTATTCAGCTTTCCTTACTTTATCACCTCCTTTGACTCCTGGATTTTCATTAGTTACCATATTCTAATATGTAACTTTTTTTGATGTAAGGCTTAAAAATATTGTCAGAATGGACGAAGGTTTTTTCTTCTTTCCCAATTAGATATGTGTGTGTATATATATATATTTTTTTTTTTAAAGAGAAACAAAAGCTAGTATATCAAACATTGTGTATCTTTTGCTTTTTAAAGCTATGGTAAAAATGAATTGCACAGAAAATGATTAGTTGTTTTCAAGTGACAATATTTATGATCCAGAAGTGTGTGTATATATATATATAGATAATTTTTAGTTTACGACAAATATAGTAATAGCAAAAGAAGGATGACCTGCACTAGAAGATATCTAGTGCTGTAAAAGGTGTTCCAGTATGGAGATGGAGATTATTTAATACTTGTTTGGCTCTTTACTACGATTTGGGGATAAAACTCCCTTGGCCAAAATCCTGTTGGTCCCCAGTAGAATTGCAGAGGATGAGGAAACACAAGCGTCAACATTCAGCAGAGTCAGGGGAAATTGTTTCAGATTTCAAGCTACAGTCTTGTAAAGTGAGTTCAGTTTTGTATCCAACAACTGCATATATAAGGCAAATTGCTCACTGGAGCATCATAAGGAGTTCACATGCGTTTATCCTGTGTCACTTTTCAGGTAATTTTGAGCATGTTTTATTACTGTATTCTAAGCAGACTGTTCCCAAGTTTATCAGTAGTGTAGGCAAAAAGAACTGGAAGGTGGCAAAAATTGTACATTTGTCTTCACAGGCTTGTGGGGACAGGTGATGCTGTTGCCCTCGAGGTGTCAGGAGGGACAAAGTGCCACCAGTGGCCCCTCCAGCGGTATATTGAGCAGTCTGTAGACAAAGCAAGCAAAACCAAAAATACTGAAGGATATATGCATGTGGTCCAGACCTGCAATAGGATACTAACTACCCTTTTCTTTCAAACTGTATAATAATGTAGCGTAAGTTAAAGTCAAAACTGATTTTAACCTATACTTAGCTTGAAGTTTCCTACATCTGTTTTCAGACTTGAGGACAGGCTTGCATGTCTGAAAGCTTCTTGTGTTAGAAAATATTTTACTACTTTCTGTCAGTCCCACATTTCTCCTATCTTCGGAAAATCCTACTTACAATAGAAATAAAATTAGTGCCAAGGACTACTGTGTAAAAACATAAGCTAAATCTGAGGAGAATTAATTGCAACATTTAAAGAGAGAAAATAATTAGGTAGAACTTCAGAGAAAAGCATAGTAGAAAAAGATAACAGAAGTGCAAAGCCTTTCTCCAGAGAAAAAATATTTTAAAAATGCAAGCGTAATATAAGCTAGCTCAGCCAAAAAATTCCCGAGGGAAAGAGGAGACAGGATCAACTTTTTTTTCTTCCCTTTAAGATGGTAAAAGCACAGGGAAGCACAAATTAACAAAAGTGAGATTTCCTATTGAAAACTGAACACCATGGAAAAAGAACACAAACTTAAGTTGCATAAAAGCGCAATTATATACCTTTGTCAATTAAAAGTGCAATTAAATACTAATTTTTAGTTGTTAAAAAAACCCCATGAGAATAGTGGCATTTGTTAGCTACAAAGCATTCTGAAGACAGCTTAACATGTTTAAAATGGAGGGGTTTAGGATGGAGTCTTTGGATGAAAGGCTGAACATTTACAATATAATGACTTAATATACTGTGGTGGAGGACAGAAATTTCATTGTCATCTTCTCGTATTCCTCTGAAAAAATCAGCACAGTTAACCATGAGGAGGTGGTGATGTCCCATCTGAAAGATGGATCAGTGTGTTAAGTTGTGTCTTGGCAACTTTGCAAGACTTACGTCTGGGTGGGACGGACAGACAGACAAACAAATGAAGGACCCTCAGTCAGAAAATGCAATTCTATCCCTGACCAAATCTCTTGTGTGTAGTTCCACAAATGCCAGTTCTCTGTCTCAGTTTAGTCAATGGCAGTATATAACCTGTAGGAGAATTGATAAGGATGTAAGATGAGATAAGAAACTCAAGGTATGTTTGTGCTCTTGAAAGGGATGAGGCCAAACTGCCTTTTAGTAGTAGTTTCAGGTACTGAGAGCTGTGAAACTGTGACAGCATGGACTTCAGCATTGCTCTGGCCTGTGCGCAGGAGGTGGGCAGAGGTGCAGAGCCTGCCCTGGTGCTTGTGGTGCTGGGCAGACTTGGCTATTCACTTCTGGCTTTGCTTCAGTAAAACTGCCTCACACGTGGTCCACTTGTGCTGCATCCACGCCTCTGGTGGCAGTGGGGATGTACCATCAGAGCAAGTGCTAGGATCACACAAGTGGCAATATTCACAGAGCCTTCACAAAGGTAGAAATTATCATCTCCTTGGAGCTGAATTTGAACAGGTCAGGAATTGCATGGGTGAACAGGGAATATTAGAGATGCTGATGCCATCACACAGATTCCTTTTTGGCTGCAGATACGCATTCCTTTAGGCAAGGGCCCATCCTACTTTATAATATCCCTTTTGGTAGCTCACTATCACTGAACTCTTTTATAATAATACTATGATCTTAAAGGTCTTTTCCAACCTACATGATTCTATGATAATGAACAAATATGAAAACGTTTGTAGTTGTCTAAAAGGCTCCACACTATCCCAGTGGACAATGACATAGTGCCAGCTATTCATATCCCAGGACTACAATAATTTAATCCACTTCTGCATGTAGCTCTCTCCCTAGGGAAAAAAGAAAAAAAAAATATCCAGCTTATAGAAAACAACACAGCATGAACTTCTGGTATAAAATCCATTCCCCTGCCTGCTAACCTGGCCTATTCTCTATACAGATTTCCTACTGAAGATTAAATCAAGTTCAGATTCTCACAAGTTATTTAAAAGGAACTCCAGTGCCCTGTTCTCAGTTTATTTTAAAAGTGCATAAAGCTTTGGAATGAGAACAGCAGTTAACAAATCTTTTCCTCGAGCGCAGTGGAACATTTCTGTCACAAGACTAAAGCACATCTCTTCAAAGGCTTATTTCTGAGCATGAAGTAGGAATTTCTGCCCCAGGAAATTAAGGATCATCAGAAATCTTCCCCAGTTGTAAATTACACTTTTCAGCTTTGCTTTCCTCTAATGTGATCACCCCTAGAGCACCTAAATACGGAGAGATTAATTAAACCCAACAATTAAACAAAAAAAATTCCTGTAGTTTATTACCAACGAAAGTTAATTGTTATGCAGAATTTACAGTTCAACCCATGAGAGGGAATGGAAAGAAAAGAGGAAGAACATGTGGCAGATAACAGTTGAAGAGCTTAACACTCTGCTAATATGGGCTCAGATATTTGTGGTGCCAGTTCTGGGGAGATCTGTGTAGAGTTCCCATTGAGGGGTGCACTTCTGGAGCTGGCTTTCCTGGGGAAGGTGGCAGATACACACATTGGAAGGCAGAGACTGCCCCTGAGATGTTTACTCTGTGATGTTCTAAATTTAGGAGGAGTTTTTGGTGGATATATAGAAACTGTAGTGGGTGACATGGAAGAATTGTGATTAATCCTCTCTACAGAGTGATTTATCCAGTGGACAGCCAAATGTGCTGTATTACAGAGAACTTCCTACAGATTGCATAATTATACCTATCAAATCCTGTGCTTTCTGTCCCAGATTGCTTTGTTCCATTACCTTAGTGATTCAGCCTTCTTTTAAGGCTTTTAATATTCAGATAGTATGTTTTTGAAATTCACCAATTTCAAAATACTAACAGCTGTCTAGAATTTTTTCTGTCTAAACAGTTTATTGTCTGCTTTTTGGTGGGTTCAGTGTTTGTGGGGTTTTTCCTTCTATTTTCAGTACGTTTATAATCAATCATTCATACAATCAAAATATTATACAGTGTGATCATTTAGTCAGTACAAAATTTTAATGGCCCTATGGACAAATTCGCTTGTTTAGTCATTGACATAAAATGATAAGAAGGATGACTAACTTCTCAAATCTTCTTTTTCAATTTTCACTTTTTAAAATCTGTTTTTCTAAAATCGTTATTGAGCAGTTTTTAACATTGGGAGCAGCTCCATGACTCTCACTTAGTACATAACTCAAAAATCTTCTCTGTTTCTCTCATAAGCCTAAAATAAATTCCAGTCTGAAAAGGTGTCAGTTTATTTTTAGTTTATTCAGTTATAGTATTTAAAGCAAGGAGAAAGCCTATATAAACCTAGATGCATCAGCACATATACATTCTACTATTTCCTTGTCCCAGATTCTCCTTAGGTTTCATTTATTTCAATATTTCTTTTAGTGAAGAAAACACTGAGAAATTGGAATGTAGTTCTTCTGACTTGGTAGGTAATTAGTGTAGCAACTTGGAAATAGCAAGCCTAGGAGTTGGAAAAATGCAATATCTATCTGAAGTTGCTTTTAAAGTAGTCGTGATGAAGTTAAGGTACATGAAGAGTGAAGTAAAAAAAAAAAAATAATTAAAAATTTATGCCTGTATTTTAAACTATATTCAGTGATGTTGCTATCTTGCATTCTGATCAGTTTTTATTGGTGCTCAGTTTTTGTTGCCAATATTTCTCGCTGTCACAAACTGTAATATTGGTGAAATGTTTTCTCAGAGATTCAAGTATTCTGCTTATCCTATCACAATGGTTTTTGTGCTGCATGTATTCCCAGTGTTTACTGTTATATTCCATAGAAATAATTCAAGGAAGTGAATTTGAATAATTGCTTCTCTGAGGAATACAGTCCATATCTTTGTATTAAAATTTAAATGGATGTTTTTACATGCCCCAGACTAGTACATCTGGGGATAAAGTAGTCAGGAAAACATGCATGCTTTTGAATTGTGTTGAAGTCACTCCTTAAAAGGGAGAGATTTTCAGCTTGGTAAGCAAATTTTCACTGATTTCAGTGTATCAATGTTTAGCGTTTATATTTCAGAATTATGTTAATTTACATCAGTAAGCATCCTTTGCTAAATTGAAAAAGAATGTGTTACTACTAAAATGACTTTATGTATGCTAAATACTGCGAAAAACGAGAGGATGTTGTTAGGTAAAATATGCAATTTATGTAGGAAAAAGCTTCTGTGTTTTATTATGGGGACTCTTTTTTTAATCCATGCTGTTAATCCAGCAGTAATTATAAATAATCATAATACTTCTGTATTTGAGAGCAAAGAAATCAGAATGGTGACTAGCAGATGGCTTTGACTGGATTTTTTTCCCCCCAAAATCTTCAGAATAAACTTTCAACTATGCAAATTTGGAATATTTCTGACATCAGAGACTTTGTTTTCTACAAAGTGTGAAATGAATTACAGGAATACCTACACAAATTGTCTTGTATATCTGTACCTAATGCCTGCATTTCCAAGAAAGTAGAGACTGTTAGCTTTTTTTTTTTTGGTTCAGCTGTTTTGACAATAGCAACCTTGGAGAGAATATCCCCAGGGTTCAATAGCAAGAGTGGTCCTTCAGTGTCCAGGAAATATTACGTACTTTGATCTTAAGAGCTTAATTAATAGAGAATAAATAGGGCAATAGTGCATCATAATCCCTTATATATTGATGTTACATAGATCTTAAAATGTGATCACAAGAGAAGATATTTTACACACGAAGGCTGAGTTGTTCTTCTATAAGTGTTGATGAAATGTATACTTTTCCATTGTTTGCTAAACCCACAAACAACACTGAGTTTTCAGAGGAAAGATGCTTTGGTCTTACCAGTAAAAAGAATGTACTTTCTTTCTAAACTGGTTGCAGGAGTTAATAGAGAAAACTGTTTCATGTGTATGTGTCAGCATGTGGTATCTATCTGACATGCAAAAATTCTCTTTTGGAAAATCCATGATGTCACCCACGTTGAAATTACAGGATCTAGCTAACTGTGGTGAAGGTGTAGGACCCAACTGAAGGAAATACCAGGTACGTTCTGTACAGAAAATTTCTTGAAAAGCATAATTGCTTCAGCCTCCATAGCAATTAAGGTATAAAATAGTCTGTGTTATTTATTCCTATTGTTCAGGCAAAAATCACTATTCAGTCATGTTGTGGAGAACTGTAGTTTCCCTGGAAGGAAACTTGTTTCCTTGGGGTTCATGTTCTCCGCTCTGCCTGTCCCCCACCCCCGAAATAGAAACGTAAGCATACTAAAACAATGAAATGCGAGAAAAGGACTTGAAGGCCTCAGTCATGTATAGCATGGAAGATGCTTACTTAAGATCTCTCATTTTGTCACCTGCACCCCTTCTTTCCATCAGCCTTACCCTGTGCTCCCTTTATGGAGTAATTGACAATTAACGATGAAATTGTATGTGACATGTACATTTTGGAAGGGCTGGTAGAAAACAAAAAATGGCTGAGTACTTCCAAAAGCCGGTTTCTAGGCTGTTTTTGGTTCTTCTGTTACGGTGAACATGGGAAAGTCCCTTAAGGCATGTGGAAAGAAGAATTTCGTGCTTTCAGTCGCAGCAGTGAGGATGGACCCCCCAGAAGAAACCCTCCTGCCTTTCAGGAGGAAGCGCAGGGAGTTGGGTTGGTTGAGGAGCTGGACGTGTTTGCACAGGCCACAGTCCTCTGGAATTGAAGTTCAAAGCTGAACCCAGTGCTGTTGATTGGTTTCCTTGCAGTGAGGACTTTACAAGGTGTAATGAGATGATTTGAGTGTTGAGATTGGCGTATAGGGGATGTGCCTTTATATTTGTTTTTTTCCTCGATTGTATATTCCTTTCTCTTCTCTCCTCAGCCTTGTTTTTGCAGAGCAACTGAGGATTTCAGTTGCTGGCATGGGGAATTCCTGGAAATCTAAGTTTGTTAGCATTGTTGGCTGAATGCTAAGTAATTTGATTTGTATAGTTTTTAACAAAGCTTTGCTTCCTAGTTTGGGTATGTGGCCTGGTAGGAATCCTGACAGAAAACTTAATAAACCCTCAAATCCAGAAAGAAAAACACATTATAAAAGAGAGACTGGAATTCTAAGACTTCTTATTGTCAGTGGATAGAGGAGGAAAAATTTTTTTTCCAATTCTTTTTGTGATAAAATGAATGGTTTATTAATGTAGTGTTTCTATTTTCTCTTATTTGTAAGGCCTGCTTTGTGTCTGGTTGAAAGGGCTGTGAATCTTGCCTAAGCAGATACTAACAAATTGTGTGCACAGATCCAAGTTTCCTGGAATAGGTTAAACTCTTCGAGGACCGGTGGAAGAGTTCCCTACCTGACATCCCATGTATTTTAACTGCATGCTGTAGTGTGTTCTTCAATTCTTCAGATTAATTTATCTCTGTATGGAGAGGTCAAATCACTGTTTGTATCTGTTTAGTGCTGTCGATCTTTATTCTGCTTGCCAGCCAGCACATTTGATTAATGTTGTAGTTCAAGGTTGGGTGTTTTGTTTTGGTTTTTTTTGGTGTTTTTTTTTGGTTTTGTTTTTTGTTTGTGTTTTTTTTTTGTTTGTTTGGTTTTTGTTGTTTTTTTTTTGTTTTTTTTTTTGTTTTTTCTTACACCTGTGTGATAGTATTATCTCTGTTACTGCTTTCCTCTTCATGTACTTGTGTATAGGTTTCTCACTGTGTGACCTTCCTGGAATACTGAGAAAAAGAGTACTAACACAAAATTCAAAAGAATGCATTTAAATTAAACACTACTGAAAAAGATAATGTAAATTAATATTTGCTTCTACAGAAATAAAGATATTGTATAAGATATAGGTGATCTTGAAATGTTTACCTTAACAAATGGCACATACCATATAACACAAATATGCATGATGACATTCGTCCTCAGCATCTGTATAATGTGCTTGATTTCTGGTAGCTATATTATTATCTATATAAAATGGGAAGATGCCACTATAAAAGGTTTAACTGAAAACTAAAGGATGCAGGGAGCTTTCTTTTTAGGGACTCCCCTTCAGCATAACCTAATAGGAAGCTAGAAAAGGAAGGCTCTGTAAGGTTCTTGCTGAGATTTTCCCCATTATATTTCTGCATGTTCCTGCTTCATGTGCACTGGGGTGGTGTACAGGACCTGGCTGCAGTCCAAACACCAAGTCATCCTCAGAGAACTGCCTACCTCCCCGTTACTGTTCCCAGATGAAACTTTGCAAATTAGTTCCACTAGATCCCCCCCAGTCTTCCCTTTCAAAGGAAGGAACTTGCATTTGGAGAGTTTTCTAAAATAATAATGTAGCCTTAAACTCTGTTGTATCTTCCATGATAATTTTGCTGGCTTACATGCAGGCTACATCTTCTTTCTTGTAGACTGCAGTGCCCATACTGAATTTTTCCATTGCTCCCATCTCATTCAGGTCATGTACCTTTTCTTGCAATACTGTTCGTAGGCAGTAGAGCCTGCGTGTCTGGTGAAGGGGAAAAGATAAGAGGTGATCATTTAGATCTGCAGCTGGAAAAGGGGAATACAATAGGAGAACATCCATTTTCACTGCCCATGTGCTGTGTATACAACAAACCCTATAGAGAGTGGTCAGCTAAAGGTGTTGGACATGAATAGATTGATCAGTTTAGAGTGCACAGCAGTTATTACCTTGCTAGCCATAGCAATTCTAATGGTAGGCTGCTTATCACAGATATTCATATTAAATAATTGAGATAATCTCTAACTGTACAGCATTCAGCAGTGTTAGCTTTTACAGGTAATGAAACTAATGTAGTTAAGAATACAAAAAGTAATACTGGATGAAATTGTGGTAGAAAATTTTGGTTCTATTAAATCAACTATGCAAATACAAAACCATTTTCAGTAAAACCTAATCAGTTGTCAAGAATATGAGAAAAATATATATCTATTTGAAGAAATAAAACTGTCTTCAATACAATCTAATCAACTGCCAGAAATGAAACATCTCTAATTTGATTAAAATGTCCCCATTGTCCATAGTTATTTTCTCTTGCCATAAATAAGAGGTTCTCAAGACAGAATGATAGCTTTTCTTATTGGATATCACTTTTAGCTTTTGTAGTTACGGCCCTTTTTCTGGCACTGACGTTGATTCACTGCTGTTTGAGGGCCCATGTGCCTTGCCCTTAACCAACATTATCCACATTAATGTTGTTTTTTCCATCCCAATCTCCATGTTCTGGTTAGTTTTTGTTATTTGTTCAATCACGGTTACTAGATGTTGCCTCTTCTAACTTATCCTTATGTTTTATTCTAACTTGGGGAGATGAAGAGCGCGGGAATTTCTTCTCGTTCAATTTTAAAAAGTCAAGGCAGCTGCCAAGTAGTTAGTTGCACAGTTGTTGTATTTGGATAACCTTACTCGCTCATAATATAGGTACATATACTCAAATCATTCACCAAGAAGAGCCTGAGAGCAGTGAAAGCATGCTCTGAGACTGAGGTGTCTTTCTTCCTGAATTCTTTGTCCAGGAATGATATTCACATATATGAGACAGGAAAAAATGATGTTATCTATTGTTGGGTTAGTGTATCTTTCTTCATATGCTTCTGTTCCTAGCTACTCTATTTCTTTGTTGTTGTTTTTTTTTTTTCCCCTTCCCCTCTTATGATGACATTTTGCTGATTTTTCTCTCCTCTCCTAGCTGCCAACATCTTCCTCCTTAGCACTCTTTCCATTACTGTGTGAGTCTCTTCTGGTCTGAATTTTTTCCTTTGCTCTTTTTGTAATCTGACCCTTGTAGATGACACGTTGCTAGGCATATAAAGAGATTCCGCTTATGGTCTAAAATTAGCTTTCTAGTCTAAACTTGTCATCCAGGCAACCTCTGTAATCAATAGCAAAAGTTAAATACCACAAGAAGGCAATTCATCTCATTTTAAGATTATGTTGAAACTGGAGGGATTAATTGCTGTCTGGGCCACCTGTCTCTGCTGATTAAAGAGAGAGCCTTAGATGACAATCTCGGATGAGGTACCTGACTTCCAGATGGATAAAATTACATGAAAAGTATCCTACCTGTTGTGCTAGGAGTGGTGTTGGTAATGCATTGCCTTTGTAAGGTCTGTCCTATGGAGGTAAAAACGGCGTCAAATCAGAATGAGATGGCACCCACAGTTTGATTTTTTTCTTTTTTTTTTTTCTGAACTGATTTGCAGCAGTGCCAACAGTTATATTTGATTTTCAGCAGTGACTTCAGTAATGCGGTGACATTCTAGAAATCAAACTCCTACTATTTTGTTAGAATAGTTAATATTTATATAGCTCTCGTGAATTTCTCACCAAACTGCAGAATCCATTTCATTTTTGACATGGGGAGTTAGAAGCTTCAGAACATTTCTGACAAGGCCATATAGCACTGCACAACAATGTAGTTGGATACAAACTCAGTTACCTGAATCCCATTTTAAAATCATAGGGAGCTAAGTTTACTGATAGATAGTATCTACTATTGCAGTGTTTGTTACTGAAACAGAAACATCCCCACATGAGGTGTCCAGATACAATTACATCATAAACAAACAATAATTTTTTATCAGTGCTGCATATAAGCTTTTGGAACTGTAAAAATAAAATTTGGAAATACAATATTTGTCCAAAAATAGTTTTATATGTATGGAAAGATTTTGAGCAAAACTCTATGTAAAAAAAAGTTTGTCAGTTACAATTACTTAAATAATAAAACTGGCATTTATGCTTCTAATGCTTGATCTTCTTTTAACAGTGCTGTAACTCACCACTGAACCAGCACATTGGGAATACTTCATAGCATCAGAAACTTCATCCACATAGACGGATGCCATCTCTCTAGGCTCCAAGCACTGTGAACTGAAGCTACGAATCTTTATGGAGTTTATATCACCTGGGTCAAAGGGAATGTTTTTCTGACATTTAACGAGGACCCTTACTGCCAGTATGACAAGCCAGGAGAAGTGGGTTAACCTTAGTCCTGGAGAGTTCTCTCAGCTTCAGAAATATGCAGAATGTAAGTAATTTTTAAAATATGTGATTTTCTGGCTAATGAAAAATATTTTGAATGCAGAATATAATAATATTATATTATTGATATTATTCACTGTCAAGTAAGACATTAAATTATGGTTTATGTTTGTTTTCTAATCCAAAAGGTATGTTATTAGGGTCTATAACTTTTTTTTTTAAACTGAACAATTATTATCCAGTATGGTACCACGTAGACTGACTGTGGGTTATGTGACTGTAGGTATTTGGAGAGCATATTTTTATGGCTTTGCCGCGTTAAATTCACCATAACAATTTGTAGGCCACTGGAGTGGGATTTCCAGTTAAAAAGAAGGCTTGCTCAGTCATGGAGGAAACATGGAGATTAAAGGAGAAACACATCTATGTGTTCAATATGAAGATGTTTCTAATACTATAAACAATGCAAAGGAGGAGTTCTCCTGTAAAAGAGCACGAAACAAAAAACTCTGTAAGTTGAAGATCCAGTTCTTTAGTTTTTGATCAGGCAAAATTTCCTTTAAGTTGCCTGAGCAACTTAAATGGCTCAGAATTATGTGCTTAGAGGACAGATACTGAACATGAGAAGTTAGATTTAGGAGGTGGTTTATGAAACCTGGTAAGAACTGAGCTGAAAACGGTCAAGAACATTTAGGAAGTTTTCCTGTATGATAAGTAATCTAAATTTGTATTTTTAAAAACTGAAAATCTCATATGATTTATGAATGTTGTTGATCTATTACTAAAGGAAACATTTGCATGTAGGGTAAAATGAAGACTGCTGATGGGGTTTTTTGTGTCTTTGACATCACAGCTTATACTTAATTGTATTTCAGTGTAGTCATCTAACAGAAGAATCATAAAATAATTATTAGAGTTAACTTTAATAGTACATTCCACTGGAACATGATTGTGATTCATATAATATTTTCATGATAGCAAGTTAAGTCATGAATGATACTTTATATAATGCAGTGTTATTGAACAAAAAAAAAAAATCAGGTAGAAATATTTACATGATGCTTTCTGGAACATATGTATTTGAGTCTCACAGTTTTCTACAACTGCTGCAGAGTTTAAAGTATTCTATTTATTAACAAAGTATGTTTTCTCCCCATGCCACCTTCTTGTCCACCTTCTTGTCTTAAAGGATAAGCTATAGAAATGAAGCACATTTGCTCCATATACTGCTTTAAATCCTTAATGATGTTACCAAGTAAGAAGCTATTTTGTTTCAAATTTCATAGTGGAATATAAGACATTGATACCTGTCTGGTATTTAATCAGTTAGGACCTCCTCATTAAAAGAAGGCCTTATAGATCCAATATGAGTCTGAGAAATGAAAATATCCATGCTTTTAAGTAATTCTTGTCTTAGTATGTAATGCACAGAAACATTAAATAAAGGGAAACAAGATGCAATTACACAAAGCTTAAGAAGAACACATCCAAATTTTGTATTGATGCTCTGTTGCCTTCAGAGACGACGGCAAAGAAAATTTTGTTTTCACGTTTGATATGAATAAGCTTGTTTCTTTTAAATTACATCACCAAATGGATAGTAAACATAGTATAGCAGTTTAAAAAAGATATTTACTTCTGAAAACATTTACTTCTTCCTGGGAAAACATTTAAAAATGATTGTTCATTAATTTTTTTCAATACCAGAAATTGAAGACTTCTAATAGAGATAGATAGAACAGTTATGGTTTGGGTTTTTTTATGCATTCTTATAATTTAAGCTTTCAGTGCAGCTTTTGCCAAAATATTTGTCATCTTCCGTATGGGAAAAAAGGGCATTTAATATGTTCCTTTTCTTTCTGCTTCACTTTGCTCCTGCAGTACTTCTTGCACACACTATAGTTCAGAGCCTTTACTTTAATAGAACTATTGGTATCAAGATAAAGTATTTGGTGAAATTGGTTGTATTTGTTTGTGTTCAGGTTTGTGTGTGTATGTGAAAGAGAGACATGGTATCTTTGCAGCTTCCTCTCCTTCTGTGGAACAGAAGGATGCTAGTTGTTCGAAAATGTGAAATATGATGCATCTTTGTATAAATAGCTCAATTTCTGAGGCAATTAGAAAAAAATTGTTAACAGTATATAGACTGATATATAATGCCAATAACCGAGATATGGGCCTTATTTTGAATTTCTGAGCAGGCCAATTTAATTTTGCTAAATGACTGAATAGCAGTATCTTTAAATATGTGATTTAAGGCTTTAAAATGCAATTTAAAAAAATATCTAATTGGATCCAATGTGTTTCAGTTTGATACATTTTTATCTAACATGCAGAGGTACAAAATGTTGTGACAGTAGATGCCTTTACTCATTACTATATGGCAATTAAATTATGTGGAATTTTATGAAGTTTAAGTATATAATTGCTTTGATATTTCATTGTCTTTGAATATGGCAAGATAGTGAACTAAAAAATCGCACAAAATTTCTAGCAGAGTTTGGCTGGCTTGGTAGAGTTTGATTTATTTAAAAAAAAAAAAAAAAAAAAAAAAGGTATTGCACACGTCTCTCCAGCATGTGACTGGAGGTACCCGTGGGTCTCTCGCAGCAAAGAGAGATGATCTGCATGTCAGAAGGTAACACTCTAGGGAGGTTTGACTTTGTGGCAGTTGCCCACCAACAACAGTCGGTGATAAGCCCCAAGCCTTGCCTTGTGCTAAGGAGTGGGTTTCACTGAAGGACTCTGGAGTGCAGTAGCAAATTTATAGCAAAGTGATTTGTTTTCCACTGACCTGCTGATATGTGGGGGTGTCATTTGCTCTGCCTTTCATTCAGTTTGGTGTATAGACTTTACTTCATAAATCCTACCTAAATTACAACATTATTTTAACCATGGAAATTTTTAACAGACACACTTCCTTGAATTTACAAAACACAATATTTATAATCCCTGTTTTAGTTTGAATCAGGCCTAAAGTGAGTACTGGAACAAAGACTATAGTCTCCCAAAAACCTGTCTATTTTGGATGTCAGTGACTTTGGATCATACTTTTAGTGGCTGATAGTCACACCTACTTAATGAGGTCACTGGAATCAGAATTACTTTTGTACAACTGTGGTGGGTTCACCTTGGCTGGACACCAGGTGCCCACCAAGCCGCTCTATCACTCCTCTCTCTCTCTTCCCCTGCTCCATCGTGGGGTCCCTCCCAGGGGAGATAGTTCTCCATGAACTTCTCCAACGTGAGTCCTTCCCACCGGCTGTGGTTCTTCACTAACTGCTCCATCGTGGGTCCCTTCCATAGGGTGCAGTGCTTCAGGAGCAGACTGCTCCAGTGTGGGTCCCCCACGAGGTCACCCTTTTTAGTCACCGAAGTAGGTCTGTGAATCTTTCACTATGAAGCCTGTTAAACTCCTCATGTGGATTCTAGTACTTGGATAGGAACATGTGCTTTCTACTTTCTGACTTAAAGACACTCTGCTCCAGTTCAGTCTAGTCCCACTTTTAATTCATCTTCTGTCAGCTTGATGATACCCTGTCTACTCTTGCAAATATAGTTAAACAAACAAGGCCTGCTCCTAGCTCTGTGTGCAAGATAGTGTCCTTGGTATCCCATTGAAAAGTTCCTACCACATCTTGTCTGCCTATCTTCTTCATTATGTATTTATAGTGTGATTCTCAGCTTTATCCAAGTGTATTGTCTGGTGAACACAAACCCTGAATGTAAAATTTTTTTCCCGAGTACATACCAGCTTTTCCCAATTTCCATAAATGTGACTGAAGAGCAAAGGAGAATGAGTTCTCCACCACTTGTTCCTAATCACAAAACATTTCCCTCTAAGTGACACTTAGAACTTAATAGCAAGTGAATATCTTCCAGTAAATTAATCCAAGGAATATCCATAATTATGTTTTCCTGAATTATTTTCAAGCTCAATTCAAGGCAGCTTTATACTTCCAATTTAAGACCTTTCTTCATCTGCTTGCCATACTTAAATAATTTGGGGCTTCAAATGAATTTTTTGGAACAGTTTAAATATTACTTTAAAAAGAAGAAAAGTGTATTTCTAGAATTCAAAGAGCCTATTACCTAATACTTGGCTCTTTGCAGTTAATATGCATGTGTGTGGTTTTGGAAGAAAAATTATTTCCAAAGACGTTTCCTCTGTGTCCTCCTTGCCAGTCAAATTAAAAATCTCCTCTCTCCTCTTGCTCTGAAGAGAGAATAGTAGACAGTATTTTACATTAGATCTTTGTCTGTTTTTAAAATGCCTCAGAAGAATATGTGAAGAGAACTGAGTTAACTGTTGTGCTTATTATATAGTAGTAATATAATAACAACAACAGTAATGTAACCCACACCAGATCTTGAAGATCCTAGAGAAATACATGCATTTAAGAGAAGAAAATTTATATTTTTTTTCTCTCCTTTAGAATTCATGATCAATGCTGGCTGTGGGAAAGAAAGATGAAAAGATGCAGGGTTTTTTCCTGCATAAAAATGTCACTTAAAGTGCATAGGGTAATGTACATGCAGGACTTTTCAGGCAGAGACTGTTTCTTATAAACTATATAGTACCAAGTATATGCATATAGTTCTGTACTACTCCTAACAGCAGCCTGAATTGTAAGGACATTAGAGAGAAACAATATATGTAGCTTCATTGTGATTATTATCTGTATGGTAAGTTTGATTAGTTTGGACAGGGTTTTTATATCCTTTTCATTAAATGAATTTTGTATCTCCTTTTTATTAAATGAAGTTTTATGGCTATTATAATCCAAATTATATGTTAAGGGAAGTTGAGAGGATCCTGCTGCAAAAGCAAGTGAGAAAATATTGAAGGGATTTGAAACAGTTAAAAGCAAGACTGTTCCATGATTCAGCTAGGCTTTAAAAGAAAGAAGGAAGGTCTGCCCTTCCCTTAGTAGGCGGAGAGAGGTGGAGGAAAAGGCCTCTGAGCTCTGGCAGCATGCGCACTCTGGGGAAATAGCTTGGTTTTGTGTTGTCCTTTTGAGTTTGTCAACAAAATGTGCCCTAAGGAAAAAGCCTGAAAAAGACTTTTTGCAAAACTTTTGGCAGTGATTTTTTCCCAGGCTGGTGGAGGAGAACTTGGGCAGACTGTCACAGCCTGAAGATAGAAATAGATGTTGGAGTGCTACTGAAATGGCTGTGAGAACAGGAACAGCATCAGCAGCTGCAGCATCTTTTGATGTAGCATCAATAGCTACTGCAAGAACTAGGCAGTGTAAGAATATTATAGGGGAACAGGAAGGAAGAACTTGTGAAAAAGATCTCTGAAGAGAAACAAAAAGGTCAGCAGAAGATTTGGTCCAGAACTAAGTTGCCAGAGACTCTTGGGTGGGTTTGATTCTGTGGCCCTCACAGATGGAAAAGATTTTCTTTTACAATGGGTATAAATGATAATCTGCAGGGAAGTTCATACATGTGGCAGCTGGTCACCAGCAGCTATGGGCCGTTACGCGATCCCTCAGAGGGTTCCAGGCTTCTAGTGCCACATGGAATTGTGCTGATTCTAATGAGGGAATAAGCCTCATCAAAGAATACAGATTGCTGAAAACAGCTATTTTTGGCTGTTTGGAAAGTGAAGAGAGAAAATTTTTGGTGATTACTGAGAGTAGTTTTACCCCCAGTATTGGATTTTAGGAGTATGGTGTTTCTGCTGCTGTTAGTAAAGATGGAGGAAATTAAGTTCTCAAAGTTTTGTCAGAGCCTGTCAGACTGGCTGAAAGTTGGTGTCTGCCAGCGCTGCCTGTACAATATCCCATGCACTTGGAGAACTGCATGGGGAGAGATAATGAGTCTAGTGAGAGATCCCCTCTTTGCATGCAAGGCTTGTTGGGGATGGAGTGGCCAGAAAAAGGGGCCAGTTGATGATTCGTGGAGTCTTAGTTCTGAATCTGTGACTGAGGACTAAAAATCTGACCAAGAGAAACTAGAGTCCCACTCAAGAGCTTGGTGGGGCTTTAGTCCTTCTGAGAGGTGGACTATGAACTATGCTTATTGATACAACACTAATTTTTTTCTTAAGATCTGTGAATTTAAATCCCTGGTGCTCATTCCTGTGTTGTACTAATTTAGAGAAAATGGGATAGAAATATTATATCTGATACGTTTAGGCTGTAGTCAGATTTATTCTTAAAAAGTACTGAACTCTGTCCAAAGGAAGGTGGTTATTTACAGTCTGCATTAATGAGGACATTAGATCCAACTTTGACTCGTGTAAGACTGAAATCCAGAATAGAAAAGATACAAAGTTGTGTGTGGTTTTTTTTGTTGGGTTTTTTTTTTTTTTTTTTTTTTTTTTTTTTTCATTTAACCAGCCATAGCTGGGACTTGGCCTCTGAAGGTTGTTTTATAGATGAAGACGTTGTGGGGGGTGGACAGCTTGGCACCAATGTAAGCTGCAGAAGTGTTGGTGTATTTCTTGCTTTTCCCTCATCAGGAATTCCGTGTTAGGTCTTGAAGAGAATGTCAGATAGGTTTGATAAGCCAAGCATTTCTGAAGGAAGAAAGCTGATAAACATACAGTAATACAGTATAATCTGGATCTCTGAGGTGGGCTTTCTAATGACTTAAAATGCTTAGTGTTCCTGCCATGATACATGCCTATCTATGACTGGTAGATGTGTGTTTACCCAAACAGAAGCCAGTCAATTCTCCAGTTAACCTGTCTAGGGTAAACAGTGTCATATTGACTGTGTCGACAGCTGTGAGTAAGGAGGAACCTTCTCACGGCAGTCAGGTGGGATACTCAGGTATATGCAGAACTTGTTTACTGCTTCCATGCCCGTACTGAAGAAGGGCATCCAACTTGTTCAAGGGAAAGGGACGATGCAGAAGAGAGTGCTGACCACCTTGCTTTGACTAAAGGGTCTATCAAATTATTCAGGAGTTACTATATTTCATGACAAAGGCAAATGCATATGAGTGTTTTCAGTCCCTCTCAGGCTACTATATATTCTAATTTAAAACAATTTTTTAGGAATTAATGGCTTCCCTAGAACTTTATTTGAATTGTAGGCAGTAGCGGCACAAAGTAAAGTCACATTGAGTGACTTCCTGAGTATCCTAAAAGTGATCTTATTACAGTATTATGTTCATGTCTTAGCTAATTTCAGGGATCCTCCCTTGTCTTCTGACTGCAAGAAGCTTTGTAAGCCAGCTGAAGGGAGACGTGTTTTAAGAGAGGAAGATAGTGAGTTTTATATGCATTTGTGACTATCAGATGGCAAAATTGGGACATACTCTGCTGTTTATAAGATATCCTATTCCTCTGCAGAACAGAGGATGCTTCCAGAAATAGCTGACTTGTTCAGGAGTTATGATATAAAGGGGTTATAGCCAGCAAGACGTAAGACTACTGTTGCTGCTGCATGCTGTTGACTTGAGACTGCTAGCAAGAGGTCATATAACAGAAAGAATTGGTCCAGAGTAGGGTCAGTTCAATGAAGCACCAGCAGTTTTTAGCTTCAGTTCCTGTCCTAAAGAGCTGCTTCTGGTTCCTGAATGATTGAGTGGCAGGGTCAAAAATATGATGGCTCAGAAAGTTCCAACTTTGATTTAGGGGTAACAAAAGTATTATGGAGCAAATGGTCTCAGTTGTGCTAGTGCTGACATGCTTTATTTGTCCATTTTAGGAAAACTAGTGAAAGTGTCAAAGTTTTGTACCTATTTAGATCTCATATGGAAGAAATGTTAGAGGAATTAAAGAAGGAAAAAATTGATGCAGCCTGTTAGGTAGTACCAAGTTGCATTGATCCCAGACTCCAGAGATAAAATACTGTTAGAAAAGACTGTTATTATTACAAATCCATCATTTGAGCACAGAGAGGCACTGGCCATGCTTGCTGTGTGTGGGACACTGTCCCGTCATTACGAGCACTTGGTGGCCTCACTACAAGATGGTAATTTACTTGCAACCATCTTGCACATCTGCTTCATCCAGGAGAACGGGGGAGAGAAGATGGTTGCAACACCGGAGAAGATTGTAGTGTTTACTCAGCCTCACTGAGCAGTGAAACACAATAGTTCAATACAATACAGATATTGAATTGGTTGTGCTGAGACTGGATAGTGTTTCACCTTTATTTTTTAGGATAATCGTATTATTTTGTAGCTTATGCTACTAAGTTTCCACTGTTTCCACTGAGGGCATAGTGGTTGTTGAGGTATCTGGGAAAGATTAAGCTAGTCAGAGCTCTAGCACTGCCAATAGTAACAGGGCTTTTGTTAACTCTTAGACATGCAGATAGATCCATAGTTCTTAAATAATATAGTCAGGCTCCCAAATGCTGGGCCTTTGTTGCAATAGAAGGGAATTATGAGTAAGTCTTCAGGGGAAAATTCAATGACTATGCATTTCCATTTTCAAGGATATTGTTGCAAGAAGCAAATCTAAAGAGTTCTTACAAAGTCCAAAACAGAAAGCCTAGTTCTCAGGTTTCTGTGGCTGTGGGATCCATGGTGTGTGGTGGCTGGCAGTGATACCTCCTGTCTTAGAATTCTGAAAGGCAAATGGTGTCATCTCACCTTGGTTTCTGTTTCCTCTGTCAAAAATAATGATTTCTTTCTAGAGTTGAGGCTGCACAGACATACACTGCCAGTCATTAATGCCCGGTGTTGCAGCATCAGCTGTTACTGGCATTGAACACATATTGTGGTTATTAAAAATCTGACATACGGTCATAAAATAACTGAACATGTATTTACACACCACAAAATTTATAAACATTGATTATGCCTTTGTTACATTTCCTGTGTTTCTATGTATCTTCCATATTTTTTTCCTTTATTGTTTGGTTGTTTCTATGGATATTTGCATGTAAACAGTGAGAAGCTTTTGTTTCTTAAGAGTTCATCTGTTCCTATTGCTTATTCCCTATTACAAAGATTTGGGGGATAATTCAGTTGGTTGCTGTGGAAATGAGCCTGATGTCACAAACAGAAAATTACAGTTCACCAAGCCTTAAAGAAACAAAATGAAGGGAGAATGGACTAATTGGGGAGCCATGTGACTATGGCAGAATCTCAGCTCTCATTAAAATCATGTATTTTTAGCCCTTGTGTTTCTATAGAAGAGCTTGAAAGTGTAATTCAAATGATGACAATCCATGACTCATCAGACAAACTGAAAAAAGTAGCTCTGAGAGAAAGGATGATCCCTCTTAGCTTTTATGGGATTCAAACTCAAAGAACCAGTAGCTCATGGCAGGTCCCCTCAACCCAGCAAAGCTTCGTATGCCTGAAGAGAGAAGGGGAAAGCTGCTTGTCCAACTCATCCACTGAAAAAATACACTTTGCTATTAGCGTCACTGCTTACACTGTTCTGCCTCTCCTGGATTTCTGAAGAAAAGAACCAAAGCTGCCTGCCTTATTGCACTGGAGTACAGGAGATAGGTTGCTCCTGATGGTTCAAATCAAGAATCAGGGCTTCTGTTTGAAAAGAGTGGGCTTAGGGCTGCCTGATGGTGTCAGAAGGCCTCTTTCCCTGTGCCATTTGTTGGGGTTGAAAGGCCCTGGAATGCATTCCTCTCTGTTGTTTTCTGCCAATTAAAAGAAGCAAAAATTTTAAATGTGCTTATAATTACGTATGTTTTCATTGTTTTTTCAAGCACTAAAAATACATTGCTTTTTGTGTGGCTTTGGAAGATTTTTAGTGGGTGTTATGGAGTGTCACTGCATAGTTTTGTTGGCTGCATTGCAAAATGTAATGGCTTTTTGAGGACATTACTGATTGCTAAAGTTGTTTTTAGAACTGTCAGATTTTGTGTGGTTTATAATTTATAATTTTTTTAAACCCAGTATAGAATATTGAGAAAAGAACTTGTGTTTATCTAATATAATATTTTCTTGCATAGTTTCTGAAAATATCAATTCTTGATTTTATTTTCAACATAAAAGATTATAAATAATTTGTGTTATTAAGACACTCAAATAAATTGTATCAGTAATGATAGTTATTGATAATGAATTTGTTCTGATAAGTGTATTTCCCAGAATTAACTGGGCTAGTAATAGATGTTTTCATTCATGAAGGCATACCAAAAACCTTTAAAATGCTTTAACTGTTGTCTGTTTTTCGGTTGTGGATTTGGGTGGTTTTGGGGTCTGGTGTGGTATTTTTATTTTTTTTTTTTTACTCTAGAGGGCCATTTCTACTTTTAATATGCTATTTATGTTCAAAATTCACTACAGAGAAGGGACAGAATCTAGCGTCCTTACCTGTATCAGAATAGATTAATTATTAAAGACCCTGGCAGTCATTATTGACATCGCTGCTTTGCAAGAAAGCATAGGCTGTATATAGTACAAAAGCCTGTATATTGTAGAGGTTGAAATTAATGGAAGTAAACACTGAAAATTTTAGACAGTTAGGAGGATGGGAAGACTGTTTATGTACTAAGTATGTGTCTGAGTGTGTCATTGAACAGAGGCACTTCAATACTGGATAAGCTCTAAGAGTTTGAGAAATTATTGAATTGATACTCGAGATGATGAAAGCAGGTAGAAGAGATGCAAAGAAAAAGAGTGGCAAGATAGGTACATTACTCTAGTTTTGAACTAAGGTTACAAGTAGATGGTAACTGTACCATTTTAGCAGCATGAATATAGGAGATTCAGAATTCCTGGGATGAAAAAGGTGAAAGTCCTGAAGGGAAAAAAATTATAAAAATAATTGAAAATTAAGCCATGGGAAAACAAAAGAAATGGCTTCAAATAAAGTTAAAGTCTACCAACTCCTGGTAGACCAAAATTCATGGATCCATGCTATTTTTACAATTCATGGGTAATACATTGAGTGATTTAAGGAAATTGAGAGAAGAACAGATCACAGAAAGAGATGATTAGGACAAAATCGAAGTAGGCTTCTAAAGAGACAGAACAGCAGACAGGAGCCAAAACAGAGCTCAGTACCTAAAGGTTGATTTTTGGAAATTCTTCTTTGACATTTGGGTGTTTGGTCATAAAAAGTAATATAAAAATAAAATTATGAAAAACAAATGGTGAGATTGAGAGGAATGACCTGGGGCAGAAGGAAAAGAACTCAAGCAGAACCTTAGTGGCTAGCCAAATTTTATCTTCTAACAATTGTTTAAATTACTCTAAGATAACTATTCTGTCTTCTGTAGAGAGCTCTGTAGAAGTTTTTCTTTAAATTCTTTATTATTAAAATCTGAAAATGTGCACAAGTGCTCTTATTTTTGATTCTAAAGCTTGACTACTTATTTAGCTGAATTTGGCTGAGGGTGAATCTGAATAAGTACTCAAACTGGAATTTGAAATAAGCCACTTGCACTCCCTTTGGAGGTGCTCTTATTCTAGAATAAATCAGAAACAATTATTTGTTCAGAATTATTTTAGTAGATAACATCAGTTAATTAGGAGTTAGCTAATAGTTAAAGGAATACTGATCCATTTTATATTCCTTTGTTTTGTTTTAAGTATTGAGTCATGTTTTTATATTTTGCTTCAGACACAATGAATTTTGTCAAAGTGCTTGTCAAGGCCAAGCTCATTATTTCATCTGTGGTCTAATATGTGATACCTCCAGAGAGGACCATGGTATCTCCAAACAGCATATGACACTATGATATAATTTTGAATTATCAGTGCTTTAAGAGGATTCTGGGAGTTTAAGGCATCCACGGGAAGAATGGCAAAGCAGAATTAAGTTGTCCCAAATGGTACAAAAGCACATTCTGAAGTATATGTCAGTGTAACCATGTGCTTAAATTAAAGCATGCACTGAAGTTTTTCTGGATTAGGTTTCAAGAAGCAAGTGCCAGAGTAGCACTTCCTTCTAATAGTGTTCTAGAGAGGTAATTGCTGATGATGTAGGAGGACTACTAAGGAGCTCTTCAAATTGCAAACTCTCCAGGATAGACTCTACTCTTAAGATAAATATTTTGCAGCTCTGCGTACGCATTGGAGCTTAAAGTTACACAATCTTATTCAGGTTCTTCTTAAAAAAATATAAGTTTACTTTAAATTTCGTTGTTTTTCCTACCATTAACATGTATCATAAGAACCTGAGTTTCTTTTTTTTAACCTTCTTTTTTCCATCCCCATTTTGTTATCTAGCCACAAAACCTAAGTAGCATCTTTGGCTAACAACACTCCCTGTCACCTCCCAAACCAAACAAAATCCACCCAAAATCCAGTCGTCTCTACAGCTTAGCATCCTGTCCCTGGGAGGCATGCATCTGAAAAGTTTTGTAAGGGATCCAGGCACAAACATGTTAATCTTCTTTCAGGGTCTGTCTTGACATAAAAAGCAATACTAAATTTTGCATAATTATGCACAATGGGTTATAATCACATCTCCATTTAATTATTTTAGTGGAAACTAGCAATACGGTCTCTGCACTACAGAAAAATCTTTGGCCTGAAACTGAGTCAGACCTTATTGAGTATTGTGTTGTTTCTAGTGAATAAAGCTGCATAAACTGCTCGAAGTAACTTGGGTTAATGAATAAGGAACATATCATCCCGCTGAATTTTTGTATGTTAAACTTGCCACTTGATGTGTACTTGTTTTTATCCTGAAAGATGTTATTTAAGGTAAGGAATGACATAATTTTATTGGATGTTTTATGTACAGAAGGTTGCTCTCTCCCATGCAGAAAGGATTTGTCCTGTCCTGTTTTTCCTTTCAGGAGTCATGTAGTAGCAATCAGGGATATACAACAGCTCTCTGTTCATACAGGTTTGCTGTTCATGCTGCCAGTGATAGAGAAGTTGTGTTCACATGCTGCTGGCTGCTACACAGATTCTAGTGCCAAAGTGTGTGTAGTGTTCTGAGGTGGTGACTAAGGCAAACTCTGTTAGGGTTTTTAATTGTGATTAGTCTTGTGTATAACAGCAGGTGAGTTTTTGTAAGTGCTCCTCTTATTCAGGCTACTAATATATCACTATGAACTTGTCTCTAATAGCATTCTAGTGTTTTTAGGCCAGGTTTCTTACAGACCACATACCCGTATCTCTATCTTTCAAAAATAAAGAATTATAATAAGAAAAAACATATGCCCACAGTTCTCAACTAGTTTTAGCTTAGAAGAGTTGATCATCTGCTTTGCTTTACAGATTGTGAAACATCTCTGGGGATTTGATTTCTGCATTGTTTTACGAAATGCCTGTGTTTATCTGCTCAGTAGTCTTTTCCATAAGTGCTGTCTCAATGCCCTGTTCTGTTTTGAGGAGTGGATTCTACCTCCTTTTCTTTCTCCTTCTGTGAAAGAGATGAAAATGCTTCCCACTTCTCCCACCTGTTCAGTTATTACAAGCCAATAATTGTTGTGTAAAAACAAAACAGGTGGAAGAAATGGGAAACATTTTCATCCCTTTCACAAAAGGGGTTGAACAAAGTCCTTTATCATACCAGATTTTTATTATTTTCATTCTGTATTTTTTTCTTAACCAGTTTTTAGTCTTAATAGTTGTGTAGACTATCAGTCTTGTCCTAATTTCTACTGAAACAACACTTCATCAGGAGAGATTTCCACCTTTACTGCTACTGGCTTTCAATTCAATGTAAGTAATAATCTTCCATATAATTCTGAAAAAATTATTTACTTTGCATACATATTCTAGAGTATGTTGGTTTTTTTCTCCCACCAACTCTGCATATTTAGTCTTAGATAAAGTTCCAGTACCTTATGCTGTATAACTTCAGCGATCAATGGAGCTTTGTAAAAGTGGGTACTCCCAGCCCTTGCCAAGTCACCATCAGTAGATAGCTTTGGAGCTTGCTCTCGGAGCTGAGATATTTTTCAAACTGCTCTTTTGATTGGCATCCTGTTGCATTTTGAAATTCTGTGCAGTAATGCTGTTGAACTAGCAATTCTAACAGTCATTTTAGGGGAATGTAGAATGTTCTGCTCCATTTCCATTTGCAGGTCTGGAAATTCAAATAATGTCTTAAAACTTCTAAGTGTTTTTTAGCAGTCTTGTTTTGGAGTTTTAAAAAACCGAAAAAATTAATCTTAAGTCTTCCTGATTCATAAAAATTAAGTTTTGTTTTAACAATGTTAATTTGTACAGGGTATGCATCACTGTTCTCTGTGAAATTAATTAATTTTCAGTATTTCTTCTGAAAGACCATCCCATTTCATATTATCATGCTTTCTCTATTTTTAATCAGTCAGACCATTGTAGATTTTAAAAATTACATGAATCCTTTGCCTTAAAAAATGGTGCAGATCAAGTACAAACATGGAGAGAGTAAACAAGGAGGCAGATAAAGTCCGATTTTCATTAGCTAGTTATTTTGTTTAAAAGATTGCAAGTATGTAGCCGTCAGGAATAAAACATAAGTAGTTAGGAGCCATAGGTGAAAAAAACAGTAGCAATTAAGAAGGTTGGAGAAATTTTGGATAAAATAAAATAAGGACAAAGCGGAAAGAAAGCTTAATGGGAAGCAAGGCAGTAGGCATGAAATGATCAAGGGTTTATGTGAGGGTTTGAATAAAGAGAAAAGCTACAGAACCAGGAAGAAGGTAAAGTGAGAATAAAAAAAATATACAGTATTCCTCTGGTGGAGAAATTTGTTTGTTGTGTTCTCAGAAAAGTAAGAAGTAATACTTTATAAAAAATGTATTTGTTTTTCTGTATTCAAATTATCTACTGAATCACATGCAGGCTTTTAAACAACTTGAATTATAGCTGTTCCCTTTAAAATTGGACAGAAGTCAATTCTTGAACTTTGTGAAGTGCTCAATGCTTTCACAGGACACACAGCAGGCTGAATAGGAAGCCTTCATTCTGTTTTTCCTACTTTTATGTGGTTACAATTAACTCCATATGATGCACATTGTTGTATTTGTGATTAAAGTTTCCAGGGAATGACTTGAATTCTGATAGCAAGAAAATGGTATATTTTCTGTATGCAGCATGAGTCCCACACTGGCAGCCATGTTGCTGCTGAGCTTTTGAGAAGCTCTGGCTGCCTGCAGGCTGTCCTTATTCATGCTCTCAGCAGCAATTAGCAACTGTCCCCCCTACCCCTTTCAGATGGGTGTCCCCACTTCCACCCCTTCCCTGCCTGGATTCATGTCCTTCCCGCTTCATCTCTCCACCATCCTCTTGCAGCAGTGCCATGTCCAGTCTCCACACAAAGAGCTCTCCACTTCTGCCTAAGACCATCCTTATGACCCTGTTTGACAAGGGAATGAATGCTCCTGGGTGAAATGGAGAACATCTGTAGAACCAAAAGGGGCTCTGTGTGTGCACCAGTGTTGTGGACACCAACTTGGATCTTCTAACAAGAATAAAAGGCTGTCATGTCTGGGAATTTCCCAGGGAAGCAACATGCTTGTGCTGTACTTTGCAGTGTAGTGTAAAGATTCCTAAGCTAGTAATCAGCAGTAAACTGGTGCAGCAACACAGCTGGAGTCTATTTTCAGTTTATTTCAGGAGCTCTAGAATTCCTCCAGTGCCTGATTCAAGCTGATCAGAGTATCTTTACATAATAGTGCCATTTGTAGGCACACAGAACACAAATTCTTTTGATGAAACAAAACATTGCGGTTTTCCTTTTGAAACATTTGGATGCTTACAGAATTAAATATTTCAATATTTTACTTGGGGGGAAAGAAAGTACAGTGAAGTCTGATTGTCAAAGAATATGAATATCTGGTTTACTGGAATATGTTATCTACTGAAGCACTTGGTTTTCTTTTTAACAAAGGAAATTTCTATTGAAAATTTTATCAGGTTGTTTTGATGGGACAAAAGCAAATAGTTTGCACAGTCTTAAATGTAACATTTAAATATAAGTAAAATAATTAAAGAGAGATTTCTGTATTGCCTTAGGATTTTGATTTGGATGATTTCATTTCTGAAGGCAGCTTCAAAAATTTCAGCCTTCACGTTGTTGTCTAAAATAAGTTATCTTCCTGTCTAGACATTTTATTTATATTCATATCCATATCTTATCTTGGGCATTGTTTTTTTTTTTTCTTCAGATTTAGAGTTTGTTAGAAGACACAGAAAAAGGGTGTAAGTCATAGATTCTTTATTTTAGTGTGACTTATATGAATATATTCTCTGGTTTGCTATCTGTGAGTGATACTAAGCTTGAGATATTCTGACAAGGGTCTGGCATATTTCTTAATGGTGCAGAGGATTGTGCGTCACTACTTTCAGGAGACTGGGTCATTATTATATGACTTATCTTGAAGCCATGATCTCATACATATTGAAAGCTAGTAAGTCATTTATTCTCTGTCAGGTTTTTTTAATGCACAATCTAGGATAAGCTGTATTTTACTAAGCACATACAATGTTAGAAAAGCATTAGAACAAAACCAAATCGTTACTCTGTGAGAAACTTGAGCATAAGTGTGGCAACAATTTTCTTGTATGCCTAATCTGAGACCCCATCCAAGCTTAAAAATTTACCTTTTAAGAGATTTTACCTTGTAAAAGAATGAAAAAGAACATATGGGGCTGGAGCTGCAGGAGGAGTGGAACAGCCCAGCTTGGATCATCCTAAATGCGAAGTAAAAATGACATATCCTATATTTATTGTTAATCGTATTTGTTAGGAAGCATGTTACCTGCTAAATAGCATTCAGTAAGTTCTGTTTTGACAGTTGTTTTATGTTTGTCTATACAGTGCTATTTAAAACATATAATAGGTTCTAAGAAGCATGGTAGCATTGCTTAAGGAAAACCATATTGCTCAGCTTATCCCAATAGAGATTAGAGTTTATCCTCCCTTGAGATGAAATATCTTAGATCTTTTCATAAGATATTGTCTACTGTGTATTGCACTTACTGCATGCCTGGCAGGCTCCGGGACTTCCAATGTCTTTTTTCAAGAACAGATTCCTTGGGTTTAAATGTTCTAGAGCAACGTTTTTACAACAGGTGTTCAAATGTTTTGCTTTTTCTAATTCTGAAACAGGATATAACACAGGAAAGGAAAAGCCCAGCTTGCAAAGCAAGGGAAAATACTAAAATGTTTCCTTTACCGTCCTTTGAGAAATCTCTGAAGTCCCTGAAGTTTAGGGTTTTTTTTTCTTTCCTTTGCGCTCTCTGATGTCTTACGCTGAATCAACCAACTTTCCTTTTCCTCAACTTTTTCTCAGCAAAGGCAAGATATGGCTAATAAGCCTGATCTCTACAAGCAGTTGAGTCACAAAGTTCACAGATGGTTTGCTCTTCATTTACTTGAAATGTAACTCCATTGGAATTGGAATGTAGCTCCGTCTCAGCTAGTCTGTTCCCCAGGTTTTTAAGTTAATTTGTTTCTAATCATCCTCTTGCCTCTTTTTCTTAGCTTAAATCCAACTATTTTATTAACATATTACTACATTTAAACACTTTTAATAATGAGACTTATGGAACATTCAGAATGTTCAGCTGCAAGTTAATGATGAATACAAAAATTTGGGAAAAGTTAAGGTGGTTCTTCCTATTTCTGAATGCTCTAATATTAACTTGTAATGGTTTGGGTTTTTTTTCCTCATGTAGAGAGCATTTGATGGAGTATCTTTTTTTCTGAAAAGGAAGTCATCCTTTTAGATCATCAGAAAGTTAAGGTCTCTGGAAAGTTGGAAAATGATGAGAACATACTTCCAGATTCTTTAAGGTCTTTGTAAAGTGATATAGCATTTCCGAGAGCTTTTTCTCTTTAAGATACATTAGTTACAACTTGGGGGGTGGGGGGGAAGGTATGAAGGAACAAAAGAAGAGAAAGGTGAAAGAAGGGAAGAAAAGCAGGAGACTCAGATGGTGTCCCTGCCCATGGCAGGGGGGTTGGAACTAGGTGATCTTTAAGGTCCCTTCCAACCCAAATCATTCTATGATTCTAATCAACTTTTCTTTCCTCTTCTGTTTTGTCTTGCTATTTTTGAAGTCTTATCTGCTTCTTCCTATCTTTCTTTCTCCCCATCTTTTCTTTGTCTTCTCTTGTTCCTTTTATCCTTTTTGGTGATTAACTCTTCATCCTTTTTTCCTTCTCATGTCTTTTCTGCTTGCTTTTGCGCTGTCAAATCATCTTTGCTGAAATTATCTTGCTCTTAGATGATCTGGACAGTATCATTGTTAATCTTCTTAACTGAACAATATAGAATTAAACAAACAAACCTGTCCTGTGTGAGCATACTGAGGTTAGAAGTGGATGGATTAAGAAGAGATATAAATTTGAATTCTGGGACCTGGGAGTGTTATTAGTTCATTACTGTTATGTTGCCTTTTGTTCGTGGCAACATTGTTGATGAATGCCAGTGTCATGTTACTGGTGTTTTGCTACTAGGTTAGAGAATGTTGTTACAATGCCTGTACTTTAAGGATACATGTTCATAAAACATTTCAATAAGCTGTGCTAAGTTTATATTAAGCTTACAGTAAATAGACATTTATCTTCTAAATATACACTGAGTTTAGCTTAGGGGCATATCTTTGTAGTTTGAAGCATAGGTGACAGAAAAGACGTTTTAGGAAATTGATTTGTTTATCTCCTTCCTCATTTTTTTCCCTAAGCTGTAACATTATGGATTGGCAGGGTAAATGATTCTTGTTCTAAGGTTTATTGATTGTTGACAGGATTTGTGGCAGGGATGATTTGATGAAAGACCTAACCAAAGATGGCGAACTCATTTGTGATTTGGAAACAAATTTTGGTGAGGAAATACTTGGTGAACTTGCCAGAAATTGCTAAAAGATGTTCTGACCATAATGACAGGTAAATGAAAAAAATACTTTATAAAAATCAGTGATTTAATCAGTATTGTACTTAGCACCCACTAGGGACAGTTACTCTAACCTGCAATGGTCCTTTACACGGAATAAATTGTTACAGTATATGCTCTTTAAGATCTCTCTGTATGTATTGTGCCATTTTATAACAGACCTATCACAGGGCTACATGTTTCTATACAGGAGAAAGATACTAAAAGTTTGATGATATAAATAAGTGGAAGTAAAATTAACTCAGTGTGCTCACATTACAGTTGAATTGTGATTAAGTCTCACACAGCTTTAAAGGAACTGCCTTAATATAGCTACTTTTGGTACCTCGAGTAAATTTTTGACATAGAGGAAGTCAGTCTGCTTTTCAAATCTGTGAAACTGAGGTCTGTGCTGATGCAACTGTACTTCTATTTCTATGCCCAGTCATTTGGGTATGAATAAAGGAGCCACAGTTAACTTCTGACTTCAAAGGAGACCAAACCTTCCCTTGGTAGAGACATTTTCAGTATGTTTGGTAATGACCTGTACAATGAAGGAAAAAAAAAATGAGCTGTCTAGTTCATTTAGAAAGATCTGCTGAGACTTCACTGAGGTGAGAAAGCCGAATGATTAATAGGTGTGGAAGTTAGGCAGTGGGAGTGTGTTCTTATGAAAGATATTGTTGTTTGTCTGTTGTTACCAAAGTTTTTCAGTCATTGTTTTTAAGACAATTTTCTGAAAAATTCAAAGGGGGAAAAAGACATGATTTAACTTACACTGTCATTTGAACCATAAAAGCATGATATTCTACTAATCTTAATGTAGGGTCTTTTTGAGAACTGGAAAGGGTAACAGAGATGCTGGTCCTGGTGTATTGGGTATGCCTCTAGTGAAGTCTCTAAGGTAACTGCTTCAAGGAAGTTTATAGCAACAGTTACTGCTGTAAATGGAATCTGCCATGCCATGTTGTTAAAGACAGACAGTGCCATGTTTTATTTTAGATTACCTTCCTACTAGGCCATGGAAAAGACCTGAAATCTTGTGTTCATCATAATAGTAACCTACATAGCTTTGAATTTTCAGTGGATTTTTATAGATGTGGGCATGTTTTGCAATAGCATTCAAAACAAAAACAACAGAAATATTTTGAATAAAATATTTTTTATAATACTAAAATTTGCTTGACTTGAGTCAGGGACTGGTTCCTCTCCTGGTCCAAACTGTTGGGTAAATACCCAAATAAACTGCATGCATCACTAATTGATGGGTAAAAAACCCCCTTGTGAATGTTAGAAATGCATTTAAGATGATTTACTCTATTGGAAGTATCAGGAAGTTAATACAACTTAACTCTGAAAGTTTTGGACTTATTTAACAATTTCTTTATCTTATTTGGCATAGTTCTTGATATTCTTGTAGGTAAGAAGCACTCTTATTATATACGTGTTCATAATTCATAGAATCTTTTTTTACCCTTCACTCAGTTAAGTTATATGCATTTGTAGTATAAGCTGCATTTTCCCCAATTTGCTTGGTGGGTTTTTGGTTTGTGGGGTGGTAGATTTATTTCATGGTATCCATCGTGTGTGTCTTTTTTCTGTACACTCAGTGACTAGACTTGTTTAGTAAGTAGGATTCACTTGACTTCCATCCTTTTCACATGATACCTTCATAATTGCATCTTTGTTCTTTCATTCTAGTATATTTATCCAACCGTCCATCAGTGTTTTAAGGCAAAGATCAGTCTAGATCTGTAGTACTTCTATTTTCTTTCTCAAGACAATTCTTTTTGAATAAAGGTCTGTCTTCCCTATGACTCAGGTTTGCTGAAAGCACTCCATTTTGCATTTTCCTAAAATAGAACATGGTGATTCTTTCAAAGACAAGGCATTAAGCTTATAGGCCTGGACAGAGAAGTTTTAAAACACAGATACTGGTGTACTACCACATCCATCACACAAAAACTATTAATTGTTGGTAGCACACAAAAGAGCAAACATTTATCCTGGGGAATAAGATTGGAGAAGAATGAAGTAAGTAGTGGGGAAATGTAAATAAAGAACATAGTGATCGGATAAAACCATGGAAAACTGTTCAAAGGATAATTTTGGGGTTAAAGACATTTCTGAGGGACTAGAACAAAGATGGCTGAGAATGTATATATTCTTTTTTTGTTTGTTTTATTAGCTGAATAGGGAATTCCAGGAAGTGATAATGGAGAAAGAACTAAAGCTTTAAGAGAGCAAATAGGCTTTGGCTTCTAAGCCTGTAGAGGGCAACTAACCCAAGTGTATTAAACTGCTGAAGTTATATAGTTAAGCAGATATTGTTTAGGATTATTAGAGAGCTCTATAAACTTGCTTAGAGGGAGCTACTTACCTGAATAATGTTATTACCTTGCCAGGTAAGTTTCCATGAAAACGCAGTCTTCCTTGGAGTGTCCCTCTCTGAGGACTGTTTTGGGTTTGTTGGTTTTTTTGGTTTTTTCTTTTTTTTTTTTGTGTGTGTGTGTGTGGTTTTTTTTTGTTGTTTGTTTGTTTGTTTTAATTAAAATGCCATTGGATAAAGTCACAAATAGTCCTGGTAGTAGGATTTAATGCTGCTTTTATCAATGGACTATATTATAAGGTTTATTCTTGCTTGCTGTTTCCTTAGAGTTCTGGAATGAGCAAAGAATTGTCCTATTCCAGCTTTGATATTAAATTGGAAAGGTAGAAGATTAAATCCCTTCAAACTAATGCAGATATAGACTTCAGGTCTAATGTATTTGTAGTGAAGGGGAAAGGATTTGATACGCATCAAGCAAGGATCAGTAGAACACAGCTCTCTGGGGGCATAAACTGATTTTACGAGCTTTCCTTTCCTTGATGTCCATGCATAGTACCTCTCTCCTGTACTCTCTGTTTCTCAAGTATTGTCTGTTATGGTCAATATTGCCCATAAAGTCTCTTAAGAAATTAATGAGGTAAAGCAGTTGATTAATAGGAGAAAGTATTGAATACTGACAAAATAAAGACTTGATATAGCAATGCTGTAAAAGACCTGTTTAACTGTGCCGAGCTTGGACACAAAGCTGGCTTAGATGGAAACAGAATTTTTTATACTTTGAACTCCACAGCTAGATTTATGGAAGTAGTACTTGAAACTTGAAACATATTTATTTCTCAGAGCAATGAACATAAAGCAGACTTCCCAAAATAGGTTGACAATGGCAATTGTCAACATAAATGAGCATATATTAACCTTAGTTAATGTGTGAAGGTATAATGTAAATACTGAGTTACTTTACTGTAGTAATGGAAATAGAAAAACTCCCAGTCTTCCTAATATGCAATTAAGACAAACTTGTAGTCTCTTATCAGTCTTTTATTTCATTAAACTTAAAGTTCCTGAGCATTAGGAGAACAATATTATCCCAAAAGTTAGATCTTGAATGGGAATTGAGACTTTTGATTTTTACTGCTCAGTCTGTAGCCTTTTTTATTTGAGTTTTGTTTTTTCATTCTCTCTTTTTAGCAGTACGCTTTTTCAGTAGCCTTGTAAGGTAGCTGAATGTGTAAATACCACAGTGGAGACAATCTCTGCATCAGAATGTGCCTTTGTAATTATGCAGCAGTTGGGAGGCTGACTCCTAGGCAGATGTCTACTTAGCAGCTCATTCCTATGGATAGCACAGCTGTTACTTTGTCAGTGATTAACTTTAAACTTTCTGTGACATTAATGTTTCCACAGGCTCAACATCTGTAATACTATAAGTACTCAAAGATTGTATCCAAAATGGAATTATGGCAAGATTCTCAGCAGAAATGGTGGAATACTAGAACTGTTGCAGTGTCAACCCTTTCAACACACACAAGCTTAAAAACCCTCTACAAAGGGCATACAAATTGGAGAGGATTTATACAAGCAATAAGGATTTTTTTTTTTTTCTAAATCAGGAGTATTGAGTCATGAACCTTCAGGCAATTTCTTATTATGTAAACTGGAGTACAATTTTAAAAAAAAATATGAAATATTGTGTAATGCCCCAAGTGGCCAAATCTGCTTATGCTGTCCAAAGACATATAGAATACAGAGGAGACTTTTTCTCTTTCCCTTCCCCAGACTGTATATGGCCACTTTAAGCTAATTTTTATGAAGGTTTGATAGGTTAGATCAGGTAATATCTTACTGATTGCAAAAATTGATCTGAATTCACTGAATTGAACGTATATGTCTATGGGCATATATTTATAAACTAAAATGCAAGGGCTTAGCAACATTTTTGGCAACACGGTATGTATGGATGTATACAGTGTGTGTGTATATATATATATATATATATAAAACTACACATCCAAATCTAGTCAGGCAACAGAGAATTTTGGGCATGCCAGAATAACAGTATATAATAACAGTACTACAGTGCTTGACAGTTTTTGATAGTTTTGATTGCCACTAAATGTTGAAAACCTTTTGATAAAGTCATGAAGGCTTGTTTCTCTGAGTCCTGGTGAGAACAGGTTCTAGTGGACACTTTGTCAGCTGCTCTTCACTACTATACCAAGCATGTGATCACAAAGAACAAAAGTTTAGGAATCATATTTAGAACAGACAAAGAGCAAAACAGCTTATTACTAATACAAATCCTCAGCAAGTGCAGGAACTTTCATCATTTGTAGTTCAAGATCCCAAGCAATGTGTACTTGTATTGCTAATTCTTTCAGTTTTATGGTCTAGGTAAGTATTTGACTTTAAAGCCTTTGCTCCCAAGATAAACTAAAATAGAGAATCATGATTGCAAGAAATGCAGATTTTGTTTTTAAAAACATTTCTTTGCAATAGTAAATATCTCTGAAGTGGAAGATAGATGTGTCTTAATGGATCAGAAACCCATAAGACAAAACCAAATTGAGTTGGATATTTAGTTTTAAAAATAATCCCTTCATTCAACATTTATATTCCCTTATTCATAAGATAATAAATTACTGTATGTTAAGAAAATTGCCTTGGGTAAAAGTCATAAGTGTTGCCTCCAATGTAAAGAGAGCTAAAATTTAATCTCTGCATTACAGTTTCAGTACATAGGATGTCAAGAACTGTCACTGTATAAACCTTTAAAACTTTGTAAGAGGAAGAGTAAAATGAATGTGATGCTTTGGAAGCAAGAAACATGATAAAGCATTAAGGTGGGGGGGAAAGTAACCATTAAATCTTCCTGCTTCAAGAAGACTACAAAACCATTTCAAGAATTGTCTGCACTGCTTGGAAGAATGGAAGAACCAGATGTAGCTTTGAAATTATGTCTTGCAATGAAACAGGGGCTTTAAGGCAGCCTGCTCATCAAGAAATGGGGGGAGAGGGGAAGACAAACAACAAAAAAACCAAACAAACAAACAAAAAAAGCCCCAACTGCACAGGGCAACTTATGCCACCAGAGGAGCTTCCCCCAAGCTCTTTAAAATAAAGGTGAGCAATCAGAAGCAGCCATGGTACCTTGGTAAAATATGTTGTCAGTCTTGACTCACCCTCATGGTGAACAGGTGAAATGTGTTAGCTTAAACTGCTTCACAGTTTCCTTTTGCATAGTTACTGTATTTCATATGATGTGTGATAATTTAAGTGGTAATGTAAATTCAAACCCACAATATTTTTAACGTCTTTGTGTGCCTTGGTATTGCATGACCCCTTTGGCAATTTTATATTCTGGATATATGTGGAAATATGAGAAACTTATGTACTATTTTTTAGTAAGTGTATGTTGAAGGAATAGACGGAGAGCTAAAGTTTGCTGATAGAAGAAAGATCAGGCATAAGAATAACATGTTAGGTAGAAATGAAGTTATCTTTGGACTATCTGTAGAGGTTTGGAAAGGTTACATGGTAATGCTTTCTTAATTTTACTTTTAGCATTTTTTAATTTTTGTTATTTTGTGGACTTCTATAAAATAGTAATAGGTACCTACTTCCATGTTAGTTGGAATGTTTCAAGATATTTCTCATTTCTGACACAGAGCCTGTAAAATATTTAATTTTAGACATGTGAGCAATCCTGTGCCATTTTTACTTCACTTCGAGCTCCTTGTTTATATAATAACTGCAGAAATGATTTACTTTTTTTATAAACCTGTGTTTAAATACATAGGTATGTAAGAATATACCATGTGTTCATATATCCTGTTCAATAATTTTTGAAGCCATAGTTAAGGTTAAATAGGTAATGAGTTCAAAGTATATGTATTAAAAATTATAATGAATAATTTTGGGAAAACAGAGATAAGCAAACTACTGTGTTTTTTAAATGTAGATTTCAAAAGCAGTACAAATATTCTCAAACTTATAAAGCCATTTCCCTATTTCCACTTAAAATCAGAAATAATACATGCTGAATTTCAAACCAAACTGATTAGATTCTTCGCTGTTGGAAAGTTAGTGCTTAGAGTTAGCATTTGGGGTGAAATATGTTGTCAAGAGCATTACTTCCTTAATTTAATAGAGAATGGGTTCATCGTCATTCTAACTTGAAAGTTTATGAGCTGGCAGCCTGCATCAGATATTGTGACCAGCTATAAATAATCAGGAAATGAGAAAAGGGAAAGAAGGAGCCACAAAGTTACTTGCTGAAGGTATGTATTAGTTTTCAGGCTCAAGGGGGATGATGGGATCTGAGGGCTGGCGAGGTCCCCTGAGGCGTCTCCTCCTTCTCGGTCTCAGGGCAAGCTGTTTCTGAAGTATGGCATATTAACTGCTGGCACAAATACTCCATTTTGAAGCTGAGTATTAGAATGACTTGCGGTATCACAGTTTGCTCACCTCGTGACCTTCGGACGAGGGAACGCTGCCTTGGGGCCCTGCGGGCACTGCCAGGCCTGACTGTCCCTGCCTGGCCTCTCCCAAGGCTCCCACACCCAGCCTGTGGCCCAGCACCCCATGCCAGCCCCCAGGGCCGGCCAGCCCTGCCCTGGCAACACCAGCTCCCCAGAGTCGGTCCCACCCAGGGGCCCCTGTCCCATCCGGGCCCGTTCCCCGGGGACGTGCCCGATGCCGGGGCCGAGGCTGCCCCCCGGCTGCCCTGCTCCTGGCTGTGGCCGTGGGACAGGCCCTGGCTGCCAGGCCCAGCCCTGCTGCCCCGGGGAGCCCCCAGCCTGTGCAGCACCCTGACACCCTGAACCTTGCTCTCGGAGATGTGCCCTGAGGATCTTTCAGACTGTTTCAGCCTTGATTTTCTGAATGTCTGAATGCAAAGGAGTCCAAAAGAAGCTTGATTAAGTTAGCTATAGTAATTTTAAAATGTAAAAAAGATGGTTAGTTCTTTCTTTTCTCAAAACGGTTTTAAGTACACACAGGAATTACCTGCAGTTCCTCTCAAGTCCTGGAGGACGTTTTTGTCCTTAACTTATTTCTTACTTTCAAAGCTTATCCCACTAGCGGACAAAAAATAAGCCTCTCGCTACTTCCCCTCCACCCCAGATCCCTGTTGTTTGCCGTATACTTTCATTTGAACATCTGCTGTAGGGAAGTGGGATTTGGTGGATATTTTTATTAATGTGGACTAAAGATGTGCTGGCACATGCAGACAATATTGCTTTTTTCACAGAGAAGTCCTTGACTGTCTACGTAAGCATCGTTTAGTACATGGCAATGGATAAGATGGATCAGCCTTCCTCCTTGTGATGCCAGGCCCCAGCAGGGAAAACAGGCGGAAGAGGCAGCTCCTGCATCGGCATCAGGAGGAAGAAGTTCTCCACCTCCATCCTCACCTCCCTTACCTGCCCCTTCTTCCGCCTCCTCGATTTCCTGTTCCAAAAGTCACTTGCCACTGTATTTATTTAGGCAACATCATCCAATTCTGCCTGTGTTTCTAAGAAGCTTTTTCCTAATTGTTTGTCACAGAATTCAGTGGAAATGTGATTTGCTGGAGGGTGTAGTCACTCAAATTCTCCAGTTTAAGGAGTGTTACCCAAACCATTGGTAGCAACTAGTGAGGGGTGGTCTCCTTTAGACCAGTGGACAGTGATTGCCTTCCCAGCCTGGCCACTCTTTTCAAGGCACTATAGGTTTTAAATTCCAATTACAAGAAAACCAAAATTGAGTGTTATCTCACTTAAGGTTTAAAATGTTTGTTTCTTTTGTGAAATTTACATCAAAAGACCACTTAAAAGTCACAAACCAAAACTGAGGCGTGATCTATATTGAAAGCTCTTTGCCAGCAAGCCTGTAGCCGTATGTATGGGAAGCATAGGGCATGTAAGCTACCGCCTTCTGCTGATTCAGTGTCAACCATCAGGCATCTCTTATCAACACAGACATGCTGCAAGACTGAGTCATACTAGGTAAACCATGTTTTTAGTGAGACAACTTTTTTTGTTGGAAGGTGAATGGTTTTAACTCTTTGGTGCTGTGTACAGGTTTCTTGGCAGGCTTGGTCTTTTTAACATACTGGTATATCTAGACCAGTAAAGCTTTAGATTAAGCATAGCTATAGCTTGAGCAAAAATGTTATCCAGTTCTCTGAATAAAATAAACTATGCAAAAGGAAAAAAAGCTATGTGTATAAGTTTATATATACACACACACATTTTTGTATGGTTGTATCCACAAAAGAAAGAAAAGTCTGTAGAAGAATAAGAACCCATATAAAAATCGCCATGTCAACTGAGTACTGTGTTTTTCCTTATGCTTCTCATTGGCTTATCTGTCAAGCAGGGCTTTTGAGCTTGAGCTAGGCTTTCTTGGCATGAAGAAAATTGAGTATTGAAGGTTGTACGGGGGGTTTTTTACATCAATCATAGTAAGATGTGTAGAAAATCTCTGTAGCTTCTATATATAAATTCTGAACTTGACCATGGTAGGGCATGGGATGCCTGTGATATTTTTCATCTTGTATAAAGTTTACAAAAGGGGAATAGAGGTAGAAAGTGGTTACTACTCTACTTTTTATTGTGGGTGTTAAAATTGGTTAGAGTCCAATAAGAATGCAGGTTATTACAAATTTTTGTTGAGCCTGAAAAACATATCTGGATTTGTAAGGGAATTACTCATAATCCAGCCATTGTTTTCTAGTGCTTATTTCCCTTTAAGTTGTAAAACAGTTTTGTGAATATAGCATGTGATTTATGCTAAGTTTTACATAACCTAGTTCTTATACGTCTGGGTGGGTGTTTTTCGTGCGGGTTTTTGTGTGTGTGTGTGTGATTGGGTTTTTGTTTTTTGGTTTTTTTTTTTTTTTTTTTTGGAAAAATCCTTTTCAGGAATTTTTCTGGGAGGATGGGAAAAAAATGTAGACAGAGTGATCTGGGCAAGCTTTCCTTCTGTTTTGTGTTTTCTGATTATGGGAGAAATGGTACACCAAATTCCAGTGTCAACTGAGTGCTCGATCTTCCTCATCTTAAGTTGAGTCATTTTAAAAAATGAATCATAATTTTAATGTGGGCTAAATCATAAATGGTTTTGAACCTAGTATGTAAATTTGTCTTCAGTTATAAAAAGTATCTTTGTTAGGACTCAAAGACAGTTAAGGAAAAATCAGACACTTTGACACTTTTACTGTTACATATGAAGGTCTCTTATTTCTAGTGTCATGGTTTTAATTGTTTTGCCTTTATTCTAAAACAATACAACATTAGCCCAAGTCTCATCTATATAGCTATTGTTTTGGAGTCTTTATTCTAAAATAAAATTTCTGCAGCACTGTGTGGAATACAGCTACTTTTCTGCTATGTACTAATAAATAGCTTTTCAGTTAGCAGTCTTCCACACCATGCCTAGCCTGTTTGTTCTGCCCCAAACTCACTGGAGCATGAGGTGGGAAACCATGTCTCCCCTCATCCAAGGAAAGCTCTGATTCCTGGGCCACAGTGTCCCTTTTTCTCCTTCCATCCCCTTGGCTAAATGAACACTGCTGCATTCTGTCCAAGTTGCAACAGAAGATGGATTGAATGATAAGGGTTTAAATCCATTCAGGCAGAGGAGAGAATTGAAGGTCTTCTGAGTTTTGAGTGAATGCCCAAAGCACTTGGCTAGCAGGTAATAAAAATAATAAAGTCATGAGAACAAAAAAAGAGATATGTATCATGAAACAAACTTTATATTTAAAGCTACCTGAAATTCATACTATGCCAGCTGTAGCTTTGCAGGTAAGATGGGATTTAAGCACTACAGTGACAGGCTATGTGCTATATTGACACATATTTAGAAACTGTCTCTCCTGAGGAGCTTGAAATACAGAGACTTAGACAAAGAGGGAATTTGTTCCTGATTTAAAGAACAGATAAGAGTTCTCCAGCGGAGTTTAAGACCATATTTGTATTTTATCATGAGTGGTGCTTATGAATTTAGTGAGACCACTCACAAAGTGGTAAGTTGCTAAGTTATGCAGAACATCTGTGACATCTTGGAGGTAACAGTGAGAACACAGGTTCTGGTTTGACGCTTGTGTTACACAACCATTTTCCAGTGAGTATGTAAACTGTTTGGATCAGACTAAATAAATTGTAACGGAACCCATAGCATTGTTGTTACTTCCTAGTTAGGAAACTTAGGGAAAAAAAGTTAGGAAAACTTCCTAGTTATTTCTATATATAAGTTCTGGAAATTTTTGTCTATTTTTGAGGTAAGGCATTTATTTGATTTTTTTTTAAGTAGAATTGAGAGCATTTTATTGGAGTTTCTCATTTCTATTGGCATAGAGCTTTCCAAGACAATGCCTCTTGTATTTCTTTTTTTGTTTCCTCGTTATTTTTGAATGTGATCCCCAAATAAGAGTGAAACTTGAAAATTATCCTATTCTTCATATCCTTTTAGGTCAACTTATTAAAGATGGAACATGTTCCTAATAATAGTTTGCCTACTAGAGGCCAAGGCAGGAGAATTAATTTTTCTGAGGAATGTCAGCACTATTGAAGAGTATGCATGCAGAAGATTGTCAGTTGGCGTTTGACTGAAAATATTGATATGTCATTTTGTAGTATTTTAAAAGATCTCAATTCATGTTAGTTTGGATACTGTCACATGAACTGAAAAAATGATTGAATGATTGTGAACAGAATACTGTGAAAAATGGTTCTGCCTTGGCTGTGAAATGTATGTTATTGTGCTCATAATAAATACAGCTCCTGTCCAGAACGTGGAAATCACTTGAAGAGTTTTGCTGGGACAACCAAAGCAGAATTTACATCCAAAGACCCTTTTTACTGGACAGTTATTTCAAGTATGGAATTAGCTATGCTTTTTGGAGGTGACTGCTTTAAGCTCATGCACAAAAACGGTGAATAGTTGTGTTGTTGCTGGAATAGAGAATATCTTAATGATACTTGACTAAGACAAATATGAACAAAATTAAAGCAAAGACTGAATTTAGTTTCAATAAGTAACATAACACAGGGTTTTGGTTTTAATTAGAGTTGCATAAGCATAATATTTAAAGTTGAATAGAACTTACCTGGTAAAATATGAAATGAAAAGCTTTGTCATTGCTGGGAGAAAACCTCAAGAAACTTGTAAAACTGCTAGAAAGTGAGCCATTTCTATTTTATTTATTTATTACTTATTATTTTCTTTGGATAATAAAAGGTGTGTGTGGGGACCCTGTGGTCTTTCTATTTGATGTGTGGTTAACCTCTTTCCTCCAAAGTTCAGAAAAATCGTTTTTTAGGATGAGGTTTAGTCACCTCTGTCATGCATCTGCTCATCTCACACTACCACTGTCATGATTATTGACTTCATTACCATAAGATGCAATAATTTTTGTATACAAGCTTGTATATGACTACTGAAAAACATATTTAAATAACAGAGATCAAGTAAAAAAGAAATCTTTGTCAGTCATCAGTCTGTGTACATCCTAATCAGTAAATAGCTAACCCATCAGCTTCCAGTTACAGTTCCTAATAAAATGTAACATATTTATTCTTTTTTGTACTTTTTTGTCTTTTTCACATAAACTTGTAATTATTTGCTGTATTTCAAATGACACAGCAATAAGACTATAGATGACTTTATCAAGTAAATATTTGCTGTGACTGCCTATGAGACTAGCTAAACTCTGTTAGTTGTAGTTGTCAGTAACATTGACATACATCCCATTAGTGAAAATAAACTGTTTTATTGAGGCCACACGTAGTCCTGGGTGTTTTCATCTAGGAAAATTTCATAAAATGACAAACATTGGGAAAAGCTACTTTTATTACAATCTAAACTGTGTATGGAAGTGGGGGGGAAACAACTCCTTTGGTACCTCTTAAAACTGAATTTTACTGTTATGTCCTGTTTATAGCTGTAATGAACTCTTACTAAGCTATTTTTCAAATCCTTTGCTGCTACCTTTTTTCCTTCCAGGTCACATAATTTACTAAATGTACTTTTTTTTAGAGTCAGGTTTAAGGTGCTGAATTTCTTAGAAGTTAAAGAACTATTACAATGCTATATTTTGATGATATAATTAAAAAATCAGTAAGACTAGGTCCTAGTGTTTGTAATTTTAAGTGTCTAACTAGTTGCTTGTGATAGTCCTGTTCTTGGTACACTCTTTGCTTCTCTCTTTTCCTTCCAGGTTTCACTGTAGAAATAAATGTGCAGCCCTTAAGTTTACCTGTTTTCCTCTGTAATGCATCTGCTGCTCATTAGTAGTTCATGGTTTACTTCAGTGTTGTGGCCATTATGCACATTTGACCATTATGCACTCAAGTACTGTATTTTAAAGAAAATATTGGGTTACAATTATTTTTGTTGTATTGCTGAGATATTTAAAAGATGACTATGTACATGATGTACTCTAAGTGAATCTGAGTTTAAGGGTTTTACATGGTGGCTACTTATTTCAATAACTTTTTTCATTCTGCAAGTAGACAACGGAAAACAAATTGGAAAGGTTAGACCTACGTGCTTCTGAACTGCATGGATTTTGCACAATTCTGTTAGACAAAAGTATTCCTAACATTTCCGTAGCTGACAGTGGTTAGAATATCTTAAAGGTCTGCAAAAATTGAGGTTTCGATAACAACATTTGTTTTCTGTGACGTGAATGCAGAATTTTTTCTTCAAGTTTCCCCTTTATCTTGATATTGTCAGGTTCCTCTGACAGTTTCTTTCCTCACTGGCAGCTATTCCAGAGGAGATTTAGTAGCACTGTTGGGAATGATCATGTTCCGTAGATAACTCAGATTTCAAGAACAAGAAAAGTGACTTGAAATAGACCTTGCAAACAATTCCTTCAGAAGAATGCTGCTTAACAGTAGTTAAGGATTGGGTCAAAGTGTTTGTTTCTGAGCATTTTGTGTTTACTTGCTGATTTTTACAGTGTTTGGGGAGATGGTACAGTATGTTCTCATTTTCTTTGTGCTGTCAGACAGCTAGAGAAATTACTAATGTGCATTGAGAAAAGCTATTAGCAGTTTGGTTGTTGTTTCTTTAGTTACAGTTCGTATTATGTTAATCAGCTTTCCATATTTTCATTTTCTCTCTCTTTATCCAGATTCCACCAAGAAAATTAAGGATGTCTTAGAAGAGTTCCATGGCAGTGGTGTGTTAGCAAAATATAATCCTGAAGGGGTAATTCTTCTTCTTTCTTCATGGTCAGAAATGGTGGGGAAAGATATTTACAAATGATGTAACAAATCTAAGCATTTGAAATAGAAGATTATTTATAAATCAGCTGTTTGGGGTATTTGAAACTGTTTGGAAAACAAAAATATGAATATTTTGAAGGACTAGAAGTTTATAAACATCACGTTAGACAGATCTGCTTAATAATTTGCATAAAACTACATTTTCTTTTCTAAGACTTAAACAAATAAGACACAAAAAAAAAGCCCAAACTCATGGTAAGGTTAACACGCTTCCCAATTCTTTTTAAAGATTGGAAATGTCAAGCATAATTCCAGAAGACAGAAAAGTAAAATCTGTTCAGTTAAGATTTCTTTTTAAATTCTGTTTCTCTTATGTTGGTAGTGGGATCCCCATTACTAAAGGGGAATTTTTTTCTGATGTTATGAAACAAAGAATTCAGCTGGAAAAAAGAGAGAGTGAGTGTGTTTGTGTGTGTGTGTGTGCATTGTCACTACAGATTCACTGCTAGACAAAATGTTCATTTTGGCTGGTAGAAAAAGCCAAATTGTTTTCTTTTGTTATCCTCAATTGCAATTTGTATCTGCTTAGCACATCCTAATAGTATGATTCAAAACGTAGCTAAATAACCACCTGTTTCAGTAATGTTTCCGATAGTAATGTTTCTAACTATGCTTGCATTATGTGGAATTCAGGACAGAAAAATGTGCTAACCGTTATGAAATTACTTGATCTTACATTTTAGGATGTAAAAGACAGGAATTATTGCCAAGTAAGATAGTTAGAACTCAAGTATTGAAAAATTCTTTGACACTTTGAACTTTGCAAAGCATAATGGTGGTCATTTTACTTAGTTTCTGAGGAAAATATTTCATCGTTCAGTAAAATAGTATGAGTTGATCTTGTATAAATGATCATCTTAAATCTCCATTATTTTAATTAAATAGAATCATAGATTATAAGAGGATGGGAATGCTGTGATCATCTAATTTGTTCTCCAATATAACATAGGCTGTAGGACCTCTCTTAATTGATTCCTGTTAGAAAGTAGACTTTTTTTTTTTTAGAAAAGTGTGAACTGTTGATTTACAAACTCAGTGCTTGCTCTTTTTTTTTTTACTTTGTGCTCATAGTGTTTGTGGTAAAATAATCTTAATTTATTATTCGCATTTTTTCTTGAAATTCTTAACTTCTTTTCAGTCATCATACAATGGTTTCAATTCTGTGAAGTGTAACCTTTTAAAGTACAAAATAATTGTGTATTTTATGCATATTTAAATAACACATTGCTGTGCAGGTAACATTATCAAATTACCAACGTTTATGTATAAACAAACTGGTATTTAAAATTGTGAGATTACTCTCTTTTAACAAAGTCATTCCTCCAGTCTGGGGGTATGTGGAGGATGAGTCATGGCAAAAAGCAATCAGTATGGGCACCTGGGACAACTGCTCTGACTGAAGCCAGGTGAATTGGCAGAATTTGTGCAAAGCTGAAATTAATAAACACAGTTGATCCTGAGCTTAGTCTGTGACTCTGTATGGCATTTCCCAGAGTTCTTCATTTCACAGCAATTTGTTTGCCAAATCCTATCAATGTACTGAAATGTCCAGGGATTATAGAGCAGCACGGCACCCAAGCTAGTGAGCAGGATGGGAGGGCGGAAGGGCAGGGGGGAGTGCAAGTCAAACACCCTGTGGAGGCTTCAGTGTCTTCAGCAGGTATCAAGCTATTCACTACTACTGGGTCAATGTTGGACCCAGCCTAAATGTGACAGCTTTTGCACTTTGTTGCTTAGCATTTAGACTTCAGGGAGTGCAACACAAGGAAGACACAGCTAGCAGCGAAGCTACTTTGGATCTGGTAGGATTTATTAGCTCAGGTTTCATGCCATAAGCTGCTGAACTGAAAGCAAAGTGGCTGAAATTTCCTCTGCAGTTGAGTGAATATTCCAAGTCAGACAGAACTGCCTTTGCACAGGTGTGTATGTATTTTTGGCATGCATTCAACCTGCTATGTGGATAAACTCTTTATGGAATGATTTGCAAGTTGATTGTATCTGGATGGAGTCCATCACTTAGATGTGTTATTTAAGTTAAGTAATTAATTATTATCTGTAAATGAGATGAAAAAAATTGACTGATCCAGCTGAAATCAGTCATAGTGCAGCTTTTTACTTCCACATATTACAGACAGCACTTCTGTTTTGTTGTTGTGTTTTGCAGAGGATATCATCATGTTTCCATTTTGGCTCTTTATTTCCTAGATCATTATCTTCTAAGCACTCCAAGTATTTTTCAAGTCTTGCCAATATCCTACCAAAAAGTGGTGCCAGTTTTTTGCCAATAAACGTGGAGCACAGAGCTATGGCAGATTTAGCAGTGTGATATTTTTATGTACGTAAGAAAAAGCCTTAAGAACTTCCTGTTTCAAGCTTCTCCCTGCTAAAAGGGTTCAGGAATTTATTCCACTCCATTGCTTCTATCTTGCAGTTTTTTATCACAAGCTGATTTAATGGGACACAAATAGCAAAATAAAAGCTATTGGTATTCGAAGCTTGTTACCTGAAGTCATCTGGTTTGTTTTTCCATTATCTTATATCTTGTTGAGTGAATGGTTTTTGGGCTTAGTGGAAATGATCTATCTGATTATCAGAAGGTCATCCAGTATAGGGAGTTTATTTATGGAGCTTTTACTCTCTGCTTTTAGTGTAAGGGAGATGACTAAAACTTCTACAAATGCTACTGAACCTCTGCCCTTCCACCTTCTTCTATAAGTCAATGTCAAATATGTAATTAAGGCTAAATTTTATACCTGATGTAAGACACATAGGTAGGTTAAGGTCAGCCTCCTGGAAAGCTGTGATTATAAATAGTCTTTCCATCGTTTGAGATTTATCTAAATTAATTCATTCAGCCACTTCGAGGGGAGCACTGAATAGGCTAGCAAGAACTAGGAAAGCAGATGGAGCTAAAGACTGTATCCAAATGGGCAGTAGGTACATATCATTGTGTGCTTGTAGTCCTAGTGTCATCCTTTGTGAGGGATCTGTTGGAGTGTATCATAACTTCTTGTTTACCTGCTTACCTTCTTACCATCTAGAGCTCTCAGTGAGTAAAGAGTGAGGGTGGAAGGTGCATGGAGGGATTGCAGTCAGGGTGCAGCTTGGGTCTGCACATGGAGCAGGGCAGCGCTCCAGGGTTCCACAGTTTGGATGTGGATAAAAAGAATAAATGTGCATATGCAGAAAGACCAGGAAAACAAAAATTTCCAGGAAGCTTATGACAATGAGTGCATGACACAAGGCACATTCCATTATCTGATCTGCCTGGAGAGGTGAAGCCCAAGTTTGGCAGAATGTTTGCAGTCAGGTTGCTATCATCTGCCTACTCCAAAGGATTTTTGCATTTTTGGAAGTAGTGCAGATACTTCCTAAGAAGCTTGCTCCAGGGTCCTTCTGATTTCCAGAGGTTTTAGGGTTTTTCTAACTTAACTCTGTGAACGTATCAAAGATATGTCTGATAACTCAAGTTTAGTGAAAGTCCGGCACAAGAGAATGCAGAGAATACAACTGTATTTATAATTTTAAGGTAGTACCTCTTACTGGGATTTAGTGATAGCAGTTTGTGATGAAGGCAGAAAATTAATATGGTACCTTTATTAAAAGGAGTAAGATTTATTACAAACTAAACCAGTGTGTAATGATGACTTTCGTGACAGTGCTTGCTAGTGTTCATAGAATCATAGAGTCATTTGGGTTGGAAAAGACCTTTGAGATCATTGAGTCCAACAGTAAACCTAACACTGTCAAGTTGACCACTAAACCATGTCCCTAAGTGCCACATCTACATGTCTTTTAAATGCCTCCGGGAATGGTGACTCAGCCATTCTCCTGGGCAGCCTGTTCGGATGCTTGACACCCCTTTTGTTGAAGAAATTTCTCCTGATATCCAATCTAAACCTCCCCTGGCGCAACTTGAGGCCATTTCCTCTTGTCTTATCACTTGCTACTTGGGAAAAAGAGACGAGACGGACCCCCACCTCGACTCCCACCTCGCTACAACCTCCTTTCAGGTAGTTGTAGAGAGTGATAAGGTCTCCCTTCAGCCTCCTTTTCTCCAGACTAAACAACACCAGTTCCTTCAGCCACTCCTCAGAAAGCTTGTGCTCTAGACCCTTCACCGGCTTTGTTGCTCTTCTTTAGACAGGCTCCAGCACCTCAATGTCTTTCTTGTAGTGAGACGCCCAAAACTGAACACAGTATTCGAGTTGTGGCCTCACCAGTGCCAAGTACAGGGGCACGATCACTTCCCTACTCCTGCTGGCCTCACTATTTCTGATACAAGCCAGGATGCTATTGGGCTTCTTGGCCACCTGGGCACATTGCTGGCTCATATTGATCAACTGTTGACCAACAACCCCAGGTCCTTTTCCACCAGGCAGCTTCCCAGCCACTCTTCCCTAAACCTGTAGCGTTGCATGAGGTTGTTGTGACCCAAGTGCAGGACCCAACACTTAGCCTTGTTAAACCTCATACAGTTGGCCTCAGCCCATCGATCCAGCCTGTCCAGATCCCTCTGTAGAGCCTTCCTACCCTCAAACAGATCAACACTCCTGCCCAACTTGGTGTCATCTGCAAACTTACTGAGGGTGCACTCAATCCCCTCATCCAGATCGTTGATAAAGACGTTAAACAGAACTGGCCCCAACACTGAGCCCTGGGGAACACCGCTTGTGACTGGCTGCCAACTGGATTTAACTCCATTCACCACAACTCCTTGGGCTCAGCCATCCAGCCAGTTGTTTTTTGTTTTTTTTTTTTTTTTTTTTTACCCAGTGAAGAGTATGCCTGTCCAAGCCATGAGCAGCCAGTTTTTCCAGCAGAATGCTGCATAAAGACTTTACTAAAGTCCAGGTAAACAACATCCACAACCTTTCCTTCATCCAGTAAGCAAGTCACCTTGTCATAGAAGGAGATCAGGTTAGTCAAGAGGGACCAGCCTTTCATAACCCCATGCTGACTGGGCCTGATCCCCTGGCTATCCTCTTTGTGCCACGTGATGGCACTCGCGATGATCTGCACTATGACCTTCCCTAGCACCGAGGTCAGGCTGACAGGCCTGTAGTTCCCCGAATCCTCCTTCCAACTCTTCTTGTAGATGGACGTCACATTTGCTAACCTCCAGTCAACTGGGAGCTTCCTGATTAGCCAGGACTGCTGATAAATGATGGAAAGCAGCTTGGTGAGCACTTCTGCCAGCTCCCTTGGTACCCTTGGGTAGATCCCATCTGGCCCTATAGACTTGTGTATGTCTCAGTGGTGTAGCAGGTTGCTCACCATTTTCATTTGGATTATGGGACTTCATTCTGCTCCCTCTCCCTGTCTTCCAGCTGAGGGGGCTGGGTACCCTGAGAACAATTGGTCTTACTGTTAAAGACTCAGGCAAAAGGGCTGAGTTACTTAACGCCCCCTTCTTCATCCTCTATCACTGTTTCCCCCTGCATCCAATACAGGATGGAGATTCTCCTTAGCCTTCCTTTTGTTGTTAATGTACTTGTAGAATTTATCATTGCATTCCCTTCTGCTTAAGTTGCTTTGTTAACTATTCTTGGCAACAAGTAATTTTTTATGTTGTTTTCTTTTTTTAAAAACACAGGGATGAAAGACAAACATTATATTTACTTTTTTTTTCTTGGTTATCTGACATTGCATGGTTAAAAATAAATTGCTTGCACTCTCTAATCAAGACTAGAATGCTGACTTAGAACCATTTTCTTGATGTATGTGCTAATGCAAGAAAATGGGATATTCTATCTAATGTCTTAAGCCTGTTCATCTACATCACTAACCTTTCAACAAAAATAGTTCTATTATAATAACAGAACCTGAGTGTTACAGCACTGCACTAATGTACGTGTGTTCTTTCTTTCCTTGCATGCGTTACAGAAACAAGATATACTTAATCAAGTAAGTAATCTTAATTTGATTTTTTTTCCTTTTGTTATGCATAGGAGAAGCATCTTTTATTTTGTAGGCTTCCATTGAGATGTCATTTATTAATAAATACTGCATGTGGCTATTCTGTCAGATAATAGACAAATATTAAAGCTGAGAGCAAAGTGCACTAATTTTCTGTGGGCAGACTTTTTCACTAGGTGAATTTAATTTTTGTCATTCATACTACATAATTTTGCTAACATTATTTGAGAGGAATATGAAAAATAAGTGAAGAGCAAGTAATTGACTTGTTCCATACTTGTCACAGAAATTTTTGCTTACTGGTGAGATCTCATAATGGTTTGTATTATTCTGAAGCGACAATAATACATCTCAGAAAAAAAAATATTAAATACAGTTTCTATAACCATGTAATACCATTTATATGTAGCAGGCTTAAAACTGCAGATTTTATAATGTGAATAAGGCTTATAGGGTGCTTTAAGTGATTGCGACTTTACAGCAATTGCAAAAGAAATGGTTAAAGAACTGATCATCAACCCAAGATGACTACTGAGAAGCTTCAATAGCGTAAAACCAGGTATAAAAATACAACGGGGGAAAAAAGCAACTAAGGAAGAAGGACTGATATATGAGCTAGGTTTTTGAATGACCTAGTTATTCTTCCATTTTAGCACAGAGGTGTTAAAAATCCTGCTCTGCTGCTCTGGGAAGAGGCAGCCGGAACATGAGAACAATGAAAAAGTCAAGAGACTGAAAGGATTAGTTTTGTAGGAACCCCTCACTTTCTGGGGTCAAAGGCCAGTTGAGCTTTTGAAGGCATGTTACTGAGAGCAGTACTCCCTGTTCACAAAAGGGCTTGGTTTTCTTCAGATGACCAACATTACTTTTTTAGTAAGCCAACGGAGTGACTGCAGTGGATCCTGAAAGAGAAGGTATTCAGTTTAAAGCAGTGTGTATAGGACTAGTCTTGCGACTAACCTCATTAGTATTTTTGGAAACAACTTTGTAAAAAGAAGTCGATGAATGCTAATAGAATCAACTCACGAAACCAAATTTGGGAATTGTTGCTAAAATGGGGAAAAAATCTGAATATTATACTGGAAAAGCTTGATGATGTTATGGACTATAGTAAATGGAAATGGAATGAAATGCACTAGTGGAGAGTACAGTGTGGTGTACCCTGGGACTAGTGGCATTATTAGATAAAGAGCTGAGTGTGGTAGTTGATCACAAGATGATTGCAAAGCATCATTGTAGTTTGGTCATGAAGACGAGAAATAGGTTACTGGGACATGTAGTAGTATTCCTGTGGCCATGGTGGTCTGAGAACAAAACAAGATTTATAAGAAGAGTAGTGTCTTATGCCGATTGACATAAGTGGAAAACTAGTTAAAATTTCAAGCACACAGAAATATGGATTGAAAGAAGGATTTTTGTCCTCATTCCCTCAACTACATTCTCTGATCTGACAGAAGATACTAATTGACTGTAAAGACCTTGCCTTATTATGTTATATAAAGTGACGTATTTCTACTACAGTTAAGGAAGACTTAAATTTCTATAAAAAGGCACTGCAGAAACCACATCTTTCTGCTTTTGAACAAATGATGGGACAAAGTGAACTCAAATTGGAACTAATTTACAGAAGGGTTTGTAGGATGTGGAGAATTATAGGATATCTATTATGTAGGAGAAACCTGTCCCTCACATTTAAGAAACTACAGATTAAGAAAGGATGCTGTATCTTTCCAGCTACAAAAGAGAAAAAATTAGCAACTTGTATCAGCAGCAGAAAACTCTACCCTTCAGACCGTGGGCACTCAGTGTTTTTCTGGCTCTCTAGGCAGAATTTCTAGGGAAGCAGCTTCCTGGATACCTAGAGAGTTGGGAACCCTGCCAGGCAGAGATGCTGGTAGTCTGGCTGTGAGCCTGCTTTCTGTGGAAAGTGTTGAGGGCACCAAGGTGTCAAATATTTCAGATAGTCAATTTCTGCTGGAAAACTGTTAGGTTTTGAACATTTTTTGATAATTTTTAGTGGTCCCTCTGTCTCCTTTCCTTGGTCTGTGATAACATCTCTCTGTCCTTGATATAGTCCTTCCCTTTTGATACTTACCCCTCTGCCTTAAGATCCCATTTTTATCCTTTTTTCCCTGCATTTTTGCATTGCACAGTATCTTTTGAGCCTCATACTGCTTTCATTTACATGTTACCTGTTTAATTCTTATAGTTTGTTAAATGGCCTCTTTTCCAGTTCTGATGTGCATCAGATACTGTTTTAAAGTATTTTAAAAGAAAAAGGGTTTATTTTTTGGTTTATTAGGGTACCGCCATCAGTATTTAGATAGAAGTTGATAGAGAATTTTAAGCTGTCTTGATATTCAGGCCAGAGGAACCATTCTATTTCAAAGAATATGCTGCTTAAAACTACAGCATTTTTAAAGGACAACAAACAAAAAAGTGGAGGGTCAGACTAGTGTCTGTTTTATTTTTAACATATTTATTTGAAGAGTGACAGACTACTCTGACAACATTTCAGCTCCTCTAACAGCATGAAAACAGAGTATAAATATGGTACCAATTATGGTACTGAGTTACAAAGTATGAAAAATGCTATCCTCGTTTTTTCATATCGGTTTGAAATATCAGCTAAGTTCTTTTCTTAAAGTGAAATAAACACAGAAATAAACTCCTTCAGAAAGGACGCACTTAGTGTATTTCTTGATTTTTATATTGCCATTAATGAAGATTCAAAATTGAAGTATTTCAGCTCAAGTATATACAATGATGCAAACTTTATACATAATTAGGAGTTACAGCTATTTATTCTGCTAGACATTGGTGATATATTTCATAATATTTAACTACTAAGTTGCATTTAAAATCAGTGGAAAAGTATTTTTCTGTGTTTTTAAATTATTGTAATATTAATTGTATCACCCTGTGCTTTCATTTGATCACTACATGTCTGAATTAATGTTGCGAGAAAAATAGCAGGGGGGGAGGTATTTGGCTAATGGGTATTTGGACTCTGCGAAACAAAACCAAATGAAGGCATTTTCTTAAGAGAACAGCATTTAACATTGAAATTCTGTTTAATTTATAACAGTGAGAATTCTGAAGCAATCAAATGAGTGCTGTGTTGGTGCTGTAGTGTTTTTTGGTTTACATCCTATTTGTAACAGTTGTGTAATGAAGAACCGTATGGTGCTTGTAAACAATTCTACAGGTGTTTGTTACCTGGTCAGACACAGGGATTTTTCAGGGATTCATACATTTTGCTATTTTATTTGGTTTTAGTCTGAAGCATGCCACCTACCCCATTTTTACTAACTCCTGTAGTAATTGTAATTTTCAAATGACCAATTCTGCTGCAACAGAATGCAAGCTATCTACTCTTCACTTTGTTTAGTATGTAATAATTTATGTATATTTCTTCTAACATTCTTTATTGGTAATACATCTAAAATAGACCCTGGGTGATAATCTGCTACAAGACCCTTCTAAAAGTATGTGCTTTAGCACACTTTCTTCTTAAAAAGACTCCACCTTTGTAGAGTAAATATAGTATATTTAGTAAATTTATATATCAAATATTTCTATTTGTGTGTTTAGTACCTATGGATATACATGCTTACACACATATATAATCATGTACTAAAGAAAACCTGCTGGTAGTAAAGTTTTATTTTTTCTTACCCAGATATGAGACTGAGATGAGACTGTAGTGATTGGTGAATACATTCCAGATTTATTTTAGTAATTAGCATCAACTTATTTTAATAACATGAGAATGTAGTACAAGGTTATGCTTAAAAATCTAGTTATTGCATAAAAATTGAGTCTTCCCATTTCCTTTCCAGATGTTTTGTTGAGTTTACTTCTTTGAAGAGACATGCTAGATGGTCTCAAATGTTGCAAAGTAATTGTTTTGGATAAGAGACATAAAGGGAAAATTTTGGCCATTATATATGTCTGTAGGATTGATAATATCCAAATATTGGCCATATGGACTGTTTGGTAGGAGCAGCCTGTGGGAGCATGTGATCTTTTAATTTTTTTTTTTTTTTTACTGTAAGCTTTCATTTCAGGAGATGATAATTTGGATGCTGCTTTATCTAAGAAATAATTTTATTTGGTTTCATAACTTTCAAAATGAATTATGTAAAAAATATATATAATCAAATCCTTAGATCAGAAAATGCTAGGGACTTTCAATTTAAACCAAACTTTACCCTGATGCACAAAGGCAATCTCCATGAGAAATTCCAAGTTTAATTTCAATTTCTGCCATATGAACATTAGAAATACATTTTTAAACACCAAAACCACATGTATTCTCATATAATTCATGTTTTCTAGCTTATTATTAACGCTCTCTATATGGTTTCTGCTTTTTTTCCACATATTTTGGCAAAAGTCAGGTTTTGAAACATTGTCAGAATCAATGAATCTTCAAAACTTGGACTCTTACTGGGGATGCTTTAGCATTGCTTTTCACAGCTAATCATGTAATTGTCACTGATGCGCTAGCATTAGTGTGTGCAATTGTTGTCATAGCATTATGTGTGAATCGAGGACCTGTAACCTCTCTTCCTTTTTCAACAGCTCATTTTTCAGATATTGGGTCAATATAAATTGTTTAAAAAGAAATGATCAGTTAAGGGGACCTACCCACTAAGAAAAATAACCCAGAGCTATTACTGTCAGTAGATTAAAGCTGATGATACTGGACATGTTTGGCACCATTTAGAGATCAGGCAACATAATTTAAAAAGTAATTAATTGAAAATTACATTTTAACATAATTCTATTTCCATTATCTCTGAAATGTTCTTGTTAATAAGTGGAAACCATATTTCATGGAAGTCTGCTGGAATGAATGATTCCTTCCCCCCGCTTACATTCTGTTTTTCAGGATGGCAAAAACAGTGGCTTATGTTGAAATATTTTGTACAAATTTAAAAGAAGAAAAAGACCAAAGAGAATGTGGTCTTTTAAAAGAATTTATGGGTGGAGATTAATTCCAAACACTAGATCATGCCTTGTTCCCATTTATGTGACCAATGTGGTGGGGAGGAATAAAAGGAGTTATTATTGTACCCCTCCCTGCCCTGACCCATCCACAATGGCAACTCTTTTGTCAAGAGACTATTAGTAAGTTGCATTTTTGTGTCTTGTGAGGAGAAAGAAAGTGGAGTGAGATACAGTGTCTCTTCCTTCCTTCTACATGTCATCCAGCAGAACTGGTTGTTGCATTTACACCAGCTAGGAAAATATTGGAGGCAGTTAGACCTCTTCTATTGCAGTTTGGTGTTAGGGTAGATCTTCAGTCAAAAGCTGTCAGTTTTTTCTGACTAAATTCTTTGTTCTCTTCAAATGTCTTAATATGGTAGGAGTTAAAATATTACATAGCATAGTTAAATCTTCTGAATAATTTTCTGTATATTCAATACAGGTTTCAAAATTTGCTTTACTTATATGTATGTCCTGTTTTTTACTGAGGAACTATATTTTGTGTATTCTGAATATCAGGATATACGGAGTTGTGATGTCTATTCAGTGTATGTTGGCACAGAACATACACAAAAATGTATAATTCTTCACAATGTGCATACTTGGAGTTTTCTTGATCTTTCATTTCTGTGTACCATCAGTAAAGCAGAAGAGCAAACTATAAAATTACACAGCTTAACTGCAGTAGGAGAAAAGAAGAAGTCAAATGCTTACACTGTAGTATTTCCTTTTTTCATTAGTTCCCCACTTCTACCTGCTCCGCATGCGTCAGTTCTGCTCTGTGAGATGGAGGAACAAGGGATAATCTCCCGCAGCTGTCTTGCTATACCTATAATCACATTCATAGTTAGGGACACCCCAGCCTGAAATGCATAATTTAAGGGATATTAACTTCTGCCTACTACAGGGGGGAAAAAGGCTTAATTGGTGTGGGGGATCCAGTAGCTGTATGAATACTTCATATCTTGTAAGAAGTAAGAGACCAGTGAAAATTGCTGACAGTGTGTCAAATTGTTGGCTTAGAGTTTCCTGTGTGTTCTTGCTTGATTCCTATGGGTCCCAGGTGCTTATTTCCTCGGCTGCCACCAATGCAGATTTTCACTACAAAACAGGTAAATTGTGGGAAATTTTGTGACATCATCAATTTTAAGAAAATAGAAAGCAACGTTGTTGTATATGACCAGTCACCTGAGATCAGTCCTATTCAGTATGTAGCAGAGGATGAGCAGAACATTGTACGTTTGCTCTGGATTGTGGAAGGACAGGTTTCTGTTCTCTGCAGAGTCTGGAATTCGTAGAGGTGATCCTATGCTTTCAGTTAGCCAGGATAGATCTTTTAAGGTAGATTTTACAACCTACTAACCTGGCAATGCAGGAGGAGTTCAGCCTCCTTTTGTCTGGCATACAAGATGTTAGAAGCCATTCTGCTGTCTGGACAGAATCAGGTTTTTAAGGCATCTCCATAGCCCATTGTAGCCATAATCAGAAGATCAGAGAGCTGAGCAGTCCCTGTATTTTCAATTGAGTATTGGTCTATACATGTCTGATACAAAATCAGAAAACACCTGAAATTGTCTGTTATTTTTCCAAGCATGGTCATAGCTGCTACTTGGAAACCAATCCTTCAATTCCTGTTTTTCCTGAGATTTAGAGACTCGCCCTCTATGAACTAGCACTAAATTAGTGTAATGTATTTATCAGTGACTGCTTGAGAAAAAACAGAGCTCTTATCATAGTAATTGGAGGGTTTTTTTAAGCATATAAATGGACTGACCTCCATTTCTTTTTCCTTGGAGTCCCACATATTCTGGGAATCTAGGATTCAAAAGAAACTGAAGAGTGGGAAGTGAGAGCTCTGCTTTATGACATTGGTGTAGAGTAGAATGAGAAGTGAGATGTATACATGCTTTAGTGGTATTAGTAAGGTAAAAAGCTTCTCATCACATATCTGTAAGATCCATGGGGTAGCTGCAAAGAAAAGTGCATACAGTCGTGATAGCACTGTGGAAAATAATGGTCACTTTATTGACGGTTTTGTAGTATTCTGTGCAGTAACAGAAGAATAAAATTCCAGACTACTTTGTTAACTGAGATTGAAGCGAGAATTTTAATACCTATAAAAATCCCAAACTAATTTTAATATTTTTAAGTTTGTTGCTTCAGAGTTGAGTATCCTTACGTGATTAGTGTCATCCTGGAAACTCTCTTGAAAAATGTAGTTTATCCTGAAAACTGTAATTTATTTATCTTGTCAGTTGCCAGGACTTTGATCTCTTGGTGACTTTCAGCTCTGCAGTCAAGATTCCTTAGTAACATTTTTTTCTAGTTCAATGATTGTCATTTGTTTGTATGTGTCTTTTTATGTGTGCTTAATGTTCTGTCATAGGATTTCCTGTGGTATGTTGAAAAGCATACACTAGTGATCAGATTCCTGAGGCAGAGAAGGAGAAAAAAAGCCCAGGATAAAGAATTTTCTACAGAATTGGCTTTTTAAACATATTATGATGGAAAAATAGGAAAGAATCTCAGAATGCTTGGTCAAAGCCATTAAGGAGTTTTTCAAGAGCTTTCAGCAGCTGGGGAAGAGGGAAATACAATGCTTCCTATGGAGGGACTTTCTTTTAGATCTTACCTCAGTTCTTCCACTGAGCGCAGAATATTCCTTATAACTCAAAAAAACCCTCCTTGTCTGCCTCCTCACCATTTTCCGTAATAGTGTCTGGCAGCTACTGCAAGTTGGTTGCCTATAGATGTGGTTGAAATTTCTCAAGAGTCCAAATCTGGGGTCTGCAGTTCATTTCCAGCCTTCCTCCCCACCCAATACGCACTTACCCAGTGATGCCTCCTTGGCTGCTGCCAGAATGGAGGAAAAGAATTAAGGAGGAGAGATGCAGTGGGGACAGAGGTGCTAATGAGTTTGGAGGAAGGATTGATAGTCACTGCTGTTTTCCCCTCTGTCTGCCTGGCTCAGATGTTACCTCCCCACATACTCCAGTCTGTCCATAAGTGGCATTGTCTCCCTCACTCCAGATTTTTAGTTTAGACAAAATAGGTGGTATATGGTATTACCTTTTGCAGCTGCCACTTTGTGTATCCCTATACCTAGTGTTGTTTTAGTTTCATATTCTTCTATTTTACAATATCTAGAAGACATTGTAATTGAGTTCCTTGAGTAACTGTTTTTTATTATCGTATTCCAAGAATATTATTATGAGGATAATTCTTGGCCTAATTATTTCTGTTTTATCCTGGTTCTCAAATGGCTATTTGAGGGAAAGAATTTTCTTCAAAGTAACGGGAGTTGGTAGAGCAAATCCTAATTGTTTGTGTTTGTAGCTTACTTGTAAAGTGAAGGATTCCATAAGCTTCAGAAAAATTTCCACCACAACACATTGGTTGGGTATGGGTTCTTTAACAAGACAAATTCGGCTGAAACTGAAGATCTGAGCAAATCTGTCTATATTTGCTTAGTTAGACATTGCAACAGGAATGTTCTCGTAGTATTTGGAAATAAGACAGATTAGTCTGTCTTGTTTCACTGTTATAAAAACTGCTTCTGCTATTCTTAAACGTAAGAAAGTAATAGCGAGTTATTTACATTGATGGAACATTTTGTATGTAATCTGTTCCTGGCATTAACAGTAAAAAAACCCCAACCTGTTAAGTATTTTGGACTAATGCATATGTGCCAAAATTTATTTGTAAAATAAATGCAGCATGTGAGATGACATGTTATACTCCCAGAGGCACTGAATGATCTCTCTGAACAGTCTATAATTGCTGTTTGCTGTTTCATTTCATAAATAATACTGTATATAATATTATGTATACATGAATATTTATTTTTATATATGCAATACATAAATTTGTTCTGTTTCTTTTAGCATAGGCTTAGATCCAAAATGGGTTACTTCCACTCTGAGTGAAGTTATCGCCCAACTCTGGTATGGCAATTTAAAAAAGAAAAGAAATAAAAAAGTTGTCTCAGCTATTTTCTATAAAGCTTACCTAAGCACCTTAATTCGTCCATGTGTCCAGACATACTGCCAAGACAGCTGAAACATTTTGGTATCTGTTTTGATACATCTCCCTGACTAGCCTGATCTTTTAAACATATTCAGATCACCTCCTCATTCAAAGGACTATTTCAGTAATTTGTTCAGTAACAATTTTAGAAGTAAATATTTAATCATTTTGTTGGCATAGAAATACAGAAACCTCTTTTCCCCTCAGTGAATCTTCAGCTCTTTTCTGATATTTGGATACTCTCTAGAGAAAGAGATATAAATTTGAATTTCCCCAGGCAAAGAAGGGAATTCAGCTGAGGTAACCCACACTGGGGAGGTGTCTTTACCAGATTTTTTTTTTGAAGAGATGGGAAAATCTGTCACTTTCTCTGTGCTTTCAGAAGGAAGTGGTGGTCTCTACCGTACTTGGTGCACAGTCTCTTTTTTTTAGTTGGTTGTTTTTTTTTTTTCCCTCTTGTGAACATGTATTGTGAGACCTGATAACACACGTTTGTGTACCCTAATTGTCTTAGATGTGAGGCAAATAATGGAATAACAAAATCTTCAATCCAGTGAAGTTTGTAACATTTTTGTTCATGTTGAGGAACAGGTCTGTGGACGCCTTAGGAAGTTAAAGTGAAAAACCTGAAGGGTTTATCAAGTGTAAGTGCTTTATGGATTAGTAGCACTTGAGAGTCCTTCAAGATCCCAGTATGAATAGAGGCATCAATATAATACTGACATCCAGCTTTAGGCTTCTTTGTTCCTTTTCTGAAGTGACTCATATTGTTCTCATTAGACTGTAATTAGCTGCTTCGTTTTACAGTTATGAAATCAAGTAAGAGGTTTCTTAGTCTACACGGTGTTGTGAGGTAGAAGTCATGCCTTATCACAGTGTATTAATGAATGGGCGCAGTTAATAAAGGCGTAAAAGACCCCTTAGGATGCCTTTCTCTGTAAATCTGTTGTGTTATGTAGTTGGATGAGTGGGGCAAATCCAGAACCTTCTTTCTGTGTTCAGTCAATCATTTAGAATGCATTATAAACTTTGGTCTCTTTCTTCTTTTTCAGTTTATTGTATGGATCTGTTTGGGGGGAGCTTACAGAGAAGCAATCCTTATGGATTAAGTTCTTCTTGGCAGTTTAGTGCTGGGGTTAATTCTGAAATTTTGTGGATGGTTAATTAATTGTTATGGATTGTCTTTGACAATTTATCACGTAGAAAAGATGTACATTTTTAATTTTCCTCTGCACTGAGTCATAGTGAGTCCAGTTTCATGTTTGCTTTCAGAAAAGCTAAAAAATGTTTAATGACTGACACATTATATTTGCTAAAAAGAACTTAAACCTTAAAACTGTGCAGTTTTGCTTCGGCTTTCTGTCCTTTCTCCTTTCTTTTTCTCCAAGGTGGATATATACCTTGTTTTTGAAATTCAGGTAATTGGAAACATTGATAAAATCTATAAATGGGAAATGACAAAAATGAGAAGTGCTTCTAAAAATAGTAGTAAAAATAATTTTATATGGATGTTATAGTTTAAATTAGCTGAAACTCAATGGTGTTTTTGAATGTGTGCTTCTCTGGGCTTACATCAAAATGTTTCATTATCAAATGAACTTCTATTACCCAATAATATAGATGATTATAAAGATTTATAAAGTCTTGTTTTGTAAAGTTTATTTTTGTAAGACATAAGAAAAGGAGCTCCAGTAAACTTGGTGAATCAGTTGTTTAACATATAAAAAGAAGAATCCAGTTATATATGACTAACATGAAAACACCTACCTTTCTGTGACCTACAGACAAGGCATTTGGTATCTCTTTTATTTGAATCGAAGCTAAAACAGCACAGATTTTTATTCCTTTTTTTTTTTTTTTTCCCCTTCTCTCCTCAGAAGATTTAGGACAAATAATTTGAAAGTTCTTTCATATTCTTCCGAGTAACTGTTGCTTGCTTCAACCATGTCCTTATATATCTCCCTGTTACATTGAAAATTTTCCTGAGATCCCTAAACTTGTGATCATAATCTCCCTGTGCCCTCATAGTCTCCTGTGAAATGGCATGAATTAATTCATGTGCCAGGTTAATTGTAGTCGGTTTGGTACATCCTCTCACGCTCTTATCCTCTCACTTGGGAAACGTCATGGAAAATGCCTTCTGAAATGCTAAATCCTTCTTTCTCAGGTTCATTTGAATTCAGCTGGAGCTTCTGGAAGCTAAGCAACTGTTGAAAATTAAGCAATTAGCCTGCATGCTTAAGAAAACAACATCCACCATTATGGCTATTATATTATTCTGATATTATTGATCTGAAGTGTTTAACTAATGCTTGCAAATTCATTTACAGAAATAAATATTTTCAAACCATACCAAAATTTATTGAACTTTGCATTTGAGAAATTCTGATATGACAGTAAGACCATGTTAGTGTGCAAGATTAATGTTCTCTGTTTTCCTTTTTTTTGTCTTTTTGGTTACCAAAACATTGTGTGGTTCCTTTGAAAAGTAGCTGGGGTTGGGGGGCAACACTAGTAATTAGAGGAAGGGTAGTTACTTACTGAAGCATCTTCATATTTTAGAAGGGTAATATTCTATGAGGAAAAGTGAAAAATACTATATAATTGCAGAATAGAGAAATGCTCGTAATATTGTGTGTTGTTCTCTCTTCTGTGAAAGTTATTTTAAAGTAAGCTGAGCAAATGTTTTGCATCTCTGAGTGTTCTATTCTAGATGAACCATACTCAATACTAAAACCTCTGTTTGGTGATAATGCTCTTAACACCTCTAAGTCTTCTACAGTGGTCCTCACAGGAATTCTTTTAAGAAATTATTCCATTTTTCTACGGTTACGTAATGGCTTATGCACGTTACAGTGAGAGAGAGATGTTAGAGAAAGCACTGGAAGTAATTTAAAGTGGGACTTTTTTGAAAGCTCACCCCTTTTTCATTGGAAAGCTAGATGGATAATTTAAACTACTCCTAGATCTGCTATAGTCTAGCTCAGTTACTGTCTGTACATTTAGAAAAACAAATTTCCAGAAATGACTGGATTACTTTAGAGCTCAGTTTTAATAGGATAACCTACACCAATTATGTTAGGTCCTCTTGAAAATGTTTTTCAGCTATGGAGTATTAGAATAATGGATTTTGTGGGTTTTTTTCGTATAGGCAAGAACCTAATCACAGGGCTCTACACATAGATCTCCTTTAGGCAGGACTGTTATTGCACATTTGTTTGATACAGCATGTGGTTTTGCATCTGCATTTTGGGCTATTATGAACATTTCTGATGTGTATTCAAGTCACGTACCAGCTCCTAACTAACTTTCAGCATCATTTGAAAACTTTTGGGTATGCAGCGTCTGAACTCTGGTTGTATGAATGTTGCTGCTTCCTTGGGGGAATACAGGTCACAGAGCATGTGAGAGGAGAGGATAAAGCACTTCCAGCTGAAGAAATCTGACTGTAGGACAATGTTATAGAACAACTACCCACTTTCTTTTTTCCTTTACTGAGCACCTTAATCTGTGGCAGTCAGGGTGTCAAATATAATAAATGGACATGGGAGCCAAGTCGTGTGTTACTTTGGTATCTGTTGTTTTTCCTGGCCAGAAAATATAAGGCAGTTTGGAACACTTGCTTTGAAGGACACTGGGGTTAATGATAATCTGACCATCTTCAGAAAATATTGAAAAGTTTGAACAACTTTGAGAAAAAGTCTCCAGGAATAAAGAAACACATAAATTTAACCTTATTTATTAATCCACATCTCTACCCAGGTGTAATTCTGAGCTTATAAATGGAAAAAATGTAGCATTAGGGATTTAGTTATTGCTGGCAGCTTGGTGGACAAATATCACTCAGGCAGCAGTTTAAAAATCTAAGATAGCTGTAAACTCAAGGAAAATTTTTGGCAGTATATACATAAAATTCACAGACAAGTTAAATAAAAATAAGCTTTATGTAATACACAGATATTTTATATGTCCATCCATAGACCTTAACTTAAGTGGGATTATAATTTGTTTTTCTGTTTTCCTTTTTCACTTGTTTATTCCTCTTTGTATGTAATTTAGTGAAATAGCCAAGACACATTTCATTAATGAACAATCTAACAACACAATTTCACGTTGTTAAAGTCAGTTGATTTAGTGATTAATGTATTTGTTATGTTTGCAGGTAAAAACAATACATTTATATAGTATAAACTAATGACTGGTTTACTTGGATGCTGATAAAAGTCCTTTTGCCGTTGTTGTTTCATATTTTATAAACAGTGAACTAAATGTCAGTGACTTTATTACTCAGGAAAAACATAAAGTTTGTAGCATGAGTGAAACTGTATGATTTGCCAAACTAGAAGAGAGTGGCTGAAACTATATGATGAGACAAAGATAGTTAGTCCATGTCCAAGTTGATTATTTCCATTTTATACCCAGCTTGAGCCTTGTGGAGGCAATTTTTTTCAGGCTCTGCTATTTTTGCCTTCAGTAGGTAAGAGTTTTATTGATTTCACTGAACTTCTTTCTCGGATGAGGTGTTCTGGATTAGGAGCTCAGCATGGATACCCTCTTGCCAAATTTGCATTCCTAATAATAATGACTTTAACAAAATCAGTCAAATTTTGCAGTCTGTGTTGTAGGTCCCTAGTAAGGACAGTGATACATATTTAAAACATTACCCAGGGGCAGTTAGGTCTTAGCCTTAATGGAAAACACCTTATTTCATATGGACATAAAATTTCTACATCTCATAAATATTAAAAAAAAGGAGGGGGGGAAGGCAGGGGGAGAGAAATCCCTGCTCCAAAGTGTTGAAATGATATTAAAGTCATTGTAAGAATTATTTATACTGTGACTCAGATTCCAAAGTCACTGAGGCACTTTGAAAATTTAGTTTCAATTTTCTTTTTCTGGCATGGTTTCAAGCTGATTTCTTGCTAGTCTTTTCCCTCCTTATGCTGCATTCGCTGTACTGAACTAAAGGAGTTGCACTAGAATTTTCAGTGGATAAATGGAGTCGTCTTGAAGCATGGGGAAGTGTCTCCAAGTTGATTTTGTGGTATAACGTGGCTTTATCCCTTAATTATTTAATGGTGAAAGTTGCTGTCCTGTTTGATCTCAAAACAAAACCAGCAACATTATGTTTTACAGATTAATGAGTGATAGGCTGTTTTAAAATCACATATGTAACTGAGTAGCATCATTAATAAGTATATAGTGGTGTCATAGTTATTTCTGAGGTAAAACTGAAATTTTCGTAAGATCTCTCAATATCTTTCAAGACACCTTTATCTTTAGTGGTTCTATATTAGCAGGATGAAATGAGATCATAATGCTTTACATTGCTGTGACTTGATCACAGTCTACACCTTCCTCAAGGGGGGGCAGCGGAGGGGGAGGTGCTGATCTCTCTCTGGTGACCCACGACAGGACACGAGGGAATGGAAAGAAACTGTGTCAGGAGAGGTTCAGATTGGGCATTAGGAGAAGGCTCTTCACTGAGAGGGTGGTCGGTCACTGGAGCAGGCTCCCCAGGGAAGTGGTCGTGCATCTGGACAACGCTCTTAGTCATATGGTTTAGTGTTAGGTAGTCCTGCAAGGAGCAGGGAGTTGGACTCGATATGGGTCCCTGCAAACTTGAGATATTCTGTGATTCTATGATTCATTTTATTACTTAAAGCAGACAGGAGAAATCATCAGTGAAGTTTCGTTAATCAGCTCTTACCTTGCTGGCAAAAGCAAAACCAAATTAAACTATATGACAAATGTTTCAAATCAACAACTTTTTTTCTCCTGTAAGTACTGTGCATCTCAGCACTCTTATTTGACTATCAGACCCTAGTTAAGACAAGGTGAGTAGTTTCTCTTTGACAAATAACAGCAAAACATGTTGCCACCCAGGAAAAGACAAGTGGCCCTCAGTTCCCTGTATTAGGCAACCAAAAATACCCTGCTTGTTGTCTACCTAATTATGGCAAAAGCCAAGACTTGCTAGGTACATGCCTGTGAACTCCGTAGGTGCCTTTGATTGCAGTTTTGTATGTGCTGTTAAACCATATTCTAATCAAGAAACTAGAGAGCATAGAACTTACTTTTGGGGTCCTGATACAAGTGCTCTGAATTTAGTCAGGACTATCTTATACTGTGCTCTGGGATATTGTAGCAGTACTATGATTTTTCAAGGTAATACTGATTTCAATGATCAGTCACTTTCAAGAATAGGTATGCCAGGCTATGTCTTCAGAAATCAGTATTTTCAAAGACAGTCTAAAGTTTTTGTTAACAGAACATTATTTGATGGATTAGTATGAAAGTTTCTGCAAAATGAACAATTCAAAATACTTTTTTAATTATTTTCCCCCCCCACTCTAGACAATTGATTTAGAGGGCTTCAAGCTGTTTATGAAGACTTTTCTGGAGGCAGAGCTACCAGATGATTTCATTGAGCATCTTTTTACATCATTTAGCAACAAAATCTCTCACTGCAGTCCATTAATAAAAAACAAACCCCAGCACCTTTCTGGAGGTAAGTAATAAATTCACAGTAATATAACAGCTGAAGGTTCCCTTCCCCTGCTATTTTAGTTCTAATAGCTATAAATATATGGAATTCTAAACTATATGTATTTCTTTTTTGTTCTGATATTTGTGAAACTGGAGAAACTAACTCAGTCACGAACAAGAAATATTGTGAAAAAAATTGAAATTAATGGATTCATCTTTTTAATTCACAATAATGATGCAGCTGAGACACCAAGTGGACAGTCTTTGTCACAATAATGCTAATCAGATTGCTCTGGTTACATGATCTTGCTGCCTACTCTGTTGTATAAACACTTAGAAACCTTCAGAGCATCATGCAGGAGGCTCCTGCTGGTGCTCCACAGTTTCTGTGCCCAGTTACTACTGCTCCTCTTAATTGTCTAGGTGTGGTGCTGCTATTAGTAATCCTACATACTTATTAGCTACTGATATTTTAAATGTCCTGTAAGTGTTGGCAGTATTTCTTTTCCCAGTGTAAGGATCTACTTTAATGCAGTTTGAAATGTTCATGCTAAACTGAACGTTTTTATTAAAAGTGATTTTGAGTTCAGAGGACATAACATGTTAAAATACTTCCATGCAAAATACTGTTAAAAACTGTCAACTTAGAAAATTTTATAAAACTTTTAAAGAAAATTTGGAGAAGAAATTTAAGGTTACCTTCCTAACTTGAAATATTTGATTTGGCACTTTAGCAGTTTGGGAACTCTACCAAAATCCAGTAGCTAAAAGCAGAAGCTAGAGTAATTTAATGAAATAAATTGCATGTTTTGAACAGCTGGGATAACCAAGCACTTACAGCAAGTTACCAAATGGTTTGATGGGTATTTAACTGCTTGAATTATTTATATGAAGATTAGGTGTCTTCAAATTGCAATTCATCCAGAAGTTGTGAATTTGGTACAAGTGCTACTGAGCTGAAATGTTAGACTTTCTTGCAGATACCAAGCACTAGATTTCCATAGATGCCTCCGTGTACAATACTAATTATAAACTTTCAGATATTACCCATTGAGTCTGACCTGGTTTTTGTTTTTAGTGGATGCCATTCTCAACTATGTTAAATAGACAAGTTTCAGTTATTTTTCTTTATTTAAGTTTACAATACCTGTTATTTCCACTTCTTAGCTTTATATTTCCTGGCAAAAAACACCAAACAAACAACCCAAACAACCAAAAACACCGTATCACATTATTGTCTTCTATTATCTGTATGGTGTATATATTATAATGGTCATTAACTGTAGTTAGACTTAACCGAAAAAACTTTTTTCTGCTAGCAAAGCTTGCTTACCACATCAATGGTATGATTCTTCATATAAATTTTGTTTTCATTTGAATTTAATTTTTCAGGTATCTTTTTTTATCCTTTCTAATCAGAATTGCTATGGACACATCTTCTTCCACAAATATCTGCTGTGTAGGCAGTACATTTCCAACTTACCGGGCTTTTGTTGTTAGTTATCTAGACTGGTTCCACATGCAGAGCAGTAGGCTTAGTAGACTATGGTGTAATCAATTGTGTGGAGTGTTCAAAACCTGTTGCTAATTACAGCTCTGATAATGACTTACTCACGGGTTTGGGCAAGTCATTTGGACCAGTGATTCAGTCCCTTGCCCTTAAAGGTGCTTTGTAACAGAATCTCTAAGGGCATGTCTACTACATGTATTCTTTATTGTATGCTGCAGGATATATTTTGAATGTCATAAATTTTCAGCATTGCGTTTTTTTCAGCTATGAATATAGATCCTGTTGCCTACAAAGTCTCAGCAGCACAATTTCACTTCCACTTTCATTACTTGTAATTTTTCATTGAAGTGTTCATCGTGTTTTCATCAATGAGTAGCATCAGCAATAAACATGCACTGCACCAGCCACCAAAATTTGTAATCTTTTACACTTAACACTTTTTGCCTGGTAACTCCAAGAGGAGCTGCCATTTAGTGGTGCATATGTATTTATTATGCTGCGTTTTTTACATATGTCATCTGACTACTGTTACTTAAAGAAATAATCTTTTATCATTCTGGTGTTGTGTTTCCATGGTTTTGACACTTCATATGTAGAAATGATAACAGCTGGTTTTAGGTTATTGCCAGATTTACAGCTAAATTCTGCCCAGTACAAGCTGTACTCAGCTTTCTTCACTTTCACTGTAATTATCTCTGATAGATTTTAATCTTATGTGTGGTAAAATAGTAATAATAATAACAACAACAGTAATAGTAATAATAGTAGTAATAGTAATAGTTATTATTATTATGGTTATTGTTGTTGTTTAAACTGTGTGCTATGTTTCTTACTCTAATGCTACCTCCTAATTTTTTTTTCTCATTCACTCACTTTTCCCAGTTTGTAGTTAATTTTAATCTTTTTCTGTTAGTAAGGACTTTAAAAATAATGTAATGTGAGGCCAGATTAGTAGTCTTCCATATGTATTTAGTGTAATACCAGAAGGACTGTTTGATAAATTGTTATTTCCAAAGCATGTTCAGAGAGGCAATTCAGTTCACCTCATGCAAGAGTTATTTGTGCTTGAAAATATATGGTTCATATTGTAATTTAATTGCATGAGATTTAAACTAGATGTTACATCTTTATAATTCGTAGCATTTAAAGGGAAAAAGTGTGCATTGGTACATTTTGATGTGCAAATGAAAATTATGGAAGCCTTTGTTTTAGGATAACTAGTAATTTTTAAATGTTACCAATAGTGAAAAAAATCTGACCATACTGGGAAATAAATTTGTTAGAAACATTTGTCATTCTTCTGGAAAATGGAAAGGGACATGAGAGCTAGAGAAGATCACAAGGAAAGTAGCAGGTTCATAAATCTCTCTGGTATGTGTCAGTTTTTTATTTAGTGTCTTTTGGTCCACTCATGTCTGTTTCTAAATTGTATTTTCAGTTAAGGTGTCTGAAGAGAGATGGAAACAGATGCCAGGTAAGCAGCAGCACTGTAAGTCATCTGTAAGTCAGCACATCGTAGCCACCCCTCTCCCACCTCTGATTGAGAAGTAATACTTTAACCTGTACCTTGTAGCTGATGATAAGCTAAAAGATACCTTAAAATTTGTATACCTTTAATTTGGATTTCAGGACTATACACTTTTGGGATGAGTTAGCCCAGGTTTTGTAATACTATTTATTCTGTGCATAACACTCACGTAAGACTGGAATGTGAACTATTTGTGTAAATTGTGTGATTAAAGCTAGCATCTTAATTGATTAACATTTTATAATGTCTTAATTTTAAGGGCACTTAACCAACACGCAAACTTATTTAGTAGAACATTGCCCTATTAAACCTTTTTATTCATTTAAATATTTACTTTCAGTGTTTATTATCTGCCTGAAACCACGAACATGAACTTGATTCAAAGATATATTTTCTGTACGCCAATTTGCTCTTATTTACTGATTTTTTTTTTTAACGTGTACCTCAGTAGACCTTTGAAAATGTCTTCAGATTTTAATGAAGTTTTTCAAGATAAAAATAGGGGGGAAAAAACCCACCAGAATTCTGTTTCCATTTGCTATAGTAATTAACCTGTCCAAGACCAGTGGATGAGAGAAATTATGTATGCAGGTTATGTGTGCAGTGACAAATCTGTTCTGAATTAGTTACAGAAAATATTTAAGAACAGTAAATCCTTTTGTAAAGTTTCATTTTTAACATCACTAAAGTCAGTGAGAAATGTAACAAACTTTTAGAGAAAGTTTTAATACTGCTTTTGCTCTGTTCTCCTGTCCTTCCCTTTTTTTTCCTCTAGTTATTGGTTCTGCAGATTCCAGTAATATAATCAGGACTGGTCATGTTGATGTTCTCTTGAAACAAAAATTTTGACAATGTTGAAACTTGTATTCCAAGTGGTACACTAGAACTCCTCTTGATCACAATGTTTGAGCAATTATTATGACTATTATTTAAATTCTGTGTTTATTTTCATAGTATTCTGTGGCCGAGGCTTCCCTGTTTTAAATATGTGTTGCTCTGACACACATCTGGCTGTGTTTTTGGGAAGACTGCACACTTGGATATTATCAGAGTTTTCTTTGACACTAAAACATCTTCAATTAGCGTAGCTGGTGCAAATCTATAGGTTAGATGAAGCTTCTACAAGCACAAGGAAGTGGATGCAGCATTAGGCAGGGATTGTTTTAATAAATTAACAGGTAATGTAGTAGAATAAAAGTATTCACCAAATTTTCTTGTAGTCAAACAACATATGATCAACACAAATGAAAAAAAGGGTTATGGCATTCCCATAATTGATTTTTTTTTTTTTCAGTAGTTTGCTTTATCTGTATAATACTTTAAAACCTTACTAGCATTTTAATTCTGCCTTTGCTGGGTAAACTATGAACATGAGTTATTTAAAACTTCACAGTTATATTTAAATTAAGAAGTCATCTGAGATTCACATAAAATGAAGATGCATGTATCCAAGAGTTATGTTTTCATTTTCTGCTTATATCATATGTTAAGACTAACAAAGGCTATGTTATTTCCAGGTCTGAGACTTAACAAAGGTACCTCTACATCCCGACCTCCTACTCCTGCCAACTTACATTTACCAGACATGATCCAGCTGAAAGATATTGTTTGCTATTTGTCACTGCTAGAAAGAGGAAGACCTGAAGATAAACTAGAATGTATGTTCTTTTTTTTTTAGGTTAATTTTATATATTTATTTCAATAAGTCATCAAAAATTCTGTTTCTAAATTTTCGGAGTTTAAGACTCAGTTTTGAGTACCTGCATTATAAAAATATGGTTCTAGGTGACCGTTATTGCAGAAATGATCTTTTATTCTTGCTAGTAGATTAATTTGACGAGTTTTTAACTAAATTCTTTCTATCTAACACGTGCTAAGATGGGGAGTAAGGATCATACATTCTGCGGTTAAAATAATGCTTTCTATATTGTCGTCTCTTGATTAGTATCAGATCTGAGAAAAACAGATTAAATATACTGAGGATGCTTAGAGATATATAGAAGTGGTGAATAATCTGTAGAAAACAAGCTAATTCAAAGAATAGTTGTTAATATAGGCTGTGGGCTCTATAATATTAGTGAATACAGAAAAGCCAGGAATGATCCAAGTCTGTGCCACTGTTGGGAATGAGTGTGTGACACTGAAAGTTAGAAATTCCTTGATTTTTTTTAATTAGAGGCCTGATTCATTAAAGCCCAACACCTCTACCTGTTCAAAAATTAACTTGAGAGTTTGATCTGCAAATCAGGGAAAAAAAGAAAGAAACTGTGTGTTTCGCCATTATTGAATTTTAGAAGCCAGTTTTCCAGATAGATAAACAATCAGTCCAGTCATACAGTCCTTACTCAGACTATGTATACTTTGATATACATAGCTGGTCTGCCTATAAAAGAACTGTGGGATCAGGCTCTAATACTGTATGGAAAGTAAGTATTCAATATGATAGGAAATACAAACAGTAGGCTGCTTCTGCTGGAATGAGAAATTGATTACAAGGTTACGTGACCGCATGTTGTTGAAGTATCTTGATGTTTCATTACCTGTAGTTAGCTTACAATGACTGCTTTGTACTCTAAGATCACCGATACCTTTGCCTCAGCAAATATTTTAAGGAGCCTTCCAAATTTGGTAATACTAGTTGGTATCGTATGATTAGAGTATGATTCATTCACATTCATGAATGTGCATTCAGAACAGAGGCACAGAAAAACTAAGGTCCTAGGATTGAATTCAATTTACAATATAATAACTGTTTCATGGTAGCAAGTTATGCAAGCCTTATCAGAGCTCTGAAGAGCTCTGTGCACAAACCATAGCATGAAATGGAGATCAGTTGCCTCCCCTGGTGTCAGGAATTGGTACAATGAAGAGGGGAAGAGACAGGGGACCAGGTGGTGATTTTAGTGTAGGGGATGTTTCATGAACTTCCTGCAACAGGAACTGCATAGGCAAAAGACTATGAATGATCTATATGATTTAGGAGCAAGAGAACCTAATATAATAAATGTACGGTACTTATATGTTTTGTATATTCAAGATCATTCGCATTTACTACATAAAATTAAGGACATGGTTACTATAGAGGCTTATTTTCTACTTTGTTGTACAGAGTTGAAATATACCACATATTGTCACTTTTCAGTGTCTTAAGTTTTGGCTTATACTCTACAATTAGTATGCAGAGTTCCCTGTTGATTTTAGTTGAATTGTCCTTATAAATTAATGGTGTAATTTAACCCTTTGAATTAATTCTATAGCAGTAGATCCTGTGGCTGTAAGGTAAATTATGATTTAGTAACAGTGGAGTGAAAGAAGAAAGGATGGCTTATTCAGAGTTGCCAACATTAATATTAATACTAATCTCAAATCATGATTTTTTTTTTCTGTTGACAAAAAATGGAAACACTCTCAATCATAGCTGAGTGTTTGGAAACTTGATTCATGACAAGCAGAACATGGAAGCGCTGCTTTCAAATAAAATCTGGTATAAGCTGGAGGATTTGTTTTAAGATAAAATACACTAAGAATATATAGTGTTTAGGTTTTGGATCTATATGATCTATGGATTTTCATATATTTACAAAAATTCCAGCAGATAAATGAATTCTCTAACCTGTTAACAGTGTATTTCTAGAGGTCTTAAGCACTGCGAACCTCACCTGTTTGATATGCTCAGTGTATCTATGATTCATAAGCTATATAGGGCCTGAATATAAAGAGTATCTGAAATTTGCCTAGCAGAGATACATTGGAAGAATTTAAGTTCTTTTTTTAAGGTCATATTGCAAATAGTTCAAGGTGTTATCTATATTGTTAAGTACCTTCATGCTCTGTGGCTCAACCTGTAGACCATAAAAACCATTTTCTGCTCTCCATGTTGTTTTCACATGTAGCAAGCTTTGCTACTATGATTCTTGAATGTGTAAGAAAGACCCCTTGTAAATATGTAGGGTACTTCTTAAGACCTGAACAGTGGTGCTTCATAGTTCAACTTTTCTTCCTTTAATGACCCCAACAACAGAAATTATTTTAGCTCACAACCACATGAGGCTTTATCAGCACAACCCATTCCTCAGCTTCTATGTGTTTTTTATCAGTATAACCATGGACACATATACCTCTTGTGAAAATGTTCAGAGACATGGATGGAGGCAGTATGAAGGGCATTAGACATAAATGGTGTGGAGGAAGCATACAACCTCCACAGGTACCATAGCTTTATAAACATAATATGCTTACAAGTGTTCAAACTTCTCTCCAGTATTATGAACAGAAGCTCCAAAAATTATGAGCTATGGGGCTTTTTGCCAGTTTCTCTTCTCAAGACTCTTTCCAGGTTATTCTGTTTCTGTTCTTTCCATACCACCAGAAGCTTCAAGAAAGCCACACTGTTCTTTTGTATTTTTTGTGGTAATGTGATTTGTTATAGTCTGTCTTTTTGCTATGCTATGCAGTTCTTGGACACTCAGGCTTCTGTGGAGAGTGACAAGCTTTACAGTTTTCAAAGTATATGAGCTGGTGAAAATAGAAAGTGCATTCAGCACTTATTTGTGCATATGGTTTTGAGAAAGAATTCCCCAATTTCTTCTCAAAAGAACATAATTTTGAACTTTTGGAATTTCTGGGTTGCCACCCTTTGTCATATGCAAGATTAGAAGTCCAGAGGTTGCAGGTGAAAGTATAGCAGTGCAGCAACTGATTTCATCTTGATAATTTTATTTTAATACATTTCTAATTATTTACAAAAGGTATACAGTCTAGTAATAGAAACTGAGTGGCCAGTCCGTGCTATCAGGTAAGGGATTATAAAAGATTGACTTGGGCTCTGTAGTTTGCATCAGAACTTTTGTTCAGTTGTTTTTATCATTTTGTTGTTGTTTTTTCTCTTAAAGTGCATAAATCAGCAAGAACATAAATGTTTAGGAGGGTATGAATAGAAAAGAGATTGCATGCCACACCAGTAGTGTGGTTTTTCAGAGTCTAGCCAAGAGCACAGATTGAGCCTTTTCACCACCTGATATATAAGTAATTGGAGAGACTTTGTTTGCTGTGAAGGTGAAACAGTTATATTTATGCTAATGTCTGTTTTTAAATGGCTGATTAGAACTACTGATTCATGTTAAAGGAAAAAGAAGTTGCAAGCACTACTTCTCTGGAGTGGGTAAAGATCAGGGAGATGCTAAAACTTGCTTTCATGATAACTGTAGAACGTTCTTTCAACCAGTGCATGACAGTCACAGAGGAGGAGGAAGGAGAACCAAATGATTTGAACTTTATCACTGAGTGATTCAGTGATTCATCCCAATGGAAACTGTGAATGCTTAATGGTACCTTTGCCAGATAATATTAGCTGTCATGCTCTGAGCAGCTTTGGTAGAAGGTGTACTAGCAGGGACAGTACCAATCTCTGGTGGCTTTTAGCATTAACTGTTGGTTTACACTGAAACATTTCTGCTATGTAATTCACAGGCAAAGATATTTTTATAGGTTTTCTTAGCCTATAACTAATGAATAATGGACCTTTGTAGCTTGAAACAATGTACTACAGTAAATACCTTTAATCTTACATTACAGCTCTTATGAGCAGTGTGATGTAGTGGCAAAAATTGCTGAAGTGGTGGAGTTGTATAGTACTTACCTTTTTTCCCCACAGTTAGGTGAACAAGTTGGGAATAAGATGGGGAATATAAGGGAAGCAAACCAGTCCATATAACAGTTAAATATATTTTGCTGTAAGTCAAAACTAATCAGATTCTTTCTGAACTTTAGTTGCTAAGAATTTCCTCTCACTTCTCATTATATTGTTTCGTGAAAACTGTGATAAGCTTTGCTTGCAGAATTTATTGGTCTGTAACAGTATTTGCTGTGGATCCGATGCAGTGGGATTGTTCACTGTTGAACAGGTCATATGTTATGTTTCCAAAGACATCTGATAACAGTTTGTAAGCAGATTGCTTGGTTTTTGCTATTAGTCAAGGCATTACAGTGTCCTGGAACCACCTATACATGGGCTCTCTTCTTATAGAAAATAGATCTAGGGGGAAAAAAATGAGCATTTTTGAAGGGGGCGGTGTTTAGATTTCATAGCTCTGACAAACTGTCCGAGAAAGTAGGGACAAAGAGTGAAGTATTTGTAGGCTTCTGGTTTTCAGCTTTAGCCTTTTAACAGTATTCCTAGCAAATATTCGGGCTTCTTTCTGCCCTACAATCTGATGCAGTAAGCTGAGTAAGCTGCTTCGAAATATCTTGGTAATGGTGGACATACCTGCTCTTGTGTCTGGAATCAAGTAATGATACAAACTTGAAAATATATATTCTTTCTGGATATTGTCAAAATGCAGCTATTCTTCTCTGGGTAGCTCCCCAAAATGTTGGGAATACATTTCCAAATTGATAAAGCAAGTCTGGTCCTGGGAGGAGTCATGCTCCTCCCACATGGCAGTCTGTGAGGAATGTTTGTCGTTGGATTTGTCTGATTAGATACTTCAAATAATAATCTTCTGTTTCATTTAGTTGGTCAGAAAGCGTTTCTAAAGCAATATCACTACTGAATACTGATAGCTGCAACCAAGGGAGTAGGATAGCATTGTGACTTCAGCAGGCTTACCAACATTTGCCTGACCAATTATCCTATGTTATCCTATTTTTGGTGAGATGATAGAGAAGGGCCTTTTGGTGGTACTCACCATGAATACAGATCATCTCTAGGAGGAACCAGAATTAAGTTCACAGACCAAATTAGCTGTTGGACTGATTATGTGGAAAAGGTGCAATTGCACTGTCCTTCTAATACGTCTCATTGGAGGCACTGTGGCAGGGTAGTTGCTGAGTGAACCTCTCACATAATACGAAGTGTTTGGTGGGTCTACAGTTAGTGTGATCATTAAAGGAAAATGTTAATGTTTGTCCTTTCTTTGAAATTCAGGTTTGGTTGTTTTGTGTTTTGGTTTTTTGTGTTGTGTTTTGTGTTTTGGTTTGGTTTGGTTTGTTGGGTTTTTTTCTTTTAATGAAATAATGTTGTTACTATGTCTTCTAACTGAATTTCCTTCTCTTTTTGTTTCCTTTTTAGTTATGTTTCGCTTATATGATACAGATGGGAATGGATACCTGGATAGTTCGGTAATTTTATTTATGTATTTTTATGCATTGTAAGAGTATGTGTTAATGGCTTACCTATACAAAACTGCATTAATCCAAATCAAGTTTATATTTATCCTGAATTAGTAGAAGCAGTATAAACTATAGTCCATAAAAAGTCACCCATTTTGAAAGTAACTCTTGAGTTTTCTTTTCCATTAAGGTGCTGCTTCTACAACTGTATACATTTTCAAATGCTGACACTGCTGTTGTGGAGTCCTATTCTATAGTCTTATGATTTTTAATCATATTACTGTAGGGGACACATTAATATGATTCCTAAAATTCTAGTATGCTGCTGGGAGATGTGTGTGAAAGCACCATTTGTAAAGATTTCATTAAAAGGGGAAAGTGTGAGAGTCACACAGTTGGATGTATGTGGAGAGATGTCAGAACTTCCATGTTGTTATTAAGAATGGAGGAACAATATTAAAGACAGAGTTTTGAGGAGTAGCCCAACCAAATGTTTGAAGGAAAATTAGAGATATAGGAATCATTTTAAAAAAAAGTAACTATTTTTTTCTGTTAGCTAACAGAAAGAAGTATTTTATTGGGAACTTTCTTTTTTCTTTTTTTTTTACCCCTTCTTCTTTTGTATCTTCCTGAAGTAAGACAGGATAGAGTGGATTAGTGAAATTAAAGAAGAGGAGGTGATTCCCATAAGTGACAGGGGAATAGGGAAGCTAAGTTATATAGAGGTATAAAGTAAATACTGTATCATAGTTTTAGGCGATACAACATATGAATTAGATAACTAGTGCACAATAAATACATGTGAGAATTCAGAACGGTTCTAGATAAGTGTTTGAGCATGTTTACAAAACAAAGTGTGTATATGAATATGGAAGAGAACTAGTGATACGTGGTTAAGGGAAATTACAACACTGTAATGGTAGGAAAATATCTCTGTATTAGTTTATAATGTCTATGCCTTATTTCCATTAGAAAGTTGTGAATTATACAATTGCTGTCAATAAATAGTTTGTTAGAATGCTGGAATTTAAAGGACTGTACATCATTATATCACAGGGTGGATTTCAGATCATGAAACCAGTGCTCTACTGATCAACTAGAAAGGAAGAATCTATTACTACTTTCAACCCAGAGGCTGTCCTTTGGTTGTGGGGCTATATTTCACCTCCCTGCATGCTTTGCGGTCCATGCCTGATGTTTTGCTAGTGAAGCGGATTCACATAAGAGTGGACAGCTTCCAGCGTAAAGGACATTTCATTAGGAACGTTGATGAAAGTGTCACTGAATGCAATATGTTTGAATTATAAGTTGCTTGCAGTAGAATTTGTCTTTATAATATTGTGTTAAATATTATCATTCTTCTTCATTAATCTGTAGGAGCTCGAAAATATCATTGCTCAAATGATGCATGTTGCAGAATACCTTGAATGGGATGTTACTGAACTGAGTCCAGTAAGTATCCATTTTATCACAAGTGTTTAATGTTGCTAGAGATGGCGTTTAATCATTTTGTGATACTTCATGTCAACATGTGATTCTGTATATTAGTAAGATGGAAATAATAATAGTGTGTGGTCCACTATGACACTGTCAATTACCACTTTTACTAGTCTTTTTCTGATTAAATCTGATCTGTGAAACATTCTTGCTACAGTTTTCGGTGCATGTAGTAGTTAACATTTATAACACAACTGGTTTGTCTCTGAAAATTTCTTAGAAAGTAACTACCTCTTATTTGTATTGTACATAATAGATACACAAGGGGACACAACTTGGTTTGGGAACTTTAGGTGATAATAAAATGTAAATAGGAATAAAACACTTCATTTATGAACTGTCAGACTCATTTTACTACAGGTGCCATACAAGTATTTTCCTTACTTTTTGCATGTGGATGAGGGAATTGGAGATCTGCACATGTTCTAACAAGAAGTTGTTACATTAGAATATGGAATTTATGATATTTTTCATTAAACTGTATAGATCCTTCATGAAATGATGGAAGAAATTGACTATGATCATGATGGCACTGTTTCTCTAGAAGAGTGGATCCAAGGAGGAATGACAACAATACCGCTGTTGGTCCTCCTTGGGTTAGAGAATGTAAGTATTAACATAAGAGTATCAAGCTTCTGCTTGTGTGTCAGCTGTGGCCCTCAGGTTAGTTTCTCAGTGGCCTGTATAAAGAATGGCTTTTCCTTGCTTTTCTGTACTATGGCTGAATGACATGTGAAGAACAGAAGTGTGTCTTCAAAGTCAGAGGTACATTGGCGTGTGCGAAGCAACACCAAATGAGCCAGCTCTGGAGCTGCAAGCTTTAAGAAGCTGATTAATTTGTCCTGTTAACAGCATATTGTTAATTCCTAGCTGCTGCAGCATCTGTTAAGAATGTTTTACTGCCCATGTGTATGTTACAGCTGGCTTGGAGCAGTGTCTAGGCTTTTCAGCACGGTACTGTGTTGTGTGGCCTAACCATATTGAGTCACAGAACAATCTAGATTGGAAGGAACTTTTGGAGATCATCTGGTCCAGCCTCTTATTAAAGGCAGGGCCACAGATTGTGTAATCCAGGTCCCTGTCAAGCCTAGTCCTGAATAATTCCAGTGAGGTTGATTCCACCAGTTCTGTGGTCAACCTCTCCCAGTGTTAATTGTTCTCAAGGGAAAGAGCTTTTTTCTTACATGCAGATGGAATTTCTTTTGCAGCGATTATTGCCCTTTGGCTCTTGGTCTGTCATAATACATCCCTGTGAAGATAGTTCTTCCGTCCTGTAACTACCTTAACAAACTGTACTAAGCAGCAATATCAAAGAGAACACTTACACCAGAGGATAGAGTCTTATGAAAGAAGAGCTTATGTTCCGTACATTTACAACTTCACATTAAAGATAAGACAGATGTAATATGATCAATTTTATACCAGTTCAACACAGCTGTTTTAACACTGGCATGTTGCCAGTGCCACCTGCTGTCCTGTATTTGAGCTAATTTTGAGCACATGTGTCTTAGCATATGTTTCAAATGCTTTTCTGTCATTTGAGAGAAAACATTTTTATTTAATTTTTTTTCTGAAGTCTTTTTCAGATATTGAGGTGAAATAATAAAGAATATTTACCTCCTCCATATACTGCTATGGCCTGAACTAAACCTAGACTGCTGTAGTTGCACTGTGGTATTTTATTTCACAAAGAATGGTCAGACTGAGTCTTTCCATAGGGAAATATGTAACAAAACAGTGCGTTTCGCAGAAGATCTAAAATTCTTGCAAAATCTTATTAATCAAATTACCAGCTAAATATCTATCCTATATTAAGGATATCTTTCAGTACATTTGGATTACTGTACATACTAATTCTCTAATTTTATACGTGTGACTGAGTAACTAAAATGTTAAATTACTTCCGTGTTATCAAACAGCAGATCTTTGTCGGGGGAATTCCATTATTTCCACAGAATTACTCTAAACAAAGGCAGCAAATGCTCTCAAGCAATCAGTATAGCAGGTAACTGGTAGTCATTTTCAGTACAGATTTTTATTTTCTGACAGGTAGTGTAGATGTTCTGGGAGTATTTTTCAGTTTCTACACTCCATTCTTTCTAAATTTAAAACTTCTTAAATTCCGTGATAAATTAGTGCAGATCCTTCTGTAGAGGTTTTTCATGTTAAAGCAAAAGCTATTAGAAAGAATTTATGTAAATGTATGTTATCAGACATTTTATCCTTTTGAGTATTTTTACTACTTATTAGATAATTTATCTTGGTGTGTGTAGCTTTACTATGGAAATGATAGAAATATGTAAACAGTGATAGTTCTGTAGTCTGCTGTCAGCATGGGTCAGTGTTCCTCTCATCAGGAGTATTTCCGGTACTTTATGTGTTGAAGAGACATAAATATACAGTTATGAAAAAATATTATAATGGTATGCAAAATATATTTTTGATCCATAAGCATAGTTTCATTAGTTGAAAGTTGGCATAAAATGGATGGGTGGCTTTTAATGCTTTTTTAATGTTTTACTTTACTGTCAATGAAGTCCATTACCTACAGAACTGTGCGAGCTGAGTTGCTAGTCATTTACTAATGATTTACGAGGAAATGATGCCATCCTCTAAAAGGGCTCCCATTTTTCTTTTCGTGTTTAAAAGTGCTCTTGATTTCTTAAACCATTCGCATAATATGTAAAGAAAAGCTGTATTTTTAAATTTTCCATCAAACCAGCAAAAAGTTACTGTTTCTGTTTGTACACAGTTCTAAATGATCAAATCTAAGTGTATTTTAGGACATTGAAAAGTTAAATCAAGAAAGTTAAAACTTTAATGCCTGTCCAGCATCATTTTGATGGTTTTACAGCATCTAATACATTACCCAAGCTCTTCATTCCAGTGCATCCCATTAGTGAAATGCTGTTAATTATTTTTACGTGCTCTTGTTACATTTTGCAAAACCAGCTTCCCAAGACTCTACTTTTTGGCTGTCTTTCTCTCTCCTTTTAGTTATGATAATGAAAAGTAAGATAAGAGTCTTTTGAACTCCTGTGATTTTTGGTGATTGATCTGGACTCTCACTACTGATCTTGGATCAGTAATCGAATAATAAAGTTCTGATATCTTAAAGTTTTCCACAGGCTGATTAGTATGTGAAAATAAAGGGCATAACCTACTGTCTTATGCTGCTTAGACATGTCCAGGTAGTCTTCATATGTTGAAAATAAGCAAAAAAAACCCTCAAAAAACAACCAAACAATTCTCTCACCTTCTTTTAACTTCAGCCGACTACACTTTGGCTCTATTCTGAACTCAGGCATTGATGAAATTTTACATCCAAGAAATCAATTTCAGAGCTTGTCCAGTATGATAGTGACAAAGAATTGTCACTGTAGTTTATTTAGAAAATATTATGATACCAGTGAAGTCTTTAATTAATTTTGGGTTGGGGTCCATTAACTTAGTGTAATATACTTAACTCTTGTGTAGAACTTGTATAAACAATACAAGATTCTCAGCTGGTGTAATTTGTTATGCTAATAGTGAAGCTATGGTATTTCAGCTGAAGATTTGTCACAGTACCTTCAGAATTCAGCTACATTGTTTGTACTTAATCTTTAGTTTCCTTTAAGAGCTATATAAAAGGGTCAGATATCATGTAAAAGTTCTATATTACATTTAAAGCCTTTCAACCAGTTTTTATTACATACTATATTAGATGCTTTAGTTAATAAAAAAAATTCAAAGAAGCATTTAAGTGAAATATGGAACTATATTATACAAAAATAAAAGAATAAACAAGCTAGTGTTTATAAACAATGGGGTTGAGATAGCCTAATCTCTCACAGGTTTGTGGTCTTTGCCCTCTGATTTTATCAGTAATTCCCTTCTGAAACAGAGAGGAGTATTAGGTTGTTATTACAAATACTAGCCAGCCAGCTGTTGCCAAGTTAAAAGAAGCAACGAGGAAATCTGCCTGAATTTCCTTCCGATCTCTCTCTCTCAGGGAAGAGAAGGCTTCTCTCTGTCCCCTCCCCCTTGCCCTTTTTCTAGACTTCCATGAAACTTGTAGTGCCCTCTCAAATTTAGTTGAGATTACTAATTTAATTTAAAAGTTGCTGGAGCAGTTTAAAGTCATGAAGATAAAGGGACAAAGAGCATAAATAAGTCTCATTTCTCTAGGAAATCAACCTAAATATCCAGTTTATTTTATCTTACTGGGTTTTTTTCTTTCTATTTCCTTCTAAAAATTGAGTTTAGAGTTGCTGTGAAGGTACAACTTTAGAAATAGAGAGACTTTTATCTCTGGGAATGTTCCAGGGTAGAAACAATGTATTCTTATTTTGGTGCTTTTCAAGGCAATTGGCGTGCTCAACAATTTCAGTACAAGATAAGGATTTTAAATAAGAACTTAACTGGTTCTTATTCTATAGGGGTGCTGTGATACACATACTGTTTGGAAATTTGTTTTGCAAGAAAAGACCTTGGAATTATGTATGTGTATAATCCATTTGTACTTGGATGTCTACACTTTTTCCACTTAGCAGTGGCTGAATATGTTCTGTACTGCACCTATTGAAAGCTTTGCCTTTAAGACCGATAATTGTTACTTTGAGGTTTAGTTGTGCCAGTTTCATGGAATTTGTTCCAACAAATTCTCCCATGAAAAGTGAGAATTTAATGAAGAAAAAAAAATCAGGTTCCTATAGAGGAAATTGTTATTTATGTGGTGCAATTTTTAATAATAAATGTATGAGGTAGAGTTTTTTGCCGAGTGTCACACTTCATTCTGCAATTTTCACAGTCCTCATCAACTTTCCAAATTTATTTTTGCTTCTTAAGACAATAGATTGTTTGTCTCCCATTCAAACATAGATTGGACAGAGATGTCCCTGTGTTACTTCTTCTGGTTGATAATTTCACTTTTGGGAATTGGCCTATCGCATACCAGTGACCACTAAGCTCTTTATTCTACTCCTCCACAGTAGAATCCTTCAAAGTTTCTGACCTTTTTGTTTCATTCTATGTTAATTTAACTAGATGAACATTGTCAGGGAAGTTTGAGAGTTACCCCATTGACTTTCCTAGCATTGCTTAAAATGTCCATTGTAATCTGGGCACAAAAAGCCATTTAATGGAGGTTTGCTCCTAAGGGTCTTTGTCAGCCATGAACATTGTACTCTGCGCTTTGCTAAGATTTCCTCATTTGTACAATATTATTCCACCCTGTTCTGATAAAAGCACTTGATTTCTCTTCTAAAGTAATTCCATGCCAGTTATTTTGGTCTCACTTCTCTTGTAATGGATCATTGCTACCACCTGTGCCAGTGATTATACAAAAAGTATGTATAAACTGCAAGTTCACGAGTGCTAGTGTTTAAAAAAATCCCTTGTTTTAGGAGTGGAAAGTATTTTATTCCCTCTTCGCTGGCCACTAGATGTCACAGTTGCACTGTGTCTGGTACTGTACAGTTGCTGAAAAGCTGCCCTAAGGTGAGAGAGAAATTGAACAACAGTAAATGCTTCATAAAGTCATCAATAATCTGAAACCAGGCTACTATGCTGTTCTTTTAAGTCACCAATTGTAATTTTCAACCCATTTCGCCTTTTAAATCAAGGTAAATCTCAACGGGACAAATACATTTGTGTTGTAGTGTGACTATGCTTCAATTAAATCAGAAGGAAATACTCTTACCATTTTATTTTGGATCCTCAAGCAGCAAATGTTATGCTATTACACTCAAAGAATTTAAAAGGTAACTCTTTTTTAACCTTTTTGATTAAATATGGTGTGGAATACTCGAGTGTGAATCCACACTTGGGAAATACTGCTTCTTACATTGTATATTACATTATTGTTGGCTTACTTTCTGAGCTCTGAATATGTGAAAGTGGAACCAAACTGGGGACTTGCAAGTCTGGTGTGGGATCTGTTGCACCATGAGGAGTCCCTCTCAGGCTGAAGTCTGAAATAACTGTTTAATACCTAGGCAGTTTTGTAGAGTTGTATTTCTTTCATTCAGCGAGGAAAGAGGGCGATCTGACCTTTTATTTTCCCCAGTGATATTTTTATAAGTCCTGTCTGAAGTCTGGCAGGTGAGTTTTAGAAAAGGCTGAAGTGCTGATAAGCCATATGCTATTTCCATATGTACAGAGGGCAAAACCAAGCCCCTGCTAGAAGAAGCTGTAGCTTACCCTCTTTGTGCCAGGTCCTTACCAGCTGGGAAGCAGATTCACCCTAAGTGGTAACAGGAGCTATTTTATCAGTATCATTTCATGGCATTGCCAGCAGATGGGGTAATGTTAATGCTTTGTGAGACTTCATAGCAGGAGCTCCTGAAAAAGTGCACATCTTTTCTTGACAGTGCTGTTTGCTTTTATGCTGTGCTAGCTCCCACTTCTTTGCAGGAAGTTTGCAAATGCCTTTTCTTACTACAGTCCTGCTTTTCCTTTTACCTGTAGGTTGGTAAAAGCCCAGGAGAAGTCAGGAATAACTCTAACGTGTTCTGTGTATAAGATGTAAAATAAATGGTATTTCATGCAAGTATACAAATTTACCATTATTTAAAATGTAATTTCTGCAGCATTTCAGTCTCTGCAGATGACAGATGACTACCAATTTAGGGACAGGGAAACTTTGTAGTGTGACTAATTATGAAGCTTGTTTAAACAAATTAATTTCCTCTCCTGTGCTCCCTTTTCTATGCTGTCATTTTCTCATGTGCATATTAATGCTTAAGCATTTCTGGATGATCAGGATAGTACACTGGTAAGTGTGTAGATGAAGGCTGGGGAAGTGTTTGGTTTTTTTTCCTTCCTTCATCCAGCACACACATAGAGACACACACAAAATATCTCAGAAGTTAGAAGTGAGGAGCCCTCTGGAATAGCATGTCTCTTGAATGAGGTTACTCCCTCTCCAGGTGAACCAGAACAGACTTAGAATCCCCTCTCCCCACACCAAATTGAACAAAACAAAACTTGACGTGAATTCTTTGCTGAGAGCCACCAAAGGAATGTAGAACTTAACTGCATTTGTATTAAAAGAAGATGCTGAGTGGTTTAATGGACACTCTTCTCACCTTCCCACTGACTGAACAATACCCAAAGTTTAGTCATAAAAATGTCTTGAAGTCATGTAAATATTTTTAAAATAAATGAAAACAACGTAGCAGTAGGCAGTGAAAGAATAACTGAGCAGACTTGCTAACATCCTTCTCCCTTGATTGCTTGTTATTGACTCTTCTCATAGAAAAGACTGAGTATGCTGATATTTCATTCAGATACTCTGTAACTATTGTAAGAGGGGGTACTTGCTAGGATGAAAATTTATTAGTGATTTCATTACCTTTTTAAAGTCTCAGAATCTTGAGTTTTGTGGCTGAAACCTTAAGATCTCTTTGGCTACCCTTATTTACAAATATCTAAAAAGCTGAAGTAAGTTAATATTAAACCAGATTAGGGATGCGTAGCTAAATTCTGTGACTGCATGAAATTTTCCACTAATTCTAAGGCTGGCTCTTTTGTGGTTGACTTCCTTTTTAAGGCCAGGTCCTTTTGGCAATCAAATCCATGGTAGAAGCATCAGGACCATAAGCTAAGAGAACTGTTATTAACAAAATAAATGTTACTATTTTCATTATGTGCTAAAGTCTGTGTATGGCACATGGAGGCTTCATTTTCAGTGATGTATAATGAAGTGAGGAAGAGATTTTTACTGTACCTGCCCTGCTTTGAGATCTTCTTAATGACTGTTTGTTTTTAAACTCTTTCTCAGGATATGGAAGCAAAATGAGTGAATGTCAGTAAATGCACTGATGTGTCAGAATTGTGGATTTTATTCATACTTAAAGACTTGCATTGAGGGGGCTTTATTTCACATTATGGCTTTTTTTTTTTTCTTGGCAGTGTTTTAAAAAGTTATGTGCATGCATAATCATATGCAGCACTTTATTGCTTATTTTTGGCGGTGCACAAGAGCAAAAATTTAATTTGCTATTTTCCAAAAGTGCATTGTGTTTATGTAATGGATTTGCATCAGTTGCAGTCTGTAACACAGTTAAGTGTTTTAATTGGCAGAACACCCACATCAAGACTTGTTTGTTTTTCTGATAAGGAAAATGCCAGCTAAGTTAGTCCATATGTTCTGTTCAAATAAGAAGCGACATATTCCCATGTAATGGCCATTCTTTAAAAATAAAATTAAAATGAAGAAGTAACACAAAACTAATGTGAAAGAGGGGCAAGTTTATGCATAATTATGAATTTTTGTTAGTTTTCAGAAATAGCAAATATTTTGCTAAGGAAAGCTGGTCAGCTTGCATTTTAAGTGCTTGTGGTTTATGACTGTAGCTGTTGATGACCTGAGTAATGTTAAAATGAAAGCGTACATTGTTTACTGTTTTTTCTCAGAAGGACTTACATGGTCTTTATTCTCTGTTGAATAATTGTCTGCTTTCAGAAGACTTGAAACTCACATACTATACTGTGTTTTAACATAGTTTAAAAATGTGTAGAAAGTGGTAGTAAGATGGAAAGAAAAATAGAAGTTACAGAGCTCCATTTAATGAAATACGTCCTCTTCAGCTGCCAGTCATGAAGGAGCTTGATAGGCTTCTAGTGCTCCACAGCTGCAGAATCTATTTCTGCTTCTTCAGGGGAAATTGGAAAACTTCCACACTCTTTGCCAGCCCGAGAATCCCACATTAGGCATCTGCTCTGCTCTTTCTGCAGAAAGGGGACCCTGACATTGCCCAGCTGTCAGAGATGGCATTTGAACTCCTGCTTGATAATATCGGGGGAACTCCACTTAGGCTCTGATCCTGATATCTCAATAGAGAAAAAATGTTCCAGCTGACTTCAGTTCCTTTTGTTTCTAGGTAGTTTGTAGGAATTATTCAAAGCTGTGTTCTGGCTAGGACTTGACTTTGAACCAAACATTCCTAATTTCTTAGAGTGCTGATTTCCCTTCAGGATTTTTTTTTTCCCCTACAAGGATGAAGAAGTCTTCATCATCTCTGACTTGTCATTAACGGCTAACGCTTAGAATAGAGCAACACTGATTTTTAAGGACTTAACTCATGCAGTATATGCTAATATAGGACAAAACTGCATTTTTATTAAAATTTATGTCCACCGACTTACATTGACTGTTGTTATCCGTAAAACCATCATATTATTGAAGGTGTAGTCAGGAATATTGTATATGCATGATGAAAAGTAGTAGTAGTAGTTTGATGTGAGAAACCAGAAACTGGATGAGAACCAGCTGTTGATGTGGCTTCTGAGAACCAGCTGTTGATGTGGCTTCCCTTAGCTATGTGACAATTTCTTTTTGGTAATGAAATGACCAAGAAGACTATAGTGTTTCAGTAATATACAACGAATAATCAAACTACTGCAGCCCATTTCCAGCTGTTAGACGTTAACTGTCTTTGTTCCATTGGACATTAGATTTGGTAAAAAATAAATACAATAAAAAAAAATCAAGTGATATTACATTAGGTTAATCTAATTTTTTAAAAATCAAAACCTCTGATGATTGCAAAAAGGAAAAAATTCTGATGGCCACACTTGCCAAGAAGCCTGGAATTTACAGAATTAATTTAGCATCTGTACATAAGTGCACATAATTTTAAAAATCTTCTAATAACAGTGAGGTCTCAGAATGATTCCATTAAGGAGGAAGAGGAGAATTGTGCAACTGATAGCTTACTTTCATAAACGTAAATGATTTGATAACATTTTAGTTGTACGCATAAGTTGCAGTGGGCCCGAGTTGTAAGTGCCAATCAGTTGGTCAGTGTATTCATGCAAGATCTGAGTATAGTGCTACAGCTAACTGAAGAATGTGGGCTTAAATGTGAGGAATTAAATTTTTGGAGAAGAGGTCCAGGATGTAAATTTGACCCTTAAATACTTGCTTTTTGATAGATTATTGGCAGTAGAGTAACATAAATTAAAGCTGGCAATAGGTGTTATTGTGGTGTGGTTAGATTTCCAACTTCACATATGTTGATACATGTCCCTAATTCTAAGGGACATTAAGAATATCTTTGTAGTTTTAAAAAATCCTTTCTGTTGTTCATTTTGGGGAGTTTTACCTTCTAACCTGCAGTACCTTTATTTTTAGAATTAGTCTAGAACAAATTTTAGTTAGTTTTAATACTAGATGCAATTTAACATCAGCCTAGATTTACTGCTAGCATTGTGATGCAGTGGTGACAGCAGCCTGATGTTTTTTCTGCATCGTTTTTGAAACACCTGGATGTCCATGAGCTTCTGAAGAATTTTTTATTATATTATTGCCTGTGTATTTAGAATGATTATACTGTGATCTGATGCAGAGTATTAAACGAAGTAACAGCTTGTCTTTTATGTTCATGAGTCAATCTCCAATTTTTATTGGCACTTATATATTTCATTGTTTATTTTATTAAGAGAAATCTGTTTCTTTTATGTCCTGTGCAGAATGTGAAAGATGATGGGCAGCATGTATGGAGACTGAAACACTTTAACAAGCCTGCCTACTGTAATCTTTGTTTGAACATGCTAATCGGAGTAGGCAAGCAAGGTCTCTGCTGTTCTTGTGAGTATAAGTATTCCAGTGTCCACCTGCATACATGTCTATTCCTAGAAATGTTGCGCTTGCTGCATAACAGAGAACTATTAGCTTCCCAATACAAAATAATTTCCAGCACAATGGTGTCTCCCCCTTTGTCTTCTATGCTTGAGTGTTCAAGGTTCCATTTTTAACTTTTCAGGATGTGAGGCTTTCAAAGCTGTTGTTTGAGGGAGTTTTCTGTATTATAATAGTTACAATAGTGTTAGTTCCCTTTGGAGTCTGCGTCTTCTTTTTTTTTCTTTTTTTTTTCTTTTCTCTTAGCAAGTATCATGCTTAAGTTTCAACCTTATATTTTTGTGATTCCTCCTTCATATTTATTAATAATTATTCATATTCTTTAATAGGTATCAACTTGACAAGCATCTAAGTCCCATATTTGTTTATTCAGATTTTGCACAGAATTCTTGCTTTGTTAATTGTGAACGTCAAAATCCCAGTTTCCCAGAAATCAAGTTTCTGTAATGCCTCTAAAGTTTTGTATGTTTACTTGGTTTGTAATCATAAATCTCGGGCTTGCCATCCTTTCACATATTAACTGATTATAGATTTTAAGGTAGAGGAACACAGGAAAACTACTGCATCTAATTTGACCTTTGTTAGACTATTAGATGTAGTTTCTGCAGTTCAATTCCTTGAGTTATATCTATGTATCTCCTAATAATCTGTGTTTAACCAGCTCATAACCTGTATCTTGAGAAACCAAATCTTGCCGAAAGATACCTCATCTGTCTTTGAATGATTCCAGAGGTGGATGATCCATATCTTTCTTTTGTGGTGTGTTCCAATGATTAATCATCTTTTTTAAGACCTATTTTCTGATTTGAATACGTCTGGTAGACGGTTCAAATGATTGGTTTGTGTTGTGCCCTGTTCCATTAGATTAATGACATCTTTAGTACCCTCTGTATTCTTCTCATTATGGTATCAAGCCACCTTTCATTGTTTTTTTTGATAAATTAATCAGTTTCTTAGTGTAACTTACCTTCTCAAATTTTGGTATGAAGGAAGATAGCCCATCACCACTGATCAGGACCTTTCTGCCTGTACAGATCTATTGATCTAATTTGAGATTAGTCTGAATGAATTAGGGTTTTGGAATCAACCATTTCTCTCCTCTGTGGGCCACAGATCTCTCTGAAACATAATTCAGATGTAAATCCTCCACATACGCTTTTTCACATCGCATAATTTCATTCACAATGCTATGAAATGAGAGAAATATATTTATTAAAATTCATACAAATAGAAAATGCATAACTTCAGATTAATAAATGCTGATGACAGTAACTGGAATATATATATAAAATGCTGAATTGACTATTAGATCTTGAAATGTTACATTCTTTAATATTCTTTTATGTCAGACTGATGTAAACTTAATCCTTGCGAGGAAGTATAAGACCCATATATGTTTGAAAGAAAATCCTGTTGAACATATGATATAGGTCTTCTTCAGTAGTTATCTGAAATGTGTAGACAAGTTATATAAAGCAAACTGCCCCAAAAATACCAGCCTTTCAAGAGCTGCAATTTTCTCTGCTGCAATTTACCGCTTTAAAATTTATTTGTTATTGTGCTTGGCATTTATTTGGTGAGAACAATGGCCCCAGAGTACCTGAAGAACATCCACATGCTCCTTTTAGTTACTTCATGCAGCAAGGGGCATGAGTCTACTTGCAAAACTATTACACTATTTCCTTATCTCACTACTGCTTCTTCTCCAATATATTTTCAAAGCATTGCTATAGATTTCATTATTTGCATTTTAGATTGTGTGGGAGGAAAAAAAAAGGAAACTGCAGGGGGCCTCACCATCCCTCCGTGGTCCAATCAACAATGTTACTCCCTGCAGTTTGTCTGATTAATGGCTGCGCCTCCCACTGGGTTTGTGTAATAGGTGCAAGCAAGGTGTTTAGAAGTACTTTGTGCTTAATTGCTCTCGAGGTCAAAAGCGTGAGACTTACACCATGCAGGGAGAAATTCATTCTCGGTTTTTAATAGTTGACTCTACTGAATGCAGGTATAAGCTGTAGCATTATTTCCTCATCTAGGCACAGTTCTAGTTGAAGTCAGGAGAGCTTTGCATTGTACCCTGACATTTATATGTTTTGCAGTGCAGCTCGCGTGATCTTTACAGACCTGATCAACAATAGTAGTTACCTAAAACTGGTGTGGACGGGTTAGGACAAAAAAAGCTTCTCAGGAGCTGGTATTTGGGAAAGTAGGAGTTAAAGTTGGGGTGATTACATGCAATGTATGAAAACAATTGCTATCTGAAGATGGACTAATCAGCCATTTAAGATTTATAAATCAATAGCAGGAAAAACATAAATTCATTGGCTTTTATTTTTGTGCTTGCCAGCTGCTGTCATGCCTATAGTTTGTAAAATATAGATTCTTTCTACTAGCAAATGACACCAAACCATTTGGCAGTCATCAATTTGTCTTTAATATTTTTGACATTTGGGAATTATTTTGAAAAAATTTAGCAAGCTCTGATTTAATTAAGCATTTCCTGTTATGCAATGATAGCGTATTCTTGGATTTCTCACTTGCATAATATTTCCTGTTCTAATTGGCCTTTTGTATTCCATGGAAAAAGCAGTCTAGTTTGAGTTTTCATTGACTGATTGGATTGATTATATAGAGATGGCATGCTGGTAACATTATTTGTTTCATAAAAATGTAGTCAGAAACACCATTGCCTCATCATCTATTAATGTGTTTCTTTTTTCAGTTTGCAAGTATACAGTCCATGAACGCTGTGTCTCAAGAGCTCCCGCATCTTGCATCAAAACATATGTGAAGTCTAAAAAGAATACTGATGTAAGTTTGGGGTAACACTATCTTTGCCAAATATCTGTTAATATAGTAACGCTATGTATATCCACACTTTTCTTTTGCAGGTAATGCACCATTTCTGGGTAGAAGGAAATTGTCCAACAAAATGTGATAAGTGTCACAAAACTATAAAATGTTACCAAGGCTTGACTGGACTTCACTGTGTTTGGTGTCAGATCACAGTAAGTATACTGTAGTAAAACCTTTTGCACAGGTTAGAGGACAAAAATCTGCATATCTTTTTTATAGCCTCATATTTCAAAAAGTCTCGTTCAGATTTGTCATCAGGAATGGATAGTGTGCGTTTTAAGAAATGGTATACGCAGAATATTCATGGGAGTCCTTAATTGTTGCAAGCTAATATGCTTAAAGGTGTACTCTGCTTCAAGACAATATACAAATGGAAATAATATGTGTCATTCTACAGGGCAGAATTCCCAAACGACATTACAGAAAGATTATAAAAAAAATTTCAGTACCAGGGAAAGTCAAGGTCACTGTGACACTAGGGCAAAATCCTAATTTATGATGTACTGACAGGCAAATGAAATTGAGGACGTCTGGTAGGATACAGTGATTTCGAGTGTCTGGGAATAATAGCAGAGACATCTTGATAATATACTAATCTGTGCACCAAGTCTAATATATACAACTTTTGTACACTCCTTATGCAGCAGGAACCAATAACTGGAACTAATGACATTCAAGGAACACTGCCCATATAAGTGAGATCTTCATGCTAGAAGGAGCAATGCCAGTATTTCTGTTCCTAGCCAGGGCAGGATTTAAATCTAAATGGGGAGAGATTCAGCCTTCTTCTAGGGTTTTTGCTTTTTTGCTGATATCATCATTAGTATTGTTATTTTTATGGAACAGCAGTTGTTTGTTCAGTGTTTTAAATAATAATATGAGACTGAGGCATTAGTGAATGTTTGTTTTCAACATACTAGTTTGGATGTTTTATGACATATTTTCTTAACACAAGAATACAAAATATGAAACATCATCAAAGAAAATAGATCCAGGATACTTTCAGTGATAAGCTGTTATGATTACTTAAAAAGCAATATTTTACAAGAAAGAAAATATGTAGTCCAGATTGCTGTCAAAATTTGGATAATTTATGTTGAGAGTAAAACACCCAATCCAAAATTTTCACATGTAGATAATTAAATCTAGGCAATGGTTATCTGTGGTTAGATAGATAAAAAAGAGTGTTCTGCTCTAGATATAGAAGTGTTTACATCTGTATAATACATGTATATCATTCAAGAAATACCTATTATGTAAGACTCCCTCTTAAAGTCAAAGGAAGAATTATTTTCCCATTATTTCATGTGAATCTGGACCAGATTTGTAAAAGCCTTTTACTTTTTGAAGATACACATCAGGATTTAGAGGACTTCCGTAAGAACTGAGGAAATACTGAGGAATGATTTATCATTGAAATCACTGTGAAGGAAGAGGCTGAATTCTTTTGAAAATGTCTTAGGTGCTTGTGTGCATATTTAAATGCTTAAATATCTATCAAAATTCCAATAAAAAAATGGGCCTATGTTTTTTGACAGCCAAAATTGAAAATGTTGGCACTGAGGTTTACAGTTTTGCAATTGTATTTCCATCAGTAATTTAAAGATTTTTTTTTTTATTTTCTGTAGAAGGAATGTTATATTTTAAAAATAACTTTATTAATCTTTTCATTTAATTTTTATGTCTTTGAGTGTAAATTAGACACATAAGTGAAAAATCAGTATTTTTAAAGTTTTAAAAACACTGCATATTATTTGTTTTTCAATCTCCTATTAACTTTTCTTACAATTCTGTGTATTGTATATATTCTATTGCAATAATTTTCTTTGCTAATAGTAATATCTTTCTGTATTACTGAAAAAAGTATTCTAAATTTCTAACATATAATTGATTTTTGAATGGTTATTCTGAAGTTATATAATTATCATCACATCCTTCATACATTTTCAACTCATTGTACCACACATTTAGGGCTTGCTGCTGACATATTTTTGTAATGTAAGAGGATGCTAGTTATTATTACTCAACTAATTCTCAGCATCTTTCATACATTTTAAATATTTCTCCTTCTTACAACTTAATAGGGTCACTTCTGATGTCAAATAACTGAATCAAATCCCAAAATTTAGAGTTGTTTTCCACTAAGGAGGCTTGTTACACTGAATTCTCAGCCAGGTCCATGATCCCCTCTTCCATGTACTCTGTAGTTCTCTACCACAGTCTTGTAAAGGTTTTCTTCTTTGTTTTCTCTCCAGCAAATATGGTTTTTCCTACTTTGCAGGCTTCTGGTTGTGAGGGAGGTAATATTCTAAAGGAGCTAGGTTTGGGGTAAGGGAATTTTGGGGAAATATATTTAAAATCTGCTAAAATGTTTTTTTGAGAAGAGATGCATGTTATTGTATTTCATAGTGTCAAAGAGTTATTTTCATTAAAGCTACATATCTTCTACCATTTCTGTTGTCTGCTATGCACTAATTCTGTTGTCAAAGATCAGCAGAGAATAATAAGAAGATTAAGCTATTTTTTCATAGATAAGTTTGCATGCCACAGAGTAGCAAAGCTGCTAATTACCACTGAATGTGTGAAGATACTTTTATTTGATGTAACATGGCCTGGTGTGCATTAATTATGGTACAAGCAGCCTTACCACTGAGGCAGAGAATTAGCATGACAAATGATTTAGATTACAGGGCTACCAAAATACCCTCACAATAAGGCTTTAATGCGCAGAGTAAATCGAAACTCGTTAGACTTTTATTTTCTGTTGCTAAGTAACTGCCTGAAAAGGTAACTTTGCAGTATAAATGAATATAGACAAGGCTAATATTAGGTGCCATTCAGTTCAAAATTCAGAAATGTTATGTCAATGTTAACTGTACCAGATAACTTTTATGAAGACCATATTACTGGTAAAGCTTATACACATCAGCAACTGGTACAATTTTATTGTAATTTTAATAGAGTTCATACTGACATAGTTAAATCATCTAAGGGATAATGAATCAGTCATTGGAAAAATGTGATATACAGATGCAGACATTGAACTACAGATTTTATAACAGCTATTGAACCTGTTGAACTAATGCTGTATGCTACCTAATATACTAGTGAAATCACTTGTTAAATAAGATTTTTGCTTCAAAATTTCTCATATTTATTATCCTGATTATTTTTCTTTAATGGAAATATACATATCTTCTCAAAAAAAAAAAATCATCTTTATGGGTAATGCATGTTACCTGAAGAACTTAATGTACAGTTTATTGAATCAATGCAGAGATAGAATCATAGAATCAGTTAGGTTGGAAAAGACCTTTAAGATCATTTAGTCCAAAGTAATAAACTTTCACCAAATTTCACAATACAAGGTTGTATTTTATTGTGGCTATCTGTAGTAATATTATGAAGTATACCAATTAAATGTGAACCCTTTGAATGATCCAGGCACACAACTGGGTATTCTATTTAAAGATATTTGACTTGAGTTAAATCGTAAAATAGCAACAAGAAATCTTGATTTTGCTAATGCAAAATATTTCAATAAATATATCATTATTTGTTGGCATTTTATGTTGACGGTATATACACATTTTTCCCTTCCATTTTTTTAACAATACAGAAGTAAACCAATGGTCTTTCAGTCAGCAGACCTGAGGATATTCTTTCTACGTTTTCAGGGTAGAACTCTTCTCATTGCTTTCAGGAAAACTGGATGAATGCTGAGAATGAAGTAGAAAAAGAAGAGTAATTCAGGTTCCTCAGCAGCAATGGAAGCCTGAACATTGATTCAATCAAGACCAAAATTTCCCCAATATAGCTTAAAGCTTTTAGATATTCCAACATTATTCTTTTATAGTTCATATATATTTTCATAGATATTGCAGCCTCAGAATTGAATCGGTAGTGACTTTATCAGCTTCAGGTAGGAAGCAGAGTTATACCAACAATGCCAAAGGCTGCCCTGGTTTACCCCAGATTGCCCACTAGTAGTAAAACAAATTTCTGCCTCAGTGCAGGAAGCTGTCTTCTGAAATGAAGGTTTTGATCACTAATAACACTAAAGTGATGTTACTGTACTGCCATGCAATGTTCTCATTTTGTGTACTGGACCACATGTGCAATTTCCAACCTGGAAAATATTTTGATCTGCTGTTCTTTGCTTCAATATAAATTCCTTGGTTTTGTCAATTCTAAGAGGCTTTCCACTGCAATGTGTTTCATTTTCCTTGTAGTACTCTAGTAATAATTAGATTAATTAAACTTACCCCATTCTAGGATGCCCGTTTTCTTAGACTGTAGTAGTAAAATGTCTAAGCTGAATCTTCATTTTCTGTCTTCCTGTAGTTGCATAACAAATGTGCTTCACATCTAAAACCTGAATGTGACTGTGGACCTTTGAAGGACCATATTTTACCACCTACATCAATCTGCCCAGTCGTATTGGTGAGTTGTCCATATGTTTATTTCAGATGTAATCCTCTGTCATAGGTAACGGCTAAAACAATGCTGGGACTGACTGCCAGAGTATTTGTTAAATTCACAGAACTGTGTGAACCTTAAACACAATGGGTAGTCCTGGCTGATGAGTTTATAGTCACAAACGTGCTTTATCCTCTGCATATTGCATTTTCCTTCATGTGAGAATGAACTTTCTGTAGGGCATATTATAACTGAAGCTGACTCAGGTTATATCACTTACTCAGACAGTACTTACCAGAAACTGTATAGGCAGAACACTTCTACATTTTACATCTTTTATAGATCCAACTTCCCAGAATAATGAAGTTATTCTTATGGACAGTTTTTGCTTGGGATGCATATTGTATATCTGCAATGCTGAGGTCTCTGATCTAAGCCGGAGGTTACCTAGAATGATGACACTGGTCTTGCAGTAAGCTATGCATCAACATTATGGTATATTTTGTTCTGCAGTCGTGAACAGTAAATTTCTCTGTCCACAAAAACAATAACTCAATTCAATGAAAATAAAAATGCATGCTATGGGTAGGTTTTATAGAAAAGAGCTGACCAGTTTATCATGAAAAAAGATCTTTGGAATTAACTTATGTATTCATATATTCAATTGGATGTTTTATGCTGATGAAAGTCATAGCATCATCATATTCATAACAGAACAGACGTGTGGTCCTCTTTAAATATATTTCATAATAAGAGTAAGAAATGCTTGAACGTAAGAAAGAATGGTTTATTGCAGAGACAAAAAACAAGAAAATATACCTTCTAATCTTAAACCTGTGTCTGATCATTAAGAATAATATTCATGCATATTGTAAATTACTTGTTTTTCTGATTAATCCTTTTGGCTGTTTGTTTATAAATCTGCTAAGGGATGGATGCTAAACTTTGGCCCTCTACTTGAGTAAACTGGGACTATTCCATTGCTGTCAATGAAGGTAAAGCAATGGAAAGCTGACTTTAATATTTATGAAATTTTTTTTTATATTTTTGAAAAGCCATGAGTAGTTTTGTAGTTTGTCTGTAATAGTATTTTGATATTACCTGGACAAGTTCTGAATAATAATTGTAAAATAGTATTTTTAGTTTGTTGGATGATTGCATTCTGCATTACATTATTTAATTTCCAGGATTTTAGGTCATACTTTAAAAGTTAAGATGTAGAAATTATGATTTTGTTATTGGACTGCTTTCGTTTTATTGTTATTTATTGTTTGCCATTCTTATAAACTGAATAAAGCCTCAGCATGAAATTTCATCTTCAATTATATTTGCATAACTCCATTTTCTTTTCAGGAGAGGAAGAGGGATAGAGGAATTAAGATTTTTCATTCCACAATTGGAGTTTAGTTAAGTTGTTTAGAGGATATGTAAAACCACTCTAGAGTCAAATCACCCTTGAATAGGTTTGTTTTATCTGCAAATTTTGAAGGCATAAGCAGAAGTAAATATGCTTTCCTGTATCAGAATCGTGTTTCAGTATTACATACTAATAATGTAACATAAAACATGTATTTCAGCACAATGTATATTGTTAAGAATGGAAAAAATGTTTTACTGTGATTTAATGCGAACTTTATAATTTTGTAGTGTATTTGTTCATCTAGTAGTTTCTTCCAAAAATGCATTAAAATCCTGAGTATATTTACGTTACAAATAATACATCAGTGACCTAGCTAATAGGAATTCCTCCTAGAAACGATTGATTACAGTATACATATTATTTATCTTAGTAATTTTTTAATTAGTTTCTCCCGTTTCCTGTTACGGGGATTCCTTTTGAGAAACGTAATACTTCAGTGTATGTCAAACCAGTAATCTCAATAATGATAGCAAAACCAGTGAATATATCCATGTCAAAATTGTCTAAAGACACAATAGTAAGTGTGTCTGTTAATAGAAATGATGTGTTCAGACATATCAAATCTGATATACCTGGCAGTGGAAGGGTCTTTCACCTAGAATGCACATTTAGCTTTAGTGATCAGCTGAGCAATAATATTATTGCAATGGTACATATATGTGGAAGGTAAAGAAAAGCAGGTAACAACGCTTTCTGTACCAGGTTTATCCTTCGAGTGTTCTGAGGTATCAGAGAAGAACGTATCTCCTTTTCCCATAGAATAAGTGATAGAAGCTGTGGGAAAATAGCAAGTTGAAAAATCTTGTATCTTTGATCTCCCAAAAGTTTTGGCCCTCCCTTCCATCTGTAACTTTTGTTGTCCAGACTTCTTCCAGAAAACTGTGAGTTCATCTCAGACCAAGATGCCGTCTCATAAGTTTTCCTTCAAGGGTACAAGCTAAACCCCTTCTTATCTTTTCTCTTTTGCGGAACTAAGGACATTCATATTTTTACCTTTCTCAGCCAGCATGTCTCATTTCTTCATTTCTTGTGAAGTCCAGCCTTGACTCTTTCTGCAGAGATAAAGAGAATTTTTTTCATTAATTGCATTTCACAGTACCATGTATTGTACCAAAGCTCCCAAACTGGTCTCTCAGCTGCAATTTGTTGTTAGGTCCATATCCTCTGAGTTTTTCCATTTCCTAGGTATCCACTGATGTCAAAAATCACTGCTTGCAACTGTGAAGAATAAATAAAAAATCTACCCTTCCTGATTGTAGTATCACAAAGGGTGACATTTCTCTCCCCGCTAAACATAGCCATCTCAGCTCAGGTGACTGTTATTTTAATTAATTAAAGTAAATTACTCATTTAGGGTCTCTTTAGACACAAGAGAGATTTCTCTAAAATAGAGTGACTGGCATGATCCTCTCATACTGTTCCTTCTCTTAATGGCTGGAGAGAGAACCTAAATGCTTGGTCATCTGAAAGTGAGATGACCGGTTTAGGTTAAATGAGGCCACCCATTCTTCAAAACTGCACAAAATGGAACTTGACAAATGTTATTCCTACATAGAATAAGCTACATTCTCAGCTGAAAAAGAAACCGTGGGGAAACTCATGCAGTTGATACTGTGTGTATCAAGAAAGAATCACACATCTGTCTAGATTCAATGCCCTATAAAGATTTTTTGTATCTCACTGCGATACTTTTAAAATGTTTTAGTAAAATGTAGGCTGTCTACTTTAAAACTAGTCCATTCTACTTTTCTGTTTACTGTATATAAAGCTTGTTGTATGGTGAAGTTTTTGTTCAAGTTAAATGAGTTTTGTTATAAACTGTGTGTGCAGATCTCAAGTGATAGTCTTTTAATAGATGTCAGATACACTTTAATGTTACTCTCTTTTATTTCAGTAACGTTTTAATTAATTCATACTGATTGAATAAATGTACATTGAGACTTGTTTCCTAATGAGGGCACATTTAGAGGAAAGGTTTTGCATCATTCTGATATCCTGTGGGTAATTATATTCTAATTATATGGTGGGGGGGGAAGTCTATAACTCAGTGCTGATATTGTTCATTGGACCCAATTAATTACATGCACATAATGAAAGTTCATGATAAGGTTGACTGGCAGTGAGTTTAAAAATCTTTAACTCAATTGAATCCTAGCCTACCAAGAGTACAGAATTAGATCATAACCAGGTTAAAAACTGGGTATTGGAATGAGATGAGTGAGTAGTGAAGAAAAAAGATTGGTATCTCCTTATGATGCAGCTTCTCTCCCCCCTGCCCCTTTATAAGGCAGAAAGGGAAAAATGCTAGCATACCTTTTGGCTTCTTCATTTCATGACTTCCTTTACTTTGCTCCATTTATTGATGAACACACAGGATGTTCTAATTCGTATTTATGTTTGTTGAAAAGTAATTAGATTTTTCTATTTCCCACCAAAATAGATATAGCCTTGGGTAATGACAAATCAACCAATAACAGCCTACTGTTTAATAAATATATATATTTATTTCATAATGTATGATGATTTTGAGTCTCCTATTGTTTATGTGAATTTTACAATGAATTATTTCTTACTTAATTTCTGACATTGGTTTTGAAAACTATAATTAAAACTGTTAATCATGGAATAAAAAAAAAAACTATGGAATAAACAGTAAAACATAAGGTACCCTGATTACGATGTGAGTGTTACTGTAAGGCAGTTACCACTGTCTCCATAGTAACCAGTTTATTTCAAAGGGGGAGGGTCTAGTGTAATACTGAAGATAAGAAGTGAAAGAAAAATTTAAAATTGGATACGTTTCTTTGTGTTCGATTTTCAACTTCATTGTGCAGCGTTCTGGGACAAATAGGTCATCGTGATAAAAAGTTTGGAACAACTCACTTTTTGTTTCTTTTCTCTTGTGAATTAATTTGGCTTTTGTTTGCTGAAGATGCTTATAACATTTTAGGACAAAATAATTTAAGCATAATTTCTAGTTTTATAAATACAGAATATATATATAGAGAGAGAATTTGGTGTATATATAACATATATATAGAATTTTTATACATCATAGAGTAAACTTTTTTATATACATGTAACATAAAATACCATCATAAGTAGAATTCACTTGACCTCTTATTTTAAAATATAAATGGCTATTTATTTTGGTGGAGGAAACAGATGTATCTGATTTCGGTTGAGTTTGGGTTGGTTTGGCATTTTATTATACAAGAACATAAATGTTAAAATTTTTTGTTTATAGCTACTTCTTTGTAGGCACATAAAACAGTATACACAGAAGATTACAAATGTTTTAGCTAAGCAGTGTGCCTTGTGCAACTAAACAATATACATTATGATCTGTAGCTTCAAACTTTTGTGTAAATATAACAAGTGTGTTGAGATGCTGGCAAAAAGTACTACAGAACTGAAGTTGAAAATATTGTATAAGAATTTTCTTTGACTATCAGTGTTTAGAGAGACTAGATAGAATAGCTAATGGCTGTGTTATAATTGCAACATAGTTCAGTAGGTATTTTTTCCATGTCTGATAATATGTTTTACTAATACTGTTTTCCTGTGAGGTGGGTAGATGTTACTCACATAGAAAAGCAGAGATGTAGAGAGAGAAAAAGGGAATTAGCAGTTGCTGGTTCAAGAATGAGCTTTCCTAATCCCTTTTCCAGTTTTTAATCCTAAAATTTTTCTTCTGTTTTTATCATAGTAGAGATCAGTTTTAACTCAGTTGAATCCAAGCTCAACATGGAGTGCAGAAAGTCAATGCAGTGTGTAAGCATCTTTATGAGCAACTTGATCCTTTGAAGTTGAGTACTAGCCTTATTCTGAGTTTCTGAACAAAGATATTACAAAAAACCATTTATTTGAATATATATGCATCTATGAGGGGGGAATTTAAATATGGTTGTTGAATATTAGGTAATGACATAGCAATTGAAACATTTACAAAACAAAACACTTTTTTTCCTTTTCAATTGCTTATCATATTGCAGATTCAGTTCTCTGAGAATCTAAAACAGACTTGAAATATAATGGTGTGCTTATCTACACTAAGAGCTTTTTCATTTCTTTGAAGTCAGAAGGAAATTAATAATTGCCCTGGAGGAAAATGTATCTTCCTAACTAATTATCTGTTCGGCAAACACAGTTCAATGTTAAAATAATAAGATGCTGATAAACTGAAATGGCAGCCATTCAGTCATTTTAAGTTATATCTAGTTGCCTGCCCACAACTCATCACTACTGTCTGTCCCTAAGTTTATTCCTTACATCCTCTCCCATTGGAGTTTAACATGTTTTTATTTTCAAAATTCTTTTCCAACTCTTTTGTCTTTCTTGGACGATCTATATAATTGCCTGCTATAGCCCATGTTCCTTTTAGGTTGCGAATTAAATTAAAAGTCTTGGGCCCTGCTGTTGGTGCATGTTGATGCATATATTGAGTGGGTGCAAGATGTAAGGCAAGTTATCTTCAGCCAACTAAGTGAACTAAGGCTGACATGCCTGATAGTGATTTTGATGTGTAATTCTTTACATCTTTATTAAGACATATTAAACAATCCACACTAAGTATATATAGAAAGTTATCATGTAGCAATTCCTGGTTTAGAACAGTCTTGCAGTCAGCTATTTCAGAAGGTATTCTAAATGACATCGTCTCTGTTCCAGCCTTGTCTTTCTCCATGTATTTTGGCTACTAGCATTATGGGTGACAAAATACCTCCCTCTGATTGACATAATGTGATTGTTTTTGTTTGTTTGTTTGTTTTTTTGTTGTTGGTTTGTTTGGGGGTTTTTTTGTTATTGTTTGTTTTGTTTTTTGTTTAGCTGCAAATGTTTCTATCGAGCCAGGTCTCAGAAGAATTAGACGCCTCACCTTTCCTTTGTAGTATGGGCATGTGCAGCTTACTGGACAGTATTTTTGCTAGTGAATTGATTGCTAATCTTGTCCACAGGAGGACTTTTAGCTTCAGCCCATGGATGTAGCGCTGGGTATTGTGCTCTATGAGCTTTCAAGGCAATGAGGTGGTATCCTAATATTGGCCCTTCTGATTAGTATGTGGGCAGGGTTAGAGCTGGAAATGTGGAGAAAATTTTATAAAGTAAATTTTCAAAATAGTTTAGCACAACTAAATCATAGTCAGTTGGATGTGATATTGAATAGATATTACAGACAGATTGCTTCCCCGGGTTTTGGGGTAGTGGTGGTGGTTTTTTCTGCAGTTCTCAGGGTGTCTGAATCTTTGATTCTCGTTGGTTATTGTGTAACTATTGATAGAAATTGCATGGAATGGAATTTTTGTAAGCAAGGTCTTGAATACCACATAGGTTTCCAAAATGACAGTCTAGGAGTACCTGTTCTAATATTTCATTGCATATTAAAGCACAGGTTTTGCATCCCTTGAAAATTTCCATGTCATTAAACAAAATAGCTCTAAGGAATCATGGAGCAACCTTCCTCCATGTTCCTTAAAAAAACCCAAAGCATCAGTTTGGTATTCAAGTCACATATTTAAACTTCCACGGCCTTCATCCTGCAAACATTTGAGGATACCTTTAAACGGTATTCCATGTATTTCATCTGATCTTCCATGACCAGGTTCCCCTGATCAATGTCTTTCAAGTCCAAGTTTCAGAGTTCTAAAATAAGATATTTTTTTATAACTGTTTCAGTTTATGCATATTAACGTAGAATTTGGTTCTCTCCTTATGCACCCCCATCTCCAAGTTGGGCTTTAGGGTATATGCCTCATCTGAAGGCATATAGTATAAAAGAAGAAATTATCATACAGAAATAATCTCAAGTTTTCAGTTGTTGCTTGACAAACTGTGTAATGGTATTAACCATTCACTAATGGTTTTACAATCCTATTTAACTTATAAATAAATTGTTGTTTATTTTAAAAAATTTATTTTATACATTAATCTCAGCTGTGTACAAAATAATCCAGAAAAATAGATTTGCACTTAGTGATTAAGAGACAAGGTGAGAAAAAGCAATTTTTGCTGCATTGGCACTGGATTCTGTGCCAGCAGTTAAAATGTAAAGAGGTAACTATTTAGTAAGCATAACATTGGTTACTATTCATCTGTTTTCTTATACCAGCTATGATAGAATATGATACTTCTAAATGTCAGTTTTGTGTAAAGGAAGAGACTGTACCTATATAGAGAGAAAGAGTAGAAATACCTTTTGAGGATGAATGATGTATAGCTTGTCAATTGTAGTAGAAGAAAGCTTTTTAAATAAGATTCCTCACTTTGGATGAGGATCCAAAGACTCAGAAGGTAAAATGAGTACTCCCCAGGTACCAAGTATCTCTTTTTGCTATTCGAAAGAATATAGTCCTCAGGTTTCCTAGTATTTTTAGCTGGTGATAAAAGGATCCCACACATACTTCTCAGAATATAAACAAAACACTGGGGGAGTACGGTTGTGCAAATGTGTAAAAAAGTGCCATGTACATTTTTTGTTAAGTACAACTGCTGCAAGGTAACGTTCCTTGTGAGTGCTCTCTCCATGCCCCTTTCCGTCCCAGCTGTTCACTGTTGCAGCCTAACATTCTCTTTTTCCAACAGACGCTACCCACTTTAGGAGGTTTGCTCCCTGAGGTGCGTAACGGGAGGCATCCATGTACGCACGAGTACTAACGAATCATGATATTGTACATTCTTCTTGCTATAAAAGTGCATTTTGGGGCTGAACTAAAAATCTAGACATGGTATTCTGTGTTGTCATTTGAAAGGCCCTGTCTTATTTATCAATTATTTTTTCTTATTTGGATGAATAAGGGATAGATACAATTGAATAATTCTTATCTGACAGTGATCTCTCTGGAGCAATACTGAATGGTAGAAGCTCCAGGTAATGGAGATTGGCTTCAAAGTGGGAGTTCAAGGGGAGAAAAGAAGGCATGAGAGGTGCAAAAATGGGTGGAAAAAATTTTTGTTGTGGTAAGTACTATTTTGAAAGGTATGCACTCTGGCACAAACCAAAAGAACAGAAAAGCTTGATTCTTTGAGCCATCAAAATGTACAATAGCTTTTAAAATGCTGTATTCAGTATCTCTTATCAACCTCATGCATGTCCACTAAACAAAATGGTTCACAGAAACATTTATCATTTTGTATGCTTTAATTAACAAGATATTAAATACAGCACAGCTGTTGTAGAAACATTTCTTACCTTGAAAAATAAATTTTTGCATTTTGTAAAACCATTTGTACTATGCATGTCAAATTTCTCTTAACATTGCTAGAATTTGTAGACTGTTATCCACAGGTGATTTTATTAAACTGTTATTATCTCATAAAAAATGACACTGTTTAGTTTCTGACGCTCTTGGATTGCTTAGTAATATTATAGTTCCTGAAAGTTATTCAGTCACGTACGACTGGATTAGAAAGCCACCTTTCTATTTCATATATAAAACAGTTATCTGTGCAAGAATATTTAAAAGAGATTTTTTAAATAAAATGCTAAGTCTTTCTGTGTTCCATTAATAGATTTATTCCGTAGAATTAAGATACACGTTATTATATTATTTCATAGAAACTTAAGTCAGATTCTCACTAGTATGACACTTATCTAAAAATTATATGATATATAACTCTAGGAAATCTAGAATCTCCTATCAGCTTCTTCAGAAATGTTTCAGAGAGCACTATTGGTACATGTGGTGACATGTATTGTGGTATCATATGCATATAAGCCGGGTGATACTAAATACTTTATTTGTACTTTCCTAAAAAAATTTGAAGGAAGATGACCTTCAGTGATAATGAGGTCAAGTATCCATATTTGATTTTTTTTTAAAATAATGCTCTAGAGAATTCTTTGTGGTGAATATAGTTTTGTCTTTATATCGTGTGAGGTGTGGCGTAATCTTGTGTAGTCACTGCTTAGGAGAAGCTGCCTTTGTCTGTGAGTCAAGCAATTGTTTTGCTTATGGGACAGGTAATATAAATTGGAGAAGGAATGTGGCTGATGCAGCATCTGTAGGGCCAGGGCCAGCTGAGGGTATTTGCTGCTATCTGTATCACGCTGGAACAAAAGGAACAATATCCAAAACTTTGCTTGAGGTAATTGTTACTGCATTTTGCTGGTGAGTGATTGATAACAGCAGCTTTGGGCACCGTGGTAAGTATGTAAAGACACTTCTCAGCAGTGTATAAATACTTTTCCTCTAAGTAATAGCATGATATATGCAAGAACATTTTTAGTGCCACACTTTATAAGTAGGCCTCTTTTGAACAGTGTCTTTTTAACCTCTCTGAATGCACATACTCAATGTGCTAGATCTGTTCCTTTCTGTTACATTTTCCTTTGAACTGTCACAAATAGGTTGTTTAGCTTAAAATTTTTCTAGACTTTTTAAAATTTCCTCTCCATCTCTGATTTTTGTTAGAGATCAGGGTTTTTTACTAGCTGTGTGACTGCATTACTGAGATCTGATGTGGTTTGTTTTTTTTTTTTAAGATGTTGCAGTATCCAAGAGCCAGATTTGGCCATGATATAAAATCGTGTTTAACATGGTATGCTGTCATGGTTTAGCCCCAGCCCTCAACCAAGCCCCACCCAGCTGCTTGCTCACTCTCCCCCTGGGATGGGGGAGAGAATCAGAAGGGTAAAAGTGAGAAAACTCGTGGGCTGAGATAAAGACAGTTTAATAGGTAAATCAAAACAGTAATAGTAATAATAATATAACGAAAAGGAAAAGCAGAAGCTGTGTGCTCAAGCAAAGCGAAACAAGGAATTCATTCACTACTTCCCATGGGCAGGCAGGTGTTCAGACATCTCCAGGAAAGCAGGGCTCCATCACGCGTAATGGCTACTTGGGAAGACAAATGCCATCACTCCATATGTCCCCCCGCTTCCTTCTTCTTCCCCCAGCTTTATATACAGAGCATGATATCATATGATATGGAATATCCCTTTGGCCAGTTTGGATCAGCTGTCATGGCTGTGGCCCCTCCCCTCCCAGCTTCTTGTGCCCCTGGCAGAGCATGGGAAGCTGAGTCTTTGACTAGTGCAAGCACTACTTAGGGACACTTAGCCGCTACTTAACAACAACAACATCAATGTGCCATCAGGCTATTCTCATACCAAATCCAAAAGGAAGCACTATACTAGCTACAGTGAAGAAAATTAACTCTATCCCAGCCGAAACCAGCACATATGCTTACTTGTTATAGAATGTAGTAACTTTTAAGGGTAGTTGTTTGCAAAGTTGTTTTAAACCCCAAAGCTGCTGCTTAGATATGTAATGAAGCATGAAGCTTCCTTCATCTGAAGGTTCTTTCTCTCTCTCCTTGGCACTAACCAATAAATACTGTTGTGCATTAATGTTTTGTGTTAGTTCACAAATGTTACTCTGTTTGGATGCCTCATCCTAGTTCTAGTTTCTAAAAAATCGCCAAATAAATAAGTGCAGAGGTGATTTCTTAGGCAGTGATATGGACAGTGCTTGTTTGTGGTTTGAAGGTTAGGGCTGAGATGAATAGCTCTAATTGCTTTTACTGTTTTCTGTTTAAAGCAATGATACTGTAGTCTAGACTCTTGAACCTCCTTTTTAACTGATGAAGTTACTCAAAGCATCCAAGAGCTCAGTTAACTAACCTCTTAGGAATCTCACTGCATATGGGAAATAGGTAGACTCCCCTGTTTTTTTTTCTGTGGTGTAGGTTTGTCAGTCCTTTTATAGGAAATGTGATCAGATTGCCACTGTTCCCCAAAGCACTTGGCTGCCTGAAGCAGCCTGGGATGACTTGGACCACTGTTTGCATCAGGACTAGATTGAGGCTGTGTCAGTCTCCAAATTTAAGGAAACCAAAGGTGGTATAAAAACAGTGATGGTCCACATCTGTGTTACAGTAATACTAGGAAGGCACTGTATTAAGCTGGGAGTTATTCCCTTCCTGCCAGAGAATCTGTGTCAATGTTTCTTACCAGTTTAAACTGCTCCAGAAAGAGTGGCATGGATTAATTGCTAGTGCAATCCCTAAGGCTTTATCAGAGGTACCACAGAGATGGATTTGGCCTGGTATGGAACGTAAATGGTAACATTTAATGAACAGCTTACTGAGTGCAGTTGCAGGGGGTGCAACAGTGTCCTTCATGCTCCTTTCTAGTGCAGCAGCTTTGTGCCAGCCCATTCCCCTGACTAGTTTAAAGCCTCCTTGCACTTGTGAAGTGAGGAAAGTGACTGGGGTGCAGTTGGGATTGGGGACACTGATTCTATTTGATAAACATCTGCTGTCTTAATTTATGGTGCATTTTTGGACAACCTAAAAGGACATGCTGGGTGCAGTTTATAAATAGGATAAATGAGATACAAAGAGCAAGGACTTTTTTTTTTTCTTCAGAGTTCTCTGAAGTGACCTGACAACAGTTGAAAATATGATTACAGCAACATACTTCTGAGCTTTCCTCTTTCAAATAACCATCTGATTGTGCTGTGTGTCAGCGTCAAAAGGTGCCAACGGCTTAGAATCTGATGTAGATTCTGGTTTCTTTCCGATACAAAATACATATTTTATAAAAATCCACTCAGCCAATTGACTATGGTGCATTTAGAACAGGTATATTTTGCCAAAGTGGTAAAGTACTCTTGCAGCATCCAACCTTTGCTAGCAGTTAGGATGAAATTTTGATGAATTACTGATCTCTTATCAATGTGCTTATTAAACAACCAAGTAAGTATTTTGTGTGATTTGCTTTCAAGTTTCAGAATGCCATCCTGGTGATGTCAGATTATCTTTTCACATCATTGCATTAATTTGTGTTGTGACTGCACACTTTTCATCCATCTATTGCCTAGTCATTATGGAATGTCCAGGCACATAGATAGATGTTATGTGAAGTGGCCAGACATTGTGTAGTAACTTGACTGAGATCTCATTTTCATTAAAGCAGAATCTGACATTACTCTCTAGTCAAAAAACAACTTAGTGGAGGCACAGTCTCAGTTACAGTTGTATAGCATTATATTATGTGTTAAAATGTTCCATTTTCTCCTTTTCTCTTCTTTTTTCAAGGAAAGACAGGCAACAGTGAAAAAAGAAAAGAGTTGCCCACAGCAAATGAACAAACTAGGAGAAAGGAACAAAATGCAAAGAGCAAATTCTGTCACCGTAGATGGACAAGGTCTTCAGGTGTGATTATTGTTATTTTAATTTTAAGGAGATACTTCTAGGTGTATAAAGACAGTGATAGAGTAAGCAATCTTTAAAGTGAAATATTTCCTATACATTCACTCTTCTAATATTTCATGTTTACACATTTAAAAATATAATAATAACATAAATTCCTCCATTTGTACAGGAATCCTGCAGTGCAAATATGTTTCTCATGATTGGTAGGATTTCCTAAGACATTAAGAGGGAGGGAAAACGAGCTCTAAAACGCATATCTTGTGGGGTGAAGTTGAACTCGACTGTTTTAGTATCTGTCATGCAGCATTGTGTTAAATTACATTATAAATCTGGGTCTATGTCTTGATAACTGTTCACTATTCTTATTTGGACCTGTTAATTAATTGATGAATGGAGTAAACGTCAACTATATTATTTGTCCAGGTATTTCCAGGTAGGGTATTTGGCACATCAAAATTAAGAGTGGAAAGAAGCAAGGTGGTTTCAGTAATAGTGATATCTAGAATAAAAACGGAAGTTTTTTCTACTTGAAAGAAAAACCTGTGTGTGATGAGCTAATGTTATTTTAGGGAGGTTACTTAGAGGCATGCCAGAAGTTCTGCCTGAACTGCTTGACTTCTTTCCCTTGAGAATGAGTAGTTTTGAGTAAAGTTAATGTTCACATACATGATGCTGCTTCTGCATTTCCTGAGGACTTAAACAGTCATCATGACAACAATGTGATAATCATTTGATATACATAGTTGACTGTTCTCTGTACCTTCTGACATGTCGCAGTAGAGGTTCAGTAAAGTGTAAAAGGTTCCATTACCATATATCAAATGCTGTATACTTCACAATTTTTTCATTATATACCTTACTCTGTCAGGATAGAAAGGCTTATTTTATTGTTTCTTCTTTTTAGGTTAGTGAAATGTTCTTGTTATGACAACCCAAAGGAAAAAAAAAAAAAAAAAGAAAAAGAAAAAAACAAACCTAAAACCTATGCAGTCACATGCTGCCCTACTGATGGTCTAGTAGAATATTACAGAGATCATTATCCATGGTTTTCAAAGTTCTCTTCCTCTACTTGCCATCCTCACAGGCTGCATTGATATCCAGACCATCTGTTACAGATAGAGCATGAAGCAAAAGGACTAGAGTATTCATTGACAGAAAGCTCAAGTTCTGTGTAATCAGTCACACTGTGAAGAATTGTTCTAATAAACTGGTGCTAGAGGAAGCACACAGTTTTCTAACTCTTTGGTGCTATCCATGCAATTCCAGTGAGCCCAACTGCCCTAGATAGAGGAGCATCTTTGGCATCTCCTTTTGATAGCAGCGCCATGTATCGTTATGAATTTTGGTTTTACCACAAGCATTAGATTGCCTATGCTCATAGTATATTTTCAGGTATTTTTCAAGTGTCTGGAGTATGGTGCCTGGGATATAGTGGCTGGTCTGTTCAAAATAGCAAACTCCTAGCACCACTGACTCTTGCACATCCAACCTTAAATTATTAAAATTTATGCTTTCAGATCATTATGGCATAAGATTTTCTGTAAGTTTGTTAGTATGATCTAAAACTTATGTTTTGTCTTCTCTTTCCATGATGAATCCAAAGCCTAGGATTCGTCATTGCTTTTATTTATTATTGCTTGAGAAGGAAAGAAAGAAAGGGTGAGGACTAAGATGGTAGAATAATTATTGAATGTATTTAAGGTGTTTTCTGAAGTGCTTGGTATTGTTCTGTAATGCCACGTCCACAACATAGTGCATGATGTAATACTGAAATAATGCTGCAGTGATGACCCTAATTAACTGATAATACTGCAGTCTTTGTTTTTCTCTGTTGGATCAAATTGGTGTGGATTAACAGGAATCCATCTTAGCACCAACTGTTAAATTCTTGATCGGTATCAATAATGATAACCTGATCATTGTGAAGGCTGAGTGGATCTTGAAGGATACCATAGTGAAAGGCTGAGATTAGTGAGACTGTTAGGTTTTTTTCCACTCACAGATTGTATAATTTTGGAACTATTTCCACAAAGATGTAAGTTTCCATAAATATAACTGGTAATTAATGTTAGTATTTTGCCTAAAGATGGTCCGGAGCAAAAAATTTCTGTAGCTGATCAAAGTATGCTACTCTAATTCTCCCATATCTGGCCAAAACATGCTACTGTAATTCTAATACTCTAATTTTGCTGGCATGGTCTCTTTTTAACTGATCTTCAGTGATTTCGAAGAACAAGAAAAGGTTTTTTGTGTCATTTTTTGGAACCTTTTTTATTCGGAGAACTTGATCGTGATGTTAATTGCATTTGTTCATGATTTAAGTTCCCGAGATAACAAATCAAAGATACTCAGGAAATGTTCATACTACTCCTGTGAGACCTGTTTTTGATATGGGAGAAGGTATATAGAATTGGCCCACCACTTTTTTCTTTTTTTTTTCCTTTTAATTTATTTTAAGCCACTTGTCCAATAACTTTGTGTAGATTGCCTTTAAAACCTGCTGGATTAAGGCTTGAAAATTTTCACCAATTTAGTCTAAATTTTTAGTTGCATTGTTTATTATATGGAAAGATCTACATTATCCAGAAAAGTAATTTGGAAAATCTGTAAGAAATTAATTGAAAGAGACCTTATTTTGGAATTGAGTGGAATACAAACTGGTTATTAGATTTTTTTGATGGTCATAAACTTTCTACCTGTAATAATATGTTTAAGTTTTGAAGTAAAAGATTTAAAATAGAAATAAGTTCAGCATTTAGCTTTTGTTGAGAAAAGTATCAAGACCAAACATTCCTTCCATCAGACAGCATTGAGTGGATAACTTAGTGGCAGTGGAGATCTGCACGACTTAAAGACAATTAATCATAGTTAAGCACATTCATCTTACTTCTTTCTAGCTAACCAGCATAATGATCAGGATTATTATTTCTAATTAGAGGAAGTAATAGATCATGTATAACCTTAGGATGAGTCTCATTAATTAACCTGCGTCCTAAGGGATTTCAGTAGGTAGTCCATCTCTGTCACAATGAACACCATTGGTTTACACATAGTTCACAGGAACAAACATCATGGGAATTGGCTAAATAACTAAAATTGATTAAAACAGTAGATAAAAATTAAATATATGACAAACTTGACTATATCCTGCAATTTGATGTATGTTTCAACATGCAGCACTTTACTGTAGCAATATACTGTGACAGAATGTGATACTGGGTTGGATTTATGCTAGGTTTAATTTCACCTGGAGTTTCTGCTTATTTCTTGTATATATTGGAACAGATTTGGATCCATTGTTTGTAAAGTTATGAATGGAGTTGACACACTAGTGCCTAACAATTCCTACTAGAAGAAAAGTGCTTTTAGATGCCTATAGGATTATATGCCTATGTCTGTGGGATGCCTGTATGACTCCTTAGTTTTCATGTTTCTCAGGTTCTGCCTTAAATTACATTTTACGAAATCTTTAGCTGAAAAGATTTTGTTATTTCAGGAATTATGAATAAGGATTTGGAGCAAGAGCTTTCAATGTATCATTTTGAAACGGAGACAGTCTAATCTTCACCTCTGAAGTTGTTAGTGCATGACTTTGGAGATGCTGACTTTGAACTCTTAATACGCTTTTAAACATTCTAGAATTGATATATGTGTAGGAGTGATAATTTTTAATATGAATAGTCTAGCTTTATTGTTTAAAACCAGATATTAGAAATCATCTCATGTAATTTTTTTATGTTCTTTGTAGTCTATGGAGCAAAGGCAGTGAACACTCATATCTTAAAGTATCTGAAAGTGCAGACCAACACTGTCACTTTAAAGAAAGGTGTTAGTTTGTAAAGCTGCACATTAATGTGAACATGTAAAACTTTCCATGGATGAAAGAATTGAAAAACATGGCAGAAGTCATGGTTTCCTTCAGTTCCCTTGTGCCCTTCCTCTTCATTCTTTTCCTCAGGCTTGTCCTTCTTCTAAATGTTTTCTCCTCTACTTTTTTAAGTTTTCCAGCTTTGTAAGGTGTTTAAAGGATCTCACTATGTTTGTTAAATTTTAAAAGATGTGTGATTTCATATCATATTGAATATGGCAGGTTTCTGTCATTTAAAAATTTTAAAAAATGATTCCATCACATTTAAAATTTCATATAGCTGTATTTGACCTTTATAGTATCGTGTAATTTCTCACTACAAAATACAGTTTCTTCATAGCTTTTTCTATAGGAAATTACTCTACTGTCAGAATCAGTCTTGCATTTCTTTCATGTGTTTCATGCGTTTAAAGTTTTCTTCTCTATTGATGGATGTAACCTATATATATCAATATTTCAATGGAATTATAGGTTAAAATGGCATCACAGCTGTAAGACAGACAGCTAGTGTTAAAAAAAAGTCACTTGCAATTTGTGGCAAATTAATGAAGTGAGGATTATTGCAAATTATGGAATTGCTTCCAGCTGGATTACATAGCATAATGTAGAGTTTGCATTAAGCTTTTTGTTTTCTGTCTACTATAGGAAAAAATGAATGCAACACACAGCATTAATGAGTGGCTGTGTTATTCCCTTCTTTTAGATCACTCCAGTTCCAGGCACTCATCCACTTTTAGTTTTTGTCAATCCTAAAAGTGGTGGGAAACAAGGAGAAAGGTAAGGTTTATTTTCTTTTTATTTTCTCTCTTTCTCTATTCTGATCTCTGCCATATGTTTAAAAATAACATTGAAAGTTTGTATATGAAAAGAAATCCAACATTTCATACTGTTGTGCCTCACATTTGAACACCCCATTGTCCTGTTTAGAAGAGGTACACACTAGCATATAGTTAAAAATTCTGAAGTTAAAAACTGGAATGATTTCTATACAACAATTTCATTTTACATCAGAAAAAGTAGCTGTATTCAGTGTATGGTTTTGTGTGATTTGCATGAAGATGTGAGTTGCTATATTTTGTGTTGCAACTTTGAAGTTATAACAGTTTACTGTTGATCTCTGTAATAATTATGCGGACGGGCCAATAATTGAAATGGGAAACAGTATTCCATTTTCTAATCTATGACTTGCCTTTCAAAGATTTAGTGAGTAGACTCTCCAGCCTCTCCATAAGATTTCCTACAGTGAAGAAACCTTTTGATTTCTGTAGATAGGAAGCATTCTAACAATCCAGTTAAAGTCCAATAACACAAACTTTAAAGACATGCTTCAATTTTATATATGTCAGTAATTATGTTGACTTAAATTCAAAATGCCTAAGTTTATGTTTAAATGTTAGTGTATCAGAGGCACGATAAAAGAGGTAAGGAGCATTATTCTCCTACTCTGTCCACCAAACTTAGGCAGAAATGCTGAATTAGCTACCCCCTGAGCAGATTTTTCAGAGTGTACTTCTGAATACAAGTGCTAACAATATAACCATTTTTGATCATCACATAAATCCCCGAGTTTTTATAGTCTAGCTTATAATGTCAGTGCTGTAATTTATCCTTCAGGTCTTGAAAAAGGTTACAGTCTTTTGGCCAAGATCAGGCTGAAGATGACACCTGTGGATACTGAGTGATGTGGGTACCCAAAAGCACAAAAGAAGGGATCCAGTGTGTTTCTAAAGCTTGGAATCAAGCAAGTAAACTGCAAGTGGGTCAGCTTTCCCTGCCTCTTCCCCACTGCCTCCGTTAGATCACTTCTTTCAAACAGTGTCCCTTAAAGTAAACTGACAAAAGGGGACAAAATCCTGTAGAATAGATGTTAGGGGAATTCTCAGAGCTGAAGAACTTTTAACCAAAACTGCACTCGAAGACCTGAGAGAACAGGTTATCATTTAGGAGCTGATTATATAGTCCTTGGACTGGTATACCTAGATAACAGCAATGCAAACAACGCTAGTTGTGTCAAAGGCAGTTAATGATCTAAAAGATTAATTCTAAACAGTTTCAAGAACATGCCTTTGCAATCATGATAAAACAATATGAGCCATCTCGAGCATTCATGTTTCAGACACAGTAGTAATGTGAGGTAGCCCTGGTCTTCAGCATTGTGGAAGGTAATGCACTAGCACTCAGCTTGACTATTTTTGTAGTACAGATATGAAGTAAGTAGATCAGGGATCCAGTCTGGAATTAGGTAGGTGAGAGGCAGGTTAGAGAGCTGCATTTACATACTAGTTATAACCTAGAAACAATTTAATGGAATGCTGTTTCACAGCTTTCAGCTCCCAGCTCATAATTGGTCTCAAGTGTTGCTGTCTGAATGGGCTTAATGCTCAAGGGATGCCATTTAATGTTAGATATTCTCCAGAGTAAAAGCAAATTTAAAACCTGATCCCCTTCCCAATCTCCTACTCCCATTCACGTATAGCAGTCTTGACACTTCTCAGTTTATGTTAATGCAACTGTTACTGAGGCCAAGCAGATCACAGGAATGATTTGAATTTAAGAAATGAATGCCTTATGCACGCTTCATTCACTATCACCATTACCTACAAGTGACATTACACAATGAAGTGTATAGCATGAGGACATCCAACAGCAGCTGAGTATAGTGAAGTATGAGAACCTCTTAAATAGGCTTTGATGCCACACAAAATAAAATGTTAAATTGCATAGTAATGTGTCAAGGTTGCACTCAATATTTCTGTGTTAGGAGGAGCACATCAAAAGGTCAACTGCATAGTCATGTAGACATAATCTCAAGTCATTCACCAGCAGGAGATAATATCTCGTGGCTAGATCTAAAACTAGATTAAAAAAGTTTAAAAAAAGGAGTACTCTTCCACATATGGACTATTTAATGAAAAGGGGTTTGCCCTCTGCATTTTAGGTGTTAATGTTTCATATCAATACCAGTAACATAAAAAAATTATAAAATAAGGATATTAAGAGTGCATATTCCCTTGAAGATTTAATCTAAGGGATGAAAACATTTTCAGGGAACAATAATATTTTTAACTTTTTTACTTTTCCTGGTTTTTATCTAGCTGCTCCACAGTTAGTAACCAGAAACAGAGGAATCCCATATTCCCCACACCCCGCTCCAATTCTGTGGCAGTTATATGTTGTGAAAAGTAAAAGAACATTTGAAGACATAAATAGCTCTGTAAAATGCACAGTTCTGGTGATTCAAGTCGGCTTTTTTATTATAGCGGTTTTTTAATCTGGTCAGGTATTGAGAGGCAAGGAGTAAAGGATAGGCTGTAACAAAAGCATGATTTCCACAGCAGTGAGGGGAAAAAAACCCAAGGCACAACCTACTAATTTTTGTAGATGAGAATTTCATTATCTTGACTCATTCAGATTAAGGTGATCTTTTTCTGAAAGCTATTCTTCAGTCTTTACTTAGGATTTTCTGTATTTGAGAGATCGAGACCACAGTGAATGAAGTTATGATTTCTAATTGACTTTCATTGAACACAGAAAGGTTATTGCAGATACTGTCAAGACTCCAGTGTTCCCACAGTTCCCTGTGTGAGATTTTGTGCCTTGCCATATGGTAACCCAACCCATTTCATTGCCCTTAGACTTGGAGAGAGTGTATGCATCCATCTGACAACCAGTTGAATAAATGCACTCCCCCAATAATACTCTGCCATTTCCTTTTGTATTTTGCAGTTTTTTTCAAATTTCTCAAATGCAAAGGAAAATAACTGAGGATCACTTTAAGGTGAAAAAATTTAGGTGCTTTAGTTTTGGTTTTTGAATGTTGGAACAGAGGGGTGGTGGGAAACAAATGGATATGTAGAAGAAGTGCATTTAGAACACAAAAATACTTTCTCTACGACCATATCTAATTACCTGATCAATACATTTTAAAACTTCCATTCTGTTGGAAAGCCAGAGTTTTGCAAAATGTATAGTGATAAATATCATGTTCTTCTTGAATAGGTTTCTCTTCTAAAAACCAGTGCTATGACTTTCAGATATAATTGTAAAATAAAGGACTATGAAAATAACCCAGTTATACTTTCTTCTCAGTGGACAGATTAATACTTATTGCCCATCACCTGAAACATAAATGCATTTAGAGTTATTTGGACTTAAATGATCTAGTCCAATGGATAATACATATGCTTGTAATACAATAGAACAAAAATATTAGTCAATGTTTATTAAGAGGAAAGTAGCAAATAAGAATTAAAATTGAAGAGTTTAAGCCTTTCACACACCAAAAATAGATTTTAATTAAGCATGAGATTGGATAGGAATTCAGCAAACCCAGTCAGGTGTCTTCCTCAGGCTATATCACACTGTAGCACGTTTTCAGTGATTGTGCATAAAATGGACAGGTGCATTAATTTCGTCAGAAAAAAATTGTAGTACATCCATTTCATCCTAAAGGTAACAGTCCTGTTATGTCCTATATGTCAGTGTTTAAGATCTGACTAATCAAGACAACAGCTTTCAATAATCTGTGAATAGAATGTATATATTTAGTACATAATTGACAAAATAGTTTCTTTCAACAGAAAGAATAGATGACAAGCATGTCGTACTCCTTAAAGACTGTTATTGTTAAGGGTAATGCTTCTCACATAGGAGTCCTTCTAAATGATGCTGCTGTTTTGCCATACTCATTACTTTATTTTTTCACTTCCCCATTTTCCAATTTATTTGCCTGACCAGCAGGTGAGTTAAACAATTGTTTCCTTGACAAATGTGCGGTTGGATGCACTGGAGATCAGCTTCCGTACGCTGACGTTTCCTGCTGACTCCACGTTCAGTGTCTGTGCAGTACAGGTTGATGATATATTTGACCTTTGTTGTTTTCAAATAACCTTGGTTCAGAGTAGCTCTTCCCTCCTACCTTCTGATTAATTTGGCTTTCTAAGCTTTCATTTAGCATTGACACAAAATGTAGAAGCAGTTTCAAATGATCTTTTTCAAATGTTGTATGTCTAGGAGAGAAGATCACTAACATTCTTTTACTTTTGGGGAGGAGCCCTTGGCTTCTTTCTTCTCTGCCGTTAGGGTTAGATTAGGCCTATACTGACCACATCTTGAATGGTCACCTCCCAGATGACTGAAGATGCATTCCCCAGTTGTTACAAGGCACTGCTACAGCCAACTTCTTCTCCAGTGTAGTCAACTTCACTGCCAGTTTTGAACTGCCAGTGGGTTTCTGTCTGTCTTTCTTTTATCTCTCTAAAGTAATGATCTTATGGCTTCAGAAGGTAGCTCAGTCTAACTCAGCCCAAGGTGCACTCAAGAGTATTTTCTTCAGCAGCAGACCTGTTTAAAGATGATCCCAGCCCTCCTGGCCACTCTTGCTGTAATTTCCTTCCTCCTCAGTTATGCTAGTGCAGCAATTTTGACGTTCTTATGAGGTCACGGGCATGACTTAAGGGAAAAAATGACAAGGGAGAAACTCTTCTGAGGATTTGTGTTTTAAATTGAATTTGTTTAGTTTTCCAGATCACAGAATAACCCTGCAAACAGTTACAGAAGCACAACTGTTTGTTGATAAACTGTGTCATAGGGTAAGAACCAGCTGGAGGTGGTGGGGACAAGAGGTAGCTTCCTGAACTGGCTTTGTTCATGAAATTGCATGCTATCACAAAAAGCTGTCTTTTGGGGGTGTTAGCTGCTACACTGCCTCATGGCTTTGTCTGCACAATTCTTCAGTCACAAGGAAACCATGTCCAATTCCTTCGTTACATGCAGAAGCAAGATGTTCAGAGACATGTCAGTATCAATAGGCTATTTGGTACTGTAGGTATTAAACTAGAAGGCTAAATTACTGTCCATTTCCTTGTCTTGCATGTATCACACCGTTAGGTCTAGTTACAGTTCAGTGTGAAGGCAAACATTTATAGACAGTTTCTTCCTCTTTTCTGGAGAATGTATGAATTGAAATGAACCATCTAGTTATGAATTTTACACAGACTAGTATACATAAATATGTTATAATAACTTAAAGCATGATGTGTCATTTGCAGTGAGTCACTATAGAGTGATTATCTGGTATTGATGTTCAGCTAGTACCTATGAAGGGCATGCAGTGAATCAAGTAAGATTCAGTGTAATCTCTTCATTATTGCAGGTGGACTTCTGGGTTTTGGCTAGAGATACCTAGCTCCCTCTTTGTTAAGAAGACTTTTATAGCATTCCACTGATACCTGACAATAGTATTGTGAGTGTAGGTAATGGCTAGTATGTTTTGTAGCACGAAACTTTTAGGCAAATAGCTTTTAAGCCTTTGGGCCTTTGTAACAATACATGACCTTGTTATGGTCAGCTACACAAATTAAATTAGCTGCACTTTTGACCAGGTTAAATCCTACATGTCACTGGGAAGCAACTTACACATACTAACTGTAAGATTAAAAATAGGATCCTTGTACATTGGTAAGATGCTGCAAATGAAATGGAAATATACTGTGTTGGTAAATCCACTGTCAAATGTCTGATTCAGTCATCATCGCAACCATTGACAATGATGTGTGCATGCTTGCAAAGTGAAACCAGTCATTTCACATTGACTTTTTGTCAGGAATGGCATCAGGAATAGATTGTGTGAGTGTATTTGAATACAATGCTTTATGAAGATTGTGTGAGTGTGTTTGAATAACAGTGCTTTATGAAGAAGCTGATGTTGCTAAATAATTGAGAAGTTAAGAAATGTTCCAATTTGGCAATTTTAGAGATAATTATAAATTTGTTTGTATTCAGTATTCTTACACCTTTGTCTTCCACCTAGCCTGATAAATTATGCATTACTCTTAAGGGAAAAAAAAAATCTCAAAGTGCATATAGATTGTGTCTAGACAGTTTTATTTTGCTGAATTTGAAAATGTGGACATTTTAACTTAAAATTCAGCTCTTATTATGGTTCTATTTTATTTAAGGCAGTAAAAAGAGAGGAAGAGATATTTCAGTGGAAAAATAAATGCTGTCTTAAAAGCATTAAAATATTAATTAGCTTGAGGACATAAACATTAACATTAAAAGGAAGAAACAGGGATTTATAATTTAAACTATTGTTATAGATCCTAGGTATATATTTATTCATTCTGAGCTCCAACTCTTTCATGTACTTAACATGTTTCTACGTAAGAATTGAAGCAGCTACCACGTTGTAGTCAATGTAGGAAATTACATTTCTAATATTTGTAATGAAGAAACAAAATGTTTGTCATATTTTTAGGCCAAGTAACCTCAAATTGATAAAGTTATAGTTTTTGAAATATTCTGCTAATTAAAGAAATATTTGCTGGGGGTGGGACAGCAAACGGGGTCCCTTATGGGGTAGGACAAAACTTTTCTTGCTGTATCAATAAATTGCTTCCTGGAATTCAGATAATTTAGGAAATTATTTAGTAATTTAAGTAAAACAATGGTTTTAAATCTTTTTAATTTTCTTCCCATTCAAAAATAATCCAAAGGAGATGTAGTTGACAATAGATTTGCGTTCTCAGAATTTGTTCAACCTATGGGGATATTTTTGGTGGGTGGCAAAGCCCATTGCTTTTGCAATTAATTATACTTGTAATTTTCTGTTAATAATAACTTTCAGGAATAAATCTCTCCTTTACCATGGAGTTTCTTTAATAGCAACCAATGTGCTCTTCCAAATGCTTTTTTGACTCACCTTTTCTTGTGTCATTATACCTCCTTACCCTACTTTTTTTTTCAGTCTATATATACAGCATTTGAATTGTAGATAGCTTGTAGTAGTTCTGTCTCAATTTTATGCCCACAATATGCTGTATGTATGAGTTATTATTGCTGTGTTCAAATATTTGATTTTTTGTATAAATAAGATCCTGCAATTCAAATATTTATAGTATGTGTTAACTTCTTTAATTCTTTCATTGATAGCTTTCAAAAAAATCCAAACATGTAAGTAAATATTTTGTCCTTGTCTCTTTTACCTCTTCAGAATTTATAGAAAATTTCAGTACCTTTTAAATCCCCGTCAAGTTTATAGTCTTTCTGGAAATGGACCAATGCCAGGGTAAGTCACAGTTAATATTATTACCAGGAACTCATTTAATAAAATGCTACATAATCAAATGAACAGCCTGAGGCACATATAGCATGTTTTGAATGTATCAACACTGCAGACCTCTGAATGGCTGCAGAAATTTACAGGTATTAGTTGTTTACATGTACGAATAAAACTACGTATCATATGTTTTACTGATAATGATGCAGTACTCTGTAAGAACAGTGTGATAAATTTTGTTCTATTAGCAGCTTTTACTGCTATATCAGTAGTTATGTGGGGATTACTTTAGTTAAAAATGTCAGGCAGCCTCAAACACTGACCTCCAGGACATACATTTCTTTTACATAAACACGTATGTGCGTGTACGTATGTGTCTGTGTGATATATATAGTGTATATATATATATTCTTATGCATGTCAGATACAGAATGTTGTTTGAAATTACAGTGGCTGTGCAATCCTTATCAATTCCTTAATCTTGGGGATGTAGTGGGCAGAAAATAACTGGACAGGCTAGATTATGCTGGCAGTGACTTTTTTACGGGGACTGAAGTGTTATCTGAACCAGGTGGTGTTGCAGTCACGTGCCTAACATGCTACTTCCATGATTCTTCCTATTTTACATTCATCTGAAGACAGGAGAATTGCAGTGTATCAAATACCAACTTTTGCCACCCAAAATTGTCTCCTTTTTAAGTAGTGGGTAACAGACGGACCAGCACTGAACATCTGGTCTGTGTATCATTGTGTATGTATTGGATGTTATTTAGTTATGTTGTTGATACATGAAATTTTACATCAGTGAGAAGAGTTGCAGGTTGTTAGGAATTACGTGTTCACTGACATGAAGTTTGTGCTGTTGTTAGAATACCTTTTTTTTAAATCTTGGGAGTTTTTATTTGGATAGACTTTTTTTCTTTTAACTTGGAGGAAAATAAGAAGAAGGTGGAAATGTACATGGTTTATGCCTTGCAAACTTATATTTCAGTTGTCACAGATGTATTACTGGAAAGAGTATGCTCTGACAGTTTCTGCCAGTGCGGCTGGTTTTAAGGCCAAATATACAGGAAGCTATTCTCTCTCAAAACCATTCTATATCAGCTGTCCATTCATTTATTGTGTTAGACTTGGGATGTGTATAGCATTGATTAAAGTGAAAAGCAGATTGGGCCCAATGCTTTTTGAAGTTAAAGAGTCTCAGTATACGTTGCACTACAGTGTGGCTAATGTGCAACCTGCAGAACAGTAACCTGCTTAAAAAATGGAAATAATGACATGCATGGTTTCTTTCATGCCTGTAATTTTATCCTATACCTGAATGCTAGGGCTGTTTTATTTCTCAAATGGTATTTGTTGTTTGTGTTTTGTTATGCTAGTCTTGACACATATGGAAAATTTAAGTAATCTTAGGCCAAAGAGTAAGTAGACAGGAAAAATTGCAGAAACTTATTTCAGGAGTTTATAAGAAATTTAAACTGAGACAAAACTAGTAACTGATATTGTTTTTTTCATATGTTATAATAGAAATATCATACGAGAGATTGAGATGATGACTTTTAAAACAACTGAAATGTTTTTGTTCAAATTAATCTTATTTCATTGAACCTTTTTTTTTAAAAATCAAACTAAAAAAAAAATTAAACTTCACTTACTGACTGCGTTTCTGTCTATAACTGACTTCTGTTTTTCACGTATCTCGTGATGTAAAGGAAGATGTATTTTAAGGCAGAAGCACAAGAGGGCAGTGTTAAGTTCAAACTGAAATCCTGCACTGTAGCGATTTAGTTCAGACTTTTGAACCAGGACAGTGTTTTTTAGAAAATATTTTCAATTTCTCTTCCTATTAGTAATCGAAATAGTTTACTTCAGAGTCACTTTGAAGAAATTTCTAATTAATTCTCAAACAGACACTGCATTTTATTAAGCTTGTTTTGGTATATTTTTTATTCATTCCACAGAAATTAATAATCCTAAATTTCCAGTTTATCTCCTGCCATCACTTCTTGCCCCTGGCAATACTATGTAGGCTGCATATAATTTGTCCCTTAAGCGAGCAGTTGAATGAACTCGATTTCACTTACCAGTCCTTGTTTCCCTTTCTGCGAGGGTTGCATTGCCTAATAAAACCTGCCCATCCATCCATCTGTCCACTCACTCATCCATCTCTATAATGCCAGTTATACTGGATTGTCAATCAAAATGTTACATTTATTTAATATTGTCATATGTGTCATTTAGATTGAAATGGAACGGAGTGGGAGATTATACAGCACAGAGAAAAACAAAAGTGTATTCTTCATGTCAATTACTGTTATTGAGTGGAAAGAGATAAACATAATGTATATTTATTTTAAAGTATTTGTGATTATTGTAATACATTTAACTGAGTGTTATGAGTTTGGTTTTTTTTTCTTTTGAATACTAATTTCAGACATGTTTACTCAACCTATTGAATGTTTATAATATTAGGGTGGTATTTGCTTGGTTTTGGTAGAGCCAAACTGTCTGCTTTAACCCACAAGTTAATGTTTAGCTTTTATTTATGATGGTATTTTTCTGATGGGCTGCTGTCATCAACCAAGAAGATAAGATTCACAAATTTTCTAACTTGAGTTCCAAACATCTGTGGCTAACATGAATTAATATTTCCAGTTCATTTCTGTCAAAAATCTAAGTATCTCCTGTTTAGATAACAGGGAGAAAGACAAGAGAACTAGGAGACCAGTAAAATCCTAAATCTTAGGGGGACTGTCAAACTGCTGTATTTTTTTTAAAAAGTCAACAGCTCGATCACTAGATCTTTCGCTCTTCCTCTTCAGTGGGATAACCATGTTCTTTCACCGAAATGTGTTGGAATAAAGGGCTCCTTAGCAGACCTGAGCTGTAACAGGGTTAAAATAATCTTTGTTCAGAGCAAGAAGGGCCACTAATGGAGTCCTATATTTGAATTTCCTTAAAATCTGGAAATAATACATTCCATTTTCCCTTTCAGTCCTCTCCCTTAAAAAAAAAACAACAACAAAAAAACCCCCACACAAAACCCCTTTCCACCTTTCATAATATTGTGCATTTTTTTATAAATATGTTGGCATGTAGTAGGTCAACAGAAAAATATTCTGAAGAAGTTGACAATGAATTTTAGTATTGCTATCTGAATGTGTAATTACTCAAGTGGATGTGTCACCTACTTTCATAATAGATGGGATGGTACTTGGAGAACTGCAGGGACAGCAACAAAGACGTTTGTTGTAGCTTCTTAGCATGCCTAAGCTAAAGTTTTCGGAGCTGTTTATGTCAAGACTCATACAGAATCTGTATAGAAATATGTACATGATGCAAATAAGTCACACGGCAGCCGACTCTCTGACATCGCTTCCTTTCCAACAGCGGAAACTGACCTGCTGCGAGGCCTAAAAATCAAGGAGCTCTCAGCCAAAGGGCAACAGTACACTTTAAACACTGGTATAATTATTAATGGTTTAGACATTCTTTATTTGGGAGTAGAGAGATACGGGTGAGCTGGAGAAACCCTGTAAGCTCTGCAGCTGAACACAGACATAAAAGGTACTCCACAGTTACAGCCTGCCACAGTTAACAAAGTGACGTGAAAATTGCCAGGCTGATACATTGTGTAATTTGTGCCTAGCACCTGTGTTTTTAGCCTTGAAAAGAGTTTCCCTGTTTGGTTGTTATATCTCTATAGGAGTCTTCTACTTCTGACAACAACTGTTATTGTGGATTTAATGAACTTGAAGAATCTGAAATTCAGTTATTGTTCACCTCACAGAGAGGTAAATAATAGCTGGATGAATAGCAGTCAAGCCACAGACCCACATGACTCTGTAGAGAGGTTATCATTTCACAGAGGCTTTGTCCCTCTGAAAAGGCTCCTGTTCCCTTAAGTCTTATTATTTAAAATGTCTAATCTATGTTATTTTTATACTCTATAATAGAAATTATATCCACAAAGTTGTATTTCTTTGTAACTTCCTTAAGCATTTAATTTGGAGAACATATATTTTTTTAAATTCTATCCGCAAGTTTACCTCAATAGGCCTTTTTAAATCTTAAATTCTGTCCACTTAAAGGAGGCCCAAGACAGCCAAACTGAATCCCTACAACTTACTCTGTAATTTAGTTGGGAATCTACAGCACCTGGGCTTTTATAACTTCACAAAGCAATAGGCCTATTTTGAAAATTACACTATTTTCCCTGATTATTGGAATTGATTGCTAGAGCATTTCTTTGCTCTTGGACATTTGGAATATACAGAGTATTCTGGGAAGACACATACACCAAGAATATTTTTAGAAGATAATAACTGCATAGTTATTTTCTCTTGAACAAAACCTTGAACGTGGTCCTTATTTCTTTGGAAAAATTACATTTTTGCCAAAGAATGTCAAAGCAAGCCATAGTGGGTTGGTTTGTACTCTAATGATTAAAGTTACAGTTGTGCACCATAAATCAGTAGTACTTAGAACTCAGTAAGTCTTCACATGTGACACTTAAATCTTGGGTTTAGAGATGTACTTTAAACAGCTGTTTAACAATATTTTTACTTGTATGGCAACTGTGGTGTTTGTGCATACATAGCACAATCTACAAATATTGTAAATATCACCAATTTCTACTCCTATCTCAGTCTAGACTTCCAAAGTTGTGAGCCAGATTCATTCACCTCTCTCCTAACCACTGTAATTGTTCAGCAGTGAGTTTGCCACACCCTTACAGCCTTTGTTTGAAATCTATCTTAAAAGCTTCTGCCACATCCTTTAGCCTGCTTATTAGCTTGCTCTTCTCTCCTCGCATTCTTGAACTGGTTCTCTTTTCTCAGTCACCCCAAAATAAGCTTTTGACTGTCACAGTAAAGTTACTTCTGAATGTATGACACCCAGCATCTTTCCTCCACCCACTACCCAGCATATATTGATTCACTTTTCCCACAAAAGGTTCTGTATTTCTTCTTCAGATGGGCATATCTCTGTCCTAGATCTGCAGGGCAGCTATCCATCTTGTGGGTATTATGCAGATAAAACAATTTTCATTCTTGCAGGGATCATAGGTTTGGCACTATCATTGTTCAATATCTGTATCAGAATAATTTGGGGCCATCTACTGACTATAATGCTATACTGTAGAAATAGGTTGGTATATATCCTAAGCAATAGTTAAGGAAAACCTAAGTTTTGGTTGGACAGGGCTTTGAGCAACCTGATCTAGTGAAAAATGTCCCTCCCCATGGCAGTGGGTTGGACTAGATGATTTTTAAAGGTACCTTCCAGCCTAAACCATTCTATGATATTAATGGTATTTTTGAGTGTGAGGTATATCATATGGACCAATGTTTTCAATGTTGGGTACCCAACAGTAAAATGTCCCCTATATTTATGGAGTTCCTCAATATTCCATGTGATCACCCACTGAAGGATTGGGATCTTGTTTTTCTAAACGTGTCATCATGGTTTTTAGCAAGCCTGTCATTTGAAATTGGCAACTACCTTTATCTTTAGAAAGAATGAACTGAAAACAGTATTTTCAACTGCAGTATATATGCATCTACCAGTTAACTTTTGCACATTAAAATGCCGTTCCAGGAAAGGAATATATTGCCCCATGCAATGACAAACTGGATTTATTGAAACTGTTTTTATAGAGCGATTTACCTGAATTACTGTCTCATGAAGACAAGGTAACTTCTTTGCTGGTGCTCATGAGATTGTCCCCTAGCACAAGGGGCATTGTAAGAGAAAGTATAGAGATTTGATTTTTAAGTTGTAATATCAGTGGTGGAAGCTGATATTGTCTGATCAAAATTGAGTCAAGCTTGCAGTACTAAGACATAGGTGGAGAGGAGCAGGCACAATGAGCCCTAGCATAGCTACATTTTGATGTGAGAAGGAACAGAGAAATACAGAGAGAAGATGAGGTGGAAGGAGCAACAGGTTATGGAAACTTCCTGTAGCTGTGTTTTTAGGGTACTTAAACTGGGGGAAAGTAACTGTACAGGATGACTGTGCACATAAAAATGCAGCACACTTGCACTTAGTTTATTTGCTTTTTGACACATTTTGGTTTTGAAATGGGACAATTAGGGTAATCAAGTTGTGCTAATACTGAGTTTCATGGATGTACTGCTAAATTTAGGGAAGATATTCTTTGTCAAGCTCAGAGTAGGATGTAGTAATAAGCAAGATTTGCCATGACCATTAGGGATAGTGTCTCATAGTCATCAACATGAAATTCAGAATTGCCAAAGATGAGTAGTGGAGACTGAGAGGAAAAGATCCAGTGCTGGAGTTTGAAAGCAATGCTAGGGATGAACATTTAATTAACAACAACCAGAAAGAATGAAGAGAGAACAGCTAAGGGCTGGGTGAGTGTGGTACGTTACAGCTAGATATCACTCTCTACAACTACCTGACAGGATGTTGTAGCAAGGTGGAGGTTGGTCCTTCTCCCAAGTAATGAGGGATAAGATGAGAGGAAGTGGCCTCAAGCTGTGCCAGGGGAGGTTTAGACTGGATATTAGGAAATATTACTTCACTGAAAGGGTTGTCAGGGATTGGAACAGGCTGCCCAGGGAAGTGGTAGAGTCACCATCTCTGGAGATATTTAAAAGGTGTTTAGATGTGGTGCTTAGGGACATGGTTTAGTGGTGAACTGGCAGTGCTAGGTTTATGGTTGGACTCGATGATCTTAAAGGTCTCTTCCAACCTAAATGATTATGTGTGTGTATTAATAGTGTCATTACAGTATACAGAAAACTGCAACTCAGAATTGTAATGAGGTTAAAGTGTGTATGTTCTCCAGTTAGGTGGCCAGCTCAGTTTGGCAGTCTAGAAGAGTAAAAACTGTGTTTAGTTTTCATTCATATACTCAAGTAAATAACCATTTGTCAGGGATTGTATTTGCTTTGTTTAGTAAAATGACAACAATATGGTCATTACAATAAAGGAGTAAACATTGCAACAATGCAAGTCCTTTGTCTTTCAACTTGATACTTCCCTGTGGACAGTTAGTTTAAGAAGAATTAGTGCTGAGTTGGACATCTACATTAGTGAAATTGCTCGATTAAACCCAGCATTGTGAATTCTCAAGTGGGCAAAGTTTCTAAGTTATAGGGTTCACTGGGAAGTGTGAGATATCGGTAAGATTGGTCCTTTGTCAACATAAATCTGTTAATGAAGGTTTAGTGGGCTCTAATTTGCTTTGAGCAGGTGATATTTAGAGTGAACATTTATCTTTCATTCACTTCCATTCACACATAACGTAAGTTCCATTCCAATATGCAAATGTCATATTGATTCACTTGTAATTACCAGACTGATAAGATACATATGCCATTCAAGAAAATTTTGATAATATTACTGTATTTAATTTATGACACACTTTATGAAAAATAAATATTTGTTGAATCTAATGATTTTACATATTTATTGGTTCACTATTATTGTCTCAATACCTTTAAGGCCAGGCTACTTCATTGCTGCAAATATAGAAGTTTTGAAACAGAAGTCATAACAAATAACTTAATGATTTACAGAGAAACTGTATTAATAATGCAGAGCTTCTGAAGTCCTCTATCTTGCAGCTGATTGCAATTTGATAGAAGTACTGTAATTGGCAAAGTTCATGTACTGTGTATAGTGATACTGGCTGAGAAGATACGAGACAAAAGTATTTGCAAATTTTACTGATCATCTAATTCTAAATTTTTCTCCTTTTCCAAAAACTGAATCTAAATTACTCAGGGATAACAACTGTAAAAGCAGCTCAGTAAAAACATGGCTTTAAGCCGTAAGAGCTGAAGTGGCTCTAACGCCATTTAGAATATTTAGGAGAAAATTTCTCTAATGTAGGCACATACTAAGTTCTGTTCCCTTTTTTTTGCACTTTGATTTTCTCTGCAGTGGAGAAATTTACCAAGTTAAATAGTATTTTTATATCTACTGATTATTTGCAGTTTTCCTTACATGTAGCTGACGCCAATCCTGAGATACCAGTATCAGTGGATTATTCTTTGCTTGGGCTATTGACAGTTTAAATTTTTGCTTCCACTGTGAGTGAAGAAGACTGTCTGAATGATTTCGCATAGTGCTGCTGTTCTGCCACCCTGTGTGGCTGAGCGCCTGAAATCTCTGCATAGTGCATTGCTTCTGGGTATGAGCAAGTCATGTGCAGGTACCTAGATGGAAAGCATTGCATCTTATGTTTTAAAATAGTTTTACTGTGAGTGGGACAGGATTTCCTAAAACAATTCTATAAGAATAAGGGGGTGGGGGGGTGGGGTGTTTATCTGTGCATAAATGCATGATTCAACAGCAAAGTTAAGTCCTTTAGCACTGGTGTTTTATTCATAAATAGTTTCTCTGCATTCATACGGATTTCATGAGATGCTTATGAATAAATGAATTAGAGTAGTATAGGTAGTTGAAACAGTTGCCATATTTCAGGTGGAAATTACTAATTTATCAGCAGAAACTTAATAATTGCCTATGTGTGTGATCCTTTCGTCTGGTAAAATAAAATAAAAATAGGCTGGTATCAAATACCTTCAGTGGTTTAAATTTATTTGTTTTACTTCCAGCAGATAGGAAACTGGATTAGGGAAGACTTAAACAGGTCCATTTACAAGTGAGCTATCAAGATGAAGATATATATTGATAGGTTTTCCAGCTCAGTTTTGTGACTGAGCCCATTTACTATGTTAATTATTGACCATGGACTAAGAACTATGTGTGTGCTTATGAAATTTGTAGAGTGTGAAATGTTGGGAGATATTGTAAAAAAAGGGAAGCTGCAGTTTAATGATATAAGAATTTGATCATCAGGCAAGAATTAGATGATCTTGTCAATTTTGATGATAGAAATACAATCAACTATAATAATCTCTTGTAATCCACATTTAGGGATTGGTTGTATTGACCTTTCTCAATAGAAAGAAAAATGGTTCACTTTCCAGAATCATCTAACAGTTCACCCAGCAAAAATATCCTGCTCTTTTAAGGCCTTAGTATGCAGCCATACATTTTTTTTTTTTTTTTTGTCTTCCTGTGGATTATTATAGCTGTAGCTTTTCAACTGTTATTCCCAAATGTATCAGGAGTTTTGTTTGTCCTGTGGTAGATGTTAGTAGAAGTTCTGCTGATCTTTCTTTTTGCCTTTTTGCCAGTGATCAAAGAATAGGTGGAACTTGGATTACAATCTGTACCAGCCTAATAATATTCTTATGTACCATTCCAGCTCTGCTGACTTATTTTAAGTGATGTAGGAAAGCTTTGTACTGTAATGTCTATAAAACTCAAATCTGTATAAAAGAATATCTACCTATTCTCTCATATCCATAAATGAAAGGGGAAATTTTTTTAGTGGCAATATTTTTCTTAATTGAAAAAATAAAATTAAAATAATGTGTTGTATTAAATGATTCTGTGTGAATTATAGTACAAATTAATTTGATACCAATAAAATACATTTTTTAAAGTTTCTGATTTACCTGGTTCTCACATCCTGTTTAATTTCTGTCAAGGTTATTGATAATTTCTGTGAAACATTGATATAATGGACAGTTGTCTTTTGTAATTAATGTCATACTTGTCATATTGTGCTATGTAAAGAGTAATTGTCTAAATTGTTAAAAAATAATATTTTTTTAAAAAAACTAGAGATAAAATTTTTGGGGAAGAGACCCATTACTGTTTTATATTTTTATGTTATTGGATGTTTATTATATATGCCTAGAATTCTTGTACAATTTTATAAATCAGTTCAAGAAAATAGGACTAGATTTTCTATTCTGGTCCTTTACTGTAGTCTGACAGTGCACAAAGCCTTCACAATGACTTCCATTTTTTTTGTTTCCACTTCAAACTGCTTTTACTAAGTTCTTCTCGAACAATATTTTTTTTTTTCAAACCATATAAAAATGTTCTGTACATAAGATGTAACAGGTGCTGTTAAAACACCAATTGACTAAAAGTATATAAGCAATATTTACACTTTATCTTAAGTTCTCTTAAGAAATCTGTCAAATTCTTTCTTTACAATTATAACACTTACTGAGTTTGAATGAAACCTTATAAGCAGAAAACCATGTTCCCTTCCCAACTCTTAATGTAGGCTACACATTCTAATTCAATGAATGAGATTTATTTACATATGTAATTATATAACTATTTAATTTTATAAATTAATTTGATTTTATAAATATTTGTTTGTTATAGTATGTTTATATACACTTTATATATGCACATATACAAAGTAAGGTATATTATACTTTATGTATTTTATGTATTATATGTTTATATAATGTATGTATCATTTTTATATTTAAATTTATAAAAAGAAAGAGTGATGTGCACTTAATGCTGTAGTTTGAAATTTTTTGGAAAATTGACTATGTACGAATATAAAATGCTCCAGGGGAAATATGAATGAAGCTGACTGAGAATTTTTTTGACAATATGGTTTTGTCAGGTTCTTCAATTCCCCACTTTCTTGGGAAGTTATACTTTTTTGATGAAGATTAAATATACAGTCAAAACAAAAAAAATGATAGCCATATGAAGAGGATGCTTGTTTATAAAAAGGGAGACAGAGGTTTAGGTCTATGTTCTGCCTATCTGGATTAATGCTAGCATAAACCCTGTACTTTTGGTGTTGGGGGTTTTTGTTTGTTTGTTTTTTCTAGACTTTCTTTTTGACATCTGTTACATGTGGTAGAAATGCTTAAATATTTATAGAAGTTAGTACCCTGCCATCACCTCTGGGCTATAATTTGATTTTAGGTTAATCTGAAATACCCTCAGTACTGGGAGCAACATAATTAGATCTGCTAACTTTCTACAAACCCAACACATTGGGTCAAAGTGGGAATGCTGGCAATGGGAGGCATTTGTCTCTTTGACAGGTCTTGTGAAGTGACAGAGATATGCAGCTGTGGGCCACGGCATATCTCAGTGCCCACTCTTACAAGGGGTGGGAGGTGACTTCCAGAAGGTCTTTCAGCACTTAGGCTTATTAGAAGATGTGTTCCCCCAGTGTACTCAGATTGACACATGACATTTTGGATCAGAAGAGATCCTGTAGCACTTGTCCTGCAGATGTGTGAAGTAGAACGTAAGAGGTGAGAAAGGCAAAACAGGGTTTAATACAGAATGAGTAAGCATCCTTCAGACATTGTACTTGACACTTGAAATTGACTAAGAGCTCTTCTGAGCAGAGAAAATTAGAGGGAGTGGGACAACAATGTGATGGGCTTAATTCTATGTAGCTTTGCTAACCTTGAAATTCTGGTCTAAAACTAGTAGAACAAGAAGTTGTCCAATCGTCTTCTACATCTTAAATTATATTTTTTTGACCATTGTTCTTTCCATTTCCTTCTCCCATGCTCTTTCTTTTACTCTGTAGTTTTTCATGTGTTCTTGATTTTATCAAGAGGCCTAAAAGAATTTTTAAAACTTTCTAGGGAGAGGAACACCATTCTCTATGCAGCATTAAAGTTTCATATGGAAGATAGTTTGAATTAAACACTTGCAAGTTATTGTGTATATTTATTTGTATTTAAGAATTTGGGTACAACGTACTAATTGTGCATTTATTAGGAGATTGCAAACTGGAAATCAGACCTGGTCACTAGCATATAGAATATGCATTAAGATGTCTGTGACACTAATGAATAGAATATATGTGAATGTACATACACACACACATCCGCACATATATATGTATAGTAATTCAGCAAAATTACTGGAAGGTTATTGTCTAGTCACAATTTATGTATAGGGACTAATTTCAGTATGTGCCAAAAGCTATCCTGAAAAGATGCTTTTAAATTTTAAATGTTGGAACTTAGAATTGTTTTAATATATCCTCACTTTTCAGCATTATGGAACATTGGTATTGAATGAAGTGGATAATGAGGTGGTGATACTGTCTAGCGCTTAATGGATATAGAAGCAGAAATAGCCAGGCAAATATTACCAAAGATATTTCACTTTTAAAATAAAGTTTGTAGGATTATGGAATGGTTACATTCAATCTGATGCTTACTCAGTTTTATTAAACCATGGTGCAAAGTTGTTTGTATTAACCACAAAATGCTCAGCTTATTATGTGTTAGTGTACTATCAGAAATATGCTGGTTTTGTATGCTTTTGTAGTCAGCACCTCATAAGGAAATGTTGTGGCTAATACATTTAGCCACCTTACACTACTTCTGTCTTGAGAGACTACATTTCCATTTATAACTAGGTAAACAGAGAACGTTTTCTGACAATAGTTGCAAACAAGATCTGAACTGAGACAAAGATTTGGATTAACCATCAGGTGCAAGCTATTTCTAGTATTAGTGTACCATAATAACCCTTGAATTAACAATTTAATATTAAAATTTTCACATAATACAGTGTTGGATTGTATTTGTCTAAAAAATGAATGCATGAGCAGAGTTGTATATTATTTCAAGTGTTCACTTGCCATTTACTGTTAGATGAAATGTCTTAAGCCATAAAATGTTTGCATAATGCACAATGAATTTATGATAATTAAATAGATATTTTCATTTACTGTTTTTAGGCTAAATTTTTTCCGAGATGTTCCTGAGTTCAGAGTACTAGCATGTGGTGGAGATGGAACAGTAGGCTGGATTTTGGATTGCATAGGTAATCAATAGTGTTTACATAATATTTTTCATTTTACTGCTTGTCCCTATATACCAAAGTATGGATACAGCTCTTTCGAACAAGATCTTGTTCACTGAAATTTTTGAAGTTTATTAGTTTGGGACATGATTATTTTTAAGGATATTCAAATTGCAAAGGATATTCAAATTACAAAGGATATTCAAAATCCATAGACAAGTCCAGTGTTTGTAGTTCTCTGGATTTCCAGAAATCAAGAAATTTAAATCAATCTGTTTTAATTTCAGTTCAAAGTCTATTCCCCAAACTGAATCAAATCTAAGTTGTTTCTTTTAAGACCATATACCTTAGGTCATTTGCTTTTTCAGTTCCCAAATTTTTTTGTTAATGCTCCATTATCCCATAATGGAGATAATGGGATAACAGTCCTTTGAAAAGGACTGCTCTGGCAGCTGTGTAGACACCTGTGCAGCAAGGTATGTACATAATTTAAGTTTTGGAGTTCTTTCAGTCAGTTGGCCGTAAAGTGCTTTGTACAAATCGTTAGGAAGGCACAGAATTCAAGATACTACAGACTTAAAATTTCTCAAGGCTTATTAGGAGAATATCATCTCACACACCACATAATCCTTTATTTGGCATTAGAGGAGCTGCAGAGAGAAAAAAAATGGGAATATATGATGGTGGAAATTAGGAAGGAGATGGAGAGGTCAAAAGAAACAACTGAAAGTTTGGATGAAGAGCGTTTAAAAGTGTGCTTTGTGGGAGGTGTGGTCCAGTCCAGAAAACTTTTTAAAGTTCAATGAAAAGTAAAAATGATATCACGGAGGAATGGATGACAACAAAGGCATATGTCCTGGTTTGAAGGAAAAAAACCCAACTTTTTGCAAATACAGGCTATTGATTGTAACTCTCAAATAGCTTTCAAAATCGTAAATCAATGTGCATAAATAACAAGTGTATTGCCTAAACTTGGAAGGGGTGAAGTTTTGCAGCTGTTAATTGTGTCATCACTTTTTTACATGAGGTCTAAAATGCCATGCAGTTACTTTCTCTTTCAGTGGTATTATTTGAACAAAAGACTGCATTTTGTCTTAGTAAAATACTGTCTTCTGCAGCAAATTTTGTCGTACAGAACTAAGAAATAATTTGGAGGATCCAGGATCCATTTGCTTCATAGGTGCAGGAAGTAGATTTTTGAATGCTGTCTTTTAGCGAACAAAGCCCTTTGGCGCAGTATTGCATATAAAGTTTAAGAAATCACCTGCTTTGAGAAACAGACACTTTCTAGTTGGATCTTTTCTTCCCTGATCTCCTGATATACAAAGAATCTTAGCCAAGAGCAAAGCAAGAAGGAAAAAAAACCAAACCACATAAAGAAGATAAAAACAACCAAACTTTTTTCTCCTCAGCTTGAGGCTTTTATACTTTATTTTTTTAAATTATTTTATTAAATGTTAAATTCTCTTAAAGATTTGCAATACACTGGTACTGTAAATGCTAAGTCTTCCTGAAGAATTGAAGAGAAAAATTGATAAGTAACAAGATGTCCCTGCCACATCCATTGGATATGTAAACTCCTGCTGAAAATTGCTGATAATTGGGCATAATTCTATGAACAAAATAGCTGATTGTTTAACTATTCAAGCATAACTTTTAAACTAGACATGCTACTCATTCCAATTAAATGGGGAATTTGACAAATTACGTATCTGAAGTATTATACCTGGGGGATATCTGCCCCACTTCCAGCTTTCAGAAAGGCTGTATTTCTTGAAAAGAGTTTTTACATTTGGATTTTGAACAGAGATCCTTTGGCTTGAAATGCTGTAGAAGTACTGATAAAAAGTCAAAAGACACTCTAAGTTCATAAATTTCAAAATATTGCTTATTAAATACAAAATATTGACTTAGAGACTTGATCAGATAGATCAATGCTAATTTTGAATAGCAGGTTTAATTCCTGATGGGCAAACCCCTAGTGTTGGTTCCAGGGAGTTCTTGGTAATGGTGCTCATGTGTAGACACGAATCCAAGTGAATACACAGTTAAACACAAATTTAGTCACACAGATGAAAAAGTACAAGATCCATCTCATTACTCATGCCCTTAACTATTACTCTTTTGCATTCGTAGCTGGAGATGGCAGAGCTGAGAGCAACAGAGAGCACAACATGTTCAGTCTTGGAAAGATCTTGCGTATCATTGTCTATGAATGTTTATCACATCTATGGGTTACAAAAGTCCTTGTAATAACAGTTGAGTAAATTAGGATTAAGGATTGAGTATTGACAAGTATTGACTGGGAAAGGGGCTGCAGAGCAGAGTGGCTTGGTGAAATGCTTGTTGCTGAGCAGGCAGCATAATTTCATATACAAAACATATATCACTGTCTTTCACTGAAGCAAAACCTAACACAGTTACTCTATCAGTACCATACAATTAGATTTTTTTTTTTTGTTCCTTAGTTATGTTTTTCCTTCTTTATTCACAGAGAAAGCAAACTTGATTAAGCATCCTCCAGTTGCTATCCTGCCTCTTGGGACTGGCAATGATTTAGCAAGGTGTCTGAGATGGGGAGGAGGTAAACACAAATTAAAATACAATGCATTATGTAATTAAAATGAAAACAATAACTTTTGCATCAAAGTCTACTCTCAACATTTGGATTTTTTTTTTTATGATGTATGTAAGGAACCATTATCACCTTTCCTCTTTTTGGAGTTAGCTGTCTGTAAATGTTATATAAACGATTGTATAGATACTAAAGGTTATAATCACTCTTCATACCTTGTTTGTAGCTTTTGCTGACACCAGAAAGGCTCCAAGGTGCAATGAGAATAGTATATAGCTATTTGGTTGGCTTTTTACCATCTGTATTGCAGTTATTTCTTTGATCAATACCTTATAAAGGGAGTATTCTTAAATGGATTTTAATTGGGGCTGTTCTGAAAGGGTTACTGAAAACAGCTAATAATGGTTTTGGAGTGGTTTCATCTTTTTTAATATTCATAAATATTAAATGAAAAATGTGTCTCAGCCTCAGACTAGTTCCTTTGATCCACTCCTCTTCTCCTATAGAGGATTCCAGACAATAAGTGCTGTGGTGCTATTTATCAGGAAATGAGAAGGCAAAGAATGCTGAAAGGAGAATATAAGTAGAGTCAAACCTTTAATACCCTTTGCATCCTTTCCTGGATGTATGGAGCCGTAGTCTCAGCTCCTCCAATAACATATTTCCATTCAGGATTTGCATTACAGGATAACTTGAAGGAGACACAAAGAAGAAACTCTTAGGCAAAACTCAGTCTCTGGTGAAAGCATGTCAGTTTATGGGCTCACAGCCAGTTCTGGTTCAGGTCTCAGATGGAACTTGGCTGTTTATTTGGAAATTCTCAGCCTTTGTAGATACCTCTTCCTTCTTCTGTCTCATCGTAGCAAGTTTCCCTTCCAAATGTCTGCCTTGTTACCAGGTGGTCTATAGCAAATTCTCAGTAGTTTCTGTGCTATAGAACTTTTGTTAACCATAATGTTCTGTCAAATCATTTGAGGACCTCCTTTATTTTCTCTGTCATGACTGGTGATTGTTTATTCACATAGTCTTAAGAAAGGAAAGAAAAGAAGAAAAACCAACCCAAACCCCAATCAAATAAGCCTTGCTTCACCTTCTGAACATTCATAAAGTAGAGTCATAGAATAATTGAGGTTGGAAGGGGTCGCAGGAAGTTGCTAGTCCAATCTCCTCTTCTAAGCAGGGTCTGCTATGAGAGCATTTGATTATATTAGTCAGGACCTATCCTGCCAGTCACTTCTATTTATTTCCTTCTGTTCTGAGTGATTCCATCTGGACTAAAGTAGAAAATACAGTATGAAAATATTCTGGCTTTCATCATTCTTTGCCCAGTTGCTTTGTGGTAGACAATGCCATAATGCAGATTTTCTGGAACTTCCATAGATGGGAGAGGAGGCAGGGCTTCCAAAAACTAAATTGCTGGTGAGTGGTCACAAGGATGCAGACAAATGGAATTGTGCATGCTGCTGTTATGCGGTGGTTGGCAATAACTTACAAAAGCATACTATATAACCATAAAGAAATACATCAGCAGTGGGTTTTGAGCAGGGAGGCTTTGAATGGCTTTGCTTGCTAAAACTGTTAATGACCCTGGAAGTGCATATTGCTTGAATATGAAAATTTATTTCTGATTTGAAGGAGGAGTGAATCCACAGAGCTTAGTTACCTATTACTAAGTCATTTGGTCTGAACAGTATTCAGAGCTGATAATGTCACTTGGTAAAATCCCCGCACTTCTTATGTGTGCAGACATATGTACTGTATGTTGTTTACAGACTCGTGAGTATACACAAGTTTTCTACTGAGTCTAGTATACAGTGTAGTGAACTACTACTAATAGTGAATTACCTAAAGATATGTGAGTGCTTCTTGGTGAGTAAGATCTCTCTACAGAGCAGGATGAGGCTCATCAAGGAGTTGTTGAAAAATGGAAAAATATTAGTTCTGCTGATAAGTCATCAGTTATAGATTTCAAATTTTGGATTTGTTATGCTAAACTACATTGAAACAATCGACAAAAAATAATAGACAGCTTTTAACCTTTCAGTCTCTTGTCAGACTTTACTCAGACAAATCTACTGTATGTCTTTTTTCCATAAATTCTGAAATCAAAGGGATTTAAATATTAAGATTAATGTCATAGTAAGAACATTTTGCAAAGTATAACCCTAGGTTCTTTGATAACTGCTATAATAATTTTGAAAATTCACAGGATTGGCAAGTTTTGAAGATCAAATTATTTTCTCCAGTATAAATCTGATGCCCAGTAAAATCTGTAGAATTAATCTAAGTTTACATTAATTTAGCTGAGTCCAGAAATCACCTTTGGTTTTGTACTCCTTTTGATGACAGGTGATGGAAAAATAGTCAATACTTCAAACACAATACTGCCTTTCAGGTCTTGTATGCATAGTTTTAATTTTTTCAGTCTTCTAGAAAGAGAAAGAAAATGTAATGAAACTTCATAATGTTTGATTAAATAACCATTTTCATGTTTTGCTAGGTTATGAAGGTGAGAATTTGATGAAGATCTTAAAAGACATTGAGAACAGCTCAGAGATTTTGCTGGACAGGTGGAAATTTGAAGTAATACCCAATGATAAAGATGAGAAAGGAGACCCAGTGCCTTACAACATCATCAATAACTACTTTTCTATTGGCGTGGTAAGACTTATGCTTATCCTTAAGTGATTTTCTTTTTCTGTTTTGAATAAATATTTGCATTGCATGTCTTCAGGAGAAGAATTGTTGGCTACAGATCATTTATAATGTTATTTTGCTAGTGAAATGAATACATAGATGACTGACAGCAATTTACATAAATTTACTTCCACACATTCAAACCAGAATTATTTTTCAGGACCTTCTACCTTCCCATCTATAAAGAAGATATTTGTGTTGTTCCTAATGGTTTATGAGCAGCAATAGCACTAAATTTAGATTGTCGTTATGAAGGTCCTATAAAAATATAAAGGAAAACTAATCACTTAATAAGAACTCTAAGTAACCTTTTCCATTAGTATTCACATAATCAGAACTGTTTAAAAGAACAGTGGCATTCTTTATTTCTTCAGAGAAGTTTTAAATAATAAAATAATATAAAAAACCCCACAGTATCTTCTTGGTTCTCTCTTATGGGCATATTCACAGTTAGAATGAATTATGAGGAAAAGGGGTTTAAGAAGCTCTTTGTGTCCTAGGAACTTAATCACCAGCTTGTGCTTCTCTATGGTTTCCCACTATATCTGCTATCCACACCACGTATATGAGAGGAATTAGGCCTCTGCAGTCTGACTCTTCAGCCTTTTGCATTGGATACGCTTTCAGACAAGCAGAAGAATGACCACAATGAGGTCCAAATTTCACAGATTTAATAGTTCATAAATAAGATTTTTAACTTGGACACAAATGAAGTCTAATTAACTTGGGAACACGCCCTCCAATAGCTAGCGCTGGCTGTTCTGAAATCAACTTGTTCCATATATATTACATGAATCTGTATATTATTTAAAAAAAAAAAAATCAAAATCCACTTTTACATGATATCTAATTCTGCAATCCAGTATTTCAGAATGCTACAAAAAAGTGTTTTAATGGGAAGTACAACATACAACATTGTAAATCTAAGGAAGTTAAGGATGTGTACTTAGTTTATTGGATCTCTGTGCTTCAGCATTGACAAGGTTCTGCCTCAACTTTAAGTGGTTGATGAAATTTTTTACATATTAAGTGCAATTCTATAATTTTGATATAGTGCCTATCAGCAACATGAAGAGACAGTCTATTCCTTAAAAACATTCCTTGGCTTCCTGTACTGTGTAGTCCTAAATGCTGAAAAAACAATTAATCAGCTATCCCCAAGGTTAAGTAATAAGAAATTGTTGTTGGGGTTTTTTTGCTTGTATAGTTCGGATTTTAGCCACTCTTGTTCAAAGCAAGTGCAGAGAACAACTAGATGCAACAGAAAGAACAGAAATTAGCATATAAAAGTTCATAAATGCAAAGTATAGGCACCAAAACCAGTGCAAAATTAAGTTCATAAATAGGAGAGAAAGTGCAAAGAAAATCTTTGGTTACAGGGAAAAAATACCATGATAACAGAAAATGCCCAGCACAAGAGGACATATTTAGTGACTTTGTCAAAAGGGAATATCAGTGCTAAAGCTCACAGTTGAAGAAAGAAAATAAATGTGTTATACTAAGGAAGCAAGCAAGAAGTGAGAGGGAGGAGGGATGAGATTTTACACCTATATATTAATACAGTGCAATTTAAATATTTCTAAAATGTGGAGTGCCACCACATGTAAAGACGCAGCACAGAAACAGGAAATTGAATGCCAAGTAGATACTGGGACATCTGTGAATGTGCTAGGCTTCAAAGAATCCTTTAGCATTTTTCAAGGGAATAAAACAGAATTGCATTCAAGAAAAAAAGTTGAACTGAAATTATACAGTGGCAAGATCATAATACTATTAAGGACAAGGTAAATTACTTGTAGAATACTGCGGGAAAACAGCAGGCTCTAGGCTCCATGGCCCAGAAGACTCAGTTTTCAGTTAAAAACTTTAAATTCATGACTTTAATAACACGAAACTTACGATTCTTCACATAATAGAAGTGTGAGCACCAGAAAATTATACCAGGAATGGACAATACAATATGTTGCATTGAGAAAAGCATCTAAAATTGTAAAATTGCATTTCTGAAGGAGTAAGAACTGCCCAGCTTGTCATAGGTGGAAGTACATAAAATGCCGCCTTCTCAGTTTCATTGGTGTGAATAAGACAAAGCAAATGGAGAAAATCAGAAATTGGATTTTAGAGTTGCTGAAATTGTGTGATTCGTATATTAGGTAGCATTCATAATAACTCATAATAACTCTTGAAAAGCCAGACAATATATTTGTCTATGTAAATAGATGAAGTGCTCAAACTTGGCTAAAGTAAACCTAATTTCATAAAAGCAAAATTGTTTTCAGTACTTGCTGCCTAATACAAACTTTGGCAAGCACTGAGTTGGGAAAGCAGCAATCTACCACCATGTTGCACACCAGTCCATAGCTGCTGATACCCAAGAACATAACTGGAGCCAAGCAAAAAAATACTAGTGCCGCCAACAATGTTATATTAAGAGAAACCAAAAGGATTGGTATCGTAGACAATGTTATTCATAGAACTGTAGAAAATCACTGAGTCATCTCTCCATTCCTCTCCGTAAGCTAGCATCAGTGACACTTGCCTAATTCCTGATAGATGCTTATCCAGTTTGTCTCTAGAAATTCCCAGTAAAGGAAATATGCCTGTGATGACCTACTGTATTACTTTGTTGTCCTTAGTCTGAGTTTTCTTTGTCATATCTAACCTGAAGAGTCTTGGTGTAGTCTGGGCCCAGGTCATTTATTTTCCTGTCAAGAGTGGAGAAGGAAAATAAATTATTCCATTCCTTTGTTAAACTACTTACTACTTACTAAAAAGGTGTATCAGATCATCTGTTAATCTTGTGTTCTATAGCCTTTCTATCTCCAGTTTCTTCAGCCTCACAGAAAATGCTCTCTAGACATCTGATCGTATGTGTTGCTTTTATCCGTGCTCAAATAAAACAAGAGAATTCAATCCAATTACTCCCTTTGGTACATATCTCTCTGGAACCATAATGCTTCCAATTAGACACAATGCTGCAGTTGGTGTCTTATCAGCACTGAGTGAAAAAGAGGAATTAATTCATGTCTTGAAGAGGATACCTTTATTAAGAAAAATTAGCCTTCTTAATATTAGCATGAATTTCTTTATTCATATTTGACTTGTGATTCATTGTTAATTTCAGATACTATTCTGAAGAACCACTACTTCATATCTCATTTGGGGTTTTCATAGGTAATTCTTCCTGCCTTCCTCCTCTTCCCTGTAAGAAACTTACACTTAATTGAATTACACCCTCTTTTCATTTTTACTGTTTCTCCAAGCCACTGTGAAAACTAACGGTAACCTACAGCATATTGCACATTGCCTCATAGATTCATGCCAAATAATAAACACAGTCTCTAATCTGATATGAATAGAACGTGCTGTAAGAATTTTGTAACAGTATGGCAGAAATTGTATTTGACAACAAACAATCTCAAGATATACTTAGAAAGGCCAGGAGAGTAAAACTCAATAAAATTGTGCTTGACGTAGGGCTCTTACTGCTTTAGGACCATAATTCAGGTTGGAAGGGATCGCAGGAAGTCATTAGTCCAATCTCCTGTTCTAAGCAGGGTCAGCTGTGAGAGCAGGTCACATTGCTCAGGGCTTTATCCAGTTGGGTCTTAAAAACCCCCAAGGACAGAGATGGCACAACCTCTCTGGGCAACCTGTTCTGATGCTTGAGTGTCATTTATGATGATGATGTTTTTCCTTACATCCAGTGTGAATCCCTCTTGTTTCAACTTATGTTCTTTGTCTCCCATCCTCCCATTATATGCCACTGTGAAGAGCCTGGCTTTGTCATCTTAATAACCTTCTCATAGGTACTTGTGTGCTGCTAATAGATCTCCCTGAAGCCTTCTCTTCTAGCCTGTGAGCCAGGTCATCCAGCTAGTCTTTTTTTTTTAACCTATTTTCCACCAATCAAGACCATTATATTCCAGCCTGGATGCAAGAAAGCTGGGGTAGACAGTGTTCAAAACCTCACTGAAGGCTGAGCATGACATCCACTGCTCTCTTCTCATCTACAAATCTAGTTTGTTTTATCATAGGCAGCAATCAGAAGGCAATTTACCCATTGGAAGGAAAATGATGCACTAAGTTGAAAAGGAATGTTTTACAGTAGTGTGTGTATGTGAAAAGTTTGATTAGGATGTTCAAGCAAAAAAAGGCATTTTTTTCTACAGCAGTCTCAGAGCTCTGATATGTACATAAGTATATACACTCTACTATGTGTAAGTACAGGGAAAAAAGTAACAAACAAAGTGAGATATAGTAGCTGACTGAGTATGTGCAATGTTCAACCTGATGAAAGCTCAAAGTATGGAAGAACCATACAAAGCGTAAGTGAAGCTATGTGTCAGTTCCAAAGTAGGAGCTAGAAAACATCTATGAGCAATGTAGAATAAGATAAAGATTTTTCAAGTGCTTACATCCATCATTCTGTCAGGATGGCAAGATACCAGGAGAGAAGTTCCATCTGCTTCCCAATAATACTGGAGTCACTGAAACAAGCTAAATATCCATGAAAAATGCGTATTAAAACAGTCAAGTCATATTTGCTTAAAAAAAGAAAAAAAACAAAACAAAAAAAAAAAAAACACAAAAAGAAAAACCCCACCAAACCCAAAAAAACCAAAACCCAATCAAAAGAATCCCTCAAGAATATAGCAGGACCATCTGAAAATGGAAGCTTGTCTTGGAATGTCACAGATTCAGTGAGCTGGACAAACATAACTGACAATATTAGAGGACAGATAAGCAGGCATGATAGAGACAGGAAGCATCAGGCCAACTGTCACAGAATCACAGAATGGCAGGGGTTGGAAGGGACCTCTGGAGATCATCTCATCCAGCCCCCCTGCTTGAGCAGATACACCTAGAGCAGGTGCTAGGTCAGACAGTGGTAAGTAAAATTGCTGACATATTTTGGAGAAAATAAGCAGTTCTTTTCCCCGTAATCTACACAACCTGCTTTAATAGTCATACATTCATGCACTAAGTTGATGTTATCACAGTGATCATCAAAGACAGAGTTCAGTAATGATAGTATTGGTGTGTTATCCCAGACTATTCTAGACCGTGGGCTTGCAATGAGTTTCTGCAATTGCTGCAGTAATGGAATTTCAGTCATGTCATATCATTTAGCTAACTTGCTGAGGATATAAAAAATTTACTTAGAGGAAGTGTGTGTGTGTAGACACAGTATGTCAGCTTGTGCATAGTATTTGTCATGGGTAGCCTTTTCCCTGTGGATAAAACAACATAACTTATGCTACTTTCTTCAGGCACTCAGTTGCTTACCATTAATGGTGAGTCAACATGTGTATGTGGACAGTAACTTCAGATAAGCTTGTGTACTGTAATACCCCTGCATATCTGATTTATTTTATCCTAGCTATTTTCCGTGTCTGTATCCCAGGCTTGTATTAAAAAACAAAAAACAAACAAACAAACAAAAAAAAACCCTTCACTAATCAATTATCTAGCATGCTATCTTAACATAGAGAAATATTTTCACAAAATTCAGTAATAACTCTTCAGTTCAATGCTTGATCTAAACAAAGAAACCACCCCAAAACCCCAAATTAAAATCCTGTATACTTATGACTGTATGCCAGCACTACTCTAAGTGGCAAAAATAAGAGGAGAAAAGTGGCTATAGATACCCCTAAAACTTACACCCTGTTTTTACAAACAGTTGCTCACAAGTCTAATCTCAGATCTTGCCAGGATCAAACCATTTTCACCAAACAGTCATGCAGTCACAACAAAGCGTAGATACACATTGTTAATTACAAAATGTACCAGTGGATGGGCATATATTCCATGAAATTCACAATAAATATACCCAATTTGAGTACACACAAAACATATAAGCATGGAAGATGGTGAAATACTCATTTGTTGAGTGAGACCTGAGCAGTAGGACATGCAAGATGAACGTCCAACAGACAGTGAGGCAAACTCTCGCATAAAACCAAGAAACACAACAAACCAACTTCAGAACAGTCTTTTTGACCTTGAGAACAACTTGCATCTGCACCATCATCAAACCATGTAATGGCATGGTCAAAAATTTTACATAATGCTGAGATGTTAAGAAACAATCCTTTTAAGCTTAGGGAGAAGTAACTTAGTTGTCAAGCAATTTTAGTTAGATAATAATTAAAATGGAGTGACTGTCAAGGCTATGCATCTTTTATGGGGAAGTTATTAAAGAATGTTAAATGTGTAGGGAAGTTATGTTGCCTGATTTTAGTGTTTCCAATGATTGTCTCAAAGTGAGACAAAATGGGTGTTTTGATAAAAGCTTTCTCAAAGAATGCCTCATTAAATGTTCAATTGTGATTAAACATTAGAAACCTTGATTTTCACCAAATGTTTGGTTGAAAAGAGCCTGAAGAAGGGGGGAGAAACAATTTTATTTACTTAGAGATAGGAAAAATGGGAGAGAGAGCAAGAAATCTCTGCGACTTAGGCTTGCTGTGCTTTTTCTTCAGGGTGGATACTCAGTGTTTCTATCTGGGCTTTCTTCTAATACGTAGGAGGGGTGTGAGTTTTAGGAACAAGCCATAGACATGCAGGATGGAGGCAGAGTTGTGTAGGCAAAATCACAGTGGAGGTTTAGGGTTTGAATTAGCTGATTAAAAGCTTAGAAATAATATGAGCTAGGCAAAGTCCATTCACAGATATGATTATAAAGGACAGGAGATTCACTCATGCTCTTTTTAAAATCCTTTTCTGTAACTCACTTCCACTTGGATTAGTCAATAAAAGTTCCTGGAAAATTGGCCAAAATGTCCTAATTTTCTACGTCTGGGAGTACTAGCAGTGCTGTAACTGCCACACATTCATTGAAGATGGAAAAAAAAAAAACAACAACAACAACAACAAAAAAAAAAAAAAAAAAAAAAAAAAAAAAACAAACAACAAAAAACCCCAGAGAAATCAGGCAAAAATTATAATGGAGTCCTTTAAAAAAATCTTGTTGCTATTTGATATCTCATAATGAACAATTCTTATTCATAAGGGTAGGTGAGTACGTCAGAGGCTCATGGTAACATCCTTGACTGGAGCAGATAGCTGTAGGCCAAACCAAAGACCCAAAGGTAGTCAGCTGAGCACCAAGCATCATTTTGCAGCAGCTAACTTTGCTAGACCCTGATATTTTATGTTTATTATGCAAACAACTTGAAAATGTTAAAAGAAATATTAATTGTACTCAGATAATGGCTGACCTCAAAAAGGCTAAAAATGTTTAAACCAAACAATTCATCTATCTCCCATTGACTTCCTTTATAGTTACTCATAGCACTTTGTATTGTTTTCCATTTTGTGGGTAATAATGCTGAAAGAAATTACAAATAGGTTTGCATTGCTGTTGCGATGAGAATCCTAAAGTAGGTTTTCCAGAAGCAAGCATAATTTTGTATTTAGTGTTCTGCCACTGAATTAGTTTAGAGTTTAGCCTTTATGGAGCCAAAATTAGGTCAACATGTATCTGCTGAAAATATTTTACCATAAACGTTTTCTTCCTTTGTTTTCTTTCTCTTTTTTTTACTGTTTACATACATCATAGATCTATCTGATGTTAATAGGAGATAAACTATTAACAACACTGTTTAACTATCATTTGAATTTTTGTAATTGCATAGGTTATTACAGAGCATATGCTACTAAGCCCCTTGCAGCTCTGTAATTAGAGTGTTGGAGCATAAGAAACTGAACTTTCAAACATCTGCGTTGTCTTTTAGTACAATTTGTATAGAAAGAAGTATGACCGAGAGAGATTTTAAGGCAAATTATGCTAGCTGAAGTGTGGCACAGTGCAACCTTCCCTATGTTAAAATAGTAGATACCATGCTAAAATGAAAGCAGTTCTCATTGGGGTCAGTGCAGTATTCAAGGTGTAAGAGTAAACCAAATGTTATAGTAACGATTGGTATTTACAGATAGCAGCTGTTAACATTGTACTAGCAACCATTGTATACCCTTGTGTTTAACTAGAAATGATCTGTATGAATGACTGATTAGGTAACTCTGATTTTCATCTCAATTTTGTTCCTCTTGGGCCAGATTACATTCAAATTTTAAACTAACTCATATTTTTGACCAAGTTATGTAGCTGTTGTATATGTAAAGAACATACATATTCTCTCTGTTTACACTTAGGTGGATTGCCTAATGATCTGGCCAGAAGGACAGCAAGGGGTGCTGTCTCTTAGGATAACAGCAGAGTCCCTTAGAGGCTTACATTCTTTGTAGATCTAGAATTGCTTCTCCCTTGTCTAGGCTGATCAGCTGAGTGCATGCTTTAGGTTTGAGCCTACTTGGGATCTTTGCTATTGGTGCTCTTCTGCATACATACCCTAAAGAGTCATTGTCAACAGAATCAAGCTCCTTAGGAAGCTTAAAGCTATAGCTAATCTTACTCAGACTATTTAATTTGCACAAGATACTTAAGATGTGGAAAACATCTTATCTGTCTACTTACTGAGACAGGATTTAAATAAGAATCCTCCAACGTCCCTTCAGCTGAAACACTGAATACATGTGCAAACACATACACAAGAACATATTGGAGGGAAAAAAGGAGTGGAATGCTCTAGGACAATAATTAAGACAGTAACCTGGAAGAGAACTGTGATATTCAGATTCATCTTCCATCTGTTGTTTTTGTCCATTTGATTAACTTGTACATGGCAATTCAGAAACTTCCACTGCTATGAATGACTTCTTTTATAACAACAGTAGATACAGATTTTTAATGCCAAAACAGAACTTATGCAAGTAGAACACCTCAGTCTTTCATTCAGTCTTTACAACATGTGATAATTTATTTCATAGCAATATGGTGATATCCTCACTTGGATGATCTACAACAACAGTATTTTTTGCAAGTGTATTTAGTTAAGGCAATAAAGATAACTGAATGTGCCTGGAAATGTTCTGTAAGTTCTTTGATAAATAAGTCAGTATTATATGCTGGTTTAAAAAAAACCAATCAGTTATCAGGTAGAGAGGAAAGTTCTTTAATACTAGTAAGTAATACTACAATCAGCATGTGTTCTCTGCAGAATTATTATCACTAAGTAGTAAAGGTCTACGACAAAGACAAGTGTACTTTTATGACACCTAATATGTTACTATCCAAATGCACTATCAAATAGATATTTGCATGGTTGTGATTTAATATCCTTCAGCCTTAACTAGTCACTAAGAGCCTCTTATTCTGCCAGTGGGGAAAAATATGACTGCTTAATTCTCATAATCATAAATTTGAACTTGTTATGGGTCTGCTTCCCCATCACTATACTCTAAGTCATCAACCTCCACTTCCATTACATCTCCTTAATTCTTTTTTTTTTGCAAAACTGCAAAAAAAAAAAAAAACTTGTAAGAAAAATCTTACATAGAAGCCATATTTTTGGCTTTTCTTGTGAAAGAACATTTCATTAGCATCAATAGGAACTTTGGCTATCAGCATTTTTAGTCACAAATACCAGAGTCTAAGTAGGGTTGTTCCTCTAACTGACAATGTGATCCCATCATCTTATTTCATCAATGTTATTTTAACGTATATTTGTTTCTACAAAAAAGGAGTTTATTATGGTATATATCATTTACAAAAGGGAATGAATTTTAGTTTTGCGGTAACCACATATTTTGAAGTTTCAAAATCTCATAGCATTTTGCTGGTCATGGTGGTTAGAGGGATTTTTTTTTTTTTAATAGGAAAAAATCCTAAGGACAATTGCTATTGAAGCCCTGATTCAATGCAGAATTTAAGCACATGCACATCTTAACACTAATTCAACGTCACATTTGAGTATGTGTTTAAAGTTTCCTGATCTAGCGAAGCAGTTAAATACTTGGTTAATTTTTTAACCATTTTCTGCAGTTTCATTAATATGACTGGACAAATGCACGTGTTGCATTCTGGGCATTTGGTGTAAGCTAGTTAATTATTCAAGTGAGATTTGTGGGTATATATAGCTAAAAATCATGTTTATTGATTTGCTGAACTGATATGAATATAAGCACATGCTTAAGTGATTTTTTGAATCCTAATCATCACTTTGAATTTGCTAATGGAATGCTGTGACACATTGCATTACTTCTGTGCCAGTGAGGGAAAAAAACATTTCAAAATAAACAATATTATTGCCCTGTAATCCAAATCACTTTTTTTCTGCAAAAAGGGTTAAGAGAATGAATAATTCATCTGTGTGTGAATGTAAATATAATTTTAAAAGATCCATATTGATAGTGGTTATATCATAGCCTTGGTCTTGTAGCTAAATCTGTAGAAGTGACTGCTCTATCTGTGGAGAGAATTCTGCTCTCTTTCAGAAGGAGTGTGTTCAAAACACCTTCAATCCCAGATTTGAAATACTATCTTATTCAGAAGTTATTGGTAGTTCAAGCTATAGTTATCTGGTTTCATCTCCAACCATTGCTAGTCTTTTACAAATTAGTTATTCTTACAGTCTTTTGCTTTTGTTTGCAAAACTGTTTGCACGTTTGAACCATCTTTATTCTTTTCAGGTATTGTTGCTATTTAAATTCTTCTGCAGCAATTTTGGACATAATATATGGCAAATAGGGGTGATGCAGGTTTTTTTGTTGCAGGTGGTTATTTTTTTCATATGGCAGACAGCCACAAACACATACCACATGCCATGGAAAGCTGGATCTGTAGAATAATTCATAGATAAGGAGCAATAGGAGCATCTCTGAAGGTTTCCCTTGGTTGCTGTGCGATGATGTTTCCCTGGACATGGAGAATGTGATTTCCATAGCTAGACATACTAAGCCTTAGAGTTGGTAACATCTATATTGCAGCACTGCTCTTGGTGTTTCCTGCTACCACTGTGGATTTAGTTCACCTTGTAAATCCCTCTTGCCATCATAACCTCCTACAATTCATAAGGTGTATATGGGTACCCTAGCAAGAGACCTGCACTGTACTGCATGCAACGTGTAAGGTACGTTCATGCAGAGAACTGAAGATTTATAGCTTGCTCTACTGCTTAATGAATCTTACTACTACAAAAAAATGATAGTTTCCTGAGGTATCATTTCTTGTGTTTTGTATAAGTATAAAGAAATTCAAAGAATGTAGATTGTTTCTGCTGTTTGTTTGGTTATTTATTTATTTTAATTGTAATGCTAAAATTGAATGTATGCCAGTCTGTGCTGGAACTTCCTGAAAATATGTCCGTATATTATCTAGATAGATTGAGAATTGTGTGTGTAATTTCCCTTATAGCGCAGCGAGAATACTGAGGACTGTGCTGAATTCACTGTAGGTTTTTGTCAGGTTGAGTGAAAATGCAGTTCTGTGGGCTATATTTACATTAGCAAGTAATTTGGCTCAGTAGGAGTGTAGCAACTGATGCTGAGTCCCTTCTGTCTACAAAACATGCAGTTTGGGAGTCTTAATTCAAACTGGATATAGTCTGTTCCCCTGCGATGAACTCTCCTGGCACATGCTTGTCCTAAAGTGACCTAAAAGACCGGTCATCGGTTTGGCCTGTGTGTCCCCATATTACAGGAAGAGCACACCAGCCGCACTAAACGTGTTTCCATCCAAAGGTATCTGGGTGAGATGCACCAGTCTTCGCTTCAGAATCACAGGAAGTGGCGATGATTAAGAAATTTGCTTTAAAATTTCTTTGCTGCTCCAACAGTTTTGCAATAAACCTGAAAAAGTCTGTAGAAGTATAGTGTGTCTAACTTTGACTTTCCTTCTTCCCCTCCTATTTTCCCACATAATTTTTTTTTTTTTCTTTTGGCATTTTAGGTGTTTGAGACTCTCTTTCATTTAACATTTAATGATGAGGTTAGAACAATGCTGAATACCTTGAACAAAGAAAGACTCCCTTGTTTTAGATTTATGAGTAGCTCATGCACTTGCTATCACTTATTACCCATTCCTGTCATGTAAAATTATTCTTCTGGTATGAAATCAAAGGCTAGAAAGTGACTTGTTTCCTATAGTCAGTAAAAACTTTAAGAAGAATCGTTGGGAGAGTCTTTAGCAGTTACCTAAATCCTTCTCTTTAATTTATAAGGGATTTGGAAAATAGAACAATTTATAGAAGTGAGAAGATGTATGTTAAATTTTATGTTTGAGAAGGCTAGTTATATTAAATGAAACGCAATGAGGCATTATAACTTTACTAAGCAGATACTATAAAGGCTATTTTGTGGGCAGAAGTGCAGTAAAATGAAACCTGTAGTCCTCTAATCTTTCGTCTTTGCTTACTTGAGCTAGTAGAGATTTTGAGTCTTGTATGTTCAGGGATTTTCCTTGGGGGTTTTGTTTGTGTTCTTGTTTGGGGGATGAGGGGGTTGCATTTGTTTTCATAAAGGAAGGGTCTACAAAACAGCCTAGCCAACAGCTACTGTCGCAAGTGACAGTTATAAATGAGACTATATGCCTAAAGACATAATTAATCTGCACTGAGCTCCGAACAGCTCCTTAGCTAAATGCAACTAAATCAGCTACACAGTGTGTAATTAACTTACAACTATATTAGTCCTAGTACAAGATTATTCATTATATATGTAAGTTATTATTTTCTCTGTATGAAATTTGTAATATACCAAGTAATGATTAAGAGTTCATTATAGTATTTCATTCATATTATCATAATATAATTGTAATGTATGTTCATCTTGTTAATGCTGTTATTCTTAGTTGTTCTTAAAAGAAATGTCAAGGATATCAGGAAAATATGATGTGGCTTTTTTGCACACAGACTGAGAAGCATCTGTATTCAAATGACATTGAAATTTTAGTCCTCATCTTGATTTCTTGTTTCTGCTTGTTAGTGATGACAGGAATGTATTGAGGAAAGGTAGAAGCGAACAATACTTTATATTGAAGTCAAAAGTAAGGTTGGTTGTAAGGCTCGTGATGAGCTTGAAGTAGGAAGAAGCTTAGAGGACTGAGAAATGACTTGAAGAAAAAAGGCAGAGATTTTGAAGACATGTGAGGCTAGCAGTGGAGATAAATTGCATCTGGAAACATACAGGCTGTACAGAAAATAAGGTGGGCTGTGTGTACACTGATACCTTGACCTGGCTAAGCTACAAAACATGTCTCTGTGTACACATGTAAAACTATGTGAAAAATAGCTCAGATTTAAATTGTGATCATTCTGTTTTCACATGAGAGTTAGTCCTGATATGTGTAAACAAGTTTATGTAAATGAGTTACGTTACCACCTTCTCCCTGACAACATCATTTACCTTTTTCCCATGCCATTAAAGATCCTGTCTCAGAACTTTACTTTCACAGGTCTACCAGAGCCCTAATGAGTCTTGTCAGACTGCCTGTCTGTAACTGAGAGTGGCCAAAGAAATCTTGATCATGATGACTCAAGTGCCCATTGAGGACATGAAGTACAGTTATTTCTGAGAACACAGTATAAAAAACAGTCTATTACAGGTAACAAAGAGGGAGATCCATTTTATATGCATTTTATGTAAAATTAAATTTATAGATATTTAATTATATACATTTAAGAAAAAATTCTTAAATGAATTAATTGCTTAGAATTACTTAGTGGTTAGAAAATGAACAGCGTGATAGGCATTGGAATTTTTTTTCTCTGCCTTTCTCTGGCTTAATTTAGAATAACAGTCCACCTGTTGACTACATTCAAAATTGCTGTTAAAACTAGAAAATTCATCTGAGTTATTGATCCTTTGGGTGCATGATGAATACAGTATGATGCTATTTTAGCATGTGTCATGTTGTCATTGCTGTTGTGTTCTTGATGCTGTGAGGGAGAAAGATAAATCAAAAAAGAAAAAGGCGTTCTGGCCACAGACACAGGGACAAATAGGAGAAATAAACAAACATAGAATTCTGAGATTTAAGGTGGGCACCTCTGCAGATTTGAAAGAGAAACCTGATATGTGAATCAGATGTTAAACAGGCACAGGGAATTTTTTGTTTTGGTATCTACCATACAGTCCTATGTACAATACATGTCTCTGCTCAATTGTGAGCCCAGACAGCAGAGACATTATTCTTTAAAAAATCCAGCAAACCCTATTTAGGAAGAAGTTTTTAGTTCTGAGAGACTTGTATATATCTGAGAAGAGTTCATGTTACAAAATGTATAAAAATAACAATGGTAAATCAGCCATTTAGATTATGTGCATTATTGATTTTATGGTGTATGTTATACAGCGGGGAAATACGGGGGAAGTATCTAAAAATTTCAGAGACCTAGAGTTGTCTGCCATTTAGCATTATTTACATATCTAGAGAGTTGATAGCTTAATTGAGATTCCAGTGGTACAAAAATATTCTTTATAACTCCAGATCTGCATGTTTTCTACATTTTCATGGCAAAGTCCCAAAAGGAACATGATTTAACTAAACTGAAAGTGGGTGGATTTAGCCAAGAAACACTTAGTCTTATGTTACCATCCGAACCAGGTGGAACTAGAGGCAAATTACTGAACAGAAGTTATTCCATGTCCTTACTGGAACAATTTGTACTAAAGAGCCTCTACAGACACATAGCCAAGGAACTCTCTATTCACTCTTTGTGATTTTACAGTTTCTTCATTTAAATTGGAGTTCTGAGAGTAAAACATAGCATATTCTTTGTTTCTGTGACAATCCCAAGAGTACTTAGGCTTATAAGATGCCAAAGAATGGTTCAAAATCATTGCCCTTATGCGGTCATTTTATGTAACTACTGGTGGTGTCAGCAAGGCCAAATGGGCTGACGTGGCACACAAGAGGAAAAGTCATAGGACCACACATTTCCATCAGTGCTTTCCAGTGCATCCTGCTAGGCAGTCTCACCATAGAGGATGCTCCTATTAAGAACCATGCAAGTACATCGACACATATTACACAGTGCACTATGGTAGAGTATGCACTCACTTGCTCCTGCACCTTAGTTTAGCACCACCAAGCCACATACACACTCTTCAATAACTGTGTAATGTAGACAGGACACCCTTTCCATGGCAGGCTGTGGTACCATCCTGGTAATGAGGTTCCTGCCTAGAGGGCTGTCCTTGGCATTACATACAGTACTGCTGCAGTGGAAGGACTGTTCATGCAGCCATTCCAGTCCCTGCAGTTATGAAGAAAGAGGTCCTCAGCTGCTGGATTGTCTAGAGCATTCACATACACTCTCCTTACTTTTCTGCTCTGGCTTTTCATGTTTTCATTTCCCCTGTACTCTATAACCCATAATACAAGCATCAGAATTGGCACCAGTCACTTCAGAGCTGATCATGGTATTAGCCGTTTACAGCTGCTGTCTGGAGCTGTTACCATAAAAATTATTTGCCACATTAGTCCCACATTTAAAAAGTAATTAATCCATATGTATTGCATGTTACTGCATTACTTCTTTCTTAGGTGTATCCTTGGCACTTGGAAAAATCAGGTAATCCAGAATGCTAAAGGAAATAAATAGCAGAAGTCCTGGTGTTGTCTGGAGAAGCAGATGCAAACTGGAATTCTATGGACTTTTAAACAACTAGTACTTGGGAATGGCAAGATACAACAGATTATATGGATCCAGCCTTGCCAATCTTGGCCAAAGGGAAAAAAAAAAATCAGTAAAACACACAGCCTGGGAAGTCAATTCTGCCCCCTACAGGGCTTGTCTAGATTGCTGCAGCATTTTGATCCCCTTAGAGAGTAGCAGGAAGAAGGTCTGCTACTTTGCATCTGCAAAATTCCATAGCTGGTGACTAAGGGAACTCCTTTTGCTATTCTTCCATCGTAGGCAAACTCCATGTCATGGGATGATGTCAGATGTTCATTGACATGTTTCCCTGTTTGAAAAGGTGGTCTGTCACCTGACACATCCAACTGATACATCACCTTCCTGAAATATCCAACCACATGTACTTCTGCTAGGGTTACAGGGAAGGAAGCATCCCTACTTCACAAACAACGGTGATTGAAGAACCTTCAGGGAATTGAATATACCCAGCCATAAGCATTGATGCTTGGGTAGAAGTTGGGTAATACTAAAAATAATTTGTCTTTGGACTCTGGGTTTCTACTTGCCTCTCTTGATTTCAGTGGGACTTTCACTATGGTGATCCTACCTCTTTTGTTCTGTCACTTTTACACTGAGTATGTTATGAGACTGAGAGGAGGAAAGGCCCTGCTAATGTCTAGAAAAAGTGCTGTGTTAAGCTGAAAAGAAACGTGGCAGGAGGGTTCTTTGATAGTTCTTCAGCTACGGAAGATAACTATCAGTTCAAATACTGACTATTTTCTGCTTTCATTGCAAAATATCTCTGAAGAAAGTTCAGAATTTTTGAAGGGAAAAAACTAAACAATGGGGGTCTAATGAGAAAAAAGTAATTTTCTGTGATCATTTTTGAAGTTATTAGATTAATAAGCACAGCCTTAGTTAAATGACATTTCTCTTCTTAGGAGTGTTATTGACATTTTGATATGAGACAGAGAGACCTTTAATGAGATCTCAATCAAAGGTAATATTTATATAATGATACATGAATTCATAAATGCTAGTCAAATAAAAATGCTGTAGTCCATTTTGGCCTTCAACTTATGGAAATCTGTACAGGTCATAAGATGAAAAAGCTCCGTGAATGACGACTAATACTCTCTCACTTGACTGTCTAATTATGTCTGGCTAATTGTGTGAGTGAATGTTAGAAGCTGAATCTTCCAATGTAACTTAATCCATCACCCAGACAAAACGCAAGAAAAAAGATATTGAAATTTTCTCCTTTGTTAGACATATGATCTCCTTAATGTTTGAGTTTATGGCGATTTCCCTTCTCATGAAAAAAAAAGAAAAAGAGGTGTTAGTTTAAAAAAAAAAAAAAGCAAAATTTATGTAAGTTCTATGTTAGCTACCAAAGAAATGTGCAGACAAGTAGACAGATCCTTAAAATTCCTTTGTTTTTACTAATGGTTTTTGTTAGGAAATGCTTTGGTTTACTAATTGAAATAACAGTCTGTTACATTTTGTTGTGGGTTCAGAGGGCAAAAACATATTAAAAAATCAGCACAGTGCATGAATTTCTTCACTACTTGAAAAGGAGGAAAGATATATGAACTGCTGTTTCACCTCTGCGTTAACAGAGAATAAAGTTTGACTGGTAGAATCTCTCTTACTTAAGCTGTTTTTAGGGATAGAGCATAGACACCAAAGTAACATCCTCGGTGATCTGAAGCTGTGACAATATTGAAACCTGAGTCCAGTGATGAGCATTGTGACACATTGTGACACCAGTGGCAGAGAGAGGAAATAAGGTGGTCACTTGCCTGTTAGCATCTAGACACTACAGACAATAGCACTTACTACTTTTCAGCAAATGCCCAACCTCAGAGTACTTGGAAAAGAAGTAGATTTCATTATCTCTGTTTTGTTCATAGCTAAAGTGACTTTTAAGAGACCATTCAGGAAGCCATGGGTAGAACTGGGAACAGAATCAGTTGAGCTTTAGAGAAAATTTATCTAGAAGGGAACACTGCATCCAGAGTACTTTCATCTTGAGCACTGAAGTCCACTCCCCATGTGTGCAGTAAAATTATTTTTCTGCCATAACTTTCTTTGCACGCTTTGAATTTATACTATTAAGTACTGATAAAATAACGATGTTATTCTTCTGATCATCTGCAAGTAATCTGTGCTGTGGATTTTCCATTACATGGGTTAAGATATAGATCATGCTGTCTGAGCATGAGCCCAGAATCAGAGCAGTTTTCTTCATGAAATACTGTTCTGTGTGCGCATACCAGATCAGGTCAGAGATAGCTTAGGGATGCACAGTCACAGCATCATTGACTTCTTTGCTTCATTACCTCTTTTTTCTCTGTGTTTATAGCTTAACTGACATATTTAATCTGGTTCTTTCTTTAGTTAAGTTATCCCAAGTCCAGATATTTGAAAAAATGTCTTATAGTTATACACTTTGACCTAAAAATTTATTTACTCTGTTATATAACATACAGTCATGTAATCCTTCTACTCTGACAATGTCTTCAAAATCTTAAGAAAATAAATTCCTTAAAATATTTCTTGACGAGGCAAGAAGGAATATTGTAGTTGGGATTTTTCAATTTCTAGGCTAGACAGCTTTTAGAGATAAAATGAAGGGATAGTAAATGAGTTGTCGTTGTATTTTTGAAACCCTATTTTCAGACTTGTTGTTACTCAGTCTAGCTTTATCTATTTGAATGAGAGAGGCTACCAGTGTCTCAAGAGGAAATTTTCCTTTTCAGAACTTCTGAAAAGCTCTGGGCCACTTCAATCTAGTCAGATTTATCTCTCTAATTTCAACATTTAATTCTGAAAATTTCATGCTACCACTGCCAAATTCTTTTCATGGTGTTGTGGGGCTTTTTTTTGGTTGATTGGTTTTAGTCTTGTCTTTTCTTTTTTTTTTTTTTTTTTTTCCGGAATTTCAGGGGAGAAAAAAATGTCCATGCCAGAAAATTACATGAACAACAAGTAATCAGGAGGATCAATATTTCTGAATTGTCAGATGAGATTTTAAAATGAAGCTTACAATGCAAAGCAGCTCTTGATCTTGTGTGCACAATATTAGACACCAGTTTTGCCCGTATGGCACCAATATGTGTGTATACAAACAAAACAAAAAAAATCATGGGGCTAATGAATTTGGGTTCTTGTAACTTTTGTTGCCGCAGTATACCTGCATTTCATAAGCAACTGTCAAAAATTTAAGTAACTCCCTCACCTTGTTTCATTTTGTAACCCCAGAAGTACACTTGATGTCACTTCATTCGCAGCTACATTCATGTTACTAGTTATCCCTTAAAAATGGCTCTCATGAATAATGAAAATAAATCCCCTTTCTACTCCCATAGCAAGAGCTTTTAAGTGCTACCACCTGGCATCTTAGCAAAAGATCATAATAAGCATGTTTTCTTACAATAGTTCATTGAGATGGTACATGGCAAGAATGAACAAATTTCCACTCTTAGAGCCAAATTAGAGGCTCAGTCTCTACTCAGGCAAAAATCAATAGCAGCTTTGCCAGACCAAGACATAGATGGTTGTTCTTAGAAGCATGATTTATAAAATCCTTATTTTGTCTTTACTACTTCTGTTCTTGTTTGTTCAGTAGGAAGTTTAAAGTGAAACCACTCGTCTTTCCCCATGGTGTGTTGGGCCTTCTTTTCTATTTTATCCATATATCTATCTATCCTATCTTCATTTGTATTCAGCCCTTCCTCTTTTCCCCTCTTCATGGTTCATTTATTTATCCTATAATGCCCATTTATTATTACCTCATCTTTACCACTCTCTCTTTTTAACTCTGTCACTTATCTGTTGCTTTTGTGTGACAGGAATTGTTCCTGCTTAACAAAATCAGTTTCTAATTCCATTTAGCTAAGTAGGTTCAACTGCTTTGTGTGGACATTGGAGCAGTTTAAAAGTGGCTAAAACAGTTTTAGCTTAACCCAATTAAACTAAATCAATTTTGACCACTCTTTAACCACTTTAAAAGCAACCACACAAATGAGTGCATCAATTTTGTCTAAATTAATTTAGATAAATCAGCACGTTTCACTTCTGTAATCCCTTAGTAGCCCTTTTCCCATTCTTTCTCATCAGAACACAAAGTCCCACATATTTTCTTTGTGTTCCAGTACTCTAATCTCTGGAACAGGCGATTCTGGAATACCTCTGAAAATTGTTTCAGATGAACAGACTGCAAAATACAAAATTTCAGAATACAAAAAATGTTTTCAGATGAACTCTGTGTCATTGGGCAACACTCTGATTAACTCAGTACTAGGGCACCGAATCTATTCTTGGAGATTAAGTTCACTGTCACTAATTAGTGTACACTTCAGCCTGTCAGAAAGGTTAGCAGGGCTTCTCAGATACCAAATATTGGAAATGGCAAGGGCAAATCTCAAAGGATAAATTAATTAACAATTATGTTATCTGGATCAACCTCAGTCTTTCTTCTCATTTCTTGGGTGGTAATAGCTATTCTTATCAGCCAATATTAAGGGTTTTCTGTTTTAACACTGTCAGATATCAAGGAATGAAGCATGGGAATTACAGTTAGAGGACTGCATACCCCAAAGCAGCAACTCTGAAGCGCTAATTGGCCATGTTCAGTAATCACTTGAATATAAGTTGTTGCTGGAAAGGCAAATACAATCCTTGATTTTCTTCTGAGGGGAACACTGAGTAAATATATGCTCTGGATGCAGTCTTGGTAAATTTGTCCAGCAGTGGCATCCATATTTCAAAAAGGATGTCAAAGATTCAAGGAAGTTCGGAAAAGTGTGTCTAGAGTGGTTCAGAAGGTTTAAGAGCTTTATTGCAAAAGATAGTGAAGAGACAACTTGATCAGTCTGAATGTACCTTAATGGGAAGAAAATATGTGGTAGTCAGCAGTCTGTTAAGATAGTAAAGATTCTCAAGATATAAGCTGAAACTAGACAAATTAAGGCTGGATATGAGTCACTGAAACTTAAAAATGAAGCAAATTAATCAGGGAGACAGTCTGCTTACTTTCATCACCTCAGCTTTCAATTCAAGACAGTACCGTTTCTGGAAAAAAAAAAGTACAGCTCAGGAAGAAATTGTATTTATTTATTTAGGAACAGCAGTGTTGAATGTTATTTCCTGTTTAGGCAGGAAATCATAATGAACTCTGAGTAACCAGCGAATCCGTAGTTAGTGGGACCTTTCCGACATAGTTCAATTATACCAGGAATTCCTCCTCCAACGGAAAGAAGGAGGGGAAGCAGCATTGCACAGGTGGGCTGTTGCTGGGGGCCTAGTCCTTTCCATTCCCAGCTGGGGCTAGTCCTTTCCCAGTCATTCTAGCCTGCTGGAGCTCCTCCAGCTTCTCACTTCCTCTGTCTGCTTATGGTCGTTTGCTGCTCCAGCGTACATACTGCTATACTGCTGCACATGTATAGCATAAGAAATTTCAAATGGCAGGGTAGATACACAACTGAAAAGAGGCATAATTTTTTGAAAGCAACAGAGTTGAAAAATATGGCAGTAAGTATAATAATAAGACTTACTGTATCTTATTTTATACTATGATACAACTATTATGATGATGGTGTCACAATGACTACAGTACTTAATAAGCAACCTTTTTTTGATATGTAATACTGTGAGTTTCTATTTTGTCTGCCAGTTATCATGAGAAGGAATTTTTTCTGTAAAGGAAAATGTGTGGAAAACTAGTAGGCAAATTTCCCATTTCTTGCAAAGCTAAAATATGTAGTAGTTTGATGTTTAAAAAGCTGGCTTACTTGATTTGAACCCTATTACATATTTCTTCATGGGATGGTTCATAATGTTCCCGAAGTATTTATTGTCAAAGCAAATACTTTAATTAAAAAGCATTCCATTCTTTAAATGTCCTCCTTGATCACATCATCTCAGCCAATCTCTTCAGCCTTTACTCCCTTTTCTGTTTGAAATCTCCTGAAAAAGTGATTGGAGTTGATATGTGCCATGTGGGGCTTTGCTGAAGCTATTTAAAAACTCCTGAATTTAAAAGGCCCGATTGATTCATATGACAATTTAGAAGTGGGGTTAATGGCAAGAATAATTCTTTAGTTCAGAGAAAAAGAATTGAAAATGCTACAGAAAAAGAGCATGTACGTATGTGAATTTCAGTTGAAAAGCAGCATAGAATAATTATAAGGTCTTCCTCACCCTTGGCTCGCTGCTTAAACTGTGTGGAGCTGTGTCATTTTGTGTACCATTTCTCTTTAACTATATTTGAAGTTAAACAGCATGTATGGTGTCTTTTTCTGTCAAGAAGAGTGACAGCTTCTATAATTCCCTTGTTTCACAGGGTATAAATATTCCAATAACTGTTTTGATGGCTACAGTCACTGAGTTTTAACATGTATATTTATTGATTGCCTTGTTCTGATAATTTATGGTCAGCTGCCAAGAACAACTAAGCCTTGCAGTTAAAGATGTTTTTTCAAGTTAGACTAAAAAAAAATAAGGTTTCTAAATGTAAAACACATGTAAAATAACACAGGTTTCTTGTATTTGGGAGATCGAAGCAGACTGGGCAATTGATAATATCCCAAGAGGTAACTTTCTGGAAGCCCCTGCCTGTCATTAATTTGCATAAAATTTCAAATGCAGAATGCAAACACTTATGAAAGTGCTGCTGAGGAATCTCTAGCTCCAGGATGTATTACATAGCTTGGCTGGTCAGGTCAAGCTAGAAGAGTGCATATTGGGACCTATATTCTTCTTGAAAATATGTAGACATTTACTCCTTGTGGGTAGAATATAAAATCCCCCTGGATGGCTGTAAAAATCTACATTTTCTGCTAACTTGGATATATATACACATATATACTGAACAGCTAACCAGTTAGAAACGCCACGTGGATTTAGGATTCTTATCTTTGGGAAAGTTTATTACACTTCTATTCCTGATTTAGCTCTCAGCAGCAGAAGGAAAAATCAGTACTGTTAGTCAAAGTACTGTAACAGCTCGAGGACTCCAAGGTCAAACTGGTAGCTAGTGTCTCAAATAGATGCAAAATGCATGGTAATTGCAATGAAAAAAATAAATAGACTGTAGTTTTACTTGCAGTGAGGCTCTTTGTAATTTAGTCAGTATATAAAGATGTCTTATGTTAGTACAAATTTAGTGAAAGGGTTAATAGGGCTATAGCCCCTTTATTCCCAGTGCTGTGCCCAGAGCAATGCATATCTTAAATTTTCTGGTATTCAGCAAATTTAATATCACAAACATTTGACTATGAAGGCAGTCTTTGAAATTGTACATTAGTTTGTCCTGTTTTAGAACAGGAATGAAAGTTTGTCTTCTCCTGGATAAATACATAACAACATTTTCACACTTGCCAAGGATAGTGTTGTTATGCAGTATTATTTATATCATCTCTAGGCTAAAGGACTGGAATATCTGCAGCTCATGGCCCCATCAGATAGAGATGAGAGTCAATGCGTTCCTCTCCTTACTGTTTTTCTAGCCAGTTGGTTGAAACCTTACATTCTGCTTTGTCCAGTCATTACCACCCTTGAATGTGAGTGGCCCAAAAGCTTGACAGAAGGGAGAATGAGGGTTTGTTTTCTCAAGTGTGGGTCAAGCTGCAGCCTCTCTGGAAATTGGTGCTTTTATGCCACAAAGGATAAGATGCTTTATAATTTTGTCATGAAACTTGCCTATGGACTGTTGTCTTAGGTTCTGTATAAGCTATTTCCTTGCAGACACGTTCCTTTGAGGATCATACAGAACTTGCTTGCATTTTTTAAGGGTTTTCACAACAATTCTTTGTTTGAACCAGACTCTATATATTTTGTTTGTTAAAAAGGAAAACAAACCCAAAACACATATTAGCACAGTTCTGTTTTCTGTGGTGTACCTATATTTAGCTCTCGCAAGGTCAGCCAGATAAAGTCATTATTTCCTAGAAAAAATAGGGGAACTTTTACCACCCAGACTTTCTAATGAACTAAAGGCTTGTCCCTTTACCTGGCCAAAGGGCTTTTAACTGTGCTTTTAAATTTGCACTGACATAAGACATCATTATACACTGACTGAATTACAGAGAGCCTCACTGCAAGTAAACCTATACTCTACTTTTTTTTTCCATTACCATTACCACTGGCAAGTTTCTGCCAATAGTAATTATAGCATTAACTAATTAGCATTCACTACCAAGTCATAAGTAGTTAGCTCCCAGGGTTTTTTTCTGGGTACTGGGATCTGACTGTGAAGTTTCTAAGCACATGATCAAGGTCCTACAGATTTCATAGGTCTGATAAAAACACATGGTCCCATAGAATCCTTAAAGAATCATGTGGTTATTTTCCAGCTACTCTGGTCATCAGACTAACTACTGATTAAAGTACTGCAGGTACTTCTAGTTGTTGGTGGTATTTTAATTTGTGAATGATCTGTACTGCATTACAAAAAAATTCTGAGACTTACTGTTCTCTTCTTGCACTTGATCAAGATTTCAATAATATTTTTGCAAGCGTCTAAGTACAATACAGCATTGAACCTGGATGGAGTACATCCAAGTATCAAGGGTACCAAACAGCACTGTCAGTATGCCATCTAGACATTAATTTCCCACATAAAGGGTTTACTAGCACTTTGCATGTAAGTTGTATAACTTGTGACCAGCTGCTTCCATGTGCGGTGCGTAACTGATGGGAACATATGGCTTTAATTAAGTAGCCTATTCTAGCTGATTTTTAGGCATCTATCCACATGGCATACAATATTTGTTGAATCCAAATCAAGTTTCACAGCTGTCTCTTGAGATAAACTGATTGACTGACATGAGCTGCTTTTGAACACTCTGTCAGGTTAGTTCCCATAACCTCAGGAGATTCAACAATGGGAAAAAATGGCTCAGCCATATGCACGAAAGCTCCTATGACTAGGCCATATATATAGATGTATGTATGTTTAACATTTCAGGCCAACCTTAATGGATTTCTGTAGCTACTGGTGCTGGCAGGCAGCAACACAGAAGCAAAACAATCAAGAAATCTCCATGTTTTTCTGATCTTACTGTGTTATGTACAGTGGCTCGACACCAATCTGAACTTTAACAGTAAGGATGTGCATATCAGTTGTGAAGTGAAAAAGAATAATTATCAAAGTGCAAAACTGATGCCTCCCTGGTTCATATCAGTGTAGACCTGGCTGTTGTTAGCTATAAGGAAAAACAGTAAGACAGCTATCAAATACAATGCAGTTGTTCTTGTTTTAAATAACAGTTTGTTTATTTGTTAAGTACATTGAACAACAGCTGAGTGAATCCGCGTGTGATATACTCTGATCATGGGATGTACTTGCTGATGTAAAGGAAATAATATAAAAATGAAGGTTATGAAATATGAAGAAATATTCGTACAGCTTATAAAAGTGCAAGTGTATTTTCAGTAGTCTTTTGGAGTGATCCATGCTGAAAGGGAACACAGGTAGTCACAGCTGATCCACATAATACAATGACCATAAATTTTACTAAAGGTTTCTGCTGTAAAATTAGAAGTTTTTTATTTTATTGGAAGGGTTGGGGGACATCTTATGTGTCTTACCTAAATCTCTAGGTTTGTTTCAAAAGGTTGTATTTTATTACACAATATATAGAAAGTGAAACATGGGCTGAAAAGGATCATGAAAATAATTTTAGAGGCCATGAAATTCTTCTTGGGTAAATTAAGCACTTGGAAAACTGATTGAATCTTATAATGAATTCTGATTTACTGATTTTCTATAGTATAGTGGTGATGGCAAGAGCCCAAAACTGACAAGTGCTGTGAGGGAAGGGTGAGAGCACTCTAAATGCCAAGTTTGGAGCTCTGTGATTAATAAGCTGTCTCTGGTCTTTATGAAGATATGAAGATAAACTAAAGATTGTGAATTTGAGCTATATTAGTAGTGATAACTTCTTAGAGACCATGGTTTATACATCTATGGTAGACCTGTGCCCTGTGACTTGTAGCACTCATGAAAATATTGTTGTGAGCTGGAATGTTATTTAAGTCAGAAGAAATAGGCTTAGTCAAAGGCTGGAAGTGGAAGATACCTTTCTTGACACATCTACACTGAGTAGTAATATAAGGCAGACTGAGAGGAATATGGGTGAGTGACCCTTAAACAAAGGAATAAAGAAGGTAAATGTAACCAGTAAACCCCTCAAGGCTTAGTCGTTCATGGGGATTAGGAGTGGACTAGTTTTCTTACCTTTGCTAAGCCAGACAAGATGGTATAGCAGTTAGGAAAGATCTTTAATATTAAAAATAGTCTTGAAATGTGTTTTATTGTTATTTATTGCTATATTCCACTCCTCTAATGGCTTTTGAATTTCAAAATCAAGAACTTGCTCCTTTTTTGCTAGCATACATTTGTTTTCACATTTCAGCTTATTTAGTATTTAGTGTGAACTGTGACATAAATAAATTTAAAATGGCAGATTTAACTAGCACTAATAAATCCGAAGGAAGTGATGTTTCAGATAAAGCTTTTCATACCTCCGATTGAGGACAGTCATGACAAGAACTGACCTTTTATTCTGTGTTTGTATAGCTCTTCTTTGCACTGGGAATCATGACAACAATTCTTAAATGCTGTGTTAATACAAATAATAAATAACTGTGTCCTGGCACAGGGCAATAGGAAGAACTTTCATGGAGGCAATCACAATATTTTTGGCTGCAGAAGGCAGTATTTTTGTAGGGCAAGTAATACTGCGTTCTGTGTTCACACCAACATGTCTAACCAAATAGAATTAATCTTTTAGAATTAATCTCTATGCAGTTAGGTTCAGCAGCCTGTGGATCCAGAGTATCCATGTCAAACTGCGTTGCTCAGGGTTTTTCTAACTATTTTAGAGATGTTTGGAATAACATGTACCTGCAGAATTTATGGTTCTGTCATTAACAGCTAAACCCTTGCTGTTTGGAACCCATGGCAGCGAGATATGATGATGTCATTGAGAAAATGACTGTGTATCAGGGTGACACTAATAATGGTTAATAAACTGAAGACAGTTGTTTTTTAGAGAATTGTTTAACTAATATTGAAACCTCATATTAGAAGTACTTCTGATCTGTGATCAGGGATTTTAAACTGCTGAATTTGACTTGCATAATTGTGTGTTAGTAACTGGGTGCTGCCTAGTTTCCAGGGGGAATGTGTGATAGAAACTTTACACCAGAAGATCAAATTAAAAAATTGGTATAAAGATATAAAAAAATTTATATTTTTCTTCAAGAATTGTTAGTTTTAATCTAAAATTGACCTGCAAGTTTTCTTTAAGCAATGAGTTTTAGTGCTGACTTCCCCCACAGAGCAAAGAAAAAGCTGAGTAACAGCACAAAAGTGATTTTAAACTTGCCTTTCCCTCAGAGTCCCTTGTATGCTGTGAGTTACTGAGAAACATCCCTGTATGCTTTCACCTGTGGTTATTTTGGCTGTGCTCTCTCTACAATTCTAGTTTTCTGTAACTTGAGGACTAGAAATTTTGTTTCACTGAGGAAAGCTGTATACCACCTGCCAGTGTCAGAAAGGAAGGTTTGTTTGGGGTTGTTTTCTCTTCTGCTTTATCCAGTTAGGGTGTTTCATTGGTTTGGTTTATGAAACTCTGTTTTCCATCCCCCAGAGAAGAAAGAGAAAATACTGTGCTTTTGAGTCTGCACTTGGCTGTGAGTTGAGTCCAAGGCACTTTTGCTTGTTCTGCTTTTGACTCTCAGGAGGTACCTCAGTGTTGGTAGCCCTGCCAGCATGAGCAAGGGGCCTGCTCCCCGCCACCCTGTCCCATGCTACCTACTTTGCATGTAGCTCACATCAGTTTCACCTATACTGCTCACTGAATTTGCTATGTCTGTGATTCCCCCCGTTTGATATATCTGTACCTTGCAGACCCCATTTTTGCAGTGGGATGACATCAGATAGCTGAGAATAAAATTAGGCATGAGAGAATAAAATTGTGTGGGCAGCTGCCTGGTTACTTGGGATATTTTTGTAGACTGGGACCGAACCACCTCAAGCCAGTTTTGTATCATGCCTATGGAGGAGGGGTTCAAATTCAAGCCAGCCCCTAGTCTGCATCCTGAAATTCAGTGCCAGCTTTCTTCACCTCAGACCAGAGCAGGCCAAAGAATGAACAAACAGGCAGGTTGTATGAATGGAAATGAATCTGAGCTCAAGGTAGCAGAATGATGTGGAAAAACACTGGGCAACTTTAGGACACTGCTCAGTGTACCACATCCCTCTGTGAGACTAGGAGAATAATACTTAGTAAATGTTGTAATGCACTTTAGTCCTATTAAAGTCAAAGAGAGTGTGCCTATAGACTTTATTAGAGTCTGCACAGAGCCTTTGAGATTTTAGGTAAAAGTGTTGGTCAAGGAACCCATTAGTGTTCCCATTACCACTGTTCTCGTTCTATTTAAAAAATAAAAGTAAAAAAACCCAGAAACAACAAACAGCACCATTTAGTAAACACATCTGAGGCAGTATTTTGACTACTTACAGTCTCATTTATATTTCTGGTGGTTTCCTCTGGCAGAGAATTCTTGACAGAGGGAAAAAAGAAATAGCATAAAGCCTTAAAGAAGTGACTTAAGAAAGAGCAGCTGCAATATTAGCAAGAGTTCAGGAGATTCTATATCTCTTTTTAGCAGTAATAGGTATTTTACAATCCTGATTATTTGTTTGTCTATGCAAATCATTGTGTAGAAAATAACTTTTCTGAATTCTTACTACATTAAGTTTGAGCATGTTAATATATGGCTATCTAGTCCATGATGTGTTTGTTTATTCCGTGCATTCTCAGGACTGAATGTCTGTTTTCTAATAATGTGGTGAAAAATATTTATTTCAAACATGTTTAAGAAACAAAGAATAAGTGTGAATATATGATAAAAACAGATGTGTTCTATAACTACTTCATGACAAAACAGTATTTTAGTGGAATGAAGAATTATTTTCATTACAGTTGTTAGGGATAAAAGTACTATTTACTTAATGCATACGGATTTTCAATCATTAATTCCACCAGCATTGAATGCAGTGCATTTAAAAATCCAAATATAGAGAGCAGAGTAGGCTTCAGATGAATCACTCATGCTTTAAACACTTGTGTTGTCAAAAAGATACAGGAAAATCATTAGAAAATGCTTTTGAGAGATTTCTTAAACTTTACTGGGTTTGTTGATAAGGATTGAATGTGTAGTTTTTGGAGTAAAAGAGTTGTTCTGGAAATATCAGACATATACCTGAAATATATAAAGATAGTTTTCACTACACTAGCTTCACAATTACTTTATATTTAGTGAAGTCTACAGGTAGTTGTGCTCGCAGTACTTCTACCACTTTGAAAGCTTTTACAATCTACTGTTTTACTAAACAAGTAAAGGAATTTTCTCCTTAAAGTTGTTATTAAGATAAACTAAGCTGCAAAGTGTTTATGTCTTTTGTTACAATCACAAGCTAGAGTAATTGAAAACAGAAATCTGAGTAAGAGGAATTTTCACTGTAACGATCAGAAAAATTGATTGAGTCATCCATTGGATATGAATATTTTTAGTAACAGTCTTCGTTTGATTCTCAAGAGCACCTTCTGCCATATTACTTGTGATGGCCTGAAGTAGAAAAGTGATCAGCTCTTCTCCAGGCAGGGTGAGGAAAGCATTGCATTAAGTTAATTACTGAAAAGATTGCTGCTCTGAATTTGTTCCTCAGATATTTTTAGGATGGTCTTCGTTCTGAAAGGAATGCCAAAAAAAAACCAAACCAGTTTTTATTTGTAACAACTAGAAATTTTCCTTTAATCAATAGCACTAAAGCTATTTGAATCTAAGTGATAAAGGTTCAAGTTACAGCACTGGATGTTTCTTTTTAACTTCTAAATAAGATAACCATCTATTTGTTGATGGCATTGAGGGCACATCTGTAAAATGCAGAGCTAAAGTTAATTTTATTCTTATCATCTCTTTCAGTATTTTTCCCATGATGTGTGAGACTTCCTGTATATGTTGATACATGTTTCTTCACTTTACAATTGCTTGAAAGCACTCTGTTAATATGATCAAGAGTTTTTAACAGTTCTTTATTAATTGTATTTTATACTACATTAGTTGGCAAATAAGCAAACTGCAAAAATGCTGTACACGTAGTTGTCCTAAGGTGGAGTGAAGTCAGTAATGCCCAGTGATTTTTTGGTATAGCTGTATTCTCTGATGTCAGTGGAGTCTCTTTTCCAATTAATACACATTTGTAACATGTGCTGACATAGGCTTTCAAAAACTCTGCTGGAGAGGCTTTCAGGAAGATACATGAATTCTGCACTGATTAGCTCTGTTGAACATTGGGAACATTCATGTCTGTCCCTGTGAGCATAGTTGCAAGTAGCGATGGTTTGTCACTATTTACTTATTTTCATATCACCCAATATGGAGTCCTCTCTTGTACAACTGGAGGGTCAGGTGGGAAGGGGAGTGAAGGACAGGAATAAATGCAGAGAAATGCCATTTCCTTGGAACTGAAGTGAATTTTGAAATCTCAGTCTACAATGATTCAGTGGCTGAATTACTAGAGCAGGAGGTCTGAATTAATGTTTCTCTCTTTGCCTTGCTGGCTGGGTTTTTTAGCAGGTTAATCATCCTTTTGCAATCTACATTTTCTGTTTTACTTGTATTATTTATCCTAGTGCTTTTAAATATATACATATATTTAAATTGATTAAGAGTCTAAATTGGCAATACTAATCTAGTAGGTTAGAGTGCAAACCCATATGCTGACTGTAGAAAAGCCTTTAGTAGCTTTTAAGATTGATTAGTTAAAATAAATAACTATTCTGTATTCTCCAGTAGCCAGAGAAGGTTTTACTACACAGCATTTTACTGTGGATATTTCATATGATTTAACATTTAATAAATTGAACTTTTAGTCATGTTTAAAAGAGAAGCAAGAGTAATTTGTATGCATTGGCTACTGATTGTAAATTATAAATCTTTGGGATTGAGTTCAAATTTCTAATTGGTGGAAAAAAAATCAGTAATTAACTGGGAGGACAGAAACGATTTTCTATCAAAGCTGTCTTCCACAGAGAATTCTACTAAAGCTGTTCGCGATTATAAGGGTTATGATACATGGAAACACTATAATTTGTCTATAAATGTCAGCATGGTATAATCTGATTATAAAATGCTTTTGGAAATTGGAATGTTCTGATTGAGTAAAATAGTTGAATGCATAACTCTTTGCTTAGAGCTGCATAACTGTATTGGGCTCCACAAGATAAGGATGCCTTAAGAAGCAGGGTAGATGTGAGTTATAGGCAGTAGGAACAAAACAAAGAAAAAAAGATTTTTGCATTCTCCATAGTAGTAGCCTGATGGATTCCTACTGTTGTGGTTTAACCACAAAGAAATTTAACCACAGAAAATTAACTCTATCCCAGCCAAAACCAGGACACCTACAGAAGCATAAACTTCATGGTGCTGCAGTGTCCAAGTGCCTGCAGTTTTGCATTTATTTTTGGACAACTATACTTATGACCATGAGATTACCTGATTTTTCAGTTGAAATTTATGTTTAATGTCTGTATACTCATCTGTTCTAAATGTTCTCTGAAGTGTTTAGCATATATGAAGTGTGTTTTGTTTAAAAAAAAAAAAAAAAGTTCTTTATAATTCACACTGCTTTTCAGCAGATGCCGGAGGACTCGAATCTTTAATTTTATGAGGTCACCTACTGGACAGATTATTAACAAATACAAAATCAAAAATATGTATCCATATCCACTTTGTTATTTCACTCATGCCTTCATTTCCTACAATGGGCAAATAAAGTTACATCTAATTAAAAAGATACACTATTGAAGTTTTAGGTAAATCTGCCCTGTTTCTAGAAAATACTCAGATTGGTGGGGAGACAGTTCATTGGTACTTTTTTTTTTTCTTTTTTCAGGGCAGTGGTTAGAAGGTGGAGAGCAGGGTTGGTGATCTGGTTCAGACTGAAACTACGTCAGTGTTTGATTTTGCACAGGTCTACTAGAAGAGTTTAACTATGTCTGGAGAAATAGTGTTGAAAGAAAAGTAATCTGTGCCACTGGGGGCTGTCTGGGTACTCCTTTTTCTTAAGTGTTATTATTTTAATCATATTGATCTGGGTTTTTTTTATCTGTGTCATATTTTAAAATAGAAAAGAAATATTATGGTAAAAACAAACCTTTTCTTGTATTATCAGGTTGTTAAGAAAATGTAACTACCTAGCTTTTTTCTCCTGTTCGAAGTTTGTATTTCTGTCTTCAGTACTGTGAATTTTATGGAAATATCTATACAGCTGTAGGTATATATAATTACTGAAAATGTAGAAGTATTGACATGATATGGTTTAGCTGTATTGGTTTGCATAAGGTCAGGGATCAGGGTCTGGTTGGTCTGTTGCGGGCAAATGAAGAAACAACATTAAACTCTAACAAAAATGATAACTTTGACAACTGGTTTCTTTATGAAAACAGTAGTGTAGGAGGATTCCGTTTCTTTATAGTCCTGTGTTGTGCTGCATTAAAACTGCAACTGAGGATGAATTGCTAGTGGATCTGCAAAACAATAATCCACATACCTAAATCTGTTGCAAGAAGGACCATAAGAACTTCAACTCTTCTTCATTGCTTTTCCTTATGCTTGAAAAGTGTAAGATGTAGTCTTGCTGAAACTCTGTGAGCAAAATGTATTGATATCATGGTGTATTTATTTTTAGAGAAAAGGAATAGTCCTAAGAATTAGCAACTTAGTGAAGAAAAATAGTGCTGATAGGCAGAGCAAAGGTAGAAGGCAATTATATAGAAACCCCCATATTCTTCTCTTGCCCCCTTCAAAAAACACTTCTGAGATGTTGGGATTGGTCTGTTGTTAAAGGAAAACACAAGCAGGTGCATCTTTGAGCTGCCATGTTTATTTAAACAGCAAATGAAGAACTGAATGGTTAATATATATCAATAGCAATTTCTTTTCATTTCAGTAGCAGTACTCATCTGGGCAGGGTAAGGTTCAACACAGGCTCATAATCTCTGCTGGGTCACCTGAAATTGGACTCGGTGCTAGAAACAGACCTGCAAAAAGCAACAAGATCATAAATGGTGAAAGGCAAATGAACCTTTCCTCAGTTCTCTTGCTTTGTTGTTCATTCTCCAGGATTTTTCACTCCTCCCTCTCTGCATGGTATGCCTAAAGGCAGAATTGACTACCTTGTCCACCTTATCATTCTGAGGAATCTGGGTGCAGGGAGAGGGCTTGAGGAGACAACAGGAACAGGAGAGTGGATGGGGGCAGAGAGTACCAGAGCGGCATAAGAAGTTTTATTCAAAAAAAAGGTATGAAAGCACAGATACAGGATGTTGGAATAGCTAGGAAAGACATCTTGCTTAAGCTTCAAAGGTGGCAGGAGCTAAATCACAGATACACATCACATGAAAATTTTGTGTATACCTGGCAAGTATTTGTAGCTCATTTTTTTCCTTACCTGGATCTACCCATGCTGTATCACCTTCAGCTACATAGACCACGGGACCATACAGCAGCTAAATCAGTCCTTTACCATTTTGAATGTCTTAAACTAATTTATTCCTCTCTGCACATTCTTATACAGGAGATAAACATATGGGCTTTTATCCCTTGAGCTTCCAAACATATTTTTTGAAGCAGAGTTGCAATCTAGTGTGGGCAAGTATTCACTGAATAAATGGGATTTACAGTGTTGTTTATTTATAGACTTTTATATGGCTCTCTTTGCAGTAGAAATGGTTGCAGATGAACATAATTTCACAGTGTGTTTTGATATAAGAAAATAGTATTCCCATTTTACAGAACCCAGGGCCTGAGAACAAGAATTTAAAAGCACCTAAATCTTCGGGAAATCAAGTTCTGTAGTGAATTTGTTTGGAGAAACACAGGTAAGATTAGATAATGGTCTAGAAAACCTTTCTTATTTTTAGTTGTAATGTTGGCATTCTGCAGAAAAACTTGCTATTTAAGGTTGTGTATCTAATTGTACTCTCTTTAGAAACTGCTGTGCTACCAGGGAGTTATGGTGATACAGAAGGCTGATGTACTAGTTTGTGTCAGTCTTTCTAAGTTCAAAGAGTGACTTGAAGTCAAATTGTTTTTTTCTCTCTGCTTTTATTTGGTGTATTTAGCAAGACTATTGGTGTATGAGCATGACAGGTTCATTTTAGGATGGGATTAGTGGGAGAGTCTGTGAATTGATCTAAAATATATTAAGAAAGTCCCTTTTGCAACTTTGCTACTGTCAGTTTTGTTGGGTATGAAATTCATGGACAAAATATTTACTTTCAGGAGGGTTTTTTTGTTTGGTTTTTTTTGTGGTTTTTTTTTTTTTTTTAAAGGGATAAAATGCATCTGTTGAAATTTTCAAAGAAGCTGAAAGCAAGGTTTGCAGGACAAAAGATCTCAAAGTTATTTTAGAAGGCCCATATCCACTGGAAGATGTATGAGTGATATAGTCTTAAGTCACTTGGGAATTTTTGCAAATCCAGTTCTTTGTCTGACCAACTCTGTTGGGGAAAAAAACCCTCCTTTATTTATATTAGACAAAGTTCAATCAATTAGTATGATATTAGAGTAGTTTTCTTGAAACTTTTGTACATTTTTGTAGAAAAATCAAAGAACTCAAAATAAAATTGTATTAATTCTGACTGTAAGCAATCAATTAAACAAAGAAAGTCATTGTAGGAAATCTAGCGTAATCATAAGTAATAACTCTTATACCTGATATGAATGAGAAAAATTAACTTTTACTTTTAATTAAGTATAATGCCAAAAGGTATTCAAGCCATTCTGACATATGTAGAAGATAGAATAATAAAGTACAGACCCAGTCTTAATCACTCTGCATTATTAAACATTAATATACTGTCATTAACAGTACCTGTTATAATCCATGTCATTTTGTGCCTTGCAAGAGAAGCACTCATCTCCTTTCAAATACTAATCACAAAAGCAGATGCTTAAGATACTTGAATAACCCTTTTATTGCCATGCTTTGCACATGTGGTTCCAAAGGGAGTCCAAGAAGTGTCAGTGGGGTATATTATAAAAAAAAGTCATGCTTTGGCTGTGATGTGGCAGACTTCTGTAATTATATTGTAGGTTGAGTCAAATAGTAGATTCCAGTTTGGATCCATCTCACAAGCACATTTTGCCCAGTATTGGCCAAGGTCCCTAGAAATGTGATGACTTGCAGTCCTGCAAGAGATCCCATATTATTTATTGTTTTTCCAGTTCCTTGAGAATTGAGCTTGCAATGTACTGCCACATTTTCCATCGGTGAACTGGAGTTGATACACTGCTTTCTTGGTGTGAACAAAACTAGTAGATATTATCAGATTTCCCAGCTGACATAAGTAAAATAAGTCACTATGCAACAGAGCTGAGACGATGTCCTGCTCTTCAAACTATATAAACCTTATTGTCTGTATGTAGCGATTGTAACAGAATAGCAATTTTTTCCCCTACCTTTCCCTCTGTGATGTTAAATCATTTAACATTAAGCCTTATACACCTGTGAGGTAAGTATGTAACTGTCCCCTTGTTATGAATGGATAAAGTTAGATTCAGAATAGAAAAAGTGTGCAGTTAAATCAAAATCTGGGCAATTTGATACACCAATGTTAATGTGGTCTCAATTGTTATACCTCTACTTAAATCTCCTACAGTAATTCTTAGGGATTGTGGAAGATAAATGGTTTTCATTTTTTTAGGTATTTATTCATTTTACTATCCTCCATTGCTGTCTTAACACACTCATACCCAAGAACAGAAGTTACATATGTAAATACTAAAATACAGGAAAAGACTTCTGAAGTTCACTATATTAGCAAAATGGAAAATGGAGAACATTATTTTTCATATATGTCTTAATGGTAGTAGATTTATGCATACTAATACCAGAGGAATCGTAATAACAGGAGCTAAGTCATTTTGAGGCAGAAGTGTATGAATTACTTTTTTTAGTTGACAGTTTCCCTGTAAGTGACTCGAGCAAGGTCACAAAGACACACTGGTACTTTCTAACTCCCAGAAGGTACTAAATGACCATAAAACACACTGCCCTTCACTGTAAGCGCATCTTGGATTTCAGCATAGAAATTTATGATCCACTTCTGGTAGAAGCTGCTGCTTTAGTTTTAAGACTTCGTAAGAATGTGGTTTTGCCAAATGCCATACTGAAATGTGAGGGTTACGTAGGTTCCTTATTATTATATATCCCACACAGTATTTGGGTTTTTTCCTGAGTTATCATTTCCAATTCCTTATTGTTTTTTCCACATTTAGATTCACCACTGGGAAAGGAATAGTACTCAACATCATTATCTACCCTTGGATAAGCTCAAGAGAAATTTCTCTGGAATACACCACCTTCACTCCTTCCCTGTATTCCGTCCTCAGCCATCTTTCCAACTTCACTGATTTTAAACATGTTCTCTAATGAAATAACATGTACATGACCATATTTTATATCTGTGTGAGCATTGGGCTGATTCCAGCAAAGTTAGAGAGATGTGAAGATCTCAGTAATTTGTGAAAATCAGTAGCTGGTGTAGGAGAGAGGCTGCATTTGAAAGAAAAGCAGACTGAATTCAGCTGTCAATCTAATTTGTAGCAATAGTGCATTAACTATCATACATTTAGTTTTGAAAGAGCTACAGGAGGCACAGTTTCTTGGCCAGCAGGGTTGTCTTGGGAGCTAGAGGTATGTAAGCATAACAGACATGTATGTAGTCAGACGTACATCAGTAAGAAACCAGATTTCATCAGTTCTGCTGCTTGAAAAACAGTTTCTTAAAGTTTATTCATCTATGCCATTTTTAAATCTGGTTCATAGAATACATCATTAGCATAACATTCTCATATAAAGAGTGATTTTGATTTTTATCTTAATGTCTTCAACCTTCTAGCTCTTTCCAGGTTTAGTGGAGCTATTTAAGTTCTTTCTTGACATCTTCATAGTTCACGTTCTTCAACATTTGGTCTCCAAAATGTCTGTGTTTTTTTGAATAGTCCTAGCTTTTTGTCTTAAACTTTTGGTCTTTTCATCAGATATAAGTTGCTGTCATTTCGAGGTTTCTTGTGGGTCCTCATTCTGAATTTTTCTCTTTCCCATTTTAATCAGTGCTGTTGTTTGCAGGTCTTTCTTGGTGAGCCTGAAAAGATAGATGTCATACATTAATCTATTTTTTCACTCTCCTCCTACATAGGACAAACCTTATAATGTCAAATCCATCATGGCTTCCAGGACTAAATAGGGCAAATTTAGGAGCAATGTGCCTTCTTTTGGATTCCTGAACCATATTACACAATCTGCTGTTGTTACAGCTGCCCTAGACAAACAGGAAATTTGAAAGGCTTTTACTTTTACAGCTCTGATAAGTATTATAGTGGAGGGGTGGATGCCATCACCAAATATTTATCCCTCTGCTCAATACGCAACATCCCTGTTGTCTGCATATGTATGTAATTTGTTCTCTTTTGTGTGCCTGATCAGTTTAACAATCCAGGCAATAATCTATGTTTCTGATGCCCCTTAATAAGCCAGACTTCTTTTTCAAGGTATAGTGGGAAGAAAAGGTTTAACCAACTCTACATATATGGTTTACTGAAAACTACTTGAAACTTTTAGCTCCATGGGTAAAAATACATTTTGCACATGTAAGCTTCGTCTCTGCTAGCCTATTTTACATACAGTTGTAATGTTAAATCCTTTTAAGAGTAGACAGGTTCTCTCTGTAAGGTTAAAGTGTTCAATATATTCAAGATATACTGCAAAAACAAAGAGCTAATTTAGCAGGCTCTTGACAATTGCAGCTTTGTTTGGGATGACACTGCTTTTTTTCCTGAATTTTGTTTTCTATTTCAAGCAAACTGCTGTCTTTCAGTCAATGCAGTTCCTTGCACAAGTCAAACAATAGACAACTGCTTAAGGTAACCTATAATCACAGTTTTTCCTCCACAGACATTCCTGCAATTCTTTGTGATTCCTTATATATAAATCTTGGTAATCTGGAAACTGCAATATGTTTACAGGCCATTTCCTGATCCTGTTGAAATCAGTAGTAGGCTTTTTGTTGTTGTTCTTGTTTCAAGGGCACCAAATTTGTCTTCTTGTTTACCAAATTGTTTGGCATATGCAAAAGGCATCCATCAAGAGAAGTCTTGAGAGACTATAGTTGATGGTCTTTTGTGCATTGTATTGAACATTGGTAGGTACACTATTGAATCAGCCCAAGTTATCTGTACAGAGTCAACTTATCTACACTGTTGAATTTGTAAGGATGGATCATTTAGTAAAACTAAATAAATTGCAGTTGCCAACATTTTCCCTAAAAAGTTATACTATTACATGTTATGTAAGCAAAAAGATCTTGTAGCATTGGATGGGTGCTGATAGAGAATCCAATATTGTTGCTTGAAAATAAAGTTTAGTAAGCAGCAGCAGATTGGTTTGAAAATATAAGTAAGCATTTTTTATTTTTTCCAGACAGTCAGTTCTGTTCATAGGACAATGTCTGTCTTTTGTTTTGAAGGTTTTTGTCATAGAATCATAGAATCATTAAGGTTGGAAAGGACCTCTAGGATCACCAAGTCCAACCGTCAACACAACACCACCATGCCTCCTAAACCATGTCCTGAAGTGCCACGTCTGCACGTTTTTTGAACACCTCCAGGGATGGTGACTCCACCACCTCTCTGGGCAGCCTATTCCAGTGCCTGGCCACTCTTTCAGTATAGAAATTTTTCCTAATATCCAATCTAAACCTCCCCTGATCCAACTTGAGGCCATTTCCTCTCGTCCTATCACAAGTTATTTGGGAGAACAGACCAATATCCCCCTCACTACAACCCCCTTTCAGGTAGTTGTAGAGAGTGATAAGGTCTCCCCTCAGCCTCCTTTTCTCCAGGCTAAACAACCCTGGCTCCCTCAGCCACCCCTCATAAGACTTGTTCTCCAAACATTCAAGCATTCTTGTCCTAACATTCAGAAAGACAAAAATGGTAAGTTAAATAGCAAAGTAATGTTTGTGTTTCATGGATGTACATTTACTAGCAGGAAGTGTTTTTAAGAAAAACAAGATGTAGTTTTTTGGAAGATTTCATTTGGAACTTGAAATTACAAAAGTTTGTATCAAAATCCTGATTGTAAGAATTTCTGTTTATCCAAACAGAAGACAAAAACATTGTTATTATAACCTTTGTATACAGTCAACAAACCAACTCAGCGGTAACTGCTAAACACACATAATGAAAATCTGTGGAGATTTAAGGATAAGAACCAATCACTGAAATGACATGAAAAATAATTTCAAATAATTAATGAGCCCAAGGATATCTTAATCTGTTTTGGGGCAGTTTGTAAGCAGAAAAGGAATTAATTCTGTTGAAAAAATAGCTTGTTTAATAATTATTTGCTGTGCTAGAGTACTGAAGAATTTAAATGAAATTTGCCTAGGTAAAATCATTGCTTTGGATCTTGAGATGTAGCTGAGACACACTGTTTGTAAAGATGCCAGGCAAAGTTGAATTAGAGCTGTTTTGTAGTTCCATGATTATGGGGACAGATAAGGTTTGTAAAGCTCCAGGTACAGTTGGTTGTACCCAGCCATGGGTGTGTTCATAGTTCTTTGAATAATTCCTGTGAAACTCCAGAACATTTTGTTCTTTTATTTCCTGGGAACATTTTTATAATCTGGGAACAAGAAGAAAGAGGAAGGTGTTCACAGAATAAGCGCAGTTTTATAGCACAGGCATTCCCTTACCCAAAGGCTAATTCTCTGCTCTTCAAATCAAGATCTTTGGCTGGCACAGTATTGCCACAGCAGCAAGCAACAAGTAGAATGGGTCTGGGAAACTGGGGCCTGTTTTCATAGCTGTACTTTTTTTTTTGTTTTGTTTTGGTTTTGTTTTTTTGGTTTTTTTTTTTGTTGGTTTTGGTTTTTTTGGGGTTTTTTTGTTAAATGAAGTAATAAAGAAATGAACACAGGACTACTCTTGAAACTCAACTATCTGCCCTTTTTCAGCTCCAGGAACATTTTTTATTTGAAAGATAATTTAGTACAAAGCTAGATTATTGATGGCAATTCTTTATAAACATGAGCGTGTAAGATCAGGATGGACAACTGTTCAGACCTTCATGGCTGGGAACCATGCCATTACTACCCACAGCCGATGCACATACATGGCTATTTGGCTGTGTACCTCATGCCATCTGTTCAGATGGCATTTTGCCTGCTCACAAATTGGTTAGACCTGTGCCAAGAGCAATTGCTCTAGATGGTTACACTGCAAAACACTGGAAGCGGCTCCTATTTTGTACGAGGTCTCTCTCTTTTGGACACCACTTTAACACTTTGTTATATCCTGTGGACATACCTGTATGCTGCGGTGATTGGAGACAGGAAAAGATCATGTGCTCATCCTAACTCTTTTTTGCTACTGAAGTTACCTTTTCCAAATCCAAAGAGGGGAAAACAAATTACGTGTTATTTGAGTTGACACTATTTCTGCTTCTTTTCTATCTGAAAAAAACCTGGTTTGTTTTAAGTTGGTAAAAGCTAATCAAAAGCTCACAGAAGTTAATAGGAATATTTGCAGTGATATGGGTGGCTTTTGAGTTGGAGTTGTAAATTATAGTAAAGTGTGTGCTTACTAGTGCACAAAATCAGGTCAACTGGTAGTTGCTACATGTGGTTGGTTGATTGTTTTCTGGGATAAGTTTCTGAGAGAAGTAATGCGTTACAGATCTTTTCCTTTCTAGATCAGTTATTTAAATTCAGCTGAGCTATACAGTAACCAAAAGTTATCACCAAGTGACATTTATACAACCTATAGAATAATTCTGCTGAGTCTTCTTTATTGAATAGATATCCATGTCATCCAGTTGGCACATTTTTTGACAGCCTCAACTGTGAACCATGGAAGTGAACTTATTGCTTGCCAGCAGAAGTAGCTCCTGCAGGTAAAAGCCAAAGGATATTGGCAACAAAACCAAAGCTGAATGGATAAATATAGGACTTTATGTAGAAAATTCTGTCATCTTGCCAGTTTTCATAGCCACTAAAACCATTTTAAATTCAAAACTAAAATAATATTTTTATTACTAGCAGAGCTACAACGTAGAATTCAGAGTATGTGCAAGTGTAAAGGAATTATTTTCCTGTTTCTCTTTGAGTGTAATTAACTGTAGGAGTATTGTTATTTTCCTCCTATGAACTTCTCCCTGTGCATGAATGTCACTGCTCAGTTTGAGCATGCTTAGTTGAATCAGGATGATATCATTTACGTGGGTGAGTTTCCATATATTGGTTAGTGGGAGGTATGATATTTTGCTGATTATAATCTGGAGGGAGGTGTTGCCAAAGCCCTTCGTCTGAGTTGCACATAAGTAATACTGACTAGCTGTTGATTCTTAGAGGAAACCCAATGGGAAAGAGCTGGGTAAGCCTTAAAAAGGAAAGTAAAGAGATCAAAAGTCAGAACTGTTTGGAGGGCAGGATGTAGTTTGTTTGTAATTTCAGTGGATTTTTTCTTGGTTGTATAAATTGCTATAAAGATAAGATAAAGGCCTTAGACAGAAGGACTATAAGGTCCTTTTAAGTCCATTATAAATTTTATATTGTGCAGCTCCTGTGTTGTGAGGTGACTCATAAAGCTGAAGACCAAAATCCCAACCAACTGTGTATCTGTAAAAAAATTTCTTATTAATTTAAAAAAGGCTCAGTTGTTCAGCTGCTGTATTTTCTCACTGAAATTTTCGCTAGTAGAGCAGTTGATACTTGTTCCTATGATTGAAACCATTTGATTCCATTACTCATAACAGCTGAAATTTTGTCTAAGGGCTGTGTCAGTTTTGAAGAACGTGGAGAATGCTTTAGAAGGTCTGTCACTGCACATTCACACTAGGCTGACACAACCTTTAATCCAATTTTAGTATCTCAAGCAAGCACCATTGCATGTTTCATGTTCTAATAAAGTTTAATAATTCAAATTTTGTTCAGTAAAAACAGATGACAAAAAAATATAGAGGTGAAAAAGGTACTGATAATGATTTTGTAAAAATTCATACATTTCGTACTTTCCCATTTATCTATAGGGAAGACAGTTAATACTGAAATCTATTGTGTTCACACTGAAGCTTGTGTAGTACTGTTAGGCTAAAAAAGATTATTTCACATTTACTTGTATTTTCATAATAGAAAATTGTCCTCTTGTGAAAATGGTGAAACTTCACCATTTTATGTGGCATAAACGTACTAACAATTTGATGGGCAAAGTAAAAGCTGGTAAATTCTCACAGGTCTAGCATGCACTGCATTCTAAGCTGAAAATTGGACCTAGCTGAATAGTTAGTGACCCTTTAGCTGAGGCATTCTGAAGTAATCTGAATAGCAGTATTCTTCAAAAATCCCTGAAACATTGGGAACTGATTTGTTTTACTTCTGTGCAAATGAATGGGAATTTTCCTTTCACTTCACTGGGAGTAGGATTGGACGTTCTTGAGTTGACCAGCACAAAGTAACATTTATAGGCAGAAAAAGGAGAGATTTTTTTCAGCTCCAACAAGTTCATTTTTAAAAGGCACTTTGCTGTAACCATGTAAACCTACGTAACCCTACAGTTTGTTAACACTGAACTTTAATGAGTCCTGATAAGAAGCCAGTCAGTGGATATCCATTTAGCTAGTGATGATCTGAACTCCAGCTGATTGTCCTAGCAGCTGTGTGACTTCATTACCATTAGAAAGGCATACAGCCAAGCCAGCTGGAATCCAAAGAGGCTACTCAATTCACATAGCATGTCAGTTTTTTGGTTTACATATCAGAATTACAAAGGACTCCTATTAAAAAAAAAAACAAACCAAAACAAAAAAACCTACAGAAAAGATTCTTTATTAAGATATAGTTTAAAGGGAAGTTTAAAATCATTATTATACCAAATGGAAGCTACTTTGTCATATGGATGTGTTATTTTTTTGTGCCATGTTATAGCTGTTTATATCTCTGTATTTAATGAAAACTAGACAGAACATTTGCCCTTTTGGTTGCAAACACAGCCCTATCCTATAATTCCTAATTTCTTAATTAAGAAAACAACATTTTATTGTGTTTTGCATTAATGTTTTGAGAATACATTATTCGTGTCTCTTATTGTTTGCAGGGGAAGGAACTGCTATTCTTTGACAATACAGGTTCATGAAAAACAACAACCCATAACTGTCGTAATGAATAGTATTTAACTGCTAGAGACAATATCCCTAAGGAACATTTCCTCCTATGGCCATGAGTATTTTTAAAGTGTAGAATGGTACAGAGTGAGAAAGGTGAATACAGAGGCCTGAACACTGGTTTGTACATATAGCACATGATCATATTCTGGTTAAAACAAACAAACAAACAAACAAACCAAAAAAAAAAAAAAAAAAAGGGAAGCAAATTCAAATTTGCAAGAAGGGCATGAGGGAAGACACAGGAAACTACAGACCTGTTTTTAATGTTGGTGCAGACTCACTTTGAGTCCCATGTGCAGTTCTAGGCCCCACAATTTAAGAAGGATGTTAAGGTCCTTGAATGCATCCAGAGAAGGGCAACAAAGCTGGTGAAAGGGCTGGAAACCATGTCCTTTGAGGAGTGTTTAAGGACACTGGGTTTGTCTAGTTTGGAGAAAAGAAGGCTGATGGTTGACCTCATTGCTCTCTACAGCTTCCTGAGGAGGGGAGGTGGAGAGGGAGGTGCTGATCTCATCTCCCTGGTATCCAGCGACAGGATGTGTGAGAGTGATTCAAAGCTGCACCAAGGGAGGTTTAGACTTGACATTAGGAAGCATGTCTTTACCGAGAGGGTGGTCAAACACTGGAACAGGCTTCCTAGAGAGGTGGTCAATGCCCCAAGCCTGTCAGTGTTTAAGAGGCATTTGAACAATGTCCATAAAAAATAACATGCTTTAACTTTTGGTGAACTCTGAAGCGGTCAGGCAGTTGGACTAGATGATCATTGTAGGTTCCTTCCAACTGAACTATTCTATTCTATTCTACTCTATTCTATTCTATTCTATTCTACTGTCTTCTCTATTCTGTTCTATTTCTATTTTATTTCTATTCTATTCAGATGGTCCCAGGAACTGTCTTTAAAAGTTGGTGCCTAAAGTAAACTTTTGTTGAGTCTATTATATTCAAGCAAATGAAAAGGATATAATTACGGGCTTGAAACTTAGGGAAAATATCCCTGTGGAACCAGAATGAGTAAAAACTCATCTTGTTAGTCAGGAAACATTATTGCTACTTTATATTTAAATTCTTTTTCCATGTACTATGAAAGTAGTCCATGTAAAATGGACCAGAACACAGGATATTCTGAATGAATTACTTCATCATTAATCCACTGTATCAGTCTGCTCTATTCCTTGCATGCACCTGCACCATATACATGTGCAGTCATGTCTGCTTCCTTGCTTTCCTGTGTTCCTTCTCAACAAATCTTTTATCCATTCCTCGTAAGAGCATGACTTTCCCTGTAAAAGTAATGGAAAAAACTTACCCTGCTGACTATATGCTCTGTTTAGGCAATGAAAATGTGGATTTCAACCATAAATATCTGAACATATTCCTGAAACTGGGTCTTTTGTTTCTTGGGTCACTGTTTCAGACTCCAGCTTATTGTATAAAAGGTTGCAGCAGCAGCACTATTCTTTTATTAGGAAAGTAATAAAGAAAAAAAATAGAAATTACTTTTATGCCTGAGGTGTGCCTACCTTTTGAATTACTGTGTACAGTTTTGGTCCTCTTATTTCACAAATGTTGTTATCAAAATGGAAGAAGATTTAATGAAAGGCAAGAAGAATGATCAAAGATATGAAATAGCTTCCATAAGGGGAACAGTTATGTTGGCTAAACTTCTTTGGTATAGAAAACACAGCAAAGATGATAGAGCCTATATAATCATGAGTGAGAAGGAGAGGGTGGGTGGTGAATTTGTTTGCTGTTTCTTGTAGTATAAAAACTGCAAGGCATCAAATGAAGCTATTAGGTTCCAGCTTCAAGGCAAACATAAAGAAGCATTTCTCTGCACAGTATGTAATTAAACTGCAGAACTTCTCCAAAGATGCTTGTGGTGCATGGGCTCAAGCCACCATTAATTTCATGGAAGAGGCATTCAATAAGGACTATTCAACAGAGACCTCTGGCTTTCAGAGAATAATTTGGATTAGAAGGATCCTCTGGAGATCCTCTAGACCAACCTCCTAATCGAAGCAAGTCTAATCAGAGTAGTTTCCTCAGGGACTTCTCTGACTGAATCTTGAACACCTCCAAGAATGGAGATTCCACAGCCTGTCTGGGCAGTGTTTGACTTGTGTCTTGTTGCCTTTCATCCTATCACTGTGCACCTCTGACAAGAGTCTGGCTGTCTTTTCTGCATCCTGTGATCAGGTAGCTGTAGACAGCAATAAAGTCTCCCATTAGCAGCTTTCTTTGAGACTGAACAAGTTGCTTTAGCCTCTACTCAAGGGGCATGTGCTGCAGCCCCTTAGCAGCTTGATGGCCCTCTGCTGGAGATGTTCTAGTATGTCCATGTCTTTCTAGTAATGGGGAGCCCAAGACTGGACAGTACTCCAAATGTAGTTTCACAAGTGCTGAACAGAGGGGAGTGCTGCCCTGTGCATGGTAGATACACTCTTGCTGATAGAGCCCAGGATGCTGTTGGCCGCCTTTGCTGCAAGGGCACACTGGTGACTCATGTTCTACTTGCGGTCCACAAGGACTCTTGGATCCTTTTCTGCAGATCTGCTTCCCAGACAGTCAGCACCAGCTTGTATTGTTGCATTATTCCACCCCAGATGCAAGTCTTTGCATTTGCTTTTGTTGAAATTCAGGAGGTTTCTGTCAGCCCAGTTTCTGAGCAAAAAAATTTTTGGAGGCTGAGAGAGTATTCTGAGGAAGCATCACTTCATGCTTGCCTTTCTAAATTTTGCCTCAATAATCCACTTTTAACCCCAAAAGAAAATGAGAGACTGGACAAGATGGAATTATTTTATAAGCTCTGCTAAGCTTTTTTAAAGAATAGACATTAGTAGCTCCTTGCAGGTCTCTGGATACTGAGTGAGTGGAGGAACTTTGCTGAAGGCTCCAGTGGGGAGGACATAGTGGTATGTCAGATATGTCAAATATATGCCAGATATATTTGACTCACAAAGCATACTGGATTTTGAGTCAAGTTTTGAAGTACCTGGTTATCTAGAGCTTTGGGTATAGTTCGGGTTCTACTCTTGGGTAAGCATCTGAAAGCTAGGTATTGTGGATTCTTTATGTAATCTAAGTTTCTCAAAGAAAACAATAACTCAGAGATCTTTTAAAGCAGAAATCTTAACGAGGACAAAATTTGTCCTGCACAGACATTTAAAAACTGGTATCAGGTTGTCGACAGGTTGACTTTCAGCTCTGAGCTGTGTCCTGAGCTTGTCTGTCTCTGCTTTTTAGATAAATTTATCATTTGCTTGGGAGTCGGAGAAACTTGAATCTTTTCAAATTAGTTCCTTTGTTTTGGTTTGTTGTGGGTTTTTATTGTTTTGGTTTTTTGTTTGTTTTTTTTAAATATACGTTGCAGGAGTAGTTGTGAAGTAGAAGAAAAATATTTCTAGGGCCTGGAAAAAATGTCTTCCCCCTCCCCTCCCAAAAATAAAACAACCCACAAGCCATAGTATAAGCTATTCAGTAGATTCTCTTAAAACAATGTTTCTGTAATATTAAAATGAAAAAATATAAAAGAATAAAAATAGTTCAGCTCTGCAGTTCAGCTTACACCACATTTATAATGAAGTTGCTTCCTAAAAAGTTTTAATAAATGACTTTTAAACATAAGCATCTGTCCATTCATAGTCAAAACTGTAAGTTGGGCCTTAGTTGTGAATATATCTGAATCATTAACTGATTTCTTTATCAAAAGCAGTTTGTAAATTAATGGGAATGTTTTTCTTGAACAAAAATTTGAGAACCAGATTCTTGATCAAATGCAAGAAGCAAAGCACTTTTCAAGATAACGTTGGCATGCCAACAAAAAAAAAAAAAAAAAAAAAAAAAAAAAACAAAAAAAAAAACAACCAAACAAAAAAAACCCCAACCAACACAAAAAACCACCAACAAACTCTATCATTTTGCAGTACTACATTGACCCTCACGGGTATGAAATGATCTCTGTCATTAAAAGGTTAACTTTTAGTTGTATGACTAATAATAGGAGGAAAATGGCACAGCCAGAAAAATCTGAAATCACACCTTTGCACAAAAATGGAAGATTGCACAGTTCTCCAAAGTTTGTAAGGCAGATATGCTTAAAGGCATCTAATATTTCATCCCTGCCAAGAGTAATTAAAAAGAACACTTTCATGTAAACAGTCTAAATAAACATAATTACTTTTGTATTAGAAATTTTTTTAGTTGTATATTATGCCTCGCAAGATGATTGATATTAGACATTACAAAAATCTGTTTTATGTGGCAGTTGATAGTAGACTGTAGTTCTTAAAGGTGAAATTAGAAAAATGCTGTTTCAAAAGGAGAAAAAAAAAGCAAGGCATTAGGTTAAATATTAATTTGAATGTCTACAATAATGGGTACATATGCTATTTAAGGAAGTCATTACTCCACTGTGTAGTCAACAAGAGTATCGATTAGAATTAATTCACTACAAAAAGTCTCCAATCATTTTTAACATAAGTTTTTCCTCTTTAACAGTACCCTGAAGCTTGTCTTTTTCGTGGTCAATTTAGCAACAAATTTGCAATTAATCATTTGTTGATTGCAATGAATGGTCTGTCGATAATATGCAGCTTACATTGCTAAAAGGGTTATACAGAGCTTTATTGTTTTCCTTTTGTCTTGGGAACACTTTGTCTAGCTGTGTTTCCTAGAATGGATTTTGAATAGATGTTTTGAAGTAACGCATGCCAGTTTTAAAGAGACACCATGGACTGCTCTGAGAGTATTAATCAAGATATGTCCTAACTTTCTTCTGACATTACAGTATTTGGACATCTGTTCTGACTCCTTATATGTGAAGTAGGACACATTGGCATAAATGAAGGGTTTCATTATCTTAAATGTCATAACATTTGTTTGAATTACTTTGTGTAGATTTTAAATGCTGAAATTCTAATCTTGGTTTTTTATAGATTTCATTGTCCTTTCAAAAGACTATAAAAATGGAAGCCTTTTAAAATTTTCATCCATAATTCAGAAAGCATAATTTACAATTTGTGCAATAACAGTGAAATTGCTGTAGATGATACTTTAGTAATTTTGAACAGTGTAAGTATTTTTACTGCAAGAAAACTAAGGGCAAAAAATGCTCCATATTCCAGAAACAGTGTTTTTGTCACACATAATGTATAAATGAAGGCCATTATGAAATGCCCCTTTGGGGAATGTTGACATGGATTAATTTCTTTGGAAAGTCATGGCAGCTTGAACTGCAACTTTCATTTTGTCAGAAAGAAATATCTGTTATGTTCCAAGTTGTCCTTAAACAAGTGTCTCAATGGTATATTTCATGCATCTGGATAGGAAATGGCTTTGATACAATGTACATAGCTGAAACTAAAAGAAAGATTAAATTCTGGTCTCAGACTTTTCCAAAAGTTTGGAAATGTTACATTTGCACTGATCTTTAAATTGCATAAGTTTTTGATTGTTCATTAGCAAAACTAAAACACTAGTAAAAGTAGGATTTAACTGATTTACATTGCCCTTATTAATGCTAGTATTATACAAAATAATTTTAACCATTAAAACATTCTTACTCCTAGATAACTTCTGATGTCATATGGATGTGATACTTATGCTTGAGTAAAAGTTAATATTAACTACATTTGTCTTTGCTATAATTACAAGGATTACTTATTACAAACATTGGCAAGACAAGTGTCTGCTTACTGTGCAGCAAATTTGGGAATACTAGCTTGTCATTTTCCATTGATTACATTATTTAAGTAGCTGAGCAAAGCAGCACTTTACAAACAGGTGCTCTTTGATTTGCAAATTTATAAAAAACTAGAGGCAGCTTTCAGCCTCCTGCATTGTTGTTTTTTAAGGTGAGTTGAAGGGTTTTCATTTAGACTGAAGATTTATTTAGAACTTGTGGCTCATGAAGCAAATTGAGTTATTGTTATCAAAAAAACAGTGTGGTTCTCCATCTGTAAAATATGTTCATAACATAACTATCTGGCCTGGAGTTCAGAGAAACTGTCCCATTCAGGTTGTTTGCAATGAAATTTTACGGACCTGACTTTGACCGTATGCTATATATGCAAATAAAAGCATGGTTTGCCATTTCTGCATACTTATAATACCTCTCTTGCATATATGTGGCTGCATATTCTAAGGCTTATTTCAAACTAAGAGCATTATTTTAATGGATACTGGCTTCAGAGAAGAAAGAAACTAAAAAATTTATTTTCTCATTCTGCTTGTTCCTGCATCTGCACTACAGCTTGCTGCACCCTAAGCTGATAGTCTGGGGAGTAACTCTGTAAACTAGAAAATTAATTTGGGGAATTGTACCCCAGTATTTAGAGTAAACAACTTAGCCTGCTGGAAAACCTCATCTGTGTTGGAAATCCTGAGTAAATGGGACTTATGCAAGGAGTTTTTATGCAGATATAGAATCCTCCCAAACAATTTGAGGCTGAGAATAGGATACTGGTATAATATATTCAAAGCTACCATGAAAGCTGTAAGTTGCTAAACAACCATGACGCACTGAGCCTGTCCAGATGGTTAAGCAAAAAGCATTATGCAAGTGCACACTCGTGAGGGGGAATTTTTTTGTGAGAAAATGTAAGGAATTTCTCAGTTCCACTCATCATACATTTCTCTAGACTTTTTCACCAGTCTTCTGCAAACCTGGATCTATGGCATGTGAAAGACAACAAAAACATTTCTTTAGCCCTCTCTGATGGATCAGTGCAGCACTTCTAAAGCAATTCGGACATTCTGATTTCCTGGGTTCAAAATTCTGTATGTGTGAAATCATAATAAAGGGTTTTAGTCCAGTTTCCAGGGTTTCTGACCACATCAAGAATGAAATTTTTTATTTTGCTGTGTGATTGCTTAATAGGGAAGTAGTATTGCATAAACCAATAGTGAAATACAGAATTAGTAGTTTCTAAAGTTGCTGGGTATTTTTTTTTTTTTCAGCAGAAGCCAATGCATGTTAATTTCGTTAAAATATGTTTACAGTTCTTAATTATTAGTGAGCTGGGTACAATAAAGGACAATCGTTTGTTGTCCCTAATATCAACATTCTGATAATAACCTGTCACTTGTTGCCTTTATACCACATAATAGAACATCTCTGTGGAATAAATAGATATGTTTAACCTCAAAGCTTTTTAATGTCCAGAGTCTACCAAAAATAGGTACTGCATAACCTCTGTGTGCCATACACTGGGTAGATCATCTCTGTAAAATGTTTTACGTACCTAAATTATTTAGTCAAAGCAGCTATAGAGAAAGCTTGATCTGTTTCAGGAGGAAAATATATGTGAATCAATTTTGTAAAATTTTACTTTCTCCTCCCTGGAAGTGTTCAAGGCCAGGTTGGAAGAGGCTTTGAGCAACCTGATACAGTGGAAGGTGTCCCTGCCCATGGCAGGGGGTTTGGAACTAGATGATCTTTAAGATTTCTTCCAACCCAAACCATTCTATGATTCTATGCCGATAACTACCATAAGCACGTGTTCATACTTGGACATATTTTAACACTTTGCCATATACCCAAATACTAAGTTCAGAAAAGGCCTTTTATTCTATAAGCCATAGCATGTTTTATGGTTGGTTTTTTTTGGAATACAGGATCTTATTATTGATACAGAATATCTTTCTCAGCCCCTAAATGCTCAGTAAGATGACTTCTAGTTCTATTTTTTAGTCTAGTTTGTATTTCAGATAGGCATTACTGCAGAGCCTAGGCTTTATTTAACTTGAGAGCAATTGATATCAAACACTGTTTATATGAGCTAATTATACTAAGTTTTTGGGATAGCAGGTGTATTTCAGAGAATGATAACCCCTTATTTTTCATGGAAATATTGGTCATTGCCATGTAGTATGTGATTGGGTTTTGCACTGCAGGAGGGAGTCTGGCTACTTACACTGTGTATGAAGACTAGTATGCATTCACCTTTAAAGTCACAGATTCGAGTAACAGTAGCAGTAAAGCCGGTGTGTGATGAAGGTGATCTGCTAGGTTTTAATCTGTTCAGTCTAATACCTTTATGAAGAGTTTAATTTAATTCTATTTCTGCAGTATCCTTTTAGATACTCAGAGAAACCACTGTGGTGGGGGTAGGCTTGGCATGAGTAACTCATTTGAATCTAGTTCATAATTCTTGGAGACTTCTCAGTTACCCAGTTATTTTCAAACTACCTGTTAAATAGGTTTGTCTCAGTTTAATGCAAAACTCTTCTGCCATTTTCCCGATGACCTCACTCTGCTGTAAGGCAATCTGGCTCCTTTGCATTAGCTGTGAGCACTAAGGAGAACCAGGCCATGTGTAGGTCCTTCCATTAGACTTCTGCTACTTCTTCAGAACTTGGAAGCCCTCAAAGACTGTACATATATTTAACATGCTTAAGCATCTGAAAAGAGTAGAATACCTCTCCCTCTTCTTCCACAAAGATAGCATTACCCATGGCCTACAACCATGCTCTGCAGCTGCTCTTGTTACCTTCCCACAGCTATGTCATACTTTGACAGACCCTTGAAGTCTGAACTGGATCCCAAGTGCTTACTGGTACAAGGATGTGGCCTAGATCAGTGGAGGAGAAAGGAGGAAGGAAGCTTGAAGGAACCTCTGTAGAAGCCTATTGGGAATTGGGAAGCTTATACCCTTTGCCAGGACAGCAAGCCAAGACTTATCACCAAATGATGGCAAGAACTGACGGCCAAAGGACAAAAAATCCTTGCAACCATCACCCACTCAAACTGTGGACAAAAGAGTTTGCCCTCAGTACATGGCACTTCCATGGCCTTGATATGTGTTCATTTAGAAGTTACATCAGCCATTTGGCATCGAGGACTTGATTTTCTTTCCACATTGGAGTATTCTGCAGCTGCTTACTTAACAAGAAGCTTATGGTGTAGGTAAGATTAAGCCTGCATGAAAGATTGACAACATAAAACTGTGGAGAGTTATATAAATATATATAAATACATGAAGACTATGCTTGAGTTAACTGTGCTTCTTGACTAACAGCATATGAGCCTAAGCAGTCCTGAATTCCATGAGAGAAAACAGAGCTTGTTCTGCCATTCCAGATATTTTGCAAGAAGTCTTTAAGTAGCAAGCTACAGAAGCAAAATATATGAAGAAAAAACTAAGCAGCAAGAGCAAGGGGGAAAATGAATATAGTAATCATGCAAGCAGTATCAATTGAAGAGTATTTGGGGGGGGGAGTGAAAGCCCAAATAAAAACAAAGGGCTCTAGGTCACTACATTGTTGGTATGTGGATCTCACATCTGAATGTCTAGCTTTATGACCCAGGTAGATTTGGAGGTGGTAGAAAAAAGTAAGTCTGAGGACGGTGTTTTCTTAGACATGACACTTATGCTTAATACAATGAATAAATATCTTAGTCATCTACAGACACTCTGAACTCGTGACTTTGTCGCTGGAGATAATTGGAGTATGCAGGCCAGGGGTATTGGCTGGGGTTCTCCTTCTCCTGCAGGGCAGACAAGTTATGGTGAATTTATCAGCTCAGGGAAAAAATTGGGGGCGGAATAGAAGGAAAGGGCACTAAAACTGATCCTGGAAAATTATGTCAGAGAGGGAAGTTCTGGAAGAAGATTCTGGGAGAAATTCCTGAAAGGGAGAGAGTTGGTGTTAGCGATAAAGAGATGCTTGTCAAATAATGTAGAATGTACAAGTTAACTATCCTTTTTTTAGGACAAAAAAAACCCAGAAATTTGGCTTGTTTACCACAAATCAAATGGAGAAGAGGGTGAAGGTGAAGAATGTCAGTGATAATGCAATTAGAAAGGGTGAACAAGGCAATCCTAAAATCTTTCCAAGGAATAAGCTTGACACAAATGAAAAATACTTTAAAATGAAAGTCTGAGATGAAGAAAACCTGTGTCTGATAGCTGTATGTCTGCTTAGCTGGGGATAACTCAGGTGAAGACGAAAACAAGAAAATAAAGTAGAAGGATTCAGAAAATATTTTGATCAATGCAACACAAGAGCAAGCAATTGAGCAAAAGTCAAGAAAGTTGTTTTAGGCCTATAAGAAAGAGCAAAGACGCTATATAAAAGATGTGAGGGAGAGGATCTTAAAAACTTTGTCATGAATCAATGAAGAGAGAGGGAGAGAACATCTGCAGCTAAATAATCTACCATCTAGCTCTAACTTCTGAGTCTGTTGGGTTTTTTTAGAAATTAATATTTGTTTGTCCAATAGGGAAGATAATAAATAATATTCTAATGCAAAAATTTAAATTTCAAAATGAAAACATAATGAATGAGGAAAACAGTGACCTTTTTCAATTAAGAGAAAAATATTCTTTCAGACTGTAAATCAATGAGAGATGTTTCAGTGGTTTGCATGCTTCTTATAAAAATAAATATCTGCTATGGAAACAAACGAATAACATAAATATGTATTAAAATTATAAGGCGCTGTTGCCAAGGCTTTGACTAACAAGTTATGGGAAGTTGCTAAGGAGAAGTCAGGTGAACATTTATTATTTGATCCCTATCAAGCAAATGAGCGTATAAAATGGGTGGTGATACAAGATTTGGCTTGAACCCCAGTGAAGATTTCAGACGACGGCTCGAACTGTTGCATTTCAGGCATAGCTTCATAACGTTAAGAAGCTAGATATGCTCAGCTTCTTATATGATTAATAACAAAAGATTTGCAAACAACAATTCAGAACAGAAACTTGTCTACGTGCCTTTTGGAAGAACCTTTCCCCAAGAGCTTTGTTCTTACTGTTGAGCATACTGGGAGGACATAGAGATCATCCTGCCAGTTCAGGCACCTAAATTAAGGGCCTAAATTTAGCCGCTGAGAATACTACTCTAATGCCAATTTAATCAAAGCTCAAAATGAAGATACCCAAAAGGATTTGGGTTTTTTATTTAGATGTTTTGGGTTTTTTATTAGGACAGTGTTTGAAAACTGTAAATAAGTTGAGTTTAATTTTTCAAGAATATGCACAAGCAATTATTCCTTATCCCAAATGTGCCTTTTTCTTTCTGTTAAGTTTTTAGTGTGATGGCAATAATTGTTATTTCACAAAAAAAAATGCTTAGTAATTGATCTTTTGGGGATAATTACTTCTCTCTCCTCAGAACTGCAAAAGTGCTGGGCATGAAAGTCTAGGTGTTCATTTCAAGCTAGACAGGCTCTTAGCGTAAACTTTGTTTCTGTGCTTTTTACTGCAGATGTCTGTAAGCCATTGCTGTGTGTTTCTGAAGAACCGCTAAAGTAACCACCAATTGCACTGTATTGCATTGCTTATATTGACTTTCAATCTGAGCTGTGTCCTTGGTTGTGTGATGCTCAAACTCATTGTGCAGAATAATTTGGGACAATTTCAACATAGTTCTTCATCAGCAGTTATCCAAAATGCTACTAAAGATTTACCACAGACATCTTTTTAATATACAACATATTTAATACACTCTTTATATGGCTACGTTGGCTAATTGCCATGTGATCACTTTTCTTCTTCTCTTTTTAGTGACCACATAAACACTCAGCATGGATCTAGAAGAACCCTTCTCTAGTTACAGTAAATTTAGGGTGACCAAATATAAAGAAAGGAAGATGTGCTCAGTTACACAGTGTATCCTCAGCAGAGCTCATCTTACAGGGTGCATGTCCTCTGCATCACATTGAGTCACGGGGCACAGTTTGTTTTGGTCATGTAGTTTAACCTAGCTGCCTTATCTCCAAGTCTTCTTCGATGGTCCTTGAATTTGATTAGTGATAGATACATAGAAATTTGGTGTCAGTTTCTGAAAACCAAAATAGCTCCTCAAAGAAAGTCCTTGACATACTGGTACAAAGGCTTGTCTTACAGGACTGGTCCCTACACAGCTGGCACATGTGGTCACTGTAAATTCTGATGAGTCAATTTGTGTACATGTCCACTAGTGGTATGTCACAGCGTTACTGATAAGAAGAACATAGGGGTGGGTTGTTTTTTTTTTTTTCCCAAACATACATCTTTTTCTGCAAAATGGATTCTACTCTGTGCCTGTGTGAAACATTTCTGCTACCAAATTATGTATATATAATGTCAGAAACCTAACAGAGATCTGACTTCAAATGAAAAGGGAGAGGGAATGTTCTTACATTTGAAGGCCTGTTCCAAATATTTTGTTCCAATTTCCAGATATGCCATCCTCTGGTCTTTTGCCTATCATTTATAAATACTGTGGTTACTGACATTTCATCCTGGGTTTAGAGATATTACCTATTTAAATGAGTATTTAAAATATGAACTGTCACTTGACTTAGTAATACATGTACAGCTGAAATGTATTTAAACATGACCATCAGAGGGCTGGCTGTCAAGAATATCACTGACAAAATGAATAGCATTATCTTGACAGTTTCTGTGTTTTTCTTGGAAAACCAGGAACACAAGTTTCTCAGATGTTTTTTTCTCAGATTTTTTTCTTAAGAAAGTGAATTATCATCTTTTAGTAAAGCTGCATCAAAAAGAGCTTGAAATCTCTTCTTGCTCTGACCTTCTCAAACTATCACCTTTCTCAGATATACTGGCTCAGAATATCAGTAGAAACTAAGACAACTGTAGTAGCTACTGTTTCACCAAAGACTAACGTATTAATGAAATTTTTTCTGGAAGATCTCCTACTTTGTCTCTCAGGTTAATGCGTGTAATTTAATCAAAAATACCTGGGAGTCAAATATGAAATGACAGCTTGATTCAAACAAAGCAGGACCTGAGCTTCTTAGGTACCTTTTTCTAGATTTGGATCATTGAATGGTTCAGTACTAGCCATATTATTTGCTTATCTGAAACTGTTGATTATTACGGGGGGAAATATTAAAAACAAAGGATGTATCTATGTTTTTTGCTTTTTGTGTGTATGTGCAGAAAGTGGAATGAAAAATCTTAAGGATGTTTGTTTATCTAGAAAACAATTTTTAGTCTTAAGCCACTACAGCAAACTTTTCTTAATCTATTTTCAATAATATTTTTTGTACATCTGTACTATTCCACATTAATAACTGATGTGAGCTAACTGGTTGTTCACGTTATATTTGCATTCTGAGCCTAAGATTACAGGTTGCTGAATTATCCCTTAAGCTTCCTAGCCTTGTGGATCCATTAAGCCTTAATTAAAGAAGCATCTTAGAAAAAAATAATCAGACCATTTATATCCAAAAAAGATGCACACTGGTCATTTGTTTGTTCACCAGCATAAAAATTATTATTTAATGGAAATTTTAATCACAGCAAGCTTATAGATAGACATATATTAAATGCATTAATCTTTCTATAAGGTTATTCACAATGTATAAGGTTACTCCTCTGAAAAGGCTGCTTCAGATTGCTTTCCGGTAATGCTAATACCCATTAAAAAGATGAATATATATGTGTGTAAGTCAATCATAAGGTATTAAAGAGGTGTAGCAACTTAAGCTTCTTTTCTTCTTGGCAGGTCACTTTGAGAAATGTCCTAGTTCAATTAAAATATTTTTTCCATTTCCTAGGAGTAGATTCAGATATGCTCTGTCTGTTCTCTATCTTATCTTCACTGTCAGGATTTAAAACAAACCTGAGTGAGATATGAGAAGGATAGTCCAGCTACTTCAGACTGTGAACAGGTTCAAATTAAGGGTGTATATATGTGTATATCTCTGCATGTTCATCACACATATGTCCAGGTTGAATATTTGGGAGATATAGGGGTGCATTTTTCAAGAATCTCTTTACGATTTTGTAGAATTTAAACTGGGATAAACTGCATCTTGTGTTCTTCAAACATCCATTCCTTCATCTCTACTTTCAAAATGCTACAGTAGTGAGTGGAAACCATCTAAACTAGAGGCATACAAAAGAGAACAAGGTGTTGTCATTTTTTTCAGATTAGATTGGTGATACTATGAAATGAAAGTTCAGAGAAATTATCATCATCTAGGCTATTGTCATGTATTGCATATGAGACATAAATGATTGTAAAAATACTGTATATCTTAAAAAAGGGATGAAGTATTTTAGAATAGTAGTCTACAACTGAAATATTCATGTAATATGCTCAGAAACACAAAATTGTCTAATTAGTTACTTAGTTCTCTTTTTAAAAGCTCTGTATTCAGCACTACTTTGCGCACCAGCATTGATTTTGATGCAAAAGTGTTCCTGAAAAAATTCTCCATTCTTGGATGCTTTGGTGAAAAATATTACAATGCTTTATGTATAAAATGAGCTTTGTGACTGAAGCATGGGTACAGTGAAAGGTGCTAGTTTCGTATTACAATGAACCCATAAGACCATCCTCCTCCTTTCACCTTGCAACAGGCCTGACAGCATTGTCTCTCCTTGGATTATTGCTAATAATAAAGCTCTTGCAAATTTTAGGCATGTTTGTGAGCACTTATGGTGTGTTACTTTTAAAAATGGAAAATATTTAGATTCAGGTATAGTGTTGGATAATTATATTTCAGGCTAGCATACATATCAATTTTTTAATAAAAATTAATAATGCCCACAGGTGATATTAATTATAGACTAGTATCCAACTGTCAAATGACCTTTCTAAAAAAACTTGTTAACTTGTTACCTTGCTAGGTGATATCATGAAGCATCTGAGTTTGCTTTACTGACTCCTGGGTTTTCTTTTTTACATCAGTTTTATTATCAAATACAAAAATCATTTCTCATATTTTACTGGCCATCCACAATATCAGGTACGAGGAAAGGTCAGCATATTAAAGCAACAATGTGCAAACAATATTCGACTTACCATGCATGTGGGTATTGCTCTGTTTCTCAGTATAGTTAATTAGGTGATTTTAATATACACAAAATAATAAATTCTCCATTGGTCCAACTACAGTTGTATGCGCTAAATAGGTTAGACTAGATGCCTCTTTCTGAAATGGCTGAATGAAGTCTGCTAAAATGAATCCTATTTCAAATGTAGCCAAAACAGCTCACAGTGAAGGACCCTCTGTTCTCCTCATCCAGAAATACAAAACTTTTAATGCTTGTTCCTCAGGATTCAGGGATGGCATCTGGTAATTCCTGTAGCTCTTAGGAGACAGAACTTGCATTCCTACCCACTCCCAAGTTCCTGCTATTTTCAGTTATTTAGGTTGTTTTTCATTTATTTACGCTAGTCTGTATGCTTAACAAATAAATGATCATAGACGTTTGAAAAACAGAAAATGCAGTGTAGTTTTTCTTCTTTTCTCGTTTCTTTTTTCCCCCTAGAGCAAAGGATTATTTTGCTAACACACAACCAGCATGGACTGGTTTCAGATTTTCCTATAGCATGGAGTTACAGTTGGGAAGAGGTCCCTGTGCTAGGGAATCTAAGGACTCTGTACATTGGACTCAATTAAGGGTTCAAAAGAGCAGTTGAGCAGTATAAACTGAAGAAAGCCTTAGCAGCTCCCCTACTTTCAAGCTTATCTGTGTGCAGTTACTACTCTGGTTTACAGTCTTTTTTAATAAAAATAGCCTTTCAATGATTTTTATATGAAATTGGTCTGACATGTGCCTGCCTTGTGTTGTGCTCGTCAAAATTAGCTTTTGGTGTATTACTTTTTTTACCTCTCAGCTCATTAAGTTAGTTGATCCATTTTGGAGTCAGAAAATGTTCAGGCAGGGGAAAATTTTGATCAAATCAACCTTGCATGGAAACAACTGCCTGTTTGCCATCTGCAGTGGGCATTGATCCCTAGCTTGTTTGTGCCTTGCATTTGTTATGCATGAGTAAGCACATTAGCCTTTTCATTTCATTCATTAGACAGTTAGTCCTTGATTAGTGTTTCCTAGTTTCTGTCAAATATGCTACTACTCCTTTATTCATTTTGTCTTGGGTCTGTCTTTTTCTTTTGCTTCAGCGTGTAGAAAATTAACAGTTAACCACAACAGTAGTCCTTTTATTTCTTTTTCATATAAAACTGGCTAACAAATACACTTTTCTAATGTTGGCACATCTAATGTGGGATAAAGTATGAATGATGGGTCTTTCTAAAGTTAACAGAGTTATTATTTTAGTTCAGCTGGCAGGCTTTGTTTAGAAGTGTGATGTCTCAGGGTTTACTATCAGCTTTATTTCATCCGTCTCCAAGAACTGTGGGATCACCTGGATACTTGTGGATATTTGCCTTATAAAATTCCACATAAAAGTAAATTTAAAGTAGTGATGAGAGCAGTTTGAGAATATAGCACTGAAAGTTTCAGATGACAGTTTGGGTAACAGGACAGAACAATAAGGCATTTTATGACTAACACCAGTTCATTCAATAGGGGGTTTTGCTGTCATTTCCTTATGGGACAGTGAAATGTTAAATGATGATTCCATTCTTAATGATAAAAGAAAAATAAATAAATAATGACATGATGTGCATAAAGCATCAAAGTACATACATCTTTAGAAACTACATAAGATGATTGTGAATAAAAGTGAATATTTCAATGGAGCCAATACCTTTAGAGATGCCACTAAATGAGTTTTTTTGATCAGTGATCACAAGTTTTGCCTAAAAATTCTGTGCTATGCTACATCCTTATGTAGGTAGAGTGTGTGTAAAATACTATGTCTTATTTATTGGGTTTTTTTATGCATAATCTTAAAAGTTTATTTAAATGTTATCAATCTATCTGAAAAATTTTATCTTTGACATGGTATTAAAGTTCATTTCAAAATACCCACAAGCCAGTAAAGCAAACCTGAAGGTTAGATCAGTCTGTTCTCCAGAGGGTGCCCTGCTTAAGATTATAGTGAATAAAAAATTATCATAGTCATAAAGTGTTGCAGCCATGTTTGATGTTAGTGGGTACCTATATATCTGCGGAAAATACTTGCTTGCATATTTGATATTTATATTAACATAAATTGCTTTAAATAAAAATTGGTTTAAACAAAATATTTTAATCATGCTTGGAATCAGAAATACAATAAAATTTAAGCATTTAATTTTTTTTTTTCCCCAAATGCTAATTCTCAGATTTGAAAATTATTTAAAATGTTGCTAGATGTAGACTTCATAATGAATTTAATAGTTCTCTCAAATTCTTAGCTTTTTTATATTTCCATAATATTTTAAGATGATAAAGAATGTATTTTTTTCATATACATGACAGTTGATTATAGTGATAGTTTTATTTGTAGTTTTTGTCAAACTCTATTTACATGGAAACTGGAATTAATCTAATTTTCTTACTAACTGAAGTAACTCTTCTTATATTTATATTCTTATATATGCACCATTTTAAGACATAATCATAAAACCATGATCCAAATGGATTTCTCTGTGTTTACTGTCTCCTGCAAAAGTGAAGACTTGGTAGATTTCATACTCTCACACCTTATTTAATACATACATTAAAAGATGAAAAAACTCTTTGCTTTCTTAATACCTGGTTTGTAAATTTTTAAAGAATTAGTATGTGAAATAAATATTACATGACCTGGGATGAGGAAAACATTATTTTCATACCTGCAAAGGAGATATAAAATTGCTGTGAAAACTGATTTTATCGTATCAGTCCCAAATATTCTATTTTCAGCAACTCCCACCACCACAATGGTTTGATTATTTTTAAAATGTTATATAAGTGTTTCGTACAGCTATTTCATTTCACATACACATTATTGAAATGTATTCTTAGCATCATTTACCACATTTTAAATACTTTTATAAAGTATATTTAATTTAATTAACAAGTCTTTTTTTTTACATTAAAAATCCATATTTTCCCCCACATGATTTCATACCCTGACATACAGCACATGGGGCATCTCCTGGCATTTATTCCTGTTTTCTACCAAATTTTAGAGAAAGCTATTGAATGGCCATGTGCAAATATCAAGCGATACGCGTATAAAGTGACTGCTGAATCTATCACTCACCTTTACTAAGGGAATGGATTTCATGGACTTTATTTAGTATTCCAAGAAGAAAGAAGTGTATGAATGGTCTTATCGTAAACCTTCGCCAGATCTGGATGATATTTGCTATACAAAAGTGGAAGACACTTTCAGTAAACATGACTATCATGTCTGATTTGTAAAAAGTAATAATGGAGACTGTAACAAGTGTAATAAATTTTTAAGTTCAGATATATCCCATTGCTGAAATGGTGTACCTGTAAGCTTTCTAAGTGATGAGTGTTGCTCTTGTTGAAAGTGACAGTTCACAAAACATCTTACAAACAGTATGCCTTGTTTACAGTTTTGGTCTTCTATTTTGCAATTTTCCTGTCTCGATAGATTTATGGTTTTCTTTTTCCTGTTAGGATGCTTCAATTGCACACAGATTCCATATCATGAGAGAAAAACATCCAGAGAAGTTCAACAGTAGGTAAGAATCTAAAAACTTTTGCATATTAAAAGATTCTTTCCATGTTATTAAGGTATGTTCTGTGAGAGGTTAAATTTTGCACATCCTTTAAAGTATTGATTCTTATAAAAGAGGGGAAATTGGTGCATTTTATATTAAGTATATGCTCCCAGACTGCTTGTAGTGTAACTGTTTTATATCTGGTATTTTAACTGAAATGAATAGCATTATAAATAAACTGTTCTCACATGTGAAATGTTTGACTTGTAAGACTAGCACGGACAAGATGATGCATTGTGGTATCTGAGGATCCCTGAATTGACACTTTGCCATTAGGCGCTGAAGAACACTTATTAGACAGCTGCAGATGGTGATCCTTATGTTTCATTCCCACACGCACACTGGTACATTGACAGGGGGCTCTTCCATATATATACTCTTAGTAAGGGCAAGTGAATGCCATTTTACACATAAATGCTTTTATCATTAAACAGCTTTGGATATGTAAAAAAGTCAGGAATGAGACTTTGCATCTGTTCCTTGTGTTGCTTTTTGAATTTGCAATGTTATCTCAGAGCTTTTCTGGAGATTAAAAATGTATTACAACACGTACTGTTAATTCACCTTCTTTCAATATCTGGTTTGTTGAGTAGATAATATTCATAGTGCAATGCTTATGTATGTCTCTTCTTATTTAGGTAATTTAGCACATAAGTTGTGATGGGTAAAAGCAACATTTCAGAAACTTTAACATTTAAAGGCACATGGGGAAAGTAAGATACAAAGTTATTGGGAATAAATGGGGAATATCTAGAAGTAATTATAAACACAAATGCTTTGTCGTTGTGAGCCTACCCATAGCCTTTCTTTAGTTTTCCACAGGGGTGACCTGGAAAGTCTTGTGTAGATGCAAATCTTCATAGACCTCAGTATGATAAAATATGTTGTTTGTGCTGTCGTCTGAGAGCTGTACAGAATGATGTTTCAATATGTTTGAATATTATCTAACTTCTTACTGTTTTCATGTTGAAAGTATAATCTTTACATTTAACAGTCAGAGATGGGGACTTTTTTCTTAAATACTCAATCTGTTCAGTATCTCTGCAGTGACATACTATGACTCCAACTGCATGTTTCTTTTTAAGTCCCACAGTAAACGTTTATTTTGTATGAACTCCTCTTCCTACCTCTGATGCTTCTTATTCTGAAGGAATTATACTATGAAAAGATCTGAGCTCAAGCCTGATCTGCACATCCCAAAGTATTAGACTTGTTCAGCAGAACTAGAGATATTGGACATTTAGCAAATGCAGATATTCTAGGCCCTGAAGATGAAGCTAGTTTATCAGTGGTCTTTCTGCATATTTTCAGCAGTTGGCAATTATAATTTATAAAAAGCTCAGCTAATAACATGAGTTTCAGATCAGATTTCATGTCACAATAAATCATATGCCATTAATAACATCTGCTAGCAGACTCACCTTGAAATTCATCTATATTTTAAGGAACCTGATGTTTCTAACATTATCTTAAGGAAATTAATTACAAAAATATATAGTTCCAATCCCTACGTGCTTTGCTACTGTGATATTGAAAGAACTTGAAAAAAGCAATGATTCTCAGGGTATTGAAAGACTACTCAGAAATATTATGCATATCTAAAAAGAAGTAAAGACTTGAGCAAGGTATTGTAATAGAGACTGATGTTTTAAAATGTTTCCTTTTTTGTATAGTGAAAAAAAATGCTGATTTCTATTTTTGTTGAATACAGTTTTCCAAATGATGTTAGTTGACAAATAGTTTGTTCCACTAACAGTTATTTGCATGTGGCAACACTCCGTAATACGTTGCAGCAGCGTTTCCCTGCAGTGTGTGAAAATAAAACCCTTTTTTAGATGTCTGCTAAACCACAAGACTTTATTCGCCAGACTGTGGAATTTTCTGCGCAATCTAAATGATTTAGGATCAGCAAGTCCAGCTCAAGTCAGAATCATAGTGGACTCCATAGTTAATAACACTTACTCCTTTGTTAATCCCACATTGTCATATGTGAATATCTCCCATGATTGAAAAAATTAGTTCTTTTGTGGTTTTATGGTAGTTTTCTTTTGCCTGATTTTCCAAGGTTCTGAACTCCCACAGCCAGCATTCAGTTTTGTAAAGGAGGTCCTTGCACTGTTTCTACTCTGAAAATGAATATGTAAAAAGTTTCCTCACTAAAGAGAAACTTTAAGTTTATGCTGTGTGTAGAGGTCTTTTGAAACCCAAAGGTGTTGTATTTGCTTCAGTGAAGTAAGTTAAGTTAAGTTTGGGATTGGAGAATCTTTTGTTTTAAATCCTGGTAATGATCCTCAGTCTCCCAAGGACATTCCTTGACACTCTGTTCTTAAGTTTCATGAGTAATTAGAGCGTAATAATAGGGAAACTCCTGACACATTGTACTTGTGTGTGAAAGCAGAATGTTTCTGTACTTGCTTACCTTCTCAAAATGAAGATGAGAGCATATCACAAGGCTTGGAAGGACTTTTTACTGACTACTAGTCAATATTGTGGAATGCTTTGGAAGTAGGTGGATAATTATTAGTAACTCTGACATGTTTTGAAACTGTTCATAGATATTGGACACAAAGACAGTATTAATGACTTATTAAAAATAGAAGGAAATAAATTAAGGTGTGGATTTCTAAACAGCCTACAGATACTTAAACATTTAGGTCTTTGGAAAATCTCAGACTAAGCATGTGTAAATACTCATGAATTAAAAATCCACATTATCTGTTGTTTCTTAAATATTCAAATGACTTAGCAGCTACCTTGTGACATTTCTTTTCAATGAAGCACCTATTTGTTTCAGATTCTTATTAAATTGAAATCAAGTCCCTTTGTCAAAAGAGTCTTCTGTGTTCAGAAACTTAAATTTCACTGAAAAATGCTTAATACATGCCTTAATCACTTGAAAATGTTATACTTGTAAGCCGCAATATGGAATGGCTCCGTATTGTTTTCCAAATAAGGTTCAGCATAAATGTCTAACAGTGATTTTAAAATATTCATTACTTGTTCCTAAAAATGGATCTGCTGGAGAAAAATTTTTCTTCTGGTGATGGTCAAATAGAAAAAATGGAAGTGAGAACACAGTAGCATCCCCATCTCTGTCAAAAGAATGAATCCTAATATGCCATTTTAAGTAATTGTATCTTCAGATCATTAGCACACACTATCAGAAACCCGTACTGACATTGCATTAAGATTTAAATGTGTTCATAAAACCCAGAATCTCAGCTGTCACATTACCTACTCTACAGGTCTGAAGTGCTGAGAACCCTGTGCTTGAGAAGGTAGGGTTCACTTCCCAGCATCTCCTGCTTAAGAGTAGGGTCAGATTTTCTGATTTCAGTGTGGAAGGCCTGAGTTAACCCCAGGGGGAAGAAAACTTGCAAAAGACAGCATTTCAAGTAACAGTATCATTAAACTAGGACATACTGTTGAAATAACGATTCAGTTAGGCCAAAATGCCCTGCAGGGAGATCTGTGTAAACATCATAGACTCAATGCTGGGAATAACAGATGTATGAGTTATGTGACTAGAATATACACAGGGAAACAAAGAATACGTTTAACAAAAAATAATTTGAGTTGATATTAACTATTATAAAATAATATTCAGTTAAATTAGGCATGCTAATTTGACTCTCTGGAATCCCGTAGCATAAAAGATATTTCTTAGTCTCAGTAAACTAAAGTAGGATTTGGAAATTGCATTTACAGTCTTAAGTACATCATCTTTGAGATTTTCAAACTTCAGTCTATTTTCCTCTTTTATGAAGAAGAAATCATAAAGTAGAAGAAGATCCTATTCCTGATAACTCGATCTGTATGATATTCTAGACCATGTGCTTTTGAGATTCCCTTTCAGCTTGCTTAATTGTGCTTTTTTTTTGTGCCAATAGCTATGCACTTAATCTGTCAGGAAATTTTTAAGTAATAGAAAGTACTGATTTACTTTGTGCAAGTGATGTCCAAGAGAATAAGTGTTCTTTTAATGAATATGAGTGAAGGAAGTTATGCTTTTGTTTTCACCTATCTGTTATGTGACACTGGTTTAATCTGGAAAAGCCACAGAAAGAAAAGGTGGGAGAAATGGCAGGTAAATAAATCTTTAGCAAGTACTTCCATGTGTTCCAGCTTGACTACTTCACTATACAATGTAGTCATCATAGTATCATATCTTGACTGACCTCAAGAAAAAATGAAAAAGTCCTGTCATGCAAACACAGATTTCTAATTCAACCTGGCAGCAAAGAAGCCAGAACACAGTTATTCCACTTGAGTATTGGAAATTTCCCCAAATCACTTGCTGTTGAAAGCAAGTACTAGTTCCAGTTTGGTGACTGAACACCACAAATTAAAAAAGATCAGTGTAACCTTTCTCCTTATTTTTGAATAAGGCAACCTCAGTTTAAAAGCAAAATCATTTGTCATGGGGTGAATAAAATGCTCCATTCTCAGATGTACTTAGCCTTTGTTTTAAAGTTGGCTTATTTTAGCTTTGAGTTGAAAAGTCAAAATGTTTCATTTTGAATAAAACAGAAGTATTTCTGATATTTTCATTATTCTTCCAGTTTTTCAGCTTAAGTGATGGAGTCTTTTTTGTTGAATCACAACTGAATATTAGCAGTGAATATACTAATCATCAGCACAAAATTCCTAACTTGAATTGCAGACATTTCAGTCTCTTTCCTTCAACTTCTCCTTCCTTGCTGGTTGTGACTGAGCTGAGGATGCTTAAAAAGAAGACACTGCCCCACAGAGAGACCAGATTGCAGACATCTGTTACCTGTCCCATTGAACCCACAGGTTTCTTTTCATAAAAGGATAAGACTCCAGGGAACAATACCTCTGAACTCAGGCAGTATTACTGCAATTGTAGTCATCAGAAGAAGCAACACAAGGCAAAAATATTTATGATAGAGTGTGAAATATTTTCACATGAGCAAGAGATGACTTGTAGTTAGACAGCTTACTCTGCCTAGCTCTTGGTTATAAAGTTTATAGACAGGAAAAAAAAAAAAGAATCTACATGTTCTTTTGTCAGGCTTCAAACATGTAGCTCATCTTTAGATAAAATGTCTGAAGTGTATAATTCGTGCTTGAGTTTACTGAGCTGGGACAAAAGAAAATACTTGGAGTATAATGCTGATTCAGCCTACCTATGTCTGTTATCTACAGAGCAAAATGACAGCAATCTGCATCTGCAGTATCTGCACCTCTTTCTGATACAAGATTTCACCTTTTTTATCATTTCTCTAGAAAATGATAACAAGTAAGGCCCTATGCTTGAGAACCTTCTTACTCTGTTAAACATTACTCAGTAGTGGCTACCTGGGAGGCTGGTGTGGTTGAAGAACCTTAGATTCAGACTCATGAGAACTGGAGGCAGTGTGCGGTATAAAAATATATTCGAAGTAGACATACCTACATTCTGAGCATCCCATGTGATTTCAAAATACATCTCTGAAAGCAGTGTGCTGTATCAGAGCCTAAGCAGAGCAGTGAATTTATTTTTGTTTTCTCAGGGTCCTCAGCTGTCAAATTCCCTACTGAGGGACTAAAATGGGGTCAGGTTTTGTACTGTTATAACAGTAATGGCTATCTGCTATCTGTTTATTGGGCACTTCCATTGTAGGTGGTAGTTGTGAAACACCTGGCATTCTGCACTTCTAAAAACAAACAAATAACTGAAATATGTACTATTAATATTGACAAGATATGGGAATGTTTTTTCCTTTAAGGAAAGTTAAGTGTTTTAAAGATATGTAATGATACCCAGTTGTTAAAGAAACAGTTGCTTTAGAAATTGTCAAGCAAAATGTATAGCTGTGTTAAAGGGTGAAAATCATTGCATTGTGTAGCAGAAGGGATTAACGTGGTGCACAATCATACAGAGGGATTGGCCCAGCATGTATTGTGCCAGTAACGAACTGCTGATTCACAACAAGTCTATCCATATGCTATGGGCCAAGGTCAATAAAACCTAATTTTCTTCAACTGATGTCAGGTTAGTAAAGGAATTTATTGAAGATGATGTTTCATTACTGAGTAGGTCGTTGAACCTTTTCTATGGATTGAAGTGCCTATTGGACGTTCTACACATTCTTTGATTAATTAAAACTACTACCTTTTATTACAATATCTTAAAGGCAAACTTAACTATATAGGAATTAAATCTTGCTCTCTTCCACTGTTTAGTCACACTATTTGAAATAACAATTAATAACACAGTGATAGAAAAAGGTTTCTGACTACTTGCATTTGTAGTAAATTCACATGTGAAGGAAGTCTGTAATAGATATGAAAAAAGACTGTAACAAAACTACTGAACTACAGCTTGCTATTTATTGCTTGCTGATAAAGTGTGGTCAGATATTTTTATACAAATGGATAAGGTTATTTTCCCTGATTTTCATGTGCACACACTGAATAAAATGCATCATGATACAATTGTTTTTTATCAAATATTGCTTGCTTTTTTTTTTTGAGGGGATGACTTAATTTTATAGTCAGAACTAGTGAATACTAACAATGTAAATTTGCAGGTGATTTTCAAACTTCATTTTGGATTAGTTAATCTTCAAATCTCTGAAGTAAATGGTAAATCTTTACATAAGTGTCATGTGGATATATTTCATGTTTACAACAGATGCTGGGCTTTATAAACAGTTAAGCAGCAGCCATTTCTAATATATATCACAAAACCAACAAAACCTTCTTTCAAAATCCAGTCAAGGTTGCTAAGTGGCCACAGCGCACTTACGTATAATATTATTGACAATATCCAAGCCATTAAAAGCAATGAAATGAATTGTTAAGAAATAAATGTTACACTTCCTATTTAATAAACACAAACACATTATTCTTTAGTACAAAGAAATTAAAATTTAATCACAACATGAAAACCTTTACTCTGAACTGTGGGTGCTTTATGGGATTTTTTTTTTTAATCGTTTAATTCCAGTAATTAAGCCACTACTTTTAGAGAATGTTGTTATCCAGGCATATACTACAGTACCCAGAGATAATGAGGAGAGCCCAAATACTCCTTTAGTACAGCATGGACTGACATGATCTACAGCATGTGCCTTTACTTGCCTTGTACCTTAAGTCATGAGAAATTGGGTCCTAGATTTGCGTCAGATCCAGAATCTTACAACTAATATACCCAGGCTTCCAACTCTACACTCTGAAATTGCAAATTAGTTTGTGTCTTAGTACGGAGACTTAGGTAATTGGAGAAGAATTAAAAAGAAAAAAAAATTTAGCCAATCCTCCTAACCCTATTTTAGTACAACTGTTCAAAATCAATTTTTTAATAGATTACCTGAAAAGTAATCCTTTCAACCAATATGCCAGCCCTTGATTAAATAACCTAAAGTTCTTATCTTTGCTAATTATATAACTGAAGTGATTTTGAGTACTTAATGTATCTAATAAAGAGCCTGTGACACCATCTCCATCACTTCAGATAACGTTTTCCATTTTCCTCTTTATTCTATTTGTACGAGTTTGCCTGGCTCATGTCTACGTATTTTCATGTAAATAATCAGACTGCTTTCTGATCTGATTTCAAGTCTCTTATTTTTATTGCAATGGGTTACATAGCCCTTTCTAAGAAATGTGCAAAGCTAGAAGTATTTCCAAACTTACAGTATATATTAAAGTATAATTTGTGTATCTTACAAAATAAGATCAATCCTGTGGATATCCCTCAGGTAAAAGTATTGAATCTCTTTAGCATCAGTGTCCCCAAATTATATTTTCTGGTTTTATTTTTATATTTAATTGCATTTTCTTTTTTTTTATTTTTGTATTTTTATTATATATTTATACCCAAAATATGGATTTTTTTTCAATATCTTTGTGTGTGTGTGTGAAATTGCTACAAATGTTTAAGTAGCTTATCAGAAAAAAGTACAAAGCAAAAAACATCACCAGAGAAATATATTAGCTGACTTGGTGATTTAAAGGGAATAGCTGTTGCTTATTCTGATATGCGAAACTACTACTATTGAAGCCAAGTTTAGCTAAAAGATAAAAGTAGTTTTAAGTGATATTGCCTGTTTTTCCCTCGCCGGACTTCATAGTCTTCGTAGTAACAGGAGATCTGATGTGTTTTGGGAATACTGTTTTGGTCATTTACGTCTTTTGAGACTAAATCACATAATTCCTTATGTTTTTCCCCTTCCTAAGACAGGCTTACTCATATTAGGATATTTCCGTGTACTAGCATGGCACTGACAGAATACCTCTCTGGCTTCTCTTGTAACTGTATTGCTGAATGATTGGCAGCAATTGATCTACATCTGCTTCTGAAGTAGAAGATTAACGGGTGTTCATTTGCTATTTCACCAGTGGTCAGGGTGCTAGTATCCTGCTTTCAGCTTTTTCCTTTGTCAGACAGAGAAATTGTGGAAATTTAAAAAATGTTGCTGACCTGCTCCAGCAAACATTGTTCGTGTTTATTTAGGACTCTACTCTGTACTGCAGGAAATACACATTGTATGTACGTTACCTGTCTCTGTTGAGTGCTCTGGTTTGGATGAAAGGGTTCAGATCAACAAGGTATATGGCAGATTGTTGGCTAAAGGATTAGAATACCCGCCTCTTCCAGCAAAAAAGGCCCAGGAGGACTCTCTGGGGAAACTGTCAAGAAAGGATAGGAGACAGGCAAAGAAACATGTGGGGAACATTATAATTTTGGTATTGATTCTCAAAGTTTTAGAGAACAGTAATTACAGACTTCTGAACTCATTTACTGATCAGTGATTGTAAAGATGAGACAGCTGCTTGTGGTATGTGATGGCATAAAATGGATCGCAATAGAAAAAGTAGAAAATCATTGGGCATAAAACCAGTTACCTAGTAATTACTTGGAATTTATTAAGCTTGGAAAGTTTTCAAATTATATCCACTTTCAATCTCTGGAAGTGTGTGTAGATATGCCAACAATTAATATTGTTTCTTAGGTTAAGAAATTAATACAGTATTTTAACATCATATTGAATTTACATTAAATTGTTTTCCTGATGTGCCTAAAATTCAGGATGAGGCTATCATTTGAATCCACGTGATGTAGGTAGATGTGGTAAAAGCTGCCTAGGATTTTGATTTAGTAGTCAGAGGAGGAGTCCGTCTGTTAGATTAGCCATTTTTTTTCAAATTAGACTTAGGGAACAGCTGCAAGTAATATGGTTTCCTGATTCTTGAGAACCTTTCAGTTATGTTTTTTTTCAATAAAGATTTCTTCATATGAGGAACAGCAAGGTCTGCTAACCTTTCTTGCAGCATGCTATTTCTGAGCCAATTTTGAAGATGTCTAAAGGCATCAAGTGCTCTTTGGAACAGTAAGTTGTGATTTGGGAGTATAATGGCCAACTGAAGAACTTTCTCTGTGGTTAGAATATTTGTGCTCACAACATATTAAAAACAAGGGCAGCATTGATTTTTTTATGAGCTAAAATACTTCTTGGATTTTTTTTCTTTTAGTTATGATGATATATTAATAACTACAGTAGCAGCAGAAGTAGCAGAAGATTCTTAAGTGATTTGGATTTTGGTAGTAAAGCCTTGAAGGCTGTGTTAAGCTGTCAATCTAGTTCTTTATCAAGATTTTGTTGTTGTTCAAAGAAAGAAAAAAAGTGTGTTAATCAAAGAAATATGTTCTTCTTGCTGGTATGAGGCAACTGACAACTCACTCTGAATGAAATCTTCAGTATGTTTAACTGCTTTGATTTCATAGAGAATTGCAGTGTAAATGTTCTGTGAAAGTGATTTGGGAACATAAATTTGTCAAATTGTTGTGGACTTTTAAAAATTAAACCTGAATAGATTGACCTAACTAAGTAGGGCTTGTGCTTCAAAAAAACCTTGCAGTAACAAAGCTGCACAGCAGCCGTGCCACTGCAGCCATGGGACTATTTTTATACTGCCTTCATAGTGAGGGCACTCAGCCAAGAAGAGGGAGATGGGGGTTCAGTTCCCCCCTTCTGACAAGGAGCAATCAGACAAACTCTTACTTACTTGGAAACTGTTTTAATCACTAAACAATAAAATAGCAGCTGGGCTACAATGCAACTACAAATGCCATAGTTCGCAACTATGGCAAAAACGCAGAAAACAAGCAAGCAGGTGGGAATTTGACCCTGTCACCAGGTTGCCAGGGCACTAACCCTGTGAAGAGGCATTTTTCTATTATTTAAAGTCTGGTAAAAGACTTAAGTTTTTCATCATGTTGCTTAACTTACTAACAACATTTATTTACTACTTTATTCACATAAGCAAAATAAGTATCATGGAAACTGGACACATCTTTACTACTTTATTCACATAAGCAAAATAAGTATCATGGAAACTGGACACATCTGCTACAAAGGTGATGGTTTATGTGTAGCATACTAGTATCTGCATAGCAGAATGAGAGATTCTTAACTGTTTTTGTTAAATCTAGAATAAGAAAGCAAGAACACTAATCTAAAGTATTTGCAATCTGGCATATTGCACAAGTGCACACAGTCGTCTTCTGCCAAAGCTCCTTTGACATCGCCTACAATGCCCAAAGACACTAAATTTGTAGGATAAGGGTATATAGTAATGATGCAGAGCAGTCCCTGTTGGAAAGACATATTAGTCAGACACAGCAAGCACTGCCGAAGAGAGAACTACTTAGAATTTCAGAAAGAAGATGCCTGTCAGGGCTAATCTGAACCTGCTCTGACTCTGCTAGTTTCTGAATATCATTCATGGACAGTGACAGCTGACCTCCTGCATAATGAACTGCAGGTCTACTTCTAAGCTGGATGGCACTGCAGGGTGTGCACGGAGCATACCACCATATGTTCTTCTGTGGTTTAGAGTAGATTTAGACTACCTCAAGCACAAAGCGATACCTTATGGCTGCCTTGCTTGTCTTTCCAGACCCATCTCAGTTGGCACTAGCTCTGCAGTCCTGGAAGTGTGCTCCATTTCACAGTGGAGACATGGCTGAAGTATGGGATAAAACATGTGCAGTGTTTTATCCTATACTATGTTTTGAGTATACTGGATCACAAGCTTGTGGTCAGTAGTCTCCCACATTATACCAGCTTCTTGATCCTTACCAAATGTTCTTAGTTGTCTCAAGTGAAGGAAGTCTTTGAGGTGAAATTTTAACTTTTGTCTGTTCTTGCTAAAAGGCACATTCATTTTCTGCCTACTTTTTCCTCCCTCTGGCATCTTAGGACTTCTCTTGTTTCTTTTTCTGCTTTTGACTCCCTTTTCCTTGCCTTTCTTGACTTTACTTTGTTCCTTCACCTTATAAAATAATCAAGGATACAGATTTCAACAAAACTATACTCTTGGTTAAGAAGGATTTCAAATTTTATTATAAAGCTAAATTAAGAGCTGCTTAATGCTCTTGGTTTAGTGTTTTAATAAAAAAGGAAACGGAGAAGCTGACAGAGCAAGAGGGAAGTGCTTTTCAGCCATGTCTCTTACTTGAAGTCTTACATGTTGCTTTGTTTGGACTATTTATTATTTTTTCTGAAGTTTTTATTATATAATGTCTATCTTTTTCATAACACTTTTCTTCTCTATGAAATTATAAGATGGTGTACAGCTGCATGTGGTGTACACTTCTACCAGAATACTCTTTGACAATGTAAAGTTAAAAGTTAGGTAATCAAACCGTAAGTATGTCAAATTAGTGCCCTGAACTGGTAGCACTCTAAAACCTGTAGCCTGGAACAGAATATATTTAGTTTCTGTGCCAAGATTTTGGTGTACAGTGCGAAGTCTGAGAGCTAGAGATGCAATCTCTTTTTAAATCATATAGAAATGAAAGCCCAATGCATCCTGTAAAAAGTGGGAAGGTGACATTAAGGTTTAAAGAAGTGTTCCTTCCCCACTAAAGTCTGTACAGAAGTATAAGGGAAAGTATCAATGCCTCTGCAGGCTGAATAACTGCTAACCTATTATTTTGGAATTAATCACTTTTTGATTAATCTCAAAATGTTTTTTTGAGAGCGCTCTGAAATACCTAACTGTGAATACTATCTTGTTGTATTCTCCAAGAATTTATATTTGGGAATAAGCCCAAACCTGTTGGAAAAAAAAATTAGTTCTAATAGGTCAGCCAGTGTTTCACTGAAATTCTGATCTATCTGAGCTTTTATATTTTTCACCTCTTATTACAAGGCATGCTTTTGATCTTCAAATTCATAAGTTAAAAAATTCAGAGAGGTAGAGTTTATCATAAAAACATTGACTTTATGGTTTGTTTCATTAACTCAAGTACTGTCTTGTACATTAAAATTAAGTAGCCTTCCAATATTTGACTGATTGTCTTATTTTACAGAGTACTGGTAATGTCCCATGTATAATATCACAGAATATTGGACATTTTTGATGGCTGGATATACCTTACACACAAGCCACAGGAGGTCAACATTTAACTGTATCAGATAATACTTAAGGAAAATCAGTATCTTTACAGCTGAGCCTTTTTCTCACAAAGAATATGAATGTTACTGATAACCAAAATGACAGTTTTATGAATGAAATAATTATTGACTCTCATGACCAGTTGATCCATCTTTCTGATGACAGGACGCATAGGATTTTTTAAATTTTCTGTGGATAGAATATTCAAACTTTTATGACAGCTCAAGACTTGATATTTTTATGACTTTTTTCAGTCTTACAGGATAGAAGAAAATAATTACGTAACACATGGGAAGAACCAGAACCTGAGTTCTTTACCTTTTGAAATTCTGGATTGCCTGTGAGGGCAAACTGTCCTGCTCTCTGGAAGGAGATAAAAATACATAGGTAGTAAGGCCCCCTCAGATGATAGCGCTGGGCAAGAAATCGTTCCCTGATGTAAGAACATTTTTCCCATTTAAAGAGAAAGTTAATTTGGATAAAAAAATCAGAACCTGCCTCAGTGACAGAAAGGGAGCTTTGCCTCTCCCGCGGTTGCTGCTACCCTAAAAGCTGCAGTGCTTGCTTAAAGAGAGATCCTGACAAAGACTCCCCTTCTCCCTCTGTGCTTCTTAAGTACAAGTTGTCTTAATACTAAGTTAGTGTATTAGAGAAGGTTTGGGGTTTTGTTCGTTTGTTTGTTTTTTAAGGCTGCAGTGGAGAATGTTTATTCATACAAAGTAGAGTACCTGGACAGCTTGAAACTGGTGGATACAGTATAAGTCCATCCAAGGGACTTCTTCATTCTGCTGTCCTGCTGCCAGAGTGAAAACTCCAGCAGGTAGCATGGACAACTGGTAACACTGAAAACCATGGCTAGAATTGCAAAGGTAAGACCACTTGCCTGAGATGTTGGAGATTTAAGTTCAAGCCTTTAGTGCAAATATACATACAAACTGTGTTGCCTAAATCCCAGGTGAGGTACATTGACTCACCAAAGTAAGGGGTAGCTAAGTATATTTTTATATGTAGCTTTAAGCTGATATTCCATCTGTTAGCTAACAACTCTTTCTTGATGAAAATTCCATTAAAATTGGCTTCATTTTATGTAGTTTTTGGTTTCACTGAATGATATAGCCTAATCAAAGATAGCTAAAAATAATCCAGGTTAGCTCTCCATGGAAGTCATAATATGTATCCTGAGAGGGGGGAAAAAAACAAAGGCAACAATCCACACCATAGTTTTTGACTGCAATAACCAGTGAAAGAAAATATTTGTTTACTGGTGAGCCCAGTAGGATTTCTTCACGACAGGGCAGACAACTATGACCCTGTATTCGCTTACAAGCTGGATTCCTGTATGTATTTGCAAGCTGTGACATTCTATGATTACTGTACAGAAGGCCTTGGAAGGTTTGGAGGTGAAATTTTGGTCTTGGATAGAATGATATTTTAAATAATGAAGTATTAAATATTTCTGTCAAGATTTCCAGTTCTTATGCCATAGGTCAGTCTAAAGATTACTTCCAGGGGCATCTTTGGCAACTCTTTGGATTATGTTTGGGGTTTTTCTGTCTTCTACGTTGAAATACAGAATGTGAATTGTCCATTTTACAGAAAAAGAGATCGACATAGAGAGATGTCAGTTTTGTCCTCATGGCTTACAATTTAGATCAAAAAGAGGAAAAAAAGTTACATTATCTACTTTGTATTTAGTATACACTTTTTACATTGGAAACTAGTGAAAATAGTTTAAATGTTTGCTAAATTATAACTCACAGTAATAAAAAATGCACATAGAACATATTTGTTTCTTACAGTTTTAGAAACAGTTGATATCCTCATTTGTACTTCATAATCCACCACAGTGAAGGCTTAATAGACCATTAAAGAAACGGTGGGAAGTTAATTTTAATATGTAATGGTGTGAGGGGTTTTATTTTTTCCTTAATACAATGAAGCTTCTAACAATTTTATTTGCAAAGAAGATGATTATTTAATAAAGTGACAAACTGTCCCACTGATAGGATACATTAATTTTCTTCTAAAGCTGTTCCTTGTACTCCATAAGAAGGTGATAATTAGGTTTGCAGATTAGAATAACATAATCAGACCACTTGTGTGGATGCTTGTTAAAATATATTTTCCTCTTCATATAAGCCTCATAATAATTAAAAACTGTTTAAAAAGAGAACCATTCTTTTTCGGCATGGACTTTTTAAATGAATCCTAATAATATATCAAGTTATTCTTAAGCTAATTCAACTTTTTAAAAGGTTAATATTTGAAAAAGAGTATGGGAAGTGATTAACTGATGAGTTTAAGTATTAGCATTAGGTTTTGCAGGAACACCTACAGTATAAAACAGCGCTCATTCATATCCTGATTTAATTTCTTCCACTGTCACTCCTGATTGTTCCATTTAATCTTTCTTAAGTCACATAAAATTATCTTGTATGTGTAAATTAACAATCATTTTCTAATTCCACTGCAAACTTGAAGCACTGTCAGAGAAAAAAAAAAGATATTGGCAGTGATTAATTCTCTATTTTAAACAAAACTAAATGCAGTTACTGTTGAGGTAGAGCACACACAGACTGGGTTATCTGGTGATTCTAGGCTCATATAAAGGCAATAGAAAAATAACAATGAATGTGAAATGAGTGGTTCACATCTAAACAATCGGGTCTCATGTCTATCACATTGGATCAGTGCAATATCCACTGACCTTAAGTTTTAAAACACTGAAGCCAATTTCCTTTGCTTGGGATTCGTGCAGTATTAAATGCTTCTTAAAACTAACTTCCTGGCCTAAGACCAAGGTGGGAAGTGTGCAGGCTAAGATCATTTAAAGTGCCTTTAAGTGTTGCAATTCCATCACTTCTAATAAGATTGAGAATTTTTTTGTGTAGTCGAACAAAGTCTTATTCTAGGGAAGAGGGGAAAGGGATTGTTTCTTATTTTGTTTTTGTTTACAACAGATGTGAAATTAGTCTTATACTAAAGAAGAAAAACTGTTTTCACAAATATGTCTTGGTATTTCATCAGTGTGTTGCAAACTTTCAAGGTCTGAGATGTTTCATTACAGCAGTTATGATCAGTGTGTTGATAAAAGAGACCTGATTTAAACACTAAGAGAACGGCATGTTCTGGCTAGAAATGATTTCAGTTTCAAATAACTGAATGCAGAAAAAAAAGTGTTACATTAACAAGGGTTCACTGAGTTATTAAATATTGCAATCATCTAATTTGTACATACGTTCTTGTAGCCCTACTTTGTGTGCACAGTTCCATATATATATTTGATATACCAGCTTAATCAAATTCAGGTTGCTGTGGGGACATTTTTTATGGACAAGTAAAAAATAATCAGTTTCTTTTTATTACCATTATGGAAGAAGTGGAGGAATATTTTTTCTGGTGTGCTAAATATACATACTGAAAAGGACAAATGTTCAGTCATTTACAGAAGGGGATGCAATACTGACTGATTTAACAGCAATAGATTAATATTATATACTCAGGCATGAAGGGATTTATAAAATATATTTTTAATATTGTTAAGTCTTTTTTTTAATCATCCTTGGATATTAACCAAGTTTTCTTATCATTTAAAGTAAATCATATGACAAAGATTACCCTGTCCTCTTGCCCAGAAATTGATCGATAATGGCTCTATAAGCCTATAGGTCATCAATTTAGAAAAAATTGATGACAGTTTTTCCCTTTCTAAATACACCATTCACAACAATCATCATGGTTAATAGCTACTTTGAATGGCATTTCATGTAACATTTGATTCTAGATATTTTTGTTTGGACAAGAAGTGCTTATAAAGCATCCAAAAAATGACATTTTAAAAAATATCTCTGAACTATATAGTTGCTCAAGGTAGCAGTCATTAGCTGAAAGTCCTTCTTTGTTCACGTTGAGGGAAAAGGTAATATAGCTGGGGTGTTCTTGAGATAAGCGTTCAACCTTGGTCTCCAGAATCCAAAGCCTGATGAGGTGTATGCCAAGCTTTCCTCTTAGAACTTTTGACTTTTATAAGTATGCAGACAGCATAAAGACAGCAGGAGCATCCTGGTCTTCCATCAACTTGTGGGCTGCAAGCCTTTCTATATATAGTAAGCTCTCCACAGTTTAAAAGAAGGACCTGTAGGTGCAAGTAAGTGAAGAAATCCTGTCACAATCTGTGTAGGATTGCCTGTACTGGCCTTCCTTACACAGGAAACATTGCCATGTTGCAAGTAGATGGGTTACAGAGACCCAGCTTCAACTCCAAAGCATTTCTGGGCAGTAGAAAATTGAAAGAGAAGATGCTTATGGATCCATAGTGTCCTGCCCCATCTCTCATTTTAATGTTGCCTTTAGAGGCCAAGCTTTTATTTACATCATTAGCTCTATGTGTATTTACAATTTCTCTCTCACAGCCCATGAGTATATAAGATCTTAGATGAGGTCTTCAAGGAGAGTGAAACAGGTATATAAAGATGCAAATGATTTTCCAGGGAGTCTAGGACTGAAATGATGTCCTCTGAAATTCAGCCCGAGACATGAATATCAAAGGATATTTCATCCTTTTTACATATGCTGGAAACACGTGCACTACTGAAAAAGTGTGATGTAATTTGAGAAAAGAGTTGGTGAAATAGAAATATATCGTGAGCATTCTCCCTTGTCCCCTTTTGCAACAAACTTACTAATTATAGCAGTGTTTCATCTATTGATTACTTTGCTATCCTGAGTCTTCATCTTGCCACAGAGGGCTAGCAGAGTGTGCTTTCCTAAATGGAAACATATTAAGCATTAGCAAAATTATTGTGGGACTTTAAATGTTAAAAATGTCTTAGAGAGTAATGAAGGTTAGAAAGTTTAGCAGGTCACCACATCTTTTTCTTATTACTCAGATTTTAAAGCATTCAAGTGTTAACCTTTTGAAAGGAGAAAAAAAAAATAAAAGGCCAGATGATTGGGAGATACTTAATTACCTGTTTCTCTAAAGATGATATAGTCAGGTCCAACCTCATTCAGCTGCCAACACTTGCATAAAGCTGCTGGAGAGAGCTCCTATGAATACCCAATTGCATGGCCCTAATTTGGGATAAAATAATGCATGTAACTATACTGTTATCTATAATTGATGGGCACTTATGAGTGTAATTCATTGAATTTTCACCTCTGGCCCAACCTCTGCCACTCCAGGAAGCAAGATTCATAGCACTTTTCTTTCTGGTTTTATCCAAATCATTGTGTGAGCTTTATAGGGGGTTTAAACAGTAAATTGTACACAATAAACATATAGAAGCAGCCTAGCATGAAGTAGAGCCTTTTAATAACAGAGCCTGCATTTGTTTGTTTTCTTTTTCCTTCTTTAAGAATATATATATATATATATATATTAAAAAAAAACCCACTTGGTTTGGTCCCCTGCTAAGACTAAGCTTTTCTTGGAATGTCATCCATTTTCTAGAACTGTAAAAAATTGAAGAGCTTTGCCCTTTTGACCTGCTAATACATCTCAGTCACAGTTCGCTGAGAAGCTGTGACAACATACACACTGATAACAAGGCAGACTGTTACATCCCCATTTTTTTAATCTTGGCTATATCAGCATTACTGTGACACAACTCATCAGATTTGGAATAATGTAATTAATTTATAAGAATTCAGATAATTAAACTAGTCACTTGTGAATGTATCCAAAGGGATCTTCTTATGATGCTAATCTGTATTTTTCTGGTTTTGTCTATAACGAATTATTTAGTCTCTGTATTATTGGATGATTGCATACAATATTATTTCTAGATTAAGTAAGCCACCTCTCTCATTTGTAGAAGCCAACAAATGTGGTGCTATACCAGTATGATTCCCTATATCATGTTCTTCTCCTACCTCAGTTTTGCAGAGTCTAGAGGCCCAAAAAGCAGCATCAGTGCTGGGGTTCTCTTGCACAGAGGCGTATGTGGCCTTGGCATATGGCCCAAGAGGAGATCATACGCACTGTGTGACATTTGCTGTTTTCATGAGTGTACAAAGTTCAGAGGGAACAAGCTTGTGGGTAGTGGTTCACCTGGCAGCAATCATTAATCAGAAGTCTTTTAGAGTTGTCTAGGTTCAAAAGCCACTTGAATTTAAGTTTATTCTATTTTCTACTAATTTAAAGTGATATAATCTAACATTTGAATTTTACTGATTAAAAATCAGTTTACCTTGATGTAGTTTGTCCTAATTGAAGAAAAGATGGCAATTGCATTAAGGACATTTCCATTGAATCAAGAGAAGTCTTTATATACTGACTTGCAAAAAAAACCCTCTTAGAACAAATACAACAAATACAGCCTTGGCCACTAGTGTAACTAAAAAGGTGCAAAATCACATGTCAGTAAAATCAAGGCAAGAGCTGTGCAATATATTTTTAAACTTTCTGCTGAGCAGCCACCACTTGATCAACTGTTGACTCGGACAGTTGGTTTGTTTCTATCTCTAGGCTGGGGGGAGGGATTCTACCTCTACCACATCCTGTTGGTTCAGGTCTTGTTTTTAAGAATTCCCTGAAAACCAGAAATAATTTATTTTTATATCTATCTCACTGAAAATCCATTTTATATTCCATTTTTAAATTGTATTAGGGTTAGAAGATTTGAGCTTTTTTGTTTTTCTTTTTTTCTAGTCAATGATCATATTGAAGGTAATTATTACAACTCTGTGTGTGAATTTCTTTCAATTCAGCAGGAATAACCTTGATAAAATGCTCAGTTTTGCAAAGGTGCCCTTTCAAGATGCAAATTAACACAATTACCTTAGTTGAAAACATATTTTGGAGGTATGCAATCAAAATAATAAACTAGTTAAATAAAGCTTGCATGTGCAATCACATTTGGTAAATAAAAAATATTTTCTAATGAGAAACTTGATACAATTTTCTTAGTGCAGTTTTTTGTTCAGGTTGTACATAGTTTCAGTTTTATGCCATTGTAAAGGTAGATGCTTCTCTCCTCTGCGTGCCAAAGTAGGCGATAAAAAGACAGCAATTCCAGAAATGGCTTAAACAACATGTCTGGAGAAGAAAAACAGCAACGCACAATATCCAGGTCTTCCTCTTCACCCACACTCTGCAAAATAATTATGTGGGACAGCAGGATAGGGGGGGATTAAGTCAGCACTCAGCAAACAGCAGATGCACAGGCTCAACTTTGTTCTTAACAATCCCTGGTCTGAGATGCAGAGCAAATAATTCCTCTTAGAGAGGGAGAAAGTACATAATTATTGTGATTAACCCCACAGCAGTTCATCTTCAGATGAAGCTAAAGCAGGCAAAGGGTCTTCACAGTGGCTCCCAGACAGCCGCGGGAAGAGGAACATTCCTTCAGATTCAAACACTGTACGACAGTGATGCCATGACTCTGCTTTCTATATGGGTGCCAGTCTGTTTATGCCTTCCAGGGAGTCATAAAGCAATTTGGAAAAATAATGAATGAAACACATTTGTCGTGAATTTCCCAGCAAATGTTTTAAGCGGTACCAGAAAAGCTGTGTGAATATAATGAATATTCTGTTGTAGGACCTGTTTACCTGCTTTGATGGGTATTTTCTTTTTTTTTTTTTTTTCTTTTTAAGTATGGTACTTTGTGACTTGAGTTTTTTTAAAAATATTGTTACAGACCATCTCATCCCATTTACTTTAAATGGCAGTTTAGAATATGCACTATTTTGATGTCACAGGCAGATCGGTAATCTGGGTTGCCTACGTTCCTAATAACATTATCAACAGAGTTTATCACTGGTTTGGCTACACAAAGCTAATTCCTTGTAAACATAGAATAGGAATCCTAATGAAGCTGCTGAGCTGCAGTGCGAGCTTTGATATTGAAAGTGGGGGGGAGAGAGTTGATCATATTGAGTCAGAAGGAATGTACATCTTGTAATATCTGATAGAGAATGTGAGTTGACTAGATTATAGGATAACAAAAACTTTTCTTTTGTTTTTATGGGAACTGTGTCTGGGTAAAGAATTGTAGGATTTCCTCTCTTACTAACATGTGTTGGTTAGGGGATCTGCTTTGTTTGATTATCCCAGATATACATATTCTCATTAAGCATCCATCCAAAGGTTTATTGTGGATAGAAGAGTCAAATCTATTAGTTTTCAATTTCTTTTTACTATAGTAATGAAAACATATTTTTAATAAAATAGGCAGAGAGAATAACCTGAGGGAGTAGTTCAAACCCTCCTGACTTAGAACTGGCAATCCACAGAATGACATAGCATTTAAGGAAACGGATGAAGGATGGAGATCAAGAGCTATTAAACATTATAGTCTAGTTGCAACATCCAGTACAGAAAGTCTCTGAACTACTGATGGCCAGAAACTAGAGGTAAAAATCTAGAAGGGAAGTGTTGCTCTGTATTTTTCGTATTTATGAAGATAGGAACTGAAGGAAACATCTGGGACATCGAATTCAATCCATTGCTGTCACAGATGACAACGCAATAAAATTACTCAAAAATGTCCACAGATCATCAGATCCACAATAGTGTTACATACTTCTCTACCTGCCACCAGAAAGTCAAGATTAATGAGAGACCCAAAATCATAATTTGCAATGGAAAGAATACAGATGTGATCACAGGCACCAGCAGCCCTACATCCCTGCAATATGAGGAATTTAAAAAAAAAAAAAAAACCAAAAAAAACTAATGCTAAAAAACCCAAACCCTTCCAGGTGAACTCAGAAGGCAGACCCTGGTCTCTGCTGCTAAGATAGCAATAAAATCCCAGCTGGCCTCTGTCCTGGAGTAAAAATTCCCAGGTTAGCAGTTGATTTAACTTTTGATTATGTGAACAGAAGTGCCACTTCAGGTAACTTAGTGGCATCTGGAGTGCTGACAAATACCTAACCTAAATCTTTATTTATCTATGGCCAATCTGTAGTCAGAAAAAGAAAGGGAAGGAACAACTCTCCATCTGAGAAGGGTTACATATGTTATGTACCAAGAAGAAAAAAAATTCTTTGGAAAAGACCTAGTTTTTTGTTAGAAACATACCTTAAAGATATTGTGCATATATATCAAAGATTTTTGTATTTTAGCATTAACTTTTTAATTTTTAAATTAGTCAAATCAAAGTTCAGTCTATCCTGTTGCTTTGAGTAATGTGGACATTTCACTCTTATGGTAGGAGAAGAAAGTGGAGTTTGCATGAAGAAATTAAAAAGAGGCTTTTATTGAAGTAGTTTATTTTTTGAAATGACACACTCAAAACTGAGGGCAGTGGCCAAGCTTTCCTGATAAGAGAAGAGAGAGGTAACATATACTTATTAAATGCTCTTAAACAAAACAACTGAATTCTATTCCATTTAATTTCTTAAAATATTTTGTCAGCTTCAAGATTCTAGAATCCAAACCAGCCTAATGATGGATCAAGAGTATTGCCTGTAGTTTCTGAATTTGTAGAAATCGCCTTTAACTAATACTGTCACATATTTGGTGTCGTATTATTAACGTCCCTAAAACAGGTGGCTTTTCACATCTGACCACGTGTTCATAAACTCAGCTGACAGTCATCATCAGCTTCTTTCATGCTGTTTAAATACCCAAGTAGCCTTTCCAATCCTTTGGTGCTGCTTGCAGCACCTATCTACCACAACTGAAAAACTAAATGCTTGTACTTTGGCCCCTGGCTTGGCCTGTATTTGGATTAAACCCTACTTACATGTAAGTTGATTAAATTCCAGATTTACCCATTCGACACACACAGAACTGAACAGTGCTGAGTATGTGGGTTATGATTAAAAAAAAAATAAATAAAAGGAACATTCTTTTCCTTCCAGATATTATAAGGAAATGTTGATGTATGTTTCTGACACTTCCCCTGCTACAATCAGCAGTATTGATTTTGATGGAGTAATGCTCACTTACAGCCAGTGAAGATCTTATTTTCCAATAATGAAGTTGTAACTATTTTGACCATCAGACGGAATGTAGCCTCTTTTCCAGTGGTATAGGAATAAATGCTTTTATTGTCCACTGAGATTTATCAGCCATAGCCTTTACAAACAGGCAAATGTCAAGATGCTGCAAAATATAACATTTGTAAATAATACATCTGATGTGCATTTCTAGTGTTTCCTTCATTCCTTAGACAGACTACATATATATTGTATTCTGTTTCTGAATAGTAACTTATAGCTCCATTTTATTAATGATTGCACATACATGGATGAACATAATACTAACAAACTGTTCCATGAGCAGCCGAACTAATGAAGACTGATTTCCTACAGATGTATGTCCTGTGACCCTTAGTGTCCTTGCTGTGACAATCCCATTTTCACATATGGTCTAGTTCCACATGCTGATCCGTACTGTGTGTTTCCAATTAACCAATCAGTATTTGCTGATTTCTGGGCTTTGTTACAAATGGAAAAAATGCCAGACACTTTCTTTAAACTGCAATTATCTTGTTTGTGTACAAGCCATGTATCAATGAAAGAAGTAGTTAATTCTTTAAGGGCTCATCAACTATTTGGTGTTTTGTAATTTTGACTGTTCTTCCTTCTCCCCACTCCCCAGCAGAAATCATTTGTAGCCTTATACAGTCAGATTCAGATAAAATTTGGAATTTGATTGATCCAGAGTATTGCATCCAATTTAGACATATTGTATGTGATAAAACTGTAAGGTCTTAGAGTAATTGACTCTTGAACATAATGGGTTATAATGCTGTCATTAAATGACTGATTGGTTGTTCTATGCTATTGCAAAGAAATCCTGTGGAAAAGAACGTCTGGAAAGTGCAGATGTTCATCCATCGCAACTGGGGGTAGATTTGTTTCTTTTGATGTGTAATTGCAACTGATAATTGTATAGGGAAAAAAAATCAGGGTGTTAATGTTTCAGATCTCTTTTTCTTAACATGCATGACATCTCTATCCCAATGTTGTCTTGTCTCTGACTTCTGACCCTATCCCTCTCACTAAGCTACCTTGTATGTGCATGCCCACACAGGAGTGACCATTTTCAGTATGTCTTAATTGTATTGTCCGTGCTCCCCCTAATCCCACCTACTAAAGTTCTGCTGGCTCTCCTCTCCTCTCAGCCCAGCCCAGGACTCAGCGTGTATCTTACTGTTCGTGTTCCTTCCAGGAAACTGGCATCTAAAAATGTCCTCAGGATAACCTTAGGATGGAGAGGGAACAATGCAGGTTATTTCCCAAACCCCTACAGGAAATTATTGGTGTTGTGCCACTTAAGTCCATTTGAAGAATCTCTATAAATTTCTTAGTTTTTTAATGACTCATTTGAAGGAATAAACTTCATGAATGAATCATTCACCTAAAGTGGGTCATAACTGATTAATTAAAAAATGAGCAAGCAACATCTCCTACTTCTTAAAATTTTGTTCATGGTCTTGTTAAGCCCTCGTTTGTGTCTACGCCTACAGTCCTATGTGTCTATATCGATGTACATCTGCCTGTGAACTGTGTGTTCCTTATAATGCTTCCTTGTATCAAACATATCCTCTGAACCTCACATGTGAGCACATGTGAGGACATCTCTATAGTGTGCATTTAATTTGAAGTACTTTCCTGAACATGGGGCCTCTTAGAACTTTTATAAAACTTAATCAGTAGATTCATGGGTACATTAAACAGGAAATAACATTGCTCGGAAAAGAAGGAAGAAATAATCTTAACATCCTATAATATAAAATAGAATTTCTGTCAATTTGATTGTTTTTAGTCCTAATTTCATTTACTAACCATTTTATAAGACACTGTCTTATGACATACCTCTTTTCCTCCTAAGTATATTTAATGTCCTAACTGAAAGATTTCGGTGATTTCCTAAGTTATTTGTTGTTTCCTTTGACATCTGTCTTCATAAATAATTTGGGCCCTTTTATCCTGTAATCAAAAGAGGGTGCCCCGGATTTGAATTGGCCAATGTAAGGTAAAAAACAAAAGCAGCCAAGGTAATTTGTGATCTTCCTATGATTCTAGGAAACTATAAACTGCCTTAAGTTTACTTCAGTTATGAACTCCAGTTTAGATCATTCATGTTTTAATTGCTGAGTCCTTATAATGCCACAATTGTAGCTCTTCTCTCAGTTTACAAAAATATTCTTTACCAGTTTTGCTGGCTCTGATATTTGCCTTATAGACCATTTACCATATATACCCATATTTCCTATTTGTTCGTGGTGTTTTTTTCATGTTTCCATCAGTCCAAGTAGTCTTTTTTTTCCATGCTAGTACAGAGTCTAGCCCACTGACAGTTCATGATGAGAAGTATTAGATACTAAGATGAGAACTGGTATCACAGGTCATATGAAGTGAGCAGTCATAAATCAGCTTTGCTGTACCTTCATTATGACTGAAACAGTCTCCCTTGTTATTTGGCCTTTTTATATTCTGCTATGGAACAACATATTATTCAGGAATTAAAACTTAGTAAAATAAAATCACCTACTAAATGAAATTTAATATAAGCTCTGCACTACTTGTTCAGATTCAACAACTTCTGTTAGTATGTTCCTGTGAAGGAGCAATAACTTGTTTCCAAACAAGAAGTGGTTGAACAACTGTGTTCTGTGGGCAACTACCTGAGTAAACAGTATCATCTTTCCTCTTTGATTGCACCTGTTCTTGTGGAGTTACCAGCTCATCATCAACTAGTTTGATAAAACCTAACTGAATAAATTGTGTGGCTGCCCTGAAAATTTTCCATTTCATTGGTATTGTTTTATGCAAATAGCGTAATCTACAGAATGTAACCTACAGAAATGCATATGAATTACATCTATATGAGTATGAGTGCATGCACTGGTGCAGTGAGAGAACTAAAAATTCTGTTTCATACTTTGAAGATTCAAATATTCACTGCTCTCAGGGAAATTCTGGTGGCAATGATAGCTACTATCAAAAAGTTTTGTTTCAGTTGTATTTCATGTAATTTAATTTGTAATTCCTCAGTAAATATACACTCCATTATATTGTGTTTTACTTTAGTACAGTTGAATAGCTGGGTGTGGATAGCATTTGTTTATTAAAATAAGGACTCTGTGTAGTTTTGCAATATCCTCTGTTCTCCTCCTTTCCTGAAACAGTGTATATTTTGAGTCACCTTTCTAGTTTTCAAAAGATTATCACCAGTATTGGGTAGACTCCATTCTAAGAAGGCTTAAGCAAGGGAACCCAAACTCTGAATAATACTAGTTTAACTAGAATAGAACACATCAAATATTGTACCTCACGATTGTACAATAGTAAAATTATGATTGTTTTCTGTGTGAAGTTTCATAATTGTGATTAGACCTAATCATTCTGTTTTGAGCAGCCACAATAGTTTCAGATTCTTGTTATAGAGGCATTTTACAGTGTATCCAAAAAACCTATAGAAAAAGACTTTTGCAAAATTGTGAGAAGCTTTTGCATTTGTAGAGAATGAATTAGGCCCATTTTCTTTGCTGTTGACAAAGTACATTCCTTTTAATCTAGTCATTACAAGGAAAGTCAGCAAAAGCAGGGGAGGAAATACAGAGAGATTATAGGAAATGACTGTTTAAAATACATCTGCAAATGAGTGATGCTGGGCTTGTGTTGCAATAACCCATCAATTTTCCTAGTATTGTATGCTACAGATATGCTACACTGTGCATTTGTGTGTCATCTTTTTACAGTCTAAAAGGTGCTCCTCTATTACCAGGCATGACAGCATCATATAACCAGAATTCAAGGCATGTGTTTTGAACTTGATTTAGTAGGAAAAGTAGTGACTTTATAGGTTTATGTATATTGTTTCATTTATTGTTGCTTACAGCAAAAGTTCACTGCTTACTGTGGGGAAAATATGTCTTGGAAAGTCCTGGAAATTCGACCAAATTAAGTTTTAGTTCAGAATTAATAATGATGTAATATGTAGAAATAGTTGCTTAGTTTTTGATATGTTATATAGCAATAATATTGCTCACTTTCACAGTAAGGTGACCTTTCAATCTTTGTACCGATACTAGCTTATTAATGCAACAGAAGGACTAAGTATTCCTACCGATCATCTTACGAAATTGTCATTGAAAACATTCTGACCTATTTTTAAGAAGTGACTTGTTCTGGGGTTTTTTCCAAAATAACAAATCAATTAGTGCCGTTTACAAATTATTTGCCTCTAAAAACCCATTTAAAAATCAATTTTTTAAGCTTTAAGTCATTCATTCCTGCATTTTATTGAAAACTCAAAAATAGATACATATTTTTCATTATTAAGTTTTGTAAACAAACTCGTCCCTAGCCCAACTTTTAGTGGCAAGTTTAAATGTAGAACATATTTTTAAGAGCTAAGGATAAGAATTTATTGATAAGGAAAAGGCAGACTGTAGTGTATCTGGACAAATAGTACTGTTGTAAGAGTGATAGATCTATCTGAAGAAACTGTAGGAAACAGAATATAGAGTTCCAGAACAAAATGCCAAATAGCTGTGAAGACTGACTATTTTTAAATAAAAGCAATGTTCACTCTGGAGTCCAAAGCTCCCTCTTTTAGAGCTAGAAATAAACATCTGTTAGTTTTTCAATTGTAAACCTTCATTTTTATGGGTTTATAATAGGGTCATAAAAAGTCATTCCTTGCTGAAACTTGACATCATAAAAGGCTAGGAAAGTCCTTTGGGTAAGTAATAAATAGATTAAAGGATGATGGAAAGGTATGTTTTCAGTACAAGCACACCGAAACACACACAAAATCTCACCCCATTGTCCATTTGACTTGTACCCTTTAATCATAGTTCAAAGCTAAGCAGTATTTCTTCTTTGAAAAGTGTACTTATGGATTCAGGAGGTACTTTTCCAATTCCATCCCAAAGTAAAGGGATAAAACTCAAGGGGAGTGAACTTCTATGAGGATCTTGCTCCATGAACAGAGGAAGCCTGGAGATCAGAAGACCTCTCCCAAAACTTCATCAATTCTTGGCCAAATTCTTGCCCCAGTGTATCTTCAGACCTTGCATGTCACTTTCTTGCTTCCTTCCTAGGTCTAGCTTGTTAAAAGTTGTAGTCATATGAATTTCATGAAAATCTAGAGTCTTAGTATCTGCCTTACTAGTAAAACATAGATTTGCAAAAATAAACAAAACAAAAATACATGTTCACAAGACAAAAGCATTGTAACCCAGCTGAGAAAATTTATGATGGTGAGTTTTGTTACATACAAAATGGCAGCATAGGCCATGCTCAGTGGCAGTGTCAATATCAAGAATTTATTTGTCTTTGGTTCTTTTAGTTCTGGATGCAAAAGTGAAAAATACATGCTATTTTCAAGCATTTGTGAATTCTTTTAAGAAATCACTGGCTATTCTTACATGGACTGTTTTCCTTAGTGTGATCTTGCATTCACTGAAAATCAGTGGAAGAGAGGTGCACAATCACATCACTGGTGCTGCTTTTAACTCTTCAGACATGATTCTAGCAAGCAGCCATAAGTAAGCCAAGCAAGCTGTGACAAAAGTCCTCGAGGCAATGGTCTGAAATAATTTTTTAGATTCAGTTACCAAGCTACTTAGATCATAAACAGAGACAAATCACTTAGAACTAAATAAAGATGAAGTTGAATTTGAAGCATCACTAATGTGAGCAAAAAGAGTAATATATGGAATAAGCTGAAGATAAGGTGCTTATCTGGCTCTGGCTTTGTAAGTGGTTGACCCGAGTACTGTTAGTCTCAAAGCGCAGTGTCTGGAAACTTGCATGTGGGGGAGGCAATTAATTCTATTATAAATTCAGCTTCATAGGGATGTGTCTTTTTTTTTTTTTTTTTTTTTTGAGATGTAATTACTCCTTATCTTCATTCATTCACTATTTTTAAGTATAAAATTTTAAACAGTATTACTCTGAATTTGTACATGTTTTTTACTTATTACTTCTTAATAACCTCCATGTATATTTGTAGTAGTCCATGACCATTTAAAACATGTTATATGATTAAGGCATATTAAAATTGGTTGCAATGAACAGACTCTGGTAGTTTCAGACTTCTTTTTATGATCTTTTTGTTTATGATGGCTGATCTACTTGTGACCATGTGGTAAGGATTGATCTGGTACTCAGAGTATATTTTCAAAAACTAAGGCTTCTGCAGTACTTAATATGAGAACTTCCTCTGATGGTGAATCATGCATGAACATTAGAAAGGTAGGTAGAAAGGAAAATCCTGTTTGATACAAGGGACATTACTGTTTAATCTCATAACTAGTTTTTCAAGCAGTTCCACTATGGAAAGACTTGTTGAGGCTAACTTTCTGGTGATGATAAGCAAGACTATCAGCTATAGCTTCAGATAGACTGGATTGGCATTATGCGCATTTGAAATGCTAGTCCAAGGATATGAAATGAAATATGTGTTTGGATGAATGATGATGTGATGATTTAAAATTCATAGCTAAGCACTGTTAAGATGAGGTTCATACCAGAATCAGAATGTGGCTTCTCCTTCCTATAATTACATCTCTGATTGTGAATCTAGCAGAAGAATGATCTGGATGAGGGGATCAGGTGCACCTTCAGTAAATTTGCAGACAGCACCAAGTTGGGTGGTAGTGTTGATCTGCTTGAGGGTAGGAAGGCTCTACAGAGGGATCTGGACAGGCTGGATCGATGGGCTGAGGCCAATGGTATGAGGTTTAACAAGGCTAAGTGCCAGGTCCTGCATTTGGGTCACAACAACCCCATGCAACACTACAGACTTGGGGAAGAGTGGCTGGGAAGCTGCCTGGTGGAAAAGGACGTTGGTCGACAGCCAGCTGAATATGAGCCAGCGGTGTGCCCAGATGGCCAAGAAGCCCAATAGCATCCTGGCTTGTATCAGAATTAGGGTGGCCAGCAGGAGTAGGGAAGTGGTGGTCCAACTGTACTCGACGTTGGTGAGGCCACACCTTGAATATTGTGTTCAGTTTTGGGCCCCTCACTACAAGAGGTGCTGGAGCGTGTCCAGAGAGCAGCAACAAAGCTGGTGAAGGGTCTAGAGCACAAGTCTTATGAGGAGTGGCTGAAGGAACTGGGGTTGTTTAGTCTGGAGAAGAGGAGGCTGAAGGGAGACCTTATCACTCTCTACAACTACCTGAAAGGAGGTTGTAGCGAGGTGGGTGTCAGTCTCTTCTTTCCCTAGTAGTAAGTGATAAGACGAGGAAATGGCCTCAAGGTTGTGCCAGGGGAGGTTTAGATTGGATATTAGGAAAAGTGTCTTCACCAAAAGGGTTGTCAAGCATTGGAACAGGCTGCTCAGAGAAGTGGCTGAGTCACCATCCTTGGAGGCATTTAAAAGACGTGTAGATGTGGCACTTAGGGACATGGTTTAGTGGTGGACTTGACAGTATCAGGTTTACTGTTGGACTCGATGATCTTAAAGGTGTTTTCCAACCTAAACAATTCTATGATTCTATGAAGGTAGACACCACAAATGAGAAATAAAAATCATCAGGTTGGAGGAACAGTTGATAAAGGAGTTGTTTGTTAAATAGAGTTAGATGTTTTTCCCATAGTAATGCCAGTTCCCGGTTCAGCATAACATAATGTAACTATTTAATAACAAAGATAATTAAAATTGCCAGAAGAAAAACTGTTAGATAAATGTGAAAGATAATAAGATGAAGTGTGGAAATAGCCTGGTAGTTAGTACAATACAATTTAGTGAAGCAGCATTTGTTTCATGTCGTTATTCACAACCTCAAATACTAATTGAATTAATTTTTACTAAAGGTATCAAGTTTCCCACTTCAAAAAAAGGTGGGAGAAGAAGGAGCAATTATTTTAGATCTGTCATAGTTTATGTCTGCCAAAGAGGAGAATTGAAGCTAAAGATAGAAGTAGATTCAGGCTATCTACTCTAGTACAGTTGTCTCAGTGCTTAAGAAGTATATAGTGCCCAGTAATTCATGGGAGGTGGTCTGAGTCCTTCTAAAATTAACATGTCTAAGATCTGCTTAAATAGATTTTAGGTAGATCTAAGAGGTCTCAGTAATGTCCATGGCACTTACCAAAACATCCAGCAAAACCAAAGGATTAGTCCCCTGTATTCATGTGGCTCTGGACCATTTACCTTGCTAGAACACACTCTGTTTTAGAAGGGTGATCCTTGTTAGCACAGCCAGTTAAGGAAAGAAACTAGGAAAGATCTCCAGAATATTTTCATTAGCAAAGCCGTAATCTAAACTGAATGCCTAAGGATTCAGTAATGGAACTGTGAGTAAATGTTATTTATGAAGAATAATTAAGCATTTGGTATCTTTCCCTTTTAGTGCTAACCTTTCTAAGGAATTTACTTTTAGTTAGACAATAGCAGTTCATTTTATATCTTTCATACATGGGAGAATCAGAAAAAAAAGATTTATTAAACAAGCTTCAACGTGTCCATTTGATGCTTTACTATTATAGCGTGAATTTCTTCAGAAGAGATATATGTTAGCTTATCCTCACTGAGAGAAGAAACTGGTTAATGCAATGCCAGATCAGGGTTATTATATCAGTCATATGAATCTTATAAAAAGCCAAAGGCAGGCAATAGTATTTGCATTTAATGAAACAGTGATTTTTGTAATGTAGTTAACTAAGGGAAAGAAAGATCTTATGCCAACAAAAATCTCATCAGGTGATGGCTTTGACAGAGCATCTCAGTATCCTTGTCACCCAGAGCTGTCGTAAACAAACTACTGATGAGACAATGATAATAATTAACATAGTGTTAATGGAACGTAGATGCTCATAGCTATTTTTCAGCTACAGTGAGCTGAATGAGTGCCAGGCAGTGCATGTGGCATAACATCGTAACATGCTTCTTTTTTTATTTGCTGTGGTAGCTGTTGGATCTCTTCTTATTTTCAACCGCAGATCCTTGCTATAATCTGATGGTATTCATTCTTGCCCTGAAAGAAACTGTACCTCAAATCATAATATTTAGAAATATCTAATGGAGCAGAATCTCATGTATTGCACTTTCAAAAGCTGCCTGTTTTTTGAAGCCGGTTCACCAAGTCAAAATTCTCTCTTTCATTCTGTGGTTATAATAATACATCATTGTTGATGAAGGTTAGCCTTACCTACAAAATAATCTGGTTACTGATAAAACTGGTGTAAAAAAGAAACAGAAATAATCTTGAGATGTTAGATGTAGCAAAGGCCTCAGAACATTTCCTTCCTTCCTTCCTTCCTTCCTTCCTTCCTTCCTTCCTTCCGTCCACTGGGATGAATGGAACTTCAAACATGGGTGTTAGTGGCCATAGATAATTTTTGGCTAAAATGCTGGGACATTTGGCTGACAGCCCAGATGTGTTCCCTCTTTGGGGTTCTTGGCATCAACATTAAAGAACTGTAGGTTGTTTTTCATGGGTAATTTAGACAAATAATGAAACACATTCCACTGTGTTCCTAGGCATGAGGCACAGAAAACTAATATCAGCTTTTGTCTTGACTTGTTATGTCACCACCTAATCTCTGACAGTAAAAAGAAATACAACCTCTTTGCCTTTTCTTTGTCAAGGTATTACCTGACTGGCATTTTCTGCTTGCAAATGTGGTTTGAATCTGTCCACATCTTAAGATGCCACATCTTAACTTCTTTTCTAATCCTCTCATGCCTCCTTCACCTTGGCTTCCTAAATCTCTTTTCTAAACAACGTGTTCAGTCAGACATATAGGCTCCAACCATTTAAAAATATACTGAGGAATAAATGTGAAATGAATGCAGATTGGATGAGAGTGTTACCCTCTCAAGTAATACACAGTAATATTGTTCTCATCCTCTGTCCTTACTGTTCTTCCCTTTTTTTGTATGAACCTTGGCCTACTCCGTGCAAAAGCTCCCTATGCAGATAGGAGGTGTTATCCAAGGACTTTGTGAGGCTGTCCTTGAGTTACAAGTGACTCATGGAACACAAGCTTTTTGATTCCAGTATTGGCAAATAGTACTGATTTTTTAATTAAAAATGTTGGTGTGTTTGAATATTTCTGGTCTCAATTCTAAATTCCTGGTTATCAGAAAAGCTTGCTTTCAGTTGCAAATGTGTTTATTTGTTGTTATTGTGGTAGAAAACATTTTAAAGCTATAGTTTGAACACTCCCTTAGGCAAAGTAGCAAAGGACAAATATAAAGTACTGAAATATATTTTTTTTTCCAAATGACATTCTTTTTGAGGCCTGACACATGATTTTTTAATATTAGAGTTGGCAATACCACTGTTCCAAATCGGAAAACACTATTATATAAGAAATAATAACATTGGCATTCTCTCAGAAATCTTCTATCCTTCCAGAGAATAGAAACCTTTTATGTGATCAATAATGTGGAAAAAAACCCACATTTCCATTAAATGTAAAGGGTTTCTGATTCACAGACCATCTTTTTGGTTTGTTTTTCTGACACAATTATGTCCTGTTCCATGACAGAGGTTTCTTATTGCTGTAGGAGTAATAAGAATGACAACAAAAATGTTCCCATAAAAATTAAAAATTTTTTGCTGTTGTGGCCATCTAGTCAGTTGAGCTTTGATTTTGGAAAATAAGTTCTTAAAATTATGCTAATAAATAATTTTAAATAAGCCTTCTTGAAGGCTTAGAGAACCTGGAGTACCTGATCTCTGTAAGACAGCTCTCTTCGTAGTCAGGGCATTTGTTTGGAAGGTGTATACTTAGGTAGTCAGGAAAATGTTTCTGGTGTGGAATGCAGCAAAGCTCCAATCTCAGTAGGACTTCAAACTTTGGGTATAATTGGATGACATAGCAACAACCCCATAGATGTAGCAGACAACCCTACTGTGTGCGCAGCTTTACTGTCCAGTCCTAAGGAACTCATGTGCACTGACGGTGACAGCTTGCTATCTTAGACTATACTGTGTAATACATGTTCTACTTTGTAAAGCACAGATCCTGCCATAGGCTAGATTATACTGTGTCCTGTACACATGCTACTGTAAGTTGTCTGAGTATAGTCTTAGTCAAATCTCAGCCCTTCTGAGAAGGCATCTAGGTGACTCGTCTGTGACTCCACCAACATGAAACAATCACAGCTTTCCCCTCAGCTCTCCCACAGACGTACTTGTACAACAGTTTGGAAGCAAGGCAGGTCTGGGCTTGAGTATGGGCTTGAGCTCATACGCAAGAGATGCTAGTGATGTAACCACAGACTATTGTGCAGCTAGAAGTTACTTAGATCTTAGGAACATATGACAGGTTGATTGATGTAAGTTGCATCAATTCATTTTAAACATGGTATCTTCTATAATTTTATATAATTAATTTAAATGTATTATTTTGCCCTTAAGAAGACATCAAAGAATGGTAGGTAGCTTCAGAGCTCTAGTTTGCAAAGATTTAAATAGAGATGTTATGTCATCTTTCTGTTTTTAAGTTAGCTTAAAGTATCATCTGTGCAGAGGTTTAACACCAGAAAGAATGATGTAGGAATTTCAAACTAATGTTATTTCTGGTAGAAAGCCAAAAGAGGTTGCATATTTGCCAGAAAATAACTTTTCTTATTTATTTAGATAAATAATGCCAAATCATTATATACTTTCAATTTCTTGCTAATAATAGAGTAATATTCGGGGCTGTCCTTGGTCCCTTTTGTGCAAAGGCTATAACAAGTGATTTTTGTTTATATTTTTCTTATAAAAAATGAAAGAATTATTTTTTTGTTTGGTCTTTTTTTTTAACAATATTAAGACCTTGAGAGAGATTTAGAAAGTAATTTCCCTAAGGAAAGACTTTATTTTAGGGTTACAACTTTATGAAGTTGGAAACAATCTACAGATATATTTTTAGGAAAGTTCTCAGAAATTATCAGATACTATTATAATTACTCAAGAATGAAAAAAGATTGACTCTATGGAAAAATACAACTTTCCATTAGACTTAAAAATGAGAGCTGATGAATAACATTCAGTAAGTCCTTTGTCAACTCTAACAACTTGCAGTGCTTGGACTTTTCAATATTTTGCTCCAGCTAGCCACTGTTTTTGCACAGGTGCAAACAGCTACTCCAGGAGAGCAGGCTGGTGGAGGATAGGCCATGCAGCCCCTTCCTACCTTGAAAGATGGAGGCTTTTATAGATTGCTCACACTGGCACTGCAGCACTATCCAATTGCATCTTGCAAACAAATATATTTGATGTATATGAACGCACAAGCATTAATGCTGATAGAAACCACTAGATCTATATCTCTCTTTGCTGACACGTGAGCTTGAAACAATATGACACAGTCCTCCCTCAGCCTAAACAGCTCACTGGGCTTGACAAGGACTCTAATAGAAGGTGAGCAGTTCTGCATCGTAAGGCTTTTGATGGAAAGCATAAAAGTATTGCTCTGTCTGACCGCTCTCTGAACATGCTAGAAAAATGACAGATTGTCAAAATTAAGTGCCGTGTTTTTTCGCATGAAAACAAAGCAAACACGATGAAAGCTTTTAGTGATAGGTACAGGTTTAGTTAAGACTGTTTTGGCAGCACCTTGCAACTATACATTAATGATACTTTATTCGAACAACTGCATGTGCATAAAGAAAGAAGATCATTTTGGTAGGCCGAAATTCGATAAGATGTTTCAAAAATGGCTTTTCTTCTCTCTAAGCCATGCAGAATAAATAACTGTTTGTGTTAAAGAAATGGCTGTAAAATCCAGACTGAATTAAGACACATATATTGAAAGCTCAGGCTAAAGATGTTGGCTTTTGGAGCCCTTTGATTATATCAGTGACAGAAACATTCTTTAAATCCTGTGGTTATGAGAAAAAGTTGGAAAACATGACCTGGCATAACCAATACTATGTCTGTCTTTGTCTCTTGGCAGCTTGAAACAATTATTCCAAGAATTGTGAATTATCCCATTTTCACTTTGCAAGCCAAAAATAATGCAAAAGCAAAACTGCATACATTGTGATAAATGCATTTGAATTTTCCAATTTCTTCATTTTTATACTCTTTAATCTAAAATTTATTTTCTGCTGTCAGTCATTTTTGGCCTTCTCATACTTCTTTCTAGGCTTATCTTGTATAGTTTTATTTCTGGTTAATGAAGTATTTACTCAATGTTAAATATTTTAAATTCAAATGTCTGATATGTTGTTCCTAATGTTTAACTTAAGGGTTTAATAATATTCCTTTGTTAAAAGGGAATTAGGCCTCTGAATATTTTTAAGTCCCACAAGACGTTTTTAGTAAAATCTAAGGCTTGCCTTAGCTGTGAGAGAAGCTGCCAGGTTTTATTGACATACTAATAATTCCAAATGGGAAAATTAGTAATGAGTACATCCTTTTAGATGAGTGCTGTGCGCCCTTGAGATGTCTGGTTATGTAACTTAGACATTTAGGGACCGTAATACAAAAGGAAACATCAGCAGCAAGACAGAGGTCTGGCTCTGATATTAAAAAAATAGAGGTTTGTGTGCTCTACAATAGAAAAGAGACAAGAGACCACATTATTCTTTTTGTATACTGTTCTTAATCCAGATGTATACCTTTACTGCTCTAAAGGTTGTTTGTCTCCTAAGGCTCTTTGTATTGATGCTTGATTATATCTTACTTGCATCTTTTGTTTCAGCTAACCCAAGTTAGATGATAGTGAGAACTGCAAATATTTTGCCATCATAATCATCATCATAAATCATAGGCCATAAGATCTGCCTTGTGTTTAGAGGAATCAGCTTTTTTATTGACTGTCTTCCATAATTAATAGCACTTTACTTCGTAAATCAAATTAGCCCACTTTTTCTATAAAGATTTAGTGTGAGATCATTTTTTAAAACACTAAATGACCTTGACAAAAACAAGGGATCAATAACATGTTGATTAGCAGTTTGTTTTCTGTAATATTGGATGTTTCCCTTGTCGTTAGTTTTTCCTGTTGCAAGACTTGTAGAGGTTGAAGGTCATTGATACCTCCTGGTAATGCTGTTTTCCATAAATAGTTGATTCTACTCTTGTCTAACACTAATGGATTCACTTAGACAAGTGTGTAGATTTTGCTAATACGTCTTTTTAATCTACATTTTTTAAATTGCAAGATTCTAGGGGTGCTTGTCAGCTAGTTTGCCAGAAATAAATACAGGTTTAGTTTTAATGGGAGAGAACTTAGGTTCTGGCTATTCCCTGAGATTTACTTCAGTGTTGCCATGGCTAAAAACTGTGGCAATCTCTAGAAAAATGTGGTATGGTGCTAAAAGCAACAGACTTTGAGGTGTAGATTCAGTCTTCTTAAGAACAGACTTTCCAGGTGTTACTAATTCTTCTATGTCTTAATTCCTCATTTATAAAAAAAAGCAATATCATTGCCATATGTAGGGGAAGTCAAGGTACATTCAGATTATAACAGTCTCAGTTAAAATGGTGATGAAGGGCAATAGGATACTGTAGGATACTTAAATATCGAAGGTAGACTTAAGTACCTGCTCTAGTTAATGAGAGACTAGCATTTCTCTCAGAGAGGAAGTGACAATACTGAGACATTTGTTCCTGTCTTGAGCAGGCATTAAGTATCCATACTTTTCATTGAATGAAAAGACTTAAAAAGCAAATCTAGAATTTTCCTGGCATTTCTGGTCAGATTCTTAGGCTTTTAATTTCAATGTTAAATTTAATAAAATTTCCTCAGGCTGTGTTCTCCCACATAATTTTCAAAGGTTTTTACTATATGCATGGAGTGGAAGCTCCAGAACATCAGAGGTGTTTGCAGGGCCAGTGACCCTACCAACACAAAGCATAATGCCTTTCCCAACTCCTACAGAAACATCACCAGCACTCACTGAAGGATGAGCACAAAAGGTGCAGTCCAGTTCCTTCTCTCTGGCTGATCAGGATTGATGTTTTTTAGTGGAATATACACAGGCCCTCACCTTCTTGATCCACAGTCCTGCTCATAGCCACAGAACCATCAAATATTATCCTGGACTTCAGGTCTGTCCCATGTCCATGCCCAGATCCTAGGATCAACTGTGAGGCAACCAGGTTGCTCAGAGCTTTATGCAGTCTGGCCTTGAAAATCTGAGAGGATGGAGACTGCAGAACCATTCTTGGCAAACTATTCGGGTTACTTCATGTCTGCTGGTGCCTTCAGGTGTCTTTGGTGAAAAAAATTTCCTATGTCCTAGCAGATCCTCTTTTATTTCAATTTATGCCCTCTGTTTCACTCTGCCACCATGCACTATTGTAAAGAGCCTGGCTTAGTCCTGTAGGCACTAGCAAGCTGTTATTTGTTCCCCCCAAAACTGCCTCCTCTCCAGGCTGAACCAAGTCCAGCTCCCTCAGCTTCTACTCATAGGACAAATGTACCAGCCCCAGCCGCCTTGGTGGCCTCTGCTGGATGTACTTAACTTGTTCTCCTTTGATGGTAGGATTGCCCATGCTCTGTTCTTCACTGATGAGGTTACTTGGTTTCTCTGCCTGTCATTACTCCTTACCAGGTCTTTGTTTTACTTTGATTAGCCTTCAGTCAGATAACCTAAAACAGAACTCCTTGTGACAGAAGCTCATGGTCGATCAAACTTGACACATAGTGTCCCAGAGGGAATATGAGGCCAGGACACTGCATTACATTCAGCAGAGGCCTTAATGCCAAAGGAAACCATGCTAAAAGTCATATTCCCAGCTATGAAAACTTCCTTACTCACTTGAAAACAAAAGCCTGCCACATGACCTGCACAAGCACCTTTTTCTCAATTACATGACATGAACTTGGGAATTTCTTTCAAAAGAGGAACGTTAGAAAGTTAAGAAGCCTCACAAGTTCTACCTGCTCCCAAGTGCTGAATATCTCAAGGATGTTGTAGTTTAAGTGCTTTTGTCACATTTTTCCCCCATGGTTAAATCACCTATCCTGACTCCATCTCCCACGGTGCCTTAAGGCTGTCAGGATGGACTGTGTGAGTGTAGCTGGAGGAGTGACTGTCCTGCCAGCACCTAGAGCGCCTGCCCTCGGAGCACGCTGCTTGTCTTCATAGAATAAATTCCACTCTCACATTCTTTAAGCACAGCAAATAAAAACAGGAGTGTCTTGAAGTTGGGCTCCCTGGGAGGGCTTTGCACTAGGGAAAGTCTCTCCTTCAACTTTAAAACCATTTCCGTCAGGAAGATTTGTTGCCACTGCTTCTGATAATTGTTAGCACTTGAAATGCTTCTGTTTTGTTGATGCCATGGTTCTTTACGTACATTGATGAGACTGCTCATTTTCTCTTTTATCTGTAACATGAAACTTCTGCTCATATATTGATCAACTGAGAATGGTGATCAGCTCTGAAAATTCAATCACTCACTTAAACTCTTAACTACAAGTAACTTTGGGTATCTCTTTACACCTCATCAGCAAAGCTCTGAAAAGAACTTGGTTTCCTGAGTTCCAGCATTTGGGTAAAACATTCTGCTTCAGACCTGAGACAGCAGGAGCAGATGAGTGAAGAAATGAGATTGTTTAGATAGAGCTTATTTTCTTAATATAATCACGTTTTAAAATAACCAAATTGATTTTTTTTTTTTTTTTTTAAGTTGCTCTCTGGCTAAAACCAAAGGAAAAGAAGCTTTACAAACATATGTATTGTACAAAGTAAACACTGCTAAAATCGGACTTTCAAGAATGCATTAGGTTAACGCCTTGAAAGATAAAGACAGAGATCCTGCTCTCACTGAAATTGGTGTGAATTTTACTTTTGAGTTAGCAGGGTCAGATTTCATTTTAGATACAAGATATTAGGGTATAAGTTCCCTTACCAGCTATTAGGATATTGGAGTGTAACAAATGCCTAAAATAATTATCAAATTATGCAGCTTGTGAAGAGTATTTGGTTCCGCCACAAAACTGTTGATAAATAGGAGTGAGATAAGGATATAAAACTGAACACAGAAGATATAATTATTTCAAAGAAATATCTAAAGGTTTTAGTTTCTTTAACAGCATTTGGGTTTCAGCATTTTTTAATGTAACAGGAGATTAGAAGTATATTGATTGGAAGGAACCTATAATATGCTACATGAAAGCCAAAACTCATTTTATGTGTATTCTGTTTCCAGTACTTTCTCATAAGCATGTTATGCAAACTAAAAGTCTACTGCCTACACAGGCTAATCCATAGTTATAATTACTATTATGTATTTTAATGTCCAAAATATTTATACAGAATTAAGCAGTTGTTTCTTACAGTGTAACATAATGTCTTCGTCAGCGAGCTGTATGAAAACATTGCTGGCAAAGTTTTCATGTTATAAAAATTGGAAGAGTGGTAAATAATAATTAAGAAAGGTCAATAACACCATTCTCTGGATGAATTGGTCTATGTATTTTTTTAAAATGGCTAAATAGAGGGTCAAACATTTGGATATCACAAATGTAAATTGTGTGGAGAACGGAGAACTTTATTTTAGAGGACACATTCTGGAAAGGACTAAATGGTCATGCCTGGTAATGAGCTGAACAGGAGCTTTTGAGCGTGATTCTGTGGCTTGGAGAGCAGGTATGACCTTTGGCTTTATGAGCAGGGGTATGATGCTTATATGTAGGAGGGTGATCCTTTAAACTTTATGAGGTGTTCATGAGACCATTGCTGTGATGATGTATGTAATTCTAGTGTCCAACCTTTAAAAAGAACATTGAAAATGGAAAAGGTTTCTGAAAAAGCTGCAAAAATTGTTAAAAGTTGGGAAAAAGCCACCAAAGAGTTGAATCTTAATCATTCCTCATAAAAGGGAGAACGTTAAATTATCATAGCAAGTATCTGCATGAGATGTCATTTAACCTGTAAAAGGTTGCTTGGTTTAGTAGATGAAGGTACTACAAGGCACAGAAGCTGCGAGTAGGTAGATTTGATGCAGGAATGAAGAATAGAAATGCTCATCAGTAGGCATAATGAACTGGTAAAAACAATTGTCTCACAAGTCATTCCCACCACAGTTCCCTGAGAGCAAACTTAACAAGGGGAACAGGATCCCACCATAAGAATACCAAAAGCAAACAAATACCCCCTCCTAGAATATCCATCATATCACTGATTTCCTACAGTGATCTGAACCCCCAAGTCCTATGGAAAAGTAGAGGAGAATTTTTTTTTTTTTAATTTGCATCTTGCATACCAAAACAGAAAGGGCAAGAACTTTTTTTGCGAAGTATTTTGGAAGGACAGCTTTTGTGATGCTTTTTCAGGCGCTCTATTCTGTGGCTTTGATTTCTTTGACTTGTCTTTTCACCCGACCTCATTCTCTGCCAAAGATTAGTGACATTCAGAAGACTTCAAGGCTCCATTTTTAAGGTGTATAAGCATTATTTCACATAATGTTAGTAGATATTTTCAAAGTGACATGTACATAGGAACTTAAGTTCTATTGATTTTCATTATATGTGGAGTGATCTAAAAAACTTCACCAAACCAAGTTAATTGCTTTAGGAACAGAGCAAAGTTGTTAGAACATCCCGGGGAACTCTGGGTGCTCTCTAGCTGTCACCTAGTGGTGATCCCAGTACCAACAGCAGCTCACCAGAGGCTAAAGATGCATTTTGGGAATTTCCGCTGTCATGAAGTTCCATTTGTCCTTCTGTACAACATTGCTGTTTGGACTTAACCTCTGAATTAGATGATCCATTATAAGGATCGATTTCTTAATCTTTATTTAGGACTCTGTCAACTCTTCTTTTGATTTGAGGACTCTTTGTCACTCACCTAAATGTGGGTGCAATCTGGACAGGCAATTCTGAAAGAAAAAAGAATGGTTACTTATTATAGAAACTATTGCTCTTCAAACCACTTGCCCAGATAGAGCCATAACCCCCATCCTTTTCCTGTTTCATTCTTCCTAATAATTCTTGAATTAGAGAAAAGAACCTGTGGCAGTGTGGCAGTGACTCTTATGTATATTTGTGTAACCCTTCTGAGGGCTGAGTATGAGGCTGTAGATAAAATGCAGCACATTCCCCAGCAGACAGCAGTCTTCATGTGCATAATTTACAGTATGGATCTAGTCACAGCAACTAGTAAGTAGTAAGTGGTGGGGTTTCTTAAATGCTCAGAGTATCTAGAGAATAGTTACTAGGTATTTTTTTTAAATGTTCAGTGAATGCTAAAGCTGTAGAAATAGTGTTTTGTTTGTCATGTTGTGATGAACGGTATTCCTTTATCTGAGAATATGTGTGTACACAATAAAACGGAGTGCTCAAATCAGAGACTGTAACTCTCCCTGGCTGAGAGCACAGCACAGATTCTGTGATCTGAGAGTACAGCCTTTTAAAACTTCGGTGTTTAAAAATGAGAGAGCTTTCTTGTGCACTCCTAGGTAGAGGGAGAGAAAATCATTTTAGTCCAGCAAACATCTGGTAGCTCAGGAATGAAAAAAAGTACTGATTGGTTCTGACAGCTGCCTGCTTTGCAGCAGTATTTAACCAGAAATATTTGAAAGAGATTGATATGAATAATGAAAGATTGCATGATGTATGACAGAAATAAACTTCACCACAATTTAACTCATTAACAAAGAAACAATGTTACATATATAGGAAAAATCCTTATTTACTGTTTACCTCATTTGTGATATTTCATTTTTAATAACCTGACAACAAATAAGATTTTTATAATCATTTTCTCCATCAGGTATTGCAAGTATTTCACTGTGAAATAGGTTGAATGGGATGTCATTGTCCTTTAACTTTAACAAGTGCTGCTGATGGATGTGGTCCATTTAAATGTACAACAGAGAGCTGAACTAGATAACGAACTTATTATTACTCTCTGAGGATTACAGGTTAGTCCCAAAGGAGTGCAGTAAGCTAGAGAAAATCCATATCTACTGGCTAAACAATAGCCAGAAGGCTGACTGGAGATATTGATTTACTTTCTAGGCCATTTAGACCTTAATGGTGGAGAAAAGCTGAAGTGCTGTTTACTTTTCTGCCAGAATCGACCAAACAACCAGTCCATTTTTTACAGACTTTTGATTGATTTCGCTTAGAGGAATTAGAGGTGATTTATTTTTAAGCTGAAAGCAACTCGTAAATATCTCCCACTACACAGGTTCCCTGAGAGTAAATGTTAAGTGGAAATACTTACTGAGATACTTTGCTGCAAATCAATGTGAGCAGGTAATACTCCTTGGTAGGAATGGTCAGGTGTTGGACACCTTTCTCAAGAGTGGTCAAGCCTCCAGTCATACTGCGTGAATCACAGCACTTTTAATAATCCCAACTTTTGTGACCGGGTATGGATCTGATTGCTCGGCTGAATTTGTGCCAGCTGTACCCTGCTGACTTAGAAAAGGGCCACGGCTGTGGGAGCGTAAGTGGTGCTCAAGGTCAGTAGTGAGCAGCTTTAATATTTGATGGATGAAAACAGTAATTTATCACATGACAATTGCCCATGATACTTCATACTCACAGCAAATATCTAGCTGTAAGGAACAACTCAGAGAAGAAGCAGGCTAAGATTTTGGAATAAAGCATTTTCAAAATTAGACAAACTTTAAGAAGTGCTCCTGAGCATACGGCCACATATAGAGACACAGCTAAAGAAAACATTCCCAACATATAAAGAAAATATGTTCATTATTTCCTAGAGATAACCTGTCTGGAAAATGACTTAGGTTTATAAAAAAGACTGTTAGGTGTATAAGGGCTGTCAATGTAAAAGATGGGTTACCAAAAACAAAGGAAAAAATTCCTTGGCATATTCTTGTGGAACTTACAGAAGTAGAGCTGGCATGTTAATAATATTCCTATGCAGAAATAAAGCCACAATTTTATATTAATTACAAACACATAGTTTATAATTACTACTTAGGAAAATTCTGCAGGAACATTTTTTTGAAGTCTACTTGCAAAGATAAGACTTTTTTCAGAAAGCACTGCATAGTTCTGCCTTAACATAATAGCTTCTGTTGTCTACTGAAAACAGTGCTGTTTTCACTAAACAGGCTTGGCTTTTTCCCTCCTCTTTACCCCATTCCCTGAAGGGAGTTATACTTTGTTAATGTTCTACTTATATCTTAACACAGAAACATGTACCTGTTACCTGAAAACTATAATTACCGTCAGCTCTAGGGCTCGCACAAGAATGTATAAATATGGATCTTTTCAGTCTGAAAGTTGTATTTCAAATCCTACGCGTGTCTTATGCCACCTCTCCTACTAACTAAATCATTAATCCTGTGCTGATACATTTGATTCAGCCTCGGCACTGTGCTACATAGCTGAAAACTGATGGGAAGAAGAAATATCCCAGTATCTTCCCTTTCTCTGGCCAAGCCCCTAAACAACAGAAAAATTGCATTACTCTGAGGTAAGAGTCATTAGGATTAGTTATATATTGTAAGACGATAATGATTTTTACTGCCTCTTTGTACTTGTAGACTGATGCAGAGGAACAACTACAGAAAAGCTAATTTCAGCATATACTTCATCCTAGTTCTTCACTCAACATTAAAAATGAAAAATGGTGGATTACTGTGTGTTCTCAGCTGAAAAGCTGAGAAAGTTTGATACGCACTGTTTTTTTCAAAGCATGTCTTCTGCAGTCAGCATGCTAACCTGTTACTTAAGAATTTAGTATATGCTGTTGTGAAGTCCGAAGCAGAAAATTCTGCACACTGTTTCATACATGGTTTCTCTGAGCGTTTTTGTTTGTTAAGATTTGGAAAAGTTCACTTGCCCTTTCTCAGATGTAATATTTAGAACTATATTTTATGGTTTTTGTTGCTTTTCTTCAGCCCCAAAAAGTTTATGGCAGAATACATTTTGAAGACCAGTTTTAGATGCTAAGCTTATATACTTTAATATACTCTTAAATTTGTTTTTTGAAAGAAAGCCAAGCCTGCAAGCTAAATTCTGTGAGCTTTATACAGCTACGAGTGTCAGTGGAAGTGTTACCTGCAGTAACTACAGTGAGCCCTGTGAAGCAGCATTTTATGTGCTGATAATTTCTATTTCCTTACTGATATGTTCACAGTTCACAAAAAGTTATGCATGTATGTTAACAAAAGATGTGCAGCTGATATTTTCTGTATGTCAAATAACATGTCTAGATAAAAAAAAAATTGTGACAGTTTAATATAAGGTTTGTCTGTTTTGTTTTGTCTTTTTCTTGTTACTTTTTTAATTCTACCTCTAGAATGATTGAACTGGAACAAATGATAGAGCAGATACATTTTAACTTTCATTTAAGAGTGACTTAATTTGGCTTGGTTTATATCAGTTTTAAAATTATTAACTAACTAAGAATTATGAAGTTTTATACTGAAATAGGGTCCCAATTCTGGAAGCAATGAAGTGCTTCATTTTATCTGTATATATAATTTCCATTTCTTAGTTTAACAGAGTACACTAAACAATCTGTACTTGTTTGTTTAAGTTTAGAAAACTGGTTAAACTGGTGCAATTTTCAAGTCATCCAGTCTTTCGAATCCTGCAAATTTGAAGAAATCAGATCAATGCCTCCAATGACAGTATCTTCATTGACCATGTTTGATTTCCTTATCAAGTTTAAGTCCTAAAGTATTTCTGACTTTAAAGTCAAGAATGATTGCTTCCATTTGTCTCAGCAGCTGAAAAGCAGTGAGTAAGGATGAGGTTCAAAGAAATCTAAATCTGGGGGTTTTTTTGTTGGTTTTTTGTTTTTTTTTTTTTTTTTTTTTTTTTTCCCTTGCAAGTGAAGTGCATTAGGAAAGAAAACAACAGCTGGTAGCATGGAGCTGTGAGAGATTTTTAAAAAGCTGGGGTGAAGTAATGATTAGAAATGCAATATGGAGCTGTAGTATAAGAAGTAAAACCAAAGGCACTGAACAAGACAAATATAATTTAGGCAGAAGCACAGGTCTAATTATTAGGCTTACTTGATAGCTTAGAATTATCACCCATAAAGGCTGATTCCTCACAAATTTCCTGGCTGTAGAAAAGAATCCTAGTATACATTGGTGCTAAATTTACCATTCCTGTAGCATATGATTATCTAAAAATTAGAAAGGCAGAGGATTTCTTGAAGTGATCTTTGTGTATATCCCTGTGAACAGGGTCTATATCTATAGACTTCCCCTAAATGGAACATATATAATCACTGGCACATTCCATAGAAGGCACATGGGGAACCATTTTAGAGATTTATTTTAAGTATTCTTTTGAAAATATATCGATTTCTTTTTCATTGCATGTATTTTAAATTGTAGTGGAGCACAGGGATTGAAACATAAGTGTTCTCACTGCAGTACACTAGCAAATGAAACAAATGACATGCCGGGTCCGTAGCAGTTATTTGCTGATAATCCAACAAGATTTTTGGTGGAATGAGTCTTGGTCACATAGCTTTTTACAAAGGAGCAAAAACACTACAGTGTTCTCAGCTTTACGCTCTGCCTGGCAGCCTGCCTCATCCTTTTTTTAGGTGCTCTTCAGTGTAGAAAATTTTCTAAATTTGTATTTTGAAGGGTAAGGTGATAAGTAGCTATAGTAGTAGAATTTATTATTTATACAACTACCATGTGCATTTTCAATGCTAAGTCCTGTTTTCTACTAAGTAAAGACCTTCTGCCATACTAAAAATGCATTCTGAAGTCTATGCACATTTACAGAACAGCATTTTTAACCACAGCTGATGACTGTGTTCAGTTTTCAGGGGAAAAAATGTTGCCTAAAAATATAGACTCACAAATATAGCATTAATTTTAATATTTTCAGGTTTCTAAAAAATCGGTGGCCTTTTAAAAACAAAACTCATCCCATCCTACCCTACAAAGTAGAAATGAATGAACTGTTATTTAATAATGGTGAACTTTTGTTTCACAACGAGAATGAAGTTTGGCCCACGTTTCACCTGCCTGCTCTCCTGAATGCTCTGCACCTGAGAGCTAGCAGCTGTGCTGTAACCCTTCTGTGGGAAGTGAGGTAGCCCAGTGTCCATGCATTTCCTGGAAAGATAGGTTATATGCCTATTTGGAAATACCTAGATGAGACTAGAGAGGAAGGACAGCTTATGTTGCTTTTTGTTTTTAAGGTACAGGGAACACAGGTGAACTGGGTTCAGTTCCTGGGTTCTTCTGTGGTAAGTCACTAAAAGCCTTAGGTATAAGGATGCTTAGATGCCTTGTCCCACCTAAGTACTTGTAAGGGTGTGTTATTTAAATTATCTTTTAGTGAGTAAAATGAGGAATAATGAGACTTCATTTATCTTGTAGGGTTTGAGGGGAGGGGGCATCTTTTCTTCTATTTAGGTGGAAGTGTTGAAACAAGACAGGTTTTCAGTTTGAGATTAGACACCTAAATGTAGGCTTCTAAAGGTGTCTGTGTACACATGAACTAGATGTCAATGCTCTCACTGTAGTCAGTGGAGATCCAGTTATTTCTCTCAGTGAAGCCTGGAGAGCAATTCTGCTTACTCAGGTCTGGTGAATCACACCTTCAATTCCATTGAGTAGATGTCTTTTGTCTTCAGTGGGAATACAACTGTCTAGTTCACAGCGTAGACAAATGCGTTGACATGGCTAAATATCGTGTTAAGCTGAATCTCAGGCAAGCCACCTCATCCTTAGAAGTGGTCTTCTCATATGGGTAGAATCAGGAGGCAATGAAGCTTTAAAAGAGAGAGGCTTCCTAAACTCATAAATCTGCTCTTTCAGTAAAAAAAGAAACTTTAAAATCCTGTGAATCCCAGTCAGACAGGCAGGGATGTTTAGTCCTGCCCCAGTCCTGTCAGGCTTAAATATTTCTGGAGGGATCCTAAGGAGAAAAGATTTTGTCAAAATTTTTCTCCTACACAGAATCCAATGTTTCTCCTGTGTGTTCACAGAAGAGGTCCTCGTTGTTTCCCTTGCAACATTTGACTGCTTGCTTCTTTTTTTTTTTTCCCCTTAGTCTCCTCATTGTGTCCTACTTGGGAATGGTATAAAGCATAGTGCTTCAAGTATTTTAAGGGAATAGAAGGATTTTTTTGGCAAGAATTGAATAGCAGTATTGAGATACTTCAGTTTTTCAGTAGGAGTTAAAATATTGGATAGAGAAAAAGATTTAATTACATATAATCACCTGCTTTACAGGGAAACAAAAATGGTTTATATGTTTGTTTGTTTGTTTTCTAAAACAGAGCTACAACTGTGCATGTGAAGCAGCCAGTGAGGAGTTGCTCCTTGCAAACCTGTCCCTGAACCCCTGAACTGCCTTAACAATGGTCTCACATTTAAGTATCTGCTTTTACATATCCATATTAGTGGATAAGGGGAAGGAAAATTGTTTTATTCCTCTGACATAATTTAAAGATAAAATGTGAAGGTCTATGACCTTGCTCTGAGAGTAGGTCTATTATAACATATACAGAGAGGGCTTTTTTTTTTTTTTTTTTAACAAAGCGTTGTTGGTTCTCTAGTACTACCAAGTCTGGTAAATGTGGAACTGTTTATAGGCTTTATTTTTGTTCATGATAAAAAACCTCTTCAGATTAATGAGTCATTGGTGCCTCAGCATCTGCTCCCAAGACTGGGGAATTTAGGAAAGAAACTGAGGGGAAATATGAAGATAAAAATAAGTAAAATGTTAAGAGCAGAAATCTTCATGATGGGGAATGCACACAAAGAATTTAAGAAGTGTTACAGAAATGTTCATTTAGTGGAGCAAAAAAAGATAAAATCACAGATATAATGAAGATACTTTTTAAGTAAATGTTATGGGAAACTAAACTGTGTGTTTTTTTGGTCCTGCTAATAACTGTTGTTAAAACAGAATATACTCAAAAGCAAGTATCAGAATTCCTTATTTAAAACAGATATTTCTATCACAGATGAGAAACAGTACCCTCTTACATGGAGGAATATCTTGTAAACTGTATCAGTCAGGTATCACACTTTTATAATAGCTGTTTTTTATACCAGGTGCTGTAGGTTAACCTCCTGTAATTTGTCTCAGTTGAGTGTACCACTTTTCTATAACACTAGGAGAAATACATTATCTTTTTTTTTTCTCATGAACACTCTGTTGCCTATTGGCACAGAACAAATGCAGCCTGAGGCACAGCTCAAAAGTCATTGAGTTCCTCCTGCATTATAGCACTTAGCACGTACTCTGAGGCTCTTAAAATTATTGGATTATGGTGTTTATAGTTCAGTATGGGCATTTTTATTTGCATTTTAGGATAAGATTATCCTCTATATAGATGTTAGTAGTAGGCTTCTGTCTGCCAGTCAGTAGTATAAGGGGGGTATGTGAGAAAGGCATCATAGTTAGTGCAATGAGAACAGATTTCCTAGCTAATTAGTGAAGAATGTGGGTTATGGATACAACTATCATCCTGGTTTTGCTCACGTTTTCTTCTGGTAGCCCTAGCAGAGGGTGTGCTTCCAATCTGGCTCGTATTTCTCTCAAAAACCTAGACAAATTACATTCTGATCAGGAGCCCAGCAAAATCATGAAACAGTGCACAGACCTCCAGTGAACTTGTTGCACCTTTTGTCTGCAAATATACAGATTATAGATGGTGTTTGGAAACATCAGTAGCTGTCTGGAATGTGTAAACTGACTGGTACTGGTACTATCTGTACAAATACTTCCATCAAAATGGGTAGTTGGAACCTGAGATAACAAGTGGTAATGGGTGGCGAGACATTTATTGAAGAGAAACAGATAATCCAGCAAAGGTAGTAAGAGAAAAGAGGAAATGCACTTGGGACCAGAAACATAAGAACATAAAAATACCCATCTGGTGTCGGCCAAAAGGTCTATCTAGTCAGGTGCTCCTTCTCCAGTGCTGTCCACCAATGAGTCTAAGAAGAGAAGAACAGGGTAACATAATACATTTCCATATTTGTGTTGCTTTTGTTATGTGGACTTCAGTGGCTATTTCTTCCATGAATCCCTCCAATCATTTTTGAACTGATATAAACTTTTAGCATCCTGTTAGTATCTTATTTGCATGCTGTGTAAAGAAACCTTTTGTTTGCTGTATCTACTGCCTCCTAAATCCTTCTCATCTGTCCTAGCTTTTTCTTGGGAGAGATGGCGAATAGTCACACATACCCTATTCATCCTCCCCATGGCATACATGACTTTAGAGAACTCTGTTAGATCTCTCTCGTTTATCACCTCTCTAGGCTGAAGAGTTCAAAAGATGTTGAATATTTGGATTGTCCCCACTTTCTTTCTCCATACTTTTGCAGTTCTATTATACTCTTTTTATAACTCTCCCACATTTCCCCTTTGGGGAGAGGAAGACTGCACATAGTATTCAGCATCACAACATTATTCATGCAAATGCTATTAAGCACTGCTCCAACACTTCATTCAGCTATTGTAAGCCCAAGACTTTGTCCATGAGAACTCATCTTTGTTTGTAAAATTTTTTTTATTTTCCTCTATGCATCTCTTTACAGTTATCCACATTAAATGTCATCAATGTTTTTATACCCCAGTCAGTCAGTACTGCGAGGCCCTTTTGCAACTCCATGATTTGTGTTTATTACTGCAAGTGATCAGAGTGAACAAGGGGTCCAGGAGTGAGTTCCTGGATGGACATAAGAGCACAGCTGAAGGCAGGAGTAGAACTGAATGGGCAAGGGGGAAGGATGGTAGTTACAGCTGGAAAAAAGTGCAGACAGTTTGGAGACGATCAGGCAGAAAGCTGGAGAAGTGGGGCAGGCAGGTGGACAGTGGAGACTGCAGACCAGCTGCGTATAGAAGTGCAAGCTACAGTGCAAAACGGTACTGTAAAGTATGAGACAAAATGGAGATTTGCAGCAGTAGAACTAATAAATGTCAGGAGGAGAGGATCTCACAGTGTTACTTAATGGTATAAGCTTGTATGGGGTAGCTTTCCAACTATGGGTGGTATCATATGATAATGTGAAAATTTTATTTATTGTGTAAAACTGGAACTGTTCTTTCAGGATTTTAACTTTTCTGCACTAATCTATTCAATGTCTGCTTATGCTGTGTCCCATAAGAGATTAACACTTAGATTTGCCATAAGTACAGTTGGTAATGGAAAAAGAAAAAATTGACAAAGATGTCTCTATTAAAATCATGCCAGTCACACATAAATCTCTTATGGATGTGCATCTCCACTGGCTATTTCCTTACCTTTGCGTATGATTCATTATAAAGCAGAACAGGAATTATATGATTGTTAAGACAGAAGTGGAAAGAAAAGAAGAACATTAGAAAAAGTCATACATTCTTATTAATATATATTATGTGCTGCAATGAAATCATTTTTACCCAAGTATAAAATTACCTAGATAATAGATTTATGAACAGTAAGAAAAGATGGAAAATATGTTGTCTCTTGAAAACTTCTGTGGGAGGGATAGGACTTGATAAAAATATTCTTTATATTGAATTGTAGGAAGCATTGAAATATTTTTTAACAACTGAAGTTTTATTTATTTTGTTAGATATTTATTATTTAATTAGATAAAATCCAATGTATCAGTACACTTTATTAGCAGAAATGCAAAGTACGATCACAGTGACATATAATCGGCTGTAAAGTTTACTTCACTTGCTCTTGAATGTGTGTCTCACAGGCTGGGACTTAATAAACCAAAACCAGCAACTTCAGACACACCTTAGAAAACTTTTTCATGACCTGAAAAAAATCAGATGGTAAAGGGTCCAGGCACTTTTATTCCCAATTGCAGGAACAGACTTCCATAGCTGCTTCTGCTTCAGTTGTTCCTGGGTCCAGTTTTTTTTTTTTCCCCATGCATTGAGAACCAGCACTAGGGCTTCCATATTGGTGTTTTTTTAAATGCAATATGAAATTCCAAACTCTAATAAAGCAGGACACAGCCATAGATTAACATAAACAAGTTAGGGTTTTTTTTTGTTTTTTCCTTTTTAAAAAGGGTAATTTGGTCTCATTAATTTGGCTAGTGTTTTTTTTTTTCTTTTTTTGTTTTTTCTTTTTTTTTCATATTGCTTCATACTACAAACTGTCTGAATTAAAATCATATAATCATAGAATGGTTTGGGTTGAAAGGGACCTTTAAAGATCATCTGGTCCAACCCCCCTCCCATGTGCAGGGACATCTTTCATTAGATAGCGTTGCTCAAAGCCCCATTCAATCTGACTCTGAACACTTCCAAAGATGGGGCATCCACAGCTTCTCTGGGCAACCTGTTCCAGTGTCTCACCACCCTCATCATAAAAACATTCTTCTTTACGTCTAATCTAAATGTACCCTCTTTCAATTTGATAGAATCATAAATAATAACAAACCTTCCTTAGAGCTAGATTATTCCCAGCTGTTTACTACATGGAGTTTTACACTGTTCTCCAAAGTCTCTGGTACTAACCACTGTCAGTGACAGAATATTGGAACAGATGTTCAACTCTTTTGCCCAGTATGGCATTTCCTATACTCCCACTTTCATTTTTAGACCTTATTATCCATATTTTCAGACTTCAGAAATATGTGGTTTTACTTAGGTCTCCTTTAGGATTATTTTCTTTTTCTTCCCTTCACTGTTTTATCATCATTCTTCTTTCAGCATTGCAGAACTTCAATGCATTTTGAAATTAGGTTCCTATCTTTTTCTCATTCTTCTCTTTCTTGATTCCTCTGTTTTCCCTGATGATGATCTCCTTTTTTTTTTTTCACATATACTTGTCAACCACTTTCTCCCCTTGGACTCTTCACGGTTTCTCCTCTGTGGAAATACACCTCTGCCTCACACCTCCATTTCTGCACACTTCTCTGGTATTTTTGGTTCCCTGCAGAGGTGGTTCTACACGTTATTCCACATTTCCTTGGAACAGAGGACAAAAGAGTGAACAAGGGGGAAAAGGGAGCCAGAGAGACGTGTTACTTTTAAATACTTACCCTGAATCTGTGGCTCTGAGCACCTTCCAGAAATGTGGTGAATGAAATGATAAGTATCCACTCTGTATGGCATCATTCCTGCTCTTCCCCCGCCCTCCCGCCATGGATTTTTTTTTTTTTTTTTAAAATTCATTACATTCTGTACACTGTTGTTCGTCAATGCTGCTCTTAGAATGGGAGCTTTATGCTGGAAACTTTATATGAGTTTAAGATATAGACTGAGACCAACTCTTGACGCTCCCTGACAAACAAACAGTACTTCTGCAACATAATTTGAATAGCTTTAAAAAAAATGTTTTCAGAAGGCAATACTTAGGGATTATATTTTGGGGAACAGTACAGTTTATGGAGGAGACCAAGCGCTGCTTGTCCATGAGCAGACATTCTCGCACAGATTTCTGCAGTGGACTTTTCAAGGAATTTACCTTGGAAAAATTAAGAATTCTAGTAGTTTCATGGGTAAAAATCTCTATACTTTCATAGGTTAAAGGATAAAAGATGACAGAAGTAGAGACAAAAATTGTTCTTTCTCTACCATATGAGAATATTGAAAATAAAGCTTTCCCAGAGTGTATTTCCAAATGGTCATAATATAGTTAAAATTTGTATGTATTTTCATGCAGATGGCCAGAGGCATATTCTTGATGCAAGGCCATCCTTGTGCTAAATTTAAAATCTCTGTTCTGAAAGTGTAGCTGAATTAAAACAGTTCAAAGTGTATGTTATCAAACACACTTAATATAAGCAAATACACATGTTTTTCTCCAGTCATTTTCAAAAATGGTCAAAGTATTTCAGCTGAACTTTTATAAAAATTGCAGTCAGAAATTTCCTGATGTAGAAATTTTTAGCTCAAGTTATTGAAGCTTGACACTGCATAACTAAAATAAAGTGGAAATAAATATAATAAATATAAATAGTAAATATAAGAAGTGTAAATAGAATGTGGTAGAAAGTGTGACATCAGAATATGAATTTGTTTCTTAAGTTTAAAGATAATTCTGGTTTTTGTCATGACCTTGTATTAGCAGCCTATAGCTGGTCTATTGTTACGCATGTTGTGACAAAGTGTGCATACTGCAATGAAGTGTAGATGCTCTTCAGGTGTAGAATGAAGTATTTACTATTTCCATATTTAGATACAGGACAATTTTTCAATGACGTGCCTTGTAATTGCTTAATCAAAAAGGTTATATAAAACAGTTTTAGCAGTAGGGGAGGTTCTGATTAACTGATAATGGAGCAAACCCATATCACAGACTATTTTGATCATTTTGCCTTGATTACCAAATATTAGCCTGAACTTTTCCAAGAAACATATCGAAGTTTCTAAGTCTAATATTTATCCACAGTATAGAAACACTATAAGAAATGGCAGTACTAGCTTTCCCATACTGTCTTGCCAATTTGTTTCATCCCTGTTTAAGAACATCGTTCCACTTATCAGAAAATTGACCAATACTTGAGGGTATGGAACACCGCCAGCATAAAAGGTGTTTAGGCTCTTGAAGTAGAGTTTTGTTTTGTTGTTCCTACATCCATAGACTGTATATGTTTTGACATACTGTAAGCCAATAGCAGGATTAGATAGGTCAGCCTTTAATCATGATTGATGTTTTATTTATATTGTATTTTCAAACACAAAGTTGTTTAAGAGTTTAGCTATGCACTTTGAAGCATATACAAAAACACTTCCCTGGAAAATAATCTATTCCCTTTCCTATTGCAACAAAACCAGTGTTGTAAAGAAAAGTGCTACTGTATAACACTTTTTTTTTTTTTATACTGAAACAGACTTCATCTTTATTTTGGTCATCTCTTATTAAAAGTTGGAACAAGTCTAAATTATCAGCTCCTCCAGGAGAGAGAGAAAATAGACATGACAGCAGCCCATGATTCAGTTTCTTACAGTTTTAATGCTGCAAAATTGTCATTAAATATGTATTTGTTTACCAGTCTAAAATTTACTTATACCATTGTGAAAGAAATTAGAATGGCCATGAGAGTAGTTCATTAATCTACTAAATGGACTCTTCTACTATTTGCTGCTGTCTTGATAAGTGATAAGCTTCACCTGTTTGAAAGAGGAATGCAAGTGGAAGATATGATTTTAGAGGGGTTTTTATTATTAGAAAAAGTAGAATTTTTACTATAATAATAAAAGACTGGTCTTGCTTATGGAAATTTTAGTATGATTTGTCTTGATTTCTTTACATTTATCTTTGTTTTGTACATGTAAGAAAATATATAGTACAGGTTTCTGTTCAATAAAAAAGAAAATGCATTTGAATAAAAACATGCAATCTAATCTGTTTCATGGCTGGTGAAGGGACTTGGTAAATCCTTTTGAAAATGAAGAATAAAATTATTTGTATCTACCTCTATCTTTGTACTGGAAAAGCTGTCAAGTAGGTTGCCTTTCTACCCTTAAAAACAGAGATATAGTAAACTAGGGAAAGGAGGACAGGCTCACAAGACTACTTTTTTTGGCTTAATATAATCTTATAGGGTATATTACAACGATAAGAAATACATCTACCATCAAAACCTCACCTGATAAATGTACTTAATCTTCTGTCATATAATTTTACAAGATTTTTATTTATAGATCTAAATGTTCTAGTAAACCTTGAGTGCACTGACAGTGCTGGGTTTTGTTTTGCAGAACTCAACGTACATGAATTTGACACAATATGTTCTGAATTATTCTAAAATATATCTATCTTTTATCTTTGTGCAAGTCAGATTTTATTATATACAGTGCTAAGAAATGAGTTTAAAGCATGCTTTTCAATAAAGAAATATAAAAGATGCTTCATTTGAGGTAAAAATAACTGAATAGCAAGAGGAAGGGCTCTCAAAGGAGAAGATGCAAAGGCTTGTTGATCTTACTTAATAACAGGATCAAAAGAAATGACAATGTATTTTTCTGAATACTTACATCAGGTTTTTTTATTGTTTCATTATTCATCATCCCTGTGTAAAAGTATCAGGAAAATAGCTACATCCAGATTTTCCAAAGGGACCCAACAGGAATGCAGTACTTTGTTCACACTTGTTTGGAAATTAAAGGACTCTACCTTTCTTCATATACACTGGCATAAATAGAGCAGTTGATCCCAGGTCAGCATGTCCATGTGCTAACTAATCTGCAGGTATAGAAGGAATGTACATCGGATCACTTCCACTCATAGACTCTTGGAGTCTGGAAGCTGAATCTGGTCTGAGCCCTTCTGGTTGTTGGAGCTCTTTTGAGAATATGCTATTTATCCCAAAGCAGGTTCTCAAAAACTGTTTCCAAACATTTTCAGCTTTTTGTGCAAAAACCTTTGGACATGCCTGTAACTTTTTCTTCAGAAATGTGTCGATTTCTCTTACTATTCTTCTGTTCCCCACCCCGTGCAGGCTGCCAGGTTAGACATCCTTACACAGCTCTGGTACTGCACCAGGAACTACTGGCTCACATGCCAGCAGGTTTCTGGGAATGGCCAGTACTGTAGTGTCTCTCCCTTTGTGACTTTAAGAGCCATTAAGTGAACTTTAAGAGCAATTAAGTAGCCTTTTAGGTGTAATTTCAAGTAAGTACCAAGGGTAGGATTTGTACTTTTGCTGGCATGTTTGACAGTCATCTACACCTGCATTTCACTCCTTTTAGCTCATGCAAACCCAGTCATTTTCAAGTTCCAAGCACACTGTGCTGTGTCTGTGTCAGAAAACAGTTTCTACAAGTGGATGAACTGTGTTCATATCTGATTCCTAAGTGTGAATAATGAATTCTAATTCGGTGTCTTTTTTTTTTTTTTTGGTTTAGCTTGTTGTTTTGTTGCAGAATAATAATTACTCATGAGAGTTAAGCAAAACTGCACATACTTACTTGAAATGGTGCTGCTGGTGTCCTGATTGTATTTAACAGTGTGCAAGAAATCTGATAAAACAGAAGTGCAGCCTTTATGTATTTAAGAATAAAAAAGTGTAATCTCTGCCTGCTGTCATGACAAACTAAGCAATTTACTAGCATTTATATCCAATTTTATTTTTCTGTGGAATCTGTTAATGAACTTCAAGATGCAGATCCCATCACCCATTTAAAATATTTCTGTGAGTTAATTACCTGGTAATACAGCTCTCCTACTGCAAAATATCTAAAGATTGTTGGAGCTGGAATTTTGATTTTCTTCAAATATCTCATCTGTCATCATGAACAATAAGCTTTCACCTTTACCTTTAGCTAACTTAAGGCAAGCTACATTTTTGCCTTGGCTCTTCTTCATGATGGGAGTGCCCTGTCTGCACATTTCAGTACTCTGTGGGATAGAGATTTTAACCATGAATCACAAATTGTATAGTAGGTGTAATACATGAAATAAAATCGATACATTTTTCTGAGGCATGTCACTAGTTAAGTGACAAAAAATATTCTGATAGTCACTGAAAAAGAAAAGTCAAAGGTACATTTGAACCTGTCAGTTCAACACATTCCTGTTATCCCTTTAGGGGATATCATACAACTTGACACCAACATTTAAGCTTTGAAAATTATGAGCTCATCTATTTCAAATGGGATGTCACATGTTCCCAAGCCTTTGCCATTACTTATAATGGAAGACAGGATGATCACTTTTGTCACATATTGATAGTGAATAAGATCTTTCTTTTTTCCTTTCTTTTTTTCTTGTTTCAGAATGAAGAACAAATTTTGGTATTTTGAATTTGGCACTTCGGAAACTTTCTCAGCCACCTGTAAGAAGCTGCATGAATCTGTAGAAATAGAAGTAAGAAACTAATTGTTGCCTTTCTCCTTGAAATGTCACTAGTTTGGCTGAAATGCAGGGAGCAAGGGTGCAGAGTGCCTGAATCCAACAAGGCAAAGCAGTGCACATCCTTTCGACCCTATATTCCAAAATATTATTTTTATCGTGTCTATTTGTAGTGTAGCCCTGCACACTGGAACAAAGTTCAGTTTGATGATTAGTGAAGTCTTAATACAGTAGACGAGGTCAAGAGGTGAAATATAACATTAGAAATCAATAGGGAGTGTGGCTGGGTCAGATGGAAAAATGAAAGACTGTCGGAGGGAGTGAGAGCTGCTGCAGGATTAAAATAAAAAAAAAATCTTATTATTTCTAGGTCCCAAGTTTTTATAACCTTTAAAACTCAATTCCCTAAAATTGTACTTACTTTCATGAATAAAGGTTAAAGAATATATATTTTTTTGAATCATTCCCCTTCATTAAATAGCTTTTCTGTCTGCACAAGGGGTCATCTTTCCATTATACATTGAACGTTAACTGAAAAGACACAGGATAGTTACAGACAAAATAGGAATTTAAAATAATGTACCACTGCTACTTTGAAGGCTGATAGAATAAGTGGTTACATTACATAAACAGTTTGGGGGGCTGATATTTATAAATAAGTAAATGAAAAATGTGAAATGAGTGAAAGTACAAACCTGAGAATTTAAGTTAAATAATGAAATCATTTCTCAAGAGGATTGTGGTGCTTTTCCTTTCCAATAGTAATGAGAAACTGCACATGTCAATGGAGTATTTGTATAGTAGCATGAGGCACTCAGAGAGGTATGGTGAGAGCTATGAGAGTCTGGTCAAAGCCTCCTGAAAGGCAAAGGCTGAAATGATCTGAAGGGACCATGGATCTGGTAGTAGAACAGTAACGAAGAATACTGAGACTGAAAGTGTAAGACCTGTGGTGCCAGGCTTGGCTGTTATGCTGTTACGTTCCTTTTTAAAGTGGAAACATGCTCCACACATTAGATTAAAAAATTAAAGAAAAAAAAAAACTGGAAAAACCAAACAAAAATACCCTTGCTTCCCAAGACAGTGCTTCACACATTTGAGTTTAAGTACGTGTAGCCTGAAAAATATTTGATTAGTTATTGGAAGAAATGCCTACCTGATTTGATTTGATTTTAATATACTGCAAGCTAAATGTACCTTTTGATTAAACACAAATTGAAGAGCAGGCTTTCCCAAGAAAATATTTCTATCTGGTAAAAATCTTACATAGTCTGTAAGATGTGATGATCTTAGACCATCTAATTGTAACTATTGAAAGGGTGATGAAATGTTAACATCCTAAAGCAAACAAGTATGCATACAAGTTTGTGATGCTGCTGATACAAGTTGTATAATTATTACCAATTCATATCAATAACACCGTTATAACTAATGAAGTATTATATTGCCAGTGTGTGAGACGTGTTTGTTAATATTCACTTCATCTATCCTGGTCATTATCGTTAGTCCTACAATTAGGAACAAAAGTCATAGGGGAAATAGTTTCCAAAATGTTTACACAAGAAGTGTTAGGAGGCAGTTATCTACAGATTTATTTACAGTGAGTAAATTACATTTAAATGAACAATGCTTACCAATATGCTCATATCTAATGTTTCTTGTTTGTATGTTATAAACACTTGGGAGTAGCACTGTTTTCATCTGATTTTTAACTGCTGCCCCTTGCTTGGGGATGTTGCTGTAAATGAGAGCTTGGTGTATGATACCACATTTCACTCTGCATAAAATGCACGAAGAATGAGTTTGCTCTACAGCCAAATTTTGGATGAACAAAGCCCATGAAGATTAAGGATCTGTATCTCTGAGCTGAGAGACAGTGATCAAACATTCTGTGGGCAAACCCTGTATTTAATTTCTGACCTAATTAAGCTTGGCTTTCCTGATACACATTCATGTTTCTTATGTTTCGTATATTTTCTTTTGTGTAAAATGCAGAACAGAGTTTGGACACTAAATTCTTACGTTATCCAGAATAAGATGTGTTTTTATTTCCAAATTGGGATCCAAGAAGTTGAGGAGAGAAACATAGGTTCTAAAAGGAAAAAAAGGGGGGGCGCAAATTTAAATATTTATTTTTAATAATGATGTGTCAGCAAAAGAGGCTTAAGACTTTACAGTTTAGAGCACTTACACTTTATTTCCACTTCAGAAAAAAAGAAAGGTGTGTGAAGGGTATTTAATGAGAGTAGGTGTAGATCCAGTGTAAGTGGAGAAGGCATGGTCCATACCTGCAGCACTGTAAAAGCGTTGTGGGACCAGAGGAAGACTACTGTACCACCTGGTATTAATGGGTGGGGGAAAGGGGTTTAAACGATCGTGTAGTTTTGCATGATATTGCACTTGGTTACATAGCAAAGCCTTAGTCTCAGCTGTTTTCAGGCACGGATATGTTCTCAACTTTGAGATGATCTGAAAAACTTTGACCTAATGAATGAAGTGTAAAAGATAATGCCTGAAAAGGGACTGAGGCCAGGAAAGAAGGCAAAAAAGAAATAAAAGCACTAGTGTTTATTTCTAATTGAGGTAGGCATGCTCTGCATTTCAAAAGCATGCTTTTATTTTTAGCAGCATCATTGCATTATTTGAAATAAAAATAAAAAAAAAAAAGAAAAGGAGCAGAACACATCTGTGTTTTGTTGTTCTAGTGTATGAATGTGTTAGGACAACGCAGAGCTGCCTGTAGTGCAAACTTCTTGTCTGGGTATGAACAAAAGAAATCCTCCTTTACTAATTCAGAAAGTTCCTCGTCACTGTGGGATTCTGAGGCCTAGTCAAATAATTGTCTTAGTGTACTACCTGCTGTGTTCAATATTGAGTGAAAATGGAAGCCAGACCCTGCGCCATCCTATTTCACAATTCTTCTTTTATTTAAATAATTCCAGTCAGTTTGGGGGACGCCAGACCTTTATAAATTAACAGCAGGGAAATACCAAAGGTGTCAGATTGCATATTTATCATCTTTCTCGTGTAATACTTAAATATGTATTAAGAAGTGACTGACATAAATTAGGCAGATTTCAGAAGCCACAGGCCGTGGCTTGTAGAGGACCCCCTTCTGCTTGACATTTCATCCTTGTCAAAGATCAAATTATTTTAATTTAGGCTGCAAATTATAAGGAATGAAGACTTCTTTGTGGGAATTCCCTGTGGTAATCTGACTTTTGTTGTTACTGCTGCTTGTCAGTGTGCAAAAGATATAATATGCATGCAAATAAGGTTAAAAAATATGTACTATCTAATTATCCAGCCAGTACATTCCACTTGAAGACAGTGGGAGGCCTGACACACAGTATGTGTTTGATTCATTGAGGCCTGCAGGGTATTTACACAAGATTACTTTTAATTATGAAATTAATATCTGTTTATCTAGAATGTATAGCAGTAAGTGAGCATACACATGAGCAGAATTTTTAGTAAAATAAATCATCTTAATATTTAATACATATAAAATATAGGGGGGAACCACGAATTTGCTTCCAAAATAGCAGTGAAGACCCCTGCCTTTTTTCTTGTAAGAAAAGTGTGATTAAAAAGTTACACTTTCAATTACAGTAGTCGCCACAGCTGCCAACTCACTTCCAGATATGTCTTTTGACTTTAAAGTTTTCCCTATATGAATATAATCCACAGGTTTAAAATTGAATTCTTGTAGAGCAAATATGAAATGGAAACCTTCATGCTGAAATTGTTGTCTCTCCAGATTTACACTCTTCTTAGAAGAGTTAAGAAGATGCAGAGTAGGCATTATGATACAGTTCTGTTTTGTGATCTCAGAAAGTTTCAGGGTAAAGAAATAATTATGCACAGTTATTTTTGAGTTGTACTTTCCTTTTCTTATTCAAAGCTGTGATAAAGGTTTAGGCAGAGAGGAAAAAGTGCCAGTGACCCACAGAGCAGCAAGCTGCAAGATGTCAGTGGACTATTACTGAAGCATGGCTAATTATTTTTCCAGTTTTCTTCCTGATTATTGTATATTGGAATTACAAAATAAGACCCTTAATCAGTTTTACATGCATGACTGGACCCCCTACTGGCTTGCAGAACATTGCAGGAGTAGGATCTAATGTTTTAAAAATATGCTGCTCTACACTGTAAGGTGTGTGTGACTTGCTAGGGTGCTATACACTCTAGCTACGTTGTGAGACATGAAGCTAGTGTACCTTTAACCAAGGTACAAGTATATAAACCCTGGGAACTTTGGCTGGTTCAGTGAATTAATGAGTAGAACTGGATGCTTTGCCTTCCACCTGCAGGTTCAACTGTAGTTAGTTGAAGTTGGGTCTTTCTTTCTTCTGTGGAGGTTCTTCGGTATTTTGCTATGTTTTATATGGGTTAGGAGCTTCCCCTGATCCTAAAACAACATGGGTGGGAAGGAGGACTTAGCCTGAGTAAATTATAGTCTATGAAGGCTAGGTGTATCCTACCAAGCTAGGTGCATCTAGTCCAATGCATGTCAGGTGAACTGTGTTTGCAAATGTTGTAGGTTTTTGACACCTGAGAAGATGCTGCAGTTTGTCACTGAACAGGCTGATAAGTTAGGGTCCCTGAAACATTCTTCTGGAAACAAAAGTTATGGTCTATAAGATATAATTTGAAGCCAAACTTAGCAAAGGAATGTACACCTATAAAATGCCTCAATGTCCAGTGTTGCTGTAGGAAGCAGGAGAAATACACACTAGTGACACAAGGTGCCCTACAGTAACAAAGGGGCTATCCCACAGATTAAAGTTTCTTCTGTGTGTCCAGTAAGTCTTGGAAGGCTTTTGGAGCACTGGTGCCTCTTCTTTAGCTCCGTATCCCATGTTTTCCTTCAGCAGTGCTGCAGAGAACTGGCTGATGAAAGTTCTGGGATAAGAAGCGTTGTAGCTGCATTGTATTCTGCTGTACCCAGTTTTACTAATCTTACCTCTCAATAGGAGTTGTTAGGCATAGCCCTATGCTAATGTGCCAGTTATGCCCTTGGATTGAAACTATTATCGGTGTGGTGTTCAGAGCTCTCGGTGCCAGCTTAGACCCTTTTCCATGATGCTGTAAATGCTCTGAGTGCAGGGACTTTTATATTCACTGTCATGTGGAAGGGACTCAGGTGTTATAATAACAAGTATCATCGCAAAACCATAAGACAGACAATTTAGCTAAAACAGGCAACAAAAAACTCCAGTTATTGCTATAGAAATTTTTGTAGTATAAATTGTTTTTCTGCTAATAGCTGTAGTGAAGCTACAAATACATTTCACTTGGGTCAATGAATAGGTATCAGATAACAAGACTTATCAAATCGTACCACACTTAAGCAATCAAGAGCTGAATAGGAATCATGTTTTGCCATCTGAATGACAATCTGTTCCTATCTCATATCTCCTTTCCAGATGTAAGTATATATCTTAGGTGTAAACATTGAATAAACCATTAACAGTGTTAAGAATGATGAATTGTTGAAGAAAAATACCTGATAGGTAGAATATTCTGATTTTTCTTTTTTACTGCTTTCTCTCCCTCTTTTTTTTTTCCCCTTTCCTTTTTTCTCCTTGCTAATCAGTGTGATGGAATTCAGCTAGACTTAACCAATATTTCTCTGGAAGGAATTGCCATTCTGAACATCCCAAGCATGCATGGTGGATCAAATCTTTGGGGAGAGACAAAAAAAAGACGTAGCCACCGTCGCACAGAAAAGAAAAGGTCAGATAAAAGAACCACTGTCACAGATGCCAAGGAATTGAAGTTTGTATGCCAAGGTAAGCTAACAGATTAATATAAATTATCTGGCTCCATACAGTCAACTCAGTTGTATAATTGCCCTTGTATTGCCTCTTGTCAAGAAAAAGGATAGACAGTTCTTAGCTATTTCTTTTCTTGTGCATTTAGCTTTTCTGATGGGAAGCACTGGAGCAAAGGCATAAACAAAGACGTGCTGACAATTACAGTCTATATACTTGCAAACCTGCCTCGGATGTTACCTGTTAAGCAGACTAAGCACACCATGTGGCACTGTTTGCTACTACGATATTCAGTCTAGAAGTACCTGGAGTTTCTGGAGTCAGAAAATGCTTATTGAGCATTTTTAAGGTTTCTTAATGTCAGTGTGCATAAAACCTGGGGATAATCATGTCCTGTTTCTAACAAGCTTTGGGCAGAGGCTGTGGAAAATTACTTCAGAGTAACAAGAGCAAGCTGTCTATACATTTTATGTTACTATACTGTGATGCTGTATGCAATCCTTGAATGCATATACTGTAGCTTGCTTGCATGAGCGTGATCCATCCTTTCAGGGCTCATATACTTTCCTGGTGATTAGATGCATTTGCTCCATAAATTTTATTATTAATCATAACTTTTGACAAAATCTACAGTAAATAGTACTCTCTTTTCTACTTTGTAGAATCTGAATACTATGCATTGTAACATGTCGCTGCGTATCACAAGTTCTAGTGATCATAAAACATCATTCTGTTCACACCAATGGATGAACAGATCAGACTTTGAAAATCTTTTCCTGTAGTGAGATTGTTTGTGTGTTGTTTAGGGAAGAGTATCTCTTGCTTCAGAGTATCTTTCTGCTTCTCCTCCTAAGTTCAGACTTTATAACTGGTCTGACTGTTAATGTGATCTTTTAAGTTGGATCTTTATTTTTGATATCTATTTTTACAATCAGCAGTAACTTTTAAGTCACTAGTTATATCTTAGTTAATTAATATGTGTTGTAGTTTGAATCCAGCTAATTATTGGATGACAAAAGTTTAGGACTAACGTAGTTTTCTATGGCTTGGAGATTGCAATAGGTACTAGGACTCAAAGTTTCTGTGTGTTTTTAGCAGTTTGACATATGTTCTCAGTATCTCAAATAGCTTACCAATACATTCTGTCAGCTGAAGTCTTATCAACTGCAAAGCTTCTGCGTACACTACAATTTCTGTATTATGTCCTAATGTTCAAAAGATGGAGGCAGGCTATTGGGTAATGGACTCACAAAATTTTTCCTTTTGTGTTGCTTCTGAACATAGGGAGACAGGACTGTCACTTTTTTGACAGTAGTGGACACAAAATTTTTACATCTATTAACTTATTGAATTATGTATTATTTGATATATACAACTAGAATTTTCAAACTACTGACTATTTTTGGTGTATTAGGAAAGGCCTTGCTACACTCCATTTCCATTCTGGACAAGAATTAAAATAGTAATAAAATATATTAAGACTGACATTATCTGTTGAAGTACATAATGAGGAATCTAAGCATTACTTTAGAAAAACTAGTCTCATGACTTAGTTTCTAATCACTTTATATGCACTGTGGATGGAAGTAGCTTCCATCAAAAGACAATTTCAAAGCAGAGATTGATTTCTCAATATCATAAGCTAGAGCACCTCGATCTCATCACTGAGTACATGGATAGTATTATTGGTTGCATCTACAGCAGCATTTTAGTACTTAAAAGGAGTATGCTTCTTGGATTTCCCAGTTGTCCATGTTTCTTGCATTGCAGTTTGCAACACTGAGCAGTCTTGAGCATGCAAACTGGATTCTTTTTAAATTGAGGGGGGCACATGCTCTGACTGCAAATGAGTGTTCAGTCCATGGAACCACATTAAAACAACTCAAAACTCCAAAATTAAAGTGGTGGGAACATTTGAGAACCAACTGATTTGCTGTATAGATCCACTCCTATTTTATACTCCAAAGAATAGTCAATTTTGCTAGCTAAGATAGGTTCCCAGGTTAGAGAGTGTTTCTTCATCTCAGTATTCAAGAGTATTGCTGAATAATCGATTTAAATCAATTTTATGTCTTGGCTTCTCAAATAGTTTTGATAAATCTAAATCTACCCACTGCAGAAATAACTGACTCCCTGTCACCTCTAAAGCACTGTGATTCCTTCACTAGCTTTGTACAAGCATACCTGAGAGCCCTATATTGTCTAGCTGATTGTTTTCTTAAGTTTGGGTTTGTACTTTTTGGATTGTACTTTTCAGTTTGAAGAAAACATTTTACAAAATCTTAATGCCTGGGGCAGAAATAAGTATTGCCGTATTGAGAACCATGGTAAATACATACCTACTTGTTAACTTCTGTTTATTTATCTCCTTATTCTGAATAAATATCCTTTCAGTTTGTTTTATGTCCAAATAAAGCATCTAATCACTTGACAGCTAAACACTGCACTTCCTAGGAGACAGTAATCAAACAGCCTCATGTTTTCATGTGGAGATACATATCAGGTTTTGGTGTTCGGTTTTGTTGTTTTTTGGTTCATTTTTTTTTTAAATCTACTCCTTTTATATGGGACTCCTGAGTAGCATGCATGTTTAGTTTTAGTCTTTTTCAACTGCAGTGCAACTGGTTTTGTTAACTGTATATCAATCTGCATTCTTCTTGTCTCTCTGCTTTTATGGTTTTATAACTTGACCATAAATACATGAATTGAAGTTTAGTATTCAAAGTCTGAGCCCTTAAATGGGATGCTTGTGTGAACTAGTGAAAGCGGTCTCACTCTGGGTAGTTTGTTGCCCCTGAGCGTGTTGCGTTGCTCCCCTCAGAACAGCCCCAGCAGGACTTTGAGAACTTCCAAAGGAGAAACCTCTGTGAGGTCCTGGTGCTGTCCTCCCCCTGCTTTTGTGTGTATCACCTAATACAAGCCATGTACATGCAACATGCTTATCAATGCAGGAAAAAGGGTCAAAGTTCTGCCAAATATTTTTTCTTTCTTATATATCTGTACAATTCAGGGAAGGTACATTCCTCTGAGCCTATTCCTCTCTTTTTTTCCCTATTTACTGTTGTCACCTGTTGATGCAAAAAGACTTGTATTTTCTTTGCCCTTCCCTTTATCCACCTCTGCATACTCAATAGCCAGACTACAATGTGGACTTCAAGTAATCAAATGGACACCTGCTTGGAAAGCAATCTGTGTATATGCACATAGCCTGAAAAATATATTGAAATATAGCAATTTTAAATGTGCACTATTTAAATACAGTCTCTGCTTACCTCTTTAGGAGTTGTGCATGTACGCTAAAGAGCAAAATTTGGCACTGATAGCATATAGGGGGGTGTGTGTGTGTATCATATATTTCTATCTAACTAGTTACTTGCTTTAATATTTTCATAGAAAACATACGAAAGTATATTTGTCTGATTAACTTATAATTCATTCAAAAGAAAACCTTATTTAGCTGTAATGTGCTAAATATTATCCTATCCTTTGTTCATGGAAAAAAAACCTACAGTTTTCATTTCAGCTCCTGTGCAGAAGTATAGAGGGTCTTTCAACAAATGTTATTAGGATAAAAATCAGAGGTTTTTTTTCTAATTTAATTTCTAATGTATCACTATAATTTCTGTTGTACAAAATCAATGCATTAGGAAAAAATATAACTAAAGATATATGTGACAATTCATGAAGGTAGATGATTTAATTAGTATTTTTGGCTTTATGCATCTGATGCTTGCAATCTTTCTATTTGTTGTTTTGTTTTAAAATCTTCTACTACATACATATCTATGATATATCTATCCACCATAAATTTTTTTCTAAGTACAGATTTTAGATTTAACTGTGAACTATCCTTGAACATTATTTGAACAGGATTTTTGTTTGGATATAGACAGATATTGATAAATGCCAAAAAAGAGTGTTTTAAAAAGGTGAACATACTGCATAGAAACTAAAGTATGAGTTGAGAAACATAAATGTAAATAACTGAGCTATTTGTTGTTTGGAAATTACATCCAAAATGTAAGTTGAATCGTGACAACATATCTTACATGAAATATATACCACTTAACATAAGTGTTAAACAGCAAGATTTTCTTACTCACAGAGCTACTAAGTACAAATTTCAAACCTTTTGTGACAAAAAGGAAATAATTCTTTTGAAAATCTCGCTAGTAAACTTTTTGCTGAGTGGAGTAGGATTCCTTTGGGGTGGATGTTGCTATGCTTTAATTTGCTTTCATTGCTGAAGTTCAGTTAGAGCCCTGTCTTGAAATGGAATCTCTTTTTTAAAAAGTTTTAAGTCTCTTAAGACTTAATTGCAAACATATACGTGACTTGTTAACTTGTTTTTGCACGAGTAGTTCCAGTCACCTCAATGGACTCATTCCTGAAGGCAATATCTATGAACTATTAATGGGTGAAACCTGTAGACTGTAAATATTTCAGTGCAATACTTTCCTCCTATTTATTTTTTACATCACCAGGCACACTGATACTTAACCAAGTATTTATCAAGTTGACCTGCACAGCTTGTTAAAAGAGCTGCAGTGTGCTATTACTCTGCAACATGCCAGAACACTAGACTAATTCAAGACAATGTGCATTCATGTCACAGCCCCTAGGCATAAACCAAGCTTACCAATATGATTCAATAACTCCATGTGGAAATCTCTGATAATAACTGCATTATGACTTTCTGAATGGAAATGTAGAAGTTTTGGAAATAGAATAATGTGTATACAGACAGTTCACTGTAGTTAAAAGTAGGGGACATGCAGAGACTGTGAAGGCCTTAAAATGCTTCAAAATATCTATACATAGTAAGAGAGGAGAAAATACCTTTCTTATTAGGTGTCAAATTCCACTCTACAGGGGAGGAGAGACTCTCATCCCAAGCTTCCCTATAGCCAGGGGATTCCTGACAAGAGTTCTCTAAACAACTTATAAACTTTTGGGCTAAGCAGACTAATTTAATTTTCGGAGGTCTTTCATAAACTACTTTCTGGCCAGGTGACTTCTTGCTGTTTATATTTCTCTAAATTTAAAATTTTGACACATTATGAATTTTGAGATGTCTAAATTTTAATTAATTTTGTAAGTTGAAAAAGGTAGAAACTGTGTTCTATATACACAGTATATGTACTGTATAAACAGTGTATATTCAGTATTGGTAGACTTTAGGTTATTTATGACATGGTACAAGACTTATAATGAACTCTCTATAATAATATTTTTATTAAATGCTATGGATAATGTAATGGCTAGATAAGGTAATCACCCTTGTTTTGTATCTTGTTTAGACAGTTTTGGGCAACATAGCCGTTAACACATTACCACAGAGAAAAATAACTAATTATAGCTATTTCATAGCTGGCCTATGTCAAGGCATTCAACCTACAGAAATAATGTTATTTAGACAGAGTGTCTAAGTAAAATAATTTAATTGCTGCCTCAACAATCCTAACTAGGTATTTTTGTGCACATACGTATACAGTTTGATGAAAACAAATAGTAGTGATGTAATCAAGTTCTACCAATTCTAGTAATCAGTGTTACAGGTTATTTGTGTAACTTTAGAGAAAGAAAGAAAGAAAAAGATAAATTACCTTAAGTTGATCACAATATCTGTTTAAGAACTTAAGGTAATACATTCGGTATTCAGAATTCAAGGAAGCAGAAATATGTCTAACTAATGAAAACCAGTGACTAAGTGACTTAAAAGAAATAATACTTACACACTGTTCTGAGCTAGGCTCAAACTCACTAGAATAGATAACAGGGATGTATAGAGACCTTCTTGCATCCGAGATAGCTTGCAAACCATTTATGGTCCTTTTTCAGGAAGTCTCTACACAAACTGAGGTATATGTCTCTATCCAAAACAAAGATAGAAGCAGGGCATATATGTTGGAAATACCTTGCTGGGTAATACACATGAAGGTTTGTATTTCTGTGAAAAATAACAGAAAAAGAACAGTGAACCTGGGAAAAGAGGCAGCACCCAACACAGAAATGGAAGATCTGTTTCTTAGAAAAAGTGAAGAGAAAGACAGCTTTTTCAGTCAAAATCTGACGATAAGACTGTTAGATAAGCAAAGAGGCTGCCTTCTGTTCAAGTCTTCCTACATTTAAGGAAACAGATCTTTTCTCTGTAACGGTAAGGAAGAAGTATGAAGAATGAAAATCTAACATTTGTGTCCTTTTCCTAATGAAAACAACCCAAGAAGACCTGCAACTTGTCTAACACAGAGATCAGAAAAAAGAAGAAACCAAGTTTCCTTAATATGTAGTAAAAGAAGTTAAAATTAAAAGGATTATGGCAGATCGTGTGTTTCAGTTCCCAAAAAAGGTAAAAAGGAAGGAGGATCCTTAGGTGTCCTTGTCTGCCTATTGAAATAGGACGAAACACTGATGATATATGTATAGGATCAAAGCATTAAGTGTATGAAGTTCAGGAGAAGAGTCCAATATTATTTCAGTGTAAACAACTATAAAACCCATGTGGAGCTTATTTCTAGGGTGTAAATTTAGGAAACATACACATGATGAGTTACAGTGTTACATGAACCTAAAATGCTTTGAATGTTTGGTTCACAAATCCACTTCATTTAGTTACATACCTGAATTACTTTACTTGGAAAATAACCGAAGTTATCTTTGTTTGACATTTTCATTTGTTTCCTAAATTTTGTTTAATTGCTCTGAAAATAGCTGAATTTTTCATGGGTTTTGGCACTTTATTGTCTCTCCTTGATTGAATCTAGGAAGGCAGAGAAATCCCCTACAGAAATAGCAAAGTTAACCCTTCTAATCCAGATACTTCTTCAAAGTGTAAACATTAGAAAAAAAATCCTAAATTTATTCAGGCCCTTTTTTTTTTTTCCTGTCTAAGCATGCACCATATTCTAAACATCTTAAAGCATAAATTGAACCTTTAACCTAAACTTCACATATTTCTGTGTAGAATTTCTTGTTACAGTTATGCAAATGTGTGTTGTTTACAGTAAATCAAATTCTTGTGAGGACTGTCAGAGTTAGGGTGCCATTAACTTTAGTGTCAAAAAAACCAACCCTATAGCCAGTAGGTAGAGTCACCTCAAGAAAAGTGTTTGTCCCGTGCTCAAATAACGATCTAAGGTAGGCAGAATAAAACACACACTGGAGGTGACTGTCTCCATTTATTGTAAGTGGAGCCTAAGTACCAGACCGGGATAGACACATCATTTCCAGCTGGCTAGGTGGTGAGATGGATTTCTCTATGTGCTGCATGACTCAACAGCTCATTAAACACTTGAACAGTCCTTGGAGCAGGAATGGGAACCAGGTACCACTCTGCCAGATAAGCCTTGTTGAGCTGAACCGTGCTCTCTCCTACCGATCCAGTGCCAATGTGTCCCACGTTTTTCATGAACACTGAATCTACTGAGCAGAAAGGACCATGGCAGAATATCTGTCTTTCCAGTGTGTGCAAACCCTGCTTGGAGTATATATAGCTTCCAGGTGTTGGGGACTCAAGCACAGGAACACCTGTTTGGGGGATTATAGTATAGGCAGTGTTGCAAAATAGAGTAGCATTCAGTGGTGCTATATACTGCCCCCCTTTAGTTCAGACTGCATTATTTTGTCACCTTTTAAAAGTCTTCATGGTATGCTGAATACCCCATTTCCTTTGTATGCATTTGTGTTGCAGCACTCAGCCACTGTGTATTGCCTCTTGTATCTGCTGAACAGCAGTAATAGGCCACTGCACCAGGCATTTTGCTTCACGTCTCAAGCAAGAATTCAATAGGCAGTGGGAGCTGCTGTCTCACCGAGAACAGCTGCATGGTGTATCTTATCAGTGCACAAGGTGTTGATCTCTGGCTTTGGCAAGGTTACAAAATTCAACAAGGGCAAGGAACCCTTGCTAGTTTGCCCCTGTTGAAGCACCTGTTCCTGCAAATCCAGGACGTGCCTAAGGCAGGATGCAACTGAGAAGTTCTACTGATATAGTAGTACCCAGTTTTCGGTCGTTCCTCTAGAAACCTTGCAGCGGTATGCTTCGTACTGTGATGTGCTACCACTACTCAGCAGTATCTTATCTCTGTGGAGGCAGTGATTTCAGAGGGGAGGAAAGGAGGAAGAAATGAATGTCATAGTTTTTCCACATTAACAAATTCCCGCATCTTTTCTTTTACTTTAAGCAATAGGTCGTGAGTTTAGACACGGTGTAGAGGTAAGAAAGGTGCTGAGGTACTCAACATGACAAAAGTGATGGCAGTGGTAATTTTCCTAACTCAGAACCTAGATTTCAGATGACTTTATGAGGGATGGGCTGGTATTCAAATGCCTTTGTCCCATATTAGCTACTGAAGATTGTGTGGCTTTAGCTCCTTAATTTCACTGCATGTGCACATTCCCTGGAATGACAGGGTAAATGGTACTTTGTCCTAGCCACTTAGTTAAATTGTGCATTGCACCCATTAGTTTGTAAGATCTGAAAGGCAAACGTTCAGTTTACCAAGCTGTTAAAGATAGCACAGTTTTCCTAGTAAGAGAATCTGGGCTGGGCAGTCAGGATTTGATTATGCTATTAAAGAGCCCTTTCTCCTCTTTTGCCCCCCCCAGCAGCAAATCTTTAGGGTGCACTCTTTTCCTCTAGAGACCTTTATTACTCAAGAGATGCTCTATTCAGCAGGAGCCTTATTCATAGAAGTAGGCTCATCAGCCTGGGGGATGGAGTCCATAATTCATAACACAGTTTGAATCTTTTAGAAATATAAATACAATTTCTTGTTGCTGTGAAATACTGATTTTATTGTTATTAGGAAGTAGTAGGACCTTGAAAAATAGCTTGATAGTCTGATTTGGTTTTATATTTATAAAGCATGTATATATGTTTCTGTGCAATATACATCACAGTAGAAAAACAATTTCCTTTTATTTACAAGGCAGTTGAGATTGTCATTGTATTATACCTTTTGGTGCACAGAATGTTCATTTTCTTTCAAACGTTATTCATCGAAAGAGGATAATTATGGTGTATTTCACAGACTGCCAGAAGGAAAATGTATCTTTGAAAAGTTTCATTTCCCTTAAGTTGCTCATTTTCTATAGGAAGACAGAGCTATTAACTAACATACCCATGACAAAGATTGATTAAAATGGCATGAAGGACTATCTTATCTCTAAGTACAGGGATTTACACGTATAACTCCTATGACATTAAATGCAGTAGGTGAAATTAACTCTAGCTATTGTATAAAAAAAGCCCCAGTAAATTGGTTTGTACAGAGAACAAGGTGAGGGTGGGAGGGATGGCACGTTAAGTAGCAAGAGAGACATATTGTTTTAGAGTACACCTACAATGTAGCATGCAAATAACCAAACCAACTTCTGTGCCAGCAACATTAATGCAATATTCTGCTGGGACTCACTTTGGCTGCTAAATAGTGGAAACATCACCTTGCTGATGTGGCTAAGCTGCTCGTTTTCAGCCAGCTCCTTGGAGCACCTCAGGCTCCTCTACAGTGTTCAAGGTAAATTTAGCCTGAGTCTCTCTGACCTGGAACAAGGGATATGCCCTTAGGTACACCTTGTGCAGGTCCTATGGCATATCTCAACACAGGTGTCTGCAGAAAGCCCGTATGACCTGTTCCACAGTACTCCCAGTGCTTAACGCTGCTTTGCTGGGAGCCCTTCATGAGTCTTGCACCTTATTAACACAGGTAAATGAGTGCTTACCTGTATGAGAGCCATTAGTTAAGATATGGTATATGATAAGGCATGTGAATGGAATATCCAAAGATTTTTTTTCCCTATTCAGTGCAGAATTAGTAACAAGTACCATTTTTCATTGTAGCAAAACTGACCTGCTTACCCAGGCTCTTTTTTTTTTTTTTTCTCCTCCCCCCATTTCTAGTACGGAATGCAACAACTTTGCTGGTGTTTATCTGTGTAAAGACTTGTCTTTCACTTGAAAATACACCTTGAAGGATGTAAAGCTCTATAATAATTAGCTTGTTTGTACATGACAGGAGGAGGTAAAGTTTGCCTTTCCTGAATGCTTTCCTTGAGTCTTTCCTCCATGTTGGTCTTTGCTCTGACTATAACTTTGCTGCCATGTTTCAGCAGCTCATCCAGCATAGTGGCAACAGTATGGTGTGGTCAGTCTAGAACTCAGAGTTTGCTAATATAGCAGAGGAGTAATTGTTATTTAAAAATTTACTATGCCATGCATCAAATGTGGATATTTCTACAAGAGCATAAGCACAGGACATAAATCCTTTTTGGGGTAATTCCAGGGAAATTATCAGACTTACATAAAGGAATAATAAAGTACCATAGCTTAGGGCAGAATTTCACATTTTTTATATATAGAAATGTGGATGACAAAAAATTAACAAGTTTCAGATGAAAAAAAAAGTGTGTATGTGTGTATGTATATATTTAAAAACAGATATGTTTAATTGACATTTTGGGTCTTGTAATCACATAAATATGTGCCTTTACCTCTACTTCAGGAAGAATTCCATAACAAACAAATGAATAAATCAAAAACATTCCTTGTTGGGTATATCTTCTACATTGTTTATTGATTTATGTACATATACTTACATAATTTTTTTTTTTACAGAAGCATACATTCTCATATTTTTGTAGAGCTTGATTTTTATTTCCTACTACTATATGGCATGAGTAACAATTATTGCAAAAGTGTTAAACCCATCTGAGAACAGAAAGTAGCCCCATCTTAGTTATAAAATAACCATATCCTATTATGGTACTTTGATACAGAGTTTTTCTTTAATTAACAAAGTGAAAACATCTGTTACTGTCTCAACATAGTTTTTGAGTTTCATACCAGTTTTATAATTCATATGTTTCTCTGCTTCTGAAGTTTTTCAGATATAAATTATTTGTAAATGTTACTTTTCTTCCAAAAGCTTACAGAAAGTCAGCAATTAACTAACTACAACAGGTGTTTCCTTTCTTGGGGAAAGGAATGCATATGATTATTGTAATTTAGATTCCTATGTGAGTTAAGGAATTGGCCTGTTATTAGAAAACATTGCAAGCACATGGAAAATGATAAAAATGAAGTAGAAAGGTTGCATGAATTTAAGACAGAGACAGTTTTAACCCTTTGAGGCTCTTCACGTGTGAATTTTGTGGGTGTTACCGCTCTCTCCGCCAAAATCCTAAATGTGAATTGATATGTGCATATATGGTTTAGATTTACAGAAATATTTTCTGATGCCAAACATATGTTTTTATATTGTGACCTTTGTACAAAAAGCTGCAATAACCATTCTGCAATATTCAATTTGTTTAATGGCAGACAAGTATTCCCTAGGAATGTCTGATAGCATATTACGCAGATTGTTTGTTCATTTAACCCTGCCCCAGGTGCCTGAATCTTTAGATTAAAGATAAAAAAAAAAAATAGAATAGCCTAGCAGATCATTTTTGGCTGCTGTAACACATAATCATATCCTCTGATCCATTCTAGTTTTCTATTACTTGTTAATAGAAAATTTCAAGTTCCTTGAATGTTTGCAAAAGGTGTCAGATTGACAGCAATTTAATTTTGAGTAACAACAGGAGAGGCAGCTTCAGTTAATGTACACATTAGTATTACTAATAAATAAGTAAAATATTCTAAAAATATTGGTGATATGAAGAATCCAGTAAGACCACAGGTTGAGGGTATATATGCTCGCATTACTCACTACAGGTAGAAGTGGAATTTACAGGAGAAAATTGTGTATGAGATAGAAAGAGAAATGTGGAAAAAGAAGCATATATTAAAGCAAAAAATGTCAGGTTCAGACTGTTGTATTTAAAAAGCTGAATTTGTTCTGTTGGGTTTGTTTTTTTTTCTCCACTCTGCAAAGACTTGTGTTAACCAAAGCATTCAAATATGTGTAGCTATAAATATATATTAGAATCATGCAAGTATTTTACTAGTGCCTAATTACTCTGCAAGGAGAGAGGTTGGGGTTTTTTCCCATACTTGCTGTTATGATCAATTTAAAGATTTTTTTTTTTCCTCTTTCTCAATTTGTTTTCTTTATATAAGCACCCATGATCTGCTAGCAAATATGCTATTAGCAGAACACTGTGCAGCAAAAGCGTGTGTCCAACCACACCAAGAAAAAGCAGTTTGGTAGTAGCGTTTTTTTGATCACATATTTACGAAGACCAAGTGTAAGTCTGGTGATTTTGTGCACTTGTGCTGATGATAAGTCAAACTAAAGGAGAGGAGGTTCACTCAGACCATGTCATCTCCATGACCTCCTCTATTTTCACCTGCTGCCTTTAAATCGTAGCCTCCCTCCTGACACTGTTAAGCATTGCCAGTAAACCACCAGGTTGTTTATAAGAGCACATTGTAAAGTAGGTTGTATTGGGAAGTATGAGCTGCCCAACAAATTAATGGCATTGTGAGGTGCTGCCTGCTGGGGTGAAAATAAATTGTAAGAAAATATAGGGAGACAGGTAATGGGCACTAGCTATGCTGCACAACACTTTTCAAACTGCTGCTGACTGTGTGCCAATAGATATGGCAATAACTGTCAACAAGATTTACAATACTTTCGCATTTACACAGTGAGAGTAGAAAGGTTGAAAGAGTTCTATAATTTTATTTAAAGTTTAGCGCCAACTATTTCTGGACCTACTATTTCCAGGCAACAGGGTTACAAACACACTGCTTATCTTTCATACGTGTCAGTGGGAAGGTTTTTTATTATCATCGGAAGTCCTTGAAATTGGACATAAGAAAAATAGCAGTAAAGCAGAGGTATATATTTAATTGTAAAACCCAAGTAGGTACAGTTTTTGCCATTTATTGTATATGTTGTGATTTCTGATAGCACTAAATCGTGCTACCTATCTGTAGCCCCAGTGGGTGGCTCCTGCAAGCAATACGTTTTCTGGCTGTGCTTCTTTCCTTGATATTGAGAAGGCACAGCTTAAAGCTGTTGTGTTGTCTTTGTTGTCCCCTTGGCAATGTATTCCATGCTGCAGAAATCTGCAAGAGGCTAACTGAACAATTTTAAAGGTCCATTGTGCAAGGCTCAGGAGTTGTCCCATCATATTCCTTATCAGTATTCAGACACATGTCTTTACACTTAAATAACTTTTAATAGCTGTTAGCACTGCAGAGATGGTAAAATTATGGGTCTGAGCTGAATTTTCTTTTTCTGGTTTGCACATCCTCAATGGAACTTGTAAATACCTTCTATGTGCATTATTTCGTAATGAAGACTCTCATTACTAGTTGAATAACTTAATCTTGTCAGAAAGGCTTCCTTATGTTTTTCAGTGGCTTCAGCTGCCAACCAGTAAGAAAGCTTCTTTAAAATATGGACTAGAGCAGCCATGGATTTGTAATAAATGACAGATGATATCTGTGTACTTGGTGGGTCTAATATATATTCAATACAGGAAAAGAAGTTATATCCTTAAAAAAATAGCCTTTTTAGAACTCAATAAATAATCTGAGGCTGACCAAACCACTCCTTGTATTACTTTATATGAACCTTATGAACAAATTGGCAGTTAGTGATTATTATTTATTTTTTCTGTGGTAACACCCAAAGGTCTCGGATGCTTGACGCTTTATAAACACAGATCAAATGGACATTTCCTGCTTGAAGAATCACAGAACCAAAGCATAATTTAGGTTGGAAGGGACCTCTAAAGGTCATTTAGACCAACCCTCTCTGCTCAAAGGAGGTCTAATTAGATCAGGTTGCTCAGGGGCTTGTCTAGAACTTACACTCTAAAGAGTCTAAGAATTTATGATCTAAAGTTCATTTGCTAAAATCTAAGGGTTTGATTCTTGAATGCAAGGTTAAGAAGTCCAATTCCATACTGCATGAATGTGACCCTAATTCAGGCAGTCAGTATGTCATTTGTTTTATTTTCATCTTTCTTATTCACTGGATCATAGACTTAGCTGACCCAACAGTCCTATCCCAGAGGCTCCTACTGCTCTCAGAAATAAGAGTTCTCTGCTGCCTTCTGGAAGGGGCCTCAGAATACCCACCCATGTGCAAAATCAGCACTGTGATGTGAAACCACAGAGGAACTGTCACCCCAACTGGCAAGTAGTGCACTGGAATTGATCCACTCATGACTTTTTCTGATCAACGTTCCCTGCCTTTTCGTTTTGTCTCAAGTTTATAAACAACCCTTTTTGGCTGCTTCAGGTGGAGTCCCAGTATGTTCATCAGTTCTCTTACAGACCTGGTTAACCCATTGTTGGTCACTGTAGAGGCACATGTTGAATTGTAACTTTGCATTCAAATCCAATTAGAGCCAATAGAACTTAGGTGTGTTCCTAAACCCACAGTATTTTCTACAAGGCCTCCCCTCCATTTATCTGGACTCTAGATATACCTGAGAATATAATTTTCCTTCTAAAGTCTTTCCATTTCTCCTTGTTTACCTCCTACTTCATGTTTCTTTTGATTTCAGTTTTATTTTCTTCCTAGAAAGTGGCTGAAAGTTTAGGACCTCTGCATCCCAAAAGGCTTACAGACCTGTAAAAATAATGGTAATAAGCTTCCTGGAGTGCAGATGGCCTCATATTTAGATGACCTTCTACAGATAGTCAAAAGTTTCTCATAGGTGGCTATTTTCTCTGGGCTGCGTGGAAAAAACTATTCATGACTCAAGTTTTTAAATTTATTCAGTTAAAAATATTCTGTGCCAGTTTGTGAATGTTTAAAACCATTACCTAAGAACTGATAAAATGGATGATTAAGTCTTTAGAGCATGAAAAAGTTATGTTAGTAAGAAACAATCAGCAATTTCTGTTGTAACATCGGAAATCATATTAAGATGTAGACACTTTGAGAATTACTGAGTAAGACGTAATCAGAAGACATTTAAAACATCAGAAAATAATTGCTGTATAATTAATTTGGGGGTGATGGAGTTGATTAATCTAGCTCTGTCTGAAGCAATTTGTGAAACAGGTTTCTACAGGTGAAAAGCTGTATGGTTAGTCTCATATGTACTGGCAATGCTTTACAGCTATAAAATTGCAACTCAATTATCAAAATATATAGAGCTAGTTATTTAGGTATCAATCCATGAGGATATATATAATGTTTATTTTTAAATATTCTCAGCCTTCAGGCCCTTTTCTGTAGTGAGGCACAAAGGCTTTGTCAAATATCACTGTGATGTAGTCGCTCTGTTTGTCTATATATGTGGCCAGGTTTGTAAAACTTTGATGAGTACCTAGGCTCTATCTGGGTGTAAATACTGACAAAGACAACATACTATTATGTCACTTTGCAGTAACTTGTATTTTAAAGTAAGAGTCAACCTAATATTAACATAAAAATTAAAGGAAAAATTTCTAGGTTACAGAAGCCCGCTGGGGAGGGAGGAAATCATGATATGTACATGCAATGTATATTTAAAAAAAAAAAATTACTCTGTTCTTTTGGGGTTTTCAAGTGTATGAATTTTCTGCTCACATTGTACCAGAAGAATTATTTGAAGATAGGGAATGAAGAGGTCACTTTAATCAGAATTGTATGAAATAATTTCTCCTTCTTGAAGGAAAGAACACCCAATGTCAAATCTAACATTGCTTTCTGTGATAATAATTTAAAAAGATATGTATTTATAGTGTTTAAAAATAAGGTCATCTTCTGATTACTGTGTTGGATGGTGACCCCACTAAACCGTTTCATTGTGTTGCTACAGGATTGTCTCAGAGTTATGATTCTTGTATATATGAAAAAGTCAGTTAGTAAAAACAAACGAACAAAAAAGATTGCGGTACAGCATATGAAAATCCCAAATATTTTATCCCAGCTAGGAAGAACTACAGTTATATTTCTTGCACTTTATTCCCTCAATACTTTATTCCCTCAAATTATCCTTATGGAGAAAAGAGAATGCAGATGAATGACTGACAAGGCTTTCTCACCTGGGCATCTCTCTTCGGCCCCACTAAAACTCCTTGGGAAAGGAGTGTAAAACAGCTTCTGTTGACCCTCTGCCCTGAGCTGCTGAGGCCAGGTGCCGAGGTCTGTGTGATACACAGAATGTTGATGGTCTTTCTTTCTTCAGACATGTTCATACTACCTTGGACATACTCTAAGTATGAAAATTTGACATCACGTACATAACTGCATTGGTCCAGTGATAATTTTGAAATCAATTCCTACTGACAGGAGTGCACCCTTATGAAATATTGTCTGCTCTGCTAGATTGTTTTAACATGTTGTGTCTTGTATTCTGTGTTGAATTATGAAGTAGTCATATGTCAACTCATGGCAATTTGTTGGCAGCACCAGAAAAGACACAGATCAAAAGGGCTTTGACCATGTTTGTCTAGGTACGGTTTTATTTGGTTTTGTGTAGCAGAGGTTTTGTGGGTAGGATGGCAATTGCTTGTTTGAATAATTAGAGGTTACAGGTCTTAATCAAGTTCACTTTTACATTATTTTGACTTAGCCAGAGTCAAAGGATATCACTAGTGTAAAACTAGTACTATATTTATTAATTCTTTATCTTTGTCTTTCTGTTTATCTCATTTCTGAGTATGACCATTATTTTTGTTATTTAAAAAAAGAAAAAGAGATACTTTATTAAACTAATGCAGAAAAAAAGAGTATGTTTAATGTCATATTATCTGTTTAAAACATCCTCCAAAACTCTGTTAAGACTGCCTATACCAAATTGGTAGTATGTCTGTTTAGTATATTGGTGTTTGAAAGTTATTTCTTTACCGGCTAACTAGAAGATTTTATAAAATCTATTTTGAATAACTTTAAAAGTGTGTTGAATAGTATGTCTTGTCAAAATCTGAAAAAAATCCCCAAATTGTCTGATGTTTCTTGAGGGTACTATCAAGGCTTTGGGTAACTTTGAGAGATAGGTAGTTAAAGAAAATTTCACTTGGCAGTTGGCTCATGGAAAATGATTTGTTCTGCTGGGGAAACAAAAGGACTGTGTTAAAACAAAAGCTAATAGGAGAGAAGATGGCCTTTTAGCTTTAAAAGTGGAGGAACTACTTGCAACAACTTGAAAGAAAGAGTGACATTGTGACCAGTGAATTCAAAAAATCACTAGATTCCTTTCATTGTACATGCATTAAGTATCTTTTGGTCTAGGCCACATGTTTGATTTTTTTTTTTCTTTTTTTTTAAGGGATTTGGGGGTCTTCTTAACATATGTTCCATCATTATAGGAATCTGACAGATCTATGAAGTTTATGACAAGTCTTGCCAACGTGAGCTGCTAGATAATTGACAAAATGTTGCTAGATAATTGAAAAAGAAAAATCCATTTAACTAACATATATTACTTGTACAGCATGGTAGATGATACTGTTACATATCTAGCAACAAAAAAAAAGTGGCAGAGCATGTGAAGTAGCATAGCTAGGTTATCTTGGCAGGAATAGGAGTTCAGATCAGTGTGTGTTTCTGCCCCTCATTAGAAAATTCTTCATGCTGTGTGCTGTGACCCCAAAAAGGCATTACATACAGCTTGGACATTGCTGTTGTGTTGGCTTTGCATGATGATAGTGGTGCTGCAAGATTGATGATGTAAAGTATGTGTGTTTACAGTTGCTGTGTTTTGAGTGTAATCCTGAAGGCTGCCCTAATCTGAAAAGTTAATTAAACCAGTAAACAAAGTAAATCTTTTAATTCAGTGTTATGAAGCATATTTGAGCTTGTTGTGCATCAGCTGACAACCTCCCAACAAGTATTTCATAAACACCTGTGCAATCACAGGATACTTACTAATGAGTATAGTAGCCTATCCTTAGTTGTGTAACAGCTTTTGTATGTAAACATTGGTTCCCAGTAGTCTTTATTAATGCAATCTTCTTAGTAATGTAGATTTTGTGCATTAAACAAACTGCATCTTGAGATCGCCCAACTTCTTATGTCAGTGGCTACTTTCCCTCTTCTTTGACTTCCCTGACCTCCCACAGCAGCTGTTCATACAGTGATTATCATCCAGTGGGGCATGCTGCTGTAAAACAAGCTTGCATTTTAAAAATAGACCTGTTAATTTAGTGTATACTTCCATTTTAAAAGAATAAATTTAAAATTTGGAGAGGAGGTTAAGAAAAAAGAAAGTTATTTTAAAGCAGTTGTTTATTTTCTTATAGTATTTATGTATCCCCATTTCACCCACCCATAACAAAATACTTTCTAACTGGCATGAGTTCAGCCCACTCAGAGTTGGTACATGAATACAGAACTGCATAGCTAATAGTTTCATTTAGAGGACCACACACAGTTGCTGCACATGTGAGGGAAGCAAGCTGACAGATGTCCACATCCCCTGGCTCTAAGAATAATAATAACCCTCCAACCTAACAGACTGCGAGCAGGAAAGGCTCTCGGAACACTGTCACCTTTTCCCCCCACTGAGAACCAAGTACATTCCTGCAACTTTTTATGTGATTTTTTTCCCCAGTCCATGGATAGAAGTTGCATATCTGAGTGGCATGTAATAAAAACCCCTTATAAGAGGAGATTAATTTGTGTCCCTTTATAATACAAAAATATTGTCACTTTTCTCTACAATAATAAAACCTAATTTATTTTGCCCCACATGTAGTCTGCACCGAGATCTCCAGGTCTTCTGAAAAGCTCAGATTTCGGTAAGAAGGGATGCTTTTTGGCTCTTCTGGTTGCAGAAAAATACCTGAGTGAAACCTAAAGACTTAAAAACTAGAAGGAAATAAATCAAGAATTGTATTTCTTTGGAGAAAAAAAACCTCATGGCTATGGGATATTGCTCGTATGTTCTAACTGCCTGAAGCTAGTGGCACTATCAATTTTTGCCACCCATTATAAGGAAGAATAGCAAAAGCAGAATTTGAGTATTTGTCTGGATTTTTGGAAGAGAGGCAATACGTTATTTACTACTAAAATTTCCCAGACTCAGAAGTTAGAAATACTGTTGTAAATTGAAAGTTAGGAACATCTAAAAACTGTGTGCTTTCACCTGAGGTGTTCCTTCAATTCTTCCCTGACATACGGATTAGATTTTGAAATCTGTGTCACTGCATGAGATGCTCAGGAAGAAATGTTTGTATAGGAAGAGCCATGGTCTTTTAATTACAGACCGTGTTTGTACTAATATCACAGCCATCAGCAACTGCATCCATGCAGTGTCAGCAGTAATTAGCACCGAATATATAGGCCTCTACTCAGGAAGAATTGCTGAATGTATGATTTAACGGCACTGGAAGTGCTCCAACACTATCCCACACAACAGCATTTTTAGTATAAACTACAAGTGTCTTAAAAGGAGTTGCTGTTTAAGTACAGGTCCCAGCTTACTCTGTGCTAACTTCCCCAAGAAGACAGGACCAGAGTTAGTGGAAGACTGAAGGTGAGAGACGTATAAGCAGTATAATGCAGCATGAGCAGGGGCACATCCCATTTGACATGAAAATTTCAGTCCCCGTCCCATTGATTTTCATGCAGTTATGACCATGGTTATGTTTGTTAAGGAGATAGCCCAGTGTTAAGGCACTGATATAAGAGTGCTTCAGTGGACTTATTTCTGACTTGCAATGCAGCCTCAGTCACTGTAATGGAGGCTCAAATCCTCTATATTGCAGAATATTGCAAGTTTAGTATCACAAGTTACTTGGACTAACTCAGTTATACAGATTTATATAAGCCTATTCTTCAAAAGTGGGGTTTTTTTCCCCTTCAGTACTAAACATCTCTCTGCAACATTTGTTTACTAGGTCTTTGGTTTGAGGTTTTTTTTAAACCAAAATCCTCTCTTCTTAATAGCATGCAGAACATAGTCCCAAAACCACAGGGAGCGTAAATTCATTTTTATTTTATTTTTAAATAATAGAGCCTTTATACATTCTGAAATGAAAGTCTGCCTTCAGCTGGAGGTTTCTCTCCTTCTCTCAGTCATGGGGTTTTGGGTGCAGAAAGCTCACTGAAAGATGGGTGAAAACTGTAAATAATTTAAAAAAAAAACCCATACATTCTAAAATCTCCTGCTGCTTGCTGAATTTGTTTTGGCATGCAGGGACACTAATGCACCTGTGGAGAGAATATTCTCTGTAATGGATGACATCTGGTTTGAAGACAAAAGTGGAATGTCAGTAGACATAGTTAAGGGAATGACAGTGGTAAGAGCCAATCTTGCTGGCAACTGCAAAGAGGTCTCTGAACAACTGTTTGAAAACACACGCAGCTTCCTCAGAAAAGTCTGCATATATATCTAAAATATCTGCAACCTGCCTACAGACAATGCTTTAAAAAAAAAAAAAAAAAAAAAAAAAAAAAAAAAAAAAAAAAAAAAAACCCACAACCTTTTTTGTTAGAAAGAAAGATCTGCCTTAAATTTCTAAGATGTTTTAGAGGCAGTCTTGCAACAGGCTTTCATTTCCAAAAGCATATAGAACAACAGTACATCTGTTCATACATGCAAAATCCTGCTGCCTGTATTATTTCTTATTTAGACAAAAGTAAGGATAAACTTGTTTGAGATTTCTAATAAGTTTTAAATTTTTTTTCCATTCTTTCTTTTTTAAGTTTAGCCACAAAGTTGTTCAGCCTTACGTAGCCTTCTTAATTTCTGTTGGATTACTGACTGCATGTACGATTAAACACATGCATAGTCCACTTAATATTAGTTTGTTAATGAGGTTTGAAAGACTTGGACAAAGCTCATTTAATAGTTTGACCCAAAATTAAGATAAAATGTCAGGTTAATGCTTAACTCTTATGAAAATTCTTGAATTCATTAGCTAGGAATGTCTCAGAAATCATCCCCTCTTTGTACAGAAATAGGTACTGATGTTTGATGACAGAATATCCTCTGCATATATGTACTTAAATGCGTATAAATCAAAACATAATAGAAATGAGTGAGAAAATATAAAGGAAATAGAATTATCTCTGCTTCTAAAGATCCTACATAAAAAGAACAGTTCCTAATTTGCACTGGTGGTATTCCTTATTGCTGCACACCTTATTATTAGAAATAAATCCAAAAGACCATTTATTTCCATTCATTTTTATAGTGAATGCCATGTAGTTCTTTTAGAAAGCAAGCAGTAAATACCTAGACTATTTTGTTCTATGTGATTGACAGTTCTTTCCTACCACACTGTAAGAATACCTGCCTTCAAGAGTTAGCAAAATCTCTTCCTAATTACACTTCATATTCTGGGTAAGACCTAGGTAGAAAAAGACCCCCAAAAAAGTAACAGTGGAAACTGAAGAAGACAAGTAGACTTTTTTAGTTGTACAGCCTAGGTCTTACAAACCTTGGCATGGAAATCAGCTCTGATGTTCATCGCAGCTACCTTTTGACAGTAGCTGCACAGTAGCTGTCTGCCTAACCAGGGCATGGTTCCTCTAGTGCACCTGATGTAGATGTTTGAAGTAGAACAGATGAATCAGATTATAGTCATCTCTGTTGTTCAGAGTCAGATATGGTCATGAATAACTGGTATTAATTATCGACAGGAATATTGCCTTCAGAAATATTTGCAAAGATGTAGCTGATGAAATAAAAGATGTCCCACCAATGCAGCAGTCACAGGACAGTCGAAAAAGGGCGTAAGATAAGCCTGAGAGGCTTTTCTGTAGTAATCCTTCTTCCTACATTCTAACAGTTTACTTAATATGTCAATATTTCATTTACATTTGTGTGACTGTTCTCTGAAGGGAATGCTAATAAAGCCTCCAGATGCTAAAATCGTTCCGAGTTATTTCTGTGTGTGGGAGTCAATATGATGCAAACCAGGTGAGAGACTCAGTTGAATCAGGCCATGACAGACACGTAGTTTTCCAGCAGCTGTCCCAGAAGTGTCTGCCCTCCCAGCTGTTTGTGCCCACCTCTACATTGAAGACAGGCCACAAGGAGCAGGTGTGGGACAAAACTGTAGCTGAGATAGCCAGACCGAGGTGGAACATCTGCTCACACCTTCACTGTACAGTGGATCGATGTGCTGCAGAGCTGCACAGTAATGACTACAATTTTTTGATGGCTGTGTTGTTAAAGATATCTGTTTCTCCCACAGAAAGATCAAGAGATTCTCTTCTGTTTCCAAAAGCAACAAATTCTATGTGATCCTTTGGAAAACTTTTTTTTTTTTTTAATAGAAAACAGCAAGTATGTCCAAGGTATATCCAGTCAAAGTCACTGTGATTATTGTTCCTACAGGTGTGTGTATATATACCTGTATATATGTATATGTGTGTATATATGTAGCAATACTAATATGATTTAGGAAAAGAAATGTGCTTTACGACTGATTGTGGTAATGAGAACAGCATTATGCTCCTGTGGAGATGAAAGTGGGCATGAGTTTCTTCCTCTCTTCTCTACAGCAGTATCAATATATAATTTGAGCAAACTAGCATATGAAATATTTTAAAACAGAAGATCCAATATACCTGTGAAGCATTCATCATTCAAAAATGAGTTCAGAGTAGAAATAACGTTAAGTAAGTGACTATTTATTTTTCCAGTGGAGATATGTTTGTGAATATCATTACTACCAGGCAAATAAAATATTTGCAAGTTTATTTGTCTGCATCTGGAAAGTTATATTCACTCATTCAGGCAGGCCAAGAGCCCTCAAGAGTTTGGACTAGGAGAGACAAAGAGGTTGCAAATTGAATCATTCAACATCATTCCTTATTTTGTCCCCTTATTAAGTGAAATAGTATAAAAGTATAAAACATGTAATAAGCAGCTATATAAGGCAGATTGCACCTGAAGGGATTTATGTTATTCATAACCTTTTTAGTAACAGGCAGATTTCCAACACAGTAAATTACAGGTGTTCTTCAAGAAACCTAATCAATATATTATCTCTTGTTTTGAATAAGTCTCTGTACAAGCAAACAACGAATAGACTGTTTTGTTTAGTTTACCTAATTTTCTCTGAATTCCAGGAAACTTAGATCCCAGATATATAAATATACGTCTTGAATTTTAAGGAAAAAATTATTTTAAGGATCAGAAGCTTCCAGTTCTTTAACAACCAATGTGATATTAATGGTGAAATTTCAGAGTATTAATGAGGCTCCTAATATCAGTCAGGAAATTAGATATTAATAGTGGACCTGAATCTAACCCAGTGAAATGCTCCAGAGCTTTGGAAGCTTTCATATTCTGACCTCAATAGGAGAGAAACAGTGTATCTCACTGTGCAAACAGTCCAGCTAAGTCACTTATGTACAGGACGGCCTGCACATGGCAGCCTACTCTTTCAAGTATCCCCCAAAGTAAACTGTTTGCACATCTCAGTCCCACTGACAAGGCAAGGCAGCTAACTTTCCAGATGTTTTCAGACCAGTGTGTCTCACTGACTAGAGGAAGGACAAGTGGGAAGGACTGTTTCCGTGCAAAACATATTCTTGAGAACCACCTAAACTGAGCAGGTAACTGAAACAGTACCGTATATATATTGTTGGTTTTGTATACGTTGTTAGTCATGGGAGATATTTATAGACTAAAAAAAATTATGTTGTCCTGAAGGCCTTGTGAATGAGTTCTGTCTGTATCAAACTGTTTGAACTGGGAGTGTCTCCATTATTTTCCATCAAGGGCCACAGCCCAGTCTCATTTTTCTGATAGCATCTCATTTTTATTAGTTTACAAAGACTCCAGTGCATAAAAACCACAAGAGAGTGATAACAGGCTTGAATTCAGTTGTAGTTATAAAATATATTGGAAAAAACTATTTCCTCTAGTTTAATATATTGCCTTCAGCCTTGGGTACCAAAACACAGTCTTAAGAAAACTGCTTTCCTCCAGGCTATATTTTACTTTCACCAATGTCTAAGCTAGTCATATAAAGTAGCTTTCTTTCACACCTTAGCAGTTTACAGTAAAAGCAGTGTTAATTTTTGTCTTTTTTTTTTGTTATATAAATGGGAGAATCCCTAATTCTCAGATACTGTATAAAAGCTGTATTCCTTCTCTGGAATAAGAGTTTCTTACTATCAGGTGAAAACCCATCCTGTCACAAAGCACTCACTGATCACCCTTCACATTCAAACTAATTCATAAGACACTGATGATGTATGATCACTGATTTATGTCTTTATGCTATATTACATACTGTAGCTCCATACCACTCTGATTTTAACTGGATCAAGTCCTGCAGTAACCATAATGATTTTCCATATATCCATATGATCTGAGTAGTTCACAGAGTTGTGACTCTCAGTCCTTTGTGTGATATCTCTCATATACATAACATTCCGTAATCTAGAGGTGGTGACCTTTCCCTGTTTCTGTTGGGGTGCTGCTCAGAAATCTCTCTTCGTTTTGCTCTCCAAACTACCTTTTCCATCTGATTTAATATGATGGGATATCTAATAACGATTGGGGTAGGGGGAGCCTTGCAGAATGCTTTGAAGGAAAATATCAGGAAATTTAGAAGACAAGCCCCCCAAATAAAACTTGATTCTATTATCCTGAGGAGGCACATCTCCTCATTTAGATACTTCATTTAGGTGCTGAACTGTGGGAAGCCTGTTCATATCTGCCCACAATTCCTGACTGTTGATTTCAACTGGTGCATCACCATGGAGTGATATATAACGTTACAAAATGTATAAAGGTATGTGAGCTATGGACAAAATATGCACACAGTCCTTCCTTAATGGTTCTTACTTTGCCAACCTTCTTTTGACAAAACTCACTTAAATTAGTTTTCAAATTCAAGTCCTCTACTGAAGAAGAGGTTTCCTCTGTCCTCTGCTTGACCCCGCAACAGCAAACTCCTCTCCCATCTACTGGGATTCTTCCATACCTCTTAGTATTACTCTGCTATATCAAAAAATAGATATTAAACAGTAAATCTGCTATGGAGTAAGGAAAAAGATGTATGAGAATACTTAATGAAAGCTAATCTCTGTATATTTTATAGGTGTAAGGTAAGCCTTAATCATAACCCTGTTAGGTGCTAACATTTAGTCTAGCTAAAAAATGAAGTGTTGCAATAATACCAGGCTATTATATTGGCTGGCTTACACTAGGGAGTTACTAAAATTAACTGAGAAGAACTACATGCCCACTTTTACATGGGCTGCAAGCTCGCTGCTTATTGTGGTGGTTACAGTGTTCAGTGCAAGCAAGGATATTATAAACTGAAGTCACAGTTTATGACCCCCTAACATGAGGACTGACAGTACAGTGTCCTTCATTTAAGGAATGGGAAAACTCTAAAATTGCTTTGAAATTTGTAATAGCTGGAAACATCAGCCTAGTCCAGCTTCCGTATTTCTCAGTTTGTCCTTTGACTGATCATTGGATTAGTTTAACTTTAAACCCACAAACGAAAAACAGTAGCTAAAAAGTAACATTGCACTTTCTTCCTTAGTAAAATTATGATTAAAGACTGTTCACCTGGGAAAATCCAAATCCTCATCATAAACATAATGGTGCTTCAAAGGAGAACTAATGATATAGTTTATGAATTTTAATTTCTGTTTCAAAGTCAACAAGTGCACTTTCTATAAATGTAAAACATCTATTGGCACCTTCTAAAAGACTAGAATTCAGTTCATCCAAGTATGAATTATTTATTTAGGATTTTTCTCCTAAGTAAACTCTAGTTTTTCTTTTTTTCTCTCATCCATAATAATCCATGTTTCTGCATGATGTGAAGTTTCAAAATTAGCACATTCATAGCAGTAACTTACATACAATGTGAGATGTTTTGAATTATGATTACGTCATAAAGATAGTGGACAGTAGTTTCAGTGTTTTCTGTGGAAGCATATTTTGTAACATCAAATTATACTGCTTTATATGGGCAGTTTTGGCTTCAGATAGCATCATTTTCAGGATAAGAATAGGGCAATGGTGGAGTTCCTATTGTAGATTTATCACAGTGCCTTGGAGAAGTATGTTACTTACATCAGTTTCCACTGGCTTAATGAGAACATAGATCTGTGTGTACCAGTATATTCATTACATATAGATTCTTTCATTAATTTAACAACAGCTAGATTAAATCTGTAGGAATACACTTCCAATATGCATTTATGTTGAAACTTTGGTGCAGAGATATGTTCACAACTCTGTCTTTGGTAGGAATTCATAGCGAGGCACAGCTTCAGATTCTAAAGAAGCTGCAGTTGGTGCTTGCTAGTTTTCATGACACTTTTATCTCACGTGGTTTATTTATTTATTTATTTCCTGACAGCTGTTCTTGATGAGATATATTTGGACACTTGGGAGAGGAAGCAGAAACAGATGATCTATCTTGTTGCACTTTGCTAATTAGAACAATTCCCAGTGACCTCCATCTGCATAGGTTCAATTTTGCCTTTGAGTCATGAATCAACATACATTTTCTCTATTTGATAGCCCAGTGTTCCTTGAATCTGTGAACAAATAGTATGTTAGCCTTGTCTTTCTTTTCTATGGGCCCCAAAAATCTGCTTCCTTTGCTAGTAATTGACATTTATTGCAGTGAGACCTGCAGAGGCCTGTTTGGCAGCAACAATGACCACATCATCAAACATAAACGAATTTTGTCACAGCACAATTGGCGCTAACGGGCAATATTATAGCTACTTCTAAAAAACATCCTTGTTACACACCTTATTTCCATTAGAGCTTTGCACCTGTCATTCGGTGGCCTTTCACATTCAGTCTCCAACCATCTCTTGTCTTTACTAAAATTAGTCTCTCAATTGCTAATATATTGCCATTCTTTTGCTACATTAATGTGAAGTGTTTACTATCCTGTAGGTATTACTGTCACTTCTAGTGCTGTTAATTGCAGTATGCAAAGGGAGGAGAGGTTATGCTAGAAATATAGATTTGTAGAAATTACTTCTGGATTGGAAATATGTGTTTATTCATCACTGGCTTCCAAAATCTGTGTGTCCCTCAGCAGTGGTTTCTTCATAAATCTTCTTTAAATTAATATCAGGAGGTTTTTTCCTTCTCATTTCTTTCCTGTTTTGTATAAAAGTTGAACTGTGGTGTGATGATCGGTGTCTTTTACTGATTGCATATTTCTTCATACGGTGTGATGAGTTTCCTTTGTGTCTGCAGACACCTTGTGTTTTCAGGATCATTAAGGGAAGGCTTAGGAAGGCAGAACTTGTAAGTATTTAAGCGCTTTGAGGCTCATACAGGGTCACTATCTGGAACTGCCCATTTCTCTCCATTTTTTGTAGAGAGGACCTGGAGTGACAAAGAAACTGACTTCAAGTGTTAAGTGGCTAAAAGTGACTGGAAGGAAGGTGCCCTTTCTCCTCCCCACCCACCCCCTCTCCACTCCCCATACTTTAACAGGTTTACTTTCCTGAACTCATGTATATATGTCGTATTATGTAATTCCTCAGAGCTGTTGCCCTCTAAGTTCTTAAAGTACTTTCAAAATTATATTCTCCAACCAAATAATTTTTTTTAAATAAAGCCTTTGTGATCTCATTTCAATTTCAAGCCAAATTCAACCGTATGTAGATCTTGATTTGGTTAAATAGTTGTGTGTGTCCTTAGCTTTAAGAACACACCCCTGTTGCATTGTTTTCAATTTATGTTCACTGGATTTACACAGGTACTAAATGTTCTCATAAATACTTGCATCAGTGTCTCAGGCTGTGAGACCCCATCAATTCATTAATGTAATTTAAATGTTGAATAAGCTTTATAGTTCAGGAGATCCATTATTGACATAAAACACGACTTTATATATGTACACACTTATACAAAACACACACCCTTAAATGTGTGACTCAATGGTTGATCCCTCTTTGTCACAGTAAGAAAAAGTAGGAAGGAAAGCATTAATGTCAACTGAATCGTTTGATAGTACACTGTATCTGAAGTAACAGTAATTAACTCTTATTATTGATCTGTCTCTTTACAAAAAAAGTCGGGATCACAGGGAAGAGCACTGAGGTGTAGTAGGTGCTTGCTCACTTACTTGTTTGCAGGTTTTCCAAGAGTTTCAGACTGCAACTGGCTCACTTAACTCCCTGCCCACAGCTCTATGAAAGATAATCAACACCAGAGATAGACCAAGTTTACACAAAAAATGGCAAAAAGACATTTTACGTGAGAGAATACGTACTTTGATAGGTAAGCCCATTATCATCCTCCTTCGAATAAACACATGAACGTATCTCACCAGTATTAGGAAACCACTGACAGATCTCAGCACATGAAGACAAGAAAAGCTCAAGATTATCAGCAAGAAGGTAATAAGCATTTGCTGCTTCTTTCCTGCATCACTAGCAAATCTACTACCTTTGTTAGTAAAAGCAATGAATTAATAGTACAGGGTAATAGTATCAGAGTTCTATTTAAAAACTTCCCTGCGATATCTTTTTCACCTGAAATTTTATTTAAAAAACATACTATGAAAATGAATTAAATAAGATTTAAAATGAAAAAAATCAATATAATAATTTTGACTCTCTTGCCATATTTTGATAATGTTGAAATATATTTATGGTATTTATACTACAGTAATTTTTAAAAAATGTAATATAGCACATATATATATATTGTTTATATAATAAAACAGGCTTGACAGTATCAAAATAAAAAGTTTCCATGTTATTAAAGCAAAATATTTCCATTTGTTTAGAATCAATTTTGCTAAGAATTGTAAGAAAATTTCAACATTTTGAATTTTTGTTCCAAAAGTGCTAGAAACATTCTTTCCTACACAATGGAATTATTAGCTGGCTACTAGCTTTTCAGTCTCTTCTCAGTTTGGATTTGGACTCAACACAGGTAAAATATACATTTCTTTCAGCTGACAGCTATGTGTTTTTTTATCTTTGCTAGCATGCTTTGAGACCATATTTTCACAGCAGAGCAATCTTCTAGATCAAAGTAAATGAGAGAATGACCCAAATTCTGTTCTCTTAATTGGCATGAGTAGTTTTACTTATTTCAGTACAATTGTTCAATGAGTAACAAAGACAAGCCAGCATGCACAGGAATTAAATAGCTTTTATTTAAGCAATTTTTATTTTCCTTTGTTTTTTCCTTCTCCTGCCCATTCCTCTGGAGGAGAAGAAAAGTCGGTGAGGGAAGAGAACTGCAATTTGAACTTTATGGAATCATTCTGTGTCATATATATAGCAACCACTGAAACCAAATTCAGTGCAGCATGCAGTGCAGTTGCATTGGTTCAGTACAATTCATCATTTAGATGGGAACAAAGCTGCTCTGCCCCAACCGGGTTCAAGCACACTCTCCTGAGATAGTGACAGCACTTAGTGCACCCAGGTTGCTACATATTTGTAAGGATAACACATGCATTCTGCCTTCACCTTTCTGCTTGCCCAGATATGCTGCTTGTTGATGCAGAGGGCTGTGGGCCAGCAGAGCCAGAGCTCCGCCATGTCTCCTTTGGGGGAACCGTGGAGCATGTTTTCTCATGATAGTTCTGTATACCGTGGCATCTGCTATTATCCTAATTGAGTTTCTGTATAAACATTTGAAGTCAGAGGCAGCTTCCTTGTGCTATAGACATTTAACTTAAACATTTATCGTTACACTATAGCAACTGTGCGAGGCCAACATCTCTCAGTCTAGTTGGCTCAGGGGCTTGTTTTGTAACACTCTCAGAGCTGCCAGCTCTCAAGACATTTGGTGTTTTTCTTCAGTCCCCAGATCATGGAATCACGTGACGCAGTAAGAATATCTTTCATTTATTAAAAAAAAAAGAAAACCAAAACAACAAAAAAAGCCCCAAAACATAGAAGAACATTTTTTAGCCTCTGTGAGCACAAAGGAACAGTTGGAAATATTTCTTTCATCAGCACCTAAACCTGAATAAAAGGACTCTTCCTCCAAGCTGTATATTTGTGTTTTTAAGAAAGTCTCATTCTGAGGGGGCAGATGGATGATTTCTTAAACAACTGAGGATGCCTGTTCTACACTCGAGATACATTAGGTGTTCTTGGGACAGAGCCAGAAGACTTTTTCTTCTGTTTATTGAAGAGCTTTCATGTCTTTGGGTATGAAGTCTCCTTAAAATTTACTGTCACTGACATTTCGATTGAATTTAGAAGGTCTAACTTCATATTCAAACATTATTATTATTGATTTGGGAAGTCATAAGAGGGGTAGTTATATTTTAGGTATTAGCACTCTTCCGAGGTCACCAATTACATTTTTTGGAGAACAGTTTTCCTCTATTCTGTTAGTGATGTAAGTTATGAATAATCATAAGTTATTTCCTAAAGGTTTATTTCACATTTTAAGACATTGATGGGTCTGGAATTCTGGTGAAAGCCTGACCTAGATTGCCTGGGATGCAAACTTGATAGGTCTCTGCCTTGTTTGAAATAATAACCCATGCCTAAACAGAAAACCTGGATTTTACCATTGGTTCTGCAGCGACAACATCCAACTCTGCAAATGCAGCCAGACATTGCAGCCGATAATCTGTACTGTGGAAGGATGAACATACTGAGCATGTAGCCCAAATTCTCTCTCTAACATAGTCGGTCTGGAGATCACTGCTAAGGCAATGTAAGGGCTGTTTCTTACAACTATTTTGGCTTGGATGATTTATTTGGCCTAATGTCCAAACCTGGATTGCTCAGTAATTTACAGAAATGTAATTTTGTAGAAGATTAAGTCAAAATTGGTATCCACCAGAGACTAGTAATAGTGAAAGAAAATTATGTCAGCCTGCAGGCAGGTCATTGACTGAGTTAAACAAAATCTATTTAGTTTCTTGCATACTCCGAACTGAATAATGAAGATTTGCCTTGCACTGGGGCTTTTATGTAGATGTGTGTGGAAATGTACAAATTACAACTGTTCAATAATCCACGACAATTTGTTATATTTTTCTGTCTAGTTATATTCCAGCTGCTGCTAGTAAAATACCCTGCTGCACAGTATTTTATTTTTATTTCCTTTTTTCCTTACTTTTTATATTCCTCTTGAAGAAGGGCATTTGACACTCTTTCTCAATATATGCTTTAGACTTCTCATCCTTTCTAAGTTTTCTATGTGCAATACCATGTGGTCATAATAGTTTTCTCAGACAATTAGTGGGTTTATTTTTCCTTTAACATTTTCTGAGACTAGAAAATTGGTTTATGCAATACTGTCTCCAATTCAATAAATAAATATACCTATATGCAGCTCAAAAATATTTTTTCTAAGAGCTTTTTAGCAGAAAGATAGTGATTTTTTTTTTTATATGGAAAGCACAAGAATCTTAAAAGAGTAACTGCTATATAATTAAACTATGTCACTGACTCATTGATCCAGTTCATCCTTCTCTGAATACCTATGCTGGCTGCTTAAGAGTGATGGAAAGAATTCCCACGCAGATAAGTATGAATACCTGAAAAGGAAGTTAGTTCCTTACCTCAAGCAAATTATGGTTGCTTTATGTCTTGAGGCACAAAGTGTCTATTCCCCCTGAAATTGTAATCATAGCTCAATTAATGTTTCTGTTTATTTTATTTATTTAAATTTGTTTCAGAATCCTCCTTTACTCCTCCAGTAGTATTTTATGCTGTGGCTTCAATAGTTTATTTCATAAGAAAGTTTGTGCTTTTTTTATTTTTTAATTTTGTTTCCTTTTAGTTGTCTTTGAGTGTTTCCATTTTCTTGCATTATAAAACAGTATGTCAGCCTAGTTAGGAAGCCGTGAAGTCCTGGATTTAGAGGAAAAGCTAAGATCAGAACTGATTATGACAGAGAAAATAGGACAAAAGGATGCTGGTGTTCATACAGAAAAGATTTTTAGTGGAGAGGCTGAGGGATCTGTTTTGGGCTTAGTGATACTTACATAACTTCTCTTCAATCAACTTTTTCCCATGGAAGATTGTAGGTGAAGAGGGATAGTCTCTGTAAGGTGATGCTCAAAGAGTTTGTTGTCCTGTTTGGAGGAGCTCTGTTTTGTTGCCTTTACAGAGCAAAGCCAGATAGCATGTAAAGTATTTCTTATTCCTTGACATCAGAAATCCATTATGATTCCTACATCTTGGATCCCTAGTGTTTCTCATTTATCATGCCTTTGAGCCTTAAACTTTCTAGCAGACGTTTTTTAACATTACTCTTCTCTGGAATCAGCAATAACCTTGCCTAAGTTGTAATAGCCTGATGTTCAAACTACACTTTGTTTTATGTGCTCATACCCTTTCTTGGCCTGATTGCTTATATCAGTCTAAAAAACAAGCTGGAAACAAAAGCTGCAAAAATTATATGAAAAGGATGCAGTGGCTGCTGCACCGTTACACTGTAGATGAATAATAGACTAGTGTGGAAACAGATGCAAGCTAAAGATGAATGCAAAATGAATGAGGGGAAGCAAACTGAAAGAGGAGTTAGGAAAACAGTATTTGGGAATATTTAATCCTTTTGCTGGGAAAATACCATGCCAGTGTCATGGCAGATCTGTCTCTTCACTGTGGTATAATCAGAAATTCAGAAGTATCTGTCTGCCTTGAACATACATTTTAAAAAAGGAGAAAATCTACATATGTACATTTTTTTGCTGGGGTTCAAAGTGAGCTATTGATCAGATATGTAGTTCTAGCTTATTACTAGACCAAACAAGGTTCTGTGTTGTGAACTCAGACAAATTAAAATGTTTTCCTCAGACAAATAAAAATATCTTACAAGAATCATGTCTGTAGAGAAACTGAGAACCATTATCTTATGATTTTATAACTAAAACATTGTTTAACTGGAATTTAGTACCACCACCAAAACATGAAGGAAAACAGAGGGAAGACATGGAAAGGGAATGTAGGCAAAGGGAAAATACTTACAGAAATCATATGCAGAAAAGTAACGTTCCAGTATTGAAGAACTGAGGTGTGTGTTATTTCAGTCAAGCTAGTTTTGTTAATGTTGACTATTAACAAACTGATAGGGCTCACTTGCAGTGTTTTGAGTTAGCTAGGATTCGGGAGAGATTAAGTTATTGACCTGCATGTCATTTTGTGACAATCTTGGGCAGAGGGGATTGAAAATCATACTAACGCCTAACACAGGGATAAGATGGAGCAAGAAAAAATATTTTGCTTGAAGTAATTTCAGTGTAAAGAAAAAGTGCTTTGACTTGTACAGACTTTTAAGCCTTAAATTGTTTCTTTCAGGTGAGGACTTCCAGGCTGGGAAAGTTCATCTAAGTAGGCACTGAGCATGGTTCTGCAGAAGTGTTCCCTCATCAAAAGACATACTGTTCTGTATCTGTTCTTCATAATCTTAATCTTCTCACCACAATCTTTATAGAAATCTGTGCTGTGTTAATTCTGGAATGGTCTGTAGCTCTTTCTGTAAATCACATGAGTGCTCTGCTTCCATACCTTGGAAGGTCTAGCAGCTGATGTATCATCTGACCTCAGTAGTATAATATTCAGCTATTTTTAATAGTGAACTATATTATTAAGTAACTACATATTTTTGTCCTCACTAGATTCATCGAAATGTTAAGAAATAAGCATCTTTTTTTTTTTTTTTATATTTTTGAAAGGCACTGTGCTCTGATGGTCCTGTTGAGACTTGAACAATTAAAATCCATTTTAATGATCTCTTGCAGTGATCACTGGTCCCTCTGACGACTGCAGGAGCTGGATAAGCACAGCAGCATTTGCTGTAGAGTTTCTACATACATACGTTTCAGACTGAAAAGTACTGTATGCAGTCATTCAGGGGCCATAGCTAAAAATTAATCGACTCAGCATATTTGTCACCTTAATAATTTTGACAGAAAGTTTTTATAAAATTAGCACCAATGTAAATTTAATGGGACTGACACTATAAAAGAAAAATAAAACAGGCAGTCTAGAAACATTTGTGTGCAATTTAGGCACATCTCTCATGTTTACTGTCATAAAATTTTATGGCTGCATAGAGCAGCCAAATTATCTACAGGAAGCTAAACATTAATAAATACCTCTTTAAGTATGCAAGAATAGATTAGGTCTTTTCAGGAGAGGTGAGAGCAGCATTAGACAAAGGAAGCTACAGGCACACATGCACGTATCCATCCCATTCTGTCCCCAGTTTCACTAGTGGAGATTTTGCTGTTGTCCAAAGTAGGTGCTGAATCAGAACTACAATCTATATCACTTCTGCAGTCATCCAGTTTTGTCTTGCTATGCACCTTCTTACTTGTAACAAGAGTACGAACAGGATGTCGGTGGAGGCTGAGGATACTTGTCAGTGCTGGGCTGGACTCTCCCAGTGCTTCCAGAAGGCATAGAGGGAACAGCAGGAGGACATGTGCAGTCAGCTGGGCACAATAAATCCATAGCTCTTCTGGCCTCTCCTTTAGTCTCTGTATGAGCTGGAAGAACATCCTCTGTTGTCTGTCCTATGGCACCATTATGTGTGCTTTCAAAAGGATTATACACACATTCACATGTGTGAATTGATGGAGTAAATATGGCTTGTGTGCCTTTTACATGGAATAGACTGATCCTAGTAACAGAGGATCATACAGGATGGTGTAAGCCATGCAGAATTTTGTAGTGTTTTCAAACACCATTTTCTCATAGCATTTCTACTCAACGAATAACCAAAAGTCATTTTCATTATGCTTGGATTGCTTCCTGTGTCTCAGAGGCGTGATTCTGGGGGAGTATGCAAGTGTACATGAACACAGCATGTAGTTTTGTAAACAGAAGTGGAAGAACACCATTACTACTGCTGCTTAATGCAATGTTAGGATTTATCAAACTATTTCTACTTTTTGGATATGAAACTTGCCTATCTGGAAAAATCTGGGGAGTGGGTTCTGCAGTAACCAGGTTGTCTATTGCTGCTGGGTGCCACTTGGTGCTTCTTTGCAGTTCTCCATCTGGTTGCATCTCTGCAACAATCTCTCACCATTTTTCCTCCATTTGCATGGTCATGCTGGGCTAGCATAGCATGTCCCTTGCTACTTCTATGGCACAGCCCTCAAAAATCATCACAAATTTTCTCTAGGATTTTTAATTACATCGTCTTTGGGATCACTGTTTTCTCCTCAACAGAAATCAGTAGAACTTGCCTTGCTAGCTGACCTAGCTTAGCCTAGCTATATGATTCCTATGTGATCACATACAACCCCAGACTAACAGAGCACAGGGAAGCTCAGCCTTGTGCTCTCTTTGGTTTGGATGTTTCAACAATGGAGATTCACAGAACTAGGATAAACTAAGCAGGCTAATATTAAATCCCTTTTCAGGCACACTCTGATTTTTAGTATCTTGGCTCTGCCCATGAATAGAATGATTGAGTTGCCAATACCTTCCAATAATTTTCTTCACCTTTCTTAATGGGACGGTATACAAGTTATTAACTACAAGTTTATAAATATACATCCTGGTTCTCATTCCAACTTGAGCATGTGCCTAAGAGATACGCCATTCAGAGGAGTTAGAAGGGAGCACTGGGGCTTCAGCTACCTGGGAGCTCTCCCAACATGCCAGTATTTTGTTACAGAGGTGAGTTAAGTCCCTTTTTTCCTTTCCTGGTAACTGACCAGCAGTTATGTGTTCTCTTTCAGACAGTGGCTTTCCTTTGACTATTTTTCTCAAACACAAGAAAAACCCTCTCTTGAGATTACAAACAAAGTGCAAAATTTGAATCAGAAATTCCCCCGGTGTCTCATGCTTTCTCAGTATTTTCTGGTAATTATAACAATTTGACTTATTATGGAAATTATACAGCTTTTTCACAATGGCATAAAAATTCTGAAATGTTGTGGCATGAAACAGAAAAGCAAGGTGCTGTTATAATATGAACTGTACAGAGACAGACAAGGGATACTCTATTCAGAATCTGGCTTTGTGATCATACTTTCTGAGAATTTTTCAACTTGAAAAAAAAAAAAGATTTGCATTCTCAAGTTTTTCATATATCTCTGAAAATATTACCCCAGAGTGAGAAAAAAAGAATAGCAAATGTGTCAGTTCACAGTAACTAAATAATTACTGTTTTCTGGACTCACAGTTCAACAGTATGAATTCATCTTGTGTGTTGGGGAAAAAGCGTTGCACAAATTTATGCTAAGACACATGCCCAGTGTCTGAAAAGAGCCTGGCTCCATCCTCTTTGCACCCTCCCTTCAGGTATTTATATGCATTAATAAGAGCCCCCAAGCCTTCTCTTCTCCAGGCTAAACAGTCTCGGCTCTCTCAGCCTTTCCTCATAGGAGAGATGCTCCAGTTCTTAATCATCTTCATGGCCCTTTGCTTGACTCTCCATGTCCATATCTCTCTCACACTGAGAGCTCAGAACTGGCCCCAGCACTCCAGGTGTGGCCTCTCCAGTGCTGGGTAGAGGGGAAGGATCACCTCTCTCCACCTGTTAGCAATATTTTGTCTAATGCAGCCCAGGATACCATTGGCCTTCTTTGCACAAGAGGGCACATTGCTGGCTCATGTTCAGCTTGGTGTCCACCAGGATCCCCAGCGCCTTTTCTGCCAAGCTACTTTCCAGCTGGGCAGCCCCCACACGTACTGGTGCATGGGGTTGTTCTGATTGTACCTATTGTGTTCAAAAGTGACAGCTAAGTTTCCCATCTTGTACAGAGTTACCTATTGCCCATATTTAATCATAGCCTTTTCCTTTAATGTGCCTAATTTGTGCTTGGATCATTTCAGATCCCATATTCCTATATGTTTACAGTTATCTATATCCACTCGCCAAAACCACTTCTGTGCAAATTTCAGAATTCATTCATTAGAACTTTATGATAAAATACTGTATTAGTGGATATTTACACTAAAGAAATGTGTCCTTCCTGACTTAATTACCAAATTCAGTGCATAGTTCAGCCACCAGTATGGTTGCACAAGTTTAACTGAAAACTGAGTTTGACTGCTGGGTGTTACAAAGAGGTGCTTTCAAAATCATCTGGAGTACAGTAAACTGTGATCAAACGCAATGTTAAATCTTATTTTAGAATATTTAAAATATAATAATAATAAAAAAACATTGAGGCCACAGTATGGAATGGATTATTTGAGAAAAAGGTGAATAGGCCTTTTGAGTCTGCAAAAGACAAGGTTTAGGGATTATGATAGAAGCCTGTAGGATCATGAGATACTTGCAGAGGATAAATGGGAATTGCTTGTTCCTTCTCTCTCCTAGTAGAGAAATGAGGAGCTATCAAACAAAGCTAGCAGAAGTGAGGTTCTCACTTTAAAATAAGAGTTTTGTTTGTTCAGAACAAATCTAAGGAAGTTTTTTACACAACAGTTAGCAAACTTATGGAACTCCTTACCAAAGGAAGATCACACTTGAACCTGATGGAGGCAATTTTAAGAAAGCAAGTTCAAGCCCAGAGGGTGGACCAGATTGCTTTTAATACAAATAGAGTATCAAGTGAAATGCCTAAGATGAGCATTGGTCAGGAGTTGAATCTCTGGTAATGTTGATAGGTGACAAATATTTGCATAAGAAATCAAAACAGTGGGAATAGTCACAAGTAAAAGACAGTGTAAACAATTACATCTTAGCTGACTGAAGAAATCTTTAAGAAAAATGTCTTACTAAATTCTACTACAATTGTACTGCATGGAAGTGGCAGGGCAGGTACAGGAGATGACTTGCCCTCAATGCTGACAGTAGTTTCTAGAGTCAAGAGATAAGAAGTTGCAGCTTCCTCAGTATCTGGAGCTGTTCAACTCCTGCATGTCCAGTCTTTACAGACTATTCTCTGGATAACACCAACTTCTGCAAGAGCCTTAGCACATTTGGGAAGTACACCTTTCTACCTCTCAGGAACTGGGAGAGGCAAGAAGAGTCAAAACCCTTCTGATGTAGTTACAAAATCCTGCTGCTGGTAGAAGATTCACATCAGCAGAGCCTACCTTAACTTTCTCTGTTAGCCATCCACAGACACCAAGAATTTTCCAACAGTGGAGAACAGGAACCACCAGCACCTCAGCTGTGGTGGTTTCTCAGCAACTGAGCAAAGGGTTCATATTCTCTCACAGTGTGTCTAACAAGGGGACTTTGCATGGATATAGACCCATATACAGCTTGCTGCTTAGCCTAGCCTAAAAATGATACCTAGGAAGTGGGGAGATGTAAATAGCCTGATGTTATTGTATTTATGAAGTAAAACTAGCAGTCTGGAAGTGGCATAGTTCGTTTTCTGGAGGCTTTTTCTAAGGTGGTAGCTAATCTCAGGAACTGAACACCATATCCCAAAGGGTTAGTAGCCATAAACTTCTCCTATAACATCATAGGGTCAACATCCTTGGCTACATTGATGGCTGTAAATTAAATGGGGAAAAGCCTCAAGCCCTGGCACATGCTCTTTAGCAAGAATACTCCCTGGTGGAAACTAACTTTCCTGGATAATGTCTGGGCGCAGGCCAGGGACTGTTCCCAACAGGCGGTACTGACAAAGCTATACTGTTATCTGGGATGAGAGAGTTTAACTGTATGTAAGGAAGCCATTCTGTGCCAGTTAGCCTCAGGGTCAGAAAAGCTGACCTTGTTTAGTTTAGTATTACAGACAGAATACTTCCACTGGAAGGCAAGAGGAGGGGAAGACAAAATGCAGATGGAGAACACAGGCGGTCGATCTGTGGGTGTAGGAGGCATCATACTGGGTGTTCTCAACAGAAATGTTGAGATCTGCTTGTGCAGATAATATTTATTCTCAGATGATCCAGTAATGCACAGATCCAGTCTTAATGATCACCTAAGCTCAATCTCAGATCCTAGAGGGCGTTTCTTTAAAAGATCCCTGCACAGTTTGGAAAGACTGAGAGTAAACATGAGGATGGCTTCCAACTCCTTAAAGCAGAATGGAATCATCTGTTCTGTATGTACATGGAGAACAGAACAATGAGTAATGGGCTTAAATTCTGTCAAGAGATTCAGTTAGACTACAAAAACTTGGTAATGGTAATGAGAGCGAGGAACTGGAATAGGCTGCCTGGGGAGGCGGGGGAGTTTGTGTTGCAGCAAGGCTGTGAGAATGGCTGAGTGGCATAGGTAAGGGGCTCCTGCAAGTCTCCACTTTTTTTGTCTGTGGTTCTTTACAGATGTCTGTGTTGGTCATTTTTAAGATTTATTGGTAAACTCTTAGTTGCGAGGGAGCATCTGATTCCTTCTGCTGTTGTTTCTCAAGAACTGCACCTTAAAACAGTGCAACGCCTGCTACCTAAGGTAAATTGGAACAGTTATGTAGCATGAGAGGCCTCCATCCAGTAGCTCACCAGAGGAAGCTGTGGAAGTACAAACCTAATTTTACACCAAGGCAGTATATCCATGCTGCTGTTTATACCACACATCTACATTAACACACATTTCTTTAATGGAGATAGGCTCTATTCAATTCTTCTGCTTTACTTCCTCCAAATTGAAGCCCTACACAAGAAGAGAGTGGCTAATATCAAGTCAATGCATTGAAGGGGGTAAAAAAGAGAGGCAAAACAAATAACATTTGTATAATTTGTTTTCTAAATTTATACATTTCCTGCTCTAATTTGATTTTTTCTTTCTTCCCCCCCCCATCATGGATTGCTAATGTATCTTCTGGTTTTCAAGAGTTATCTTCTGTTTTCTCTAGGAAGACACAATTCTCACTCAGAGGGCAGGACCTCTTAGGGTAGGCATTAACTATCATAAGCTCAGTGTATTGCTAGAAAGTTATTCATGTTCCTGATAACAGCCCAAAAGCAGTTTCCAAAATGTTTATATTGGATTTAGTGTCTTTCCATATTAGAGATTTCAGTTTTTACTAAAACAATAATGAGATTAAAAACTCACCATCATAACAGGCAGGTCCATATGACTTCTACAGCAATCTATGGTATTAAAATGATAATAGCTACATTTTATGAATTAATTCAGAGCATGCTGCAGTGGACAGTGACTGGCCTTGCCAGAGATGTAGAGCAACAACTTAGCCTTTGTCCTTCAATGTTGTTAGCCTCCTGCTTTACTTCCTTTAAATTGAGGAAATAATCAATAATACCAGCTGCAGCTGTTTCTGTCCCTTTGTCTGCCAGCCAATCAGTTGCAAAATCAAAATCACAAAGGAGCCTGCAGTCATGGAATTAGTGAAGCCCAGAGACTTATGACATAATACAGTCTCTAAGCTTTTAAAACTAGAAATTCTGCAGTGAGAGCTAGGTAAGTCCTTACACCTCTCTGCCTTCTTTCTCCCTTCATGCAAATGGGCATATACCTACATATGCATACATGTACCCATATTTACACATTTTTGCTCTATCAAACTAATGTACATAATATTTGAAAGTTTGCTTGGGTAGACTTTTTTGTTTTCTTTGGGGTTTTTTGGGGACTTATTTTTCACAACTTTAAAAGGATGTCCATAGCTGTAGAAGATGTATAAAGGGGAAATATTTAGATATTGTATTTCCAGATATAGCCTTCCAGATACAGACTTCCAAAGTGGAGTTGCGTGACAGGATGTGCATGCTAGACCATTATAGAACTAAGTCACTGTAACTTAGATCATATATGAATACAGATACTTATTCACCTGTTCTATTCAGACACAAATAGTTCTAAGGATTTTGAAATGGCAGTTCTATAACCTCAGTATTAATTATGCTAACATGGGACTACTTACCTTCTTTTGAGACATTCAACTCAGTTTTTGAGGTTTTTTTTTTTTTTCAAATGTGCCGCTCACCTGGAAATTAAGATGCCATACTTATGAGGATAGTCATAAAAAAGTTTTCTTCCTAGTTATAATACTTAAGGGGAATACTGAAATAGGTTTGCGTGGAGGTTCCCAGAACTTGCAATAGAAGCAAAGAGGTAGCCAAGATCCCCTAGCTGTTAAGGTATGGTTAAGTTCAGTATACTGAAGAAGAGGTACATTGATGGCTTATCTTTCTTCATTAAAGTAGTTTCATGAGAGGGAGTACTCTCATTCCCTATGTGCTCATTATAAATTTTTTACATTTCGTTTGTTTTCCAAAGCAATTCTGTCTGAGATAAGGATCACACTTTTAGATATAGAAGGCAATCTAAATAGGATAGTATTTTTTAAAAAAACAGCAATAGCATTCCCAAATCCAAGAAATCTGAACTGCATGCTTCATTGTTCCTTTGCCAGACCTCGCAGAACAGCTTTCATGGTCATTTATGCCACACTTCTCTGACAAGGAGAACAGTGAAATCTATGCTATAATAGCTGCTCTGAATGTACTTCCTGTCTCCTAGCAATGCTCTGTAATGCTGCTCAGGAAACTCGGATCTATACCAGGTGGGGAACCATGAATCTTGCCCTTGCCTGCACAAAGTGAAACCATGTGAACTCTGGTGTTTTCTGGGGTTTTTTTATTGAGTAAACAGATATTTATTCATCAATAAAGAGATAAGTAGATGAAATGGCAATATTCAGCTGTTTTTTTAAAATGATTTTCAGTGATCTGAAAGTGAAAATCCAGTAATATTTTTTTTTCAGGTAGAACTAACAGTATTCCTACTGCTATTGCAAATGACAGTTGCAGTACATTTCTAAACTGTGAGTTTATTTTTGACTGATATGGCTCATACTGAGTTTAATGGCTTGTTCTTTCCTAAAATCTTTGTTTGTCCTTGCTGCTGCATGGTTTCGGTGTCATGTTAGAAGCAATCTAAAATTATAAATTGTTAAAAAATACTATGTGAAGGTTCATGATTTAATTCACCATGATTCGGTTCATCTTGATTCAAACATTGAAGTTGGAAATCATCAATATAAAGGCCAAATAGTTCTGTACATTAATTGTGTGTGAAAAATGGGATAGAAAAATGTATATAAGTAGCTATTGTTAAAATACTTACAAATTTTTTTAGTTCAAATTGTGTTCCCGTAAAATTAATAAATGTTGTAGAAAAGATTTTTTTTTCTGTGGGGGGAGAGGGGAGTGAAAATATCACTGTAAATTAATAATCATCAAATAGGCTTTTAAAAACTATATAGAAATTATAATACTATATTGTGAAAACTGGAGAATTGAGGGAAATTATTTCAAAGATCAAGTTTAAATAAACGTGAAGACACACAATATTCATAATGTTTTCAGAAGAGTGTTAACTACCAAAAAATACTGTTGTATAGGAAAGTTATAAATACAAGCAGTGTGAATCCTGTGAAATAGAAAAACCACATAATCCAGAAATTTGGGGGTTACTATCACTTGTGTGGTTATCAGTATCTAAACCCTTTTATCTTTTTATATGTTATTCCTTGGGAGACATCATTACACTATCTCATGAATTTATTGTAGATTGAATTTAACGTAGCATACAATAATATTACTGGTTATTTTATTCCTGCTGAGTCTACGGACTGTGGGTCTGTTCAGCAAAGTGCTGTACTCCGTGTGGGGAAAGTCTTAGAGAGCATCAGAGAACACTCTCATCATTATCAATGTGCTCTGCTACAACCATCACTGCTATTCCTGTATCATCTTTTGTTGTAGCACTAAGAATCAGCTTCTTTTCCCATTTCTAAAGACATAATCTACTCTGTCTGACTGGAAATGTATCTTTTACCATTAATATAACCTTCGGTTATGTTACAGACCTTTAACGCTTAATCACGCTTTAAGAAATGTTTGACTGGGGTCAGGAATTTATGTTTCAAAATGGTAAAGGTAACATCATGCCATATTTCATTCTCCTAGCTGGGTTAGTTATTTTTTATTTTTTTTTAAAGTTATATGCATATGATTTCTGCAGATATTTCAAAAGGCGATACAATAAAATGCATGTTTCAACTTTTCAGTTTGAGTAGAATAGAAACTAATAAAAATTACAGCCAGTGTGGATTAAATGCAGAGTTCCTGACCAAAACCACACATGACCCAACTGAAGTTTGGTTAGCCAAGCTAGCAAAGAGATAGCTGAGTTAAATCTGAGCCAGATTTGTCCTTTAATGCGTACAAATCCTATAGTTAATGTAGTCAAAGTTCTGGGAACCTGAGGTGCTTTAATCCCCCATGACATTTGCTGAATGACCCCTTGTATGTTTGATTTTCCCTGGGGGAGAAGACGTGGAGGGAAGCACTCACATATATATATATATATATATGCACATACATATACACACACAAAAAATCTAATTCTACAATTGCAAATGCAAACTTACTTAAGCAAATCAGGAAGGGAGATCTGGCATGTTGATTATTTTAATTGAATTGTTTCCCGGATCACTCAAGATATCAGAGCTTGTTTATTTATTTTTCTCAAATGTTTTTTTTAATGCAAGTGTAATACAAGTATTTATGCTTTGACTTCCTCTCTGCCCCTCTTCTACGTTACTTTTTTTGGGGGAAAAATTTCTTCCATGCTTTCCCCTATAAAAGTATGCACTCTACTGCAAAAGCTTTCTTCGACCAGGTTCCCATCACTATAAAATGTCTGCTCTTTAAAAACAGAGGTCTGTATACTGTAGTTTGGAACATGTTACTATGTCTTATTGACTTTATTTTTTTTATTTATTTATTTTTAATAGGCATTCTGTATATAGTTTTACACATGCTTTTTCTTCTGAACACATGATGCGGATCAATTTGGGGAGAGAAAAATTTGATACTATATGTAACAGACTAGGATAGCATATACTGAGGTAGAACTTCTTTAGTCCTTATTGGGCCCAAAGCACAGTATTAGCAAACAGTACATATTATACAGGGGAGCAGCATAAAACACGTCATTTTTATGTTACTACTTTGGAATCAGATAAAAACTGATTTGCTGCCCACTGCCATGGGATACTGTTTTCCAGCATGTTTCTCTGTGTCCCTTGGATCAGTATCATTTATTGTTTCCAGTATTTGCTGAAGGAGTGGTTTTGTTTCCACCATAAGGTGCAGTGTTCTTTCAGATCAGTAGAGTATTATACTGTTACTGTCTATTACACAATAATTCAGTGTTTTCATCACTCTACCAAGAGTTTACAATCCAGCTACAGAAATTCCCCAGGCCAAAACATGACATTTGGGGAGTTTCAAGGACAGACAACATACTTTAAATCTCATCCTAGTGTTCTAGTTTGTAAAAGTATAATAAATGCATATCAGACTTGGATAGTTTGATTGTATTTAATTTAGGAACTGTTTCATTTTTAAGATAAACTTTGTCTTTCAAGAAGTTAAAGTCATGATTCTTGGGCATGAGCATTCAAACTGATTAGTATGTAGCACAATGCTTCACTATGGCTCACGGCATTTGATCTCCAGGAAGAAGTCATCTAGTCAATTCTGTGAAATAAATTTTAATATCAAAATATTAATATTGATAGATGCATGTAGCTGAATCCATGTTTCCTGTTTTCAGGAATACTTTTTCTTGCTTTCCTCCTAATCCTATGACAATTATCTTTATGGTTACACATTGACGGTCCCCCAGCATGCTGTGGTAACTGGTAAGCACTCTTCTGTATGGTTTACACCCTGAGGATATCACCTAGTACCATAAGCTAATCAGTAAGTACTGCTGCTGTGTTTATAATTCTCTCTCCTAATAAAAGGCAACCTTGATCCCCCAGTGCCCACCTTGTAACATGGCTGGAAGGATCAGATCCTAATTGGAAGGAACTGTTTTGACACTTGCTACTTCCCTATGCAGGCAATGAAGAGAGGGACCGACCTAATTTAGGCATCTTCTTGAGACTTAATTGAGGTAGATCTTTCTCTGTTCATGAGACAGGGAGCTTAGATGTGTGTTCGCAGAAGGGTTAGATATGCTTACCTCCTCAGCTCCTTCCTCCTCCAGTGCCCCCTGAACAAAGTACTAGAAATTAGATGCAGTGAATCGCAATCTGTTGTAACAGTGAATAAACCAGTTAAGTTCAAATAAAATCAAAATATACTGCATTTTAAAAGAAGATACTGTGACATTAAAAGAATCAGCGTGCCAGGATCCAGTAAGCAGTGTTAGTAAGAGGTGACAGGACATGGAAGATGGCATAGAATGAATGATACAATAATAAAGGCATAGCAGATGGCAGTTCTGGTACTAGGAGTACCGGCATGGTTCTCCGTAAGCTGAGAGAATGAAGGAATTAATATGAAGTAAGAAAAAAAGGAAAAGACAAGTAAGTATATGTTATTAATTTTACTAACAGAAAATACTAGGCCAGAAAATACTGGTACTTTCCAGAGGAAGCGAAAGACAATGATATAAAAAATCTAACATAAATAGTAGACTATAAAAAAGGTAATGCATGCTTTACCATAGGAAATGGTATTGTTGTTAAGGGCTTGGGTTGGGAGAAGTTGGTTGGTCATTCTGAATCCTCTTACTCTGCTTTTTGCTGTGTAAAGTATGTCCAAAGTTGTATGTCTGGTACTTAAGAAACTGTTGGTACTATTTCTGGATTATTTCCCTTGAGAGTAATTTGTGGGCATCAAAGGAGAAGGGAAGAGAATAGTGAATGCTCCAAATTCCCTCATTTGTTGGCAAGTGTAGCTGTAACTGCTGAACAAGAATACTCACTTTTCTTTCTTAGATGGCATATCCATGCATCTGCATCCATTTAGCATATTTTGGTACTAACCAAGAAGAAGAAACAGGAACCTTGCAGTTTTTTGGAAATATTCATCAAGACCTGTTTTGAGGGTTTTGCAGGGATTTTTTTCTTCTCCTCCTTCCTCATCCTGTGTTCAGGTTTGTTTCCTTTTTCAGTGTGAAAACATGGAAGAATAGTGAGTTAACATTTAATGAGTATCATTTGAAATGAGTGATAAGGATGTAAAAGAGTACCTAGAAAAACTAAATATATACATAAATCAGCAGGGCCAGATGATGTTCAGTCAAGGGTTCTTAAAGAACTGTCAGAATAAATTGTGGATCCACTCACCATAATTCTGACAAGTCATTAAGAACAGGTGATGTACCAGGGGTCTGAAGAAGAGCAAATGGTTTGCCAATTAGTTGTAAACTGGCAGATTGGACCACCTGGTCCAGCTGTATCTGAAATGTATTTCCCTTAAAGTTTTCCTCCCAGATCTTTATTCCTAGGCTACTGGGTTCACAGTGTGTAACAAAGAGAAATAACTGAAGACTTATATAACGCAGAAAAGGAAAGAATACACAAACAAAAACAAGCCCCACAAGCCTGATTGGGTCTTTAAACCTGGTTGTATAGTTGCTACTTGTGAAGCTCGCTCTCTTCAGGTATTTTTCTTTTCCGTTATCAAAGAATCTTTTTATACCTTTTCTAAATTATTTCTGAGCCTCAGCTGTGCTTTCAGCACAGAATCAAGTTGGAGATATTTAAAAATACAGACGATCAGAAAGATACTAATAGCAACGATCAGTTTTGGCCGTCACCTAAAAGTAAAATGCTAAATAAAATGCTTTCAGTTTTCAAATAAGAGGGCAATAAGTATGGGAAGTATTATTAGTACTGTTCATTTTCAAACATGATGTTTAATCTATTACTACAAGCAAGCTTCACACTCATAATTTCAGGTCCTAAGTTGGAGAGTCTTACACCAAATGTGAATTTAGGTTGTAACACTCACAATTTGGTTAAAACTGAGGGGGATAGTTAGATAAGAAAATATTATGAGATATTTAATATTAAAATCTGATAAATATTACAGTTAAGTGTCTATAATTCTTATTTTTTTTTTCAATGGTTAAGAGTGTTTTACATACTTTTATATTATATATTTAATTTGGTATGGACAAAATTTGTGTTGGGATGAAAATAAAATATATCAAGCCAAACATAATCTGTAGATTTATCAGCTTTTGTTGCGTGGTATGAAAATAAAAATTCAATGTTGGTCCAACATGCTTCCATATCCGTTCCAGTATATACTTTAAAATGACCAGATAGAGGTTTCTGTTTATCTGTGAAAGCCACAAAATATCATGCCAAGCAGCTAACTGGACTTTAATTTCTTATCATCATCCATACAAGAAACTCTACGGAGGAGTATATAAACATTAGTTTATAGAAGTGCTAATGGAAGATAGAAGGATTTTTTTAAAAAAAATTACAAATGTTGTCATCTACATGCTTTGTGTATGGCAAAAAGCCATAGGAAAAAAAAAAAAAAGCCTGGATGTCTGTGCAGCTGATGTTTGTAGCAAGAGGAAGAGCGAGGACAGGCTTAATTCTGCAACCAGTATTCACATTGAGTAACATCTGTTCATGTGAATAGTCCTATTGAGCTGCAGGCATGCTCGCGAGCTCAGAGAAGAGCCATGCTACTGTATACAAGAGGCTTTATGATGGTCAGCCTAGAAAGAGATCATTGGCATTGTCCAAATGAGCGAGGACTAGTCAGCTTGAAAAAGATGTGAAGCCTGGGTGCCCAATTAATAACTGAATTTCAGGGGTTTCCTTTATACTGTGAATTTCCTTCATATCTCTCCTCATTCATTCATTTACGCCTATTAAAATCCCCATGGATGGAAAAAATAGTTGTGAAAAATAAGCTGGCATTTGCAAGAAGGTTGAGTGACTGAGCTGAAGTGAGGAGCACTTCACGAGTCAGCCAGGGAAAATACAAAGTAAATCATCAGTCTGCACTGGGGTGGAATTTCTGCTGAACTGGGAAGGGAGCACTGTTCAGTGGCACAGCCTAGTGCACACATGTGTGTATGTTCTCTTTGACAAACATCCCTTGGGAGTCAGCAGTGCAATACCAAGTGTGTAGTTTACATCTTAATCTCTTAGATTAATAGTAGCAATTATTATTTTTTTTAATTGTCTCGTCTTGCTTATTATTTATGTATATTCCAGTACCTCCTAAGGAGCCTAATCAAATAGCAGAGTTACAGGGAACAGAATACTGCACAAACAAAAAAGCAATCCATGCCCTGGAGAGCTCACAGTCTGCTCAGTGCTTCCTTGATGATCACGGCTGATCATTGATTTCACATGTGAAACCAGAGCTATTGAAAACTTTTGTGGGAATGTATATAAATTAAGGTTTCCCCATTCCCATGAGGTCCAGAAGAATCCAGACCTCTAGCAACTCTAAACAGTTCTATTAATTCAATAGGTATAATTGGACCAGGGTTGCAAATGGGATATGGTGGCTTTCCTGAAGTTACATAGCAGTTATATGGTTGAGCTGAATTGAATTCAAAACCCCTGACTTTTCTCCCTGTGTCTTTGTCACTCTGTGATTAATATTTAGATAAAAATAAAAGTGTTTAGTTGTGTAAGAAATTATCACTTAATCTGATATTACATCCTTTTAGGATGTTAAGATACCAAACACATGGTGGTTATTTTATTCCTGCAGAACTGGCAGGCTTTGGAGCAGATCCCAAATAAAGATCTATACTTCATATTACTAGCAATAGTTATGATTCCTATGATACAACCTCAAAATATGGTCCTATTTTGTGAAACAGGAAAAGCAATAGGCAGTCTTTGTCTTAGCCTTTACAGCTGAAATGTTGCAGCAAGAAAATCTGTGTGTGACGGGGGCTAAGCAAAAAAGTAATTTCAGTTTGATAAAGCTTTAATTAAATTTTGAACCAACAGCTTTTGCCAATTAAAAGATTAAAAATATAATTGAAAAGAAGTGACAAGTAGTAGGATTAGATAAACATAAAATTTATATAAAATATTTATTGTATATGCACATGGAAAACTCTCTAAATTCACTTTATGAAGTGTTCTGTGTACACTGACCATAAAAAGTAAGTCAAAAGAACAATCTTAAGGCTACAGAGTCGGAACTCAAAACATAGAAAGTGCCAATATTCAGACAGTCTAACCTTAATTCAGTCCTCTTGTGAAGACCACAGTTTCCTGGGCTCTGTATAGTGTTGTACATTGTATTTCCATGGTAAGTGCCATGAACTTCAGTGTGTATACTGTGCTTTGATCATATAAAGAACTGTTTAAGCACTGGGAATTAGCATTGGCAATGTCATATTCCAGGATATTTTGGAAGAAAACATATGATGGAAAAAAATATCTCAAAACTTAGCAATTAGCTCTGTTTTCCCTCACTGCTCTCCTTTTATCTTCCTCTTTGTTTTTGTTTGATTGTTTTTCATGCTATAACCAAAATAGCATTGATTAATTTTATTTTATTCTGAGAGGATACTTTTCCATTTATTCAACAGATTTAGGACTGGGTCCAGTTCTCATTATATCTGACTATGAGTTGAGTCAAACTTTTGTTGAACTTTCTCTATGCTTGCTATTGAGAGAACACTTGTTCTTAGAGTATGATTTTTGTTTGATTTTTCCTTGCATAAATCAGGATGAGGAATCTTAGTTGGGTTTTTTAGTTATTAACTGTATAGGGATGTTTCTGCTCTTGCTTATTTACTACTTTGTTTATCTGTTGAATTTAACAATATGTTTTTGTATTTTGATTAAAATACATGGAATATTCAGTTGGTATTAGGTTTTGAAACAGCTTAGGATTTTGTTTCTGGTTTTTTACAAATTCAAAAATAAATAAAATTAAAGTAGCACAACCCCCCGAATTTTAAGATCAGATTGACTTGGCAGTTTCCTTTGTATTAATTGTACACAAAACAGTTTCTAACAAGTAGTCAAAACACTAATGTCTTTACTTGCACTTTTTAAAGCCTTTTTAACTGAATGTTGCCAGAAATTACAAGAAGCTGATAAGTGCCATACACTGTTACAGTTGTTTCAGTTTCTGCAGTAAGAACTCAGATAAGATTTTCAAGAACATTGATATTTTTAGCATTTTGTAACTCTAGTGACCATTATCGAGTAAAGGCCGTGAGAAATGAGATATTTTAGAAGTAGCAAATGGCAGCTTTTACAGTTATTAAATAAAGCTTTGATTCATGTGGGTTGATGGCACAATTACAGCATGTTCAACCCAACTCTTGAAATATGATTAACATAAGCTGATATTGTAGTTAAATATTTAGGTGATGCACAAGACATTTTTTCTCATTGATTCCTGATATTGTTGATGTTTCCTGGAAATATCACAAGCTGTATCACACATACCTATAAACCTGGATGAATTCCCTTTTCCTTTAATTTCTCCTATTCATATAGGGGAAGATTAAAATTATGCTAAATTTTTCATAAGTCTAATATCAATAAATGAATATTTAATGAAAGACAAAAACAGGCATGCAGAATAAACTGGTTTCAACAACTGTGAACAGGTTTTCATTTAGTGCATGGCACACTTACCTAGGACTCTTGACTCAAAGAAATTAGATATGTTATGAACAGATGAGAAGAGGACTATGAGTATTCATGCTTTATAAGGAAGTCTTTTTTCCATATAATCCATCAGTTTTGAGATCTTCTTTCACAACCCCTAAAGCATTGTTCCTTTTCATTTTAGTCAGCCAGAGCAGCTGGGTCTTTATAGCTGCAAAATGTTTGCTTACGACCAACTGCTGTTTTGTATACCACTTTTCATCACTAGCAAATATTTTGTTTTTCACTATTACTCTGTGCTTGTCATAACTTGTCAAGGAGCAATGTTGTAACATGTATCCAATTAATCAATGACTTCTTTGTCTCTTCTGGTCTGATTCCTCCCATGATGTACGCCTAGGGAGGTGTGTGCTCTGCAGAAGATCCCCCCAGACTAGCAAATGAGACTGTGTGGACGCAAAAGTCCATCCGTAGGACTCCAGCAGTCGGATGATCTCCTCAGACCTTGACAGCTTTGCAGTAGTAGACAGAAAGTAATTGGCTGGCTAAAATTATTCTGAAGATGTTTTGAAGTGTGATTGAGATATCTTATGACAGGGACACCTGATCCACTTTTGAAATGGCTCCTGAATAACCACAGCCATTTGGCCTATTATAAGATAACCACGTCAGCTGTATTGTTTGTAATCTGTTGCCACAGATCCATCAGGACCCTTAGGTTCTGATCTCTTCTTACAGGACAGTGATTCTGGTGAGTCTGTGGTGCTACCTTTGCCTAACAGTAGTAGCAATAATAATAATAATAATGCATACAATAAATACAAATGAAACATATGGACATATGCATCTGATACTATATGACTATGGAAACTCATCAGGCTCATGACTGCCTAGGAATCTCAGGCCCTCTAAGCACACAAAAAGTCACACCTCAGCAATAGAGCTCAGAAATGGAACAAAGTCAGTTTTGCTAATGTATAATAATACTTATTTATGAAATATATTTTAAAGCAATGAAATATATTTTAAAGCAACCATCCAATTATTTCATTTATGTAGAATTGCAACATGCTTTTGCCAGATGGTGTTTCATATCAGGTCAAAAAATAATGAAGGAATTTGGCGTTAGAACTGAAGTAACAAGAAAAGATGAGTAACTAGGGATTGCAAATTTGTTATAGGTTTTTTTTCCCTAAAATCAAGCTTTTGTAATGTTTTTTGAGTCTCTTCCCTGTGGATTTATTTGTATTTATTACATTTTTGTCGCACCTTGTTAGAAGTTAGCAAAGATAATTTACAATGTGGTGAAACAAACTCCCAATTCCCAGAGAAGTGTGGAGTTAAAATAATTTGTCCTTTCCTTTTTAGATTATTTATGAGACATATTCAAGAAGTTTAATCAGTGACTGGGGATGGAAGGAGGTGGTTTGAAATTGCCAAGAGAAAGAAATAGTTTTCCACAAACATTTCTGAACAAATTCCTTCAAAGCTCAATATGTCCAGTTGTACTATTGACGACATTTTGTTCCTGTCCTAATAGAAATGTAGGTCTTGTTAAAAGTGCTGGAGAAATAAAACATGGAGAGGTGTGGTTCAGACACATTAATAGTGCACCAACATGAGTAGATTTTCTTGTCCCAGAATACAAGCACTGTTCTTATATTTCCATATTTCTTTTTTCTTTTTTTTTTCCCCCCTTCTTTTCCCAGTCCTTTCTTGGGAACAGCTTCAGCTTTTGTTGGTGTCATAGCAATGATGATCAGGCCATTGACTTCCACCTCAACTAACATTATCACTGGTAGTTTTTATAAGTTTTCAGCTTTATACAACAATCAATTCCTGAAATCTTTGCCTAATTAAGAAGTAAAAGATTGGGCCTGAACCACTTAATACAGTAGGTCACAGTCTCAATGGACTCTGTCAGAATTTCACATATTTCAAAGATTATTAGGATTGGACTTCAATGAGTACATCACAAGTGACTGGTTTTGCATCTCCTAGCAATCATTTCAGACAGCTGTCTCATTCTTTCAGGTATTTTAAGTTTTCTACTAAACATCATCAACATTTCTATGAATCAGGTATGTCCCCTGAACTTGAAATGAAAACTTTCATTTTGTTTTGCAGGTTGATTTAAAAAGTGACTTTACATGAAAATCTAGAATTTCTCAGAAGACTGGACATTCTCAGAGAAATGTGAAGTATTAGTCCAACTTTAGTATCTTTAGAGAGAGATGTTTTTTTCTTTCCCAAGGAAAAATGCTCGTTTTCCTTAACTATACATTTAGAAAATACTAGTAACTCTGTCTTTATGCGTCTATGAAAAGCAAGACCTAAATTGAAAAAAATGCAGCTAAGATCCAGGAATGGAAGGATTACAACCTGTCTTTTGCTATGCTAGAATCTAAAGCCAGATGTATAATGCAAATACTCCAGTGGAATAGGGAGGGAAGAGGAGAGATAATCTGATATATACAGATGCTAACAGTCAAAATTACTTAAGCTGTACTGAAACTTCCTTTGCACCTGGCACTGGAGGTGTTAGCCATGCCAGTTCAATCCCCCAACACAGATGTTCTTGTTGTACCACTTCTTATGTGTAACATTTAGGTTTCTGTTTAGCTCGGCATAGCACACATAAATACTGTAATCCAAAGGCCAGCCATTTATTAGTGCACCTGCATCTTCTACTTTCTTTAATTCCCTTAGTATACTGCAGTTGCCTTGTGCTGCTGATCCTAGTGCAAAGTAGTGTTATGGAAAAGAAAAATTAAGCTACTATTACCATGCATGAATTACAATGATGAAAAATATTTTTCAAAATCAATCACACATATTATACAAGTAAAACTGAATTTTCAGATGCCTCAAATACGTAAATGCAAACCTGTTTGTTGTACACAACCTTATTTATATTGCTTTATAATTAGTATTCTGAAATCATGTACTATGAAGTAGTTACCATAGAGATAGACCTCAATAAACAGAGCACTTAAGTCATGCTTGAAACATGCATGTAGTCCATTTGATATCACTGAATATCCATGCCTAAATGATTTGTTGGACAGAGACTAAAATTAAGGTCCTTTAAAAATTTGTCTCATAGCCATTTGTTGAAAGTAACGTGGAAGGTGAAAATTCCAAAATATTCGTGAACAGTCTTCTGTTCTCACAGATTAATTTCCATATGTAACCAAAAAGCAACCCTCTCACCTTTACTTTCCAGTGTGTCATTGATTAGTAAAATGAAAACAAACCCAGAATGATTGTTCCAAACTTGAATTCAGTTTGAGGTTTGCTCCTTCTGTTTTGGACAGGAGGTCAGCCTGAAAGGTGTCTTTTCCTTCTGTATCACTTGGCATGATAAGGGATATAACTCTCCCTACAAGTATTGCCAAACAATATATGGCATACATTGTGCAAATAACACATACAATAGAACTAACAACATAAACAACACAACAGTGTGTCCCATCATGGCCCATCTAGAATCCCACGCACTAAATTAATGCCAGGAGCTTCTCAAGTTCTTATGTGTTTGAACGGAAAAAGAGTAATCCTATGTATGTACTATTTCAGTTTTGGCCCCAATGCCTAGAAAAGGAATTTAAACAAAGATTCATAATGGAAGTGAATTAATCAAGTTGAAAAGTAAAAAACCTTTCCTGAAGTGCCAACCTATCACAATGCCAGTAAGTAACCAGGAGGCTTGTCCACCTTCTGGAACTGTCTGAACATAGCTGCTCAGGAATTACAGCAGAACTTCTTTCAGGATCTCTAGATGTGATGACTACTATTCAGACTAGGATTGCCATATCCAGGTTTAGCATAGTCCAGTCTGAAAACAACTAAAATGCACATGTATTCATACAACTCTGATCTCCTTATCTGTTTCTCATGCACTTTCTCTTACTCTCCATCATTCAGAACAAAAATGAAAGTGAAAAATGAGAATGAAAATAAGATAAGAATCATTCCCCTAGTTTTCTAGGTCTCCTATTTTGCATTAAACTCCATGAGGATATATTTTTCTTACCATGTCAAATCTCTCTAAAGACAAATTCAGTAAAGTTCCATATTTCAGTATAGATTTTCAGCTCAGGATCTCAGGATGAGTTAGCTCTGGGCAAGGACTTTGCTTCTGTGTTTCTCCGATACCTGAAACATTGTGAGTGGTGTTATAGCTGAATAGTGTGTGTTCACGTCATTTTTTAGTAAAAGATTGTGGCTTTCATTTTGTGGCAGAACATCATAACCAAATAAATTACAACCAGATCCTGTTTTGTTTGTAAGTTGCCTTTTCTTGTTTGGAATGAAATAAAGTTTGTTTTTTTCTTTTGATACTGTTCAGGACCAGAGCACTAAAAATAACTTGAGTCTCACTACTGTGGTAGTGGTACATGTAGCTGACTCTGGTATTTTTGTCCTTGAGAAAAAATTTGGAACTGTTCCGTAGTTGTCTTGATCACGGTTATGGAAATACCTTTTCTTCCTGTGTGTGTTGTAAATAACTGTTGAGAAAAGCTATTGAAGAATAGCTTGATGTCAGTCATTAATACTTAAAATATTGAAAGGTATAATAAGAAATGTATTTTTGCTTTCTTTGTGATCCTTTGAAATGTTTTTCCATGTAAAGTACATCAAAGCAGACATTTATTTTTCTTGCAGCTCTATTAGACATAAATCTCACCTTTGGTTTCTCCAATAACAAAAATTTCTGCATATCCAGAACTGTCTTCTTGTAAACCAGTAACAGTGCAAAAAATACTGGATTTTTAGCAATGTGTATAGTTCACATAGGTAGAAAAATATCTGCAATTGCTTGTGTGTAACTAGCTTAGATAGCAGAGACCAAAACCCACAATGACAAATTATAAGAACAGAACAAATTCGAGGAAAGCAAGCATTGGGAAAATCTGCTCACATACTTGGAACTCAGTCCTGGAGGTAGCAAGCACACTTGTGTCCCATCAAACGATGAATAATTAGAGGATGTATCACTTCTGTAGGTCTTAGCCTCTACAAAGGAGCCAACACATGGTAATGTTGGGGTGGTAGATTTAGCAGAAAGTTAACTTTAGACACCCTGCTAAGTTGGCCAAGCATGCTAGCTTGTCTCCCAAGATTCCTGTTGGTGACAACAGAGGAAAACATGCTCATCCAGAAAACCAGACCTCTTAGACTCTTCCTCTGAATCACTGTCTAGAGAAAACTCTGAGCTTTCTTCAGTTCTTCATATATAAGTTCCTAACACAATTAGAGTTCCTCTCAAGATACCATCCTTTCATCTGCTTCTTCTGTTGCTCTTGTGTCAGGCTTGTCAGCCCTTTGTGAATGTCTTGGAAATCCTAGGCCACCTCAGACGACACCAAACACATTTAGTTCAGTGGGAAACTAAATCAAAGCTTCTTTACTTTCACTGACTGCAGGAAGTTTAGGAGGGTTGTCTGATTTACTTAGATGATATGAATACCTGTCCCAGAGTTCACTGGATTTGACTTCATTCAGTTGCCTGATGCTCCTTCTGTACAAAGAGAAGGTGTGGACATTGTCTGTAATTGAAACTGGAATCCAATGTGATTGTAGCATTTATCTAATGAAATTAACCCAGGTACTGAGACAGTGAGGGCACACAAACTTAGGAGACCAACCAGCCACTAAGAACTTGGGAGTCTCAGCAAGCTCATATAGACTATATTGATGCCATTACTGCTGTGTTTTCTTTCCTGTTAGTACCTATCCAAATAACAATCTTGGATATCTCTACCATGCTGAAGACTCATTCCCCCAGCTGCAATAGAAATACATAACCTTGAATACTTCAGTGCAGGCATTCTAGACCATCAGAAATGGCTAAAAGTGATCTATGATACATCTCGTTGATTTTCAGAATGCTTTCCTGCGGTTAGGCTCTTGGTTAATAGCTAAAAATTGCTGTTGTTCAAATCAGTATCCGTTCTGCATACTGTGATCTCTAAACACCATGGAATACTAGCATGGTAGAGGAAGCAAATGGAATTGGTTCTCGTGAAGAGAGAGGAATGAAGATCATCTTGGGGGGGGGGGGGGGGGGGAGTGGGTTCTGAGCTCCTGCACCAAAATCGCTACCACTTTAATCAAAAGGAGTTTTAATACTCATGTAAATGGAATGAAGATTTCTTTCTGACAGATAACTAAAAAAACTCTTTGGTGGATAAATATAGGGATAATGCCATTATTAGAGTTTGCTATCCTGCAGAAAGGGAACATTTATCCCCTGTTAGTACTAGTCCTCTTAGAAATGTACAAATCAAAGCTGGTTTTCATTGATCAGATTTCTACATTTCCATCAATATTACTGTATTTTTCTTTTCTAGGCTGTGGCATTTTTATAGGCTAATCAAATATCCAATATTACTAGGAGGCATTTAAAGTGAATGCCAGAACTACTAAGGAGTAATTTGAGAATTAGATCTATTTTTGTTAGTTGAAATGATCTCGACTTCCTCATATTGTATTGTACCTGATGCTCAGTAATATGATAGCACCAATACAAATAGAAAGATATCCGGTTTGAAGTTCTTAAATATCTGTTAAAAGTGGTGAGCAGTCCAAGCACATTAAAATTCCATTTTCCCCCATACAAGTGTTTGCTGCAGATGACCCCCACTGATCTTAAATATATTTCTGTATCTGTAACTGAATAGAGGTTTTCCGTACAGCATGTTCTAATGGTACTCTGGCCTTTAGCCAACAAGGCACTGAATAAGGCTATTTTTAAAATACAGAAACTGGGAACAGCTGCAGCAATCAAATTTGATAAAAACAGAGAGGAACTTTGCTTTTTTTTTTTACGGTTTGTCCAAGTTTAGACTCCTTTCATAGAACGGCTTTTGTTCTGTTGGATGAAGGGGGTATAAGAGTAACACAGTGAAATCCTTTTGAACAAATAACTTTTAAAGGAAGACAGATTAAAATAATAGGGGGCTTTTTGGTGCAGCAGCATGTTCAATGCAATTGTACCTCAAACTGTTAAAAGAATAAATCTATAAAAAAAAAAGAATACATTTTGTCTGCCAAGCTTTACCATAAAAGACTTATCCATAATGATCTCCCGAACTGGAAGATGAAACCTCTTGTTTCAAATGTTGAACATCTGAACATTGGTATTTGGGAGTAGGTTTTGGGTGGAAGTGATTTAATTTGAATGGTCTGGGGGGTGGGTTATGGGTTTTTTTTTTTTTAGTTTTCTTCTTTTACTATTAATCAAAAAAGTTTCTATTAAGAACTCTCCTCTCCTTTCCCCTGGTAAGCTGGGGGAAAAAAAAAGTTCACTTAAGGAAAAGTTTTACAAAGGCCTTCTGTGCACATTAAAAAGTTTAATAAAATATTTAATTATAAGGACTGATTCTTCCTTGTTTGCCCTCTTATTTTTTTGGGAAACTTGTCATTCAATGATTAATGAGAGTCAGGAGATGATTATATACACAAAAAAAATCCATTACATAGTAGTAGGCTGAGCTGTATCTGTTCAATAATTCCATCTGAGGGTGGAGTCTCTGTGCTGGACTGATGCAAGACACAGGATGCTGGGTGAAATCTGGGCCCCACTGAAGTCAGTAAGAGTTTTGCCACTAAATTCAGCAGAAATAGGATTTTATTGATTGCATTCATTTTAAGTGTCAAAAATAGCACCCTTGCATTCTTACCCCATTAAAGCTATTTAGTGCATCATCAATTTAGATGGTAGAGCAAAAATATACTGAATTTCTCACATATGCATAAATATGGGTATATAACATATATGTGTATGTCCATGTAGATATAAAATGGGGGTGCATTTTTGTGTGTGTTTATATATATAAAATATCTGCTTAATTTATTATCACTATATCTGAGTATCTCACCAGGGTGAAAATTACAACAGTGATGTATCTTTCTTTCTTCACGCTAAGAGGCAGGCTTAGCCTGTTTTGTTTTGTTTTATTTTGTTTTGGTTTGTTTTGTTTTAAAAACAGGAAAAAAATATGAAGACAAGAGGAAAGACTTGAGTTAAGAATCAATACTGGCATGAAATAGATGTATGGAACCACCTGAGATGTTAATGTTTGCAAGCAATCTCGGCAATGCAAAATACTGAAAACTGGGTCAAATACTATAGATGTAGGACTTGATATATATATCCTCAAAGTCAATATTAAGAGGGAGAATGGACTTCTAAAAACAGAGGGTGGAAATTCAGGAGTTGCTGATTTATTTCCTGTCTCTGCCACAAACTTCATGTGTGATCTTGGCCAGATCAGTTCTGCAAATTCATGTGCTTAACTTTACGTGGTAGAAATAATATTATGACTCTTGTGGGTCTACACACAATATATCCAGCTGAGTATGATAACAAGCCTTTTGCAGGACCTAAACTTGCCTGTGTATAATTTTCACTTTGTAAAATGGACATAATAATATTATTTTTTCCCCAATGCTTTGTCTGTTTTATTTGTCTATATTATAAATTCTTGGAGACAAGTGCTGTCTTTTGTTATACTTCTGTGAATCAGTAACAAAACAGAGCCTTGACATCATCTGGACCTCCAGGTACAGCTCGGATATAAAAAATTATAAATGTTGAAGCATGTGTTACTTCAGGTAGCTTCTCTAAAGCAAAGCATAACAAAAAACAGGATGTACAGATTGCTCTTGATTTATTGATTTCTTGTAACCAGGAATCTGAAAAAGCTGTTCATCTGAAGTCAGGAGAATACTGTGACATTAAACACATTTTTAGCATTTTATACGACAGCAGTCCTATCCCTGCATATGGAAGCGACCCCACATTCCTGCATAATGGGTAACTGTAGATTTAATACATGCCATGTTCTAGGAAGTTACTGAAGCATTCATGTAGTGCAGAGCATTGAGCTCAGGAGTTTTTCAAGGATCTGCTGGCATCATACCTGTTTTCAAATTCTTACCCAGTATTTTAACTGGAACCAAAAAATTTCCAGTGTGATGATTACTAGGGTTTGATTACATTTAGTAAGCCATGGAGCCCCTTCTCTTCGAAGACAAACTGCTGCCAGAGACAGATTTACCACTGACCAGCAGTGTTTTTATGCAAATGTGCCTGAGTGAGTGCAGTAACCCCAAGTTATAATAGAGTCATTCAATCTCTTGCCAGGACAGCAATATTTATATATTGCAAAGATAAATTGGATATCAAAACCAGTTCCATTACAGAGGCAAAGTTCTCTATGTAAATCAGTATTTCTAATCACACCATGCTTCTTCCCACCCCCTACCCCATTTTGCTTTCCTTGCTTTATCTTCATAGATTAATTCCAAATGTGTTTTTTCTCTTGTGTGTTCACTTTGAATATTGAAGCGTTCAGCTAATGCCAAGCTAATGGATAATGTAAACTCCTCACTAGGAAACTTTAAAGTCTCCAAGTGTGTTTCTTCATGCCTTGGGGAAGTGCTATAAAGGGCTTATATTCACGTACAGTGTTTTGTCTGCCACTTGTGCAAGTTTCTGTTTGGACTTCTCTTTCTTCTGCTGCCTGATGGGAAGAAATGGGCAGTCATCTCCCTAGTGACTTTATCTCCCCATCAGGAATGAGTGCAAGGGGTCAGATGCCCCTCTGCATGCTAGTCACCATCTGCTGACAGCAGCGCTCCCCTGGGAGAGCTGGCTTTGTTTACTGACGGGGCTAATGTGAGGAGACACGTGAAGTACTTTGGTTTGTGGAAGAGGGCAGGAGAGGCATGGTGCTGTGAAAACATTCCCACACACTCTAATGGCTCATTCACATAGAAAACAAGCGAGAGCCTTCAGCTCTTTCACAGATCTCAAAGTAGAACAAACGGACTCAAGAACCCCAAGGCACCAGTCAAAAAACACTTTCCTAATGCACTAATACCGAGATGCTCTACATGATAGCTTACCGATGAGATTTCAGCTCTCGTTTAGGCAACTAAATGACCCAGCTAGATTGAAAAGCTGCTCAGTATCTTGTAGTTGCTGTTCACTGTTAGCTGCTAAATTCTTTTTGAAAACTCTTAACCTTCAGTTTCCTAAACCTAAACCTCCTAAAACTGGTTATAATAGGTGAAGTGCACATTGGAGAATTTTATCAGTACAGTCACCAATTGATTATTTTCTCTTTAGAATAAAATCTGTAGAACGCAGAAGAAATACAACATGCCTAAAAAGAGATACATTTTTGCTCTACAGTTGGTAGAGACACACACAGATGTACACGAGTGTGTAACTTTAGAATATAATTTGAGGATCGAAAAGAAGTGACTTTCTAAATTAGGTCTCAAACACTGTTGGGATACATGTCATGGAAAAATCCACATTATAAGCCGTTTTAAGTGATGAATGATGTTTAGTGAACAGCAGCATTCATTATTCTGGTTTATAGTTTATAAGATGTATAAGAAGATAACACAAACAGTGATACTAGGTCAACCCACAAGTTCGTGTAGCTCAGTATCTGACCTCTAACACCAACCTGTATTGCATGATTAAAAATAAAGCATAAGAGGACAAATTTACGGTGATTCTTCTGTCAAAATACCCTACCAAATATATATCAATTTGTGATTTAGTGAATTTTGAAGTCTAGTATGGCATTATGACAACCAAAATATTATGTAAAAAGGATTTCCTGCTTCTTCTAGAAGTGCTATGAAACTCCTTAATTCATGCATTTTGAGAAATATTGAATTACAGTACTGTCTTCACCTACTCCATGACTCTCGTTATTTTCTCTGCCTATATCATGTTTCCTCCATTCGTCTCCTTACTTCCTGAAGGGTCCTAGTCTAATTTATTTTCATACAGAAGCTGCTCCGTATTTGTTAACATGTTTGTTGCTCTGTCATTTCCAGTTATTTTATATCTTCCTGTGCATTGCTGCGTGGACCAGAACTACAAACTCCATACTGTATGGATGTACCAATCATAATATTTGATGATATTTGCTCACTGTTGAGCATTGAGCTGATATTTTCATAGAAGTAGCCACAGTAACTCCATAATCCTAATTCCTGCATGACAATAGTAATTGTAGCCCAGCAAAATAAATACATGTGTATATGTGGACATATACACACAGACATACACACACCATATTTATTTTCAAAAATAATACATATGCGTAAAGCAGTCTACATATATGTAGTTAGCTCTATTTTCCCTCATGGGCATTAAGTTACACGTACTGAATTTTCTGCCTTAGTATTGCCCCATTACTCAGTACTGTAAAATTCGGAAACTTTTTTTTGTTATTCGCTTTTGTCTTTACTTCATTGAATCTAAAGTAACTCACTATTTACTTCTATTTCCAGATTGTTTAGGGGAATATGTTGAGCAGTACAGAGGCCAGCACAGATCTTTCTGAGAAATCAGTGATAACCTTCCGCCAGAATGAAGAATTACTTCCCCTTTCCTATCTTTTAATTTAATAGAAGACCTGATCTCTTTTAATAGAGCTTAGTCTCTTCCAGAGTCTTTGGTGGGGACCTTTTAAGAACAACTGTAATTCATTCATTGATGTCTTGACCCTTTATATTCAACCAGCGTACCTATAGCCATGTAACATCTTTGAAGAATGGGAGTAAAATTTACACACTCCTTTTTCCACTTTTGCTCCCTCTAGTTCTTATCAAAGTCAACATAGCTTAAAGATTTGTTGAAATGGATATGACTATGCAAAACCATCAGGTCAAATATATTAGCAAGGGCAGGAGCACAAACTAGCCCCAAGTTGATAATTGCATGTTATCTTTGCTTTAGTTTTTACTGCTTCTGAAGGAAGGTTATGTCTAACTTAAGCTTGATTCTAAAAATATTCGTATTGGGCCTAAAATATCCCCACTTTGGGAATGTGCCACTGCAAATATGAAGTTTTTGAAAAGGCTTCACTTCTTTGGTAGATAAGAGTATTGTTCAGTTCCATCTTCCAACATTTAATATACCACATTTTTTGAGATGTGTGGTATAGATCAAAGGGCAGGATTTGGCCCTTAGTTACCTGCTGTTACTGGCACTAATCTCACAGCTACTGAAAAATGATGCATCAAATTTATATCACTGCAAATGTCACTATTCTGAATCTTGCATATGTTGCCTGAGCTGTCAGTAATAAAAATCTGTTCTTAATTATTCTCCCGTTTAAAAAATAATAATTTTCTAATAACCCAGTGAATACAAATTTGATGTTTTCTTTGGCTGGAAACATTTTAATGATTTAGTACATCTATGTAGTTCTGTGTGCTTTTATAATATAATAGCTTTTGCAAATGAGTAGGATGTTCCCATTTAAATCCCTACGGCTATCAAGAAAAGCAGAATTTGTTTAAATCTGAGTTAAGTTTAAAAGTGAGTAACTTAAGGAGAACATTTTAAGAGAAAAACAATTCAGCAGAAAGCCAGACATACGAAATTGGGCCTACATGTGTTACAGGGATGTAAACTATAGAAATATATAGTTAAAATTAATCATATTGTACATTTTAATCTTTTGTCCATCTTATTGTTTTTCCTTAATAGGAAAGAATAGGGCTTATTGTTGCTTCATTAATATTATAAGGAACTGATTTCACTGTGATGAGAAAATGAAAATAGCAAAGAATATTAAGAAAGTATAAGAAGAAAAATGAAGGCTTTGGATAGTATCAGATTTTCTGGTTGGAAGCAGAATAATCCAGAGCATAAATCCTATTTGCTTTTAATACTTCCCCCCTCCCCCGCATCACAGTACCTCCTTCAGTTAATTACCTTCATTCAAAGCCCAAAGAAGTGAACAGAAAAGACTCCCTTTGAAACTTTGGACTAGCCTCATAGTTATGATAATTAGCATGAAATTCCACCTTCATTAAAAGTTGAAGGGTTTAAAATATACAAAGAGTAATGTGCTCTCCTTTCTTTGCTTTTTCAGTGTGATGATAGACTAACATTTTAGCTCATTGCTGTGCTTCACTGAATAGTGTACCTTTTGGAAATGTGGATATTAACAGCCAATCTATAAAACACACGTAATATACAGCTAAAAAAAAATGTTTCTTTTTCTTGTCCATCTGGTCTTGGCAACATGTATTTAAACAGAAACATATAAAACACTTCATACAAAACACCCTAGTTGATTCTGGATAATATTTCATTACCTTGCTCGGTTGCTACTCAAACCAGACTGCTATATTACTGTTTAGGTTTCTGGTTGTATCTCTGTTTGTATCTGCAATTCAAGACAGAATTTGTCCTTGCTTCCTGAAGGTCACACAAACTAACATTTATTTTACCGGAGACAGTATTTATTTAAAATTTTTTTAAGTTTAATGCCAAAATGTTACATAATCAAAAAGTAGTGTGAAACAAAAATGTATAACTGGGTGCAAACAAGCACTATGAAGTTCAGGAAAGCTAGATGAAATAGTTGCTGATATAAGTTCTTTTTCTGCCTTTTTTGCATTGAATCTGTGCACTAATTGATACAAAGATTCAGTGTAAAAAATAGTATGTGGTCTCATAATTAAAGACTATAATAATGCATGGACAGAAAGGCTGAATTAGAGTCGTAAACATTGTCTGGAAAGGATTGTATACAAAATAATCCAATAGGGTCTGGAGCACTGACTTTTCCTTTACCAGATTTTACATACCTGTTGAAACAATGGACAGCAAAAATTTCTCAACTACAATCATCTCATTCTATGGGTGTCAGGTAACCTAAATGAAGGCGTCTCTCCTATTTTCTCATATAATAAGATTATTTGTTCAGTACGTATGTATTAAAATATACCATGGATATTATTATTGTATTTTAGAATCATTTTGGTCAGGATATTTTAGAATGCTGTGACAACAGGCCCAGTTGTGTCCATCCTTAAAGCTACAATCAATTCTCAGGAATCATCATTTTTGCTAGTTCTGTTCTCCACGTGTATTATTATCAGCTGGTCTTTTGACAATTCCTGCTAGTCAGGATGACTGCTGTCAAAATGTAGACAAAATGTCTTTTTTCATCTTTTGCAGATCTAAGTGACCAGCTTATGGAAGTGGTTGGTCTGGAAGGAGCCATGGAGATGGGACAGATATACACAGGACTGAAAAGTGCTGGAAGACGGCTTGCCCAGTGCTCGTCTGTTGTCATCAGGTATCGGCAGCTTTAATTTGTACTACACTGTTGTAATGAAACAGTAAAGTTTCATATATTATCAGTTCACTTTCTTTGGTAGTTTAATAGTCATAATTACTGTACTTATTGCTTGTGAAAGTATCATTTTTATATATGAAATATATCTATTCTGTCCATATTCTGTGACCATACATCTTCCTTTCCTTAAGTGTGTCAAAAAACTAGAAAAAGGGTGTTTACATTCAGTCTTCACATGTTGTAGTCAACTGTCATTTCATCCTATGAAGAAATACTGTCAAGCAGTTGGAGCAGAAGGAGTAAGGCATGAACATCTTGAGTTTTATTATTGACATACACTCCATGCAATTTTGAGCAAAAAGTCATTTACCATTACTTTGACGTGTTTTAACTGATTTATAATGCATACCTCACCAGGGAATAGTAGCATGTAATTAGTATTTGTAAAGCACTTTTCTGATCTGTAGAAGTCAAAGTGCTCTGTTTTTAATTTATTTGTTATTTACTGAACACTGACAAGACACTATTAATAAATGTGTTGGTATGTGTAAGCTGCTAATGGTGGAGCACGCTAATTTAGTTGTGTTTTATCATTTACTCTGCTAAAAGTGACCAGAACATTCACAGGAGAGGAAACTTGGATTAGAACTCAAGGAGAAAATAATTATTCTAACTTTTGGATTAGATAAGGACTGGAAAAGATATAGATGGTCAGCTCTTCCTCAGTGAAGAATTTCTTAGGAAGAATTTTCCAAGATTGTAATAAAATCATAAGCTATACAATTATAAGCCCCAAAAGCCTAAAACAAGCATAAAACAGAAGAGCAGCAATAAAAACTTTAGGAAAGTAAGTAGGATTTGCCAAAGTGCCTGGCATATTTTTGAGATTCTCCTCCAGGACTGGGTGATGTTGACTTCAAAAGTGCTCTTTCTGAGTTTAAGGAAGAGAAATAAGATCACAGAGGCATTCCAACCTTCTCTGGATACCAAGAGGTAATTTTTATAATCCCCCATCAGCAGGACCACAACTGCAAAAGATTCAGAACCCTTCCAAACCTATAAAGTGAGAGCTCATTGAACATTCTTCCCTTCTTCCACTTACGGCCATAGATAACAGTGGATAATCCCATGAACTGTTAGTCGTTTTCGAATAATGTCCAAGCCAGAATTTCCATTGACCAACATGAGTGCTCAGTTGACTTATTCTTCCATTATTAGATTTATCTATTCCATGTTATTTCTAATAGTCTTGTATCAAACTATTATAATGCAGAAATATAGGGTTGGAAGAGACCCAAAAAAGATCATCCTTTTTTTTTTTTTTCTTTCTCATTTGTCTACACTTTTCTTAATGTGGTATCCAAAACTAGACAGGGAGCGCTGGGTGTAGCTTTATGTTAAAATCAGTGCCCCTTTACTAACAATTTAAATTTATAACATGGTATGTTAAAGCCTCTGAATGTAGTACAACTGTCATGTTACGTGAGTGTTTTGTCGAACCCAGAATTAGACACAAGTGTAAAAACAACTTTTATAGTTCTAATAAATGGTGAAGATAGAGCTAAAATTTATTTCTTATTTCCTTTGTAGTAATCAGTCTAAATTATAAAAAATAGCAGAGGTTCCTTTGTCTTTTCAGTTAATAAGGTTTATTCCTGAAGGTCTTGCATAATTCACTCTTTATTTCACAAATTACAGACTATTCTCCCGTGAGAGAGTAGCATATTAGTAGCAAGATGTGTGAATGCTTGCAATGTTTTTGCTTTGTGTGTTGAAAATCAAACTAAGCCTACTAAGTGACTAGGTTATTTTTGTAAGCATGTTGGATCATACCAGAGATTACATAGAAGTTTAGGGGCAAATCAGGATTATGTGTGTGTGCTGTCACATACATGCCTCCTTAATAAATGCATTTATCAATTTTGTCTAGTTACTTTTTCTTATACTATGAAATATATCCCTTTAGGACCACCAAGTCTCTGCCTATGCAGATAGATGGGGAACCTTGGATGCAAACTCCTTGTACGGTAAGGATACTGTTATCACTGGGAAGAGAGCTGAACAAAAAAAAGTATGAACTTTTTTTAATGAGTAACAAAAATTCCAATAGTCAGAAATATTAACTGATTTGTTTACTTTCAGTTCTTCAGTGATAGAAGGAGGATTGTTTGGTTGTAAAGGCAAACATTGTCATCAGCATTAACTCAATTACTTACATAACAACCTCACACAGTTATTACATAGTTCAACATCCACTGCATTTTCAGTTTATCATGCTGCTTTTCCCACAGGTTGGGATGGAATAAAAAGGCATTTATTTCAGAAGTTTGGAAAATATGCAAAGGGTGCAGCCCCAGCATCCCTTTGCCCAGTGTGATCATTTGTTTGTGATGATGATTCAGATTTATAGTCTCTATTGCTGAGGAAAAAGCAATGTTCGTTTTGATGCTAAAATGTATAGAGTAACTAATTATTCTTTAAAAATTTAGGAAGATTGTTCATTGTTCTTTTTGAGAGTTCATATCAAGGAGGTTTTATTTAAAGCTGAAATCTTGACTGTGCTGATTGAATTATACAATAGAGCTAATATTTAAAAAATCCTTACAGTTTAAAGGAGAAGTTAAGGAAATTAATTAGTCTCTTTTTTCAGTGCCCACACATACAAAGTGAGGGCAGGTAAACAGCAATGAGAGGAGAGGAGAGGAGAGGAGAGGAGAGGAGAGGAGAGGAGAGGAGAGGAGAGGAGAGGAGAGGAGAGGAGAGGAGAGGAGAGGAGAGGAGAGGAGAGGAGAGGAGAGGAGAGGAGAGGAGAGGAGAGGAGAGGTTTTTTGAGTAACTGTTTACAGACAACACAAGAAAGGTGTATCTCTAAAAACTCTCCATTTTCATCTCTCTCTGATAAATTATAGAGGCTATCTGAGCCTTTGGAGAAGATGTTGAAGAAATTTAAGCTCTTTGTTGTTGAATATAGTCTTAGCAACATGATTTAATACACAATTTTACTAATTTTGTTTCCCTAAGAAGACCTGTGTTTTTAAGTAGATGAATTGCTGTAGCCTTACAGCTTGTAAGTATGACAAAACAAGAATGTGACAAGGAAGAAATCCCACTACAGATGGGAGTAGTTCTCCAAACCAGGGTACTGGATCACTTTAATGAGCTTTATGTCTGTAGTAGAATTAAAAGCTACACAAAAATGTTAAAGGGAGCACCTTCAGTAGGGTGCTAATAGGCGTGGCAGCTGATAATGTATGTGTTAGGATGACAGAAAAGGATTTTGATACTTCATGTTTACCAGATACACCACAGTGTACAGCTGAACAGCGGGGAAAGTGCCTGAACTCTAATTCTCTATGGTAAGTGCTCAGATGCTGCAATGAGAGGAGAACCATGTGAACACACCCTGTGTGAAGGCAGAACAGTGGGGATTTTATGAGATTTATTCCAGGAAACTTTTTGGAGTTAAGAGATATTATCTTTACCTCTTCCACAACAATGGCTCTGTGCAGAGCAACAGTACTGAACACAGCAGTTACATGTTCAGGAAAAAGACATGTAATTTTTCAGTTGCCAGATTACAGAAAAGAACTTATGGAAGGATGCTGGCAATAACATGTGCTTTTTTTTGTCTTGATTGCTTGCTCTGTGCAAAATCCCTCCTATCTGATTGATAATGCTAGCAGAAACTGCCTGCACAATTGAGGACAAACCTGGAAAAAGAGACGGTTCTTATATTTCAATTACTGCCTTGAGGAAACAGTAAATTATTACTGATAATTACTGCTGTCCAGTTGAAGTACCATTTTAAAGGGGTTAGAAATGGCATATACTTTTCTGTGGAACACATCCTTTTTGCTATATCATTGTTAAGAGAATAGACTTTGTGTTACATAAGGAAACCGTGCTCTTTAATGTATTTATGTCCTCTGAGAAGAAAATACATGAACTATTTGTCTAGACTACTGCATCTCTATGAATTTAGATATAGAGTTATTATTTTATGTTATATTATTCATTTTTCAGGAAATGTTTTTTCTCTGCTGGGGAGCTTAATGTATTTATTGCAGTTGATCCTTGCATTATTTATTGTACATGTACCCCGCTCTGTTTTCTACATCTTAGAAAGGAATAAACATGTATGGTCCAACGTCTCCCCTCCCCACTAATTCTAACTACACTACAGTTTTTTTCCTTGAAGTTCTCTGCAAAGTAGCTAGGAATTCCTCCTGAGACAATTACAAAGATGGATGTTAGCTTTCTCTCGACTGAAGTTTAAGATTTTATTTCTAAATGTGTGCTTCAGAGAGGTCTTTGTTTGGAAGCCAAAATGTGTTTGATTACATAAGTATCAGGATGATATCTCAGTGATGTGTATCCAAAACCAGAATCTGAAAAGAAACATAAAATCAAAATCAATTCTTATGTGTAGCCAACTATGTAGCCAATTATTTGAACCTGCAAAAGCTCAAATTTCAGAAAAAAAAGGAGACCAATATGAGAATCATGAGCTTTTGTCTTCTCTAGAGGCAAAACTGCAGTTTTCTCCCAAAATTACCTGAAAGCAAATGATTAATGACCAGTTTTTAAATTAAAAAAAAAAAAAATGTGATGTTTAGATAAAGAAATCGATGAGTTTAGTTCCTTAGGTAACATATGAGGGTTTGGTTTTCCTTTTATCTCCTCTCTTAGGAAATTTCTTTCCCTAGCTCTTACAAGGAACTGAGGCTCGTATACAAAGATGCTGGCACTTCTGCATCATGCACTGAGACATGGGGGGACATTCCTATGCTACCTCTTGTTTTGCATTCAGTTGCCGAGGGAAGGCACTTATTAGTTTACTAGCTATATGGCTTTAAGGACAGAAGCTACTATCTCCGCACAGTACAGGCCTGCTTGGATATACCATCTCACTAGTTCTAGGGGAGAGACCCCTGCACCTTGTTCTATTGCATAGATCATGTACACCAGTTAGACACAGCACCTGAGCCTCAGGTTTTTGATTCCTTGGTGCTACAGCCAGAAAGCTATTGTTAAAAAAAAGACTGCTCTCCCTCCCTCTCCAACTGTCCTTCAGAAAGTTGAAATAATACATTTTATTTTGGTATGGTCATCTCAGGAGCTTCAGTGTCATCTAAGTTCAGTAGCTTTATGGACTGACCTATAAAAATTACAGAGACTGAGAAAGAAATTCATACAATTGGCAGGTATTGAGTAAACCCTGGCCCAAGGTGCAAGTGGTTAAGGTCAGAGGTCCCCTTCTGTTTCTGCTTCAGATTTTGATACAAATGAGAGTATTTTACAAATTATTTTTCAAGAAATCAAGTTTAACCTGATCAAAATTCTCCTGCTATTCCATTACGCATATTAAGGAAAACAAGTTCTGCATCAAGACCCTGTTACGTACGGAATGCAGGCTGCACATGCAGGCTTGGAAGTTTATTTCCCGTTGAAGGAATCAACAAGTTTATCTTTGCTAATTCTCCTTTCTGACGGGAAAAAAAGTTTTATAGAAGTAGCACAAGTTGCTGACAGCTGTCCCTCCTCATACATATTGAGATCATGTTCCCCCAAAATGACAGTGTGGGCTCTGAGAAAATGCTGTGGGATGCAATAGACAATACAGTGATTCCCCAGAAGCTGTGATCTGTGATTTTTTTCATTCCTGCTATCAGTTTTAGTACTAAAGAAATTGTCCTGTGCTTCTTTTAACATCTTTTATGATCTTCTGTTGCACACACACCTAGCATCCCTAGATGAGAGCAGGCATGTGTTTCTGTAGGTCCTGTGCATACTTAAAAATGGGAGTGGCTTGGTCCAAAGATCTGTCATCCAGAATTATTCAGTATGTTGAACACATGCAGACTGCAGTGTCTGGCAAAGTCACTGTGCTCTGGTATAATAAGATACACAATCTGAGCATCAAATTGTATTGTTTTCACTGTTTTTATAAAGGAGTCTTTGGGAGAAGGAAAGATGATAATGTTAATGTTATGTTAAACATCTCGTCTGATTAGCTGAGGAGAAAATTCTATCAGAGCTCTCCCAGACAAATATAGTAACATGAAAGATATCCATGGTTTCACCTGATATCCAAACAGGTCATTAATAGTAATGAAACTTCAAAGATTCTCAAGTTAATTCAATGAACTTCTAGCTTTAGCCATCAGGATTTTTTTTAAGAAAAGTAATCTTTCAATTTAGCTACATAAATAATTAGCATTGTTTTGAAAAAAAAAAATCCATAAGAATATTCCATCTTAATTAGAAGTAATTGTGATTTCAGTTCTTTCATCTATTCCTGACTTGGTTGGCATCATATCTGAAAGAGTGTCAAGCTGCTAGCAACATTACATTAAATGCAGAAGACACAAATGTCTATAGAAGATGCAAGAAGATTGCCTAAATGAACAAAGGAAAATTAAAATCCCTAGTCAGAGCCCACCTAATGGATTGCCAGAAATGTAGTTTCATAGGCATCTGAAATACACAGTATTTTTAGAATTATTTACTGATATGAATACTTGTAGTAAGCTTTTTAATAGTGAAACTCAGAAATAATATTTCAAAATACTGTAATTTGAATGCACTTTAAAAATAAATTTTGAATGAATGAATGAATGGTTTCTCTCTAGCCTTTCCTTTAGTCCCTAGAGATGTAATGAGCCTGAGCACAGACATCCTTTTCAAGTCCCACCTTTGTAGTTAAATCCACAGAGAAACAAGAACTAAAAACAAAAAAAAAAAAGGTTTTACTAATAATCACTGTTACACCAGGGCTGGGTGTGAAAACTGAGAGAGAGTCACAGACTTGCTTTCGTGTACATCCATTGGCTCCAACACCCTATAGATCGCATGAAGAAGCTGCAGCTGTATTCTAGACTCTGTCTGTAAAGTATCTTCTTTCCATGTCACTGAATGTAGTAATATTTTCTTACCAGTTTTTTATAATGGGAGAATTTAAACTTTTGTGTCTGCTTCTTTAGAGCAAAGAGAAACTGGATCCTAGATAATGGTGGCTGATTTTAGTAGAATATTAGACAATTATTACAGAGGTAACCCATAAATGGAAGTAAATCACTAAAAAAAGTTTTTGGTGTTATACTAAAATGCTACGGTTTTTTCCCTTTTGAGCAACAATGTGCATACATTTCTGTTTCAAGGCCAGAGTGATTTATTGAGTTTCTAACACTTTATTTTGCATCTGGGCATTATTTTTTGTGCTCACAGGTACACTGCACATTAATTGGTTTTGTTTACCTATGCATATTTTTTCTTAATTTCACAACAGTAGTTTTTGTAATTGACAAAGCAATTTACTGCATGTGTGCTTTCTGCACCCCAGACAAATACTCTAACATGTAGTGCACCTTTCTTTTCGGTTCAGATTGTTAAGAAAAGAATTAGTTATGACTAATTGCCAATTAATTTGCAGTGGTTTTAGGGAGGAGGGGGGAAAAACAATTGCACCTACTAATTAAAATTTAAAATATTCCAAAGTGTCATCTTTAGGTGTCTATGGAATACATAATTTCCATTTTAGTTCTGCACTGGATCTGTAACAACCCTGAGCTTGACAGCTCTATTAATTTAAAACCTCAGTGATACCTATTAGTACAAAACATGAAAAAAATGTCATTAATCATTTATTTTAATTTTGCAGCTCTGTCATTTTCTCGGTATGTTTAAAAATTATGATGACACCGTAATGTTTTCCAATCTACCTGTGTGAAGGGGAAACGGATCACACTACTTAGGAGAGAGACTAGAGTATATTATTAGAGCTTAATTAATGCCAAACTGATTAGATTTGATTGCACTTTGCACAATAATATTGTTAAGAAATTTATTTAAAAGATGTGTTACATAATGCTATATTTAAAACAACTGGTCTAGATCTGAAGAGGTTTTGACCAGAATGCCACATAATGCAAGTCACAGGTTAATTTTGTTTAGCACTGCCTACATTCTAAAGGTCTTATTCATTATCATGATAGCCAGTACAGCTCTTGATCACCTACAGGAAGATAAAAGTATTTGGTACTCCTGTGATACAGAGGTGTCGCATCTCTCCATTTCCTGCAAGGGGAGCAGCATGTGGGCATCTAGGCTGTGGGAAAACCCTCATACCCTCAAAACTACCAACATCCAAACCTGCTGATAGCATGGAAAAAAGAGACCGTAAACTAACAGATCCAACTTGATAAGTTTTTTCTGTCAGTTTTTTCCTTCTGTCCTTAAAATGCAGGGTGTCCTTCTTTAACATTAATTGAAATATTAGAAGCAGAGCTGATTATCTCTGTTTCCAGTTTTCTATTGCCGTTTAGCATTGTAGTTAGTACCTGTATTTATAGCACCATGTTCTGTGTTAATAGTAAATATTTAGGCATTCTGTGAAGTCAGGAACATGAAGGTAACCAGCACATACTGTAGAAAAATGAACATGAAAGCAAAACTGATTGACCTAAAAGATGTAGTTACCATGCTAAAATTATTGATGCTCAATGCTTTTCATTCAGTGGATGCATTGTATTAATGTGGCTTCAAGGCATATTTTGAAACTCTGACCTGCTCATGAAACAAATAAATATTTGGTTTATTCATTTATAAGTATCTTTAGTATTAAAATTCAGGCTTCTTCTTTATCAGAAAATTTGCTATCAACAAATAGGGAGCAATTACCATCTCTTCTTTTAAGAATTATGCTCTTTTTTAAGTAGCTCTGGTGTTCCTTCCCATGAATACATCATTGGACACAATTTCTAATACTGAGTAAACTATCTCAAAAATTATTTTCCAGAATTCCATAGTAATTTGTATGTTTGTCAGGGTATCATCAGTTCCTAAAAATATGTTAGGTTAGGGTTTGAGCTTTTGGGATTTTTGTCTGAGTAATCTCTTTTTCTCTTCTCTGTGTGTGTGTGTGTGTGTGTGTAAATCACAGATTCACCTAGGAAAAATGAAAAACAAAAAAATAATAGGTCTCATTTAAAGCTTTTGTAACTATGCTTCTACTAAAAAAAGGTTGCTTGCTGAATGAAAAAGAAACTGAATGGTAAAAGTCTTTAGACATTCTATGTGCACACACACACAGAATCTATATACAGCTATAAATAGCGATTTCTTTAAACTAAATCTTGGTTACTTGTAATTAAAGATTTTTCTCTTTTTTTTTTTTGTCCATTTCAGTGTCCCATACAGCACTTTCAGTGTTCAGTCCTACTTTGACCTACAACACTATTTCTCTAAGACCCTTAGTGCTGCTTCCCATCTCAAAGTGTGTACTGTTGCTTGTCACCCAAACTCACAGCACCAACTCTGACAGTGCTGCCAGTATGAAAACAGCAGCAGAAGTAAGCGTCCAGGGCAGAAATGCAGTGCCTGAAAATCTTGAGAAAGACAAAATTAGCCTATTTCAGGCAAGGTAGTGCAATGGTCCAGTGTGTGTTACAAACATACTGATCTCTTTTTATCATCCAAAGACAAGATTTTATAATCTTTTATTTTTTTAGCAGGAAAATAAGGAATCAACGGTTATAATTGTCAACCAATGCAATGTTAACATACACTACCCTGCATAAGTAAACAAATATACTTTAAGTTTACACTTTATTTTTGGATTTTCAGAATGAAAAATATATTTTATACCACTGGCATCATGCCAGTTTATAACAGTTGAAAATATGTCTTGGAGAAATGCATATAGGACTCCATCCCCATGCTCATGAGTGGTTAATCACGTTCATGCGTCTTAGCTGATCTCAGCTGATAGGATACAACATACTGAAGAGGTCATGGTCTCCGAAACAGATGGCTCAAGCCAAAAAAGAACATTACAAATGATAAACATTTTCTCAATATGTAATTGCATTCATCCTCAGCAGCATTGAACAGCCCCAATCCAATATGCAATCTGTATGGGGTCTTGGGAGTACCTCACCTCTTCATACTAAAGCCATCTTCTGAGCTTTGCTCTTTTATTCATTTTAAGATGGAATTACTATGAGTTACCTCTGAAAGGAAACTCTGAGGCCATTCCTACTGCTACATCATGGCCAAATCTTGCAGTAAGCTGAACCCTTATGACTCTCGAAGAAGTCACTCACAGCAGCTGCAGATTACTTCATGTATTGATCCTCAGAATCAGGTTGATATCATCACTGTTCCTGAGCCCCAAAATATGTCTTATGAAGCATATGAAAGTTACAAAAATCCTTGAGGTGATTTTCCAGAACCAGATCATCAGCTGGTATAAAGTGAAATCACTGGAAAAATGCCAATTTACCCCAACTGCAGATTTGGCTTCCAAAGTGGTGCCTGAAGCAGAATTTCTTGTGAGAAAATATGTTGATGCCAGTCTTTGAAAATGAGAGTTATTATCCATGTGAAATTAATCTAGGTTGCCAAAAAAACCCCGTATGCTACATTCGATACTAATGAACAATGTTGACAAAAACAGGTCACGTATGAAATTTGAGACTAATGAACTAAGGTGGTGTGGAAATGAGCATTTGGAGAGTAAAGTGAAGGCTCTAATAGAGTTAAACCATCCCACTCATTCTGTTGAGATTTTTATGTTTCTGTCTCCTTTTATTGTAAAGTAAATTTCCACCCCAAGAAATGTCCTGATCTGTATTTTAATGAGCCTCTCCACGTGACATACATTTTTTGTTTCATTACTATTAGTGAATGGCAAGTGAAGGATATTCATTTTAACTTGAAAATGTCAGGTATGCACTTTAAGAGATATATTTTTGCAGTTTTTAATGAGGTGGTGTTTCTTTTTGAAAGAAATACCCATCTCTGATGTGGGTACTATGCAGGTGACAACTGATATTTAATAAGTGATGGTTCTTGTATTAGTCGTAGTTCACTAAAGAAAATGTCTCGGATTGCTTTTGGAAAACTCTTAGGCGTCACTAGCCCAAAGGCAAGATGTGACCTTTTTATTACATAATGAGAATCATTTATTATCTTACAATGTATCTTAAAGTCACAGACAAAATGCCACTTTGATAATTGCTTTCAATTAGCTTTGAGCATAGCATACATTCATAAAATGTCTTCTCTAATTTAGACTTGAATTAGAGAAAATTGCAGACATAATCTACTTTAAGGTTGTCTCATTTAAGGTGATTCGTAGTTTTATATCAAAGAAATCAAAACGGGTGGCTTTAGAGCAGTCTTACAAAGTGTTTTAAATAGGCTTTTCAATATTTGAGTCTATTCTATTAACAATTAATTAACAAATTAGAATGCTAGTTCTTCTTTTTGACCTTTTTTGTGTATTAACTTTTGACTTTTATTCACAATGGTTATTTTGAAATTAAGCAGTGTCATATGTTAAAAGAGAAGTACAGCTTGATTAGATGTATAAATAAAGCATACAAAGACATAGCTTATATCTTAAGAATAGGCAACAGCTTGGTCTGTCAGCATGTTTGTCCTTTCCAACTTTTAAATTCTTATTCATCCTGTAGATTTGTTAACATATTCAACAGCAAGCAATAATCCCACACTCAAAAAGTAAGATCACATATTGGCATGTATTTTATTGCATATGATTTTTAATATTGATTGCGTGTATAATTTAAAGTATTTGTGGAAACAATTATATATAGATTGGTTTACTGCACATGTAATGTCATTCATAAAAAATACAGGTATTTGCCTTTCATCTCTGATTAAATGAAGAAGATTTGGCAGTTGCATGTAAAGATAATACAGGTATCTCAGGTACTTGGAATTGAACTAGCTCAAGGGATAACTTTGTTTTTCTTCTTTCTTCCCCCAGATAAAAATTACTCACAAGAACCAAGCCCCCATGTTGATGGGACCTCCTCCAAAAACCGGTCTTTTCTCTTCTATCATCAAAAGAACAAGGAACCACAGCAAGGAATAAGCCTGTGTAGTTTAGTTTTTAGAAAACCAATTAGCTTTGTTGGGCTTTGGAATATTTATGCTGGAAATCTTTCAAGAATTTTAGAATATCTTCTACTTGCAAAATCATGGATTTTGGTTTAACAGTTTCTGTAACTGAGCTAATGTAAAACTATGCTATTAGAAAAAATTATTGCCACAGTTTTGTAGGCATTTTGCATGATGAAAGCAGATGTTTACATAAAGTGATACAGCATATTTTTTGTTGCATGCGTTACCATTTACTAATGTATGGGCTAATTCTGCCATGGAATATGGGAAGAGAATGCCATGGGTAATTTGATTTTCTTTTTTTTCCATTTCAACGTTTTCTGCTACAATGATCATATGCCATAGGTTCAATAGTATCTTTTGAATCAAACATCTTCACATCAATAGCCAATTAGACCTGTTTCAGAGTAAAGTTTATTACAGATCTCATTAACCTGTACTTTTAGTTCATCATTTCTTTCTACCCTGAGAATATTTTTATTCAGCTAAGCATCAAAATCTTTTATCTTATTCTGATAACTCCTATGTATGTGAGTAACTGTACCTGCTGAAAACATCTAACAATGTGTGCAGTATCCAAATGATCATGATTACTCTTCTGTAAGTTTTTGTAAGACTGGAAGTCAATGCAAGTTTGAGCAAAAACTGTAAGGCTAAGGAGACCATGCTAAGAGTGAAGATAATAATACTTGCAAAACTAGCCATCAGTGTTGTTTGTTGAAACACTAGAATTATTTTAATAAGCAATGCATCTCTGTAACATGGCAAACTTTAAATCATTCTGCATACTGACTGATAGTATAGTGCGTACGCACAGAAATAACCAAAGCTCATGCCTAATAAAGTGCATTTCCCACCAAAGATTTAGTGAAGGATGCTTCAGAGAAATGGGTTAATGCATAATTAATCAAGCTCACTGGAGTAGACTCACTTCTGAAAATTTACGGTTCTTTTGATTACGTTGGCAATGTCCAGACAAATGTTGGGGTAGGAAAAAACATTAAATTAATTGCAAGCAAATAGTCACTTTTCATTTATTTCACAAGATGATAGACATAGACACATACTCTAAATATTGAGACATAGACACATACTCTAAATATTGGAAAAATCAACTTATATCTAATTTTGTTGTCATTATTATTTATAAATTTATGCCATCCATAATTTACTCATCCCCTAAATTAATCTCTTAAGGAAAGGATAAACTGTTACCTATTATGCTTTTGTAGTCTGCTGTCTGGAATCAAAACATTTCTTGTCATAAATTTTGGGGAGGCAGTTGCTCAGGTTTTTACTTTCTTAGCCCTCTGAGAGACTTCCTAACAGCTTAGAAATCATAATGCAGGGATTTGTCTGAGGTTTGCACAGCATTGTCTAATGTTGAAGGGAAGTCCAAGAATGGCAACTTTTTTCAGTCTTGCATATAAACAGTCTCAATCAAAAGTTTTTGTGCAGTCTTAACATTGTTATTTGTTCAGAGTGAGCTGCTTCTCAGCTCTGCATGTCTTAAGTTCTCAGAGATTTCATCAAAAAACAAAAAAGGAAAAAATAAAACTTTGCTTGAATTGCATGATTTCCCATTTTTATCTAGACTTCAAAATGTTAATGATTTATTAAATATATTTTTCTATTGATTCATTCATCCATTAAAAAATAGTATTTCATCATTCTGTAGTGCACGGTACTGTGCATGTATTTAAATAAACTTACTATCATTTGTTTCTCAGTATAAGAATTCAACAGAGTTCTAATTTATGTAACAGACACTGAAATAAAAGTCAGTATATAGTTGGTAAGGATTATGTCTTTGAAATATACAGTCTGTGTTCTGTAAACATTAGGAGGTAAATACCAGTTAATGTTATGTTCAGCATTAGGTAGAAAAATATGACAGCAATTTTTTGCTAAAATTAAGATCTTGTAATTCTCCATTCTTGGGTCCAGTGGTGTTGACAATTACAGTTACTGTAGGAGTAATCTAATATTTTTCCTGTGCATTGCAAACACACACAGAAGCATTTGATGCACTCCTTAGCTGCAAACATACATAAGTAGAGAGCAAAAGATATTTGCAAAAAGAAGGAACTTGCTGACATAATATTACATAAAGTGTACATTGGTTTTATGAAATTATGGTTACAGGTGATAAATATTTTCACATAACTTGACATAGGATTTTCTACCAATGCTCTCAACTTTTTGTGGCAAAAATGTATTTAACGATAATATATAATGTGCTCTCTATGATTATCTCATTAACATTGTAACTCTGAAAACAAATAAAATTATACGTAAGGTATTATTTAATAACGTATGCAATGTTAAATGTGCCAGTCTGTGATATCAAATTATTCACAACACACTTTTTCATATAAAGAGGGATAGATGTGTTTAGGTAGTCACAATTTCATACAATTCTGACTAGACTTATAAAAGGTAAATCAGATCTGTTCGTCAGTATGTATCAAATTCCCACTGTAGCAAAATATAATGGAGCAGTCATTTTACTATATTGGCACTTATCATAGCAGTGACATTCTGTCTATTAATCTTGGTTGGTTGGTTTTTTTAGTACAGCCTCTAATAATTTAAAACCATGCTCAGGTTGAAAGTATTGATGATGAAGAGAAAATCTTAGAGTACATAAATATAGTATGAAAGTAAAATGCTTGATTTAATGAAATAGAACTTGGGGGGGGTTCCTTTTTCTTTCACTTCAGCACGCACAGAATTAACATCATGAAATTACACATTGGTGTATGAAGTGAAACAAAGAATATATGCATGTATCTTCATACAGCTGAAATAGATGCACTGTTCTTACATTGACTGAAGAGTAGTAGCTGTAAACTTTATAATGAGGCATTCTTTAAGGCCTCATTAATGACATTTGCAGTATAAATTGAAATTACAAATATGTAGGAATGATATCTGACAGTAGATTTGCAAATTTTTCATCTCCCTACTAGAGCGTTGCAGCTGGGCAATGTGCTGAGGAAAGAACATGATGTCTCAGGAAGAAATCTTAACTTCTGAAATTGGTTAGCATCATTCTCACTTTGCATGAGTTCCTGTTAAAAAAAAGTGGAAGCAGAACTTGTTGCAGAGGCAAATACTGAATTACTGTTTCCGGTACTTGCAAGATATTTGTATGCATTTCATCACGATTATTTAAAGCTAGGGAGTTTAGACCTTGTGTTTTGGGCTTATTGGTGTGTGTATGTGTATGTGCATGCTGGATCAGGTGATGTGCTGATATGCTTAGGACTTTGATGAGCTAGGAAGCACTTAGTTTCTGAAGCAAAAGTAGATGTGCTATAACATTTCCTCACTCTTATCAAGTCTAGTATTGCATGTAAATCGCAACAATGATTAGCAAATATCCAAAATTCTTTAAGGCAAATGAAGTCACAGACTTCAATGTGTTTCAAAAGAGCAATGTAAGAAGTAATATAGTCAAAGAATGTGTGGGTTTGATATAATTACTCTAAGAAAGGGAGAAAAAGACTTTTTTATTTTAAATCTCTAGGTTAATATTTGTTTGCTGAGACTATAGCTATTCAGTGATTATTAGTGATTTGTGGTACTAGTGCTATCTTGTAACAACCCCAACTGGCTTCTGGGGCTTGTAATTCTGAGGTGGATCATAGTGAGACCAAGGCTTTCTGGTGAGCTGTTACCTTAGAAAAGTGTTGTCCCTCACCTCTCTGGAAGAGTGACTAGAGACAATGGCTACAAAACTGAAAAGAAAGTCACAAATAATTATTTTTAGACAAGGATGCATGACAAGTTCAGAGAACTCTGCTAAGGAATGGCAAAACAGATGCTCGAAGTGATGCGTGAAAGAGGAGGGTCATTCCAATGCAGCCCACAAAATGGTGGTGTGGGGCCTGGGAGGCCAGATGAAGGCACTCAGGGTTAACGAGCACTGATGTGCCAAGGAAGTGAATCAATTAGATTAATCTAGAGACCTCTTCCATTTAGGGCTGAAGGACTTGGGTAGTGGTTTTTTCCTTCATGGGGAGAAAGATTGTCTGAGAGGAGTTAGGCCCAAGAAGAGGAACAACTGAGTCCTTCCTGTGAAGGGAGAAGGACTTAGGAGTAAAGGAGAACTGAAGGATGGTCAAAGGCAGGTAAAGGACTTGCCAGGGCTTTGTTTATCTCTGAGTACTTTCATACCCTGAAAAAAAAAAAAAAACCACAAGATATTTGCCCTTGCTGTTAAACAGCAGTTTGCCAAACTGCTGAGCAGTTAGCACAAAAATAAATAAATTTAGAAAGCTGAGGTGGGCTGAAGCACTGCTCAACATTTTATGCAAGAGCAGTGAAGAACGTGTCAGCCTCTTGTCAGATAATTGTTGCTTGTCTCTAGCTCTGTCAGGTCTGAAAGCATTTTGCTTTCTCTCCTCTGTCCATAAGGAAAGAAACTTCTTGTTGTCTTGCTGAGGTGAGTAAAAGCCTTATTGTAGCCCTTGCTAGAAAATAAATAAAACATAGGCAAGATCTGGAAGTTGAATCTGTTAATGAGATATAAAGTAATAAGTTAAAATATGTGGCATGCAAGGCTCTGAGGGTGTGATGTGCAGCGATGACTGATGATTCAAACTCTCTTCAGGTCTGTCAAGATTTGCTGGAGTCTGCCCAACCTGCGCTTGTGCCATGGTGAGCCTTCCTGGCTCTTATACCCTATTTATGCTCAGACTATGGATTTTTAGTTGATTTTGAAATAAGGAGGTTTGACCTTTCCTGTTCTGATTTGTGTGTCTGTGGCATGGATACGGATGGAGCTTTCCTATTACCAGGTTCTCTTAATTTTACAAATATAGCTGAAGCAGAGAAACTTCTCTATGACCACTGACTTCCATTATGTGAAACTGCCCGACAGCTTGAAACTATAAATACGCGATCATACATTCTAGGCATCTAGAATCTGGGCATGGTGATATTTCAGAGGCTGCTTTTTTTTCTCACCTTCTGACTCATGATTCAAAGAGATTACCTTGAGAAGCACCTCAGGGCTCTTTTTAAATATGAGTTGTACAAAGAGTAAGTGATAATCATCAGGCTTTGTTATTTATAGAAAGGTGGTAGCTGTGTTGATGGTAAAGCAGCAGTTTCATAGTGAGGTGCCCATTTCTAATAAACACAGGAAGTTATTTGCTGGGTCTAACTGAGTGAGAAGCAAAGATTTTGAATTTTCAGGTCAATTTTAAGTCTAAGATTGGCAATTACTGAAAATACTTAGTGTTGATTGGCCTATTTGAAATAAACTTCTGTTTGTGGTTTGGGAGGTTTTTTCTGGGGTTTTTTTGGAGTGTTTTTGTTTTTTGTTTTTTTTTTAACTAGGGTCAAACTCATGTGAAGGAACATAGCAATTTGCATTAATAAGTAGCTTTTCTGGACATGGAAGTGAATACTTCTTACTCTTTTAGTGAAACTCATACTTATGGGCCATGTTCTGTCTGCCAATAAGAAAATACAAGTTGTCAATCTTCAGGCCTGTCAGTCTACTTACATTAAGTACAAAAAAAACACATAATAACAATTCTTCTTTAAACTATTGTATCTGCAGAAAGATAGTGGTGATTTGTATATCCCTCAGTGAGGCAATTAGACTTAGTCAAATGAGCATCAGCACTGTACTTTTTGCCCAGACATGAGGTTGGCTATTGCAAAGGGTGTGGTGTGGGTTTTTTGAGTGTGATGGTTTGTTGTTTTGTTGTTTGGTTTGTTGTTGTGGATTTTTTAATAAATATAAGTGAGTTCTAAACTTCTCCTTTTACCCCAGAATTATAAGAACTAGAACTTTCATTCAGACACGTATTTTGTGTTTATAGTCTACATATAAGTAAGCAAGCAAGCAAATGCAGGAAGATCTATTCCATTTGAGCTGAAATCTACTTCCATATGTTTAAATTCAGTCCTATTACTGAAGGAAAAACCAACAACTTGTTAATTTTAGGTAGCTTGGGAGGATTCGGGGGGGGAAAAATGGGTGTGTTGGGTTTTTCTCCTGAGTAGTATAACCTTGTTACAGCAATATATACATGTAGATTAAGGAATTTTCATCTCATTTACATAATCACTGTTTTCTGTGACTACATTCTGAACAGAGACTTTTTCAAAAATCAGCTTAACGTATCTCTTAATGGCTAAATATATTTATTTTACAAGAAGAATTTTTGAAAGATTTGGTAACTGTCTTTTCTACCAAGTCAAGCCTTGCTTTGAGATGCAAATAGAGGCTTTCATACTGTCACTAGTGCTAGCCAAAAATTCCTTAGCCTCTGTTTCATCAAAATATACAAAATTTTGTGCCTGAATGTCAAAAGGAAATGTAAGGTTTTAATTTGTTTCATTCATTAATTCAGTTTCATTAATGTAGTGATTAACTAATATTGTAGTATAACTGACTTTTCACTTTAAAAAGAAAAAAGTGAATGAAATTATGCTCTTATTTTATTTCAGCATGAATGTAATTTTTATTTCCTTTAGGAGAATTTTAAAATTCTTAGTATTTGTTCAAGATCCTGAAGTGAAACTTTCAACTTTTGTACTGCTGCAATTGCCACCAGACTAAAAGCCTGCACATCAAATTCTAGTCTTTATGTAACATCTCTGCATTTTTATTATTCCAATAGTTACACACTTCCTAAGTGTTATCTTTAGGGAGTTGATTTTTGATTCATAGTTCCTCCTGTTTTAGATTAATTTGTCAGTACAGGTCCATCTTGTCACCAAAGAAAAAGAGATAACGATGTTAATCAAAAAATTATTTCACATAGCCTAAAAGTTTACCAAATATCTTGATAGTTCTTTCATAAAACAGCAGTGGACTCTGGTCACTAAAAATAGAATGGGCAGACAGCTGAAGAAGGGAAATCCCATTATTAAGTTATCCTAATTATTATAAAATAAATGAATAACAGAATAATATTTTAGACAAGGCAGGTATAATGCTTGGAAGCCTTTCTTCTAAGATACTGAATAGACTGTAACTCAATTGACAATAATCATTCAATCACATTGATAAGGCAGTTGTGTGTCACTGTAATTCACAAAATCCTGAAGTCCTTAACGTGTCTCTCAATCTTTTGGGTGAATTATCAGCTAATACTGTGTGATAGATAATCTGTGAATACTTTTCACCTCACATTTACCCAAAATGTGTATGCTGTCTGAAGTTTTGCTATTCCTCTTTTGGTCACTGTACCTTTATCACTAAATAATGTTAGAATGTCTAACCCAATTGATATCATGTTAAAATCCTTGCTGTGACAGTCATCAGTGTTATTTTTATGGTCTTGAGACAAGAGGTGAGTGGACTCGCATGAGGTTAATGGGGCTTTAAGAAAATGTTATGTTCCTTTGGCATTAAGATAAGGTTCTCTTATTCTGATGGGAATCCTGTCACTTTATCAGATATAACGGCTTTTCCCTGCCAAAGACTTGAGATATTAGTCTGTGTGAAATGATTTATCGTTTTTACTTGGCTTGCCTGCTGAATCTTGGACAAAAAATAAATCTTATGGCAGATGCCAGTTGTTCCATGTTGGTCTGTGTGTAGAAATATGTACAACCATGAGAGCTAGCCAAAGCATTCAAATACAACCAGAGCAATTGTGTGCACAACTGAGAGCAGAGCAGAATACCTGGGGTCAGACTTACAAAGGCAGAAATTGAAACAAACTGTTAGAAGTTCACAAAAGGGTTAAACTTCCTTTACTAATATCTAGAGAGATGTCTATCTAAAAATGTAAGAGTACAAGTAGGTAATAAATATATTGTAACTTACCATGGATAACACTCATTCATCTGCACAATATTTGTGCTATTTTCTTAAATATAGCACAAATGGTAATTTTTAACTATTTCTACTGTGTGCTTCCTCTACAAAACACAGTGCAATAGCATACCATGTAAAAGCAGATTTTAACAAGTGCAATAAAATAATGTTTTAAGGAACCTGAGACACCTTCTGGTCCAACAGCACAGGGCAGCAAAGGGATCTGCAGGGGAAATCACATAATGCCTTTTCTATCTCTTCTCAGTAAAAGTTTGCAAAGGAGGGGAGTTCTGGTGAAATTACCACCTCATTTATTCTTTCATTCTAACTTGTTCATAAATGAATTTGGAGAATTGCTATGATATAAATCTCATCAGAATATGCAGTCACAACTGTCTAAGGGAGGATTGAGAGTGTTTTGCTATAACTGGTTCCCCTCAAATACAGAACCTCTTCTGTAAATTTTCCTTGATTAGAAGCAGCCTACGTGCAAGGTACAGAGGTAGTCACTAGTCACTATTTGTTTAATTACTTGGTTCCTTTAAGGTGTTAAAACAATTTTTTTTAGCACAGCTCTGCAATGGCTACTGTGAATATTTTTTTGCAAGAATAATCAACATAGAAGATAACGTGTATAGGAGATGGCAGCATACAGTATAGATAACTTGTGTGATGCTACTTCTGCTACATTAATGTGGATCCCCTTGAGAGCATTTGAAGTTCTAATGTAGACTGTGACACAGTCGTAGCTTTAGAGATTATGATTGAAATATAGCCTTGTCTGAGATAATGTTAAAGTGAAGTAGGGATGTGGAAGTGAAATCTCAACTCCACTGAAATCATTGGTTTACCATTGCAGTCACAGGGCCGGGGTTTTATCCCTGCTATCTTGTGGTAGGGCTCAGAACTTCTTTCCTGCCTCAAATAAAATGTCCACAAGTAAAAGCAGTCCAATAAAGAGACCGAGAAGTTTTGTATATTCACACATCTGTAAAAACCTAGTGAATGCTTGGACCTGCAAAGTTTCCACACACTATTGGCCTGGAAACCAGGTCACCAGATCTCTTCCTTTCAGCTGAGTACTCATGTCTTCCTCTTTCTCACTCTTTTCCTGTGTCATTAGCAATCTTGTAATTCTGTCTCCAAAAGCCTTAGCTTCAACATGCTGTACAGGGAATATATTTTCACCTACATGATTCTATTGGCTGGTGGTTAGGTGTTACGCTGACAAATGGGAATTTGAAATTTCTCAGATTAAGGAAGAAATCAAAGACTTCAACTTTCTGGCAAATGCTGTAACTGCTATAACCAATGTTACAAGTGAGTCCTGCTCAGTTAAGGACCTGTCCTTAAACTCTACCCTCTGAATCTCAAAGGCATGAAAATGTTGAAGGTCCAACTAGGTGGAGTTCACACATAGTGTAGCATTTGCCAATTCACATGTAAATTTTATGGATTCTATGTGTAAATGTTCCTCTCCTCTTACTGTTCAGAGCCTTAAAAATCTACCCTTAGTGCTTTGAATAACCCTGCTGGGGTAATGTAACACCAAACTTCAGTACAAATAAATAGTTGCTTTGAACCTAGCTCTTAGGACTTGCCTCTTCAACAGAATATTGACTTGGTATCAAATTCTGTGCTGTTGCCTTAAGAGGGCCCAACACAGTGCTGCAAAACCATATCTATGTAGAGCATAACACAACCCACTCCTAATTATTTCTGCCTAGAGTAGCTGCTGCTGTTGGATTTCATGTCTTTCATGCTTAAAACAGCAGTGACGCAGTAGTGAGTCAGGCCTTTGCCAGTGCTTAAATATCCAGTGCTAGGTGCTATATAAAAACATTTTAAAAAAAAAGCAGGCATGTGTGCAAACCTTGATTAGCATGTGATATGTCAGAGGTATGCAAATTGTGTACAAAGTGTACATGTTGAATATCTTGCATTTACATACAGCTTTTTGTTTGCAATATCGTTTAATGTCTGTGTACTCTGACTGCTGTTTTGTCATTTCTGGCAGCCATTGTGCACCTTCAAGCTTGTGCTGTACTAAGGTATAAAGCAAAATCTCAAAGCTTATTTCAGTGTTATTAGATTGTTAATTAACAGTTAGTGTAAAGCAAAATAGTAAAAGATAACAACAAAACATATTTTGTGGCTTTTTTTCTCTGCAACTATAATCTGAGGAAGAACAGTGGTTACTTGCCATGAGACAGTCCAAAAAAAAAACCACCACCCTACTTCCTAAAAACTACTAGCCTTATTCCTTAGGAAAATGTTGTATATGGAATTATGATTTTTTTTAAAGTTGACTCATTACTCTATTCCAGTGGTAAAGGAGAACTGAGAATACTTATTTAAAGTAACCATTTTACTTGTCACATAGCCATACTGAATGTAGAGAAGGTACAACGTTTTTGGCCTCATTTCTTTGCCTTCCATCACTGTTTAGCTTCATTCAGCTATTCCCATGCATGTCATTAGGCTGGACTGCTACTTAGTATTTCTCTGACTTCTGGCACATCACTGTTGTATCTTTACTTTCAGTCATAAAATAACTAATTGTCTGCATTCTCCTCAATCTTTGAAGTTTTTGTTTGTTTTTCCATCACTTTGTTTTCCCTCTGCTAGTGTGCTTCCTTTGCTTTGTTCATACACTTCTAATTAAAGTACTTGTTATTTTGATCGCAGTCACAGCCCTTGTAAATTTTCTTTCCTATTCAGATCCATTCAGAGTCCCCCTTTAAAGGATTCCTGGTCTGTCAGTTCACAATCTTATCTTCTCTCAGGAGTTGTCCTCAGACCTTTTTTCTACTCACACACACACACACACACACACCCCTTTTCTGGTTACATTACGCACAGGCTATTTGTCCTCACTTATGAGGCCTTTAGTGGCTTATGCCTACTTTAACAAAAGGTATGTTTATGTCTATACCTAAAATCATTCTATGTTTAGAGCTCTCATTGTGTATGATCTGTTCGATACAAAGGCAAGTACCTATCTGCATGATCTATATTTAATCAAGCCATGATGACATTCTCTAATGTGTAGGTTTAGATTTTTAAAGCAAGACTTCGGGGAGTTTACCATATAGCAATCTTCTATTTGATTAAAATTCCTCTGGAAACATCTGAAAAGCTACTCCATTACCTTCTTTCAAATTCTTCCTTCAACTATCTACAAAAAGACCATGTTGCAGCTATTATCACAGAAATCAGAACCTGTTTCTTTTCATATACCCACATATCTGTTCTTAACTGTTTTTAAATTACAAACTTTCTTTTAGGGGTGGGGGAAGGGAGCTCCATGTCCTGTGGTGTTAGAGCATCTAGCACAATAGGAATTCTGGTCCCACAGCTACCTCATTTAAAGGTTAGAGCAACAGAGACATATCCGTGTAATTTTATGTTGGCAGATGCATTTATAGTGCGCTGATGATTACATTGCATGTCCCATCTTCACATGATCTGCTGGGAACATGAACCCAGCTAGAGGATTTACTTTGTCACAGTTTCAGCTTTCTGTTCTGAAACTTTTTCATTCATTCCCTTTTCTGTTGGCCAAAACAACAACTGTGACACACAATGGGATTTCACTTCTTCCTACTGCATTCTCCCCACCAGTAGAATGAACTGTAAGACCTTTGTCCCACAAGGGCCCTGGGGATGTACTTCTTTAACACCCCCCACCCCCAAAATTAGAAAAAGAGGAGGGAAAAAAAACCCCAAACAATCCCAGATCCAGCAACCTTGGAAGCTTTTGGAGAGATGCTGCATAGACCAAGGTCACATTCTTCCTTTCTCCCCTGTATATTACAGGGAAGCTGGCCTTACGAAATTTTTTGACTTTTTTTTTTGCCACTGACCTGATCCAGGATCAGAAAGAAAGATGCAAAAAATCTTATAGTCTGGATTTTTGAATTCAGTTTTCAGGTAAAAATGCAAAGCCCTTTACCCTAACTGGGATATGGGCATACAAGATCAGAGCTTGAAGGTTGACTATGACTACCTGAGGTCACAAAAAGAGATTCATGACTTAGGGTGCCTCCCTGTAGTCTATAGTGGCACAGTAGTGGTGACTTCTGGCATGGAGTATATACTCCTCTCTTTCAGTATACTTTATCTGCTATTTTCCCTTCCATGACTGCTTCATTTCCATTCCTCCAGTGAGAAGCTGCATTGTTAAGGCTCATTCCATAACTGTAGTGAGGGAAGACTGCAAGAATAAAGTATATATTTTAAAAATTAAAAGGAATAACAAAATGCAGAGTTTGTCGTAACTTCCAGTAAGCTACCTCAGTTTTGTTGCCCCCTGTTATTTCCCATTGGTGTTTGCCCAGACAAGATGTGTTCAGGGATAAAAGAGAGAAAGTAAGATTACTTGGAGTCAGGGGAAATTAATGTGTTATTTGCAACAGAGCTGAAGTGCAGTGCATTGTATAGAAGATAGCTTTAATTAAAACCTTTATTTCAGAAGTAAAAGAAGTAGGTTGAAGTCCACATGAAAGGAAGGAGGGGAAAAAAATTGTGTTGTCTTGCATTTTTCTGTTTTAGAGACTGCCTGCAAGCTGATGACACTCTCTGTGCCAGGCTGTGCCTGGTATGTCACAGGCTTTGCAGCCAGGTGAAGGGAACACTGGCTGGCTATAGCCTCCTGAATTGGCTGCCTACAAAATAGTCTGGGTTTCTGCAACTTTCTCAGCCTGCTTTATGAAGGAAGCACTATCTTAAATCTACATAGTACTGGTTACACCATCCCACTCTCTAATAGGCTGTCCTGCCCTGACACCTTTTATTAAAACTTAGGAAAAGTTTTTAAGAACAGTTTAAGGGTTGCTCTTGGTATTTCATGCCTTCCTGGACAAAGATTTTCAGGGTGTCTTACGTCACTGTATGTAGCTGCAGTCTTTGCTTCTTTATGTTTTCTTGCTTAGAGAATTCTAGCTAATTCTCCCCCTAGACGCTCTTAAAATAGGAACTAAAACTTCAGAGAAGAACTCCTTGTACAGTATTTCTTTACTATATGATTTTGGGCAGGGAAATGCACATGTTTCACCTTCCACTCATTTGCTGTCCAGGTATGTACAGAGGAAGCTAAGTACTAAAAGGGTTAAATATTTCACTTCTCCCAAGATTCCCAAGATAATATTTATTTGTTGCTATCTGTTCCCTGAATGAAAGTATAGAGGAAATGTCACTATTGCTGCCTTATGCATTTCCTTTACAGAAATTACAACATTTGGACTGGAATCTCATTCATTGTCATGTAAGTCCACAGCAGTCAGCTGAATTGTTCTAGATTTTACATGAGATTGGAATCTGACCTGGACTGTTAGTTAAGTAAAGTAAGAGCAGGATAAAGAATTGTTCTTAAAAATAATTCAGACTACATCTAGCCATCTGGATTGAGTCTACCGCCATCAATATGTTTTGCAGATGTGAGAAGAAATTCCAGATTCTGCTAGCTGTAGTGGCAATGGTGTTCTTACTGCCTTGAGTGGTCCTTCTATTCAACAGTAGTATGATTTGCTAAGTCTGGCTCCCATCCCCAAGGTAACCTACCCGTTTTAGATTAAATCTTCTGTTCAGTGGACCTGTCTTCCTTAAGAGGCAATACTTGCTCAACTCTATAGGGAATTATTTATCAGTTATGTCAGAAATGCTTTAGTAAAGTGAAAGTGTTAAATATATGACTTGCAGTTTTTTTAAATAAGAAAAATAGCTACTTCTTACAAAAGTGTTTTCATCCTGGATGTTGGGGAAGAGAAAAGCCAAATGAAACTTCTGGTATTAGAGTCTTTAAAACAAACTTAAGCAGCTTTTTTCTTTTTTTTTTTTTTAAATTGCATTAGAAGTATAAAATTGTTTGCCTTTGACTCTAGAAAATGAATTTTTGGGAGACCTCTCAAATTCTCCTTGAGAAATTGATTAGCTCTTACTCAGGCAAAGTTCTTGTTGGGCAATGTTGTGATCTCACCACTGCTACAACTGTAGTATTCAGTTTGTTTCAAAAAGGGACTTCTTGTTGATGTACACAGGGTGCAAGTTTATTTAAGGTTTACTTGAGGAAGAGATACAAAAACTTGACTGAAGATTTTTGAAATTTGACTTATTACAGTATTACAGAAAGGGCATTATCAAGACAACTCTTTTTAATGAACAGAACAAAAAGCTATAGTGTGCAAAAACCCCACAAGACAAGACTGATTTTGCCAATTAAACACCTACCTCACCACAGGCAGCTAGCACTCGGGACCTAACCTGAGATGTGCGGCTTTACTTGTTCTTTCTCTCCCTGTGAGCGTTTGTTCACTTACTGCCATGCAGATAATGCATTGCATTTCACAGCACAGCAAGTTTAATCAGGACATGTCATCATTAATTTGTACTGATATGCACTGATGGACAGGGTTTTCCAGGAGCATGACTAGCTGTTTATCAAACGATCGTCAATTCTGGAGGCGAAGTGGTGCAATCCCCCTGTTGTTTTACAGCATCTGCTTTATCATCTGCTCACAGGAGCACCTTCCCCCGCCTCCCCTTCTCTGGGTTTCTCTTTGTAGCTGTCACTTATAGACAGCTTCATTTATTTCTGCTGATTTCTAATTCCTTTAGGAGAGATGTCTAAAAGATACACTTGATCTATTGAACCATGTTGTGGAACTGAAATGGTTAACAATGGCAATACAAGACTAAATACCACAATCTGCATTTGATTTCTGATGCTTTCCTGTTATTTACAAAGTGTCTCTTTGAGTATCATAAATAATTTACAGTTCAAAGTGAATACTTCTAAGTGCTAGAAAGCCAAATTCACATTTATTTCATTTGCTAATGTTTCCACAGTATAACACAAAGCATAAAAAAAGCCTCTTATTGCTCTATAGTTTAACAAAAGAGCTATTGGATTAGCCCAGAAACTCAAAAGGACTCTTATAACAGCAGGTTAAGGAGAGGTGTTAGTTCAGTTTTGCAGTTCCTGCTATGGTAAAATTCTAACTCCAAGCACAGAGGATTTTATCTGACTAAGGACACCAGGGTTAACCTTTTATTGTGTAAAACTTGTTATCTCGCAAGTGCATTGTTTTAATGCTTTGGGGAGTCTCACAGTGGGAAAAACTCTGAAAGCTAATCCTAGAGAACAATGATTTCATTTTAGTTGGACATACTGCAAATTGCTTGTAACAGGTAGAAGTAGCACACATGACTTCCAAAATGAAATCATAATCGCAGATATCTGAAGAAAAAAAAATGCCACGGAATCAAAAGTTTTGTCACCGATAGACTATCTACTTTAAACTCTTTTGTTACTATCACATAGTCCAAGCCAAGTTAAGGTATCTGCCAGAAGCAGTGGTTAGTTGAACACCTTCTCTACTTTACCTATAAAATAAAGACTTATATGTTTTAATGCCTAGTTCTTTTTGAAGCTCAGTATGCCAAATGTTACTGGCATAGAGGGAGGCTGAAGGAAAAAAAAAAGCCATTAATCTTGGGGACAAAAAGCAAAAACACAAACTAGAAAAGAACATAGGAAACTTATTCTTAAAAAAAAAAAATGAACTTAATAACTGTGTAGTAATTTTGCCATCTCAAGATAAGTGAATCATGGGAAGATTTGCTAAAGGCAATCAAACCCCACTCCTCATTTTTTGATAAAAGGGTAGATATAAATTCTGTCCCATACACACAGACCAAACAAATTACTCTAAGGTACATCACGTTTCAGCTGAAATAAGATATGAGCTATATCTGTAAATAATATCTAATATTTGAAACTATATATAATTTTGATACTATCGTATCGAATATTGACAAAAATAATCAAGTATCTGCAGAATTTTTGTAAAGAGAGGGAAGATGTTTTTAAGGATCTCTATATTCAGTTAATTCTAACAAATTAGTCTTAGCATTACTCACACTGACATGTAAAACTTGATCAGATGTATTTATTATCTCTTGTTATTTATATGCTATCTTTTCATTCTGAAAGATCTACTTTTACTTTACCCACCAAACTTGATATAAAGGATCGCCACATTCACTGTTAAAATTAGTCTTCAGTGTTTCACGTTGCTTAACAACTTCACAGAGTAGTGTGAAGGGGGAAGGGGAAAACAATCTATGCCCAGAAGGAATTTTAGGGAAATAGATACTAACTCATCAGATCGACATTTCGGCACTGGGGACAGGTTCTTAGCTGAGGTAAATAGGAGTAGTAGCCTCAGAGTCAGGGGAGTTGATTTATTACTAGCTGAAAGACTAACGCTAGACTGACAATATCCCAGCCCCTGTGAAAGGACATGCACTATTCTCAGTGAATACAAATGGGGTGGGCCTTTTAAACCGGCCTGAGTGGAGGTTTTGTATGTCTATGTGATTTGGCAAGTGGTCCGTTTTCTGAAGCCTGAAACGATTTACAAATTTGGAGGAAGAATTCAACTAGAGGAGGGGAGGGGGAAAGAAAAAGAGATTTTTGGTAAATGAAACTGTAAGGACAGGGTGCCTGTGCAACCCTTCTATCAAGTGGGATGGAACTAAGGGCACTTCCATGATGAGAGTCAGCCTCAAACCTTGTCTGCCTGAAGGGACTTGTGCCCTCAGCTTCCAGTTTCTACGATAGTTTTTTATCACGAGGCCTGATATACTGGGGTGGAGGGTATCCTTTCCTTTCAAAGTTGCATTTTAAATATACTTTGGAGCAAGCCCAGAGTGTGGTGTTTTTGGAAGGAATGAGTAAATAGAGTGTCTGTTTCACAGGGAATAAATGCCTCAGAGCAATGACTTGGATTTCTCTCTGAATTGATGGGTTTCACAGAAGTTGTAATTGACAGCTGAAGAAATGAGGAACATTAATTTGTGGCAGACTAACAGGGTGCTTCGTACCAAGCCCCCGGCCTCACCTCCCAGGGCCTCCATTCCCTCCAGGATGGTCAGGCAGGAGTGCACAGAGGTTCAGGAGAGGAGCAAAATGGCTGTGGCACATTGGACACTCAGGTTGCAAGTGCTTAGCTGTGGTTAAAGTACCCTCATGCATAGCACAAGATTCTTAAGTAGTATATTTGATGTAGATATTGATAAATTCTTAGTTTTCTCAAGTGTGTTTAATGCCATTGTCCTTCATAAATACCTTAATTTAATAACAGAAGTCACAGTGTGTGAAGTGGGGAAGTATTAGTTGTGAAACAGTTTCTTCAACCTTTTAAATGAGTAGATATTTGTCAGCATTTCACAAGAGACTTCCAGATTATTGAATCTGGTCCTTATTTCGTCTGACAGCTTTTAGCAAAAGAATAATATTTTATGAAATATAAATATATAGCTATATATATGCATATTTATGAACTGAAAACTGCTATAAATGTAGCAGTTATAAGTTTAAACTTACAACTTGTTGCATTTAAATGTGACAACCAATGAAGAGGTGCAGTTTCAATGAATAGAACTATGGGATTGGTCTTTAAATCCAATTTTTCCTCCCTTTAAAATAATCTTTACTGTATTGACATTGTCTTCTTAACTAAGGATGCAAAGCATTCCTCTTAAGAAAAAAAAAAAAAATAAGAGGGGGACGGTGTAAAATGCCAGAAATCCTTGAGCTGCAGATTCATAATCTGAAATGTAGTTAGAACTGAAGGCAGCTTTAATGATAATGTTAATTTCATCCCCCCCACCCCCCATCTCTGCTAACATTCAAATCCACTGTTTCTTCTGGATTTGGTTTGGCAGTCGCATCCCACTCAATATGAAGGCGTGTTAGAGAGAAAAATCAGTCTGCTAGCATACTATATTGGACCCAATTTCTTACTCATCTCATGGCACTAAGACTTCTTTTATCTGCAGGAATGCCAACTGATAGAGCAAATGACAGATGAAGCAGTCACTTGCAACAGTTTGGCTAAGGAATTTGGGATACTTATTTCACAAGGGGGAAAGGCCCTTTGGTACTGGCAAAAAAAAGAAATCCCAAACCAACACACACACACAAAAAAAAAAAAAAGCTTGAAAAACCAGTCACATTTTCAAAGGCACCCAAATGAGTTGGCATCCAAATCTCAAATTTCTTTGTATCATCACATGAGAGCTCCAAATTTTTTTTTCCCTAGATACACAAATTCTTGGGGTGAAAGCCATCAGTAACTGACTTCTTAAAGGAAAAGAGTGGAGGAGCCTCAATTTCTTAGAGGCTTGGGTTACTCTTATTAGCTGACAGGTTTTTTATCTAGTTCACCAACATATTGAATGCCATGAGAATTATACTGCAGCATAGGGAATACATACAATTTTTTAAAAGGTAGTAGGACTGTAGTTCAGTCTTTTCCTGTCCTAAATTCTTTTAAATTTATTCAAAAGATTTTCCCCTTAACATTTTTAGGACTTCCGATCTTCTCAAAAAGACATTGCTCATTGCAAAGCTTTCATAAGCAGCTTCCATTTTCATTTTTTATTAGTAATGTAGGTTTTGCCAATTTTTATAAAATATACTTGCACAAAATCACAAATTAGAATCCCAAAATAATTTAGATACCTCTGATAATCTCCCCAGAAGTATCCAGAGATCTCTGGAGATATCTGGTCTTAGCCTCCTGCTTGAAACAGGCCTGCAAGCCTAAAATCTCTGATTTTATTATCTATATATAATATATATATCATACTATCTAATAGCTTATATTTATTATCTGAGTTTAGACCAAGGCCACATCCAGTTGAGTTTTTGATATCTCCAAGGATAGAGATTCTATTATGCCTCGACTGCAGTGTTTGACTGACTTCTTTGGGAAGATCTCTTCCTAGAGTCTAATTAGAAACTCCCTTCCTGCAAATTATGTCCATTGCCTCGTCTCTGCTCCATGGGTTAAACTGATCAGCCTGTGGTTCCCTAGATCTGCCCTTCCTGAAAACAGGTGTGACATCTGCCTGTCTCTAGTCCTCAGAGAGCTCCCACATATGCTAGTCTGTTCAGAGATTGCAGAAGATTGTGTCTCAGTGAAACTTGCTGGCTCCCTTAACAGCCTCTGAGATCATTCAGTCTGGTCCCATGGATTTGTATGCCCAATTTGTTTTGAGTCTTTCACTCCTCATTTTGACACAAATAATACCATTTCCCAGTGTTGTTCCCCTGGACTTGGGAGGCAGACCTGAAAGCAACCTTTACAAGTTAAAGTGAAGCAAAGAAGACATCGTGTACCTCAACCTTTTCTTGTCTTCTGTCATTAACTTCTCTGTCCCATTCAGCAACAGGCTACACTTAGTCTTTCTTTTTCTTCCCAGGTAACAAGTTCTTATTGCCTTTTGCATCTCCTGCCATCTAAGCTTTGGCTTTCCTAATCTTATTACTGAATGCCCAGGAAATGTTTTTATAATGTTTTTGGGTAGCCCAATATTGCTTCCACCTGTTTTACACTTCCTTTTTGCATCTGAGCTCAGTCTGGAGTTCCCCATTCAGCCAAGCTGGTTGTGCTTGACTTTTTGCACGTTAGAATGGACAATCCTGGTACTTTGAGGAGACTGTTGCTGAAGGTCAACCAGCTCTCCTGGACCCCTTTGTCCTTCAAAGCAGTTTCCCATGTGATTATGCCTACAAATTTTGTTCGACTATTTGACTTCCTCATGTCTCTCAGGATTTTAAACTCCACTGTTTCCTGCTCAGTTCTACCAAGGTTACCACTGACTACTGCATTCCCAACCAGCTCTTTCTTATTTGTGAGTAGCAGCTATGCCCGGAAGGCATACCCTCCCTGCATCTTCACTGCCTGTGTCAAAAAATCATCTCTGACATAATCCGTAAGTCTTGTGGATTGCTTGTGTCCTGAGGTGTACCCATTCCAGCAGATATCACTGTGGTTAAAGTCATCCTTGATGAACAGGTGTTATAGGGCTTCTTCTAGTTTTTTCAAGAAGGCTTTGTCCCTTCTTCATCAAATGGTCTGTCCTCCATCTATTGCAGTCTTCCAGTCATGGTGTCATCTCCTGTTGTGTCAAAGTGTAATCTTTCACTATCTCCCTAACTTTTTTTGTCACTAAAATGTAGAGCAGGTCCACCCTGCACAATTTATTTGTTTACCTATTTGTTTGTTTACCTTCCTCACCCTCTCTGAAAAACTGCTTACTCAGATTGGGACTTGATTTAAGCATTAAAATCTTAATGTTATGTAATGAAAATTTTAAAAGTACAGTTAATCTTTTGATTTACTGGAATTTGTTCTTAATCTTCATGCTGAAACAAACAAAAAATATTCCAGGTAATATTTCACAAAACAAGATGAGACCAAAATGTTGGTTCTGTCTTGAAGGAACCAAAATACTTTCCTACACAAGTTCACAACAGAATAACTGAATTTTGAAGAAGCCAACAGATGGCAGTTTCATAGTCCTGTGTTTATCTTCCTCTTACCTATTTTGTTGCTCAAAGCTTTCACCTAGCAGCTGCTGAACACCTAGAAAAACCTGAGTGATCTCCTGGAGTAGCAAAAAGGTAGAGTTATTCAATTACATTGCAAAGACTGGCAGCAGTCTAAGAGCAAGGTTGACTCTGCAAATCTTAACGAGTATAAGATTCACTTGTGAGCTTCTAAATATACAGACCTTATAGATGATATTTCCAGTGGATTCTTGAACTCTGGAAACAGCCCTGACAAAACAGTATTCTTGCCACTTGTCTGCACTGAGTGGAAAATTCTGCTTCTTTTTGAGCAAACTCCCCTTTGTTGGGATTGTCTTTTGTCTTAAATACTTCAAATGTTAAATATTTGCTCAGCTTACTAAAATTAGTGCAAGCTGGTTGCTAGCTATGGAGATGGTAGCTTGGTAGATGATTTTAAAAGAGCATTTGAGTATGTGAATGCCTTCACTGAAGATGGGTCTATCAGCATTCTTAAAGTTCAATATGCCTTTAGGTATTTTGCTGTAATGGGGTGGTTCTTTTCAGCTACATTTCATGACCCAAATTTTTGTAAGTAATCAGAAGGTACTCAACTACTACAGATAAAAATAGCAATAATTCTTTCTTCCTCTTCTGTAGAGGAAATAGCTCAATTAGCTATTTTTATTTGCTTGCTTGTATGCATGAAAGAGTAACCATCCATGCGGAAGTTAGATCCAGCCAAGACAGTGAGTCTAGTGAACTTCATCATCAAATGATACTCCTCTATCAAGGTCTCAAGACAGATTTTGATGTCTAAGAACTTATGAATTGGTGAATTGTTGCTCAGATTAATTTTATCTCTGGTTTTACAGATTTAAAGGACTGTGAGGCTTTGTTTGGAAAGAAATTTCCTTGCATTTCAACTGAGACAAAACTTTTTTTTTTTAAATCCTTCTAGCCTTTGTCTCCATTGGTTAGGTACACAGCACGAATAGGAATACATGGATACCAGCTGAGCAGAGGAGCTAGTTTCTGTTAAGGCAGATCAAATGGGGTTATTAGACATAGATAAGACAGGTTAAATTCATCTAGCACCAATCAAATGAAGCTGGGAACCTGGATGTTTATATGTTGATAAATAACTGCTGGGGGGGGGGGGGGGGGAAGTTAATCATTAGACTAATTTAATGTTCTTACCTGAGTGCTATGCCTTTGACCTAGGTCTTCCATTTACTAGCTCTTTGACAGTGATGACTTATTCCAGCCTATTTCTGACTTTGAACTGCGATGCATGTTGGATCAATCAGAAATGCAGGCAACGTCCAGCAAATTTTGGAGTATATGATGGAGGGTTGTTTTTTGTTTTCTTTTGTTGGTTTTTTTTTTGGTTTTGTTTTTTGGTTTTTGGTTTTTTTTTAGTTTTCTGAAACCCAAAGCAAAACTGAAAATTATGGAGAATTTCCAAGTTGTTTGGATGCCCATATCACTAAAAAAATTAAACAAGCAACTTACTAAAACAATAAGGCAAAGATCAGAGAGAAAACTGATGTTAAGACTTTGTAACAATAGGAACAAACTACTCTACTATTCCTGTTCTTATTTCTATAACTGCTTGTCTGGCATACTGTCTGGGACCCTTTAATTCACAAACATCTGGCAATAAAACTTGGAGATTACCTTTCATGTTTTCATCACTTTCAGTCTGTAAGTCTTTGAGTGCTCTGCTTCCTTGTCTTTCCAAGAATAAATCTAAGGCTTTTTGAAAATTTTTGCAAAAGTTTATGGAATTGGATTTCACTTTTGTGTAACAACACAGCTATTTAATCACTGCAAATGAGTTCCAGGTGTTGTAATCTTCACTGTTCAGGTTAAGAAAATCTTTCTGGAATAAGAGCACCCTTAGCAATTTTGTTACAGTGTATTGTATTTGTTCCTATGTAAAGAAGTTAATTTTATCTCTCAGCCCCCCAGTTGATTGGTGGTAACATTTAACTAGTCTGATTTTTTTTTATTAAAGATGTCTCTTTTTTATACAAAACTGTACTAGTTGCTTATGGGTCCAGTAAAATCAGTTATGCTTTGTGATTCTTCAGAATTATTTTTGATTAATATATGAAACTTTATAGTTTCAAGAAAGTTGAAATTATTTGAGAACATAAATCTAGAAAAAACACAATGTAAGTAAAGAGCTGTTTTCTAATAAGTAATAAAAAAAAAATTCCCGGAGATTTTTGGGTAATCTTTGGCTGATGTCTGTATTTTTAGAAATTTAACACTCCTTTAAATTTAAAGTATTACACTTCTGGAAACTGTCAGGGGGATGTACATTCTCTACTTTTTAAAATTGATCCCTAGTGCTACTGAATATGAACATTCATCAGTAGAATTATCTGCTACTTATTTAATCCCTTTTGTTTCAGGATCAGCTGCAGATTTTTTTTCTCCAGCGAATTTTTAAGAACTGTGTTGATTAACTTGTTTATTATATGACTCAGTATTGTTTCTGCTCTGAATTTTAGCAGTTTTCTTTGTTCACCAGAAGACAGCTAAGCCCTGTAGTGTAGTCCAGCTGCTGTCTTGCGATTTTGTACATTAGATGCTCTACAAACAGGAGATAAATCCTAAAAAGGAGCAGTACTTTGAGGGAATTGATGGACTTCTGGCATAGAATAGACTGAGGATCTGTGGGATTTTATTATCTTCGTGTAAGGTTGGGTTTTTTTGTTGTTTGTTTGTTATTTTGTGTTTTGGTTTTGGGGTGTTTTTTTTAAATCTATTTTCCTAGATACAAATTACAATTTGACCAGCATAAGGAGCCACTTAGCTCACAGCAAGTTAGACAACAAATTGCAGCCCATCATTTTTCTTTCAACTCCCTCATCCAATGAGGAAGGAAAACATAATGTTGCCTCTTTGTGCGAAGAGGTTTCTCTCTGATGTACTTGGCCCACTACTTGAGGCACTGAGGAGAAGTGAAGCCAAAGTCATTCCTTTTCTTTACTTCATTTGGTCCTTTCCTAGTTTTTTGTCACTGGAGTCACAAATCAAATGCTGCTGAGGGAGGGGAGCACTAGTTCCCTGGATAACATAAAAGCAGTGAAAATCTCCCTGTCTTTTATAAAGAGGCAGTGGGCTTGTCCTCCCTTGCATTTGTAATTAGTCAACGAGAATCTGGGAAGGATAGAAAAATGACCTATTTAATGGTTATTTAATTATTCAAATTTTAATATATAAATATATATTTATCTATAATGTAAAATATATTTTATATTTCAAAATATAAACAAATAAATACTGCTATTATCTATATATACAATAATATAAATTTATATTATAAAATATAAATATATAATAATATATTTGATAAAAATATAAATATCAATTGAAAATGACCACATAAAAATGTGGGAACAATGAGCTTGGGTTTTGACCTGAGCTGCTTCAGCTCAGGAACATAAATAGGAATACTTCGATAGGGAGTGCAATAAAAACAGTACTCTGTTCACTATTTGTTCCTTGAGATACTCATGCTCATGCTATTTTCCATTGAAATGTATGTGGTGTGTGTAAGTGATCTTTTTGCAAGGGAAGGAACTGTAAAGGCAGCTTTTCTCTCTGTGAATAATTAGAAGTTCGACTGGTCGCAGGCTTGGGGAGAGGACAGACACTGATGCTGTGTCTGCAGCAGTGGCTGCCACTGTCACAGTGTGGCTGTGATAATAGAGACGGATACGCTCAACCAGGTGGTGTTTACTAATGTGTTTTCTGGCATTCCAGCAGAACGGGCTATCTGTTCACCTTATGTTATGAGTAGCAAATAAGTTTGTATTAGATTTCGTGGTGGTTTGGTTTTGTGTTGTATTTTTTTTATTATGTCAATACTTTAGATGTTTTGTTACTCAATCTAATCTAACATCTATTATTGAATTTTCTGTTTCCAAATCTGATCTCCATTCTTTCTCAAACTTTTCCTTCAATGCATTTAGCACACAAGAAAAACACATTTTCACTCATCTCTGTCTTAATTTAGAACACAGTGTACTTTTGATGTTGGTTTGTTCCTTTTCTTGACTTAAAAAATGAGCATTTTGTTCTCTCTTTTCTTTGTGTGTTCTTTTTTTTTACATCTGCCTTTAAGTGGCACTTTTTGTTCTCATGACTTAAAACATATCTTGTGATACTGTTTGTTTTCTGTAATCTTCTCTGTATGCATTTAGGGCTTGTCAAAAGTGACAACTAGACCAGTCTGTGAAAGTGAAGGTTTCTGACAATCCATAAAGCCTAAGCAACAATGGGAACTCTCATTCTATTGCATATCATTTAAGAGTTAACTGTTGGGGTATTTCTAAGGTTTTTCCCTTGATATCTTGGTTGTGGACATCAGATATACAAATGATGGCTAATTTGACAGAGGCAAACTAACATGCTTGACTTATATTTACAACAAAGACTTACCTGTCAAAAGCAATTTGCATTTTTTTCATGCCAGCCAACTGATCTAAATTCATCTGGTTTAATTTCATTCAGCAGTTCAGGAAAAGATCATTGATTACTGATTCTTTAAAAATTCCCTGTTGTGCTACTTCTAATAGACAATTTCCACCTTGACTTTTTTTGTATTCAGGAAGCTATTTCTAGATCTAATACAAATACTGTATTGCTGGCAGCTTAGCTTCTTTTTTAATTTTTTTTTTATTTTTTTCTGGCCTTTACTAGAGAGAGAAATGTCTATATTGCACTCTGATATATGCACCCAGAGATCTAATAATGCAATCTACTGTATAAGACTAGGAAGTGGTAAGAAATTGTAAGAGAAGGCAGCCAGCAGCTTTATAGAGAAGAATCTGGAGTTAATGGTGGATAATAAGTTGATGACAACACTGATAAAAGGATCCAAGTATTCTATCTTTAAGCAAAATTAGAATGCAATACCAATTAACTGGTTTTAGACCCCCTATTGTTTTGCAATCTAACTAAACCTCTTGCATTCCTAAATTCTGCAGTACATTGCAGTATCCACCTAAATGATTTGTCTACCAATAGGAAATAAAATCATGTTTATCAGCAGCTGACTAGAAATATTCCTAAAGGGTTTTACTCCTTCAAAGAATTTAACGATCACCATTTAACTTTTAGTTTGAGAGAATGTGCCCTCGGTTACGGGCACGGGGAACTTCTGCGGTTATGTCTTTTTTTTAACTAAACTATTCCAAAAGATTATCTTCTTTAATGACAATTTCCAATACCTGTTTTCATGTTTTTAGTAGATTCTACTATGTTAACATTTATCTTTTTTAGAGCATTTTTTATAACTACACATTGCATACTTAAGATTCTAAAGCTATTTGCACAATGTATGAGTGCTCTTTTCCAATTCAACAGGTGTACCGTACTTTTTTATTCACTAAGAATGTACCTATTCTTTTCATCTGTAGGGACTGCTTTACTGTATTTATCACTTTGTAGTGGCATCAGCTGGCTTCCTTCCTGCTTTCTAAATCAATAGAACCATTGGCCAAACTTAATTTTTACTTCTTTTTTTGGTGGCAATGATAATGAAGGAGGACACAGTTTGACTTCTGAATTCCTGGCTGAGTCTGTGGCATCTGTTTTCCTTTGAGTCTAGTACGTTTGATGTGCAAAGTACTACATGGAAAATAACGTCTTACTGAGAACTTCAGAATCCTTACATTTCAGACTTGAAATATAGATTCCCTCAATTTAGGGTGAGATTTGTCATCCTGCTGAGGAAAATAGCCATACTAAAATGATAGATGCCACTTAGTAAGTCAGAAGAAAGAAAGATCACCCAACGTATAGCTTTTTTTATTTAAGGTGATTGAATCTTAACTATCCTGAATACACAGAGTTAAAGCATTTCCTGAAGTCACTGGAAAGATAAACATGGTTTTTACTTGGGGATGAGTTAGGTCTAGCGAGTTCCCTGTTTTGAAACAAGTACAAGGAAGAACATTTGCTTAGTCTGCAGACTACACATTTTCCACTGGACATCTAGACCTTCTATACAATTAAATTAGTAGACTGAACAGATATAGTTCACATATTCCTTGGTGTACACAGGCTACATGATAGCCTAGTAAGATCTGTTGTAGTCTGCTTTAGTTCAGGAATTTTACCAACCAGACTAATATTTCTGATACTAGAGGAGGACTACATGAGTGTGTCTTTTATCAGCTCCCTGAAAGAGGGTAAGAATATGCCTTTGGACAGCACAGTTGACTCTAGTATCTGCTATAGGGTCACCTAACAGTGAGGAAAAGATAACAGCACTAGAGCAAGTGAGGATGCAAGTTCCTTGGATACACAAAAGTCTGTATGTGTCTCAGCATAGTAAGCACCATTTTTACGCAGTTCAGTTCCACTTCTTATGCCAGTGAATCTGCCACTAGTGTTGGTTAAATATAATATAAAAACCAGCCGTGGAAACTGTTCTGTAAAGCAGAATATCACTTACGTTTGTCTGTGGAGAATTTTGGAGAAGAGCTTGTGTTGCCAGCAACACAGGGAAAGGGAGATTTCTTTTTGGAAATCTCAGCTTTCCTGAGATTTCTCTTGCGATGTGCTGAACTATAGATAGACCTCAATGAAAATTTCAGCCACAAGATTTCCAGCTGAACTATGTTATTGCCAAGAATGTTAATTATGTTACAGAACTGTACCTATTGAAAATAAGTTATGTCGTTCTCATTATAAATAAGCGCCACATACATGTGTCATTCTTACTCATACAACACAAGAACAGAATGGACCCAGAAACTTCATGGACATAACAGTGACTGCCTTAAAGCTTTTGACAGTATTTGGCAAAATTTATACTCCCAGAGCAGGCACAATAGGCATTGGTACTATTTCAGTTCAAGTTGTTGGTCTTGGGTACAAACGGGCCACTAATAATTGAATACTAAACATGTCAAGCTCCATGTTAATATTGCCAGAGAAGACATAAAAATGTAATAAAATTTGAGCTGTTAAAGTAACAAAAAAAAAAACCTTAGAGAAAAAATTTGAAATTATGCTATCTACTAGATGAGGAATAGAAGAAAAAAAAAAAATCTTGTTTTACTCTTAGGTATTCTTCTAAGTACTTGTCCTCAGTGACTGGGAACTGTCTCAGATCTTGCTTCTCTATAATAAGCTAAGAAAATTAGTCTGAACATGAACGAGTAAAGAACAATTGAGTACTTTTGTAACATATGTACAACTCTTGCTACAGGCAATTGCCAACCCAAAACTAAACTAAATACCTCTACGACTATTCCAGTTTAGAAGTACAGTTTCACCTAACATTTCAAATGTTTAACAATGCATCTAAACATTTAAACAAGATCTAAGTGAAATTTAAATTTAAACATTTAAAAGAGAATACCTAACAACAACATGTGTCTGTCTACAGCATTGTTATATTGTCATAGTTGGGAGTTGGGCACTATTCAGCAGTGGGATGCCTGTGCAGGATTAGAGGATGTGGTCAACAGAGCCTATCTAGTAGCAATGAAAAGGTATACCTTAAAAGCAAATCATTAATTTACTTGCCATCAGACTGTGACCCATACTTCAACTCCTTTTTTTGATCTCCCTGTATGTTTTGGTTGTTATCACCTAATGGTTCACATTTGGTACCTCAAAACAGAGATAGAAAGTGCTCAGACCCTCGAATTACATGCGGTATATGAAACTTCAGTTTCAAAAAGACCTATTCTTTTTTTTTCTTCCTTATCTCTTAAACCTTACCAATTGTGCATGTACAGCTTATTTCACTACTCATGCAAGATTTATTTTGTTGAGTTAGAAACTTAGCAACAAGCTAGCATGATTGGGTTTTGCTTGTTATTTCTTTTAATGCTTTTCGTTCAAAGATAAACATTTTCTACTTGAATATTCTTTTTCCACTGTGATACAGAAGATGAATCCAGGTACCTTTTTGTTCTTATGGTTTTTGTGACTTATAAAGCAGAAGAGTCATTGCCTGTACTGTTATTTTGTCTATATTTCACGATCTTTGATCTTTCAACCTTCACTCTCTTGCAAATCGAGTTTTCTCTAGTACAAGCAGCTCCTGAAGCATCCACTTTGGCCATGTTCAACCAACAGGGGTTTCTTGAGGATGTTCACCCTGTGGCTTCACAGAATCGGAAACAGGAAGCAATTTAGCGAACTCTATTCACTGGAAGGGTCAAATGCCCTCTGCTTAGAAAAAGACAACTGACCTAACACACATTACCATCCAAGTGGAAATAACTCCTTGGGCCTGCTGCTCAGTAACTTTTATTGTCTTTGTTATGGTATTAAACATGTTGTCTTATTTTCTGCTGGTCCTTTACCTTCTTCACAACACTACTCCCTTTCAGTGTGTGTTTTATATGAGCAAAGTTGAAATTTTTATTTCATATCTATACACAATTTATACTTAAATATGGACAGATATAATACAGTAGTTATCTCATTTTCTGTGCATTGGGGAAAAGAGGTAGGAGAAATTAAGTGTGCAGTTCCAATTAACAAGCTCAGGAGTCATAATCTTAAAATTACCATTTAAGTTACGTGAATGATGGCAATATACGCGACTTTGAAAATAAAAGCAGTTGCTTTCAAAGCAGCTTTTTTCTTATCACTGAAGTGGGAAAGAATAAAGCTTGAGGTTTTTTTCCAGAAAGGCAGATGTACATTTTGCCTCTGATAGAGGCAGGAACAGAACTTGCAGTGGTTCAAAACTATTGTTTCATCACCATACTTTCCAGTGAATAAATACTGTTCATCAATAAAACCTCAGGCAGACGGTCAATAGTGGTTGAATATTAGGTAAGGCTACAATGAATGTCTTGATAAATTTATAGGTTGGTGGTAAAGACAAGAGAAAACTCTGAAGGCTAAAGAGAAGGTTTTTAAGCATTCTGTAGAGATTAGAATCAAGTCATTCACTGGAAATCAGGTAGTTGCTTATCCCACTGGGAAAATTAATACTAAAATCCCACATATCTCTTAGAAATGTTAAAGAACAGTTATGTTAACAGCATAATCTTGTCCTAAAGATTCTTGCTTAGTTCTATAAACAACTTTACTTTTTAGTCCCACTGTAAAGCAAGACAGATGTTTGTTTGCTAGACATGAGGAAGTAGGGTCACATCAGATGTCGCCTTCTGAGGTGGGTGTAGACCATGTTAGAGCCCTTTGTTTCTAATTCTGTGCTTTAAACTTGAAACCTTTTTTCCTTTATTTATAGTAGTGGATATATAGTAAAGCTAAATTTTTTCTTTATGGTACCTAATGGGCAAATTACCCATTGCTTTGTAGAGCTGAGTGCAAGTTAGGAAAAAAAAAAAAAACAACCAAAAACCAACACCCACAAACCATAACCCCGAAAACCCCACCTAAACATATATGTTTAAAAATCTAGGCAAGAAAAAGAATTTCTAATTTGTCTTCCTGCAGCATAGGGTCAGACTTGAGACCTTTGTTATCATACTGTTTGGGTTTTGGGTTGTTTTTTTGTTGGGTCCCGCCCCGCCCCCCCTTCCTTTTGGGTTTGCAGCCATTTGATCCGGCTGCCAAGAGTATTAGAGAATCCTTATTTATCCTCTGTCTGCAATGGGTACCAAATGTAACATTGTCTAAAGCTCATCTATATTTGTCCTGGAAAGTTAGCAGCACAACAAGTAATCTACTGGAGAAAGGCTTTTCTGTCCATCTCTGAAATTATTTCAGAAACTTTTCATTGCTCACCTGCTTTGACATCCTTCTCAGCAAGCTGTGGATAGCAGAATACGAATTAGTGTTGTTTTGTGCCTGAGCAGCGTTCTTGACTGGTGCCCTTTACGGTTCCATCAGGAAGTTGTGAATGACTTGTGTAAAATAGTATTTTCAAGTGTAGAAAGGTTCTGAAATCTGCTTGTAAACCAGCACCAAGATAAAACTTTAATTTAGGTCCTGTAAAATGTAAACTGATACCTGTGTTGTAGATTTCCATATAATAACCTTTTCCATTAACAATTATTATGATCCTTGGCTGATAGGCACCAGGATCCCTAAGGTATAAGATACCATTCCTAGGAATGGAGAGAAAAAAAAGCATATACTCACTTTTTTTAGTAGGAAAGGAGTGTGTTATAAATCTGAACATTCCCTGAACCTACATCGTTAGAATATCCAAATATCATTCAGTCATTAATTACTGATGCCTTCATAAATATGAAGAAATGGAGTCCTATCCATTACCGTTCTGTTTGCATAATCTTCAGGGGACATAAAAGGTCTCTTGCGGGGGTGGGGTGGGGGGGTGGGGGGTGGGGGGGTGTGTGCCTAGAGAGGAAGACAAATTAGAGAGAAGATAACTGTTGTGTTAAAAGGCAAGTATTTCCACCATTTGGAATGGGCCATTTAAGAATAAGATGAGGTGGCTTTTATCTCTCTTGCACATCCTAACAACCTTTATCAACCAGTTGTTTCTGTATATCTTTTTTTTTTACTTGGGCCTAGAGATGGTTCAATGAAATGTATTCATGCTTGTTTTCTTGAATATGCAGGATTACTTTACAAAGATGTAAGTAGAGATATCTATGTTAAAGGGTAGTAGTGTAGGAAACATAGGAATGCCTACATTCTGGCACATAAAAATGATGAACGTGTTAGAGGTATTATTTTGGAGGTTGTCCACAGTAAGATGATGCCTACTTGATAAAGAGAAGTTCATGGATATTTGCAGTTGCAGATGTATCTTATGTGGGGTAGAAAAGACTTTTACAGAAAATAGAGAGCAAGGCTACCTTTATATCTCACTTGCTCTGCTTTTCCTCCCTCTTTTTTTTTCTCTCCTCCCTTTGTGTTGCTGAAAGGTAGCAATATATTACAGAATTTTCTGGTATGATGATGATGCTCTGAATCAATAAATGAAACCTCATGTTACACAAAGGATACTGTGCAATTTTATTTTATAATAGGTTGCAGAAAGTGACCACACTTTGCATTTCCTGCCCTTGCAGTGGTTTTTGGCTTTCAAAGTTTCCATCAATATAAAGAAAGTAAGAGTCAAGTGAGGCACAGCATGCAGTGAAGAGACGTGAAAACTAACGATAAGGTAGGAAGCAGACAGATCTATACCAAGACTCAGGTTACAGTCGTACCTCTCTGTCTCCATGTATGTTGTCACACCATCCCCAAATGCTGGAGGCTGCTGCATACTGAAGAGCTATTAGCATCTGAAAAATAGGTGCTCTATCTGAAGAATTGTACTCACAAAAGATCTCCATCGGGCTCTGCATTACCACATTGCATTTAATTAACTAGCAAAACACCCTGAAGTAAAACTAAATTAAAGGTCTCACTTAAGCCAAGGAAGGTGAAGAGTTTCAGAGTTAATTTGCCGCATAGTATTTCATTATTTCAAAGGTAACCTGCAGCTCTTATCAGTTATGGCTACCTTGGTCTTTGACATTGTAAAAGCCTTGAATGGGTCTGTGCCTTAAGCAGAATTTCTTCTCTTTTGGCCAAAGTAAATTTACATAATTTGCAAAGAGTTTGTACAGTAACTCCATATCGGCTGAGATGCATTATGTACGGTATTCTGGGAGCAGCAAATAGACTCACTGTTTCTCTCTCTCTATTTGGATGGGTGAGATAACGGTTGTGAAGCTCTCTACCGCCTTTACTTTTGGAAAATCCTAACAAAGATGTAGGAAGCCACTTTGGAGTGCAGAAGGAAGTTTTTATTTACCACCTCTCTTTTCTTCATGTAATTTTTGTGTGTGTGAGTATAACCCAAATCAGTCTATCACTCAGCTTTTCTACTACAGAAGCAACAAAAGCCCTCTTTCTGGAAAAAAATCAGCACTGGCTACCTGTTCATGACATGACAGAATACATTGGAAATATAAAACGAGTTTTCATACTGAACTTCCCCATTTCTGTTGTTTAGATAGGCCAGTAACATAGCCTACCTAAATATGTTAAATATTTACATTTTAAATATAAAAGATGATGTTAAAAATGTCGTTTGTCTTTTTCCTTTCCTTTCAGTAGCCGAATTATGTATAGAGTTTTTCCATAGATGACATAATGGTTGAGAAGTCAAAGGAAGTGTAAGAGACAGTGATCTATTACAACATCAGTGGAACTATATGAACTCTGCAATTGACATCCTCAGTGGAAGTTTAAAAGTCACTTTTCAGAAGGCTAAGATACTTTCATTGGCATGAATGGAATACATCTATGGATAGACTCGGTCCAATGTCATTTTGAATCATTACTGCATGTCTTTGACAATTAAATCTTATAAGGTATAAAAGGTCATAAAAATGTCTACAGTGCATACACATTAGCTTTCTTTAAAATGCTCAGTTTTGACAATATGTATCTTTTGTACCTGTTAGAACTTTATCTTAATAAGTTCAGTTGCATGAAGAGTGCTGTGGACCTTAACTAGATGATTCACATGAGTAAAACTACTGACATAGTGCAAGATCAAATCCTGAGGACAGTAACCAATAGTTACTTTGTATGGCTAAAAGATCAGGAAACAAAGTGAGGAAAGAAAAAGTGTGTTTAGTTTATTTTATATTTTTAGGAAGCTGGCTCAGAGTAAACATAATACTGCATTTTCTCTACAGTTGGAAAGATGTCAGTAGAAACAATTGTAATTAGAATAAAATCCTATTTTTGGCTAACAATTTTCATGTCAGATTTTGGCTTCTTAAAATTTAAAGCAACTGCCATATGAAAAACAAAACCTCTGTAGATGATGGGGGTAATGCTGATAACACAAAAATCCAATGGAATGTCTAATTATGTGTACCATTACGGAGCTTCTTGTAGTAAATAGTAATTTATGACATCAAGTCATAGTTTCTTTTATATCGTTCACAACTGCAATAACAACTTCGATTCATTTACATTAATACATATCAAATATTTTGTTCTAAAAAAAGTTAAGAATATAGCTTTTATCTATGTGCTATTTTAGCTGTGTATGGGATTTTAAATGATGCTGATCTTCATTTGAATGCAGGTAGCTATAAATACGTATATGTGAAAAAAGCTACTCTCATTATACCTGCTTTTCAACTTCCATTTCTGTAGTAAGGAGATGATACCTGCATAAACGATAAGAAAATATGGTGAAGGTTGTAAGACTATTAGATAAGTTTGCGTTTGCCTTCATGGAAGAACCTATGCATACGTAATAATGGTCTCCTTTCATTATTATTCTCAAATGACTGTGGACTATGGGTAATATAGGAATGAGTACTATTTTGTATCTCTATCTGCAGTATCTCCCCTCGTGTCTTACCTATTTACCTTTACTCTGAGGGCTAGAGGATGAGTTGTGTGCAAAGATGGAATAATTGAGGTGTTTAGTATAGAAAACAGAAGATTCCAGAGAAATGTTAGGGCTTCAATATGTAAAAAAAGTTGATACTAAAAGGGAAAGAATAAGCTCTTTGTCTGTGGATAGGGTAAGAAGTGCTGTGATTGTTGTTCTTAGTTGTCAGACTAATCTTACTGTAAAGGACAGTTAAGCACAAGAGTAGTTTGCTTAGGGAGATTGTGGAGTCACTGTTGCTGGAGCTTTTTAGGAACCGGTTAGACAAATGTGTTATGAGTGAGTTTTGTCCTGTGTGTGGCTTGGGTCTGGGGATGGCCTCCTGAGGTGTATTCCAGCCCTATTTTTCCATTTCTTCTATAAAGCGTCCAGGACAGATTGCATGAAAACCCTTACTAAAATCCATTAAAACAATTACAATCACTTTACCCAGCAAACCATCTCTCATTTTTTTTTTTCAAAGATGGCTTATGTTTATTGTGGCCTGATAGGTTTTATTAAATTGACCCTTGCCATTTATCATTCACCATCTATTTCTCTCCTAAGTGTTTATGTATTGATTCCTTTGTTACTTAAATTTGACCGGGTAAGAGGAAAAAGTAGTCATCCTCTTCAGTCCACAAAGCAACAAAAAAAGGTAACGGACACCTGTAGCATGCCCTTCCATTCCTATCACGTTTTTATGTTGATGGATTCATTCCAAATTTTCAGTGGTCTAGTCAGTGCTTCTTTGCTGGCCTGATTATCCCCTCAAATTTCACAGTATGGAGGACTTCTGGCATGCAGTTTACATTAGATGCCCTTGACAGGATTTACATAACCACCACCACCCCTGAGAGGTTAGCTGCACTTTTGAAGCCTTTACAATATCAGAAGTTTTAGTCCTTTTAATCACACAGGTATTTGCTATCTGTAATATTAATGAGTTTCTTAAAAACAGAAATATTACATTGTACAGTAGCCCTATGAAAACTGGAAAGGGAGAAAAAGCCAAGAGCAATTTGTCTCAGCTAGCTAGAAGAACTTGAAAATAGGAAAAAAAACTCAACTGAAATCTACTTTAGATCTTATAAATCAGTGATTTGAAAAGCATTTCTTAAGGACCCCTCATATCATAATTTCTTTTTCTACATGGAGGCTGTGATAAGCATTTTGCACTAAAAAGGATGGAAGCAAATTCTGTTCTGAAAAGGGAAACATTAATTTAAGAGACAATTTTAATAAAAACTTATCAGAATTTTATGACATTATTTTATTTTGGCATTCCTTGTCCGTCTTGTCTCTTACAGTTTGAGTATCTCTTCTCTAAGATTGGCACCTTCAGTTCTGAAATCAAATCCAAGCACAGAGTTACGCATCCCTCCCATTAGAAAGTCAGATGTATTTTAGGTTTTTGCCTGAACTAGGCACAACTTGCATCATATGTTTACAACAGCAGTATGTAATTACCCTAGTAATAATTGCATTAGCAATAAAATTTCAGTAGGTAAGATATTATTTTTGCAAGGTGTGGAGACTGTAGAAGCCCAACGTTACCATCAGCCAGTCAAGCACCTGAAAACTGAGTGCACCCTGTTACAGAATCACAGAATGGTAGGGGTTGGAAGGGACCTCTGGAGATCATCTTATCCAACCCCCCTGCTTGAGCAGACACACCTAGAGCAGGGTGCACAGGACTGTGTCCAGGCTGGTTTTGAATGTCTCCAGGGAAGGAGACTCCACAACCTCTCTGGGCAGCCTGTTCCAGTGCTCTGTCACCCTCACAGTAAAGTTTTTTTTCTCATGTTTAAGTGGAACTTCCTATGTTCCAACTTGTGCCCATTGCCCCTTGTCCTGTCATTGGGCACCACTCAAAAGAGCCTGGCCCCATCCTCTTGACACCCACCCTTCAGATATTTATAAATATTGATGAGATTCCCCCCTCAGTCTTCTCTTCTCCAGGTGGAACAAACCCATGTCTCTCAGCCTTTCCTCATAAGGGAGATGTTCCAGTCCCCTGATCATCTTTGTAGCTCTCTGCTGGACTTGCTTGAGCAATTCCCTGTCCTCCTTAAACTGGGGGGCCCAAAACTGGACACAGTACTCCAAATGTGGTCTCACTAGGGCAGAGAAGAGGGGGAGGATAACAGATTACAGACCCTGTAAAGAATTAAAGACATAATTGTGGATTTGTTATTTCAATTAGCGAGTCCTATTACCTCAAACAGGTATTTTACAGGCATTTGACTGTTCCAATACTGCATAACCTTCCAAGAAAACTTGTTATTCTGAATTGAATTACTGAAAGTTCAAATGTTAATAAAACAGCTTTGCTTTAAAAATTACTATGGCATATTTCTGTAGAGCCATTCATTAGTGTGCATTATATCTATACAAAAATCAACTCTATTTTGTTTACCTCTGTGCCACTATATTGCATATTTCCTGAAGGCTTTCCTTTGGAATAACTGATGCAAAGCAGAAAAAATGGAACATTGAGAGTAGAGGTACTGAAATTTGCATTGAAGTGTATCAACATGGTATAATCTATAGTGATTATTAGTTTGCAACATGACGAGACACCCCTGAGATAGGAATATTTATGTCTAACACATCTATGCCATTTTCACGACACCACATTATTTTTGCAATGGAATCCAATTCACTTTCCTCCACATATCCTCAGCAATTTACTATGGACATACCCAGTGAAACAGGGCCACAGGGCTTTGAAGCCAGTGTGAAGGAGAGCGTCTTCAGAGCAAAAACTTTACAAAATTACCTGGTATTCCTTCATTTTTAGCCCTGTCCTCCAGAGAAACAATACTAAACTGGATTCTTAGTATGAAAATGCCTTTCTGTAACAGCGTGCATCCTCAGTGAAACAGTAACAAGCTGCTTATTGTGACTCGTTTATGCTAAGTGTTAACAATTACTGGAAGCATGTTTATGATATGACAAAAGCCAAGACAGTTGAATATTCGGAGCTAATGCATATGCTCTCCTCTTTGGCTTACAATTTTTTTTCGGGGGGGTGGAGGGGGCAGGAGGTGAGGGGGACAGAATACACATTAAGCACAGCATGGAACTTAAATGGATGATCCTTTAAGCCAAATTGCTAATCTACTATTAAAGCTAAATATTCTCAGGGAATATATCTTCCGTTCCAATCAAGTTTAAAACAAGCAGCTCCCCACCTTCACCTACAAAATGCTACAAATTTGAAATTCACTTACAAAGGCAAGTTTTACTCTAATTCCTTCACAAAAGTTAATGTAGCAGTAAAGCATACAATGCATATATATAAACATTTTATAAGTGACATTAGGGTAAATATTTGTTAGAAAAGATGTACTAGAAGGGTGAAAAAAGTTGAATGTATGAAGGTTTCTTTTCATTGTGATGAAACTCTTCTGAAGTTAACAGAAATGTTTCCACCAACTTAATATGGCTTTACATGAAGATCTAAGGGACAGATCAAATAAACTTGGTAACTTAAAGTGGGTGTGGGTAGATTCGTTTTTGCCAAAGTTGAAAATTATAAATTCCTACCTCTGCTCTGTTTCTCTAGAGGAAGTCAACAGAACAGGCATCTTCTTTCCTTCTTGTTTTGAAGTTACCCAGAATGAGGTATCAGTGAATGTGTAGAGTTGAAAGGACAGAGCAGCTGAAGAGTCACTGTGCAACAAAGATTAACTGGCATCCAGAGACTGTTTTTCTGCCAAAGTAGCAACATGCAATCAGTCCAGTAAACCTTAAAGCCTTCTCCTGAGAGGTAGGAGTCGCGTCCACACCACTGTTTGTTACAGCTGGTTGTGTCCCACGTGTTGGCACAAACAAACCCATCATGTGACTTCACCTGCATGTGAAGATTAAAACAAGTTACAATGGTCTGAAGTGGACCAGTTTCCACATATTTGGAGCCATGTGTTGACTACAGTGTAATGAATTACACTAGTTTTTGAGAACCTTAGTCTTCTATAATCCCCATGTATTTCCAGTCTAATTCTATATTGTTTCCAAAAGCAATATACCAAAATTTTCCACGTGTCTGTGTATCTAGTAGTTACAGTGAAACTTTAGTCATCTTACAAGGAACACTATTTTGGTATGCAGTATCTATATGTGGAAGTAAACTATTTGCTTCATATGCAATTATTATGCAATTATTTTTAAGATGAAGAGGTGTTTTAATGCTGAAGGTGAGAGGAGTTACACTTTCTCAAGTATTACACAATGACCTTTTTTTAAAGTCCTCTTAAGCCATCACTAGAGAGTTGATGATGCTCATAGAAAACACTCAATTATTGATTTTTAAGCACTTTTAAGATTCTCAAGATGCAGTTTATATGCTTGTATAGTTTAGAAGATGCACCACAGCTCATGCTTTGGAAAAGATGCCAGATATTTATGGTTGTATGTCACACATGACCTCCCAAGGAAGTACTCCTATAGTTGAAGTGCAGTCAAATCAAAAGAATAGAAAAGAGTGAAATGCTTAGGCAATAATTAACAGTATCTAAAAACATCAGTCTCTAAAACCCAATAGACATGACAACGCGAAGTACAAATGGCACTTTTCTTTCCATGTAATTTCTTTCTTAAAATGTTTCTCAAAATCCTTAGAAATTCTGGCAGGCACTTCCCTTCATCCATGTAGACAGACATCAAACCAAAAAAAGGTATTTAGCCTGTAGCATACTGTGAATTGGTGGTGGTGTTGTGGTTGTGGTTGCTATTGGTTTTTGGGGGTGGTTTTTTTCAGGTCTTTTTTATTGCATTAAGAAACTTAATATGTAGCACTTTTTCAAGCAGGTAGTAGTGCTGCAGTTTAAGACGAGCTGAAGTTTGTACGTGGTCTATTGGAAAATCCATAGGAAGGAGTGCCTTTTTTACTTGCTTGAGCAGATGTGGATTAAATTCCCCAAATAAGGAACACAATCTCATTCACATACATTAATAATAATGTTTTCTTCCAAATTGTTGACGTTTAGGACTAGATTTATATTTGTCCTTAGGCTTCTGAATATGTTGGTAATGCATAGCCCCTATTGATTTCAGTATGGGTTAGGAGTTATATATCCATCTGTCTTTAGACACCTTTATATCTGTCAAAACCATAGTTTTAACTCTCTGAATACAAAGTATTTCCTTTCAAAAACACAGGGATTAAATAAATTTGTTAATGAATCATAAGAATGAATGTTCTAAACTAAAAATTTATTTTTCATGAGTAAATACAGATCTAAATAATTTTCTCAAATACTTTTAAAGTACTTCTTAGCTTCACTTTGAAAATTAGAGAGTATAAAAAGATAAACTTTTGTTAATTTGTATTTTTGACAAAATTTTAAAAACTTATTTATGTGCAAATACATATGAGGTCTACTTAATGCTATTTTCAATTTCTGTTTGTAGTATGCTGTCAGTAATATTTCAATAATTTTCTACTGATTAACAATCTAGCCTCATAGAATTCTGAATAGAGTTAACTGTAATTTTTTTGATGTGAGAAACACATTTGTTCACAGACAGGACTGAGGTGAAATCTTTTACTCACCATTTTTTATGATCAATGAGAATTTAAAAATTATGCCAATGGTTCTGCAGATTACTATAAAACCCAAATAATGGGCTAACTTCAAGTTTATTATTGTTATAAAATCTGCTACTCCTGTTAAAATATTTTTAAAGTCACAATCATCAGTTTTCATCAATGAATTATACTAATATTTTTATAAATATTTCCATACATAATTTTTTTTGCATTGTTTCTTTTCAGCAAAGCGTGGGGTTGCACAATATATCTAGGTGAATAGAGAGGATAGTTCAAGGACAGATAGTCTGGTTTTACATGTCCAGACATAATGGCCTGTTTCAAGTCCATAAATGTATAAAATTAAATGTTTATTCAGAGATTTCATGGGAAAAAACAGCCATATGCATAATTTAATGACTGAGAACTTTCCCTCACAGGCTCTTTATCTGCCTTGTTTCTTTGCAGCATCTATGTTGCAGTCTGTTAAAAGCCATGTAGTTTGGAAAAGGGATGCTTGTGTGCTTTGACATGGCTGCTGGATACTGGGCAGGAAAACCTTCCAGATGAAAGGGGAGATTAGACCTTTTTCAGGAGCAAGTGATCATGCACAGTTGGTATAACCTTCTGGAAAGCAGCATGGAGTAGTTGAGGTGCTCACTTTAAAGAATATTACTTATTCCAGAAAACTCTGCCTTTAGAAATGCAAAGATTTTCGTTTTCAAAGAGGAGAAATGAAAAGCTCTCACATTAATGAGAAGTTGCAGGAAGATCTCCTTAGGATACTGGCAGACTTGGGGTGTCACTGTGCAGGTAAATAACAGACCATTTTGTCAGATACCATTTTATAGTTGGCTGTGCTCTAAAGAATTGCCTTACTACTTAAGGATAGTACTTTAAAAAGTAGATCTTACTGAAATGTTTGACTTAAAAAACCAAAAAAACAACAACCATTCCCACACACATTCATTTGCAAACAGCACAGATTGAACGTCTGTATGACACTACCAAGGGTTGATCACTGTTCTTAGGGAGGGACATGGCTGCTGTGTTGGAGGGCACGGTGCTGTATAGCACACCTCCCTCTGACTCGTCTTATTATATGACAAGGAAAATGTACAATTCTCAATAGTATTGTTGGGCATGAGTGGCATCCTTATCACCCTCCTACTTTTATGTTGTCTGTCCCAAATAAATCCTTCTCTGATCTGTTTTAGAGATCCAAGACTTACAGTCCTGTTCAATCTCTGTGTGGTATACTTATTTATCACCTACAGAAATGAAGTAGTGCCTCAAGTGAAGATTATAACTGAATGCAGTAGATGCTTGTTAAAATTATCTATTCCTCTCTATTGCAGTTTCATAGCAGAGAACGGATAGATTAAAATGTGTGCCGATTACTATACAGCTGGGACTTCTTAACAAAATGGCTGCATACTTGTGGTATGCCGAAGAGCTAAACTATGTTCTCAGAAGCACTTAAACTGTGAATCTATGAGGACGCTTACTTGCATGGGTGAGGTCCCGGCTTCAGTCCCTTGGCACGCTGGGCTGCGTTCCTCGTGTGGGTGATGTTTCTGGGAAGCATGGGAAAGTTCTGGGAGTCTCTTTGGTTTGATATGGTCAAGAGAAATACAATGCACTCTGCCACTTTTTGTCTCCTTGTTTCTTCCCACATGCTTGTTCTGTTCAAATACAGTAAAATAAAAATATACCATATTGCATAAAAACCTCACAGACATTTGAATTGCATTCTTTCACTTTAAGGAATTCATTTACTCCAAATGCTAGGCAAATTAGGTGAACTGGAACATACAATTAACACAGCTTGCCAAGCCGAACCTAGCTCAACTCTAAATACGGTCATTGCTACCACCTTGTCAGTAGCGTGTGATGTGTGTGAACTGAGATCTAACATCAAAATTCATTTTTGAAATGTGAGAATAAGTTTTTCCTGACATCTCCATCAACATTTTTCAAAACTTTTCACTGAAATTCTGTAGTATATATGAAAGTCTTAAGCAAAACTTCTGCCTGTAAAAATGTCAAGTACCTGTTATTTTGGATATGCCCATGCCATCTGACTGTCTAGTCTTGATGTGTTGACATTATTTTTTACTGCATGTGCTCCTTTGTTTTGCCCATCTGCCTGGGGGAAAAAAAAAGTATGTAATTCCTGTAAATCAGCTGCCTCAGGTGATATTCTACATCCCACTCCCCCCACCCCCCCCCACCTCAGCTCTTTCAGGAAATGTTCTTCCTTTTTGCTGGTTTCAGTGAACCTAAAGGCTATAGAAAATTTAAAGATATGCCTTCAGTCCTTTGGTACAAAACTAAATAATTGCATATGACAAGTTTGTGTTTTCTTAGTCCCTTCTCAAGACCTCTAGACTCCACTAGTATTAGTTACACTGGGCATTACCAAGGACAGCCCTCTAGTTGTCGTACTAGACAAAGTCCTGACCTCATTCTGCATAATTGCCATCTCTATGGAAATTTTAGTCAGAACGGGAAAATTAATGAGTTAGGCTAGAAAAGCAGACTAGTATCAATCATTAACATGAAAATAAAACCTGTTGGATCAAATTTGTACACACAAAGCAAATTTTAGTTTAGAATTAGTGAAATGTGTTCTGCTCCAAGGGTGATTCACAAAATTTGACCAATTAAAGCAACAACATTCTTAGCCTTTTTTTTTCCTTTAAAAAAAAAAAAAAAAAGGAAAAGGAAACTGAGATGATCCTTTCAGGTCACGCCAAAAGTCACACAGCTGATGACTATGGAGTGAATTGGTCAGCTCTTGCAGTTTTCTAGATCTCTTCTTTAGGGTTGCTAGATGCGGATCATTTGATATTTAACATTTTTGATAGCTCTTTCTCTTTTACTATAGATGTTACTATACCGTTGTTTAAAAAAGATACTGCTATTAATAAGCAGCATATGACACTATCATCATCAGTCTAAGGAAGCAAGATACTTGTCATTCTGATATTTACTAATTTATCTTAACAGTGCTAAATAGGATGAATGTGGTTTTGTATTCATGCTGAGGTGAGTTATGTTTAGTGTTTCACTCTAAAGCTATGTGTAGTATTTTTGTAATGGTTGACTCTGGAGATGTTTGTACAGATAAAAGGGCTTCTGAACATGTCTCTATATACTTATATTGCACCATTAAACATTCAGAACAGCAGATGATATCCATATGGAAAGCATGACAAATATAAGAAATGCTATATTCAGACAGAAAAAATAGTGTTTAGTGGTCTTGCAAAAGCACCACTACAGTTGGCAAGAGTACTTTTCTTGTTGACAGTCTTTGCTCAGAAGCCTAAGCCTAAATGCTCATCAAGACTGAACTGCACTCTTGCCTTAGAAGTGTTCCCCTTGGAAAAGCTGAGGGATGTTTGTCAGACAGTACTGGCAGCACAGATTTCTCTGCTATATTAAACCTAATATAAAACTGCTACTTTTTAAATGAGCAATGTGGATACTTCTTTGAGTTGCCATTCCAGCATTTTCCCAAAGCGCTCAGTTCCCTACAAGATAATGTCTTTTCATTGTTGTTTTTTTTTTAAGTAAATGCCAGAAGTATTTGGTCTCTCTTATCTCTGAGCAGGGAGGTGCTTGTGCTTTCAGGAGAAAACTCTGAATTTAAGCTCTGATAAGGGCTTTCTGAGTGAGCTTGCAAAATTTCATAGGCTGCACAACCCTGTAAGCTACATTTAGCTGACTGCCTCACATGCAATAAAAGACCTATAGCTAAAAAGAGCCACAAATAAGTGAGAAATATTTAGAAGTTATAATAAATTATCTCTAATACTTTTGACTTACTATGCTGTTGCAGCAAAGTGGCATGGAAAGACTACTGAAGAGCCTAAGCTAGTTTATGCAGAAACTATTCTGTATCAACAGGTGCCTTCAGGAGAATCAAAAGCCACTAGGAAGCAACCATTAGTTGGAAAATGGTGAAATCACATCCCTTTTCTAAAGCTGTCGAAGGAATTTTACAAACACTGGCTCAGCCTTTTGTGACATGAGATCAAGTCCTTTCTTCAGCTCTGAAGAAATCAATGCAGTCTACAGTTGCCCTTTTCTAGTAAGGAGGAAAGCTAAAACAATTACAGAAGCACTAGTTCAATCATCCTTCGTTACTGTACCATACACTGGAAATTAGGCCAGCATCCCTCTTTGCAGCCACTGGTCATTCTGGATTAAAACTATGTGAATAACTCACTTTTCTTGGGGCAGCTCCAAAAACTTGAAAGGTAAATTTGTTTCAGAAGAGCTAAAATATTTTCTAAAATTCCGTTATCAAAAGAAATCTATAAACTTAAATCCTATCATTTAGGGTAATTTTAAATATTTCTATCTATTTTCAAACATTTTAAAAAAGTATCCAGGACATTTTTAAAAGAAACCTAGTATTTTTTAAGTGTCAAAACAAAATGTTTTGATTTGTTCAGGCTTGGGTGGTGGGCTTTTTTGTTTGGTTGGATTTTTTTAATGGGAAGAAATCAGGAATACTTGAAAAACAAATTTATGTTACATTTTGATATACCTGTAATTGGGCTTCTTGGCTGAAAAAAAAAAAAAAAAAAGCCTCATCTAATAAATTTAACTGAGAACCAGTATATGATGTGGAAAGCACTAGAATGTCTGCTACATGAAGTATCCAGTCTACCACCTTTAAAAGTGGAGCTGAAGCTCAATCATTCATCCAACATTTTCCATTGGTTTACTTATAATCAAATATGCAATAGCACTCAGAAATGTACAATTTTGTGAGGGATGATTTAAAAAAACAGCAACAAATATATCTGTTTAATGGCTGTGTAATGGTTTTAAAGTCACGATAGTAATGGAGAATTTCACAGATGAATTACTATTAGAGAAGAGAGAGGATCATATTTAGATCCCATGGACTGAGTAGCTTTAATCTCCCCCCCCAGTTCTCCACAGTATACAATATACAGTGATACAGAGAATTAATTGAACTAATAAAAAACTGGACTAAAGCAGTAATAGAAGTAGTGATGTGTATGAGCCAAAATCCTGAGGAGCTGCCCCACACCCAACAGATAAGACAATTCAAAATTAGAGATGCCGAACAGTCCTGGTTAAACTATTAAAGCAAATGAGATAGTGATATATTTCTCAGTGTTTAGTCACATGCTTAGATAATCTATCCAATTTTTTTCAGTAACTGGTGAAATTCAGGGACAAGTAAATGGTCTTCAGGCAATTCACAATAGCTTCTAACAGATTCTGATCATGGAGGTGCCCACAGAAAGGAACAAGCACTCCTCTTTCCATGATCTATTACAGAAGAAAAAGGCTAGAGACAAGGAGAACAGATCTGGAAAAACTAGCCAGCACCACAAAAGTAAAGCTTGGGGGAATTTGCAACATTTATTAACAAAATATCTTTTAAACATCTGGGAAGTTCTCTCCTTTCTGTGAACTTCCAAATACTTTTTTTTACATAAAGGAAGCCATAATGATTTCTCAACTTGCCATATCCTTTTTTTTTCATATTTTTCTTATTTCCTCTGCATGAGGAAATAAGATTGTGTGTGCATAAACCTAATAAGGAAGGAGAATGCCTTGGCAAACCTGTAAGTCTTTGGCTTCTAAGTGCCGGTACAAGACAGAAAGAGGAAGGGGAGGATTTCTAGTCCCGTTTTTAAACTCAGGATGATCTTCTAGGATCCTGATATAGCCCTTTTAAGTAATAATTTTATTTATAAATGCCATTTTTGAAATTTAATTTTAATTCTCTGATTTCTTTGGAGAAGCAAAGTTTCAATTGAGTCTTCAGGCTGAGTCAGAAATCATAGTTTAGAAAGATATCTAGGCAAAGTTCCCTACAAAAGAGACTATATGCATAGAATGATTACTCCTATAGACCAACAGGTTCTTTCACGATTCTCTTCAGGCTGTGAGAGGAAATGTGTTTTTAACCAGCTAGTGCAAAGAGCTTTAAATATAGAAAAATCTTTATATATTCATGTCCATGAAAATGAGCACAAGTACATGGAGATCTAAAGTGCCTAGGAGATATCAGGTAGGTGAATAGAAAACATTTAATTTGTGTATGTGTAAAAAGTTTGTGTAAAGGAAGTTTCTTTAAAGAGGACACTGAGCCGGTGCTTATTTAGCAATACCTGGCTTGAGAATAATTGCTCTTCGGATGATGAAGGCATTTTCGACTTACTCAAATGCACATTTTTGGCAGAAAGTGGATTCATCTTGCTTTTGATCAAGGTAAGAGAAAGACACTTTGATCACAATAAATGTCATAAGTGATAAATTGAAATTTGAATGACCTCATAAAGAATCATGATGACTGTTACTAACATTTTGCTACAGGTTTGTGGGATTGTGGGTAAAAAAGGAGAGAAGAGTCCTTTTAATTATGGTTTTTATAAGCAGACCTTAGAAAGTTGGAAAATTGCTTTTACAGAACCTAACAAAATAAATCTTGCAGTATGTATTATAAGGTTGTTGATGGATATTTTTGACGGAAGAAAGTATTTTTATGCCTGAAATGATAGGATCTATGGAAGATGTTTTCTTCAGCCTAAACAACAGATTGGTGTGTCTCCTTTTTTTTCTTCTTCTTTTTTTTTTTTTAATTTTCAACAGTACATTTGAAATAGAAATGCTCTTAAATTGTTTGCCAATTTTGAACATCCAGAATTTCCAAATATTTGCTTCCCTGTTTTTTAAGGTTGGTCTTTATTCTTTTCCCCTCTTTTATTCTCTAAATATATAGAGAGTACACATCAGGAAATCTTAACTGTGGATATATTTATTCTAGTTCTTTATGGGAAACTTTCAGCTCCATTTAATAATAAAAACCTGTTAATACATTCCTGTATGAATAAATGTGGGAAGATGTCAAATGGGGGGGTAGGCAGAGAGGAGGGCATTTTCCCCTGCCACAATCATTTATCATGTGACAGTCATTTATCTGACATTGGTTGTCTTTAAGAGGTGACACCTTCTATTTTAGAGAAATAATTTCTAATTTAGCTTTCTTTAATTTTTCAAGCTCTCGGCTTCAAGGCCTAGTTCACTCTCTCTCTGCTTTTGCTGGTCTGGATTCAATATTTAACTCTGGAATAGGGATATGTACTTTATAGACACCCATATTTTTACTGTGTGATTCAGCCAAAATACTTAGATATTCTGTCATTTTACCACTATAATTTGTTGATGGCTTTTTGAACTAATTTGACTTAATGTATATAACCATGGAATCCTTGCTGTCAATACTTTGAGCTGAGTTGCATTATGCACGGCTCTAACAATTTACTCATTGCTTAAGCTTTTGAGCATTGTCCAAGAATGTCCTAATAAACCGACCAGTATCTGTCAAGTACACCATTTTTACTATCCTAAGGGTAGAATTGTGAATGGAATATTTAGGGTTTGAATAATTTTAGGTGTGTCTGTGTGTATAGGTTCACTTTTGTGTATATTACTGCTCCTTTGTATCTGTGTTGTCCAAGGAACTTGTACCAAAGATGGCACCTTTGTGATGGTGACATGAACCTCCCTGGGAGGACAGGATAATTTTTATCCTGTACCTTTTAGCTTTTGAAATTAATATTTTGACACCTTATGAAGAGATCTTGACAGTAAAGAATGGCATCCAGTCCAGAGAATGAGACAACAAAATCATTGTATCAACTTAGAAGACTAAAAGTCCTCCTTGGAAGGTTTTTCTTTGACTTGTAGTCCAGTGCTAGCCCTCAAACACTTGTTACATGTTTTTGCCATGAATTACATTTACAAAATGTAATTTAGTAATCAGAGTTGATAAAACAAATCAACGTTAAGAGAAAGCAAGCAAGGAAGTTCCATAATTTAGGTGTGTTTTCCCTTGTATCTTCCCTGTGTAAAAAAAAAAATTAAAAAAAAATAGAATCACAATGACTCGGGGGACTGTGCTTAGTAAATTTGAGCTTTCCTTTGTAAGATGTGAATAGAAGCCAGCTTTCTTCCTTAGGCCATCATCGAAAGCATAGTGATGATAATAGAACGAGTCAACAGAATTTGTAACAGGAACATCCTGAATAAAGTACCAGATTTCAGAGATTGTAACCTTAGATATAAGAAGTCTGACATTCTTATGGTTTTCCTGAGGCAAATCTACAATCTGAGGACTTCTATGTCATTTTGAGCTTCTGTTCTTATTTGTACTGGATTCTAACTGAATGAGAACTTTTGTTTGGTTTGTTTTTTTGTTTTGTTTTTGGTTTTTTTTGTGGGTGTTTTTTTTGGGTTTTTTTTGTTGGTTTTTTTTTAAATATAGCCTGGCCCTGTTCACAATGGGATTCCAACATTTCCTGTTAGAATGTGATTTACCAGGAATTTAATTAATCTCCAGTTCAAACTGTACTGCAGGCCTCTAAAATTAAAAAGAAAAATAAACATAGCAATTAACATTGAAAGAGAGCTAAACTTAGCACTTGAAACTACAATTACAATATATAAAGATGAATCCAAACCAAAATTGAAAAAATGAATGCCAGTGAAGCCTATTATGTTCAAAAGCCAAATATGATTACTGTATTTTAAATCTAAGGTTAAGAAATAAAGTGGATCATGATATGAATGGCATAATGTAATTACATAATCTGAGTCCTATCAAACATAAACTGTACCTTTTATATTGCTGTTTTTCTTAGAGATGTTTATTTCTTCTCCTTCTCTCTTTCTAAACCAAGATGTGATTTCGAAACACAAGCAAATAAATGTCAAACCCTTCTGCCTCTACTCTGCCATTCCACTTCTGAAATTCTGCCAAACTGAAAATTTCCATTCAGACTGACTGGCATTTGTTGAACTGATTTTTTTTTTTCTTATTATTATTATTTTATTTTAACACTCTTTTTCAAAAGTAGTGGAAACTTTGTGCAACCCTTGCTGTGTCTATGCATGACATTTTAAGAGCAGCTGCTTCTGCGGATCTTTTTCACAATAGCACATTTTTTCCTGCAGACGCTCTGAAAACCTCTCACAAAAAACTTCAGTTACTTGTAAGCCTTGGTCTATGGTGTTTCCAAACTTGTATGTAGAGCAGGTACCACCCAACTTCACACCATGCCAACCTAAGAAATACAGAAACCAAATAAAAAGCTACAGTAAAGAGTAAATAAGATCAGTGGAAAACTTGTTAAAATCTCTACCCCCTCCTCATCCTTTAAAGCAAAACAGGAGATTGTACAGACTTTGGCTTCAAAATCTCTGCTCTGCTACTCAGTTACACCTTTTTTTTATGATAAAAATGACTAGGTAGAATAACATGCACAAGAAAATAGATGGAGCAGAATGGCTTGTGAATAATTCCGTATGTAAAAAAGACTTTTCACATTCACAGTAATTTCTCCAGTCTGCAATGTGTTAGAAAGAAACATAAGACCATGAAATGTCACTGTGCTACAAGAATCCTTCTCGCTCTTCGTGGACAGTACACATGCTGTTTGCTTATTAAGGCATCAGACAGTTCTCAGAAGGTGTACTATTTTAGTTATAGAACCAATTTTTTTTTAATATACAATAATGGAAAGTCACTGGTGAATTCTTCTATGGTTGTGCATACCTGAAAAGTTTAAAACTGTGTGGATCCATAGCAAGATATTTCAGAGCGCAAGATGCTCCTTTTCTGGGCAGCTTCCTTTAGGCTGCAGTCATCTCGTTTACTTCCCTATGGTGAATCTGTAGCTGTAAAGCAGCAGTAGCAGGTGGGGCTAGACCGTATTTGCCTTGTTTGGTCCTTGTTGCATATAATGGAACTTCAATTCCACCTCCTGCTTTCCAATTCCATTTTTTGTTTGTTTGTTTGAATGCAGGAGATTATTTTAAAATATAATTTATTCTTCAAAACAGACAAAAAATCTTTAGGACAAAATAAAATCCAAAATGAACCAGTAATTTAAAAAGAAGAATGCCTTATTAAAACGTGATACTTTAAAAATGAAATTCCTAACACTCAAAGATTGCACGTTCTTCCCTTCTCCCCTCTTTTTCAAATACTGAAAACTAATGAATTGCAAAGTTGCGAATGATGGTAACCTTGTGCACTCTATGTGGAAGAAGCCTCTAAACTCAGAGCTGAGTTTGGTGACCCAATATAGCTAGGTCAGAGAAGCAATAAAGTCCTTGAATATGACTGAAATCTTCCCAGCATGCAACATTTGTCCCTCTTATTGATCCTTGCTATATTCGCAAGAGCCTAATTTTCCTTTTCTGAAAAACAGGGGTAATTGTGCTTTCCCATCCTGCTAACAGATTTTGGGAGGTGCACATGAAAGTTTTTAAGTGCATTAAATTCACTGAATGAAAAGATCGCTTCCTGCTTCTAAATGTTCTGTGCCTGTTATGTTTTATAATTCTAAGGGTTCAAATGTTATTTTGTTGGTATATCCTCTGTGACATTTATTATTTCTGTGAAGACTTGCACAACTCATTTTGATGGACTCTTTCTTGTAGTTCCTGCACATCCTACTCCTGTCCGTACACATAATTTTAAGTTCCATTTTTAAGTGATTTCTTCCCACCTGGAATTTTTTTCCACTGAGGAATTTACCACGTGGCTAAAATAGTTGTTTAGTCCTCAATCTAAACCTTGCTTTCAAGAAAATATTAGCTTTTCCCAGTCACTGCCTACCTGCAATTTTCTTTTCTCTAAACTTCACTTTCTTTTTTGGCACATCTGCCTGCACATGCTATGAAGTGCTACCAAGGACTAGCTCCTTCTCTGTATTGCCATCCTCCCCTGGTTTCCATGCTCTCCTCAACCACCTTTCATAGAAGCACTCTGCCTTTGGCTCTTTACGATGTAGTCTACCCTAACTGTAATACTGTCTGCTCTAGGTAGCTATTTAATAGCTCTAATAGCCATATAAGCAATAACAAAAGCCTGCAGTGCCCCACATTTGCTACTTACTTTCTGCTTTGTATGGGAAAAATTCCCATGGAAAGCTCAGGAACCTCATATGTTGCATTCTTTAAAAAGCTGCATTAAAACCTCTGGTATAAAATGCTTCTGCCTGGCACAGATAGAAACCATAACTTGCTACTGCCTATTTCATTACCCATGCCTCTCAAGGATACTAGTTTTGGGGGAAGGAGGGAGAACACGTTTTCTTTTCTCTTTGATGAAAAAACACCTATGCTCTCTAAGGCAGAGACTGGCATATTTGTTCAGCACCTTCACAGGCACAACAGAGCCCTGCTGCAAGGCTGGCATTCTCAGCAACTGAAAATTACAGAACATATTATATATGGCAAAATTGAGAACGTAACGTAAATGATCTGGTTATCCTCACAGAAGTTAACATAGTCTTTTTCCCCTACATGACACATACATGCTCCCTACTGCCAATAGACATCAAAAATTAATTCCTCACCTGAACACAAATGGCAACACATACCTCTCACCCTCTTGCCAGCAAAGCAGCTTCCTAATTAGTTGGAGATTGGGGCAGGGTTTGTTTCTGAAACAGCATTTACAAAAAATATGCTCTTCAACTAATGTCATGGTTTACCTAGGTCTTTATTATTTGTTTCTGCTATTAAGACAGGTCTTTACTATTAAGAAAAGCATTAAGAAACACTATTCACTGTCTTCTAATTTTTTTTCTTTCTATAAGTAATCTATGTCTGCTTTTCAGTGTCTTGTTATTTTATGTGCTTGGAGCTGGGCTTAGATTTTGTCCTCCTTCTTTGACTCTAGTATTATTTCTCTTGGAATACTCAAATGTTGTGTTCAGACAGCTGAGTTTAAGGATGGTAGGCACATGAAAACAGATGGTTAGGTCTTAACGGTTATAGGTGTTTATGATTTCACATGCGTACATGTAGCTCTAGATGGGAAGACTGGGATATAAAGAGGAGAGAATCACAGATAGTTAACATATTAATAGTGCAGGTATGATAATGCAAATATGATGTAGTATCAGTATAGCCATTGCCTGCTAATAGTAATAGTTCTGATCATCGCTTTAACTGCTAAAATACATAAACGAACATTTGTAGAGAGATGTTGTATTTTTTAGTAGTCCAGCTGATGCAGTTACTAAAAAAGAGTAGATAAACTTAAGGCCATTCTTTGGGTCCAAAAGGTTATTTGGGATTTTTTTTGTTATTATAGACACTCATTTAATAAATGACACTGCTTTTTCCTACAGACCCCTTGCTGTTATGTTAGTATTTGGGCTCAAGCTCTGAGCATGTCCAATAGTGATCTTAAGTGAGAGTCTGTAATTCTGAAAGGGCACTTTGTAACATCTTTGTGTCTTCTGGATTTCAGGCTGTCAGGAGAGCTTAAATCATGACCAAAGCGATTTAATGTGTACTGAACAACTTCTAAACGACAGATTTTCCAGCAAACTTAGTAAACACAATCTTTAAGCATCTCTCTTCCTTTTCCTTCCTCCATGTTTGTCTTAGACTATAACTGCATCAGGAGATTTGAGGTTTTCTACAACCCCTATAAACTATAGTGGGGCAGAAATCCCACTTAAAGTATGTGAAGGATTCTGAAGTGTTTGCATGATTCTCTCTTGGTATTCATAAGGGAGGACATGCAAATTAAAGCCATCTGTGAGATTAGGGGTTGTGCACAAATTCTTTGACTGGCCTGATATCCAAATGACTTCTAGGCTACTTCATTATCACTTAATCATGGCTGGCCATTTTGTGAGTGTAATTGCAAGGAGAGCAAGCTGGGAACTTGACTGACCCTGCAAGAACCTATTACAATTTGCATTTACATGTTTTTACTTGGTTTGCTCTTCTAGTGACTCATACATTGCTGTGTTAGGTCCTGGGCTAGTGTCTTTTTTTATTCTGTTTTGATTTGCTCAGTTGGTCAGGAAATGAGCATTGTTGAGATGGGATAGTGATGATTTATACGAGTCAATCAAACTGTCATTTAACTTGTCTCTGGTAGTTTGTGGTAGAGGACTGCTTACTGCTTTGGTTGTGAATGGTATGCAGAGCTGAGAGTTCTTTCCTGATCATCAATTCACAGGTCTAGATGATCCACTCCTGTTTTGTAGCAACCATTATTGAAGTTACTACTTACGTGTAGCACAATTTTTGCCCCTCACCAATTCAGAGGGAGCTAGATTAGGACAACCCAAGGAGCTAGGTGCAGCCAGGATCCCCACAATCGATAGCAATAGACTTTCTAGTATTTTCAGCAGAACTTCTCAAGTGAAGAAAGTATCATTGTCTCACTTTATAGGCACAAAACCCCCAGTGAGATGACAGGGGTTGCCTGTGCAGGGATTGCCCAGAAGACTATGAGCAGATCCAGAACAATACTGAGGTTACTTTGCTCCAACAAATGGGCCAGTGCTCTAAGAGTGTTGCAGGCCTTCTCCTTTCTAAAGCTTTTACAGTCAAAACCAAGTTTGAAATCTTGGTTATGATGAAGGCTGAAAATACTATTAAACTACTTTTCACTTTTCTGCAATAAAAGACTTGTTTGGACTTTTGGTTTCTTGCACTGTTTGTGGAATATCTTAATTTTAGTTTTCCTGGCTAGCATAATTTTCTAGTACATAAATATTTGCTGAAAATTGCCTTGCGTTGCATTATCAGGTAAACGGGCATTTAAATGCAGTTACTTATGGAGGCCTCTAGGTTTGTGCAATGCTAGTTCTGAATTACAATGATGTATGTAATGTGATATTACTCCATACGTTAAAAACAGTCAAACTGGCATTACTTCTTTAGTTTTTTTTTCCTTCTTTCTTTGAAGATACTTGTTTGCATGTACTTTTAATTCTACATCTGATAGTTTAGCATATGGATATAACCATCACGTGTTTTATTCCTACTGGTACTTTCCTTTTTCCTTATCTAAGGTTCAGTCCTGGATGCTGCATTTGAATCAAAGGCTTTACGAAAAGCCATGCTGTTGGGCAAGTATCTGCCCTATTCATTCCTCTGTTTTTTACTTTCTAATTTTGCTATTATTTACTACTGTGTTTTATGCCAGTAGCATAATGATAAAATAAACACTGTTAACCTGCTGAAAGAGTCAAAATCAGGAGGTTAAAATGTGGTCAAGGGTTAATTTATCAGACAGAAATCTCATTATGTTTTCATGGTTTTGCTGTAGTCACTCACACACTTAGTTGTTATTTTACTGAGTCTGCTATAGACTATGTTCTAAAAGTTGCTGCTCAACAGTTGTTCGGATTGATGGCATCCCTTTTGTTGTATATCAGGCCCATAAGTACATCACGTTTGTTGGGGAAATGCCTGGAAGGAATGGTTAGGCTAAACCATTTCAGAAAAACAAGTGGGATTTTTTTTAACTTAATTTTGTTTGAAATTTACTGGCCTATTATATTTCAATTGTGACCACCCTTTTTCGGAAGGATTTTCTTTGGTGTAAGCATGATTTTATGAAGGTGTCCAAAAGGTTTATTTTTTTCAGCATAAAGCATTTTTTGAGTGTAATTCTCTGTCCTGTTATCAAGTCAGTTCATAGTCGTCTTTTTTTTTTTTTGTCATATTGAATTTAGATTTTATCATACTGGATTATGATGGTTTATTTCTTTATTTGAAAATGTGGTTAAATTCTTCTCACATTTTCCAGGAGAAACTGGTGTTTATCAAATCTTCTCTTTGCTCTGTCTGTCTGGATTTACTTCTATTTTTTATGTTATAGTAATTATTTGTAGCTCTATAGTGTGTCAAATCAAGCAAGAAATATATATTTCATTGTTGCCTTTCAGATAAGTGTGTGAAGTATATATTGTCATTATGAAATGGAAATGATATATAATTTTCAATATATAGTGAAGTTGTATAGGGTAATTGAACATGTCTGTTTCTAAAAGAAAACAAGCATGTTGCTTCTAGAGCAGTACCATTAGAAAAACTGATTTTTTTTTAAGCAGTTTATTCTAGTAAAATAAATTCAGCACACTTTTTTAGAATATTTTCAATTTGGTAAAAACTGTTCAGTGATTTCAACCAAAAAAATAAAGTGATTTTGAGGTTACTTTTTAGTTTTCTATAAGGATTATTAAAAAGAAGATATTTAAGAGTACTGTTTTCTGAAAATAGTACTTAAAACATAAAAACTTTATTAAAGAAAAACAAAACAAAGTTGCAAGACTTTTGGACAAACATGCAAAATTACAAAATAATTACTGTGGCCACACCAGTTTATATGTAAGACAGGTATGACTGGTGACAGTACAAGACTGCATTTCTGCGCACAGACCTTGGAGTGGGTTGCCAGTAGATATGTGGGTGGGTTGTTTTTGTTTTTTTTTTTTTTTTTTCCCCTGTAAGCATCCACCTCTTAATAGTTAATGAAGTTTCCCTGAGTACCACTCAGCACAGTGGATGAACAGAGAGGAAGATAAAGAGGGCTTTAAAATAGCTTTACTCTTCCTTTCCTCCCCAGCATGTGCGAAAGGGCGAGATTGGGGGAGGAGGGAAGGAAGAGGGGTGTGGTGTGAGGAGTAACAGCAAGCAATGCACGTGTCTCCTGCCAGGTCACCTCTAAGGCACGGCTTCCCTTGGAGTTACAGCCCAACCGGGAGCACGGAGAGCTTGGCTGTTGCAGGGTGCTGACCTTCTCTGGCTCCATAAACTGGGACACCAGACCTGTGGCCGCGGGGTGGAAGGAGGACGCAGTGCTGCACCAGCAGCCTGTGAGGTGCAGGCTATGGTGTAGGGAAGTGCAAGATGGGATCCAGCGGTGCAAATTTCACAGGTGGTGCCTCATACCTGATGGGTCTGAGGTCCCTTGGAAACCTCAGTTGGGGCTGGTTTAATTAGCTTGTCTGGCTGACACCCCAACAATTTTTAGTGCACTGTTTAAAGATCAGACAACCCATCACAGATTTTGGTTTAGAACGAGTACACAGTGAACTCTAGCGCTTTGGGAGCTGTTTGACAAGCTGGTCAGCAGGGTGGGATGGACAATGGGAGACAGTAGCTTCATCAGTTCTGCTGGCCCACAGGTTAAAGTGGCCACATGCTCCCCAGGGACAGATCTGTAGCCGCAGCCTTCCCACAAGGCCATCATCCCAGGCTCGGCAGCTGCTCTGTTCTAGGTATGGGTATAAATAAGAAAATGATGGCCTCATTATCCAGGAAACTTCTTTTATACCTGGAGCATTTGGTGGAGTTTTATTCCCCTATTATATCACAAAAGTGGCTGACAGGAGCAGCAACTCAGACTTGGCCACGAACACAATAAAATGATTATAGGTTTATACAACATTTAGAATATCATTACTTTCCTGTAATTCCAGGTGTGCTGGGGTGTGTGTGCGGAAACAGAAGCAGCAAGAACACAGAAAACAAGCTGCTGGTGGTGGATGTTTTCCCCGACAAGGTGGTATAGGAAGGCCAGAAGTGGCAGGACCATGGTGCTTACCTCTTCCTTGGCTGGACAGGGCAAGTAACAAGTGAGTATGAATAGTGAGATCAAAAAGGAGGGGGGGGGGGGAAGTTGTGGCAGAAAGTAATATGCTGTAGAATAGAGTGTAGTGAAACAACTGTAATTGTCAAAACAAAGTACCGTAGAAGAAGTAACCTGAATATTGTTAATACCACTGCAGGCAATTTATGCAAAAGCAGGTTTCTTCAGTTGCCTTTACACCCTTAGCTATAAAGAAAACCCTCACAAAGGGCTGAGGGCAAACTTTGTCTTGCTAGCTTGGGGCTCTGCCTGTTAATTGCTGAACTACATCAGATCATAAAATTCCAAAACTTCATATCTTGCAGCAAGACAGTGTCATGAATAACTAAATTTACCACCTGATTTCCGCAATACCTGGAATTCAGCACTTAAAGAGAGGACAAATATAGCTGCTATATGAAACCACACAATCTGCTTCGGTGCATTTTGGCAGTTCAGAAAAAGCAAGAGCTTTTGGACACAGCCCTCCAACAGCCGCTCTATACAGAGAAAAGAAAGCTCACTTTCTTTGAGAAGTCCTCAGAAATCCTGAGCTTGATATGTCCTGGCACCACTGAACAAAAAAAAAAAAAAAAAAACCTAGATCCGGTGCCTGGATGCTGCCAAATTCTGTCCACAAAACCTAGAAATTATGTCATCATAGTAGAAATAACAATTGCTTTCTATGATTCAGCTAAAAAAAAAAAAAAAAAAAAAAAAAAGGCAGAAAGCAGCCACCCTGGGATGCCACCAGACCCTGAGAGAGCGCTGGAAAGTCTCGGCCGATGCGGCGTGAGGCTCTCGCCGCGCTCACCTCCTCCTCACCTCCGGGCTCCCGCCAAGTTTTGCGGGACCGCTCTGCCGACAGAAAAAGGCGTGTGTGGGGGGGGGGGGGCGTGGGGGTGTGTCTGCGTGGGGGGTGTTTGCTTTTCGGAGTCCAGGAGGCTAAACTTTTTATTTATTTTTTTTTAAATAAATCATGTGGGGGGAGGGGGTTGTCCTGCCAGCCGGGGGTGTGCGTGTGTGTGCGCGTGGGTGTGTGTGTGGGTGTGTGTGCAGCGGGGGGACACGGTGCGCCCGCAGCAGGATGCCGGGATCCGTGCGGCGGCACCGCCGCGCATCCGAGCGGCGATTTCCGACCCACCCCCACCCCCGGCAGAGGAGCCGAGGGGGGAGCGGAGAGACCCCCCCGCCGCCCGGGCGGCGGTGCCGGTGCCGGGCCGGGGGGCGGCGGGGCCGGGGCCGGGGCCGGGGCCGGGGCCGGGGCGGGCGGCGCGGCGATCCGGCGGGGGGCGCGGGGAGCCAATGGGCGGCGGGGATCCGCCGGCGCGGCTCGGGGGCCCCTGGAGGAGGAGGAGAGGAAAAACCACGGGATTGAGCTCTGTCAGTGGCGCTCGCCGCTTCCAAGGGGGAAGTGCCGGGGAATAATTAATGTTTTTATTAAATTTGGAGGGAATTTTTTGCAGCCGATCGCCGCGCGTGGCCTTCAGGTGGGTCCTCCCCCGCAACTTTGCCCGCCGCTCCGCAGGATTGCGCGGCGGTGGGGGCTGCAAAAGCGATCGGGGGGGGGGGGGGGGGAGAGAGAGAAGGCGGCTCGGTGCGTGTGGTGTGTGGGTGTGTGTGTGCGCGCGCGCGCGCGGGGGGTGCTCGCGCGTGTGTGTGTGCGTGTGCGCGCGTGTGTGTGTGCGTGTGCGCGTGTGTGTGTGTGTGTGTGCGCGGCCGCGGCTGGCGGGCGCTGCCGCCGCTGCCGTGAGGTGCGCGGCGAGCCCCGCCGTTCGCCATTACGAGTTGAGCACACGTTTGCGAGAGTCGGGGCTGCCACTTGCGCGGATCGCCCGGGGGATACGGCGGGGAGTGTAAATAAAACCCTGCCTCTCGCCTTTGCTTTCTGCTGCTGCCTCGAAGTGCTTTTGCTCCGTGTTTTCCTGGCAGAAGCGTGTAACCCAGGTGAAGGCAGAGAAGGGAGGGTTGTTTTTATGAATGGGACTCTTTGAGGTTAATTAGGTATGCAAATTCAAGCAGTTCATTCATGGTTTTGGTTTTTTTTTTTTTTTTTTTTTTTTTTTTTAAAATCTAAAAGCCATCTTGTATTCCCCTCTAGGCTGATTGGAGTCCAGATCCCGAGGACATCTCCAGATCAAATGCCCAGTAAATAAAACACTGAGCTAAGACTTGTGGAAGAGCTGCAGAATGGATGGATTTTATGACCAGCAAGTGCCTTACATGGTCACCAATGTGAGTGATCGGTTCAAAGTTTGTGTTTATAAACTTGACTCCGACTTATTTCTGTGGGGGAGTTTTGCAGCCAGAGTTATCTGCTTTGTTACCGCCGTAGGGGCGACTCTTCATCTGGGAGCTTTGCCTGCAAGATGAGCCTATCTTCTTAGTTATTTCAATAAAGCATCATGTTCTTTTAAAGACAGTTTTGGGATGATTAAAAAATCATGCACATGATTAGCGGATGAGAGAGGCAAGAGCAGCAACAGCTGCATTCAAAGTTTCTGGCTGCGTTTGCCTGCAGTGCTCAGAAGAATGAAGTTGAGGCAAACGTTAACGTGTTGTTGTTGGTTTTTTTTCCCCCTTTTCTTTTTTTTTTTTTTTTTTTTTTTTTTTTTTTTCTTTCAGGACTTTGCTAACAATGTTATAAGTAACAGGGAAACAAAGCAGTCTGTTATAATCTCATATCTGGGTTCTGCGTAGCTTATGCAGAGGGGATTTATGTGCTATTGTGTAGGTTTGTGTATTTTAGATGCTAAAAATACACGGTTGGTATTGTGTTGCTGCTTGAACACATTATCTGTGTATCTGTACAAATAGATGTCTACAAAGATAGATAGAAATGTGTTGCTTTTAGACACGGGAATCTTTTGGAGGTTGTTAGGTGCTCAGCAATATCTTTTGCTAGAAATTGGAGGCTGCAAGACAGTCATTTCCCTGTTTGAAAATGTAAAGAATTCATGCCGGCTTTGAGTATTCTTGATTAAATGAAAAAAACCCCAAAAACCAACAAAACAACCCAAACCCTCAGATTTCTAAAGTAACTGATCTTTCCTGTTTATAGAATCCGCGTGGGAGAAACTGTAATGAGAGACCGACAAATGTCAGGAAAAGAAAATTCATTAACAGAGACCTGGCTCATGATTCAGAAGGTGAGGGCTTGTCCATCCACCCCCCGCCCCCCCCCCCCCCCCCCCCCGTACTTACTAATGCAGAGAAGCTTTTTGAGAGCTATTTATTTATTTATTTTGGAGATAAATATATCTAGATCAATCTGAATAAACAAGACAAGAAAATTGCATTTACTACTGCAAAACAAACTGACAAAGGCAATAAACTGTTAAAGTTGATATTCTTTCCTTGACTTACCCTGTTGCATTTTAGGTACATGTGGCAAACGGATGTCATGCACTGAGGCCAAGCCTTTGCAGCATCTGACACAAGTTGTGGCACCTGGCTTTTTCACCTTCAGGCCTCTTGAGATTCAGAGCTTTCCTCGTTCCTCCTGTCTTTTAACATCCTTTTCACTGGTGTGTGTTCGCTGGTGGTAGCAGGAGTGAGAATGCCGGTGTGGAGACTTGGTTTTCACTCTAGCTTTACTGCAGAGCTAGTAGTCAGGCTCCTGGTGTCTGGTAGCCTGTTTCTATTGCTGTGTAGTACTGGTAGGGTTAAAAATCCTGGAAAATTCCGTAAAGGAAGTCTAGAGCAGACAAAGTTTTGGAGGGCCAAAGATTTTTAACTTAGTCCCATCAGTAGCCACTCACATGACTGTAGCTTGAGAACTGTAGTCTAGCAATAGCTGTTAACACTTCTTTAGGTTACAAGGTCAGTATAGATGCTACGCCTACACCCTTTTAAGTACGTAAGACATACAGGAAGGTATACAGCGGCCTACAACTTACCCCTATATAAATCTTATCAGGGTGAGGACACATTGATACACTTCTCAAAATCCCTACTTAGTTGTTTAGAAAAGTTTGTTCTAGGGTAGATAGAAAAGAAAACAACTTTCTGATGTTCAGTTAAATTATTTCCCAACATGAACATGAGGTATCAGTCCACAGGATAAATGAATAGCCGCTGTCATGTAAGTGTATGTAAATAGTTATCTGTCAGCATTCATAAAAGAGGAAGTCTCTCTCAAAATACAGTAAATTAAAAATAAACCATTTGTCAGTTCAAATATCCTACTTAGTCTTAGTAAACAGAATTTTCATAACTGAGTTTCTGAGCTTTGCAAGGAAGCTGAATGCTGCTCTGGTTTACACCCATTATAAGCAATTGATTTCAGTGAATTGCAAAAACAGATAAGCTGCTGCAAAACTCAGTCCATGGAGAAAGTGGTTTTACTTTAAAAAAGCACAGTGAGTACAGCATAGAGGAAATAGTGGTGATTCTCTTGTCATACAAAGTAAAACATAAAGGGAAGTACAAAAGGTTTCCCATTTCTGTTTGCTATTGCAGCATCTCAGGTCTTTGCTTCAAAATTTTTATATGGTAGTTACGACCCTACTAATAAAAATACTCAGTCATTGCTCAGGTAGAACTCCTGTTGAAGTCTGAGAGAGCTTTATCTGGGGCAGATATAGCCCCAGATAAAGGAGGAGGCCCGAGTTGTATGAGGAGGGGTAGTTTCCCTGTAAGAAAGATTGTAATTTTTAACTTTTCTATGTATTGCTGAATGAGCCTTGTATATTATAGAGCTTTGTTAAGATTTTGATTATTATTTCAAGAGCTGATAATACAGTAAGTACTTCTTTTTTATTAATAGGTGTAGAAAAATCATTAACCGCAACCCGAAAATACCTACTTTGTCTGTACATTTGACTGCCAAAATAGAATTTATGTACATTGTTCTTTAGGAAAAATATATTTTTGGACATATTTTAATCTTAGGAAGAGATTAAAGGTGTGAGTCTTTTATCCATGTCTTCATCTTTTTGCAGAACTCTTTCAAGATCTGAGCCAATTACAGGAGACATGGCTTGCAGAAGGTAAGGGAAAAAACTGCTTGTAAAAAGAGGAAAAACAACTCTGGAGGGGGAAAGGAAAAAAAAAAAGTCCTGAACTTGCTGTCTTAATGTTCAGCCCAATTAATTGAGCTCTAAAAGAGCCACCTCATGTGTCATGCATACATTAGAGCCTCTGATGAGTTTGTCTTTGGGGACTCTGGGGCTGCTCTACCCAGTGTCATCACAAATTACCAGGAGAAATTGCTTCCAGCTCACAATCACATCTGCTTTTGGCAAGAACTAATGCACCAAGACTTCAAGTTCTAAGCCTCTGTTCAGATTTTAATTGCAATTGATCAGGTTTATATTATTGTACCTCGAGAGACTACATACAGCCAGAACTGGGCTTGCTGTTTCCTTTAGAGCAGCACATATAATTATTTGGTGTTCTGGTGGAGTACTTTTCTGATGGCAGAAATTAGTTTCTCTGGGTTCATCGGGACGGGATGCTTCAAGATTTAAGTGCAAGTGTCTTCTTTCCACCTTGTTCACAACACAGAACATTAGGTGTGTATGGAATACTTAAAAAGTACTATTTCTTTTTTTTTTTTTTTTTCCAGAAATGTTTAAATATTTTGCATGTTATTTTTGTCTTCATATTTATAGTTGTGAGATTGTGTACTGGGTGATTAGAAAACTGGCATCGGTCTGTTTTACACCTGCTTGTGCTTTTAAGTATTTCAAATAATCTTGCAGAGCACATTCTACTGAAGAGAGAAGGTTTAAGAACAATAATGTAGAAATCTGAATTCAGAGTAGCTCTTGAGAGATTCATTTAACAATAACAAAAAATGAGCTGCTGCATTAAGAGAACTTTAACAAAATGCAGGGTAGCTTTCTGCATGTTGATGTGTATTTTTCTCTTCAGCAATATTTTCTGATTTTTTTTCTTTGATATTTACAACACTGTTTATTTCAAGAGTAATGATTTTTATGCATTGTCTGTTCTTAATATTTCTAGTTGAAATTTTTATGTAAACTTCTGCATCTGAAATAAACATGATTTTGATGCAAGTTAACATAATCTCTCCAAATTTATCCTGATTTAAATCAATGTGAGTATTCACATATGTTTAATTTTTATCCTGTACTAGACTATGCACAGTTGTTTATAGAATAGATGTTATGCTTTTTTGGGAAAGGAGGAATGTTGGGGTGAACTGCTTGCTGCTGCTTTTCATAAAAAGAGGGAAATATTGCTGATGACTACTTGCCTACATTCTGGTTTTAGCAGCTTTATATATAGTTAGTTAAGTTCTTAACCTCTAAATAAGTTGTGGGGTATTGTTTGTTTTGCTGATGTTTTTATTCTCCTAGCATCATTTTTAGCATGTGGTTATTCTGTATATAATCAAAAAGTCTTCTTTAAATTAATGGATCAGAGGATATATATTTTATGCATTAATATGGTTCTTTCCTGATCATTGAAAACAGGATGTCCTGTACTAAGATCATCTTTTGTAGTATAATGATCACAGACAACTGTAACTGTCTCCTTGTGGTAATTTTCCTAAGGATCTCTTTATTTTGTATCATTCTAACAAGCCAGAAGTATGTTAAAATACTACTCAAAAGATACTATTTTTTGATGGAGAGGAGAACTTTTAGTTTGATTTTTTTCACTGGCATGGATGTTTTTGTTTCTGAAAATGATTAAATTTCTTTGATCAGAAGTCAGAAGAATACAGGCAGATTCATAATGCATGTGCAGATAATAATGTAAGCTTGAAAAATAATATGGAATGTAAAACTGATTTAATCATTTCTGTAGGTACATAAATTACTGTAATGGCAATTTTTATTCTGGAGGCACTGCTTATTTTAGACTAGAATGAATTGTTTGAAAGCCTTTTTTTTTCTTTAGCTGAGTGTATTTCACTTAAATTTAGATAGGTTTTGAGAGAGAAAGGTGTCTAGTCCTGTGTGAGCTAGGTTGAGGAACCTTTGTAAAAGCAGATAGCATCATCTGCTAAGTATTTAAAAATGAAAAAAAAAAAAAAGTTGCCTTTTCATGTAGCGGAGGATAATAAAGCTAAATAATGTTATAATGATATTTCCCCACAGCATATTACAAATAAATATTACAGATTTTTCAGTGTTTTAGAAATATTTTAAGAAATCTGTGTGTTTCAGGCCATACCATGGTTTTAGCTGTTCCATAAAACACAAACTTTGCACAGCTTTTCTAAAGGCTGAACTAAAACTGAAATAAAAAGTCAAGATAAGAAAAATAAAATATTGAGCTATTAACTTGATCCCAAATTTTTATTAAAAAAATCCACCCAAAACAACTTTTGGTAGTCTTTATAATATAGTAGTGTTTGAGAATATTGTAGCTCTGCTCAAATGTCTACATGATTGAGCTTAGCCAGGAAACAGATTTTGAAATCAGACTTGTTTATCCATTGCTAGATGTGTCCATTTATGTTCTTCTGGACCTTCATAGGCCAGAAGTCTGCCAATTTGGCAGCATCAGTAATGTTTACATATTTCTTTTCATAATGCTCTGGAGCCAGGGAAATGACCATGAAATTTTAAAACATCTTGACCCTTTTTAAGAAAAGCAGTGGCAGCTGACCAGGTTTCTCCCACGAGTTCAGATCCCCACTGGGGAGTAACCAGGTCAAAAATCTACTTACCAGTTAGGAAAAGAAAGTGAGTTGCATTTTATGGCACACAAAAAAATGCTTGTGGATTTTTTTGTTTTGCTTTTCCTGAAGCTATCCTTACTACATCACATATTTTAGCCTGGAGATTTTTACAGTTAGTGTCACCAGTGACAAGTTGGTGGTAAAAAAGTAAACACAAAAGAAATGTATTCTTTTCCGACTGAAAATGGTGGGAGGTTCACATGTATTAAAGAATTAATCTAAAATGTAAACAATTCAGTAACCTCTTCAATATTTTATTACCCAATAATTAACAAGCTGAATACTACTTACAGAAAACTTAGAAATATATTCCACTAGCTGCATACTAGATTTTTATGGAAATGAGTTTTGCTTCTTACTCTGTGTAGTTTTAAATACATAGGAAAGAATCTACATTATTTTGATGTCAAGCTTACTCTGAATAGGGTTCCCTCGTGTCAGTTGTTGTGTAGGACAGAAGATAGATTATAACTGTTTCCTGATGCCAGGAATTGAAAGTGGGAAGCCTTTAATAATTGTTTCAACTTTCAAAGTTGAAAGGAAATAGTTAAAATTGCCTATTGCTAACCAAGGCAAATATTATTCAGATTTTTATCTTTTGTTTTATATTTAAATAACTTGATGGCAACATTTTGTCATGGTAATATTATAAAATGACTTTATTGATTCTGTATATTTGGAATCAGATTGGTTTTGGCAGATAGCAATTGTTCGGTGACTTGAAAAAAATGGTTCAAATATTAATCTAATGTTATCTCATCATGGTAGCTGTTACTTCTTATTCTGGGATAAAAAGAAGAGGGAGAACAAATTCTTAGTGAGTGAAAGTCTCCTTTCCATTGTGAAAGCATTTGGGTTTAGGGAAATAATAGATTAACAAAAAAAATTAGATTTTTATTTAAAATTCCTCTTTCAGATACTGTTTCTCCTAGAGCTTGTTAAAGATGCGTAAAAGGCATTCCAAGCAAAGAAAAATAATGAATTTATGCACCAGATCTGCTTCTTAGAGCAACAAATAATACGCTTCTCAGATGGTAATAAACTGAAAAATAAAATATAGTGTTTTTTGGGTCACGTGAAAAAATACAAAAAGATTAAGTGAACAGTATGTGGTTTGAAATAATAGCTACAGGTAACGGGTTCATTCCTCTACTGCAGTTTAGCTAAACTGAATGGATGGCTACTACAAGCTACCAGTATTTAAAAGGGAGTTCTTGCTATCTGAAAGTAAGTTATTTCTCTCAAATAATTAATACCCAAATTTGGAATGAACTTTTGGAAATAAGTTTCTGCCTTCTGTTCTCCTATCATGAAGGATGCACCAGCATCGCGGTGATGTCTAAGCTAGCGTTGACTTCTGGTTTATTTCTTAAATGAGGAGGTATGAGAATGAGTACTTTCTAGTTCTCAAAGGATTATTTGTAACTGAAGAATGTAGTAGATCTTCAAATATTAGTCTAGTTAAAGTGACTTCATTTAAATCAGTGAAGATGTGTAGCAGCTTACTCTGGCTAAGTAGCTTTCTGCTGCCAAAAAGTTGTAAAATTTACCCAGCGTAAGGCAAATGCTATGTAGCCATATTCAAGAACTATCCGCGTTTTTGTAGGAGCAAAGGTAGTCAAGAAATGATAATTTAATACCTCCATGGCTGAAATCTGTCTGATGGGGACAGACACTCTAAAGAGCAGTGAAAAGATTTTAATTTTGGAATTTGTAATAAAGAAAATAGCTGCTTTTTTAAAATTTTTTTTATTCTAGTGATCTGGCAGATTTGGCTTTCAGATACTCATAACTCTTGGTCTTAAATATCTGTGCACAAAAAAAGGAGAAAAGTTAGATTAGGCAGAATGGGGGGGGGGGAAGGAGAGGGTGCTCTTTTAAAAAGAAGTCCAAAAGAAATAAAACCAACAGAAATCTACGAGCCTGAAAGTCTGTCTAGTAGTAAACTTTTTAACATTTTTCTTGTTTGCTGGAAAAGTAGATGCCTTTTACTCAAAATAATAATTTTCACAGGCATAGTGGGGTTTGTGAACCATGAGGGATGTAGTGAAATGTTAAATGTGAATGTTCCTTTTAAGCTAACTTTTTTCTCATTTTTAGTATAGCAGCAAATGAAGAGCAGATTCTAAAAACCCATCTTCATATTCCTAGGGATTATTCACATAAGGAAGAATTTTGAGATCTGGAGCTAGTTTTGAACTACATTTAAGTTTATTAGTCAGAGCATCTCACTTTATGTAAAAAGGGTTTGGGGTTGTTTTGACAGCAAATCCGGTGCTTATGGGAAATAATATTTTTTACCATCTTGAAATTTGTCACTGTTTTGCCTTCTGAATGCTCCTTTGTTAGAAACAGTTGTTCCCATGAAAAAAACCAACCAAACAACAACCAAAACACCACCACCACCCCACCCCACCCCCCCGCTCTTTCAGGAATACCTAAAATTTATACAGTCTCTCAGATATTCAGAAGTAACAATGAATCAAAGAAAGCTCAGTAGATTCATTACTGTTGAGACCTGAAGTCTTATTTTAGCTGAAGCCAAAATACTACTGTTCATATATAATTCCCTGTCAATTTCAATTTCTTTTGCCACTTTGAATAAATCATTGATATTTTAAAATGAATTGTTTTTAGCTCTAAATGTGAAGCCTGAGGTCAGAGAACACAGGAAGTGTTCTGCCACCCAAAATAGAGTTTTAAGTGAAGCAAAGAGGTTTGCAGCTTCTTGTTTTTCTGGAAAGTTTCCGCTTTTTAACAGGAACACCTTTCCCTGGAGTACAGCTGAGCTTTTTGAAGCAGTTTGTGATTGGGAGAAGGAAGAGTTAAATTTAAGCCCTTTTTAGTTCGTTTAACTTTTCATTTGTTAAATACGTTCCTCAGCAGGTCTGTGCTGCATCTTGAGACAAAGCAGTGAAATCAGTGTGTTTATGCCTAAAGTTCAAGTTTACTTTGCTGTAGCTTTCTGGAAGGGTGTGACATGAAAAGCTTGTGGTTGGGGCCACATGGTTCATGCTGGACTGTGTTTTTGTGAATGGAGGCAGAACTCCAGTTCTGACTGCTTGTCTTGAGGAATTGCTTCGGAGATCAGCTGTCTCATTCACTGGCAGAAAGAATGACTCATACATCTTCTGCCTTGTTTGGCTCCAGGTCATTGTTACAGTGGATAGAGCTGGTTTTAATTAAATATTAACTCCTTTTGTCCTGGATGCTTGTTAAGGGGGACTTTTTATTTTTGTTTACTTGCAATGAAAGCAAGCTAACAGGCCCTAGTTTTAAAACTTTTTTTTTTTCCAAATTGCTTTCCCTTTGCAAAATGAGCTGTCAGTTCAGCTTTTCAAAGGCTTTTTAAAGCTCTAAAAACTGCAAACAAATATTAAGTATTTTTGTGCTGTGAATGTTTGCTTTTGGCAAACCGATTTTTAACTCAGTAGGTAGTAAAACTGTAAAATCTAAACCGATAACATTCTCAAGATCATCATTAACGTTTCTATACACTTCCCAAATCCTCTTGAGACATTGTAGCTATAATCAGAAGAAAAAGAAAACTTTTGGTAATAAGCTAGACTGAGCTGGATAGCTTATGCTGCAGATGTTGTCTACTTCAGGAGTTTGAGACTTGATGGCTCTGAATGTGGAATGAACTAATGTAGCTGCTTCTGCTATTAGCAGTAAAAGCCACGTGCTTAATATCCTTCAAAACCTTTTATTAGTCTTTTGGAATATACTTGCCTTCTCAAACCCCCGTAATTAAGTAGCTCAGGGAAATATTCTCATTCAGTTAGATGATCATTTCAGATATCTTTTTCAATTTTCCTCTGAATGGCAAAGTAAAAAAAAAAAACGTTCTGGTGATTTATGCATTGTGCCTTGTGTTGAGTATGTTAACAGAAGACCAATGAAGATTTTATGGCAGCCTTGCTGAATTGCAGTATTTGTGATTAAAAGAAAAGAGGAAATGAATGGCATACGTGTGTAAATGTGCAGACAGTTGCAACACTGCAAGTAACATTTTCCTTTTGGACATTCAGGTTGAAGTGTTTATTTGCCACAAACACTGCCTGTAATTATCCAAACTGAAGGTACAAAAGCCCTCTTCCCTTTGAGTAAAGGGATGATGCGTCCCAACGATTTGCCCTCTCACAGCAAGATGCTGGTGGAAGAAGTCTATGTACTGGGCTGATGATGGTTGCTTGCATTTCTGCAGCATGATCATGTGTGAGTTTCAGTTTTGCTAGTTTAAAAATAATACCAGATTAAACAAAGGAGTAATTTAAGTTCTCATTTCCAACAGTTAGCGGGTCCTCCTAATTTCTTTGTATAGGCTAGTGGGCTCGTTTCTAAGGTACTGATGCTACTAAAATTACATTCCAGTAGGAAATGTATGTTCCTGGGTTGAACATTTTGGATGTTGTTACTTGTTCTGTTTATATTTGGCAGGCTTTTAAACACTTCTTTACTTGCTGTATTCCTTTTCCTACAGAGGCTTTAAGGCTATGTCAATATTGTATTTAAAATACATTTTGATGGCATAGTCTCCACCTATTTCTAGAGTACTGATAAAGTGATGCGCCTTGATCTCTATTAAATATGCCTTCATAAATTTTGGGGATCCATGAATGAAGCATATTTTTCTTGTTTACTCCAGACCAAATCAGGGGTAATGACACTATCTCTAAAGTAATAAACTGGTTTTCTGTGACAGTTCAACCGGATGTATTTTATTTTTTCTTACTCTTTGGCTGGAAAAAAAAGGACCTCATTTACTGAAATATACATATACCTCTACAACAGATTTGTTCTGCAGTAAGTCAAGTTAAACTGATAAAACCAGAATAAAGCATCGGTAAAAGCATTCCGGTGCGCAGAGCACGCTCTAGAAAGTTATATAAGACTGCTGTCCCAGTTCTGCAATCACTAAATGTAGCCTCCCGATTTCAACAGGAGGGTTTTTGCTTTCTTTTAGCCTTTTTCAGATATTCCGGATTCTCAAATTAACATATATATATATATATATGTATAATATATATATATGTATGTAAGGTAACATGCATATATAGGTATGTATAAAAAATGCATGTGTGTGTATAAAAAATTGAGTCATACTAGCCTCCTTGCTACATTTAAAAATGATAGCTGGCTTAAGAAAAATGTGTGGGATGTATCTTCTGTAAACAAGAAATTACTTGATAACAATTACTTTAACTCTGAATATACTCACAAACCCTTCAAAAACAATTGGAAATGTAAGAAATCCTTAGGAACTGAATTTAAGGTAGGATACCTTGATTTCATAATTGGATTCTTCTGTGACAGTCAAATATTTGGCATTTTTGAAAGGAAAATGCCTAACATTTGCATGCAGTGAATTGCATGAAATGTCAGAAGTTGCAGTTAGTATTTGGGCTCATATTGTCCCTGAGTTCATTTCTGGTAAAAGTCCTGTGGTTTCTCCAGAGGAAAGAGAAATTTAATGCATCAAAAATACTGGGAATATTTGATTTTGTAAAATACATGTTTTATACAGTTTCAAACTTGGAGAACCTAATGCATCCTCAGAAGTCCTGGTTTCTTCTAAAAGGAAAGGTTCTTAAAAAAAATGAACAACAAAGCAACAATAGCTATGTTTTTTTTTTTTTAAAGTAATGCTGAGTACACTTCGTGTATTTATCTTACTCACACTTCAGATCTGTGTTTGCAGATTTCCCAAGGTCATTTGTTCGTACGGGGTATTTACTGCAATTAAGACAGTAGGGCTTTAAAAATTTATTTTAAAACCGAGAACAAATAATTTTTCAGTATAATAAGCTTGATTATGAACTTTTTACCCAGGATAAAAACTCTCAGTTAAGTCATTAGAAATATGCCTGAGTAAGAATTGGAGATCTGGTCCATGAAGAGTACTATAGTGTGCATTCAAAATAATTGTGAGTAATTATAATTAAATATGTATTTTTAATTCAGACAAATTCTGTTAAAACTAGTAGCCATTGCACATACATAAAGGGGAGCATACGCTTTCTAAACTTAGAAAGTGTTCTGAATGGCATTAAAGTTATATTTTATCATTTAACATATTTAATGGTGCGATAGTCCCTGTTTTGATAAATGATTATATAACCAGTATTTACCCCTCAAATCTCGTTGGGTAACCAGATCGTGGCAAATGTTAACTTTTAATTAAGATCATGTGAATTATTTGCTCATGTTTAGACAAGAACTGTGTAAATTGAAATATTTTCAAACAGATAATTTTATGCAGCTTTGCTGTGATGATTCTATTTAGTGTATGTTGAGGACAAGATGACAAAGTTTGGAGATGGTAAGCTGGATCTCTCTCGGGATGTACCCAGAACCGATCGTTCTCCAAAGATGACGCTTCTTAGTGTAATATTCTGCAGTTATTCGAATATATTCACCTATAATATATGTTCAGTGGTATTTCAGCTTAAATGGTTTAAATGAGTTTACAACACAGCATGAGAGATGGCTAATATCCTAGATATACAATGGAAAGGAACTGTGGTACCACAGGCGCAAAATTATGTATCAGCAGACTGTGAAACAATTGTATTTCATAGTTCAGGTTTGTGATGAAAGTTTCCTAAAAGCGAAGATGATCTTACACAAGGTGAATGGATGTTAATAATGATTCTTGCTTGAAGTAAATCTTTTTTTCCGATGTCTGAAATTTTGTCGTTGAACCAGGAATTCTGTGGTCTGGTAAAAGTGGTTCTTTTTGAGTATCTAAAACAATAACAAAAACCCCCTACTGTGTTGGCTGACTGCAGTGAAAAATTGGAATCACTTTTAAATAAGCTGAAGGTGTGGTAGTTTGGGGTTAAAGATGCATAAGTGTTAAACACTAGGATTTGGTTTTATGCAGACTTTCTGTGCAGATATTTTGAAAATGGCCACTGACGGGTTTTACCAGTGGCGTGGTAGGTCCAGACTCTCGTGCAGGGAGTGAGGCAGGGCCAGTGCTAGTGTCAGCCTTCACGTCCTCCCATCCTCATCGCTCTGTACCGGGGCTGCTCTGGACTCGTACTGCACCGCACAGCTTCACCCCAGGGTTTATCTGATATTAAAATGATGCGCTTGCCTGATTTTCATACCCAACAATGAGAAAAAAAATCCAAGTTTTAATCTTGGCTGTGCTTCAAATTAAGCACAAGAGTCTTTATTTATGCTTTAATGGCTTCTTTTAATTCTTTCCTTGTTTTTGTTTTTTGTTTGTTTGTTTTTTGTTTTTGTTTTCCTTTCTTCAGCTCAGGTACCTGACAATGACGAGCAGTTTGTGCCAGACTATCAGGCTGAAAGTTGTAAGTATAGTATGAATCATCACTTTCTTAAAAATATGTATTTGTATATTTATATTTGGGTCTTCATATTTGTTATTTATTGTGTCATCTGCGGTCATGTGATAGCTGCTTTCGCTGGTTGGTGACATCAGCACGATGAATAGATAAAGCAAGTGGCGTTTTGACGTGCCAAAAGAAGTTGTTTGGGCTGAAGGTAAAACTTTTAGCAGGGGCCCGTCTTCTGTAATTCCCACCCCCCAGCCTCAGGGAAGCAAGGAAAAACTCACGTTGTGGAGGTGGAGGGAGTTTCTCTGTCCATAGAGTGAGGAGGGGAGCGTGTTGAGCCGGTACGGATCAGATGCTGTGGGACATAGGAGGCAGCTCTGCTGAGAGGAAATGGGGCTGCTCAGTACGTTTTGTGTATAAATAAATAAAGAAAATTCTCCACATAATCAATCAAATACAGCCACTGCTGAAGCATTTTTAAGTCATCTTAGCATGTGGCATTTTGTTGCTCAAACAAAATTTCCCTTTGAGTTAATGGGAGGAAGCAGGAGTTATGTTAAGCTGGATGCTTTGCATTGTTTGCTACTTTACTTCACATGTGCCCAAACCTTTTTTTTTTTTAGCCTGTACCCCTCAAGTCTTGCCTTCACCTGCTAAAGTGCTACTATTCTGTTGAACACTGGCTCCCCTTCACTACAGTTGCTGTTCTGTGGTTTTGGGTGGTTGCAAAGGGGTAGTAAAGAAATGGCATGAGAAAAATATCTGACAAAGTCACAGACTTCTTGAAGCTTCTTTATGCATCTTTCTTCCTCATTGGCAAGGCTTCTCTCCATCATCAGAGGTCTCTTCTAAACAGTGTCTGCTGATTGCAGCAGAGTGCATGGTAGCTTTTCTGTTTTGCTAAAGAACTTAAATAATTTATCCTATCAGAGTGAATTACTGCAGTTCACTAAACCAGATAGCTGTTAAATACAGCATTCGTGTACTGAAATGTTAGAATTAAAATTAGAGAGATTAGAAAGAATTGCATTAAAATAGTCTTTAACCCAAAAAACAAATCCACACGGGTTGAGTTTTCTTATAAATCTTGTAGAGGATTTTTTCCAGTTATTTAGAAACTGTTTTGAGAAGAATTTATTGAGTGTATTCATAACAACTTTTTTTTTTTTTTTTGGGGGGGGGGGGGTAGTTTTTTCATCCCCTGGACTCTGATAGTATACCTGCACAGCAACAATTCATTTTTGTTCTTCTCTAGAAGTTCCTATACATATACCAACCAACAATCATGGTCACTTTCAAACTTTTAAAGCTGCCTTTAGTAACAGTTGAGGTTTTTTTCAACTCTGGCTTCAAAGACCTTTTTTTTTTAAAAAAATTAAATTATAATGCAAAAGCCAAAACTATTCTATAAATTGTAAATCAGATATCTTATCCTACATATGGAGCTGTGTCCAAATATAGTCATGTATGTGTACATCCTTTGTGTAAGAGTACAAAGTTCAGTTAGGGCTTCTATTAACCCACAATTATCGTTACACAACAAGTCAATGATTCTTGGAAAATAATTTGTGAACTGTGAATGAAAAGCTCCATTGAAGCTGGTCACTGCTTTTGGTGATAAAGAAATTCTCCGAACATGGCTATTTTATTAATGCTGTTAGCCACAGCTTACACAGTATTATCAAAGGAACATTTATTTCTTCATTTCAGTTGGTTTCTTTATCTTAAGTAAAGGTCAGGAGAGCTTCCTGGAGAGTTACTCTGGCAAAGGTTATGGAGTTTCAGACATATACTTGGATATAATGTATGTAGCTGTGGGCTCTGTGAAACAGGAATGGAGATCAACATAACCAAAGCCATGGGGAAATTACTGCTGCAGAAGTAGAGCAATTGTGACTGTTCTCTCTAGGATCCAAACCTGCCTTCAAACTCTATTATAATGACCTACTATATATAATCTATAAGTCTGTACAGTGCTTACCCTGTTACTGGCAGCAGCCTGGCAGGAGCACTTGGCTTTTTTTGCTTTCATAGGTTCAGTGTTTAATACGCTTAATTGAGCCAAAAATGGTGAAGGACAGAAGTGTAAACCAGCGAAGGAGGTCACAGCCACTTTCTAGTTCAGGGGCAACCAAACTGTGGTCAGCCACCTCATTTAAATTTGCAGCACAAATTTCTTTTAAGGAGCTGTACATAGGTAGAGAGTGTGCGTGTGATTCACAGAATATGTGAAAAAAAACTGAAGTGCTCCACTGAAACAGTTACAGTCTGTAGTCCAGGTACAAAAATTGGTGACATTTTATTTCTAGCTTCATTGCTTGAGAAATGGGCTTTAAAACTAATGTAGATTTGTGGTCTTAAATTGAAACTTGTAATGCTGAAAGGAGTTGTAAGAAACTTCAGTAACAGTAGCAGCGCTGGCAAGCTGTGGTTAAAAATTTCTTGCCTAGAAATCACCAAGTTAGTCAGCTCTTGAAGCAAAGATGTGGAAGGTAGCAGAGGAACTGATGCTGCCAAGAACGTGTGCTGTGTCCTAGTGCTAGAGGAGGATTAAATGCCCCTTAAAGTGCTGTGGGTTTTGCGTTTCTGTTCTGTAATAATGATTTTAAATTGTGAAACTGCACTGGTATTAGTAACTAAGGGAAACATTTAGTTTAGATTAGATATACAGTCCACTTTATCCACTTAGGGATTTAACTTCAAAGCTAGCTTCGGACCATGAATATTTCAATTATGAGTTGCTAGTAAACTTCAATCAGTTTTCAAAAAGCAAACATAATATATATATTTATAGTTAGGTGTGGGCTTTAGGTATTATGAGTGAGATCAACAGCTAGCATAACTTCATGTGATATTATTAATGTTACTGGAATTACGCATATTTCTGCTAGCTAAGGATCCAGCATGTCAAGCTTCCTTTTAATGCTTTAAACTTCAGTTTACCTGTTTAAAATTGAATTTATTTTGTTACTCCATTATATCTTCTGCAAAGAGGTCCTACCATAATAATCTTAGAAATGTCTGCACTTCCAAACCTTTCTTTTTTGTCACAGTGTCCGAAGCCACATGTTGTCTACCTTTTTATTAAATATTTTTTTAATACCTATCACAAAGAACATTTTTGTAGTTTAGCTTAGAGTGAACGGAATGAAGAGTAGATAACAACTAGCTTGTTCGGATAAAATTTGAAAAACAAATTGCAGTTTAGTTTCTTGTAACAGTTTTTCTGCCACAAGAGAACTTTTTGAGTTCTAAGGGAGAAAAATACGTATCAAAAAGATTTTTTTTTTTTTTTTGGCTTGCAATTACACTGGAAGAATGTCGCAATTGCGTATTAAATGGTGTAATTTTCTTACTCTCTCATTTCCATTCTCATAAGAAATAAAAATTCTGTAAAAAGGAGGAGTACTTTTACAGGCATTTACTTGGAAATTCTGTGTTAGGCAAGTTGGTTTTGCCCCATTCTGAATCTGCTTCTACAATTCAGCTGACTTGTTTGCTACATATTCTAGTGACTTCCTGATGACTCTTCTTTTAGCAATTGCCTGAAAAGTTGTGTAAAGCAAAAGTGCAAAATCTTTTTCTCCAAAAAGGTGCATTTTTTTTCCAAAATCAGCATTCTGCATGTGACACTTTCCAAATTCTTACCTAATTCATAAGACTTAGTTAAGCTGTTTTTCTGTCCCTGTAAAGTATTCACGTGTTGAGAAGGGTGACCTGTGTTAACTTCCTCAGATAAGGTTTCCTATTGTTGCAAGTCCATTTTCATATACTGAGGAGGAGCCACATCCTGAACTGGTTGTAATCAGTGGCAAGGCTTTCAGATTATGTAGAAGAGCAAGGACTTTCCAGTCTAGAAGTGAAAATGAATAAAGTGTTCAGTTTGCTCGAAGTCAATAACTGTTGAGGTGAAGATTGCTTGCTCCCATTGTTTGGATGGTTTCTATGACAGACACAAGAGGAAGTAGGTAGGATTTGCTGATGTTCAAAGGATGTAGTTGGCAGAGAAAACTTGGTATTGTCAACAGTATACCGATTTGTAATTTGACCTTGGTACAATTGGTTATAAATGGGGATTACCCTGCACCAAGCCAGATTGCCTGGTGTCTTAATAGCATAATTGTGTTTTATTTTGTTTGAAAAATATGTATTTACATTAGTCTGTTCTTCCAGAGTTCGGGGTTTTTTTCTCTTTCTTCTTTTGCCCTAAAATATAGGTTACCCATTTAAAATTCATGTTAAACTCTAGCTTTTTGCTTTTTATTTGTTATTGAATTTCTGCTAATGAGGATTTGTGCTGTGCTTCACCTTCTTGATCAGTTTCCTTCCTTCTCTTTCATTTTGTTTCTGTATTGTTTCCCTACCATCGCAGCCTTAACTTAACACTGCCAAGGGGTAAATGTTAATGTTAGACCACAGCTGTTGATGGTAAATGGGAAGGGCTGGCTGTAAAATCCGTGCTCCTCCATGTCTGATTAAACTTTAAAATAGGAAAAATACTTCTTTAGTAGTGATTTTGTTGCTGATCTTTCATGACCTTTATTCTTTCTGTTACCCCTGGTTTTTTTTCCTCCAGGTTTAGCAAAGGAGCTCTTTCAATGTAGATGCCAGGAGCCTTAAATTATTCAGGGATGTGCTTTTTAGATGCTCTGGCTTGCAATCTTTAAAAGCCTGTTAAAGAGAGATTCTTTACATAGGCTTCAGGTAGCTGTATTCTTCTGTCATTTTAACTAATGGCTTAGGATATTCCAAATGCAGTTTAAATGAGGAAAAGCTTTAATATTTATTTACATGTTTGCAGCATACAAAATCTTTTTATTTTCACTCTCAGGTGAAAAATGCCCTGTTTTATTTTCTTTCTCTTTCTGTGACTTAAATTTCAAAAGCGAATTTCAGAACTAGAAGAGCATTTCCTGTTTGCTTTAGTATAGCAAGAACTGGTGAGCAATGGGTAGAGGTTAATTTTCACTTATTTTGACACATTTTGGAGAAAAAAACCCACACGATTAAAACAAAGTAGAAAACACCAGAATAATAAAAGTTCTGATGGGTCTACTGAAGTCAAAATGAGATGTTTACTGGGTTTGGTTTTGTTTGTGATGCAGAATAGTTTAATTTTGCAGCTTCTAGAAAAAATTTTAGTGGACTGAAAAAAATGACAACATTTTTTAACATGATGATTCACTACATAGGCAGCTGGTAGTAATGTCTTGGTAGTGCACAATGTCCTAGAAACTGCAGTTGGTAGTGTTTCGGTTTTCTGTATGGGGCAAGTTGCACACATCAGTGTGTTTTCAGGGTTTTTTTTTTACAAATTTCCTTTTTTTTTCTTTCTTTTTTTTAAAGAGTCTTTGTGGCTGGAATCACCTTTTCTTTAAGTGTAGCTCTGCAAGTGTGGTACTGCAGCAGGCAGTCCAATGAATATCCTACAAGGTGGTGCTAGTTATTCTTGGTGCTTAGCTATTCCCTGGTAGGGCTTTCTGCTGCAGCTTGTTTTGTTTCCTTGCCACTTGTCTTGAAACTACTTCCTTTCATAGGTCAGATGTTATCAAATACAGAGACATGTACTTATTTATTTTAGTGCATGCCCGACTGTGAGGGATTCTTTCTAAAGGGCTGTAAGAGTCGGGGCTCTGTGGTTTGTTCCTGCCCTTAGCTTTGCATGACCTTGGGCATGTTGCTTAACATCTTTGTTTCTTGGTTTGAAGTAGGTACAGAAATGCATGTATCACTCTGCTGTGAGATATACAGCTTTTTAATGATCACTTATCTAGAGATCTCAAAAGCATTTTACAAAGAGAGTCCAATGCAATTGCTGTTATAAGAGCTGGAGAGGTCAGACTGAGGAGTCGATGCTGACCACCTTATCTCCCTTCGTAGTTGCCTTAGATAGCCTCACTTCTTTCACTTCGTCCCTGAGCACTTGTTCCCTTTGTTTAAAGCAGGACTGAAACTATTAGCAGCTGTTAACTTTTTTTTTTAAATTTCTTTTTAATTCTTATTCAAAAGAAATTAGGAATTTGTGTCTTTTAGAGAACTTTGTGGGCTCATTTTGTGGTTCATCACCAGCCATTAGCCTGTGCTAATATGGATTTTTTTTCCTCCTTCCTCCTCTAGAGCATTTTTGGAAATATTTAAATCTGCCATAGTCATGACCTTTTCCATAATTGCAAGATTTAATTCTTGAAAAAGTTTTACCAAGAGGCAGACTGTCGACCTTAATGCCTTTAACTTGTGATCTTAGTAGTAGAGAATTTGTGGGTTTGCTTTGATTTTAACAAGCAGTTTCTGTTTATTTGCTTTTCTGCTTATATTTTTATACTCAATTTCCAGCTTTGAAGGTGCAAGGAGTTTAGGTTCTCCTGGACTGTAGTAGTGGTAGTGGCTCACAGATTGTGTAAATACTGATGGTGGCAAAAGCACTGTGAAACAAATGATGAGACCCCACTGAGTACATGGCTTTTGATTTTTAAAACTCTTAAAGTGGAAGCTGTTCCTTTCAGAGTGCCCTGCATGCCGTGATGTGAATTTTATTGCTAATGAAAAGGTACCTCTGGGCATCCCAGCAGAGACAGCAGCTACGTTATGCAGATGTGGTTTAACTGCGTAGGACGCTGTGAACCTGATGGTCTCCAGCTCTCTGGGGCATGGAGGAGCCCAAGCAGCTGGACAGGGCTCTTGTGGGGTTTTGTCCTCCTGTCTCCCCCCAGCCTTCTACTGGCATGTGCCTGCTCGGCCAAGCTGACTTAGTTCCTTTCCTCAGAGCCCCATCCTTGCTTGCTGTTTTATTGCAGATTAAAGGCTTGGGTTGCATGTGGAGGTTATCAGCTAATGAATAAACTTCAGTCATCCTGTCCTGTGATAAATCTGTCTTGTAGATCAAAGATGAAGCATGTAGACCTTTTTTCTTTCAAATGGTAATTTCTTAAGGCTGTCAGATCACTTCCTAAGGTCTGTTTACATAAAAACAAAAACATTAAACATATTTTATTCAAAATGTTGAATTTTCAGTTTCGAAAAAAACTTCTATTTCCTCTCTGAGGAAGCCTCCCCTCCTCCCTTCCCCGTAAGTACTCTGAAGATCCCATCTGTGGAAATACAGGCGTGCCTCACATTGTAACTTTTAGTCACGGCGGTATTTTATTAACACTACAGTTATTTCTGTTTTAAAACAGAGAGTTGTTTAGTTAATTTCATCAGGAGTATGTATATGTATTAGAGCATCTGTTCAGTTCCAGTTGTATTAAACAAAGTATGCAGAAATTTGTTTCGACTGTATTTTCACACAGAAATGAAACAAGGCAGATTGAAGGGTCTTTGTGATTCTATTTTGATACAAAACTGTTATTCTCCTTAAACTGCTTTCCATGCAGTGTTTTTGCAAAATGTGTTTTGTATTCCAAGAGCAGCCTAAATAATGATTTGAAACTGGGATGGTGTAAAATAAGGAGGCAGTCTGCAATCTGAGTCCATCCACTTCTGTTTATTTCATATGTTTCTTTAGGTAAAATGTATTTACAGTCTGTATGATTTTTTTTGTCCTTTTTCTTCTGCTTGCTGCCTCAGCAACTGAAGACAGAAGTCAGGCTCTCCCACAGACTGCTGTGAGGTTTTCAAAGGGTATAGCAGGAAAAAAAAAAAAGAGGAGAGAGTGACAGTCCCCAAAACATCAGTTAAGCATTGGAGAGTCTGTGACACATTCGTGTGTTGTAGGACCGATATTGCTAGTCCTCTGTAAGCATACAGGAAGAATGGCCCTTGTTTCAGGTTCTGTGTCCTTTTGTTTTGGTCCTGTGCATTTCAGTACTGGGAAGTAATTACAGTGGAGCCATTTATAAGCTGATAAATATGCATAAATGATGATATTTATTAATTTTTTTTAGTTTTAGAAGTCATCAGTGTTTTTTCTAGGAATGATCTAAACCTAATCTAAACTGATGAATGGAAAACTGATTACTTTTTCAAGGCATACGCTCCAGTCTTTTCCCTGAGAAGGATTCTTTTCCTTCCACTTACTCTTCATGTTCTCCCTGTCTTCGATACATTACCCTTACCTGTTCCTGGATTATAGTTTGACCTTGATGAGGTGAATAGAGAAGTGAACTGTTTTGGTAAAGGATATCTTTATTCTTATGTATCTGTTTGTTCTGTAAGCTGAGGATTATGCATGTTAGAAAAGAATGAATCATTAGCAACTTTATTTCTGGTTGTCTTTTTTCCCTGTGGCTGTTTATGATCTTATTCAGCAAATGTGGTTGCCAGTAAGTTAATGTAGTGAAATATTTTTTAGCAGTGACATTTACTGCCAAGTCCTGCAGTCATTGAATAGGAAGGTTACTGACTGGCCAGGTTTTTGTCTTTAAATTTATATATTATGAGTTGTCATCAAGGACATTTGAAAAATTACCTGTGCAAAACCAGTTCCCAGTCTTGCTAATTTGATCCTCTTTGCTCAAATATTGTTTCCTTTCAGCTTCTAACGTATACCTAAAAAACATAAACAGTTTATTTTTTTAATACTCTGTCTTCATGCTGAAACCAAGTGCAATGTTTCCTTATTAATCCATCCGTAAATAAAATTTCACATGACCAAAGCACTAACAGAAATAGAGACAGAAGAGACTTTGAAAAGTGTCGGTATTCAGTAAAGACCAAAAGTTTCAAGCATTTGGGATTAGAATTTGGGAGCTGGATTTATACAAGTGTGTGTGTATATACACAGTGTATCCTCAGTGTGTATCTATACATATTCTGTATATACATGTATGTATATATATACACACATGCTTATAAGAAATATACACCCCATGTAATTGTCGGTCTTACTGATTGCATGCACATGTAAAACGTACAACTTCAGGAGCAACTGGCTTCAGAAAAAATGTGCAGTGCATGTATTTGCAATGTATGTTCAGTTGCAAGTCTCGTATACAGTAAGTAGCGGCAGAAGCCTTAAATATCTGTGCTGAGAACCAGAGCTTGGTTGCAGGTGATCAAAATTCCACTGGCTCCAGAAAGGGCACTTGGCTAAGAGTCTTTGAATATCGGGCTACTTATTTAAGTCCTGACTTTGTGTTCCCAGACATAACCACTTCTGACAAAGGCTTCTTTGTTTCCCTGTTGAATCAGTGATAAAACTTGTGAGCTGAATTTTATTGTTGACTTATTTCAATGGCCCGCACCTTTTCCAGTGGAGACTGCAGTTTTTGCAGTGGTTTTTGGTAGTGAACTAAAGATTTAGATTTCAGCCTTGCTCTAATGAACTATAAACTAGATCTGTTAGAGTTGCCTTACTGGTGAGCATTTGTGAAAATTTAACATTGAAGCATGAAGGACACATGTATTTAGAGTGGTGACAGTCTCATTCTTCCAGCGAAGTAAACAAAGATCCCATTAGCTACCCTGAGTTAGTGTATACTTGTTTTATGAATATATACATATTTTTATTGTTAAAGGCAAAATCAAATTAAAAATCATCTTCTCAAAATGCAGTTTTGTTCCTTTTAATGCCTGTCATTGAGAGTTTCTAAAATAAAAACAAATTGTAAATAATCTTTTAAAATAGTTGCTTAATTCACGCTAGAGAGAGCTCACTGTGTAGTCCATTTCATTATTTATTGGCTTCTCTTGCTTCCGCATATTCTTGAGTAGCTAACTGACAGACAGGCGTGATTATCCCTAAGGATAATCTTTTATTATGAGGATATTCCTGTTTTTATAGGGAAGCAAACTGACACACTGGTTATGAATCTGTGAAGGTAGGCTCCTAAGACTGAGCTACTTCAAACTAGAAGCAACCTTCTGACACAAGTTGTTTAGGTTATGAACAACAAATGGCAGAACCAGAGGTTAAATCCAGTTTATTTCACATTTTGTGCAGCTGCAAGTAAAAGATCAGCAGCCTTCTCATGTAGAGCTGGCTATTAGCGCTTTGCACGAATACATCAGAGAACAACGAAAAAATAATAACTAGATTGATGTAACTTGAAACTTCCGTAAGAGGGGAGATGAAGCAGAATCAGTTCCTGTTTGTTTTCTGCTGTGAGCATGCTTTCTTAAATATCAAGTTGATGATAGCTTTAAAACAATAAATACAAAAAATATTAAACGTTTATTTTAAAGCTTATTGTTAACTTCTGGCAAAAATACTTGTTATAATTTCCAAAGTTTTCTTCATAATTCTGCTTCTACAAAACCTATTAAAATCCAGATCTGGAACCCTCAAACTGCAGATATACCTGATGTAGAAAGTGCATGTGTGTGTGTGTGTGTGTAAAATGCTGGGATATTATCTCTCTCACTTGGATACTTTAGTAATGGAAGTTACGTAGTACTTAGCCATTACCTCTTACAATTTAAATTAAATTTTGGAAATTGCTGCAAATGGAAATCCTGTCCTCAGAAAAGCACACAGACCCAGATTTAGTGGCCAGCTCTTCTCTTTGCATTTAAGTTTATTGATAATTCCCAGGTAGGAATACAATTTAAGTTTTCTCCCAGGGTTGATTTTACATTAAGACCGTCCTCTTTTTAGTAGGAGCTCTAAAGGTGGATCACCTCTCCTTGCACCCTGCCTGGGAGCCTTTGGAGCCACATGCATTATAAGTAACAGTAACACAAATGCCCCGATCTCCTCCCAGGACTTTAACACTGAAAGCTAATGCAGATGAAGAGCAACCGTGTTTCTCTGTGGGGTCCTGGAGGCTGCAGATCCAGTATAGAGGGATTAAAAATTCTTCAGATTTTTTTCCCCCTACAATCATCTTATGCTATCCACGGGTTTTAGATCAACTGCTACAGAATCCAGCTGGTTTAATTTTTACTAGGTTACTGCTTCCTCCTCCAGAGAGCCCTAAGCCTCTGTTTATTTTGGGGGCAGGGGGAGAGGGAGAGCTCTTCCTCCTGCCTCACCTACTCTCCTCTGACATCAAAGCAAGCCAGTTTGCTCCTCCTAGCTTAATCCTTCCTTTCTCCCTCCCACCAATGCTCTGCAAATTTCCTTGTATTCTTCTCAGAGTTATCCAATGTCCATGGTATTTGTCAGCGGGTTAACTTTCACCCTGGAGGTACTTGCTGGGAAGCAGAGCCCCTCTGGCAGTGCTTTCCCCTTGTCTGCCTGCAATTGCGAGTCCCATATGCCTGGACAGGTAACTGTCTGGAAGGGAAGGAGAGCACTGCACAAAGGAGACGTAAATCAGAATAAAACAGTGACAGCATTTCTGTGAGCTTGCTGCATTCGGAGGCTAAGAAACTGTCGGTAACTGCAGCTCCCACTGCATGAGAATACCTTCTAGACAATTCTTAACTGGAAGCTGAAATCTTTTGGGGGTAGAGGAGAAGAGGGGCCAGCTAACCAAAATCGTGCCAAACCAGTCCTTTGCTTGGGGGTAGAAGAGTAGAGACAGTCTTCCAATACCATGTGGCAGTTCAGCCAGTTAGCAGCTGCCCAAATATAGTGTCAATTTAGGCCAAAGGACCTGTAGTGTCCTAACAAGGTGTTTACTGGCAGCCTGTTGAAAAGTTTGCCTTGTAATTGCTCTGTCTTTGGGTTTAGGGAGTAGGTTAACTTTTATTGATATTTACTGAAAGCTCACTCTCCCCCGCCCTCCTCTAGCTAGGTGGCTTACCCTTTTGGGTGGGCTTTTTAATTTTGATACACTGAACAGTCACAGACTTCAATTTTCAGCTGGCAAGGTCCTTTTAAACGAGAAGCCAAGTGGCTACAAATATTTGAATTATCTCAGTGGTGCCTTCAGCACTTACAGCATCAGAAAGCTGCAGGTACCGTCAGTAACTCTAATGAATATTTTAGAAATTGCAACTGCACAGACAAGCAAATGGGGGATATCTTGCACTAAAAATGGGGATATATAGGATTGAACCAATTACTAAGCTGTATGGGTACAACCTCTAATATTGTGCCCCCTCCTCCACCCCGGCTGGGAACGCCTCCACCTCTCGGGAAGGCTGCATCCGTTGTGGCAGCGGGGTCTTGGGTTAGCTGCCCAGAAATAGCCAAACTGGCAAAAATTTTTGGAGTTTTAGCACACAAGCTTTAGAAAAGTATATTTCCGTTAAAGAATGACATTTATTTCCATTTGTGAAGAGCATCTAGAAGAATTTCTTTGCTGAACAGGGGCAGGAGTGTCATTTCTAGGAGTCAAATAAGCTGTGCTGTAGGGAAGTGGCATATGTTTGCATTATAATGATGATTTTGTTGGTCACCTTTCCCCGTGTACAAATGCCCTCATCTAAACCTGCTTTATGGATAGTGATGCAACTTTGAGATACTGTAGGTACAGTGAACCCATCTCTGTTCTCTGCTTCAGCCTTTTTTTTGGCCTCGTGTTACTCTCAAAGGCTTTATGTTAATGCCAGATCATAGTAAAGGTAGGGAGAAATTATGGTGGATATATAGAATTAACATAATCTAGAGATGAACAGATGATCCAATTAATTTAAAATTGATTTTCATCAATACTTGTATTTTGTCTTTTACTCATTAATCTGTAATGGTTTTTGATTAAAAAAAAAAAAAAAGGAAAGAAAAAACCTCTCGTACTCCAGAGCAAGAGAAAATTATTTTAACAAACAATGCTTGTTAATACAGATGCATTACCGCAGATGTTAAGGTCCAGAATTTTCTAGTATCAGTTGTAGGAAAATGTGCTGTTATTTTCCATCTTGAAACTCTGTAGTAGTAAACAGGAATAAATTCCAGCTTTCAGTGCAGTTCATCTTCACCTGCTTGTTACTCTTTCCTAATTCAAATTCAGAGTCAATATTTTTTTCTTCTCATACCATGTCATCTGAGAACAGTCCATGTAGACTTAGAGGACAAAATCCCACAATTTTGGGCTGTCTTTTATTCTTCACCCCCACCCCCTGAGGATTTTAAAGACTATACTATTATGTAGCATTCGTGCAATGCAGTATTCAAGTAGACTGTTAATTGACATGCACAGTATTGTATGCTTTAGGCTGGAAGAGAAAATAAGCAATTTGCTTCATTTTTGCAGAGTGAGTTCTAACTGTTATTAAAGTGCATTTGTAGTTGCATATTTTCCAGTAAAGGTGACAGATTACTTCAAAGCTGGTATTTTCTTTTTGTTAAACAAGGTTCTCAAATAGATCCATCTTGCCCACGTATTCTATTCTTGCCAGTTGGCTTTGAAAGCTGGTGCATGGGCTCATCGTTCAGAACTAGCTTCCAAAAAATGAGGTCCCATGCTGTTTCTATCTATTGAGCTGGTAGGGGCTGGAAGGATCTGATCTGAAGCCAAGGCGAAGACTGAATTGATGGAATCATATCTAACGGATTTGCCAAGTACTGCCCAGTCATGAAGTTCCACTTTCTGGGAAGGAGCACTGAGATGAGGGGTGGCAAAGCATTTGCCGTGATACTGGCTATCCTTAGATTTCCTTCCCTGGACTTAGAGCCAGGCCGCCACGTAGGAAATAGCTAGCTTTTTGTTGAATGCATATTTACACATTTACGTCTTGTTCCTCTCTTCTGCATGCTGCTTCCCCATTTTCTCCTCAGTTACATGCATTTGAAGAGGAAAAAACTTACTGCCCATTATTAAGATATTACACATATTTTGACCGTACGTAGTGTATCATTGCAGAGGCTTGCTTGCATGTTCGGTATGCTTGCTTCCATTTGATTCTGTGCGCATATACATAAAACACCCAATGGTCACCACTCAGTGCAACTAGATGGAGGCCAGTTGTCTTCACGGCCAAGTTCTGCATCTTAAGCAAGTTCTAGTTTTCTAGATGCAACCATAAAGTGGAGAGTAATACCAAGATCATGCACTTCTTCAAAAAACTACTTGACAGGATTGCTTAGGTGTGTGTGTCGTGCCCCCCCCCCCCCCCCCCCCCTTCTCCGGCAGCTTTCATTTGTGAGATAGTGAAAGCTCAGGTCTCTTGTCTATGTTCCATTTTTATATAAACTGCCAGGATAGTCTCTGAAACCACAGTGATGATACACATCTGTGTGTCAGAAATCCAGTTTGTCACCAGCTTCTTTCAATATCTGGCAGAGAGCAGGACCTAAATGAAATCCAGTTGACTGGAGCTCAGCTAAGATCTGATAGAGGTGACTTTGATAGATCAAATGGTTGCAGAACTTGGTGGAGTCTGTGTAGATGTAATCTGTTCAAGCCACTTTTAAGTTAGTCCACAGTCTTGCAAGTTTTGCTCATCTTTGCAGCTGTTGCAGTGGTCAGAAACAAAAGGGTGTTTTCGCTGTTGTCTAGGTGAGAGTTTGCCTAGGGTAAAAGCAATTGCAGATCTTGCCTCAGTCGTCCATGCTTGCAGGCAGTTCTGTCTTCGGCTGTTGCAGTGGTCTGTATGTGTAGGCTCTAATTCAAAATCATTGGGAACGGTTTAGCTGGAAAGACTTGGTTACCAGCCTTTACTGTCTTTCCATCCTCCTACCTCTCTTCATCTGTCACCTCTCCAACATGAAGTTTTTATTTCAGTTTTTGTTAGTACACTAGGCTGCATGCTGCATTCAGCTGCAGCAGCAGTAACCTCCAGAGTATGAAGAAATGATCACCTGGGTCTAGTACCTGCTTCAGCTACTTCCTTCTGTGCATCCCAAAGATTACCGGTAAAATTTCTCATCTTAATGTATAGTGGAATGAAATGGAAAGAACGCCCTGCTTTGGCACCCCGTTGTCTTTAATCAGATGCCTATTAATTAGAGTGCAGCTATCTACAAAGGTCTGTAGCTCAAATCATAATGATCAGAAATAAATAATCAATAAATAGCCTTCAGAATGCAGAAGGCTATTGTTCCATAAGTTAAATACACATTTTTGAAACCTCTTCAGAAAATATGTATAAAGCCTGGCATTCCCACCAAGAAGGTCATATAGAAAGTATTTACATTTGTAGCCCATTGCATCAGATATGCAAATACCTGTACTGAATGTATGGTTCAAATGGTAAGTAACTGTTGCAGAAATAGAGCATTTCAGGCCTCATATGAACCCACAATGTTGTGTTTGGGTTTTTTTTTAAATGTCTACTGATAAGAGCACCTAGGTCATTACCATCACCTGAGAAGTAACCAGCACTTTACCCTCCTTGATGAACCATTCAATAAACTGTTTGTTTATTGAAAGTAGATCTTTTTTTTTATTAAAATGCCTACCTGTTGTACTTCCAGCATAAATAATTTGTTTGAATCATCAGGTGAGTGCTGTTAAGTTATAGTGAGTGAGGAAAATTGCAAAAGCACGAATTAGGGTCCATGTCCTTAAGTGTATTTCAGTTTGCATTTTGATAGCAGTTTAGAAATGTTATCGCCTGTTTTGTCACAGACGTAATTCACATCTTTCTTCAGGCACTGTAAACAAGAGAAATGGTTTAATGGCTCCATAAAAGGCACTCTGTGCTGATAGCTGAGATTAGACCCTTTAGTAATGGATTTTTGTGTGTTGGGGGAAGGGGAGGGCTTGGCAGAGGTAAATGTACTGGAAAAGAATCTTGGAGATACTCTTATGTATCTGAAGTGCCTGCTGCATTTCTGTGTGTATTGGGAGATAGATTTAAAGTGTGACAGTATTGGCTTTATCAGTACAGGGGCCTTCTCTTCTTGCTTTTGAAATTTTACCAAGCACTAACTTGGGTCACCTCAATCAGTCTAGCACCTGGAGTTGTAGTGGTGTTAACTTAAATATTTTTACATCTTCTGTCTTTTCATGTTGCTGTTAAGAAAATCACATCCCTTCTATTCAAACATGTTCAAGAAATCTCTCTAAACTTATATTGCGTATAAAGTTTTGCTTCAGTCAATCATAAAAATGAATGAGTTTATTTACTAAATCGGTTTTCAAGAGTGATTTGAGAGCATAAATGTGAAAAGCAGTTCAGAAACATGAAGCAGAAGTGTTTAGGGCATGACTTACTGTGAGTTCGCAGTTACTTCCTTTTCTCTGCAGGAACACAGAAGTCCTCAAACTCAATACACATGAATGTTGTATTACTTAGGAGACACTGGAGTTCACTAGCACAAGCAAGGTTGCTGCTGTCAGTTGATTTTTATACCATATATTAAATGCTATTGCCCTATAAGTGTTGTAATAAGACATCTTTGTCTCTTTGGTCAGTGGAGTCAGGGTTGCCTGTTGCTCGCCAACATCATACCAGTAATATTTGAAGCCTTTTAAAAATACCTTTAAATCAATTCTTCTTCAGCAAATAAAATCGGATTATATTTTGTGTTCTGGGTAGGTATCTGAGGTTTGAAAATGGTAGAACAATGTCTTGCTCAAAAGAGAAACGACTTGCAATTTCACGTAAAATATTCCCCATTTCTTCTTCATCTTGAATAGAAAATTATTTTAGACCATTGCTTTTATATTTGATGTAGTGCATTTCTGGGGCTTTCTCAAAAGAAGTGATTCAGTTCTATCTGTACAGAGGTTGTACATGTCCTATTTCTCAGGCTAGAAAGTATACAAATCAGTCTCCTCTAAGATAAACCAATTCCTCCTTTAAATTCAGAGTTCTTAATAAAATTATTCTTTGTTTGGGTCTGAAACTGGTTGTTGTTATGAACCAGACTGTGTGGGGATTAGGCTGTTGACAGCAAAGGAGAACAGCATTTCAAAATGAGGGGTAGCAGGTTTCACCCTGTGTTTTTGTGTGTTCTGTGCGAGTTTACTTCGTGGTGAAAATGTTATTGTTTTGTATAAAATCTAGGTCTGTACAACAGCACATTATGTATAACATGCAAGCCCTCTTACTCTGCAGATATAGATAGATAAATTTATGCACAGAGAATATGCATACAGTAATGTATTATACCTTAATCAATTTGCTACAGATGGTAGCAGTCCTTCTGCTTGCCTTATATCTGCATGTTGGCTTTGGAGGAGCTCCAGCCAGGGTCTGCGGATTTAGTCAGTTCTGATACAGATAAGCCTGACTTTCGCCAGCAGTTGAGATGAGGTGTTGAAGCCATCCATCTAAATACACGTTGTGAGATTGTTTGCCTTTCAAGTTCAGAGGTAGTTATCTGTAAGTAATCACTCGGGATGAAATCTTGGCCCTTGGTTACTTCTTAATAAGATCGTTATTAAGGCAGAGTGCCCGTTACTTTAATAGGGTTGAGACTCTGTTCTGGGGTTAAGTAAAACGAATTTGCCATCAGGAAGAAAGAAGTGGTGAGGAGCTGGTTGTTTGAGATGTCATTTTGTTAATTTGGATGTGTTGGTAGCTTGGTATGCTGCACTAAAATTAGATTGTACAAATAAGCAACCTTGCTCTCCTCAGAAAGAAAACAGATTGAAAACATAATATCCAGCTTAGCAAAGCAGTGTATGTTTAAAATCTGTTTTAATAGGTGCACTATAAAGTGAATGTCACTAAAACGAAGAGCGACGGGTGGAGGGTTTCAGTGATGATACAAGAACTGTTTTGAATGTTTGAAATTTTACTGTTGGAATAAGTCTGTCATCTTCAGCCACACTTAAGATGTGGTTTGAAAGGTCAAGTAGCCTTCAAGAAACCCCCCCCAAAATGCAGTAAGTATTTTTCTCAGGCTATCTTTTTTCCTTTCCACCTCTAAAAGTGTACACTTAAGGAGTTACAGATAAAGCTTAGCGTGGTGACTGTGTCAGGGGACTGCCCGAGGAAGGCTTTAAATTTTACAGCTACATTATCTTTCTGGCCGTAGTTAAGATAAAGATCTAATATAAAATCACTTTGGACTGTAATGCTTTCCCTAAATGAAATGAAGGCGTTAACCTACTTGATTTGATACACTTTACCCTAGCTTATAAAGCTGGGAGGAAGGTGAGGTAAACTTTAATTAAAACTACAGCACAGATGCCTTCTAGCACTGTGCCCTGTACCTTGCTAGGACTGTACAGTAAGCAAAATAAAATGTACCTCACAGCCGAGGCAGCAGGCTGGAGCCGTGTTCAGTGAAAGTAATTTAATTAGTGTTGATCATGACTCCAGATGATGGTGATTTGATAAGGAATAATTTAGTACTTAACAGCCTTTTACATGCACCAACTCCATGTGGGAAGGTAAAGCAAATTGCACAAAATGAATGTGCTGCTTTCACTTGTGCCTGTGCCAGTGAGCTGGAAAACTGCCTGTTAGCAGACGTTCAGGCTCTCAGCGCTGTGATGAAATACCCAGCCAGTTCTCCGCACAGGGCTGTGGTGTGGGAGTCTCTGTACTCCCGTTATTTAAAAATAAATAAGGGAAGTAATTTTTTATAACAGATTAACTCTGAGGAAGTAGCAAAGTTAAAAAAAAAAAAAATTAAAAAATAGAGCAGCATGTGGTCTTTGTGTGAATATGTGATACTGGCTTTAAAAAAGAATCTTGTTGCAGTTGTGTTTTAATTCTCTGATTCAAGTCAAAGAGATTGCCTACCTTTGTGTCAGAGCCACTGTCCTGGAGTTGTGGGGCCCATCGTATGCGTTAAATGTATGGTGTGCCTTATCTGACCAGGACATGCATGGAGAGTCAGCAGTAAAAGTTCACTAGCAAAAACCTGAAACAAACTACTGGATGCCAGCCTGCTTTACGATTACAGTGGAAAGCTGACTGGACTGCATTTTGCCATATTATTAAATTTGAGAATCTTTATTCAAGAAGTTCATATGGCCTTTTATTTTAGGGCAAGTTCGGTCAGTTTTATTCAGAAAGAGTTCTCTCCTTGTTGTGATGTTCACGACTTTTCATTTCTGTTTCTTAAGTTACTGTGCTGTGCGTATGTATTTGTGTACCTGTTTTACTGTCTGCTTTTCCTTTGTAGTCTTTCCAGATAATTGACTATTATCCACCAAATATAATAGCTTGATAGCAGTTTTAGAAATTCTTTGTGAGTTTTGTGAAAATCTGTGGCAAAATAACATGTTGATGTCTCAGTTGAAAGGCAATAGTATGAGCTGTCATGTAATAGGGTACGAGAGGACCCATTTGTGAAAGATTCTCTGAACGTTGCCCAACTGTGGGAAAACCCACGGTGAGAATCTGGAATCCAGATCTTACAGATACTTATAAATCAGTTCATTGGTTCTGATGCTGACTTCTTAGATGGCATTTCATTTACCTCCCCCTCCCCACTGAACGCATGCATGTGTATGCAGGTGCATTAGTATCAGAAAACATATAGTTTGTAACAAATTGTCTCTCCTAAGTTCAGGTGCAAGGTGCTACTTGATGGTATATAATAATGGCCTGATTTTGTGCTGAGGTTCTCTAACAGGGACTGCTGCACGTACGTGGATTTACACGGAGGCGCAAGTGCCTGTGTCAGTCTGGAGCGTGATATTCAAACTACGGTGTTTTGGTGACAACATCAAAAATTGGTGATAAAAAGTGATTTCCAAACTCTAGGTTTCTCAGAGTTCAAAAATGTATTTACAACCTAATTTTATTTAAAACTTGAAGGGCGTGTTTTCAAGCTGTTAAATACCTGTCTTTTAGTCCTTTGTCCTCCTAGGCACTTACTTTAGATTTGTCTATGTCAGGTGAACTTTAAATTTTGTTCTGCTTTAATTTTGGGTCAGGTTGGATAGGAAATAAGGAAAGTTGGCTTGCTTAAACTAATATGCTGGTTAACCTTGTCTTTTCCTTTGGTCTTTTTCTTAATCCAGACCAACTTGTGCTTCTAATTAATGCTGCATTTCTGTCACACTCCCTCTGTTCTTTTTGCCTTTTAAAAAAGTATGAATTTTTTTTTCTTAGTTTGTGTCTGTACCACATTTGCTATTGACTTTGGTGAGGCCAGGATTTTAGCTTGTGTATTTTTGAGAAAAATTAAGCTATTTCTTGTGTATTTTTTTCCAATGTTACTTATAACTAAAGGCACATGTAATCATCCAGTTTCATAAGTTTCACTGCAAATTTTCATGCATTCTGTGGGTCAAAAAGATTATGGTCATATACTTGAGGCTGATAGACGAGAAATTTATTTTGGAGTCCTTTGTGTGGCACTCTTTGAAGTGAACTACTATTGCATTTATAGCTAAAAGCTACCTCACTAATATTACTTGGAAACATTTGGTGCCTGGGAAGTATTTTGCCTCTGACAACATTTACAGTAGTTAAGCCAAATATAAGTGGGCTGTTATTTTCCTGCTAATGAGATGGGATCCTGGCCATCATTCTATTAAACAATAAAAGTGCTAATAGCCAATGCAAAGGATCTCTGGTGTCTATTTTTCAGTTGACACCCAAAGAAATATTTGAAATGTTTATTTCCTATATTGTTTTTAGTATTACAATGGTTTAATTAATCATGTGTTTAATTAGCAGTGTCTAGCTTACTTGAGAAAGCTCATTGTTAGTGTTGTACTTGGGTTTTAATTACATTTTCTTTCTCTTTCCAGTGGCTTTTCATGGTCTCCCTGTGAAAATCAAGAAGGAACCCCATAGCCCATGTTCAGAACTTGGCTCTGCTTGCAGTCAAGAGCAACCATTCAAGTTCAGTTATGGGGAAAAGTGCCTGTACAATGTCAGGTAAAGCAATCAGGAGCATGTTTGCAGTGAGAACTGCTGATTTAAATGAGGACTGACTAAAGAGTAATAAAACCATAATAGAGATCTTATAAAAGTTACCTCTTCAGCAGATAACAGACTGATGAGATAATGCATTTAGCTGATGAACACTGATGGAGTTGTTTACAGTTGTATCAAACACTTACATAATCATTTTAAAGCAGTGTTTTTCATCAAAATGCATATTCTCCATTCCTTCTCCATGCGAGATAGCCAGAGTTTAAAAACCAGGGTGCAAGCGTGAAATAGAAGGAAGGGGTGTCTTGTTTTCTGCGAGTTGTGTTGAAAGTATTTTCAAAAGGCATTGCACGCATTAGGAGAGAGATCTGTGTAACAGGCAAGAGATTGGCAGGTCTGAGCAACACATTAAGTATTTGACAAGTTTTGCGATGTTATATGTGTGTATTTGTGGGTGATTACAATTTAAAATAGTATTTCATTAGGCTCTGCATCTTTGTTATCTATTCAAAAGCAAGTTGTCTTCTTTTATGGGAGAGATAATAAAAGCTTTATTTATTTGTGGGTGGTGGAGGGGCTTGATACCGCTGCCTTCTTTATTGACTTTCTTTTGGTTTGCACTTACATGTCACTCCTTCCTTTAGTGTCAGCAGTGAATGGTTTCTTATTGACATTTCAGTCTATTTTAGAATCTTTCATCTAGCTTGCGAGTTTTTATTCTCATTAATGTACTACCAAAACTGTTAGCACTTAAAGCATTCACATTTAACTTTGGATATGGGGGGTGGGGAAAAAAAAAAAAAAAAAAAGTGGCACCTTTGCCAGTCATAAAGGAGTGATTTTGATTTCAAATTTCAAATGCATGCATTGATGGATTTGATGGGTGGTAGGGGACCTGACAGGAAAGTATGCAAGTTCGTGCTTACTATCTGCCTATTGTCTGTATTTTCCTGTTTAGAAAGAAGGATGATCAAAGCGTACTCAAGTCCTTTCCTGAGTTGGGACACCTTTGAAAATAGCATCTATGTATTTGCAGGACCAGCACTTTATTTTTGATGGGCGGGGTGGGGGAAAACCCTGTTGGGAGAGGCTGCTGACATCCTAGTGTGGGTGGCTAAGCCAACATACCATTGTTTTTCTGGGTCAGATCTCTTCCCTCTAGCTGTATTGTTTTACTGTCTCACTTTGTGGTTTGCGCAAGCTCTAAAAGAGTCTTGACAGGCACTGCTGGCTCTTTGTGCTCTAGTCCAGGTGCTTCTACTTTTATGTATTTTGTATAACTCCTGTTAGAATATCACTGTAAGACTGAATCCTTTCAAAATACATTTCTGTGCCCCAGAGAAGAAAATGCTGTGTTGAACCACTTGCCTCTAACATGATTTTTCTGTGCTCTTTGCAATGTAAAGTAGATAATTTCTCTGCCCCAAACTGGTTGATTAGGTAACTATAATAAAAAGCTTATAAATGTGACACTTGGGGTTTTTTTTTTCCGGAGGTAGATGCTCCTTTTTTTTTTTTTTTTTTTTTTTTTAAAAAACAGAGAAAATAACCTGACCTTCTTTCCCCTTGCCTTACTGATAGTGCCTATGATCAGAAGCCACAAGTGGGAATGAGGCCCTCCAACCCACCGACGCCATCCAGCACTCCTGTGTCACCGCTGCACCATGCCTCCCCAAACTCAGCTCAGACTCCTAAACCTGATCGAGTTTTCCCTACCCATATCCCTCCATCCCAGTCCATTCAAGACAACAGCTTCCCTATGGACCACAGGTAAAACACAAAACACGTGAGGGACCCATGCAGAAGGCATTTCAGTTCTGGTTGCAAGTCTCTTACAGAGGGTAGCAGTGGCTTCCTGCCCACAACTATTCCTTTTCGGGTTGGGGGACCAATGTGAAAGCGAGGTTCAGAGTGTCAGAAATAATGTGTGTTTTATGAAAGGCTGGCACCCAACTTGATGGACTTCAGTAGGAGGTCATCATTTTGGCAGTGACAGAGTTTTAATGACCTGCTTCTTCTGTCTTGTGAGGGTGATTACAGGGTGCTAGATAATCTCATCTAGGCTCCCTTTCCCAGGAAAGGTTGGACCAGATGGTCTTTCAAGGTCCCTCTGAACCTGGGCTATTCTGTGATTCTGTGATTTGCCTGAGGCTAGTAAGCCCTAAGAGGTAATGAAGTCACTAGCAAGCGTGATCCTGTCTATAAATAACTGGCCTCTTGCTAAGCAGTTCACCTATCTAAGAGATAAGTGGCCATGTTATGGTGTTACTGCTTCAGAATATTCTTTGGAAGGGTGAATCATTTTTCCAACCCCTTTTGAAATATAGCATTTCAAACAAACTAAGATGCCAACATAAACTGTGCTTAAATAACATTAGTCTGAGTAAAAGCCACAAGAGCTAGAGACTAGAATTAAAGCTTAAACTGTCCTTAAGTCACCCTGTTTTGTTTTGATATGTTAGAAATCCCCAGACAACTGACTATCTTTCTTAGCTCCATTTTGCAACAGATATGCTCAGTGGATCTCCCTGATTTTGAGACCAAACACTTGTTTGTGGAATTCTATTTGTTCTAACCTTTATTGCATGAACCTGTTTTTGTCTGCTGTGTTGTGTGATTGTTCTGAGCATTTAAAATTTCAGCTGTATGTAAAGAGATATATATGTTCAGAAACTTGACTTAGTGCTTAAACATTAGCAAATTAAGAAGCACCTGAAAAGAAAATCACGGTTGTTGGGAATGCGATTTGCATGCTTCTGCTCTAATAAGGGCTATTATCTCCCGGGGTTTGTGCAGATCACTTCTGAAGGGGGTTGCTAAGGTTTGTATTGCTGTTTTGTGCTCTGCTGAGATAGTTTTAAATATCACCCAAGGTTCTCTACAAGCCTTCCTGGCGGTGAGGAAACACTGAATTGGCCCCTTCAGCTGCCATAGTCACCGTCTTTTCTCCCTCCGTGGACTGTGGTCTAACCACGCAGGCCCCCAGTGAAGCCAAGCGGCGGTTTTGATTACAGGATAGTGGATAAATGTGTTGCTGTATATACACCAAAGTCAAGTAGTCAGGAGGCTGAAATCTCCAGAAGTTAAATGGCTTCTGTGCAGAAAGCAGTAATAAGATTTTTCAGGTGAAAAAATCTTTTGTTTTAGAGCAACTTGTAAAGAGAGTGCTGAAGCTGTATGTCAGCCCTAATTTGAGTATTTACAGACATTTGCATACACCCTAGTATGTTTTTCTATACCCATAACACTTGCTCTGCACAAGCTTTGTAAGCTCTTTACATGATTCCCCTCCCACTCCCCCATCTTTGATATTCATGTTCTTTAGGGCATTTTGCATTAATGCTTCCCTTCCATGATACAACATCATGTGTTCTAGTAAAGTCCAAAATAGCTGACTTAGGCCAAAAAAAATCTCATTTTCCCCCTTTTTTTTAAAGAAAGGTACAACTGTAGTGGAAGATATTTTTCCCCATTTTCTTTTTTTTTTTTGAATCTTCTCACTTCCAGTTGTTTGAAGCAAATGTGTACTTAATATTTTTGTGAAATTCAAATCTTCCTGATTTACAAGGTTATACGCTGCTCCAATGAGTGTATTCAGAAAATGTCATTTAAACAAATTACCCACTTATGTGAGTTCATATATAAATCTATAACTCAGGGCATATTTCTTTGGACCATGCATTGGTGGCATAAGATAGTATCTAGAACATAGAGCCCATACATCTTCATACAGGGCATGAATATATGAACGATAAGTGGTCCTAACAAGTACCAACAGGAATCAAACCCACTTGTATAAACAAATGGCTTGATTCCATACAAAGCTTCCAGTACAACAAGTATTATTAACTTCCTTTGAGGCTTTGTGAGTGAGCCTGTTTCTTATTTTAACTTCAAGTTGCAATTTTCTGATTCACTCCTTGACAGTTCTTAATGATAATTTCTGCTTCTTTTTTTGGCTAATGAAAAAAGGAAAAGAGGGAAATGAATGCAGTGCCAGTCAGCCTAACTGTTTCATAATACATTTCAGTTTCTAAGTTTATTTTCTGCAGGTGTAGGTGGAATTGCAAAATCCAGTGTTACAGTGCAGTACTCTTTCTACTGCAAAATACAATATTTACAGCATCATTAAAAAAATTCATTTTGTCTACACTACTACATTGTTAATAGTTTCTATCTCTGTAGCTCCCACAGTACTTGTAATTAAGGTATGACAGTAAATATTTGTCAGACCAAGTTCACAGCAGTATTATGGCAGATGTTAGTAGAGTTTAAATTGTTTCAGAAACATATACTACATGTGAGTTAATAGTCAAGGATTGTATTGCCTGTGCAATCAAACCCCTGCATTATTCTTCACTCACCTAGTTTTCTCCAAGAGAATGTCTGGTTTTGCTTGCATGAACCAAAGTCGGTTCAGATCCAAAGTACAGCAAGCTGAAGAATGATTAATTCTTGATATTTTTAGTGTGACAGTGAGAAACTTGCAAAGAACGGTACAGGTTTCTTTTTTTTTTCTTTTTTTTTTTCTTTTTTTTTTTAAAAAAACGAAAACCTGTGTCTTGTTCATGAGTGATAACAGGACTAGTAGACAGTTTGTTCCAAGAACGTTGCATCTGTTATGGATTAGGGCAGCAACAATATTACTACAGTGGTGGTTCTGCAGGTAATCTGCAGGACATGACAGGAAGACTTTATGCAGTTCGTCAGGGCATGGCGGAAAAATAGCATCCTTGTATTCTTCTCTATGCTTCTGAACCTGCAGATGTCCAAGTAATTACATTCAGGCCTTTCAGTGCAGGTAGATATGTTTTATGGAAGAAGCAACAAGCATAGGTTCTCGAGTAGTGTTACATGTAAATGAAGTTAATTTAAAACTGAATTCTCAGATTTTATGCCTACTGAAGAGCATTTGGGAGTAGTGAATGACAGCGTGGCTTGTATGGATGACTTCTTTTATGTAGAAATGATGAAGGGAAGAAGTTAAGGCAGGAGGGGAATTCTTAGGCATTGTTTCTCTTCGCAAAAATTTGCACCCTCTCCTTTTTCTGGGGTGCTTGCATTCCCTTCCCATTAGAGCTGGAATGCAGTGCCAGCCTTGCCGGTAGATCTCTCACAGTGCTATCCCTGAGAGGACAGAACTGTAGACTTTCACCCTGGAATAATTCCAAATATTGGGGCAGACAATACTCTTTATTCAAAATGTTTGTGTGTGTTGTGGTCAGAATGGTTTCCGTGTAACAGTAAGAATGGTAAGAGTAAATTAGAGTACAAGCAATATGTTGCTAATACTCGTGAAAGAACAGAGAACTCTACCTAAGACTCCTGTATGTTACTGTGGGAGGGCGTCAGTCTTTCTACTGGTTTGAAGCTGGTGCGTTTCCTGTTTGCCTCTTCTGTTGAGAGAAGATGCTGAAAGCAAAGAAGATGGTGGTGGGGACAGGTCTTAGAGCTGGTATTAATAGGTGGGGGTTTTCTGTTTCTTTGCTCATTACTGTTCTACAATGCAAGGGATCCTGATGGGAGCACTTGGTGTTATCATAAGCAAAATGTTTGCTACTGATAAAGTGATACAGCCGCTAATCATGACCTGTGAAGATCTTTGGGAAATGGAATGTAGCTCAAGTCCTTTACATGACCTCTCTGACTTGTCTCCTAGATTTCGCCGCCAGCTCTCTGAACCTTGCAATTCTTTCCCACCTTTGCCTGCAATGCCAAGGGAAGGACGTCCAATATATCAGCGCCAGATGTCTGAGCCAAACATCCCTTTCCCGCCTCAAGGTTTTAAGCAGGAGTACCACGATCCAGTTTATGAACACAATGCTATGGTTGGCAGTGCAGCCAGTCAAAATTTCCCCCCTCCTCTGATGATTAAACAGGAGCCTAGAGATTTTGCATATGATTCAGGTAGGTGAGACTCTCTACTTCTGCCTAGTAAATAAATGAGTCCAAGCTAGTGCTATTGACGTTTTGATCGTATGAATTGAAACTTGCTCTTTTGGCTTCTAAGTCCCCTGAAGTAATTTATGTTTGATGTAGCTTATGAAGTAGTAAGATTGCTACATAGTACAGCATATCTTGTGCCACTGTTGCCGTTGCTTGCTCTGCAAAGGATTTCGTTTTCCAGAACTCTCTGTCCAGACAGTGCACAGGTTAGAGAAGCCGGAGAAGAAAAAATCACGGGTGCAAAACTGAGCTTTGCTCAAGAGGGGTCTTATTCTGTACTATCTCATCTCTGACCTCTGAATTTGTGTGCTCCATTTTACGAGCTCTTTCATTTATCTGCCAGAAATAGAGGACTCTTTCTCCTCTTACTTGCACTACTTTAAATCAGGAGTAACTCCGCTGAAGTGGGGTTTATACAGCTATAAAACCAATGAGGGAGAAGAATCAGCCAAATTGGTGTCAGCTTCTCAGTTTGTGCATACTGCTGTGTTTTGTGGAGGTACATAATCTGTGATGCCAGGTTGCTGATGTAGAGAATACGCTGTTGCTATAAATAATGTTTATTATGATTGTGCTTATAGGGCAACTGGAATGGAGCCTTACTGCTCTACAGACAGTACAAAACAGAGGAGGTGGTGGCAGAGCCTGCTCTCAATAGCTTCTTGTCAAAATACAAAGATAAGTGGTAGAAAGGATAAAAACATAAATCAAGGGAATAACATTGTAAATGTTTGCCACAATTTAAATATAATATTTATATTGTACTTGGGAAAAGAGAGAGAATTAGGGAAGCAGAAAAGGAGTTCAGTGATGAGTGTAAAGTAACAAGGAGAAGGAAACTGGGAGGGTGGTGTGGAGAGAAGCTGAGGTTAAAACAGCATGTAGTGGGCTAGGTGGGGTAAACAGCTGATCAGTACCGAGCTGAGAGAATGCAATCAAAACACATTTTCCAGTTCTGGTGTAAGTGATTTCTGCAGCTCCTCTTCAGCCTCTGCCTCTGTCTTGCTCTGTGTATACCACAGTGTTGAAAGGGAGGGATTTCAGCGAGTCCTTACCATGCTTCTGGAGGAGGGTGCACTGCTTTCACACACATGCAGCCTGAGTTGGGCAGGGGGAATGGGTAGCCCTGTTTGACTTCAGTCTGACTCTTCTGGGTGGTGCAGTATGTGCAGTGCTTTCCTGCTGGTTTAGCCTCTGGTTAGATGCTTTTGCAATTTATTTCCCAAAGGTTACATGGCAGCTGAGTTGATGTCTCCTTTGAAAGTTTAGCCCATGACAAACTATCTTCCAATTTGATGTAGTGGAGAATTTGGTTTTATTGTCTTTTCTGTAGCTAACTTAACATTGTCTATTTAGTGGGCTATTTTGTGTTGTCATTGTTGTAAAGTGCTTGGTTTTGAATTTATCTCTGTGATAGAACAGGGGAATTTGGAAAGTAGAGCTGCTTTTTCCTTTCTGACTCTTGACAAGTAAAGAACCAATCCTTAGGTAAATTTGAGTTAGGCCTGTACAGGGAGGAGACCACGGGTGAAATATTTCTCAAAGTTGAAATATAAGACAAGATGAAAACGAGTTCAGGTTACAAGGATCAGATCTTGAACTAAACCCATTCATTGATGAAGATTCTGAGATACGTGCCTTTGGCAGTCATGTATCTTTAGTCTTACAGAGCAGCATGGGAGAGACTGTCTGCATAGTTAATGTGGCAATGGATAATAAACAGGGGATTGCAGCTTCAGGCACTGCCAGTCCCTTGCAACCTTCACAAGCACCGTTATTCATCCTGTTAAATTAAAGGGTGAAAAAAGGCCCTTTTGTAAGCATGCTTCATATTTGGCTAGGAAGTGGGATCTCCGTATTGCATACTATTACTTTAAATCTGAGTTGACTGCTAGCGTTCATCTTTCTTTGGAATATTCGTTACGGGGAAAAAAAGGAAAATTTTATTCTGAAAGTAAGATGTGTAAACTTGTATCCAATTCTGTCATGCCTTTTTTCTTTGTGCTAGCAAGAACAACATTCTACTTTATAGTAATGACATTCAAGTAAAATTGTTGTTTCTTTTGTAGATGAATAATTAGTTTTTAAAAATGTAATAGCTGTGTAACCAGTGGTCATGAAAAATTAATCTGTTGGTATCAGGAAGTACTTTTATTGGCCTCAGAATCACTGCATTTAAGTTGACACATCTGTACACTCCATAAATTGCAGTCAACAACTGTGGTCTGTTGATATTTTGTCTTACTACCATCTGTTCTCTAGAAACCATAATTTTCCATCCTTGCTAAGAGTACATTAAATAACCCCTTAGGAAACATAATGTATTTGTCACTGAATCATTGATTTCATTTTTCACCTATGGATGTTCAGGGAAGGAGGAATGCCAGAGTGAAAAGTCTTTTTTGCATGGTATTTTATTGCAGCTCAGATAAGAATATAGAAACATATTTAAAAAGTTCATTGTAATACACCAAGATGTTCCTTTTGGGATGTTTTTGAAAAAGCCTTATAAAAGTTCATTGCTTTTGTGCACTATACTTTTATACTTTGTGGGAAGCTGGTGAATGAAAAGCATTATTATGGAATGATTATAACTCTATTAAAACATGACATTAATTATGACATGGGAAATGGCAGATCAATTAGTTGTAATTGTAATTGCAGGTATGCAATTTCTACTGCAGAATGTTTGAGATAATGGAAAAAGAAAAATGTCAACAGAGTAGAAGCTCTTCCTTATCCTTATCTCTCCACACTTCTAGAAGTCACAGTGTATCATACATGTTCAATCAATCAGACCTTATTTTCTGCATTGGATTTTTTTTTTTTCATGGCTGCTAGTCAGATGTATTTAGTACTTGATGCTGTATCTAGCAACTTTAAGCACCAAGATGCAGCCAAGGACATATAGAGCTTTGCAATTTTTCGTCATTGGTGAATATACTCCAGAAGGTTTCCCAAGACCTTTGTTTGCAAGGGTTAGTAGTGGGCATTCCTGTACACTTAGCACTTTTAGAATTCAGTTCATGTATTCAGTTATTTAAACAAAAAGGCCAAGCGTGCGATACTTCATCTATTCTGGACTTTATTTTGAAGCTTTATTTTGCAGGCTTGATCGTCACTACCTAATGTAGTGTATTTGCAAATTTACTAAGGTACAACTCTAGCTATGCATGTATCAGTTAATATTAAAAGTCTAGTTTTAAAATGACATCTTAAGTTGTTTTTAAGTTTAAATCTCATTTTCTGTTCTGCCAAATTGAAATAGTTTCTCTGGTTGGAAAGTTCTTCTATGACTATGTCTTTGACTGGGAACTTTGAAATTTGATGCACGGTGGTGTTAAGAGATAAGTAGAGGAGGAATTGTTGCTTGCATGTACTTATTACCAATTGCCAGGAATTTATCTGTTGAAATCTAGATAGATTAAGTCTTTCTTGAGCAGGTTAGAGGCATTAGCAGTGCTATTCTCACAGTTACACTTCAGGGTAGCCTCACAATTAATATGCTTGAATGGACCTTAGAACATTTAGATTCTGTCCCTGTCACTTCCAAGGTTTTCTTCCAAGACACTAGTCACATCACTTAAGGAATGAACTATCCAGACAGAATTATTAGCCTCCACATCTTGCTTTCTGGGTTGCTCATCCTTTTCATTCCTGAGGCCTCAAAAGCAATAAATACCTTGTGTTGGCACATTAGAATGGATGAGGAACTGCCCCTGTGTTGACAGATGAGCGGAGACAGAGAGACACATCTGATGTATATACCTGCTTATTTGGGGTGCCCAGTTAGGACTGGATAATTTTTAAAAGACATTGTGTATTACATATGTTCAAAGCTTAACTCCTACAGACTTCCTTTGTATGCCTAGGCAAGGAAGCACGGGAACATCAGATTAGGGTCCCTGTGTAAGCACTGCAAAAATAAGAAATGCTTAATATGAAAAATCTGGCAGAAGCCACATGACTACTTTGGAAAACTTCATTGAGGCTGGAATGGGCTTTGTTGGGGCCTAAAATTGACCATTCAGCTGTATTGATCTTGAAGTTATCTTTTCCTTTCTTGAAATGTTCTGCCTCATTAAGTACACAACTTCCAGACTCTGTAACAAATGAAACGGGGGCTCCACCTGCAAAGCTGTTTACTGCATGGCTCTCCCTTCCCCAAATAGTTTTGACCTGTGCACTCAAGAGACAAGAGTGCCAAGGCAAAAGGCTGTATCATCATTCATTTGCAACAAAGGAGTTGTATCAAGGTTGCCCAGGAAGTTGTAATTAAGACACTTCTTAACCTCCTAAGTTTGCTCTCATAGGTATAGGATGTTGTTAGCATTCTCCCATCCATGTTGTAAATGTGTATTTATCTACTGACTGGAATTGAATAAAAAGCAAGAGTCCTTTCAAATACCTGATGTGGTGTTTTTTGAAAAGCAAATCAATGCAAATTAACGTGGAAAAATCCCTGGTAGCGCATTCTTCCCTAGAGATCAGCTGACATGTCCTTAAATTTGGGACTTTGCAGAACAGCATAAGAGAATGTGTTGAATTAAAATGTCAAAGAAAAAAATTCAGTTTATTTATTGGAAGTGTATTTATTTGCAGATTGCTTTTTTTTCTTTCTTTCCTTTTTTAAACAACAGTTGGATATTCTATTGTACTTCTTGGAGGTAAAGTTTAGACATTTTGAGATGCTAGTACAAAAAAAAAAAAAAAAGGAAATCTTAGCTGTCAGTCAGAGTCAGTGCAGGTATGCTTTTTCCAGGATATTCTCTAGTGCATTGACCAGTGCAGCATTTCACATGACACAACTCATGGTACTTCTCCTACTGTCTTTAATTATATTGGCTAATTTTTGCACAGTGCTTTGAAAACCTAAAGCGCTGTATGACTGCTAAGTATTATTACTACAATTATTCTCCTGGGAGATTATTTCACAGACTAATAGACTTCACAGCTAAGAAGTATTTCTTGATCGTAAGCCTAAATTTTCTCTTTGATCAGGACAGTTCCCTTGCTCATAGCTACACCTCTTTGGCTCATCCTAAACAATTCCCTGGTATTAACGTACCACCTCTAAATCTCTGTAGACAGTTTTCATGTGTACTCTTTGTGTGACTCGTTGAGATCTTGCTTCATAAATCCTCCAGCTGCTTAATCTTTTTCTTTTTCTCTCTCCCCCCCCCCCGCCCTTTTTTTTTTGGTCAGGCTGCAAATATTTGCAGTATTTTTGAACATAGCTTTCTAAAATGCTCTGTGAAACAGAACTGACTCCATCCTTTTCCTGGATATGGTGCTTCAGTACGCGCATCTCAAAACTGCATCCCCTTATGGCCTTAAAGAAATCCTTTTACACAGCAGTACAGTTGTTTGCAATGAAAATGTGGCTGGCATAAAGGCAGGCGGGGCGAGGGATAGGAGTTTGCTCCAAGTTCAGTAGGTTTAAGAAGTCTCCCCTCCTCATTTCCTCATTTTTGGTTTTGCAGTCTTCCCGAGCCTCACTTCTGTGGTTTAAAATATTTCACCCTCTTCTTTCAGGAGCTTGTCTTTGCTGTGTTGCTTCAGTGAATGAGCATGGATTTTGTTCAGTAGTTAAGCTGCACTGCACTTTGTACTTGCTCTCAAAACACATAAACACAAATCTGCTGTTGGATGGTATGACAGTAGAAAATAATAACATCGGGGGGGAAACTTGGGAAACCTGGACTTCAGAAGATTGCTGTGAAAGGCAGAGTTTTAACTTTTCACTTGCTTTCCAACTAGCTGATTTCCTCTCTTCACTAATTCTGTCTGAAAGAAATCTGTAGTTAGCATAGAATTCATTTTGTAATATTATCTTCGTGAACAAAGGAAAACCTGAATACCAAGTTAATGTGAGCATATAGCCAGGAGACCGTACATCTATTTTTCCTTTCAAAGGAGACAATACGATCTGAAAAATTGTCCTGCAGTCCCTGTTTTTCAAAGAAATGGATAAATATCCTCTAAATCTACAGTTACAGTAAGTGGCACTGGCTAATGATTTGATTTGAGGATTGAGAGCACAGTCTGGATTTACTCTTTGTGCATTAACGCAGGTCAAATGGACACAGGCTGCATTTTAAATCAGTAATGGAAGGCTGAAGCCTGCCTTAAACCAATCACATCAGCCTTACCCAAGACCGATTGATCCCGAGAGACTGAGCCCTGTGAGCATAGCTTTTATATGAATGGACTCTGTGCAGCCTGAAGTTTCATTCATAAAATGGATGCTGAAGGGGAAAAAAAAAAAAAACCCACACACGCCAAACCCTGGAATGTCCATTTATGCGGAGCTGAAGGGTGTAGTGTTCCCTCAGCTGCTGCTTTTGCCAGTTGCCTTAAAGTAATGATTAATGCTCCTTGGCCCTGCCTGCCTGTAACCTGACACCATTTATGGCCTTGGTGTGTTTCTAATGTATAGTGAATGAGAAGGCTACATTCTCAAATCAGAAACATAAACAGGAACTGGTTGGTCTGAATTCCATTCAAATATGTCACTTCAGCCGTGCAGTGTTTGTCCAACTTCGATTTTACAGGCAGGGGATGGGGCGGAGGAGAAAAAGCAACACAGACATTTTTGCAGTAAGATTACCAACAAAAGGAGCGAGGGAGAGAGAAAATACTGCTGTCTTTTGTTTAATTCAAAGGGAAGCGATGTTTAAAATACGTTTTACAGTTACTGAGGTTAATAAAAGCAAATACATGATTTTAAAGTATGCTCAAAAGATCAGCTCCATGTGGAATTTCAATTCAGAGCTGAATGTATGAGCCTTTGTTTTCCTGTTCTGCTGTATAAAAAGTTACACATCGCCGAGACAGGCTGTTGACATCTGGTCTTAGAAAATGCATTAGATGTTGTCATAGATCTAAAAACCAAAGTTGTGGAAAAGAAGCTGTTTGCTTAAGGTTTTCTTTCTGTATGTGTGTAATAATTCCACTTAGACATGAGCTGGTGGGGCCAAATCTAGTTCTCCGGTAGGTTTTTGTCAAGTGAGATGTAAGAAATTGAACTTAACGAATTTTAATCAGCTATATTTTAGAAGGGAATATATGTGTATCTCTGAGTGCACATACTTCTAGATTTTTTTTTTTTCCCTAATTGCTGGTACGAAGGCTAGTAACAGACAGAATGAAGAGCAAAACCTTCCATTCTGAATGTTTTTAAACTGCATAATGATTTGGGAAAAGAATACTTAATTTTTAGGTTCATTTTTAGAGAAGATAGTGACTCTATTTTCACTCATGTAACTTCAGTGCACCTACATTTTTCATGCTGAACCTGCTAATGAAAATATAATGTTGACTTTTGTATTGCCAGGATTTTCCAATTTGTCGGATTCTGTTGTAATTAAATAGCTTCTGAGTGGATAGTGCTTTTAAAGGTGTTTGAACTAAAACCTAATTTGCCAGCATTTAAGTTGTGAAATATGCTCAAGCCATTCCTGTGTAGGGAGATTGTCATTAGTTCTAGTATTTCTACCTGAATGTCTCTTTTTGGAGAGACATACGAGTTTTAATCTAAATGTGTTCTGCAGGTTTACAAAATCGTAGGTTTCATGATCAGAAAGAATCATTTGGTACTTCTCCCTGCAAAACACAGATCAAGGACTTTTCTTAGTGATGCCTGGTGCCACCTTAGCCACTTGTTGTGGTCTAGTTTGAAGAATTGCCTTTCTTACCTAAAAAGCCCTGTTGGTTTTCCAGTGATTTCAGTATTACTCTTCACCCTTGAGCTGGTCAGAGCTTCTCAGTGGTGGTAAACAGCTGCTTTCCACCATGAAGCTAAATGTGTTTCAGTGGTGGATGAAGCACTCCTTTGTAAACAGTTTGTCAGTGCTCTTGGAATCCATGAACAGAAAAGTTACTTGCAGTGTGATTGTGATGTTAGCAAGTTTGAGGCCAAAAGTATGATGTGTTCCAGCCCAAATATTTTATTTTTAAAAGGCTACTTTTGTCTCTGCACTTGGTAAAAAATCTCTCCCACTGCACCAGCCACCTCTCCAGAAATGCTTGCGTTGCACAAGGAAGTACTTGGCAAAGCCCTGCAAGGCGCTGAAGGGAGGACTGGCATACTCGCAGTGTGTGTAGCACAGGGTCAGGCTGACATGTGTGAGTGGTGTCTGGGAGCTGGGTTGGTCCCAGCTACCCGAGGGGCTTGTCCATGCCCTTCTGCTCCTGGTAGCACAAACGGAAAGAATCTCCATGTGCTGTATTTCTTGCCTATGGGAAAACAAGTGGCACAGCACATTTAAGTCTCTATAGATATACCAACTCTGAATTGCTGAAATAGGAGCCAAAGCCCATGTAGTTACTTTTCAGACCAAAAGGACAATTGAGGAGGATATGGTGTAAGTTAAATTACAGAACTGGCTGTATCCACTGGGAGCTGCTTCTGTTCTTAATATGACTTAGTTGGTAATGAAGTGTAAATTGGAGAAGTAGGCGGGCAAACAGTGAGAAGGTTCCAGTTTTAGTGTCATCACTTTATTTTATGCCTGTAGGGAAGGAGACAAGTTTCACCTATGAGTTGAGGTGTTTGATGATTTTGAGTGATTTTGAGATGACTTATAGTGGCTGGATTGATGGGCTGAGGCCAATTTTATGAGGTTTAACAAGGCCAAGTGCTGGGTCCTGCACTTGGGTCACAACAACCCCACGCAACGCAACGCTACAGGCTTGGGGAAGAGTGGCTGGAGAGCTGCCTGGTGGAAAAAGACCTGGGGGTGTTGATCAGTAGTGTGCCCAGGTGGCCAAGAAGCCCAACAGCATCCTGGCTTGTATGAGAAATCGTGTGGCCAGCAGGAGTAGGGCAGTGATCGTGCCCCTGTGCTCGGTGCTGGTGAGGCCACACCTCAAATACTGTGTTCAGTTTTGGGTCCCTCAGTACAAGAAAGACATTGAGGTGCTGGAGCATGTCCAAAGAAGAGCAACGAAGCTGGTGAAGGGTCTAGAGCACAAATCTTATGAGGAGCAGCTGAGGGAACTGGGGTTGTTTAGCCTGGAGAAAAGGAGGCTGAGGGGAGACCTTATCGCTCTCTACAACTACCTGAAAGGAGGATGAAGAGAGGGGGGTGTTGGTCTCTTCTCCCAGGTAATGACTGATAGGACGAGAGGACACAGCCTCAAGTTGTGCCAGGGGAGGTTTAGACTGGATATTAGGAAAAATGTCTTCGCTTAACGGGTTGTCGGGGATTGAAACAGGCTGCCCAGGGAAGTGGTGTATTCACCATCCCTGGAGGCATTTAAAAGACGTGTAGACATGGTGCTTAGGCACGTGATTTACTGGTTGTCTTGGCAGTGTTATGTTTACTGTTGGACTCAATGATCTTAAAGGTCTTTTCCAATCCAAATGGTTCTATGATTCTGTCACTTGTAAGCAGGCTTGGTGCGCAAGGCAGCTGCTCACCAGTACACTGTACCACTCACCTGAGCTGCCACGCAGAGACCAAGGCCAGGCAGGTAGCTCAACTTCTTAACGCACCATGCTTCAGATTGCGTGCATCTTCTAAGCCTTGGTCTCCCATCTCTCTCTCTGCATGTGCACATATGTAACGCAGTACCTCTGTATTGCACTGTGCTTTGTCACATGTACATGGGCAGGGCCCTGGGTCTCCAAATCTTCAGATGGTGTTGATTAACTAAAAAGTAATTCAGACTTAGAGGGTAATGTAAGAACGTGTCCTTAGTTAGGAAGGCTATGTAAGGTCAGAACCACAGGAAGGGCTGTGGTTCAGGTTCAGGTTTCTAGGTCCTGCTTTGCACAGCTTCATTCAGAAGACAGTCACTTCATCCTGTCACCTGCAGAAGCTTCATATTCCCTGTCTCACCTGGCTAGGGAAGTGGGCTGAAATTCTGTTTGTTTCTGTGCAGGGAGTGATTGTGGGTCTGAAACCTGGTCCTTATCTCTGAAAAACAATCGGAAAATACGATTTAAGGATTCCTTACTCGCTTTGAGTTATACAGGGCTGAGACAACCTAACCATTTAAATTCTGATATGGTAATTAATATGAAATACTTCCTTACCAAGGGATCACTCAGGTGTCTTATTTGATAATGAAACCTAGAACCTGTGCCTGCTAAATTCAGTAGCAGATTTTTCTTGTCGTGAGGAAGTCTTTTGGGGCTTTTTCTGCTTTGATGTATTTTGATTAAGGCACAGCAGAGCTTATTTCCAGTATTTTTCTCTGTGACATTCCCAGATGAAAAGGCATTTCTGCAGTGTCTAGATTACACGCAGTTTTAAAATAACACCTACTGAGGAAGAAATTGTTTCAAACCAACATGGTATAAGGCCGTATTCATTGTTTTAAGATGACTGCTATGTTGCTGTTAGCAAGAGGAGCAATTAAGAATGACCTCTAAGTATTCCAAATTAATAATAAAAGATAAATTAATTTTTTGTGTCTCCATATTTTTAGTTAGTTTGGTTTTTTTTTTAAAAGGGCTCTGCTGTTCTTGAGATGATGTAACTTTACAATGTGAATTACTTCATTAGAAGTCTGAAATAAGCTTGTTGTGTGTCCTAAATCCAGGCACATTTTTCTTCAAAGACTAACAGTTGCTAAAAGGTGATAGAATCAGTCACTTCAAACATTTGGATCCTGCCCTATAAGTATTTTATGCCTAATTCTGTCTTACCTGTTGTCTTGAAACAATGCTGTAAGGAGAAGAAAACATATAATTGCTCTGTAATTTTTGCACTAAAATGTTTTCTTTTGAAGTAGCTCCGCTTAGCTAGTAAAAATACTTCTGGGTCTTAGTCAAGCATTTAGTACAATTTAAAACTGCAATGCTAAATTTCATTGGTTGGACTTTTTATTAGATAAGGTAGAAATGAAAGCAGCAGGCAATTTAATTAGCAGTAATTTTTCTGGGCAAGTCATTACTTTGATGAACTTCAGAGCAATGTTTATGGCTCCTAATTAACCATGTTAGTCATTTGATTGAATAATCACTTTGGAAATGTTTCTACAATTTGATTAGAGTCTGACCCACTCTGATAGTCATAAATTAACTGATAGCACTTTAGGATAACAAGACTCTAGTTACTTTACGAGAAATAAACTCTTCCTTGCTGTATTTTTCGGTCCTCTGTGGACTGTTTAAGCACAAGCTAACCAGAAGATTAAGTAATGTTGGTACAAACAATGCTTGCCTTAAAAAGACTCCAGATGTTAATTATAATTGACTTAGGAGCATGGGAGATGAAACCCCAAATTGGCTAAGAACACAACTTCTTGGATGCATGCATAATTCTTTATTCCGTATACTCTGCTGTATCACTTTGCGAGAGTGGAGTTTATGAGTCAAAAGGGTTTTGCTGCCAATACTAGTGAATTTTTACCTAAAATAGAAAATAGCATCTGTTTCAGTTCTCGAACTTCCTCTTTTTTTACGTAGATTTTTCCATTCTCCTTAAAATTCAATCTACTTGGTAACATGAGTGATTCCTTGCAGGTGAACCATTACTTGTAGCCTTGACTTCTGTTCTACAGAGCTATACTTCACTCAGCTGATCACTGAATCACTGATTCCTGTTGTTGTTCAGAATAGCCGTCAGAGACGTTAGAGGTTCTTGAGGCCTGAGCAGGCAGGCATTGAGCATGTCGTCAAGAGAGGAAGTACTGAAGAATTCAGCACAAATGTGCAAGAGAGACCATAGACTGTTAGGGGAAACTTACTGTTACTGCCCTGTGTTTTACTTGTTTGTGAAGTCAGTGTAAAACCTCAATTTCTTATCCTGCCAAATCTTTGATGCTCATCACTAGTCAGTGAACAGTGAAATTTGGAATCACAGTCTGAAGTAGTCTGTAGGCAGTGTTGGAAAAATAATGCCTGCTCTTTCGGCCTCTGTTTGCATCTCTTAAAGAGTTACAAGGTACTGGTAACAGATTGCATAGCTTAGGGTAGGAGTTTATCACAAGATCAAATAGGCTTTGTTAAGCAAGACTTCTGATATCCAAGAAGTGGGTTAAACATGGTCTAGAAGGGCAAACATTTATGGTGTATTTCTGTTTGCAAATCCCTGTGCACAGGTTGTGGCTGCCTGGGGACAGTGCAAGACATGGGGAAAAAGTAGAAAGACATGTAAAGAACACCATTTTCATTAGTTCTGTTTGTTTTTTCTCATTCTTCTTGCAGATTTGAGTAGAGTTGGGGAATGGCAAGTGAATGTCTGTATTACTTAGAACGTGTGCACTAATTTTTTTTTTTCTTTTGAGAGGCATTCTTTTTTGGTTAGGGGCGTACAGGTGGAGAGTGAAATTGATGCATCTGAATTTCTAGATTGAATGCTTAACAATTGTAGAAAATCTCATTAACCCTTCAAATCTTTAACCAGATTCTAAAAGGCAATATCCTACTCTAAATTCACTCTGACATTTCTTGTATGAATGTAGAGTTTATAAGTCTCCAGTGTGATTGGCAGGCTTTTCTGTGTAATTGATTAAAACTGTTAGGTCAAATTAGTTACAAAAATAGGTATACAACCACAAGGTTTAAAATTCGCACTGTTTTGTGTGGATTTTTTGGTCTGTGAATGGTCTAAAGTATAACTGTCACGGGAGTCAGCTTTTAGCAAAGTTGATTACAATAAGGGTTTGAGTTCAAGTGCCTGTGTTAGATGGGATCTGTGATCCTCACATTATGATTTTCTCCTCCACCATGCCTTGTGCGTGCTGCTCTGAAATGCTAACTGTGTGTTGCCAGGTTCCCCCTCGCTATAACTTGCATCCTTTTTGTTGCTTTTCTGCCTGCAGCCTGTCTCATTGATAACCTGCACACTTTTAATTCCAGACAGTCTTTTGACTAGCATTATCGTCTTCTCCTTTCAGAAGTGCCTAGCTGCCATTCCATTTACATGAGGCAAGAAGGCTTCCTGGCTCACCCAAACAGAACAGAAGTTAAGTTTTCTATTATGTATCGCTGTTGTATGAGAGAAACGTAAAAAATTAAAAAGCCTGGAGGGATTTGGGGTTCACTGGTTTAATCCTGCTGCTGGGAAGACTCGCATCATCTTTCTTTCCCTTTCCAGTCTTGAGTTTCTGATGCACTGATTTTTTTGTAGCTTATTCTATTGCCACAGGTTGATCAGGATAGAAGCAATTTTATTATGAATTTACTCATTCTGCTTTTCAAGGCCTCTAGCAGTTGAAAGGAAGAGACGCTTAAAAATTTGTCCGTTTCACCCGTTCTGCTCAAGTGATATTTTCCAGGCTATTGGTGTGACAGGCTCAGTTAACTGTTAAGTAATCCATTTTATACCTGAGAAAGTTTTCAGTGAAAATTTTTGGCTTTTCCTTTTGTTACGATTTTTGCAATGTTTTAGTGTTCCTTAGGCCCAAATTGTACAGCCATATGATCTATACCAAAACTCTCAGTGACTTCAGTAGGGCAGAGCTTAGTTTATTGTCAAAATTAATAATTCTGAGTAAAATCACTTTATTAAAAATAAGAAGGCCAACAGAGCTAAGAAAAAATGACTGCTGAAAGAGTGGTTGTACCCTGCGCTGTCCTGCTTTGGTGTATCTTTCGTGTCAATGTATGATTTTGTTTGTTTGTTTGTTTGTTAGGATTTATTTGTTTTTCTTCCAAGGGGCAAATTTCACAAACATGAGGGAAATTGTTTTTGAGATTGATGAGAACTCAGACAGATGCATGAATCAAAGTCCTCTAGTAAGACTTCATTTGCCAGTGAAAAGACACAACTGGAAACTTAACAAATCTGGCTAAAAGCCCAACTGCTTCTGCGGTGGAATAAAGGCAGAAAATAGAAATTAAAAAGTAGTATTCAACAAGGAGGGTGAAACAGGAGATGGAAATTTATAACAGTCTTGGTATATGAAATTATATGAAGTATAGAAGCTTGATAAGGGAGGTGAAAGACATCAGGGAAAAATCCACAAACTGTAGGGCTAAAGTCAACAGATTTGAGTTTTAATCACAGCCTAGATAGGGGAAAAACAATCTTAGCCATGTTATGCACTTGTAAGTACTTGAATGTGGTAAAATTGTTATGAATGACATAGAAAAGTAGTGATGTTCAATAAATATTTGTTTTCTGTATTTGGAAATCAGTCAACATGATTTTATGGAATAAAGGTCATGTCAAACCTGATTATATTCTTTGTTGAGATTAAAAGTTTGAATGATAAAGATACTTGTACCATATAGTTAGACTTTTTATGGCATTCAGTTTGCCACTGCATTGCATTCTGATTAAGAAGTTAGCACAAAGCAGTATCAATAAAGCACACATTAAATACATTAAGAGCTGGCCAACTGACAGATGTAAAAGTGGCTGTCACTGGACAGTCATCTCTGAATGCATTGTTTCTATTATAGTTCTGTAGGAATTGATATCAGGAGTGTTGCTATTCAACATATTCAGTAAAGATATGGAACAAAGTTAACAGATAACTTTACGGCACTAAGATAGGCAGAGTGGTAAATAACGGGCAGGACACAAAGCAGTTTGAATTGTTTGGTAATCTGGGCACATTAAACAAAATGTTTTTCTAATATGCTGAATGTAGACCAGGCCTATGGAACTGGGAAACAGTATGTTGGAAAAAATTATTTTGAGATGGGCCTCCTCCTCCTCCTTGGCTTTGCAGTGGGAAACCAGCCCAACCAAACATTGCAACTGTATGGCAAAAAGGCCTTCTGTAATATTTGCACAGTCAGAAGGGAGGCAGGAGAGGAGGAGATGTTTTATCTCGCTAAGTAGCACTGATGAGGCCGATACTGGCATGCAATACAGTTCTGGTTAAGCAAAACATTAAAATAATACTGAAAAGTAGGAGCGTGTACAGAAGAGAGTGCTAGAAAGAATACAGGGTTGCAGAGAGTGTCTTTTAACGATAAAAATTAAATTTAACAAAATGATCTTAATTGGAAGAAACATCAAGGAGGTGACTTCTGTGAGTATGGGGTGGAAATACTGGGTAGGCCTTTTTCAGTCTTGCAGGGAGAAGACCTGCAGGAACTAATGGTTAAAAGTCAAAGCCATGCTAGTTCAAACAGGAAATGAGACAAACATTTTGGAATAAATCATAGAGAAAAATGGGTGCTTTTTCATTTTTGCAGGTGGAGATTAACAGTCTTTTGGGAATGCACACATTAATTAAACACCCCTGTACTGAAGCCAAAATGTTGCGATTGGGCGGTGTGTAAAGGATGTGGGATATTAATCTGATTCCTCTATGACTTAGTGTTCCCTCTGGCATAAAGCCTATGATCTCTTCTTTCTCCATGCATCTTTTATATAAACACCTCTCTCTTTTTAACTTACAGGCTGTATGTATGAAAAGGGACCTAGGCAGTTTTATGATGACACTTGCGTTGTTCCAGAGAAGTTTGACGGTATGTATGACACATCTCTCTCTCTTTTTCTTGTGTGGGGAGATGAAAAAGGAAGGGATGAGGGACTTTTCCTCTGTTGCTGATCAAAAAAGCTCGGTAACGTTCCAATTTAGGATTCCTTAACACACCATTTGCGGTGCGCCCAACCAAAGCTGACCTTTGTCTCTTGAAACCAAAGTCTCCTTTTCAATAGGACGTCATTCGCCTTTTGCCAGTGAAAGATGCTGTATCCAGAGTTGTGGCAGAGGAGCTCAGTTCCTGTACTGTTGAGAAGTAATAGGAGGATTTCCATTGCACTGATGATCACGTATTGCTTTTTGTTTGAGATTTAATGAAAGCTGCTCTTATCATTAACAAAAACGGTGGAGAAAGCAGCAGCTTTGGTTTTACTGAGGATTAAGCCTCTTGTCTCGTTGTCTGTGAAGTGATGAATAGTGGGGAGTGAGTGTATAGGGCATTTTTGTGTTTGTGTCAGTGTATTTGCACTATGTTAGACATTGTACTGGTGGTTTATTTTTCAGTGGGATTGATAACAAATCGATGATCTTTTCACAACACTACTCATTACAACATTTTTTTTTCAAGAGGGATTCTGAGGTCAATTAAAATAAATGGCCCAAATTATCCTCAGTTACTGTGATGTAAAATCAGTTTCCTGGTGTAACTCAGTTGATTTCAGATTTATTTCATTATAGACAAAGTAGATGGACTCAGTGTTTCTTGCTGGTGACTCTGTTAGTCTGCGACTTTGGGAAGTAATTTGGAGACCAATTACTTAAATTTGCGAGAGTGACTTCTTTGTGTTAGTGTATATGCCCAGCTTTATTTAACAGGAAAGATTAGATACTTTCTAATAAACTTGTGAACAGCTCTCTGACCATAGCTAAAAGTAGAGCTGGAGAACTCTTGGGGTTTTTCTCCTGCTTTATTTTGTGCATTTTCCCTGAGAATGACCTATATGGATTACAAAATTGTTGTGTATCCAGCAGCATTTGTTTTATTTGCTGAAGAATGGGAGACTCTAAAATGAAAGTAACTCAAAGAATTACATATTCCTCAAATGGAGGTATCACGTGCATTCCAGGGTTGGTAAGGAATAGCAAAAAATAAATAGAGGATTTGAAATAATATTAAAGCTAACTGAAGATTGCTCAATCCAGTATTGCATTTTCACTGGATTGACACATTCACTGGAAGGGTGATTTATTGAAAGTCTACTTTCAATAAAATTCCCTGGCTTTGGAATGTATGCTTCCCCTTACATGCTTTTTAAAGCACATCGTGCCAGGGTGGGGGTTTTTTACGCAAAAATGATTGTGGATGTGATCTGTTTTCAGTATCAGTGGCAAATTCATATTTACATTTATGGGAATGGGATCAGACCCTATACTACAAGAAGTTAAAACTCTTCAGGAGTAGCATTTGTCTGTCTGTCTTGAACATCCTTTTTGTTTGTTTGGGTTTTGTACAGGGAAGGGAATGAAAATGGAAAAGAGATACAAATAAAGTAAGAGAGATAAATGTTTGGAAATATTTGTGTGTTTGCAAAGTAAGCAGTCTGCTGCTAGCTTCTATGACTGTCCATTGAGATAACACCTTGTACTGCAGAAGACTGATGTTGTGATACAAAGAGGTGTGTTTATAATTGGAGCGTGATGACTCTTAAGCAAAAAATAGCAGATGTGTTGTCGTGTTTTGGCCATTAAAGCAAAAGTGGGATAAGCCCAGGACTAGTCTTGATGTTTCAGAAGTAGACTCTCCGCTGCTTCATTTGAAATCAAAGATTGGCACAGGCGAAGAATCTGATCCTCTGTAATACCGTACTTTGCTATTTGCGCATTGCTCAGCTATCATTAAAAGAAAAACCCTGTCCTTGAAAAATAAGGCCTTTCAGGACTGGAACTTGAACCTCACATAAACCAAAAAGCCTTGTGTTGATTTATTTGTTTTCCACAGCTATTGACTCAATTTTCTTTCCCGATTACAAAAGGAAGTGCTCCATTTTTAATATTATTATTCTTACTTTCATTACACGGAGCCGTGCTATAATGGCCGGCCATCAGAGCATCCTAATGTTGTGGTTGAATGTAAAGTCCTGGCTTTCTGTACTGAACAGGCCACACTGCTTATTGGAGGGTGTTGCTGGTCTGGTAGTTGAAGTGAGGAGTTTTACCAGCATATCAAGGATTGCCGTCATTGCGCACAGAAAAAAATATTCTCTGCTTCAGCATCAGACCTTTCAGCTGTTGTTGTTTGCATGAGTTGTTTAGTCTGAATATGATTTAAAAACAACAGAGACACAGTATGGATGTTGCAGGATGTTTTTTCGTTGGCAGTTTGTGGAACAGCTAGCAGAATATTATTGTTGTTGTGTTTTAAAAGTTTCCTCTGGACTTGAAATTTTAGAAAAATTAACTTACTGCTTTTCAGGGGGAATACTAATCTAATATGTAGATATGAGTAGAAGTAATATGTGCTTATATGCAAGTCCAGTATGCCACAGAGGAACTTGCATATCTGCAGGATTTGCATACCTATACATAAAGCACATGCTGTTTAAGTCCAAGTCAAATACTCTGTCAAATTTTCCTTGGAAGCATTTGCATGCAAAAGAAGTTTCACTCAAAAGGGTTTTGCAGCTTTATGAAGCATACATTACATTTCCAAAACTGGGGCTTGTGCAAAGTATAGTACACAAATGCAGTTCTTCAGACATCAGAGTTGCTTACAAAAATAGTTCATGCTCTTTCAGATAGAGGATGTTGCAAAATGGTTTGCAGGCGAGATTTGCATGTATCAAAAGTAAATGGGGATAGGCTTAGGGAGAGTTCCATAGAGAATGACTGAATTTAGGTGCTTTTTAGTATATGAATATATTGCTGTAAGGGTGTTCACAATTAGCAGCCAACAGAGGAATGTTGCATTTGTGTGTGGCTGTGTAGTAAGAATTCTTTTGCTCTGTTTTATTAACCCTAATGATTGCTTTGCTGGTTTATCTGACAAACTGAGTGATGGTGCTTTTTTTACACATTGCTCATCTAATGTTGTTGCTATTCTGTGCAGGTGACGTCAAACAGGAGCCAGGCATGTACCGCGAGGGACCCACGTATCAACGGCGAGGCTCACTTCAGCTGTGGCAATTCTTGGTAGCTCTTCTTGATGATCCATCAAACTCTCACTTCATAGCATGGACTGGCCGAGGCATGGAATTCAAACTGATTGAGCCAGAGGAGGTGGGTTTAGACGGACAGCATGCCCTGACATCCACTGCCCCATCCTGCAAATTTAATAGTGGTCCTTTGGATTTAGGCCTTGTTTTCCTTCAGTATTTTGCTTCAGTAGCACTTTAGAAGGGTGACAGAAAGGACTGGCAAGGGAAGTGCTTCAGTTAGGACAGAGGTGTGGTTAAGCGTAGACTTGATTGCTGGTCCCACAAAATAATAAAAATATTGCAAGTACTAGAGACAAAAAATACTTGGCATTAGTTGTGGGGCCTGGATTTTTCAGAACCACTTTATAGATAGAGCTGTGTTCCAAAATCCTTTGAAAACTTGTCCCTGAATAGTCTTTCAACACCTTCATTCATCATGTTCTTCAAGTATTCAAATATTCTTCAGTGTGAAGATATGGGAACTTGGAACTTTTAGGCTGCGGAGTGAAAGACCCCAAGTCTGACAGATGGCAAAAGAGGAGGTTAAGAACATTAGGCAGTAAAATCCCATCAAAATGATATTAAATCCCCCTGTTTTTAGAGTTGTCTTCAGAGTCTTCCTGCTTATCTGCGTTGTTAGATTGTTTAGTGCCTGCTTAGGTCCTAGGCTTGCAAACACTCATGCACATGCACAGCTCCCCTCAACCATGAAGGACTCATGGGGTAGATAAAATTACTTGTATTCATGAACATTTGCTGAAGCATGACTTAGTTCACTTGTGTGATAAACAGGAATAAATTGAACATTTTATTACATAAACTTTTTTTGACTAGGTAACATTAAATAATCCATCCTGTGTTCTAAACAGCCATGGAAACTGTTAGAAAATCTGTTGTGCCTGAATTTTATTGTAATACTGATATGGATGATTTGATTAGGGTTGTCAAAAAGCAGTATCATCCTGGTTTACTTTTTTGCCCCTTGGACAGGGTTGGGTAATAGAGGAGACAGCAGCAAATTTTCCATCAGGATCCCCTCTGAATTAGAGCTGAGTAGGAAGGTTCGGGGGTGTAAGGCTGCTTCTGCGTTCCACCAGCTATTTCTGCCGTTTGCCATCCATCTGCTGAAATAAGCAATCTGAAAGCTTTCTTGCATTTAAGTTACATCGTCTGCCAGCAGCCCTAAGGGGATGATAGAGTAGCTGGGGATGGAGACAGGACTGATGTCCCTTTCCTTCTCAACATGGTCTGGCTGAGGGGCAGGTTGCTGCAGGGACCCATGTGCTGACTCTGGTTTGTCTGAGCTTCCCCCACACTAGTGATAGTCACCATGGCAGATCCTGGCATTGTGCATCTGAGGGTTTGACCGCAGAACAGTCTCAATCATAGTCTGCGGCCTTGGCAGGCTACATGGGCTTCTTAGTTGTGTGGCCTGGCTCAGAACAGAGTGAAATCTTTGGAAAGGCTTTTGCTTGATTTTGGTGAATGAGAGACCTGATTTTTCTTCCATGCCCCAGTCTTAGTATTTTTTACCCTCTTAGTTTTGTCTTGTCTTTAAGGTGCATCCAGAGTTTTTCAAAATAGAAAAGATTTATTGAAAAATGGTTTCCAGTGGATGGTGCAAAAACTTTATAGATTTTATTAGCTAAGGAAGGGAAAGTAGCAAACCAAAACCCTAAGGTTTCCTTATTGTGCAATTCCCTGAAGAGCTGGATATTCTGATTTAAGTTAACCAGATCATCTGCTTGTCTGTTGCTTTGTATTTTTGAGCAGCACTGCATCCAAGATCTGTAGGAGTCAGGCAACTTGAAACTTGCTCACTCCTGTGTGCGCTTAAGGAGTACAAAGGAGCCTAAGTTGTTTTCATATGAATGTCATGGATCTGACTGAAACTGTCGATTAAAATAAGAATAGCCTATGGGAAGTTGTGCGCTTCTGTTGGTTGCCAAGTGTAAACTGAAGGCAAGACAAAGAGCTTGTTGGTTCAGCTGTGACAGGTTAGGATGTCAATGATGTGACCTTTCCATCCTATCCCTTTTCTGGAGGTTTATGCCCTTGTAGGAAGGGTGACAACAAAAATGAATATGTATCAGCTCCTTGAGCACCATAGTTCATTCAGAAGGTAGATGACCGTGAACGGTGGAGGCTAATCATTGGGTGTAGGTCCATTTATGCTGCCTTGTCACAGGGACACTAACCTTCAGCAGGAAGATGGGGTGGAAGGCTAGAAGCCTGAATCCCTTCCACAGAGCAAGACTTCATAAATGCTGTGCAGTTTAGGGACAGGAAGACTCGCTTACCAAGACTCCTTTTGGACCTGCTTGCTTATTTAGGAATGCCAAAACACCACACAATATAGCATATTCTCAGCCATTATTTTGTTGTTGTTATCTTTGCTGTGTATGTATTTATTATGCAAGCCTCTTATGTTGTGGACTTTTAAGACTGATTAATGCAGAAAAAAACTTGGCACGGATAAATAAAGAGTGATGTAGGCATGTGTTACAAAGACAAATAGTCGAATCAAGGTTACGCATCTAGGCCAAATCTACAGCTGGAATAAATTGACATGATTGGAGGTATGTTTCAATACAGCTATTAAATAGCTGAAGTTAGCAGAGCCATGATAATTTACATAAGCCTGAAAAGCTGCACCACTGAAATAATGCTTTAAAAAGAAATTTTAAAAATTATTGTCCAGATGGAGATCAAAGTCATGGATTTTGCTGGTGTTATTCAGTCCCATTCAATTCTCAGTGCTGTATGTCGTCTATGGTTTGCATCAAAAGGCTCCAGACACCTATGGGAAAGTTTCATAGAGCAGTCTGCAGAGAAGCTGCTTGGCTACTTTCTCCTTTTTCCAGAGCTGTATATGCATATGCACTTCTCAAACATTTTTATAAAATGCACTTTAAAGAGTTCATCAGCTCTGACTTTTTTTCCCCTCTGGTGACATGATAGTCATTTGTACTGCCAGTAATTGAAATGTCACCAATAGCCGATTATAATTTCAGGTGGGGAATAAGCAGTTAAGCTCTTTAAACAAAAGGTCTCTTTGTCCAGAGCTACCTTTGGCAATAAAACAGGAAGCGTAAAGGCAAGTAAAAATCATAAGTCAGCGTAGAAGGGATATTGTTCTCTACAGAATGGCTTCACGAGCTGCTTGCAACTCCCTTTTTATTATTATTTTTTAAGGGAAATTATACAACTGCAACTATGAAATTTCTGTCCCATTTTTCATACTACCATTTAGTTCTTCCAAGCGATTACCCTGCCTCTTCCAGTAATTCATTTTCTTTGCTGAAGTAATATTTAAGACTGGGAGTTGGCTTTTGACTTGTATCTCCTAATAATCTCAACATCGCTGTCATTCCAAGTACAGTCTGTATTAGTTCATGAACTAAGTGTGTATGCATGTGTGTTTAATATAACTAAGTGTTCTGACAGTAAGGAAAACACAGGAATAGTACAGTTATCCACAGTATCAAACTAAAGAAAAGTTTTCATCATTCATGAAAGTTTTCTGGTGGAACCCGATAAATCTTCTTTGTGTATCATCTCTTTTTATGGCTTTATTTTTTCATTGGTTTTCTTTATTAAAAACAAACAAAAAACCCCCCAACCCTCCACCACATTTGCAAATGAGTAAGTCTGCTTCAAGTTTAACAGATGACTGTGTGTCCAGTTAAAAATCGTAGTAGTACATGGGAAATTCCGGTCATGGCAACCTTTTCTCTTGTGTTTATTTGTTGCACCTGCAGGGTTCCCACTCCTCCATCCCCAAATAAAGTATCTGATGATAAGATCTACTTGTTAAATGCATTTAACAAATCTAACAAATGCTAATCCATTTTTGTGGCAGGTGGCACGTCGCTGGGGGATTCAGAAGAATAGGCCAGCTATGAACTATGATAAGCTTAGCCGATCACTTCGCTATTATTATGAAAAGGGAATAATGCAAAAGGTAAGTAGCTAATTTTGTATTAAATCTCACCAGAGTGTTGCATGTTAATCCATAAGTCACGTTTATGAGGAGTACTTGTAACTGCATTGCTTAGGTAGGTTCTTAATCTTTTTAGGCAAACACTAAGCTTTTTCACCTACCAGGTCCAGTATATGCATAGAGATTTTTTTTTCTGTGTAAAAAATGTCTGTGGTTTTAGTTCACACAATGCACATCATAATTACAGGGAAAGAGGTAACATTCAAAAATATCCAAAAGAGCTTCTTGGCACCTGGGAAAGGCAAACTAGAGTATGGTATGAATAATGTTTTGCAGATCTAAATTAGCTGCCCAGCGCTTGGGTACTTTGGTAAGTGCAAGATAGGGGAGAAAAATGATACCTATTAACATACCAAATACTTCAATATTTTACCAGTAGTGTTGTAATAATACCATTTTTAAGTGAAATTTAATATTTTATAATAGGCTGAATTATGAGAAGTATTTCACAATAATTTATATATATAACAGTCTGGTCTTGCTGACAGTATTCAACCTGTCCTTCTACTGTGGCTTGCTGATTTACATGTATGTTTTTAAATCTTGCTATGTAGTACTGTGTAGACTGACTGAGAAATCAATAGGAGAGACCTGTCTGCTGCATCTGGCAGGTGTGATCAAAGATCATAATGAACACCTTGTGCTGTAAAACCTGTTCCATATCTTTTCACATTAGTTTTGTGACCTGTGATGACTAACATGTTTAAACTTGCCATTTGCCAATTCCATGAATGGAAACAATGCTCTGAGCTCAAGTTACTGGGCAACTTTTCCAGTAGGTTTTGTGAAGTCTCAGTTTGGAGTTGCCTGTTAGAAGTTCTCTTGCTTTGATTATGGGATCGTTGCAGTGCTTTCCTTTTTCACTGTCCAGGAGTCAACTCGGACAACAACCTGGGCTAATACTGGCGTATGGTACTTCAGTGGCACAGTGAATCATACGTTTTTGTGTGTCACATAACTGTGCATTGAGTCTTTGTAAAGTGGACTGGAGACTGGGTCCAGCCGGGGAGAAGCAGAAACGCTTGATTTTGCTGGGTGGTGCTTCAGGCAGAGGAGGTCCTCATTGCAGGTTACAGCTCAGGTGCATAGGCAATTGTGGCGGCACAGTTCAAAGACAGCACAGAGGCAAGAATAAGTAGCAAAGAGGGTGAAACAAGTTGAAAAGGTGGGGATGGGAATACCGTAAGGCTGATAATGCTGCCCAGCCCACACATCCATTGAATATGAAAAGTTTACAAGTACTTCTGACAGCTAGCTTGCTACCTCTTAAACTGCTGCTTTATTATCTATAAAAACGTATTTAATACACATTTTAAAAGCTAGTTTGGGTGCTTATTTTTCTGACATAGCAATGTTTGAGCTTTGCCCTGGGATCACCCTATCTGGCCAGTTAGTATATGTTAAAAACTAACAGTGGTTGTAGATTTATAGCAGGTTTTTTTACTGCAAGGTTTGTATGCACATTTTCCCCCTTCCGTTTTAAGTTAAGCAATGATAACAGGTTATGCAAATGCCCAATTTCTGAATGCAGCCTTCAGTCTGTCAAATTTGCGACATTAATTTGATGAAAAAAATTCTGCTGCAGATATAACCTCTACCAAAACTTTATATTATTTGTGTAATAAAGAAGCTGAATATTTAAGGAGGTGCTTCAGACTATTTTGCACCCATAAGAATAGAGTTAAGTTTGCAATACTTTTGCCACCTTCATTCACCCAATTCCAGTGCCTTGCTAGCTGGAGTTGCAAGAAGCAGACAATATGATTTTTATTTTAAAATAATTTTATTAAACCATGAGCATGCAACATGGTTCATATTTTTAAATGTAATTCTTTAAATATTTAAAGTTGCTTGAGAAGACGCTATACTGACTTTTTTTTAAATAAGGCAATAATTTTGTATGGTTTTTATCATTCTTCAGCTTTTAGGAAGATGAAGCACAGACAGTTAGTGCTATTTCTGAACAAAGGAAAACTTTAGGTTCTTTGGACAAATTGTCCCTCCATAAGCAAATCCAAATGTCCCAGCTTTGTATGAGCAATTGCTAGGTACATATTAGCCTACGTATTTGCTTACGCTGTCCCTGAATAATCAGCATGCACTATAACTAAGTGCTTTTATACTTAAGTATGAATCAATCTGCGTAAAGTGAAATTCAGATCTCTATCATGCAACGTGATTCTTTTTTCTACTTTGCACACAGTGTTGGACTCAGTCATTTTGTTTTGCTACTGTAGTGACAATTTGTTTACATTTTCCAATAAGAACAGTTCCATTTATGGTTAAATATAGGAAACGATCACAAACAAAAGTTTGAACGTAGAATACCTAGTCCATTTTCCAAAAGAACATCATGTGTCCCAAAAGCGAGTGTGTTCTGCACAGTCTGCTTCTGCAGATCCTTGTTGTCTTTGCTAGGTCATTGCCTTACCAGTTCTGCTGCTGCGTTATTAATTGCATAACGAAGGTGAGTTCTTCACAAGACTGTTGAACTTGGAGTTGCAAAACCACAAGGCCTTATGCGACACTTTTTTGTTCCTTCTGTTGTCCTAAGGTGGCTGGAGAAAGATACGTCTACAAGTTTGTTTGCGACCCTGAAGCGCTTTTCTCCATGGCTTTTCCAGACAACCAGCGCCCCTTACTGAAGACTGACATGGAGCGCCACATCAATGAGGAGGACACTGTACCTCTGTCCCACTTTGATGAGAGCATGGTCTACATGCAGGACGGTGGCTGCTGCAACACCCACCCCTATAATGAAGGCTATGTCTATTAACAACAGTGACAGTGAAGGGGAAGTTTCCCCCCTCCCTTAGGCTTCTCCTCTTTCACAAGACCCAGAGGAGAGCTGAATCGACTTCAGTTTGTTTTTTAAATAGTACACTAAAAGGGGCTTTTCCTGTTGCATTACTCCTATGGTCTGCCATGGACAGCGCACTTTATTTGAAAGGGGAGGGTTGGAACCTAAACGTTATTCTGTGTAACAGGAGGAAAAGGGTGGGTTTGCTTTTTACTTAAGTTTGGGAAGGGAACATACAGGTTTTAAGTACAAAAAAGCTATATCATGTCTGTTTTGTTTCATATCAGCATAAGATATTGTACGTTTTCTCTGGGTATCCGTAGTACAGTTAATTCTCATTGTGCAAAATAACCACTTGGTGATGATATCAGCACAGCATGCCTAGGGCATTTGTTTCTTGCCATTTTTAATTGTCTTTCTGCAGTTATAAAAGAGAAGCAAAACATATACCACAGCATTTAATTTAGAAGCTTGCAGTGACAGATCTTGCACCTTGCACCTGAAAACAACCAGGTATCTCGAGAGCTTTTCCTTTTTTTATCCACCCCACCCCCCCGCCTTTTTCTTTTTTTTTGGTATGGCCTCAAAAAAATCCTGTTTAATGACAGAGTGGCCGTAAATACAGTGACCAAGCAAAATCCCTGACTTCAGACTGCAAGCTGCATGCCGTATCTGGTGCCACATTGCTATACATGTACGGCCCATGCTATGGCTTAGACCTTTCAAGGTCCATTTGAGAGTAGTAATTACATGTGGTAGGCTTTCTGGTGATCATGTCAGCATTAAATACAGGATCATGATCAGGAGGGAGAAAACATTTTGTATCCTTCCATTTCCTTTGGTACATAAATAAGTTATTTAATCAATAGGAATTAACTGTACTAAGTCACATATCTAACTATGCTGTTTAGACACAGCAAGCACTCCTTGAGAAAAATATCCAATACACTAAATAGGTACTTTAGTAATTTTTAGACACGGTACCCATTAATATGCATTTAAACCTTTTACTGCTGTGTTATGTTGATAACATATATAAATACTAGATAATGCTAATGCTTCTGCTGCTGTCTTTTTCTGTAATATTCTCTTTGATGCTGAATTTACTATGACCATTTATAAGCAATGCTGTAACTACAGGTAGCATTTCAGGACAAAATAGATGACTTGAACCATTTATTGCTTAGAAAATAGCTTATGCCATAGCTGTGCTATAAGCAGCTTTTATGCGCATCCAGAAGTGACTAGTAAGCTTCAGCTTGCTAAGGAAAGCTCTGCAGAACCTTTTGTAATTTTCGGTGGAATGGAGACTTAGACGAACTGTCAAAGAATACCATGAAGTCGCTGTATGACGTTGTAGTGCTGGCACTGATGTTACCAATCAACTTGTTTTGGACACTAAATGTAAATGTGATCAGATATGCTCAGAAGACAATTTAAATTTTGAGGGTTTTTTTTGTTGTTGTTATTTTTTCAAATTGTTTTATTTTTTGAGAGGGGTGATCTCGAGCACAAACCACACACGCTATTCTGTATGTAAAATGAAAAAAAAAAAAGCCCTGACAAAAACCCAAAAGTTTTAAACATTTATGAGCACCTTTTCTGAAGTACAGTATTTCCTAGTTTGAAGGGAGGGAGAAGGGGTAAGATCTGGATTTCTGTTTTTTGCCGAGTGAACTTTAAATAGGTGTTATATGGAGTACCTCATTTTCCTCTATTCCTGAGAAGCGGGAGGAAAATGGATGCATGACCATAAAACAACAAGAATAATTTTCATCATAATGGATGGATTTCAAAGACAATCCTAGGTGGTGGGTTAATTTTCCATCCTCTGTCAGTTAAGACACTAGTTAAGTTATGAATATTTTAAGATGCAGTTAATCAAAAGTAAAGTAGTAGTGGTCACTAGAAACCACAGGTGCATAAAAAACATTTGGGCAGGTATTTAATTTACTCAGATCCATAAGACAACATATTTTATGGGAGTGTATATATGCCTTAATATGTCACCTAATTCTGTCATCCGTAAGTCTCAATGGCACTTAAATTTTCAGTGATCAACCCAGAATCAGAAGTCTAAAGTTGCAGAATTAGCAAAAAGGAAAGGGAAAAGATTGAGTAAGATTGTTTAAAAAAATGTGGTTTCCACTGAAATAAGGTTCAAATGAAACATGCTTTGATGAAAAGTCCTTGGATTGGTTTTGATTCTTTAATGTCAGCATGGAGCGCCTCTTGCCTGTGGCAGGATGTGGGTATTTGGGAAAGGGGTTGGACAAAAAAGGAAAAAAAAAGAAAAAGGAGAAAAAAAAGGAAAAAAATGCATCAAATGTGTAATATTTAAGAAGAAATATATATATATATCTGTATATGGTAGTGACTCACTGAACAAAACAAGCAATCAGACCAACATTACATGATCTCTCAGCAGAAGATATAAAAGTCTTTCACTGAACCGATTAACCCTTTTTAAAATGTACCTAAGAGGTTTATTTAAAGTCTGTTTTTATTCCACTTTTTTGTTTGTTTGGGTTTTGGGGTTGTTTTTTTTTTTTTGTTTGTTTGTTTGGGGTTTTCAGGTAGAATAATAAATCTGGCAGCTGATTTCTGCAAGATTGTTGTGTATTGGATTCCTAAGCATTTGGACTGGAGAGACAGACCCCTGCAGTAAGGTTCTTATTTTGGAAGAGGAGGTGATGGTCTCTTCTCAGTGCCTAGAAGGGCTTCCTGCAAAATGTAACCAAAAGAAAAAAAAGAGAAGTGAAGAGTATATACAATTCATGTGTATGTATATATGAGTTATAGCCAGGAGTTAGATTGCCAAAGCATCGTCTTTGACTGACAAAAGGGAGGAGGATGGTCTATGTAAATTTAGAGAGAGACTGGTTCTGACTAAGAACACTTAACACATTTTCACAGGGCATTTTAATACTCTACTGAATTTGAATGGGGGTGTTTGGGGCTGAGGTGGGGGTGCTGGGTTTTCATTTGGTTGGTTGGGGTTTGTTTGGTTTTTGTTTTCAAGCTGTGCCATAAGTGAAGGGAAAATGCAGGCTTCACCTGTGTTTTTAGGGGGAGCTGTAATGGAGTTAGCCTGTGCGTGTTTGCTTGTGTGTTTTTGCTGCCTACAGCAGTGGGCAGCTCACGGTAGTGCTACTGTGAAGCAAAGCCAGGAGGCATCAGGGCAGGACCCACGCACTGTGATACGGCCATAGGCACTCAGGTTTCCTCTGCCATGACAGTGCAATTGCACTGGTAGCTGAATGGAGCTGAAATTAGATAAGGACTTGGCAGATCCCCTCAGAATCCATTTGAGAGAGTTAAGATGACAGGTTTAGGGCAACGCACAGATTTTGCTTTAGGGATATGACTTTCCATGACAGAGAGCCTAAGCCTTTTCTCTCCAAGGTCACACCAGTCTAACTTTCACACACACCAACTATGGTGCAAATCTTAACATTACGTTCTCTGAAGGCATGAATTTCATCTGCTGGTCAGACCAAATCTGCCTGCTTTACTTAGAGTTGGCTGCTGTGGTAACTAGGGGAAACTGGGATACAGGAACATTAAAGATCGTTTTCTCCAGTAATTCCCTGGGAAGAGCCCTTTGCTCAGAATCTTTTTGTCTCTGGGATTCTCTGGCACCTGGGACCATTCCCCAGGGATTAGTGCTTAGAGGTTTATTGCCCTTGATATCTGACTGGTTTGGGCTGCAAGTCCATCTTCATAGGACAATATAATCTAGGAAATATTTTTGCCTTGTTTTTTAATAGCAGGAAATAGGTCAATGTGGGCAAAAGGTGTTAGGAGGAAATCTTTGAATTGTTAATGGCTGTACTTTTTCTTCTGAAGAGCATTAGCTTCAATTCATGTACTGCAGGTAACAGCACCCATGAACAGCCCTATTCAATGCTCACATTAATAGCACTGAGGACTTTTCTGAATACTCTCCTCCAAAGATGTTTTGGGAGTCCTAATTAATCTGGCATCTTACACCCTAAGAATCATTGCTCTGAAATATCCCACTTGGATCCTAGGAGATTAATCTCTCAGTTCTCTTTGCTGTTTTTTTTTTTTTTTTTTTTTTTTTTTGTTGTTGTTGTTGTTTTTTTTTGTTGTTTGTGGAGTGTTGGTTTTTTTTGTTTTTGTTTTAGTTTTTTGTTTGTTTTTTTTTTAAATCAGAGGCTACTCTGCTTGGAAAGGAGGTAGCAGCTGGGAGCAGGTGCCTGTGCCTCAGAAACTCCAGTTCAAAGTCCCCTGCATTTTGCTAAGATACCAGGCTGAGAACTGGAGCATCTACAATACGTAACTGAGACCTGCCCTCCTTGTTCTCTTACGGAAGAGGGAACTACAATGCATCGTTTTCTGTTGCTTCTGCTACAGGAGTGGTAATCTCTGGCAGAGCAGGGGGATTGAAAGCCAGGGGCAGTAGCACTTTAAAACTACAAGATTACTGAGGGGATGTCTGTCAGATCCCTGAGAATCATAGATGCATCAGCAAAGCACTGTACCTTACCACCCAGCTTTCGTGATTGTGTAGGTAGGTAAAGTTAACTTCATCTTTTACTTCAGGAGGTTGAAATACTGTTTTCCCTATTGAACACCAATTTAATTTCTGTGGGAAGGAAATAGCTGTGCCACCTTCTTATGTAATAGTCTGAAAATGCTATGAAGAGTCTCGTTGACATTTTCCCAAAGAACTATTTTTGTGTGAAAATGACACAACAAACATCACCAAAAGAAGGGGTAAACAAACCACAAGAAGGTATCCATACATCATGTTCTCCAAAACGATAGCATTACTTACCCTAGAAATGTGTCATGTCTTTAATACTGCTGCAGTATTATCCTTATTACATATGTTCATTGGACCGACCTCAAAAATACACAGCATACCCTGAAGTTTCTTTGGGAAATGAGCTTCCTGCTGTTAATAGAGGTTACAGGAAGGTACCCCTGAGGCAGGGTCACAATCAAGAATTTGGATCTGGCCATGTTCATGCTTTTTAGTTGCATGGTAGAGTGGCAATTACAGCTGTTGGTTGGTTTGGGTTTTTTCAGGGAATTCTTTTTGTGTTTTTTGTTAGTTTATGAGTAGCTATGATTTGTTTAGTTTCAGAAGAAATGTCTCTATCTCTTTCCACACTCCAGGTACATACTTGGTCCATGACCATAACCAGGTAGATACTTGGGGTCCAAAACAGCATTTTTGCTGTGTAATGTACAGTACAGGCTATGGTAGTTCCCTGCTGCTGCCCTAAAAAGGAAAGAGGAGAGGTGATTTCACCATTTTCTTTCCCCCTCCCCTCCATGATAGGACCCAGCTGATCTATCTGAAGATAGTTTAAACCGATTCTTCACTCATCCATGATATTTTAGTGAACTGTGTGCTTGTTTGGTAGCTCAGTGGTCCTTCATAGAAGTTCAGGTACAGAGAGCTGAGTGTTCTAGATGTACTGCAAAGGGCTCTCTATGCTATGGTGGCTTTCAGTCAAAGCCTTGCATGGGGAGTGGCATATGGCTACATGACCTAAATAGAGGCAGAAGGAGGTGTTTTTGCAGAGGCACCAGCTCCTCAGAGCTTGAGACGTTTGCTGAAATGTGCAGTTAAGGCTGCTGCCTGGCCGGCTGGGGTGAGCCTGCCCTGGAAGACCTGCCAAAGAGCTCTGTGTGCATGTAGAAAGGCAGAGAGAGTGTGATCCCAGCATGCCTGGGTGAGGCACAGAGAGGGAAAAAGTCTGTTGGGGGCAATCTGGCCCTACTAACTAGCTAATCCAGAGCTGATTAGTACAGGAAGGAGGAGGTTATATGACCGATATAGTAAATCACAGAGATAATTATTTGAGAGACATGCTGCAGGAGAATCATAAGAAATGATGGAAAGTAATAAACTCTGTAAACAGCAGTGATTTTAGGACTCCAGTGCTTGTGGGAGTGCTTCAGGAAAAGGAAGAGAGAAAGTAAAACACAGAAAGGGACAATAATATTAGATGAGAACAACAGGAGTCAAATCATGAACTGCATTAGGGGACCTGGAAGATTGCAGTGTTTTAGATAAGGAAGGGACTAAGATAAGTACAGAGTCAGTAAACTGAGATAAGAGCAAGAGAGAGAAGGTAATTGGAGGCAGTGCACTTTGTGGTCAGTGGGCCAAATGTGTTAGGCTAACAGAGCTGCACCAGGGATGTGTTTGGCCCCCCGGTAGTATATCCCTAAGGACAGGAATATCAGAACTGACTTTGGAGTGATTGTTGGTAATTTAGTGCAACCATCTGCACAGTGTTTGGTAGCTGTTAAAAGAGCAAACAAGATATTGGAATATGCAGAGAGTGTTCTAGGCTATAAATGTAGTGACTTCATTGTCCCACTATATTAAAAAATTTTTTTTTTAAAACAAGTATACCTTAGAGGATAATGGGTCAGATTCAGATTGGGGGTTGGTGTAAATCAGCATGGTTTCCTTGAAGTCAGCTAAGTAGCTTTATGCTAACAGAGTCTGTGGCCTGTTTTTAGTAATGTGTATGCCTATCTAGTGTGGTATATACACAGGACACTTTTACTTGTTACGTTATTCAGAAAGATACACAAATGATCAAGACCCGGGCCATAGCATGAGACCAATAATAAAAGATGAAATTAAACAAAAATGGATGTGTTCTGAATTCTACTGATGTAGCCAACTCGTTCCATTTTTGTATAAAGCTCTCTGCTGGAGGTCTATACATCCCTTTAATTCTTACAGTGGTCTTTTGTGACCAGTGTTGGCAGACTGTATGTGCCGGTGTCCCTGCTACAAGTGGCTCATCATTGGTCTCTGCAAAGCTGGCTGGGATTTATAGGGTCAGGCTGCCTCCCCAGCTGTTCACGAAGATCAAGTAGACATTTAGAAGTCTTGAGTGCACTAAACTTCCAGCCATTCTTGGGACTAGCAAATTTCAGGTACATTGCAGATTTAGCCACAAAGGCTAGACTTCCAAAGGAATTTCAGCCACTGCTCTGCTCTGTATTACAAGGTTCTGTGAGCCCAGCCATAATTATTTAGGATACCTAAGGGCCTCCACAAAATCTTTCAAAAACTGATCAGCTGAACCAGGGTTCTCTGCTTCCTGCAGGAACGAAATGTGAGAGAGACAAACTGAGTGAAGACCTAGATCTGCATCTACAGAGAAAATAAATGAAGAACACCTTTGTGTTATTATTTCTGAGTTCCAGCATGACACTGCAGGAGGGCGTTCATAGGAGCTGAGGCAGTCGAACATTTCCTTGGAGCCCAGAACAGATGCCTACACCCAGAAAAGGACTGTTAGTTTTATGCAGTGCATGCATGTGCCTGCTCAGCATTCAAGCTTTCATGAATTTGTTTTTTGGAGTTTAATTCTTCCTAATACATAGGGGAATATTCTGCTCAGTAACTTGTTATCTTTTAAACACTCTAATGCTCTACTTTATAGTACGTAGTTTCTTTGTGAATCTAGCCTTAATGACCAAAGAAGCACTGCCACATAAGGAAAAGTCAGTTCCTGGAACTGTGCAATCTATTAAACTGAGTAGTTTCTATGATCATGATCTAGCTTTGGGTAAGCACCGTAGCTTGGCTGTGGCAAAACTAGTCCTTGAACCTCAGTTTGACTTATTAATGCTTTATGCCAGCTAAATGCCAGGAAAGCAGCTCCACACATCATGTAACCTTCTCTTGCCCCTCTGATCACTTCTGCAGTTCTGATCCCCACATCTAAGGTTGTGGGAGACCTAGAAAGGTACTAAGAGACATCATAAGAATAAGCATGGCTTACAAATGGCTTTTGTGTTAGTAGAAACTTAAAAGGATTCAACTTGGGACAGACAGTGGAGAAGGAATAAAATCAAGGTCTATAACATCATGAATTGTTTGGAGAAGAAGAATAGGGAATCAAAATTTACTGAGTCTCATAACAAGAATTTATTGGGGAGGCAATAGGAAAAAAAAGCAGTTGAGGCATTTAAAGAACATAAAGGAAGTACTTTATCACACAGCACAATGATTAATTTGTGAAATTTATTGACGTAAGCTGTTCTGGGTGGCACAAGTCTTAAACAAATTACAAAAAATTGCTTAGACATAGCCATAGAAAAAATGTCCAACAGCAATTCTTGACCATGATGATGACATTGAACTCTTGGTCCAAATCAGGAAGTGCCCTAATACAAAGACTGCCAGGCCTTCAGAGATATGCCAAAATCACCCTCTTCCCATACTCTTTCTAAACACGGATGCTAGTCTATCCTGGGATGGATGGACCTTTGGCTACAGGTGACTTGGTATCTCCTGGAAGTGAGTACTATTTGAAATGAAGGCACAAAATTCTGGTGGCACAAGGTAGTATTCTGTATCCTGCATTTTGTTTGGGTCCTGTAGTTTGGGTGTTTTTACACTAAATCTGTAAATTTGAACCTGGAATCCTTTGCTTCAAGGATTTGTTTTCCTTGCTAACAAACACACCCTTTACAAAGAGCTATTGTTGACTTGCGCGTGATTACTAAGCTGCTGACATTGGGGTCGGAGTTATTTTTAAAGGAAGAAGGGAAACATTGCCACATTTGTGTTTAACTGGGAGCTGCATGTTTTTCAAAAAAGAAGAAACAAACAAACAAACAAAAAATTTGACCAGTTAGAGAGCAATATACCCATTTTATATCCCTGCCACTTAACACCTAACATTTTACCATGACGTTTTCTCTCTGTGTGACATTTTTGCATATAGCAAGCTAAGGCTGTTTAGTAATGTATAGGGTTGAAGCAGGACTCAGAAAATATAACCTTCCAAAATAAGGAGAGAGAGAAAACCGCACTAATAAATATCTTTCCCTTCTCATATTGCCTCTAACTCTATCAATAACATATTCTGTAATGCTCTAAGTTCCATCCTCAACAGATAACATTAAGCAGTACATATCCTAATTTCATCAGGCTTGGACTCTTGCTTAAAACCTTAGGTGACTTCATGCATTTATATCAATTGTATCAGCAGACCAGTGCATCTGACTCTCTGAAAGCAGGTGTGGATACGCACTGATATTTCTCATGACAAGATGGTTTGGATTATGATGGGATGACTATGACAAACACAGACAGCAAGAGACCCAAATCTCTTATGTAAAATAACCGAAAACAACTCTGGAAATACTGTATGTGTGGTGTCTTCAGTTAGTAATATTTTTGGAAGACAAAAGGCAGGTTTATTTGGCTGATTTGTGTTACTTGGGGATGACCCTGTGCATAAACTGTAATGGGAAGTCAGTATCTCTAAAAATCTATGCAAGAGGATCTAGCTATAGAAGCATGACCTGCTGACTCATTGTCCCAAAACGGTGTCAGTCTAAAAAAATCATTGCAAGTGTGAGCTGAATTATCTTAGAAGCCTTAAATGGGACAGACAGCAGTTCCATGCATTAGGAGGACAGAATGTCACATATGGCTGTATCCAGTAAGGAGGAGCAAAGAAAGAATCCTGAGACCGTTAAGCGTAAGAGAAAAAGATTATAGCTCTCAGTCTTGCTGTAAATTGTAACTCATGAGAAGTAAAAATTAGCTTAGAATGACTTGCTCAGAGACCTTTAATTCTGGGCCATCAGATGAGTTCAGCTTTTGTTGGACTGCACACCCGGGACCCCCTTTCTGCTTAGAGATGTAAGTAGCTCAAGCCAATGGATTTTTGCACTATATGAAGTAGTCTCAAGTTTGGTAAGAAAAAGTCAATCTGGAATGTTCAGCCAGATGTGTTAAAAAGTCACCATGTTAAAAAAATGCACCTCTATATTGTTAAGATAAAAAAAATGGGAATCAGTACACAGACAACAACATTATTGCTAAAGAAAAGGATCCAGAGGGGCTTATGTACATTGCAAAAAGGACACCAAGAAAAGCAAGCCAGTTCAATGTCTCAGGTTTTTAATGTTTATACAGGTATGGGATAGCTTCCTTTTTTGCATGACTCTGCTTCCCCTTAAAAATTTAATAGATATCAAACTTCCTAATCTTTTTCTTTATTCTTATTGTTGAAAGATGAAATTCAGATTTAAAGCTGAAGCCTGTAACCGACTCTTTACTGAATGCAGTTGTTGCTGTGCCATAATTATAGAATACATCATGGAGCAATGTGGTATAATGTTTTTATTGACACGGATGTGAAGGAGATATATTACCATGCCCAAGCTGCTTGTTATTTCCATGCTGTTTATTTGTGAAGGCAGAAGTACGTTTTACAGCTCCTACCCCCAAAATAAAAAAGGCTTTTATAGCAACATTCCCAAGCATCTTTTATTTTCTCTGAACCTTATATGCTGAAAAAAAAGAGAGAAAACTATTCTTCAAATGTTTAGAAATTTTTTAATAATGTCATAGGCTTCATCATTTGTCTGCTTATGAAGTTAATGACTGTGATGGAAGTCTCAAGTCCTGACAAAGGATTTGAAAGTGAGATCAAGGTAGACCGTCTTAGAGAAGCAGCACAGTTTGTAAACTAATATTTGTGCACTCACACACTTATTCAAAGCACTTTTTTCAAGAAAAGTTATCAATATTTCAGACACTTAGAAGTTGATGGTTCCTGTCTTGCCTAAACTACTTCTAGAAGCTGAGCTAATGTGGTTGAATCTCTCCCAAGTTGTTGTCTTGCTCTGTTTTGTTGAAAGAACAAAAATTATTTTGTATGTCTCTTGTCATTATGTTTCTCTGGGCCCAAGCTGTTGGAGGAAATCTAGAGTTTACTCAGTATTAGGCCTGTCCAAACCTTTTGCAGTTGTGTTGTGGCTGTGGAAATGGAGAGAATGGCAATAGGAAGGAATAAACCTTCCACCTGCAAAAAAATGGGGCTTTTGAAACTTTTTTATGTGGTACTGTTATCATATATTTTTCTGTGTAAAGACCCAGAAATAATCACCTCATGCTATAAATTTATCATGATAAGCCTATAGGAAGCTCCAAAAATGCCTTGAGAATATTTGAGAATGTAAACTTCAAGGACTTAAAATTGTATTTTCCCTATCTGAAAATCTCAGGGTCTAGAAGCTTACTAAGATGTCAGTCATGACACTCTCAATGATTTTCTAGATGTAAAAAACTGTTTTTAAGGAGGATCTGAGCTTTAATGATATTAGTCTATTGTGATCTTTAGTCTGCTGTAATTTTGGAAGAAAACTCCAGAGTTTGTGGGAAAAGGAGAAAAACTTTATCAGAAAAGAAAAGGAAGGAAGATTAGGTTTTCCAGGGTGCTGGAATGTGAGGTTGCCCAATGGAGCAGGAAAAAGAAAGTTAAAAATGCATGGATAATTACAGTTGACATATAGCTTTGTGATTTACTACATGGATACTATTCATGTACATAGACTCTATAGGCACTTTATATAATAGCCATGTAATTAATGTATACATTATTAATATATAAGTGCTTCTATTAAGAGATGTCATTAATGATCCTGCCATCCTGAAGCTGTAAGATACAACTTAGTGTGATCCCCATAAGACATTTGTTCTGGTCTGTCAGAATTAGACAAAAACGCTGGAGTAAATTCTTCCCAGTACATAAAATCTACTAGTAAAACTGTATGATATTTCAGAAGCAGCTGCTCTCGTTGTCCTGGAAAGGGAGCACACAAGCTGATTTTTGGTGAGGCAGGTAGAAAAGATATGGAAGTGGATCAGGGAGGACTTAAAATAAACTGACAACAGTCAGATCTCTAGGAACAGACCAGAGGAAGAACTGCACCAATATATAATATATTCAGAGTAAAAAATATAAAACTTTTTCTTTCTCCTTTGTCCAGTTTCAGAATGCATGAGGAAATTAGAAAAGGACTGAGAAGCAGCTCTGAGAGGAAGAACATTTAACAGATTCCTGTTACTGCCATAAGATAATCCATTTATTTGCTGCAAGTTTCTGCATAACGATAGAAAAATTTTCAGCTTCCCCTGAGAACTGTAAAACAGAATGTGTTCACAAGACTTCAAGAAAAAGAATAATAATTAGTGAGTTTAAGGTTAAGTGTAATAATTACAACAGGTAGCAGAGACTTTAGGATTGCAAATATAATCGACTCTGTCAAAAGAAGTTAGAGAGAAGAATATTTAGTCACAATGTTTTAGTCTACACAGTTCAAATGCTTTCTCTGAGTCTGCCTTAAGGTCTACAAACTTGATATCCCTCTGCCTTTTTTATATCCCTACATGATGTATCATTTCCTGAATGTGTGAACATTCTCTGGGCAGGTGGAATCCTGAACTATGAAGGGATGGGGATTAAGGGCCAAACACAATCTGAAGCATCAGTTTTTGTCAACATCTGCTGGCAGCCAAACTCCGCTTAATGGCTTGGTAAGACCTCCAGCATTTCACAATGGTGCTACAATTTTTTCTTTACAATTCAGATAAAACAAGAACCCTGAAGTCTGTTGAATTCAACAGTACTGGGCCCAAGATATCCCTATTCTACCTCATTATCATACGGAAGAAGCTAATCTTGTATGCCTTATCGGGTTTTTTGTGTTTACTTGCTATGAAGACACTGATTCATTCTGACTCTGCCCTTTCTTTGTACATTTATTCTTTTATAAAGAGTGTGAATCAAGCAAGGTCAAACCAATCAGCACAAATGCAAATGAAGATAAAAAGTAAAGAACTGGACTGTGGCATCCAGTTGTTTGCTGTCTTCTCCATGCAAATCCAAGAGTTCTTCTTCTGTGGTGTTTTTTGAGCTTTAACAGGCTATTACTTAATTTTATTCTGTATATCTGTCACCACTAGAACACTGTAAACTGCTGTTTCTTCTCTTCAGATGAGAACAATCCTTTTCTCTTTTTATCCCATGTACTTCACTTGGCTTAGGTTCTTCTTCCATGTTTTACACTCTTTGATTGTGAAAATCCCCTTTTCAGGAAGCTAAGGCAGACCTCAACTTATTCAGATGAGTTAACATGTCTTACAGAGAGTACTGTGGCAGAGAAACAATACAAAATGCAAATGTCTACAATATTTAGTCTCAGTGTATGAAATATTTATGTATAAAGACCACTATAAGTCTATACAAGGATATTATGCATTATTAAATAAGTCTTCCTTGCTGAAACATACGGACAGGACAGTTTCAAACCCTTACTCAGTTTGCCAGATTGAGAGTAAGGGTGTTCATCATTGACTTGTGACCCAGAGAGCCTGGGTTGTGTTTACAGCACTACTGGTGCCCTTTTGCAAAACTCCTTACTTTCCTGTTACCCCTTGTGACAAACAGGATTCTCCTGCCTTTGTGAAATGCTTTGAGATCTACAGCTAGAAATATTCTGGGGCAGCTAGGAATTAATGCTATTGACTGGTTATATCATCCTTTGATGTTCAACTTGCAAATTTTCAGTCCTGTCTAATACCTTTGGATCACGGGTGTCTTCTTAAAACAAGAAAAACCTAAAAGATCTAAAACTAACACTGTGTTTCAGGTCTCAGAATTTTTGGGATATCAGGCCACCTGCAATTGCATTTGAGAGGAATTGAAGTGTATTGTTTATATATGTGAATAGTTTTACTGAGCCTCACTCAATTCATTTTTCTTACCTATTGATGGAGTCGTAACAGTGTTTCTTCATTGAAGCATGTCCTGCTTACACCTAAGGTATTATTGGGGAGCAGGTCCCTAAAGAAATATTAAGTATCTATTTTGTGAGTAATAGGTTATAAAGATTGCAAGAGAAGTATAAAAATACATTTGCATCAGACATGGTGGAAAAAGCTGATTCCTTTCCTAGCATGTGTTTCAGCACGTTTAGCTTTTGGCCAGGTACAAAGTTATTTTGGAGGACATTACCTCATTAGAAGTCAACCTCAGTTGAGTCAAGGTCATTAGTGTACTTAGGAGATACAGCCTCATGCAACAATTACCTGAGGTTCTCCATATTCCTAAGCAGTTATGAGCTTCCTAACTGCACTGAGTGCTATCGTTTTTCCTCACAATATTATGGGATCAGAAAGTATATTTCCTGCTTTATAGGTACATATTGAGATATGGGTGAGGAATGGTCCCACAAGGATTCATCTGATCTGGAGCTGAATCCAGCTGCACCTAATTCAGTGTCTGTGTGCTGGATGCAATTTCCTAATTCTCCACACACAGAATCTCTAAAGAATTCTTCTGATGGGGGCTATGTGGCTCTCATAAGAGACAGTGCATTCAGGCAAAGCTGCTGCACTGAATCCCAACCCCCTTAGTTGTCTGTTGTGGAATTTAGCAGCCTGCAGAAGTGGTTTCCCAGACTGCAGTTCTTTCCTAGACTGGAGGTCAAGATAGCTGGCAGGAGATGGATGGGAAGGGAGAGATACAGGTCCTGTGGAAAGCTCAGTACTGTGTTTTGGCTGAGCGGCAGTTTCACGCCACTGTGTGATACAAGGAGTTTTGGGAGCCAAGCACTCTACTCTCATGTTTTGGTCCTACTCCTATTGGAAATTCCCACAAGATGTCTTGGCATCTGACATATGGGCATATCCCTGATTTCTAGAGGAGTGCTGTCAGGACAGGCATCTCCTGCTAACCAGGACCCATAATGGCAGCTCCACCCAACTGAAAAGGGTAGAATCAAGCTGATGGTTTTAGAGGCTTTGTAATCTTAATAAGAGAAAAGATAAAGCAGAGTGCTTGCACATCAGACATACTCTGCGTTTACTACGAGGTTGTTCTGTCCCCGTACAATTCCACCTATCTCTAAGGTATTTTGTAGAGTTGAAGGAATGATGGAGCAGTACTGAATGGATAATATTTTTACTACCATTCCCTGGCTCACAAACCAGGGTCTGTCACATTTGCATAGTTTTTATTCATAAAGGAAGGGAATTCAGGACAGTTCCTTGTTTTTCACTCTTTGTTTTAATAAATTAGTTTAGTAGTTAATAAAAACAGGGGCTAAAGATCTACTATGTGATCCATCCAAATCACAATGACCTTTCTCTGAACATGAACTATCAAAAATACAGCATGAACATGGATCATATGAGACCTTAATATTTGTTTGCTTTTGCACCTAGTGCCAGCACTTAAACTCTGTTCTCCTAAGGCTGAAAGGCTAATGTGCTAATTTACAGTGTCATGCAGCTGCCTATTTGGTTGAGTTTTCTTTTCTTCTCACAGAAAGTTAATTTCCATAAAAGAGATTTTGATTTGACTGGGCTTGTTTGGACAGGATTTTATGGGATTTGGTTTCGGTCATGGTGTTTGATGTCTCATTGCATAAAGAAATACAGCACAAGGACAGAGAACGCTGTTTAATTTTTCACTAAATGAGCCTATCAAGTGTCTTTTTGTATTAAATATATGTGCAGGTATGTTGTTCTGGGCTAGTGGGATATTTTCCCATGTCTAATGCTTAGCAACATTATGTTAACCTAGAGATTTTTATCACTCTGGTCTTTGTGGTACTTATTTTTAAGGAATACATAGCAGAAGATAAAACCGATTGAACTAGAAGATAGGCAGTAGGGACCAAATAGTTCCACTTGCTGGGTCCTGACTTCGAAGTTATTTGGGGAAAATATTTGATTGCTAGAAAGTTACTGCAAAAGTTTTCCACAGCCATGTGTTAAAAGTGTGGTGACAGGTACACAACACCACCAATGAGACAAAAGAAAGTTAAAGTAGTTAATAGATATGCACTTGATCAACGCATACAGCTCTTGAAGAAGTTAGTTTCTAACAGCTGGTTTGTAATTAGAGCTAATAACGTTGATTAATAATAGAAGAAATGTGAAAGAACCTGTTGATTGTCATTACTCAGATTTCTTTGGCATTCTTGGCTCTCTGGCATGCAAGAATCAAAATGTAGAACAAAAATTTCCATCAAGAGCCTGCAATATAACTAAAGTAGAAGAAAGAAAAGCCTTAAAGCAGTAAACAAATTCATCTTCTTTAACTCTACTGGACAAAATCCAAGTTGAATTCAGTCCTCTACAACCTTGCTGAATTTAAAGCCATTTGCAGGGGGGGTAACTGATGGCAGCATTTGCCCCTGCAACTCATTTAGAAATACATCTTCATTTGGCACAATTCAGCAGAGATGAAAGGCAACAGCACTTTGTGAGTTCTACCGAGCAAAAAGGTTTAAAGCAGCTGACAAGCGTCATAAGATATTGTTGTACCAGTTTGTATTGATTGTGCTGGAGGGCACCTCCTTGTGGAAGAGGATTGATTTTTTTGTGTTTTCTCAGATTTTAATAGTCTTTGTACTTGCTGTCATGTCGCAAAGGCCCACAAGCAAGACATGTCTGATGCCGCAACTTTAAATGATCAGCCCTTCAGCCTCCAATAAGCATCAATTAATACTGTATAAAAACATCTCCAATGCAGTTACACTGAAAACCAATTTTTGTATGTTATAAGGTCAAATTCTGCACTCATGCAATAGCAAAGTAATCAGTGCCATCCAGGAATTAAATTAGCTCAACTTCAGAGAGAGATTAAGAGAAAGAGTACTTAGTTTCTGATTCTTTGTTAAGAAGGTCAAATTCTTTCTTAAATTCATGAAAATGTGAAAGCTGTTAATTGCAATCATTTGAGTCATTGGATAGAAAATCACTCCTAGAGTTTTTTCTTTTGTTTCTTTACTCAGAAATTTCATGCTTCTGTCGTTTACTGAAGTAAAAATTCACAGAGAAGAAATTACTAGCTAGTTAACTTTTTCAAATTCAGGCAGAAAAAGCACTGAAGATAGTGTGTGTTTTCATGCCTTATCTATGTAGGCATGGTCAAATGATTATAGTATTCCTAAAGGTTTATCATAGATCAATGATACTACTATCAATTCTCCATATGGAAAACTCCTGTAGAATTTAGCAGGGTTGAAACCATTTAGTTTCTATTGACTTTAATGTAATATTAAAAAAGTTGGAATGTAATGGAACACAAAATATTCTATATAGATTTAAAAAAAAAAATCTTTTCAATGATAGGATAACTACAGTAATTTTCAAAGGATGTGTCAGAAAATTTCCGTTCACTTCTATTGGGCTTTTCCATAAGATGAGGAAATCCTTTGTTTCTAAGTCCACATCCAACCTACCATCAGGTGCCAGCTCTGTTGGGCTGCAGTGAAACATCTGCTCCAGCAAAACTGGGGCACTGTTTGTCACAGCTGCTCCAAACAGTAAGTGGTGCATCTGTGGTTTCTCATGACTGCAGTAGGTGGTGCCCCCTCCCTAAGTCAGCAGTAACTGCTGGAATAGCTTGGCTGCTGCAGGTGCCATCATTCAGTCATGAATGTGCTCATGGTGCATGTCATGAAGTGCTGTGCCCTGTATCCCAGCTACGTGCCGGTCTAGATATCATATTCTCTTCTACTTCCATTCTTCCTGTAGCTGTAATTCTCACCTTCTTACTTCATGTATCTTATTATAGGCCTGGAACAGAAACCGAGGTTTTGCCACAGAGCCAACAGGTAGTGCAATTCTCCTGTCTTTGCTGTTCTGATTTGGTTTTTAGAAGCAGCGCTGACAATGCACATGCCTAAATTAGTTGCACAAAGTCAGATAGGGAAAATATTCTCTGCTGCTTTATTTTTTGTTTTGTCTTTGCTCTCAAAAAGCCTTTTGAATTTTCTGGAGGTGTATATGTGAGTTGCAGCCATTATAATGCAAATTACAGATTAAGCCCAAGTCAACATGGAGGTAAATAAAATTAATAGGACTATTTCCACTGACGTTCATAGTAGGTTCATCTGAGTTAATAAGATTTCTGCAGTAAAAGCTTTCTTTTACTGTATATTCATGCAGTATTTTGTGAAGTGGGGTCTGGAATCTCTTTTTTACTGCTGCTGCACTAAAAATAGCAGTGATGTAATGTACTTTGAGAATACTGAGCTTTACTGTGGAACCAACAGTTGTAGCTTCTAACTTTTTCTAGTTTGTAACTTTTAATTGTAACTCTCCCTGCATATTCACACAAGGAAAGTTCAGTTGCTTAAGTGTTGGGAAAAAGTAAAGAGCAAACACATGAGAAGATGGAAAATGCTGGATGGTTCTTAAGAAATAAAGATGGCTTCTATTCAAAATAAATCAAATAAACCTTCATTTAGTTTCTTGTTTGTATGGAATATTGAAGATGAGAGGGTGGACAGAAAAAAAGTGTCTTATTTTTACTGAAATACAAATCTGGAATATTTCAAGACAAGTCATACTCTGGGCATTATCAGAACCATCAACACTATTTTTTCCAGAACAAATATGCAAACAAAGAAAAGACTGCTTCTTTTGTACAATACTGATCAGAAAAGTAGATAAAAGAGTAGAGAAAATGTGGAAGACAGACAAAGAGAGAATGAGTAACATGACTTTGTGAATCAGCAAGTATTGGCAGTGCTCCTTAAACTCTTAACCAGCTGGAAAAAGTTGGCTCTGACTGTAAGCCTGGATACAGAGTATTTATATTCTGCAGGATAGCAGAATAAAAAAGAAAATATATTAACTAATTGTTTGAAGATGAAAAGAATTTATAAGATACATATAAAAATTTTTATTTATATACTGTATGTTGTATATTCTATGTTTTGCATCTTGTACGCAGGGAACAACTACTATCTCTAAGCATGTGAATCTTGATTTCTGATGTAAGATGTAGGGCTTTCATTAGAGTACAGTTTTCATCTTTCCTTCAGCAGCTTTTTTGGGGAATGGAAGGATAAATTCATTTGAAAGAGACTAGCTGAACAGTAGAAGAGTATTGAAGTGATGAGTTTTTTCCCATACAAACCCTCCATGAGAACATTCTGCCTCAGAGTTAATTTTGAAAGCCTGTGTTATTGTTTTGTGAATATATATATATGACACAACCTGAGAAGTTTTTAAAAGGAAAATGTAATGTGAGAACAACGCTGATATTTTGGGGTAAAAGCAATCAGATTCAAAGCACTTTGCCTAATTAAAATAGTGGATCTTAAAAGTCAGGTTAAGATGTTCAAGGATCGACTGCATAATTCTGTCACTCAAGGAGCACAGAAGCCTGATCACAGAAGCTTATAAATATCATTAATTAGAGACAGAATAATACTGTACATGGGTTATCTCACCCAGCTCTCTGCTATGTGACTGTTTCATACAATATGCATTCTACTGTTTTAAAAATATCACTATTTAACTTCCAACTCTGCCTTTAAAAACAATGTTGTGTAACTGAGAAAATATTCCCATGCAAATATGATGTTTTATTCTTAGAATTAGCATGGAATAAGTAATGAGAGCTAGGTAATGAGTTGTTGTGGTTGTATAGTTGATACTGCATAGAATTTAACAGCTGCTATTGCATGCCTGAGATAGATGTAAAATCTTTTCTTATGCAGTCATCAAACATTTGATGTGGTATTGTACAGAATCAAAGAAATCCCTAGCGATCTCTTTCTAGTCCCTCTGCACCATTAGAGATACAGTTGGATTGTAGTTGTAGGACCTTGCAAAGATCTGTGTGTGTACCAGCAGATATATTTCTCTGACAGGAAGGTAGAGTGATGGCAATTACAGGTCAACCATCTGAGAAAAGATGAGAAATGAATGAGCCCAAGGGCTCAATTCTTAACCTAGAAACATGAGCACGTATGGTTGGTTTGCTGTGTTCCTTGTCAGTTTAACTCCTTTGGTTGCATGATGTTATCAATGATGCAGTATGTTTTCATACTTACCAGTTGAATTGGTTCTTAGATTATATGTTGTCACCTTGGTATGAAAGAATTTAGATAGGTGAATTCTCTTTAATGTTTATCGAGGAAAGTATGCTTAAAATTTATTGTCAAATATTTGTTATATGAACTACAGACAGCTAGGAAAATTGAACGAGCCACAGTGCTGTATACCCAGAGAGAGACCTGTCTTTTCATTCCAATCTTTACCTAACCTACTTTACAGGGGTATTCATTTCTCTGTGTTCAAGTTCTCTGCCTGCAAAACGAGAGTAATTGCATTGATTTGATGTTCCCAAATGAAGAATATTCTTGTTAAGCATAGCAATTGATTATACAGCCTTCTATGAAGACTGGGTTTTTCCAGAAATGGCTCCAGTGGGGCTTGAGGGAAGAGTACCCAACCATCCAAGAAGTACTGAAAACTCAATAACTTTTATTAAGCTGTTGACTGATTTTAAGAGCATGGTTGTTGACATCCATAGGGCACATGTAAGTGTATGACCACAAGAGAAAGGCAGGGGACTGGCAAGCAAGGGGTGAACACGGGAACATGTATACTTCCCTAGAGATTATCAAGGGGGAAACAAAGGGAAAAGAAAGCGGAGTGTAAGGAAAGTAAAGAAAAGGAGGAAAGGATCATTCTGTGACTAGAGTCATAGTAAGAATAAGGGTTGCTGGAGAAGGAATAGAGGTTAGTAGAATATCTAGAAAAGACTAAGAATAGAGAGAAGAGAACTGGAGAGTCATAAGTGAAAAGAGGCAGATACACATGAATGAGGACTCCTTATTAATAATTTATTTCTGAACCATCTAGCCTTGCAGCAGTTTGTACACAGAAGTACTTACCTACTGCAGGAGGATGTGATGGGTCATGAAAAAGCAAATGTGGTTCTAGACTGGATCAAGGAAGTTATCAACAGCAGAAATTGAAAACCATCAGTCCCATTGCTGCATTGTGCCATGTTGATTATGTACTTCCAAAAGGACCTGTGATTATGACGGATGTACAGAAAGGAATACTGAGGGCTTGTTTTTTCTAGATTGGTCATGGGAGAGTCTGTTATGTGCCAAAAAACTTGAATGAGTACAGTGGTTACAGCAAAAGATCATATGATTAGCATCTATAAATACTTTCCGTGGTTCTAGGCAGCAGCTAGTGCCTTGAACTGCTCCTTGGTTCTTGTTCCTTGGTTCCTAGCTCTGGTCCTATGTGGCCCATAATATCTCTTTAGGATGCTGATGGTATAAGTGACATTTTCTAGATGGTATATCCATGACTCTCCTTGTGAAATTGAAAAAAAAATCCTCCATAATATGACTCATTTAATATTAGGAGGCTTTTGGCTTTATCATCAGCAAATTTTACTAGCTTCCATATACGCAGTAGATTTAGTTGTACAAAGCTAATTACAGAGTAGGACAGTGTTGTTAATGGTGGAGGAATGCTGCAATTGTGCACGATGCATAGTTTTTCAGGCAAGTCATTCATGGTGGAATCAAGTCAGTGAAATACTGCTGAAAGCTACTTGAGACAAAAATCTGCTGAAATCACAACAGTTCAAACAGGATTTTAAAAAGGGAAGTATTGAGATTCTGAACATTATTAGAAGTTGCTGCTAGCTAAATGAGATGGATTTGGTCTCAAAAGCATATATCTGGAAAGTAAAAAACGAACAATATTAACCTACTGGTTTGTTACACTTTGAATAACTGTAGAGCATTCTGGGTAAAAAAAAATATTTATATTTAAATGGACCATGGGAACTAATTTGTAACTAAAACACTGACTGTATTGTTATGCTTATTAGCTCCTATCATTTCAGAGGAAGATTAAGCTTTCCACAGAACCCATAAACATTTAGTTTGTGGTAACTACAGATTTTAATGGTTGAAAAACAGGCTTATCCATCTGTTGGAGACCAGCAAAACAAATACCTTGAGTTACCTGTATAAGCTGCTTTCTTTGTAAATGTTCTAAATAGGCACAACAAAAACTGACAATACTGCTCATTTTTTAGACAGGATGTCAGATTTAGGGTAAATGATGCTAAAAAATATTGTAAAATGGTCCCTAGCCTCTGTCAGTGCAATAAAATGATCACAGCAGTTTTTTTTCTCATCAAAGCAGATGGCTTTAATGATTTTTCAAGCCATGCTTAATTCATCTGCAAACAACAGAGATCGGTTTGCAAATGTGTACTGAAAGAGAGAGATGTTACTGTTCATAAATGCTCTGCAAGTTTGTTTTGCCCCATCATTAGTGGCAAATGGTGTTTACTTAAGGTAAATTATTTTTGTGAACTGTCTCAGAGTCAGTGTTGCAGTTGCAATAAATTACCTGTAAAATGAAATGAGCATCACCTGGTTAATGTGGCTAGTACAATTGACCTGATGGAATAAGTAAAATTATCTATTTTCTGTTGAATTAAAATTACATTATAGAAATGATTATAATCTTTCCTGAATACTTGTTTGTTTTGCCCTATAAAACTGAATGTTTTATTTTTTTTTCATAATTTTCTATTGTGATTTTGTTATTGCTGTAATGTTGTTCTTTAACACCAGGCAGGGAAAAACACATGATCAATTCACATATGGATTCATATTTTAAAAATAGCTTTGTTTTTGCTTAGCATCAGAAGTTAGTCAGAGAAGAACGATTGAAGAACCAATCTGTATATGATAACTTACAGGAGGGGAAGCTTTAAAATACATTGAGTAAATAAAAATGTTGATTCTGGCTTCTTTATGTCCCTAGAAGAGGAAATTCAGTCATTCCTAAAATTATATCATTCCTCCATTTACCTAGTGACTGAAATATAACTGGAAAAAAAATGTTTGTGTTTTAATGAAAGAATAGGTGTATTTCTGAACACTGAAACTTAGTTCTGAAGAGGCTTTCTCCCATTAAAAGCTCTGGATTTATCAATAACTATGTTGCTCCAGGCCATAAAGAAACTGAAAATTTTGTTTCTGTCTATAGATATATACCAAAACTCTGAAAAGAGTTTTCTTTTCCAGAACAGGCATTTATCACTTATAGATGTGAGTAATGTACCCAATTAGGCCATACAAGACTTGTTTTCTTTCTAAACTGATCTTAGTTGAAGTTAAAATATGTCTCATGATTTATGATTGATGGCTTGCCAGCTAAACCATTTAAAATGTAGCAAGAATAGACAAAGGTGTTGGGATGACACTGACTATAATAAATAACATGAGATATGTGTTAAGAAAACTGTGAAATTAGATATTGAAGAGCATTGATGCTTGGGGTTGTAGTTGTTCTTGATTTCAAACTGGAATTATAAACAAAAGAAAGTTGTATTAAATCATTTAAAAGAAAGTTAGTTGCAGGTGGCTTTCCTGATATGAACGTTATATGTTTGTTCATAATACTAATCTTGGACAGTCTAAACATTTGCACTCAAGCCTCATCAAAATTTTGAAGCAGCTATGTAATTAATACGAAACATTTGGTTCCTTTCTGTCATACTCTGTACTCTTCCAAGTCACTCTCATCTGAGGGTGTCGTAAAATGCCAGGTCAGGTCAGAAAGGGAAGCTCAGAGCTATGCCTGCATAGAGAATTTGGATATACAGAACACAGCTGATCTCAGTGGTGAGGACACTTGACTTAGAACAGTAGCTACACAAAAAGGATTTATTAGCCACCCTCACTTCAATGGGTGGTTATGCAAAAAGCCTTTTCTGATTTCACAGGGCAGATTTTTCAGACCTTGGCTTGCAGTCCTGATAAGATCAGCAGTAAGAGATACACAAGGTTTATATGTCAATATAAAATTTTCATTAGGCAGACAATAGAAGAGAGATCTTCCAAATAACCTTCTTGTTTCACTGTTAGAAAGAATATTTTTAAATCATTCTTATTTCAAAACCTTGCTGATATAACATTATTCATGATGTCGCTTGTCTGGGAGGAAGATAGCAAGCCCCTACATGCAAAGTTGTGACATTTTTGAGTCACAGCAATTAGTTCAGTTATCTAACACAATACAAGTGAAAGCGAGAAAGAATGGGCCAGGACAGGAATAATCCACAACATGCCTTTCAATTCAGACGGGGGGTCAGGGTTATAAAGATTGCATTCAAGATGTCAGCAACAGTATTAGAGAGCATAACTTAGCAGTGACGTTCATGCCTAATGCCAGGAAAGCAGCTGGTGTCCTACAAGAAATACACTTGAATAGAACACAGTTCCAGACATTCAAGACCTTTCTGAGAGGTGAAAACCTAGTTGAAAATGTAGCCTCAGAGTATAAATGGAGGATCCGTCTAGCACTATGCTGTTGGCCTTCTGTTAAAAAAAACAACCCACAACAAAAACCACAGTTGGAAGGTGGGAGGAGGGGATTGTATCCTGCTAAACTGTGAGTTTCAGTAATAAGGCTTCACTAAGAAAAGTGCAGCATAACTAAATTTAACATACATTCTAGAGGAGCAATCAAATCATATAGCCAGAGCTTCAGTGAATAATTCATGTGAAACCTGATGAGATAAAAGGACTGACATGAGAGAACACCATAAATAACATACTGTAAAAAGACTGAAGACCAAAGATCTAGTCTTTCATCAGCAGATATAAGGCAACATCCCCCTTTGGAAATGCTGGTTCTTCTTCACTCAATCTAGTCAACTTGCATTTTCACAGTTTTTAGTTGGGAAACTGACAGAAGGCAAATTCCCCAGCAGACAAATTTAGTATTGCTAACTTGCTACTAACTCTAATTCCTGCCAATTCTCTAATTTTCTCAAATAGACATTTTGCTGAACAGCATAATAAATATGGGGCCTTCTTTCCATTCCCAGCAACTGTGAATGCCACAACAATCTCTCCTGTCTGATCTATAATCCACATGACACCGTTAACCATTTCTTCTCTTCGGTGTACACATCTCTGCCTTCTCATCTGAGTCTCACTGCTTTTCTTGATCTAGTCTTCTAGGTTTGAGAAGAGACATGAAAAGGACACATACGCACGCACACACTGAAAGACTGAAAATCACTTTGCTGGGAAAAATGAACTTTTTTTGAATATGCCTCTGCTGCAAAAGATTAATGGAAGTGAAGCAACACTTCAGAAATAGTGATAATCCAGCACTGCAATGGAACTAGTGGCTGCAGCATATCTGCTGCATTGCCTAAAAGCCCATCTCTGTCTCTTCCACTGCTAGATAGCTGTATTGCTCTTTCCTGGGAGTTTTGGTTGTGGCATTGTAACTGGACAGTCTGGCTTTTTTTGTCTATTTTTTTTTTTTTTTTCCTCCCTGGCCTTTGCAAGAACACCTGGGTGACCTTTGTCAGTGTGTGCCAAACTGCAGCAGGGACAATCTCTGTTACTGCTTCTTCTAATCAAAAAGGACACCTATGCTAGTGTAATTTACCACAAAATCATGCTGAAGATGATTGTAAAATTTCTTTACGTTGTAGATGTATTATGCTAGAGTGTGAACGTTCTCTGAGGTGCAAACTCTTCCCAATTGTTTGCCTTAGTCAACATACTTCTGACTACGTGTTGGGATTGGATGCAGGTGTAGTCCCTTATTTTCTTTGTAAATAAATATTGATATACAGGCAATAACAGAGCATCTGTGACTCCAACAGGTTCCTTTGGTGTAAATAATCAGAAGACCAGGATATGTGGTGGCCCACTGAGTGTGTTTCCAGTGGTGGGAAAGGGTCAGCTGGAGACCACAGTTAATTGTGAACTATGCAGGTGCAGTATACATGTTGGATTGTTCTCGTGTTTAAAGTTAAATATACTTATGTGCTTTACTGGACCGAAGCCAAGATGCTCAGCACTATGCAAACCCAAAGTGCTTATAACATTTAAACGAGATCTAGTCATGCTATTTTCCATTAACATGTTAATTCTGTTGAAAAATGCAGATGTCACAAAAAAAGAAGAGTATTTTTTTGCAAGAGGAAAGAGAATCAAAACTACCTGTATCATTATAATATAATATATTATAATCTCTTAACTCAACAAAATTTTATTTTGTTAAATTAAATAAAATTAATTTATTTTAGAAAAGTTTAAGATTAAATAGCAGTTTCTCTTTTAGCTTTATGGGAATGATAGTTCAAGAAACTGACTTTTACATGGCCTGGGTAATTTAGAGCATCGTCTTGTCCATGTTGGAAAGTGGAATTCCACTTATCCCAGCTGCTTACATCATCTCTGAAAATCCAAAAAAGAGTGGAACAGTATCACATGGCTCTGTGAGACATCATCAGACTAGGCAGACATTTTCACAGAAGAAAAAATGTCTGCCAGATTCACTTCTGCTTGCTATAATGAAGTATCATAATGAAATTAAGTTTGATGCTGAAATGACCAGAAGCAAATTGCTTCACCTTTAGTACCATGAAAGAAATTTTTTTTTGCACTATGCTGTATGAATAGTTCTGTTTCAAGTTGCCACCCCAGTTTGGAATCATGGTAAATGTTGACCATATGTGTATTGCCTATATGTATTGCCTGTACAGCATCTCCCCCCTCCTATTTAGCTCTCAACACCTTTTCTTCCTGTTCTGTCAGAGCCATTGCATCTTAGTGAACATTTTCTAAACCAGTAGAACGGCCTCCCACAGCCCACTTGGATTACTGTGGTGGGCTGGTGTCTGGTTCACTGCAATGAAGTGGTGAGCCACAATGTCCCAAGTGATACTGGACTTTATGGAACGCAAAGCTGGCATTTGTCATTTTAGCCTCCTTCTTGTACATTGCACTGAACAGCTCTGCCAGCCCCAAGGAGAAGGGCCAGAAACTAGCCTTGATTAACCATTGGATTCATTCATCTGGCAGTTCCCTCAGCTGGTACTTCTTTTTTGTCTGTGAAGTTATTTCCCAAGCTTTCTATTTATAATGTATGTAATGTCCCCTACTGGTGGTTTATTCATGGAGTATAGTGGTACAAAAATATGTATTAGAAGCAGACAATATTAGTCCTAGACATGCTGGTTGTCTCTGAATTTTATTGAGCAGTTTTTTCTCTTGCCTGCAGGCACTGATTCATTACAACCCAATCCAAAAAACAACCTTGGATTTCAAATAAGTAACTGAGGTCAGAAATTTGGCATGAAGCGCTTAAACCAATAGTGGAGGAAATTACTTTATTACAGTTAGGCTGATACTTTCAGAGGCAAGAATAACTCCCATTAACATTGTTGGCAATCACGCAGCCTAATCCCAAGCACGTAACTTAGAAAACTTCCCCCTGTGCGGACAAGTGTTCTCAATGAGTTTCTAAATTTATAGAAGCCTCAAAAGCCCATAGTCTCTATGTTTTGTTTGTGGAGTCTACAGTTAACTCCCAAAGGTGGGACTCCAGCATAGCAGCAAGCAGCATTTTTACTAGGCCAACAACATTCAGCAAAGAAATATTAACATGTGTGTATTATACGTTCTTATTTTTACACATAATTTTCATGATTTCTTTTTAGCTCTATTCCCAATAGATGTCTGAAGCACCATTGCTCTAATCTCTACTGACTGAGAAAACATGCAGTAGATTAGGCAGTAGTAATGATTACCAAGTGCGGGGCCCCTGCTGTTAAACTCAAAAGACAAGTTCATCATGAGCTCTGTTTCTGATGTTCAGCTGCTTTACTTCATTATTCTCCAAGAAGCAAAGTTGGCAAGTCACCACTCTGCTCTGAGAACAGAGTGACAACATAACAAGAGAAGTCAAGGCTTAAATCATGACTTTTGGAACACAAAAACTTCCAGCAAAATGTCTTCTTGGTTAGTATTTTCTGTTTGTAACTTTCAAGGACAGTATGAAAATGACTTATAACAGCAACAACACCAACAAGTTGCCATGACCTATAAGCTTGTGTTATAACATTCATTCTCTACAGCTCAAACAGTCTGTCTGAAATCTGAGCACAAGTCAGGCTTGTAGTACTGCCGTGTCTTGGAGTTCACGACGCAGAAGTTCCTTGTTGAATAATTTTGTTCTTGAATAATAGGAAGTTGCGAAAGCTGTTAACATGTCAGAAAGAGAAGAAGCTGGAGCAAGAGCCTAATATCTGGGTATATCCTGAAGAAGCTCCCGTTTCTCAAGGAGGTGAGGGTATTAATTTCTTTACTTTTTTCATATTGCAATTGCTATTAATTCTCTTTGGATAAAATTCAGCCCCTCACTCTCCCCACCTTCACAAAGACAGAGCTTCCAAACTGTCTGTCGAGAAATCTTGGGTCAGAGAAACTGGTAACTCCTCTGCATTTACTGTCTTCTGGTTTTGAGGCCTCAATCTGTATACATTCATATGTAGCTATGTTAGGTATATTCCAGTGGCTCCTGAAACACTGGTCTGCTTGTTGCTGGCAGACAGTCCCTGTATTCAATTACCATAATTTCTTCCTGGGAGGGAAAATGTGGAAAAGAGAGAATACCATCTGCAAAATGAATAAATAAATAAATAAAATGCACAGAACAGTCTTCTGAAATCCTCACCTTCCCCTGTCCTGGTTCAAGCAGTAAAGACTACGTGAGCCATGAATGATGGATAAGTCCAATCTAGTATCTGGCAACATGGTTGCACTCATTTGATATTTTAACATGAAGGCCACACAAAGATATCATAACCAGGATAGCTCAGGATCCCAGCTTCCTCCAGGGAGGTAGAGATTGCTGCTCACTGATAATGCCTAGGTGGCACCAAATCTCTTGGGAGAATGATGTAATATCAGTCCTGAAAGCTCTGTGTCCTCTCTTTGGTCGATGTTTTGGGAAGGAAGAAGCAATGGCTACAAGAAGCTGATAAAACCTAACAGGAGCCGATCTGGTATGGACTACAGAGCTAACCTGCATGGTGACATGAAGCAGGGGTGGGGTCCTACAGGCCTCAACCCAGTCGGTGAATGAGAGTAGTGGTGTGGTGTTACTGTTGTTGTCTGGGTTTGGTCAGGGTAACAGAAAGTCTATTTGGTCTTGATAGAGTGAAAGACAAATATTTGGAGTGAGATAATATTTGTCCAAGAAAGACAAATAGGGTGTGGACGATGAGTTACGTAGGAAAGAAGATAGGAAATCTGTGTAAGTCATACAGGACAGGTGGGTTGGCCAGGGAAAGTGGAAGATAAGCAGTTACCAGCTGACAGTTGGGAGGACAGAGAAGATAAAATAGTGGGAGGGAAGAGGGCAAGTGGAAGTCTTCATAGGGAAGCGAATGTGAAGATTCAGGAGTTTCCAGTATTTTTAACTCCTTTGGGAGTAAAAAGGTAATAGTGGCAGGAGAAGGAAGACATTGTTGTGGCTGATCAAGCTATCTTCCTGCAAATTATTTGATAAAAAGATAGACATGACTCCAATAATGTTTTTTTTTTTTTCCTAGAGAAGCTATTTAGAGATGAATTTTCACTTTGCTATTCCAAATAAGTGTCATTTTTTTGAAGACTCTGGGAAATACAGAAGGTCCTTTTTTTGATCCACTCATTCTTATACTGGGTTTTAGTGATGTTGTTCCAGAGAGGACATAATATTTTTAGATTAGGACAACCAGATACTATTCCTTAAACTTCCGAAATCCTCTCATTGTGAATTCTTCATTAGTTTGATATCTTCACCCTATGCAGAGGTACCTTAAGAAAGAACTGTATAACCAAAGAAAGTCAGTCCTCTGGCACCAAGGTTAGATGAAATATTTACTATATACCTGTGGCAAGAAAGAACCACTTTAGTTATACTGGTTTTTTTAATCTTATTGTTAGTCTACAGTTTAATTTTAAAAAAGTGGAATCTATTAAAGCTATGCTTCAGCTTTACTATGTGTACAATGAAAGGTGATGTGGAAGGACTGCTCTGGACTGAATACATAGCCCGGCTTGTGACAGTTGCCCAGCTTCTTCCTGGCAAGCCCAGCCATTTCAAAGCTGATATGTGCAAATTGTTTTGCAGTGGTAATAAATATATTCCTGGTAAAAGGGGAAAAAGTAAATTAATTTCCTCTTGAAAGTTGAGGTTGGTGATGAACAGTGCAGGCTTCTACAATAACTTTCTAAATTCTGTTGCTTCTAGGAAGGTGATTCAGGACCCATGACTCAATCTTTAAGATAATCTATCCCATGGTTTTTAATGAGCCTAGTTAAATAGCCTGTACTGATTGATAAGATATCCCAATAGGCATGAACTCAGATATATAGCTGGAATGAAACAAGGTGCTATGAGCACCACATTTGGAAAAGAGACCAGTATCAGAGTATGGGTAATTTTCACAGAATCAGAATGGCTGAGGTTGGAAGGGACCACCAGAGGTCATTTGGTTCAACCCCCCTGCTCAAGTGGGACCACCTAGAGCCAGTTGCCCAGGACGGTGTCCAGACAGCTTTTGAATATTTCAAGAATGAAAATTTTTAATTAAATTTTAAATTTAACTTTTGAGTTTCTGGAACTGCTCCTCCCATTCCCCTTTATATCTGTTATTGAAGCAGCTGGCTGTACACTAACATGTACAATGAATCACTGGGAACTCACAAGTAGATTCAAAAGACTGTATTTACCCCATCACTCATGGTGTGTTTCACAGCAGCATACAGCAAGTCAAGGCCACAAGCCTGCCTATCTCTCTCCCAGCCTTTAAGAAGAAAGTGATTTTCTGCTAGCTCAGCTCCATGAACTAGCTCACTGTCAGATCACAGAAACACCAACACAGGTGAGAAGGAGGGAGTGAAACTGTATGGCCAGGGCAGAGGTGAGGGGAGATAGGACCGTGGTAGTTTTTATTCATGACTTAACAGCCCCATACATTTGACATAATGGGGAGAATTTAAATACTATGGAAAAAGATGAAGTACAGATTATTCTCATCTTGGTACATGTTGATGAAGAGCTGATTCCTCTCTCAGTCCACAAAGTGCCTCTGGCATCTAAGCAAGGCAAATATTCAAGTATCTTTACTGAATTTTAAAAATAGTCTATTGTAATCGCAGGGTAAGGTAGAACACAGTACAAATAACAATGGCAATCATATTGATAGCTAGGTCTTTCCTATCCAAACTTACTATCTTCTTTGGTTAATACCCTTAGGTTTTTATTGTAAGAGGTTAACTATTTTTCTTCATAAATCATGGACAAATTGAAGCTAAAGTATCTTCTCTCATTCCATGTCATGCTCAGCTACAAGAGTCAAACTAAGTTACTGCAGTGACTTCAGAAGTAACAAATTATGTTATTAATGTAAGTGAGCAAACATTATAAGAATATAAAATTAATTAGATTGAAGTGATTGTTGAGTTTGCTGTTTCAGCTGTTTTGGATTTTATCAGAAGAGATTTAAGTATCTCTTCCCTCATGCCTTGTATATTCCAAATTTTTTTCCCACCTGTTATTTCTTTATAGAAACATCATTATTTCAACCACATCACTTTTCAATGTAGAGCCCTACATGGGCAGTGATTTGTGAAGGATTACTTGAAAATCTTACACTATAATTGCCTGAAGTAAAAAAAAAAAAAAGAAGAAGAAAAAAAAGCTTACAGTAAGGCATTGTATACTGGTAATATCAAATTGATTGTACATGCAGAGTGTCAAGCCTGCTGTCTTTGCAGCAAAAAAATATTGTTTCAGTTACCGTATGTCAAAGAGCAATAATCCATCTGCAAATAAACATTTGCTTTAATCTGTGTCTTGTATGAGAAGATTTCATCCAAAAACTGGTAAGAAAAATAAAATTTGTAACTTCCATTATTTTTATTATGCTGAGGGGTAAAGAGGCCATTTGGACTAATGAAACCAATGAAGTTTCTTGTTATGATTAGCATACCAATAGCACAATTGTGTTTGCACCCCCCTGTATTACCAGATACTTTATAAATCCTGAGGCTTAATCATCCAAGCTGTTGTTTACTGTGTGCCTGACCAAGGGTACTATATGACACCTTACTGATATAAAGAAAACAGGTAGAATAATTACACTAATCTCTCTAGCTATACCATTGTAACCCCCTCAGGTACAACCTACCTGCACTGAACTGAAGCTGACAGTGCATCAGTTGTGCTCAATCCTGCATAAACGCTGCCCTGCTATAGCTGAAGGAAAAACACCACTTTATGCATCATTCCTGTAAATATAGGGGCTGTTAGAAATATGAAAGAGGAGTATTTAATAAAGCTGATACATACAACTGGAAAGCATATGTGTAGGGGCAATTGGGCTGTTTCAAAAGTGAATGCTGTAGGAGGATTTGGTCTTCTCATCACCTCTCTGTACAGCACGATGAAACACTGATGCAACACATGATGTGCTGTTCTGTGCTCTTAGTCTTCAGTGATGTTAAACTGTCTTTAAGAAGATTAATGTAATTTCTCTTTGTGTGATACTGCAATGCACTGAACTTCACATGCATTTCCTTTCTATGGGACAATCTTTTTTTCTTTAGGTATGCACTTCTTCATACCAGTGTCCAGACATCATAGGTTTTAGGCAGACCTGACTTAAGCCTTCATAAACAAAATTAATATTTACCTCCTTCCTTGGTTGTGCCAAGGATGAGGAGCAGGGACCTGACAATGTTCAGGACTCTCCCGCTAGAAGGGCCAAAGGGGAAATCTGACAAGATAGGCTATGGAAAATAGGACCAGCTGCTTGTGATGTTTCTGGAGGAATAAGAGGATAGGGTGGGGACCTGTGCTTCTTGGGGATCCCTCCCCTCCAGAAGTCACAGCCCATACACTCCAAGCTCTTTCTAAGTGGCAGGTACAAGCCTGGCTTTCTTGGGATTCAGCATAAGCAAAAGAGGCAGTGGAGTCGTGGCTGCTCCGGTCTGTTGCTGTAGTCTTATGCCTAGATCTGATCTTTATAGCATCAGAGTTCTGTAATAACAACACTTTTTTTTTTTTTTAATTCTTGATGCCTTTGATGATTTTGTTGACCTGCTAGTCTTCTTGGCCAGATCCTCATAGGTATTTACATGCCACCTCACTTTGAATTCACTGAGCATTAAATACCTAGGTGCAGGCTGGGCACACAAATAGGTTTGAGGACTGACTGCATGTTTCCTTTGCTGAGTACCCACCCTTTGCTGGGCATCCTTTTCAAGTGATCCCTGCCTTTCCTTACTTTCTTCACTACAGTCCAGGCTTCAGCTATGTGTTATGCTGCAGTGTTTACACATTTCAAACAGACAGCCCTAGGGTATTTTACTGCAAGGTCTGTTCTGGTGAACTTCAAATTGAGCATAAAGCAGTTTTCCTATTGACTTCACTTAGATTTAGGTCAGGTCTAGATGTGTGTGTGGGGGGGCATATGTATTTTAAGGCTATAGAGTTATGCAAATTCCTGCATTTGAGTAATGAGAAAGTAGGGGATGATCCTTTCACATAGTTACCTGCCTCTTATGAGTGATGTGGAAGATGCTTTATGTTCTGCGTGGTGCTGTACTGGGTACATGAAAATGCCAGCTGGGCTAGGTGGTGTTTTTAGTTCCTGAATATGTGCATGTAAGGTGTGTCAGGATGACACTCAGTTTCATTTGAAATTGTATCATTTGATGTCAGTGGAGGTGCCCAAGGCAAGAGTTCCCAGGTTTCATCCAAAAGATTTAGGGATGGCAAGTGTCACTAATTCCCCCTGTTGGTTTCATATAGCCTAGGGGTAGGGCAGAGGGTTGGCTTTTTTTGCATGTAATGATATATCTGTGAACTCTGGATTTCCTTAAAGGAGCGGCCCGGGCCTAAGTGTGCTGTCCAGGCAGAGAAAGTCAGGGCAAAAGGAGGGAAGGGTGGATAATGTATTGTGAGTGGCTAGCAAGTGGAGAGGCAGGTGACTAATAACTGTAATTCTTCACATCTATAAAACCATCTGAAATTTTGAATGAACTTTAAAATATTTGTAAAGCTGTTAATGTTACAAACAGGCATTTGTTACAGTGAAATTGAAGCAAATGAGCAAATCAAATAACTCTTTTGCTTCTAAACATTCAGATTTTGATTGGCAGGTCTGAACTTTTCACAACCTAAGGATTAAAGATCTTCTTGGGAACTGGCTGATCCTTTTCCCAAAGAATTAAAGAATAGGCTTGAGATACAAAAACCCCAAGCCCCAGAAAAAAACCCCAAGCCACCAAAATGCCCCAAAAAAACCCCAAAAGACAAAGAAAAGAAAAAGCAGGAAAAAAAAAGGAGAAAGAAGAAAGTAAAAGAAACCTCAGAAAGCAAGCTAAGTCTTTCTGGCTTCTATTTTCTATCTTTTTCTCTCTCTCCCCTTCTCTCTCCCTACTTTCTTGCTCCACCACTTGACTGTATCATACTGTGTTGCTGGTTGCTGAGGTGCTGCTTCACCTTCTGCAATGTTGCTTGATCTTTGATTTCCTGTGAAGCACAATGAATCTTACATTAGAGTGTGCAGAGTCAGGTGGTGCACCATCTGTTTCCAGGCTCCAAAAACACTGAGTAAGAGAAAGCAACAGCTACACCAGTTTCATCAGAATATTCATATTCACACAGTAACAAACAAGCAGATGACTCTGTTTTCAAGCACAGAAATGCATTTTAGTTTTCCAACAGTTACCTATTAAATCTAAGATGTTGAGGTGCTTTTTTTTTATTTTATTAAAATATATTTAATATTCATTAATGTGGCTCAGTCACAAAATATGTTAACCAATTCATACTACTTAGACCATGTGACATAGACTGCAAAGCAGTGTTAATTTAACTGTATTTAATAGCATCTGTGCACACAGCAACCAAAAGATAGCTGGAACAGCTGCAGAACTGCGGTACTAACATAGTGAAGCACAGGTAATGCAGAAGATCGGTGACTCCCTAGCTGCGAACCTATGATAACACTTTTTTTTAATGTGCACTAACATTCTGTAAGAAAGCATTATGTGTACCTGACTTGCCATTAGAAATCTCTGTGCTACCTTACTAAACATTGATTATGAATCACAGGCTGCAACTGTTTAAACTATATGTTTTCTTAACTGAGGTTTAATCAGACAAAAAAGAAGTACCTTGAGTGCCTTAGAATATGCTTCTTGCCTTGGAACAATTCAGCTATAGAGTCAAAGTTGCTAAGATATATACTTCCAATTCTTTAATGTTCCTCTTCATATTAATGCTAGAACAGCTTAAGTCAGATTTACAGGAGCCCAAAATTGCTTTAACTACTTTGCTAAACATTGTGCTTATTATAGAAGAAACTAGAAGAAAGATTTATCACATTTTTAGAAACCATTTAAAAAGCTTCATTGATCTTCCTGCACTTTAACTTTCCAACGTGCTTGTTTTGAAGCACTATATTACAAGGGGAATATAAACGTTCAAAAAAAAAAAGTGCTTCTGCCAAAAAGTGAGGAAATCAGGGGAAGAAAGAAACAGACTTGTTTCACACTGGTATATCAGTACCCTCTCTAATGCCCTCCATCTCTCAAAATACAGCACTGAAAATAAAGTGTATCTCCTGGCTAAGTTTGCCTATTCCCAACTGAGCTCATGATTTGATGAATGATCTTGAGAAAGTTGCTATGTGCTTCAGTTTATCCAGATATGAGTAGGGACAATGATGATAATTTTTTATATAGAGGATTTTTGACTCAAAACTCTTCACATATTTTACAACCATGCATTTATATTGCTTTATAACTTCCTTGAAAGATTATGTATGTCTAGCTGTATACAAAAGTATACTAATATTTGCATTATTTTACATATGTGCATATGCATGCATGTGCTATATGGATTATATATAATATGCGTAAATGTAGCTATATAGACAGAAAATATACAAAACCCCCCTGTCACACAATAAGATAACTGCATGGTTGTAAAGCATTCGAAGATGCCTGCATCAAAGACATTGTGCAAGCACAAAACAAAAAAAAATCCTGCCTAAAAAAAATGCTGAGCCCCTCACTCTTGCACACAGGGCAATGGGAAAAAAAGTCAGATGACTTAAAAAGCTGACACAAACATAGTCTGTGGGCTTGGCAAACATTGGAAGCAAAATTGATTTTGCATTATCTGAGTTTGGAATGACTGATGTTAAGACCTTGCTGTTAGTGTGCAGAGGAGCTAAGACTTTTGGCAAATAGGGATAAACACACAATATGAAAGTAAAATGCATTAGGAAAAAAAACAGTTAAATTAGATATGACTTCTGATTTTCAGCCTGGGCAGAGCTCAATGCCTAGCTGGCTCAGTCCTACATTTAATGTCCAATTGGGATGATCAGTTAAAAGATTTCTCGTTGCTTAATGTGCAGGTATGTCCTAGATCAATGAGGCTTAGAAGTCCTGCAATCAGTTGTCCTAAGCTTTTAACCTTTGATAATGGAGCTGTAAAAGGTGCTTCCTTCTCATTCTTCTCCTTGAAGCCTTCAGGAACATGTGTCAGTTCATTCTTTGCCTGGTAATTGTTTATTTGAATGTAAAAGAGTCTGACCTAAACAGTACTAAACGGTATCCATTGTACTCATTGGATTTGACTGCACTGTTGCTGCTTGGGGGTCAGGCCTTTCCAAACCAGTGTAAACACATGGGTGTCATGTATGCTGGAAAAAAGCAAACAGAGATAAGCTGTTAGTAGGAAACAATGTCTGATGTTTTTCACCAGCCTGTGTAGCAATGTCTTGTGAATATAAAGCACAATGTAGAGAAAATTGAGCCACCTCTAGAGGAGGTATTAAGTGCAGTCCAGCTGCAATAGCTTCAAGTTGCATCCTGGCTAATTTATTTTGCTCTGCAAAGTAAATGAGAGGTGTCTACTTACTATGGGTCTCCTACAGCTATAGAATGGCTGCAATGATTTATTCCTTCAGATGCAAGGAAGGACAGCCTCTGGTCTAAAAACAGGCTACTGAGACAGAGTTTGGGATGTGAATTTGTCCACAGTCCCACTGGAGATCTGTGGCTGAGCTAGAAAACAGGGGCAAAATAATACTTTATCAAGGTGACTGGAGCCTTATTCCTGTTCTTCAGGAATAGCTTTACACTGGCTAAGGATCCTTGCTGCGGGTTAAGAAATTAACCCCTCCTCCCCAGATCACACATTTGTGCACATAGCTTTGCCAAGAAGAGTTCATCCTGTTCTGTTTGGGCCAAGTTTTGAAATGATCCTGTTTGTACCCTTTTCAGATATGAGAATGATTTTTTGAACAACATAGTGTTGTCTAGAGCTGTTAATGTTTTCCAATAGCTAGTCTTGCAAACAATCAATTTAAGGTTAACTGAACCGATTATTACTTTTTTTTTTTCTTAAAGTGAGAGTGGAAGGGGTGTGTGAAGCTGAACCAGAGTCTGTAAATGCAAAAAGTAGTTCTGAGGGTAGAAAAGAGATTATCCTTCTCTTCCTTCAAGGTGCTGTGGGATGTCAGCTTCTGTTCAGGAACTCCTGGCATTGTGTCATGGCAGCAGTTCCTAGGGACTGGCCTGAACTAAGGTGCAGACACATCTGGGGAGGGACTACATGCAAAGACCAGTCAGTTGCTGGATATTGACACTGGAGGCAGCAAAAAGTGAATATATGCTTCCGCGAGAACGTGGGCAGAATTGGGAGCAGGAGCTGGGATGGTGTGAGATTGGACTTGATGTATATATGTTTGGATTTAAAACTTTAACCATATAATATTTTTCTCTGATGCTTTTTAAAATTTCATTATCTATTGCAATACAAGGCTAAATTAAAATTAATGCTGACCCATTGACTTGAATAGGTGATGGCTCTAAACTTTAGGGAGCTGAATTTGCCTATATTCACATTTCCTTCAACTACAATGACAGTGGTTTTAATTTAGACTAATATTATCTGGTACATATTTCTCTTTCTGCTGCCAACTAGGATCTCCATGGAGAACCTGAGAGATTGTGACATAATTAGTAGAGACAATTTTCAAAATGTCAGAAGTGAATAAAGTTGCAGGCAATCCCCTCTCAACCTTACTTGCCAATTTTTTTTTTGCTAAAATGTGTTACGATTCCCGTTTGTTTAATATTTATGAAAAACTACAAAGTACTTACCAGTAGCTATACTGTACATTAATCACATTTTTACTATTATACCTGTTTTACTTAATTAATTAGCATTAATTATGTTAAATAATGTTTATATTTATTATTTTGTAAGTGTATTCATGTATTAAAGGCAGTTTATTAAAGAAAGTGGCAGTGAAACATTTTGAGGTCTACATATCATTGAAATAGAAGTTGCCCATCTGCCTCTTAAAGATACTGCAGAAACTTGAAATGATAGATGCAACCTGAAATTATCCCATAGCTGAAAAGCTGTCATGTAACAGATTTCAGAGGGCTGCCTGATACAAAATGCTAGTAATCTCTATCACTATGTACCAGTTTCTAAGCCCTAGTTAAGATTTCACCAGGCTGGATGTGTTCAGTCCGAAACACTAGAATGACACAGTCTGAATCACAGTTTAACATATATTTTCTTGTATTCGAACTACTGCAAGGACCAATCCTGTTCAACATGAACTTTCTGAATGCAGAAATTCATGCTAGGATCTATACACTAGTAACTACATTAATGTAAACATAGTCTGGCAACTGGCTTCTCATTGATAAGAGCAATAGAAAGAAATTTTACTTACTTATTTTGACAAGATTAAGTCAAATATCTGATATCACCTCATGTTTTGGAAGGTAGAATCACATCCATTGTTCATTCTGCTATAAATTACCCCTTAAAAATTATAACCTCATTTTGTGCACTACCACCTGTGCTTAAGGAGAAAAGTGCATCTAGATTCAAGCCCAGTTGTGAATATATATCAGTCAATGTTTTTATACACAGTTGACAAAAAACCTTATTTGTCAAGATATATTTCCTTTATCCCAAGCTAATAACTAGTTTCATTTGCATCAGCTTCAGACAGTATGTGCGAAGCTGACACTGAGATTTTGCCTTTCCTGACTGAAAACAGGCAGGTGAAAAAAAAGGAAAAAAAAGAAAACCCCCAAACGGTAGATTTTAGAAAAATCCTAATTAGATGGTATGCATTTTGCTGAAGAAAATTCTTGCTCCATTTGTAAGACAGTTGATATTGGCTTCTTTTTTGACATGTCATATCATCTTTTGAGAAGACACAGCACATCATGAAATTGATATTAAAGTATAAAAACTAACACACTGCTTTACTGGGCTTGAGTTAGATGTGCAATACATTCACAATGCCTAATAACTGCTCAGCTATGCATATTCTTATGCCTTCATATGTCGGTGGTGGCTTACCCATCAGCAAGAAGGCTACCATATGAGGTAACATGCTTTGTTGCTTAAAGTGCCTACAGATAAGTTGGACTATTTGAACCTAGTCTGATTATATTTACTGCTTATTGTATGTGAACAGTAAGTGGGTGTCTTTTTTCTTTTTTTTTTTAAAAATTAAAATATACAGATGCCTTTTGGACCTTGTATGTATTTGTTAGTGATATTTGACAAATAACTAATTTTCACCGTACTTGCCTGATTTATTTTAATGGCTCAGGAATGTGAACTAGTAATTGCAGCCTTTTTAGTAATAAGTGTATTGTTAGATATGAAAGAGGACAAAGAAAAATTATTTTTTCACCATTTGTTAAATAGTTACAAAAATGCTTTAGATCTGGGTAAATCTGATAATTGTATAAGCTGAAAAATTTCTTGAACATGAGTGTAATTTGGAGATCAAAGAGAGGTTAGAGAACTCTCTGTTCCCCTCTTCCTACCAGCAGCTGAGCTGAATGTTGTAGTGAACTGGAAATGACAGACCCTTCATATTAAGGTTATGTGGAATAACAGAAGGAAAAGACTGGGCAAACTCTTCAACTTGATAGTGTTTCTATGAAATTGCCCACTGGTTTTCAGGAATACTGACATTACTCAGGTTTCCTTATAAGAATTGGAATAACCCAAGAGTCCTATGTATTTGTGTGTACATAAATATTTTTTTCAATAAAAACCAGACATAAAGTAGGACTTCACAAAACCATTGCCCAGATTTTGTATAGCCAAACAAGTCGTTTTGCATTTAAACTGTTTATGCAGCTCTTAATATCTTCACCACCACCACCACCACCAAAAGAAAACTCCCTTCCTCTCAAAGATGAATAATTTCACAGATAAAGTAATACCATTTTTTCTGCTTGTCCTCCTGTTGCATGCTATACCTTCTAGATCAGCAAGAAAGGACATTTTCATCTGAAAAACCATCCCCAGGTTACAACAGATGTTCAGCTGGAAGCATCCTAAGAAATTTGCATCACAAGACACAAACCCACCAAGACTCACAGAAAGGGCACGTCATATCAAACTTAATAGTATCTGAAAAAATAGTGTTGTTTTTTTCAGGAATAGTGTATTATTGCAGGTCAATACTCCCTAAATTTGTAAGCTTTTCACATCTCCACTTATCCTGCTGTACTCTGCCCAATGATGTATATTTTTTCTTTGCAGACTATTTTAATTGGAAAATTATTTAATAAATCCTCACATTTTATCTCATCAAAGAGAGACATAGCGTGTGTAAATATTCATTACCACTTCGTGTTTAAGACCACTTTGATAAATTAACTTCATAACCTTTAGAGAACAGGAAGAGACAGGAAGCCTGGTTGTAACAGAGATAGTGCATAAAAAAATGGAATAAAAAAAAGTAACTCAACACAGTCATTTGAAAATGTGTTTAGAAAGATTTTGATTGCATCTGTCAGTAGAAAGGAGATTCACATCAGCTCTTTTAGAGGAGAAGATGAACTACCTTCTTGAGCTGCCAATCTCACTCTTCTGTCTGTAGAAGTAGCTTCATCCACTGGCTTAATATACCTTTAAGGTCACTGTGAATCTAACTCCTGTGGATATTTAATAACCACAAAAAATGACATACAGTAGGAAGGCTCAGCTGTCCTAGACAAGTAGCAGATAATGTCTCTGCATGCTGCCCACTCCTCACACTTGCATACCAAGCACTAGTCATCTAAAGACTTTAATGACAGCATGTCTTAGCCCAAATTTGACAATGCAGTCTGGTCTCCTGTAAAATGCTGTTAAGATCATTTTCTTAACTTATTTCTTCTGTCTTTTAAAGGATCAAATTGCTCCTTTCTCCGCATCTTTTCCCATGTGTGTTGTGTGAGGTCTGCACTGCTTGCCTTCACCCTTAAGGTTCTCCAGAGCCTGTCTCCACCCCTCCATATCCTCCCTATTCACATCTGAGTCTTCACTATTCACTTGTATCTTTGGTCATCTTTGTGCTTTCTCTCCATCTGCTCTTCATGCTGGGAGAAATCTCCCTGTAACTACATACACAGCTACTTTATCACCCCCCTTTCACTCCCTCCTCAAAAACCTTTTCTTTGGGGTCATAAATTTGAGCAAACAGCTGACAACAATTATGATGTGAATGTGCTTTGACCCCTATCAGTCTTAGTGACCTATATTGTCTCATTTTCTCCCTCGCATTTCCCCGTATGTCTCTATGTATCTGTTATCTCTTATCATACACTTCAGGTACATCTCCATAATACTTACAAAGCTAGCTGCAGAATAGACAGAAAGTACCTGAAATAACTTTAAATGGAATGGTTTGATCATGAGCAGTAGTCTCATGTATGGTGTAGACATGTCCTTAAATTATAAGATCGCTGAAGCAGAGCCTGCTTTTTTGGCAGGAGTAGCATAGCTTCAGTTTGTAAATAGGTCTCCTAAGTACGAAGGCAATGCAAATAATTACTAATAATGCCAACAAAAAAACATCCTGTTACCAGACAAGCTGATTAGCAGCTGAAGCGAAAGTAGAGGTCTTGTCTGCATGAAGTGTTGAGAAACAAGCAAATAAAATATCCCATATCACTTTGTACCAACTCTCTTCAAGGTTTGCTTGTGCTAACGCTTAACAGCATATGCACATCATGCAATTTCTTTTGGTTTAATTAGAGATCTGTGAGGAGTGAATTCTCTGGAGATAAAATCTTCTGCTTATCCTATCCACTAATTATCTGCTTTTTCTTTGAACAGATATTTGATATTAGAATCTACTGTTCTTGAGTAGGAAAAAAAGTTATTCTGACCTTTGATGTGACATAATGCATAGTGAATGAATATAGAGAACGTGATGAAATGTAGTCAGAACAGTCCTTGGAGTGCTCAGATATACAGCCCATAAATAAAAAGAATTATATGAAGAATCCTGAGAGATTGCTACCCTTTTTAAAAAAAAAAGTACTAATATCAATTTAATTGCAACCACTAGATGCTGTTCTTCACAAACCAGTGAGGTTTGCTTTCCTAGCTAGTTTGGTTCATTTAGTTTGTTGCCGAAAAAAATTGCCAATTGTCTTATAATAGAGTGGGGCATTATTGTTCCTCTCTATTTAAGCATTGCATGAGAAATATTTCAGGTGCTGATGCACCTTAAAAGAGTTCTTACAGAAGTTAAGACAGAAAGTTGAAGTGCAAAGGTAATTTTGTCAAAAAGTAAAAAGTGTGCTCAATATTAGAAAGAAGTTGATACTGGCACAGTAACAATGATTAGCAGCATCTAGGTGCTACTGCTCAGATGTTATCTGTCCATTTTGGAGGTGTTAATGTTTCCCCATTTTCCTTCACAATGCTACTAGATGAATCATATTTGACTGTTGCTGTGAGAAATATATTTATGGGGATTCCTGCTGCAGTATAACAGGTAGGACTATGGTGTTGTTGTATTATAAATTCTCCTTCTGAGGAAGCTGAAACAAGAAGGTGGTACAAAATGTGGCCATTCACCACTTTGCTGGTTGCAGTCAGATTAAACAGCCCGCTGTTCAGCGTTGGCTGTAAAAGCTGTGTTTGCTTTGCCCTCGACCTCACGCTGCTCAGCTGTGCCCAGCATCAAGGGGGGCAGGAGGAAGCAGGCACCCCTCAGGCTCGGTGGCTGGAGCAGCTCCTGGAGCTGCTAATTTGATGCCCCCTCAGGCTGAGGAGGACATGGTCCCTCTTCAGTCTCCTAGGGGACTGCCTCTAACCGCTAAGCTATTACATGTGGTTCCTCCTTTGGATTTATTTTTGAAATAAAACAATGAAGTCTGCTCAAAGAGCAATTGCTAAAGCTTCCCTCAGGAGAGGATTTGGGACTGAGGGTCCTGAGTGGAAAGGGAGTATCTGTCTGCTCACAGCCTGGACCTGGGAATCAAAATTCCAGATGAGAGAAGGGATTGCAGACATGACTGGCATTTCCTATTAGCTAGACATAGGAGATCCCCAGCACCTTAGGAAGCTTCCCTTCACTATATGATTTTTTTGGGACCATCTTTTGGAGGTGTCTAATTTTTCACCTAAATGGCTCTGAGAGGTTAGGCATCTAACTGAGGCCTTGAGACTCCAGTTGAGGGGTTAGAGGAGCCTGGTGCTAGCAATAGCATGAATAGGAGCAACAGATTCTAGGCCTGGGTCATGCTCTCTACCTCCACTTAATTATCTCGGATCTGGTAAAATATGACTCTTTCCAAAGGACTAAGGAAGAGGACATTAAGATACAGGGAACTTTCAACTTTATTATTAGACTGTCAGGTTGTTCTTACCCTGACAACTGAACTTTTTATGGGGCAGTCACAGACTTCATAAATTTCTGACCTCTCCTTAATACGCAGGACTTATGTAAATGAGGCAGAGGACCAAAACTGTAATTGCATGTGTAAGAAAACTCCAGCCAGAGGCCTTGCACCTGTTGTATGCCAGTGTGACTTCCTGGACTTCTGAGAAGTTACTTCTAATATATACTGATTGGATGAGGTCTAAATCAGGCCCGTACTACAGTGGATAGTTCCATTTGCTACCCTCACTTCTTTGTGTTCCAGTCTTTATTATAAAGTTAACATATTTACGAGGAAGACATAAATCAAATACTGTAAAAGTACTGGAGAAGGAATATATATAATATATAAAATAAAACAGACCCGGTCACTTGAATCAGTCCCATGATGCTTTCACAGAAGTAAAAGCATTAACTATAAAATCCCAGCGGGTTTTCATTCCTCACTCTTTCCATACAAATGATCTTGCACTTGGAAGTTAGAATTGCTCTTGCCTGCAGCTGGAGCCAGGCAGGTATCCTAGAAGTCCCCACCAGCCAGACTTTTCAGGGATGCTAGTTTGCATCATTGGCATCTACAGAAATCATAGCTCCCAATGAATGGGGACAGTTAATGACATTTGTATAGACAAGCCCACTTCGTCTGATAAAACATATTTATATTCAGAAGAGGGAGTCAGAGAGTCTACTTTCCATCACTGCCTTACTCTGATGGCCAGAATGAAAACAGGTAAGTGGGACAGCAAATCTTTAGCTTATTGATTAAGGACACCGGCACGGTGCATGCGAGATCTGGATTTTGATCTGTGTTCACTGGACTGTTTATGGCTTGTTACATTCAACGGTCTGGGTAAATAACAAACAAACAGACAAATGAGACCAGACCCTGAGAGCAGGCCCTGGACTTCTGCTCAGATAGGCACCATCAGAGACCACCGAGGACCACCACTGCCCCGCAGAGCCGGGCTGCTTGGCCAGCACCGTGGCTACTGAAGGGCTGCCTGCCCCCAGCGGGGAAGCACAGCACAGAACAGGGTCCCAGCACCTTTGGGACTCTTTTGTTCTGCATGGAGTCTCCCTTCTGGAGGTGAAGATCTACATCTGACACCCCCAAAGGCTGCTGAGGGAGCAGCAGTTTCATTGATGTACAGTCAGGACCATGATGAAAAAGATGCACTGTGCTGTGAGAAGTGACAGGCCTCTCAGTAATTTTGTATTAACTACAAGGGCATTTCTAAGGGCTGCTGTAACTCAGCGGGGCCTGCCTCTTGATCTTGAAAGGTTCAGAAATAAAACTTAGAAAGTTTGAGTCATACCCTTGCACCCAGGTCTTGGTTCTCTACTGAGTTTGCAGGAGCATATAGTCCCCTGCCTTGTAAACCACCTGCCTGTCTTCAGAAATGATACAGGGAGATGGGCATCTGCACATGTGCTCTGGCTTACCCTCCTGGGACAAGGGGGCACCTTCTTAGCCAGTAGGATTCCTACATTTTATTTATTACTGTAGTCTCAAGTATCACTTGGTGTTAAACCTGAGGCTACCTCTACATTTCAGTTGGGGTCTAGAAAACTAAGACCTAGAATAACATTTCGTCTTGCTGCTGGAAACAGTGTAGCCCATAATAGGCTTAGGCTAATTTACCTTGTCTAGTTTACCTGTTGTTTGAGCCAGATTGCCTTAGGGTACATAAAGGTATCTCTATATCACTCTGATGTTTGCAGCACAATGTGCTTAATTGTGGAACCCTACACAGACTTAACTAATTCAGTCTTGAACAGCAGATAAGATGAATCATGAATGACTATTTTTGTAATAACATTTTTGATTAAAAAATTCAAATTTCAGATCACCTTTTGTGATGCTGGCCCAGCTACTCTTACAAAAAATACTTTAAAAGAGAACCTTTTTCACCACGGAAGAACTTTCAGAGGCAGAAAAATGTAAGAGAAGCTTGATAGACAAAAAATGCTGACTCTTTGATATCCTTGATTAGAAATCCTGTAATTGGGTATCATGTCAGTTATCATGTTACTGGCAGCAATCATTGGGAATACATCTAAATCTCTTTTCTTTCTTTCTCTCTCAAACACTGTCATTCATTTGGGTGCCTATTCATGCCTAACATGATAGCCCTGGGGTGCAATTAATTTTAGCATCTACAGAACTTAGTATGATGAAAAACGTTGGCAGTGTCATGTGCTTAACTGAAGGTTGTATGATATCACCTTTACTGAGAAAAAAATAAAAAAGAAAATTAGACATGGACACAAGTATATTAATTAACTTAATAATTTACTAATGAAGTCAGTTATATTTTCTGATAGTGCATTCTACTGTTCTGTCACTGTTCCAACTTTTTCAAATCTTTGAAGGACTGCTTAGCAGGGAAGGTGTTCAATTCTGGGGAAGGATGGGGAAAGAAAGCTAAGCGTAACTGAGGTTGGCTGTTATGCTGCTTAACATAGGAACTTGATTTGCAATTTTCCTAAGCAGATGTGGAAGAGATATTGTATAACTTAGGCTAATACATGAACTAGCAATAACAGTTTTCTCTGTTAAAATAAAGAAAACGCATCTATCATTGCTAAAATATCAAATTCTATACTCTCAGCTTAAAACAGGTTTTATTTCCTTGTCTTTCATCTGGTTACCAATGACAGCAAAAAAGGCCTGGCTCACTCAATCCAGAGGTTCTTTGCAAAATATAAAATAAAATGATGAATAGAAAACTGATGCAGGGATGAATTCTTCCTTCTGGTTATGAAGAGTGTACCACGGTCATGGTCATCTTTGAGGATGGTTCTTCCTGACTCAGAAGCTCCAGGGTCCTCATTGTTATCCTGTAAAATAAGTAGTTCTGTTGCACGATGTCCTTCTGGGTGTAAGATCCACCTTTCCAACAATTTTCAAAGTGGTTTACAAATGTGTCTGTTTTAGGCATAAAAGCAGCGGAGGAACAGAGAGGAGAACTGTGATCCAAAACGTCTCAAATTACCTTTCCTGCCTCTTTTCCAAGGAGACAAGAAAAAGGCAAGGAGTCTTTTCACCTCAGCAAGATCTTTTCCTCCACCATCATGTCGTGGGCACTAAAGAGGTAATGTTTGTCAGAACTGCTCCCATTTTTCCAGCCTCTGACATAATTTGTCAGGGGAAGGTCCAGCCGTATGAATTTATCTTCCTCTCCTTTCCTTTCTTGAGACATAGGAAACCACACAGATGTGTGTTTCTTACTGTCCCAAGTGGACATGGTAGGACTAGTCATCTCTTGCTCTGTTGGGTTATTAAGTAACAAAACAATTATTTGCAAGGGCATTGGGAAGATATTAAAAAAAAGAGAAGAAAACAACTCAAGCTGTGTATTGAACTAGTGCAGATACTTTTAAAAATATCATTGCAATAACAATTTTAATTATTTAAAAATGAATTAAGATTCAGTCATTTTTTGAAGGACTAAGGACAAACCAATGATATAATAAAATGCAGTGGTACTTCTAACTCTATTTTTACTTTATTTTTTTTAATGACAAAACAATTATTGCATTGTTAGCGCTACTAAAACTATAAGGGCCAGATGGAGCTCTTCACCTGAATAAGGTCTGAAATACAAAGACTTAAGTAAATGATACAGTAAAAGCTTGTTAATTTCATTCTGCTAATCTCCCCACTGCATAATTAACACACAAAAAGACATTCTTTTCTCAGCTTCTCAGCAAGGATTTGATGTTTCAGTGTTACAGTATAGTTTTGAATCATGAAGAATTTGTTAGTTTTACAAGTTAAAATACAGAACATTTAGTATGGGTTAGCATTATAATTGTTATATAGTAGTATACATTATATTATTGTATTACAATATTATTACATTATATCATTATATATTGTTATAAATTATATGCATATGTTGTACACAGTATATTATTATAAACAGTAATTAAAATGTTAAAGTTTTTTAAAAATGTAATTGCTTCTTCTTCTTTTATATAATTATTTCCCTGCCATTAAATGCAGGCATGATGTACTCAGAAACTTCATCTCCTTCCCTGTGAATCCCTCTCCAGCTTTTTATTAATGAAATTGTTAGATCACAGAGATGAATAAGTGTAGCTCTTAATGGTGACTAGTCTTTCATGCTTTCTTGTTTCTTTTCTTATGAGAGATATGGGAGGCCAGTTAGGAATTGTGTTTCATATTGCCCTAAGCAGACATGATAAGACTAGTCATTTCTTGTCCTACTTGGTTATTGTTAGTAACTGTATTACAGGTGTAGGCTACTAGCTAGGATATTGGGGACATTTTCAGAAGTAAGATGAGAGCAACTTACGTTATCCACTGAACTCTCATAGGTAGATTTGAAAATCATACCATTAAAGTTCAGTAATCTTTTGATGATATAAGGACAACTGATTTACCTATGTAAAACATAATTACTATGCTGTTATGAGACCTGATTGTTATCGGCTTTAGTCCAGAATATACTTCTTCCCAATCTAAAATATTTTGATAATTTTCATTAACAAGTCTGCCTCCAGGGAACAGGTCTGTATTCATAGAGCTCAAATTCTGGTGGCTCAGTTGTTGGACGTAGAATTGAGCCCTTCCTCTGCATTTATCTGATTTCAGCTGATGATGATTATTTTTATTTTTAATAATTCAAATAATTTTAAGTATGACTTTGGTTCTTTCACGCCAGTTGCTCACATTCATTATAGTCAGTCTCCCATTTTTTCAGGAATAACTAGAATGGTAGTGAAAAAGTTTCAGAATTATTCTTCATGACTGTGTCATAAAGTTAATTTTAAAATATCATGCCATGATTATGCATGAGGTAAAAAAATAGGCGTTTTTATCCACCATCCAGAAAAAAAAATCTCTTCAATAGCTCTGCTTAAAATTGATGACAGCAGGAGTAACTATTCAGTTTGGACTAAACTGTCTACATTTCCAATAGGAGTGACATTTTGAAAGGACAAACAGAATATTCAGTGACATAAGGAAGAAATTTGATGAATTACAACACACCTTGTGATGTAGTTTCAAATGCATAAGGCCAAAGAACATCAATAAGTCTGAGTGGTCATCATCTCTCTAGAGAATCAAATGCTGCTGGCTTGCTGTTAGTATATGCCCTCTGCCAGAGAAGCCATTGGCTGACAATGACAATCTTACTTGTTACCCACATTTTACACTGAAAGAGATTGCGATAAGGCAATCTATTCAGTCCAAATACCCTGAGCCTCCATACTGCTTGGGAAGCATTTTGATCATTTTGGTAGAAGATAATGTAGAAAGCGTGCCTAATGTTATCAGTAACTTTCCACATGTGATTGGAAAAAGAAGCTTGAAAAAGTCCATTCTGTTATGTCAGCAAGGTACAGTTTTTTTGTTACCGAATCAAAATTAGCCTCAGTTGGTTCCAAGATGGGAAAACCCCTTCAAGGGCTCCATTGCAAATTTCATGCCAAATACTGTAATGCTCTTAGGGATCTATTCAGCTGAAATTATATGCTGGCTTCTACGGATCTGGCTTTTGTACCTAAATGAACCATTCAGCAGGGAGACCAAATAGGGCAAAAATGCATCTTTATTTTTGAAACAAGGTGGTGTCTCCCTGCCTGGGTGATATGTGTGTATGTATACATACATGTATTCTACCTTCTATCAATGATCCGGGAATCACAGCATTGCAGAAGAAATGGTGTTCCCAGGTAGCTATAGGAAACATGGCTTAATTTAAAAAAATGAATCTTCTCTTTCAGCTAGCTTAATGATGGTATATTCCTTTAACCATTGGCACAGAAGCTCAGCACAGACACTCTCGTTCCCACATACTTGGATGAGAGGCTGACCTATTGTACTTAAACGTGATGCACATACTGATTCTCAGCATGCCAACACTCATGCCCATCTGCTAGGATGGCACCATGCCCACTGCAAAGGTGGGACGCCATTCTCAAGAGGCCTAGGTGCCAATTGCCTGTAGATTTAAAAGGATAGTTTAAAGAATACAAAAAGCGACACTTTCTTTGTGGGTGTCCTTTCTGATGCCACAAACTAGTTCAAACATTGTTTGTCTGCACCAGGCAAAATTTTGCTAATTCTGAATTATAGTATCACCAGAAATATGGTCTTTGAAATGATTCATAGACAAAATTCCAGACAGAAAAAAAAATTCTTAAAAATGTTGCTAGGCAGAGTCAGCAACCATAAGGTAGAAACTCCCCCAAAGTTGCCCCTACTTTTAAAAAGAAACAATTAGGAAACTGCTGAAGGCATAAAAGCCAAGAAACAAGTGTCTGGAGGGGAGGGGGGACCCACCACACCCACTGCTGGGACATGGAGCTTCATACAGCTGTGTCTCTCCCTTCTCAGCTCTCCTTGCTTTATTTTGGAAAATGCAGTTTCTTTCAAATCAAAGTGGTTGCACACAAAGCTCAATATGCAATCAGTCAGATTTGCAAAAAGACTCTGTGTGTACCAAAACAAATGCCCATATTCCTTTCCGGAAGAAATAAAAAAGAACTGGGGTGGTGGAGGAGAGGAATATGATTCTCAGATCACTTGTTTCACCTTTTTCTTTTGGCTTAGTCAGCTTTTAAGGATAAGAAATTTCAGTTTACTAAATTTTTTTTGACATACAAAGTCTTCTTTACAGAAGCAAGAAAATACCATGCTCTGATATTAGATGTCTGGATATCAAGACATTTGTATCAGAAACACCCTTCTACGGGAAAAATGTGGGTGATGGCAGTGGGAAATCACACAGGTTAAGGCTCTGCTGGAGGCATCACAACCTAATGCATGTTATGGGCTCTGGAGAAAAAAGTGTAGTAAAGTTAGCACTGGTAAAAGTGAGGGAAGGCAGAGTTAGATGAAGCTTGTTGCTGAATTTGATCTATTTAACAAAACCACCATTCCTCAAATAGCCATCCAGATCGCTGCCTTATCCAATTCAGTATTATTGGATTTAAGTCCCCAAAGTGGGTCAGGTGCTTTTGACTACCCAGTCACTGCTGAGGGAAGAGTGACATCCCACAGAGGGTCAGTGACTTTTGAAGGGGTGCCCACTGCTTCTCAGGAGCATGTCTGCCAGGGCCCAGGTGCATGCTGTTACATCCACTGCTTGTGTCACACACGTATGTCACTGCTGAAATCTGAGGGAGCATAGGTCTTTCTCAGTGTCACGCTGTTGATGAAAGTTGAATTTTTGTCCAGTGTGTATGTTATACTTTTCACACTGAATGCAAGAAATGTTGTGATTTTTCAGGCCGAGCATTTTAAGTTAGGATTTATTTTGCACACAAATACATACATGTCTGTACATATTTATTTTACCATGGGCAGAAAAAAAGAGCTTCTTTCTGTGGTATGCTGTTTAGAATAAATGCTGAAAAGTTTGCACTACACATTAGCAGAACAACAGCCTTAAACTCCAGTGCCTTAAGCCTTAGAATTTAGTCTTCACTGAAATCTCTGCCTGAACATGAAAGCAGAACCCCAAATGGTTAGTCTGTAAAGGAATTCAGGTTACAACTTCAGCAAAGAGGATGAGAGATCCCTGATCTCCACATAATAGTCTTTCACATATGACATAGAAAAGAAGGATACGTCTCACACATCTGCACCAGCTGGGAAAGATTCTACAGTCTTATATCTTGCTGAGAACGTAATTCTCTTTAGAAAGTTTCAGGAACAAGTTTAAATTTCTTCTCGCTCTCTGCTAATTATGTTGTAGGCTCCCCGTTTTCCAATTTTGAAAGTATGACTAGATGTCTTTCTGGAATCGTTGCTGTGATCAGACATTTACACATATTATCGAGCTCAATACAGGGTTAACTGGATGAAATGTGACGGCTTGCGATTTACAGAGGTCAGTCTAATGCTCCCTTCTGGCCATCAAACTTTATAAATCTGATTTTCTCTGAAAGGTTTTGGTCTCCTCAGAATATTATTTATAAAATAAACTAACTGGAATCAGAGACAAGTTTGAAAAGAAACTGCTTACATCTCATTTCTGCTTCTGCTGCCTATCTTGGCCCTAGCACGATCAAGATATGGAAAATAATCTGCACATTAAGCATGTATGCTTAACTAATTTTACAAATAGCTTAGAGGTTATATTTGTTATGTCTGGCTTATATGTAATAAATGGGTTTATTTTCCTCTCTTTCTTCCTCTTTGTTTTCCTGCAAAGCAGAGACTGCGCAAGTGGCCTATACCCCCAATCAATGGTGTCTGCACAATTAACTACTAGAAAAGAGCCAAGCCCACTAGGTAGCTGACAGCTACTTGAATTTAGGCTGACACCTTTAAACAGGAATAGCGACAGCAAACGTAGCTGATGCTGGGATGTCTCCATGGGGAATATGGTAGATTATCTAGCTCAGGATGTAGCTTCTGTTGCATAAATACAAACTACTGAGCATTTTATGGGCCTGGTCATTTGAAGCACCAGGCTGTCAGCACCTCCAGATCCCACTGAATGTGCGGGCAAAATGAAGATAGCTATGTCATCCGTAGCATTTCCTTACAAATTCTGCTTTTGCAGATCAGGTCAATCACTTTTTAAGTCCACTCTATGGAGCTAATAGAAGAAGAGTCTTTCAGATGCTTAATTACATAGAGAAAGGAAGAAAACCAGACAATGGACAAATAGAGCATAGAAATTGATCCAGCATCTAACCACAGTGAAGTAGAACTGCAGGACTGAATTGAAGAGCAATAGTTTGTGACTGGATGAACTCCAGAAGGAACTCAGACATTAGCATGAAGTAATTTAACTTTCGATAGGTCCTCCTTCCTTCCCTCCTTTACTCTCCTTCCCCGTAATTCACAGGTTATTCAGGAAAGAGTTCTAGAGCTTAAGTATAAAGATGATGCCAGATGCATCTTTTCATCTTATAGGTCTTTTCAGCACCTAATGAGAGGTGTATTGATAGATATTAAAGACAACACACGTACACCTAAAAGGACCAGCCCAAGTCACTGTGCTGTCTTTTTAACCTTTCTCATAGTCATTTCAAGTTAATCTTGTCAAGAAGTAACTAAGATTTCCTAGATTGTTATGACAGGTGATGCTGAGCTAGGAACTGGAACATGATTATTTATCTTACAACTGTGTGTAACATATCCTACTAAGGATGTAAGCATTGAATTGATACAAGAGAAACAGTCTTTGCTATGAGGGTTTTATGCTCTAAGGAAACAAGATAGTCAAAGAAAGAGATAAAAAGAAATATCAGCATCCCCATCCAAGAGAATGGAAGGCAAGACACAGAGGTTTTGAACATTCAGCATATGGCCATGCAGAAATAGGTGGCAGCTGTAGGATTTAAACAAGATCTCCTTACTTTCCATCCAATCCAGCTCTATAATTATTCATTTCATCTGAAAAATATGCCAGCAGAAAAGTCCTGTGCTGCATCTGGTAGTAGGCTGAGGATGTAGATCTTTACACAAGAAGGTTTGCTTTCAGTGCTGGCATGCAACATGATTTCAGCAGAGCTATATTCTGAATTTTCTTCAAAATTCCCTAAAAATGAAAGAATGGCATCCATTATTGACTGACAATAATTCTTAATGGCCTCCAGATTCAAAGGCTGAATACATCAGTCTTTCAAGCATTACTTGCAGCAAAGGTTGCTTGCCTTGCTTTTTTTTTTCTTTTTCCCCTTTTAAAAGCTTGCTTTTTTTTTTTTTTTTCTTCTTCCCCCTGTAAGAGTGCATGAGAGACTAAATCTGAATAACTTCGTGGTCAAAGGCATAACCAAAAAATATATTATAGGTATCCTAGCTGTTCATGGCCATGACTAACTTTGTTAGTCCTCATAATTTTTGGCACAAAATAGTCTTTGACTGATACTGATTAGTCTGCCCTGGTTTTGGGCACACAAAACAAACTAAGCAGTTGTAATCAATATTGAAAAAAATTTCTTCAAACCAGAACAGCTGCTCTGAATAATTTATTCTTTATTTAACCAATATGCATCATTTTTCCATGCAGCTTACTGTTCTAAAAGCTGTAATATCCATATTTAAATGCATTAGTCTTAATTCCATAGTAAATGGAAGTACTATATAAAATCACATCTCACTTTTGGGTTGTAAGTGAAAATCTAGAAACAACTAAATGTTGTTTTGTTGAGTGATGGGAATGAAACATGTATAGAGAATGGGGGTACTTATTATGTATGTGGTTGGATGACTTATTTGCTTTCTTATATACTCCTATTTACATTTGCTGCTTCTAGGTCCTCTTTTGGTCTCTTTTTGTTGGACTGCAGACCTGCCCTTTTTTCCCTGCACTTCACTACCCCTAGTCTAGAGCCATGAAGATCTTTGAAAGTGTCTGATGCTGGTATTTGCAGTAGATGGCACCCTTCCCTCTTACCCAGTAATGTGACAAGGTATGGATAGTTTTGAACTTAGTGTCATCAGGGAGATATCCAAAACAGAGGTCTGGGTCAGTGCTGCTAATCTGGAATCCAGTAACATTCCCAAAGAGAGAAAGAGGTGCCAAGGACAAAGTCCACTTTGTCATTGCTTTGCAATGTCAGCTAGAGATTGTTATTCTTCACTCTCCTTTTTCTACTGTGAAGAGACAGTACAAATGGTTGCTACCTTTCTCTCTTGTATTTCAGTGATAGACAAATACTATTACACCTCATTTATTGAGCAACTCAATATGTTTCACCAGGGAAAGGTAAAAAGCCAGACTGTGTTTTGTGTCTGCTTTACAGCATACAGCACATAGGGAGAAAGTTCCCTGGGTACAGGATTTGGATGAAGCTGGTGTATATGATCCTGTCCTCAGGCTTACATGTAAAACCCCCCTTCAGTGCCTGAGGGGGTTCCTTGAATGCCATTTTGGGCTTGAAGAGGCAATTTCCATAGTACTGAATGTAACGGTACTATGATTACATCAGTATTATCCTGGGTAGTACAAAGCCATCTCTGCTCCACACTGTGTGGTTGTACCTATGTGCCATATGATATTTAGTTTACAACACACAATCACTCTGCTGCCTATTGTGCTCTAAACCAACTCCACTTCTGCTTTTAGTGAAGTCTTTTGATCAACAAAATCAACTTCCATTTCTCTATATATGTGTTGCAAACTATTTTGAGAAGCTGCCATTTTTATAAACCAAAAATATGTAGCATAAAAAGCTGTGAAAAGATAAAAATGCCTATAGGAAAACCTGAACATTGAAGTTATAGAAGGCAGTTCTTTAAAGCAGTAAATTTGAAGATGGTGGTAAAGCAATAAAGAGGAAGACTCTTGTGAACAGGAATATTCAATGGGAACTAGTGGAGAGGCAATTAGTCTTGGACTTGGGAAAGCTGGACTCAGCTCCCTGCTCTGCTACTGAGAACTGACATGGTGCTGGGCATGTTAATTGCCTCTCTGTCGTCAGGGTATAATAGCAGAAGATGGGGACAACAGCACTTCCCAGCCTCACAGGAGTATTATTTGGGTAAATTAATGAAAGACACTGAGATATTCAGGTGTCATGGTGATGGAGAAAGAAGAGAAGGAGAGGGAGGGAGTGAAAGAGAGAATTCTGGTGGCCATATACTACAAATGAGCAACAGAGAAGCTCTCATGCAAAGCCTGCCTCAGATACAAACGGTCTCGTGTCTGCAGGTTTGGAGGATTTCAGGGCATTCAGCATACCATACATAAAGTGGCCCCCGAATACTGAAAAGTCTATACTTTCCACCTGAAACTGATAAAAGTAATTTCCTGGATCCTCTTTCCTATTGTCTGATCCTGTCCTGAAGGCACACGTAACAGCAACTGCCCTGCGGACCAAATCCTGCAGCTGTAGCTTGGTAAGGTATGACAGGTAATACAGGCTGAATAAGGTTGATAGAGGATGGGGGGACAACTTCCAGGCACTGTGGTGTAGGGTGGGAGCACAGAGTAGTAGTCATAGGACTGAAGATGGGATTTGGACAGGTACTCAGACCATGCGGCTCCTTATTTGTTCTTACCACAAAATGCAGGACCACACTTCAATTTTTGCTTTGGGAATTATTATGGCTAGCTCTGGGATAATTAACTAAGTGAAAATAATAATTATTATTGCCATATATTGTCAGTAAGAAAGGTATTTCCGTTTCATGCTCTCACGCCCAGTAATTGCATCTTTAACAGCGATGCTTTCCAGAGGTAGTAGTGTTGAGAACGGAGATGCAGCTATTTTCTAGAAGCTCTTTCTGAGACCTCAAGCAGCTTCCTGGCCTGATGAATGCTGCTTCTTCACTGTCACCTTGTGAAGTTCGTTGTGAGTCGCAGGGTGCTTGGCCCCTGCACAGCCCGCAGCATAGCCTGTGCATGGGGCTCTCTTCTGACCTGAATTGTCTGATGAAGGGCCAGCCGTGTTTACCGGCGCCGCGCAGAGAAAAGCACAGGAAATGCTTCATCTCCATTCTCAGCACTGGTGGAGGGGGGTAGGCTGATGAAGGAGGAGGAAAGGAGAGGTGGTAGCCAAAGGGGATGAAGGTCCTGGCTCTCCATCTGTGAATTGGTTTATGTGTCTGTTGGAGCTGTAGCTGGTAGGAGTATAGCGGACTTGAAGGCTGCAAGGAGTGTTCTGCCTCTGTAGCCATGAGAAGACACTTGAATTAATTTGTAGATGAAGGAAATGGAGCATGGGGTACTCAAAGGTCATGATTTTCCAAGTGAGTTTTCTAAAGGTTTGCATCCAAATCTGTTCTAAGTGAACCAAGTAGAGCCTTTACAGCTTGAGTCACTGCTTTGTGCAAAAATCATGGTAGCAACACATGCCTTAAAATATCACAGGGAATACATTTCCCTGTTAAGATACTTCTTGGGCAAAAAAGCTTATGCTTTTCTGGTAGGATATGTTTACAAAACAGACAAAGATTTCTACCTTTTTTTCTTTAAAAGTCTTGAAAATTTATATAACAAGCCGAAGCCATAGAAAAACCACTTTTTGGGTGTTTGAAAATAGTTATAATCCCAAAATATGAAATCTTATTATAATTTCCAATGGATAGGATATTTTATACTTTATACCTCTTACAAACACTGGAAGTGTGTCTATATTTATCTTTCAAAACAGTAGTTAGGTAAGGGAAGGAACACTGCTTTCTGGTTAATTTGAGTTTCATCTTTTTTTCTGAATTCAGTTTCATCCTCCAAACTTTCCACGCTGAATTTGGACCTCAGTCTAATTGAAAGAGAACTGAACTTCTTATTTGCTGCCTGCAAGAAGGTCTTGATATTTCCTTCTGTTTTGTGGTTGAATCTAACTAAAACGTGATTTTGCACAGATTCCTTTTGTCAGACATCCCCAGTTTTCTATCTAAACTGATCTGTGCATTCACAGTGAAGCTTCATTAAAGATCAGGCCAAGCAGTCTTTAAAAAGTACAGGGCTTCAATGATAGACAGATGGTGGCTTTCATGATGTCAGGAAGTGTCAAATATTATGGTTGGCTGCAGAATGATGGCTACTTTCCAAACAGATTGAGAAACAGACAGAAAGAGCAAGAACACCATTTGTTGTATTTAGATACATTGTGAACAGAAGGAAGCAAGACAGAGCATACTTTTACACATCTTTTTTCCACTCCTTGTGAAAACAGTTTAGGATTTGTTATGTTATATTAGCCCTATCATTATGCAAAAACATGTGAAAGCCAGAGATGCTGATATATATTAAAAAAATGTTTCCATTGTGACTTTCTGTGTTTTTATTTGCATTGCCATGGGTAATTTCTTTTAACTTTATAGGCAGATAGAAACCTGCGATTTCACTTTTTTTTAAGGAACAATGCTATGCTATTAAGATAACTTGCAAAATTTTTTTTTTTCAATTAACCTATATGCTCTTCTGAGCCCCTGTTTGGGAAAACACTCATTTAAGTACTTAAGCTTACATAATTGTTTTGGTGTTGAATGGGTGCGGGTTTTGTTCGATATCTGTATTGATGCTTCTGGAGTTGGGATTCAGAATGGGACAGTTTTGAAATATAATAAGTGTCAACAGCTAAGTAGCAAGGATTTTAATAAAAATATTGAAAGACAAAGGTCATGCAATACTCTGTGCCTAGATGGGTGGCCTAAGCTGCACAGAGCCTGAACGGCATCAGCAAGTCAGAGATTGCAGATGTCTGAGGGATGGGACAGATTTTGTCCCTAAAAAATAATTGAAAACTCTAATTCTTTACTAGAGTATTTTTTGGCCCCGTGGAATTCAGTGTGAAAGATGCTGAAATGCATACCCTCGGTGCATACTATTTTACCTTGGGAGTCTACGTCAGGTCAGCATTTTGGTAGAGCAAACTGAATGTTCCTTATGACTGTCATCTTGAAAAGTGCATATCTTATATGGGTTTTATGTGCCTAGCACAATTACCGGAGTGGCTGTCTGCCACTTTGGCTATAAGGGAGAAATGTGAGGATGCTCATTACACACAAACAAATAGATTAACCAAATGACCCTGCAGTTGCTGGTCCCTGGGCAGGACCATACTTCTGGCTCTAAGGACACTGGTGTGTATGCCACAGCCTCTCAGAGGCCATGGGGCAGAGCTGTGCAGAAAACACAGTGTACAACCTGGGCAATGGCGGGACAGAGCCCAAAACATGGGGCAGGCCACTGAGGCACAAGTTAGCATGCGCTTACTTACAGTCTTTCTTAGGATGGTCTGTCAGATGGCTAAGCAATGGCTGATTTAAAGGTAAGGGAAGGAGCTGACTTAGGTCAGGAGGGATGAAGAGGAAGAGAGGGCCTGTAGGGAAGAGACATCTAAGAAGCTGGGAACTAGGACAGCTGCCCTGTGTGTGTTCGTGCTTATTTTATTTATTTATGAGCTTTTCCATGATGCTATTCACTATCAGCATATAATCACTCCTTTCCTCCTCATTGCTCTCACAGAAAATCTATTTGTTTCTCCAAACTATCAAAATATTTAGAGAGAAAATACATGCTTATGTTTATAATAATTAAAACCCTGTAAAAATAAATGACCACATTTGGGAATATTCTTTTATTCTTTTTGCTTGTTCTCCATTCAACAGTGGACTAGCTGAATACATGGAGCCATCATGTGAGAATAATTTTACACTTCCAAATTATATAAACATTTGCAAACAACGTAGCAGTTATGGTCCACAAGGAACCCCTTTAACCAGAATCCTGTTGCTCTGTGGAAGGAAAACAAAAACTGTAGATTTGAGCTTATTCCTGGCTTGTTAAAGTGCAGTTTTTGATAAATGATGCACAGTAGAGGGATTGAATTTTTATGTTTTTCTGCTTTTGCCAAATTTGCTGTACGATTCAGCATTCCCTCTTTTGAATACTAGATATATTTATTTTTATCTTTTTCTTATTTTGGTCCTTTTCTGTCTTTTGTAAGGATGTTATGTGGATTGCAGGCATTTTTATGTAATTTATTCTTTCTCTATAAACAAGCATAGCATGAATAATACAAAAAAGTCCACAAGTAATCATTAAAGCTCTTAAATTAATTCTCTTTGCCCATAGTCACACAGAACCCATTCATATGTACTTCTCAGTGAAAGAACAATCAATTGAGTTTTACTTTTAGCAGAAAGGTTTATAAAAAGCAATAATGCAAATTTTGTTTCACATGAGCATTTATGGAAGACTAATTTTGAGGGTGAACACACAACTGCGTGCATGGGGACTAGTATTTCTCACTCTTGTTCAGTCAGAGAGAACAAACAGTGTGACCTGATTTACCAATCCCAAATAAGCGATGCATCTTGAATTTCAAATATTTGCAGTCAGTTCACAGGGTAAAAATATTTTTGAGTACATTTAAATGAGAAAATCATGATCTGCTGATGGATATTCCATGAGAAGAAAAAGGCTAATTTAGTCAAAGAAATTACAGACAGAGAATTACTCACTCAGCGCTACTGGCAAATAGTCAACGAGTGGCACCAAGGTTTTAATTCAAACACTTAACAAAGAAAGCAACTAATAGCGTCTTCCTTTTTCATCTGAAGTACTATAAAGTAGAGGGCTAACCCTTCTGCCAAATTGCTTTTACAGAAATGTGACTTCCGCTTTCATTATTTTTACTCAAATTGCCTTAATTAAGAAACTAACTCTCCAGCCCTGACTTTGATCTTGTTTTCAGACTGGGTGTGTCGGTTCATGTTTATGGACTTGCTGATTTGCTGTTGGATTCAGGTCAGAAGTCACAGTCTGCGTGCCTGCAGAATATTCCACCAAATGATACCTGTCTAGGGGAAAAAAAATGCATTTCACTTGATATATTTCTTAATATTTATAGTAAATTGGAAAGTTATGAAACAGCTTCCTATGTTGGGAGATATTGCCCATCCCATTTTTTCTTCTTTTATACTGTAGCATTACACAGCACAGAGTTAAATAATAATTTCAAAATCTCTGATTCAATTTTTTTTAAAAAACCTACCACACCTGGGGAAGCTTGTGTAGAGCTCTTCTTTCTGAGCCCAAAACTACTCCTTAGGCAGAATTCCACTATGGATTGACTACTTGTGTCATTTGGGCCCTTTGCACAGCGTATGGATGTTGGTTAAGGTTTCAGGTTCTTACCTTGGTTCCAAATGGTTAGTAATGGGATGATTTACTGGTGCAATCAATTCTAAATAAGTATTGTGGATAATGATCACTGATAACACCAATAGACTTTGGTTGCCTGAGGAAATATCATGATGTTTGGGTTAGGATTTGGAAACAAGTTCAAAAGCATGATTTTGTCTCCAGTCTAGTGGTGAAAATAACTGAGTGTAGCCTCTTATCTGTAAAGGAACTTCTCTCTCAGGCTGTGACCTCACTATGATATGAGGCAGAAACAGAGGTGAATAAGCCTCTGAAAAATGCTAAACAACTAGTGGAAAAAACCAAGTCTTATCAACTGTCTGAAGGGGAGACTTCCTAAGGGTATTCTATTAGCGTCCTTTGGGACTTTGGTCCCTTTCTGAGGCACGTGTATTCTTATAGGGCCTCTCTTATCCAGTCCTATTCATTGCCTTCCATACCTGGGAAAACAGTCTCTTTTTCATGGGAAAAGGAGAATGAAAGATGCTCTATATCTAGAAGCCTTTGCAAGCTGTACGTTGTAGTCCCCATCTCATCACTTGACTGGGTGGTGAATGCCTTCATCCCTCCTCTGGGAGATAGGCAGCCAGTTGTGTGCATAAACACATAATAGCCTCTGCTTGCATAACCTGTCCCAGTTATTCACCCTCAAGACAAAGTGGGGGTAATGGTGTAAAAAAGGTCCTTACTTTGTGACCAGAAAGCCTAAGGATCCTCATTGCTCATGACTTGGAAGGCCACTGGGAGCAGGATCAGGAAGCAGACTGTCACCTAAATAAATTAGTTTTCTGATGGACCATTTGTGTTCTCCTGTATATCAGCAAGGTCCCCTAGCCCTAGAAAATCCAAAATGGCTGTACACAGCATGGTATTAGAGAACAGTCTTAAGTACACTTGGTATCTCCTGCTTGTGCCACTCATGTATTCCCCTAGACAATAAGTTTAGTCATTCTGTGAAAGGTGCTGTCATGGACCAGGGAAAACCACTACCTTCTTAGGCCTCTTCCTGACGTGTTGTGATATAGAAGAAATTTTATAGCTTTAAGGCACTAGCAATATTAAAAAAAAAAAAAAGTGAAATTGCCTTGTAAAGTAGCCAGGAACAGGTGGGGGGCAGGGGAGAAAAAGAGACAGTTGCATATTGTAAATATTTGACTTGTGATATTTCATATGATCTTCAGAAGTTTTTTATAATTCCTATATTCTCCATTGTGGTAATGGGCTACACAAATAGAGAATAGTAGTAGATAACTTTGGTAAGGTTTTTTGACATTGTCTTGCATATTATTTAGACAAGAGACTGTAGTCTTGATTTAATTACTAGAGAACAGTTGTAAAACTGAGTGAAAAATACACCAGGAGAGTAGTCATCAAAGGTTGTGAAGATATGTAATGAATTGTTTCCTCAGAGGCCTGTTTTGGTTATGATTGTGTTCAGTGTTTTTATTAATGGCCTGGATAAAGGACCAGAGCTTACTTTTGACCTTTGCTCATGATACCATGATTTGTAGCAGTAAATGTACTGAGGTACAGGGTTAGAAACCAAAAAGTGATCTCGACAAACAGAGAAGCAGCTTGAAAAAGCAAAACATAAGAAATTAATCAGAAACCACTGCAGGGTATTGCCCTTGGGCAAAAATAATCAACCATGCAAACAGAGGATGAGGAACTTGTTCAGTAGCAGTTCAGAAAAAGATCTGGGAACAATAAACTCAGCATTAGTCAACAGCATCACTCTGTTGACAAAAGGAAAATAACACGGCTGAATATTGAGTTACCCCTGATATGCAAAAATATGTGAAGTGAACTCTCCACCATGGTTGGAACTGTTAGGGCTTCAGCTTTACTCATGTACAGTTTCAGATAATAGAATTCAAATAAGAGGGAGTCCAAATGAGTCCAGAGACGCTGGTTAGAAGTTGGGAACAAGAGAGGGAAAAACCGGAGTTCTTCAGTCTAGGGAAGTCTGGGGAGAAGGGGACCATGGCAAATATTTTCAAATTAATTCAGGGAAGAAAATAATTTATCCTTAGGGAGGATGGGACAAGAGTTAGGTTTAAATGTCAACAAAAAAGACTTAGTTTAAACAGGTTTTTCTAGGTGTCCAGTAAGGACAGTGAAGTCCACACAGGTTTCCTGGGGATGTGGTGGTAGTGGGTTAATGCTCACCCTTCGGGAACAATGAAAGTACAAGTGCTTCCCACTCCAAGGGAGCTCCTGAGATCCCCTCAGGCCCTGCTTTTTGCTGACTGTGATTACTGTCTTGCCCCAGTTTGAATATACCAAAATATAACTGAATGTTACAGAGTTTTGTTAAAAGGGACTATCTGTATTAAGATATTTAAGGTCGCTCAGTTTCATGTTATCTAATTACAAAGAAATACATTGATTAAACAAATTCAGAGGCTTTCAGTATATCAGCTGCTTTTTTCTGAGAGCTTATTTCCTTGCAGACTTTTTCAATAGCTATCAAGTTTGCACAAAATATAAATAAATGGCTCTCCATGAAGATGGTGCCATTCTTTATGGAACTGTATCAGTGATAGGTCAAATTTATATTGCTCTGCAGCACGATTTTAATATCATTCTGGCCTGGTTTAGGCATAATCAAGTCTTCTGTTGAAAGAGCTCTTGTAAGGAGCAATTAAACATTAGTACTTTAGCTAAACCCATATTAAATTATGTCTTGGAATTTAAGTATCTGGGAATCATCTTAAATCTCATCTTGAATTTTAGGTGGTATTGTATCTGCAATTTATATTGAGGTATAAGACAATCTGTTTGCATCTTGATTTACTATTTATAGCTTGAAATGTTATTTTATTATTAAGTGTTCTGTGCAACTGTTAGTAAGGCCACTAAGAGATTAAGGTACTATTATTTATGATTACAGCTTCAGCTTTTCAACAAGAAAAGAACCTGAACATTCAGCAGGAGAATTTTAACATGCTTTTTGAAAGCCTTGAAGTAAATCAAGCTAGCTGGGTACCCTTCAGCAGGCATGAGTGGCAATTCCAGCCCTTCCAGTGAAGACTCATAACGCTGAAGAAGAAAAGGGCTTTGGTCTGCTGTAATACTAAGGGCTCAACAGGACCCTTCTTTTAGGCATGAGCAGGAGAATATTATCTGGAAAAGATTTAAACCACAATTGTCTCACCTTCCCTTTGCTATGGACTGGCAGAACAGCACTGAGCATTCTCATGGACAAGCTGATGAGTGAGTCTGAGCCCTTCAAAGCAGAGTGTGACAGTAAGAACAATAACTGGGAGTTCCACTCACTCCAAAAGTAGCCCTGCAAGTCAACAATATATATAGTTTAGACTGACACTGGGCTGAAAAGAGAGAAAATGGTGCCTTGTATCTTGATCAAGATAGATCACCATTGAACATCATATTTGAAATCTCTGAGGCCTAGGAAAAGCTTTATGTATGTGATGGTAAGTTTGTTTGTAGATTTATTTTAGCATTACATATGTCCACTGTTTATGTTTTAAAGGTATGTTCAATTTATGTCATACCATTTTGATCACTGATGGAAGCTTACAGGTTAGTTTCCCTGTCAGCACAGAGATATCTCAAAGCATTGGGGAAATAAATACTTAAAAATCCACAGGATTAAAGAAAAATAAATAAATGTTATTTACATCATAGGAAAGACAGGTCCTCTGCATAAATCTCTTGTGATGAATATGTTATGTTTATTTGGGGCAGATGAGATGAGTATGGACTGCATAATTTCCTTTTACTTTCCATGTAAGGCATAGTGCAATAGCTCGACAAAGAAAAAGCAAAGTTATACTTGCTATACCATACATGTACTTTGTTGACACAAACAGTAATGAGAGGTTATAATACATGATACTGCCTAAATATCAGTTCTCTGATTATAAGAACTAATTTCTCCATAGTGAAGGTCTATTCTGAAAACTCTTCTGTGTTTTAAGAGGGACTTTCCCTTCTCCCAGTTTTGAGTTTATCAAGGAGGAAATAGAAATGGGGAAACCAACCTTGTTTCTGTGTGTTCCTACAAGACACAAACACTGATGTTGTCCTAAGATCTAGCTACATTTTTGAGAAATGGGTCGCAAATTAAAACTATGAAATTCTGCTTCAACAAGCCATGTGAGGACTGTTGCTGGCTTGAAGACTTGCCTAAAGACAGCCAGATTTGAGCCTATGAAATTTGTCGGATCTACAAAAAATTACTTTTCAGGAGGCTGGATGGAAACCATGGTCTTCATTTTCCTAAGCACCCTATGCTTGTTAATCAAGCTCCTTTTTTGTAGAATCAACTGACCCAAAGAGCAAGCACAGTAGTTATTAGATGACATTTTAATCATATGTATTAATACTGTTTCTCATTTGGTAATATTTAGTATCAGCTTTCCAGTAATTAGAAAGTTTATGCTAGCTTCTAATAAGGTCTTGAGAGAAGACAGTGTTAGCTACTTAATTTTGAAAGGCTATGTAACCAAGCCTGTGTCTAGTACAGCATTCAGGGACAGGCTCAGAAATCAATTCAACATAGGCACCGACATCCAAGTTTGGGGTAGAAAAGACTCTGTCTGTCTTTCCTAATATATTCAGTATGTTTTCTAGTATTTAAGCTACCTATGTTAAGTCACCAAAGTAACAATGTCTCTAGAGGCTATTCTAATTCTGTAGTTTGGAATTATTCCTCTCCCATCCCACATATTCAGCTTCAGATTTTCTTTCCAAGTATCATCCCATTTCTCTTAAGTCTATTAATTCTGACCCTTTTACATTTTCAGTTAAGGTACACCAGCATTCTAGCTCCCTGGGGGTATGGGATTGAGAACAGGGGGGAAAAAAGGACATCTTCCTGGTGAATTTACTATTAGAACAGCTGGAGAGAGACATAATTACTGTAGTCCCACCCAAGCTTAGCATTGCTACAAAACACCAAGAACGGCATTTAGCTGAAACATTCCTCTGTAGAGTTTCATTGCTTTACTTTTATTCATAGCTGAGAGCTTAGCCTATAGCAACCTGTGCCACAGTTAATGAAAACTGAAAAGTTACATTATATATTGTCCTTCAGGGTAAAAAATTTAAAACATCAACTTCATCTACAAAGACGGTTTCATTCCAGCTGCTGCATTTAGGGAGAGAAGTGCATGCAAGGCATATACATTATCCAAGTGTCTCTGTCCCCAACAAATGGATGAAAGAATGCTTTCTGGGCATGAATCTCTGTTTTTTGGAGAAGTGTTATGATAATTCGTTGTTTATAGTAGACCACCATAAGGAAGGTTTTACATGCAGTGTGCAGACTGAGTGATGAAGTAATTCACAAATTCTATTGGAAAGGGATAGATGGATGGAGCCCATTATTGAAGCAGCTTCTTACTTGAGTAATATAAAAAGGACAGGATAATGGCAAACAATTTCACTGTCTGTGGGAGCCATCCCCGCCTTTTGTTAAGAAATAAGATACGGTGGCTCTGGTTCCTGACTATGTCTGACATAGCAGATGCAGCAATAAGCAGTGGTCCAGGGAGTGAATTGTAACTTTCTGAAGCAATTCCAATCACAGAACAATCCTGCATGGTCGGTCCCTAGTCAGCTACTCTTTATGTCACTAAGATAAATTCCTATATACTTATATTAATGGAAGGCAACGAACAGCGGAGCTGACTCCAGTATGAGTTCTTTCCCTTCTGCCTCTCCTCTCACAGCAACCTTTCCATTCCCAGTTTTGTGAATACAAAGTGGCTGCAATAGCATTTGTTAGTCACCTCTTGCTTCAGGTGCATACAAAAGACCCATTATAATCTGTGCACAGCTTCTGGGAGTTCTCTTTAACCACCAAAACTCCCTAATATCCCAGCCATACTTTCCATCAGAAAAAAGGGTTAAATGCACTGTATCTGATACAATTAAAAGCAATGAGAAGGAGCTTAATGAATTGGAGAATAAAGTATATAAAGTATTTTTTTTTTCTATTATTGTATTTTTCAGATCCCTTTTTTTTGCTATGTGACATGTGGCGGTTTTACCACGTCCCCAAGGGTTGCTTTGCAGGCACCTCAGTTCAGCAGGAGGGACTCTGGCCTGTACAGTATAGTAGATTTGCTGGCAAGGACTAACTTTCCCAGAGCCAGAGGCTTGCAACATAACCTTTATACTCCAGTAGCTGCTTTTTAGTCTGTATTTTTTCTCCAATACACCTTCAAAGAACAGCAAGCATCTCCCTGGGAACAACCTCCACTGTGCTTTGTGTTCTGGATATCTTGATTAAAGTACCATTCACCTTAAATAACAACTAAATGTTTCTTTATAAGTCTTTCAGCATAAGATTAGGAAAGCATGGCATTATAAGAAAATAAATTTTAAAATGCTATTAGATCAAACATGTATGTATCCCTAAGAACACCTAAGACAGAATCTGACCATCAGACTTAGAGATTCAGTGTTCACATCAGTGCTCCATCCTTCAGGTGTTGTCATTGGTATAGCATACCTCCTTTACCTCTCCCAGAGCTCCTCATCCCATACCAGTTATATTCCTGCAGAACTGGATTTTAGACTATACTTATAGATTGGTCTATAATAAGTGAAAATGTAGATTGATCAATATGGAGACAGCCGTTTGTAGAAAAGAAGATATCCCATTATTGCTTCACATATATCCAAAAGGCTGTATATGTTCTCTGAAACTGTTCTTGACTGTTTCTCCTGAGACAGAGCATCTTCCGTACTCGAAGACTGTTTTGCCTATAGAAGAGCAATTCTGACTGCTGGAGTTGTTACTGCTGGAGCTACAAAAAAGATATTGAATTCCAGATGTGGGTTATGAATACATTTCATGAAATTGATGATACCTGCTGTACCACCAGCTTCCTGTAGGAACCACACGTGACATAGTGTTGACAAAGTAGACAGGCTTGGTTATGAATTATGCTGCTGGGGTAAGAGCAACCTTTTCATCTTCTCATTTTTAGGGACTTCTGTGTCCTACCTTGTGTCTGCTTTCTTTTCATACTTCAGCCATGATGTCCTTCCATAAAGTCAGATGCATTTAGGATTCATCTCCTTGCAGATAGCTCTGTAAAACAAAACAAAACAAAAATCAACAAATATGCAGACATAAGACTTACTCAATTCCCATTGACATTTATCACGTATAGCCAAGGTGGCCTTATGATTAAGGAAATGACCTGGCACTTGGGAGACCTAGATTTAAACTCTATCAATGATTCTCTTTATTTTTGCTGCAGAAAAACCACTTAAACATATGCTACAAATTAAGGACATTCTTAAGTGGTTTGCTGAGTCTCAGGCTATAGACCTTGGGCAAACCACTTTGTCTCTCAGAGTCAGATTGTGAAATCTTTTATTTGGCTTGGTGAGCAGTTTCATACACAACTAATGTCATTGATTTTAATATGGTTAGTCATGATAGTAACCACTTACCAACCTGAGGTTGGTACCTCAGCACTCCATCTGTAAAATGGGGTAATTAAATTTCTGTGCTTCCCAGAAGTGGTAGTATATTACATGCAGGTAAATTTCAAAATCCCAGTCCTTGCAACTCCTTGAAGTATTTTCACCAAATCTCTGCATACATGCTTTTGAACAGGTGAAACATTTAATTCTTTTTTGTTTTATTTTATTGAAAAGTTGCATAAACGATAGCATGTAACTATACTTAAGAAAATTGAAGTGATATGAGAAATGATTAGATAAATCATTTCAGAGGAATACACTCATTCTGTTTACTATAAGTCTATTAAGTCTATGGGATATTCAGGGAAAATCTTCCCTGCCTGTCATCCTTTAATACCACCAAGTCAATATGCTTTATATGTTACCTACCTCAGAACAAAGCTTGGAGGAATGCTTTTAAATGGAAAAGAAATAGCCTGCATTATTATAATTATTGGGGGTTTTTGACCTGTATGTCTTTTATCTATTATGATTTTTTTTAATCACTGCCAGTAGTGCCAAAACAGCTGAGATGTGCAAGATAAGCTATTCTGAGCCCCTTCATGTTCCATAAAACAGGGTATGTTCTTGATTAGGCAGTCTCTGAAAGAGGAAAGTCACAGGGTAGATGCACTTAAATGGCAAAAAAGTATTTATTAAGAGGACAAAAGGAAAGGTTGGAATCTGAATTAAAAGACTTCAATTTCACTTGGCCTAGCCTTTTATATCTCAGTAGAAATCAATGGAAGAGGAAAATAATCAGCAAGGAAGCATCCATTTTTATATATATACGTATGTATCCATGCATGTATGCACACACACATATATATCTCTTATTTGAGTTTCATCTTCGCCTTTTTTAATCTCAAAACCAATGGAGAATGTTTGATTGCAGGCTTGTCTTTCAAAACCATTACTAATTCCTTCACTACATCCAAAATAAAGGCTTTTACCCCCCTCTACTATTTCTGGTGTCCCCAGAAAGCAATTTTTGAATGTTGAAACTGTCAGAATAGAGTCAGTCATTAGTCTATCTAATTAGATGTTTTGGTCAAACACAGTAAACACTTGAGTGAACCTGGACAATTATGTCATAGCAGGGCTGGGACTTTAAAGGACAGAAATACTCTGATGGCATAAAAAGTGTCAGACGTCATGGATGTGTTTTTGTAGTAACCAAATTATCCTTGTGAACTTGACCCGTTTCACTAAGCTTTTAAAAATGTTGATAGCAAGGCTTGTAATGAAATTTGTTCCACTGTGTGCAATCACGTGCAGCCCTTCAGCTCGAGTCAGTCGGGCTAGTGGGCTCCTTTGTCAGGCTGAGCTCCTGCTCTCTATTAACCTCCCAAACAGTGCCTAGCTCAACTTTACAGCTCTTAATTACATTTGTTCCACTTTGTGCAATTAGGCTCACTCTATGCACCCAGTCCACTGGCTCTCACGTAGGACTCCTGAAAGTTGCAAGTCATGGATATTTGTCAGAAAGGTATGAAAATCATGGAATCCCAGACTGCCCTGACAACCATGAGAAAACGCCAGCCCACGATACAAACACAGTATCCAGCTCTGCAGCATTCAGCAGCGAGGGATTTTAAGTGCATAGGAAGAACGAAATGACCAAAGAGATATGTATGTGTAGAGGAAAGGCTGTGAAAAAAGATAATAGGAGTCCTGCTTACCCCTGTGTGTTGGTACTCCTCCTTTGCATTGATTGCATGGAGAAGGAACAGCGTTACTGCATTGTTTTATGCCAGCCATATGCCAGCTTCATTAGACTCAGCTGACTTTTGCAAACATTGCTTGTTGTATGCCCTGCTTCCCCTTATTTGAGATAAGTAAGACATAGTCTGTGTATTTAAATATACATATCTAGAACATTCAGTAAAGCAGTCCCTTTTTGGGATCAAGAATGAAGTTTTTATTTTGTAACCATGTTGGTACAGGATCAAATCATTTTCCAAGGATATGGTACTAACGAAAGACGAGATATGCAGTCACCTTGTCTCTGTGTATCTGCCTGTGGTCTCCTCCTGCCCTTAAATCTCATTGAAATTTAGTATATTAGTATAGATCTCAAGCCTGATCAAGGTCCTTTTCCTTTTTCAGGAAAGGAGAGGAGACTGGAGTCTATGGCTTGGCTAGGCAAAACCATAGCTAGCAAATCCTGGAAAAAAAAAAAAGGAAATTTACAATGAGCCATTAACCTGGTGTGGCTAGGAAGTCTGCGGGTAATGACACTCTGTAAATATTATTGTTATGTAAATGAAAGCTTTCCAGGAATAACTCACACAGGCACTCTGGTGTCCTCAGTCTGGTTGTGTCTGCTTATACCATGGCTGATTGTGCCATACTCTGCTTGCTGACATTTTGCCTAACACAGCACATAAAATATAAAATAGCATTTATTAATCTAAAAGCCAGGCAATACCTGTGAAAATGCTAAGATAAGTATAAGCACTCTTACTATTGACCTTTCTTCATTTCAGTGGTTAAAACATTATTACTCAGATCCCCTCTCAATTTAAGAAGAACTTAGTGTATTTGGAGGGAATAAGGCAATATTTTTCTACATACAGATCATAATCTGCTCCTTTGAACAACAGACAGTGAAAGCCAAAGAGTTCTTGTGTGCCATTAGTTTAAAATTTTCTGCACAGCCTAACTTCTGAAGTGGCACTCAGTGGCCATTTCTCCTTGTTTGTTCATCTTACAGAAGAGTTTGGCTCTGTCATCTTTGTAGCTATCCTTCACGCTGCCAAAAAAGTGGCTGTAATATATCTGTTTTTAAATACCTTCTGCAAAATAGGTATTAAATAGAGAATATTTTTTTCCTAATCACTGAGAAACAAGTGAAACTCAGACCTTAACAAGTCAGCTTAAAATGCCACTGAGCAAAGCATAAAGTTTTTACTGGTTATGCTCCCACTTCTGTTGTGGCAATATTCTGTATGGTGACAATTCAGAATTCAGTACAGCAGTGCCTGCAGAAGTAATAACCTGTCACCAAAGCATATACTTCTAGTATTTAAAAATAATAGGTCTTATTGGGGTTAACGAATAAGCTTCTCTGGTGTCCCCTAGAGAATGAACCTCTACGCATGTGTTGGCCTGTTGCCAGACAATTTTCAGAGCCAGTGGCATGTCTCCTTTGAAGTCTAAGCCAGAAAGAAAGCTTAGAACATTTTTTTCAGCTTTATCAAGGCTCCCCAATGCTTAATGGTGTACCCTGTAACTACACAACGCTATTATCTAAACTAATCTAAACTAATAAATGATGAACTTGTTTTAAAACTAGAGATCTGCAGAGAGAAACCACCAGTCCATGTTCATGGCAGCATAATGAGAGGCAACAAATTACTATGCATAAACCAAATACTATTCTTTTTCTCTGGTAAAAGTCTTGGTTCAATCTTTTTCCTTTTAAACAGGCAATAGCGCTCAAAAACTTGTGATGGCATCTATTTTTGCAATAAAATCCCTTTCTGGTTACATTTAAGTCTTTTAGATAATGCATGGGAAAGATTCTAGCCTTCCAGGAGGCTGAAATTTAAAACTTCACGGTAACTCCAGTGTACTCAGCGGCCTCAGATATACATCTTATCGACTGTTAGAATAATTTCAGTTTGCATCACTTCCAGAGCCTGAAAACTCTGCTATTCCTGGATTTATTTCTGTGGTGCCAGTGAGATATCTGTGCCTAACTTTTTTTGTGCCGTGGGAATCTGTCCCACTCAACTGAAATGAAATATGATGAGTGCAGCCCTTCAGACACCCACTCATGCCTATAGATGAGGCAGTTGGAGGTGGGGTAAATTTTTCCTAGATGAGAACAAAGAAATGCACTCTGAATTGATGGGAAAATAGTCAGCATAGTAATAAGGCTTTATAACTTTTAACCTGAAAGCCTATAACTACCTCCCCCCCCCAACCTGCTCAACATCTGCACTCAGCAATGGCAAGGTCTACTTTCTTGTATTAGGAAGAGACACTTATAGATGGAAGTCTCTCCTTGATGCCTTTTTTAATTCTCTCTCTATCAGACAGAGCCTTCATTAGAATATTCCTTCTTATTTTCTCTTGTGCTGACTTTAAACTGGGGTACTGGTTTCTAAATCCCTATTTTTAGTAATTCCACTTTTGGTGCTTATGCCCAAGAATGTCTGCTGTGTTGATGCCAGCTGTCTGTCATCTGTTTCATTGTTCTTGCACCTTAAAACCAGTCATCCTATGTTATATTCTCTGTGGATTCTGGTCTTTACTTACTCCTGTCCTGTTTCTGTTCTTGCACAGGAACCGTCTTTTGCCTTAAGTCTTTTAGGGACAAATTTACCTTATAATTTAGTCATGTACTATGAAATACAAAATGGGCCAAATTAGGGCATCATAAACATTCCTGACAGTTATTTTAATGATTATGTATCAAGGTAGAGTGTTTGATGGGAATGGTCTGGAAAGTGAGTTCTTGAGAAGAGCTGGAGAATGCTATTACTCGCATTGATGAATAAGCATTTCCAAGTGTCTCTTGGGCAAACCATTGCTGGACAGGGAACTTTGGGTAAGAATATTTGAAATGCCCCAGTGGCCAAGCACATTTTCCATTCCTTCCTGAAAGTGCCAGCGTGAGTGGAAAGAGAGAGGGATGCTGCCAGCCAAAACTACTCTGACAGGAGAAGGCTGCATGTTGGATTCTTTTTTTACAGCTGTCACCAGGTGATGCTGTTCATATGCTATTCCCTAATGAATAAATAACACATATGCTATTTTCAAGTGTGTATATAAATATAGTATAATATTTTGATGTTTAGAAATCAACTGTAGTAATAAATGCAGCAGCTTCAATATGTCTCTCAGTTACCATGTTTATAATTTACATGGGGCAAACAAAAACATCAGTTCTCTCTCTTGATCAACATTTCAGTCAATGAGAAATTTTCCAGTATTCAAAGGGTCTTTTGATTCTTGCCACCCAATTTTAGCACTGTAAGGCTTAGGCATCAGTATAAGCTAACTGTATAGATACTTGTATAGACAGTCCTGAAGGAAAATGAGCACTTTCAGAGGGAGATTTGCCTAAACTATTTTAGGCAAAAATTTCATAACAGATTGAAGCTACCTAAGCTTGTATCATTAAGAGAGGCTGTCCTGCCTTCTACCACACTCTGGCTTCTTGTTTTCAGCCTTTTGGTATCCTCTCTTTCATGTTGCTGAATTTAACTGTGGGTTACATCAGGGAACTGATCTAGATTAAAGTTAACCTGTTTTTTGACAGGCTTGTTTCAGTGTGAGTCCGTTGCCTGGCCTGTTTGTCACACTGACAGCACTAGGAGAGGGATTTACAGCAGTAATGAACCACCCAAAAGGAGTAACCTTAAAGAGTGATACTAGACACCTCAGGATGAGATGAATCACTGTCTGCATGCTACCTCTCTGTTGGGTTACAAACAGAGCTTGCCCAGTGCACAAAGCACTTTAGGTGGCAAACTTAAGCAAGGTTAACTCTACTTGAAATAACCACCACTCTGCACCCTTCTGGGGGCCCCATTTTTTCTGAATCAGACAGTTTGACCCTGCACACTGCAATGCTCAAGATGTGTGCATACGCCACCTGGCACATTTTGGGAACCTTACAGTTCATTTCCTTAAACTTTGAAATCAAGGAGTTATTTAGAATGACTTCTTACTGGGATCAAAATCAAACAGACAACAGGCAGGAAAAAAGGTTCAACTGAGTGGGCAAACGCTACCCTAAGGCTACAGTTACAGGTTAAGAAATGATCAGTAGGTACTTTCATATATTTAAATGCCACAAATAATTACAGGCTGTTACATAACAAGTTATGTATATCTGAAATTGTGACTGCTTTACAACTTTCTACTACTGGGCTTATAAATGTTTGTAATATTGACAAATGGTTATGTCAAATTTATGGCTTAGCATGTTACCTCTTTTGGTAAGAGTTAGATAAATGTGGTGCAAACTTGTTTAGTCTGTATATAAACTTGTTTCTCTGTGCATAGGAAGAATCAAGTGGAAAGAAAATATTTTTGATCCTTATTGTGAATTTATTTCAGCTGTAAGTCAACCCCAAAAGCCAAAAGCTTTTATACTCTTATTTTCTCAGGACCATAGTGTCACTGCTTCTATTGTGCTGTCTGGTGTTTCTTTATTCCTCTCCTTTCATGTATCTCTGTGCCAAGTCTTTCTTTCATTTTGATGATACTATCATAAAATCAATGCCAGAGGAAATCCCTGTATTCACCATATAGATGGAAACAATGCTAGTGTCTTAATTTCTTGGTGTTATAATGGACCATAGTGTCTCTTTCTTTCTCACAAATAAAAGCAGCTCTTCTACTCAAGAACTTCAGGGGAATGCATTTCAAGCTAAAGGAAGTCATATTATTAATGCATCTTATGTGTATATAGAGTTTAACATAGCTAACTAATAACAAATAAGTAGAACTTCTGTATAAATTATCACATGTATGTCCTACAAAGTTCATTAAAAGCCATAATATACAGCAGGAAAGATAAAAAGGATGACAAATATCACACAAACTTTAAAATTTTGTAGTCTCTAAGCTTGACAAGAAAGACAAAGAAGAGTGAAAATAAAAAATATAAAAAATACAAGAAATTTCATTTACTAGTTCTTGCAAATTTATCAGGTGCACTGTGATAGCTGATTCTTTTCTGAACATCCTTGATCCTGTAGTACTTAGCTTTTATTTAAAAATGAAGTATTTTTCTAGACCTCATAACTGCACAGAAAAGCCTGAAAAAGTGAGCTGATTTCACTTGAACATCTCAGAAACCTGAAGTTAGAGATGAAGAAGAAGAAATGAGACTTTAATGTTATTTTTCTGAGTTTTGAAAGGTTCTCTAAAAGTTAAGGTTTATTATATTGAAGTAATATGAATATTACTTCTGGTTTTAACCTTTAGAATATTGGAATCTTAATGCAGTGTTAACCAACTGCATTTTTTAAGGCTGAGGGAACACAGAAGGAAAATCATAGGATCATATAAAAATTTAGGTTATAGGGAGCTTTTGGAGGCCATCTGCTCCAGCCTTCTGCTTGGATCAGGGTTAATCTCAAACTGGATCATGTCGCCCAGGGACTTGTCCAACCAAGTTTTGAAAAATCTCCAAGGACAGTTTCCCACAGTTCTCAGACAACCTGTTCCAGGGCTTGATCATTCTCACTGTGCATTTTTTTTCCCTTGATTCCAATTGCAATTTCCCTTCTGCAAATTGTGACTGTGGCTTCTTTCCTTTCACTGTGCACCCATGCGAAGTATCTGTCTCCGCATTTTCTGTAACTCCCCTTGAGGCAAGAGGATGCTGCAAACAAATACCCCCTCAGCCTTCAGGCTGATCAAACCCAGTTTCCTCAGCTTTTCCTTGCATGTCAAGTATTCCAGCCCCCTCTAAATCATGGTTTCCCTCCTCTGGAGTCTCTCAGTTTGTATCTCTTTTGCATTAGGAAGCCCAAAACTTGTCTATGGACATGACTTTACAAGGGCTGAGCAGTGGGGGATAATCACTTCCCTTGAGCTGCTGGCCATGCTCTGGTTAGTGCAGCCCAGTCTGTGGTGAGCATTCCTCACTGTGAGATCAGCTGACTCATGTTCAATGTGTTGTCTACCAGAACACCCAGGTCTGCTTCTGCAAACCGGCCTTTCTAGCCAGCTGGCTCCCAGACTGTATTGTTGTATCTCAGATGCAGGACTTGGCATTTATCTTTGCTAAGTTTCAAGGAGGTTCATGTTGAGACATTCCTTGATAATACTGTGCTGAGTTCTCCAAATCATCTTCTTCTCCTTCATGGATTCCAGGAGGACTTGCTCCATAATTTTCCTTGGGATTGAAAACGGGTTGATCAGCCTGTAGTTCCTCAGATCATCCTTCTTACTTTCTTTTAATCATGGGAATATCTTTTTTCCAGTAATCAGGGACCTTTCCTGTGGACCATGCCACAACTTTTCAAAGATGCCAGACAACTGCCATCTTCCTGAGTACCGTTATGTGTCCTTTCTGATCTTAGAGTCTTGCATATGTCTGCACATTTAAGTAAGGTCTAACTTGCACTTTCTCTGCTTTGGATAGTACTTCTTTGCTGCTAGCTTTGTTATAGGCATGTAGCTGTGTGGAGTCTGAGAGCAGACCTTGCCACCAGAAGCCAAGCCAGGAAAGCACAGAGTTCCTCATCCTTTTCCATATCCTTTGTCTTTAGGTCAACTGACCTTCAGCAGTAGTCCCACATTTTCCATGGTCTGCCTTTTGTTTTTGACGTATTTGCAGAAGTCCTTCATACTGCCTTTACATGCCCTTCACCAGTTACCTCCAGACAAGTTTTGTCCCTCTTAACAACTCCATCCCTGCATGCCCAGGCAGTGCCTCTGTTCTCCTCCTTGGTAGCCTGTCCCTGTTTCCTCATCCTATACGCTTCTTTTTTGCATTTCAGTTCAGCCAAGAGTTTCCTGTTCAACCATACCGCCCGTGCTGCTAAAGATGCCTAATTATTTTTGTGAGATCAGGATGCATTTTTCTTGTGAATTGAAGAGCTTGTCTTCAAAGGCTGAACCACTCTCCTGGACTCCTTTGCCCTTCAAATCAGTCTCCCATGTAGGATGCTTCCTGCCAATATCTTGAACAATCTAAATTTTGTTCGCTTCAAGAGCCTGTGATAGGAGCATTTCTTCCAGCTGTGTAAAGAAGAAATTGTCTACCTCCTCTATTTCACTGGGAGTTCTGTAGCACAGATGCACCGCAATATTCCCCTTTCTAGCCTCCCTCCTGATTCTGACCCCTGAGTCCTCCACTTGCTTCACCCATTGAAGGAGGAGCTGTGTGCATGCTCTACAGCCACTTTGGTATGAATAGCACAGCTGCTGTTCCTCATCTTACCTGTCTTACCTAAAGAGCCTCTATCAGTCTATTGCAGCTGTTTAAGGTGTTCCACCACATCTCTGTAATTCCTAAGACATTGTAAATCTGTGACTGCATGCATTAACATACTTGCATTTGAGATGGGCTCTGAATAGCCCTGCTTTCTCAAAGGTTGTATAAGATCTTTCCCTGTTGCCCTGTCCCATGCCTGATTCCCCACCCCATGTTTCCTCTCTTTCACCCACCTTTGGTCTCTGTCCCTTAAAAAATCTAGTTTGCGTAGGCTTTAACTCCCAGACAGACCAGATGACACCTTGCAACAACAGGTCAACAGAATTTTTACCCATGCATGACTAAATAGATTTAACTCATAAAGCATTGAAATTTGATTATGTCTAGCTTTTTAGGACAAATGTGATAAGAGACCCAAATTTGTCTTGGATAGGTGGTAAAATGCTTCTGATACCAGAGCAGCTATGCCAGGTCAGAATCTGACATGATATGTTGAATAATGAAGAGGGGAGAAAAAAAAAAAAGGTAATACATTATATATTAGAAAACATATACTGGAAACCATTATTCTATGCTTGGAAAGCTTTGGGCATTTTTTAAAACGATGAATATCTCTGCCATTTTCAAAGATGATTTAAAACAAAGTTTACTTGCAAGCTGTAACTTGAGACTGTTGTGAGTTATACCACTATTTTATTATTCTTAATAGCACCAAGTCAATCCACAGATATTTCATCCTGCAATTTTCTTCTGTTATGAAAATGCATAATGTTAATCTTTGTAATACTTTATAAACTGACCATAAACCAATGTTTATGGTCAGTTAATCATTGTATTACTTTGCTTTAGGTAATTTAGTACATTACCATAATGTAACAATCTACTTAATATAAATTTTAAAGTGAGCACAGTGCAAGTTGCAGGGCATTAATGTATTATGTCTTCTAACCAGAAATTCAGAAACACAACTAAAGTTTGGATGCGGGTCAGATATTTTCTGCTTTAATTGACTTAATTTTTTGCCTGAGGAATGCTGTGCTTTTATGATAGTCACTAAATTATTATTTATTATTATAGTATGTCTTACAGTTCATTTAGAAGTCCCAACAGGACTGGAGCAACCATTGCAATAATCACGATACAAGAACATCATATGAGAAAGCCTATTTGAACACCAGATGGGATACAGTGTAGGGTACTGTTTCCACAAACACTGAAGTATGTAAAATCCCACTGAATCCCATGGAGATTTAAAAGCTCTTGCTAGTGGGAGTCCAACTGAAAAGAATTACTGTTAAGACATGATGACATTCATGATTATATGAAATGAATAGAGTGGGTGAAGAATTATGTAAAATTAGTAAGAATTTGTGCTTTTGGAAGTTAATCTCAGGAAGACTTTCTAAACATTTTGTATATTGTTAGCTGATGAGTTAAATATAATGGAAATTGGTGGGTCTCACCACTAGTAACTTCCAGAAACTTATAAGGACCACTATGGTCCTTAGAGGAACCAGACAGCTGAAACAAAGGAAACTTCCAGCCAAACCAAGAGACCTTTCACAATCCAAAAAAAAGTAAATGCTCCTAACATCACTTAAGAGTTTGAATAGTAATGACAGATAGTTTTCATTGGGTATTGCATGATTAAAGCTCTGCATCTGTAAGTGATGTAGAAAAGAGCACAACAGATACAGACCACTGTCCCCCACTCCCTGAGAGAAGGAAAAGATTGTTGGCAGAACACAGAGAACATGGACATGAGAAAAAGTAAAAGAAGAAGATTAAGGTCTAAGTATCATCATCTAAATGATCTGGGTCTGATTCCTGTTATGGTTAGGGAAATAAAGGACTTTTTTTTTTTTTTTTTGTAAGATCACTTTGTCACCATTTTCTACTGCATATAACACAACTCTTAGGCACCAAACTTTAGCTGAGTGGTCTGCTTAAAAAAAAGGTTTATATTATACATACCAGGAATATTATTCCTCCTTTACATAGCTAATACCAACTAGTAATTTTTTTTCTTTTGTAATTGCTTCTATAGCTTGCTCATAATCTGATATATTGTGTACTCACAAGTCTGCATTTTAGGTTGAGGTAGCTGCATTTCAATGTGTTGGAAGTAATTTGTTCATCTGCAAAGCCAAGCTTCTGCAGAAACTGGAACTGTTTGCAATAAAAGAGAAAGACATGGCACGAAATGGATCCAATCTCTTCTGGCTACTACATGGAAAAGAATGAAGTTTATATATTGGGCTTAACTGTTGAAGGCATGACACCACCAAAAGGATCGTACTTAATTACGAAGGGTAACACACTGGTATTAACTTAGTCTTTCAAAGAAATACCAATACTACTCATAGAAATCAAACACTTTTCACAGAAATAATTGCTGCAGGGTTTTGACTGCTCTTGAGCCCTGAACAAAGCCAAACATATTTTTGCATTGCCTTAAAGTAAACCGAGAGGCAAATTGTGGCTCAAAGACACAATGAGTCTCCTGGTTTTCCTTTTCAGTGCCTAAGCTCTTACATGCTGGTGCAACTAGGTCACGCAGTGCAAGATTCCCTATTGTGGTTATTCTTTTTATTCGCCCCTTAGAGCTCCCCTGGGTATTAGTAATAAAGGAGTGTTTTATTCCTTTATTCTCCCTCCTATCCTGCATAGCCATGCAAACTGGGTCACAATTTGGGACTATAATTTGTAAAACATCTGTGGATCCCTGCAAAACTTTATAATCTACATATGTTCAGCCTGCCCAGAACTGCATCAACTTTGAAAGCATTTTATTTGGGGGCAGGGAGGGAGCAGTACAAAGAGAATAGGTCTTCCTTTTTTTTTGATAGTGTAGGAGAACAAAATCCGTAAATGGTTTCATTATAATCATATTTACTGCATGTGTGTCACTGCATAGCAACATTAACAGGGCTGAGATAATCAGTATGATTTCATATTTTAATGTAATGAGATTACACTGAAGTTTAACCTCTGTTCTGATTTCCCAGATTCATTATGTTTTATCCTAGACTATTTACATTATTTCTGTAATACATTTTGCTATAAGCTACTGTATGTATGCTGAATTTTAAGTTTATATGAGTGCAGTTTTTCTTCAGAGTGGTATCCACATTTGATTTTATTAATAACAAATTATTGTTATTATAATATATTATATACTGATAATATATGTAGTTTTATATATATAAATATACATATTTATGTCATGTCATACACATAACATATCTATAATATATATAAAGATAATATATACAGTGTATATATATTATTTACTAATAAATAGTATAGCTTCCTTAGCTGTTTACTGAAACAACAACACTTGACAAACATTTAACTATATATATAACATAACCTCTAAAACAGTTCAGTTATTCAAATTAGATTAATAGAAAAGAAAAACTATCTTCAAATAATTTTTAAATACCTAAATGGAAAAAGTTAATTGTGGGTTAGGCACTGTTTTATACTTCTCATTTTAATTTAGAACACCCCTCCCAAATTAGATATATTATTAAATGGATAAAAGGAAAGATTTTGTGAAAATATTAAACAGAAGTGTAATTAGAATGGGATACGAGCCCTAACTTGAAATATGATATTACGTAGAATCCAGTCATTCAAAGAGTGGCAGTAGGAATAGTTCAGATATATCATATAATCCAAGTGCAAACAGGATGGATTCAAAATCCAGGACTAAAAAGCTATACTGAATATTTTTTTCACTCTTTTGCCTCTTCCTCTCAGACATTCATGTCAACATTACTAAAGACGTTGTTAGTCTTCAGGTAATAGGACTTGTACCAATAGACTCTTTTTTCAGGAGGATCTGATTCCCTTCCACCCTAGATTAATTGGCCCATTTTGCTGCTTCTTGGCTGCTGGGCTTTGCAGCATTGGCTGGGAAGCCACCGCTTTCTTCTCTTTAACCTATAGTGTGATGCTTTGGGGTCTACCCACAGCAGGACTTACTGAGAGCTAAGAGAGGACTTAGCGGATAAGCTTTTTGAAGACTGAAAATTTATACCACGGACTTGTGGCAACAAATCTGCTCTTGACCAGGGCCAGATAAAATCTCACATGCCTATGTAACTAGAGAGCCTGGAAATGGAATTGGTTGGAAAAATATTTTTTTTCCAGTGAAAATGTGTCAACTTCTAAAAAAACCCATTGAAAACAGACATATTTTGTTTAGAAATAGTACAGTTCCTCATGGGAGATGGAGATTGATTGACACAACTTTTGACTTCAAAAAAAATCCCTAAGGTTTTCATCAAAAGAGCAGTTTAGACAAAGTGTTGGAGACCAGACTTTACAGTGAACAAGAAAACCAGGCTTAACCCACTTCTCTGTGCAATTATTTGCAGGACACTGCATACAAAGAATGTGCATTATACTTGAGAAGGCTGTGAAAGGCAGCCTTGGAGACTGAGCATCATTCTTTATTCAGAAGACTGTGTATTCGCCTAATCCTGCCATCTCAAGAACTGAACAAAGGGCCAACTGTCCCCTACTTCCTGCATGTGCTGCTGTGAATTAGAAACAAAAACGGTATTTTTTGGGAGCTGCTTAAATAGGCTGAATCCAAGACCTTTATTTTTTTTTTAATCCCAGGAAACACCTGAAGATCCTGCAGAAACTATCATGACAGCTCTGTTTCTAGCAATAAATGCCAGAGCTGAAGGAGGTCCTGAGGCCTGGGGATGGGGATAAGAAGACAGGAGTGAAAAGGGAGGTGGTTCTCACCGTGAGATAACATAGGTGGTGTCTGTGCCTTAAGAAGCTCAATGTATCCCCCTCAGCAGGATGCAGTGGAAAGAGCAATGCAGGGCAGTCCCGTTCACAGGGACTAATCTGGCAACCAGATGGCACATACATCTTTTTACATAGAATTACTGTCCATTAAAAAGAAACACTTCTGATATTTTATTAAAAAAAAAAAGGAAAAGGAAAAGGAAGCTCAAGGCACATGACCTGGTCTGATACTTACAGACCATCAATCAATTATGTACAAAATGTCATGAAAATTTGATAGAACACTCTATGTTGGCTTTAGTGCTGTTGCTATTAAAAAAGAGGTTAAATCATCTGGATTATCTTAAAATAAGAGATACATAAGATAATATATATCAGCCTTTTCTCTAGAATATTCTGTATTAAAGTGATAAGAACTTTTTCCATTTTATTCACCCATTTTTTTACATATTCTTACTGATACAGGATTTCTCCCAGCCCCCCACCCCCAAAAATCACAGTCTACCTATCTTTTCATCTCCACTCCTTAAACACTCGGCAAAAACAACCGTATCTCTTCTCCAAACCATATTGGTGGAATAGTTCAGCAGTTGTTCCCTAGGAAGACCTGCCCAGTCATAGCTGCTGAATGTGGGGTAATCGTCTCTCTTTCTGCTTTGTTCTGATACATCTCCCACCTAGTCTTTCTTGTATAGCCTCATACTAGACATTCAGCTGAATCACGTATGCTTTGTGCTAGGTGCTATAGGCTTCTTCTTACATCTGCTTACAAGTGTTTGGATTGAGCTTTCAGTACTTGGCGTTCTGCTTGTGGGTGAAAATTTCAGCTGTGATAATAATGCCATTTCCAAAAACAGGGTTTACGAAGATGAGGACATTCTTAAAAGCATTCAGATGAGAAAATCTAACATCACCTTGTCTTGGAAAAGGCACCTGAAATTTCTGAGGAATTGCCAAGGGCTACGGTTTTTGTCATACAGAGAGAATTTTTGCCCCAATGCATTCAAGTGTGAAGCTGGAAAAAAACCCCTAGTTTGTAGATGCTCAGTAGCAATTTGTTTGAGTTTGCAGCAAAATGATACTAATTTTCTAATCCCACTGAGCCTCCCAACTCTGTGTGGCAGACAGCTTGCACATCATCACAATGCTGAAGCATTTTGTTACCCTAAAATATTTATTTTAAAATAATAGCCCTCAAGACGTGACATCTTACAAACTTTGCACCATTCTCTCTCCTGTAAGAAAAGGTGGCATGCTGACTTTATCTTACCTAATAAAAAAAAAAAATAAATGCTGCAGTCAGAGCTGTAGCAAGGATGGGATGAAGGAGGAGGTAAAGAGTCCTGTCTTGAGCAAGGTGCCAGGCCACTCACTTCTCTTCTAACCACTGCGCTACAGTGAGGGAGTGAGAACAACACAGAGGCAAAACGAAGACCATTTTTCTTTTTTCTCCTGTTCTTCCAGTACATGTCTTGATGAAAATGATCGAATCCATGGTACAATCCTACTGTGCTCAACTGCATAAAGGAATTTGAATGTACAGAACTGTATTGTTGGGTCCTAGGAGTAGGATGTACTGAGCACGGCCAGCAATGTACTCGTTACCAGTAACTTCCAAATAAGATCAGCAGCTCTATTGGAAGAATATTCCTCTAGTTCACTTGACAAGATAAAACCCTCCCACCTTAATATAGTAAGGTCTAGGACCACTTTTTATATCATGAAATGAAAATGGACACAGTTTTATTGAAAGCAGAATTTGTCCTGCTGTATTTTATAACTGCCACATATGTGTCTGTGCATGTGTACATACATTTTCTCAGTGCCCAAGAATTAAATCTTTTCCTCATAAAGTTAGTAATAATAATATTAATAATAGTGGGTTTCTTACATTCCATGGAAAATAAAGATGGTCTATTACTCTCAGTAGGCACTGGTAGGGAGTGTGCACAGGTCACAGTATGTAAGCTATTAAGATTGAAGGCATCTGCACAAACAGCTTTGACTGCTTTTTAAAGGCTAAGCTGCACAATTTGTCTTTCATTAAGAGCTGTTGTGCAGTTTTGTGATTTGTAGCCAGCTCACTTGAGCTTCCAGAGTGTGTACTTCTATTTTGAGATCTTGTCAATAAACAAATAAGACATATGCTTCAGTGAGTCATCTGAGCAGAGCAAACTATCACAAGAATCAGTTGACCCGCACTCCCTTCCTGCTACTGAATCTTTCTCTACCTTTTCTTGTTAGCACAAAGTGTGTCCCTGTACACCTCATGGAACAGAGGAACCAGGGATGAGAAGACAAGGTCTCTTTCATCCATATGGTTTTATTTGTGTTCTGCTGGCACCGTTATAGTCATACAGTAACCAACATAAATTTTTAGTTTTATTATCACCTCTAAAAAGAGACAGAAATGTGAAAATTGAAGCCAGAAGGTTTGTATCACAGGATTAATTAGGCAGGGCCAAGTGGAGTCACACTCCTCCTGGCAGCGAGTGCCTCAAGAAGGTGCCTGTCTTCAATTATGGAGCGCACAAAGCAATTAAAAACCCTGTTTCTTTTTCCTGAGGTGTTACTTGTTACTTGATAAATCTCTTTTTTTTTTTTTTAAATTCTCTGGAGATCTGAACTGGCTTGAGGTGTAATCTACTAGGGTAGATATTCATGAAAAATTGATTTAGCTGGAGCCTAAGTGCAATAGGTTTAAAATAAACCTGAAAGGAATGAACAGTGTGTTTCTTGGCTGACATTTTATTGGTCATTTTTTTTAATACACACACACACACACACACACACACACACACACACGCAAAGAGACCAGATAATTAAGAGCCCAGACATTATGGATCTCCAGGAAAGAATTTTGTCACCAGGACATATGAATCAAATCAGACAGCCACCCTATGCGTTTCCTTAAACTGAACAGCACTCTTGATTAACCTTTTCCTCAGTCCTATATATGGAAGTTTTTGAATGGCAGGGTTGCATGCACACATCAGTTTTAAACATATGTTTCAGGCAGCTGGCCTCCCTGGCCCACTGGAAATTAGTACTGTTTCACCTATACCTAGTTTATAGGATGAGATAGCCTTTCTCCAGATTTATGAGCCTCTTTGCTCTCCTGGTATTACCAAGAGCTCTACCGCCATCGCTGACTCTGCCTCTTTGTACCAGAACTCGACATCTGATTTTGTACAGCTGGACCTGCACGTTAATGCTTTTGCCACATTCATTTCAAGCACCCAGCTAACTCCTTCCTCTCCTGTTATTTCCCATGACAGATAAATAATTCAAAATATGATATAAACTATGGTGTATATCTGGTTTGAATAGTGCTCTATCAAGACGTGTTTGAGCTATAACAATGACCTCATACTTCCTGTTGAGGAGGGAGAAGCAAAAGGATATTTAAATCAATAGAATAAGGGAGCCATAGCTGTGGATATTGCAGTGTGTGTGAGATTTCTTCACAGGTATTATGTGAAAAAACATATGATATGACATTGTAAGGATGTAAATAATGACCACTGGTTTATTATTGTTTGTAACATTGGAATGCCTATATTCCCAGGCTTCCTCATTAATGCTGCCTAAGAAGTAAGTATATTTTTGGAGAAAAGTAATGGGGAATGGAGATTTTTTTTCTCCCATTGTGCATTTTATTTTTATTATTCCCTAGTTTAAATAAAACCCACAGAAGAATGAGAAAATTCTTTATAAAGGTCATTAAATAAATGCTGCTGGAACAAATCTTTAAACACAATCATCATTGAAATGGGAAGTTATGCATATGGAACACTTACTTGTAGTACAGATTAAACAGTTGGCAAAATAAAGCATTAGATTGCCAGACATTATGTGTCACTAGAAATCAATTCTGACAGATTGTATTGAGCCTTTTACCCATATTATTGCTGCTATATTTTTTTTCAATTAAAAAAAACGGGGAAGAGAATTGACTTTTTCATTACAGGTCAGCCCACTTGGCAAAGGCTATCCTGTCACATGGCACACTTTTATACCAATTTTGATTTAATGTGGATAGCATGTTTATCAGAAGCGAATGTCAAGATGACAATAGTTTCACATTTCTGAGCCATTGCCAGAAGAACTCTGACACATTCTTTCATGGTTATTTCAGGACATTTTAAAAGTTTCAGCAATTCCACCATACACATAAAACAAAACAAAACAAAACAAAAAATTTTTTCTTTCTTTTCCAAAGTTACTTTTCTTTTGGTTTATGAACCTTCACTCTTTCTTAAAATTAATTGCCGACAGGGGGAGAGCAGAGCAATATATATTCTTTCACCATATCTAGAGTCTTTTCCCAAGAAAGTTTCATCACTGGTATACAATCATTTAGCGCCAATGGATTTTGGAGTTGGGCTGCCATACTATCTACATATTATTTTCATCACAAACTCATATCTATTCATACATACAAAGTACAGTAGTTTTGTAATGAGATAGCAATTTTCACACCAGTCAGGAGGTTACTGATACAGTTTACTTAAGAGGGGATATATATAAGAACAGCCACAGGAGAAGTACGTAAAATGATACACTGTATTCAGATTGCAACTCTGATCCTGGTATTTACTGTCTTATTGCAAGAACTAGCTAGGATTCAGTTGCGGTGCAACCCTTCTAGAAATAATTAGGAAGGGTTGTTGTATTCTTAGTACATACCTACCTTGGACCCTGCTGCCATGAGATGCATCTGAGGCCAGACGTTTTATAGGCTACAGAAAGAGTGAGAGTCATACTGTTAGCAAAAATAGTTATAATAGACTGAAAAAAACCCAAAGAATCAACAGCTTTAGAAGTGTTTTAGGATATTAACCAACAAATAACAAGCTGGAAAATAGGCTGTGGATGATCTATCAGTAACTTTATGCACAATTGCAGCTGGGTCAAGAGTGAGCTGAGTATGGTGCATTTCACCCAGTAACATTGAATCTTGGCTTTAAAAAGTACCGCTGTACTCGGAACTGAGGCTTCATTGTGTGAAAATGATCAGTCCTGCTGGCTTTAAGAAATAAGAAACACATTTTTTTGGTGCTCTGCTTACTTTTGATCATCTTTCTTCCTCTGCCCAGGTTTTCTTTAGCTAGTCTTCAAGACTGAAGTTCAAAAGGCTCATTTGGGTAGGATAGGAACCATAAAATTGTTAAACTTCTGACTTTGCTTGGTCTCTCTGGTGCAGGCAAACGGCTGTAGTCTCAAGAAAACAAGTATCTTGTCAAAATTCCTGTAATGTGTCATACTAAAGAGATATTACAAGAAATATAAATAAGGACAAAAAATAACATAAACCAAACAACCAACCAAACTTTTTGGAACTCAGTTCATATTTTTATTGAGGGTTCATGTTTATTTATTGTGATATTTTTTCAGGATTATGGGGGTGCTGTCCCTGGACGTTGCACAGATTACAGCAATGTCCAAATTGCACACTGCCAGGCTGGACCTTGCTATGCTGTTGCAAGGCATTGACTTGAGCCCTGCTACAAGCCGAACTCCTCTGAGAACCTCTGATGGGAGCAGGGGGTGGAGGAATTCCTCAAGCCTCCTTGCTGCTCCTTCCTGAGAGGCCAGTACTCCTCCGTTATTGTCAGCAAAGGTATCCATTATGACACCAAAACAGAGGTCACTGCTGGCATGCAAAGTGATCACATTAGGCCACAAGGGAAATGTGAACATAGATTGGAATATGCACCTACTGCACAATGTGAATAGCTTTGTTTTGCTTATGTTGCAGGAGAAAGTGTATTTTCACCACCACATACCTACAAACAGTTACAGTCATTAGTTCTTCCTTTTATACTTAGTATTGCATTGTACAGTATTACACATGTACAATATGTGCATTTATCTACTTAAAGTGAGAGAGATTTTTCTTTTGAATAATGTTAACAAAATCGGGCTTCATATCGTAATCTGGCTCATTTGCCTGCAGATGAACTTTATGCAGATCTGTTGTGAGACCAAATTTTTTTTTTTAAGAAACATTTTTTTTAGATAACGACAATGATGCTGTCAGATTTAGCAGTTGATATGTTACAAGAAGGAGCTCTACACATGCATATGGGTGAGAAAGGGATACAAAGAACAGAAAGAAGTTAGAGCTGCAAGACTGTTCAATGGGAGATTCTCCCAGGCTCCTTTATTCCAAATAAACGTTAATTGAACTATAGATCCTTAATAATAAAAGAAACATGCAAGCCTTGGGAACACAGAGCTCCAACTGGAGAACTGTAGAGACTTATGGAAAGCAATACTGCAAGGTATCCTTCTTTTAGCAATTTTTTTTTGAGAAGTAATCAATGTGCCCCTGGTCATTTTAGGGGTTATTTCAGAATAAAAAGAATTGTTCTTTCATCTTTCCTATCCTTTCTTAATTTCAATAGATAATTTTTAATATAATTACTTTTTGAGGACAAAACTCGGTCTTGACTTGAGTTATCTATCATCTGATTTAAAGGTCATTATGAGCTGAGAATTCTTCTGTTTGTGTGTGAAGAACAACATCCAAAGTCGTAATTACATCCAGAAATATTTTTCAGGACGGCACTTTCTTGATAGCCTTTTCCCCCACTTTTTTAAGAATGGAAAAGCAGCATTGTGAGAGCATAAAAGGCTTTTTTTTTTGTAAGGTACATGGGTTTACACTAAGATACAGACAGTCACCTAACGTATTTAATAAATCATACATCAGATTAAAACCAGATTAGATAATTTATTTCTAAAACTTAGGGTCATTTCAGTAAATATTATTCTATTTCAGAAATATTTGTGTTGAGTCAATAAGACATGACAGCTCTGCCTATTAGAAAAGTGGAGGGAGCTATGCTCCACGGGAAATTTCATCGGTGTTTTTGGAAAACATGCGGCTTTAAGGATTCTTCCATTGATTTCACTGGGCTTTAATGCAAAGGCTGGCCAGGAAGATCTAGTAAGAAAGCATAAAGACTTTCACACTGTTGATTTGGACAATAATAGTTGCAAATAAGCGCAAGACATGCTGCCTTGTACTGTGTCATTCTCCACTCTTATTGTTAGTTGATTTATTAAAGAGGCTGGAGAAACACAGCTAATCATGGTGTTTTTGATACACTTAATCACATTTCAAGGGCTTCATGGAACTGTTGAACAAACTATCTAGAAAGCTAAATTCTGCATCTTCTGGTAAGCGTTTCTGGTACCATCTGATGGGTGGGAGAGCCAGATACAGCCATTATCAGACTCATAGACAGAATGTTCCAATTAGTGACAATGTTTAAGGGTGTTTTCAGCTAGGGATCTCTAATTACAAGAAGGCAAACATATCTACTATGTAGTGTTAATATAGTTCATCTATTTAGTGTCCTTATGAAGAGCTATTTACATGTTCTTAGTTATTTCTAAGGACTTAGTCTGAAAACGGAACAGATTTTAAGTTATCCTAAATCAGTCAATAGGAGTCAAGGAAAATACAAAGATTATCTAGTTCCCTGGTGGACAGGCCAAATATTTTTAATTTTTTCCTGCATTTCATTTGTAAAACACAGAGTCAAACCAAATTATTTGTTAATCATCCACTTGCAGGATTGCCTTATTATTTTAAACTAATTGTAAAGCTTAGACATATCTTGATATCTGTAGAGTCTAATCGGAGTATGTGTTCTATCATCTACTCCAATGATCATTTAACAGTGCACTCAGAGGTGTTCACCCACTTCAGCCATAGCTCATGATATTAAGTGGTGACTAACACCACATTTTAACTGTCCATTATCTGTTACCACCAATTTAAATTCTGGGAAAAGTTGCCCTTATAAATGAACATCCTTCCTTGGCTTTTATATAAAATACTACTGCTCTAATAATAAAGCAAGTCCATCTTCTTTAATAAATTAACCAAAACCCTCATTCTCCTTTAATAGCAAGATAGGAAGTACAAAACTTATTCTCAAGCCCTTAAATTTAGGAGAACACTAAAGTAGATGCAAATTCTCAAACATAACTGTATTTCTGGTCAGCTACATAGAAAATTTCATTAAATGGCCAACATAGGAGACCACAGTTTCTAACTAGATCCAGATGGGACAACACTAGCTAATAAATTTTGATCGACTGATTGTTCTTCAGTGGGGAATGAACAAACCATAATGCCATGAAAAAGAGACATAAAATAAACTAAAACCATAGCATCAAATGGTTTATTCTCATGTAGTGACTGCCTGATGGATTAAAAAAAAAATAACTTTCTTCAAGGTTCTCATCAGAAAAATCAATTTGACTGAGACACAAGGGGTTGTTATTACTATTTTTAAGCAAAAGTCTTATTGACAGGAATTTGCTTTGTAACAAAATACCTTATGAAATTACACTCCACAAAATAAATATCACAAAGTAAAGGTGAATCTTGAGTTACGTATACTTCTTAAAGCACTATTACAAAGTTAAGTCATGCCACGTAAAAAATGGCTAAATTTTCTGGTTTCCACTAGTAATATTTTTTAACAGAAAAGTTTTGATGCATTTACTCAATAAATAAAAAATAAATAAAAACTGCCAAAAGACACAAGCACTTACAACTCATCTGATACATAGCTCTCTACTTTTTGTGTTTTAAAAAATAGAACAGACTTATGCAAAAAAACTCACCCCAAAACACAGAGACTACAAGATTTGGATATCTTGTATGACAGTGCCACAATTTCCCGTGGACAGAAAATGAGTTCTGTATTAAAGACTAATGCAGTTATATATTTTCCTGCAGTTATGAAAGTATGCTTATTTTGAAACCACTGCTAAAATAATTATTGGAGAAAAAGAAACAGTCTTAGAAATTCTTTCCACAAATTGAGTTGGGGAAATGTAGAATGATTATCTTTTTGACGGAAAAATCATTACTTTAATGAAGTAAATAAGAGTATTACTACTGATTTGAAAAGAACAGAACTTTGGAATACTTGTGGAATAAACCACATGTACATTTTTAGTTAAGAAAGAAGATGAAAATGAAGAGAGATAATACAAATATATTTAGGGGAGTTTCAAAGGCAAAAAGATTTCTAAGAAGCCCTGCTTCAAAAGCACAGTAGGTGTTTCCTTCCCTTTCCATTACTCAGGATTATGATTTCCAAAGCTAACTCTGACACTTTGGAAATTCATGTAACCAGAACAACATCACTTTGTACGTACCTACTACCTCAATGTATAAACCCCCATGTTTTCCCTTTTTGTTATATATTTTATCTGCAATTGCAATGGTATGATATATAAATTCAAAACTGTGTTCATGAAGACTTGGATATTGCTGCTTGATGCTATTTTTTATAATGGTTTGACTGCAATTAAAAGTATTACAGATTTCTGTCATACTTGATATGATGCAGAGAGATCTTGTTATAGAGTTTTGTTCCATATTCTTCAGCTGACTCTTGACAGGGCTGAGCAATCTGCCTGGAGAAGTGTCAGCTTCAGCAAAGTTTTTCCCACACTGGCAATATTTGCATTATCCTTTGAGCACACTTGAACCCCGGCTGCCCTTTTTATCCCACTGCCTGGAAAGGCACTAGCTGTGCTGCAGGAAAAGATCACAGGGCAGGGGACGTAAGCCAGCTCTAGTCCTTTCTCTTTTGACAGTGGTACCGTTACTTTCACTGTGAATTGAGTGGCTGTTGATGTTTCTGCCCAACAAACTCTCCTAACTTGTGGCAGCATTTTGCTGATGTGAGGCAGACAGAAGAATCAGCATCCCTTTTACAAGGCTGTATTGCATAGGAATTACGGGCAAAGGAGCAACAGGTGCTCACACTGCTGCAATAGTGATGTGCTTGACTTTAAGCATAGGCATAATGCCAGTTATCTGCAAATAAGTGAATAATAGGCAATGGACATTAGTGTTGTTTATGAGCTACAGAAAAGGAGTTATTTTATGTGTGTTGTGAAATAGTTCTGCTTTATTTCAGGATTTTTTTCTTTTCATGACATTTCATCACTTCTCATTTCCCTCAAAATTAGATTGTAAACTAATTTGTTCATTCTTTATTCCAGTCTCACAGAAAAAAACCTCCCAAAACAACAAAAGACCAACCCTGCGAAATAAATATTGCTGGTGTCTACATAATGCATAGACTTCAATGTACAGCTTATGCTTTTTAGTACATAGTTATGATGTATTGGTAGAAATAAATGCAGTAACGTTGAGAAGAGAACAAGAATATTGTTTAATATGTAATCAGATAAAACTAGATATGAAGTTTTTAAGTTTATTATAATTTTTCTCAGAGAAAAACTTGGATATTTCCTTAGTTTTCATCCAAAATAAGGAAAATGAAGAGATAAAAAACAATGAAAGATTAAACATAAGCCTTTGAAGTGCTGGCATGATTTCATCCATGGATGCCTAGATTTTAACCGAGAATAGATTCCTAGTTTAATTAAAAATCATTCCCAAACTTCTATTTGCTTCTCATTTTTTTCTGACTTTTGAAGACAAGCCTATCTGTATACCTTAAGCCATGTCACACAACATTATTGTGTTGTGTTGTGTGACACAGATGTCACTGAAGGCTTCCAAAATATTTGAAATTACTTTTGATCTATAGAAAATTGACAAGATTTCTTTCTTGCCCTCTGTGGCAACTACAGAAGTATTGATCTTTTCAGTGGCAGGAAAACATAAACCTTCATTTCATGTGAGCATTTGTAACCATTTTATTATGAAGTTCTCAGATGGAAACACTTTTTCCTCCTTCTAAGTTGAAAAGTTTATCTTCGAATGGCTTAATGTCAATGCTCATATCAAGGTAACAGCAGAAGACCAGAATAAATGCCGGCATTCACCAGTAAAACACAGAAACAAAAAAAAAAAAAAAAAAAAAGTTAAAATCAACAATTCAATGGAAACACATATTTGAAAACATTTTTTATTTGGCAGATCACTGGCACCTGGAATATAATTTAAATTTCTCTCAGTCTGCCATAACACTATCAGACATTTCAGCAAAAACTTGAGGAACATGAGAGCAAGGCACAAGAACATGGAGATGGAAAAAAGAAAAACGTGTAACATTTTACAAACCCCCGTGACATAGTCCTCATAAGTTGTGGTCTGAAGGAGCTGGTATTATCTGAACTAATTAACCCTACCTTAGCTTCTTGCATACTGTAAATATAATGATAGTTTAGGAATGTTAGATCCAAAGGGATGTTTTGGGAGTTTTGGACATGGATATTTGAAGAAAAATAGTAACTTTTAGCCAAGAAAACTTTCTTCTGGAGTACTCTGCTGATTAACCAAGCTGTCTATGAAATTCATGATGCCACCGCAAGATCAGGCTAGAAGAGGATAAAATGTCCATTTGGAGATCAGAAAATTTACTTTGCTGGCTAGAGGAATGCTTTCCTTCACTGAATAAATGTATTCTGAAATATATTAGAGCTGAATTATATTCTGCAGGCACAGTCTTTTTTTTTTAATACCAATTAGTATTTCATTTTAATTACATGCCAGTATAACTCCTTGAGAATCTATATGAGCAGGCTTATAGAAAGTTGAGAGAGAGATACTGAAGACCATCACTTCTCTAACAGACAGTGATACTGTTATTTAGATTTCTTTTTTAAAAAGAGACATATGAAAGTTCCCACACAACTCGGAGGGTATTAGGAGCAGCTCTATCCTCTTTTTAAGCTATTGTGGCTGAGACTGTGATTAGAGATGGACAAAAAGTTTCCTCTGCTTTTACTATGAAGGTCTGCTTGTAATATAAATAGTCATTTGGTAGTGACCATTTTGCTCCCCTGGCTCATCTACTTCTCCATCATATAATGTCTTCTCCTTGGTAGGTGTTATAAATGTGTCTGTTGGAAAAACCTGGAGATGAAAATTTTTCTGTGGATCAAAAGGCTACTCATTAATGAAGTCTAGCACAAGTATGATGTAATTTCTTGTCTTCCTTGCAAACTGCCTGCAAACCCTTTATATTGAAATCAACTCTGTAAGTTCTAGGAAAAGTTTAGGATCCATTCAAAGATAATTCTTAACCAGAAAAATAGTTAGAAGCAACCATAGTCTGCTGTCAATAATATTGCCAAGAACTGTAGTTGAAATTGTAACATGTTTTATTAGGCCCTAATTAGCATATACCTTTGTTGCCTGAGAATTTTTTTTATTCAGCAGGCTTGCCTATTGTAACAGATCTTGAAATGGGGATGGAAAGTCTAGAAACAGTACAGTGGAGAAAAGATTACATGTGCTATTAATTCTTACACATTTCCCATTATAAAGCCAAATTCAGTCTGCCACGAGCAGAGTCCTGCATCAGAGAGGACCAGCTGTATCCCCGCATGCCAAGACATCCTTCATCCCAGTCCTCAGATGGGTGGGACTCGACTTTCACTCCTTCCCTATTAAATACAGGGGAAACAACACACTGCTGGTAGACAGCCAGTGATAGAGTATTGACCTTCAATGCTGAGCAAGGAGACTAGGCAGACCTGTGCCTCTGAAAATTAATACACCTGTTTTTTTTCTAACAAATGTTATTTCATAATGGTAGCCAAATTACAAAGCCCTCTAAGTTTACGCCTTCTCTGGCGCTGCACAACCCTGTGTGCTTTTACAGCTTTTAGAGCCAATTATTTATGACGCTTTCCTAGTGATTTGACAAAACCTGTCTGTCTTTTTTGCTACACGGTGGATGTTCTAGAAGGCTCTCAATCCTCAGATGTGTCGTCCTATAAATTAGATATGTTATTGGCTCCAATAAAAGCCTAAAGAGAAACTACTTTCTAACCATACAATGTAATCTCAATTTAAAGTAATACAAAATTTGGAGAAGAGGCCTCTATATTTGAAAATGGTGGAGGCTTGAACATAAATTGAAAGCTGCCACTGGGAGCCCTGAATGATAGATTTTGGCTGAACCACTGAGTAAACTCAAGTATTTTTGCATTTGCTGCTTTTAGAGCACATGGTCACAGCTCAGGGATTAGTTAAAAGATTCTTACTAACCTCAGGATGAGAAAAATGATTGCCTCTAACATGATCATAGGAATGTACAGGTGACCCAGTACCTTTAAATTTGGAGTGCTTTGTTTTCTTGCCTAGTGGCACAACAATAACCTACACTTTTAGAAAATGGATGAAATAATGAATGCAAACTTTGCAATATGCTGTAAAGCTCAAAAGGCATCTTAAAAGAAAAATAAAAATAAAGCATTATTGCTATAAAAGAAATAAATGTATTTATCTGTAGTGAACTCCAAGAACTCTGCATAATAAAATAGTAGTAAAACGAACTAGCTCTTGCACACAATGGCTCATTCTTGGTTACACACATGCTGAGCTTTATGTAAATAAATCTACAAGAATTTTAATGACAGTATCTGTTCTGGAGAATAGGTTTTTTTAATTTTATTTGACCAATGTTGGAGAGTATAAAATGTCAGAACTGTTATTTTCTATTAACTGTATCTGGCATTGGCATAAACAGCCAACTTTGCTAAAGAGTTGAATGGGTGAAGAAGTAAGAAAAATAAAGTGTTTGTCAAACTTAGTAAAAACTTCACAATCTGTGTACAAAAGACCTCATTTGCTAGCACTTTTTTGTTTAAAAAATATTTTATAAAATGAAAATCCTTTTGATATTGTCGAGCTAAAAAAATAATAAAATCTCACACATGTAGGAGTTTGAATGTCTGGCTCATCACAATTTTAATTGTAAATCCCAGGAAATGCAGAATATGAAAATTAAATTAGGAAGTGCTCAATGGATTGCAGAGTAGTAAATTTTATTAAATTTCTTTACAAAATAACATTTGGAAAATAATTTAATAAAAAGCTGTATGTGCCTTACTAAGAAACAATGAAAAAGATCCAAGCAGTATTTAGTATATCTAGAATATTTTTACAATGTTTGTGAGCTTAAGCAAACTGCGGTTCAAGAGTTGATCAAAATCTATGTTCCTTTAATCTAACATGTAATTTATGTATTGATTACTGAAAATACAATTTATGACAAACGACAACATGATTCTTTAAAGCTATCTTATATGAACATTCTTCATGATAATATAGGGAATTGTTAACAATTAGTCTTTGAGAGTAGCAATCTAATGTTTGTCATAGACAACACATTTAATTTCAACTTTTAAATAACTGTAGTATTCTGAAACTATATAGACTTGTGTAATATTCTTAGCAGAAGTCATAGCCTGTTGTCCAGATCTGTTCTTGTGTAGAAATCCACATTTCAAGAAACGGGCAAGATATTAATTTTATGTATGCTTTTTTCATATTGAGGTATGTGGCTCTCTACACCAAGAAAGTTGATTTTTTCAATAGTTGGTCTTTGGAAAGACAAATCAGACACCTCTTATTTTTCCTTCTGTAGCAGTATTATAAACCAGATATGAAAAGAAAGAAAACTAGAAAAATACACATTTGCTATGTGTCTTGGAATAACTCTACAATGTTAGAACTTAGTGCTAAAATGTATGAGACTTCTGCCATTTGGATAAGTAAGATGAGGATTTCTGGTTTGATGGGAAGATAATATTAGACCTGAATTTAATCAAGCTGGTCAAATCAATATTGCAGTATCGCCTTTCCTGTTGCAGTTTAATGAAAGACACAACGATGACACCAATATGTCAATCTTCCTTTCAGGACTGTTATTATCCTATAGGTCAGTTGCAACGTCCTCAGAGCTAGAGCTCCAAATCCTTCAAACCTGGATCTTCAAAATCTCTTCCACTAGTAATCTGTGGTAATATTTCTCTGTCACCTTCTTATGCAAGCCTACTGAGCCAACAGCACAACTGCTTTTGAGAGAGTAAAAAAAATACATGAAGTTTTTCTTTCACTTGAAAAGAAAATTCCAGTGTTAAATGGCAAAATCCCACTTTGTTTCGACAGGAAGATATTCAGTACAAGCCATTCAGAGTCCTTCAGCTTTTGTTTATGAAACAGCTGGAACACTGCTCAGATTGATCCACTTGATTAATTTAATTAGTACAGCTAATAATATTAAGAACAGAGAATTGCCCAATACTTAATTATTTGTAACACCGTCAGTGCATACACCAGTTCATAAAATATTTTATTAAAAGGAAGGAAGGAAGGAAGGAAGGAAGGAAGGAAGGAAGGAAGAGCTTTCTTCAATCTTGTAAAATCTTGATTTTAAGACCTCTGGCACTGCCAAGAACAAAAATAGCATGAGACATCTTTTAGATATCACCATGAACTCAGAGTGATAACTCTGAGGACGTTGATGTCATCAGCTCAGGAGAGTGTGTCACACAGAAGGCTCACTCCTCACTGTCCTAGTGCCTTACGTAATGCCTGGATGCTTCTGTTTAATACAATGAGTTGCCTTACATTCCTGAGGATCAGCAGAGAGTGCAGGAAATCTTTTATTTCATGCCTCATTTCTTCCAATATCCTTGGAATGACTTACCTCACTCATGTTCTCCTGGCAGTTGTGGAAAAAGAAGGGAGTTACAAATGAATCTACAGTTCCTGTACACGGGTACATAGGTTTAAATATCACAGCACCAGGGATACAGCAACAAACAGTTTGGTGATGAACACGGTTACCTTAGCTAACTAACAGGCACTTGGTGAGCCTGCTTGTGTGGACTGAGGACTGGTGGGGGAGTTTTAGTCAGTATTGATGTGATTCAAAGAAAAATACTGTTGATTTAATTAGGGTTAACTGATAGGTCATCAAGGAGGAAGGTTGCCTGCCTTCTATGCCCCAGAGAAGCCAACATGCAGCCCCTGTCTGAGACACTGCTGAATTGCTGACCTGTCACTCAATCAATATCTATATGACATTTGACATCCAAGTGTCAAGAAGTTTTGAATGGAAGGTCCCCTCTCTCAAAAGTGAAAAGGAGGCATATATGCCAATTGTATTTGAACCATGGATCTGCCAAATCAGTAATTTTTAATGAAAGCTACAGGAGCTTTGCAAGAGAATCTGTTGCCAGCCAGTGAAATATGCTTCTCCATATATAGTCACATGGCAAATCCTAATCATTTGGAATTGAGTTTTGTTCAGTTTTCCAATTTTATTTTAAGAATTGTACCTGGAAAGTATCACTACTGTCCATTATACAGGTATCCAGTAAAAATTAATAAATTAAAACACTCTATAGCTTTTTTAATATAAAGTGTAATATTGATCAGTCAATTAAGTATAAATAATACAGGCACTGAAGACTTCCACAGTGAGCTTAAATTTAGTAACTCACTTCTTTTTACTTTAACGTAACTTTCAGCCATAGTCTGTTCTTCCCCCCAGCAGTCCATCCCAGCTTTTCATTACGAATGGTGGACAGTGGTACCCAAACTCACATCTTTTGCACAGCAAATATTACTTCATTGCCGAGACCCCTCCATTGTTGATGGGTCACAGGTTCCATTGGAAAGTGGCATTCCTGGCAAGAGTTTCTGCTCAATTTAGCTCATTCCAAAAAGGGAAAAGTGTGATAAAATGGCCAAAAGTTATTATGTCTATCTGACTCTGTCTTCATCCCTGGTACGGACAGAGTAATGGATGTGTTAACTGTCTGTTGCCTTTTCTTTTTTTCCAGGCAAATGTAAGCTCACTAAATACACACAAAGGTGAGCAGATGGAAACCAGTTCTGTACTTAAAACTGGAAAGCTGCAATTCATTGTGAGGTTACTCTTACACTGCACATTAAACAGTAACATTATAGTAGTGTTTAGTCCACAGGAGAATGGCAGGGCAATAGACAAGGGAGCTAGAGTGAAATTCATCTTCCTACAGCAGCATTGTGTGACACATCAAAAGTTAACTACGATGTGGACCCACAACCTTTAGGCTTTGATTACAAATTCACGACTCCCATTAGAGAAAAAAATGTGAGGAAAGAAGATTTAAAAGCAAGCAAAAAAAGGCAAACAGAATGTAAAACAGAACCATCCCTGTTTCTTTTTTGTCTCTTCTTCAGCCTTTCGCATCCTTTTGTATGCTGTGTTGAAACCAGAACCAACTAAGCAGTATTTATAGTGATGTTACTCTCCTGATAAAGTACTACAGAGGCTGTGGCAACAATCTAGGGCTCAGCAGGGAAGCTGTAAGACAGCTATTTTTGTAATGTTTAAAATTATACTAAATTAATAAAAATAAAATCTCCTGCTGGGCTTCCAGTTTTAAATAGCACATTGTGGTGTAAATGATCAGAGCATCAGGGTTCTGCTAATTTAGTACATATTATAACAGTGAAGACATTAAAAGATCATAGCATTTTTCATTTTAAAAACAACACTCTGTGAACTGGCTGAATAATTTCAATAGAATGTGCTAGGAATTGCTAATGTATGCTTAATGGGATAGAAGGAATTTGAAACCTGCATATGGTACCTTTTAGGGGTTTGAAGGTATAATTGTTTAGAACTCTGTCAGGGAGGACTCTGTTCCCAGATTGTAACAGTCTAACTTACTAAATTACCACCTCCTAAAATTAGAACAGTACTTAAAAAATAATAACTATATTTAATCTTTTATTAAAACAAGATGAAATATTTCCTAATAAAGAAAAAAAATTGATTGCTTTAGGATTATAGAACTTCCAGTGTCTCATACCTATCTGGAAAGCTTCTGCAAAGTGGCTTTAAAAACCCTACCCCAAAGTATATTGTAGGTTAGATAGTCACCAAGCACAGGTCTTTTGGAATCAGCCAGAAAGCACCCACTAACTTCACCTAAAAGGATCTAATTTATATAGTAGGTATGAGCTGAAAGCATTTAGTCAGATGTTGGACAACATGAAGTGCTAATGTGTGTGCAAGACCAAGACTTAAGCAGAATAAAAGAGGAAGGTGATGACAGAAGTTTTCATAGAACAGATGTAAAAAATGCAAATATTCACTTGACACTAAACCCACATACTGGCCTCAGATATTTTTCCATTAAGAGTGGGAACCTCTGCTTTCAATGTGGCAATCCCTGGTAGAAAAGGATCAGAGTAACAGCAAGCAAAACGGGCCACTGGCAACCAGTCTAATAGGTTTTGACAAGTTTAGGCAGATGGATGAGTTTTAGTGCTTTGCAAGTATGTATTACTACGACCCATGGGTGGAGCTATTCCCAGAGTAATGGCAACAGGACATTTATAGAAGAAGTGCAAACCAGGTAACATACACTGAGACATCTCTTCCTCATTCCAGTTTTTCTCACTCTGGTTTTAAAATACCAGAAGCTGTGTTTGAAACACGGAAGACTTAACGATTACTTCTGCTAGCAATTATGTTTTCTCATGCCAGACTATTTCTTTTCAAAAGTACTGCTTGTTAAGTAAATAAAAGACAATATAATTTTGGTAATTATTATGTTTACAGGGAGCTGGAACAAGGTGAAAATCACTGGCATTCTTGCTGAGCTAGCTGATATAATGTGACCTGAAATAATGTGTTACTAGTGAAGTCATGCGAAAAATCCTTAAAGCCAATACACGGAGACCATGTCATCCTTGTGAAGGGACCAATATTCGCACTAGACTGTGCCAGTCTAATAAGTGTGTATCTTAAAATACTGAACAAGCAAATAGAAGCAATAGGCTTGCAACTTCTTGGAATGCATTTTAGACAGCAGTTTGTCAGAATGGACACTCAAAGCAGCTCACTTTTCTTAGATAGACACCCTGAGTCTGAAAAAAACACCTTTCAAGCCAGATCAAGTACTTCTCCTTTGCTGGCTCACTCAAGTTTTGATAAAGGGTGATCTGATTTAGCACACCACTGAATTCAATAAAAATCATAAAATTTAAATCAGTCTTGCTGTAATACACAAAGCTGACCAAGATCTTTATAATATTTTTTTCACCAGGAACTGCCAACTTTTCAAAGCTGGAATTTTTAATACAAATTGTAATGTTTGGATAAAAGCTTGGGTAATGGGGACTGATTAGCAACAGACTTACATCCCCCTATCCACCATCCTTGTGGCATCTCAGAGGCCCACTTGGCAATTGGGAGAGCAGCAACTGAATTTCTGGTCTGAAGAAGAGGAATAATTCAAATCTGGGTATCCTATATAATATGCCTGTATCTTGATTGTGGTCTACAGTGGATTCAGAAGCTGAGTATGAATGTTACTCTTTGTGTATGTGAAAGAGCTCTATCTGATTTTCATTTTTTACTAAACTTCCAAACCCAACTTTTTTGTGAAACCAAATTCTGAGTTACTAGCCAACACCAATAACAGGCAGAAAATACTGTTTTCTTATTGTGAACTTATGAAAAATATTCCACTTTTTGGAGCTTCACCATTGTGTCTGCAGAGATGGGTTTTTTTTCTACCACTTGGCAGTTCTGTGTTTCCCTCCCAGCTGCTAGAGCGGGGATAACACATTTCCTACCCCTCCCTGGAGGGCTACAGAAATGGTAAACAGTTTTGGTCCACAAAATATCCCAGGTATAGAGACTATAAAGGTTACATCTGTACCAGCAAGTACATCGGGTGAAAGCCATGTGGCATGGCACGACTGATGCCAGCTTCGCTCCTTGCTCTCTGGAGCAGGGAGGCTGTGCTCAGCCTGGCTGCTGAGGGCAGAATTCTCAGATGGGGACTCTCCCTCTGCAAGCCACACCATGCTGGTATCGTGCCAGTGAGTGTGCTAATTATTAAGCAATATGATAAATACAGTGCCCAAGTTGAACTTGTACCCTGGCTTTGTGTGATTTGTTAGTATGGTGAACTTAGAAAAGAGAAGCAGGCACAAAGGAGGACATTTGTAGATCCCTAAAGTCTTAGGTAGTTAGACATATAACCTCTTGACTCGTATGACATTTCTCAAGTTTCTGGTTAGCTGTCCTATAAGGCCATATTTTACTGACTGTCTTCCAGAAAGTCCATGTCTAAATAGGTGCCCACTCAAATTTAACTAACTTTATTATTATGATAGTAGTATTTAATATTAATTAATAGTAATATTTAGGACTAAAATAATATTTACTGCATTGAACACAACAGCAGGATGTCAAATATTGATGCAAAACTATACGCTGAGGTTTAGGCCAAACATATATCAACATAACCAGATAAAATTAAGAAAACACTGGGAAGAGTTTACAACTCTAAAATGAGCAGAAATGCAATCAATGGGAAGTGGCTAGTCAGTATTTCAACTGCTTTCGTTGTGGGTGCTGTCTTTTTCCACTTTTAATTTTTGTCATGGAGACCATAGTCTTTGTGTCCCAAAGCCTCTCCTTCCTATTCACTTGCACAGTGCCTGCCATACTTTGGGTACAGCTGGAATACAAATAACTGCAAATAAGACACACCCCTGTGAAAACACAGAAGGACAAGTTTCTGTATCTTTTTTGACCATAGATGCTCAAGTATTCCCAATCCTGGCTATGGAAATGCACAGGTGCATGGAAGAGACTTCTTACTTCACACACTGGAATAACCTGTTTGATGATATGTTTTTATCTTTATGAAATCTGGCATGGTCCTAAAAAGGCCTTTAGCTCAGATATATCCCCCAAAGCTTTGTATTGGAGGCTTCTGTCCACCCACAGGCTGGTCACCTGAGTCTTCACCATTATTCTGAAGAACTTTTTATTCTCTTTTCCACTCCTTTTTGTCCCTGTTTCATTCCTTGTGCTGGCATGTATTCATATGGATTTTTTTTAACTGCTATTAATTACAGATGATGTTTCTTCTTCACACTTGACCGCAAAAAAAGACTGAAATGGACATTTATTGAATAGAGATGCAATGCACTGCACTACCAGTTGATGTGCTGCTCAGGCAGATTCTGAGGCCTTCCTTCCCCTTCTACTGCCCCCATTTCCCTGTGTCCATAATTTATTAAGCTCAGCAGCTCTGTCAAAAACCTGAAACTATAGCTCAGCAGCACTAATTGCTACTTCCATCATTAAAACTGATCCATGCTCCCTTGATGCAACCTAACCAAAGAGTGGCAAGACAGACAAAGGAAGCTTATGCTCCCTCAGAAAAATAGCTACCACTTCTACCAAGCTAACTCTTTCAAAAGGTAAATAAATACAAAAATACAAACAACAGCAGAGAGCATTGACATATCCTGGGCCTGTGAGCCTGCCTGTTTATTCAAAGGGCGATTAAAATGTTGGGAGGAATATCAGGTGGCCACAATTTACCATTTAGAGAAGAACATTTATTCAAGACATCAGCTTTGTTGCAAGGAGTCTGAGATCAGATGAGCAATGCTAAGAAAACACTCAGGATTCTGGAGAACGCAATGTTCTGGAGAACAGCAGGAATAAGTTTACAAACAAATTTTCAGATTATATGTAGAACTACTATCTCCGTGGAGGTAGAATCGTATGAGATATTTATGTGCATGAAACACAGCATAGCAAAACTGTTTCTTTTGTCAAGTGAATAAGAGACAGTTCATTTGTGAAGAACAAACACAGGGCTCACACAGGATTATTACTGCTGTGGTACTAAAAGTAGGAATAAAACACCTAGATAGAGCACAGGTAGTAAAATGCTGTGGATATCTGAGCCAGCCCAGGTGTTCTGTGCTATCTCTAGAACCTGTTTCGAAGTGACAGTATGTTTGCAGAGTTCTTGCCAAGTCCCAGGTGATCCCAAAACCTTTGGGATGTGGTGATAAAAATGAGTACTTGCTTTCTATAGAGGCATATACATGAGGGAAAATGTCCTACTCTCCACTGAACTTTCAAAAATAGGAAAGAGATGAAACAAACTGTAGAAATAAAAGGTCACTTTTCACATCAGAGAGAGGTCACCTCTGGATTTCCACAAGGATCTGTGCTAAGATCCATTCTGTTCAACGTACTCATAGGTAACACAATGAATGGAGAGAAGACCGTGTATATTGGTAACGTAAAAATTATTACAACAACAACAAAGACCATGAAGAATTGAGGAAGGACCTCATGACAGTAAGTGACAGAAACGGAGGATCACATTCAATGAAGATAAAGGTCCAATGAATAATGTACATGGGGAACAGGAAAAAATAAGTCTTGTTAGTCACAGCTGGCTGGAAAGGGGAGCAGCCCTTCCAAGAGTAGTCTGCTCCACTCCTGTTGCCTATTCAGCCCCAGGAGGATGTGGCAGATACACTCCTTCTGTTTGAACGAACTGAACTTTGGTCCAGGCAGATGCTCAGCAAGTAGGCCTAATCAAAGTTAATCATATTGTGTGAAGCTATCAGTGAGAACTCAGCACCAAACCCCAAAAAACCAGTTTGACTGGAGAATGGACTGATAAGTGGCCAAAACTGCATTATCACAGCAGAAAATCTGACTACAAATCAACCACTTCAGGGTATAAATATCTGCGGCCATCAGGGCCCGTTGAGCTCTCCCTCCATAGCAGCTGGCTGTGCAGCAGTGATCTCCCCTTGAGTAGGGACACCTCTCAAGGTTACTCCTTGAGGCTGAGAGATCTCTTACCTGACACCAGACATAGATGGGTTTGTAAGTGACTTTCTTGCATGCATGTAACATTTAAGATATGCTTAGTAAGCTTAAATGATAATCTTTGTATCCCATACTAACTTTAAGTGTAGTAAATAGAGTATTGACTGCCAATCCATCTGTACTTATTGAATATGTTACATAGCTAAATTTACTGACTAGAACTCAGTAAACTAACTACTAGATCAGATCTGTCTGAACAATCTCTTGACTCTTCTCCTGTGACAGAGGAGAAGAAAGCCCAGGGCTTCAGGATGCTTCCCTTCAGCACAGGCCTCCACCCCAGTTCCTCTTCTGCCCCAGACTCCCATTTCTGCCCCGTAAGCAATAAAATACCATTTTGCTGATGCTAGCAAGCCCAGCTGAAATGTGTCATTAGAAGTGACTAGTGAACACATTCATTAGCGTTCCTGGGTTGTGTCTCAGTCTGGATATTGCAATGCAAGAGTGCCATGGAAAATCTGCTCTCTCAGCAATGCTAATAATCTGAAAGGTCCCGAATTTCATAAATGAAACTGAAGTTCAAATACCAGATCACGTAGTCATGGTAGTACAATAATAGTCTGTCTTTTTAAGGTGGCCAATGACTGGGCTAACCTAGCTTGCTTTTCCCAGATGAGTTAACCTTTTCAGTAAGTGTAGACTATGTGAATTGCAGAGATGAATGGGATTTAATTCTCTCTGTGGCTTATAAAGCCACAGTGGTCTTGTACTGTGATTCAGAGATGAGATTAAAAAAAAAAGAAGAAAAATTAAAAAAGCTGAAATCAGAATTTGATGTAAATAACAAAACTTTAGGACATATCTATAAACTTGAGAGGTGTGACATATTCTTGTCTTCTGTCCATGCAGGTTTAAAACTACATGAGCAAAAGTAGGAAGTGCAAGCACTGCAGAAGCAAAAATAACATTCCAGTGACTAGGTTATAAAAATAATAAATTACAATGCTCTGTTCATAGCATAAATTCACAAAACACATACTTTGAAATATCAGCTTTTACCATTTGTTAGAAATACATACACCCGAACAAAAATCTAAATCCATAACATGGGTAAGAAAGGGAAAGTCTCACAGATTATCTTGATTATGACATTCACAACCAATTTTCTATTCAGCATAAAAGAAGGAACAATATTCCACTGGCAGAAAGGTATGTTAGGTAAACTAACATAGTTATCTCAAAGTTATATCTCAAGATATATATCATAGTTAATATCTCAAAATACTAGTGTGCAAACCTACACTGCTAACATAATTATCTTGTATGACTGCTAATATGACTACCATCTTCTTCAGTGCTTTCTTAGGCTTTTTTTCTCATTTTTTCTCATGGCTTTTTAACATATCTTTAAATAAAGGTAATAAATTCTATCATTTTTTGTGACTTTAGATTACCGTCTTTGGCCACACACTGAAAACCTTCATTGCTCCAACTGTTTACTACTGTCCAATTTGCACTCCCACACAACTATTTCCATGAACAAGAGTATTCTCTTCTTTCTTTGGGTCTATCTCCTTAGAAAGCAACTACTTTTACCAATTTCTGATCCCTACTTCCAACCTACTTTATTTCATAATGCAAATTACTTTGAATAAATAATTTATTCAAGTTCAGACTTTTCTTCCTGTTGTAGAATATCTATGAGGCAATTACAGCTTTGTCTAATCTATTTGTTTTTGAAAGTACTTCTTAATTTTGTGTGAAGAATTTTAACCCTATGGCCCAGTCAGGCAAGAGCTTTGTCAATATTTTGACCTAAGACTGATGCCAAAGGCTTACAGCCAGACAAATGTAGGAGTGTGAATAAAAAGTAAAGTATCCTGGCAGGTAAGATAGTAACTAGCTGGGATAAAATGACATTTCATTTAAGCTAATGACAAGACCAAAATTTTGGGGACCAAATTTACATTGTTTGTCCTTTGCAGAAAGAATGAAAGACATATATTACTTCATTAGGATAGGTAATGTGATCATAACCACATGGTGATTAAAGAAAGCTGAGTGGCAATTTCAACTCTATTCTATAACACTGAATGCAAAAAAGAAAAAAAAGGCATGTAAATTCAAAAATGAATTCCAAATAATTACGGTATTGAAATTTTAGTTCTTCATGAGGTAGGGCCATTGCATTGGTGCTGGAGTTAGAACCCTGAATTGGAGCTCAGGACTTTCCTCTTATGGTTAGATCCCTAGAGAAGGCCAAGAACATGTTCAACTTCAAATATCTATATTTTCTGCTAATATAAAGGAGAATACTCTTTTTTTTTTTGTTGGTTTTTTTATTTCTTTTTTTTTTTTCATTAATATCATTTTAAGCAGTGGAAAACTCAGGCTGTCTAGGAAAGAAAGAAATAGCAAAAGCTTTATGGAGAAATCTCTGTCAAAATCTCTCCTTGATTACTTTGTCCCTGCATGGAAAGTCCTTTGCAGCTTGGTTTCAGTCAACTTGGTGGCTTTTTGATTTGCAGCAAACTACACAGTAGCCTCTGATCCCTGGGAACTTATTGTTTCTGCCATCTCAGAAGCCAGTGCTGTTTCATCATTGCTTCTCTCAGCAGTCTCCAACTCTCACCTTGAGATGCAAAGCCTGCCTCTGTGCTGTGACTCTCTCCTGCTTGCCACATCCTCTAATCCAGAAATTTCCATCCTGAGCAGAACCAGTTACTCCTGGAGACAGGAAGAATCTCTCCACCTAACCCATCATGGTTTCTCTTTCCTCCCCATGACTTACTCCTACTCAGTTTGCTTTTCTTTTCCCAGAGACCAGCCTTTGAAGATGCCCTCAATCTGCCTTAGCTATCTGCCTCTTTCAGAGCTTCCTGCTGAGTTTGTCTGAGAGGTGCTGGAGTTATAAACACAGCTGTCTAAAGCACAGGGAAACTTCCAGGCACTGGAGGAGGTGAAATTGCTACACAGGAAAAGGGTAATTCTGCTTTCAGAACACTAAGATAGAGACAAGGTAGATAAATGGCTAGAAGAGGGAAAAGGCAAGCCAAAATCATAGCCCTTTCATAGAATACAGTAGTGAGTAACCAAATCATTACAAAAGTGCAAGACAACCATAGTTTCATTAACTATGAATCATGGAGAGGAAAATAAAGTCCATCAGGTGCTGAAGTGTTAGACTTGGCTTTGAAGAGTGCACAGTTCAGAGAAAGGGGATGCAATTTTTGTTTGGCTACCCCAGAGTTGCCCTCTTAAGTAAGCAAGATTCTCACCATTTTTCTCCACTTAGGGATTTTACTCGTAAAACAAGGAAGCAACTTTGTATGTTCCTATTAAAACTTTCACCAAGAGCCCTTGGAATGATTACTAGTATTCAAGTCTAAATAGTGTGACAGCCCTAGACCAAATAAGACTTATTTAACAGATGCATATCCACAAAGCTGTCCAAAATGTTTTGCAGTCACAAGTCATCGGAGACCACACAAAATGTCCTGCCGGTTACCCTTTTCTAGAAGCAAATTTCACACTGCAGTTTGCATTCCTTCTCTGTGCACCAGACTCAATGACCTCTGAGAGAATGCAAATATATAAAGATGAGCCACATTTGCACCAAAAGGGATAATTAAAGAGAGGAAGGAAATTAAGCAAAGAAAAATACACTGCAAATTTCAGAAAATCTACCTAATAGTGGAATAAGTGGATTGAGAGATAAATGGTCTCCCAAGAGATACAACAGAAAGGCTATCTGCTTGGATTAGTACTAAATGGAATGAACAAAACACTAGAAATTACATTGCAAGGAATAATTTTGCACTGACAGGGGAATGGTCAAGATAATCTAATAGTACTGTTCATCTCTAACCCACAAAAACTACAAGAGAGAGTATCATGAACAACACTTTTTGATTCTCTTTCACTTTGGCACTCCTCTATACTCAAACATTTTTTTTAATCCTGCCAAGAACTGCTTATGATGTGATGTGAAGCTGGGTCCAGCCTCTAAGGGATTGAAGAGAAGGATAGTCCATGAAATATTTTGGGAGGAGTAAGTGTTTACCACCCTCAGAGTTTTTGGTAGGTCTAGTATTTCAGCAGGTATGACTGTTCTAGTGGTGTGACTGTTCTAGTGGGGCGGCTGTATTTTTCTTTGCTGTTCACTACCTTGAAGGGATATTGGAGAGGGCTACAGAAGCCTTTGTTGTTTTGAGGCAGCTGTTTTGATTGCTCGCCAATGCAGCGCTGATCTTAGAGAATCTGCTGACAAAGAAAATGTAGGAGACTCACATTTGTGGGTTTTGTTTCTGTTTTTCAAGGGAGTATGCCCCTTGGGAACAGCCTTATGACAGCAGGCCAGAGGGGTGACATACGTGTGAACATATGTCACTGCCCCCTGCGGTAACGCACATGCAAACATATGGCACTGCCCTCCTGGTGCATATTAGTTGTCAACAGACACAGGAAGGCCCTTGCCCTGGTTATGTTTTTTATCATCCATATGGTTTTCTATTGCTCCTGATAGCAGATAAATTACAACTACTTCCAAAAACTATGTCTAATAATAGTTCGTGTTTATTCCAAATATAGATGCTTACTCTTTCCCTTTGGTACTTCCACAGAATTCATTGAGAACCAAGCAACATCTTTTCACTGCACTGCAGGACTCTGATGAATTAAAAGCAGAGGAAGAAAAAGAGAAAAGTCAGCAAACACACGACCAATGAGGTGAATAGCTGGAAGTGGACATGCAGCTTGACCCCTGTAACTTAGAAGGGGCTCAGTCTCATGGGAAAGAAAAGCCTCACTTTCACACTGTGTACATAGCACTGTGGTCAACAGAGAAAAATAGGATAGTGACCCAATATAAGGAGAGAGTGTTTCCCTAAAGAGTTTTACAAAATGACATGATGTATCAAAAGTAGAGTTGCAAGGTAACAAAATGGACTCAATTAAGATATGGACTTTTCTTTTTCCAATGAGAAATTTATCTACTAAACAATATTCTAGTGAAGGCTCCACTGGCAAAAACACATACCATCTCTAGATGGTGCTGAGGTTTATATTTGCAAAGACTAGTTACATGAACTGTGCAGATAAGGAATCTGAGGAACAGCTAGAAGTGGTTCTGCATTTGCTTACTACCTTAGTGTCTCTTCTCAGAGGTAACACCAAACATGCAGCCAGCCAGTTCAATTGCTCTAATAATGAATCCCTAAAATGTCATCAAAACCAAAGTGTATAAAATCAGTTTGTTTGAAAGAGTATTGACATCTCAAAGTCTGAGACAGGAAAATCATCCAGCTGTCCTGCCCCCATAAAGTCAACCTCCTTGTCTCTTCCCTCCCACACCCCAATACCCCAGCCACACCACAGGAGCTGAAGCAGCTTGCATTTGTTTGCCACACATCCAACAACATACTGCTTCATTCAGTGTTTCTGCTGAGAAGGAGACTACATATGTATTGCACTAAAACAAGAAGCAACATTATTCTTAAAACGCAGGTCTTAGCATATTGGCATACTTGGAGATCTGATCCCTCCTTTGCTGTTTGACTGGCAGAAGAACATCTGACGCATAAGAATGGTTGTCATGCAGATCGAGTTTGCACAAGTACAAAAGAACAAGGACAATCAATCACAAAACCTTACATTTAAAAAAGATTTCTATGGGCTTGTACTAATTCACTTCCGCTTAGATGAACTTGTGGCACTGAGAAAAGTCTTCCAACATTGCATGCCAATGAAATATATTTGAATAGGTTTATGTAGAAGCTCCCAGAGCAGTTTTGATGGAGTGTTCATAGTATGACTGCCATCAAAAAACTCACCCTAGCAAAGAACTCTACAATCAGACTCATACCTTGGGTCCTCAGGGTGATTTGGAAAGCACTTTAGTGGATCAAAACCGGTGTTACATTGTTAGCTGGATTTAGTATAGCAATTAAGAATGGGCAAAAGCTGAAAGTTGTATGCAATGGCAAATGCTACACAGACATAAAGATTTCTCACTTGGAGTTATGACTGAAATGATTTGGTGGAGTCATGCTCTGTGACCATTTCAAACTATATTTTTAACAAGCTAGGAATATTATAAAAATTAACAAACAGCAAATTCTTAGGACACATTGATGGGATTGTCTTTTTCTTTCAGGTGGACAGAACTTTATGACAGGAACCAATGTTAGGCTAATGTAAACAACTTATTTTGCCTACCTTTGTATTTCAATACCGTAGTTCGATATAACCACATTTCTCCAAAGACTCGTATTCTGTTATTGAAAGGTAATGGTGGGAACCAACTTAAGAACATGTAAAATGTAAGATTTTTTAATCAATGAGAAGCTATTAATTTAACCAAGCCTTCCTGTAATAATATTGAGACAGACTGTCTGCCTGTTTTTACATTATAGCTAGCTTTGCAATCTGTATGGAATCTAATGAGGTGTGTACTTTTTGTGACTTTATTGATTCAGAGTAGTCCTTAGGATTTTAATGCTGCCAAAAACCTAGCATTTTTCCACAATTTTTGAGGGGTTGTCTGCTATCTGGAACAACAAAGTTATTATTTTAGTAAGAGTCGTTGACTCTTGCCACTACACATGGAACTGATTTAGCTGGTCTTTACTAGATCACATTAAGCTCAGACCTGATGTGACCCAATGCATCAGGGATCTGACTGACACCCATGTAAAACCACACTGATGTGTCATTTGATAGGCTCATTAAAGTCATGCTGCACACGTGTGGCCCAGTGGCAGCATGATCCCTCAAGTCCCCAAATAACAACAGTGATATTCTAAGCAGTTCTTGACCCTACATATTTGGAGTTGACCAATATCTCAGAGCAAAAATTTGGGGTAGACGAATACATTTTTAAGACTTACAGAAACTCAATAGATCTTCCTAATCTAAAAATAGGCTGAGGTTTAAGCATTTTTATCCCACTTTCATGATGCATCACTACTGACTTCAGCAGAATAGTCCACAGCTGAAATCCAACATAGAATTGTTGTATTTTGCCAATTGTGGCTTTGTCATTTTCAGACTTTATTAAAAATTGCCATTAGCTCAGGAAACTTTTACATATAGTTATAGAAAAGAATATGTAACTAATTATACTCAAATCACTGAAAAATTAAGAAGGTTTTTACTTGTTGATTTCTTTAACTTACTTTTGTAGTTATTTGGTGTATTTTTTTATTTGCACTGACTTTTTGGTGTAGTATCTGAGTGTCTTCCATTAGGGCATTAAGCAATATGACTAATGTCTGAAATATGCTACATACTCTGGAAAAATTTTGCTTTGTGTATGGAAAAACAAAACAAATGTACTGGCATGTGGAAAAAATAGAATCAGTGATACATCCCTCACTGTTGAAAAAAGCTGGCCGGAAAATAAGAATTCTGCTTTGTGACAATGTCAAGGTTTTACAACTTGTGTTCATCCTGCATTAGAACAACGTTAAAAAAAAAAATTAAAAAATCCACCTGTGGGTAAGACAGTTTTATACATTCTCTTAGAAATGGGAGACACAGATGAAATTATGCCCCTGCTTATTGTAGGGGGGGTTGGACTAGATGACCTTTAAAGGTCCCTTCCAACCCAAACCATTCTATGACCCTATGATTCTATGAAAATTCCATATAATAACTACCAAAGCCACTAGAGTTTTTGCTGTGGAGTATACATGCATCATCCCATAGTTTGCTGCATCTTTATTTTTAGTCTGAGAAATGGGGTCTGGGAAAGCATGGTGGAATTGGAATGGCCTGTCCTGGGGTTGGTCTGCTCTAGATGAGCTCACCTCCCTTCCCACATGGCAGCAACACAGACAGAAATAGGAAAGAGCTCAGTCCTCAATATATATTTAGAAATGTCACATGTTATACAGTGTAAAGATAGATCACATGTTAAATATCTGAATATATTTACTGATTAGTAGGGGCACCTTGTTCTGTTAGTTGCATAGTGCATTTCTGCAACTTCTATCCTACACATGAGCTAACTGAAATATAGTACAGAAGAACTACAGCCTAATGTTTAATTTTTTTTATGAAAAATTGAGCTATAAAGCAGTTCTCAGTCTTGGAACATTTTTATTTCTGTTTGGCAGGAAAAACAAGAAAACTTTGAGTTCCTAGTGAAAAACAAAGTATTCCCAAAAATATTATGCTATACCATGTTAACAGTGGAGCTAACGTTAACAGGAAATTTTTTGTGTGTTGAAAGAATAGTTAAGCATGGGCTTTACTTATAATCAAAGGAAAAATTACATCAAAATCAAAAGCAGTTTTACTGACGTCTTTTGGGCCAGTGATTTGAATGGAACAACTTGGCTGTTTGAAGTTTATGCTTTTAAAGAGTGATTAATCAGGACCCAGGTAGATCATTTAATATCTCTCTCTAATCACAAAGGTAAAATATTTTTTAAAAAGACAGAATAAGCTCATCTACATTCCGTTACCTGTATGTACCTGTACCCATTACTTGCAATAAATTTTAACTTAAAAATGGGGAAATAAATCTGTCGGTGATTTTCAGTCTATAGTGAGTGAAATCCTGAGTTCTCTGAATGTCTTGTAAAGGACACTCTAAAGCTTTTTTGGTTACAAAAAGTAATGAAGAAAATTAAATGTGTTGCCACACTAGGCTACAGTTCAGTATAAAACTCTTCACTCCCACTGTACAACATCTAGGGGCCTGCAAATTCATGAAGGTGCAGACTTTAAATCTGCATAATAACTCTTGCAAATGGAAATGTATATATGATCTGAATCTAAGCAATTCCAAAATTACTTCAGTGGACTTCCTACTTTTTATTATGAACTACTATTTTCAAACACTTTTGAGAGACCATAAATACATGTGTTCTGAATAATTCATTAATCAAAAATATTTGACAAATTTCACGTAGTGGAAAGGCTTTTACTCTCCCCTTTTAGTTAAAGTGAAAATAAAAACAAAACTGTCACAAGACTTCAACAATCACAATAAAAATAAATGCCAAATAAGAATACAGAAAACATAACCTAAGATAGTGTTTCATGAGGAAAAGAGACCTAAGGTGACTGGATATAGATATGCACCCACTAGCTAAGAGTGTATGACAAATGAAACATATTTAAGTAGCCCAATTTTCCTTCTGATTTAATAGGATCCAATAAATGGAAACTGTATGGCCAGAATAATGAAAAGAGCACAAAATTTATCTCATTCTGTTGCGTCCTCTCTGTGTTCTTTTGTCCTTTGATTGCACCGGTGGATAATATTATTTTGTTCCCAAGGAAATATGTCCCTTTGATTAGGTTGCAGATATTCTCTCATTTGTCACTGTTCTATCAAGCTATGCCATGTAACAGCAGGAACCCTTGATTATTTAATTGCTTGTAAGAACTCATTAAATCTTACTATCAATCATTGGACATATGGCAAATATCACCCAATGGCATGAGAGGTTTTAACAGTGATCTGTCACTGGGGCATACCCTTTCTTTAGTAGCACAGGCCCTTTGTTTAGTTCTCTGATCATCATAATTTTTAATTAATATTGATTTGCAAAAGAGTGTTCATGTAGTGGCCTTAATCTATGGGTACAAGGATAACCTTCTAACAGAAACATTTGCAATTCCATATGAATATACAGAAACCTCATCTAAGAGAGTTTAACCTTTTTACAGTGTTTTGTAGATGGTGCTAGTCTGATGATAATCTAATTTAGTCTTCAAAATACATATGGCTTATTAAGAAAAAACCTATAATAAGAAGTCACACAATAGATTTTGCATCAACACCTTGATGGGATTCTATGAAGCATCTGTGATGATATGAAGGAAAAAGACATTTTTCAAAATATAGAATATTATCTGTAGCTAATAGAGGTAGCTACCTATGCAGCTACTTATTTTGTCTGCAACAAAGAGCAAGTCAAAGAACTGGGAAGAAATCACACCAAATATTGTTCAATTTCATCACAGATGCTTTAGGGTTTACAGATTATATATACACAGATGAATGGACCTAAAATAGTGAAAAAAATCTGACTACTGCAAAAATCCTACCCTAGATTTGTAGAGTCTAACAAGAGGAAAATTTAGACTCTGCATTCTTTGCAGTCAGAACTTTAGCTACAGCAAATTTTACCTGTGGAGATTCAAAATGAACAATGCTCTAAAGACAAATAAACTTTCAAAGGTGAAAGTCTACAGTAGTTTCCGATGGAATTACTCCATATTTGCTATCATAAAAGTTAGAGCTACATTTGACCCTCTTATTCTGGTGACAACTCTTTTACTTTACTGGACTCACAACCTTTCACTATAATTTGTTCATTAGTATTACTTGGAAATTGCAGGAAGCAAAAAAAGGAACCCAACCACAAAACGCTTCTTTGATGAATATATTCAACAAACACTTGTCTCCATCTTATTGTTGACATACTGTTACTTGGAGAGAAACCCATGTGCTCTAAGCTATTTGTAATAGCTTTGTCTAAAATCCTTTTTCTTTTGACAATTTTGTGTGGAAAACATAAGAATAATTGATAACTCAGGCTTCTATTCATATATGCTGCCTGTGACGTATTATGCTCTTTATTTGATCTGTGCCTTTGTATTTTTTTAAGATGACATAGAGGTTTTACCATCACAACAGTTTAGGTTGGGTAAGGGGAGTTAAATTCTAAAATTATATTTATAGGTTCTTGGAACAAATTTTTGGATATGAATCACAGCTGGTGTCAGTTTAGTTTGCAGTTTTGGTTCAGTGGGTAAGTTCTACAAAAGAACTGAAGATTTGAGTAGCCATAAATAGTAAAGAGCCACAGACACTTTGCTTTAAAAGAAAGTGGAAGGGAAGTTATGAGAAGCAAGAAAGAGCAGCAGGATCTTATTACCTGAGATTTGTATCTGTTTTTAGGTATGGAAATGATGAAGAAAAGAGGCAGAAAAGGAAAATGGACTTGGGGGCTGATTTTTCTCTGTGGTAGTATTTCAGGCTATGTTTTCTTGTTTTATGAACTACTGTCTCTATATGTTTCTGTGTATTAAGCCCTTTTCTGTTAATAGCAGTATTGTACCAGACACATAATCATAATTTTTCTTATAATATGTTAAGGATTATATCATAGCTTTTGTAATAAAAAATAGCTGCTTTACATTTTCATGAGGACTTATGTTAAGATTCCCACACTTTTTCAAACAATTATATTAATTTAAAAATATATAATATCTATTTTTAAACTTAATTTCTTAACATTTGATCCTCTTCCAAACAGGATTCATCTGTGTCTAAATGCCTGTGTGCATATATACAGTCTGAGGACAGATTATTCAGGTGTTTTGTATTTTCTGTTAAAGTAAACTCTAATTCATTCTTTTGGAGGTAGAACTCAGTCCCGTAACAAGGGGAAACACCTTCATGACAGATATTCAGCTGCCCCTAATACATGTTTAACATTATTATAGCAGTATAAGGGATGTAAAAGAGTAATTTTCCTTTCCTGGAAAATGCCATAAGACTGTCTTAAGATTCCTCTAAGCAGTGCTGCCTATGAAAAACTATCCCAAGGAGCAAACCGGATACCATGGCTCCTGAGAGAGTTGTTTAGGAAATGTTTCAACGAATATATTCAGTTTAAGTACTGGTTTGTTTTGCAGTTTACATAACTAACTACCTTGACAAAATGTTACAGGTAGAAAAATCACAGATTGTAGTGGGTTTATAAGCATTTAATTCTCAATTTTGGTCCTCATTCTTCCCAGTTTTCCATGTTGTGACGTTGTTGAAGTAGTTGTGCTTTTTACTCCCCTTTTGCTTAAGTTTAATAACTCTCTAATGTAAGATGATAAACAAATTCAAGCATTCTATTTGAAATTCTGAGCACACACAGACTATTTGGAATTTTTTCTCAGAATTCAGAGGAACTAAGAATTTCCTCTGTGTCCCCCAAACTGATGCCTTTATGCCCTTGCTACACTTTCTGCAGGGTTGTTTTAGCTAACTGCATGTTCTGAATGTCAGACTGGCAAATGAAATACTGTCTGATATAATGTTATCACAGAAACAGTCATGAATGAACCTCATTTTAAGAAAAAAAACCCCAGCACTACGGTTCCTGGGTCTGGAGTTATCATCTCAAAACACTTGTTCATTATCTCCCAAAACAATTATTTCCTTTGTTGAATAGAAATGAGTCCATCTGATTTACTTCTGCGTAAGGCAGTGGAAAAGACCTCCTTTGCCAACTGACTTGAGATTATGCAAGCAAAGAACTCTGTTAACCACTCAGAGCAACTGGAAAACACTGTGTTTTCCCAAAAAAATGTTTGAACTGAAGGGCTTCACAGATTTAGTCTATTAATGAGAACTACAATACATTACAGTAACTTCATTACTTCCAAGGTAGGTTTGAACCAAGTGTGTCATCTCAGGAGTAATGAATGATCCTTTAGGGTAACAGGCAGTTATTATTTTTCTCCATAGTGATATTTTGGTGGAAGTGTACCAAAGACACTGTGAGATTATGCCACAAAGTACAGAAAGTCTTCCAGGAAGCAAATGAATAAGCTTTGCTACGTGAGCATAGAATAAGACCCATTAAAACCCATTAAAGGAACCCAAACTGTAGACAGAAGGTAAAGGAGGATTGATTTGTTGTAGCTGTAAAGGCAATAGAATGTCCATTTATTAATTAAAAGTACATTTTATGTATTGTGATGTGATAAATAGTTTGACTGTTTAGGTTAATTCCCTCAGAAATGCACCTAAGGCTATTAACACTGATAAATTATGCACTACTACTTTTTAAATTTCTGATAGACAGTCTTCACAAGTATGCTCCACTTTATTTTCAATTTTAAGCAGCAGTTTTGTCTAATCATATTCTTCATTTAACTATTGCCACTAAAAGCTTCTTGGCCAGAAAAAAGCCAAGCTTTCACAAACAGTTTCAATCTGCTCTTTTTCCTTCTTTTCCTGTCAAATACACATGCATATGAAACACAGTTTCCTGTTTTGAAGGACTCCACTGAAAAGAAATAATATACTTTTAACTATATACTCCCTTGACTTTATACTCCCTTTAACTTGGGAGTGCTAAACCAAGTAACCCCTGCATAAAAGAAATGTTTAAAATGTGACAATGACATTTTTAGATATAAATAAATACAAAGAAAATATTGAAGGTATATGTGCATACATAAATCTATATATTCACACCCATCAAAATCCTGGGAAAATATATTAAGCTGTTTCTTCTAGTAGAGTATTAACTAAACCAGCTATAGGTGAAAAACACAAAATAATTTTCACAGAAGTCATGTGTCTTTGAATATGTAATGTTTTAAGCTTAATATCTGTATTTTGTACATGTATATATAAATACATTGTCTGTATTCTGATATAGACATATCTCTATACATTTTATGTATTCTGAGTACTTAGCACTGAGCCTATTTCTGAAAATCAGGCATCTTTATATTACCAAGGTAAAAAAATCAACTTAATATATTTCTCATTTTCTGTAAATTTGAATGTGTGATCATGTGCATGCCTGAATGAGTGCATATGCTTCTGTATGTGTGTGTTCTGAAAATTAGCTTTTTTTGTCACTCTCTGATGGTGGTGATGGAGGGAGACAAAGAGTTTTCTCCCACCATAATTTCTAAAGGCATTTAAAGGGTTCATTGTTTCAAATCAAAGAGCTCTTCATAATAAGTTCCAATAAAATGCAATCCATTACAATTTTACATGAGCAGAAGCTTTCAGCTTGTGCATATTTTGTCAGGAAGGCAATTTAAAGCTTATAAACACAAATCACATCTTTGGGTTTTAACCACAAAACATTTACACAGTACTGACCTACCACCTACGGTATCTCAATAGACAGCCAAGAAGTAGAGCACTCCACCTGCAATAGTAGGCAGGACCATGAAGCAAGGACGTGGAGATAGCATTTTCTTTTGGGGCAGACCAGGTGTTGAGGTATCTATTCAGGAATTCTCAGAAGATTGGGAGAGAAAGGGACATTTGCTTCCTTGTGTTTATATCCCTTATCAAAGTGTTTATTGGACATAAAAATTAAAACAGTTATTTGGATTACAGACGTATCTGAAACAGGTTTCTATGCCCAGGAAGGTGGTCTCTGGGACTATTTATTTATTGCTTTTTTCCCACCTATATTCTATAATGATGTTTGTGAACTAATACCTACATTGACTAGATCCACAATTGCTATAACACCATAGCATCTCTGATCACTAGCTGATTCAGCACAGTTTGTAAAAAAACCCTAACGCATAAAGGTCAATTACTCTTAGAAAAAAATATAAAGAAATATTATTCACTCCATTTTACTGGAGGAGAATTGAAGCACAGAGATGCTCTGTTGTTTGCCCAAGGTTACAGTGGTTTAAGCAACTTACTCAAGAGAGTCTAAATCAAGCATTTCTGTGGGCTACTCTGTCTTAATGTGCAAACATTACTCTCTTTTTTCTCAGTATTTCCTATTCTGGGAATCTTGAAAGAAGAGTGAAGATTCATCTTGCTAGGGAACTGGTATTCATAGACTCATGAATCATAGGATAATCTTAGCTGGACTGGACATCTGTAGGTTATCTGGTCCAACTCCCTGTCCGAATCAAGGCTAACTCAGACGTAAGATCAGGTTAATTAGGGCATAGTCTGGTCAAGTTCTGAAAGCTTTGTGGAAAGTCCACAACCTTTCTTGACAGCCTGTCCAGCAATCAACCATTCTCTCGATGAAGAATTTTCTCCTTGAGTCTACTTGCAATGTCTCATGCTGCAACTTTTTATCATTTCCCCTTGTCATTTCTTCATGCATCTCTGAGAAGAGACTGCCTCTGTTTCTCCAGAACCACCCATTATGTACTTAAAGACAGAAAATAAATCACCTTTTGACCTTCTTTTTTCCTAGCTAAATAAATACATTCCTTCAGCCTCTCCTTCAGCATCTCATGGGCTCCAGCCCCTGATTATCTCAGTAGCCCTTCTCTGGCTTTGCTCCAATTTGTTGGTACCTCTCTTGTAGTGGGGAGCCCAACACTGATTGTGGCACTCCAGATGTGAGTGCACACACAAGTTCTCAGGGGGAATAAACACCTCCGGTGACCTGCTGGCTGTGCTCTCACTAATGCAGCCCAGTATGGACTTCATTTACCTTTTGTTGTGCACACTGTTGACTCATGTTCAACTTGCTGTCCACCAGGATCCCAGGGATGTTCTCTGCAGGGCTAGATGTTTTCCAGCCAGTTGGCCTCCAACTCACATAGATGCCAAAACAGCCCTTACCCCCAAAAATAAGGTAACTAAGGGCTATACGAGGTACAGTTATAGTTTAGAAGAAAGAAGCTATCCAATACCATCTCAACATGGGACTGCAGTCTGACAATTACTAAATATCCTGTGTTTCCCATTAAGATTAAGGGAACTTTCAGGTCCCAAACCCTTTAGATCTTTAAAAGAAATAACAGAAAAAGGTTCATAGAAAACAAAAATCACTTTGTAATAGAAAAGTGGATAACTTGCTAGTCACTGTAATATATAGCGATGTATTCTTTAGCACCGACATTGTTTTATTCCAAACAATCACAAGTCAGCAAATTGTTTTAAAAATGACACATTTACTGTTATCTGTAATTTGATTCTGTTACCATGTCCCTGGCATTTATAATGTCCCCACTAGATTTTTACCCCTTTCCTACCATTAAATTGTTACCCTCTCTCCTGGTTTGCTTTTTTTTTTTTTTTTTTGTCATTTTGGGTCCATGTACTTTTGGCATTTTTAAATGGCTGCATATTGATTCTGGAACTATTAGCTGTTACTGGCTTGTTTGTACAATTGAATCATGGTCCCAAATGAATATTTTGTGTTATAAAATATTTTCCAGTGTATTAAGGAGCCAACCAAAAATCAAAGGGAATGGTTATTCTAAAATCTTTTTCTCATTTGAAATTAGGAAATTGTTTCAAAAACTCACATCTTACTTCTTTTCTGTGCACAAACTGCCTACAAAAATGAGTCTGGTGCCAACTAGAGTGTTTTTAAAGCACATACAACTCTAACCTTTCTTAATCTAATTTACATTTTAAAATGTTTGTGGTTCCAATTCAATTCATGCTGATCCTGCCATAGAAATGTGGGAGGACAATGTTTAAAATAATAATAATTCTTTCCTCTTTCAGACAGCCAAGCTTAGAAAAGAAGAGTTCAGAGTATGTTGGGAGAGGAAAGAAAACAGGCCTGGATTCATTCATTTTTTTGCTAAAGTAGAGCCACATACAGAATCAGAATATTCACAGTAGAGGTTTTGGAACAATCACAGATGGCCTGATAAATAAAGGAAAGAAAGTAGTGAGAGAAAATCAAGCTACTTCCATGTTGTAGAATGTAGCTGCGGAGGGAGGAGATGAAGAGACAGAGCCATTACCGCTGGAACAGAAACGTTGCCATGGGAGCAGGGATAAGGATAGCTGGTACCCTGGAGGCAGTGACGGGGGGACAAAAACAAAAAAAAAAAAAAGGGCTAAAAGCTTGGAATGCTCTATGTATAGGGGACAGACTCTCCCCTCCCTGGTGTTTTAGGAAGCCTGAATTGCCTTGTTCCCAACCTATGTAACCACATGTATAAGGGGGCCAATGCCAGAAATGCAAAAATTTGCAAGGGGAATATTAAGAACCTGTTACAGAAATAGTTGTTTTTTTCTGACCAATTTGGAGTTCCTAGTTCTCTCTTCCCTTTGCACTCATTTAAAAACATACATAGTATGTGAGATGCAAGGTGAACATCCATGTTCACAGGCTGATATCTTGTGGATTGCTAACGAAAAGACAGAGACATTATCCATGGGAACAGAAGATTTACAGTTTCTTCCTCTAATAAGTCATAGATTGGCTCATAGGAGTGTAGTTACAATTCTAACACTATGAGGGTTTGACTTAGGAAGACATATAATTTTTAAAAACCTTGCTAAATACCTCTATGGATACTTTTCAGTAAAATATAGGACAAAAATTCAAGCAATATCCTGATGTCATGGGACATAACCATGGGCCAACAGGGATAAAAGTTGTTCTAGGATTTTGCCATGTTTTTTTTAGTTTTAAAGTTACTTTAAATTAGGTTGCCATTTCCTGTATACAAATCATGTATTGCAGTTTCCCATTTTCCCAAACAGCAGGCATTTTAAATAGAAAATATCAGCAAAGGAACTTTTCTCCCCTCTTTTTCCATGTAAAGAATAGAGGCACAGAGGGTAGATATGGTTAAATTTTTGTAGCATAGTTAAACATCGAACTTTGGACCCTCTGCCCCATGATTTACCTGCAAGATTTTGTTCTCTTTCTTCCCCACAAGTCTGTCTTGCACTCATTTTCTTTCATTCTACAGTATGATCTGATTGTTCAAACTCTGTGACCAAAACCCCCGCATTGTAACCTTTCTTGAAAGTGTGTATTAATAAACACAAGCAGGACTTGTCAGTGCAGCAAAAAAATAAAACTGCCTGTTATATGCAAAGTACATCTTTAATGATGTTTAAAAAGGAGCTAAACATCTCTATGGGAATTCTTAAAACACTTATCTCTTAGGCCCTTATTTAGTTTTGCGAGTCTTTGTTGTTTAACAAGCTGGAGAAATGGGTCATCTAATGTTATATTAATCAGTAAATTAATATTTTAATTTGATTTTCTTTATAGTTGAGATGCTTGCGGCATCTCCAGTGTTTTCTCTCTCCATACACTGATGTTAAGCAGTATCATTATCATATCGTACCTTGGGGTTGTGAGATAACAGGGTCCAGTGATAGCTCTATTCTTAGGAGAGTGGGAGGTTTATGATGACACTTATACATTTTAAATGGCACATGGAGGCTCTCATGTAATGAAATGTCTTACAGCTGAGTCATAGGCTTTTCTACATTAGGCTTTTCAGTTCATACACTTGAAATCACAGCTTTCAGGTCCAAGTAGGTGATATATTTTGCCAATCTTTTAATACAATCTTTACAGTGTGCTGGAGTAAAAACTTCACTCATTCAGTTTTTCATGAACAGTCCTATTTTGAAGGTTTTTGATAAGTTCCAAAAGATATGACTATCAATAGATGAAAAGAAGAGAAAAGGAAAATTAATTCATTTTTTTAAGGTTAAGTTCTAGTTTAATATAATTTTTCAAATATTCAGTAAATCAAATGCAGAAGAGACACAAATTTTATTTAACATTATGAGCTCTAGTTACCTTTTTGAAATCTGCTTGGAAAATCAGAATTTGTGATTAGATCAGGCCAGACTGTCCCTGGCCCTTGCGCACAGGATATATACAACAGCCGACAAAGAAAGCATTCTCCTTTTTGCTCTCTTATGCATGACCTTATAACAGGTCAAAAAAGTGCTAAGATGGAAATGGTTCACAGGTCACTGTTAGGTGAGTACAAAGGAAGAAACAGTCTTTGTTCATTTTACCTCCTTAGACAGTCACAATCTGACCTTCTCACCTTCTCCTTTCCCTCCAGACTCCATAATTGAGGATATTTACTGCATCAAAGATCCCGAATTGAGTATAGGCCCACTCCCTCTGTTACAAATACACAAATCACACTTCCTGGTGCATGTTTGCACCAATGGTAAGTTACATGTCTGAGTGAAAATATATGCTTGGTGATACTCTCACATACCAAGGTCAAAGCAAATCACATTCACACATTCCATATCACAGCCAGTTTACTGGCCATACTTCAGCACATGCACCATAACCATATATGACTGTACAATAGCCAACATTTTATTGTTTCTTGAGCTTCACTGGCTTTGTAACATAGTCATTCACAAAAATGCATCCAAATACAGGTTCTGCTTACGGTCATAATTATGCAAGTGCAAAACTGGCCCAGCAGGAATGTAAGCATGGTGATGCTTTCCTTCTCTCCCTCCCTCTCTTTCTTTTTTTTTTAAAAAATTTTTTTAAATAACTTAAGGCCTGGGATGTGAAATGGCATTTTAAACATTGCATAGCATGGGATTCTAGGTTAAGGGACCAAGTTGTGTCTGGCAACCCTTAGGTGTAATCAGAAGCCTTTTTTTCCCATCTCAGGATAGTTGTATCAGCTTTCCTAAAGATAAGTCCACCTGGATTCATAGAATCATAGAATAGTTTGAGTTGGAAGGTACCTCTAACTGTCATCTAGTCCACCCCCCCCTGCAGTGAGCAGGGACATCCCCAACTAGATCAGGTTGCTCAGACCCCCATCTAACCTGACCTTGAATGTTTCCAGTGATGGGGTATCTACCACCTCTCTGGGCAATATGTTCCAGTGTTTCACCACCCCCATTGTAAAAAATTTCTGCCTTGTATCTAGTCAAAATCTATCCCCTTTTAGTTTAAAACCATTACCCCTTGTCATATTGAAACAGGTCCTACTAAAAAGTTTGTCCCCATCTTATAAGCCCCCTTTTAGTACTAGAAGACTGCAATAAGGTCTCCTGGAGCTTTCTCTTCTCCAGGCAGAATAACCCCAACTCCCTCAGCCTTTCCTCACAGGAGAGGTGTTCCATCCCTCTGACCATTTTTGTGGCCCTCCTCTGGACCCACTCCAACAGGTCCATGTCTTTTGTGTGCTGAGGACTCCAGAGTTGGACTCAATACTTTAGGTGGGGTCTCACCAGAGCACAGTGGAGGGGCAGAATCACCTCCCTCGACCTGCTGGCCATGCTTCTTTTGATGCAGCCCAGGATACAGTTGGCCTTCTGGGCTGTGAGCACACATTGCCAGCTCATGCCCAGCTTTTCATCCACCAGTACCCCCAAGGCCCTCTCTGCAGGGCTGCTCTCAATCCCTTCATCCACCAGCCTGTATTGATACCAGGGGTTTCCCCAACCCAGGTGCAGGACCTTGCACTTGGCCTTGTTGAACCCCATGAGGTTCACATGGGCCCACTTCTGAAACTTGTCCAGGTCCATCTGCATGGCATCCCATCCCTCAGGCATGTCAACTGCACCACTCAGCCTGCTGTCATCTACAAACTTGCTGAGGGTGCACTCAATCCCACCATGTAATTGATGAAAATATTAAACAGTACTGGTCCCCTGAGGACCAGTGTATGGACCCCTGAGGGACACCACTTGTCACTGGTCTCCATCTGGACATTGGGCCGTTGTCCGCTACCCTCTGAATAAGACCATCCAACCAATTCCTCATCCACCAAACAAGCCACCCACCAAATCCATATCTCTCAATTTAGAGAGCAGGATGTTGCAGGGGACTGTATCAAAAGCCTTGCAGAAGTCCAGATAGATGACATCTGTAGCTCTTCTCTTGTCCACTGATGTAGTCAGGTCATCACAGAAGGCCACTTGATTGGTCAGGCAGGATTTGCCCTTGGTGAAGCCATGCTGGTTGCCTCAAATCACCTCTCTGTCCTCCATGTGCCTTCACATTCAATCAGCCTTGAGGCCAAAAATGATGTGTGGGCCATTGGCTGGATGACTGCACCAAAATATTTTGAAGTTAAAATGAGTGGAAGAATCTAAATGAATGTGCTTGTTATCCTAACACAAGAACAATAGTATTAATAGGTAATTTTATAATATAAGATCCATGAAAAATCTTGTGATGGTTCATTGAAAACTTGTGTGAATATTCACATTGGTTTTGATTGGTACTAGTTTCCTCTGAGGGAAGTACTATATTTCATCAATTTTTTTACAAAAGCTTGTAAATAGGAAAACAAACTTCCAAATATGTTTTGAACTAGGATGAAGTTCTGAGCCTAATTCAATGTTAAAATCCTTCTGAATGCGAGAGTAAATTTACCCCAATTTTAATATGGAGGACTTTTAGACAAGTATGAAACTTTGGAGGTGTTTGTCTTCATTGTGAACATTTCTCACATCTCTAGCTATCATGTTAAGGTCATCACTTGTCAGTATCAACAGAACAAGCTTTTTCTTTCAGTTACTCCTCACTGAAAGTTGTGGGGACAGGTTTGACTGCCTATATGATTTTGAAGCCCCACCTTCTGGAGCCTTTACCCACAACAAATAACATCTGTCTTCAAAGACAGTCTCGCCAGCTTTGGAAGGCCCAAGTCAATGGAATACATAAGCAGGGACAGCAGAAGGTGTCTTAAAAAGGTGGGTGCTCCAGAAGTGAACATGCATGAGAAAAAAAAGAGGCAGTCTGTTTAAACGGAATCAAATAACCTAAGGGGCCTGGCTACACTCCGGTTTTTACATCACATGTAAAAACAAGTTAGGAAGAAGTTGCTTGCTTTAGCTACTTAAAAAATAGATTGAAATTCCAATTCTCCTGTCCCAAAAGCACAGCAACATTTTTTCCCTCTATTGATTATCAGTCCACTTCGGTTGAAACAGTCCTGACTAAGATCAAAACCTCTTCGAAAAGATTACTTTAAACCTGATGAAGTACCAGCACCACTGCACTATGCTATCAGATGGGTATTTTTGGAAAATGAGAGTAAATCAATATTAATAATATAAACCAGAAATTGATTGATTTTGCCATTAAAATATGTAATGGTGAAAAAGCCCATATCTAATGATTTTTGTTAAAGTCTGTCAGTAACATATTAATTAAACTGGATACATGAAAATATTCGAAGACATTTGTAAGACTTACTTGGGTCAACCAATTTTTAAAAGCAAAAGTTCTACCATTAATAAATTGGAGAAGGATCATAGCCGTTAAGCAATAAGGATGAAAGTCACACGAAAGGATGATTATGAGAAATTTGAAAAAAGAATTTGCAGTCTCCATCATTCTCTGTCTCTTACAGTCTAATAAGTTAACTTGTACTGACTGGCAAGAGAGGCGATAAAAACTGATAATTCTTTAAATGACACTAATTCCAGGATGTATGCAAAGCCTTACCAATGCCTTAGCATCTATCAAGGACATATTAAATAACTCAAGATAGTGGATTAATATTGTGTAACCATCTTCAGAAATTCTAAACCATCCATTCCAACATCCTTACTAGCATTGATTATGAACCATTGAATCAGTACTTTATGTTCATTTCCTTTCATTTGCTTTATTTTACACTGGGGAATATTTGCATTTGTACTGCATTCCTGCTTCAAGTCTAACACACTTTAAAATTCATACCTGCCTTAATGCAATAGTAACTTTGGTACCCTGTTATTGTCTTTGACAACTATGTCCAACCCCTCCTCCACCCAACAGGGGAGAATGAAAAAAAAAAAAAAAGGAAAAAAATTTTAAAAAGGAGGAAGATAAAGAACTAAAAAGCCAGTGATTTGATAACAAAACCAACACAGAAATAGCTAATTGGGAGATTTGGGAATTATCAGCTAATATAAGTCAATAAAGGTCTAGTAATGATTTCCCAAAAAAGTTAACAAAAGCACCACCAACAAAATGAGGAGTTAGAAAGCACATTACAGCAAACAGTAAATCATTTTGAAAAAGAATCAAAATCACTACACAGAACTGAAAACCACTAAGTCAATCCTTATTGTCAAGCCTAATGTGATCCAATGTACCGTAGTGAGGGAATGGGAAGGAAGTGTCTACACCACATGTTGAATTAAAGGGAATCAACCAGCCATTTACTTTCATTTATTTAGTAACCTTCGTGATGAGATCATCAAATATATTGTCTCCTCAGGAATCATAGAAGGCTACTACCTCACTCTCTTTTTTTCTAGCGCACCCTTTCTAGTCTGATTTTTCTGTCAGACTATTTGATCTGTTAAATGCATGGGTTTTTTTTTAGGGGGAGGGTTGGTTTTGCTCTGTACAAGGGGAAAAAAATACAAAGATAATATTCCAGCAGATTAATTTTAAGTCACTATGAAGGATACATTAATGGACCTCTGAAGATTACAGTATCACGTTTGTAAAGAGTAATGCTCGCAGCAGCCTATGTTAACAGAAACCAACAGAAAACAGTTTTACTGCAAGAGGTAAATAAAAGGAAAAAAAAAATTCCTGTTCTGTGAAACCAAAATAAAACATAAAGAACATATGGATTGTACCATATGAATTGAAGTAATTTGCCATCGAAGGTGGGTCAGATGGACTGTGTCCATGTTTCTTCAATCCCACTTCCACAGTGGGAACCTGAAGCAACAGCCTTAGATAGCCTACAGCCCTAGATGTAGATATTTATTCTGTAGACACTTAAAGGAGGGTGAAATGGATCTCACAGTGGGCAAGACGACTTCTATTCCCAAAGGCAGTTGATATAATTGAAAGCCAATGGGGCACAGGGATCTGAATGACTCAGTGGCTCACTGCAGTTCAGGATCATTTGTCTGTGCTACCTATCAATGACTTGGTAAAATTTACCTGAAGTTTGCAAGGGCATCCAGAAATACTTCCTTTTGTCGTGGTAGTCCCCGTAGTAGATTTCTTCTTCTAAGCAACACTCTCTCATTCTGTCTAGTTGAGAATTAATTTGAGTATTGTTACAAGGCTTAGTATTGAGTCATATTTCCATGTTCCAGCTGTTTATGCTATTTTGAAAGCAACAAATGAAGTAAGTGCTTTTAACTTTGGAGTTTCCTTCATCTACTTCAAATCTGTAAGAGTTCTTGTGTATTCAAAAAACTGGCAATTTTTCCCAACTGTGGCACTTGGTCCAATAATAGATACTACCCCACTTTGCAAATCTTGACTCAATTATGTCAGAACATTGTGGCAGGAAGATCACTACTTTGAGAGTGTTTCCCTGCTTGGGTGTGTACACAGTGTAAAATTAAATTTGCGCTTCATGTTACTTCTAATACTTGTACTCCCACATAGTTTAAGTTGATCTTTTTTATTGATATATGAAAGAGATATCACACAGAAGGGATTTTCATTGAAGAAGTGTGGTTAGATCATGCTTCTTTTTGTATGGGTAAACTGGTTATATGTGTCCTCTTCCCTACCTGCTTCCACAATAACAGCAACAAAGCCTCAAAGTTAAATTGAAATAAAGACAAATATAGTAATAAAACAATTAGAAATGCACCATAACATTGTTGAAACCCAAACAACTTGTAAAGAATGGAAACCACAGGTTAAGTTCTTTGTTGCTTTTTGGAACAATTTCAGAGACTTATTTTTCTCTCTTAAATAGCTTCTGCACAATTTCTTGTAGTTTTCATTTGGTAGCTGTGTTGATTATATATCTCAACAGAGTTGAATTTTGAAAGATAAACTGTTCATAGAAATTTCAATCTTTTATCAAACAAGGTCAAATCATTATTTCTTTTTAAGCAGAAAACTTCCAATTAGTGATAGCTGAATTATTCATCATGCATAAATTATCTAAAATAGTATATTACTTTATTCTGTTCCAGATTGTCTGGTAAAGAATTTGAGTTCCTATGAATTTATTCATTGTTTTCATTAGATCTGTGAACAGTTTATGTACTGAACTACAGTACATAGGGTGATTTGCTGGCAATTTACTTTGACTATTCACAATTTGTAGAGCATAACTGTTAGCTAAATCATGTGGGTTTGTTTCTGCTTTCTAAATAAATGAATATTTTTTAAATGTGACAATAACAAGTAATGCTTAGCCAGTAACAAATAAAAAATAATGAATACTCTTTAGGTGATTTTTGATTCCCTTCTTCCTACCATGTTCATGCAACAAAAGCTGTTTGAGTACATTCACAAATACCAAAATGACAGGGCATGGGCAGACAGGAAGAATGACTTTTCAATTTGTTACTTAAAAGTCTTCCATTAGGTGTCAGCTGCTTACATTTCCAAACATTATATCCCACAATAATGAATAAAAGAGTTCCCAATAAAAGGAAGGCTTTTTAGAATGAACGTTATGAGTACCTACTCAAGACTAAGGTTAATTTTGTGCCTTGCATGAGCACTTTGGCTTGCAGAGGCAGAAAGATCTTGATTTAGGAATGGGTCACACTCCTCAGACATGAAATATCCATCTGTTGTGTGAACAGTCATACTCAAGAGTGAATGAAATTTCTCTGACCAGATCAGAAGAAAGTAACTGACTATTTTGTGATACCTGATCTCTCCCCCAGCTGTGGAAACCTATTGAAGCAGCTCTACTTATAATACATTTGTCAGAATGCTAATTGGAAAAATGACTTCATTGTGTGAGTCATACAGTCACCTCTGCGGACCTCATTAGACTTAAATGAGCAGACTGAAGGCCAGAGCAATCATTCTGAGCACAGCCATATGTTGGTGAAGAAGATCTCTCAGAAACAGGCTCGTGGCCAACTTTGGGTAATTACAAATGACTAGATGGAAGATGGAGGTCTTGGTGGCAGGAAATACATTGGAAACACTGACATATGTAGAGTGTTCCCTTTCACAACAAAGGACAATTTAAAAAAAAAAATCTTTGAAAATAACAGATTCACTAGCTGCTAAATTTTTAAATAGCTTGCAATATTTTGAGTTAGGACGATGGTATTTTTAGGTGGCAGTAGAGCATGCCACCTAAGCTGTGTGTAACTATGTGGTTCTTTGCAGGGCAGGCAAAGGTTGGAAGTCCTTAGGAACACAAAACTTTTTTCTGGGTGAAGTCGTTCTAGCCTGAGTTCAAAAATTAGCAGTGATAATCAAAATAAATTATTGGTTGAGACTGTGACTTTGCTTGAGAAGCTAAGCTACATTTGTGGAGCTGCGGCTTACCTGCATTTGAGAATTAGGTAGATCTGAATGAGGTCTTCAGTAGACAATGAGAACAACTCTGTCTCCTTCTGCAACTAAAAGATAATCTCCATAACCTGAAATATTCTGCTAACAGGATAGCCAGATTCAGAAGGTCTGAGGAAAATACTAGCTGAAGACATTACATAGTAAACAAATATTCATGGTACAAGCTAAATGGAAGAAATGTGGGATAGCCATCTCCTTCTGATGTCATCTAAATTTAATATAAATTTGGAATGAATCTTAGGGTGACTTACAAAGCTTCATTAACAAACAGGGAATTAAATTCTGTACACTTTTTCAGAGGAGTAAAAAGTAAATAATATAGTCATTAAGATTTATGGAATAACCTCATCCAAAACAAAACTATTGAGATACAAGACTTCTCTGATTACAGTTATCTTACCTTAAATACATCTGTTTTGAAGCTATAAATTAAGGTACTTTTGTGGTTGTGAAAAATCTCAACAGTCTGACCTTTATGAATTTTATGTCAACTACTCATAAATGTCCAAATTTCAGAAAAGTACATATTTTGCTTTATTTTCTTATTGCTGTGCACACAGTCCTTTTCCTATCTGACCTTGACATAAACAAGAATGAAGAAAACATTTTCAAAAACTGACAGCTCACTACAACTAAGCAGAAATAAAATAGGAGGCTTTTAAAAGCCTACATTGTTACTACAATGTTTAAACTACCAGGAGAGCTTCAGAAGGCTATTTTAAGTAGAGCTGCCAACAAGAAGACTGAGAATCTTGACATTCCCATCATCGCTTGAGAGACAGAGTTGTATCTACTCAACTCCACCTTCCTGCATGATGAGAAATAAATCTGAGACATAGCTTTGAAGTATTAACCCCCCCCAAAACTCTGCTCATGTGAGTTATGTCCTTCCAAAAGACATGTTTCCATTACACTTCTCAGTGCCATAATTGGTAACACAGAGGTGAAAACCATTGCACAAAAATGGCCATAAATTCCTAAGTTCCCATATAGAAAGCAACCAAGTCACAACCAGTTTGTAGCAAAATAAGAGGTTAAAAACTGGGAAATAAAACACATAGTCCATTGCGAGAGCCCTCACATCCAACCAACGCATGGTGCTTTTTACATTTACTTACCTGAGAGACAGAAAACTGTTACTAAAGCACAGCACTAAAAAAAAAAAAAAAAAAAAAAAAAAAATCCCTTTTTTAACACATATGGTAACCTGGGTATCAGCACTAAAACACCCAAAATGTAGAAGTTCCTGCCCTGGTTTCATGAAAATATTTGGGATTCATAGGGCTTCCCTAGTCTTTATTTTCACTAAAGCTCTATTCAGGAATGATAAGCAATTATCAATTTTCATATCATTTTTAAAGATACTTCCTAAAGTAATTTGCTGTTTCTATGGTTTATTATGGATTTAGATACTGCTATGTCACTAATATGACTATTCATTATTACCCAGGCAGGTACACCTTTCTAGTTGTCTTCTTCAACTCTAAAGAAGTTTCATAACCAAATCATCAGGCCAAAAAGTTGTCATCTGAAAAATTCTTTCTTCCTTTCTTTGAAGTCCCTTTGCACTTAGAGGCACTGCCTACACCATTTAGGTGATGCCTAAAACTTGGTATGCACAGCTAGTTTCATCCTCAGTGTTTCCATCTTTCAGATTTTTCTGGAAAACCAACCAAGCAATGAACATCATTGACGTTTATGTGAACCAATTATTCTCAATGTCAGCACTACAACATTATGGTGGTATCACTCACTTAACCACAGTCTATGTAGTCCCTGCTTGTGGATAAACAAATTCTTTGTCCTTGGTATACCAACGAATTCCTTACTTCTTCCTCCCAGTGTCTGACTTCATGTCCGACCTTAAATTATTAACTCCTGCAGGAATGTGTCCTTCTTTGAAAATACAAAAACTATCTGCCAGTTGTTGAGTGTTACCATATAAAAAATGCATTTTTCATAATCATGCCATTAAAGAAAAATGTAAATATCTGCATGGTAAAACTCTGCTATTATTAATTGAACACTGATTCAAGAGCAGAGCTGTCATTTCTTGAAGTGGATGTCCATGTTTAATTTTAGTACTTAAAAATTTCTTTTAGTAATCAGGAGAATTCATAGGAAAACTTGTGTTATTGTCTACACATAATTTCTCACTGGTATTGCTTTTAGTGTGTTTAGCTCTATATAACAGAACCGTGGCTTGAACATTTTAAAACACAGGTTCAAACACGTTCAATGTTTTGTTCATTTACACTATTTGCCAATATTTCCTCCAATGACAATAACACATTCCAACTGCCTTTTCATGAAGCCACCTTTCTCATTTATCTTTTTTGTTGCCTTGGCAAGAAATATCCATAATGATGACTGTTTCCCTAACCTTTCATTATCAGGCAGGATAAATAGCAACATCAACCACATGTTTCTCTGAGGTATAGCTTAAGATTATTTGTTCCCGAGACTGTGTAACAGATAACATTGCAGGACGTACTTTGCAGTTTACCGGTTAGACTACTAGTAAACTTGCATTTTTCTGAAGTTGCCTACTTTTAAATAGATCTGTTGCCTGTATGCATTTTCTTCAGGCATATTGCCGCTTTGCCAATGCAGAACTTACGTTTGAAAAAGACAGGGAGAATTTAGTCCCCCTGCTACAAAATCATGAGCTTCTACCCAGTGCACTGTATCTGTATTTCTAGTTCTCCATACTTCTGACACTCCACTTCCAGCATCGTTCAAAGCTTGAACTAAATGAAAACTTCCATTCCATGGAGCAATAATGTTGCCCACACAGTGGATCAAGTGCTAGAGACTAACCTTGACAAATATTTGGGCAAGATTTATGCTTCATCAGACACAGAGAACAATACATATATGCAAGAGTGAACTCTGTCTCTGATTTGAGGTTTTCTTCGGCCTGATCACTGTTTCTACCAAATTTAAACAAACAAGGAAATGGAATGCAAGAAGCTAAAAAGTCACACACCATTAATAATATTAAATAGTTCTTTCAGAAATGCTAATTTTTTCACATAGCATATGCTATGGGTTTAATTTATTATTAGTTATGCTGTTAAATTGACTGAAAATTTATCATTATACCTTAATAACCCTATTGTAAATACAAAGCACATCCTTAACTGGGCACCCGAAAGTGATGCTTCCACAATATAATACAGACATAGCCTACAGAATTAATGTATATTTCAAGTGTTCATAAAGTTTCTAAATATGTGCAAATTAAGAATTGCTAAAATATGATTCTGATAAACAAAAATTTAGCCCTTTCCAAAGTTTCACAGATCATACCATATGCCAAATAAAGTTCCTCTGCATAACCTTGGCCACATCCTTTCAAGTTTAATACAGTTAATTTTCTCCACTCAATAACTATTTTGAGCCTGGTAATCCAACTTAGTTCACAAATCTGTGAAATTCATCAGGTAACTGGGGCACACAGATACTACAGCTAGTATGACGTACATTTTTTCCTCTTATCTGTCTACCTATTACCTACAGAAGAGCCATACAGCACATGCGCAAATTAATCTATAGGAGGTAAAATCATTCCCTCAGTTTACCCACTTTACCATATGGAAATAAAGATCTTCAGTACTGAAAGCTTCCTAGCCCTAGGGCTTACAGAGCATTACCATATGACATGTTTTGACATGTATTGTTTAACCATTGTTTTGGACTAATTCTTAGTAAAGTTTAATTACATAGTAATAATAATAATAATAGTATTTATATATCAATATAGATTTCAAAAGTCTTGGAAGTACTTGCTATAATTACTAAAAAGTGTTTTGCAACATTTCTTTTCTCTTTTTTATTGTTTCCACATTACAGAAGTACACCAAACCCATATCCACTTTCCTTAGCTAATGGCAGTTGGTATACGTTCAGGTCTGCGGTGGAGGCAGCTTGGTCCTGTTCCCCAACTGGCTGCTAAAACCTGCTCCTTGCAAGCTCCACTCCCCACAACGCACCCATTCCCCACAGCTGCTCTGCCATTCCTGAGAGCCGCAGCGCTGCTGCCCAGCTCTGCACACAGCTTGTGCTCTCCCTTCAGCCACCCACTCAAACCTAGACCCAGGCATTGGCGCCCTGGTCCCCTGCCTTCACCCCCCAGCAGAAGCCATAGGTATTTATTTGGCAGAACAAGGCTTGGTGAGCTCTGTGGCTCTGGAGCTATAGTGCAGGGCTCGGGCTGGCCTTATCAGGCTGTGAAATTCCACTGAAACCAAGGGGATTTCTTCTGCTAAGTGGAAAGCATTCAGGGCTGTCAGGATCAGGGTACTACATATGAGTGGAAGAAGGAAAATGGAAATCTTTTCAATGAGCCTGTTTGCTTTGTAATATAAAACCATATAATGAAAGCACATTCACATCATTGTAATTTTCTAATGTTTTATACTTTAGTCTTATTTTTCATAGCAGTTTCCCTGATTTATCCATTTCAATTTTTTATGTTATTTCTTTTTTTTTTTTTGTTGCTTGTTTATTATTGGCATATATTTTTAGTATTTTTCCCTTAGATTTTTTTTAAATTGACAAGATTTCATCTCTGTTTGTTAAAGAGAACCAGCTGTTTTCTTCAAAGATAATTTTCTGAAGCTGTTGTGCGCCATAATTACACTGCAATTACACAGCAATATCCATAAAAGCAGATGAGGATTCTATGTGTCCTTCTGACTCATTAGAAGCTGCAAAAATGATGGATGCAGTCTTTCCTAGCTTGACTATTGCCCTCTGTTGGCAAACCCAAGTCCTGTCATATCGAGAAAGAACTAAAGCAAAGAATAAGAGAAAACCTTTGAAAGGAGATTAATTTCAGTTTTGGTAATGGGAACAGTGAAATAATATTGAAGCTGGAAAGTGTTTTCTAGGTGTATTTTATGGAGAACACTTTGAGTGCTTTACTTAATGTTTGCAATAAATCAGCATTATATAGATTTTGCGTTCCATTCTCTGATAAATTCTTTCTTTTTTCATCTAGTCAAATTACTTGAGCAATTATTGTCTTTTTAGTTCAGTCTCACATTCATGTAATTTCCTTATAATAACCTTCAAACAATTTCTGGTTCTTAAAGATATGATCAGATTCTATTCAATTCTGTTTGGTTCAGTTGTTCTGATGTGAATTAGTTGAAAAAACTCAAAATATGCTCATATGGCTTTGGAATACCTTAGATCTTCTTGTTCTAACTGTGGAGATGAATAAAATCAGAGAGCTTCTTTCTTCACTCAGATGAAAACAGACCAAACACTATTCCTTCTGAATCAACAGACCAAAAATAATTTCATTCCAGAATCAGTTCTCAAATATTTGAGATGACAGAAGAGAGTAACCTGGGTGGGGAGTGGGATGAGGTTTGAAGGGTTGGGGGGGGGATGTTTGGGTTTTTTTTTTCATATTCACAGTGTTGACTCAGGTGAGCTATTTAGTTTTGCTGGTTCATTTTCTGATCAGGGTTTAGCTTGGTGACTTCTAAAGATCCTGCATGATGAGCCTGAGCCAAAGCCAAGAGGCAGTGAGGCTACTTGCACTGACTTTCAATGAACTCTTGTTTGCTCCTGTCAGAGCAGCCACTGAACTCTTACTGATCTTGATTTGCAAAAGGATTATAGATGGGGCACAACTGCAGAAAACAAATTAGTTTCATTGGAACTGGAAAGTTTAATGTGAGTTGCAAGTCAGGAGAGACCTATCAGCACATTAGTTTCACCTGCATTCCTTCGGTTTCAACCAGAGCTGGATCCTGATACAGTTTCAAAACATTTACTTTGGCATGGGCAATAGGGAGCATTCTAGTTTTGTAGCCAACTGGTCAACCAAAGCATACAAGGTGATTATTAGTCCTCTAGAGACTTTCAGCAAACAGACCCTGTTTAAACAGCAAAGTTAAACAAAACTCAGTTTAGAGAGTCTATTCTGAAAAAAATGGTATTGTGAAATTAACATGTGTTTTATTTTCAGTTGTATTTCATAGAATCATAGAATCATTAAGGTTGGAAATGAACTCTAAGATCATTAAGTCCAACCGTCAACCCAAGACCACCATGCCTCCTAAACCATGCCCTGAATTGCCACATCGATGCGTTTTTTTAAATGCTTCCAGGGATGGCGACTCTACCACCTCTCTGGGCAGCCTGTTCCAGTGCCTGACTACTCTTTCAGCAAAGACGTTTTTCCTAATATCCAATCTAAACCTCCCCTGATGCAACTTGAGGCCATTTCCTCACGTCCTATCAGTAGTAACTTAGGAGAAGAGACCAACACCCACCTCACTACAACCTCCTTTCAGGTAGTTGTAGGGAGTGATAAGGTCTCCCCTCAGCCTCCACTTCTCCAGGCTAAACAACCCCAGTTCTCTCAAATTCTCCTAATAGGACTTGCTCTCCAGACCCTTCACCAGCTCCGTTGCCCTCCTCTGGACACACTCCAGCACCTCAATGTCTTTCTTGTAGTGAGGGGCCCAAAACTGAACACAGTATTCGAGGTGCAGCCTCACCAGTGCCAAGTACAAGGGCACGATCACTGCCCTACTCCTGCTGGCCACACTATTGCTGATACAAACCAGGATGCTGTCAGCCTTCTTGGCCACCTGGGCACACTGCTGGCTCATGTTCAGTCACCTAGCAACCAGCACCCCTAGGTCCTCCTCTGCTGAGCAGCTCTCCAGCCACTCTTCCCCAAGCCTGTAGCGTTGCATGGAGTTGTTGTGACCAAAGTGCAGTACCTGGCACTTGGACATTTCTATCTGTCATAGCATCTACAATGTGTCTCTTAGCTTGCAGAATTTTTAAATGCTCAGAATTAAAGGGTTTCCTTCAACTCCAGGCAAGGACTAGATTTTGTTAAGGCTAACACAGCACAGGAATAAATTTTCTAATGCTCATATTTTTTCAGTATTGATAGGTAAGGCAACTTCAGTGAAGATTCCATAGGTCAGTTACTTCTTGTTTAGCATCACTGAGTTGACCTGAATTTATTTTATTTTGTATCTTCCCTCTCTTTTCAGCAAAAATCCATTAATATTTTTTAGATTTTTTTCCCATGAAATTAGACTTGCACACCAAGACACCATGAATGTAATAAGAAACCTACATCAGGAAAAATGGAAATGTGGAAAGACACCACATTTGTAAAATGAGGAACCAGCTGTCTTTGTCCACTGCAAATGCACGTCAATTTCTGTTTCTGTGTAGGGCAGTAGTTCGTTCAATATATAAGACGATTGCATAATTGCAGGACTTTCAGCTTTTCTTCCATCTAGTGATTGTTGACTGAACTGTGTTGATTAGCTTTCAGTACAAGGCTTGGCAATGGTTCTGCAATCATTCTGCACAGCTCATACCAAGCTTTCTTTGTTATGAGAAACACCTGATGAATTGTATTGCTGGAGTCACAGCTTTTAATCTGCTGGTCCTGTAGAAGACACCACTTTTGATGAAGTTGAAATTTTCTGCAGCTCCTTTGCATTTTGCTTCTACAATAACTTTTCATTCAATATTTGGGGAGTATTCTTTTTAACTTAATTACTTAAACCAATAAAATAAAAAAAATCACCCCTGTTTTGTTAGTCTTAAAACAGTACATTTAACAATTCTATCAAATCTCTAGTAGTGAAACAGTAAGAGTCACTTATCTTTGTAAGCTCAGTTTGAATAGCTTTGTTACTGTATGTACTTAAAACATCAATATATAGGAAATTAGAATTCAGCTACCAAAGCAAAGATACATTTTAAAATATTGCAGAGAGCACAAGCACAAAAACCACAAAGAAAATCATATTTGTGCTTATGTAACTAAGACAAAATATGCAGCAGTTAAAACTCATACTTTTCACTTTTATCCACTTCTACAGAATCTCTACTTTTTTTGAGGCATGCAATTCTGATGGTGAAATTGTGACTGCATGAACTGCATAAAGTTAAGACATGAATATTATTTATCTGGATTCATTAAAATGTAGAGATGAAAAGAGGTAAACCCTAAAGTCTATTTAATCATTAATCTCTGAAAAGTATGATGTTATAGCCAAACGCAGGCATTTAAAGAAAATCTGAACTGTGTTTACTGGCTTCTAAATTCTCCTAAATGCTCATTTTATTTCTGTTGTCAAATCAAAGGTTGCATACATCTCATTGCAAGAAATATAGGAAAAAGAGACTGGGAGATATATACTCTGGTTATTGCATGCAGGAACTGCAAAGATCTTTGCTTCAGAGATATCAGGACATACTGTCCTGCTGTAAATATAATGGCTATCAGGGAGTGAAAATTCAGGCTCACTGCCACAGTAGGTGATGTTTTAGCTTTATTTTTTTTCTCAGTGGTTGTACTGAGATGAATATATAAACAATGCAATGTTTCTGCAAAAACTCTTAAATAAAATGCATACTGCCATTTAAATATTAGAAACTCATTTTGAAAAAAACTGTTTCTCTTTTCCTGTACCTAAAATCCTCAGTGGAAATAGTTTGAAGATGGGAGCGGTGAAATGAAAGTGCCAGATGTTCAGCCAGTGTACATCACTGCAAGTCAATAGACTTGGAAAAAGCAAACGTCACTTTTCACCAGATGAAAATGTGGTGAAGATCTTCCCAGATAGTTATATATTAAAAATGTCATTTATATCTATAGATTATCTGATTATAGATGAAAAATGAAAGGTGCCTTTTAACCCCTTTTAAAAGATTTTTTTAGTGGGACTAGCAATGACACTTCCAGATGTACAACAATCTGGATGCCATTCAGCAGTTCAAGCTATTCTCTTAAATATTTTACTTTTCCCTTTGAAAGTATATAATTCATACCAAATCTTTTACTAACCTCTGCCATCAGATTATTTTCAGTTTATTTTTAAACTCTCTGTTGCACTGGTGCTATGTATTCAATGATGCTCTATGTATGTACAGTACATTGCTCACAAACAGTATTAGTTTCATTATTTCTGATTTAGGATTAAGATTTGTCTTTCAAATCTACAGTTTCTGTCAACCGCAATCATTTACTGCCTGCCTTTACACATAAGATCAATGCTCTTAAAGTTCAGATTTCTGCGAATGTCATCCTGAAGTTGATGGTATTTCTGGTTCTTTATTGCCTTCTGACATATCAGTACACTTAAGTACAATTTTTCTCCAGTGCCTGAGGCTGAGTTGACTGAAGTGGTCCTTCAGTTGCATTCTGTCATCTGTGTGTTGACCATGACCTTCATGGTTTATTTATGATTAGGAGGTTATGGCTTTCCTTACTCTAGCAATAGTATTTTAACGTAGTTCTTTACAAAATGTCTTAGTTCTGCAAATACTTTGCAAATTTGCAGGCTCTCTCTCTGCAATATTCTGCAATAAATAATGGGAAGCTGGCCTGGAATTTTAGAGAAACATTTCTAGATATATTTCCAGAATCATCTTAGATTGTCACTCACATTGTCTGCTGTCCTGCAGAATCAGACCAATAATGAATGATCTTTGCCATCTCTGGATCATATCACTATACTATAAGTTCTTAGATGAGGTCTTACTGTGAGGTCTTTAGTGATCGGGTAATGAATCTGCTCGATTATGTATCAACTGCCTGAGAGTGAATGTATCTGGTAGCCACTGAAAAGAATTAAGCACGAACAGTTTATGTAGGATGAGGCCTTTAGAGCTTTGAATTTCAACAGTTGATAAAATACGAACTAGACATCGTTAGTGTTTCAGACTATGTATAGTGTTAATTGCATTTGGAGTTTCATCTGGGATTTTTGCTACTGTTTAAACTTACACTATTAATTGAGGAATGATACTTCCTTGAGCAAAAACCCTCAATGAAATTAATGACATGATTCATGTCAGTAAAGATAATAAGATGAGCTTACTTTCTAGCTTATTAGTCAGAACAGGATTGTTCTATCAACATCAGAGAAAAAGGATATGTCTTGCATCAATAAAACTTGGGCAGATCTAGAAGCTGAACGTTACTTGTCTGCACAAGTAAATAACTATGAGTAGCTTCTCACACTTGCATTTTCACAGAGACATGTGGGTTAAGAAGAAAATTTAAAAAAAAAAAAACAACAAACCTATGTTGCTGTCCTAGAAACACAGATTTCCTTCCAGATAATGTTTGTAAAGCTGGTGGATCATATCTTTCTTACAGTCACTTCAAAATTGTTGCCCTTAGGGGTGTTCAGCTTACGCTAGTGCTAAGATCTTCATCTAGGCATTTTTTCACATGCAGGTTTTATTGTCACAATATCCTTTATGCCATGCATCTTGTAAATACTCTGGTGTTGTGGCTTAACCCCAGTCAGTAACTAAGTACCACGCAGCCGCTCGCTCACTCCCCCACCAGCGGGACGGGGGAGAGAATCAGAAGGGTAAAAACTCGTGGGTTGAGATAAGAACAGCTTAATAATGAAAATAAAACAGTAATAACAACAGCAATAATAATATAATGAAAAGGAAAAATAAGGAGGAGGGGGCGCGAAAACCCTGGAGGGGGCGGGGTAAACAACCAAACCAAACAAGTGCTGCAAGCGCTCACCACCCTCACCACCCACCTACCCACGCCACCAGCCCCCGAGCCGCGATTGCTCCCCGCCCCGGCCAGCTCCCCCAGTTAATATACTGGTAATGACGTCATGTGATATGGAACATCCCATTGGCCAGTTTGGGCCAGCTGACTTGGCTGTGGCCGCTCCCCTCCCAGTTTCTTGTGCACTGGCAGATCATGGGAAGCTGGAGAAGTCCATAACTAGTGTAGGCACTACTTAGGGACACTTAGCTGCTACGTAACAACTAAAACATCAATGTGCCATCAGCACTATACCAGCTACAGCGAAGAAAATTAACTCTATCCCAGCCAAAACCAGCACTTCCTTCAGCAATCTTGAAAGAAAACTAGTCTTCTAGGTAAACTAAATGAGATGATCATATCACTGCTATGCTTTATTCTGTGCACTGCTTCCAAGTTCATTAGTGCAATGACATCTAAATCTTGCATCTCTACATATAAAGCATTTCATGATATTACATCCTCTGTAGTATCTCTAGAGGTGTAACTGCTCATAGACTTAAACACTTTGCTGAAGACCTTAGCACACATTTTGATATTATGCTAGATCCAGTCCAACTGGAAATCAGTTAAAAACAACATTTTTAGAATCATAGAATGTCTGGAGTTGGAAGGGACCCACAAGGATCATTGAGTCCAACTCCTGCCCCTGCACAGGACGACCCCAAAATTCACACCATGTGTCTGAGGGCGTTGTCCAAATGCTTCTTGAACGTCGTCAGGCTTGGTGCCTGGGGAGCATGTTGCAGTGCTCCACCACCATCTGGGTGAAGAACCTTTTCCTAATATCCAACCTAAACCTCCCCTGGCACATCTTCCTGCAATTCCCTTGGGTCCTGTCATTGGTCACCAGAGAGAAGAGATCAGCGCCTGCCCCTCCCTCCTCCCCTTGTGAGGAAGCTGTAGACAGCGATGAGGTTTCCCCTCAGTCTCCTCTTCTCCAGGCTGAGTAGTAGATTTAAAATCTTTAAGTAGGTTTAACAAGAGAAGGCTCCTTAAATGCAAGAGTACACATTGAGGCCCTGGACTGTTAGTCTGCAGTCTTACTTATCAAAGCACATAAGCCCATGATTTTATTTTGGTAAATACGGAAAATCCTACCAAATGAGATTTAAGCACTTGTTTAAATTAAAAAAAAGGTATGGTTGCACTTTTTAATTGGACCCAGAGAAATGAAATCTGCAAATGAAAACACCATGTAGAAGAAATATGCCATTATCTCCATTGTCAACTTTGGAAAGAATATTTGCATTCTTTGCTTGTTGTAAAATTATCTTCTCCTCCTCTTCCTCCCTTGCTCTCCTCTACAGCTCAGCAGTAAGCAGAAGGATCAATGCCAAGCCTCTTGTAAGACTTGTGTGGATGTGAATATGCTTTTCTGAACATGAAGACCATACCTCTTTTCGGAGGAGCAGCTTCCACACAACATAGATGCTCTTACAGGAGTCCCAGACATAGATATGTTTACCCTAGCTCATAGGTTTTACAATTCATCTGAATAAACTCATCACTGGCCAATTGTCTGAAATTAGTATTAGGAAAGAACTGCTTATCTATAGATATGTATGGTGGATGTGATTAGTAATGCTGACTTAATCTTTTCTATTGCACACACTGAAGATATAAAAAAAACCCAAACAACAACCCACCAAAAACGCAGAATCAGTTGATCCAGACACATTTATCACAGACAAATGGAAATGACAGGACACAAGTCCGGTAATGAGTGTCATAGTCCAAAGTACAAAATCACAGCTAATTTGTAAAGCTGTTAACACACATAACATTTACTCCCCTATTTAAAAATCTGAAGTACTGAAAAGGTTTAAGGGGAAAAGAAGCCCATAATACTTGATGATTCATTAGTTTGAGAGGCATACACGCTCTTGTTAAGACAATTAAGGCTTTGGTCACAAACCCTTTGGTTTTATTGATTTGCCAGAAATCATAACCCTGGCTCATTTTATACTTAACACTGAAGTGCTCTGAACAAGGGGGAAGATAGGTTAAGCAATTATTCTGTGATATTTGCATTGAATTGATTCTGCAGTTTCAAAACACAGATCAGTGACCAAATGCTGTATTATGATATAATGTGGCCACAGCAAGTGCCATTCATCCTGCGCAGAAAGCAAAGAGAAAGCTTCTGTATTAATATCTTGAAAATTTGATAGGGGAAAATGTCAAATAATTTTTGTGCAGGTTGCTCAGGAAAGAGCCTTATATGTAAAGATGCTCTGATATGTTAGCCATCTGAATAGTACCCTTTGCTAAAAGGAAAAACGTTACTTACAGAGGATGCAATTTAACTTTCTTTATAAACGCCCCCTCCAAATAAACTGTTGAAATCTGCCTTGCAATCATTAGACCTTTCTTATGAAAAAGTTCTACAGTTTAGCTTCTTTAAGCCATCAGGTACATGAAAAACGCATAATGGAGACTTACCACTCAGTAGAGAGATGCCAGAACCATCATGGACTGTTCTCCAAAATCATCGTCTCAAAGTCCAACAGCTGCCAACAAGAAAAACCAAGAATATAATTGAGAATGGACAGAAAACATAGTACTGTCACTATATAACTGCATGCAGTACTGTTCTCCATATCTGCAGGACATAGTGAGTCCCAAAAAGTACATAGAACAACAAATGAAATTATTAAGGGCATGGTGCAGCCATCTTGACAGAGAGACAGCTTAACTAGCTAGAACCAGGGTTACCTGCTGAAACTTGTAGCAACTTGGATTAAAACAAGAAAGTACTGCTTTATACAAAGGGTAATGATTGTGTAGCTTGGTGTCAAAGACAGAGTTGGAGCAAATAACAAGTTCAAGAAAAGATTAAACAAACTGATGGACAAGCAGATTCAAAAGCAGATACTAAAGGGAATAGGTGTGGACACATCCTCTATTGTCCCTCATCTGTTGATTGTGGACGTTAGGGGAGCATACCACGGTTAGTTAGTGGCCAGGCTTGCGGGCTTCTCCTACTGCCAATGCTGAACAGTGAGCAAGACGGATTTACGGATCAGTTCTGGTCAAAGAACATGTTTCTTTGAGCTATTTTACAGATAAAACAGGAATTAATTATGGAAAAGTTTTATATATATATATTTGTGTTTCCTTCTCAAAAGTCATATATTCACTTCAGGAAATTCAGTAAAGTTTAACTTAAGCCATGTGTAAATAGACTTTAAAGATGTTTTGGGCTATTTTCTACCATTAAAACAACAAATAAATTAGATGAATACTGAAATAGTTGTAAAATTACAAAAAAATTTAATGTATCCTCTTTTTGAGTATTAGTTTGCTCTTTCATATTAATTTTCCATCTTTTGTGCGCACAATATTGTAAAATATGATTGTCTATCTATAATGTTTTAATCAAGCATTGTGGGATATTTCAGGAAGTTTATCTGAAATTAGTAATTGCAAGTTTTTGCTCTAGAAGCCTGCTTCTAAAGGTTATATTAAGAGTACCGAAAAACAGAATAGCATTGTTAGTCAAGATAATCTGAATGTTTAAAGTTAATTTGAAATGTTTTTAAACAATCCACGTTCCTGTTATTTATAGAAAATGTTTGGCTAAAACCAGAGAACAATATTCAGGAGACAGACACAGTTCAAAACCAGTAAACATTACCATTGTGTCTCCCAATTTATTTGTCATGGATTATGAAACTAGTTCTAATCTTCTTGTGTTAAAAGAGTTTTGAATAGAGGAAACTGACACTGTCCAAATGTTTGTCATTAAAAGTAGGACCTACTTAATTTTAATTCACAGCTAAAAATATTTCACACACAATATAGGGTCTTTACTAACTCAAGAAGTTGTTATCTAAAACTTCCAATACTATTCAGCCCTGACATTTTAAAACAATAAGATATGGTAAGCAGCTTGTCCAAAAAAGGTGGGATACTGGAAAATTTAAAACAAATATAAGAAAAAGGCACTTACCTACTTCTCTGTAATGTCACTGTAAATCTATCTTGATTTGTGCTTACTTAATGCTTGTTGCAGAATGCACCAATCCTTTGATGCCCTCAAATAATCCTAGCTAATGAGCCTAGCTAGAACCCTTACACAGAAATGTCCACAGAAAGAGGCTTGACTGACATCAGCCTGATGTTTAATGTGTTGGCATCTCATGAGATATCACAGTGAACGTTAATAGGTTCAGACTAACTCACAGCTTCATTCATGTTCTGTAAGAAAAGACAAAACTGCAGGCTTGTAAGATTTACAGATAACAATAATTTGTGAAGACATGATCATGGCCAGTAATACAGAAATTATATCAAGTTTAGATACCTATTAGAGAAGTTAGGTAATTAAAAACTAAATCTTACAGAGACTGGCACACGAAGAATTTTAATCATAGCACTAATCAAGTTGTATATTGTGTTCAAGATTTACTCATGTGATCAAGTTTTCTTCTAAACACACATCTTGCAGGAATGGTTTTACAGACAGCAGCTAATGTGTGCCAACTGATGAGCAATTAGGAAATGTGCCTGCAGCTGAAAGTATTAGTCTTCATGTTTGATGATACTTTTGGGTTTATTTTTTCCTATGTTGCAGAAGAATGAAATCATGACCTTTCTGAAATTTCCTGTACATACATAAGGACACATGAACAAAGGCTGAGGTTCCAGCTTCATCACTCTGTCACTTTCTCAGCAAGACAAGATCACAGTATTTTAAGACCCTATATTTAAGAATTAAGACCCTCTCAGTCTCCTGCTAGAGATCTGCATGACAAAGTTTTCATTAGTGCTGGTACTTGGGCCACCCTGGGTCTTTCAAAGATTACATGAAACTTTAAATCACTTGCCTAGAGAGCTGGTTTTCCTCTTGGCTTCATACACATAATAGAACTCTCCAACAGGTGCAACTGGAAGAGTCTTACTCAGAACAGCCGTCAGTCAAGATACTTTGCTTCAAGAATCACAAACACAAGTTCACAAGTTTGTTTGACTTGGTCAGTGCAAGGACGTGTGGTGTTTATATACATGTTGTTCCCACTGGCTACTAGTTAATCTGGGCCAGAAAGGCAGAAACTTCCAACATCAGCAAAGTTTCGCAGAATCACAATTTTTTAAATTAAAAAAAAAAAAAGTTTCATCTAACTTTTAAAACCAGCTCTAAAAAGGGATCTAAAACTGCAAAGAGCAAATATCTGGTATCACTTAAAGAAAGAATAAAGTGGACTGATTCAGCAAAATCAGGAAAAAGTGTTATGTCAGGAAAAATAATGCATCAAGGTAAGAAGGTAACAAATACATACAAAAGGCTTTTGGGGAGTTACTTTTAATATAGGGGTTTTGTGAGCACTTTGGAGGAAGCAGTGCCACTTGTTAAAATGTACTCTTTGGGTTAGTCATATCTTAGGAGTTAATAGGGAATTAATCATCTGTACACCAGGGGAGAGTGGTTTGATCAATACTGAAAGTATAATCTTCACTAAGGCAACACATCTAATAAGTACATCTTGAATAAAATTCCTTCATCCACTGACTCATTTTTCTTAAAACATGAAACCAATAAGCATTAGAATCCGTTTGGAGTGAGGGTGATCTCAGCAACACTTCTGACTGGTCTAACCAAAGTGTACCCATCTATACATCCACAGATATGCAATAAGCACATCTAATACATTATTAACACAGAGTAAAAATAATAATGGATCTAGAATTAATCTTTCATGAGCAATATGAAGGTCTGGTATTGTGTCTATAAAAAAACCAAAACACACAACCCAAAACCCGCATTTATCTAAATTAACAAAGAGAGTTACAGATTTCCTCCTCAAGCAAATAATTAGGAAAAAAAAAATCATCATACAATTTGAGGCTATTTCACTGTAAGAGTAAATATAGTAAAAAATACTGAATAGTTATGATTTTTACAGAATTAAATTAATTGACGCATTCTATGATGGGAGCTATTAGATCTAAAAAGTATGATGTAAGTCTAAAGATCTCTTTTGATTCATTCTTCCATTTGTCTTTTTCTTTTATTTTTAAGAGCTGGACAGAGTCTTAAGTTGGAGTAAAAGACTGGCAGTAAAAAAACATGCTTTATTTAGTATACCCAAATGCACTTACGAATGTATAGGTAAGTTATTCTCCGAGTTATCTATCCAGCAGTCAGAGAAGTTACCCCATTGATCTAGTTTCCCTGGGACCTACAACTTGCTATAATAAACTGTATCACCCACTGATGCACCTTCTATATTCTGTAATGACCAGGGAAAAAGAAAGAAGTGTAAATGTTGAAAGTTACTTAGAGGTTTACAAATCAGAAAGACAATAAAGCTGCAAGATTTTTAAACAACTCCCCTACTTTCACACTGTGAAACTATTTCAACTAGATTGCTTTAGTGGGACTGATTCAGTACAGGCAGGTGACTTGATCTGTATTTTTTCATGGAATAAATAGAGGAAGAGAGATAACTAAGAAGAAACCATAAAGGCAGTTTGGAAGTTCAGAGGTGATATACTTCTGCCTGCCTCATCAGGACTGAAACACTCTATGCTACTTCCACAGAAGTAAGTAACGCTGCTCTAGTTCAGAAAAATCATTTGGTATCTATTTGGTGTGACATACCAATGATGCAGCTTAGAAATACTGCTGTATGTACATGTCATTACAAGTATTACATATATTACTACTTCCAGTGTCTTTTTGATCTCTTGCCGTTCCACTCCAAAACATTCCAATGGAAAGTCACTACTTCTGCCAGATACACTGACCAGCAACCAACTATTTCCAAAAGCTTACCAAGAAATTCTGCTCTGGGTTTCTATAAAACTTCATCCCCCCACTTATTCCTGTATTTATTCATCCTTGACACAAACTGTATGTTACTAAAAATATACAAACAACATATGTGTAGGTAGTAGTACAAAAACTGGGAAGCAGTAACTTCAAAATAATACAGAAACAAAATGGGCATGAGATTTGCCCATGCCTTGAGATGTTTAAGAAAAAAACACAGAAAGCAGTCTTGGAGACTGAAATGAAGGTCTCTGATCCATCACCGGGAGTAATTACTTTGGGACAATTGTGTGGCTTTTGCCGCTGTGTGTTCACTCTGTTTGTTGTGCAAGGACAGGTAAACTGCTCATTTAACAGGGAAACATCAGAGATTGCAGCCTGTGTCTTAAATAAAACAATGAAATTGTTCATTTAACTGAATGAGCTGAATTGTTAATGGTGATGATCTATCTGCCTCTATATTAACAGCCAAGACAAGGCAGGAAACTCTGAAGGTAGGGTATGGTGGACAATCAAAAGAAGGAACTGCTATGGCTATCTGAAAAGGAAAGTATTCATAGTCACAAAACAATGCCTATAGGTAGTGGAGACAAAGACTTTGCCCTCGTGACACCTCAGGCAGCTCAGATTTGCTATACAAAAGGAAAGAGTTTTATGCCAGAGAAAAAGTAAGGCTGTTTGGAGTGTGTGTGTGGGTTAAAAAAACCCAAAAACCAAGACTATTGCTGAGGTTTAATGAAGATACAGTTTTGGCAGAGTGTAATGGATGAAAACAGACTTGAAAACCAAGTCGTTAGTCCCAGCTTACCATTCCAGAGAAATATATGCATCAGAACCAAATTACTTCAGTGTCTTATTGTATTTTATTGAACTTTTTATTACATATTATTCATATGTTCTCTGTGGTAGCGCTGTTTGGGAAATGGGAAAGCAGAGATTTTTAAAAAGAAATACACAGTATTTCTAAAAAAACTAAGAGGACTACTGTGAGCATATAAGCACCACTCCTTGGGTGGCTGATTTATTTGTTCCCATGAAACAAATGCCGCTATGCCATTTGTGCTCCACTTCTTCAAACATTTATATTCATGTTTTAAACATTTATATTTATCACCATATACTAGCTCTTAAATGTTCAACTGTCCCAAACAAGTTACTGTAATGTACTCTTGAGAAGGGCTGTGGCTGGCTTGCACACGTGGGAGATGCCCAGCCAGCGAGTCAAGTCAGCTGCAGCTCATGAGCAATTCAGATCAGTTTTAGTCCTGCGGCTCTGTTACAGGTCAGGCAGGGAAACTGTGCTGCAATGGCAGATGCCGACTAAATTGAATCAGCCAGGAAGAGGAGATCGCTTTCCTTGACTCTTTCAGGTACGCAGCCCGTGTGCTGTTGTTCACAGGCCTGGGAAGAATAGAGCTTTGTACAATAAGGAAGACTAGCAGCACCTGCCATTAATAGGGCGGGATTTTTTAATTTGCAATGACATCAGGAGGCATCTGTCTGTACTGCAGGGATAGGTAAGGGAGCACTGGGATACTTTAAGTGTGACAAGTTATAGCAAGAAGATGCACAAGCTACAGCACACAAATGTAAAGCACGATGCTGAGATATGATTGTTCATTACATAGCATTATTTGTGCATGTCTGGAGGCAGCTACAGTTTCATATGGTCTCAAAATCTTGAATGAAACTAGCTGAATAGAGCCATATTATTCTATTATTTAAGTACAAAAAGTACAAAGTACAAAAATAAATTGATGGAAGCAAATAACACTGATCAAAATTCTTTTATTTTTAAATATTTAAGCTGCAACTAGTACCAGCGAAAAAAGTAAATGTCAGAAGATTATTATCTTGGTAGTGCCCCATCTAACAGTGTTTTCAAGCCCACGATCAGCTTCACTATCTTGTGCTGCGAAGAGCTTGGCTTGCCAAGTTGAGGTTAATAAGTGCAGTAAGTGATGCAATGCCCTTACTGCTCCTGTTTTCTCAGCAAACAGATGATAAATAGTAATTATCATTTGCTGATAAGTCTGAGTGTGTCTCTTTTTAGATCCTGTATCCTCCATAAACTGATTTTGTTCTTACAATAGAATTTTCAAGAAAACAGTCTGACAACATAATATGGCCATGCTATCGCCATAGCTTAGCTTCTAACCAACTTTCCTGTTTTTTCCCTATTTTAGATGAGGACTGGGTCATGTAATATCATCTTCATGCTTAATAATGAGCTATATACACAGGGACTTAACCTCTGTTGGAAGTAAACAGACACTTAAAATTCAAAATCACTTTTTAGAAAGCTACAGAAATTCCTATGCCTTTTAAAAATGGGTTCTGAAGTAATTTATTGATTGTCATACAATGAAGGCAAGAATAAAAAAAAATAAAAAGAACCCTAAGTCATTGTTTCAATGTTTACTGTGAACCATTCTTTCTCACATTCATGGCAAAAATAACTTTAATGTAAATGCAGTCAGGTACAACATAGCATTTAAAAATAGAAAATTATGATGTCTGAGGCTCAACTTTCATTTTGGTCTTCTCAAGGGCAAATGTCAGTCATAAGTTAGAAGACTGCAACAAGAGGATAGGATGAAGAATCTTTAACTGCCAGAAGCATATGCACTGTAGGAGATATCAGGGTCCTAATATCAAGTGTACACTGTACATTCAGACCTCAGTGGTTTTGAGAATACTTAGGCCATGTTTCTCTCCTTCCCTTGAGGAATGAACTAAATATCCTTTACTACTTGGAAGGATAAGAGTGTTGAAAATTGCATTCATTTACACACCAAAAACATTCCTTTTTTTTTTTTTCTTTTTTTTCATCCACAATTTCAAAACCTTCTCTTTCTTTCAACTACTTTTTTAAAATCTTTGAAGCTTGGCAATGAGGTCGATGCACTTATGGAAAATACTAAAATGTTAAATCTGCTCTTTCAAAAAGGGCCATTTCCATGCTGATTAGAGTTTCTTTAAATGCAAGTCCCTAACTTGTGGAAAACAAGTCAGCTTTATTCACTGGCAGAAACCAACAGGGACCCCCCTCAATGCCAGCATCACAAGCTTCTTAATTTATTTCAAACACAATATTTCAAACAGCTGTCTTGAGATGTCTTATTAAATTTTCCCTCCTCATTTTACAAACTCCGTATGCCTGAATACACTATGCTATGCACTAATTAAGCTATGCACAAAATATGTTCAAAAGCCCATTCCAGAAATGTATGTTTGCACCAACACAATATTTTGGTGGAATCACCTGCCTGAATTAAAACAAAGAAAACACACACCCCACACCCCCCAAATCTCCATTTAGTAATTGCCTAGCATATAATCTCATTTTAGACTTGGGTCTGGTAGATATCCCCTGAACGTTCCTGAACAGTCCGGCTCCAGACAACATAGAAGAGTTACTTAGAACAGTCTCCAGTTACAGATCTTGAAGTAAAACATCCTTCTTTGCCTACAGAGATTTAACTCTGAGTATCCCTGAAGTGTCCTAACTATCCCACTGTCTGATGGTCTAGAAGCCAACTTGTTCATCTTGTAGGTGTACACCCTTGTAGGCATTCACCACCCTTCCTCCCAAAGCTGTGCTGCTGTGAAGAATGAAGAGAAGTGATTCCAGAACACTGATTTACAGGGGATGCATAACTTTTATGCCTTTTATCCAATGACAGGATGGTGTGAAAGACTGAAATAGGACTTTGAGAATGGACCTGCTGCTTCTTTAAGCCAAATTCCCTGACTACTGGGTTATACAATTAGGCATACTTTTAGTCCCTTCCTGTGGCCTAACACATCATTGATTGTCTTCTGCAGAGAAGAGAATTGAGCAGATGATCTAATCTCTAGGACTTTCTATAAAAAGAGAATGGTACCACTATGCTGCCAGTGTTTGATTGTACTTTAAAGGAAAGGTATGAACCTTACTTAATTTTTAAGAGCAAAGCACAGATAGCCACTTTCAAGGGAAGGTTTCTGAGACTTCTGGTCCTCTAAGCACGGAAGAAAGGCAGAATTTGCCATGCAACACTGTCACCAGAAATTCCATATAATCTAACTTAATGGAAGGATGGGTCATGTTTTGTTACGTCGGTTAATCTTAATCCCCACCAACCCCCATCCCCCGCTAAATTGTATAGGGCCCCTGACAGCAAGTTCCTCATTCTTAGGGCCAGGTGCCTGTAAATTTAGCATTGCAGTACCTGGTGCAGCTCACGTCTCATTCACACAGTAGGATGGCATGGCAATAACAGAGGTTTAGTACCACCCAGCTACACACTTGTATGCATAATACTTCCAAACAGGTTTTAGTGGCTCACCTTAGTTCAGTTCACCCATCTTCAGTCATCTGTGTCCAGACTTACAAGTGATGCTTTCCAGAACTGTGTAAATCCTGAGACTAAGAAGCAGGAGTTTCTGCCTTTGTCCATTTTTACTGCATTATTTTACAGTATAAAATCAGAGCCTGACTTTATTAGATTCTATCCTTTGCCTCCCATCCCTCCTTCAGAGTGGGAGTGAGAGAGAGCAAGACAGTAATTAAAAAATCCTAGAAATCAGAAGCATAACATTTCCCTTGGATAAGTTTATGAATTTAGACTTTACCAAGCAGAAAAATACAACTTGAAATACAGCCAACATTTGCAATCTTAACTCATGTTCTAACTTAATTTTGCTTAAAGGCTCTAACTGCAGGTGTTTGAAGTTCTTTTCCTCTCCATTTTAAGAAGTTGTCTGCTGTATGCTTGTTGCTTCAGACTAACTTTGCTGAGCTACTGAGTTCCATTACACACACAAAAAGTACACTATCACCTCATAAAACACTTCCAAGCTTCATCATCTGAGTAAAGATATGATAAGGCTGTTTATCAGTAGGTAATAAGACAGATAATTTAACTGTACAAGCTCTAATTGGTCTAATTCACTAACTGACCTCTCACCACTTGATTCACTAGTACAATTGAGCTCTGATAAAGCCTTTAATTGTAAATTGCACACAGCTGTGAGCTGCTTCTCACGCTGGCACAAAAACACTATCATCGACTGTTTCATCTCTGCGACCTGCTAATTTGGAGCATATGTAACTGTTTTTAATGCTGAAGGCTTGACATACCACAAACAGCAGATGTTGCAGCTGCCCCTGAGACGCTTTATTTAATTCAATTACGTCTTTTGGAGATATGTAAAAAAGCTAGGCGAGATGAGAGAGGGCAGGAGAATGTTAAAAATGGAGCCCCTGGTTGAGGCCCAGGTGGCTCGATAGGCAAATGATTGGGTGAATGTCTAAATGATCTTTTTAATTGAGTAGACTGACGGCTAATCAGGGTCATGAAGTGTTATCACACTGATGAGCTGAGTGGAGCCCTGGGCTGCTCTGCAATTAATGCTGCTTTTGTGAAAGGAGAAAAAAGGAAGATAATGTATACCATCTGGCAATTGTTTATGATAAAAGCAGCAGTTTGCTACAAATTCAAGTTAAATGCTATTCATAACATTATTTCTTCTGCTGCTGTGGAGGGCAAGGACATAGAGCCCAGGCCTTTGTCTGACTTTCTCATTCTCTTTCAACAAGCAAAACATTCATTTGCTTCCACGTGTGTTGTTATTAATTATTCGCCTGCTTACTAATGTATGGCCCCAATGATGCTCTCTTTGAAATTCCATGAACAAGTCCAGCAATCTACATTTTGGATGCTTCATGCCAAAGCATCCAATGAGGGAAAAACAAAGCTAGGGTCTCAACTTGTAGCTGAAAGCTAGAGAAAACAAGTTAGTTGTTTTGGTGGTGGTAGGTCCCTGTTCTCCCTCGTCATTTCATTTTAAAGAGCTTGTCTTTTTGGCAGACAAATTTAAAAGTTCAGAAAAGAGCATGTTTTTAAGAAGCAGGGGGAAAATTGAAGGCTGTAAGCATCTATGTAGAGAGTTTTCTCTTGACATAAGAAGGCTGGGTTTTACAAAAGAGAAAACCAGTCAACTGATAAGACAGGGATGTTCTTGGGACTTGACTCTCTAGCAAGTAGACAAAAACTAATGACAGCATAGCACTGAACTAAAAACTAGCATCCCCATAAGTAGAATGCTATTCTGCTATTAGGTAGAAGGATGTGACTTTGTGTTCTTTAAGTTTTAAACCGGTTGCAAGCTGGAAATAATACTGCTGGGGGCCTGCCTAAAAAAAAACACCCAGCAGTCAAATTAGGGAAAATTTAACAATATACAGTGCCACTTCTTACAAGTACCCAGAGACAAGAACGTGAAGCCTTGGCTAAGAGAACTTACATGTTAAGAGCTTATTTATTGCTTACAGATTAGTTCTGAAAATCAGGTAATTCAGATTCCCTTCCCAGCTGTGTCATGAATATATTGTACGCCCTTAAGCGAATCACTTAACTTGTATGTGCTTTATCTAACAGAGATATAAAACAATAATTCTTTAAAAACAGCAGCCAATTCAAAGTTGATCAAAATTAGCAAATATCTAGTTTGTCTCCTCTTTGCTTTAAAACTTAAAGGGCTAGAAACACAGGCTCTGGCCTTGCCAGAAAAGATGGAAAGAACTGGACATTGTAAAGTTTCTTTAATTCTTGGGGGAGCTGGCAGTGCATTTTATGTATTAGTACTTTCTTTGTGTTTTATACCTTTTTACTTTGGGCTGGGTTTAAGGATTTCTGTCACATCTGTCTTCAAAGGAAGATGTTGCTGGACTGTACTCTAGCAAAAGGAGGTATAGCCTCAAAAGCAAAGGACATCTCAGCATCAGCCTCAAGCTTAGATCTTAAGACTTCTTGTTAGTTTTTAGGTTCTATGGAGCACAGTTGAATACATCACTTGTTACCTGCTATCAGTTTTTATTTTCTGTCCTTACTAAACACTGTACTGCAGATGCAGTATCAGTAATGTTTACAGACACCATGTGTTTACATCAACTTATAGAAGAAAAGAATATGCTGCTTTAGGGATTTCATTCTGCAGTTCTTATACTTAAATGGTGCTTTCAATCAAATTTCTAGCTTTGGTTAACAGACCTGAGTTATAAATATACACTGCAGACTCCTCAGCAATTTTCCACCTTCTTCCTATTCTTCCAGATACTGATATGTTCAGAAGTGGCTAGGAAACAGTTTTCTCATCCAAGGAAAGTTTTGCAAGATTCTTCAAGTTTTCTTGCTCTGAACCAAGAGAACAACAGCAATGGTAAAAAAACAAATAGAAAAGGAAGAAAGAAGAAAGAAAGAGTGGGGAATAGGAAAAGAAAATCAGAGCAGGAAGGCACAAGTCCACAGCAGGATTTTTTTCTACACCACTGAAGAGATCCTCAGCTATAGCTGACCTGGCTGATGTGATGCACAGTACAGTGACACTACCCCAAACTAACATAGTCATGAAAGAGAGTGGCAGTGCTTGTAAGCTAGCATACTGCAGTCCTCAGCACAGGTAAACCATGTAGGTCCAGCAGCACGCTGACACAACCGTACTGCTTCCACATTTGCAGGAAGATTTGCTACTCTGTAGGATAGCAGTGCCACGCTCCACTCTACATGTAGACATGCAGTCAGAGCCTCCCTGCGTCATCCCTGAATTATCGATACAATTTGAAATGGTTCTACAATACTTAGTGGAATAAAGGTACATCAAATGCCGACCTGTCCCCAGATTCAGTTCATGGATTTAAATATCCTAAATGAGCCAGCTGAATAGTGCATCAGTGCATCTGTCTCTTTCTCCCTGATCAGAAAACCTTGCCTTATTAAAACAGGTACATACCATCTTGAAAAAAAGTTTCACTTTCAACAAACCACTGTATTCTGAGAAAAACATTCTTAAGAAAATTTCCAACTGTGTCTCTTCAACAACAGCTGTTCACAAGGCTACTGCATCACCATTGTAGTGGTAGATACAATAGCTTTTTTTGTCCTGGATGATTGAAGTAGAATATTGCCCTACTTTATTTTTCAATAAGGGCAGAAAGAGAAAATACTAGGAAAAAATGCTGCGATAATACATTGTGAGTTGTGTTGGGAAGAAGGTCCTGCTGAGGGTGTTTTGACAGTGCAGGTAGTTATCAGTTATTGTAGCAGGCAGCTACTCTTGTTAAGACTATGGAGTCAGACAGAAACATTACTACTAACACTGTACTTTAGAAGATGGCTTAAAATAATACTTAAGACAGTCTTTGCAGCACTTGGAAATCATTGTATTAAGCTCAGAATTATGGATGAACGCTACTTTATTTTAGTTTAATAAAGGTATCATACTCTTTCTGTCGGACTAGTATTAGACACAATAAAAAACATTCTTTCCAAGATTTAATATGCTATTTGAGTTCTCTTCTGTAATTACAGTTTCTTATTCCCTTCCTGATTTTTCAGATACAGACTAATGTAAAATCTTCACCCATAAAAAAGAATTTGTGGTAACACTTCTACTTATTTCTGGAAGAGTTGAGGAATCCTATGTTTTATATACATATAATGAGACAACATATGAATTCTACTGTTTTAATATCATTATGGTGTGACAGAAATTTTTTCAGGATGACTGGAACTGCATGAATAACTGAATTTTCATTTTGAAGACTGGACCTAAAAACAATGTCATTTTTAGTGAACCAGATAATTTGTTTCGGCTCAAATGAGGAAAAAGAGGTAGAATGATTCTGTGTTGGCACACTGAGAAGTCCCCTAGAAGTGTAAACCCAAATTCCAGGTCCTGCATCCAGGAATATTCAAATACTTTGTAAAACTATTTCAATAGAAGAGATTAAGAGAGAACTGTCTTGAAATATTCTCTTCTAAAAACTTGGTTCAGAGTCCTGTTTCTGTCTAAATAAAGAGAAGTAGTATTATTCCTCCTTCCTTCATCTCAGTTGAATGGCAAATTTTTTGACTATTGGACTAAAAATTTTAGATAAAAAAATTATCTACTTTTCACTTAACTTCCTATTACTAGGTCCTAATGTATGCCATTGTTATCTTAAAAGTGAGCTTAAGATGTTCTGCCATATAGACTCACCTTTACCATCCTACAAATATGTTTTTTGGAGAGGAATGCAAAAATCTCATCCAGACCAATTAAATCACTATGTATTTTATCCGTAAAAATATGAATACAGATTTACAGGATTTTAGGATTTCATTGAAACAGCATTAACCATTTAAGTAGTTCTTAATGTTGTTTCTTTGAAGGCAAGTACCTTAAACCTTTATAAAAATCACAGCTTGGCACAACGCCTTACAGCCTCTTGGAAGGAAAAAGGATCTGAAAAGTAATGCTACTTTGTCCTAAGTTCAAAATTCAGTATAGAGTCCATTATGCTCCATCCACAGCTTCCCATGTGATCCTTAGGTTGTAATACAAATAAATAGCAAAACAGACTAAGGTTTCTGGTTGGTAAGAGTTTTGGGTCTTCCCTGAGCAGGTTTTGACATACTTTGCATATGGCTTGGGGAGAGCAGGATATTATTTACAACCTACAGAACTGTCCTATGGGTTCATCAATGCACTCTTGTGGCCCAAGGGCAGAAGAGAAAGCAATCTTCTGGGAAGGACCCTTCCTCTTTCAGTTTCAGTGTTACCACCAGCTATGCAATTCTTTCAAAGTAGTGGTGTAGCCAATATTGCAATTCTAAAATTACCAATGCATTTGGCTATAGGTAGTGCCAGACCATTATATCAGCAAGCCAATTCAGCACCATAATGTTCTTACATAAGGGACTGAATTCCAGAGGCACAGTAAAATACATGCGAAATCCTGCTAAATACAGTATCTCCCCTAGATAATAGCACAGGTAGGGAAACGTAAGGTAGACTTACACTGCTACCCCTCTGAACATAAAAAAGAAGACACAAGATTTTTGCCATGTTTTCTTCCAAGTTTTCTTAGAAATTTGAACATCCAAAGTGAACAGTAATGCTAAACAGTGAGAAAATATTTATCCAAACTGTTTTCAGGCATCTAACTTAGTTTGTATGAATAATATTCTGGAAATGCCTACATCCCTCTGTTTAGTGTAGACACCTAACTTTAGCCTACTTTAGGCTTCTACCTAGGATTTTGTTCAGAACAACTACATTAGATTACATGAATATCCCCCATGGGGTCAAAATCCGAAAGGTAACTTTGAAAAACCTCGGTTGCTAAGTTTACGTATTCATCGAATTAATTTAAATTGGGTGGAAAAAGGCCAATTATGTTTTGAAATGCAGTGTACAATTCTCAAATAAATCCATGAATAAAAATAACCAAATGTAAACACAGATTGATATAACTCAGAACATCCTAACTGCTCTTGGAAACATGAGTCTCATACAGTACATATAAACTGTGTCATCATGACAAAAAGCACCCCTGGATCCTGGAGTTTTCTACTGAGTTTGTTTTAACTTTCTGCTAAAATAAAAAGAAACTATTTTCAAAGGCACAACAGACAGTTAGATGTCTAACTCCAGGCAAAGTCAACACCCGAGATGGTATATTATATTAAAATCTCGGGAAGATTTCCAAAGCCTCTAAAAAGAGATAGGCAGAATTCAACCACTGATAGCTAAGTGTGGTTTTGTAACCTATGTAAGTGAATTTAAGATTGTTCTTCTGCCAAAAAAGCTATTCCTGACTTCCCACTACCCCATGGCCAAATATTTTATTGTCTCTTTCTTGTGCTGGAACTAGGCAAAACACAAATTTTTTTTTGTGAGGTTATTTTTTAGTTTGTCTGAGGCACAGAAAGGCAGGAATGTGTGGAGGCAGGCAGGAGTGCTATGACCTTAAATTACTTTTAAAGTTGAAGAAAGCAAAGCAGAAGGTGCACATTGTAGTGACTGCTTATATTTAGAGATCAAAATTTCTTATGTCTCTTGACCCTAGTTAGTTCTTCAGAGGGGCTATTAAGTATATGTTAGATATACTAATTAGATACTAAGCATATATAATATCTGTTAGATATACTTGAAGCTTTCTGGCTCTTTCAAGACAATGTGGACACAGCTACGGAAACACTTACTTTGAATTTAATCCTTAGAAATCAGGGTTCTCAATACAGACATAAGCATTTGCTGAAATTCAAAGCAAATGTGGTTTCTAAGTCACTTAGAAAAAGGGGAGAGGAGACAGAAGGATCCAAGATGCTGATAAGTGCCTACTGAGAAATTCCAAGGTGTTTCTGTGCCTACCTTCAATTCTCAGGTACACCAAAAATTTCTCCAAAGTGCCTATTTACAGTTTTGTGTATCATGCCTTTTTAAACTGACCTTTATAGTCTTTTGGAAAAAATAAAAATTGTTAAAAATTTTGCTTTTGATTTTTTACCCTATTCTGCAAGACATGACAATACTCAGATCATCATTACCTTAACAAGATACTCCCTCCTCATAATGCAAATGGAGTTGGAATGTTTCTTCCCATTATTTTCAAAACAAGCATATTCATTTTCAGTTCAAACTGACCTAAATTTTAGTATCCGTCCATATTATTTTAGAGGCATTTTTTTTAAAAAGAAAAAAACTCCAAAGAAGTATCAAAACACAATGTTTTATTTAACCTCAAACAATATTTTTGCTCCTTCCCACTTCTCATTCAGAACTGCAAGCTGACCAGGACAAAAGAACAATCTGTTTTCCCACAAATCTTCAACCTAAGATTGTTTGCATGGAATACAGTATTTCAAACTGTTTACAGTGAATGACAGTTCAGTTCTAAAAAGGCAACTAAATTTTATTAAGTTCTCATCATAAAATAAAAGGTTACAAGTCTTCCTTCCCTGAAGAAAGTGTGTGCATTTGAAGTGACTGCTGTTTCAGCACCTCTGTTCTGCCTACTTTTAAATCCAAAATTCCTTTTCATATACCTTAGATGAAGCTCAGATACAGGTTACTTTCTTATAATTTACCAAGCAGTTTGGGAATTTTTTATTAATACTGACTAGGAATAAAATTTTAATGTAATAAAAGACTACGGTGTATAAATAGAGTGTATACACTGCTAACCAGATTGCAAAGCAGCTCCTATAGGCAACTTACATTTTTAGATAGAAGTGGGAAGTAAGCAACACAGGGCTTGATTCTAGTTTATCCTACCATACCAGACCCCCCAGCGATATCCATTCTTTTTCCAGGAGAGCTGGTATTGGATTACAGCAACAGAAAGCAGTATCAACTCATGTTTAGTCAGTCTGATGTTCCTTGGAAAAAGAATATAACCAGGGTCCCTGGGGATGCAGTTTTCATGAGTCACTTCCAAAAGGAACCACTGGTGGAGATTACATGAGATGAGGTCCTGCAGGGTCCACTACACATACACCCAATATTTGCAGGGGGGAATTAAGCCCAAAGCCTGTTCTTGTACGGCAGTATTTCTTCACCAGAAGAAACCAGGAAAGACCCATGTTCACATATGGGTTTATTTCCAGACCACAGAAGTTTAAATAGCTTTTCAAAAAATACTTTGAAGGAAAACAAGTGAACTTTTAATGATAAACAATTTCTGTGAGCCTCTCTGTATATTTACGCTACTCAGTTCTCTGCAGGGTTAACGACAAAGGGCTTGAACAGTCTGCAACGTACCACAGTCTGCCACCCTGCAAAAGGTCTCAGTGGGAGCACAGCTCTGCTCCCTGCCTTCACCACCCATGAAGGGGCAAGGGCTTGGCTGGCCACCCTCCCTGCAGTGAGGGGATGCAGGCAGTGATCCTGCAGTCTGGGGATGCATGATTTGCGATGGTGAGAGAGAGCTCATGCTAATGAACGCTCCTCATCATGCGGATCTTTATGCCTAATTCATCAGGCACTTTAGAGAGCGATCAACTCATCAACAGCCACACAGTGAATTTTTTAGCTCGAGGTTGGTGTATGCTCTTTTTTCTGTGCACAACTGTGTTTAAAGAGACTGAGAAGATGAAGTGTATGTTAATAAATGAAATGTTAACAAGACTTCTGCTCACTGCCTGCTGGACTTTTTTCCCCATATTAATATTGAAGTTAAAAAAGAGAAAACAAACAAACAAACAAAAAAAGAAAAGGAAATTCGAAATAATTCCATGTCCCAATAAGCATTCTTTAGAAAAATAATCTCTCCTGATGTATATATATCAATGCATTTAAAGCAATGAGAGTTTTCCTGAACCCCTTCTTATTTTTCTGAAAAGTTTTGAGTACTCTACCATTGTGATTGCATATGCACATATCCATTCCTTCCTGTCTATCCTATTCTTCTTGCTGTCCAGTACCTACTGGTCTGCTATCTGCTATGCTCTGACTCTCTGGGATTCTTTGGGAAGAGACTCTTACCATCAGCAACAGGCTGAAGGTGCTGGCAAATGCTCAGGTACACATGCACACATACACACAGAAAGAGAACAAATTTTCCCTCAGTTCTTCTTCACTTACTGGCTTTAGATCTAACGTATTACTATAGTACTTGTATTACTTGAGTCTTCACATGGAATTTTGGAGGCTTTAACATTACATTTGGTGACTTAGTCTCTTCTGTGTCATGGTTAGCAAGCTTTAGTAACCATTTGTTAGAAAAAAAGACATTAGGGCACAAATGGGCAATCTATATTGCCAACCTGTGTTAGGAAACTATTCAGATTGGCAGTAAAAAAAATGTATGCCTGGAAACCGAAATAAAAATAGTCCCAGTTGTGTGTCTTGTAGAATCACCAATGACTCTTTGAAGTACAGTAAGAAACTCTGGATTTACATTTGGCTTTTGCAGTTCAGCAAAATGCTCATCAAAACAAGAGAACCAAACTAGACCAAATCTTATAAAATAACACCCCCGCCCTGCAAAAAAAGAAACAAAAATACCCCCAACCCTCACAAGGCAATGTCAACTTTAGCTGTATAAATTGCATTAAGTTCTTGATTCTCAAGTTTTTTTTGAAGTGATCATATTCCTAGTAGATTAATATATCCTTTGTTGCCACTGTGGCTTTCAAGTACAGCATAGCCACAGCAATTTTGGGGAGGAACTTTAGGATGCATGCTTCTCTCAGGGTGCAGATCCACCTCTGATGTTCATACTTTGGCTCTTTAGCACTGATGGACAAGGGAAGGTTTGAGGTCAAAAGTACTCCTAGCTTGCTGCCCCTCCTCTCCTTCTTAATGCAAAAGGGTATCTTAGACTATATAGAAGTGCTTATGGTTAGAGGGACAGGAGAGTTTTGAACCTGTCTGGCCTGTTTGGGTGTATAAGATACTTACATATAAGCATATATATATATATGTGTATATATATGCATGTGTGTGATTTACAACTTCCTATATGAAAATATTTTAACATTATTCTGACACTGTAATAATTTCAAGAGCTTTTAGTTTGCTCAAGCATCCAAAGAGCAGCCTGGCAGACAATTGGGTCCCACTGATGAGGTCATGATCTGACTTGGGTTTCTGAAGATGGATGACGTGATCAGAGGTGCTCACTGCCCTCCCAGAACTTCCACTCAGGCCACTTTGTGGTCTGGGTACCCAACCTGACCAGCACCTTTTTTCCACTTGTTGAGCAGTGCCTGACTTTCCACTGTGTCTGAAATCTATCGTGGAGGCATGAAGATTTAATTGGTACCTTTGCTGAAAGTTTCCCTGAAGTCAAAGGAACAAGATCCTCTGGTCAATTCCAGGTGTTTGAATTAAAAACCAAACAAACAAACATGACCGTAGTCATTTGAAAACTGAAGATTCATAGTCCAGTTTTCATTTTGAAAGGTTTTGGATTTGGGGCACTAAAAAACCAAGTGTTTTTCAAAGTGTCTATGCAAAATGAAATAATTAGTTTCTGTCAGATTTTAATTGGGACCTTCCTTTATTTTCTAGCATGACCTAGTAGCTACTGGCAGCGACATACAGACATATGCGTTTTGTTCATTGGTTTTGTTTGTTTCACTGAAAAGTTTACATTATGCTGTGTTGTCTGTGGTTTAAAAACCTTGATCACATTTATAACTTCAGGAATCTTCAGTAAGGTATTTCTGAAGAAGACAGATATAAGATACAATAATATAATGGCCTAACAAAAAAAATCTATTACTAGTTTTGTGTCTCACAGGCCTCTCAATATGTTCTTTAAAACTTGAGATAACTTTATATAATTTTGTCTGCAGAAGATCCAAGCAGAAGCACAACTGTTTGCGAAAGTTGAGGAAAAGCATTTGAGTCTACTTGGCATCATTTCAGTTCTTTACAAATCTATTACATGAAAAAAATCACAGCTCCAGGGAGCTAAGCTATTGTACCTGAACTGGAAGGTCTGACCCAGATATGGATTGTATCCATTATGTAGAGACCATCAACTGACAAACATTTGAAAGTGTTCAGGCTACCAACAAGAATAATATAAAAAAAAAAAAAATCCATTGGCACAAAAACATATCATAAAACACCTGAGATCTAACAAAGAAGCTAGTGCTGGTTCATTGTGAACAGACATTTTCAAGAGTCTTGCAGGTTTTACTTTGTTTTGTAACATGCTTAGTGGAATTCAAAAAAGCACCTGGCTCTCAGATAAATGCTTCTTTTAAAGAAAATCTAGAAAATTATGCAATGATCTGGGAATTTGGAGAATCCTCAACACTCACCAAAGTTTGGGGGAGAGGAATGGGGGTTCTTTATTTTTTTAAGTTGTAAATGATGAAGGTTAAGAGGGTTTTTAGACAATGGCGGCTGTGTTTGTGACAGATGAGCTATCACAAGTATAACAGCAGTGGAGCAAATGAAAACCGGATCTACAGGAGAGTTGGGCAGAGTGCCAGCGAGAACTTGAGGATGTGGGCTAAGAAGGAAGGACCAACATTTTCCTTTTTTACAACCAGATTTGGGAAATGGAGCTCAGTCTGCAAGTTAAACTGCTTCATAGGTTTTACATGTGTAAACCAGAGGCTCACATGGTTAACAGAATACACATGCTCTGACTCCCATGCTGATATAAACTAGGTGAAGATCTGCCTCATACATGGAGTTATTGATAATGCAACATGCCTTGTGCCTACTTTGAACTTCTTTGTGTGACAATCAGTCAGGGTCATACTAAAATGAAAACATTACTCTTCGTTTCCTTCAATTCAGTGTGGAGCTAAAGGACTCAGAGGAGTCTTTCTATTATTTCAGTAAGCTTTTGTTCAACATTTTCTAAAACACCCCAGATGTCATGGTGTATAAAGCAACCTAAGATACAAAATACCTCTTTTTTGATTATATTAGCACCATTCTGAAAAATAATAGAAGAAAATGAAATTTCTGGAAAAAATATCTCCTTTGAATTTTTCCCTGTGTAACTTCCTTGGTTGCAGTCTTAGGCAGTGCAAGAGCTGTGTGCTTTCTATGTGAGCATGATATCAAGCACCACAAATGTTCAGATTAGAACTGTCAAGCCACACATAAAATATTGATACCTCACATTGGCAGGGTTAATACAGTGTTATTTTAATTGCAAACAGACTGTGGGTGATTAGTCAAACTTGGTGCGTCTTGAATTCTAAGATAAAGATGCCTTCTGGCTGGACCTCCTATGTAATTAGCACTATGACCCTCATGTGCTCTTCCCTGTTATTAATATGATTGGTCTAATATGAGTATTAGATATCATTCATTAACCTGTTGTGAACCATCTTAGAAACCATCTTTGAATAATAGACTACATTCCTTTTTCTAAATCCATTTACTAGCAGGGAGAGTGAAAAGGATGAAGACAAGCTTGCTCCATTAGACTGACTGGTACAGTGTTAAGCAATATATAGTGTATGAAATTATAAAAGAGCAAATTAAATAACAGGGCATATCTGGCTCATTAGTAATAGATGATCAGGTGCTCATTATGTTGAATTTCCACCCTGTTCAGAAGATGAATGCACATGCCAGAACAGAAATATGCTAACTGACCCTGCCTGAAAATAAACTAATGCACATCTGGAAGTTCACTGGTTTGCCAGCTCACTACTGTTTATACTGGCTTTCTCTCTTTCTTTCTTTCTTTCTATCTTCCTTTTTTTTTTTAAACCAAGTAGTTTGAATTTGAATCTTTTACTTGTTGTTAAAAGTGCATTTGCCTACACACTAGTTATTCAAAAATTGCAGACTATTATTAGCATTAGGTGAATAAAAGAAAAAAAGGAAAGCATTTTGGAAGGGAAGCGTGCTCTTTTGTGGGGCCCGATCTTCAGCTGGTAGGAATCAAGTACTCCACTGGTTTCAGTAGAGTTATGTTGTTTATATCAGTTGAGGAAAAAGCTCAGTAGAAGAACATTATCTGCAATAAGCAAGATTGGATTGTTAACAGGAACTGATCACAGTTTTGCTGACTTTCCTGGTTCAATATTTTGCCTTAATAACACTCTGAACTGAGTATTGTGGTTATGTTCCAATGTGAAAGCTTGATCATTTCAAATTGTTCACCCATCTCACATATGTGGACCTGTCAGAGTTCCTGGCTTCTGGTGTGTGAGGCAACCCTTCTCTGATCTGAAGACAAGGACACACATGTGGCAGGATGATTGCCTAAGAAGGGTGTTGAGGTTTACCTTATCTGATGGGTAAGGTGAGTCCCATCACAGAGGAAGAGCCATGGATTTAAATCACTGAAAAAGGGAGAGAGAGGGTAGGATGAAGGGTGCTCCCTGCTTCCCATCAGAAAGCACACACTCCTGGTTTTGTGAAATTCCATGTGCTCCCTCCTACTTCATGGGCAAGGAGTCAGCTGTGCTCTGTGTGCTGGCATTGGCAGTACGGGGGGCTGGGTGCTGGGATGCTGCCCTGCAAATATGTGAGGTGTAGGCATGACAGCGGAGAAGGATCATCTCCAGCAGGTCCAGCTCACAATGCCTGAGACTTGGCAGGTCAGTGTGAAAGTAAAATAGTCCTCATGCAAAGGAGAAATCAGTGTCCATGTTTCATAACCTGTATTTGTTTGAAGTAAGTGTGAGTTTCCACTAACATAGGACCAAATTTTTTATGTTTTTAAAGGGGACGAGCCTTCCTCGGTGAGTATGTAGTTATTCGAGAAATTTCAGTTGGAAAAAGTAGGAGGCAGAATATTTGCTGATTCTTCTTTCTGATATCCAGCATGCTGTTTCATTAAGGCAACTGATTTTAAATCATGCTTCCAAATTACTTGAATAAGAGTAGCTCAGAGTGATTGCCTTTGACATCTGAGCAGGAAATACTCGTTAAGGAACTGAACAGTGTGTCGTCATCAAATGAGCAATGGGGTGTTTTCATGGAGATTTCCAGGGCCTCTTAGAAAGAAAGTCATGCCTATTGCTTAATTTAAACATTGGATCGTATGACTTCTGCAGAGGTCAGCTACTAATAACTTAATTCTTAATCATCTGCTAACAACCTGAAGATCAGTTCAATTGTTAGGAATTCTAGCAGTACCAAAATTACCACTGTGTTGAATTATTAAAGGTTTGTATCAAAGAATGTGCTTAAGTTGCTTTGGTCTTGTATAAAAATTCCTCTGATCTTCGGCAATCATAATTTATTTACAGCTTCCATACGTTCTCCCTCTTTCACAAAGAAATAGGGTTTCTTAAGTATGGCCAGGAGGCACTGAATTTTCATATGTAGTACTGTCTCTCAGTTAGAAAGACAGGGAAGAACTGCTGGCTTGAAGGTTCAGCAGCCAGCTTTTCTATGTGAAAGGCAGGTTATCTAAACATTTTCTTCCCCTGAGAGAGATATTCATAATATTTATTCTAAAATACAAATATTAGGGCTCTTTGCTCCATGTGAATTATCCTTAGGTATAGTAAATACAGTTCAGGTTAAAATAAAATCAGGGCATAGCAACAGCTAATGTTTACATTTATAAAAAGTACATGTGGAGATTATTGCAGGAAAATGTTTCAGAATTTATTAAAAAGTCCCCCTTTTAGCTGGATAAAGAACATTTTAACATTTGGACTTGAACACAACTTGGCTGTAACTGTGTATTGTGGCTTCTAGAGAGTATCTCTCTGTTTAATGTGGACATCTTCCCAAAAGTTGGGATTCGTTCATTTTGCAGAAGGCGGATTAATACCAAATGTCCTGGTTTATAAATTACACAGGACAGGATTCTTTTTTTTTCCAAATTCAGATTCAATCTATCAGCTAGCAACTTGACAATCCTTTAGAGTCGAAGAGAGATAGGATCTCCTGTTTATCAGTATTACTTGTCTGTGTAAGACATATAATTAGTTGAAGCATCTGGTCAGCTATAGTGAAAATGGAACAGAGAAGCGAAGAAGAATATATTTGATATATCATTGCAGATAACACTTAAAACTGCAACCCAGTTTTAAATGGTGCATGACACTGCTTTACAAAGAAAGGTATATAGAAATAAAGGCCTAATTTCTTGTTTTTGAAAATAACTGACACTACATTGTTGCTTTAAACTGATGTCCTTCTGTTGATAATCTGTTCACAACAGATATGCACAAAGACCTGATTTTCTTTAGAAACAGGATGTAGTAAATGTTCCAAGTAAAATGCTTGCCAAATTTTCATACAACAGTTCGCAGTTCTGACAGTTTTTATTTAAAACTACTTGTACACAAGCAAATAAAAGGAATATGTTTTTTCAGTTGCTATGCCTTTCAGTCTCTAGAGATCAAACTAGCTGGGAGTGGACAAGAGATCCCTCAAAGTGTGCTTACTAGTTTTGTAAGGTCTAACTGAAGACACACTCAGATTCTTAGCAGGGTTTGATGTTTCCAGCAGCATGAAAGGGAGAATCATTAGGAGGCTAACCAGCTCTTTAGTTAGTGTATGCTGTTATTAAACCAGAGTAATATAAAATGGCACCAGACTCTTCCTCAGACCTTTTGCTACAATGCTTGGGTTTGGTCCTATAGTTAAGTTCCGTCTTCTCTCTATGGTAGATTTTCCCACACAGTTGCACAGTCTAACTATATGGGGGGTTGGTCTTAATTACAACCTCTACTGTAATGCTGCTGGCCTGCTTATTTCTACTCTATAACATTTCTTGGGAATAGATATAAAATATAAACACATTCAGTTTTGCTCGCTTTCAAGCAATCTTACCTATCATAAGCCAGCCCTGAAAGGGTTCACCTGGATCTTGGAGCAGAAATCCACTTCTCTGAATATTTGTTTCACTGAATCAACGAATCCTGGCATGGACACATAGGAAAGGCACATCATTAACAGTCAAAAGGCACTGCCTGCTGATAACTCCAGACACCCGTGTAGCATGCATCCCTATAACCTACTCTCACAGTGAAGTTCTTTCCAAAATGCTCAGTGTTAAACCAGTGTCATGCCAACTGAAATAGCAGCAATTAAATTTCCATTGCAAAGAAAGTATGAACAAAGCTGAACACTCTTGTAAAAAAAAATACACTGTTCAGATGGGGAAAGTAGCTCTGAATAGCTGAGAACTCTGTCAAATCAACATCAGTTCTCATCAGACCACTCCAAGGTGCTTCTCTTTGCAATAACATAATGCATTTCAATTTCTGTCACTAGCAGTTTTCCATGCTTAGAAAAACAATGCTACATGATTATTTTCTATCTCTAAAGACAGTGATTTTCCCCCTCTATATCTCCCAACTAAAAACTAGTAAAATTAAACATATATAACAGCAAAATTAAAATGAAGTGCTAAACAGAAAGTAAACAGCAAGGATGTAGTGAGATTGCATCTAAAAATATCCTCTCGAAGTTAAAGACTTCAGAAAGTTAGGAGTGAAAACTGAAGGTTAGAATGAAAGCATTTTTGAAAAGTTATCTGTAATGGTTATTGCACTGTCCTACAGTACTCAATTAGGAACCCACTTCCTATACAGTTCCCTGCCTTAAAGCTGCATTACATATTTAAATCCTCTTGTTCATGTCTGCAAGAGGTAAAAAGTTGTTTTTTTTTAAAAATCCCTACAGGAGAATGACCTTCGTGAAGGTAGCTCCCTCAGATGCTGAAAGGAAATAGAAACACCTCTATCTCTTTATTAAAATATGCAGATAAGTTCAGGGTTTTTTTCCTCTGTTCTCAAGAAATACACTTTTTAATATATGCTGTTATATGATTACATACAAAGAAGTATATTTTATTTCACAATATGTAAATATGCTGCATTTATCAAAAGCAATTCTCACCAATTTTTCTTTCATTTGGAAAAATTACAACATATATTTTACAGCTAGCTGTGCAATATTATTGTATCTAATATGATCTCAGCTGAGGGAAACCAATGAATACAAGTTTCGGAGAAAGGTTTTGAAAAATGGCTCACCTAATTTTTAGTATAGTGTTTTGTTTACAGTCAAGGAAAGTACTCTGGCTAACTGAGAATGAAATCAAATCTCCTCTGTCACTTCAAATAGGATAGCCCTGCTAGAAGTTTTCATCAAAACTGCCCAGAATTTTGAGGTGTTTGATCAGAGTCTACTTTCATATATGATGAAATATTAGACGTCTGGAAATAAATCCAACACAAAACAAGCAATAATTGGCATGAAAAGCATGGAAAAAGTAATCATGATGTGTTCCTCCACTCACACAAAAAAATTTTAAAGCCTTTAACAGTTTCTCGCAGATCACCTGTGCAGTCAATCTGCTGTGGGATGCTTTGCACTCAGCTTGTGGTGAGTTTTAGCAGACTGTCATTTCTACCTGAAGTAAAAATTGTTGTCTTTTCTGAAACTCAGAGATTATTTTTTTGTTGGTTCATGTGTATGCACGTGTATTTGACTATAAAATAACATATTCTCACTGGTGTACCAAAAAGAGATCATGTGGAGTTAGTCAATTATCCATGTCAGCAAAGGGACTAGCATGCAGATTATGGTAAGGAAGTACATTTAGGCTTAAATCCCAGCTTTTCTGTGAGCCAGCCATCTTCATTTCTGCCAATTTGAGACAAAATACTCCAAAACTGGTTCATAATATGTGCTTTAGTCTGACCTCAATTATGATCAATTTATACTGGGCTAATTGTGGGGAAAATTTGGACCAGGGCTACAACTTTTTTAATTTTATCCTTTGAGGTCAAATTTTTGCATCCTGATGTGTGTGCCATCACCATATTTCTAAATAAAGGTTATCCCATTTTGCTGAAATACAGATTAGTTACCAAAAACAGTCTTGCATTTTTAGATTTTTTCTGTGGAGTGTGGGAACCAAGGGTGGCCTTATTAATTTTCCTTGAACTGGCCCAAGTAGATTACAGTCAGCATTGAAGTCTTACCACTTAGGAAAATTAGTAAACAAAGTTTCTAATTTTTTGTAAACTGATTAATGACACAGCAAACAGGAAGAATTGGCCATGTGCAACACTGAGTTCTGGAAGTTCACCAAACTCAAAGAATGAGTCCAATATTTCCCCAGACACCTTTTCTCCAGTGAACTTTTTATGCTTCTGTTAATAAGTGCACAGGAGTTTGACACCTTGAAACAAAGCCTTGGTAGTCAAGAACTACCTACATGAAACATTCTCAGCACAAGGTAGGAGTGTCAATGACTTCTTCATTAGAAAAACCACAAATGTCAGAATTTATCATAGACCCATTACAGGAATGGATATTTTCAAAGTCTGCTGTTTATGGTCTTACAATTTTTTCCTACTATTACAATTTCTGTAGAAAAGTTTTATTTATCCATTAAACTAAATGAACAGGAAGAAAGTCCAAAAAACAGCCTGTGACAGTCTTTGTAAAATTAATAAGAAATTCCGGGAACCAAAACAAAATTATAAAAACAACCTAAGCAAAAAAATAATAAATTTAATCCAAGCTTTTGATCATTCTTCAGCCATCCCTCTTGGGACTGGGCTTTACCAACACATCTCTCCAGTAGTTACACTGCAAGGCAATGTAGCATTACATTTATGATGACAAAGTAAATTATTCAATAAAGAAATTCAGGTTTCAGTAATGTCTTTTTTCCTTTTAAATTTATGCAGCAGTGTATATTTGCACATTGCTGTTTATCTGTCTAGTGAGCCTTTTTAGTATACGAGTGCCTCCTAATGAGTAAATAGCCAAAATCACACTAAGATGATGGTACACTTTCCTTCTACTTTCTCTTAGTTGATTTAACCCTCTCTTTTCCTTCTTTCTGTATCTACCCAACAATTCTTTTTCTCAACTCTCTTTCTAAATAAATTCACTTGTACATGCTTCTTACCCCAGTATTCTTAATTTTATTTACTTTCCAGGGAACTGTAGAAAAATAAATCAGAAATAAACTTTTTCTTCCATTTTAAAAACAGTGATATCTGTGATGGTTTAAATTTCCTACACCGATAGGCTCCTTAGAGTAGTTGTTCTTCTCTGCAGAAACTAGACTTCTGCATTCTTCTACTGAAATAGCTGAAAATACAACATCTGGAAGCCAGAAAGTAAAGATCACAGTGCCCAAGTTAGCTGAATAGGTTATCTGAACAGTCTGGAGACCATCTTCTAGCCAGTCGCAGAAGACCATTAGGTATTTCCTCACATACCAGTTTGGACAGACAGCAGCAGCATAGAATCCAGGCAGACTCTTAGGATATAAGCCATTGCACTGAACTAATAGGAGAAAATATTTAAAAAATAATCAAAGTATGTCAGTCTTTCTAAGCATACCTCATTTTATCTTTTTTGAGAACAGCTTCAACAGCTATCTTCACCCAAACATTAATTTCAGGCAGATACAGAACTATTTGGTAAGATGTATTTGCACCAGATGAAGACTAAGGTTTTCCTGGGGCACTAGGGTGGGGCATATTGCTGAGGCTGCAGCCTCCTGAAGTTACTGTGAGAGACCTCACCATGACGATTTAAAAATCAGCTTAAGCCTTTTGGTGTTCCAGACACAAGTGAGCATGTAGAAAGAATGAGTCCATCCTCAAATCCTGGTTTTCAGGGAATGACTGGACTAATTCCTTAGTCTCTGGTGTTCCAATACACCTTCACATTCTTGAAGAAGCACAAAGGTACCCCGTACTTAAATCATACACATGCACCATATGCAGAGCTAAAAGTACTTCAAAATGGAGAAGGATCACACTAAAATTAGTGACCCGTCTCTTTTATGGCAAGGTTTAAAACAATAATGCAAAGACCTGTAAATTTGATTGAAAAAATTATCAATCAAGTATTATATTTATTTTCTTATTGTTTCAGAAAAAAACCCAATATCTTTCTCTTACCCCTACTTAAATTCCAAGCTGCTGGTCCTTCTTTTTTATTTAATCTCCCAAGAGAAAGGGAGCAATGACATCTCCATTTTTTACCTTTTCCTCATTAGCAAATGGAGATACCTAAAATAAAAATGTAAAGAAAATATAATTTTTTTTTAATCTGAAACTTTTTACTTAAAATATGGCATAAATTTTACTTGGAAATCAAAGAATCACAAATCTTATTTCTTGTGATTTATCTTTAATAAAAGTTCAGCTTTTTCCCAGTTTCTGCATTCTAGAAAGAGACGTTACATTGCAGGAGACAGCCTTAAAGGTATTCTGGCTTACGGCTAATCAAGTCTTATAGTGCAAGATAATAAACCTTTTTTTCAGTTCTTACAGGGTGACGACTAAAAATTCTAGTTCTAGATTTCTTGATTCTGTAAATAAGCTGAAGTCACAAAAATGTTATTTTAAAAATCACATCTTGTTTTTGAATGGGGTTGTCTTTGGAGATAGAATGATGGCAATCCAGGTTGACATTCATCCCCCAAGAAAGGAGTTAGCTGAAGTAATCACTCCAAAAAAAAAAGTAATTTCTTTTACTATGACTGACATACAGAATTTTAACATGCCCTTTTTTTCTGCATAGGACATGAAAGACTGTTTTACCTTTTTGAGTGTTAAGGGATATATGTAATCTGTGTATTCAATTTTTGGGTTGGTTTTTTTCTGAAACACCTCTTGCCCCCCAAGATCAGATTATTGTTTTCTGATTTTAAGATCTTAAGGAAATATTCAGAACAAAGTAACTCCCTTGAGTTCCTTCCTCTTCTTCTTCCACTTCAATATTTTAGAAAAAATAAAGAAATCAAAACACAGTCATGCTGTTACTGTTTATTAAGTAACTTCTTAACCTGCAAAAAGGCAAGACATTCACTAGCTTAAAATAACCAGAGTCTCTGCATATACCTCCAGGTTACCCTGTCCTCTCTCCCGTATACTTCAGGAACAGAAGAGGAAAGTGGAAGAGGTGGCAGTGCAGCAAATTTCTCTTCTATCCCTTTCTTGCTCCCTTCTTTCTCTTTCTTGCTTCTGGGGAAAAAAATCAAATCAGGTTGTCAGCAGATGTGTGCTTATATGCTCCTCTGGCAGCCAATATACATTTACTTGGAAGAATAAGCTGGACATGGCTCACTGTAATTTTCATCTTCAACCTTGCATAAGTTTTTTCTGGTTGGGGATTTTGTAGGTGTAACACCGGCAATCATGTTAATGTTTCATGGGACAGTAAGCATCTTGCAGTGCTTCTGTGAGGCCATATATGTTTTACTGCAGAATGTGAAACTGAGTCAAAATTTTAAGAAATTATTTTCAATAATTATTGAAATTTTAACTTTTTAACTAAGCAATAAAGCAAAATGCAAACCCAGGGGAGGAAAAAAAAAGTCATTCTAGTTCAATCAGATGCCTCCAGAATGGACATCTTAATGAGTACATTACACTAGCCTCCCTTCCCCTCATCCAAATCATCCAAATAAGATGAGAAGAAAAATTGCACTTTGATCTCTTGGAAGTCATTTTTATTAAAAATAGAAGGTAAGGATTTTTATAGCAGAAGCAAATGGAAATTATTTTTGGCTTAATTTCACCAGAGGGAGAGAGACCCTCATGGGACATGGAGGTACAAAATTTCAGCCCCACAGTATTCCATAACAGCATTCAGGCAGTCCACCCAGGACAAATGGCTTTGGGACCCTGCCCAAATAAAGTCTCACTTACTACAAAAAGACAATATATGCAGATGTTCAGTTTTTAAAGTTAGTATTATTTCTTCTCCTGGCACTGAAATTAAAGGCACATCTGAAGCAAGCATAAGGGCAACTTTTATTAGTGATACACAATCTGAACGCATGAAACTCAACTTTATAGTGCAAATTGCCCCTTGAGAAAGTGCTGTCTGAGAGTCAGCATCGGAAATGGTACTAGAATCTATTGAAAAGTAGAAATCTTAGTATTTTAGAGACATAGAAAGTGTTTAAATATCTGATTGGGTAACTGGAATTTTAGCATTGTTTTACTATTTGAAAGTAAAACTTATTCTTCTCCCACTATTCATTAAAAATGTTATCTTGGCACTGAACTGCCTTCTCCAGATCTTAGTGATATTACTACATTCAATTAAAAGTATTGATTTTGACAAATAAATAGTAGTTGAAGAAAGACTGTTCACCAGAATTGTCTCTGTCAGGTTCAATTCTGAGTTGATGTTGATGGGTTTGCACAGTTTGAAATGTTTAAATCTGTCTAACTTAGCATAAACAGTTTGCTATGTATATTTTCAAGCACATGTCAAAAGCGATGAGTTATTTGAATACACTATCAGATTCCAGAATGAAAAAGATGTTGTAAGTTGTTATAGCAAGTAGAACATACTGAAAAGGCACTATTGCTACCAGGCTTTATAAAACTTGATCATCCTTTATAAATTCCAAGTATCACATATGGATGACAAAATTTAAACCTTTGGTGAAGGAATTATGCCAAAACAATCTTCCAAGCCAAAAATCACAGAAGGTGACAAAGCATTCATATCTTCCCAAGCAGTTTTCAAGGGCCACAAATAGGTGTATTAGAAACCAACTGGAACCATTAGAAGACCCAACCAGCTGAGTAGCTCAGGAAGAACTTGTAAGAAAATCCTTTGTTTATTGATTCTTAGTTCTGTATTAATAAATTATCTAACAAAAGATTTCATTCCATCTACCATATTATTCTAAATTATAAACAAGTCAAAGGGCTTACAGCCCAAGAAATAAATGTCTTTAGTTTGGAAACTTCCATTGTTTTCATTTTCCATTTTGTATTCATTGACATCCCAAAATGCATTTTTGATTTAAAAAGAAAGCCTGTTGCTTCATAATGTTAGGTAGTAAAACAGGGAAAAAAAAAAAACAAATAAGAGAATGTGGGGAGATGGAAGATGTTATATTTATTTTTGTAGTTCTATGTGTGAATGCTTAGTTCTGTGCTGCTGCTTCCACAACTCTAAAAGAGCAAAAAGAACTTCTACAGCGCTAAAAGCATTAATGCCTATACCACTAAACTAATCATAGATGTGCTTTAGGATCACTTTGTATGACAGAACCATACTACACTCTTACCACGGAATGGGCTAGCTAGCTCTTCATTTTTTTTTTATTTTTTGAGATTTATTGTTCTAGCCTTAATTATATTGTGATGAGATCTCACGAGCACCACAATAGTTTAAACTTCAAGTATGTGTTACTGAGTAACTGCCCACAACAAAGAAATAAGGCATAAGCCCACAGAATTAATCTCCACATAAATTAATTGTACAGCTTATCTGAAAGGCTTCTTCATTGGCACGTCCCCTACTCTGTGGGGAAGCAGGTATCTGACACAGTTTAGCCTTTTTAGACATTTTATTGTGATGTTACTGTTAATTTAGACACTCTCCTTATTGATTGGCAGCACTGCTTGTGATGGAGAGTGTAATTTCTTCTCCACTAGATCCTGGGAAACTTCTATTTACTTCAGCAGAGTGGTAGAGAACGTTCACTCAACTTGTGGTACCTGGCAGAGCTCAGCTAGCAGGTCCGAAGGAAAATCACTACTTGGAGGCATATTTCATTATCTACCAATATGTAGCGAGAGACCAGCATGTCAAACATATGTTCATGATATAATTTACTTTAGGTAGGTAAAAGAACAAATACATTTTAGGTATGTAGTTTACTCAGAAAGAACTATTCACTTACAATAATTATCTTCACTAATGAGATTTTAATAATTTCATTTTTAAATACAAATATTTGGCTAATAGATATGAAAGGTATTTATTTTCTCTTCAGTTGGCTTTCTTTCCTAGGATTAGTGTAACATGACAGATGGCTGATGTCATCTTTACTTGGAAGAACTCAGCTGGCAATAATAGCATGGTACATTTCTGGGGATTTGCGGTACTGTATGTCATGAAGCGGTTTTCAACCAAAAAGAGTCCAAAAGGGAATTCCCAGAAGTAAATATCTGCCTATGATATCCTACTGTGTCTTGTTGATGCATCACAAACAGAAGGAAGCATAGAGTCTTTATAAAACTCCATAAATATTTACAATATTTTTGAAAATACATTGGAAATGCTACAGATTGCAAATGGTATGGGCCCCCTTGGCACTGTATCATTCATTTTGCTGTTGAGTGAGAATAACAAAAACTGGTGCTTTATATATATCAAAATCTGTTATGTACATATTTGAAGTTCAGTGATTTTTGTCACATTTGACATTTGTGTGTAATAGAGTGAAAGCATTAATATTATTAGAGTGTAGATACCCTGGTAGATTGTTTTTCATTTTGCTAATGATTGCTGTGATGAGTAGACTAATGTCAGGGTCGGAGGGTTAAAGTTAATGAGAGCTTTCCGTTGCACCATTGATTAATGGTGGATACTGTAGCAAGAGATTTTCAGATCCCTCCCATATAAAAAGAGTGAAGGTAAAAATGGAGCGATGCCAATTTAAACACTTTTACTTCGACTACTTATGAAAATCAAATCTAGGCCTGACAAAACCTCTGAGAATATATAAAAATATATAAACTGTGTCAGATGCTTGTAAGGATATACATTAAGGCTTGCTTTGTAAATCTACACTTTCTTCATCTGCACTAGGCTAAACTGTAATAGATTTTATATTCCTCCACGTAAATGCATGTTGAAGAGTAGCTTTTTCTATAGGTGGAATAAAAGGACAGATTATAGCATAGTATGTGTTTTAATATTAGAAAAAAGATTCCTGCAATAGCAGATTTTCTAATTATAGTCTAAATACATCTATTCTAGTTGATATTTGTCCTCTTTTAATCCAAGAATAAGCTTTACTAACTAGATTCCAAAGACAGAGGGCATTCATTAACATTCATAAAGATCTAACTCTTCTTTAAGAAAATAGATATAAATGCAAGAAAGCAGACCAATATGCATAACAAACTGAGCAAATATTTTTGAAGATTATTTTCCACTTCAGTGTTTTTTCCTACTCTCCGTCACAATGAAAAGGAAAAGCAAGGCTGGGAGATATTAAAAAGATGCATCTTAAAAAACAAAAAGACCAACCCTCCCCCCCAAAAAAAAAGAACCCCAACCTTACTTTCAAAAGTGTCATCATGTCAAACAAAATATATAAGTTGCTTTTAAATGTCTACTAAGAGTTTTTCAAAATATTTTTTTTTAGCAAAAATATTACAAAACTATAACAGGTGGAGCATGAAAGAACTTAAAACAAATGTCTTTGCCTGTCATATTAACCTCTATTTATATACCTAAGAAATGTACAAATAAAATATGTCCATGACATTTATATGAATATTTTTATTCCTTTTCCATTTTTTATTAGGAAATAAAATTAAATGGCTGCATGTGCCATGGTTAAGAGAAGTTAAATCTTGATCCGTCACCTGAATGTTATTGCCAATGAATGATAATTGACCCATGATACCTATTAGTACCAATGTAGGCTTTGCCCATTATACGAACAAATTTGAAACAGGCTGGCCTTATAATGGGCAGCATAAAGCTGTCATGTTCTGCTGTAGTTATGCTGATGGTGCACTGAAGAGACCATCATACCCTGCAACGTGGAAAATAGTAGACTGGTAGGATTTTTAATGTTTTTCTCTTGTGGTAGTGTATTTCTTTCCTAAGTATGATTAAATAATCATAAGAACTCCTCTAAAGGCTAATCTGCGTTATTTCCCAGATTTTCACCTTCGGGACATATTGTCCCTTGTCGCTGAAACCTCAGGGACAGAAGGGTACGCCACAGGGTGGCACAGCAGGAAGCTGAGATACTGATGAAACAGTGTTCAGTTAATGAAGGCATGGCCCATGGCCTCTGCTGGTATGCCATATGTTTGAAGAAATGCTAATGACTACAATTCAAATACCTTTTTCATCTTAACTATATGTAAATGTGTTTATAAATGCTCTTTTATAAATATACTATCACATTTTTAAAAGCTAAGTACTAATGTTGCTTTCAACATCTATAATACACAATAATTAAAACTTTAGCAATTCTGCTTAATTATACCTTATGGGAAACTGTACTGTAAATTATAGAAATTAAGCAGAAAAACAAAGATCAACAGAAATAAAGCAGCAGTGGAAGAACTGAATAATAAATCACTTAGATCATTAATTTACAAAAACAAAATCATTGTGAAAAGTCAACTTAGGGCCCAATTCTCCAATAGCTGAGATCTGCAAGGGGAAGACCAGTTAAAAAAACCAAGGCATTCCATTAAAAAAATCCTCCAGCAATTTGAACTAGTTGTGACTTTTTTGAACTGTCAGATCATTTAACAAATACCAAATCATAGAACTACAGATTTAAGAGCAAAAATTGGGGAGATTTTGATTCAGCAGTGGCTCTTTTCTCTTTGCTTTACCTTTGCGAAAACCCTGTAACACTGCAGGTGATCATTAGCCACAAATGGCATTTTGCAGTGAATCATCTCCTCCACAAGTGGCCAAAACATCATCTCCATTGCAACAGCAGAAGTGCTATTCAGGAAGAGCAGTTGGTGACCAGGTTAGACTACATGGGACACTACTATTTTTGGTGCAAGACAAGACACCCTGTTGCAGTCATAAGTATTCCAAAGAAACTCCCTCAAGATCCAGGTTAAAGCATGGCGATATTGCTAACCTGTGAATCTTCTACTCGCTTTTTTTTTTTTCTTAACATCAGTTAGAGACCTGACTCACTCATATGTAAACTCTGCCTAACACCTACTACAGAATTTAAATAAACTTAAGATGAAAAAGGGCCAACTATTTTAAGAACTTTGAGAAAGTCTACTTAGATGGCATCTCACAGAGGCAAACTCATGAAATTTATCCACCAGCTAACTCCATTTTCTAACCAAAAATCCTGTTCAAGCAACAAGGAAACTAAACTATAAACTGTAGCAGTTGCCTGAGGGATCATTAGGACACTCTTGACTATTAAGGTAGAACATCTGTATCAAGCTGGTTTTACTTACTTATTTTCTCTTGCATCTTAAGAATTAGGATGGAAGGAATTACATGAATGAGCTTTACTTGTCCAGTTTCAGCCAGAACTGTCCTATACAAGTGCTATACCCCCAGTGGAAGACTTTTTCTCCTTCCCTCTCACCAAAAAGGGTCAAAAATTTGACCTTAAGGAATGAAGAGGAGAACTGGAAAACTATACTATTTTGTGATCACCTTACAAATTAGGCAACTGTTTGAAAAAATAATTTCTAAGTAACCATATATTGTAGAGCACTCCATGGGAATCCAAACCAGGCTTGAGTGTGTCTAGTTTACATAGTGAAACATTAGAACCTATTTTATGGTCAAGGCACTGAATGCCTTAACTTCTATTAAAGAGAATTTGAAAGCATGCTGCACAGGGGAGGATACCTTGAAGGTAAAAAAAAAAAAAAAAAGAAAAAAAAAAGAAGAAAATCACAATATCTCAATATCTTGGTGGAAGGTTCTTTAAGTTGAGTAAACAACCTCTTTATCAACTCTGCCATCTCTCCAAGGTGAATTTATCTTCTGCTGCCTCAGTCAAAGGCAGCTTTCTGCCCTATGTGCCCTCTTCAGCCAGGCAAGACTGTCAGTCAGAGTCAAGAATTTGGCCCTACATATTTGGCACATAAGCGCTGAATGTCTCATTTTTTAACCATTAACACTGACTGGTTTGCTGAGGTGTCATTCTCTTCTGGAAGGCTGGTGAGGCATGGGCCATTTGTTGGCCCTTCATACAGAAGAATATTTCACACCCTGGCTGTACATTATTTTTTATTGACAAAAATGTAAAATATGGAGGACAGGGTAATGGACTAAAGAGTGCGTCCTTCAGCTTAGCAAATCAGCTCCAGCTTGGAGAGTAGAGAATTATTTTGGCACTTAGCACTTGCTTAGTGACCTCTGTGAAGAATATCAGTGAAATGATTTTAGGTACCTTCCATTACCAGAGTTAATAAACTCCAGCTCTCTAGAAAGAAAAAGGCATTCCTTTATTCCTATTTCACACACAAGGACGTAAGGCAGAAGAGGCAAATGTTTGCATTTCTAAAGAAGAGGGGTGGCCAACTCAGTGATTTTGAAAAGAATCAGAAAACTTTAGATAACTGACTGTCAGGTTTAGACCCAGTAGGTATTTGAACATTAAAAATGGGATTTATGTAGAATTTACCTGCTTCAGTGCAAAACTATTCAGTTGGAAGCTTCCATTCAGTCCTGAAGAGCATCAAATTATTCTATCTCCTCCTATGTTACTGCTTGTGGTTCATTTATTTATTTATTTATTTATTTTTGAGTTTATTTTTAATTCTTTAAATTAAAAGGTCTTAAGTGCTATGGGGAATGATTTAACAAGTCTAATATGTGCTAGCTGGTTCAATGTAATTCAAAGCAGAGGTAAACAGAAAGGGATTTTTTAACATAACCAGATGAATATATAATTTGTGTAGGCTACAGGAATGCAGAAAGGGAGTGGCAGTGACAGAGGAAGACTTCTGTATTTCAGTTCCCATTAACAGGATTATCTCACTCTCCTACAAAACACAGAAAGTGTCTTGCGGGAAAAAGCTTGACACCAGGTCTTTCCCTTTACAAGCCAATGCTCAGCTATAGAGCGAAACCCCATCTTCTCCCCTTTCTTTCATTCTCAACAAATTTTCAGTTGTCTTCTGCACAGCATTTGAGCTTTATAAGGAGCATTTGAAAGTGCTCTGAAGAAGACAGTGGTTAGAGTACCAATCTAGGATGTGGATGAGGTGATCTTGGAAGTCTTCAGGCATGTCTCCTGTTCACAATTCAATTAGCAACTATTCAGACGAGAACTACTTACACACAGGGCAATGCTGCTCTTCACCCTCTTGTTGCATTTTAACAGGCATAAGTGAGCACATATCAGGTACCTCAAAATAGGTCTTACCTTATCTACAAGAGAGAATTTTGAGCCTCAGAAGAACACAGCAGACATGCTCTCCTGAAGATTTTGTAAAGCTTAAAGGCTTGCCCTGCCCTTTCATTAATTCTGCAGCTGCAGGTAGCCTCACACATCATACATTTTATTTCACTTTCTGAGGTTTCTGGCTTCCCCTGTACCCTGGGAAAGGAGCCTGGCTGCCTAACCAGAGATTCTGCCACCAGGAGGCATATTTGACTTCACACCATACTAGATGTCACTAGTGGGTAAAAAGGCAAAATAGTGGCCCAAATCTTCAGTCTTATGCTTCTCAAGATATTTCAGTAACCTGCCTTATGGTTATTTGTAGAAAGGCGGAAACTTTGAAAAGCTATATTCCTTGTCCTCAGGGACAAGGGAACTGAGTAGAGCTGGCAGATCTTTAAGGACGTGTTCCATACAGCTCAAGAACTCTCAGTTCCCAGGTGCAAGAAATCAGGCAAGCAAGGGAAGAGACCAGCATGGCTGAGTTGAGACATGCTGGTCAAACTAAAGAGCAAGAGGGAACTGCACAGGCAGTGGAAGCAGGGACAGGTATCCTGGGAAGGGTATAGGGACACTGCCCGGTTGTGTAGGGATGGGGTCAGGAGGGCCAAGGTGTGGCTGAAGCTGAATTTGGCAAGGGATGCAAAGAATAATAAGAAAGGCTCCTACAGGTACATCAACCAGAAAAGGAAAGTCAAAGAAAATATACCCCCTCTGATGAACAAGAATGGTGGCCTAGTATCAATAGACGAGGAGAAGGCTGAGGTACTCAACAACCACTTTGCCTCAGTCTTCACTGGTAACCTCCCTCCTCACCCCTCCCAAATCAATGGACCGCAGGATGGAGACCAGGGGGTTAAAGCCCCTCCCACTGTAAGGGAAGATCAGGTTCGTGACTGCCTGAGGGACCTGGATATACACAAGTCTATGGGACCTGGCTAGATGCATCCCAGAGTCCTGAGGGAATTGGCTGATGTAGTTGCCAAGTCACTCTCCATGATATTTGAAAAGTCATGGCAGTCAGGTGAAGTTCCCACTGACTGGAAAAGGGGAAGCATTGTGCCCATTTTTAAAAAGGGTAGAAAGGAGGACCCTGGGAATTACCGACCTGTCAGCCTCACCTCTGTGCCTGGGAAGATCAGGGAACAGATCCTCCTAGAAGCTATGGTGAGGCACATGGAGGACAGGCAGGTGATTCAAGGCAGCCAGCATGGTTTCACCAAGGGCAAGTCCTGTCTGACCAACCCAGTGGCCTTCTATGATGGAGTGACTATATCAGTAGACAAGGGAAGAGCCATGGATGTCATCTGTCTGGGCCTTTGACATGGTTCCCCACAGCATCCTTCTCTTTAAACTGGGGAGGTACAGATTTGATGGTTGGACTGTTCGGTGGATAAGGAATTGGTTGGATGGTCTCATCCAGAGGGTAGTGGTCCATGGCTCAATGTCCATATGGAGACTGGTGACAAGTGTTGTCCCTCAGGGGTCTGTACTGGGACCAGTACTGTTTAATATCATCAATGACATAGACACTGGGATTGAGTGCACTCTCAGCAAGTTTGCAGATGACACCAAGCTGAGTGGTGCGGTTGACATGCCAGAAGGATGGGATGTCATCCAAAGAGACCTAGACATGCTGGAAAAGTGGGCTCATGTGAACCTCATGGGGTTCAACAAGGCCAAGTGCAAGGTCCTGCACCTGGGTCAGGGCAAGCCCCGATATCAATACAGGCTGGGGTATGAAGAGATTGAGAGAAGCTCTGTGGAGAAGGACTTGAGGGTACTGGTGGATGAAAAGCTGGACATGAGCCAGCAATGTGCGCTTGCAGCCCAGAAGGCCAACTGTATCCTGGGCTGCATCAAAAGAAGCGTGGCCAGCAGGTTGAGGGAGGTGATTCTGCCCCTCTACTCTGCTCTGGTGAGACCCCACCTGGAGTGTTGTGTATTAATTTGTGAAGTACCAGTACATGCTCTCATTATAATTGGTACTGAAGCTGGATCGATGGGCCGAGTTTAATTGTATGAGGTTTAACAAGGCCAAATGCTGGGTCTTGCACTTCAGTCACAACCACCCCATGTGATGCTACAGGCTTAGGGAAGAGTGGCTGGAAAGCTGCCTGGCGGAGAAGGACCTGGGGGTGCTGGTTGACAGCCAGCTGAACATGAACCATCAGTGTGCCCAGGTGGCCAAGAAGGTAAACAGCATCCTAGCTTGTATCAGGAATAGTGTGGCCAGCAGGAGTAGGGAAGTGATCGTCCCCCTGTACTCAACACTGGTGAGGCTGCACCTCAAATATTGTGTTCAGTTTTGGGCCCCTCAGTACAAGAAAGACATTGAGGTGCTGGAGCATGTGCAAAGAGAGACGAAGCTGGTGAAGGGTCTGGAGAGCAGGTCTTATGAGGAGAGATTGAGGGAACTGAGGTTGTTTAGCCTGGAGAAGAGGAGGCTCTCTACAACTACCTGAAAGTATGTTGTAGTGAGGTGGGTGTTGGTCTCTTCTCCCAAGTTACTACCAATAGGACAAAAGGAAATGACTTCAAGCTGCACCAGGGGACGTTTAGATTGGATATTAGGAAAAATTTCTTCACTGAAAGAGTGGTCAGGCACTGGAACAGGCTGCCCAGAGAGGTGGTAGAGTCACCATCCCTGGAGTTCAAAAAATGCATCGATGTGGCACTTCAGGACATGGTTTAGGAGGCATGGTGGTGTTGGGTTGACAGTTGGACCTAATGATCTTAGAGGTCTTTTCCAACCTAAATGATTCTATGATTCTATGATTACTCACTCTCTCTAGGTAAGAAACTGATTATGTGTCATTTCTCCCTTCCCTTCATCACTCACAGGCCATGTCTTCAGGCCTTCTTCCATGGTATATCTTGAGCTTTCGGTGCCATTTGGGCCTGACTGTATGCCTGTTTTTTTCATCACTAGCACCCATCAGAAACCTAATAAAGCCTTCTTCCTTTTGAGGGATGATGGCTAATAAAGCTAAAGTTTTAAAACTGAATCAGATGGGCAATATGACCACTGGAAAACATAACTGGACAAAAATTCACTGAATTGGTTGGAGCTTTTCAATTTGATCAATAAGATTAAAGGTATGTGCAGGCTTACATCGTTGCACAATCAATGCAGCTAGACCAACCGTTCATGTTTCAGAAAAATTATTAAAAGAATTGATTAAATCTGGAATTTCATAGAAAATTTTGGCCTTTCAGAAAAAATTTTGACCAAATCGAATGAAAATAAAATTTGAAGTTTCTTACAAAACACTTTTTTGGGGGGGAGAAAAGCACTGAAAGGTCAACAGAAATAACATGGAATGTTTCAAAAGGACTTCAGTTCTCGAGTATGGATTATATCATAGTTACCAGTGAACTTCAAAATGAAAAATAATTTTGAAACTAACAGCAACATTATACTCCAATAAACATAGCAAATGCTGTGAACCTATTGAAATACTTTGTTTCAAATTAGAAAACACCTTTCAAGCAAATTTAATCAAAATTGATACTTTCCTTTAAAAAGTTCAATTTTGTCAAAATGCTGTTTCCTGACAGCTGCAGCTATAACTTATATTTAGAAGCTTCCAAAACATTTTAATTTTGAGGTTATTATACAGATACTTCCAGTGCTAGAAGAGAATATTGTGAACACTGAAGGCTTAGAATAGCCTTTTCAAAGCAGGATCAAAAGCTTTAAAGTGTTGCACATGGATATGGCTGGGAAATTATTTCATGAAACAAAAAACATTTGGAAAATGTTTGGAAAACATTGCTTTTCCTAAATCTATACAAAGAACTGAAGTCTCAAGCATTTGTTAAGGAAAAATACCGTATCATATCCTCCTGATTATTCAGTTGTGATGTATTTTGTCTATTTACTCACACATAGGATATGAGACATGAACTCTGGGGCAGAGATGAGCAGACTTCAGTAAGGGAGGCTGGTGCTTGCTGAACACCCTTTATTTACACCAGAGGAGCTGCCAGAAGAGGAAAGAGCATAAAATTAGAAGACAGGAAGCAAAGACAATCCTGATAACAAGGAATAAATAAATAAGGGCTTCTTTCTTTCTCTCTCCCATTAATTTATTTATTTATTTTTAATGTAGAAGACACTTAAGCTGTTTTTTGAAGGCATTTTCATGCCACCATTCCTTGGAGTCTTAGAACACAGAGTACCTACCATTCCTAAGCCATAGTTCATTTCACTAGAGGTATCCAGAAAGCTAATTATCTCCTGAGAACTTGCTGTAATTTTAAGGGTTATGCACAAGATGTTAACTAATCACACAGCTCCCAGATATTTGTAACATGCAGTGTGACTCTGAGGTTGCATTTAAATGAGAGACAGGCATGACTACTGATGTGTTGTTTGTTAGTGCTGCACAGCAAGCAAAATACTACATTACACAGTGCCAAATTCACAATACTTCATCGGTTATGCTTCAGAGATAACAGAAAGCATACAACACTTAATCAGTGTTCAGTGTTCCACAGGCTATATTAAATAATAATAATAATAATAATAATAATAAACTGAGAAGTACTTCAGGAAAAAATAGACTACAAAATTAATTACAAATTGCAAATATGATGCAAATGAATGCAAAGAAGAAAAACAAAATGTGCATTTTTCTACAAAACACAGACCTGATTTGGAAAACTGGGGCTCTTTGGGAAATGAGAGCTCACAGGTCAGGCCTTATATTATCTACACTGGCTCAAAACTATAAAAATTTGAGGATGTCCAAATATTAAATACAAAACTCATGTCCTTAAGTTGTTTACATGATTTCTGTTGGTAAACACACTCAGAACATATTCTCAGTTTAAAATTATTATTTTTTAATAAATAGTGAAATTATAACTGCTGTGGACAAGTATCGGATTTTCCACCTATTTTCAGAAATGGGTGCACAAAGAAAATATGCCTTATTGAATTTGAAAACAATAATATTGACTTCTTTGGAAACTATCAATAATGCTATTGAGTGTTCCCCCCACCAGTGAATAGGAGTAAAAACAACCAGGTAGACATTTTATGACAAATCCTCACTTTTAAAAGTCATAATTTAATGCAATCATTCAGTCAATACTGAAAAATGAATATACATGTTTTCTAATGTATAGATAAAATATCTATCTATACAAAGACAACAAAAAAAGAAAAAGAATTAGAAAATAATAGTATACCATTTCTGCAAGAGTTAACATTTATGCCTTCTCATTCATAATTTGAACAAAATTATGATAGATAAGTATGATAGATAACTGTTACCTCTAAACTTCTGACGTGAATTATTTAATTAATTGTTCCCATTTTATGCTACAAGACTAAACATATTTCAGTAGGTCCATACATATTTCAATAGGTACATGTTTTAAATTTAGGGCTATGTCATCACCAGACTAAATTAGAGGCTAGACAATTAATATTTAACTTCTGTTAAAGCATCTTGACACGTGTAGGCTTAACCACTGCCCTTCATTTAAGACAGCCACATGAAACATCTATTTGTAAATTTCCACTTAATTTTAAAGGCAATGAAACACAAATATAATCTCGTAGGGCAAATAAATGGCAAAAATTCAAACAAACTAGGGTTTTAGCAACCCAGAGAAGGCCTACATCTATGTATGTTGCAGAATTTATTCCCTTCTAGTCAGAGAGTTGAGGAGAAAAAGAGGGAACCTCAGATGAACTAGAAGAAAATCTACAGAGATTTATTTTCAGGGCATATCTAACAACTGATGTGGATTTCCAGTTTAAGCTCAGCGGAAAAAAAATAGCAAAAAACATTCCAGGAAGCTGTGGTATTTGCCATAGAAATTGAATCTTGCCTTGAAGCAAGAAGCAGCTGTTACTGAGAAATATGGAAATAATTTACCATAAGAGGCAAATGCATGAAGAAAAGAGATTCTAATCTGATTAATTATATTATTGAATTATTTAAAAAAGGTCAGAAAAAAACAAAAGAAATGGGAAAAATGCAAGCTGTCAGAGATAAATGCTGACACTATGGGGAAAAACCATTAAAAGATCACTTAGCTGACTAGAAGGCCAGAGTGGAGCGTCTCAGGTGTTCAATGAAACCTGCCTTCCAGCTCAGAGGGAGTCTGGTTTAAAGTAGAGGAAAGGGAGTCGCAGACCTGAAGGATAAAAAAAATCTGTTTACACTCAAAGATGAAACTACAGATCAGAAACACTGGACAGCCTAAAAAGTCTGTGATCAAAAACAGAATCTCATAATTAGCTATTCCTATTTAGGAATTGTGCCTACTTAAACCACATTTCTAATCTGTCTTTGAAAAGTGAACTAGAGAAGCTCAGGTAGCCAAAATAAAAAGAATGAACTGATCAGTGGCTTGTATTTCATTATGGCCAAGAACTGTAACCTATCCTGGGAAAAGGACTTTAACTTTCAGTGTCTTAGACACCAGACAAAAAAAAATATCCACAGAAATAAAGTCTCATTCAATGGCAATATTTTTGCCAGCTCTAGCACTCAGTTTGAAAAAGTCATTTTGGGGAATAATTAACTTTAAAACTGCCTCTCCCCAAAGCAGAGATTTTCAGGACGTTATTTAAAGTCCACAGGCCAAATTGTCTATCAATTAACTCTGACTTCAGAGAATCAGCAAAAATGCAGCTGCAAAGAGCAGAACTTTGCTAGGATGAAAATTTGTTTCCAACTATGTAGTTGTGAAAGAGCCTAGCCTTTTAAGGTCCCATTTTTGAGAAAAGACAATGATTAACTCTGCATTTCTACTACTAACCAGCCTACACTAATTTAATGCTTAAGTACTTGCTAAAACTCACTCACATCACTGAGACTTAAACACAGTTAAATAATTTCATGAATAAGGACCTTTATATACACACAACAGTTTTTTACGGTTTTTTAGTTGTGATGATTTCACAATCCATTTTCATTTGACACATGAGGAGCCATTAAGTTCAAGAAAAAAAACCAGCATTACTTGCTTAACATTTCCCTTTCTAATTAACCCTATAATTTTTGCTTCCACACAATTTTGCCCTGACTTTTTTTCAGAAATATAATCTAGGTCATCACATCATGCCAGAGCCTTCCTGTATCATACATAATTTGCCTGAAACCTTTTGGTTTCTGATGTCTTCCATGCTGGATTATATCCTTGTATTTGTGCATTCCTTTTGATCATTTCATCTCAGTTCTCTCCATATATAAAAGTAACAGCTGATGCACATATGAATTTGAATGCCATACTAAAATGAGTATAGAAGATGGAGTAAAACAGAGATTAGAAATGCATGTGCAAGAGATGAGATTGGAAAGGTTCAGTGGGACAGTTCAGTTTGCAAAAGAAGATCAGAATTTTGGATGATTACCCAGATTTTATTATTAAAAACATTTAAATATCATTTTCAGAAAGAGCTCAAGCTCAGCAAGACCCCTAATGGGATTATCACTTCCTAATTCTCTCAAAAAGTTTGGAGCTGAGTTGAAATTAAACTGTGGGTGACAGTTCAAATGTGTAATTTTCATTTTGGATGTCTACAGTAATTTAATTAAATGCTCATACTAGTGCTACCTTCTCTCTCATAAGCTTAGCTGATATCTTACAGAGTAAAGTTGATGTCCACTAAGAAATTCTCTTAACACAGCATCAGGAGAGAAAGCTTAAAATGGCAAACAACCAGACCAACTGACTGACAAAAGGGTATCCACATTTGTTAGATTGCCGAAAAGTGTGGTAGGGACTAATAGGGAACATCAAGAAAAAACATATGACAAGGTTGAGTGACATTCCACATTTGGGTGACTAAAGAGCAAAACTGTAAGAAAAACAAAGTGATTGCCTGGAGTGCAAAGATCCTGTCAACATGAAAACAAGTTAAACAAACAATTTTACTCTTTTAATTCATATTGAAGACTATGTCACCATGATGTAACTGAACTCTTTAAAATCAAATCAATCAATCTCTGCAGCACTTTGTGGAAAAGCAAGAAGCAGAAAATAGAAACTTGACAGCCCGATCTACCTTTGCCCTGATGTTAACTTGTCAACATTTATAACCCCAGAAGGATAACTCAGACAATATATAAATTATTCTTAACAGCAGTGACAGCTGCTGTCCTTTTTCTCTCAATGCATGCAAAACTCACTGGCTTGGTTTCATCACTAGTATTATTATTATAATTATTATTATTATTACTTTTTTTAAAAGTCTCCCTAACATCATCTTCAGTAGATAGATAAAAACTTCTGTAAATTCAAAACAAAAACAGCTAATGCTTTGAAGTGTTGGGGCTGGTTTCATTCCACCACCAGCAGATTAACAACAATCTTGTTATTAGTAAAGATGGCTTTAAAGAGAAGCACAATTCCTCCCTGCTGGGGTCCAGGGCTTCCCAGAACTGTGATTACAGCTGAACAGAAATGACACCAATGCAGTGAAATGACACTGCAAGCCTTCTGGACCATGGGAACCTCAAAACCAACGGCTAACCACTCCACCATTCAGGGCAGGAGTGATGCTGTTGACAGCTCTGCTTCAGAAGTGATGTCCTTCCCAGGCACTCCTCATTGGAAGAGACACAAAACAAATCACTGTTCTTTGTTCCCCTTCCAGAACTCAGCAAACACTGAACAACAAATGTAGAAAGTTCCCTTATTTTGATAAAACAAAATCCTTCAGTAACTTTTGATGAATTCTGACATGTTGAAAAGTCAAGAGTTAACTGGAAAAACCCACAAACACAGCTTGGCTTGCTGCAGTGTAGATGAAGGATGGAGCTAAGAGTCTTATTGTCTTACAATTCTTTCAGTGTTATTGGCTGAGTGGGCTGAAGCCTGAAAAGAGAGGAAGTCTATTGATTCCCATAGCAGGCTGGGGCCTTTCAGATCTTTCAGGACCTTTCAGGTCTTCTGGGAGCTCAGTAAAACCTTCACTGGTTATAACCCGGAGCATTTGCTTCATTTCTCTTCCTGCGGACTGCAGTTGTGTGTTTTAAGACTTTGGGCACTTCAGACCGACTTGTGGATCTGTTTTCATTTTGGTGAGCTGCTGCTGTTGTCCAAGCACTCAGGTGAATAAAAGGTTTACAGTTTGCTTGGTAGTATACGTAAAGGGGTCTTTTTTTGAGCCTCAGAAAAAGTATTACGAATTAGATTATTATGTCTTTAGAGGTGAAAAGAGCTAAAGCAATTGAGGGAGAGAGAGTGTCTAGGTGTGTTAAAGAGCAATATCTCTTGGAAGAAGGACAAGCATTTTACAATGTCTAAACAATTTGTTGAGGAGGCTGGTAAGAAGTGTGAAAAGAGACAAATTTGGAAGGACAATTAGAGAGGATCAAGATAAAATACTAGCTGTCAAACTGCAGAAAGCATTTTAAGCTAGCGTTAGCAGATGCTTCAAATATTACTCAGAACAGACAAAAGGAAAATATCTGTGTCTGTGTGTGTGTGTGTGTGTGTGTGTGTGGAGAGGACACTAACCCATGAGACTAAGAAAAGGATTGAGTGATAGGGTATAAAAAATACACCGATTATTGATGCTGTTCTTTTGCTTCTCTCTTTGCAGAAGACAGAAATTAAAGCCGTATGTCTAGTCTGCAGGTAAGGTTAGGTAATTATCCAAACATACCTGAATTGCTAGTCTAGAAAATGCACTGCATGTCTCAACTAGGATTTATCATCTAGTTCTTCAGTACAAGGACAATGTATTTCCTTAGCTGTAGTTAGCTTTTTAGTGATTGTTTCCAGCTCTACTCTCTGTACCTTCCAATTAAATCCCAGGCTGTGCCAAGAAAATGGAGGTAAAATAAAACGGCAGTCCTTCAGTAGGTAGAAAGAATATGTTTTCCTTTATCTACACACAGTGAATGGGGAAAAGTAAATGACAAATGCTCTTGCTCCCACATGTGTCATATTGTTCTCATAGCGTGGGACAAACAGAAGGCAGTATGACCTGTTGCATAGCAGGGATGGGGCAAACCAGGTGGATCTGAAGCCATATGCAGCAGATAACTTTGCTGTCTGGAACTGCTGGTATTTCAGTCTCCCAATCCTTTTCACTGTTGCCTGAAATTCACATGTAATGCTGTTGCCTCCTTCATTCTTTCACAGGTAAGAGGTTATCTGAAAGTATATTTGGGGACAATTAACAAATATGAACATGAGCATTCCAGATAGCCACAATATTTTGCAGGTAACAAATTGCAGATTCCTTTATTGCTTACTTTCAAGCAATAAAAAACAATCCAGTAATAAGTATTTACCAGAACAAAAAAGAAAATAAATACACAAAAATTCTTGGTATGGGATTGAGCAAATGAAAATGTGCAAACATATGTGATTCATTTTTCAGGTTGAAACACTTCTTTATAATGTCTGGTATAATTAAGATTGTGAAAACTTAAAGATCTTTTATACACTTTACACATTTTCAGCTATCCAGTACTGTTACATTATTGGCTGTTTTATGTGAATGCTGAATAGCAGTCCCTTCTTGTAGCTTTTTTTCCTACAGCAACAACTGAAGTCTTCATTTACACTGCACAAATTATCCTTAGCAGCAGGTAGGAAGCAATCAGCAAGGTGTAGCTGGCAATAGGTCTATTTTCATTACAAGATAGAGAGAGCCAGGGGACATGACATTTGTCCAACATAGTCAGGGAGGACTCTATTAGGAAAATCAACTCTGGAGAATTGCAGTCTTGCTGAGGAGACTTTGAAAGAGGGAATGTGGGAGAGAGTGGTTATTTTGGTTTTGGTTTCTTTGTTGTTTTTTTAGGGATTTTTTTTATTTCTTGTTCTCATTAGGGTAATGAAAAGACAGAAGTAAGAAATAATTTAAATCCTTTAAAAACTTCCTACAATGCTGTCAAATGCATATAATTCACCTGCTTTTGAGGACTCTGAGCATTTCAGACTACATCTCTGTGAAACAATTTCACAGTGACTCATTAATGAAACTATCAGTAACAAACTTGGAGGAGGAAAGCATGAGGATTTTGGGGATAAAAGAGAATCACAGCTAATGGAATTATATCACACTGGATACATTTTTCAAGAAATAATAGAGTAAAACAGGGGCAGGAAGGAAATGGGCAAACTCATAACTACCTACATTCAGATGCCAAATTGAAATACACAAATTCAGAAACCAAATGACCCAGAGTGTCCCTTGAAGGTGATTTCAGTCCCCCAAAGTTCTTAATTATCTTTTGAAGGTGACTGTCTCTCCTCTTGTACTACAATGGCAGGAATTTCCCCCATTGTATCTTATTATTTCTTGTTTCAGTTTTCCTTTGAGTAATCACTCTGGTGCCTCCCTTCAGTAAGCAGGAATGTTGTATGTTTTAAAGTATTTACTGAATGTCTTACAAGAATTTTTTTTTCTAGAACTGTAAATACAAAGAACTCCTTTAAGCAAATTAATGCCCAGCAGGCTGTATTTTGTTTCCTTTTTAAATAATATATTTGGTTGCTACTGGTCTTGAAACTAAACTTCCTACTTTAATATAAATTAGGAATAAAGTATCTTGTTAAGTTTCAGAGTAATAACTCATTTTTTCAATCTTAGTCAGGCAGAATTCCTAATATAGTAAACACAGTAAACTCAGACTTGAATATACTCTACAGTCTCTAGCTAAAGGTATTAAATATAGAAACATTTTGAGAAATTCTTATATATGTATGTCTTAAAAGTAATCCTCATAAGAATATTAATATTTACATATATTTACCTGAATAAAATCCTGAGAATATAGGTGAATAGTTGCCTTTTTCAGAGACGGGGCAATGAAACATCAGATTGCTTGCTCAAGAGATCTGTTGCACAGCAGGATATTGAACCCTTCTCTTCTGAGTCCTAGGTTAGCATTTGAACCACAGGAGGAGTGCACCACCACCTTCAGTGGATTATACCTTTACTTGAAAATGGAAAGGAAAACATATCAGTCCTCATCTTCTCACACACCATTCGCCTCTATCAGAACCTGAGCAAGAGGACGTGGTCAAGCTTTTCAAGGAAATTCTCTCTTGTGGCCTTTCTGTGGGCTATGGAATTCCAGGTCTTTCGCAGGTACCTGACAGTTAACACACACATGAAACAAATGAACATTGGGTGGACACAATAAATTGTAACAAAAACATTTTTCTAAGCACTTTTTTTCATTTTAAAGTCTAAAGGCTAGAAAGTGTAATGGTTAGATATCACACAATTGCATAAAATATTAATATTTCAGAAAAATTCAAATGTGGTACTTCTGGCAGAAAGCATAGTATGCCTACATGTCCTATAGAGTAAAAGACATGGAGAAGAGCTGCAAAGCCAGGGTGGAGGAAGGAAAAAATATAGAAGAATAGAACCAACACCATTCTTATCTTCATGGAAAATCCCAAAGTTGAGGCGACTACCCTGAAGTGTTGTCTTGGTCAGGAAACACTGTTTCACTCCTGATTTTAGAAAAAGAATATTCTCAAATAAATTTTTTTTGTTTGCTTGGTATTGGATGACACGCTTTGCAGAGGGCATTTGATTACCCTTTCAAGCTCTCTTAAATGCCATCTAACACCAACCACATGTTGCAGAAACTCATGCTGTGCAATATTGGACAATTAAAACTCAAAAAATGAAACAGGCTTCAAACACAGTGTCTCCATATGAATTCTGAATAACAAAGAGAAGTCAAGTTTTAGTTTCACTTTTTTTTAACTGATTCCTTTACCCATATGTTTTCCTTTAATTATCCTTTATCACAATTAATTTTACTGACTAAGGCTTCACATGGTTTTCTTAGGAACAAGCAGGTATCACTCACCTCACTTTGCGAAGAAGATCAAACAAGGTGCATAATTACCATCCCTTGATCCTCAGTCTGCTCATATCTCCAGCCTACACTAAGTCTTTACGGCTCTATGGAGTTACTTCAGCAGTATGAGATTATTATAGGATAAAGCTTCTTGCCATTCCTTCACATGTTCCCGTAAATACCATTGATTTTTCACAAGCTAAATTTACCAAATCTAGAGATCCCAGTCAAAAGCCTTAAATCAAACATGATTATTTTGAAATTAAGTGGGTTTTTAAAATTGCTGCAGCCATAGACAAAGATTATGTGTAGGGAACTTCAGCAGCTTCATTCACTGTTCACTCTGTTCAAGAATATCCAGCCCAACTTCAAATATGCATTAATACAGGGTATGAGTTATCTTCTGTGCTCTCTTTGTCGCATGAAACAAGGAAAAATAATAAGAACAATGGTGTAAGTCAAAAAAGTTTTTGAGCTGAACACTGAACTTTCCAGTTAATGATTTTCTTGTAGCGCTGTATTAACGTAGTTCTATGAAATGAACCAATGGCAGAAAACATAACTACAGCTAAACCTGCTAACCTTCATTTCTATTTAATTCCCAAGAGAAGAGGATTTTATTCTGCACTCCATGTCAACTGACTCAGGTTAAAAGCTTCTTTATATTCTTGAGTAGGTGCAACAAATTTAGCTCTTTGCTTTCATATTTGTTGTGATGTACATCTCTACTGCACTACAATATACCCTTTGTTGTACCAGTTTAAATATCATCCATACATGAAAGACAGTGAAATTATATCAGCAAGTCTTTTCTGAAAGCAAGCAGTGTTGGAACAAAATGAAAGCAGCAAATAAATCCATCCTGCTCCTCTCCAGCTTTCTAAAACTTTCTCAAGTTCTGGGAGATGGGACAGAAATGCAATTAAAACAATTCACTAAGTGCTTTATTTGCCACCTGCCATTCATTGAATACCTGCTGATAAAAGTGAGTTTTTTTACTTGCAGATTTGCCCTGATAGACTGGAATTATGAAAGTTCATGAGTGCTCCAGGAGCCACATGAGGATAAATATAGATTCAATCAAATCAAATCAAATCAAAATTGGCAATAGAGAGGTAAAAAGTGAATTACTTTCAGCTTATCCCAAGGATATTTTTGTTTAACAGAACCAGGATAGTTTACAAAGGCCTTTTTTTCAAAAATGTAGAAAACCTTGTACTGATCAATTCTTCTCTTACTTTGTTTACTAAACAAATCACAAATTATTAGAATTTTCAAAAGCTGTTTTATCCAAAACTTATCATACATTCAGAGATGCTTATGGAATGTTATCTTCATTAAACCTTTTAGCTGTCACTTTTTAGGCTATTTGCTAAGAAGAAGGTGGTTTATATATTTGTGATGGAAGTGTGCACGACCTATTCCTATCCTTACACCAACATAGTCACTGGCCAATTTCAGTGAGTATGACAGAGAAGCAGAGATCTCAGGGGAGTTGCAAGTGTGTCTACATCAGTGTTTTATATCAGATCACCCCTGTACTTCTGAAGTGAATGTCCTAGCTGTTCATCTTTACCTTGCTGTGAGTCAAATAATGGATTTGGCTCCTTCTGAACAAAACTAATGCAGAGATGGAGGTCCAGGAGAGCTCTCACTTCATGGAACTGGACAAGAGCTAACTTGAGGTAACCGATCTCCCTCCATCCCAATCCATTATTTGTAGCGTGGTCATCAGATTCTCAAAGAGGTCTTCTGCCTTACATTCTTACTCTTGCTGAGTTGCACTAATAATGTAAGTTATTACATTATGTATGTTTGTGAAATGAAGAGAGAACCTTGTATTGCACAACACTGAAAATGCGAAAAAGGAAATCCCGCACTAGACAAAAAAGAGAGTGAGGAGGGGGAAAAAAGAACCCTTTCCCATTAATACTATTGCTTAGGTATCTCCTTGTGAAGAATCAGTTGGTACAATAGTAAGGTTATATGTATGTGCAAACCCAAGGTACCTGGGAATGCAAGATCTGAACACTGAGTGCAACTGTAATGGCTAGTACAAGCAACTAATTATTACATTAAAATTTTCTTTCTATTTAAATGTATCTTTTTCTTTCTTTCTCTTTGCCTCTATGTAACTATATGTTACTCTAGACAAAATGTAACTATAGACAAAAATTGTATGTCCTCACAATGTGAGTAGTTTTTTTTAATTAGAGAGCTTTTATAACTAATTCTCACACTGCTTACTAAAGTTCACCTCATCCTACTGATTAAAGATGTTGGAAGAGCTGTTATGTGCAGCATATCTGTATGTCATAAATCCATATGATCAGATAGGGTAAAACAGAAATGCTCTGTAAGTGCTGAAGTATGTGTACAATTGACAGTGACTATTCATCTGACCTTATATGTTAGATCATGGAATTGATTCAAATTCAGAAGTCAAATACATAATGTAAGTTATTTTGAGAACTTAATGTAATTACAGCTTCAAAGCTTAGTTATACCAAGAAAAGGCAATTCAACTGCAGTAGTCAATTTTCATTGCTTTTAGAACTGGCTTCTTGCAGATCTGTGACAGAAGAGCTAAAAATACAGACATTATCTGTACCACAGTTATGGTGTATGAAACAGAAGACTTCTGTGTACACATATAAAAGCATAGGAACTATTCTCGGTATACACAGAGCTCCATTGCCTTTTGAGGATATTGAACACAGGCATCACGTGTAGACAGTCATACTGATGCAGATTTTATTTTTAAGTTCACCTGAATACTTTCCAATTTTAAGATCTCCAAGACCTGAGGCTGAAAATAGTGGCAACAGGTACTTGGCACCATTGACAATCAAGGATAGTTTGAAAAAAAAAGTCAGAACTAGCTAAGTAAAGTTTATAAACTAATTTATTTTATGTTACTATTCTTATGAACCAATTTAACTCACTTAGTTTATAATGTCAGCATTTACAATGACAATAAAAATAGAGATTTATACTATAATACTGGGCAGAGTTTAATTCTAGTAAATCAGGGAGATGTAATATTTTCATTTCAGCAAGTCATTCCTGTAAAAACAAGGTCATTATAAAGTCATTCTTTCAACAGACTGATGGGAGGCAAATCTAACATGACCCTGTAAGGACTTTAACTAGCATGCGGGTCTAAAATGCAGTAATTTCAAGTGGAACTGAAAACCAGAGATTTCTCTAGTTGAATACTTCAGGTCCATGATTGACTCAGTTTCTAAATCTTCCATACTAGATGCTAAATGAAAACTGAGTTAGACACAGAATTATTGTTAACCCACCAGTAAGATGTCAATTGCTTTACATGGACCACGCCAAGGATATCAATACAAAAAGAAATGCAAAATAAATATTTTAATGCTACAAGTTTCTTTTAAACTTTAAAAAAAAAAACCTATGTAAAAAGTTGTGGGTTGTTTTTTTTTTTTTTTCTCTAACGAAATGAGCTCTTTACATATAAATTATATTGTAATAACAGAGCTCCCTGGTGGAAAAGAGTTCCTTCTCCTGCTGGCAAAAATTAAAATAATCACAGATGGCTAATGATCAAAAATACTGACTGACAGCTCTGAAGTACAAGGCATAGATAATATTCTCAGAGCTACAATTTATTTATACTCAGAATAGGCTTTAGGCACCCACAAAATCTGCATTCATGATGTCCTATTATAAAAGAGATCTTTTAGCCATCACTGCAGTTTATGCTGCCAGGGCTTTTCCTTAAGACTAAAATGATCTTCATAATAATTTCACCAACATACTTGTGTTTCGGTGTACCAGTTATATGAAACAATCTGAAACTAGGTGAATTTACTCAAATATATAGACTCCATTGTTTTTATTTGCATTATATTTAAAATGTATATTTTGAGTTCTTAGAAATACTGTATTATACTTCAGAGTTAATATACTGCAGAAGACAGTAAGTGCAAAGAAAAACTCCTGAAACATGTTAGTTTCTCGTATTTGAATGATGGTGTACAAAGTGTCTTGTTTCTTTGGTAGTGTTCAAAAACCTGTGAGGAGTTGGTCTTGTTCCCACTTATGTTAGTTGAAAAGTTTAGTTGATTCAGACAGGAGGTAGATGAGCTTAAAGGTAATTCTGGTTTTCTCAAATATGTCTTATTAATCTTCTTATGGCTCCCTTGAAAAGTGTGCTAAACATTTTGTAGAGCAGAAACCTATCTCCAATTTCAAAGCACTGGCTGCATTGTAGACTTGTGATAGTTATAACTTTTCAGTACACATCCAAATTGCAGCATCAAATGCTTTCTAAGTGAACGTCTGCCTTTTTGAAGTGTAATTCCCAGCTCCTGTAATGTAGACAAAAAGCTGGAGAGATATTCCAGACCTATTTTAAAGGTTTGGTAATAGGAACGCAAGTTTTAAATAATCCCAAAATATTACCATTGGATATTGGCAACATTTCCTATAAAAAATTATGTGGGTGTGGATATGTAGAAATGTTTCTACTTCATCCACTTAACTTCCAGGTAGATATGAGAAGACAGCACAAAAAGGGCAAAGTTTCTTTGAACTCCACTACTGTTTTTTTGAAAATCGGCAACCAGAAAACATAAAAAAAGAGGAAGAGAGAGAAAGAGGTCCTACTTATTGAAAAGCTACATAAAATTATACGTCTCACTGGACAGCCAGAGAATCCAGAAAGAAGAAACCTTCAAATTACAAAACTGCAGGAAAACCTACGGTCAGAATTTGCACTTGCTTAGTCTCTGCAGTTCATCTCCACAAGCACCATAAATCAGGCTTCATTAATCGCAGAGCTCTCAGAAATATGAGCTTAATAAACATTTTGATTTTAAACTAAGCATGAGTTTTGGACAGCAGTTAATGATTTTTGTGCTGACAGTAGTGGCCTTGCTGATATGATGTGTAGCCTCAGACTGTAATATTGGTTCACATTCTTTTCATTCAAATATCTGACTGGATCTCTGCTATATGAGCTGGAAGCTCTGGATATAAAGAACACTACTTATCAACACAGCTGCTGTTATGCCAGTACAGTGTAAATTTTACAATGACTGGCATGGAGTTGGAGTAATAATTAACATAGGAACTTTTCCCCATGCAGACAGTATTATTGTAGCTATATTGAGCTTCATCTTAAACAGGAATGATTTCGGAAAATAAGTTACGTTATTTCATCTAAACACAAGTGCAATTTATAAGTAATAGACAGTCTGTGACTTACTAGCATTCCAGCAGTCACAAAGTCTTCTGCTACCTAGCTTGATAATGACTTCTTAGGCTAAAGCTGATATACTATGTTACATTATACAGCACATAAGTCATCCAAAAAAAAAAAAAAAAAAAGAAAGAAAAAAGAGAGAAAAATAATTATTTTTCAATAAAAGAGGTGTTAGGAGCTACAGGGTCTTCACAAAACAGTGCTTTTAAAGAGCATGTATTTATTCTACTCCTTTTGAAATTCAGTTACAGCTAAGTGAACTATCACAAGTAAACTATTTCACTGAACTGAACAACAATAAACCAAAACGAGTAGAAGTACTAAAAGCATGCCTGAGGCAACAGAAACTTTGGTGTTAATTTCCATTTCTTTCAAGTGCATTTGATGAATGATGTGACAAAAGAATCCTAATTAAAGTCGAAATCCTGAATACTAAATAAATTAGAAGTGCCACTACATTCATCTTCTACAATGATAATACTGCCACTTCTGCTTCTTCTCTGTGCCCCTTTGCTTACATCTGTGGCAGTAACTCTGCAAAGGGCCAGCACAGATGGGGGAATGGATACTGTTCCCCCAAACAGAGAGATAATAGGACAGACTGATAGACTGCTGTGTTTCCCCTCATGACCTTCAATTTACACAAAGAAACCCTATCAGGAGCATTCAAAGTATTTTTAGATATTTATTTTTCATCTCAAATAACTTAAAACTTGACAAACAACACTGCATTCTCTGGTCTTTAGTAGCACCACACAAGTTGCTGTGTTTATTGCCATTAATTTTTTATTTCTTTTATTACTGGAGAATCATTAAGTACATATATACTTGGGGTAATATATAATCCTAATGGGTTGGAAGGCAACACTGAAGAGATGAAATTCTATGGCTTGTGTCACACAAGCCAGGCAAGACAATCATAAATGACCTTAAAATCTATGAATCTTCCAAGGAGCTGCCCCATTCAATAAGCAGACTGGAACATGAATTATGACTCCTTAGAGACATCCTTTCCCTTCTCCCCTTTTGTTCCAGGGAGCAACTCTGAAATACTTTAGGAGAAGTTTATACCCCCAGTGTGCCCAAGCAATAGGCTTGTGTTTTTCCATTCTCTTTCCACTCCTTACAGAAAGAGGGCTGGCAGAGGAGGAGGCCCTTCTATTTGAGTATATTCACAAATACACTCAAAATCTGCCAATGCAAACAAAAGTGATGCCTCAGTGTCTCTAAGTCCCATTTATACTGTCTAAGGCATGTGACAAGAAAAGTCCTAAGAACAGGCTGTAGTCAACCAAGAGCTCAAAGGGAGCCATGTAGTCAAATGTCCCAACTTTGTCAGTAACTAATAGTGGCTGCCTGTTAAAAAAGTATAAAAACTAGACAAGCTTTCGAAATTATTCTCCCAGACCATAGCAACTCATAGAAAGCTCTGATTTAGTGTTTAATGGCCCATGATGTATTGCATGTACACAGAACACACATGATTTGTCTGACATGGTAGAAGACTCCAACCCTACAATAGCATAGGAAACACAATACAGAGTGTCGTCTTTAATCTTTTCACAGTGATACCATGCTTCTTGGCTCTTTTTTAAACAATGTGGTTACTTTGTATTTTCTAAATGACAAAAGAGCCAGAATGTCTCTCTCCTTTACTCCTTTAATTTGAGGTTTTAAACAAGTTTTCAGATTTGTTCTATGAAATTCTTTTTTTCAGAGGAAATGACAGAGAGAATTATCTTAATGAAAAAGACAGATCGCTTGCTTATATCTGTCTGATGTATATTAAGACCTGATTTGACTCTTAATCTAGCTAGTGAAATTGTAATGGGCTACATTTTTTTAAGTACTGCAAGTAAAAATGCAGCTTGTGTACACCTGGTATATAATTTCCAGAATTCTTATCAGCATGTGAATTTCATAGCCCTAATTTTCTCCTATGAATTTTGGGTTGATATTTTAGAAAGGACATTTTTGATCCTAACTGTAATAATGATCATTTCAGTGATCACGGTGGGTTGTTGGGCTAATTATTCTATATAGGTAGGTATATATACGTTTAATAAATTGCCTAACTAGGAGATACGTGCTGAGACACATATTGTGTCTTATTATTTAATGAAGTGCCTATCTTACACATATAAAATTGCATATATGCAGCACCAGCTCTTGAATTTTACCTTTGCATTCACCTGCTAACAGTGCGATATTTAATTTCAATTTCACTCGTAAAAAGAAAATTTTTACACCACCTGTAAAAACACACAAGGATAAAACTAATTATCTTACTAGTTAGCTCTCACACAAACACCCTGTGATACAGGCATGCGACCTGCACTTTCCTGCATGTTTAAAAAATTCTTAGTTTGTCAGTCAAGTATCAGGCTTCCATTTTTTCCTGTTTTTTTTAATTACTTCATAATTACCTCTTGTGGAGCTGTTTACAGAAGAAGAAAGTAAGCAAGAGAGGTTTGGAAACAAATGACTGGAATTTGAGAACTTAATAATTCAGGTACATGCTTTGTAACAAAAAGGTGAACAGAAGCAAGAAGGACTTAAAGCAAATGCAAGAGAGAAAGTTGAAGATTTAAGTTATCTTCCTTCATGTGGTGTCACATGGTACACTACATAGTTTAATGAAGCCACTGCAAGCTTTTCTTTCTTAGGGCTAGACTAGATTGCATTTGGTCTTCACCATTACTTTGACTTCATTATCACTGACCTTGATCCTTTCTGCCACTGTCTGCTGTGATCTCTGGGGATTAAGTGTCCAAAGGTTATTGACTTACATACATGTATATAAGCTGTCATCTCGGGATTCTTAATAATTGATTGTCAAAGCACTTTTGCAAAATGCACCTTGCTTTTTTGGCAGAACAAATGCCCTTTCTTAACTCAATGTTCAGCTACTCTTCTTTGGGGTATGTGAGTGTCAACCAGCGTGATAAAGCGTAAAAATACAAGCTTGTCAGTAATGACCCAGTTGGTAGCACTCAGAACCCTTGGCTAAAAAGTCAGAGAAAGCTTTTCCAAGTTCTTGTGCTGTATTTTTCCTGGGACTAGTGAAAAATATAGCACAAAGCATTGTCATTAGGAGAAATCTAGATTTGACTGTGAATATCAAAGGAAATTATCCTCTTACAGGGCTAGAGAAGGAAAAGGTATTCTGATCAGTGTTTTCAAAATTGCAAATGATCTGAAATGAGTTGTAAAACTACTACTGGGCCAAAAAAAAAAAAAAATTTAAAAAATTCTACCCATAGTCTCTGATCTGAGATTTATGTATCCTGTAAACATATATAGGGTTTTCTTAAAACTTGTTCTTTTAAAAACTTTTGTTAATTTTGAAAGTTAGGAAGTGTTTTTACAGGCTGGTAGTTTTGCCAAAGACTCAGCTAAAATTGTGTTTGGGTTTTTTTTGTTTGGTTGGTTTGGTTTGGTTTTTTTTTTTTAAAGTTTATAAAATGCCCTGACTTCAGTGGTTTTACTGAAAAATTGTTGACTCGAGCTACGGAATTCAGGTTTAGATCACTGCTGGTAAAGACCAGATTATATACAACTAGTGGCCTTGCATGTTGGTCAAGTTTAGAAAGCAAGGTTAACTGAACACCATCTTTTGTTAAATTTGTTGCATGCACCAGAAAGGTAATAATAGGTTGCTTAAGATAGTTTTTTTCTTCAAGTGGCTTAATCTCAGAGACATAAAGGAGCATCTTTTTGTTACCAGACAATGTTTTCTGGACCTATAGTGTGCTATAGTCACCACAGGATAAAACTGTAATGTACTGGACAGAGTAAACTGTTCCTGTTGTGTAATGTTGCCCTATCTCTCTAAAGGCTTATAACATCTTTATAACAACAAGGGGAAATTTAGATCTTTTATCAACTAGTTTAACAAAGCAATCCATTTAAATAATGTGTCTGGAACTGTAGTCTATGGAGATAATCAGTAGCTTATTAACCTTAATCATAACAACACATTATCACTATTTGGTTTCCTGTTGACTAATTTGCAGAACAATGGGGAAGAGCACACTCAGCACATAAGGCTGTTCCTAGTTCTTGGCACTGCATAAATACAGTGACCCTCACTTGAAATGTCAGAGACTTAAGAAAAAGCTGTATCATATGATGAAGGAAGAGGGTTGGGGAAAAGAGGATCATGTAATCAGAGAGTTAGTTAAAAAGTAAACACTTGTTAAACCTCTGGACAAAGTGAGATCATCATCAAACAGATACCTAGAGGACAGAATAAAGGTCAGTTATCTTTTATCATGTTTGTGTAGCTTCAGTTAAACTAACAAGCAGCAGCATGTGCTTAAGGTCATAGTTAAACACTTTTGCCTTGATAAATGAGCTGTGTATTCAGCGCTTCCCTTTCAAGAGCATGGCCATATTGGAACTCTGATCTACAAGAAAAAGACAGACATCAGAAAAGGAAGCAATTTACCTGGGGACAGAAATCAGTCATTTCAGATGGTAGAAGGAAATAATGACAAGTCAAATAATAAAATAATAATAAGTCAAACAACCAAAATGCAGTGGATAAACCTCAAAAATAAAACATTACACTTTAATTTTGGGAAGTGAAAGTGCAGATTTTTTTTCTCCAGATTTGTCAAAATCACCAAAAATGCTTTGCCTTGAATTATTTCAACACTAAAGGTACATTTCCTCATAGCTGCACACTTCTCATGGAAATTCTAGTTCTTGATCCTCATGAACTTACTACTTCATATGAATGCTACAGATAAACCTACTACTCAGGAAGAAATATGGTCATAAGCCTTTATGAGAGATATAGGTGTCATAGACACCATCCTGAAAGGAGTGAAGGTGGATGAATGAACTGCACCTTCTAAGACAATGTACCATGCTATATAACAGTTCAATTGCATTCATTCAAAAATGGAAGTTTTAGGGGAATTAAAGTAATTAATTTGAGATAATGTAGGTCTATAACATTTTCAGTGGGAAAACGTGAATACTAGAAAGACTGCAGCATACCTCTGAATAATATTCCAACATAAAAAATTCAAGCAGTTTTAGGTTCTGTATCATGAAAATAACTTTCCTAAAACTGTTTACAAAGTAAAATTCAGGTGACAATACCTCAAAATTTATTAGAACCAGTTCTGCTACAATAAACTGAAGAAATCTGAACTACTCGACCTTCTGCCTTTTCACTGAATTATGCTATGCCACTATATATCTTTAAGTGTGTACTGCAGCTTAATGGTTATTGAGTCACAGGATAGCAACAGTTTACTTGCATGATTTGCACTTCATAGAAAAATGTGCAAACTTCAATGGCTAGAGTGTTCACACAGAATAAGATTCTGTCACAAGGAAAACTTTTTTATGATGCTTGGTTGTAGCTGTTTCTGTGATGGAGAGAATGGTAACAATATGTTAATGCTTTGAAAAGGGTTTAAAAACTGTTTGCTATAAATCACAGTAGAAAAGTGAATACCACTAACACAGTGGTACTGCTGCTGCAGCCACGAGGGCTAAAAGAAAAGGTCATTAGACACTGTTTTTATTAGATCAGCTTGTAAACTTGAAAAAAAAGGTAGAAAAACTTTGGGGACTAACTCTTCTTCAGGTGTCAAACAGAACCAGCAAGGCATAATATATCCAAAAAATTCTATAAAAAATGGAAGAAGCTCTTGTTCTTCCATCATAACACAGGGTTTGTTCTTCTCTTTCTTCTTTGTCCTTCTTAATATTTAACTAGAATATATGTTTATATATTTTGTTAAACATATATATGTTTAACAAAACATAGGAAAATTTCTTAAAATATCAAATCAGTTTGAAATGCTGCAGACCATGTTCTGATATTAGAAGAGTTGAAAGCATTATAGAGAGTATTTCACCAAGAATTCACTTGGCACAGAGCATAATGATTTCGTAATGGAAGTTTTAAAGGAGAAGGAAGTAAAATAGAATGAGAGAGGTAAGCATAAGTAAAACTAGGAACAGTAACTGACACCGATGAAGAAGGTCAAATCTGAGGATGGGTAACTAACCGTAAAGTTAAGATGGAGCCTCAGCCAATTATTCTTGACCAAAACCAAACCAGCAAGGTTTGGGAGAGAGAGAAAATTACTTCAGTGAGACCTCGTTATTTCAATGATACAGATTCACAGTTCTGTAAATGAAATAATTGTCATTTTGTCTCATAAATGGTGCAGTTAATAGGGGCTCTATGAAACAAAACTTCTCCACGTTTTCCTCCTAGTATCAAAGCTCTCTGCCTGAGAGAGTAACTGTGCCTTTTTCCTACATGTCATTGCCCTATCAGTCCTAGACCAGAGTTGTGGTATTGCACTAAAGTATCTGATAAAGATCTGCAATGATTTGGGTTTTATGTCTGTTAGGGACTAGACAGAAAAAAAGAAAAAAACCCAGTAATTCACACATGCCATGGGATAGGATTGAGACAGAAATGTCTCATATGTACTATACATGAAAAGACAATGATCCCACAACAAATTTTAGCTTATCCCAGATAAATAATCTTGCAAATTCAGGGCTCTGGAAGCAAATATCTGTCTACATTTAGGTATTTTTAGCTTCAAAATGTCTAGTGATACTGCTTATAAGTAAGCACAGATTCGCATTATCTAAAACTGTATCTTCTTCATTTCACAGCAGTGATGAAATTTGCAACTCATTTTATAAGGCTGTAGAATTTGAATTTCACTGAAACAAAGTGTGCTGTGAACAGATTCCACTGTTAATGTACGTATGTTGGTCTGATCTGAAATAACACAGAAATGTATCTGATTATACACGACTCTAGGCAAATATTGCCCATAAACTTTAGCGACTATTTGAGACTTTATCTAAATGGCAAGCAGTAAGTATAAAAACTGGAATTAGCTTTCTGGGTGTTATTTGGTATCTAACAGTGACAAACTATGAAAACATTTATGTGTGAAAACAAAAGCTGATCTCATCTCTTATCCTCTTGCCTGACTCTTAGTCCTTTACCATACATTTTGCCTATGTGGTTGAACAATATCATGAAAAAATTGCAACATATCTTCACTTAATAAAGAAATGATGGTTTTATTCAATGTTTATGTTGATATCCTAAGTATCATGCACACTGCTATGTAGTGACAAAAGCAAATGCACTTTGGCTTAGTTTCAATATAAAAAGTAGGTGGTGTTGATTTTATTACCACTCTGGCAATATATTTAAAGCATGTTAATGATTATTAATGTTATATGCTTAGCCAAAAGGATTACTGAAGTCAGAGTGCTATTTTATCTGCTTTAAAACATTAGTAATAAGGAGTTGAATACATATTCTGATAAGTATTTTATATCCTGTTAGCCAATAGTTGGATACAATTGAAAAATCTACCTACTGTACATACAGACCTTATGCTGTATTTTGGGAGAATAATAAAGTTGATGACAAAAGTAACTGAATTCCAGTGAATCTATCAAGAATATCCAGACAAAACCAGAAGTAATTATATTACTCAGCTGAAGAATTTTCCAGTTGTCAAGACAAATATTCTTGAGTTTTTATTTGGATTATTTTAAGAAATCCCAACCAGTCTGCACAATTAATTACATGGACATGACTATGTAACTTTTTATGTTTCCTTTAACAGAATATTTTACATTTTTTTCCTAACAATTTTTTCAATCCCATAAGAGACTGAATTCGTCAAGGAATTAGACGAGAAATGGAAGCTTCTGTTTCAGAAAACAGAATGGCAGCTAGACAACAGAAAACAGATGCCAATTATTTGCCAGTGTCTGTGGTAGAAGAAAACATTTTATGACATTTACTTTGCCTTAGCAAAGCTGCCGTTGATGTCGGAGAAGTACCAGTCAGCAGGTTCTGAAAGGAGACTATATGATCTAGGATTTTGTAAAGATGACAAGATGAAAAACACATAGTATTCTGTATAAAGTAGCAACAAAGTTAGCTATATTAGCACAATCTGAAATAATACTGTCTTACACTGTAAAACCAGGGTTGCTTAATAAATTAAGTGAAAACAGAATTTGTACTGCTTGGACTTAGCAGCCGCAAAATTGGATTTGTTTTGTCACACATTGAACAGGGAAGAATTCAAGCTGTGCAATAGGAAATAAAACCAATCTTCTGTCACTGTATTAGCTATTTTACTTGGCCTGAGTACATATTTGTAAGGTGGGCTAGTCTTCAGCATGTGCCATCCAAGGAATACAAGAGTTGGTGTCACTCTGCTTACCTTTAGCAGACCAACTTAACACAGTATTTATTAGTGGTAAATATTAAGTCAGTCCAGAAGCAAATAATTCTCTTAAGCTAGGCCAACACTTAAAACTTTTAGTTTGATTCTGTAACATTTTTTATCTAGGAAACACTTTAATTAGATGGTTACACTGACAAAGCATGACATACTCTTTGTGGTATACCTTATTTTATCAGCATGAACCATACAGACAAAAAGCTTTCTTGTGATGGAAATTGTACTGGTATTAGGAAACTATGCCTGTATCAGTCTGCCAGCCAGACCTCTCTAACACTGACTAGGTATCAGATTAAGGGCAAAGAATGCCCATCCAAAGGAATGTACCTTGAAGATCAGTGCTGACAATGGAAGATAATGCAGTTGAATGGTTACTTTTTGCACAGGGCTATGTATACTACACGCAAATGCATGAGAATTAATGAGAAAAAAAAATGCTGTATTTGTTTACATCCAGTTTTTAAAAGTATTACAGATCACATTACTGTAATTCCATACAGGGAACATCTGCTACCTGTGGCAAAACTGTAATATCTCATGTGCTTCCTTAACTGAAGGGCTCATTGTAACAGTGCAATCAGTGGAGGTTCAGGCATTGTTCAATAATGGGCAAGCAGTTACACGTGACCTACCAAACACTGTACTTCACATCAATCCTCCTAGGCCTGACTCATAAAAGACACATCTGTAAAGACGTTTCTAACCACATTGTCTGTGTGTTCTGTTCAACTTGTAGTTTTGGAGTCTTTCGTTACAGCGGGCCTATCATCACTCTGTCAGTGACTACTACTTACATGCGTGCAGCTTCAGTTCATTTTCCTCTTTCCACTCTTCCCTCTGAAATACGAACAGCTTCAAAGTATGATGACATCCCAAGTATACCCTACCTCAACTGTCGCTCTAACAGAGTACTTGATGATAAGAATAAATCACCAAGTCTCATTCAAAAAACTATTAGCACAAAAGTCTGGGGTTTACATTAAGAGTTATTGCTTTGGTGGCTGCATTTCAGAGAGGTCAAGTGGAAATAAGTGCCCATGAGATTTTAGCACAATTTTCTCAGGGCCAATATACATAATGGAATGAGTCACGTCACAGAGAGCAAACTAGCAATGACCAAAGCAGCTCCAGGATGACATCATTGCAGTACAGTGCCCAATCCTGTTAGCCACTATTTCACAGGGTCAAATTTCTCTGCAGTTTTAATTCACTATTTTTTCTTTACATGGTGATTGAAACCGAAAAATATACTTTCTGGAGTTTTTTTCTCTCTGAATTTACTTGCTCTCCCATGAAAATAGTAATCTTCACAGATATTTTCATTACTATTTTCTGGAAAGAGAAATTATAAACTCAATGATATTGACATTTTTGGCAAAAATAGTTTCACCTAAGCATGTTAAGCATGTTGAGCCACGACTTTACTAAGAACAGAACTTTTTGTGGAAAAAAAAAAGAGGTTGCTTTTCTACTCCTCGAGAATTCAGATTATAAAAAATCAGTCTTCGATTGGTACATTTCTTGCAGACTAAACAAGGGCTAAGCAAGACTGAACTCATCCTCCCTGGATGATGATGAGCCAGCATCTTGAAGAAGAGGGGCTGAGAGGTGGAGGAAGACTTAGTGATGTCATGGGGAATATACTGTACTTCTGTGGCCCAATAGTACATTTTTTACTCCTGTGAATAGTTCCACTGATTTCAGGTGAATAGTCTTGCAGGATTAAGCCATTGATGATTAATAAATGTTTGAAAACAAGGCCAAAGCCCCAATCTTATTTTAAGTCTCAAAGACAGGGTAGTTTCTATCTAACCTAATAGATCAGACCCTCGACTTGCTCATTAGCTGAGAACCTCTGCCCTCCTTATTAGGTCCAATTCTCTCAGATGAATTGTCAGATGGAAACTGCTGCAATTGTACACAGGACAAATTCCATGTCATTAATGGAACAGGTGTTTAATGATTTTGGATGCATCAAGTTTACCCAGCTTCTTGAAAGGTCTCTTCTCATGTATAATAGTGGCTGCGACACCAAGGATCATTTGCAGAAAAGGTTGGCACTTCCCAGTCCATCAAACCATCAGCTTTATGTGCTGGCATGGTGAATTTATTCAGGGAGTTTGCATTGGTTTCTTAAAACAGTGTTAGGATTGCTATTACTAATACTGATGAGCCAGTAATTCAGCCTCCACTGAGATCAATAGGAGCTTTAACTAAGTAAGGCCCACAAAAAATTTAGGATTCGGATCGTTAACTATAGTATGCAGCTTTCCCCCAAGAAAGGTTACATTTACTTTAGAAATTTTAATTCAAGTAGAAGTTGATAAGCCAAGAGCTTTTAAAATCATGGATATCTACAAGTAATATTTTTTGCCTATAAAAATATGAACAGATGCAAAATCAAGCTTTATCACAGTGAAAACCGTGTATTTGACTGAAGTCACATAAGTTGTATGTGACACTGGACTTTACCTGATTTTATCCCAGCTGCCTTATTTTCTACAGTGGAATAAGAGCCAAAGAGCTTGGCAGAATGGAACCTGTCAAGTTACATGGCACCATCCCATAAAGTAAGGGGAAGAGGAAAGAAAGATTCTTGCACTGGGATGGGAGAGACTTATTCTGAAAAATTTTTGCATGAAAACATAGATTAAAAAAAATAAGAGATTTTCCATGCAAAATTAGGCCAAGTGTATTTTAAGCACTAAACCTCACTCAGAGGGGAATGAATAATTGTCATGTTTCTGTTACAGTTACTAATCTTGGACTTTATTCAGGCTTTTGTGTTAGTGTGAAGGATCTTTTCGGTCAACAGGGAGTGGAGCCATATTAAGAAGGCCAGCAAATTTAGCCCAAAAGAACAAATTTCCCTCTCTAGTGGAGACTTTTTGTTCTCTATTATTTTGTCATGTTCAAATTACAGTTCATTCAGGATAACAATAACTAGGTTCTCTCCATACAAGAAAAATTGTGCTATGAAATGAAGAAACAATCTTCTTTTTAACAGGACACCATCAAGGTAGAGATAGAAGTTTTGAAGGCAACTACTTGAGGTTGCATACCAGTGAAGTGCAATGCATACCAATCTCTAAGCTTCTTCTTGCAAAGCCTTGCTGCTTAACTCAAGCTGCTAATGATATTTTAGCCAAGCAGCTTTGGTCTTGGGTGATTGAGGTGTCCCAGCTATCTCCTGATCTACCAGATTGGCCATGGGGTCAGCCAGAGATGGCAAATATTTCAGCCACCACAGCTAGACTCATTGATATTCACCTGCCAACAACTCACCAATTGCTCCAAGAGAGCACCTTACTGAAATTCTAGGGAAGACTCCACAGGGGCTGTGACATTTTAGACAGCCTAGGGATTTTGATACTTCCCCACAATAATGGCAGATGCAACACAAGATCTACAGGAGAGGGAGCTAAAATGGCACCATAGACCTATGTTTAAGTATCTTAAATCTGTATCCTTGTACCAGGTCAGGTGACAGAGTGGGTGGGAATCTTGTGTGCTTGGTGGTAGCTATATTCTCATGCATCAAGTTATATCAATGACACCCCATCCCAGATCTCACAATGAAAGAATACTTTTGGTACAAGGCCAGCCATCACTTTTGCCCATAATGTATCTGTTAGTTTAATCAACTTAGCATGAGTATATGGCCGCAATATGTAGGACTGAACAGTCTGCTTTCTGAGAAACACCAACTTAAGAATATTTTTTTCCTTTTCTCCTTTCAAAAACATTTAGTTTGGATATTTGACTTCTGTCTTGGATTTTCTAGTGGAATGTCTGTATAAAGAACTCTTCCAGACAGTTGGAGTTCATAGGTGAAATAGTTGATGTGGAACAGTATGCTGTATCAACATCCTTTTACTTTGAGCTTCCCAATATTGCCAATCGTGAAGAATATCTGAGTAAACTCATTAGGAGTCAGTATTATGAAGTGGTTTAAGACCCTCTTCCACCCACAGACAGTTCTCCATAGCTGCCAGCTCTTGCTGCAACACCAGCTCATCAGGAGTGGGGATCCCTCCCACCAAATAAATGCATCTGCAAGAGGCAACTATGCTATATGGATTCCCAACCTTAGCGGGAGTGAGAAGGTCATGATCAATCCTCTCCACAGTTAAAAGATCCTGCAAAGACAGCAACTATATGCCACATACCAGGTCCCCTGACATCCTAATTTAATAGAAACTATGAGACCATATATCTAAATTTTCAGTGTGGCAAAATCTTGCCCTTGGCTGACCCAGCCTGAGTTTGGCAAGGTCTGGGCACACTGAGGCACTTCTGTGAGAGGCAGCACCTCAGCTGAGCTGACAATGAAGCAGGAGCTGGCAGTTCCTATCTGGGTTTTGGATGTTATTTTTCTCCTCAAAGGTAACACACTGCCTCAGAGAAGCTCCTACCAAGTTCTGAATGCAGATACTTGCCTTTTTGCAAAGCCTAGACCCTTGTTGCCCTGGTATTTTTAATTCACTGGTAGCAGGAGGTGCTTCTTCCCCACAGATGAAGAACTTGCCTCTGTGAAAGACAGCAGTTTCCAGCCTTCCTCAGTCTACCCTGAAGTCAGCACTGAAGTCACAGGGCAACCTGTGACAGGCAGATGATCACCTTCTACATGAACTCAGTGGGAACAGAGATCTTTCCTGCTTAAAAACAGTATTCTGCTGATTGACAGCAACTTGCCTCCTCACAGAGCAAAAGGCTGCTTTGAAACCATGCTCTAACTTTGTCGTTACTGTTGTTTTTTTCCTTGCTTATAAACAAGCAGGAGACAGGTTTCTTGTCGTGATACTAATTACATTTGTGTGGAAAAGATTCCTACTCACAGCAGTGTACTTTTGAATATGGAAACAAATATCTTTTTGTTGAATAGAGATGGTCAGCTCATGCTGTCCCTTTTTACCCTGATCATTACCATCCTCTGCTCAAAGAAGAATATTCTTAGTCCATTTTTCATGGCAATTGTCTCCATCCTCACTAAAATTTGCCTTTAGAGAATTTAGAATTCTCTTCTTTCCTTCCTTCTTTTTCCAAATCTCTAAAATAAACCTTGTTTCACCAAGTTTCTTGGGCTATGGTTTGGCAGCTGCAATATTTTTTATTTTAAGACTCTCATTAAATTAGAGAAAGAAAAAAAGTTTATATTTCATATTTACCTTTCTAAATCAAATTTTCTCCTTCCTTTTTTAAACAAGAAAAGACATTTTTTCCAGGATGCATTTGCCCTGAAGTGTAGTTCACCAGACCAAATATAAGTGATTATAATCATAGGCCAAACACAAGTCTTTGCTGACAGTCTTGTAAATTAGGGTAGAAGAGCAATACCTCACACTTTGGTCATGATGCTTGATCTCTGGTTGAAATACACAACCTTTTCCAAAACACCTCTTAATAAGAGGTCATCATGATCACTCTGGTGTCCTGCATCAGCAATAAGCTCCGGGTGAAGGAGGAGACAAAGGAAGCTTCAGTTGATAGGAATCACGAAGAGCAATCCCATTTGTAACTTTCCCAGTGTGACTATTTGTGTTTGCCGGTCTGGGGAGGTATGCAACAGTTGCTCCCTCATCCCTCCAGTATGGCACTGAATAGAGTTTTCTTTTAACTATGGCACCGATATTAAGAAACCCGTTGAGAGATCACTTTTGGCATATCCCTTCTATGCCAGTGTTTTATTTATAGTTCTCTGTTATGCCACTATTTTATTTATGGTTTTAAATATATAAAGAGATTATAATGCAGCAAAAAAGGCTATTACAGAAAAACAGAAGCTGTTTTGTCCAAGAGCCATGCTTATGAACAAGGCCACCTGGCTTAACACACACTGATATTCAACCATGTACTGAACTGAGACCTTTTTTTTAATTCAGTCAAGTATTTTATCTGTGTCCCACAGTGGTGCATAAAATACAGGACATTTCTTTCTAAGGAACTGACATGATTTAGATCTTATCTTTTAGGAGAGAATAATGTTCTGAGTTTTGTTTTGAAATCAGGACCTTGAATATCTTTGCTGCCTGGAAGTATATTAGTATTAAACAGAGCGTTTATCCCACAAGTTATTATGTAACCATTGTAAATAATATATAAATACTTCAACTTTATCTTAGCTTAGCACTACTTTTAGTACAGAACACATTTTATTAACACTTTTTATTGGAATTGTTAGTAAATCAATCTTGTACCTTCTCTTTAAGGCAGTCAGCTCCTCCTAGTGGCTACTTGCAACCTGCAACAAAACAGTCTCCAGGTTTTTCTGCATTTGTCCTTGGTCTTCGCTAAGCAGAGCAGTGAAGGTGGAGCTGTAAATTACTTTTTCTCCTGAAAATATAAAATAGAATGGGGAAATCTTTTGTCATTCAAAGTTATTGAAGGAAAAAATAAGCCAAAACAAACATGTTTGCATTATTCCTTGCATTAAAGCCTCTCTTACTTTTCATAGCCTGAATCTTATAAGTCACACAAATGTGAGCTATAAGAGTCTGTAGTGCTTGATTACTCATATTCCTGCCTCTGCTACATCAATACTTTCTGAAGTCTCTTGTAAAGCTGAGTGGTAAAACCCAAGCTATTCTATAGACTGAAGGCTAAAAGCCTGAAAAAATATTTGTAGTAGTATCTATCCTCATTAGATCTTTCCGTCCTTTAATTTGAGCAACACTGCTCACACATGTAGTTACGCACATGTTTTCATGCTTGTCGGAGTGGGTGTCAGTCACTCAGCCAGGTACCCACTTCTGACAATCTGCCTGGTTTTCCTTCCTCAGTTTTACTGCCTACTTGGCTATTTCTGTCATGATGTTTCACCTGTTGAAACTGCCCAACGAAACTTTTGAACAGCCCCCAACATTGTCACCACAGTTGTCACTTCCCCTTTCTTACATCTGAATGCCACAAAAAAAACACAGAAAAAGGCACAGTCTTTTTCTCCCCTTGTATCTTCATAGCAGACTTGGGGAAAGTCCAAATAAAAATACAGCTTCTGAACTGCAAATTATCAGCGCAACAGAAGAATGTCTCACGCAGTGATGCCTATATATTGAATTTATCATACAGGACCACATGCAAAACTTACTCATCCCTTGATATGTAAATCTTTTGGAAAAAAAATTAAAAACCATTTCAGGGAGAGAACATAAGTTTCAATAAAATCCACTGGCAACAAACTATCAACTGTATGGCAGGATGCTATCTACCCAGTTTTCAGCAAAGGGCAGAACATCTGCTGCCATTGTTCCAGTTACCACATGCCACCAACAATTTCCAGATTTTAGATCCCTATATTAAGGCAGTACTCTCAGTTAACCAGTAAAGATGTGCTTTTGGTGACCATCTTAAAGAAGCAGCAAAAGTCCCAATTTTCAGTAGCAGGTATTTAATGCTTTGTGAGAAATAAGGCATCATGCCAGGCACCTACAGAGAGAGTGAACCCAAATCAATAGCTAGGATCTTAGCAGGAGGTTAAGAACCCACGCACAGCACAGCAAGCAGACAAGACAAGCTTCATTTCTGATATAAATACACAATGCACTGAAGAAAGCCTACAGGCATTGAATCTTTTAGGACCAGTGTAATTAGCTTATTCAACTATTTTAGTATTGAAAGTAACAGCCCTGTGTGTCACAGCACATAGGCAACAATTAACAAATAAATTTCCTTCTCTAGCCACTGGGAGAGAGAAAATTGTAGGTACTATCTTTAATATCAATAAAAGAACACAGTAAAGGCTTTTTGAATCCCTTATGATTTTTTGGAAAAAATGGGGGGATATCTTGTGGCCTGAGGCAGGTCGCTATAGTTCTTAAATTCACATGGATTCATGGTGTCCTCTACAACAATCTAGATGCAGACATGGTCCAGGGTTTTATTGTCACACAAATTTCCAAGATTGGGATTTTAATTTATGCTATACATATGAAAGTCATCTGACCAATAAATCTTTCTGTAGTTGACTGTTGAAGATGGCTTCAAGCCAATGCTGAAGAATGTTCACCTTAAAGTAACCCCTTTTTATTTCTGTAACAGATTATTTTTGATTGAAAAATTATTATTAGTTATTATACTGGTGCTTTAATCTAAACTGAGATCAGGGACTTACTACATTAGATGCTACCCATAAAAACACTGAGGAACAGTGATTGAAAAAATTAGTTTGTAACTACTACAGGCAAGAGAGATTCAAATTAAATACATTCCACTTCCTATTGGAAACTGAGGTTCAGAAAACTTGAGTTGAATGAAAGTCTTTATTCTTTCCTTTACCAAAAGACTTTCTATCTATTAAGGACTATTAATTATATTCCTAGAGTTACTTGAAACAAGGAGAACTTGCGTTATTCAGTGTTTTAAGATTATAAAATATGTAATAAGATTATTCAGTGATTTAAAAAACACATCCCACATTTGAATGAAAATCTGGAATTTTGTAGTTTTCCACAAAATTCACAACCTGCATGTACATTTCACTAGTGTCATTAAGGAAAAATAATTGAACAGATTTACTCTTTAAGAAAATACAGAACATATTAAGACCATACACATGGATACTTCCAGAAACTGGATGCACAGACTATTATCTTGTTAAGCTACAGAAAGTTATTTTTAATTCCAGTGTGGGCTCTGAAGACAGCTTTTGACCCCATACTGTCTGGATAATTCAGCTGTTCTTTGCTGGAAAAAAAAAAAAAATTGTGTGGCTGTCAGGAAAGCCTGTAATGTATTCTGCTCAGTCTTGGAGTCAGGACAATTTCTAAACCAGCAGAACTGCAACTGACTCAGAACCCGATCTAAAGCTCCCCGAATTCAATAGAAATTCTTTCAGTGAGTCTTTGGGTCATGGCCTCATGCATTAAACTAATTTATATAGAAAAAAATCTATTTCCTTTTACTTTCAATTAATCAGAGGACTGGGTGTGACCTATTGGTGGAATGGTAAATAATACAAAGAACAGGTCAGTTGTACAAAGTGACTTGGATCACTTGGAGAGGTCAGTTCAGAACCAAACCTAGGTTTTAATGCAGCCAAGTGCAAGGTCTTCTATCCAGAAACAGAATATTTGTAAGAAAAGCTATTGCTGAGAGCAATGATTCTGTCTCCAGATTGATAACAAATGACTATAATGGTAGATGACCAGCTGAACCTGATTTCCTTCAGTGAGCTAACATGATCCTTAACTGGTTTGCAAGCAAGGGAACATGATTAAAGTGGTAAGACCACATTAATGGCATCATTACTGGAATTCTGTGTCCAGAATTAATATCTATAATTGTAAAAGGATATCAAGGAACTGGAAGTGATTCTGGAAGGATGCAATGATGCAGCCTTCAAAATATGCCTCACTGTGAGAGACAGAAAAAGCATAGCCTATTTGGTTGTGCTGTCAAATGACCTGGAGATAACTTGAATATTGGTTACATGGAAAAAAATATTCTGATAGTAAGTAGGATTTTAATCTGGCAGGGAAATGGTATAACAAGATCCAAAGTGAATCTAAACAAATTGGACTAGAAGCAAAGGGAGGATTTGAAACGGTGAGAACTAACTTTTGGAACAAAAGGGATATTACGATTAACCAGCATTGTATTATTTATGTAAGATTTTTTTTGTGGTCATTTTTTACCTCAAAAGAACTGTGCTTTGTTAAAGAAATTAATGGATGACATTCTTTGACTTATACTATGCAGGAGGTTGAAGGTGGTTATAGGTGGCTCTAATGTCTTTTCCCTTAAAAATCTATGACTTTGCAACATGAGAAAGATGAATCCATGATAGTTATTTGTTGAACCACATGTGGCACCTTTTCCAGGTTGAGTTTGGTAGGTAGCCCATATGCCTGAGACCGTATTGATGATGATGTTATTAGGTAAATGGTTTGCATTTCACTCTGGTTGTTACTATCCCTTATGTATGGAGCTTTGTACGTCCAATGTCACTAATAAATGCCAGATCTTATTCTCCACTTGCAGATGCATCCCACCACCATGAGTCCCACCAGCCTGAGCAGCCAGGTAGTAAGACAGACAGAGATGCAGCAGATACAGAGGACTGAGCAGGCTCAAGCATCTGTGTGAAGAAGTTTACTCCACTTTAGTAGGAGGCTAAAGGTTTATATGGTATGGATTAGAACCACAGAATTAACTGTACGTTTAGGCACCAAATGGATTAGGATCCCAGCAAGAGTTTATGCCTAGGGTACCTCACAGGGTCTCTGCCCTGGGACAGAAACTAACACAGTACAGAAGAAAGCCCACCAAAAGGGACCACTGGATTAGGTCTCCACCAGCCCCTACCAACTGCGAACTGAAAAATCCCAATAAGTTCTGCCCCAAACACTCAGTGCAGTGGGCCTGCTGTGTCATGGCCAGCAGGCAGTGTGGGAGCTTATTCCGCACTACAAGGCTAATCACAGTGCAGTGACAGTTGTTGGGACATGCCACTAATGCCCTGGAAGTTTTGCTTTTGGGATGATGGAGGAGGACCAGCAGCATTTTTGTATGCCTGACGCACAGCCACTCCTTTGCTGCCAAGGTGCCCAGACCAAACAGCTCAACAGGGGAAGGGCAACTACAGGCATGAGTTGCCACCATCACTGCTGGAACAGTTGTGCATTTATTTTCTCTGGTAGGGATATCAAACCCAGGTAGGAACTAAGAGAGTTGTAGTTACTCCCACCAGTGTTAGACATTTCTGTTCTACTTCACCAATCCTTCTCATAGTAATCATGATGAATCAGACAGTGATGAGCAAATAAAAATCTAAAACCACTAAACACATAAGAAAATCAAAAGGGCACTTAATAAAACTCTTTGATTTGCTATTTCAACTTTTAATACACTCTATCATAATTAATTTTGATGATCTTAAGCTAAATTAAAAGCAACGGGTAGCACGGCATGGAAGGAAAAGTATAAGGGTACCTTAATGGAGCCACCCAACATAGTGCCCTGTAGGCAACCATAACTTAATTTAAAAGCACACTTGATATGCAGCAATACGCCCAAGTAAAATGGCAGGTGATCCTCAAAACAGAATAAGAAGTAGCTGTTGTATCCATCCTCAGCCACAGTAAATCTGTGTGAACGTGGTGCTTTTCATTAAGCAATCAATAATATATTTTATTAGTTCCAGAACACTGCATACAACCCACTAGAAGCAATCTCACTCCACAGTTTTGAGTGTGAATACCACAATTAAATGAAGAAAAAATAAATTAGTTTTTCTGAAATCTGGAGGTTTTTGAGTTGTAAAAGTCCAATTACAAATTAGCAAGCTGTGAATAATCAGATTTAAAAAAACCCACAGTTTCAAAGCTGCATGAGCTTTACTCATAAAATCCCTAAAGATTTATGAAGTTAAATAGTAATTGGTGGCAAATGAGACCACCGATGATAGCTAACAGAATCACTGCTTTTCACCACTAGTTTTGGAAGTAATACCTGGCCTTTTGGGAGCACCACAATCTTTCTGCAACCCAGATGTTTGAAATATACAGAAATAATGAGATGGCTTTGTGCAATTCCAGGGTACTAACAAATATATCTGTGTTTGAAAACATCTGACTTTCCAGTCTCCTTCCAGTACAGCAGTGGACTAGATTTCCAAATGTGTTCATCCACCTGCTCCCAGAGAGAAGGGGAAATACTGATTGTTAAAAACATTTGGAAATTTCGTTTACTTCATTACAGCACTAGACTGGAGATAACCATGTCTTGAGACTTATCCAGATGTTGAGGACTGCTGAAAATCTTTCTGGCTTCATATTGGCATGCTAATATCAACTAGCATGTATATGTTTCATATGGATAAGATGCAGCTCTTCATCATGTCTGTAATTCAATTTTGGCATGGCAATTTTTAAGTTCTAAGAAGGAGGTAATTTTGTATATCATTCTCCTTTTAGCATGTGAGAATGTAAAAATCAAACATAGTGAATTTTTCATTCAGTTGCAAACTCTCACTGAACTGAATGACCCTTTAAAAATGTTAGGAAGCCAGGCCACTCAGAATATGAGAGGCACATTTCAATCTGGTTGCATCGGAAGTACTCAAGAGTAAGAGTGAATGGTGAGGAATGTATTTTCAGGCTCACAGAGCACCTGTATTCTTGGGGACTAGCTGAAATTGTGAGAAAATCAACTCTATAAAGTGAAAACAGAAAAATAAGAAAAAACCTGTGTCCCAATGACTTCACAGTCTATTCATTAAATCCTGTAAGTGCTGTTCAAGCAGAATCTTGCATACACATTGACTATAAGATGATTATTCAGAGACTTAAGGACTAATTTCAGGAGTAGATTTTGGACTGCAAAGACAGAGAAAACCTCCTATATGGAGCCACCACAAGCAAAAGAAAGGATGGTCCAATAGCTAGGACATTTGACAAAGACTTAGAAGACTTGGATTTATATTTTCATTCAGCCATAAACTTTCAACAAATTGCTTAAGGGACAGAACCTACTGGTTAATGATAAAATAGAGCTAAACTCTCTTCTATCCCACAACAAGGGGATCATGTCCAAACTATTTTCTGGGAACAGGCCTTGGTCCAAACTATCTTCCAAACCATGTTTGACAATTGTCTGGGAAAGTATTAGATGATCCAGTTGAAAACTATGCCAAGGAGCATGCCAATAATAGTTAAGCTTTCTGGGCAATTGGATGCCATTGCTGAAGCCTGTATCTCATCTCTATTTAATATACTACTGTAGTTAAATCCATTGAGAATGTGTGAAAAATGCAAGAAAGAGCACTCTCTATTGTGGAATACTCTACTATTACAGGCAAGAAAGTTTTGTGAAAATAATAAATCCTTTCCGTAAAATAATGAAAATAATCAGTGATGTAGTCATGCACCCATGAAGCACAAGATCTTTAAGCTTCTCTTAGATTCTACTCTTCCAACTACAAACTCTGCATTTAAGTCATGGGACAAAGTTATATGACATTGTCAGTATAGATGGGAAGATGTGAACCTGATATAAATACCTGTGCATTATACCCCAAAGCACTAAAGTCCAGAATTATGTATCACATAGCCATTCCCAGGTTAGTAGATTTTGTGTACCTTGAGAAAAGTGATTCATCCTTCAAATACATACAATTTCACAGTAGATCAGGCAATCCCTTCATAAGCTCGTCTTCAAACTATGGTCCGTTTCAAGAATCACAGAGCAAATCCCATTCACTAGGACTGGGATGAACTCAACCTTGCTGGAACTGGCCCAGAGAAAGATTTTTTTAATAGGATTTTAGGACCAACTTCTTGAATGTGATGCTTGTGTCCTAATTTTTAGCAGAAATGGAAAGGCAGCAAGGAGTGCCCAATGACATAAGTGATATTTAGCATTTCTGAAAAAAAATAATGGTCACTTGATTTAGAGACTTCACAGATATAATTCCACTAAGAGTTATTAAGACTTACACTGGTATAATGTTTAGGTAAATTGTCACAACTCTAATCCATAGAGTTATATCAGCATAGAATAAAGATACGGCTGTTTGAACATTACTGTTTTTACCACTAGTTTTCTTTGCAAACTTCGCCGATATTGCAGACAGAATCCATGCAGTGCAAATTATCCTCTATTTCAAAGATACCAGCTTTAAAATGAAGTTCATTTTCCTGCATAAATAGGATACAATATAAACAAAAGTTCTTAGACAACTCAACATCGAGACTGAAAAATACTTTCAATCTGTGCTAGTTAGCATAAAACAACATTATGTTTCCCTGAATGGCTATACTAAGCATTTAACAAAAAAAGTCTACATTTAGAAGCCGTAATTTGACTGGTTTCAGTTGCAAAGCCTTCTGATTACTACTATTAAAAAACTTACCATGATTCATGCCCATTTCTGAAGAAAAAAGCCGGCTGGGAACAAAAAAACACAATAACTTGTACATTTCTCATTAAATTATGTTTTTCCTATGAATTTGGATGATTTTAAAAGCTTTTTAAATAGAAATTATTTTTAATTTCAATTTTATTCCCACTGTGCAGGCTATTATTTTTATTTAACCAGCAAAATGGAGAGAAAAACAAGAAAAATAAAATCAGGGTTAAAACATGAAGGAAATAAGGCAGGACATTAATATATCTTTATTAAATAATACTTTTAGGGCTATTTTTCAGTAAAAGAAGAATTTTAAATGAATGATTCTGCAATTGTGATGAAAAGTCAGGTGAAACTAAAAGTTATCATGTAAAATTTTTGTAGAAATCTACTTTCTTGTTAGTTTCTGGGGGAAAAAAAAGAACAAAAATTAAACCAACCAACCAAACAAACAAATAACACCCCCCAAACCCCCAACAAAACAAATAAGTAACATTACAAAGAAACATATACATTCTCCAGTACAGCACAGTAACTTCTGGTGACACTCTGTAGGTATCCTGCTATAGCTTTAGGATCACAGGACTGAGGTTGTTGGAAGAGGGTAAGCTCAGGAGGTCTTTTATCCAGCCTCCTGCTCAACGCAGGCTCAGCTATGAATTCAAACAAGGTTGCTTATGGTTTTTATCCAAGCAGGCCTTGAAAACCTCCAAAGACGGAGTCTGTCACTGACACTGCAAGGAAGATTGTCCTCAGGCAGAGAGGATACTCTAGAGTGACAAATCAGTTTCTTCCTTCCAGTCATGACATACAAATACATACACACACACACAGAGATGGGATTTTGTGGTGGGCTAATTGTTTCTCTTTTCATATTACAGAGAGGTTAAGCATAGCTCATAGTTTAGGCTTTCCAATGATTCTTAGATCAGCCTTCAGCACTGGAACAGGCTGCCCAGAGAGGTGGTGGACTCACCATCCCTGGAGGAGTTCAAAAGTTGTGTAGACGTGGCACTTCAGGGCATGGTTTAGGGGACATGGTAGTGTTGGGTTAAGGACATTATTTAGCTTGTTCTTGGGTTTATATAAGGTAGCTATCATAAGCATCATGCCTTGTCAGTCATGGACACTTTCAGCTGTTGTACATTGGAATATCTTAACGTTTTGAGTGCATTTCATCTGGACTGTGGGACCATAAGCAAGTTTTGCATCTCCTGATGTCAAGAGTTACTACCTCAGTATTCAAGGACAGCCTCTTTTTCTTGCATGCAAGAGAAAAAGTAATCATATCTGGAACATATCTGGCTTTGGGCTGGGGGAGTATCATGTCTAATACTTGAGTACACAAATCCTAGACAACAGCTTGAAAAGAAACCATCTCAGTCTCACAGCTTACAGAGTATAATTACCTGTCTGAAGCTCATAAATGATATGATCTCCAGTTGGCATTTTCAAATTAGTTTTAGTATGTATAATAGCCTATTTTAAAATATGTTATTTAAGACCTGGTTTGTTCTCTGTGGAATTTTCAGCTGGACAATGTTGTAGTTTTCATGTTTTGGATAGTCCATTTTACATCCATAAATGGAGATATGGAGAAATGTAATAAATTATATGCAGTAGTTTTATGGCAGCATTACACTTAATCAGTCTTCTCATATTGTTATATTTCTTGAGATTATGTATATACATGTGTGCATGTAGGTATGTATATATATACATATATATGTAATGTTCACCCCAGTTCATCATCTACTTAAGAAAAGATTAATGCTGAGAAGTACTGTGGGTGACATTTCTCAGGTAGTTAACATGGGTATTAATATTAAATTTAATTTACTTATTGCCAAATCAGCAGCCTTTATTAAAACAGCAAAGTTATGTTAAGGGAACAATGTATGGATTGTATTCCCTGGCAATATGAAGAGTTCAGGAAATGAAAAGTGCTTCAGTCATATATAACATATAGAGTATTGTTAGTGCAGAAGCCCTGCATCAACTTCAGTGACCCATTTACTGGTTATTCTTTCATTGTTTTAAAGGCATTATGAATTAGAGCTCTGCAGTTTAAATAGCATCAAATACATGAAATAGAACCCCTGTGCCTCAGTTAACCTTAAACAAGTTTCTGAAAGCAAGAGAGACAGATTTAATGGATGTGATGTCATTACACTATATCATACATGCCAGAAAGAAAGAACAGAATATAATAGAATATCAGGGCAACATAGGAAAGCCATTTTTTAGCTATTTAAAGCATCAGAAAAATGAGCCAAACTTGTGAGGAAGAGGCTGAAGTGCATGTAGTAATGCATCCTAAAACATCAAGATACTTAAGTTTTCCCATCCTCTTTAGCATTCTGTTTTACAAATCTGATGCTGATCCAACAATACCTAGAAAAAGTACTTTAACTGCTTCTGCAACCTGATACTGTATCCACTGAAGTTCGCAACAGAATCTTCATTTACTTCATTGTTCTGCTCCCCTTTCTAACTGGTTTCAGTGGGAATAGGCCTTCAGTTGCAACAAATATTTGTCTGCAATATCAACAGTCTCTCCCTGTCCTTTTGGAAATTACTATGGTCCTAGCTTTAACTCAAACTGTAAATACAGGAATGACTATGTGATACGTATGGACTGTGTACAAGTTCCATGAAGCCAGAGGGAGACTTCCATTGATTTCAGTGGGAGCTTACTAGATGATACTGGGGTATATGACCTTTCAACTGGACACTTTTTAATGTAGTGGTTATTTTTTCTTTTTCTTACTTTCATTCTAAAGCAAACATTCAAAATCATGAGGTGTCAGAGTCCAGTATATGGCATCAGGGACATGCTCTTTGGCAGAGAAGTCTACATGTTACAAGGCTTTAATTTATTTACCTTTTTCATGCAAATCGGACAGATTCATAAAGTGCTCTGAACAGATAAGATAATCAAGCCTACCAGCTAAAAAGTCCTGACAGCATTTAAGCAGAGCACCAAGGAAAAGGCTAGCTGCCTTCTGAGAACAGGAGCAGAAACTTTGAAGACTGAGGAAAGAGTTCTGAAATCTCTGCTAATGCCACTGAGAAGAATGCTTTTGTTTTGGCAGATGAGTCCACCTTAGCTTTCATTGTCATTTCCATTATCGAATGATCTCCATTGCGAAAAGGGATAACTGGTTATTGATTCAAATGTCAGCAGCTTAAATGCTATTAGCCAGGAGCAGCATCAAAAAGGAAGGCCACTGCATCCACAGTATTGTACACTCCAGCTCTGCAGGACTGCATCTCCTTCTATTCTGTCTAGGCAGGCTGATGGCTCAGCGTAACCGTGGATCTCATAATCGTCCATATATTTATCCTCACAAAACCTCTGCTGTTGTTCTTACCCTTATTTCAGAAGCAGGCAATACATGTTGAGGATGCAGACTGCAGTGGAGCATAGGATTGCCTGAGCTAGCTTTTTATATCACATTGGTACCATGAGCAGCAGTGTAGCTGCAGCACTATGGAAGTTGGTGTAGGTCAATATGCCCTTAGGAGAAGGAAGGACACAAGATATTTCAAGTGCTTGCATTAACTCTTGTAAAGCTAATTGAAGTATATCCTAAGCTGCCTGACAAAATCACAGTGGAGCTAGAACTGAACGGAAGCCTCCAAGTCAAATGACTGGGTCTGTTCTTTCATGCTGTGATTAGCTTGAGATGTCCACACATATTGTTTGTTATGTTTGTTATTTCTTTCTATACCAGGACTTACTAATAGTGCACAGCCTGGACACAAAAGTAGGCACTGAGGAAGCAGTAAGAACATACACAGGCTCCTCTCTAAACAGCTAACAGCATAATATTGCAGAGCAACATACACATCTAATAAATGAGAAGGTTGACTATGACAAAATATAGTAATAAATATCTTCTGTGCACATGGTTCTGGGGAGTCCTAAGAACTAGTCCTCATTTTTTGGCCTCCAGGAGATTATTAAATCTCTAAATATCAATCTGAATTCCTTAGCCATCCACACACATGATCTGGAGCCTGATCTGTCTGCAAGCCTCCTGTTTCATCTCTAATTCAAAAGATCAGTTCCTGGAAGCTCTGAATGGAAACCAGTGAGGCATTTCTTTCCTTTTTCCACCTATGGAATGCACCAGTGAAAGGCAAAATCTAGACCTAATTTCCTGCAAAGACAAGTATATCTTTAACTTCACTAGAAAGTACTGATCTACAATTTCTTGCAGAATTTAGCCCGATCAGGAGGAGACAATAAAAACTAGGAGATTTATGCCTCATAGAATGGAAGTGTTTCTATCAGAATGACTATGTTTCCCATATAGCAATCAAAAGGGTTAAAGGTAAAAATTTTTCTTCATTCTTTGCCATCTAGTCTATCTCCTGAATAAGGGCTTCTTCTGAGCTGCTGAGCACAAAAGTGCATCTGGAAAATGTCAACTAATGTATTTCAAAGTTATTATGTGAAAATAAAACCCCTAAACATATTTTTTTATGAAACCTTCCAAGAAAATTCACTTCCGAGACCTGGCTTGAGAATGAGCAGGAGACATTTTTCAGCCAAAATAATTTTATGAGAAAGGTTTAAATGTTTGGAGAATATGTTGGAACTGTAATTTCTCCCTTAACCAATAGCTTCAATGATGGATTACATGACCAATAGAGTGAATCTACATGTATACACATGTACACACATCATTTCATTTGTTTACTTTTGGATCAAAAATAGAATGTTACAACATTTGTTTTATCATTTTCAATCCCCCTGAGGCATCGTGACATTTGGTACATTTATTTTTCCTGTTAAGAGATGATTCTTTAATTCTTTGAAGCAGGTGGAGGAAATATTTAGCAGAATGTTTACACTACGACAACTATACATTGGGCGGGGGGAAGGGGGAGTGTGTTTGAACATGCATAGAAAGCCAGAAGTTGATTACATTTCTTTCTTCTGCACAGCCCAATGTACAAGCTGGAGACAATCTCTGTCCCCGGTAGAGGGGACAGAGCTAATAATAAATACATAATTTCAAAGGGGCCATATGCATCTTATCATTAACTTTAGTCATTAACTTTAGTTCAGCACCTAAGTCAGGTGTGAGTACTTAAATATATAGGCAGCCTTCTTACTGTCCAGCTTTGAACTCTAAGCTTGAGGCTTTTCCTCATAGTCAACAGAAAAATGTAAATTCCTCCAAAATTCCTTTCAGGGGATCAAAAGTAAAAGCCCCCCTCCCCCTTACTCCTTGCTAGTTTATGTCAGGCAATTTATAACAAAGATCCCTGTGCATCCAGAAAATAGCTGCCTAAATGTAGAGTTTAAAACTCTTCTCTGTGTTTTGTATAATGTCTATGCTCTTGTTTGGACATGTTGTATGATTCATAGAACAGATTACAGAACAAACTGATGCATACAGGTGACCTCCTAAGATCCAGTGTCCTCCTTCCAAACTGGACAAAACTGGAGGAGCTGCATTAAAACATGGCTGTGCATGACAGGCAGGGCATGCTTCCATAAGTTCAGCAAGGAAAACCTGGGAAAGTCAACTTTTGTTCTGTTAGTGAGGTACTGTTAAAAGGATGTGGTAGAATACTGTAACTCTCAGGTCTTAGTCACACAGCTATGGCTGAACCCAGACCTATTATCTTTTATTGTTCTGTGATGAAAGTTTATGACTGCTCTTTCTGTCTTTTAGCAGATGGGACCTCTGTGTAACTGCATACCTTAAACTCCTAAGGGGTATATCAGGATGACAGTGGGAAAAGACTTTGCTCTGTCTTGCTTCTCCAAGGCAGCCCTTGTCTATTTACTATTTTCAGCAAACCCCAGTTTCTTGGGGAAACTCCGAAGTTAAATCTACTTGGCACAGGACACAGCTCTAAATGCCATATCAAGAGTTTTCCTGAACTGTTCCACTTCATAGGCCAGCGAATGGAGCACACCTTTCCTAAGGCTTAAATGGGTATTCTGGACACTGGGCACTAAAAATACATTTTTTTTTTATTCTATGAATAAAAAAATATGAATTAATGTTATGAATATTTAAATATTGATACCAGAACTTCAACACCTCTCATATGAGAGACTGTCATACAAAATCAGGGCTTACAGTGTGACACACAGGATATCGATTTCCCTCAGAAAGGGGAAGAATTTGGATGTCCAGCTTGTGGGAAAATTATCTGAATCTCCCTGGTCTATTAGGTAAAAGGGCAACACTATTTCTATCAGTAATACAGCATACCTGTAACTATGCTTTTCTCTTTGGATATCCTAATATAAATATCATGGTTAGCACAACCTGAAATAATTTAGTTTTTAATTTGAATGAGGAAGAACAGAGACCCTTTTATTTGATCTGAACCAATTATGATTTTTGTTGGTTTGTTCAGACACAAAAATGGTTTGAATATTCAGCCAATTTGCTACTTACACAAACTTGCTGGTTGAATAATCATTAGCAATGGGATCTCAGAGCAGCTAGATGGCAAGCAAGTAAATGGTTAATTGGGTAATGCTGTTTATATAGCATACATGTACATAAGGAAGCCAAGACATGTGGCATAGGCACCCACAGAGAGCAGTTCTTATTATCTACAATGAATGATGGGATCTGTAGCTCTTCAAATTCCGTTCAAAGTTTTTTGCTACTAATATTGCCAGGTTCATAATTTTTTCCATAGTACTTTGTTAGTAACAGAAGTTACTGTTGAACAGGAGTAAAGCTGAAGCAATCTATAGCAGAATAATTTCCATCTTTCTAAATCAGACAAGTATATAAATAAGAACATCGTGTATTAATAATTTAGTCTGTTCAATGATAAGACACATTTTTTGCGATAAAGATTTTTGCGATTTTTGAGAAATATTCTGACTGGATATAAAGAGATCATTATAAGTATAACATCCAGAGAGCTGTCATGTCATCCCTATTTAAAAAGCAAGAGCAATAATTTGCAAGTTATTTAGTTCTTAGCAGGGTCCCTTAGAACCCCAATGATCTGTTCTGTTTCACAAGTCTCTGTATTTTATCAGATATTATATCACTCCACTCAATAAGTTGATGAAAATGTTTCCCTTGAATTTTACCCTTTTTTTGGAATACACACAGGAAAAGCAGTTTTATTCCCTGAAAAAAAAGCATTTTTTTTTTCCTCGGTAGAGCTGACTTCTGTTTTATAGCTCACTGGCAGTAACAAAATTTTCCTCTGGATACCATCATATATCCCCCTTGCTACTGAAAGGATGGGAGCTGGAAATTTGCTTCTTTCTGTTTTTGCTAAATGTGTCTTTCTCCAGAAAAAGAAAAAAAGATTTTTTTTTTTCCCTCCTGAACGATTTCTGGGAAACCTAACTTCTTTAACTATGTTTACCTACTTATTTTGGTCACCGTTAAAAATCTTTATTCAGTAGGATTTCAAATTTTGATATGCCTGCTCTGTTTTGAAATAGCATTTAACAAAATGACACATTTAAGTCATTGTATCATGGAGGCCATGATGTAACAAGAAGACGAGTGAAAATCAGAAACCTGAATTTGTCCTTGCTTTGTCAAAGATGATCTCTGTGATTTTGGACCACTCTGCTTTGTTCTGCAGTCTTCCAGTCAATTCTTACTTTTATCTACTTAGAAAATAAGCTCCACTGGGAAGGTACAGTCTTCTGCTGGACATGTGCACAGTGGGGCTCTGATCTCTTTTGAGTCCTTTAGACAAGATAGTACTACAAATAAATCACAACAATATTATTCTCATTTGCAGTTAAGATTAAACCTAAAGTTACCTTATTGGAGTGTCATCCTGGTTCCTGTGATATTTGTCTGAAACTTTCTTCTTACAGTATAACAAATGTGCTCCAACTCCATTGGTCAGCTTCTTCCTCTAATGCAGACAGCTTAATGGATTTTTCTTAAGCCCAGTACAGCTTGTTTCTCAGTATTAATTTCAACTTCAAGTTATTGTGCAAATTATGTCCTAGCTGGAAATTGAACCACGTTGACCACTGAAAAAGAAAAGCCTAATATATGACCTGTATTAGACAAATTTGCCCAGCCAGCAAAGTACAGCTGGATTGATTTTCACTCTGTCATAAAGAGATAGTTTGTTAGACAAGTTCTCCACCCAGTGGCTGTAAGTGTCCATGAGAGCAAGGTTATGATCCCCAGTATGATGTTATAGAAAGGCTGGAGATGTAAATCCTGCATATATACCTCAGCTGACTCGAAGAAAGACCGGCAAAAGGATGTTTCCTTCATTTAGACCCAAGAAATCTATAAAACAAAATGTTTAAATTGTGTAAGACAAAAAATAGACTTAAGAAGTGTCATAGATGTAACTATTGCCCCCCTCCTCCCCCTCCCCAAAACCTAAAAACCTACAGTAGTATTCTCTACATTTTCTGCTTTTTGGACTGATTTATCAACATGGCTTGGGAACTGCATGGGTTTTTTGTTTGCTCATTTGCTTTCAGCACAGAACTGCGGGTCAAGCATTCCATTTACAACCTGCCATTAACATTTTAAAGTTTTTCTGAGAGTTACATGCAACAGGATTTAGCACTTGAGAAGAATTGCTTTATACTTACAAAATGTACAGACCCTAATACAAATAACTGGTCATATCTTAGGTATATGAATGTCTTTCCACCATAACACATGAGTATCAAACAGGTTTAAGACTATGTAACTTACCTATTCCCAGATAAATTTGGGAAGTAGTAGTAGAGATGGATGTTTTTCAGAGGAGATGCCTGATGCATAGGAAGGCTGTGGTATTTTGCCTGATTTTTACCCACAGCTTATCTGAAATGTAAAAATTACGTTGGCTGAATTTCAGCCAGGACTAGGCAGCTTTCTGTACAATGACTTTTGACAGCCATCCTGTCTCCCACAGCAGCAGGACCAGAAAAGCTTTGCTGCATTTCTTCTTCAAGTTAACAGCAGCACTGGAATTTATTCCTGTGACTGTGTTTTTGATAGAAAAATACCTGTAAAAATAAAAAAGAGAAATAAAAAAAAAAAGATTCAGCAGCAGCATGGGTTCGCATGTGTATGTAATATGTGATTTACCATAGTTCATTTTTTTCTTCTTATAGATCACTCACCTCTGCTTTTAGCAGCTCGTGCATTCCCTCTCTCTCCCAATAGCTTACATGTTTTGAATTTGGCCTTGCCTCTTTCTCTGATTTTTGTGGGTTCTTTCCTGTTATTTTTATATATATGCAGCAAATACATTATTTGATTAATTTGAAAGTTACTGTACTTTTATATGTAAATCCTTGTTTATTGATATATTTTTAGGCCAATTAAGAATTTAAAAATCCATCAAGGTATTTTCCTTTTTATTTCAGCTTTCAGATTTATAATATACAAGCTGAACAAATAAACAAAAAAAGCAGTATACATTTCTCCCCCTCCCAAGTTCTCCCAGGACTTCACACTTTAGATGCCACTCTACTGTTCTCTGGCAGAAGTGGGGTTTAGTTTTGAAAACAAGTTTTAGCCTTTTCATTTGAGAGGGGAAAAGGCAGTGTATATATATAGTATATATATATATAAATGATGTGAATTAAGTATCACAAAACACAGGAGAGGAAATTAAAGTTTACAATTAGGATTTTGTCCTGCGAGTTTAGCAAATAAATACAATGAACCTAACAGGAAATATTTACATATGATTTATTCTCAAAATATTGTTACTTTCCTTGCAAGCCTATAATGCTTTATAAGGTTAATCTTTTAGGCAGTAAAAAAATCTGCTTTTTACGTTTTGTACCATTGCTCAACCAGTCATACAAATGTTTCTGCAATTAGCCAACAATTATAACATTCTAGGCTCCCCTAAAACCAAACTTGAAGCCGAATTCTCACTTTTTTCCCTATTAAACACTGTTATATTTTCCCAAATTTTGTTCTATCAAAAAGTGTTGTTTGGGTACTCATTCTAGTTTTGATTAAAAATGAAAATAAATAGCTTTTTTGTTAAATTTTTGGGAAACTTGAAATGGAAAGGTAGCATCTAAAGCACAGTGGGATTTTCATAGAAACATAGAATCATTTAGGTTGGAAAAGAACCTTAGGATCATTGAGTTCAACCGTTAACCTAACGGTACCAAAGGACGGAAATGTTTCTGTACAACACTGACAATTAACCCTCTCTACCTAAATTCTCCTCTCCTGCGTTCCACTCCCCCCAAACTCATAAAATTCAAAATTTTTCTCTTTTCCTCATATTTTTTGTTACCACTTTTTAATAAATACATGGGTAGAGGAGAGGGGGTAATTTAGGGATGGGGTGGGGGTGGGGGGAGTAAGTAAACATTTGGCTGTCTCTCAAAATTAAAAAGTTCAGACAGTTTCGGAAAAGCAGCTAGCATTTAGTTTTGTGTGTAGAATTATCCAGCTCTTCTACTTGTTTATTCATGTTTTTTTAATGAGAGAAATTGAGGACAAGAATCTTACAGTACAGATTTTAAAAGTAAGAGAGATTTCAGTGAAAGGGAGAAGTAGTCTTACTTCAAATCTCCTTTTCAGTTTTCTACTAGAATCTAAATTATGATTAATTTCATGCAAGGAGTTTAGAGTCTCCCAAATAATCAGAAAAATGTGGAGAAGAAATAACTGGAAACTGAAGTTTCATTTTCTACAGTTTAAGCCCATTCAAGCAGCAGGCTCATGTTGACTTCCCATGCAGACTGGACTTACTCTTTCGGGGCGAACCAGCCCCATGTCTGCGGGTTCCCTTGCCCGCTGAGCCAGCGAGTGTCACCAAGCCTTCGGAGGACGAATCCTCTCCCCACGCAGGAAAGCGCATTGATTTTGCAAACTCTTAGCCGACTTCCCCACCTAGTGGCAGCGCAGTGGAAGGTTTCGGGTTGTGGTTGCAATTAAATCCCAGGAGAAAATTGTTACGAAGCACAAATGCTCCGAAATAATACTATGCTGGAATTAGGGCTATATAATTGCACAGAGTCTGCACTTCAGTGCAAGTATCACCTCCAAAAACATACCATCATTTCAATAACAGCAGAGTACATACACTGTCTGCCCCTTCTGTATCCTCCATGTCTTTGACAGATACTAATAGTTCACATTTATTCCCTGTGATGACCAACAAAGCTGCTTCACATTCAGATGTCTTTCCTAATTTAACTCCAGGTGAGACAGCAATTTCAACTTACCCGTCAAAAAAATAGGGTCATAATGCCCAGCAACACTTTGTGGTGTGCAACACCAAAGAAAGCACCATATTTTTACAAACCACTATTCAAAGACACAACCAAGGCATCACTGAGAAAATGCTCTAAGCCCTGTATGACACATTAATCAACTTCCAGCTGAATTTGGTGCATCACAACAATATTTAGGCTTATCACTAAGTCTGGTAGCCTCTACCCACAATGACCAGCTGTAATACTAATTTATATTATTTGGTTTACCTGCAAAGTCTAGTTAGCTGAGATATGGCCTCATGACCTGAAACAGATTTGTATTTCCATCTACTCTGCTGCTTAAGAACTAAGAATTACTGCCCAGATTATCGTTGATCAGGACAGAGTTAGATGGATATGATATTAAAGAAGATATCATAGCCTCACAGTTATGATTCTAAACAAAGAAATCCAGATGATTCCCTGAAGGTTTTGATTGTGTTCAAATCCAAACTCCTACATTCAAGGTTTTGTTTCTATACAGAAGAGAGTTCCCTCAGGTAAAAAAGCTGACTTTCCCCTAAATTCCAAAGGGTTTCTGTCCACCACATAAATTTATACATTTCATTTTCTAATTTTGTTTACTTGATTGAAGTTGCCATTTTGGTCTTTGAAGGGTCTGAAAGGTTGAGCAGTTGCCTCTGCAAATGCCAGGTATTTTCTATGTAGCTGACTTTGGGTAGTGTATACCACCAGAGGCATCTGCTGTGCCATCTTCATTTCCAAAATAGGATTTGTAGTGGTGCAGAGCTCCAATTTCATAATTGTTTCTACTGATCTTTCCTGCTTTTGCAACAGGGTGCAACAGAAACAATGGGTTGACAGATGTGCTAGAAGTTAGCCAGTTGCAGCACACCTTCATTAAGAGGGGAGAAACAAAACCGTGGAAGTGAGAACCACCTCTTCATAATATTTTATTACTTAGAAATCCAGACTTGCCACTTTCTTTTGTTTGAATGGAACCTCGAATTTATTCTTGCAGAGTTTTTTCTATTAATACCTCCTACCTTATTATGACTACCAAAGGAAAGGTATAGTTCTCATTCTTGCGGTTACATGGTATGCAGGCTTAGCTGAAAAGCCTTCAGCTAAAATCCCGAGGAGATAAGGATACCTATCCTGAAAATAGAACATCACATAAAAAATCTGCAATGAAAGTGGACATTTCAGGTCTTTTTTGTCCCTTTTTTGTTTACTGACCGCACTTTTAAAAAGCTTTTGTGAGACATGTTCATACTTCCATGTTCATACATCTTTTACCAGTAATGCTGATAACCTCCTGGTGTCAGTATGGTTCTACTGCAGTTCAACTCCCTTTGAAAAGTCTTGAGCAGAGATTAAAAACTCCATGTTTGAATATGACAGCTAAATAGACTGGTTAGAGACCAGGACTCCAGTATGCTAGATTAACCTCTGAGCAACATTAAACAGATTATTTCCTTACACGCAGATCCTTTGCAAAAATGCTTGCTTTACCTACACTCTTTGTACCATTGCCACGTTTCTGCTTACGAAGGTGATACCTTGGTATTGTTGTCTGTACAATACAGCCACTAGTGGGCATGTAATTATTTTAGCAAAAATATGCTATTTGCCACTGTATTTATTTCACTTAACGTGTAAGAACAACAATAGCAGTAAAACTAATGTTTGCACCTACCCTAAGTCAGCTACTAGTATTCATCCACCTTCACCCCAGACCTGGTTAGTCAAAAGCAGCAGCAGCTGAATCAAGCTGTGCTGAGGTATTTCTTCTCTTTCACTCAAACAGCAGCAACATCCATCAAATTATGAGCCTCACTCATCAGTCATTTCTTAAACTGTGATTATTTATGCCCAAATGTCAATCCAGCAGCATAGAGCAGAAGACAGGAGGGCATGGCAGATTTTGTTTGTCTGTAGGAAAGCTGACTTTAATTGTCCTATAACTTACCACCTGACCAGATTTCTACTTACTAGCACGCAAATATGCAGGAGTGTCCTCTCTTCTGTTTTGTATCTTGTGTCCTCTCCCTAGTAAAACAATAGACAGAATTTATCCCTTGTCCCTTTTCAGCAAATTGGGAAGCAAAAGAAAGAGAGTTGGAGGAGTGTTCTTGCACATTAATGAAAAGGGGTGGGAAGGAAGATAACTATGTAAAAAAGGAGATAGCTATATCTTAAGTAGAGTGGGATACTGAATCTTGAAGCAAAATTCTTGTAATAACTGAGGAGGAGAGAAAAGGGATTGTCTTCCATTGTCCTCCTTGAAGCCCTGAATCCACCCTAAACCCAGAGCTCCCACTAACTCTCCCAGGCCTGTTTTTTCCCTTGCCCTTTTCCCCAAATCTATCGTAGTATTAAATTTTACCAACAATACTGGGATACATTAAATCAGTTCTGGGACAGCCAATTGGAATGGGAACATCTTATGCTTATTCTTCATTGGCATAAATTAATTTTAAGCTAAGAAATGTTCTTACAAGTGTCTTGTCTGAAATTCCATATAATGAATCAGGCTGTAAAGAACTTTAAGCTTCTTTTAACATAGGAGCATAGCAGGCAAGGCTTAGACAAACTTTGGTGGTAACAAGTCTACTACTTCTGGACCTTATCAAGTCCCTCTTTCAAATACTGCAGCACTCCATCATGAATGTTCCAGCATAAGTGCTTTCTGAGATGTTTCTACACTGTTCTCAATGAAGGAATGGTTTAAAATCCCCTTTGCAAAATTCTCAGAATCCACTTACCAAAATCACATAGAAATAAAGTTTAAGTCCATTACTCCTGAATAGCAATTCCTAGGCTGATGTGTCTTGTTGCATGGGGAAGAGGAGTGGATAGCACCGGGAAAAATAAAATGTCTTTTGGCTTTAGAACAAGCTTAAGACCACTTTAAATAAAGCAAGTGGATAATGTGTTTGTTCTCAAGAATACTGTGTACAAATAACTACTGTTCTAAACTACTGAGTTGTACCTCAAAATTGTTAACCATCATGCAGTTGCTGTAGAATGATTCAATTTGATTCCTAAGCATGTTATGGAGAACAATTCTGGGCTTTTTTCAGTTTTATTACCTAGAAAATGAATGTTATTTTGGCATTTAACAGGCCAGGCAGGGACTTGTGTTGGCAAAACCCACTGATGGTTTTCCCACAGGGATCATGATATACTAAGCTGAACTTCCATTACAGAATACTGTTTCCAATAGACCAATTTTTCAAAGAGACTTTAATAATGGTTTGGCTGTACATTTATTCAGCAAGGGGTTCCTAGATTTTCAGAAGATCCCAGAGTTTGGGATTTTTTTATTGCTTCCCTTTGAAGTAAAACAATAGTAGATGGCTCACTGAAGCATCAATATTGCCTCAGAAGCCACACAGAAATCTTGAATAAAGCTGTAGAATAGTCGGGACTTCCAAGAGGAAGACGATGAAAGTTTCATGGAGGTACAGTCACAGTTGAGTATGTTCATTTGGATTTCAAAACAAGTCAAATTTCTTTGCTGATCTCAGCTAAACCTCCATGATTATATAGAATTTTTCTGCCTACATAACTCATAGTTAATCTGCTGGGATTTCTGTCAAAACTGCAGGCTGCTTAGGTTGATGTTACAGACAACATACTTTATATAGAAAAGTTCATGCTCACAAATGTAAGTGAACCTAAGGAAAACTCTGCATTGCTTATCATTAACTGTCAAGTGACTGGTGGGAGAGAAGTGATTTAGGGATTGAAACTGATAAAAGTGTAGGTAGGATCAGTGGGATAGACATAGTTGAGGTTGGAAAGAGTTTAGAATTCCTTTGTATTTAAACTGGAACTATAGGAATTCAGCTTTTCTGAAATTCTTTATAATCTGAATTATATTTTCTGTCTCATACTCACTGTCTACATTTGCTTGTAGTTCTAGAAAACTTGTCCATAATTCTAGGACTGCTTACTTAGTCTACAAGTGCCCCATTATTATTTAAAATATTATTTCAGATTCAAACCTGCTCAAAAGTGAAATCAATTTTTCATTTCCAACCATAAAAAGCATCCAATCTAATGGCCTACCCAGCACTCAGCTGGAACCTCCAAATTTCTGTAATCATAGTTCATGCTTATTTTTTAAATGAACAGTATAAGAAATCTGAACATTGCTGGTACAACCTCTCTCCATCAGCTCTAAATTCTTGTCAATGAAATTACAGAGACTGTCAGAGATTCCAGCGCAACCAACCAGATTATTATTAGAGAGAGAGAGAGATATGCTGCAATACAGTGCTGAGGCTTCAGCACCAATTATAATGAGAGCAAGTACTGGTACTTCACAAATTAATACACAACACTCCAGGTGGGGTCTCACCAGAGCAGAGTAGAGGGGCAGAATCACCTCCTTTGATCTGCTGGCCACGCTTCTTTTGATGCAGCCCAGGACACGGTTGACCTTCTGGGCTGCGGGTGCACGTTGCTGGCTCATGTCCAGCTTTTCATCCATCAGTACCCCCAAACCCCTCTCTGCAGGACTGCTCTCAATCCCTTCATCCCCCAGCCTGTATTGATGCTGGGGGTTGCCCTGACCCAGGTGCAGGACCTTGCACATGGCCCTGTTGAACCTCATGAGGTTCTCACAAGCCCATTTCTCAAACTTATCCAGGTCCCTCTGCATGGCATCCCATCCCTCAGGTGTGTCATCATCTGCAAACTTGCTGAGGGTGCACTCGATCCCACCATGTCATTGATGAAGATATTAAACAGTACTGATTCCAGTACGGACCCCTGAGGGACAACACTTGTCACCGGTCTCCATCTGGACATCGAGCCATTGACCACTACCCTCTGGATGAGACCATCCAACCAATTCCTCATCCACTAAACAGTCCAACCATCAAATCTGTATCTCCCCAGTTTAGAGAGAAGGATGCTGTGGGGGACCGTGTCAAAGGCCTTACAGAAGTCCAGATAGATGACATCCATAGCTCTTCCCTTGTCTACTGATGCAGTCACGCCATCATAGAAAGCCACTAAGTTGGTCAGACAGGACTTGCCCTTGGTGAAGCCATGCTGGCTGTCTTGAATCACCTCCCTGTCCTTCATGTACCTTAGCATAGCTTCTAGGAGAATCTGTTCCCTGATCTTCCCAGGCACAGAGGTGAGGCTGACAGGTCGGTAGTTCCCAGGGTCCTCCTTTCTACCCTTTTTAAAAATGGGCACAATGCTTCCCCTTTTCCAGTCAGTAGGGACTTCACCTGACTGCCATGACTTTTCAAATATCATGGAGAGTGACTTGGCAACTACATCAGCCAATTCCCTCAGGACTCTGGGATGCATCTAGCCAGGTCCCATAGACTTATAATTGTTCAAGACCCTCAGGCAGTCACGAACCTGATCTTCTCTAACAGCGGGAGGGGCTTTGCTCCCCCAGTCCCCATCTTGCGGTCCATCCACTTGAGAGATGTGGGAAGAGAGTGAAGACTGAGGCAAAGTGGTTGTTGAGTACCTCAGCCTTCTCCTCATCCGTTGTTACCAGTTTGCCAGTCTTGCTCATCAGTGGGGTAAACTTTCATTGACCTTCATTTTCTGGCTGACGTACCTGTAGAAGCCCTTATTATTCTTTGCATCCCTTGCCAAGTTCAGCTCCAGCCACGCCTTGGCCCTCCTGATCCCATCCCTACACAACCAGGCAGCATCCCTATACTCTTCCCAGGATACCTGTCCCTGCTTCCACTGCCTGTGCATTTCCTTCTTGCCCTTTAGTTTGACCAGGAGATCTCAACTCATCCATGCCAGTCTCTTGCCTTTCTTTCCTGATTTCACACCTGGACATCAAGAGCTCTTGCACTGTATGGAAAGCATCCTTAAAGATCTACCAGCTCTGTTCTGCTCTCTTGTCCCTAAGGGCAGTTTCCCAGAGGGTCCTATTGACTAACTCATTGAAGAGCTGGAATTTTGCTTTCCTAAAGTTCGGGGTCCTGACTTTACTCTTTGCCTGACCCATATCCCTCAAGGCTGCAAACTCCACCAGATCACTGCAGCCCAGGCTGCCTCCAATCTGGACGTCACCCATTAGCTCACTTGCATTGGTGATCAACAGGTCTAGTATTACATCCCCTCTGGTAGGGCTGTCTATTACCTGGCTTGAGAAGTTATCCTCAATGCATTCCAGGAGTCTCCTGGATTGCTATAGCTCACTGTGCTACTTTTCCAGCAGATGTCGGGGTGGTTGAAGACCCCCAGCAGGATGAAAGCCTGCAAGCACGATGCCTCCTGCAACTGCAGTAAGAAGGCTTCATCAATAGGCTCCTCTTGACCAGGTGGCCTATAGTAGACACCAACTACAAGGTTCCCTTTGTGGCCTCCATCTCCAATTCTTACTCATAAGCTTTCAACCTGCTTGTGGCTATTCTTCAGAGACAACTCTTCACACTATATCCATTTCTTGATGTAGAGGGCAACGTCTCCACCGCTCCTTCCTCACCTGTCCCTCTGAACAGCCTGTAGCCATTGATAGCTGCACTCCAGTCATGGGATTCGGGATTCATCCCACCAAGTTTCAGCAATGGCAACTAGGTTGTAGCTTTCTAGCAGCACGGCAGCTTCCAACTCCTGTTTGTTGCCTGTGCTGCGTGCATAGGTGTAGAGGCACTTCAGCTGGGCTGTCAGCCATGTCACCTTCTTAGAGGAACACCCCTTAATTCCTTTGAGGTATTTCACTGGTGTTTCCCTGTTTGCTTCTATTACCGCAGGAGCCCCTGGCTCATGTCTGTAAGACTTCAAGTGTTCTGCCGTACAGCCAGCACATCTCAGAGCAACAGGCTGAGGGCCCTTGCTAGCATCCTGTCCCTCTAACCTTGGCATGTCATCCCACAGCTTGTCACAGGCAAGCCTGATATTATCCCCCTCCCCCTTCAAATCTAGTTTAAAGCTCTGTCAATAAGACCTGCTAGGTCGTGAACAAAAACCCTCTTCCCCCTCTGAGAAAGGTGAATCCCACCAGATGCCAGCAAGCCTGGTGCTGTGTAGGCCATCCCATTATCAAAAAACCCAAAATCGTGGTGGTGACACCAGCCACGGAGCCATGTATTAATAGACTGGGCCCGTCTGTTTCTCCCAATGTTGCTGCCCACAGCTGGAAGGAGAGATGAAAAAATAACCTGTGCTCCAGATTCCCTTACCAACCATCACAAGGCCCTGAAGTCTCTTTTGATTGCCCTTGGACTATGCATTGTGGTTTCATCACCACCCACCCACATGGAAGAGCAGTAACGGGTAGTAGTCTGAGGGCTGTACTAGGCTAGGAAGTTTTCTAATGATGTCCTTAACCCAGGCCCCAGGAAGGCAGCAGACTTTCCAAAGAGGAGGGTCTGTCTGGCATATTGGACCCTCTGTTCCCCTCAGAAGGGAGTCACCTACAACCCGTCTCTTCTTCCTCATGGAGGAGGTTGTGATATGAGGGGTAGGCCTTTCTGACCCTGGCAACACCTCTGGTATAGATGGACTGTCATCCACATCATCCGTTGACTGGTATTCCACCTTCAGAGCCTCATACCTGTTATACAGAGGCACCTGGGAAGGCGAGGTGGGCAAGGAGGGTGTTCGCTGCTGCCCCAAGCATGGACTTGCCTCCATTCACTCTTTTCCTTTGAGCTACTGCCTTCAGCCTGGTGGGGGAGGGATAAAGGAACCCCTCGATCTTGGGTTTTCTCTGGTGGCTGCTCCAGTTTCAGTGTGGCCTCTGGTGTGAACTCATTGCTGGAGGGACAGCATAGCACAGCCATGTTGCCTGAGCTAGCAAACCTGCACTAATGTCAAGGCTTCTTTGACCCTTGCTCCGCACCACTCTCAGTCACAAGATGCTCTCTTGATGAGTTAACCTCGACCTTACCTAGGGCAGGTAAAAGAGGGAAACAACACATCCTCCCCTCATTTAAAAAAAAAGTGGGAGAATAAAGACAACATCATGTCGAGGATGGAATAGCTCTCACATATTAGCTGTTCTTCAAATCTTTTTTTTCTTTGGTTACATAGGTTTATCACCTGTTTCCTCTTTCCAGCTTGGTGGTAGTCATCCTTAGTTGAGTGGGGTAATAGCCCATGGAGTTGTATGGTCCAAGAGACTGCAGAGGAATTAACCTTTTCGAACAACAAATCAAGTCAAGGTGGGAGAAGAGAACTCAAAAGACAGAAAAATGGAGTAGCATGTTCTGGTACTTTTTTGACTCTTATTTCCAGCATACTAATTCTGGTATATCCAGTTCAAGTTCTATGCTCCCCTTAACTGTTTTAAACATTCAGCTCAATCTATAGACTATACTACTAGGTGTTTTGTTTGAATAAACTCTGCTTTTTTCTCTTGAACTTTTGCTGAGTTGCATAAACAACTTCATCTAAAACGTGCTAAGCTGGACTTCTGCTGCATTTGAAATCAGGACCGCAGACTCTAGCCATAAAGACAAGGAGTCTCCATGCTAACCCACAGATCTACGAGTCCTGCTTATATGTACACTTGGGTCTGATGCAACTCCCAACAACTTCATCAGACTGGGGTTGATTTAGGAATCTTCAAGAATGACATTATTCTCTGGATTATGCTTCAGAAAGCCCAGATATTCTCCTTTTCAGATATTGTGTCCCCTTTCACTTCTGAAACTAAAAATGTCTCTAATAATCTTTAAAAGGGGAATTTACAAATTTCAAGACATCTTTCAAAGTTGAGGGCTATGAATATAATAGCTAAGTGCATTTTTATTCTTCCTATGATGTGCAGCTATTTTACGCATCAAAGCTGTAATGTAGCTGAAGGATAACTACATGCTACAGTGAAAATATTGGCTCTCAAAACGTGAGCAGTAGCTCTTCCCTCTCTTGTATAGACAGGGTTGCTATAAATAAAACATCTTTTGTCACTGCAGCATTTCTTCCAGTGTAAAGAAAGCTCACATGAAATTTTTACTGCAGCTTGGATAGTGTCAAAGCTCTGCCATAGTGTTCCAAATGAGTAATTTCATTATAATTAATCCATGAGGGATGTGCTTACTGCAAAACTGCTGACCTTTTGATCTCAAAGAATATAACACCATTGTACTATGGATGCCTCAAAGGCTACAGTGCTTAAATAATAAAGTCCTTATGTCTACTGCCTCTTTAAAATCTAAACATTTGAAAGGTCAGTATTCCAAAGTATTGGAATACATAAAAATAACCTAAATAGTATCTAATAGTAAAAGGAATTTTATAACTGTGTGCTAAAAATACATACATGTGGGGATATATGAACTGATTTAAGTTCATTATTCAAATCAAGATGTATTAGGTATTTTGTAAAAATAAGCACCTCCTTTTCACAACCACAAGATTAATATCTTTATTTTAAGCAGCTACACAGAAAACTGCAGTTATTGATTTGACACTAATGTATTTGTCCTCTTATAAATGTGGCTATTACACCCTTTAGAAATCTGGCCATAAAACTTATTACAGCAAATAGAATTATTGCTTCTGAGGTAGAGAGCTCTGAAGTTCAAGATTTGTAGAAGGAAAAACGTCTAGGCTGACTTAGCTGCTTTAAATTACTGAAATGTCTCAGAATTATAGTGGGTTATAAAAAATAAATCTCTATGGCTTTCTGTGTTATTGTAGGGGGTTTTGTTTGCATTTTCTGTTTTTGAAGAAGAGGTGGGACAATCAAAACCCAAAGCCAATACTTCATATAAATTGAAATATATGAACTAGAAACAGTGCTATGAGTATCCTAACCTTCAAGTTTTTTGAAAGCTTGTGCATGGATTTAGCCTTTGAATCTGTTGTGTTCTTTTGGGGCCATCTGCAACTTATTTTATTTATTTTATTCTGATGGTTGGTAATGATGTATGATGAAAGGAACACATTTTATTAGTCCCCTGCACACTGTACAGAATGTTAGACTCACTAATACACTATTAGTGATGCTTTCTGGTTTTGTTACGTTGACGTACTTGATGCTTTTTTAAGATAAGTAAACTGAAGTAAACTAATATTACTTAAGTAAACAGGAATATGAGAAGGTAACAATGCCTCTAATGAAAAAAAAATCTGTCTTGTATCCCTTTTACTGAGAGTCAGAAGTAACTACTGTCCAAACTTTGGATCTTTTGGAAAAAAGCGTTTTTTTTGGCTTCTACCTGGGGGAAAACACTAACAATGTTTTATCTGGCAAGGGCAAATCAACAGTGCCAAGAAGAGATCACTTGCCTCCCCCTTTAGCCCTGAAACACTGGACAGTTTCTGAAATCTGTTGGCAGAAGTAACCCTGAGGGAACACACTAGACATCTGTCATGTGACAGGAGCTATTTTGCCTCCCTGAGCCGAGGCACGAATTGCTCTGTCTACCACATGCACCTTTTTTCCGTATTGCCTGTATGTGCTTTCCCTTGACTGCTCTTGCCCATATGCTAGTTAAAGACATACATCACACTCAGCATGGCAAAGGCAATTAAATGCTTGGTATTCCCTTTGGCTCAGCTTTGGTACCTTGGTGCCATGGGTTTGACTTGCGCCCCACCTCTGCTCATCTACCTTCCAAGAATACTCTCAGTAGTTTAAAATTCAATCCATCTTGAGTTATTCATGCTTAGTGCATCAGTGACATCTATATAATTCACCAATCTAGTCAAACAATGTTGACTTAGAGCAGTAGGGAAAGGAGGTCAGACTTACATACAACTCCACATGCTCAGTACTCTTTAGAGCACAGGGAGAGCACACACCTGAGGACAGTACAACATGAACTGCCGTTTGCACCCAGAGGATAGGATGAGATATTATCCATCTCCCTATCCCTCTCCTTAAAGAAGATTTCTTGGTTTTCAACTGTCTTCAAGAAAATGCAGCAGCTGTGCATGGTGTCCAAAAAGGGCCAGGCTGGCCCAAAAGGTATTGGACTGACAGCCTATCATGCCAAACTCCTTTTCAGCAAAAAAGGAACAAATATATTCACTCGAGAGACAGAGTACAGGCAGGAGCACTGCAAATATCTCCCTTATGACTTGTCCATTTGCCACTAGTATAGATTGCAGAAATTGTCTCCAGGGTTCAAAGAATAGCTCCAACTCCCAGCACATTATTCCTCTGATGGAATTAGAGTAACCATTACAGTTTACTGTGTAATTATCTAATTAAGCAGGCGCCTTTAGAGAAAAAGGCCCTTTCAGTTAGCTCAGATACAAAAGTCTAAAGAATATAAGCACTATCTGGTAACCCAGCCTTTTTTCCTCAAATGAGGCTATATTGTAGCAGATTTACAAGTCCTTCCAAAATGAGGTTTGTAGTAGAAATGTGAACATAACTTTACGCAGTGCTATAAAAACTCCAGTCTTATAAAAATTGGCACTTACACCTTCAAAGTTCGTTTATTATAAAGGAACTCCTCGAAATATTGTTTCCAGTAGGAGAAGCAGGATGTAAAATTCTTCCTAAAGGGCTAAATCTGGCGCAATACACAAAGTAAATAGAAAAGATGCGGCCTAGGAGTGGAAAAGATCCAGTTTTCATTAATGAGATCTGTTGTCTGGTTATCATTTTATTGGGGGTAACTACAAGGCTCAAGAGGACACCAAACAGCTAAGCATCTTGTTAGAACAATACAACAATCCTTTTTTCACCTCATTAAGACTATAGGAGACAGCCTATAGTATGTTATATTTGCCTACCTTCCTACCATATTCTCCATTCAAATCCATCCTACAAATTTGTTTATTCTCTGTTTAAGATTTTAATTTTCTAAGCCATCCTAGTGGTTTGCCTCAATAATACACATAGCTGACACCTGCCTCCCAGAGGAACAAAGCTGTCATTTTGGCAGTGCCAGCAATGTTCACTGGCTTAGAAAATGGAAGGCATTTTTAGGTCATGAGGTCTCAGAAACAAGAATGTGGGCCAGCTTGTAACCTTGACATAAAGCTGAAGAACCATGTGTCAGGAGATACTGATGTTAGCAATTTGCTGTTAGCAACAAGGCCCTTAATTTACATGATCTTCACCAAACATGACTTGTCCTCCTCGCTGCTCCTTCTCTCTCAAATGTTGCTGAGCATCCCCTCTCTAGTGCTCAGTCCTTCCACCCAGGTTTGCAGGGCATGTTGACCATCAGAACAGAGGATTGGTCATCAGATCTCTGATCTCTCCATTGCCATGACAACAGACACTCTCAAGGCTTCCTTCCACCTTTGACTCTCTCCTAAGATGTTATCTACCCTGCCAATGGCCAACCTCTAACTTACAATTCCTGCTTCCTTCCTGCCTGCATTTTCAATGTTGTTCTACAGAAATTGTGACACCAGGCTGATTTCTCTCACTAAACTTGCTCTCTTTGTTTGTCCTCATGCCATCCTCTCAGCTAAAGAACTTGACTACTCCCATTTACACTGAATCTACAATTTCAGTAGAAGACATTTTCTCCCACTTAAGCTCTCTCCCAGTAATGGTACTTTTCTCTCTGCCACAAATCTCTTAAATTTCTATCAAGAGAAATACGATCAATGAATGTAAGCTCCCTTTGTCATTCCTCTTTCCTTCACCCAGAAAAGCATTTTTATTTATTATTTTATCTTTTCTTCTAATTCCCTATCTTCCAAGTTTCTTATGCTCACAGGCTGTTTCTTAGTTTTCCCTCATACATCACTATATTTCGGAGCTTCACTCTAATTCTAAGCAGAAATATAAAAAATACAAACCCTTTGGGCAGTGAAGGGTCACCTTCACTTGTTACATTTCATCGACTTATTCCAAATCCAGAAGAATGCAACATCTCAAGTTATGACAGAAAATAAGCCATATATTACATAATCACCACCCACATGCGCTCTTCTGCCAAGAAGGACAGTGTCAGATGTGACAGTTCATAAAGTGGTAATAGAGTTGGATAAGGTGGGACATATTTATTTCCATGGATTTGAAGGACCTATTAATTAAATGACAATTCAGTTTTACCCACTTTTGTATGCAATTTGGATCACCTAGAGACATATCTGTTCCATATCAGCTAGAGAGGCCAACTTCTCCAGCTTAGCAGTTTGATCACTTTGACCCATATTTCCGTTCTGTAATTCCATAATTACAGAAGAGACATTACCAATTCTTCCTATAAAATCTCTAGTTAACACTATGCAAAGTAATGTGAATGTGTAGCTAATAGTACATGCAGAGAAATCATACTAATGCAACCTGAAATAAAGTACCATTTTGCTGAACACAACAAACAGATGCCTGAATTTCAGGTGGAAAATGAAAAAACAGACTTGATCAGTCCCACGTCTGTCCTTTTAAGCAGAGCATATCATCATTTTAGAAGTTGTGAGTGACACCTTTAAGAGATTATAGTTCTGTTGATTTCATCTGTAAATTGGCTATAGTAAATCAAGTAAGGTCAAGATTGATCCAACTCCTCAGCTGGTTAGTTCAATATTAATGTCATCAACAGGGATGATTAATTAAACAAAATCTCTTGTCTTAACTAAACAGAGCTACGAAAATTATTTCCACACCCTTTTCTGTGTTATGAAAGTCTCTAACTTAAGACCAGAGGTGGGGAAGAGAAAATTATTTGTTAAAAGGCAACAATCTGTGATGATGTATTGCATTTTAAAGGTAGCAAGATGCGGACATAGTCTCTTCAATGAGGAAAAGCAATATTTAAACTCACTTGCAAGAAGGTGTTGCAAGGCACTGGAAGTCGAATCTGTATCCTCCAGATCCCAGTTCTGTGTTTTCTCTATACATGGTCTTAATTATATTTTCTCTTCCTAAAGGTATCTTTTGGCATTAAAAAGAAAGTGTTTTTGAAGCAGCATTAGCAGCATATCTTGGGTTTACCAAAAGAAGTCAGAAGGAAGGGCTACAGAAAAATGAACCAACAATGCTTTAATGAAAAATGTAGCTCCATAATACTAAAATATTTCATTAATTTATTGAGGTTTCATCAAATATTTCAGATTGAAGATTACTTTTTCCAAACTAGACTTGTTTAACATTTTCAAGACATTTCCATTTTTTTTATAGTTATAGGTGAACTACCCACTCTTTTAATAAATGTGACAAAAGAAATGTCAAATTGCTTTTAATTTCATGTGATAAAACATTGAAAACTCTTTTATATTTGATATCAATAATGAAAATTGATATTTATGAATCATAAGAGATTGATATCTTTTGATATCAAAGATAAATCTTTGATCTTTGATATTGTCATCAATATATGACACATATTAAGGTCCACAACTCTGTTTAAATTCCTGAGGAATGTTTCTTCCCAGCAGAATGTATTTCCAATCTATAACAGACATATTTCTTTATTAACTAAACTTCTCCACTTCTCATTTTTCCTGCAGCAATTCCACTTATCTATGTTTTCTCTCATATGTTTCACCCCCCACCTAAGGCAGTTACACTATCAGTAGCTTCTTCTAATACTATAAAAGCAGTGACTTGGCATTTATTCAGCTAAAGGAACAGTTAACTTCAGTGAAAATCTTTGATGTCAGGCTTAGACATGTAAGCTAGTTGGATCCAAATAATGGTATCATATTGTCCCAGATGACTGACAACACAAATATTTACATGGCATATATTTTAAAGGCAGCAAGAAAGGAATATATTATGTTCATTCAGGAAAAGTAGTATTTAAACTCACTTACTTGCATTAAGTTGTTGCAGTGCACCAGAAGTTGAGCTTGTATCCTCCAAGTCCCAGTTCAGTGCTTTCACTATATATTGCTTTAATTTTACTTTCTCTTCCTGAAAGCATCTTTTGCCATTAACAACCTGCAATGAGTAAAGTCCTCTGTGTCATATAAAATGCACAGTGCCCCTTCTTTGGTTTTCACAAAAAAAAAGTACTCGTAAGAATGTTTGTAAATACTGGAGATTGATTTTATCTTTATTTCATTAAAGCCCCATCAACTACATTAGATACTTTTACTGCAAACCTGGAGCCTGAACTATTATACTATAAAAGAGGATTTCACTTGGGCTTTGGGCACAGTTCAGGTTGTGATTCTTTCTGTGTTTCAGAAAAATATGACAGGCTGAAATATTCAATTTTTTTACTGTCACTGTTTAATCTCTGGTGGTATTTTAGCATGACACTTAAACACTTGTCTCCTGGAATAATTGAGGTCAAATTCCAAGATGCAAAAGTTCCTTTCACCTGAAGCTTACCACTATGGAGAGACGGGCACTGACAGAGTAACATTCAAAGCCCCACTTAAATAAGAAACAGTATGTGTTGGAATAAAATATAATTGTCCATCTGACTGAATGTCCCAAATGACCCAGTCATAACACTGGATTTGGCTCTATTACATTACCATAACTTTAGAGTGAAGCAGCAATTCAGGAACATAGCAATTCCCAACCAAAATGATTATTTTAACTCCTTACTCTAAGGTCATCTACCTGAATGCTGATCATGAAACTTCTTGCTATATGTGAAGAAAGCAGCACAATGGAAAAGTGCAGGAATGTTCCACCATCAGAATGGAAACTATAGGTATCTTACACACACTGTAGGATAAGCTTTATCTCCTGTTCCACTTTGCTACTAGAGGTAGGCTTTACTGTCTACCTGGTGTGAAATTCAGGTGATCACATTTACTGAAAGTATCCATAGCAACTACTAGTCTCATGGCATCAGAATTTCTCTACCCTCTGATGCATCATAGTAGAGTGTTTAGTCAGTCCAGAAGTTTGGAAAACAGTCTAGCTTGAGAAATTACTAAAATAGTATATTGATATCTAATTGTTTTGGACTAGTTATGCTACACACAGCCAGTGAATTGCTTAACTTTTCAATAAACATAGTAAATTAATTAAGGAATAATGATCAGAGGGATGGAACACCTCTCCTATGAGGAAAGGCTGAGAGAGTCAGGGTTGTTCAGCCTGGAGAAAAGAAAGCTCCAGGTAGACTTTATTGTGCCTTTCAGTACTTAAAGGGGGTTTATAAGAAAGATGGCGACAAACTTGTTAGTAGGGCCTGTTGCGATAGGACAAGGAGCAATAGTTTTAAACTAAAAGAGATTTAAACTAGATACAACGCAGAAATTTTTTACAATATGGGTGGTGAAACACTGGAACAGGTTGCCCAGAGAGGAGGTAGATGCTTCATCCCTGGAAACATTCAAGGTCAGGCTGGACGGGGCTCTGGGCAACCTGATCTAGGTGAAGATGTCCCTGCTCATTGCAGGGGAGGTTGGACTAGATAACCTTTAAAGGTTAGGTTCCAACCCAAATTATTCTACGTTTCTATGATTATATTTAGTGATGATATAATTTTGATTAATATACCAATTATGACTATCTACTATGCATAAAAACTTTCTTTGTATATGTAGATGGATAGATACACATCAATTTTACTTATATTAGTTTTGACTGAGACTGAGTTCATATTCATTCTAAAGAGACAATATGGAAAATGAAGGAAGGAGATGAATATCTAACTACATTCCCAGTTTCATGAAGTTTTAGAGACCTCAAAGTTTTTGTTTAAATCTTCTGACAGAAATCCTTATATCTCCAACACAAACTTCATTTGACATACTTTCCATGGTTAAATTTATTTTTATACTATGATCTGAAAAGCCTTTTCACCTGTGATATCTTCATAAGAAGGCATAAACTATATCTATTTCTTTGGTAGTGCAGGCTTCAAGATGACTGTAGGAGTAAGATGAGGGTCAAAGGACAAAAACAGCACAAAAACTTAGTCAACATTAGGGGCTCTTAACCAGTTTTGTCACAGATACAGGGAATAATGAAAGCTTAATGCAATGCTGATGTATTACTCAACGTTGCATGCTAATGCAACGGTTGCATACTAATATCAATATATATTAAGAGTTGGAATTTCTTCAAAAATAACACTTAAGCGATTGATATGAAGAATTCAAGAACAAAAAAAATCTGCATATATGTACTCCACATATAAAAATATATATAAAATACTAAATATACATAATGTGCATATATAAATACACTTCTGTGACAAAATTTGCAATGCAACATATAAGTGTTTGCAAAACAACAAATGTTACAATTAGATTGTAAGAACTGTCAAAGATTTCCATGTTGGAGAACTGTGGAATTCTAATTCTAGACACTGAATTTTTGCTGTATCTTATCATTTAGATAGAAAATGTCTATCTCTTCAGTCTTTTCAGATCCATTTTACTGTATCTCTGGAAAAATGACAAATACTATGCAAATTTTGCTGGATGTATATTTCTCCTGTACCTTTAAAGAATAAAGTAAGGGATGACCAGCAAGTGACTTTTTGGTACATCTCATAACATAGATGATAAATATAAAACTTTGAATAACACATCTTTAAAGAATTTGAATGACCCTATGTTCATTTCACTTTCTTTTTTGCTTTTAGTGAGTGTTCCTGTCATGATGGAAAAGTGTAAAATTATGCAAACAAAATTTCATCTAACATGCATTAAAATTTCTGTAAGTTATATTTAGCACTAAAGAAAGAATACTACTTAATTCCTCCATGATATTTATTGTTCAGTGATATCAGAATACTAAAAATACACAATTATACTGATTTTAATCACTATATTTATGAAGAAATTACATTAAAATCATGGATAATTCCATGGAAGACTTTATATCTGTGGGTTTAAGATAATAAGATATATTGAGAAAAGAGAGATCACAAACAATAAGTCATTGCACAGTTTTGAGAATTTGGGAATGCTCATATAGTCATATAAATAAGTACGACTGAAGTCTAGTAATTAAAATATTGTAGCTGTTTCAAAGACTCTTGTGACCATGAGTAGAAAGTGGGATTTTGGTGAAGACTTGTATAGAGCCATCTTTTTCCTTCCCAGTTTAAGCACAATTTCCATTTTAAGTAATCAAATCAAAGTATTTTTAATAGAAACAGAAAATGTTCATTATAACCAATTTTTTTTTTCACAATACTATTTACATATAATAACTGGGAATACACAAGTAAATGTTAAATAGGAATAAATTCATGAATAAAGAGGCAGAAATTTATCTTTCACCTCTTATTTAGAGAATACAGTCAGTTAAAAGTATATTATTTAGTCAGTTAAAAATCTATTATTCTCCAGTAAAAGTAAAACAACTGTGAATGCTTCTCTCCCTGAATCCCTCCTAAGATCTCTAGCTATTACAGTGCAAGATGCTGGCTGCTGAGACATCACTCTGACAATAGTAATGTTCTTTTCCAGTAGGAAATCAACAGCCAGGTATTTTCAAACCCCATTAAAACTGTGTGGTATATATTTTGCAACAGAACATGGCTACATGTGATTAAACTTTCATGAGTAAATCACAAGGCTTATCAATTAAGAGACACCATGGATGTGAGAAGTCATTACAGGTTTGCAGTGAATTACAACTCAGGTTTGTAAATTGGAGAGGCAGTTCTGTCACTCCACCCATGTTGCTCACAATGGTGATGCTGTCAAAGGGCAAAAGCCAGTGAATATTGAGCAGAGAAATGATCCAGAGGTGGAGGTATTTCTCCTCTTAGTATAAACAGTAAAAAAATAAGGCTCTTTAATGTAAGCATATTTTCTCAAAAAGCAGTTAAGGATACAATATCATAGGTCAATGAAATCATGCCTCAAGCTGACCATAACATAGAGATGAGAATGGCTGGAAGACAGGGGAGTTGCAATCATTGTCATGCATGGACCTTCGAAAGTATATAGTATTTGCACCAAAACATTTTAAGTAATTCCTTCTCCTTCTTCACATTCACTCTACTACAACGATCATATTTGTCTTCCCGTTCTTTTCAGTTCATCAGTGGGCATATCACATTTACCAAAAGCACTGCTGTAAATGGTTATATTTATTACGATGCTTTGAATTAAATGCTTTAACCTCCACATGGTGCTAAGCAACACTTCACAATCAAGAACTAGTAATTAAGACAAACACAAAGAGAACACATTGGTAACACAGCTTTTCTGAGTTGCCCTAGAAAGACACAGATGTGCAACACCCCAATTTCATTTTGAAATTAAGTGATCAGTTAGCTTTGAGGGGAAACTACAGAAGTAAAAAAAGTAATCTCAGTGAGATATTAATAAAAATTTCAATACCTAAAATCAGCTGTGAACAGATGAAGGATGATTAATTTCATTCTCTATTAAATTATTTCTATAAGATGGTACTAAATGGCCATGAACTCTTCCACAGGGTTTTCATTCTTTACTCAATTCTATAGGATGGTAAAAACAGAGGAAGTCTTTTGTCATGTTCTATATAAGTTACAAAGGAGAAAAAATATACCTCCTGAGATGCAGAGGCTTATTGACTGCATAGGTAGTCTTGTGAATGCATTATTTGCTGGATGTAAAAATACTGTCAAGTAAAAAAAAAGAAGCGACCATGTCTATTAGCTCTTCCAGTTTAATCCTTTCCCAGTTGAAATCATTATGGAGCACACTGTGCAACACATGAAAAAAAAATATGTCTTAGTGAAAACAAGGAAGCAAAAAGAAAATCAAAACAAATCCAGACCAAAGCAAACACACAAAACACCCTCCCCGCAGCTTTTGCTGGCTGTTGATGTATATAAGTAAGTTTATATGAAATATAAGACAGGGTTTAAGAAGTTGTAAATATAGGGTATGAGCTACTGGGCAGAAAGAAGTATTCTACAGCCACCTAGGAAGTTGAATATGCTCATTGATCCTACTAAATTAAAAACTAAATATAAATTATATTTATATTATATTTATATTATAAATATGTTTGTAATATAGAAATATATTTATATTTATATTATAAATATAAATTATATTAAATTATATTAAATTATATACATAAACTAAATTATATTTTGCTGATGAAGTGTTACTGCTCAACCCTACTACACACAATCACTTGAACCAACGCAGGGAGAGCAGCAACAGCATGCAGCTAAGATGGTCCTTTTAGCAAGGATCACAAATTTAGATCTGCTTTAAATTATTATGAAACCACATGCTAAGCCATAGAAAAACATCCTGTAGTCTGAGACAGCCTTCTGTAGTCTTACAAAATACAAATAGGGCAGTTCTGCAGCTGCTGGAAATTGGTGATGCTGCATTAAAATAATGCAATTGTTCTATTTATTTTTTGTTTGTGCCTTTTTAGTAGGTTGTCTCAAAGTATTTTAGGAGTCAAACCTGTAAATGTCTCTTATTCTAAAATAAACAGCACTCAGCATGACACAAATGACATTTCGTGAGGCTCCAGGAGGGAGTAAAGTAGCACTGCCATACAGTTCCTTCTTCCTCTCTAAATGTCATTACACTGTTTGATATAGTAACAGAAATCACTTAGTCAGTTGGACAACACAGCAGGTCACTCTAGAAGTGATTTTAAACAATTTTAGAAAAAATGTTTCACACACAGGAACACAAAATAAAAAAATAATACAAAACAGTCCCAAATGGTTCCTAATAGTTTACTTAGTACTTCATTTGCCAAGATTATTGTATATGTACATAATAAACTTGATTGCATGCTGCAATAGTCTTGTTTATTGGTTCAACCACATGAACTCATTGCATATTCACTTTGGTGTTTATCATTTTTTGTCCACGTGCTGTACAGAATCCAAACAGTTGAAACAATATCGTGTGCATACTTGGTGCAGTGTATATGAAAATTATGCTGAAGTTATTACCCCTTACCTGATTTAAAGCAGAACTAAAAGATCTCAAAGAATGCTAAACATGTAGTGCTGTAGTCTTCTGTGAAATTTAAGAGCTCTGTTCAATCCTTTGTCAGGTAAAGCAGAAGTACAAAAGCATCTATGGATACATATATAGATACCATTCAGATACAGATAGATTGTGTCAATCTCTTTAGCCATGTAAACAATCACAATCAAGAAATGTCAGATAACAAACTCAAACAAAACAATTTCCACCATTAACATTCAATGGAGACATTAAAAAAACCCCAAAACCCCAAAAAACATTAACAGAAAAATCATATGATGCATGCTATAAGTAATATTATTCATTGACCTTTGTGGCTGTTCTCATTTTATTCACTTTGCTCTTAAAGCCCATTATTTTTTAGTCACTAGGTGGTATAAAGACAATATAGCAGACCATTTTCAAGAAGTTTTAGAGGAAAAGAAGATGGACAGAGAGTCAGCTGAAAAATAACAAAAATAGATATCTTGTCTGAGCAAAATGCAGCGTGGTAGATTTTCCAACCTCCTGTTGCATTCTGCTAGCTTTTGTTTTAGATTATCAAATCAAAGGACTTTTTCTTCCTTTCATGACAGCTACAAAACATTTGATGGCTGGGCAGTTAGTATGACATTATTGCTTAAGACGTCAGCTGTAACTGAGTGACTCCTATATTCCTGTTCCTTTTGGCTCTGTTCTTGCGTTCATTCTAGGCTTGCACTGGGAGCATGAATGCTTTTGGGACACCATTTCTTACTGAATGCATTAAGTTATATTTTGGAGACCAAACCCTGACCTGCCTTTATCTGGTACTGCAATTACGTTATATGAACACTGTCATCTGGTATCTAACCAATGACACTCTCACTTTTATTTTTGTTAGGGAAAAAAAGAAAACCCTGCAAAGCATTTGACACTCTTTTTGTTCTTTAAAGTTCATTGAAGTTCACTGGTCATTAAAGCTACTAGGGCTAGGAAAAGTTTAAAGCAATATCAGATACCTGTGATTCCTGTAACACGTCATCTAATAACAGGAATACACTTGTGAAATATTAGTAAACTAAGCCAAATATTTCATGTACACATCATTAATTTCATCTTCTAGTTGGGTGAGTGCAGCTAGAAAGGGCATAAATTTTGCATTTAAGAATTATAAGGCTGGCAGCTACCACATGATCATAAGGACAGTGACAATTCTGTAAGCAAATGTATGGTCTTAGCTTGCTTTGCTGTCCCAGACATTCTCCCTCTGCCTTCTTTCTCCTCCTATCTCCTCTGTAAGTTTCAGTGCATTTAAACATATTATTTACCATCTTAAGTCTGGGCATCTCCTCACAATTAAAGAGAAAACAAAATAACTCCAATTGAGTTATTTCCAGAATGAGGATCTGTTTAGACATACTAGGACTCTCCTGTACTTAAATTAATTTCCTGTGATGAAAGGCAGAATTTAAGAGTTTTACTAACAAAGCACACATTATGTTGTGAATATCATCATACTGCTTTTAGCACTAAAGTTATTGTATCTATGTGATATCTATGTTAAGTGGCATTGTGACAGTTCTCAGACATCAGTAAGAATCTGTTTATTACTGCTTGTTATACGATGAGGCAAGATTATGGTTTATTAAAAAACACTACAGTAGGCTGCGACACTAAGACATCATAAAGATATTATGAAGAAGAAAAGAGAGTGAAAGACACAATCCCCCCCCCCAAAAAAAAAAAAAATTAGGAAAAGTCATTCTGATAAAATATCAACAGTGACACAGCAGTAAAAAATTTTTGCACACTTAACACATTTTACATTATAGTTTTCTGCTTTCAGCATTTCAACTTAAATATTGTAGCATCTATCTTTGAAGCAATGTTTTCAGGCACTATAGTTCCAAAGCACTTTGGATTTTCAGATCTTTTTAAACAATCCATATAAATACCTTTGTTGCATTCTGAATTAATAAACTCTTTGGAACATTTGCAGTAATATAAATCTTTAATGTCTCATTTAATTGTGTTACTGATCAATATATTTATTTTATAATTTCATAAAATCTGCTTGTCCAGTTGTTTTATGGAAACAATTCACTATAATTGGGTTTCTAACCAAATGTATGTGGTTTTTATTTAAAACATTAAAAAAAATAAAGAAATATCAACTACACTCTTAGAAGAAACATGTTAGGATAAAAGTGGGCTCAAAATAGACTCAGAATAGACTTCAGAAGACCACAAGGGCATTGTGAGTTTTGCAGTATGTACAATGCAGCTGGTAGCACAGAGCCATCTATAAGCATTATTTAGTTTTTTATCAAATTGTTAAATTTTATTATCCAGAACCATGCATGACTCAAAGTTTTCCATTTCTCAGCCTGAAGCTAAAATTAAAATCCTACTCAAAAAGAGGTCTCTGTTTAGGGATATTTATCAATCCACTTGGCTATTGTCCATTTAAAAAACAATGGAATTATTTAAGAATTTAGTGTTCTACGCAGAAGGATTTTTCTTCTTTTCCACTTTTATTGTTGGCACATGATGTTGCCATAACCAGAGAATATCTGTGCTCTTCCATGCTCTTACCTTATTCAGCATCAGTGATACAGAGGCAGCACATCTAATAATAACTAATAAAACCCATAAGAATTTCTGACTATGGTAATTATAATTTCCATGTTTGTATGAATTTTGGCCTATTGTTTTTAAAACAAAAATTTTACAAACTTAAACCCTTAATAACATCAACTTTACTCTCCTAAATGTCTCCTCTTTTCAGTACTAGAGTGCTGTCAGATTTTTGATGTGTTTGTTTTTCTAATCATATAGATTTTATATCCTTTATATTTTTTTTTCCTCATTGCTACAGGACAAGGATGTCCCCAGAAGAATATTTCATTCACATGAATTCAGATAAGTCACCTTCTATGTTGAGGATTTTCCAGAGCTACTAATTTTATATCATTTTAATGGTAACTTTTAAAGGTAACATTTACTGAAATACTTTCAGCTCTGCTAATTTTACTACAGAGAAATCACTATCTTCTCTTCTAACCAATGTGAAGAATTGCCACCTGGGAAATAGACTAGCAGTGCTACTGTAACGCTTTCTACTGTGTAACTAATGCTGCATAAAAAGCTTCTCTTATATTTATTTAATAATCACAAAAGCTCAGATAAAATATAGCAAGCATCAGGAGCACAGATTATTTTTTGTATGCTGTGTAATGACTACAATATGGCTCTCCTTTAACAAATGAAAAACTTCATGGAATTCAGAAACTAATTTCCTCCACATTACTTGTTTTACAGGATTTTCATTTCTGCTACCATGCAGGGTATCTGAAGATAGTGGCAGGTGGAGAAAAGTAATGGGAAGACTAGAACCACTAGTTACATATATCTGTTGAAAAACTTATCTTGCTGAGAACAGTTACATATCTATCAATTGCTTAGGCAAAAAAGTTGTTGTGACTTCTGCTTTTTATAACCTCTTTCCTCATCCTTCTGTCTCACCCAATCACATTGTACTTGTTTCCTATGGACGCATTGAATGCAGCAGTCTTCCTTACAGGCATTGTACACAGAACCCGCCAGAAATCCTTGGCATTACTACCCTTTCCATAATGACAACGGAGTGCTAAATTGTTTGGCTGTAAGTCCTTCCATCTCCTAAATGACAATTCTTGTTTTCATAACAAGAGGAACACTGAAATTTCCTTTGCTACACCAGTATTGAGTCTTTTTGCTGAATGACCCTCGCAATTGTTTCGCCACTGAAGCAAAACATTAGAAAACTGCTATAAGCTTTTTTTTATAAGCTATGAGATGGGGAAGAGTGTATGACCTAAAATTGTGCTGTTGGCTTCCTGTACCCATTTTTATCTCCTGCTAATCCTTCTCCAATTTATAAGTGATAAAATAAGGATGGGAACAAATTTTCAATGTGCAAAGATGTAAATGGAGATTTAAACAAAGATGACGAAGTCAAGAATGTGAAAACAAAATTTGGTCAGGTCAGCAGTGTGGAGATGGACTTGATGTTAAAAAAATGTTTGTAGATGTATGAATCCCCAGCAATACATGGCTACACACATGGCTACTCCTGAATTCTCAGTTATGTGGCTGTTTGCTAAGTGATCCAGTTTGCACCAGAGACAGTATCACAATTCAAAGCCAGGAAGTCACTCATCAAGCTTTAAGAGTAAGAAGGAATATTTAACAGAGCAAGTTCATTTTCTGGTTGTCACAGCGCAACAGCATCTGTTGTGGAGATTGTTAGTAAGAGAGTACAGATTGATACTCTGATGAGGAGTTGATAACAAGAAGTTTAGTGTGTCTTTGAAAAAAATCAGGTGACTAGGACTAACCTGGTGGATACCATACTCTAACTGCTGCATCAACAGAGAACCCACTGAATTCAGATGGTCAATGTCGGCTTACATCTTATTTTCAGACCTTTAGACTTTCCTGTCAGTGCCCTGGAAACCCAGAGCCAGTACCTGGGGTATAAACTTTGCATTGCATGAAGAGAGTACAGAATGTTCAAAAACTCATCCTCAGTTACACCTCTACAATGCCAATGACTGCAGTGATTAAGTGAATAGAGTGTAAAACTCTGGCACAACTACATGTTTATGTGGGTTAAATCCCACAATTAGAAGTGCAACTACTCTTCTATCTGAAATTCACCAAAGGATGCAAATCTTTAGAAGAAAACCGAACCTACAAAGATTAACATTTCATAAGAAACTGTATTAATTTATGATAACTTCCATTTGAATTAAATTAAAACATTTAGTAACCTTACTTTACAGTGTCATTATTTTCTCTTGCTGCTAGGTCAGTGTAAATCTAGCCAGACACAAATAGCTGGATTCTATTATTTTATTACCAATAATAATAAGATATTACTTTCACTGTAGTTCATTAATTGCCAAGATGAAAATGGTGTTCATTTAGATTACAGAAGACAATAGCCTTTGAGAACCACAAGTCAACTGGAGTATGGTAGCCGTGTCTTCACAACACTCACTTCCACTTAGAAGGAATCATTTTATAATCTGGCACTGTTTCGGCCTAAGTCCAAATTTGATCGCATTTGAAAATCATCTTTTGGAAATAGATTTGTGGAAGTAATGTTCAAAAATGTTAAATGTCTTATGTTTAGGCTTTCAAAGTTGGGTCTCCACTGAAGTCATGATTGCCAAGACGACCATTTTCAATGAAACACTTAACAGCAAAAATGTGCAACTGCACTTTACTTATGAGAATTCTAAACAAAAGTTCATTCCAACTCCATTAACTCCAGCCTGAAGTAGATTAATCCACGGACTTCATCAGAAAAGGCAGCCAAATAACATACCTGGGGTCATTCACCTTATGGAACTTGAAGGAACTCTGTATTATGTACTAAATGACCACTATTTTGTCGATTTGCCTTTTACTTTAGAGAAATGCCGTTTTTGTTATGGCTTAAATCTTCTGCCAGGCAGTCTTTACTGACTGTAAGCCTTAAGGCTATTCTGCATGCCTTCCTTATTTATATATATATATATCTACTTATATAAAAAATTGATAGAAATATGTACTTTTTTTCTGACAGATCTTACCAAATGAATGGCATACGGAATTTCACCTAAATGGTTTTATTTAGTAAATTAGCAAAACATTGCTGTAAATTTAAGAAACTTTTTAAGAACTGGAATTCAATGACATTAAGGACACTAATTGGTCAATAACATAATTAATTCAATTAACTATGTCCATATGTGCACAGATATTCTAAATATCATCTGTTCTGCACATAACAGAGAATATTAAAGAGGATAACCAAGTGTACCTGTATCAGGCTACTGCAGCAAGTCAGTACCTATCACAAGTTAAATCATCGGTGTTGAATCTAGCTTAATTGTTACTTTAACACTATTGTGAGAGCTATATTTTCCCATTCTAGTCTCTACAAACATATATTGTAGTATTAGATAAGATGTTTCAGTATTTGATATTTAAATACATTAGTCATACAGAAATGCTAGTGTTGTCCCCAAACTGGTTTCAGTTTCCATGTACAACATATGCTATGCCTATCAATTGGTGTAAAAATAAAAAAAAAAACTAAAACAAACCAAAATCATAGCTATATATTAAAACAACATGGAGATAATGATTTTATTCATAAAAAAAGAAGTTAAGAAATCCTAACTTTAAGAGGCTGAAAGTGCTACATCGACCTTCTAGAAGGTTTTCATGTACAAATTAGCTAGAACTGACAAAATAAATGCAAGGATTGCTTCATGTTTATTGAACCTTTTGCTTGTTAAACCAACCTGTTTACTGCTAAGAATAACTACACAAGTTTATCAACAAAATGGAATTATTAACCTGGAATACAGAAGACTGTATGTCTCACAGAAAAGACTACACAAAAGGAGCTCCTTTGAGTACTGCTTTAGTAAAGCACTCAGGTACATATTTTATCTTAATTCTGTTCTCAACTCCCACTAACTTCAAGGAAATGAACACGCACTTGACTGCTTTGCTGCACAATGATAGGATTAGTGAAGTGCTTGAAATAAAGCATGTGTTTATGGGCCATACACAACACGAGTTATGGTTTACCTTAATCAGACTGCAAATTATGGGAGTTCAGAAGAAACTCAGTGAGCTGTGCAGCTGATGACAAGGCAGAAAATGGTAACTTGGCCAAGTGTTGCAATGTAAATTGTTCCAAATAATCAGTCCAAGCAATTAAAATACCTGCATGCTTCTTTGCTTGGACTGAAATTCCCTAGGTAGCTGCAACTGTTCCTACACATGCTGCACAAATTGCCAGTGTCTGAACAGGTTGATAGCAGTCTTTTGCTTAAGCCTCACTGAATCCAGGACCTAGGGAAAACAGTGCTGAAGTCTTCCACAGGTCTCAGTCAGAAGTCCTCCAAAGGCTTCCAACCATATTTAACACAATTTCAAGGGGCTTCTTTCTGAGGCTAAAAAGCTGTTCACAGTGATGTAAAAGGTTCTTTATCTACTTTTTTAAATGAATTAGTGTCTAATCCTGCAATGAGAAAGGCTGCTCTGTAAATTCCTGCAGCCTTTCAGACCTCTTGAGACCAAGGCTTTGGCATCTGATGAGAGAGGTTCAGCTGTCTCAGGACAGAGGAACACCTGAATACACACACAAGCAAAACTATAGGTGCCTGAAAGCACGTACAGCAGCTTGGGAGCACAGTGGCAGCTCATGGCAGGTTTCAGAACTTTTTTTTGGAGATAGGTGGAATTACAAGAACAAATAGTGGCACATCAATTCCCCACATGTGGATGTAACAGTATTCTCTTACCTTCCATAGATATCAGAAGATTGTTTTCTGATACCTTGCAAAAAATAAGGGTTATTATCGATTCCTATTCTCAAGTGAGTTTTGCAGCAATATAATAAAAATTAGAAGAAAAGTAGACTAGGACATTGATACTAACATCCACTGGAAAACTCATATCTTTATTTCCTGATGCTTAGAATAATATGGTTAGTAAATGGAATTTGGACTTCACTCCAATATCCAGGCATGTATTCATATAGACAAAATACAGCTTTTGAGCAGTTACACTGTCTTGCACACCTGAGCAGCAGAAAAAGTTCTAATTTCAGTGTTTAGTAACTGATTCAATATTTATTTTCCACTATGTTGTTTAGTAGAAGAGTTTTCTAAGAACGAGAGACATTAAGAACAATACTATAGAATTAAAATTGCATATAAAACCCTAAGCAATGAACAATCAAGAGAAGAACGATAACTGTATTTGTCATAACTTTCATACAAAGTTTGCATGTTTACATTACTGTGAATCTATATATTAGCTTCCTTCTTACTTCATCTAACAATCCGTCCTCCATACTAATTTCTGATATGGCTTACAAAACTTCAATGTCTATGATAATTAAAGCATAACTACATAGCCACCTGTACTTCTTTGAAACTTGTCCACATGACCAAAGAACACATTAAATTTCTTTTTCAGTTTTAGCCTATGCAAAGAATTGAATTAAGCAGATACACTCATGCCAAGACTTAGATCCATTTTTAAATTGATGGCCTATTAATATATGGATATAAGGCCAGCTGGTAAAGGATAATCAAAATATTTTCAAGGCTTCTCTGAAGAAAAGTTACAATCTCCCATATACCATATTTCCAGAAACAGTGAATACCCTACAATTAAGAGTTATAGTGAGAACATTTAACTGCTTAATCCAAGAAATTCCTGTCAAGCTATCTTTCTCACTTGTATTGGCTTTTGTTAATTCTTCATGCAATTAATCTTCTGCTCACAATGTGTGCTTTCAATTTTTACTCCTCACTAGACATAATTACATTACCACCAGGAAACAGTAAGTTTTCGAATTAAAAGCATGCACAGAATGAAAGCATAACCCACACCAAATATTCTACTAGAGTTTAGAAACCCAAAAAGTCTAATAAAACTCAATTGTTTCTTGTTCTTGGTCACTCATGGATAGCTCCTGTAATCTACTCAGTCTGCTCATTACCATGTTCATTTTACCCTACTTCCATGCCCTTGGTCCCTGGTTCACAAAGTAGTATTTGCATTTTGGCACAGCTTCACAGAGGAACTTAGGAGCTGTGGTTAAGTGTGCCTATGTTTTTTTGCTCCTGGAAGCACAACATCAACCATATCTTTCAACTGATGCCCTGAATAGCCTGCAGTAAAAGGCACCTCAAAACAGGATGCAAACTAGTCACCCTGCTGAGGAAGTCGTCAGCAAGCACTGCAGATGGTCTGACACCTTTCTGGCTGAATTAATCCTTAAGTCTTCTATGCAGTTACCCTTGCACACCCATTCAGCCTGGTAGGGAGTGATTAGTGGAAAGCTGGAGATCCTACATTATGTCAGGAAAAAAATGAACCCGTGGATTTTCAGGTATGTTTCCATATGTTCTTACTACCAAAAAACCATGATCATAACCACTGTCTGTGTATAGTCCAGTAGGTATCCTATTAACATATTACCAAATCCTGCCTTCCCTCCTTCTCCTAGCAAAATAAATGGAGAAACATCTCATCTATGAACTCCACAAATGTTGAGATCAAGAGTTTCCTTAGTCTTCTAATTTCCTAGGCAAGTTCTAGGCTCCTTACGCTTGTATATAGCGAGTAGCTAATGCATGATGTGACGATGATGGTATTGTCTCTCCTTTGGCAAGCAGTCATCTAGCACTGAAATCTGCAGTTGTTCAGATTTCTAAGACTGCGGTGTTGCAATACTGAAAGCTGTGATAACTCTGGGGTACGTACAGGGACATAAAGGAACCTAGTGGCAAAACAGGAGAACTTCAGTCCAATCACAAAATAGAAACTTACATCTCCCCTGCCTATCATAATAGCTAGAGGAGTGGAAATCCGTACAGTGTGATGAATGATGGAGGGGAAAATTGTGCCAGCTGGCATATTTACCCTATTTCAGTTGATGCTTTCTAGGTTTCTAACAGAGACATAAGTCCTTAATAGCTTCTAGAAATGTCCACACATTATTTTATTCTTGTTAGATAATTAGAAACAGTTGCACATTTAATATTTTTTTTTAGACTTCAGTGTAATCTTGAGCCAAATGCATCATTGGTATAGTTCTGCTCACTACATTTAATTACACCACATCTGAAGCTGACCTTTTGTAATAGTTTCCTGACAAGACTTTTAGAAGACTAAACTATGAAGCAATATTTATAGTGATCACTGCAAGTGCAGATTCAAAATTACCGTATTGAGTTAAAAGCTAGAGGCCTCTGGTTGAGTAATCAAATCTCTTTGTTCCAAACGTAATTGTTTGAGTATGACTCACTTTGTTCTATTTAAAGACTAACTGAAGACTTGCAATATTGAGAGCTCACTTCAATAAGCTGGTATAACATTTTCCATTAAGGAAACAGAGAAAGATATTACACTCTATTTGCAATTTGTAGTGCTAGAAAAGTATTTTGTTGGGTGTTGAGTTATCTGTAATTTCACAACTCAAATCCTTACACAGATTTTTCTTTTCATAAAAATGTATCTTTGTATTATTTTACTATCTCTCTGCATCTTTAAAGATAGATAGAAGAGCCAGCCATCACCCCTCCCTGGATTGCTATATAGGACCAAGTACAAGCAATGAAAAATCTTAAAAGCTCCTATATGTTGCTTGTGACCAATACTGCCATCCAATTAGTTAAGCTTAAACCGTAGCAAAAAGGATGAAAGAAATAGGTCAGGCTATCCAAACAATAAGAAAACCATCAGGAAATGCACTTAGCCCACCTGTTTCCTTGGTCAGTCAACTCTATTAATCAAAATATTAAAAATAGCACAAGAGCAGAGTGTTAAATACAGTCTCTTGAGATCTCCCTCCTTTAAATCAGAACCCTAAGATCTGGACATTTATCCTTGTCTTTGATCCAGAGCAGAAACTAGCCTGTTTTCTAAAAAGAAATCAATGGTGTGCAAGGCTTTTCCTTTCAAACCTCCAGCCAATGTCAGTGAACCAATCTTATTAGACATGATCTATTAGCAGGATGTCTACTGTGAAGTAAGCCAACTATATACTGTTATACGGAGCACAGCATCGCTTTTCTTTAATGCCAAAGAAAAGGAAAATGGAACAAGTGATAAAAGAAATTAAGAACATCCACCTAGTGTGAGAAAGTACTGTCTCTAGTTATCCAGTGTAAAGGCACCCATAACATGGCATCTATCTCCTGAATTTGAAGAGTTTTGTAGCAGGAAAGGTTCAGGAAAAGATTTTTATACAGTCATGTATTCAGTGACAGTTGGTGAGGCTAAGTAACTGTATTTTATTTACCTTCAAAAACACTGCTATCTGTTCCCAGGTTATGGAGAGCTAGAAATCATCCTGGTTTTACAAAGACAGGATAAAAACATAATTAAAAAATCTTCTGATACTGTAAAACCTAGCAACAGTATGGAGTTTTACTGCTTCAAACTACGCTACTTATCAACATTAATAGGATAATTCAATATCATTTTAAGAAATAAGTAGTGCTTGAAATCTGCATCTTCAACTATTTGCAATTTGAAACATACATACATTGATTAAAGTTTTAAATATATAGTTCTTTCAGAAAAATAGTGCCTAGTGGCACAAAGATACAGTATTCTGCTGCAAAGCAGTTTCAAGAACACTTCAGGAAGTATTTTGCAAGATTTACAAGTAATACACAAAAAACATCTGTGGAGGGAATTATTCCCTCCTGATATAACTCATCCTAAACGTCTGGAATCCATTCTTCCATTTCTAAAGGCCTGTAGTTCAGCTGTTGCTGTAGGCTCACCCTAAGTCCTGACTCAGTCCCTGGTGTTAACCATTACATGAGGGGAGGGACAGTTCGATTTAGCCTTTGAAATAAAAAGCATACCTTGCCTACTAGTATAAATTAGAAGTTTTTGGTCTAAACAGAAATTGAAGTGGTGAATTGTAACTATTCCACATAAACAAATCAGCAATACATGAGGCTAGTAGTGTTGTATCCAAACTGCCACAGTAACACAGATGCTTCAGCCTCAGCTTAGGACCTGGCAGCCAAATGATCAACAATGGACACAAAACCAAATCAAATACAAGAAGTTATTAGGAAAGGAATAGATAACAAAACAAAACATCATGCCACAGTGCAAAATATGTGGTATAAGAGTATCTTGGAAAATGCAGTTCTGGTCTCCATCTCAAAAAGATTCACAGAAGGCAATGAAGCTTATCAAAGGTATGAAATGGCATAAGAATTAGAAATAACCGAGGATGTCAGAGCTCTTCAGCTTGGAAAACATAAAAAAAAGCTACCTCTTTTTCTATGTCCTCCTACACATATCACTAAAAATCACCTTTTGGCCACTGGCTGTGTTAGACAATGAACAACCTGCATCTTTTTTAGGTATGTTTTGCTCCTTCTTACAGTGCAGCTGATATAACCACATTTTTTGCTCCTCTTGCCTCCCCAAGTATTCACTCTGCTTCTCAAGCAGGTTCTGCAGCTTGCATTAGCTCCTTTGCTGAGGCATCTGCAGCCTAAGCTAGCAAGTTTAAAGACAGGCCTTGCAACACAGTTGATTCACATAGCAGAAGTGAATAGACACAGTGGAAGTGAATAGGTTTTAGTGCTGAAAATTCTAGCTTAGTTTGAAATATAAGCATATTTGACAATAGTTTTCCTGATCAAGATATGACACCATGAGTGTTCTGGCACAGGGCAACCAAGATGACCCACTGAAGCATTGCTGACCATTTCTATACTCAGTGATTTCTGGGACTGGGGTCTTTGCTGCAATGCTTCTTAGTAGTTAGCCCTCTTTGTTGTCCTGAGAACAAAACAAAACAGTAGTAGTGGCCTCTCCAGGAGTCGTAAATATGTGAAAATTGCCCAGCTACATATAATTCCCTCACGACATTTCTCTCATGCGCCCAGTACTGCCAAGTGGCACCAGTGCCATCCATTAGGAGTTAAGGGTTCCCAAGGCCACAGCATTCTCAAAAAAGTGTTTAGAATTCATCCTGTGCAAACGACGACAGAAGCTAAATTAAATACCAAAAAATTAATCTTCCCTTATTAGCCCTTGGAGAATTGTCTCTGCAGTAAACTGCAAGCAAAGACTACAAAACAGGCTGAGTTGTAACAGTAAAATTCCTCGACATTTTTTCCTGCTACCCACCCTGCTATCGCACAGATTGCAACCATTTCAGGAAAGCTGTAAAAAGAATTAAATTGATTGGGCGGGCTTTGCATTCTAAATGTAGAATTAAAAATCTGTTTCACTGGGTATACACTCAAAAAGTGCTTTGAAATTGCAAACACTCATTGGCTTTCAGCATTATAAAAGCTTTAAAGGCACAGTAGTCATTTTAACACTATCTCAAATATCCTTCTCTTATTCCAGAGGGCAACAGTGGAAGGAGAGAGCATTTGGTTTTTTCATTAGTGGATCATACATCTGTGACAGTTGGAGTGACGTGAGGGCCAGCAGTGCTTCTCAGCTGTATAACTGCAGACACCCTGAGGACCATTTACCTACTTTCCAGATGCTTATTCTTTTTTTACAGAAGAAGAAAAAAGGACCATTCTATCATTATGCTCTATAGCTAAATAAGCCAAATTGCACATTTGGTGATTCTACAAAAAGAAAGTAATGAGGTCAAGGAAATCAGCAGGAAAGGTATAACAATATCAAAATGTGACACAAACCTTCAGGCTACTGGCTAATTATCTAAAGCCTGATCCTGACGATGCTGAGTTCAGTGGCTCTTCCTTCTGTGTAGTCAAACACTCTCAGCTGGGGTCCCCTTGTTCAAAGTCATTAAGGATCAAGCTACTACTTTCAGAAAATGCCCTGTATCTGGAAGGCCACTGATCTCAGCATTTCAAAGGACATGGACTTCTCTATGGTAGAAAAGAAGATTTTTAAAGCAGGATCTCTCCTCCAAACCTTGGTTAGGACCAAGCTCACGGTTGTAGGAGGGCACCACAAAGATGAAAAAGTGATTGTGTTTACACTAGTGTAAGAGAGGTTTCTCTGTGGAGGTTTCCCAAAGATACACATGCACGGAGTGCAGGAAACATGGAAAAGGACGTCATTTGTGTACTTGTATTGCATGAGTACTGACTATACAGTTTCTAGTATTCACCAGCCACCATTATAAATCAACACATGACATGAGGGCAACTGGATGGAGGGCAAGCTGCTTTATGACTCTGAGGTAGCAAGCCCACCCCCCTCAAATCTCACACACAGATTACAGGGTTTACAACACAGAATCCCAACTCCTATTTCCCATGGCCCCATCAGCAAATCAGCCCCTGGACCTTTCTCACCTTCTGTCATTGTGCATACCATCCCCAGCTGGTCAGACTGGTGGGCAGCTGTCTGGCATGCCGTACTTTAGAGAATGAGGGAGAAGCTGAGATGCAACTCTGATGTGACATTTCAGGTGGTAGGACACAGTTCCTTATTACAGTCTGGCACTGGCCCTATGTTATACTTATCTTCAGTCACACACTCTGATATGCTATCCCCTGAGGCAGATACTTCAAAGACCCGCAAATACTCTTAGTAGTATTCTCCTCCAGTGACTATTCCATATCTCCTGCCATTAGTGTTCTGGCATTCCCCATGCAACTTGACATGCTGCAGACAGCAGCCATGAACATTAGATAGTTCATGCAAACTCACAGAGAAATGATACTGGAACACTGGTAAAAACGGAGTTTTTTAACACTTAATTCAATGCAGCATTTAAGCTCCTCTGGAGACTTGACCATCAGAGTGTGACATAACCACAAACAAGGACTAGTAGAACATAAACTTTCTCTGTAAGTCATCTAAGTGGCAGAATGCAGCCTGGGCTTACAACAAGCAATCACATAGGTGTCTCTCTGCGCATGGCCGGATGCTTGCTCCACTGAAATTTTCACCTTTCTATATATGTGTAATTGTTTCTTTTGAATTAGGAGGCTGAAAAGTATTGAACTTTTGTTATGTAGCACAGTCAAATTTAGGTATCAAAGGCTGTTGAGCTATTTTGCAGTCTGACAGTACAACCACAGAACTGCAGTAAGTTTATGAGGGTTGATTTTTTGGTTTGTTTATTTAATTCTTTCTCAGACACAAAGACAACCCAGTGCATAATACAAAATGAACCAAACAAGAATTCTGTATTTCAGTGTGTCATCTTAACTAATCAAAAGTCCTGTAATTCTTTCTAGATAAAGATCCTAACATGTATTTTAGCGCAAATTGCGCACACATTTCTATATTGGTGAAAATGTGAAAACCAGTTGTTTTTTTCCTCTCTATATTTATTAGGCTTTTTTCTTTTAATTAACAATTTTTTTAATAATTAAACACCCATAAAGGTAAAACTAACCCAAAGCATATTTAGAGGAAAGACAAGTTCCTAACGGGAAAATATTCCTTCAGGGGACAGAAGTTCTAATCCTACACATAATGCAAGTTACAGGGAGTGAAGCCATATAAACAATGTCTTTATGATAATATGATTATTTGCCATACAGATGACAACATTTTCAAAAACGATTTTTGTCACTGGGTGATAAAAACTAAGTGGGAAGAGCTGAACTCAGCAGCAATACGCAGTACAATTTTTATGCAAGAGGCTCTAAAATCATCATGACTAGAAACAGAAACTATGGCATGTGTTAAGAGAGCCCTCCATAGAGGATCCATATGCTATCTGTACATTCCATATGCACTTCATAATGGATACTCAAAGAGCTTTGTGAAATGAGAACTAATAAAGAGAGTCAGTTTTTTAAAAATTGCTGATATGCTGTTAAAGGAGATACACAGTCTTCAAAGCTTCTGACAATGGAGAAGAAGCATTTACCATTATGCTTGCAATTGCTTTTCAGAAAATGTGCTAATAAAATCTATGATGGTCTATACCTGTGTCTGGAAAATGTATTAGGCTGATATCAAAGTAATCCCTGCAAGTATTAATTGTAAAAACCATAGATATTAATGAATATCAAGGCCTTCTTTTTCACTCTGCTTCTATATGTGCAGAGGAGTAGAAAATCAATCAAAAATGTCAGTTAGTTTCTAATCACTCTAATAATTAAATAACAGCATTGTCCTGGCTCTCTGATGCAGTATTCATAAGTGCACTGTGTACTTCTGCTAAGAAAGATGATAGATCTGGTAGCTCATTTACATTTGACAAGTATTTCCCAAGGGATAAAGCTCCTGGCAGAGACATAGAAGTCAAAGTCTAGTACTTCAAAAGAAAAAGAAGTTGAAGAAGAAGTAGTAGTAGTAGTAGTAGTAGTAGTAGAAGAAGAAGAAGAAGAAGAAACACAGTTTTTTGAAACTACTGGTTGCAAGTATCGTGGTAAGATGGCACTTAAACTCTACTTTAATGAAGAAAATGCAAAAGTCAGTGATGAGGAAGAGACTGAAACGATTTTGCCTTAACATCAAAGTTTTGCATAGGAGGATCATAAGGCTTATTGCCTTCAGCCTGACACAAACATGAATACGAGTTCCATGAATAGTTTTACATCAGCATATGGCTGCATTCCTGCAATAAGCCCACACAGGTAGATTCCCTGCACAGACAGCCTTAGGTAAGTCACTGGCACTCCGCACAGTCTTCTACTTGTGTAGAGATCATTGCAGAATCAGGACCTGCATGCTTAAAAAAACCCCATTTTGATAGCATGTATTGTTGGCAATATATGTTCCTTCCCTTCTCAAAAAACGTGACTGAAAAGGTAGCCTTATCAATGAGATAACATTATGCACAAACTTTAATATTACACCAATACTTGATTTTCTGTGCCAGCTGCAGCTTCAGGATTCTGGGGCTTCATCCACGCTGTTCATCAGAAATCAGGCAGGAAAAATTGGCGTGTTTTGTCCTCCTGTGAACCAGGCATCCAGAGCCTGTCAAGTACAAGATATGATATTGAGCATATCTAATTTTTGAGGAGCTCATACTCTCATAAATCTTTCTATCATAGCTCTCATCTACAGCAAACACCACACAAAGTATTCATAGGATATAAAAAAGGAGACTACTTCAAAAGATAAATAGGAGTTCTGCAGCTGAGAAATCTAGATTATGATCTCCATCAAATAAAATGCTAGAGGATGGCATTTGTAAGATAGCTTGAGTGAATACTTTTTCACAAGATGCTCTTACTAATGACTCTGTTTATTAAAATAAATATAAGGTATTTGGAAAAAAGTTCATATTTATTAAATGCATCAGGAGTTTCAAACATTATATGTACTCTAAAATCCATTTGGTAATTGTTGCAATTTTAAAATCACATTTCCCAGTTTTTGGGTTCACCTTATCTCCAATGTGTCGAAACCCCAAAACATCAGAATAATGTAGAACACAGTCCTGAAGCTGATATTTAGGGCAGACTGATTTACAGGGATGAAATTCCATTAAGTTTTCATGTATATGTAACTGTGGCACTTTCCATAGTTTCATGATGGTCCAGCTTTGAGCGAGTGTTTGGACCAAAAGGTTTCCCCCAGCCTAGATTTTTTCCTTTGAACCCGTGGTCAGCTGCAAAATATTCTAAAATCAATGTAGCACTATCTATTTCCTGACATTGTTAACAACTATTGTATAGACCAGAAAAATATTTGTGAAGGCCACAATGGACCATCAGTAGAACGAAACAATATGGCAAGCAGGTCCTGAGATAGTGCAAATTAGAGCGACTAAATCCACAGCTAGTGAAATGTCATGCTCGTTAGCCTGGTATACAAGCTGTCTTTAGAATGGCTGCCTAACATCTCTGTTTTCAGGATTAATAAAGACATAATAAGCCTGCATCTATTTCTTTCCACAGCGTAGATATACCTGTGAAGTAGTACTCACTATTTAGTGCCAGAACTTTAGTAGTAGAGAATCAAGAGGGCAGAATATTGTGCTGGTACATCAACTACAACCTGAATTCTCTGTCTGCACAGAAATGTTGCACAAGTAGAGTATCCACACTATTCAAAAATGGCTCAACCAACATACATCCCTGATAACACTAGTCTCTATGCAATTCCCATACCATCCTTCTTAGACTGTCAAAAGTGGTCATATTTCCCTTTACTGTGAAAAATACAGTAGTTTTAGTGTTTCCACTTTAAACCTAGACCCACAGCCACTACCAAGCAGTGCCTGAGTTAGTGCTTATAAAGGAAGGTCAAGGTCAGTCAGTACAAAGAATCATGTCAAAAGTTTAGAGATGGTCCTTACAGACCAGATTTCAGGCATGTTATCTGGGAAACGTAGGGGAGCCTATACAGCTGTTCCTCATGCCACTGCTGTTTTAAATAAGCATACCAGTCATCAGAGCTCCATTTGCAAGCTCTAATACCTTCTGTTCCTCAGATACTTGGTCACACTCTCTCCTACTATAACTGAGAGGAATTTTCATGAGCTTCAATAAAAACTGTGCTTACTTTGCAAAGGGATGAATTTGATGCCTTGAAAAGCAACCACAAAAGCGAGCAGTAGGCTCCCCTACTGACAGGGGAAAGAGAGACTTCACCAGAGGACAGTTTAAATCCTTTTCTCTCTACTGATGATAAAGGGAAACTAGGGATTTTAACTTTCTGCATCTGAAGTTAATGTAATGCAAATAACTCATCACTGTTATCATATTACTCTTGATTGTGACCCAAAATATTGTGGTTTTACAAAACCACTATACTCTGAAAATAATCAGAAAGTACATGCATGGAAGACTAGTCAAACACTAGCTTGTGTGAAGTGTCTAAAAATCTCTAGTAGTGCACACTTTAACCTCTTATAAACAAGAAATCTAGTTCTAGAACACAGAAAAGGAAAGTGAAATGACTATCTCATACTCATTTAACTATTTCCAGAGTATCCACTAATTTACTGACTTCCTTTTATTCTGTGATATGTTCATAACAGGGTCACTGGGAAAAGATCATATAAAATTTCTTCTTTGCTATTTAAAAACAGACTAAGGATATGTTCTTTAAAGTTCCTTATATAATGAGACATTATATCCAGATAATTCATTTGTATAAACTGAAAAGAAATGAAAAAAGATAGGGGGAAAAAAGAGAAGAGAGAGCCTTTTTTAAATGACAAAAATGAAAATTTAATGTTCCAGAGGTTCACTGACTCAGTCCAATTCTAATAATGCTATTATGTTATTATTGTTGTTATTTAATTTCAGAATTTGGTGCATAGTCCTGATAAACCCATTTATGTGACACATCATAAGTCATAAAATAACATAGAGTGTTCCTGTAACCAGACATGAGTTATCTCTCTACTAAGAATGGCTCGTGTTAGGCAAGCACATAGATATTCAGTCAGTTGTGGTACAAATATGGTTGGAGGGCTGAAAAACCATCTCTGAGAGTACTTGACTTCTGACTTTTTCTTCCTTTTCAATGTGACCCAGCATGTAAGGAGCCCTTTGGACGCAAACAATGCCCATGTGCACTTCCCCACCATGTGCACTTCCGTCAAGTAGCAGTTCCTCTACATGCTTCTGTAGGTATTGTACAGGAAAATGCTGTAGTGATCCCTATTGCTTCTTAATTACCTTTCAAACAGTTACAACACACAGAGCACTAGCAGAATGAGGACACCTCGTGGACTGTTAAGTTCCCTATAAGACTGTATAGGGAGTCATAATAAAGAAAGGGACAGGAGAGGAATCTCTGCTAATCTCTGTATGGTCCTACACAATTCATATCACCATCATGTAAGAAGTTCACCATTTTAGTCCAGATCTTAGTTGTGTGACAGGGCATTTGTTGAATAATAAATGAATGAGACTTTCATTCAAATGAAAGACCACAAACACTGCAGTCCTGAATTTCAGAGGCTTACATGAAGAATCGTCACCTCAAACTTAGCTATATTGGCTAATATTATTATTAATAAAATATCCTTTTACAGTAGTGTGTGTTTTTTCTTCTCTGTCAACACGTCGTATGAACACAGCAAATTTTATTTTCCATTTTCTTTGAAGCACCAACATTTCTAGGACCATCTTGTTTCCATAAAGACTTTCATTTACTTCAATTGAAAGGCAAGGTGGTTCTCTTCTGTTCAAACAGCACTGACCCTTTGCTGATATCTTTACATTATATTAAATACATGAAGTCAGTTCACCTATAGAATAATATCTCTTCTCCCCTTTTATTTAGATAACCTTAACACAAGCAGATGTGCATGACCACATTAAAACCTCTTCTCTAAGGAACAGCATTTACTTCAGAAAAGTGGTATCAAGAAGCAGTCAAAGAAAAAAAAACCTTAGCAAATAGTTTTTTAACAATATAATGCAATATTTCAGAAATGATTGCATCCCTCAAGCACTATCTCTGTTAAATATTTTAGTTTGTATTGTATCAATGATCTCTGATTTTGTGGTCTGTGCCATGTTTCAATCGAGGGACCACTCACCATATTCCCCTCAGATACAGTGAAAGAAAATGACCGAACTAACAAATCATTTTTTAAAAAAAAAATTTCTAAATAAAGCTTCTAGCTTACTACAAGTGAAATATAGGCATGTTCCATAACTGGGAAACTATAAGTTTGTCCTTATTAGCCACAGCAGAGACCACACAAAATTAAGATTGGCCATCAATACCCATGTCCTGTAATAGACGGAGGACTCTGATGGGAGTGCAGCAGAGGCAACCACAGCAATTCCCTGCCTCTTCTGGAACCTGACTGGACTTTCCCACCCTGGCACTGTTGGGCTTTTTGCTTGAACTCTTTGTCTCTGTCCCTCTCCTACACCCTCTTTTTCCAAGCCCTGCAGTCTTTCCCCCCATCTTCACTCCTCATTTATTTCTCTTGTCTTCTCACCTTCTCTCCTTCCCTTTTCTCAATTTCACTTTTTCCAGTTACTCACAGTTACCCTACAGGACCAGTTTCAATAAATACAGGAATATTGGCATAGTCTGTGAAACTATTGGGACATTTGCCGTTATAATACCATGAAAAGTATTACGTTCCTTCTGTTCTTAAACCTTGTATGTGCTCTTCACAACATGGACTGTCTTGTGCTCTGTGTTAGTACAGCACACAGAGGCCTTTTTTTATTCGACTTATAGGTATTTCCAGAACCTTATTACTGTCAATAATGTTGATAAGAAGAATGATAACAGCAATAATACAATCTAATAAAAGCAAGACATTCTCTAAAAATAGGTAAAACTCCAAAATATTTAACTACCAAGAGCATAATCTGGCCTGAAAAAATTAAGCATGTCTGAAATACAGACATTTTAGCTTTCATCTTTTCTGAGTCAGTTACATTTCTTAAAGGAGTACACAGGGATTATAGCATTATGAAAGGGAAATTGTTCTTGTCTGTGTCCTCAAAAAAATTCTGTTAAATACTTTTATAAAAGTGTCCTTCATAGTTTAAGTTGCTTCATAGAATTGTTAGTCAATAAATTCTAAGGAAGACTACACTATTTTCATACTTAATTGCATGCATATTCCTAAAACAGTTCATCACTAGAATGGCAGCTTATATTTAGTAAGCAAAGCATCTGTTAAAACTGCAGTTTATCTCTGAAAAATACTTATGAGTGCAATTGAAACTGATAAATCTGCAAAGGTAAAGACAAGTTCATATTTTCACATATAAGTCTAACTTGACATATAAGGCTCATTGACATTAGCGTAAAATGTGAAGTATTTCCAGATGATGTCTTCATATTTAGGAAAGCAGATAAATATTACTGAGGTCTGCACAGGTATTGTCCCTTCTCAAATATCCCAGTCAGATCTTACTAACATAATCCTAAACTTAATTTAAGTCATATCACTATTGTCACATTTAATAGGCAATATCTAGTGCATAGAAAAGAGGCTCACACCCTTTAACGCTTGAACACTGTGAATCTGGAAGTATCCTTATTAAAAGACTTGACTAAAATGAATAAATGAAAAATATTCAGCAATTTGCTAATGAAAACTATATCTCTTTTATCTAGCTTTACCAATTCTTTTTAAAAACAGCAACAATGATAAATAGTACAGAAAAACTATTGTATTGAATTCTACCGAATTTTAAACCTACTAATGAAATATTAGGTTTAAATGTGTGGAAGAGAGGTGGAGCAGAAATCCAGGAAACAGAAAACATATTTAATTATGCTGTCATATAAAAGAATATTGATTTAAGGTGAATAAAATGATCAACTGTAACCTGGTCTATGACTCTTGTGTCAGTGTCTGTGCAGTTCTACTGCAGTGAAGTTCCTGAATTATTATAAAGTTGTGGCACTCTGCAGGCTAGAAATATCAGTAATTCAAGTGTCATATTGGATAATGACTGGATGACTTTTGAAATGTACAGATGTTAAAAAACAAATGGTTAAAATGGCAAACGATTTTACATGGTAAAGTTTAGAAAAACACTTGTCTTAAAGAATTCTGTTAAGATGATTTTTTTGTATGAAAATTTAGATAAAAACCAATAATTTTTAGCTTGCTTGCTTTTCCTCCTTCTTTCCTCATTTTTCCTTTCTCCCCATAAACTTTTAAGATGAAACAAAAATAAAACAAAATACATTTCTAAGTTTCTGTTGAAAAAACTTCCAAATTTTTTTAAATGAAAGAACCAGGATATTTCCAAAAGTTTGTCCATTCCCCTGTTACCATTAGTTCTTCTCACTGAAATCAGGTTGCATTAAAAGGAACAAGGAGCAAAACTCAACAACAAGCTCCCAGGTTTGATTACAATAATTTTTATGCTAATATTATACCACTGTCAATGAAAACAGATTCAGATCTATTGTTTTTTTCAGTTAACTATAAAAATCTTATCAAGGTTCAACATCTAGACTATATACCCACTGAAAACTGTCTGCACTTTCTACATTCTCTGTTCTACTGATAGTTTAAATCTGTACTAGTACAGGATACCGAGCCCATAGCAATACTTCCTGTGAACTAATATGGGAAAATGAAGAGGGGACTTCACAAGGATTAAATTTTTCTTTTTATGTCTTCCGGCCTCCTTTCAGATGGAATACACTCTTTAATGGTGTGCAGGAATTAAATATGCAAAAAGCAAGTCCTAGCTGAATAGCTGACTTTGAAGGAAGATGTCCATCGTACCAAACACATTTGCAATGAGAAGAGTTCTGTGTGAACCCTCACTCAACATCATACTATCTTTGTCTTTTAGATACACCACAGAGGTAGCAGAAAATAATGTAACATAATTACATTTGAAAGTACAGGTTCTACAGGTTCTTCTTTGTATCTTGTGTTTGTTTATGGTAAGAACCAATGAAAAAATGTTCAGCGCAAAGTTTTAATCCAAGCTATCAGATTTTTGCATCTAGGCTCTGTGACGGCCAAGTGGAAAATTCTTAGGAGGGGGGTGGAAAATAGGAAGCATTCACCAGAAGTCAGTGTGTTATAATCCGTTATCCTGTTTTAGGTCAAGACAAAACAGACTAACATTCAGAAGGGAACATGGAATAAGTTTAAACAAAGCAGCAGCAGGATATTACCTCTCAGGGTCTCCTTTGGTTTAAACAAAGCAGGATGAAGTGAGTTGAGAAATGTTAGTCAGAAATGCCAATAAAAAACATTATTGCCAAAACATTAAAGTATTCCTTCTACTGTAAGAATTCTTTGAATTTTTGCAACTTTTGAAGAGCAGGCTAGTCTAAATCTGAAAAAAGGGAATCAATTCATCAGTGCCAGAACAGTAAGTCAATGCAATTGCATAATAAAGCAATAAATAGTAACAAACATCATAATACAAAAATTACATGTAAAGAGCATGAAACTGTTTTAAAAGGGGGCTTCTTTCTTTCTGTTTTTTTTTTTTAAAGAGACATCCTACAATAACACTATTGGAATCTATTACTGAGGAATACTACAGTAGTTTCTTTTTAATGGGAAAACAGTAAGAGTCTGAAGTACAAGAAATGAATGGTAAAAGATGGTATCTCTTGAAAATTTAACTGCCATGCTTTTTCTTTCACTTAAAAGTCTTGAATGTTTGATCTAATTCTTTTAATAACTCTTTATGCATCTCATAGATTCTAGTACCTCTTCAAAGTCCCTATGTCCTGTCTTTACCTATTTGTGTCCACACCTAAGTATGCTTGAGAGACATTTGATATATGGTCATCCAGAGAGCATTAGCTATGGCCAAATGCAGTCTGCACAGAAGACTTTGGACACACCAGTTATCCACAAACACTTTCAAGGCCTTTGGTAATGTCCATCTAATTATCACTGTAGCTCCTGTGGTTTGCTTGCATTACATGTCCAGGGATTAACCATAAAGGGACTTTGTTTCATTCTAACTATTTCTTTCCTAATAGCACAAGATGGAGGGATAAAAAAAAAAGTAGTAGTTTGGGTAAAACCAACCTTGTATGCTTTGTCTACCTGTCTTCTTCCAGAACCTCCTTGTCCTTGGGGCTGGCAGATGGCACATGTTGGCATGGGGAACACCTGCATTTGCAGATTTGGTCTGCATGCACAAAAAAATATGCTCTCTCTTTTTGACTCCAATTCTGGCACAACCTAAACTGTCCTCCATCATTACTTTGGCTTTTGACATAAGAGAGATCTCAGTTGCACACTCTCTGTAGGAATCTATAGGCCTCACTAAGAAGACTAGACCTAACCTGGGGGTTCTCTGAAGTTTTACACGTTCTAGGGGAAAAAAAGGGAATGATGGTGTTCAGCTGTTGAATAAGGCTTTCCCCTTGTCACTGACACAGGAGGTAAGCCATATGGCATCAAACATCATCTGTGTAATTCCTAGCAAACACTAAAACCCTTACTTGGGTCAATACAAAATATTCTTCATGAGTGCTTTTGCCAAATCATTGAACTAGACCAGATGTTTGCAAACTTACACATCATCAAAGTGTTTACTTCCCTTTCTTCACTCTTATTCTCACGTGGTGATTTTGAAAATATTTACTAGGAAATGGAACCTGGTCTACTGCACCAATGAGGTTGCGACAGATACTTTTTTTCAATATGACTTAGTTTTTTTTCTCCTTTTCTTTCCCAACATCAGATCTGGCAATGGTGGATCTCACGCTCAAGTCTATAAAAGGGGATCAGAGGATGCAGGGAGAATCACGCTATCATTCTAAGTCATGTGCTTAAACAGCAGTACTCTGTTGTTAAACATGGGGCAAGCAAACAGTAAGTCCACTCATGTTTGCTGACACACTTCTTAGTCCCAGTGAGACCATCCTACAAGATTCCTCTATGGCTCACAAGCCATCTGTCCTACCTGGCATTCTGGCACTGCTGTGGCAAGCCAGTGAATGAAAATTAATTAGAACCAAGCTTGTTATAGAAAAGACATTTTGCTCCTGAAGACAATGTGGCAAGATACAACAGTATGGAGGTTAGAATATGCCTTTGCAGTAATATCTTGATAAGTATGTGTTGGCAACTAAAGTTGGTCCAAACTTGGGTATTCCAGAGAGCCATTTCACCTAGATTGCCTATGAGTATGTCCCGAGATCTTTAAGACTTGGACTGCTCTGGAGGTTTCCCCATACTGTAGAAATGAAGTCACTCTTATAATGCCCTGGAAGTGATCCAAAGATAAGGCACCATTGAAAACTACGGAATTTTATCTATGGAGTTTCACAGGGCTACATTTGCAGGAGTGTAAATGCAATCACTGGGACACAAATGACTGTTTCTGAATCATGTTGTTTTCTTGTCCTCTCTGTAGAATATTACCATGTATTCTGTATTTAATTTTTGGCAATAATATCTAGCATACCAAATAGATAGGATGCTCAGTGCCTACTTATTGATACAGTCACAGGATCCTATTTTCAGACAGCACATGCAAAGATATTACTTACTTCAGTGGATGGACATGGCAATCAAGACTAAAATTTTCTTTGGGAAGGAAAACAAAACAACGAAGGACAGATTATTAGAACTGCTGAGTAAGTCTAAGGTATTCTGTACAGGCAAGGGTGCCTAGAAACTCTTCAGAGCTAAATGTCTGTCAGAAAAGTGCCTTTCAAAGTGAAAATATTGAAAACTGCCTAAAGGATCTCATGCATTTTTTGAGAGAGTGTGTGGTGGAAACAATATACAGAATCATTAAGCAGTGCCTATCACCACCATCAAGAGAAACAACTGGCAAGACTTTTTTCTGAGTACACCAGACTGACCACCTCTCAAGGTATACCAATCCAAACCCAATAAGATTAAGTTACTCTCTCAAATCTTTAAAACCACACAGTGAAATTCCTGATAAAAATATTAAAAAATACATTAGTTTGAGAGGGATAAAAGTGCTACCATGAATAGCTTGATAAATAAGACTACATGAGTTCTTTGTTTTCTTCAGTTAAACAACATATGTTTTCTTAACCATCTAGTAAAGAGCAACTACAAATACTAGGAAAATCTGCTTTGGTCAAATCCATTAAACTTGAACACACATCCCTAGGGCATTATTGATTATCTCTTAGCCTATCTTTCAAAGCTGATTATTAAAATTTTTACTTGGGAAATCTATCCCCCTTAACACACTGACCTGATTCAGGCTTTTGAGCACCCTATAGTCATTCAATTAAAACTAGTTAACACAAATAGACTTTTAAAGAAAAAGAATTGTATAAGATTATATGGTCCAATTTCTAATCCTATTACTTGAATTTCCTCATAGGAAAGATTTATTCCTACAGTCTTAGCAAAACTCTATTGATAAAACACTGTATTTGGAAAAAAGACATAAAAATAAATTGTTTTGCTAGCCCACCTAGGATTAAAGCCTAAGGAATCAATATTCCTGTGTTTTATGTGTGGTGTTGTCTGATAGCCATTTTTCTTTTACACTAGTGAACTGCATTTTGAAAGCTTTTTGAACTATTAACCCTGACAAACAGGCCTCTGTCTTCTGATACTGCCCAAGGAATCTGATTTCCTCCAAATTTAATATACTGATTTACAAAGCACTACAACATAGAGAGTCCTATTAAAGGAGAACTAATGTAATAAAATTTGTCAATATTCTGCCTACACCAGCTTATAAAGGAAAAATCACTTTTAGAAAGTGTGCCTTAGATGGAGTTTTATAATGGATAAAGAGTCAGATCATTTCCATGTTGAACCTGAACAGAACAGACAAGACCATTCTGTTCCTCTTTAGATTGCTTTGAAGTAGTTTGTGTTGTCCATGGCAGATGCCTGGGAACAATGACTCAGTTCCAGTTAAAATTAATTTTAAGTGAATTAATATACCTCAGTGTGTTTTCTCTCTCTCCAGGTCATTTCTTCACCCATAAACATCCAATATAAACAGTTCAGACTCCTAACCTTCTTTCCTGCACAGGTCTCCACCCAAGAACATCTTGCCAACAGTCCAAAAGGCTGTTGAGATCAATAACCATGTGGATATAGAAACTTCACAAGATTCAGAAAGGCACACATCATGCTGGCTGGGGCTAAAAAAAGCAGGGGAATGGGAGGAAAAAGAACGGAGTTGATGGAAAATTGTTAGCTACCCTGTTAATGCTTATTAGTCACCCACATTTACTGCTTAGATGTACAGAAAGCTTCTAAACTACAGGAAAGACACATTATTTAAAGAACACAATGCCTTGATCAAAAATTATTTTCTTTCTTTATTCAGTAAGAAAGATTCTCATGAATTACACAACATGGTATCCATTTAGCCAGCAAGGTTAATTCTCAGATGAGAAAGGGCCGGGTACTTTCCAGTTCTAGAGTTTTCAAAGAGCAGATTATCCCTGCATGAAATCGAAAGAGCACATATAAAAATGAAGGAGTAAGAGCCTTTCAAAATCATACATTTCCGCTTTGGAAAAACAGCAACACTGCAATTCTAACCTCAGGTTCTGTTTATCCAAAGACTATCTAAAGTACCACTGCATGAAGATTACAAAAGGTACAGATCCAGGCTTTACTATGACCTTACATGGAATTTGTCTGAACTTTTTTCCACTTACACAGCAGGCCTCATGAGATACTTTCAGGTTTGCTAGAGGGGCTTTTCTTCTTCCCACCATGTACTTCACTGGAGACCATTGCAGATCAACCTCTTTCAATCCTTAAGCTTAGTTAATTAATGAATTGTCCGGATTTTACTTATCTGAAGCAACATATAGTTATCATCTCCAATTGTAACACAACCCCAAACCTATCAACTGAAAGACCTATGTTAAAATTTGTGTAGGGCATAGGCCAGATCCATCCCAATCAGTTGAAAAATTAAACAGCTCTTTGTTTCTTCCACTTGCTGCTCTTAATTTCACTGCTGCTTCTGATTTTCATGTTTAAAAAGATTTTCATCCACTATTTTAATCAATATAAAGGGTAATTAATAGAAAAACAGGAAATACAAAGTTTTAAAGGCTTGTTGAGAGCTCCAGACTCAATCTCCAAATGATGAGAACTCATGCCAATTTTAACCTGTTAAAGTTATATATGCATCCTGAATTCCAAAAATTTATAAGCAACCAAAAATAAAGATTTTCAATAATGAAGGCAAGTAAGTAATGCTACCATTCAAATTCTTAGTTTATTCTTATATTTGTCCACAAAAAGTAGGTCAGTAGAAACCTGCTATATTTAACTGATTTTCCTATCTTCCTAATATAATATGCTTCTGTAATTCTTGGTTAAAAGCAGTTTTGATTCTTAAGCTTCAGTAAAACGGTGTGACTTGATACTAAGTCAGCACTTACACTTGTAGGTAAATACAAAAATAGTTAGAGAACTAGTCCTGTATTTGCATAAGCCTCAAAAATACAACATTTCATAAGTAGTGATATTATTTGAATTAGACACTTGTTGAAAACAAAAGGATAGTAGTTTGATTCTAAATATTATCGCCATAATTCAGAATGGTGAGACACCATCTCGTTTCACTTAGATGGAATAAATTGACACTGTGGAAAGTTTCAAATCATCTAAATATGCAAAAGGGTTAAGAAACAGGAGAGTATCCTAAACTGCTGAGTCCAGTTGGCTGACAGGTATAACTCAGTGGACACCAAATGAAGAATGCTATGGTTCTGAATTTAAATACAGAAAAATCACAGGAATATCTGCATCTGTGATTCACCTTCCATGCTGCTTTGAAATATGTAGAGGAGTATGCCCTTTAACAGAGAACAGTTACTTCACACATACTACTCTTATGCTACTGGTAAGATAATTTATATAACTGCTAGCTTTTTACCATCTATTGCATAAATACGATGCTATACTGGCAACATGTTTGCCTGTCAAATTACTGAACAAATACCAGTATGTTGCTGAATTTTTCTTTTGATAATACCTATTTTGTCTTAAAATGATGCCCAGAAAACACAGAAATACTAAAGAGTATGTGAAAAGTGCAAAAAAAGAGAATCTATAAATCTAGCTAATAATTTTGTAATTGGTTTTGCTTACTACTCTTTATGTTCTTTAAGGGATAACCAGTGCCCTAGGTTAATTATACAATGATGTTTGAGCACTATGGGGCATTGTTGTACTCTTGTTTTCATAAATGATTGCATTTTAATACAGTTGAAAACTTCTTAAACTCTCCCTATACACAAAATTTTCTGTGACAAATGCACAGCACAAGAACTATAGCTTTACACTTAGCTTCTAATAAAAAAGCTTTGGTATTATCATTGGATGAGTACTAGATTAATTTTCCAGTTCTTCTTCTACTCTGTAGGAATTCAAGTAGCATAGGTACTGCTGAGGTGCCACCTATTCTTGATAAACTGATATGAGGCCTTAAATCTTCTGTCTTCTGTAACAGTACTGTGTATGTTCCATGTTTGACATTTACTTTTTAAAATGTCACAATGCACTCTCTGCAGTTAAGACTCTTTGGCCCAGTCTCACATTAAAAGGTCAGTGTTTATCAGTCAGAGAAACCGTAATTGTAACTGTGGGATTTATGGTCTTTTTGCTGGATTAACCTAAGTAGGAACAGCCCCTGGTAGGATGGCATAGACAGAGAGTCTGAGAGGAAATACATTGGAGGGGAAACTAGACCTTGCAAAGAAACACTGAAGTAAGGAAAGCACAAGTGAGGGGAAAAGACATTTTTTCCTTTTCATTGGGCATTTTGAGGTGCTTATGTGGCCCAGTGCAGTGCTGTGCAAAGATGCCCAACTACTACAAAACTAAGCAATGCAGTCAGTGCATCACTCCACCTAGGCTAACATGACACCCAGAGAAAGGGTTGCCTTGAATATTTCTGCATGGTACATCATATGCTATATCATACCAGCTGAGCAAATACAGTATCATATCCACAGTTAAAATATCAGTCTTTATCTAGATATATCATTACATTTTTACTGTAGAAGAAAACTGTCTTTCATGATACATCTATGACACTACATAAAACAAAAGACCAGGGGGGCAACTTGGATCGTCAGGGCCCTCTCAACACCAAGAGCTCCAATAGTAGCCTGCTTTCCTGCATTGCACTGGCCTGTCTCAACAAGCTTTCCCCTTGGACAATAATCAGGCACAGCTGGGACTGCATATGCTAAAGACAGTTCACAGTAGTTAGTATAGAAGAGGAAAGACCAAGTTTGGGCTCCTTTCTCTCCGTGTAATCCTCCAGCAGTATTCCAGTAGGATTTAATAACTTAAACATTCCCATATGCCTTCATACCATGTCCCACAGCATGCAACACATATTCTGAGTTTCACACAGTCCTTGCATTATTTCATGCTACTGATGCTTTAAAATTACTCCCTCTGCTCAAATGCACACACAATTATAATTTTGTCTTGGACTACTGAGGTTTGGAAGAAACACAGGGCCAAATGCTATGTATATCAGGGAATGATCTCTGGCTCTGTTTTATTAGAAGTACAGAAATAGTGCCAGATACCAGTGTTCAGTAATTATTTGCTCATTTACCAGATATCATTTATAAGTACAACAGCATAATATGTGTAGGTCAGCCAGACCACCTTTTCTGTGTATATACACTTGGGAGGTCAGTCACAGGTTTAGAAAAAGGAATTTATTAAGTGGCTTTTGAAACAATTTTAAGAATTACTGAAAAATCTTTTTCCACTATTTAAAGAATAGTCCTCCACCCTCTCTCTGATCTTTTGCTGGCATACATATCATATCACTATTAGAGAAAGGAAAAGATCTCTAAATATTTTTGAAACCGTTTTGTCGTGAGGCACTACACAGACAGCATGGTATTCGGGAATGCCTTTGTTTTGACGAGATAGCACAGATGTAGGACTATGTACAGCTGTATGCTCTTTACGCTAAGGAACTTAAAATGGTTCAGCAAACTCTTTCTTCAGAATGTGTACTGTGGCATGCAGCAGATCAGGGCCTCACATAGGGCTGAGGAAAACAGGGTAAATCTGAAGTATAGTGCTTATATCAGTAAGCATCTCAGAAATCAAGTATATCACAACATATGGGTTTCAGTTAACAGCGTGTCAGCAGTGACATTATGTCATGACACCCTCCCTGTAAAGCTGTAGCCAGCAATAATGAAAATGCCTGATAACAGGTACCATTATTTAAAGGATTATAGCTCATCACCACTGCTACTAGACAAAAATCTCTGACGGTACGATACTTGACACTAATTCTGGTAGCTTGTTATTACAGGTTTTAACTATGAAAGGCACATAATGACTGAACAAGGGCACCAGCTGTGTATACAAGCTGACAGAACATCCCTTTTTGTGAGAGTGCTTTGGAAATCCTATCGGATTTCACAGGAGTGTTTATATCATTTTTGTCAAGGAGAAATTCCTCGGTAAAGCCAGAGAACAAGTGAGACCATGACTCTAAAACATCAGTTTGATTGCCAGGTCACTGTCAGAGATGACAAACTTAAGCCTCAGCTTCCCATATACTAGAGGAGTGCTTTGTATTTTATACTCTTCCATAATGGTGTTCTCTCTGTAACCTCTCTTTGTAGGCACTATATTTTTCCCTAAGTAATGTCAGGAGACATTTCCTTCAGTAGGCCAAGTCCTAGCAACTGAACTATAGTCACTTTCTCTGATTTTTTCTCTCAAATAATCTAAGGCTAAGTACACCACAGACCAAGAATATCAGAAAGCTCACACATATTTGTAGAGTGGAAGCACTGTCACCCATGCACTCCATTTCTCATTTTCAGAGCCCAGGGCTGAGCTTGTCACTTTCAGCAGGTCTCACTCAAGACCTCTGTCTTTCTGCTGACGCTCAGGCCATGAGTTCACAAAGCTTAGTGGTGACATACTATGTATTTACACTAATTTTACTTGGAGTTCAGCATGTCTAGAAGCAGGACATTTGAAGCATTGCAGCCCTGAGCGTTTGGATAACATTATGGTGCAATAATGTTTTGAGAAAAATTCACCAAATCATCTTTTCAGTGGCATACAATATTTTGAAATTGCAGTTTTCTCAGTACAAGCATCCTAAAAACTACACTACAAACAAGGGATGTGTTTTATGTGATGTTCTTTGGGTCTGTAGCTTCCAAAAGCACAGTGATAAAGGAAGGAATGGTTGGATTCTCAGACAAAATTAATACACTATCTGGGGCATCTGAATTACATAGCATAGCTTTTCTAAGAGAAAAAGAACAGAAAATAAAATCAGTTTTTTATTGTTATTATTATTTATATGCAATTTATCATATTTAAAGAAAATAAGACAATTATAATTTTCTAGTCTGGACTAGATATTGCAAGAGAACTTAACATAAGTTTTTTATCAAGCCAGGAACATGCAATTCATTTAGCATATACTAAAAAGGCATTCAAATGACTGAATGGATAAAGAACTAAAAATCTGCCATCCATCTTCTATTGATTGTTTACAGACTCAACTAAGCCACTGGCAAACTTTGAAATATTTTTCAATCCGTATCACACAGCATCAAATTTCTGATAACCTAAATCCAAACCAAAATAAAAACAGTCCCTTCGGAGAAACAGACTGTCAAATTCGAGTGCACTATATAAAAAAATAATTTTCATAAGCTAATACCAAATTTTCCATAAATTTGACACACTTCTTAACTACAAAATAAACTAATTGCCACTATTTGTTTATTTTTCTATCAGAAATTCAGACCCAAAGCAAGCTTTGAATGGCCCTCTACTTGATAAAAATGTAACCTATTAATATATAGCGATATTACCTGACTCTATCACAAGGATGGCTGAACAGTCCATTTCATCAGCCAAGGTGACCTTGCCAGCAGCCTGTCTATAGAGACAGGTGGTAGCTACATACTCCCAATGCCTGCCTCTCCCACATTTTGTGGCTGGAAGCATTTTGGACATGACAAATACTCCTCTCTCTTTCAAGGTTTGATATTAATAAGGTTATATTAAAAACTCTGTGCTACTTTCATACAGCCCAAGTTTTTTAATGACCTCCCCAGCATTCAGTCAATGAGTGAAACTGGAATCTCTCAAAGCACTCATCCAGAGGCTGACCAGAGTGAATGTGCACACCTAACCTATACTTTCTAATATATGACTTATTGAATTACATTATGTGGAGTAGTGAGATGCACCCGTAGTGACATTAACCTTATCACAAGATTCGCTACAGCACTGTGACTAGAGGTCTATCGGAAGTAATTTGTCTTGTTTTGACCTGTCATAAGATTACTTAATAGGAAACTAAATAGCCCACAGAGCTTAGCACACTTTCAGACGATTTAGCTGTCTGTGGTCACAGCAATGCAGCCTTTCGTCTGAGACAATGCCTTCTAGGCACTCCACTTGCTCACTGTTTGGTATGCTTTGATCTTCACTTTGGTGTTTTTATACATGTCTTATTCCACCAAGCCTTGAAGGGGCACGAACTTTATTTCTAAAACGAAAATGGAAAATGTTTTGCAATGGCTTTAATTGATTTTGTCTGAGATCTAACAGATGGACATGCAAAACAGATTTAAGACTTGAAGATAACCAACTGGAAGACCTTGGGAAGGGAGTGAAGGACTGTCTAATAATTCATTTCCTCATAAAGAAGCAGAGATGGTATCAAACCAGACAAACAGAAGAGGCAAAAATGGTATTACATCTTTCTATTTACAAGCAAAGCACAACTGAAAATTTACCATCATTAAATAAAGAAGTTTGTTGGCAATTGGTTATTGTCTTCTCACTCTGACAGACAGGGTGGATATGAACCTATCTACAATGAAAGAATCTTCTTTTCATCCTTCTTAAGTAGTAGTGCTGCTATACAGTATCTGTCTAAGACTGTTGTAGACCGACAGTATCCATTTAACCCTAAGAAAATCACAAAGCAGATAGTCACTGCCCTTGCTTTTCCAATCTTCTGTTCTCTCCCATACTTCTTTTTCCTTAGCAACTGAAATACTAACAAAGAAAGGAGCAGTTCTGTACCTGTCCCATTGCTACCCTCTGTGTTAAGGCCATCAGTGCAGAAGCCAGTATAACTTCCTATAGCAAACCCCTTGAGCAATCCTATTACTTCATGTAGCATTTTCCTATGTTATTTTGAAAAGCACTACCACCAGAAAATGGGAAAAGAGTATCAGCTTTCTCCCAGGTAATGCTTGCATAACATTGCTGAAATCTAACCTCAGAAAAAAAGACAAGACTAACATTTGTCAAGCAGAAGCTAGATCTGTTCTGGTAAATTGAACACAACCTGGGCATGTGCTCAAGGTGCTGAAAGGTCATTCCTCATATGATTAAATTTTTGGAACAGCCGTTGGTATGCTTATGATTTACAACTACACTTTCCCAAACAATTTTCAGACAGCATTTCTCAGGTAATGTTTCCAAAAAGCAGCAGAGATGAAACCATGCCATTTTGGGTATACTTCTCTGACGTAGTCCCTGGGCATTAGGCCACCAGGGTCCCAACTGCGCTCTCTCATGCCAGCTCACCAGCAACATAGAAGGCATGGCATTGTGATATTTAAAAAAGTCCCATTTCTGAGATCTCTCTGTTTTCAAGACGACTTCACTCAGTGAGGGCCAAGGTGTCTCACCCAGGAAAGAGGTACATTTACTATCATCCAAAATGAGCTGGGGAAGATGAGAGAAGGATCTGACTCTGACTGAATCATCTCCACTACCTATGCTGAGCTTGTGGTTGGAGACTACCACACAGCCACTACTATATACAGCAGTAAATTTAAAAGTTAAAGCTACCTTACTCAGAGCATGAGACTGACAAAATCATTAGTTCAGCATAATTGGAGCAGGTTTCCACCATACCTCTCACACTCCACAACCCAGTCAGAGGCACACTGAGGACACAGTTCTGCCTCCCTCTCTTCTTGTCTGACTGAAGCATTTTTAAATCTGAAGATCAGTGCAGAGGTGCTGAGATAACCCCCCCTGCATGAGCATCTCAGCAGCCCTCTGGTATCTAGCCTTACAGAAACAACTATGTGTTGCTGAGCAGACATCTGATTGATCAGTCTTGCTAGGTACAAGGTCGAGGAGGATACACACACAGTCCTTCTCAAAGTTTTTTTCATATATTTATATGTAATGTTTATATAAATAAAGCTTGCACATAATTCAGATATGTGTTATGGTTTTGTAAAAAGAAGTCACTGAGACTATTACCTGGTAAGATAAAAACTGTTTAAAAGTCTGTGTCAGGATGGCACCTATAAGAAGTATGGGTGGTGAGAGCTTTGATTTTGCAAGTTTGTGTGACAAGGGAAAGTATTTTTTAAAAATCCATCTCTAAAGTCTGGAGGGAGAAAATGGAGAGATGTCATTGAGAGACAGATGTATAGAAAGACAGAACAGGAGCTGTGGAAAACTGCTAAAAGTCAGACAGTAAGAGTTTAAATGAAGTGACTGGGGGAGAGAGGAGGCGCTGAGGGTACCTGCTAGAAGTAGATTGGCAGTGTGTGGTACTGACAGGGGACTTAGAGACAAGCAAAGCCCAGAGAGCTCTGAGAGAGCAGGACTGTTTTGCAACTGCTCTGGAAGTGACGATGATAGGAGAGAATCAGGATCTATATTGTGGCTGTTCCTGGCCCATGAGGCATCATCAACACTGTTGGTGAATATGACTTCTCACTCTATGGTCTGTTTATTGGCGTATGTGACCTCCAACATAACTCCGCCTGCTGTAGACTTGCCAACCCTAAACCTGTTACCTACTGACCAATAAAGTCCATAATAACAAGGCTATAGAGATCGCAACCATCTTCTCCACGGTGATGGGCTTGTAGAATGTGGTACTTTGGTGCTGGATGGCAGGTGCTGGGTTGTGTGGGAAGGGAAAGTGGGCTCCACCCAAAGGTTCAGCACCTTGTGCATATCACAGTACAATCTCCCTTGTAACATGAAGCTTGGCCTCAACCTTCTTTCCAGGACCAACACCTCAGCTCTGCTTCCTGCCATTGACTTGAGCTGAAATGTCTGCATGCCATCAAGACCCCCTTTCTCTACATAGTTCACAACCAGTACTAGGTACCTGACCTACATGGTGTGAAGACTATCAGCTCTTCTAGCTGCAGTTTGAAGGAAAATATCCCCAGCATGGCCCTGAGAAGGTATCAAAAGCTGTCTGCTATAAGAAACAGGGCTTCAGGTGCCTGAACATGCTGAAATCAGTTGGTAGCAGCTGCAAACAACATGTAACGGCAATTTGTTATACAGAGGCTGTAAATTTGAGGGCATAGGTCACAGGGCTTTTTCTTATATAGCTGAAGGCATAACAAAGTGATATTCATCGGGAAGATGAAAGGGAGCAAGGCATGTGTGATAGCCAAACATGTAGATGCGTAGGCACAAAAACCTGTGGGACACATTCATTTCCATTACCTTTGCTACCTAACCTGCTGTTGGCAGAAGGACACTCTCACAAGTTTACTAGTGTAGATGTGGGCTGTACCATACCATCTGCCTTGTGTGACAGCCTGTGTACCCTGACATGTTCAGTTTACTAGTACAGTTATAGACAAAGATCCCAAGTACCTTTTCCTCCTCTGCGGAAGATTAACAATGTATATGAGTTGCCTCTCACCTGATATGATCTCTGAAGAGATGGAGTGGTGTAGGAAGAACGATGGACTTCAGACACCATCCCAATACACACAACTGACTGAATCAGGGCAGTCATCTTAGTCCGTTAGTATTTTAGTCCTTTTTAGAGCACCTGCTATGTTAAAGATGTGAGCAAAATTATGGTTCTGCACCCTTTGGAGTGTAGAATTCTCCCAGCTTGAGGGAGAATATGGTCACAGCCCTCTGATTTGCTTCACAGAAAGATGGAAAGAAAGAAAGAAAGAGAAACAGCATGAGCACATTGTGTGAGTTACAGAAGAAAGCAGCCATGATACCACAGGCCTCAAGGAAGAATTGAGTGGAACAGAGTCACAGTGGAAGAGAGCTGGTGGCATCCCCTTGGGGTGTGGCCTCCTACATCCACAATGCATGGTTACACGTAACAGGTCTGATCCACCCCATAAACAAGTACAGTGAACAATTTTACAAAATGCAACATGCAGGTAGAGAGAAACTAGCTAAATAAAAATATTTTTTCTTTCTTTTCCATTCTACAATTATCTGACCTTGGTCTCACTTTTGATCATCCTTTCACCGCGTTTTCTCTGCAGTGATGAATATCAGCAAAGCAATCCAATTTTGTTGCAATCACATTCCAAGTGGATATCAGGGGGGTCAAATTTTTTTAGTCATGTGTGTTGTTGAGTGCAACAGCCATCTTTATTCATGTTATACCACAGGGCAGATGGCCTTTTTCCAAATCACTCCACATGCATTTGACAAATCATGGAGGCATTCCTCACATGCCATGAAAAGTAAGGACTTAGCATATTGAGTACAGCTTTGCATCTTACTCTTCACAGTAAAAGGGTTTACCCTGCACTCTTATAAGTTCTCATTTGTTTTCTATAATCCAAAATTTATGCTGCTACCCAGAACATTTGTGTTTTAATCTAGGACAAAATTTGTTACTGGAATGCTATCTTATCAGTAGTATTATTTATACAGTGGTCTGTACTTATCCAGGGCAAAAGACAGGTAGCAAACCAAGAAGAATAAGCTGCCTAGAAAAGTATTCATCAATAGAAAATTATCTATGGCCTTACAGAGGGCAAAGATGGAATAGAAGGTCAATGAAGTGATAATTTATACCAATGAAAGGTAAACCTCACTGAGATTACAAAAGTATGAATTTCTGTAAACCATACCTAACGCTTACAAGCGTGTCAAATGTTTCTCCTCATGTAAAACGAAATAGTTCTATCACTGTCTGCAGCAGTACATAGTCTAGCTATTTCCAGTAATAGGAATCATGCTACCAAAGGCAAGTGTTGAATGAGACATGAAAAACTGGCCATGGTTCTTGGCTTTCATGGAAGCTGAATGGCAGCATATTTGGCTGTTATTTCTACACAGTATGACAGATTTTAGACTATAATATTGTTTTGCACTCCCTAGAACAGATTCAGAACTGATTTGAAGGGAAAAGAATTGTACAGATATACAACAGCTTGATGTCATATGACAACGTATGGCAGCCCAATGTAATGATCTTTATAATTGTTCTGCTACTGGACTTCACTTTATGAACTGAGTTTCACAGGAACAACAAGAGCACATTAGTGGGGGACAAATTGTTTACCCAAATAAAAAACTGAAGTTGGAGGCCAACCAAAAAGGTTTACAAAATCTTCCTGGATTCACTGATTTGCTAATTAAATGGTTTCTAAGGGAATCTTTCTAAAATGTTTACACTGAAATGTGTTTCAACTTACTTCTATGGAAACTTTAAGAAAACCATCAAAACTACAATGAAATAAAAGAAAAAATTATTTTCCAGTCTAAGTAAAAGAAAACATGTTTTCTGGACCTATTTTCTCCAGTTAGTTTATCTCTTAGACATTATCTTTATGACCACAATTGTACCCTGCAATGTCTATTTCTCTCTGCTGACAAAATAAAAAGTTCAGATATTTTTACCTCTATTTGGTGAAATGAATTTCTCTCTCTCTTACTTACAAATAGAGATAAATTACAAGAAATGGATACAAACACACTAGTAAATGTAAGTAAGTAGTCTTTTCTTGATATACAAATGATTAGAGAGGTTTTAGCTTTTTTCTGTTTAAGGGCCCAAGAAAAATTCTCAGTAGAGCTCTGGACCCTTGTGTAGCAAATGTAAACCTACTGACAGTAAACTATTCCTTAGTACAATTTTACAGAACTCTTGTCTGGAGGTATCTTACAGACCACATATAGAAAAATGTTTCATTAGAAAAAAAGGAAAAGTCATATAAAAACTGCATCACAATGAAATACACAATCCAGTTCAAAAAGCACAGTTTGGAATGTGATAAGCTCATAGTATTGAGGTACAATAGGAATAAGCTTTCAAAGTCTGATTACACTGTGAATTTGTTCCCATATGTGCGTAAGAGACAAGTGAATAACTGGATTGTAGAGTCAATGTGTTCCTAAAAATAAATAGCATGTCAGAATGTAAGTTTAGTTGCTCAGTAATATTTGAAATACAAACATGGGACTATGGAATACTGACCATGTTCAATAAACCAAGCATAAAAACTGCCACTGCTTCACTGGTGCTGCATCAAATCCAATCTCATGCAAAGTGTAAATAAAATTAATGAAAAAAAGAAAAGAGTGAAGAGATAATCCTTCATGTGGCATTTAAACAGTGTCCTGTTCTGTGGCCATTGTTTGCAGTAAATACAGAGAGATATTCTGAAATATGTTGAATGGGAACTATAGATCTCCCAAATGACCCTTATGCACTACTGTGTTACTCAGTGTGAGCGAACAGCATCATCTTGGTCCCTGGACTCAGAGGGAAGACAAGAGGATTCTCGGAGAACACAGTAATATGAGTAACACCAGCATGTCTGTCTGTATCTACTTATTTCCCAAAACACAGTTTCAAAGCAGGAAATTTCTGTATAGCTTGACAAATTCTGATAAAATCTGAGCTTGTTGCAAATGACCAGAGAATGCTATGAAGAAACCATCCCTGATTGCTGCTCAGAAGCCTCATGTGAAGTCAAAGAACAGGAAAAAGTCTTATGGAAAATACCTATACTATCAACCTTTTCCCTTAGTGTACTTTAACACACCTAGAATCCTTTGCAGATTTTAAATTCCTCTGTCAGACAAGCAAACCAGAGGCCTACAGTTAAACAGCATGAATTCTCTTCCTCCTCCCCTATTATAAATACCATGGATTCAGTTTTTTCTAGCCAAGACTATCTAACATTTAGCAAATGGCACAAACTGTAATAAATACACAGCATATATTTTTACATACTATATATTTTAAATATCCTAACTTGCAACATTTAAACATCACATAGCAGAAATAAAAGTGCATATATTTTGACCTGGACCTCAACTCCATGACTCCATGGATGAGTTCAGAGTACAAGTGTTCATTCTGTCAGATGTCAACTCCATGCATATAACCATATTAACGTGTCACTGAGCACAAAGTAACATATACTGCCTTTCTTTTGGGCTGTGTTAGCTCAGGAACTGTTCCACAGTAACATGGCCTGCAGATCAAAGCTTGTCTTTGTCCAGCCCAGTTTCAAGTCTAGGTAAAGGAAAAAAAGTCTGTTGACACTTGTTCATGCGCACATCTTCTCCAGCTCTTATGATAGGACATATGATATTTCAATAGCTAAAAAAAAATTTATTTCTAATTGCTGTCATTCCTCATATCTGTAAAATATCACTCAGGATGAATAACCCTGGTAGTGTTTTTATATTAACCTCTCCAAGGAAGTGATTTTTTTTTTTTAATAGTTTTTGTATCTATATTTTTCTCCAGAAACATTGCTGGTTTTAATTAATAAAAATGAAAAAGGAAAAGGATAAAATCCTTGCCTGAAGGTGAAAGCAATTTAAAGTTAATGGCCTTTTAAAAATTACTGGTGATTTTCTTACAAGACCCAGAGGACATATATTTCAATAACATCTGTGGTTGGGTTTTGGTATTTTTGTCAGCATATTGTTTATATTTCTTTAGAACATCAAAATAATTTACAGCTGCTTCAGTATCTCCTTGTTTGTATGTGCACATGCGCTGTGATTTTATGTATGTAATTTTGTACATGTGTGTGTAGTCAACTTTCTTACAGCTTTACAAAACTGTAGTCAATATTCTTACAGTTACAATTTTTCAGCTAAAGAGAACTCACAGATGAGACAATCACAAACAAGCAATGGTTACTGAGCGCTACCTTCTTCAAATGTAATTTTAATTACTGATGACTTGCTAATTTCACACATCTCCATATCTTCAAGTGCCAGCTCTGCTCTGTACCCTCAGTGGTGTGGCTGCTCTTTTATGTTGATATTGTGAATTATGGCTTCTCTTCAAAGCTTTATAGCCAAAGTGGAGCTAAAGGGCACTTGGTTGAGTAAGAACATATAATGGTATATGATGTGTACATTTGCTCAAAATTAAGAGTTGTCTTGATTTCAGGGCATCTTATAAACTGATGCTGGCCATAAAGAGAATTATGTACAACTCACAGCAACACCTACAAAAAGAAAAAAAAAAAACTTTAACAATGTTCAAGCACTTGGAAAAAAAGAAACAGTAGGATGGTCAACTGAATCTTTCTCCTCAGTGTCTGGATATGAGGTGGGAAATGGCTAGCACAGGTGAAAGGTGTTTGATTTAGTACCTTGCACTAGACCATTCACAGTAACCAGATATATTGTTACAATGGAAATTCTTGCTCAGTTCTGCCTACATGTGTGGTTGTATTTACTCTTTTTTTTTTTTGTATATGCTGTGTGTAGGGTCTGCAGGCTGGATGTAGATTTCAGCTTCAGAGGACAGGATATGGCTGCAAATAAATCTTTACTGACCATACCAGATTTTTGAGGAGAAGGACAGCCAAAAGTAAACCTCCTGACTCTGACAATCCTTGAGTAAGATATCAAGTCCTTACCAGAAAGCATGGGTTTTCCCTAGCTTCTCAGTGAAATTATTGCAGATTTTCTTATTTTTTAATAGGGAAAAACCAAATGTATTCCTTCATTCCATATGCTTTCTCATGTCAACCAAGAACCACATAAAATGAAGCATTTCAACGTAAATGCTTCCTGTAGCAAATGCCATCCATGGGAAACTTTAATCCGCGTGGGTACTTTTTGGTAACATTAGAAGCAGCAGAAAACAACATATTCTAACAGCAAAATGTCAAGTAAACTAAAGTATAGGCTCAATCTGTATTTGCAATCATCCAAAGAAAACGGGACTCCCACACAGTTGTGTATCATGGAGTCCATTACAAGAGTGTTTATTGAAAAACGTATCAAATTAAGCTTGGATGTGGGAGATGAGGGTAATTGCAATGGTAATAATGTATCTAAATGTCACATCACAAGGTCAGAAAAACCACTCTTCCTTTTGGTGGAAGTCAATTCACTGTCCTGATAAAGTCTCAGCTTTGTACTTCTGAGTTTAATGGAATGAACGTGCTGCTTGCTAGCAAATGAGAAAAGTTACCTGTCTTTTCCTGACCAAATGACATGTTAGAGAAGGAGTCATCAACTTCTTCACAAAGAGCCTCATTCCAACATTTTTCAGAAGGCAACAGCCACACAGAACAGCTTGCATACCACTAGGAGCCCCAGCAAGGGAAACTGTGGTAATAGTTCACAGAGCTCCTGTGGATCCCTCTGCCTTGTTGAAAAAGGAGCCGGTGTGCAGCTGACCCCTCGCTGCTTTGTACTGCACCAGCCCCTTTGACTCGCCTCTCCTGTTCTGAGAAACATGGGTATCGCTGCAACATTTTTGCCAGTCCTTTGACCTGACTTGGAAGAAATAGCTGAACAGTTCAGACAGGTCTGGCTCAGGAGTCATTGGTTGGACTGTTGGACTCTCTCCGTTTGACTGCAGGGATAACTAACTTGTGTTCTGCTGGGAAACTTGCAAGAAAAAATTATGTGGGGATCAAATTCTGAAGTCCTCATTTTAATAAAATGCACACAAAGAGAGCTTGTGGATTCTTTCTATTATTTACAGCGCTAAATTTTGTATTCTGAGAGGATAAGCCTCAAATAATAAAGGAAAAAATATTATCTTTTAACATATATAAATACAAAATGACTGTAACTTAAACCATTTCAGACACATTCCAGGATCTCCAAAGTAAATTCTGGCTGTGCAGGTAGGATAAAGTAGATGTTTATTCTCAAACATCATATAGACCTCTAAGTCAAGATAGTCCTCCCAGATGGAAACATAGTCTTGAAGCACTTAGTTGCATCATTTAATGTGGGGCTGCTATACAGTGTTGTTGATTTGTACAAGCTTAAAAACCACTTCAGAAAGCACTGACATCCTTTCCCTGCCTTTCCAGCCTTTTCCTCTCTTGCTGTACTCTTTCCACAGTGCATCAAGACAGCCATTCTCCTTATTCTCTTCCTTCTTTTAAAGAATTTATAATCTTTATGAAATGCACACCCCCCTCATGTTTTCATTCTTTTATCTTTATGATAGCAGAGGAGCAATTCCCACTTCAAATCTTAAGTCAATAGTTAATGAACAGAACCAACACCACAGACTAAGAGTAGGAGATTTAGGGACTTCATCCCTCCAGGAAATGCATCAGCATGATTTGTCTACTGAATCTCTATAATGTTCTTGTGGTACCTAAAATCAAAAGAGAAAGACAGCAGGGAACCTTTATTGATGTGTGTGTGTACATATATGTATATATATATTCACACATAATAGTGCATAAGGCAAAAGTGAAGGGCTTTACTTTTAATGTCTCAGAGCATTGATTATTCTAGCATGCTGAATAATCTGAGTGAATTTTCTTTTTAGTTCCGCTCTGGGATTTGGAGGAAGGTAAGATATTAATATATTATATAGTTCAAGTCTAACACTAATTAAGTAGGACAACTCACCTCTCTCCCCACTTCATCTCCCCCCTGCACTTGAAAATTACCAAGTCTCTATTGCTGCCTCACAGGCTGTAGACAGGGCCAGCAATTAAAGGGGCATTGACACTTTATATAGTTCATCCTCTGGCAATTAGAGTGTGAAAATTCTTAACTTAGTGATTTTAAACAGAAGAAATCAACTGAGTTGTAAATCTGGGTGGGGTGGGGTGGGAGGTTTCTGCTAATTGTTGCCTTGAAAGAATTCTCATTATAGCAAATCTGACAAAGGTGTCAGAGGCTTCTAATAAATTCATACTTTGGCTATAAATCTAAACATAGAGCCACAGGGCAGCTTTTCCTATTCACTGGTGATAGACCTAGAATAAAGTTACAAGAGACACTGAGAAGAAACAGAGATGCTGTCATAATACAGTAAACTCAGTACTGTAGATCCTTTAAATTTAAAGCACACTTTTTTTAAAAAACAACTTCAGTTCTTTGATATCAGAAATTACTCCAAAGCAATGGAGACAAATGTGCAGAAGTGATGGAAAACATTACTGAATGACCTCACATATTGACGAAGTTCTGTGTTTAGAATAAATCGCAAATTTTGCCCAACCTAATTTGAAAATTGTCAAAGTGAAGAGTTTTTCACTAGGTGTCTGCTGTGAAATATATTTGAAACTGCCATACACAGTTGAGATGAAGGCAAACCATCTTTTAAAAATATGATACTGATGGACAAGACTACTGAATAAGAGGGTGCTGAAATTTTGCCTTTTCTGGATAGATAAAACTTTTAGATCTTGTAACATACTTTTTTTCTTATGCAAAAGCAAAACCATCCTAAATTCAGGAAGGATCACTGTAAATGGAAATGTACATTTCCGACTGCAACCAGTGCAAAGCAAGAGTTCTGTATCATCATCTTGCTACACATATAAAATGTGAGGAAGGAAGAACAGTGTTGGAGTTATGATTTAACTGAAAGAAAGAGTTAAAATGTGAGGACTTTTTTTTCCATCTTTGCCACATAGCCCAATCTTTGATACTGTCAGAAGTGGAAATGCAGGGAAGAGTGTAAGAACAGTGTAAACATTTTGCAACACTTCCCTGAATATTATAACAGTCTCCAAAATTTGAAGCTCAGTCTCCTGAAACCACATGCGGATTCCTCATGAGTAGTAACTCTCAGTAGATTTCCTTCTCATAACATTACCCAACACCTCTTTGAACCAGTGTAACTACTGTGTAACCAAATTGTGTGAATAATCAGGTTCTTGGATCAACACACTATCTAAATTGACTATAAATACACCACACGCTAATGATGGAAAATATCACCTAATTTCTAAAAATCTGATCTTTTATTTTTCCATTTCTCTGTAGCTAGAGATTACAAATGCTAGTAGTTTCCTCCTAGAAAAAAAAAATGTTGCATGCTATGACTTTTTTCTTTTCAGTTAGTCATTTCTGTCATTACAGAGTGCTAAAATATGTTTGTATTTTGAAAAAAAAGTTTTATAAATTTATAAATTTATTACTATTACAAGTTTTCTAAAACTGCACTTCAATAAAAGGCTTAGTGCAACAGATGATACTGAAGTACGTATCCCATTTCAGTCCTTTCCATCATTTTTACTGATTCAGTAGATAACTCACACTCATTCTAATGTACAAGATTGGGAAGCAGATCAAAATGGAGAAACATCTAGCTTTTTATGTCATTGAGCAGATAAATTAATGCAGTTTTCTCTGTTATGAATTATGCACCAAAAATGCCTTCAACTTATCACAGAATAATATTAAGCCTTTGAATAACAGTTTTAAAACAATAGGATTTATTTGTCACTTGTCTGGATTTAAGGTTTCTATCTTTATCATTAGCTAATGCATAATTTCTGTACATGATAATGAAAATTTCTTAGGCTACTTGCTGAAAAAATAATTATATGCTTCCCAATACTTCTGCCATGTGACTGATGATTTTAGTGTTCAGTGTGCTGGCTAGCTAGTTGAGAACTAGAGACGGTTTGTATTTGGGAAGCAGGGAGTGAATTTGCTGTCATATAATAATATTGAGCATGAAAAGAGATTAGCTTTTTTATGTATATCCTCATCACTCTAGGACATTTCTAGCGTAATTATCTGTTGGGTTCACATACCTGCATTGGCTGATTGTATACTGGTTTGGATTTCTCAGTAATAATAATTGCCCGAGTAACTGACCTGACATGTAAACCTATTTGTCCGCTATAACAAATTAATTCCATTAACAATGACATTTTTTAGGGAAGGCATACTTTCCTAAAACTAAAGGGAGGGAAGGGAAGTCCACAGGGAAGTCTTTTGGAGAATGGCACAGCAACAAGTCCTCCATTCAGGTTTTATTTCATTTTGATCTTTTTCTGCTTTACTTATTTTTAAATATTTAATAGGTTAACCGAATTTTAAAACCAGTCTAAAAAGTGAAAAATCAGTTTTTTCTTTGAAGTTTATCCTCCACATCCCCTCCACTGACAGAACTAAAAGAACCATAATAGATTTTTCTATGATTTTTTGGCAACATTTTTATGGCTCAGAGTTTGGACACAATATTTTTGATAGACCTGAGAGGAAAAGGAGCCAGAGAAAATAATTCTTAAAATAAAACAAAGAAAAAGGGTTCTAAAAAGTGCACTCGCACACATAGTGATCTCATAGTGAAAGTAGAGTGGATTTGTGTATTTTTAAGTTTTGACACATTGCAAATTATAATCAAAACTAAAAAAGCAAATGGCTTAGTTCATGTTACAAGCCACTAATGACTTGTTTATTCAGAGATAAAGGACATTGTCCATGTATTCATGTTCTTTTTTACAGTAAGGATATTGAAAAGATATGTGAATGAGTCCATTTTAAAAATCTGTTTTCTTTCACTCACAGAATTTAAGGTTTGCTACATAATTAATTTGTTGTGAAGTGATTCAGCACAAACCTGTTCTAGTCATCAGATAGAAGTACATGAAAACAAGAATTACTACAGTGAGATGTGGATGTTATTATCATTAATGCTATCTTTTAATAGTGGTACCTAACGATCTCTGCAGATTTATGTCATCATGCAGGAGAACCAGATTTGATTCTGATCTCTCATTCTCTTACTAGAATCAACCTGAACATGTTAGGTCTTAAACAACTGAAGTGTTTGGCTTAATTCCAAGAGCATGGCTAATTCCATTAAATCAAGAGGTTCATTTACATGCCTGCTATTACAAATGTACCATGTACAAACTGGTAAAGGTATCAGCAAAAAGTGCATATATCTTAAGCCACTGTTTTATAAGGGCCTATGAAACACTTAAGGAGGCAATGCACGAAACTTTTACCCCCTGAATCTTCCCCTCCTCCCTGCCCTCAATTTCCCATGAAAAAACAGAACCAATGAGATTAAGATTTTGGTCCTTACTTTAGGGAACTGATCTGGTGCTATAAAACAGACTTTCCAGGGCAAATACAAAAAGGAGCAATTATATAATTACTATAATGGAAGTTGCAAAATCACAGCATCCTAGAAATCATTCTAATATTATTTTCAAAGGACTGTGTAAGAGTAGAGTGAATGTTCACTATATGTAGAAGACTAACTTGCGTTTTTCTGAATTAATTCAGGGCAAAGAGTCTTGTACAATATTTTAAACCTTTGACTGTTTCCTTGAATAGAGTCTTAAGCCTCAATAGAGAAGACTTGTTCGATTACAAAGTCCTGAAGCTTATAAACTGCACACAATCAGACTGAAATAATACTTTACAAAGAGCATACAGAAGATGCTGCCATGGGTTTATGTCTGTCCATGGAGCCAATGTATTAATAATCTGTGGTAACCACACAAAGTAGGACAGGTAATAAAATCAGTTACCATCTCTGGTTGGACTACAAAATGGCATTTTACCGTTAACATAGAAGGAAGGTTTCAAATTCTTCTGTGCTCACTCAGAATCAACATGGAAAAACTATTTCAATATGTATTAAATATCCAACCTCATGAACTCTTCAAGATGCCTTTAAATAATTATATTATTACTAATTATATTAATACTAATTAAGTTTGCTGACGACACAAAATTGGGAGGAGCTGTTGACACTCTCAAGGGCAGAGAGGCCCTGCAGAGAGATATGGACAGACTGGAGAGCTGGGCAATCACCAACTGTATAAAATTTAACAAGGGCAAATGCCAGATTTACACCTGGGGCATGGCAACCCTGGATGTACGTACAGACTGGAGAATGAGAGGTTAGAGAGTAGCTCTGCAGAGAGGGACCTGGGGGTTCTGGCTGATGGCAAGTTGAACATGAGCCAACAGTGTGCCCTGGCAGCCAGGAGGGCCAACCGTGTCCTGGGGTGTATCAAGCACTGCATTGCAGCCAGTCGAGGGAGGTGATTGTCCTGCTCTACTCTGTGCTGGTGAGGCCTCACCTTGAGTAATATGTGCAGTTTTGGGTGCTGCAGTACAACAAGGATATAAAGCTACTGGAGAGTGTCCAGAGGAGGGCCACAAACTTGTGAAGGGTTTAGAGGAGAAACTGTATGAGGAGCGGCTAAAGTCACTTGATTTGTTCAGCCTAGAGGAGAGGAGACTGAGGGGAGACCTCATCGCTGCCTACAGCTTCCTTACAAGGGGAAGAGGAGGGACAGGCGCTGATCTCTTCTCTCTGGTGACCAATGATAGGACCCGAGGGAATGGCAGGAAGATGTGCCAGAGGAGGTTTAGGTTGGATATTAGGAAAAGGTTCTTCATCCAGAGGATGGTAGAGCACTGGGACAGGCTCCCCAGGGAGGCAGTCACAGCACTAAGCCTGATGATATTCAGGAAGCACTTGGACAACGCCCTCAGACACATGGTGTGAATTTGGTGTTGTCCTGTGCAGGGACAGGAGTTGGACTTGATGATCCTTGTGGGTCCCTTCCAACTCAGGACATTCTATCATTCTATGATTCTATGATCTCTCAGTGTTCCATAAATAAAGTCTAGAGATGGAACGGAGGGAGGTATTTTACATTGCATTACAGTGCATGAAGTGGTAGCGTGAGCAAAAATTTAATACTCCAGTTTGCTCTCTTTTTTACAAGTTATATAAAAATTATTTCCAAACGAGTTATCTAAATTCAAGCTTAAATGTCTTTTTCAAAACACCAAAAGAGACACAAATGTCTGAGGTCAAGGACTGGATTTTTTTGCATTCAGAATTTCTTTTTTTTTTTTTTTTTCATATACCTTGTGATTCTCCCATTTGTTACAGTGATGGACAAAAAGTGTAAGACTCTCACAATTAATCCTCTTGCAGATGACAATATTTCTGGAGAATGTGATTTCAACCAACCAGCTTTGCAAGTTTGATTCTTGGAAATGCCAGCATTAAGTCCAGATATTTTAGACTTGTCCACAGACTTTAGCAATGTATTGACTACTCCTTTTACTTTGGTTCATCAAAGGAACTGAGAAGGAACCAGACTATCTTGGAAATCTTTTGGTCCTGCCTCCAACCAAAGCTATAAGAACTGCCAAGTCATTCCTAGGATTCTACCTTCCTCTCACATTTTCTTGGAATTTCTGTTTAAATCAAAATTTATTATAGTACTGGCAATCTCTCAGAACATGTAACACAATGATGATTCCGACAACACTTTTCAGAATTAAAAGCAATCTAACCTAGGGCTGGGAGGAGTTGCAGCACTGTCCAACCATATATTTCTTCAGTTATCTTGAATTCTTATCAGGCCATTCAACCATGTTTTGTGTTACTGGGGTGCGGTGAAAAAATAGATACAACAAGAATCTGTTTCTAACTTGTTAGGATACTTACTTGCATGCTCCTTGTGTCATAAACTTCAGAAGTTTATCAGCCTGTCTTCTAGTTCATGCTCCCCTGGATGCCAAATCATGATGCTGCAAAGTAAACTGCATCTCTTTCCATCAAAATAGTTTTCATCAATGTCTATTTATTGGTCAATCTGTGCTTTTCTTTTTCCTTTTAATCCTCATGACAGTGTCTGGCCCCAACAGTTCTATTTGTTTCACAAAATAATGGGTGATGATTGGAAGACAGCATGGCAACTGTACTGTAAGGAAACAAAAAAAATCACATCTAGTAAATGTGATTTAAGATATTCCCCCAGAAACCTAAGGAGAATCCTTTTCTCTGGGTAGAGGCCATGCAGTTCTAGACAGAACACTGATTGGAACTTGGAGAGACAGAAAAAAATACTGTTTATGATAAAGGCTTGGGTAAAGGTTAAGTGAAGTAAATGTTACAGCTTGTGCTTGATAACAAACAGCAGAGATCCCTGGCATATTCACAAACTCTTCCAAGGCTTGTTAGAAACATTTGCTCTGCAGGTGCTTTTTTTACAGTCTTAACTGCTCAAAATACAGCCTCTCTTTCCCAGGGTATTCTAAAAATGTTGTAGTTGTTGACATTACTTAGTGAGGGGGAGAAGAAAGTATGGGGACATAGGGGTCTAATAGTGATGGAAATTGTTATCTGCACATGAGCATTTTGTGTCAGATCCACGTAGGATCATCACATATTTTTTCCCAACAGTTTAATGCACAGATAAGAATGCAAATGATTTTTCCGCAGGTACTTTTAAGTCCCATCACAACAATCCTTTCACTTTGAACAATGAGAAAAAAGCAAGGAAAATTTCAGAGCTTTTTTTTTTTTTTAATATAGACATAACTGTACAATTACAAAAGAAAAGGAATAAACCTCAGCAAGAGGTTTGAGTAAGCACATGAAAATATGGATGCTTGTCTGACCCTTACCTAATCTACAAAGATGTCTGGAACCTGATGGAAATCAGGCAAAGCCAGACAGCTCAGGAAATTCTAGAACTAGAACTATCTGCTACTTAGTAAGAGTGCAAACAGGTCATTTAGGAATTACATTATTTTTGGAGGCATATCACTGGAAGGTACTTCTTTCAAAAGGAGCTAGAGAAGTTAGGAGGCTAACTCCCATCTTTCCAATAGGGATAGGCTTCTCATGTCCCTTTGTCCCATTCATTTTCACTGGAAATGTGGTTTAATTCTAAAAATTATACAAAAGCAGAAAATTATTAAAGAAATATTCCTGTGCTGCACTAGGCAAATCTGAGACTGCTGAAGTTTCCCGTCAGAAAGCAGGGAAATCCCAGCCTTGAGTAAGTGATTACATTCATTTAAGATAAAGAAAAGTCAAGATTCTTTTTTCCACACTGCTTGATTCAGGCTGGGAGTTCAATCCCAGCTCCTAACATACAACTCCTTTTCTTTTCCTCATTGTTGCTGGGTTGTTCTCAGGCAAGTGTTTCTCTGGATTTGACCAGAAATTGTATTTTTAATGTGAGACAACTTTTCTGGCAATTACTGAAACCAGCACATTTAAATGGAAATTCAAGTTGTAAAATGGAACCAATTTTTGGCAAAAATATTCACAATGCAATGTGATGGGCATAGGACCAGATGCAAGGAACATAACATGTCTGCTGTTTCACAGAAGCTATCAGTTCTTTAATTTTTCTCCTCTCTCTGTAGCACAACACTTCTGCCATCTGCTCCAGTCATTAGTGCAAAGACAGTACCAACACGTTCAATTACTGTGTTCTCTCTAACCTTTTGAAATAAGCTGTAATCACGTATAAAATGTGAAAATGTGAAAAGTCCTCACCCTGTCTTCTCTTACAGACTCCTGATCTGAGCACTGAACAGGACACAATTCATGCATTATCAGAAGTCCACCTCTCCCTGTATCCCCCTCTCAGGCATGTTCAACATCAGATTCCCCAGCCTGTGTCTGGTAGCTAAGGCTCATTGCAACACTTACACTATCCTCCTCCTATCCCAGCTGGTTCCCCTTGCCTACCTTCCTTCTCCTTTTCTTTACCCACAGCTCTGGCTGGCAGCTCTATGACACTACATCATAGCATCAGGCTTCTCCTACCTTTTGCTTGTGCCAAGAAGGCAGGAATCTGGCTGCTTTTGCATGCTCTAACTATTCTTCCTCTTCTGTCTGGCTTTTGTACAATATGATCTCCCTCCACCTTCTTCCTCACTGTATTTATCTTACCTGATATTTTTGAGTCACAGGAGTGACTGAACTGCATGAGAAGACCATATGATTGATGTCTGGCCAAATCCTAAATACTAACACTCTCAAATACTGTAACTTTAGTCAATAATACAAGTGATTTCCATGGTTCTTGAGAGTTCTGAATTGTTTGTACATATTAGATGTTGTCACAGACAAAGTTAAAAAGATCTTGGGAATTCTTGGTAATTGGTAATTTTTGCAGTGCCACATACTCTGAATATATAGAAAAGCAAGATGGCATGTTTGAACTTAAGTAGTTGATAAGAAGTTCTTATTCAAGTAACACTGTACAGAAAACTCTGTGAATGTGTTTGCCATAAAAGCTTTGACATTTATAAAGGTCTAAGGCAAGTTATTCACTTCACAGACACCCCTACAGAAGAACAGCATTTTTTTTCCTTCTGCTTTGCTTTGCAGAAGGAAACCACATTGCAATGAAAAAGCTAGTTAGACATGCAGAGGAGCAGAAGCAGATTGTTCTTCAGAGCCTGCCTGCTAAGAAAGAATGGATTTTCTCCAAGGACCTCATTCTAAGCCAACCTGAGAAGAAAAGCCAATACATCTTAAGTAAACTATAATTTTACTAATTTTACTATAAATTGTCTCTTGAGCTAAAGAAAGAATATGATTCCAAAGTGTTAATCACTGAAAAGAATCAGTCTATTTGTTATCTAAAGATTAAAGAGATTATTGATATTTTTTTAGGATACTTGGTATTACTTTGGAATTTGTTTTCTTTATCAAATCTGTTGTAGTGTGAAGATGAATGTGATTTTGTTTTTAAGGTATACCCACTACAATTCTTATCCAGGTATTACAATAATATTACAGTATGATAACATCCTTCTCTTCTGTCCTAAATCTTTCAGCTTTTCATCATAAAGAGTCCTTTTAAAGTCGCCTGCAAAGTATTCTAATTGGCTTATTGCCAATTATTTATTTCTTAATTGGCTCTTCTTCCTTATCTCTCTCATTCTTCAAATATACACGCACTCTTTCAGGAGTTAGCCCCCCTCATCTATCCTGGGGATGTGATTCTAAAACTCCACCAGTTTCCATTTTGACTGTCAGTGATGACAGTTTCAACTGCCTACTTCTTTGCTTCCTCCAGAATTATCTCTAGTCTTGCATGCAATCTGTACATGCAAAAAACCCAAACAAACAAAAAACCACCCTGTACAATGCAAATCTATGAAGCCTCAAACTCCTCTAAAACTATCCTTTCCTAGGACATTAGAAAAAATTTTTAGATGTTAGAAAACTTAACTTTGATAATGACTAGACAGCAAAGAACTTAGATTGTTGCCTTGAATGTTAATATAAGCACTCTTTGCATGTGACGTGTTGTTGAAACTTCAGATTCTGCCACAGATACTGCCTTATGATAGCATGCCTGTTATTCAGCACACCTGAAGCCTTTGCTGTTAAAATACAGCTGTCATTACATTTTATACCTACAGCTCTTTCTTTCATTGGTTTTCCCTATTGTTTATGAGAATAAGATCAGCATGACAAAACTGATCATCTACCAAATTTCCTCACTTCTTTCCAAGATTAGAAGTGAGATTTTAAAATCCATAGATCAAAAATTAAGCTGGCAGGGAAATCAGAGAATTTCAGATTATGCAAGAATTGAAAGCATATTGCGATACAATGTTTAATGGCAGCATCGCAAAAATTCTGTTTTTTTCTGTGTGCTGTTCAAATCCTTTTGTTCTCCCAGAGCCTCATATGATGGCTCGCAATGAGAACCCAACAGCACTGGTATAATAGGGATGTTAGCCAAAGATCTGGCCCCATCTATTTTGGAATGTAAAATATATTACACAAATTTAGGAAATATAAAAGCGATATATTCTTGTTTGAATTCCTCTTTGGATATAATTTGTCCTCAACCCTAGAGCACTTTGATATTATCATTTAAGGCACATTTTTAACATGATAATTTGAATTTCCAACACACATTCTGGGTGAAACCCAGGGAACTCTGTACTTTACTAGCTGCAGTATCACATTAAAGACTGGTTAGAAAAGGAGAAAATTGGGTACAGTATGGTCAACACTAAATAAAAACTTAAGCACAAGGAATTAAAATATTCTGATGACAATAAACTGTTCTCATTTTGCAAGGAAGACTGTTTTGGAAATACTGGTGTAAAAGTCCTTGTGTTTTTTGGTGTCTCATTCAGAAAAATATGATGCAATTTGTAGAAATCAAATCAGTTAAGATGTTAGATGTATTTCTACCCTCAGCAATTTCTCACCAGTTTAACAGTCTGTGTCCTACATGGAGCTAAGCCATGATATTTCAAATGCGCAGGAATTGCTGCAATAGCTATTCAGAGTATTATTCATTAGGGCACTCCTGAATATTATGTAAACTGAGATGAAATTCCATGCCTGAGGTAACAGCAAATTCCTTGTTGTTTTCAGAAAGTCAAACAAACATTTCTGAGGTACAACTTGTGCTTATATTAGAAAGAGACAAATTCATGAAGATTTCTCCTGAGCTGAGCCATCATTCTCGTAATCCTCTTCCCTCCAGTTACATTGAAAGTAGACTTACATTTTGACAAGATTTAGTTTGTTCTTATGTTGTGATGAGAGATGCCAGATTCAGTCTGGAAAGTGGATGGAGTCAAAATGTATTTGGATTTCTTTTTCTCTGAATGTTTAACCTCTTCCTGGCCAAAATTTTTTGCAGGTATAATTTGGGGATTTGGATTATTTGGCAGAGATTTCAACATATCTTCGTAGCTACAAAAGGGACACCAGATGTTCAGGAATTCTTTACATATGACTAGTAAGAATGCAAAAATCAGCTTCATAGCTCATGCACTTAGCCTTGGAGTAGGCCCCTTAAAGAAAAGCAGCTGGCTTTGCAATGGTGAACAGTATGGTATTGCTGTGAATCATTCTGGTTTCTGGATCAGTTTAAAACAGACACCTGACCCAGAGGAAGGGGGGGGAAATGTTCTTTTTTAGGGAGTAAAGTATAACAACCGAAACCATTCAAAAAACAGAGATCCCCTCCCTAAATCAATAGTAGTTTTGAGATTATAGTGATTATGAATTTTGGCTACCCTTGCCAAATCCTAGTACAAATGTCTCCTTAGTAAATTGTTAGCCACCCCCACAAAGTGACAGCCATTCACTGAGCATGAAGAGCAGAGAGGCCAACCTACAGATTAATGTGTTCTGGACACATTGAATTTACCGAGAATCCACAGTAGTTCCAGCCTTTCCCGGGTGCTACCACTGACTGACTTCTCAGCAGACCAGCAGGAGCTAGATCTCCAGAGACCATAGGCAAATGCCTAAGGTTCACCCTGGCAAAATTCCCAGGCATTTAAAGGAGATATGCCCTGGAGCTATACCCTTAAGTTATACCCCTTATCTAGAGATACATTCTTTAGAGAGATGTTGCCTCGATAGGATTATGGCTTCCCTAGCAGCAGATTACAAAATTCTTAAACTTCACTTTGTCTACAAAATTCAGTTAATACTCCTCATTCACCACATCTTTTCAGTGAACATCTGCCCCGTTGAACATACAGCCCCAATGGTATAGCAAAGGGCAAGCAAAACTAGGCAGAGTTTAAACACTCATGATTTAGGCAATATACAGTTTAGCTATACCTCACTGCCAAGATTGGATACATTTTACCTACTTTTTAGTTTAACATACTGTACTATAAAGAACATGGCTTTTGTGAAGTGTCTGGCTTTTGTAAACTGTCAATGTGTGGCCCTCAGAGCAAGAAAAGCTGGTTTCATCTGAGTAAATGAAAATATAATGGGCCCTGCTTAAAGTGATACTACAATTTATACTTGGAAAAATCTTAATGGATTGTACAAAACACACATACCCATGCCCCTGTTACTACTACTACCACAATTATTATTATTTCAGTGTTTTCCCCTCAGCAGAATGAACTATAATAAATCTACAGCAGAAATGGGAAAATTTGATGTATAATTAGTCACAGAAGGCCATATTTTGTCTGCTATCTTTGACTGCTACTGTAAGACTAAATAAAACTAGTCCCTGATCCCAACAAGAAGCATGCCTTGCTGCATCCACATTGCAAAAGTCTTTCTTTCCCAAAATATTGTAGCAACTTCTAAATTGATTACTGAGAACCATGCCTGGCTTGTCCTTTCCCCTCAGAACTGGACACTGCTTGGGAGGGCACCAGTAGGCACAGACAAAAACCACACACCAGGGATCCTGCTTCCCCTTGAATCATAGGAACAATTGTGGTACAGTGCTTAAGTCCATTAAGCAAGTACTTTTTTCAGTTTAACAGCAGATGCAGTCTTTAAATGCTAAATTAAGTGCTGCAATGTTTAACATTAATTACCTAGTCTGTGCACCTTCTTAGGCAGTTAATGGAGATCAAATTAATTATTTAATGTTTACTGTTTCTCCATAAACCTATAAATGTGCAAAAAGCTCATTAGGCTATTTTACAATGAGAGGAGCAGATCTTCAGAAAAGCTCATCAAGGATAATACAACCAAATCTTCCTAAAGCAAGCTTCATTGGGAAAAAAATACCTGTCTTGATTTATATTAATATAACATTAAATAAGGATAAGTAAGAATAAGCTTTTTCATCAGTAGAACTCAAATTGTCTTTCAAAGGAGATAAGCATCACTAACTGCCATACTGAGTGTTGTCAAGCAACCTGCCTTAACTCACCCAGTAGGCCAACATGCAAGCCAAGAATAGAGTTCAGCTCTCCTGGGATGCAGTCCAACGACCCGATCATTAGGTAACGCTGCCTTGGTTTGGTGTTAGCAAATTATGACTTTCTTACAACCCCAATCACAACAAGTTTTCCCCCAGAATGATATAATTTTAGCCACATTTCCAGCAGGACTTAAAGCAAGTATACGTGCAAATCTAGCTTCAACCTAATCTAAACATACTTTCAAAAATAACTTTAAAATAAAAACCCTAAGAATTATAAAACTTCCCAAGTAAACTATTTGGGAAGTAATCATTATTTATAATTTTTAATCCTAAAGCTTTTAGAATAATTTATTTTTTTAATCTATTTAATGAAAATACTTGTAATCAACCCAGGCTGCCAAGAAGACAGGCTATGTCACTTGAAGTAATTTTCTTCCATGAAACACTTTCCAATCTGCTGTGGATTTGCCTGTCTGTAGATGTTAATGATAGGAAATGTCAACTTAAACGTACTTTTCTGCCTTAAATCTGCCAGATGCCAGAATGTGCTTAAATAAAATGAAAGCTCTGAAAAGAATGTAACATTAATTTTAAATTCCCAAACCCAACTTACTTTCATTGAGGATCTGGGAAAGACATGCAGTGTACATAAATGCACTGATTGATGTTGAGAGATACCAAAAATAACCTCATCACATCTGACTTTTGAAAATGAAAACTTTTTCGTAAAAATACTTCAAGTCTTCTCCAGCTAGGTCATACGGCACTAATAACATTCCACATAGTGAGTTGACTGGTTTCTGATGTCTTCAGCTTTACAGTGACAAGGCATAACCTCTAGAATATATTGCAGTTATGGAAAAGCAATCTGTTCCCTCCAAAGCATGTGAAAGCCATTTCTGAAGCAGACAGAAGATAGTTCCATAGGACAGGGAGATCATTTGTACCAGGTGGAAACTTTGCTTAAATCACTGAAGTTAGTATGCCAGATACATTTACGTGACCTTAGCAAAGCTGCCTAAAGCAGGCTCTGCAACAGGGCATGGATGTATCTGTTCACAAATACTTCTATGTTGTTGTTATTAAAATTTGAATTTATGTGTATTTTAAAGGAATAGTAGGTATGATGCTAGTCATGCAATTGAAAGACATCACAACCTTTCCATAAACCACCACAGAGTAAAATTCAGTTTAGATACAAAACCTTAACCTGCCTGTGGCCTCCCCAGACACTACAGCTCCTCAGAGCATCACAATGAAGATTTGAGCTAAGACTTTACTAATCATAGGCCCTGTAATATTCAAGGGTATGCCTATGACACTATACAGTCTGTTTCTGTTTTGAACTTTCAAAAACATTTGCCCAAATCTTATCTGATCAATCCTTCTTTTTTGCAGAGCCATGCTAATAGGTCACTTTTCCCTTGTAGACCATTTAGTAACATCTGCAGCACAAGTAGCTTAAACATCCACTCTTTTTCCTTCCTCCTGAGCTTTCCTCTCACTTCCTGAGGCTTCCATGTGTTCTTAAAAATTCTTGGACCTTGTGCTTGAAAGTGATTTCCTTTGGAATAGCGATCACAGCTGATTCCTCATAGCCATCCTTCCCCTAACATTGCCAGATATGACAAAAATATTCCATTCAGTAGCACTCAGTAATTTAATTAGCTTAGTAAGGTCTGAGTCTCAGGCCTCTACAACGTTACTTCATCTGATTGCTAAATTTCAGCCTTGGTCCTTTCAAGCAATAACTATTTTTTTTTTTTTAAAAAAAAAACAAGGTTGGCAAAATATTTTGCATTTTTAATATTCATTGTACTCACTGCTTATCTTTCACATATTTCTTTGTGTTTTGATTCTATTTGCTCATCATTTCTTGGTTACCAACATGAATTTATAACCTACAAAATCTGAGAGGGAAAAGAAAACAATCCATGAAGACAAAATAATTTCTATTTTTTTAATCACAGCTAAAAATATGCCATTGTCCAGCTAAATTCTTTTTTCTATTGATCCAGATTTTCAGGCTAAAATAACCAATAATTACTGATCAAAATTTGCTTTCAACAAGGAACTTTACAACCATGAACGTTTCTTTGCATTTAGATTAAAAAAAGAATGTTCAAATGTTAAGAGTTTTCCATAGGTCAGAATTTTCATCTTCCAGCCATTTTTCCCCATGGATGCATTTAAGCTGCATTTTAGAGCCATTAAAAGTTTACTTGATTTGTTAAGGAACATGAAAGTGCATGCTTGCCTATCATTTAGGCAGGAAAAATCACTTTGCTTATTTAAATCTCTGTTCTTACTAATGGGATTTATTAAGGGTCTGCCTGGACACGAGCAATTCCCCCATTCAGAGGTGAATGCATTAAAGGTTCTGGGCTTAGAAAGAAACTAAATGTGAACTTCAATTCCTTTTTTTTGATTGGTTAAACATACACCATGAAGTCTTTTTAATATTTCCTGAAAACTTTTAAAACTGAAACCCTGTGGATGAGGGAAGGAAATGCCACTGGGCAGGGGTACAATTCTGGCAACTGGTAGAAATGATAAGGCTGATTTGCAAGCCTTAAGATTGAAAGTAAACAAAATATTCTAAGGAGGACAAAGAACCAGAAAATCTTCCCAAGCAGCTCCTATAAATTGTAGAACACTGTTTTCTTTACCTCCAACTTGGCCCACAATTACATGCATTTGACTGTTAAGTCAACTTCATTAAGGAATGCTAATTTGAAGACACTGGATGTTACTGTCTGGTCCTGAAAGACATCTAGAGAGGCAGCTCAGGAAACATAGCTAGGATACTAATGTAAAGAGGAACATGCCAGGCATTTAAAAAAATAAATAAATAAAGTAGAAGAAATAAAACATCCCTTGAAAGACAACACAAGGGTATCGGATTTAGTGAACAACTGTACCAGTCAGACAACAATTCCAGGAAAGCACGGCTCAAACTGTATTTCCTATTATGCAAGAACAGGTGCAATTATAAATAAACAGTACTTTTCCCCATAGTGATTAAAACATTTGTTTTTCTATCACAAAGCCAAAGAAAGTAAACAGACCCATTTTTAATGCAGTACATAGGTATGACTTTACAGTGCCAATAAACTTGCAGTTTCCTTTTAAGATCACAAATGTAAGACATAACAGATGCAAATTTCACTATGATTTGTCATAAATAGTTTGAGCCACAAGTGTTAAGGAAAAAAAGTATTTTTTCACAGCTTTTAATGGCAGTGTTGTCCTGTGTACACAGCTGGCTGAATAATGAACTATACTTGTGAATAATTACCCCATCAATGATTTGGTTTTTTGTTTTTTTTTTTTTTTTCCAGCAGCCTGAATTCTCTCTGTCTAATGGACTTCTGATTCAGCTTGAAATAGAAAAAGCAATGTGAATTATTTTCCAGATGGAATGCGAGGATATTTTTATGGACTGGTGATGAAAGAACCCAAAATGTTTCAACATATGTTTACAGGAGAGATGCTCATACCCTCTGAGAATACTGAACAGGGGCTTCAGAAAAAAAGGGAATTTATGTCCAGAAGGAAACGCTCATGCACTTTTTAAATTGCCCTGTTCTTCTCTGCAAGGCAATTCAAGGCAATTTACTACTGGACAAAACAAATGCGTATAGTCATGAATCAGAAAGTTACCACAAAGAAGATGTGCAGTTAGTTTCTGCAGTAGCTTCATTCTACTAAATTGTTTGGTGTTCAGCTCTGTCATGGTTTTAGCTGGGATAGTTAATTTTCTTCACTGTAGCTAGTATAGTGCTGTGTTTTAGACTTAGTATGAAAATAATGTTGATAACACACTAATGTTTTAGTTGTTGCTAGGTAGGGCTTACATTAGTCAAGGACTTTTCCAGCTTCCCATGCTCTGCCAGGTGCACAAGAAGCCGGGAGGGGAGGGGATGCAACAAGGAGAGCTGATTCGAAATGGCCAAAGGGTATTCCATATCATGTGACATCATGCCCAGTATATTAACTGGGAGGAGTTGGCCGGGGGAAGCAGCAATCGCGGCTCGGGGACCGGCAGCGTCAGTCAGCGGGTGGCGAGCGGTTGCAGCACTTGTTGTTTAGTTTTTTTGGTTTTTTTTTTCCCTTCTTCCAAGGTTTCATATCTCTCTCTCTCTCATTATTTTTTTCTTTTTCATTTTTTTTATTATTATTATTATTACTGCTGTTTTATTTTAATTATTAAACTGTTCTTATCTCAACCCACGAGTTTTCTTACTTTGGCCCTTCTGATTCTCCCCCTCATCCCACAAGGGTGGGGGAGTGAGCGAGCGGCTGTGTGGTGCTTGGTTGCTGACTGGGGCTAAACCACAACAAGCTCTTTATCCAGCCTATAAGTGACACAGGCAAGAAGAAAACCTCATCGGTTTTTCTAGTCTGTAAGTTTTTGGTAGTGGATTGCCTATGTTATTATTCTTCCCTTGAAGTACTCATACTTGTTATTTTGCTGCTCAGCCTAATGGTCTCTATGATTCTTATTTTGAGTGTCTCAATACATGTTACAGGAGGTGGCAAGACACCTAACTTCAGAAGTTGAGGACTCTGCCGAGCATTTGCATTTGGCAGATTGAGGTTGACTTTTCTGAGTCCTTATATACACACATTTGTGAATTCTGCATAACAACAGTTACATTGATCTTTAAAAGTACCAGGCTCACAATGGTATGACCCCAGCATGTTCATTTCCATCTTCCTATATTATTATTGAGCTGCATAACTACTGAGCTACCTACGGTATTAGTTAGAAATTGACTGGAGAAACAGTCCAGAGAAAAGCTATGCAGCAATAGGATTATTCTTTACCTCTCTGTACACCTGTCCTGGTACTGATTATTAACAAGACTCGATTTGTGGAAGCCCTAATTATGCTTATCTGTTTACTAGCCTTAGGCAAACTAAGCAGACCTGACATAAACAACTGGAAAAGAATTCTGCAACAACCCCAGGATATAGCAGTCATTACCAAGTGTTAATGCACTGGTGACCTTGCAGTGCATACACTTACAATCAATATTATGCAATTATTCAAAGTCTTGCTTGCTTTTTCCTTCTTAGTTAAAGCATTTTCACTCTCAAGTGGTTGCAAGACTTCCGACAGTAAATTAGTAGATGTACCTGATTTCTCATTTTTTAAAATGCCATTAAGCAGATTTTTTTTCACAAAATAACATAGAAAATACAAACCCAACCAGTTTTTTACATTAGGTGATCTCAGGTTTTGGCTAAGGACAGTGATATACCACAAACCAACCCATTTCACAGAAGTGGAAGCTTGCTTTGATTTGCATTTTATTCACGTGATGTTTAGCTGTTAGAACTTCTAGAAAATCCTCCCTTACTACCCTTTAGCCCCTCGCTTAGCTGTGCATAGCAGGATGTTAAGGGCAAACAGAGTAAGAGTTACTGGTAGAGAACATAAGCAGGTGGTTCTCCATCAGGCAGATATCTTAGGCTACAGTGAGGGTTAGGGTTCATATACTAAGGACTGATGAGCTATGTATGCTTATTGCTGAATCCTGAAGGCTCCAAAAATTTGTGATGAGGGATGCTATCAAAGAGCTTTTTGCAAATTTTCTGACCAATTTTTATTAACAATGGTTTAGGATCAAGATTATACTTCAGCACAGCAGGACCCGAAAAGCTACATATATTGCTGGATCATGTAAACCATTAAAGCCAATGTCAGTAAATACCTATTTTATTTAAGGGATACAGTATATATTTGTGCCCTATAGTTTGTCCTAGTCTATGTTGAATAGCGGCAAGAAAAAAACAATCCAGATTTCCCTTGTTCATAATCAGTCCCCTTTCTAGTTCTTCATAACAATTTTCTAAAAAAAATCAGTGCATCCATCCAACTGTGATTACATGTTAGATAAACTTCACAGAAGATAGGGCTTCACAGATAGATTACAGAGATGTTTGAGGAGACATCTTACTGGAAATGGCAGGGTGGTGGTTAGTTGTTTTTTCACTGTAAAAAGGACAACTTTCTAAGATGACAAAATACTTCATTCATGTAAGCTCCAGATGGTTTGTTTTAGCAAGGGATGGGGGAGTGGGGATATTCAGTCAGGCTTGACAATTTGTTTCTTTTTGTTTAAATAACTGCACCAATTTATTAGTTCATGGTCGTGTAATTCCACTGACATCAGTGCAGTTATTCTTGAATAGCAAGGTGCCAATCAGGTTATAAAATACTATCAACATATGGAGGAATGGTTTGTTGGGTTATGCTGGAAAATGGAATAACCCCAGTAATAAAAGTACTACAGAAATAATAGGAAAGCGTGTTACAGAGGATCCCCTTGTGGTCTTTCACTGGTGTTTATTAGTTTGGACTTATTATCTAGGTGAGCTAATGGCTTCCCTCAGATTCACATGAATGTCTTTGTCTCTTGTTTCTGTATTCTTGGTCTGAGGTGGGCTGCTTAGCTTAGGTGCAGCCCCAAACTTCTGGGCCCAGTTTCCCACAGGCAAACTAATATATTATCATAACACCTGGAGTACTAAAAGGTAATATAGTGATAACTACAGCATACGGTAACGGATACGGTACAATCTACTCTGTAAGTCCATGCTAAATCCAGCCTTCACATGGAGTGACACAGGAGTGTCCCCACACTCTCCACAGCATTTCTAACCCTGGTAACATGGTTCAGAAATGCTCAAGCTGCTACCTTAAACCTAATAGGACTTACCAAGCTTTAGCTTTGTACTGCGCAATACCACATAAGCTGCTTTTGGATTTGCTGGCCCTGGAAACAATATAGCCACTCTTATGAAGGACTATGCCCAAATTAATAAGCCTACCTAAACTTAACCTGTCTCTGCCTGGAGCCAGCTTGGGTTTTTCTGCACTTATAACTAATCTATACCTCATTTAAGGAGCTCACGGATAATGGAGATTATATATTACATACTGTCATATATTAAATGAGGGTACCTAGGCAGTAAAAGAATTGGCACTGTGTAAGATTTTATATAACCAAGGAGATTTTATTCAAATATCATTTTACTGGACTAGGATTCAAGTGGATGACAAGTCCACTTCTGTCATGGTCTTATGATTGAAAAATTGCAGCACTGAGTAAAACAGATTACATTTAACTGTTATTTTCAGAGGTGACACAGAATTGCTTTACTTCACAATTCACAAACCTTCACATAGAAATCCTTTGCTTTGCCTATGTCTCTTTTTGGGGTACAGAGAGTTGCTCACTATGTGTATGCAAAAATTATTGTCTTGGAAGATGTTTATACTGCACAGAGAACTCATTCCTTCACTCATATATATAGTACACTCAGACAGAAAGTTGAGAAACACTGAAAGGAAAAGAAAGATTATTAATTTATTCTAGACTTTACAGTGGTGTTCCCTCCAGTAAAGATGCATTTCTAATAACAAAGCATAAATATTCAATTTTAAATGGTTCCTGATCTCAAGTCATCAGTTAGATATACAGTCACAACTCCACCTGAAGTACCTGAGCAGTGCACACATGTGTTTTCCTCTGAATTCAGGTTGTTTGCTCCTTTTCCAGCTCTGCCTTATGCTGAAAGCCAAGTTCAAGAATTCATATCAAACAACAGAAATTGACATTCCCTCTGTTTTCTGTGACCTGCCTTTTCAATATGAAAACAAAGATCAAAAAATATTTCAGACTCTCTTTTCCCTCCAAGAGATCATTTGGCTCACCTGGTCAAATCAGTTTATATAACAAGCTTTTGCGATATATGATAGTGACTCATTTTGTTTGGAATGAGGATATGAAAAAGCATTTTTAAAAATAAAAGCCGAGGTTAAGATCTTTTCATTCAAGTAAATATTGAACACATTCCTAAGAATAGCCCTTCAGATCTCGAATAGGTTCAAGAACAGTTACTTAATAGTCTAAAGAACAAATAACTCTAAGTTTTGATTTTGTAAGAAAAATGTCAAAAGGCAGACTGAACATTAATCATATGATAGCGAATGCTTTGGGGTTTTTTGGTTTTAGGGTTTTCTGGTGGAGGGAGAAATCTAGGTAATGAAGAAGAATACTTGCAGAAATTAAATAAAACTAGAAGAAATATCAGTTACTCAGATGCTTTTATTTGATTGTGATTCTATAAAAGCAGCAATCAAAGAGGAGTCCAAACCAAAATTTTTGTTCAGAGCAACACAGAGACAAGGGAACACCAAATCCTGAGATTCCCAGTGGGATTCAGAGGCCACACTTCTAATGAGTGCAGGTGGAGTTTTGTGCCAGAATTCTTTTGCTTTTTGCTTTCAGACAACTGCAACTCTGGATCTAAATTTCACTGCTGCCTGAAAGGTCTGGGCAACCTATTGAATATTGGGCAGATTACTGGCCTCAGATTCCAGCTCTGCAGCCCAACTTTGTCTTTAAAACAAATGAAGTAAACCAAATATACAAACACACCAGTGTACAACTGTATGTTCCTTCTAGAAAACAAAGTATACTTCCATAAAAACAATCTTTTGCATGTTTTGCATTTTTCCTTTCTTAAAATCCCCACCTGTATCTTTTCCAACCTACTTTTTTTTCTGCCTCCCTTAGCACCAAAGACTTCCCAATTTCTTCTGTAGCAAGTACACACAATCCACAAGACCTGACAGCTCTAAGCAGTAGTGTCTAAATGGTACCTGTTGAATACAATGGCATGAGCAGGCACAATTCAACATACAAATCCAACGATATCTCACCCAATATGCATGTCTATATGTGTCCTTCTTTCAACCAATAAGTTTAGATTTTACTAAGATCACTCATACTGTACACAGAAGACCTTCATTCCAGCCACAGCCAAAATGAAATACCTGAAGCCAAAAAATACAGTCAAGCTCTCCCTCCTCTTTAGTCAGTACAGTGACTACTCGGCTCTAGTTCATGTTGCTCTTTCAGTGATTATCAGAGAGGAAGGACTGAGAGAGCTCAAGTCAGAATACACAGCTTGAGTTTTTCATCATGTTCCAGAAGAGTATCCAAGTGCTTTCCAAGCTGCTGAAAGAAATGGGGGTCTACCCTTCCTCAGCCTTTTCTATAGACTAGCTTTTCGGCCTCCTCACTCACTAGTCTCCTGTGAACCTGAGTGCCTAACTCAGAGGATATGAGTTCTGCAAAGCGACAAGGTTCCTTAAACATGGGTGTGGCTAGAGTGAATACCTTAGTCCTCCTGAAAAACCTTCCTTTGGCAGAGGAAGAGGCTGGCCTGTCTCCACAGTCATTAGGCTCTACTAGAGTCGGATAAGAGGCACACAAACCAAGTGACTGTACAGTTAGCTGCAATGCCCTCACTAAGAATGAGTAGCTGGTGCTCCTCACGTGCTTTTTCTAGAAGAAGCAAAGTACATCTCTAAGCTGGTAATTCTGAGAACAATGTGGCAGCAACAGAAACACCAGTGTGAGAGATCCCAGGAATAGAAAAGGTCTCTTCATTATTTCAGGTGTCAAAACCAAGTACATTTATTTGCAGTTAGTTTGACTCAAAGATGCAGAATAGAAAAAGCACTGCTCTGTGTTTTTATATGATCTTTAAATAAAACTGTGGTTCATTAGCGCTCTTTTAAACTGAAGATATGAAAGTTGGCAGACAAACACACACAAGTTTTATCAAGTATGTTGTAATCTAAAGCAAATGAGAAATCCTCTACCACTTCACTGATCACAGAGAGGGCCTGAAGAAGATCAGTTCTAATCACAGTAGGTCCTAAACCAAATGCTACCCTTACAGTTAATTTCCTCAAATTCTTCCAACTACCTTTTCCCTAGAGAAGTTGAGACAGAATGACAGGAACATCTTCTTTTTCCCAAAATCAGAAACATAAGCTTTTGAAAGCATGTGTTTTCTGAAAGAGTAGTACATTTTGTCCCCATTCAGTCTAAATTATACAAAAAGCTAGCATAACTAGTAGCATTTTTGTTTCTAAACTCACAAAATCCAAAGAAAAGTTGTAAGCTTGCTTCGGTAAAACAGTAATTACTTCCCTATGGCTCTGAGATACAATGAGCACACTGTATGCATGGAGCAGCATTTACCACAGGAACAATAAAATATGAAATCATATTTATCATATAAATATAACTCTGTACTATTAATTATAATATATATTATGTACAAATTATACAAAACAGAAAGCCAAATGTTATTACATGAAATTACATTTGAAATATCAGACACTTATACATTAGTAAATGTGGGTAATCAAGAAAACAAAAAAAAATTTTCTTGTCTATATTAAAATAAAGAAATTTTATTTATGTGACCACAAGTTATTTCAGGGGTCTGCCTCATTTATTGTATGGGTGAAGAGTGTTTAGCTGGGCAGCTGTCCAATATTTTCTTTACGCTTGGTTTTGCAAGCTTGGTTTATAGCCCACAATTCAAACACTCTTATGAAGTCAGAGCTAGTATTTCAGTGAGGACTTCTGTTGTTACAATGTGATTACTTCACAATGAAGGTAAAGGGATGTTATACCCATAATACTGATAACAACAACAACAACAAATATTCTTATTGGCAACTGAGTGCAAAATAACTAGTACATAGGATAATTCAGGAATCCCACTTTAACATAGATATAGCCTGATTTTTCAGAGAATACAACATATTTTGTAATCTGTATAATCAAAATTCTGAGAAACTAAGCAAATTGAACTTCAAGTCCCTGCTTCAAAACAAAGTAGCGTAATTTCTCAACTAATCAGTTCTTTAAAAGAAAATTGGCCAAAAGTCTGTTAATAAACCAAAGTTAATTAACAATTTAATTTTTTTTCTGAATTAGAAAAGCAGCAAAGCACATTTTAAACCTCAAGTCTGTCTATGCTTTAATTGAATAAAAGAGCTTCTTACAGTAGAAAATGACAAAAATGCTTTAAATGTGGGAACTGCATTGCTCTAAATATGGGCATCTGTGCTGTTTATAATGATGGAAAATATCCAGGTATTCTTTGGATTAAGCAAGAGAGCAGTTTAGAGTGCATTTATGATAATCCACTGAGAAAGTCTGGGCTTCCCACTGGCACAAGGAATAAATGCAGACCGCAAGGTTTTACTTGAGGAACAAAGCATCAGTTTGTATTATATCTAGGTTAAAAGTATCCCTGGAAATGGCTATAGTCACATGAAGCAAGTCATCTGAAATAAACGGTAGTAGGCTTTATAAACTACTCTTTTTTTCCAGTCATAGGAATATAAAGCAGCATTTCTGAATTAGAAAGAAACCTTAGCATTTGCAATGCTATAAGGAAATACAAGGAAATGCTGGCAAGACCTGAGTCCCATGTTGGAGTAAATGTTGAGATTTGTGGGAGAATACTGCAGTGAGCATTGAATTTCATGCAGCTGTTTCTCCTATGAATTCCTGTATTAACACTAACATTTTTACTATTCCTTTTCAAAGCTGAGCTGGGTTCTCCCCGGGTCTTTCATGCATTCAGAGTTATAACTGCTTGCTTGAACAAAAAAGGTAACCACTTTTTTTTTTTAAACTGCTTTCCAGTAATAAAAAAATAAAGCAGATGAGATGAATAAGGAAGAACAGGATAAAGTAGGTGGATTTGATACCCTCTCCTTTGAAAACACAGTGATTGAGACAGGGTCCTAATTTGACATTAAAATTGCTAATTAAGGATGTAAAAATCCCCAAAGATTTTCCCACTAGCACAATTTAGACTTCAAATTTGCATATTTTGTTACAAACATTATTCATGTCAAAACTGCCATTTTTTAAATTCCAACCTAAACTCCTGTTTGGTTGTTGTTTTGGTTGGTTTTTTTTTTAAGAGGAAGTTAAAGTTCCTTTCCCCTCCAGTAGTTCTGCAATGTTTCTGTGCAGACAGGACTTATGATATTCCGTGTTTTTGCAATGAAATGGAAAAATGCTACAGCTTTTCAGAATTTACAGTATTGTTTTTGATAAATCATAGTACTGTTTTTCAAATAATTGTCATGCAATCTCATTATTTCTACATTCCTGCATAAGTTCATTTTAACATTGCAAACATGAGGTGGTGTACAAGACCTCTGCACACTCATTCAGACATTTTAGTAAGGCATATTTATTTTATAATGTCATATCACAGGAAATTTAAGGAAACCATCCACATACAAGATACCAATACTCTTCATCAGGTAGACTCTCCCTAAGTGAAATAAGTGATTTGAAAGATATTTTTTGCTTTGATCCTTTGAAACAAAGACAGATAGCTGGTGACAGCTGTTTATAAACTCATGCACTACAATCATGCTGTGCTGAATTTCAAGCATCTCACCTATCATTTGAGAGAAATGACAGGGAGCGCTACCTCTAGCCTGCACTCTATAAATCATAACAATTTCATGCATGCAGGAATGGTGAAATAAAGAAAAATGAACTTCTGGAGGGAAGTTAATTAAAATGTAATGAAAAGAGTTGGTTTTGTCTGCAAGCTTCATAACTTTAACAGTCTAATGGGTTTCTGGATGCTTCCATCTAACTAAAAAAGTGTTTAGCATTGTCCAGTTAGATATTGATTGACCACTACAGATCGACTAGCTAACCAGATAACTCAGGGTGTGATCTTCTCCTAGGGAACAATATAACAATACAGTTCTTCACTAGATTGCATTATCTATATGGAATATCTAGCAAAGGACTAAGGAAGGATTGTTTGATTCAGACTATACACTCATTCTTTTAGAGACTCTCAAACCTTTTTAACTTTAAATTGTTTTAACACACAGCAAGTGTGTGTACCAGAATCTATTCAGACAGTGCCCAACTCCTTAAAGTTCCTTGAGTCAATACCCTATGACTAGTATGTCCATCCAATATGCAGAAGTGACTGGTTTCATTCAGCAGAGTACTGCGAAGAAAGACAATATTATGGTTGAATCTCAGGAGACTGACTGAGAAGCAGTGGCTGGTTGCTATTTATGATTCCTTGCTTGGCAGCAAAGAACATTACTTCTGAGAATACAGAGATAAACAATACATTTTTGAGATTCTGGGACATGATAATACAAGACTTGCAAAAAACATAGCAAAATCACGTGTCCAAACAAAAAAAAAAAAAGAAAAAAGAGAAACAGAAGAAAGAGGTTTGGAGGACACAAAAAAAAAAAGTCCATTACCATCAAGTGCTAGTTATGGGGAGTGAGAGACTGCCTCTAAGCGATTACAGACAGCAAGAAGCCTGTTTCTCCTCCTAAAAGACACTGCAAAGGAAGTGTCAAGAATAAGAGGAGGTTGCAGGCCTTCAGGCTTTCTTAACCTCAAATATTGATACTCTAAAGAATTGCTGGATCTCAGTGCAGTTCTGCATAAACACAACAAACATCCACAAAGCTCTGTTTTAGGATTTGGGGATTATGTTTCTATTCAGAGACAAATCTCAAATCCATCTTTATATAGATAAGAATACAGAATTATATGGAGAAAGGAAAGAGAAGTTTACACAAAACAGTTGCCTTTTTCTTTCTCTGCAGAGTAACAGAAACAAATGGGAAGCTATGAGTTCCTTGTAGGGATCCAAGCAGAGTAAACCACTGGAGCATAGCTCAGGAGCATCAGCAAAATGCATAAAAATAATTCCATTGTGTATTCTCCATCAAGGGATTAAACTCTAACTAGGTACTAAGCAGGAGAAGTGTCTTGTTGTTCCTATTAGTGTGAGTTGAAAGAGATATGTTGTGACATATAAGGACCTGAACAGCAATTAGATGTTAATCAGAACAGAGCCAGCTAGTCACACAGATCATGCATTTTATACTTTTAGCTACTAAATTTAATTACAAAAATACTCTCACTATTTTCTTATTATTGTTTTCCCATACTATTTGCTGTAATTGTCACACAGTTCCAGTGTGAATGCAAGGAATATTAGCCCTTGAAACGGCACAGGGAGAGGGAAGGTACAAATCAATCTTTTGATTGGATCACTTTGAACCAGAGAAAAATTTAAACCTCTGGTCTGTAGAAAAACAAATGTATATATTTCACTTGTAAGACAACTTGTAAAATAAAAGCAAGATTTCCAGAAGCAGTAAGGGATGTGAAGTGGTTTATCTTGGTCTTACTATGATGGCACCAAAATGTGTACTTTTCAAAAAAACAGCTGGATGTGATTTGTATGGGAGATAAAGTTGTGGAAACTTTGTATAATTTCTAGGACCTACAAATATACAGGTATGAAATATTACCATAGCAGAGTATTTATGACACCTAAGTGTTAAAAACAATGGTATAACATTTTAGTATATTTGTATTTTCCGCAAATACTTTCAAAAAGGAAGCCTTGCACTGAGCTAGAGGTCTTTTTGACAGACATTTTAATACATAATGTGACCAAAGGGGCATAAATACATAATCACATAACACATAACCAAATACATAATGTGACCATAGTAAGAACAATGGTTGTTTTCTTTCTTCTGATATTCCCTGTACACTTGGTCTCATTCATTTACTGAATTCTCAAAATAACTGCACTTGAAAACTGAAGTCCTCCATGTTTAACTGTTCCATACCTTCTGCTTGTCAGTTGATTTTAACTGTCAAGCATAATGAGCAAATTATACTTCTAAGATCTGAATATTCAGGATGTCAGCAACATCTTAAGGGTCTTTTCCAACCTAAATGATGCTATAATTAAGCAGAAGAGGTCTCACAAAGCTGGCCACCAGCTCAGGACGATTCCCCCTTCTATCAAGCCCCCTGTTCCACAGTGTATGGGTTGGACAGCTGCTAGCAGTGTGCAGTAGGTGAGGTGCAATGTAGATCAGCAGTATACCCAGAAGCAAGGCTGATCTCTGGAGTTAAAAAGGTAGGTGTTGTGTGAGCCCAGGATATGTTTACAACCATTTACCACCATAGAAAAGTACCTCTAGAAATCAGGCCCTAGCTCTTCTGTACTCGGAAATCGCTTGTACTGATACAAATTCACATGATGACTGATTTCACACAAATGCACACTGAAATTCAATGCTTGGTCATCATCATATTCGGAAATGTATACGTGCAACTCTTCACGTGGATAAATGGATGGTTAAGGAGAGAGACAGACAATATATATATAAACGTATGCTCTCACACTTGCGCCACTCCCATACATATTTTGAATTCTTCCTACAGAAATTCACCATATAAGAAGATGGTTTGGGATCCTGAATAAGATTTTTTTGTATGCTAGAATAATAGTTCACTTGTTCAGACTGGGGTTTTTTTGCTAGAACCCTGCTGTCATTGAAGCCTACCTTTTAGAAGACTTCCTACAGAACCGATAAATAAAAAGCCTTAACATATATCTAAGCGCTGTATGTTATCTCCTAGTGTGCTGAATAACAGCAATTGCTACTGAGTAGGATTTTATAACATTTTATGTGACTTTTTAATTCACTTTTTTAATGTAAACAAATACTTCAACTTACTGCCTAGTGAAAGAGAACCAAGGAAAATCCTCCTTTTAAAGCTGTTCTGAAATTGATTTTTCTTTTGTTTTGGAAGGGAGGTGTGAACTCAGACCATATTTGTGTGAGGATTCTTCTTTATCCTTCTTTCTTTTTATAGGTGTCTAAACAAAACCAATGAAACAGCTATTCATCCTAGGAGCTCCTTGTTTCAAAGAAACTAATCTCATTTTCTGAAAATGGATCCACTTTCTTTGCTTTCATTTAGCTATGTAAGACACAGTAGGAGGGGAAAGCTAGTTCAAGGAATTTCCTCTTACATCCATGAGTGCCAGGTGTAGTCATAATTTCTGTGTTTTCCTTAAGAGGTAAGTTTAGACAAGCTCCAGCAATAAGCATGCATCGCCTTCTTTCACCTGCAAAAAGTCATTTTATGCATATGTTTTTCCACACAGAGAGAAAAAAAAAAAAACACCTTATGGTGACAGTGTTGATGTGAATGGGAGTTAGCTGAATAAATACCTTTGGGATGCCTTGGACCAAGCGCCCAAAGAGTGCAAAGCTTGATCCCAAGAAGAGAGCAACAAAGCTGGGATAATGAGAAGGTATTCACTTGGGCTCATGTCAAAAATTCTAAGACTAGTTATTAGTTAAAACACGACATTGCTGTTTCTTGACAGACTGCAAGGTGTGTGCAGAACTGGTTTTATGCCTGTCACTTTGTGCTGCATTCATCTTTTAACAAGGGTGCAGTGACTACTTAGCAAATTCAGTGTGAAAGAGGAGGACAGGATCCTGTGCCAAGTCATCAGAGGATAAGGAAGAAAAAGAGAGACTGTAAGAGGTGATTTCTCATTTTTCTGATTCAGGAAGGGTTTATAAGGTGTGAACATCTGAGACCCTGACTCACACTCAGTGTATCACAACAATGGTCTGCCTCAGATTTCAATGATCCCAGCTTGAATTTTACAATAAATCTCAGGAAGTTCCATTTATAGCAGAAGGTGAGGATTTTTAAAACTGTTTCAATTGTCTTGACAAGCCAGAGTTTGGTGAATGTGTGCCACAACAATAAAAAAAAACTGTCAAAGACAAAACATTTTCCAAAAAATACCTTTGTAAAGACAGTATAAAGCCCATGTACTTGTCCCATGGTTTTCTGATAAACTCTTGGGTCCATGTATCCACCCTACCTTACTTTCCTCCAGTGAGCTGAAGCTTTATGCATACAAATATTTCTATGTATCTCATGGATAAAAAGATCCACTTCAAAAATTCAAATGTATCTCATAGTTATATTGGACAAGAATTGGCTATTTAAAATCACTGGATGAAACAATATACAGTAGAAGATAAACAGACATTTTGTAGTGTATGTTATTCCAACTTTTTTTAAATTCTGATTTTACCTGATTGTGCAAGGGAAGTTTTCTTAATGCCTAAATGCACTTCACCATTGAAGTTAGATTATGAGGATATACAAAGGGAGGAAGAAAGTTTTTCCTTACCATTTACCCCACAGGATACAAACAAAATGTTGTACAGGTCATATCTTTTCTTACAAGGAACAAATTTGTTAAATTAGCACGTGTAAAACCACATGAAGCATCTACTTTCCCCACAAAGTTATTTTCAGGTTATAGGTTTCCTTGTGCTAAGAAAAAAGCCATAACCCATAGGGGTATTATTGCAAACTCTGACATCCATGTTTAGGGGTTGGCATTAATTTCTGATTTGTTCTTTCAGTGTCAAAGCTTTGCTTTTGCCATCCAGACACAAACGTTTATGATTCAATGATCCTTATGGGTCTCTTCCAGCTTGAAATATTCTATGATTCTATGACTGCTAAAACAAATAAACCTGTAGGCCACATCATCAAGACTGGCACATGTAACCTTTGAACTTTAACAGCAAATGTTAGGTTATACTGACAGGAAAATCAAAATTAAAAATCAAATATACCCTCAGTGTAGGGTGCTTGGAGAACAGGAGGCAGAGCAGTTCAGGAAATTGCAACAGGTAGCATGTAAAAAGAAAGGAAAACTAGGGTAATGCAGTGTGAAAGGAGTACCAAACATGATGCAAAATGGGGAGAAACGTAGGAAGCAGTAAACAGACAACACAAAAATGTTGTAAACTGTGGAGGAAGAAAGTTAAAAAGAGAGCTATTCTCTTGTGTTGGAGAAGAAAATGGTAGAATAGTAATTTTTCAGAATCCAGGGGATAAAAGAAAAGGTATATTCTTTCATGAAATGAACAGAATTTTTCTGTATAGCCTAGATGGAAATTTAAATCTGAAATAATTATACTCAAATCTGGGACAGAATAAACGGAGAAATCAGGTCAGGAAAAGGTGTGATCTATTATTTCTACATTTCTCATTTATAAGCCATGGCTTTGGAGGATTTTCGTAGCTGTTGTTTCTGAAGGAGGGAAATGGCCAACTGAGAAGTGAGTGTTTTCTTTAGAACATGTTTAATCAACCCACCACACACCTAAATATTCAAAAGCTAAACACATATGAGATAAAAATCATAATATTTACATTGCACAACCTAAAGAAACAAGGACTATAAGCAATTGGATGAGGTGATTATGGAATGAATCAGATAGCTGAATCAGAGACCAAGCTTTGGAGTTGTAGGAGCCCAAAGGCGGAATTCACTATAAGAAGTTCTGAATAAACTTTATTTATACTGAGATCTCAGTGCAGTCCTCAGATCTTCCAGAAAGCTTTTCTCAGACTTAAAAACAGGAGGGCAGAAAGAGTAAAACGTACACCCTACCTCCAAATTCCAACCATAGCCCGAAGGAAAAGATGCCAAGAGATTGCTATTTGGAATGATGTTCATCTTACATAGCTTTAAAGGTTTAAAAATCAGGCATCTAGTCTAAACCACAGTAGTACACACAATGGAGACCGGCAATATCTAATGTGCATGAGTGGATGCACCACCCTTCTGTGCCCCAACCCTTTATCAGTATAAGGTCTGTATCTGTATTATCACACCTTGTGTGCTCTGTTTCCACAGAAAGCATTCCCAATGTTTTGTGTGGAACAAAATGGAGAGACTGCATGCTCTGACCAGATCACCTCTTTAGACAACCAGGAGATCCAGAGCCCAGCTCACTTCACAGCAACATCAATCTCTGTTTAGACACTGCTACAGTTGACTCCAAATGGCAATTTAGACCATCTTTAGGTGGATAGCTCTCTCCAGGTTTCTCCAACAACAACAGAGGAAGCCTATGTGACTAACTTTGATCAAGTTTCTAACATTTAGGTATGTAAAATTTGATAGACTTTATCCAGTTTTATTACAGGACTGTCAGGAGTAGCTTAAATTAGTACTTATGGTTCAGTTAGATTCAGGAATTCTGGAAGAACTGACTGATAACATTTTGCTTTTTCTTTCTTCCAACCTTCCAAAGCATAACAAAACATAACCATGAGGTTATTTGAAGTGTTAGAGAACAGCTAGGCTGCAGAACTGTTTTACACACAAGCTAAAACAAATGTAAAATGCTTCATTTTCTCAGCAGAATCTCTCTGCTGGTCTAACTTGCTTTACATTTAACAAGATGAAAATATTTAAAAGATTGGAAATCTTTAAAGGAAATGTAACTTAATAGAACAAAACAAATTGTTATAATACCCTCTGTATCATTTTCTCAGGAACATTTACAAAACAGATATTAAAGAATGTTTGAACATCTTCAAGGAAGCAGGAAAATACAGACCTAACACTTTAACACATACCTATCTTCTGCTAACACAGAGATCAAAAGGAACAGAGTCAGAAACAGTAATGTTTTATATAAGTCTTCTCATGGCAATGTTCAACCTTGTGTGGCAGCAGTAATGGCTCTTCTATTGTTTGTTATTCACTTTAAGTAATTACTAACAATTCCTCTGTAAACAAAAGGCATTGGAATAGCTATCGTGGAATGCTAAAAGAACTTCCAGTGTTGGGTTTCAAGTCCTGCTACTGATTTTGGTAGACCCAGATTAGTTTTTGACAGACGAGTAAATACACTGGTGAATACCTGCTACTGCTAAATGTGTCTGTTCCTAGTCTACCATTAACTGTTAGGAAAAAAAAAAAAAGTATTTCAATACATTAAATTGTCACTAAATATGGTCACATCAAAGCATCTTTAGGAAAATTAGTCGATCTGCCAAATGTGAGAATGTTGAACAGTCAGGAATCTTAATCTTATTCCAAGAAGCAAAACTGTAAAGAGCTTTATTTCACCACTTTCCACAAGTACTGCATCCCTGTCTCCATCATACATCCAAGCACTCCTTGTTTGTCCCAATGCATGTTTATGAAACTAGTTTTGGTGTCAGGAAATTTAGTAGTATATTACACAGCCGTGATTTAAGGTGCTAATCTGCGATCAGTAGAGTTGTATGATGCAGCACCAAACACATCAAAATGAATGAGGAAGGTAAACAACCTTATCACCCAAAGATCCATGGTGCAGCTAAATTAGTCACCCAGTGGGACTGTCTCTCCGTGAAACAGGAGACAAACAGCACATCCTCTGGCAAAATATTTGAACTCATTTCCCACTCTGCCAACATTTCTCTATTCACACCCTCTCTTAACATAGCTTATTCAGGAAGGAAAGTCCTTCAATGTAAGTAGAAATGTCCTCCGTCATGAGTTAAGAGAAATAGAGTAATATCATCACAATTTTAAGGTGTGGTACACATTTTTAGAGAGGCCAAAGTTTCTTGGAGAAGTTCAAAAACTCTATGCATTGCAAGTATATCAAAATTAAACAGCTTTCTTACTTTTCCCTCTAAAACACAAAAAATCCCTATAGCTACACAGTGTAATATGACTAGTATTCTTAAGTTGAATCCAATGCTAAAACAGTGGTGGTGTTTTGGACTATTATAATTAACATGTATAGGCAAGATAGGAAATTTTTACTTTCATTGCACTGGCTTAAATTAATACAATAGAAATATTTGAATCAAGCTCAGAAGAAAGGTACCTAGCTGGTTCTTTTCTCTCTGGCTCTAGGTTTTTACTCCAGTTGTGCTTATTATAAGATAGCTGATTATTCTTCTTTGGTTCTTATATTGGTGACAAAACTTCCCTATCAAAAGCCATCTTCTCCTATGATTTATAAATGCATTTCTATGAATTTTTAACCTTGCAAATTACTATCATAAAGAAAATCAGGTAACCATTATCACAATTTGTAGGCAGGTATGTACTGTTAAAAAAAAAATCAGAAAACAGAAAAATTATTCTTATTCCACTCAAACATTACTAGTTTGTTGCTGTCACTCTGCAAGGCTCAGAACAACTTATCTGTATTGCCTCTAGCAGCTGTACTCATGCTCAAGTCTAAATCTGCAAAGCCAGTTGCATCTATATTGCCTGGGGAACCAGCACTTGAAGAGCAGTTATCCTCCCTCCTTTCACCCCTGCCCTCCTTTCTGTGACAGAGGTTCCTTGCTAGGAATGCCAATACACTTCAGAGTACAGCCACCACATAGGAAAAATGAAGAATAAAGTCATGATGTAGCATGACTGAATAGATATTGCTGAAGACAATCATGTACATCAAATGTGTCTGAAGAAAAGCTGTGGAGTTATCAGAATGTATGTAATTGGAATGCATAGTTACTTACTATTCTACTGCAGCACTGCCTGTATTTTTGAGGTATATTTAGTGCATCCTCTCAGGGACACTAAAATACATGCTTCCCAAAGATGTCACTGTTAAAAGAATACAGCATTCTAAACGTTGGCATGCTGAGCTGCATACTTTGTTCTGTGTCATTAGGGTATGACTGCTGAATAAGTATAGATGTTTCAGTTGCAGCTGCTTCCCTTTCCTAATATCTTTTGCTAAGATTAAATGCTTTTAAACAGCGCATTCCTGCCCCTGTTGGATTAAAAGGCAATGCATCCATTTTGTTTGCTTTACTGTGAAAGCTTTGAGGTCCAGGGGTCATAACTGGATAGTATCATGAGGATTTCTGCAATACCAGCTATCTTTAATTTCCTTAGGAAGTTTGGAAGAAGAAAGAATGGATGGATATAATGGATGTTCATGACCAAGTTGCAAAGTTTTTTTACATCAATTGTATATAACAGAACCATAGAATTACTTGAATTAAATGCCTAAAAGTTGTCAATACTGTACCTGGCATTCAGCTGATCTAAGTCAATGTAGATTAATTTAAGTCAGTGGTCATGCTTTGATTTTCATTGGTTGAAACCCTGCCCCTGGTGTGTGGGCTTTTATATCTGTAATAGGATAAGAGGGTTATCACAAAAATAGCTTAGGTAGCTGTACTTTCTGTGTCTCCAGCAGATCATTTGGCATACTAGTAGGGAGAAAAGCTTTAGGCCAATTCCATCATAGCAATTTATTTTATCAAAGTCTTTGAGTCAGCATGTGCAAACAGTAATTAGGTTAGGTCCATTGCCCAAGAATACTAATAAAAAAATGAGATAAATACAAAGAGAAATTTCTTAACCATAATAAATACACAGGGAGTACACTGGCAGAGCCACTTAAGCATCTCCATAAGGCTCCCAAGTTATTGTTAGGAGTCTCGAGCAAGACCTGCAGCCCCCAGTCGATCCAGCAGAAAATCAGCACCTGTTGTTCTGCAGAGAGCCAAAGGACTCCTCCCAGTGATATCAGAGTGCTTTGACTGGTTTAGTCCAGGAAGTCAGTTAGACTTCTGTGGGCCTTTGAATTCCACCTGCTCAGCAATTCACCCTTCGTGAATTTGTTCTGTTTACTATGGATGTTCATTTGTAGAGCTTTTGAGAAAGGATCAATACAGACTGGGACCTTTAGATCTTGATCATAATTTTGCGTGGAAGTTGTGCCGTTGCACATGATGGATCTTTCAACCTAATTGAAATAGTTTTTTTCAGCTGCTTGCATACCCTGGATCAGTATTCAACTAATAACATTCATTAAAAATCCAACAGTACAGAGCCAGTTTATACAAACTAAAGATCTGGGGGTAGCACTTTGGGAGCTAGGCATAAAATTGTAGAGCAAGAGAAATTTAGGCTTCCTTGAACATTTATAATTACTGTATGAGCTCTTATTTGCAGTTCAGTCTTGTCCTGTTATTTTCAAGTAGGAACTGATAATGGGCATTTTCTTGTCAGCAAATAACTATCATTGTCAGAACCAAGTGCTGCTAAACACAGGTGCTTTTGTAACCTATCCTTTATGAATGTTGGTAGCTTAGAAGATCAAAACTCTGGAAGATGACATGGATTTATACTGTACTAGGCTATACTGTAGTGCAAAATAAGACAAAGAAGTACACACTTACAAACAGCCTCATGATAACATGTGGCATCCACTCCATAAAGGTGCAAAGGCTCTCCAAGATGCAGTACAATAAAAAGTCAGAACTCATGGAGTCTAATAGCTAAATGACATATTAGGATACTACTTGAACTTCTGTCAACTTCAGAAGCTTGAAGTTTTTTAATAGACTCCTCTTCCATAGCACCAACACTCACATTCCATATAACACAGGCCTCCCTAATTATATCAGTTTAATGAGATCAGTAATAAGATTTGATATAGCTGAAAGCAGAGGTACATCATACCTGCTGATCAGAAAGAATATTTAAGACAGAACCTCACAGAGGGCTACAGAAATTACCTTCAGCTCTTACACATAACCACAATAAAATAAAGGACTGGTGAAAACTCAGAAGTTAAACAGAGTGAAGAATACTGTAAACATTATCTGCTCAGATGAGAAACGGATATAAGAACACAAATTACTCCAGGGCTGCATTTAACAAAACACAAATTATTTTGTGTTGCTCCAGCAAAATAAAGGGGGCAAGGAGGGGAAGAAAGAAAGATCTCAATGCAACTTCTTTTTTTTAGCCAACCCCTCTTTCTGGTTAATTAACAAATTTTGTCAACTTTGTTAGCAGCTCCTTTTCACAGTGGAAATTAAGAAAAAAGAAAAATAATTAAAATTATTCTTACTGTCAGTACCTTTTTCTCCGTGTTTGTACTTGTATTAGGTAGACTTAATAGCTAACCTTCAGAAGTTGCTGTGCGCTTGTTACATGCTAAGCAAGAGAGATGAATTGTGAAAGATCTCTTTGATCTTACTGCCAGGAGTTCAGAATCATCCTGTTGAGCAAAATGTATGTATGGAGAAAAAAACCAGCCATTATTTTCAAAGGATGACTCTAAGCAGAAGTATTGTGAATATCTTGGAAAACAGGCAAGCCACATTACAAAACATGGCTGGGGACTGAGCAACGGGGAGCAGCTCCTGAACATAAACCTAAAGAAAATACTCCCAGATGTTATTTTTTGCAAAACAGCAGGACTTTGCACTTGCCCACATACACAAGCCACCAAAATATTTGTTCTGGATAGGTTCAGCTTCTTTGCAAAGATAAGAAGGATTTTTTTTTTCTCTAAATAGGTACAAATTAGTCTGCTTTCAGAAGACAGCACTGATTTATTTTCTCCTTTCTCTCTTACATGCTTTGCAGTTATACAAAGAAAATGCTTCTGTAAAAAACAAAAAAGCATGATGGGCGGGGGAAGAAACATATATTTGCCACTGACAATACATTTCTAGCAGACTTGTACTTCACCTTAGATAAGTTTTTAAACACCAGAATATTCTAGCAATCTTTGAATAATGAAAGAATAGTGGAATTAGAAGTACTTGAAAGTCTCCATTGACCTGTTTTTATTTCAGGCTGACTGGACCTTAATGTTTTTCAGCTTGATAAGTCAGCACAAAGCATAATATAAATTTGTTTTATTGTTTAATGATACTTCAAAAATAAGACTACATTTCAAATGTTTCATGCACATACAAGGCCAAGGAAATTTCCACAGAACAGTACCAATGTTTCTGGTTTTGATGTGCTGTATATTGCTAAAATTCTGGCAGTAAACTAAAGAGAGAAATCCAGTTTTCCTCCTCTTTATAGGGCTTAGCCTTCTGGCTATTGCTGAAACAGCTCTGACTTCATTGACTCATCCCTGGATGGGTAAAGGAATACAATCTTACTGTTTCTGAAGTAATGTTTTGCCTTTTGAAACAAATCTCAAATCTCTGAAGTATTTTTCCAAAAAGATATTGTCAGAGATTCTATACAGTTTCTCATACAATACTCTCCTAAGCGCTATTTTGTCCTTGTGTTTTTCTCAGGATACTTTTCAGAAAGTTAACGTAGTATTTCTGGCAAATGTGAACCTTGCATTTCTGATTGCCCTAAGGGGAATGTCCTTCCCTTGGATATAGTTTTGAGTGGGGTTTGTATATGCAGAAACCTACTCCCTCAATTTCTCTTTCTCAGGCTAGAAGTATGATTTAGTACATTCTTAATTTAAGTCTTTGGCAAAAGAAATATCAACTAAAAAAAAATGTTGTAATAAAATAAAAGCCAAATATTTTACCTTTACTCTCCCCTCACTCTCTATTAAAACAAGTGTTTAGCTGGTTTCTAAACTATTCTTTATTGCTTGATTTTATTTTCTCTCCTCAAAGAAATGCAAAGGTAATATTTCACTTAAAATGGTAGGCAACTCACCTAACTTCACCTGTCCAAACTGTATGTATACAGCGCAAACCAGGCACTGAGCCTCCCTTTATATATAACAGTAAGAAAAATACTATCTTCCAGGTTTGTACCATTTCTCTAGCTCCCTAGGTGGTCCCATACAGAATCCCAGATTTTCCCTCTGTCTAAATGTAATGCAGAAAGTTAACCCAACTGAGAACACTCTTCCATGCAAATCTCAGATACAATTTAGATCACTTCTCACACTGGCTTGTTTACCAGCTATCCCTGACATTTTTCATTGCAGGTTTCTCCTTGTTTTTTAGGAGCTCCTTCCCTGCTTTCAGCAATAACTTCCTTTTAGGTATCTACCTAGAATGCCTCTCTGTACATAATGCAATTGCTATGGTTTCAGACCTATCTGAACACTATTATTAGCAGCAGACTCTATTGATTGATAAGACTGGGCTTTCATGACAAGGATCTTAATGACCCACCAGCAGAAACAGTCTCAGTATTTGCCTTCTCTTACATTATTGTAATAAACAAAACCAGGAAAATTACACAGGATCCTCTCTAGGGAAGGATATTCCAGTTTACTGTGTCAGGCTTCTGAAAGACGATTTGGGCATGGTGACACCAGGCATGGCTCCTTCCTCTAGGCCTGCCTTCTGTTTTTCTACAGTCTTCCCACTTACTTCAAAATTAAGGAAGCATACTGAACAAAATATAATTTCAGATCAATAGGCTATCTATGACACAAAGTGTTCCCACTCAGTCTATATATAAGAGGATCCCACGGTTTTATTTGGTTTGCTAATAGGAAGCATACTATAAAATCACCACAAAGTAATCTTCATTTCCAATCCCATCTTATTTTCTGAACTCTGGATCTCATCAGATCTTCATATCAAAGTTTATGTTTCTTTTCTGGAGATCAATATGAGCACGTGAACTTTTGCCTCAGGAACAATAAGGAAAGGTTGACAAGAAAAAGCCAGCAAAGCTAAACAAGGAAAATTATTATTTCACTTTTAAGATCAGTTTGACAATGGGTTTTGTTTGTTTTTAATAGTCATGCCTAGTTAATTCCCTTCAATTAATAATTGTAGAAACTTTAGTTTGAATTTTTAAAAAAATCGTGTTACAAAGTAATTTAACAATGGTTATTGCCACTTACATCTTTCAGACGTGCAATTATGCAAATCCACCAAGAACAGTTCTGACTATATTTTCTTTACTAGGTTGAAATCACTGTTAGAAGAATGAATTTACATATTGGCATCTGCTGATCCTGTTTTAATGTCTGTTTTTGAAATTAAATGTGCATAAGGTAACTTGTACAACAGTTTCACTATTCCAGATTTCAAGTAGTTGGCATTTTGATTTTTTTTGTCATTGTTTAGTAAGGATGTAAATGAAAAACTGAGAATGAACAAGGAATCAAGGATAAAGATTAGGGTATTTGCCAGTACTGGTCTCATTTCAAAAACACGTTATTTCTGAAATAAGTTTTCTACTTGAAAGTTTCCTTCTTGGTTTTAAATGGAAAAAAATCAGCTCTTCTTTTAGAGACTGTCAACTCTTTCTGAATTCTGTGATATGTGTCCTTGTCTAGAGATATCTAACTTTGTCTCCAACTTCTCCTTCTTTGAGAGACAAAATGAAAATTAGATCAAAGAAGCTGAAGTTCAGCGTTGCTGCTGTTCACACATTCTTTGTGAGTCCTTTTTCTCACCATTTTCACCTAAGATATTTCTTTTAGTTATTCTCAGTGTTTTCATTAAAACATTTCATTTTTATGTATCTGACATATATCACACTTTAGAGTTTCTTGGATATGGAAACACTGAAATTGTGTGGGTTTTCCGATTCCACAAAACAAAATTCTGAAGCTATAAAACAGTTCACAAAATGTTATTTACACTTTCTGGAACTTTGGCACTTACTCTGATATTAAACTTGAGCAAAGAAACATCTGCCATTCCCCATATTTCTCTGGAAACAACAAAAGCACAGTACTGTACACACATTTCAGGACTTAAATCCCATGTCAATATATCCTAACAGCATCAATGTCCAGAATGATTCAAAACTAACTACTAATTGTGTCACTTCTCTACAATATAAATCACAGAAATAAAAAAAGACTCAGTAGGTGATCGTTGAGTTATTACCAGAGGTAGAAGTGTTGGTAGTAGTGTGTACATATTGCCTTGGAAAGTACCAAGACAATATCTATGCCACAAACAGTACACAATCTAAATTAGAGAGACAATATAATGAGAAATATAAATATAAAGCCTTTGAATAGCACATTTGCAAATAAATGAATTGAAAATAACAGATATTTCATATAAACATTTTGTGCTTTTTTTCTGTTAACTGCTCTAAATTGACACACCTTACCACATTGCAGCAAGATTGCTAAATTTGCAAAAATATTAACACCAAGAAATGCTATGAAGGTGTTTATTTCTGCTTGTAGCATACATTTGGAAACTGTGAGAGAACAATGAGGTTGGACGAGATCCAGATTTCTCTGGAGTCCATAAATTTTATGGTTTACTGTATCTGTAAGTAGTTCAAAAATCAAGTTTCCTTAAACTCAGGGCTGATAGCTACCTACCCTCTTGTCTTTTGCATTTTAAACCATAGCCCTAAATCTTTTTTTGGTTTTCTACTTTAAATAAAGAAAACTTGCATGACTAATAATAAACCTGGGTATTCCTTACTGGTTTTGCAATTTCTGCAAGTGTTCTAACCCCAAATTTATTGATTTGATAATGGTAACCAGCACTACCTACAGTATGACATCTGGCGAATCAATCACTATTACCATAGTGCTACATTACAATTCAGTCCAAGGATTTTGTGTTCATTGCACAAAGTAAATAATGTTTATTGCTGAAAAACTACCAACCTCAAGCCAAATATGCTGCGTTATCACATATTTCATTATAACTTGTGATATTAAATTACGCTCAGCATGCTCATCTTTTCACTGGTTTTCTGAGGGAGCAAATGGGGGAGTCTCATCACTGCCAAAATGAACCGTTAAGAGGTAGTCATTATAGCTAAGTCCATAATGAAAGATTGCACTGTGCCACCCCTAATTCAAGCAGTTCTTTAAATTCCACTGCACCCAGTTTTTAGCCTGAATATTGAACAAGTTATTTTTCTCTCTCACTGACAGGTTAGTACCTTTCCAAACAATTTTTAAGAAACCTGGCAAAAATAATGCTGCTGTTAAACTCACTCTGTACAATCAGAACAATATTTTTTTTTAAGAGAAACACTCTTTGAACCGCAGTCCAATACTGACTGATATGTAAAATCAATGAGTTTGTTTTCTGTAGAGTGTACGGCAGAGGCCTCACAGGATCTTTTCTCGAAACAATGCCTAATGCTACAGAAATGATGGCTACCTGCTTCTGCTGGACTCTGCCTAGATAAAACAAACTAAGCAGGTTTCACTAGGGACAACTGTTGAAGTTAAATAGCAACGGGTCCTCCAGTCTCTGACAAGTTAGTATCACATTATATTTTGCACCTAGTAATATCACGTTTACTATAAAATTTACATACGTATTAGCTTGGTAAAACCCTACTTAGGGTAGGTGTCCTCTCTCTAGAGGCAGGGAAAATACAGCAGAAGGAACTAAGCATAAAAAGAGCAAATTGTGGAGCCACACCAAGAATGAAAATTGCCTTTGACATCAGCTCCATGGTTTCTAAGCAAAATCCTTCCATGTTACTGAACTTTTACTTTTGTGGGGGATTTCTTTCACAGTAAGTCAGATATGTGCAATATAGATCTCTACATATCAGCTCATCCTCCTGAGATTCCTCTATAATCAATTAAGAAAAACAAAACAAAACAAAAAAACCCACAAAACTAAAAAAAAAAAAACAACCCACAACAAAAAAAAGAGCAGGGTTATAACTTGAGGCATCTAACTAACTTCAGGTGCCTACTCCAGGATAAGATGAATCTCCAGCTGAAAGTGTATATTTCTCTCTGCTAACTGTAAGAGGAGACCAGGTGATGTAGTGGGATGTAGGCTTCTACACTCGGTCTGGTGATTAAAGTCAATCTCTTGAGCCTGCAGATTAGAACTGCTATTCATAGGGGTGCTCACCAAAATGGAGTGAGATTTGATCTTTTCTAATCTTTCTGGCTTTCAACACTGTAAAGACAGCAATATACTTAATATAATATGCTGATCATGTTAAAAATAGGTAAGAAAGAAAAAGTTTACATTTAAATTATAAAATCAACTATGAAAGTAGGAAATAGCACTTTACATATGGAAGTTAGTGAATCCAATTACGAAAAACGGAATTTGTTGGCTGCTTGCTGACGACATGGAAGGAGTTGATGTCATTGATTTCTATCAATGCTAACAGCACTTTATGCTGCCAGTATTGTGTCAAGTGGTTCTACTATAAACAGAATTCATCTTCCAAAGCCAAAATGAAAATGAACCTTCATTTCATACATTAAATATATGTGTGTGTGTGTGCACACATGGGTGCATCTGTATGTTTGTGAGAGTGTGTGTAAGCATGTGTACCAGCTCTCTTTCATATCACATGAAGCTGCTTGCATAGAATGACATTCCCGTCCTTGTTTGGGTTATGCTACCATAAGATTAATTTATCCTTTAGCTTAAAAGGTCTTATTTCTGACATGGTGATGGATGAATGTGAATGACAGTCCAGGGTGAAGGATTCCTTTCAGCCTTTTAACTGTACAAAATAGAAAGGAACCTAATTAAAAACTGTCTTTGATTAAGACTCCAGTATCTCTTTCATTTTGACTGGTTGGCTTTGTACTGTGGAAACTGTCCTCGACAGATGAAAAATTAAAATAACAACTGAAATCACCTTTGCCTAATTTTCTTAACCTACAGAAAACATTCAAATTTGACTGACATCAAAGGTCCAGCTCTTCTCTTCTTCAGAATCGTCTGTTTCTTACTTCTTTTATTCACTTATTTTTATATTTTCACATTAGTCCAGTATAGCAGATACTTTCACTGGAAATCCTGAGAAATATAAATGACTGCTGGTCTGGCCTGGAATTTAGAAAGAAACTCAATTTAAAAACAAAATGAATTCAAATGTCTCTGGATCTGGCACTGCTGAAAGAAGTGTTGTTGAAGCTCTCAATTTATTCCACCAAAAATTTTCAGAATAATATATATTAATAAATATTCACTTTGCCTCAAAGCTTTGTAGTTAGATAAATGCTCCTTTCTTTGTTTAAGTTAGTAAACTCCAGCGAAACATCACAGTCTCTGGAGCTCATCCTCTATAACTCACCACTACTATAATCAAAACGTAAATGTGAATGACTCAGAAAGCACACAATCACTCACCATCAACACAAAACCACCTCTGTCAGGCCACATTGGCTTCGAAGGTACAAAAGAGACCACTTCCTCATGCCACAGTATGAAATATTAGAAAAAATTCAGGAAATATTTCAAGCTTCAAATGCTTTGTTAATCATTTGCACAGCAAAATGCATCACTGTATACAGACAAGAGACAGCTTTTCTTGCTCACTGATGCCCTTCTTGGCTGATGTATACCTGCAAGACTTTAGGAAGGATACAAGGGGTTGTATCTCCCATAAGTGTGAACTTCCCATCCTGCATGGAGAGTGTGGAGTCATTAGTCTTAATGATTCAGTCAACTCACCTGAGGATACATCTGGTCATGACTGCTAGGCAAACCTTGGGATGTCAATTACCATTTTTCACAGTACAATTTGTTTACATATAGATGATGAAAAATCAACTCAAAAATTTCATACAAAACAATAAGTCATATAACCAGATACAACTGTCTGCCACAAATAAACACACCCCAATTAAAAAAACAGTGAAATATGTTTTAAACAGAAATGATTCAAAAAGCACAGGACACAACCACTTAAACTAAAATCAGTTCTCACTACTATCAAGACTTATACTCTATTTTGAGAGCCAGTCAGTAGAGACTGGGAGGATTACAAACATTTGTTCTGGTCTCAAAATTAAGGCCCAGGTTTAGATACCTGGAGATCTGGGTTCTGTTTCTGTCTGGCCTTAGACAATCACACTGAGATGCTTACACACTAACTACATTGCAACTGTCTTTGCAGTTTAGTGGGCAAAATTTAGGGGCTTCAGTTTTCCATGTGTTTTACAGTAATATTTGGAAGGCCAAGTCAACTCATCTGAGTGGGATGCTGAGTGCAAAAGTTATCAAGTGCTCCTACCCATCAGCTCACTTTATCCACACTTCAGTTTCTTTACTGTGGAAACGGGGATATTTTCCTCTTATACAGGAACTGAAGGAAGCTAAAATAACTGATATTTGGAAAACATTACCCTGAATACTGCTAACTAAAACCAGATTTCTTAATCTGTGGAGAAGGACTGACAGAGAAAAGAAGAAAGCATTGCTGTACTGCTCCTTAAACACGAACAACTTTGTATCCTGAGTCATGGGACAAGAAAGAGACAAATGCAGTCTTTATTTACCACTCCATGGCACCATCAGCCACAGTACTCTCCCAAGCCCTGTCCCAAGTAATGGCCACATTTTCATACAGCTTCCACCCCACCAAATAACCCAGATGAAGATTAGGTTTTTCATAGAATCATAGAATAGCTCAGGTAAGAAGGGACCTCAGAAGATCATCTAGTCCAACCTCTCATGGAAAAAGGAGCCTAGATGAGTTTATCTAGCATTCTGTTCAACCACAACTTGAAAACCTCTAGCAATGGGGCTCTACTACATCCTGGGGAGGTTGTTCCTGTGAATGATTGTTCTTACTGTGAAAAATTTCTTTCTTACGTCAAGATAAATTCTCTCCCAGTGCAATTTGTACTCATTTCCCCTTGTCTTCTCCATGTGGCTTTTTTTAAAAGTGCACTTTTAAAAAGTGCTCTGTCCCTTCTAACACCCAAGCTAATATTTAAGACTGTATACTTTAAGGTTCTGAAAAGTTGGATATTTATGTTTGTGCTCAGATGAAACCTGAACTTTGAACAAAACATGGCCCCAGTTCTTTCCCAGGCAGCAACAGCAGCTGCTCAAACCATTAAAATCCACATGTCATTAATTACAAAATACCTAAAGGAAAAGGAAATCCATGAAAGCCATGTAAAATTTTCAACTTAAAGCACTGACTTCTTTTACACCAGCTTCATGTACATATAAAACATAATTTCTTGCCAAAGTATCAATAAGATCTTCAGGGATTTAGGAAATGAAGCATGTGTGCATTTTGTTTTACTCTCTTTGCCAACCTTCCCCTCTAAACACATAACCAGGTTTAAAGGATGATCAAATAGTTAACAGAATGAGGTACAATGAGACATCTTACTGAAAGATAAGAGGGCAAACACAAGTATTTAAAACTTTCTTCTAGTTCTTGATAGGTTAAATGAGCATCATTTAACCAGAATAGTTTTCATGTTACTTTAAATATCCTGTACAACTCCCATAAAGCTTTTGTGCAAAATCCTTCCCTACATATACAGAAATGAATCATATCACATTACAGCTGGCTATGCATTCTTCCCTGAGCACACTGTGTTTTAAATTGCAAAATCCATTTTTATTTTCTTTTTCATTTGTCACCTCACCACTGGAAGGAAGGTTTCCTGGAAGTTATTCCATTGCATGTCTGACAATATCAAGTCTGCCTTCAATACATTAGTATAAAAGTTGAGGACAAACGATTATATTTACATGAGGTCAATGAACAAGTACAGGAGACAGAAAGCCTAAAGGATTCATAGTATCTTCTTCTATAAGCCTGTCAAAAACTTCTTCATGAGAATACAGATGCACAAAATAAAGAGCTAAGTGGGAAATAACTCAATTTTTTTGTGCTCAGATATTTTTCAGATAATCTCATTAATATTTGGGTAAATGAACTTGATATGAACACATCCTCTTTGTTATCTGCCTTCTCACAATACAGCAACATACTGCACAGTGTTAGCCCCTTTGTCCTACAGTAAGTCAGCCACTTTGAGATAAGGTACTGACGGATTTTCTCTCTGAGGCATTCTCCTCTTTAACTCTGAATTTCTACATGCCAGTCAATGTATACATTCACAACATGCTAATGTAATAAAGCATTAAATGCAGTCAGTGCAAACACAGGATAATGCTTTGTCATATATGTATGTTTGGAAAAAAGAAGAAAAAGAAAAAAAATAGTTGTGAAATCTGTATAAAGCAGAAAGGCTGAGCATCCTTTTCAGGGCTAAAATACTCTTCAGGATGCTAAGAGAGAATCTGTAAATATTTACCATTACTACAAGAAAAGGGATTAAAAGAATAGAGCTCTTTGATCAATACTTACAGCATTATGTATTATTTCTAGTGGGCATGAAGAGCAAAATGCTATTTATTGACTAAAGGATGCTACGCATCACTGAAGCTTAATACAAGGAAACATGAAATTCTCTCTTGGTCAGGAGTAAGCCACTAATCTGACTTTAGGCTAATCAACCATTTCTTGCACCAAAGTAGCACTTCATGGTTCCCAGCCTCATTTTTTTCTGGGAGCTTTCCAAACCACATTAAAATTCAGTCTCTGAAATCAAGAGGTTAAAGTATTGGATAACTTAAGATGAAATTAAATAAACAGAACAAATGGAAGTATGAGCAGTGAGAAGGTAAAAAGCCTGAAAACATTTGAGTTCATAGACTAATGAGGTGTTGAATCCGTAGTTCTGAATAAGAACCATTTTACTTTTATTTTTCTAGCTTATAAAAATGATAAGGGTAAGTTATGGTAGTTTTTGTTCCAGTTTCATTTTATACAGCGCCATGTAATCCCAAAAAGCTTCCCCATGGCAAAGGGGAACACAGCAGCCAGACAGAAGTTAGCACTTGTTGTGACAAACCAGGAAGTACCCGATCAGGTCAATGCCTGGTCTGCCCCAGAAAATGTTCTGTACCAGATATATGAAGGGAAAGTTCAAGAAAGCAAATGGTAGACATCTGTGAAACAAATGGCATGTAAGAAAATGTTATTTACCTTGTCATTCTGAGTCTCTTAAGATATATTGCAGGATTGTCACTCATTAATCTTATTGGAGTACATATGAAATTACCCAGCACTACTTGGGAAACATCAACCTGTGAACCTAATTCTGCTCTTTTAAATTTCACATTCTTCCAGTAGCTGAAATGCCTTGAAACAAACAGTATCATTCTCATCTTTCATGCAAAACCCTGCTGCACATTTGACTGTAAGGGACAAGCACAAACAAGGAATTTCACATCAAAGTGATTGCTAGTGCTAAGAACTTTCGAAGATAAATTGTCGCAGTCAACCTGCTCCTCAAAGTCAGATCCCACTCTCCACCCTTTCTGTTGTTGTAACATGTAACATTTGTTATATTTACATGAAAGCTTGGTCTAGATAATACACCAGATTAAAAAACACAACAAACCACATAAGACAAGTGCATTACTATAAAGCTTAGCAATCTGGACATGCAGAGGGTCAACACAGACAACAGATTTAGACTCCATATGAATCTCTTTTTTCTTACTGTTGAACATGGATGAAATCATCCCATGACATTATGCACCTGAAAATTGTTCTCATCTGCTACAGAAGAGATAGGAGAGGGACTTCCAGTGCAGGCAAGTCCAGCTCCCTTGAGACCCACAAACTCCCAAGGATGAGCTCATTTCCCATAGTTTATAACCTATGTTTGACAGTGCCACACAGTGCTGAATTCAAACCTGTATTGCTTTTTTGGAACTAGGTAATCTGAATAAAATTAAATAACTTTTGCTCAGAAGGGACCTGTCTCCATTTTCCCTTCACAGTTGCACTTTCTATTACTCAATTTCAAGGAAGCCAAAAGGACTGAGCACACCTGACCTAATCTTTTCAAAAGGCTCATACATGGCCTTCAATCTCTTCCTTGGTGACTGATGCTGTATCATATCATAGCAAAGAGTAGTTTCCAATGTAATCTCTGAATAAACTTTTCCAGAAAGTGTATTTCAACTCCAATTTCTAACAAGGAAAAGGTTTAGTCAAGTAACACTCTGTATTTCACTTTTAATTTCATGTGTCATATACCTCTCATGAGGTTTTTAAGCAACACGTGTCAAAAACTAAATGTGAAAGTTCAAGGAAACCCAAGTAGGTACAACCATATACAACCCTACATAAAATGTCATGTATTCCTCAAGAATGAATCATGAAGATAATTCCTTAAATTATCATGTTTACTTTTCAAATATGGACCTCCTTTTCTTCTCAAAGCATTCTGAATTTTTTTAGGTTAATAAACTTTTCTTGTGATTCATCAAGGGTTATGATAACACTTCATGATTGTTTTTAACCATCTGATCTCCCTTTACTTCTACTTTAATTAGGAATCACACATAATCCTAAACACCTATGAGGGATTTTAAAGAAGGCATTTCAGCAGAGTCACTTAAATAAGAATGCCAACAGATCTCAGGTGCAGATAGAACCTCCTGATGCAGACAGATCTCAGATCTGAAATGTCATGCACAATTACTCCAGAGACCTTGACTCTGAATCTCCAAATAACTCCCAGCATTATGCAAGGTCCTGTCTTCCCCCTGATAACTTTCAGGACTTGATTTCAGGGAAGTACAAGATTCATCCTGCAGAAGTACTGGCTAAGATGAGAGCTGTAACTTAACATGGAAAAAGTCCCCAACATCCATTCTTACAAAGTAAGCAACAGAATGCAAACTATTAGGAAACAAATGCTAAGAACGTCTCACTATGCAGGCTATATCTAAAGTTTTCCAGGCTATTTTTTATTCAATCCATTGTTTGGGACCTCTCTAATCAGGACAAAACATCCCTCTTCCTGATGGTGGAGCATAGAGAGACCAGTTTTGGGAATCCCACATAACATCAAATATTTTCAAATAAGTAATTCTCTTATTAAAACATTAATCCCTCCTGCTTTCTCAGGCATGTTGGAGAGACCACAGATGGTAGGTCAGGACAGGCAGCCACCAAGACTCCTAGGCGCTACAGGGCTGACAAACTCTGACCTCCTCCTCAGGGCTGACCTCCTCCTCCCTGTAGCACCAAGAAGACCTGGAGCGAGCAGGATCCAGACAAGAGGCGGCAAGTGGTTGCTGTCCTTTGGGTGGTGTGTCAAAAAGGCACCTGGCAAGCTTGGCAGGGAAAGGCAGTGGTGTAGGGAGAGGGACATCTGGGACAGCATCTTTGATGAGTCATCGGTAGTGCCAGTGTAAATGACGATGGTGTGGAGCCCACAGAGCCAAACAGCAGGGTTGAACATGTAGAGGTGGTCCCACCAGTATCCCCTGTTGGTATGTGTTCTCACCCTCGTTGTACACAGGCGAAGGGGCTGGTCATTCCTGTGACTAATGTATTAATCTCACTGTGCAACACCAGTAATCACTAATGCTGGTCTAAGCCAGGGGATGCAATATCAGTGGCCAACACAAGCCCTTCTTAGAAGAAGGCTAAGAGGAGGTGGGCAAAGGTGATGTGCTCACGAATATAGGGGGTGACCACAGCCACTGTAAAGAAAGCTGAACTGAGCTCAACACAAAGGGCACCACAAGTTGGCCTTTGTTTCAGAAAAATGGCATTACCAGTTGAGCAGATCAGCTGGTTGTGTAAATGGCCTTTGTGCTAAAATTTAAGTTTATCGTGTAAAAGTGTGATAATTCTACTTTACTCAGAAGAAGTTTGAGAATAGTCATTATGCCTACTCTGTGTCTTACAAGCAGTCCTAAGGATAGGCTCTAGGCCAAATATACAGCCCCTGTATAGCTGGGGCACCTTTAGATACAGCTTTGGCTGAGACAGCTGCGCTATAGGAGGAAAATTTTTAGATGCACTGTGCACTTCAGAGCACCAAAAGTAAATTTACTTGCTGTAAATATATCCTTTATCTTGCCTAGCTGTCTCAATTTATCTTGTCTGACCTTCACCAATTAGGGGGTCACTTGTCAGGCAACAAACTCCTTGACATCAGACAGACAAAATGTCCTGTATTCCCTCCGAAGAAGGGCTCAACATTGCCTGTCCCATGTTTACATGGTATTTGTAGGTATCTGAAATTCATACTGACTTCACGTCTTTTACAAGATCCAGAGGATCTTAGGACACAAGCTTGGGGTGCATGTCAAAATTCAAGATACTCTTGGGATTAGCTGTCTGTGAGCCAGGCTTGTAGACTTTTCCTTTTTTATGTAAAAGACTTTATGAACCATGAATGAAAGAGGCTTCTCAATAGCTATGCATCTTTTAATACAAAATTATATTCACAATCACACACAAGCAAGCTTTTTTTGTATTTCTGATCATTCTGTTCAGAGGTCTTGGTTAAGTACTGTAACTTCAATGGTCTAGTGCACGCATTTAGCACTGGTTACCATGTAGTTTTAAGTAAGGTGGTATGTGATAAATCAGTAGCTTGACTCCAATACCCTGATGTGAAACATGAATAAGTCCCTTAAATATTTTTTGCATATAGACATAATTGGTGGTACTTTGAAGTCTGGCCCTACATATCCAGTGGGTACACAAAGACAGGTAACATTCAGGATTCTAGACTTAATGGATTATGATGGATATTAAATGAAAGACTTACTTTTGGTTATAAAATTCTGTCCAATTGGCATAACAATTCTGCACGAGTTTCCACAGCACAGGAAAACACATCACAAGTAGAAGCAGAGGTAGAGGCAAGAAGAGATTGCTGGTTTCTACTCAGTAAAGCATGAACTCTGGGTCTTTTACATGCATAAAGTGCTGCCATAGTCCTAAGGAAAAGACAAAAGATAGATAGAAAAGTTAAAAATTATATCTCTTTAACATAATTTTCCAGAGAGCCAGAAACTGTATCCCTTAGAAAAGGTTATAATTTTGTTTGTCAAGATGGATATTCATAGCATTAACCCATTAACTGCTCTTTGCTAGAACTACTTAAATAAGATATATATTTTTTACAGTTTCTCCTGCCCAAAGAATGGTCTTTGTTCAAGGTCATCATATATGAAGGCAAAACAATGTTTTTCAAAATTATTTAATATTTTCTGATTTCCTTATCAAGAATTTGGAAAAAAAAATTGTTTACTGGAATATACCATTAGAGATTAGGATAGCATGTAAGGATGCATGCAAACACATGCATACCACCATTGATTCGGTCTGCTGTAAATTTCTCATAGGAGACCAAAGGTAATATAAGCTTACCAATTAAGACAGGCTTATACACTGTGTAGAAGTGATTCTACTCTATGCCCCTTACATTTCTGCATGGGTGTGGCTATTTTGCTTGATATTAACCTATTAGATTTTTTGTTGTTTTCCGGATTAATTCTGACCAGATGATTTCAGGGAAAGAAAATTTGCATATGTTACAAATTACAGCTGTGTCAGTTTCTAATTTTTAGGTTGCTCTACATTGTATTTCCTTCATGAAAAGCATAAAATCAGCATGGCATTATTGTGCTTCAGAATGATATCTCAAACAAAACCATTATTTGTCCTTCTGCAAAATATTCCATCTCCTGATTTTTTGCTTCTGGTACACAGTCATCATCAGCAAGAGGCCAGAAATCCCATTTGATTATTGAATCAGATTTAGGTAAACCTTCCAGACTATAGGACAGCTGGTATATGCATTTAGTCTGAACACCTGTCATGGGCAAAATAGTCTTAACGAGGGGATTTTTTACTTAATTTAATTCATTGCCAGTTAACACCAACATCTGATTACTGATTCAGGTACTGGGAAAAAAAGAACATAAACAATAAAACAGAAACTTAGGTAAACACTTTTCCTCCCTCTTCTGCAGGCTCAACTTAAGCAAAATATCTATACTTCCCTTTTCCTCCTTTCAACGTGTTTTCAGTGCAGGTTACAGTCAATGCATCCTTCTCCTTTTGGAGAGGCAATAGGCAGCACAGGAGGAGGTTATGTGCCTAGCAGTTTCTCTCTGCTGCTCCTCCATGCTTCTAACTGGGTTTCCTATGCCCCATTGTGGATCTCCTGTGGACTGAAGTCTCTCACCTGGTGTGCATTGCCCATGGGCTGCAGTCCCTCAGGGGTCTCCCTGTCCCGGCCTCTGTCTTCCATGGCAATAGTCTCACACCCTGCTAGATGTGCCCGGTGCACACATATAGCAAGGCTAAATGGAAGATCACTAGACTTACAACACATGTGCAGGTCAATTCTGCACCATGAATGCCAGGGCTCCGACCTTAGTTTCACAGTATAAGAAGAACTGCTCTGTGTGTGTGCATCTCAGTACATGGTAACCGCTATAGTAAAAGCTGATGTGTCTATCTATGTCATTTTAGAGCTGTGAGTCCTAATAGAGTCAATGAGCATGTGCAACTATACTTATTTAAAGATTTCTATCAGATGTTTCATTAAATGGGGAGTTTCCTGTAGCTGCAGAAGTAGGCAGAGCCACTGCTCTCTTTCTGTCTGCAGGACCTCAACAGCTTTTGCTGGTCCTCTGGGGGCTGTGGTCCTGCAAGGGGGCTGCTCTGCACAGTGACAGGCACTTTGTACTTGCATCTGAACTAAGGCAGCCTGAGGGATAAAATGAACAAAAACTTACTCCATCTAATTGAGCCTGGAAAAACAGTTTGAATATCGATTTGTGACCCTTTGACCTTTTTGAAATTACATAATTGGCCCTCAGGAAGAAAAGGCAGCACACTGCTGACGTAAATAAAGATATTAATTAGGTCCTGACAGAATATGTTCAATCTTCTCCTAGTTCTACAAATTAATTTCCATGGCAAAGGGTATACAGCATAATCTCAGAGTTGTTAAGCTAATTTATAAAATGTATATTGGATTGTGACAAGCAAAGCTGGAATATTAAAAAAAAAATTCAAATTGTAACCTAGGTTCAAGTCTTCACATCTGGAATCTTTCTCAGATACTCTTACTAGAGAAAATAAAAATTTGAACACATTCTTAAAAGGTAATTCTACATTTATTATGTACACTAAGGTGAAAGAAAAATCAAGTTGTTAATATTACTGAATATGATTTATCATTAACAACAAACTAGCAAGGGGTATGTCTGATGAATTGCTGTCTTAGTGATGTCTGCGCTATATCAGAAAGTGCCCAAACTTTATACAGTAACGGTTAGAAGAATTTGTTCCATAATAATAAGTTAGATATATCATCTTCCTTACAAACAAAAAGGTTCTGATTCATTATTTATATTTGATAACTTCTGATCAAGTGTCAGTTAGTGGATTTACTGCCTCCAGAACCAGGACCCAGTGACACCACGTTATCTCTCTTTAGCATGGAGAACCGCGAGTGATACACCCTGACTCAATAACACTGAAAATTGTACAAAACATTCTACATTCTTAAAAGTACACACTTTACACGTAATTTTCGACCTTGGGCTTCATGAGCTTTGATAGGCATAGTGTAGAAGAGGAATGGACCAGGGAGCTGTGCAGCAGACAGCTCTCATCATCCTGGGGCTCGGCCACAGGGCAGGGGCAGCTCAGAGCTGGCACAGCCGAGGGTGCCCCGTCCTGCCGTGACCCTGGGGAGAGGCTCCCAGAGGCATGGCGGGGAGGCCACAGGCAGAGCTGATCCCTGGCCCACGGGAGCTGCTCTCAGCTGAGGCCCCACCGGGGCCCTGCCTTGGGTGCCAAGTCGCAGCTGGGCCTGGGCCTGGGCCTGGGCCTGCTGCGGCCCCCCTGAGCCAGGCCCCAGCACCAACTTGCAGGTGGACGGCCTGGCCTGGCCTCAGCCCAGCCTTGTTCTGGGTCCTGCCTGCCCAGCCCAAGCCTGTGTCTGACACTAGTTCCCTCTACCAGGCCTGTGGGTGACACCCCAGCCCAGCCCTTTCTTGTCCCTGGTCCACGGCAAACCACTGATCCTCACTGCACCCCAAAACTGAGTCCCTGGAAAACTGTGCTTAAGCTACTATCTCTTTCCTCCCTCTCCTCCCTTCCTACCTCACTCAGGAGACACTTCCTAATCTTCTACCACGTATCTAAGTTCGTACATATATATGGCCAAGTAGAGTAACCCAAGTCAATCTTATTTACTTCAAAACTACTCAGTTGCCATAGGGCTTACAAACAGTTTGTAAATCCAAAGATGCACTGTATTAAATGATGGGACAATCTGTTCTAACCAAACATCTGCATGAAATTAAATGAAAGGTGAGGTTACAAACTTGCAGAGGTAAAGCTCCACGGGCTGATAATAAAGGGAGTCCCACGAGGAAGAAGGAAGATAGTGATGTGTGTTTCATACCAGATATCAGCTGACAGCAGTGGAAAATTTGAAGCAAGGAGAAAATAACTGGAAAGCGTTATGCATTAAATTATGATTAAACTCTTTGCCCTTTTCTCCATTGGTGGGATCAATTCACCTCACACATAAATCATTTCCAGCCAAGCAGAGGTTGGAAACTTCATGGAAAGCCTTGGGACAGCTGAGCCTCAAGCGTGGAATGACAGCTCGCAGAAATAGGTCTATTTTCTGGTTTTCTTATTTTGCAATCCAAAAGAGAAAATAACATTTATAAATTGTAACAGCTGTTGTTCCTGCTGTGGTTGCACTCTAAGTCAGCATCATCACTATTAAAAATGGTATGTCTGTCTCCAGGTACAGCCTACGATGTAGAACTTCTAGAAAACAAAAGCTGTTCTAAGGTTATTATGTCCTCTCAAAGTATGGTCTCTTATATTCATATTCCTTCAAGTGAATGTACTACTGCACATTCATTCAAGTTTTAAAATCTCATTGAATAAAAACCTAAGCCATAAACTTGCTGTATAACAAGATTTCTTCAGAGACTCTGCTTTAAATCAGTAGTTCTTCAATACATCAAATGATAGTCACATATTTTCTTTTCCCCATTCAGTCATTGAGATATGACTCTGAGCAAAGAAAGTATCATAAAGACTTATTTATTTTAAGCTTTACCACATCTTAAGAACAATCACTCATCCTCCACATAAACCATCTTGCTACAGATATAACATAAATAGCTTTATTCATTTAGAAAAATTTCTCACTATACCTTACAACAATCATTCACACAAGTAACATAAGAGCTGCAGTACATATCTCTTCAGTAGAGAACCATTTAGAAATAGATTTGGACCTTGGAACCCAGACAAGATGACCTGAAGATCTGATCAGAATTTATAGATGGTAGGAAGAGATGCTCATAATGGCAGCACTGAGTTGTTGGCCTGTTGGCTACTGTAGTGTCATACATTATTAAGAAAATTTGCCCTGAGGAGGCAACAAAGCTATTTGAAATGATCGTTAAAGCTTAGAGGGCTGACTTTGATAGTCCTCAGTAGCGTGGTCACACAGTTTTATATGTCTGTGAAGTATGTTGATTCTACCAAGGCTTTCCTAGATAACAATACTGAAAAGATAGTTACAGTTCAGGGTACAAGCAGCAATAATCGAAGTTGCAAAAAAATCAGCCTTGATGTGGCAAGGGCTTTTGTTATAAGCAAGCATTTAACTATTAATTATACTGATCATTCAAGGTAATTTGCTGATTACAAAATTAAAACAATAGGTTAAGTCATGATTCAAGGCCATACCTTTTGCTTAAGGAAAAAAAATCCAAAGCATTACTACAGACTTTTTTTTACTTTGTTAGGCTCAAGGCACATTTCCACTTTTCTTTTGCATTTCCAGATCTTGTTACTATAATGCGTATAGTAACTCAGCTGTGTCTCAGTAAAACCCTTAGGGCTTGTCCTCCTAAAGGTGTCTGGCCTTGTTCATAGCAAAGCACTATACTGTCACCAAGCAACTAAACAAGCCTTTGAAGTTTTCTGAAACTGTTTCTTATCATCATAGCTTCCAGGATTACAGGCACTTGATCGGTGAGAGTAGTACTATTGATTAGACCTCTCAATCAGCTGCCAGACAAAGAGAAATCTAAGTAAGCCCCACCTGAGGGGAAACAAATACCAACATAGCCAGTGTCAATGCAGTGTAGCAAGCAATCTGGCTGCTGACAGTCCTACAGACTTCTGCATTTCCCCTGGGATATAACATATTCAGCCGCTTTCATATCTAAGGGAATGTACAAATCCTACCCACTTCTTCCACTGGAAGAAGAAATAACGTCATTAAGACTTCTAGTCATTATTTCAGATATATTCAGAGGTTAAAGAGACTTTGGCCCAAATTCTGTTTATATATATCTCCGTCTCAGCAAGAACTGTGTACGTGTTTTTGAGAGAAAAAATGAGTTTATTTACATAAAGCTTGGGAAATTACCTATTATTAAACAAATTTTGCTGTGACTGTACAGTGCTAACTAACAGATGGTTAATTGTTATACAAATGGTTTATAAATAGTCAGAAAGCTAGCTTCTAATATTTCACTGATTTACCAGGAACTACCTACAATTATGCCATAACATTGTGAAGAAGTTAGTCAGAATCACCTGGAAGGTGACTCATTTCAGATTCGGGATGGGGTTGGTGGGGAGCAAAGTCATGGCCTTGCTGAGCTGCCACAAACAGGGAAATGCTACATGCAGGCAAGTGAATGAAGGGAACATCTCTGCTCCATTTCTAAAACAGAGGCTGCAGGCTCAAACAAAGCAAAGTCAGAATGTAATCAATGTATAGATAATCTCAGCAACTAAAAACCTGTGAAGGAATTCTGAGTTGAAAGTAACTGCACATAGAAACAAAAGAGCTTTGTTATCTGCTATTACCATATGTTCAGCAATGAGGGGTTGGGGAGGAATTCACTGCAATTTATTTTTAGATGGATATTAACTTTGAAGAATCATGGATCTACTCAATGTAAAGTGCAATGCAAAGTATTCTGGGATATTCATACCACAAGAAGTTTTTGAAAACATTTCTCCTTTCCTAGTTACTAGGACTAATATTAGCTGCATATGAATATCAAATGTAATTCCATTTCAAGTATTTTTGTCTTAAAACAGTATCTCAAATTCAATCTCTCCTATAAATGGTTCTGTTAAAGGCAGTTGTTTCAAATACCAACATAACAACCCACCTCTCTACTGAGGAGGAGAAAGAAAGTGAGTATGAGCAGAGGAGAGAATTTATAAACTCCAGCTAGAGATTAGGTATCCCCTCTTCATTCTTTCATTCCATGCCATTCATCTAAATATCTCTTATCTCTCTTCTTTTTCATTCAATCCTCTGTATCCTCTCCATAAGTATTTTAAAAAGAACTGAAAAAAAAAGTGCTTAGGATTGCATTTGTCTATCCAAATTCAGACCAAGTTTAGCTCAATAAATCAATTAACAAAAAAAAAAAAAAAAAAGGGCTTGGTCAACCAGAATTATTTTTGAAAGTTTCATTTTGATTTTGACATATTCTTTATGATAAATTAAGTTGTGTTTACAGTTTCTAAATTTTTTCTTAAGAAGAAATCAACCCTTCCTGGGCCAGAAACCCACCAACTCACACAATTCTAACAAACTGGCATTATTTTTTTAGCACGAATATATTTATAAATTCCTGACCAAAACTTACTTTAAGTTAGCACTATTTAGTTCATTTATATGAACGAGATTCTACTGCACTTTTAAACTGCTTAAATACTACAGAAAGGATGCAATCTGACTATAGGCAGCAATTGAAGATTGTCAGAGGTACAAATGGCCAGGTCTTATGGCTATATCAGCTATATCTCTCCACTACTAGTCTGTCTGCCAGGTGTGTCAGAGAAGAATTAAGTGTATTAGAGCAAGAAAGGAGTCTCCCCAGATCCGGCTTTACTAGGGATATTGCAAAAGTGTTGCAATTTAGAGCAATCCAGACACTGCTCTAGGTCAGTGAATCCACCACATTTGAAAATTGAATGTCCATAAGGTAACCTATAACAGGAACCTGGGGAAGTCCCTATCCCTTGTTTCTTTCACTTAATGGAGCATCAGTGCAGGACTTAATAGCGAAACTTCTTGAAGAACCTGTTAAATCTTGATTATAGGGATAGCATAAGATAGAAGAACATTTCTAATATAGGAGGGAGTAAAGCTAGAAAGGAATGAAAGCTTGCCTGTGGGAAAGGGAGACTAAGAAAACCCAAGATTTTTTTTTTAATTATCCTAAATATTGCAGTATTTTTGAGGAAGAGTCAGTCCATTACAGATCCATGAACTTGAGAGGCACTAAAAATGCTTGATCTGGATTTCTTTTCAGCAAACCTTTGGCTTTCACATCATTGCCTTACATCTGCAATTTCCAAATCGTTATTCTATTGCCAAGCTATTGTACACATTTCAGGATGCCAGCCAAATTCTAATAATGGCATCATTAAGAGAGAGCTATTGCAATGGTAAGCGCTGTATTACTTTGCTCTTTTTGCCAATCAGTGATGTCAGTAATATCCTGTTCTTTAGGAACCCTAATTAAATTCTTTCATTGAAATAATCAACATTTGTGTTTCCAACCACTTTGCAACTACAGTAATTCTTTGTTTGCCAGCTGTGAGAATTTCCTATCCTATCCTCTCACATCAGCAAACTGAAGGGGAAAAGTTCATTTCACACTTATATAATGTATTCATGGCTGAGGTAGGTAACAGACATATTTTGCTTGTAATACTAAAGCCTAAGCTACAAACTAAGACAGCTTGGAATAGACTCAACTCAAATAAATAATTTGTCAAATGCAGTCTTGATAAAATGTCTTCAGAAACCATGGTCATTTAATTAAGTAGATCAAACAGCTAATCCACTCATTGATGCAGGAAGATGATCAGTCTTCATTTGGATCTAAATCATCCAAAACTAGCAAACGGTATACTTTAATTATATCAAAAGTCATTTGCAGGAGGTTTGCATATGAGTAGGACTCTGGTTCATGAATTCTAAAATATTCAACTAGCCATAAAACATGCCAGCAAAAGAGATTAAAAACAAAGACACAGACTACCTGCAAGATAAACTTCAGAGGGATGTTCTGCTGTGCACTTTTGACCCTCTTACTACCAGTGTTACACTGCATAATGGCTTGAACCTAGACCCAATAATTATTTTTTCCATAATGCAGAGCCTGATGTCTGAGCTTTAGGCTGAATCCACTGCCAAGGAGAGCCATTAGGTCACAGTAGAAACCTAGAGAAATATTCTGGTTAAGCAGAAACGAAGCTGCCAAAGACTACCATGTAGGAAATGTGAAGCACAGGAACATGAGCACCCTTATTTGCCTGGGATCCACAGCTCATAAATCTCTTCTGAAATAAAGGAATCTATTCAAAAGATCCCTTCAAAGGCAGGCTCATGTTTTACTTTGTACATAGCTTTTCCATGGGAGATAATAGCTAGAACCCTCCTTGAAAGCCCCATGTCTTGGGAAGACTGAAAGTTTAGAAACCCACCTCTTCCATTTCACAGGAGGGTGAATGGAGCCACCTTGCACCCCATCTACCAAAGCTTTGATACTGTGAAGAAAAGAATGCAGGATTCTACAGGCAGGAAAATCCTAGAATCATACAAAATTTTAAGTTGTAAAGGACGTATGGAGGTAGTCTAGTGCAACCTCTTGTTAAAAATTGATTTCAGAGCAACCTGATATAACTTCACAGTCACTCAGAGCTTTGTCCAGGCAAGTTTTGAAAATGTCCAAGGTTGGAGATTCCACAGCCTGTTACACTGCTTGGTCATCCACAGTAAGCTCACTTTTTTTTCTTTAAGTCCAGTTTTGTACTCTTATTTCTTGTCCTTTAATCATGTACTTCTGAGAAGAGTCTAGCTTTATCTTCATAGAATCATAGAACCATGGAATGGTTTGGGTTGGAAGGGACCTTTAAAGGTTATCTAGTCCAACCCCCCTGCAATTAGCAGGGATATCTTCACCTAGATCAGGTTGCTCAGAGCCCTGTCCAGCCTGACCTTGAATGTTTCTAGGGATGGGGCCTCCAGTACCTCTCTGGGCAACATGTTCCAGTGCTTTACCACCCTCATTGTAAAAAAATTTCTTCCTTATATCCAGTCTAAATCTACTCTGATTTAGCTGAAAACCATTACCCTTTGTCCTGTCACGACAGGCCTTGCTAAAAAGATTGGCCCATCTTTCCTATAGTCCCCCTTTAAGTATTGAAAGGCCGCAATAATGTCTCCCCACAGCCTTCTCTCCTCAAGGCTGACCAACCCCAACTCTCTCAGCCTGTCCTCATTGGAGAGGTGCTCCAGCCTTTGGATCATTTTTGTGGCCCTCCTCTGGACCTGCTCCATCAGGTCCATGTCCTTCTTGTGTTGAGGGCTCCAGAGCTGGATGCAGTACTCCAGGTGGGGTCTCACCAGAGTGGAGCAGAGGGGCAGAATCACCTCCTTTGACCTGCTGGCCACGTTTCTTTTGATGCAGCCCAGGATACAGTTGGCCTTCTGGGCTGCAAGTGCACGTTGCCAGCTTTTCATCCACCAGTAACCCCAAGTCCTTCTTCTTAGGGCTTCTCTCAATCTCTTCATACCCCAGCCTGTATTGATATCAGGGCTTGCCCTGACCCAGGTGCAGGACCTTGCACTCAGCCCTGTTGAACCTCATGAGGTTCTTACAGGCCCACCTCTCCAGCTTGTCTAGGTCTCTTTGGATGACATCCCATCCTTCTGGCATGTCAACCGCGCCACTCAGCTTGGTGTCATCTGCAAACTTGCTGAGGGTGGACACGATCCCACCATGTCATTGATGAAAATGTTAAACAGTACTGATTCCAGTACGGACCCCTGAGGGACAACACTTGTCACCGGTCTCCATCTGGATATTGAGCCATTGACCACTACACTCTGGATGAGACCATCCAACCAATTCCTCATCCACCGAACAGTCCACCAAAACCATATGTCTCCAATTTAGAGAGAAGGATGCTGTGGGGGACCGTGTCAAAGGCCTTACAGAAGTCCAGATAGATGACATCCATAGCTCTTCCCTTGTCTACTGATGCAGTCACGCCATCATAGAAAGCCACTAAGTTGGTCAGACAGGACTTGCCCTTGGTGAAGCCATGCTGGCTGTCTTGAATCACCTCCCTGTCCTTCATGTGCCTTAGCATAGCTTCTAGGAGGATCTGTTCCCTGATCTTCCCAGGCACAGAGGTGAGGCTGACAGGTCGGTAGTTCCCAGGGTCCTCCTTTCTACCCTTTTTAAAAATGGGTGCAATGTTTCCCTTCTTCCAGTCAGTGGGGACTTCACTTGACTGCCATGACTTCTCAAATATCATGGAGAGTGGCTTGGCAACTACATCAGCCAATTCCCTCAGGACTCTGGGATGCATCTCATCGGGTCCCAAAGACTTGTGTATGTCTATAGACTTGTGTATCCCATAGATCCCATAGACTTGTGTATCTTGTCTATAACTCTCCATTAGATACTGGAAGACTGCAATTAGATCTTCTCTTTACCAGGCTAAACAACTGCATTTCCCGCAGTCTATCTTCAGTACAATTGTTCCCATTATCAACCACTGAGATATGCCTTTTGAAATTGCTTGCAATGGACTTTGATCACTATGCCTGTTGGTCTAGTCAGTTCTCCACCCACCTAAAACTTTACCAATCCAGTCCATATGTCTCAATTTGGCTAAGAGGATACCATGGGAAACTATGACAAAAGTCTTGCTAAATTCAAGTTAAATGATATCTACTGCACTCATACCCACTGAGTTAGTCATTTGATCATAGAAGGAACCGAAACTGGTTGGGCACAATCTGCTGTTGATAAATCTGCTAACTGTTCCTCCTCCTCGTCTTTCCCTCACCATGGAAAAGACTTCTCAAAGGATTTGTTCCATAATTTTCCTAGGTATAGAATTTACGCTGACCAGGCTGCAGATCTCCAGAACCCACTTCTTGCCTTTTAGATGGGCATAACATTTCCTTTCCTCAGCGAATGGGGACCTCACACAATTGTCCCAATCTTTCAAAGGCAATAGGAAGTCTGGCCTTGGAATGCTGACTAGTTCTCTCAGCACACTTGCAGGCACCCAATGTGGTCCCAGACCAGGGTATGTCCAGCTTGCTTAAGTAGTCCACAATTTGATCCTCCTCTACTATGTGTAGCACCTCTCTCCCTGAAACAGCAGACCTTGCCACTAAAGACTGAAGCAAAGAAAGTGCTGAGTACCTCCTTTTTTTCCACATTTTTCATCATAAAGTCTTCAGCTTGATGATGCAGCTCAAACCCACATTTTCTTCAGTCTCACTGTTGCTGCCAATATACCTGTAGAAGTCTTTCTTGTTACCAACTCCAGCTGAACTTTGGCCTCCTAATAACATGCCTTGGAGATTCTTCCGTATTTCTCCTATATTCAGTTCCCACTTTCAGTCACACATAAAGGATCATGACTCCATAGCTTGCTGGTTAGTGTACTTAATAAGGTGGGAGAGTCCAGACCCTGTTCTGGAAATTAGTTCTGCATTTTAATATCAATAAACTAACAATAGTTCTTAATTGAACTCACTGATCTAGCTCCATATTGTCATCCTTCTCCAGCCCATGCTGTACTGTTGTCATATTTCTGCTGTGAAGGAGTAGAGATCATCAGCTTAGCCAACATCCTCATGAGTAAGGTGCTCCTGAAACATGAGAAATCTAGCTGTCAACCTCTTCAAGACAGTGAGGGACTTGGGTGCATGTCTGAATTCAGAACCAGTGAGCTTTTCTGACCACATGGTTAGAGTTCAGAAACAAATGACTGGTGATCTTCCTAAGGAGGATGCTATAGTTTGTTGCTATGTGTGCTCTGAAGATGAACTGAGTGTCTCAGAGGTCTCAGGCAGTAGAACACATACTAGGTGGATGTTGAGAAGGTATAATAAAAGAGAAAAGAAATGAAGAAATATTTCACTTCAGGAAGAAAAAAATCATATCTTAAAGAGACTATACAAATTTGCATCAGGAAGATTTAAGATACAACCTGGTAATGGTCTGAGCCAAACGTGATCTCCACATTTTAGGTCTAAGTGACAGACAGGTGGCTGATATTGTCCACAGTATCTAGAGAAGGGAGGAACAGACTTTGGAATACTGATGAGCTTTCTCTAAGCTGATGTCTGGACATTCACAAATTGGTGACAGAAATATACATCAGGATTTTACACTGAACAGGAAACATGAGGTCGAAGAGAGAAAATGTGTTTCCAGGTGTGCATACTGTTGTGTATCTGTGACACTTTATGTCCCTGTCCACATCAATCTGTTCAGCCTCTGCTCAGAACTGCCAGGTACAGGGGCACTGCAGCGATAGGTGGGTCCCCATGCATAGGGGTTGGTATTGTGCCTTTTGGTAGAGTGGTGAACAACAGGAGCATTCGTTCAGTGCTTCTAGCACAAACATGAGTGAAGGACTCAGCCTACAGAGACCGTAAGCCCCAAACTGTGGTTACCCCCAAACTCACTTGTTGCCTGAAAGGCCTAAAAATACTAATATGTTTTCAAGTAGTGTCAGGATGCTTTTTTGATAACAGCAGCAGGAAAGATTCAAATGGCATTTCTGTGACTAGCACAGTGTAAGTAATAAATTCAGTAAAAAGACAAATTGACAGAAGAGCCAGACATACAGTCTCACTGGAACTAATAAGCTCAGAAGAAAAGGACTGAAACTTTGACTAAAAAAGCTCACCAAAGATTACTTTGGAACTCCACCAGCCTCAGTTACTATTAAAGAAAGACAAGACTTTACTCTCTTAATTGAGAAGCAGAAATAGGGCTCAAAGCACAATTCAGGATTACATATTTGAAAAGCAATTTAGGAAAAGCCAACACTGGTGTAAAAATAGTCTTTCTATAACCAAGAAACACTTTCTTACTTAAAGTTCAGAGTTATCAGCAGCAATTTTTATCTCTCCACACATCAAGTACAAGTACTGTTTTAGTGTGAGAAGGAAGAGGAGCAGAGAGTCAAAGATTTGGTGCTAAACCAAAGTTAGCTCTCTCTTTGTTACTTTTAGTAGTGGTCTGAGAATAAAAATAAATACCAATGAAAATATTCACTAGATGTTATCAAAGCAGAAGGCAGGAGGCTATCAAACCATCAAATATTATTTAGTTCAAGTGTAAACTCCTTATCAATGGAAAGTTAGTTAATTAACACTAGGCCCAGACATTTCTTTGGATCATATTCAAACTAGGGGTGAAAAAAACAATGTTCAAATTGAGCAAGTCAGCTGTGAAGGCATGGAAAGGTTGTTTTACCAGCAGTAGGATCAAAAGAGGATTTGTACTTCTTAATGGATTTTTTTCCCATTAAAATAATAATTTCACTTCCTAATTAACTAATAGAAAGCCTGAAGAACAGTCACATATTTTGCCAGTTACTGTAGAAGAAAACAGAGATCAGACGTTACTGTATTCCTTTCTACTGTATTGTGTCTACATATATCCTTTTTATTTGCCTTCTATCAGACTGCTGAGTCTATGCATCCTTTCAATATGCACAGGTTTCAACAGTCTTATTAGAAACAAGAAAAGGTACAAAGTGAAAACAGCATTTACTTTCAGCTGTGCACTGGAAAAAACATATCTCCTTGACATGCTTAGAAACCACATGGGAAAGAAGTACATGCTTTATGGCATGATTAGATTGTTTTGCTTTCCCTGGCATTCCCTGCCATAGCTGCAGAGTCCCCATCTGTCAACAGAGATGCTGAAATTTGGCAATGACTTCATAAATATCTCTCACAGTGCAAGTGTTGTTGGTGTTCCATATCACAGAGACAGAGTGATAATAGCTATTGTGTCTCAGGGCAACAAAATAATTTTTTAGATTCGTTGACTGCTTTTCATTGATTATACTAGTTATATGCACGTTTTAGTTGAATTTCATTCAGCTCAAGTGGCTGACTGTTTTGAAAAACATGTATTGCTTCCTGTATATGCTTTAAGCAAATAAAAGCATAGGACATTTACACAAATCAACTAAGAATTATTTGTGATCTTCTAGAGAGAGACCAAATCTTTCTGGATTCATTCTAGTAGCGTAAAAGTTGGGCAATATAGTTGCTGACTGGTACCCGGCCTGAAAGTCAAAACTGGGCTCTTTGGCTCTCTATCTAAGGCCTATAGAGAGGCTTGCAGGTGGATACAAAATGGGACAGTCATGTACAGTCCTTACATTCAGCACAGAGCTACTTAAAATTTGCCAAAGATGTATAGTTTATATTGAATAATTTTGTATGATTTCCAAGTAGCTAGAGAATTCAACCTAAAACTGAGACTTGCACAAATTTTGTTCTGACTTTGAAAAGCTTGAATCTATGTTTCCCATTTAGAAAAGTTTCCTAACCATCAGTTCATACATTATTTTGGATGCAGAGGGGAAGTAGAAATGCACAGTTCAACCCAAAAGTAGTCAAAATTTTGCCATGAATACATTGTAAAGAATAATTTTTCTAAGTTTTAACATTTCCCATTGATTCACAAAGAGATAACAATTTCTTTGTTGTTTTTATAGGATTATTTATCAGTTGGAAATCATTTTATAAGGAGTTAATCGGAGAATATCATATTTGTAATTGGAGCTGTCTGTGTCAGATTCAGTGATAACATGATAAATTGATGTGCCAAAGCTAAGAATCTTGGACTCATACTGCAGGCATGCAGAACAAAAAATATAAATTTAAAATTTGCTTTCCACATTTTAGAGTAGCTAAATTTGATACTCCATGGGATCCACTAGCAAAAAAGTTCATGGAGCAAGTAAAACCAGTGAAAATTTTGCATATTTGTGGAAAGGCTATGTAGTGTTCAACTACTGTTAGCAGTTCTAAATCCTGCAGATTGCATGCTTTAGAGTAGGCTAGAAAAATGAAAGGTGGAAACAACTTCAGCAATTTCTTCAAATTTAAGCTAATTTGGAAAAGGAAAATGAATAATCAGAGAAATTCAGAAAGAAGATTCTGTATCAGGAGCCATTTTTTTCCTGGTTATTCCCCATTACCTGGGAAATCATCTGTGTACAAATGTTTGACTAAAACACAGTTTAGCCATGCAGCCTCAAAGAAAATTGTAATACCTATATATCATGTTTTCATAAGCTGATAGTGAAATTTCTACAAATTCTGCTTGGAGCCACTGAGTTCAACACATTAGCTCTCTGTGACAGATTGCATGATGGTACATACTACATTTGAAGTTAAACATTTTCTCTCTAGTCAAACCTGCTTTAGTTTAATTAAAGGTGTGATTTCAACTCCACAATACAAAAGATGTGATAAGGTTGTCTTCTATAATTTAATTCACACTTCATAGACGTTTTTTAAGTCATTTTCATCTCAGGTTAAATCGACACATGCCAAGATTGCACTGAGTGCAACCTCGTGGACAGACTAACTCAAATCCCTTTTAACAAATTCAAAACTACAGTGGTAAAACTTCAGTGCAGTATACACTAACAGGGCTGGTAGCTGTAGAAAAAAAAGGTGATATGTGGCTCTTAGATGACACAGCCAGCTGTGGAAATCTGTATGTCTAAAAAGGAGGCTTTTACCTGTGGAAAAGGTAGCATAGAAAAACAGAACAGCATTGCCTAAATAGCATAACAAAGACTTCCAGCTTGTACCATCTGAACCTCATTTTCACAATCCCTTGAACATGCTTTCACTGTTCTATTTTTTATTCCACAGGCTGTGTCAAGTATTAAACAGTTTAATCCACCTACTCTTTGGTATTGCACAGTTTTCATAGCTGAGATGCATAATTAGGCTTTGATTTGCAGTTTCTAATTAGTAACAGAAGCAGCATCTAAGTAACAAGCTGTAGTACAGAACTACCAGATTTAAGGAGGCAAGAGGCATAATAATTTAAATTAGTCCTACATATTGTTGGATCCCAAAAATGTAACCACTCAGGAAAAAAAGATATGAACATATTGTAGGCAAATCACAAAAAAAAGTATGATTATAATACAACTGAAGATTTAAAAAATGAAGTTTAAAAATTCTTGTTTAAAAATCCAGACTTGGAAATAATTTTGAAAATCTGTAGTACTACAAAATGAGAAAAGAAGCATATTTTCTTCAAATATGTTGCTCTATCTCATGAAAGACATAGCAGAGGCAGAAGGAGTCATGGGATGAGAGAAGAAATTAGAATATATATCAAAAGTTCCTAGTATTAACTAAAAAGAAGATCTTTTGAGACATTACAAGTGTGTGCATACTGTCAACATAAGAATTTCTTAAACTCCCATAGCACAGGATCAAGAAGTCCTGGATCTGGCCCAAGATCAGCTCCAGTGCTGAGGAATGGGGGTAGGGATAATTTTACCTCCCAAAGAAACTTGTTCTAATCTTCAGTTACTGGAGAGGGATCAAATCCTGATTTACAAAGGTTTTTAATTCCTTGTAATATCTTTTTTGTTAGTACTACTTATTCCAACAGCCTTGTTCAGTTCCTCCTTGAACCTTGCTAAATCCATCAATTCAAGGACTCATCACTCCCAATGCAACAGTTCCTTTTGCTTTCTGTCATAAGAGATAAAAGAGACAATCTGAATTACTAAACTATTCTTCTATTGACTTCACTATTATTTGCAGCTTTTCTCAAGTAAACATAGCTAGGTTTTAAAACCATTTTCAGGTTAAAGTCTTCCTCCCTATACCACTTCTTGTCATCTCTATCGGACCTCTCCATGGTCTTTCAATATCCTTTCTGCGACTGAGTAAGAATTACAGTACCATTGCTGAGATTAGATAGTTGATTTATTGGTATAGCAACATTATAATGTATTCCTTACTACTGCCCATCCTATTCTTTATTACCATAACATCTTGTTTCCATTTTGTACAACTGCTGCTCATTAAACCAAACTCTTCATCCAGCTATACTCCAAAGCAGACAGGCCCATTTCCGGAGTTAATACAGGTAATTTGGAACCCTTTATGGCAACTTAAAAATTTATGTAACAGCTCTGGAGATGTCTAAAGATATCTTTTCTCCCCGCTGGAACTGCAGGGAATAAATACTGCTTTCAGATCTGCTACAGCCCATAAATATCAAGCCAAATATGTCATCCAGAATACAATGCAAAACATGAAGACTGGGACAAAAAAAGCGTATGAACTTTTCCTTTCATAGAATTTAGTTTATCCAGAGATAAAGCCACATTGGGAGAAAAACAAAAAAACACTTGTAGTTCAGGTCTTTTTGAGGAGAAGAATTTTCACCGATAATCTTTGTATTGCAACAAATGGGATTGAAATCCTTTCCCATTGTCCTCTACAGTACTGTGCAGTACCTGCAGCACAGTCATAACCCGTACAAGTTAGCACTACCTTAGCTGGCTCAGACACCAACAGTGGCATTAATGTAGCAAGAGAAGAGCTCAGACACTCTTTGCAGCAAGAGTTCAACTCTGAGCAGCTGTGACTATACTCCTACCAGTACCTAACACAACTAAGTTGAAGTAGTCAGGGTTTGCCTACAGTAAGTTGGAAATAATTCCTTTCAATAAGTATGAAATAGATGCACTTGCTGTTGTTTGAAGTAAAGCAACAGCAAAAATCAGTTCCCCCTTCAGAACTGAATGCAGCTGCCTGGGCAGCACCATTCTCAGAAAGCTCAGCTGATTCGTCTCTGACTAGAATTAACTGCATTTGGATTTTGTTAAAAGTGACTCAATTATAACCACCAAAGTTTTTCATCCTTCACCTACTTTCATTCATTTGACATCAAATTATGTTCATGCCTCTTACAACCAAGCTGATTTCTGAAATATTTGCAAACAGAAAGATTGGTCTATTTGCCCCCAAAGGATGTCATGTTCATCAGAGGAAGAAGCACATCACATGGATGTCACTGTTCTCATGCACAGTTTTACTGTCTGAATGCCATCAGGAGGCTGGTGTCAATCTGTGCTGCACTGAGAAACACTTGGAAAAACACAAGTTTTCCCACCATTGTGAACCCATTTCTGGCACTTTTTTTAGCTTCATCTACTCTTACTGGTTTCAGTAAGGACATTGGAGACTCACAGAGGGGGGGAAGATAACAAGCTATCAAAACAAGAATGGTGTCCTGGCCATAGTAGTGTAGCTGAAAGAAAAGTAATAATAATACAGAGTAATCAGAGGTAGACTATACTAGTGATGAGCTTCAACTGTAGCCTTTTCAAGAGCTGTTACTCAGCAACTGAATTACTGAGAGCTCTCTGCCCAGAATAATGACCCAATTCCTTATAATATCATTATATGAATGTTCAGCTCTCCCTTTCCTGTATCAGGCAAGACGCAACAAAAAGAGAAATAAATAAAGATGATGTAACCAGGTAACCATGTAATACAGTATTGTCATTGCTAGTAGCAGGCCATAAGCTTTGTACAGAATTACGAGGCCTCAGGACTAAGGCTTGTGAGGCTTGCTCTGTCTGACCTTTTCTTGACCTGCCTCCAGCTTTGTTTTACTTAGTTTAGCTGTGACAGCAATTTATCTTATTAACCATGTGTCTGTGGCTAATTTATTTTACTTCTATTTATCTTTGTGTAGTGCAACTTTATATACTTTTATATAGAAAGCAGTAACAAGCAGTTATCCTACGCAGAATAAGATATTTGTTACTCTAACATGATGATGCAGTACAGAGAAACACAAGCCTGGCATGACAGCTGCGTCCTTGAGTAGTGAAAACAAGATGCAGTGAAGAGGGCCACAAGCACAGGATGCTGAAAGAAAAGGCAGAGGCTGGCACTGGAGACCCCTCAACTATAAACAACTTACCCATGGTCAGTTAAAGAAATGCAGACCTGAAGCTGGACAGAACTTGTTTTAGGGAGTAACAAAGAAATAGTATCTAACATATGGAAAAGCGCCATATATAGGTGCTTTCAGGTCTAATGGAGAACTGCAGACCAATGAAGACAGACCAAAGTTATAAAAGCATGTTAGTAAACGTATAAAAATCACTCCTAATCAATCCTAGAGTGAGCAAGAAAAACCATCAACACGAAAATTATACTCCTCATAGAAAAGGACTCAAGATGTTGTCAGTTCACTGTAACACCCCACCAGTGCCACCAGCATGAAACCATCAAGCTCAGCACCCAGAGAAGCAGTGGAGACATGAGCCTAACACCAGCAGATGAGGTAGGAACTAGGAAGTGTATGTATAAGAGTTTTAACTGTGTTATCATTTTTTCTTTCTTTTTCTGTAAGAATTAGAACTAGAACTAGAATAACAGTTGTTCTTGAATTAGACTGTTAAATTTTCAATTACACTAACAAGGAGTTCCTGACTTTATATATATAGGGGGTGTTTCTTCTGTGCCTGTAAACAAGATTTTGAGTGTAACAATGAGCAGAAATGAAGAACACTTCTGTATGTGCTAAAAATGAAAAAAGCCATCTCTCTGGAATAGGAATACTCTCTATTTTCCATCAATAGTTGAATATACACAGATTAGCCCAGCTGGCTAATTCAATCAGAAACACAGATGATATGACTGCTCTCAGTTAAGATGAGCTACGATAGCAGCACATAAAACGTAGTGTGATACAGACAGAAGGTAGGTCAGAAACTTCTGTTTACATTTTGATAGAACACAACAACATGGAAGGATTCAGTGATATCAAAGCATATTTCATTTAAGTGTGGCCACTAACATAACTGCATATTGCACATTATTAATGTCTACTATTGATTGCCATGATAGATTGTAGAAGCCAATCGTTTAACAGGATTCAGAGAAAGCACTGTATATTTATTTAAAGCAATAAGTACATCTCAGGAAGGATAAAATGGAGAGAAAACAAAGAAAGTCTATTCCTTCTGCCAAATATCAGACTCTCATCTGAAACAAAATGGCATAGAGCCGCTGACTTCCATCAGGGTGATCTGTTGGAGGCATAATGACTCACATGTTGCAGGGCAAAAAACAATCTCTAGTGGAGGTTAAGGAGAATCCCCATCTCTCATAATATTACTCTACTGTTACCTGTTTGCTTGCCTTTTCCTCACTGGCAACTGTTCAAGACACTATTCCAAACTATGGAGACAACTCATCCGATTCAGTAGAGCAATGGTTAGAAATCCAAATAATATCCTTGTATTGGGTTTGCATGGCAAGGTTTTGGTAGCTGTGGGGGCTACAGGGGTGTCTTCTGTGAGAAGCTGCTAGAAGCTTTCCCTGTGTCTGATAGAGTCAATGCCAGCTGGCTCCAAGACAGACTCGCCTCTGGCCAAGGCTGAGCCCATCAGCGACGGTGGTAGCGCCTCTGTGATAACATATTTAAGAAGTGTGGGGCGGGGGAAGCTGCACAACAGCAGTTGCAGCTGGAGAGAGGAGTGAGAATGTGTGAGAGAAACAACCCTGCAGACACCAAAGTCAGTGAAGAAGGAGGGGGAGGAGGTGCTCCGGGAACCAGAGCAGAGATTCCCCTGCAGCCCATGGTGAAGACCATGGTGAGGCAGGCTGTCCCCCTGCAGCCCATGGAGGTTATCAGTGGAGCAGATATCCACCTGCAGCCTGTGGAGGACCCCACGCCGGAGTAGGTGGATGTGCCCAAAGGAGGCTGTGAGCCCATGGGAAGCCCACGCTGGAGCAGGCTCTTGCCAGGACCTGTGGACCCGTGGAAAGAGAAAACCAGGCTGGGGCAGGCTCCTGGCAGGACCTGTGACCCCGTGGGGGACCCACGCTGGAGCAGTTAGTGAAGAACTGCAGCCCGTGGGAAGGACTCACATTGGAGAAGTTTGTGGAGGACTGTCTCCCATGGGAGGGACCCCACGCTGGAGCAGGGGAAGAGCATGAGGAGTTGTGCCCCTGAGGAGGAAGGAGCAGCAGAGACAAGGTGTGATGAGCTGACAACAACCCCCATTCCCCATCCCCCTGTGCCGCTGGAGGGGAGGAAGTAGAGAAAATTGGGAGTAAAGTAAAGTTAAGCCTGGGAAGAAGGGAGGGGTGGGGGGAAGGTGTTTTAAGATTTAGTTTTTATTTCTCATTTCCCTACTCTGATCTGATTGGTAAAAAATTAAACTAATTTCTCCAAGTTGAGTCAGTTTTGCCTGTGACAATAATTGATGAATGATGTCTCCCTGTCCTTATCTTGACCCACCAGCCTTTTGTTGTATTTTCTCTCCCCTGTCCAGCTGAGGAGAGAAGTGATAGAGCAGCTTTGGGGGGCACTTGGCATCTAGCCAGAGTCAACCCACCACAATCCTGAAGAGCTAGAAAAATTCCTGGTTTTGATTGTTAAAACCACTGTTGATCAGTGACACCCAGTGCATAGGTTCCTGTACTACACAAGCTCCATCACAGAAGAGCGGTCATTCCTCTTCTCAACTTTGACTTACCACATAACATATTGTCCTTCTCCTAATGAACAACTGCCTCAGGAAAAATAGCGATTTAGCACATAACTATTGACAGGAAAAGACATTTAAAGAAGATGGTAGAGAGAGCCAATTTATAAAATCTTTACTTGAGCCATAAATAGTAAAGCCTACATTTTAGTTCTATTTAAATGTGTGATGAATGTAGGATTATTTTGTTAAAAAAATAAAACCGTCCCTGCAGTTTTTACTGTATAGTTACCTAGATGTCCTGAATTCTTTTAGGGTTCATTCAAACTATACCTGATAACAAGGAGAGGAGGAGCACAGAGAGGCAGTAACCCTTCTGACACCAGCTAGAAAGATCAATGAGTATGTAAGCAAGACGTAGATGACAGAAACAAGATTTTTATATAAATCTGCTAATGTGAAGAATTCAGATTCTCAGAGACACTGAGCAAAATTATTCACATTCTGTAATTAAACCAGATGTTCTACATATAAAAATGTGATCAAGAATAAAGTACGGTATCTGTTCTTAGCTATATAACTGCATTGACTTAAAATGTTGGATATTAACCTAGCAGAAGGTGCCCTCTAACATAGGGAGACAAGAATTTCTTTTTCCTAACATTTCTCTGGGCTGAATATGCCTCAGCTTTCAGGAGTCAGCTATCTGTTTTTTCTGGATATAAAATTTCCACCCATGATGCTTCAATGTCAGGAGTATGGATCCAGAGATAATCCAATGCTATTTCTGGAAAAAAGGGAATAGGGATGTCAAGTTTCTGAAGCTGGATTTGACAGTACTGAGAAACAGGAGGCATGTTTCCACTGATTGCTACCTGATTTCATAACAAGAATAATTAAAAGACCACACACAGAGCCTTTTCCCAGCACTTAGAAAAACATGGCAGTTTGTCATAATCCTCTTTCAATTATCAGTGAATATTTTTTCCTTTGAGTTGTTGACTCCTCTTTGCTGATGAGCAAGCAACTGTAAAGCAAAACTTTCTGTAACCTCTTGGTCTAATTTCATCACAGCTCAAAGGCAGGCACTTAACCAAACTCTTGGGAACCTAAAATGCTATTTGCACACTCTGGAGAACAGCTCAGGAAACCTTGCCTATGTTGTTTAGACACTCAAGACACCTTAGGAATGCAATATTTCAGGCTTTTACGGTGCATCAATGGGAGAAAATAATGGTCTTTCAACAGTATGAGCGTAAGCTTGTTTTCCTGTCATTTTGCAGGAGTCTAGCTTTAGCCTCAGTGCTTGGACGAGCACTTGGCAGCAAGATGGGGATGGCATTACTGGCATTCTCCTGCAGCTCGTGTTGGTGCTCTCTCAACCATCACAGCTGCTTCCTCTGCTGCCTCCCTGCATTTTCCTCTGCTTACTCAAATGTTCTATTTATAACAGAACAAGGGATATAATTTGTACTGAGTATTAGGATAAACCAGTTTTGTGCCCGAATAACATTAATAATCAAAAAATCCTGAATGAAAACCATCATCTTCTATTTGTTCACAACATGAAATTTGCACAGGGGTACTGAATTCATCCCCAGCTGTTTACAGAACTAGCAACAAAGTCGATTAAAGTTCTCCACATAGAAAAGAAAGCAGAATCTGCTGCTTAGCTCTACAAGCTTCATTTCTAAAACTCTGCCTTTCCTCCATAAGGAGCAATTTGAGTAAGTGGTTTCTCCATAGGCAGTCTTCAATGGCCTTGTCAGGAAGCAAAAAGCAAAACAAACAAATGAAATAAACAATACAATGAGAAATAATGGCTAATAAACAAGGAAGTGCAGCAATCTAATCCTGTTGTATTTTCTGTTTTTATACACTGGGGACCAAATCCAGAAGTGATGTGAATCTGTTAAGACTGAAATTGGTCCTAATTCTCGTTGTCAAAATATCTCTCAGTGAATCAGAAAGGCAACTAAGGAAAAAAAAAAAACCAAACATAAAATAAAAGCTACCTAGTTGAATATTCACCTCCCAGTAACAAAAAAGGTGAAGTTGCTATTTTTATGTGGGAGGCTTTTCTACATGGAACATTCTAAAACACTGTTAAAAAAAACCCTATATATACATATACGTACATAGATATACATATGTTCATATATATATGCGTGTATATACGCTTATATATACACACACACGTGGACATTAAAATGCACTTGTTTCAAAAGCCAGATTATTGTTTTACTGTCCCCCAATCACTGGAATACCTTATGCAGACAATGCGTACAGACCTGAAGGAAATAGATGATGATGAACCATTAGCATACCAGCAAAGGCATTGTTTTTTCAATGCACAATTTATTGATAAAAGCAGCAGAATTAAGATGTACCCCACATTTTGTCCAGCCTGCACTTACATCATTCACCCAGGGTATGGTCAGCTGTCGTAACATAACCAGATTTAGGGTACTGAGGCTTTGCTCATAGGACTGTCTAAAATAACTAACATTCCCAGCACTTGCCCTAACCAACAGGAAAAAGAACTTTGTTTTATGTCTTCTGCTTCCATAATTGTGAACAATCAATTTACTTCAACAAAGGGATGGAGAAAGACAGCAGATAGCAAGTGGTGTGTAGTACCATCATCTTTTTGGGTTTGCATATCAGCATCAGTTCTGGGGTCTGATTCTTACCAATGCAGTTCTGCTTGCACACCATTATTGCTTTGCCTTCCTCTTCTAATCTTGCTCTTATCACATACTATGCAATGCTCCTTTCGATTTTTTTAATTGCGATTTTGATTATTTATTTTGTAACGCTCATTCCTACCTCCTTAACAATAACAAAGCATTCAAGCAATAAGAACATTGTATCTCTTACCATTGTAACACTAATGGCTGTTAGCGATTCCTTTTGTGGTGAAGGCATTAAGCAAGTTTGGCCCCACAAGTGAATAAAATGTTTCACTTTTTCTTCCTGAATGTGGTCTGTCCTGGGAAGAAAAATGAAGGTGGCTTTTAGGTAATGCTGAAAGAAGAATAAAGAGTCTTTTTGTACCATTTTATTTCTGCTTTGTTATGATTCTTTCTCGTTTCATGTAGCTAGTAGGTGGGTTTGGTGCTCTGAAGAGTAACTACAATCCTCTCAAAACTGGACAAGCTTTTAACCTTCTGCAACAACACAATGTCCTGTCATTAGATTGCCTTTGCCTTGAGAGGAAAATAGCCCATTACTAGGTGCCGTGTTTTTGCAAAATCAGCTACATTTAACAATGGCAAGTCAGATGTTGAATAACAGGGGAAAAACATGGGAGTTTTTTCCTGTAGGAAGAACAAATATGAGACTTTCTCCTCGAGAAATCTATCTGTATAAAAGTATCACACTTACATTATCTTACTTTACAATGATTTCCATTACTATGATAACGTTCTCAGACTACTGTAACAGTGTTGGGAACATTTCCACTGGTGAAAAAATTGTGAGGTCTTAATATCTGTCTAATAGCTTTTGACACCAAACATGTTGTATGTCAGCAGAATACAGCCTGCTTTTAATGAAACTAATTCTTCAAGAGGGAGGTGAAGTCTGGGCCCAGGTTCCTCATACTTCGGTGGGGTTTTTTGGGGAGGGTTAGGTTTGGTTTGTTCTTCTGGTTTTTTGTAATTCTTCCCTGGTAACCATTTATAAGTCTACCCTTATGTACATTTTATTAGTCAGAATCAGTCTTATTGAATTATTAGTGAATTCTCATGCTAAATTGACTCAGGAAGCGAAGAATTATTTTTAAATATCTCTTTAAATACTTCCAACAACTACGCATCATTTCTTTGACTGACTGTTCTTTTACTCTCTCATACTCATAATTTGGGAAAAGAGATATTGATCACTATTAATGAGGCCAGTGTGACAGGCAGATATGTCTTACTTTTTAGTGCCCTTTTCTAATCTCAGACTACAAATTGCCCAGACAGGTCAGCTATTGAATAGCATGCATTCATTTAATGACTTCTAATTGCTTTTCTAAGTATCATTTGAAGTATTCAGTCACAATAATTTCACTAGATTCTCATTAGTTAAACCACAGTCTTTTTCTTTAAAACTAAACCAAGATGTGTGGGAAGGAGTTGGAGACTGGCCAAATTACATTCTTATAACTTTTTTTAAAAAATTTTTTGTTTAAAAATTCAGCCAGCAAAGAAGCCTGAACCCAAAGGTTTCTAATCACAGTTTTATTGAACTCAAGGAAGTAAAGTTATCACCTAAATATTTCCTCTCATGAACATAAAGACTTAATTGACTTTGTCCCAGATTTGTAATCTGATGTAAGATTCTCCTGTTAGCTTCATTTCAGTCTTCCTATACCTGGGTGCTTCTCATAAACTTTTTGCATGTATAGTTAGTAGTAAGAAGCATTTCTTAGATCTGAAAAATAAAAGGTATATATTGGCCATTAAGGCAAATTTTTCAAATGTAATATCATATATATCCATATTGAGGCCTCTACATAAAATTGGCTTAAATTTTGATACTGTTTAACATCCATGACTCCTACTTACATTAGAAAGATTGTCAGAAAAATCATGCTACTTTTATTGAGACACCATGTATCAATGGGTTTATTCAAGGCCCCTACACAACAGAAACATGGGGTTTGTTAACCACCAAACATTAAAACAATGCTACAGTTGTTAGAGACTGTTATAGTAATTAAAGGATTCCATTGACAGAGGATCAAAGAAAACCACAGCTGTAATCCCTCCTGCAGAACCTCACCCACAGGCCAGGTGCAAGGGAGGCCACCTCAGTCCCTAACCCTCTGTTAATTAGAGTTTCCCAAAATCAGGACATAGAAAATAAGGGTAATCTCTGTCTCTGCTGGCATTTCCTTTTGCCTACCTGTGTCTTTCTAAATAATAGCTTTGCTGGATGCTGAAGACAGGTTAGTTTCCCAACCTCAGTTTAGCTTACTTTTATTTTGTTCAACAAATACTAATTCCATTTCCAAAGAAATAAAACTTAAGAGAGAAAGTCATACTGCACCCTACATGCATCACATAAAGAAGTTGAGGTAGTAACTCTTTTTTTGTACCGCTTCCATTACAGCTGGAAAGCCGTCACATACCAGCAGTTGGTGAAAAACTTTCAGGGCTATTGATGCCTGCAGACTGTCTTGCAGAATTTCAACCATGTTCTTTCATAAAACAGGTTTGCTTGTTTGTCTTCCTTTGTGATGGAAAATATGCTAAACTAAATAATCCAGAATTTCCTAAATCCATTTGAAATGTTATTGTTAAAAAGTAGAAATTATTGATTCATTATTAGTAGAGAAGTCCATGCTATGGAAAGATACACCATAGTTACAGGGACACTAACTAAAAATGTTCTGGATTCTTCATCATTTGAAGTACTTAAACCAAGGTACTTTCTAGGATGGAAAACAAAACCATTCCTGTCCAGTCCAGCTCATGAACTTAAAAGAAGATTCTTCTGAGTTCATAATCCCAGTTAAGAAACCTGTAATTGCAAAATGCTTTTTTTATTCTCTGCTGCCTTTCATTGGTTAGTTTTTAGAAAAAGGCTGAATTATGTGTTTCTTTAAAGGAGCTGTCACACTCAAATGCTTATCAACATTCTAAATAAAATTATTTCCCATTTGAATTAGGAAAACTGGTACCATTTTGTGACAGGTATAAGCAAACATTGGGGTTTTTTTCCCTTTTAATTGACCTACAAATATCACTGGCTTTCTTTTTAACCTCTCACAGTTCCAACTTCCTGGGGTGATATGAGCTAACGAAAACAGGAACTGTTATCTTTTCACCTTCTACTTATTATTGTTAATAATAATACCTCATCCTTACATATAAAACAGCCAGTCAGAATGTACACTGCAGTAACACTTATTCCATTAAAATAATACATACATAAAATCAGAACCTTCTGAACACATCATTTCAATTTTCTTCAAATCACTGGGATGTTGGCTGTTGTTATTTTTGTAAATGGGGTAGAATTTCATGGTCATTTTCCACTTGCTTTCAATCCAAATGCAACTTATTAATATGTGAGAATGCTAAGCCTTTTGACAGATTTACACACTTTCGTCATGTTACACAGGCATACCCCTATTATGAACTTTCATAACCATCCAATGGTAAAAGTAATTTTTTGTTGAAAAAGCTAGATTCTTAATGAACCTGCTTTAACATTGCAAAAATACCAAGGCAGAGACTATAGAGTGATCATCTTATAAGGATTTTGTCTTTAATTCTGCAGGAGAAGTAGCCTGCTGTTTTAATGAATAGCCCCTCTATTGGCTGCTGTGCTAGTGGATATTGATTTCAGCAGGGGTTACTTGTCTCTAGGCTGACACTCAATATCTGTTAAAGGGATTCGCCTGCTGAGTGACTTCAGCAAAAGCATTACATTAGGACTACAGCCAAGCTTGTTGGGATTAGTAATTCTCATTGAAAATATCTTTCAATCAGCACTGTGAAAAGCCAAAAGCAAGGCAAAGTTTTGATTTGGCAAAATTACAATGAATGGAAGTAGATTACAGAAGAGTGAGAAAATCTCAACACTTAACTCCGGTAATTTTCTACGCTGCACATCATGTATGAGGTAACAGATCACCTAGCGGAAAGCATCCTGCCCCAATAGCATTGAAAATACACTGCACTCCCATGTCACTTGCTATGACTGTGTCAGCATAGCTGCATAAACTCTTCTATTCAGATTAGGGATGAGAGCTGCCTTGTCCTGTAAGAAGCAAAGAATCCACTGACATAGTACAACACATGCATTTGCTTCCCTCTATTTAAACCAGTGGAGCAACTTTAATTTACACCAGTTTGTTCATGCTTTTATTACGTTTGAAATGTGAATTAAATCTTAACCTGAGTTTCTCTCTGTAATTTAGAAGTTTGGTTCAGCTTTACTTTCATTTTTTTCCTCCATTCTGTCTACTAGCAACCTGCATGATATGTTCACATATCTAAATCTAAAACTAAGAGTTTTGTAAAAGTTCACACAGAGGCTACCTAATTTTCATGAAATTCTTAGTTTCATTTCTGCTCTTTGATGCAGTCAAAACCATCCAACTCCTGTAATGAAGAAGTTGGCAGCAGCTTTTCCACTTGAGGCATTCCTGCACTTAGAACTGGATTTCTCCACCTTCAAAGTTTGATTCCCAGCATTTCTTACCATCTGCCACAAAACAGAGACTATGACAGTAAATTTCCCTGTTTTCACCTTAGAACAGAGAGAGTAAAAAAGATGTTACAATCTGATTTTCAAACATTTCTGTCCATCATTGATTATGAATGTTTAGAACAGCTTTCACAGGACTGCTAAATCCAGAATACCATGAGATAGCCCAGTACCAAGGTACCTTACAATGAAAGGATAACAGAGTTATCTGAAACATGAGAAACCATATTAAATACCACTTTTCCTAGTTTGGTAGAAAAGCAAGGATACAGGTCTTCCAAATCTGAGGCAAATGACTGAACCATAACTGTTATGTTTTAGCAGAGAGAGACACCACAACTCAACTTTCTCATTTCTTTTGTGAGAAAGGTTCAATGACTAACCGGAGCTGTGAAGTTTAGTGATGGGTGTAATAGGATTTGCTCATTTTGAGGTTTTTGTTTGTTTGTTTTACATTTTGGTCCCTAATGTGTCTCTCTTCCCTAAAGGAGTGACTGGGTGAGATGGAGTGCTCTGGGACAGAGGTCGGGCACTTGTCTGTCTGTTCAAGGTGACATAGGTTACAAGGTGGCCCAGATAGAAGAGTCACACCAAGGATTTAGGAACCGGGTGGAGACAGTTGGCCTCAAGGAAGACTCCAAAACCAGAGGGCATGGTGCATAGTTTGCTTACACTCAGAGAGCTATTGAGTTGGCTGGAAATGAAGACCTTCCTGAAAGGTCCTATGGTGGGTAAAAAGCTGTTTATAAGACCTTTATCTCTGTTCTTCCCCTGAGCTACTTTGAGTTTTCAACTTTAAAAGGCTCTGTTGCTAGTTTTCTTTGAATTAAAATTGGCTTTTTGAGTTAAGATATCTAATATTCTTTAAAAGTCTGCTAGAAGCATACTATCATGCAAAGATCTAGGTAGATCCACCTTAAACCTGGGGTCACCTTGGGCATCTGGTCAGAACTAGATTAAGTAACTCTCCACCTGCCTTACCCATAGCTGACTTAATACCTGCTATTTTCTATGTTTTCCCATGCACTTCATTAATATAAACTTGACGACTAATTTACAACTGAAGATTCAAACTTATAGACAGGAAGCCTAAAAGTTAATTCTTGCCATTCTGAGACTAAGGCCCTGCAAGGATTCAACTCAGGGTCTCAAAAATAGAACACTCAATCTTTATTGTCTGTGTTTCTAGTAAGTCTATATAAGCATCAACACAACAACTTTTTTCCTGAAGCTGTACACCTGTGCAAAACTCCTATTTAGATTATGTTCATGCTACCATGAAGCTAGTAGCATTATGACTTACTTTGCACTGGCATGAATGATGACAAAATAGCAAGCAGTGACAAATCATCTCAATAGAGAGGTCTCCTAGAAAAATGAAATTAGCTGAGCTTTTCCAGTATCAAATTTAAAATAAAACACAAAAAAAAAAAAAATTCAATGGTTGTATGACTTTTTCCTTCTTTTATTCCCATGATTGTTCTAATGGGATCTCTTACAAGAATTATCTCTTATCATTGAAGTCCTTGCCATAAACCTGGATTAATGTCCTCTGAACATTAGTATGTATCATAATAATCCTCTGCAGTTCTGTTCTAGGTTAACAGGCAAAAGGTATAATTTCCTTTCCCATTAATACAGAAATATAACAAGAGAATTTGTTTTCTGTCAAATTCTAAGAAGTGAACTCCTGGGAGTTTTGTCATAAAATATTGCCAGAAAGTCTGTTTTTTTCTTTAGAACAAATAAATCTTATGTGTAAAAGCCCAGAGGAATACTGCATGTGAAAGGGTAAATTCCATTTCTGGGACATGCTGTTTCTGATTTTAACTTCATTTCACTAACAACAGTTGAAGAAGTTCTTAAAGAGTTTGACATAAATACATTTTATTGAGTTAAAGCAGTAAATCAGAGGTAAATGTTTTTTAAACATACTACAAAAGACCATGTCCTAAATTAGATTGAACTGAGGATGGCCATGATATCTTTTAGTAGAACTCCACTGAAACAAACATAGAGAGTAGCATTCTTTTGCTTGTTTTATTTTTCCATGTATTTTAGGACCCAAAAGCATTGCTACAACTCTCCTGTCTGAGGTCTTACCTAAGACAAGCACAAAGAACCTCAATGCAGCATCAAGTTCAGTTTGAAGTTCATTGTATCCTTTAGAAAGACACCCATCCTCGATCTAAAGCGTGCAATAATGGAAAAACCACCTCACCATCCTAATGATTTCTTATCTAATCTTTTAGAAATATGAGCACTTTTCTGTATTTGTCTAACTAGCTTTAAACCAGATCTTGCTGCACGGCAGTATTTAGTTATCGCTAGAATAAAATGTCAGGAACTATCTACTTCCAGAAACTTGATCCTGTGCTAACTCTCCTCAAGTCATCATTTAAAGATGTCTTGGAAAAAATAAGTAATAGTCATTTTTCTAGGTCTCTCAAGGAAAGTGTAGCTCATCGGGTAATTACCCTGGATGACCCTTACTGTTCCTTCAAGAACCCCTTCTGGTTTGGAGGAAGGGGAGTTCCCACACAGGAATGGAAAGCAGAACTGATCATATTCTATGTATGAGGCCAGAATCCATCCTGTGCAAGGACTAGTTCAGAGTTATGTTTCCCTGGCAAAAAAAAAACCAAACCAAACCAAAACAAAAACAAAAACAAACCAGTTGATGTCAATTGTTATTCACTGTGCTGTGACCACAAATGTGTCACTCTCTGGCCTTTTCTCTCTTCCTTCTTGTTCTTTTGCTTCTTGTATATAAAGATTTTTTTTACAACAGGTAAGGAAAAAAGATATTTTTTCATTCATATATCATGAGTAGGAGGTAGGTAGAAAAAGGCAGATCATTTATCAGGCACTTTAGCAGATCATTAAATAGCAAATAAAATTTTTATCTGAAATTAACAATTGAAACAAAAAAAAAAATCTATATTTTCTATTGAATCTAAAATATCAGTCATTGTAAAGATTGCCTGAGTTTTACTGAATATTCCAGATTATTTTTTTCTGTTTTAAAATACAATTTCAAAGAGAGTTAAAACAAACTATCTAATTAACCAATCTGCACAGCCTACAAGGGACAAAGAAACTTATTGTGAGAATGGATGATCACAGGAGAAGCACTTGGGTATTTACCAGAAACAGTGTTCAATGTCACTTTAACAGATTTTTCCACATCCTACTTCTCTGCTGAAGCACGCTGCTCTTACAAGGTTTCTTATGTGCAGTTCTTCCTGGCACTACAATTTTAATCCAAAACCCATTAAATCCAGTGGTAGTCTATATATTCACTTCACTAAGTCCCAGATCAAAACTTATATGAGCAGAAAGCAGAGAAAAAGGCTTCTGAATTTCTTGTAATACTTGCATTATAAAAGCATCTCGATCTGTAGTACAAAGACATCCCAAAGAGCCAAATATGATTTGCAGTTTCTAATTACTTGCTCCATAAGAGCTCTAAGTCTCACTTTTTATATTTGTGTAATCTTCTCCTGAGAGCAGTTCCCAACATGAGCAACACTCCCTTATTTTCATAACACTTCAGAAATGTGCTGGGCTATTGCCCCTTCCACCTCTGTGTCCTCAGGGCACTGTTCGGCTCAAATTGTACTACTGAGAGTCAATTTGGCCCTGAGCACTACGTTAACAATATATTAGCTAAGAACCACATGTTATAACTCAAGAATGGTGAATCTCTATCCTACAATCCCACTATGCCCCTGGGCTTGCAGCTAAGTACTTTGCCATCTCAAGCACTACTTCCATTAGCTCTGGAGCTTGGGGTGTTTTGTTTTTGTTTTTGGGTTTTTTTGATGGTATGCAGCTTTGTCTTGTTTTTTTCTCTTCAGCTTCTGGCATCTTTCAGCTATGGAAAGATACAGATTTGTTTATGTGCAGTAAGGCTGCTGCTTTCAATGGATAGCTTGCAGTATAGAAAAAATATGAGGGTCACAAAGTGCTCCATTAGCAAAGCTTTCTTTAGTCAGCTGTCATGCGGATGTAATATTTGCAGTGTCTCTTTTTACGTTTTTCCTCAGAGTTTGTGTACTTTGAAAACTGCTGTAACTTTCTCTTATACTTGCTCTTGCTTGGTTAGGAAGATGGAATCTGGGAAGGATGCACACCAACATGAACAATGGTTTGCTTGCACATTCCCAGTATTTTTTACCAGAGGCTCTCAGCATGTTTTGCAAACATTAGTTAATTACTTATTCTGTGAGGCTTGCACACATTATGGTCTAAATTATATAGCTGAGGAAACTGAGGTTCACCAAATATCAAGACCTATCATTTGCAGAGGCTGGGTACCCATTGGTCCCAACAAATCGGAATTGCAAGCATTCAGGACCTGCAAATACCTTCCCGCAAGGCTACCCATAAAAAGCACTGGAGATCTGGAAACAACCCAAGAGTCCCAATTCCCAGCCTTTAAACTCATCAGATCACTGCCTTTCCCACAATTAAAAGAAAATTAAATGGATGGCGACAAACAGCATGGACAGGATCAGACATCTTCAGTTACTGACCACAGCCAAATCAGTTATTGTTAACAGGTATTTTAACATGGACTATTTAATGCTTATTATCATAGACTGTAATGCTTTTCTATTACGAAGTAGAAGCATCAAGATGCTGACATTCATGATTCAAGAAAACATAAAATTAAAACCTGTCTAGTTGAAAAAAAAAAAAAAAGAAAAAGAAAGGTTTTTTCTAATCTCTCTCTGACAATATTCTATGTTGGTGGCAAAATACTCTGCTTGAAGTTCTACATCTATTTCAGGACAGGGAAATTTCAAGGGGAGTTCCTCCTTTTTAAGTCTAGACAATTCTACTTTGGTCTTAGTTTCTTAACTGCTTTAAGAAAAAGGTAAAAGTCAGAGCAAAATCCTCCTTCACTGCCCAAGCATTTGGATGTGAGCTGCCTTAGCCTCTTCTGTGCTGTGTTTCTTTGAGAGGCTGAACAGAAGATGAGAAAGGACTGTGATTTCTGGAAGTGACTTTTGTGCACCACAAGCCCAATCAGCTACAGGCCTGGGAATGGCACCAAACATCTTTTAACTATATTCACAAACTCCTCTCAGTTATGGTGGCCTCCCCAGACTGATTCCATATGCATGACCCCAATTTCACTCAAGACTGATAGCCCTTTTTTAGGGCTGGCAGGAGCCTAGGGCAAGGTAGCACTGCTGTGTGAAGGGAGAGGCTGATCTCCCTCTGTGCCCAGGTGATGGGCACAACTAATAGGTAAAACCACAGGTAATTCTCTGATACACACTGGAAGGACCCCTCCATGTATTCTTACAGGATGGGAATTGGTATATGCTTGAATAAAGCCTGGGGCTTTTCGCTGTTCACACAGTGGAAGAACCCTTTCTATGTGCAACCATAGATATTGGCGCTCACAGCATCCCTTTACACTGCTTTTCTACACTGTGTGGTGATTTTGCCCAGATTTTCAAGCAGAGCACACTGAAGAAACCAAGTAAGCCCAGGGAGAATAAAAGAAACGGGATTTGGTGTTTGTGCATACTTTTTAGATCTGATGGCGAAGGGATGTTTATTATGTTTATCTATTTGATTCTCATCTGATCAGGTGATTCCATTTTTTGAATAAAAATTCCTTTCCCTTTTCATCTGGCAGCAATACACAAGGAAATAGAATATCCATCACAGAGGTACTAGGATATGAAATTTCTGCAAATCCTGGTTCTATTAGCTGCCACTGTGCTAGAGAAGTAAAAAGACAGTAAACATGATTTAACTATAGATGCTGATATGATTTTCGGGTTGTATGTTGTTTGAAGTCTGAACCCTTTATAGTAGTACGTAAGGTTTCAAAACACATTTGATTTAAATACATTTTCCCACTTTCATTGTTTCTACCACAGTCATGTAGAATTGTCTCCCTAGACAGCTGGAGTTTTTATCAGGTATTCTTTTCCTTCCACACTACCCTTCTACCTGGCACTGTTTAAAACTTTTGCAATAAATTAAGAACATCGTTGTTAGTTTCTGCAGGACTTTTTTCCCCTCAGCAGGGAGGTATGTGATTTTAACAAGGGATGAGCTGTAGTAACCTTTCTCATCTTGTGTGGGGGTAGAATGGAGGAAGGAATGGGAGGGTTGTGCAGAACGAAGACTTTTATTAAAAGCCAAATACTATTAATCCTTTCACTTCTCCAACCTGATATTTGTAACTAAATGCAGTAAGAATGTGGATGTTATCTCTCTGCATGTGTGAATTTAAATGAATTCTTGTGCCATGGAGAACATTAGTTTAATTTTGTTCTTTAATTTAAAGCCCAGCAATCCCTTGAGCTATTTATTTTTGTCTCTATGTTATGAACTCATCAGGCTAGATAGCATGATATCTGTCTTGCACAGCACTGAACACACTAACTGTTTTTAAGCAAATAAAAAATAAAAATAATAATAAATGTTATGCATAATAAAACACCATTTTCCTGGCTTTAAAGTATGCCTGGCAAAATTTCAAAGATCTGGAAGTTCTGTCTGGATACATATGTTGAGTAAAAACAAAACTCCAGAGACTTACTTTTAAGCAAATCCATCTCTCCAGAATGTTTCAAACCCAACTGTGAAATCCAGACTTCAGGATTTAGTAGCTGGGTGTATGTGATTGATTTCCAAGTTTTTGGTGTCTCAGTTCAGCCAGATACAAAGAGAATACCAGAGTTGATGTCAGTGTTACAAGAACATCTTCTATCACATTTTTAACATAAAAAAGTGTTGAATCTTTGGATTATGTATTTTGTTGTTAGTTGCTTCTATTGAGAGAGTCTATGGAAAGAGAATTGTAATAAAAAAAAAAAAAAAAACCCAACCAACAACCAGGCTTTGTTTTTTTTCCTTAGTCTCTGATTCAGAGACAGTAGCTGGAGCTGCTCTCTGGAAACTAAATACATAAATGCCAGTAGAAAAATTGGGAAAAAAAGACTGTCTGCATGTGCTTGACCTCCTTTGATCCAAACCTTATGTATATGATTCTTAACATGTATTATAGTTCCACAGTTTTGTTTTCTCTGGTTGTGAAGCTGTCTTGAAAGATCCCAAACATCTGGTATTATCTCAACAGAGAGATAATATTAGCACTGATATGGAAGAACAGATATTTCCTGCTGAACTCTGTGACAAAACTCAAGTATAATTCTGAACTTTAAATGCAGAATTTTTTCAGAAAGTTTTAAATCACAGTTATTATGACCATCTCATACTCCTTTTCTAAGCCCACAAAGGCTCACTTGCCACAGCCTCTAAGCACTGGAAAACCTTCTCTTTCTTATGATTAACCACCTTATGGCTGACATAACTTTGTTTCATAAAATTCCCTGCTTCCTTCTGACAGGCACTAACCTAGCCTTTAACCAAGCATTCCTCCTGATGTCTCCACTGAACTATTCCCATCATCTCCATCTTCATTATATTCTAATGGGACTCCAACCTAATACATACGCCCTCAAAAATACCCTAAATTCTACATTGTTTGTCAGTGACAAACAGACTTTTCGGAATCTCATTTGTTAAAAGGCATTAATAGAAGAGCTAGCCTTTCCCCCATGAATTAGTTATTATCTTTAATCTTACTGCTTACTTGGATTATTTTATTGGTGAAAAATTATAACATACATTTTTCCTCTGCTGATTCAGTCTTTTGGCCATGTGGAGCGTTCTGGAAAAAAGACTATTTTTAATTTTAGAAATATAGCTACAAAATACAGGTAACTGAAGCTGACAGATACCTTAATGAAAAACTACAGACAGGGAACTATAGAAAACAATTAGAGGTTGTTACTGCCCCAATTCATTGTCTGAATCATTTTAAATAGTCAGCATGAGCTGTAACTAAAATACAACGGCAAAATTACATTTTACTTAACACTGAGTTCAAACAATTAAATACTATCTATAATTAATTTTTATGGGATTTGGATAACTAATTCACCAGAGCTCCTTTGAAAATCCCAGCCTGAGCTATGTTAATTTACACTTGAACAAGTGAAAGGAATGTGTACACTGGTACAAAGGTTAATTAAGAGGTGATTTTATATCCCAGATAAATGCTATCCATTCTGGACTGTAATGGATGGGTACTAGGAATATATGACACCCTGATTTTCTCCTGCATTGGGGATCAAAGCAAAAACAAAGTGTGGCTCTAATCATGCACTCAGCCATAGGACTCCTTTCCACAGGACTCGCTTTCACCTCAAGGTTATATCTCAAGTTATAACCCCTCTGAACACATTACAAAATCTGCTTTGGTAATTCTTTTCAGTTGCTTTTTAAAATAAGTAATTTCTAATTTACTTTGCTCTTAGAGTAATATGGTTTTCTTGAATACATACCCCTGCCACCCGTGTCATCAGTTCACAATTTTCCACCACTCTAACCTACAACAGTGCCTCCGCTAAGCTCTTCTAAACTGAATTCCTGGCATTTCACCCAAAGGAAGTTTCTCCTTAACAAAGCAACACTGGTATCTTTAGAACATATGCAAATCTTTAAGAACATATGCAAAGCAAATACAGTAAATGCCACTAGTTTCTGGTTACTTTGGTCACAGCATTTTAGAAATCCCAACAAAGCATCTGAGTGGCAAATGCTGTTTACAAGACTGAAATCACCAATAAACCTGAGAGACAAAAGACCTTTGCCAAGCCAACATTTAATCACTGCTGTAAAATAAAGATCCACGTTCCCCTTCAGAGACCCATGGCAGGAGAGCGGGGGTAGAGTAACCAAATAATAACTTTTTGGTAGTGTTACATATATGGTGGGTGCTTCCCATGTTTCTCCTTAGCTCCAAATAGTACACAGAAAAGAGCTGAAGGTCCTTGACATGGTGGAGGTTGAGTCAAGCGGTTTCAAGATCGCAAGACAATTCTGGCAGCTGCAGTGGGAAAACCCCTGAACCCAAATAATTTTGTAATCAGTGAGAAAGACACCCTCAGGAATCCTTGAGGCAACCACGCTGGGTACTTCAATAATTTTAGTGAGTACAGAACATGAGACAAGTTATATAGAAACACAGCCTAATTCCTTGATGACTCATTAGTGTGTTAAGTTATGTCAGGCATGGACAAGTTGTTCATAAATCTGTGGGAAATTTGTGCAAGGAGCAGGGGGGGAGGGAAAAAAATTATACCTGTTCCAAGAGAAAGGACAAGAAAAAAACCCAAAAACCTGTGTATGTCTGAGGCCAGACTATTATTTTAAGTAGTTCTATGTGGTAGAATCATATTGTTCCTCACTAACCCAGGAGATACAATTCAGAATGAGCCCTGAAAATCACAGCTCCTTCTTCACATGCTCAGTGGCTACTGAGGGCACTGACAGCTGCTGGGACCCCTGCCTTTCCTTGTGAAGTGCCTCTGCTGACACCAGGCAGGAGAAACTAGAAGCACTGCAACCCACACAAAGGAAAAAGCTCTTTCCTCCTTCTTCCTCTCTTGCACAGCCGTGCAGAAGCAAAAGGCAGAAAACAGCGCTGGGATAAATGATTTTATTATGCAGGATATAAGAATAGGAAAGGGCTGAGTAAACACATGCAAAGAATAAAATTCCAAAGCTTGGTGTCATTAAGAGGCCCAGACTCCCCACTTCATGTGTCTGTATATCATTTCCTTTTTCTACAGAGGCTAAAGTCAGTACTGTGACTGTCAATACAGGAAACTGGAACGGTCGCATTACTGGGCAATTGTAAAGCAAAGCAGAGCTTTGTCACAGGGGCAGTGGACTTCATGGAAGAAAGCTCGCAATGCTTTTAAGAGTTTGCCAGTTGGCTAACACTGCAACATTGGGTTCATGGAGCTCTGTTGTTTTCTTTTTTAATAGGAACTGTATTTACACGCAGAAAGAAGGAAGGTTTTGAGAGTATGGGATAAAGGTGTGTTTATTTTGTGCCTGGTTTCTACCATACAAAGGACTTTGTATTACTTGTGTAGTCACACAATAGTCTGGGAGGTAATAGAAAACTCCTGAATAGAAGGAAAGAGAATGGCATAGGAACAGGAAGACAATCAACAATTCAAATGAAATACAAAGGAAGCACAGTGAAGGCCTGGTCTGTAACCTTGACAAGGTTTTACATCATCTATATTTGATTCAACTTCATGATTTATCTGTCCTCTGAAATGAAATGGCTTCAATAATGTTACTTCGAAAAAGGAAGTGTATAAGACAGGGGAAGGGGGGGTTTCCAAACTCACTAGTAAGATACACCTTTTCTTTTGTCTTTCACTAATATGTACTGTGTAGTCTACAATGATATTATTGAATGTGCCTCTGGGTTTCCCGTTTTGAAGAGAGAAATGTGATCACAAAACACTTGTCCACTGAGCCTGTTAAACCTGGTTCAAAACCATCTCAATATTAGGACACAAGTTCACTTTCAAAATTGCAGGCCTGCAACACAAGCTCAATCTAAGAGAATGCTTTGGCTGCATCTAATAAAGTTTTTTTGTGTAGGTACAGTGCACCAATAATAGCGGCAGCTTTATACTGTGGTACCACTTCCTTTGTACATGCATTGACTGAAACCACAGCTATAAGCCAGAAAAAAGGAAGGTGAGCTGTGTGATGGAAAGCAAAAACAAGTTCAGTTAGAAATCTTTTTTATGATTTTTCTATCACACAGAGATTGCTACAGTTCCTGCTTTTGCACTTTCTAAAATATTTTATTATCTTCCGATTATTCATTTGCTGGACTCTGCAGATTAATGATTAAAAAAATCATGTTTAACAACAGTACTTGCTTTTCCCAAGACATGCTAGAGAGAGTGTGAGGAGAGAGGACATAAGTGCTGCAAGGTAACCTGCAGAAAGAAGGTCAGCACTGTGTGTGCAGGGGATCTATGATTTCCAGGCTGGTGAATTCTGATCTTATTTCTGCTAGTCTTACGGTTTTCTGAGTAGAAATCTGGCAGTCAGTTTGGTAGTGAATGGGAGATGGAAAAGTTGATTCTGTGCCAAAATCAACTTCTAGATCAGTTAAACATGCTGTGTAACAGTCTGGGGATTTTGTTCAATCTATTGTAAATACCAACACCTACAGAGTTCCTCTCAGAGCTGGGGTTTCAAAAGCAACTGGGCAACTCCAGTTAAAGAGGCAGGACAGAATGCTGCAAACAGGACTCGCACCTCACTGCCTGTTATGTGACTCCTGATGCTCGCTTTTTGCTGCTCTGCCCTGGCATATTTTCCAGAACAAGCAGACACCTTTTTCCCTCAGTTCTTTCAGATTTAAAGTCACTGCAGGAGCAATAAGGAGATCTGCTCTTTCATTTGTCTTGTTCATGGAAAAGTTTTCTTTGACTTATGCCTATGAGTGACTGTGAGTTTTGACTTGTGCTTCAGTGAGTATCTAGCCTGAATCCGTCTCATCTGCTGAGCACTTCAAGCTTAAAGTAAACCCCTGACAGGCCGTGTTGTGTGGGACTCCTGTGTTCAGTCTGCAGAATCCAATCTTTCTTGTTAAGAAAAGATTTGTTGAAAAATCAGAGCTTGCAATGCTTGTACTTTTCCACTATCAAGAGATAACCACATGCAGATACTAACATGTTCCTACCTGGAAATATTGTAGTACTTGGACAATACATCTAAAACATTTGCGAGGTTTTGCACTGCGAAATCTTGTGAAGAAAGGAAGAACAAGAAGATGGATATTTATGGCTTGTTTATCTCAAGGCATGTCCTGCAGTTCTTGTTCCCTGATTTTATATGGTGGGGCAGTGGAACCTCTGGGCACGAACAAACATCTCTTGCCCATGCCTCAATTTTCTTCACGGAAACAGGGCACAGAAAGAGCAATGGTAGATGATTCAGTCTTGTTCCAGCACGAAGCTGATCCACATCCAGACTCAGGAGCTACAGTCTTGGAATACCTAGGTGTACAACCCTTCCTCATCAAGGAAAATCCAGTGATGACCTCTTTTCTGAATCTAGTACCAGATGCTTTTTGAAGGAAGAATCATTTGAGGAAAACACAACTTGAAACTGATACAATTTCATTCGCATTAAATAATATGTTAATATAAGTATTTAACTTCCCCCCCTCCCCAATTTACATCACTTGTGGAAATGCATAGACCCAACCACCCTGCTTTATTTCTTACTATAGACAGGATTAATACAGTCTATAGTGCAGAAAGCAACGGCTATAGTTATTACAAAATGCAGTCCCTTGCCTGAAGTATTGTCTTGCAGATAAGAAGCTACAAATTCATTTTGGCATTTAGACCAGAGTGAAATAAAGATCCTTAAAAATTTACAGTAGCACAGTTGTTGCTCAGGTTTCATCCCAAGAGTCTGGGACATGCCCACTGAAGCACATAGCTGCAGTGGCTGGAGACTACCACACCCACTGCTGTCTCCTCTGTCTCTTGGCTTGAGACTGCTAAAGGCAAAATATCTGCCCACAGCTCAGCCACACTGTTTCACACAAATTGACCTTTGCGGGTAGTTTAATCTCATGTGTGATCGGCAGCAGCAGAGACCTGAGCATGGTCCTGTTACTGCTGCTCAAGGGCAGATGCGCAAGGAAATCAGCAGAGACGGCATTAGCTGAAAGCACTGCAGCAGGGTGAAGGATGAAGATGGAAGGCCACTGGGCTAAAAGCTGTGTGTGCATAAGAAACCAACACCCATCCCTAGCTGTGCACTCTCAGTGTTCTGCAGATCTGCCGGAGACATTACCTGTGTGAGGCCCCATAACTGGGGTTTTGGCTTCAGAGAACAAAGTTCAGCCGCGATCTAATATTTAAACGGTTTAAGCTTAAAGATAAGTTGTAACTCAAGTGGCTTAAGGAGATCTTGTACAGAAACCTCGGTAAAGAGATCTGAGAGAGAAAAAATAAGAGCCCTGAGAAGGGGGGGAAGTTATGGAAAAAGGTGTCTATCCACACAGCACTAAACCTCACAACAAACAAATTTCGACAGAATGAAAGAAATGTGGCTACTAGCTTTTGCTGATGTGAAGCACTGCACATTTGCAGTATTTCTAGTCAGCTAGCTAACATTTTATTAAAGCGAGAACCATGGTAAAAGAAAACCCTGTGACAAATGGAATATTAAAAGTGCAGAATAACGGTTCTGCAAAAGAAGAAATCAGTTAAATTTATTTTTTTTTTTTAATTTCTTGATCAAATGATTGAATCAGCTTGATTGTTCATGTACTCCTGGAATAGTTAGTCTGGAAAGAACCTCTGCAGAAGGCCCATACTCAGAGCAGGGACAAATTTGAAGTTGGATCCAACCTGTAAATTAGACCAGGTTGCTCAGCTATTATCAATGGCTAACCAATCTAAACAGAAATTTTAAAAACAGCTATTTTCTAAGGGGCAGCTTTCTCATCCTTTAAATAAGAAGTGTTCACTCTGCATCTCATTTTATTTCACAGCAGAATAAAGAGACCAGACTTCATATGCCTGATATTATTATGAGTTTGACCTTAAAAAAAAAACAGTCTTGTAAGAACTAGGTTGGGAGATCAACGTGCACACCTATCCTAACCTTAGAGCATAGTGAGTATAAAACATCTTATGCTGAGGTAAATTGCAGTGTGCAGCTCTGCCTGGGATAGACCTCAGCAAGCGTCTCTCAGAGCACAGCTACAGCAGCTAGTCGTGGGATGACTCACAGCGTTAGGCAAACTGAGGTAAAAATATGGCTTCTTTAGCATTTAATTAAAGGTCTTACATTAAAAAAAGTATATAGAAAAATGCTTTAAATAAAAAAAACCCAGTTCTGTACCACATGGAGAAGCAAGAAGAGACCTGCCTCAGCAACTTTGCTTAAGCATCTCAGGCTGCATCTGCACTGTTTTTTATTCTGAGATCACTCTGCAAATAGAAACTCATTCTATGTAGTCAGCATTGACTTCCCCTTTATGGTCTCAGTTACTAGGTCAGAAAGTCAACAGAAAAAGGCCTGTTATGAAAATCTTATGTTTGACTGTAAGCTTCATTGAGAGTTCAGTGGGATCCTTAGGAGAAAATGCTATTCACTGTTACGCAGACCACAGGCACACCTGTCCAAGCCTGGGGATTAGTGGAGAAAAATAAAGCTTGAGAAGTCATGCTTCCATGGCTGACTGATGACAAACAAAAGAGCATAGAGTGAGATATTTGCAGCCTTAATGTTTCAAACAGGGTTTGGCACTGTTTGTGAGATCGCATTTTTAGAGCAATATTTCCATCTCGGTAATAAAGACTCGTATTTTTATTAGGACAGTGTTTGAAAAAAAATACTACAAATAAAAAAGACATTTAAAAGCATATCTGTGTAAGAGTAATTCTATTGCTAGATGAAACTTTTTTTTTTATTTTTTCTCACCAGTCTGAATTATTTAGCAACAAGCTGTAGTTCTTCTAATCTCTCTACCTCTCTGAAAGCTGCTGATAATGGGCAATATTTCTGGTTCTCCAGCTGCAATTAGGAGTGTTATTCTTCCCAAAAGAAAGGGAAACATCTGTGTTTGTATCATGTTATGTTAACCACCTAGCAGCTGGATCACAGCAATAGAAACATAGCCTAGCAACTGTAAAGGACTCAAGAGAATTAGTGCCCAGAGAGCATAAAAAACTGACAGGAGTTGGGTATATAGCCATAGCAGGCTGTTTTGAAAAATACCAGGTTTTTAGGGGTGATTCTTCCGACATGAACATATGTATGGTATGTTATGATAAATCAGCTTTGCAAGCAGATCTGAGAAATTAGATAAACCTAAATTATATTGCAGGGTTTGAAACCACAATATCAAAACTTAAGTCTTTTTTGGTAAAATGCAGGTATACTTAAGTTTGCTCCCAGATGACTATTTAACTCCTTTCTCCAACAAGTCTTAGGTTTCTGGACAGACATGCTCTGAAAAATCTTCCTGGGAAGGTTTAAGGAGTGCTCTGTTAGCACTCTGCTACCAATCCCACCCCTCTGAAGGAAACACTGGCTGGCCATGGAAAGAAGTGGTTAAGCCATGGCATGTGTTACATCCTGCAAGGAGGGCAGCAAAAGGGAGGTAACAGCTTAAATCACAGCAGCTCTTTTCTTTGCTGCATATGGTTTGGAAGCTGGAGGTTTATGAAGACCACACCTACTCCAGCCAAGACAACCTGGAAGATTATCTTTAATAGAAACTTTATGCTTTGGTAGTCCTGAATGAGTCTAGTTTGATGGCTCATAAGGCAGAGCGTGAGCACTAATGATTATCCTGATGCTTTGATGGTTTCTCATATGTCAGCAAGGTTCACCAAGTCCTTTAAAAGTAGCTTGATATTTAAACTGCTTATGTTTATGCTCTCCAACATTTAGCTTCCTGTAACTGTGACCTTAATGGTGATTTTACCTTATATTTTAGCACTATTTTAATCATGTTTACCTGTGAATTACCACTCTCTCATCTCAGTTTTGACAGAATTCTTGGAAATTTATTTCTGAAGGAATATACACATTTTAATGGCCTTAAATGAAACTGTGGTTCAGAATAATACACAGAAGCTTGCTGGCACAGTGCATTGTGCCAAATTAAATAACAAAAAGCTTGGGGATTTTTATTTAGTCATTGGTTGACAGAGTTCTGAAAATCCCTTACAAAAGATCAGCAGAATGACCTCTATAATGTAGTTTTGTATTTCAGTAGCTTCCCGGTTAAAAAAAAAAAAAATTCCTCTGCCTGCTTCCTGACAGAACACTCAGAACAGAAATCTCTTCCCTATAGCCGCAAGGCTACATTCTCCACAGTCCTTGTCCTAAAAGCAGTTTATCCCTTCCTGAGCGAGCAACTACCAGGTACACAGTTCTGCCTCTCCTGCAGCAGGACTTACCCGCACAGTGAAAATAGATGTAAATGGCTCTATCAGATGCATGGCTGGAGATATCTGGCCCGCTGCATGTATGCTAGAAAGCATGAGGGTGTCCAGGCTGAATGTATGGCTGTATGAATACCTGAAAATCCATGCTATGTCAGAGTAGTGACTTCATATGAAACTAAACCTTTGCTTTTGATAAACTGGCAGGGAACAAACAGTTTCATTGCCTGTTAAGAGGGGAAGGCATTTCAAGGCAATGCCTTTGAGATTTTTTTAACTTACTTTTCCACTATCATTAATGATTAGACTGAACCAAAGCACCACAGTTCTGTTTCATGTGTCTTCCTCCACTCATAAATTAAAAAAAAAAAAAAGTTATAGATCTGCCAACTACAGAAAACTGTATTTATTTGTGCACTGGGAATTCTACACACTACAACAACACAGAATTATAGAGGGGCTGGTAGGAAATTATAGAAATATTTCTAAAACATACATTGAGATATCATTAGAAAGGGGTATACGGCACATTTTTGCATTGATGTAAAATATAAATTAGACCCAAAATTATTTCTGCTGCTAATAATTTCACTAATTATTTTTACATTCAAGCACTTACTAATTTTGTTTCCACTGGACAAAAAAAAAAATTATTCGGCATCATATAGGCTTGAATAAAAGTATGCAATATATGTTGTTCTTTTCCTAGCGCAACTCAGGCATATCCATTTACTTCTCCTTTGGAATTTGCCATAGGGTCAGGTGGTACACAAAGGAAAGTAGTTTGTGGGTGTGATTTAACATTTGTAAACCCAGTGCACTCATCTGTCTGCATTGTTCTCATGTTTTAAATGTTTGTCATACGTATTGCAGCAACACCCAGCAGCCTCAGACAGAGACCAGGACTAAGTGCTATACCTGACAAACCAACTAGTGACCCTTGTTTCAAAGACTACATCTAGAGCTTGTCTTCTAGGTAAAAGTTTGCTTGCTTTCACTCACCCCCACCCACCCTAATGTTAAGTCTCATTAGTTCAGCTAACAGTTCCTGGGAGGTCTATTTTCAGGATGCTTCAGCAGCTTGGAGGTAGGACTTTATTATTCTAGGCCCATCTCACGTTGGATCAAATCAACACACAGCTGTGTTACAATTGATCTAGTTTCACAAAACTAGCCAGTACAGTACTAAAAAACTACTATTTCTAGCAGTAGTCCTACAGAGTACCATTGCACAACCAGTGGATACTGACCTGCTCATCACAAAATACCCTGAGTTAGCCACTGTGTCCACCAGGGAAGGTAGCCTTTACCAAAGAGCACAAGAGAAAGACTAGCTTATTTGACTTCAGATTGCTTTGAAGCACTTCAGAAAATCACAAGGACAATATCAGAACAAAGATAATCATGAACATTTTTCAACACCTTAGCCGTTTTTCCAATTGTGACATTTCCAAATGTGGAAATATTACTCCAAAATCCACTGCATAGACTGCCCGATTAAGAACGCTGCTCTGTTGGGCTTTGTCATAGAGTAAAAACAAAGCCTAGACACTCTAAAGTAACTTTCCCTTCATGCCTAGAAAGTATTGGTGACTAGGCTCTAGGCCAGATGACATCACATGATGCAAAGGCTTTGGTGGTCACACAGACAACTGCCTGCTAACATTTTCCACCCTTCTAGCCTTTCATATTTGTGTTATTCTCTTGGGTCTGTGCCTGCCTGCATAGATATTATTTAAGATCAGATCGCATAGTCATGACAAGCAGGGCACTTCAGCCCAACTGAGTAACTGACACCATTTCTGAACACTTGAAAACACAGAAGAAAAAGAAGCCAAAGGAGACCAAGGCAAGGCTGTAACTCACTGGACAGTTTTTGAGATAAAGAGATGGTAGAAAAAGTAGTCAATACTTAAAGCTATGTGCAGAAATGTCTGCGGTTTGTTCTCCAGATCAACATTTTGACTACATTTTAAAAGTACTACTTGCCAGGTACAAAATCTCCATTGTCCTCCGAAGTCAAACTCATCTACTGCCTTTATAACCAAGACTGACCTTAAATCATCCAGCTACCTGACAGTACAGGTCTTCCATCCTTCCACATTTCTTTGAAATAGGGCTCCTCTTTCCCTGATCAAATGGGAACTATGGATCCAGAGTTTTTTGGGTTTTTTTTTTTCGGTTTGGGTTTTGGTTTTGGTTTTTTTTTTTTTTCCAGAAGATTTGTTCATGGTATTAACCTTAAAAATACCTATTTCATAAATATGATTCTCACTCTTCAATAACCACTCTAAATAACTAAATAAATATTAAAAGGATAAATTATATTTTGATTGGAGCATCTGTATATGGATCAAGCTCTGATAAGGATGAGATTTCCAGTAGAAACTCCCAGTCCATGAAATGTCTGTTTTTCTTAGCACACAGTATCAGCTCTTAGAGAAATACATAAACTCCCTAGCTTCCCCAAAGATTAAGCAGATGGGTGAAATAATAGTGAAACACTTTGACAGAGCTCATCTCTTTCTATGTGTAATTTAAAATGAACAACACACTTCATTTTTCATGTCAGTGAAGATTTTGGTTAGGATTTTCCTTGGGTCTGTGGTTACATTCTGATATCTTTTTCTGAACGATTCTGTCATTCTTCACTCAGGACGTGAATATTATGTACATTCCTATATTGTATATAAACTGTAGAACCTGTGCCTGGAATATATATTTACAACTAGGCCCAAAGATGGCATATTTTCCACTGAAGCTACAGAACATCTTCTAATGGCTTCTTGTTAAATGGAAAACTTGACCAGTTCAAAAGGAGTGCCACTATCATGTGAAAGGTCATGCATTTCTTACAGAGTCTGGCAGAATATCCATAAGCTCCTCTTTACAATTCAGTCTCTCTCCGCTTTAGAAGAATGGAAAGAAAATACATGTACAGAATATCAGATTTAGAAGTCTCTTGGTGAATGCATAAAGATATATATATATCCACTTATTTATAAATACATGGTTGCTCAAGCTCTGCAGAGTATCATAATCAACTGCAGAGTCGAGAAACATTTCAAATTAATAAACACCAGAAGATTTATTGTTCACTAGTATTTAATTAAAAATTGTATTACTGTTGCTTTAATTGCTGTGAACCTTTCACAGTAAGCTATACAGAGCTGATTGGGAACATGTGTTATAGATATGTGGCAATAATCTGCATGAATTATTCTCTTAGTTCTCATCAAGTCTTGCTCTGTTTTAATCTTGATGCCACAAAAAAGGCTACTTTGAGAAAAAGATTATATATCAGCACGGGTATTATTTATTACGATTGATTCAAGGAAAGGAGAACTGTAGAGAACTTGTGGGTCTAAGAATATTTTTCAGAATACAAAACTTTCAAGTGATATGATAGCTATTAACTAAACCTAATGGAACTCACACTGTAATTTTAATACTTACCCAGTAATAATTAAAATCTAAGTACTAATAAAGCAATCTGAAAAAAGTATTTTTTCATTTTTCATAATTACTGAAATAGTTCCAACCTCAGATCTGCCAGCAATAGGAATTTTCCATACACTTCCAACAATTTAAACACAATTTATTATCCTAACAAACTTATCAGTTTAAAATTACTTAGGTTAAGCCTTGCAAACATTTATGGAAGTAAAAATAAACAGGACTTAAACTTTTTTTATGAAACAAGATTGCTGAAAAACAAGAAAAAGAAAAAAACAGGATGGCCCAAAGCACAAGCAGACTGAGCAGGCGCTTAAACTGTGTGCACAAAACACTTGCTAATGGCACTGCATGTCCTTGAGGAAAAACATGGGAATCACAATAAAAGCAGCAATGACACTCAAGGGAAGCTGGTGGTCTAAGAAGCAGTGAGGAAAGTAGTACTTGGCCAGGTGAGAATAGTGAGAAAAAGTGGTCTTTTACTCTGATTCCTGATGTGTTCAATCAAATAGGAGATTGCCCATCTTTTGCAAGCTAAGAGGAACTATATAAAAGAAATACCTGCCATTATCATTATTGATTCACCCTCATAACCAACACAGAAGCCATAAATAAGGTCATCTGGTTAAATGAAAAGTTCTGTGAGACCAGACTGAAGCCTAGTTACAAGCAAGACTGGTTCCCTGTGGATTTGCAGCTCACAGATGGCTGATTTATCTATTGAAGAAAGAGGCAAGCCTCAATTAAGCTTTCCTTGTGGCTGAGTTATAGGATTTATCTATTCTTCCTAGAGATGTGCTTTTCCAAAACTTCGAAGGACCTAAATTGCATCCGAGAACTCAAGAACCTCTTTGAAACCAGCCAAAATCAACAACGCTCAAAACTGACTTGAGCGCACCCACACACAGTGTGAATTTTTAGCACATCTTTCTTTGACCTTATAAACTTGGTAAGCCTTGAGTTTTTCTGGCTGCAGAAAAACACTCAAAATATGTTAGATAAGGTGAAAATTTACAAGAGGATTTAAAAAGAACCTTTCTTTTTATGATTTCTGACAATTTCTGGAGTCCAATTTTTGCACACTAACCATGAACAGTATTGCAGTCATGTTACTCATTTCCTTCTGTCCTATCATCTTCAATTTTCCACCCTCTGTAGCATATCTTATTCACTCTCAAGAATATTCATATGCTCCTGCCAAATTAGAGTTGTAATTGTTACTGCTTAAGTTACTGATGGCTGAAATCTGGCAAACATTACACGGGGACAGATAAGCCTTTTACTTGAGTATGACAGCTCTTAGATGCTTTTCCACACCAGAGAAAACATTTCTTCGAGCACTGTTATGCCTTCCCTTTTCTTTCCCTCATCTCCCTTCTTCACTGGACTTCCTTTCACTGTCTCCCAAAGACTCAACTTTTAGATTCTCCAAGCTGGCATCTTACGCTTGAGAAAGTTGAGGCAACTAGCATGTACGATCAGTGCCTATTATGTTAAGTATAAATATGCCATTGCTACCTTGTGCTTGTTGTATCCACCTCTTCTCTCTTTATCTTTAGATTGGAAAGCATTTCAGGCAGGTACTTTCTTTTCTTCCCTTTGCCTGTACAGTGTTTAGCTCAGTAGGACTAAGTCTGTGAATGAGTTTTCCAGTGCTACCACAATATAAAATTACAATAATAGTTCCTTGCAATTTCAGATCTTGTCTACTCTGAACACAGGCAAGTAGCAATTAGCCTGAATATATTGACCAGCAGTGGCTCTTTCCTTCTTGAACTCTATACAATCATGGGCTGCAAAACATGTATGATGCCCAACCATTCACTTCATTTGTTTCTTATTTCCTAGGTCACTGTGACAGCAGATGACTTTGATACAGTTATTAACTATAAAGTAATATGCTAAATATGCAAGACTTGTCATCTTTGTCATCTGAGCTATTCTGCAGCCATACAAGCAATCCAAAATACAAACTAACAGACAGGCAATGGCTAGCTAATTTAGGAAGCACCCAGGGTTTCTCAAACTGCAGGGAGTCGTGTAACATCCACTTTTTGCCCTGGAAGGAATACACCCTCAGCCAGCAGACTTCAAGCCGTGCCACATGTTTCAGCAGCAGCTGCTCTTGCGAGGCTCTCACAGACAAAATCCCCCAAGTCTCTTCCTACTAGTTTAGCCATGCCCCTGCATGTTTCTGCATCTGCCAAGGAGTTCAGTGCCGCAGTCCTGATTAGCATGGGTCAAAAATCCCCAAGTCTTTTTTATTTTTTTTTATACATATTTTTTATCTTCAGTGACTGAAAGATTTAAAAGAAAAAATATCTTTTTCAAACAGAAACACTTTAGCTTGACTTACTGGTGAATTTCCACTTTTTTTCCTTAAAAAAGACCCAAACCCTTAAAAGACAACCAAATAAATGGTTCTCAAGGGTCTATGATCTACACAGATCAGGAATTGCCTATACTTCAGCCAAGACTGAACCTGAGTTTTGAGAGTGGAAAGGGTTGCTAGATGTAAGGAGTACAATGGAAGGAAAATACTTACAGCTTTGTCAACTACATAAGGAAATAAAAAACAAGCAGGCTAAATTACCTGCCTTCTGCAAAGAACTTCACTAAGTATAAGTACATTCCCACTGAAGCTGTTGAATGCATACAGTCAGTAATTTCTGAATTAAAAAGGTTTCTGTGGGGAAAAAAAAAAATCAGCTAAGCTGTTTCCTCTCTGCTGTCCCCCTCAAAAAAAACAACAAATGAACAAAAAGAACACTGCAATGGATTATCTAAATTGCCAAATCTATAAATTTTGGGACTTAATGAGTAGCGGACAGTTTGAGATCCTTCATGGGAGAAGAGCAACCTGTTATCAAATCTACAAAAGATGTAGGCTGAGCCAGAAGAACTCCTCTTACAGAATCCATAGGAAGTTAGACTTAGAGTCTGGATTAACGAAGATAATTAGTTATCTGATTTGTTAAGTAAGATTCTCTGTTTTGAGATCTGCTTTTTTCTAAAATATTTTAACCCATACATATAATGATTTGGTCTACAAATTCCACCCGGTCATGAAGTAGCAGCTGCTTCATCTCTAGAGACAAAAACAATCTTGCTGGGCGTAGTTTTCATTTGCCATGATATCAATGGCTGGTGTACAGAGTCTGGTATAAGACTGATCTCAAGTGATTTCATGTCAGGAAAAATGTGTCGATTACAGGTTTCAAAGACAAAGCACTAAAGGCACACAGGGAGGAGGTATTACAGTCACTGATATGTGGTTCCTGGGCAAAACCCCAGTGAATAGGATATTTGCCAATAATGTCTGCATGCCTTGTCTCTTTATTATCCTTGTGAGGGCTGGGGAAAACTGCAGTCCTTATACAGGAAAACACATAAATAGCTTAAGGCAAGAGTACAGTGATTACTGGTCTCCCTGACAGCAGCAGTACAGTGAGACCAAACTAAAACTCCACTCCTGTACTAGCCAGTGGAAGAGAACATTTCTATCTTGGCATTTCATCTATTTCATGATCTTTGTTCCTGCTGTGTCCTGGACAAATATATTGAGTTTTGTGAGTAATTCTTGCTTCACTATTTTTTAGAAAGAATGAAAAAAATGGAATAACTGGTCAAATCAAGCAAGTCCTGGTTTGCACCTGTACTTCAACTATTAAACCCATTACCTAAAAAGCAGGTCTGTTTGGCATATAGGCAAGTTAAAAGCAGACCTAATTGAATTCCTGCAATCACCTAATAGCTGTTATGAATGTTATAAGCAAGATAAAGGCACCAAGCATCAAATTTTAGAAGAAACCTCCAAATAGCCTTCATTCTTTTGTACTTATAGTTAACTGTGGCCATCAGTAGCATTACTTTAAAACACATTTTCCAAAGCAGTCTGTAATTCTTGATCAATTTGTTTCTAAATTCATGGCTTTCAATACGCAGGGCCCACTTTTTGGAGATGTGTAAATGACACTGTGACTTAAAAATGAGTGACCCAAGATTAGCAGAAAGACATCTGAGGATAGATGCCACTTTGCACAAGGGCAGCCTGGAAATGGGACATCAGGTTTCTGCTCCCTGCCCTTACCATTCTGCAGCACTAATCTCTATGATCAGTTACCTGAATCAGACGTAGACAGTAGTCTTCAAGTATCTGTTATGAAGTCTTACGTAGTAACACACCAGCATTTGCTAGGATGGCCTAAATAAGTAGGTCTCTAACCCTACCCCACAGAAGTCAGCTATTGACTTCAATTAGGACAGAAGCAGAACCTACATACCAGAAAGCATGCTCTGCAAGGACAGTCCTAACCAAGAGCTAAGTTTATTTTGGAGCTAAATAGTTTTTGGTAAGTACAGATGACAACTTAATGCCTAACAAAACCTGCATCTATTCCATGACAGCCTCCTTGAATGACACATTCAAAGGAGGCTGCATCATAAACGTGTTGATTTGTTCCCTCCTCTCTTTAAACATATATAGGGCTAGGCACTTACTAATGCACATATATGCATGCCATGACAAAAAACTGCATTTTCAGGTCCCATACAAAAAGATGTTAAGAACAGTATTGCAGCCTGTCCTTTGGGACAAGAATATCTGGGCTGACAGGTACTTCTGATCAGCACAAAGAATCACATTCTACATTCTGTCATCTGTACTACTGATTTCAATGATAGAAGATCAATCAAGTAAAAACGAAAATGAGCCAAGAGATAGCAGACAAAATTACTTCATATATGAGAAAAAACAACAATATCTAGAAATCTCTCTGAGCAATTTTATACTTTGTGACAGCATAAAATAAGAACCACAAACCTGGTTTATATACAGAGGATTGAAATCTAACATGCAGACCATCCTTTGAGGTAATGCTTCTGTAGGGGGTGCTTCTTGGTTTTCTGCAGTAGCAAACAGCAAGATTTTCCTATGCTGTCCAGTTAATAAACTTAGTAAGTAAATCACACCAGCAGTGTAGATGCAACTTGGAAAGTTCACTGCTCCTCAATTTGAAAGGAGATATGATGTCTTTAAAAAAGGAAAAAAAATAACACTCCTGGGATTGCTACTCTATTAGCAAGAACATCAAAAGCTGAATTAGGGCCAATGTTTGGTATGTGCTGTAATTTTGAAAAATTGTGTATATATAATTATATATGTGGTTATTCTTGGCATCTAGGGTCTGTTGAGAGCATGGCCTCTTTTGGACTGTTATTCATTAACTGGCATCTTTGGCCAATACAGATAAACACAGCAGAAACACAGGTTTCTTTAAACACACAGGGCCTCAAAGCATTCACCATGCGAGGAGGATTCAGCTCTCCACAGGCACAACAACTTCCCATGTATTTTTGCAAAGGCCACGTAGAACTGTAATAAGCAGAGCTTGATGCAGAACCTGTCCTGCATGAACAACTCATTACTCACATTATACTGCCCTGTGCTTGCACGAACAGGCAAAATGAAACAATTTACATAGGAAATCAGACAAGTACTCTGCACTCAGAACCTATTAGACTTGTGTAAAGACTAGAAGCACTGCCATAATATTAAAATTGCTACTATTCCACCCTGCACTGGTGAGGGTAAGAAGTTTATAGGTACTCTGCTTTTTCTATAAGGCAGATACAAAAACAAGTTATGCTGTTTGTATATTTAGATCTAAGGCGTGTGCTGCTTTTTGTGTTTTAGCTTTAGGAACCAAGTGGCAGCTGTAGCAGTGTTTAGTAAGAAGTCATGCTTATTTCACAGCTGTGCTTCCGAGTCCTGTGTTACTCTCACAAGGCAGTGGGGCTTTATTCACGCTGTCGCAGATGACAACCCTTTCAAGGTACAGCTTTCACTGCTGAGGCACAGCTTTTCTCTTTGGACCAGTTTCCTATCTCATGGCTATAAGAGCATACGAAAGACTAAGTAAGAGAAAATCAGCAGAACAATACAGACTTTATTTCACTCCCTTTTAGGTCATTAGGAAATGGTGTAATTGCTTCAACAGGAGCACAGTTGATGCCATATTAAAACAATGGATTTTATATATTTAACACTGCTTTTTCCTCACAGAATGGATCCATTATCAGCTCAGGGACACGTATTTATGCTGTTTATAATAGTACATCGAATTAATGAGAAACAGGAGTCCTAACATTGCATATACTATTTAAATTACTGAAAGTCTAAGCACAATGCATGCACAGCATCCTTATATCCTGTGACATATTGGAAACTGTGCGTAGAAGTTTAAAGGGACTGTTGAATTTGCCATTTCCCCTACCCCAAAGAATTTAATTACATTGGAAGTTGAATAAATTGTTTTCTATCCATAATTAAATTCTTTCATTAAAGACTTATTGGACTTATTGAAATTAAGTCAGTCCATTACACAAAGGGTATAAAGCAATCTACATGGAGTAACTTTAACATTATTTCTAACCATGGTTACAATTACTTGACTTAAATTAAGATAACAACAGCAGCACTGCACTTTCTTATGGTAAGAAAACACAAGTCTGCATACACAGTACAACAGCATCCTGGTGAACCTCTGGAGAAACACTACCACCATCATCGACCACAGGAGGAAAACCCTCTAGCAGTAAAAAAATCCTATGCTCACAACTCAGAGGCAGAAATGGTTATTTAGTTTTTCAGAAACTACTATAAGTCCTGAGCTTATTACTATTCCTTAACAAGAAAAAAAAATGTTGAATTGGGGCCAATATTTGGTTTGTATTATATTTTAAAAAATACTGATGGAAAAAATCCTGGCAAACTATCTAATGATGCTGAAAATCCTTAAGAATGGTTTATTCCTTTTTTTCTGGAACTGTATGTTCTGGTCCCTATGCATAGGTGTGACTTTTAAAGTCATTTATACATGGCTTTAGTTTGCAAATACAGTCATTACCCTGCAGTAATCAAAAACCAGAATCCTAAATATGCAAGTAATGTGAATAATGATGTGTTGATATTAGCAGTGAATGCTTATTTCCCCAGAGGAGCACGCTGAGGTTCCCAGGAAAGGCTGCTTGAAATGTCTTAAGTAAAGAACATAGGCTAGGTAAAGTTAAGGGCTTCTTCAACTCTAGGGAGCATTTTGTTTATGGGTAGGGTTTGGAAAAGGATCATTCTGATATTTTTTTAATGAATTTATTTAGATAGAAAATGTAACTGTTAATGACATTAACACATTTCAAAACACTGTATAAGATTAAGTTCTCTTCACAAAACCTTCTTTCCAAAGACAATCTAGTAAAAAGCTGACTAATTTCCTAAAAAATCTTAAAAATAAACCATTGTGAAAGACAGATTTTTTTAATAGTCAAATATCTTTGCACCAATCCTTACAGACAGCTCTTCAACTTGTACACGTCGGTGCACCTCCCAGGCCCATGGAACTGTAGCAGAGGATCTGGAAACCATTTACTGCAGCTTTGAAAAATGGATGTCAGGGAAAATGACAGTCAGTCTCTCCCTACTGCTTATAGCTGAACTTCAGCCAGGCGGTCAATCTGCAATTAATATTTTTCAGAGCTTGAAGGAAGGGAAGATGAGTCCAATAGTGGTAAAGGGAAGCCCAAACAGAAACACAAAACTTCACCTCCTGGAAAGGAAAGGTCTTAAAGTAAAGGGACAATAGAAGAAAAAGCCAAATATACTGAGAGATCCTTCTCTTACATGTGGTAAAATCCTGCAAGCGCATAACACAGTGCTCATGTACTTTACTAGAGCTGTTTACTTTATGACTAAATGCAAGACAGCAAGCCAAGCTTTGCAAAGACTTCCTGGTATAACAGGGTTTGACTGAGCATTACAGCTTTTCAAGCACTCTTCACCTCAGTCTAATCTCCTTTTGAATGGACCCAATCAAATCCCAAGGGCTTTTCCAGCACCCCAGTCTGCGGAGCAGTTCAAGGCAGGGTGAGTGCTGCCCCAGCTGTAAGGATGGGTCCTGCCCTCCCCTCCATTCCCAGACACGCACTGCCACCCCCCCTCCCTCCCTCCTGCTCCCGACCCATGCTGAGCTGTACCAGGGAACTGACCCCGCACTTCTGGGAAAATATGTTTGAGTAGTAACCATTTCAGGACCAGTTCCCCAATCTGCTTCCCTGCAGAGCCATGGAAGTTGCTGTACCAGCATAAGGAAGGAGGAAATAAGCAACCAGGAAGATGGAAGAGCAAACCATTTTTTTAGCAGCAGTCCCAGCTTAAGCTAACTGGGATGTTATAACAGGACCCTGTTCTTCTCCTTTCTCTTTTTTTGAAAAGGATAAGGTCAGTCCTCAGATATTCTCTCACAGGTCTGAGCAAACTAGGGGAGACTGTTTGCTAGCCAGTCGAGGGAGGTGATTGTCCTGCTCTACTCTGCGCTTGTGAGGCCTCACCTTGAGTAATGTGTGCAGTTTTGGGTGCCGCAGTACATTGAGGATATAAAGCTACTGGAGAGTGCCCAGAGGAGGGCCACAAACTCATGAAGGGTTTAGAGGAGAAACTGTATGAGGAGCGGCTAAAGTCACTTGGTTTGTTCAGCCTAGAGGAGAGGAGACTGAGGGGAGACCTCATCATGGTCTGCAGCTTCCTTACAAGGGGAAGAGGAGGGACAGGCGCTGATCTCTTCTCTCTGGTGACCAATGATAGGACCCGAGGGAATGGCAGGAAGATGTGCCAACAGGAGGTTTAGGTTGGATATTAGGAAGAGGTTCTTCACCCAGAGGGTGGTAGAGCACTGGAACAGGCTCCCCAGGGAGGTAATCAGGCACCAAGCCTTGACATGCCAGTCTACAAAACCATTAAGTAAAAGTCTTCATATTTGCTACAATATTTGTAGACTGTATTCTGACTAGAAATTAGCCTTCATCACATGACTATCTTGTTTAAATTGTGACACGATGCAGCAGACACTTCCCAGCTAGATGGTACCATTAAATGAAATTCTACGTGAGACCCTGCCCCAAAACCCTTGCTTATTCTCCAGACATGTGAAGGGCAGAGGAAAGGAGGGACAGGAATCCCACAAAACCCACATAAAATAATCCACTCAGACAGCTGAGATAAACCTTAAGATTCTAGTCTACTAGGGACCTAATTTCACCTTTAGGTTCAAAACTATCTCTAATCATCCATCTTTAGTTAGATTCCTCTGAAATAGGCTACAAAAACCATAAACTGAAAGATACTGGAACACTATCTCCTCCCCCTTTGCTTACAGACTTGGAAAACCTGAACAAATTAATTTCAATATGGTTGTTAAAAAAAACCAAATCAACAAAAAAAAATAACATACACAAATATCATAAAGGCTAGATTTCAGCTAATTTTTATGTCAAATATATATCTGAATTTTGTTAGTCATTTATTTCCCCAGAATTTTAGCAGGAAAAAATAGTGTAACATAATACTACAACATTATAGCATTATGTCCCATATTTAAATCAGGTTTACCCCATGAGATTAACAAAGGGCATATTGCAAAGCACTATGAAGTCCAAGTCTAAACATGAAGAAAAATTCAATGACTCGTCCATGACCACACAGGGAATGAAATCACAGTACAACAGCATTACTTTAAAGCTTCAGAAAAAGATTATATTACTGTAGCTTAGTTCCAAAAAATGTCAAAACAACAGAGAAGATACTGTGTAACCAGAATAATTCTTTCCTAAATTTTCACATCATTATAACAACATTTTCACAGGAGTTCAAATTAGATTTAGTTAGAGATATTTTGATACTGGTTCCCTTTACTCATACACTGATCAGATGCAGAAAACAGAGAAGTTTATACATTTTGCAAACACCCACCACATTACCAGTCAGCAGTAGCACACTGACTTGGTTGCCTAGGGAACATTTACAGGCTGCCATGCTTTTGAGGGATTTTTGTTTGCTTGCTTTATGTTTATTCACTGCCAAACCACTCCTTTGAAAAATTTGTGCAATTCAGGAATGGTCAGGCATTTTTTCAAAAAGTTGCTCCTCAGATAGTCACATATGTGAGCTAGTGAGGGAAAAAGGCAGCACAGTCAAAGTGGGGTGTCTGCCAGTCACACAGTACTGAGGCTGAGGCTATTTCCCTATGAACTTTACGTTTCAAACAACATGAGATGTTCATTCATTGGATAAATTGCCTTGACAAAACACCTTTCCAACTGTGAGCTGTGCATTTTGTACATCTCAGTAATACTACTCGCATGGTGACTCTTAAAAATGTATGTTGTTTTGTGTTTTTCCCAAATATTGACTTTTGTTAATCATTCTTGGGAGAATTCACAGTAGATTAACTTTTATGAGATGTCTGGGGAAAAAACATATTCTGTCCATACTTTTCTTAGGGGTCCAGAACTATAGAAAGCAATAATTGTATTAAACTGTTGCAAGAATAGGTACAAAAGCTAAAGAAGTGCCTACATAAATTCTCAGTTCCTCTGAAGTCAAACAACCTACACCAGTTTATGACATTTGAGAATCTGAAAGGTAGATTTCAACCATTATTTTCAAATAGCAGTAAAGCAGAGAAAGTGTGAAAGTTCTGAGTTCAAAGCACAAAGTACTGCAAAGATTATAAGATTCAATGTATTTTAGTTGGGTATATGCATGTTTATGCAGACGGGCTGTGGATTCGTAGGCTTCTGAAGTAATATGAGTTAAGAATTTACTTCAAGCTTACAAATTGCACGTCTCGGTGGTGTTCCTCAGTTTCCTTAGAACACATCGAGAACAAATTTAATCATTGTGAATTTGTGCCATTGAGTTAACCTTTTCTTTTTTGCTCCACCAATGAAAATCTAGGCTCATTCAACCAAAGGCAAATACCATTATCAAGGTGTACACCTGTGTAAACATAATTCAGCCCTTCATGCTCCTATGCCAAGATTTTTCTGTCATAATAATTGAGTGATGATTTTTGTTTCTTTAAAGTTACTCTACAGTCTGTTGTAAAATGTATTTCTAAAGTACGTAGCAGCACAAGAGGGGTCTGGGGATTGACCGCCAGTATGATAGGCTTAATTATTTCTAGTGAATCAAAGGAAACAATAGTATATAATTGAAATTTAAGAACAAAGGATGCTAATACTCCAATTCTCTATTATGTGTGTGCCTTTATAAATCTAGATTTCACAACATGATTAAAGACAACCTAAAATATGAGGGAATACAGCTTATTATACAAGCACATTTTGTCTGTACTTGAACTAAATGGCAGCCTTTGATTCTGCTTAATGACAAATCACTTTTAACCAAGAACAAAGAAGTCTAACTGTAATTACCACTTGGACATTGGTGATTTGTTTTAGTAGCTCCTGCCAAAGAACAAAAAATAAATAAATTAAACAGCTACAGCCTCTTGCAAGGTGTTCATGTACTTATCGTCTGTCACGTTTTTAAAAGTCACTTCAGGTACTGCATATAAATGTCCCTTTTCTGATTCCCACCAAATAACAAGGACGTTTGTGTAAAATTTATTTGTGAACCAGCAAATTAAATCAATGCTGAATGTTCAGTTATTCTTCACAAACCAATGAAACCTAACAAATCAAGATTTTTACTGACATGAAAACTGTATTCTTCAGGATTATTTTCCCTTATACATTTTAGTTTTTGGAGATACATGATCTAAAATAAAGTACCAGACTTGGGGGCTACAGGAGAAGTTGACTTTCTAGAAGACTTCCTTTGGATAACTGAAAAGTGATAAGGATGAATACCAAGGTCACTCTAAACTTCCCTAACTTTGCTGATAATGCTCTATAGGATATTGTGAAGTTAGATTAAGTAACTGTGTATTTTCCTAAGTGCTAAAAATGATTGCTGCTAACTGCTAACAGACTACTGCAAAAATGATTGCAGCATTAGCTCAGGTGGTATATTGTTCTAGGACTGCTTGGGATGGAGTTAATTTTCTTCACTGCAGCCTGTATGGTGCTGTGTTTTAGATTTGCGAGCAAAACAGTGTTGACAACACACCAATGTTTAGCTATGGCTGAACGGTGCTTACACAGTGTCAAGACCTTCTCTGTTTTTCCACTGTGCCCCGCAGTGAGTAGGCTGGGGGTGGGCAAGTGGTTGGAAGGGGGGACAGCCAGAACAGCTGACTCCAACTGACCAAAAACTCCATACCACATAATGTCATGCTCAGCAATAAAGCTGGGGGGGGGGGGGGGGAGTTTTTCCAAAGTAGCTGTTGCCTGGGGACTGGCTGGGCATCACTCAGCTGGTGGGAGGTGGTGATTACCTCTGCATCACCTGGTTGGGTGGTTTTTTTTCCCCTTCACTTATTAAACTGCCTTTATCTTGACCTATAAGCTTTTCTTGCTTTTCTTTTCCAATTCTCTGCCCTATCCCATTGCAGGGTGGGGCTTAGCTTCCAGCCAGGTTTAACCCACCACATATATTCATGAACCACAAATACGCAGTGTACAAAGGACCTAGGATAGAATATTAAATATGACCAAGCAGGGTATGTGATCTTTAGATACTGACCAGTAGAAGGGTCAACGTTAAACATCAGTAATATGGCAAGAGAATGCTTTTTAACTCTCTTCTCCAGAAAAGAAACTATGAATCTTTAATCAAACTAGTACCATTATCTTGAAGAATGACTGTAATTGAGGGTACTCTGAAGCGTTTCCAAACTTGTACACTGAATTGTGAAAGAGAAAAATTAATACATAGTGCCTGATCGAATAAATATTGGACAATATATGAAGATGACTACAGAAGTCTAGGAAGATGTCTCAACCATTTACAAACTTTTTGCCATTCAGCTGTACTAAGATGCTATAACAAAGTGCTTTTATTATATCAACCTTTAATATCTTCCCCCTATGCCAGACAGCTAGTCATGCAGATTTTTCTCTGCCTTGTGAGCCTTTGAAGCTTGACTGCTGAGTGAATTAAATCCAAGCTTCTTATTTTTCCCATTTTCCAATGCCAAAATGCATTTCTGTCAGAAAACTACAAAAGCCTTCTGATTTTATTCTGCTCATGTCTGCTACTTTCATTTTAGTCTTTCCTAAGACCGTTATGTGGCAGAAAAACAGAGACAGTTCTAATACAGTCTATTAAAAGAAATATCCCAAAACCCATCATTCTTTCCATGGAATACTCAAAAAAAGTAGCACCATTGCTATCTTGCAGAGAACATGAAGTTTATAGAAGATCAGGATGCCATCTTCCCTGAACACATTGAGTAAATTCTTTTAAGCACATTAATGGTCAACAGTGTCAGCAGCACCATTGGAGAAATGGAAAAAGAGAACTGCTGAACCAAAGGGCTGTATTCCTCTTGCCTAACATTTATTGTGTAAAAGTTTGTCATCCAGTCTACACTAGTCAAATTATCTCCCTCTATTGTCAGTGGAGGACAATGTAATTTTCTGGAGATGATTTCAACATCCCTATTTAAGACCACTGTAGAATGAGGGTCCTGAGGGAACTGGTGGATGAAGTTGCTAAGACACTATCCATCATATCTGAGAAGTCATGGCAGTCCAGTGAAGTTCCAACTGACTGAAGAGGGGGAAACATAACCCCCATCTTTAAAAAGGGAGAAAAGGAAGACCAGGGGAACTACAGGCCAGTCAGTCTCACCTGTGTGCCCAGCAAGATCATGGAGCAGATCCTCCTAGAAACTATGCTAAGGCACATGGAAGATAAAGAGGTGATTGGTGGCAGCCACCATGGCTTCACTAAGGGCAAATCATGCCTGACAAATTTAGTGGCCTTCTACAATGGGGTTACAGCGTTGGCGGATAAGGGAAGAGCAATTGACATCATCTACCTGGATTTGTGCAAAACATTTGACACTGTCCCAGATAACAGCCTTGTCTCTAAATTGGAGAGACATGGATTTGGTGGATGGACCACTCGGTAGATAAGGAATTGGCTGGATAGCTGCACTCAAAAAGCCGTGGTCAACGGCTCAATGTCCAAGTGGAGATCAGTGACGAGTGGCGTTCCTCAGAGGTCGGTATTGGGACCAGTGCTGTTTAACATCTTCGTCAGCAACAGAGACAGTGGGATTGAGCGCACCCTCAGCAAGTTTGCTGACGACACCAAGCTGAACAATGCGGTCAACATGCTGGAAGGAAGATATGCCAAACAGAGGGACCTTGACAGGCTTGAGAGGTGGGCCTGTGCAAACCTCATGAAGTTCAACAAGGCCAAGTGCAAAATCATGCACATGGGTCAGGGCAATCCCAAGCACAAATACAGGCTAGCCAGAGAATGGATTGAGAGCAGCCCTAAGAAGAAATTGGGGCTGTTGGATGATGAAAAGCTCAACACGACCTGGCAATGTGTGCTTGCAGCCCAGAAAGCCAACCATATCCTGGGCTGCATCAAAAGAAGTGTGGCCAGCAGGTCAAGGGAGGTGATTGTGCCCCACTACTCCGCTCTTGTGAGATCCCATCTGGAGTACTGCATTCAGCTCTGGGGCCCCCAACATAAGAAGAACATGGACCTGCTGGAGTGAGTCCATGAAGATGATCAGAGGGCTGGAGAACCTCTCCTGTGAAGACGGGCTGAGAGAGTTGGGGTTGTTCAGCCTGGAGAAGAGAAGACTCTGTGGAGACCTTGTAGCAGCCTTCCAGTACCTGAAGGGGGCCTAAAACGAAGCTGGAGAGGGACTTTTTATAAGGGCATGTAGTGATAGGAAAAGGGCGTAATGGCTTTAAACTGAAAGAGGGTAGATTTCGGTTAGATATAAGGAAGAAATTCTTCACTCTGAGGGCAGGGAGGCACAGGAACAGGTTGCCCAGAAAAGTTGTGTGGATGCCCTGTCCTTGGAAGTGTTCAAGGCCAGGTTGGATGGGGCTTTGAGCAACCTAGTCTAGTGGAAGGTGTCCCTGCCCATGGCAGGGGGGGTGGGACTAGATGATCTTGAAGGTCCTCTCCAACCCAAACCATTCTATGATATGATATGAAGCCTAATGCCCACTTGCCAATGCTAGAGAAGGCTGTCACTCTCCACTGACCAGAGAAGAAACTTATGTCTGGCTGTCTAAAAACTAGATGTGTTTTTTGGCGGTGTTATTTTGTTTGGAATGAATCATACTCAAAATCCATAAAGATTCTGGGGGTCCATACATGTCCCTGAAATTGCAGGACTGCATTCATAATATAATCTGTTAATCATTTTTGTTCATTTGCTCTACTCACTTGTTTGCCAAAACATTCACCTTACACCAAAATTAAATCCTGCAGTCACAATACCCAGATATATTTTGGCCATCAGGATGGTCAGCAAGCTAATGCATTGGGTTCTTCTGGTGTAGGGCTCTGGGCTCAGAAGGCATCCTTCAGCTGAGCAAACTCCAGTGCTCATTTTAGCATCACTGTCATACTTCCTTATCTTTTTAAGAAAGGAGACCTTGCAGTTGCTGTTGGCAATTTCAGGAGCAATGTAGTTCCCTGACACCACTTCCCAATCACTCAAACAGCTCTTACTCATTGTTTCTTAAGTACTGAGTTCCTGCTGCACTCTCATGTCACCTACTCCCATGGACCAGTAACAGTGGTAGCAAAAAGATGCTCGTTTTTGATAAAAGCACTGGGAATTGCCCCATATTTTAGCTAGCACCATAAATATAAACATCCAAGAGAAAAATACCAACATCCATTTCCTGGCCGCCTCATTCTTGAGAAGTCTCAGTGGCCACATCAGAATCCCCTATGGATTCTCCAGGATCTTCCATTTTATCTTTTCCCTTGCCTCTGGCTCTAACAGTGGATTTCTTTCTCTGTCTCCCACTTTACAAGCCAAAGCTGCTTCTTTCTCTTTGTGGACAGTGCTAACTGATCTTGATGACCAAGTCAGCCCTATGTAGGGGTGAATCTGTTAAAGCATTTCAAATATATCATCCTTCCATCTTCTGTATGTGGAAAGGAGAAATAAATGGAAATGGCAATACTGGCTTGTTTAGATAAAACATTGTAAAAGACAACGGCATAATTTTTTTAAGTTTACAACAAGTAGTAGCATATGGCAATGTACACTGGTCATCACAGATAGTAATCAGTGGAGATTGGATTGGATGGGACTGGAAAGGAAAATGAGAAAAAACACGGGAAAATAGGTAGCTACAAAAAAACAAAATCCAAAAGTCTGGCTGTAGAACAAGATTTGGAATCACATGCTTTCAAGGGACTCCCTCTGGAATCATACATCATATTTCCCTTTCTCATTTTTTTCTTTGTCCTGCAGAATCAGTGGCAGAACTTCTACTTCCCAAGCTTGTTTGCAGGCATGCAAATTTTCCTCCAAGAACAAACTCCAGTTTTGTTTCCAAAACATCGGATCTCTGACTACTATCACTACTTGCCTTCTGATTCCATGCAGAAGGCCTGTCAGTTTGAGAGCATTCTGAGCTGCAAGTTGCAGAAAAGTAGGGCAATGTTTTCAAATGAGATGCCGAATTAGCAGAAGGCTCTTCTGTATGCAAAAGACACAGCATGAGCTGAGATACTTTCAGAAGTCTGCCCCTCTTTCAGCTTTGCAGCGTTGCGTATAATGCCTGTTCCACTTCGGGAAGCCTCTGTGCTGCCATACGCAAGCTGACACTGAAGTAGAGGGTTCATTCAAGACTCTAGGTAATCATTCACATGTGCATTTACCTCCACCCTCCCACAGAATACTTCTGTTGCTCATTTTGTATGGAACTAAATAGGTGATAGACCACATCCTTTCCTAGTATTTCAGATGTGCTTTCTGTACATTTGGTCAAGCTAGTCATCACTTCATTTGAACCTTCATTCAGCCTGCTCCCACTACCGTAGAGTTAAGTAACCCCAGGACCTAGTTCCTGCACCAGTCCTGCTCATTGTTGGTATGCCACCAGATTGAAAAAGAAGCAGGGAATGGAGGTTTCTGGGGCAGTCCTGCTGAAGCACCTCAAACACTAACCTATTTGAGTTTTAAAGGACAATTCCAAAGCAGGCACTCAAAAGCATAAAAGTATCATCACAGATCACCACTCAAACCTTCCTGACCCATGGAAGCACATGGCAAAAAGCTTGGCTCCCCAGCCCTGCCCATCCATCACAACAGCTTGTTCCATGCAGTTGAGCTATTAAGTCAGAAAATTAAAGTGTATCAGTCTCCAGAACAATACAGATCATCTGTTTCAAAGAGAGAGACAAGTATCAGACTGTATTAAAACTGTTGGCTTGGTTCCGGGATGTGGCCTACTTCTGCAATACTTTGTTGCCTAAAGTTCAATTAGTAAACAACTGTGGAGGTTTTTCTCTTTAAACTATACTCCCGTTCAATTAGTTGAGATTGTAAAAAGTTTTTAATCTCTCTAATCTGACCAAGCTTTCAAGAAAAAGTGTGATTAAGTCCAAGAACAAGCCCTCAAGAGTAAGTAGAGATGGACTGGAGATGGGATGGCAGCTATAGATTCATAGGAATCAACAGGTGTTAGAAACATCTATCCCATCCTTAGCTTTATAGGAGCTGTGCATAGGTGCTTCTCCTATTCACTGCTTTCTACAAGAAATGCATTTCACAATGACTTTGTTTTCATATTAAAACATTCTAATCCACAAGGAGAATCTACATGCCTGAAGGTATGAGAGAAAGTGAGCAAGAAAGAGGCAATACTGTCAAAACTTGCACAGTCCTGCTAATACACAGGGAAAATCCAGCTGTCTTTTTCCCACTGATGAAGTTATGGATAGTCTAAAACTGCCCCAGGCAATAAATTTGCTGCACACTGTAACACTACATACTAGAAAACTCAGTTTGAGCTCAGAGGATGAAAATAAATCAGTTTTGTAAGCTTAGTATATCAAAATATTTTCCTTTCAGAAAATATAGTTTAACGGTGCAGCTTGAAAACCAATGCAACACCAAGTTCTAGATTAAAAACCAACCGATTACATTTCAAACACAGCCTGCCAAAAGTCTTGATCATAACTAGGACGTCTTGGGAGCTTCTCATATTCCAAAAGGTAGCTTCAGCATTAGCATGACTTTGATTTTCAAACTAGAATAGTCATCCTAAGGAATTTCCAAAATAATCCATTTAACGACAGAGAAGTACATGTGCAGGTGTCATGGCAACCGCACCAAGGCAGTGCGCAGATACTAGCATTGCTTTTACTGAAGTATTTCATTTTCCTTCAGATCAATGAAATGTCTAACTAAATGCTTTTTACTTCATCATACTAAATGTAGACAAATGTAACTCTTATCAACAATGCACAGTATGAAGGCTTTGCAAACAGATCTTTTTGGATCCTTTTGTAGCTCTCTAAAGAAACAGTTTGCTGCCTGACTTAGACGACTTGGCATCAGGTTTGAAAAAAAAAAAAGAAACCACTAACGGAAAAAGCCCCAACATCCAGCAGTTCAGTTCAGAGTTATAAATTATAATAGTGCATATCCATGCTGTGTCCATTGTACTCACTTAACCACAGCACAGCACTGGTATTCACTAAAAGGTGTTCATCTGTTCTTCTGATGAATGCCCAAAACCTGGATGTTTGAAAGTACTGGGTGACACCAGTCACCCAATAGCTGCACTCAGAGCACTGAGTGATCACGTAACACCCCATGGTTGGTGGCCCCTTCCTTCAACAGAGTTCAGGGTGCAAATACATGTAAGGCAATGGCATATCTCTCAGAATGAATTTCTGATCTACTTCATATTAAAAAGCACTTTTTTAGAGGGAGATAACACGTTTATGTTTGACAGATAAAGTTTAGTAACACAACATAAATCAGCAGTGCAAACAAGGAAAGCTCCATCATGGAGGACACAGATTTTTACAGTCTCCAAAATTTCACCCTTCCTTCAGACTTCCACAATCTTTAAAAAGCACCAGCTTGTCAGCACACACTCTGCAGCATACTGTAAGGGCTCTGATGCAGCACAATAAAGATAATTTTGCTATAAGAACTATTATGAATTCACAGCACCAAATAAAATCTGCAGGGACAATTTGCAAATGAGATGCTTACTAAATGTGGTTAAATTTTTTTTAGTCTTTCCTGAAGACTTACTATAGAGCTAAATGCATTTCTATCACTTACTTATTTCTGACAGATCAAAAGGTGAGCAGAAAATCCTGCTTTCCACTTTGCAGAGTGGCTCTCATATGCATATACTGCACTTTCTTCACCTAAGAAACAACCTGTCAATGAGGAAATTTCACATGCATAATAGTTAATTTGGACAACATTCAGTCCTGTGGACCAGAAATGGGAATTCTTTTCCACATTATGGAAGAATTCAAATACTGGGTCAAAGCTACAAAGAGTAGGATGTTTTGCTTCCTTTTCATTTGCCACCATCTAATAACTTGTATCTAAAATTTAATAGAAACAAGGAAAACCCTGTGAGTGCACACTTGGTGTTAAATATTTATATCTGCACTAAATATTTCACAATAAATTTTTTAATGCAGTGCAAAGCTAGACACTTTCCTGTTGCCTTATTTTGAACATTTTCCTGGATTTCATGGGCAAAAAATCAATGACACACTTTTTGCAGGTCCACTAATGTTAGCTCTCAGCTCATCTGCAACTTAGAAAGTTCTCTACTACAATCTATGGTTATTATTATGCAAAGTTAAAATAGGGTGTTTCTGGGGTTCAGTGCTTTATCACAAACACACATGTGCAAACATCAGTACACAGCCATACCAGTATGTCAGTACATGTATGTTCTAGTACAGAGAAGTACAAAGCAGTCAATCAACTGAAGAAGTTTCAGAATTGTACACAAAGCAAAAAATGGAAGTTTAGACCATTAAAAACGTATTATTGCTCATTCACCTGGTTGTATTTTTCAGTAAATAGCCCCCCATGCCCCAAAATACAAGTTCAAGAGAAATAAAAAGCTGCTGCCAGTTACTTCAAAGGAATATTTTCAGTAAGGCCCAAATTGTTCTAAATCACTAAACTAAAGTTAATGTACAAAACCCACAACAAAGTTTTACAATTTAATTTTGCAGGCAGTATATTTCTCTGCCTATGTCAGAGTAGGAACCAAAATGTTGCCTTTTTATTTTTGCATCTTTCCCCATGTGAGAATAAGATTCTGCATCACAAGAATGAGTAAGGGCTGAATAACTGAATAACATCATTCAAAATCCAGATGCCATGTGAATAGAAACAAAATAGTCATTACTGAAACATCACAGCATTTAGTTATTTATAGACTCCATTCAGACATCACCACTAGTAAGACAGGACATGCTACAACGCTCTTTTTGAATAGCCTTTCAGAGTACTTGAGAGACCTATTTTACAAGCCTGGACCACCATCCAGAGAAGAGTCGTGTATATAAGGACAGGAGTAAAATACAACAGACAAACACATACACTTGAAGGAATAAAGGACATCTAATCACTTTTCATATGAAAGCAGTGTTGAAATGTTTTTCTGTAATGCTGACATTCAGTCTGAGAGCCCTTCTCATAGAGGATCTATTGCTGTCAGAGATGCAGTGTTTTTGAAACATGTGCTACTATTTTTTAAGAGACCACTTGAAGAAAAAGAAAACTGCTTGTCCCCAGCTGGCATAACCGATTCATTGTATGTGTTTTTCTGGCATTAAAGACTCCAAGACAAACTTCACCAAGAAGTACCACTTTCCCTTTTGACCCAATCTATTAATCTTTTCAATGTGGTTCTGCCTGCAGGGTAAACTGATGGAATAATGTCTTTGCAAGTGAGTAAGTGGATCTGCTCAAAAGGGAACATATGACATCTGGTTTCCACAGGCAAGAGAAGAATCAGGCAATGAGGCCTCATGACCCCTGATCTCCAAAAGCTTATTTTAGGTTGTTCTTGACCCAAAACCTTTCCCTGTCATTACTTTTTTTCAAGGTGGAAGGAAGACGGAGACTCCAGGCAAGCACTGCATTACCCTACTGGAAGCACATCTGCCTGCACCGCCAGAGCAGCCTGCGCTCTGTTGTGCCAATACTCCTCCTCTCCCCGTCTCTCACATCGTTCTTTTTTCCTTTCTCCTCCTGGTGCACACACAAACTTGCCTACACAAGCCAGTAGACAGGGGCCACTATCCAAAAGGTAATTCAGATTCCCAAACAAACTCACACCTGTGCTTCAGCTTCAGAGCTGCTGTGCATGTACTCTTTGCTTCACAGACAGTGAGCCATACTCCTGACTGGCAATGCACAGGTCTCCTGTTCTGACAGGTCCATGGGCCATAGAGGCCAACAGGCAAAGGGCCTGCAAAGATCTTGGTTCTGATAGAAGTGGAGAGATCATTTCCTACCATTTTTCCTGGAAGGCACAATGTTTCCCCAAAAGTGGGGGAGGAATCAGTGGCACACCAATTTCAGCCATAGGCACAGAGCTGTGGTGGCATATTATAACAAGGTAATGGTGCAATATGAATGACACCTTCATCTGCCAGGCAGTTTTGCCATCCATGTGCCACCAAGCAGCATGGCCGCCTGCCAAACCTGAAGGTGCTTTGCCTCATAAACACACCAGGCTCCTGGGAAAGCAGTATTTGATCCAATGGTTATTTCCACCTGGAATTTAACATGCAAAACATGGAAGTCGTGACTTGCCCCTGGTTGTTTGTGTCACTTCTGTTGTCCACAATGAGAAAGATGCACAAACATCTGAAGACAGGGGCTGACACAGAAGCAACAGTTGCAGCATCTCTATTCAAGGATTAAAAAAGGACAGAGAATAATCATTGGTGTTTGATTCTTCTCCCCTTCTGCTTTTGGGACAAAGCTCCATATAAGCAGACTCCTAGAAAAGCAGTGGAGGTAATACTGAAATGAGGACTGTGAGATCATTTGATAAGAATGATGTTGTATTCTACATCTACCTAGTTCATGAGCCACACATGGGGAATTTTATTAGGGTACCCTCCCTTCATTCTCTTTCTCAGTTGCATGTTTGTACATACTGTACTTCCACATTAATAGTCCTTCAGTAGCCATGGTGTGTCTTAACCAGTGTATGAAAAACCATCAGTAAAGGTCAGGAGAGGAAAGAAAAAAAAAATCACCTTTTTTTATCTTTTGTAAAGTTTTAATTTAATACCTGGTCAGATTTTGACCTAATTTTCACATCCTTAGTTAATACTCAGATTAACAATAATGTCTGATATATAATATATGCCATCAGATTGTGTGTGGGGTGTTTACAATTTTCAGGACAGAACCACTGATAAGACATTATTCACTTAATAATTTCTCTCACTCTTTTTGGCCAGACTGCCTCTCTGCACTGTCTATTTGTGTCCTTGAACTCAAATATCTGCTTGAGATTTCAATTTCATATCTGCACCTCATACATATTGCTCATGTGATTTCCTTATGTTCCACATAAGTATTGGTCTATGGGTCTATCAGCTATGAATATGGTTTGGTGTTTCAATTTTCCATAGGTCTAGTATATACATGACACCTAGAACAATGCTTGTAACATCGCTATCAAAATGAAAACTGAATGTGGTATCAACTCTGCACATTTTTCCAGTTCCTCTGCCCTCCTAGAGTTAAAAATTTCTAAACTGGAGACACTGCAGAGAGTTTAAAGACCAAGTCTTTGTCTTTCGAGTCATTAGATGCATTCCTGAAATGACTGTAAAATTAGAGGTTCTATAAAAAAAAAAAAAAGCTATTCTATGCTATTGTTTCCAAAGGAAATATGTAGAGTTATAAATTAAATATTAAATGCAAAGCTTCATTGTGAGGCTACTGAGTCAGAAACAGAAATGCAGATAATTAATGAGAGTATCTGTCTTTGCATATTCACTTCCCTCTCCAGTAGAAGCCATTAATCTTTAAATGTGTATGAAAAGGATGCACAAGTCAGCAGACAAAGAGCATGTAGAAAGGACACAAAATAAATTAAGGAGATCTCATGTGTCAGCATGGGTAACCCATTTTATGCTTTTTATCTCTCCAGGCCACTTCTGTACAGTCCCCTTTCTGCTCCTGTTACAGGGACAACCAGGAATTCCTGGGACAGAGGAACAAGGAGAATCCCAGCCACTATTCCAAACTGTTTCAACACTTTATAAGTGTATATTAAGACAGAATCATAGAATAGTTGGGGTTGGAAGGGACCTTTAAAGGTCATCTAGTCCGACCCCCCACGCAATGAGCAGGGATATCTTCAACTAGACCAGGTTGCTCAGAGCCCTCTTCAGCCTGACCTTGAATGTTTCCAGTGATGGGGCATCTACCACCTCTCTGGGCAACCTGTTCCAGTGTTTCACCACCCTCATTGTAAACAAATTTCTTCCTTATATCTAGTCTAAATCTGCCCTCTTTTAGTTTAAAACCATCACCCCTTGTCTTATCACAACAGGGCCTACTAACAAGTTTCTTATAAGCCATCTTTCTTATATGCCACCTTTAAGTATTGAAAGGCTGCAATAAGGTCTCCTCAGAACCTTCTCTTCTCCAGGCTGAACAACCCCAACTCCCTCAGCCCGTCTTCACAGGAGAGGTGCTCCAGCCCTCTGATCATCTTCATGGCCCTCCTCTGGACCTGCTTAACCTATAAAATATTTTGTCTTCTAGATAAATATGCTTAAATGTCACAAAGGGGGAAAATCATAATTATGAATTGAGTCTTGTTAAGGCAACTTGTCTTGCTTCTGGCAGCAAGTTCTTACAGTCTTTTCGTTCCCACAATCCAAGTGTTTATAGTGAGGAGGAGACTTATCTGTGCTTTGAAGCTAAGGTTTTTTAACAAGACTAATTCTGATTGTAAAAATAAATAGTAAGATAAAGGAATGACAGTACATAAGTGTTCTTACTTCTTATCTCCCCCAAGATCTTCAAACACTTCAAAACATGGTAGACTGTTATTCCTCAAAGCATGCTTTGTGAGGACAGTTTCCAAGCAGTTTACTGGGACAGCTCACAGTTACCTGGATATATGAAATTCCTTAGTTCTTCCCCATACCAAACATAATCATTTTGCTATGTAAAACAGTTTCAGTATAAAAAATTTATAACTCAAGCCAAAACTTTTTTCTGAGATCCAAGTCTTTCTGCCTAATTGCAACAGGATCTGCCTCTTCACTGGAGGGCTAGGCTGCACTTCATATGCTTGGGGCAAAACACTTCACTCAGATCTTTTAGTTCCTTCCAGAACCCTCACCTGGATTTTGAGAAACCCCATCTACACTTTCATTTGAGGTTGCAGTCAGGAAGTTCTGCACTGCGAAACCAGTGTCCTTCCTCAAGCTGCCAAAATTGTGCAGCTTGATGACTGCATACATTGTCACTTCCCTTCTGTTCCTTCTCAACCGTCTTGTGGACTTCCATGTGACTCTTTGTAGGCTCTGGTGCTACATCCTCTCTACAAGAGAATGCTTCTTAATCCTGGAAAGTTTCATATGTAACTAGTTTTTTTACCGAATTTCTCCTGTATGAAAAGAGGAACTGTATCTCCTACCTCTGGCCTCAGGTCACACAACAGCAGCCACAAGTCACACAGAGAAACCTTTGAGACAGTGCTACCCTGACTTACAGGTTAGAAATTTAAGGCAGAAGGAATAAGTTGACTGAAGATGTCTCATCTTAACTACTTTTCAGTGAAGTTTTTCAGTGAAAATAGTTTTTTTAAAAAGTGCCTGGTGTTCGTGATATTTTGTCTGAAATACCTCAAGTTTATAAGTTTTTCATAAACTTGAAGGTTTGTGTTAAAATATCATGAAAACCTGACTGTAGTTGGGGTTTTCTGGTTGAAAATTTCCACATGAGAAAAAAAAAATAAAAAGTCAAATTAGTCTTATGCACAGATTAACGAGTGATAAAGGGAAACTATAGCAGAGATGCAGTCCTCACACTCTCAGACTTTACCTTAATCATAAGACCATCCCAATGTAACCCTTCAGACATACTAATAAACAAGTATATAAATTATCTGGGAATAATGCAGTAATATTTTTTAACCTGAAAAGAGGAAAGTCATTTCACAGCTCCAAAAAATCAGTAAAGGTGTGGGGGTCTTATGTACTCTAAATTGCACTTAAAATCTATTTACTCAGATGTATGTGAAAACAATATTTTTTTTTCAGAAATACCTTGTCTCTTTGCAATGAAAAAGCAAACATGGCTTCAAAGTGTTCCTCCTTAGATCCATATTTCACACTAATGCAGAAATAAGGAAGACAATGCTACACATGGTTGGGAATTTTCTGAACACAAATGGGAAAACAGGAATAAAAATAACATCTTAAGGATTTTTTTTTTTTGCGGAGGTGCATACCTGTTTGTGTTAGATCTCTAGGCACTAAGTTGGCTTACTTGTCCCATTGGAGCACAGTTTGGCCAAAGGCACAACTTCAGACATCTTCTAACATTGAATTAAACAACATTCTTGTTGTTTACGGCTTCTATGGGGAATATAGAGAAATAAGATTAAGTCCTTCTGCTTATGCAGGCAAGGACTTAAAGAAAAATAAAAGCAGAAAATATTGGGTTCTAGGATCCAAGCATGCTACAGGAGTTCTCTAGTCATAGGGTGATTCTCTTTTTGACAACACTAGAGAGGATCTGGCTTGCTTTTATTTTTGTTCTCCCTCCACAAAAGACTTCATAAGAGCACAGATCTCTTTCACTTAATGTTAAAAAGAAAAAAAAAATCTCTAAAAATTCCATGGACATGGAAGCTAATTTCAAGAGCTGAAAGCTCTTTTAGCAGGAACTGGTACTTGACAGAAAAAACAGCTGCAAAGTTTACATCTCGCAGGACTGTAGATAGCAGCTGTGTTTAAACCATCAGCCAGCAACTTCCCAGAAAGGCAGCTCCAGCTCTTTGAAAACTGCATTAAAATCTTTTTGGTAAAAGCCTGTTCCTGAGCTGGCTTTCAGTCATCACCTCCCACTACCCAAACCACATTTCATTAATAACCACCCCAAAACTTGTAGCTCTAAAGGATTTGCCCTGATGAGAGAACAGTTTGAGCAAAGTCTTGGCTGGCAAGTGCCAGCTAAGGGGTGACCTTTCGCTAGTCAGCTCAGGCAATTTCATGGTTTGCAGCCACTGAAGGTGAAAACTTTCCCCCACAAAGTTCTCCCCGCTCATGTCCGCACACTCCCCCTGCTTCCTTCACATCCGTTCTGGTGTTTCTCAGATCCCTTTTTGTGAATTAAATCAATTTGTTAACCTTGCAGGAAAGTAACCCAGCGAAACACCTGGATAGTTTTCTATGGAACTATTGAGTAGAACGGGTTCACAAAGCACAGCATGAGTGCCAGATCCTCTAAGGAGTCGGGCACGGGGGTGAATCTGCAGGAAAAGGCAAGACAAGAGATGGAGCCACACATCCCCTTCACAATAGAAATGCTCACTGGATCAGCTCAGTTGCTCCTGAAACGGCAACCTAAACCTAATCCTGACAGATCTTTTTCCCTCTGCAGATAAATACAGAGTAATGCTCATAACTCACATTTAGGTGGTCAAGATAAACTTTTCTTATATGCTGTCAGATCACTAATTTTAGGAAGTATAAATTACTGTTTATGAGAGATCCAGTCTAGTAGTTTCTAATTACTCGAAAGTTAATGGGCTTAAAGGGTTACACCCCCTTGCAAGACTTCCATTGACTTCAGGTAAATTAGGATCAAAGTCTGGAACTTTACCATTCCACTGTAATTACTTAGTCTTAGATGCACACCTACAAACAAAAATATTGCCAGTATCTGATATGGAGAAACATATTTATACAAATAAAGTACTGTTTTGATATGCATTGCTAACATATTTTTATTTCTTTTATTATTCTTGATTCAATCATTATCCCTGGTGGGTTTGACCAAATGAAAGCATAAAGCCTCTTGCACTAAACACTTATCAACTCAGTTTTGCATGCAGCATAGCCACAGAATAATGAATTAGAATATTCTGGTTTTCATGCCAGGTTTACATATTTCTGAAAGGGAAAAACAAAATTAAACTTTCACTTATAAGTATATTTGTATTATCAGTAAATACAATATAGTCATGAAACATTTCAGAGCAATGAACTAGGACATAAATGAAACGGGAACACTGCAATACAACATTTACAAACAGTCAATAATTAGTAACAAGAAGCTCACAAAGCTTGCAAAACAGCTACAAATTTTTTTTTCTTAGCTAACTGAAAGTCATGGTCACAAGACTTAGAAAAGTATTAGTAGAATTAGAGTTTTGGTGCACTCCCTAAAGCCAGGCAGACTATTGTTTTTCTTTGATAAAAGCTTTATCAAATTTACGGATTTTTTTAGCAACCTTAAATTACTCCTTCCTTTTACACTGCTAAAATCACAGGTATAGATCAAGTCCTCTTAACAAAAACAACAGGAAGACTCTACATGTTAAAAAGCAGGTCATTCTCATTTCTTTTTCCCTTTGGTTATCTCACTAAACAACACTGCTGTGCCTACTGTCCAAGAATACAATCTGTATTTGTTTCTTGGCTTTGTTAGTCTGAGTGGCTTTCAGTAACACAAGTTTCATCAACCTTTCCAGGGTTTAAATACAGGCAAACTAGAAAGATTAACTTGCTGGTGGAGACTTCTGAAGCATAAGTAGAAAATATTGTTTCATATTTCAGATATCGCTGCAAAAAAAGCATCAAATTAAATGAACAAAGCCTAACAGCCCACCAAAACTCCAGCTAGGGTGGAATTCTGCAAACAAGATTGGTCACAAAGCAGAGTATTGGAATATGCTGAATGGAAACGATCCTGCCTTTATAGCACCACAATTTCAGCTCATCATAGCTTTACCATGAGTTTTCCTGATTAATGAGGAAGTTCCTGAAATCCATCTTTATCATACCTTTTTTTTTTTTGTCAGGGTTTTGCAAACACACCCACATTATAGAGCACATGAGAGGGTTACAGAGCACCCTGGTCACAGGCAAAGCACAAGGTCCAGCACAAGGGCTAAGTTGACATAAAGCATGCACTGCTGAAAGTGTTGCTCTGCTTTTCCGCCTCTGCCAGGACATGTTCTTCTGCCACTTCCTTTCCATTAAATTAAGGGACCTTGAATATACCAATAAATATTTCAGGAGAAAATTAACCCTGCTTAAAAAAAAAAAAAAAAAAAAAATAAAAGGTATCTTCTCTTTGATTATGCAGTGAGCTGGCTCACCCTCTAACCCTAAAGGCAACAATTTGCAAGATCTGTGGATCCATGGATGGTAGGTCACCTGTTGCAGCAGAGGATGAGCAGCTGGTCCCTACCAGTGTCAATTCCCATTAGATCAACTTAAGCGTAAGGTCACACTGCATAAATGGTGCAGTTTCATTCAAGTTCATTTTGCTAGAGGATGAACCAAGACCAGGGAACCCAGGAGGCTAAGGTGTGCACGGGACTTGTAAATCATTTGACACTGAAGTCAGAATGTGTGCTGTGCCTGAGGAAAGAAAGCAGACAAAGGACAGTCTCATTGCTGGGGTGACTGAATGACTTTCTCTAGACTCAGATTCTGTCCCATTTATCTCATGTGTGACGAGAAAAAGAGATCATTAAGGCAGTTCCTCAAATCTGGTTGCTAATAATGCACACCCCATTTTTTAGGTGCCTAGATTGAGTGGCTGATGCAATAAATGGAGCTGCAAAATTTCAACAAGATATAACTTCCACATAAAAAGTAAGAGAGAGCCGTCAGTGGGACTTTCCCCCCTAGCTTGTTTGGGTGCACAGCCCAGCTCCCCTTCCCTGCCTGAGCTCACCCCCAGAGCTGCAGCCTTGTCGCACCAGCCAGAGCTCCCAGCTCAGACACCCTTTCCTCGGCAGCCATCTCACAGCTCCCTCAGTGTCTCTCCGAGGTGGGGGTGACCATGCCTCACCAGCCACTGACACCAAACTACACACAATTGGGTCTTTTGCACCAGAGCTGTTCAGACACTGAAGGTCTGATTCACCACCAGGCTACTGCAGACTTCTGACAGGATGATTTCTCAGGAAACCTTTGCACAAAAAGCAGTAACACAGTCACGAATTATTCCTCTAACCTTTCCTAAGTGATATTATACACCATCTAAGACAAGGATCCTTCAGATACTCTCTGTAATTGACCAAGTATGCAAATAGATCAGCTGAGCCCCCGAGCCTACTCTTGACCATTCTCTTGGAAAGAATATCTCTGAGCTCACAGTACACTGATTATCCATACTAGGAAAAAGGAAAGGGTGAATTATTCAAAGACTATTTAATGCATTAAGATATTTAGTGGCCATTAACTGAGAAGGTTATTTGTTAGTTTATCTATGAATATGGTTGTAACTTAAAGGATCATCCATCCAAATAATCTATGTATACTATGGCCAGTGTTTATAAATACATACCAGAAAAAAATTTCAGTACAATTAACCAGCTGTACTTCCTGATATAACCCAAGCAAACAAGTCAGAAAAACTGGAAAGCCTATTTCCAGTTTTATTTTGGAGCTGCATGAGTGACTGACCTTCAAAAAACTATTGTGGTTAGACTGTAATAATATACAATTCAGCACTTTGCTCCTATAAAGTCCCAGTTATTCTTTAAATTTATTGTTTTTCCAGATTTAATATCACTATTTTGTGCTTTTAGCTTTTGTTTTAAATTATAACCCCGATCAGGTAAGGCATGCTGGTTACATGTATATATCCATTATGAAAAGAAAGAAAAAAAAATTACTAGAATGAAGAATATGTGAAAGCCTAGAAACATCTTTCCTCTCCCTTATTTCTCTAGAAATCACTTCTGGAAAGGGAAAGGATGCTATTTTAGACTTGGCCAGTTCTGGACTCAGGGGAAGCAGGTGCTGGTTTAAAGCCAGGGCTGGTTTCCCTTCTTGATCTCCTAGGATGTTTCTTAAGCAGGTGTATGTGCATATGTTTAGGGCTGTCATGGTTTTAGCTGGGATAGTTGATTTTCTTCACTGTAGCTAGCATAGTGCTGTGTTTTAGACCTGGTATGTAAATAATGTTGATAACACCCTGGTGTTTTAGTTGTTGCTGGGTAGTGTTTACACTAGTCAAGGACTTTCTAGCTTCCCATGCTCTGCCAGGTGCACAAGAAGCCGGGAGGGGAGGGGATACAACCAGGAGAGCTGATTCGAATTGGCCAAAGGGTATTCCATATCATGTGACGTCATGCCCAGTATATTACCTAGGGGAAATTGGCTGGGGGAGGCAGCGATCGCGGCTCGGGGACCGGCAGCGTCGGTCGGCGGGTGGTGAGCGGTTGCAGCACTTGTTGTTTAGTTTTGGGTTGTTTTTTTTTTGTTTTTGTTTTTTTTTTCCCTCTTATTCCAGTGTTTCATCTCTCTCTCGCTCATTATTTTCCTTTTCATTATATTAGTATTATTGCTGTTTTATTCTAATTATTAAACTGTTCTTATCTCAACCCACGAGTTTTCTTACTTTGGCCCTTCCGATTCTCTCCCCCATCCCACAAGGGTGGGGGAGTGAGCGAGCGGCTGTGTGGTGCTTAGTTGCTGACCGGGGCTAAACCACAACAAGGGCAAATAGATTGTACTTGCTGTAATACAAATTATTCCAGCAAATTATTGGCGTAATACTTAAAATGGATTATGAAAATAGCTATATTTAGTCTGCAGCTCTAAACACTACATGCTTTCCTCACCATAGTAACATAAATGTCTTTCAACGGAAAACAGAAGGAGGAACTTGGATTCTTGCACTGCAGAGACTAAGAAAGAGTGGGGGGAGGGAAAGTGCTCACTTCACAAGTTTATGAACTTCAGATACCAATTAAGAATCTACTATAATTGCATTTATTCTGTTCAATGTTTTGCCAATACAACATTATAAACTTCTAGAAGCCTGCTATAGAAAGAGTGAATATTCAATGAAAAAAGAAAATAACCTCATTTTTTCCAACCTAAATTAAGTAGGTGAGTTATGGAACCCCATTGTATCCCAACAGAATCCATGGTATCCCAACAGAAGCAGCTAAGGAAGGTTTCTTTTTCAGTATTTTACCCTTCACAGAGAGCAATTTACTTATGTTACAAATGGACATAGAAAAGAAAATAAACCAGAACTTCAGTATACCATGGTCACTTGGTCATGGACAGCTGGAATAATATCTGGTGCTAGAACAGAAAGATTCTGTTCAGCAGAGTGAAGGTATAATAATGAACAATAGGTCCTTCACAGCTTCCAGAATAAAAGCTGCTGCTGGAACAAAAGGATGATGAAGTTAGTGGCCTTTCAGTGCTGTGATAGGCTAGCATAATTTACGTTCTGATGACTTTCATTGACAGATTTCATGTACAGACAGTCAAGACCCAGGAAGGGGAATTTTACAACCTAAGCTCAAAGCTAACATTTATACCACATCGTTAGCGGCCCAGCCAGGGACCAAGTCAGTGGCCAGCACTTTGCCTACAGTGATTCTGCCTGGCCACAAAGTTAGAGGTACAGGCAGCCTGTAGGTCAATGCACAATGTCCTTGCTGTACGAAGGTAACACCAGCCAACCCTTTCTGCCCTCCTATGAGCAGATGGCAGTGCTGCCAGGCAAGGACAGTGCCATCCGTTCTCCTTAGAAGGACATACAGGATACATAGGGGTGCCCAGACTGTCAGTAAGTCTGCGTTCACAACTGTGCCCTGCTGTGCACCAGTGCCTGCTCTAACAATGTATGTGAGCATGGGCTTATAGACATATCACATGGATGCTAAGAGAGATCAGATGGTCAGTCAACTGCAGACACCTCCTGTGTAGCGATCTAAAATCTAGAGATGAAACCCATGCAGGGTGACTTTAAACTTGCATTTGAAATGCAGTGTTGATCCAGCTGATAGCCTGATAGCTTTCATTTAGCAGTATTACTTTAAAAGTAAATTTTCTTATTCTTTCACATGCTTCACAGTTTCAATAACTAACTCCAAACTGGCTACATAAAATTAAAAAACAAAACAAAAAAAAAAAAATACAAGCAAACCTAGGAGAGCACACATCTACTAACTACTTCTTTGGAAGAATGTGGTGGAGCTGGCCATCCATGTTTGGCACTAGATCCACGCTCTCAACACAAAGCAGCATGACTCCATATGGCCTAAGAGGGGATTAGAGTGTCTCTCAGTATTGTATGCTATTATTATAGGATATACTATGAGTATGTAAAGAATTGGATCATGACCACATTACACGCCCACTCCTGATGATTCTTTGTTTACCTGTAGATTATCAGCAATTATGATCCTAAATTCTTTTTAATATATGTGTAGATCCTTCATGGCCTTGTCTGTACAGTCCACATCTCTAATATTCATTGTAGTAGTAAGTAGCAGAGCAAGAGTGGTGAACTCAATATATCAGGTACTTCAGCTGTACAGATTCCAATTATTTCAACATCTCTTCATTAACACTGCAGGACTAAAAATGCCTTGTAGGGACAGAGCTTTTCCTTGGTGTAGTGTTATTCTCAATAAGCAAAAGAAAATCATCATGACGTACAAGATGGTGAACAGTCATTTAAAACTGCAATAATACAATATGGCTCATTTTGCAAGATTTTGTGGTTCAAAGGGAAATAGGACTAGTAAACAGCTTTGGAAGAAGAGAAAAACTCAATAATCTATTTTTCTTTACTGAATTTCCTGTTAACATTGCTAAGGCAATGAGGGCAGATGTACTTAAGAATAAGGTAAGTCTTTTGAAAATAGGCCTACAAATACTTTTGGTTTTCTTTTTAATTTCACTGCGTTGTAAGCAAATCCAAACTTGAAAGGACCAGGCATCAGGACAGCCTGTGTAGGTGTTAAGACTGCTGTAGAACTGGTCTAATTAAAAATAAACACACAAATAAAATAAATGCACCTCACAACAATGCTGCCCCACTCTTATCCTTACATACAGCTGCGGAGGGGCAAGACTCTTCCTAGACTTCCACAGATAGCGATTTTCCCATTCTGCAGAAATGTGTCTGTGGTGTGAAGTCTGCCCCGCTAATCCTATGCCCCTAGTTGAGAGACTGCAGGATTTAAAAAACAAACAAACCAAACCAAAAACAAAAACAAAAAAACCTAAAAAAAACCCCAAAACCAAAACTTCTTCTTAGCTGAAGTATGGCTATTTGCAAGATTGTTACACAAGAGTACCTCTGCAGGAGTCTCAGGCTATTCCAGTTTCTGCTACAAAAAGCACACTTGTGGTTTGAGAACCTGAGCACAGTTTCATGCCCTTCTCTTAGTCACAAAACTGGCGCAAGGAGTTGAAACCACTGTACGATGATTCCTGAGCAGCTGGTGCTCCTCCCTTGTGCAAATCTGGCTTGATGGCTGATTACTGCTTCTGTGGTGGCAGTACATTAGCAAACCAAGTTGGAAAACTCTTGATTTAGGATTTTGTATTATAGCTGTATATGCTACAGAGTCTCTGGAGAATAAAGCAATCGCTGCTTGCATATCTATTTAACATACTAAATGTTGGAAGAAGCCTTTGCCTTTTGCCTATACAGTTTAACTCGATTGTGTATGTACTATATGCCGCATATGTTCATATATTATTCTTTCCAGGAAAAGTAAACCACAGAAAGCCATGTTGGCATAAAAACTCATTTCAGAATTGTCCTGTATCATTTAAATGTTAAAGACTATAGTTTCTTTAAAGGATAATCACCTTCAGTGACTGATTATAGTTTTCATAATAATAATTCAAAATATTCTTTCTATTCAATCTAAGCACTACTTAGAGAGACAAATTTCCAGAAATTAACTCTGATTGTCCATCCATAATAAATTATTTTCAATCTTGTTTGTTTGTTTTTTGTTTTTGTGGGTGTGGTTTTTTGGGGGTTTTTTTTGCTTTGTTTTTCTTTTTGAGGGGGTGGGTGCCATTCTGCTGTTTTACCATGTTTAAGCTGTTTTACCATTCTTATTTCTGAGCAAGGCTGGACTGTTCGGGGATTAAATTTGGTTTTCAAACAATGCAAAATTTAACATTTAGGAAATCTTTATTCTTGCTCACCAAACCACTAAATCAACACTATTTCTCAATTTTACTGGGAACAGCTGGCTTGAGAAAAAATTCCTAAATTTAGACTACAAGTAGATTGCTTGAGAAATAATTAGGTATTGTTACATGGTTTAAAAAAAAAAAAAGATGACTGTCAAAGACTCATCCCACTCTTAGTAGGGGTGTGGATAATTACATACTCATTTCAAACTAACTGAGTTGGATCAGTCACTGCAATATACAGCATCCTGGAACAAAAGAGATCTGTTTCAAATAAGAGTAATAGCAAAAAAACCAAGACCTCAGCATTTCGGATAACTCTTCAGTGTTTGGAAGACTGGATTCAGTGTTCAACATATCTTTATCTTGTAAGTTAAATTCCATTTCCCTCCATCTATGGAACACAGATCAGTCAATATCAAACTGTCATACCTTTTCTCTAGTATTTCACAGAATTAAACATGGATACATGGTCTGTATAGCATTGCAAGTCTAGCATTCTGAGGCACATATAAACTTACGCACACAGAGCAGATCTGACACAAAGCAGAAGCACAAATACATTGGAAGAATATCATGAAACCTACCTGTGTACATTCAGTGGGTGTATTTGGATTTCTGCCTGCTGTAGCCCAGTCAGGTGTTTAGCAATTCCAGCCAATGTACAAAAATCCTGACTCAGCTTGAGCAAAAAATCCTGGTACAGAATGAGCAAAGTGCAAGGACAACTATGGCATATAGGTATCCCTACATCAACAGGGGTATGAACACATTTTTTCACAGAATAAAGATCTAAGATTTGGTCTGTTATAAAGAGTCAAAAACTATTTGGTTATGATTTTTAAAAATATTTAGCTCTAATACTGCTCATGGTAGTGTATGTCAAATATTACAATATGCTATGTGGAACAGCCTCGATACTTAAAAGCGACATTATCCTGAGAGTTAAATCAGCACATTTAGAAAACTTGCTACAAAACTTTGCCATTTTTGAGTTAGTGTAGATTTAAGAAGATGGGATCATCCTCTAAAATAGTATAACGAGCATAAAAAAATAATAGGATTGCATTTATGCTAGGGGAAATATAAGAAGCCCATCCAGAAAGACTGTCACTTCTGTGAACACATCTACTAGGACAATCCCACCTTTCACAGGCTGTAGAATCTGTGTTAGTGTGAAACATGATAATATGAAAAACATGGATGTGAAATCAATGAAAATTTTAGTACAAGATCACAGCAGTGTTTCAAACATCACTATGTTTTGACACAAAAGGTAGAATTTCTCTGAAATCCACAGGTGCCCTTTGAAATATACCCATCAAATAGGGCTTAAAAAATGTAAGTGGTCTCATTCAAACTGGAGTAAGTCCAGAAAATACAATAAGAAGCATATTACCTCCTGTGCAGGTATAGATATCCTGCATTATTTTTCATTTAAGCACCTCCACATTATCAGTCCTTGTTGCTACCTACACATTTTTCCTATAGTATTATTATTCATATTAAAAAGAAACTAGATTATTCACATCAGACACACATTTCTAGGCTTATCACCCAAACTACATAAGACACTGATTTCAGATTGGAACTATCAGATTGTGGGGAAATAATGAGCCTTCCCAGGAAAGGAGTGAATCTAAATAGGTACATAGAAATACTGCACAGAAAATTTTTCCTACGCAGTTACTGAAGGGCAGGCATCAACTCAGTCTGCTCCCACAGTAGTAACCATACAGCCCTGGATGAACACCTCTGGAAGCGGGGAGCTGAATGAATTTAAATCTCTTATTTCCTGGGGCAAAAACCTAACAAAATTCTTACTGATTTAAGCAAAGGAAAAATAATTGGATCCCTTACATTTTTGTGAAACAAAGGAAAGGCAGAAGGAGACCAGAAAATTAAAATATTATTGTGCAGAAATAATGAAGGTAACTATAGTAAACCTAATTTTTAACCCAGAACAAATCAAGGTTATGCATAACACTTTTTATTGTATTATTTTCCAGCCTGGCTGATTCCTTGGTCCAAACACATTACATCCTCATGAACAGCTGAACTGACACAACTTCAGGGATGCTATGCAGGTGGTAACATGTGGCTAGAGGTTATGGGTGGGGGAGACCCTCAGTGTGTACAGGATTTCCATAAGACAAGCTACATCACTAAAATGAATGTATACACCTTTGAACACTGCTTATTGCTCCTTTCCACAGCTCAGGAATGGGAGTGGCATTTCAGAGATCGAATGGCTTGCTGCTAACCAAACAGGGTGAGCTCACTCTCCTCCCATTCCTGTCCCTGGTGATGTTGCCCCACTGTTTTCAGTAGCTTGGAGATGGTTTATCTCACTAACCTGGTGGAAGACTAAGTAGCAAGAAGAATGAAAGGTATATGTTAGATCAGGGCAGCTGACATGTAAAATCTCACCCCGAGTGCCTATTTCTGACACACTTGCAATATCTATTAGTTGGTTCAGGTATTATTCAAAAAAAGCAAAGGAGAAGCAGATTCTCCACCCTGGCATTCCCGCTTCCACATAGTCTCCAAGAGATTTACATGGAATTATAGGTCCCTCACCTTGCACTATCAAGTTTGATGATTGTGTTTTAAATGCATGCAATCGATGAGATGGGTTACAGCCAGGGCACAAGCTCTGCTCTACCTACGGTTTGCACCCTCTATTATCTGTGCCTCTCCACCCGGTACCAAGGGCACTCTCTCCTGCTCTCTGTCCACTGGAAAGGCAGGGAGCAGCCTGCTCCCAAACTGTCCTCCTCAGATGAAGCCACCTTCCTCTCTCTCTCTCCTCCCTGTGCTGAAGGAGTTCACTGTTTCACTCATGCAGAAAAAAAGGTGGTGACAGCATCCAAGGAAACTGGTCCAATGGGTTCACTAGTTATCCAAAAAGAAATTAAAAGACTGAAAAGATTAAAAGTAAATGAGAAAGACATTTTTATTTGTTTCAATCAGTTTAAGTTAGATCAGGAATTCTGCAGGTGACATGCTATATCAGCTTGGGCAGATGGGTCACTTAGTTTAGCCCTCAACAACATGGGATCATGATGCTAAATTCAGATTTGCACACAGTGCTCTGAGATCTCAGAGCCATCAAAGGAGTGCAAAGTGCAAGTATTCTAGTGTTAGACTGATTTAAAACCCAACAATGCGAAATGCTGGCAGGCAATTTCAAATGCCTCCAATTGTAAAGCCTATAGAGCAGCTGTTGAAAAGTGTAAAGGAAAAGCATGTAGCTAAATTTTATCAGCTGAGGTGGGGGTAAGTGCTGTCACTGAGAGAACATGGTGTGAGAACAAGAATGCTAACAAGCATACCAACTAGTAAAGGCTAAATGAAGAATGGATTTTTTTTTTCCCAAGTCTGGGGAGTGATTTTGCCAGTTTTTAAAACATTTTAAATAATGTGAGGAGCTTTGATGCTTGGAGAAAATCAGAAGTTTGAAGAGTGAGAAAATATTTCCTTTTCTTAAAGGACAAACCTGCACGGAGATGAAGGAAAGTCTTTTGACTGAAATCTGGGGAGTTACTCTGCGAGGATCTCGGGAGAGCCTACAGCCGTTCCATTTCAGTAAGCAGGCATGTTGGGTCAGATGCCTTACCTGTTTCTGAAATGTTACCTGCCTTTGTGTAACCTCTATAACCTGTAAGTTTCAGTGACAGTCTTTATAAACTACATTGCAATTGGCTCTGTTCATGCATTTTAAATGGTTTAGGAACTCTGATAAACATGCCTTTTTCTTTTGTATATATCAGCCTTTTGTCTTTCTCAACTTTCTCTTCCTGCCCCTACCACAATTCAAGCAGGATCAATCCTTCAGAAACTTTCATTCCATGGGGTGCTAAAGGCAGGAGAAACATGAGTTAGAAGAATTTCAGAAGACAAGTAATAAAAGAAATTAGAACTATACAATTCATTAGAGCAGAGTAAACCCAGGGTCCTCCTGCATGATAATAAGAAGCAATCCATCTCCTTAAAACTGGACATCCAGTTCCTGACCATTTCCCTGAAAACTGGGTATTACTCTGCTCATGTAGCTCGACTTTACTGTGCAACATTGTCACCTAGTTACTCAACAGCACAATGCAAGAGCACTATGATTTGATGCAAGATTTCTGCAACCTAGTTCAAAAGGACAAAGGCTTGTAGTGCTTCTCCACCTGACAGCGTCCCACTCACAGCCACCAGAAGCTTTGAAAATGAAGTGGCTCTGTGTTGAGCTAGAACAAGCTAAACACCCAGCATTTTATTTATTATTCAAGAGAAAAGTTATGGGTTTCACCCTAAAAAAGAAAATTTTCATCAACACAAAGTAGTACCTTGTGATTCCAGTTTTTGAATGCAAGATGCTCTTGAAATGTACAGAAAAATAATACAATAAAGTCAGAGTCTGCAAAACCCTGACTGTCAGCTCTTTGAGCTACTGAGACTGAAAAACTTTATTGGGACAAAGGATGTTTCAAAACCCCCTTTTATAACTGCATATTCAAGTCTAATTTGAGGCTTCAAGTAACACTCACATTTGGTTTCACATTTGTTTCTTACATATGTTCCTCAGATGGAGGACTGCCAAAATATGCTTATTATTCCAATTATAAACAAATGTTTCTGCTTGGGGAACAATGGGTCTGACACTGGGAAACTTCATGTACTCCCAGGTATGTGTACTGTACTCAGGAGTTCGTACATGCTCATCTCTTTCTGCGCTTTCCCTATGAATAGCATTAAAACAAAAGCTAACCACGACACACCCACTCCACTAGAAGGTAGCGCCCCACAGGTGGTGACACAAGGACAGTAATTAGAAGGGTTTTGGTAATGTTTTGAAGGCCAGCCAAATTTGTATGTGTCCCTTCTAGTAACTCCAGTGAAAGCAAAACAAGTTCAAAGCATTCACTTCACTCTCCAAAAAAAACAAATACTGCAGACTATTAACTGAGAATTACCAGGAGAGATATTTAAATTCACAAATATATGTGTGTGTATCCACCTATATAGACATACACACATGTATATATATGCATACACACATAAATTGCCCTTTCATACAACAAAAAGAAGGCTGAGACAAAGTTTGTGACCAAAGACAGTGGTTGGCAAATGCACAAAAGGGATAATGAGGAGCATTCATTTCCCCAGTCTCCTGTCCTGCAGGCACCTGTGGAAGGGAGAGGATTAATCTAGAGTGTTTGTTAAATTCAAAATAAAGGCCTAGAGAAAGGGTGTTGACTACTGAAAAAGAAATGAGTTGTAGAAAAAAAAAGACGCTTTGGACTGGAAAAAGGGAGTGATAATGAGAAACAGAGTTCAATATCTAAGGGGAGGCAAAAACTAGAGCAGAACTAATATAATGAATTACATATAAATACAGTATAGCTTGAAAGCAAAAGGTTATCTCTAAAGGAGAGAGAAAACACATAGTGTTTTCCAAACACTGCTTCCAATGCTAGGGTGTTAACCACCAACCCCAGTGTGTGAAGTACCCCATGGTTTTCAAATAGAGCACATAAACAAAGCACTCTAGAGTTAAATTGTGGCAAAGAATACATACCAAAAACATAACCCAATGATGCTCTATGTACAACTGATGAAACTATGGGAGTTCTCATTCATCGCACTCAAGAAAACCCAAACATACCAAAAAAAATCCAACACAGATTTGGGAACTCAGTTTGGATCTAACCTTTCCAAATGTTTTGTGTAAAAAGGCCAAATAGCACAAAACAAAACCAAGCAAAAAGGCCATTCCCAGGAAAACCAGCAGCCCAGCAGTTAAGAGAAATCCTTGGTTTGTGGTAGACAATTTTAAATTCCCAGTCTGCAGGACAGGTCCTGACATGCCGGCGGACCATACTCTCACCTTTCGGCTATGGGCATTCCACTCTCTTTCTCTCTTTCCTACCCCAAATTCCAAACAAAATTTTGTCAGATTTTATCCCTTTCAATTAAATACTTGTCTTTCACAAATTAACGTGTCAAAAACAACACAACTTTAACCAGGGAATTTCATTATGATGACATAACCACCATGACAAAGATGAGGGAGATGTTAAGAGATTCAGAAAACAGCTAATAATCCAACTTTTATTAACTCTAGTTAATTACACATCTTCCCTTTGAAAAATCTCACCTTTGGGGCATGCTGCTTTTACATTTCTTTTACTTCCTTACTGTTTTTCTCACTTGTCTAGACGTTTTTATGTCTCCAATTGTTTTAAATTGCCCTTTTCAACTTTCATTAATATTCTCACTTCTCCTTCCCTTCTTTATTCTTCTCACTATCCTTGCCAATTTTTATTTTCACATTGCATGTTCTTTAGTTGTTTACTGTATTTTCTTCCTTCACCCAGCTCTACGTTTCTCTCCTATTTATTTCCTTCACTAACTTCAATTTGGAGAATGGGGACAGATCACCTATGCCACAGTGTTTCTTAAAGAGATAGAGCAGTTTTACTGAGGAATAAGTAGCTTTTTATTTCTTATACTTTTTGAGAAAAAAGTCAATGTATGAGTAAATGGAAATATAGAAGGTGTAACATCCAACTAATGTACACAGTCAGTCAACGTCTTTGATTACAGGGCTAAATATTTGTTTTCTTTCTTGATTCATGTCTCCTTTTAAGTGATTGCCATTTATTTTCTGATTAAAAAACATATGCTGCTTTGGGTTGTCATATATTTAAGGTCAATCCATAAACTAGAAGACATTAGAAATATTTCACTTACCCTTTGTGACAGCTTTTTTTCACCTTTAAATCAAACTAGGTTATTATATTGTTGCAGTACAGGATAATCAGCATTTTCATATTTGGGCAGCCATTTTGGGCAGTCAAACCCACACTGAGATATTTGGTGCCTGGTCTGAAGGTGTCTTAAGATTACAGATGAAGTACAGTAAGAAAAAGAGAGCCACTAGTCAACTACTTTTCTCTGGGAAAGCCCTGGGACATTTTTCAAGGAGATTATTTGTATTCTTGGCATTACCTGCTGTATAAAGCAGGTCCTTTCTATAAATTTTTGATCGCTGCATAACTGCTGCTAATTTCTACCATATTATTCCATTTCTTTCTCTTATATCTTTAGTAGCTTACACATGTAAATTTGTATATTCAAGTTGTCTCTTCTTTTGCCTTCATACTGGGTAGATTTAGGGCAGAAAACATATTTTCAGTGGCTAAATATCAGAAGGTACAATAACTTATGACAAACCCAGTAATTTATGTAAAGGTAAAGATTATTGTTCACCGAAAAAAAAAAAAAAAATTACAGAATAACATCTCAAAGGATAGTTTTTAAATGGTGTGTTCAAAAGAATCTTCATCACAACAAATCACAGACCACAGCTAGCACTTAGAATATCTTTGGTTTAAATGAGAGCACCAAGAAAAAACACCTTATTCAAACAGATAAAAATAATTCCCTATATGATGCAGTCCTGACACTTCAAAACATGAACATTTCAGAATTCAGACTTTACACTCTACAAGCTCCATTTCTAACTTGCAATTTTTGCTCCAGCAATCTGCTTTGGAATTAATAATTATGCTGCACAATGCAGCCTTTTTTTTTTTTTTTTTTTTTTTGGTTGTTATTTTGTTATACACTCTTGCTCTGCAGGATAAACACAGGATCAGCAAAGCTTATCCATTGATTTCTATGATGACAGATGATGCTTAACAATGATAGATTTTTAATGATGTGTCAGCAAGTATATGAAAATGTGTGGTTGTGGTAGCAACTGCCAAAAGAAGCTGCTCTGAATGTCATATAGGAAAGATATATTGTAATTCCACTTTTGTCACTGAGAGCCAATTCTGACAGTGTACGTTTTACATAAGGAAATTCTTCCTTTCCCTGTATGAGGTCAGATGATAATTCAGAGAACTGCTTTGTTTGTTTTAATTTGCAAATAACATTTTAAGGAAGTGAGCAGAAACTTTTTTTTCCTAAAACTATAGCAATTAACAAAAAAATACAGATTTATAAGGGAATTTGGTATGGATTATGAAGAGAGTAAAGTGTGGACCAGTACAGCAAGAAAAGAGTGGAAATGAATTTTTGTAAATGGGCTAATTTGTGTGTTTAATACACCGAAATGCCACAAAGTTCTTTAGTTTATTATAAATAAAACGAGTGGCTAGAGACACATTGCAGCATCTTTATATTCTTTAGAATCAAAAAAATAACATGACAGCTGCAATACATGCTGGTCAACAAAGATTTCCCCCAGCCATGAAAAACTGCACCAGCTGTCTCTTTACTCCAATATTACACGTAGTTTGCATGCTATCCTAAAACTACTAGGCAACAGTCCAACTACACCACACTGGAACTCATCTACCTATCAGGTTATTTGCTCAGCCCATTTGCACAAAGAGGCAACAGATGCATTTCTCCACAATACATTGAAAAACAGTTCACAGGGGGCACCATTTCCTGAAACACCAGAAATCATGTTGTTATGCCTCTAAAAGTCTTTGCACCATGCACAGGGAAGTGGAGGAGGTGGAAGAGTACTGATGTGTGACTCCTGTTTCCACTGTACTTGCTTGCCTCTCTCCTTGCTGTCAGTGGACTAGCACTCTGTAATGTGACCCCTCCTCTTAAGGTAAGGTAATACTCAAGTAGAGTGTGGAAGATACCACCTTCTTTTAGATAAGCTCCAGGACTTCTCTATAGCAAGGATGGAAATATATTGCCAATTAACAGCTAATTTGCAGCCTTGATACAAGCATATAGGATTTCTAAAAACTGCCTTCTGTACTAATACAATTTATCTCAGCTTAGAACAGAGAGAAAACGTCCCTGTCCCTCGGTGCTCTGCAGTTGACCCGCTCTTTTATCTGTTCATGTAAAGGGTGTAGGTGGTACTATTCATGTGCTGGTAGCTTAAATGCAGAAACTTCAAGCAGGGTCTAACGTGACCTTCCAGTGCATTTTCAGGTCATTTGTTGTGTCTTTCAGGAACTAATCATCCTGATGCAAGAGCTGATCCACAGCACGCTGTATGTCTGAACTGAATGTCTTCTCCACTGAATGTGCCAGAACAAGCACATTGGAACTCGCAACCATTGTTTGATTATTGCCACAGCAGTGCAGGAGATTTAGTCACATTAAGACCATTAAAACTAATGCAGCTAAGTGGCCTGTACTGCTTTAGAAAGCTTCATCAGTAGCAAATCAGTCCTTGCCCTCTTACGGCATATGTAACCTTTTCAAAGCTCTGTCCTTTCTCAGGTAGTTCAGCTGTTCTCCTGTGAAGGGGCCTACTTTTCACTACAGCTGCTAAGTGTTGAATTTAAAGAATAAACACACTTTTCAGAGGCTTTAATTAAAAAGATTTCTGAAGTGCAAGATGCATTTCTCAAGATGCACTTGAAACCTAACAAGCAAGATTTTAATCTCCTCACCTACAGTAATCACTTCACAGCACGGGTGCTAATGAAGGCAGCAAGGGTGGGAGATACACTGATGAACCAATGCAAACCAAGGAAAAAAAAAGACAGGATCTTTTCTGCTAAACAAGGTTTGTCTAAAGATGAAAGTGAGCAAGTAACCAAAGGTTCCTCCAGTCTTTTTAATATGCCCCAAAGATGTTCACTGAGTCAACACCCTACTTCATAGCACTCTGTCAACTTTCCCTGCTGTACTGAGATTGATTTCAGTTTGTGCTGCCGCAAAGAAGGACTTGGCCAAAGAAAAACCTTGAAGCTCCAGACACATTGGTGGACTTGTCTGAGTACACAAATCTCATTAGCAAAGGAAACAGTGCAAGTCCCTCAAAGAACTGGATCTTTCTTATTTAGTTTAGCTGAATTCTTATTCCAAACCATCTAAAAAGTTGCAATTTCTAACATGTGTCTTATCAGTTCATTCCAAGCCAATACAACAGAACTGTCTTAAAATAAAACATATAACCAGAAGCTTTCCATTCCATCCTGTACCAATGCATTATCTGCAGTGCAATGCAGAGAAGAAACTTGTGAGAAAAACACAAAACGCACGCACACACACACTTAACATCTTGGCAGCCTGTGGTTGTTCCGACACTTTTGGATTGAAATTCCTGCTCCATAAAGCCACAGCCATTGCCATATCTGCTGAGAAAGGAGAAGTTGCCATTTTCTAACTCAAAGAGGCTATGTTTTAGAACATTCTTTCAGATCATCACCTGTACGTCTGCTCTGAAAAGACTATACAACTCTTGAATCAAAAGGTATCCAACTCAGAATAATCCTGGCTGGTAGCACGTGCATACGTGTCTCTTATTCTAGACATGTAGCAATCTTGATCAGTGTCTGCACTTTATGAGAAGCAGGGACCACCAATCCATTGTGCCATACTGGAGACCTCCAGAGACAGCACAGATATTGAAGCCCATACACTCAAATATGGTGTGGCAAAGCACTTCAAAGCCAAGGTTTAATTACTTGTTGATTAAGGCTCTAGGCCATGCTATTTAAATATTGCATATATTTTTAAAAATGCATGGCCTTGTAACAGAAAAGAGTATGAGCATCATCTCTTCACTACCTGTATAGTACAAGTGCCTGCTGAAATGAAAGGTCAAGAGTACTCATTATCATCTCAAAGGAACAGAGAAAATTTTTTTGTTTTGTTTATTGTTAGGTCAAATATGTGGAGAATATGTCCAGAAAACATGCACTTTTAGTTTTAACAGTTTGTGGCTAAAAATATATGTGGAGGACTCCCCTTTAACTCCCACATCCTTTGAAGTAATCTTTAACAGCATATATTTCTGGTAAGCTCTGAGGCAAGCACAGAGAAGAACAACAAAATCCAGAATGAGAAATAATAAAATTCCAACCATAAAATCTTCAACGCTCTTCCTAAGAAAGTACCTAGTCCTGTGAATTAACACTTTTATTTATAGAAAAGGCCCTTAGTAATCAAACTACTAGACAAATTGTATTCAATGTTGGGTATCATTAACACCAGTAATTTAGTGGGGAAAAAAGCGCCAACAAAACAGCAAAAAACAAACAAACAACAAGATCTAACAATATTTAATTAACTTCCTGATTGCATATGTTCAGCTCTGCATTTATTGATTCTCATATACAATGAGCTAAAAAATTACCAGTCATTCCACATATCAAATGTAAAGCACTCTGCATGTACTAAGAGAAGATCTATACAAAGACAAGCAAAAATGGCAAATCCCTTTTCAGAGATCATCCAGACAGTACAGATGTTCTCTTCTGGTTCTATTTCATGATATATTATTTAGGAGAAAATTCACAAACATATTTATTATTGTTTAGAGTCATCCATTTCATAATGAAAGTCTTCATACTCGACAGTGATGGCAATATTACATGGTTATATATTAATGGTTACATAGTAAATATTTAATCATTATTATATATTAACTACTTAATCAAAGGCTGACAAGTTAGGTCAGTACTAACACTATTTCAATGGCTAATAGATTTCAGTAACATGTTCTATTGCAAGCAAGTAGGAATTACATTAGTATTTCTTGTGCCTCCTCTTATTTCAGCTCTGTGAGTCTTTCTATAACACCAGATGATACTAGGTGTACTGTACAGAGAGTACTGTAGGCAACCGGCTTACATCTTTACACTGTATTTACTGAGCTAATGTTCTCCTAATGCCAGTTGTTTTGCATTCATTTGGATTTTATTTGTAAAGTAAGACTCAGAATTGTAACAAAAACTCAGGAAGTTTGGTTCACAAAGTTCATTTACCAACATCTCTAACCCACGTTAGAAAGTCAAGCTGATAAAGCATTTTTGTCGAAACAGCCGAATTCACTCCCTGGAACTGAAAGTTTTCTCAGGAGACCAACCTTTCTCAGAAGAAAATATGCTGCTAGCTGTTTTCAGAGTCTCTCTCCCTTAACCTAGTTTTTCATTAAGACATTTAAAAGCTGCCAAACTTATCCTGGGTGGTGAAACAGGAAAACTGCAATCACAATGTACTTTGTAGTATCAGAAACCACTTCCTGCCCAGCTCCTCCGATGCATTTGAAATAGAGAAAATAAAAATATAAAAAACTGAAAAGAACCATTATCACACAGATCCGATTTGCAACAGAGAGACAGAGTTAAGTAGGGGTGCAGATACATCTACATTTTTTACTCAAATCAGGAGTGCACTTTTGAAGCAGATCTCCCAATCATGCCTGTTTCCTGCATTTTCTTCTGCATTGCAAAACCATCTCATGAATTGGATTTCTTTCTGAGAAAATAAGCCGCAAGATGCTCTCCAGGAGGACACCTAATATGCTCCATCCTCTACTGGATGTTTAGCCTCAGGGGCCAGGCTAGAGCTACCCAAAAGGAAACCATTAAAAATATGCATCGTGTGGACATCAGCTCCTCACAACCAGCTGGTTTGCTGTACAGATCCACACGTGTAAGAGGTAGGATTTTTCTCCTGAAAATAGCCTGTAATAGAAATACTGGCAACTATACAGCCCTTAAATACCTTTAGAAGCATTTTAAACAAGGAATCACCTCGGGGAAACTTAATCTAAAGAACAGTGCTGACCGTTATCCCAAGTCAAAAATCCCTATGTGCTTATGTAGCAGCACTAACATGCTGATCAAACCCTCATGATCAACGTCAGTTTAACTTCTATTAACTTTGAACCCAGAGATGTGATACATATGCAGAAACCTAGAGATGTATTTCTAAAATTTCTTCTGGGGAACAAATTACCCTCATGTATATAGTGCTTTAAGTTTCTTTTCTGCCCTTATTCAATTAAATAATAGTAAACAGAAGAAAAACTGCTAGTACAGACAGTGTGTTTCTTCTCTCCTCTTGACACATTATTCTGATGGAAACACTCCTACAAGCATGGGGTGCATCTGTTAACAAAAAACACTGCAGCTGCTCCTTTTTAAAATAGTAAAGTTTTCATATATCATCTTTGTGATACAAGAAATAATATTCTAATCTTGCAATTTATCACATCCTGTCACACACACATATTTGTATAGTTTTATAAATATATGTATTTACATATATGTTTATTTGAGATAATCTCATATATCAGAGCTAGAAACCACCGTGTCTTCCAGAAAACCCAAAGCCTAAGAAAATCTAAAAGTATATTTACAAGGACGATCACAAGCAGATATATGCATGTTCTTGTGCTCCATGCTGGCCAGACACCAGCCAACCTCGTACAGAAGCTGTTAGCACAGCTTTATAATCAAACCAGCAACCCCTGGGACAGGCTGATAACCTCCAAGAGTCAGGGCTTAACAATTCAGGGTGTAACATTTGTGCACTAACATAGGCAGAGGGCTTCCAGGCTCGGGACAGTCCATTCCTGTCTGCATCTGACCACGTTTATATATTCTAAAGCAATGATTTACAAAGGTATTGAAAGCAACAAGTGTCAGTAAAACGTTGCTCTGTCATGCAGACATTGTGAGACTTAGAGCATCTTACATCTTAGATGCGGTAAGGATACATGTAGGAGATTCTCAGTGAACTGAAGAGTTGAAATACAGGATTACACCCAGAAAACAATACAAACCTTGTCCAATTGCTAAGGATGTACCTTTTTATAATTAGAATCATAAAATCATAGAATAGTTTCGGTTGGAACCTAATCTTTAAAGTTCATCTGGTCCAACGCCCCTGCAATAAGCAGGGACATCTTCAACTAGACCAGATTGCTCAGCCCCTCGTCCAACCTGACCTTGAATGTTTCCAGGGATGAGGCATCTACCTCTGTGGGTAATCTGTTCCACTTACATAATTAGATGTAACGAAAGCTATATCAAGTAGAGCTGACTAAAATACGTTCTGAGATTCACAACCACATTCCTGAAAAAAAGGGGTTTTTTTTAAAAAATTCAGATCTGAATTTTAAATAAATTAAGTCCTCTTAGGGCAAAGACTTGGTGTTTTGAATCTCCCACTTACCCACAGAGCACAGAAAATTAATAATGTACATTTCCCTTATTACTTTGCCAACATATTTTTTCTGTGCTGGAGAAATATCTTTAGGAAACAAAAAGATCACATGACCTCCAGGCTGCTAATTTGAGGTTCCAAAACAACAAAGCAAATAAAAAAATTATAAACTATCACACACTTTGGTTTCCTTATTTTTCCCTCTCACTTCCATTATGCACCAATGCCCGGCTGTTTGGGCGCTTACGGAATCCTAGGCCAAATTCAGACAAATCTGATCTTATAAATTTCAAGCAGTATTTCCATTCACAGTCCAAGACGGTTGACACCACATTACATTGCTGTAAGGATGTCTGGATATGCGAGACATGAGGAAGGGCTTGTGAATGCTGTGCTACTTTCTTGGGGAATATTCTGTAATAAAGTCAGTGTCTAAGCTTCCTTTTGTTTCACTGAACAAGTTTTGAACTTGGGAATCTGGAGAGACGAAACCATTCGTGAACCAAGTAACATCCTTGTAGAAAACCCATTGTTTTAACATTTTCTCTACATTTCAGCTGGAACATTGTTCTTAAGAATTCTTCTTTTAAGGATCCTTAAAGAAATCCTGTATGCTATATCAAGTAATTTGCTGTCAATATGAATGCCTATGCAAACAACTGACAACAGGGTTATACATAAACTATGCATACCTTGTCTCCTCGTCTCTAGTGTAAAAAAAAGGACTGCGAGATGCAGACCCTGGGACAAGGGATTTTGTTCAAAAGTTGCTTCACATTACCTAAGTAAACTCTCAATCCTAAAGAAATCCAGTTTCCAGGCTTGAGTCTCCAGTATTGGTTAGAAGCAGTTGGAACATCTATGAAACATATAATTGCCATCAGCCTCTGAAGTAGTTCAGAGATCCTTTTAAAGGTATACATACTAAAGGTCTGTGCAGATGGAGCCATTTTGCCCCAGACACTGTAATACAAGTGAAGCTGTACTGTTTCAAGCAGTATTGACAGTAATAGCTTCACGTCCTGCAACTGAGGCAGTGCAGGTACATTAACCACCTGATTATTTTTATAAGGACAAGCAGCCTCACTAAGTAACCATCAAGTTAAGAAGTGCCTTTCATGATGTACAAAATGAGCTGTCATAAATTTTTCCCTACATTTGGCCATAATAATCTTCTTTTCCAACCGAGAAAGGCACCCAATTATATTTGGATCTGTCCATCAGCAGTGTGATAAAGAATTATTTTAAAAAATAACTTTCATATTTCTATGAAGACCAAAGACTCTCTAAAGGTTAGCATAGGAATAATGGCCATGGTGTTCCATGCTCAAAGGAAAAAAAAAACCAATTATGCTTAATTAGTTTGATGAGTAATGCTTACCTAAATTAATGGTGCTGTCTAAAGTTCAGCTCACTCAATCTGTCCCAATTTGTGTGGCAATTACTTGTTCTGTGGACAGATAGCACCAGGTCTTGACCTTTATAAATTAGGGCGGTGGTACAATGGTTCCCTAGATTATTGCTTGCTGAATGGTGTCTTGGCATAATACATAGGTGCAGGTAATGAAAACTGTTAAATACACACAATTTCATGAGCACTAAGACAGAAACAGCTTTCATCCAATATAGCATCCCAAAGTACTTCACAAACAACAATTAATAATGATATATTTGATTTGTTTTTACACTGTTTTCATTAAAATTCTGAAGTCAAGGGTTAGCCAGTGTGCTTGCATATGACATTAGTGGTAAAATGAATGCAGGGGAAAGAATCCAGTCTGGTTTGAGAGTGAACCTTACACCTAACACTGGTTCTTTGGAGCAGAAGCTGAGAAAGGTCTGCAGTGTTTTTGTAAAAATATCTATTAAGGCATTAACGAAAATAAATCTATTAGACTTACAGTTGGTTTCTCCAAGATGACATTGTGACATATGGGAAAATTCATAGGAAAATAAACAGTCCCTTTAGTCATCAGATATAGAAAGTAAGGTATTTTAAGAGATAAGGAAGCAAAACATCCCCATTAGCTTCAACATGACGTCATTTGCATACTCTGAAATATTTGTATTTATATATTTTCTTTTTGTTGTTGGATTTTTGGGGTTTTTTTCCCTTAAACAAAAGCCCTGAAAGCACTTTTCATGATGCAGACACTCTCCTTGCTTTTCCAGTTACTAAAGGACATAGGTTTGACTAGGCTGCAAGAATGATTGATCACTAATGCTGTAATTCAATCATACTATAATCTAAAGAAATTTTATTGTTCACATTTCTCTCAAAGTTTTTAATATTATCAAAACCCTTCAGCCAAATTCCAGCTTTGTTATTAACCTCTCTTCATCTACTATTGCATGGAGCTACACACTGTAACAAATGCATTCTTGTATGCTTATCTTAGATTAGCAGCTACACACACCATGGCTTAGAAGTCTTTGGATACCACCAAAGGTTATGTCTTCACCGCAGTTCAAAGTGTGACTGCAGCAACAAAAGAGAGAATTTAATTTGACTAGAACCAGTACTAGACCACAGACTTCACTATGCACTGCCTGTATTCATAGCCAGGGCCCTACTGGCCCTGTGTAGCACGCACGGATGTTTTTGCTGCTGTAAATATGCCCCTAACGTAAAGCAAGCTCAAATGCAGAAGTGTGGGGTCACACTGTGTGGTGTAACAGCTCACCACCACCACTGAAAGGTACAGTTCCTCCTGCCTTTTCCCACCATTCTCTCCTCCACCACTTATTTTGTATCAGCTCATCAGGCAATCTTTGAGAACCAGATTGTTTGCTGCCTTTGTTTAAAAGGTAGAAAACCCCACAGGCAAAAACACTAAACAACTGGGTAATTTGCTGCTCTTTTGCTGAGTTAAAGCAGATCAAAGAAGGATCTGGAAATCGTTAGGGAGGCAAACTAGTGGGACCAACAGAGCTGAGGATCAGGGAGAGGAACAAAAGGAAAGTCATGTAATGGGAAATCTCTGAAAAACATTAGCTAAAAGGTCTAAGTAAAATATTCTCTGTTACAAGTGGAGGTGGATGAGTTTTATGGTATTATTTCAAGTGATGCATAATTGGGAAAGTGTTTATAATAAATAAATCAGTATAATGTTTTCTTGGAGGATTCACTCCTCCCTTATAGGTCAGCTAGGTTTATTGAAACAGCCATTACCTGTGTCTGGACAGAGTTTCACAGGAGCCTTGGTTATTTATGATTTATAAATGGAAAACCTATAAAACTCAGCAATTCCGAAGCTTTTGACTGCAAAACCAGAGGAACTAAAGTATTCAAAACACTTCCAGATTCATTTAATCCAAATATCAGGAAATGGGACAAGACCACAGTTTAAACCCGATTGTATATCTTACATCCAAATGCAGCATTACATATCTCAGAGGGAACCTCTGAATAATTCTGGGTATTCAGGGGGTATCCCTGGATAACTTCTGGATAACCCCCTGCATAATTTTACATCACTCATTAATATTTTCTGTGTTTTCCTAAGATGTATGTTAAGTAACTGATAGTGTCAGAAATAAAGTTTTATTCTGTTAAAAAAGCACATTTCCAAGAATTTCCAAATACAGATAAATGCCGTTTACATTTACTAAGCAGAGATAGCCTGAGAACATTTCTTCCCACTGTATTTTATTCTAGTATTTTAAAGATTTAGTTATATTTCAAACTCACAATACTGAAAAGGAAGACAGCACCTCATATTTCTCTGAGCTGTGAGTTCTGCCTTTGAGCAAGTACTCAGACAAGACTATTTTTTTATTTGTTCTCTGTGAAGTATGTGTGAGTAACTATACTGCCTATATAGCACCTCCTTCTCTTCTTTGAGCTTTGTACTTCATATACCTTCATTCACAGCCTGAATCAGTGACTTCAAAAAGCATGTAAGAATCCCAAAAGAATTCCACTACTCTCCAGCTAGACATAACCGGGTACAAGTTGCTTTCTCTCTGCCTTCTAAAAACACAAGTATCAAAAATTAGTTTAAATGCCTGAACACAAGCAAGGCAATGTGCTCTACTCAGAAATCAGAGACATCAGTAAGTCCTAACCTTATATGAAACATACGATATATAATGATTATTAATTTATTATTGGGACTGGACAAATGCAGTGCAATAAATTATTTTGCTTAATAGAAGTGAGTTTCATTCTGTAATTAAGCATATGCACAAGGGGTCCCAACAATAACAAACAAAAACATGTAGTCTTGAGCAAGAATCAGGATGTGCAGGAGAAAAAAAAAAAAAAGTGAAAAATCAAAGTTCCATGTAAAACATCCATTTAGTCTCTGAAGGATAATAGGGTCACAAAATACATTTGAAAACTAAGGTACGTCAAAACTGGAGCACAAATGAAAATAAGTGAGACTTATTCCTTTTTTTTTTTCATCACTAATGAAGGCAAATAAATTATGAATAATCAAGAGGAAGAGTTCAGAGGATGGAAATAATCAGAAAATGGAAAAGAAGCCTATTGCCATTTAAATGAGATGCTACAAAAAGAGTCTAAGACAATACCTGTTTCAGCACAAATGATAGAGGGAATGGGGTTGGTTGGACCTAATTAGATTAGTAAAAGAATCATATGGTTAATCTTAAAACTAACAGCTTAGTAAAAAAAAAAATCTATCAACTCAGATGTCTATAAAAATAGTTTGGGTTTTGTTTACAGTTCAATTTTACTGTGACTTCTGTATACAACACCTAACTATTTTAAGATTGGTTTTGATCTATGAACATAGTAAAGATAACACTTTCTGCCTTCTCAAAAGGATTTTGTTTTTAAATTTTTTAAAATCAGTATTTCTTCATTCTAATCGAAATCTGAAACTTCAGAATTCAGTTCTGATTTGGACCAAAGCTGACACCTTCTGAAGAATGGAAACCTTAATTTCCAGTCTAGCTTCTCATGAAACCAATTTGAGAAACAGAAAATTAGTGTAAGCAAATATTTATCATTCCTTTGAAACTTTTTAAAGGACTGAAATATTTGAAAGAATATGTTTTCTTATTCCCAAAGTTCTTTCTGAATCAGAAGAGAAGTTATAATAGTACAAAGACAGACCCTTGCTAAATATTTTTAACCAAATTTTGCCTGCTTAGGGACTGTGGAAGTTTTTAAATAAACATAGTATGTTTTTTTAATTGAACCCAACCTTCAAGTCTTCTGAAATGCAACCCTCCCTGAGACTAAATCTTTGTACACCAAGCTAAACATTTAACAGTGACGTTGTGTTTTTGGTTTTTTGGTTTGTTTTCTTTTTTTGTTTGGTTTTTTTTCAGGGTTTTTTTGGGAGGGTTGTTGTTCCTTTGTTTTTTTAAGAATGTGATTATGATCTCCTTTTAAACATGACTTTCAGGATAGTGCTACATATTTCAGGAAGACTCACTCACCCTCATTCTACTATAAGGCTGATCTTCCTACTGTGTGGATGATGTGCCACGACCTCTGATGATTTGTGTATTAGTTTTTCACCCCAGAAGAAGTAAGTCTACGAAGCTGTACAGCAACAAGGACCCATCCAGGCTGGAGAAGAACAAGAGTGATGTACAGATCTCTTGATGTTGCTAAACATTTTGAATAGTTGAGTATTATTATACAATACCTGTGTTCTCACAGGAAAGAGTTGACTCTAAAGAAGAGTAAATACAGCATCAAAAGTCATAGAGATATAACACATTTGCTGTCTGCTCCTGGATGTGCAGACAGTACAGACCCCAAACTTAAGATTAGCTCTTCTGCCACACAAGAGAAGTCAGTCTGGGAAATGCAAGGTATCAACTCAAAGAGCTGAGCTACCCAGCAGCATTAGCATTGCCTGAAGAAAGAGCTAAGGAGAAAGCAAAATATTATATTTTATTTATTTATTTATGGTTCAACTTTTCCTTCACTAGAGCTAGCACTGTCAGCATCTCTGCAATGTCTGTGGAGGTGTTCCCAGGCACAGGGCTGAAGCATTTGCTTGCAGGATGACTCAGCTGCAGCCCTATGGGAGAATTATTTCTCTGCCTTCTTTTTCATCATCTCCTTGCTACAACCTGAACTATTCACGCTGAGAAATAGGCCTTTGCCACTAACAAGACTTCTAATCTCTTCAAAAAGCTTTGGGATGGATCTTTGTGGAATCTAGATCTATGGACCAACTCAGACATGAGGAGCACCCTGAGGAATTATCAACCCACTGACAAAAGACCCTTCTCCATTGAGTTGTATCATGACTATTGAGTACATCTATGAAAAGAAAACACTGAACTTCACAATTGCTTTACCCACAATGGTAAAATAATAAATTAGTGGTCCCATGCTATAGACCAAGGTACTGTTAACCTTCTCAACTTAGCAAACTTAAACCATTCTGACTGCTGTTGACATAGAAGTTATTTGATCAAGAATATTAATGAAAAATTAATTTTAATTTGGCAAAGATACTTAAGAACTAGAGGAGCAAAAATTGCTTGTTGTTCTCCACTGACTTTTACCAGATTCATTATCATGCAGTCTTCAGCTGTCAACTTCACACCTTGAGACAAATACATTTCCAATTGTGAGTAGCAGGTTTTTGGTTCCTTCTTTTTTTAGTACCTTTAATGAAGTTTTATGTCTCAGTCACACATCACAGAGCTGGAAAATGATAGCACCAAAAAGATTTCAGCTAGCCCCACGGAATTAAATTTTTTGTTAATTTCATGAAAGAAAAACTAAAAGTAATTTTTTTCTATTTGAGTGATCTTTTCATTTATAGTTTTCCTGCTACTACAAATTAACTTTCTCTGAACACAGAAAGACAAAATTAGGGTTCTATAATTGTTTCAGCTGAAGGTAAAAAACTAAATTATAAAGATAACTTTATTACAATATTATTTATTTATAAAATGTAGAAAAAAATTCTGCTTCCAATGTTGTGGAAAATAAACTGATATTCTGTTCCTACATCTTTAAGCCAGCTGCCAGATCATGTTGTCTGTTATCATAGTACCTATATATAATTTTTTTGCAATCGTCATTCAACTCCTTGCAATTTCCTTTTCACAATTCCAAGCTCCAACCCAGTCATGGCTCTACTCCTATTCTTCACCATTGTAGGCCCCAGATAATTCTTCAATGTCTGTTTAGCTTCTCTTCAAGTCTTCCAGCCTGCTCAGTCTGCTTGTGACAGCATCTACGTTTCCATCTACTTGGTTCTGTTTGACAAATAGGGACAATGAAGGCAACAACTGTATTATGCTGAGTTTTACTTAACACAGAAATTACTCTTCGTTCAATTTCTGTTTTTAGCTGAACTACTTACCTGGCAACTCAGAATACTCATCTTACAGCATCTCATCTTTCTAGCTAAGCAAAGGCTCAAGTTCCCACAACTTTATTTCTAATACATTCACCAATCCACCTATTAGCTCTCATGGGGTTCTGCAATTGAGACAAATACCTGCTCCAGCCTTCCTCTAGAGTACTACCTCATCTACCGATGTTATGAAAACAGCAGAAAACACTGAATGGCTCTGCCTAGTTTGGTCCTTCTAGAAAATGGCTACATATATCAGTACCTCAGTATGCTAGTACTGCTTGCTGAGTGCTCCAAACATCTGAAATCCTTTTTTTTTTGTGATGCCTCATCCATGAATGAGTGAGTGTGTAATGATTCCTTAATGTTCTTGAGACAAGATGAGCTCACAGGTCAGTCCAAGCTTACAAGACCCTTGTTCACTCAACTCCAGTCATCCATTGACCAAGTCATTTGACTTTCCCTAGGCCCCCAAAAGCAGCAGTTCTGCAGGGGAAAACCTCTCATTCCTCCTGGAACTGAGGCAGCACATCCAGTCTCTATATGGTAGTGTTAGTTCAACATGGAGCCAACAAAATAACTCAGCTTGTACAGCTGCATCCTCAAGCGAGAAGAGGTGGGATGAAGTACAATGTAGACAGCCACATTAAAGTCTAAGCCTTTCTACCTTCTTCACTACCTTTAAATGTAACAATAGGGCTCAACCTAAACACATTTCTCATATTTATGTCAGTACTGCAAAGGTTATTTCCCCTGTAGTTATCCAAGACTGAGGGTTCCAATCCAACTGCTCCTAAAATACCTATTTTCAGTGTTTCTGTCTATAGCCTTACATCACTGAATTTTTTCTCTTAGCAAGCACTCCCCCCCTCCCCCCGCCCCGAAAAGCTGTGAGCTTTTCCAAGTTCAGTTTGTCTAACTCAGATTCATTTGTATTTCTTCAGAATTACTCTACAGGAAATCTGCCAGGGTTCCTTGCATATGTCCAGAAATTAAGATTACTGGAGAACAGATTATGTTTTCTGATGGCAGATAGCCCAGACTCAAGGTGATAGTGGTAATCACATGAAAAATATTAGGTTTGTTGATCACGTGAAAAGGGATCACATTTGTCATGCTCCCTGCTGATTTCCTCTTCAGGTCTGTACCAAACCCTGGATGTGTAGTCTTCTTGTTGTTGTCCTCAGAGTCACCAGAAGGATGAGAGCATGCTAGTTCTCATCCCTTTGATCTTGCCCTGCCAAGACAGTAAACTCACATCCTCGAATCCTTCCAAATATTTCCATCCTCCTGTTGCAGATGTCTAAAGACTGCACAAGTTTGCTGCACTCTAAAGACACTCAGAAAACCTGCTGAAATGCCCTGGATTGAAAATTAAAATGTGTGCAATGGACCTAGGACCCTGCATATGGGGAAACATCCAGCTGAATATTTGCTACTGATGCAGCCTCCAATTCATTACAGGATTAGCTTTGGACCATTTAGTGAAAAGGCCAACAGCTATCAACTCTGATTGCTGATCCTTGTTTCAGGAAATGACCCAAGCTACTCCCTTTGTGATCACAAAATATATAGCTGCTCTTTCCCTCCTATAAGAAGGACTTCTTCCACATGATTAAGATATTTTCTGCACACATCTACATTCTGCCTGCAGGTTACCACACAGACACTCAGCTCTTACCTTGAGCAAGATTAAAGTCTCCAGGACATATGTATTTTTAAGATCATGACACCCTTAGGACCACCTTTTTCATTTTATCTGGTATAATCATTTGGTATATTGTTTGGAGCTAACTATTAGTGTAATCCAGATGGGAAATTTGAAAGATGAAAGGCAAGGAAAAAAAAGGTTTTAAATGGACAGAGAACAGTTCAATTTCTGAATACAGCACTCAAAGCATTATTTAATTGGCAAATTAAATTCAAAATTACATTCAAAATTAAACACAATTTTCCTGTGAGTAGTCTTAATGTGTTCATGTTTAAATGAAAATCAATACATACCTCAAGAATAAAAAAAAGTGAAACTGACTACAGACAAATGTGAATGTCAAATATTGACTTCTGATTGCACTTTTTCATTAAAGTGCCAGCTCCTAACAGATGAAATGATATGAAAAGCTGAGCTTTTGTTTTCAAGAGATACACACTTAGTTACTTGACTGCAAAGAGAAGACTAAGGATTTGAACTATTAAAGGCTCAGAAACTAGAAAGCAAATAAGAACTCTGCAACTGAAAGTAAGAACACAAAAAAAAAAAAGAAAAATGAAAGGAAAAAAGACAGCTTCACCCTTCTGCAACTATCTCAAGATTTTTTAATATGTAGTATCAATGATAATGAAGATGATTGTGTGGCTTTCCTAGTTCCTAAAAAACTACAAGTAGGCTATGGTTATCTCCATATAGAAGACTATGCAAAATATAGAAAGTGTTACAGCACTAATAGCACACAGAATAACCTGGAAGAAAAATCTCTGAATTAATTGAAAGTCTAATTAGTTATGTTGCTTATCCTAAGAGCTTATAAAATTACTTTTTAGGAATGATAAAATAAGTGAGTACAAAATGCACAGTGAGGAGATAACATGGTGATCAGTGAAAACTATTAGTTCCTGTGATCTCTGCCACTCATTGCAGCACATGACAACAAGCTGCACCTTCACAGAGCCCTAGCAAAACAGAGATTTACATGGGTCTATTTGAGCTGCAGAATAATATAAACATACACTGGGGAGGAAAAAAAAAAATTGCCTAAATCAAGATTTAACTGAAAGGATGTCACACTGAAAGATGACAGTGGACCACTCTGTGATTTACCATCTTCTGACATGACAGTTTCTTTCAGGTGTGGCTTTGTGACTTTAGAAACATTCTTATTATCAGATTTTGCCATTTTTTATCATTTGACATTTAAGATTCAGGCAGTTGTGCCACTTAAAGACTGTCAGTAATAATGTCTGTACTGTATTGACAAGCAAGGTCACTGACTTGGGCAATAGCTCTAAAAGGTCTATTGGTCCAAATTCTCCCAGGGAAATCTAATAATTAAACAGGACCACTAACCCCTTTGGGATACTTTGTGGCATTGTAACTCTGTTTATTCTCAACTATTTTCCAAAGGAGTTATACTTTCTTATTTATTGCATTAATCAAACCTATAATTCCAAACAATTTGGTCCAAGGTAAATTATCCCACATTGGCTATTCAGACAAAATCTAGTTTATTTCTGCCATGTCCACACTATGTTTCACCTCCCCAACTGGATTTACCTGAGTTTCAGTATGGAAAGCCTGATTCTTAGCCTCAGTTTCCTGTTGGGGTTATACCCAGGTGAATGATGTTACAACACACAGTTCCCAAGACCAGGTAACACTGCTTTTTTGCCCTTCTGCACCCCCCACCCCCGCCTCAAACACTTTCAGTCCTAGTCCGAATAGACATCCTGGATCACAGGCAGCTGGCAGACTTGTGGGGATTATACATCCCAACTACTTGTTTGAATTAGACTCACGATTAGGCCATTTATTAGAGCACTTCTCTTACTGCATATGAACATTTTATCTACAACTTTTAATTGCTTGCACTAAGACCTCCTTATGTTAAAATTTTGCTTGAACCCCATAAAGACAACCTTCAAAACATGACAGATTATAATGGTGCCTCAAGATACAGATCACAAGTGATAGTGTCCTGTCTTCTACACCTAACATTTGAGTAAACTGGGACGCTGCAGAGAAAGAGTTCAAGCAGATTAATTGCAACCAATAAGAAGCAACTATGAGACTAAGCTGAATTGCCGAGACTCTACAAACATTATACAAAAAGGCTGACCTGGTTAAAATAGAGCTCATTCTCCTTTACATGGCCAACTATGCTGGAGTTACCCTGATTTACAGAGTAGTTGCTCAAGTCTAAAACTGATGCCAGTTAGATCAGAATCTGGCCAAATGCCTACAAATGCAGTAGCTTCAGATGCTGGCTTAAATTGAAATGGCAGATGTACTATCACATGGTGATCAGGAAATTTGTTCTGCTTTCTTTCCCAGATTGCAGCTGACCCCAGCCTTATCCTTATGTCAATAAGGACATGTGAAAACAGGATTCTGGGGAAAGAGCAGACTATTAAACAGCTTAGAATGTCTTTTAAAATTGGGTTTGTTCCAGCAAGACTTAAATATCCAGTAGCCTTACTTCAATACTATTTTTATGTTGCTAAAAGCAGTTACGTAAAATCCTGGGCTCCTTCCCCTGGCACCTTCCTCTGTCTTCTATTTTAATCATATAAAAACTAAATAGAAATCTTTTCAGACACAAAAGAAAGCTGAATGCACTGTAAATAACTGACCCATTTCAGGCTTTCTCTTCCATTGTGGCTAATTCCATCTTCCAGGATAAATGGAGAAAAGATTGACTAATCAGAGAAGCTTTTTAAGTTACAATGGGCTTTTATGACAGTTACCATGTATTGGTGCTTCTGTAATGGAAGGAGTTCAGGACAGCACTGAAAGTACCTTGCTTCCATCCCAGATGATCTAACTCATTGACCCCACTGGCAGAGGAACTATAGCAAAGCAAGGCACATCCTTTCAAAAAGTGGCCCTTTGTTGGTAAGAGTAAATGCACAAGTTAGTGAAAGGAAGGGTTTATAAACCTTGAGACCAGGACTATAGCAGAACTGCATTGCCAGTGGTAAAGTTGTATAACTACAAGAATCTCACTGTGAATGCAGCTAATACCAGAAACCTGCAGCATGCCTGGCTCAGGTTGCTCTGCAAGGCTTTTTTCATGGGCAAGAAACCCCACTCACAAAAACAACGGTTTTGACAAAATAGTTCTACCTGCCCCAGGTTCTTTCATCTGAAGAAGCCATATATTTGCCACAGATTTTGTCCTTAAATATTCCTGACTAATATTCCCATTGCCAGAAATCTTTGTTTTCTATAGCAAAGACAGGTCTTGAATGTTCCAAGGTCATTGTTGGGCTGCAAGCAAGCTAGAGAAATTGAAAATTTTTAAGCATTGTTTGTACTACATAGACAAGACACCTTGGAATAGAGGCATAAACATGTCTCAGCTGAAATTCAGAAATCAAATAAATGAGGTTAGCTACACCTTTACATGCTCCATGAAAAGCCATTGTCAATGGCTCCATACTGAGCTTCCACTACTGCTTGAAGGGCAGATACAGATGACAACAAAGTCACACTCTTGTGGGTAGTGGTAAGCAAGCTAAACTTGGACATGAGCCACAAGCTGTGCATTGGAACATTAGGAAAAACTTTAAAAATACAAAAAAGACATGCAAAAAACAAACCAAAACAAAAAAAAAAAAAAAACATGTAAGAGGACTATGCAGCACCGGGGCAGATCACCCAAGGTACCCAGAGGGACTGCAAAATCTCCATCCTTGGTGGTTTTCAAAATTGGAATTAGCGGTGGCAATAAGCCCTCTCTGAGAGAAAAGTTGGGCTTCAGGAGGTCCCTTCTAGACACCTTTGCTGTGATTCTGGGAAAACAGAGTGCTGGGTAGCCTGGTTCAGAGATAGTTAAAAAGCTTTATTAACCTATTGTCAGAGCCAGGCAAAGCAAGGATGCGCAAGCCACCTCCAAGCTGAATGTGCAATGGCTGTGCTTCCACCAGACCGGGAAAAGGTAGACTCCAGGGAGGTACAGTGGGTCACAAGAGTGTAATAAAAAAGGGGAAGTAAGACCTGAAGCAGTGGGGCAAAGTAAAAGGCCATTGACAAGTAGAAAGGATTAGGCTTAGTGAGATGAGGAGCATAATTAGTTTTTCCAGGTCCACTTGAAAAAGGAGTGAAATACATAGACCTGTTACTGAGGTGCAGCATACTGACCAGCATAAGAGCTGCCTAATAAAATGTGTTCCTGGATGGAAGATTTGTTTAGTACCAGCTGTAGGGACTGTTAGCTAGAGCAACAATATGTGACATCTTCCTTTCCAGGGTTGTGCCTCAAGTAGACAAAAGATTTCCCAAGACAAATAGGTAAAAGATCATTTTATGAGTTTAACACCATAACTATGGCAGATATGAGTCACATTCAGAGGGACTTTTTATATTTTTAATATTCTAAGTTATAAACTAGGAATATTAAAGAAAAAAGTAGAATAACCTTTACTTGTTTAAACTGTTCCTACATAATGCCTGTTCCAGGCAATAAAAAGAATAATGGTAGACACCTAAAAAATTCATTTTTCTTTAGAGAAGTTAAGACTTCTCGGAGTTAGTTCTCTGTCTTGCTGCATATCATGGAGGTATCATGCTTACCTCACTGTTAAATAGGTATCAATAACTAATCACCTTTTCAGTGTTAAGCCCAGATCCCCTTCTTCATTTCAATTTACACTGTATCACCCAGACTGAGTGGTCTAACACAAGTGTGACAGGACCTCAAGATTCAGTCTAGCATCAAGTGATCTTCTGATGACACAAAGCAGTCACATCAGCCAGCATAGCTGTGATTTAGATGGGTGAATGCTCCATTAGGTTGTCCCTATTTCCTAACCATCTCTTCCAGACACACTGGCAACTGCCCTACAGGGGAGAAGGAGAGCAAAACACCATCAGGGACAATCGTACTGGAAAATATGAGACCTCTCACTCAGCTTCAGTGATTGTAAACAAGAGATAGTGAGACGTCACTCCAACAAAATTAGACTGCTGTAAGAAACAGTGGAGTTGGATCCAATCCAGGGTGCTTCACAGTCAATAGTACAAGCTCATTTTTTGTATTACAATGCTTTTGCCTCACACAACAGTTACTAGCCTATAACATAACAATTATTATTTTTTAAGAAAATTAAGAACAATAAGTAAAGCAGAGGTCCATCCTAAGAGAACGGGATGTACTGTGCTAAACTTCCTGCATGCAGGGAAGGGGGATAAAAAAAAAAAAAAAAGGATGATTTCCAGCTAATTGTTTATGCCCTAGTCTTTGGCAGCTATGCCAATAAAAGCACTGAATAATGATCCTAAAAGGACCAAAACAAGAGAAATTGCATGTTCAGCAGTCCTTTGTTATTTGAAATCCAGCAGTGTGTTTTATGTGCTTTTCAGCTGTACTTTGGTGTGGTCTTTCAAAAGGAAATAATCCTGTGAACAAAATATCTGGCCGAGAAACAAAAGGGCTGCCAAGTCTGATCCACAGGTGATGAGTACTTGGCTAGCAACCAAACTTGGGCTAAATTAAAGACAATTAAAACAGACAAAATTGTCCATCTGCTTGTACAGTTAATATAGAGTGTAAAAAGGCGCTAATAATTTCTAAAGAGAAAACCTTACACTACATGCTGAAGACCAAATGTCCAGCAAAAATTTCTGCTGTACAAAACAAGCCAAAGCAAGAAGTCTGTACCAAGGGATTCTAGCACAACACTAATATGAAGGACTCCCTAAAGTTTTCATGTTTAGTAGCAATAAAATGATAGACAAATTGTTCAGATCCACTGTGAACTACAGAATTTAATCCTCAGATCTAACGTCTTTTCCATTTTAACTGTAGTAGCTAAAGGGATACCCAGGAAACTCTTAGAAATATAAATCAACCTGAGACTAGAGTGTGCAATGAAATAACACGTGTAAGCATCTTTCAAGTCCTGCTCACGTGCCATGCATAAATGCAAGTCCATAAAAAGAAGCTATGTATCAAGGAGGGGTATGAATAATAAAACACTATAACCACTTAACTATGCTATTTTATATAACAGAGATTCAAACTCTGCCAAAAATATAGCAGTTAATACCAAATTGGTGTTTTTTACCCTAGTTGTCACCCACGTGCATACCAACTCATTCTTCAAATTAACCAACAGTTAGATAACTCTGTTGATTAAAGGCAAGTGGGACACCCAAATTCAATTCTTGCTTGGACTTAAATCCACAGAGCTAGCCCCTCTGTCTGCATTTTACCCTACGGCTAAATCTCTCAGTTTTCCACAGTCCATAATTAATCCCTGTGTCCCATGCTGTGTGTTCATACTCCCCTGCACCCATAACACAGTGGTTCAGGAAAGCAAAGCAAAAGACCATTCATTTCCTTGCAGGTGTTATATGTCTTTGCTGAATGAAATGCCTGAACAGGTCCACAGTGGGGTCAGCTAAGTGCTAGTGCTGGAACAAGGGAAGCAGCTGAGCACATGGCATAGCAGGAATGAGCAGAGAAGCAGGACTGCCTCTTTCAGAAGTAGCCTGTGGATATGTCTCCTTAGCACTATCCTAGAGCTATCTTCAGTTTCATAACTATTTTAAATGAGTGGGTTGTGGGGTTTTGTGGGTTGGTGCCAAAAAACGGTGGTCCCACCCTTGCTCTCTTGGCTGTTCATACTTTTGCTTACCCCTTCCCTCCTGACAGCACCAGCATTCAGGCAGCCATGCAATGAGCCACATTTGGAAACTCACTCTTGGGCTTGGTTACATTTTTTCTCCTGATAAAAACATCTTTATAAAGACTGAAAAAATATTTCCTTTCTTTCTGATACTCAGGAGTTTTCAAAGTGATGGTATTACTTTCTCTTGCAAAGAAGAGATATACATCTTTAGCATATACTCACTGTCTCACTAGTGAATATTCATAGCTTCAAACACATACAGATTACTTTTAGAAAAGCTATTTCTTTTGTGATTTAAAATATTTGTAATAGCTCCTTTTATTTTCTTCCCTCCCCCCATTAGTATGGGAGGTACTAATTTGAGCCTGGGCACCACAGGATGAAAATATATTTCCGCCTCCAAAAGGACCACTGATAAGAATTAGGCTACAGACACCTTAAATCACTCCTAATACCAACGAAAGTTCAAAGCACCCAACTTTATGCAGAAGCAGTGATCCTGCAACCTGAATCCAGCTGTAGAATAGTGTGTCACAAAAAAACAGCCACTGCTAAGACATTTGGTTTTGTCTCATAAAATGATTAAATGGAGACGGATTAACTTCTCTAAGGAAGGGACATTTTGACAGGCATGTTTAGCTTGGTCTCCCATGGTAGCTGAGTGGACTACGTGGGCTCCCCGTTTACTGAATTCAGTGCTACTCCGGTCTGAATCGTGCTCCATAGTGCAGCAGGAGCCAAACTCACTGTAATACTTCCAGACCAGCAGCACCGTCGGTTTGGGCAATCCAGCCTTAAGCTCCTCAAAACCACCTTTAACCCACAGGTCTTTTAGTTCTTGATCTTTATCAATTCCTCCTCTAAAGCTCAGAGGGAAGTAGGAGGAAGAAGAAAGGAAAGGGGAAGAACTGCACTTGTTCCCCAAGTAACCAGCCCAAACATGGTAGCAAGTGTTTCATTAGACAGGGTTGACATTTTATACCCATTTAGACAATTATCCTGAAGCAGAGTAGCAAAGAATGCTCAATATGAATGACAATTCATTTATATTGTACAGATGTCACTCATTTCACTAAAAACACACAAGACAATAACTCAGGTAGTTCTTTTCTCTGGTTACATCCACAAGCTGCAGCAACTCATCAGAGATTAGACAAGATCAGTTAAAGGGAAGTAGTTGGACAACATAATGGGAAAAGGGAATATTAGGAAGTTTATGTTTCTGGAAAATCCATCAAAAATATGCTTCCTCCCATGCCCAGCCTTAATGGAGATAGATACTTTTCCTGGATCATTTTAAAAGATTTCTACTGAATCTCTGGAAAAGATTTCCAATTAACCTTTCTAATTTATCAAGTGCTCTCGCAACACAAAAGGCATAACTTGTGACTCCACTAATCAAGAGCACATGTTTAAAATGTACTTTTCCTGAAAAAGGAGTTGGACCTGAGAACTTCAGTACTCACAGAGACCAAGCACAGAGAGCAGCAAGTATACAACATGATTTTGTTTCCTGAAAAACAGACAATTTAGAATATTACCCATCTCACAGGTTGGCTATTAACCCTCATTTTTGAGAAGAGTGAGGTTCTTATCTGTGGATGTACTCCAGGGGGGAGGAGGGCAAAGTTGGTTGGGTTTTTCCAAGTTTTTTCTAAATGTGCCTATCTTCATGCACACAACTAGCTTACCAGAGGGTTTAATGCATTCCCTTAACCTCAGAAGGTCTGGGCTTACACACAGCCAGCTGCTCCTGAACTCTGTCTTTCCAGTGTAAAGCTGTTTGTACCAGTGAAAGTGCAGAGCAAACACACTAATCATATCCTTATCAGTCCTAGCCCTCACAGCTGCGCATCACTCATTTTTATTGCTGAACAGTTTAGGCTTTTTGTTTTTCTTTTATCCATTTTTATTTTTTTTTTTTTTAAGCCACATTAATTAACAGAATCCAATGAAGTACATCATAAGATTTCTTCAGCAGAAACCCAAGGGCTACTATTTCAACTAGAAGGCAATCTTATAAGCAGAGTTATTATTGGTAGGGAGAGATTAGTGTGCCTCCAGCACCACTGGAGTACTGATAGCCAGAGGTACATGCACAGTGAGCACACAGGCATGGTATGAGAAACCAGCCAGGATTGCAAATAAGGCTGTGCTGCTAATGAGGAACTGGAGGAATCGGAGCATGAGGAACAGTTAATTTAAGATGCCCTCCTGTCTCAGCACTGCTCAATTTAACAGCCTCAAAGGGCCAAGTACCTTCAAGTATCCCCACCAACAGCATTAAACTTACTTCAAATCTCACCAGAAACTTTCTGCCCTCAAACCTGAGTTTTCAGCCTTTTTATTTTTCTCTATGGCTGTAAGAACAGGTACTTGTATTCTACAGAAAATGCTGTTTTTAAAACAAACAAACAAACAAAACCAAACACAAACAAACAAAACCAAACAAACTCTGCTTGCAATATATTCTTGTAGCAAACAAAGGCCTAGGTGAGCTATGTACTGATCTTCTCAACTACCCACAAAATTTAACACTACACATTCAGACAATAAAAATAATTCAATGCTGGAATTAACCCAATATCTGAAACTTTTTTGCTCTTTCTTCTCCATAGAAGGGTAGATGATTAACTGGAAAAAAATGTTAACAGTAAAACTCAAAACCAATAAACCTTTAATGATACATGAACTATGTTTTACATCCTCCCCACCACAGAACCTGCAAGAACGCTGCCAGTGAAGGAAAAGAACAATATGCCCAGAAGAAGAAATAGCAGGATTTTGCCTGAGGGTTGTCCACTATAGCACTACTTGGTGAGACGATATGTCAAGTTATGTTTCATTTTTCTTTTGTGTGGAATTGGGACCCCCAGAGTTACTACATGCTGCTTGAAGTCTATTCTGTTAGACCTTATGTTGATAATCATAATCTGAGGCAGTAACTAGAGGGGAGGATGAACATGATAGAGAGCGGCCTCAGACTTTCCCCAGAGTGTATCGCTTGCTGAGGGGAATAGGCAAAAAAGGGCATGTGTTTGGATCTCTGTTCACAACTTGTCACTTGTTGCAATGTTGTCTTCATTGGCAGCCCAATGTGACCTGTGGTGCTGCAGAAGCTATGCATGCATTCTCCTTCCCCCTCTGTTAAACCTCCCCAGGACAAGGAGTAACATCTTCCACCGCCTTAGGTAAATACCCATCAGAGACAGGGCCTCAGAGACCCCTACTAAAATATTCATGTCATGTTATGAAGCAACTAATGGAAAGACAGAAACTATTACAGATTAAGATAGGACTAACCAGTATTTATTATTTCTCTGTAGGCTTCAGATGAAACCACGCTGATCAAGGAAACTCCCTCCCCACCCTCCAATGCCTAATAGCGTCTTACCTCAAACACGTCAGCTAACAAAGCTCCATGTCAATCTAAATGCTTTCATAACCCTGATCTGGCCAAAGCTCTAACCTGTCTTTACTTTTGCAATGGGAACAAGGGACAGCTAAAATGCCTGTGAGCAATCTCAGACAAGCCTTTTCAGAGTGAGGGGAGAAAGGGTTGAGCTAATTCACTGGGAAACCCCAAAGACTGTATTCAAATATTTTAACTTGAAGGCCAAGCCAGTCTGTATAGGTAAGCAAAAAGAAAGCTGCCTCATATTGCTGAACAAGGCTTAAAACCCAAACTCATTGAAAGCATTTTCTTTTTTCCCAATGCATGTGAATTCTGTGAACACACTTTGAATTGCTCACATTGATTTGTTATTTACCAAACTGGTCAAACACCATTTTAATACATAATTTTTGAAAATATGAGTTATACAATTATTAGAGCTACAGACAGTCAAATATTAGTCCCCTGTGAAAACAGAAGACATTCAGTTGATATAAACTGGCTTAGCTCCCTTCCAACACTTGAAGCGACACTGATTTATCCAAGCCAGGAATCTTTGTAGAGTTCAGACTTATTTACAAGCCTTCTGCTGTTTCTATCTTTTTCCTTAAGCCAGTCTTTTATTAATGACAAACATGTTTCAGCTAGTAGATTATTCACTAAATATTCATCATTAACATTATTTTTTATACTAGCTACTGAATGACCACAAGAGAGAAGAAGTTTTGTTCTATTTCCCAATGGGATTACTTTTAAGTTCAAAAGGCTTTCAGGAATGTGACTTAAACAATTTTAGTCCAAGCACCTATGCACGTATAGGTTTGTGCAAATACTTGCATGCTGAGGTATATTGACCAGAATTTTCACAACCAGTTTTATTGACAAAGATTCATTAAACAACAAATTCTACTGAGAACTAACCTGATCACTATGATTACTCATGGAACAAATTCAATTTACATGAAATATATTTGCTAATGCTTTCTGCAGCAACTATCAGATGCTATTTATAAGACAGAGGCTGAATTATAGGGAGGAAAGAAGTTAAACCCATAAAGCAAGAGGTAATAGGTGAGCCTTCTATGATCTCCTCATTTTTTCTGTCTACAGCTGAAACTAAGCATTAGTCAGTTATTTTTGTCCTAGGACATCATATGGCAATTACACAATACTGGACTGAACAAGTCTAACATCGTAAGGCTGCAGAAAGACAGATGTCCTCCCTCCATATCTCCTCCCCCTCACCTTCCAGCTGCATGTTCCCATGGTCTCCCTTGCACCTGCACTGGAACAAATACACCTAGCCATAAAACAAAGTATTTCAACTCACTAATCCAGTGAAAAGAAATCATGAAAAAAAAAATGTGAATAGCTTTTTGTTGGTGAGCCCCAGAGCAAGGGCAAAGCAGAGCAAGAAGACAGGTCCTTGAGGCTGGGAGCAGGGGACAGGCAGAAAAAAGAGGAATAAGCAAGGACAACCTTTTAGCAACAGCCACAGAATTGGCTTAATGTGTATATCATCTCCCCATTCTATCCGAAAGGAGTGCAGTATTTTGCTTATGCATACACCATCAGCAGCTGTAGTGCATACACCTGCAACATAGTCGCCCTAGCAAATATAAAATAGATGCTCACTTACAAGACATTTCCAGGAGATATGCTTCTAGAATATTTAGAGACACACCCGTGCTCATCCAACAAAAGCTTTTTGTGTTGTGCCCTGTTTGCATGACAGGTGAGAAGGTAATCTGCTAAAGTAGAAATTACACTGGAAATGAGGCTACCTCTTTCAGTTAAAATTAGTTATGCTTCAATGTTTCTAGGGTCATTTTGATATACAAGTATGTGCAAGATCCATGTATACATCAACAGCTATAATGCAGGTGTTACCTAGACTAGCCAAGTATTTTTCCCATCTCCCCACTTCCATAGCCAAGAGAAACATTTGTCAAAGCATCACTGTTTTTCTTGTTTTCAAGCAGAGCAAAACCAGGCTCCCTTCACTCTGAGAGTCACATTTACTTAAAATTGTTCTGTTGCACCTGAAAAGCCTTTTGAAATAAACATCCTCAATGCTCAAATTGTCCAGGGGGCACAAAACTGAGGAGCAGAGTGCAACGTGGAAGGCTAGAAGACACAAAAGCAGATGACGTTTTTTTTTTTTTTTTCTTCTTAAATTTGCCCTATGAAGCGGTAAATTGCTTAGAACAGAGGTACTAGCCACCCGTATGAGCTCAGCATGCACCATTTCTATAGGAAATAAAACAGCCAAGAGCAGTCAAATGAGAGGGGAGGAATCAATGAGCCAAACCCTCAACAACCTAAGTCTACATAGCACTGCCATTTTCAGCTCAGCCATATGATTTACCTTGGCTCAGATTCAAATTTTGCTGGTCTACAACAGCAGTTTTACATGTAATGCCAGGGTCAGCGGCCCAGCTGGAGCACAGAGCAGCCCTCTCTGCTCCTCCCCACTCCCTACCACAGCATTTCCCTCCTGGACCCTCTGGCAGAATCACCTGTGAGGCCATGCTATATATCAGGTGATGTTTATTGATCCACTACCAACTTCACTGGCACAACTGATAGAGAAATATGTTTCGGGATTAGTAAACTAGTAGTTAGGATTGGCCAGGAACTTTCATAAACTATTTTTGTTATCTAAGCTGTTACATGAAATTGCAGCCTGTACTGAGGATGTACATTTCTATTGCCATTTACCTTTCTTAATGATTTAGGCCTGTCCAAAGCTGTTGTAATAAGCCTCTGTTATGACTGACATGAGAATGCTCCCAGTTTGCAATGAATTTCAAATTTTCTTCTGCTTTCTCAAAAAATGGAAGTTCCTTGGAGGATATGTTTTTCAGAACAAAATGATCAGACTTCAAATCTGAGTTGACATTTTTACACCTGTACAACATGGGTAAAATCTTTTAGGGGCAATTGGCCTTTCTTGTTCTTTCTAAAGTAATCTTACTTCTATGATAGTTCTTCTCATGGAGCTACCATGGCAATGAAATGCCAGCCAGAGTTTCTTTCCCAAATGGATTCTGATCTTCTGCAGGGGTGTGGAGGTGGTCAACTTCAATGTTTTCCACCAGGATTACACTGGGAAATTTTTTTCTCTAGCACTAGTAGAGCCTGAGAGTACTTCTGAGGCACAGCACGTAGTCCCTCGGTATTACACCACTACAGTTTGCTCCCAGTTTCATTTAAAATAACTCCACCCTGTTCCAGCAAAATAGACCTACAGTTGATCCTGAAAGTACCACAAACAAATTCCTTAGCACTGATCACATCAGGAGAGATCTGTCCTTAAGCACTTTATAACAACTCAGTCTAAAGTACTTTCTTATAACACAATCCTTGGTTCTTCCACCTTGTAATGAGGAAAACAATTGTCTGCATTATTTAAAGTTTTAAAGATAGGGCTTAGTAGTTCTTCCACCATTAGAGGTCGGTTATTGCTTTCTTCATCATCTTAACACTGTGGAAAGGGGACTACCACTTGAGAACCAGACATATTACAGATGCCAGGTGAGGAGCCTGCAAAAAGGTGAACCTGGATTTCCTTAATTAAAGAGTTGCTACTCAGCAACTCTGTGGAGCCTTGAAGCTTGGGGATTGCTATTAGACCTGTATATTGTAAAAATAGAGGATCTTTATGGTCATCTGTTCAGTCTTTAAGTGTTCATTGTGTTTACCTAGAAAACCTCACTCTAGATTTCATTTGACAAACAAACTGCCACTATTTATCAGGTTATTCTTGTCACTGATGTGACAAAATAATTCATGAAGGAATTTTAAAGTTTGTCTGATTTCCCTCCAACAAGCAGTAGTCTCTAGCGGTTAAGGAATAGCAGTATGGAAGTACCTGAGGCAGAAAAATAAATGTAGTTTAATAACAAGAATACTATTTAAAAAAAGCTTATTTTGGAGAGCCTTTAAAATTAGTCTGTCTGTGGAAGTGCAGCATTTCTAGAGGAAATTTGGAAGGAGTAAAATTCTACTTCTATTAATCAAGGAAACTAGGAAAACTGGATTTTCAGTGATTTAAAAGGGTCAGGTAAAACATTAACAGAATAAGGATAAAGATTTAAAAAAAAAAACAGTCTGAATTTTGAACTGTAGCATACCAAATTTATAAGCATATTTGTTTAAATTAAGCTAGATACATAGCTGTCACCTTAATCTGAAAAATAATTCTAAAAAGGCCTTTAGAGCTATTGGACTAAATCAAATAAATAATCTAGGTGGAAAACACCTAAACCCCAAAGCTGTAAACCAGACCATAACCCAACCCAGTTACTGCCTGACCTCACCAAGTGCCCCATGTGCTGCTCCTGCCCGGGTGCAGGACCTCTCTGGACTGAGCCATCAAGTACCAGGCTCCCACCCAGACTGTACAGGGGTCTACAACTCCTCTGCATAAAATCCCAAAGCAGCTGGCATGGTACGTAATCTCAGAGCACATTTATCTCTTTTTCACAGATTCAAGTTTCCCTCAAAGAAAAAAAAATTATAGATGCTTTATTAGAGAACTTTGAAGTTCTCCTGTTTGACACATTGGGTCAGAGACTTGCATGCCAACTGAAAGATAATCAGAGGAGCTAACACTCATGTACCTGGTGAAGCTATCGATCATTCAGAAAAAAAAAAAGCAGCAATATCCATGGGAGCAAGAGGAGCAGACTAATTCTGTAGGTTGTCATCAGGCACTTATCCAGAAGCAGGGAGGCTCCTGGCCAACCTTTATTCCTAGAACAGTAGGTGCATTTTATATGGTTTTCACAGTCATTGGATAAAATGGCTGAGCCATCCTTGAAAAATTCATTTCCAAATTTTCAGGTCAAGATTTACCGGAAATGTGTTCATCTCTTGGATTGCCAGAGAGGGAAGAGCAAGGGGACTGTAGCCCCCTTCAGCTCCTAGGCACTCATTCCCAGCCACATGACATAGTTGTCACCATCCAGCTCTTGCATATGGAAGTTTAATAGAAAGAAGTTACAACCTAAAACAGTACATAACATATATTTAAAGATTCCCAGATCCGGCAATCAGTCATACGCTGACTCTTGCAAGGCTGTTCAATCCTGATCATAAATGTTTCCAGCAAGGTAGAACAAAACCTGCTCAGTTTACAATTCTTACCCCTATATATGATACATAAGGATACATACAACACTTACTAGGCATGAAGACACAGTTGTAACCGTTTTAATAGAATTACTTCAATTATTTAAACTCTCTTTTTTGTTTCTTATTTATGGCAAAAACCCCAAACCTGATATAGTATCTTTTTTCCTCCCATTGTTAATATTTCATGCTAGAAAACTTAAATATTTATGCATGTTGGGAAAAGTAGAAGTTATTTTCTGTCAAAATGGTCTCCCTTCAGAAGAACAGCATGGTCTTTATAGTAACTTCTAAAACAAACTAGACTGAATATTTCTTTTTACTGCAAAACCCGCTCTTGGGCCTTATTTCTGCTGGCAGGTATAAGACCACAGGATTAAGAATTCAGCCTGAGCCACTTCCTACACCCTCGGTTGAGAAGGGTTTTCTAAGTATAAAATTTTGATTGCTCCTTTTTTTATAATGAAATCAATTTAGTCAGGTATTGATGCAAAATTAAGTACTAATCAAAAGAACCATACCATTAAAACAGAGAGGTACAGAAACACTGCCACTAGTTTTCTTGATCTTGACCACAGAAATCCTTTCATTCTAATACATGCAAACTAAAGATTTTTCTGTTGGTTAGTAAGAGTCTATACACCACATTTCCCAACATAAACATTGTGAACGAATTCAAAATATTAGTAGAGCTTTAAGTACTATGAAAATGAGAATAAATAGAAAAAAATCATGTTTTCCACCTGTATTTTGCCAGATAGCACTAACCCATGCTGCTTCAGTGCAACTCTAAGAGTCTAATCATGTTATTCATGAGCAGCTAAGTGGATTACTCAAGAAGGTAGTCTTTCCCTGAGGCCTTGAAGGAGAACAACAACTCCAAATTGAAGGACTTCACCAGAATTTATGTGGTAGGGTCCCAGATTGTCACCTTGAAACCTCTTAGCCTGAGTAGACATGTGACCAGCTGCATTCAGAATTTCCTCTTCCTCCGCACTACCTGTTGATGAGTTTTAAGTAGTTCAGCACTGGCAACTTTAGACAACTGCCTGTTCCACACACCAGCTACAAGTGGCCTTCTGAGGCATCTAGAGATGCCGCAAAACAACCCCTGCAAAACCTTGCTGTCAGTTAAATAATTTGCCTCTTGCCTTCCCTCTTGCACACCTTATTTATTCTACATCTCTGCTGAAAGGTTGCCTTCCCAAAGCAAGACAAGCAGACAGGAATGTGTGCCTGCACCATAGCCACAATGCTGTATGGTCTGACACAGCGTGGCTCCAACTCCTTTTCTTAAGCAGGTATAGCTGGGCCAGCTAACAGGGATATCTCTCATTGCCCAATGCTTTCCTCTACTACAGCTGCTGCCTTGTAACAGGGGCAGCTGCAGGGACTGTGTATCCACACCTCAACTGGCAGATGTTATCAGTGTAAAGCGGGACAGTTCAGAAACAACTAAGAGTCCCATTCAGCTCTCCCTTCCAACCTTTTGTATGGGGACAGGGCAGACCCTGTTTACCAGCAGCAGCTAAATCTCCCTGCAAACATGTGTCAGAGCCACTATGAGTCTAAGCTACAATGCCAGGTTATTAACAGAGGCAGGTTTGTCATGGGTCCACATTGCCTTTGCCAGCTCTGATATAGAGACTAGAAACTCGTACAGAAGGGCAGAACAGACAGCTGCTGGTAGTAACAACTTAAACTGCTGCAGCACATTCTTCAAAATCATCTGTAGCACCCTTTGCCTCCTATATATCAGTTTTAGGCACATGATACATAATGCTTTGGATTGCGTTCAAGGGAAGACACATCTAAAACTCAGTTACCATAGCAGCAAAGAAACATACTGCTTCTTTTTAACCTAAGTCAAGTTGATTGTGGGAACAGCACAGTCCAGAATCCAGCATCATTAATACTACTTGAGTTGGAATTTTATTCTTGCCATGTCATGCCACCCTAACATTTCAAGTTTACACACACAGAGACCAAAGCTGTAACTTCACCCTGTGTAGGCTTGCCTATGTCAGCCTGAAACCAGCTCAGGGCACTGTTGCACTGATGCTTTAAGACGACACTGCTGTGAGAAGGGACAAGCCACACTCCCTGCTGCCCATCCAAACTCATAACTAGCCTTCATCTGTATCAGCAAGCAGATTGAACCTAGCAGTCATTGTAGAATCACTTCTACTGCTCAAGAAAAAGGATAGGACTGGCTTAACAAAGTATTCTCGGCAGAAGAATGGACCTCTGGCACCCAGGAGTACTGACTTCCATCAGTGTTAGCCAAACATGAAATCACACCAACAAGCACCAGCAACATTTCAACTACACCAGCTTTCATGTGGAAACCTAGATAAAAAACTTTCCTGAAGCTAAAGATGCTTTATGTTGCCACATCTCTATTTCTTAAACTAGTTTGGCTACTTCCAGCTTAGCTCAGGTGTACCTGAACAAGCTGCAACCACTCTTCTGACTACAATATGGGCTGTGGAAATGTGAGAAAAGGCATGGTGAACCAGATGGAGTTCAAATGCCACAACCCAGGTTAGAGATATCACATCACCTGCAACAATATTTAAAACAAACAAACAAACAAAACAAAAAAAAAAAACAACAACAACAAAAAAAAAAAAACTCTTGCAGAGTTCAGGGTGGGTACTGTTCAGAAGTCATTTTCATTCCCAAGGATTGGGTTTTTTTTTTATTTAATGTTACTGGCTCTTCAAAAATCTCTTCATTATACTCTGCCATTTCATGCAAAAGGAGATAGACATATCATGTTAATATCCTGTTCAGGCTTTACCAAGAATCAGACAAGGAATGGAGATTAGAACTGACACTCCTGTTTGAACACACACTGGTAAGTCTGTTCCATGTAACATTATGTTAATTATGTTCTAGCCAAATTACGTTTTTCTTCTTCAATCAGAGATCAACTCTCAACTATTCCCCTCTCTGCAGGTTTGTTTGGGGTTTTTTACAATGCTAAACAGTATGTCTGGAGGTGGTAGATGGATTGCAAGTGCCATGAGTTTACCTTTTATATCAGAGGAAGCATTAGTAAGGTATGAACAGCTTGTGAACACTTTAGCATCTCTTCAGATCAGGTCTAGAGCCCTAGTAACACAGATACTAAACTCAACATCAAAACTTTCTACAACACAGCTTGAATTCTAAGGTATTTTAATTTAGGGGAGCCAGAGTCCTAAGAACTTGGAAAGAAGTCTTTTTACAGGCAAATTTTCTTTTGTTAGTTTCTCCATAACAGAAATCCTGTATTCAGCCTCCACATCAAGGTAAAAAAAATGTTAATACCTTTGTGAATACTGGAAAGGGAGAAGGGTCTAAGAGACATGGAATTCAATACTTCACCTGTATGAGTTAATTTTTGTGTATTCTAAGATATCTTTCTTTATATACATTTTATTTCAGAGTTCTCTATGAATTTTAATAGATTTCTTTTAAATTTTGAATTAGATGATTTCTGAAGGATAACTGAGGTGATGACAAGCACAGGTCCAGATGTGAGTAGAAACCCTGTAACTGCATGAAACCTGATTTGATTGGAGTTACACGGGAACCTTTCTGAATCAAGTTCTTCATAGCATCTATTCTAATAACAGACTGTACCCTTTCAGGCATCACATTTTCTTTTCAGTGAAGAAGTGATTAATCCAGTTCAGTCATCTGTGTTTCAACCCTGATGTATCCTTAGCTGAAAGTTTGTTTTTATATAGTCTTTTTCATACAGCAGTTCTTTTCAACTGCTTGAAAGTGTGTACCTTTAAAAATAATCCAGGCATAGGTAGGTCTACACAGCCTTAAACAAGTGCACTAACAGGCGAAAAATGTGCAATTTGACATGAGATGCCTGAAAGATTTTCCATGTCTTCACCATAAATTGCTGATAAATTCCCTTTTTGTCATAGGCTTTACCAAGTGGGTAGCTTGGCAGGTCTGAACACATGAATCAAAGTACAGAAAATCTTGGTATAAAGAAACTGTGCTTGGGATTTGCCAATTCCCACAATGTTTCTTCTAATTGCATTTTTTACCCCAACTGATTTGCCTGCAATTAACAGTTCTGCCTTCCCTGCCTTTGACACTGACTTAATCCCTCAAGAAGACAGATTGTTGCAAAAATTGCTCTTGGCTTGAAGGATAAAGACCTGAGTGCCCTCAAAAAAGAGCAGGGAGAAGAATTCATTCCTCTGGCTTTTTAGTAGTGTAATAATACATTTGTGCTCATATCTTTATAGAAATGAAGGCCAGGGACTTCCCTGGTGGGTAGCTGTTATCAGTCAGATACTATCATTTTCCCCCAGACACCTCATCTGAGATCTACATGATAACATGCGTTAGTCATTTAGTACAGCCTCATTTACATAGCGCACAATGAATTACATTGACTCCAAGGTCTCGGCTATTTAAGAGCAAAACTAGACAAAGCCATGTTCACATGGAGTTTGGCTGGCAAGACTTGCTTTAATAAAATAGCTTTGGATACTTCCAATTATAAAATTTCAGCTTTCCATAACCCTTACCAAGCTGTGTTCATGCCAGGTGCAATTAATCCATAACAAAAGGGCACAAGTGGCAAAAAGCAAATTTAATAGCTGTGTCACAAATAGCTTCACTCCCCTTCCTACAAACACAATAGAAATCAAATCCTAATTTCCGTATAGCCAAGACAAGTTAATTGCTTCCCGCAGTGTATTATTCTGGACAGTGGTGCTGCAATGCATATTGCAGTAGAGCAGAAAGCAACAACAACAACAAAATCTAAGTACATCCCTTGACCAAGCGACTTAGTTCATCTAATCATCACTTCCTCTGTCTTACTTCTATTCAACATGCACAAACACAAGAAAAACCAAAAGTAGCACTTCAGCATGTTTTGCATCTGATATTCATGATAAGGCCCATACAATGGCCTCTGCTTGAAACCTTAATGGAAGAGATATCCTCCAAGAGTCTCCTGCCCAGCTTGCAGTTTACATTCAACCCACAGTTCCCAAACTCAGCCATGCTTCCACTTCCCCCTCCAGGCTTTCCATCCAGCCTCAGATGGCAATCTGCAGTTGAGGATCCTTGTTTAGGAAAAGCTCTCTCCTGGAGAGATGCAGAAAGTAGAAATTCTTCCCAGGTCTGATTTTGAACAAGCCTGTGAATCTGTAGAAGCCGAGCAAAGAACAGCCTTTTACAGGTCCATGACAGAGCAAGTATGAAATCTGAATGGGATTAAACATGAATAGAAAACTCCCTAGTTGGCACAAACAGGTCCCTCAGAGAAAGGGGTTGGGGTCACCCACCTCCGTTTCAGCTGTAAAAGCAAATTGTTTTATATGTAACTCAACACCATAAATAGTTTCCCTTTCCCTAATAAAACTGCATCCTCAATCTATCCCATGCACCTGCGGTTATTTTATTTGCAACAGGTAGTTCTGCATTCAAAAAGAATAAAAAGCAGTTTTGATAAAAGACCCAAGCCCATGTTATTTGTGTAACGAGCAGGGATCAGACAAGAGCCGGGATTAGTAACTAACCAGATCAAACACAGTGGGAGTCGGTCCTCCCACGCCACAGCAGGCCAAAGATAGGAGATACTTGTTTAATGAGGTTGGCAGCGACTGCTACGATAGGGTGGGGGAAATCTAATCGCTCACAACATGCCAACTTTGTAAGCAACCCCCCAGGGTAAACGTACAGGCAAGGAACCTCTCTCAATTTCGCATACCCCCTGATTTTGATCCCAGGACAGCCTGCTCCTTCTGCCTCTCTCCATTTACCTGCACTGCCATGACTACCTCCTCCCTCCCGTGTTGGTGGTGCGGTGCTGACAGTGCTGATGGACACCTTCCAGCTACACCTGGCTAAACACATTGCTTACTGGTTCATTGCTGCACCAGTCACATTTTTATGAAGGGCACTGCCTGTAACTCCTTATCACAGCACTTAGATTGGAAGAAAATTGCCAAAAAATTATTAATTATCTCACCAAACCCAGAGGACACATAAAGACAACAGGAGAGGGGAAATTCCTGTGCTAGGGCTGAGCTCTCTGGCCTGAGAGAAGTTTTGTTGCAATACCTTCTCTGTCCCACACCAAGCTGGAAAGCCAACCCATGCGCACTAACAGCCTGATGGCTCAGAGCCACCACCCCACGTGGGCTGTGGGGTGCTCGGTGAAGCACGCATCTCTGAAACTGCTCTGGTGCTCTCAGGTGTGAGATGCAGGCCTGGGTGCCCCCTGCCACAGCTGGTACGGGACGGAGCGCCTCAGTGTTGGAAATGGAGGGGAAGGGGAGCCTGGATAGATCACTCACTACAACGCCACACCACGAAAAGTGTCAGAGCTCTGTTGTCCCAACAGAAAGCAACAAACTCAGAAGTACCCCAGATACAGCCAATACCTGTCCCAGGGGGCTCCAGCAGCTCATTAAGCTGAGGCAGAACCACCACTGCCAAGTCCAAGAAAACATTTACTACCACCACAATACCATCCCTGGGCAGGCTCAGCATCTGGAGTGATGGACTTTCTCCATCCTTCTCCACAGAAAGGAAGGTGATCTTCCACAGCCTGATCTTATTGTTGGTATTCTTATTAGTGAAAGGTAGCCCTGGAAACTGCTATGAACTTACAGTGCTACATGGTGTATATTTGGAATAAAACAGTCACCCTCTCCCAACAGTTTGCTGTCTGACCTACAAGGCACATGCAGGGCAGGTGAGTGGGAAGCAATCTAACATGTCTATCTTCACATGTGCATGAGGAACCGCTCAGAGATCAGTCAGCTCTGCCCAGGGTTAGACAGGGAAGCAGAGGTGGCAAGCCTCCAGAGAAGCCATCCTCAGCTGTGCTCCCTACAGAGACAGGATTAGATGCACCTCTCACAGACCCCAGGCTGCTCTGAGGAGCTGGGTCAGCCCCAGCCACAAGTTACAGCAGTATCTGGAGATGCAGTAGTCCAGTCAATAGATAGTACTTGGTCAAGGCCACCAAGTCTGCCCATAGGCTCAGAGTTCTGCAAAACTGAAGCTCTGCAGCCTCTCCCCATCCCTGAGGGATCCTGAAGAGGCCTGAGGACTGGAATGTTGGTATTTCCTTAAAGCAAGAGTTTTTCCAATAGTTTCATACACTGAAGTGTACAGAAAGCAGAGGCAGAACAAATGTCTGCAGTGAAGCATCTACAAAGGAGGTATGTTTAAAAGAACCCCCAAAGGTGGCTTTCACATTTTCTATGCAACATCATATTTCACCTCCACCTATTCTGTTGCTTTCAAGACCAAAAGGAGAAATTTCTCAGTGATATCAGCCCACAGCGTTATCACTTTTATATTAGCACCTTTTTATTTCAACATCCTCCACTGGATAGCCTTTCTCTGAAAATTTATACTGCCTCAAGAGTGCTATACTCTATTAAAGTTCAGTTGTAAAAGTACTTGGAATTTGAAAATAAAACCCATACGAGTAAGGATCCAAAATTATACGGCCACCCCAAAATAGAGATTAGTATTGCTTTCTTTCAATTTTTCTTCACATTTCTAATGAATATAACTGAGCAGTTCATAATACATTTTGATGTTGAAATAGAAAAAAGATTTTATTTTGTTGTACTTGTGGGGTTAAAAGAAAAAAGAAGTATTTTTAGTTAAGATTAGGTCTGTTTTAACTCAACTCCCTACTCTGTGAATGCAGATCTGGTTTCAGGATTCCTCAATTCGTTCCAGTAAATATCAATGTAGTCAAAAATCCTCTGTTAAGACCAAAAGTAGCAATTTAAGTGCTTACATAGGGGCTTTTTGCAGGAAAGGATATCGAAGCGGTAAATTTCTGGATTTTTACTTTCTTATATCACACTGTTGAGCCTTTTGCATTGACTGGAAGATATAGTTCAGGTTAAAAAGCCACGGACAAGATTAAGAGCTACATTTGTTAGTAGATGACCTGCCCCAGGCAGACAATCCTTTATAAACTCCATGACCCCTTTAGAGGTTTTAGGTGGGAGAAACAGGGCACTAATCAGTCACCTGGTACTGACATTGAAACTTCAAGAGGAACAAAGAAAGCAAGGGAATTTAACATCCTTTTTGTATGCAAAGTATGATAAGTTGGGAGATAGCAGAAGTGTCCCAGTCTGAGTTGTTTTTCTCCTTTCAGTGCTGGCTCTGTTACTTTGCTGTTCAGTACAGTATGTTCCATCTTCCACTTTTTTTTTAGAAGGCACATAAGAACTTCAGAAAAACAGCACATGCTCACAGAGAAAAATCTTGAAGGACTGGTAGATACTTGTGATTTCTGAGCATCAGTGGGGTTTTCTAACTACAAATTTTTCAGATGTTGTGGGCTTGACAGAATCTATTCCAAGCTTGTTGTTTCCCTGCTCTTTTTCACAGATTTAGAGTCACTGATGAATGCTATGTGTACCAGCCCAGATGCTCTGTTCTAGTTATAAAACAGTTTTAGTCAACTAACTGGATAAGAGAGCTTAAAATAGTGCAGCCCTTTACTCTTTATCAGCTTAACATTTTCCAGTACACAACACTAGACCCTGAGAAGCACAAACCAGCCTGTTTATAATTTACATACATTTGCTGGGGCATTGTTTGATGGTGTTTTAATATCTGATCAAAAGAAAACAGGATTTAACTCTTTGCATTGTCATTCTAAATATTGACCAAAGATGTTAGCTAACTGAACACTTTTCTGTTACAGCAATTACTTGCAAATTAACAGACCATTTTCAAGGATTTCGCCTTTCTTTCAGTTTTAGAAAAGACCCTGTTGGGGGAGTTCTACCTTCTGTCCTAAAGCCAAATTCTATTTTCTAGACTCTCTCTAGACACTGGAAAGAGTCTTACTGTTCAGCCCTTGTCAGCTTTTAAATTAAAAGACAAAGCTTTGCCTTATACCTCAGCTGCATAGCTGACACAGTGTTATGCTGCCATTACCAAGACCATTTATCCAAACTTCTAAGATTAGGAACAGAGATCAAAACCTTTTCCAGTTCTAATCATTGCAGAATAAAGTATCAAATGGTCCTTATTTAAGACCGAAATCATTTTGACATGCTGAATCTCTCAAATCCCCAGTGGCACCATGCCTTTTGGCAAAGCTTGCAACACTAGTCATGCCAATAAAGCAGTTTGAATTGAACTGCCTTTTTGCCCAATCCCACTAAAACCATAGTAATTGGTTCAGACATAGAGGCTCAACTGCTTCAGTGAGTGCTAAAGCTACCAGCCAATCCTGACAATGTTTTTTCCAAGCCTGGCAAAATTAAATGTAAAGCAAATGTTCCTGTTCATATCACTGGCCTGGAAAGTTTATGTATTTCCAACCTGTCTGGTTTTACATGTGTGTTCACATACCAGGAAATGTTAGCCAGTTTCAACCAAATGTGCCAGAAGGAGAGAAAGGTGTTTAGTTCCTACACATTTAAAGAAGAAAGGAAAAACTGATTAGCCCCTAACTGAAGGGGGCTGTATGAATACAACCCAGAAATCCTTACAGGAGGGAGATACCTCAAAGACAGAAAAAGATTCCCTCAAATTGATTGATTCCTGAGGAATCCAGATTCACTGATGAGGATTTTATTCCCTCAAAACTCAAACCACTTTAGATATTAAAAAATTCATCAAGAGACATAGAATCATAGAATTGTTTAGTTTGGAAAAGACCTTTAAGATCATCGAGTCCAATCGTAAACCTAACACTGTGTAAACCTGACACTGTCAAGTCCACCACTAAGCCATGTCCCCAAGCACCACATCTACAGGTCTTTTAAGTACCTCAAGGGATGGTGACTCAACCACTTCCCCGGGCAGCCTGTTCCAATCCCCAACAACCCTTTCAATGAAGACATTTTTCCTAATATTCAATCTAAACTTTCCCTGATGCAACTTGAGGCCATTTCCTCTCATTCTATCACTAGTAACTTGGGAGAAGAGACTGACATCCCCCTCCCTACGACCTCCTTTCAGGTAGTTATAGAGAGTGACAAGGTCTCCCCTCAGCCTCCACTTCTCCAGGCTAAACAACCCCAGTTCCCTCAGCTACTCCTCATAAGACTTGTGCTCTAGACCCTTTACTAGCTTTGTTGCTGTTCTTTGGACATGCTCCAGCACCTCAAAAAAGCCAGATCCTTCATCCCATAGAACTAATTGGCTTAACAATAGTTGGGGTTTTCTACTCCTTATAGAAAGGATTTTCCAGCGCTAGGAGAGAATGGATATTGTTGTGGTGCTTAACTTCTTGTAAAAGTAGAAACACGGTACACATTCTCCTTAGGCATTTGGGAAGCACTCACTGTCAGAATTGTTGTATCAGAACCTGCCATTTTGTGACTCACTCAACACATCTGTCTAGATATGGCTGTCACTTTTATCAAAACCAAATATTAACATAACATGCTTGCAATTGCAAGCAACAATAATTGCTCCCTATACCAGTTTCAAGTGTTGTGTAAAAATGTGTCACTTTCTCCATGTTTTTCATTATTCTTTATTATCACAGCAGCCACATCACATCTGGACCTCTAAAGCCAGGGACAAGACCTTGGTAGTCTTTTAATATTGAAATAGTGACAGTACTTTGGCTGCCAAGTGTGATCCCTGTGAGAGATGTAAATGCAATTTCTTTTCACCAGTCCTTCCCGGTAGCAGTTTGATGTTTCAAGGAAATAATGAAATAAATTTTATTCTACCTATTGAAGTGAATTATCTGAGTATCCAAAGAGCAGCTAAGGACATGAGCAGGCTGGAAAAAAAAACACTTCGGTATTTATCCCAATCCAGAATTGCTTTGTTATCAACCTTGTTTATAAACAAGATTGGGAATATCTCTAATTGGCGATTCCCTCCTCCCTACCTTCTATTCCTCTAGAAGAACTCCTCTAATCCACTTGGGAGCCAAAATCATACAGAAGAGTCAAATTGATAAAGCTGTCCTTCCCTTCTCCTTCCTATCATTCTTTTTTCTTCTTGCTGACCCAGCATCTCACACATTCTCCAAGCCTTTTTCCTGCCATAGAATTATAGCATCATTAAGCTTGGGAAAGACCTCTAGGATCATCAGGTCCAACTGTCAACCCAACATCCCCATGCCTCCTAAACCATGTCCTGAAGTGCCATGGCTACATGTTTTTTTGAACACCTCCAGGGATAGTGACTCCACCACCTCTCTGGGCAGCCTGTTCCAGTGCCTGACCACTCTTTCAGTAAAGAAATTTTTCCTAATATCCAATCTAAACCTCCCCTGATGCAATTTGAGGCCATTTCCTCTCATTCTATCACTAGTAACTTGGGAGAAGAGACTGACATCCCCCTCCCTACGACCTGCTTTCAGGTAGTTGTAGAGAGTGATAAGGTCTCCCCTCAGCCTCCACTTCTCCAGGCTAAACAACCCCAGCTCCCTCAGCTGCTCCTCATAAGACTTGTGCTCTAGACCCTTCACCAGCTTTGTTGCTCTTCTCTGGACACGCTCCAGCACCTCAATGTCCTTCTTGTAGTGAGGGGCCCAAAACTGAACACAGTATTCAAGGACCGGCCTCACCAGTGCTGAGTACAGGGGCAAAATTACAGGCCATGTAAATGAGCAATTAATTCAATATAATATTTTAGCACCCTGATGGACCATCCTTTTCCCTTGCTGAATTCTCATCCTCTGGGACTTATTCTCCAGTTCTGCAGTAATCCCTTCCAGGATAAACAATCCCCATTTAAAAGAGTCATTAAAAAAAAGAATAAACCACTTAAAAACAAATTAATCCTTCAGCTTATGTTACATACTAGAAATAAACAAGAGAGCTATGAATTCAGAAGAAGAGATATGAATTATTCTTCCCTTTTACAGTCTGCTTTGATACTATTCTAAACAAAGGAAACAAGATTCTTCCAGTTCTCCCTTATTTGGGGCTGCCCTGTAATTTATTTCTTACAGAAACTTCTGAAAGTTTGAAAACTCCAGAGATTCTGCAGGTACGTTGAACTGCAGCGCTGCACATTTCTAACTTTTAGAATTGCATTTGGTTGTGCTACCGAAATCTTCTCTCCCTGTATCTGCGTCAGTATGGTTCAACAGCATTTTAGTAACTGAAGAGTTTCTAATGTAGCTCTGATCTCTTAAAAGTGTCGGACATAAGAATTTCCCCGGCAAAACTCCTACTGATGTACTAGTCTTACTGTAACCAGATAGGAAAGCAGAATAATTTCCCTTATGTATACAGTAATATGCAGTACATATCACGAGCTGGATTCCGATCTCATTTACATCTCACTTATTCACTGACTGCAGTAAACTTGGTATAACTAGGGTAATGCTTTTGTGAGAGCATGCTTGCAGGCCCCTCAAACTGCAGCAAAGTATAATTCTGAATCCAAAGAAAGGCAGATTCACTATCAAGAATGATTTTAAATCTCTTTTTATATAAATATGGAAACAACAAGTAGTTGTATTCTATTCACGAATACTTATATTCAAGTCATATACATGGTATTCCTGACAGTCTGAAAGCTGGCTATTATCAGGGACTGATGCAGTCATAAACACTACAATCATGCTCCAGTAGCCTCTTGATTTCCAGCATGCATCCTAAGTAGCTGACCTGAACAAAAAAAAAACCACCAAAACCAAATGCAAAGCAAAGAAAAAAAAATACACACCCTCAAACCAAAAATTTTATTCCAGATCTACAACTTTAAAAAGTTTGTCTAGCCTCTCTGAAAGCCATTAACAGAGGTTCTTGAGTTACTGTTAATGTGGAGAGCACACTTTCTGCGTGAAGAGGGCCTGAGTATCAGGATTCAGTGAGGCCATGCATAGGGCAGTAAGTCTTTTTGTGGTTTTAAGCATTTGTCCTCAGATTAGTCGAAAACATGCAATGCAGTTGCACATGGTTTCACACTTTCCATTTTACAGAACCCTGTTCCTTTAGTTACCATTCCTTGTGCTCAGAGAACGGGAGGGCACAGGGAGGTGGAAGAGTCCTTGATTGAAAGGGCATTTCTTGTGAAGTGCTTACTCTGTAGCAAGTACCTTAGAGGACATAAAATATAGTCTGTAACAGAGAGAAGGAACCTGTTGAAATTCCTCATCTTGACACTTGTGGGGTAGGTGAATAAAAAAATCACTAATCTTAGAGAATCTTGATGTATCCACTGTTCCACACCATTTCCAACCTTAAAAGCAGGAGCATGATCCTATCCCATCCAAGCTTATAGTTTAGTCTTTGGGACACTCTGTGTTTTAACAAATGAACATGGCTGAAACAGCACCCAGAATCTGAACTTCTGCTTCCTGTGTGAAAGCTGGCCATGTTCTTCTGTTAGGCACATGCTCACCAGAAAAAAAAAAAAAAAAAAAAAGAAAGAGAGAGAGATTAGGAGGTGAGGCTACAGCTACCCACTTGACAGCAACTGCAAGGGCCAAAGAGGAAATTTCCTGCAAGGAACAGGCTTAGACTCATTATGGGGTTTTTTTGCCTTCTTCATAGCATCAACACAACACGCCTGGATGCCAAAGAACAACGTAGCCTGAAATTTATTGCAACTGGGGCATATAAGGCATGGTAAATGGAATTGGCTGTCCTCCATCATCTGATTAAGAAAAATAAGATGAAAAGGTAATAACTAGGGGACCAGTTCAGAACTGGAAAGATATACCTGAAGGCCAGGGTAAAATGAGCCTTGGAAAGGTAGAAGAGACTTATGCTTCTTCCTACGAGAGTCTTAACATCATCTGTTCTAAGAGCAGCTAGGACTTGCTAGCACCATACTTCCAGTTAGAAAGGTAGTATAGATGACCAGTCCCTGAGATGCAGTATAGAAGCAGCTGTGAAGACTGTTTGCATGCAGTAGGAAAAGGCTGAAAGTCAAATCTGTAAAGAAAACCTGAAGTAGTTAGAAAAATGATGATATGGCAGGATACACAGAGCACAGAGTGGCACAGAGTAAGGAATAGGATTTATTATTCTTCTCAGTGTGTTCTTTCTTCACAGCAGTCTCATTCCTGTTTGTAACAGATGGTATATAAAGCATATGCTGGGTGAGCTTTGCTAACATTTAACATTTTGAAAACTGGCTTCCTTTAAGCTAGCTGTTCATGGAGGTATGTGCAACCATTGTAGTGAGTGAAAGCGGCAAGGGTGCCTTTCTGGGCTGCTTATAGCTTATAAAGAAAACACTCTCCCACTAAGGAAGGCTTAAGAGAGAATTGAGAATGGGGGGAGCCAGGGATGGAAGCTAATGCAAGTAGTTGTCCCAAAAGCTTCAGGGGGAAATAACCCAACAACCCCACAGCCATGAATAAAAGCAAGAATAACTGGATGGGAAACCTATATAAGGAGAGAAGCCTACAGGAGGTTGCAGGCTGTAAAAATTCTATATAAAGAAGTGTCTGCAGTGTGGTTAAAGCCTTCGGTTAGAGCAGAGGGAGACCCTCCACACTTCCATAGAGTTATCTAATTGTGATAAAGGAAAAAAAAGAAAAAAATCCCAGAGTACGGAAAGCACTCCTTGATGAAAATAAAGTGCTGTTTTCCTATAAGAGCTAGAGATGTTAGAGAGGTCCTTACAATGCAGAGGTATGAGTCTAAGCTAAGGAAAGGATGAACATTTACCTTCCATGTGCATGCTTGTCTTGGAAAGAGTCACTCTCTTCTAAGTTGTCTACAATTTTGAACAGCCATAGGGAAGCAGAAGAGGAGACCAGTAATACATAAATTGAAACTGAGCGTGGGGAGCAGCTGAGATTAAGACGATATAAATTTGGACTGGATTAGATCAGCTAATATGAACCTGCCTCTTACTGCTTGCTAAAATAAGAGCGAAAACTCCTTTTGATGCTGTGCATAAGAAACAAGATTCAATTTCACAGCTTCATTAACCAAACATCACTCAGGTATTTTTATTTTAATTTTATGCATCTATTATTTAAATGTAAGGTATAAAAGACAAAAGATCTTGCATTAAATCATGGTTTATTCATTCCAGTGAAGATGTTTCATTATATAAATTGTACCTTTTGAAGTTGGAACAGAGATTACCGCGAGGCCCTTCTGGGATCCATTCTGATTTCCTAGGTATTTGCTCTATTTCTATACATGACTAATGGAATTGCACTGAAATAAGGGTTTCTTTGTTGCTGTCAATGCAAAAGGGAGAAAAATGGCAAGTAACAGAAGAGCAATGCAACAAAAGGCTCTAAATCAGGCACTTCAAAGAGTATGGGCTGGATTCAGATGACTTATTTCAGCACTGCAAAGGTACGCAGACCAACAGGGTGACTCAAAGAACTTAAGCTAGGAATTCTTGTTTCCCCTAAGTTCTGTAGAAAGAAATGGATGCCTCTAAAGAACAATTCTGTGTGTTTAACTGAGGCAGCTTTGGCTCCAAACACAGGTGAAATTAAACTCGGCCATTTGATAAGAAATCAATAGAGTGGCCTAACTTATATCAAGTAATCAAAACACATGCATACATCAAAACCCAGTTTATGGGCATGGAACACCACCTATATTCTCCAGTGGACGTCCCAAAAATGACGCATAACACACTTATAAGAAAAGGTGCTAGGTCATCCTTTTGACTTGACATCATTACCACAAGAAGCAGCTGGCACAGCTGGAGGTTCAGGACTTGTCTGCACTGCAGAACTGAATGCCTGTGGTGATGCCACAAAAATCAGACCTAAGGGTGCTCCTTACGGATGTGCAGTGCGGAGGGGCAGGTATTTCAACAGTATGACCACACTCCCACAGCACTCGGTGTGGAAAAGTACATAACCTGCGACCAGTTACGGCATTCCAGCATCTCCCAGATGTGATTTGAAAGAATGACTCCAAACCAGAGCTAGGAAATTCATTTGGCAGATTGAAATAAGCACATGCCAAAGCTGTGGAAGTGTTTTCCCAATGGCAATAACACATCCTACAAGAGGACCATCTATCACAGAGTTTCCATGCTCCCAGTAGGACTGGCTGGCTGAACAGCAATAGCTGCTCTGCTGGGGATGCTGCCCCTCGACATGATTAAAAAAATGGGTCAGTCTTGCAGCACAGATGAGACTGATCTGCTGTTACTGACTTTACTGAGCCCTTCGGACCTTCCAATGAGAAAACAAATGCTACACAGTCCCAGAAAACCACATCTGAACACTCTCAGGGGGCTGCTGTTTCGATTTGTACCAGTGCACCAGTACAATAGGCATGAAGAGACATTTGTCTTCAGAAGCAAATTAAGAAGGTATTTACCCCACCATTTCCTTTCCATCCTCTCAGGAACAAGGATGAGACTGACATGGATGAGGAAACACACAGTGACCCTGCCAGGGGCAGAATAAGGGAGTGTGAAATCCCAGTTCAAATCCTGCTATTTTCGACTGATTAAGTGACAAACACAAAAGAGTATCTGAGCACCGCACACAATAAACCTACGCAACTTGGCAGGTTTTTTTTGACACATCTGGGAAGCAGCCTGCTGCCATAGTGATTTTGCTCCTCCTTCAAATTGACACCACCAGGGCTGGGAAAGAAGAAAGATTCAGAAATACAAACGGAGATCAGGGACCATTTGCAAGGGGATTTAACAAAAATCTTCTCTTTAGGCAGAACAAACATGATTGCTTCCAGCAGAAAAAGATCAAAGTCCAGAAAAAATTTACTAGCTCTTTTTAAAACAGCAGTGGGAATACTACATGTAGAATTGCTCTGTACTCACCTTCTGAAGGTCTATTTATAAGAGTAGTTGCAGTGTGACCAGCATTTTATTTCTCCTAAAATGATCCCTGCTGCTGCTACCTCAGGAACAGCTTGAAGAGTGAAAGAATTGGGAGAATGTCAGGTATCTGCTAGACTTTAACCCCAAACCTCACATAAACCTTTTGGGCTCATCTCCACAAAGATGATAGTGAAGTGCTCAGACTGAACTATGCTAGCACTAGTGGAGATGCATTGGTGCTGACAGTGAAAGAAAAAGGTCGTCGTGCATCAGGAAGGCAAGACAACCATATTTTAGACCCCTTTTTTAGCGTGAATCAAAGGGTGATAGGCAAGATAGGGAAATCAGAAGACTGAGTGTAGTCAGATCCAGAAACCTGTTCATTTTTGTTTTCAAGTCATTCTTTTTTGATTAATAATCTTTCAGTGCAGTTAAAATTATTCTTTGGATCAACATACAGTTCAGCAGGTTTGAAAAGCACTCTTTTTACATCATTATCATGAAGAACCACCACCAATAAGGACTTCTACATATGTAACATTTCATATGCACATTAAAATCCCTCTTAATTGGAGGCAATCATTTAAACTTTCGATTTTCTATAATGCCTTGTGATAATTATTCTGATGCCAACACTTTAAAGGGGAAGGTCAAAAGCCAGAAGCCAGTCACATGTTACCAAGAATGTCCTCTAGAGACTTAGTCTGCTAAGAGTCTTACCCTAATCCTTCCAAGGTATTCCTTGATGTTAACAAATCTGCAGCTAACCCTCTGCAGAAAACTTCTGTGCAGAATACAATGCCTACTCAAGTGGCTATTTCTTGCAAAAAGGCAGAATTAAAAAAAAAAAAAAAAAAAAGAAAAAATTTTGCTTCTTTCACACAACAAGATTTTATCCTCACTTTGTACAATCTCTATGAGCATCATTCAACTCTGGATTTCAAATTTTTCTTTTAGTCAGCTTCCAAATTGTATTTTCCCAATACAAAATGAAATAACATTTAGCCTGCGACCTTCCGCCACAGAGACTCCTGGAGTAGACAGCATAATATCAATGTTGCACAGCAAGATTTCACACTGACTACATCACATGTATGGCTCTTGAGGAAGCTTCCACACACAGAATGAAGCAAGGAACTAATTTTTTTTTCTCCTGCTTTTTTTACTCTGGAACACCAAACTTCAAATAAATCATTGAAAAAGCCAAACATATAAAGCATTAATGATTCTTATGTTTTCTCCTTCATAAGAACATCTGCCTTTTGTCAACCTGATATCAATATTTGCTCAGGGAGCAGTTGGTCAATATTAGAAATTCATACATTGTACAAGAATCACTGATGTACCAGCATTATTCAAAAGCTGATGCTTTAACTGAGGAAAATAAAAATTTTACACCTGCTAGAAAAAAGTTATAGGCCATGTATGGAGGTTATAACATTGACCCAAACATGTTTGGTCTTTTCATAAATTAATGATCCTAGCAAGAGAGCAAGATGTGAAAAACAGATAAACACAAAAACAAATGCTCTAGGGAGACCTTACAGCAGCCTTCCAGTACCTGAAGGAGGCCTACAAGAGAGCTGGAGAGGGACTTTTTATAAGGGCATGTAGTGACAGGACAAGGGGTAATGGCTTTAAACTGAAAGATGGTATCACAGAGTAGGTTTAGATTAGATATAATGAATAAATCCTTTACTCTGAGGGTGGGGAGGTACTGGAACAGGTTGCTCAGAGAAGCTGTGGATGCCCCATCCCTGGAAGTGTCCACGGCCAGGTTGGATGGGGCTTTGAGCAACCTGGTATAGTGGAAGTTGTCCCTGCCCATGGCAGGGGTTGGAACTAGATAATCTTGAAGGTCCCTTTCAACCCAAACTATTCTATGATTCTATGATCATCAGATACTATATTTTAACTTGTTCTCAATTCTGAGAGAGCAACACAAAAAAACTTGAAAGGTCTAAAGGCCATCAAGAATTGGTCAAATATAGCTGTGTTTACTCACATTAATAAACAAAGTCCATGGGATTATTCAGATGAGTAAGACTACAGAACAAATTTATATACCAGAAGGGGAAAAAAGAAGAGACAGACAGAGAAAGAGGATTTCATTGTGGGTTATCATGGTAAGAAAATATCTCAATTTAAAAGGCAACCATAAACAAAATATAGAAGTCAGGTAAAAAAAAAATGCTTTTAATCATACCTGTGCTGTAGTTAGATTCCTTCTCTTACTACCCTTGCAGACAGGTAGCATATTTTTCAGATTAATAGACAGGAAAGTCAACATTGACTGACTGTCCATCACCACTGTAGCCAGACAAGTATCATAAGGCATGGCAGAATTACAAAAGGACAGGCTGTTTCCTTCCTGCTCTTACTGCACTGCTGAAATATCACAGTGAGCCCCAAATACTGAAGAGCTTAAGAGTTCTTTTCCCCCTGTCTTCTGCTTTTTTATATACATTTTTAATTAGGCAAAAAGGGCTAATACAAATCAAATTAAATTATGACTATTAAACTGTGTCTCTTGGGGAAGATTTTCAGCATGATTAGCAGGGAATTAGGCAAACTTCTCCTTTAGCATTAATGAGAGTTTTGCTCCCAGTTCCTCTGCATTACGGTTATGACAGCCCCTGCCCCAGCCAGCCCCTATAACTTCCAGCATCTCATTATGCAAGTTTAGTTTGGGGCTGTTAAGCACTGCGAAACATGCACATTGCTCATTTATAACTGTGGACATGGGCAGAGGCCCAGGGAGATTTCAGAGGATGTTTTACTGTGAAAACAAGGAAGCAGAAGGTGTACAAGAGCTGTTATTGAAAATAATCTCATTTTCCTTGCCGTATCAGAGAACATTTTTCAGTGTTAAAGAGGATATCTTCTTCTGGAAAACTTCACCATTGCCAGATGGGCAGGACGGCCCAGAATAAAGCACAGATATACAAATAGCACGGGTCCTCTATCTGACGGGCTCAGGAAGGCATCCTGCCTCTCTGGCAGACCAGACATGACCATGCTGCTACCTAGCATAGTCCCCTCCCTCCACAGCTCCTCCAGGCTAAAGGAGGACAGAGCATGAAATTACCCCCCAAGCAATGATGATTAGCTCAGTGACAGGAAAGCCCTCCAACAGAGCCAAGGGCTCACCACAGCATGCCTGCATCACACCAGTGTTACATGGAAGGAGGTTACTACAATGCCCGCATTTCTCATTGTAAAACAGTTTTCTGCTGTAAGAAGACTGGGAAGTGGTCACTGAGTTGTATTTTTTTGTACTGCACACAATTCATTAAAGAAGAAAAGCAACTGCCAGAACTGCGTTTTTGTTTATTCTGGCTCCATAAATGACAAGATCGTCAGTGAACAGTTTTGCTGGATGTTGCTTTTGCCCTTTTGACTCACTTTTCCTTCTTTGATTTTGAAAGAACTAGAAAAATAGGGAAATGAAAAGTTGGTACATGATCCTCTTTTCTTCTTGAGCTCAGAAAAGGCTTTAAAAAACGCTTTTTAGATATTGTGATTGAGCAAAAGCATTTATGAAAACACACATGGTTTTCAAACACTACATGAAATGTATTTGCATTTCTGATGACTTTTTATTAGTACATGCTATCTAAAGTTAGTTTACCTGTTAGAATTTAATAAGAGGAATAGCAGAAATATTTTAGAAAAAAAATCAGTTTATACCTACGGAATTGAAAATCACTCTTAGAAAAGACACTTTTCTATTGTTATAGAATTTCCTAGTTAGAATACATTTTCCGGTACTTTTTTCATCTATCAAAAAGGGTATTAAAAACAAATTTTTTTTTTCCACATCTATAACATTTCCCTGTAAGACAATAGAATTCCCTTTTTTTTATTTTATTTAAGCTTGTATACTGCATGCATAAATAAATAACAGTTCAGAAACACATCCCTATAAGCAGGCAAGAACTGAAGTGATAGCTTGGTGTAACTTAACTTCACATGCAATGCAGAAATCATTTATGTGAGTAGAGAGAATTGAACCTCAGAAGGAATTAAAAAATTGTAAAACTTGGAACCTGAACACACAACCTGAGGTATTCAACTGTCTGCTTTGCTGGAAACTAAAAGTAAACAAATGTACATAACACATAACAGCTTTTACTGGTACCTCTTCATAAAGAATACTTTCCTTCCAAAACCAGCGAGAAACAGAAATGAGCTGGCAAAAAGATGAAATCCCTTTACACACAGTGTTTACGCTGAAAACACAGGCAATAAAGAGAATGTCAACTGCAGCAGCTCCAACCTTGTTTGTCACTAGATTAACTAAAGAGCCAACAAGGACAATGACTCAACCATTCATGCCCATTAGGCTTGCTGTGAAAGGCTCCATTCACTCACCAGCTGGCATGGTGGAAAGCTATCTAAAGATGTGAACAAGTGCAAGGGGTAGAGGCAGCCTGGCCCCACTGCAATCTGAAACCAAAGCTACAATTAATTATACATGGAATACGGCCAGGCACTCCTAGCATTGTAATCAAATGGACCACACAGAGAAAAGAAAATCCTTTATCACATAACATGCACTACAGAAAAACAGTTAGGATTCTTACAATAGAAAAGATTTATTTTTTTTAATTCTTTACAGCACTATTCCTGTTGACAGGCTATGAGTTTATACCTCAAAACTTCAAGTTTGCTACTTCTGTTTTATTTCCAATAAAAGGCTTATGTGCCTAACTATTTATCTATTCTTCTATCACCAAAATCAGCCACTTAATAGATATTTTTTTTCCCTTTCATATATGCTTTTTGTCCTCACACTTACAGCAATAATTTTATACTGTTCCAGTGCTTGTACACTAGAGATATTTAAATTTTCTGGATCATCACTCAAACTGCTTGCAAATCACAAGTCTAACCTAGGAAGTTCCCAATACCTCAACTAGACACTGGCAGAGTCCATGGAATTCAAGATACTGTAGCATGTTTCAGATGAGACAAGCCTCAGGTAATTTCCCTTTAGTGTAATTCTCCAAGACTTCATCAAAGGGAAAACAGTTGTCTGCAGACTGAATGTAAAAAGTGTGCCTCAAAATAAAACAATGACAAAAGTGGCTACGGCCAGCCAGAATGATGGAATCCATCAACATCACCCACATCACAAAAGCAACAACGTTCTTAAATTTTATCTGAGATGTGTAGTGCTAAATTTGTATCTTCCCATCGTTATTATCATTAAACACTATTACAGTACTATTTTGAGTCTTTAACAAAATTAGGACCCCAGGGTGAACTACCTGGTATACATACTAATAGTAAGATACTGTAGCTGAAGAACTTTGCAATCTAACTTAGAAAAAAACAACTCAAAACAGAAACAAAAAACCCAGCTACATTATCCATTTCTTTTGCTAAAAAGGTGGACACACAGGCAATCTGTGGCAGCGCTAGGAAGCAAAGACAGATGACCTTAGGCAGGGATTTAACCCCATACACATCTTTCTCTATCTTCATCCCCCTTTGCTCGTTATTTGTTTCATTTTTTTATTTGCTTGATTAATATTGAAAGACTAATTCCAATATATTTATTTATCCTTCTAATTCCTATTCAGAGTGTAATGCTCTGAAATCAATGGGAAGCTGATTGTTTAAACAGAAACAAAGCGGTCTTCAGTCTTTGCAGAATGGGGTAAAAGTTATCCAAGGAGAATTACTTCAAGCTTATATTTTACAGTGCCAGTATGGCTTGGATTTCAAGATACTAAAATATTGAACAATAATTAGACAATTTTTATGATCAATAAAAAGTTGTGAAGGCAAAGCAAGTTGTGTTACCAGCAAAGATTGTGAGAATATGCAGCTGCTTTATTACAAATTACACACAACCAACCCGAGAACCCTTAAAAAAGGTAACACTGCAACTGCCATTAGTTATTATGAAGGTATGTTATGTATTCATCGTGCAAAAAAAATGTATGATTCAATGCAATACTGGAAAGGACCAAAGGCTGAACCAGACCTAATTCAGTGCTTGGCATATAGCTCTTCTTTTACTGCCTAGCATACTTCTTGTTGGCAGATGTTATTTTCATGAACTGTCACTATGTATTTTGACTCAGAGGAGAAAAGGGCTGATTCAATGTGCATTCATGGATACATACACTGCTAAAATATGCAGAGATCTAAATCCCCACATAATACAGCATACAATAGAGCACCAGTTAGCATCTCTCAGGAACATCGGGCTTATTAGCAGGAAAAGACATTATATCTGAGAAGGTTTTTGGGTGATGGAGTTTTTTTTATTTATGATTTTTGCTTTATCACTGACCATTCAGGGTCTCCATAAGGCCACAACATGTTGAAAAATCAACTTGAAAAGGAGGAACAGAAGTTGCACGGACCACATCTGGCAGCAACAGCACCCATCCAAATGCAAGAGGACCCTGCCAATGAGGTAGTGTAAATAGGTATGCCTAAGTTCCTCTATTCTGTGGGTAGCCTCTGCGCAGGTAGGTGGAAGTATGACAAGCAGAGGAAGAAAGGCACCCCTTGGGAGCAGAGGGCTCCAAGCTGCACCCAGAGCACCGTTGCCTCAATGCTCAGACAAAAACCCGCATGAAAAGGGGGAAGATGACACACAAAAGCAGCCTTTTAGCAGCAGCCTGAAGTTACATCGTCTCTGCTATATTATAAAATTTGAACTTCTCCTTAGAGTCAGAGAAATATAAACACCTCCACAGCATGACTGGGCAGCAAAAGCAGGTGCCTCCCATCACATGGGGGAAGAGACTCATCCCCCAAGCACGACTGAGTGCACTAAAAGGAACCCCAGAAAATAGATCTCTTGTTTGGTTGGATTTTAACCTGATGCTGGGTATTACTGGGGCAGCCCAGGTTCCCCCAGCTGTGCAAAATTCCTCCATTAAAGGTAAGAAAGTATTATCATCCTTCACAAATGTAAACAGGCTAAGGGCTATATTTTCAACATGATTTCAAAAAAGTAAATAAGTACTAACTGGGATTTTCAAATGCCTGTAGGTACTTAAGACTACTGACAATAATGTGGAAAGGGGAAGCAAGGAGAGAAAATAGCACTATAAATCTGGGATGACTAATAATTTGAATTGGTTGTGGTAGATTTGAAGCACATGCAAGAAATGGATCTATGAGTTGACCATTGTAATCCTCTCCTCAGGGGAGCAGAAGCAGCATTTTGACCATATAACCATCTAGCTATACATATATACATATAAACAGACACACACCCTCTTTCAGTCCTATTAAATTGGACAGCCTACAATATAACTTGAAAAACACTTTGATACCAGTTGTCCAGTGATTTGGAGGGGTGGAGGAGGAACAAAAAAATCGAAACAAAGAACCCACATACAACACAAACATTTCATTTCTAAAAATTGAAAAATAGTCATATTCAGTTGGACTGACCACCTGAGTTTAGAAAGCAGAAACTCCCATGTTCTACTTTAGGATTTAAGCTCTCATTGAAGTCAAACATCAGATATGGATACCATGGGCAAGTGTAGCCCAATCCAATCTCTTGCTTTAAGTGAAGAAGCTAGGAAATCCGCAAGCAGCTCAATACAATGCCACTGTGGGACTTGTCTGCTTTGTACCACCTGAATTTCTATCAGCCACCAAACTGAAAAGAAAGTGTGACACTGCATGGCAAGTCTGATAGAGATGGGAGGTCAGGGGAAGGAAGGGAGATAAGGTGCTGGAACCAAACACCAAATCTCAGACAGCTTTCAGCCGCTTGAAGACATCATAGTTTGGCTGCAAAAGTCCCGTTTATATTGGATTCTTTTCTAGAATGCAAAATTAACTACTGTACCAAATGGCCCTGTTTTTCACACTGGATGTGAAGCTGAACCCAAAGCACTACAGTCTAGGGCCATTTACACACTGCTGAGAGACCTTGTCTACAGCCAAAGGCCTCCACGGGCAATTCTGTAACATTCTTCATTGCTTTCAATTTACATTTATTTAATCATTTCCATTACCCAAAGAAAACACACAAAATCCGTGAAGACTGAGGAAAAAAAATTAGGCTGTTCTACTTTGATAATACATTTTAAAATATTCTGTCAGCTCTACTGTTGACAGTAATCCTTCCTCTAGTTTTCATAAAAATGGCTTTCTTTATAATCAGAGCAAGAAAATACTGTTAGTATTTTACAGCAACCCCATTCACACAGGATTTGCTTTTCTTGTGCCCCAGAAAAGTTACTTTGGGAGCACAGAGAGCTGTGAATACCCCAGGATGCAAAGTGCCTGGATCCCATGGAGGGGGATTGTCCTTCCACCCAGGCAGCAGCTTCCCATCTGCATGCTGCCAGGTGACTTATTGGCATTTATGAGGCTGGTACAACCAACCCTGAATAATGTGTTTATAACATCTAAAGAAGAAGAAAAGAAGTGCTAATGAGAAATCAGCTCATTGTCATCTCATTTCTTTCGCATATTCAGTTATTTGCCATTTGCTTATGTCTTCTGACAACATTCATGCCAGCTGCTAGCTGAATGGGAGCTCTCCAGCGATGCCTAAATAGACTGTTTGTCTTCATTAGTGCTTTGTACAAATCCATTCAGCAAGGACTTGCAGACTGTCATTAGGCAGGTCCAGTCTTTCAAGTTGTGCTACCACAGTCCAAGACGTTTGCTCTAGCAGACTTTCCCCTGCTTTTGTTAGTTTGGCATAGGAGAACCAGTTTCTATTACACTGAGTTGGGTTTTTTTTGTCATCGTTGTTGTATCCCATCACTGGGGCTTCCAAGCATACTTTCACATTGCACTGCAAGGGCAGAGGGGAAAACACACACACATGCACACATCTTTGGGTAACAGATTTCATTGTATTGTACTTATTTGCTTTCCACTTTTCTTGCATAAAACAATTTAGTAATAAACCCGTATCAACTAGATGATTGAACACAAAGTAAAAGAGAGACCTAGCCTGACCTTTGATTTTTCTGCATCAAGAGACTGACGAGATGACATTATAGTAAGAGGATAACAATGGCACATAACCTCAGTAGCTGAAGTTGAATGAAAATAATTTTTAAAGTGGGGGCAAGATTACTGTTGTCTTTCAAAACAAATATCCTTGTCCTCCAGCATGCTTGGAAAAGTGCATGCAAAGCTGGAGTCAGGCTTTAGATGCAAAACACTGATATTCAAGAGAAGCAGCAGCTGTTTTTTCTATGCTTCTAATAATTCAGAGAAAAGAAATTTTATTTTTTAAGAAGTTCTCAACAATAGTAGCAGATCCTTCTACTTGTTCTCATTCTAAGATCTGATCCCTTATTCCTACCTATAAGCATGGTCCTCTGACATGAGGCTTTTGCCTACAATTTATCACCTTCTTAGACTATTCATCACAGGGAACATATGCTAACCATAGGATATATGCTATGCATTTCCCTTTCAGGTGTTGCTCTTCAAAAGAGTCCATCTTCACCACAGTTCCAAAGCAGTACCAAGAGAAAACAGTCCTTCAGGACACGGCGACGATCTGCTCTTGTGCTATACACCTACATAAGGCACCAGGGGTTTGCAAGGGAACCATACAAGTGGTGCTGAAAGGCTATTGAAAGCAATATTGAAAAAAAAAAAAAAAGTCACTTACCTTGCTACCCCTAATTTAAAAATGTAGGACTAGGTCATCAAGTCTTGTATCTTGTTGTCAGAAATAAACACACCACACAGATAGAACAACAGTTATCTTAAAATAAGTTAGGGTTATCCACTGTATTCCAATATATTTATTATATGAATCTATTGCAGGAATGCTCTAGGGTAATTTCTAGCTTGGATGCTAACTTGTGATCAGTCCTTGAATTCATCCTTAAAGGTCTTCTTTCTAACATTTTATTGCAAAGCCTATGGTATCTGGAGTCTGTTGGGGAGTGAAAATTTATTTTCAGAATATCTACAAGAACATTTCAGCCTTCATTTAAATTTGATTTAAAAAGAATTACTTCTAGCTTTATTACTTTATGGTTGTAAAAAGAAGTTTGAAAGTATCAAAGCATGCTGAAAGTCAGAGGTAAACAGAAAAAGAACAGATATAATTTTAGGACACATTTTCAAGGAAGGTCTGCATAAATGACATTTCATTGATAAAGAGGATAATGCTTTAAACATTTCTGTAACTTACTGTCACTTTAAAGGACAGAAAATTCAGTAGAAATAAAAAAGAACATGAGAGACTTCTAGAAGATGACAAACACCAACTAATTCTCTGGAGACAAAGGGAAAGAGTGATATAATAGTCTCATTCTTAATAAATGACAACATTTGCTGGCAAAGGTAGATTACCCAGAAGAACAAAAGCATTCCAAGAGTTCTCACACAGAGTCTTAAATTCTGGTTTTTAGGTTTGTGGGGGGTTTTTTTGGGGGTTTTTTGGGTTTTTTTTCGTGTTTGTTTTTTTTTTTTTTTTTTTTTTTAAATAAAAAGGTTTAGAAGTTTCTTATTAGACTTTCAGAGATCACAGCCTGGTTGTTAACAGTATTCTCTCTCCTTAGTCTAAAGTACACCAAATTAATAAATTTATCAACAATAAAGCCTCCTACAAGTAAAAGACTGAGAACAGGTTTCAACAGGAGTCTTTAGGTGTGTAAGTCTCCATATACATTAACATCTGCATCCAAAAGCTCTGGATAGATGTTTTCAATGCTAAGTATAATGTCTCATTAACATTTTCTTTCAAATCACTTAGCCTAGTTTAATAATTTTTCTACATTTGATTTAATGCATGTCAGATATAAATGCGCTTCTGAAAGGCAAAAAAAAAGTAACATCTTTTCAATGGAGGAGATAAGATATGTACGCACTGAAAGAACTAAGTTCTTTAGAAAAAACAGCAACAGATTATGTCTATGTGAAAATTAAAGCTACGTTGGTATTATTATTTTTTCAATTCATTCAATTTTTACTCTGGCAAAAGGCTTTGAGTTAAAAGCAGAGCATTTTATTTAACTGCAGGACAACTTCAGCATGGATAGCAGCAATGCAAGCTTCTATCTATTTCCTAGGCTATTGTCTACTCTCTCTTGGAGACACTGCTCTGGAAATCAGTTTTCCATATTTCTCATTTGGTGCGTGAGCTAATTTTAGAAATATCACTTACACTTTTTTTTACTCATATCAGTTTCAAATCCCTTTATTTCATCATCAAAAGATATGAGCAGTGAAAGCATGAACCCCCTGTTGCTACTTAGCAATATCAGACCATGAGACCATCATACCAGCCATATTAACTCTTCACTGTTTTAGTCCCATGATAGATGAAGTTATTGCATGCTGGTTTCTTTAAAGATCACCACTCCTTCCCTACTAGAAACAAATTGCATCTGCAGAACTCAAGCTTTCACTATGTAACCAAAACCCAAGAAACTTTAAGATTATTATTATCTCCTATGATTATTAAGCTCTGAATCTTATCACAGCACATAAAATCATGAAAGAAACAAGAACCACTTCCTTCAATCACAAAGGAAGGACCTGCTTTCTCCCAGAGGAGTTCCTGTATTGCACTGTCTCCTGAGCTCCTTTCAACTGTCAGACCCACCTCTTCTGTGAGAAAGCACAGAGTCCTAGGAAGATCTTTGCACACAACAGGTCTTTCCAGTGAAAGGAAATGATTTTTTTGACAGAGAAATGCAGAGCCTGAAAAGTTCTGACTGGGATTCATTTTATTCAGCAATTTGGGTAGGTTATGACAACATAGGTAATAAAAAGCATCTACATATTTATACCATATTTGCAAAAACATACATCTGGTCTTGGACTGTAAAATGGATGTACCACTTCTACCATACAACCTGAAGAATGCAACGCTTCTGTAGAAAAGATCCCAGGTACTACCTACAAACAAAAAAATCACAGCCCACAAAAGGCTTGACACTCAATTTAGTTCCTTTGGGCCACAAACACTGTATTACTGGGGCAGTAGATTTTTCTTCCTGTAGTCTTTGATGTTATAAACACAGTTGGTTTTTTTTAACACCGGGAAGTAAAAGACAATTCATTATATATTACTTTATTTTGATAAGTTAGGAAAAGAAGATTCTCAAAGCAGAAGAGCATAAAGGTCCTTCATGCTTTCCAATTGTCTTTTTATACTGTCTAGACATTGTCTTATAGATTGACATTATATGTTAAGTCACAGAATATCCATGAAACAGAAAACCGCTTCTTTTACTTACTCTTTTTCAATATCCTTATTTAACAAGACAAACAGTAGCAGGGTATGTTTCCAGTATTTTTAGAGCAATAACATCTTCCTTGAAGGAAAACAGAAGGAAAATTATTTGCTGGCTGTTAAAGAATATCACGTTTTACCATTCATTACTTTTTCTTTATCTCTTAGGGTGATTTCTTTCCCCCTTTTTACCACAAAAAGTACACTTTAGGAACTGTTTTATTGCATACAAAAGTGTAAATAATACATCTACTCTCCCATTATTACAAGAAAATTACAAGGTTGTTAGTGCTGAAGCCAAAGACATCAGTTAGACTCTTATAAGAACACTTCCAGAGCTTAAGCTGACATGAATAAGCAATTTATCAAACAACTCTCAAGTCACAGAAGCAAAACGCTCTCTACAACCAGCATAAGGACTCTTTAGAAAAATCAGTTTGGTTAGATGAACTGGAAGAACAAGAGGAATACCCACCCCCAATTATTTCAGTAAATAGATCTGGCCAAAATTGTGTCATGAAGAAAATCTCTGGAAGTCCCAGCAGAAAAGAGGGTGTTAGAAGGAAAGGGTCAACATTCAGGACCTGGGAAAACTTAATATCAGAAGGTGTAGTGATAGCAGGCTTAGTAACCTCAAAGTTTAGGTGCTTGCCTTTTCCCCCCCCACAGTTATGTGGCTCCTCCATGAGAAGTGCAGGCTCCTCCATGAAAAGATAAAATGCGTCTAGAAAAGTAAAATGTGTTGCTTTTCCCCTTTTCTTTATCTGTGCATCATATGATCATTTGTACCCAGACAACAATATTCTGGAGCATCCTGTCATGATATTTCAAACAATACCCAGGCTATATTTATGTGAACACTTGGAAAAATAAGCTTTGTTGACTTTCACTGCTCAACTGGAAAATGACCAGGAGCACACTGCACTAAAACTTCCAAGAACTCATTAACCTTATAATTAAAAGTGAAAAAAAAAATTGCTACTGCTTCTAACTTCTTATGCTATTTACTGGGTCACACTGTGCAATGCCTAGCAAGTTTGATAAGGGCAGTATATAAAACTGTCAGCTCATCCTTAGCTACTTTGCTCCATGTTATGAGTTATCATCCTGCTGAGATAGCTCTACATATTGTCTGAGTAAGCCTATATTTATTATATAACCACAAGTAAATGCTTTAGCACAAGGAAAGTACTAATTATGTTGTATGTTAATGAATCTAAATATGCTTTTCCAAACAGTATTTCCTACAACTGCTTTTCATAGTTTTTCCCCTACTCCTTACGTGAATGCCATTTTGCCTAATGTAATGCCACCAAGCCATTCTAGTTGCCAGCAACAGCTGCACTCACAGCACCATCCTCTAAGCAAAAAGAGCTTTACAAATGCTGCAATGCTGTTTTCTCATTGCTATCTGTGATAGAATAGTTACAATAGACTGTACGTGAAACTCCACTTTCTGCAGAAATAAGAGCTCCAAATCGCTGACAGTGTTTAGCATGACAGTCTGACATTACCCATCTGAAACCTGCATCTTCCACACTACAGTATGCTGTGCTATCAACTGAGCCTTCAGACAAGATTTCTGCAGCCATACTTTAGCATAGCTGTCAGGTGCTGTTATCTAATGTCCAGGACTTAATAACACATCTAACTTAATGTGAAGAATTAAATTCATTAACCAGTTGTGATTGCCAGCAGAGATACACATGAGGAAGCAGGGTAATAGAGAGAAGTCTCCAGGACAGAAGACACTATGGACCCTTTCCTAAAACAATGAGTGCAGTCAATACCTTGAGCACTTTACTGGGTGGTATCCACATGTCAGGAAGTTGGGAGAAGTTTCATAGCTTTTCTGTAATCTGTCACTCTGCACCAGCATGCTTATCTGAGCAGTTACTCAGTGTAAGAACCTTCATCTGCCCTCTCCTTCAGCGTGCAGGTCATTTTCTTGCAGGCAGACAGAATTATTTAGCTATTATGTGTGGCAAGATGATTGAAAGCCTAGGAGACCTACTTTTAGCAGGTCAGCCCCAGTGTTGCAAGGGGTGCCCATAAGGATTCACATGCAAATAGCTTTAGAAATCACTGATGGGGATGAAGGGGGGAGGGAGGAATTGCTGTTGACATGGCAAGGTCCCACATATCCATGAGAATAAAGACAGCATAAGAATTATACACATTTAGACCTCAGCATTATTCATACCCATCACCTCTCACTATTGTAGGAAAGCAAACCACAATCAGTGATTCAGCAACGCTGGCCCTCTACGCACAGGCTCTCCTGCTGAATGCAAATGCGACAAACAATGAGTAATTTCAGTTCAGCTTTGTGCTTATTCTCCTTGGGAGAGGAAACTGGCTGTTCCACTCACACAGCAAAAATGAAATATTTTCTTCAGTTCAACACTTAGGAGTGCAACCAAAATTCTTAAATTATTCTCCTTTCACTACAGCTGCTGTTCACAGCTACAGTGACACAGGGATGAACAAGGAAGAGAAGCTGTTTTAAAGAGACAGCCTCTTAAAGAAGATAATTTCAGTCAATTTTCTTTGCTTACAACAGACATCCCTTGGAATCTGTGGAGGTGTATCATTAACAAGTGTTAAAACTTTATGAAAAACCTTGACTACAGATATGCTGGGTGATTTCCTGGCCTTTTGGCTAATTTAATAAATACCTGTGGTAGAAAAAAAGCAAACGTTTCCTGCTGAATGGCCATAAGGAGCACATGACATTGGATTGGAAGGGGATGCAAAGTAGCTGAACGAAAGGCAAAGGACTGGTGGGGGATCCTAAACCAGAGATAACATATAGAATTTTTTCAACAGCAGTATTTGATTAAATAATCCACATAGGTAACATGATATTATCAATCATTTCAAGTCTTCAGAAAAAGACATCTACTGTTAAGTAAAACATTCCTGCCCTATCTCAGCCAGAAGAACCGAGATGGCTGTAGGAAATACAGAGTGACTTTTTCTAGATGATCATATGGTCTGATTGGTGTTCACACCTCTGAGTACCTCCTGCATCCCACAGGAAAATCTAGTGTACTTTTGTTTATTTACCTTTATGCAGGAGTCAAAAAGCTGCTAAGGAATTTAGTTCCCCTTTAGCATTTTGCAGCCTCTCCCTCTGTCTTCTTGATTGAGCAGCTATTAAACCAGAGGGGCACTACAGTAAAATTCAGCTTTGGGAGGGGTGCCAGAAAACCAAGTGAGGAGTATGCAAGAGGGCTCTGGAAAGGACAGAGTGAAATTAAATAGCATTTGGATCTCCAGAATGGAAGCTCTAAATATATTATAATTACACTCTTAAGTGTATAGTCCAGTTTACAGCTCTAATAAAACTTCATCAAAACTGTGTCCAATCTATTAGACCCCATTTCTACTGCAACAAAATTTCATCTAGGAAATTTAGAAGAGAACAGAAGTGGTGGAAAAAATCTGACTGCTATATTTGATTAGGAAAAAAAATAATGCCAGAGGCAGATATAATATCAGTTTTCAAACTAAAAGACAACAGCAAGCAATTATTTTTCATGGCTGCTAGGAACAGGAGAACAAGAACTTTAGCTTAATTTGCAATAACTAACACTCAGCTTAAACACTGGAGGAAATTCTGAAGGCACTGAGAAAGAGATGAAACACGAAGTTAGACTAGCTAGGGAGACTGGAAAATCATCCCTGAAGGTTTTCAAGAGCAGACACTAGCAGAACATGTGTTAGGGAGGGCTGAGTACACTTGAACTCACATCAACACATAGGCAGAGATTAACTGGTTCCTGGGATTCATCCCAGCCCACAGCGCCAGACTTTGTATAAGGACAAGGACTAGAAACTGTTTTATCTGAAGAACAAAGCAAGTTTCTGTTCTTCCTTTTTCAAGGGAACACAGTATGCCTGTCTGCAATCAAGATATCTTTTAAAGCAGTCACCAAACTATGACTACTTCCAAAATTGTTGCTGAAGAAGGGAATGGAAATTTCTGCTTTCATTTGAAGTCATATTCTCTACCAGACACTCCTACTCATTAAATAAAAAAAGAGCTTAGTGCACAGTCATACTGTAAACTTCTTTTTTTACAAACATCGCTGAGAAACCTTGGGAAGGCATCAAATAGTTTGTTTTAAGTAAGGGTCATCTCATTTACAAGCTCTGAAAAAAATCAGTGAATTTCAGTCTCGCTCCACTGTATAGTAGGTTTAGCCCAAGAGAAACTGCAGCTGCCCCAGGACTGGAGCTTGTTCTCTGAGGAGATAAAAATGAGAAGTGGGGGGACCATACAAAAAAAAATATCTTAGCTTTCTTTCATGAAGTTAATCACATACCTATAGGCTATTAAAAAAAAAATCAATAAATCTATTTCTCCTGCAAACAGCAAGGAAGGAAAAACAGAAATAGTTTATATTACCCTGACCAATTGTATTTGGGAGGGAATTGTTCAGGTCCATAGCGAAGATAAACAGGCTTTATACTGAGATCATTATTTGTAAGCAGAAAAATGTATCAAAGTCAGTCCCCTTCTCTTTTTCACACACTCCATTTTCAAGTTACACACACCCTTTGGCCTATGTAGAGAGGTATCCTGTGGACCTCTGTTAGTACTTGCATAACATTTCCAATCATTACTCCATTTCCAAAATGCATTTTTTATCTCACCCAAACCAGATCTTTCAAGTTATCCTTCCAAACAAGACTTAAGATCAAACACGCCTAAAGTTACTCAGCAAAACTTTCACATTCCTTGTTGTTGATATCAGGATTATCAAGAACATTTGCTTTCCCTTTTTTCGTTGTTGCAAGTGGAGTTCCCAGCACTTTGCTTAATAACAAGTGTTGCTTGCTGGATTCATGCCTTTTCCTGCTGTTTTCCTTCTGCCTTGACCTTCTGCCCTGCCAGTCACTGCTGATGTGCATTTCTTTTGTAATTTCAGCTCCAGGCCACCTCCTTTGCCCATTATTAGAAGTCAGCCCTTCCAAAAAGGCCTCTCACCTTCCACGTTCTACTACAGTTTCAGTCCAACCCCACACCTTTCCTACCAGCAGCACGAAGCATGTCAAACCTATGCAAGTCCAAAAATCACAACAATCTGCTTCTGCCTACACCTCTATATTAAATACACACTTTACATATATTACATATGCAAACTTTTATAATTTAACTTTCTAGTTATTTAAGAAGTCCTAGAGTAATATTTTTAGGATCCCCTCTGCAATGAGAGGGGTTTAAAAACAAACCAAAACACACCAACCAAACAAAAAAACAGCCCCACACCCCTTAAAAGCCCAACAAAAAACACCCACCCCCAAGATTCCTAACTTCCAATCTCTGTGTTTTAAGAAATTTATTAATATTGGAGATTTTTCATAGCTAATTAAATCACCTAAACTTACTGTAATATTAAAACATTTGTTTCATAGGTTTATTTGGTAAAACAGCTTCTGTGCTAAAATAGGCTTCTACACTGATGTAAACATGGCCCTGCTAGGCAGAAGGTATTCTGTGATTTGTTTTCAGTTCAGTAAGCACCAGGGAAGTCATAACTCCGACAAGGACAGATCTACTCTGACCCAAATGGCATCAGCTGTTCTAGCCTTAAAGTAGGGAGGTCAATGACCTGGTAGGAAGAGTGCTAAAACAAATCTCATAATTAATTGATGAAGAAACTTACAGCAGGGGAACGAAGAATGTTGAATACATACTCAAAATATCCAGTTCCCATGGAAAGGAGAGCATGCAACCTTTTAATCAAGAGCCCCCTTTAACAAAGGCACATTTTAGAATAAAACATTTATAATTCTCACAAGTATCCTCAAAAACTCAATAGGTTAATAATATAGAAGGGGAGGGGGAATTAAAAATTATCCATGCAGAAGTAGAGAAAGAATTGTTTTATTCTTGCACACTTCTCTCTAGCCCATCTCTGTTCTCCATACTCGGGATATAAGTTTGTATTTTTTATTTTTAACCTTAAGCCTCAGGTGCTGAAGGATGCTTTCAGAGTAATGGGCAAACAGCATTCCATTCCTAGGGGAGCAGCCACCTCTCCTAACAGGGCTCTGGATCATTCAGTACTCATCCCCGTAATGAGTACGGGAAAAGAGAGGTGAAAGACTATCACTTCATCTGAGCCAGTCTAGGCATTGGTAACTCACGATGCCTGCACTGAGCGAGGTTTCTGTTGACAGGCATTAGCCAGGAACTCCTTGGCATGCAGGCATGACTGCAAGGAGCGTGCCTGAACTCGAACAGAGGGTTGCCAATGAGCGTGTAAAACCCAAAAATGTGTACAACAGTAAGCTGGATATTCAGGATTAATTTATTTATGTCTGCATCTCTCTGGAAGCAAACAAAAGATTACCACTTCAGTGAACACACTTTCACTTGAAATCAGCAGACCTCCTTTATGCAAAGAGGCTTGCAAGGCTACACAGCAAAAATAAAAGAAAGAATCCACACACCTTTACTCTGCCAGCAATGATTACAAACAAAGCCAGAAAAAAAACCCAGAATAACAGTTGGATGGTCTTCTGAGTCTGAACTGCTGCCAGTTACTACATTTTGAATTAATTGGCAGAGTTTTACCTCGTCTCTATGCAAACCACACTCATTTTCACACGTAGGTCTTATGTGAGACCTCGGCTCCATGGCCCCTCACCCTCAACGCTTCACTTCTAGCAGTGATCTAGATGCCTGAATGAGCTAGTGTGGCCAAAATATTGCTCCTGATCATTTAAAAGAAAGTGCCTTTTGAACAGAGCTGCCACGGGCAAGGCTTAAAACCTGTTTCTGAAATAAAGCTTTGTTGCATTTCTGGCATGGGATACAGCAACAAGCCGCAGGCTTCTGCTTTGGTCCCAGCCATGGTGCTGCTGCAAGGCTGGGTGCATGAGGCAGCCGGCCCCCAGCACACCCTGCTGCACTTTGTGCAGGGTTGTTTATACCCAGCATGCCAACTCTGATGACTTTGCAGCAAGGAGAGGAATGTACAGTACTTTTCTTTAAGCCTCAGCTAACACACACGGTGGGGGGAAAAAAACCCACCAACCCTCTGACACTATATTTCAGGTTCACTGCCCAGCGTTTGAGTCAGGAGGTGAACTGAAACAATGCAAAGCCCTTGTGTTTCCAACAGTACAATTACAAGACAAAAGCCAAGCCTTGCACTAATTATACGTTCACCTGACTCAGGAAGCTGGAGCTTTAAGGACAAAACCCAAACAGCTCTTGACTCAGTGGTACAAGCATCTGCCTCCTCTGCAGGGCTGAACTGCCCAGCGCGAGAGCTGGCCTTCGTTAGCACCCTGCACTTTAATTGTTCCTGTCCCTTCACACTAAACACTGAAATGTTCTGCTCTTGAGCCATCAGGGAAAAGCTTAACCTAAGCCAATGATATAAAAATGAAAAGGTGCATTTGTTTGCTAGGCAAATAGTGTTTGCCCAATGCTAAGCTGTCCATTTCTATAGGCTTTACAGTATCTCATTCTTTAACTTGGAAAACATTATTTCTATTAGCAGAGAACAGCATCTAGCAAGAATGATAACACCTCATGCAGGAGATAAGTAGCTCTTCTGACAGGCCAACTAACAATTAATAAATTGGCTGCAAAATGGAGAACCTCTGGATGCAGTGCCTGAGCACATTTGCTTTGTAATTTATTTTGCTAATACATACAGAATTACTCAACCTTTGAGACTAAGAAGTGAGGTTATTTGTTTGCAACTGACTTCTCATTACACCTGTCTTGATTTTCTTTTCATAAAACAAAAATCCTCAAGTATCTCATGGCAGCAATCTGGAAAGCATGGACAGGTACAGAGCCCATGGATCCCATATCAATGCTTGGAATGGGCGAAAGCACAGGGCAGCTCAGACTGCACATTTTCCTGAAATCCATAACCCAGTTTCTCTGGACACAAGGAAGAGGAAATTGATTTCTTTGGTCACAGTTCCTCTATACTCTCCCCTGTGTTTTTGAGCTGCAGAGCAGAAAGGAGGGGCAAAAAGAAAAAAAAAAAAACAAAAAACAAAAAAAACTCCAAACCTCCACCCCAGCACCTTAATAAAAGGGAATAAACCAATATAAGGCAAATAGAAAGTAAACACAATTCAATGAAGTCTGCAAACCTTTTCAGTTTGAACCTCAGGGTTTTGTTTGTTTGCATTCATATTTTAAAAATAGTTGGCAGACTAAGTTTGCTAGTGTGGACATTCAGAGTAAATTAAAAGCAAACATTGAAGATCATTCATGAGAAGCAAATTTTGATGCAGTAAACCTAATATGTATAGGATTTCTTATAGTTACCTAATCCAAAACTGAAGTCACAGACTACATGAACAGCCCTGCTGAAAAGGACAATAAAAAAGTGAAGCATTTTCAGGAATATTATCTGTCTAATGCTGAACACTTTTGACCAGCTACCCATGTGATTTATATATCTGATCATAACAGCTCAGCTTTCAAATATCAAAGGCTTTCACCTCATTCCTAGTGAAGCAGCAGCAGACCAAGGACTTTTCTATAAAGTCAGGGAAAATACCTTTGAGAATAGATGACCTTTTTCTGGAAAGCTGCTCAGGGAGCTATCTCAAAGAAGGAGCCCAATACTTTGAGTCTTACAGCCTGGGCTCCATGCAGCCAGGAGATCAAAACCAGTAACACCAGTGGTACTCTTGGAAGCAATGGTTACTGTTGTCTGGGGCCAGGCCACCCACCAGAGAATTTTTAAGGACCAGGTGTGAGAGTTGTGAGATAGAAGTGGAAACAAAGTGCTGCAGCACAGCCCTGCTTAGGCCCTCCAGCCAGGATTCCAGGATTTTCATCTGTATATCCCTTCCCACCCCCTCCCTCTTTCCCTGTCTAAGAAATGGACAGAAGGATCAGGCAAGCAAGCTCTCTCCTCACTGCAGGGATCACTGCAAGAGGTGGCACATTGTCAGGCATCTCCAGCACAGGGCAGACAAAGGGGATGAGATACTTGGGCCACATTGGGAAGCTCGCACAACCACACTGTCCAAGAAGTGCCATCCACAGAGCACTTCAGTCACACCAGCATTTCTCACCACCACCAATTTATTAGTAGGATGTTTGCCTGAAACAGAGGAAAAGGCTTTCAGCAAAACCCACTGGAGTGGCACTATCAGCAGGGGCCACATGAAGGGAGCATGCTGACCTCCAAATTTTCGGTACTGTCACCCTGACCCTATGGTCCTACTTGGGCAAGTTCGCAAACCACAACCTTGATGCAGCTATCAAAAAAAAAATTATTACTTGTTTGTAACTTTTTAAAAAATAAACAGCTTCCTATCAGTATTAAATTGAAAACAAGTTTCTCTGGTGAGGGCTGCTCTGAAAAAAAAAATTCTTTATCAAAAGAAAATATTTTTCAGGCACGCCTGAAGACATTGTAGAAGAAACCCTACTTACCTCCACAAATATTGCAGGAACTCAAACTCAAAAATAGAAAACATAGTTCTATGAAGAGCAAACGTGGATTAGAGATTCCCATACCTTCTTCCAATTTATAAGGGCTAAGAATGTTATTCAGCCTCCTGAGGTTTCCACGTAGCGGAAAACTACTGAAGCTATGCAAATCATTTTGGAGCTGCCCTTGGTATAAATTTATCCTTGCTGTAGCACTGCTATGTTTCAGCTTCTAATTCCATTCATCTCTATTAATAAATTCTCTTCAGAGACCTTGACTTTCCGTAGAAAATTAACCAAAAGGTACTATGTATTCATAAACTTGGTAGCATGTATGCATATGTGAAATAATGCATGTTGAGATACTGCAAAAAATAGGAACCAACGATTCTGGAAACAGGCAGGAGGGTCTCTATGTTTCTGTGCTGCGGTCCGTTTGAGACAGACTTAAAATTTATGATAAAAAGTTCACTAAAATACAATTTTATATACCCACTGAATTGGTGTGTTTGTTCATTTTGCTCATTGAAATGTCCTCCAAAATTGATCTTTCAGAGGCTACAAGCACTGTCATTGACATTCACAAAAAAAAATTAAGGAAAAACAACAACAACAAAAAAAACACAAAAAAAAAAAAACCACAAATAAAAAAACCCACAAAGCCATAACAAAAAAACTACTCCCCCCCAACCCTTTTTCAGGAAAACCCAGTCCTGTTGAGTAAAACATTTCCAGTATAAAGAATATGAAATCACCAGGTACAGCTATCCAATATTAACTAAGACAGCTGGGTCTCAAGGACAATCTCCACATATCTCACCTCACAGACTCATTCTTGCATTTTTCATGCAACTGCCTCCCTCTACATATAAATAAACACACAAAGGTAGTCAACATTCAAATTATATCAACTGCAAAGTATTCAGCTATCTGTACTTTCCCTAATTTTACTTTTCTATAGTTAATATACCAAGGAGGCAGACATGTAACCAAAAAAACCCACAAAACCTCCTTTGACCTTCAAGCCATCCTTTGAATTTGACATTGAAAAACACACTCTGCAAGCAGGTGGGGACTTTGGCTGACACATGCTTACCCCATCTTCAGTCATAAGGAACACCTGCTTCACACCTGCATCAAGTGGGAGGCAGTGCCCTTAGGAAAGCAAATTGGGCAACAGGGGAAAGTGAAAAAGGAACCAATGAACAGAGTTTTACATTAAAAGTAATACTTTTTCCTCCAGAGCTGCAAGGACTATTACTATAGCCTTTATATTTTCCCCTAGTTATCTGCCATCGGCTTCTATCCATCTTGAAAACATAGGAGAAAAGCAAGCAGACATATCCTAATAATAAGACCTCACCCAAAACAGAGAAACACCTTGGGAGCAGGGATCAAACATAGAGAACAACAGATGGTGTGGAGGGTGGGAAGGCTGAGGGTCACAGCTTTTGGAGGAGGCAACTTGATGAGTAGGAAGAGAGAAAATAGGAAGAAAGAAGAAAATACCTGATCATTACTCATCAGCACTAAACAGCAGCCAAAGTTTTCTGAAGGCATCCAGAGGACCATGAGCTTTTCCCAAGACTGATGAGTGCTGCCCCAAGCCAGTAGACATGAGATTTGACCAGGTACTTCTGCACTAATGGAGATGTCTGGAGCCCCCTCTCTGCTTGCAATCAATTAGCAAAACAAAAAAGTTTAATGGCAACAGCCTACATCTGGAAATATTTTGCTTGATCATCACCTTCAACCTGTGGCACTGGGCCATATAGTACAGTCTCTGGGAGGAAAGCATGCATGGCTTTCCTCAGAAATACCCACCATCCACTTTATTGAATTAGATCACCTTTTTTTGGACTCTACTCTTACCTCTATTCTTCACCCCAATTAAATTAAGGTACTTTTTATTATATCCATAACTCTACAGAAAATTTTTGCAATGTCCTAATCTCCCTTTTGGGGAGATTTCCCACCACCGGACATCAATAGGCCATTGCTAGAGCAGAGTACGTTGTCATGATTGACAGATACAGAGTTTGACCTACCCTTCTTACCCATTTACTATTTAATTCTTTGGAATGAATCTTTAAAAAAAAATTGATATCACACTCCTGTTGTATACTGTACTGCTTACAGTGCACCAAGCAACAAGAAGCTCATGTTGGATTTATGACAGTATAGTTGGCTGTAATTTCAAATTTGTGAGGATAAGTAACCTAGCTATAACATTGTAACGGCTGTAGGAAAGCAGAGTTACACTCACTAGGAATCATCCTTCTCAGATTAAATCTTGCTTGTAGACAACTGACTGTAAATAGTTGTCCCTTGATTTTGTTTTTGATGAAAAATTTATTTTACAGATTGCAGCTGTCAATCTCTACTAATTCACTTTTCAAAGATGCAAGATTTTGCTAAGTTCGATCTCCAGAGTCTTTCTTCCCCCCCTTCATCCTTCCATTCTCCCCCCCAGCAGGTTTGAGTATCTGTCTGCACAAGTCTCCTGTCTCCTGCATATTAATAGCTGGCAGCGCTGAGCTGAAGAGCTGAGTATATTTGTAACCAAATAGCCAAAATAGGGATTTATACTTCATTTTTCTGTGCCTAAACCTCCTGCAGATGCTTGTTGCTATTGTGGCAAGCTGGGTGTATCTTTATTCAACATTAAGAGGTAACAGATCCTTAGATAGTCATAATTGATGCAGTTCTGCAGATATTCTTGACTCTCCGCTAATGCTATCAAGCTAAAGCAGTTTAAAAAAAAAATCATATAAATAATGGTAAATGTCTTGTCTAGCCCCTCTTAAAGTCAGGGGAAAGTCCCTTGCTCACATCAGTCATTTTAAAAATAATTTCTATTATGAAGACAGTAAGGAAACTAACCAGAGTACAGTGATAGCTCAAATGTATGATCTAAGTTTAACTGACTTTGAACACAAGTTTAAACGAGTTTTCTTGTCATAAACACTACACATCAAACCAGTTGTTAAAGAACAGCTGCTCAGATTTGCAGTTCCATGATGCTGGAGTCCTGCTATGATCTGTACAGCAATACAACGCAGAAGAAAGCACAACCCCATGCTTCCCACTACGTGCTCTCAGACAGGCTTTCCAGAGCACGGCTTACTGCTGCTATCTTGCATAATATACTTCTGGAAGGGAGCCAGTACTACAACTTGATGTAGATTTTTATTAACACACAGGTCTCAAATAAGAACAGAGTGAAACAAAATTAACTGGTTTTGTTACTGATTAGAACTTAGGAAACAAATTATGAGGTCAAACTAAGTTATTAGGTTTTGGGGGGTTTGATTTTTTTTATATCAGATCCTAGACGGTTAGAAATTTATGATTGGAGGTGCTGAAGAACATCTTGCATTGAACAAAAAAAAGAACAAATAAAGCATTTCCCAACTTTGGAGCCATTATACTATTAGTGAAGAGAATTTTTAGCTCGTCAAGCAGTTACAAGGTTAAAGAAACTTGTATTTTAGGAAACTGAAAACATAGTTTTTACTCTATAATTTTCCACAGTACTGTATTAATGCAGGAAATCAGTTCCCAGGTGCTTTAGATTTTTGTTGGAAGTCTTTGGACTCATTTCATTGGGGCATCCAAGACACCTGCCTAAGGCTACATATTTAATCAGATATTATGGGACCTGTACCCTCCTGGAACAGCAGCTAGAGGCAAGGCAGGAATAACTGAAGTGCCTGCTGCTGTTTGAAATATCCTATGTTATTAAGCAAATGAACTGAGGACTTTCTGGCAAGATTATCTGAAGAGGGGGGAAAAAACAACAACAAAAAACCCAAAACAAACAAAAAAAACAAAACACCCCCCCCAAAAAAACCCAAACAAACAACTTTTCTGCAACAGAGCCTTGCAGTTTCTTTTCCTGGTAGTTCCACAACTGACTGAAGTATATTCCTACAAAACAGACTGTTTCTTTTTATACAGATTTTATTCTCTCACAGTTGCTTTCAAGGATGTAATCAGAATTTCTAAGTTTATCAAACCATAGCTCAAAAAATTGATGTGTACCAGATGTAGAGGATACAGTATAGTTACATACAAACTTCTCATGGTGAATTATTGGTACCTAAAGGTTTTACCTCTCTGACTTTCATAGCCTCAGCCTTTTTTTTAACACATCCTACACTGGTAGAGCTAGCCTGCAGTTTGGCATTGGTGAGGAAACAATATACACTCTACGTCAAATATGTAACAAATTAGCTACTATCGTGACTATTTATAAAAGATTGTGTATACGCTGGTATACATGCTAGCATTCAGACCATGAATACACTAATCTACTTCCAATTCAGTTACTTGGCGACTCTGCAAATTGCTGCAGTGCTTATCAGGCATTAATACTTCCTTATTCTTGCTTCAACGTCTGCGTCATAGCTTATAAAATAGCAAGCCGAGGCAGTGAAAGTGAGAGTCACGTAGGGTTGCAAAAGTCCTGTGGGACTGCTTGTTAAGTCTTCAGTCTCCATCCCAAAGCCTAGTTTGCTCAGTTTTAAGAGATCCCTCAAACATTTGAAATACCACAGGGGCTTTCCTAATTAACCCTTGGTTATATGATTATACATAATAAGCACCTGAAGGCTGCATTTCTCTTAATTCAGACACCTTCAGGGAGACCCAAATTCCATTTCTTTCTTCCTGGAGCTGCTGGCAGGTACTAGATAATGACTCCTCTCATCAGGCTCTTCTGGGACCTGCCAAAAGCAAACTGCTACTCTGCAGTCCTAACAGGTCTCTCGCAACAGCGTGATGCAGCCACAAGCCAGGGGAGAAAGGAAAAAAGAACTAGAAAGGATTGTTTATGAATTTTTATTTCTTCATTTCAGTAGAAGGTAATGTCCCTCACTCCTTACCACTCCCAAGACCTTTGACTCTACCATCAGTGTCTTTATGAGAAAGGAATGCATAGGAAATAAAGAGTCCTGGAGCTATCTGTGCCACAGACTAAACCCAGCTAATTGAACCTCATAGACACTTACAGCTGTGGTACATACCCTCTAAACATACTGTCTGATAGGATTTTACTTATTGCTTTTGAAGCCTCTGACCTCCCTCAAGAATACTGTTTTAGGCTGAAATCTTTCCTGGCTCAAAAAAAAAAAAAAAGCAAAGGAGGCTCTTTGGTTACAGCTGAAGACAGACTACTGATGGCCTCTAGAACAAGATGCCATCCCCAACCTTAGTGAGCAGTGTCCTAATGAGGCAAAGCCACAAGGCAAAGAAACCTGACAATGTTCCAGATACAAACAGCTCTGCTTGCTAAGAAAACCTCTTAACTAAAGGCAAAGTCAGTTTTACTGAAGACTTTCTGTATTCTGATAATAACTGAAGTTAATCCAACATGTTTAGAGTTGCCAGACAGAAGCAAAAGTTATTTTTCTTGTCAGGATTAGGAAAAGCATTAGTACCATCAGGTTGAACGTTAGGTTGGTAACACAGCAGCAATGCCATGAACTCAGGGATATCACTGCAGAAGACCAGTCAACACTTGTTCTCACTCACTGGAGTAATGCCTGAGAGGCAAAGAATTGGGTTGTATGTCAGCAGCATGAGCAGCTGGAAGCGACGGGGTACATTCCTAACAGTAACGCTTTACATCAGTTAAACACCTTTCATCCAAAGCATCTTACAAAAGGAAGAAAGAATTACTCTTGTTTTAGAGAGGAGGACTGAGGAATGCACACTTGGTCTAACTCACTTGGATGTCAGACAGGGACCTGTTTGCACTGCTTCTGCCGAGCAGAGGAAAGTTTTTTCAGTTCATATGCCATGCTGGAAAAAAGAAATGTCTGCGTGAGCATGTTAGGACAGCACCAAGCCCAACTTAGCAGAAAAAGCCTTTCACCGTGACTTTGTAGGCTCGGCCAAGTCACTACCTCAGCTTAACATGGTCACCTGGTTTTGAAGCAAAATGTATAGGCAGATATGTGCTAATATCTGCCTCTTTGTCAGAGACTGGACAAAAATCTGCAGAGATTTGCAAGCACAACCCTCTAGAAATTAATGAGAGCTTGGCTACTAAAATAAAGCCAGGTGTTTACCACAGAGCTCTGACTTGCATTGGCACTACCTAAAGTCACTTTGTGGTATAACACGAAATGGGCAGAAACAAATTTTCCAGTGCACAGCCTAGACCGCACCAGAGCCCAAGAATAACTTAGGTGTCAGTCCTCTAGCATAAAAAATTGGAAGTGGCAAGAGTCCATCTCAATTTTGTCCAAGACCCAACAAATTTGCACCCACGCTATCATACCAGCAAGGCTATTTTAATTTAGAAAGCCAACTGGTGCCAAAATGGGAAAACCCACTCAGAACACCAAATGCAGAGCAAGTTTATGGCATAAACATAATATACTCTAAGAGAAGAGCTTTCTGAGAGGAACTCTTAGGTAATTATCAAGGGATGTAGATGTTCTGCTGGTCAGGAAGCCCAGCCCATTATTAAAAAAAAGTGTCCACTAAACATAATAATAATAAAAGCCTATTGTTGAAAGGTAACGTATAAAAATAAAATTAAAACATCAGGTCACAGGGTGGAAGGAGTGGTTACAGCACCTGGTCCCTGCTAGGAATACTATTTCCTAAGAATTTGCAACTACCTACTCCAATGGAAGAAGACATTCAGATAAACTACCCTTTATTTGACGACATTCTGATATAGTCTGAAGAATTCAAATTAATTTCTTCTTACACCTCCCCTCCCATCATCAATGTATTTTTGTTATATCACTAAAATATCCAATTAAAAAAACCCAACTGGTCAAAAAGTAGCCGTGCATAAGGTTTTGGCATTGGTGCTCAACTTTGATTTGTACTGACCCCAGGGAAAATCTCAAAGACAATCTAATGCTCTAATTTACAAACAAGAATACAGTATTGGTTTACCTGTTGTGTGAAAAGATGTTGGGCTTATAAAAGGAATAATTTTATCAGAGAGAGAAGTATGGTGACACAGCACAAAACTAATACACACAAACAAACGTTTTTAACTGCAAGAACTTTCAGCTAAATCGCAGCAACACAACAAATATGTCCCTACTGGATCCACAATATATTTGAGCCATACTTAACTTCCCCCATTACAAACAGGAGTGAAAAGTATTTCTATCCCAGTAAAGGGGGGAATTAGATAATTATTTGCCAACAGACTTTTTCATACACCAAATTAGCTACAGAACATTCCTAAAAACATGGGCTTGTTTTTACAAAGACAATACGCACTACTGCTGCTCTATATCCTTGCCAAGGAGGGTGTTTACAATTCAGAGGATGACAAAGCCTTTTCATCTGGGCACTGTGTGTGTTTCAGGACACGTGCTATTCAGAACAGCACACTTGAGAGTAGTTCAGAGATGCCATGGTCCATCATGTCACCCTGAGTCACCTTGACATTTCTAAGATTATGCATCATTGAGATGATAGCCTCAGGGCTATAAACCTCCTTTTTAATACATTATTAATGATAATGGCTTTTACAGTCTGACTGCATAGTCCTAACACCATCCTTCCCTCTCAGAAATCTAACTAAGACTATTGTGTGCACTTAACACAATAATATCCTGCAGGTCTAGATTAGGTTTTTCAGGATCACAGAAGACTTATGAGAGACTCAAGTGTCTCAGCATTAGCTACTGTCTGCACAGGAAAGTGTAGTTCAGGTCCTCAGTTCACTCCCTTGCTCGATGAACCAAATGACATGGGAACTGCAAAGGCACCAGTAGCCTTATATATCATCCAATACAGATCTTGGATGCAAGTTTATTGTTTCAGTTAGCCCCGCAGTTAACCTAAGTTGCTCCTGACAGTTGTAGTGAAAAATCTAGGCAACAAACCTATTCTACAGCTAGAAGAAAGTGTTTGCCTAGCTCTCAAATTGTGCACAGAACTGAAGAGTACCATAAATAGATTATAAAGGAGACTATACTGAAGGCTGACTTCAGTGTATTGGGCACACCTTAGCTAGGTTAAAAAAAAAATCTGTCTGAAGACTCCCTCCAGAGCAGTGGGTGGTTTTCAGGAGCAGAGATGGCATTCAGCTGTAGAGCTTCACATTCTTGGTACCAAGAAAACACTCAGAGCATGTCACCTAGTTTTTCCACCTACCTCCTGTTGGCTTAAAGCATGTCCTTCTTAAGGGCTGTGCCAACCCAAGGAGTGCAAAGCTGTATAGTTTATTCTAAAAATTTAGTGAGCTGGTCCTATTCCTGCCTGGGGTTGTGTCTGTACATAGCACTCCAATCCTATTGGTGAAAAAAGCTTACAAATACCCTCTCCCCCTCTGTAATAAAAACAACAGTACTGCTGTTTACTCTTCCAAGGCTTTTTCAGTTCATCACAGTTTCCTCAGCTCCTCTGTTCATGAGGAAGAAACCTTGTCAGAAGAGCACCGGCTAAATTCCTGCCGCTTGCAATTAGTTTGCTTAGTTGTGAGCAGTGATACAAGTCTGTTTGATGTGGAGCCTTCTCTTCTTTTACCTGTCTAATTACATAAAGGAGTACAGCTGGGTTTGGTTGGGTGTTTTTGTTTTTTGTTTTTTTTTGTTTTATTTTTACAATCATCTTAAATAAAGGTCAGAAATTTCATATACACCCCTTTTTCTCAGTGGGCTAGCCCAGCCTACGTGTTACAAAATGAAGTGCCTGGCTGAAAGTCTTCTATTATCTCTTGAAAGTCAACACTATCTGAATATTAACAGCATTACATGGATATTCATCTCATGCTCTGATAATGTTATCTCCCAGGCTCCCCGCTGTAGAAAGAGGCGGCTCATACTCCTGCTCAGCTTTGTACATCAAAGGAAAAGCGACAATAGTGCGGCTTTGAAAAATACCTCAAACTGGCCAAAGTACAGAATTCATAAGCAGACAGAGTGTTCTGTTTATCTGGCGGTGGGTGCGGTCCAGGCACGCCGTAAGAGCCCAGCCATGACGGCAGCTGTCAGGAACACCCCTCCACTGCTCTGACTCAGCGGAAAGCAGTGGGAAAGGAAATGTGCTCTTAGATTTCCAAACCCCACCAAAGCCACGCTCTCCCTCCTCAATGCCATCACAGCAAAAGAGGAAAGGGACTCCACCAGTATGAAGAAAGGGGGCAGGGGGAAGAGAGAGAGCATAGACAAGATCAGGGAGGAGGAAGTAAAAATAAAAGTCACTAGGAAGACAAAACATTGTATGGCACCAATGTACTTGACTCTTTCCTTGACCTCACACTGACGCTCATCTTGCACAACTCTGGCGGAGTGAATGGAGGCACACAGCCTCCCTCCCCCAGCAGGGACCTCAGCAGGGTCACAGCAACCCAGTGCTGGCACTGGGAACTGCTCTGCCTCAGTGGTCTCAGCAGCTGTAGGACACAGGGTTCGTGGGCAGAGGGAGTGAGGGGCAGCCACGTAAACACACACAAAACCAAATACACGTGTGCATTTGTATTAGAAAATTGCTTCTGAAGAGCTCTGAGCCACCCGCACCACGGGCTCATTCCTGCAGTGTCTTTTAAACAGCTGCCAGGGTTCAGGAATACGAGGTCAAAATATTTCCAGCTTCTTCTATGTTATTCCAGAAAGTCTCATTTCACTTTCACACAGATTTTTAGTGGCTGCCAGGCAGAAGATGTTCAGCTATGTTTTCTCTACGCTAAACTACAGTGTTTTTGATATATGTTATGCAAGCAAACACAGAGGCATGACTTTGCAGGGGATAAAAAAACAGGATCATGAAATAAGAGAGCAACATAACCATGGATTTCCTTCTGCCTGCATTTGTTTTGCTCAACAGAACACCACTTCTCAGGTCCAGCTAATCAGCATTCATCAGTAAAACCAGATATCAGGGAGCAGCAAGAGCCCTAGAGATGTTTATCTTCCTCTTCTCTAAATCATAAAGCTTTTCAGTGGGTATTTTCACAAGACAAGAGGATTGTTCATGAGTATCTTGTAGATCAGCAGAGTGACTTCAGAGCTATTTTTGAAAAGCAGAAAGGACAACAGAAATGCTGCATCTCTCAGGAGCCTCTAGCCTTTCCCTATCTGTCTCATTCTAGGTATTTGTGATCTTTTTTGTCCCATATCAAAAAGAAAGGCCTGTTAATAGGTACCTAGAGAATCTGGAAAGTTTTGTAATGCTATGAATAGCCAGAGAGGTTCTCTGGCCAGCAAAAGCAGCCGTGTGTTTATACCCAGAGAATGTAGACAGAGGAAGATAACTGTTTGTTTTGTTTAAGGTGGAATGACTTTGGCATAGAACAGTTGTATTGTTACTAATTTTTATACAGTTAAATACAACAATATGATCTTAAGTGTATGTTTCAAGACCTTTACAACAGAGACTTAAAGACATCTGAAATAGGGCTTGTATATGCAAGCCTTCAGCATAAACATGCAGAAAGGGTCACAGTGAGTATAACAAAAAAAGGGCTTTTTGTGTTGTTTGTTTTTACTGGGGCACACCACTGTACGGTAGTACTCTGAACCTTGTATTCATGCAAGAATCTTGCAGACCCGGGTTGGAGCAGCATGTTGCTTATATTTTTACTACAGTAATGTTACCTACTTCGGAAGTGTGCTTCTGCATAATGCCCAGCTTCCTCTCCGAACCGCTCTCGTTTCCATCCATTCACCCGTCCACAACTGCTTGGCACAGTTTCAACTCTCCTCCCCATTCTCTTTTTTTTTCTTTTAAATTTGGAATAGGCTTTGTCAAGTCCACTCCTAAACATTCCTGTTCACTTTGTTTCAGGTTCATATTTAAGGTGGTTTAATTAAAATAAAAGAAAAATCCAGGAGTTACAGGTTAGTTGTTTTCAGGTAAGACTTACTTCATGAAGTCAGCAAAACAAGTTACAGCTCAGCTAACAGTACGTGCCACCTCGTGAAATATGCCACCTTCCCGAAAGGAAGGGGACACGCAACACTTGTGACTCCAGCACTTGTCACCATAGCTGCAGCTTTGGGATTCAGCCTCACTAGCTCTGCAGTGTGCAGCATGTTTAAGGGCCTATAAAGAATGGGTGCCATAATATTGCAGTACAGTACTCTAGAGAAGGCATGAAAAACACTACCCCCCCCCCACACACACCAGACAGTCTGTGGCCAGAAACAGCCCATAATGAAATATAGTGCAATAATTCCACCCCCTGAACTGCTGGTGTTGCAAGACAGCATCTGCTCTCTGGTACAGTGCCTGCATGCCCCACAGGGGATTAGCTAAACCCATGGGGCTGTGTAAGCCTCCTGCCTCCCAGCCCAACCCTAAGCACGTGCTACATATCCAGTCTCAGAGATCAGGTGCCCTCTATCCCCCCCTTCACTTCCACCCATGCATGCTGATTTTCTCCTCCAGCAGAGTACACTGTCATTTGACTGACATAATAATGCTTTAGATTAGCCCCAAAATTGTAAATTAACATTTAGACTCAATGCCTTCAAGCCATCTTATACCAGATGACTTTATCCAGAGGGGTTCCACCAAGACAGAGAAGAGACCTAAATAGAAGAAGGGAAAAAAGTTATATACACACACTTACTATTTTCCAAGATTGTGTCCCTGTTAAAAAAACAGGAGCATAAGCTGTACCTTGCCTTGGTATGTGCGTACTCATGTGTGTGTACAGTTCTTGAAATATATATTCAGGAATATATATCCTGATTAGCTAGAGCACCTTCAGTTAGAGAGCTATGTCAGCCAACTTTACTGTGGTCAGCCTGGTTAGCTTTGCAGGGAGACAAGACACATCAGCTGAGGCTAACATAGCTATGCTGTTTGTCACTGAAGCTAACGTGAGTTGTATTGTGCCATGTGGACATATCAGCCACCTCAAAGCCAAATAAGGACTCTGAACTTCACTCCAAAGAGTGGATACACCCATACTTTTGCAGAGAACTCCTGTTTGCAGACTGATGAGAGCAAAGTCCATGCAGGTAGTTAAATCCTCTACAGAAAGGCTTTGGAATCTGTCAAGCACTTCCACTGGGTTATAAACTGTAGAGAGTACTTAATAAGGTAAGTGAAATGAAATAAAATCAGACGATTAAGAAAAAAAATATATCTTTGACCTCATATGGACTCTCATGGATTAGTGTGCATTAAATCTTAATCTGCAATGGCTTAAGGCAGGGTCCTTGTTTGTACATACACACATACCACCACCCCTTATTCAAATCCATTTCCCACTGTTTAGAAGTACACTGGTCAGAAGTACAATGGTAGATAAAACCATGTGTTGGCTTTGTTATATTAGCTTAGATACCAATATGAAAATAAAAAGGTAGAAAAAAGAATAAGCAAGAACCAGGGTTGGTGGCATCTAAGGCCAAAATGGGATCTAGGTTTGCGGGTGTGGTGACGGACGCGATGGCAGAAAGAGTTCTGGGAAATTAATTTTCTGTTTAAGGAATCTTTAATGAAGCATTCCTCTTTCATTTTGACAGGTCACAGAGTTGAGCCTTAAATTATTCCTCTATTTATTGCACCAAAAGAAATTTGTACTCTTACTCTATGGCTTCTAGTACCCTACTAGGAAGAACAACCCAGGTCACCACCCATGACTAAAAGCAGCACAGAGGATGCTAGATACAATACTTCTATTTATGGCAAGTTCCAGACAGGACTGTAACAGACAAGTGCAGCTGAGCACATGCCAACATTTAACAAACGTGTTGCTTCAACAGCAGAAAGTACAAAGCTAAACTAACACAACTTCCTAATGACAAGCAAAGCCACACACTGCAGAGACTACCTAAAGCACTCTAGCTCATACGACATAGGCAAAATTCATGTGAACTTCTACAGTGGTCTCATTGATTCCACACTGGAGTAAGTCACTCTGAAGGCAGGCTAATTAAAGCAGGATGTAACAAGATAAAAAAAAGGACAGAAGACAGCTGTGTGAGCATGAAGTGATTTATGCCAAACACTACCCACCTATGTATTGCAGAAACCTGTGTACACAAGAACTCATTGAGCCAGACCTCAGATTGAAGTCTAGGAAAATATGCCAGTTTAGAACAAGTCTGACTCCATGCATTTATTTTAGGTCCAAACTGACTGTGGTCACTACATGGCAGGTGACCAGTTAGTTACTGCATGTCATTTATAGTTTACTGTTTTTCAGGATTAATGTGAAATGGGAAGATTCTCCCACAGGCCCAGCAGCCATCTGGTGCTATTGCTGTACTTCATGAAAAATTCATTGCCATTTTATCATAGTAGGTTATTTCAGAGATTGAAATGAATTAGGTTTTATAAGCAGAATATTTTCCTCACTTTTGTTGTTTGCAAATCTGCTTCAGCATCACAGTTCAACAGATTATGTTCTTTCTGGCTTCATCCTGTGGATTTCTAGTAGCCTTGAAGGCAGTAACATCTGGGGAAAAAAAAAAATCATAGTTTTAGTAAAAGCTTTATAAAATGGATGTCACAGAGTAGTCTGTCTTCCCAAGCTAAATAAAGCAAAAGTCATCAGTGCCAGCGAAACATATCCAGACATTAAGAGCCACACTACAGCTTCAGACTCTCATTCAGCCATTCAGCTCCAACAAATCTGTCAAGGAACATGCAGCTTAGTTTGGTGTTCATTCTAGCTCAGAGAAATTTTACATATCTGTCATGTTCTACTTGCAGGTGATTCTGCACCCAGAAGTGCAGCAAGGTGTACAGAGACCAAAATGAAGTTATTGGGTTAAAGAGTGCACAGGCTAAACCCCTCCTCATGAGTGTTGGGAGAAGCATCAGCAGTGCAGTAAGTGACTGGACTCATAACTAGTCATCAGAAGCTTGGCTATAACACCTACCCTGATGCTGTCATGTACCACACTGGTATGAGCTGCCTGTGCTGTGGCTTTTGACTTGGAGCACTTACAGTTTACATGCTTTTTCTTCCCCTCACCCTCCAGGCTAATGTGAATAAGGCCAAAAGAATTCAGGTAATATAGCCAGGTAATTCCTTTAATCAGAATGAGACTGTTTGTGAGAGTTGGCAACACCTGACGAGTGGGAGTAGAGTATGTCCCCAACAATTCAATACACAACAGGCTGCAATAGGAAGAAGCTACTGAAATTGAGGAGGAAGTGAGTGAATATTCATAAGTTCTCATCAAAACTAAGATCACCTTTAGCAGTCCCTTTTCATATCTGCAAATACTTTATCAGCCCACACAAGACTTAAGTCTTAAGCTCTGCAGGTTACCTCAACCATGGATATTCATATATGCTAGTAGGGTACTTTTTTTTTTAAGTCTTAAAAATATTGCCTTTACCCAAGCAAAATCCCAAGGCAGGTATTTTACTTTGTTACTTAAGACAAACAAACAAAAAAAACCCTATAGATTATACGACAGTCCTGAATGAGTTGACGAGATCTCACAGAAGAATCCAGAAAGTAAAAGGATGAAGGGAAACAGGAACATTACCTGGGTATATAGGTATGGTCCTAAGGAGGCTAAAGCTCCCCTGGAGCCAAAAACAGTAAAAGACACAAGACGCAACAACAAGGGCTTCTCCTGGTACGGAATCAGGAACAGCAATTTTTTAAAAAACAAACAGAAAAAGCTGCCAAAAAAAAAACCCCAACATGGTTCTGTTGCTGAATGGGCTGGGGGACTTGGTGGTAATAGAAGCAGAAAAGGCCTTTACTGGTAAGGTTTGCTCTCAGACCTTTTTTGTTCTTTTGCCTAGTGGAAGAGAACAGACCCTGTCTGGTCCTATGGACTCATGTGACAAGCGAGGGCAGTGAGATTGCTGGCCAGCACCATTGAGAGGTTACTCTCAAGCACCTTTGAAAGGTCATGACAATTTTGGGAGGCCCCCAATAACTATAAAAAGGCAAAATCATCATACTCCTCTTCAAGAGGAATGATCTTGGGAAACCACCAACTTAAATCACAAAGCCATTTCTAAGCACACTGAGAAAGTCATGGGGAACTGGCAACAGGGAGTTACTGAAAGGAAATACTGCTCAACTGACTTGATCTCCTCCTACAAAGAAAAGAGTGACTTTGAACAAAGGAATAGCAATGGGTATAATTTATCTTGACCCTAGCAAAGCTTTCAACTGTCTCCCTCAGTATTCAGATTAGCCACGTCAGAGATATGGACTGGATGGGTGGCACATAAGGGAAGTGGAGAACTGTCTGGACCATTAGGCTGAAAAGGTCAGTCATCAAAAGCCCTTGGCTCTCTTGGGGGATGGAGGAGGTGGATCAAAATAAGGGTGGCCAAACACTAGACCAGGCTGCCCATGGAGGTTGTAGAATCTCGGTCCTCCAAGATATTCACTTGACTGAGCGAGGCTCTGAGCAACTGTACCCAACTTCAGAGCTGTCTGCTTTGAGCACGGAGTTGGACCAGACATCCTGCAAGAGTTTGATTCAATGATCTTGCATGCCAAGATCCAGGCTGTTCTTGTCCAGGGAACAGCCTCACATGAAGCTTCTTTCACCTAAAGGAGGGAAGAGATAACTTGCAGTAGCATTTTCAGAGGCACTCAGTTCCCCCTACTTTCCATTTATTTTTAAGATGGAAAATTCCAGTCTCTCGGTGATTCTGAGCAGAATCCACAAACCAGCATAAAAGATCATAAACTTCCAAGTTTGAAAGAATAAACTATACAAATTGCAGAACAGCTTGAACTTTTATCTTTCCTGCATTACAGATGTCTGCATAGTCAGGCTCTAGTTGCTCTGGTGGGCCAGCTTTTCAGGAAATACCTAAACACCTAAGCAAACAATAGCAGGAGAGGCAAGAGCCCTCCTACCCTATCATTTCATGATCACCTCAAGATGCTCTCAGAAGCATTTATGTGCAAGCCTGTCAGTCAAACAAACCCTTAAAGTGTTTCAAGGAGCAAGGAAGAAACTTTCTGCTTTCAGAACAGTTCTTCCCTGCTTAGGACAGAAAGAGACCATGGCCTCTCTTCACCTATAGCAATCTTCACACAGTAACACTATTACCAACTGCTGTGGCATAAGGCAGGTGGCTGTTTCAGTTAGTTATTGCTTTAAGCTGCTGATAAATCATTTCCCAGGGGAGAGAGTGGAGCCATTGCACCTGCATAAATTCTCACTGACTACTAACACCTCTTTCCATAGTCAGCAGAATTAACATACAGCTAACAGAAGTGAGAATAATCCCCTACTTTCTTCCAGTACATCCTCTGGAACTGTCTTACCCATTCCAGTCTCCAAGGGACAAAAAACTATGGAGAGGCTTCAGCATGGTTTTCTAAGATATTTTAAGTTTACAGTTTGAAAAAATTCACTATAATATTCAAAACACAGTATGCCCAGTGGAGTGGGTCTAGTTTAGATGACAGCACTAGGAAGCCTCAGAAGCTAGAGGTGACTGCATGTTTTGTTTCATTACCAGTAAGCTATAGTTGCATCCCAGTTCTGAAGGATGCTGATCTTACACGAGGCCACATAGCATACCAGCATCTGGTCGCTATACTCCTGGGGTTCCTCTTACTTTCCATCATCCTGCATTCATCTCCGTCAAATTACAAGGCTAAGTACTGACATTTTGGTCTGTGTTCACACAGCCCTTTGTGCATTGATGTGCATGTCTATAAGTGGGTCCTAAGCACAACATTCACACAAATTAGACCTGTTAGTAGATGTAACTGGGAGCACACTGTTCCCATTACAAAAGTTCTAACATACTTCCTTCAGTGATTCTAATTTATTGTATAGCAAGAGTAATCCAACTGCTGTCCCAGTTCTAAGAAGTTACCAGCAATACATCATGAATTGGCAGTAAAATAATATTCCCACACTCTACAAATGAACTTCTCTCAAAAAAAAAAGTAAACAGGCTGGCTTGGAAAAATTAAGCAATTCAGTCAGTGGCCAACCAAGGACAAAGGATTTCAGAGTCAGAAATCCCTTCCAAGGAAAGCTAGTTGTAGCCTTCACTAACCTGAGAGTCCTTCTGTTTGACTGTCTCCAGTGTCAAGCACGATTGCTCATTAGTATTCCCAGTGCTCGACAAGTTCAGTTAATAGCCTAAAGCTCCATCTGTGATAGGCAGCATTTACTTAACAAGGAGATAGCCCACAGGCTTCAGTGGGATTGCTTATTTCTGCTCATGCTGTAGCAGGCCCCAGACACTTTGTACTGATGGAAAGGAAGGAGATAGGATCTGGTCTTCCTTAGCTTACATGAAAGAATCTTTCTGCTAAGAGGGAACAGAACAAGAATCTGAGTCACCCACTGAAATCAGTGAAAAGTCTCCCATCCTTTTCTATGCACATTTCCCCCCACCCTTCAAATTCAAGGCTTGATCCAAGCATATGCAAATAAGTTAAAGACATGTTTTACTTTTGGCTGCATATTTTGAATCAGACCCAGAACTTAAGTTTTGGCTTCTTCAGTTTAGTTCATTTTGCTTTCCGAACCAGAGCAAGATGACAATCAGTTTAATAGTTTTTATTGCCTGGCTGTATGTAGATATTTCAGGCACCTAGCTCATTTGAAAAGAAAAAAAAAAAACAAAAACAACCCAAAAAACCCAATGACAAAACGTTCTTCAAACAAAACCTCCTCCACACATGCAATTTATTCGTATTTTCAAGTTTGTTGCAATAAAGCATCTTCCAATGTAATAAATTTAAATTTTCACTTTTAAGGGCCTTAGCTAAATTAAGACTGTTCACAAGAAGAAAAATATAGTTTTTAAGATAAACACATTCTTACTAGAACAGTACAGTAGTACATATTTGTACCTCTTGACAGCTAAGAAAAAAATAAGAGGTCGACTGTCATGAAAGTGCTGAAGCAAAGTTCTCGGATCACATCCAAAAAGTGGTCACATCAGCTGAGGTGGCATCAGGCAGTGTGACTGATATTTCAGCAACTCAATTTGGTTTTCATTAAGCAAGGAATGCTGATTCATATATCCAGCTGTCAGGTTTAGCCAGCTAAGCTGCTGAAGAATCATTTCCTCAACTTAAAACTGCCCGTTTACACAGTGCTGGACACTATTAGTAGTTATTTGCATCAGGCAGAGCAAGCAGGAGTCCAAGGCATCAGTCCAGAGCCTATTACACTTAGGGATGCACACAAAAGAAAATTGACTTCTGAGGAAATCTGAAGTTCAGCAGCAAAGAGACAACAGACTTTTACCTGTCCATCTGAAGGAAACAGTAACCAAAATCAACTATTTTAAGTGCATTGACCAAGGATGAATGAGAAGCCCACAGTTTTCCTAAAATCCAGCTGCATTACCTTGTTTCTTTCAGGCTCCTTACTGGCCCTACTTGCCTTTGAAACACACAGTGCTTGGCCTTTCTAGAGAAGACCTGGGCTATTACAGCTGCCTGAGCCACTCCTGTGATACTGCTGAAAGGGCTTTGCCTGTACCATGCCCTGGCATGTGCCATAATATATATAGTATGGGGGGAGGTGGCCACCTTTTCCTCCCAGGTGTGCTAAAGCTACCCCAAGAGTGTTCCAGTGGGTGAAAATAGAGTTGGTCAACAAATGAGCCTTGGAGACAAGCCCCAAGTCCACTGTACACAGCCAGGGAGGCAAGTGGTCACAGTGGAGTAGTAACATCAAGACAGTAACAGCTCAAGGGACCAAATCTTTGTAGTCAGCATGGCAGATGACAGGTTAGGGATGTTGGAAAGGAAAGAGGTGACTTTTTATGCAGTAACAAAGGCTTCTCCATACATGCAGGTGGCTACAGCCATGCTAACAGATGTACCAGTATCGGTCCCATATGCCTTTACAAACTGCAGAAGGAAAGAGAATTCCAGATAAGCATTTTGTTTCAAGCAGAAGTGACAATCTTTCCTTTGAAATTAATTTTTTCTAACTGTTTATCACCATTAGTTTATATGATCAGATTCAGATTATGTAGAATGAGAAAGACCCACTAAGATCACAGACATACCCAAGATAGACTAGTAAAACTGGAAGGCCCTTCCTTATCTGCAACTTCATGTTATAAGCAAAAGCATTTATTGTGGTATAATGCTTTAACTTCACTTACCTCACCAGCATAATTATACCAGCACAAGCACTTATTCTGTTGTGATCAAGTCTACAACACCAGTACATGTAACAACATTGCCAAGGCATCATTCTGCATCAACACTTTGCGAGATAAATTTTCAGGGATGGAAGAAGCAAAGCGCAGCACATAACAGAAAAACACAACAGATACAGAGATGCAACTACATCCGTGTTGGATCTCCCTTTTTAATACCCCCGACCCAAGAATGACTGCTCCGAAAAAGATTACAAGAAGAACGGGTGTATGAAATACTAACAGTGCAACTGTAAGACTAACAGCTGGGGACAGCAAGCAAATAAGTCTCCCACGAGAAGGGGTGAGGGAAATATTCCCAAAGGCAGTACTGATCCCTTACATTTGATCTTATCCCCTCATCACAATCTACACTGTTTTTTGGCAAGATGACAGGTAGATGGAGAACAAATTAACTTCTCTATCAGTGGGATGGCTTGGCATGGTACAAGAAGCACGTATTCTTACAACTACAAAGTCAGAAGGCTTAGCAGAACCACCCTGTTTACTTAACGAAGTGACGTAAGCCACACAACCACACAAGCGTAGCCTTTGTTCTTTCCTCCAGCTATCCCTGTTTTTCCCTCAATGCCCTCCCACTACTTTCAAGCCTAGCAAAGTAGTCTGTAAACCCGAAAGTAGGTACTGCACCTTGTTAATGTCCAGCCATGGTCTAAATAGGCACCAAGAGAGTACCTAATCATGATAAACCTGGCTATAACTGTTGGCAACTGGAATGTTCCTAGAAATTCTGTTTATATATGTTTTACCATTAATAAATTTTGCTTTAGGAAGTTGAGTGCTTATGAAGCATGACCATTTCTTCAAATGTATATATGAACATCTCTTTATACTAAGGAGCTGCCAAACATTTAACAGATGGTGCTATATATCATAAGTTCAATTCTTTATAGCGCTGTACATAAAGATGGTGAAGCCTTCTATTAATGTGCTTAAGACATGCTACTCACGTGTGTAACAAGATTATGGCACGTATTAATCAATTCTATTGAGGATAAATTCGTGATTTATAAAGTGTGACAGAAAAAACAATTACCTCATACAATAGCAGACTAAGCAGAACATAGCTCAACTGAACTGTAAGATATTTGCCTGTACATCACAAGACAGGCAATTAAGATAGAGAATTATACCAGTTTTTATTATTGTATTTTAAGTCTCAGCAGGCTTGTTTTCAGTCATTCCAAGATCTTTTGTCATTTCACTACCCAAAGAGACACAGAAATCAAAATGAAGTTGGCCAGATTTAAGGGCAAGTCAAATCCCTCAGCTAAGACTGTTTCACTTCAGATAATTGTTGTGGTTTAACCCCAGCCAGCAACTAAGCCCCACACAGCCACTCACTCACTCACCCCCAGTGGGGTGGGGAAGAGAATCAGAAGAGTAGAAGGGAGAAAACCCATGGTTTGAGATAAAGACACTTTAATAAGTAAAGCAAAAGCCACACATGCAAGCAAAGCAAAGCAAGGAATTCATTCACTACTTCCCATGGGCAGGCAGGTGTTCAGCCATCTCCAGGAAAGCAGGGCTCCATCATGCATTGATGGTTACTTGGGAAGACAAATGCCATCACTCCTAATGTCCCCCCTTCCTCCTTCTTCCCCCAGATTTATAAGATGAGCATGATACCATACAGTGTGGGACATCCCTTTGGTCAGTTGGGGTCAGCTGTCCCAGCTATGTCCCCTCCCAGCTCCTTGTGCCCCCCCAGCCTACTGGCTGGTGGGGTGGGGGGGAGAGGCAGAAAAGGCCTTGACTCTGTGTAAGCACTGCTCAGCTGTAACTAAAACATGCCTGTGTTATCAACGCTGTTTTCATCACACATCCAAAACATAGCCCCATACTAGCTACTGTGAAGAAAATTAACTCTATCCCAGCCAAAACCAGCACAATAATGCCGTAGGACATGATTATTTATTTTTGTCTAAGTAAATATACAAAAAGCAAAACTGGACAAAAGCTATGAAGGACCAAATATGAGTTGTGTGTGTTTGTATTTATTAAACAATGAATATATTATTACTATTTTCCACATGCAAGCCCAGATTTCCAGCCTGATGCAAGCAGCACCACAGGAGGCAAGGGAGTGACCCCCAAGTCGGCACCTGGCTAGGCAGGGCAAAGAGGGATGCTGTGGGCTGCAGGCAGCTCCCCTGGCTGGCAGCACTGCCAGGGAGGCTGGGGAACCTGCAGCATCTGACTGGGACAGCCCAAGCTCTTACTGCTGTCACAACAAAGTGTTAATTTAGAAGGGAGTGAAGAAGCTGAAACTTCCTTGTAAACACACACACACACCCCTTTATACCCTAATAAATCCACACACAGGAAGCCAGATGATGGTTCACAGTGAAAGAGGGAGCTCATCTGTATAAGTTCCAGTTTTCATAGTCACCAGAGTTGGAGATGCCTAAGCAGTGAGTCATCAGTTCCCATGGGTCAGAGGTGACCAGCAAGACAAACAGCTGCTCTCACCAGAGCGCCTTCTCATAGAATAGGGAGGGCACCCAAATCGTTCAAGGCACCTTGCAGGCAGCTATTTGGCCTGTCCAGAAGCCAAGATGCAGTAGCCTTCTAGTACACAGGTATTTCCCAGCCCCCAGAACGGCTGCTGCTGCCCCTTGCCTTTTGGGCTGCCTGACCAGCAGGGGAAGAGAGGGAACAGCAAGGCTGTGGTGCCAAGGGAGATTGCATCCTCCTCCCCAATGTTATTAGGTAATCTAATTACAAATCTAAGAATTTGACAGACTGACAGTAGCCAACTCTGCTGTTACTGCATCTTTAAAAGAGTTCTTTATATCCATCTCAAAAGAAGCCACAGCTCACCTCCTTCTGAAAGGAAAATAAACACTGTCTAAGCCAACTGAATAATGTTTCACCTCAAACATTCAATTCAAAAACATAATGAAACTGGAAATGACATTCGCTTCATTATCATCACAAGCTTTCATACATGTCTAAAATTCTCTAGCCAAGAACCGAGTTAACCAAGACTATTTGAGAAGCTGTCAGTGGACAATATCACTTGAAAAGTTGAATATGAAGTGAAGACAAATAATTTCACGTCCGAATTTAAGATGCAATATTGATTAATACTCAAGTCAAGTATTGCGTATGTTGAACAATCCCACAGTAACTGAGGAAACAAAGGTTAAAGATTAAGATACCTAGGAATTACTTAAACAAGCATGACATTTCTAAGGTATCATATTTTTTCCCCTACAACATTCGTGGGAGGAACAGGAAGAAAGAAAAGAAGCAGCATAGGTACCATTTAGTTCAAGGCCCGCCTTTCTTACGCACATCAAGAAATAGTCAAGCAGTCTGAGGTACTATAGTATGAACCTCAGAACAGGTAGTTCCTTGTCCTCAGCCACCATGAGATCTCCAGGCTTTATTTGCCAGCCTTCAGAGGAGGAGGAAGTTCTCATCCTTCTGTCCTTGCAAGTTTAGAGCTGGGTAAACACACCACACACAAAAAACCCACACAAAAGATCACAAAAAAACCCCAAAAAAACCCAACAAAACCCAACAACAAAAAAAACACCAACCAAAACATTTTCGAACTCTTCAACAGTCATCACATCTTGTAACTGACCTCACACACTTCCTGGTACACCAGAAATTATCAAATGTAATAAGGGGTTTCTACCCTCCAATTTCACTTTTTGCTTCCCAGATAATTGTTTTGAAGTTTAAAGCAGGCTTATAACATTATAGCCTACAGAATTTCCCTGTTCTGCAGAAACAAGCTTGTATTTTGATCAATGAATCAGAGAGTGAATCACCATAAATAAGTATAGCAATTTCTTACTTCAAAATTTTCAGAAACTTAGAATTGTTGCTTTGAGAATGAAAAAAATGCCATTGGTACACTGTACAGTGATGTAACAGATGTGAGTGTGTTAGAAAAATATCAAAATAGCAATCAAGAGAAATCTTTGTAGATTAAGGCAGACACTGTTAAGAACTGAGGTTCACCTCTTACTTTTGCTTGAAGAAATTTCAGCTCTTCATTTTCATGATGGCAGCCAATGAGATCAGAGACACCTGCCTAAGAAACCTTTGGAGACTAATTTTTTTTTCAGCTTTTCAAAACAAAAAAAAGCACAAAACATAATTCAATAAAATGGTACATGTTTTTGTTACTTAGCAAACATCAAGGCTCTGATTTAATAATCCAGAATTCTTCAGCAGCAACAGCACTAGTTTAAAGTATTGCCACCATTCAGCCCCATCTTCTGAATCTCCACATGGCCCCCTCCAGTTGTGCTGGCATGCAAGTCCAGCCAGCTGCAGTCTGAACTGATAAACTGGAAGATAACCCAGAAATTTTACTGAAGCCAGATCAGCTCACTTTAAGGGCCATAATACAGCTGCACAGGCAACTGTGCCAGCACAACTACAGGATGCAAGGCAACTTTTTTACTGAACAATTCATACCATAAAGTTACAGCCAAAGAATGTAGCAGTTCAGTTTATTTTTTTAAAATCTTCTGCCTCATCCTATGATTATAGGAGTCAGAAATATATAAGTGTCAGAGATTCTGCTTTTAAAAAAATTCCAGCCTTAATATTGGAAGAAAGCTTGATAAATAAATAGATAGACCATAATCCAAGAAGTTGAATAAAAACCCCAAGACACTTTTAAGGATCATTAAAAACAAACTGACAAGAAAATGTTAATACTGGAAATAACATTCTTAAAAGACTGCAAACTTTGGCTATAGGAAAGTCTTTATCCAGACAACATTCCCCTGGGAGAAGCAGCACTCCACCAGATTATACCCCTTTTGTGTAATCACAGTGAAGATATTTAGAAGTTAATACCTGGAAGCCACAGAAAAGTTTCTAAGAGGGGACACTGAAGGAGTTTGCCATAACAAGACCAGGCACACACTACAAGCCACAGAAATAGCACCGTGTTTTGGTTAAAGCACTAGGAGAAGTTGTCAGATGCATACTGCCTGGATCAGACAACCCCCACCACCACCACTGTCTTGGGCAGGTGGTGGGGAGCGGCAGACCCATCTCCCCCTCTCTTCCTGAGGATCCTGAGGCAACATCACACCAGCTATGGTGTCCAGGGCTTGCAGACAAGGAGGCAGCAGCCCCCCATGGGGCTGCACTGGGGAAGCGTTATGCAGCCATGAGCTGCAATGGGACCTACTGTTCATGGCAAAGCTCAGGCTTGACCCATCTTTGTCTTTCCACCAAAGGAAGTCGTTTATTTCCTATTATCAGAAGGAAAAAAAATAAAGGGGGGAGGCGGGGGGAGAGTCTCCAGCTGTACCTACCAATGCTGGGCAGAAGCATTACACACGACATCCACCCTGCCCCCAGCTTGTTGCAGCCCCTCACACTGGTCAGGCTCTTGAGATAAGACTGCCAAGGGCTGAGTACAAAGGCTAGCCTCTCCCACCCCTCCCAAGGCTTGACTGCTCTACAGGAGCAGAGTACTTTGAACCACAGGGCTGCCTCCTCAAGCTGCAGCTGCACGTGACCGCATACCAAGGCTGCACACTGGGTACATTGGCATGGGACTGCCAGGAGACCTGAAGCCTTGCTGAGGAGAGGAGGAAGACAGGAGAGCCTGCTGACACTAGCATCACTGGGATATACCCTGGGACAGGGCTGCACCTCCACTCCAGTCACCCAGAGGCAGGGGCTTCCTGAGGGTCCCCGCTCCTCCACTTTGCACTCCTTTTCCCTGGAAGAGAGCATGCCCGTCTGTAACCAAGAGCCCCTCCAAACACGTAGCAGCCCGAGAGTCACCAGTAAAAGTATGCAGATAGAAGACGTGAGGCATTCATTGCTTTTTCCATGCCAGCTTCAGCAAAAGATAAATCATTTCACCAAACCATCGCAAACTGAAACAGAGCACCACGGCGCACAGAAAGGTAAGCATTGGCACCTACCACTGGCAGCGATAACCACCCCACCACCAGTCCTTTGGAGAGGCAGAAGCATTACACTGTTCAACTCTTATCATTATGCAACAGCCTATGTCAAAGTCACTTAAGTCACTTTAATCACTTTCCCCAGGGGAGACTTTATAAGTAGTACAGCACATATCGGAGCCCACAGAGGTCAGACAAAGCCTCCGGCTGGCCATGCAGAGGAGGGTGATGTGGATGGTATTGCTCTGCAGGCCCAGAGACACCAACACCGACAGTTTCTAGCTCCAGACACCACTGACAACTGACCAAAGAAATGCAGCAAAGGGCTCTTCAAACAGAGTAAAAACAAATTAGTCATTAGTCTCCCTATGAAAATATTTCTCAAGAGATCTTATCCTGTTTTTACATCCCTTATAGAAGAGTAGCAAGGTTATTGCAAAAGCCCCAGTGTTCTCTTTGAGCTCTTTTAAGAGCGAGAGAAAATTCAGCAGTCTGCTTGGATACAGGATTATTTGATCCACATCAGGATTTAAAGCAACCTTTTCAGAATCACAGTACAGGAAATATGCTAGAGTCCAACACCATCACTGCAGGGGCAGGAGTCCAGGGTATAGGGGGTAAGAAATACACAAATTGGATCCTCATTCGCATTGAACTGCTATTGGCTTTTTAAGAGCTTTTTAGCACATAAAAAATAGACTGTTTTGGGGATTCCCACCACTGAGCTGGGCAAGGCAGACTACCAGAGCTCAAATGAGCCTAGAGCTGCTAGAGCTTGTTGAAAGGAGGGTTCTCATCTATTAGCACGCAAACCCTGGCTTTGCAACAAAAGTAACCTAGTACCTATATTAACTCAGCATACTGAATAAAGGGAGCTTGCCCATGTTTGCTGCATAGTTCACCAGCCCTGTTCCAGAGGGCATCCTAAGGGCTTTACTACTGAAGACCACTGAACTGAACAGCTTGATAAAAGGCGTACCAGTGTAGTTCACTTTTCACCAAAACAAAAAAACAAAAAAACAAAAACAAACAAAAAAACCCACCAAAAAAACAAAAACACACACAAAAAAAAGCCAAACAAAAAACCCCAAACCTCAAACATCAAAAACCACACACACAACACCCTGAGAAGCATTATTATTACCAAACAAAACCTGGAGTTGCTTGTTTACTGAAGTTTGTTTATTAGAAGGCAGTTTTTAGGGCCAAATAAAGAGATATGGGAAAAGTTTCTATAATTAAGTATAAACTTGTCACCTACCAACTAGTGTTTACAACCATGATCAATAGCTTTTTTTTTTAATAGCTTCTAAATATTATTGTATTTTCTTGCAGACTGCATTTTGGGGTTTTTTTGTTCGTTTGTTTTAAGCCTCTGTTCATACATCTTTACATTTCAATGTGTAATAATAATCACAGCAGGCTCAAAAGAGACAAAAAGTCATCAATTGCCCAACAAACAACATTACCATGCACATTAAAAAGGAGATGAACACTTGCCAGGTTCCCATTCCAGGAACATGGAAATTTCTAACCACTCTGCCCCAAACATCCAAATGTAGACCTGTTGGTGCCTTATTCCTCTACAGGATCATACCCCTGCACCACTATCCTCTTCTTCAGGACTGAAAACTCTCTGAACCCCAGCAAATTCAGCACTAGTAAGTGGTTGCACTATGTTGTGCATTATTAATTCACTGTCACAGGCCTGAGAAGCAATAGGTAAATGCTTTCTACACATATCTACGGCGGAAGACAGAAAGCAAGCTAACAGGCACAATGCAGTTTTCAGCAGCAGTCTCAGTTCTACCTTAGATGTCTTCACAACCCTGGTTTTAATCCACACAATACACGTAGTGAACAGGATGTTTACGGAAACAGATAATATCTGCTTTGGAGCCTATGTACAGTTATTTTCTCACTAGAGATAAATGACAGGACGTCATAGCACCTGGTCTCACATCAGAGATAAAAAGCCTTCGGGAGGTACACCCTCACTGTGCTTTCACATGATGATATGGTGATATAGGGGATGCAGATCTCTCACTAAGTCTGCACATTAGCTTTCAAGATCAAACAATACTTCAATGAAACAAAGTCTCACACTTTTCCCTAAGACTACAGAAGTACACAATATGCTCAGTCCAGTCATTCACCAAACACCAAGGCTCATAGCGCCATGCCTTAAGATCTCTATGTTCTAGGTCTCTTCCTTCCTCTACTACACCTCCCAGCATTTCAGTTTGGCTTCCTAAAGAATTAAGTTATATGCAATTTCAGAGCATTAGCTTTTGAACCCTTTAACCAACAAAAAGCTTGACTATAACAGATATTTCAAAGAGTATTAAATCATTACAATTTTGAGAACACAGGAATAAGGGAGACCCCTTTTCATATCCCCTCTTAAGTTAGGGCTTTCTCATCAGAAAGACTATCAGTTCCTCATACCTCATTAGACAGACGGAAACCTGGAAACACCAGAGAAGTTCATAATGTCCTCTACTTACATAACTCCTTACTCACATCTTGTTTCTCTGCTCAGGTCACCCCTAAATCCCAGCTAGCAAACTTTCTTTTAACAAATCTCTTTCATTTGCTAACAATTCAGCCTGATTGCTGGTAGCCTTTCTATAGTCACAGCAGGGTGATTGCAACTCCCAACACATGCAGAAACAGGGACAGGTGTTGCTAGACTCAATTACAGTATCAGTGAGTAGGTGGGGATTTACTTACATTTTCAAAAAAGGAACATAAAAGTTTACTGTCTAAAACCTTTTATAGGTGGCAGTTTTGTTGCACAATTCTACAGCCTTATCTCACTCCCACTGAATTAAATGAAAAAGCTACCTTTGCATACACAAGTAGTTTGCCTGAGCCGTAATACACTATAAGAGGAAGTAATTTGGTTTACTGATTTCTCTACCAAGAATATCTGGACTGTGAAATATAGTGTTCACTCTAAATAAAAGCTTTCACTTCACTTTTTCTTAGATATATATTATTTAATATATTGGTCTTCATATTTTCCTTCTATGAGCAGTGTGGTCATTGACCAGTACTCAGAAGCACTGGGGTGGCTTTGCTAAGGAAAAACACTACAAGAGCCTCTCACCTGCTGTAGATTGGCACAGATTTCAAATGGCAGACACCTGCATTTTCCAGCAGAGTAGCTGGCGCAGATTTGGGGCTATCATTTAGGATATAAATATAGACAGTTGGTATAAAAGGCAGGTGTCTATATTTGAGTTAATCAGCTTATGCTTTCTGTAGAGCAGAGAGACAAACAAGCCACGCCATGGGGTGATTTATCTGACTTGCCTTAGATACCACTCCTGAACTAAGATGAATCATACCCTAGACAAACACATTTATTTCCATGAACTATAAAAATATCTAGAGATGCCTAAATTGGACAAGAATGCCTAAATTTTGGAAGTCTAATGTTAGGTAAAATGAATCCTGACTGTTGTGCCTGTATTATACTGAAAACCCACAGTGCTGCTCCTGGGAGGACATTATGGATGTGGTAAACTTTCCTTAGGGAAGTAAATAAGAAAAGGAAATGAGGTTGAGTGGAAGGGTACCCTAAATTTGACCCAAAGCACTTGAAGTGAGTTGGGATTTTCCAACATGAAGTAGATGATCATGGCCACCCCACTGAAAGTGGGAGTAGCTATTTGGAAGGAAGGAAAAAAAAAGTTTGTTGGGTGGTTGTTTTTTTTTTTTTGGACCACATAGAGTTTGTACTCTCTATATTTCTATAAAATTACCTGGGCAAAGTAAGAGTGTAGAGCGTGTCTAGTCCTCTGAGCAGATCAACACTCCTTGGTAAGGCTGTGCAAGAGCTGCTTTGTGCAGGCATGTATACATGGCTAAAATGAATGCAAAGGGAGGATGAAATATTGCAGATTCAAACAGCCAGATTCTACACCCCCTGTGCAGAGGCTTAAGTGAATCCATAAGGAAAAAGCCAGAGGTGATTTAGGTAGGTGATTTTGTGTAGGTCTGATTTGCAAAATGTAATGATTGCAACTTTTAAGTTAAGACAAAATTTTCAAAGATTTCCATTTGGAACTGTGAGTTCATGCCGTTTCATTTCAATAAACAAAATTAACTTTGAGAGAGAAATGGCAGCAAAACACAATAAGCGTATTTTTCTTTTATTTACATTCCCCTCTAATACATATTTTTATTTAACGTGGTAAAAGGCAAAGTTAATCTGTGCCAAGTTTCAGACAAGTGTGAAATTTCAAGGCTTATTAGGTTATTAAGCTTCTAAAATAAGGACTTATATTTATAAAAGAAGCACTGACACAACTTGAACTCTGAGCAGTGGTAATGCCACCACAACAGCACAGTTCATATGCAGTGTGAACAGCCCAGATTACCTTATTCTAATAAAACAAAAGTTTTAAAACAGAGGAAATTATTTCAAAGAATCATATTTCTGGTGCTGTCACGTTTGTAGTCACATTTGGGTTTAAATGATGGGAAAACATGAATCTATTTATATATTCTCAAGTTACACCCACAAAACAGGATCCCAGAGAAATTCTCACAAACAGGGTTTGCAAAATACAGCAGAAGTGTGTGTAGGTAGGTGTGTGTGCCTAGATGGTTTATGTATGTAACCAACATGTGAAGCTCCATAATGCTGAAAATAATGAATTGTTGTGAATGTGTAAGGGTGGAAAGTGCATTTTACATGGATTATCTGCCCTAGTTCCTGTTCTTATTTTTGGAAAGCAATCAGCTCTTCGTGAGAACTCAGCACCACGCTGAGCCACCCTGGGGCTTTTCATGGCCCAGCCCTTCACTTTGCATTATCATCTGTTAGCAGCCACATCCTGTGCAGACTGATTCATTGCAGCCAAGAAAGGCAGAGAGAACAGGAGACCCTCTGAATCCTGAGGTCTGAAATCACTCTAACATATTTCTCTCACTGTACTATATAAAAATAAAGTTGTCTCTTCAAATGAATTTCCAGCCATTTTTGTTACTGACTATTCCAAATAAACGCTTATTTTAAGATAATGTGTTATTTTAACTCAAGATCTTCGCAAATCACCTTTACTTGAAAACTTTCATGTGCCTGATTTGGAAGACCATATATTCATCCCAATTTAATTCAAACATAAAACAGAATAATTTTGACTAGTTTTGCTTAGTAGCTATGGTCAAATGCAAACAAAAATCAGATACAGATGATCTGGTTTATGAATATTTATTTACTGATGAATATGAAATACATTATTATTTTCAACTATGGTAATATTTTTGTTTTCTGTGAAGCTGAAGCTCATGGGGCCAGAGATAATACAGTATGTTGAACTTGTATTTTTAAACTCTCAAATGCATTACTTTTGAAATGGTACAATTTCCTGGTGCCTGACTATTGAACACAAATAAGTTACAAGTCAATCAAAAAATCCAAATTACTGTTACAGTCTTTCTATTACTTTCCATTACACTGTACTTCTGTAATATCTTAATATCTCATAGCACTTTTAAGCATGAATTTAAATGTAAGAGCAACTACGAGATTCTTGCTTTACACATAGATGAAGAGACTTCGGGGATAAAATGACCAGTGCTCAGTGGCTAGGCTGGATGTACCAATCTCCAGTCTTAAACTTCCAGCTTTCAGCATTAACTCCAGTACTTTAAAACTAAATTACATAGTTTGATGTATTTGTTTTAAAGTTGCAGTGTACAGCTGAGTCTTTGTACAGAATATTTTCAAACAGTCCCCTGTCACGATTACAGCAATAGCAGGACATAAGCAAACATTGTATATAAGCAAGTTACATGACAGAGTGGCAGAAATACAGTTGCTGAACTATATAGAAATATAGTTTGCTAGTACCAGTGCTCCCATAGCACACAGTGACAGCTGTGTATTGATGTGGCAATAGGAGATCTGTCAAAAAGAATCAGTGTGGGCTCAGCCCATGGATCCCATTTGTCTCCAGCGTAACATGACTGATTACAGCTGAATTACAGTGACTTTAAATGTACAAGTCGATTTTCTCAGCTAATTAAAATCAGGGAGGCTAGCATTTCTAAGCTTAGCACAATTCAGCTCCTATACAAAATACAGTATAATCAAGAAAAATGCAATATATCTCTCTGATTCAAATAGAAACTCAATAGCTGGAGTTCAAGGGAAACAGTGCTACTAATAATCCATAGATTGCCATTTTACTGTACCACTTATAACAGGAGCCAAATAGGAATAAACTGTGTTTTCAGAGACATTGATACAATAATCACAAAGAATCAAAAATTTCTTTAAGAAACCAGATCGACTCACAGAAGCACCTCAGATGGATGGCTAAAAACATACATTATGGATATATAAGTTCAGCATTACCATTTAAAACTGTAGAGACCTTATACTGATGGTCTGCAAGCTGTTGAAGGCATCTTACAGCTCATCGCGCAACTGGTGTCAAAAGAAGAGCAGGAGCCCATGCCTACAACAGCATCCAATAATTATTAAGACCAGCAGAATTCAGCTAATGTTAGAAACAAGAAGATATTTTTAGAAAATTTCCCTTTTATAGATCATCTTTGTCCATGTTAAGCCAGCTTAACAAAAAGACTGGGTTTAGCTAACCAAGTCACTTCAGCAAAGGTGAACTCTCTTTCCTGACCCTCTTCACTCAGGAACTCATCCTTGTGACACCCAACTCAGTGATGTTCCAATATCAAAACCTGTTAAAGCTTTCAGGGCAAATGACATTGGAATGGGAAAGGGATGAAAATGTTATGCTCCAAAGGAAATTACTCTTACTTATCATTCCTAAAGTGGTAACAGGAGATAGGCAGTTACAGGGTTGGTGGTACCTCTGGACTGTGTGTGTTGTCTGAGGTACCAGGCTTCCCACCTTTACCTCGCCTGACCTAAATTCTACCATTCTGCTATTTTTAGAAAAGACCTTGAAATACAGCAGCTTGTGTGCCAGCCAGGAGCCCTCAGCACATTTAACAAGGCTCAACACCCCTGCTAACCTTCTTGGACCCAGAGATTAATGCAGTGATTAGGTAGCTTTCTTAAATGAGGTATTGTTTCATTTCAGCAATAGGAAAACTACAGTGCATAAAACAATAAAGATTTTAAACCAATTAAGCAGCCTAACGGCATTATCTATTTCCCTTAGGGCTCAATGTGTCTTGAAAAGCTAGGAAAACCCTCAACCCCTTCCAAATTCCTCTCTTCCTTCCTCACGCCCCACAGCCAACAACTGTACTCAACCTTCTTCTTTCTAACTATTCTGCCATCTTTAGCTCTAAATTCTGGTGGAGCAGCTGTGTAAATATAGCTGGAACTAAGAAACCATAATCTTCACAGCTCAGGGATTATCATCTCTTACCTTCCTGAGCTTTTGCAAGCAGGTATTTAGTCTGGAAGCACTGTGAAGCCTCCCTGCCTGCTTTTTCTCTTTAGATTTTGGGTTTGCCTTTGAATAAAATCAGTTTAAAAACACACGCAAGAGTTTATCCACACAGCTCTGCAGTCTTGTACTGCTCCTAAAAATAATCACAGCCTGCCGAGCAGCGTGAGAGGGGCAGGCCTCCACATACCTATGTCAGTCAGGATTAAAAAAAAAAATAAAATAATAAAATGCTCTCCTCATCCCCCAGACTAAACAAACAGGAGGCGATGCCCACTCACAGCTCCCTACACATCCCTTCCAGCAGCAACAGGAGTTGTTCTGGCTCAGGGACGAGGCTACCAGCTGTCAGAGCAAGGCTGTAGCCGCGACCCTCACAAAAGATGACTCACCCAACAGTAAAGTGAAAACACCAATCCAGAAAGCACTGATTCATGCCTCGGTTTCTCTTCCAAAAGAACTTAAAGGAAGATAGCATTATGAGTACATGTTTGCCAGCCTTCATGCATTCCGATCCGCACAGCTGAATCGAGATTGCATGTGCTCTATATATAGTGTATGCAGATTGCCTACATTTTCCACACTCTGCCTTACCAAGTCCTTCGTTTTAGTATCAATGCAATATCTAAATCCTCCTCCAATGCCGAGAATGACACTCTCCTCTCAACAAAAAGTTTCAGCCAGACACTAATTAACACGCTGCTATCTGTAAACGAATGACCCAAGATGCAGATAACCCCCACAAGAAGGCAGAGCTGCCTTCGTGCAGACCTTCTGGGGTCCAGAAGGGCTTGCCAGCCCCCACCCGACCAGGCTGCTTTCAGCTCCCTGCTGCTCTAGGACCACTGCATCCCGGGCAATAAACTCCCGCAGGACCAAAGCGCTGTGTAAGGTGGTAGAGAAGCACCTCTCCAAGTCAGGCTGCGAACCATGGACTGGCTGCAGGTACTGCTTTCCACGCATGAAGGATCAACCAGGATAGGATAAAACATTAAAATTTGAAGAGAGAAAGGTTTCACCTATCAGCTGGCTGAAAACCAGTATTTATATTTTTTCAAATGTAAATGCACATTCAGTGCAACACAACTGAAAAGCGATGGCAAGAACTTGAAGGAGCCTCACCATCTTACAGTACTTTTTCTAGCTGAAACAGTCCTAAGCTAACACAGAGCCACACAGCTAGAAGACAAGAGACCAGATCCTGAAGGCTGGTTAACTTTAAATGATTGCACATGCATAAACAGCTGAGGCAATGCCATACCAACTTTTGTAAGCTAAGACAACAGTGATAAGGTTACAAGACCTTTGTGGTTTGTTTGTTTTTAACAGTGCCCCACCGATTTAAATGCAATTCCATACCTCCTTAAAGTAGCAGTTTAAGATATTTAACTTATCTAGTGCCTTGAAGAAGAATATCATTTGTAGCCTATTTCAGCAAAAATCTTAAAATTTAAGCTGTGTAATTCCAGCACTGTAACAAAATGACACCTGCTTATTCAGCTCCTCTAAAGGTTTTCTTACACATAGCAGTACTTAGGCCAGAACTGTCAATTCATCGCACGGACGAGAGCGATCCTAGGCTGACAGAACTATGCCAGCAGAAGCTCAGTCAGCTAAGATACCAAATGCTCTACTGCACTCACCATTTTCTTCATAGTTGAAGACTTTGTCATAGTAATACAAAACACAGTTTTAGAGGTACAGCTACGTTTGTATATTTTACTCAGAACAGTTACTGTAATATTCCAGCAAAACAGTTCTAGTACAGATTAAGGTATAGCTTGAATGTAAAACTCATCCCCCACTCAGTTTTCTACTTGCAAGTCAGTATTAAATATCACAAGATAACAACCATGACATTTTAGAAACGCTACTCTGCACCTTCTCTCACTTCTTCCTCCAGAGTGCTCTAATCAGTCACGTCTTTGTACTTAAAATCGTTCACTGAACTTTCTATACACAGAAGAGTTTAGGGGGACCGTCACCAGATAAACACCAGCATGTTTAATATGCAGAACAAACCACAGTTGACTTTTTCAAGCAGGATGCCTTTCCAACTATTCCCCAGAGAAGCCTCATGAATACTTGAGGCAATTATTACTTGGTGTTGTACAGTTTGCTTACGGGGTACTAAGAGCCAGCTGGAGATCTCACCTTCCTCACCCTAGTAGTACTGTGCACCTGATAGGAAGGAAAATGTTAGCCAGATTATACCAAGTGCACCCCACATTCATAGGGCTCAGCATCACTAATATAGCTTTTCCTCAAGACTGACTGTTAGTAACCTACACCTTGATGTGCCATCAGTTACATAGACAGAAATTAAAATATCAAGGTTTTGAGAGACAGGTTTGGATATTCTTGTTCAAACCTAGCAATCTGGATTTGCAGGCTAAATGTCTTGTCTATGTTTGGGTCCCGAAACTAATCAGAAGCTTCCATATCTCTCGCTACATTCTACTCACTGCCATATAATCCGAGGAGGAAATTCACCCAAGGCTTAAGTACACGTGAATCCCTCAGACGGCTTCAGATACGTGAGCCTGAAGATACTAAATTAAGTACCACCTGTGAGTACATGTGATAAATGCCGAACATCACCTATTAAACGTTGCACCTAACACAAAATAGGTTCAGCTGTAGGAAAGATTTTTCAAGTTATGCAAGATCCATCACTTCAGAAAGGAGTCACTGCAGTTAATATTTCTTCCGTGAATATACAGACATGTCGTTGATTTAAAGTTTTTAATGAGATACCTGCAATTTATAACACCATGACATTTATGAGCCTCACATTTAGACGACTTTGGTTTTCAACAGAAATAGCTCTACTGTTATTAGACTCAATATGTGCACAGAGGTTGATGAGAACATACTGCTGCAGTACAAGAAGTCAGACACCTTCTCTCTGCAGGCTTGTTTTGAATTGTTTATTAATGTTTAAGAAGTCATCCACATTTCTATAAATATAGACATTACTTGAGTAAGTGACTTACAATGTCACCAGTGCAGGTACATATATAACCAACATACAAAAGCTCCACTGGAAGCTACTTCAGTTTATTCAAAAAGACCAAGATGTCATAAAAAAACAGCTGTCACTTTCAGTTATTGAAGACACTAAAGTGCATTTTTGGTTACCTCCTGGACGAACAGCTGCTGGTTAAAAACTTTGATTATTTTTTCTAAACATCTCTAAGTTACAATGACTGACAGTCAGGTTTGTAGCTGTCATCCTCCTGATATATGGCAGCAGGTAAGAAAAATGGATTACTTTGCTGGTTGAGTAAAAGGAGGAAAGAGATTTTGCCTTTTTTTTTTTCTTTTCTTTTTTCTAATCCGGTATTTCCAACAAAAGTTTAAAGAGAATCTAACATTCTGATGAATTTTTACAGCACCACTAAAGTTAGTGTTAAAAATCCAGGCTCTGTTTTAGCCCTTTTAATTGCTAGCCAAGTATCTAAAGAGTCACTTGAAGCTCTGTACCAGTAAGAAAAACTACCCTCCCTTTTCCGTCAAGCACTATCCTGCCCAGTTAACACTGTTTGCACACTCTGTAAACAAGAACAGCTTAAAGCATAATTAAAGCAGAACACAGGCCCATCTTGAAAGTCTTCTTCCCCCACTCCCCCCTCCCGCCCCGGTAGTGTCAAATGTTTTGAGTGTATAAAGCATTATTACATTCCTAACCACAAAATACTTTAAGAGTCACGATAAAAAAAGCATACGTTGAAAGTGACATAGCAATACCACTTTAATAAAATGGGGTACTTTGGGGAAATACAAGATACTATGATTCTATGTGCTCTGCCAACTTTAACTCCATCTTTAGTTCATTATAATTTTGTTTTATTGCCAGAAAAGTCACCAGTAGAGCGAAGAATTCCGCACTGGTTAGAACGACAACAGCCAGAGTTGTTCTTTATAGCTCCTTTACTGCAATTAATTTACTTTTATCTTGATAGTAGGAGGACATAATACTCATCATTCAGAAATAAATTACTAGTTTTGAGTAATACTTTAAACCTGATTAGCACTGTATAATGACGAATGGCTACTTCTAAAAAATGAAAACCTTACATACCAAAAACATGCTATATGTTGGGAAACCACTTTTCCATGCTCCAGCGTGTTGTTTACATTTTTTTTACTTGTCAAAAAAGTCTTTATCCGTTGAAGAATCCACAGCACCTAAATTTCAAGTATTTGAACTGAACATGATTCAATTTCAAAAAGTGCCAAATTAAAAAAAACTACACATGTAGCCAAGCTCTCATATAAATCCCCAAACAAGATAAAAAAAACAGCCTCTCAAAATAATGGGTTACTAGCTTCATACATGTTTTTAAAGCTGTATAATGTTCACCTAAACACTCCACTTACGAGCATTATAAGTTCAAAAAACACAGAACACCTTCAATGCAAATTGCTTGCAGAGGGCACCCTCAAACATATGAATACAACACTAAGCAGAAATCCCTCATTTTATTTGGCTATTTAGACATCCATGTCACATATACCCACCCATCCATTTCCTGATAGTATTACATCATCTATTGGGGCTTCTGAAATAATACAGAGCCATAAAACTCAGAAGAGACTAGTAAAAAAAAAAAAAAAGTTCCATAACTGCACAGCCTTCCACACGGCAAGGTTGTGCAACTGATTGTTTAACGTAACTAAGCTTAACGGCATCCAAACAAGCAGGCCTGGGTTTGGAGGCTGTCTTATGTCAAATTTTGACCATGTAACTACTCTAAAACAGGAAGGTCGAAACAGAACTCATCTCTTCTTTTTCTGCTGCCTCAACATTTTCCTTCGCTTAATTATCATATCATGTAGTTTCTCCAGTCCCTCTTTGAGTCCATCTCCAATGATTGCACAGGTAGGCTGCAAATGCCAGGGAGTCGACGAACTCAGCTCACTCATTGCTAACATTTTCTCGATTTCAGAAAGAGAGAGAGAGTTCCTCAAGTCCTGCTTGTTAGCAATGATAAGGACAGGCACTCCTTGATTTTCAGATATCCTAGTAATTTTATGAAGTTCTGTTTTGGCCTCCTCCATTCTCTCAACATCGACGGAGTCCACCACAAACACAATGCCATCGGTGCACCTTGTGTACGACTTCCACAGCGGCCTTAGCTTCTCCTGGCCGCCCACATCCCAGAAGTGGAAGGTGACCGTTTTCGAGTTGCCCAGCGTCACTTTGATTTTCTCCGTATTAAATCCTTTAGTGGGGACGGTGTTGACGAACTCATTGAACTGCAGTCTGTAGAGCACGGTTGTCTTTCCAGCGGAGTCCAGTCCCAAGATGACAATGTGGAAACTCTGGAAAGAAGGCAGGCTGGAGAGGATCGGCGTCTGGTCCGAGAGTCCATTCCCCATTGCCAGGAGGGAAGGTGACAGCGGGCTGCCACGAGCAGGGCCGGCTCCCACGGCTAGGCTGGCCGCCGCGCTAGGCTCGGGTCCTGCCAACGACACCACCGGCGTTAGCCCACAGCGGAACCCCCTCCCGCCGCCTCGGCTCGGGCTTTGCCGCCGCCCCGACTGCGGCGGCGGCCGCAGGGAACGCCACACGGTTGTGCGTGCGTGCGTGTGTGTGTGTGTGTGTGTGTCCCACCCCCGCCGCCCCGGCCCTGCGGGCTCTGCCGCCCCGCGGCGCGGCGGCCACCACCGACACTGCGGCTCGCCGGACACCCGCGCCCCTCACCGCCGCCGCCCCTCGCCTACCGCTCGGCCCCGCCGCCGGGCTGGGCCCTCAGCGCGGGGAGCAGACAGCAGCCCGCGCCCCCATGCCCGCGCGCCGCCGCCGCTGCACGCGCTGCCGCTGCCGCCGCCGCCGCGCCTCCCCCGCATCTGGCAGCGCGGCGCCTCCCAGCCCGCGCCTAGCCCCGCGCGCCCCGCCCCGCGCCCCCCATTGGCCCCGCCGCCCGGCGGGGGCGGGGAGCAGGGCGCGCTCCGCCTCGCCTATTGGCCGGCGGCACCGGCCACTCATCGGAGAAACCCCATTTTTACCGTCCTCAACCGAAGGCGGGGGCCGATCGCGGCCGCGGCCTCCGCAGCGGTGGGGGGGAGGCACCGCCCACGCCCTGCCTGAGCGACCCCGCTCCTCCCTCCGCGGGGCGGAGTCACAGCCTCACACGAACCCCTTGGGGAAAGCCACCGCGCCCTCCGCCCACGGCGCGCGGGCCCGTGCCCCAGCGGGCGGGCGGCGCCAGCAGCCTCTCGCCCCCTGCGGCGGGTGGCAGCGCCCCGCCATCCTTACCGCCCCGCCCCTTCGCCGGAGGCGCGTGCGCTCATTGGAGGCGGGTTCTGTCACTCTCGCCCCGCCCCCTAGCGGCCCGGGGGGCGGCTCGGCGGCGCCTCACAGCGCACCTGCGCCACCGCGGGGTGGCGGGACGGCGGCAACGCCCTTCTGCGGCCGCCCTTTCCCGCCGAAAGCCCCCCCTCCCCCCCCTCCGGTAAAGCCTCCCGGGGCGGACAGGGGTCGCCGCCGAGGCCGCTCCGCTCGCCCAGCCGTTGCGCCATCCCTATCCAGGGCCGCTCCCGTAGGCGGCGCGCGCCCTCCCGTCGCCTAGCAACGGGCTTCACAGGGGCAGCTCGCGGGCCGCCCGCCCACGTGATCCGCGCCCCGCCCCGCCCCGCCGCGCTGAAGGGGCGCCGCCATGTCGGGGCTGCTCCGTCCCCCCGCGGCACCCGGGGGGCGGTGGGGAGCGGGCGGGGGAGGCCCGGGGGAAGGGCACGGCCGGGGGGGCGGGGGTGCCGCACTGCGGCCGGTGCTGCGGTCAGGGCCTCGGCGAGTTGCCTCACGGCTCCTGAGCTGTCGCGGTGACGCAGCAAGTGTCCCAGGCTCTGGGCCGCCGTCGTGCCTCTGCGGCTGTGGAAAAGCCCGCTGGCTGCCTTGCCCCCGTCGCCCGGGACCTCTGCAGACACCGATAGGGGCCAAGTTAGAGGGGAGGGAAGGGCTGTAAGCGGGGTTTCTTGCTGTTGTTGCATAAATAAGAGTGAGCGGTCCAAGGCCCGGCTGTATATTCTTACCGTACTCTTCTTGCCTTTCGCCTGTCGCCATGAAACGGGAGAAAAACGGTCCGGGAGGAGCTGAGAGTAACCCGAGTGCATGAAATGGTCCTGTGAGACGCCTGGCATGTAGAGAGAGCGGTGCTCAGGTCTGAATGAACATAAATACCACCTAGCTTAGTTACAAGGAAGGTTTCCCACAGCACAAGAATATGTTAAGTAATTCTGCATCTTCATATCTAAGCCTGATTTGAGAAGTAAGTCTTTCAAAGTCAGAGCTAATTACTAGCGTCTGATAAGGTATTTTTGTATGTTACTGTTTCCAGAGCATACAGGTTTTAGAGGAGGCCTGGAGGAGTATTTTGTCTTAGAAATTCTTGCTGTCTCTCCATCATTCTGTTCCTTCCCACTGCTCTCTTCACTGTGTTTGCCACGGTACTTTTTATACAGCTGTGGCAATGTAGACGGCTACTTCTGCCTGTGGTGGATGTATACCAGCTCAGTGTAAAATGCCAATAGCATACAAGTGGATCAGATATGCTGACTTCAGAGCAGGGCATACTAGAAAAGTCTTCATCTATAACACTTAGATAAAAATTAAATAAATCAATCTTTTTGATAAAAGCATATGTTTAACTGCTAACTAAAGCTATTGTGCTACTGAAGTCTACCGTTCCAAGTGTATGTTTTTTCTACTTTGTACTACAGTTAGCCAAGTCTGACCAGCTGGGCTGCAGTAAAAGAGAAAAGGGGGCATTTTCAATATTAACCTTGCATTTTTTCTAGAGGACTTTAAGATTTGTTAATGTGGCTGCTGAAAAGGGATGAATTTTTAAGAATATTCTGGCAATCATATTCTTTTTTCCTTTGAAAGCAATATACTTTATATTTTAAATCACAAAGAATTATGATGTATAAAAAGAGAAGTAATTCAATAGTAAAAGGACATTGTATAGCAACAAAAATTCCCTGGTGTGCTGTAGGCAAGGTTTCATGTTATTAAAGTGTTAAGATACCCATTATAGACCTACTAAAAACAGCAAAATTCTCATTTGCTTAGATCTGAGATTAATGTTTCACTGCTTTTATCTTTGTTAGTTATTTACATCCTGATCTTGCAGATGCCTCTCTTTGGAGGAGGTGGCCTATATCTGTGGAGAGGTAGGGGTAAGTTACTACCACTAAGGCCAACTAGTAAGGTTTCTGATTTGGCAGTGTTTTACACTACTTTTACATATTTTAAAGAACTGCACAGCATACAATGTAATAGAAGAGCATTTATAGTGACAGTAAAAGTGGGCCTTAATTATTTCATGGATGGTTTTCAGTAATTTAAAATTGGTGGAAACCAGATAGAAATACCTTGTTAAGGAATATTACTACAGAGAATAGTTGACAAGCTGAAATAAATCAAATTGACCTTTACCTCTACCTACAAAATTACATATTCCCTATTTTTAATGGAAAAATAAGCCTATTAGATATTACAGTCTTCTAAACTTTAATGTCTGATTGTTACCAAGATCTGGTCACACTTTAACACAGCCTTATAATAACATATTTTACAATTAATTCCACAAGAGGGGGTATGGGCCAGCTCCTGCTTTTATTAGAGGTATTTTAATTTTAAAGATAAAATGCAGAAGGATTGCTTTTATCTCTTGCTTTGCTGAAAAGCAGTCAATACATATGTATTGGGTTTGCATGGCCAGGTTCTGGTAGTCGGGGGACCTACAGGGGTGGCTTCTATGAGAATCTGCTGGAAGTTTCCCCTATGTCTGATAGAGTCAATGCCAGCTGGCTCCAAGACGGACCCGCTGCTGGCCGAGGCCGAGTCCAGTGACAGTGATAGCGCCTCTGTGATAACATATTTAAGAAGTGCGGGGAGGGAAGCTGCACAACAGCAGTTGCAGCTGGAGAGAGGAGTGATAGTATGTGAGAGAAGCAACCCTGCGGACACCAAGGTCAGTGAAGAAGGAGGGGGAGGAGGTGCTCCAGGCATCAGAGCAGAGATTCCCCTGCAGCCTGTGGTGAAGACCATGGTGAGGCAGGCTGTCCCCCTGCAGCCCATGGAGGTTATCAGTGGAGCAGATATCCACCTGCAGCCTGTGGAGGACCCCACGCCGGAGTAGGTGGATGTGCCCAAAGGAGGCTGTGAGCCCATGGGAAGCCCACGCTGGAGCAGCCTCCTGGCAAGACCCGTGGACAGAGGAGCCCACGCTGGAGCAGGTTTGCTGGCAGGACCTGTGACCCCGTGGGGGACCCACGCTGGAGCAGTTTAGTGAAGAACTGCAGCCCGTGGGAAGGACTCACATTGGAGAAGTTTGTGGAGGACTCCCTCCCATGGGAGGGACCCCACGCTGGAGCAGGGGAAGAGCATGAGGAGTCGTGCCCCTGAGGAGGAAGGAGCAGCAGAGATAAGGTGTGATGAGCTGACAACAACCCCCATTCCCCATCTCCCTGCGCCACTGAGGTGGAGGAGGTAGAGAAAATGGGGAGTGATGTTAAGCCCGGGAAGAAGGGAGGGGTGGGGGGAAGGTGTTTTAAGATTATATTATATTTCTCATTATCCTACTCTGATTTGATTGGCAATAAATTAAACTGATTTCCTCAAGTTGAGTCTGTTTTGCCCGTGATGGTAATTGCTGAATGATCTCCCTGCATGTGTCTTGACCCACCAGCCTTTTGTTGTATTTTCTCTCCCCTGTCCAGCTGAGGAGAAGAGTGATAGAGCAGCTTGGAGGGGGGCACCTGGTGTCCAGCCAGGGTCAACCCACCACAATATAAGAACAGATTTCGGTGCCCTTGAAAAGGGAGGGGTACAGAACTGATGATTTTCTGGATTATAGTGTATCCAACACACTAGGTGGAGAAGGAATCTCATAGATGATGTGTTTCTTTGGAGGAAGAGTTTTGTGACATCAGGGAGATCATTTTAAGATTAGAGAGAAATGAACATCTTCAGCAAAATGAGCCTATCTGTATTTGTAAATATAGACATAAAAATGATCCACACTGTGGAGAAAATGCGTGGAGAAGTAGATTCTTCTCTTTCCCTCCCTACAGTTAATTTATCTCATCCACCTGTTGGAACTTGCCATAAAGTGAATTATGAACTCTCTGGGGCAGGGACTATTTTTCATTTTAACTCTTCCTAGTGCTTAGCACCTTGATCTTAATTAATGCCTGCAGGCATTTCTGCAAAACAGCAATTAAATAACAATCCAAGTTGATCAACTCCTCCCCTGCACTTCATGCTACTTTAGAAGTCAAACGTGCAGACTGGGCAGGTGTTCCAGGTGTTACGAAGGGAGGAATGGTATCTAAATGAGTGGGAGTGTAAGAAAGCTGACACATTCAACCTCTGATAATTGAAGGTGAGGACGAAGCAAGGGTTTGACTATCCTGTAGAAGCCTTGAATGAAGGAGGTGTCCAGCAAGAAGAATACTTACTTTCTTTTTAAGTATGTAGCTAAATAGGGGGAAAGGGGCGGTTATTAGATGACAGGTGACAGGAACTGCAAGATGCATGTGTGAGGAAAATGAATGCGAAAAGGCTCAAGCTATGTGCAGGCTTTGTAATGCAAAATAAGGAGGTGCCTAATTTCTCTGCTGGGGTCCTTCTGCCTACTGATACTTTTCTCACTTCCTATCTAACATGTCTGCATTTCTGAGTTCTTTCTGGCTCAGCATGCCTTACCTTGTGAACACAACTGCAACTTCAGCTTCTCTGGGCTAAAAACCTTTTCCTCTTTCTTTGATACCGATTTGCCAGGGTAAATGGTAATATGTTATTTTCTACATATATTTCATACATGTAGTCTACATATATTTTTCACACAGGAAAGGTAGCCTGGGACAAACCTTTGTTTCAGGAAAAAGAAGCAGCACCTGCATAACGTGTAGCTTCTTCACTGTGGTAAAATAGGAACTTTTTTTAATTCCTAAATGGTCCAGGTATAATTTTGGTTCAGGGCAGGTTAAAGCTGCAGCCATTAACCACCTCTGTGAAACACAGATAGTCCTTATTAGGGATGTGGACCATGAAACTGATAGTGGCGAGAGAGAGGTGGTAAATGTTGCCAAGAAAGAATTGGCACAGAGCGGAAGGAGAATACTCTTGGAAATTTTAATATTATTCCCCAACAGTGATGTAGGTTACCTTTTAATACACACCACCTCATGTGCTGCAGGAGCTATCTCACAGCGCCCAGATAACAACAAAGATGCAAAAGGTCATCAAATGTCCACTTGCAAGGCGGCACGTGTACCTCACAAGGGTGAAGGCTGTCATCTGGAAATAGCAATTCATGGAAATTAAAAGCTCTCAGTTCGTGAGAGTTTCACTGTGGCAAGACATTAAATCAGAGCTTTCACTTAGTGCTGCACATTTTAAAGGTAAATTCCATTCCAGTGGATATGAGTGTTGTTATACAAGCACATCTAGTGACACACCAGATGACAAATTCTTTCCAAAGCGAAGCCAGTGGGCTTGAATTTCCTTGGCCAAGTAAGCACAATATTCCTTTTGTTTTGGATAAATACCATCATTCTGTAGGAGGGGCTAATGATATTTATTATCCAGTTCAATAGCTAATCACCTTAGCAGTTGTTTTTTAATAACGCCACGTGTTGTGAGTAGCACGCAAATCAAATGAAGAGTGAAACATAAGACAAATGAAACAAATCCGTATACTGCAGATGGAGAGGGATACAGCCAGTATACTGTTGTATACTATACAACGGTAAAGGACAGAAGCAAATACGAGCAAATGCAGAAGGAGGGAGAGGAAGAAACCAGCTGCATCATGGAGCTGAATTAGTTGTAAAACACAGAGGAATAAAGTCATGAGGAGAATGAAATTATAGCAGGGGCGGTGCACTGCCAGCTACAGGTGGCTGGCGTATGGTGATGGGATCCCAACACCTCTGTCTTCATGAATGAGACGTTAGCCACCTCACACCACCAATTCTTGCTGCTCCACGCAGCAACTGAGCAGATTTCTCAATGTATACAGAAGAGAAAAATCAATTGCGTTTCAGTACAATGACATGGCAGACTTAGGCTAGGGTAATATGCGTTAATGTATGTGTAATAATGATCACGTTTATTGTTACTACAGTAATCAGCTGTGTCTTGCTTGTACATTTAAAAATTGAAGTTACTCCTCTTCAACTATACCCTAGATCTAAGATTAGAGCTAAAAAAGTATTGCTTTGTGGTAATGTTATATGGTTCTAAAAGAATATCAAGTTCCTACATGAAATACTGTAGCAGTTTCACCATGGATTTTTGAGAACCCCCTTGAAAATAAGCAGTAACAATGAAATCGCTCACAAATTGCAACACATGAAGTTTTGCTCTTAAGACCATCTCTTAAATTGACATACAAAATGTTTTGCACAAAGAAGCCTTTTATCATCTTTGCTATGTCTGCTGAATTCTTTTATGATAACTTACATGCTGCATGAATTATTTTGCTTTGATTATTAAAAAGTGGTGGGTGGTAAAAAATCTAATTTATTTCCTCACAATAAATAACAAAGCTTAGAGCAGTAGGAGATGGAGTCACTGTGTGCTACAATTTAAGTTACCACTCTGATTAGACCAGTTAATTAAACTTATTTTCATTTCATACGTACCTTCACATGAAGTCTAACATTTACATTTTACTGCTTTCATTTTCATAAATAAACATTACGCCGTATAGCAGGCTAACAAACAAAAAGCCTTGTTCTTTGATACTGACAGTCACGCTGAGTTGCATCTTGAACGCTGTTAGGTGTGTTAGCTGAAGAACAGTGGCACTAGCTCATAAATTTTCCTAGTCATACTGAGCAAGTGTTGTCTCAGGGTGGCTAAAATTACAGTCCCCACCTTTCAAGTTCTGTGAATTCTAGTTGCTTCATCCTCTGATAGGACGGCTGTAGCAGCGGTGACCCCAGGTTTGCAGAGCGCGGGGCACAGCCTGACCGCTTTCCGTACGTGTGCTTGTGCGAGTAGCACGCCTTCTTCCTGAGATCAGGTGGAACAGCAGAACGGCTGATGTCCCCAGCAGCATCTCTGTGTTAAGGGCTTGTATCGTAAAACTCTCTGCCATGCTAATTGTTCGTTTAATAGCAGCGTGTAATTAATGAAGGTTAAGCATAGATCCTGTCTTCATATGTTACAAAGTTTGTAGTCACAAAATCCAAACCCACACATACACCTAGTTATGGGGCAGTTTTAGAGATTAGAAGAAAGCATTATCGTTGCAAGTACCCCTGGTTTCCAGTGTCCTTACCCCTACTTCACCAAGCAGCTGGCACTAAAAAAACCCAAATATGTTTCTTTAATAAATGGAAAAAATACCTCTACCTTAATCCTTTGGTACTTGACTTCTGCACCATGAGAAATTCAAAAGTGTTCAATGTGTGATACTACATATGAGCTTTACAGCCTTGGCTTGCGTAATTTTTTCAGTGGTTTTTATACTGATGAAAGACATCTCTACTTATATTTACCACAGCAGTAGGTTCCCCACTCCCCACTCCCCGCCCCGAGTTTGTGACACCATTTTTGTTTTTTTCTAGAACTACTGACTTGTGTCAAACACACTCTTTTGCTGAGAATGCTGGGTTGATCAATGCTACTATTCGAAAATCTCACCAGTTACAGCACTGGTTCCAAGAAGAACTTTATTTTTTCCCCCAACTTTTTTCCCCCAAAAAGCCATGGGCACTTCAGAGCTTTTTTTGTATGCCAGAGTTATTCTAAATAGTTTAAAATCCTATCAGGTTGAGTTTTCAATATCGGCTATGATCTCCTCACAATGCTTCCTTTGAAGGGGGTTGCAGAGTTTTTAAATACATCACTTTAATATAATGTAAGCAGTTTGCAAGCAGATTAAAAGTACTACAATTTCAAACACAAGGCAGTATCCGTTGTATTTTGTCCCTGCATAGCTAGATTTAATATGTGAAGGTATTTTCCCCACTCCAGAATAATAACGGAAATAGTAGTAGTAAATCAGATACTGCTGTTTGCTTTGCAGTATTGCCAGCAGAGTAACGATGAGGAAAAGAGAAAAATACAATTAAATTTTTGCTTTTCTAAAGAACTTTCTAAATATTGTATAAGTATTTAACATTTATAAGGGTGCTGAGATTTGCTGGAATTATAAAAGATTGGATAAACAAACAGACCTTGAACATCAGAACTAAGAAGGCTTATGTTTTGACGAACCAGTATCTCAGTTGACTGACTGTAGTGGAAAAAGAGGTGCAAGTTCTGACTGAGACTTCTGACTAAGCGCTTGTGGGGTGAAACATTCATTTAGGCCAGTTATTTCATAATACTCTATCCGCATGCAACAGTTACTTATTTAAAAGCTATGCTTTGTCCTTCAGGTACTGCATACATCCAAAAGGAAGTGCAAGGCCAGGAAGAAGTGCATAGCACTTAGTTCACTGAGTAGGACTTAGCATACAGTTAATTAAATGCTTAAATGACAAGTACAGTGCGCTGAAACCTGCTATGAGAGAATTTCAAAGATGGTCACAAAAGACAAAGCGTTGCAGCTCCAGTAGTTTGCAGGGAGCGGCCTGTCCCTGCGGCTGGCAGGGAGCATGTGCCAGTACGGTGTGTGCACAGCCAGCACTTGGATGTGTTCTGACCCTTTTGGCAATGGCTGCATGAAGATGCCCATCCAATAACAGGGTCCACTGTAAGAACGAGCAGACCGTTGATCTGTAATAACTTTGTGTAAATGAAGTTAAGTGCACACCTTGATGAGGAAATTCAGTTTCTCATCTCCTAAAAAGACACAGCAGCAATAGAAAAAGATTTCAGAGATGAGTGTATGGAAACAAATCTTATGGGAGATATGCCTAAACTCCCAGGAGGGCTGTGAAAAATCTAAAGTCTCTGCTTCAGTGTATTATAATGTTGTAGGTAGTACAGTGATAGAGTCACAGCTCCTTGAGCTTGGTGTTGAGAGGCAACAGCTAATGTAAGTCCCTACTGAGACAACGAAACAGAGCACAAAGAATTTGTTTGATGTTCTCCAACCACTGTTCTGTGATTTATCAGTGCTCCTAATCATATGAGCTTGCAAGTGTGCCTTATAACTCCTGGTCACCTACAGAACAAATATGCATGGAATATAGCTACTCTCTGGCCTTCCAAAAGCATCTCTTTCTTAGATGAGTAAAAAGAAAGACCTGATGGCTCCCTAGGTACGGGGAAAGGGAGGTTATTTTTATTTTTTTAAGGCAACAATTTATTATGAATTTTAGTCAGATAACTGAGCTCAGGTGTAGTTGTAACTTTTTTAATGAGGTAATTAATAGATTAACAATGTTCCTGAAGATAAACAACATAATATGTACTTTAACAGATGAATTAACTTGAGGATTTGTAAACCACAGAAAGCCAATAAAGTTCACTGAGCATCTGTGCAGTCCACTAGTCTCATCCTCCATAGTGCTTGCTTCACTTCCTACCAGAAGTCTTTCCCAGTCACTTCATTTTAGCACTATAGTTGTGAGGCATTTGTGAGGATTTTTTTAAAAACTGTGTCGCTATACAGATATTTTGGTCTGTCTTTTGGTCAATAGGCATCTGAAGTGCACAAGGGAAAATACTTAATCTGGCCCAGTGAAATAAAACATAAATTTCCACTCAGAATGGTATATGCCCCAATTCATTGCTTGCAAGGAAGGACAGACTTCTGACTGGCTTTTCATTTACAGATTTACTGGGGACTAGGAGTTTTGAGCTAAGATTTATTCGCATTTTCCGCTCTTCCAAGCCAACAGCACTCCAAGGTGTAGCACACACAACCCATGATGTAGTAGCAGCTGTGCAGGTCCACAGTTTTTCCAGGTGTGTGGCAGTTGCATCCAGCCCCTGATCGTGTTTGGATTTTGACCAATACATTAAATTCTGCTTTGGATCAGAAGGGTGTTAAAAAAAATCAGCTTTACAGGAGGGAGTGGGAAGAGCAAATACTCCCTTGCTTTGATTTCTAGCATTAAAGGTAGACTTCAGTCAGCAGAATAGGAACCAGAGCTAAGCATTCTAGACTGGATTTTTCTCAAGCCTAAACAGTTTTTTGGCTGCAGGTGATAAGAACTACAAAGTTTCAGTGCAACCAGAAGAGTTCTTTCCCCCAGGGTCATGGACAGTTTCAGCAGCTAGCCTAACTGTTGCATGATAGGTTTCAGTCTCGTACATGGACACTTAATGGGCATCTGATACTTGTGTAGTACTGGACGTTTGTTGCAGTTTCTAAAACTTCAGCAAAAAAATGTAACTATTTTTCTCAGTCACAATACTTTAGAGTTTCAGTGAGAAATCCGAGCCTATTATTGTGTGCTATATGAACATAGCAAAAGGAAAACCAACCCTTATGCTAGGAACTGACAAGCTTGTATTATGGTTAGATGAAAAAAGGAGGAATAAACAACCCAAAGAAAAGAGGAGGATGAAAGAACAAGGTGTCAAGGAGGACAAACATTGTGTGGGTGGGGAGCAGTAATTTCAGCTCGTTGCTTAGCTGTAGTCTAGAATTTTTAAGTCTTATCAGCTCACCATGTCTTCTTTTTAAGTTAACAGTAAATCTCAAAATTATTTCAATGAATACAAGATTTGGCCTACTGTTTGGTAAAGTTTGAAAGCTAAGTCAATTGAAAATTGAATTGAAAGCTGATCACAGGTGTGCTAGGCAGAAGGCTTTCTTTTGCGCTCCTAGGTTTCCATTCTTGGATGGAAACTACAGTAAACTTTGAAGACTTTATAAAAGCTGTCTCTGCAAAATCATTTTTGCTTTCATCTCACAAAGAATATGATTCAAACAAACCACATTATACATTCCAGTTTCATAATACTGAAAAAGAGTAGAAGTCTTTCAGAGAATCTGGCACCCAACAGCTGTTGCCACTAGAGTTGTAAACTCTACTTATGTAAAAACCTGCCAAAATATTAATTTTTAAATACATATATTTTTCATCTTTATGTTGACAGCACAGCTTTTTATCAGAATATAGGTTTCCCCTGTTCTGGCTCTCATGGCCACGCCACACTACTTAGCAGGCTTTAAACAACGTGAGGAAGGCAGATAAATAAACTTAGGGAGGAACAGATTGTTTAGCTGAGATTTTAATCATGTCACTTAAGTTCAGTGAAGGGAGACAATGCTCAAAGAGCCAGTAATTCTGCAAGGGTAAGCTCTGTGGTTTTCATCTCATCTTTGAAGGCCTTCCTCTACACCTCTACCAGGACAGGACACAGAAAGAAAATTAAGGAAGATTCTAGGCAGGACTGAGGAAGCAGAAGAATCAGCGGGATACTATAAACATAATCTTATTTTTTTCCAATTTACTTATTCCCTTCAAGGCTTCACTACTACTGGGATGTAAAAGGAAAATAAAACAAATAATACCTCTTTATGTAAGGGGAAAATAAGCATGGACATACTGTAAGCAGAAAGAGACTATTTAGGTAATTCTTTATGCTTTAAAGTCTTTGGATTCCAGATGGCAAGTAATATGATAGATATATGACACATACAGCCCATGAGTGCATGTAGCCCCAATCTGAATCTTCAAAGGAAGCATCAGAAAGCTTTAATAAGGACAAATGGTTGCATCCCTTCCTCCTGTTTTAATGATGGAAGGCCTCTGAAGCCATAGGTCATTCTGCGAAAGCCTGTTATTAAGTCTTAGAGATCCTACCTGCTGAGTCTCACTTCAGAGCCCAGCACTTTTGTTTAGGGACACCGACATCTGCACAGTCTTTCATCTCAGCACAACTCCAGATAGAGGGTTTTTTTAGGTGAGCACCACTGCACTCCCCTCCCTTCAAATCACTGATCTTTGAGTCCTTGCTGAGGATTGATTGAAGGCCCAGCAGTCTAGCACATAAAGCATACACATCTTTCTGTCGTTTTCAGGCCTGTGATAATTTGGAGTTGAGATAAAACAATAGCCATTAGCAGTCACCACAGAGTCCCTAACTCCAAGCTTTCACTGTTACAGAACTATGAAATTCTTCCTTTTGGGTGAAACCAATAGCAGCAGCCAGCAGAAATATCAAGAGTGGAAATACCATTAAAATGCATAACCAAAGCCTCAAAATGAATGATATTTGGCAGTTATCTTCATCCTTCCATCTGTGGTCAGCAGGCACTTTTTGGTCCTCTCAGTTCATATACTTTACCATGGGCAGGACCCCTCACGCTCAGCCTCTGGGTTGAAGCCATGTCAGCGTATGTCTGTTACCCAGTATAATTCAGTAATGAAAGAAGAAAGATCCAATAGATTATCAACAGCCACAGTCTTCGAGTCACCTAGAAAATACCACTTGCCAGAAACAAAATGAGCTGTACTGCAGAGAGGCCTTGTGTTTTTAACAACAGCAGCAGAAAAATTTAAGGACATGGGAGATCAGAGAAGTTGACATACCTTTCAAAAGCAAATGTTCTCACTCTCCAGGTCAAAGTAAAGAGGCTCCTGAGGATTTTGCTGTTCCTTTGCAAACACAGCAGAGCCTTGTCTTCCCCTCATGCTTACTATCCCCAGAGCAGTTGCACCTGATCTGGAGAGGAATTTGCATGGACCTGACACAGATGCACCTATAGTTATGGCTTACAGAGTGCTCTGACAAAGCAACCCTGAACTGCACTGCTGGGGGGAGGTGGGTGGGTATTTTTGCTCATATTGTGTTATATCATGAAAGCTTTACTTCTCAGCTGAGCTGGCTCCTGTTCTTTCTCTGCTGCCCCAGTGCCACTGTTGGGGGAGCTGCACCTGTGCTTCAGCAAGTTTCCAAGACATCGCACTTGTCTCATTGTGTAATCTTGCTCTGAGGAAGTCTGTGCAGCCTGGCACTAATAACGCTGGCAGCTGTCTGGATTATGAGCAGCACCTACAAGATGACAGTGTTGAGAAGTGACTTCGCTAGGTCAAGCATTGTACAAACACATGGTAAAAGACAGCGCAGCTTAAATAAACAGGGAAAGGATGGAAGAAATCCACATTTAATAAGTGGAGAATAGAAGCACCAAAATTCAGTGATTTACTTCAGATTACACGAGGATGCACAGACCACAGGAAACACAGGTTACCAGAATCCTTGTCTGCTGCTTTAAATACAGGACAAATTTGCATCACCTTTCCTCACACAATCTTAAAAAAGATCACTTGGAGCTCTGGGAATTCACGTGTGGGATATTTAGTCAGTGGATGCTAGAGTGCACCTGCAAATGCTAGGATGGGACAGAGTCTGGCAGCAGAAGGTGTGTGATACCTACTGTTGACTGGGACTATCTAGCAAGAAAGTAGGGGATTGTTACAATGGGCTGCTTGCCTGTTGTCCTTGCTGATAAGACATTCACTACCACTCCTGTCTCATCTCCCTGCTACAGCAACCAACTTCTTGCCCAAGTCCAGTAGGAGAGCAGCTCGTTAGTGGTGGGAAGGACATCAATCTTTGGCACCAACAAAGGTAACTACAGCCCGGCTCAGCTGGTTAAACGGGGACTCAGCTGTGCTGCCATGCCTGCTACAGGAAACCTGTGACCTTTCTGAGCCACCTCTGTAAAAATCTAAGCCCGGAGGGAAAGTTGTCTTAGGTTCCTCCTAGCAATGCTCTATTTTAATCAGGATTGTTCCTGGTTCTTCTGTAGGAAGGGTATCAGACAACACAAAGTATGTTGAACGGTCAGGTAAATGATGTTAAAATCACCTGATTGCATTCAGCCTTGATGTTAATATTGCCAACTGCTGTGAAATCACCCTAAGTCACCTCTGTGAAATCTGTTAAAGAGCAGCAGGGACAGCTGTGCTCTTCTAGCACTGGTCAAGAGGCTCTATTAGAATAATCAGAGCATTATTGCTGCTAAAGCAAATGTGCCTATCTCTGAGCTTTGCAGTGGGATACCATTCAAATTGTCCCAGCTTTGGTCCTTGGTTTCCTGATACATTCCCAAAGAAACATTGCATGTACCTTTACTGGCCCTACTTGCCCCCATCCAGGGAATTTTCTGAGCAAATGATTTATAGTCTACCAAACAATGAAAAGTAATGTTTTCACTTGATGCTTTCATTTCATTTGTGGGGAGGCCCGCATTTTACTGCTGACTGATTAAATGTGGTGGTAAAATGTACAGGTTTTGTGGATGTCAGTACACTCATAGCATCCTTTTGAGGAGAGAGCACTTACAGGGTGGAAGTGTGGATGCATTTAGGAAGAAGCTTGGTACAGGCTGATTCCAATTCTGTCTGCTTTGTTGGAATAACTCAGTTTGCTATTATTTAGAAGAAAAATAAAAAACAGCTTATGTGTTCTGTTCTGTAGGGACAGATTTTTTTTTTTCCTGTAATGCAAATATGCTTTAATGTCAAGAGGAAGATGACATGTAGGGGGGAGAAGGGCCAGAATAGTCATCGACTAATTCTGTGGCATGGTGGGCCTCCCAATTCCCATTGGTCTGCCCTTCTCCCTGTTGCACCTTGGAAGCTTTAATTGAAATGAGTGTAGTTTATTGATTTTTAGCATAAGGTAATGTGTTAATAGTCAGAGGAGGTCAAAGTAACTTTAGGCCAGTCTAGAGAGGATGTAATGAGACATGAAGGATGTGTAGTGGATTAAAGATCTCATTGTGTTTTCAATGCAATCAGAAGTTCCTTTGATTTTAGCATCCTAGCCATAAGAAGGGAGAAGTGTACTGTTTCTTTATATTAAGACAAAATTATTGTCCTTAAAAAAGAAAAAGCAAGGATTTGGAAAGTCAGCATATTATTATCAAACTCTGGTTTTATGAGAGAATAAATTTTTGGTCTTATATACTTGCATTTGGCTCAATTAAGCCATAAAGGCACAACTTCAGTGGGATGCTGAGGAAGCAATTGTATTCTAAAGCAAAGTTTGAAGGACTTCAGTCCATGGAAAGATAATAGGCTTGTTCGGGCTTTTTTTTTTTTTTTTTTTTTTTTTGTTTTAGCCTTTTTAGATCCAGTAAAAATGTAGCCTACAAGACTATCACAAAGTTTATAACAAGAAGTGTTCCTGTAGCCTGTAGAGATGTCTGAGAGCACCTCCTGCTATAGTCCAATGAGAAAAATATTTTCGGTATGATTCCTTAGATCTCCTGTGAGGCATAGTACCACAATCCCACTGTCTAGCATCTTCATAATTTTCTTGTTGCTGCAGGTAAAGCCTATGTGAGTCTGAACTGGCAAGGAACTGTTCAATTGAATTTAGCTACATTTAGCATAATCATTTACAGCAGATCTGATGCTATATAGCACTATGTGCTATAGTCAAAATGGGTATTTAGAGCAGTGATTCCAGAGGCTGGCTCCTCTCCTGTGTACAATCTGTAGTTATATTCTAAGATTATGCTATTTTTTGTAAACTGCCAATACTATATAGTATTATGATGTCCTGTTGGCTCTAAGGATTCCTAACATCTTTCTGTTGCAATGAAATTCTACAAAACAAAGATGAAAAATCATGCTGTATTTACAACCAATAGAACATATGAATGCTTGCTGTTTGGTAGCATAATGAAACTGCTAACTCAGGGTCTAATTTTGCCATTACAAACAGAGTGACTGTACTATTACTGTGTGATAATAATGCAAGATATAGCTTATTCTTGGCTGAACTTGGCTGTACTGTCTGCACAATTTTTTTCTATTTATTCTGAAAAGAAGGCAGATAGGTTTGCTATGTGTATTCATAAAGTTATGTGCTTAAATATTTTCTTGAAAACAGCTTAATCTTTAATATTTCCAAGCCCTTATAGTCCATCCCGTCTGTCCTCCCTCCCTCTCTCTCTTCTTCTTCAAAGAAATACATCTTTGTGTGTACTGCACATATATGTATGAAAAATAAACTTCCTCGCTGGCAAGTAAACCCAAGAACAATGTTGCTAGCAGCTGTTGTGATTAAAGCCCAGTTGAGAACACTGTCCCATTATGAGCTCCCAATGCTCTTCTCAACATCAGTAATCAACGTGCCAGGACAATGTATTGTAAACCCAAATGCCCAGGCCAGGATACCACAAAAGCCCCTCTGTCTTGTGCAAGGGAACTGAAAAGAGGCTTTCACAGTGCTGCAGAATATGCTGGCAGACTGTGCCAGTACAGAGCCCTCAGTATTACGGAAGATGATTATGTACAAGGAGAGCAAATCTTGTCTAATCCCTGATTAAGAAGCTACTATAACTGTTATTTTTTAAAAAATGAGAAGAATCATATGTATGTGTCGAAGACAACCATCAGGTAATTACAGGCTGCTCAGTGGCTGCATGAAGTGCAGTAGCTGAGGAACTGAAAAGGTCTTTGTGCTTCTTCCAGCAGGAGGGGGACATCTCCTTATCTACTCTCACAAATAAAAAGCAAGACCTATCCTTTAAAAACATACACCTATTTCCTCCTATTTCATAAAATAGTAATTTCTATAGTCATTCATTTTTGCAAGCAGAAAGTTACAAAGCCAAAGAGTTTGATAACAAGAATGGTAGTTTTTCTTGAAGACGAAATCACAAGCTAATAAGCACCCAGTTCTTTCATTTTCACTTAGGTTTGTAACTTTCCAGTTGTTGGGAAGAGGTGACCCTCCATTGGGTGAAATGGCACCAAAGTAAAAACAAATAACTTCTCATTGCATTGTTCATCTAAACAGGAAGGTACCTATGGAGTTTTTTAGGAAGTTTTGCTGGACATCAGTGGAAGCACAGAGCAGCAATATGTCAGGGAAAGGATGATCAACTCGGCATATAGAATACTGTTTTTTGTAATTTTATTTTAAATGAAATGACATTCAGATATAGCCCAGTCATATTAGCAGAGATTTCAGCAAATGTTTAAAGCTAACAAACTCCTATAATTAATCTCTTAGCTTCACAATTCTTTTGTCATTGATGTTGATTATTAGCTCAGACTAAATTCACTCTTCTGCATTACCCAAATTCAAAATCACAATCAAGTTAAAAAAATACAAAAGTCTAAAATTTCACTTTCCAACCTAACTGACAAGAATAATAAAACTCTTGAAATGCCTTCATTAAAAAGCCGCATTGACATGATTTACAGCTGTACAAATTGTTGTTTAAAACAAGCGTTATAGGGTAAGTCATCAAAGCCGTGCTAAAGATTTGAAAAAGATTTCTTCCCACTGCCCTTACGTAGACTTTTCTGGTTAAATTACAAATAAAAACCACCTTGAAAATGTACTCTTAAATTCACCAGAATAAAAAAAGCCCAAATAAGTGTGTCTCAGAGAAAAGAAAAGGCCATATTTACGGTGCGTACTCACACGCCAAATTCCCAGGATGTAGAATGCTACTAAAACAAGGCATTTACTTGCACTTGATATACTTGATATTTGACTAAGACCTGCATAGAAAATGAGTAGAAAACATCCTGCACCTGACAAGGTGAGCAGTCTGCATGCTGAAAAAGAACTGCGTACTGCTGAGTAAGGCAACCGAGACAAAGTATGGCTTAAGTGCAATCTGGTTAAGGCAGAGTACGTATTTTTGAAGCTGTTACTTCTTCTGCTTCCACTTAAAAGCACTAGTGCATTAGAATGTGTTCAAGAGCTTTGATTAAAAAGAGCTGGTGGAGCTGGAGGTGGTTCACAGAGATAAATCTAAAGAAATTCATTACAATGAGCTAGACAGTCCCTCAAAAAAACCTTTGTTGACTTCATATTCTTACAGCCATTCAGTCAGAAGCTCCAAATATATGGACTAACAAGACAAGCAAACACGTTAAGCACAGCTTTCTCAAAATACCCCTCCCTTATTTGCCCCCTGCAAGACACAGCTCCCGCTCTGGATCAGGCATTATCTGAAATTTTACATGAGTGAGTGTGGCAATATTTTGGCCTAGTAAGTAAACCATGTCCAGTCCTACCCTTGCAACAGATGTAGAATTAGTCCTTTATCAGGCCAAGTTCTGCACAATATTATGCTGACCTTAATCTAAAGGAATTTCTGTGGCATTGGTTTGGGTTTTTAAGGGAAGGCAGAATTTGGCCCATTTTAAGCACATTGAAAGAAACTGGTCACAGCTTCTGTTTGAAGAATCAGTAGATAAAACAAAGTATTGGTAGCACTTTCCATATTTACTACATGAAAAGCCTCACTCACCCCATTTGACCAGTTTACAATTACCATTTATCCTTTCCAGTGCTAAGAATGTCTAGGTTATTCGCAGAAATTTATCAAAGCTCAGGAAACTGTAACAACAGATACATCATATTGTTGCATAAGCTTATGCTTAAAAATACTAGAAAGTAGCTGGGCTCTGATCATTCTTTGGCTTGAAGCTGAAGCCTCCTTGGATAGATCAGTTCTTCCATTTGTTGGAGTCCCAAGCCAGGAACCAGCCTGTGAATGTCAGGGGTTCGTGCCCCTGCTTCACGATTACAATGGGGGTCCCCTTATCTCTGCCAGAAGGATCTGTTTCAATATAGCGTTTGGCTAAAAACAGGGAAGAAATAAAAAATGTAATATATTAATTCATTCCTTTGGTATAAAAAATACATTAAAAGCCCTAGTGAAAGAACCCAGGGCTACTATAATACAGTATTCAATTAAATTATTTCAGAGGCAATGAAATGATCAGGTAATTGCTGATTTTCCCAGCTGCCAGTGAAGGAATTTTCCAGGAGGTTAGAACAGGGGGATTGTTACTCTAATCAGTTCGTTGCCATACAGCTGGGTTTTGGCTCATGAACAGGAGAAAGAATCTGCTGGTGCTGTGCAGATGCACAAGCTTCATTCCTCCTATGTAAAAGCCAGTATAGTTTCCCTTGACATCGCAACATGACATCAGTACCTATTGGAAACACAGCTAGGTAACCCTAGTTGCTCCAGGGAAATATCTGCAAGCACTTTTAGCATTAACTTTGTCAGAACAGCTCAGCTATGTGAAATCACACCAGAGATGACACGTGATTTTTCAAGGAGGTGCACTCTACGTGACTTGTCTTGATTTGTTCTGCAACTGGAATTTCCTCCTCCAAATTTAACTCAGTGAAGTGTGGCAGTGTAAGGACTTGAGGATTTGTTGGCATTCCTTTGACTGTATACATTAGGGTAGGGTGCAGCTCAGTAGGTATCTCCTTTTAAATTCTTTCTCTTTTCAGTGCAGTTTCGTTTCATGGAGCTCTCCTATATATTCTTTAAAAGCTCTGCAGCCTAGTAATGCTATCTTGATTAATTTTACCCTTCATAAACTTACAGATGAGAAAGATACAATGAGTTTTAAAGCACATTTAAAGGAGAAAATAATCTTCTCCAGGATTAAATCCTAATAAGCTCAGTAACCCTTTTAAACACTGTAAAAGTAACTAGAATTCTTCTACATCATCTTTTTCACTTCTTTAAGTAATATTGATGCTACTTCACTCAGAAATCTGCCAAATTGATTTGATTTACCAGATTTAATGGATTCCTGTCGCTCAGTTTCATTAGCATCCTTCCCAATCCAGACAAAAACCTGCAAACAGAGAAGAGAAAGATATAGCTCCCATGTTGTTATAAGGATATTGTGTACAGCAGGTAAAGTACAAAATAGTTGATTCCACTATGAAAAGACTGCAGAGATACACAGCTCTCACAAACCACAACTGATGATTTTTTTTTTTCCCCCTTGCAAGAGACTGTAGTTCTATCCTCTGAAATCTCACCACTCTCTTGACACTGGAAGGCCAGACCTTTATGTACTTTGATGAAAGGAACTCTAATTACCTTTTCCATGGATATATTTTACAATTTGCCAAGGAAATTGCTCTTTAGGTGCAGGTGGAAACACTGAACAGGAGCTGTCTCTGGTTTGAGCCCTGTGTGCCCATCAACGCTTGTGACCTGTGATCAGTGCTACCCCAGGTAACTGCTGGATAACCCACTGAATAACCCAACCACCAGAGCCTCGATCTGCAATCCCCACTTTTTTTTTTTTTTTTCTTTCAAAGATCCTTTTGGAAACCAGCTACATGTCCTGGACTTCTTTCCTTCTTACCTGAGTCAGTATGTCCCAACTACTTCCCATCCAGCTTCTCCACCCACCTTCCCCCATCACTCCTTCCCACATGGACCTTGGACGTTCCTTCTCATTTCCAAAAACCTCAGCCTTTTTTTCATGAAGGGTTAGGCTGAAGAACACAAATAAAGCGTAGGATCTGTGGCCTTCTCCCCCTTTCCCTCCAAGGGAAGAGTAAGGGTAGAGACAATATACTGTGAGAAACAGATGTGCCCTCTGCACCCGCAGTAAGTTTGCCTGTCATCCAAAAAGCTCTCAACATTTTTAGTTTTCAGTGAACCTGGGAAAATGATGGAGGTTGTTTCTGCCACCCTTCACCTGGTTCTTCTAAAGAAATCTGTGTAAGGGTCTAGTGTTTGTCCCCGTCTCTAGTAAGACTCTGTAGGTGCTGCTGCTACATGGATTCTGTGGCTTCTGAATACCTTTTATGCAATAACTTTGTTTTTTGAAATTAATAGATTTTAGTGACAAAGTCAAGAACATTACTGAGAGCCTTTCAGAACACTGCTGGGACTTATACTCTTGCAGCCTCCATTGGTTTTAATGGGAAGTGCCTGCCATGGTCTCACATTATGCTTGGAAATTCAATCGTGTATGTTCACACTAGCACATCATATAGCTCAAAAAATATAACTCCCTCTGGTATAATTTAAAGAAAACAAAACCTCTTCCATTCTCACAAAGATGATTTTTCCTCCCATCTTATGATTTAAGTGGATAAGAATAAATTAGCTTTGTTACCACAAAAAGCAGTGGTCAAATACGCAGCTTACCTGCTCCCAAGCATCCAGCAACATGACATCATCTTCAGCCAAATCGTCCTGAGAGAATTCTCCTGGAACCTCCTCAATCTAAAATGGATATTATGGTTTGGGTTTTTTTTTTTGTTTTTAATGATATATCAAGATACTCTGATTCTGCACAGACCAAAGATATTTTAAAAAGGGTAAGTCCAGAAGCTGGTGTGCAATTCTTTTTGCTCCTAAAGGGTCAAGACCTAAACTGATTTGATGAATGTGTCAAGGGTGTTTCACTGAAAGGAAACAAATCACGTAATTGCATGTCCTATAAAATCAGCTCTCCGTTTGTCAGAATTGATAGGATATCCTCAGGAGAGGCAGAGGTTTACATTGTAATTGTGACTGTTGTTAAGTTGGGACCAAGGTCTGCCAGTAGAAGGGGACAAGGAAATTTCCACAGAGCACCTTGTACCAAGCAAACTAAATCAATCAGCTGATATCAGCTGATATATTCATGCAGCTTACATTCACTAATAAGGAAAAGAAACTGCTTTGGTTTGCAGTGGATGAGCTCAGTGATGAAATATACACCCAAGCAAGCTTTCCAGTCACCTGTCAATGGGACATTACAGTCGACTAAGCCATCAAGGATTAGTCACCAAAGGAAAGGCAGACTGCTCGCTTCTTCCAAGGATATGCAGGCAGATAGGAAAGCAGTTTAATGTTATGCTGTATGAAAAGGAGAGATAATAATGTAGCTAGTGGTCAGCCCTCTACTTTTAAAGGACTGTCAAGGATTTGGCTGTGTTTGGTCATGTAGGAGCGCTGAAGGGATGGTATGCAGATGGTGCAAAAGACATTCCTTTTCACCACACTGTGTTATGGTGGTCAGAAAGGCTGAGTGATTTGACCTACCTCTTCTGGTGAGCTCTAACAGTGGTGATTCTGTTACTAGAGGAATGCTACAGGAAAGAGGGGATTTCAGAGAATTTGAAGGGAATTCAAAACAAAAACCAAACAAGTGCATAGCTCCTAGGAGACTATTATAGAGACGTTGGTTCCTATTACTGTATTTCACAGGAGTGTTTTAGAAACTTGTTAGAAGAATACACTTTGCTACTCTCATAAGATTTTAAAGTCCATATGAAAGGATCCTATTTGTTTATCCCTCTCCAAATGAATGGGCTGTGCCTTAAAGAGACCGCAGAGATGGTAGCCAGCTATGTCCCCTAGCTAAAAATTAGTGTGTCCTTGCCAAATGGTGACACAGCGTTGCCCTCCCAGAATACGGTAAGTAATTAAGCCTGAATCACAGGCTTAATACCCAGCGCACAGCTCTGGGTATTTCTGCTAAGGAAATAGGTCTTCCTACCTCCTTGAGCACAGGCCAATACCTTAAAGGCATAATTACATGTCTTAAGTCTCTATGGAAAATTTCAGACTGCTAGGGATTTTTGGCATGAGCATTTCTTTTCCTCACCACCACTATCAAACATGTCAGAGGCAAGGCACTGACCTGTACCTTCTCAGCAAAATGACAGCAGTCTGGCAATGCTCTGCAAGAACACAATTGCTTTTGACTCGGCAAACGCCTTATCTTTTTGCATCTGCAAGCCTCTAGTCCCAGGCTGGAGCAGGCTCTGTGTGCAGACATCCACAGTATTAACTCTTCTGTCCATCCTTTGCATTTAAAGCACCAAACTCCAACTCTCTAGTTCTTGCCAAGCACGGCTAACTAAGCCAGATCCCCAAATTCATTTAATGTCTGACGATTCCCAAGGCAAAATATACCAGAAAATATGTAATTAAACAGAGAGGAAAGTATGCCTCATATACTCACAATAAATCTGCCAGTCTTATTAGAACAACCATACAGGCGAGGGGGATGATCTTCAGCTTTTGTCAAGAGTTGTGCTGAAGTCTGATATTTTTTTTTACCTCCAAGTGCTTTCCAGAATTCCTCTGAAATACACAATATATAATTTATTCAGCGGTGGATTTAACATTTGATGTTTTAGCTTGTTAGATACTGTTTCAAGAATCCCCAAACAATATCTTCTTTTCTGTCTCAAAGATGGGTGCATTTTCTTACAGTTCTTCCTGCAGTTTGTCAAAATAACAATAAAGATATCACTAGAAAGAGCAATGTGCTATGTCTTTCTCCCCTCCTAGGCACTCATGGTAAAGAAAGGGCCACATTCCTCTGCAGCTCCTGCTACTCTCCTACTGACTTCCAGGGCATCACACTGCTTGTGCATCAGCCAGTTCTGGATAGATCTCCTAGGTAAAATGTCAGGTTGGATTTTCAAAGGGAGAGAGTGAACATATGCTTCTGCCTACAAAATATATGATCGCAAAAACCATGTAGGCTTTATTTCCATGCAGTGCTGTGTATTCTCAGCTGCCTATTAGCAAGCACGTGGCCTGATACTAACCTGGTTCTTGGCCTTCATTAATCTTAGCAGTCTGGCATTTAAGAACGCTGGCAATGTATTGAGCTCCTTGTTCCTCCTCTTTGTTTGCTCCTTTTCCTACCCAGGTGTAGCCAGAGTTGTTTGGCAGTTTCAGAACAAAGACATCATTAGAGTTCAGTGACGTTGTGTCAACATCAACCTAGATCAAGAAAGAAATTGTTTTATTCTTCATATTTTCAAATAATGTGATCACTATTTTGCATATTTATGTAAAACGTGTAGATAGATGTTAATCCGCTATGCTTTTTTTCCTTCAATTTTTCCCTGGATTAATTCCCTGATATAAATTAGACAAGAACTTAACTTGAGACAGGGAACTGACTTGAAGGGCAAAAGTTGGGACTATTTGGCAGTAAGAAAGACTATCTCCTAAGGGTTGCTGATTTCTTGTCTGTTCTTTGTCAGCTGACTGTTCACTATGTGTTTTCTTACAGTATCCTCTGAAAGACGTCGACTGGTTGCGGCCAGTTACAGCATATTCTCTGTGATTTATTAGATGGGTTGGTCACATAGAGCAGTGGATTTGATTTGGAGTTCTGCATTCCTACGAGATGTGACTACCCAAAAAAATTAGTCAGAGAGGCTTGTGGCAGCTATACTGTTTCCCATGGGGAATAGTTGCTAATACTTAGCAGGTGACCTTACCTCTGCAATCCTGGTAATGGCTGCCAGGTTCCTGCGGATTTGGAAGAGTCGTGTGGGAGGAGCAGGTTTCTGACCTCCCTTCTTGGATGTGCCATCCTTGTAGACAATAAGCGGTTTGTTTTTGAACAAGCTCAGTAAATGTGCAGGCTCTTTGCCTTGGCTGACTCGGATCTGTACATACGTAAAGAAACGCAATAAAAGAAACAAAAGGACAGAAGTAGTTATTTTTGGTCTTTGTTAAACAACATAGGGGATGTTAGCCAATAATGCTAAGTACGTTAGCAAGAATGAGAAGTGGCAAGCTGAGAAGATCTAAAAATATAGTTCCAGACACATTAAATTTAGAGCATTTGGGAGATTTTTTTTTGTCAATCATGCTGACACAAAGACAAGATTCAAACTTCTAACATAATGTTTAGCTGATTAAAATGGCTGCTATCTACTGTAATAAGAAAATTACTCTTTTTCAAAAGAACTGTCATTTCATAGAGTTTTATAGAGTGACTTAATTCCCCTGAAAAACTATCTTGGAAGTTTAGGTGCCTGGTATTTAAACAGAAGAGAATGGTTATTCATCCTGTTCATTATTTCTATGTGTATTTTACCTGCAAGAGGATGAAAAAGATAAGCATAGATCTATCTTGCAGAGGATGACATGGATGACAAAAATGAACTTCCATTAGAGGTGTGAAAGGTGTTACTGCAATCTCAAAAAAACGCTGAGCTATGAAGAATGACTATTTTTAGGTTAACGTATGATAAAAGTTATTTGTATACAACTGTTTGTTCTTCCTTTATAACAGTACCACCCGCCAAGGTAAAGGGCTGTGACTTTCACTCCCCTAAAGAAAGGGGAAAAAGAGAGTGAGGCATGCTACGTAGCCAGCAGAAGAGAAGTGGGGAGCCCCAGCCCTTTAGCCCTGCCCGATGAGGCTTGGGGCAGGTGGGAGCCGGGGCACTGAAGAGTGGTGTTGGCAGGCCGGGCAGGTGTTTTGACTTATCTCACAGCTGGATAGACTGGTACAGTTGCCTGATAAGGATACCCTAGGACACGTATACTTGTGGGTGCCAAACTGTGACAGGATTTTACAAATGTCCCCCACCCCCCCAAAAAATAAATAAATAAATAAATAAATAAAAACAGAAAAAAAAACCCCAACCTGCTGAGGGGAACATATTCCTGCAAAACAAATAGGGGAATGACTTTTTAATAGTCATTTGTATTGTAGTGCCATCTAGTGACCACAAAATAGTACCGTTAAACCTTTCAAAAATGCTAATACACACGTTAAGCACAGGTAATATATTGTAGGTAGCCATGTATATGCATACAAATGCACACATGAATAGAATCATAGAATATCCTGAGATATGTGTGTGTATATATACACATACACATATATACATACATATATATTTATTCCTAAATTCACTGCAGGCTAAAAGTACTTTTAAGTACCGTGTCCACTGCAGTGAGATGGATCTCCTTCAGCTTTAATAAAAAGGCTTTTTATTATTGCAGCTGTTAGTAGTAATATTATTATTAATGTAGTATTAGTATTGGCCTTAGTTATGAGGCAGGACCATATTGTGCTGAACTCTGTCCAAATATAGAACGTGTGTTAGGAATATTTCAAGGAGTATTTACCTACAAGTGTTCTAATCCTTCCTTAATACAATTTCAATCATAAGTCATAACTGATTAATAGCTAAAAGTATGGTCTGCCATCTAAATTAACTGTACCTTAGTGGGTTGGGGAAGCCCTTTACTTTGTAATTAAGAAATGGGAACCACAGAATTATGTCCTACTGCCTAGAAAATCTCTGTCCTTAGTCATCTTCCAGCTCTAGCCTTTCGGTGAAAAGAGGAGACCTCTCACCTCTCTACCTACCCACCACTCCTCACTAGTGATAAAAGGAGAGCACGCATTCTAGTCATGCTAGGACTAGCTCATCTTGTCGCACCTTTTAGTTGCCAGTGTCCTGCGCCCTGCCACGCACACCTCATTTCTGCAAGTGAGGATGTGTATCCTGCTTTCACAGAGCTGCAAGCTCTATGGGATGGGAAAACCCAAATTAAGTTCCTCACTACAGCAGGGACAAGCCAGACCTTGCAGCACAGTTCCTGCAGGCTCTCCCCTTCTGGCTGTCATATGACTTTCAATTCTCCCAGTTTTGGCCCTCTAAAAGTCAGGTGTCTTGTCTGGGCTAAACATCACAGCTTCCTACATAATCAAAAGGAGACAGGGACCTCATGCAGGGCTATCGCCCTGTCAGACACCTGCTTCAGAGGAAGTTGCCCTGGGAGGACCTTATCCTTTGGTCTCCACTGACCATGTACAGAATTTGCAAGGCTAGGCAGGACTAAAACCTAATTTTTAGACAGTGAAAGTTGAAGGAAAGAAAAGGCAGGTTTAGGTTGTGTTTTATCTGTGGTTTTTTGGGCATCTACATTCAGAAAGGATGATTCAAATGGGAAGTCTCCAGTGACTTTAAAAGGAGCCCATGGTGCTTGGCTCGATACAGACCATGAGCAGTTGATATTCCCAGTCTTCAAATGCTACCTCCTTCTTTCAGTTCTCACTGACATTTGCATATACTGTATGCTCTGTTGAATTTTATCCAAAAGACACTAACCTGCACAGCCTGACCATTCAATAACTGATCCAGCTGAACAGTCAGAAATGCAGATGCAGTCAATTCATCTTTTGTAGCATGGGCTCCTTGCCTGAGGAAGACAAGGAGAAAGACAATGGTTCAGTCCAGTTTCAGAATAATCCAGACCTTACACTGCATGACAAATGCACAGTAAACAACCTTGCATTTACACGTGGTTCTACTCAAAAGGACATAAAGTCAGCATAAAATAACATCTACATGCTGGAGGCCTGTGCAAAGCCAACCAAACATACCACGTGTAGATGATCTGCCCTTTAGGGTAAGTGTAGAGGATAATGTAGCAGTCACCACCGTAGAACTGTCCATATGTCTCGGGTCCCACAGGAACTCTGCCGCTGCTTTCCACACGCCAGATCTGGGGAAACAGAGGAATCACTAGAGAATGCTGAACTTCATCCTGAGACTCTTCAAGAAGCAATTTATTGTGTCATCCCTTAAGTGACCTTTGTTTCTGTTCCCAAGTGTTATGGAACAAAACCAGGAAGGATTCTTCATGAAGTAGATAGATACACCCTGCGCCCACTGAATGAATGAATAATGACCATTAACAAGCCATTGCAGTACATTTTGCTTTGTCTTGACACTTTAATGCCACATCATCACCTCATAATGCTATATTGAACTTACTTTCTTACTGTCTTAAGATGATAATATGATATGAATGGCACAACATTATGGTTCATCACGGAACTATCACATCATTTGGGAGAGGCACACTGTAGTCAGGTAACACACTGTTAGGCAGATTTCTTCCTATTTGATTCACTACAGCTCAGTTCAGTTAATAACTGCTCTCCAAAAGCACACTGCTAAAATTATACAGCGAAAAATGCTTTAGATCTAAGATGCTTTGGCTCAAGCCTACAGACCATCCCAAGCATGAGGTCAGAAACCTAAAAAATATACCGATGAGACTGTAGGTATTTATCTTTTTCTTCCAGAATCCCAACATGCAGACCTGTATTCAACAGGCTGTGTTGGTGCAATGCCAAACCAGCCCTGTGTAGTCCAAAGATATTCCTGCAGTGGGATATGGATAGATCTAGAAAGACTGTACAGTCAGTCATCTTTTTCTCTCTAAATCCAGGCTACCTGAGGGACACACTAGGGACAAAGAAGGTTCCTCTAGAAAGCAGATTGGATACATACATAAAGACACGGAACGTATTTCTGACTCCAAGAGCAAGTTTTCCCATTCCAGATTTCAAGCTGATGTGAGCTAGGAGTTTTTCTTTAGGCTAAGGATCATATTTAAAGTATGTCTTTAAGAAGTATTGTGTAGAAGGGGAAATGTTTCTGCTGTTTGATTTCTATTGATGACTGGTACAACATCTTTCATAAGCACCAAAAAGACATGACCCAGCATACAGCTGACAAAGAGACTCTTTGCTTCAAAGTACCTTTTCTGATGGTAGAAGTAACACTGCCACTAATGTGGTGTTACTCTACACAACGGTCTAAATGGCAAAACATAGAGTAGCAGCTTATCCCGTAACAGAATAAGCTAGGCAGGTAGAATACAATTTAATACAACACAAAAATTACCTCTACTTTCCCTGAACCATCATCTACCATGTTATGCTGGGCAGCCATTTGTGGAGACTCATGTAACTTGGTAGCATCAAATTCAATCTGCTCAATTTTAGCCACTCGCTCTGTGACATATACTTTGCCAAATCCATCACTTTGATCTTTATCCTTCCAGTCTTTAAAAAATTGTTTGAAAATTGGCGTTTCACCTCCTTCAGGAAGGACTTGAATCTGAAACAAAGCAAGACACATGAAATGGAAGGAAAACAAAACTGACACAGTTACTCGAACAGAAATTTTTCTGAATTATCTGTTAGTAAACATTGCCCTTATGTCTTCTAAGCCCTTAAAAATATTTTTTTGCTGATTTAAAAACAAATTCTTTAACAAAGCTCATGCTCTCCTGGTATCGTCTCACAAATAGATTGCACCTGTGTGTTGGCAGGATAATTCATCTGCTGTATGAATTGTTCAGCATTTTTCATGGCAGCTTTTCTCTCCTGTGGGTTAGCATCTTTGCCTGGTTAAAACAGAAAGATAGCAATAAATGGTAAAGGACAACGAGCTCACAGATCCTGCAGAAACAAGATGTCCTTGAGCCAGATTCTCTTCAACATTGCTCTTGCCTCAGTCTTGAACAAACACAAATGCTGGACATAGCATGAGCAATAAGATTCACACAAAGTTGAATGGCCAAAACAGTACCTCAGTGGCTTTGAAAACAGTTAAAATAAAATAAAACTTAAAAAAAAAAAAGAAAAAACAGGGCATTGTTATTTGCTTAGTGTGTGTGTTTCTATCAAAAAATGCTTTTCATAATATCTGCTTGGTTCAAGGTACAAGAACACCCTGGCTCCTTTCTCTGAATCTTCCCTTGCTGGGCTGCAATGTAGTAAATAAAGCTGCTCTCCAGAACTGCCTTCACTTCTTCAGGCAGTGCCACGGTCTGAGTAAAAGAAGCTCCTATTTCATCTCGCTGGGTTGTGCAATTTACCACCACCCTTCCCCATCCATTGCTTCTCGTTCAGCCTTGCTCAGTCTTACACATCTCTGAAAATCTCTGTGGGATGACATTGTGTATCAGATCTGTGTCCCAGCTGGCTGTCAACGACTATACTCCAAAGACCTCTTAGTCTAATAAGACGCTTTGATAAGCTATTCATTGTATTCCATTTTGAATGAGACTATTAGCGAAGTAATTCACACTCCTCAGCTTAGTGGTGTGAAGATTTCCAGCAGAGATGAGAACTGCAGCCTCCCGGTGCAAGGGTGAGACTCAGACTAATGGGATTTTTCCACACATTATTGTTACCAACAGTAGCAGCGTGAGGATGCACAGAGGAGCACGTAGGGCCACATTCAAAGGGCCTAGATTGTATTTTATTTATTTTATAAATCCTGATCCTATTGGCTTGGTTCTTCTAGGAGCTGTCCGGTAGAAAGTGAAAACCGGGAATCAGGTGGTCAGGTAGACCTTAGGCCGTCTGAGCACAATGCTTCCAAAATGCTCTTTTTTAAAGGATGCAACTGCATCCTTTAAAACTGCAAATGAAGTTTTCAAGCAAAATGTCTACAATGGTTCCTGGACTGACTTCAGCAGTTTGACAACTGCATCAATTAATTATTTGCTATTGCATATGGTAAAAAGAAATGTAAATGCCATATAATAATTAATACACTGCCTCAGACAAAAAAGGGGAGATACTCAGCACTGGATGCAACAGCAGCACCACAACAATCCAGCTGCAAGGTGTCCAGGCCTAATTCCGCAGCAGTATTCTTCTCCTGGGAAATGTTCAGTCAAAGCAATTGCAGACACTCCTACAACCATTGATGATACCACAGAGAAATATTCACAAGCAAAAAAAAGCATCAAAGTATTTGCAAGCTTACGCTTTTAGTTGATGCCTGGGACACTCACCTGCCAATTTCACACATCTGTGGAGCAATGTATGGAAATATAATATCTACCCATTATCATACTTTCAGTGTCCAGACTTTTTTCCCAGACGATAGGGATTTGATGAAAATATACTGAACTTGTAGAATTCTTTATGTTTGCTTTGTAATTGCCGCTTAGACAAGCATTTAAGCACCCAAGCTTACAGATACCTCAAAAATAGCCAAGATCCTTAGACAAGATTCGGTCTTGAGCCCCTTATCCAAGTGAGCAATCCTTGTCCACTGACCACACCAAGGAAGAACTGTGTGCAGAGTACTGGAACTGCAGGGCTGGAACTGTGTCCAGCCAGTATTAAATTCTTGCTAGTGTCCCGAGGGTGTTGTGTCAACTCCTTAGATATATCTGTGTAGCTTCTGCATTTGCACCAGAAGTGATCTCTTACCTTTCCACACAAAGATCTTCCTTGCAGCACCGTTGTCCAAAATGAAGCACTCCTCAGATAAAAGCATAGCCATGGAGAAGGGGTTTTCCTCTGCTACCACAGACACCTTCATGGATCCACTTGCATCTGACACCTAAGAAAGCAATCATTTCAAATTTAGATCAGCTCTGGCTTTTATAACCAAATGAATTTCTACTCTCAAAATTACTATAAAAATCAGTCACCATCCTATATAAATGGCTGTATGAAAGTTGTGTGCTGCTGGAAAGTACAGTAGGCTGACTTTTTTTTGTTTCATTTCCTTTTACATCCATTAGAGGGAGATGTAGTGTTAATTTTAGTGAGTTTGTTGGATCTCTGTCTCACAACTTCTTAAAATAAATCGGTTTCTCTTCCACTTTCAATTCAACTTCTCATTCAGTGAACACCTCACAACTAAAAATCTGTATTTTCTTCAACTCCTCCTATATGCTCAGCTGAACTGGTGGAGTCCCTGCGTGTCATCTTCTGCTACCAAGCAACTCGCACTGAAGCCAAAGGTACATTTACATGTTGAACAAGAGCATTTGAAATTATAATAAAATAGTCCTACACTGATATTAACAAGTGAAATACCTACATTTATAACCTACAGCTCTTAAATTGGAAACTATAATACAAGACCTGTTGCAGAATCTGCTTTGTAACCTCTACCACCACTGTAAGTTCACGTAGACCTTTAAAACTTTTTAAAATTCACTCCTACCTGGCTGAAAAGACTAGTTATTACTACTGAAAATAAGTTATTACTATTGTAATAACTTTTCTAGCAGTCTTTATTTCCTTTCCTATAATTAAATATTAATTTTAAATACACCATTATATCTTATTATATTGTATATCATGGAAGCACAAGATGGAAATTACCATACATACAAAAAAAAACCAAAACCAAAAACAAAACAAAAAAAAAAAATAAAAAATAAAAATCAGCTATTATACCTACTGTGAGGGCTCACCGTAGACCTGTCTCCTGACTTTGATGCTCACTGTTATATTGCAGCATATTTAAATGTAGCTAACAGAGCTCTGTTAGCAGGATCCGTGTACTTAGAGGAATTTATTAGATATCCACAGAATTTTCTGAGAGTTCTTAGGATTCCAAAATTCATTGCAAGCACTTTTCTCTTCTCTAGTATTGCCTTACTATAATGGTCCTGATCATACATGCAGACCTTCTTTCTCTTCTTTTTTTTTTTCCTTTTTTTTTTTCTTTTCCTAAAACTCTGCTATAAAGGTAAATGTGTGCAAGACTTTTTGGCACAAATGGCATGATCAATGGGAACTAAACACAGCACATAAACAACAAGGACTAAAAATGGTCTTGTAACAATGATCACCTCCTACAGGCTTCTTGTAAACCCCAGCCACACATATGGGTAGGGGAGGAATCAGTAAGAAGCAGGGAGAGAGATGGCTCCATCCTGCTGTAGTCTGTGGGATGCAGGAGCTGTGGAGGGAGGGACTCACCCTCTCTCACACTTCACAGCAGCTTCGAAGCTACTCTAGATGGCACCTAAAAGGTCACATGCATGGGGATCCAGTAGCACTTAGTGCTGTCTGAGTGTGGCCACTTGTTGACCAAACCCAGTGACTGCAGGGAAGGGAAGAAAGTACACTGTATGCCAGTGACGGATTCTTTTCTGTCACACAAGGCAACCTCATTGCATGAGCCAGAGCACAAAGTGCTGGAGAGAAAGGTCCAGATCTCAATGCTAATGAGAGCTTGTAAAAAAAGTACTCTTCTTGCAGTCTTCAGGATAAAATAATCTTTTTTTTCTTGGGAGGGAGGAGGATAAAGTCTTTTCTAGATGTCACTAAAAACATCTCCCTTTTCCAAATACTTTCTCACTTCTTTTCTCAAGTGGGAGAATAAGAAAGACAGGGGAGATGGGGGGGGGGGGGGGTGGAGAGAGAGAGAGAAAATACAGGCCTGGAAATAGTTTGGTGGTTTTTTTCAGAAAAAGAAAAAGAAATAGTTGTGTAGCCTTGTATATAGGTAAGATACTGTATTGTTAGTTCAAAGAATAAATTCCATGCCTCTTCTAGGAAAGAGCAGTATGCCTACCATGATGTGAGGAAAAATCATAACTTTACTGAATATAATCATAAAACTCCTACTGATTTAAATGGAATAAATATTTAATCCATTTTGTTTATAGGTAATTTTTCTGGCAGTGGCACTGTCCTAGTCAGTGTTAAGCCATTGCAGGTGAGGAAGGAGGAAAAAGGCATTGCAAAAGAAAGGAGTTTTGCATTCAAATTCCTTTGGATTTATATATAAAATATAACATAACTGTCCATCTCCCAAACTCTGCTAAGAGTAACTAAATCATATATGAATACTAAAACTCTCACTGTTAAAATCAAGAAGACAGGAAATACAGTTTGATTTAAGACCAGTTAATTCTTCTTTGACCTGCACTGGCCATGCTTAACTTGTTTCCTGAGTAAACAGGACTGTGATCTGTTTTTTCTCCTCAAATTACCTGGGCTGTCTTGATTGACATCCTTTGAGAAACCTGTCCATTGGCTGCAAATCATCTAGCACAACTGCAGTTCTGTAACTGAAGCCAACACTACATATATGAGGGATGAATGAATGCATGAATGCTGTTGAGTGTACCTAATTAAATAAATAAATAACTTACCATATATAGTTTAGCGCTTCTCCTGTTTGCAATATCGGCCAGCTCATCATCATCATCATCACACTCGGGAAGTGCTGGCTTGCTCCCTAAAACCTGTACAAGAAGAGAATAACACATTCAATGCAGAGAGAGAGTAGGTACCTTAGTATAAATACCTAAACACTGTAACATGTTGTCCCAGTAATCAATTAATTGTGATCATCTTTACATATAATGCAATCTAAATCCGAACTCATGGGTGACTTCTTCACAAACACATGGATAATTTTAAATAACTATGTCAGATCTCCAGCAGCTTTAGATCTTCATGCTGTCTTTCCTGCAGGCCAACTTGCTGGTCATCTATAGATTAGGACAGGAAATGATATGTAGAGAAAAGCTTCAAAGGATACATACACACACAAATGCACAGAACAGAAAGGTTTATGTGATCGTATTCTATGCGTGTGTTTATATGTCTGTCTTCCCCTCTTCCTCCCAGTAAGTTCTAAACTGTTGGCAAGCACATCTTACAATTTTTGGAATGACATTACTCTTAAAACACTTAACAATACTAAAATTCAAGCAGACAAAGTGAAATATAAGAGTTGAAATTATCTTTTAAAATATTTCAATTGACAATATAAAATATCAGATTATGAGTTCAAAAATCTTAAAAATTACAGATTCTTAATCCCATTTTAAGGGGGAAAAATTAGCTAAGGTCTTGAAAAAAATTTATGGGGTAAGAAAAACATTTTCTTGCTCCACCACCAGAATACCAATTTTAACACTGTGGTTATTTTACATCATAGTAGTTTTACACCATGGGTAATGTTGTAACAACTATCACTACAAGAAATTTACAGAGGTTCATCATGAATATGTTATGGTCAGGTAGTCATTATTAGATTCTAGTTACCCTTTCTTAATGATCTTTCCTTAATGATTCATATATGACCAGATCCAAATGTTACCTACAGAATATTACGGATTTCTATGAAGTTATGTCCCAGAGTGAAGGTAGTAGTAATTGATATGTCTGAGTAACTAAATATTAACATCAAGTACAAGGGCAGTGCCAGCCTTCCTACTGACACAGTGCATTTGCATATAACATGGAGTCACATGCAAAAACACTAAATATTTGGTAACAGGGAAGCCTGACAAAGCATACAGCTGCAAAGAATTTGGAAAAAAACCAATATAGCCTAGATATTTAATAAAAATTTGCCATCTCTGGAGTTTCCTGACCTGGTAAAGCCAGTAATATAGTTAAAAAAAAAAAAGCCTTCTTAAGTGTGATTGCTGCAGTTTAAGCTAAAATATTTTACTTGTGACTCACTGAAGACAAGAAAGTAATGCCCTGAGTGCTTAAGAAAGATGTTACCAGTAGCTCTTCAGTAGCTATTGGTCAGCATTTCCTGAATTTATGCTACATGGCTACAGATTTACTAATGTGTAGGTCAAGTAGGGCTACACGTTCATAGCACAGTGCCACCATGCTGGTGAATGGCTAAAAACAGTGGGCATATGTGGCATATCAGCACAAGGCTTCTGAAAATGTTTCCTATCTGAGATTTTCACACTAACCAGCAGCCTGCACACAAGCCATAGAACACCAAGAATAATGTTGTCTTTGTAATGCAAGGGGTAGAAAATTGCCAAATAACAGGCATGCATTCTACTGGAACAGACACTGAATAGCTTTGAGGGTTTTACAACATTTGACTTTCAGTAACAATTAAGAAGATAGAAGAGTCCTCTTAATAAAACTTCCAGAAGTCCATACTCACCTGCTTAAGTAGGTATTTCCAGCAAAAAAAATACACCAAAAAAACCCACAAAAATTGTGATTCCTGATAGAGTTAAAGTCAGCATTTTCCCTTGCCATGTGGCACCACAATTATTTTACAGCTTTGTTGTAAGTTGCTTAAAGTGATATAAAATAAACTGCTCTTAAAATTTTCTGCTTGCCCAAGGGTCTTTGAAAACTATGCGAGTGCCACCCTGAATGAACAAGGCTAAATAGTGCCTGTTGGTGTTTGTGAAAGCATCTTGACAGAAGCAGCCTCTCCATTGACAGCAGATTCCAGGCACTCCACTCTGGTGGCAATTAAACCAAGCAGCCTCTATAGTTTAAAAACTGGACTTTGAAATTGGCCCCAGCACAGTTTAGATTGCTGGCCTGACCTGTTAAAGTCTTAAAACTGCATGTAGAAATTTTTCCTGAACTAGATAGAGAATTATTCTTAGACTCCCTAAGTCTTATCTTGCGAAATCTCAGTTCATCAGTACTGGTACAGAGAGAGGGGTCAAAACCTCCTTTGCACAGATGCAGTTACAGGTATGAGATGAAATGCCCTGGAAAGGGCAGGGACATTCTGGTTCTGGGGAAATCCATCCACAATTCACTAAACAGTAGCTTGCACAGTAGCTCCTCTGGACAAAGCTAGCCCTGTGCTTCAGCACAGGTGAGCAGAAAAGGAACATTACTCATTTTTGTAATTCTTCTGCAGTTTCTCAGAGGGGCCCAAAAATAAATGGAGAACGGTGTTGAGGGTGCTCCCTTCTCCTGCATTTGAAGTCACAGTTGCTTGTAGATCCTGGCATTTTGGTGACCCTTGTTAAGAAGGGACAAGATGTGCTTCTCCTCCCACCAGATAAGAAAATCCAGAACTCGTGAGGAGGGCCATGCAGCCAACACAACTGTTAAAAGAAGCCTTGAGCTGAATCACTAATGGGTACGTAACCTGTGTGTGTTGGTATCAAAACCAGAAGATGATACAGGGTTAAAATGACCTAAGGCATGTGAAAACACCAATTGTGAAGAGATGCAGCGTGCACTATGTATACTCAATATATGAAGTGATACAGTATGAAATATATATAGTCAGTACTCTTTTGTATTGCTAGGAACAACTTACGTCACTGCCAACATGCATTAATTTCAGCCAGTTGTCATATAGACTGGAGGATGAGACAGATCACGGAAGGAAAAATTCTGTGTCTAAACAGAAAGCTATTTATGCTGAAAGAAATGTTGTGTCCCAAAGAAATGAATTCCAGAGAAGTTGCCTTTCCTCATTCTAAGGTAAACTCCTGTGCTACAGCTGAGTCCACACGCAGCCACACATATGGCTAGATGTTACGATAACTGATAATTTTATCAGTAAGATTATGAAGCGTGTATTGAACAACAGCTAACTGCTATGCTGGAATTGGGTGGTATCGTTACCTAAGCATATGGCTGGCTGAGTTGGGGCTCTCCAGGACACCTCACCTTTATACAGATAATTCTCATGTGATGAATCAAAAAGAAAACAAATCATGCCAGCTGAGACTACAGTCAAAGGCTCCCAAAGCTTTTCAGTAAGGTTCCCCAATAAAATTACTTAAACCAACAGAGAGTTTAAAGGACATTGAGTCTTCTGATTCTTATCTACATATACTCTTAGTTTCACACAGATCCTGTGGTAGCTATACACACGGGCCCTTGCTCATATAATTCTCCCTATACAGACAGCCAGGCTGCTCCACTGGGTCTTAACGTCTTATGACCCAGTGTACTTACAGCCCTAGGCTGGCTCTCCTGGGCTTCTCTGAGCTTCGAGACCCTGACTCACAAACCTGCCAAGAATTCAAACCCACAAATCCACCCTACGCACCTGGAAACAGCAATGCTCTCTTGGGAACGCAAAACAGCCTAGACACACTTTTCCCCAGATGTCCAATCATGTTGGCAACTTCAAACCATACCTCTCATAAATACGCAGGTGCACACACAGGTTTGGAAACCACTTTTTAAATCATTACTATTATTATTCTTTATTGCAGTGGAAATAATCTAAAGAATAATTAGTGGCCCTGAAAGCATACCCATGGCCCACCTTCTTCCTTCTTTGCAGCTGCTGATTTCCAGACCACAGAGACTCTTCATACCACTTCACCTAATCTGCCATTGACACGTTAAGGTGTCAAACCACCCCTCGCTCTCTGTTGCTCCACCACAGAATGATGCTTATTCTCTCCCCACCAGTGCTTCCTGTGTGCAGGTTTATCAGAGTCCTGGAGAAAAGCACGAGCAACTCTGGCCTCAGTGAAGGGGCACTCAGGCGTAGTGCCGCTGTTCTGCAGTGACCACCGCTGTGCACATTCTAACCTCACGATATATGCGAGGTTGTTTAACCACTCGAGGCTTAGTCTGCTTCAAAACTATCTCAGAATAAGACGTGCCCATAGCTGGCTACAGCAGAGCCTACCTTACTTTACATGGCTGTAGCCTAATGCCGGCTTACCTCTCAATGAGACCATCGGACTGCTGAGTTAGCATTGTTTTAGCAAAAGTATTCATTAACTCCACACCTTTAGATCTTGTCTATGGGGGGGTATAACAGGAAGTCAATCTGCATTAATTTTAAAAGTTTTGTTTCTTTAAATTCTGTTAAACCTTTGTGTTGACACTCAGATTAGTGCAAGAATATTGTAGTAGAAACCAACAGAACATCAGTTCCCCTACAACAACTGCCCAAGTTCACTCTTGTCTTGTGGTAAACGCAATGTAGCTTATCCTGCCTGCAAAACCATAATCCCCTTTCATATCCTCATGTGCACAAGCTCTTTTCTGTAAATATCTGCACCCCCTCGGAAAATTGCAAAATACAGAGCCAAAGCTTTTACTGACAACTGAAATTCTACTCTGTTGCCCTTAAAAAAGAACAGAAGAAATCAGAGACAAAAGGTTTCTAATCTGTAGGAATGTGACAAGGTAAATCGTTTAAAATAAACTCATCGAAAGAAGAAATTTAGCAAACATTGTCTTCATAACTAAAGAAGCCGGCTCTGCATCATAAAGTAGTTGATATTGATGAATGGGAGCAAGAATTTTAAAGAGTTCAGTGAGGCTGAAAATCCAACTAGGGAAACAATACTTGAAGAACACGTCAGGTGAAGGTTAATTAAGAGAGAAGACCAGTTTTGTACAGTTTAACTTGTGTACACTGGCACTGTGTTTGTGTTTCTTCTTACTATACACCGTTTGGGTTAGGTTTCTGGGTCTGAAACTGAACTATTTGTTGTGGCTGTGATCCCAAGTGTCAGGTCTCAAAACCACTCAAATTCCCCTCTTTATATGCTAAGAGCAGTAGAGAGAAAAGCAAAACATTAACATAGCTTTAAACTGCCTTGTGGGCCTGACATTTTATTACTAAATACTTTTGGAAAACAATCAGGATTAGTAGCTCATCATTTACTTTCTTGCACTCTCTGACATAAACAACTATATCCTGCTCCCGCAAACTCAAGGTACACGTGTAGGCTATGACAGAGAATAAATCCTCCGTGCAGGACAATAGGTCTGAACTATAGGCACAGCGTGAATTCATTGGTAGATAAAGGCTTAGTTTTTATTATCCTTCAAAGCAGAGAAAAATATTACAAGGAATGTCTCTCTCAAATAAATATTGTCAAATATCTACTCCGGTAGCCGGTAAAAGGAAAAAATCCAGCAGAGAGAGAAAGGGATGAACATGATGCAGGCTAGTAACCACCTGGCTGACCCTTGGTACCAGCGCAGACATACGCCCCAAGGATCATCAGGCAAAGGTAGCTTTAGGGCTTCGCTGCTGAAGTAACTGGCCACAGTTTCACTTCCAATCATTTTGGCTTACTGGTTCTCCTGCCAGAGCACAACCACGGCAGAGGATATTCTGGTCCAGACGAAAATGACTTTTGACATTGGTCAGATTATGAATAGCCAAATATGTTTATTTCACTGGTTATTGTAACTTGGAACTCTTTCCATCAATCTGAGCAAACATTCATAGTCTTACAAAAAATTACACTCCCAACAGGGAAAAAAAAAAAAAATCATTTCACTGAACTGCTCCCAGGTAGCTAGCACGATTTCTGCCTAAAATTGCCTCTCACTAGCAATTCCAGCAGCAACAGACATCATTACATGCTCACCTTGAGCAAAAGACCTCCCACCTGCCTGAACAGAGACTGAAAATAAGATGGAAACAGCCATAATGTACTGAGAAGCAGGCACAGGGATGTTTTATCCTAACAAACAGTTCTGGCACGGTGTTAATATTTTTTAGTTTTACCATGTAATTTATCAAAAGGACTTTCTGGTACTAAGGTCTAAACCTGATCTGTATGCATTCGGCTTGCTTTAAAATAGCAAAATGCATCAGTCGCTCATGGCACTTTTGATACATAAATTATGGCCTACATTTTTAGCCAGTTTCTGTTGTTTCAGGAATTTCAAATGCAAATCATAATTTTATTCATAGCTCTATGCTTAACTTCCTAAAAATAGGACATTAGGCTATGGCAGTTTTTATGCAATATTTGCAACTTTGCATATCTGTCTGGGATAATTTGAATATAAAGCCTTTACTGGTATGATAATGATATTCTAACATTAATTTTCCGCTCTGGGAAACAGGCCACAGATAACATGTTCACAAAAAAAGTATCTAGATCAGCCCCGAGAGTACAAATTCAATGTTTTTTCAATAGTTTGCCTCCGAGGTAAAACAAGCTACCTTCTGTCCTGCTGGGACTGCACAGCTGGCAGTATCTAAGCTAGCTATTTACCCTGAGATCGGGTATGCATGAAATGAGTTGAGGAAACCCCCAGCCTATATGTTATCTTCAAATGTCTGGCATTTAGAATGCCTCCAAGATGAACAGTGATCCCACACTAAAGAAACTGGGAGGGTGGATGGCAGTAACTATGCAAACACAGCAGAATTTTTGTAACCGTTACTGCTGCTGAACATTTGAGAATTGAGATGTTCAGCGACCTGCCTGCCTGCAGCATAATTAAAAATACAATAAGTAATCACCCCCACATCTTTTTTGCATTTATACTAATCCTTTCTACCTCATTTTTTTAATCTTACTCCTTTGTTGCATCCTCCTCTGAAACCAGCAGAAGCATTAGAAATGAGACCCAAATCCTGCAGACACTTGCGCATGTGCTTGAGATGCCTGTTTTATCTGCTTTATTGGGACATAAAGTTAGGCACAAACTGAAGTCTTTGTAGCTTTGCAGATCTTGGTTTGAAAGCCTTGTGGATAAAAAAACCTTATGTGCTGCATGACAGTGCATGCCTAAGTGTTGGAAAATAATGGAAATAAATCAGTAGCTAATGCCAACAGGGAGCCTCAGACACAAAGAATATTTATCTGCTAAAATCCACAAAACCACCAGTTTTTTTGTTCCTTAAATGCCTCCACTTTTGCAGCAGGGCATTTGCAGTGCCACCACGCAGGCTGGTTCCGAGGCTGTGGCAGTCTGGACCATATCAATATTGGGGTAAAAAGAGGAGTATTGCTAATACTCTGTGAAGCCTGAAGCGGCAGGGAATGAGCTGGAGGCAGCAGCAGGTGATGGGCAGCCAGTGACCCCACTAGAAAACCAGTGTTCCCAGGGGACCTGTAGTGGCTGGAGGGAGAGGCAGGCAGCCGTGATACATAGCAGCATTAGGGCAAGCAGAGGGAGCTGTAGCAAGGTGTTTCAGCACTCAGTCCATGAGATGCGAAGGTGGAAAAAGCTACTCAGGGCACTGAAATATTCTCCCAGTGCATCACTGGCTGTATTCACAAGCTCAGAATTTCCAGTCCCATACAGCCCAATAGATCAGGTATGCCAGGGGATCCTCTCTGGTATGACGCCTGAACTCTTGCATCCAAGACAGAGCACAGATTTGGACTCCAATGTTTAAGAAAGCAAATCAGAGAGTATTTTGATAGATTTTCCCTAATGCCTCCTGCTGAATCTTGACATACATTAAATATTTATTAGGACAGAAAAAGAGAGAGAGAGCAAGAATGTTTCTTTCACCTCGTTGTATAGGAGATACATCCTGCTTAGCTCTTTGAAAATCATTTCCTCCTGCTGGTTTAGATGCCCTCCACTAATGGATTTCTAAGTTCCTACATCTCAAATTTTGTGTAAAGGAGCCAAAATGTTCAACAAAGAGACTATAATTTACAGCTCTTAAAAATTAGAAGTTGCAGCATTGATTACTACAATATTTAAATTCATCTTATGTAATTTTATCTACCTCTTATTTTTACAGGCAAAGCCAGGTAGTGTCAAAGTCACAGGCAGTTATGTAAGCAAAAGACCTGGCCCTAATAACCTGCTTTGCAGTAAGTACAATAATTATATTTACATATTTCTTCAGCGTTCCACGCTCAGTGGTGCTGGAAATACCAAACTGATCCCATAACACATGGAACAGTTTCTTCTATACAGCTGTTCTTCACCCTTGCCCAGATGCGAGAGGACTTTTAGTCCAGTGTTACATGGCCTGGATAGGAAACAGTACTGTGTGCATGCAGACTCCTCTGAAGAAAACCTACAAAGTTTTCGTCCCTGAGCCCTTCCTGTACTGCAGAACCTTCACTAAAGAAAAGTCAAAGGCAACCTTGACGAGAGATCCCTGGAGAGTTGCTCTGCACAGGGGTTGGCATGAGGCAGACCTGGTGAAAAAAAAAAGGGGGGGGAGGAATTCCTTTCAAGGTGTCTTTCTTTTGGGGAGGTATAGGATTCCAGGAACAGCATATCTCTGAGCTTTTTATACAGCTTTATACAAGGAAACTCTGCCCTTTCAGTTCTTCTCCATGAAATGCCCCCATTGCTAGAAAGTACATGGAAATAACTGCTAACAACTCTTTTCTCTGGCCTTGTCTTCTTAATTATGCTCATTTAATAACTGAAAATTATAGTGCTTTTTCATCAACAGATTTCTTGATAGTCTAGCGCAGAAAGGAAAAAAGCCATTACAAACTCCATTAATGTTCTAACATGTAATTATAAGATTATAATTGACTAACGTGGTAACCCTGTAGCGCTACAGCTGAAGAAGAAAACAGAACAAAGATGAGTGGTTTTCTCACCCACAAGAATGCAAACGAGATGTTATATAATTTAATTGCAAGCACTTCCAGAAATTCATTATGATTTTAGAAATTCACTAAAATACCTAATATAGAAGCATCTTTCCTGGCATAAGAAATTAGGTTTTCAACCATCTAGTATTAGAGCTGTTCATAAACGATTTAGTTCAGGCCATGCAGTACAATATGCCTGAACATTTTCTGAAGTAAATTTCTAATGCAGGCGCTGAAATTCGTATTTAGAGACTTAATTAAAAGCCTGAGTTTAAGATGTACTTGCCACCTGCAGCCCCTATTCAGTTCACTGTCATTTAAGTACCTGGCTTCAGGCAGCCAAGATTGAAAACTGCAGCCTCAAGAACATTATGGGTAAGTCGCAACGTTGCTGAAGAGTCCTCCTACTACCCTCTGCCGTTCTTGGGCAAAACCCCTGCTGATTTTCTACCTGGGCCTGGGTAATACACCGGGCCAAAAGCTCAGGTGGTGCAAAGCAGCTAAGCTATACTGAAATCCAAGCCATGTGTGTTTTGTCTGGGTACAGGTCGCATAAGTCAGTCCTTTAAATGGAAATTTGCATCAAGAAAAAGGACTGTCCTTAATGAAGGAGACACACTCAGTAATTAGAAAGAAAACAGGATGCCTGGTTTTGACAGCTTGAAACTGGCTCCCTGCAGAGCAAGGGTTTTGTACTTCATATCCACGTTCACAGCCCATCAAAAATTTTAATTAAACAGTGTAATGATTAATAAACTTCCACTCCTCAGATTGGACAGATGTTGCTGTGAAACGCACACGAGCATGTGTAGTATTTTTCCCCCTGGACTATTTTGAGTTCGTATCCTACAAACTCGTACTGTTCAAAATGTAAAGACCCAGATTGTGTTCTTGCTGACACCTGCATATATCTAAAACCATTCCAGTGAAGAAGTGTATTTATTTTCCTGGGGAGTAAATTTGACCCATAGTTTCAAAGCAGCCTTAGAAAGTTGTCTGTTCATCTGAATAGCTTATGCAACTATAGCTCGTAATTACAGCTAATAGTTTTGCTATTTTCTGCCCATTAACTTTCTTAAGTCTTTGCGTTCTCATGAAAATATAGTTCCCTTCTCTGTGTGTGTCTGACTGCATAGCTGAGACTTTGCATCAGGAACTGGTACAATTTCCATTGTCCTCACCCCTCTCTCAATGCCTTCATTTTTCTTTGGATGTGACTTCAATACTGCCTCTGCCCTGGGATTGAAATTAATTTCTAGTATTTATTTCACAAAACTCCCTGGAAGCTTGTCCATTTTTTTCAGCTGTCTCAATTTAGATAATAAAAGACACTACTTTGGCTTACCTATTCCCAAAGCCATGCATATTTTGGCCTAATGTGACTTCATTAGCATATTTTCATATTGGTTATTTTCTTGCTAGTGAAGAGGTCAGGCTGGACTAAAATAGTTACATGCAATTCATAGTATATGAATAAAACTGTAAAAAACATGTAAAACAGTAAAACTGTGTACAAACTACATGATTACACAATTGTTTAATCCCTAACAAATGCCTGGAATTTGATTACCTCTCCTCCTCTTCCTGCTCATCGCCCTCACCCCCACTGTCCTCCACTCCTCTGTACACAAAACAAATAAACCTCTCCTTAGCATGACTTGACCTTGTAATAGAAACAAAAGCAAGGGAACAAGAAGAAATGCAAATGTTATGAGAGCAGCAATAGCAATTTTTGTTTTTACAGAGTTGTGATGGCAGATCCTACTCTTGCTGGCTCTGGGAAAGAAGCAGGGACCAAGCTGGCGGGGCATGCGCTGCTCTTCAAGCCTTATGCAATGATCCATGTGACAGGACCAGAGATCACAGGAATCTGCCTAGCTCCTTCAGAGAAGCATGCCCTTGCACTGTCAAACACATTTATGCTAGTCACAAGTCAAAGCATGCCTTAGTTTTTTGCAGCTACCTCACTGCGCTCTGTGCTGCCCCTGGAAATTATCCTTGTTCTGTAGCAAATAATTTTTAGGGGCTTGAATTTAACAAGAAAGGAGGGGGTGGTCCTGCTCTTCTGTCCATATGCCCAGACACTTATCCAGCTAATTTAAGGTTTACTGGAGTTTGACATTGTGGTGATGTTTGCATTATTTGGGTCTCTAGAGAAGCAGCCTCTGTAACTTGCATTTGCGATGGGTTCTCCTTATTTTCTGTGCCTTTTAAGCATTTTTTGCTTAAAGGCAGAAGAGTCATTTCAAAGATGCGTACTAACATGATACTTCATTTTCTTGTGGTTTTAAACCTCAGCAGTCACGTGTCTCAGGTTTCATTGTTTCAGCCATGACATCAAAAACCTTTACAGAAATTAAACAAAAGCCAACAGCCTTAGCCGTGAACACTGCAGCGATCTACAAGCTACCAAGAGCTGCAGTTTTAAGGGAGTCATTTGTGGGGAAACAATAAAACAGTCCTAAGAATCAGACCATTTTGACTGCATAGAAAACAAGAACCATCCTGAAGAGTGTTAGCTGAACACTTCATGATTAAGTAGAAGGGACAGATGCAGGCTCAATAGTTAGTTAGTTAATCTTATTTTTTCATTGGCTTTTACACCCTGCAGACAGACTGGCACAGCTGCCTGAGATTCTTAAAATCTCTCATGGGGAGATGAGTCTATGTAGTCAGAATAGTACTAGCAATCTAAAAATCTTTTAGGTTATCTAATATTTCAAATTACACAAATATAGTAAAAACAAATACACTAAGACTTTCTCTTCCTCTTCTACTTCATCTCTAGAGGTATGATACCAGATCAAGGTGTTGGTGCACTACACATGGAGGATTGGATGCTTTGCATTTTTCCCTTGGGTGACTCAGAACTGAATTTCTGTGTTTCCTTCATTACTGCAATCAGCTTCATCTTGCCAAACGACTAGAAAGCTTCACAAAAACAGACAAGATTCCTCATTTCTCCAATCTACCACTACTCTGAAAGCAGAGGCACAGCTTACATGCACACTTGCCAAATGGTGGACGATAACTTCACTGGAGAAAGGGAACAGGGTACCTTAGTCATTCACTCATCCCACTCACCATTTCCCACAATGCTGAATAATGAGATCATAGAAAATTATTTTTAAAATTTAGCTTCCCCGTTTTGGTCCTGTCTTCTGAATTAGAGCAGAGATTCCAACTACAATTAGAAAATTGTCCGTCCTGAGCAAGGCTACCTGTTACTGTGGCTGCTCTCTCAGACCTTGGTGGTCTCAGTGATCTCTTGGGTATACAAACAGGATGCTGTGAGATCTCTGTTTACCATTGCAAGCAGTCAGAAGGACAAGCATCAGAGTTGGTGCAGTCAGCCCAAGGGGGGTTCCGACAGGGCTAACAACTGACCCTAGAAGATTTTGCTCCTAGGTTAGCTTTGAAACCATATATTTAGTGTTCCTTTTGGTTAAAGGAACAAAAAGAAGTGTAGTTAGCTCTAACCCTAACGTGGTCACTCTAAAGTGACCAAACTGACTCAAACATTGCTAAGACCTATTTTTGGATTGGTCCCATGCAGATTAAAAACTTCCTGTAACACAATTTGAACATTCAGGCCTAAGATTCATCAGAACAAGTAACTCTGTTCAGCTGTTTGCATGTGAAAATCAAAGCAGAGTTGGCATCTGCTGAATTTTACTATGGGCAGCTGCAGCTGTGAAGACCAGTCACAGTTACTGAGCTGCAACAGCAGCAATTTGTCCACAGCGGTCAGTTTATTTTTTAAATTTCCAAGGCAGCAACCCTATACAGCACTGCTTATTTGAACTTGCCAGTCAGTACCTCACCTAAAGTGCAAACACGGAGGTGAAACTACATAGATTAAATACCTTTGACATGCTTGTACAGGAAGTTTCTGCCTTGTCTTTGCAGTCAAAGAGTTCTAATGATTCCTACAGCATCTTATGAGACCTTCAGTGCACCCACTGCAGGTCTGAGCTTTCCAGACATGCTGTGTTTCTGGAGCGTGAGCACAGGATAGTCACTGTTTGTTCCCAAGTGGCCCCTGGTCACTACAGCAGATGAAAAAAGGGCTTGCCACTGTCAGAACTACTCATGTACCCAGCTTCTAGCCACTCTCCTTTCCTAGGGCAAGTAAGCTGTATCATGCTGGCCTGCCACAGCAATTCATCCAGCCCTACAGCATGCTCCAGACAGCTCTCTCCCATGGGCAAATTGTTCAAGCAGTGCCATCCTGTTCCCAGGTCCTTGCTAAAAATGGTAGTTGGGAGCAGGCGATCGCCCTTGTCAGACTTGTTCACCTCACCCGCAGCTCCCCAGCTCCCAAGAGGAAAGTGGTCTGGCCAGGAAACACCAGGCCAGCACGGCCAGTGCAGCCTCTGCTAACCCCATAGCGGGAGAGGAGAAGTCTGGCAGGGTTTGTTGAATCAGCCTGCGTGTCTTGCCTCAGTGGTGGGGGGTGAGCACACAGCAGTCTTGCTTTACTGGCTGGGAGTCACAACTCTGTGTTTATGGAGCAGGGATAAGATCACTGTTGACTCTTTATGTTGGTACTCATGGTGGCAATGCCAGCCCCAGCCTGGTGAACACTTTTCTAGCACTGCACAAGCAAGTTAAGCCACTGATACAGAAGCAGATGTATTTCTAGCTCACGGGAGAGGAATTCATTCCTGACATTTATCAGAGGAGATAATTTTAGGAAATCTTATTCTGATTTCAGTGATATACCAGGTGACAAAATGAATATTAAAAGTACATACTTGTTTTTGCTAGAAAATAAATCAACCTTTTTCTAAGAAAGCTGGAGATGGCAAAAATCCATCCTTCCTGATGCACAATGCTTGTTTCAGAGCAGTAAGCCTGGGCAAGTGCTACAGCAAGTTAAGAGACAATTTTGTGGCAGCAAGGAGATATCAAAATGAAGAACACCAGGAACTGGACACAATTTGCGCAGGAAGAGGGATTAACAGTTTTTATATGTTTGTGAGGTTAACTACCCTCCTGGCTTATTAGCAGCACAATTCAGAGCTTGGACCAGGACAGCCACGGCTGAGCTGCAGACCCCATTATGCGAGCAGCACTTCCAAAAGCAAGACTACCCAGTACAATGCAGGCTAGAAGGTAAGCCCTGGCTGCTGACAAACTCACTTGAGTCAGGCTCATTACGGTAATGATTGTAAAAAATTACAATCATGGCAATAAAAGCCATGAACCTACTTGCACTGAACTACCCTTTTTTCTTCCCTCTATATTCACAGTCCAAAAGGAAAAGCACAAACTTCTTCATACACTGCTGAGCAAGAGAAGAAAAGATTTATTCCCTGGTACAATAACAACGCACTACCGGATCAAAATGCAGCCTTGGCATTTTTCCTGCTCTTAATCACATGTCAAGGTTGCTACAAAACAACAGTAGCAGACAGCTGAAAAAGCCTGGCAAACAGAAGCAGGGGCGAGGCCAGCATATCCCTGCCACTCATAGCCTGTCAGGAGGAGCAGGCAGCCAGCTTCCTGACGGCCATCCCTGCGGCGGGCCCGCGTCCTTGCTGCGGCGGCACAGAAGTCTGACTTCGCATCTGCATCTGTACCTTAGTCGGATAAGAGGTGCAAAGTGCAGCTGTTCTGATCACTGCTCCCAACTCACACGTGAGCTTATCGGAAACGCCGTGCAGAGCCCTGAGCGGTAACCCTGGGATGGGCTTTGCAGTAGGAGGCTGCTGCCAGGGGACCCTGCCAGCAGGTTCCCACGGTGCCACCCAGCCGTGGCCCACAGCAGGCTGCAACCCAACACCATGATTCAAATAAGGAGCAGGAGGTTGGGCTCTCATTGTCAACCTGTGCTCTTTTCATAAAGGTTATAGGTGTGAAATACATGCCACATCAGAGCTGGTGTGAGAAGTCTGTACAGAAGTAAAAAGCCAGATAGAGGATTGGAGTTTTCCTTCAAAAATCTCCGGTGCACTGGGTGCCACCTGCCCTACTTCTGAGTGCAGCCACATCTGTACTCACACCCACAGGCAAAAAGTCTTTGCAAGCAGACAGACAGATCATCCAAAGACATCACCACAGCTAGCATGGCCAAGGGCTGGTGGCTCAGCACCTGGCATGTTTTGATGCTTAGGCAATAACTAGTTACACTCCATGTGACAAAACCAAATGCAAGCACCATCAAAACTAATGGCATACCTGCATGCACCATTAGCATTACTTCCTGAAGTTAATCTGAAGTACAAGTTAATATTCTAATTGTACGTTGCCCATTTTATTGAAGGACTGCTTTATAAACCTTCTTCCTTCTTTTTAGAGAATGAACAGAAAAAGCTTAATTTAGCATGCAAATGCCAAGTGACAATGCTTTTATTAGTATGTGGCCTCCAACAACTCAGTGCTCAATAATTTTTTTTCAAGATCTGAAAACTGCATAAATTGGGAAATTTTTTTTGCATTCTACTTCGATCAGCTCAGTTCTGAAATCTGAATTCTGTTTTTTGAATAAATGGTTAAACTTTCTAAACATATGAGGAAGGGGCTCACTAGGGTTACTAGAGGCTAGGTGCACAAGAGTTTGTAGTAGAAGTGGTAATGCAAAGCAGCGTGTTTGGCCCCATACATCTCCATGCACTTTGCTACATTTGTTGACATCCTAGACGTAGTAATTCTATGTACTTCCTCTTGTTTGGTGCTGTCCCACCTTGATGCTGCTCTTTCCTCATACAGAGCTGCAGATAGTGTGGTTCAGGTATGAGCTCTGCTGTTAATTCAGTCACCCTACAGCTAATTCAAAAAAGCAAACATTTAGTTCTTAAAAAAGTATTCTCAGATGATTGATTATCTCAGACTTTACTTCCCATAAACTTAATACTGCTTGGATAAGGAGGGAGAAGAAGCATAAACTGGCCTACCCTAACCTAGATCTGAGTTACTGGAGTCCTTGAAGAACATAAAGTTTGAGCCCAATCCTATTTAGTTCCGGAGGTGTAAATGCATTTTATTCACAGCTGTGTCAGTAACTGGTACGCATATTACAATACCTCTATGAGCTCGTGTGGTTCTCTCCCTTCTTCCACGGTAATTAATTCAGACCGTCCATTTCGTTCATTGTCCCGAATGCCAACAGCAACTTGAGTAGCCTTCAGCCGCTCATATTTATTGCATGATGAGCCACACCACTGATAGATTTCCTAAAATAATTAAAAGCACACACATTAGCAATAAGATTCAACACTGAACAGAATTATGAAATTAATATTTTAGTAATAATTATCTTACTGCACCTAAACCACCAGAACATCAGTGAAGCTACATCTTTCAGAACTACTTTTCAGAAGAGATTTACTAAGTCACCTAGATATTTGTAGTATGCAAGATATTTATGTAACGTAATTTAGCATCCACATATTAGGAAATAGCTCCATCTCAGAATAGTCAGGAGTTTTGGTTTGACTGAGTTTTATCCCAAATACAGATATATCTTCAGCTATCTAAAGAACCTGAAACTCCTAAATTTCCTACTGCAAATTGTTTTTTATTTTACATCTGTCAGTTCCTCTTCTTTGCTACTTCAGCAGTACTGGTTCTCATCTGTGACAAGAAACAAAGTAATTTCAAAATCTCAAGGAAAACCTTGACTGTATCTGCTACTCAAAGGTGATGTTAGATCTTTCAGTCCAGTTTTTATTTTGGTGACTTTTCGCTGTATAATGATATTTGTCGCACAGTCTGCTGCATTAAACCACAAAACCAGCTCAAGTGCAAACAGATGACATAGGTGTTTTCAATAAAAACTCTTCTTCACTGGAAGATTTTTCCTCAGTTGGCATATGACGATGGTGTGCTCCATACAAACTTCCGCCACATGGGTCATATGCACTTGACTTCATCTGATCTTTGGATAACTGCTTGTTGTCCAGGTCATCATAAATCATCTCCATCATGGCTAATTCCTTCAGGTACTGGATACCTCTCTCCATGGTAGTCCTCTTGCCTGGGTGACATATAACACCTACCTTGAAGGGATACCTTTCCTTCATGCCTGACAGGAGTCTCCGCCAGAGGCTGAGGGCTTGTGCCCCTTTTCCAATCGCTTTGTTAATGCTCCCTTCCCTAGAAAGGGTCCCAGCTGCTTGGCTTCCCTACTCTCTAATTCCAGGCTACTCGCTCCATTATTCCAGCATCAGAGCAGCCAGGTGACAATGTGCTCGCCTGGATGATGGCTGAAATCTTTTCACCTATCTTGCAGCTTACTCAAGGATAGGGATCACAGAATAGAATCATAGAATTATGATTGGAAAAGACCTTTAAGATCATCAAGTCCAACTGTTAACCTAGCACTGCCAAGTCTACCACTAAATCACGTCCCTAAGCGCCACATCTACACAACTTTTAAACACCCTCAGGGTTGGTGACTCAACCAGTCTGCTGGGCAGCTTGTTCCAGTGTTCAAAAACCTTTTCAGAGAAGAAATTTTTCCTAATATCCAATCTAAACCTCCCCTGGTGCAACTTGAGACCATTTCCTCTCATCCTATCACTTGTTACCAACACCCACCTTGCTCAGATGGTTACTGCCTCATTTGAGTTCTGCCTCTTCCTCCTCCTCTTGTGATGGCCCTGCTTCATAGTAGCCTGCCTTGTCCACTCCTTCCTCCTTCCTGTTCTTAATTGGAGTCTCTTCCCTTACTAAACAAGCTGACTTTTGCACCCAATATTTCTTCTTGTGTATAGGGGCGACTGATACTGGCACAGGTTGGTTCTCTGGTTCAGCTGCAGTGCCTGTCTTTTTGTTGTCAGATCCAGAGACCTTCTCTTCCCTGTGATGGTTCTGAATAGTGTTGTGCAGGGCTCTGTAGGCACGGGCCAGGCCCCAGCATGTTGCAGTGATTTGTGTGTCTCTGGAATTGCCAAGGTGACAGCAGACTTTTTCCAAATATTTCACTAGTTTTTCAGGATTCTGCACTTGTTCAGGGGTGAAGTTCCAAAACAGAGGTGCCCACTGTCCTAGGTACTTGACCATAGTATCCCACACTCTGTGCCACTCATAACTATCCAGCCCCAGGGCAGATCTCTGCTGGTATTCTTGAAGAGTTGTTTAACCTTAAACAAGACCTGAAATACATTCAGGAGACGCAGAAATACGAACACGCTGGTTTGAACATCCCAAGGATATTCAGAATTCTCAAGAGCTGTTCTAACTAGCCTGGAGGAGAAGGGGAAGGTGAAGGAGTGGGGGAAGTGTACCCCCTTGCCTCCCCCATAGATTGGTTCTTCGAGGAGAAAAGGTAAAGAGTGTAATTATGAATAGTTTCCAAGAGGTGGCTCCTACGGTATGGAGATGATGGCAATGCTGAGTACAAATACCATATTACTCTCACGACCAGTAATTTTATCATATCATAAGCCAGTGTTACGCAGGACAGCAAAATGATAACCTTAATCCAGCCCCCAGAGGTGATAAACAGCACAACGGGGAACATATACAGCAAGTAAGGTGTTACATAACACAACTCTGAGAACAAGCACAGCAACTCTGACAGCAAATAAATCAACATTGCAACCAGCCACTATTAACCTAATAATGAATGCTTGTAACAAATTTAACACACTCTGGTCAGATCTGTTGTTATCTCAAGCCTTTGAGCCCTACGTTGGGTGCCAAAAAGGACTGTCATGGTTTAACCCAGCAGGCAGCTAAACATCACACAGCCGCTCACTCATTTCCCCTGGTGGGATAGGGGAAGAGAATAAGAAGAGTAAAAGTGAGACAACTCGTGCGTTGGGATAAAGACAGTTTAATAGGACAGAAAAGGAAGATAAAATAACAATAATGATAAAAGAATATACAAAAGAAGCAATGCACAATGCAATTGCTCATGACCCACTGACCAATGCCCAACCAGTTCCTGAGCAGCAGTCCTGCCCCCTCAGCCAACCTCCCCAGAGGGAGTTCAGTTTCAGTTGTATGTGTCAGCCTTCTCTCAGTCTTTTGGTAACTAGCCATGCAACCTCAAACAAGTATTCACATCTACAAAATGAACAGTATTTACTGTACTGACCACAAAGGATATTGTGAGACTTAAATTGTCACTGTGAATTACATATACCTTTACTTCTCAGACAATAAATTCACACTTTCTTTTCTTAGCATCTCCTAAAGGTCCCACTGCACAGTGCACCCTAGCTACTCCACATTCACAGCATATTCTCCAAGTTTGCCTTCAGTCAGCAACTGACTAAACTGAGCTCTCCTACAGTTCACTGGCTCTAGGCTTCAAATCAGCCTGACGAAGACGACCTTTAAAAATCTACAGTAATGGATTTCAGATTTCTTGATTTGCAGACTTCATTATTTTCCTTATGGAGACCACACTCCTGAACTACAGAAACATTCCCACAAAATAATGTGGCCTAAATGTTTGTCCTAAATTAAAATAAAAAAATATGAAATTTTGTTAGCTGTAACCTTGAGAAACTTTGCTTGGTAAGGTTTTCTCCTGCCGCACAAAAAAACTTGAATCAACAAGCAGCATCTGAAAACATCCTTGATCTGGAGTTCACATGGACAAGCCATATCATTCATATAAGCTCCATCTCCCCTGGTTATTTAAAAAAAATATTGATTTTAAAAGCTAGAGAAACAAGGTTCTGACTCTTTTCAACATTAGAGAATAAAGACAGTATTCTTCATTAAAACCCTGAAAGCTAAACTTCACGTACTGTATAATCTAATAGAAGGAATTGAGCAGCAAGTCATGAAAGTGTCACAAAGTATATAATATTTCACTGTATTTGCTATGAGCACTAAACAAATACCTTAAATATTGAGTGCTACAAGCTTTCAGGAGCTTAGATTTAGTTTATTCTCTCTTCTGAAGTAAAAATAATCTTCTTAATTATTTTTAACTGTATCTAATTTTGAGGCCTCATGGTAGAAGTTCAGCTGGATGTTTACAAGTTTGTCTTCCTGACATAACTTACCCGTCTCAATCTCCAGGCAGACTGGGTTTTTAACAATTTAAAGCCAGAAAAAGAGATTTTTAAAAGTTAAAGCCACTTCTTGACAAGGCTAATATTTAGAACTGGATTTACCTGAAATACAGTCAGCTAGTTATCCAGCCATGTCCAACAGACCACTGAGCTTTTGGCTTGTATTTTATTATTAATGTATTTATTTTTAGGCATGTGTGTGTATATATATAAGTGCTCAACTAGGGCCATAATACGGTATTTAGCTTTAGCTCACTTAGTGCTTTCACAATTTCTTAGCTGTACTACACCTTCACTATTTTTAGGCTTGTTTTCCTAACCTTATTTTGAATTGGCGGGCTGACAAAAAAAATGTTTCCATTAAAATGAAAATAGGCTTCAAGTGTTCACTCCCCTCAAAAAAAAGAACTTCATTCATCAGTAATTCCTGTGCCAAACCCAGTTTATTTTCAGAAGTTTGTACTAGCAGCATTTTTTTTTATCTCTTTAACAGAGTTTGAGAGAGATGCTATGGAAGAGAGCTATTCTGCTACCTGATATTAATGGTTGTTAATATCAATATACTTGTTGGATCACAGTGGGACAAGTAGCAGCTGGGGGTAAGAAAATGTTACCATGAATAATCACAATGACCACCCTAGAGCTCCTGAGGGAGGTCGAGAAGGCAAACAGGGTCTGTGCCATGCACGCTGTGGTCATAGCAAGGTCTCTCCTCATCTGCACATTTTTAGGACACAGTTTGGTCTTCTAGTTATAGAGTAGCAGGATTCACTGCTTTTATTCCTGATAGCCTCTGGCCTACAGAGTGACCTTGAGCAAGTCACATGAGATTTCTACAGCACATTAAAAATGACCCAACATTTAGTTTCTATACAGAAGTGTGCAGCAGGATGATTATGTATGGCTCGTGTAACTCTGAGTAAGAGTACCTTGGCACTTCTCCCTGTAAGGAGGGAGATCATGAAAGCACTCCTCCTGTCTTCCTGCTCCAGCCCAAAATGGCATGTAGAGCAAGAGAAGGAAAAACAAGCAAAAAAATTTGCTTATTTCAGAAGTGACATAAAAACAAATTTTCCCTTCTAACACATAGCCACCTCTGTATCCAACTGGCAGCCTGCTCAGTTTGGAGACAAATGAAAATACATTCTGCATCTTGGTGTCTTTTGTGTGAATCTTAACCAGGACAATGAAATCAAAAGCCAAGAAGTTTCAATCTGTGGAGAACTCAGTTTTGTTCTAGTTACAAACATGTCCTGAACATACAAGTGTTTTAACCCTGTATCTTTGTTGAAATACCTAGTAATTATTTCCAGGCCCATACTGTAATGGCTGATTTGCATTCTTTTACATGAAGAGACATTAAAAAGCTAAACAAATTAAATAGGTTCCAAAAGTCTTTGAACATTTAAAAATTAAATTCATCAATCTGAAGCAAATGTGTTGTGAAACATCAAGCCTGGTAGAAAATAACAGTGAAATATTTAAGAGAATAAGTCTCACTATTCTTAAAATATTAAAATAAAAATTTAAGCTTTCATTAAGGAAAGACTTTAAGCCAAGTATCACAAGCTGGTGTACGTCCATTCTTGGTTGGCACGTCCTGATGTACCCTAAACCTGTTGACCTTTGCCCACATCTACACCAGAACATGCTCCCAGAATGTAACTGTACCTCGATTAAAAAAATATTACCAGTTTTAGCTGAGAGTCAGCTAAATCTATAGTGTGGATCCTGTCATATCAACATGATGTAATTTACGCTGATTTAATGTATGCCAGTCAGGACATGTTGTCTTCTGTTCCTATAAACCACATTAGCTACAGAGGCACAGCTATGAAGCAGAGGGGCTTAGCACAAAAAAAAATTCCTTCAGCTAAATTTCCTCACTCATGTGAAACACCATACTACTTTCTCTTTAACCCCCCCAACTCATACAAAAGGGCTAAAAGCAAGAAAAGAAGGTTTGTAAAGTTATGACTGCCTTAATTCCTCTCTTCTCTTAGGCTTAGCTGCTTCCATTTATTAGCTAGAAGCAGATCAGAGCTTGGGCAAATAACCACATCACAGAAAGCCACTGGGGTGGTTTGCTAGTGGGTAGGTAGAAGAAAGGCTGTTGAGGGTTGTAAAGAAATGTGGATCAGGAGGAGAGCAGCTGTGATACAGGAGTGCCCAAGGGAGCTTGTACTCCTAATGCTCACATGCGAGTGAACCTAAGACACAGCTTCTTGAGGGAAGTAGAAAAAACTAGCAAAGGTAGAGGCAGATTGAACATGCACAAATATGGGCAAAGCTTTTATACATATCTGATCATGCTACTATCAAAATGATTGGCATGCACTCAGCTGAGACTCCATTCATTCTCTTCATGGTCATTAATAAACAGCTGTTCTGATAAGGCAAGAGTTCATTTTAGTTGAAACTGTTCTTTGTTGAAGTCTAGCCTCTTAAATTTAAGTTAACAGACTTAAAAGTAAAAATGCCAATACAAAACACAAATAGACTTGGAAAAAAATTTATGAACTGCAGACAACAAAAATGTTTCCAATGCCTTCTGTTCTCGGCAGAAGTGTTTGTAATACAAATGCACATTACCTTGATGTTTGTAATTCAAGCACCAAGTTTTTGGTGAGCCCAAAAACAAGAATGTGCAGCTTTTTTTTTTTAAAGTAAAAAAGGAGCGCTAAATCAGGAAAACAAAGACCAAGCAGTGGGGAAAATAACTGAACAGTAAAACTGAATAAAAGTGACTAGGATACAGCACTTTGTCAGTTCACTGACATTCAGTTTTTTTAGGAACTGACATAATATATTAAGAAGAATGTTTGGATTGAACCAGGTTAATACAGGCTTCTGGAGACATTTTCCTCCTTAAATTATTTAATGTTTTTTCCTGTCTTGACTGTTGAATTCTTGATACAGGCAGGGAGAAGAATTAAAAAAATCATTTCAGATATTCATCAAATCTGCCTTTTACATTTGTTGAAACTGTACTACAGTGAACCATTGAAAGTTGTGGAGTTTTGATAATCCAAAACAAACTCTGAATTCATTCAGCAGAATGCTGCTGAGGCCACCACGAGCCTGGCCTGGTGTAATTACAGTAGTGTCTTTGTAACCCGTCTTGGAGTCTCCCATGTGATTCAACTGGAACAAATTGTCAGAATAAAAATAAGTCAGATGTACCACAGTCATACACTTACTACATTCATTTTTCCTCTCACACCTGTTTTGCTAGTATATTCTGGGAATAGCTGTTGCTATACCACAGTGCATTAAAGGGCTAGTACCAGGAAGATATTCATTCTAAATAACAGCAACTCAAGCAGCAAAACATCTGGATTCCCTACAGCATCAGGAAGAAAAGTAACCTAACTGAATCCTTGTGCATACATTTATGTCCTGTCCACCTGAAGCTTTAAAGATGCTCTCTGTTTCAGCCACTTTTCTGCATACAGTTGCAAGTGAGGGGAAGCCTTCCAGTCCATAGAAGTGGGGGAGAAAAAAAAGGCTTAATATTTATTTTTCCTCCATCTGATGACTTTGGGACTATAACAATTTCCAGAATGATGGATTTTACACTACTGGAGCTGTAAAAATAATTGGTTCACAGATTTACAGAAAAATTAGATGCTTGCTTACTAAGATACACTGTGCATAGATATAACCACATTTTTAAGCTGTTAATAAGTCCATAAAGTTAATAAAGAACTAAAGCAGTTCAGTTCTTCAAGCTCTGCTACTTGTTTGGCAAGGCCCTGCTACAGCATGAGCTATAGTTTAACTCCCAGCTGGGGAAAACTGGGGAAGAGGTTAGTTTTAGGAGAAACATGTGAATGAAAAACATGGAAAAAGGACATGACTAGTTGGTTGTTAGTGCCAGAGAAAGCAACTAGAAGGAGAAACTTACAGTGATGAACTATGAACGTTGATTGAATTTGATTGATTCAAATTGACTCAAACATGCATTGAACATGGAAGAATTTGCTCTTCCAGTCCTGTTTATACCCACACAGCGACTTTATTGAAGTGATTAATATGCTGATTGTGAACTGCTTTCTCTGAAGAGAAGCAAAGCCACCTAGAAGAGATAGCACATGCAAGAGTGCAGGGAGATTGCAGAAGCAAGCAAAACTACAACTGTGCTTAAGGTTTCAATGTGATGCTGAATCATACTTGCTTTATGATTATGACTATGGGGTATCTGTCCTTTTGGTCTTTTACTGTTAAAAAGCAGAATTTAATTTTCTTTTTGTAAACATAATTTAATCTATAGCAAGTTAACAGTTTATGAAAAGCAGCTGTCATAAAAAAAGCCAGACTTTTTGCTTAATTTTTTTTTCTAGCTTCTTTATGCAAGACAGCAGTCTTCTTCCTTTTGACATACCTGTTATGTCAGGAGTTCAAGCAGGAGCATACTGACAGATACATGATCACAATGGCTTTATTCAGTCTCATACTTCTGAGTTCTAACATCATAATTTTCACTTGTGATTCACGGAGCCCTTGAGAAGTACGTACATCAATTGCTGAATGGCACAACAAGTTGTTTTTAAGCACACCACAGGCTCTTGAATTTCAAACCAGCAACCTCTTGACTGTTTATAACTCTTTTTAAGCACCACTACAGGAAAGGGAAGGATGGACAACTGAGTGAAGTTTACCTTCAGTCATCACTTGAGATAGTTATCACCTCACCATCTGCATTCTGCCTTTGGGAAGAAGGGTAACATTTCATTAGTAAAACTTTGATTGTGCTGACAAAACCTTCCACCCTCAGTCAGGCCCAAGCTCAGAACTGCTTCGTACTTATCACATATTCCCCCCCGCCCCACCCTTATTTTAACAACCATCTCCTAGTTTCTTCCAGGAGGCTGAGTGGTACGCAGCCCTCTCCCTGCCCTCTGCAGTCACTTGGCTTACAGCACTGCTGCTGCCTCCCATCAAGAGGCAAGTCAGACAGAGAAAACCAAGTCTTACATTTTACAAAGCTCTGTCTGAACAAAAGCATAGAGGATATTTTTGCTGGTCACTAAGTATACAACCTTAGACATTCTTCATACAGCAGAGCTTCCCAAACTGAGGTGAGAAGCTTTCAATAAAATCAGCTGATCACTTCATGTAGTTTTACTATTTCCATTACTTCTGCTCCATGTTTTGATAACTACCCAGATTATCAACATGTCTCAACATCCACATTCTGTATATCACCAGTGTACACCAATGTAAGTAGGGTGAACTTCACAATACTGGTAAGTTTCCTTCCCACTTTAAACCAATCACTAAGAAAACTGACAGAAGAGATAAGTCTTCAGCATATCTTACCAGAAATATACATATATAAGCTATATTAACATATGCATCTGGATAATACTAAAATAGCCTGGGAAACAGTGTGTATGTCACTCACTAAACGGCACAGTGATTAATCTTTTTCCTTCCCTTCCGCGGTCATTTTCTGCGCCCTCTCATGCCACTTGCTGTTCTGAGAATTTGTCTTGGTGATAGAGGAAGAAAAGAGGGATGTGGCTATGGAGAAGTGGCTGGAGGATGGGGCGACGCAGGGACAGCTGCATCTGGAGGTAAAGGGGATAGCACAGAGCAAGGCCAGACAGTTTATGGCCACGAAGAACTGCAAAACCCATCCTGGTGCCTCTCAGGTGGAACACCAGGAAGAGCTCAGCACCCTCCAGCCAAAAGGACGGGATGGGAAGTGTGGCAGAAGACCACGGCTTCTGGGAGGGCTTCAGCACAGCTATGCCAGGACACGATGCGCTATGCAGCACCTGACAAGGTAAAGTGTGCTTCACTCCAGGCCTATACAAAGCCTTCTCAGCAACTGCCTTGTACTTGTCTTGCCTGCTCTGTCCCAAAGGCTTCCTTACATGGAGATTCCCAGCTTCATAAAGGAGGTGTGATGGAAATCCCTTGTAGAAAAAAATCCTAAATCAGGGTCTGGCACCCCATGCACCCTCCTGGATCACTCACTGCACTGGAACATCAGTCTGGTGATCACAGCGCTCATGACGTGGTCTTACAGAAGACTGTTTGAATAAAAGGTCTTTGCACATTACCCACAGCTAATGACTCCTCTCATATCAAAGACAGGTTTGCTCTGCCAACTGTAGCTATTTTCTGTTCCAACCTAGAGAGTTCAAAGGAGGCAAGATAAGAGCTGGGCAGAATATCTGAAGTGCTGCAAATGTGGTTTAGTAATATATCTAGGTATGAGGTAACCATCAGAACCTGAACTGTAAATATGTGAACCTAGCTGGAAATGCAAACAAATGCTTTTTACTTAAGGCATTATCTCCAGGAGGGAAACCTTAGCGACTTTAATGATTTTATTCCTGATAATTATTATCTTTCTTAATTTTCGCTTATCTGTTCAAACCACGGGTTTAAAATACTGCTGTAAATTGAACTCAGTGGGAAAACTGAAATGATTTTTTATTATGTTAGATAAGTGGCTTGATAAAATGTAACAGGAAACGGACTGCATAAGCAGTTTTGCAGTGACATGGAGACCACCCTTTTGGTTAGCTAAGAGACTGGGGAAAGTAAGTCTTGGAAATTCATCTTATTTGACATGCTAGAATAATTTGATATTAAAAGCACTGACCAGAGGCTCATTATTTTATGCAATTACTGCCCATTATTCTCAGACAATGATTCAGTAGTACCTTGCAATAAATCCCAACACTCAAGAGCAACCCTATTTAAGATTCATTTTATTTCAATTATTAAGTACAGGAATCTACTTGAGCCAAAATCTATTTTTTTTTTTCTTCTTTTATAAAGGACCCCTAAATACAATTAAGAGCTCCTGTGAAGACTCACCCATTTACAAAGCACCTCTAGTCATGGAAAATTTGAATCTGAAATACAGTTATTTCAGCTTGAAATATAGTTCTTATAAAACTTGCTCAAGATTTCCACTGTGACAGTGTATTTTCTACCACATCTATTTCTCTATAGGTACTTCTCTAGACTTACATATATTCATCTTGAAGTATGTTACACATTGCCTTTTCATCTCCCACAAGAAAGGTCTGGTTTACATAATAACCTATGATGAAATTACTACAAATGTCTGGATGCTGAAACACTTTTTTTCCTTAACTTATTAATACATCCAGGAAAACCCATCCCTGGTATACCACTGACGTGGCAAGACCAAGAACTGTTATTAGTCATGTGATTTGACTGACATGTCCCATAGCGTGGTAAAAAACAGATCTAGATGTTGTTCATATCTAATCTTTCTTCCGCAAAGGCACAGGGTTGCATTGCTACTTGACCTCTGTCTTGTCAAACAGGAAATCTGAAACCAGACACTAAAAAAGAAAAAGGCTCGCAATGTATGTTCGGTATTAGAAATCAAGACTCTAAAGCCGTATTACATTTAAATTGCTTAGTAACAGTGCTCTCATCTCAACAAATCTTATCAAAAGGGATGAACCCCAACCTGAACACATAACACCACTATGCACCCATAGTGCATTTCATCAGTGTCACTGCCATGTCTGCAGTGTGACCTGAGTAATTATTTTAGGTGAACTGGGTAACTGTGGCACAATAAGGGTCAGCACAAGTCAAATTCATGGAGTACACCCAGTTCCACAGGGTGTCCGTGGGAGGTTAACTCCAAACCAGAAAATTCAAGCCCTGTGACAGCCTGACTGCAAAAGCAGCACTTGCTATCAATGTTTAGTTCCAACTTTCCCATCTCCCATGGGTTAAATCATCTATTCCCTTTCCGAGTTAAGACTTCTATGCATCCTAAATACAAAGTGACATCGAAAGATAGCTGTTTGGTACTGATTACTTGGCTCTTTCAGATGATTAGACCACAGTGCCATAAGAGGAATGGGATAATGTTGGGAAAACACTGGTTGTTGCTCTATCTGAAGGCTGCTAGGCATGCTAGAATTCTAACAGACATGATCAATGTAGCTATTTGATACCAGTATCTTCAGTTATCATACCGGGGGATGCTTTTCAGAAGAAGCAGCCAAACCCATAACATGGGTTCAGAATAGCTCCACTTAAACAGATCAGGGAACTCTTCTCTGAAGTCTTGCTGAAGAGGCTGACCACTTCCTTGTGAAGCACGACAGTTAAGACCAACTGCAGCTACTGCCTTGCAGATAAACTATTTTCTATCATATGCTCTTAAGTTTATATGTGTCAGCATATGAGGCATGGGAGTAATTTCAAAATGATAACTAGCATCTAACTAGCATGGACTACATCCCAGCTGCTATTTCTGGAATTCATTTTAAGACTTTTTCATACTACGGTGACAGTACTATACTTTAAGTCATCTGAAGCAAGAAAAATTATCGTTATCTGTCCATATGCTTCCGTGCTAAGTCCCTCTACTTGCTTTCAGCAGAAAGCCTTGAAGTATAGGATTGCTCTTGAAATGCTCAAGTAGTTTTAAAACACATTGTTACGACAAGTTTATTATGACAAAATCTTTTGCAGCTATTTCTTTAGGGTCAATTGTCACGATCAAAGTTTTATGAATATGAAGAAATGCTCTTAAGAGAAAGGTCCAATCTGTTCTGCTCTGAACCCTAGCAGTGATCCCATTCAGCTGGTAGATAGTGTCGAAGTCAGACAGGACTTACTGTGAACAGCTTAAGGTTCCAACATCAGTAGTAAAAAATTCCCAATGCCTTGAGCGGGAAAGAGAACTGTTTCCTGAAGGATCATCTGTGCATACTTCAGAAAACATTTAGGGCAGTTTTGAACCTTCAAAGTGTCGTGACACTAAAACTGATTTTCTAAAGCAGATTCTTTCTGTCAGTTTGGGTGAGTGAGAAAAACAGTTGAGCATTTTAGGGGATGATTCAGACCTTAGAAGGGATGCTGCACCCCTTACTTATCAGTGTGTTTTGCTCTAGGAAAGACTTACAGCTCCAAGGTCAATAATGAAACAATCTCCTCTGTTGAAGCTGGTCCAAGCCAGGGGGACTTCTGTGGCTCTTACAACTCTCCGGCCCTTGATATGCAGAAGCCTCCGAGCACTCAGATCATTAGTAATAACATGATTAAATCCAGAGGCAACACCACCTGCCTGAACAAAACAAAACAACAAAGCATTAAGCTTTATTTCAGTTTGATTTCTGCAAATTTACCTTTTTGCTACAGCTGAGGAGGTAGCAGGGGAAAAAAGTAGTTTATGCGGTGCGAGGTAAGCCAAAATAATATACTGTTTAACAGCGCTGACCACAGACCAGACAGACTTGGGGAACACTGCTGCTGCTGAACTCTCAGGTGTGAGCTTTTATCTGAGGGAGCAGATGTCACCCTGCTTCAAAGGGTTCTCAGATGAATGGGGAAAGGGAAAGCACAGGATCACCCAGAGGATAAGGTAATGCTGAAGTACACTGTTAGGGCAAAAATCAGTAGGTTATCAAATGAGGACTGAGGGAAAGCAGAGGAATATGCAGCTCCTGTAGAAGTTTTCTCAACTTCCTTAAATTCAGAGGTCTAGATGGCTTTAGTGCCTGGTTATGTGTAGAGGGAGGAGTCATTCCACAGCAGCTCTAATTTTCTGAAAGGATATTTGCAACTTAAGAGGCAACCAAGCAGAGAGCACCAAACTGGGGGAAGCGAGACCAAACTACTGATTTACAATCCATAAAGTGTAAGTTTAAGCCTAACTTATTCCTGTAAACTGTCTTGGCTGTCTGCCTCTGTGATGCAGCGTTCTCCACTCCTCCAGGAGACCCAGATCTTGGACTGGAATAGAAAGTGTATCTTGAAATTACAAAGGGGGAGAAAAAAAATGTAAAAGAGTGAGCAGGTCACTGTCAAGCTCTCTTACACAAGCAGAGTTAAAAGCTTTGAACTGGTTCCGTAGACAGTGACAAGTTACACACCTCCATAATGGGAAAAAGCCTGACTGAGCAATGGCTCCCAGAGCTCCTACAACAGGGGGATTCTCAGGAGATACATTACTTTATTATTAAAAAAAACCACACACAGATGTTTCAGAAAATTTCCTTCCAAAGATTCTGCTTCTGGAAGTGACACAACAAGGAGGCTGACACTACAGCTTTTTAAAACATAAAAATTTCAAGAAAAGTATTTGGGAGGTTTTTTTTATCTACCTCAAAGAAAAAACTGCAGTAGACTTGCAAAAGCACCATTTTTAGACTAAAGTGAGGTTTTGGTCTTTTCCACTCTGCTCATGTTTTTAACCACTTAAGCACATTGGGTTCTGAATTTGAACAAAATAATTCAGTCTACAACATAAAAATGGTTTCTGTGAAATTTACTGCATCCCAAACACAGAGAGTCCCTACTGTGAGCACCCCTAGACACACACAAGTATGAAATCTCAGGATAGCTTGACTGGGAGCGGGGCAGGGAATAAATCACTGGGACAGGTTTTCAGTTATCAGAAGAGACCCTGGTTAGCAAGCTGCTGCCTTCTGTACAAGTCCTGGGACTCCTATAGTTTAGGACAGGTAGTTCAGATCTAAAACCACTAGACATTAAGAAACAATTTTTAAAATTTCAGTGACAGATACAAAGCAAAAGATTTGGTTTTACTTGGGTGACAATGTTAAATATATTTTTAGAATATATTTTGACAGCTGCTCTTTACCTTGTATTTAATTCCTCCTTTGAAGTAGCCCACAAACTCAGTAGACTCATATCCTTGAATTTCTCTACTCTGCACAGGCTTTCCTCCTAAATAATCATCCATTTGAACAGTGAAGATAGCTGCAGCTGTGCTTTCATCCTGGGTACATTCTTTCCCTGAAATAAGATGAAATATTATGTCTGTAAAGCACTAATAAAACTCCAAATTCTGTTGGGAAAATTGTTTCTGTGACAATTAGGCACTGCCTTCAGCAGGTTATACTGCCCATGTATATGTTGCAACCAAGCACTACATCATAACCTTGTTCACCACCAAATGCATGACCATCCAGACCATTTCTTATTTTGTAGAACTGCATTAATAAGAAAAAAAAAGTTAAAAATAGCCAAGTTTGACTTCTCTCAACCTCTTTGAACAATGGAAAATTTTAATTAAGTGACTTTAGCATGACAAGTGTCTACAGTAGTGATTTTTGGACTTTGAGTTGAATTGCAAAGACCCAAGGAAGGTCATGTCAAAGGACTGATTAGATGATAAACCATATATTTATGCTAAGAGCAACCCACCAACCCATAAAGTTAAAATAACTCAAGAGCAGTCCTATTGACACTATAATGCAAGCAAAGGGTATTTTGCTTAGATATCTTTTATTAGATTGCCTGGTACAGCTGGGAGAAAGAAAAGCAGCTTTGGGGCTCAGATTATTTGCTTCATTAGGTCACACTGTTTTGTACCTTTCAGAGGTTAGCCTCTTCTGAAGACTGTGGCAAAATGGCCTCCTTAACGAGTGTGTTGATGGCCTAATCACACCGCAAAGTAGGCTGTATATTAAAACAAAACTTTTAGCATGGGCCCACACATTTTTGATGAACATTTTCAGCAATTTTGATTGTTTCAAGAAGAGCCCAAGTAGGATCAAGTCTCAAAAAACTGGCTTCTAAAGAACTTTAGAAGAGTAAGGAAAGGTGAGGTTTTCCATTTAGGTTTTTTTTTTCCTTTCTAAGTAAGAGGGAGATGCTGGTATACAACCAGCAGTTCTCAAGAGCAGCTTCTCCCTTGTATTAACTATTTCCTTGCTTCTAGGTGACTGAGTGGAAAAATACCATAGAGCTTCAGACAGTCCAGACAGCAATACCTCTCTCAGGCTGTGGGAGAAGGGGAAGTGTGCAGCGAGGTCTTGGTGTCACCTCATGGTGTAGCGAGTCATTGGTGTCACAGGAAGCCTGTCGATAAGGTATTAGGAAAGAATAAAGCATGGGGGGGGGGGGGGGGGACAGGGATACCTAAGGGCATCACAGACCCAGTTCCTCTCTTAGGGAGAATGAGTGCCCTATTCGTGGCCCAGCAGTGCAAATGCCACAAGACAACTCCCCTCCACTCGCCAAAAACTGTGCTTCTCCAAGGAGCAGTGTCACCACTGCCACCACCACAGCTTTTATGGGGACATAGATGCAACAGAAGCCTCCAGAAAGCAGCAGGGATGAAACAGGGAAAGGATCCAAAGAATAATGGAGGAACAGGGAAAAGAGCATGCGGCCTGCCCCAAAAAAGGTAAAAAACATAGGACATAACACAAGAACCTCTGAAAAAAAAATTTCCCTTCACTCGGTGATAGAAGAACTCGCTATGTGGCAATATATTTTCTCAGACCTGGGTACCACCTTAAAGTTGATGGTAAAGTTTTGGGGGTTGTTTGGTTTGGTTTTGGATTTGGTTTGGTTTTGGATTCTGTTTTGTTTTTTTAATAGGGTTATTCATGTCCATTAGGACTAGATCCTTCAGATCTATTGCTTGCAATTATACAACAGGGTTCAGGGCTGAAAAAGAATGGTTTTGGAACAGTGTTAGAGATAAGAACCACTACCAGGCTCAGTCTCACAGCTGCTATGCGATAAAATACTCAGTGAAATCCTGTTTAAAAAAAAAACAAATGAGCATCAATCCAAGTATAGGTTATTCAGCTTGTATGAAAAACAGATTTACCTTATAGTCTGAGGCACAACCAGCTATAAATAAGCCAGGGTATATAGGAAAAAAAATCAAAATTTCTTACCAGACTAGGTACTGCTACATAATGAATAGGTCTTATCACTTAATCTCTGGGAACAAGGGTTAAAAAATAGTTAAAAACACCATGCATGGTTTTATTAAAGTTACTAAATGGGGTATAGCCAATCTTACTCCCACAAGTAGCCTCATACTGGCATAGCACATGCTGTTTCCACTAGCGATAGTTTCAAGTCAAGACAGCTCCCTTAGGATTAGTAGTTTAGCTACAAAGACATCCCTCAAGTGCCAGTGCAGACAACTGCGCCAGGATCTCTGAGCAAAGTTAAAAATGGATACAGCTACCACAACACAGATCCACATTGATTGCTTGGCCATGCCAACATCATTGCAGCACCTGAGTTACCTTGTTCAGAAATTATCTGACCTGGACAGCACTTCACCGTATGCAAGATATTTGGTAAAACTAGCTTTCGCATAGGAAGCATCAGCCTGGAAGAACAACTGTTTGGTCACTTTAATCCTAGGATGCCAGTCACAGCAGAAGACTGTCAGCACATCAAGGTCACAGACCATCGTCCCATGGTCTAGACCTCCTTCTAACCCCTTGGGTATGCCCAAGCAAGGTATTAGGAGGAAGTTTGCCACTATATGAAAATTCAATGCTCTGCTTTTATTCTGAATTTGGGGTCTTTTTTGGTGAAGTCAGAATCTGTTCAGACTCAAAGCCACCGTATGAGGCCCCATGCCAGAGGTGACGGGCAGGAGCAGGACCATGTCACCAAATGGCAAGGCCCTTTTAAGTATCTAAGCCCGAAGTCTGTAGGGTTTCCACTAATCTAATTTCACAACAGTCCTTTCCATCCCAAAGTCTGACTGATAATGGCTGCTGTAACTGTTCAGAGGCTGTTTATGGGAAGTCTTCAGAAAGACCCTACTGAGGTCTTCCCGGCCCACAGGTTATACAACTTTTGCTCACGAGGGAAAAGTTTGGTGTATGCAACAGTGGTAAGAATCAGTCAGCAAAAACACCAAAATTATTCCAGCTCTTGCCCTGGGTGTGACCGCCCTTCCCCATACACTTTGTATGAGGTTCTGGTCTCCTGTTGCTATTAAACTTGCAGTAGTGTTTGAGCATCTCCACCCCACTCCTGGAGCATCCTGCAAGCAGAAAGGGCTTTCCCAGCAGCTAGCCACACTGTGCCAACCTGCCAGCTGCACAAGAACAATGTGTGCCCAGATTACCTTAAGCTATTTACAGTATCTGGATATTACCACATCAGCACAAGATGTGCATCAGTGCGTACAATTAAAGATCTTTAGCACAGGGATGTTTTAATTAGTGCGTCAGTTGCTGTTTTGACTTCACTTCCAGTTGCAAGGAGTCCTTGCATCTTTCCCTGGGAAGTGTCTACGATGCCTTAACTAGTACATAGATAGTTCTAACTTCATTAACAAAGGTCTGAATAGCCAAACCCTGCTATTAACTAGCAGTGCTGTTGGCATAAGAACACCGGCCATAAGTTAATTTACACTGCCATCTATGATTTCATTCTTGTCAAAGACAGACACTATCCCACATGCCAGCTGGATAACTCATACCACATGCAAAACTCAACAAGCTTCAAACATTTATGCAGAAACAATCCCAGCTTTATTTGCTATTCTTTTTCAGTGCATCCAAAAGTACAATGAAAACCACAGCAACTCAAACACATTAATGTTAATACGCACTGGCCTGTCTTAATGTGCCTTCACGGACATGATTCCCTACAAACACAAACCTTGAGATGGTGAAACAAGAACAAAGTAATAGATCTGGGCAGCTACACAGCAACCACTGCGGTCAGATGACTTGGTGACCTGACAAGCGAGTCTCAAGAAACAGCCAGAAAATGAGGAAGTCACCTAAAATGCATCCTTACGTCAGACTTCTATTTTGCTGTAAACACTGTGCTAGTCAAGGTTGGAGGCAAAAGACGCCAGTCCAACTCCAATGTTCCCAGTTGCTTCAGGAGGGGCTGTCAGACTGGTATTAAAGAGAAGAGGTTTTACAGAACAGCTGGCGACTTCGCCTCCAATCTCTGTACCATCAGAAAGCAAAATTAGTCTAGCTGAAAAAGGCAACATCTGGACACAAAACACTGCAACAGTGCCACGGGGAGACGGCCGAGATGAAATCTGGGTCCTAGTGGAAACAGAGGCAAGAGAACTGACCTGAAGGAAGGCAGGATTTCACTTGTGAATGTTGGTCGGACGCGGGCAAGACTTGACTTTAACCCCTCCGCGCTTTTCGAAACGCGCCTCACAAAGCAAGCGAATATTCACCTTTCTGTCACAGCCCACCTCCTCGGCCCCGGAACCCCTCAGCACCGCCGCCTCAGGAGCGGCGAGGCCCGGCATCACCCGCATCCTTGGCTGTAGCCCTACTTCTCTCACTTGAGCGCCTCAACCGGGAAGCTCCGAAACGCGGGGGGGGGGGGGGTGTTCAGGTCGCGATGCCCTGGAGCCCAGCGAAGCCACAAGAAACCTGCAGCGCCGCGACCCCCGGCCCCCCGCTGCCTACCGAGCCAGTAGTGGAGGCGGTAGGCGGCGGCGGCGGCGCGGCGGACGGTGTGCAGCACCACGTAGGCGTCCCCCACGAAGAAGTCCCCGTGGCGGCTCGGGGGCACCGGCACCAGCTCCAGCCGCTCCACCCGCCACACCTGCAGCCCGCTCTGCCGCCCGGCCTCGGCGAAGGCCGGCGGGGCCCGGGCGGGGGCCATGGCAGCGGGAGGCAGCCCCGCCGCCTGCCCCGCAACGCCTTTATAGGGCCGGGCCCGGCCCGCGGGCGGCGCGGGGCGGGGCGGGGCGGGGCGGGGCGGGGGCGGGGCCGGTGCCCGCGGGGCGGTGGCGCGAGGCACCTCCCCCGCTGCCCGGGCCGGCCCGGCCCCGCGGCGGCTGGCGCGGGAGGGGGCGGCCGGGGGGGTTTTAACGCGCCGGCGAAACTGGGAGCGTTTCTTCCTGTGCCGCCAAGCCGCGGCGGGGGTGTTAGGCACAAGCGGCACCGCTTGCCGCAAGCGGAGAGCTTTTCTCTGTTCTAAAAGGAGAAGAAAAGCCCCAAAAAGTCAAGAAAGCAAAGCACAGCCGGCCTAACGCGGTAGCTACGGGTGTTGGACCACTGCGCATTTTCCCTATATAATTATCACATCCGCCTTGTGTTTGTAAGCGGCTCATACCACAACACAGAGTTTCTATAGCTCGCGCTTGCTGCCGGCTTCTTTTTTTTTTTTTTACCCCAGACTGGAACGGCAGAGCACAACTCTCATTCTCCATCCAGTAATTTCTTTTTTTTTTTTTTTTTTTTTCTTTTGTCCAATATTGCCAGGAATCTTTTTGCAGGGGGAAAAAATCTTGTAACTTTTTGAAGATTCCAGATGAAGCCCAGAATTTATATACATTTCCCTTTCTCAGAAAATGGAAAGCATTGTGCTGCTGTTATTCCAACACCATGCAACGATAACCCGAAAACGTTAAACCCACTTCCTACTTGCCCTTTATAAATGGTTGGCGCATCATCCTGGCAGGTTGTTACAACATGAAAATTACAGCAAATCACTGCTTTCACCTGATATTGATAGGAGGTAGATTAATCTGGAAAGAATACAGATAGGTACAGCTCAGGCTGTCATTATATCAAAAGATACATATCAGAGAGGGTTGTGTTTAGGTCCATTATCCACCTGCATTAATTCTGAGGCTCGTGATTTCCCTACTAGTTTGTTTTAGCAAGTTAATACAAGCAGAGTGTGAGTATCACCTGTGGGAAGATCAGGGCTACCTCTGGAAGGAGGCAGAGGCGCAGCTAAATGCAACGGAGCAGCTGGAGAGCATCTTCTCTGGCAAAAAAAAATCAAAAAAGCACCATATCTAAGAAATCCTTTTCACTATTTCCCCTGCCTTCTTTTCATAGTGTGGTGTACAGTTTAGCTATTGAGGGAAAAGATGCCGTTGCACAATGTGTACGACTACCACCTTTCGTTTTGGTGAGCATCCTGTCATCGGCTTGCCAGACAGAGGCGTACAGGCACCCTAAGCTCTATCCCTACTGTTTAAAAAAGATCCAAAGTCCAGCTGAACATGTGACAGCTCACCAGCACCAGTTCACGGCCAAGTGTTTTATCCCCCATTCTGCCAGGGCTGAGGACTTGGTGAGTCTGAGCCTGCCTGATAAAGCTCTATGCCTCCCAAATGAGGCTTTTCTCCAGACCATTCACAATGTGAAGAAGAAAAAAAATCTTTAGGAGGAGCAGCCAAAAAATTCCAGCAGTTCCAGTTTCAATATGTTATCAGATGTTTCGAAATACTCGTAAGTGGTTTCTCAGATTTACCCTTCCACCTATGCCAGTTGTTCTTCTTTTCACTTTTACTCACTTAATTACACAAGCAGTTTTTCTTCTCATTGCATGCCTTTTTGCATTCTTGTCCATTAGTTAGCTTTAGGCAGTGTGGATAGAACTTACCACATATTCTGTAATTGTATGGATTTACTATTTCTTCTGAAGTTGGCGAGTTGCACTCCCTTTGGAAGTGTGCTGTGTTTTGCCCATACACGAGCTGAAACCAGCCCGGTGTTATACAGCCTCATCTCTCCTACTTGTTGTGCCTGTCTTGCCAAGCTAGGTTTGTTTGTGCACAGCTTGCACAGACCAGTTGAGTCAAATTTACATCTCCTTATTCTAGCTTTAAATATTCAATCAACAGACCAAACACTACTCTCAGCTGTATCCTTGTTGCTGTCACGAGATGCACGCTAATGCTATTATGCTATTTGTTCAGCATTGACCGTGCCCAGTATCGCACACCAATGGACACAAGAACAGTTCAATTGTTTTGTCTCGGAGTCTGTGGCACTACTCAGACACAAAAGATGTTAGCACTGACAGCAGAGTTTTCTCATGCCCAAGTTTGTCTTACTAGGATTACATACTATGTAATCACTTACTAGCTGCTAGCAAAGAAAACCTCGGGTTGAAGTTTGTATCATAAGTTTGTACTCTGCAACATTAATTTTTGTCTCTTTGCAAATCTTGCTTTTGCAATCTCACTCCTTATGAAAGTTGTACTGTCTTTTGTCTTGATCCATTTCCATCTGTTTTCTGTAGCAAAAATAATCACTGACATCATTAACATTACACAGATTTTCATAGCATTTTAAATAATCAAAAGCTTTCTAACATGCAGTTATTCAAAAGTGAAATTTTGGAGGAAAAAAAAAAAGTAGCCTAGGATTTGCACATTCTGAAAGAATATTTAAAATTACTTTTTATGTGCTTTTGCATGTCTTTTGATGTCAGAATTGAAGTGGAGAGGACTCAGAAGTCCCAGGTCAAATTTTAATTACTTCACTCATTCGAAATTGCACTAGAATGGAATTTCAGACTACCTTAACATTTCAAAGAATTCTGTTCTTATTTCCTAAAGATTGTATTTTGCTGGTAAACTATGGCTTTCTCAGAAGGATGGCAAAGGCCTAACGCTGTTTTAGGTTTGGAATAACAAAAGGAAATAATTTTGTCTCACACCCTTTCCTCAGTGGGAGGGGGGATATAGAAATTGGCTGCTGTTGCAGACCAGGAGCACAGTCATCGAGTAAAGATACACAGATTTCTACCTGCTTGACTGCAGCGTCTGAGATATGGCCATCTTTAAATGCCTGCTTTTTTTCCAAGTCCTGAGTGCAATTCTCCACTAAGTTACACAGGAGTGTCAGAAGGTGTTCCTGCTCCTCATCTCATCCTTAAAACAGCAGAGATTCAAATTTGTGGTGAGTTTAAAGCTTTGGTATGTCTCAGAGAATTCGAGGACTTATGAAAAACTTTACCATTTCATTTGGTAATTTACTTCCAAAGTCTTTTGTTATATTGATTGAGGGATCTTTTTCCCTTAAAGTATTGTCATCACATACTGCATATATGCAGGATGTGGGTGTGTATACACATATGAAAAAACAGAATGCAATGCACAGACTTCTGATTTTTATACCTATCAGGATTGCAACAAAACAAGGTGGTGGTTCCAGGTGATGCACACAAGGACCCCCAAAAGGGCTCCCAGAAGCTGAGCTCCAGCATCTTTCCCAGTAGGAATAACTTTTGGTATGGATTGTTTAAGTCTAAAGTTTAAGTCCTTCTGCAAGGCTGATGCCCTGCGTTGAATTACAGTTCCAGGAGCTAACAATGGAAGGAACTAAAAGGAAATGCAGGGAGAGAATATTTTCAAATGTCGTGAGTGTTTCCTTCTACAAAACTTATTTCTTCTTCACCACATATGCCAAATACCCTCCTGAACTCTATGACCCTGCCTCAACAATGGGATTACAGATGTTTAGTTTTCCCTCCAGTTTCACATTACAAAGTTTGCTGTACACAGAGTATGTGTGTCAAAAGCACACTCTTGACCAAACAGTCACAGAGGTCAACCCCTGTTCTCATCTGTTCTGTTGCTGAATCAACAGTTATTTCAGTTTTACCCCAAATACAGTAAGCCAGTTCACAGATCTGAGCTAAATTCTTATTTCCAATATACTTCTAAAAAAAATAATCACTGATACTGTATAAGCAGAAGAAGAATTAGGCCATACAGCTTTAAAAGCCAAGTTATCAAAATAGAATTTTGTTACCACTTGCTCATTCTTTCTATTCTCTCATCATCCCTCAAAGCATCCTACTCAGTAGCCCAGCTTCGACAGGATAGGCTTTAGCAAAGCCAGAACACACTGAAGAAAAACTGAAAACTAGCTTTCCTCCTTACTGGCAAAGTTTGAGTCATGAGGCTACTGGATGAGAGGTGTGCAGAATCCCAACCAGTCTCCTGATAACAAAAGTAGTAAGTCCTCCTTTAACTTCAAGAGCGGAGTCTGGTTTTAATCCTCCAAGTCCAGAGCAAATAAATGGCCTTCGTGTGTAGCTTTGAGGCAGGTATCTAAGGCATACAGAGGGAAGGATCACAGCTACACTATGTGCTCCACTTGGCAACTGGTTGGCTCCTACCAATGTCCTGCTCTGCTTGCATGAGCGCTCGCTCACTCTCTGTGGCAATGTCTGTGTTCCCTGCACAGGCAATGAGGGATTCTTCAGTGGCACCCACCGCTCTCAGCTGTGCGGGTAAGCACACTGCATGCCCAGCAGCTGAGGAGCTCTGACTCTCCAAATTCATTCTTCAACAATGGTGCTGCCTAAGTAGGGCACGCAGAGAAAGCAATCTGAACGTTGGCTTCAGTCAGAGAATCTAGGAAAACATTTTTGAGTCTGGCTTAGTGAGAAGTGAAGTATTAATTATTGTGTGTTATAGCTCCCTGCATTTTTCTTATGTTCTTCTCCTGAAATATTCAATGAGCAGCATAAAAGTTTTATCAAGAAGTTCTGATTGTATGTTCATCCCAAGGCACAATATATTACATCTCAAGGAGTCAGAGAGAGGGAATTGAAGCACTCCTTCAGCTATCAATCCCCTATCTTCCAGGAGACAGAAGGTCTCCTTTATGTTTATATGACATGGCATTTCATTGCATGGTCATGAAAGTAGACAAGATTCAGGAAGATGTTCTCAGACTCATCATTTTATCCACCTTAGCTATCTAGACAGAGAAATACTGTCATTATTCACAGCAATGATTTATCAGCCTGTCCACATTTCCTGCTCATTTGGTCTACCGTAGGAGTAAATCATGCTGTTCTGTATGGATATGCGGCTCAGCAAGTTTCACCAAAATCATCCCACTGATCCTTAAGTGTGCTTCCTTATATTTAGATATAGTGGTCTCAAGTTCGATGGTGAAAATCTCCAGCTCATTGCAAAGAGTTCAAGTTCAGGTTTTCAGTGAAGCAGTATATCTTGGTTGGAAACAGAAAAATGGAAAGGGCATTCTTTGTTAAGAAAGATTCAGAGGTATTGGCCAAAAATTATCACTCAGAAAGTTTAATTAAAGCAACGCTACTTTATATCAGTCGATAACTTTGCTTATTGTTACAAAACCTCTTTCACTGTCTTTTATCAATTTCCACAGTATTGCTGGTATTCTACTGCACACTGCTTTGTGAAACAAGGTGCACCATGAGAAATGGTTGGTTCCATTCATGTCATTCACACGGTGTACTGAAGGTTATACTCTGTCATAAGGCACAAGGCAGCATCAGCTGCTGCTCCAGCTCAGGCCATTTTATTTGCATAAGTGGAAATGGCAATGTCAAACTGGTAAGTGAAGTTTCTTATCTGTATGATGGTTTAAGTTATTTTTTAATTTGGAAAGAGAGACAAGAAAATTGCCACATACCCATTTACCATCAGTGCAATAACGAAAGTTAAAAGCATCTAAGTAAAACTGAGGAAAAAATATTTACCCAAACACAAGAAATCAGCAACAATTTGAAGAAAGCACAATCATCTTCTGGACCCATTAACTAAATATGCAACATTTGTTAAGCTCATAGATCAAGTCTCCAACAAGATATCCTTAAATCTGTGGAAGGAGGGCCTGAAGTATTAGATATGGCAAGCAGGGGAGTGGAGAGCACCCAGAAGGAAAACATCCTTCCCTGTCTGCATAAACCAGTGTCTCTTCTAGACATCTATTCATAAAGGGAAAGGGGAACAATCAAATCTGTAGAAAAGTGGTAAAAAGCAAAGCTGCTGGTAGTTATTGAAACTGAGGTAGGATTTCAGTTTAATTTATTTCATTGCATTCTTCAAATGGTAAATGTTTCCTTCATTAATTCCTTGATAGTAATTCATCTGAGAGGCTTACTAAATTTAATATAAAAAGGAACAGTCTTTGTGAGACATTGAACTAAGATTGTAAGGAAAGGATATTTTTGCCAAGATTCAAATACCAGGTGTATTTTGAAATACAGTTATTCTGAGATAGTTTTTTATTTTGAATGAAGATAATACGTCAATGCCTTTATGCGTTTAAAGGCAGTGTGTGTGAAAAGCAGAGTACTCAAATCATATGCATCTCCTACCCCCATTTAGCAAGTAGTGCCTCTGAATTCTCAGAGAAGGAATAAACTCATTCATTGTAGCTGATTTCAGTGGTAGATATCCATGGAGTAGGCCAGATTCTCTATTCCAGGCAAAACAGTTGTAATATTAATTTAACTATGAATAAAAATAGGATTTAAGCTTCTTTACATTTTCAGAATAACACAGATCACTGTAGTGGTATGGCTGCTTTTTAAATACAGAGTAGCTCCTCACTAATAGATATCTGCAAGTATTGAGCTGAGTACTTAAAATTACATTTTTCATCAAATCTCACATATGAACTTATTCTGGATTTGGAAACCATTTTTTTCAAAACATTCATTGACCTTCACATAAAATTTGAAACGCCTTCTAACAATTTTTTCAGTTTTTAATTCACTGACTTTGAATCACTTAAATTTACTTAAATCACTCAAATATCTGAAACAGAAAAGAAGGGGAGGGAAATGTGGGAAAGAAGGGGAAGCCTTTCTGTTTTCTGACTTTGTGAAAAAAGTCTGTTTGGAAGTTTCTTGAATTTGGTACACCAGTGTAGGAAAATAAACATTTTCTAGATTATTCAAAACATCCAGTTCTTACCAAGCTCATATAGGAGAGTATTTATGCTTCCCACTTGTTTCTTAAAGCACAACTGTATTGTTATACTTCAACTAATGAAAGGCTAAGGTGGTTTCAAACTCTCCAAGAATAACATGTTTGAGAATTATGAATTTTGTTACTGTGTGTCAGCTTTTATCTATTAGCCAAGTTTAATTATACCAGCATGAAACACTAAAATCACTAACAAGAGTCCTGTCACAGCATTTTAAAATTAATCCTCTCAGCATTGCTTCAGCTTGAAAAGGGCAGGAAAGTTTCCTCGAACAGCCTTCCCAAATTAAGTGGGTAGTTTCTAAGATCACTGACATTTATTGGGGATATGCCCATTGAGTTTAGCAGACCAAAAAGCAAAGCTATCTGAAGGAGAACAAAGGCATCCATAAATTTGTTTCTACATCAGTGTCACCAGATTTATAAAATTAACTTCTTCCTTTTCTTTGAAATATTGAAAGTATACTAATTCACTAAAAAGCTGCTGACATCTGCAAATCTGCTGGAGGCAGCTTCTAAAATAGTTACCTTTTGGTAGTACATGTTCAAGATGGGGTCTTGATGTTGCTCAAGATCTTTCTACAGAAAGATCTATTTTAAATCAAAGCTTGTGACTGGTTCCTGTTTCAAGAGTTTGAGACATACTTACTGGAAAAGGACCTAATCTCTCAGTTTTCTGATTAGCACTATGCATAGAAGGCATGGACGTTCCTCAACATTAGAAGTTGTACTGTCAACATAACACTTATTTGAAGGTTGATTTCATAAATCTAAATGACAAGGAAAAACATAGAGCAATATTTTGTTAGGTTTTTTTGCCAATCACCAGGAACAAGTTTTTTCATGAGAAAGTCTGAAGAACACACATTTCATATCAAATCAAGCCAGATTAACAAATCGTGCAACTCCCTCAGCCCTAGACTCCAAGGCAAAAAGTAAACTTATGGGAATCAATACATTTTCTTAATGTCTTGTTTTAAGGAGCCTATTATTCTGGAGAAGGCATATCCTCAGGGACACAAGTGTATTATCTTTGCAGGCCCTGTTCTTCTGATTCCTTTTCCAATTTCATTGTCTACTGACAAAGGGCAGATACCAGATAAAATAAAGTGTGAGGTAAAATGCATAACTGATGTGAGACAGTGATGTGCGCAGATTATTTACACACCCTCAATCCTAGCTAGCATTAGGCATAGTTCCCAGAACAAATGAATCCTCTGACTGTAAAAAAAGAGAGCTAATGTATCCAGTATTTATGATCCCCTCATTTCCTTTGTGTCAATAATACTGTATATACCTGTGCTCCCAAACAGAACTATAGCATTCACTCCTTCCAGAATAAAACAGTTGAACAGCTACAGAGCACCCTTTAGCTTCTCCCCCAAAATCAGTAGTTTAGGTACCTCTTTTCCCTGTGTCTCTAGTTTATCCTGCTATGGTAAATCCCATCCCACCATCCTGGTGCAATGCTCTGACGTCTCTGGCACTCTCCTGTCCCATGTTTCCAAGCTCTGCTCCTGAGCCTTCTTGACTAGATGTCTCTAGAAGTCAAACATAAATGTTATCTCTATCCCAACCATTGCCCCTTCCTTGCTTTATATATATGACTTCTAGTAGTACATCTCTCAAATTTCTACTTTTAAAAATAAAATCCTGAACAGCACCACAAAAGACGGGGGAATGCCCACTCTTATGGGACCTACAACGTTGTGAAACTGTGATAAACTGTGTGGTCCTAGAAAAAAAAAATAATAATACTAAAAAAACCCAAAAAACCCCAAGCTCAATAAAGTCAATAAATAAATTGGATAAATATCGTGCTCTTTCTTCTTCAATGACACAGCGACACAACAACACAGCAACACAGCACCATGCACATGGACTGTGTGCTTGAAATTCCAGATCTAGAAGTCTCTTAAGGCTTTGTCCAGTTCTTCCCAGATTCAAGAGAAACTTTTTCCTTACTCAATGCAAGGTAGCCAACATTATGTGATTGCACAGCCCCTGTGTGCTTGGGCTCATGTTTCACACAGGGCATGCCAGCCAGCTTTGAGAGAAATGATCAGAGAGAAGGGTGCATATTGGTACATTATTTTAAAAAACATCAGGTCATTATATTCCCTTTCCTACCTTGCCTTTTTCACAAGGCCAGAAAATTTCCTCTGCTGGGAAAAGAAAAATCCCTTTGGTGTCCCTGGACTTCCTCTGTTTCTAATTATTTTCACTAGTAACACTGTTTGTTATTTACTTTCAAAGGTAAATTTCAACGAGAACAATTATCCTCTCAGGAAAACACGTACGGGAATGCATCTGTTTATGGTTCCGCATTTTGACTTTCCACTGGCTGCCAGGTGATTGGTGTTTTCTTATCCATCTCTTGAGATGAACATTCAAGGAATACCACAACGACTTGGTTATCACCTTCTTCAACTGTGTAGGAAGCAAGTGACAATAAACTGTTTCTCTTTACAAAGTAAAAGATGATAGGTGAAGAGTCAGCTGAGGAACATGCTATTACAGATAAGTTTATTGTGCTAAGTATAATTTTAGTACAACCTACATGACAGGCATCATGTTTTATTATTCTATTGTTTTATTTTTCCAACGAAGAAAAGGCCTCCGTGGAGGAAAAGTAGCACTTTGATGTTTGTAAAACTTTATGTTTTAAACAGAATAAACCTTGTGTGTTTCACACACTGCCAATTCGTTTGTGACTTGAGGAAATCCCAAGGTACTAAAACTAAATTGGCTCTTTCCAGCTGCATGCATCCCTCTGCCTCCTCCAAGGCCCCACGGCTCCCTCTCCCCCTTCTCCCCGTCTCCTCTCTGCTTGTTGTCCTTCGCCACAGTGCGCACAAAATTTGGCCAGAGCATTCCCAGCTCTTCCTGAGCTGTTACAGTGGTTGGTGGCAAAGCAAAAGAGGGTATTAGTCTTACCTAAATGAAAAGAGGCATCCCAGAACATTTTTCGTTTAGGCTTCACTCCTTTATTTAGTATTAGAATCATAGAATCATTAAGGTTGGAAAAGACCTCTAAGATCATCAAGTCGAACTGACCTGCACAGCTCTCCTATGTGTCTTTTTGTATGCAGTTAGCGCCTTTTTAAAAACAGTCCCTTATTTAAAACAAATTAATATTTTTCTTCCTTATATGATCCAAACAGCACATGTCTGTATAGTGTTAGCTAACTGTAAATGTGTTATTAAGGTAATAAAATTACCCTACTGCTATCACTGTTACAAGATACGGCATAACGCAGTGCTGGAAGCAATGTTTAATGGAGCAGAGAAGTATATGGCGGAAAATTGTTCTTTATATTTTTTCCAGTATGTTAATTTTAATTGTGGTCCATATGAGATTTTTTTTATTGCAAACAAATCTGCTATGTTTACCAGTTTTTGTAAATTGGATCTCAGAAAGATCTTAATAAATTAATAATAATTCTTCAAACTTTAGATTGTTAGTCTATTGTTAGTCAGGTTGATTGTTTCATGTCTTTTTAGGATTTTGTTCCACAGGAAAGGCATAAAATTTGGTATTTCAAAAGGCTTAGTGTGACAAGGATATTAACAATTTCAGCATGACCAGTCTGATGCTGGGACCATTTACAGTGCCTAAAATTTGCTGACCACCTGAGTACTCCATGCGTATGTGCTTAATTTTTCAAATGTACAGGTTTGTGATGGAGGGAGGATACGGAGAAGTGCCTTTAGTTGAACTTGGGCCTAAATTCATGGCAAATAAAATACAAACACAGTTACAGAAATGTTGACAGATCTTAGATTAGAATTAGGAATTCTGTGTATAATTCAAACTCTGATTTTAATCTGCGTGGTAATCATTCACATGAGTAGTATCTCAGTTCAGGAAATCACAGGACGCATAGCTAATCTGGCCCAAAGTACAACAGCTTTAGAGATAAAATTGAATTTGAAGTATATGGGGGAGTGGAGAGGCAGAGGATGTCCTGAACAGAGACCTTGAAATCTTTGTTTGTTTTATACTAAAGATATGTAGGTAAGTTCTATACATACACAAAACATTAGTGTTAATAACTGACAGAATCTACTGATTTGTCTTTGTAGAATCAGTATGCATTCATGGCAGATCTGAACATACTTTTGTGTAACACTTGCTTCTTCTGGTCGTTTATGAGATCATGGTATTTACAGTTAACTTGTGAGCCTACTTCTTCCTTTTAGTATTTCAGAAAATATCCAAATTCACTCTCTGCATTTATATAAGCTGTAGAGGTTTTTATAAAGCAACTCTAAAGCAACAATCCAATAATGCTGCCTAAACAAAAGAATTCACCTTCATAAGCCTATTCCAAAGTACAGCAAAGTCAATGGAAAAATATTGACTGACTGGAACAGATTTTAGATCAGCAACATTTTTGGTAATGGATACTGGTCATTTCTTGTACACTAGGCTAAGAGGTGTCCACATCGCAGTTGACTGTGTGCCCAAATGGCTGACAGTGCTGTCAGCAAGATTTACAGTGCGTTTGCACTCGCACAATGAGAATGCAGAAGTAAAAATGGTGAAGAGATTTTGCACGTATCTCCAACTGCTGATGCATGAGAACACCACTTTAGTCAGTCCTTGATACAAAAACTACACTCCGCTTTCTCTGAGGTTTAAGAGCTTTGTGAAGCATGTCAGGGGAGATGGAGATCAGCCTGAATGGCAAATAGTACTCTGAGGGGTATTCTCAGGCCCTCTTTGGGCTCTGAAAGAACTTGGGTGTACAACAGAGGGACAAGGAGATGCTGAGCTGGGGCTACCGTGAAGAGCTGCCACAGCACCCTGCTCGAATGAGTGCTTCTTCCATGTGCACCTATGAACCAATACAATGGGCAATGATGTGTAGAGACACAGCAAAAGGCCAGTGATGCTATACTCCTGCTGGACTCTGCTGGAGTGCACCAAGCCGACAATGAAGCTGAGGCAGAACCGCTCTCCAGAGAGCACCTAAATATCCGTGTTGTATGGCAGCATCGCCAGCTCCTCCAGCCCAAGACACTGCATTGTACTGGTAAGCCTGGCGGGGTAACGGGGGCTGCTAGCCGCACAGCTGGCTGGTGGCAATACTTCTGCCTTTCACAAGAGCTACACCTGGGTGTCACACCCCTGTGGGAATTTGGAAGCAAGGTATCTGTCCTGTCAGTAACAATAATGCTCTTTCAGCTGCTTCCAAGCAAGGATGTGGTGTTGGAGAAAAAGAAAACTTCATACTTCTTCATAGGGTTCTTAAAGGGAACGGTGGTTTTTTTCTTACTGATATTTATTGCATATGGTAAATGTATACAGTATATGTAATTATTACACCAAAGTAGGTGAACAAACTAAGCCAGAATTTTCAAGGAACTCTTAGGTTCACAACTGTCAGCTTTGATTCTTAGGATATCTCTTATGGTGTACGTGGCAGTAAAGAGTGTTACCCATGCATAGATTTATTGCAGGTAGCTTAGTTTCCTTAACAGCCTTTGTACCCCAGAGGTTCTAGCAACTTGCAATCTCCTCGCTGCAGAGCAGCCTTGTGTTTTTTTCCTGGCTCCTCTGATGAAAGGGTGAAGTTGCCTAAGCCAGGAAACAAGTGCCCAGAACATGCCCGTGTGTCTCAGTCCCCACTGCAAGCAAGCACAAGGGCCTACCCCCATCTTGGCAGTCAGAATGAAGATACACCTCTGTCACATTTTTAAAGATGGGGTGTCATGCATGGCGGTTAAGGGCAAGTTCACACCCCTTTTCCTCAGAAACACTGGAACTGTCTCTACATGTGTTATAAGAGATTAAGTTTGCCTGAAACTGACTCTTCCCTCATGCTTTAGGGCAATTAATTTACCTGCTCTGTCTCTCCTTTTTCCCATGTGTAAAAAGACCAAGTCAATAGCATTACTTTGAAGGACAACTGCTATGTGCACCACTTCATTACACTGTCACCCCTACTACTATGGGGAGGCCCAGCTAAAATTTTATCATTATCCATGATCAGCGTAGACACAATGCTATTATATTATGATTATATCTACCAACAAGAGGTCCAGGTTCTAGCAACCTCTGAAATTGAATTTGTCCTAAGTCTTTCATTTGCCATGCACAGAGAAAGCACCATTTGCTGGGCTGGGTTTGCCTGGCATTCAGAAAATGAGGAATTTCCAGGCAGACTGGGGACTTCATTATTTCCAAACTCAAATTGGGGAACCCCAGATTTCAAACAAGGGTCTGGAGATGCAATGCAATTGCTCCCTGACTGGCAGGAAGCTCTCTTTAACAAAAAATGTGTCCTTTTTTAGCATTAACACCTTACACAATTTTTCTTTGCACTAAGGGTTGCATCTGGGAAACCCTGGAGAAATGCCGAACTCCACAACCATGCACACAGAGCTATGAGGTCATTGCTTAAGGGATTCTTACTAGTCTCCCAAGCTTTCCACAGTGGTGTGTAGCTCGCTTTCTTTTGGAAAGGGCAAAACAATCCAATATGCAGTTTTCTTATTCTAAATCACTATCTGGGGTGCATTTACTGTGCAGCTTACTTACAGTTTAAATCCAGAGAATTGAGTCCAAATCTAGCTCTGGGTATTCCTCCAAAGCCCTCAGTGATGCAGACTATGACTAAGAAGTGCTTTCCCCTGTTACACTCAACACCCACACACACTGTTTATAAAAGGAATTGAAACTGCCTTGCCGTGTTGAGCTTTCAGCAGTCAATCCCTAGTAATTAGAGTCAAGTGCAAAGCAGCTGTTCCTATGGGAGTGTTCATTTTGGCAGTCTGCTGATCACTAGCTCTTGGGTGGAGAGGACAGGGAGTTTCCAAAGTAAGCCTATGATGGCACTCAACCTCTCTAGTTCTCAGGACTAGATGGGCTGTGCCATTTCTTTTACCTCCAGATGATTGAGGGACTGGTTAGAGGAAAGAATTTATGAATTGAAAGAGCCGATAAGTAATTTTTAGCAATACACAGAGGGAGAGAGAGAGAAAAAAAAAATTATTAAGGAGAGAGAGATAATAATTCTGCCTTCCATGTTATTTCAGAAAACAGGACCTAGGGGAAAGAGGTCAAATGCTCACTAATAAACCAGACAAAGTTCATTTAGTGTGTTTCTATTCCATGCTGGTATTTACAGTCAAAACCAGATCTTTTGCTAAAATATTTGAACATCACTGATAAAGGGGGCTCTCTGTGCCAGTTTCTGTACTGTTTGAAGGATCTAGGCCTGCTTTGTTACAGTGGGCCAGGGCTCTCAGAGAGCTCATACGTGACCTCACAGGATATACACAAGACACAGCTCAGGACCACTAGAGTCTTCCATAGCATGTGCAGATGAACACATTACCTGGGACCAGAAGTTTGGTATGTTAGCGTGGATAATGGTGTGGAGGTCACATCAGGCTAGTATCAAACATGAAGGGAGAAAATGCAATTTTACACCAAACTGGATTCATCAGTGAGATCAAGATTTTCCCCCATGAGAAGTGTGTTCTAGACAAGATGCAAGAAGAAAATGGTGTATTTTGTGGACATTTTTCTCTTCCTCCCAGGACTCTGGCAGCTAGGCATGGGGACTGTGTTGGAGGGCACTGTAAAGTGTCAGCAGCCCGGGAACATTGAAGGAGAGGTGTGTTGGAAGCTAAAAAATTGTCTCTTAACACATTAAAAAGCAGTCCTACTTTCCACCTGCTTTAGATGCTCCCAACATGGCCCTTCTTTGAGTGGGGTTTACTCCCCAAGAGTAATCTCATTCAAGAGACTTGACAAGTGGAAATACAGAGCATCCTGGCTATAGCAGCAGAGGACTCTGCTCAGACAAGTCCAAGAAGCACAAGCTATTCCAGCAAAGGTCAGTGTTGTCACCAGCATATTTTCATTGCTTCATCTCACTCGTATTTTCAACAGCGTAGCGCAGACTCTGAGACAATGCTGCATTGCCTGCATGGATACACTGAGCCCATGTAAACCAGGGTCATTCTGGATGATGCAAGGATCTCACTTGACAGTAACCTTTCCCTAGTGCAAGCCAGCATGAGGGAATGCCAGCCAAGCTATCTGCATTTTTTGCTCTGGACCTAAAGAAAGGCTTGGGTCTGTTCAATTTAATTGGGTGTCAGTGTCCCCCTGACCCTCCCAAACCAATGGAATTATGGCTTCTGCCAGCATCCATCAATCCTTTCTCATCTAAGACCACAGGAGAGCAAAATCATGTTTGCCCTCTGGATAAGACTAAATCCAGTGTCCCTACTCTAGCAGAATGAACACTTACAACTCTGCCTGGCTTTCCCTGCTGCAGCCAGCACAGGTTTTCCTCCACATGATCCCAGAACGCAGTGTGAGCACCATGCCGCCATCTGTGCCTCTGAGAGCAGAGAAGTAGAGGTATATCAGAGCTACAAAACAAAACAGGAGTGGCTGTCATGAGAGTGATCTTTGACAGATTCATCAAAGAACTCATTCTCAGATGTGTTTCAGACTTGAATCAGAGCACAACACATTGAAATGCCTAGAGACATTTGTGTTCAGCCAATTCATGTGTGTTACAAATGTGCATGTTGACTTGCTACTATTCAGTAGAGTTATGTTCAGAACTTGGAATCTGTCATCACCTACACCGGTTCCCTAAACAATTTATTTTCCTCTCAACCTACTATTTGTTAATCTTCAGTAATATTAATGGTAGCTGTTTTATAATGAAAATAGAGACATTTGGATATCTCTACATTTAAGTGTTTGGTGTATACTTATAAACCATCAAATCATCCACCCAGTATCTGCATATTCTGAAATAGTCTGTGGCTTTGAACAGTCTAATATGGACATCTTTTTTCCAACCTTAATGATTCTATGATTCTATGATCTTAATTCCTACAAATTAATTGTCATGTCCAGTGCTGTATAATTTTCCATTAAAGGCTGAAGTAAGAACATGTTCTCCAAGAGCTTATCTTTCCAGACTTCATCAAAGTCAACAAAAGCTGGAAACAGAATTATATTTTTGAAAAGCTAAAGGAAATTGATGGTCCATGTCCCTAGATCTTCAGTACAGTGTCACTTCGCTTAGGACATGCCAGCTGTCCCCTCAAGTTCAGCTATTGTGTGATCCAAACCACTCTGAAATCAATGTAATTCAGAAATAATAATAATAATAATAATAATAATAATAATAATAATAATAATAATAATAATAATAATAATAATAATAATTTGATGCAGAGAAAACCAGGAAATTGTCTTGTAATCTGACTAACCATAAATGAAGCAGATTTACGTGGCCTGGGATTCTTTGCTAGTAGCAGCCGTGGATCCCATTTGCTTTCACAAGGTTTGTATGTAAGAAATCTCTTAACAGAGTCCTTTTGCTTTCCTTTCAGTGATTCAAGTCCAGTATCTGAAAATATTAAGCAAACAGTATTTATAAGCTATAAGACAAACTGTCTGGACTCTAGGATTTGAAAAGCTATGTTTATCCTTAATCAGATAGGATTCCAAAAAAGGAGCACCCAGACATATATGGTAAAGATTATAAGCAAAAAAAAATTCTGTCCGTGGCCTTGCTGTGAATGTTCAGAGAAAGTAGTGTTTTATGCTACATGGCATGTACATGTGTGTACTTTAACTAATGTGTAGTTTATTTTCAAATAAGCTATCCTTATGAGAGATGAAGCTATAGAAACTACACTAAAGGGCAGACATCCCATTTTGGACTGTCCACCACAATAGGAATGCAGATATGGACTATTGCATCTACAGTGAGGACTGCAGACACTGGACTTGATTCAGTTGCCTGGGAATAAATCACCATTACAAGGTTAAATTTGCAGTCTTATCAGCAGCTCTACATTGGCAAGGAGATTTTTGAGCTAATAAACCTGCTTGTATCAGTAATATAATTAACCTTAAAACTGGGTGTCTTTGCATGAACAAACTAGTGTATTTTCTGTGATCTGAGTCTATTGTTTAGAGCCAGGAAGCAGACTTTCTCTAATATTGAAACTTAGGGGAAAACATTGCTGTTTGGTCGTGGAGGTTCATCTGAGGCCACTTCAGCCAGCTACATGGCAGTAGGGGGGTTCTACGCTCTTATGCCTGCCACCTGCTGTTCACGTACTGATTCCTAATTTCTTTAACACAATGAACATACATGTTGTCAAGGTCTTACCGATGCTTAAATGCTGTGATTTTAACTTCAGCTTTAAAGGATCTCTGGAGTAACTTGTCACAAGATTTGGTACATTAGCTTCATACTGCACTTGAAAAGGAAAATACATTGTAACATCAGATAAGCCATCATGCCTAGAACCAAGAACATTGAAGTTAATTGCAGCGTAAACTTTGTAAGTTCAATTTAGGTAAGGAAAAAAACATACCGGTAACATTTCTGTTCAAATTTTGCAAGATTTAAGAGATTTAATTAACTGTTAATTAATTTGTTAACAAGTCAAGCAGTTGAGTTGACAAGAGTTACGGTTTTCCATTACCCTAAAGTTCCTTATTTATACAACTCCTATCACCACGGTCCTGATCTCAAATGAGTCCACTGGCCTCCTGTTACAATACAGATGAGGAATAATAACAGAAATGCCCTCTCCCTTCTAGGGAAAGGAGCTGTGATACTAAGAACACAGGGGGTGCAATTTCATGGAATAAATATGTTGCATGCTTTGGACTTATTTGCATGGAGTTATTTGCATTATTTGTCAAACCTTTCCAGTGAATTTAATTAATCATTAATATACCCTGAAGTCATCTGCATTACAATGAGCTTAAGAGCTTTCTGTTGCTGGAGAACTTATGAGAGGGCTAAAAGCAAAGCTGAAACAAGGGGGTCATTTAACATCAATGACATACTGTTTTTTAGATATGTATTCTCATTGTTTGGAAGCAAAAGTGATTTTGCATTCAAAGTGGATACAATTTTAAATAACTGGTAATGTTTTCTGCCAGTTGCAAGAGTTTGGTTGCTGATAGTGCTGCTCTTCACCAAACCACATTTTGCAGATCAGATAAGCGTAGGACAAGATATGACACTAGCACATTGGTCTTAAAATCTTTCTGAGACAAGGTGTCTTAAAAGGGTGAGCTTGCTCCATCAGCCCATTCATGACAAGCAATTTGCTTCTTCATGTGGATCACTTATATTAAACTACATTGCTAGGTACACATATTTGATTGACAATTTTCCCTGATCTTCACAGGAAGAAAAGGATATCATAAAATGGTTGATTTCTTCTGAGTTACAAGATGGAAAATCGATAACCATGATGTTCTGGAGGTATCAGTATCATCTGCATGAATAGGAAGATAAGTTTCTTTGATTAACTGAACAAGATAAAATCAAAACGGTGGGGTTAGGCAGCAGGCTGAGTACCCTGTGAAATCAAACGTAGTGGAGTTACATGTTGAAAACTTGATGGTAATGAATGGTTAACTGTGGATTGATGGGTGTGATGCACATCAGAAGTGTATAGGAGAGAATGCCACAAGGAGGTGGAAACACTGTACACTAGTAATTTACATTTCTTACTTGTTGCCTTTCTTTTAATACACCCCTTTTTCTAATTTTTTTCTGAGATCTGATTTCCATTTAATGAAGCATTTCCCATTGGCCTGAATGGTGAAAAAGGGACTACAAATCTAAGTGAACATAGAAATCGCCTTTTTTTTGTGTGTGTAAGGCCAAGTCTGTACTTTAGAATTTTGGACCAGTGCAGCTAGTCCTTAGGTACACTTTTTATTTAGAGATCTTGCACTGAGATTGATCATTTCCTTTTAAACTCCTGACAATATATCATTAAGGGTTCTCCCCAGGGGACATTTTGGTGGAGGAGAAAAAAAAAAAAAAAAAGAGTAAAATTTCTGGTATAGGCAAGTCCTTAGTTCTACTGAATTTGCATCACTGTACAGTCTACAGCCTGCCAGAACTAAGTAGCTTGAAGTTTCAGTTGGCTGAAAAGTTAATGATATGCCAAAGCAATTAGGCAATATGCACTATTTTCCCCCAGACTTCAGAGCGAAGATCCTCTCTACCTCTGGACCAAGTCCTGAGGAGAGTCTGAGGATGTTTTGTTGTTATCAGGAACTTAACTGGGAATTTTGGGTTGCAACTTGCTTTTCTGCTTTTTTCTTATTTCTTTTCAGACATGCTGACTTACAATTACTTGTTTCAGTCAGGTAGAATTTCACCAAAGAAAACCATTAGTCCTGAGATTAGAGCAGTGACTGCTGACACTGAAATACCCAAATAAAGCACGTGATTCATAACAAGGACCTGAAATTTGATTTCACACTCACAGCTAAATTCATTGGTCATGTAGTTATCGGACTTTCTGGAATTAGCTTTTGAAACCAGTCAAATTATTGAAGTCTTAGTTTTCTCCTGATGTGGAACAGGGAAGGTTCTGAAACCTTGAGAACATTTCCTAAGATATGGATGCTATAGATTACCTTGCTATAGTTAGGCCCTCTGAAGTGATGATCACTAAAGCACAACTTCAGAGTTGCGGGACAAACTGTTTTTGCAAATTTACTGGTCAAGACTTGAGAAAAAATAAGACACAGTTACGTAAAGAGAAAGGTTTTGTTTAGCGGGTTTTAAGAGAAATTATCATTTAATTACTATTATGAAAACTTTATCATCTTTAAATAAAGCAAGTTTTCCTTGAGACAGATCATTATTGGACAAATTTCTTTTGGCCATAATAGCTAAGTAGAAGTTTGCTTTTAATTACCTTACGTAAACTCAAAAACAGGGAAGTTAAATTCCTGCTATAGCAGCTTGGCAAATAAATGAAGACATGATTTATACTCTCATGAAGACAGAAGGAGTAAAAAAATATTGTTTGCCATGAAAATATATCATTGGCTATATGCCATTTATGTGGCTCTTCACTAAACTACATGTCCAGGTATAAATGTTTGCTTTGGAGAACAGAAGGGGTTTTTTTTATTGTCTCAGTTTTGTTTCTTGTTTTAGAAATAGTAGGTTTGCTGAATTGCTCTTTGGGCAAGATTCTTTGAAGAGCTCAGAGGAGAGAAGATAGGAAGGTTTGTAATTTAAAGTTAATTGAATATGGATATAATACTGAATCTTAATAAAAGATTCTTCTTCTCTCTGTTTTTATGGCATCTGATTTTAAAAGATATTACAAAAAAAAAACAAAACAAAACCAACAAACCAAATCAAAGAATGAGTCCCCAAAAGAAAAAAAAAAATTAAAAAAATCTGAACAAAACCCATTTAGATTGAAGATTTCTCTTCCTTGGCAGTTTTAATGTTAAACACACTGATTTTGGGAGGATGCAGTGATCCAAGTTGTATCTTTGATTTTTTAGTTTTCCTTGCAACTTTTCTGTACATAATTTGATTTGCAGCTGTAGTGAAAAAAGGACAGTTTCTTGCCATATGTTATGAAAAACAGTTAGCAGAATGGGATGCTGGTCTCTGTTAGGGCTGCTAAATGGAAAAATAACCATAAAATACTTCCATCCAGCATGTCAAGCAATTCAACTGCTACCTATTAATCTGAGGAAAGCATAAAGTACAGGCAGACATGTCACAGAGAGCAAGGCAAAGATGAACTGATTAGCTCTGATGTCCGTATTTCAATCTGCTCTGCGAAAATGAAAACTATCTTGTCAGCTACAAAGCACATTAAAACATAGAGCTCCAAACCTGGATTCATCAGCTTTCCCTATGGAAGTCTTTTTGGCAAATAATTCCAGACTACAACATCATTATCTATCAAAGTTAGATCGCAACTGTGGTACTAAGGGCTGGGTTTTCTTCTTCTTTTTGGCTACTGAGACTGACATCTAGTGGCTTCATTTACTGATCCCCAAGCATCCTCTGTTTCAGCGTGTTTCCTTTATAAAAGTGTGGGAGCCATACACCTTACCTGCCTGTAATCATGTGGTTTGGGGTCTTCATACACACTGGTCTTATATTTGCCATTCTTCACAAACAGTATTTTGGCCTCATCAGAGCTGATCTGTGGAAAGCAAGTGACAAGCTGAGGCAAGTCCCTTTTGTTTTCTGAGAGAGGAAGGAGCATCCTGGACCCAAGCCTGGAAAGCTGTTGCATGACTATGGACTCAGAGGTCACTTTTGGCTTCAGTTCCCGTTTTCCATTTCCTTGTGGCTTCTGAGAAGGGTTGGATGATGTATAGAGCCGGTAGCTAAAATCAGGAGGCTGCTTTAGCCATAGATCTGTATTGGCTTCAGGTTGCTGCACTACAGTTTGTTGCCAGGAGAAAGGCCAATCAAGGCTCGCAGAAAATTTTGTTTGATTTTCAAATAAAAATTTTTGCTCATCTTGGTGGAGGGTGAACATAATGGCCTGATGATGGGTTTTTTCTTCTCAGATATTGTAATCCCTGGCAAAAAGAAAAAGAAAAACCCAACACACACACACATACACACATACAACAGAACTTTTATTGTTTACTGCTACTTGCAATTTGGCTAGCCCTGTCTGTATAACCTAGTACATTCATTGAAGATAAATATGTACTTGTACTTCAATATTATTTTGTACCTGTGCTTAGATGAAGAACTATTGTTTTTTGATTCCCTTTTTCTCTCAGTTCTGCCATGGAACCTGAAGAAGCAAACTCCTAACTCTGGAGAAAGACCATCTGAAGCCAAAAGCATGGATGTTCAGGAATCTATACGTTCATACCAGCCTGTAGGAACAGGAGCTCTGATTTTTATTTTGCCTGAAATACCCATCAGTAAGTAGGAACACAAATACATCCTCTCCTTCAAGTTTTTATTCTTGTCTCATTAAACAGTACATCCTTAAGGGAAGATTAAACCTGTGCACGTGCAGCGTGGCACAGTGGGGATTTAGTGTTAGCTGGGCAGAGCGGGACACACACTAGCCTCACTTTGCACAAGCTGGAGTGACAAAACGAACCTCAAATTAGGGAAATGTTGAAACTCCAGTCTCTGTCCTTCCTGATGCATTTTCATGTTCCTCCGCACTCCTAGGCCCACCCAGGCCACAACATTAATTAGAGCTGCCCCATTGCTATCCTAATATGTGCCCAGGTGTTAAGTCCTGCCATGGGCTATCTCATCAGCCAGTGCCATCAGTGCCCTCAGGGGGAGGCCCTTTCATATACCCAGGGATGCCTCTGGGCAGGGTGAAAGACCACTGGAGCAGCATTAACTCCCTAATAGTCAGTGAAGAATTTAGCTTTGTGCATGAGATAGATACTATGCTATCTCTGTTCTGTCTCTCACTGATCTTAAAGACATTCCCAGACTCTGTTATCTTTCTTACACTGTATCTGCAATAACAGCCTTAAAGAGCTCCTTGGTTGTCCTGCAAAATCTGGAAGAAACACATAGATCATGAGGGAATTGCAACAGGCCCTAACACAATACAAACCATTTTTCCTGCTTCCTTTAATATTCAGTGCTTAGGAAACCTGAAGGAAAGCTATAACCTTACAAGTTTCTCTTCTTTGTGCTTATTCATTCTGAGGACAGAATGTTTTTTTTTTCTAAGAGAAGATGGTGGTCCATTGAAGGGTAAGGGCAAATAGAAATGTGTTCTTACCAACAAAACTGTGTTTCTGAACAAGGATTTGGCTAGGCAGCTTACTGGAGATAAAGTTCCCACAAACTGGTTTTGGAAGGTCACATTTCTGTGCTGTCCTTTTCAGATTACTTTTGTTCCCAAACCATGTTCAGCTCTGCTGTGCTGTCAAGCCAGGCTCCTTCCAGCCCAGGACCCCACCAGCTGGAACACTCCCAGCTGCAGCAGGGCCCCACCGCAGGAAAGCCTCCAGGAAGGGGCCAAAACTCACAGTCCTACTCCACAAGTTATGCTCAGGCTATCCAAACACCGAAGCACAGCCTAGCCCTGTTCCTGCTTAGGAGGAGGTGAGCGGGCTTGGGTGGACACTCTAAGGTGGCCCAGGCTTCCTGTCAAGTATGGGGGTGGGGGAGGCAGTCTACAGGCAAGCCAGCTGTCCCACCACGGCCAGCTGCTGTGTTTAACTGTTCATTCAATAAACTGGGGGGAAAAACTGACAATTTATGCATTTAAAACAGCCTTTTCTTATTTTGCAACTAAACAGAGATACTAGCAGAGTCACCAGGCCAGCTTTAGGTACAGGTAAAACAGGGAGATTCTAAGGTCAGCAGAATGAATAGCAAAGGTGCTTTTGCTTTTCTAGTCTGTGCCAAAACTATAATAACCTAGACTTTGCATTGCTGCTGCCATTATGAAAAGACTATGTATGCACTTGCCCCTCCACAGGTGTCAGGAGCAGAAAGGTTCAGCCCTGTGGAGCTGCGTGCCCTTCTCTGCCCCTCTCCCTCTTCCTAGCTCTCCTCCCGCCCTATGGTGATTTCAGTCGCACAGTCTGGAGGCAGCAAAATTCAGATTTTGCCTATATTGCCAAGAAGCCTCGAAGCTGTTCAACCCTTTGCAGAGATGGTGTCGAAAGGGCAACTCTTCTCCTTTTCATACACTGGATAACATACACCACTAATTTACTAGTCGTGTGAATACCCACTTCCTCCTTACCTCTAGATCTTCCACCTGTTTTCTCCAGCCCCATTTTTTTCCCTAAAACCAAGGTTTTGCATCCAGAGGACGTTTCTATGATTCTCCATTAATTTCACCAAAGCAAAAAGTCTGTGTGTTTTCACATATCCCACCTCTATCAGATTTATTATCATTGATTTTCCATGCATATGCTTGTATCCTAGATACTGAAACTCACTGACCCAAAGTACCTACAGATCCATACACACAGTGATGAATAAGGACCCCAAAGAGATGCAGCGAACAGAAAAGACAGAGATACCACTCACCACTCTGCGAAAACAGGGACTTCCTGACAAACTTCATATGCTGTATCTCAGAAGGCTTCTCTTTCCTCTCTTATAGGGGAAGTGAAGCAAAGGGATGAACTTGCAGCACACCCTTATTCAGGGAATTGTTTATTCTTCCATTGTACAAAAGAGCTGGAACATACAGTCTACCCATCTGGGTTGCTAAGAAACAGAGCCCTGTTGCCTTGGGACTTGATTCAGAATTCAGAAATGAAAACAGTGTCTCTGTAGACTGCATAAATGCAGCTTGAAACCTAGCAACAAGGCCACAAGTTCAATGTGATTCTCTTACATGTTAGAAAACAGGGGTATTAGAAGGAAAATATGACTGAGGAAAGGAAAACAGTAATTTGAAAACAAAACAGCTGTTGTATCACCAATTATCCTAAGGGATGGGCCTATCTTTTACTAAACATACTTTTACGACCTGTAAGAGCTGATGCTTTGCTACCCTGTGCTTTGAGCAGGTTCGTATTTACTATAACATGTGAATACAAACCAGCATCAGTATTTACACCAGTATTTCCTGAACATTCAGCTTGTGCAATATAAGTGACAACACAAGATTCAGGATTTCCAGTTTGTATTTCTTTCAGTTTTCAAGCATTCTGCCAAGAGAATAATTTAATAGTTGCTACACAGGCCTTGAAATGATCACTCTTAAAATGGCATGGATTGTATAACTGGGAGCAGTTACTTAATCACATGCACACAAACCGTTCTCTATATTTGCTTATGTGCAAGTGACGTATAAATAAGAACACAGCACATGTATAAAATTATAAATATGTTATAGCACCCTTTTACCTTAACAAGCGGTCATTATGTGCTGTTGGAAATTACATTGGTTCAATCAGCTGTTTCATTGTAAGATCTGTTCCCTCTGGTTACAAAACTTCATTACACAGCTGAAGCTTTGGCCAGCACTCCAGCAGAGTAGGCCAAGTTTGAACAGAGATATAGTTCTCAGCTGAGTAAAGAGGGCTCAGTTATTTTTCTTTTTTGATGTTTCATCATAAAATCATAAAGAGATATTCTTCAGCTATGTGATATGACTGTGTATGTAGCGGATTTAACTGGAGACGAAGGAGGAAGCAAAATTCAGTGGTGACAAATCACCTAGACCCACATGAAGAGTTTTCGCATTCGTTTCTCTTTGTTTTTCTTCTTATAAATATACTAATTCCAAAAGAAAAGGAAAAAAGCTTTCTTCCTTAAATATTTCTAAGTTTGCTGCACTTCCATGCAGTTTCTTCAACACTTACATTGTTGCTCAGAGTCAGGGCCAAAAGAGTATCTGGGAAAATATCTTTGCTTTTTGTTTGTTTGGTTTTGAATGACATTCAGCACTCTTTGAGAGGGTACACTGATACAATACATTTTTCTGTATTTTTACGCAAATTAACATTTCTTAAGGCTTTCAGCTGAAAAGGAAGTTGGAGGTAGTGGCTGAGATTTGTGATAGGACTTTGTATTAGTTTAAATACAGAAAGATCTCACAAAGATCCTAAAGCATAAACTTGCAAAGCATTGTCCATTTACACCTGCTGAGATACCTACAGTTTTATTAAAGAGAAAATATCATCAACCAAAATTCCTTAAAATCACTTGAAGAAATAAAGTCGTGTCTCATTGCCAGTAGATGGCAGCATGTTACTTCTTTTACAAGGTAAAGCCGTTTCAAAACCCAGGAAAGCTAAGGAGTAAATCTTTTTGCTATATTGCAGCACAGCAAGAGGGCTTGAAATTTTCCTACACAAAACCACCTCATGTTTTCAGCTAAATATAAGCCCTTTGTAGATTTAAATAAGATTAAGGAGACCTTAAGAGTACAAGCTGGTAAAAGCAGTAAAGCTAGTCAGGATCCTAGTGTGAGCTGCAGAATCTTCTTAGAGACAAGCAGGCATAGATGGAATATCATACCCAGATTTAACCTTGAAAACTGTAGCCAATGGTATTTGTACTTTCTACCGTGAAAGAAGATATTTCAGAAAAAAAAAAAAAAAAAAAAAAGAAAACCTGCCCATTCACTCTTTATAAATGGTAAATGAAAATGGGAAGAAAAGTATTTTGTTCAATCACCATATCATACAGAAGCATTATCAGACAAAACCCAGAGTGTAAGAAAAACACATCACTTGACAGGACCATTAGCATGACCTTTTAAGCATGTTGTGTTCTTCAATATTTTTTAGGATTTTTTTAAACCTGAATTGTTCTATGCTATATTGATTCTGCAGAGTCAAAGAAAAAAAAAAAAAAAAAAAAGAAAAAAAAGGAAAAAAATGGGATTTACTTCTGATTTTGAAAACAGACAAACAATTCTTATCACCAGTTTCCAGCCTATGTTAGAAATAGAATCTTTCCTTTCCCTAGGCTGTCAGCTTTTTGGGACAGTGACCTACTTTTTTCCTGTATTTCTGTGGCAGCTAAGCCAGCTAGGTTCAGGGCCCTTGTTTGGGATGGATTGTAGCAATGCTCCAGTGATAACTGAAGAAAATCAGCAAGTTGTCACTAGGTGTTTGTAGTTCTGAGTTAGTTCTTACACTCATGCAGAATCTAAGTGTGTCCACTGAAGTCGGTGTAAAAGTACTGTGAGTCAGAATTAACTGTTTAAAACCACTGCTGGAGCAACAGAAAGAAAGATTAAATTACAGCAGTTTGCATTACTTTATAAAATACTGATCAGTATGTGATAACAGGGTAATATTTCATTTTTCCTCAACTAGCATATAGAGTGGTGTTTGAGGCAAATGGTGGCTTAGTGTTCCCTTGCTATAACTCATGTAAGTAAGGAACAAGCCTACAGATTTCATAAATCCACTTCTTACTTCTGAAATCTTATTAGAGACTGAGTAGAATAAATCCTGGTTTACACTAAAATAACCGGTTCATTTCCCTTATTCTGAGTACTTGTTCATCAAGCCCAGGAATTAGAGGCATGTCTACCCCATGCAGTGCAACTCTAATATATCCCAGCTAAGTCCAGGATCAATGCCTACAGGTCCAGGTCAAGGTGACACATCCATCACTGCTAATTAGTCTTTGTATTCAGCGTCATGCAAACATAACTCTATTGCCTTCAAGTGCTGGAGTTAAGAAATGCAAGCCAGCTCAGAGCTATTTTAGGCTTCTCTGCACTACACTAGGAGTTGTGAGGGTAATTCCTTATCATCATTCCTTCCACAGAGATGAAGGAAAAAGAGAACAGTCTCAGAGGCCAGGTAGGGGCAATTCCTATTTCATAAAAATGCAGTAGACAGGAAAAACAGCTGGGATACCTAGAATAACAAAACAAACAAAAACTAAAACCTGAAAAATAGCTCCCACACTTATAAAATTTGAGTCCTCATAAATTTCTCCTTTTATCTGATTATGCCTGCAAACATCTCCATTATAGTTTACCTTAAGATATCGTGTGACACAAAACGAAAAGCCTCACCTGCTTTTGCTGTGAGAATTACCACAAAATAATCTTTTTATGGAAAATTTAGAAAGTGACAGATTAAAAATAAAATAATAAGACATTTTTTTTTGCTTTTTCTAATCCATTTTGATAGCAATCTTTCATTCTGCTTTTTCCAAACCACATAGAACTGAAGAGAAGATAAACACACAACAAAGCGTAGTCAGCAGTAGAAATGATAGCACAAAGCTCTCTTATGATTTGCAATGTCCTTCTAAAGCGAAATTAAGCCAGACAACAATTTTCTCCCCCTCATATGTCTCCTTTTCCAGTAAGAACCACAAATATAAGTGTCTATAAGTGTATAAAATCAGCTTGTAAATATTTGTTATTTCTACACCTTAAAACAATTATCACCCCTTAGTTTTGGTCTAAGCCAAGTTATGGCCTTAGCCTTTATCACCAAGTTCTAAATCCCTCACTAACAGGATTTAATTTACCCAAATTGCTGACAAAACCAAAACAAGGAATCTACATTGCTGTGGATTTGAGCCATTACATTCATTGCTGCTGAAATAATGACGTTCTTTTTTCCGAGTTTGAGTCCAGTGGGATTGGATTCCCTGAATTTTGAATTAATCAAGATCTAGAAACTATAACAGATAGGCACAGAGGCTCAACGTATATAGATTACATTTATTTGGTTATTTAATTCAACATTTTCCTTATGAGCTAGATAGCTTTATCATCATACATTTGGCTTTTATTTGCCTGGTCCCACTCTTTAAGGTTTTTAGTTTTAGTCCTGCTTTTTCTGAAATCAGACAGTCTTTTTCAGAAATACCCATGATCTCCATAAGGCTGGAAACCATCCACCTAAGAGGCTGGAAAATAACCACCAGAACTAGGGTCTTTGCATCTGTGTAGATGATATATGAGGAATAAAGTATCTCAGTTGAAGGCACTAATGCATCCAACGTCTGCTAGGGAAAAAAAGAAGATTCACAAATTATTTTCTAAATAACTTGTACAAGACTGTACCTGTCATGAATGACAATTTTGAGTGGCTAGAATTCCATTTTATCACACTGATCATGTAGTTTGGAGTCAAAAATTCATATAAATGATACCTAAAAATAAACATTTACCATTAGCTGTTTATTGCTACCCTTTTTGAAGTATTTCAGTCTTCCAGCTGGGGTGCATAAGTTCTCCCAACAAGGACATGCCTTTTTTTTCCGTACTTGTACAGTTTCTGCCAACAAAATCCTGCTTCAGGACTGCAGCTTTTATGCTCTACTGCATCGTAGGCAAACGCCTACCTCACACTAGCAGAGAAGTAGGAAATGCAAACATTTGAAGTTACCTATCTGAAGTTACCAAGTCAGATTATTTAATCAGTGGAAACCATCTGGAGAAAAGGTACATTTCTCATTAAGAAGTGCTGGAAGAGTTGACTAAGGAAAAAATCTTGACTGAGGAAGAAGGTTTTGCAGAGATACAGGAGGAAAAGCCCTGGAAATGGTTTCTTTTGGGAAAAGGACTAGAATATTGCAATTTGTTCTTAATAGTGTGTCATAGGAAAATTCATACTGCTGTTTCTCTCTTTTTTTCCCCGACTCGTTTGCTTGTCTGGCTTTTCTGCCCTTTCTTAAATATGTTTTCCCAGAGGTGCCACCATGTCGGCTGAGGGGCTGGGGTGGGTCTGTTGGGGAACCAGCTGTGTCCAGCACTGGGCAGCCCTGGCCTCTCCTCACAGAGGCCGCCCTGCAGCCCCTGCTGCCAGCGCCTTGCCACCGACATCCAGTAAAGCTCTTTATATAAAAACTCACATGCTCTAATTATCTAGCCTAACAGTAAAATGTACAATGTGATCCAGTACACCAAAACACACCAAACACACCTTGTAGCATAATGCTAGCAAGCCATAAACTGAACTCAGGTAGATAATTTTTTCATTAAGACAGACATAGAAAGTGTATGCTGTGTTTCAGTGTATGCTGTGTTTCAGTCATACGCTGGAAAATATCTCCCATAAGTTAATCAGTACCATAAATTTGGGGTCCTGCAGTTTCCTCATTTCTGTTCCTAGAAGACCGTTTGATGGATGAGAGATGAGGATTCAAGTTTCATCACAACATTTATACACAACAGATAGTTTAACAAGTTCAAGCACAACATATGAACTGTGTGTAAAAGATAATAAATGTTCTGAAAACCTGCTTTTCTATGAGGGTTGTATATTAGTGAAAATCATAATGTCATTCCCAGCCCCCAAGCTGAGTAGGGGAGGGGTGGGAAATAATATCCGTAAGTACATAGGAATACAAGGGTCTAACCTCTCCTTACAGACCTTGGTTTCTTTAAACTTTACAGAAGTGTATATCTGTATCAGAGCTTTATGATCCAGGCAAACTTCTACAAATCAAGAGCAATGCAGAACAATTTCATAATCTCATGGAAATATATCCAAGAACGGTGTTGCCTTTAAAAAGAAGAAAAAACACACCAGAAGAAATGGGTAATCCTGTTTCTGAATTAGGTGTTCATCCAACACACTGGATTGTTGCAAACTGAATCCTGGGTGTCTAACTCTGCACATCAGTATGCTCTATCTCAGTATTGTGAATTACTTTTATAGCCAGGTACCTAACCTAGAGGCATTAGAGTGGTATGCAATACAGTCCCTAAAACATTACTTTAGATATATCCTGCTGACTCTTCAATATTCAAACATGTATTATAGTATTTTCCTACATCCACAAAAGTATGCAATTTTGATGGAAGGGTATCTGAATACTAAGTCCTATGACAGGGACACACGATGGAGTCCTTACCAGTACCTTCAACAGGCTGTAAACTGGGGAGAGGAAAGAGTGAGTTGCAAGAGAAGGAAGGGGGAAATGGACTAGTCCCAGAGAGCATCAGGCATAGATGTATGGCATGAAAGGAGGAACTGTGGCCAGTCTTGATTAGCACTGTATTCAGACTTCTTGCAGACAGTGAACAAGAGAAAAACTGCTGTTTCTGCCCACTGTAAATAAGTAGCGACCTAATAAATGTTCTCTGCAAGTCATCTTTGAAAGACAGTTTCAAATCATTACCTTGTCCTCATTTGCTAAATACAGATGAAAGTAATTTTCTGCAGGATGTTTTTCCTAGTAGGAAACTAATTTCTTAAACAGAAGACAAAATTTACTAGAAATCAATAATGGCTTAATAAAGACAATTCTTTAATTATATAAGTCCTTTCCTCTTTCCAGTTAATTTTCCAGTAATCCCCATATTTCTCTAACAGACGAGCATTATTACATTGGCTCTGCTGAATAACCTCAAGCCATTACATTCCTTTTGCTAAGCACAGTTTTATGAAACAGCCAAATGAACACTGTCTTTGTAATGAAGATCTGCAATCCTGAATGCTTTATAGTCTCAATAGAAAATTCTACCATTAGAGGCTGAATATTACTTCACAGTCCTCATAGAATGTCTGAGTTGGAAGGGACCCACAAGGATCATCGAGTCCAACTCATGTCCCTGCACAGGACAACACCAAATTCACACCATGTCTCTGAGGGCGTTGTCCAAGTGCTTCTTGAATATCATCAGGTTTGGCGCCATGACTACCTCCCTGGGGAGCCTGTCCCAGTGCTCCACCACCCTCTGGATGAAGAACCTTTTTCCTAATCTCCAACCTAAACCTCCTCTGGCACATCTTCCTGCCATTCCCTCGGGTCCTATCGTTGGTCACTTCAATCAGCCAGGACTCTTTCAGGTAAATTTACTAATTGTTTTCTAACACACTCAATTGTAAACTGTACAAAAAGGAGTTAAAAGTTCTGAATTCCCAAGATTCTTTGTTCAGTGTTTCAGAAGCCAAATCAAGTATAATTTGCATTACTACAAAGGTGCTAATAAATATACACTGCTTCCAAAGGCTTAATATCAACTCAAATAGATTGTGTATATGCACAGCTCTAAATCACTGATTCATTTATAAATTGAAATCATTAATTCAAACACTATATTACAGTAATGTGTCACATTGTAGGACTTACAATATATTCACATGAAGGTGGATGGAGTTTGCTTTCATTATTCAATATGCTTACCCAAAAAAAATAAATAGAAGACAATAATGAGTCAGATTGATGTGGGTAGATCAGTGCATGAAGAAGCCTGGCTTTTATTTACGTAGCAATAAAATAAATCTAAAAAGAAAATACTTATCTAACAACACTCAAATGTTCTTTTTGTTCTCTTAAATATCTCTCTGCCTTATATTCACAATCTTTTTTCTTGTGAAAAGAGTGTTTGGTGAAAGCACCCTCTCACTTATAAACTAGACCTTTGTATTGGAGTTCCCTTGTGACAGAATGGTGAAAACAGATAGCTTCTACCATCCTTTGCTGAAATACCAATTTTAACCTGTTTCTCTCTTCATTCTGTATGGGTTTTTTTCTCCTTCTGTCTTAGTTTTAGGCCCTTGTTTTTCTCTCCTTTTACTTTATCTTCTCCCACCACAGGGCTGGTAGGATGGTGTAGCATCTGTCGGTGGCTCTCCAGAGGTTGGGCACCTTTTTTCTTGGCTCAGCTGAATGTTGGGAAATTAGGTGTACAGCTTTGTTTATTGAACTGCTCCTAAGTGCATGTCTTTAAGGCCCACTGTACAGGGACTGTTGCAGATGCATGAAGGGAAAGCAAGTTTCAGGAAGCCGTTCTTTATAGCACATTTGTACTTTGTCCTATTCAATGCATTTTTTTCAAAGAAAATCACAAATTCTACAGTTCTCCCAAGTAAACATTGTTGTCTGTCTGAAACTGTTCCATTCTGATCCTTTCTTGTATCATCTCAAAGATGTTGATGTCACATGGAACTGGTACATACTGCTTTGTACACAAAACTGTGCATCTACTATACCTTCATGTTGTATTTCTGTCCTCCTGACTTTGCTCTTTCAAATGTCTCGTTAGCTGCATTGTTCTCGTTGCAAGGAGGTACCACCTGCTAGAGTGATCTGTAATTTGATTATAAGAGCAACACACTCAAAAAGTCTTTGTTACTATCTCCTGTTTTATCTAAGGCTCATTCAGCAATTAGTCACTAATTTGAGAAAGGAGGTGTCAACCCCGTTGCTTGTTGAAATGTAAGCATGTATTTAAGACATTCTCTGAAAAAATATAAGTTTAATTACACAGGCAAGAGCCTTACTGAATTGAGTTGCTTGCCCTGAAACATGAACCTGTGCGGTACATGATTAAAACCTAACAGTGCCCAGTATTTGGTGTGCTGAATCTGATAACAACATTCTGTACATGGTGTCTGTGCACATGCTCTGGTTCCAGACGTAACTCTTCTAATGCAAGTGCAACAACATATATCAGGTCTTGTCTCTTAGTTGTCTTGGCCAAAATGTAGTGAAAAATTCAGAAGTAAGACCTATCCAGTGAGCATCTTTATTTCTACAATTTTATGAAAGCTATTTAAATAAAAATAAAACAGGACATCATCTTTGGCACTCACAATACTGCGTATTTATAGTCCAAAAAGTAAAGTTAAAATCTTCCACTGCAAACTAAGTGGTGATGCTAATGCTCATGCTAATAGAGATCAAATAAAAATCAAGAGTCTTTTGTAGCAAGAAGGTTTAGATCATATACAGTTGACCAACAGACAAACTCCCTCTAGTAAAGGCTGATGTAGAGGGTTAGATGCTAAAAGCCAGGACAGTGCAGCAGAGTTCAGTGAAAGCTTAGGAGTGAAACCACAGAGAGTAAGTCTTAAACCCAGACTGGGATGTGTCATTTGGCAGGCAAGACTTATCCGGGTGTATATCCCTCACCAGACATAATTTGAGCTGCTGTCCTTTAAGCAAGAGATCAGTTACAAATATCCCTCACTTTAAAAGATAGTTCCTGTTCTGTGAGGCTTCAAATGATGTTCCCCAGTTAGCAGATATTCTCAAATATTTCCCCAGTACTGCATCTTGAAAAAATAGGTGGTAAAACCAGCAAAGGATGAAGTCACTACATATCAATAATCATCTGGAAATTCATGACAGGCTTAATGCAGAACTTCTGTACAAGTGATTGGTATGGAAGAGAATGCTGCCCCAAGCATCTCCGAGTTCAAATTGCTTTGAAACAGTACAGTTGATTGTACAGGTGGATGAGCTACTGTCAGAACTTTGAAGAAAAAGAGCTAGATGCTTCCTTCTTGAAATGGAGTGGAAACATTCACTATCACTCTCGTAAAGTAGAGGAGATAGTGGAGGCTAGCAAAGACTTAAGTGCTCTTTTATGGACTTCTGTGCTGAGGTTTCTTCAACTAGATGAGCTACTCTGTCTGCACACTATGCCTGCAGAGGGAGCTGGCTAAAAATCCCTGTGAATATGGCCACGTGGATAAGTGTTGCCAGAATGAATACTAATACGCGAAAACCTCATTTTTATTTCTCGTTCACTTTCCCAAGAATAATGGTGTTCAGTTTCTGAGAGGAAAAATGCACTGTATCATCAGAGGGAACTGACACTGAAGAACAATAGAGACACCGGAGAGTTAGAAATTAGCAGTCTTTATGGAAGACAATACAGAGGTAGGTTAGGTATCATAGGTCTGAAGGATGCAGAAAGGTCCAGATTTCTTTTGGATGATAACTTTGGAGGGCATAGAAATATTATAAACATTCATAAGAAATGTGCTGCCTAAATTGGCTGCTATCATGATGTCACCCTGGAAAAATTCAGATACCCCAGAATAGCCAGGATAAAGTCACAGGAAAATCTTTTTTGTCTCTTAATATGCATAACTCATACTGACAATAAATTCATTTGCTGACATGACTGGTATTGATTTAATTTAAGGATGATCAGATAAATAGATTATATTTCCACCTCAGAAAATTCCTTTTATTGTTTGGTCAGTGTAGTATTCCTGAGGATCTACTTCAGACAGCCTGACTGAAAGACACTTTGCTCTGCATGGTATCACTCTGCCTCCAGCATGCACCTAGAGTTACTGCTGGCATTTTCCTTGCAGGGAACAGAGATGTTTTGCCTCATCTCTAGATACTGAAAAACAAACTACAGATGGATTGAGTTTCCAAATCAGCTGCTACCATTTCAAGAGAGGCATTGTAATCACTTCCCATCTCAGTTTGTTGATAGGAAAATATCTACTTTCTGCCCAATTTCCAGCTTTGGTGTCTAGGTCTCAGAACATAATTCTGACCCCTAACAAAACTGAAAAAAGTCAACAGATTAAAATAAATGTTACTTCACTTTGGGGTAAGAGTATTCTCTCACTTCCCCATCCCATGTATGCTGCAATTCTGCCCAGGTCTGGAGACATGTTTTATTGGGATGCTGAGATGTTTGAAGACGATTGTAAAACCGCACTTTAGTCTCTAGAAAGGTCAGAGCCCTTTAGCTTGTTTAATTCATTTCATTCACACCTGGCTGTGTGCCAGGTTCAGCTGAAGACACAAGTGCAATTGCCAATGTGATGCCAAAGAACTTGTTATGCACCCTCTTCATTTGGAAGGGAGGGAAAAAGGGCAGAGCTGAAGCCATAGTTCCTAATTCTTAGAGAAAGTGCTTCATGGGAAGGCAGCAGGAGAGCTCTTTTTTACTTCTTCTAGTGAAGCTGGACCACTGAGAAATTGGGAATGGAAGAACCAGTAATTAGAGAATGAAAAAGTAGTGGGCTGAATCCATCACTCAGTGAAGGTCACTGTCCTGGGAGATGGAGTTGCGGTTCTTCTTATGGTGACTGTTTCTACATATGAGTCATTGGAGTAATCTTTTTTCTATGGCTATGACTCAGCCTCACTAGAGGGCACAACTTCCCCTGTACTCTTCCTGTTGTGTCTGTCCCAACCAGACACTCAAGTGCAGTAATAAGAACATGGGATAGGTAACTGAAGCTCTTTACAGATTTGTGCTTAAGCAAAACCAGTTTATTCCTGGTCCAAGGCTTAAGACTTTGTGTTACATCTAAGTCATGTGTGCTTCCCACATGATTACGCAGTGATAGACAGGAATCAAACAAGATAGTCTACCAGATCCCACAAACAGCTGTCTTGACACAACTGAAGAAACAAGAACTTCTTAAGTCAACATATGAAATTATGGTTTACCATGTCAGGAATTAATAGGCTTACTCTAAAAAAGAGCACAACTTGTTTCCTATCACACAGGTCTTGCAGCTTCCATTTTACTGACTAATAAAGTCAGAATTTCACACAGAATGTATTTCAGTTGACTACTCACATGGACAAGTTATAAGCATACAGCTGGGTAGGACTGTGTTTTTGCCACAGTTCTGTGCCACAGTTCTGTGGCAAAACTCGAGTCCTGAAAGGTATATTAATCAAGCTAGAAATCAGAATACAATCTTTACATTCCTTTTAAATTCACTACAGGCTTTACACTATGTGAATTTAATTGAAATAGATCAACTAACCATCCCCCTTTCAAAGTTAGAAAGTTTTCTAGGTGTATCATGATCACTGGAATAGTCAAAGCTTCTGTCATGGTTTTAGCTGGGATAGTTAATTTTCTTCACTGTAGCTGGTATAGTGCTGCGTTTTGGACTTAGTATGAAAATAATGTTGATAACACACTGATGTTTTAGTTGTTGCTAGGTAGTGCTTACACTAGTCAAGGACTTTTCCAGCTTCCCATGCTCTGCCAGCTGCACAAGAAGCCGGGAGGGGAGGGGATACAACCAGGAGAGCTGATCCAAACTGGCCAAAGGGTATTCCATATAATGTGACATCATGCCCAGTATATTAACTGGGGGGAGTTGGCTGGGGGAAGCAGCGATCGCGGCTTGGGGACTGGCAGTGTTGGTTGGTGGGTGGATCAGCGGTTGCATCGCTTGTGGGTTTTTTTCTTTTCCTTCTTTTCCCCAGGTTTCATTTCTCTCTCTTGTTATTTTCTTTTTTATTATATTATCATTATTATTATTATTATTGTCATAATCATTATTATCATTACCATTACTACTATTACTATTTTATTTTAATTATTAAACTGTTCTTATCTCAACCCATGAGTTTTCTTGCTTTTGCTCTTCCAATTTTCTCCCTAATCCCACTGGGGTGGGGGAAGTGAGCAAGCGGCTGTGTGGTGCTTAGTTGCTGACTGGGGCTAAACCACGGCAGCTTCCCTATGTCAAAGACCTTAAAATTAATTAATTTTGTTAAAAGATTTATGGCAGGTCACTGGTTCACAACTGACTTCAGTTCACAGCTGAATAGTTTCTGTTCTTGCATATCTGTGTACATAGCTGAAATCCATATAACTAAGCCTTGTGAACATCAGAAAGCTTTTTACAGCTCCATGGCAAAGGGCACTTCAAAAATTAGTTCTCAGTAAGAACACCCCAGCCTGTTCTGTCCTGGAACACCTGTGAAAATGAACTTAGTTTGTGATGATAGTGATGTATCTGTGATTTGCTTTTTCAACTTCCTAAGACCACTCTTTTGATTTGTTAATAAAGTTGCAGACAGATGACATGCCAAGAAAAATATGGTTTAAGATATAAAATAGTCATATTTAGTTCTGTATAAAAGAATTAGTAATTTACTGAAGAATAGTCTTTGATATAGTACTATCCTAATTATGTAGTGTAACAATATACTTTGCTTTTTCTAATGGCTATTTTTCCAACTTTGCTTACAAAATTTATCCATGCATATATTTTAACACAAGGAGAAGCCACTCCGATTTGAACTGTTACATAAATAGGTCTCAAGAACTTCCATGTTTTCTTGCCACCTATTAAAGCAAAGGGTTAATAAAATCATTTTACATGGCTTGCTTTTCTGTTAGAGAATTTTGGTGTTTGCTTTAAGGTGAGCTGCCTTAAAAAATGTACTATCCTCCTTTATAAATGGTGTAAATAAGGAAATAAAATACAAATCAGACTAACAAAAATTCATGTAGCAAGTCTGAGAAAGAACTGGGAATTTTAAATTTAGTTTTCAAGATGAAAGCAGCTCTTTGCTTTTAAGAGTAAATGGCACATTGTAGAGGGAGCACAGGTGCCTGACTTAACAGCACAAGTAACTAGATTGAGCAGAGCATCACATGAATGCCATGGCAGGGTTTCCAGAACTAGACTCACTCATTTTCATTTCTCTAATATTTCAACACATGGACATTTCTAATGCCTCAGTAAGACATCTACTATCGAATGTCATTGAGATTAAAATATGCACTTTCTCACCAAAGCTGATCTCAAGCAAAGTCTGGATCCCTATTAGCATAAAACCACAACAGCAGCCATATGGGGTCACTCATTCACTCTTTGGTGTTTCCATCTGTAGTCTCTGACTGTCTCACACCTTATTGTCATAAGATGCCCTGAAGTTAGGGTATAACTGCCTATATTTTACATAAAAGCATTTGAGACATAGAATGTCTTGGTCAGATAATGTAATTAGAAGCATACATTGAGGTTAAGTCTAAAGTGAGTTTTCAGCAATATTAGGGATATATGCAGAAAAGTCTTGTTTCTAGCAGGAATAAGAAATATTTAAAAAAAAAAAAAAAGTGAAAGAATGGGATGAGTCTAAACTGGTACTTTCCTTGGTATATCCTCCTAGTTTTGACAGTCTTATCATCTTAACATTGAGTGATGCAGATGTCTTTCAAATCTCTATCTTTAAAGGTCCTCAGATAGCTCTTTCTTTGATGAATTTTTAAACTTCATTTTTTGAATGATTTAAACATTTGGTATGCCAAACATTCATTTTAATTATGAAGTTTGAAGAAAGACTTTTTTTTAAACCTGGAAATTTGATTATTTAACCAAATGGTCTCTAGTCCTTGTTTTATGAGAAATAATTTTTTTTCCCATTTGTTTTCTTCATCCCACTCAAATTTGATAAACCCCTATCATAATACTTACCTGAGTCACTTTTTCTCCAAGCTGTGAGTCCTAGCTTCACAGGGACTCTCCCCAACCTGGAAGCCATTCCTTACCATGAGTGTCTTTGCCACCCTTCACTGTATATGAATGCACACAGACTCTGAAACATGTGGGCACCCCACAGACTCATGCAGCCTCATAGCAATGTCTTCTTTTCCTTTCCCAATAAAGCTAACCATTCTGCTTGCTGCTTTGTGCCTGTGGCTGAGCATTAAAGGTATGTTTTCAGAGAACCATCTACAATAACATGTTCTCTTTTCTGAGTAGCAATGACTTATAAGAGCCCTCCATGTACAGTTAAGATTATTGCCTTGTCCCATGTTCTTATTTGCATTTATCAAAGCAAAATTTCATCTGCCAGTTTACTACCCAGCCATTCCCTATACTTATTCATGGTCCATTTCATTTTGACTACCCTGAATTATTTGGATCATCAGCAAATTGTCATCTTCCTATTCACTTTTTTTCCCAGCTCATTTATACCTATATTGAAACCTGTGCTACAGGTGCAGATTTCTGTGTTTCTTACTGATAAGTTCTGATTAGCTCTCTGGAGCTAAGACCAGAACATCAATCACAAGAATCCCGTGCTCAGCTTCAATTTCCACATACTCCTAGGTGCCCAAGAAACTTCAAACAGCAATAAGCTTACAAATTTATGTCAGCGTTTTCCCAGTCCTTTTGGAAATGTGCAATTGGGCATCCAAATCGTGTCATCAGAGTCCAGAAACACAAAACAATTACACCTAAGATAGCAGTAGGCTTTACCTGCTGGACACCCTCTCATGTGCCTAATAATCTTCTATGGCATGGTTTCCTTTAAAATTCATGAGCAGCTTCCACTTTCCTTTAGAGTGTGGCCAAAGGAAGAGATGAAGATATTCTTGCACTTTTCTTTTTATTTGATGAATATATGGATTATATTATGTCACTGGACAAAAAATAGTGCAAGGTCCAGGGCAAGGACTAGGTGCTTTAAAGTGAGTGTTCACATAAGCATTGGCAGTAAACCCAGGCTTGGACCTAATCCCTAGAATCATAAGGTTTTTCAGACCAAGTCCCATTTTCAGTGTCTCTCAATGTCTCTAAGCTCAATGCATTTCTCCCATGCAGAAGAGTCAACGTGTCTTTTTTGCTTTTAGGCATTTCAGGTACAGCTCCACAGTCAGCACTGTAGCAGTATTCAGCAGTATTACAGGGTTACCTCTATGTTACTCCATTGATTTCCAGCAGTTTAGGCTGTAGCTTCTATACCTTAGTACTGTGTGCAGTTTTGGGTGCCACAGTATATTAAGGGTACAAAGCTACTAGAGAGTGTCCAGAGGAGGGCCACAAAGTTGTTGAAGGGTTTAGAGGGGAAGCTGTATGAGGAGCGGCTAAAGTCACTTGGTTTGTTCAGCCTGGAGAAGAGGAGACTGAGGGGAGACCTCATCACGGTCTACAGCTTCCTCCCAAGGGGAGGAGGAGGGGCAGGGCTGATCTCTTCTCTCGGGCGACCGATGATAGGACCCGAGGGAATGGCAGGAAGATGTGCCGGGGAGGTTTAAGTTGGATATTGGGAAAAGGTTCTTCACCCAGAGGGTGGTGGAGCACTGGAACAGGCTCCCCAGGGAGGCAGTCACGGCACCAAGCCCGGCGATATTCAAGAAGCATTTGGACGACGCCCTCAGACATATGGTGTGAATTTGGTGTTGTCCTGTGCAGGGACAGGAGTTGGACTTGATGATCCTTGTGGGTCATTTCCAACACAGGACATTCTATGACTCTATGATTCTACCTGTATTCCATTAAGAAAGGGAAATGTTTTTGATGGAAGTAGAGATATTCCTGGCCAAAAGTTTGCTCTCCTGCTGGCATCACACTAAATGAAACATGAAACCAATACTGAAGCAATGAGGGATACAGACTGTCAGAGCTTCAAGGGGCTGTTTTTTATTAAATGTTCAAAAAATGTTAAAAAAACACATTTCCATTTCAAACGTTTACATTTTGCATTGGATAAGCCTGGTTCAGTGGAACAAACACTGTCTAACAGGATGTAGACTCCTCTTGTAAAGTGTTCTGGTAAAACAGACCCATTATCTGAGAACCATGGGGTCCACCTGCTTTACTAATCCCTCATTCTTTGGTCTTCAACCAAAGAGAATGATTTTGTCCCAGCAAACACTATTCATTCAATGAGCCTTTTCTTTGGGAGAGAGGTTATACAAAAGGAAAAAACCACCTTAATCCAAACCAAACATTCTTACTATCAAGTTCCTTCCTGCCATTGGTGTCAATGGCTGTTTTCACTAAATAAAGAGTAGATATTACTTATATAGGGTAAGTGCAGAATTGCAGAAATGTTTTCAATAAAGCCAGTGTATTTGGCATCTCAGAAAAGAAACTTATTCTGCATCTTCAGTACAATTCTTCCAACTAAACTATTGGAGCCAAGCTGTGCTATATACCTGAAGCCATTATCAAAACTTCAATTTGTAGATCATATATGCAATTTGTAGATCAGCTTTTCTTAACTATGGGAGAACTGACAAATATTGCAGAAGCTTTAGAGAATTTACAGATCAGTACCAAAACAACAAAGATTTAAAGATTAGGTGCTGTGAGTTTAGGAGGAAACCAGTGTATCTGTTTGACCTCTCAAGACCTTGGGTCCCAATGAGAGGAACAAATGTCTATTTTCTTTCCTCAATGGTGACAAAGAAGATGCAGAGGCAGGTGCTGCTCCATTCTTGCTGACTAGCACACCTGAGAAGAGGCCAGTGGTATATTATTTGCCTCTGGAGAGGGAAGGCTGCAAATGTATCTCATCACTTACTACTGCTTCTGAATGACTGTGATTCCCACCACTGCTACAGTTGGTGACACATCTTGCTCCACAATGTAGCTCATTGCTTGTAAAGATGGCACACACATGACATTATAGCTTCTCTGTGGTTACAGCTTGTGACGTCATGTGATTATGTTGCATTTTAGAAACTGCATATTAGCATGTATCAAATAAATACAGTGCACATTAATTAGCTATAGGAAAATATTGTCTGTTGGAAAAGAAAGCTGGACAATTAATGCTACAGAAATCCAACCACAAAGGAAATCATTCTAGCTTAGGTGTTCCTGACTCAGGAAGTTATTATTGAGTAAGAGGACCTAATCAGCTGCTATTCTGGAGTCAGAAAAGTCCACAGATCAGCAGTGACCTGATGCAATAATTTGGTGGGGTTTCTTTCCCATGTCTCTAGCCACCATCTTTACTGAAGTACCTGCTTGTCACCTTGTCGCCTACCTTTCTTTTCAACAAAATAAAATGGCCCCTACCTCCCTTCCCTGCAGCAGCAACCTGGCTGCTCATTACCTCTTCATCTACAGAGGCCAACTAGCCCTGAAGTGTGTGTCATGCAGCATGCAGAGACAGAGCTGTGGCCGAGTCTCAGCTGCACTGCCGTCAGCAGTAGTTGCCCAGTTGCAAGCTGCCTGGCTGAGCAGCAGCGCATTCCCTTGCTGGCCATTCCTGCCTACATTATCTGCTCAGAGTGGTAAGTGAGAGAATATGCTCAGCAGGACACGAGGCCCATCTGCCATACACCCTACAGATATGTTCTAAAGGAATGTATAAAAACTATAAATTATGCATACCAAAAAAAGACTTCCTCCTAGCCAGCTTTCCATAGTTCCACAGTCCATTCAATTTTTGGGGTTTTTTCCTGTCTCTTTGCAAGGTAGAACTCCTAAGAGTATAAGGACTTCAGAAATAGACTAAAATGTCCAGACAACTTTGGAAGCAATTTCTCAGTGGGAACTGCAAAGCTGAGGAGAATTCTGTATAATATTTCATGTTTATACTGTAAATGAAATATGGTACCTTATGTTTTGTTCTCCATATGTGAACAGATGTGTCACCATAGTTTAAACACTACAATAAGTCACTTAGATAAATTAACATTTACTTGGAAAAACAGAAGACCTATCATTCAGTTTCTGTTTATAAACAGTGCCAATATACTGTTAATCTGTATTTCTTTGTTTCCACATACCCGCCTCCCATAACTGTTTTTAATTAATCTTGTGATTATATTTTCTGATTCTTTGTAAAGAGGAATAAAAGGTGCAAAGCATCACACCTATCCAACAATATAGACCCATGTTCCAACACTTTTACTTAGATTTAGTAAGATCTTATTTTGGAAGAATGCACATTAAAAAACTAGTAGAATTTGGTTCTTCATGGCTGACTAATCACACACAAGCATCATCTACAATTAGTTACAAAGGAGTATGTGCAAAAGCATGAAGGAAAAAGGACAGAAAAGAAATACCTCAGGAAAAATTATAAAGTCCTCAAGCATCTCCAGAAAAAATTTGCTCTTTATTTATTTATTAAAAGATGATGACGACGCACAGGCCTTTCACAACATTACTGTCCTTTAGGCTTGCAATCCATGAGATGCAATCCATGAGGCTTGCATGCTCCATATACTTGCTCCATATACATGCCACACACCACTTCACTGGTTAGATACTTTCTGCATTCCTGCTATATAACCAGCAAAAGATACAACAACTTCCAAGTCCACTAGGCAGGCATCAGCCTCTCCTCCCATGACACAGAGCCACTCCTCCAGCCAGATCCATTCTTCATTCCCAACCCAAATGATATCTTACTATTTTTCAATCTTTCCTCTCCACACCAGAGACAGGCTCCATCTTGAATAGTCCAGCACACTCTACGCTTGTAGGACTGTGTCAGTGCAAGACCTACCATCCATTCAGACCTTTTCTGTATTCTATTACCTTTGAAAGCTTTCCCTCAGCTAGCTAAGGGCTTCCTCTGTCTGTTAGTAGGGATCTACAAATAAAATCTTGCAGAAGGCATGAAAATTAGGATTTTTCAAAAGCATTCAGTCCTGGCACTCAGTCTTGTCCCTACTGCAGTCTATGGTAAAACTCACCTGGATTTTAATGCGCCCAAAATTTTTTTGCCACAGTTTGAGAGATGTATAAGAAAATAACAGGAGGGTCTGAAGTGATCCAGCATTTCAGAAAACTGAGAAGTCATACAGAGTGGCAAAGATAAGGGGTACTGGAACTGATGTGCTCCCTAAATATGAGCCCATTGATGCATACAACTAAGAATAACTACAACTAGCAACTTCTCCCATGAATTTCAGAAAAGCCTTGCGCTGTATTTACTGTTGCTGCAAGAAATTGCCTAGCCAACAAAAGAGATTGTGACAGAAATCTCATGCTTAAAGAGATTATAGATGAGTTATTTAACATGCATAGCACCTGGGATCCAGTTAAATGAAGAATGTAGACTGCAGATGCTCGAGGGGATCTATTAGCAACAATGTCCTGCAGTGAGAGTACCCACTAAGGTAACAAAATCATTTGTAATAAGAGTATTCCCTAGAAAAAATAAATCATTAATGTGTTCCTGCTGTGCTAGGAGTATTCATGACTTATGGAGAGACAGCGGTGGTAACTGGGCTGGAGGAGGAAAACAAGGTGTCCTTTTTACAAGATTGATAGTGTTATTTTATACCAACCAGGTACAGAGAGGGAGTAAAACCAATATGTCTAATGGCAGCTCACTAGAGAGGTTATTTATGCTGTGCCAAAAGATTTCAGATGCTGAATTTAAACAGCTACCCACCAAGGAAGTGTGGAGTAAGAACAATAAGACTTGAGACTTAGTTTAGTTTCCAGGCTATAAAGATTTTTATTGATTTTAAAAACAGTGAGATTTGATGGGTGTTTGAGTTTCTCTCTTAATCAGTATCTGATCACGGTGTAAAGACTGGAGTTCAGCAGAGGCTTGTCACATGACCCAGAGACCTCAAAATTTTGGAAGGCTCCTACCTCACAGTCACTACTCCACAGTACATGACCAAGGGTGAGATTCCAGTTCTAGATTCAAAACTGCCACCATTTCAGATGCTCTTATCATAATGGTCAGAACAAATTTCAGAACTCTTTCTGAATGTGGGAGTCAAATCCCATGAAAATGAATGAGAGAACTCCTATCAACACTAATGAGCACTTAATCAGAACCTAAAAGGAAAGGAAACTAACTGCATACATCAGCTCTTTCTCAAGTTGTGTTCTTTTGACAGTAAGAGTCTGTGTAATCTGTGACTGACTTCCTTCTAACATACTCTATTTTTCACTGGCTTACTCTGGGATATCCTTTGATAACAGAGAGTTAATGATTTCCTGGCACTTACAGGCTTTTGAAAATTCTGACTATCTGCTTCACAGAGAATTACTTAAATTCGCTAATGTTTACTGAATGTTTTTGAATCCTCTGAAGTAAAGCTTTAGATAAGGAGATGGTATTGTTGTTTTTCATCTCTGACAGCTTAACTTGGGATACGCCTTGATGCTGAACAGAACATTCAGTGTATAGCTATAAAGCTTCTGAACTTTGGAAAGATTCAATCTTAACTTCTTAAGCAAAAGAAGAAAAAAAAGTTGGTATTCATTATGTTTAACCCCCTGATGATATATGCAGTTTAATAAGAGTTTAATTTTTAAGTTCTGAGAAACCAAATATTCAAATTTGACAGCATCTCTCAATAGTCTCCTTTGAAAATGGTCCTGGGAGGGGGGACAAAATAGTATTGATTTATTGCAGAAGATCAGGATTTACATGAACAGGAAATATACCCCACGATGGTCTCTTATAAGCAACTACCTAGAGCCAGGAAATTGAATGTATTACTTTAAGCTTTTCAACCTGGGATTTAGGAATTTAGATAAAGAGTGATTCTCTTTATGGAAGAACATGAAAATTTCTCATTTCCCATTCCTCTTGAGATTTTAGTTTCCTTTTTTCCAGTGCACTAATGTTGTTGTTTTTTCTTATTCATTCATTCTGTCATGTCAAAATATATTAGCATTCTTTTGAAAAATTATAAACAGAATGAAAAGACAGATGCTTTCAGCATACTCATTAACTAGTTCAATAACTCCGTTTTATTGCTCTCTCAGGTTTTGCTTCTTGGAGTACAGTAGGTTAGCCATTGTCTTATTCCCCCCAGCCACTGCATCTGGAAAAGAGAAAATATTGAGTAAAAATATTGATTAAAATATTTTTTTGCAGCACCACAACAGTATAATGTAATTTCCAAACCCTTCTGTTGCAAAAAAGATCCAAAATGTCCAAAGCTGATTTCTGGTTTGCATTGATTTCTCATAAAGAAAACAGTTATTTCACATTTTCTAACAGTCACTTTTGTGTAAGTTTTGCACCCCTTGAAACCTACAGCTCTGGTACATTAATTCTGGTGGTCACATGTGATCATTTTGAAATGTTGCTTTGGAGCTTCTGCTATATTATCCTTCCTATCTGCCTTCTAGTTATTAATGATACAACAATAGACAGCATCCAGTGACCACTTCTGAACTCAGCAATACGGGGGAGACATGGACACACTGGAGCAAGCCCAGTGAAGGGCCATGAAGATGATTAAGGGACTGTAGCATTCTTGATATGAGAAGAGGCTGAGAGCTGGGACTCTTTAGCCTGGAGAAGCAGCTCAGGCAGGTCTTATCAGTCTGTAGATGATAGATTTGTTCTCCACGCAGTTTCAATGTTTCTTGCATCAGGGCTTCAGGGCTGCTTGTGGCAGTTAAAGGGTAAGTGTTTAGCGCCGCTCTGAAGTTTCCAAAATAGTATCCCATGAACACCTTCTTCTATTTTTTGACTGCTCTGTGTTTAAGCCACTTTTCCATTCTGAAAAGTCCAAGTACCTGTGTCAGGATAGTCATACTGAAAAATTTAACATAATAATTTAGCCACAAACAAAGCAAATTCTGTCTCCGTGAGACAATGTGTTAAGGAATGCCTGTGAACTGTGCTTGCAAAGTAACGTCCTGCAAATCCCACAATAAGAGGTGGAGTGGAGGGAAATGTAATTGAACCATATAGACTGTGGAAGGCAGGAAGGAAGGCAGGAAGGAAGGCAGGAAGGAAGGAAGGAAGGAAGGAAGGAAGGAAGGAAGGAAGGAAGGAAGGAAGGAACTGGTTAAGATTTCATTTTCTGTCTTACAGCTTCACTTCATTTTAGAGAAAACATAACTGTCTTCCAGACAGCTATATCTTTCTTACTGTATTACAGGAACTTGTGATCAGATGAAAACCTGTAGGCTAAGTGTCTTCTTTTGTACGACACTTTTAGCAACCCACTTATTTATAGCTGTATTTGCAGTCATATTTCTATAGACCATTTTTTCCCTTCTGTAATTTGAATGCAAGTTCACAGATTTAAATGGGAATACTGTTCATAAGGAATCGCAGAATTAAGTCCCTGATGATAAAGTTGGAACATGGCTATCAAAAAAATTAAAATTATATACAGAGCTGAGACTGGATTCTGGGCTACCTTGTACTGTGTAAGGCATAAACCAGACAGCAAAATAATGGATATTTCAGAATCTATTCAAGTTATCTGCTATTTGGTTTTCATCTGCTTTTGTTTAATTTCTCAGTCCTTTGGATCAGAAAGCTGTCTGATAATATGCCTAAGAAGTAAGTTATGATCTATATTGTAACAGTTCTAAAACAAATTATAATTCTACATGGAAGATTCTGCAAAGAATATTGTTTATTAAAGTTTCAAAATTGCATCACAGGTACCACCAGAGAGACAGGAACAAGAAGGAAACTGCAAAATATTAGGAACAAGAAAAGAGGACTGAAAACAGCTGTGGAAACAAATGCCATCTCTACAAATAATATTTTTAATGTCATCTTCTAATTCTTTTATGTATATAAATATGTGCTTGAGGCAGTGCAGAAGGGTGCAAATGAATATATCCTCAGCATGCCAGCTGTTGCTCTACAGTTAGATACGCTACTTTATGACAGGCAATATTTAGGTTTATAAGAAACCTCCCCACATTTTTTTGGAATAGGTGGCTCAGTGGGATTCCATTGCCAGGAGCAGCAAGATCAAATGTACTATCTCAGATTACAATTGCCAACTCATATTGCAGAAGCAGGAATTAAATCCACAGTCAAGAACAACAGGATGCAGAGGTAATAATCCCACCCTATGAAGCCACCCTGCTGGTTCTTCTTAAGCAAAATTAAATGGGTAGACATTCATTAAACTGTTTGTAACATGGTAACCTGCCAGGTCCACTAACCACACTTGATTTGGGTGGGTGGGCACCTTGGTGAGAAATCTGATTAGTAGGAGATAGCTCAAAAGCCTCAATGAAATGTTTTGTGAAAAGACACAGCCCTGCTGCGCAATATTGTTGTATCTCAGCCATGTCCTGCTGGGCTAACAAATAAAGCAGGAGTAGTTATAGCTATAAAAATTTACCATATGACTACAATGCAGCAAAAGGATTAAACTTCTTTTAGTGATGGCACCCAACTTTAATTGTATCAACATCACCAGAAGGGGGAAAGACTGCTGAACAGTGAAAAGAGCCATAGTTTTCATGCAGTTTTCAACATGGCTACCAAACATGTGGCCCCACTCTGGCATAACCAAGTTCTTGGCCATTTTGAGTTTTTTATATCTGGGAAACTATTTGTTGCACATCAAGATGGTTATCCAATTGGTATGGGTATGGCAGAATTCAGACTGTGAAAGAGTATAAACTTTTGAATATACACAATAGCATGCTGATGTAAAACTATGTCTTACGTACTTTCACCTGCAATGTGCTTTTTGTCCTAGGCCAGGGTATATTAGGGTGCAGATGAACAACTTTAACTCATTTTGTCAAGTGCTTTGGCTCAATCTCTTTGAGCAATGTCACTTGTACTCCTGCATTGTTAAACCTTAGGGCTTTTGACATTCATTTTTGAAAATTTTTGAAAAAAACTATAAAAATACCTCTGTGAAACACTATTTTAAAAGCTAGTGTCCCTTACTGACCCTCCTGCAACTGCTGATATGTCAGTAAGAAAGATAAAGGCATAGCCAAGAAAAAAAGTGCCTTAAGCTCCTAATACAAATTTTACCTGTTGACATGCAACATCTGGGAATATCAGTAATTCAGCTGGCCCTGTCTGAGTTTCCTTCCTCCTTTAACTGACACCGTAGTCTAACATTTGCTCTCAAATTAGATCCAGACTAGATAGGGCCAATTTTATATTCCTTGCTTTGTTAGGTTCGCTCTGAAGGAAGTCACAGCAGTGATGAAAGCTTGAGTGAATACTACTTTATTATTGAAATCCAAACAGCTGCATCAAGGCAAAAAAACACAGCAACCAGAAAACACTTTTAGATATGTCCGTACTTCACTATAGACAAAAGGAAATTTGTCATGCATTGAAGTATTGGAGCTTTAATTGCCTCGGGTTGCACGAGCAAAGCTGCTGAGAAAAACCAGGTTCTGTAGAAGTACTGTTGGAATTTGGCCCCTCCAAATGTCCCATGTAATAGCTTTTCTACGTCATTTGTGAGATACGACTCTAAACCTCAGCTCCTGAGGGTTCACTGTTTTGTCTCTAATTTCTTCCTGCAGGAAATGAAAATACGGAATTTTTTTAGCAAGATACACAATACACTTGCAGACCTAGACACAGAGCAGAAATGTTATATATGTTGTCTTTAATAAGATGTGGAAGATGACCTTAAGATCTGGGAACACACTTTCCTCCTGAAGAGCTAGGTTAAATAACCAATGAAGAAAAAGTCCACAACTGTAATCCCTAAGGAGACGGCTGAGTTTTCAGGTTAAATAAGGAATAGTTTTACCTCTAGTTTGTCAATCTAATGAAGTATTTAAGCCACACTTTCCCTGCAGCAATTACACCTGCAGGGGAACTCTATTCTAAAGAAAGGAGCCCACTCTGTGAGCACTAAAACCTACAGGATCTAAATACTGCAAGTCAGTAAGTCATAACCAATAGGAACTCAAATGTATTGAGCTGAAGTAATGTCCCCATTTCATATTTAATGTCCATAAAAATGTTTTCATATTTCTTCAAATACCCAGAATTGATAATGTCATATCTATTATGTACGTAGTCAAAGAGAGGATATGGAATACTGTATTAAAACCTACAGACATCTTCCTTTGGAACCTGAACACTAGCCTGTTAAGAACCTTGTCTGGGAGACTCCATTTCAGAACTGATTAATTCAAATGTGTTTATGCCATTTACATGCAGATGCAATGTTAGATTGACAGAAGCCCTAGGCATAAGTTATAACCTCTTCCCTCCTAGCCACACTGCAGACATCATACACAGCGCTATCTAGTTGTTCCCCAAAACCCTTTCTTCTTCCCTGTGTCTTGTGATTTGGTAGCTTGCTTCTAAATGCAATCTCAGCTTTTGTACACAAATAAGATTGTGGTTTGCCACTGAGCTGGCACTCAGAGCAGAGTCAACAGGGAAACAGCTGAATCTTTTATTGAACCCTTGTTCTGCTCAAGTGTAGAGCTAGACAACTTGAGAGCTTTGAATGTAAGAACTGTAGACAGCAAATCATCACAGACTGAAGAGTTGTGGGGCCGTGAAAACACTGTCTTCTCCATGCCAACACCTCCTTGGGACTCTAGAAATTGAAGTACATGTAATACAAGTTTCAGTAGAAGATTCAGCTGTACACACAGGCAATTCCTTGCAAAAGTGAGGCAGTGAGGCCCAACCTTCCTCTTTCCCCCCTCTTTGATGTGTACATGAGAAGGTGAAACCCTAATGCATGGCACTTCCTACAGAAAATAGACGTGACATTAAATTACCCAGTAGTGAAGGAGGTATTTCTGTGTAGTATGTTTCTTTCCTCCTCATTCAACAACATGAACTGTATTGGCATCTATGATTAGTACACTAGAAGGCTTAAAAGAGTCTTACAAAACTTGAGGTAGACAGTTATGTTTCCACTTATGAGAATCAAGAAGCAGTTTTATTATCCTTGAGGAAAATAACTCTGACACTGTTTATCGTGACAAAATAGCTGTTCTGTTCATCCAGTATGGGATTTGAGGGATCATAACAAATGCGATCCTATGTATTATATTAGCTTATTTTTGTGACAGTACTTGTTTTAAGTCTACTCCTCATGCTGTATTTTTTCTGTCAAGGTTAGCTCCCATGCTACTAATTATACTTTTTAATTAAGTTAAATTTTTAACTGTGTCATCAATCAGTTCTGAGAAGTTTAATTTTCTGTAACAATGGCTTTAGGAAACTGGTACTATCTACAGACAGAATAGCCATTAGCATATGTAAATGGAAAAACATGGAAAAGAAGATGAGACCTGTCTGTGGGCTCTGAAATTATCAATCTCCAAGACAAGATAAAAGAACAGCTTCCCTGTGGGAGACAGTGACTTATTTCTTCATGATAGTTATTTAATGTCAATGTACTTTATTCAGATAATAAATAAGGAGTTCCCCTGAGCCTGATTGCTTGTATAATGTGTTCTCATATGTAATAATAAAGAAAATGAAAAGCCAAGATCGTGTGTGAGGCAGCAAACTAACTTCACCACCCACCAGCTCTTCCCACGTTGTTGGCTGCTCACCTGGGCAATTGGCAATGTATCTGTGGCTGATACAGAGTTTTTCACCTGCAGGCTGTATTATGACACATCTGTGAACTTCATTTCTTAAACAAAACAATCTTTAAAAAAAATCCATTAATTTGTTCCTAATAGAACATTATTAGTACAAACCTAAAAAGGGTGCAATAATCCCTAATTCAAATTCAGGAAACTAAAAGAACCTTTAAGGACTGACCCTACATGACAATTAACTACAAGTTAGATAGCCCCCACTGCCTTCAGCAGATTTCAGGTGGGATTGATTCTGCTTTAAGATAAGAATACAATAATCTTAACGTCCCAATTCTGAAAGCCACATAGAACCAGATGTTTAAGACATACAAAAATAAATAAGACGCTAACAGCCCCAAAAGCTGTTTAACTTCCAGTGAACAGCTAGATATTTATATTTAGCTAGAGATTCAAAATTTTAAGAGTCTGGCCCACAGTACATACAATGTGAGAGTTAGTGCAAAGCTAGTGCATCCTTTAAGTCGTATTAAATATGTAACTTTAATTATACAGAAGCCTCATGCTGACTTCCTCTGCAGAAATGACTCTCATGCTGCATTCCTTCCATTTCTGCACTACCAAGTTATGCAGGTACACATCAAATATGCAGGTACACATCAAATATGCAGGAAAGGGGGTTGGAAACTCAGGCAGGGGAAAAATAGTGAATAGCATACATCATCTAAATCTAAAAGCTGTAAATATAGGATCCTTTTCCTAACTCCTCCCTGTTTTGGGAAACATGCATGAGAAGAAGTTATGACTGACAAACAGGTTATTTGCAAATATGAAGCCTTTACTGTTTGCGAGCAATCACCACTTCCTAGTGAAAACTGGGCAAATTGGCAAAAGTGTTTTGATGTAATATCCTAGTATTTTCCTAGGGAGTTAGGATGTTAGTACAGAGCAAAAGTACTCTGTCTCCCCTAGAAAACAGTTACAAGCGACACAGCATTTTTTTGTGGAATGCAGGGCCAAACACTTATTAAAAATTTTGTACAGCTCGTTGGGGTGGATTTAATTTTTTCATAGCAGCCCATATGGTGCTGTGTTTTAGATTTGTGACCAAAACAGTGTTGTTAACACATCAACGTTTTGGCTGTTGCTGAACCATGCTTGCATAGTGTCAAGGCTCTCTCTCCAACTACCCCACCAAAGGCCAGTAGGCTGGGAGTGGGCAAGAGGTTGGAAGGGGACACAGCTGGGACAGCTGACCCTAACTGGCCAGAGGGTCCATATAGTGTCATGTTCAGCAATAAAACTTGGGGGGAGTTTTTCCAAAGTAGCCTTTGCTCAGAGACTGGCTGGGCATTGGTCAGCTGGTGGTGAGTGACTGCTTTTGCATCACTTGCTTTTTTTTTGTCTTTTTTCCCTTTTCTTATTAAACTGTCTTTATCCCAACCCACGAGTTTTCTCACTTTTGCTCTTCTGATTCTCTCTCCCATCCTGCTGGGAGAGGACTGAGTGACCAACTGGGTGGGGGCTTAGCTATCAACTGGGGCCAACCACCACACTTACCTAAAAGTCTTCTGTACTTCTAGCTTCCCTGTTTTATTGTTCGAGACTCTCAGCCTCAGAAGAAGTCATGATGAAGCTGTCAGGGACCACAGACCTCAGAAACCTGGTCTCCTAAGCAGCCTGCCAGGCAAAGAACCAGATTATTGCTTCACTGAAATTTCACAGGAATGAAGGTATTTTTCATCAGGACAAACTGTTTTGTTGGAAGTTTTGCCAACCTGCTCTAATTTGGACCAGATTTTTCTTGTGCCATGCATTCACAGACCTCCTGGTAGGAAAAGGAAGGAGCTGAAAATAGGCACAGTCGGGGACCTAATTACAGCATAACTGCCGACCTGTCCATGTTGATATTTTGGAGAGCCTTAGAACAAATACAGCATAGTTATCTGTATCTCACTGGAGTTCTATGTCATCCCCTCAGAATATTTCATCTGGCTTTTTGGCCAATACAATCCTGAACCCACTGCTGTCCCTCCCCCACCAGATATGAAGGAGCACACAGTGATGTTCTGTGGGCTGATTTTTCCCCTTCTGTACATTTCTGGATATGAAAGGCAATAACAGTTCTAACAAAGGAGTCACTACAAATTATGCATCTTCTCATGAATCACATACAGAAACAATTAATGAAGTTCCCTTTCAAACAGAAATGCACATGAGAATATGCATTCATTACTAATGAACATGGCAACAGATGTGTGTTTAAGATGATGAAGTGGAATTAAAATATATGTACCAAAAGTTGAAATCAGGGATATAACCAAAAGACTTAATAGACAGAGAAATATATAGCTATCTATAAACAAAGGTACAAAACAGGTTTCAATAAAGATATTCTATTTTACTGCACAAATCAAAATCAACGAGTTTTGACTGAGCAGAGACAACAGAAAACTTTACAATTGCTTCTAGCTCCAAAGCACTTCAGATGCAGTAATACTCATGGGAAGATTTGAGCTTTGTTCTTGGATCTGTTAGAGGTGCTATCTCATAGGCACAATGCTTAGACACAAAAACCATGGGGGGACCATGGCCATAACTTAGAGACAATAACCAGAGGACCACGAGCTCAAGGTTTGCTGGGGAGATAAATTCTTGTGATAAAGTTTGTGAAAAACTAGTAACAGTGTGGTTTAGTACTAATACTTTTCAAAGGCAAAAATGTATTCTTGCTGTCATCAAAGATAATATCAAAATTATCATTATTTTTAGCATAGACAGAAATATATTTGAAGTAATGGAGAAGTCAGTGGTATATTCACAGTATGGCTCAACCAAGACACTACAAGAATAATCAATTACAAAAAGAAGTAACAGTTTACACATCTTGAATCCCCTTACACCTGTTTTTCAATTTAAAATAATTCCTTCATAAATAAGAGTATGTCAAAGTAGACATAAAATTGTGTAAGCCTGTAAGTTTAGAATATACTTTTCTTCATCTAGAAGGGCCCTTTAAAATCTTTTTTTCTGTCTTTCATCCAACAACTGGAGAATTGCAAATATTTTCTATAACATCAAAGCATTTAAAAATTTTCATACTTAATTGCAAGTTTTTAAACAAAGTTTTAGATTTTCCCTGAAAGTGCAACCTAAATACAACCCAAAACCTCAATAATGAAACTGTCCAGTGTGGCATATTAACAAGTTAAAGATAATACATGGGGTCAATCCTTCCTGAAAGAAATCTATGTTAGCTAGCTGTACAATTTATCCCAAGGGGTCAGTGAGCCCTTCAGCTATTTCCAGTTTCACTCCAAAGCCATTTTTTTGCATATATAATATGAAGATGTATTTTGTACAACTTTGCCTTTTCTTACATGTGTGTGTTTGTGTGCTTGTGCCTCTTCTCATATATATAGGTAAAAAGATACTCTTAGACTCATTGTAGCAGATAAAGGACTTAACTTGCCCATTGATATTTCTAAGGTTATATTTGCTGCAGTATTCAAATTAAGCCTATCACATCCATAAATGGCACAACAGGAGGACAGTTTTCTTTTATAAGGGATTCCATAAAAGCTAGAGGAAAAAGATCAGTAGTGTAGAATCCTTTTACAGGGGCACCAGAGACTGAACAAAATTTTGTCCCCAGTAAATTCAGTTGCTGCTGATGTTGTCACGAAGACACACAGTGACTAGGATATATGCTTCCTTTTGAGCAATAAGAGCTGAATGGCATGATAAGCTGCAAAGTATCATATTGCTTCATTCAGTAAGCAGGTTCACCCATTTGCTGAGCCCTGTGTTAGAATCCTTCATCAACACACTGTTTTTCATCAGTGCTGGTAGCAAAGCACCACTCAGTCCGCTCATGCGCCAGGAGAGAAAAGGTGATCAGGAAAGCATGTACCCTGGAGCAACATTCTGCATTTGACTTGGTCAAGAAAACAAGCCAGTTTCAAAGCCATCATTATTGTCTAAAGATCATCATTAAAGCTGTTTTTTAAATTGCATCCTTCACAAGAAGCTACTTGTGCTCCAAATCCTTACAGCATTCTCCATGCTTTCTGAATTTCTACTATTTAGTAGAATTTACTACTATTTAGTCCTGTTTAGAAAGAACTTTTGATGTATGTGAAAAGTTGTCATAGAACTTTGATATTTTTTTTTGTAAGTGTAAGGTCCTCAACTAGTTAAATACTGACACCTAAGTAAAAGAATGCTATAACGTGTAAGGAATGGCTTTCACATCTACCAAGTATTCAGACTTTAATAAAAGTCCATTCCAATTATAGCAATTCAGCACATTACGTTTTTGCTTACTAGGAAACTGAAATCACTATACAGGGTGACCTCCATGTCCAGTCATTGCTTTCACCTAGATCTAGTTTAGAAAATCACACAAAATCAGAGCTATTCCTATACATACAGTAAAAGAGGTCTTGTCTGAGTGACTTTAAAAAACCTGTCTTTAAGCTGAATGGTAAAATTAACAAAAACCCTGTGATATTTCACATCTCATATTTCATGTGGGATTTTTATTTAATGGGATTTGTAGTTTTCAGGATTCTTCCAAATGTCCCATTCTTTAAATGATGGTAATCCTTTACTCCATAATTGCTTACCCTAAAATAATCTAAATACCAAGGTGTGAGAGGGGGAACATGTTGATACTGTTTCAGGTGTGTGGCAGCTCTTTAAAGAGCCTGAGGACCTCCCCAGAAGAATGTGTTTAGAAGGGAGGAAGAATTATTTCATGGTAGGATGCTGCTGCAGCAATGTACACATGATTTACATGAACTGGAAAGCTTGTAAGCAAAATGTTTGTTCTTAGATTTTTGTAGAGTTTGGGCCTGAAACACTCTCTCTACTTGAGACAACATGACAGAATTTGTCCTTAAGATATTTTGTTTGCAACTACTTCTAGAGGCAACTAACCTTTCTGTCTGAAAGGTTCTCTTCTACATTTTTACAGAGGAATATACACAGAAGACTAACATTTTAATAGGAGGAAAACCCTATCATACCAATAACACAAAATTAGCTTTTATTTTGTTATCATACTGCTATGAGCAATGGCATACATCCAGGTTTTTTGTTTCTATTGTTTTGGTTTGGTTTTCTGGAGTGTGTATTTGAATAACCCATGACAGCAGAGCTTTTAAAAAAAAATAAACGGATGTTTTTATTTTCTAGTGCAAATGGGACTCAGAGGCTTTCAGCTATCTCATCTAGGGTTTTTTTAATGGCTTAATGTTTATTCAGTAAGCTTTTATGGAACTCTTTATGGAAAACTACCTCTGGAACTACCACTGAAATAACCACAAACATGCATGCACACGCACACACACACACACACACATGCAGTCCTGCAAACTTATAGTGTGGGACATCTTCAGTCATGTTGACAGTGTCAAATGGTTGTGCTACAGAGCATAAGGTTAATGCAGAGCCAAGGTTGGAGAGCACGTCTTCGTACTGAACTGCTGACAAAACATGCCATTCCCAAGCAGCTGGGAATCGTTTCTCTAAACAGTTTTGATGATTTCTATTAATCAGTTGACTCCTCTAGAGCTCATGGGTTACAGTTACAAGAACTTAGTGAGCAAGTAAAACAGTGTATTTTTTGTGCCTATATCAGTGAAAATCTACAAAACCTATCCATTGATTTATGATCAGATTATTTAAAAACAAGCACTTTGCAGGTATATTCCAGTACTTTGTCTTCATTCATGGAGATATGCCTAGACAGTTATTGTTATTCTGGAAGCTTTAAGAAAAATCAGTCAAAGGTATAGATACTGTTAAAACTAATTAATTTGCACTTATATGTTAAGCTCACAGTAAACTGTAAACAATTTCTTCTGTTCATTGAAAGATGTGAATTTTGCCATGGAACAAGACACAAGGTCTCATATATGAAGCTTGATTATTGTATTTATACTTAGCAATGTTTTTCACCAAAAAACATTTCACCAGGTTGTAGTGAGGTGGGTGTCAGTCTTTTTTCCCAAGTAACAAGTGATAGGATGAGAGGAAATGGCCTCAAGTTGCACCAGGGGAGGTTTAGATTGGATATTAGGAAAAATTACTTCACTGAAAGGGTTGTCAAACATTGAAACAGGCTGCCCAGGGAAGTGGTTGAGTCACCATGCCTGGAGGTATTTAAAAGACCTGTAGATGTGGTGCTTAGGGACATGGCTTAGTGGTGGACTTGGCAGTGTTAGGTTTATGGTTGGTCTCGATGATCTTAAGGGTCTTATCCAACCTAAATGATTCTATAATTCTATGATTCTATGAACTGGTCCCACGGCGCTACCTATGTTCTGCAATAAGTCAGAGGATGGAAATGCTGGACAATACTTCCAGAGCTATCAGTGTAACTTTTCTGTGATTCACAAAAGCTACATAAAGCAAGAACTACAATTTTCTTACAAAGGGCTTAAAAGATCTTTGCAGAGAGTTGATAGTATCAGGTGATATAGGTCATGAACACAAAAAAACCCCTATATATTAAAATTTGGTGTCTGTAATGTGACTTACACTGAACACAAAATTGCATGGCATCATACAGTAAAAGTTCTGCTTAGATGCTTTAGGCGGTTTTACAGTTTAAACCATAGGACAAAACAATAAACCTCCTATATTCACCAATATCATTATATATCCTTTATATGTAAAAGGCACATGTGTATGTATTTTCATATACACACACACATGCATATTGTTCATATTCTTATATGCACATATAAACACACAGCTAACTTATGACAAACTGCTTCATACCAGAATTGGAAGGAAGCCCAGAGAAGTGGAGATGAAATTTAATATGAGAAGAAAAAAAAGCAAAAGGAAAATTTGGGGAGTTTAACTGTTTTCTAGTTTGTACACTATGTGCTAGTCAATGGTTTGTAATATTGAAAATTGCCCTGAGCTTTGCTAGGCAGACAGAATACAGGGAAGCAGTGGGTAATTTATAGAGCTGGCCAGAAAACAAAATGTTTTCAATTTTCCACAAAATGGAGGGAAATGTTTTAAAGAATATTTGGCAATTCCTTTTCCTGCTTGCTTTCTTCCCCAGCAAGCTTATTCTGGTCATTACTATGTCTACATATTTAAGTGCATGAGGACACACATACACACTAAGGAAATCAGATCACTCAAACAAGATGAGAAATCCCAGATGCAAGCCATGGAAGTTCTCCATTTATACATAAAAGACAACTCCTTGGGGAATCTAACCACTCTTCAATTGCAAAACATTTAATGGTGCAGAGAGGATGCGGATCTTGATCCTGCAAACACTTAACTTAAACATGTGCTGCAGTGTAAGTTGTTGAATAGTCCAAAGAAGTCAAGTGTGTAAAGCTAAGCACATAATTTAGTTGCAAATTGAAGGTCTTAAAACACTGCAGAATGTATTGCTTTTAAAACTTCCACTACTTTTTTTCTTAGCAATACCACACAAAGCAGGAAGAGATAATCACAGCTTGAATATCTTCTAGCAGAATTCTTGTAAAACCAAAGATTACACTCAGAAGGAGCAACTCTCATAACCTTTATGTTCACAGATGCCGAAAAAATGCTGGTGGTCTGGGGATTATCTTCAAATACACAATGCTAAGGCTCCAGTCAAACAGCAGGACGTCTGTTCTTAGCAGAGCAGCAAGGCTGGAAACAGAGAGGTAAGAGCATCACAAAGAGTCATAGATCTACAGAAGGGGAATTCCTAGTTTTACAAATCAGCAAATGCAATATCTCTAGATTAAATCTGTATCATCAAAGAGGAAAGATGTGAAATAATGTCTGACTTATTATATTGCCTTTGCAGAGGGCTTAGATACTGAATGTTTTAACTTCAGTAAACCTGCTGTTAATGGGTTGTGGAGTTTAAAATGACCCTTCATCCTCAAAATACAGATGAGCTGGCTGCTACATATGTGGGGGTACTCTGGAAAGAGAAGCCAAGGAGGTTATCAAGGACTGAGTGGGGAAAAAAGTGTTACAGGGATCTGTCTTGCTTAAAAAGATGGTTTTAGTTCCAAGACTGTCATTACACACAAGGCAAATAATAATCTTTTTGCCTCCCCTGCATTATCTTCCTTCTTCTTGATTGAACATTCATTCCCTATGAACAAGTCTATATTACTACATAGACAAAAATGAATAGATTTTAAACAGCCTTTTCCTTTGTAATATATGTAAGGTCAGACCAGTCTAAATAAAGCAGAATGAAAGAAAGAAAATGTTTCAATGTATGGGTCACTTTTACTTCTAAGTATCTTCACTTCTGAGCAATGGTCACTTTAGGTTAGTAACTAATCAGATCACATTTGCTTTCAAATAGTTAAAGAACAGCATTGACCAGGATAATTATTCTTTTCATCAGAATATAGAGGACATCAGCTTGGAATAGTCCTGGCAGGACACAGTAGATGTGTTTGAGATATGTGTTACCTGTTGACCTGTACTTGAAGCTTTAAAGTGTGGTATTTTACATTTCCACAAGGGACTCATAAAGCATTAATCTCCATCACATTTCAGGGCAGGTTACAAAACAAATTTCTAACGGGTGTTTGAGGACTGTTGAAGATATGAGAAGTTTTGTTATCCAGTGTTTTTCATTAGCTCCTGTTTTGATTTTATACCTGTGGACTGTATTTTGAATTCATGGCAGTAGATCCTGCAAAAGGAAGGTGTTATATGCAATGGAAAACTAAAAACACACAGGCAGGACTGAAAAAAAACTCACTTAAATATAAAGCCCTCTCTCCTGAATTATCGGAACTGTATTAAAACCATATAAATCCTATGACCAACTTTTACCAGCACAAAGTCATGTAGCTCAGTGGGGCCATACCAGTGTAACTAGGTGTCCCCCACCATGGGCTATTACAACACCCAACATTTTCCATTCTATTCAACCTTTCTCCCTCAACTTGCATTCAGACATTGCTGTAGTATAACAGCATAATTTGGCTCTGCTGTTTACAGTTTTTTCTGGTATCTTTTATGTTGATTTCATCCGACAGTTTCAGCAATGACCTGCTGAAAGCATTCTCCAAGCCCATGGGTGGTCTCTGAACCATACAGCGAAGGAGTTGAAAACTGAACAGTATTACAGACCAATAGGCCTAACAGGAGATTATTAATAATAAGATACATTTATTTAATTTTATAATTTCATAGCACAGGGTCATAAAGAAGAACACTTAGAATACCAATAGTAGTAGGAAGCTTTACCACTAACAGTAACAAAGTATTTCTGTAGCTCCTTAAAGCACAGCAGCTCAAAACTCTTCCAGCTGATGAATGTCACTTAACTGCAAATTGAGATACAGCAGGAAACAGGACTGTGTTTTACCAGCACTAGCTTTTCTACTGCCAACAGAAAAGACACAGAGGTTCATGGCTTTGTTCTGTTCACCTATCAAAACCTTCAGGTATTTGTCAAAACCACATTTCTTCATCAGAAAGAGCACAAGCTGCTGACACATCTTCTGAACATCTTCAAGTTTGAAGGAGTGTCGTATGGTACTAAGTAGATGAGGACTGGACATTAGTAATTATGTCAAGGACATCCATAATATAAAATAAAGTATTACAATTCTAGCAATAGCACTCAGTATCTTTCTCTTTATCAGTTACATACCCACACACGTACATTGTTTAACACATCCATTTATTTAATAATTAGGGTTTTTTAACTAATACTTTGTTAATTCTAGATAGAAATCAGAGTTTTACATATCCTTGTAAAATATTTGGTGCACTATAAAAATAACACCTATGAAGTCAGATTAAATATAATATCTTCTTTACTGCAAAGGAGATAAGTTGCCCCAACAGGTTGGAATAATAAGTCTTTGCTTAAGGAATGTGAAGAAGGAGTTCACCCTTAAGTCACCCGCTTACTTGTTTTCTCAGACACAAACAATATCCTACCAAATGTAACAAGTTAATCATGATTCCCTTTGTTAGGACCATAGATGTAAACTTAGCAGCTCTGAAGCCAAACAGCTATGATACAGAAAGGGTGTATTTTTAACTGGGAAGAATAAGAAATTCTGTTGTAATCATGGGTTTTGGGGAAGGATTAAGGCAGAGACAAATGTCTATGTATAGTCCATGTAGGAGAGGCAACTTAAGAAAAGCCAATACACTACAGTCTTGTTCTAGCTGGAGAAATTAAGTAGCTGGTTTGTTGGTTTTTTTAAGCAGTAATATCTCTGTCTAAATTTTATTGCTGAAGTTACCGTTTTATTCATTCTTGACCAACGCAGTCACTGGAACAAAAACGTCTATAAAAAAGATGGCACAAGGATTTGTTTTTTCCCCACTGACCATCTGGCTTTCATTCTCAGACCTACTTACAATCTATTTCTAAAATGACAAACCTGACATTATTAACAATATTAAACATCAGAATATAGCATTTACATTTTCTTCATCTTTACTCAAATCTCTGTCTCCATAAGCCATCTCATTATCTCACGCAGTTTGTATCAAAATTCCTAACCATAGAGGAAGAAGGGCAGTGGAACAGAAACTTCAAATTACAGTAAAACTGAAGAGAGTACTTAAATCAACATTATGCCAGAAAGACATTAAATAAAAAAAACCACCAACATAGCATTTACCACAGTTCCTTACACTACCAATAAAATGGGAACTGATCTTTTAAACTAATCTAACTGAATTAGATTAGTTTCTCCCTTCCATATCCAATTGTGATCTGTAGGTAACTGAAGCTTACGTATCTGTATTGCTATCAATACACCTGTGCTATTGTGCATAGGTTTAAGATCTGATCCATTACCTATACAGCATATTGCCTTCTGGAACTTAATTCATACAAATGATTAAGAAAAGCTACCGTTTAAAATTTTATTTATAAAATTTAACAATAATTACAACATGCAGGGAAAAGACATTATTGTCTCTTTTTTTTCCAGAATAAGATTTTACTTGATTCAGATTCCTGACTGCAGTTTCAGACCTCTATTTGAATGACTTAAATGAGGCTTTTGCACTTCTATCCTGAGATTTTTCTAGATTTTTTTTGCTCTCCCTTCCAGAACCTCTCAGTAGAGCTTTCCTTTCTCAACATTTCTGTTTGTTCCTACTGTTAGCTTCAAAACTTGAGGTTTTTTTGATATGCAATGTTAAATGCACATTAACAATTCAGATCTACTCACTTCAGTGGCTGAAAGAGGTGTACAAAGAACAAAGCCACAGTCCTGAACAAACCTGCCAACAGGAAGATCAGGTATCCATGTAAGAGAGTTTTAGTCCAGAGGGATCCATTGAACACTGACGGGGTGCTTTCCAACCCTCGCTAGCAAACTTATGATCTGTAGTAATAACCAAAACTGTAATGTTCCACAGGAAGGGAAGAGGAGAAAATGAGAGACAGAGAGAAACCGAACCAAGCCAAGCCAAGCCAAACCAAACCAAACCAAACCAAACCAAACCAAACCAAACCAAACCAAACCAAATCAAAGACCGTTGTTAATGATTCCTTGCAGTAGGGAATTGGCTGAGACTATTGCTCTCTATTTCTTTATTCTGTGGGTCATGTCTATACCCTAGGGTATCTCATTAACAATGGGATTCAAAGAAAAATCTTTCCTAACCTCAAATATTGTGATTTGTTTAATATTGAAAGTATGAGCAAAACACACCAAGACCCCAAGCCAGATCTCAGAGGTATTAGAAACTGATGCCTCTTTATCATCAGTTTCTACAGAGATTCTAGTAAATAAATTTTCTGTGCAGAGTGTTTATGGAATCTACATACCTTTTTTTTTTTTTTTAATTAGGAAACACTTTGCACTGGTAAACTTATCCAGTTTAGTCAGAAAATGTGGGAAAGTAAATAAAATATAAATCTGACAAACTTGTAAAATGATAAACAGACCTGATGCCAGAGGCTTTCCTGTGACTTCAGTGCCTAGCAGTTGAATGGTCCTCCTTCCCTTGGATACGAAAGTGTGAATATACACATGTATGTATTTTGGAAAGATCTGGATGTTAGCATCACATTCAGCCTCGGGCAAAGCCTATGCAAAGAGTATCACCTCTCCCAGGGGCACTGAAACAAGGAGCTACAAATGTTGATCCCAATCTGCATTGGTTTGATTGGGGATATTGTTAGTAGCTTGGCTTTGCTTATCTTTTTCCCCCTTCAGATGCCCATAACTGATCTGACTCAAAAATACTAACTTGAAATTTTCAGGCTGACTCTCACTTCGGCTAAGGTTGGCTTACAACTCCTCCTCTCCATTATCCTGCTGTAATACTTTCTAGTATTACCTGGGCAGACTTCTCTTCCCATCCCATTTAGACCACAGCTTCTCCAGCCTTGCACTTATATCCCCTTTCCATTTTAAGACACATTTTTACAACTCCAAAGTGGTAAGGGTCCAGTCCTGAAAATCCATATGCATGTTTAATCTTAAATTCAATGTCTGCCAGAAGTCAAATGAATTATTTATCTGCCAACTAAACCATGGATTTGTTTACAAGGTAGGAGCAATAAGAGAGAGAAAAGGTAGATTCATAAGCCATCTAAGGTTTCCCAAGTAAATTTGGCAATGGTTAGGTAGCTGTTGCTGCCCTGTTATTTTGTGTATCCCTTTTTTCTATACATCCACCCCTTGCTAAAGATTAAGAACATAAGAAAAGTCAAACCATATAGCTCAGTACCAGTGCCTGAGTGTGACCAATACCATATTGCCTAGAGAAAATAGGACACAGAAGTTAAATAATTCCTTGTCATGTTCTCAATTTTCTCCAGTCTGATGCTTAGGACTTCCTGAGCCAGACACTGTAGCTGCATCATGTTTAACACTTCTTGAAATTAACAGCCCTCAAAATAGTTCAGCGTAATTAATTTAGCACCAGGCTTTTAAATCTGGTGTATTACTGAAGTAATATTGTAGTGCTTTTCACATTGTTTGATTTTTCAGAAATCCAACTAGCAACACTACCTTGCACAATTTTGTAAAATAGTTTTTGAACATTTTTTTTATTACTACTTCAAAACCAGGTCTGTGCTTTGTTCCTGTGCCAACAGATGTCAGATCAAGTCATGCTCTGTTCTTTTAAGCATTTTAAAAACCAATGGTGTTAACCTAAAAATTCAGATGGCCAAACCATCAGAGAGGGAAGTTAACAGGGCACCAGACAGAGATTGTCCTTCCAATTTCTTCAAACTACAGATGATAAAAAACATTTTCATAATTTGCTGTGCCAAGAGAGTGCTATCTGCAGTGAGATATCTTACTTCTATCCAAGAAAAAGACATAATTTTATCTGGGGAACAGACAGGACATGTATTTTCCATTAGTGTGAGGCAGGGGGAATCTGTATTCCTCTAAATACTTGTTTAAAGCCTCAATAAAGCCCAATGGAAAATTGGGAGGGGAAAAAAATCACATCTCCTTCTCTCTGTGAGGACTTATTTCTCGGTTTCTTCTTACTGTATGAAGATACACATGAAAACAGGAATTCTGGGTGAAATCCTCAGCAAAAATCAGTGCAACTCCACACAGCTAAAGCTAATTGATGATCTGTGCTTCTGCTCCTTTAGAGTGCATCTGTTCTTACCATCCCACTCTTTATTAAATAAATAAATATTGCCTTTCTCTACAGTGCAGGCAAAGGCTTAAGGAAAGACACAGACTAACTTAGCGCAGCAGTCAAAGCTGAGGAAACACCACTCATGTGCTTCCTTCCTTTTATGATCCTCAGCTATGAACTCTCTCCTAGAGTCAGGGATCAGATCGTTTCATAAAACAAAGCCAAAGAACGTTCTCTTTCTGCTTTGGTGAATGCATCTTTTTCTTGCTGAGCTAGCCACACTTTATTTATTGGTATATTCAGTGTTATCAGATAACCACTGAATGTGGATAGGATGTACCTCTTATCAGGGGTGCCATGTCTGTATTTGGACACAGCCAGATTTGGCTGCTAAGTGATCCTACTGGCTCACAACTTTGTGAGCTGGTCCCACATAGGAGGAGAAACGATGGGCCCAGAAAGAAAGAACATAGCTCTTAGCACTAGAATGTGGGAGGTTTGATTTTAAATCCCCTTTCTTCTTGAGGGATTTTACTAAAACACATGTTTTAGTCTTTACAGGGCCAAAGCCTTTGATACTAACAAAGGTAATCTAAGAATCTGAGAAAAATATTTCATTATTTGTTCATCATCTGAATAGGTTATATATTTCAAGAATATTTTTTCTCACTTGCATTTTAGTAGAGCACTTAATTTAGTCAACTCTTACCCAGTAATGTTAATTTTTATTTGACAAACATCAAAAATAGTAGTGCAAATACGAACAGGATAAAGTCAATAAGACTAAGAGTATGAAGTACATGGTAACCTACAAGATCAATGCTTTGGACCTTACTCAAGTAATCTTTATTCTCTACAGGTTAAAGAATTAATTCCGTGTTTTTTCTACTGTTTTAAAATTACAACTTACTAAGCCGTACACACACAAAAACAAACCATGGGAGACAGAAAAAGAAGAAATAATACGTGACATTTGTATCACATGCACGTGATCAATGTAGTTACATGTCAGTGCCACAGTTCAGTATGAGTAAAACCAAGATTATTCTATTAATATTCCACCAGCCAAGGGACTTCCCAGACTTCAACATATTCTGGCACATTCTGAGTAAATACAGCTGATAGACCTTTGAGTTAAGTTTCAAGCCATTATGCAATAAAGAATATAAAAGTACTTGAGAACCATAAAAGAGCAAGGCGCTGATCCAAAGACAATTGAAATCAATGGAAAGCCTACCACTGATTTTATTTGGCTCTTAATAACCCCTAGAGATAGATTTCCTACAATTTATATTAAACCTCATACTGCTTATCCAAGCCAAATTACATTAGATTTTTATACTGAAGTCCTTTACTACTAAGTCAAATATAGTATATACAAGAGGTCAAATATGAGAGAGAATTAGAAGCTAAAACATACTAAAGATGTCATTACTTCTGAAAGCTAAACAGACTGTCAATGCTGAGTACATTTACATGGCAGTTTAAAAAATACCCTCTACAAATTTTAAAAGCATTTTGAAAAACAAATGCCAGTCAAAAGCCATGCAGTTTTCAGAAAAAGCTGCCAGCAGAATAAACATGAGCAAATTTAACCTCTTGTAATGCTGTAATGTTAGTCACAGAATGACCAAAATAAATAAATGGATATGACCATTACTGATTCTCTGATTCTATTTATTTGGTGTCAAAGATAGGGATGGGGGATAGAATCACATATCTCATTCTGAACTGGAACTGGCAATGTGTCTTAGTGATGTTTTGGGACATCAGTTTCAGAGCTGTTAAACCACGTTTTTAAATCAAATGACCCTCAGCTAAATGAAAAGTCACAGGACCCGCAATTTGAAGAGAAGATTGGAATTTGACTTTAAGGATAGAATTGATTAGATTAGACAAAGAATGTTAACAATTTATTGTTTCAGAAAGAAAAAGTTCACTTACCATTCACAAACATGAACTGGCACAATTAAAAAGAAATTATTTTTACAAACAGAAAGAACTAAAAACATGAAAGGGCAAGTGCAAGAGAACTCATCCCTCTCTGATGCTTTTAGATCTGCCCAGAGCTGTGGGCTATCTTTCAGCCATCTGCTCCTTACAGGAGGGGTGTTATCTGCTAAAGGCAACTCTTTCCAAACACTCAGCACTTGGCATTACTACAACGACCCTTTGAAGCTTTGCAGGGAAATCTCTTCCAGCTTCCAAGTTCTGCTCACAGCTTTATTTGGAGTAATCATCCATGTTCTATCTCTGCACAGAAAACAAATACAGTAACATAGGTTTAAAGGGCTTGTTCAGATTTACATTGCCTACAATACAGACAGGCTTAATGGTACAGCACAGAGGATTCATCTAAGAAAGACTTCCATTCGTACTTTTAGCTACACAGTCTGAAAAGGCTTATAATAAATCAGATACAGTGGGCAATTTTAGCTTAAACTTAATTAGATTCTTCTCTAATTGTTTACCTTTATTTACAAAATATCACTAAGAAGCTGTAAGTGTCAGGTCTGGGGATTCATTGTTCAGGACAGCATCCACCCACCCAGCTACTCCCCTCAGCTCTCAGTCTCTGGTTCCCCTCTCCTGTGCACCAGCATTCACGCTAATTACGTGTTATTCCAAGCAGCCTACCATAAGCACTGCCTTTGTTGCAGGCGATCCCCTATTTACCTTTGAGTTTAGGGCTTGGGTATAACTATAAAAAACATTCGTGGCTTTGTTTGGAGCCAAACACTTTTAAAACTCAAAGATGATTTCTCATTTCCAGTTCACACCTGAACAGCTATGCACATGTACTTGTGGATGTACACATTTTGGCAAACACTGCTGATTGTTCCTCCTGACTTAGTTATCTGCAATACTTAAGGCTGTTACTCCTTTATCTTTAATCAGCCTGCTATCCACTTGCCTGCTGCCCACTCTGGACTATTCCCCCAAATGCAATTTGAGATAGCATCATCTTGTTAAATATTGTGTAAGACGCATATTTCATATATATTAAGTTAATGATCTAAGATGCATGTTATAGAGGTCACACTAGCATGCTGGCAATAGAAGTGACAGATGAAGTAAGAAGTTGCTATGTTGGCTGCATTTATGAGAAAGTTCCCTTTTTTCTCTTTCACATTTTTTCTAGGATTCCTGTTACGCATACACACACGCCGGAGCTGCACAGTCACTAACTTATGCACATAAACCATTAAACAAGTACAATCTAGTTGCAGCACCAGGGACTTAACATCAGCAGAGCCACCGTCTTTTTTATCTGAATTTTTAAACTTCTGCAATGACTCTATTTTCAGCATTGCCCAAGTCCCTGCTCCTTGTCATCCAACACGTCTGTTTTCTCCGATTTATCACCATGCTCTTCCCTCCCTAGTAACTCAGTCCTGAGTCAGCAAAAGCACTTTTACTCAGGCTTCGTTCAAAAAAAAAAAAAAAAGAAGTTCATTCATAGACAAAACTTAAGAATCCACCTTAAATTAAATATATATTTAAAAGCTTTACTGAACAGACCTAGCTTACTAAACTGGAAGTTAGCCTTGGAATAATTTTCAAAACCAACCTTACATCTCTCTTTCTTCATTGTTATTAATAAAATCCACTCTGAGAAATGCCGCTCTGTGCTGCAATGTCTAAATGCTCCCTAGCATTGACACCATTGCTCCCTGTGTCGTGTTTTTAGTCACACTTTAAAGTGTTTACAACAGTAATGACTTGGACTACACAATCATTTATAGTATCTTAAATTCTTCCTCCATTTGACAGTCTTGGTTTTTCCTCCCAAACATCCTGCTACTTAATAACATGTACATACAAAATTGTAGTTTGACTTCATATTCCATCATAAGTGAAAGAGGTGTTTTCAGCAGTGCAAACCGATTTTACAAAGCCTATGACTTAATTAAAACTATGTAAATTACTGTCTAAAACTTTCTGAAATTGCAACCCATTGGGAAGACCTATATTCCTATTATAAGCATGAGGCTTCCCTAGAATTACTTTCCTTTTTCATAAATTCACTGTCACTGACACACCTCTGTCACCGCGAGCGCCTAGCGCTGCTTTTGGTAAGTTGCCAGCTCTTTTAACACAGTATGCTCTTCCTCTGCTGTCGCTGGAAGAGGCTACAAGGCTGATAGTAGCAGAGGGAGCTGGCAGAGGAAAACCAGTGCAGAAAAGATGAAAGGTATCTTTACGCCAGCAGCCGTTATTGCCACCTCTTTTGGTCTCCTGCGTGATCCCTGATGAAAGGTGTTAATCCTCCTGTAAATACCACTCCATCATGATTAGCAGGGGTCAAAGAAGTAGCTCAATGTTTAGATTTTGTAAAAGCTTCTCATGTCTCTCTTTCTAGGTCCTTATTTTTGTAACTTGTGTTGTAAAATACCTCCTTCTTTTTGTCTTCTCTATAAACACACACTTTGGGAAAAATAAAATGAAAACCCAAACTAATTTCAGATGTATGCAGCTTACCAGGATAAAAGTTGATCATATCTGGTAACAAATAACCCAGATAGTTGACTAATCAATTAAGAAAACTCATAATTAAAAGTTCCCTGAATGCTTAGGAGAAAAGTATCTGCTTCAGAGAACTGACAGAAATCCAAGACTGAGTTCAATGCTCAGGCTGTGCCAGCGATTCCTTTGAAGAACCTGCTGCTGTCATAGAACTGAACTGCTTCTTCCAGTGAAGAGGCGTGGGGTGCGTGCGCGAAAGCAGACTGAGGTTACCCACACAACGGTGCCGTGTCTCTGACCCGACTCCAAGCCCCGATAACCTCCTTCTGCAGGGAAATCTGCTCTGCAAAGCGCCACCCAGGTCAGTACCTCCTGGAAGGAGTCTTCACCGCACATTTTACCCTTGCAGACGTTCAGTGGATGGCAGTAAGCCGTGTTTTAGTGCCAGCAACACTTATTTGTTTGATTTAGGTCTGCACATCCTAACGAGAACATGAAACATTTCTGTGGCCTGCTGTATACCCTTGCGTGTGCAAAGTAGTTCAGTGCCTGCACCACCTCAGGCCTACAAAGAAAAATACCAGCATTGCCAAATCCCAGACGCCGAGTTTGCCCTCTTCTTTGTCCTCTGCTAGACGTTCCCAAACAGGCGCATCTCCCAGCAAGCCTTGAAATTTGGTTGCTTGAAACCACTGAATACTTGCTGAACTCGTTCTGCATTAATGGTGTCCAACAGAGCGGTTTGTGATTATTACTAAAGCAGAAGCGTAAAACACCCTTGGTGATCTAAGGAAACGACCAAAGGATTCACAGCGAACAATTTGAAACTGGCTCTTTTTTGGCATTTTACTGCAGCTTAGAAAATAAATACAGTTAGGGGTCGGAGGACGGTAGGACATTGCCCGTTCTTTCAAGACGCCGGCCAGCTTCGGGGCCGTCGGGGATTCGGAAAAGCACCTTCCTAAGCGCCCCGACGGGAACCACGGAACGTCCTGGTTGCTCGCTGAGAACCTCCCCCGGTGGAAGATGCGGGCCGGGGACGCCCCCGCCGCCCCACCCCGCCGCGCCCGGGCCCGGGCGCAGGCCCCGGCCGCCGCCCACGCGCCGGGAGCGACCCCCGCCGGGGCCGGCCCGGGGGCGGCGGCCCGCGGGCGGCGGGGAGGCGGGCGGAGGGCCGGGCCCCGCCGAGGACCCCCCGAGGGAGGGGCCGCACTGAGGCGCGGGGCGGGCGCCGGGAGCCGCCAGAAGCGCGCGGAGAGTGCCGCCCGCCGCGGGAGCGGCGCTGAGGGGAGCGGAGGGGCCATGCCGGGGGCCGCCCCCGCCGCCCGCCGCCTCTGGCTCTGCGCGGCGCTGCTGGGCTGCCTGGCGGCGGCGGGGCCCCGCCGGCGAGGTAAGCGGCGCCGGGGCGGGCGGCTGCCGGCGGGGGTTCGCCGCCCGCAGGAGGGGAGCGGGAGGGCGCGGAGGCGGCGGGGCAGCGCTGGCCCTGGGCCCCGCCGGGTTCGGCAGCGGCCCGCGGCGGGGAGCGGGCGCTGCCCTTCTCCGGTGCCAGCCAGCGGCCCGGCTCGGCTCGGCCCGGCTCGGCTCGGCCCGGCTCGGCTCGGCCCGGCTCGGCTCCGTCCCCGCTGCCCGCACGCCGCTTCCTTCCCAGCCCCACGGTTACGTGCGAGCAGTTTCACTGGAAGAGGCCTAACTTCACGAAGTTAAAGTTACCAGTGTTACTGCTGAGAGAACAGAAATTGTCACCGTCACGGCGCACTCGCGGGGAAAAACCTACCGAGTGAAAATCGAAGAGCAGGGGCGTTGATTCTCCCGCTCGCTCCTCCTTGCTCTCCTTCCCCTGTGCGCTGGAGCACCTGCGGGCATCGGCGCTCCCTTACCGGGGACCTCTGCAAAATGCTTTGCAAAACCTGTGCAAAAACCTTACCCGTGTTGCTCCAGATTTCTGAGAGAAAATCCACGTAAGGAGTAGGTACAATAGCGTATTCTGTTGAGAGCTACCAGAAAGTACTCTATAAGCGTATATTTTACATCTTTTTTTAAAGGTTACGCAACTACTTACTACCTTTACAAAGCGCTCTTTAGGGTATTGACACGATTGGTTGAAAACTGTTTTAACACTCATTTGGATAAGGTTAGTTATAAAGATGTATTAATGTGTGCGTGTTGATTCTGTTTTCTTCTTTGTTCCCTGTATGAATAGTATTCATATTCCTGTCCCATTGCATTGCGATACTGTCGTTGCCACAACATCTGTGATCATGTTCTTTTATAGGTCTGTCCAAGCAAATGGTATATTTTAGGTAAATAGTTACAATAATTTTTATATTTTGCTTTAAAAGTGTTACCCTACATAACCACTTCAAGATAACTTCTTCCAAAAAGTGAACTTCGTTCTATTTTAGTATTTTGGAAGAACTTAAATCCAAAATACATCCGAGCACTTTTGTTAAACACAGTCCTAGTTCTAATTTCTGCCTTGGGATGTTGATATGCTGCATCCTTTGCAGTCGGTAGATGCAAGAGATGCAGAGATGCAGTAGATGCACAGATGCAAGTAGATGCACATTCAGGATCAGGGTGGGCGGTTACTATTGGTTCATCTGTAGTCATTTGCCAGATCCTGGCCTTTGGACAGCAGGAGGTAAATACTGATAAGCTGATTGTACCTGAGGAACTGAGTTGCCAGTCCTGCCACTCTGCCCTTGCCTGCCTGTACTCCCGTGAGTGGCTCCTTTTCCCATCTATACTCTGGTTTGCACCCAGCAGTCCTCAGTCCCTGACTGCTCCGTAGTGCTGGACGCATTATGGACAGGTGGAAAATCATCGGCCCCTCTCTGCACATGGATTGGAACAGAGATGTGAAGAGGGAATTGAAAAGTCCTTCCTTTGCGGAACTCCTTTTCCACCCGAGTGCCTCAGAGGCAGTCATCAGGAGCCACCTCAATATCTCTTTGTGGAAAATGAGCTCCTCTGGTGATTTCAAGAACCTCTTTGACTTTTGGTGAACATGTGGTGTTCAGAGTACCTATTACCTGACCCTGTTTGTAGCAGTCGTGGTACAAACCCCAATGTGTTGGCAGAGATTTCATCTATATCTCTTCCAAAACGCTCATCCGTTGGCACAATGCTATCCTTGTGTTTAAGATGTTGCAAAAGTTGTATTCTTTTCCAGCTTAGGGTCACATTTCCCAGTATCTGTCAGGACCAAGTAGGTCTGGGTTGGATCCAGGCAAAGCTCACTGTATTCATCCTGATGACGGTCAGGAAAATGCAAATATGGAATCAAATTCTTCTGGCATGCAGAGACCTCAGTTAAAGCACAGTAGAGAGCCATATACAGTATTTAGGGTGTTTGTGGAAATAAGCACAGAATATGATAAGTAAACTCAAATTCTAGGCAAACAGCTGCATAGTTTCCCAAGACGGATTGCTTTTTCAGCAGACAGTATGTAGTGTCTGGACCTCCAAGCAAAATGGGAGAGTTTGACTTCCTAGAAATAGGTCTCTCCTCATAGCCTATTGCACGTGTCTCCACTAGGTTAAGCTAAACCAATGTTGCAAAATCTACAAAGGAGGATGAATTTCTTGGTCTTAATTCTCAAGTATTCATTTGTGTATCTTATAATCAGTATTCCGTTATTCTAAAGCAAATATTTAAATTTATTAAATCACCAGTACATTTAAAGGACTGAAAAGAAATAATTAAAAAGAATATTCCCATATATATAGAAAGACTTCCATCAAGAATAATCATGCTTAAATGATAAATTCTGTTAAAACTAACATGAATTTTCCATTTTGTGTCAGAGCATGCCAGAATATTTTGTGATTGTGGGTGAAGTCAAGTCAACACTAGCACATACGCCTTCCCATACTTCAGTGTTCCTCCCATACTAGGCAGAGCCGGTAGCTAAGCTTCCTTAGCACTTTCAAGTTATCAGACCCTGTTTCCAGTTCCTTATTATTTTGTCAGACTTGACTCATTGGGCTGAAAATAGGTGGGTGTTAGGCATGGGCAAAGCTTTTCTGGAGCATTACAGCAAAATCGGTATTCGTCATTCTGAGAATGAATTTTGAAAGAATGCTTATATCAAAGTTTTTTTTTTTTTATACAACCTGAAAAAGGAAATCGTGATTTCAGTGGAAAATTTAGCCAACTCCCCTCTTAAATGCCTGTGCTTTGAGCAGATCTGGTCTGCAGGGGTAACTTTTTTCACAGAGAACACAACATTCATTTCTTGTGTATATATCCATAAGTATAATAGTTTTATTTGTTTCTGCTGTTACTAGAGTTAGACAGCAGATTAGTTACACTCAGATGTGTAATAAAATATTTTAATTTGTATTATTGATAATGGCAGTTATTTTCAGTTGTTTTGCAGAATGGGTAACGAAAAGAAAGAAAAGGAAAAAAAAATAATCAACCAGTGTTATGCAATGTGAGATTTCCAAGCAATAACTATGGAAATATTAGCGTACTTCTGAAAAGGAAGAAAGAATACAGGAAGAGCTGGGTGACATTTTAAAGTGATGTGCATAATAATAAGAAACGTATAATTTGATCTTTAGTAGGATTTATAGCCCTATTAGAAGTGAGTACAGTCAGCTGTTCTGAAGATCTATCAAACGATGATCTAATTAAACTGGAGGAAAAGAAAATAAGGACTTGTCTCACGTCTAGTTTGATTTATTAATGTAAAAGGTAACAGATATTAATTGTTTCAGGAGTGATTCAGTTACAGGAAAGAAAACTAATGAGGGTGCTGCATGAAAGGGAGAATTCCGGTAAAAAATAGAAGAGAGGAAGAAACTTTCTCCATGGTTCGTAAAGTGCTTGTGCTGTAGCCTGCTTGGAAAACATTTCAATAACACACATGACTGACCTGTGATTCTTCAAGGGCTTTTCTTCAAATTCCAATGAAGGATAAATTCTCAGTAAGGTCAACTTGTGTGGGCACGAATAGCCTACAGGCTACTACAAGCCACTCAGAAGCACAGTGGTGGCACAGTCAATCACATTGACTTCCATCTGCCCTTAGAGGATGGAAGATAAAGCTATTGTTACCTGCCTGGGTAGCCTAAAGCCATATCAGATTAAATCTTCAGTCTTTGAAAGACTATAGGATTCTCATACTGTGCTTGAAAGAGATGAAGTCTGTTCTTTCACTGGGGCATCTTCATTTAAAGGAGGGGAATTACCTGATTTTGAAACTGTTCTATAATTGTGGTTATCTAGACAATGACATGAAAAATGTGGAAGATAGTGCATTATTGCATGATCTGAACCAAAATATGTTTGTAATCAGTGACACAATTACACCGTGCAAAACATGGGACAAATGCAGAAAAACCTGGGAGCGAAAACTGAAGATCAGAGTATTAATATTCAAAATGTTAGATTACAGAGCTTTGCTTACAGCTGCATTTTTTAGTTCAGTATCAGCATTGTGGAGGCAAGAATTAAGATTAACTGTGTCATTCAATATAACCTGAAATTCCATTCACAGTCAGCATCAGTTGGTATCCATTTTTAAAAGCAAGGTAAATAAATAGGTATATGTTAAATGTTATTTATTTAGAAGCATTCTCTTACTTTTTTCCCCTACTTTCACTTCCTAAGGACATTCCTGAGCAAGAATGGCCATTCCATATGTTGCATGCAAATATGCCATTAGCCAGAACTTTTATTGTCACTGTCTTTGACAGGAGTCAGCTCGGCTGCCGGGTCAGACTCAGAAATTCTAGCATTCTGCTTTGTTTCTGAATGAGTCTGCATTTAAAAAAAAAAAAAAAAAAAGTCGTTAAAGACTTCTTCATTTTACCTATCAGCAATTTTGAGATTTTTTTTTTGAGGCCACAGGGTCACGTAGATGTCCAAATATATGTTTGTGAGTTGTATTTACTTTATTAAAATTTAGCATGTCAGTCATGCAAATTGACTTAAAATGTGTAACTAAGTATCTCCCCACTTCCGTACACACTTTTGCTGTGATCTGCATGTATACATGCAAACTGTATGCAACTGCCTCTCATCCATTTGAGGGAATTCTTCATTTCATGCATAAGAACTCTGTAAAGTGGTAGCCTATTTACAGAAGACCTTTGGATAATCCTTACTCCACTTGAAGTAAGATTTTGATCCTCTCATATATCTGACACCCCATTTTTATTCAGGTTGCTAGGTTTCATAAACATCAGTGGAACTAGAAAGTCAAAATCCAGAGAGAAAGTATAAACATATTCCTTTCCACTGTTTTTGCATCTAGGGTAAATGCCTAATGTGGTTATTAATTTGCATTTATTGTCCACTTAAAGAAGGGGAAGTTACCACATGATGAATTCTATTAAATTTTAGAGTGCTAACATACCTATTTGTTGTTGTTAACAAGACTTCATGATGTTTTTCAGTAAAAGCAGCTTCACCTCATATTGTGATTTATCCATATTTTCCCATTAAAAATACTTCACATCTTTTCTAACATACTTGTTAGGCATTCCATCTTGATACTTGAAATACTCTTGCTCCACAGTTCTTGAATGTTCTCCTGGTGGACATCAGATCCTGCAGAGCCCTTACCGAAGCGTTGATTTTGATTCATCCCACCTCCAGCAATCGGCTATTCAGGATTTAATATGTGATCATTCCCTAACACCAGGATGGTATCGCTTTATGATTTTTGATAAGCCTGCTGAGATGCCGACCAAGTGCGTGGAGGTATTGTTACTACTCATTTGATTATGAGAAATACATATTTTTTTCTTAAGAATTTTTCAGCAGGATAGGTATAAAAAAAGAGTACAGGTATGGAGACTGATGTGGAGGAATACAGAGTACCTATTTTCTCTAAATACTTGAGTATATTAAAATGTGGTAACTGGACAATTAATTCTTGAGCGTTAAAAAATCTACACTGAATGGGCAATAGCAGAGGATGATAAATTACATCCCTTTTAGAGCACTCAAAAACTGTCATTTGTAGTCACTGCTAAAGAAGATTTTCTCAGTGGCAGCATATCAGGGACCTCATGTTGTAAAGCTGCAACTATGTGATGGTCAGTCTGTTAGGGAGGCCATGTGAAAGCGGTGTAAAGACTTGCAGCCCATGAATCCAGTAATGCTGGAGCTTTTAAAGTCTTCATGTCAGAGAGAAGAGATTACTCCTAAAATGACTTGAACTAACAGAGCTAACTGAAGATTAGTTGCCTTGTCATCTGCAAGTCCCCTAAGACTCAAGAATTATTTGGAATATGGAATACTTTAGACTTGTAATGCTTTATTTTAGAGCGTACCAACATCTCTGTAATTGTCATATTCTAAGGAGATACATCTTTGTAGTTTCCTATTTTAAAACATTTCTTTTTAAAAAAAAAAAGTCATTACAATATTTTACCCATGATTTTTCTAATGAATTAAAATTGCCTGATCAGTCTCTTTATAAAAAAAAGAAAAAAAAGGAAAAGCCCAACAATGAAACACTTTTAGAGGAATACAAAAGAGTTAAAATGTACCAATAAAATTAAATAGCGTTTCTAGCAGCCCCTCTTATTTATTTATTTATTTATTTATTAAATCTTTACAGCAGTATAAAGCCACTGAACTACCTTTAATGTGCAGCTGACTTAAGGACTCAGTGGGCTGTGTTGCAGAGGCTACTGTTATCCAGGCTTTTATAGTGAAAAAAACTAGCAAAAAGTATGATTCCTGAAGGACTTTCTTTCAGTTAGATTTAATACAAACAAATTAATTCACTAGTTATATCTTCTCAAAATGGATACTTTTATGGAAAGAACCAGCATGATAAACCAGGTGAAAAACCAACATTTTTCAGAACAGAGGTTAGACTAGCAAGATACCTGCTCAGATCATCTAGGAAAGTTTTAGAAATCTGCCCGAAGTTCCCAGTGCTCCGTAAATATTTGGTAAAAATAGGCTACCACCCTAATACGGTGGAGTCCAGATAATTACAGTTGGAAAGAGATTGATTCAAAACGTTTTCAGCAAATGAAATTTATGCATTGACATCTGCTTCTTTGCATCTGTTGACAAAAACAAGGCTTTTTTTTTTTTTTTTTTTTTTAAATCTCAAAGTCAAAACATTAAAACCAAACTAAAATGGATTTCTTGTTTGGGAAGTTTCCTCCTTTCTTTCCCTTTAGGAGAACTTTTATTATAGCTGTATTTAATCCTTGTCAAAGATTCAGACTCTCTTAAACAATCCATCCCATTTCTGTCTACTTCTCATTAATTCTGTCTGTGATGGATTGATGGTGGGCTCAGATATTCTAGATTAAGAAAGAAGAGTGTACTTTTGAGATGAGTAATTGCTCAATGAGTCTGCCATAGTCTTTAGACCAAGAGCTCTACAGGCAAGATGATCTGAGACCTTTGTTCACTGTCAGGTCAAAGAAAGGAATACTTGAGGCGATGTATGAAGGAGAAGAGGTTCTCAAAATCTCACAATTTCAGATTTATAGTTTTCACGTAAATATTTTCCAAATGCTGGCTTTAATACACTGTGCCCTTCTAGGTGTTTCCTTCAGTTTGCTTTCTGCAGCACATGAAAGACAGGAGGTGATCTTTAACTTATTCTGGTAACCCATGAACCAGAAACCTTTGTCTCCTTTTCTCAGGATTTATTTTTCTGTATTCCACTGGTAAACTCTGGTGTCTGCTATCAGACTTGCACTTCAGTTACCGTGATTGGTTCTACTGTTAAGTTGTGACCTGCATGGCAGCTTCCTTGACCTGAAGACTCACATAGCCACAGTGGTGAGGGATGAAGGAAACTATTCCACAGCACACTTCTCACTCTGTGAGGAAAAGCATTGAACAAGGCTTTTGTCTGGGTGAGAGGTAACAACAGCTATCTTAAATCACCTGTTGAATCAGCATCTGAACCACAGACCTTGTGAAGTCTGCTTGGTAAACGCCAAAGGATTTCAGGTTTCGAGGAAGTCACTGTGGTTCTAACAGGGGTGCTACAAGTGTATCTCTTTCTAAAGGTGGAAGTCACTGTGGTTCTAACAGGGGTGCTACAAGTGTATCTCTTTCTAAAGGTGGGGAATTGAAAGACAGACAGGGCTTATCAGGTGTTTTGCATTTTTGGCTAGGGCTGTAAGTAACCTTGCGTCAGCTGGGCACATCTCTTAGAAGAAGTCCAGGAGCTTAGCTGAGCCTTCACTCCATGGCAAAGGGCAAATGAAACATGTCAGCCTTAGCACCTTTAGCTGATATTCAGCGTACGTGTGTTCTACCCTGTGTTTACTGTGCTCTGATAGCATGCACACAGTCAGTTACTGTAGGTTGATGGGTGCAGAGTAACTCACTAAGCCACAACACAACTGTTAGCTTTTTTGGGCAAAACACTTGGGTGTGGCTCCCGATTAAATTCTTCAGGCACTAAATAACAGCCTGTCTTTAGAAACACAAAGAAGGACTTAAGTCTCTTTTGTGTGTATTTGTATTCAACCTTGAGGAGGAAAGTAAGCAAGCCCTCAATTATACTGTCTAAACTTTGTTAAAAGCTCATGCAGGAAATTACTTGAATACGTATGTACCTCTTATTAAAGCACAGCAACAGTTTGATATAGCGTTAACCATTTTCTGATGTTTTTCTCTGGTGCTGAAGATGAATCGCTGTGGTACTCAAGCCCCCGTCTGGTTGTCTCTGAGGGAGTCAGAATCCATGCCTCGACCTGGCGAGATCAAACAGTTAACAGCTTGTGCTACATGGCAGTTTTTCTTCAGCACTTCAAAAGACTGCTGTCTTTTCCGAATCCCTGTCAGTGTGAGGAACTGCGGAGATTTCTTTGTTTACTTACTGCAGCCCACCCAAGGATGCATGGGGTACTGTGCAGAAGGTGAGAAAATGCATGCTCTAACTCAACCAAGTGTGTGTGTATGTTTATGGGTAAGCGTGTTTCTCTGATAATTGGCTGAGCGGAAATATCTGGAAAGAGTTATATATCATAAAATTTCTTGCAATCCTTACTTTTAATATTGATACGATAGAAAAATGGTTTGGTGTGGTAAGGTGGGTTCACACCACCCCTTTTTAACTTACATTTAGCACTCAAGTATTGTTCAAAGCTCAGAAACTTAAGAACTGAAATTTTACATATAATGAGGTGGGGATATAAGACATCTGGAAATCAAAATTCAGAGTACCTGCAATGACACTCATACTCTGCAAATACCCATTACTGAATATGCATAGAATTATGTGTCAGAGTAAATTTTGTTTAAGAACTTGACCAAACTGTATTTATATCAATTATTGTTTAGTGTTGTTAGGAATATTTTTCTTACTGTAACTCTTTTATCATCTTTCTGGAGAGCATACACGTTGTTGCTAGAAGAAAATTCAGCACAGAAATGCTCTACTGATACATACTTCATTAGTACTATGAGAAAGAGCTGAAGTGCAGTCCTTTTGCAACGTCTTGTGTTGTCTTGGACCCTTGTGCTGCCAAAGCGTGTTGGTGTTCACAGCTCAAAACTTCAGTATTTCATTATTCGAGTTAGATGTTCTAGATAACTTAAAGAAGGCATGGTTAAATTGTTACAGTTAAAAATACATGAAACAGTGACAAATTAGTGTAGTAGGGAATTCTTATTAGCTCTTATAACACACCATTGTGAAAATACTAGCAATATTTTCATGCATCATATACTGTATTGCTCTAAGTCAAATTCTCTGTTACTGACTGCTTTCAAAAGCTTGATAGCAAAACTATCAGTGGGTTTTCTGGTGCTTTGTTGGCCCATCATTACACCTTTAGGTCCAGTTGTTAAGGCATTCTCCAAGTGTTTATTGACAGAAAAAAAATGCCAGAAATGGGACATTTCAGCATGCAAGTGACTGAAGCAATGAAGAACTCCTGCACCATAGGACTTTGCATTTACTTTGGATGATGGCTTATGGAGAGGAAAGAGGATATAAAAACCATAGGCAGCGAGTTAGCAAATTTTTACTGCCTGAAAATAAAGTAGGCAAGAAACATAACTCTGGTTTGGCTCTGCTGAATACTGTAAATCTGAAACACATTTTGATTTTAAAAGCCCTCTTTTAGAATGGTGTTTTCATGCGAAGTACATTGTACTCTTGTGCTGCTTTTTGTATCTAGGTCACCATGTGTACTGTGTTTTCTCTTTAACACTTGATAGCTGTAAATGCTTGATGCAAATTTTCAAACAGTCTCTCCTCTACATGCTGAAGAATTCAAATGTTGTATCACTGAAGCATGGAACACCAAAATCTGCTCTTCATTCTTTTTGGTGGATGGGGTTTTCAGTGTTGCTGCTGACCTTTTGACTTCATTTGAGTGAGGTGACTAACCTCCTTCTACTCCTGTTACAAATGCACTGGTATTTTCATGTTTAATCAAAGTTCCACTTTTTTTTTTTTTTTTAATAATGTTCAAAGTACCAAATAATAGCAGTGCACGGCCTCTTTTTGTTAGGCCCCTGAAGGAAAGATGATTTTTTTCAAAGCAGGTTTGCACTGAATTTGGCTGTCCAGGGTTACAGTTAATGAATAAGCATTCAGATGTGGTTTTGGGGAGACAAAATATATATTCAAGAGAATAGTTTACTTCCTTTTTATTCCCTAACAACATCTATAAGCATTGGCTGGGTACATCTGCAGTAAAAGGTGTAGAGTAGGGTAGCAGGAAGAATGTTCTGTACCCTTCCTCCTAGGTGTAGCCAATCTACATGTGATGTCCAATACAAGCCTTTGTATTGACTGCTACCATAGCTGTATATGGGTCGGATTACAGGATTGCTTCTGTTCTGCTAATTTACACTTCAGTTAGTGTCTTGTGATATTTGTTGTATTTTTAACATAGAGCAATACTTTAAGAGCGTTGGTGTACATACTCCATATGTGTGTGAATATACAATTTAAGAACAATTTATAGTTCTTCCAGATGCAAAGTCACAGACCTGTGATCCTGAGGGAATGGGAAATCAAGGTGTCTGTAGCAGTGAGTATTTTGTTTTGATTTTCAAGATTTTCCATGCATCTATGACCCAATAATGTCAACACTTAGTCATATTCTCTCGAATAAAAACATGTTCATGTTGTCAACAGTATTGCGCAGTCTGTTGCAAAATGAGCAGTTTGGAGGCAATTTCAGATCTTGGACTACAGAAGTACTTTCTCAGCATAATGTTCAGAATAAGTACCAAAATGTTAAAAAGTAATTTTAGTAATGCTGATTTACAGATTAGTTTGATTCTTTGGGAGTCAAATATAAGATGAATCGACAAATCATATTGTTGCTTATTCTGTCCCTTTTTACATAACCTTTTTTTTTTTTTTTTCCCTCCCCAACCCCTGTCTTTATAAGTAGAGAAAATATTTTTCTGTCAGGCAAATTCCTTTGGATGTTGCTCTCTTCTGTCTGGTAAAATAATTAATTGTATTTTATACCCTTGGTTTTGGGTTTTTTTTTCCCTTCTTCAGCACCTTCCTGTTGGCTAGAATATAATCAAAGGCTGATAAAGAGTTTTTTCTCCTTTTAATAATTAATAAAAGGAACATACACATTTTTGCTGATTCTCTAAGCAATTATGTAATATTTACACCTATGAGAAAAGGTAAATATTAGTGTATTAATTGGCAAAATATATATCAGTGTCATTTCATCCGATATTGTTTTTGCACAGAATAAAAAGCACAGACCACACTTCTGTTTGACTAGGTAGCCTGGCTCCTTCATCATCTCCATCTCTGTCACCACCACTACCAACCATTCCTGAAGTTGTAGCAGAGTTGATCAAAGGCAGCATTTACCTAAGGTGTACCTTTGGCGTTCCTTTTGCAAACAGCTCAGTAGGATTCATTGTAACTTGGTCAAGACTTGCTCCTGAAGGTGTCAAAGAAGAACTGAAACATGAAACAGCAGTTCATACCTTCTCACTTCTAGAACTAGATGGGATAAACGTCAGACTTGGAGACAGAGTATGTTGAAACATAATTATAATCTCTTTGTATCTTTGTAAATATGGCTCAGTAGACTCTAACAGCTGTTAGAGACACAGTTCCAGCACCTTACTGTATAACTTTTCTTGGCAGAAGCATACTGCCTCTAGTTGTTGTTTACACCAACAGTGCCCATATGAATGTGGAAACGCCACAGAACGTATCAGTAATTATCACTGCCGTTAAGGTTTTGAGACTGTCTGTCTCAGTACAGTATAGTGTGCCTCCAGGAAATAAATGTTTATTCAAGTGGCATCTCTTAACCCTCTGCTGTGATTTTGTTTGATACTGTAAATTAAGAGGATTTTTGGATGCAACTGCATCTAAGTGAGAGGCTGTAAGAGCCAGAGGTTGTGAGAAGCTGCGTTGTTGATTCATTAGATAGATTTCTTCTCTCTGAATCAATAATGAGCTGCTGCTTGATGGTTTTGTCTCTAGTATCAGATTTAAATGGTTTAATCTCTGCTGTCAAAAGCAGCGGGAGTACCTGCATTATCTTCCATGGTAGCAGAATCAAGACCTAGGCTCTCATGGTAACTTTGAGAAGCTTAAGCACTGGAAAATCAATAACCTTTCTAACTGTATATACCAAATTAAGGGTTAATTTTTCCTGGCCAAAATAAAAAACAAAAAAGCACATGGTTGATGTGTATGTGTGTTCAAGCCAAAGCCAGGCTGCTTGGATGGCTTATGGACAGCAATAGCAATTGCTAATCCTCAAAAATCCTTTGGGGACTTTGTGAATAGTTGCCTGACGGCATTAGCTCAGTGACAGTCAAAAGGAAAGGCACAGTCTTAAATTACCTGCTGCTGCTATGAATCCTTGGTTTTCTCAGGATCTGAAATATTGTGTGTGGTCAACACATCTCAAAAGGGAGACAGCAAAATAAACAAAGAAAAAATGCAAAACCACAGTGTCTAATAGCATGGAACTGGTTCAGTGGAGGGAAATCACAGTAAATTCCTCAGCTTGAAAAAGATTATCCAGGCCCATAACACCAGGAAAAAAGTATAGTAAGAAGAGGAGGAGGATTGGATGGTTGTTTTGCGTAATCTAAGATCCAATCGGCACTCAACAAAATTTAAAAAAAAACAAGTGTGAAACAGACAAAAAGAAGTAAAAAATGTGTAATAAAGTACAGAACGCATTTCCACAAGATGTCATGGGGTGCAGAAAAGCTCCAGAAGGGATTTGTTAAATCCATGGAGGCTTAGGTGCTTGTTAAACATGATGGTTTGTATGTGGCCTTTAAATCAAGAAGTCTCTGCACCACTGGTGGAGTATGTGGAAAGATCTTAGGATGCTAGATCTGTTTCTGTGTTTTTCTTAAGCAGCACCACTGGCAATTGGTAACTTCTGGTGCAAACATAAGACTGGGTGTGATGAATCCATCAAACTGACCCATGATGGCTGGGTTTTGTCTTCACATGACCACTTCATACCAAAAATGTATTTTACTATGCTGGTTTTGCCCTGCAGGTCTACTGTAGCAGTTCTGCTTTTTTCATGGAGAAGCCAGATATACAAAGCTCTTCTGTTGAGAGCAAGGAATTTTTTGCTGGCATTAAGGTAATTTTAAAAGAAAATAATGTTTTACTTTATCTAGTAAGAATCTTTCTGAGTATTGCTACAGCAGTGAGTCCTCTGACTAGAAGGCACTCAAAATGTATTAATTGTGAATTAATAGAGCATGGTGTTGGCTGTAGTGAACTTAAATTTGTCAAAAAGCAGAAGAGTCAAAGTTGTTTCTATGTTCCCCATGTACTCAAGGTGCAGGAAGGCTGAATCGGCAACTCACGCGCATAGTGAAAGCCTTGATTTCCAGCAGCTAGAGTTGACTCTGACCCTGTTATTTGTAAACTAGGAGGGCCACGGACTTGAGCCTTGGCACACTGTTTGTTGTCCATTATATTTAACTGCTCCTGACTCTTCTGGCAAGATTTTGGCCTCTGCCAACAGGCTGTCCCAGCACGTGGCTCACGGGATAGCCTAGGCCAGGGCCTCTTCCCAGCTGGCCATGGGGTAAGGGGAGGGTGAGGCCAACCTGGTCTGGGCTTAGAAAGGGAAACTGGGACATGAGCTGTGCCATGCCACTTGGTCAGAGGCCAAACTCCAAGCTCATTTTAATTCCGACTGTGGATATAGCCATAGGGATCCACTTGCTGGCCAGGAATGGGGCTCCAACCCCAGAAAGACATACTGCATGTCATTACATGTTGGGAATAGGCCTGTTGACTTCAGGATTTGCCCTTCATAAAGTTAAACCTCAGCTTATGTTTCTGCAGGATCAGGGCCCAGACATATCTCGTGTAAGTGCAAGTCTGTAGTGCACACTGCGAAGTGTGAATGCATTATTTTTGTTTTCCTGTGAGGCTGTGCTCAGGATTTCACCCAATGTACAACGCTTCAGTTGTAGGCCTCTGTTACTGATCCCTAGTTGCGTTTTTGATTATGCATCTATAGTGAGCTGTCTTGTAAGTTTACGGAGAGGAATCCTGGGAGAAATACGGTGCTTCCAAATTCTTTTGGGACATTGTTGCCTGTAGGTAGCTTCCCCTCCCTTCCGCCCAGACAATACACCAAACTGTTTGTATTTTAGCTTCCAGAAGTTACCCAGAGAATATATTTTAATGGTGTTAATGTGGTTTGCTAATTCCTTACCTTTTTAGCTATCCTTTAGTCTTGCCTTTTCTTTATCCTTGCCCCTTATTCCCACTTCTTCAAGACTCCTGCTGCTGTGTCCTCATCTTTTTCCCAGAATGCCGCTGCTCTTCAGACCATCTAAATAAGCCCGATCAAGTGGAGCAGGCCATGCACTGTCCCATTCCACCTCTTTCGTTTTTTATACCGTACTCCTAGCTGGTTAGTAAGCAGTGCTATAGTCTACTCACAAAGCTTGCATTTTAAGTACAATTTCTTCTGTGCTAGATACATCCAGAAACATATGATATATCAGAAGATGGGAAGGAATACAGACTGGCAATAGAAAGTAGCATTCCTATTCCTTGTCCTGAGTTTAGCCAGTTTGAAAGTGACTGCAAAATCTCACTAACGTTAAATACTGTTGATGGAGGTAAGTATTATCCTGATTTTTGTTGCATTTTGTATGGTTAATGTGTTTTTCTAAATATTCCTGCTGGTCTCCTTCTTTGGAGAAGCTGTTACATTGTAAAACACTTTCTAAAATGTTGAAACAAAATGTTCACAGGCTTTATGTATTGCTGCTGAAAGTATGGAAGAATGTGTCCATAATCCATTACTTGCTGAAGTTAGCAGGTGTTTTTAGTAGCTGTGGATGTCAGAGCCATATTCTTTAACTTGAATAGACAGAATACAGTAATACTTGCAAAGTTTATAATTCAGTTCATTTTGTTGACCTGTTGTCTTGCAAGTATTGTATATGCAGTTGTAAAGTCCTCATTTTTTACTGTTTTTACCATTTGCTATAGTACTTTTTCAAGCACAAGTCCTGTGAACCCCAGGAGGAGCCTTGCCTATGCAGACAGTCATTTTTATGTCACATCAGCAAGCCTATCATGATTTCCATTTGTCTATCAAACTGGAAAATACAAAACCATTTTTTGGGTGTGTGTATGAAGATGTAGAGAGGGGGTTTTACACGACCAAACCCAAGAAAAATGCATAATTTTAATTTATGAAAAAGGTTGTAAATAAGTTAGTATCTATATTAACAGTAGTATACAAAATGTGACTGACTTAGAGGAAAACTCACTAATGATGTCTTTTCATTAAAACAGGTAAAGAGCAGTTAGGTTTAAACTTGGCTCTTTCTTCTTGTCATGTGGATCTTCTCCAGAAACCCTGCACTAACGGAATCTGTAGTCACGCTGTAGTTTATTTCACTGCTGTGACAGACTTTGTGCAGGATGGAGACAGAATTACCAGGATTGCAGTCGAACCTATATCCAGTGAGAATTTCCTGTGGAATGGCTATGTTCCAGAAAGCACACAGGTTGAAAATCTTCATGTTAAGCTCTGTAAACTGGCCAGAAATGTGGCTGATGTTAATGAAGTTTCTATTTCAGTTGTGACTTGCTGACTCACACCAAGATTTCTAAGTGGTCAGTTTTCCTTGTTTTATTTCCATTGAAATGCTGCATTTTCATTTAAATTCTTTTTTTTACATTTTAATATTGATATAACTACTCGAATTGATTAAAAGTATAATATATTTATTAGAATATAAACTAGTATCATAAGATAAATAATGTGCTTGAGTCTGTTTATTTCCTAATCTGACATGGCTTACTATGTGCTTCTTTGTTTTGAAGATTACGGTAAAGGATCTGCCCACTGCCTACTGCTACTCATTTACTGACCCTCATATAATTACATTTGATGGAAGGTAATCACTAGATTGCTGCTCTTAAAATTAAGTGTGTTGGGATTTTTTTGTGGGTGTTTTTTTGGGGGGTTATTTATTTATTTATTTATTTATTTATTTATTTATTTATTTATTTATTTATTTGAAATCCATGTTGGTGATACAAGTTAGCTGTAGTTTTCCACAACTGTATTTTACATTCTTCCTTGGACAGTGAGGATGAACGTGCTTTAGTTAGTGAAAGCTTGCCAGTCATGATGATCTTTGTAATATTTGTATTTCTGAATGTAAGTTTTGGGGTTGTGGCAAAAGAGTGAAGCAAATGGACTATTTACCTTTTTAGAGGAGTATGCCAAGAGCGGAGTGGTTGCTGAACAGTCTGTTGACTATGAAAGATCGAAATGTTATTAAATAGGAACAATGATAAAATGATTGATTAGGCAAAACTGTTATAATGCAAAGGTGTTTCCAATCTACAGCACAGTTTCCCTATTTCTGGGTGTCAGTATCTCAATCCTTGTAAGAATCAAGTTGCTAGAAGCTGTCTGCTGTCTGTGTAACACTGTGCTGAGTTCATTAATGGCATTGAAAGCGACTTATTCACTGCTGTCATTTGCACATCACTGACCTTCTTTCTGAAGTGAAGACAGCTTCCTTGGCCACAGCTGGCACGTTTTTGGTATGCTTCTGTCTTTCAGAGTGTTTCTAATTCATGGAAGGTGTCAAAACAAACACAGGTTCCACACCTGGGACTTTTATAGTCTCTGCTCAGCAGAAGCACATTACTTTAAGTGGCAGGGTGAGAAGAGGAGGATATGTTGCCTCCAAATAAGGATGTTCAGCCCACAACACCACTCTTCTTGTGAACCTGATAACAGAAGGGAAAAGACAAGTTGTAATTGCTTCTCTGATAGCACTGTGACTAGTAATAATAATAACGAAATCACTGGGGTTATTCTGATCTTGCAGTTCCTCCTTCAGTGGAAATTATAGGGATGGCTTCACTGGGCATTTTAACCATCAATGCGTTGTGATCAAGCTTTCTTACGGAGCAGTGATTTACTGTGATACGGTCTGGCTGGAAGCATGATGCTGTGGGGAAAGCACTTTCTTTTTAAGGATAAAGTCTGTTGCTACTTTATTTTACAAACTGAGGAAACAAATAGAAAAGGAACTATCCTCACTGAATCACGGGTAATCCTATGCAGTCCCAGTAGGGTAGCCATCTGCAGTTTGTCTGCTGGCCCATTGTACACAAAGCAAATCACCATTCTGCAATTAACTGTCAAATGCCATTTATAGCCAAGAGGCTGTTAAACTTGCAGCAAAAGTTTGGGGGTTTTTCTTTCTTTTCTTTCTTTGCCCCCTCCCCTCCCCCTGCCTTCCCACTGCTGAATCATTAAATTGACTATTTTAACCTTGCTTTAGGGAACAGATGGCTAACCCTAAGGAAAAAAAGGAAGTTGCTATTTATGGTTTTCATCTTAAATAATTTTCAAATCTTTGGGAATAAGCACTCCTCATCTCCCTCTTAATAAAGCACACCTTTTTAAAAGTATTTGACTTTCTAAATCATTTTGTCAAAGGTACTTACACAGTTTTCAGCAGCTGCCCCCCCATGCACACTGCTATGCATCTTATTGCTCTTGCTGCATAGGTGTACTGCTGTAGAAACACAAAGGCTAAGAAGTACCCTCCAGTTCCCTGTCATAAACACTGTTGAAAAAAAAGAATGGCAGCGGCTTCATGGTTATGTTCCCATTCACAGCCATTGTCTATGTATACTCCACTCATGAGCCTTCTTTTATTCCTTATTCTTCTGCTGTAAAACAGGTTTAATTTTTTTGATTTAGAGCTGCCCAGAGGAAGATATGGTGTTTGTTCAGAACAAAGTTGTGTGTTGGTTTGTGGGCTGTACTGCTTTGCTTTTCTGATGCAGGAAAATGAGTTGCAGTATCAAGGTTCACCAAATATTAGAAATCTGTTTTAAGACTAAGTTGTTGACATGTCGTGATACAGTTATTTTGTAACCAAAGTGAAATCACATGCTATTCTTTTGATCCCAGGCTCTATGACAATTTTAAAACAGGAACATTTGTTCTCTATAAGAGTACATCTCGAGATTTTGAAGTTCATGTGCGCCAGTGGGACTGTGGAAGCCTTCACTACCCAGCATCCTGTAACTGTGGCTTTGTTGCCAAAGAAGGAAGTGATATAATTGCATTTGACATGTGCAGTGGTCAGCTACGTGAGTCACAGCCACACTTATCTGTAATAAATAGAGACACAACACGAAGCAATGTCAGAATCACTGAATCCTACCTAGGAAGAAAAGTAACAGTAAGTAGTTTATAATTGCTTGTGGACGTAATGGTTATGTCAGCAGTTATTTTTACCAATTCACACCAACTTCAGAACTAAAACATGTTTTATTTTCTGCAATTAAGCGATAGCATGATGTTTATTTTACAATTGTAGTCCTTTGGCCAGTGTTTTGCCTGTAAGTGAAGGCTGTCTTCAAAACCGAGGTTGTGTCATCATACGTACCTTTCTGGAACCATGTTGTCAATCACAGTGTACAACCCTTGTGTGGAAGGTGCAGTTTTCAGACTCGGTATGCACTTACTTAGCAGCCCTAATGTTCCAAAATGAGATGTGTGCTCTGTTTCACTCGTGCCAGTGTCATACAGGAAGGCTGTGCATGCAGATAATTAAGTATGCCAAATGACATCCACAGAACTAGAAGTGTAGATGGTTTCTCTAGAGAATGTGGCCCTCAGATAAAACAGTCACATTTGCTTTTATAATTTCCTGTAGCTTTTCTTTCGTAGATAGAATTGCTGTAGAATTTCACTGAACTTCAAATGAAGCAGAACGTAAAAATGAAGCCCTCAACTGCTCTTTAATCACTCTTTTGGTCTGGAAGGCAAGTCATAAAAACAGATATGTCTGTGCAGCTTGGTTTTGGCTCTTTGTATAAGACATTTAAAATATTTAACTTTTATCTGAAGCATTTCATCAGATATGAAATATTAAGACTCATTAGGCAATAGAGAAATTAAAAGGATACTGAGGAACCAGAAAAATTAAGTGATTTGCTCAGATTTGTACAGCAAGCTAATAATAGAAACAGCATTTAAACTTACACTGGATTTTGTTCTTGAGACTTCTAGTATTTCTTTCAAGAGATTGTACAGTTGCCTAAAACTAAATAGTAAATATTTGAGACTATTCTGAGCTATCTAGAACTCTTAGGATCAGCTTTGCAGGTAGAAAGTGACTCTATATTAAGCTACTAACATGGAATCATGTAGCTGACAAAAAGAAAGTTGAGAAAGGAAAAGAGTTTATTCATATTATCAGAATCATCCCTTTCCATATGCTAGCGTGTGAAGAGTGAGCAGCCCAGCTGATCTTTGATTCTCCGTGGTTTTGCAGTCACTGACCTTCCACAACATACCTGCTAATGATGGATGAAGTTAATGGACCTATAGTGCACCATCTAGCTGCCTGCTAAGGTTGAGATGTATAGGGTTTTTAGTTACAGGGCTTCTCGAGAAGAAGAAATAATGAAACTTGTCTGATCCTGAATAATTAGGCAAGAATTCAATGGGATGTCTTTATATGCCTGGCCTTTTCCAATTGTTCCTTGCCAACAAACATACCTGGGTTTAGTAGGTAAAATAAAAATCATGTTTCTCATGATGCTATCATCGATCTCTTTTTAGGTTTTGTTTTCTTCTGGAGCTTTCATTCGTGCTGATGTGAGTGAATGGGGAATGAGCATAACACTTAGGGCACCCAGTTCAGATTACAGACATACAATGGGACTCTGTGGCACCTTTGACGGAAGTGCAGAGAATGACTATCACACTGCAAGTGGGGTGGAAATTCCAAACCATGCTAATGTTCCTTTTTCTTTTATTAAGGAATGGAGGTAACAAAATACTTCTGTTTCAATCAAATGTCATCATTTTTCATTCAACTCTTCCTTCATACTCTTAAAAACTTGTCAAAATAATAATAAAAAAAAAATCTTCCTAAGTTTTTAAGTTAATGTTAGAATGCCGTCATTAATTCCATAATTAATTTCAGAGAAAATTGAAACTGAAGTGCCATATCGGTGGTTAATCTTGCATCATACTACTTAGTTTGAGTAGGTTTTGAACAAAGTGTCAAGGTATACAGAAAATGTCTACTCTTCTCAATTCTTCTATTATAAGTTACTCTCATGGTTTTGTGATTTAACTGATCTTTAAATATAGCTGTGTGCTGCAGATTCTGTGATCTGTGCTGTAGAAGTATGAAACAACAAAAAGCAAAACAAACGTTAATGCTTTATGAAAAGAACGAAACTAGTTCAGATACAATTTCATCTTTTTCTTTCTTCTCTAGAATTTCACCAGGAGATAGCTTGTTTGACAAGACACCGACTTCTTTAACATCTTCTAGAAAAATAGTCTTCTGTGACTGCGCACTTGAACGTGCTGGGTTATATCAATCAGTGAGTAAACTGGAGACAGTTTCTCAGTCAGAACTTCCTCTGTCTTGTAAAGAAAGTGAAAATGGTAGATTTCTTTCTTTGATACCAATCCTGGATGTCACTGCTGAGTATCTCGGTCCTGTTGATCTTGTCAGAGGCTTAAAGAAACGTTCATCTGCACATGACATGGATTCATCTACACTTCTGCAGAGGGAGAATAATCAAACCAGTCTTCACAAAACATCACTAGTAAACACACGTGTCTCTGCAACCTCGGTGGGAAATACTGGTGTAGCAAGAGAAGAAACTTCAAGCTCTGGCATTAGAAGAGATTCTCACCATTACAGTAGTCATCTTCACAAAAGTCAATCTGTGACAAGTAGGGGGAAGCGCCAAAATTATTATGAATACCATCCAGTATTTCTGTTCCAAAGTCTTAGCCAAACAGACTTAGAGGGATATAGTTATTTTTTCCCAGAGGACCATGCCACTGAGACAGACCAAAAGTTTCTTCCTTCTTGGCCCACACCTTCTGGCCTCACCGAGACTACTGCTTTGTTACTATGCCAACAGGCAATAGCTAATTCCAGTATAGGAAGATCTTGTGGTGGCCTTCTTGGCCGGCGAATAGAGGATGCAGTCAATATGTGTGTTAAAGATTTGCTGCTGAAAGATGACCTCAGTTGGGCAGAAGCTTCCTTAGCTCTTCTAGAGAATGAATGTGAGAGGAGAGTTCTAGAAGAAATAAACTTCAACCGACAGGAACTTGAAGGGTCGGTTCAGAGCCTACTTAGTGCATTAAAGTGTCCCAGTTTCTGCAGTGGTAATGGGGAATGTACAGAATGGGGCTGTGCATGTTTTCAAGGCTACAGCTCATATGACTGCAGCATTTTGTCTGGTAAGTGGGGCGAAAAAAGTGAGATTTACTTAAATAATGTTCTGAATGTTTGTACAACATACATTTATTTTGCTGCCTTTCTCTCCTACTTTTGTATGCTGACACAGGTTCCATACAGCAGCCCTGTTCGTTGTCCAGCAATTTAGTTCCAGTTTAATACAGCCATAATTGTTTTCTATTTAGCCTTCTTGTTTCTGAAGGGCAAAACATGGGCTTAGTTTCTGGTATGTCAGATTTAAAAAATGTACTACTCGGTGAGTTTGCAGTCCAGAATATTGCCCCAAGAGATTAGCCAGGTTTTCACACTCTGTCTTCTTCAGGCAAGATCTGCCACATCCGTCCATTCCCTAATTTTTTATGGTCTATGCGATCCTGTTTATTAACTGTAAGTGGGATGTTTTTCTCTTTGGTGATGTTACATCTCTGTAAGCTAACTGCTAGATGTGGTGGGAGCAGAATTGATGGTGAAGAAAAAAGAGCTACAGCAGATAGAGCTAGGCACGGGGTTTTTTTCCGTAAATAAGACATTCACTAAACATTCAGTTAAGCAGGTACACTGGAAAAACATGAAAAGTACTACAAAAGTCAAACCCCTTTAAATATCAACAGGTCTTTTTTTGAGTTTTGCAATGGTGTTTTTGTTTTAGTGACCTATTTAAAAGCAAATAAAGAGGTAAGAGAACAAAAAAAAGAAATATTTTATTCATCTTGAAGTCAAATAAGTGGGTTTTGCTTCATGAAAACTATTTTTGAGTGTTCTAATCTTTGTCAGTTTATTTCCTGAAATAACTTCCACCTAAGATGTTTTTGTTCAGCCTTTAAACAAAAAATTCCCATTATAATTTATTGCATAACTGTAACCTTTCCAGTTCCTACTACTAGGGCCTGAGTTTCATTTAGGTTTTATTCTGCAAGTGTGATGTTAAGAACTGTAAATGAGAAAGCAAAACACATATTCACAAGTGTTTGTTGTCAGATGAATATTTTCTCTGCTTCATAATATTCAAGTTCCAAGAGAAGACAAAAGCCTAGCTTTAAAGTTAAGATTCATTTTAACAATAAAAAACTTTTCTGTTTATGCCTTTCTTCAGCTGGTCCAGATTTTGTTGTTTACATAGTTTTCTTAGTTGGAGAGAGAGATAAACATATTGCTTAATGTAAATGCATATGAATTAGTTAATATACTGACATTCATTGTCTAATCTCTACTTTGAAGACCAGGCTCCAGAAATTACAGAGCTGGAGAATGCTGGGCTCTGTGATATTCGACAGTATGACTGCACATCAGTGAGAGCTTTTGGACGTGGCTTCAGGGAGTCATTGAGTCTGAAATGTGAAATTATCAAATTACAGGTATGTCTCCCTGAATAGTAATAATTAGATTTTAGACTTCTTGGAGAACGAGGGAGAAAACGTCTAACATATTATTCATTGATGCGGGTACAACCCAATGCTTTAGTAGAAGCTAAAAGCAAGGGCACTCAGCACTTTGCAGCAGACACTCAAGTCTTTGCAAGATTGCCATTTCCTCCATGATAAGAGAAATACAGAACATAATGGGAACATTCAGCAGCCGAGAGGGAGATAACAGCATATGGCAACTATCCATCAGAAGAGGGCAAGGGCAGCCCTATTAGTAACAACCAGTACATCATTGTTCAGTTTTTCTGAGTGCTCATGGAGAGGAATTGAAGTACCACTTCTTTGAAAAAGGACAGCAAGGTTAAAGACATTACTAGATTTCTGTCTCAAATCTAATGCTTGAAAAAGCCCTTTTATAAACAATAAATCTGTTACTAAAGGAGAAAGGCATTTTTGATGTGTTGTCCATTTCCCTGGGGTAGAAAACCATGGCTATTTAATGATATATGTCAGCTCTATACCCCCGGGTTTGAACAGGATATTAAAAATATTGCACTGTAAACTAAGAGGAACCTGTATAGAGAGGCTGTTGTTACTCAGACCTAGAATTTGCTTAAGGCAAATTTACAAGCAGTTTACAAGTGTTAGCCTGGAATAAACAATCGGCAATTACAAGTTTTTATGTCATGTAAGACATGAGCATAAAAAAAGCTTCAAAGTAAAATTGGGTTTCATTGATGTGGTGATGGCGGTGGGGCGGGGATGGTGAAAGGGGAGCCATTCAATGGGAAAATTTTGTTCTTGAGACAAAAGTTTTCCTCAGCTAGTTCCAGCAGATGCTAAAATTATTTTGACAGATTAAACAATGCTGAATATAGATTTTTCTTAAACACAACATGGATCCACTCATCTGCAAGTGGCTTGAAATGATAAAGTTGAGAGTAAGTTTATACTCCATTAGGTTAAAAGACTTTTAGACCAAGCTCACAGTGAGACAATTATTGGGAGTTCACTTATCACAGTTTGAAATGTTTCAGTTTTAACTCATGGCAAGATATTCTGATATAACACTCTCTGTGGTGGTGTATTTGGCTCCAAATTACAACAACTTTCTATTTAATCACTCTTATTGATGATCATCTAACTGACAAGAGCTGGGTTAGAAAATGAACACTACTGCTGTTATCTGTAGTTGAGGAGGAAGCTGAGAATTTTTTCCTTGAAAATAGAAAAGAAGGGATGTTTGGGCCTTTTTTGTTTTGTGTAGTTTTGTTTGTTTAATATTCAGGCTGAAGTAATATGTAAAACATATGTATTTTATATATACAGTAAAATGGCTATGCAAATGTCAATGGACTTGCAACAGTATAGAACTCAATGTATTTTGAGATTAAACTTAAATAATCAAAATTTCATAGAAGAGGTATTTTGGCAGAATTTAGAGCTAATACACACTGATTTTTTTTTTTTTATATTTTCACTTTTGAAAAGTTAAATCAAATCCATTGTCCATGGGCTGTCCTACCGTGTTAGAAAGGATGTAGGTCTCGTGCATGATGCTAAAAGAGGTGATTCAGAGAATTCTGTATTGAAGTACCTCACAGATGCAAGACTACCGTACATCTCTTGATAGAGGTTTGGGTAGGACATGGCCAAGGAGCCTCTAATTACACAGATCCAGAATTTACTAAGATTTTTGTAAAGGATGAGAGTGTGTTTAACCTCCCCGAAATGAAAATACAGCTTTAGTTCCTTCTTATTTACACTGAACTGCATAAGTAAGTTTTTCTATGAACCCTAATGAACTAGAATGCTAGTAGATCTGAAGGTTTTTAATTGGTTTTTGAAAGGTTAACATGTTTCTGAAAAAATTATCTGAACTTGCCACCAGCTAATAACAAAAAGTTTCTGGAGAAATAGACTGCATCCCATTTCAAAGGTTATGGTATTAAATGCACTCAAAATGACATATTTAGAAATATTTAGCTGTACTCACTCCTTAACTGACTATAGGATGAAAGAAAAGCTTTGGTTTTCAGAAGAATGTTTGGTTGGAACAAAAATAGCTCATGTGTCTTTTCAGCAAAATTTTGTATTTTTCTTTTCTTTTTTTTTTTTAAAAAAAAAAAAAAAAAGGGCAAGGCCTTGTCAGCAGATGACTCCCCATGTCAGAATTGGGATTGAATAAATGTCTTGATTGGCTCCAGTAACTCAAAAAATGTGCCCGCTCAGTAAAACCTAGTCAAGCTCACAATGATTTTGATCTTGCTGTTCTCTTGATTCTTAGTCTGTCTGGATTCTTACTCCATCTAACTTTGTTTTCAGTATGCTTATCCCTGCTTCCACATCAATACTTGAGTCAAATAGTATTATCATCCCTATTTTGTTACCCTGAGCTCTCAAGATAGATTCTTGGATGACTTGTCCTCACTGCAGTTGAGAAGAAAAGTCTACAGGGTTAATGGTGTAATCTGCTGGCTTGTGCAAGGGCTTAATGGCTAACTGCCAGTATTCCCCCAACACCCAGAATGATACCTGAGCCCTGCCAATAACCTCATCTGTCCCTTTGAATAAAGCTTGTCCTCTGTGAGCAGAGATGGAGAGGGATAGAGGCAATTACACATCAGATCAGTGCTGTTAGAGAATCACCCACTGCTTAATCCTCCAATTACTCTCCAGCTGGAAGACCTGTTCTTGGTAATGCAGTGCCAAAGGGCCGTGTGGCAGGAGAGACTTCTCTGCCTTTTCTTCCACAGTAGCACGCTAAGGTAGAAATCTACATGTGCAAGTAATGGCATTTAATATTTCCCACTGCATTCTAATCCAGAGACATTAAACTTGTTCAACCACTGTGCAATACATGCTTTTTTTTGATAAAAATATTTTCATAATCTGTTTCACTGAAAAACAGATTTTCTGTCTTAACATTTAGTATAACGATAGACAATGGATTCCTGGAGAACCTCTGACTATGCCAGCTGCCTTCCGAAATGCCAGGACTGTCGACTGCCAGTTACCAAATGATGGCCAGCAGTCTGATGTCATGGATCTGGTTGATGATAAACCCATTGCCAGGTGGCAAATAAAGGTACTCACAGAAATTTCAAATACTCACTTACAGATATTCCTGTTAAGATGAAAATATATTATATAGGTATTATCCTTTTTTTAACGGTACTGAAGGTGGAACTCAGCTTGCTTAACTTGGGGTCTCAGCTTCATCACCTAAGCTTAAGTGTTGAGTGCCATTTGAGAATGTTCTCCTGCAAGGGGACTGGTAGATACAACCTAGGATGTACAGAGACACATGCTCTTCAAGAGTAGAAGTTAAAGGCCAGGTAGTTACCCTAGAGCATTTCAAATGACATTAGACACATTTCTGGGAAAATTGAGTTGACCCCAGTCTACATGTATGAATCCCTGTGTGAGGCAGATATCTGAGCTGTCATACAGATTGAGTCAATAAGGTCAATAGAGCCTACACACTACTCTATTTACCCTAAAGTAGACACCTACATGTGGTTGGTCAAATATCTGCCTAGACTTATTGGCAGGATTGATTAGATTTCTGATGACTATATGAGAGTTTAAACAGCTAAATGTAGGTGTCTATCAATGAGTTGAAGCTCATACTAGCAGTCCACACTGCTGTTACCTTGATACCTGTATGGGTTAATCCATTTTCACTGTACATCTTGCAGATTTCTAATGATGGATTCATTTATAGCAACTCTAAACCAATGATATTGTATGATGGAGCCTGTCAGACATGTGAACCACAGGAATCTGGGTTATGTACGTTAAAGGTATGTATTTCATTACTCTCTACGTTTATTATGAAAATACGCGTCTTTTCGGGCAGAAAAAAAGCTAAAAAAATCAGCAGAACGTACCCTGTTCTTGCTTCCGACAGATTTCCCATGCACAGAAATGATAAGCGCAGAAAGAGAAGCTGGGTTGAGGCAATTTTGAATTAAAAAAATCAAACCAAAACCACTTCATATAATTATGTAATAAAACCAAATGTGCTGTCAGTTGTTTAGATTTAATATCAACATTAGTTGTTTAGTGGAAGTGCAGAATAGATTAGATTTTATTTGACGCTTTACAAATTCATCCAGATTTACTGTTTGATAACCAAAAATTAATGAATCACATTGTCATTTCTCTAAAAGGAGAAAACATGCAACATAGATGGACTCTGTTATGGTGAAGGTGACACAAATCCAACCAGCCCTTGCTTACTCTGCAGACCTGACGTATCAAAGTTAACTTGGTCAGTTGTTGAAAGTAAGTTCTAAATAGTAGGGTTTTTTTAATAGCAAGAAGTTGAAAATGTACTAAGTTTTTAAATTCATGGAAATAGTGATGTTTTAAGTTTAACGAGTTAAGTGTTTCATTTAAAGCTTAGTACCCACTACATTAGCTTGTAATTTGATCTTGGTTTTCATCTGACATTTCTCCTAATTTCTGAAAATGATATTTTGTTTTCCAGACCATACATGTAGAAGTCAGGCTTTTTTTTTTAGCTCTTGCCCTGCCCCCCCCCCCCCCCCCCCCCCGCCCCGTAGCCATTACAAATAACTAATGCAAATTAACAACTCTCAGCCTAATTGGCACTTTGAAGTCTTTTGATACTTGGAACAGCTACATCCACAAATGTTTGTTGTCAACATTTAGGAATAAAAGATATTTTCCAGCAAATGACTCTGATACCAAATGAGGGGAACACAACCTGAATTAAATGGCATGTCATATTTATTAGCCACTTAATATTTGGACATAATCCACATCGATGGCATAGATACATGGCCTAAACAAATACTTGAAAGTATATCCAAGGCTGTCATACTTCAGTCCAGTTAGACACCACACTATGAAAAGAAGACCCAAATTTAGATTCCTCATTTTCCTTCTCCATAGTACAAAGTTCTAGCCTAGAAGCTGTAGCTCTTTTGGCTCAGATCTTAGTCTTTGGATATACAAATCATATTGGTCCCTTCCCCAAATGGGACATCTCTTGGGGCTTTACTAGGAGCCATCCAGCCTGCCCCATCAATCCAAGTCCATAACATCTCAAATACAAGCGTTCCATCAGTGTTTTCTTGGGTGAATGTCCTGGCAAGACTCTGCCTGGTTTGGGAAGGGTCCTGTATGAGTGGGACTGTCTTGCTGAATCTTTTCCTAGTTCAAACTTGTACTGAAAGCCAAGGTAGCTATACCTATTCCAAAAGTATGAAACCTGATTGAAATGAATGAAATAAAACTCATCCAGCAGTCAGGGAGTCAAGGGATTTCCATGTTACAGCCACGGACTGGAATTCAATATTGCCAAAGTCAGAAATGGGAGAAGAATGTAAACCAGAGGCAATTCGGCAAAACTAAGGAGCACAACCTCTTCTCCAGAGTAGATGACATTAGGAACAGGGTGTCAGAATCTAACTGCTGAGATGCTGATTACAGCTTCTTCTCCCTTTGTGTTTTCTGCCACAGTGGGTGGGTTCCTGCTTGGACTGGTCACTTCACTGTAACCCAAAACTTAGCAATCTTAATCACCTTCCTATGTCCCAACTTCAAAACCTACACTCTTCCCCAGGGCTTCTGCTTCTCTTTTTCACAGAACTTGTCCTGATGCTGGGGTTTTGTTTGTTTGTTTTCACCTGGCGTCTCTAGAAATCTAGTTACTCCTGCCAAATAGGTTAGAGCTCAACAGTGCAAGCATCTAAATAGACTAAGATTTACCAGTGACTAAGTTGTTGTGTGGTTGAAATCCTTCCTATGAACAATGAGCGGATAATTTATTCCATTACCTCATGCTTAGTTTTGCCAAGATAGTCACTGCAGCCCATTCCCAAGTATTGCTTAACCATGTCTATTCATTTGTTAAAGGAAACACCAATCACCTCTGAGTTTTATGGCTTACTGTACTTTTCATCTGCAAACAATCTCTGCATAGTTAAAATACAGTGGTTAAATTTGATATATTCTGAGTTCTTTCTGTGTATAGATGCACTGCATCTTTACAAGCTCTTTCATAGTATAAGTAATTTCTTGGTTATGTTGTTACAGTTATGATGAAAATATCTGGTGTTTTTCCTGTGCCATTCAAATGACATTAGAATTTAAGAGACATAATTGCATGTGACTTCCTTAATAGAAAGATATGCTCCTTTTAATTTTTATAAGTATGTCTCAACTTTTGCTTAAAAGAGGAAAACATCTCCTTTGTTACAGACAACCAGCCTCCAGTGCTTGAAACTTTTCAGGGTATGCTACAGACTTTTTATGGAGAAGATTTTGTATATCAGTTCTTGGCTTCAGATCCAGAGGGCTCTGCTGTTCATTTCACATTGGATTCTGGTCCAGAAGGTGCCAGTCTTTCCCCATCAGGTCTCCTTTTGTGGAAAGCTGTGTCAATGAATCTCCATAAATTAACATTTTCTTTGACAGATGACTGCAATGCAAAGACTAAGGTAGAAATAGAGGTAATGAATATTACAGTAAAATGACACCTACTAGTACGATGTTTAAGATATCTAATTCCAAAACTCATTGCTAGTTCATTAAAAATACGGTCTTATTGGGTATGTCTTGTAGGTCAGTGTAAAATCGTGTGATTGCCTAAATAATGGCTCATGTGTGACAGACGTTAATTTCCCACCTGGAAGTGGAAGATACCTTTGTGCGTGTGTGGCTGGATTTGAAGGTGATCTCTGTCAAGTGAATACTGATGACTGTAAACTTAACCAGTGTGGTATTGGCAGATGTGTGGATGGAATAAACAGCTATTACTGTGAATGTCCACCTGAACTTCAAGGTAAATTGCTACTTTATTTCCACACATTTATCAAGATTAATGGTAAATAGGAGTTTCTAATTTTATGTCTGCATTTTTTTTTTAAATTTTTGACTGTAAATAGCTTACTGTTAGAGTATGAAGAAATTTTATGGTCTTGTGCTAAAGTTATATGATATACTTCAAGATTTTTCTTGCATGAATACAGTGGTTGTTTATATTATGAGAGCAAATTTCCATTGTTTTCCCCTACAGCAGTAAACTAAGCAACATGGTGAAACATAGGAGTGATGAGTTTGGTTACAGTGTGATTCCTCCTATGCCTGCAGATACACATGTAGTCCCCACAACCCATCTTCTCTGTATTCCACAGTAAGCAAGATACTTGATGTAAGATGAAAAAATGTGAATAGCAAACCTAGTCAGCGGTACTTACTAGATGTACTGAAATACTGTGTTGCACTTGATAGATGCCCTTTTTGTATTTCAGCACCTTCATACATTCTATTTTTTATCGTTTATAAACACACTGTCAAAGGCTAGCGACACAATATTATTAAAAAAAAAAAATCCATATTTCAACGCAGGTAAAAATTGTCAAGACGATGTAGATGAATGTGTATCCAGTCCTTGCTTCCCTGGTATATTTTGCTTCAATACTTTTGGTTCTTACTATTGTGGTCCATGCCCAAATAATCTGCAAGGAGATGGGACGTCATGCTACGGTAAAAATATTTGTTTTTCAGAAGAATGCTATTATCTTATTGTCATCAGATAAAATATCTTTGGTTGTGCTTCATGTTTCTAACAGTAACTTAGAACTCTTTTCAGTAGTCAGCAAAACAGGACTGTGTCTGTTGATGGCTGGGACGGAATCTCAGTTGATGACAACATCAGACTGCACTGGGTCACATAGTTGTAAAACACTTTTTCAGATGACTAGCAAAAATAGATACAAAATACCCCAGTTCTTTTATATCAAAGTAGAATACAATGAAATGGGGTTTTTTTCTGCGTTATTTTCATAATATGAGCAGTTAATGACAAAATATTTTTCTGTTATATTGCTTAACATTGAACTATTTACCCAAATAAGGTGCCCAAACATTTATTTACAATGCAATTACTGAATAACGTGTATTTTTAAAATACTCTGTTGAAAACTTTCAAGAAACAATTTTTACTCTTTATCTGCTTTCTGAATTTTTAGATATTTTTATGTACTAAAACTTTAACTCTGTTTGTAATTTATTTGCAGTTGAAACAAAAGTAACTACTAATGTGCCTTCACATCTTTTGTTTTTAGAAAGCTCTGAAGACACTAATGTTGAAAGAAAGGATTCCGCAGGAGAAATTGGAGGGAATAAAGGTGATTTTTTCATGAAGAAAATGGAATTTCTATTCACATACTGATAAGAATATAGCTGGCAAATAAAGGTTCTAGTCAGTTTTATGTTATTCACTTTAATTTTTCAGTTTCACTCAATTTAGTTCATTACTGGGGTTGTATTCTGATCTGAAAAATGAGACTGAAATGTCAATATCAACAAATCCCTTAGGTCAGTCAAGTAATTTTATTGACAGTGTGATGCATGACATTCTTACTGTTGCCTTTTGTTTTTGTGACTAACCACTGACATAAAATAGGTAACATGGGGATAGGGACATCTGTTGTATGATATAAGCAAAAGTTTATGGCATTATGTTAAATGCCATTTTCCTACTTCAACTCAAAGGAAAGGTGAAGTATATGGCAAATGAATGTCTTAATTCCAAAACACCGTAAGCTCTGTTGCTGGCATTTCCAGCTCTGTGCCTGCTGGGGCTTTCTTTGCAGGAAATTCTCATGTGTCTTTTCCCTGTATCTCTGAATTGTTAGTGGGGGAGGAGGAAAACTCTCTCACTCTGCTGCCAGTGCTGGATAATTCTTCATTGGCTGCAAAATGGTTTGCTTTTCAGCAGTGGGAGACAGCGCTCTGTAATAAGATTCAGTAAAGTTTAACCTTTTGTAGACCATTTTCTAGTACTGTTCTAAATTAGGGTAGGGACACAGCTTAAGTTAGGTTGGATAATCTCCTCCAGTTTCATTCCTCCTGTGTCCCATAATGCTAAAAGCCCATAGATGGCATTCTGCCATTCTGGGATTACAGTGCAGTGTTCCTTTCCACAACCGACCAGACCACCTGCTTTTCCTGGGCAGAGTATGAAGAACTTTTTAATTCACTTTGCACTCCTTTCAACGAGGAGGCTGAGTCAGTCTCTGTTGTTTATAAAACATCCCACTTATATAATATGAAACATTGCACTATTAAAACCCATGCAGAAACTTTAAGAAAGTTGATAAAAAAGTTTGGAGAATAAAACATGGTAATACTTTTGCTACAAGGTGGTGGATTATTCACCTGGAATACTGTCCGTGGTGCATCAGTAAGTATAAGCATGTACATACTTGTGATTAAATACCTGCTTCTAGTTTCTAGGCTTATTACTAGCACTTAAACACACTGGTGAACCATAAGCAGTGTCTTTTCTTTAAACTCTGTTTGAGTTATCTAGTTGGAAGCAGAATATAGAGTTGGTAGTTTGCTCCAACAGTAAAGCTTTTTATTGACCCAGTATGGGAAAATCTCTGCTCTTTGCATCATACATATGGTGCTTTCTCCTTATCTTCCAGCCAAAAGGCCATGGTGAGGGTGGGAAAGCACATAAGCAGGATACCTTGATCTTCTCCAATTCTGCCAGTTAGGGGTTAAGTTCTACTGCATACATATATTCTGATGCAGCACATGGCAAGACTTTCTGAAGCGCAGAATGAATGGGCTGTACGTTTTTCTGTTCAGAAGACTTTCTCCACTGTCAGAGGGAAAAGTCTTACAATATTCCCGTACTTTTTTCCCCCCTTTGTTTTTAACATGCTGTAGGTTTTCAACAGTCATCCTTTGAGAAGGTTTTAAGCATCTCAAGCTATATTCCCAGTTCTACAGATGTCCCCAAAAGATCTATTTCTACAGAAATGGTCAGTAGCAGCATTCCACCAGCCTCCACAGTAAAAACAATCACCCTTTGGAAGTCACTTAATTCTCAGAGAAGTGCTTTTCTACAACCTGCTGTTACTGGAAACATTGCTCATGCTCTCAGCACCATCAGTGGTCACCTTGCTAACATGGAAGAGAGTTCTTCGGTACATGCTGTGATGACTGCATCTTCAAGGAGCCATGCTGTATCACTTGAGAAGAAAACAAGGGCACAAGCTGAGGCCTACAGCTATTTTGAGACCAGCAGGAAGACTTCTCCTAGCAGCAGAAAAAATATAAGCAAAGGGCTTTCTTTGCCAGGCAAAGTATTCAAAGGTGGAGATGCTTACAGAGTTCAGCACCTATTAGCCAAGCATAAAGCGAGTCCTTTACCTTTTGTCCTTGTTGAAGTCACTGTCCCACCAAAAATGCTTCCTGAAGAATTAAGTGAAATTGTGATTCCTAAAGTAGTAACCTGTGCTGATTTACCCTGTTTTCCTGGCGTACCTTGTGAGCCAAGTCAGAATGGAAGCGTCAAGTGCGGTCATTGTCCTTATGGTTATTATGGAGATGGCTTTACTTGCAGAGGTATTACAAATAACTGCACTAAACGCTTTGCAGAAAAGAATCTTGTGATATCTTTATAACTTGAAAGCACATTGTTACTGTGTGATCAGTGAAGTGCATGAAGTATTGAATTTTCTCACTTTCATTATTAATATTGGCATAGCCTACAGGCTTTTAGCTGTATGGATGCACTTAAAAATATTTTTCTGGTGTGTCTCGGGCTCCCCACTTACGGGCAGGGACCTAATGGGTTCTATGTGATCTGTTCGTTATGTTAGGCAAGACGCAGTTGTGCTGAAAAGCCACTTTCATTTTCCTTATTCTTTTCTTTGTTTTCTTCATTGCCTTTCAGCAAGATGTAGACAAACCTGTGGCAAAAATATGGAGTGTGTGGCACCCAATATTTGCAAATGCAAGCCTGGTTATGCTGGTTATAACTGTCAGGTTGGTGAGTATGGCATTTTGATTTAGCCTGTGGTAACCCATATCCACAAATAAATGATTTGAAGATTACTGTTGATTTTTTTTTTTGTACAGCTCTATGCAGACCTGATTGCAAAAACCATGGGAAGTGCATTAAGCCCAATGTCTGTGAATGTCTACCAGGATACAGTGGCTCCGCTTGCGAGGAAGGTAAATTGAATATTTTTTGCTTTTGAATCCATAAATACCCAAAGGATGCTGTAAATAACTTCCATGACTGCTCTTTCTGACAGCAAAGAGGTGTGTTCATTTTACTTTTACTGTAACAGAACTCTGGAGTAACATGTTGGTATATACCATACCTTTTTTGATATACGCTGTGAATGTTGCTTGTGATTGGATATTCCTAAATTTAGCTTTCACAGTTAGTAGAGGAGTTCATCAGTGAATGTAGATGCCTCTAAGCTAAACAATCCTGAAGAGTGGGAAGTCCTGTCTGGAAGTTGTCTCCAGAATTGTTTTCTTCAGGGTGACCACTGCTGTTGGGACTCTGAGTACTCTGTTGGAATTAAGTTCTTGTTACTTATTCTCGTCAAAAGGCATGGCATACGTTTCCTTATTTTATTTCCAGTTCATTACTCACTGTTGATTATTAACATTTCCCTTTTTCTAAAGCATAACCAATCCATGCATCTTTTTAGAGGTGATTTCTTGAACAACATAATTCTATATCTGCAGCACATTGTAAACCACCCTGTCAAAATGGAGGCACATGTTTGGCCAGAAATCTCTGCACCTGCCCATATGGTTTTGTGGGACCAAGATGTGATACAAGTAAGCAAAAAAGCATAAGGGAAGAATACAGAACACTTCTCCTGTTCTTCAGGAGCAAGGAAGCAAATTATGATTTAAATTTTTGATGAACTCTGTCTAATGCTAGCAAATGACATAATACCTGTGCCTCTTTGAAGGCTCCCATACTTGGGCTTTTTGAACATTAGTTAGATAGTATTTTCACATACCTTTGAAAACATAATGTACTATAAAAATTGCAAATAGTTTATTTATGATTCACGAATGTGGAAACATTGAGCATGTTGCGTGTGTGGTACTATGTTCAGAACAAAGACAGATGTTTAATATGTTCTTACCGCATTTTAACTTCAATCATTTTAAATTGGTTATACGCTGGGGTACATTCAGAAGTTGGTATCAGTGAATGGCAGGTCAGAAAAACTGGGATACAGGAAAACTGAATTCAGAACCACATTATGGGGCCTTTTTTTTTCACCTGGCATGAAAACTAGAAAATATGCTGTGATCATAGCTGAAAAATTGGAATTAGTCTCACATAAATTGTCTTTTACATATTGAATTCTACATGCTGTAATCTGGCAACTCCAAATTTTGTGTAGATTTCATACTGGTAATTTTTATCATTCAAAGAATCCAAATTTAGACATGCTGTTTCTATATCTCATTCATCTGAATGTGCCACTGCATTATTGACCCTGAATTGAGAAAGTCCTTTGTTTGTCTCCTCCTCAAATCCCAGGACTTTTCATTCTCAGTTTTTCTTGCTCTAGTTTCAATTGTGACACACAAAAAAATGCTGCTCTTTGTTAAGCAGTGCTAAAGAGAATGAGATGTTGTCCGGAAGAAGTGATTCATGGTTTTCCACAGCCATGATATTTTAATGTCTTTGCTTGTTAGTGTCGTGTCATTCTATGCATGCAGCTGCGCTTGCTGAAGTGATGGAGGACACTTGAGTGAACTTTCTTGGAGTCCATCAAATCCATCATGTAACATGGTCTATTTGTCTCTTAGTATTGAATTTCCCATTTTTTTCAGAATTTATTTGAAATTTTCTAGGTTTTTAACACTGAATATAAGCAGACCATGGAAAATTACATGGAAAGACATTTTATTTACCTTTATAGTCCGGTGCTAGCTTTTTATGGCTTTGAGACTGGATAAATCTATTCAGCAATTCCTCTCTAACTTCAACAGTGGAATTGTATGTTGTTTCCAGTGTTAATATTTGGGAAGGAACTGAAAAATTAATCGAGCATAATTTGTAACAGCTCTCTCTTCCCCCTCCCCCTGCCTTCTCCTTTGTTTTTGCGCAACTTCTTGGATGGCAGTGGTTTGCAACAGACACTGTGAAAATGGTGGTGAATGTCTTACTCCAGACATCTGCCAGTGTAAACGTGGGTGGTACGGACCTACATGCAGTACAGGTAACGCTCCTGCAACTTCCGTGTTCCTGGGAGAGCGTCCGTGGGACCTCCCGTAGTTTGAAATTTGGCACTGTGTGGCTCAGACAGCAGCACCGGGTGGCTGCTTACTCCTGCAGAGCCCCCGCACTCCCTCTTGTCTCTGCATGTTAGTTCTGCTGCCAGCAGCATCTCTAGAAAGTCTAATACTGATCCTAAAATTTTGGGTAAAGATTTTATGTGAATGGTGTTACCTGCAGTTATCTTAGGTGTTTAATTCCTGTCCTTGCAACAGAAGCACATATTTTCTAGACTTTATTTGGATGTCATGCTTCCCACTCTTCCTGACCTTATTTCTGCAGCAATGTGTGACCCTGTGTGTCTCAATGGTGGTTCCTGTACTAAGCCGGATGTTTGCCTCTGTCCACATGGATTCTTTGGTGCCCAGTGTCAGAATGGTAATCTTTTTTTTTTTATTTCTCTTTCCCCCTCCTCCCCTCTGAGCTGCCATTATGAGGAAATCTGTGAGAAAACAAAATTCACAATCAAGTCATGGACCTGAGAAGTGGTGCAGAAAGAGAGATTACATTATTTTTTAGATTTTATGGCTGATTCAGTGAATGTCCAAGGAGAAGGGAGACTCAAAATTTGCCTTGTCTTCCACTCAACTTCTGAGCAGTGTTCCACCAGTTCTATTGTATATGATGTAGTCTCATTACTCGTGTACACATACGGTTGCCAACCTTGACCCCTTTTTATCTGATTTAGTCTTTACTATTGACATAGTAAGCATGATTTTTATAAGACAGACCTGATAGTGCTGAATGTCTGTATAAGCGTCAGTATTTTAGTGTTGCACTCTTGTTTCCTAGAATTATATTGCCGAGTCAAACCAAATGCAAACTACAGCCTTTTCCTCCTGTTTTGTATCTTTTAGCTGTCTGCAGCCCGCCTTGTAAGAATAGTGGTCATTGCATGAGAAATAATGTCTGTACTTGTCCTGAGGGGTACACAGGCAGAAGATGTGAAAAAAGTAAGCCAGTGTTAAAATCCTTCCAGGATCCAAAAGTAACGAATAAATTATTCTGTAATCAGTTAAATGTATTAAACAGCAGATGGTTTTGGTTTTAAGGTGTCTGTGAGCCAAGGTGCATGAATGGAGGAAGGTGCGTAGGGCCAAACATTTGCTCTTGTCCTTCAGGATGGAGAGGAAAAAGATGTAACACTCGTAAGTATCTTGTAGTTAACAGAAGATCCATACCTTAAAAGTAATATATGACTAAAGGACAACCCTGTCCACACAAGTAATATGAAGTTAGTGCCAAAGAACTCAAGAATTGAGTTCATTGAAAAAGTAATAGTCTATAACTTGGCAGCAAAATTTAGGATGGAGAACTAATACCATGCAGTTCTTAGGCTTAATCATGAGACCGAAATATCTTTTCAATTCTTGTGTAGTAAATAATATTTGTTTCTTTCTCAATTCTTGTCTAAATAAGAAACATCTGTATTTCTGCAAAGAGCTGAGTCAATGAAGTGAAAGAATTTCCATTTGTGCTGTAGGACATAAGAGCAGATATAATAGAAAAAGTAGTACAGTGAAAGACTGGAAAACTGGAACATAGTGGGAAATGATTGGAATAGAAGATGCAATAGGCACAAGCTCTTTAGGAAAGGTAGAAGTAGGACTGTGATGGTAGCACAGCTGTGGGTCACATTGTATCTTATTGAAGATATTGATGATGCATAAATAAAATGTGGCAGCGTGGATAAAAGCACAGCCTGCATGAAAATCAGCATGAGGATGGATGGTAGAAATCCAATAGATAAAGTCTGTCATAGTACCCACCCGAGGCTCAGATATTGATATGGCCAATGAGCTCTCTAATGGCACGGAGGAAAAACAATTTTCCCTGTATTACTTTCTGTAATTATTGGAAAGTTGTATTGAAAAAAATATTACCCATATTGACAGGGGTGAGATATTCTTGGATGTTGTGGAAGAGAGATTTGATTACCAACTAGTCAGTTGACCGATGAGAAATAATAGTGGTTTAGATTATGACTTAATAAGCAGGGATGAATGTGCAGAAAAAATGGGTCACAGAAAATAACTTTGGATCAGATGTTCATGAGTTGATTCACTGTATGTTAAATTGCATGACAGACAAAAGATCTCTCACTAGGGTGTGGGTTTTAGAAAGGTAAATTTGGAAAAAACAAAGCTATTTAGTGGTGCTGATTTAATTCAGTATTTCAGGCTTTTGTAGCAATCTGTGATGCATCAGAACATCTCAACGCATGCTTTGGCTGTAAGGCTTTTGTTTCTAGTCGCCTGTCTTCTTTAATATCCCGTTGATCTTAGTTGGGTTTTCAGTGAAGATGATGTGACTCTTGTGTAGGAAAAGCACTCAACCTCTTGTGGGCATCCTGAAATGTAAATAATAAGTAATCACTTGGGATATAACCAAACTTTGTGATGATGTCTGTGCAGCAATCTGTCTTCAGGAATGTAAGAACGGTGGGGAGTGTATTGCACCGGGTACGTGTCATTGTCCTCCGCAGTGGGAAGGAATCCAGTGTCAAACACGTAAGAATGATGTGACCTGAAATCTCTTGCTTCAGCACAGTTAAGAATGCTTAAGCAATACATAGTGCCTAGAAGTCCTATACCGTGGTTGTACGTTAACCCAAATCTGTGTCAAAGGCAGGATAGAGTAGAGATTCCTCTGCCCGTTCTGAAGCCCTCCAGAATATGATGGTACTCCAGGACAGTGGCAGTACACAGCAGCTTGCTGTAACACTATACGCTGCTGCAACAGCCCTGAGAGGCCATTGTAATAGCTTGAAATAGTAAGATGCCTTAAAAAACGCCTTACTTATGTCCCTATCTTGGTTTCATTCATGTCCTCAGTATGTTCCCATATTAAATGTGCATCTTTGCATAAGGGGAATGGGATAGGCATAAAAGCATCGTTGGCTCCACATGATTCTGAAGTCTCCTTACAGAGGATTGTTTCCCTGTGAAAACTACCAAGTTCTCAGCTCCTATAAGCAGGCAGAAGAAGGATATAGAGATAGTAGTTGCTTTTCCTTCACCAAGTTGTTTTCATGAATAAAGCCACATATGTACCTCTCTTGTTTTAGCTGTGTGCAACCAGAAATGTCTGTTTGGAGGCAAGTGTGTCTTGCCTAACGTATGCTCTTGTCGTCCTGGTTATACTGGAGTCCTCTGTGGGAAGAAAATTCAGGTACGTGTACAGTCAAGACACCATCACAGATACAGCGATCTGGGAGTTATTATCTAGGCCACCCTTGTCCAGTGAAGCAGCACGAAATACACCAGATTTGTTTGTCTAATTTCTTCCTTTCAGTCTCCAGCGGGGGAAAACCCATAAAATTCCTAAGAGCTATCCCAGTCATTTATAGGCTTTAATACTTGCAGAATTGTTCTCAATACCTAAAGAAAATATCCTTAGTTTCAAATTAAGCTGCCTCTCTCTTGTCATTCCCTAAGTGGCTGCAGCAGAAATTGATAGCTATCCTCTTCATAAAAAACACTATTCTCCTTTCCAGCATCTGGCCCCATTTTGGGGAAGAGTATCCCACTGCTGGCTGACTTAGCTTGCGTCAAGTCAAGCCCTGATCTTTTTCAACTAACAACAATGTCAGTTCATCCCTGTTTTATACATGCGTTTTTTTTTATCCCCAAGTGTAACTTTGGAAATAGGTTTACTTTTTTGCATTATAGCGAACGATGACAGTTTCTCTGTTTTGTCACGTAATCTGTTGTATTCCTTTGCTTGAGTGCTGACAGTCACTGAAGTAATTTAATTAAACATTTCATTACAACTAACTTCTTCGTGATGTCTGAAGTAGAAAGCACTCTGTTCTTCTCACATCAGCTGTGATGTTTCTCTTCTTTTAATTTCAACATATTTAGACACTTTTCTGGTGCCAGCAGAATTCACTTGGTGGAGTTGGGACATAGCCCAGCTGATTTTAGCACTGCATGCTGGTGCTGTTCCTTTACATTCATCTTTTAATTACAAGCCACTGTTCACACCTGTACTGTGTTTTGGTTTTTTTTTTTAGACAGTTTAGTTCTTTGGTCTCCTGCTGCAACCAGACTAGCATATTTTATCCTTCCCATCTTTCCTTTCTTTTTAGTACTTTGCCACGTTATAGGTTTTACATTAAAAGGCATAATGTGACTGCTAGATGTGCATGTGTTTTTAGCGAGAAATGGGTAAAAAACAGGGAAGACAGCAATGGTTTAACTTTCATCCAGCCTCAGTTTCTCCCAGTTGGAACTACAGGGAGTTCAGATCTTTTTTCTACTTTATCAAGTCCAATATACGATGCCAATACCATTTGTGGTCAGATAGCAGATAACTTGCTAGAGATAGGGCAAATATGTTTAAGAAATTGAAACAATTAATAAATGCTCATACACATTTTGAAAATAAAAACCTACACATCCTATGATGATAAGACATTATAATGTTTGCAATACGGATTTCCAAAATGTGACCTAAAAAAAAGAAATAATTTTGATTTAAATGTTTACATAAATATACCCTGCAAAGCAGCAGTATATTTTTAAGCTAGGAAATACGTTGCTGATCAGTCAGATAGTGTTGTGTCATACACTGTCCAAAATGGCACATTGTCTTAAAAAACCAAAGTACCTATATGTACAAATTTAACTTAATGTTGTGTTTCTGCATATCAGGAAAGCAGAGATTCATTAAAACTGTTTCTTAAACTTTATCATAAAAATGGGCTATGTCTTTAAAGTTGCTTTTTACATTAATTTATTTATTTTTCTCTCCAAGGTACAAAGGCATCATGGTTGAAGAAAAGAAGTGTATCAGTTAAACTGCAATGCTGCATGGGTGTATGAGACTTGAAAATAGCAAGAGGGTTAAAGGCAATTACAGAGTTATTTAAATGAATATTCAGAAGCATTATTTTAAAAGGTTCATATTACAGTCATGAATTTTGGTAAGCTTTAATACAACAATCTTGTAGTCACTGAAAAACCATATGTATAGTCCTGTAATTTTTTGCTACCTCATGCACAAACCCCACAGCCTTTGATTCTTCAGTGGGCTCACAGATTTGATGAATGCTGCAAACTCAAAATCCTGCAGCTTGTTGATGTAGTCAACTGGACTTTGTGGGAACAAGATCGTAATAGGTGCTGAGCGGCTCTAGGGAAGAAGGCAGCACTTCATCACTTGTGAATGGTACCTTCTGTTTATAAAAATTGTTTACATACGTATTATTTGGCTGCATACAGGTGGAAAAGCAGAATTCTTTTCTCTTCTTCGTTTTGTATTTGCGTCAGCCAATGACTACGTAGTAGCAAGGAAGGAAGGGGAACCCTAAGACAAGACTTGGCTACTAACAGTGGAGGCAAGGCCGCAAGTCTTGTTAACAGTCAGACAGATGCAGAATAATTCTGGTTTCTCTACGGCAAGCCTCTGTAGCCAGATAGCGACTCTTCCCCCCCACTTCTCCATTACTTACACACAGGCAGTTGAGCACTCAGCTGCTGAACGATTTCTGTGTCTGTACGACTCTCTTATGCCCCTGTTTTGAAATGGCATTCAGTGATGTGATGAAATTTTGCTCCTGAGTCTCTCAGAGAAATTTGTCAGTGCATTTTAGCCATGCTGAATCTTAAAATAGGAACCAATAAGAGGAGCGAGTTTGCTGTACATCATGCCATACGTATTCATCAAATCAGAAATTATTTGTAGACACTTCATAGAGGAGTTTTTTCCATTACCTATTGGTCCAATGAGCTGTTAGCAGCTACCAGCAGCCAGATAGTTCTTGAACAAATAAAATTCCAGTTTTTCTGAAGTTTCCTACAGAGGACCACCATCTTCTTCCTCAAGAGCTGTGAAAGACATTTCAGTTCCTGCTGCAACCAGCTGAGTTCTGGTAATAGATACAAACATCCCTTTAGCTAAGCCATTGAAGTTTACTGGTTTGGATTTTCTTAAACCAAAAATAAACATAATGACTTCCTGTTCTCCTGAGCAATATTCAATTTACATACACTAAATCTGAATGGGAAGAAAATGGAGCTCGTTTTGCCATTTACTGCCACTGTGGGATGCTGATTGCCAAATCATAGCTGTTAGCAGCTCTGTGCCTAGATTTCTCCTCACCTTTTTTTATAGTCCTCTTAAGTAATTTTGCAAAATAAGTTGGCATTTTGAGAGCTCAGTGTCATTCCAGAATGACACCTGATGGATTTCCAAGTGCCTGACTGGTATATTTAAAAAATGTTTTCAATTTCCCACTTGCATTTTAAGCTTCTGTGTTTCCATAGTTTCTTTTAATCGAGCATCCAAGTGGCTGATAGCCTGATGTGCTGGGAACTGTTCTGTTATTTAAAACCTACTCCATTTGAACTGTTTCCTTTCTCATGTCTCAAAGATCTATATGAGCAAAACCCGACCAGCTATTGGAACTCATGCCTCAGGAAGATGCTTTGAATACACAAGGTTCTGAAAATGTTCTTAAATGCAAACACACCAATATCACGTAATCTAATACTGTAATAACCCCCATTCCATGTGTCAGTTACAGAGGTGTTTTGCTAAAGAGGGAGAGAACATCTGCCAGGAACAGGGTTAACAGTACTTTGGTTAATGAGTTTGTGCAACCTTCCATTCACAAAACTCAATCAATATGTATATGCCTTTCTAGGATTTCAGGCTGAATAAAGGTTTTTTTTTTACTCATAACTTTTAGTATTTCCCACTTATTTTCAGTGTTTCTAAAGGCAGAAATTATTTCTTTACATTTTCCAAATGCAAGCTGTGCAGACAAAAGCACTTCCAGAGTTCTGCTACAGTAGTTAAAAAATGCTCAGTGCTAAGCTGTGCTATTTTCAAGCAAGTGCAGGAAGCAGAAAAATTACTAGAACATGCATAAAGACAGACAGCTACTTCAAAACTGCCCAGTAATTATGGGATTAGTTGAAACTCTTTTGTTACTAGATTGTCCATCATGCACATGAAACAGAATTCACTGATTAGAAAAGCACATTGCAACAATGCAGTAAAATTGCTCACGGTCAACAAGAGGGCTTGTGTACACAGGTTAACAAAATTGTTCTAAAATCGCACAACGCAATCTGAAATTAGGTCCAAAAGAGTTTGGGGATTTGGAAGGGGGGAGAGCTTCCAATCCAATGGAACTTGTGCCAAACTGAAGATCTTACAGTGATTCTTAGCACATTAGGCAGAATGCAGGTATCGTCACTGAATTTTCTTGCACGATTTCTTTAAATACTAAACAGTGCTGGAAGGTACCAATGTACAGCATCCATTTATTACCTGGTTGCACTAAAGCTGCTCTGCAGGCCAGCAGAAATTCTCCCAAATGCAGACTGACTTTTGCCCATGATCTCGAAAAGATGTTTAGAATGCAGTATAATGAATGTTTTCTGAAGGAAGGACTCGCATCACAGAAGATACCACTGATTTTAGCAAGGACTCAGTTTCCTACATTTGTATCCATGTTGGCTGTGATTTAAAAAAAAAAAAAACAAACCAAAACAAAAAAATGGGCCCCATGTGAAAGGCTCTTTCTTTTTACAAAAGTTAATTACATATTCTCATAGCTGAGAATAGAAAGTGAGTTAACATTTCCATCTACCAAAAGCAAACCCAGGAAGAATCATCAGTGCAAACCCTAAAGTAAATCAGTAAAAAAACTTAAGCTACCTGACAGATTGGCTATATCCACTCCATTACTTGCCCAAATGAGAAAAATCCAAAGTTCAAATTCTCAGTAAAACAGAACACCTAGGTACATGTACAAAACCAAACACAGAGGTTGGAAAGTGTTACTAATGACTGAAGATGTTTATGCTGTTTCTCTTGTGTAAGGTATTGCATGGCAATGTCGGGTCATTTTACACTACTTTTACCCACAGCTCAGTTTAGCCAATAAAGGATATTTCACAGATAAACCACATTAACTCCATTCTTGCTACAGCCACTTACAGTAGAAGACAAAATATAAGTGGTAAAATGGACATGAAAGTAAATTACAAAGAAGAAACACTAATCAGCTTTCCACATATGCTCTAAAATGGCAGAATATCAAAAACACAAGCAGTGCACTATCCCTACAATTTTTCCAGTTGTTTTTACTGAAAATCAGAGCACCTGTATAAGGCATTAGAGTTAGCTCTAATAAATAAAGGAAGCAACCTGTTCTGTATTGCTTTTCTTGACCTTTGTGCTGCATGCATAACGAGCTTTTCACAGGAAGATATATCTAGCTTCCCAAATTACATGCTGTAACTAGTATGTTCAATCCGCCAGTGAGTGGGAGCCAAACAAAACACAAGGAACACTGACAGCTCTTTCAGTAAATACATGTGGAACTGTGGAAATAATAATTTGGGGACCTGGACTGCCATTAATAATACATTCTGAGACTGTTGTACTTTAAAATAACTACTAGAAAATTCACTTTTAAACTCACTTCAAATGTTGCAGAGATTTAAATGATATTTCTTAAAAAAAAAAAACCCAAAACCAAAAAAAAACCCCTGTAGCCAGTAGATGGTGCTACATTCAAGCAGGATTTCTAAAATATGCCATCACATTCTGTGTGCCATCAAATTACTGCCTACTTACCTCAATCATTTCTAAACAGGGAACTATTTAAATCAGCATTTGTTCTGGCCTGGTCAGAAACACCAATTACAGGTCTCCCTCACTGACCGCTCCTGGTCTCATGCTCCTAACAACGCTAGTATCTCTTTTGGCTTCTAATCACCATTATTGTCACTTTTGGCTTTATTAGTAGAAGTAAGTCAGCCTTTTCAGGAACAATACTGAGATATTATGCCTCTTTGCATTTACATTCTTCTGCTCATTTACTCTGAAATCTTGGGTCTGAGGCAATTAATTTTTTTCCATTCACTTCCCTGCAACCAGTATGTCATGTAAGGTCTTCAGCTTAACTCCTGAATTTCTGAATTATGGGGTGATTATTGTAGTGAACTGTGACACAAACACAGAATTTCATCATCATAAAGCCTACTCCAGAGCCGTTGATGAAATCATCTTGTTCCACGCATGAAAACCACATTTTTCACCAGCATGTCTGAAATATCCAGTGTATCACAGCAAAAGCAGCACAAAACCCATACACTCCTCTTACTCTGTTCCCTGCCCCGGCAACAAAACCTGCACAACACACGTCCATTGCAGGTTTCATCTGAACCAAATGCAACAGCCTCCGAAGCAAGGGCAGAGGAAGGCTTCTCAACAACACGGCACAGCAATTGCTCTTAACAGAAACAGGAGTCTGATGACCTATACCATCGTCTTTCATTTGCCCTCCGTAAGCTCGGGTGCTCTCTTTCAGAGAAGGTTGGTAACCGAGAAGACCCCATTTCCTCTCCTTCTTTGTCAATGCTCAGTGGCTTGTAATCCCTGGGGAAACATGTCCATGTACGTCACTCTGCTTATGAATGCTACATGTTCTGGTAAGGGAGCTTGTACACAGATGCAATGTTACCCCATCAAATGGATTAACATAATGCATGGGCAAATGGCTGAGTTACGCAGAGTTAAAATTCACCCACCAAAAATTCCAGTTTCACCTAGAAGACAATGAAAATCAATCTATCTCCCAAAAATATTGATTTGGGCATCATTCAGAAAGGTGACTGATTCAACTTGCATGTTTTGGCAAAACCTTTCTCAACTGTAGCATTCAAGGAACAGCACAAATGAGACATGGAACAACAAATGCAGGAGCCTCAGTCCAACCTGCAGCCCATTCAAAAGGCTGCAAAACCTAAATGAGGCCAAGCTGGAACACGGCCAGAAGACAACCCTCAGCATCCTCCACACAGGTGATTTGTGACAGACAGACACGGCTTTTCCTCGCTGCCTGTCTGTAGCCTCCCATTATATTGCTCCTGTAACAACACAATCTGAACAGGAATGAACCATCAATGTCTACATCTCCAGAAGGGAGATAAACACATTTCCCTATCTTACTAGGATAAGGAAGAGAAATAATTGGAAGTTGAGAGATGATAAGATAATATGATTGTAGAAGTAGTTAACATAAGGACTCTTTTAGATCACCAGTACAGATTAAGCTTTTAGAAAGTAACAGCGGAACTATCTGAACAAGTACTGTGTTTTGGTTTTTTTTAAATACTGCTTAACTGATCAAGATCCAAATCTCATGGGGGGGAGGGGCAGGAAGCATACATAAAGCAATACCCAGGATTTTAATAAGACGCTTTGCAGTTTGCTGATGGTCCAGAAAGGTGCAAACTCGGCAAGTTTTCTCTTGCAACTGTGGAATCTTACTGAAGGTAAATTATACTTGAACTAATATCCACTTCTGATGATCTGAATTAAGGACGTTTTGTTTCATGCGCTTTTAAAAAACATGTTAATATAACACAATAATTCTAGTCAAAGGGGAAAAAAAATCAAAAAGAACAGCATAGATCTATTCTGAAGTACTTTATTTGAAGAGTAAATTTTATTTCGAGGTCAGCTGTATCAACCAAGACATGATACTTCTGCTTACAAAGAAAAAATGAGAACAGAAGAAAACGTGCACCATACACTACACACACTTGGACACTTACAACAGCTTTGTTACAATCAACAATACTCTTCTTTCATACAGAAAAGTATTTACTTAATATACTGAAGACAAAAAGCTATCTGAAATCAATTAGTTACCACGTTTGTTTTAAGGTCCCCCACTGCTGCAGACTTCATCTCTGTATGAAGGGTTACATGAAGAAAATGCAGCTTATCTTTGCTGCAGTTGCTTCACTCCTTCCTCTTCTTTGTGCACTGTAGACCAGAGTACGGCAGTCGACATCTGCACACGTTGGGAGCTATGCATTTTCCTCCATGTTGACAAGGCAGTTTACATACAGCTGAAATGAGACACCAGATACATAGTACATCTTCCGCACAACACAGCATCATTTTTCTTCTTTGTCTCACTCTGCTAGCAGAATTGTTCCCTGGTGACCGCACTGGGACAGTATAAATAAAAGCATAATGGAAGAACGGAAAAGCAATGCCTCTCAATTTATGGCATCGTGGTCTTCACCAGAATACAGCCACAGTACATCTAGTCTTATTCATGCTCCACTCCCCTTTTAAAATACTATCATTTCTGTTGTTCTTTAAGGCACAGGCTATTTTTGAGATGGATGCCTCCAGGAAAGTGAGGGAACAATAAAAATTCCTGCTGAAACTTATTCAAGCCAGTTCTTGGATCCACATCCGTGAGGAAACAGTTGCCACATACTACTAGCTGTTGCTCACACGCTGCCCTTCTGTTCCCCACTCCCCCAAAAGAAGAGCCGAGGAGGCCGGAGCAGGCACAGGTAACAAGCCAGGGGCAATTTGCTTATGAGCATCCGTACCAACAGAAGTCAAACTGGATGCAGATCTAGTTAGTTCAGGAACAGTGATTATTTTGACATGAAGAACCTGAACACTTCTATCATTATTGCTGGCACAGGGAACGGAGCTAAGCATTTTGTAAGTTCTCTGCATCTCCCATACTTACCTTTCAATATCACCCACTATCTCGATACACTGATGAATACAAAGGATAAGCGTTCTGCTGGTCAAATGGGAATGTTCAAGTATTATTGGTTAATGTTTGCTTGACTACATATATTGCAGATGAACTAACGCTACCTGATGTGGATTCCCACAGCCACACAAAAATTTCAAATGCAGGGGACTTAATCCGGACACCTTCCACCCACGATATCCAGTTCAAATGTAATGTTTAAATGAGCTTTCTCTCAGCCTCCCAAAAGCAAACAAAAAACCTCCCTTTTACAGTCTCAGGATTATTGCCGTTAGCATGAAGGCAGTGCTGTTACAAGCATACAAGGCCCTGCCAGAGAAGGGTAGATTAAAGTTTTTATAATCATCATCTGCTTTTGTGAATCAAAATTTGGGAAAATGCAAGTGGTTGTTCAGCAAGAATGTCAGTCAGTACTAATCCTGATTACAGCCAGCTTCCTCTTACTCTTTTAACAGTACCTGAAGTTGATTCTGCCAACTTATCCTCAAAGTAAGAAGCAAGTTTCAATTTTCCATGTCCATAAAATTTAGTGAAGCTTCCAACCCACATCAATAGTGATAGTGTTTCTGTAATGGCCATTTTCAGTTCTTTATACTGGGTTCTGAGTTTATAGAAAATATTTCAGAAATACTGACAAGACACACCAAGTAATGAATTTGGTGACAACCAAAATCCGAATCTGAGTTTACTTAAAATGGAAGAGTTCTGTCTTTCTGACCAAGTTGAAAAGCCATCTATTCCTTATGCATACTTTTAAGATCCTCAGTACGCAGAAGCAGCTCTCATTTACTATTCTAAAATACTTTCCTCGCAGCTTTGTTAGGCACTGAAGATTTAAACACTATATTGGTAAATCAAACAAGTACAGAAAAGGATAAACGAAAAATGTCAAAGTCATTTACCTAAGTGACATGCTCCACCGACCCATCCAGCTGGACAGCTACAAATCCCAGGAGCCACACAAGCTCCATTATTCCGACAACCTTGGGGACAAATTGCTAGAAGAAAAGAATGGGTAAGTGAGCAGGATTTATAAAAGCAATCTAAAAGAATCCTGACAGAATGAAAGATTCAGGATGATACGAATCAAAATGGCAAAACACATTTTCTTCCAGGCCAGATACTCAACTGGTATAACTCTAAAGGTATTTCCAGAACCATGGAAATGGAAAAAAATGCTTATGTACTGTGTTAAGAATTTTGGTTTAAGTGTTAACAGATGTACACTTTAATGCAAAATAATTCGACACTATTTTATCTGAGTATGTACCAATAATGCAGGTCCTTCATTTCTGCAGTAATGCAATTACATTTTCGTAGTTATTAGCCTCTTAATATTTTCAAAATGTTTTTGTAACTGCAGCTAGATTTTGAAACACTGTAAATATTTTCATGAATATAGACACCCACCTTCTTGGCATCTTGATCCTGTCCAGCCAGAAGCACAAAGGCACTTCACAACTCCATTGACAGAGATGCATTCCCCACCATTTTGACAGCCTCCTTCGCAGCTTACTGCAGAAGAACAGCATATGCAGTGCATTTCAGAAGCAGCATAGGACTTCAGATAACTATCTTTAACCAGCTGGTCTACCATCAACTGCTTGTTTTGTCACATTTGCAAAGACTAAAATTTCAACTATTCAGAGCAAGGCACCGTTCTGTAAGGAGTGAGTGAGGAGGACAGAACCATGTCTGCAAATGCCAACCCAAAAAGCTGTTAAAATTAAACACGTGCTTAAAAGCCTGTTGCGCATTTAGCCTGAGAGTACCAACAAACAGACACGATTATCTCTATGGCACAGCTCTCCCCAACCCCAAACTGTGAACCAGCTATTCATCAACTACGCCACAGTAACTACTAACGTGCATATTCTCATTGATCTTGCCAAATCACAGCTGGTAAGCCAGTAACGTGGTCAAGGATTCACCTATTTCCTTACCTGAGAGGACCTACACATAACAAGAGAAAGAGAAGCGGACATTACTTTGACAAACAAACCTATGACTATAGTCAAGTTGAGTGGTGCCTTCCCAAAGGCCAACTATCTAAGTCAGCTTCCTCATTCCAGAATTGTTCTACATGTCAAAGCCCTGAAGGCCTCATTAATGAGGCGTTATTTATGCCAGACATATGATTGGAATCAACTGTGGTGTGCACTGTCTTTGAAATATGGCATAATCACTGTTCTGTACAATCAAATGCATCCTTTCAAAAGCATGAATGTAAATGTATACACCACCTTCACTGGACTGAAGAGAAACAACTGTCCTTCATTATCATGATGGATAGCTGGGACGTCTGCTCGATACTTGGCAGAAAAAAGTCCAAATTTCTGTTCTACCACAAGTTTTGAGCGTGATTTCAGCTAACACATTTTTGGCACAAATGCTGAACACACAAGGACATGCAAGTCAACTCCAGCGCAGATAGAAAAGCTCTTCAAAGCTTGTTTGCATATTTTCTTGTCACACAGTACAAGTTAATGTATTTAATATTGATTGCATTGGATTGATCGTGGTGACTGGGAGAAGTGCCCGAAGACTGAAGGAAAGCAAATGCCACTCCAATTTTCAAGAATGGCAAGGAGGACCCAAGGAACTATAGGCTGGTCAGCCTCACCTCAGTCCCTGGGAAGGTAATGGAACAGCTGATCCTGAAAACATTAAGGACAAGAAAATCATCAGGAATAGCCAGCATGGCTTCACCAAAGGGAAGTCGTGCTTGACCAACTTGATACACTTCTGTGATGAAATGACTGGCCTGGTAGATGAGGGGAGAGCAGTGGATATTGTGAGGGTGGCCGAGCACTGGCACAGGTTGCCCGGTGAGGTTGTGGAGTCTCCATCCTTGGAGATATTCAAAAGCTGCCTGGACATGGTCCTGTGCAACTGGCTCTAGGTGGCCCTGCTTGAGTAGGAGGGTTGGACAAGATGACCTCCAGAGGTCCCTTCCAACCTCAACCATTCCGTGATTCTGTAACAGCACATTGCACCACACTGCAGGTTTGTACATCCAGACTCCATATGCCACAGTTCTCCACCTTAAAGGTAAGCACAAGCACATCCTTTGCCTTACAGGGATAACATGGTTACAAATACAAGTAGGACCTTTACTCAGATACAAATCCAAGTCTAGACTGTAGTATTAGCATAAACTGAATCCTCACTCTGCTTTTTCTATTTAAGTAGTACTTCTCACCTTGCTTCTGATTTAGGCTCTTCTGAGAAGGTCAGGTTCCCCCTTCTTGTGGGGTCCCCATCGAGACCCCACAAACCTACACTGTCAGTTGGCTTTTAAGAAATAAAAAAAAAAAATCCTTTTGCTGGAAAATGAAGCCGACCATGCTCCAGTTTACTTCACTGCTGTCAACCACGTTACGTCTGCTCAAAATGAACAGTTATTTCTCAATGCATTACACAACAGCACTGTGTTAATCAGTTCTTCCTTAGAAGGCACTTCCTCATCTTTCTTATTCCTCTATAACATTAACAATTTTGATATCCAATTATTGTCACTGGCAGTTGAATTCCCATTCAATCTAGTAACATCCCGGAGCTACAGTTTAAGCTTCCGCAAACTTAGACAAATGTTACCACATTAGGTACACTCAGGTCATGCTTTCATCATAAAATACCAAAACACAGCTTTACTAAAATATAAAACAAAGCAAAAAAGTCCACAAACAACCCAACAACAACAAGACTCCAGAGAGCTGCAGAAGCTAGATGAGTTCCTCCCCCAAGTGCCCATTAGGTTACATTCCAAGTAAACACTTGTAGCTATTTCACATTTGAAGGAAATAAAGCAAATGCCCACAGAATAAACATCAAGATCAAGCACAAATAAGAGAATCCTGTGAGGTGTTGCTAGCTGCTGTGACCGCAATCAGACAGAATGCTTATTAAGTACTCAGCACAGTGATGACTGCCCAACTAATTTAGCAGTGTCTGTTCAAAAAGAACTTCTAGAAATTTTTGAAGTGCCACGTTGAGGCTCTTTTTCTGAAAGGAAAACAATGCTTTCTTTTCCCTCACTCTCTGAGGATATCTTGCCTACTACATAATTTTCCCCTCAAATATTTCAAGTTTGCTTCCCCTTTTATCCCAGAACTCAAGTTAACATCAGTAGTCTGATCAGTTCATAACAACATAACTATGTTTTCTTGGATTGCCTTTTCCAATCCATGCATATACTCGATAGGCTTCACAAAACCATAAAAATTGGTCTTTGCTACTCATCACCTCTATCATCTCCCATTACCTATCAACAATACGTTGCCACGTTTATCTTTAGCAACTTGCCCTCAATATCACCATCTTGCAGATACTACACAAAAGTTTCAACCACCTAACACAGAAATACATATCTATACAAGTCATCTCGTTCAATTATTTAGAAAGAGTCTGTTATAGAGCTAAACAGCATTTAAAGTACAGAATATTTACATAACACATAATCAAGGTATTTTCCAAGGGACCACCTTCTCTCAGATTCTCACAACAAATTTCAGTACATATACTCCACCTCAGTCTCCTGCAAGCACGCAGATCCTACAGGCCATGCATTTTTTGACAGTAAGATCAGAGGTCTAAGGAATGACGGTCACTATTTCAAAGAGCATTAGATCCTGGATTTGAGGAGTCCTAAATTAATTTTGCCTGTTTTCAAACTTCTTGTCTTTCCAAGCTATCACTTGTTTGGGTTTTACTCACCTTTATGACAGTATCTACCCCCATAGCCGGGTGGACATCTGCATTTTCCAGGTCTGAGGCACTCCCCACCATTTTTGCATTTTGGATAACATGTTGCTGTAAGACAGACAACAAACAAAGCTTGCATAAATACTGGTGAAGCTTACCAAAATTATTGCTTAAGTACATAAGAATTTTGTATTATTATAGTCTCTGTGTACTCATTTTGTCTTCACATTTCCTAAGACACATTGCCCTCCCATCCCACACTGCCAATCAGGTGAAACAGTCTCCCTGCACAGAGGGGAAACTGCACTCCACCTTTCCCTGCACTCCACCTTTTTAACCTTTTAAACACTCAAAACTAAGGAAACTTTTGGGCCCTAGACAGAATAGACAAAAGAGAGCGCCATATTAAAAGGGAACAAAGGAACACAGCTGGACTGCCAAAGAAGCTTTTGATAAATAAAGTCAAGAAGTGACAGGTGAGAAAAGAGGTGAGAAGAAATTATTTAATAAAAAGTGCTGCAACTTCAATGGCACCTTCTGATTCTTAAGATGTAATATCAGATTTAACTCTTTACTGAATTCCTACATACCTCTCCGGAAAAACTACATGTTTTATGAAGTACATCATTTCCTCATACCTCTTCTCTAAAATGTCTCCAGAAATAAGTCAGCACTTCCTTCTCCTCCACCCTCTTTTTTTTGCCTCAGTTGGCCTGTCAGAGACCTTTCTGAAATGTACAGTGTTTATTCAGAAATCATCTGAGATAAATGTAACTTTTGTCACAACTGTAATTATCTGTTGGGACAAAAGCATCTATGATCATCATCACAAATTCTACAACTTTTTCATTGCTGACAGCTTGGATAGGTTGGATAAAGCACAAATAAAAATCTTCATTTTGCAAAATTCTGGGTAAATCTAGTCAGACTGAAAATAAATTACATATCACATAGCCCTCCTTGCTACTTGTAAATTATTCCTGAATCAGCCCTGGTGTCTGAAAAAACATTTGTTTATTCACACACAGATTTTAGAAACCCATGTGTTTCAGAGAGTCTCATCAGAATTATATTGCAGGTGTGAGATGAGTTCTCTACATCGCATGGCTTTATCCTTTGACTGGATGGGTGCAAAATCTGAAACAGAGGGAAGAAAAGATGAGCAGTAACACCGCACTGATTCTGCCCTCGTATACTTACTGCACTCCCAAGCAATCCAGCTGAATAATAGAGGATTTTTCACGTTAGTATCTGCAGAATGAGTATTTGCATGCAAATAAAGGATACAGGCATGTATGAAAGAACCATTCAGCACTCAGCTCTGCATAACTGTTTTACCAGATGCTTTCAGTTCATTGGAAATGCCATACAAGAGCACTCAGTCTAAGAAAAATTCTATTTCTGTGTTATTTCACATAGTTTTATTGGGTTTACTTTACCTATTTATGCTAAAAGACACTAATATGGCAGTGGTATCTGAATGTCACTGTGAAGTCACATACAGAAGAGCAGCCCTGCCCTGAAGACCTAATACTTAAATTTGATACCACTTGCACAAAGAAAGCTTAGCAAGTGGGAAGCACTGGCGTGAAATGGTGGGGGAGGGGGAAGAGAATAGCAGTGAGATACCAAAAGGTTAGCTGTGTGCACTATGCAGTACTGCAATCCTATTCTACTGTTCTCATCTGCTAACTTTTACCGTTTGGACTGCTGGATACTTTCCCATGCAAAACATGTATTTACAGGAGAGAGCTGAAGAAAGATTCTCCATCGGGCATGCACCTTTTAGAAAGCAGGGACTTCAATAAAGGGCAGGGGCTTTGTGAAAGAATTAAATATTGTCCTGAAATCCACAGCCTCCAAAGCACGCTTCTTTTCCTTATGCTTGTTTTACCCTTTGCCAAAATACCTGCAGCTTCTCCCAGGCCTTTAAGAATAAGCAAGACTGTATCTCCAGTGAATGGGATGGATGTGACCTGCAGCTTCAGAGCACAACGTGCTACCGGTGGCTTCACCAAAATAAAGGTTACGCTGAATGCACGCTGAGGTATTTTACAACACGCCTGTGTTCAGAGACCTCTTAGGACTGCTCACAGGTATTACAGTTGAATCCACCAGAACTACTCTATGCTTGGCTTGTGTGTCATTGTGATCCCACTTTGAGCAAGAAGACTAAGCAGGAAAAACTCTTTTCTAAGCAATCCACTCAACCCGAGAGAACCAGTCCTAGAAAAAGTCTTGCCCAACTTCTTCCCTCCGTTATATCCATGTTTTACAATCCCACAGGTTAGGGTATTACAAAACCTAGAATGAACATAGCATCTGTGTATATAATCAGATCCATTTAGCTTCTAACAACAAATTCAGATAATTTTGGAAATCATCTACTTAAAACCAGAGCGAATATATCTTTTTTCCCAAACTGCCTTCAACTGTAATGAAATTCGCTTCACCTTTTTTTAATTACAAAACAGATTTTCTCTTTCCCCATCTGAATCGTCTCAATAGCCAGAAAAGGCTAGAGGCATCACAAACACTTTTTTTATCCCACTATTTCAAGAACATGACACTTCAAGTAAAAAAATCACAGCACAAAACAAGAACCACCCCCCCGCCCCAGTCAGACGCACATACCCCACCTTTCATTTGTATGGTTTTGGTGAGAAGGGGGAGAAAAAAGTCAACTTATCTCAGTGGCTTGCTTGACAGAACAAGGGATGAAGTTTCATTTATCCATTTTTTTCCCCTGCATTGATGACCTTATCAGAGCATTTATGCAGTGGTTCCCTTAACAATACCAGACCGTTCACCTCTCCGGTTCCAAAACAGATCTACATCTCTGACCATCTTTCACATCTCCTCTAAACCCCAAAATGTCTAAGATCCAACAGTTGTTTGGAGCAGTGGATACTGCATAACTGTTTATCCCCACCACGCAGCGCATTAGCTATACATCGTTTGTCACCACCTGCTAGCCTTAGCTTCTAAATAAAATAACACCCCATGAATGATTATGGTACTGAATGAAATTTTCAGCATCCCATTTCAGGGCTTAAAAATAAATAAATAAATAAATCACGTTTTAGATGAAGGGCATTGAGAACCGAAACAAATACCGTATGAATTATATTACCTCTTCACACAGGAGAAGATAAAAGGCAAAAGAACTTCTCCTGAAACGGTGTGTTTTAGCAATTACTAGCCACAATGCTCTGTAGTTAAACTTTTGCAGAAAGGAATTAGAAGTTGGGCTTGTTAAATTAAACAGGATTTAAACCGAAACTCTTCCCGCCAATGTTTACTTCTGCACACCGGGCGACAGTTTCAGAAACGGTTTGTCTCCCCGGGGAAACCAAGAGGCACAGACTTGAGCTCACTTTACGCCTCCCACCACGGGGATGGGATGCACAAATGATTCGGCGGGTCAGGCTCAGAAAGCTGTCAAGCCCCTAAAAGCATCACTCCTTACTCGGGCAAGTATTTGAAAACGCTGAAAGGGAGCCAAGGCAGCAAGCGGACGCTCACCCAACGTTCCAGCGGTTAAGTGCTACCAGCCGACGGCACGGCCGTCGCCGACGCCCGGGTCCGCTCGCCCAAGGCGAGCGTCTTCACGGCTCTTGGCTCCGCTCTGTCGGTTTGCCGTCGTTGCCTCGCCTCACCGGAGACTCGGTGTCCCAACCCGTCTCCTTCCACCCCACTTCACGTGCGCCCCCGCCGGCCCCGAGCCAGCGCCGCCCCACGCCGTACCCAAACCCGAGCTCCTCAGGGCTGACGGAGGGGTGACTTGCGGGAAGGCCGGCAGCCCCCACAGCTCACACGCGGGCACCTCTGCCCGGCCCCGTTGGGGCCGAGGCGCGTCCCCGGTGACCGCCACCTACAAGGGCTCCCCACGGAGGCCTCTGGCCGCCCGCCCCCGCCCCGCGGCCGCCGTTACCGTGCTGGCAGAGCTCGCCCTCGTAGCCCTTGGAGCAGAGGCAGGTGCCGTTGCCGAGGCAGAGCCCGCCGTGCTGGCAGCGCGGGCTGCAGGCGGCCGCCGGGCCCGCGCCGAAGGGCAGGGCCGCCCCGCGGGCGGGCAGGGCGCCGGGCGGGCCGCCGCCCCGCAGCGCCCACAGCGCCAGCCAGAGCAGCAGGCGGGAGGCCGCCCCGCCGCCGCCGCCGTCCCGCCGCGCCATGGCACGGGCGCCTCGTCCCCGCTCCGCTCGGCTCCCCGCGGCCGCCGCCTCTCCGCTCACTCCCCTTTCACCCCCCGCTCCCTCACGCCCCCCTCGCTTTTCCCCCCTCTCAGTTCTTTTCCACTCCTCCTCCTCCCCCCCGCCTCGCCTGGCCGCCCCCCGCGGCGTGTCACGGCGGGTGGAAGCCCCCCCCCCCCCCCCCCCCCGGTGTCCGCGGGGAACCCGTGTGCGGGCAGGGCCGGGGCGGCCGGCGGCTCCCGCCGGACTCGGCCGCGGCGGCTGAAACAAACCGGGCCCGGGGGCTCTGCGGGTCGGGACCGGCCACCGGGTAGTCAGGGGTCAGGGCGAAACTGTAGGCGGGTGCAGGAGCCCGCCCGGGCACGGAGGCGGGCAGCGGGCCGTGCCGCACGTCAGCCCTTCCACCCGCGCCCAGCATGGCACTGCTCTCGCCAAGGAGCTGACCTCCCGCCCTCCCTCGCGCGACCTTCAGAAGCGCTAGTTTCTATTCACTTTCACCTTTGAAGTCACCATACGATGTGAATATTACCGCTGTCCACAACTACCTGAAAGGAGGCTGTAGTGAGGCGGGCGTTGGTCTCTTCTCCCAAGTCACTAGTGATAGGATGAGAGGAAAAGGCCTCAAGTTGCACCAGGGGAGGTTTAGATTGGATATTAAGAAAAATGTCTTTACTGAAAGAGTGGTCAGGCACTGGAACAGGCTGCCCAGAGAGGCGGTGGAGTCACCATCCCTGGAGGAGTTCAAAAAACGTGTAGACGTGGCACTTCAGGGCAAGGTTTAGGGGACATGGTGGTGTTGGGTTGACAGCTCGAGTTAATGATCTTAGAGGTCTTTTCCAACTTTAACAATTCCATGATTGTGACACAATACTTGAGGGTGATTTGAGAGAGAGGACTGACACACTGAGCTCACTGCCACCTTGCGGATGGGAAGACAAGGAATACGAGTTTCATGCTGCCACCTCATCCAGCATGCAGTCTCTGGGAACTTCCGGCTCAAGTAGAATTCTGTCACAAATAAAATAACAATGTATTTCAGTTCAGTTGTGAGAATACCTTCAGTTGCAAGAACACAAACATAGATGATCAGAAAACATTTTCCCCCTTGTTATTGCCCATCTTTCACAAGCATTTCCCACCATCTTAAATGTTTCCCAGAGAAGGTACACACTTTCAGTGCCAAGACTGAGCCCAAGGGAAATTTTTTGAGATGAGTTTGATTGACCAATAGCGATAAAAGGATTGTACAAGCACCTGTACAAAGCATTTACAGAAAAGTGAAATAAACCTCATGCCTTTTGAAAAGCTAAGGAAAAAACAAGTCTGCCTTCAAACAGTGAGATTTATCTTTGAATTAGTTTTGCGAGTGGCATAAACCAGCATAATTTGTTGTCTAGATGAAGCAGTAGCATGATCTGGTAACTGAATTAACTTTGACTGGAAATTAGAATTTGTGTAATTGCTTGATAGAATAAAAGGCAAAAGTACGTATGTTGGAAAACTGGCTTTGATCCCTTTTCACACCTACAGAGTGTGGAGCATGCAGTTCCTAGAGGGAGTAATATACAAGGCAAATCTGTTACCGATAGTACCAGGTGCTGTCGCCCTTCTTGCAAAGATTAAGGCACGTGTAATGGCATCTTTGCGAGACTGTATTTAGCCTTTCAAGGAGCAAAGTAATGTGTTAAATGATTAAACAAGAGAAGCCTAGAAGTGCAATACTAAATAATTGCCTAAAATGGGCACAATTCCCCTCTTGCTTGTACCTAGGCAACGAGAGCAACTTTTAGGTGATACATACGTACAGTTACATTCATCCTGTGCAACTCTATGTTGCAAATACCCTTTCATGTAGTACTGATGCTGCAAAAACAGCACTGGTCTAATTACTCATGCATTAGTTGCCATAGTCTGTTAATTTGTTATCAGGAATAAAAACATCCAACCCCTGTTCTTATTGCAGTTCCAGTTGTGGTGGGGAGAACAGGGTCTCCTATTTTCATATACAGTATTCCCTTTTGCAAGTACAAGGGTAATTGCATTGTGTAGCAAGAGCACTCTTGGTAAAATTGCTTGCCAGAAATATATTGGGGAATAAATTATTCCCAAAAGGAATAGCTTTGTTTATGCCAACCCCACAAGAGCAAAAGGAGAAAAGAAAAGAACTGAGATGCTGACTCTGGGCTGTATTGTTCTCTGGGTATATCATAATTTTACACTTCCTTGACTTCTGCCAGTAATTTTGACCATATTGAGGTCTTCACAGAATTATTTTTTCTATTTTTGTCTTTTCTCCAAAAGACAGTTTGATGTGTAAGTGTGCCTTTCTGGTATTAGTGCCTAGCAACAATTCATTCATACAGAATTCTTTTCAGGTTTTAACAGCTATTTGTCATTATTCATGCAAAGAGTCTAATTTTTAAAGTACTATTTATTTTCAGTCCCATATCCCAGCTTCCCTATTCCAAAAAGATGACTTCTGGTGGCTCAGGTTAATTAAAAGTCTTTTTTTTTTTTTTTATTTCTCTCCAGGTTTCCTCCGAGGATCTTAAAATAATTAATACAAAAGAAAAGAATCATATTTAGAAATATGGCAAGTGCCTCTTCAGTGGAGATAATTAAATGCAAAGACTGTATTAAATAAGCTTGCCCAGGTGTTTCATTGAATGAAACAAATTTATTTAAACATTATCTTCTGTAGGAAGGATTAGGCTGCTTCACCATCTTTGTGCATCTAAATTCATCTCAGGGCTTATCAAATTTGCTGAGTGCATGTCTGCATTTTAAAGGGATTGTGTCATGTTAACAGAGGTTCTCACTGAAAACAGAAATGCTCCCAGGCATCCGACATGCTTTAGCCTTAGAAGCACAATCTGATTTAAAAACAAAATGCAAAAAAAAAAAAGGTAAAAACTACAGCTGTTAATGAAGTTGCTAAGTAGCGAGTTAGACAAAGAGAATTCACGTTCGTTCATTCATTCATGTAGTTTCAAACTGAAAACAAAATAAAGCAGTTTTAGGACTAGGACATTCACAGGCTCATTTTTTTGTGTATTTAAACAGTAGAGGAAGGAGTGTCAACATCCTTCTGCTATACTGGCTACCTGTATCATAGACAGCAATACGTAACAGCCTCTTGAGGGGCACTGCTGTCCAGACCGGAGAAGACAGGGAAGAAGTGAAACCTGCATTATAATCTGAGCTAAGGTACTTGGCAATATATTGTGGGAATAAGGATGCTCACCTGGAGTTTGGGATTCTGCTCCCTGCAAGGCAGAGCAGGTACAAGGACTGGGCTCCCCCACAACTCCATGGTGATTCCATACCCCACTTCTGGCCATCCTAGAGCATGTGCATGTGTCTCTTGCTTATTTCAAAGACTTTTATTTCATTACAGTGTGAAAAATATTCAAGAACTATAAGCTCAGATCTTCATGTGCCATGGGACTTTTATAAGTCAGGCAGCCGTAATACCTCACAACCTCCTCTCAAAAGTACTGACTTGTAAAAAAAATGATAAGCCTAAAAGTCAGGATATGGAATTTTAGATGTTGCTTGCACAGTGGTGATGCACACCAATCTAATAAAATGTCAGTAGCTCATTAATCAAGTAGATTTGCTGGGGTGGAAGATAACATTAGGAGGTATGTTACACGGCTAACCTCTTCCCTAGCACTGTGCAGTATGTGTGGTTCAAAGCTCCGACAGTCATAGCCGTGCTGTTACAGATGGACTCAGTGCTGTACTTAATTACATCTAATAACATGTCCTCCGGAGCTGACGCTTTGTTTATCACTGTAGCATCACAACTAGCACCCCCATTTATAAGTACTTTCAGCATAATTTGATCTCCGTTCTATCATGTATAGATGAGCCATTGGGTAATGATACAGTTAAGTAGCATTGTTCAAAGCTGTATTCCAACTCAAGTCCACGTCAAATCTTTCAGATAATAGAGACTTATGACCAACATCAGTCTTCTTTGTTGACAGTTTGAATACTGATCTGTCTTCCAGTGCAATTGGGCTACGGTGGCATTTGAAAAATATATATGAAAACCACTATAATTCTGGTAAAAGAAGGAAAATGATATATGGGTTTATTTTCAAACATGCCTATGTATGAATTAGCTGAGCAGAAATATTATATATGTACAGGCTGTGTACAAACATTCATCCACAACTGCCATGCACATGTCTTGTTGGTGTCCAAAATTAAGAGCCTTTATGGATTGCACATACAGACTGTCAGCATTAGTGCCCCTAACCCTGATTTCATAATATGAAGCCCTATTTTAGTTTATCTGAAACAAATATATTAATCTGAAGGATGCCAGCGCTGTATGCAACTTTCAAAACCATTATTCTAATAAGTAATTTTCTTCACATAATGGCAAACTCTCAATGTGTGATGTTGACAGATGTCAACAAGACAGATGTGCACTGAAGCCCTTGTTCACAGATTTATCTTGCATACTAGCTAGAAACATGGAAATGGTACACGTTAGTGAGACATTACAGAATTAACGCTTTAATCATTGCAATTAGTTATAAATCTCTCGTATTGTCACCTTTGCTAGGCATTTCCAATTACAGTGCAGAATAAATCTGTGCCTGGGGACTCTGGGTATCCCAAAGCAATACAGGAGTATTGTCAAAAGACCAGCCTGGCTCACTAGAAACAGTTTAGCTCTGTTTGAAGCTCTGTTTTATGCAAGACAAGGTCACCCAGTCACTACTCCCTCTTTTGAATCCTGGATGTAAATTACCTGACAGGAAAAGAAATGATGTTTCTTTTGCCCATTAAAAGAGTACTGAGCAAAAAGATCAAGGCTTGTCTTATTCCCTGGCAAACAGCTCAGCTTTCAGCTGTAACCCTAATTCCTTGTTGGAACTGATTCTATCTTTCAGGAATGTTTGGTGATGTCTAAGCTAAGAAACCTTCAATTTCTACAAAGCGGGTAGGCCAGTGACCCTGTATCTGATTTCACAAACATAAAGAGTTACTTGAAAGTTGAAATTTTATAAAGCAAGGCCCTAATCTTCCACTGCAGATCACCTTGGTTAGTTGCTGCAACGAGGAGGGACCAAATGTTTACACGAATATTGCCCAATTTAATTTTGAAAGCTGAGGCCAGTCTCACTATAACTAAGGAATTTTCTGCTCCTGCTATAGGTCTTAAGATCAGCCCCATTCTATAGATGCACCATCTCGAAGATGCTGAGCAGATACCTGTCAGCAGAAACCAAATCTGTGATTCATACACAAAAATCACTCTTAAGGACCAAAGTCCAGATAAAGCAAGAGCGTGAGACGCTTCTAAGCCTCACATACAACTTCCTTTAGAGCCACCTGGAAACCTCCTTATTTTCTTCAGCACTGTGGTATCAGGCCCTACATCCCAGCAAATAAAGGGCATGATATTGCAAGGTGCCAGGTACCTTGAATTTTTATTTGGCCTGGAGTTTGAAGGGCTCAGTATCTCACAATGCCATCAGAGTCAAACTGAAATAGTCCTCTTTCCATCCTCTTTTCTTTCTGCACTGTGTTCGGCTGAGTTGCTGAAGTGGGCTTGCGAGCAAATGAAAAGAATTTGATTTCCTCACTACTCGTGGGCTCTCAACTGTGTCCCTCATAAATAAATGATTTTTTTTGGTCACTGAATCTTATATTTTGCCCCTAAAGAAATTTGGCATAATATCCAATGAAAAGAATAATTGAACAGCACTTGGTATAACTATTGACTATAGCTCAGATACCACACCACTGCACACAGTATAAATACCAAGGGCCTAATGTTCCGTAAATTAATTGAAGTGGAAAGTCCATATTCACAATTCATCCCGATGAACTTGAGGAAAAAACCCAAGAGGGTAAATACTAATTCTAGGATATGTTTTTTTAAGTACTGAGTAGTGAATTTTATATTGTTCCAATTGTTAAATCTCTGCCTCACAGGATTTAGCTTTATATCCATCAACTGTCCACAGTCTCAAATATTATTAATCATTTGATACTTATATAGTTATTATTGTACCATAATCCCTACACACACTTATGCTGCTGAATACTCGGCAACTCCAGCAACACTACTCAAGCTGCCCCAGAGCAAAACCAGTGTCTGTGGAAGCATTCAGAGAATCATCCTTGAGACGTAAAGATACCACTTTGTCTGCCACAAAAACGTTGCCAACTTTAGGGTGAATGTGGCTACTGTTCAACAGGGCACAGCAACACAACCCAGCAATGTGGAACAGGAAATGGATAAAAAAAACCCACATCTAATTGATATTTAGATATGGTAGGATGTAGTTACTCATGCTGGAATTCATTCAAAGCATCAGCAGTCTGAATGCTCCCTTATTAAAAAGAAAAAAGTACAATCAGTTCTTTACTGTCCACCAACAGAGAATACTTTAGTTTGGCAGCTCGTGGTTAAAAAATTGGTTTATATGTATTTGTATGTTTTTTTCATGTCATTGTTATATTTGTTAAGTTATACTACTTCAAATCTACCTCTGAACAATGAAAGTGGTGACTCAAGTAAATAGTACTTAGAAGTTTAGCAACACTTTACAAGTTTGAAGTTCATTATAAATGTTGCCTGCTTGTGCTAATTTTCACAGCACTCCTGAGGGAAAATTAAATAGCAGAACCACTTCACAAATGGTGAGGCAACAAAAAGTTGTTAGGCAGCTCACATTTAGAGCTAATAGCAAAGCTGGAGTATACATAGTGTTATTTGTTTGGTCCACATTTCAAATCATGACAGCATGTCTAATACAAACGTGTCTTAATGTGATCTGTGCAAGTCTGGCCAGGAAATGATTATCAAAAAAGAAGGAAGTCAGGTAATAGTTTATTTCTAAAGAACTCTGTCATTCATCTGAAAGCCACTGGTAGACATCATCTTTCCAGCTTACATAGGTATGATCATGTCGAGGGATCCCACCTCTAATTTGAATGGAGCAGGAATCTGGGTCCAAGAAACTTAAGAGTTGCTGACCTAAATCCTTAATGACAACAGAGCAAACAGGTTGACATTGAATTAAAATTTGTGTTAGCCAACAAATAAAAAAATGAAAATTATCATTAGTGTCAATGAAAATATCACAAATCTACCTCTGACTCATGTATGTGTAGGTAACAAGTGGAAAAAATTAATATATCCAGGAAATTTTAACATTTGTAGAAAAAAAAAACCCAGCATCTTTGTTATCGTCTTCTGTCTCTCTTTAAACATCCCATTAAATAGGCGATCTCCAGTGAATCAGCTCAGCCTTCTCTGCCATTCACGCACTGTGCTCCTATTTAAACTCAATCCCTTGATGGACACTAACTCTGATAGACACTTTCGTCTGCACTGACTGTGAAGACTTTTCACGTTGTATTTAGTAGTAACTGTCATATTTGTGTATGGACAGTATTGACAATTGTGAAGAGTTTTCACAGTTTGTGGTTTGTTTAGTTTTGGGGGTTTTTTTTCCTTCCCTAAATCTTCAGATTCTGGAGTCCTGTGAGTAGCTTTAATACTCAGTTTTAATTTTAAAAGCTGTGAAAAAGAGCTAAGAATGTGATCCCAGAAAACTCAAGCAGATGAACTTCTTAACTTTTGCCAGCTTCTTAAAAATAATATTTTTTTTTAAACTAGTGGTTTTTTGTGCCTGTCTTTTGAGTTCCTGGGGTTGGTAATACTGTCCTTAATTTCACTTTTTTTAAATGTGAAATGGCAGCTTTGTACATACGTGCACACCTCAAACACACGTTCATGAAAAAAGAGTCTGAGGTGGCCTGACATTCTAGCACAGTCCCAGTCCAAAAATCCTGACAATCAGACTTCCAAGACGTAAGATTCTCCCTTTGCTAATTTAAACATCTGCAAGCATTACGAATGTTATCCCTTGCATTACCTTAGGTGATTTTGACATTTGATATTTTTTTAATCCAATTTATTAGGCTGTGGCTCTTCTGGAAAGATTCCTTCTCCTTGTTACAAAACCACAATTACAAGTTATATTTGAATCTCAAGTGTGGATAGGAGACATTCACGCTTTTTCATTTTATCACTAAATTATTCTGAGCTGGTTTAAATCCAGCACTGACAAAGCTGGTAGTTATCAAAGTTTCAGTGTCCTGACCACCGCAACAGGCAATTACATGTAAATAAACAAGATACCTTTCTGCACCTAATTGTTAGGAAGACTTAAAACTCAGAGGTCCTTGGGTGAGATGTGTCCCACAGGCACAAAATGAGCACACCAGCTCGTATGTGCTGATCCTACCTATAGCTGTATAATGAATGTATATGTCGCATATATTGCACTTAGATGCTGAACAGAGGAGTGCAGAGCTGCTGCACGCACCAGTCTGGCTTGAGACATGGTAGAAATAAGCTCAGCAAAAGTGTTTCAGGCAATTGAAAACAAATCGTTGACTGTATAAATTTGAGTATACTCGATGAAGATGAGAGTAATAAAAGCCCAGCTGCTTAGCAGTTTAGCCTTCCAGCTCACACTACTTGTGTGTTAGATGATTTTGCTTCCAAATTTAATGTTGCTGGTTAGAGATTTATAGGTAGACTGGACATATGCACTATGTCATATTTTAGGAGAAAAGAATAACAAAAGATAAAAAAAATTAAATCTGAAAACCAGCCTCAACACTGTAAACAGCTTGTAAGACAGCCTATTCCTCTCTGCAATGGTTAATATTAATGTTGAAATCATTCATTTTTACTGATTTCAGCGATGAAAAAATCCAGTCCTGCATTACTTAGCCTCTCCTTTGCCTTAAACAAGATGACTAGACAATGCCAGAACAGACCTTCCCCCTTTTAACATCTTCTTTTCCCCCACAGACTTTCATTAAGAGTCTTAGCAATTTTTCTAAGGCAAAACGGAATGAAACAGCATAAATGCGATTCAACTAATACTGTCAGATTATAATATCTCCATCCCCTCTTTAGAACTATGCCCAGTGGCAGCAGTTTCAATTTCTAAAAATAATTTCTAATCAATAATTATGTTTCACCACAGTGACAACTAGAACAAACACAGCCCTGATAATATTTAACACCAAAATCTTTCAAAAGGTATCATATCTGCATGAACAATTGTGCAACATTCCTCTATCATATATTTGCTCATGTTTGGAGCATGTGGTTCTGTTTTAAAACCCTATACTGGTTGACTGTAGAAGTTAACAAAAAATACTTCAGTAGAGGATGTCAAATGTTGCTCTGCAAAGTTATTGGAAGGCCCTGTTAACGTGGATTGCAGGGTTAATGTAGGTTGCAGGAGCCTGTTTTAAGCCAAATCATTGTTAGGAGGTGATTGACTTAATTTTTTTGGGGTTGATATTTTTCGTGCCTTATACTGTATTAGTTTATGGGCTAAAAGAAACTGCATGGTTTATGAAGAAAAGAACAAAACTTTTTGTTTCTGCTGTCTACTAGAACTTCTGAAGTTTGTCGTTTGCCTTGACAAACTTGCTCTCCTACTGCCCTGACACCTTAAAATAAGCCTGCCCTGTGAGTGCAAATCAATATGTATTTGCAAGGAAGAAGGTGACAAGACAGTCATGCTCTTTCCTAAAACCATTTCACCTCCTTTTTAATGGCACTCAGAAGAGCAGATGGGCTTAAGATCAGAAAAGCATGGCCACTGCTTCCCTCCTCAGCCAGCTCAGGGGTGGCATTCAAGCATTCCAGGTGCGATTTGTAGTGACCTTCATGCTCGGTAATCAATACGAAACATCAGTAGTGTTTGACTCACCATTAAAAGTGTTATTTTTATTACACTGCTGCAAGAAGATGAGGCTGATGGGAATCCACACCATCCCAATGGCTCCCAGGACACCTGGTCCCTACACCTCTCCTTAGCACTCTGAGCCATCCAGCACCAACACCCCGCACAAACTGAAAACTCCTAATGCGTAACATCAGCCTCTTAACAACAGTGCGTTGTTCCTCAGAAAGAAGGCAAAAGATATGAAAGACATTACCAAAGCTTTTGTTGTTTATGGCTGCATGGAAGTTTCTTAGTGAAAACTTAGATAAGCCAAATAACCCTAAGAAGGAAACATTTCCCATCATAGAACAACATACCCCACCAGTGGCTCCTGGCCAGCCCAGTCTGTGAGAAGAAAAAGAGGACACGAGCGCTTCTTGAGCAGCACAGTCAAAGCCAGGGAGCAATCATTTTTCCTACACAAAAATCATCCCACTGGAGACTGCCCAGTGCAAAACCAGCGTTATTGCCTAGGTACTGGTCAGGCAGGCCGATGCTGCTGTTCCTGGGTATGCCTATGGATATTATTTTTGTGAGTTACTTCCATTGCTGCAAAGGCAATGAAGCTAATCACAGAAGTAAAATAAGTGGTTTATAGTCAAAGCCAAGTAAGACTGATTTTAAAGTAGTACCAAACGAGACAAATTGCAAAAATTACAATTGTAAAAGCTTGGGTTATATTTCTGTTTCATAATAAGAGTAAAAATAATTTAACAGTGGTCTGGAAAAAGAAAGTTTTATTTTCTATTTTCAGTGCTAAGAACACCTACATGGAATAACACCATATTCATAGCTATTTTTCCTTTACTGCTGTTATCTGTAAGCTGACGTGGAAGTCAATACACAATACAGTCTAGTGCAGTGAATGGAGTTATTATGAGACTGTAAGAATTTGTGTCTCCTTTGCAATCCTCGCATTCAGTACTGGCCATTATGGATTTGCAGTAGAAGGAGATGACCCAGCAATCTGCACAGCCCATATAGTACATCACATTGTCTCACTGGGACTTGGTGAGTTTTCACATCTAAGCTGTTCACAGTTTATGTATACAACAGAGCTAAAATGGAGTGTAAATACCTTAGTGTCTTCCTTGCGTATGTCATTCCTGAGCATTAGCTCTCCATCTGTAGAATATTGTCCAAGCTGGTACAGATACCTCTATTCAAATGTGTCTTAATTTCTAGCTGACTGTGGCTTTTTGACATGTCCCATCAAGTAGCCAATAATGATGTATTTTTTTGCGTTCCTAAAACTGCTTCCAGTGTCTCTCAATTACTTGCCCCCAGCGGAATGGCTGCAGTTATTAGCCTGTACTTCACTGTGTCTTTGTGTTATTCTAGTTCCATATGAAGTATGACTTCCTGCCATTTATTTGCTAATGGCGACTAGCTGCCTTTTCCCCCTGAGGTTTCTTTCCTCCCCAAATGTACTAAATTATTTGCTGGCCAGTAGCATAATTATTCTTCATTGTCAGTACAGTCCTCAGTTTCTTTGGGTTCTGTTCACGTCCAGCAATATAGGTACTAGAATTACTTAACAACAGTTAAAATTCTAGAGAATAATTAAGAGGTTATTTTCAAAGTACCAAATCTAAACAGCATATATCATCTGACATGGACAAAAAATATGACCTAGAAAAATGCCTTGGGACTTACGATTTTTTTTTTTTTTTGCGATCATCTTAGATTATAGTCTTTAATTCTGTAATACAATTCCATATTAGCATATGCACAGCAATGACGCAAAGAGCATTGGCAGGCTTTTTTAATTAGGTTTTGTGAAGAAGAATGAATGTTTAATTTAATCTGCTTGAAATCAGCCAAAACTAAAGCCCACTGGAATGCACCCCTCTCTGTGTTATTTCCATTTGCCAGAAGAAAATCACAATTTTGTAGATTTGTTTACTCAACCTCCATTAAATGCTAGTTATTAAAGAAGTATTTTATGCATTTCTGGGCATCACAGATTGCTAACCTGGAGTTTGCTGATGAACTGCTGATGGGGGATTGAGAGGATCGCAAAGCTTTAGCAAGGAATGAAAAAAAAAAAAAAACCAACCGCAGAAAAAAAAAGCTGAAGTCAGGATAGAAAGCAGTCAAAGCATGGAGACAACAGAAGAGTGTATATCCTCTACAATCCCATGGTCTGGCCTACTTCATTGTTCCTTTTAATATTTTGTGTATGCTCTCTTTCTAAACTGGGCAAATAGAGGATGCTTTGGCACTGTTTGTATATGTTATAGGTGGGACCTTAGCATCCTAATATTTCCTGGTCTGTTCAAACAACAAAGTGTGCCCAGACCTCTTGGTGTTCAGCCTTAAAACCCCCTGACCATCCATCCATCCATACTCTACTTGGGAAAGTGACACCTTCGATCATTCAAATCACAAATGGGTCGGAGAAAATGAATTTGGGATGTGGTGAACCAAGTCTACAGCTAAACAGCAAGGACTGGTATGAAACTGGCATGAAAATCATACTAAACATGTCATTCTGCATTAAACAGTGCCAGGGACCATTACTGGGAAATTGGTAAATTCTGTGTTGGTAAACTGTTCGCATGATCCGCCTTGCTCTTGGCCATGCCAGCCACCACTCTCCCAGGCCACCCCCTAAAGACGCTTACAGAGTTTGAACTCCTCAAGGACCATTCCCAGCAGGCAGTTTGTGCCCAGCTATGTTGTTTTCCAGGATAAAATAGTTTACACAGGCAGCATAAATCATGCCTGTCAGTCACTTTACCAGCAAACAGACCTGAATACTTTTAATATCCTAATCTAGATGTGACTTTACAGCCCTAGCATCCGCTAATGCACCATAGGGGTATCTGCCCTAAGACCTGCACTAAGCAGATTCACTGTTATCCAGTATGTCACCACATTAGGATTCAGAAACAGACAAAAATCCCAATTGTGATCCATCTCTGACCAAAAGAGTTGTTTAATTCAGTAGAATAGCAGCTAGCAGTTTAATTATATGTCAAATGCTATTATGTTTCTATCTTAAATACATGGGCGCAATATTGGGTTAGATGTGTAAAGTACTAACTCCACATTATGTTGTCAAGGAAGAATTGCTCAGCATTCAGGTCACAGAGTGTTTTACACAATGTTAAAAGGTTAATGATGAGAAGTGTGAGAGAAAGTGCTATAAACAGATTAACACAGAACTGTTTAGAATAATTTGTATTAAGCATAGCATCCATATGGACATTTGCTTTAATACCATTGCACGCAATATTCTCCTCTCATACCTTTTAAGCTAAAAGTATTCTACTACTGTCTTGTCTGTTTCATACTAGATAGTAGGAAAAACATTCAAAGTACATTTTCTTTATTACTATGACAACTTCGAGAGGGACTCCATGGTTTGACGTGATTTGGGAAAAAGAAGGCATCCACAAGAAAGCTTGTGGAAGAATGAGGGACCTGTGATTTACCAGCTATTAACTTCATAGTAGAGGCAGGAGGAAAGCACCGTTGGACTGTCTATCACAGCTTTCTGATTTCCAGTCTATCCTCACAGCAACACATACACCACTTATGCTTTGCTCGTAAAATCAGCTTTACGGCCTGCAGCCTAACATATAAGCAACACAGATATAGTTGCAACCTTTACAAAAGAACACAAATTATTACGCACAACATTAATCAATTGTTCTACATTTTACTGGGGGAAAGTCATCAGAGAAAGACAATGATCGCTAAAAAAAGAGAACAAATCTGTCCCTCCAGCAGGTTCAGTATTGCTAAAAAGCACAGAAATGAGAAAACAAAACCAAACATTGTGACAACTGTTTATAACCAAGATAGTTGTGAAAAACAAGCAATTTGAATATGTTCTGGAAGCAGTAAATATCCTTCTAAATTGTGTGCATCTGAGGGTTCACATGTATATCCAATTCACATAGAAATCGGTGTAAAGCTCTAGCTATACTTTCTATTGCTCAGCAACTCAGAGAACCTCAACATGAGTCTCACAGAAAACAAAGACAGGCTAATACTTTTACCTAGAAGCCTGTAATTTAATGTAGACTGTAAACAAAATGGGTATATTTTAAAATGTTTTCTTATTTGTCCAACAAAATCTGAAGAGAAAGTATTGTAGACCTCAGCTTGAGTTCAGTCCTGCTAAGTGTTAAGAAAGAAATCCTGGTGTCACCTCTGACACAGCATAAAACAACCATCATCAACAAGGAACCTCTTATCACCAGCACTTACCTTACTCCTTCCAGGATATGGCCATATAACTCCTCTGAAGCACACGCAGCAACACTTGGCTTCACTTTTAACACACATAACAAGTACATGCTATAGAACAAAATTTACACTCCTGATCTCAGTACAGTGGGTGGTTTGGCCCCACTTACAGCCAGAGCTTCGAGCATTTCCATGTAATGGTACCAAGGGAGTAGTTGTTGGTAAGTGCTTCTGAAAAAGCAGCTCTAACTGAAGCCTGCAGAAGCTAATTACAAGCCATACTAAATGAAGAGGATCAGATTGTAAAGTGGGGAGAGATTAAATCATTTTAAATCTACAATGGTAAATTTTCCCATTTCTTAAAATGATCCTCTCTATAATGCTGCAAGGGATGGAAAAATCTACTTTTCTCTTGGCAAATTATTTCAGCTGTTAATTGACATCAAGGGTAAAACTTTGCACCTGTACTGTGATTTTTTTGGGGTCTTAAATATCTTCATGTGAGAAGACTCTTTTGGAGTCCTTTTTGCAGCTAAAATAAAGCCAAATAAAATGTGAATTTATATTGATATAGGCCTGGAAACCAGTCCCGGGAAAAGCCCCTACTTAGTTACACAGGTGGTACTGTGTACTGCTCCTGTTTCTAAAAGATACACTTTTAATTAAGCAAAAGGTTTCGGGCTGAGCATGAAATAATGCAAGAACAGAAACTCCCTGGCATAGCTCTGTTGCAAACAGCCTTCAATACAGTGAAGTTTCATTCCGGAAAATGTACCCTTTTTGTGCATGATGCCGATGATAAGAGGGAAAGGTAACGAGAAGGAGGCTGAGAGCTGCCCCTGACTGATGTGTAAAGAACTTCTCTGCTGTCTAGGAGGCCAGCAGAAATTGAGATGTTAACCCTGAACATCAACAGTGTCTGTGAAATGGCTACAGCTCCTCGCCTGTGCAGGGGAGGGCTCTTGTATGCCAATATGTAATAGGATTCAATTGCCAAGCCAGCACACGCCGCAGCGCACACCTTGTCCTTATTAATGCTCTTTGGGCAAGATATAACGGAAGGACCGTGCTAACATGGAAGTGAGATTGGGAAATGAGTTTCCCAGAGTTAACTACAAAAGAACAGGATTTATGTTGCCTGCCACTAGCTTTTTAACTTACTGCTCCTGTGGCTTTGATAAGGCTTTGTTAGACGTGACGCTCTCACCGGGAGGCAAGGGGAATGCACTGGGGGAGACGAGGCTGCTGCGGGGTGAGAGCAGAACTGGTTAGAAACACCCGGAGCCCTTACCAAGAGCTCTCTGGCAGAGTGGCAGGATGTTTTGCAGAGGGTTCATCAGCGTTACTGCCCATAGGTCTGTACCTTAACCTAACCCACATAAGCAGCTGTCGTAGCCTGAGGGGACTCGGCTGTCTTAAAAGACACGCAAGAAAATTATACACATGTAAATTGGTGAAACAGTGGGATTTTGTGTGTCTGGTTGAATTTAAAATAAATAATGAATAATGTTTTTGTTTGTATTGTGTGGTCTGGCTGATGTAGTTTATGGCTACCAGCACATCCAGCAGCTCTGGACACTGCAGAAAATGTCCTTGTAATTCTATAGCATTGTCCAAGTGACAGCAAGCAGAACACATTTTAGAAGCCTGCTTATGCTCCGCTTGGGACTGCTGACTGCTTCAGCCTTTAGCACAGTACAGATTTGGAAAAGCACGACTATGCCTTAAGGTCACCTTAGCCCACGTTCCCTTGAATCTCACCCACACATCCCAAGGAATCTAGTTAGTGCTTCCTCTCTTAATACTAAAACTAGGATGAGACGTGATTAACCTGCTCCTGGTGGATATTCCTCCTCGTTTCAATGATTCAAAACAGGTCCAGCAGCTGTGAGTTCAGGGAGGAGGAAGCGGGCAGTCTCTTTCATGTTTAAGGGCAACTGTAAGTTTGTTCTTCTGAAGCAGCTGCTATTTCTGAACTTAAAAATAAAACATGATGCCACGAAAAATGTTCATGTCCCACATTACTTGATAGCTTTTCCGTCATTCTATGAATACAGGAAACACTTTCAGCCCATTTATTTATACCTTTGTGGCTCAGTAACGAAAGTCCATTTGAAGAAAACCAAAAAAGCCTAGAAGAGTTAAGCTTAGAAGCTAGTCATTACTCTTCTTGTCAGTGGCTGTATCTCAGAGAACTTTATAAGTAATTAATGATATTCCTTTTTTTTTTTTTTTTTTTTTTTTCTTCTTCTTCTTCTTCTTCTTCTTCTTCTTCTTCTTCTTCTTCTTCTTCTTACTGCACAGCATAGTGGGACTATCTATTGAGACTGTGATTCCTTGTTGGGCTTCACAAAGAGTCAATGGTTGACCAAGAAGGGACAAAGGAGGTTTGTGAATCTGTGTTGAACTGAGGGGCTATTACATTTTTAGCTAAGTTTGAGAGGAGGAAAATGTCATATAGAAACAAAAGGAGCATACTCAATCCATATGTCAAAGCCTAATAAATCCTGTCTTTGATTTTGTGATTGTGAATAGATCAATTAAATGGATGTTATGTTCCTGAATGAACCCTTGTAGTTTTTATCCATTTGTGGCACGAACACCCTTTCCTGAGTGGGAACCCGGGGTTCAGGAAACAAAGGGCTCTTGAACCCACTTTCATTTCCTTTTCCCAAAGAGCCCAAGTCTGAAATGATCTTCAGATGAAACCAGAAATTAGGGCTCCACACTTAGGCGAAGTAATAAGTGAAGCTTCTCCATAACAGTCGCACATCTGGCTGAATGATAAAAAAAAGGTAGACAAAAGCTTTTCATTTGGAGCATTTCACGAGAGTATTCCTGAGAAGTAAGAGCACTTCAGAAGTTGAGGACCATTTGTTTCCTCCCTCTCACAAGCTATAATTCTTTTGTAGAATATAGAAAAGTGGCCAGGTACATAATTTTCCTTCCTACCCTCGGGAAGGCGATAGCCAAGGAGCTGGGAAGACAGGTGAAGCCAAATGCTGACAAAGTGCCTGCAGCTCCAATTCACCTTTACAGAGTTACACCATAAACTGAGCAGTCACAAAGGCCAGAGGAGATGAGCATGCCAGGACCAGCATGACTTCCACTTCACATGATCAAGATGGAAGAGGAGGCTTCAACCGCTGCAGCATTGGCCAGTGGTGACATATGTTTAATCGAAACTGAGCTGGGAAAAAGAAAGGAAAAGCAGAAGGCATCGCAGCAAGGCTCTACGGAGACACCCAGCACCATGAGCCAGTGGGCTGGGTGCTCTGCCCTGGCAGCTGCCCTGCCTCAGCGGGTGTGTGCAGCAGGTCAGGGAGCTCCGTTGGTGAAACCAACCAGAAGTGCAACAATCCCCAAAGAAATATGTTGTTAAGGGCAGCAACCACGCTCCTGGCACCATCGCAGTTTCTCTCTCCTCTCCATGACTGATACCACACCTCAAAAGCAGAGATTTCAGTTCCTGCCAGTTGTTGACCCTGTGCCTTCCACCTTCCTCCCCAGACTGGCAAAACACCAGCCACCTCCTGCTCATCAAAGAGCTAAAACTGGTACAGCACGGGGATACTTGCACACTGCAGTGACAAACACAGATGAAGTTAACTTTAATTTTGCTTATTTATGTGACTGTCTGCTCACCTACATGATGTCATTAAAAACACCTGGCCTCTGTAGCTCCAAAAAGTCACCAAGAGAACAGAAGTTTCAGCAGCTCCCATAGGAGACAAGTTGATCAGGATGTTGGAGAGGAAAGACTAGTCATACATTGCGTTTACATAAGGCTCTTCCCAAGTGCCCATGCACCAGAGAAGGTGGGTTCATCTTCACCCCTCCCTTTTTCAGGCATGGGAAGACTACAATATAGAGAGAGCACATGACTTTGCTGAGGTTAGTCCTGAGTCACTGGTGGAGAAGGACACAGATGCCTGGTGCTAGGGCTTATTCGTACCATCCTCTGCCACCAACACAGTGACTCAGCAGTGAAGCCAGTTTCAGAAACCAGATCCAAAACGAGTTCATCAATGTTGCACAAACTCTAATGAAAGATGCCTATGTATCTCATGAATAAGCTTGTTCATTCATGCTCCCTTCATTATCATGTCCTGCATCTGCAGGGCACGGTGTAGAGAGATTGTTAGGTTTCACAGATTCACATGGCACTCATTTATTTGACTCCTGCATCATGCAGAGCCCCATTTACAAAGGAGCTTTGCAAGGCTTCTCCAAAACAAAATCATGTGAATCAAATCTGTGGGTGAAGCAGCTAATAAATACAGTCTTAATAAAGCAGGGACATTTGGTTTTAGCTTAGTTCTAGAGAAACAAAGCTTAAGCATATACTCAGTCTATCTGTCTGATCCCAACCTGCTTATTGCCTTTGACCCCATTAAACACCACCAACCAAACATAGAAATGAAGCCAGCTGAGATATCAGGTCCTTGCAAGTGCTGCAAAAATTGATGGTTGTGTAAAACAGTGATCTCAAAAATACCCCCATTGTAGGAAGGATACACTTTTTATGGGACACTGAAGAATCCACACAGAAATGGTCCCATTGCTAAATATCTAATCTAAAGGATTTGCTGATTTATCTGACAGAGTAATTACTGCTTAAAAAAAAATGGAAAAGAGAAAGTTTCTGGAAGTGTTATAGAAGTTTCAAGGGAAGGAAAATTAGGGGTGCCTAGATTTCCAAAACCAGCACCCTTCTAAGAAATAAATCCCAAATTAGTCAGTGTCATAAATAATCCCATAAGAGCCTATGCTTCTGAGATTTTGTGCTCAATTATTTTTGCCATGAGAGTTAGAAGAGATTAAGAGGATAGAGGTACAGCATGCTGATCAAGGAAAAAGAAAAGTGGTTTGCTCAGCAGATGTCTTGTCAAAACCACATCCTTTAATCTGAAGTACAAACACTATGGCCAGCATTGCAATGATCTGTTTTAGTCATTAGAGCATGTAGTATTCCGGGGCACAGCAGTGGAGAAGATGAAGGAAGTGCGGTCATCAGTGTGCAGAGGATCTGCAAAGTAAACGTCTTTCTGTGAAAGGATAAACGTCATTGTCTAGACAGTTTCCTATCAGGAGGAACTCAGAAGCTGGGCACAGCCCTCCCCGGTTGTTAACACCCGAGCGGGGAGTGAGGTTCCCCAGAGAGGGCTCAGGGATGGGCTGATCCCTCTGCTAGACCTTTTGCAGAGAAAGGATGCTTCGTGCAGAGCCCATGAGCCAAGCAGCTCCTGACATCGCAGGCTGTGAGCAGGGTCAGTGGTGCAACTCCTACAGAAACCACTGCAATGCCTGGGAAACTGGAGACAGAACAAACTCATCTTTCTCCAGAGACCGTTGACAAGGGTGGCAGATTGACTTGCAGGTTGAGCTCAACTCCATGGCCAAGACTTGGAGGTCTGAAGTAATCTGTGGCTTGAGAGACTGAAGATGGGGCTAAGAAAGAGGAAGTCTTAAGTTCTGTCAGTGTTGTTACTCTCATGATGCATAAAATTGTTCACATGAGAAAATCTTAACCTTTCATTTTCACCATCTGTCAGCTGTACTAAAGTGCTTTAAAATGTTTGTTCACACAAAATTAAAAATAGCATTTTTTTTTTTTCCAAACACTGGATAGATTTAACACGCTCTTCCATAGTTCAGTAGTTCAGAGGAGGCTTTTTGCAAACAGTACCTGTACAGTCAGGAACTAGAGACTGTAGACAGTCTTTTGCAATGTTAATTCACGGTTTAATCATGGTGTTGAAAACATAACAGCAAGAAAAGCAACTTTTCCAGCAAGAGACCTGGGAAAAAAAGCCTATTGACATATATATACACAAACAACTCTAGGACTTGGTTCAGTTAAGCTGACTGCAATCAGTGCGTTGCATAAAGCTAGCCCAATCAGGGGTGGAACCTATAGCTCTCTGCAAACTCTTAGCCTAAGAAATGTCTTTGTTTCTCCCTCTAATGTAATTAAATTACATTTACAATTTGTCAGAATTTGCCTAAAGGCTTGAATTTATGATGGGACACTAACTCATCCAAGCATATGTTGTTCAACAATGTAAAACAGAGTGGGAATTGTATCTGCAGTATGAGGCCCCACAACTTTGTAATTCGTCATTTATGAAAATGCAGATACATGGCAAAGAATATGTTCTCTACAGTATTTTCTCCATCATATCTAAAAGTGCAGAAACCTAATTCACTTGAGGCTTTACAAAATAACCCCATTTTGACAGCTGCCTTTTTTTTTTTTTAATCTATTCAGTTTTCTGAACGTTAGCTAGGTAGAAATCTTACTAGGGAGTTTGACTAAATATTAACAGCATATTACACATACATGTATTTTTCCAGCTAAATGTACAATGACCCAAGGGTACAAGGATGTGAGCGTGCATATAAGAGCGAGTAAACACATGCACAAAGTCACTGCCTTGAATGCAGGCATGAAATTAAGGTTAAATAAATAACTTCTGACTATGGACATCAAATCCCCAAACTGACGGGGCCTGAGAAGTGGGGTTTCTCACACTGAGTATAGCAGTCTCCTGAGGAAAGGCTCGAGGGACTTCGCTGCAGGCTGTGCAGAAGGCATGTAAGAGAGCACGCCTCTCCTGCCAGCCCGTGTCGGTGGAGCATCTGCAGGCACATTCAGAGCACCTGCTAGGGAAAGGCAGAAGCGTGCGAAAAGTCACAGGCACTAAGGGAGAAGGCACTAAGCAGTGCAAGATGCATCTTAACACATGCCTCATAGGTGCTGCCTGCACCTGAAACTGAACGGACACTCTGAAACCCTGGCAACACTGCCCTGTCCTTCGGTCCCTGCACTTCCAACAGTGACCTTTGACAAGTTCACCAGATGAGCAGGCTTGAAGGTCCTTCGAACAACTGCAGAGCTAAGGGCTATTTTCCAGCTGTCCAACAGGGCTGTCACATCCACTACATGACCAAATGGAGGGTCCAGACAGTACTTCACATTACATTACAACCCCTGTGTATTATTTGGATCAAGCAGCATCTCCTGTTTCACTCCTCCCCAGTTCCAGCTCTGTGCTGCTTCTGAGCAGAAAGCAAATGTTATCACAGCTCTTGAGATGCCAGCCTTTCCAGATCACATTAAAATCATTGGCAGAATGATGGTTGCCCAAACCAAAAATTTATATAAGCATATTTATCTAATCTACAATATTCACTTTGGCTTTTAAAGAAAAAAGTAACTTTTTTTCCTATTTAAATTATATTAAAAACTTTCAGTAGTATTTTAACATAACTTTTGACCAAAGATCTAAAAAAAAAAATAAAATCCATAAACCTCACAAAACTCTTAATTTAATAGAAGTTATCTTTAAAATTTTAATAAAATAAATGAACAAAATTTTAACAAAAAAGAATTTCCTTCAGGTAAAGTCTGCTCCAAAATCCCAGTTCAGTGAGAGTCTTCTGCTGACTATATTGAGGCTTACACCTAGTCCATAGCTAGTTCATAGTAGAGCAATGAACATTATATTCTCCTTTCACTGTCTAACTTGGTGTCTGCAGAATGCAACACAAAAGGATGTTTCTGACTGAATGCTGTAGGTTTGCTAGAGGTGCAGGAATAAGTTTTGCTAACAATTTTTTAATGAATATTATTGACCTGATATTGTTATTTCTGTTTGTTGCTGCAGATTCCTCTACAATCTTGTGTGTAAGTTTTGTATTCTGAATATGTGCACAGGTGTATGTATTCACAAGAATAAATGGAAACAGACAATATGGAAAACAATATTTTAAGCAATCTCCTGCCAGCAAAATGTGTAATTATTTTTGCTGGAAATGACAAAAATTTAATGTTAGAAAATTAATCATGAGATGTCTCTGTTAGAAAACACCCCAGCACAGAGGTGAACTGGGAGTTTAGAAACCTATAAGGAGGAACATCACTTTTCTAAACTAATTTCTTTCCTTCAAGTCTGTTAATGTGTTTTGTGGATATCAAATAACTAATTCCCAGAACCTAGAAGTTTTTAACGTTTGTTCCTTCCTCCTTCACGCTCCCACTCCAGCTGCCTGCCTGGGCAGCCATCGCAGATCACCTGAAACTATCAGGTCCTTCATCTTTGTGAGTTAGGCACAAAAAGTCTACCTACATATGACAGTGCAAGGCTGTAAGATGCATTTCATACATGGACACATGGAAAGTTTTGTTCTGGATATCCCAAGAAAATACATGGGTTACTTATATAAAAGTTAACTTTACTATTCACTTCCAGTGCATCTCAAATGACTGTTAAACTAGAAACTATTTCCAGCATTGTCCACCTGACATGTCCAGGGTTATGGTCTCCAGGCATTATTGTGTTTTGCTTAATATGCTTTCAGATATAGCCTACAAGCCAGACACTTCCATCACACATGTTACAAATGGATGCTGCACCATTTGTAGCCCGGAATAAGGTCAGAGGAAAGTGGGAAAGGCTGTTGAATAAACTATGTCAGGAAATGATTTGGATAACAACACACTTGGCGAGGTTATGTATATCAATATACAGAACCCACCTTTAGCCTGATATACTGTCATATGAAAACTTCAGTCTGTATGTCAATTCAGTTTGGGCCATTAGTCATTTTTTCCCCAGTCACTCTGTTCCAGAGGGAAAGTCTCGCTGAGACAACTCTGGATGATACAGTCATTATTTATGATCATGACATCCCTCCTGGGACTGTTAACAAATGAGTCCCACATGTCTCCTGAAAAGCTGTCAAGACCATCAGTATATAACGAAGGCGGCAGAGATAGTCATTATATAATAATTCTTCTGCAAAAACGTAGTTTAAACAAGGCAGTATTAAAGCCTAATAGCCTGTTTATCAGCAAACCCCAGAATAATCCTTAGATTCATTGATACCATCAACATTTATGTCTTCTGTCACGGATCTTCAGTGCTTAATAACTCAAATGTGTGTTCATATATGTGTATATGTACACATATTCATACTTTTTCATGTGCCAGAAGTCAAAATTACAGTGCACTTTTACTCGCTGAAGAGGAAAAATCTCTACAGGTGAGGGCTGTCAGAACATCAGTAGTACTGGTACCATCATTCTTCCCATGCAGAATGGGAAGTCTTGTAGTTTTTATTTTTCTAGTAGACAAACCAATCATAGTGACTGGTCTCATACTGAAGCCTTTACCAAAATCAAATGCCTCTCATCTTGATTTAACCAATTTGAGTTTACCCAATCCTGGGTTCAGCCATACCTAAGAGATTCCATAGAAACTCTGATGTCTCTTTGTAAGCCAGATCCCCCACTCACAAACCACGACAGGGACTGAAGCTGCCTATGGGACCGAAGCTGCCTATGGGACCCTGCTCCTACAGCAGAGTAAAATACATTACCTGATAACATCCTTACAGTTTAAGTTTCCAAATTATATTTTAATCAGAATTTCTTCCTGGAAAATTCCTGATTTTTCTTCTGATTCAAAATAAAATATCTTTCCATGAATACCAAATTTCAGCCAGCACTGATAATTTAATATTAAGACTTAGGCATTTGAGCAGTAATCTGTAAATGTCTACAGAAGGAAAAATAAAGGACAGATAAGCCTATAAAGGAAAGATCAAGATATTACAATGACAAAAGCCAGATAGGCCTCTGGAAAATTGTTTCTAACTTTGAGTTTTGTACTACACTAATACAGCAGCACTTATTGCATTTGGAAGAACTCAGTTAAAAAAAAATCAAACAATTTTCAGGTAAAATCATAACAGTTTGGGAGTGCTTTAAGCTTTGAACTGTCCAAAATGCATTTTCAAGATACATGACACTGCTTCCTTAGCATCCTGACTATTTTATCTTACTTCCTAATAGAATTAGGGATGCAAGGGATGAACCATCTTTTCCCCCCACCATGGAAGAGTTGTTTATCTTTTTATTCAACTACTTGAAATTCTACTAAAATTATCTTAATTATACTTTACTTCTTGCTGCATTGGAATGACTGCTTTTCTTATGCATGGCACATTTAATATTTCATTAGCAGGACCGTCAATTTTTCAAAATGACTTAAGATAATTTGTTTTATACTTCTAATTTAATGATTAAGTTGACAAAGGAAAACACCAAGGTATTTGTAACAGGCAAAAAAAAAGGCATGATTTGTCTTTCTATGGAAAAAAATAAGAAAAAAATTGAAAAGATGAGCTGAGAATTAGACGAGTCCTTTTGCTAAACAATGCTGTAAAGTTGATTTTTACATCTACTTTACAATTCCTCCCCCTGACACCTACATGATGATAGCAGTCACACAGGAGCTCATTTTACTTTTGATACTTTTGAGGCTTTTTTTTTTTAGTCAGTTCATTGGCAGTGATTCTTTGCAGAATTTCATTTCTCCAGGTTGCACTGTTTCCTATCACCACCTGCCAAATGGAGAGGTAGAGAATTTAAATCTGTTAAATAAGAAGTAATATTCTTGCCAAAGAATAAAGCACAGAAGCCAGAAGTTAGATCAGACATGTATTCAGTCATCTTTTAAATGAATCGCTTCATTTCAGAAAGTACTACACAGATGCAAATCTCATTAGCTTTCCAGGGGATATTTAAAAACTGGTCTACTTTATCAATATACGAAATATAGAGTCAACATTTCACTTTAAAGTACTAGCAGAAGTAACACATCTGTTCTTCCTTCCTGGTAGTTTCTATTGGGATATTGGATATTATTTATTTTTATACACACACATATATTTTTTGTGTGTGTGTATTATTAATATATATAAATGTATTATCTAAAATAGGTATTATATACAAATATATATGTGTATTATTTGTGTGTGTATATATATTAGTTATATAAGTATATATATTATTTATTCTTAACAAGTGATATTTTGTTTTCCAAAAGGGTTCACCAAAGCACTTATTACACAATGTATCACATCAACTCAAAGGGAGTGAGTTTGCCATTTGAGAGAGGTTTTTATTTATAAAACCTTAACATTTCAGTAACGTTGTATGTACTTATATGCTCAGATCTTTCATGAATTATGACTATGCTTTGCTAGTTAGACAAGGATTCAATATTTGTAATTTTTTAATTTTTTTTTCCCCAGAGATACTCAATGTTATTCAGTGAAAGTGCTCACTTATCTCAAAAGTTAAACTTGCAGCACTACGTGACCAGTGGTGATGAGTAGAAATAGATATCTTCTGTGACTTCTATACTGTCATCAATTGTGAAGTCAGCTCTAAACTCCCCTGATGACATCACTATTTAGCATTCATGCAATTTGAATGGATGTTTTTCAGAGCAGAATTTGTTTACTTCAGCTAAAGAATAGTCATAGAGAAAAATGAAAAGTATTTTTACCTTCAAATGACAGACCCCAAACCATCCCTTCTTGAACAGTATTATGCTAATGATCAATTTTATTACCATGAGTTTTCAGCATAGTATTCACAGGCTTAAAGGGGAGACTGCAAATGCAATGGATCAGTAGCACACATGGGAAGATATGTGCACGTGCGCAGGCGCATACATGCACACACAGGCTGAATCACCAATCATCTCATATATCTCCATAATAAAATAATTGCTTTTCTAGACACTTCAGATGAGATTTGGGTCAGATTCTGTACAGCCCCAGCTTATGTCTCCTGGCAGTTACCTGCACAACTCCGTGCTTTGCACACCTTCCGCTATCAATCAGCCATCCTAATGGAGTGACCACTGCCGCTGCAAGGCAATGGCACTATTTGCAGTGTGCTCTCCTGCAGGAACCCAGACCCCAGGAACCTGGGTACATTCATTTGTAAGCCTCTTTCGTAATTAGTTCAAATGACCAGGCTTGGGAAACAAAAAAAACCAAAAAAACCCCTGCACTGCTGCACTAGAGCAATTCTTCAGAGGTCATGGCCACAGTGTCTAGCAATATGACCACATCTGCTGTAGTCTCACAACAACAGCTGCAAACCTAGATTCTGAATTTCCTGGAGAAAATATCACAAAGAAACACTGGATTGCTGGAAATAGTTAATTGTACATGCTTGGGCTGTAGGTCTTGAACAGTTATCCAGAAGTAGTAATACATGATATTCCACCCAGTCATGGTTCAGTATCACACTAGTAGTAGCATGCAAAGGCTGCCTAGATGACTTTCCCAAAATAAAATAGATAAGTTATATCCCGGCATATATACAGTGAAGCCCATCACAAGTGCATTACATTGTCAGATCAAGGCTATACTGATTACCCTGTAAGGTAATACTGCTAACAGTATCTATTATTCAAATAGCTCAGGAGACTAAGAAAAGAAGAAACATCAAGTGAAACACCATCCTCATCAACCTAAAATCCCAGATTGGTTTGTCTGTTGCACAGTCACAGCAAATATGTCCTGCAACGTCAGAGATGTTCTCCAGTGCTTTATAGATATAAAAACTATGGAGGAGCATGGATGGGAAACACTAACGAATCTGCTCACTGCATTTGTTGTTACATTAAACATTTGAACCCTCCCAGTGAATTTCCCCTCCCCCAGCTATTAAGAAATAACTCAGTCACCCCAGGCTATTCTTCTTGACCAGACATTCACTTCCTATAAAGTTAAGTGTCTACAGAAAATAGATGCCACTCCAGACACACTGGTACATGTAACTCTCAAATATACTCTTGGTCATAGCATAGGAAAATTGCTTTTCAAAATCTGATTTGCAGTGATGATTAACATACATATCTTGAAATATATCCTAATAAGTCTCTCTCTAATGAAGGAGTAAGAATATTTGCATTTTCAAAATAAGTAAGGCAGTTTGCTCTTTAAAGGTCACAATCTGAGAGCCTGGTAATGAATTCAGGAATTTTTTGGTTTCAAATGCTGAGTCCAAGCCATGAAGAAATACATCCGATTTTAAATAAATTACTAGATACAAACTTCAAGCCTACTATATGAGTGTGCTAAAAACTGCACAGGGAGGCATGTGTGAGAAATAAGATTTTCCCAGGCATGTGTTAGAGACTAAATTTGGGATAGGTTTCTCAATGAGCAATTAACAACTTACTATCTAAGGATGATCATATGGTAAAACTCAAAAGTCTGAACAGGTACCTTCTGTATTTCACTCCCTAGGTAGCAGCACAAAGTACCTTTCAAAGTTTAATATTAATTTTACGTACTTTAAAATACCAATTAAGACATCTAATGGAGAACAGGGTCAGAAACTGATATCAAGACAGGTACATTTGCACAATGCAAAAAGTTTTTTTACATATTAGTACTCTATAACACAATATCTATTTAAAGCCATCTCTCTGACATGTTAAGTGAAACATGCATAGTGATGAGGTCTTGGAGCTGCCTCAGTAACAGCAGAGGTGCCCCTGGGACAAACTCCACAGCTATTGTTTTTAAGCAAGATCATCTCTTAAAAATGTTTTCTTTAGTCCAGAAGTTTGAACAGAGTTTCTCACATAAGCACCTATACGTCTAACACACATTTATCTGATCCTACCAACGTTCATGTTAATATAATGGTAGCGATAGTAACCACTGGGCTGGTACCACCCTCTCCCATGGATTTATGTGGACCTTGCACGGGTCTAGGTTTAGGAATGATCCAAACCTACTGAATTCAGAGGCAGTCAAGGGTCATGGTTTCAGCAGGATAAAAGGTAATGCTGATTAACGCAGAATTAAAATATTACATCAGTCTCTTATAGAGTAATTTTTAAATTGATAATTGTATAATTCCAACATTTCTGCCTGAAAGCAAATGTGTGCTTTGGCAATCAATTTAGGTTACCTCAAATATTCCCACACTGAAATTTTACCTTTTCTCAAGTGTGTACTTCTTGCATGAGGCTGAAGGAGCACAGGGACTCTTTCCCTCTCACCAACCTGAAGAGAATATTTTTAGAAAGGAAGGGTAGGGAGCAGGAGCAGAGAATACATTTCCATACAGACAAGCCTTAGAGCTACGAGGTCCAAGGTTACCCAAAATAAGCACATGCTGAGTGAGTTTGCACACATCTGCACAGACATGCCCTGCTCCCAGCCAGCTCAGACCTCCCTTCCAGACTTCCAAAGGCAACCCTGGAGTCCCACTCCTAACTCCCAGCTAGCAATGGGGAAAAGGCCAAGAAGTATTACAGGAGTTACTAGAAGGTCCAAGATCCTGCCAGTCTGTCCTACTGGATCTTCTTGAGAGGGTTTGGAAACCCCTTCCAGGTGGTAGGAGAGCCTGGGGCCTTTAACCCAGCACTTGCTTCTCCATGGGCTTTGCCCCTTGCTGCCATTCCAGAGGCACAGGCTCACCCTCCACATTTCTGCATCATAGGGTATTGGGAGAATTGGCTGATGTCCTTGCAAGGTGTATCAGGTCTGGCTGAGATGGAGTTAATGTTCCCCATAGGAGCCCTCACAATGCTGTACTTTGTATCAGTAGTTAGAAAGGTGTTGATAACACACCAGTATTTTGGCTCCTGCTGAGCATTGCTCCCACAGCATTGAGGCTGCCTCGCCAATATTCCCCCCTCCCCAGGAGGCTGGGGGTGGGCAAGATCTTGGGAGGACACATGGCCAGGACAGCTGACCCAAACCAACCAAAGGTATATGCCATACCATCTGATGTCTGCTCAGCAGTAAAAGCTCCAAGAAAGGAGGAGGAGGGAGCAGCTTTCGTTATGACAACATTTATATTCCAGAGCAACCGCTACATGTACTGAAGCCCTACTTCCTGGGAAGTGGCTAGACATAGCCTGCTGATCTTCTGTTTTCCTTTGCTTCTGTGTGCAGCCCTTGGTTTTGCTTTATTAAACTGCCCTTATCTTAACCCACGAGGTTTTATTCCATCTTATTTTCTCCCTCCCATCCTGCTGAGGAGGGGAGTGATAGAGCAGCTTGGTGGGCATCTGGTGTCCAGCCAAGGACAACCCACCACACGAGGCCACTCTCTGCCATCTTTGAAAGATTGTGGAGATCTGGAGAGGTCCAAAACAACTGTAGAAAGGGAAGCGCTGCCCTCACCTTCAGAAAACTCCAAAAGGCAAATCCAGGAGCTACATACGAGTCAGCTTCACTGAGAAAATCAGAGCAAGTCTTCCTGGAAGACACTCCTGGGAAGGAGGACGAGGTAGACTGGGAGCATTTTGAGCAGATTTATGAAGGGGATATCATGACCATTGTGACTGGATTTGGGGACGAAGGGAGAACAGTAAATGTCATTTATCTCCACTTTAGCATGACTTTCGAGACCATCTTCCACAATATTCTTGTATCCAAGCAAGGACATTATGTTCTGAATAGGTGGGCAGATAAATCAGTTTAAAAACTGGCTGGAGGATTGGGCTCAGAGGGTAGTGGTTAATGGGCAGTACTCTCACTGGGGAAGGGGTCTGTCCTAGGACCTCTCCTGTTTAACAACCATACCAGTGACCTTGAGAAGGTGACAAATTGCACACTCATCAAGTTTGCAGATGACACCAAACTGGGGGGGGACTAGCTGATATGCTCAAGGGAAAGGCCACCCTTCAGAGCAACCTGGACAGGCTGGAGGGATGGGCCACAAGGACCTGATGATATTTGACAAGGAGAAATGCAAAGCCCTGCACTTGTGAAGGAATAACCCCTGCAACTAGACAGCTTGAGCACCACAGAGGCTGGGGGGCCAGCTCTGCTGAAAGGGGCCTGGGGTGTTGGCGGACAGTGAGCTGAGTATGAATGAGCCAACAGCATAACCCTGGCAGCAAACTTCTCTGCAGCATTTTTCTAGTCTTCTGAAAAAGACTATCATCAGTACCATTGACTCACTGCTGGTATACCGCAGGCAGAGAGCAAACACAGTAGGAGCACAACTGGGCAATAACGGATTTAAAAAAAAAAAAATCCCAAACAGTTCAGCTTGAATGTCAAAGTAGACTGTGGTTACTAGGCCTTCAAAAGAAGAGCGAGAAAACAAATCTGAAAAACAGATTTTTGGTTTGGTAAGCCTTAAGTAGCTACACAAACAGGGGTTGCTCAAGGTCTTTTACTGAAATTAAACATCTCGGCATTTACGCTGTATTCTCACAGCTAATCAGTTAATACATACTCAGGTCTCTTACATTTTAAAATCCAAACCAGACCTCTGAATGAGAATACTTCACACATTCAAAATGAAAGTCATATACTGGATTTATTAGATTAAAACTCCATTTCATCTGAACAGTTCAACTAGGAGAGCCCTGCTCTTTTTCTGGAAGGTTATTTTTGCTTCTGGTTGCACTTAGGTGCTGGGGTGGGGTTGGCGGTGAAGGGTTGGGAAGCAGAAACACACTTTTACCTCGGTTCCCTTTCTCAAGGAGCACTCTCCAGCTCCTCAAGCATCACCCGAACTACACCCACCCTGCTCAGGAGGCTGCTGCCACCGGCCCATGCCGCAGGCTCCTGGCACCACCTATCGAGGGAAGGCAGCGGCGCACGCCGGCCTCGGCGGATTAGTTTTCCATCTATAAAAAAAAAGATTAAACAGCACCAGAATAAAAACTAGGATACCTCAGACTGCACTGGAAGTAGCAATCAGTTAAATCTACAGATAAATTGGCAATAATAGTGGTTCGGTTTTTTTTTTTTTTTTGGAGGGGGGTGTCTTAGGGGCTGGGGGGGTTCTTTCTGTTTTTTAAATAAAGGACCCTGCACACTCCTTCCCCCGGGTTTAGCTGGTCTCATCAAGGTTACTAAGTAACCTTGAGTTGTATTCAGCATTTCTACAGCTCTTTTGAGAAGGAAATTGAATCCCTCCCATGTTTGAGAAGCCCAGCTTTCAGTTTAAATAGGATTTTCCAAGTATTAGCATATCAAACAGTAGAGTTGTCAGCATGCAACATAAGATTAGCACACTTTATTTTCTCTAAGTCTCAGCTTCCTTCTGTCTTACTATTTTGCATTTTAGTGAGAACAAGCCAAAGGCAAGCGGGTAGCCATCTGCAGGAGCAAGACCCTGGGTACATCTACACAACAGCTTAATTTGCTCCCTGAAATCAAAGAGTGGCTTAAATCTGCTGGCCCCCCCCATGAACACTGCAGGCCCTTCTAAAGTCTACAAGGCACTTCAGTCCTAACCCCCCCAAGAATATTTACCAATGCCAAGGAGCTGGATCCTGGCACACCACACAGGGTGGCAGAGATGTCAAAGTAGCCAGGACCATCTCCTGGATATAAATCATTCAGAAGGAAGGCAGGTCTCAGGCCACATAGAACATGAAAAGTGGCATGGTAATAGCAACTCTGCCCCATCTCTGGGCCAGGATTGGCAGCAAGCAAAAACAACTGTAGATTGTACAAGTTTTAGGATCTATATTTTGCAGCAATATTTTGGACTTCTAAGGCTTATTTTAACATTTCTGGGCATATATTTGATGAAAATTTCACAAATTTAGTGTCAGCATGGAAAGTGAAATAGTTGCACTGATTGTGTCAGCGTGTTTAAATACGTTGAATGTAAAATTTGGTTACAAGCTTATGGTGGGTGAGTTCAATCATTTAAATGGATCCCCATGCAGACCGCCGCTATCATTCCCAAAACCTAAGCTATTTAAGACAGACTTAACATTTAAGAAAATATACATATATCCCAATAGTATATAAGCCTTCAAAACTCATGAAAGACAGTCGGTAGATCTTTACCTATTGTTTTTCTAGATATTATAATCAAGGTAACCCTTATATCACTCCTACGACCAGTAGCAAAACAAGAGTCTTGTGGCATGATTGTCAGAAGAAGAGTCACACAAAGTCAAATTACATTCATTTCTCAACCTCAACTATATTGCTAGGGCTGCTAGAAATACTCCTTACTAAAGACCTCTTAGGAATGATATACATCATTACTTTTCAGCTATCCATAACTGTAGTCAGCAAAATGTTACATTACAGTGATGCCAAAGCTCCTTAATCAAGTTCTAGTTTTACTGTATTAGGTGATTCACTGGCTCATGAAAAAGCAACTCCATTATGGAGCAGTGTCAGCTCCATAGTGCCCCTGACAGCTCATTAAACTGTGTGGCACCTGCTACCCATACACAGGAAACATGAGTGAGGCATCTCAGCTCTCAGGTTTAAGAGGCAGGGATTCCTAGAGAAGAAGGGAAAAAAAAAAGGAAAAAATCAAAACAAAAATGTAGAGGGATCTTTACCTCAACTGACATCAAGAGACTTCTAGCAAAATTAAATGTGTGAATTGGTATTCCTTAAGTTGCCAGATAGACATCATCTTCACACTGGAAGGCAATTAGTGTCATTCATCACTAGTGTACCCAAAGTCCTCTCAGGTGAGCCTATTAGCACAAAAACATATCCCAAGTACGTGTTCAGTTACACAGTTATATAGAAAACTGTATGAAATTTTGAGAAGGAAAGCAACCTACAGCCAACCAGGGAGACTTCCAAAATCTTTCCGAAGCTTCTGTCATTGTCAGGTCTTTGAAACTAGGCCATTTTAAGATGACAGATCTTTAAGTAGTTAGGTCTCAAAAACATCTACTTTGGGTGTCCTGGAACAACAGTTTTTAGGTCTTTAAATTTGTCCAAATTCAAATTTCTTTATTTATTCCCATCTGTCAGTGTATTCCATTTTAATCCTCTTCACACTCTCCAGACAGACAAGGTGGGGTTTGAAATTTGCCTGGTAGGAATTCACCTTTGTAGTCCTCGACCTGCTCTGGATGGAGGGGGGAGAAAGAAAAAAAAAAGGAATCCAAATCATGTAGTTTCAAGTATTTGGATCAAATAAAACTGTTCACTGCTAAAGACATACTTTTGCCTACCTGTCCCCAGACAGGCAGAACAAGAGAGAAGCAGTTCTTCACATCTCTTCAAGCTCTTATCTATACATAGCAAAATACTGCTTAAAGGTTATTGTTCTCCAATTTACAGTGTTCAATGAAGGACTTGGCCAAATAGGAAAGTTTGGACAAAGGTTATGACAACTCTGGGAAGGAAAAAGAACTATATATGAAAGAAAACAGCAAGCATAACTGTAATTATCTTCCCATCTAAAATCAGTTAAAAAAAAAAAGCCTTTTTAGAGATCCACAAGCTGAAACAAAACAGCCAAAACCACCCCTACACACTAGGACCCCCATTAGTTACCCATACCAGAAAAACCAATGTAGTAGTCATGAAGCCACAACAGGTTTCTCTGGGAGAAACCTTAAAAAAACCCACTGAAGTGTTCCAAAATATCTGTGTAAGACTACTTGTAACATTTGAACATTATGAATATTTCAAATGTTTCAAAGCCATGTTCTTTGTTGTCTAGCTTTTAAAGCTAAAAGCTTTTGGGCAATAATGGTTCCTTAAAATAACTTCATAAATAGCTGTACTGGGTCTGGCTGGGATGGAGTTAGCTTTCTTGACAGCACCCCATATAGTTCTGTGTTTTGGCTTTGTGACTAGAACAGTGTTGATAACACACCAGTGTTTTGGCTAACGCTGAGCAGTGCTCATACAGCAGGGAAGTTTCCTTTTTCATTGCCTCCTCCTCTTTTTCCCCCCACTCTGCCCAACCCTGCAGTGACAAGGCTGGGGATGGTCAAGAAGCTGCGAGGGGACACAGCCAAGACAGCTGCCCCCAGGCGACCAAAGGGATGTTCCATATGGGATCATGCTCAGCAATAAAAGCTCAGGGAAAGGAGGAGGAAGGAGGGACATTCAGGGTCATGGTGTTTGCCTTCCTGTTGTAAACACCTGCCTGCTGATAGGAAATAAATTCCCTATTTTGCTTTGCTTGCACACACAGCTTTGCTTCCCTTATTAAACTGTCTTTATCCTGACCCACGAGTTTTCTTGCTTTTGTCCCGATTCTCTCCACCATCCCACCAGGGGGAAGACCCTATGAGAAACCGGGTGGGGACTCACCTGCCGGCTGGGGTCAACCCACCACAATGGCCTACCTTTTTAACTCAGTTACTTTAGTAGTCCAGTCAGACAACAGTAATTCACTCACATATGGTGCTCAGCTTTCAGATACTCCAGTTTATTACAGACTTAACACAATAAAACATAGTATAAAAAAAAGCAGATTGCAAAGTTTTCACATCACAGAATGCCAATAGTTATAAAAATTGAAATCATACCATTGAAAATACATGAAAGCTTCTGGGAAAAAAATATGGGGAGATAGAGGTAAAACTTGTGGGAGATAAGGAAGGAGAAGAGAAAAATATTAAGTCAATTTAAAAAAAAAGATACATGACCCAAACCTTTTTTAATAGAAAATTTAATATCATTCTTTGAGTCAAACAATCCTATCTAGAAACATATATTCATAAAGTTAACTCCAGATTTTGAACCTCTAAATAACAAGATGCCTTGTCCCAGTTAACTTAGATTAAGATAGCTTCTGTGTCCTACAAGTCATTTCCAAATACCCCTTGACTTCTAGAGTGTTTATCATGCTTAAGTTGATAGATTGTTTGCTACACAGTTACAATAACAAGTTTACAATTCTTAAGTTACAAAAATAGTTATCACTCAGTAGTATTTCTATACATATCTCAGTTATTATATGCACACTCTGTACAGTGGATGTTAACAGTGGTTAAGTTTACTTCCTTAAACGAAACAAAAGAAAAGAACTAAATCACTGACAGTCAGACCCAAAGTATTCAGGTGCCGTAATATACTTGCATGTCTGGCACTAAATATCCCTGCCCATGCAAAGCAAAAAGAGTCTGAGTACCCAAAAGACACTTGCATCCACGTTGTAAGACCCTTATGATGGTTGGCGGAAGAGGACAGCGTGAGGATCAGTATGTTACTGCCACCAAACAGCCTCACACTATGCTGTAGGGCCTGACACTAACTTTAATTGTACAGAACCCTGGCAGACCACCTTTCCAGTCCAACAGGCCTGCCTACAGGCAGAAAAGCAGGTTTACATGGCAAAAGCTGTAGGGCAGCAGAACAAACTACCCCAAACTACTCCTCTGGTAATGACCAGAATTCCCCAGCTAAAGGTAAAATAGGAAGGTGACTTCTCAAGTCGACAATCACTGGATGTTTTTGCCATACCTAAATCATTGTTTTCAACATGTTTTGGTTGGGGTTTGGCTTGGGTTTTATTCCTCCCCCCTCAAAGCTACAAAAACAAATCTAGATTTTTGGTATGATCAGGGCCAACACTAACAAATGTTTTGCTGGTTGCAGCAGTCCATTATTGAAGCACACTGGTTGCGCTTACATTACTTATCCTTCCCTTTCAGAAGTAACAGTAAGCCTGGAAGCATCACTAGGGTTGTGGCATTTTGTTCAACAGGCAAGTAAAAAATTTTGTTCTTAGAGGTGTTACCGCTAGTCTTACTTACCTCTTAACTTTTGATGTCCGGTCCAACTGATGTTAAGCTTCATGTAGCTGCCCAACTCTGAAAAAAGTCACCCCTATCAGAAGACGCTGCCCGGGAACAGATAGATGTCCCACTCCAGATTTAGGGGGTGGGAAGAAAAGCAAAACCACAACTAACCCCCCAGTCACCACCACCACAAAAAAAAAAAAAAGGAAGCCTTAAATGCTGATTAAGAAATAACACTATTTTTCTTTTAACATTTTCTGAATCCAGAACTCTCATACTACTCCAAGCACCACCCCCTTCCACCATGAGGGCAGAACACTTCAGTCAGATGGGTGAAAACCTTAACAGTTCAATTTGAGCACTTAGAGATTCAGTGCTTAAACGGTTAGCTTTATACACCACACACTAAAAAGCCCAGAGTCATGTTTGCAATGTACTACTCTGAAAAAAATGTATCCACTTGCAAAACTTGAAGGACAATTTGGACCAAAGTCAACTAAGGCATGTACTTAAGTCTGCCAACATAAGGCTGCAAAATATAAACACCACTATGTTAATATCAAGGTCATGCACACATCAGAAGTGCATTAAGAACTTCAAAGCTATACCACACAGGGAAAAGATAGTTATGCTTGTCTTCATAAAAGATTAAGAATTAAGCAACTATCCCTTAAATATTAAGATGAGTAAACAAATTATGAGTGAGCTTCTGCAGGCTTTTCCCCACACCAGGAATTCAAGAGAAAGTGCCAGGTAACTACATCTTTTATTAAGAGCTCTTCCCTTCAAACGTCTCCAAATGGATATTTGATGGTTAGATCTTTGAGTTTGCTTGGTGGCTTTATTCATTCACTTATTTTTAAAAACATCACATTTAAAATGTAAAATAATTTTGTTCTCCAGGTCAAAATGGACAAGTAACCAACATTTTCACTCATTTAAGTGTTCCATATTAATTTACCTTAAGTTATAATTTAAGTTTTACAGTTATTCTATACAGAATACATTAAGTCTTGTTTCTCAATTGTGCCATTACAGTGCAACATCTGGACCACTCTTTTAAGAGATAACTAACAGAGCTTCCATTTTAAAGTGCAACAGGTTTTGGTATAGGAATTGTTACAAAGAATTCAAGTGAAAAGAATTATACTAGAAATAAATCCCTTGAAACACAACACTACAATGCCAGTATATATGTATTTGGTAGTATTTGAAGATTATTGGGAAGTTACAAGTGAAATATGAATCAGAAGAAATCCTTCAGAAGCCATCTTACACAAAAGAAAACAAACCAGAGAAAAGATTACTATTCTTCAAGTTGACCTTCTGGAGAGAATTTGTACTTATTGATTTACAGTGAACTGAAAGGCTTGTCTTTTTGATTTTAAAAATCAAGATAAAAATAACTGTGAAATAATTACAGGTCTGTCACTTGGATCTATTCTGACAGCTTACAGGTTAATACTGACTTCCTTTGCTCCCTTAGCATGTTTCTAAGCTCAGCCACAGAAATCAAGTCTAAGTTACGTATTCAAACAGATGTCTTAAATACTAATTTTAGTGTAACTTTAATATAATTTTGCTCTTCAGATAAGCAGGTAAGTTCAAAATCTTGCCTTGTCTGGTTAGTGATATGCTGACAGTTTTGCAATGACATACTAGCACACGTGGAACCTTAAGCTTTTGATTCTCCTCTAACCGACTTAATCTGATGATTCATCAATAGGATCTTTACTCCAGCCTTTATTTTTTAAGATAAGAACTCTTAGTCATTCAGTAAGTCTACATCCATTACATATCCCAGATGACAGACATTAAAACTAAGAGTTGTATCTTCCCCCTTCTGCCACATACATGCAAAGAATAATTCTAGTCATAATTCTTTATTTTAAATTAGCCAATACCAAGCATTTCATGCAATGCAAAATCCACAGATATAAGTATGTAGTTTGCTCAGCACGTCTGCCAAACTTTCAAAGGTCAGTTTGAATCTCAACACTGCATAAACAGTTGCATAAACAGTGTAACCTCCCCCCACCATGGTTGTTTGAGCAGCATTTGTTACTGTCACCAAGTAATTTTATCATTGCGCCATCCCTGTTATTTTAGATTACCTTTTATCCTCTGAAGAAAAATTTGTTTTAAATTGATATAAATACCTGCCTGGAGCTGTTTTCTTCTTTTTCTACCTAAAAAAAACCACCACCAAAACCCCCAAAAAACTCCCACCCCCCAAAAAAAAAACCAACCCAAACCAACTAAAACAAAACCATAACAGAAAAAACCTATATCGCTTGCTGGCTGACTTCAGATCTGATACCGTTTAAATCAGAATTCTCTCCCTACCCTCCAATATAAACAAATCTTTGTACAACAGATAATATAGTAGGGTTTACCTCTCTGCTACTAACCAGCTCCCCACTATCCTGGTCTTTAGCTATCACCTATATATTTTCATACTATTAGACAAGCTTCTGTACGAATTTTACAAGCCACAGGACTGAACCTTATCTATATTCTAGGAATATTAGAGTCAATTGTGAACTAGTACCACTTACAATCTTAAGGGGAACTAAAGAGTGTTTACCTTTGAATGCCCAAATTCAAGAATAATTTTCTTGTAACTACGGTAAGTCACCAGAATTGACTATTCCAGTTCCAGAAGTTCTCCAAAGCCAAAAGCTGACATCTTCATCTTACCAACAGTTATATGAAAGTGACAGTTTAGGATCCAAAATTTTTCATAGGCATTCAGAATAAGTGCTCATAGCAGTCAGAGAACTTTTTTTTTGTATGGTTACTTAATTTCATTTAAATCAGTCTTAATTCATCAATATTCTTTCCCCCACCCACCCAATTAGGTCCACCTAAGAAAGGCTGATAAAGAGAAGAGTAATATAGACACGTACCTTCACTGAAGTACTGAAGTGTAAGAGATTGTTAGTTGCAAGAAGTTACTCAGTACCCTTTTTCCACAGTGTTTATTGCTAATTAATTTTCATATAGCTTATTTCCAGGAGACAGGCAGCATAAAAACTGCAACATCTATTTTAAAAAATATTCATTACCTTGCAACAGTCTCAATAATATCTTCTTACTGCTGTATCTTACCTAATTCAGAAATAAAACAACCCTAATCTAGTTAATTAAAAAGTTTTGTACCTAACCTGTAGAACAGTCAGCCTTCAGAAGTCAAGCAACTTTGGACCCAAAATTTACAATCACCGTGTTTGATAACCCCAGAAATTCTCACTGTGCAAACTATCCTACTGAAACTATTTAGTAGCTTTGTTATAAGTCAGTCTCATGATTACATCAGCATTTAGTCTTACAGAAAGAATTGCTTTATTCTCCCCTACCTAACTTTGATGTAAACTGTGAGTGCTCTGGAGATTAAGATATCTACTGCCTTGCTTGCTGAGCCTGTGCACTAAACATACACACCCCAGCATATTAACACTTACAAGTAGCCTAGATACACAGTATACTAAAACAACAAAAATGATGAAAATTTACACCAAGCTGCCCAAACCCATGCTCAAACAGTTTCCCACCTAGTTCCAACTGCACAGTCTTGATTTTAATAGCTGTACTCAAAAGTTTACTAAAAAACAAAGTAGAATGACACCGTCAAAGTCTTTACCCATTCGTTTTCAACAGTCTTGAATTTTTCCTTTGTCAGTAATGATTCTGGGGGTTGTTTTTTGTTTTTAAACCCAACTTAAAATCTAACAACATACATTCTCCTTATAACATCCCAGAGGTAGCAGGAGGGAATATGAAAAGATGCCAGATTCTAGAAGTTGCACATTCAAGTACAGTGTCATCCAAGAGAGCTTTCCTGGCTTTCACAGACTGCATGTCACCTCTAATCACGTATAGCAAATGAAAAGTAGAATCCCAAAATAAAGAACTATCGCCACTGGTTTACTAATAGAAGTTTCACACCCAGATACCTCAAAGTAATCTTGTTACTGAAGTAGTAATACTGCCAGTTTCAGTAGTCAGATATCAAGAACTGAAGCATAAACCTAAAATCAATTTTTCTAAAATGCTCACATTTCACCTAAACACAGACATACACACAGTTACTCTAAGCTGATGTACCACACTGTAAAGAAAGGTCCCAATTCAGTTCCAGAATCTGATATTCCCCCTCTTCCTCCCACCACACAACTTGACAGAAGTGCTTACAGTAATAGAAAGCAAACAGAAGGGGAAAACACAACATTTAACAAGTGCATCTATATACATTTTGCACCTTTTCCCTCCTTGCATTTAAAGTGAACAGGTCACCATGTTCGCTCTGGTTTACATGCACATACTCTCCCCTTCACGTAGTACCAGTCCTATTCAAAGGATTTCTGCAAGCATCAACAGCAGTCGTTCCACACTAACCAACAGGTGCTTTTATTGCGGAGGCTGAAGTACATTTAAATATTCTGACTGGCCCAGCTGGTAGGTTGTGTTTCCTCCACAGTCCACGTACTGGTATCTCTCCTGGGATATTTGTTCAGAGTGGCCAAAGTAAGAGGTTGTCACTGTCACTCTTAAAAAGACAAAACAGAAGATATATTTGCTCTGTAAGGGATTTGAGTTCCCTATTCCAAAGATCAGTGTTTCTATGTTACTAGGGTTTTTAAGAAAAAAGTTTTGGAACAAAATATGTAATATTATTAAGAAGTTTTATTTAAAGTTAAACCAATACTAGTTTACCACTACAGATTTTCTCCATGAAAGATATTTGCTTTTCTGAGCACACACTTTTTTTCCTAAAGATGGTGGTAAAGCTGAGGTTCACTCATTAATACCTTGCTTGCTTTGCAAGGAGAAAAAGCAGATGATGATTAGAGAAGCTACAGCCACAGTCAGTCTACGCCTCTTCCCCCTGCCCAAAAAAACCCCCACCATGCTGCTAGTTATGCAATCAGTCATGAAAAGCAGACTCTGGTAGAGTACCAGGAGCCTGTAACCACTTCAAGATCATGATGATCTCAGCAATTTTTGACCAGGGGCTGATACACAAGCTCAATTCAAAGTATTTCAGACCTTTGTAGCTCCATGGCTACAGCCCAACTGCAGAGCAGACACAGTAATCAGTAATAACAGTTCCGCCTATTCGAGTGACCAGAACCTGTCAAAAGACACAGTTCACTTTCAAGAACTATGAAGCTACTACACTAGAAAGCAAGTTGATTTCTTTTTATCTGTGATACATAGATTGTAGGATTAAGTATTTCCAAGTAATATCTGAATGAGAAATATATGGCTTTTGAAGTTGTTTCCAACAAACATAAAGTTTCCATACTTACTGCATCATCACTACTATGTTATGCACTTTGATAGATATTAAAGTACAGAAGTCACTGCAAAAAACAAAAACAATTGTTAGATTTGCATCAAGCTTTTACAGGTAATTATCTAAAAAGCAATAATTATGGCTTCCACTGGAAATTCTGCTATCTGTGTATATAGAGACTACAGAATTGGTAGCCATGGCAACTAAAATATTTCTTCAAAAACACTGCCTCTGACTGCATACTCACCTAGGTCTACTTTTATATAGTCTTGCTTTCACATGAACTATATTCACACGTGCTTACACGTAATGTTTGCCAACAGAAGTGCCCTGTGAGACAGTGATCACTCCATCTTTCAGAAGCTAACCAAAATTAACCTGAACAACTACCTTAAAGTGTGTCAATACCACTTCATCACTGATGAAGACTTTTACTATGAAGGAATATAGACATAATTTGCAATTTCACTTCGTGTTATCAAATTTATATACAGAAAGGGAAATTTACAACAACAGATCAATGTTATGCCAACTTCGGTTATCTTTTCATGTAAAAGCAGCAATTTCTATCAAACAAAGTCTTGAGGGCTTGCTGTTCTTGCTCCAAAAATATCAAGAACTTAGGGAAGTCCCATTTATTTATTTTTTTTGCACTCATCCACTTCTGTATTATGCAAAGTGACCTTTAACCAATCTGCACAGATTTCAAAGTTATTGTCAGAGTTACTGTTTTCTTGCGAGATACCTTTTCAGACTTATGTTTTCTGACATGCATCTACATACCAGTTATACAGAACACTATGTAAGTGTATACTTCCCCCCATCCCCACCTTAAATCAATTGCTCTTGGTCATAAATTTATCAGCTCTGGAATGAGAGGCATGTGATCAGTGCAACGACTGCATGGCAGCCACCCACAATATTTGCATGACACTGTCATTCTTTTCTCCATCACCAACAAACATGTGATGAAGTATTAACCAGTGAATGAACACAGGTGATTCAAATATATGAATACACAAATAAAACAGTTCAGTATTAAAAGTCATTTTATATTGGTATCTAGAGTAATGACAAAGATCTTGATTTTTTCCTGCTAGGCTTAAAACAGGATTTAGTTAGTCCATAATGCCAGATATTCTCAGTTATTGTAGTTTTCTAATCCAAAATATAGACAACCTGTAACATAATACAAAGCCAGCTTATATCCAACAGCACATAGTGGCTGACAAGCAGAGAAGTACAACACCAACATACTGGGTTTTTAAATCCAGATTATCTAGAAATAGATCTGTTTCAAAAAAAACCAAAACATATAAACCAACCAAAGGAAAAAAACAAACAAACAGAAAACCCCGAAATGTACCACACAGCACAAAACTGTAGCTAGGAAACTACATCAAAGGTGGACTCCACCTTGCTGTATCAGCCTGTACAAGAACTTAGATCCTTAATTGACACAAATGCCTATAGATATTTTAATAAGACCCATTTGATATTTAGAGATGAGTACACTTACAACATGTAGCTCATTTCATCTTGTATAACTGTGGGCACCATATAGTCAATCTAAAAAAAAAAGCAGTGAAAACACAATAAATAGATTTATATATGAAGATCAACACGTATTCAACTTTGAAAGCCTATCTTATTTACCTGTTTCATATCCAGAGGACCAATGTTGGTGATGTTGTTTAGTCGTGCTTTGCCAATAACTGTTTTTGAAAACTGAACTTGGGCTGTGATATTTGCCACTTCAACAGAATAATAGTTGTTGTTCGTTATATTTAGTGTGTTCTGAAAAACAAAACAAAACACTAACAGCTATCAATTCTGTGTATCTTGATAGGGACATATTTTTAAATTTGTGTCTGAGACAGTAATATCTGAAATTATGCAAGTGTATTTTCCTGCATTCTAGGATTGGGGGGGGGAAGGTGATAAGGGACCATAACTTAGCCCCTTTCTCAGTTTTTTTTTGTGACTATATTGAGCAGCACAGACTTCTGCACAACTTCCCTCCACTGCAAATACTGACCATTTCTTCCTATCCTCAATTATTCCTTCCAGGAAATTTAGCTATCACAGGATCCTTTTCTCGCATGGCTGCTTTGCTTCATTTAAAATGAGGAACTCTACCAAAAGTCTTTAGGCAATCCTGTACTGACTGCATTACCAGAAGTCAAGAAGCATGTGGAAAGAACTTCAAGTTTTAAGGTAGATAAGAAATCTTTTTTCCCCAAAACCAATTTTGGCAGATGCATAATACCAGGACAGCATTTAATAATATTCCCACATACACCACCCCCCCACCCACCCCCCCCCCCATTTCACTCATATTCCAAAAATAATGCAGAGAACTCCAAAGTCACTGTTCCCATGAAAATACAAGACTCAGTGGTAGCTTGCAGCTACACCTCTATTAGCTATAGCTACAGGAACCAGCCACAGCAGGTCCAGTTATGTTTTTCAAACTGGTCATTGTATCTGCTTATATTTCTTAAGGCACCAACTAAGCTTATCAGCTAGACCACAATTTGTACGCATATTAACCTGTCACAGTAGTATCTCCTGTTGCGTATATCTATTACAAACACCCAAAGAGACAGCTAGACTTACCGTAATATTTAGATATATTATACGCCTACTCTGTTCGTAAGTGACATATACTGACTTCACACCAATGTATTCAACGTCGATTGAGCGAGGAAACAAGAAGAATACAGCCAGCCCAGAAAGTAGTAAACATACAATTACAGAAGCAGTCACGTAGAGCTTTCTGGAGGAAAAGAAGAGCACATTTCAGAGTCAAGAGCACACTAAACAGTAGTGGCATGTTATTTTCTTTTAAGTGATAAAGAGCACAACTAGTCAATACAACTAGTTCAGTCTATTTCAAGCTTCCATTAAGCTTCCAAAGGGGGGAAAAAATAAAAAAGCTATGCTGCACTTCACGACTGTGTCTCAAACAGAGACATAACTCTGGTATATACATCAGAAATTAAATTTCAAAACACGCGGTTATCCCAACATTTTTAACTTAGAGGAAAATGTCTCTACGAAGAGGTAAATAATTATATGCTTTGAAACATAAGCAATTCCTCTTTAAATTTATTTATAGCAGAACTTCTGTCATTCTGCAGGACTCTCACGCAACACACCCAGAAAGAAGAATAAAGCTCTTATACACCTTACATGGGATTCTTTGTCATAAAAGACTTTGAGGGAAAGTGTTAGACTCCTGCTAAGGAACAGGAAATTCACAGTTAACCTAATATAAAAGTGGTGTGTATGTGTATGGTAATAAAATAATACACAAAAGGCTCTACTGCAGCTCCAATTTTCTCAAAATTAGAACACTAAAGTAATATGTTTCAAATTTGTACTACTATTACATCAGGTATATTATCCATGATAGTATTATGTGAAGTTACTGTATTTTTTCCTTCCTGGCACTCATTTCTGCATACTACAGAAACATCCAAATATTAAGAAAAAAAAAACCCCCAAAAAACCCCCCAAAAAGTGTCAGAAGAAGCAGCCCTGAGCACTGTAATTAAAACTTTAAGTAGATCCTAGAAAAGAAAAAATTCTGTATCAGAATGATTAATTTGTTCATTTTGCTAGCTGCTCAGAGCTTTACAAATGAATTTCTAGGTGACTTATTTTGTGGTAGTGGCGCAAAGAAGTTATCACTGTGCTCAGACTTTAACACTGATGATGTATCTGCTTAGATCAATTGTTACAGAGATTGAGAAATACTTGTGTAATTACTGTAGACATTCAGATAAATATCCACATGAAAAGATCTATCAGTATTACTTAGCTTTGTAAGACATACTGTTTATTAACATTTATTAACACCTGTTAATAAATAACTCTTAAAGAGTTAGAGGTTAAGGTTGATATGAACAGGGTTCTTTCAGTACTGAATGCAAGAAAACATTCCAGTGATTTTTGCTTGATTCTTCTTGACACTATCTCCTTTAACTTGCTGAATTTTAACTAGAAGAGAAGAATTAACTGTAGATTCACGTATCACAACTAACTATTAACTTACGTTCTTCTTGGCCTCAGTCTCTGATCACTGTATGGAATTAATGCTACCAGCTGATTTTCCTGCCCTGGAAACAAAAACACCCTTTCAGAATTTAGACAAAGAAAGAACACGTATTGTTGCAGTTGCTTCAAACAAAGAGTGCCTGTTAAGTGTTTATTCTTTGGTGCCATTAAGTTAAGATAAACATTTAAATTGTAGATAGGCCTAAGTAGAGTACTTCTGTAGCTTATGCCACTTTCTGAAATAGATCATGGCTTACACAACACAGAGAACACCAAGCCCACAAAGACCAGAACAGCAGCAAGTTCTGCCTCTGTGCATACATGCACAGGGGGCAGCATGCCCCTGGCTCCATTTCCTCGAGAGAAATGGAGGTACGTAACAGCTTCTAGCTCTCTATGCCAGACCATATAAAGTCGTAGGAAAAAAACATTCAGAAGCTGGGGCAGTCAGAACTGATCCAGAAGGCATTCTACATATGCTTTTCTGAAAAGCAGAAGTCAGGTTTGTTTAAAAACAAATACATGTATGAATTTGGGTGGCTTTGGCCACGTACATATACATCTGCCTTTACAGCTTTTGCTATTTGCTGTACAAGAAAATGGAATTGAGATCCACCTGTATGATAACAGAGAGGCCTCAAGACCAAGTCAGATTTGCCTTTTTTAAGCCAAATGCAGAATTTGACCAGCATTATCACTTAGCTAATCAACCACTTCCAAGTAATTCCATGCTGAATCACTAAGCTGAGCAAAGCATGCTAAGTAGGTAGTAGTATGTAACATCAACCTTCTAAAAAAACTTCTACCGACTTAAAACAGATTTTCATCTCAACTTCAACGAAGCACCTTCAGCCTTTGAACAAAACAGCACAGTCCTACTTTCATACTTTATCATACTGAAAAGTTAGTTTCCAAGTAACAAAATGCGATTTCATGTGTTTATTATAGTTTAGCCATATCACGTTAGTCTTCCCTACTAGTCATGCAGTCATTCTGTGAACACTCAATTTTTCCCCTCTCCCCTCAAAAAACCCCAAACACTTTTTTTTTCCTGAAGCACTGAGGAATAATTAAAAAGACAGCCCTATTTGTTCTAATAGCTCACGTAAAGTTATAGCTTTAATCACATTATTTCATTAGAATGTATGGACAACATGTATTTTAATAGTTACTGTAAAATGTTTAAATTAATTGACTCACATTTGTTTAAGTATTACATCCAAGAATCCTACAGTCAAAGAAATAAGCTTTTGAACATAGGAATCCTACTATTACTGCATTTTAGCTAGCACTATTTTGAGTAAAACTTGCCGCTGATATTATCAAGTATTTCAAGTTAGCAAGCTAACAGAACAAACTTCCTTCTCTATAGTCTCCGTTAAGATAATTTTCAGTTGCATAGCTTTTCCACATTTCAGCTCTGCTGAATTCAGAGGTACTTGAATAATACATCATAGTACAAAGTTTAACAGCTAAACTACAGATATGATATTTGCAACTGTTTAAGCATCCTGTGCACCCTGCCACTTACTCGCAGGTGAAACAGAAGTATTTCTGAACTATATCAGAACCTAATCTGACTGAAGCACATGTACAAGGACAATATGGCACAGATAGCAGTCAATTTTCCTGACCTGCTGGTCAACATCAGTTCTGAGAGCTTTTACACCCAATAACCTACTTTGGATAAGAGTGCTGGCAAAGGCAAAGCAGTACCAAACATGAAACCTTCTCATCGGTTCCTCCCCCAGAAGATTTTACAGCTGAAGCAGAAGGCTGTACCATGGCACACTGCATTTGCCACTCTCTCCTTTTGCCCAGTTTCAGATATCCTGCATTCTCCTTTCAAAGGACTGTTTCTAAGTAGCTAGTCAGGTGGCTTATCGTATAGAAGTGTAATAAAGCAGAATGTTTTATTAGAAGAAAAGAGAAAGCAAAGAATGAGGGCAGCAAGCAAACAAAATGGTTTGGCATGAAGACTAATGCTGTGCAGCCTACTCCCTCCCAAGGCAACCAGAGATCCTATATATTTTCAACTCCCAGCTGGGGTCCTCTACCTAGCAGGGACAGATGGGACAAAGGGAGGGTAAAGGAAAATGAGGGACACTGACAGCAGCAACGGCAAGAAAATTCACTATAAATGATCAGGGAAAAGGTGTTGTAGACAGGCTTACTTTTCACTCTCTGCATTTGCAGCTGTTTTTGCAAAGTTACATATTGATTCAAATAGTTTAAAATAGGTAGTTAAAAAAAGAGGCAATAAAATGTCACAAAAAAAAAGGTTTGCAAATTCAACTTGCAAGAGCTAGGGTTATGTGTGAATTTAAAGCTGAGAAGCAAGGAAAACTGGCATTGTACAGACAAGAGAAGACCCAACAGGTAACAGCCAAAGCTGACTCAATGTGTTTCACTCATCCAGTGTAATCATAACAAAATGCTTAGTGCTAAGAAGTCAAAAAAATGAAAAATCTTCATCTTGACTAGGAGAGCTATTTGTTCTGGATATTATAGTTACAACTGCACATGGTTATGAGGTAAATTTATCGGTTAAAAAAAAAGAAAGAAAGAAAACTTACCTCGTGGAATTCTTCCTGTTCCCTGGCAAGTCGGGCAGGTGACGCTGTCTCTTCCTGTAAATTCCACATAGGGAAACTGCGATACATCTCCACATCTGCCGTCTTCATTGTGCGATTCCGAGTGAATTAACCCATTCCTCATATTATCAGACACTGTGCCTCCATCATAGCCATCTTCCTTGCATGTGTGCATAGGCAGGTGAGAAAGTGATTTTCCCATGTCTAAAATAAAAGAAAGTTTTCAGGGAGAATGATTCAAAGATGGCTTGCATTTATTCCTCTGCATCAAGTAACTGTTAGTCTGTGGTCCTTACCCTGACAAGACTCCTGTTGCCCTCTGTTCAGATCCCTTAAGACGTGCAAAGTGCTAAGGCCCTGTCAAGCTGGAGTCAATCCCAAGCTGTGAGAACCTGAACTAACCGGGAGCTTTGTTCAGATCCTCCAGTACACACAGGTTGAAGGGGAATCAAGGAGAGGCTTTTAAGTTGGAGCAATACGATTGCTGGCAAAAGGCTGCAACAGTATAGCAGTGCTTTTCAAAGGATTGTTATTGTACAGACTTTCACACAACACATTAGTCTTTCGATAAAAAAAAAATTCAAGACTGGGCTCTAGAAAGCAAGTCTGCAGTTTTCAGTGGATTAAACACACACTACAGACCCAGTTCTAATAAGCTTTTCAGGTTGGACTTGTTTTGAGAACATGGGATCACCTACTAGTTTCTGAACTAGAACTATAAATCTCCAGGTGTTCAAACTGATGATTCCCTTTCACCCAAAAGAGGACTGATTCACAGGTAAGTCAAGGAAAAAATGGGAGTTATTTTAACATAGCTGCTGGCAATACGTAGCATTTATAAAGACTTGTTTAAAAAAAAAAGTATTAATATCAAAAGCATTTTTGCTACCTGTGCTAATTTTAAAATTTTCTCATTACTGTAGCTTTTCAGACATGACACTAAAACTACCTTGAAACACAGAACACTTGAAACTAAAGGCTATAATGAAGTGTTGCAAGAGGAAACCTTCCTTATTTGCAGCAGATGGAAAACAAACTCCAAGTTAAAAAAATAAATCTCTACAGCAGTGGCAATCAGCTGTCCAGCCTATCCCTGTAACACATTTTAGTTACTTAACACACAGGGCCGCCAGCCACTCAATTCACCAGTGTCTTGGAGAACTGGATGATTTAAAAAGAGTATGCAAAACTTCAGTTTCTCCATTTTAAGTGGCATTTTTAAAGCAGCTGCTAGTAATTGTCATGCTGGTTCACTGAGAAAGGAAGCCCTAAGAGGAAGATTAAGAGACCAAAACAAGTCAGAATATTTTAAACCAACCATTCAAGACAGAACAGAAAGATCTCAAATATGGTGATGGTAGCATGAGCACAACATTAATATTGCCACAAAGGATGGATGAATGTAGGAGGGGAAAAGTAATTCAGCAAATGCCAACAAGTCCCAGATACTGTTTCAGCAACTATGCAGCATTATTTAATTCATTTAAGTCATTAAACCCTTACAAGAAGGAAAACTATTTATCCTTATGCTGCTACTGCACTTTCTAAACATTCTAAGTTTGGAAGCCATTCAATAATGGAAATTGTTGAATTGAAAATTAAAACTATTGAGCTATTGAAAAAAAATTCCTGAAAGACTGTTGACAATGTTGATAATTATTCCACAGGGGGTTTTTGCTTACTGTTCTCCTTGTATCTGCCCTACAGTCTTTAAGCTACGGAACTTCAGCCTTGCAGCTTAGGCAATAGCTGTCACAGTTATAGGTCTGAAAGCTTAGGGATCAATCCCTGGTGCTATTGTGCTACAACTGTATTTGACTTACCTGCTCTACTGATGGTAGGCTCAGGCTATATCTACATTAACAACTAAATACAGAACGAGCAGCAACTCCGTAGAAATAAACCGTTATTGAGGAACCAACATCCACACTATACATGGTTTTGTGTGTTTATTTCATATTAACTCTTGTCTAGACTGACAACACCCACTTACAAAGAAGAGAGCTCATGCACTCCCAGATCACACTGTCACTGGGAACATGACTGGGAACTCATTTCAAGAGCACTCTCTTTATTTGCATTTAAAATACTAATGCAGGTATATCCCCCAATGCCAACTGTACCTGAGCTTCAATAATTAGAATTTAATAGCGTTCTACTGCCAGAGACTTAAAAAGAGACATGTCTCAGTTCACAGATGAGAAAACAACCACCTTCAAGTGAAATGTGTTCTCCAACATGCTTCCCCCCTCAACCAAACACTGAACCTTATTACAGCTGACCAAAGCTCAAGGACACTTTGTTCTTTTACCCAGCACTTATATGCTGAACAGTAGTAGTTCAGCCTCTATACTGTCACCAAAGTCACAAACCCAACCTCCTTCACAGCTGTGCTCTGACCCAGTCTCTCCCTTGTAACTGATATACACGCTCCAGTCTCTTTAGACTTGTGTCGAGTTTCCTTGAATTCACAGTCTGTTAGAAAGAGTTTGGTAAATTTAAAAAATGTTGTGATAAGCAGCTTTTGTTTAAGACTGCGCCCTTCAGCTTGCTGTGGCACTGCAGCATGATAATACACAGACAAACCCAAACAACATCCCAGGCGTACAGAAGCACTACATCCCGAGTTACGGGCAAGACTCGGGGGAAAAAACTTTTTGTTTATAAACTCAGTGAAACTTTATAGAGTTCAACTAGATTGCTGTACTTCTCCAAAGAGTTAGGGTGGCACTCTTGCCCCTTATATGCAAATATACCGACTTGAGGTTACAAGCCTACTTATTTTTCAGAACAGCAAAATGTTTTTAAACGCAACCATCTCCTGCCCTGTCGGCTGTGGCTTACTCACGAACATGGCAAGCTCCTGCAAAACAGAGAAAGCTGCGAGATAAGGAGATGACTTGGCAGTCACCAACTCGCTCCGCAGAGGCTGGCGTTCCAGCGCTGCCTTTCGCGACCCCTTTAGAGACCCACCTCAGGCACAGCCCGCCCGCGAAGGCTGGCGCTGCCGACAATACGGGAGCCAAGAACCTCCCTGAGATCTACGGATCTCCTCGCCCGCCAAGCCAGAGCGGCAGCTGCTCCCGCAAACACGGCGAAGCTTCCAGCCGCCGGCTGCGGGCCGAGGCCCGCCGAGCCCGGCCGCCGCCGGCCTGCCCCGGGCGAGCCCCCGCACCTGCCCCCCGGACGCCGGGCGGGGGTCTCGGCGCGGAGGGGCGCGGGCGGCCCAGCAAGGCCCGGCCGCGGGCCTGCCTAGGCCTCGCCGAAGCCCACGAACCGCCGCGGCCGCCCCCGCCCAGCTCCGCCAGGGCCTCGCAGCCACAGGCCGCGCTCGGCCGGGCCCCCGCCCCAGGCAGGCTCCCCTCCGCCGCTGGAGCGGCGCGGCCCTCCCCACCTGCGGCGCGGGCTCCGCGGGCCGGGCCGGGCTGCGCCGGGCACGGGGAGGCGGCAGGACCGGAGGCTCCAGGTGAGGCGCAGCCGCTCCGCCGCTAAACCCCGGATCGGGGGCGTGCGCAGGCGCGGGGCGGTGCCGCGTCCGCCCCGCCCGGCCCGGCCCGGCGCGGCCCGGCTCGGCTCGGCCCTCCCGGCGCGGCGCTGCCGGCCGCGGGCGGCGCTGGGCCCGGATGGCCGCGGGGCCGGGGCGCGGGGGGGCCCCGCCGTTCCCCTCGCCGCGCCGGTGGCTGCTGCCGGGCCGGGCCTGCCCGCTGGTGGGCGGAGGGGTCGGGAATCGCACCGTCCCGAGCGTGAGGCGGTGCCCGGGCTGAGGGGTGCTGCCGGGCCCCGGCGCAGGGGTGGAAGCGAGGGGAAGGGAGATGGGAGATGGCGGAGGGCAGAGCCGGTTTCCTCCCCAAGTCACTCTGCCTGTCAGCAGCCGTTCGCTGCTCTGCCTGCCCCCGTGCGCCCCCCCCCCCCCCCCCCATCAGCTCTGCCTTGCGTTAGCCACAGGAACAAAGCGGGGATTTTACTTTCCACAACCGAGTTTGCTTCGTGGTACCTTCACAGCCGCCACTGTTACTTTCTGTTCCCTGTTTGGTAGCTCCGGTGGAAGTAACTCGCCACACTGTGCTCCGGGGGAAACGAGGTGCTCGAGCAAGGAAGGCTACGGCAGGTCAGCAAAAAAGGTGTAGGAAACGAGGCACACAACTGCTGCAATTCAGTTTCATAACTCGTGTCGCATTATACAAGGTCGCTCGTACAGCAGAGATTTATTCAGAGCATGGGCAGTGACATGTTCTCCAAGATATTTGCCAGGACAAAATGAAGTCCATTGGAAGTGAGTGACTTGCGATTGTTGCTCTTTGTGTGCCTGCATCTGGACCATGAAAACCACTCCCCAGTGCCTATGGAGACACGGGAGACCACTCCTGCCTGGGGATGTGGGGGCACCAAAGGGACAAGACCTGCACAGATGGGACACAGCGCAGGATGAAGGAGGCTGAGGGACCAGGGAGGAGCTCGGCCTGGTTTGGGAGCCTTGTACCAGCTGCAGGAATGAATCAGGCTGGGGGAAACCCTGTAATTCACACCGCGTATCAAAGTGCAAGTGCAAGCATAGGGGCAGGGCTCGAGGGAGAGGATAAGGAAGCAAGGTCTTTATGACAAAACTTGGGGTGATCACGAGGCTGGGGCAGAGTGCCAGGCTGCTCCAGAGGCTGGCAGGAGACAGGCTGCCTCCAGCAGCCACCAGAGCTGGTGCAGGTGTGAGGCCACCTGCAGTACAGCCCTGCCGACAGCGTGCCTGGCACCTGGCTGCAGGTCCAGGAAATGATCAGCACAGAGAATAACCTTCCCCCACCCGAACATATGCTCAGACAAAAATGGTCTGCATGTATCTTTACCTGAGCCAATGTCACCTCATTTATTCCCTTTATCCTTAGAACTTCCTGGTGTTTTCTGGGAGTTTAAGAGGTCTTGGCTAGCAGTAGACCCTAGCCTTCATTATCCAGTTCAAGTAAAGGAGAGTCCTGCATGTTGCTCGCTGGTGGCTTGGCTCTACTTCTCTAGCTGGACGTGGTCAAGCTCCTGACAGTATTAGCAAAAGCTGGCACTATTTTTATCCCTCTGGTAGACCTTCATCTGAGTCTTTGGCCCATCACTGTTCAAGGTTCCTGAGCTGCCCATAAAAAGCTCTCTGTGCACCAAGATTGACCATGGTACTTTGGGGGTTCCTAACTATAAAACTGTGTGTGTAAAATACCTTGAACAGATCCCTGGCATGCTCAGGACCTGTATGGAGTCTGTATGTTGCTTTAGAGCACCAGCAAATGCCAAATGATGTGAATTTGATAGGCTCAGGCCTGATGATTAGGTTCACTGGCTATTGGCTTTTGGTTCTGGTTCAACTTTCTACGATCCAAGGAGCACAAAGTGCAGTGTAAAAAATAATCGTAGCTTCCAGCTGTCCACACAGTAAGTGAGAACACCAAGTCTTTGCCTTTTAAATTGTTTTAAACAATAGCGGCAGCTAGGCTCATTGACCTAAATCATCACACAACAGGGGACATGCCAGAAGAGGTCTAGCAAAAAGGTTTCTGGGACAGCTTTGGGAGGTCACGCTGAGTTCTGGCAACTCAAAGTTATTCAGTCTGACAAATTTTCCCAGTACAAATTTATTCAAGAGAAATATTCCTAGCAAATTGTAATTAGCATGGAGATTTTGATCAAATCAGAATTTTGCACCTTAGACTGCAGCAGTTTTTACCCAATACTTCCAGCCCTCAAACTAATCTATAAAGGCCCCATGCAGGTAAGGATGTTAGAAGGTTACCCAAGAGAGTGTTTCCCTTGCCGTGATAGAAGCAACAGTTGAAATCAGCATGGGCTTTAGAGATAGTTCTCTGTTACTGTAATCAATAGAGGTTTCCTATTAAAGACTTCTCACTATTTGCCATAGCCTTTCCTTTGTACCTTTGACACAAACAGAATGTTGTTGGTTTTTTTTCTGTTTAAAGCTGTCATGATGGAAGGGAACATATCTCTGGATATCTATTTGCTTTGTGTTATTTTCACTTAGAAACATGTTAAAGATACCATGTTAGAAAGAGGAACTGAAACACTGGAAGGATCTGGCTTACCCATTAGTGGCCTCAAGCTCATCCATAAACCCTCAAGCTCACCTTAAATGTAATTTATTTGCTGTAGGCTAAAGTAATGCAATGAAAACTGAGAATAAACAATAATATAAAGTGTAACTACCCACTATGCAGGCTTGAAAACCATGAAAAATATGTGATAAGAAAATGTACACATTAGAAGCACTTAAATAAGTGATGAGGTGCTTAAAAGTTTTACTGAAAGGGGCCACTGAGCTTGGGCTAATCAAGACAGGGTTCTTGTGATTATGGAAAGGGTATTTCACAGTAAGGAAGTAGAGACTGCACAACGTCCAGTATTGCTGGTTCATGAATTGAGTAGATTATGTCTAGATGGGGATTGTGTGCTTAAACACAGACACAGAAATTAATCAGTTCAGAAATGCATGGTAGAGGGATGGTATTTAATGCTAGTGCTGGTAGGAGGCATATGAAATGGAAACACTCAGACAGCATAAACAGAGAAGCTGAGATCATTGCCTTTGGACGGAGTTATGGGACAGCTGCAGGTAATACAAGCTCATAGTTCTCATAGATCACTAAATGGGTGCAGTTTATACTTCCGATAGTACATCAGTAAAGAAATCCAAGGGATGAATCTGGTTTCAAGTTGAGTTTTGTGGCTGGGATATGATAAGTGGAGTCAGGTCTTTGAAAGGGCTGAAGTTAGCAATCCCTATAGCAGCCAGTTGTGCCGGTGTGCAGCCTCCCAGGTCCTGTGAGCACCTGCAAGAGATGTAGACCTTAGAAGTATCAGCAAAGAGTTATTTTTACTTCTAATTTCCCCACCCGCCCCCCCCCATGATAAATAACACTAGCACTGGTTATCTGAAGAAACTTCAGACTGCCCACATTATTTCATCCTTCAGAAATACAAGCTACTAGTTCTGTGAACACCGAAGGTAATGAAGCCTGGTTTCTTATGGATTTGCCTCTTGGTTGGCTGACTATTTACCTGAATTATCATAATATTTTCTGTTATGACCACATATACCTAGCATCTTCTCCTGCAAAGCGTTTTGGCAGCAACATGCAGGCTGCCATGTTCAGAAGTGGAAATTTGTAGAAATTTGCTGACTGGGTAGAAAGTTATTAGGTCTTAACTCCCAAATGTTCAATCCCTAGTGTCTCCTCTGCCTGGTTATCTATTTTTATGAAAGTTTTATAAACCTTATTATCCCTCAAACTCAGCTGAAACTGGCTAACACCTTCAAAGTTACCGGAACTTCGGACACAGAGAGACGGGGTGATTGCATAAACCTTGTTTTCATATAGCCTATCAGGCTAAAAATGGATGGCATGCTGTCTGAATGCTGAGCTAGGTACAGAACCCATTTTTATCTCCAAGCTATCTTGAAGTCCAGAAAAACGAACAAACAAAATCCAACAACAACAACAGCAACACCCCCCATCCAACAAAACCAAACAAAAAGAATGTAAAAACTATAATCCCCATCTAATCTAGAGTATAAAGTAGCAGTATGGGGGATTGTGTCCACTTACCTGTTGCTGATGGGAGAGAAGATACTTAAGAAATCCTGTAATTACTTTAGGGTCATCATTACATCACTGAGCGTTTTATATATAAGGAAAAGCAGGCTTTGCAGAACTATTACAGTTGTCTGTGTGGATTACAGTCCTCTGCCACCTTAGGTACCCAGGGAATAGTTATGCTGCCATGTTGTAAAGATCATGGTTTTTCTAAATTTCTCTCCATCACTAGTTCATGAGGACACCCAAAAGAAAATGAAAAGAAAAACCCTATACCATGGTTTTATTCTTGAGAAACTTCAGAAAAGAGATACAAGTTCACCTGATAAAAATAAGAACAATCCTAATTTTTAGCATTTTTGCCCTTGATTCAATAAAATGACAACAGTCCTGTTTTTTTCACAAGTCATCCTAGTCCCAGGATGCACTAGACTATAGTACCAGACTATAGACTGATCGATACAGTGGTTACAATGGTGACTTGTGCCAAGCCTCATCACTGAAGGGTAGCTAAAGTCACACTCAGGCCAAAAGAAAAAAACCCGAACTATAGAAGAAGTAGGAATTCTGCAAGGCTTTTCTAATTTAGGTGTACATAATCTGAGGCAACCTTACTCCAGGCACAGGACAGTAAGACCCAGCCATTATTTGACCAGGAACATACTGGTCACTTTTGATGTTTTATCCTATGTCCTAGTGCTGCTTTGAGGAGTGGCTGCACTAAATGTAAAGAATTAAAAATGTATATTAAAAAAATCCACTGTATTAATTTGGTCTGTTTGGATTTCTAAAGAAGTTCAGTTTTGAAACATCCTTTTTTCCCCTGTAAAGTATTCTCAGTATTTCAGAATTGCTGATCTTAATGGGATTCTATGGTAAATATTTTTAGACACATTTAATACTTGAATATAGTTTGTCACAGATACTTTCATTGCTATATATTTTCTTATGGTAGTGCCTGTGCACTGTTTTGCATGAATATAACATGAACCGTCTTCTAAAACTGATGTGTTTCTGCTATATTGCATGGCTACTGATAACTGTCATTCTTGCAATACTCCACGGCCTTCTGCAGTGTATACTTTATAGTTTCTCTTTGTTCATTACATGTGCACAAACCTTAAATTCTGCATTAGCTGACAAATGAATGAGATGATTTTATTCTGTAACAACATCATTTTTACCCATTCCTCCACAATTCTGGTGCTGTATAAGAACCATGGCTCGCTTGCTGCAATACATGCTTCCAGTACTTTCTGGGGAAAATAGCCCCTATTTCTCCTGTTTGCATGTTCTCACCTTTCTTTCAAAAAACCCATATAGCTGAATATTGATGAAGAAAAAACAAAACTGACAACAATCCACAGATCTAGACAAAGAATAATAAATCTTCTGATCGATTAGGTGAATGACCTAGTGATTTTACATTAATGCTTTTGAATAGCTTCTTTCAGAACAAGGTTTTTACAACTCATGTACAGAACCATTTGTCTTTACCTTAGAGGAGGGGCAGCAGGTGGCAGCTGTGGCTGCCTTCAGCCATGCACATGGGCATAGAGTAATAATAATAATAACAATAACAATAATAATAATATAATATAATAATAATACAGTAATACTTATTGAGCAGCCCCATTGATCTTAGACTCATCTAATTTATATATGATCTGTGTTGCAATTTCTGATGGAGGAAAATATAAGCGAGGAGATTCAAGCTTTATTATTTCTAATGTCTGTCTTGACTAGCTTTAATCAAATGGGCTATATGCAGTTTTAAACCTATTATTGAGAGCATTTTAACTTGTGTAGCTCCCCAGGGCGAGACTTGAACAACCAGTGGAACATTTGGCCTTTACGCATTCAATTTTATTTAACTTTAAATAAGAACAGATTTTTTACATGCATTTGGGAAAAGTAATCACATACGTATAAATTGCATAAACCTCGGAGAGGATCTAGTTTCCTGCATTTGCAAAGTTGTGTGACTGATGATGACTCAGTCTCTCACTGACTTCACTAACACAACAGAATTAGTATGTCACAATGCAATAAATAAATGTTTTTTGCTATTGTTTTATTTTTATGTAACTTGATCAGCACCAAGAAAATCCACTTGTACCTTAAAAAGTTCCCATTTTCTTTTTCTAAAACACCTTGGGAGAAATCTGTTATTAAGTCCTCTGTCTTTCCTTTAGGACTCTCCCACCTCATTTGAGGCTCAGGAGTCAATCTGTGCAACCTTCTGCACAGTTTATTCCATCATTTATACATAGGAATTGATTTATGGCATCAGTCTAACAAATGCATAAAGTACTTTTTCAAGCCACTATTGAAATACAAGAAATGGTGCCCATAACAGATAAGTAAGAAATAACAGAAGATGCAGCATCAGGAGCAACAGTGTGAACAGATAACAGTCAGGAAATTATTTCACATACAGCCTGAAGCCAGCTTGCTCCTGGCTTTTTAGCTTAAATGTTTTTTATTGTATTGCAACAGTTAATATCATATTCATCAGTAGCATATGTCAAGACATCTTCAATAACCTACCTACTGCAGCAAAATGATAGATTGTTTGGCCAACATTTAATGTAACTGTGTGTGTTAGCCTGCCAGATAACCTACTTGCAAATATATATGTATTTTGGGACTACTGTTCAAAACATTAACAGTATAATGATCTCATCTTTCTAGTCATGTCTAGCCTCAGTCAGCTTCTTCTGAAAGTTTGCCAGGTAAAGGTGCCAGAAGATGTGATTTTTTATTCCTTGGAAAATGGATAGAGGGAACCACTTCACAGAGGTTACTTACATATCCAGAGGTTTGGCTTTCAGGTGATTACAATTTTCACTTGTTACTGACTAGAACAGAGTCAGAAGCTTCGTAAGGGACCTAAAAATTTGTAAGTGTCCTAGAAATGGAATGCCCTGAATTCCCTCACCTTTCAACAGGGTCTTCCATATAAAGGCGATGGTTATCTTTCATTTTTGCCTGCTCAGCTGACTCTTTAGCTTTAATAGTTTATTTAGTAAACAAAAGCTTTCTTTTTTTCCTATGTCCATCTTTTATAGGTTTTATATTTAAAAATCTTTTTATTATAAAAACCATGATAGTTTGTGAAGGCAAATAAAAACAAATAAATCTGTTTTAAGTAACTGTTAAGACAGAGATTGTACTGCAAGTGCATTTTCTTTCTTCAGAAAAATACTTCAATAATTATTTTTAGTTGGGATATTTGCTGTGCAAAAATGCCTCCAGAGACAGTGTTTAGTTTCTGTGGACACATATAGAAGAGATGGAATTAGAAATTAATATTTTAACTTCTCATCATCAGAAGAGTAATTTGTCATGAAAAAGATTATCATATAATTGCATTGCAGTTATCTTAATGAGTATAATCTGTTATGTCTGATTTTTTGTCCGCTTTTGCACTTCTTTGAAATAGGATCCCATTAAAATGTTTTTCATTATTGTCATGACAACTGTGTCAAAATATTTTATTGAAAATTTAATCAACCTATTACTGTCTAGTCTCTTATTGCAAAAGTAGTTTGTCCAGAATGAACTATGTTCCTACAGAATAGTGTTTCTAGTTAGTACACAATGGAAATGTATTTATTCCTGTAATACACAACATAATTTTATTCTTTTTAAAGGAAGTAGAGAACTCTATTGCAACAAAGAGCAATGCCATCTTTAAACAGGATAGTACCATATGAAATTATCCTTTTATTCTTTGTTCTGTAACACAAGAGAGAACTTCTGTTGTTGGGTGGCACTGGAGAGATTTGAAGGATACAGGCTTATCTGCTTGAAGATTAAACTAACTTTTTTTTCTTTTTTTTAATGAACCATGCTTATTTCAAAAGATACATAGTGCTCACAGTTCTCTGATTCCTGATAGACTCTGTTATTCATTCTTAATAGATTGCTCCTCTGCTGCTACAGCTTTAGATTTCAAAATTAGCCTCTGGATTTTCCTTCCTTTCTTTGAGTGGTGGATACCAGAAATAATATGCATTTATTGCTAAATAGATTACTTTACAGAATTCCGATTTTATCATGCATCTGCAGATGTTAGCCTCACAGAGGTTTGGTTGACCTTACCTGTTGCCTCAGTAAGGAATCCAGTAAGAAGATTATATACCTGCAGTTTAAGGATCTGTGTCTCGGATAAAGCAATGATCATTAGCAGTAAGTAAACCTAACTGTGCACTTCCCTTTCTAGCTGTTTAGTGTATTATATGCATTCCTATAATCTTTTAACACCCAGTTTCCCCTGTGTATGCATATCCTAAATAGTGCCATGGAAACTGAGAAACAATCTAAAATAACCAGAAATAATTTGAAGCCAGTTGTGAATGGAAAAACATCTGTATAATATTTGAATAATGTCTGAAGAAGTGTTTAGCAGAGGTAAAAATGCCCCTTTGACTAATTATGGGTTTATAAGTAATTCAATTGATAGCTAACTTGTCTGAAGTTAAAAACAGAGTTGTAATACAGATAGCCTGAACATTCAAAGGAAAATGTGCAACCACATTTATGCTCATGCATAAGGCAAACAGTGGAGTGGATGACATCAACTGCCCTAAGTTAGACCCTGAGAAAATAAAATTTAGAGATGAACACATTTAAAACCATATAAAGTTACTGCTTAGGTTGCCTGAATAATGGGAAGAAGAAATGCTCAAAAGACAGATATTTTTCAATTGAGTTCACAGCTTGTTTTGAAAGCGTGAACATTTCACTGATGAAACACAGTCATTGAAATCTGTGTTTCTGAGAGTGTTTATGTGCAAAGTAGAGTGTTTGGACATTTCTGTGAGCACGTGTGAAGAACAAGAGTATTTTTTCTCTCATTTGAAATTAAACATATGGAAAAGACTGCGTTACATTTTCCCAGACTGCCGATTTGATTTCATTTCATTTAACTTCATGTTCTGTGAGAAGAATGCTGTTCTCCAGGGAGGACACGCCGCCAACATGAGGGTAGGTGGAATGTAAGGATATCTGGTTCTCAAGGATATCTGGTTAACAGCTAGTCACCTTCAAAGACAAGGACAAGAGGCAAGAGAAGTAATAAATTAAACACTCTGATAGCACACACCCTAAGGAACAGGAGATAAAAAGACAGTAACAAATATGGAGATCCTTAGGGCGCTGATTGATGGGCCCCTGAAGGAATGTCTGAAGCATGGCCTTGAAGAGGTTCAACCAGAACTTTGTTGCTGATAAGAAAGAGAGAAACAAGATTACCATAGATCTCCTGGGAAGGTGCAAACTTCTAATGGGATATTTGAGCGGACTTGGGAGGTACCGTAAAACTTATTAAGGCTTTTTGGGGGGGATTGTGGGAATGAACAAAATTTATTATGGCACATTTAGGAAAGAGGCCAAATACAGGGAAGGGAAGAGATGGAGACAGATCAGAGAGGAATGAGTGGGAAAATGGAGAGGAGGAAAAAGGGTTTGGTCATGTGTGCAACAAGCTGCTGGCCAGTATGCTTCTCTGGCTAAGCCTTGGGCTTGATTGCCTCAGGGTAGACCGTCTTGCTATTAAACTCTATTATTCCCAACTATTTTCCCATGTGGATGTGCCTGATCAACAGTGGGTTTCACGACAGACTAGCTGGTGGTTGGGACGAGAGGTCAGGGTGCCTGCACCTTTACACAGAGGCCACATATTGAAGGGGCCCATAGGTCTAAGGGCCAGTGACTGGAGAGAGGGATCAGTGGCAAGAGAGGCCCATTTGTGTGTGTATGTGACAACAGCACAACTGGAGTAGCTGGTGAGTTGGGTAAGAGGACTGTGAGCTTGACAGTGGAGGGGCTGGGGGTCTGATAATCAGCTACTGGAGGGACCGTAGATCTGGACCAGCTGCGAGAAAGACCCCGTGTGCGTACATGCTAGCAAGCTTTGAGCCTGATTAGCCAGCGAGTAAGAACACGATGAGGCCACCAGAATTGTTCATGTTTGTGTGAGTGCTTTTGGTGTAAACCCGTGGGTATGCAGGTGCTGGTGAAGGCACTGCCCTCTCCTTGGGCCGCTGTGTGCTGCCAGATGTGTGCATGTGCATCTTTGGGCTATCTGCATAGCCAGGCTGCTGTCTGGATCCAGGAATGGCAACAGCAGTATACACAGCAACAGGAAAAAGCCCTGGGGTCTTTCAGCCCACCAGCCTTAGCTTACCTTAACAGCCAGCTCCATGGCCTTCTGAGTGCTTCTTAGCCTGCAGTGTTATCTACACCGTGTCTATTTTGTGTACAGACATAAGAAGAGCTGGGTGTTGGCAACCACAGGAAGCAGTTGTGTGTATGAAGAAGTCTGTATGTCAGTAATTTATTGTGTTGCTTTTTAGTACAGTCTCAGAGGTGGTGATACGATTTGGTAAGCATGCATATACCCTAGGAATTGAAAACTTTCTAGAGAATAACTGAAGCTAATGTGCAAGTGCAGCAGAGAATTCAGAAATGTCTATCTGAAATGCAGGTGTGTTTGTAGGAGCCCTATTCATATATTACAGTAGCACATTGATTTAATATCTTATTTCAAGTCCACCTCATGGATCTCTGGGAATGACATAGGTTTTGCCATCAATATGATCAGGCTGAAAAGTTGCTTTTCTATCTTCATTTTTATTCCCGAATGTACACTTTTGACACTTGATTTGTGATAGCTGACACCTCAAAGCTGATATATGGCTCAAGAATTAAGCAGCACAGGGCCAGACAGAATGAGCTAGCTATAATCTCTCAAACATACAATACTCTCTGACATCAAATGTGAAAATCATCTGCACGTGTGTAGTGTCATACAGAAAAAAGTACTAAAATGAAGTGGAAAATTACTTGAGTTTTGACTCAGAAGAAGTTAAGCTTTAAACTACCTGGTATGTATTTTTCATCTCTTTCCCTTTCTTTTCAAGGATATAGAAACCAGAATTATGTTTCTGTATTTCATATCCACTTCTGTGTCCCTATTTCTGAGGAAAGGAAAGGAAAGGAAAGGAAAGGAAAGGAAAAGGAAAAGGAAAAGGAAAAGGAAAAGGAAAAGGAAAAGGAAAAGGAAAAGGAAAAGGAAAAGGAAGAGGAAAAGGAAAAGGAAAAGGAAAAGGAAAAGGAAAAGGAAAAGGAAAAGGAAAAGGAAAAGGAAAAGGAAAAGGAAAAGGAAAAGGAAAAGGAGGAAAGAGTCAAAGTCTTTCCCAGGAGGCTTCTGGATTGTTCAATACTGCACTAGGAGAAGTGGCAACTAAGATACAAAGGTAGCCTTTGTTTCCCATACTTGCTTTGAAAATGGCAATTGAAATGAAGGTAGAATTTACCAGGCTTTTTTAGGGGGGGAGGAGAACTGAAGTTGCTACACCCTGAGTTACTATAGCAAACATATGTCTTTTTAAAATCAATTTGCTGTAAATCAGTAGTCTACCTGACGACAAGAGACACGTTTTGTGTATCTTAAGAAATCCAAAAGGTGACTTTGAATGTTTGGAAAAGCCTAGTGCCATTACTATGTGAGAGCATATATAGATGATGGTTTTAACTGCTGTAGTAGTGGTCAAATGAGTTTGGATGAGAATGTGCTGCCTTCCTCCAACAAAACAAAAGATGGAACAGAGGTAATGTGTAACTGATGGCCACTAAAAATGTAGAGACGAGTATGAGGCTTAGAAGAAAAGACAAATACATGATTTCAGGCATCAGTATGTGATGTTTTGAGTATGAATATGTTTTGAGAGTAGCCACACTCACAGTTTGGAGAGTGAAATCTGAGCATATGGGAAAGACTATTTCAACCTCCTTGAATTAGGAAATTTGTCATTATGTGTGAAAGCAATTCCCAGCCACTGAAAGGATTTTTCATGTCAGAAAGTCAGAAAGCCCTTCAAAGAAGCCAAATTTCATAGAATCATAGGATGATAGGTTCATAGAGTAGTTTGGGTTGGAAGGGACCTTTAAAGGTCATCTAGTCCAACCCTCCTGCAATTAGCAGCGTCATCTTCAACTAGATCAGGTTGTTCAGAGCCCCGTCCAGCCTGACCTTGAATGTTTCCAGGAATGGGGCACCACTTCTCTGGGCAATCTCTGCCAGTGTTTCACCACCCTCATTGTAAAAAATTTCTTCCTTATATCTAGTCTAAATCTACCCTCTTTATTTTAAAATGATTACCCCTTGTCCTGTTGCAACAGGCCCTACTACAAAGTTTGTCCCCATCTTTCTTATAAGGCTCCTTTAAATATTGAAAGGCCTTGATAAGGTCTCCCCAGAGCCTTCTCTTCTCCAGGCTAAACAACCCAACTCTGTTCATAGGAGAGGTGTTCCATCCCTCTGACCATTTTTGTGGCCCTCCTCTGGACCTGCTCCAACAGGTCCATGTTTTTCCTCTGCTGAGGGCTCCAGAGCTGGACACAGTACTCCAGGTGGGATCTCACCAGAGAAGAGTAGAGGGGCAGAATCACCTCCCTCAGCCACACTTCTTTTGATGCAGCCCAGGATATGGTTGGCTTTCTGGGCTGGAAGCGGTCGTTGCCAGCTCATGCCCAGCTTTTCATCCACCGGTACTACCACGTCTTTCTCCACAGGGCTGCTCTCAATCCCTTCATCCCCAGCCTGTATTGATGCTGGGGGTTGCCCCGACCCAGGTGCAGGACCTTGCACTTGGCCTTGTTGAACCCCATGAAGTTCACATGGGCCCACTTCTCAAGCTTGTCCAGGTCCCTCTGGATGGCATCCCATCCTTCATGCGTGTCAACCGCGCCACTCAGCTTGGTGTCATCTGCAAACTTGCTGAGGGTACACTCGATCCCACTATGTCATTGATGAAGATATGAAGCAGTACTGGTCCCAGTACAGACCCCTGAGGGACGCCACTTGTCATTGGTTTCCATCTGGACATTAACCCCACTTTTGGTAATTAGCTGCCTCATGCATCAGGGATCAGAGGAAAGACCATATGCCATTACTTCCCTAAACAGATCAATAAGCAAGTTTCAGCAGAAAGAGGTGTAAAGATACACTAAATGGTTTGTTTCATTTAAGAATGTTTAAACAGGGATCAAAACCAAACACAGTGTCAGGAAAAAGCTTGCTTCAGTTCAGTAGGACAGCTATTTTCCATTTTGACCTACTTAAGAGAAGCAGTACTGTTTGTCTCACTGGAGTCTAGGTCAGGAAACTGAGATGTTTTATGATCCCATTGAAATGGTATCAATCTCACTGAAGCTTATTACCTAGCAGTGTGAGGGATACTGTTTTACAACCATGTTTTAAAAGGAAAGCAACTACTACAGTATTTTATGAAAGGTTCATCTCTTCAGCTGAGTACCAGCTGTGCTGTACACACACATGTCGTTAGGTTTAAGTTTATGTTATTTTGTTAAATATCTAGGTTTCACTAAGGCTTATGAAGAAGGGTGGATGCTGAACTCCCAAGAAGGGGACTTTAGAGTTTGTGTAGAACCATAGTAACTGGTGTCTGGTGAGTACCAGGCATCGCCCAGAGCTGCAGCAGGTGCTGCTTAGGGGCCTTCATGGCTCTGGACATAAAGTGCATTATGAAGCCTAAGTCTTCTTTTGGATCTGGCTGATATTCTAGGCACTTTTTAAATTCAAAATTTAACTTTGCTTTAAAAATCTGAAGAGAAGCTAAGCAAGCAGGGGGAGATTCAGATCACAACCTAAAGTTTGTTTTTTAAACTTGGAGATATTAATGCAGGATAAAAGGCCGAGTCAGCTTTTTTTGTCTTTCAAGCTTGTATATAGACTTTTAATAATAGAGAGTCTACAGGCTTATATTTTTATAACAACCTGGTCCTTCCCCTTTGCATTCACTAACTCTGCCACCTACCCTGTGTAAGTGCAGGCTAAGCAATAGCACAATACTTTGCTGCCTGGGGTAGGGCAAGCAGACAGAGAATCCTCAGGCAGTGCTGTGTCTGAGTATCCCATCAGTGGTATCAGTTAGCACTTGGCGAATCTTCTCCCAGCTCAGCATTTTGGTGGCTTCTAGTTACTAATACCTCAGACTGAACACACATGGAGAATTTATCTTTCTTTTAGTCTTTGTTTCTGCAAGCTTTTAAGGCTTAATAAACAATATATTCTTTACCTATCTAGCCATAAGTTATTTAAACTTGATTATGTTTGCTTTTGGGTAACAAAAAGCTCCAGTAAACTATGTAACGTGTAAAGATAACACTTTTCTTCGCAGCCTGGTTATAGCTTTGGACAACATTTTAAAGCCTACTAGCAATTGTAAATCAATACATGTCAATTAAATGTACATGTGGCTGCCAGTTCAAATTTGTTCTGTATTTATTTACTCAGGTTTGGCTGCTACCAGTTATTTCACCTTTTATCAACTACAAGCAGCATGAACCTAACAATGAAGAATGATGCAAATGTAATGATCCTATTGATTGAACTAGAGATTTGTTACTTGAGAGAGATTGAATGCACCTACTGAAACAGAAGCTACTTAGGTAATGGACTCAGATGAGCTAAATATCAACCGAAACACTCACAGAATGGGCATCATGGTATTTGCCTCCTGAGGATATCTGGATAACAGACAATTCTTGTCAGAAGTTGTACTGAAGCTATGCTTCAGGGAACATTAAGGTGCATCATAATGGCCTCCACAGCTCAGAACAGTTCAGAAATACCAGTGAATGAAAACAAAAGGGGTTTCACTTCAAAATACTGAAAATAGTTTGCAGCTATGGTTTTCCTCTGCCTTATGGAAGATACAGCCCCTTCTTTCTTACCCCTTACCAGCTGCATGGCTAGGTTTCCTGTGGCTTGATTTCAGACCTACCTGTGATCCTGCAAGAGGACAGTGAATGTACAGAGCTGTCAAGACCAGCACTATTTCCCCTTAGGAGCAAAGAGGGAATCGATACTGCCTGAACTCATGATCTGCTGGTGCCTCTGCATTGGCTGTGTAAATTGTTATTCCTAATAAGTGACTAACTCAGCACCCATTTATCTACAATAAAGTGATCATGTAAAAATCATACTTTATTTCAAACAATTCTCTAGACAATTGCATAGTTACATGACGGTACCATCTCTGTGATACTATCATGGTTAAGTTAAAATGTGTGATGGGAACTTTAGCTCATACACTAGAAATGCTGTTTCCACTTATGCTTCTAAGATGTGTGAAGCAGAGTTGCCTTTTTCATCCAATGGCCAGTGCATGTGAAATCTCATCTTCCTGATGGAAAAAAAACCCGGGCACTTAATTGCTTAAAACCTGCATCACTCAACTGTCTTCAATTCTGTCTTTTAAAATGTATTTTTGTAAGTCGTGCAAGCTTAGTAGGTCGCTGCCAGTTCTGGTGCCCCAGATTGACATCCAGCTCACAGCACTGAATTGATTAGGGTCCTCACCCTTCACCTGCCCATGTGCTAGGACAACATCTTTGGCTCCACCTATCTCCCATCACTTGAGACAATTGCCTTAATCCTTTAATATTCACCCTCTGTTTTTTTTCCCACCTTTACAATCCTTGGTTCTGTTCATTTGTTCAAATGAGGTAATTCCATCATGCTTGCAATAACAGTCCTTCCAGAGTAAAAAACTATTAAAGATGGGAGGAGGTCCGGAGACAGTAACCAAGGTCAGCCACAGCCCCAGGATGGCTGGGAAGGGCTACGGGGATACAGATGGGCCAAGGTCAGGCTGGCATGCCAGCCGGTGGGTCAGAGGCATCCCCACAGCCTGTCATGGTCACCAGCAGCACTGTCTCTAAGTTGGCCCTGAGCCTGGGCAGCCAAACCCCAGGATAAGGGATATGCTCAGAGCCCTGCCACCTTTTTAGAGGAGAAGAATGGGAAAATTCAGCTTGTCAGTATGTAGAGGAAAAGGTTATTCTGGGGGCTTGAGGGTTTTTTTGCTGGGAGGTTAGATACATAGCTGCTGTCTTCGATTTCAGCTGTTGGAATGTGCCTAGAGAAAGGATGGGACAAAAGTGACAAAACAGAAACAGAGTGTCTTGCTGGTCTTTAAACTACTGTTATTTTGATTCCTGTCATTCATAAGATAAATTTTACTTCTTCAGTCAATTCTACAAAGTGCACTTGTCATACAGGTGGGGAAATATCCTCAAAGTTATCCTTCACAAATGGGAAGTGCACTGTGCATAACCAGGTGCTTATGCAGTGATCACACACCCAAAACACAGTGCCTCTGGTTCATGAAGCACTGTAGGGAATATCAGGTTTTGTAATCTCACCACTTCTGCTCTTTCCTGTATTTAGTAGCTTTGCCTAAGCTTAATATGCCTGTGTATATTGGGATGGGAAATATTTTTAACATCCTTTCTTCAAAAACTATCCTAATTCTTGGACAAGAGCTCTTGGAGCAAATAGATCTTTTGTCTCGCTTTCTGCCTCTTCATTAACAAATACCTTCTCTGTTGTTGTTGATATGCAATTTCAATATAAAAAGGTCAATTTAACACAGATCAGTTTAATCACAGATCAAATTAGTTTATTGATTGGGACTATGAAGAGCATAACTACTCAGTGATGCAGAGAGTACATAGCCTAGTTCTGCATGCTTAGGGATAATATTTTTACCTCCAGATAGGTATGGCTAGCAGTCAGATTTCATTAGCTGAAGTAATAAAAGTGTATAATGTCCCAGAGTATGCAAAAACTTAGATGGACTGTTGGATGTAATGCTTGCACTCCAGGTACGACTAAGACCCAGTTTATCGGGGTTCATCGGTTCTGGCGAGGCAGAATTATGGGGGAGTTCTGCAGTGGTCTTCCCAATGCATTTAGTTCCAGTAGGTTTACTGGCTGGGTGAAAAACCAGCTCTGGTCTGCTTTGCAGCTGAACTCATGTATTTTCTTAGAAAGGGGGCTCCCAAGAAGTCCTAGCACATCTGAAAGTGGTCCTCTGTGTATCACATAGCCAGATTCATATTGTACTGTGCCTGAGTTAGTAAATTCTGCCGGAACTCATCAGGATCATCAGTAGGATGGCTTTGCTCATGTCTTTGGACTAGTTAATTGCAACACAGCTATATTGCTACAGAAATGAAGCTATTCTGTATTCCAGGTCAGGGTGCACAGTTAGCACTTGCTCACAACCTGCTTCCCAGTCTTACACTGCCTATCTCAAAATTCCCTGTTGCTTAACCGTATGATTCTGTCTCATGCTAATCCACATAGTATTCAGTGCTTTTACTTTACCTAAGTGCAATGAAAGAGCAATAAAAGAGATACAGCAGCAGTCAACAATCAGTCTTTCAGGGGAATGTCCTCCTGCTAATTTTTTTGCCTCCTCATTCTGCGTTCCTGCTAGATTAGTGCCATTTCTTACTCTGTATTTGTTTATAATTTAAAGCCCTATAAAGTTACTTAATCTGCATCAGTTTATCTCCAGACTGAGAGTATAAATGCATCAGGCACATATGATACCTTTTACTTAATGGCCATGCACCATGAATGCAGAAAACACACAAATCATGGTCTGATATTAAAGTCCTTGCTCAGCAATTTTTGAACAGTTCACTAGATCAGATATAACAAAGCTGAGCCTGAACATAAGTGCATGAAATTATGGAAATGTAATTTAAAATTTTACAAAGGCCTTACTATAATGAAAAGTAAAAGAGATAAAATGCTATGTAATACATCAGTTTCCATTACTTGTAAATTGTCTCATTCAGAACTTGGGGAAGATCATGTACATACATTTTTTGAGCTCTGTATGAGTGAGGATACAATGATTAGAATAGAGGGGACCAACCCTTGATGAAGATTTTTAGGGTCTATCCTAATAAAATAGTAAATTAATTTGTTCCTAATGAATCGATATTGCTAGTCAAATATTTAAACAGAAAATGTGTTTAGCCATCAGCAAAACTGTATAGAGGTGATTTCACACTGTATTGCAAAGTGTACAAAATAGATAAACATGAAAAAGAGAAAATACTGATTTTTCTTCTGTTTGGTTTCTCCTAGTAATAGGTATATTGTAGTTACATATGGTAAGAGTATGTCCAAAGCTTTTGATGAAATTATAGTCTCCAAGTGTAACCCTTGATAAATTATCCCATATGTGGAAAGAATTGTATCTTAACTGTTTAAGTTCTATTTCTATCTAATATTATTTGTAAGTTCCCAGGACATCCAGTTGCTTGGTTTCACTACTATTTGCAGTTTCTACTAATGATCTCCCAAATTAATGCTTGGCATCAAATATTCATTTATACTGTGATTATGCTACTAGCTGGCAAGTCAGTCATCTACTGAAGAAAATACTTTAGTAGACGAGAGACAGAGAACAGGGAGATTAAACAAGTTCCATGAGACAATTGCCACCAGAGATCTTTTTAATTTTGGTTGATAGGGGATGAGACAACAAGGTATCACACTGCCAAGCCTAATTATGGCAATCAATAAAGGTGTTGGTAAAATACGGTTCGTTTGCTGATATTAACTTTGCAAATAATGAGAGGCTGCTCACATGAAAGAGCCCTTGTCAAAAAAGACATGTAAAAATGTGTGTTTGCATCGCTAAAGCTGCATTATAAGAAAATGTTATATTGAAAGGACACAAACAGTGGCTGCGCTTAGTGTGAACCTCCTAATAAACATGTGTGCCCTTTTCATGTTCAGCAAACAGAAAATGGTTAAGTTCAGGTTAGGTTTTATCCCATGTCTGTGGATTTTATTTGGTATTTTATTTAGATGAAGCTGTAACTCAGACTGAAGGCTATGAAATTTTGTACTGATGTATTTCTAAAGGTTTCTTACTGGAATAAATCTCTTTGATATTGCAAATACCATCTTAGATCACTGTAACCCGTCTGTCCCTGAGGGCATAAAACCAGAACAGTTTGAAGGATAATAAACCCGTCCTCTGAAATTCCAAAGCTCTCATGCAATGGAAAGGATGCTTTGTGCATTTCTCAAGTTTTTCTAAGTTTCGCTGGATGAATTCGTGATCCCGTGTGAGCCAATGGCCAATCTCCAGTAGACTACAGAGGAACCAGAGATTCACCAATTTTTGGTGACTTTTTTACAGTCATTTCAAACATTCTATTTTTTCTCTTGCTAACATTGTCCTTCCCGATGCCTTGCTTTTCTTAAATGACTTCTTCCAACAAAGATGTTCATAATTGGTGATATCATTATTATTTTATTACTTGCAATATTCATTTATGAACTTTCTTTAAATGCATTGCTTTAAATGTATCACGGGGAAAAAAACCACTTGTTTCAGCAGACATATTAGATATTTGATATATCAGAAAACTTGAAACACTGTGTCTGAGAACATGCCATATAGATTCTATGTTCTGTACTTCTGTTAATGCATTGCTGTATTGTGCTATTTCGTGTTTCTGTAGTGGGACGCTGGATCCCGCTGGCCAGGTTCCAAGGCACAGCACATTTAAGAGTCAGTAATGATGTTGAAGATCAGCCAGACAGCTGAGTCCTCAACCTAACAAATTATTTCTCTAAATTCAGTCAAAAGGGAAGCTAAACCAAACTATTTGGTTCTTCAGTTGGTGGCTTGGGTAATGCATCTGCCTCACAAGGGTTAACGATATTTTCTGATACAATCAGCTGTGAAAATGTCCAAAGTGTGGAAGAAAATCACAAGCTTCCACTCAAAATGAGTCATAAATTATCATGTGATTAAGATGTGAGACTTATTTTTGCGTCTAGGAAAGAAACACATGCATCATCTGATCTTTTTGCATTGCAGCATGACTCATACTACACAGTTCATCTGAGCTCATCTCTGCTAGTTTTGGTTTTTTGCTCCTGATGTTACAAATTCTTGGGTTTTTTTACCCATTTTACTCTGATTATATAAACATAAAATGTAACATTGCTTCTCTATCTGAGAAGTAAAGAAAATTGAAAGGTCAAAATCATAGCTACAATGAGTCAATAATTAAAATCAGTAATGTGCCACCAACTAAAAAACACATTTAACTCATTAATATATTAACTAGAAAGGGTGATGAGAAGAGCAATGAGGGTGTTGAGAGATATATGAGAAGCAGCTAAGCAGGGTTGGACTCCTTAGCCTCAGAAAGAGAAGATAGCTGTAGTCTGTAGTAGAGGTATATAAATTATGAGTAATGATGGCAGGTAATGGTAACAATAAATAGGGAAGTAATGTTTATTCAATATAAGTACGAAATGAAATTATCAAGTGACAAGTTCAAAACAAATAGAAAGAGGTGTTTCGTCAAAAGTAGAAATTACTCTGGGAAAATAATTGCTATAGATTTTTAGGGTTGCCAAAAGTTTACACAGGTACAGAAGCAATTCAGCACATTCACAGAAGAAAAATCCATCAGGAGTTATTTACATGGAGTAAATTCACTTTAGGATTTCAGAGAGATGGGTTTGACCACCTTTAAGCTGTTCTGACTTTATGCCCTCAGATGTATTGCTGTAGTCTAAGACAGCGTTTACAACCTCAGAGTGATTTATTCCAGTAAGAAACCTTTACAGAAGTACATCAGTACCAAATTTCATAGCCTGTAGTCTGATTTACTAGCTGTTTACAAATCTACTCGTTCTAGTTGAGGATGTCCTTTGCTGCAGGACTCTGGAAAATAGGTTGGTGTATCGGGGAATTACCGCCATATGTTTTACCTTTTCATCCCTCTTTGGCCACTATCAAGGACAGGTTATAGACTAAATGAATCTTTAGTCTGACCCCATACAGGTTTGGGTTTTTTCAATACTTGCATAGCTATATTACATACAGCTTGGATACATGTAAAGCAAGAAGTCATTGACAGAGACTATGAAGGAGTATATCTGGGCAGCCCTAGATGAGGTAGTTATGTTAAAACATTCAGATCACATGTAACGACACTGATTTTGGAAATCCTTCTTTCAGGTACTCTTAAAATAGAGCTAAAATTTTAAGAAAAGAAATTTGTATGCTCTGTTGGCTAGTCTTCAAAAAGCTGGGTTTATCTCTGTAGCAGGAGATGAGAATCTGACAAGCAATATAACGAACTTTTAATGTAAATGTGTATGACTTCTAAGAAATGTATCCATGAAAAAATTATACCTTACACCTTTTTGAGAGCTGTGTAAGAGATGAGGTTCTTTTTTAAAATCATGCTTTCATTTTTTGGGTACATTGTTGTAATTTGTGTAAGAGATGTCTGTATGCAGAAGGAAAGAACAAAAAATAAAATCTGGCAGTGACGCTGTTGCTTTAGCACTAGCAAGGCACAGCCATCTCTTGTTTGCCCATAGGTTGTAATAGGTGCGATCTAGCTGACTTTCTATAAACTACAAAAACAGAGCAGTTGTAGTAAAATATGCTGTAGTCTCCTGAGGATCATTTACATCATTTACATTTTATCTGTTCTTGTACATACAAGATATGGTGACAAAATGGTCCTTTTGCTCCTGTGGCTTGCACAGAGCAATGCAATCTGTTTATTGCTATAACAGACATTAATCATTATTCATACATATGTGTGGAGTTTTCATTTATTGGTCAACCTGACTTTGATAAGAGGCATCATTATTACAGTCTCCAAGAGTTAATGAAATGGTAAAAGCTTCTGTCACGTCTAGGAAAGGAAAGCCACAGCATGTGGTAAGATGAAGCATTGAAAACTTGCTTTGAGCAATTCACTTTTTTAAATGTAGCCTTTCTAATCATAAAATTATTTATAATTTTATACATTTTTCTTTTTATAAAAATAAGAATACATGTCATCTGGCTTTAAAGCGTAAAAATGTGCTCCACATTTCATCCACAGAACAAGGACAGTGCACTGGCAGGCTGCTGACACGCAGCCAGATGCAGACTAATCAGTGCTTCTCCATTAAGAATTAAATGTCCCACACAAATAGGCGAATGGATAGTTTAATTTTTATCTTCCTTCCATTTCTGACAATTCTGCTAAGGCTGTCAGCCTGTATTCTGACACTGCAAATGCTTACACATGTACTGATCTGCATGAATATGAGATGTTCCCATGAAAACAAGGCCAAAACCAGAAAGTCTTTGAGTCAGTGATGCTGCTCATGTACATAAAACTGTGCAGACATCTGCAAGATCAAGGCCCAGGGGAGTAATTACTACAGATGGCTTTGTGAGGTACATATCTGTCTGGTAGGACCTGGCCCAAGACCAACAACTCATTTTACATTGGTCAATGAATAGCAGTTCGTATTAACTATAGTTTATCCCTGGTCTGAACTGAACTGGAAATAATGAAATGGGATTTGACCTCTTAATGGCCCCATTTCTCTTTCCAAAAATTTGATATGCTAATATTGATATTTTTAATAAATTTCTTTGAAATTCAATTGAAAGTCATGCTATAGCTACTATTCCTTTATTGTACATTATCATGAAACATACAGTACAGATAATTGAACAAAATTAATATTTGAACATTTTCACAGTCTAATTCAATGAAGTTCTCCTCTGACCTGAGTTAGCGGGTCTTTTTTTAATGCCAGAGATTTTTCACTGTTCTGGAAGAGGTTTTTAGGTTCTCTTACATTAAACCAATCTTCCTCACACATGAAGTAAAACTGATGTTAGAACTAAAAGGCCATTTTTCACATGTGTGTGGCCTTTCATTCCTGAAGGCCCAGTAAGTGACTTTTAGTCTCCAGTTTATTCCTTTGAGAACATATAATATTTTAAAAGTATAATTGAGCTAAATTAGCAAATCTTGTTTCACTAGAACCCCCTCACTAAATGAGGGGAGAGCCTAATTAGATGCTAACCCCCTCAGGTGCCAGCAGAAGAAAGCTTAGATCACAGGTGTAAGCCTGTGGGTGATTTATCTCTCCCCTCCCAACCCTGCCCATACCAGACTGGTTATTTTACCTTTACATGCTGCTGGATTGCCAGCTTCTGAGCTGTGATGGATTCTGTATGGCAGGGTGGGTGACAGTGAAGCAGATGTGTGAGGATAAAGACTGGTTTGTTGGCACTTGTGTGGCTCTGTACAGGTGCTTTATTTTAATGGCAGCAATTTAGGCATGTGGTAATCTGGCAGTTTTGCAGTTACATTAGACTTATACAAGATATTTAGGGGGGAGTAGCAAAGTTATCACATTCAAAATCCTAGCATCTCATTAAAATAAGAGTGGTTATAGCACAACTGTCTTAACACGCTAATAGCACTTTTCCACTATTCTGTGTAGATCCACTAATCTTTTCTCTCTTAGTGTAGGGGTAATAATGTAAGAGGACATAGATGAGAAGGGTGGTGGGAAGTAGGGAATATATAAACATATTAAAAATATTTTCAGATTTCTTTGTTGCTCAGAAAACCTTCTAAGTTATTTTCTTGTATTCCTATATAAAACATGGTATATTTCCCCTATCTGCCTGTGAATTTAAGTGCCCACTGCAATTAGATGGATAAGATACTTTAATGTTGGTATTCTGGATTTAAAATAAAATGCAAAACTCCAATTGTTCCTCAGGCAAAGGAGCCCTATGGCAAACTAGCAATTAACATGTGAAAGAGGTTGCTAGGGTGGAAGAAGAAGCTTGATTTATTTGCATGCTAATGTAAATTGGAAATGAATACATTTCTGGAATAATTAAGATGATTTAACATTTACAGCTTAGTTCAATATTTGAAATTATGTTGCTAAATTTTTTCAAAACCACTTGTGCTCTCAGTAAGGTGACACCATATGGATTGCTTTTAGTATTTATTCTTTAGTTTTCTTTATAGTTCTTTTAGTTTTGCTTTGTAATTGATCACAGGAAAGATGTGATAGTCCTCCTACTCCCTGTAAGGTAAACTACCCTGAGAACAATTTGCAAGAATCTATAATACCTTCTTGGCGTATGGCTTTGCTAACAAAATATAACCAATATGAAAGGAACTTTCTGGGGATTTTTCTTTTTTGTATAATTAAAAAATTCCTGAACTTCTAACCATGCCATCAGAAAAAAAAAAAAATAATTAGTGTAACTACTATTGTAGGGGAAAAAAAAAAAAAGAAGATAGAGAGAAAGCTATATGCAGGTGTGCTGGTTTTGGCTGGGATAGAGTTAATTTTGTTCACAGTAGCTAGCATGGAGCTATGTTTTGGATTTGTGATGAAAACAGTGTTGATAACACAGGGATGTTTTAGTTACTGCTGAGCAGTGCTTACACAGAGTCAAGGCCTTTTCTGCCTCTCCCCCCACCCCAGCAGCGAGGAGGCTGGGGGGGCACAAGGAGCTGGGAGGGAACACGGCTGGGAGAGCTGACCCCAACTGACCAAAGGGATATCCCCCACCATATGACATCATGCTCATCATATAAGGCTGGGGGAAGAAGAAGGAAGGGGGGGATGTTCAGAGTGATGGCGTTTGTCTTCCCAAGTAACCGTTACGCGTGATGGAGCCCTGCTTTCCTGGAGATGGCTGAACACCTGCCTGCCGATGGGAAGTAGTGAATGGATTCCTTGTTTTGCTTTGCCTGCACATGTGGCTTTTGCTTGACCTATTAAACTGTCTTTATCTCAACTCATGAGTGTTCTCATTTCTACTCTTCCGATTCTTTCCCCCATGCTACTGATGGGGAGTGAGCAAGTGCCTGCGTGGGGCTTAGTTGCCAGCGGGGGTTAAACCATGACAGGAAGTAATGGAAAACTCAGTGAAAGAAATGGATTCTTCTGAGGCACAGCAGCTTTATATGAAGGAAACAAGTTTTTATTATGTGGTGGTAGACAAGATGGAAGTATAGAAATTGCCAAGTTGCCTTCTAATTCTGAAGTTTTTTTCAGGTTAAAAAAAAAAAAAAAGAAACACTGAGAGTTCTTAGTTTCTTCAGCCTTGGATGTCTCCTAGCTTGATTTCAGAGTCTGATCACAGACTGTCTGTGAAAGGATATATAAATAAACAAGACTTCATCAGAGTCAATTTTATTTTCTTTCCTAATTTCTCCCTAGTCTGTAACACATTTACTCTTTTTTTTCACTCTGAACTGAAATTGTTTTTTTGATTACATATGAAGTTTATGAGCTAACAATTTTTGAACAGAGTAGAAATCAGTCTTAAAAAGAGGAAGAGAAAACTGAAGGGAGGCTGTAAATGAAAGCTTTCCAGGGATAGTCATGATGCCTGGTTTTGGCAAAAGGCCAATCAAACCTCATGTTAGCACATGCTTTTATGAGGCTTTTTCCACTTAAGTGATTTTTACTTATATGAGATAAGAAATCTTAAGAACTTGTAAGAACTGAACACTGGTCTGAATGAAAGGTAATCTTAGATCAGATATTGATGTCAAAACAAACAGAAAAGAACATTTTGTGTGCAACTCACATTGGAGAGAGGCTTTCACTGATCATCTCTTCAATTCTTCAGCACACCTGAGAAACCAGCTCTTCTTTAACCCTGAAAGGAGGTGAATTTTCCAGGGAATGCCTCATACAAAGTTCCACCAATCTGTTTTATAGTGCACATATATGCACAGATGGAGTAAATTTTTAAAAATATTTCTGTGAATGTTTTATAGATATGAAGTCTTCTATTTCTTATATTCAAAGTATCAGGAACTGAAGTCTCCAACAAGCATTGCCTTCCCTGTTGCTCATTCCCACTGTGAGAAACTGGTAATGTACTTTACAGCTGTGACTACCTAGACTGTAAACAGTTTATCAGATATATCTGGTTCTTTAAGAATTACACCTTCTCCTTGAGCCATTAATTTTGGTGTAGCAGAAATCTGTATCTATGTGTGATATCCCTATCAGCAGATAGAAATCAGTTGTTTATTCTAAATAAGTATCTATAGGGCACTGATCTCAGTATATTTTATGTTCATGTTTACCCAGGCAAGCACAGGAGGGGAAAAAGTTTTTGGAATAATTATGGTTGCCTATACAGATAAGGCCATGTGGCTGGAAGTGGAATGAGACATTGTCTCTCTTATTAGTCAGGGAAAGAAAGAATTTCTTATATTCTTTATTTTAAGGGTTGTGTTTAAATCTGCAAATGCTTTAAGTCAGAGTATTTGTTCCTTATGCCCTGTCCGTGTAACAAATACAGTGGCCAGTGGCTTGAGTTACAATGGCTTCTGTTTTTCAATTCTCATATTGTCATATAATAAATGTATTTGACTGAATGTTAACACATATGCATACATATAAAATTTAAATGTTTCAATTAAAATGCAAGTATACTGTTTTACTGGGAAGGAAAAATGTTTTAGACCTTATTAATACAGAATTGGTATCAAATCCAAAGGTTTTAGATTTTCTTAAAGCTACACAGGTGTTCTTGGCATGGTCCTTATCAGTTTACTGCATAAGGAAAAAAGTTTGATAAGGAATGATGTCGTGATCAGCCCAGAATTTTTTAAAGACAAAATATCTATGCATTTTTATTATTTGCTTGGAAATTTAGCTTTTTTTGATGACAACAGTCCAGTTCAGGGAACACAACTGCATTTAAATGAAAGATTTGTATGCTGGTTTATATAAAACCTTTGCCCACCAAGGTAAATTCATGAGATAAGAATGATATTTTTCCACTGGAATTCTTGTTACGTGCTCACATACACACATTAAATACATATAATCGAAACATTTTGCTGACGCTACTATGTCATTAGATGTTAACACAGAAATGGGTATGAAATTTGCCAGAAGCAGAGATTGGTCTTACTGTCATAGGACTTGGAAGATGTGTAAAAGATAAGTTGACCATGTTGTATTTTGATTTATTTGTTAAGGATTTGACCAAATATTTATAGGTAATGACCTAATAAGACATGTCAGTCTTAGAATTTACCTAAAACAGAAAAAAAGCTGAAAGAATAAAATTAGAAGTGAAGATAATGTCCATTTTTCCCTTTAGATTCTCTACTGTTATAGAAAAAAAATCTAATAAAAATGGTTCTTGTGCTATTGGCAGTCTTTTTGTACTCAGAGTACAGCTACGTAGTAGAACTACAGCACCGTAATAAAACACAAATAGTGTTTAGCCAAATGTTTATTGGGGGGTTCTAGAAAGTAGTATTAATTAATTGAGGTGGATTAATGCTCTAGGGCTTGTTCTAGGATACAATATCTGTGGCAGATTATGTACAAGGATGATGTGAGTGTAATGTCAAGTAAATTAAATGCATCTTCTTCAGTCTTCAGTGTTTGAAGTGACAGAATAATGAAATTTAAATACAAATAATGGCTACGTTTGTCTTAATTTAGAGGCTGGTCACCCTAAATCTGGCACAGATATGAGATAAAATAGTATGAAAACTGACACTTGATCTGTAAACTCTGGAAAGTTGTTTGTTTTGTCTGAAGTGGTACTTATGTAAATACCAGTTAGGTATTTGATCAGAACAGGAGCTAAACATTTCTACTAAACCTAGAGCTGAGTAGATAGTACACAGTTTAATATAAAATTTTTTTAAAATAGCATTATATAACGTCTAATATAAACTATTTAAAAATTGTCAAATTTACAATATTAGGGAAGAAAGGTGAAGAAATTATTAGCATGGAAACATTTTTAATTAAAAAAATAAAAGAATTCCTAAATTAAATTAAATATTATATCCATTCTTTAAAAATTCTAAACTTACAAGATATCAAAACTTCATATAAAATTAATAAAAACTTGTGACTGGCATCATTAGCACAAAAAGGAGTTCAGCTCTTTTCAGGACTTATCTCTTTGAAGTGTGTTTCAAACCTTATAATATCTGGCCTGACCATCAACAGTAGCAATAAATTCTTCAAAAATATGTTTCATGTGGGCTGCTTTGCAATATTCCTGGTATCAGAGTCAGGAATTTACAAAGACAGCTTGGTAGGGCAAAACCCTCTCAAAACTGACTCAGGGATAAGCTCTGAAGTGTTAAGTGTTTCTGGATTTAAAATCTGAGCTAAGAACCTGGGTGGGAATATGACAGTTGTTAATAGTTGTTTATGGATGCTTTTATAATTGCAGTCCTGCTGCTTAAATTAACTACAAAAAAATTCAATTAATGAGGTAAATCATACAAGTGGGTTATACAGGGCCATCTTCTTGATTTTTTTTTTTCTTTCTGTCATTCTTTCATAAATTAATGAAGAAATTTTCAAGCTGTTTGTGCTCAGATTGTTAAGATCATTTACAGTACGAGCGATTGCATTTCAAATAGGATTGGGAGCATTTTTGCCATGGGTTTTGAGGCCAATATTAACATTTCATAGTTCCCTTAATAATGAAAGGCAGAACAGGGAAAACTAGTATCCTAGTATCTATCTAATGAAAAAGAATATCTAGTGATTGCTATGAATAAACCAACAGATCTTCTAAAGTGTATAATGGCAAGCTGTAGAGTTAAATGAAAGCGAATGATGCTCATTAGAGTCTGCTATGACACCTAGTTAGATTCATTAGTGCACAAACAAAGGTTTAAACTGCAGAAGACAGCTATACAGTTTCATCTGCAATGGCTTGTATTTGAACAAAAGAAGAAGAGAACAATTATGAAAGAAAATGGTATTGCAAAAGTGCCGTGTGGGAAAGTAACTCCTGTTAACTGGTTGCTTATCCTTTAAAAAAAAATCCCTTTGGTTTCCTTATATTATAAATGAGCATCTAAAAATCACAAAATCCAAAATTAAATAATCAAAGCCTCTGAATTGGCCTGTTGATCCCTAACAAGCTTTCTGCTTTAGGATTACCTGTCTCAAGTCCATAAACCAACTCTCCACCAAGGAATGTTCCCACTGCTCTGCTTGCTAGCAGGGGAGCCTGCAGCAGGACTGGGTGATGATACCCTGTTTTAAAGGTTGCTGCTAAATTTCAGCATACTTTTTTTTTAATATTCCATCTACCTATATTAATGATAACATTTTAGGTTATTAATAAGAAAGAATATTAACATGCTAATTTCTTGGCATTATTTATGCCTCTCCTTTCCTCTTTAACCGGTCGTGGACAAATACAATGGCCTAGATGATTTCATTGCATTTTTAAGCTGCTAACGTAATGGCATTGAATTTAATAATATAGCTACGATCACAGCTCTGTGCAACAGGAAGGGAGTTCCTGGGAACTCCTTTCAAAGGGACTTCCTACACTTGCACCCACAGCGGGGAGCGGGCTGGGGCATGTGAGCAGCCTGGCTGCCCTGAAGAGGGAGAGGAAGCCAAGAGGCAGGCAGCTGCTGCAGGACTTCGCCTCCTAACCTCAGCTGGAAGGAGGTAGGAAGACAGGAGTAAAGGAGTTGGGCACAAGAGGTGCTCTCCTCGCTTCTGGCTTTTGGTGCACCTCTAATGGAGAAGCAGTAAGGGTAGAGAAGGAGAAGCACCTGACCACTGTCGGAGTTCCCTTCCTCAATGCTGTGGCTGCAGCATCCCTCAGCTTCTCCAGAGGGGAACCCCCTACCACAGGGAACACGAATTGCAGAAGATTCTCTTCCCCGCTGGGCTGCCATATGACCGCTAGAAGCAACAGCAGCCACTAGGCAGAGAAACATGAATTTATTCTCAAAAATTCTTATAGGTTAGTACAAAGGTTAAACTGACTTCAGTGATAAATATATCAACAATACAATTACACTTTTGTGGGGAAATTTGCCCTGCTTCCTTTCTGAGGATTTTCCTGGCTATTCTATGGCCAATTCCTTGCTTTTTCATGTGCCTATATAGAAGAAAATACTGGAATTATAATCTGCATTTCTAAATTTAACTCCAACTAAAGGCATACATTGCAAATGAGCTGCCGCAAGTACTGCAGACAAGCTTGTAGAGTTATACCACTCCTGTATGTTTGCAGGGCAGTTGCTCTGTTCTGGGTTTTATCAAGTGGGAGAAGCTATTTGGATCTAGCTGCTAGGGTAAGAACCTGTTTTTCAGGAGAGTGTTTTGGAAAGGGTAGTTATGTGGGAACAGTCATATTAGTGCTTCATCATAATTAATAACAACTGAATTAATGAGTCTAGTGAGATAGAATTACTGAGTCCGGCATGCAACAAATCGTAGGCCTTTCCACTAGAAAATTTAAATTTTTTCTTAGATACTATAAATCAGCACCATTGCCAAGTCTACAACTGAGTTTCTATCACAATAAAAATTTGAATGATTTCAGTAATTGCTGCATCTCTTCACAATTCCCCATTGTCACATCATTTCCACAACTGTAGGGCTAGTTCTGGGTTGTCAGGTTTGAAGTGAGGCAGATGATGGGCTCACATTCAGAGGTGTCGTATTTGATGCCAGTCAGTAGAAAAGCAAAGGTCACCAACTGCCCTAAAACAGGGAAGGAATTTTGATTATTGGTCTTAGCAAACTAACTAATTTAAATGATGCAAATTATCTGAGTAATGTCAGGTTAACTCCTGACACCATAAATCAAAGCTGTGGGTGACCTGTGTAACCTTGCTAACTGAGCAAGACCTTCACAGACCTTAATGGGGAAACCTCCAGCTTGTAGGTTGTGAAGGATAAGGCAATTTGGGCTTTCCTGCCTCTCCAGACACCTCTTGAACAAGAGAAATCCTGTGTTACAAGAGCTGGAGAGCAGAAATTTTCTGGACTTCAAGCTTCTTTGCTCAACCAACTGTTTGCATAGTTCTGGAAAATGCTCATTCCTTTTCAAAGCAACCTGGTGCTGCTGTGGGAGCAGGCCCTTGTCTCTGTGCCTGCATGTCTTTTTTAGAGTCTCAATTGGCACAAAGGAGCTACAGTGTCTGACTAGGCCTGCTGGCATCCAAACAGCCAGGTAAGCGAAGAAATTGAAAATAATGCTTTATTAACTCAAGGCAGCATGCTGATACTTTACACAAGTGTGAAAAGACCAAAGTGTCTTGAAAGAGGTTTTAGTGCAATCCAAATGTGAATATATTTTAAGCAATGCTGTACTTCCTGATGGCAGTGTGAGGCTGTACTGCAAAAGGCTAAAACTGATGAATTAGAAAGTACCGTGTTCTTGTGGTCAGGAGGCTGCTGAGAGGGCAAGTAGCCACAAGGTTACATGACTGTGGAAAGACCACAGGCTTTATTCTTTCCAACTTCTACTTTACTGAGCTCATTTAAATCTTTCCTCCTGAAGTAGAGATTTTTGGGGCAAACCCTGTGTTATATCAAAGGCCCACTAGGCTAAGGGTTAGCTAAGAGGCACATCGGGTTTTGTTTCTTTTTTTCCTTGTATTTTTCCATGACTTCCTTTAGTTTCTGCAAAGATCATTCTAAGATCCCAGTTACACAGGCCAACTTAAAAAATATCTGTACCTCGGGCTATATTCTCTGCCCAGCGCCCTGTGTTTGTTGTCTAAATCTGCCACACATTTAACCCCGTACATGATGCTTGGATTTTGTAATGCTACAGGAACTGTGGACCTGAGGAGAACAAAACAGGTAGGGCAAATTTGAGCTGCCATCTGTGTACAGGGCTGTAAGTTAAGTGCAGACAATGTTGACAAATCAGGCTACAGTTTTTAGGAGCAGAACCTCAGCCTGAGTTTTCCCTTCCTCTCTCCCTGCTACACTAATGCTCCTCGGCCTCTCTTCCAGGACAGAACTCTGCAGAAAAGGATAGCAACAACAAAAAAACGCCGAAACCACAAATCACCATTTCAACTTGCTAACTCCAAAGAAACTTAATAAAACATAAGGCACTGGAGATGGCATGGTGAGAAAAAGAAACTAGTACCTGCATTTTATCAATAGCTGGAGTTAGACAGTGAGAGGCTTAGGGTACTTTTAATTGCTTGCTCTCAAGTGAAAACAGCCCCTGCTTACATTGGTCACGTCCATCCCAAAGTCAAATAAGCTATTTTTAAACTGCACATGGAGAGGAAGACAAGGACATCTCACAGGTAGGACCCACTCACTCATTAAGTCATGATATTAATGCCTGATGAGATATTAATTTGGACATAAGCAGCATGCTGGATCCCTGTGCTTAGGGACAGAGGTGCAGTGCCAATAATGTAATACTCTGCTCTTTGTCAGGGCTCTGAGCAAAAAAATCTTAGGGCAGCTGTGTTATCTAGGAGCCTCAGGCAGCACTGAACCATACTTTTCTTTGCAACATTTTTTTACATATTAAGGTTTTTTTTTTAAATTTTGTTTTTTTGTTCTAATGAAGACATAGGGTTTCTTCTTTCAGACCAAATCTGAGCATGCAAGTTGAATATACTATGGTCATATATTGCATTCCTATCTTAACTCAAAGTATTACTAAAATTTTCCATGTTTTGCAGTCAGAAAAGCCATCTTGTAAAAACACTGGCCTGATGTTCAGGTGTAGCCTATATTTTAATGAGACATCCCAAAGCTACTTCATTTTAAGCGTTAAACTAAAATAAATGATAAGTGGAAGCACTGCTAAATGGTTCTCAGTAACACGAAGAACACCTGACCACTACATGTGTAATAGTATATAATAATGTGCACAGACTCTACAACTGATTTATCTGTAAATATTTGGGGAAAAATTGTTGCACCTACACCTACGGTCTAAGCATTCATTACTTCTATGTGTGCATAAAAGCAGTAATGACATGATATTACTGAGTAAGATACTGAATAATGGTATATTAATGCTGAGTTCCAACTTTATATTGTATTAGTTTTACCGAAGTAAATGATAGTGTAATTTCATTAAGTTTAATTTCATCTCAATCTCAATCATTTTACATTAAATTGCACTGAATTGCACTGTTCTCTTCACTCATTCCATCCCTTGAACCAATTTTTACCCTATTTTTCCACTTCTCTACCCAGCCCTAGAAAGAAAAAAGAAAGAAGTGGCTGAGCTCTGCAGGTTAACCGCAAAAAGGCGACAGCACCTCCGTAGCTGCGTGCATGCAGCTTGCCCCTTACAGGAGTGCTGTTTGCATCGAGCTAGAAACAGATTTTAACTCAGAGTGCGCAGGATCTTAAAGATACCAGTTTTATTTTTAAGCAGCAGGAGATCCAGAAAAGAACACATCCCTCATAAAAATTGTTATGTTTCTTTGAGTTTGCCTGGTATATGGTGTTTCAGTCACAAATACTTTCTTATTCCTTGTACGAGACAAGGAAACAGTAATGAATAAAAAAAAGATTGTACCTCTCAGCATTCACAGGGGTGGCCTGGTTTTAGATGTATGCTATGAGGGAACTAACTGGTTAAATTTAACTTGTAATAACAGTAGCATGAATCTTATACAAAATTTTAAAATCTGAACATGGTCGTGCCTTTTTCTGAACTTACCCTCTTCCAGACTTGCCTTTGAGTAGTAACATTTTCTAGAAATAACTATTTATAGGCAAGAATATGGAAGAGGGATTTTTTTAACAGTATCTCTATACAAAGGATAAGATCTAAGTTAAAACAGTGGTGTGGCACTGGTGACCAAGACTTGATCAAAGATGGAAGTACTACAGTTGAACAAGTCAGCTCTAATGTGCTTTAAGACAAAGCAGACAAATCCTACTGAAAATCCTGATAGAAGTCATATGAGAACTCTGATTCATTTGGAAAAGATGATGTGAAGTGTGAACTCATCCTTTTGTGCTGCTAACGTGGCCCGAACGTAGCCAGAATGTCCATTTGTTTTCTTCATCTCAGTTCGTATGTATGTAGTGCTAGACAAAGTGAATGTCTTTTATTGAGTCCAGCATGTCTCTTTCCATACCATGGCAAACAAAAACTGTTTCTTTTTTCTTTTTCTTCTTTTTCTTCTTTTTTTTTTTTTTTTTGCCAGCCTTCGGTTCCTCCAAGAGTCATCCCAAAAGTATGTCCTAATGCGACGTTACGCTGCATCTTGAGTGCTTAAATGCCTAGTAAATGATATATCTTGCCACCTGCTGTGGCTAATGGCAGACAGTGCAAAGAGAGAAGGATGCATCTACCTCACTGTGTGATGCTGACTGCAGCGGTGGGAGGGACTCCCCATGGCAATTCCTTTACAACCTGCAGCATGAAATTTGATTATCCCATCTCTTAAGAGATACAAATGTTACAACCATAAAATTATCCAGCTTAATATGAATATGGAGATAATTTAAGGCAACACAGTTGCAGAGTAGGTAATGTGAATGAATATATAATTTAATATAGGTAAGTGCAGGAATGAGCTGTTGATTTAATGAGACACCATTACTTCTTGTTACTGGAGACTCAAAAAGGTGGAAGTTTATTTCTGTGTGACTCAATTATTCTTTTTCCCTTGCCTGCACAGTAAACAGCATTCTAACTAATGGCACTGACTCATTTGAGGATAAACAAGTGCTACCATCCTGTCTAGTCCTGTATGGTACGTAATGACCTACCTTCCAATTAAATTCCTTTAAAAGCTATAGTTAAAGCCCAGTCTTCAGTTCACAAAGATCATTCAAGAAAAGTAAACGTAATCTTGGACAGACAATGTGCATCCGAGTGATCTCTTAGTGTAGTTCAAAAAGAAAAAAAAAAAGAAGCAAAAAAAAATTGTTGAATATCTAGACAAAAAATAAATGACACATATTTTAAAGATATTAAAGGCATGTGGTAACTAGGAGGAAACTTTATGTCTTCAGGATTTAAAAATAGACTGTTGGGCATAAATCAAAGGGACTTTTAATATTTTACAAAATATATGCAGACTGACCTCAAACTTCAGTGCTGCAAATGATTATAAACATACTTTATATATTTGAATAGCATCACTGTAGTCAATCGCCCTTGGAAAACCAACACATTTGTCAGCATAACTGTTAATAGGATTTGATCTATTTTTGTCTTGACCATATTTTTAGATGTTGTAACTTATTGTATTCATCAGCAGCCCATCTTTCAGAACATTGGCAGAAAGTTCAGTGGCTTGGAGTGGTTTGGAGATGCAGTTAGATACAATAGCCCACAGATGGAGATGGTGCTTTCTTTTGATATTATTTGGTCATTATGCATACCATTATAGACGGAGATTTGAACTAGGAGAGGGTCTTAACAGTTATCAGTAGATGAGTTTCTTTAAAGAAATGCAAAGTAAAATCTATTGTAATGTATTTCCTTTGGAGCTTTATTAAAACCAATAATGTTGTCGTGAAAAGATGAATTGAAGTAGATTATGCAGATAGTATTTTCAGCTTTGGATACAGAAAATAACATTTAATTTTAATATTCAGAAATGATAATTTAAATATCAGGCTGTTTCATTTTTGAATCATCACAGAAGCTAAAACTTTTTAAGATAAAAACCTTTACTTTTGAAAGAACAAATGATAGCTGTGCCAGTTATTTGTGGGTTAATATTAGTATATTTATTCTTTATCAGCCCTGCTGAGTTTATCCTTTTTTTATTGCACTTTATATCCTTCATGCCTTGTAGCTCTATCTCATAAAGTCCTCTGTCATCTATTCCCAGATAAGTATTACCTTGTGGACTATTACACACTTTTATGATTTTTTCTGCATGAAACAGTGATTCTTGATGTATTTCTGCTTTCATTTCATGCTATCTAAGCCTCTATAATTCAATTAAATCCTTTAATCACAGTGTTACCATGACAGGATAAGTTTCCTCTAGTTTATTTAAATTATATTTTAATTTTGCTGTTCTGTTACTCTCAGAGGTCTAGAAGTCCACAGCTCATACTGGAAGGAAAGGTAACCTAACATAGGCAAGTTTTACAAGAATCAAAAGGAAAAAAATATGGATTTTTTCCAGTTTACCAGTACTGTCTCAAGAGAAACTGCATTAGCCATCGTGGGAATCCCAGCAGGGGTAGCACTTGCCTACAGTGTTTTTAACACAAACTTAACTCGGAAAGGAGGAGCCTAGGGGTGGAGGGACTGAGGAGGGCATGGTTGTAAATGATTTGAATGTTGCCTCACAGTAGGGTTAGGATTCCAAGAAAACCATATAATCCTGACTCTTCCTGACTTCCAGGTGTTAAAGTTTCTAAATAGACTGTCTTCGGTGCCATATATTGCATGATGTAACATCCATAACAGTGCAGATAAGGGCATATTCTCCCTGTGTTGTGGGAAACAATAGGAGAGGAGTGTTCAGAAAACTGCTGTTCTTTTTTCCTGCAGAAAAAGTGAATATGAATACTTTCCTGCAGTGACTACGAATACTTCAAAAATTAATTGAAGCCATGTATTAGCCATCTCCCAGCAACTTCACACCTTGAATCAGGCGCCATCCTTTGCAGCATAACTAAAGTATAGTTTTCAATGTCTTAACATGGGAGTTTTGGACTGGTTTTTGAAAAGAGGCTTTTAATGGCATTTCTTCAGGATCTTTTTCCCTTTTTTTAACAAGGAAACTAAGTGGAAATTCGTACATGTATCAACAGAAAATCTTATCTCTGGGTTAAAGCAGCAGAGTGGAATGAAATTATCAGAACTACTACATGGAAATAACTGTCTTATGAGCAATTAGAGGAAATGACTACAAACTTCAGGGACACTCAGCTGGAATCTCAAGCCTGGTGAATTAGTTCATTTTCATGCCTGTTAGTTTGATCATTGAAATGTTATATAAAGAACTGTTTTTTTTTTCTTGTAAATTAATGAGCTCCCCAAAGTTTTACACCAGCAACAATTTTCTCCTTGCTATTTGCCAAGTAAACTATGGTCTTATGTAACTGTAAAATGGTTGAGCTGAATAGCAGCTGGAGGGAAAATGTGGAAAGCCAGATGAAAGTTAGTAGTGTACTGGCATACTGTCCATTATGTGGTGACCATTTTGCTCCCAGGACTTAAAAGCACACTGTTAAAATTCTTTGTAAAACTTAAGTGACCAAGCCTGACAATGAAAACAGATGATGAAGTGACTGAAACTGGTTGCTAAGCTATGAAAAGGTTTTTGCTAACAGGTGTAAGTAAGTGGAGTGCATAAATAGCAACATCTTTCCTATACTGAGGCTACTAATTGCATTATTGGTTCTTAGCAGATGCAGTGCAGGTTGTCTTTATAAAGAATACACTTGCTTGTGGTTGAAGTGTGACTTTCTAGTGAAAACGACAGTGCTTAACACTTGCAGCTTATCCCACTAAAGGCTATTTCTCAGGTGTAATACAATCCCTTTTTTTAAGGGACAGAATAGCCTTTTATGCTTGGAAGCTAATCTGAGTTGCAGATTAATGTCCAAAGGTTTCCAGATTTTGATGAAAGTGTTCTATTTTAAGAAAGAGTATTGTTTCCAAAATATGAAATGTGGTTAATATCAAAACTTCAGATTATAATGAACAACCTAAATTCTAAGTAATGAATCGTAATAAGTCAATACTGTCACCTCACGAATAGATCCACACTTTTTGTCTAGATTAGATAAAAGTGGAAAAAGGGCCACTTCAGACCACATCTCTCCTTATGAATTGCTTCTAATGCAGGCTACCTGGCTGGTCCATAGAGAGGGGAGGGTCTCGTTGTGCCTGAGCACAATACAGATGTGTTCCTTTGCTTCACAAGTGAAAGGTTTGATAACATTAGAAGACCTCCATTTCATTCGTCATGAGATAACAACTCCATTTGCTGGCTCATTTACAGGTTTTCTTCAGTGTCCTACTGGCTGCTCAGAGTACTTCGTAAAGGTTCTTGCTAACTGGTGGATAAAGTGCTCTTCCTCTCCCCTAACTGTCTCCAGTTGCAAGTATCTGTACTGCTGCTTTACCCCATTCTGGAAGGCCAGTATTCACCAAGTCACTCTGTGGCTGTAAGGTACCCATGTTGCCTGTGTTCTCTACTTGTTTTTATTTTAAGTGTGAACTGGAACATGTCATCATATTCCCTGCCTCCAACTCTTATTTTGCACCTCTTTTTTATTTTTGCAATACAGTGCTTTGTAGATGTTCTTTTATTTTTTCTAAGCGCAAACACCACATAGCACTAAATCAAAATATGTTGTCAGGTATCTTTATTTTATGAGCTGGTCTTTTGAGCAGCATTGCTGAAGGACAGCTATTTGGGAAACTCCTTTAAGCAACTTTTAGTTCTGTAAATCAGAAAGTAAAGCTAGAATTATTTTTTGCAAAAAATTTAGTTCTAGAAACTCAGAAGGTTCCTCAATGTGTAATGTTATACACTGACTTATTTTCTTAGTCTTCTTCAAGCGAATCAAATGTAATCAGCAAGTTCCTCTCTGTAGAAAACAGAATTAGAATTGATCAGGATCGTATTAGTAAAATGAGTGAGTCATGGTACTGCCTAAAGTTATGGGAAGCTCGACTTCTGTTTCACACTAATTAACAGAGCATCCGTCCCCTTACCTTCTTCCACAAGCAAAATTTACTTTAAACAACTTCTTGTTCCAGAGATGTCCATATTGTGTTTATTAGACTTTAAAATAACAAAATACAACAGATGTTACCCACTCCTGGGAGGGGAGGTAATAAATCCATTATAATGAGGTGAGGAATCCAGTTACTTGCAAAGGCTTAAGATAAGCTGAAATGGAAAGATTTTTGAGAGAACTAGCATCTCTAGAAGTTCTTCAAAGATTAGGATATTTTCTAATTACAATTCCACCTCTCTCTTACAAAGACAAAACACCTGTATTGTACCAGTTCCCATTTTTCTCCTTTTTTTTAAGAGTAGGATTTTGCTGATACCTACACTAGTGGCTGCCCCACAGCAAAGTGACCCTGCTGGGTAACTCTGTCTGTGCAGCACTCCTGGTGATGGGGAAGCAGCTACCTGATCTGGCATCTTTCTATGTGTGTGTCTTAGTAAACTATTACTCTGATTGTAATGTAAAGAGCAATAGAAAGCTATAGGACCAGACCCTGGTAGTTGAAGTGCCAGAATTATGCACTGGCAGATCCTTGTCTGTGAGTTAGAATCTGCCCTCCAGACAGTCAGCTTAGCTTTCATGTTTTGGAGGACTTCCATTCTTTACCTTAGCTTTGTATCTGTTGCATAGAGGTACTCTAATATCGAAATGTGTAGAGGGAAATTCCTCTGGGAAATAACTGAGATATCTCTTTTGAAGTCAAAGTGGTTTCTCACTAGGTAAGGGCAGATAGGATCGAGGGGTAAACTGGAGAAGGAGACAAAGAAGTTAAAATAATACAGCAGCAAGAATGAGTGAGAATGAGGTCCTAAGGGTGATGATGGGATTTTTAGTTAATGGGTCGAAGAAAAGATGGGGAAGAATTCCTAATAAATTCTCTTCTAATGAAAAGAACAGATAATATCAGAATGCAAGGTCGTATGTAAAAAGAAGCAAGATAGAGCTTACAGATATAACACAATGAATTAATCTGGTCTTTTTCTTACCATGAAGCCTGTATATGCTTGACAGCATCTTGCCTGTCTTCTAAAAGAATGTTAGGCATCCTCTAGTAGGGATTTAATTTTTGCTCAAGGAACTAGCCTAAGGTGACCTGAACATCTGAGACTTGTCTTGAGTTTAGGCATGAGAAAAATTGGAAGGTCGTGTTTTATATTTTTCACTTGAAACATCTTTTGAGGTCAGAAGCCTTGAGGACTATAAAAATCCTCTTCTGTGGCAAGACTGACTGCATAGCTGTACAGTCATGGTGCTTCTGATTTGCAGAGATTTCCACTGTGATCATACCTGGGCCTTCAGTTTATTTATTCCAGAAACACTCCTTTGGACCATGCAGTAAGTATATCTCACTTTGACCAAGTGACTCTTAAACTGGAAATCTCTAGGCCCATAAAACTACTTTAACATCATATAGAGAATGGACTTTTCAGACTATCTAAAGGTAAAGATTTGATATTATGTATCTAAAAGCAGCATTATTCTATGACGTATAAGCCAAAGCCTTTAAGATTTGAGCTTCTAGCATTAAGAGCACAGACTTGAAGTTCTGTTTGAACTTTTGACTTGTAGGTTTGTTTCAACAACAATCAGACTCTTGCATTCTGTCCACATTTATGCTAACTTTTCTGATTCATGGATTGCTTTCTTTCCTTCTTTTTTTACATTCTGAATTTTTCGTTGCATTTTTCCTTTAATTTACTCTTTGGCTATGACTTAACATTTTGGGAGAAAAGGAGAGAGTTGAAGAAAACTGGCCCATAAAGGTATCTAAAGGATGTGCAGATTTCTGAAGCCTTCGTTTTCCTTTCAAACACCTTTGTACAGCAATGCATATGCATTTCTGCTTACATTGGTACAATCATAAATTAGAATCATTAAAGTAACTTTATGTGAATTTATTAAATTTAATTTTATAAAGTGAAAAAGCCAAGCTGGTATGCCAATGTTATATGCACCTGTCCTAAATAAATGGGACAACTCTCTGAGGATAGACTTGCTTTTTTTTTTTTTTTTACCCTGTTCATTGCTTTCTGATGAGGTGTTTAGGGATAATGAAATTAATTGTCCTTACTAGAGAACAGTCTGTGACCAACTCTGTGAAAATAATAAATTTGATCAGATTAAGCTGTAGAAGCATAGTCAGCAACCTTGGTAGAGTATAAATTGGTCAAAGCAAAGCAAACTAAACCCTCTTCCAGAGGAAGAAATACTTAAATCAATAGGTCACAGGTATAATTTAAATGAGCAGTCGTAAAATATATTGCAGGAGGTAACTATAGGATTTACTGAAGTAATATTATAGAATCTAGAATTAGTTTGAGTAGATCTTGACACTTACTATTTAGTAGCTAAATCAACTGGCCTTCCATTCAACTAAGATTGATGTGAAGGAGAAAAGGTGAGCAACTGCACTTGGTCCAGTTACACTGTGACCATGAAGGTGATGGAGCCAGTGCTTGGGTCTGATCTAAGGGTGAGGGAATTTCAGAGACTTGTAAGATCCCTTACACTATTTCTATGTTATCTTCAAATATAAAATGCTAAAGGGAATGCTTGACTTCATGTCATTTCCTTCCCTCCCCACATCTTCTCTGGAAAAGGAGAGTAACATGAGACTTAAGAGGTCAAAGGGAGTCACCTATGAAAGGAACCTGCATGCCACTGCATTTCACTGTATTCATAAGCCAGCATCTGTTCTTGCAAATTGGCTAATTGTGTGTGCAAGCAGGTATTCACTAATTAGGTGCTCAGTTATCCATTTTGCTCAAACAATGGACATTTGCATGTAGAAAATGAAAGGTTTTATGGACAGCTAACTCTTCCCCTGGTAATGAGCATTAAGCAGGGACCATCTTAAAGACATCCATCAATATTTCAAGGCTTCAGGGAAGTCGAGGGGGCCGGAATTCTCTTATGAATAAGCACTGCATAGTGTTGCCTAACAATTAAAGTATATATGTGGCAATATTAATATCAGAAAGTAGCAGAACCCAATATAAATGATAATTAGGAGAAATGACAGCTCAGCAAAAAGGAGCAATAGCATCATTAGTGCCACTAGGGGCTTTGTGAAGCATACTCTTCACTGTACAGCTATACAAGAGGAAAGGGGGTAGGGAACAACAGTTTTTGATTAGGCCAGATAGTTCTTTGGAAATTCAAACCATCGCCTAGACAGATTGCAATAATTTACTAATTTTCAGAAGGGCCTAAGTATGGCTTTTCAAAGGGTTTTCAATTTTCCATCATAAGTGTTTTTTGAAAACAGAACTTAAGGTTGATACCGGAGCCTTTCTTTTACCTTCTCTCTGTATTGTGTTAGGACAATTACTCTAGAGTGACAACCTGGAAGCCCTGAAGACTTTTTAAGATACATTTAAACCTAAAATATAATGAACTATACACCGTGGAGTAGAAGATATGATTCCAGATCTCTCTCATTTAACATTTCTTTCTGCCTCTCGCATGAGGATTTTGTCTGCTTTGCAGGGATGATGTCAGTTTTATCCACGTTCATAAACCAACTTTCTAAGCCCTGAGGCAATTATAAGAGGGGAAAAAAAAGAAGAAAAAGCAACACGTAAAGTTGAAAATTGTTGCTACTTTTGAGCCAGTATCATATTCATAACTTTTAAACCATAACTCTAGTACCTTTATTAATCACATCAAAGTTGAATAAAAGTTTTAACCTATTTTATTTAGGATAAATAAACTGCCAATAACACTTTCTGGCAGATTACTTCCAATAGCACTTTCATTTTATATTTAAAAAAAAAATCATTGCATAATTCTTTATGTGCCTCAGAGCCTATAGACATGCTTCTGATCACGTTTGTCAATCTTGTCAGTGGGTGGTGTGTGTCCAGGGGAAGAAAAATAAAAGGTTGTAACTGAAATTCCAAATCCCCACAGCTTTCGGCTACTTAAATGATCCTCTGTGATTCAACGTAGCCTCTGAACAGGTCTCATTTTTTTTCTGGGCGGGTGATTGCTGTCTGGTTTGTGGAAAGATAGAAGCCATGGAGAAAGCAATGCTTGCCCCAGGCCCCCTCCAACCTAGGGGTCTTGCAGCCTTATGAGTCCAGAGGACTCAGCCTTTAGTGTTTAAAAAGCAGCTGAGTATCCAGCTCTTTAATCCTTAAATCTGGTTTTGTTTTTTGCTTTTTTTAAAATCAGCTAGAAAACCCCAAAACTACAACCCCCCCACCCTGAAACACTAGCTTTTAAAGCCTAGAGCCTTACACTGAAAAAATAATTAGGTTTCTCAATGCAGAATTTAGCTCAAAAATTAAATTTGTGTTATTAAACATGTGTGGCATATTAGTCAATTTTTCTGGCTTTTAAATACATAAATATATATCAGACATGGCAGCAAAGAAATAATATCCTCATCAAAGCTACAGGAAACTTTGCTTTCAACCTCAAGGATGAGAATTGGGCTGCCTATTCTTTCTCTGATTTTATAAATCCCCTTTTTAACACTTTTACTCAAGTTTCGATAATGCTACTGATTTCAGCTGCAGTACTTGTGGACAGAATTTTGTGTAAGAGAGCCAGATTAGTTATTCCTGCCTTTCCTCTTAGCTACACCTATCCTTTCATTAGATGCTGAGACCTTATTGTCTCATTTAGAAACAAACAAACAAAAAATTCAACTCTGATCTCAGTAAAATCTGAACCCCCACCAAGTGTTTCTATAGTCAAGAAAGAAAAATTCCCTAAGGTGTCAGAAGACCCAGTCATATGAATAGACTTGCACAGTTATTTCCCCCTAAGGGATTTTAGAAGATACAAACACAGCTCTGTAACCATTTCTGCTGGCCTGTTTTTATTATTATTTATCTTCTTCTGGTAATGCTTATGTGATAGCAGTTTAAAGAATGACAGTACCCTGTGTGACAGTAAAATGTCTTTAAAGACTATCACAACAAAATATTTTCATATTCTATATACTCTAAAAATGTGCTACTCAATATTCACATTTCCAAAATAATCCTATATAGACCATTCTATACAATGCAGAGTTCATGCTTTATCACTGATCAAGTCAGCTTTCATAACATAATGAGATCTCTGAGGTATTAGAATAATGCTCTATTTAAAAATTATTAAATTGGTAGATGTGTTGTTATGCAATGTTCCAGTCTAGTAGAAAATGATGTAATCTTCTGTAAAAAAAGTATCACCACAGTAAAATTGATGACAAAGAACAAACAGAAAACTCACTGTGGAAAATAATTCCTATGTTTTACAAGCACACCATTTCTTGATCTTGTGCCTTGGAATAGTGAGGTTTCCATTTGTCTAAGCCAAAATCACAGTGAGGTGCAGTCTGCATTTGGCCATACCCGAGCAATCCAACACAGAAAAGGACATGCGAAGTTTAAAATTTAAAATGGTGGTCTTTAGATTGTAACGCATTAAAACCTGACCACCTCTAGTGGTCATGATCAGTTCATGTGGGTCAGTGATAGGATGACCTGGTACCTGCTTTTAGTGAATGAAAAGACCTCATAAACCTTTATGTTGTCAGACCAGATCCTATAATGCTTTTATGTAAAACATATGCTACTTATATAGTGTCTGCGTAGAAAACATGCATTTGTTCCACTTGAAAAAATTCTGTACAATTTGATGGCTAAAAATTTAAACAAATGAAAGCCTAGGAGTTCTCTTCTCACCACGCTGCTTCTACTCCCAGGGCCAAAGAGCATGATTTTACTGCATATACAGGGGTCCCTTGAGAGAAAATTTGATGTCAGTAGTGAGTGATATTATATTTGTTCTTACTGGTAAATTAGTGATTTCTTGCAGCACACTTAAAGATGCTGTTGGGGACATATTTTTAGCTCTCTACAGGCACATCCAGGAAAGTCTCCCCAGTATTCTTCAACCAGAGTGGATTTTTACAGTTCCTGATTTAGCTATGAACCACGTCCTTTGAACCTTTGATATATGGCCCTTTGTAGCAGATTCAAGCCTCATTCATTCTGCCTAAATTTCAGCTATGCTGTATGTCTTGAAATAGGATTATCTACATGTTTCCTAAGGGATGATGAGAGTAATGAACAATTAGTCCAGCGTGGGCCAGCTTTTAATGAAAATTCCTTCCTTCTATGTATATTCTGCTTTTGTTAACAGAAACTAACCTTTATATTTTGAATTGCCAACTCCCTGGAGTTTCTCTAGTCTCCAAACTATATTAAAAAAAAAAAAAAAAAAAAAAAAAGAATGTTTCAGTAAATTATCCTTTGTCAATTTACTTCTAGTGTAAACATCATAACTGGCAAGAAAGTACTCCTCTATTTAGTAGTTAACTAATGTTAAGAAGGTTCATTGTCATTAACAAAGGTAATAGCCAACTGGGGTTTCATATGGTCATTAGAAGTGTAACAATGGTGTGCAATAAAGGTTCTTGTTTTCATAAACCAGCTTTTATAGTGCTAAAGCTGACATGCTTTTGTTTGGTATATATTTGATGTGCAGTGAATGATGGAGTTTCAAATTTCCAGGTAAGAACTTGTGAAAGAAAAGCAGTAAGTCCAGTGCAGAGTGTGTTCCAGGAGCATGAATCCAGGACAGGAATGTTCTCCTCACACTCCTTGTACCTTCAGCTTAAAGCAAGGGAGAGGTGAGTTAAAATACTGACGTTAACTGAGGATGACACAATCTATTTTCTCCCCTCTATGGAATAGAGATGATCAGGGATATATATCCAGTTGTAAAAATACATTGAATTTTTAATGAAATCAATAACCTTTCTTTAATAGTTTTAAAAATCTGACAATAATTTATATATTATAAAGAACTAGGTACGTTGTCTAAAGATACGTATACACACAAGAGCTCTCATGTTTTGAAAGTAATTTCTATTAAAATACTCACTAAGAAAAAAAAAGGGTTCAGTGAGTATCCTTAGGTACACCTAGATTAGCTACAACTTGGAGAAGTCAGTGAGAAGAATGAGTGGATGCTTTGCTGCACTGGAACAATGCAGTCTTCTGCAGAGGGATTTCTAGACTCTGTACACCCTACCCCTACAAGGTAGGGTAGACTTTGAGCTGTCCTATCTCATGACTGACAATTGACATTCCTGTGGTCTACTGCAACAGCTATATGCCATCCTGTCCTGTCGCTAGGAAAGTCCCCAAAATACTTTGTCATGAGCGGCAGTATTGATCCTTATAATAATAATATTTCCTTCAAGACACCGTATGTGCTTATTGGCATGGCAAGCACAGAGGCCCACAGGTATAAATTGAAGTGGATGCTTGTAACTTTATTTCCTCTTTCAATTTCTTAAAGCACGAAGTGTTGGAATGGTCCTATTAACCTCATTGATCTGAATAAAATTCTCACTGCTTGTTGCACAGAGCTTTTAACAGCAAAGCTTGCAGGCCTTAGGCAAAATAAATTTACCTGAGAAGCTAAATCCCCATCTGACTTTAAAAAATAAAAAATTAGCTAGTTCTGCCCTGAAAACATTTTCTTGCTTTAGTTACATAAATGTCTTTCTCAGGTTCCAGCAGCTGCTTTGTGCACCCCATTGCTGTTCTGCCCTTGTGCCTGACCTTGTTCTGGGCAATATGATTTCAGGCTCCTTTTTCCCCCTTTCCTTCCAGGTGTTCTCCAGGCTTTCCTTCCATCCTTACAAAGCTTTCCAGATTTCTGACTCTTGACAGCTGGAAATATTTATTGTTCTGATCTTCATAGTATTGTTGGAGTTAGTGGCAGTAGACAAAAAATAACATGGTATCTCTCTTAAAACCTGATTCAAATATCAGTTCTTCCAAGGCAAGCCTTTATGGCATAGTAGAACTTTCCTCAATGAGCGATTTATGTTCCGGTACTTTCAAATGTTCAATTTTAGAGGATACACAGAAAAATTGATTTGAAAAGGACAGAAATGTCCAACATCTCCTTCCACTCAAGTATATTTTTTATAATCTATTTCTAGTAGATCAAATGTACTGTTAACAATTTGACTGATGTTTTAGGAAAAGAAAATTCTTCAGCAGAAGCCTTTTCAAAGATGTAAATCTGTTAGGAAAACTAACCGATGGAAGGTCTTCCAGTTTGGATGTTTCAGAAATGACACAAGACAGTTTTGTTTCTGAGGCAAAAACAGAGGAATTCCTAAACATATGGAAAATTAAGTATTCCTTTGTGTTTCTTCTGCTTTAGGATGTGTGGCCAAAAAACCAAGGGAGTGCCTTCAAACTGCTCTATTGCTTATTCTAGTAAGGAATTGTCCTTGGATAAAAAAAATTAACAGATTTTTTACTTTGTTTTGGGAATAACATTTCAAATGGAGGAAGGAAAATACATTTGTTTGATGATAACTTCTTATTTTAAAACAAGGCTAGAAGACAATGGTTTGGAAAAGAGCAGATAAGTGCTGAGTTGTATCATAGGCATAGGCAATGTAAGTCTGTCTGCACTTCACCATCATTTTTGCCTTAAATGTTTCAATGTAATCAGTGGTATAGCGGTGTGTGCCATCTGTGTCCACACAGTACTATAAAATTAATGCTTTCTATATAGACTGTGAACAGGAATGCCAATTAGTGTATCCTGTGCTGGTGATTTCTTGGGTAGACTTCTGCCCACTGAAGTAACTAATTAATGTCACAGGAGGCATAGAATATGTAAAATAGTAACAACTCGGTCAATTTATCACAGCTTTGCTGAACTGAGGCGAAAGCTTCCTTATCCTACTCCAATTTGTTGAATTGTTTAGCTCCTTGACTATGAACGTGTATTTTCTCTTGCCAAGTCCCTTAGGGGAAATTTCTTCCTTTGTATTTTTTGCATCATTACAAAACCTCTGAAAGGTTTCACAAATTCTTAACAGATTTAAGAAGATATTTTTTGCTTCTTACTTTAAAGACTGTCTCCCAGAACACTTCAGACAATTTCTTTTCAGTTCTGATCCTTGATTTGCTCTAAAGGGCCTGAAAAAACCCCACAAACCAAATTACAAATGCACCTTGCAAGGGTTCTAGATTTGTTTAGAATGTGATGGTGATTCTGCAGTGTAGTAGAATATTATGTTTCAGATATACCTGCATGCTTGTTCCTGGTGTGAAACGGGGATTCTTTAGAACAAGAATGTCTGTATCCAGGAGATCCTTAAGGTTTACACCAATGCACGTAGCATGGGCAACAAACAGGAGGAGCTATAGTCGCAATTGTGGAAATATGGTGGGATGACTCGCACAAGTGGAGTGCTGGGATGGATGGCTATAAACTCTTCAAGGCAAGGAAGGAGAGGCAGTGGGGTAGCTCTGTATGTTAGGGAGTGTTTTGATTGCCTAGAGCTTAATGATGGGGACGATAGGATTGAGAGTTTACGGGTAAGAATCGGGGAAGGACAACAAGACAGATATCATGGTGGGAGAGTGTTACAGACCACCCAACCAGGATGAAGAGGCAGATGAAATATTCTGTAAGCAGCTGGGAGAAGTCTCACAATCGCTAGCCCTTGTCCTCGTGGGGGACTTCAACTTACCAGATGTCTGCTGGAAATAGAACACAGCAGAGAGGAAACAGTCTAGGAGGTTGCTGAAGTGTGTGGAAGATAACTTCCTGACACAACTGGTGAGTGAGCCAACTAGGGAAGGTGCCCCACTGGACCTGTTGTTTGCGAGCAGAGAAGGACTTGTCAGTGATGCGATGATTGGAGGCTGTCTTGGGCATAGCAATCACAAAATGATAAGAGTTTCGATTCTTGGAGAAGTAAGGAGGGGGGTCAGCAGAACTGCCACCTTGGACTTCTGGAAGGCAGACTTTGGCCTGTTTAGGAGACTGATCAGCAGAGTCCCCTGGGAGGCAGCCCTGAAGGGCAAAGGAGTCTAGGAAGGCTGGACATTCTTCAAGAAGGAAATCTGAAAGGCGCAGGAGCAGGCTGTCCCCATGTGCCAAAAGATGAGCCACCAGGGAAGAAGACCAGCCTGGCTGAATGGAGCTCTCTGGCTGGAACTCAGGGAAAAAAGGAGAGTTTATGGCCTTTAGAAGAAGGGGCAGACAGATCAGGAGGACTACAAGGATGTCATGAGGTTATGCAGGGAGAAAATTAGAAGGGGCAAAGCCCAACTAGAACTTAATCTGGCTACTGCCACAGAAGACAATAAAAAATGTTTCTATAAATACATTAGCAACAAAAGGTGGGCTAAGGAGAATCTCCATTCTTTATTGGATGCAGGGAGAAACATAGTGACAAAGGATGAGGAAAAGGCTGAGGTACTTAACGTCTTCTTTGCCTCAGTCTTTAATAGTAAGACCAGTTGTTCTCTGGGTACCCAGCCCCCTGAGCTGGAAGACAGGGACAGGGAGGAGAATGGAGCCCCCATAATCCAAGGGGAAATGGTTAGCGACCTGTTACACCACTTAGACACACACACGTCTATGGAGCTGGATGAGATCCACCCAAGAGTACTGAAGGAACTGGCAGAAGTGTTCACCAAGCCTCTTTCCATCATTTATCAGCAGTCCTGGCTAACTGGGAATGTCCCAGTTGACTGGAAGTTGGCAAATGTGATGCCCATCTACAAGAAGGGCTGGAAGGAGGATCCGGGGAACTACCGGCCTGTCAGTCTGACCTTGGTGCCAGGGAAGGTTATGGAGCAGATCATCTTGAGTGCCATCATGCTGCACATGAAGGACAAGTGGGTGATCAGGCCCAGTCAGCATGAGTTTATGAAAGGCAGGTCCTGCTTGACTAACCTGATCTCCTCCTATGACAAGGTGACCCTCTTAGTGGATTAGGGAAAGGCTGTGGATGTTGTCTACCTAGGCTTTAGTAAACACCATTTCCCACAGCATTCTCCTGGAGAAACTGGCTGCTCATGGCTTGGAGGGGCATACTCTTTGTTGGGTAAAAAACTGGCTGGATGGCCAGGCCCAAATAGTTGTGGTGAATGGAGCTAAATCCAGTTGGCAGCCAGTCACAAATGGTGTTTCCCAGGGCTCAGTGCTGGGGCCAGTTCTGTTTAACATCTTTATCAATGATCTGATCGAGGGCATCGAGTGCACCCTCAGTAAGTTTGCAGACAACAACAAGTTGGGTGGGAGTGTTGATCTGCTTGAGGGTAGGAAGGCTCTGCAGAGGGATCTGGACAGGCTGGATCGATGGGCCGAGGCCAACTGTATGGCGTTCAACAAGGCTAAGTGTCAGGTCCTGCAGTTGGGCCACAATGACCCCATGCAATGCTACAGGCTTGGGGATGAATAGCTGGAAAGCTGCCCAGTGGAAAAGGACCTGGGGGTGCTGATCAATAGCCGGCTGAATATGAGCCAGCAGTGTGCCCAGGTGGCCAATTTGGCCAACAGCATGCTGGCTTGTATCAGAAATAGTGTGGCCAGCAGGACTTAGGAAATGATCGTCCCCCTGTACTTGGCACTGGTGAAGCTGGTCCTTGAATACTGTGTTCAGTTTTGGGCCCCTCACTACAAGAAAGACATTGAGGTGCTGGAGTGTGTCCAAAGAAGGGCAACAAAGCTGGTGAAGGGTCTAGAGCACAAGTCTGATGAGGAGCGGCTGAGGGAACTGGGGTTGTTTAGTCTGGAGAAAAGGAGGCTGAGGGGAGACCTTATCACTCTCTACAACTACCTGAAAGGAGGTTGTAGTGAGGTGGGTGTTGGTCTCTTCTCCCAAGTAACAAGCAATAGGATGAGAAGAAATGGCCTCAAGTTGCTCCAGGGGAGGTTTAAATTGGATCGTAGGAAAAACGTCTTCACTGAAAGGGTTGTCAGGGATTGGAACAGGCTGCCCAGGGAAGTGGTTGAGTCACCATCCCTGGAGGTATTTAAAAGACGTTTGGATGCGGTGCTAGGGACAGGTTTAGGGGTGGACTTGGCAGTGCTAGATTTATGGTTGGACTTGATGATCTTAAAGGTCTTTTCAACCTAAACGATTCTATGATTCTATGATTCTAAGACTATATGCCTTATAAGTATAGATATTTTTTGATAAGTTATATATACGTATGCAGAGAGAAAAAGCACATAATTTATGTAATGGAGAAATGGAGAATAAGTTAGAATACAAATAGTATTAATGGAATACTGGTAAACAATTCAAAGAGTTTAAGATTAATAGAATGGCTAGAAATTCTAGTTTTCTCTTTTGCTGAGGTGGCAGACAAACCAGAGCTTGTGTGAACAAAAGGGAAAACAGTTTCAACCCAGGCTACCCTTTTTGCCAGTTCTTCCCTTTCCCAACCTCCCCCTGAGCTAACAACTTCCCCCCTCTAACAACTTTACTTCACAACCTCTCTCAGCACTAGTCACGTGTCTCTGCACAGGCCACGTGCATAAAAATGTGTATTAGCTTTCAGATATGCCCAAGAAACTGCATCTCAGGCAAACATCATTACTTTTAGTGGAAAACCCTAACATTCAGTATTAAGCATTTTTTCGAGTAAGACCTGGGAAAACTCAGTCTGCTTTGTAGGTGCTGCTGATACCCTTAAAGTTACTGTATGACCAACTTGCATGGCCAAATAGGATATAAATTACTTTGACCTTAATCTTTGCTCTTTCTGATAGAAATAGGAACTTAGGAGGCAGTTTTACTTTGACCATGCTGTTTTATGTAGGTTTCATCTTTTAGAATGAAGTACCTCTTTTAGAAGATGGATGAGTCATTTTAGCTATCCATTTTTAATACTCAGAGATGGGAAAAAACCCCACAAATAACAGTTTTACTTTATAATATTAAATTCAGTGAGATTTTTTAAAAAAGGAATAGGAAAGAATAGTGAATTTGTGAACAGGTAGTGACATTTCTGAGAGGTCTGAAGAGAAGGTGGAGGATCTAATTGCCATCTTCAACTACTGAGGGAGTGCTTACAGGGAAGGCAGAACCATATGCTTCTCAGGCACCCAGAGAAAGGACGAGCAGCAACAGACACAAGCTGCAGCAAGGGAAATACTTATTAGGGAAAAAGAAAGCATTCTCCACAATAAGCAGTAGTCAAAATTGACCATTTTCTCCAGAAAAGTCAGAAACCCCATATTTTTGAAACTTGGCTGGACAAGGTGCTGAGGAAGCTGATCTAGCTTTGAAGTTGTGCTGCCTTAAGCAGGTGGTTGAACCAGATCATCTCTAAACGTCCTCCCCAGCCTAAATTATTCTGATTGTATATAGTGATATTTCTAAGTTATAATGAAGACCTGGTTCTCCACTTGAAGTGCTAGTTTTGCCCTTTTGATTTAAAAAATAAATATTTTAAACCTGATTTTCCCCTAGATTGAGCACCAAAGTTAGGAAAGATGATACTTATGTGCGAGACTGTTTCTGCATCAGATATTGAAGCAGTTTAAAGATGACTCAGGGTACAGTGCTCAGTAAATCCAAATGCTGAGAGTAAGTTAAAAAAAAAAAAAAGCACCTTTGATATTTTGTACCTTGCTTTTCTTAAATCTAATAAAAATAACATGAATTTTCCTAAAAGAAGTTCTTAATAATGAAAATTAAACTGGTTAGCATGGTAAACAGTTTATATATCATGAGGTTAAGATTTGAATGTTTTTTTAATAGCTATTGTAAACTCCTTGTTTTGGACTGTGGTCCCTTTTATGTAATAGAATTGATGCTATTATTGGATTTATAGACCAGGTTTCTGCAAAATTCTGAATGTCGCTGTAGATTGATCACATTATTGCAGGACATGCAATCAAGCTCACAATTACTCAGTCATAGATATTGGTGCTAAGCTTATATTTAGACAAGCATTTGACATATCAATCAATGTGATACCATGAAAGATTGATTGAAGTTGATCATACCATAACTCATTTTTGCTATGTGAAGAAAGAAAATCGGGGGAGACTGATGAAAAACGGTCTTCTGTCTGCTTGGAATATTTAGATTCCACAGAATGTCTAATGTTCTTTTAGAAGTAGTGAATAAAAGTGGCATTGCTTCACTGCTTTCCTCAAAGTGCACGAAAACAAATAAAACTTGAAAAAAATTATTTTGTGCAGTAGTTACTGCAAGTGAAGATAAATCTACTGGAGATATCAGGACAAACCTATTAACTGACAACTTTTCCTGTTTATTTCAGAAAGGGCATTAAAGCAATGATTCGGGTACTCGGTTAGTTTGCCTGGCTTTGCTCCTTATCCATGTCTGAAAGATATCTGTGTGAAAAGTCTTGTTTCTTTTTCAGGTTTGAAGTTTCTGACATCCAGGAAGGAAACCCCAATACTTTCATTATTTAGAAAGGGAAACGCAACAGCAATTGGAAACACGCTTTCATAATATGAAGTGAATATTCATTTTCCTAAGAAACACTTCTCTAAGAAAATGTACGAGATTCTGTCATTGGCTGTTTAATAATTCCCGAAGTTGAGTGATTTACGCCAGACCTGGAGAGCGCTGCGTTCGCCTGCCATCTGTCCCAGCTAATCTCTGAATTCCATCTACAAACGTGGATGACTTACAACTTCCCTGATTAACGGCATCTATCATTTTCTTCGTAACACAGAGCAATTAATCTCGCCCCGTCCCAGGGGTCCGCCGCAGTAATAGGTTTGGGGGGAGAAGCAGCCCGCAAAAGTCCTTTTGGAAATAACACGCTTCTCGGCGTGGTTAACCACCCCACCCCCCTTTTTTTTTTTTCTTTTTTAATTTTCTTTTTTCCCCTCTGCGGTCTCTCCCGGTTTCACACTCCCGACGGCGCACCAGCGCCAGGAGCTCCCTGACTCCGCTCTGGCCGCGGGCCCAGCCGCGGCACCCCCGCGCCGTCCGTCCGTCCGTCCGTCCGTCCGTCCGTCCCTCTGTCCGCGGGGTGGGGCCGCGGCCGCGCTGCGGAGCGGGTACGCTCAGATCCGAAGGGGCGGCGGGCAGGTGCCGGCTCCGGCCGGGCCTGGAGGAGGAGGAGGCGGAGGAAGAGGAGGAGAGGGCGGCCGCAGCTGCATTGCGGATGGAGCCGCTGGCTCTCGGGGAGAGGCGGCCGCGTGATGCCGGGGCGGGAGGGGCGGGGGGGGCGGGTGAAGGCCCGCGGAAGGGAGCGTGGGCGGTGCGGGGCACCGGGGGGGGGGGGGGGGCGGGGGGCGCGCGGAGCCTCCGCCCCGCCCCGCCCCGCCGCGGGAGGGAGGCGCCGCCGCCGCGTCCCGGCGCGGAGCCCTGCGGTGCGGTGCGGTAAGTGCGGGCGGGCAGCGCAGCCCCAGAGCACCCTCCCGCGCAGCGGGAGCCTCTGCCCCGCTCCGCCCCGCCCGGGCAGCGGCGAGGTGCGCGGAGCCAGCGCAGGGAGGTGCGGGAAGGCGCGCAGCGGCGGCGCCGGGCTGCGAAGTTACGGGCGGGCTCGGAGCCGGGCTCGCACCCGCGCCCCGCGGCCCGCCCGCTCCCCGCCGCTCGGCTGCGGTACAGCGGGCCCTCGCCCGCCGCGCCGCGCCGCGCCGGGGTGCGGGTGCCCCGGCTGCCCCCGCTGCCCCGGCTCGGCTGCGAACGCGTCGCGGCTTGGCTCCTTCGGGAAGTCGGGGCGCGCTGGTTTTGCCGTGGAGTTACAAAGCCGCTCGGGCGTCCGGCTGGGAAAACGGCTCGGGAGTTCTGTGGCTGTTACGCAGAGTTTAACAATCGTAGAAGCGGCTGTTTAGCTGTGGTGTAACTCTTGGGGGGGGGGGGGGGGGGCAAAAAAGCGTGACGTGAAGCCATGTCTATAAAAAGCAAAAAATAGGCTGGGTGCAACGAAGCTCTCAAGAGAGGGAATGCCAGGCTTTCCCTAACCGAGCCTTCGGTTCAGGAGTGAAACTGTCAGGTTGCTTTGTGAAAGCAAATAATTGCTGTCCCTGAAAGGCATTAGACAAAAATCTCATTTGTCAGGTTAATTTGTGTGTGTTACAGGAGTTTGAGGTTGCTCCCTTTGTAGGGCAGCCGGAGAAGAACTCTGCGCCTGGAGGAGTTCGGTGCTGTTACCTATATGGTTATAGGGAGTTTTGTAACGGCGCTGGGGAAGCTGATGCTGAAAGAGTAGCGAAGCAGCATGTGAAAAGAGAGCAGAGAGGGGATGGAACAGGCTTATATCCCGTACGTTGAGAGTTCTCCTCGAGCACTCTTAAACAACCAAAAGGAAAGTAAAGAAAAAGGTATAATTAAAAAAATCACTCTTAGAGTAAATGCTGTTGGCGTAAAGTTAAATTCGAGCTGATGATGTTTTCTTTTAATAACTTGACTTAAATGTAAATCTGTGGTATTATGGAAACTGAAAAAAAAATAGTTCTGGGTTATGGATGCGTTTTTGTGTGTAGTATGCACTATTTAATGTGTAACACTAAGGCTGGGATGCTTAATTCTGAGTTAAAATTCTGACGTGGCTACATCTAGAAATTTATAAATCAGCACTAAATTTGATGGAGCTGCACTGGTGAAAGTTGTTTTAACAGACACTTGTACTTCATTAAAAATGTCTGCTTTTTAAAAAATCGTCAGGTCATCCATTAGTTTTAATGTTTGTAGGATTTTTAATTAGTTTTAATGTTGGTAGGATAACATACTAAAATTATTTGCCACTTATGTATAGGTCACAGGACTTAGCCTGTCACTTCCTAATTTTAGTCCTCTTTTCCAAAGATCCTGTTGGGAAAGCCTCCCCCCCCCACCCCCAACAGATCTGTTGGAGGGCATCTGGAAGACAGGGAGGGGATGAATGCTATCGAAGTTGCTTGAGAACACTTGAGAACAGCATGTTGTGCTTTGGGAGCAGGTGATTTTTTAGGTACATGTTGTCCATGATGTGTTACTGTTTTGGCCATACTATTGGCTTTATTTTTGAATGACTTGGTTTCTATTAAAGCTATTTTTATAATATTAGATAATAATTTCAGATTATTTTTTAATCCAGATTTGTGTGCCTGGTTAATTTTGTTAGACCTGTTCTGACTTGAGATTTAGCAGGGCTGTAGTGACGTTTCTTTTTCTTACCCGAAATTATCAGAAATTTCCTTGGGTTTATGGCAGTACTGGAGTAATACAAGTTTTCTGGTGAGATTCTTTGCCCAGATTTCTTGCCCTTGGAACTGATTGAGGCTTAATATTGTAATTGGCTTGTCTTTGTAAACTAAGGATTTTAGGGCATCTTTAGCAACTGTCACTTTATTCCTGGTGTTTTATAATTTGTTTTACTGGGCAGTACAACATACCAGAAATTCCAGCTGAGGTTAGGCACTTGGATCCACATTTATCTTCCCACATAGAGCATTTTATGACAAGAGGGAGTAGTGGGAAGCTGACAAAGTGATAATATTCTGACATAGTAATTCTATAGGCTACATATCATGTCAGTATACCATATATTACAGCAGTCGTACGTAGTATATTTGTCACAGCTGGCCATAAGAGGGGGGAAGGGAACTATGATTGCCTCAGTTAGGCCCTCCTTTATATCCAGGTGAGAGCGAGAAAGTTTTTATTTGGATCCTATTGAAACATTAACGTGGTCAGAGGCGAAAGGGGTAATTTTAACGATTAACTAATACTTGATGCACCTGATATTAAAAATCTTATTGAATTAATGAATTCCACTGAAGTAGCCAAATCCCATGCTTTCCATTCTTAGTAGTTCCTTTGGTAACTATTTGGTCAATGTAAGCTGGGTGAAATTCCTTGTCACTTCTCCCTGACCGCTTAAATTCTAAAGGTGCAAGTCACTGCTTTATTGCAATTAATCAATAGTTAATCAGTGTTATGCAGAATGTAATCAGGAGGACAAAGTATTTTAGTTTTTGTCTTAACAGCTGCAAAACTCTATTAAATTGTTTCTTATCCATAGCATAATTCTTCTCCAACTGTATTTCGTTAGAGTGAAAAGACAGTATCTAGAAGATATAAGGAATATCTTGGGACTTGTTTCTTTAATAACTTGAAAAAAATTAAAGTGCTTCTTAAAAAAAAAAAGTGCTTCTTCACTTATTTTCTCATGTGCTTGCAACTTTTACCTGACAGGGTTTGAAACCAGGATTAAATTTGTGGTGAAGGAGATGCAGGAAAAGATGAGCTAGAATGCTAATATGCACATACATCACAGGTATCAGTCTGCTGTTCTGGATTGTTCTGATGTAACAGTTACTCTTTCTTCCAGAAGTAAAACTATTCATGAGCTAAATATATTTAATATCTTCTCTGAGCTGTTAGGTTTACTTCTAAGCATGGAGTGCCTGTCAGAATTGTGCCCTGTCCTCAAACTACCACATGTAAGGAAGATACCCAAATAATACAAGAAGTGGTTGTCAAATTTATTTCAATTTGCAGACCACTAACAATCTCCTAGTGGAAATCAGTTTTCCATTTAGATCTTCCTGTTGGTAGGACTGTTTTCCTTGGTTATGTATATTAGACCTCTTGGAGGTCATTTGGATATTACAGGTTGAAACTTACCGTTATAAAATTTGAGAATCCACTTTAACTTTCAGATGGTTGACTGCTGGTGTGTGGATGTATAGCAGCTTTCTTGAAGTTTATGAGTGAAAACCAATCTCTCTTTCCACAGCTGTCCTTTTCTTCTCTGTTGTATATTTGGCAAAAAGGTCGATGTCACAAGTTGATGAAGTTGAGGCCTTGGAATATTGTAATTAATTACTCCTCATGTTCATAACATATGTAAGATTTGTTGTGTAATAGAATTTAGGGAGTGATTTGGAAATAAAGGAAATATTCACCTGGACTACTGATGTAATACAACAATGGAAAAAGCAAAATATAACCTTATGATGCCTGAGGAGAGAGGGCTTTGAAAGATCTAATAAAATATTAACGTCATAATAATTTAGAATGAGACAAAATGTTCTGATCACTCGTATTCAAGAAGAAATAACTGAAACTGGGCCAGGTGTTCAGAAGAGCTAACGAGATGGTGTGAATGTATATAGCGAGCCTGCCTTGTCATAGAGATAAGGGAGATCCTGGTTTGTTTGACCAAGTGAAATCCCAAGTAGGATATGGATTCCACGTGCAAATTCAGGAGGGGATCAACACAAGGGAAGCAGAACCTCGTGATAAAGGACATTGCTGGCACAAGAACAGCTGAGCATCTACTATCACTAGATAAATTTTTCCTGCAGAAATTTGGAGAACATCCCCCCATTAGAGCAAGTGGGTTCTGAAACACCCAGTGGCAGCAGAGTGGGGTGGGGAAATACTGCAGAAGTTTTGAGATGGAGTTTGTCCATTTTCCAGAAGGGATTATATGCTTAGCAGTGGTATGGGCCCAGGAAAATGGTTGCATTTAGTTTCTGTAAAAGCTTTAAATGTCATGCCACATAACGTGCCAATCCAGTTCCCCTTCAATCTGTTCAAAACTCAGCTTCAGAAGCCTTTCATTTTTTTTTGGCTCTTGTCAATGTTTAACCCCTCTCAAGTGAATTCTCTTCTACGTCAGGTTTAAGCTGCTTGTCTGTGCCTTAGCAGGCTAAAGCCGCATTGTGTGCAGCCTGTCTCTCTATTCTTGTTTCTTTTGCCTTTCCTTCAGCAGCCCTCTAGGCTGCCTGATGTGGGAGGTTAATCCTTCCTCCTCTCTCATTCCTCAGTCTGTGCTTAGGACTGGCTCCCTCTCTGTATGACCTGGCACACTCTTATCAATTCCCCCTGAAAACACCTAATATTCAAAATGGTTTCCAATCATAGCCCTTTCATCAAAGGAACGTGAAAAAATGGGCAAGGTAGATGTTTTTAGACATTCTTCTTTCACCCTAAAATATCAAGGGCAGCAAGGAAAATGTCCGCAGTAGTTTGTGGAGCTGAAACTCTGATAACAATGACAGAGAATTTTAAAAGGAAAGGAAAGACAAGTTGAGAAGAGCTTTAGTCTTCTTGCGGAATCTTGTTCTTTTTCTCTCTCTCTCCCTTTCTGTGTAGTGCATAAGAAAATGTTATTTTGCTTTTGAGTGGCAAGCCAGCATCTTCAGCGAAACTACTCGCATGTCAGATAATAGCATAGGCTTCTATTTAGCTCTCAGTTGTTCTTTAGACACTTCTTTTGGATTAATCCATTAGCAGCCATCATAGAGGATGTGCCGTACTCTTTCTGGTTGAAGTCGGGATGGCAAAGCTTGGGAAATACTACTCTGTCGCTCGATGGATGCATAGGTAACCCATATACTTTGGGATTACTTGTTTGTCCATTTGGGTAGAAACAAGTTTACTTCCAATACAATTTTAGTAGAAAGGTACTTTAAATGGGTAATTTTGAATGTCATAGATTCCAAATAGAGCAGGATAAGTGATACTAGCCCACCTCTCTCCCCTGGCACATTAGAAGATTGACAGTGACTGTAGTGATATGGAAGTGGAAGTCCAAAAGGCATCAGACACTTGAGTCTGAAGTGCAGACATCTTCACTGCTGCCTGCATGAAAAGAGCTGAGACACGTTTAAGCCATTGTTGGCAAACTTGGATGACTTTTTGGAAACAGCTCACTATGTTTATGAAATTATTTGCCTCACTCTGGCTTTTTATGTCTTCACTCTTGATTACTATCAATTTTTTTGGTTGTCTTTTTTTTAAGCAGCTTCTCCTCCTGTTTGATTATTAATCACTTTATTCTGCCTACTCCTGTGCCTTTTAGTATTTGCATCCCCAGAGCTAAGGCAACAGAAAGTATAAAGTTGAATTTTTAAGCAAATGCTGTTGATGTATCAAACTTACAAGTATATGAGGTCTATTAGTACTGTATTTAAGTGTCTGTGGGTAATTTACAAAAAGTGAATATTATGAATGGTATTATGTTGTTTTTTTATTATGTTAAGGTTCTGGATAGAAATTTCCTGGAGTGTTTAATATCACTTTTGCGTAACAAAATTTCAGCTAAGTTGTAAAATTATTTAATTTAGGATAAATTGCCTGAGGGAGAGACTAAACACACGATTATTGCCTCAAATAATTTACAGTATGGGGTCTTTACTATGCAAAGAGTAAATCGTGTTATCTATCTGAAATGCAGATAGTTCTGTTGAAATCTGTAATGTCATAGGGAACCAAAATTACATTTAAAAAAAAAAATTAATGAATGTGTTAAATGAACTTACTATCTTTAATTTTAAAACCTATGAGTTCCATCATGTATTTACTCTTCTGTCTCTTTTCTTTGTGGTTTTGCTAAGCTTAAGACGACTTGTTTGTGTGTGTTTGAGGAAAGAGAATGAAAGTGATGAGGAGCCTACCCCAGATCAGTCAGTAACAAATTTACCATAATGTTATCACCTACTTTAATGTAGGTATAGGGTTTATAGTCCTAATTAAATTAGCCAATATCATAAAAAGCTAATCAGAAATCTACTTTTTTTTTTTTTTTAAAATGAGCTTTATATAAATACCCTTCTGGGTGCTGTGATTCTTCTTTTAAAAATGTGCTGGTCAAAGTCCTTTGACTGAAGCTTTCAGGGGCACTTAAAGTCTAAATGTAGTATTTTAGACTTTCGTCAGTCTTTAAGAGTTCAGTTCTGGCACTGAAGGGGAGATATATTTTTCCATTGACTTCAACCGTGTAAGAATCCATGTAAGATTGTATTCTAATAGTCCAGTAACTGTATAATATGGTGGTGTTCCTCCAATTAGATACCTACAAAAAGATTAATCTTAAAATAATAGAGGATAGGTCAAGACATTTTGAGAAATCCACTATGGTGACTATGTGATTATGTGAATTATCAGTTGCATGTAAATCTTCCTAAGGATGATGGATAGAAATCCCAGATAGAAATGGTTGTAACAATACACCTTTTGTGGTCTCTGAAATTAATTTAATAAATGTTTTGGAGATTGACTAATATACATATAATGACTTTTTTGTTTAGGTCAATGTAAAGTCTAATATATCTTGGAGATTAGTATTGATCAGAGTAAAGTCAAAAATCAATCCTGAATTTTGAGGGTCATTACACTTGGAAATAGGATGCAATACAGAAGATACTGCAAATGTTAGGTTGTGGAAGGCTTTTACAGTAACTGTGGAAAAATAAACTTAGTTGTAGTATCTCAAAAAATGGATAACCTGGCAAAAGATTAGTTATTTAAATAAGTAATAAGTTAAACCACTTATATCTTTCCTTAGTTTGATGGATGATATCCAACCTTCTTGAAGTCAGTATTAAAGTTCCCTTTTGCTCCAGCAGGAGAGGAATTTTGCCCTCCCTGTTTGAATTCATGAGCTGGTGTTGAGTAAAAGGTTAACCTGTGTTTGTTTAGAAATAATTTTTTTAAATGGTAAATTGTTTCCTGTCTTGACTCTCTTCCTTAGATGTTCTGGTCAAATTTAATCTGTGCAGTTGGAGAAGTACATGTGTAGAGAACTGAAAGAGGTAAATTACAATACAATGTACCCTTCAAATATTGCAGAGCAAGCATAATCAATTTCACTGAAGGTGAACTAGTGCTACTTGCTAAATAAGAAATGTTTGAACAGAACATTTTTGTCAATAGATTTTTTTTTTTGCCTGGGTACTTCATTTAAAAATAACCTGGTGGAAATTTTGAAGATCTTGTCTGAGAGTTTTCAACAGAAGTAAGCCTTTCTGAAAATCTGACTTGACTGAAATGTCTATTTTGTATAAAGTGAAATAGTGCAAACAGTATTTTATCCAAGATTCCTCTGTAAAAGATATCTTGCTTTCCCCTCATATTTTCAGAACCTATTAAAATAACTGAAGGTTATTCTATTTATCTTCTGCACAGAAGTCTCCTTCTGATACAACTTTTTCTGCAGAGAGCACTGGATGATGTTCTACACAATTAATTGGTATAATTCCATTGACGTCTGTGATTATACTTTGGCCTATCATCTAGCCTTATATATTAAAGTCTCAAAAACTATAGTTAAGCTGATAAATTATGCATTCATATTTATGAATGGATACATATTTATGATTTTAATGATGTGTTTGAATGCAAATGGAAGTTTATATATACATGCATGTGTATATCAGATTCAGGGACCCTGTAGCATTGTCCTTGAAAATGAAAGCCTTATATAAATGTAAGCTATTGATATTGGAAGTGATCTTCAAAGCTGCTCCATTTAAAGACATTTAACTATTAATAATGAGCTACATCCCAGATATAGCATTAGTTTGTATTCTGAGAGATCAAAGTGCCAAGATTATAGATAGCAGTTCTGAAGGCTATGAAAGTCCTTTTACCAGAGCAGCTCTTCTTATCAGTGGACTTCTGAATTTCTCATAAGAGTTATCAGCAGAGAAAATCTGCAGTGTGTATATTAAGAAATTCACCTTTTTTGTACCTGAGATAACACTTTGAAATGTATTAGCAGGAATTTTTAGAGAGAGGACTAATATATACCATCTTTGCTGCACTGAAAGTAATATAGTTGCTCTGGATTTAAGGCAGGCTGAGCAAAAAAAAAAAATTCTAACTTTTTCAGAAGAAAATTATTTAATAATCATAATGAATCTATTTTTAAAAATCCTTCAGAAAATGTGACTTTTAGTGTAGAAATATTCTTCTTCTTACTCAAATGTTTTGAATGAAATTTGCAAGATGATTATTTTCCAGTTGACATTCCCACGTGGGATAGTATTTAGGTCAGTTTTACTAATTAGAAGTTTGTCCACAACCATATCCTAATGCTTCCCATTCCTCTGTTTCAAATGCTCACAAAAAAAGATATGAGAATTGAGGTAAAAAGTTGTTATTCTTTAGTTTCCCAGAAGAAGGAAGCAGTATAGTAATAATATTGTAATAGTAACATTATATTTTCTGATTTTTGATTTTTTTTCTTCAATGGAGCTAATGCATTGTAGTCAGAAAAAGTAATGATTTTTCCGTTGTGCTCGACTTTTATATTAATATTTGCTTACTGTAGGAATTATTAAATAAAACGCAGAAAGAACTAATCTACCTTGAGCTAACTAATCAGCCTCAAGATGTATGTGAGTTCTTCACAGCAATCTGTTCTTCAGAGTATGGAATTCAAATGCTCGTATATTTAATATGTGAGACCTTTAATGCAGAAATGTATTATGAGAAGTGATGCAGCCACCTGATTATTTTATTTATTTATTTTTGAAGGGCCCACTCAAAATGGGTCAGGTTTGCACTGTGCAAGCTGACTTTGAGAAAGTTTGGTGACAATATGAAACTTGACCTATATTTTTGAACTGGGACTTCAGAAACTGGGGTGAAGGAAAAATCAAGCTTTATAAATTTTTTTCTGTGCATAGAAATGTTGATGTTTGGCTACTGATTTCATCCTGTTCAAGCAGTTCATATATTAAATGTACATCTGAGTTGGACACTGTTTTATTTTGTCATCGGAGAGTCTTATTCACTAAGTGAAGTTAATTATATCTCTGTAAAAGCAGAGGAGGCTTAATCGCATTTAGTCAGGCACATGTCTAAAAAGATGATGCTGTATGTCCAAAAAGCAGTTCCTTATAATTTTTTAATGCTTTGTTGTTTTTCAGTAATGGAATTAAGTACTTTTGAAGTAAACCACTATTTTGCTTTTAAAAACCTGATGATTGTTTTAGCACTGATACTTTGTTGCAAGGTAGTGCTGCTTTGATTTGTGTCAGAAGTCTCCAATGCTGTTTTGCTTGGACTCTGTCTCCAGCTATGTTAATTTGCTACAGTTTCTCGCAGAGAAAACAGATCACAATCCAGGTCTTCTGCCTCTTACAGTAGTAACTATTCATCATAGAATACTAACATTGTCTGACTTGGAGTCTGAAAATTTTACAGAAATTTCAGTCAATTTTTATTTACAAAAAAAAAAAAGTGAGTTTCACATCAGTAATAGTATGACATCAGGGATGCCTGTTAGTAGTGTAGCTTGGTGTGTTGCTTTTTTAACTACTATCAGAATTCTACTTTTCCAAAGTGGAAAGGTGGCTGCCAGAATACCAAAAAAGTTTGTGAAAGGAGAAGAGCTATTTGCCCTTAGCTACTGTAGTTTTTGTTTTGGTGAATGAGATTGTTCTCTTCCCTCTGAACTTCTCCAGCCCTTTTGCTATGCTTTAACATGTCCCAACAGTTCTTATTTTGCTAAGCTCTTTGCATAAAAGGATGCCCTATCTTTTGTTTTTCCTATACACCAGAACCTGTAGTGATCACAGAGGAGGCTGATGCTTGGGATTTTTGGCACTGAGTGACACTAGTATTTTGGTCTAATTCAGTATTTTACATGTTGATCTAGCCAGGTTTAACAGGTTTCCTGTAAGCATATACAAGGTCGACTTTAAAAATGAGGAAAATAGGTGTAGAAATCATCCATGACAGAAAGTGGAGACGTGATCTGATCCACTAATGCCAAAAACAATGGAAAGACTTCCATTAGATGGGGTCCTATTGGACCACTTTCATGTACTCCTCGGAGCATTTCTAATGCATTAAATTGAAGTGCTTTCTAGGCAAACTTCTTCCAAGTATCTGTGATTTTTCACTTATAAAAATGTAGTTTTGTGTTATACAAGTTTAGTGGTTTTCTGATACAGTTTTGCCTGCCCCATGAAAGTTTTTAGGAACACTTGGGATTATCACTTTTTTCTTCTGGTTCCAGCAAGAAGCCTGTCAAGACTTGAAGAGAACTTCTTAGCTGTTTGTCATGATGGTAGCAGTTTTGTGACCTAGCTGCTTAGCCAACTTGCAAAATCATTACAAGCAACCTTATTTGGGGAAAAGAACAAGTATTTTACACTGTTCTGCTACAATTAACTTTCTGCTATGAATTTGCTGTATCAGAGGAGAATGCTTACTCATGGGAAGCCGTGGAATTAAATGCCTCCAATCTGAGTGCCACAGCTCTTTGTGTATGCTCGAGGCATAACTTGTCATAAAAGTGCTACTGATAAAACAAAGGCCCTTTTCTATTACTTTTTGTCCTACTTGCTGAATAAAAAGTACAGATAATGAAGATTAACGACACTTACTGTAATCATGCAAAAGTAAAATAAAGTTATTCAACTGAAGTATTTAGAATCCTTTTGTTGCTTAACTTATGTGATTTTTTTTTTTTAAGATTGTTCTGTATAATCTTGTGGTGAGCCCTAGAAGCAGTTTCCTAATGTAATGTCATTATATGGACTCAACCACAACTTAAGGCTGACAGCCGACTGCCATGCAGTGGAGGAAGAATGGCTTTGGGTAAAATTCCTTTGTGAAGCGTTTTAAAAAATAACTTTTGTCATTTTTGTTTGCTTCTTTCTCATGAACAAAGGAGACTTTTTCTCTCAGAAATATAAATGGAAAAGTATGCTAATGAGTAGAAAATTCCTTCACGTACTCTAAAAGAGGGTTACAGTACCAAGAACTGGGGTTCTGATTTTAGGCTTTGTCAGCCAAAGGATGCTCTTTGGAACAAATTCTGCCTGAGGTCACAGCTAAAACATTTATTTAACTAGTCTTGTTATAAAGCTCTATGTCTTAATAAACTTTCAAAAGAAATTAATAATTCAAAAAGACATTTGTTAGTAAGTAGTTTAAATAACTGTTTTTAAGCTAATAGTCATTAGTTACCTATGTAATATGTCTGAAGAACAGTTCTCCAATAGAAAATAATGTGTGGCAAGACTGCAATAAGAGAATAAGTTGACAGTCTTCAATATGTGAAACAATTCTCCTACTTGCCTCTTGTCATTAGTTCTCTTAACTAAGTGATTAAACTTAAATGCTTTCAGTATTTAAGATTGGGCATGGACACAAGCTTGGGCACTGAAGGATGTAAATAGTAGAAGTGACTAGGCTGCAGTTTAAGGTATACAAGCATCTACAGTGTGACCTGTTCCTAATAACATTTGGGTAATGATTTAAGCTAAGTTTTTTGTTTGATATCTGATATTTGATATTACAATTAGAAAAATTTCCTCCTTAAAGCCATTTAGAAAATACAAAAGTTCATTGCATACTTTAAAAGGAGCTCAACTTTGGATAGTGCTGATGCTTCTGCAAGGATTCATGTGATGACTTGGAGACCTCAGGGTTTCTTTGGTATATAAAGACCTTTTGCATTTTCTTGTGGCATGATCTAGGCTAAACTCTACATATATATTCCCCCTATCTGCTGTAGAAACCTCTATGGCCCATTATGGTTTTCTTTTTCTGTTTGCAATTTCTTATTCACCAGAAATACCCTTCTGAATCAATGGAAACAAAACCTTGAGTAGCGTCATCTTAGGCTTAGCTAAGTCCTCAATTTATGTATAAGTGCAGTTAATTGCATTGCTGAATTCAGTATACTGTATACATTAAAATATGAAAGAAATAATATAGCACCAGTCATAATATGGGGAGAGTATTTTTTTTTTAACTTTGACCAGCTCCATAACTATTCTAAATAGCTTCTTGGACACACTTTTTTTTCTTTCAGTTCTTGATACATTACAAAGAAAATTCCTTCAGTTCTTGATACCTTGAAAAAATAATGAAATTAATTTTTTGTCAATATAAAGGAGATTTGAATATGTTTGCTGTTTACTGCTGTTCATTGGTTAGATTATTAGCAATAAAGATATATAAAGATGTTAACTTAAAAATACATCCTGTACTAAAGTTACTAAAATGTAAAATCTGAATATTTTTTGCACTTAGAAATGTTGGGGAATAGAAAGGAAATTATAAGAGTCTCCCTACTGAATCAGAGTAAAGTTGAAAATTTTCAACAATAGCAATTAACTGATTCTTAGGAAAGAGTGTAAGAAACAGAGGCAGCACAAAATTATCTTTTGCTTGGAAGAGACTGTTGGCTTCTGCTGGTCAGCAGTTTGGTGTATTCCAAGTTTAGATCTCTGCGTGATCATCATGTTTAATGATTTACGCTTTACTACCTTCTATAATCCTTTATTAGCATTTGACCTTCAGAGTGTGTTGTGACAATGAATTCCACAAAACTCTTAGGCATCTGTAAAATAACTCTTCCTTGTGTGTGAAAATTGCCAATAATTTTATTAAACAACTTCTAGTTTGTAAGCCTCCATTTCTTTTTCATACCCTTTTGATTTTATGGGTGTCTGTTCTAGACCCTCTGTATGCATTTCTCTTCCATGATGAAAGATACTTTTCTTATAAAAGTCACTGTATAATCTCTGAGCATTTATGTTGCTATGCCCTATGTCTTTTCTAGTTCTCTTGTATCTCTTTGTGATGGAGTAAAGAGAACAGCAACCAGAAAATTTGAGCTACCAGAGAGTTGTGTGTTTTTATAAAGTTACATTATGATGATTCTTGGTTTGTCATCTAAATCTTTCCAATGAAGCCTCCTCCCACTCTATCCCATTGCCAAAACTGATAGATTTTTATCTGCTGCTAGACATCAAGGTGGCATTTTCAGAAAGCTGTCCTCAATGACTCTGAAATGTCACCCTTGTAAGCTGGTATAGAGCCCATCTCTGTTAGATGTAATTGGGATTGTGTGTGTATATTTTTTAACACATTACTTTACATTCATAGGCAGTGAATTTCACTTGTAATTCAACTTTCCACACTTGTAGTTGTGAGATCCTTCTGCAACTTTGACCACTCTGAATGCAGGTTTTTTCCCCTATCACTTTTTGATCAGTTACCTTTTCTTCACTTATGAGTAAAAGTGTATATATAAATATATCTATATACAGATAGATTATGTAAAACATTATATAGTTATAGATATATTTATACTTATATGGTATGTTTCAATGAATGAATATAATTCCTTCATAGATGTAGCCTCTCATTCCTGTATCATTTGTATCTTTTATTGTCTTCTTTCTACTACTATTACACATATGAAATAGATATCTATTAAGAGTCTATTTATGTGACATGAATTAACTACCATTTTACACACACGTGTGTGTATATGGACATACACACATATATAAATTCACATACTCCCAATTTTGGTTTTAGCATCAATATAAAAGCACAGACATATTTAATCTTAGCCTTATTTCTAATTTTCATATATCCTGTTTAATCTTTACACTGACAGTTTTGTACAATTGTCAGAGACTTTCTAATCTAATTTTGTATCCTTTCTTCCTCCTGTTAAAATTATAGCAGTGTTATGTGAGAGTTCATTCTGGGGTGACCGAATCTGAGATTTATACCAAGATGCTTAAAAATAGCAGCTGGCATGAAAAGTAGTTTTTGATAGTCCCATATCCACCTAAACAAAATCTGCTATGTGTCTTCACCTGGAGATGGAGATTTTTTGAGACCCTGGATTATATTTATTTTTATAAAGTTTAAACTTTGTAAGGCTCTGGCTCTGCAGTTTTAACCTCAGCTTCAGTGAGTGGAGCAATTGTCATTTACGAACAGTTCGCTGTAATTTTGCAAGTTTTTGGAAATAATTGTCTCTTAGAGAAGTTCCACAACTGGAAAATGTAATCGAAACCCAGTCTGCACAAGTCAGTAAAATCCATGCCTTCTCCATTGCACCTGGCTTTCGTTGCTCTCTCTGCAATTGCTTTATATCTTGCGAAGATTTATTCAGAGAAATACAAAATGTATTCATACCTTCTTGAAGGAGTTTTTTGTGGTACAAGAATTGCATACCAATAAGCAGTATCTATATGTGTGCATTCATCACAGGTGCAAACACTGCCATTGAAGCGTGTTCATAAGCATGTGGGTTTGGTGATGGCCTGGGTATGTTCTGCGGGATGCTGTATGCACCCTTCGTGAATCCTCACCTGGGGATAGAAGGAAGTTTCTCTGTCCTGTGTGCCTGTTTTTACATAGCAAAGCAGGAGGGACTTGCTGGCAGCAGGGTGCTGTCCATGGGCTTGCAGTGAAGGTGAAGATTAGACTCAGGTCAAAATTGTTCATGTGCTATGAAGTGTTATGATTTTAGGTATTTTGTTTGAGAGAGCTGGCTTATTGTCTGTATGTAGTACTAATGCTGCTTTATGTCACACACAGAGCCTTTCAGATATTCAGGGGGCTGTATTGGTGTTTCGTATGGTTACTCCTTGGTGGTTGTGTGTTTGGATGTCCTTCCACACTATGAATTTATAAGCACATTTAAAATATGGCTCTTAGTCTGTGGAGGGTAAGGACATTCTTGTTTGTTGTTTTCCATGCAGTTGAGTGCAACAAAGAGCCTCTGTTTACTGAAGTTTTCTCAGTAAAGAGTTCAGCTGCGTCTGAACAACAGAATTAAGAAATATCGGACTCTGCAAACAAACTGGAAAGGATTGAACCAATTTTTTCCAGCTGAGAGTCTATGTTAACAGAATAAATAAAATTGAAGGAGAACAATGACCTCCTCATAAAAGTAAGCTAGAAGAGTTTTAAAAATGTGTTTGAAATTTGGTTGCCACTTTTCTTTTATAATGTAATTAGATCTGAAGAGACGTACATGAGATTGAGCCAATGTCACCCAGTCAGCCCTGCACTGCAGTGCTTCCAGCAGGAAGCTGTTGCAGATGAGAAGTAGGGTTTGGATGTGTTTGTTTTTTTTTTGTTTGTTTGTTGTTTTTTTTTGTTTGTTTGTTTTTTGTTTTTTGTTTTTTTTTTTAAATGCTGCTTAAATACCCGTATTTGTTTACTCTGACCTCCTATGTGATATTGATTATAATTATTGTTGAACTAGGGTACATCTGCACTTTGTTTTAAGAAGAATGAACTGGAAAGCATTGCTTAGGCTCATTAAGTAATTGTGCTTTGTTTTCATGCTGAGAAAAGTTGCTTCTTCTTAGGAGAAGAACCACATATTTGCATATTTCCAGAAATGGTCCCATTTGCTGGATGTGAGTGCTTTTATCTGAGTTCCAGTTCAAACAGTGATGGCAAGACTTAGTCTGAGGATTTTTAATAACAGTAGGAATACTTGTAGGTGTTATCTTTACTTGACTTAATCTCTCCTGTCAGCTCTGAAGGCTTGTGCTTCTTGGTTTGCTGTCTGTTAATTGGCTTTTGCCTGGGCAGCACAGGATGAAAAACTTCTCTGTAGGCAAACAAAGTCAAAAGCCTGAGGGGGCTGAGGCTAGTGCCATTTCTTACCACTGGCCTCAGAAGGAGCCAGGTCTAAGCCAGAAATATTGTCTGTCTTCCTCATGGATGCCATTTTCTCCATAGCTCCTTATCTGAATGCAAAATTGCTGGGAAAAATAGAGAAATTAATGTGAGCTTTTGTGGCTCTTCTTGTCCTGGAATCTGATTTATATGAGAATATTTTTTTTGCTTGTTGGTGTTAGAAATAATCAAAATAATTAAGATGGAGAAATGAAAGAGTCTTTGAGTGTTTATCACGTGAGAGATAATTAAAAACTAAAGCCATGATTAATAATTTAGTATTTATTAAATTGCATTGAACTGGGGCTTGAGAAGAGGAATGATCTAGCATTTTAATTTCCAAGATAAAAAGGGAATAGTTTTATGGATGGGCATTTTTCTGCAAGAGATGGTTGTTCTCCTGCATTATATACTATATCCACTGAAACAGGCTTGCTTTTCTGTGTACTCCTGATTCTTTTAGACTTACGGAAAGGAACAGATTACTTGAAGATATAATGTGGCCTATCCTTAAAGGTCCTTTGTGGGCAAGATTAACATCTTCCTTCACTTTAAGCCAACCAGAAGTTGTACAGAAAGTGCTGAGCACCTGTTAAGCTCTAGATGAGACCTGAAATACTTTCCATTAGTAGATTGTTCTTGCTACAGGTTTCCCCCTGACTTTAATACAAAATAGGATTGAAAACTGCTGAACTTTAATCCTGTTCTAGCATTTTTTTATCTCATATGATTAGCTGACTTCAAGTTAAGTATTCTGTGGCAAGTTTGCCAAATTGATCCATGCCCGGCATCTTGCAGAGGCCAGCGTTACGCCACTGGTCCCTCTTCAGTGCCTTGCTGTGAAAAATGCTTCACTTTCTTGGTTGCTCTTGATCATAACCTCTTTATTTTAGCCCCCCCCCCCCCCCCCCCCCCCCCGCCCCCATTGCTTGTGGCACTACTGGAATTTTTAGGGGGCAGCATGTTACCCATGAGCTGTGTGTCAGAAAGCCCTGATCTGCTCCACTGTTGTTCTCCTGTTGCTGCAGCGCAGAGCTGGGAGCTGGGACAGGGACCCTTGCCGTGGCTTCAGGAGGCTGATCGGTGACCAGACCTGCAGCTCTGTTAAGGCTTGGGGTCACCCGAGCAGTGCAGACACATATCTGACAGCTTTCGCACAAACTGTCGTTCACAGGCACTTGAGGAAACCCACGAGATAAATCCGTTCATTGCACACCCAAAGGTGAGAAGTAGTGGCGTATCGTCTGGCCATGCTGTCCTCCCAGGCAGCTGCCTGAGGTGGAGGGCCAGGACCCTTCAGGGCTGCCTGCACCCCTCCGGCTGGCAGAGATCTCGCTGCCATTTAATTGGCATCCCATATACCCCAGGGTCTGCGGCCAGCTCCCTCCTTGCCTTGTCCCTCGGTGCCTGCATTCCACAGCACGTCTCTCTGCAGTACTGTGCCTGTGACTTGTCATGTTGGTTTACTAGCACGGACCGTGTCCCTCTGGGGGTCCTGTCAGCAGTGCTGTCCTCAGGAGTGTTTTTCAAGATATGGTTATCAGTTTAATTTACTTAAAATTTGCTGTAAGGAGAAATAGGCCATGAGGTCTCTCTTCCTGGGAGGAATTTCCACCAGGCAAAATCTGTCACAGAGCATTAGCTGCACACTGTCACGCTGTGCTGCTAAGAAAAAGAGCAAGTGAAACTAAAATAGTCTGAAAACAGTTTATCTCTGTTAAAATTTCATTCGTTTATTCTGTATTCTGTGTGTGCTGTTAGGAAGGCAAGATGTTTTAGGAACTAGGCTGCTCTGGTCAATGCTTTAAATCCTGAAATCTCAGGTTTCTGACACTTCTGCCGCTGCTGTAGATAGTTTTGTAGATAGGTGCATGAAATTATGACTTTCAATGGGGAGTGAGGCGCAAGTGAACTCTTTTAGCAGTTGGAGACCCTTTCCCACAAAGTGGGAGACCACAGAGTAGATAGATTTAATATACCAGGATGATCTCACTGACCCTGACAGAGATACAGACTGCTGCTGAGCGCTTGAAGTCATCTTTAATGATACGTTCAGTCTTAATACTTTGTGGTGGTTATGCAAATGTAGGGAAAAAAAAAGCGTGTTTAGAGATCTAGAGCCACTATATCTAATGCTTTTGACTGGATTTGGCATGAGATAAAGTTTGCATACCTGGACTATTTAGAGGCACTTTTTTTCTTTGTGCTTTCAAAACATGCTAAGCACTGACAGCAGCCAAGCAGTCCTTAGTTTTGTCCTGGAATCTCTTAAGTTAGTTGTTCTTGAACCACTTCTTTGTATGTCTGGGGGAAGAACACTACTTCATCTTCATAACAAAGAGATTGTGTATTAGTTCTGAAGGGTAGATACGTAGATTTGAAATTGTCTCTTTTTGAGGCATTTTCCAATGCAAATTTAATGACTTAAATCTATTTGGTTTGAACAGATGTTCACACCAAAAAATTAACATAAATAACCAGTTATTGGAGTTTGATAGGAGGAAGACTAGGAGAGAGTGGATCTGTAAGGCTTTGGATTTTTTTTCCTTTTCAAATCCATGATAAAATCGATGTCATGCAGCTTAGGCAGAGCAGGTTAAGCTGCCACCTGGTCAATCCCTGTCACTGTTTACAATTAAGCCACTTCTTTATCATTGGCAATTATTATAAACTATAAGTAACAATTACTCTATGTTTACTTCTGGATTGCGGAAGGTTGAGAATAGCAAAAAGCCAAGACCAAAAGCGCCTGTTGCTCCATGTTAAAACTAAAGAAAACCATCACCATCAAAAAAACAGTCTAGAAGTGTTGTTTAGCAATTCCATGTTTGAAGTTCTTTTTGATTTATCATTTAATTGGTTCTTAATATATTTTTAGTATGTGTTATGCTTGACTGACTTCAAGGAAAAACAAATACATTTGTTAATACATTATTTTCATTAAATGGGCTCATAAGTCACTAAAATGAGCACTCAGTTTTAACAACGTAATTATTTGCGTTAAGGATATTGGCTTTTTTTATATAATTGCATGTACTGTTGACCTTTGTATGACATTTGCAGAATCAGTGTCACAGTAAGTATAAATCTGTGGGTAATTTATTCTTTATTTCTTTTAAATAACCATAAGCTTTCTCTTTTTGTGTTGAGTTACTTTGTAGTCTTTTGGAACTTTCCTTTGTTAAAGCAACATTCAAGGCTCAGGGAGTGCTGTCAGCATTTTATAATATTGTGGGATGCATGCTTTCTGCTCTGAAAACTTAAAATATTACTTCTAATAGTTGCTATTTAATAACCTATTTTTGAATAAATAGAGCATCGTTATCACTGTAAAACACTGATACATCATTCTACTTCCTTAATATGCCGGGGAAATAGATTTTGAACGCTTCTGCCTTTTGTCTTGAAAAGAACATCAAAAGGTACAAAGTTTTTTAACTCTGAACTCATTGCTTGGTAACTTAGGCATTCCCTTCCGTACAACTACAGGAGCATCAATGGAGCATATGAATTTCTGAAAGGTGCTTTCATGACCAGACTAGCCAGCATAGTTTTTTTTCTTGTCTAATGAAGCTTGATCCTAATAGATTTTCTCTTTGTTTTTTTTTTTTTTTGTTTGTTTTATTAAGTGTAAATTGATCTATGATTTAATTTCTCTTTTTCTCAAATCTAACTGTGTTAGTAAATTGGGTTCTGGTAGAAACTGGAATATTGAAAGAGCATAACATAGAAGTGTTAAAGGATCTGCTCTGAGAATTCCCTTTGAGTTGATTAACGCAGACAGCTCCTGGCCCTGAAATCAACACGATTACAGAAGTGATTTTGGTTGCGAAGAAATGTCACAGCAATACAAATGTTTCATTTAGAAAATAAATTAGCTCATCTTCGACAAGAGGTGGATTTCTTTAAAACACACCTTTAATTTAAAAAGGGGCAATCTGTTGTAGCTTCTGTATGTTCTAGTCAAAATTGTGTGGATATTATCATTTTATTATTGACACATACAGGAATATTTAACTTTATTGAGAATATTTAGGATTATTTTTTCTTTCTTTTTATTTCTCACTTTTATTTGATGCTTATAAATAAGCGTTACAATATTTTTATTTAATTAAATTCTGTGTTCCATGATTTGAAGTATTCTATTAGGAATTTATAAGGAAATTGTTTTATTGTTGATGTTTCATTAGTATATTAGATATTCCTAATCTCTGTCTGTCTTTCTCTCTCTGGTAGGATGGTAGTATCTTTTTATTGGGAAAACTGAACTTGGATACTGCAACTGAACATTGATACAATTAGTGCAAGCCCAGCCTAAATTTAAAGAAAACATAATTTTTAGGGTTTTCTTTTCTCAGCCAAATTATAGTAAGAAAAAGCAGCTATGAAATAAATCCAATCATATGGTGTAAAACAACATATCTCATCAAGAGTAAATCTTATGAAATCTCTTGAGGCAAGTAATATCAACATCTTTCAAAACTTTAATATAAGTTGCTAAATATTTAAATATTTAGGCATTGCATCAGTTGAAGATAAAATGTCATTACCTGTGGAATAACAGGGGTGGTGTGAAGACATTTATTGCTGTAAGTAAAGCAGATTTGATTTTGTTATATTGCTCCATAACATAGGTTTTAATTTACAAGGAAGCCAATATGTAATATTTTCTTTTGTCTCTGGACTCATCATAAGATGCTGTCCCCTTCTGGATGACAGTCACTTGTCCGCTGTTTTTTTGGCATGCTTTTATCACTCATCTGTTGTAAAGTATACTCTGCTCATACTTTTCTTAGTACTTAATACTTCTGTTAGTAAAGGAGATACTTGCACCTGAGTAGCTTTAACTATCTAGCCTAAATTCTTCAGCTCCTTATTAGCCTACGCTGCTGGGATCTCGTTGAACCTAGTTTCTCATGTGCAAGTTGATGTCCCAGGGTCAAGATGCCAGTTGTCACATATGGTGCACTCCCCTGATGGCTAGTGCACCTCCAGGAGCATCCAGAAGACAACTAGCTGGCAAATTCATGCCACTGTGCGAGCTTTTACCATGGGGATAATATTTATATCTCTGGATTGATATGAAACTGCATCATAATCTTTGCTAAGGATCATGAATAATCATCACTTTCTCCAACACAACTAGAGGAGCAGAGATGTTAAAATGCGTCTGTGGACCATTTTTCATTGTGTGGACAACCTCTTCCTTACATACTGGAAAATCTTTTGTATTGGTAGTAGCTAACTTGTAGTTAACTGCAGTTCAGCAATAAATATATTGTTGCCTTGCATCCCTGCTGTGACTAATTTCTGTGGGCTTTTTCTGTCAAGGGTGCTACTAGGTGATTAGCAGGAGAAAAAATGAGTTACCTCACAAAATCATGAAAACAGAGTGAACTGTTCATGCAGCAGTACCTACCAAAATTTTTCACCCCAAACTTGCCAAGTCTGAGATGTGGCACTGCGTGTTTTATGGTAAATTCTTCCAGCGCAGACCCTGGGAGGGGCCAGCACGAGGAGGTGTTGGGGTCAGTGTGGGCTGGGGTGTGTGGTCCTTGTTGCCTGTGTGGTACTGCTGATGGGAGCAGTGTAGGAGGCAGTTGCTCCAGAAGAGGGGTCTCCCACACAAGTTGGCTTTCAGGTTTCCTCATCCTGTTCAGATGACTCTGGATCCTGTTGGAACCACGCCGGGGTCTTTGGGCTTTGTACTTTGAAAACAATAGACCTTTCTCTCCTAGGTATAGGTGACAAGCCAGTGTTGAGGCAGCACCTTCAAAAGCGTGTTTGGTTGATTAACTGTCAGAACGTGTGAGGCTTCTTCCCTTAACAAATGGCAACAAAACAGATAAAAGCCTGTACGTGGTGTTTGATAACACCTTTGAAAGTCTCAGGGAGCCCTGCTGACACTTGGCTGTAAGTTGAATTGTCTTCAATATAGTCCTGCAAGTTACAAAAATAAATTATATCAGTCTATTGGAAAAGAACTTGAAAATGAAGGTGTGTAAGAATTTGTGAGCAGTCTGTTATGACAAATGAGTGCCAGAAAATATGGGCTTGATTTGGGGTCTTTGCTACCACAGAGAGTTTTAAGACAAGTATTGTAATTGGATCATAAAAGGAATAAGTTGAAAGATGTATCAGAAATCACAACAGTTGTGGATATTATTTGTGTTTGACTGATAGTAGGCAAGAGAGAGTATGTTATGATACATCCTTGGCATGCAGAAGTTTTATTTTTAGTCTCACTTTCACAGTTATTTTCATTATCTCCATGTTTCATGCGCTATAAATCATTCATACACCATAAACCATTTAAGCTGTGCGTGTTTCTTCCTGAAATATAAATTGAAGCATAAAATTAATTTTACCATTTTACTGATATCGCTTTTAAGAGTATAGTACTCCCTCCTTAGACCCAAATTTGGCTTGCCTTGACTCTGAAGTTGTCTCCTAAGTAGTTAATAGTATAAAATGATACCTTTTTAGTGACTGAAAGCCTTTCAATTTTAGTTAAGTTCAGATTTTATTATTAATTCATTTTAATATGTTCAGTTTCTCCCCTTTTGTTGCTTTTATTAAGGGTGTAAAAATCTGGATTGATGTGAAATCTTTCAGGAATTTTTATAGTTAATATCGTTGAGTCTTAAGGTTTCCCATGATTGTCAAAAAGCTGAAAGAATGTTGTAACTGAAATCTTTTTGATAAAACCTAGAGAAAGGCAAATGAGCTGATTTTGTAGTACTAAAATACTCAGCAAAGCGGCTCCTAATAAATTCTGAATTCCCAGGTTGTGACCATGATATTGAGCCCATTTCTTTGCAGACTCACAGCTGTTAAATGCACATCATCAACAAGAACACTGCTGTTACTTCAGAAATGGCACTGTAGCCTGTTTTCAATATCTTAACTCTTTACAGGTGGGACTGAGATTTTTGGGTTTTTTTTATAACCTTTTTTTTTTTATACCTAACCTCATCCAGGATAAATTCTTTCAAAGGCTTTCAAAGAGGCATTTTACTAAACCCCCCTCTATCACAGCCAGCCAGTAAACCATACTATGCTTTCCTTGAAGGTCACAATGAGAAAAAAGAATGTCTTTTAAGTTTTTCCAGTATGATATTCTACAACAGAGTACTTTGTTTGCTACAGTATATGCTGACTCCTGACTAGCTGGAATTCAGCTAGGGAAACTTTTCAAGGAAGGATCTTGACCTATGAGCCCTCCTTTGAAATTAGGGCATTTTTCTCTGTTGTCACTCAGGAGCAACATGATTTTGCAGACCTCATATATAACTGAAATTGGAAAGTATAAGTTATATTTTAGTGTTTGTCAATACAGTTTTGCAGAAATTCCAGTTACTGTCTATGGAGAATTATTCTTGCATAATAAATGAATTTAGAAACTGTTGTTCAACTACCAAAAAAATGTTTAATTTGAATCTTTCAAAATGGGCCACCGCAAATGAATTTAATTAGGGCATGCTGTCCCAGAAAAGCTCTTGCTTGACTTTGAAGATCTGGAACAAAAGTTGTCATTAGACAACAGCTGACTACAGGAGAGAGGAGGCAGCAGGTTTTTTGGTTGTGTTTTTTTTTTTTTAATTTATTTAGTTAAATTGCTGTGGTTTAGGTTTTTTTGCTTAGAGTATGCTGGCATATCAGTTCAAAATACAGCACAGTTTGGCATGAGTAAAACTTTGCTGAAGTGATGGAAAATTGGGCAGTTGTTGAATGTAGTGCTGGCAGCAATGAACTAATAAATATTAGTAATATTGTGTGTTAATTTTTGAATGCTTTGTCCCCCTCCCCTTCCCCCCCCCCCCCATTTTATTTTTTAATAACATGTAATTGAAGGAAAGTTATCAGATAGCACAAAAGCTCTCCTGAGTTGTGTTTAATCAGAAAAAGTACTGTGTGTTCTCTAGTGCCTTACATGTTAGCGTAGGCATAAACTTTTCAATACGTATATGCTATTTAACTGCAAATAGTGCTTTTTATTAATTCTTGTTTCAAAAGAGAATCGGATCACACGGAGACTTCCATTGGGTGTAACTCACTAGAGTTTATTAAAATCCACTGCTCTCCATGCTGCAGCTGTGAAGTGTTTTTTACAAGACAAGAATAACGAATCAGGCATATCTAATTGAAGCAAAGTGCTCTTAGACCTTGTTAGATATAATCTAATACACACTTGGTCTTGGTTTATCCTCTGAACCTAATTGTTTTAGAAAAAATGCACGTTTCACTGTGCAAATGGTTAAGATGGTTAGCTGACCAATTGCCCAGGCAAATATAAGACTTTGAGCCATGTTATACAGTTGATAGTAATGAAAGCATCTTGTTGGTTTATAGTTTAAGACATTGGTTGATCAAATGTTTACCTAGCTCCTGGTGCTAATCTACATTTATCAAAGAGTGAGACTAAACTGTATTTTTATTTTCATTACTTTTAAAATAGAAGCAGTAGCATGTTTTGGAACACTTCTACCAGAACATCAATAATAGTGTAAATATTATTAAGTTTTTATACATTCTCAAAATGTATGATGTGGAATAACATATGGCAAAAAAAGTAGATGAACCTATTTTATTTCCCAGCTAGGAAAGTGTTATGCCCTAATCTGTGTTTCTTATTTAAACATATGTGTGAGCTGAAGATATTAGCCAAGTGTGCTTTAGGCTTGAGAGTTGAGTTTCTGCATCTATCTCTGCAGCATTGTGGGTATGCCCTTTACACCGCGTGTCACTGCCGTGCCCCCCATGGACAAGACTGATTGCACGTGTGGTACTCGGGTAGTTTTTGCATGTGAAACAGGTCTGAAGTAACACTGAAGAGTATTGAAGTTTCTGCAAATACACGGGACGTCTGTGTAGTGGCTTTTTTTTAATGGACCTTTCATGTTCTTGCATCTTCTCCGAGATGTTAAGTGGAGATGATCTAGTAGCTAAATAATCTTGTTCTAACTCATCCCAGAAACCAAAGAGATGGCTTGTCTTTATGCTCATATGCTCAGAAGAAATAACTGGAAGGTAAGAGATCTACAATGAAAGAAGATCAGGAGGCGGGTAAATGAGGAAGTGAAGGGAGGACAGAAACAGAAGTAGACTGAGTGTCTAGTTGCAGCCTATTCAGACTGTCTCCTGAATGCTTACCAGGAAAACCAGAATGTCAGTTTTGATCTGAAAGTCCAGAGGAGCAGTTTCCATGCATAAGATCCATGAAGTGATCCGACTTCCAGCATCTGCAGAGGGGGTGGGAGGCAGCCTGGCGGTGGGGCACGGAAGGAGAAATGACACTGTGACAAAAATTGAAAGGTGTGGGACACATGCTAATCACCTTTGGTGTTGTGGAGGGTGACTGTGCTGTTTTCCCTATGACTTTCTGACAGCGTAGCACAGCAAAGAGATGTAGGGATGTGTCCTGGGTTGTACGGAAACTCGCACTGCTTCAGTCTGGGCCTGAGTTCATATATTTGTTTTGTATGTCTTACTGCTTACCTGGCATAGTGGGTCTATAATAGATCACCAGTAGGAAAGCTACATCTTGCGCTTTTCCCCTGAATCTGATCGCTGAGGTATTTTCTAAAACCAGAGTTTTTAGTGGGGAAAAGAGGGATTAGTTAAAGTGCTAAAATAGCCAAGTCAGGGTTTCACATTCTGCTATTCACATCCCAAACTCAGAAAGCAAAGCCTTCCTGTGGTGGAGTAAATCTCTGTTTGATCCCTCAAGGAGAGAGACAGGGTCCTGCTTCTTGTCCTGTGAGCTGAAGTAGAAGGAAGGATCGAGATGCTGAGCGGGGCAGAGAGACCGGCAATAAATCTGGAGAGTTGCTGCTTCTCCTGCCAGCACAGGGGCATTGTGAGGGGTTCTTAATCTCTGAGGAGATGCTCCTCCTGTAGTAAAAGCTATATAAGCTGAAGAGAAACTAGAGCATTAGAGGCTTCCTCTTCTGCTACTCTTTGTAATGTCTCTTCATTAGGTAAGGCAACAAAGCTTTGGTGGTTGATTCACTGGAGATGGAAAACCCCCCACAACTTTTCTATGCCTTGATGATCTGATTGCTCCTAAATACAGTTTTCTGCCTTCGTGGGCTATGCTCAGAGCAGTAGTATAAAACTGAGCTAGTTTTAATCTCCTTCAGCACCCTGCCAAACAGGCTTTGAGAGATCGTGTATCATATATAGACAGCTTTCCTCAAAAGGGATGCTTCTTTTAAATGCTAATGATAAGTTACATACTTTATGAACTGAGCTTCTGAAATGAATCACAAAAGATCAGAGTAAGCCTCAAAGGGTTCTTTTAAAGGAGACACTCCAGACGTCCATATGGGTAGATTATTTTATCCTTTTAATACCTTAAAATGTTTATGTTCAGTTAAAACCATCTAATGAGTTTCCTGCTTATAGCCTAGTTTTTTCCATAAAAAGGTAATAACAGGCCAGACTGCAATAAAAGTCAAGGCATATTTCATAGAATTTAGCTAAACTAAATTCTTCAATTGGGTAGAAGCAAAGCTTGGTTTCATACTCGTATTAATACGGTAGTAATATTTCACTGAACAGGCCTAGTTCTGTGAGAGTGAGATCAAAGTAAAAAATGAATTATCCTGCAGTAACTTAAGCTTAAAGATGTTTATTTTTTATGCAAAGACTGATGCAGTGGATTTTTGCAATAGAAAGACTGTAGGAAGTTTGAAAATATCAATGTGTGTGGTAGACCTTTCGAAGACCGCTCTGCAGTGGTATACAGGTACAAGCGCAGTTTGTACAGATCAACCCATGCTTCCCTTGGTTTGGAGTTTGATAGGTGTGTATTTGTTGCAGCCTGAAAGTCAGTGTAAAGTGCAGAAGCTGCGCAGGACAGCCTGCACAGCCAGCGGCGCTTGTAGGGACCACAGCTGCGGAGCTGCTGGTACTGGGAGACAGCTGCTTACTCAGGTTTGTTATGAGCTGCAGGCACAGCTTCTCTGAAAACTGCTGGGGGTGGCACTCTGTACCTGACATAAGATTTTCTCATGCTGAAGCTATGGTTTTTGTTGTGGTATTATTTTATTTCCACCTCCCCACCCCCCACCAATATACCTTTTATTTTGCTACTGTTTTAATGGACTGAGTAGGTGCGTGTTATACAGCAGTTTGCTTTCTGTCCATTATGAACAAGTTTTCTCTGGCTTGGAACAAAATGCAAGTTTTAAAGCTTCCTGTTATATCGAACTTGTTAAATATTTGTATTTATTTGTTGTTTACATAGCATCTTTTGTATCATTCACATTCCTCGTGACTTTAAAATCAGTAAGAGCATATCTAACAATTCACAACTAGTGTGTCATTTGGTAGGATTTGGTCCTATCAGGGCTTCACATATAAGGTAGCTCTTGGAGAAATCTTAGATAACAAATGTTGGTTTTCCTTCACGTGGGATACCAACTGTGACCTAAATCAGTGTTGCATATGATTTATTCTGTGACAGATTAATTTCTTGGTTGTTACAGATGCATAAAACAGATTTTTTCTGTTTGTTTGTTTTCCCCAGAATGTCCAGCTTCTTCAGAGCAGGCAGGAATTCTGAGCTTTCGGAAATCCCAATATAATATCCTTTTTAAAAGGGATGCAGTGTCACACTGAAACTTTTGTATAGTTTTTCTTTACCAGGCTATCAGGCACGACTGATGTGAAAACATGAATAGAAGTAAAGTAGATTGATTTAGAAAATTAAACTGTCAAACTGTGCCTTGTATAAAACCAGAAGATTCATAATTACTTCTCTCATTAGACAGAGAAGTATTGGATAACATGGCATGGATACTAAAAGTATTTGGCTATTGGGATTAAACTAAGACATAAGAATATCTCTCCAAACTGAGACTTTACAAATTCTATACTTTAGACTTGATTTGTATTCTCAAACCTTTTTGTTCAAGAGTTTAAAAACAATAAGAACACTTTGATTGTAAAGTTCATAGATCTATCTTTTTTAGTAGTACATAGTGCATGGTTGATTAATGTACTGCAGAAATACCACACACAGAGCTTGGTTATGTTTTTCACTCATAGGATGTGTCTGGCTCTGTGTCCAAGTTGCAATAGATCAAATTATCCCTTGAATTTCACACTGCTGCTGTCCTGAATTTTGGCTATGGCATCTTCTGTTAGTGTGTTGATCTTTCATCTTGCTGAATGCTGTTGTGAAGGGCTGTTTGCATTGATCTAGGTTCTGATGGCGGTAGTATTTTGCACTGGCATGCATGCCCTGAACTTAATCTGTGTTGTGCTTATAGATCAGAGACAAGAACAATTTTTTTTTTCATGTGTTTTTACATGTTTCAGAATAACAAGTACAGTTTAACATTTCTGTGGGAGCCAGCTCTGAGTTGGGACTGAGATATTTCTGGAAGACTTTGCATGTTAAATACAGAACAAGAATGGTTAAGGTTTCCAGAGCCCAATTTTGTGATCTAACTGATAGCTGAACACTCTGTACAGAGACATGGGTTATATTTTAGCACAGTCTGTCCCATTTTGCTGGCACCTGCATCAGAAATATCACCAAATAATAGTAATTATTTATATAATCAAGGCAATTTGAAATTAAACCTTCCAAAGGAAACATTAAACATGGTGTTCAGAACAACACAGCAAGACTGTTACCTTGATTTTTGGTTAATTTAGAGTAATGTTATTGCTTTAAATATTTGTTAAAGTTATTGGCCCTAGAGCGTCACACAGAGTACGTTCAGCGCTGTCTTGTGTTCACTGGAACAACTACTGACTTGTTCAGTATATGGAATTGGTGGGTATTGAACAAGTTATCTAATACCAGCTGACAAACACGGGATTTTCAAACTGGCAAAGCTTTTTGCCTTAAGGAATATCATGTGTTTATTAGCCAAAGTCATTTTTATAATTAAAATCTTTATTAATTATTTTCTGAAGAATAATAAAAGAAAAATGTTTTGGTATGTTACAGAGCATTTCTTAATACATCAGTGCAATAGAATGTTTATAGAACAACTTTCTTTTTTAAGCCTTGAGATAAAGGTGTTTTCTCCTGCTAGCTATTGTAGAGTGGCTAAAACCAAAATACACAAGGAGAAACTGTTTTATGATCCTAATGCTTTTATAAAATCATTCTTATGAGGAGAAGGTGTGTGCATGTATGTGTGTGTATGTTTATTTCCTAGCTAACTACAGTACTAAACAGTTTGCTCTCAAGTTCTAATTCCTTATTCTATGTCTGGACTCACCTTTATAGAACTCAAGTGGAGACTGAAAGCAAGTCTGTGTATGGCATCACATTAATACTACTTCGTGAGTTATTACCTTAATAATGTGTAGGGTTTTTTAGTCCAGTTCAGATGTTTGGTCATATGATAAATACACATCAGGGATGGCCTGTTTTGCTACATGTAACTCAGGAATAACTTCATAAAGGTTGCTTCTACTGGGTGCATTTGTTCAACAAGATCCTAATACTCTTTAAATACAGCCCAGCCTTTCCAGCCTGAAAACCATTTATTTGTTGGCCCTGTAGTTGTGTCCATGCCCATTACATGTGACCTCAGGTGTTGTAGCAGGAAGGCACTTGACCCCTGGGCTGCGGCTCGGGGTGATGCTGCAGCAAGAGGCTCCCTCTAGCAGTGCTGAACAAGGGCTGAGGCACCGGTGGCTGCCAAAAGCCTTGTTGTCACCTCTCAGCTGTTCGCAGCTGTGACTGTCCAAGCAACCTTCCGAAAATGTGCAAAAGTAGTGCCGTGGGTCTGAGCAGCTGTGGGCTTCCTTTGGTTTTGCCGTGCCTGGCCCCAGCCACCTCTTCCTGGATGTGGTACTTGCTCTGCTCCCCGGTGGCTTGTCACTCTGGGGGTGTTCCCTGACCCCTCGATTGGAGAGCCAGAAACCTCCAGAGATATGAGCCACAGATAAATACATTTCTGAATGGAAAATATTACAGTTCTCTATGCTGCATTGTGTTCTCTTCCCTAGAATAGTGTCAGATAATATGGTTATGTGCATGATATATTAAGCCCTAAATAATATGAAGGAACTGAATTATGTAGCTAGCTTTGGTATTTATTCTTTCCTTGATCAAGATAGCGGGAGGATGGTGAAATAGAGTTAAATACAATATATGTACAGAACCATGTGCCACTGGTACAGTAACTCAAACATTTTGTTATTCAGTTGCCATTAGTTGCCCATTGGATGGTAGGAAAGTTGATTTGGAATCTTATGTTTAGCAATCAATAAACTTGTCAATGCTCTCACTGAATAGGTTAAAATAATGTAGCATTTTATGTAAATGGACTGTGTACAATTGTAATGGTAGGCAATCTGTAACAGAAAAATAAAGCATTTGGAATTTTTTTTATGGGAATTATGGTATTGTGTAATTTTTTCTTACTATTTTAAAAATTAGTTTTAAATGCATATGAAGACTTTGTCTTCACTAATGATTCCACTTAATAGAGAAGCAATATAAGGATACAGTCATGCTTTAGAGTATTTGAAAATTGCCTCGAGTTTTCTATGTACCTCAAGGCATTTTGATGAGATAGGTCTAGGGCTGTTGCAGATCCTGTGACAAATTCATGTCACATTTTGTATTATATTTTGTAAGATAGAATTTACTGTTTCATACAGATTAGCTAAAAGGGGGAATAGGAGATGCTTATCATTTAAAAGATTAATGAATGGTTTATCTGTGAGTAAAATTTATTTTCCATTACCTCTCAACTATTTGTGGTAACATGATGTGTGTCATGTTATGGGGTTATAGATTACTAGGATGACAAAACCGAATAGAAATTATAATCATTCATGTGAAATAAAAGAAAGTAGGTAAAATCTAAGCACTCTGTCCTGCCATTGAAACTGTTGATTTTATTTGAGGTTTGATTCCACCACAAAACTATTGAAGTTATATTACAGGCATATCTAAGTGCAAGTTGGCTAATAATTTTTTATTGTGTCTTTGACTATAACCAACTTCAGATAATAGTTTTGTTTTCTCACAGTGATTTTGGGAGCTATTCAGATCACCTGCATCTCATCTGAAGTCAAGAACCAAATTTTTAATGGAGATACTCTTGGCTTGCACTCTAGAGACGATTCACTTGTGTTATATATCTTAGCTAGACAGTGTGAATACCCTCCATGAGCCAAACTGTATTTCTATGGTTGTTCAGTCAGCTTCAGTGCACTCAGCAGGATCGCATGGATACAGTAGAGATCAGAATTTGTTTAGTATGCTCTATTAGCATATATTCTTTCATTGAGAATAATAGTGTAATATATTATTCACTCCTTTCATGAAATCACAAGGGTGTGTGTAATGAAAATTAACATTATGGGTTTTTTTTTTATGCATGGTGAATTGTTTATAAAGTCCTTTGTATACCCAACAAAAAACCCTCTCACTGGGAGAATTGGTTTGGGGGAGTATGTTAATTCTGTAGCCAGAGTAAGACTGTATGCTCATACTAATCAGTTAATTCTTGAAAGGAATTCCAGTAAAGTAAGTAATCTAGGCTGAATATGTGACCAATACTAGGTATCCACCGCAATAGAAGCAAATTGCTATGGGCTAAATTTCATAGAGTAAAATGGGACAATAAGCATTTCTAAGCCTTCCCTAGGGAGGGAAGAAGACAACCTTTGGCCTAAATTTACATTCTGACAAAGAGAAAATAAATTTTAATTCTTTGTATTTTAAGCTAATGTTACTTTTCCAACACTTGGTTGGAATCTCTGTTCTTGGAAAGAGCAGTTTGTTAAGAAACTGTAAAAATTGCAGATGCACTGGGTGTAGTAGTGTTGTCACCCAAATTTCAGAGTAATAATATGAGTCTTTCAGGCTTCTTTTTTCACTAATACTTGAACTAGGTGGTTTTAGATGTAAACATCTGGTTTTATATGCTTTTCTTGTGCCCTAGTGTTCCATACGCCCAGTCCTTTATATAGTATTTCTTATAGAAGATCCTAATCTAAGAATGTTAAACAAAATATGACTGTGTAAATAAGAATATTGTGAAAATGGAAGGTGGGTGTTAAAAACTACATGTACAGAAGCCAAGTTTGAAGACATGTTGTGTGAGATATTTGTGCAGTGGTTTCCCTGCTCTCTGAGAGGTAATTACCATGACAATTTGTTGTTAGGCCACTTAAAATGCATATATGAAGTCATCACTGGAAGACTTAGAAAAACCTGTTAAAGCAAGTGAGGCTGTGTTGAAGGAGAGAATCTGCAAGAACAATTCCGGTGTCAACAAGACCTGTTTGGTATCAGATTTATCTCTGTGCACAATGGTTGTGGAAAGAAAGCCTCCACATGTTTTGGGAGTCCTGGCCAACAATTCAATACAAGAGAACTGAACTGTGGTACAAGTAGTTTGATAAAAATGTCTTTGTTGTAGATAACAGTAAAACAAGACCATGTTTTGACTGAAATGGGTGATAGAAGTTAAAAGCTTCTTGATACTTGGGTCTTAACACAGAAGTGGTTTTGTTCAAGGTGGTATTTTGGGACAGCCAAAACCATCTTTAATTTCATGTTTGCTTTGTAGGTTTAATCAAAGTATAAATGACATAATCTTTCAGCTTTGTGCACTTGTAGATGTCAGGAAACTGAACAGCTAGAGCTAGAGGAACATCCATTCTTGCTTTCAAATTTACCACGTAGACCAGTGGCTCAGACATTTTCTTTAGTGATAAGCCTAGTATTTATCTTCTCCTTTTGCCCAGAGGACTTGGATCCATAGTTCTCATTGCATGGACTAAGGGAAAAAATATTTTCTGTTAATAGTTATTTACCTTCATTGAAGCATTCTGCAGCATAAGACACTATGCTTTATTTGGTTAGCTAATTGCAACTGGGATAGTCATTCCTGCACTTTCCTCTAATGAATATTCAGTATTGTCTTACAAAACTGGCCTAATCTCCTTGAGCAAGCTCTTATGTGAATCACTCTGGACTTTGATCTCCATTTTTCCAGGGGAATATAACTGTTATGGTAGCTCACAAATTGCAATCTGGCCTTTTGTACAGTTGATTCTGAATGTTAGTGCCAAGACCTTAATGGATTAGAAACTTTCAGGGAGGCGGTAATGTCTTGTGACAGGAATTTCTTTTGCAGAAGATGGCCCCACTTTAGGAGATGTTAGGCAGCTGCTTCAGCACATCTAGAGCTTCTGTGTTGTCCTTTGTTTTGCTGTGCATCATCTATATAGTATCTAGTAAAAAGCTACATGGATTTCTGTGAGATGGCTTTCCTGAGAAGGAAATGGCTGAGAGTGAAAGAATATGCTACCCTTAGGAGGCCCTAAATTGTCTTTGTCTTCCAGGCTTGGTGATTGTCTTCCAGGCTTAGTGATGGTCTCGGGTTTGAAGATGAATTAGAAATATTTGGCATGTTCTACATGGTACAGAATGAAATGCCCTTATAAATGCCATGAAGCAATATCAAATATGAAATCTTGACAGTAACTAAGGTATATGATGAACTGGCCATGCATAAGAACTACTTCAGGCTTTACTTGAAGTAGCTAGATGTTTTCATTATTGCCAGGGGTATTGTACATACCTAATTTATCACCACGAGCTTTCTATTTTGTTTTTTGGACTCTCAATTAAATCAAGCATTTCTTTACCGAGAGGGTGGTCAAACACTGGAACAGGCTTCCTAGAGTGGTGGTTGATGCCCCGAGCCTGTCAGTGTTTGAGGCATTTGGACAATGCCCTTAGCAACATGCTTTACCTTGGTCAGCCCTCAACTGGTGAGGCAGTTGGACTAGATGGTCATTGTAGGTCCCTTCCAACTAAAAAATAGTCTAGTCTATTCAAACATGAGCTGTGAGCTGGTTCTGCCTTGAAAGTGTAAATAATACCTTCATACTGATGTATCTGCCGTAGTCCAGAGGGTCTGGGTGCACGCGTTCCTTCTCAAGTTTAGCTGCACGCTGCTTGCCTGACAGCACTGGGAGAAGATGGCCCTTTGGAATGGTGTAACTTTCCCTAGAAAGAAGGCAAACAAAAGACTTTGGTTTTCAAATAAAATTGAGAGCAAATATGTTCAAACAGGATAAAAATAGGCCCCTGAGAACCTGAGACACCCTGTGGGAGACACTTCCATCACTTTTACATAGTTTGTGGGATGCTTATTTCCAGATCAAGGCTGAACACTTGGCCTATTTAAATAAGCAAGGCAAAGGTAAAAATTACATATGAATGATACAAAGTTATTTGTATGCATGTATAAATCTATATGTAACAGCTTTACATTCCCTGAGTCTGTTATCTCTGTAATGAAAGTTCTGTCTGAAAATCTTGGTGTTTAGCACATTAGATGGAGAAGTAGCTTGGAAGTCTTGGTCCTGCTGCTTTTGCAAAGAAGTGCATATGCTCAGTATTTTCAGTCTGTCCGGAACATGCCCATGTATATGCTAGATTCCTTCTCAGTGAAATAGAAATCGCTGTTTATCTCTAGGAACGGTTCATTGAGTTAAACATGTAAGGCCTAAGACTTGTCACACTGTAGCAAGCGTATATCATGTGTCCTAATCATGCTTCAGAAAGGCTTTTCCTGTGAAGCTCAGATAACACACAATCTATTTCTAGCGAAGGGTTGTTTTTTTTCCTCTTTTCCTCTGTAGTAGTCAATCAAGTGACATGAGGTAGGATTTTGCCCTTATTTACACCTGAGCTCATTCAGCTCATATCCCTCAGTCATTGTATTCAGAAACTGGTGTTACAACCTGATAAACTGAAGTGTTTTGTGTGGGTTTTTTTTTGAAGTGATGCAAGCAATATGGACTGAAATATAAAATTTAATTTTCTTTTAAAATCTGTTTAAAAGCTTGCCCTTTTCAAGTAGCATCCAAGATGAACATTCTTTTCATTTTGTATCTGCAGGTCGTGGCCTGGGTGAATAGTTACTGGTGGTTTCTGTTAAGCATCAAGTCAACATACTAGAAATATGAATAGGTTTTTTAAATTTTATTTTTAGTGAATGTCATCAAAAGTCAAAATGGGAGGAAGTTAGATACAAAGGTATAGACCAAAAACTTGCAGAAGAATGTGATAATTTGGTAGAATTCAATGTATGAGAATTAAAAATCCTTAGGTTAAAATGCTTGTCAGTCAGTGAGATTGTTGGGATTTTTTTCACTGAAGAAGTGGTTCATGTGTTTTGTATGGTGTTTACCTGGAGTTTGACTGAATGAGAGTGTGGAAACCAACTGTTTAAAATGTTTTCATTATAATGATCTCCACTACTATCTCTTGTATATGTTGCATGGGATTAAGTGCAGTTGTGCTTGAAAAAAAAGGTAATAAGATTCCAGCACAATGAAGCACAAACAAAGAATGCTTAAGTGAAGATTAAATTAATGTTCTTCAGTGCCGATAGATTTTTTTTTTTGAGCAATGTCAATCAACAAACAAGGCATTGAAATATGCAAACCTTCAAATGAAAAAAATTCACAGCATGTAGAAGGGAGGGTGAAAGAATATGAGAAAAACAAAGCCAGTTTGTGGTAAAAGCAACGTATATGTTTTTTGACCACTTATTGAAAAGATTTTTTTAGAAATGTTCTATGCAGTAGTTAAGGCTTTAGGCTTTGTTTTGTTGTTATTGTGGGTTTTTTTTTGTTTGTTTTTTCTTTTTTTTTTGGCATATGGAAAGGAGAAGAATTGGGGAAAAGAAAGAGGGAATTGGTTTTGTCCTTAAGGTATGCATTCATTTAGTTACAAAATGTGAACAAGTCTTCAGTGTCTGGAATTTCAAAGTAATGTTTTCTGCTTTTTTTTATTTGACTTTTTTCACCCCCCCCAAGAAAACATAGGAATTTGATGTATATGAAGAGAATTTCTCTGCCCAGCACTGTTCTAGACTGGACTTCAGAACTTCATATTTTAAACACAAATGCATTTAATTGGAACTATGCATGAAAATATTTATAGATCATAAATTTGTCTGTCTTAATGTTGGTTGATTCTTTCCTGTCTTTTCAGTGCAACATCCCTTTTCTGCTTCTGCAGTCTTAAATGTTCCTCCAGCTCCTGCCAGATTTCTGGGCACTCAGAGCTTTTGGCCATGATTATGTTGTTCAGACATCTTCATGTAACCTGTGTATTTTTACCATTTCCAGTCATAGCCCTTGGCCTTTTGCAGATTATTTCTTTTACTTCTTAATGTTGGATTTACATGGGAAGCCTGCTATAGGATGTTTAAATGAACCTAGTTGACCTTGACATTTCCCTGCCCACTGAGATCTGCCCAGTTTTCTTTCTATCTGCATCTCTGTTTATACCTCTTATCACGTATTCTTTTTAGCCCCATGTTATTCCTTTTACTGGCAATTTTACTTTATTTCAGTTTTAATTTTTTTAAATGCATTTTTCCTCTGGAGATAAATGATAGTGTCCCAGTTCTGTAGAAAACAATAAGCCATATAATGGTCTTGTACATTTGGAATCAGTCTTTCTCAGTAACTGTGATTTAACCTTTTTTCTTCCACGCCGTTTTTAGGCTTAATGTTCCTTTGCATCTAAATGTTCAGATTCATTGACATTCATGGTTATCAAGTTTAGCTGGCTAGTTTAAGACTATTTTTGGCAGCTTACAAGGATATATTTGACTTATCTTTACTAATCTTATGTCCCAATTCGCTTCAGGTCTCCAGACACCATGATCTTTATCAAATTTTCTTGCTTTCTTATGGGAGCAGAGTTATCAGCATATCAAAAAAGTTGCTGCAGGCCCATCTTAAAAACTCCACAGCAACCACACTGGTTTTCCAGAACAACTGTGTGAAGCTGTAGGGAACCATGTATCGCCCTGCCTTAATTCTTTATTAAGATCAAATGGGGCAAGGACTTCACTCAGCATTGTACTCTTACTTTTTGAACCAGAAACACTCCATTGTATCACTGTAATAATTTTATAAGGGGTTCCTGACTGATTGCAGCCCAGAGGCCATCTCATGCTATGCAATGATTATATGCTTTCTTTAAATCTGCTAATTGTATACTCTGATCTTATTTCTTTTATCTCTCTCTCATTATCATCTGTGTGATTTGAAATATTTGAAACACCATGGAACTACCTTCATTTATTCCTTCACTTATTTAAAAAAAATAGATGGGAATGTTATTAACATTGTTAATAGCCTAGGATTTTTTTTTAAAAAAATGCTGTGCTGTAGTGGAAATTCTTCTTTCCCTTAGCTTCTTACTTCACAAAAATTATTTAGGTAAGCCAGAGGTTACTAACACAGCTTTGCTTAAACATCACAAAAATTTTTAAGTCGGTAACTCTTCAGTTTTCAACCTCTTCATAGGACTAAATGTGAGTTTGGAAAATAGCAAGAAATGTAACAGTGAAGGTTCCAGCAAAACATACCAGCCTGCAGACAAAAAATAAACCCTAAGCAAGTGAAAAAGGGTCTGATGTAGGCTTTCTTCCCTGTATGTTGCTTCTTGCCAAAATATTAATGGCTTACATATACCAAGTTAGTCCCAGCATAGTAACCCTTCCTGTTTGCCTTTGCTATTGTAGAGTGGATTGCTAGGCAGGCAACTCTAGGTGGGAACTCGACAGCCCCTCTTTGCTGGTGGGTGCTGATGGTCCTTCCTTGAATCTTGCTTTGCCTCATGGAATGATGTGTTGGGATCATCACTAGCCAAGATATTTGCGTACAAGAATGTTTATTTAAAAGCCTAGATTTGTAATAATAGAGCCAAGTTACCAAAATGTAGAACTACAAGTTGTTTTAACATTATACTGAACAGTAATGATTATCCTTATCAGCTCCAGTATCTTATCTAGCTTTTGAGTTTCGTCAGTGTGACCTGAAATCTTCTGAGACCTATGCTTTCCCTGTTCCTATATTTAAAGGAAATCTCTAGCGCAGGCCATTTGAGAACCTTCACTTTCTCTAACCAGGTATAACATGGCTTGATTGTAGCTTTATTTTTGGATGATCCTCATTCCCAGAGATTATACCACTGGACATCATATGGTAATACTCTTCCTCATCTTCCCCAAGTTTCTTAAAAATATTTGTAATGCCTTTCTTGATTAGATTACGTTTTTGGGTTTAGTTATCCCCTACCTGCAGTCTTCTTAAGGCAGAATGCCTTTGCAAAATGTGCACATAATTATTGCTAACTCTTTCAAAATTTATAATGTTTGTTAGTTTCTTTCATAAGGAGAGTTCTGTTTTCATTGTCTGTAGTGTCATGTATAGCTGACTTAGACAGCATAAGGTCCACTTACAGCTGGAGGAGACAAAGAAGCACTTTAAGGTGTGTTCCATTTATTCTGGATGTCTGCTTGGAGAGTGACTTACTTCATCCTTAAGCTTCATTGCCTATGAGGCTAGCTTAGGTACCTACCTTATAAAGTCTATTTTTAGGTAGATTCCGTGTATGATAAGAGGTTAATCTGAAGACAGCAGTGTTCAGAGAGGGCAGCCTTCACTTGACAGTTTTAAAATTTAGGGCAGCCCATTGCTTGGTTTAGACTGGGTTCAGCATTATCCCAGGAAACAGGGAGATATATAAGAAAAGAATACAAAGTACTTTCTAAGATGCTGGAATATAAATTTCCTGAGAAGAATGTATGGGCAAGAGAGATTAATGTCAGGGGGGAATCATTTCACAGAAGCTTGACATTTAAACCTGCTCTGCTAGAGAACCAGTCATGAATATGAAATCAAAATGTCATTTTTGTGCTTGTGTAGGTTTGTTTCTTTATATTGTGGATATCCACAGCTGTAAACTATGTAATCATATTTACTATAGTAATAAAGTTTGGGTTTTATTAATTTTTTTTATTGTAAAGAATGCCAAACAAAGGAAGGAAATCACTGGAGTGGCTACTGAATTGTAACTGTCAAAGTCAGAAATCAAATGAGCTAACCCAGGTGGGAAGCACTTTCTGGAATTAATGCTGAACCTTTTCACTGCTCTTAGTCAGACTTGCATGGTTAAGGCACAAAATATACTGGTCAGTCTGGTTCATAAATGCATACAAGCCTGGGTATCTGATATTTTTTTTTTTAATTTTTGATCACAATATACTCCAGTATTTTCTTTACTATCAGTATCATTGTGGAAAGCAGGGATTACTACTCATTTCTTTTGGGTGATATACAGACCTTACTTTGGCAAGAATGGCATAAACTGAAATCTTCCTTTATGCATCGCAGTGAGCAGTCTCTAATTCTTCATCTCCCTGGAACTGCAGTGCAAAATTCCTAAAGTTCAGGCATCCCCAACCACCACTGACACCTACTGCAACGCAGGAGCTAAAGCTGAGGCGAATAGATTGACTAAATTATAATGCTATCCACAGTGTCTTGCTTGCTTGCTGGTGATTCCCGAATCTGAATACCTATGAATAGTTTGTTTTGGGGAATAAGAAATATTAATCTGTAACTGAACCTCTGAGGTGCAAATAGAATGTGCTGAGTAAATATCAATTATTATTAATTAAACTGCAAATGCAGATAGGCACTTTAGAGACAGTTTAGTCAAAATAAATGAAAAAGACAGAACATCAGTAATTAGACATTTATAAGATGCGTATAATATATTACCATGATTGTTGGACACAGGCATCATAAAGCTCTGTTTTTCCTTCAGCTTTATGCTGCAGCCTCACAACAATTTTTGTCTCCAATAACTTATTTAAAATATTCAGGTACCACAGCTCATACTTACATTTTATTAGATGTGTTCTAACGATAACTTTTTCTATGGCAATAAATTTTAGCTGTATGACTTGCGCTCTAATGAATTCTGTAGTTAAATCCCTGTATGTTGTTTAAAAAGCCTACTCTCATTTTACAGAGCATACTGGATTGGAATATTTTAGTTTAGCCCTTAATTAGCATATGCTTTCCAGGTTTACATAGGTTTTATACTTTCAGTTCAGTGCACAGGAAAACCATTAAGCCCTCTACACACAGATGTCAGTCAAACAACTAAGAAAAGCGACAATGAAAATTTTGTGAATTTTTCTTCTGAATGATATGGGAGGCTCGTTGAAGTAAGTGCTCAGAAGGGTAATGCTGAACTTAAGGATGATTTGTAGCGACTGTTTTGGTTTTGAAGTATTATCATGAAATACTAATTGAACAACAAAATGTACGGGGACTTTTGTGACATGGACACAACTGTAATGTGTTGTTATTAACTTTTAAATGTCCTTTGAGATTATAAATTTGCAGCAATCTGCTAATGGCTCTAGGATAACAGCAATTGCACTTGTTCTGGTAATATTTTTAGGAGACTGCTTCATTAAGCCCTGTGTATATGCATACACATACCTAATTAATGCTAAGTGTAACCACATGTCAACATTTAACCCTTCATTATCTCTTTAGTTTGATCTTAAAAAGATCAAGTAACAAAAATAATTGTAGGTAATGTTAATTAGTAATCTCTTGAATCCCTTGAATTTGGAATGGGATCCAAATATAAACTGAGTAAAAGTACCCTATCTACTAATAACCTTATCTTAAAGCACGTTTGTTTTAGATATTACTGAGAACATGACTTTTTATATTTGAAAACTAATTTATTTATTTTTTTAGTGAGTTCAAGTGACTGATTTTCATGGTCTGTAGAAGAGCTTCTTTTGATGTTTTCTTCTTGTGGAATATTATTGTGAAATTTAATCATGTAAGATCTTTTTATAAGTACTATGAAATAAAATCTAGCAAGAATTAATTGCTTTTTATTTGTTTCTGTTTACCATATGACAGCACCAAAATGGGAGATTATTTTAATGTCATTAGAATCAATTAACATGTATTTGGCAAATATAAATTATGGTCCAAGTCCTTGGTGAATTCCAAATTACATTCAAATTGCAATGCAATGAGTGATATTTTACGGAGGACGATCTCCAAGACTTTTTCCATTTGTGTCCAGTCCCTGAAGTATAAGGTGAAATAATCATTAGGTAAGGTCCCACAGGAGCTGTTTTGCTCTTTCCTGAAGCTAGGCATTCAGTGCCATCAAAACCAGATACAAAGAAGACTAGATGATAGTGATCTGGAATTGTAATGATGCGAGGAAATGAAAAGGTATGATAATTAAATATTTCATATCTTTATTCTGGTTAAGTATAGCAAAGGCAGAGGAAAAGGATAGTTGCAATAAAATGTTCTGTGTAAATGGCTGAAGCAAAAGTTGGATGATTGCCCTTTTCCTTTATGAATGTTGACCCTTAAAGTAATTGGGATGGTGACGTTTGTAAATTTTCACACTGGTGTCACTCACTGTTTGCCCCTCTGCTAGCTATAAATGCCTCCAAGTAATAAAAAAGATGGCAGATCTCATTTTCATACAGGGAAGTATTTTACTTGTTTTCTTTTAAACAAGTAGGCAAAGGGTACAGTGTGCTGTAAGTGAGAGAAATGAAAATTCTCTGCATAGTGGCATGAGTGAAATAATATCACTATGAAGGCTAGAAATAAAAATCCCCATCCCCTCCCCATGTGAAGAACATGGATCATGGACAAAACCTCATTCCTCCCTTTTGAGTTTACTTCCAGGAGTTGCATCAGGACCTTGCAATACTTGTAACATAGCATTCACTTTATATTACCTTTTTACTCATTCACTAACACCTTCACCTATCTGCCCTGCTGCCTGTTATTATTTCTCTCTGTTAAGATGAACTGGTATCTCTACAAAATAGAATATTTCATAATGGATTTTTAAAAACTTACTTTTTTTTTCATTTTAATGTCATTTAAAGACACTTAGATGTGGCAGCAGTTATGTCCATATAAAAGCCTGCTTGGGCCCAAGGAGTCACAGACTGTGTGAATAAATCTAAAGAAAGCCTTCCAGTGCCAAAGTGTTTATAGCTATGGAGGGAATTCTGTGATTTAAATTTATTTATTTAATGTAAGACTCTCTGTAAAATTGGTATCTCTGAGCTTATTATTATTCTGTTCTGATATATCTGTGGCTTACAAAATGTACAGTTGTAAAACTCCTTCATCCTGTGTTATGATAAAAAGTGTATTTGCAGATAGGGCTGTTTTCTGACATTTACATGTGTCTAAGACACAATAAGGAGAGAAAAGATCCAAAGTGGATTTTTGACTACTAACATATCTGAGAGACATAATTTCAAGACAGGATTACATATGCAAAATTAGGAGTTTAAGATCTGACTTTGTACTTCAGTTTGGGTTTAATTGCATAAATGATTCCTCCAGTGAGCTTGTAAAGTCTACTGTATATAACTTTTTATGTTCTGTTGATTAAATTTATATATTTTTTTTAGGTTTTTTTGTGGGTTTTTTTGTGTTACAGATCAGGTTCCCAAAGGCTTGGAAACTTCTCACATAGTACTCCCAAGTGTAATGAAAAAATTTCCAACTCTGTTACAGCCAAAAGAGGAAAAGGAAAAAGCAAGCTACCAAAAATGCTCTGTGTGTGTATGTGTGTGCACGCGCTCTGGTCATATTTTACACTAGAAAATTATAATTTCTGTTAAGAGGGGCTAGTTATCTCAAAATGAATTGCATGAACTGTATGTATTCATACAGTTCAACTCTACAGAAGGTGAAAACTCTAGATGTTATAATCTGGGATTATTTAATGGATCCACATAGAAATTACAGAATACAAAAATGTGCCATTCATAGTATTATTTGTATAACAGTTGTGACTCAATGAGGTGTTCTGAAAATAAATAATTTCAAAACTGAAATGTATATGGGGGAAAAATCTGTATGGAAAAGAGCTACCTAGCAGTGACCATTTGTTTTGGAAATGAGCAGATATGAATCAAACAAATGTTGAAAGACTATCTTCTTCTTGAAAATGAGATTTATCAAATGATGATAAAAAAAAAGGCAAATCGAAAACAGTGAAAATAGTGGTAGTTTTACAGTCTATCAGCTGTCAGCCAAATAGTGTAATGAATTATTTTTGTAGCTTACAGGGAATTTTGTATAAAATGATCACAAAGGTAGAGAGCAAAACTAAACCAAAAAAGACACTTCTACTTACGCTAAGCTGTACCTTTTGCCAAGGAATGAGAAAAATGTATCCTCTGGTGAACAAGAGGTCATCACATCAAGGCTACTTTAATAAAGTTTGAGGAAGATCCCTGTTTCTTTGGTTTAAACCTTTTAGTAACTGAAATTACTACACTGATCAGAAAAATCATCTGTTGTTTAGGTCCCTCTTTAAAACATTCATTTTGATCTTCTATGTATTAGAATAGTAAACTGAGATACTTCTGGCATTCTAATTTTAATAGTCAGGTTTCTGTTTGCAAGTCAAGTAATAAGATTCATATTCTTGGTTATAAGTTTTGGAGCTGGATCCGTGTCATGATGTTTCCTTGTGCAATCTGTTGCAGATTCTTGTGGTAAATGGCAGCAAACGATAGCTCTTCACTGCATATCTGTTTCTTCTGACTGCTGTTTGTAGCACCAGTATTTATTAGTGGAAAGCTCAGAACTAGGTGCTTTTGTTTTTTGCTTTTGTTTGGTGTTTTTTTTTTTTTTTTGTTTTTTGTTTTTTTTTTTAAACAAACTCAATTACACGGTAGGAGAGGGAGAACGTCTACATCAGCTGTCTGTTGCATTAAATCATTGGAGCTGCTCTTAAGTCATAAGGGTTGGAATTGAGTCACAGGAACACGTGTCTTTATGCTTTGGCAAAGGATACTTCTCTTTTTTTTAAATACTGCTGTCATGTGAGGCTTGATAGACCTAATTGGCCTTAGCATTGAAGTCTGAAGCATTTCAACTTCAAACTTAGGAAGGGCACAATCTGAACTTTGTCTTGTTGATATTTATTTCACATCTATCAAATAGAAAAAGCCATAAAGAGTTACGGTTACTGAATGGGAACTGTATCTCATTCCTTAAATGTAAATTCATTTATTTTTGAAATGTCAAGAATAGGGAATCTATCCTCTAGCAGAAACTATTTTGTATGGTAAGAGCTTGTCAGGATTTTATTATAATACCATTCTTTAGGCTATAAAAATTTGCTTCAACCTGAAAGCTGAATGTGCAATATCAGCCTCATGATAAACTTGCTTTATCAACTTTGGCAGGAATTGGCTTCATTTTAAACAGTTCAGAGGTTCAACCAAAAAGAAATTTGTTGCTTTTGACCATTCTGCTCTGTGCATTACTCAAATTAACTTGTTTGTATATAATCGGCTGTTTTGTAGTGCTGGTGTGAAACTCGAGGTGTTTAAATGGCTGCCATTTACGTGGGCAAAAACCAAACAGTAACATGTGGATGAGATTTCCCCCCTATTGCCTCATCTGAATATTTGCATATTAGAGTTCCTAATTGCGCCCAGAGAGCTTGGTCTAAAATTCTCTGAATTAGAGTAAATGTGTGCCATGGTTTAACCCTGGTGGGCAGCTCTGCCCCACACAGCTGCTCAGTCACTCACCGCAGGGAGGGAGAGAATCAGAAGAGCAAAAATGAGAAAACTCCTGCATTGAGATAAAGACAGTTTAATAAGTAAAGCAAAAGCTGCATGCACAAGCAAAGCAAAACACGGAATTCATTCACTACTCCCCATGGGCAGACAGCTGTTCAGCCATCTCCAGGAAAGCAGGGCTCCATCAGGTGTAACCATTACTTGGGAAGACAAACGCCATCACTCCAAATGTCCCCTCACTTCCTTGTTCTTCCCCCAGCTTTATATGCTGAACATGACCTATCCTATGATATAGATCATGATGATAGAATGATATCCAATGGTGTATCTCTTTGGTCAGTTGGGGTCAGCTGTTCCAGCTGTGTCCCCTCCCAACTCCTTGTGCCCCCCTGCTCCCCCCCAGCCTACTCACTGGTAGGGTGGGGGGAGAGGCAGAAAAGGCCCTGACTCTGTGTAAGCACTGCGCAGCAGTAACTAAAACATGCCTGTGTTATCAACGCTGTTTCCACCAGAAATCCAAAACACAGCACCATATTAAGAAACTTAACTCTATCCCAGCCAAAACCAGTACAATGTGTTCATTCAAAGAAGTCTAAAAGCTCAGGAAGATGAATTTCCACTTCCCTGTATTACTGAGCGATATTTACTGCTGAATAAAGATACCGAACTCATATTGCCAATAAAGTAAAATAAATCACAAAAGGATATTTCATTCTGTTTTACAATGGGCTTCTTGATTGAAGTCCCCAACTTGGGCAGTGGCATACTAATATACAGACCAGCATTGCTTTGCACATGCATATCTAATATACAGACCAGCACAAAACCATAATGTTACAGCTTAAATGTGGAGAGCAACACTTTGTACAGTAAGATCTAGATTACATTAAAATTTCTTTGCATGAAGTTTTGACTCCATGTAAGTTTTCTGACCCCGATTTATCTCTTCCTTGTTTTTTTAACAGTACAAATGAAAATAGGGTAGGAAGATCTCAAATGAGATTATGTATAATCCTAGAATTTTCTCAGTGTAGGCAAACATGGGTGCAACTACGAAAAAAGTGGTCCTTATTGCAGTCCATCTGCTTATATTCAGCTTGTTTTGCTCTTTTGTGTCCTTCATAAGACAGAAGAGGGAGGATACATTAGCAATAAGGCTGAGGATTTTCCTGAACTCCAAAAAAGGGATTGGGACATAGGGCAAATGGAGCAGAAGAGAATGGCTAACAGTTATCATTTTTTCTGTTTAGCTGGGATATTTCTCCTAGCTAAGGAAACTTGGAGGTGTGATTGCATAAATGCAGAATCATTCTGCCTGTCCTGCTCATTACTTGGTGCCAATGTGCCGTACTTATTATATTGGATTACTTTTATATCAATTGGTTGCCTGGGCCAATTTATTTGTCAAAAAGTTGGACTTTTTTGATATTAATAAACCTCTGTAAAGATTTAATCATTTGGGATAGTAATGGCTGACAGGTAACAGATTATGTTGAATTTTTTTTTAATAGCTTCAGACTGAAAATAAAAACCTTTTTCGATATGTTTGGAAAAGTATGGGCAAGACTAAGCCATGATTCAGAGGAATGTTCTCTTAAATTAGAACTTTGAGATGGATTTAAGTAATGGGATCAGATGGCATAAATGGAAAAAAGAATGGGAGGAGAAAAGGTTCAAAACAGATGCCTGGCAGCAATTTTTCACAGAAACAAAAAATGTGTGGAATGACCTTCCAGACATGATTATGCTATGGAGAGTTAAATATTGGGCAAATCATGGAAATTAGAAAGCACCCAAGGGCATGTGGGGTACAGTACACTTTGAAATGTGGGGAGCCATTAAAATATGCTCATTGTTGTGTATTCTTGGATATACAGAGATATTAAGGCTGAATTTGCTATTGGTTGTACATAGTTTAGAACATCACTGTACACTGTTCATCAGTACCTTCTCCTTAGTGAATCATCGGGGGAATTCCTATGGGTAATTTGTTTGATTCTTGGCTTCTGACTTTTTATCTGCTTATTTATAGGTTTCTTCTGAACTTGCTGCACAGAAGTTACCTGTCCCCATGGTATTGCTTTGGCATGCAGTGGAATCATGATGGTCGTGAAGTCCCTTGCTAGTAGTGGAAAATATGTGTTTACTGTGGCAGAAAGGTGTGTTTAGTTTCTACTACTTATGACTTTTTAGACATAGAGGAATTCCATGTGGAGTATTAGTTGGTTTCTTTCCTATCAATTTTTTGATACTTCTTACAGAAAATTTGAAACTTCTTTTAAATTGATAGCAATTATCTTTGCATAACTGAGACATGATTTACAAAGAGAGCTACAATCTGCATAAAGCAGTCCTACAAGTAGACTAAGAAAGCAGACATTATTCTTATGTGGCTAACAGTAAACTGGAGTTTGTCTAAATTAATTGTAGAGAGTTTCAGGTTTATATTTTTGTTACAGTTATAAACATGTCTGAGTAAAGGAAACTGTCTCTAGGCAATAATAGCTAACTTGCTGTTATGCACTTAGATTGTCTCTCAAGTCAAAAATTGATTGTGAAACTATACAGTTCATCATAACTGAATCTATGTTTCAGTAACTTAGCTTTGACTAAAAAAGTAATCATGGTAGCAGAAAAATATTCTTCTTTTCTTCTGCAACTAATGTGTATATATAGTTTGAGCATAAATCCCACAATGATCAAAGTTGGAAAGACTTTCTGATCAGGAGATGAAAGATTCTTTTCTCTAAAATAGCATAATTTTTAGCCAATTTATGATCTTTGGGGACAAAGCCAGGAGTTTTTTGTGGAGCCACAATTTTAACAGTCAGTATTCTGACTAGGGTAATGGTTTTGTATTAATTATAATTCAGTGATTAAAAACCTATTCAAGTCACTTTCACATACTCGGTTCTAACTGGTTTGCTTTTCCACTGTATGTGACAGATCTGACCTCACAATAACTTGGACACTTCATTTTCATAATCCAAAGGCTGCAAACAATTATTTTTTTCCAAATTATTGGGTTTAATATAGCAATTATTGGGCAAAATTCGACAAAAACTACAAGAATTACGGGACAAAAAGTCTCTTGGAAAGCAGGTATGGCTGGATTGTCTACAAACTGCTAAAAAATTTAAATCAGCTCAAACATCCTTAACACTTCTTTTAGATAAACTATCTAAAATATGCAGTGTATACAGTGGTGTAGCTGTTGCATTATTGACAGTTAGTTGTCCTAACAGACAGATGTGCTGTCATTCAGAATTCGTACCAGTAAATCCTGTAAAATATTGCAAACATTTGTTTATGTTATTGTCCTACATAAATCATACATCTTGCATGCTGTTATGAATATTCTAAAACTTCACTGTTTTCAGTTTTTATTTTTTTTTTTAATTTTAGAAATAAGAAATAAAAACTAAGTAAAATGTTAATGATAATGATTGCATGTGAGCTATTGAAGATGAAATAAAACCAGAATGTTCAGGTATTATCATGAGAAAAGGGAGGGAGTAGTAGTCTTTTTGATTGCTATATTGTATAAAAAGAATTGGTTCATTATTATAATTACATTCTTGTTCACCATATCAAGGTTGAATGAAATAATAGTAGCAGTAGAGGGATGTAATTTTACTGATTCTGGCAGATATTAATTGAGGAAATAAGAGTTTGGTGGTGCTGAAAAGAGTCAAGTGAATATCAAGCCTGGAGGACCTTCCCTGTATTTCATATTCTTTACCATCTGTGTTGGGAATTCCAAATTCAGCTGGGAAAGGACAGAAGGTTGCATCTCCTTCTTTTCCATTTCACTTCTGTTTTGACCTGTTTGGTGGTAAAAAAGAAATAGTTTAAAAAATTTATGCCAGTAGAACATGGAGAGTATAAAATGAGCTTAACATTGGTTCTAAACCCAATAGAAGATTAACTGGACGGTATTAGTGGATGTTCAAAGGCATATTGATTAGTCCATACTGCCAGCTGAACTTACTAATACTGAAGACATGGTGATAAATGTGTTAAAAGAACTATGTTGAACAAGCCATGCTGTTATTTTACACAATCCCTGGCAATGTAACAGCATATGACCTATAAAGCCAAAACTTTACCAGCTGAATAAACATGAGAATGTTTTGCTTGTTTGTTATGCAAAACCATTGTTGTGGTAGTTAGAAAATATTTCTTCCTAAGTTCTCCAACAGCTCATTTTGCTTTATCTAATTAAATTTTCTACATGTTAAGTAAGCGTTCTGGGATATATGTTTGAAATGACAGTAAGGTTACAAAATCGAGCATTCAGAGTGTGTGTCTTAAATTACAAAAGCAGTGAATTTTTCCTGAGCCTAATTGGCTGATCTGATTTAGCTAAAACTTCATAAAAATGCCATCTTGATGGACATACGGAGCTTGAAAACATCATCTGAACATTTGGCAAATGTAAATGTGAGTTTAAAAAAATCTCAGAATGGAAACAGTTTTTGGTTAACGAGATAAAAGTTCTGGATCATTCACTGATACATCTGCCCTCAGCTGATCACTTACAATGAAGGGAGCATAATGAGAGAGGGCTGGGGGGCACCGGCTGCTTCAGGTGTCTTCCACCGCTCCTGCCTCTGACTGACACTGGCTCTTAGAAATTTTTGCCTGTTGGAACTAAGGCTATAACAGTGTGACTAAATGCTGTAGTCTTAGCCCTTAAAAGATGAAGCAGTGTTTGCTGAAGGTGATTTTTTTCCTGAAAATGAGTTGGATGTGTTTTATAGTGATTGTACCACATACAGTTTTCCGATGATATGAAAGATTTCATTTTTCCATTGTGTTGCAGAGCACAATGTCTTAAATAGAGTATGAGCAGTACCAGATTTATGAAACTGAATGTGGCTATGCTGAATATTTGGTCTTTGACACTATGAGTTTTTTTTTTGTTTGTTTCTATGCTGTGAGTGGGTGGTGGTGTATACATGAAAGGAAAAGAAATGTTTTCTCAGACCACCCAAAGAAGAGTTTAAAAATGACTGAAGTAGCCTGATATTTCTGTTAATACACGTGTGGCAGTGCTTGGTTAAAATTATGTCACTTAAACAGATTTCCATTTTGAACTGTGAAAAAGAAATAATTTGGATTCCAGCTGATGATTAATCCCCCACCCACTCACCCCCCCACCCCCACCCCTCCCCCACCCCCCGGCCTTGGCTTCTCTGGCAGGGTATGTATTCTAGAGGGAGGACCTAATTTTATCCTAATTGCCCCTAGAATGTATATGTCTATACCCACCACGTTGGTTGTGGCTTCATCTTCCACTTCAGGAAGACAGCATTACTGAATCCCATCTGCCACAGCTAGCATTAGAACTTCAAGTTTAGAGTGAAAAAGGGATTTTACTTAAGGTTAACATTACTTAAAAAAAAGGAGAAGAAAGGTCATCTTGGGGGTTTATTGTTGTATTGCTTTATTTTGCTTTTGCCTTTTAATTTTTTTTTTTTCCAGTTTCCCTTATTTATTCCTGTTAAGCCTGTGACAGTTGGTGTTGCCTTTGCACAGATTTGAGTGGCATGACTTTTGGCAATTGGCTGCATCAGTTCTCACTGCAAATATCTGTTTGTTACCTCCCCAGCAGCTAACCCTGCTTTCCAGCTTCTCAGCGAAGGAGAGTGTTTTACATCCACCCACAGTAATCAGTATAAACTGTTACTGGCCTTCTCCCATCAGTCCTGTGCCCGCACCCTGCTGACTTTTATTCCTGCTTTACCCTTGCCTGTCAGGCACTGTGGGTCCTGGGAGCCGTCCCAGCTTCCTATGCATCACATTATTTTTCAGTAGCTGGGAGGAAGAATTATGTAGTGATCCATGGACATCTCCAGGAGATGTATTTAATAGATAGCCAGGCTGTCAAATATTTGAAAGTGATGTAGGAGGAATGTTTCTTGCCAGTTTGAATATGTATCAGAGAGCTGGGATTTGCAGTAAGTGTTGAGGTTCTCAACTTGCCTGGGTGGCAGCTGCCTGCCTGTAAGAGCTCTGGAACCAGAAATTAAACTGTGGCATGGCTGTGCCTGTGAAAATGTCAATAATTGCCTGCTGCGTTGATGACAATTTTTAGTTTTTCTTGTAAAATGTTCCCTGATTAACCACTGGCATGTGCCTCTTCATGGGAATTAAATGTTTAATTTTTCAGAAAGAAAGGAAGAAATATTTCTCAGTCAACGGGGAGGAATCGGCAGCTGTACCCAAACTCTTTGATATTGCTGAATCAGTTATTGAACTGAAATGGAAAGTCAGATTAAGGCTTATAAAAGTTGCATCATAATTTTGTTTCCTTATTATTAGTGTGACATGTATGTGATATGCAGCTCTGCTGAATTTTTAGTCTGTATTTTATGTGGGTGTGTATAAATATTCTGCTTGAGCTGAGTCACATTTCCTTTGTCCTCACAATCCTTCATGAGCAATGCAATTAAACAGCTCATGAAAATCGGTATACTACTAGAAGTTGTTTTAGGACAGTGTTTTAAGGAGTTTAAAGAGTGTATCTTAGGCCTATACTGTGGCGACATAAAAAGCTCACACAGAAAACTAAGTATTATTAAAGGTATACAGCTACTGTAATATGTGTGCTAATTGTATGCTATTCTTACACCTTTTAAGAACTTTTTTCCCTATATACACACTTACTTTGGGTAAGAGGGGAACTTTTAGGATGTTAAGTACTGTCAAATGTTAGTTAATAGCTGAATTTTGGCACCAAAACAGGTATAGACCATTAGGCTATGCTGTGATACGCTTCTGATGCTTCTAAAATAGTGATTTTTCTATTTTTTTGATAGGTGCCTTATCTTTGCTCCAAAGTGGAAAATAGAGATGGTTGGAAAAGATCTCATTTGTAATCATTTTCACTAAAAGGAGGAAAGTCTTAACGGGGATGACAGAAAGCCTGGTATAGGGTCATTCCTGCCAGATACAAGAAAGTATTATAGTGAGATTTTCATGGATAATACATTTACATATATAGGACATTGATATAACAGCTACAAAAATAGGACTTTGGGAATCAAGGAAATGGGCAAAATCAAAACTGGTACTTTGCTTCCTTCATCTGTGTACGTAAGACCTCAGTCTTCTAATGCATGATAGCCTGTCTCATAGGGGAAGCGGCTTCCACACCTGGCACTACTGACACAGCAACCAGCAATCTGGAATTGCCTTTTCAGTAGTAATGGCTTTTAATGTATAAATTGGTACTGCTCATTAATCTGTTTCTTACTCTTTATTTTATGCATACTATTTAGAGAACATGCTGATGTAATAAGTAACAATTATTTTTCCAGTCTTTGACGGATGTATCGTAAACTGTCCAGGCTGGCTGAAAAATAGAGAGTCTTGAAACTTGGAAGTTGTTTCTAAGAATGTGTGATGACTTGCAGACTTTTTAATTAATTAATTGAAATCTTCACCTCTGTTTTCTCAGAAATGTCTGGATTAGCTAATGATGTACAACACAGTAAAATAAATTTGTAACTTATTTCCCGTGCAAAAAATTTAGACCAAGAATGATTTCTGATTCATTACATTTGCACCACTTTCTATGTTTTGAATAATATTTTTGGTTACAAAGTGACTCCTCAGAAATACTGTGAAATGAGAAAAGCTTAAGGGCAAGTTGTTGCTGTTAGTGAGTGATGATACTTCTATCTGGCAGTTCAGTCAGCTTGAATAATATAAGGTTTATGTGATTTATTACCTTACAATGCTGAAATAGTACCTACTAATACAAATGTTTCCATTAAAAAAGAAAGGGAACTTATTAAATGGAAAAGATAATATTTTATTAATTTTTCTTCTTGGTTTTTTAATTCTTGTGCCCTGGAGCTGTAGTGCAGCTGCTCTAAGTGCAAATGCAAATACGAACTTGCTTAATGGGCTATTTGAAGACAGTGGAGGACAGTTACGTAATGGGTACTTACTAAGCGTAGAACATATTCAAGCCATACCTTATGATATATTAAACTGTGGAATTGCCTCCTGAGGATGGAAAGACATTGCATACCACTTCTTGAATAGTTCTTTTTCTAAAATTGGATGTGAGAAAAAAATGGTCCTTCTTTAGTTCTGCAGATTCTGAATTCTTTTTGTTCATTTTACTTGAGTAAGACATTTTCCCCCATTATTAACCCAGCTTCCCTATATAGTTCAAAAACAATGTATTGAAATCCTGGCTAGCAGCTGCATTATCAGGAAGACCATTGTAGAAAAACAGTTTTCAGGAAAATTGCTTTGTCTTCAGATTATGTCCAGCTCTCTATAGCTTTGTGTAGAGCATCCTGAATGTAATTGAGGACAGAATCCAAGGACATGGTGCATTGTATTGTTTAGCGGGAGAAACAAAAACTGCATGTTTAACAAGTTCAGAAAGCTGTGATTAGGTAATTAAATATTTTCGTTTTCAAAACTACAAGCTTTTAAATCTCAACTGTATTTGTCATTTTAAAACTAATATGCAGTATTCTAGGGCAGCTTCCAATACACTAGGCTTCTCAGATTTTTCCAGTGGTGTAATATTTGGGCTACTCGCTAGAATTGTTCTCATTTAGTAACAAAGTGTAAAATTCAAGTATAATTAGCAGTATAACCATAGTGATAAGGTTATAAATATGTAGAATGCGATGCACATTTGAAAGGAGATTTCTTTACATTTAAGCTGGCTTTTCTCTAAAGAGAAATGCATATGGGACAACCTTATGCATGTTATAAATGAATTAAATAAAAGTTTGGAGAAAATGTACAGTAGTTAAAACATTGTATAAAATTTTCTTTTAGCGATTGTGGTACTGGAAGTTTTAGAATGTGTACTCTGATGGCATATGACACTTTGTCTTTTTGCAGCTCTTACCAGATCATTTTAGGTAGGATCCAGCTTGTTTCAGTCCTGAACTACCAATGCTGGTGTCACTCACGGTCTTTCTCCTCCTTCCAATCCTCAATCCTACCTCTTTTCTAAGTTTTTCTTTTCTGATTACTTACATAATATTCTAATCTATGAATTTATTTCCATTCCCTGTCATCATCTGCCCTTATGGAGACAGTATTGGGAACATGGGGCGGCTGCTCCAGGTCTGCCTTGCAGTGAGAAAATTGCCAGCAAGGTCGGTGCTTGGCTGTTGTAGCGATGCTTATGCTGGCAGGATCGCACCTGTGTAATTAGTCTCACACACAAGATGGAGTGTAATTGGTGTGATGAAGTCTTTGATCAGTGCTCTCCAATTACTGTCTCTGCTGGGAATTGCATGATTTGTGATTCTTAAACCTTTATTATAATTCTAAGTGTTTTCTTGTTTTGACTAGGTCAAGAGGTATATCTCAGGTGCCAGACAATCTCTACTTGCTAAGCTTCAAACTAGTCTAGTTTGAAAGAACATCATGATAGTCCTTTTTAGGGAATTCATTATCAGTTGTTTATTATTTAAATTGTGGGTGTTGTGGGGTTTTTGGGGTTTTTTGTTTGTTTGAACTAATTTGTTATTCACCGCTCCATAAAAAGAATTCAGGCAAAACAAACCCAAAATCATTACCTCAGGCGTCACCCTGAGGAATATGTATGGATGTAGAATAACTAGGTTAAATTAGTAATAATCAACTAAAATATGGTGTTTCAATGAAAATTGTTAATATCGAGCACAGGAATTACTCCCATAAATTTTATGTTTAAGGCTAAAATTTTAATTGCAAAGCCTTCTATATACATTACAGAAACATTCCAAAAGCCATCCTTTTATTTTCATGGAATCTCTGATAATTTTATTTTGTTGTGAAAGGAAAAATAGGGTTGTGGTTTTCTCTTTCTTTTGGAGAGTGGGGTTGATGGGAGGGTGCAAACAGCTTTTTTTTTTTTTTTTTGGTACTGACGCACTTCTTGCTCTGTTATGTTTCATGTGCATTTCCTCCCTATCACATGGGAAATTTTATGTTGGTTTTGCCTGTTCTTCTTCATGAATACGTAAGGTATGTCTTCATTTCTTTTAGAAAAAAAAAAGTCTTTCACAGATCTTTTATTTTGGAAGTATTTCTTGCTTACCTAAGCTTATTTATTGAACTGATTCCTCCATTACAACATAATAATGTGATTCACTGTCCCCACTTGACAATTTTGCTAAGTTTTCTTGTTATTTTCTTCTGGTTTTATCTTCTGGAGTTTGGCTCAGGGGTTCTTCGTGAGTGGAACTAAACTTGTTCTGAAAATCTGTTTTAAAAATATTATTTCTGATGTATAAAATCTCATCTCATAGAAGACTGCAAGATACCTCCAGTTTAACAGTAGTGATTCACAAAGACATGTGTGCTGTTGTTAATCCAGAGTAATGAACTGCATGTACATCTCCTCTGGTATTATTTCAGCTGGACACACGCTTCTTAAAACTATGTCACACTGTGATTATATTAAAGTTACATTGTGTTGCACTCATCTCCAAAATCTGGTTGGTACCTATACTTCTGTTTAGTGTATAGATATTTAAGTACTTAATTGTGACTATTTTTAGCCACGTATAGTATTAGATATTGTAGTTGAAATGTTCCAACAGTGGATTTTTTTTTCTCCTGTCCTTTTTTATTACTAATTTTTTACCCTTAGGCTTTTGCAGAGCTGATTTGCTCTTCGACAGCATGGAGGCAGGGGTTACTGTGTACCTGGAGCTAATGCCTGTCCTGAGCTGCAGCAAGAGGTATGCTTCCCCTGCAGTCCATGGGTCCTGCTCACACCACTGCTGTGTATTGAGCACTGGTGGGTCCTAGCAACACCCGCCTCCGCACTGGCTGGTTCTTTGTAGTACACTCTTCCTAAGACCCTTCTGAATCCTACTGTAAAAAAAATTACACAAGAATATTGTCAGTTTGAGTCTACCACATTGAAGATTTAAAGGTTTGAGGTTTTTTTAATTCTTTTTGTGTTTCTACCTTGTCTCTGAAATTTGCACTCTTCTTCACAGGACTGACTGCTAACACTCCAAAACTTAAAGCAATTTCAATTCTATCAGTCTTCAAATTAACTCAGAATATGATGTCTTCCCTCCCCCCTCCCCCCCCAAGCTGAAGTGTCTTCAATGTTTTTAATGTGTCCCCTCACCATCACAGCTGAACATATATGAAAAAGCCAGAAGTTGTACAGGATAACAGTTGAATGCTTATAGTAATAATAATAAAAAGAAATAATAAGTTTTTGTTTGATAGGGCATATTTTTCCATTAAATATGTTGACCGACACTTCCTGTGTACCTTATCTTTAATTCTTTATATAAAATATGTCATGTATACCCTCTAAAGTATTTTAAAGTTAGCTGATAAAGATGTGTATAGTAAACAGCCAAGTTTTGGTAAGACACTTGATGAAGTCCATGGTGAAATTCTAAATAGAAGGTTAGCATCCTACATTAGCAATAAAAAATTCAAAGACAAATCCATCAACTGGATTAAAAAACTGTTAGTGGTCACACTGCGAAAAGAAATAGCTGGGATCATTGCTGAATTGTGTTGTTTCAGTTGAAACACCCCTGCTTTAGGAAATGCTGGTATTTTATATTTTACATAGTAGCCTGACTTTAAGTTTCAAAATCAGTGCCGATGAAACTTGCAGTTGATAACTTGTTTATAGAGTCGCAGAACAGAGTAGTCCTGGGAATAATCTGGGCTGGTTGGTATACGGATTTATGCAGGCAAAGTATGGCTCAGTCGAACCACAGTCAAAATGACGCATCTAGAAACAAGCAGTGCAGGCCATATTTTCAGAAAGATCCTGGATCCTTGACTGGGGAAAGCACCAACTCTAGACAGGACTTAAGGATTTGGAGCAGACAGAAAATCCTCATAGGTTCCCAGTTTGACAGAGATTAGTTCAGTCTCTGGCTGTGAAACAGTGCAGAAAAGACTCAAAGTCAGCAGTTAGTAGAAAAACTAAAAGACTTGTTCTTTAATCTGTGAAATCAATACTGGAAGAGTTCTTAGTGATTGATGTCGATAGTTTAAAAGGGTGCAGAAGAGCAGGACGTGTAGAAAAATGTCACAGAAATATTGCTTGAGGAAACTTTGCAAAAAACCCTGTTTATTTCATCAACAACAATCTTAAGTATTACTAGGTATAAGATGCATAAATCCCTTCAGAGGGGAAGTAAATATTGGGCGCTAAAAATATTCTGTTAAAGTAGATGTGTTTCTGAAATATACACATTAGAGAATGGATCACATTTAGTGTTTTGGAAATATTTGGGGGAGTTTAAGGTTTGGTAATAACTCAGCAAAATCTTCTGACCCTAGTTTACAAAACTTTTTACTACTAAAGCCGTTTAGTTTTCAAAACCCTAGGAACCTGTGAAACTCTAGGGAAAATGGTATTTTGTGTGTAGCCAGAGATGCTGTGTGATGGGTACAAGTACTCCATTATAGTCCACCTCTGTTGTGGTGGACACAGATAAGCAAGGTTGAGATTCCATAATGCTGGCTTCTCTTCACTTTGAGGTGTTTGATTTTTTTTAGTTATTTAAATAATGATTATTTCAATATTATTATTGTCTTTTGAAAGTAGTTGTTGGTTTTGCGGTTGGTTTTTTTTTTTTTTTTTTTTTTTTTTTTGGAGGGGGGAGTGTTGTATAAAAGTTACAAGCCAGTTTTTGGTGGTTAAGCTGGGTCCATCACTGACAAATATCTTGTGGTATCCACTTAGGCTATGGTCATGAGGGAGAACCTAAGGTATGGTGGTAGACACTTCAGTTAACATAGTAGAAATCTCTGCCTTGATGGATGCTAATATACATGTAAGTAGCCAAGCCCCAGCTCTCAAATCTGAGTTCCAGCCTGGCTTCAAGGTGGGTTTGCTTGGTTATGGCACCTGTGTTTGTTGGGCTGCAGGGCTGCTGCATCAGAGCATCCTGGAATGGGGATAGGGGAGCCCAGACCTATTTTCAGTTTATTTGTTTCAGCCCATAGTTGAAGATAGCTGTGCTACCACTGGTAGAGGGCTAGATAGCACACGAGCTGTTTCAGCAGCATTTTATTGTTATTAGCAGGTTGTAGAGGCTATTCCGTTCTTTGTCTACCCAAATCTCTACATTTGTCTGTCATACTGGAAGCATAGAAAAGGTTTGAGATGACCTGTGTTTGAAACTGTTACATCTTTATGGTCTAAGTTTTGTAAATATTTTCCAGTCCAAAGAAATGATTGGCTGCAAGGGAAGCATGTGAAAGGCATAAGAACAGGGAATAGTCTGGTTTATGAATGGAAGTGTTAAAAGAACTTCAATTGCCATACAAATAAATTTCAATATTTTTTTTTAAATTGTTGCAGAAGGAAGGAACATACTCCAAATCTGGAAGCCAGAGAACATGGGCTTACTCTAATTTAGGTATCTGTAGTTGAGTAGGTAACATGACACCTCTTCTGTATTCAAAGAGCGTTCTGATATTTTAGGGCAGGATTCATCTGACTGGTTTTAGATACACACTTCCAGGCAACATAAATTGTATCTTATTGACTAGATCTTTATTGACTTTAATGAAGTATAGCTGAAATGTAGATAACAACAATGGACACTGATGAATCCTATTCAAGATATGTAATGGAGAACTCCCACAGCCAGTGTGACATTGCACATTTCCATCAAAATGCATGTACTTTCTAAAATAGTTGTGAGAAAATTATATCCATTCTTCCCAGCACAGCAATAGGAAAGTTCAAGCACTTGATTAATGGAGAAAAAAAAAATCAAATGCATTGTATGGTTGACTGATTTATGCTGAAAAGTGCTGTTTATCTTTGAACTCTCAGATTGCAGGTCAGGCTGGATTGTGTAACTTTTCCTTTGTTTCAGAATATTCTGTGCATGTGTGATTGAACAGGTACGTGCAAGAAAGATTTCTTTCTCACAAAACTGTTCAGACTTCTCCAGCTGTTGCCTATCCTGGATATAATGAATACAGGCTTGTGAAGTGATCCCAGCCCTCAAAACTTGCATTAACCTTTAGCTGGTATTATGGAGTGAGGGGAGAGAAGTTCTGATGAATAACAGAATCATGGAATGTCCTGAGTTGGAAGGGACCCACAAGGATCATCAAGTCCAACTCCTGTCCCTGCACCCGACAACCCCAAAATTCACACCGTGTCTCTGAGGGCGTTGTCCAAATGCTTCTTGAATATTGCCAGGCTTGGTGCTGTGACTGCCTCCCTGGGGAGCCTGTTCCAGTGCTCCACCACCCTCTGGGTGAAGAACCTTTTTCCAATATCCAACCTAAGCCTCCCCTGGCACATCTGCCTGCCATTCCCTCGGGTCCTATCATTGGTCACCAGAGAGAAGAGATCAGCACCTGTCCCTCCTCTTCCCTTTGTGAGGAAGCTGTAGACCGCAATGAGGTCTGCCCTTAGTCTCCTCTTCTTGAACTTGGTTGAACAAACCAAGTGACTTTAGCCACTCCTCATACGGTTTCTCCTCTAAACCCTTCACCAACTTCGTGGCCCTCCTCTGAACACTCTCTAGTAGCTTTATATCCCTGATGTACTGCGGCACCCAAAACTGCACACAGTACTCGAGGTGAGGCTGCACCAGTGCAGAGCAGAGCAGGACAATCACCTCCCTCGACCGGCTGCAATGCAGTGCTTGATACACCCCAGGACATGGTTGGCCCCCTTGGCTGCCAGGGCACAGTGTTGACTCATGTTCAAGTGGTTTTGATGGATGGATAAGTGATTTTGATCCATTTTCCTCAACTTTACCCCCTCAAGAATGCTAAGTATTTTACTCAAGTTTGCTTTTTGTGTTTGTTCATGTACCTTTCTAGACAGATGTTGAGGCTTATTTATGTACTTCAGAGAAATAATTTTACAGGAAGTATCAATATTTTAAAGTAGTTGCCAACATACCCGGAGTAAATGAGACGTTCTTTTCACTTTTGTTGTTAAAGTTGCTCAATAAACTAGCTAACTTCTGACAGCACTTTGTTGTTTCCTTTTTCATTTTAATATAACTTGTGTATTGCCTTTTGGTGAATTTATATTTTTTATGAAAACATTGAGATCTTTGTATGGCTTGAAGTGTTAATGCCATATATATACAATAGAGCTTTGGTGACTTAGTGAAAATAAGTGATGGGATGCTGGTAATTGCCAGAAGCACTGTGCTTTTACATCACCTGGGAAGTAGACTTCTGTATCTTTTAAAACTTGTAGTCAACAAACTTATTTTGAGTTTAAGAGAAATTTTAAAAATGCATGGAGGAAAGTCTTACAACGGCCTTCTCGTTTAGTCTTGGAACAAGGAAAGGAATTTTTTTCTTCTTTATAGTCATATTGAAGTATTGAAATATCTGTGTCCTTTCTAATTTTGTGGAGTATGTAACTGTTGATAAAGTTCAAAATGTAGGACTGAAGCACTTGAGAGAATATTTATTCATTTAAAATACAAGACATAACATTGATGGGCTGGTTAGGGATGTTCATATTTGTCTTAATGCGCAATGATTCCACCCGTGGAGAGTCCTTTTTAATATCTTCTGGGCACTAGTAACTGTAAAATGTCCATGCCAGGCAGTGAAACAGAGAACTTTAAAATTCAAGGATAACAATTTCTGTTGTTTTCTACTGTTTTGCTGAATAGAATAAAAGAATTTAAACCCCAACTGATCAGGCAAGAATTGAATCAGTTGAGTTACCTCTGTGTTCTTGAAGTAGTCATTTTAATGCCCTAGGCTACTTTGTTGTTGTGTGAGATGTAATAATTGATTTAACATTTTAGATATGGTTTTAGTGTTATGTCAGAGAGTAAAGGAAGCTTCTTCAGTGCTGTGTCATGGTATGTATTTTAAATAGTGTCTCCTGATCCATGGGAAGTCCATGGAAATTCTGTTTTGAAAACCAACTAGCATTGCTAGCAGTTTTTGTTACTGAATCAGCTCATGTCTGTATTGAGAACAATAATTAGGAGAAAAAAAACCCTACCCTTTTTTTGGAAATTAAAGTGCTCAAATGAATGCTGTAGTATAATGTGGTTTCTTAGTTAGTCTGGTCTCAGTTTTACACAGTTTCTGTTGCAATTTGCAAAGCCAAACGCTTATTCCAGACTTTGCAAGAGTGCTGAGTTCCTGAAACTTTGCTTGCTGTAAATACTGGAAATGCACCTACATGCACAGAACATGGTTTGGGATTAGATTTGCATGCCTAAATGTTGCACCATTGGATCTATTTAATCTCCCATTAGAAGTGAATAGCTGTCCTGCCATTAAAAGGAACGTGTTGTGTCATGTAGCTTGGCAAGAATTTCCATCCTATCTGCAGCAGGAAGTCTGAAGAAGGCAAAGCTGCCAAGTGCTTTGCGCTTCCTGGGACACGACTGCACCTGGCAGCTCTGAGACACCCAGCTGAGAGGCCTATGTTCAGCCAGGCTGAGGGAATGGCTTGCAGCTGCATTCTCTCATTGCTGGGAATAGTCTGTCTTGCTGCAGAGATCTGCTGTTGGTGCAGTACTGGCCTCAGGTGTTCACCAAAGCATGCTGTCTAGTGGTATCATATGCCCCGTCACCTTCAGACACTGACATATGTCCTAAAAGCCATCACAAGTATCCCGCTTCCTCCCCATGCCTCCCTCAGTGGCCAGGCCACCGCAGCTCTCACTGTGCCACTGCCCTTCCTCACGAATCATCATCTGAAAGTTGTGCTTTTAAGGACCGTATTAATAAACACTTGTTTATGAAGTATGCATAAGATAACTCTAAGTTTTTGGTAAATAGCTGGAATTGGTAATGAGAAAATTGGGGTGAAAGCTCAGTAGAGGTGGAGAGTATGTTTTTGCAAGGACGTAACAAAACTTTTAACTGAAAAACTCGAAATGTAAACAAAGATTTATGTAGAAATTTTATTGTATAATCTGAATTAGCATCTTCATTTAATATCTATAGCACACTCTGAATTATTTTTGCAAGCTTCATTTTTTTGTTTTGCCGGTTTTTGGAATAAGGCAGCTACATACTGAAGGATGAGCAAGCAAACAGCTTTTATCTATCTTCATACATTAGTAGTGGTTGAGAATGCCACTCCCCAGCACACTTTTTAGAAGGATCTCATTTCAGATAATGTTTCTTTTTATTGGTTCTTCAGTGATTAGCCTTGGCTTCTCTGCCTGCCAACTGGCCTCTCTGAGAAACTTACATATAGTAAACATGAATTTATATATAATTTTCAGGGGAATAATCAGGATACTTAAATAAATAAATAAATACGCTCACAATACAAGGTGGATTAAAAAAAGCCTTTAATGATAAAGAAAGCTGTTGTACAAAATCAGTCTGTAATTAATCTGAGATGTCTCTTGTACAGCTAAATATTTTTTTTGGTCCTGCAGTCTACTATATGCATCTAAACATATATATACATATATAATTTAAGATCATGTGCACAGTATGATAACTGAGTCTTGATGAGAAGCATGTTCATGGGTGCTAATAATGAAATGAAATCTTACTTATTTTCAGTATATAGTTTACTTGGACTATAAATTAATTAAAGCACTATGTAATTCTCTGGGACTTGTGGTTTCTAGATGACAAATCCATCTCAGTATCTTTTTTAATTTGTATTCTGTGTACAGTTATTGGACAACTTGGTGCTCATCTCTCTTTTGTCTGTGCCAGAATCATAGAAGCCAGAACTACAACTACACGTTTCATCACTAGTGAGAAATATCTTTATGGAGCTTGATTTCTTTTTAGTGTTTTGTTCCCCAGTAGCTCTTATAATAAATTGTCTGATAATATGTTCTTTTTTTACTTTTTATCAGTAATTTGAAGTGTCAGTCTGTCTTTCAGGATTAGGGCACAAGTTCCATTAAATTTCATGCCTCCCTAGCAGTCTTGATAATGGAGTTTTAGATATTGAAATAACAATGAGAGAGGAGTGTGAGAACTCTCCAAGAATATCTTGCACTAACATAATGCCATACTTGAACAGTCTTATGTTTTTCTGACGCTGTAAGCTAAAAAAAAAAGTCTTGGTAGAATGATGGATTTATGCAAGTCCCTTCTAATTTACATGTGCTCTTATGTATTAATGGAACTGTTTATAAATTATAGAGGAAAGTCATAATTTAAAGTCACAATATTACTACTTCTAAGGAGCTAAATTTAAAGTTACAATATTACTACTTCTAATTCTAAGGAGTTAACAAGAGTTGTAAGCAGTCAAGAGAGACATGTTTTTTCAGTCATTTATAGCTTAGAACTCTCCCATTTTGTATAACAAACACTTGCCTAAAATACCTCTAGCGACCTTGATTGGGCAATTTCACAACAGTGAATTTGGATTTATTCCCAACTCTTTATTATTACTATGAAAACAGTAGAAGCTACTCACATACTAATTTCTTAAACTGTAACCTATAGTTTCAAATTACTGAAGACTTAAAGATTACTAATATTATTTCTCTATGTGTGGTCAGCATTCATGAGATGTTTTGTAGAATAATTAGAAATCTTGGGTTTACAAACAAGATGTCTGTGGATTATACAGCTATCCTCAGTAAACCTAAACTATAATGTAGTGCAAAATCATGGATTCTAGGAGCAACACTAACTGGTGCAAGCTATCTGTCTTTTTCTGTGAAGTCTCATCTTTTAAGAACTACGTAAGTTCAATAGCAAGATGTAGAAAAATAATAATTAAAAAAAGAAGTAAAAAAAAAAGCTTAAGTCCTATGTTGAGAACTCAATTATTCCTGTAGAAACCTAAAGCTAAGTTTACTGTTGGTGCACAAGTCTGTGCAAGGTTGTCCCATAACTGTAAACAGTAGTAGTCTGCACAGTGCAGCAGTGGAGGCTTTCTGGCCTTCAAAATATTCACTGAAAATATATGAAAGTACTTTTCAAGCTTAAGAGTTGTCACTTACTCTGTACTGAGAGAACAGTTGGTGAATGAGTGCAGCCTTGTGAAAGAGATCTCAAAGGAAAGTTTCTGGTGTTGGAAATACCTATGAGAGTTATTTATGAGTATTGTGAAGATGTACATCTCTGTTCAACAAGAGGTCACTGCAGAACAACCTGAGCTAAATCAGTATTATGGGAAGAAAAATCTGCAGATGGAAAACACAGCATTTGAACAAGTAGGCCAGTGCTTTTTTCTAAAATTAAATAAATGCATTAAAAATTCAAGCTTTGGACAACCTCTTTTTTTTTTTTTTTTTTCCTACAAAAAATGTTAAACCCTGAACTTCCACAAGACAGTTTGGACAAGCTAGCTGTTGATATTGCAAACATAGTTTATAGCTGCGGATCATCAATGAACTACAGGTTTAAAAGTTGGTCCAAAAGTAGATCTTCTGAGAACTGGATTTCAGAAGGAAAATATCTGATGTGTATTCAGACTAATCTTGCTAATAATTGAACATTCTGTTGATCCTCAGAGTACATTGTACAGTACAGTAAATTTTAAAATCCTGTGATGACAGGTATGAAGTGGTCAACTAAAAATATCACCCTGTTTAGTCAAAATCACTAAGGATAACGTATATTGTGAGGTACCTGTGAGGTGTTCCACAAAAATAAGGTTGTTTCAATTATTGTTTTGGTCAGTTTTTCCTCATTGTCTCTTTCTTTTTAGATCTATTATTTTTGGTAAAAATCAGTTCTAGAGTCTTGTCAAACTGATTGACATTGAGATATGATGGTAGATCAGTTCAGTTTAGTACAACACAGCTTTTCTGTTGTGGATTGCATGTGTTCATAGTTATTCGAGCTTGCTAGGTACTAGAGCCAATATCTAAGCAGTCTACTTGAACACACCATGTTCACCTCAATTTGGAGAAAATATGTCAAATTCTGATGAATACTGTGACTTCTTTTAAATAAGCACTCTGACTTCCTGCTGCAGACAAACTGATGCATCAGCCAAATTTGGCTTGAAAATATTTCAGGTTCATAATCTTTGCTAATGTTGGGAGAACAGCTTCAGCTTCACCTTATTGTAAAACGTGAAGAATGTGTTTTGTGCATTTCTAGTTGTTACATTAAATAAAAAGTGTTTTGCTCTGCTTTACATTAGAAAAGGAAATGTGCATACTAAGTTCTGTTGTTTATTACTCTGAGAGTTCAGGTTTGCCCATTACATGCAAAAATGCTGCGCTTATTTGGATGTGATAGGTGAATACCTATCAACTTAATGATATGCATGTTTTTGTGCACTATTCTGTTTTTGTAGGGTTTTGAAAATTAGGGCCAGATGGGTTGGATTGCTGCCAGTGTAATATAACCACTTACTGCCCCAATGGCATAAGTGAAGTAAAAAGTTGTCCTTAGCTGGAGAGTACTGTGAAGGTATACATGTGAGTGTTGTGAAGTTCTGCTTTGTAAAGCCAGGTGCAACTACTCTATATGTTCAACCCTGTGTTAGTGTAATAGCAAATGGGAAGCAGAAGGCAGAAGCTAGAGCAGTCCTAGAGTGACCTGGCCTGCACATCAGTCTGAATGATCTCGGAGGTCTTACCTTGCTGGGGCCAGAACTGTTCTGCTTATTTATAAAGGGGCATATTTTTGTGGCGCCACTGCGGAAGAAATGTACAGTCAGCTCTAGTGAAAACTATTGGTCTCAGAAGTTACACGGAGTGACTGAATGCTACTCATAAAAGCACTCAATGTCAGAATATGAAAATGCTCTTTGTTTTTGCTGAAAATAATTATATTCCAGATGTTTTATGTACATTCCAGATATTACACTTACTTTTGTGTACTGAAATGGCTGTTTGACAACATACTTTGTAGATAAATACATAGTAAACCTTGCTTCTCTTTCCCCCATAGTGTATCACAGATGGAGTAAATGGGGCTGTAACTCCCCTGGGTTTTTAAAAATGCGCTGCCTTAGTTCAGATGCTGTGGCTGCATCATTGCCTCACTACTAAAACTGTCTGACTCAGTCTGGCATACTGGATGCAAAGCCCTGCTAGATGAAACTGATAGCTTTGCTTAAAATCTCTTTATGGATTATTAATCACCAAAACAGAGACTATAACATATTGCAAATATTTACTGGACTGCAAGTGCTATCATGGCTGGATAATCTGGTAGATTTGAAAGGCAATGGTGAGCAGCTATTCTGAATGGGTGAGCAGTTACTCTGAATTAAGAACTAGGTAAAATGTAGAAGTAGTAACTGTAACAAGAGTTTTGACTTACCTAATTAAAATGCTTTTCTTTCAACCTGGCAGAAGTCTCTCTCCCTGGAGTTCAAGGAAAGATTTCAGGATTTTCTCTTAAAATGATCATTTTGAAATTACAGGAAAGATGACTGAGGTGAATAAAAGCTTTGTCTAGAAATACTTAGTATGTGTTGAATTTCTTTTTTTTTAATGAATTATATATGTTGGAACACAGAATACAGTTGGAATTAATGAAGATGTCTGCTTGTACATTCACTTCTGTTCCTTATTTTTTTCCACAAACTAATATGTATGTGGATCTGTGAAATTTGTTTTAAAGATTTTTTTCTCCACTACCCCCCCTCCCCCCTTTTATTTTAGAGAGTGCTTTTTTCCCTCCCTTAATTGTGGTTTGGTGTTTTGTTACTTACATAAGTTGATGTAATAAAATGTAAGCAACCTCTCTTAATTCAGTTAAGGCGCTCCTGCCAAAGGAATTGTTTTGAAAACTTGGGTCTTAGCCTCTCCTCACCCAATGACAAATATATAGAGGAAGTTAATGTGCTCATCTTCTTGGAAAGCATATTTAACAGGAAATGGGGGCTATATTTAAAGCATGAAAGGAAAGTGTTAATTGTAACAGGTTGTTGATTAACATAATTACCATACAGAATTAACTTATCATTGTATAAACTAAATTATATCAAGGAGGTATCTAAACAGAAGAAATGCAAATTATCACATATAGTGAGATGTATTTTGCTAATAAAACTCATAGGTTGTATGAATGTTATTTTGATAGTGTTGGAATCCTAATGTTGACTGAAATGTATTGAAACTTTTGCCTTTTATGAAGTTTAACATGCACAAAAAATCCACTTGCATTTCTATTTTTGAAATTATTTATTTTAGCTAAAGGATTTTCTATGTTAAAAATCCTGTAGCACAGCCACAGAAGTCCCAGTGGATAGCAATCTAATGGGCAGAGATGAGGAAGACAGCAGTTGAGGGTTGCTAGCAAGGCAAGGATAGTTCTCATTTCAACCATGTGGCTAAGTGCTCTTGACTCAAAGGGAAGCCAAGTATATTCTTTAACCCCATATGAATGGAGTGCTCTTACAGCTTAACTCCTCTGTGCCCTTTCAAAGTACGAAAATTTCTGTCTGACTTTATGAATTTTGAAATATTTTAATTTCCTCAGTTTTGCTCAGGTTTATTAGAGTTTCACTGTGGCTAGGGTAGCAATTTGGAATCAAGCACAAAGTAAAAAGGTATTTTATGAAGCTATTATTAATATAAAACTTTGTGGTAAAGCAGTATCTCCTCCAGAGTTAAAGATAAGGTCCAGCCTCTCCAAGATGCTGCATGTTCAGTTGTCATCTGACGGAGAGTTACAGTATTGCTGATGCACCATCTAATTTCCAGGCATCTTCCCACTGCCCCTGGTCGGGGGTCTTGTGCAACACCCTGCAGTCTTGCCTGGTGCTGAGCCCCTTCAGCTCATTCGTCATTCTACAAGCCAAGGTAGCCCAGCACCCTCAGAACTGGGCTGAGTGTCATTCTTTCTCACTGTTTAACAGACTGATTAAAACGTATTGTTGCAAACTTATTTTTGTGGCTTTTCTGTTTTGGACAGCACAAGCGTAGGCCTTGCACTTTTCCTGTGCTGATTTCCTGATTCAGAGTCTGTGCCAGCTCCCACTAACAGCACTGGGGCTATTCCAGTAATTGTTTTGGAAGGAGAGCTTAGGAGGAGTCCTCAGTTAAGCTAATTTTCAGCAGATTAACCATTTATTTGCTGGTCCCTCTTCTAATTGCATTTTTTTACATGACCTGTAGTTATGGTGTCATTGCAATAAAGATATGAAATTTAGATATTACAACATTACTTTGATCTTTGCTAAATAAATAAGAGGCAATGTAATGGTGGCAGACATACTCCTAGAAATTCGAGCTTCCAGATTTCTGTGGCTACCCATCTCTCCTACTTTGTACTTGCAGTTAGAGAGCTATGTTTTTAATAATCTGTCAGTCAGGCCAACTACATGTATTGAAGGTCTGGAAGCAATTTCCTTTTGAAGTCTTTGTTTTTCTTTTTTTTTTTAACCTTTGTTAATGGACTGTCAGGTATAGTTGGGTTAATAGCTAAAGGACTTGTAAATGTAATCTTCAGTAATATCTAGTGTTGGTTATTTTATTACCACTGTGGCCAGAGTGGATGAAAGTGAGAAACAGATAAGTCTTGTGCCTGTGGAACAAGTGAGATCCTGAGGATTTATCAGAATAGAGTTCATTATTTGGTTATCGTCATGGGTGAAGATTCAGAGGCTGAGCTGAATATTACAACTAACCATTGGAGAGCTTGGTTGAAGTGGGAAAGGTTCAACAAAGGGATTGAACTTACCTCAAAATATGCTTCTTAACGTAGTGAAACTGCATTCTGCCAATTTTAAATTAAAGGCACATCGGGAATGTGAATTTTATGAAACTCAGATTTTTTTTCAATGACTTTAAAATTTTAATTTACACTTTAATTTTTATGAATAAAGTGATTTAAATATGTTTCTTTATAGATTTAAAATATAGAACTGTATGATAATGAGAGGATTGGTGTTTCTTAGGTATAAGTTATAATTCTGGAAACGTACTTCACATATTTTAGTTTGCTCCAGTATGAATTTATTTTTATTAATCTTTGAGATATTTCTTCTGAAACAGATTTGCTTTCTGACTGTACCTGCCCTTACAATATCAGATATGTAATTTCTCATTCAACATGTGATAATATTTTACATGTTTAGGAGCTTTAATGTAGTGCTCGGCTTTTTAAAAAAGACAAGTAATGAGATTGATCTCCAACTCTGTAGAAAAAAAGGTGTGCTTTGTCAGTCTCCTTTTAAACATTATCCCAGCTATATTTGCTGAAATTTGTTGTTGCTTGTCGTTATAGTAACATAAGTGTTATGCAGGTTTAGAAAGAATAAGGGCCTCTTCTGCACCTTTAAGAAGAAAACTTGCTCTGAAGCATTGAGCCTATTGTTACTGTCTGTTGAGCTAGGCAGTAATCAGCATTAATGCTAGTTCCATTTCACAAGTTCTTTTTAAGATGATGTATACATTAATGAATTCTAAGGCATGTTGTCTTGTTCTCTATCAATAGTACCACTGAATCAGAAGAAATAATAATAGATCATAGTTGCAAGTATAAATTGTGTGGGCCAAAACAATCCTCAGTATTGTTCCACTTACTTTGATGAAAAAAAATTGCATATTTTTACAAAAGTTTTATCATTAAACAAATATCACTATTTGGAGCAATCAAGACGGATAAAAACAAGCTAACGGTACACTGTGTCAAACACATGATCTTAAACTTCAGTTGTTTCATTTAGCATTTCATCCCTAGAGTGAGGCTTATATTAGCCCCATTACTATTACAGCCTTTATCATACATCAGTCAGCCACTTGTAACATGGCCTTTTTTGGGTAACTACAAAAATAAATACCTTTCTATTTTCTTTTTCCTTTTTTTTTTTTAGTGTTAGTTAATTGTTTCAAATATGGAAAAAACACAGTTTTAAATGGGTAGGAGAGCAGTAGATTGGACCAAACCTGGAGAGTGGGAAAGTGAACAATGGAGGCATGTTTTCATTAGATTAGAAATATTATTCTTTGCAACTCAAGGTGCAAATTATGCTGCGCCATAATGTTCATTTCAAACACACAAGATAAAATTTGCATATCTAAATTGGATCAGCTTGAATGGGTTTCCCTGCTGTCTCATCCCCTCAGCTGCAGTCTTTCTGAAATGGCCTGCAGGTGGATCCAAATAGTAATCTTTAAGCCTATTTTTAAGAGCATCTCTAAAATAAATATTTTTCTTTTAGTTTTATATTGATTTCTTGCAGTGCACATCAGCAAAAATTCTCCTATGCCTCATATGAGTATAATCTACATGATAATTGGAGCTTTAAATTTAATTCTGTTTACACTGACTTTAAGAATAACAGTTTCAACTCTCTCAATAAAATCACAGTTGTTTCATAATGTTAAAATAGCATTGGTTTATCCTTTTTTTTTTTTTTGATGAAACATCTTAGAAGTATATGTAATTTCTTTACGATAAATGTGAAAAATTTTGCCATCCAAAGGGGGTCTGGGGAAGACCCTGAAAACAATCTTGTTCTACACTTCTGGGTTTTTCTTCTGTTTTTTAAAGGTAAACTTACTAATACTGAACTGATTCAGATTTCGGTTCTCTCTTGCCATAAACTTCTTTCCTATAACTTTGATAATATTTTGTTACATTCATCTTGATGGAAGTGTATAGATTTTTCCCCATTAAAGCCATTATACTCTTAACAGATTTTTCTAAAGTATGATTTTAGTTCATTTCATCTATCTGCTCAATTTAATTTTGTGTTTATTTGGTAGTATGACCTCAGACAACAAAGAGAAACAGCAAAAGAAATAATTTAACTTCAGAGGACAACAGGGGTACAGTTCAAAGATAATGTTTTAATTCCTGTAAAATAGAGTTAAAAAGTTCTAAGGGGAGTATTTTTACAGTGTTTCTGCTTATATATATACTTCAGTGTACGTAAAAAGGTGTAGCAGAGTCTTAGACAATAGTGGTTTCTGTATGTTACTCTAAAAAACAAGGTATGACCTCAAGTTTATGACAGTTCGTTTATGTTTTACTAGCTATGCATGTATTTTAACTGCAAAATTTTCATATAAGAATAAGGAGTATGCTGTAAAGAAAGTCCTCACGCTCTGCTTAATGAACAAATAGAAGCAGGAAAGCGTTTGATGCCAACAGAGACGGTCACAAGACCCTGTCCAAGGTGCTGAGGATTAGAATTCGTCTCAAGGCTGTGAGATGGTATTTCACCTGCTACGGAAGGCTAATTCAGGGTGCTTGAGCTGTAGTCTTCTGTAAATCATTGCGGTTATTACAAGATTATACTCTGGGTAGGTTTGGGGTTTTGGTGCTTTTTGGTTTGGTTTTATTTGGGCTTTTGTTGTTGTTTTGTGTGGTTTGGGTTTTTTGTGGGTTTTTGTGTTTGTTTTTTGGTGGTGGTTTTTTTTTTTTTTTGGTTGGTTGTTTGTGTGTTATGAGTTTTTTTTTCTTTTTCTTTTTTTTTTTTTTTTTTTCCCCTCTCCCCACTTCCCATCTGGTACATGTAGAATGTTAGAGTGTTATAGAAAAGTGAAATTTGGTTTGGTAGTTTTATGTAGGGGTGGTTAAAACTCAACATTAGCAACTATTTATCAGTTTACCTACTGGCCTTAACTCAGGCTGGTGTTTCTGTTCTTTTCCCTAGAAGATTTGAAGGCTCTTTTAAGTTCTACATGTAGTTCTGATTTACATATTGATGGAGTTTGTTTATTTTGTTTTTGCCAAAGTAATTTGAAATTTTATGACGACAAGCTAGGAATACTGCTGTATCCGATAATGATGATGCTCTTATATATCAGTTAGAAAACAAAATTCTTCCTAATTAGTATTTCTGGATCCAATATTAACATTGCATGTTTTTTTGAAGATCGGAGTTACTGTATTCTTCCCTCTGAGTGATATTTAAGGAGTTGTGGTTGACCTAGGGTCCAATGACTATGTCTAACTCATGGAGCCTACTCTTTTCTGTTACCACAGCAAGAGATTAATAATACTACTTCTGCAAAAAACACCCTAAATATCGTGGGGGCTAGGGTAATGAATAAGACGTATATTCCAGTAGTTGTTCTTTGACTGTAGGATTAGTTCTCTTGCTTTAGGTTTTTAGGGAATACGGTAAGGTCTAAATGTTATTTTTTATTATGGAGAACATAAAATGCCAGCATTTTCGGAGAAGATTCTGACTATGTTGTGATGGGGAGAGTTGAACACCAGACAATATGGTGCTGTTGTGCTCAGTTTATTGTTGGGCCAAGCAAAGAAGGATGGGCTGTGTTAGGGAAAGCTTCTTGCACATGCAAACACACACATACACATCTTGAAAGTTAACTGACCTGTGCTGTGTTGGGGGGAGAATGCAGAACTCTGACCAGTCCCAGTGTCAGGCTTTGGGCAACAGATTGCTGACGGGCCACGCCACTCACATCTTGGGTACTCTGCTTCTGCAAGGTATTGGATCTCCATGTAACCAATGTTCCCCCACCATCTCTATTAGTGTGTGTGGGCATTAGCCAGACAGCCACAGACCGCCAATCAAATCAGCCCACAGTGGTATCGCGGTGCACCTTTACAGATGTTTCAGGTGGTGTTCTCCTGTCACTTGTTGATCCATGACCTGTACCAATGTTCGTAACATTATAGTGTAAGTGCACATTTCCAAAGGTAACATCGTGTTGTATATTGTATATAGTATATTGGATACTGTGTTGTAATTCTGAAAATAGATTATTAGAATAATTTTGTGTGAGATGATACCTACATGTGTTAAGATAATATGTTTGCCAAACTATAGGTGTGGTGTTTGGCTTTTTATGGGAAGTCTTAGGCAAAAAATTATCATAGTTTAATCATTTTTAATGAAATTCCATGCTGTTGCCTTTACGGTTAACGCCGAGTCTTTTAAACTGCATTTACTATTTATAATAAGGCCAAAGTGTTTCAGTATAGCAGACATACCACTTGTGCTAAGTGTCCTTTGTCATCTTCTTTTAGATCTTTTGAAAGTATTTGCCATCAGGAAAGTATTTACCATCAGGTAGAATGTGGACTATTAGTTCATTAAGGAAATCAGGGTACAGAAAAGTTAATTAAAATGAAATAGTTGCTTTTCTGTAAGACAAGAAATATCCTGAAAGTTACCAATAATCTTTGTTAAAAAGCAGTGTGTGTGCTTTGCAAAGAAATCATTTGTTCTGCTATAGTGAAGCTAATTATTCTCAACACACACTAGCTATGTCAAATTGCAAAATGAACATCAGACTTTGTATGTTGTAGGAATTAAAACACCATCAGTTGAGTTAATGAAGAGCACACAATGAATATGATCTCATTTTTACAATGCAGTTAAAGTAGAAGCCATTTAAAGAACTGTTGCAAAAATCATGATTTAAGGGGAAAAACAAACAATAAAGCAGATCTTTACTATCTATTTTAATTACTTTCTGCTTAGAGGTATGCCTTAGGTTTATTTATTGTTTGATTTCAAATTCTTTTAATTCTTTAAGAATACAGTGGCTAATGGTCCATTCTGAAATCAAATACATACAATCTTCTGTATTCCATTATACAAAGCCAAAGAAAGTCATTTGGGATTGTTTCATTACGATATCATATGAAGATCCCTACTTGAAATTGCAAGTTAACGTAAGGATGGGAATGTGAAATAGAATATGAAACACAGAAGAGAAAGAAAATTCTTGTGGGTTTTTTTTTTTTCAAAATGGGAAAAAATGAAACTGTGTTTCTGAAGTATGTTCTGAACATGTGAATGCAATGAAAATGCCATTCCCTATTCATATTTTAATCATTTTTATTTTGTAGAATTGCTTACAAAGAGAGCACTACAAAAAAATCTTTCTGTAACAAATTATTTCCTTTAAACTTTCCTAATGCTTGGTGCAAATAAGAAGTTCTGTTGTGGCCAAGGACAACAGCAATTTTCTTTTTGCATATATATAAAAGAGATGGGAAGATTGATTTTCTTCCTTTCCTCCAAAGATCCAAGATATGTGGTTCTTCCCTTTGTCAAAACTATGTATGCACCTAGAAAACCTAGGACATGAAGTCAAAAGTCTTGACTCTAACAGAGGCAGGGAACCCTCAGTGCACTTAACCAGTCCCTTCAGAAATGAAAAATAAATCTTGGGAGCTTAGAAGAAGCCCTGTTAAACTACCTATACCCAAATCAATATTTTTTATTAGAGATCGTTGTAGTCAAATAACCCAATACAGTTAAGTTTTACATTAAAAAAATTCAGATTCACAAGGTTGGCAATCAACCAAGTATTTTGTTGGCTGCCAGTCAATCAGTTATTGACAGAGAGGGCATTTGGTGTAGGCATATGCTTGTTTAAAGTGTTTGACATAATGAAGGGTGTTCTTTTCTGTACACTTTGCTATGGCAACCCTGTAAATTTACAGGAGATTAATTTATTGAATTGTACCCTACTTGAGCCTAAATGAGGTACAATGTGCAGTGCTATTCAGCAAGTTTCAGTATTTAGGATGTATTCAAAAACCATATAATATTTAAACTCCTTTAGATAAGTGCATGTGCTACAGTAAGATATGGGCAAACTTCTACATATGTTCTGGTTATGACTGTATATCTGTAGGGAGAAGGAAGAAATTAAATGTTCTGGGGATTTAACATGCAATTATCCTCCAAGGTCTCCAAAGGAGGTTGCTTATAATGGTTTTCTAGTAGCTTTGGGATGAAGCAGAATATGGGTTTTGTTTTTTATTTTCATATTTCTTCATGTAAAATTCTGAATTATTTGGTTTTGTATTTGATATAAAATTACTAAAAATAGCTTTTGTAAACATTGAAAATACCTCCTAGACTCAATATGTGTGATGCAGACATTAGTGTTGGAGCATGTGTCTGGAGGCACATGGATGGAGTTTGGCCTAGTGGTGAGAGTGTTTTAGCCACATATTACAAAAAATGCCATTTTCCTTTCACTCTGTGCAATATCTCAGAAGAATAAGCTTCTACTTAGGTGCTGATATATCAGCCAGACAACTAAAGTTAGGTGTGCTGTATCTGTATTTCTGTATGGGTGCTAAGAGAATTTAAGCTGATGTAAATTGTGTTGATATTTTGTTTGTAAAAGTGAAAAATTCAACATGTATATTAAAAAAGCATTAAGATGAAAGAATCATAAATTATTTTTTATCCTACTGGTGCATCTAGGAAACAGGTTCTTATGTAAAGTTTGACTTCTGCTTTATGCGTGACATGCCTTGTTTGCATTGGTAAAACACATTCATCTCTTTACCTGAACTCAGGTTGTTTTACTTGAACTCAGTGTCATTCAAACATTGCTGTTGCAGTTTCAAAGTCATGCTTCATGTTTTGTAGTGCTCCCCACCCCACTTCATTTGTGTAGATCAAGTTTCCTTGTCCCAGGGAAATCATGCTCCACTCACCTAGCTGGATGGTAACAACTGAACTTATTGCTGATCTAGAGACAACTGCTTTGCAAGAAAATCCCTTCCTCTTTTAATCTCCTCCATACCATTTCTTCCTTCAGTGAGCAGTATATCAAAGTAAGTTGTCATGTATTCTGCAGAGAGTATATAGATGCAACTGTCAGTTATTTAGACCAAGGTTAGTTTTGAGTCTCATGGGAAAAACTTGCGGAAGTACTAGAGCTGCCAATAACAGTTAATTGGAATGCTTTTTCTCTCATTTTCAGATACGCAGGTATAATAGCGATTGGAGAAAACTGGCAATAATGTCTTTTGTCACCATGGGGAAGAACAATGGTGCCAATTTAATGAAATTTTTTCCTGTCCTGAAAGTGTCACATCACCTTAAGCTTGGTTTGATCCCCCTAGTGAAGCTCTAATTTTAATGCTAATGCTGATAATTTAGAGAAGATTTTTCAACAGCACACAGAATGTGTTAAGTGCACTGTGATCTGTGTGCAGAAAATCCAATTATATGTGGTTGTGATGTCACCTACCTCAGTGCATAGATTTATATACTTGCTGTCTTTTTGCCACAGAAATATTGGTGCAATGGAGTGCAGGAGAGGATGGTGCTGCAATAGCAGAGGAGGAAGAAAAGTCAGCACATAGGAGAATGGGAGGTTTTGTTAACATAACTTGGTGTTTTGGAAATAGTTTTCCATGTGGTTTGAAATGATCTCATGCTTTCATTAGTACGGGTTTAGAATTCATTAATTTTGTTGCCTTCGTTATTTAGATTTAGTTTTTACATTGTAGTTTGCTATGAGTTGACTTCAATGGGAGTGGCCAATAATTGTCAATAGGAAGATTGATCAGTAGGAACAGATTTCCCTTCCAACCCCCAGTTAAAGCACCTACCATATAATGAAAGTATGACAGATGGAACACACTTGTGAATCTTTCATATGAAATTAGAGAGCGAAGGATTTATTTTCAGATATTATCTTCTGTGCTGTAACTTTAGTTATAACCTAAGATTCTGCAAAATATGATTATTAATGATATGATGTAGTTTCATCTTATGGCTTGGTTAGTTGGCAAATCACAGTTGAACCTTGATCATTAATTTAATATGGTTTAAATCTTGCCTTATCTTACCCCATGTCAGAATGGTGTGAGATCCTTTAATCAGTTTCCCGAAGTTATACTCTTCTTGTTTATTGATCTGTTGAAGTCAGCACAAAACACACAGCTGTACTTTTGGCCAGCTAAGTTAGGACTCTTAGGAAGGTAACAAATCATTAAAAGCTATTTCCAACTATATTGTGTTTGTCACTACTACTGAGCCTATCCATTTCTGGAAACCATTAAATGTATTGGTTAAGTTAAAAAAAAACAAACAAACAAAAACAAACAATGAAATAACAACTCACTAAAGAAAGCAACCTTGTTTAATTTTCTTACTAATTTGTATTACTTAACTAATTTGAGAATTGATAACAGAATGTTTGAGTGATTTATGGCTTGAAAAAGAAGACCAACATTTTCCTCCTTGAAAATGGAAATTGGCTTGTCAGACATTTAGATGAAGAATGATCAATCAATAGGATTTTAATAAGGAGAAGGTTTAAAATTGACTGAAGGTGGCTTTTGTTTAAAGGTGATTTGGTATGTGCAAATTACTAAGCTCTCCCTGGAGAGGATTTTCAAAGGCAATAATGGGCACTGATTTTTCTTTGTTTATTCCATTCTCTTTCTGTTCCCCTTGCCAGGGATTCCAGTACTTACCTCTCCATTCTGTCTCTGAAATCTCCCTGCCTGCTTTTCAGGCCCTGTGAATTATTCTGCTTATTTGTATTTACAGCTATGAGTTTTAACCGTTATTTTTCTCCAGTGAGCATGTTGTCTGGATAAACTTATTTATTGTCATCATAAGTTCGTGTTAGGCATAGGGACTAGCTTAGAAACACAAATTTTGAAAGTATATGCACACATTGGAGAAGCAGAGTTGACTTGGAAAGTCCCATTAAAATCCTGCCTTTTGGTTTCCTGTTGGAAAATGTAGTACGATGGGCTTGGTGATAGAAAACTGTTTCTACTGGCAATTATAATCACATTGGTTGGTTTGTTTTCTCCATTAGTGAAGTCTGTATTGGACTTTCTGAAAGTGAGTCAAGTAAAGTTAGATAAAAAAGCTCCATTCTTTGTGCAATCTTCATCACATAGGTATACAAGCTCTAGATACATGCCAAATGTGTTAAAACAGTAAATAGCACACCCACACAAATTCTGGTTGTCACTACTTCCTCACAGTATTTTTTCCCCCACTTAGGTTTTTATCCCAATTTCAGTCTGTTTTCTTAGCTCTTCCTGTAATTTACTGTTTCCCATGCCTTCTATCCTAGTGACTTAGAGGCTGGCTTTATGTTCCAGTCTCAATTTTGTACCCAATCTTAGAGCTTTTTTTCCCTTCAGCACCCTCTAAGAAAGTGCATACTGGTAACACAATTTCAGAAGAGGTTCTAATTGTGTGCAGACTTCTTTTCCGAGGTTATAATGAGAAGAGCACACAGATCGCTCTCAACAGAAACAAAGTCCAAGTTTCTTCCCCAAAGCAGAGGTTACCAAAAACTTGTAAGTGAAAAATTCATCACTTTCCTCATGCACATATTTTTTTTCCTTTTTTTATTAACACAAAAAAGTAATGATTGTTTCTCTTCTTCATTGAAATGACTGGGACCAGGATGGAGATAATTTTCGTGTGTTTTTCTCTTTCTTGTCTTTGGCTTTATCTATAAAGTTACTATGAAACTGCAAATTTGGCAGTCTTAAGAAACCAAAAAGTATAATTGAGAGAGTCAGAGTAGTGATGCAGACCTTGCTACAAACCCTAACCGTGATTAATATTTTGCTTGTGAATTTTGTGAGTGATTAGAATTATGCTGTATGTATAGTCTCTGCAAGAGAAATTTCAAATGCAATGATTTAATCCATCTGCTTCTGATTACCTGAACATGCTCAAAATCTCTTTGAGCAAGCTGGTGTATCAATGCTGTTGGCTTTCCAATGAAAAACACATACTGTATTTTCCTGCTATATAGCAAATTCCAACAGAGGCTACTAAACAGGTCTCTGAACTGATGAGAAAAGGTTGAGGGCTTGAATTCTCAATAGTGATGGCAATTCCTGATAGGGAACTATAACAGACACTTTTGCAGCCAATTCTGATCTTTCAAAATGTTCTGTTTCATGTGGTCTGCTGTTGAAGCCAAGTAATCTGGGCAGAAAGGACAATGTTCATTCACAGTTTAAAGCCAGAAGGTAGAATTAGCTGATTTAATCTGACCTTCTGCAGTTCTTGGGCTGCTGTGTTTCACAACGGTATTGATCTGTTTAGCCCAGTAGCCTTTCCTTGGCTAAAATGTATCATCAATTCAAAACTAACATTTTTCTGGAAGACAGACAAAGATGGCAAGTACACTGTTTCAGCAGGTAGCTTGATTAAAAGCTAGGTGTCTTCCTTGATAAATTAATTGATTTCTTCTTCAATTCCTCTAGCTTTATCTTCTAGCAAGCAGTTCTTGATATAACTCCTGGTGGTACATTAATGTGCCCTTTTTACAAAGAATACTTTCTTTGCATGAATGTTCCATGCTGGGGATGTTGATTGTTACCTACCAAAGGGATCTATAAAAAATGCAACAGCCAGGTGTTAAACCAAACTGAGATAACTACTGAAATACAGCAGTACAGATAAAACAAACAAACAAACAAAAGGTAAATTACCTTTTTGCAACTGAAAAAACCCCCACCCCTTACCAGTGAAAGACTGCCCAGGAAAATGTCTACATTTAAACTATATTAAAAAACAAACAAACACACACCACACCGTCCCCACCCTGCAATATAATTAAAAAACCAAAACAAAACAAAAGAAAACAAACTCAGAAAAGAGAAATCTGTCCAAGAATTACTAACTCACTTTAATAAAAGCAAAGCATTTTTAAAGTCAGGACTAGATGACTAGATGTTTGCTGCTTATGCATTCGTGCAAGTAGAATCTTTATTCATTTTCCAAAAATATCTCTTCCTTGTTGCAAAGATTTTCGAAGTAATTGAGAAACACTGAAGAGTTTAACCTTATTAAGGTATTCTAGTGATTTTGTAAATGTAATGCTTTTACTTCTCCACAGCTCACATACATAACTCTTAAAGTTCTTGATTTGACCTCCAAATCCATGATCCAAAATACTGATATAAATTTAACAAACAGCCATCGTGATACTTCTAATGTTTGCAGAAACAGTTACTCTGGCAAAACCAAAAAAAGTTGTACTACTTGTATGAAAGAGGCAGAAATTTGCTGACTTTTTTTTTTTTTTTTTTAATTACAAGTTTGAAAAGAGGATGTGACATAATATCACTCCTTGAGAGAATCAAGAAAATCAGGGTCTCTTACCTGCTATGAAAGAATAAGAAATCCATAAATAGCTTATTATGACATGGTCGAGTGTGACACCTAGAGGCCATATGTTTATGATCCCTAAAGAATAACTTCTTTTCAACTGCAAGTTTTGCACAGCACATTTAATTATGGACTTAACGAATGGAGCTGTCAGATTTTGAGAGACAAAGTATATTGCAACATATTAATATTTTTTCAGATTGTTCATGTTTAGGATATTTTTTTTGTGGCTTCCCTGACTAGGCTCTCTAGTATTCATATAAAGGAAAACAATAGATCATTATTGAGTGTGGTGAGGAGTGCTCAGTGCCCTGCAGCAAAGCCTGAAAGACCCCTGTACAGCTTATTCCAGCCCGAAGTTCTCAAAATCTAAGAAAATTCTTGCAGGTCCCATCTCAAGAAAATCCTTATAATATACTTGTGTCTGTAGTAAAATACCTGCAGGAAAGTCAGGCATGCACAAAATTCAGAGCTAGAAGTTTTGGCCCATGAATTTATGTCAGGGAATAAAGAGAACAAAAACATTTTTGAGCTGTTATGTGGATTATTTAGATCATGGATCTTGCAAAACAAACATACATGTAAGGGAAGATACCACACCTTCCTAACTTCTCATCTAAAAGTTACAAGTGCAACCATACCACTGCATCCCATAGAGGGGATATATCCAAGGACATCCTAATATGGTGACTGAACCAGATCAGTATGTTACAAATTTAGAGTGCTTTTCAGAAATGTGTGGTACTGTATTATCCAATGGGTATTGGCTCTAATAAATCCATTATAACTCTAGACCTCTTTTTGGCGAGATAGTTTATTTATTTGCCTTTGGCAGCACTTGTCATTTTCATACCTAAGTGAAGGGAAAAAGTCTTGGCGATAAATCAAAATGAGCAGAGTTCAGGTGAGGAGGACTTTGAATTTTCTATACAAGAAAGAAAACATTTTTCATTCTTTAGAATTTCGGTGATTTTTGTGGTATTCTAGTACTCAAACAGCACAGACGGTTTAGTGGGGTATATTTGTAGAGTTTGTAAAATATCTTCTATAGATCTAGAAGAGTGGACTGAAACTTCTCCAGAGATTTCTGGCTTAACCAGACTGTGAAATTGAAGATGGTTGGAAGTCATACTGGACACACCTCTTCATTGAGTATTGTTGACTCTAGAAACAAATGTGCCATATATATCTTGTACTCTCTGCACACTCTTTGACTTTACTATATGTAGAAATACAACATATTCAAGATAGAAGATAAGATGGCATTTCATAAACAGAGACGGGTGCTAGCATGGGACTGCCTGCTAGCAGAGGAATACCAGCGGGGTGATTCTGTTTGGCAGGCAGCTTTTCATAACCAGTGGCTAAGAAATTTGTATCGTTCTCATTTCTCTTTCCACTAAATAAAAGATATTGCATGTTTGTTTTGTCATCCTCTGACTGTTTAATCCTAAGAAACATGAACAAATAATTACAATATTTTATGGCTGTCTCTACCTCGTGGTCTTTGAGGTTAGTAGTATTTTTTCCTGGAAAATAAAAAGGTGCTAACTTGTCAATCACTTGTGCAAGCAGTTTACAGACTCCACAGAGCTGCTCTGCCTCAAATAAATAAATGTATCTGAATAAAAGTCTACTGAGAATCGTATGTTGATGCTCCAAGGTACAACACTGACAATATTATGTTAGTGATACAGATGCTAATGTCAATTGTAGTTTATTTCTATGCTTTGTCTAGAGGTTTCTTCTCAGAAGTACTTAAACATCTATTTGGAAATGTCTAAGCCATAAACAACAGATAAATTATGATCATCAGGCATGTATTAGAATATGGGTTGCCAGTGTGGGCTGGAAATAGTGTTTGCACTATTAACTGGAAGGGAGGTCCTGCGTTCACTGTAGCAAATAGGAAGAGGGTAGGAGCATATTGGATACACTGTGGTGGAAAAGGCTAACAGCAGCTCTCAGGGTAAGGCATGCTGGTAGCAGCTGAAGCTTGCAATCAGGATATATTGCCTCTTATGTCCAAAGTCTAACTCCTGCAGACAGGCTGCTGTGGGTCTTTCTGTCTGCAGGCATCAGCCTACTCTTTGGCCTGTGGTTTCACTGGCCTTTCCTTGCCCTGATTAATAGAAGATGAGTGTATGTACTGCAGAAGCGATCTAGTGTTTGCCAAAAACAGCTCTTCAGGAATCCTTATTTTTTTTGCAGACACACAAATACATTTGCATAATAAATATTCCCTCAATTCAGTATGTCTCTGTGACATATTTCTGAACAGTTTTAAATGCATCATAGCTTCTTACCCCCCAAAAAGGTGAAATTATTCTTTCATAGTTCATTGATTTTTGACAGAAGAAAATGGTATAACCATGAAAAGTAGTGTGAAATTATTTAATTTTAATAATCTCTGTTTTAGTGGTTTTAAAAGTATGTGGTCCTATAGTTGCATAAATATAATAAAAGATTTAAGTGTTTGCGTATGTGTGCTCACCCTCTCTCATGATATTGCTTTGTTCTGCTGTCAAAAACCACTTTGATTCATTGCGTCAACTACATGGATGATCTGTTCCCTGATGATGTTTCCAGATGATGGGAGTCACATACAAAATATTTTCAGAGACTTTATACATTCACCAACATTCTAGATAAAAGCCATTGTATTTAATAACTCTGAAAAGGGTGCCTTTTCCCCTAGTCACTCTATAAACCTGACTTTTCCCCTGGTGCATAGCTCCAGCTAAAAACCCAACATTTTTACTCTTAATTTTTCAAAGAAATGTATATGTTTTATTATAACTATGCAAGTCAATAAAGCTATTGCCACAGATTTCCTGATGGTCTTAACACTTTTTTAAGCCCTTAAATTCTTAGTCTTATTTTTCGTAAATTATGAAGCAGGCATTATTTTTATCAGTTCAAATACTCTCAAGTCCCTCTACATAGCATGTAAAATAATGTGCATATGACTACCTTAACCCCAAATGTACCTGTGAAATCTCTATAATTCTATAAACTCAGAGAGCATTTTGATTTGAAGCACTATTCTGTCCAGTTCAACAAAGCAAAGGCTGAAGGGTTTTCCATGCTTCCTAAAGTGAATACAGCATGATGGAGCAGAAGTGAATAAAATGTATTTCCAGAAGTGCTTTAGATGAGGGTACAAGTTCTGCATCAGGATGCTATAAATTTGTTAAGATCATGGCTTTCTATGTATCCCTTATCAAGCTATAATCTCCTGATTGTTGCCTGTTTTTCAACAGCTGAGGAACAGTAATCCACACTTGCTTATCTCTCTTAATCACAGCCTCATGGTGCTAGAGCTCCCTGAGCCTTTAATTCCCTCTTAGAGGCGTAACAGAGTGGAAAGTAAACAAAGACGAATTTGCAGCCTTCAACATTGCTAATTTGCTCTGATGTCAGAATATTTAAACAGGCAAGGACTTGGGAATTATTTGATCATGGCTTATTTTAATCTAATGCATGTGAAAAGGCTGAGTCTGGAAAGGTTGTGCAAAATGACAGGCGTCCCAAGAGAGGTTGACTGAAGGTTTTTCCTTTAAACAACAATAGCTCCATCATTTTCAAACTCTGGGTCCTGTGTTCCTACTCTGTGGTTTTGTAGCTGTTTGCATTTTTAATGAAACTTTTTGAAGATGATAGCAGTTTTCTTGAAAATTCCTCATTTCCTTCCCAGTTTATAGGTGACCAAAACCCGATGTTTAGGCTTGTTATTGCATCTGTTCACTGGGTAGTGGGTGGGAGAGATAAAGATCCCTATTTAAAAAGCTTTGTCTCTCCTCACATTTTTGTATCGTCATGACAGCCTAATGTATCCTGAATACTTTCATATGTAAAACTCAGTATATGTTTTAAAAATGACTGATAACTTGATCTTCAAATTATTTTAAATTACATAGTTGACATTTATGCATGTATATATGTGTACATACTTGCTGGATAGGAAAGGATGTTATCTTACGTTATATATTACATGCACACTTCATCTACCACAGAGGTGATGTGCTTACACTTACATACACATTATCATATACATATATTCATCTGTCCTCACAGCAGATAGCTACATGTTATCATCTGAAACAGATTCTGTAAATATGCAAGGCAAGTTAGGGTTTTTTTCTTTTTTCTTTTTTTTCTGCATTTTCTTCCATTTCCCTTCATATGGTCTTAATTGTCTGTTTAATGCATATGTAATCACTTATTTTTTTTTTTGTTTACAAAATGGTTAATGCCGCATACATATTGTTATCAGGACAAATGTCTGATGCTCTCTTAATTAATATATATTGTTCTGGTTATATCTGTTCTGGTTGTATGACTTGTGTTTCTGAAGCATGTCTGATGATGATTTTTTCTTTTCTTCTTAGTATGTATCATTTGGGGTATTCCAGGGAGAGACGTGTCTGGGAAGCCAGCATTTTGCAGTCACTCTCTGCATCGAGATTACAGCACTGGGCTATTTGTGTTTCTCCTCATCCGTGTTTCTCTCTGTCTCTCACTCTCTCCAGCTGGTGTAAATGACTGCTGCTGCCTCCCAGAGCAAGATAACCTGCTCAGTCAGCTGGAGCCCCCTGTGGACAGCTGTCTCGCTTTTAGCTGATGGAAAACTGCTACTAACCACTGAATGGAAGAGCGTGGAGCAGCAACCATACTAGAAGCAGCAGCCGCCGCCGCTGCAGCAGCAGCAAGAGCGAGCAAGGACTCTATTGTTCCCTGGTGTTAAACAGTTTTCCCTTTTCAACTGCCATGCACAATAGCAGGAGAGAGGTTTCCAGTCCCCTTCTCCCTGTGAAGAAATTCTGAAGAGGGGAATATTATTTGAAGAAGGTTTCGTGGTTGTGCTGCGGCTTTTGGAGGTGGCAGCAGGCTGCTGGAGGCATGGGGTTGAGCGAGGGGAGCGCTGCTCTCTGCCGTGGTCCAGGGGTTTCAGCTGTGCCAGCCCGGTGTGTGGGAGTTCTTGTGCTTCTGCTGTTGGGAATCTGGGACGTTCGTGCACAAAGTGAATTTCAAACTTCGTCGGTGTATTTGTGGAAGACCGGTAAGTAAGGATGCTACGTTAATACAACAGCAGCGTATTTATTTTTTGTTTTAAGTAGTAATCATTTTGTATGCTTTGTGTATGTGGAGAGAGAAAGTTAAATGTAAATTACTAATGTCTACTTGCGGGATTATAGGAAAAAAAAATAGGTCATCTTCCAGGATTCCACTAACCAAGCAAATATGGCAATTAAAAAAAAACAGATTTGTGACTCTGTGACCCTGTCACTGGGGTCTCATATATTTTCTGTGTTTTCTGAGGTTTTGAATTTTGTTTAGTAGCTCTGTGTTGTGTGTAAATAGCAAAGGTCAGGGCATTAGTGCCTGTCCACAATGGGAAGGAACATTTGTTAGAATTGGACTCAGCAACGTTAGCAGTGCTCTAAAAATATTGACTTTTCACAAAGAAAGATGTAATTCAGCATGTCTAATCTTTGTGCTCTGTGCTGACATGTAATATATTCAGCATGGTAATTGATGGGGAGTTGGGTTTGTTAAATTTAGGTTTGTTGCACAGTATATAGGACACGTGAAAGCTAATGATGGATTAGGTGAAATAATCCAAGTGATGCCAGATCTCATAACCAAAGAGCCAAAGGCAAATAGGCTATGTGAATTCAGCACCACACTAGATACATAATTTCCTCGGCTTTGATACTAATGAGTTACGTGTCTGTTTTAAAGATTGCATAGTCATAACAGTGTTCCAGCCTTAACTTTGCATTAAAAATCAGTGGGGAATTTTCCTGTGTCTATTAATATATGATGTTAATTGAGAACTTTAGCAGTGATGAATATGTGCATTTTAGTTGTCTAATACAGTTTTAGTTACTGTGTAAGTAAAGTCAAAGTCTCCTTTAGGAAATGTAAAAATTTCAAGCCAGTAAATATTTCATATTGGCTTCGGCAGTTGGCTTTCTTCCCTGTATGTTGCCAGGAATAAAACAATCCAAAAAGTAGTAGTTTTGTTTAAAAACTGCTTTTCCATTAAATGATAATATAGTAGTAACAGAGTGCAAATGAAGTATTTGTCTGAAAAACAACTTTGAGAAGACCCCAGCCTTCTGCCACAGAAGCAGATCAATTTACAATTACAGTGATATCCTGAATTTTTTAAGAGGCTCCATCTATCTAGCAGCTCAGGAGGAGATTAAAAGGAAATTCATTTAAACAAGAAGACAAGCTTTCCAATAACACTAGAAAGAGAAATCTGAAGAGAGGAAAATCCTTTGCAACTTTCACTTCTGACTGAAAGATGGGTCACACAATGAGAGTGACCCATTTTGTTTTTTCTTTTGAACCACTGTGAAATTCAAAACATAGTTTTCAGTTCCATTACAGATTTGTAAATGTTCAGCACACAATTAAAAAGAGATAAAATACACGCACAGGTTTAGGCAAAAGCACAGTAATGATATAGTGTTTTCATAAAGCATTTTACATTTACTCTAAGTTGCTAGACATCAGTAGAATGAACTCTCCGGCATTTTATTATGTCTCCATTTAATGGATTGTATTTAAAAATGTAAAAATAGTAACATTGGTTGAGAATAATAACAACTCTAGTTAACTAATACTTACGAACATGCACTGTCAATTTGCTATGGACTTAACTCCACTTACTTTGCATATAGTACACGTGCTCTGAAGTCATGTCAGTTAAACCAGCAAGAAGAAAACTGGGTTGGTTTTTGTTTTCTCCCCATGTTCTCTCTTCCTGGCAAAGACTACTGTTAAGAAACTTTTGTTTAGAACAGGTATGATCTAACTACATTGCCTGATGAAGAGCTAGTTCTTCCCTTCAGCTTTTCTTCTGTGATCTCCCCTCTGTTTTTCTGCAATAAGGAATAGGATAAGAGTGCTCACTGTACAGTTTTTATTGTAATAACATCAGCAATTTGATGATAACATAATGAAAAACAAGTCAGAGTGGCTTCTTTCAAACAATGAATGGCAAGATGCTGTGAATAAGATGTTTGGCTTCTAATTAAATCTTTACACTTTTTCTTAGCTGTTTATCGAGTTTTGCTGTTTTCCCCCTCTTTGTGGGAGGTTCTAGAAAGGGAACTAGAGGAATCACTGGTCTATGATCTGAAGGGCTATCTAGTATGGGGTGTATAAAGTTCAGCTAAAATATCAGAGGGAATAATAAAACTGAACAGTAGTGAGCTCATCCAGCTCAGATGGTATTTTACTTTTCCTTCTGTGAAGAAAGCGGGTCAGGGGAATGTGTGGCTAAGACTGTGTCTAGGAAATCAGCTTGATTATATGCCTTTTGGGACCTGTTATGTCCATTTTCTGAGAAACATGCTATCTTTGTATTGAATTTAGTCTGCCACCAGCTTTTATAAGTGCTGTTCATGACTTGCATGTGTCTGGTTTTTATGTCTAAAGATTTTTGAAATAATGTCTTGGTGTATGCTACTCCGTGTCTTCTATGCTGGTTTACTGCATTGTGTTCTCTTAAGGATGCCCTTGACAGTAATCTGCAAGGGTTATGAGGTTTGAGTTGAGGCATTCTTTCTCCTATAAATTAGCAATTGTGATATCTGGTACAGTTTCCTTATACTTTTTTTTTTTTTGAGGGGTTGGTATTTTGTTCTATAAAGTTTTGGTTTTTTTTGTTGTTTTGGGAAGTGGGGCAGGAGTGTTCTTCAAATTTCAACTGTTTACTTCCAACCTATGAAAACCTCTCAGGGGTCATGACTTTTCCTGCCTTAATAGACATCCTCCTGTCTACTACCATAAAAATCTGAGGTGTTTGTGATACTCACGTTAACCATTTTGGGGTTTAATTATCTTTGATTCAGCATGCACAATGTTGTGAACAACCTGCTTTGGGCATGGAGATTGAACTAAATGATCTCCAGAGGTCCCTTCTGATCTCCACCATTCGGTGATATGGATGTCATCACTGAGTCGTTTCTACTTCTCCAGCTGAAACTGCTTTGAAGTTTTGGCTTTCGTAACATTTTTGATCTCCTGCGAGGATGGGTGTTTGCTGTTGCATATTTATGCTGCAATTATGGTGTGTTTAATGGACCTTCGGTGTTTTGAATGGCAGTTAGATGAACATAGTTGACCATAGTTACTAGACTTCAAACTAGATTTCTTGCCAAACGTTCTTACTCCATACCATGCAGACTTGGTGTATGCATTTTTTTTCAGATACAAATACACAGCTGGTTCATTTTGTGCAGTCACTGTGAAAGCCATCTGGTTTCTTTTACACAAACTAAAACGAAGTCTCCGTCTGTGCACAATACCTGGCTCTTCACAGCAGAGTGATGAAACTGCTAGATTCTCAGAGTTGAGTCATGGTGTCTGTCTGCTTGATGATCTGAGGTAGAGAACAGCAGTTTTTAGCAACTCATAGAACATAAGTTGTGGTATTAAGGTGTGGTGATTCCACTGATGTGAGGTGGACACACATGGCTGAGCACTGGTCTTCTGAAGTTGAAAGAATTTTTGAGTGACCTGCTTTGTTCATCAGTAATTCCCCTACTCTTGAGTCTACTGATTTCACTTGCAATGAAAAGTTGTTTGGTTCAGATTCTACACTGCTACACTGAACTTCTGTGAGTTCCTGAAATGTTTTAAATTTCATTCATATTCTACCTTAACTGTTATGAAGCCTTATTGAATTGTTTCTATATATGCACAAAAAAAAATCTCTGTGCCACAATTCAGTAAAAACTGCTTGTGTTAACTTTTGATTAATGTTATTGACCAGTTTCGTTTATTTTTAAAGTGAACTTTTCATATTCAAGAACAGCTTTTTAATCTTGTTTATACTGCCCATCATAGCCTGAGATTTTGATGTATCTGTTAGTTTTGCAGTGAACAATGTGAGGACTGCTGATTCCTAAATAAAGACTGCCGTACAGTTATCACTCTTCCAAAACAGGAAGGTGCATATTTTTCTTGGTCTGTCATTTCATGATGCAAGAGATTTCTATACATAACTGACTAAGCATAGGCACTTCTTGCCACATCAGAACTCTCCTTTACTTCTTTCTACCCTGTGCTTCATTTGTTTTCGTTAAATCAACAGACACGGTGATCTGTGATGTGCTGTCAGTGTTGGGTGTAATGCCTGCCTACAGTTACTAATATAATTACTGAAGAGCTGCACAGTATCAGCAAGGTTTGATCACAGTGTAAAATTGCTGCTTCTGGCAGATTGAAGTAATGCATGTTATACTCTTGAAGCGGAAGACACAGCATTGGATTGATATCTCTGGAATAAAAAAAGTCATAAGAAAAAATCTGGGAGGCAGTGCCTTTACCATCATTTTCTGTCTTAAAGACTATTGATCAGATCTCAGATAGTATAGATCAGCATAGCTCTGCTGAATTATTTGAGCTACCTGCAATTGTGTGATACCAAGACTTGGACTTCTGTATAACAATTGCGGTTCGATGTTTTCCCCTTCTTTTTAACAAAGGTAGAACTTGAAATAGACTTTCTGCAGGTAACAGTCCCTTTTTAAAATTAAATGCAAAAAGTCTTTGTTTCCTGAAGAGAACACTTAAGTATCTACATTCTTATGCTCATGTTGTGTCTCAGAACGTGAGAACTGGTCCTTAGATAATACCTTGCTCAACTTTTGAGGCAGTGGAGAATCAGAGGAACAGTGATAATTTGAGTGTAGGAAACATACAGAAAATCGTATGTCCTCTTGGGGTAGTGGAGGCCCTGGGTGAAATCAGTGTGCCAAGTGGTTTCCAGTGGGACCAGAGGGGTGTTGCAAGCTCTGAAGCCCAAGAGCTATCCTTAACCTCGTTCTGAGCTTTTTCAGGCAGCAGCATCTCTATGTGATTTTTCTTTGTTCCATTGCCTTGGGAACAGGACTGTGCAAGGGCCTCCTACTTCACCTAAAGAGCCTATGAACAAATGTTTTTGCTGTTTTAAGGTGTTACTGTGGGATCTGTAACCACATCACGCTTCTTCACTGCTTGATATGAACTTGGGTCTTAACCACCACCACCCCCCCGCCCCCACCCCCACCCCGATTTTTAACTTGTTGGTTTCCCGTTGACCCACAGAGTAGAACAAACACAACTTCTGTACCATCATGTCCTTGTCAGGTTTTACAATTTGTCCACGTTCCAAGGCCCAAATCTATTTTAAAATGAGTTTGATGCCACAAGTGGAATTGGAGAGAGGAGGGTTTCCAACACTTTGTCTGAAATTCCTCTTTTGACACCTTTGGTGGCTAACAAACAAAATTAATGAATAAAATGTCTTTATTTTATTTTCCCTATGTATGTCCCTAGGACTGTCCTTATTTTCACAGGACTGAGTGTTCCTATCTCATATTAATGCCTGAGGAGGGCAGAAGTCCTTCCTAGGACTGGCAGTCCAGCAGGCATTTCAAAATGTGTCTAAATACACATTGACAGGAATGATCACAAGGGAAGAGGGAGAGAGAAAAATTACCTAACCAGCCCTCTGATTAAAGCACTTACCTTTCAAAAGTTGTGTCAGCTTGTTTGCTGAAGCTGTTCCATCATATAGCAGAAAATTCCCCGTTTGTTTGGGTTTTTTTTTTCTTTTTTTTTTTTTTTTCAAAATCAGAGTAAAGAACTTATGCAGTAATCACAACTTGAGACTGGAGACAGATAAGCCTATGTCAGTAAATAGAAAGCTCCCGATTTTAAAGAGATTATGAAGAAATGATCTGAAGAGGCGGATTAGATGTGGAGACCTAGGGAAAATGTTAAATGAGAAAAGATGTTTTAACTTGAGGCCTGACTGTCAAGAATGGAATTCACATATGATGATGAAAGAAGGCAATGAGGACCTCTTTAAGGGAAAATAGAGCTCTGGTTATGGCATTGTGAACTTGAGCTGGTACCTACAAATCCTTGAGGAGGGAGGGAGAGGGGATAAAGATTTTTAAACTGCCAATGTAAAAGAAGTTTTTCAGAATTCATCTTTTTGATTCTCAGGTCTTCAGTTACAGAATAAGATAAAAGGAGTATTAGTAAAACCTGCATTTCATCAGCTTTTCAAAGAATAAAAATTATTCAAGCAAAATGTTAAATATGCTTTACTGTTACCTCATTGATTTAAAATATAAATGATCCTCCAGGACTGAACGTGGTTAAATGTTGGTTACATAGGCCCTGCATAAATTTATATTAATTAGAGTTAGAATTTATCACTTCTGTTGCATTCTGTAATGTGCATCTAAGCAACCACACTGTTTACTGTCTGTCTTCCAGTTAAAGTTGACTTTTATGTAGTCAAATGGTGCTTGTCTACCTATGGCTTGAATAAGAAAATATCAATTTTCATTAGACACGTTCATCACTCCTGCTCTTTCTACTCATTTATAAAATATCCTTTCAGATTTTTTGTTCAAGAGAAATTGTGCAACGCAAGTATTAAGTCTTTGATTAATTGAAAAGGTTTTTAGTGCAGCTTGGCAACAAAATGTTTGGCAGGGATGCAGAAATGGTTGCTTTAAGGAAATTATTTACAAATGTTTTTTAGTAGTCTGTCCTTATTTAACAATATGAGAGTGAATATTTAAATGTTTGGAGAAAAATTTTGTGCTGCTGAAATTCTTACGCAGTTACTTTGCCATATCTGAAATAGGAGAATAGAAAAAAGTGTGGCTGGTATTATAAGCCTCTAGTTAAGATAAACAAGTAGTATGCTCTGGGCTAATGGTTGAATTCACTTGTAGGATAGCATTTTGAAGCTGTCAGAAAAGTGGAAAATGGTAGTTGATCATGTTGTACTGGTAGCTGAGAATGTCTGGATTGTTTTTAGCAAGTGCCCTGGAGTGCTTATGCTAACTGGATCAGCTGAATCCCTCAGCCTATAGGGATGCAGGAATAAGAGAATACCTCAAAGGCTATGGGTTGTTTTGTTCTGTAGGCTGGCTGCTCTAGTGTCGGATTAATTCAGTTTATTAATATCTTATAGACCAGGATTTAACTTTACAGTTCCCACCTCCACTTGACGTTGATATCTTCTTTTATCGTGTTCATCCACTCAGTTGTTCAGATGTCAGAAGTGTGTATCTTTTAAGACAATAACTCCAGATTTAATAGAAAGCCCAATTCCCATATTATAAAGGCTAGTATTCTCAAATAGTAGTAATCTATGTTTTGAGGTAATATTTGCCATTGTATGAATTAAATTGCCTATTAAACTACATGCTGTAGCTGAGAAAGTAATTTCTGGGGTTTAGGATACTACTTCTGTGTCATCTTTTAATTTCCTGTATTCCTCTGTGATCTGATTTCTGTCCGCAAACAAGGCACCTCTGTGTAACGGGGCTGGGAGACCCTTTTCTGGATGTATGTCCAGTCAAAAATCTCTATTTCTGTTTCTTAGACTAGCAAAGCTGAAAAAAAGTGGTGGGTTCCTCAGGAGGGTAAAGATCTGTTTAAATTTAGAATGACAGAAGTTGAAGATCCATTTTTTTGGTGTGGAGCCTCAGAGGAGGCAACAGGGCTAGCAGAGCCTACAGCTGGAGACAACAGCAGCATTGACTTGGGATTTTCTTTTATGGATTTCTTCTTTCTTTTTATGTATATTTCTGTCTAGTGAAGCAGTAAAAATATATGGAGTTAATAAAATTATGGACGAATTAGATGAGGGAAACATATCTAGAAACCCTAAAAAAAAACCCCACATTATTGGGTAAAAGTTTTCCTAAATGTTCACAATTAAAATAACTGTATTATATTGGATGTTAAAACTCAGTCAAACAAAAGTTAATGTAAGCAGTTTTGCTACCACTTGCACAAATTAATCTCCCCTAGAAATCCCATTATTTACCACTTTCATAAGAATGCTGTACAGTCTTAAACTTACCAGTGTCTGGGATTTCACACAAAATCCAACAGGCATTTATTGTAGCAATCAGCATGTTCTTAACATTAATTAGCACTGTGCATTTTGGTGCGGTTGACATTTCTGGAAGTTGTCAGTAGACCACAGTAGCTGTTTTTTAATTCACTTCCTGTATTTTGGTAGCATTGCCAAGATTGTTTTGGTGTGTTTATGTCTGTGGAATAGAGAAGGAAAATCTGGTATATTTGCATGGATTCAGGGAAGGAGTGGCATTAGATGCAGCCCTTACTGACTGGCCCAAGTGGAGGTTTCTTGTGTGATCCCTAGTGAATGGTGTTGCTGGAAACACAGCAAGCTTTCAAATGACCAAATACTGGTAACAGTTTTCCATAGGTATTTTGAGAGAGGGAGAGAGCAGGAGTGAGACAATAAGTAATTGTTTTTTGTAGACTGTTTATATTGCATAAAGTGAGTTTGAGGATATTAATTGGAAATGGTTTCTGATGTAATGGGACATACTTAAACATTTTAAAGATTGATGACATCTGCTAATCCAATGAGAAATTTCTTAATGAGATAGGTTATTACTTTCTACCTCCTGTATTATGCAAAATGAAATGTTTATATTAGTGAACAACAATATAACTCTCCCTATGTGTGCTGGGGAATAGCTATTTTACCGCTAAGCCATTAGAGAAATAAAGAATAGAACAGAGAGAGATTGTTTTATAATGACTTGTGTTTGTACAGTGCCTAGCACAATTGAATTCTCTTCAAATGCTGGTGTTCCTATGTACCACAGCTTTATACAAAATGAGATAATTAAGACTTGTTAAAGATGCTGTTTACAAAGATACATTATTAACATTCTAAAAGAACATTCAAATAACTTCAAGTGCCAAAAATAGTTCAAATAGCTGCTATCAAGGTGCTGTACTTGAGAATAATAGAGGAGAAAATTATAGGAAAACAGTGTTATGAAAATCCTTGGAAGCAGGATTGATTGTGTAATATTTCCAAAATGCATTGTTGGGAGAAAATGTCTTCAGTAGTAGGAGGAATGTTTTTAAATGTTACTTAGCATTTCCACGTTTACAGATTTGGCACTCATCCCTTCTTCTGTTTGCATGTAGCAAAACTCTTGTTTTGAATTTGATATGAATGTGCTTGATTATCCTAAAAGATCACTTGCATTATGTAAAGTTTTGCTTGTTTTGCAGTTTTCTATTGACTGGTTGAATCAAGTGTACATTGTGATGAATTTTGTCCCATTTTATTCTGCTTTACTTGATTTGCTTGTGATTTTCAGTCAAAATAATGCCCTGATTAGGGGCAGAGGTTCAGGAAGAGGGTAAAAGCCATTACAGTAGCAGCAAGACTGCTACATCTTGCAACAGGGAACATGAAACCTTATTTAAAAAAAAAAAAAAAAAGCCACTATAATCCAGTAAAGAGGCTGGATCTTGAATCCAGTCTCAGCTCTGCAAGTGGTTTGCAATGGTGACATTGGGAATCTGTTTCCTCTTCTGTAAAGTGACGTTTATGTGATGTTTATGTTTTCTGTAGGTCTCTGTGCAAAAACAAACCAGAAGAAACTTTGTGACCTGTGATTTATGATACAGTTATAATACAGTTCCCAAGAAACCAATGCTTTAGCACAGTTGTAGTACGTGTCATATGCAAGCAAAAATGGATGTAATGGAAAAGATTAGGACATTGGGGAAATAAGAAGAAAGAAGTTAACATGAGTGGAGAATACAAACATGAAAAGCATGGGGCAAGCAACCAGCAGCTATTTTCTTTTGAATACAAATATTTAAAATAGACTGTGAGACTGAAGAAGTCAGGGGTCTGAGAGAAGGCGGCTATTGCTGTAAGAACAGATACGGAAATTTTTTAACTAACATGAGTTTTCTAAAGAATCTGCCTGGAAGCTATTTTCGTACAACATTTCCAACCATACATATACCTGTGTGTGCATGTTTGCATGTGTGATATATATGTGATGGTCTGAAAACATTACTGAACAACGCTGTATGGATCCAATGGCACTGCCTTAAAATACATAAAACAGTAGGTTACCTAGGTATTCTGTGTCTGACTAAAACAGTAGCACAGCTTGAATTTGTGGTCACATCTAATAACAGAAGTGTATTTTTTTATATACCACTAACTTATTTTAAGAAATTCCAGCTTTGCTGCTGCTGCTTAGCTTGCTATTTTTAAGAGGCATACTTTGAAGGCTGTCACTGAAACCACTTTTTTTTGTAACCCTAAATGAAATTCACAGTTAGCATTGCTTTTTAGACAGCAGCATTGGAAGGACCAACTCATTCCTATAAGACATGCTTGGTGCCATGCAGAAGATTATGAAAGAAGAGGAAAGGAGAGTGATAAAGCGACTGAGCATGCAAGGAATATTTGTAGTCTTTAACTTGACGTGGATGAATGACTTGTGGCTCTCTATATTTCAACTTGATATATGAATGTCAACACCTTGGGAATAGTTTGGGTACCTCAACCATAAAGCTAGGAAATTCAGGTCATTTTCTATACTGTACTTCCATGTCTTTGTAGGGAGCTGCAGGAGAGTCTATGGGCTGTGCTGCACAAAAGTGAGTTCTCTGAAACTGCAAAGTGCATACCATGACAGATTTGTATAGGTGATTTATATATTTACTAGTGATAAATATTTCATTTTTCCCCTCTGTGTTTAATATTCTTTAAAAGCTTTATGGAATAAATCAAGATGATGAGTATATGTACTAATTATAATTGAGTCTTCGTTCTTTTTTGATGGTACGGATTTAAGCTATTTTATCAGATGTACTACCAATTATATGTGATGGAAGTAACTCTAAATTTACGATGTTGTTATATGGATATAAGACAACTTGGTTTTTAAGATAGCATCATTTTTGTCTTCTTCTTATCGTAATTCTGTAAGAAGTTAATTTTATTGCTCTGAGGATGTTATGTAGGAAATGCCTTCCCTTGAAAATACTGAATTTGCTAGGTGCTTCATAGTTTCTCCTGAGCAGTGTACTGCTTAGTTTCTCTCTTAACACAAAAGTAATAGTCTTTAAGGATCAGGGTCCAAAACCAAAAGCTAAAATTGGGTAGTGAAATTTTACCTCTTAGATGCAGAAGTAGGTTTTCCAAAACAGGTATTTTTTTCGAAGCCTCACACATATAAAGGGACATTGCTGGATAGAAATGAAGTAACAATTCAGTGAACTAAAAATTACTGCCACGTGAACAGGAAAAAAAGGCTCTCAGAATGACAAAATTTGTTACTTACATAATGTCTTCATTACTCTCATTTAAAAAATAGAATATAGGTGTGTTCATATCAATGAGAAATCTTTTATATTATTATTAGACTAGATACAGATCAAACAGTGAACCTGTGTGTCTGAGAGTAAATTATGTATTGTTACTGTTCATGTGTAGATGCTAGTTTGGGTGTAAGCCATTGTAAGAAAGATGATAGTAGAAAATTTGCCTCTGAAGTATATTATGTATCCTTTACAAAGGTTGTATATACATCTTCTGAGCTGATAACCTTGCTGTTTTAGTAAATTAAAGGCAATCTTCAATATATGCCAATACGTTTCTAAATACATTGTTTTCTCAGCAAGTAAAACACTCTTATCCAGGAAGTTTATAATTTTTATACTATGAATGGAATCCAGTCTGTTTATAATACCCTGAGAGTGATTAGTAGCACTCCTAGAGGCAGGCATTCATTAACAAAATATGGATTTAAGGTGAACTTAAGATAAAGAAAAGGTGCAACTTAGTTAAAGATAAAATATTAAAAGGAAGAGCAAAAAAAAAAAAGAGTCTTCAGTCTTGTGATACCTATTTTAGTTGCTAATGCAATTCAGGTTTTGAATTTCTTTTCAATTCAAGACAGACATTCATCACCTTTTATGTAAATGTTACCAGAGGGAGTTATTTTGGAAAGGAAAGACAAAATATGTTAAGAAGCCATAAAACAAAGATGACCTGCTTTCTGTATAATGAATCAGATAATATATTGCCTTTTTGTTAACTTTTTTCTTTCATTGAAAGTATTTCAAATGAAACACGTTATCATTGGCTAAGGCTTACTAAATCTTCAGAATGTTATCAAAGTAGTTTAACCTAGATAGGGAAAACAGATTAATGAATAGCACATCTGGAAAAAAAACCAAGCCCAAACATAAAAATTCCAGTGTAGAACATTAAACTTCGCATGGCAATTAAAAAAAAAAAAAAAAAAAAAGATTTATTTTTGCGTTATATCACTTCACCTGTGTCTGGAGCTAACTGGCAGAGGGTTCATCTAATTTGCTGCAGTTGGTTATAAACAAGGAGTCCATTTGAAGTAGTAGTGTTGCTTTTGGGTTTAAATTTTTAAAGTAAAGATGAAGAAGGCTCCCTGAAGATAGAAACTCATTAAGAAAGCCAAAGGCTTTTTGGAGAATACGTTCTGTTCAGGGTGGTTTTTTGTTCCCCACTTTGTATGTCTCATAGCACACTGCAGCTTCTAATGAAAAAATAATGCAGTTCATTAATCTGGAAAAACTTCTGAAAGTAGCTACATTCTCACAGTATTCTGGGAATTAGTTTGAACATAATTGGTTGGATGTCAATATTAAAAAGCACTCTAATGAAAAAGGAAATGCTCAAACTATGATAGCTTGCTGCTTCTGATGAAAAATTTAATGAGGCTGAATAATTACCCATTCTCTCTTTCTTCCCAATCTGCCATGTCTTTCCCAAGCTCTGCTTTACATTTATTGTAAATATTTTAAGCAGTAGGATTTCTATCACTGTAATTGAAAGACTACACTATTTTCTGTGTTGCACTATTTTATAGCTAGTTTGCCTTTTTCTGTAATCCTTTTCCCCTTCATGACTAGATTACTCAAGAAGAATATTTGTCAGTTGTCATGCCCCTCAGCTATTGCTTAGCTGAACTGTGCTTAGTGAACTCTAATCTTTCTTGATAAATCAACCTATTAGTGTTGCGCCAAGCAGCACAGTATCTGCCATTTACATAACGGTTACTCTGGTTGGTTTAAAGTGACTTGTATCTTCTAACTTCAGGTTGAGAATTCATTCCTTCTGAGATGTGATCATTGCCCAAATACATTTACTTTCCAGTTACTGAGTTGACTGTTAATCACTCATTTAATAGTTATGAAGCACTTGGAAGTTGGGATTTTTCATGGGGAACCTATTTTTAAGAAAAAAAACCCCAACCCAACCCCTACCCCTCCCCCTGCCCCCAAAACACAAAAGCCACAAAACCACATTACTCAAGTGGAGGGCCTTTTCTTCTGATAACTAAGTTGCCACAGAGTGCTATGGTGTCTATCAGTTCGATACGATGTGCACTGTTTTCTTAAAGGTTTTGAATTCCAGGTGCAGTACAGATATTCAGATGAGAAATGAAGCACTCAGACCTCAGACTAGTTCTTTAAAATGCAGTAAGTTTTTAGATATACAAATGTTTTCATAAGTTTTCAAATCTATCATCTATAATATTTTTTATTTTTTTGGTAGAGATGATAGTTTTTAGGTCCCCATCCCATTTTCTCATATGACTTGTATTAGCTCTTCCATATCCTACCACTTTTCTGTCTCCATGGGCTAATAGATGCTGTATGAGATGTTTATCCCCATGACCTGGGTCTGTATTATCTGCCTGTTCAATAACTGCTCAGTGTTCTGGAGAAGAAATGTGCTCTTACTGCCATAGGCCCCTCCCTGCAACAAGAAATAGTGGTTCACCTTCTTGTGATGTTGTATTAATGCACTTCCAAAGAGAAAAATGAGAGACACAAAGACAGTCTTATTTATCTCATGCTGTCAACATCTAAGAATTTTTATCAAAGATGAATTGAAATTAGAAGACAAAGCCTGAACCATTTTGGTGCTTTTATTAATGATATTCTAGATCTGTAATTTACAAATCCTGAATATCAGTCATACCGTGATGGCGATGCAAAACTTTATTTTAATATTCAGCTGCACTCCATAGAGACATTTAGTTCTTCAGAAGACATTTGCGGCTGTTTCTTTAGAGCCTGCGGCCTCAAAGATGACCTGGAATGCCAGATTAGGAAATTGAAAAAGCCATCACTAGTTCGCTATGCTGTACTTCCAAGGCTATGAGCCAACTTGTCAAATGTAGTGCTCATGATATCATCAAACATGTGACATTAAGAGAACACACCTTTTTCCTCACTTCATAAGAAGGTGAGAAACTTTCAGTGTAAGCACAGTAAGCAAAATATGACACATCTATATAATCTCTTAACAAGAATTTTTGCTTTTTTCTTAATTCCATTTCATTTAATACTTCTGTGAGTTTTCCCTTTTTACATGGTCAAGAGAGAGGAAAATCTGAATCTTTCTAGCATGACATTTAGTGTAAATGTATTCTCTCACTATACATATCATAATAACAGTGTATTTCTGTGGGATTTTTTCCACTGAGAAAATAAAATTTATGGGTCCAACCTTATATGCATTTAGCTCCTGTGACTTTAATGTCATGACTCAAGGTAACACTTCAACAAGTACTCAGCATCAATTCTGGAACGTAAGAATCATGAGGTAGAAAAGCCAGCAGTATTTTGCCCCAACATAATTTTTAGGTGTTTACAGAGAAGATAGTTAACTAGTATTTTTTATTTTAACTAGAAAATGAAGGCTTGCTTTGAAAATATGTAAATGCAATTTCATGTTTATTGGATGAAAAGGGGGAAATATTCTCCCTGACAAGTTCCTAGGTGTTTCTTTTTGCCATTTAAATTTATATTTTATGCTAAAAATTAATCTTTCTTCTTTAATAGGTATTTTGTAGTATCACTTTCTTCTAAAAAATATTAAGCTTTGTGCAGCTCAGTACACTGAGGTTTCCTTTGGTATATCAGTTACGCTTTAATATCGATCACAGCAATGGGGTTTTCCCATCATGGAAGCATCCTTAAACTTTTACTCCTTCCTGTGTCATTGGAATTATACCTAACTGCAAGAGCAGCCTGTAGAGCAACTTTCTAGAAGCTTGTGAACTGTCATTTTCTTTTCAATTTTATTTAAAGGAATTTGTCTTAGTTGCCTTCATTGATACAATATACATTCAAACAAAATGCCCAGTGCTGATTATAGTGTTTAACTAGCCATGTTAAAACCTGCTTTAAAAAAAAAAAAAAAAAAAAAAAGGTATAAAATGTCTGGATCTTATTTCCTTTTCAGGAGATTCTTAGCTATTAGGTAGATTAACCGTTATGCTTTAGTTAAAGAATAACATCTAATACTTTGAATTAAAAGGAATGGGAAGCAGAAGATGAAATTGAGCTAAGTGGCACTTTGTTTCCTTTCGTTTTTGAAGAATTTTTAGAAAAGGTTACTCTTCTACCCTTCAGAAATATGGGTGACTGTTAGAATTGATTCTGAGCATAATGCAAATGTAGTTTTAACAAGCAGACTTGGTAAACATATGGATACATGAGTTTTGGATTAACATAGGTTGTTTTGGCATCCTTTAATTTTTCAGTTGTAATAAAGAATGCAATTACAATAGAATTACAATGCAATAGAACCCAATTCTTTGGGTGACAGTTGGGGAAGTTTTAATACAGATTTTTTTGTTAGTTCCTGTAGTTACTATACTGTGTTTAAAAATAACTGGCCTCAAGAAAAGTTTCAAAATGAAAATATATTGTTTTAAAACATACTTAATGGAAAAGCTTTCAAACTCAAATTTACTTCATGGTAGCCATGTGTGAAAGAGGCAGTTCAGTATGATTCCAAGCTTCTGCTTTTATCTGCTTTGATAATAGTGCATCGATCTTCAATGCTGGTAAAAATACAGAAATTGTTCCTAGCAGCATAAAAGCAATGCCCTTTTTAATTTTAAAGGTCATGCATATGCAATGCTTTTTGATGAATTAGTAATCAAGTGATTGTTTTTTGATAACTTTGGTTAGTCTTTGTTAAATTTTAAGATTATATTGTTTTTCCAATTTGGTATCCTTATGTAGCTTTTAAGTACAATATGGGAAGCTAAACAATCTACTGTGGGGATCGAGGGTTAAGCAAAATATGAAATGAATGTATGACCTTTCAGTTCTAAGACTGCCTGCAGTTTCAATGCCATCCATCTATTCAAAGTAGCAAACACAACATTTTTGTAGTTTGTTTACAAACAAGAAATGGAATAAGGCATTTTGGGATGCAATATTTCTTCTTGTGCCAGTGCAATTGAGAGTTTCTTAGTTTGCAAATTATTAGAGTCTATTTTATTAGAACTGTTGTGCTTGTAAGAACACATTTCACCAGCATGGCCTGGTGCTTCTGTGTTTCAGAATATTAAATATTTTGTGGTGATTAAGTATAAGTAGCCTCTTGGAAATACCTATATCATTATAGTGATGCTATAGAATTACTTAATGTAGTTTTCATTGCTGAAAGATCTTTGCTGTCTGTTTCTCAGCCTCAGGATTTCTGACATTCTGACAGATTATTGTAATTTAGCAGATGGCCTTAGACTCAGTGTTTAATCAGTAAACTCAAACTGAAGGTTTGGAGTTTATCTGTTTCATTCTTAGCTATGGACTAATAGTGGGACAGCTGGATTCACCCTGGTCAGTGAAATTGCTATATAGAGCACTCTTTGGAGCAGTAAATGTTGCTATGAATTATAGCTAACATCACTGTCATTTTGGATTGTTGTTTTAATGTCATTTAAAATCTTCATTAATGAAAAAGACAATTTTATTCCACTTGTTACAAAGAACATTTACAATTTTCAAGGGAAGCTCAACTAATGTGTAGTTAACCTTATGTAAGAAAAGGTAAGCACTTGAGAACAAATAAGGAAACAGAAATCTTTATTTTGCTTTAAATGTATTAAATATAGAGATTCATGTGGAATTTCAACTTAGTTACCTATTGTGTAGTATTTTTATTGCTTGTAGGTAACTATTTTTATGAACTTTTGAAACAATGTCTAAAAATATTCTTGAAAAATGTTGACAATGTCACAAAATTATATTTTATAAAAATGATTTATTTATATATGCAAAGTTCTTAAGTGTGAGAGAGACTTGGGTTTTGGCTTTTTTTTTTTTGAGAAGCATATATGTTAAAACTGTCAGTAAAATGGTTGGTTTTAAGTGAAACCCACAGTACTATTAATACTGCTTTATCAATATGTTGTTTTCATACAACATGTTCTCTTTGTGTTAGAGTACTCTGCCATTAATTCAGTGGATTTGGTGACAGGTTGTTATAACTATATCTCAGAATATAGAGATAAAATTATGATCTCTATAAATACATATCTCTGCCAACCAGAGCTAGCTCCTTCTCTTAAAGTGTAGAGTACCCTTCCTTCCTGCCAGTTTTTTAAAAGTTTGCATTTTGTGCTTTGTTAGAAACAAAGTTTCAAGGTAAAAGATAAAAACTAACATTTTGCTGATCAAACCTCTATTTTTCTGAGTGTTTCCTTTTTAATAACATGAGGCTTTCAAGTATGAGCCTTAATCTCATCAACACAGATTTTGAGTGTAAATGGGAAGGGAAAAAGAGTCAGTTATGTTGGCAGGTTTTGTATGTCCTGAAGTAATCCATCTTTCTTCAAAGCTTCTGCTGCTATTTCCCAGAGGAGAATGATGGCTGGCTGTCCCCGCTTGGAAGCTTAACTTTCAATGATACTCTTCTGACTCGTTCCTGGTGTTTAGAAATAATTGTTTTATATAAAAGAAAAAAAGTAATTAAGTGATTCTAAAAACCATCTTAAATGTAAAATACAGAGTTTACATGAGCCTTTCTTTTTGTTATTTTGGTCAACCTTCCCTAAGCAAGGATTTATTAATGGTAAATAATTTTGCTTTGCTTAAATGTGACTATCAAATGGTATAGTTAGACCTTAATATCATAGGTGAGAGATCATACTAGAAATAAAGCTAAATAACTTAGAGCAAAGCAGACTAATTATTGGTGATGGAGTGGACTAATTATTAGTAATGGTTGGATTTCAACTCCCTTTTTCTTTCCCCTAAGGATGGTATTTTGGATATTTAGTGTTTTGAACTGCATTAGAAAAATAAGCCATATGGTTTTGCTTGTCTTCCCTGATTGAATGTAACACCAGCTGTTACTTTGCAGATTCCTGAGTAGGCAGTATAGATTTCATCTGTAAGTGCTCATGCATTCACGGTCATATTTGTTTTCAGCATGGATTGTCTGAAAATTAGATTATGATTTATGTAAAAATATGAAAGGGATCTAAGTATGGATATTTTTTAAAAGTGTAATTTCAGTTAGCCATTTACAACTTTGTATGCAAGATAAAAGCACAGCATGGTGTGTTTTTTTTGTAAGGCATAGCCCTTGCTTTTATTTTGCAAAGTTGCATGTGTGGAAGTAATTAATTGTATTTCTTTTGAAAAATTATAAAGAACTCTCTGTTGAGTCAGTTTATGTGTATCGCGTTTCCTTCGTGCTTGAACTCTTCACATTTTGAAGGTTTTTTAGAGATAGTGAACTATTTTAATTTCATTAAAATAACAAAATAATTTTTTTCAACAATATAAACACTTGGTTATGATAAAAGCTGAAAGGCTTTTCTTAACACTTAGTTAAGGAATTAACTAACTAACCTACTAATGCTTAGTTAGTAGGAGTTTACTACTTGCATTACTACTGTTACAGTAGTAAGTAACTTTACAAAAAGTATAAGAACTACTTACAATAGTAACTGGCCTAAAATAGTAATGAAATTTGTTTTCTGTATCAGAGGTTGGATAGTATACGTATTTATTTATTTAAAGTTTCCAGTAAATATTTCCTCTATTGCATCTTACTCATTGTGAAAGCTGTGTCAGCAGAACTGACCAGTGACTTGGGAGTGCTGGGAAGAGCAGAGTATTCCCACAGTGACTGCAAGAGCAGTCAAAATCATGTGATGCAAAGGTTCAAGACCAGGGTTCAAGGAAAGAGTTTGTACTCCTAAGGTCATAGAATCAAAGAATGTCCTGAGTTGGAAGGGACCCACAAGGATCATCAAGTCCAACTCCTGTCCCTGCACAGGACAACACCAAATTCACACCATGTCTCTGAGGGCGTTGTCCAAATGCTTCTTGAATATCGCCAGGCTTGGTGCTGTGACTGCCTCCCTGGGGAGCCTGTTCCAGTGCTCCACCACCCTCTGGGTGAAGAACCTTTTTCCAATATCCAACCTAAGCCGCCCCGGCATATCTTCCTGCCATTCCCTTGGGTCCTGTCATTGGTCACCAGAGAGAAGAGATCAGCACCTGTCCCTCCTCTTCCCTTTGTGAGGAAGCTGTAGACCGCAACGAGGTCTGCCCTTAGTCTCCTCTTCTTGAACTTGGTTGAACAAACCAAGTGACTTTAGCCACTCCTCATACGGTTTCTCCTCTAAACCCTTCACCAACTTCGTGGCCCTCCTCTGAACACTCTCTAGTAGCTTTATATCCTTGATGTACTGCAGCACCCAAAACTGCACACAGTACTCGAGGTGAGGCCGCACCAGTGCAGAGCAGAGCAGGACAATCACCTCCCTCGACCGGCTGCAATGCAGTGCTTGATACACCCCAGGACATGGTTGGCCCCCTTGGCTGCCAGGGCACAATGTTGGCTCATGTTCAACTTGCCATTGACCAGAACCCCCAGGTCCCTCTCTGCAGAACTGCTCTCCAGCCTCTTGTTCCCCAGTCTCTACGTACATCCAGGGTTGCTGTGCCCAGGTGCAAAATCCGGCACTTGCCCTTGTTAAACTTCATATGGTCGGTGATTGCCCAGCTCTCCAGTCTGTCCTGGTATCTCTGCAGGGCCTCTCTGCCCTCGAGAGCAACAGCTCCTCCCAATTTTGTGTCATCAGCGAACTTAATTAGTAATCCTTCAAGTCCTGCGTCAAAGTCATTTGCAAAGAGATTAAAGAGTACCGGCCCCAAGATGGATCCCTGCGGAACCCCGCTAGTGATTGGCGACCAGCCCGATGTAACCCCATTTACTATAACCCTTTGAGTCTGACCCATCAGCCAGTTGCTCACCCATTGCATTATGTGTTTATCCAGCTGTATGCTGGACATTTTGTCCAGGAGGATACTGTGAGAGACCATATCGAAAGCTTTACTGAAATCCAAAAAGATCACATCAGCTGGCTTCCCTTGGTCAACTAGCTGGGTAACCTTGTCATAGAAGGAAATCAAATTTGTTAGGCAGGACTTTCCCCTTGTGAACCCATGCTGGCTAGGACCAATGACTGCGTCGTCTTTCAGGTGTTTTTCAGTAACTCCCAGAATAATCTTCTCCATAATTTTGCCAGGCATAGAAGTGAGACTGACACTTAGTGTAGCATATAGGATGGTTTTTATATACTGTGGAAAAGACTATACTGTATAGTCAGCTTATTAGTGTCTTTCTGTTCCATCTCCTTTTCCCCCAAACTGGTGGATGAGAACCTTTGTTCCCTTCAGGTGTTTATTCAGTGGCCTTTGTTATCGCTGCCTTACAGGGATGTGTGAGTTCCCCGTCTGCTCTGCACCCACCATAGGGTGGGTGGACGGTTTCTAACATTCATAGTCATTCTAGTTGTATGGGTTATTGATGAAATTGCTGTTCAGATCTGATGACAATTTAATACAGTACATGATAACTGAACTGAGTGACCTTTGCTGCAATTGATGTTGGCCTTTCTCCCTGTTAAGTGACCACTCAATTTATCTAACTTACAGGAAATACTGTGATTGCTGAATAAACTGTCTTGGACAAAGATATCCACCATTCATCTTGAAAAGGTTGAGTAGGCACCAGTAATCAGAAAAGGTCAGAGAGCCTGATATAAGATTGTTTAAATGTAGTGCTTTTTTCCAGAGGTAAAAGTGCATGATGCAACCAAGTGTCTAACTCTGGTATCGGTGAGTCTGGTGGAGGCAACCCAGTGGCACAGAAGACTGTTTAAAGAGTGTCACCCAGACCATCAGTTTGTAAGTGCTAGACAGAACAAAATGAAAGTTTTAGGCTTGTCTTCAATTTTCACAGAAGATGTGTAATTATTTAGTTTTATCATAAAGTTGTGTGGGACATTTAGTATACATGTAATTAATATTTCATAAAACCAGAGACAAATGCTTATCATTAGGGAAAATTGGTAGATATTGATCAGTGAAAATGTGGTATTTAGATTAATTTATACAGGCTATTTTCCTAGGAGTTTCTGCTGTTGCAGAACTTAGCATTAAAATGGTATTAACTACCTCTTCTATGCTGAAGCACAAAGAGAAATGAAAAGCAATCAATCTGCATGCTTTTCTTCAACAAATACTGGTTTAATCAATGAAGATTATTTTCTGTTTGATTGTTCTGAATCTTGAAATGTTTTAGCAGGAGATGATTAACACAATGATTTTGTTCTCTCCTGCTTTCACTGTTGACCTGATCGCATTGCTGCATTACTTGTGTGCATACAGAGTGCACAGGGATTTACTATTTACTCAGAATACTGTATAGAATTATTTTTTTTTTTACCACACATGGTACTTCCCCCCCCCCCCCCCCCTTTTATTTTTATTTCAATCTGACACAATTGGAGATCTTCCCCCCCACACACCCTGATTTAGCTCTGTTTTAAGTCCTAACCATGACTGTTATGACTTCTGGTGGGTTAGCACAGTGACACTAACATTTAGATGGCTGCAAACATTGTTTCAGAGTTGTATAAGAGACCCAGTCTGTCCTAACATGAGAGTATTCACAACTCTTCACTCTAGGCATCCAGGTTAACTGACTAGTTCCTTTAGAAGATTGTTTGAACAGTAACTAGGGATGTTGAATTACTTTAAATCATTGAGGTACTCTAATAAGGATTTATTAATTTTATTTTTTTTTTTTTTACTTAATTAGGTAAGGGTCAGTGTGTATTTCTCATAGCATTGATGCACTATTGCAGAGAAGGACTGTACTTACATAGTTGTGGAATTCAAGTCTCCTTTGTGTTGTCGTAAATTGACCTGTATGAAATAGCTTGGAGGTAGAAATATAGCCACTTCGATTTCTCATCCTTGTCTTGGTCGATGATGAGACATACATAAACACAGGACACTTTAGTCTGTGTTTTAGCATGTTTTAGTTTTACCTTCACTCATTACGTAGGACTATAGTCATCATTCCAGTGTGTATACACACACACACGTGTGTGTGTGTGTGTACGTGTTTGTTTATCCAGTGCAAAGTGTGACTTGATCAAAGCTTGATTATGAGCTTGTTAACAGCTAGGTTAAAGACAGTGTGTAGACTGTCTGGTTGTTAATTAGTTCCTGTCAGCAAAATTATTAGCACAGTAGGTCAGAATTACTCCTGCCAAATGAAAGCGTCAATAATCAGTACTGTATCTGGGTCAGAGACTAATCTGGTCATAAATACTGTGATTGCTTGGGCCTAGATGGTGCGGGGCCAGAGTCAGTGGCACCACAAAGCTGGTGTTGTAGAATTGCTCCTCTGTCACTGATAAAACTATATGCTGAACACTAGCAGTAGCTTTTCTTTTTTTTTAAAGTTTTTGCTGGCACTGTCGTATACTGCCCATTGTCAATGTTCAAGCATGAGGCAGCAGCTTGCATAATGAATCATCGCCAGAGGAGATGTTTGAATTGGGATGTTTTTTTCTTTCAAAATATTGCGCCAATAGGGATCCCATCACAGGAGATAGTAGTTAACAGTTAAAATGCTAGAAATAGCTTTCAAGTTAACTAATGTATCTGAATTTGCTCATAGGTTTTTGTTCATACTTAATTCAAACAGAAATAAACTATTATATTACACATGTATATACCTCTATGTCCTGAACCTGTACAGGGCAACTTGAATGATGAATGGTGTTCTGCGAAGAAATTTAACAAGACTGAGAAACAATCCTAGTGATCTGTCTTTTAAATGTCTGTTTATGCAGCTCACTTAAGAGTAAAAGGACAGAAGGAAAATGAGACTGGGGACAGTAATATCTTAAAAAGTGTATCAAGAGCTTTCCCACTTTGTAAAGGACAGCTGTAGTATTGGTCCATCTGGGAAGAACTACTCCTGCGAACAGGTCCCTCAGAGCTGTGTGAGAAGAATATCTTAGCTCAGCTCCAAAGCAGAACCACTGTCATACATAATACATCGTTTCCATCAAGGTTGTTTTCTTTCCGAACATGACATGCGTACTCACAAGAGAACAGTTGGGCATCTTCTGTAATAACCTGAAACATAAAGATAAGGTTCCCTTTCATGTAGGGAAAGAAATAGTGAGCCAGGTTGCATCATCAGAAATATAGTTGTTAGTAGTTTTGTGGAAAGAAGAGCATATGGTAGGTGCAAGTAGGTAATTTAAGGAAATACTTCCCTGTTGAAAATACACTAATTTAATTTTTTAAGAAATTTTGATTCTACCTATTTATTTAAGAATAAAGCAATATTTTTCCAGTGTTTAAAATAAGAATATGGAATTATTTATTAAAATATGCTTTCTATGAACCTGTCTGCCTATCTTCTGTTCGTTACAGTAGATCAGAAGTTTTAAAGGTGATGTCACTTCCAAATTTTTTCTCTGGCTGCTCCCAGCTGAGACACCCTAATGCCTGTGTATAAGTGCAACATCACTGTTTCGGTTTGAAAGCAGAGAATTTTTATTACATTTAATATTACTCACTTTAGAAGGATAACATTTTTGTATATTTTGTTTTATCCCTCTAGCGCTTTGTACAGAATTACATACAATTCAGATTTCTTTTAATTTGCTTTTTATCATTCTCTTTAAACATATGTGAGTGAGACAAATCAATTGGTACTGTTTTCCAGGTAAGTGTCAATAAAGGTTTCTTTTCTGATCTATTAATAAGAGGAATGTGGCAACTTCAGACTGTTTTTCACATATTAAGTTTGTAAAAAGTTACAGTAGAACATCTTTTCAGAAATCATAGGCCCTGTCTAAATTAACCATAGATCCACAAATATTTGATGTTGTTTTATAATGAGTTAAACATCATAGATGACGAATCAACATATGATGGTGTTTAAACAGAAAACTATGCTGTTACCTATGCAATTTCCTATGCATTTTTTCCTATGTTATAAATAAAAGTTCTTCAGAAGGAACTTTTGTCCTTTCTTCTGCATCAGTCAGCGGTCTCTGATGTATTTTGGATTTGATGTTGCATTCATAAGCAGTATTTTTTTACAATGCATGAAAAGTCACATTAAAAATAATGGAAAAATAATGATTGTTTTGGTGCTCTTTGATTGACTTCTGTAAGTTGAAGCCAAATGTTCCAGTGACAGTGCTATACTCTCAGGCTTTGCTTCAAAACCATGTTTATGAGTTTAAAACAAAAAAAGGAGAAAGAAACAAAGATATCTTCAGATGTTCATGTATTTTTTGTTTTACCCAGTTATCCAAATCTCTTAAATTTTGTATTTTTTTATGTTTTTTTAGTTCCAGTGTGCAATTGTTACACTCTAGTGGTAAGTGGGGAAGAAAAAACTCCCTAATTTGCTGCAGTTGTGCAGCATTATTAATAACATTTAGGGTAATATTAACAGCATCTGAATTAGAATGGTTTTATTTCATACTCTATTTCCTCAATTGCTGTATATACATATTAATTACCTGGTCTGAAATATACACACATGTTGTTTTGGAGACTTCATCTTCTAGTCCTAAGATCTTATGCTTATAAGGTCACATTCTTCTAGAGTTGGCATGATCTGCTCTCTGATACAGGCTTGTGCTGCCCTGCTTCATGATCTTGCTTTTGTTACCTCTGGCTTTTCTTTGTCCCCTTATCACAGCGCTGAAGGTGTACTCTGCAGTTTTCACCCTCAAGGTCCTGTGGTGCTGGTGCTTCTTTCCACTCTGTAAAGCTTCATTATTCTGTTGGCTGGCAGCTTAGTGTTGAATGGAAAATGTGTGTCACTCCTTTGTTGTGTTGGGTTTTTTTCCCCCTGTTAGTGCTAGGAATCAAGCCAAGGTCTCTTAAAGGGCAGAGTTTTGTGCCCTGTGTCAAAGGGCTTGTAGAATTATTTTTAGTAAGTGTACCTTCTTAATTGTCATCTTCACATTCATCTTATTGCTCATTGTATGACTGAAATAACGTACTAAATGAGAAATGTCTGGATATTGGTGATATGGGATAGAGTCATAGAACTCCTAATGTACCAGTTTGCATCCAGCGCTTGTAAAAACCCAAATCTCAGGAATTGCTGGATTTTTTTTTTTTTTTTTTTTTTTTATTTTCTTACAGGAAGGTTTGGCCAGGAGTTTGGTAATGGATTACTCCAGCAGTGAGTGATACTGTGGTACTGGGGGAAATAGCATATGCTGTAAAACGGAGTGCATAGTATAGCAATAATACACAGATCATCTTATTTCTAAGTATCTCTTGCAAATGTTGCCATAATGTTGTTTTAAACTTGTCTAGCCCTTATGCTGCTCCTCAAGTAACAGTATTTAGTAAGTTTAAAAATTTTTGTCATATCTGAATTAAATATCTGAGGTCAAAGAACTTAAAATATGTGTTAAGTGAATTCTTAGCCAAAAATAAAAGCACAACTCCATAGTGGGCTATGTGTTTACATGTCAGATCTCAAACTGGTATTTGGGCCCATTTCAATTTTCATGAGAACGTGGTAAGACAGAGAAGCCCCTGAATGGAATAATCAAATGGGTTTGCCATGCCCTGTGTTTCCACTCTTACTTCCTTGACATTTCTCTTTCCTTCCCCAAAGCCTGTGCTTTTTGTAGCATGCGTTTCTAGGAAACTGACTGTGTTGTCATACTTTTCACTAAATTTGGACTTAATTACGTTAAATAATCAAATGCACAGTTTAAATCTGAAAGAAAAGTGGAAGCTTCAGCGACTAAAATGTTCCTAAAAATGTGTAAATGTAAGTATCCAGGGAAGAAACGCACAAATTACTGTCTCTACTGAGGGGTATCAGGTAAATGGCTCTTACATGTACTGGCCATACTTCCACATTGTCTGTCAGTTGTATATCAGTTCTTCTACACTGTCTATCAGTTCCATCCTACTACTGGATAAAGGACGTATCCTAAATTCACAGATTGTATCTAATACTTTTTCATATTTCTTCTCAGTGTATGGCCTGGTTCAAAATTTTACCCAGTGTTTTGGGTCCCTCTGTGACCCCCAGGCTGTGATGCTGCAAACCAGCACTTCAGAGAGGAGTCTCGCCGTCCTTGCCCTGTGCCCGCACTGATGAGTGGTGCTGGCTGTTGAGTGAGCATGGCACTGTGGACTCTGGTTCATCTGTGCCATTTTGGCTAAGAAATTGCTCAAAAGAAATTCTGCTGATGGCTGTGGTGCCTGTGCTGGCTGCATCGGCTACAGCATCCCTCTCCCTCCCTCCCTGAGCCATTATATAATTGTCTGTGTAACACTGCCAGATTTGCAGGCTGTGTTAAGAAGCTGCTGGTACAAGGCATTAGCCAAGTTTTTAAATAGTTATAGTGGGCGCTCAACAATCTGTGAACAGAATGGGAGAGCTGTGTCAGGACATATTGCATGCTTTGGTGTGACTAGTAAATTGCTGCTCCTCTGGGAGAAAAACTTCCTCTGTGCTGTAGTTGTTGCCCCCAGCTCTAGTACCTTACAGAAATCGTAGGATTTATTGAGACATGGCTATGAGATTTCTAGCAGCAATGGCATGACATCTCCCTCTACCCCACCTTCCCAAAAGCTAAACTCTATTAAGGGTGCCACTGGTGGTGAAGGTACCAATGACTGTAGTGGCAGGTGATCTGCTTTGTTAGATACTTGGGATGTTTGTACAAGCTATATCTTCCTTTCTGATTTTAAGGTAGTATTCAGTGATATTTAGTGACTGTAAGCAGTGGATTTTGACATCCTACATTTCTACAAATACACAGTGATGTGCAGAATATGAGAAAAATGCTGTAAAAAACTGTTCATGCTAATAAAATATGTAAAGCTGAGAAAGATGAGAAGACATTTGACTTTAAATTCTGAGCGACCTATAAAATACTTCTTAATACTGAATGCATTATGTGATGCTATGCTTTCAGCTTTGAATTTTTTTATGTATGTATCCATCTAATTACAGACCTCTTTTGCTTCATTCCAGGATGACCCAAACTAGATATCCAAAAATTTGAATTTAATGTGAACCCAGTAATATTTAATATATGCAGAACAAGGGGACAGGGGAACTAGGGGTGTACAATGAGAGAGGGTCAGAAGTGGGACAAAATAAAGCATTTGATTGCTAAAAGGTAAACGCTGGATACAAAGGAAAACAGGAATTTAGAGATATAAGAAAAGAGCAGAGACAGAATGAGGAGGGTTTTAAAAAAAAAGTCTAATGAAAAATTTAATATTCAGTCTATGGACCTCTCAGGCTGCTAAAGAGTTGCTTTGCTGTGATAGGTACAGAAAAGAGGGATGAATTCTCCATCCCAATGTGTTTGGGTTTTTGATGTGGGTACTATGGTGAGACAAATTCTTTTAAGCTCTCTTCTTGGAGATACTGACTTGGATTAGGTGGCTCTTGGATAGAAATGATATCCATAAGATGTGCCTTATTCTACTGTAGCGTAGAGAAATTCTTTTTCTTCATGTTGTCATTTAATATAGAACACTGTTGGCCCAAAATGCCATCTATGGCCAGAGGGTCATGCTCCCATCTAGAGGGACCTCAACAGGCTGGAGAAATGGGCTGACAGGAGCCTCCTGAAGTTCAACGAGAAGTGCAGAGTCCTGCACCTCCTGGGGAGGAACAACCTCAGGCACCACTACATGCTGAGGCTACCCAGATGGAAAGCAGCTCAGCAGAAAAGTAGCTGGGAGTCCTGGTGGACACCAAGCTGAACATGAGCCAGCAATGTGCCCTTGTGACAAAGAAGGCCAATGGTATCCTGGGCTGCATTAGGAGAAGTGCTGCCAGCAGGCTGAGGGAGGTGATCCTTCCCCGCTACTCAGCACTAGTGAGGTCCCATCTGGAGTGCTGGGTCCAGTTCTGGTCACAAAGATGATTAAGGGTCTGGAGCATCTCCTCTATGAGGGAAGGCTGAGAGAGCTGGGACAGTTTAGCCTAGAGAGGCAAAGGCTAAGGAGGGATCTTATTCATATAAATACCTGAAGGAAGGATTCAAAGAGGATGGAGCCAGGCTCTTTTCAGTGGTGACCAGTGACAGGACCAGAGACAATGGGCACAAAATGAAACACAGGAAGTTCCCTCTGAACATCAGGATACACTTTTTTACTGTGAGAGTGACTGAGCACTGGAACAGGTTGCCCAGAGACAACATGGAGTCTCCATCCTTGGAGACATTCAAAAGCTGTCTGGACATGGTCCTGGGCAGCCTGCTCTAGGTGGCCTATCTTGAGCTGGAGGATTGAACCAGATGACGTCCAGTAGTCTCTTCCAATCACAACTGTTCTGGTTCCCATTGCAATTCTGAAAATTCCCCTTCAGTCACTGGCATTTAAAAATGAGAACATCTACCCAACCCAGCACTCTGGAGAATCTTCACCCATCCAGAGTCCTTCAAACCTCACAGCTCCCCCGCCATGTACTTGTGCACATCTGTAAATATGCCAGCAGCTTAGATGCCTTAAGTTATTCCCTCTCCTCCAACTGAACACCTTCCTTCACATACCATGACCTCTGATTTCACTGCTGAGGCTGAATTTTGCCTTTCAAGCTGAGAAGCCTTGAGTTGGTTATAAGGAAGGGGAAGCAGTGATTACTTCACCGACTCCTTCAGAAATGCATACACAGCTAACCTGGACTGGAATATTTGAATAAATTGTTCTACTGACATATTTTATATATGTTATACATAATGTCTTGTACTCTCACCCATGGAAGAGACAAGGTTGTCTCTTCATTTCTGTGCTGCTCTGGAGTCAGAAAATGGCCTTAGCTTTGTGCAGTGCACAGTGCCACTGAGCCCTGCCAGGGAGGAGGCACCTGGGCTCTACTCTGACAATAGCAAAAAGTTTTTTGTTCCATTGGGATGCTCTTAGTTACTTCTACACAGATGATTTCAGCCTGAAAAATTATTTATCCAACTGGGTGGTTATCTGAAAAATAATATTTTAGCATTAGTTTGGGGTTTTTTTTTGTTTGGGGTTTGGTTTAGATTGTTTTGGTTTGGGTTTTTGGGGTTTGTTTTGGTTTGGTTTGGTTTGGTTTTCCCTAATCACTCCTTATACTGATTTTGCTTTAGCATCTCATTTCCTTAGTGTTGCTCTGGAAATGTTGATGTTAAAATAGAATATTTTTTTTTTTCCTTTTTTCCTTTCCTTGGACATGTAATATGTACTTTCTAAAACTAAAATAACAGAATATGAAGTTTCCTAATAATCTTGTAGCAGTGGGCCAAGATTTTTTGGACACTGATAATTGAAGAGACAGTGTTTGAAGACACTAGTGATTTTTATATACCTACTACAGCGCTTTGTCTAAAATATCCACTAGAACTTGAAATATGAGGGCTGTTTGGCTGTTGGATTTTTTGAATACTCGAAGAACAGGGACTTAAAATATCCAGCAATTCATGCTGGAACTTCTGTGTTGTTCACAGGAAACCTGTGGACAACTGGAAAACCTAGTACTTAGGTTTTCAAGGTCAACTTTTATCAACTTGTGATAAAAGTTGGAATGTTATTTCTTTTTTTGCATACTTCAAAGATGTTAATTAAGTTAACACTTTGAGAGTTACATGACTTTTAAGTTAAAAAATTAAAAAAAAAAAAAAGTCCTGCAGTGCTATTTAAGAGTTAGGGGGTAGGTTGGTTGGTTCTTTTTTTAGTTGGTTGGTTTTCATTAGGGGGTGTGCATAATGTAATTGTCTCTGATATGCAAAACATTCTTATTTTGATGGACACCAACTTAGCTGTAGCTTATTATTTATTTTATATTCACTGCTAAAAAAACAGTAGGTGGTGGGCTATTTAGCCTTGGTTGTGTGAGTGAATGTAATGTTATTCAGTTGCCTTTTTATTACTTTGAAATTAACATACTTGATAGGTGATACTCTCGTACAATTGCCATTCCTGCAAATGCAGAAGGGATAGTGTTGGTATCATTGGCAAAGCATTAGTGTTGACTGATTGTTCTTTTGCCAGACAGTAGACTTTAATAATTTGACAGTAAATCTTACTTATTTGGGTAAAAATTAAAGCTTAGAATCAAATATTTGTGGATCTTCTTTTTTTCAACTGTAGCAATCGCCATAAAAGAGTACAGAATGAAGTTAGAAGTCCAGTGGACACTGGCATTGCATAAGCAGTAAGATTAGTTGGTAGTAAGCCCTTATCCTATTCTGTGACATGGCAAAACCTGTCTTTTTAATCACTCTGAGTACACTCAGTATTGTCTGACTTTTCATCTACTGTGACTTGTTTCCAGCCAGTGCTGATATACAGCAAATAAATTGAAATGTGATCAACATGATGGATTGTTTAACCCACCTTTGTCTCCCTCTGCCTGTCTGTTTTAAGGCACATTTAACTCTCTTCATTTGTAAACTTGAATGAAACTTTGAAGTATCTTCCTTACTGCATTCATTTCTTTTTGCACTACATACTGCATACCATTGTTGCAAAAAGAATGTCAGTAGAAAAATTCAAAAATGGGTATTTGCTATTTGGTAATTTGTGCTTTGCTCTCTGATGCTTTGCAATGCAAAATTGCAGTGCTTGTTGAAAGGGATTTTGTGCAGCTTTAAAGGATTGCCTTGGAAAAAGATTAATATGCTTAATTTAAATTTAACCCTTTCTCTGTTATCAGGGAGTTTCTGTTAATTTTTTTCAGTGTCAAAATTCAAAGAATAATAAAGTAGTTGTATCTGCCGTAGCTCCTGTTTTGTGAATTACAAAGATGCTTTTTCAAAGCGGCATGAGAATGGACAAGAATTTGTTTTTAAGTGTTGTGAATAAAGCAAGGAATATCATTTATATATTAATGACTGAGAGAAAGTATGAATAGAACAACATTTTTATTGTCAAACACAGAATATTCCTTAAGTCTGTGGTGATTTTACTTCCTGCTGATTTTAAACTGAATTTAAAGAAGAAAAATAGAGTTTATGTATACTCTGTAGATAGGTGCTGTGTAGCTTTATATATGTGTGTGTTTTATATATAAAAAAGTGTAACTGCAAGTTGCATTTGTACTCCAGTGCAGAGGTTAAGGTTATTCTGTTAAATTTTGTTTATATAACTGATCTAAATTTTACTTCTAATTCACTGTAACCAATTTGCTTCCAAATGTATTGGTGTCTCGTTATCTTCAAGCAGCCCAAGTGCTATTTTAGCAGTTGCTCAAATTTTCATACATGAAATGACATCTCCCCAATTGCAAACTAACAAAAGGTAAGCACATTCTCCATTTATAGGTAGTACAGCAGGCCTACCTTTAGATCAGAGTCTTAGCAATATGTTAATAAACTAAAAAAATGACCTCACCCTAAAGAGCAGTCTGCCACCTGACAGAATGCAAATAATGTTTAAGAGTATATCTGAAGTACAGATGGGACCTCAAATGTATAGACAGTGCATCTGAGATATGGCAAACCCAGGCTCAAGTCCCTGCTTTACCTACTGTAGCCTTGTGAGTTGAAAACAAAGGATTCATGCTCACTACCAGCTATGGCTGATCAAAGCAAGTTTCATGTATCTAGTCAAATGTTTCCTTCTGGATCTGAGATCTTCCTGATATGCATTAAAAAAATATGTGTGTATGTATATATGTATGCCTATAAATAACATTAATAAGTTATATATAATATATTATCAATGTAATATATATAACAAATTATTGTATAATATACTATCAATACAATAAATATAGGATGTTTTATATACAACACACTATGATACTATATAAAATGTATAATATGAAATATGCATAATATGTTATACATATTATGTATATTACATATGTACACACACAGCAGCACTTAATACATTTTGGTTTCCTGACCAGTGCGTTAGCTTTTGCTTGTAATTCATCAGCTGTCAGTGTTACAATTCTTCTGTGTGGTCATGCATCTTTCTCTTTTTTTAGTTTTATATAGGACTAATTTAATTGCAAGCTTTGTGGTTTGAAAGATCTGTTATATTTAGTCAACTATTCAATCAAATTTTTCTTTTTAATGAGATGTATATAGGTGTCAATTCTGTCTTCCACTTTGTTATTCCTTCAATATCCTTCTGTCCTGTGACAACACATCATTTATCCTGATAGTCTGAATTTTGGCTTGTATCAGTCATCACTCTTGTATTGTGTTGAACAGGTTAGGATTGCCTGTTATTGTAAACCCTTCTCCACAATACTTAGTAATAGGGGCTGTCTTATCAGACTACCGTGGAAGCTCAGTTGGTGCGACTTTTTTGTTTCACAAAGCTCAGTATTTTAATTTCTAGCTCATTAAAAATATATTGTGATGGTGATTCTGACATGTGTAATATATTCTTTATTAATCTCTGAACATGCAGTTCTGGGAAGCAAAGTCATAGCACTGTAGAAAATTGAACTAGGAGGGACATTTAGTCCAGCTTTGGCAAGATTAATTTATCTTAAACCTATGTTAGTAGAGGTTTCATAGTACTCATGGGCAATCTGATAGTATGTTAACTGTCTTGCTATTAAAATGACGTTTTTGTTTTATAAAGTTTTCACTTCTTAATGTCTAAGCTAAGTTTTCAGAAAGCAAATTAAATTCATTTGTGTTACTCCCCAAGGACACTATTTTTTACTTTCTTCCATGAAGCAAACTTTTTCCTCTGTGCAGTCTGTTTTGCCATATTTACCTTTTTGTTTTTTTAAACTAAAGATATCCCCCTTCTTTTTTTTCATTCAAAACAGTAGGTTTTGTTTTCTATAGCCCTTGTTATTCTTACTTTTTTGATTCTGTCCAATAACTCTGGTAAAAAAAGTCGTAGATCAGCTTTACTTGCAAAACGTAATTTGATTTATATTTCTAAAGGTAGTTGATGAAATAACTCTGTCCAGAAAGTCAAAAAATAATTCTGAGACGTTTCAGAACAAAATAGTTAAAGTGGTTTGAGATTTTGAATGTAGACCCAAGGAATACTCAGTCCCACTGCTAGAAAAATCTTTTCCAAGCAAAATTAAGTAATGTTTTAATTTTATTCTCTTTAATAGAAACATTTCATCAGCTTCCTTGTAGGCTTGACAAACTTGTCGCATTTAGACTATTTATGGCACTGAACTTTTTCTCTCCCTCTGGATAAAAATCTCACAGAAGTTTAACAAAAGCTGTGGTTTTGGCTGCCTGAGCTAAAATTTTATCTGTTTGCATTCTGTCTGCATTCTTTAAAAAATAAATAAAATGTGATGTGGAGTAAAAATGATCCAAGATGGTAGTGAGAAAACAATACCAAGCATTCCTGATTGCTTTAGACGAAACTAAAGCCAGGCCAAGTCACGGTGTCAAGAGCTGGCTTTGGTGGCAACCCTGATGATAAACCTTGCTCCCTCCCATCCACCTCTAGCATGTTTTGACTTTATATTTCCTCTAACTGCCTCTCAAAACAAAAAAAATCTAGAAAAATGTAATGGGCAAAACCAAACTCTTGTTTTTCTCTTCCAGTTCATCCTGATAGTCTACTTGTCTGGTAAATGATGAAAACGAGCTAAGATAACAAAATTTTAGGAAGCTATCAGTATGCCTTTTTGTCTGAACTAAGAGTCTTGCAAGTAATGCTGCATAACAGCAAAACATGATCTTTTGTTACTGCAGACAGCTGACTGCAACAAAGCACAACTGAGTGGAAAATAAAACTGGGGTAGAGAGGGAGACCAGTACATGCTCTGGATAATGCTGCTGGCAAGGGGAGGAGGGCAGCATAAGCAGGAAAGAGAAACCATTCTCCTTGCTTACTTCTAGAAGTTATGCCTTTTTAGTACCTTGTCTTTCACTGTGTAATCCACCTTCTGTGGAAAAGCTCAGAAATCCCAGCAGGAAAATAAAGTTTATGGTGGGAAAGGCTCTGGGGAGACCTTATAGCAGCCTTCCAGTACCTGTAGGGGGCCTACAAGAAAGCTGGAGAGGGACTTTTTATAAGGGCATGTAGTGATAGGACAAGGGGTAATGGCTTTAAACTGAAAGAGGGTAGATTTAGGTTAGATATAAGGAAGAAATTCTTCACTCTGAGGGCGGTGAGGCACAGGAACAGGTTGCCCAGAGAAGTTGTGGATGCCCCATCCCTGGAAGTGTTCAAGGCCAGATTGGATGGGGCTTTGAGCAACCTGGTCTAGTGGAAGTTGTCCCTGCCCATGGCAGGGGGGCTGGAACTATGATGATCTTTACGGTCCCTTCCAGCCCAAACCATTCTATGATTCTATGATCGTTTTCCTCCTTTCCTATGTGGAACTCAAACGTGGCTTACTAACCACAAGTGAAGGTTATTTCTATTACAAATTTGATTTTAGCTGCCTCTTTGGAATTTGTTTGTTACAGACCAGTGTAAATAAGTTGGGAACCAGTCTTTCTAACAAAACAGTTCATTGACTAGAAATATATGTACTTTTCGTTGACCTGAAAGCATATGTAAATCAGGGGCAGCTCTGGGAAACAGGTTTTATTGGCTGAAAACTGTTAATACAAATTACAATGTTGGTTCTGGGTTGTTGATTTTAGGTAGAGAATCTAATCTTGTCATTTCTGTAGTATAGGATAATGAAGTAAACACTACCACAGCTGTTCTCCATGCATGAATGCAAACACTATTTAATTTGTATTAAATGCTTTTTAGTAAAAAGAATCCCACAGGTACAGAATGTTGTTATTCACCTGAGGATGGTCAGGTGAATTAGAAAGGGCGGACTACACATTGAATGGTCCTCAAGGTTCTGAAGGTGCCTATGGGTTGAAACTGCGATTCAGTGTGTTGAGAACCCTTCCTCATTTAGTATCATCTGCAAATACAGTGCAGTATGAACATGAGCCCCAGCATCAATCACTAGGGAACTGTGTTTGATACTGAACACCAGCTACAACTCAGGCTACTCTTTGCCAGTCTTTGAGCCCAGCAGTCCTGCCAGTTTTCAAACCATCTAGCAGTCTGTCTGGTCCTCATCTTATTAATGAGAATACTGTGGAAGTCAGCGTCAAAAGCTGCCTTGAAGCCAAGTTATATTGCACTGTTTTCTCCCCTCGTGTGCAGGAATAATCTTCCCTTGGTAAATCAATTTTGAACCTTCCTGATACTGCCTTATTGTCCTTCCTGTGTTTGTGGGTAATTTCCTAGAAGACATGCTTCATGACCTTGCCTGTGACTGTGCTGGGGCTGGCCCGGCCTTTGGGTCCCTGGGTCTGTCCCGTTGTTAGCATTTCTCCCATTGTCCTCCTCTAGTTTTATAGATCATAGACAACAGCCTTGAAGGCACAGCAGCCTGCTTTCAGCACCCACAGATAAATCCTCTTTACTTCTATGGGGTTTTTTATGTCCAGTTTCTTTAAGTGGTTTCTATCTTGTTACTCTCCACTGCTGGCTGTCACACTTCTTCCCAAACCTTGCTGTTATGGTCTGTGAAGACTGAGACAAAAAAAGTTGTTGAACTGTATCAGTCTTTGTCATATCATCTTTCACTAACCAGCCTGCATCCAACCCACGTTTTCTTTGTGTGCTTTGAAGATGTTACATACAGAACCTCTAGATTCGGGATACATTCTGTATACAGTGCAAATCTTGTTTTGGTAATTTCTGAATATTTTTCAGTATGTTCAGCCAATTCTACAATATTTAGCAGCTATGTCCAGCACTCAGCTCTCTAACTGAACTTGAATATTAGGGTAATATTTCACTTGTATACCTCCTTTGAAAGGTAGATTAATATTTTTATGGTTCATGCCAATCTTTTTGAACGTCATGCAGATCTCATGTTGTTCCTTTACAAAAGGAAATGCTTCCTAGGTAAGCATTCACTTTTCTTGTGGACAGTAATATATTAATTTCATTTAAATTGAGTGACAGCTGCATAATTCTGTTTTCTTGTAAAGTCCATGAAAGTGGTTGAGCAAGGTCCATATGCAGCAGAAGAATGAAGTTCCTCAGGTTCTGAGCAATGATAGTAATAATCCCTTATTGGTATAATCTTTATAACAGTAGATTCAAAGTTTTTCTATGCATGTGTAAGTCAGAATAATAAGCCAATTTTTAAAGTCCCATTTAGTTTTATCATTGTACTTATTCCAACATATGAAACGGGAACAGTAAAAAACAAGCTTTCAGGGGGTTATTAGTGATTTACCAGTGGCTGCACTAGACTTATAATGCTGCTACCCAAAAAAGGTTGCACTAGAATCCAAACAGAATGATTTGTCTTAACTTTTATCCTCATAAATATGTAAATAAGCCTGGGCTGATTGAATCTGGAAATTAGAATACCTAAATATGATATGATACATATAGGTATACTGAAGATTGTGTCCTTCAATATAAAATGAGAAAAGATAGCTGATTAAATCTTGGTTTCCCCTTCAGACTTAAATCACAACTATTTAAGTTCAGTAGTATTCCTTTGTGTTTGCTTGCTATTTGAGTTACAATACAGAAGAATCAGCTTCTGGAAAAAATTGCAGGAGTTGGCCATTTAAGAAGAATTTTTTTAGGTTTAGATGGGTAATTTCCTATCAAATCTGTGTGTCTGTATCTCATAAATGTCAAGCCAGTAGACCAGGTTGCTGTAACATGAAGGAATCACCTGCTGGCGTAAGAGGAACATGCATGCTTTGCTGCTTATTCTTCCAAACACTCAGATATTCCAGTTTTTTATTTCAAATGCTCCAAAAGCAATACTGAAAAGGGGCCCAGCACTCTGCCCACCAACAGCCAATCGTCTGTCCTACTTGAGATGAAGTGCAGCAATACTTTGCTTGAGGGAAGGCTTCACACAGGGATTATAATTTGGTCCATTTAGATTTATGGCATCTGGGCATGGACCACATGCTTCCCTTGATATTAATCAGTGGTTCTGTAAACACTTCATGACTGTTGGAAAGAGCAAACTTTATTCCAGCCAACTCTGCTTATGCATTCCCTTATAGACATTCTGTCATGCTAATTGCTAGAAAAGTGTCATTTTTATATTGGTGATCTTTGAGTTAACATCACAAGTGGAAAAAACACTTTCAGAAGTTAAGTGATTGTTTAAGTATTTGTCGTGCTGCATGAATAAACGTTCTGACCATGTGATATTGCCTGATGCGGTTACATCATAACAAAGGGCCTAGCCTTTTCGGGTCTCAAATTTCCTAGGCTGATGTAATTTGAAGTGAATTATGATTGGTTTTGAAAGGCAAATTGGATCCAGTGTTTATAGAAAAATCTGGATTTGCTAAAATAGTAAGTGTATCAGTGCTTACAAAAGGGAATACTGTGAATGAAAAGTGATCAACCCAGTTAAACTATGCATATTTAAATAGTATCAGGATGAACTTTGGTAATCCCTTGTGATATCAAGAATTCTTTTCTCTTGAACCTGAAATTTTATTTATAACCAGCAATTCTGTGAAGTCTATTTTCTGAATATCATCATAGTCGATGCCAATTTAAGACAATTTGGAGCAAAAGGATGGAAAGGGGAATCATTAACACACATACATAGAAATCAGTCTAAGGTATCTGTTTGCCAGCTGACCTCAGGCCAAAATAGATTGAAGATCAAAAGTAGTCAAAAGGGAAATTCTGTGTCATTTTGAAATGCTTCAACATGTCTTCTATTATGTGAGTAATGAACCTTTAATTTTGGATTAGCATGTTTACAGTTGCAGCTTCATGTTTGATTCACAATTATACATGGTTTTGATAAGCAAAGATGGTTTAGACTGAGAAGCAACTGTGACATGTTCATAATGACTGTAAATATTATTTCAGTTCCAGGTACAGAGAAACAGAAATAGGTTTTCAAAACTGGATGGTTAATCTTAATCAAAAACCAGCAGCAAAATATGAATATTTCTAGCATTTAAAAAGTTGCTTTCAACCATCTGGTGGAAATTATTCCCTGTAATATTTAGGCTTGTAATGTAAACTCTCATTTTGTCCAGTTCACCTACCTATTAAGAGATTTCAGCTATATATAGAAGGATGATATGTGCTATAATTTATTAATAAATTATCAGTGAAGATGGTGAATAATTTTTAATCAGACATTTACAGCAACTGTATCTTAAGCATTATAGTTAACCATGGACATTGGAATATTGAAAATAATGAAATTAATATTTGTTAAGTGCTAAGTTTTTCCCACAGTAACTGTTTCTGGTAGTGACAATTGTTCACATATTTTGCTTTGGTGATCCTTCATTTTGTTTGATGTCTTAGCATTTTAAAATATGGTAAACTACTGGTGATGGTAAGATGAAAACCAAGTTCTTAGCTAGTCTTATGATTAAATAGTGTCCAAATATTTTAGTTTTATTGTATTGTTTTCTGTAGTTATGAGTAATTTTTTGTTCCTCGTAACACCTTCCTGCCCCCAATTTCAAAATCCAAAATACCAACCTACCACTAACTCTTTTTTTCTCCTGATCCAACTGAAAATAGACAAATAACAGTCCGAGTTTTAAATTCAGCAAATATACAAGTCCGATTCTGATGGTGTATGTCCCCTTAACTTCATGAAAGTCAGTTCTAATGTGCCAAGTTTAAGTAGCAAAGTGTCTGGCCCATTAACTTGCCCCAGAGAGAACTGTCATGGGAGGGTCAGAATTAGATATCATAATGTGGATGCGCACCATTGAAAAGCCATTTTTTAAACATGTTAAGTGAACATCTAATAGGAACTCCAGCTGTAGATAATGTGTTGTCCTCTTGTGACGAATATATTCTCAGAGAGGATTTGTGCTTTCTGGTTATGTGGACGTAATGTAGAAGAGTGCTAATAATAACATTTCCTTTTTAAAAGCCATTTATATAGAATAGAAATTTCTTACCTCCCTCATTTTTTTGTATACAGTTAATTCTATCTACATTTAGCACTGTTTGATCATTTTAAAATTTCCTTTAAAAAACAGACTTCACCTTTTGTGTTCTCCATTCAGTTAACGATTTTGTCTTCAGAAACATCTGAACTACTGCTCGTATGCCTAATCTTACATAAAATTGCAAATTAGATACCTGAAACACAAGACCAAAAACGCTTTACCTTCAGATCTTGGACCTATTTTAACATTAATAGTAACATGAACTTTCTTTGCTGTTCTTTAAAGAAGTACATTGCACTAAAAAAAAATGAAAGGGGAAAAATGTGAATTGCTATCTGTTGCAGTACAGAAAAAAAGAAAAGGAAAAGATGAAGATAAGCTTTTCTTTGCAAGATTGCACACTTGCAGAGCACGTAATTGTATCTTGACTGGAATAATTAATTCCACCATGCATTACATTTCTTCAGAGCAGAACTGTAAAGTTGATGTCTTCTGACAGAGATGCCCAGAAGTCTATCCATAGGTTGCAAGTAAATTGGTGAAATAAGAAGCCAAATACTTTGCAAGAGAGAAAGCAAATTAAGCAATTTTGCTCCAAATTTGAGAGTCATCATGCTGTAATACCAGCATCTTGTTTTCACATACAGCTGCTTGTAAGTCCTGGTGTTTTGTGACACCAGTGTCATAAAGGACATAATAAAACTTTGAGGTTTTATTGCAGTTCATACAATTCTATGCCTACTTGAGATTACTGTAGAATCCCTTTAGATTACCATTGGTGGATTATGGCTTTGCGGGTTACGATTTTTGCATAACAGCATGATATATTCCATACTGATATGTATGTATATTAAGGTAAAAGATACTTAAAGTAGATTGGCAATATTCTTATCTCTAGTTTTTTGTAATAATTGTCTAACTTCACATTCAACAGTGGTCATACTGAAGATACTGTACTATAAAAAAAATGAAATATCATTAATGAAATACTTTAACTTTTTCATGCAGGCAGGAAGATAGCTTTGTTTTGTTTAAGCTTTTCTAAATTTAGTTGACATCTACGTCCATTGATACTTGTAATACCTTGGGAGTTTTCACAGGTGTTTGGGGACTGTTGGTGAATGCAAAAGTGCATTTGTGCAGAGAGTTGGATTTTGATTCATCCCATTTTTACTGAAGTGGATTAAATTATCCTCAGTGGCTTAGAGGTGGATGCTGGATTTACTGATATCCAAAGTTCAGTCTACTATTTGCCCATTTCCTTCATGGACACACCCCAGTTTTCTATGTATAGTTGCCTGTGCATGGCTGTTTGGAAAATGAAGTCTGTATCTGGATATCGTGTGAATAGGGAGGCTAATATGGAATGACATATGGGTCAGGCTGAAGGGGAAAATGGGTTGGGAGGAGTAAGGGAGTTTGCAGTTTAGATCTAGATGCTATACTGGGACTTTGGGAAACAGGGCTGGGAAAAACTCTGAGAAGGAAGAGGCTGGCTCAAGTGGGTCTGCAGGAGAGATGTGCATGGGGAGGCTGTATGCTGTGCAGGGCCAGGCTCTAGGCATGTGCCCAGCATGGATACAGGTAACCAAGATTCTGGGTAGGGCAGGAACATGTGCACAGTTTTTATAATGAATTAACATATTTATTTGGTTTTATTTTTTGCTCTCAGAAGTATATGTTGACTTTAAGGTCCGAGTGCACAGATTTCATTATATGTTATCTGTATTTAATAATTATTAGCTGATCTTTACTGAAAAGCAAAGAAAAACCCCACCCTTCTTAGTGGTTATGTTGCTGTAGCTACCACGCTTATTTCTCCATCCTTTTAAAAGGCTCTTTCTGTGAATAGAAATTTGTTTACAAGAATTTAAAACCATTGGAACAGCATGGCTGCATGTCCTTTACCCCTGAAGAAAAAAGGACTTGTGTATTGTCTTATTAGTCCGTCATTGAATGATTGCAGCAGTTGCTTGACCTTGAGAGAAATGGGACACTGCTGGTGTTCTCCAGAGGCTGGTGTTATTAGTGTTGGCTGACCTCAGGGAACTGGGTGACCTCCATTGCACCTTCCAATCTCCCAACACTAAAACAAAGCAGTATTTTGCAACATAATGTGAATAAAAGATGAAGGATGGTTGTTTTTATATATAGGGAAAGAGCAAAAGAGGCTGCTGAAGCTTTGATTAAAAAACACAATGCAATATAAATCCATCTTGTAACAAATAAAAAGGCTAGACTTCTACACATACTCTGACACTGAATTTCAAATTTAAGGTTTTCACTTGGAGGGTAATGGGCATAAACCTCACTGTATATGCTACAGTTATTGCTGTTTTTTAGGAAGAGGATGGTCCGTATTGTCTTGTATGAATTACAGAATCATCTTTTCCATTCCATTCATGACAGTACACTCTGTGCAACCACCACATGCATGCTGTTAAGTATTAACTTTTTAAAATTGGTAGGTAACTTGTGTTTTGCTTTTGAAAAAGGGGCTGCAGTTGACTTGAAATGTTAGGCCACTGTTATAAAATCCACTAATGATTCCACCAATGTTTCAGGAAAAAAATGTCTATTTGACTGTTGGCTAATTTCAGCTGACTGAAAAAAAACAGTTGATGGATTCTCTTCCTAGTCAATATTGATAATGTTTGGGGTAGAAGCTTTAAGTCTTTCAAGTTAAAAAGAAAGAGCAAACTCAATCATGTTCTTTTTTAGATTTAAAATTATTTTTGTCCACAGAAGCTTCTTGTGTACTTACTTATGTGTGTGCTTGTATGTATGTATGCAGTGCAGTCCTACATAATCACAGCATGATATGAACTAATGATGTCAAAAAAATGAGAGTAATTACTTGGACCCACCTTGTCAGCACCAAAGTGTGCTATTTTTCAGACTGCTTTTTTTTTTTCTTTCAGTATATTCTCATAGGCTCGTTTTTGGAAAATTAAGATTTTGGACAGTGAATTAGTCATGCTTGGTTTGCAGCTGTGCCGGTTCTGCATCCATCCCCAGTAAAGAATTTATAACAGTAATTATGGTGCTATTGAACATACCAGTCTTGGCCTCCTTTAGCTATACTTACCAGTCTGGCAGGGTTCTAGAAGTTGTTCAAGGATGCATCAATCGGATTCTTGAGAAGTTCTGTGGGCAGACAAATGCTTAGCAGGTCTTCTAGTGTATAACTTAGAAGTGTTGTGAAATGCCACATGTCTGAGAGAGTGCCTCACCACTATATTTTCTCTAAGAGGAAGAAAATTCAGCCTTTCCCCCTCACTATTCTGGCCGAACACCAAAATAGTTGGAAACTGAACTCCAGTGGTGGGTTAAAGCTGTATGTGACATGCTTTGGAACAGGCACCTCAGTTTCAGACTAACAATGAATTAACACATGCCAAATCTGCTGCTATTTGATGTCAGGCTAATAAACACTTGCTATTTATCACTGTATTAAAGAAACTTGTTTTGATCCTACTGGTGGAACAGCTGAGTTATGTGGTTATTGTTCAGATACAAGTGTCACCTTAGGTAAGTTGGCAGTCTTTCACAATCCCGGAGGAGGAAAGGCCATGAAAGGTAAGCATATCAGTTTGGAAGGCGAGCGTACGGTGGTGGATAATCCACCTCTGTGTCCTCTGCTGTACCTTTTAGTGAGATCTGAAGCCTGTACGCCTGCTTTCCGATGTGCTTGGGGAATGGTTCTAAAACTGAATTTCAATGGAGCTGTGTATGTGAAATTCATTGAAACAGATTTCTTGCTGTGAAATAAATGATGTGTTGCAGTATAATGTATCACAAATACATTCCTGCTTAGAGACTTATATTTTTGATATCTACAGTCTGAAAGCTATGATATTTGTTTACATGCTTGCCAAGATACTCTAACTTTAATTGTATATATATGCTACACGTCTGGTTCTGTTTTCCCTTAAATCACACAGGCAACTTAAACTGCCTTTCCTTTCGGGGTCAATGCATGTATTGTTTAGAGTTCAGTGAGATGACAATCTTGTCAGAATATTGAAGCCGGAGGCGTTTTCAGATTGGAATGGATTCAGCTAATCAAATAACATTGCTGACTTTTCTGACACTGAAAAATTATGATATATTATAGTATAAATTGGACCTTGGCTCAGTATTGAATAACACCCATAACTGACCTTGGATCATCTAATTTTTGTGGGAGTGTGTGAGGAGGAAGAATTCCATATCTGAAAGCAACTCTTCATCAGAGGTTTGGAAGTTTTACTAGCAGGTGGGGTGTAGGAAGGAAACAATTATATAATACTTGTAATCCATAAAGTGTATATATTATGTTTTTCCATTATTAACCACTGTTTTCTGTTGTTTATAATAATTTAATGATCAGCTTGGATCATTTTAACCTCTGTCATGCAACTTTAACTCAGAACAAATCCAAGTTGCATCCTGGTTGTGTCATGAACAATCTATTTCATACCTGAAGCTATGATAGCAAAGCAATAATTAAAAAGTAGTTGTAGAGGTGTGTGTTTCATACATACATCTCTGGTGTCAGAGCTACTTGTATGTGCAGGTATAAAAAGTCCTTTGTCATCAAACAGATGGCGACTTTGTAGGTGGAAATATTGTCTGACCAGACAGTTTAGATCTGCTAAATATATATGGGCTATAAATAAAGATGTAAGTGAACATGTTTCTCCAATGAACTGTAATGGCTCTGGCTGTCATTTGTTTTCACTTAGCTACAGTCATGCTTTCTGTCTCACCAATCCAAAAGGGATCATCTACATTAAAAAACTTTATAGAAACAACTAATTCCATTGAGGACCTAGGAAGCACTGTGGTGATGTTCGGGCAAGAACTTTGTTTACTGTCAAGTGGTTTATTTAGGACTAAGTAGAATTCTTGACTCCATATATTATCAAATTGCAGAGAATAACAATGAAACTGTTTAACCTTTTCCTTAAGAACTACATGCACGTGTAGAATGAGATCCCAAATTATAAGCCATATGTACGCATCCGGTAACTAGCAATGTCAAGCCTGAAGTTCTCCATTCAGAATAAGAATGCTGATAAAGAATACTCAAGTAGCAATGAAACACTGATGTATCGGTTTATGTGTGCATCGACGTGATTACCATGAACTTTCAGTCTAAGCATCTTTATTAATATTGGGAAGGAGAACTCTGAGCAAGAGTGAACAATAATTTTGGCTCTACAGAAAGTAAATGAGAATTTCTGTGCAGAAGAGGGCTGGAAGATGGGAGTTTTCATACCTTCAAGGATGGTGGTACCCCAAGAATTGGAAGAGATAATGGGTTGCTGGGTGATTTCAGGACCTGAGAGCCCTTAGAATGATCGTGCTAATGATTTTGTGATCCCTTGTTAGCATGCTTTCTCCCACAGCCAAAGACTCACACTATGTAGTATCCTTGTTTAGCATAGTATTACTTTGTTTGTGACAGCTGCACTTGAAATGCCAATAAGTGATGTGAAACTCAGGAGTCAGGTTCACCTCCCTGCAGACTTTTAGAAAATCATATATTTTAAAACAATGAGAGAAAATATTAAAAGAGAAGCACCAATGTTTAATTAATGCCGTGTAAGGTTTTGTTTTCCAAATGTCTATTTCTTCATGGAGAAACAGCCTCAGCACAAACCAAACCTTTTCAAAGAGAGATCAAAGGCAGTTATGCTGAAGCAAAAGTGCTGATGTGCTGAAAGCTGCAGAAGGGTCTTTGGGGTGTTTGGGCCTCTGGTACTAGTGTCTATATTTTAAGTGAACCAAAAATAATTATCTCATAGCTGAAGGATGTGTTTAGTTCTGCAAGCTATTCAGGCACTGTGAGGTGTACAGATACAAGAGTTTGAAAAGGAGATCCAGCTGCGTTTAAAAAAAAAATTATATCACAAGCCATTTGGGACTCTTAATAAATGACTCATTCTTTTCTGAAACTCATATTTGATGTGATTCTTGTTCTGCAACAGAATTGTGTATTATACAGGGAGAATAGTCTGCCTAGGAAACTGAAGTAGAACTGAAGAAATAAGTAATTCGTTGACCAAAGGCTGTGATACAGATGGGAAGTGTAGAGCCTATGCATCTGAGATGCCTTACAGTGCATGTGTGCATGAATGTGGAAAAATCTTACATGTTGGCTTAAAGTAGTAAAATTACATGTGCCATTGTTGTGTTAAATCTGGAACTTCATTCTACAGAAGTGCAATGAAAAAGGTGGTCCACAGCCTTCCTCACGACAGCCAGCTGCTTGTTATTGACAGCCCCACAAGCTAGCTCTAGACCTTGTAAATTTATGTGGCAGTTGGGTGATGTAATGGCTAGTTCTCCACTGCATCAGCCCCCTGTGAAATTTGAGATGATTTTTGGATGATCTTGAGCATTCAACCTGAACCGTGTGTGTGGGATAAGGGCTTGGAGTTAGCTGTCCCTGTATTGGATTTACTGATTGTTCTTTCTGTTAAAGATTAGAAGTAAACGATTTGTAATACATGTAACTTTTTACTTTTGGGCTGAAGTTGTTTAATGTGTAGAAAGCCTGGCATGAATCAATAAAAGTGATGTCATGTATCTGTCAGATACTAGTAGTTTATCCATTCGGGTGTCATTTCTGACACAGAAATCAGCTCCAAAGCCTACCTATCCTGACATCTCTGCAGTGAAATGCAAGTGAATAATCTGGCAAATGGGATTGAGGTGTCAAAGTTCTGAAATTTCTAGAAGGATTTGTGAGAGGAGCAAAGGCTCAGTTCTGGGAGGAGTTCTGTAGGCTCTGAGAAGGATCAGACAGATGTTTTCATACACCAAGGGGGTAGTGCATCACCTTTTGACATGAGTGGCTCCAATAACTAAGGAGAGAGTCTGGGGATCCTGAGCTCACTGTGGAGAGTGCTTTAGAGAAATGATGGATCAGAGATAAAGACAACTGTTAAGGATTGACATGTTTCTTTGGATTTCTTTATCTCCTGTGTTAAGTACTAATTATAGCTGCATGTGGGTATGTGTGTGTGCTTCAGTTGTTACCTAAACTGGCGACCTGAACCATAAGACAAGGATACCCCTGGCAGAAATGTGGTTGTGTCTGAAGTACTTGGCAGTGTGAAGGGCTCAACACTGGTTAGAGCTCCTGGATAAACTGGTCTGTATGGTTCTTTTTCTGTGATGTCATAATGTCCATTTTTTCCATGTGGTAAATGAATATCCAAAACAGAGTCTGACTTGGGTGTCACAAATGTAATCACAGTACTAAGAAAATATATAGCTTATGTGGTAGACTTCAACAGCCCTGTAAGTATATGACTTGTATGTTTAGAGACTAGGACACAGCCAGATCCTTAAAGGAAGCTGCAGATCTGAATTGGTGGAAAGCATTTAAGGGTTCATAGCATTAGCTCTGTACAAAATTGTGACCAAACCCATAAAATAGACTCCAAAACTATGATCTGTATCAATTAGACTATGAAAAAGTCTAACTGATAGAGTCTAGAAAAAATCTGGAAATTAATACCATTCTGTGTAGTGACTCCTATGGTCCTGTGACAGCCAAAGTTGATGGGCATAGCATGAGCAAGTTCTTAAGACTCTAGCAGTGAAAATGTTAGAGGATACATATTTTATGGGACTGAGGAAGGTGGAAGTCTGTAACAATGTCAGCCCTAGAGAAAGCATGAACATGTTTTGGTTGCCTATGGAGGAGGCATACTTTCTGTGCAAAAAAAAGAAGGCAAAGTCAAAGCTTTGTGCCAGATACAAAAAAAAAAAAAAAAAAAAGGGGGGGGGCAGCTTAAAAAAAAAAAGTTTGTGATCAACAATCTCACTGGAGAAAAATTAGGAGCTTGTAAAGAATAAAATAAATTAAAGTTTACAATACACGCTAGAGGATGAAAGAAGGTCTCCAAGGAATATAAAGTAACTGTAAAAATACAGAAGGAGAGAGGAGGATTGTCTCTTACTCCATAGTTTCAGGTTGATTAATCAAGAACTACATCTTTCCTATTTTCATAGCAATGGCAGGAAGAAGCTCTGATAGCATTATGTAAATGAAAGGGCATGGTTAGGAATGGGTGTATACTGCAAGTGGTAGAAACAAAGTCTCTGTAGCAGACAGCCTCATGTTTTCAAAGGGTTCACAGGATCAAGAGGTTTAGGGTCTGAATCACTGCCTACTTCATTTGGAAAATCCTCATTGCTTCTCTCAGACAAGATGACACTGTGGAAATCTTCAGGGCAACCTCATGATATTGTTCCCCTTGGTTTGCTCTGCAAGTTTTGCTCAATCCAGAATAGCAGGATTTGGTCTCAAGTCATTAGGAACACATAACAGTTCTTTGTCTCTAACCCAGTCCTGAAATACATGATTTCATAACATTGCAGCCTTTGAAGGTATGCTAACAATGTGTATTTGCATCCTTACTGTGCATGCTCACTCATGCAATCCATTTTCCTTGTGATTGTTCAGATTGGTACAGCAAAATGATTTCTGGAATTTGGGTTACCTTTCTCATAGATGTACTTCATTTGAATAAAGTAATTTGTAAGCAAAACCAAGAGAGCAAAACCAACCAAGCATCAGTCATCCCTAATATATCAGTAGACTTAAAAAGCCTGCAGCTGGAATCAGACTTGATCTGGTTGTTGATATATCTACTGTATTTGGGTCACAGTATGGCCATGATGAAGTCAAATAGTAAGATGATAGTGATAAGAGGAAGACTAATCACTTACCTAAATACGATTGAAAAGATGGCTTATGTACAAGCCATTGGTTTTCTGCCCGTTGATAAATGCATGTAACTTTTTTTTTCTTTTTTATCCCAGGCTTAATCTCCTAATGGTCTTCACAGAAGGTGATTACTTTTTAGCTTGGTACAGATTTGATTGGACTTGTGTTGGGGCTACAGTGAGCATAGCCTTTGAGATAGTCAGGTTGTCAAATCAAAATATAACAGTCGTCTTCTGGAGTGTCTTTTTTGGTAATACTCTAGATTATGTACATTCAACACAGCCTCTTGTGCAGATTCAGTACTGTTCTAGAGCTCTGAAGCATCTTTTAATATAAAAAAGCATGAGTGCTGATGTTGAGCTTAGATTTTTTTTGTTAGAGAAAATGCATATATGCTTTCTGAACATAAAGTTGACACATGCACAGCTCAAGAGTGATCACAGCAATATTTTTTATGTGAAAGCTGCACAAACATTGTTATCCATTAAATGACTAATTCTCTTGTTTACCCTTCTTTCCCCTCAAATTCAGCATTTTTAACTACGTAACAAACATGTTTTCTCAACTTTTTAGTAGTGCTTGTAAACCATGGCAGATTTGCATTTTGATTGCCACACAAGTTACAGAACATTTTTGTCAAAGATTTAAATTGGGATCTCAGAAAGCCATCAGTAGATGCAAGCAGCAATGTTTAATGAGTACAGAAATGCCAAAAGAGAATGTTATGTGTAAAGAAACATTTTTGCAGATGGCTCTTCCTTTATTTAGCCTTCTGGGTATTATGTACTGATACTGTTTCTAGTTTTAACTAAATGAGTAGGTCACTGTAAGATCTTAAAAATGACGGTAGGACTAGTGACTTTAAATTTTTTGCCAGTACAAAACCAGTAACTCATGAAGCTCTTATAGTAAAAACTTATATAGCTCAGCTACAGCATTTTAAAATCTAATCGGATATCAAATCTGATATTAAGATTGATTTCATTATCAATCTTCTGATGTTTGGAAAAAAAGAAAAGGAAAAAGAAGGGTCAATAGAATTAACTGTAGCAACTGCAAAAGAATAATGCTTGATACTTTGTCCATTCAAGGAAGGAAAAATTTTAAAATGTGATCAAAAATTCATATATGGTGAATACTTTCTGGGTATGTTAGGTGGAATTCTGTCTCATTACTGCCAAATTCAGAATCACGGCTGGAGGAACGTAATGTTAGGAATCCAGCTTGAAGGTTCCGTGTAGCTACTGAATATGTGACATGAAAATGGTGGCTAGAATGCTGCTATTTTGTGTGGCAATGTCGTTAAATTAATCAGGCCCTTTCTGCATAAAGGAAACCGAGAGGAACCATTCAGTTTGTAAGGTTGGTGCATAAAACATGTACTTGTGACCATCAAGGAGATGTTCAGCCTGCCTTGCAGGAAGAGCTTACATGAGGTTGCTTTATTTACTCAGAAAGTAAAACTTGGAAGGGAATGTGTTTCACTTTATGCTCCAACAAACTAAAAAAAAAAAAAATCAGAACAGTTTGCGCAAAAAGAAACAGCTAACAGTACATGAACAGATAGATTGAAGATGGATAGCTATCTATGTATATAGCTATATATAAAATTTGTCCACAAATAGAAATGGAGAGGGAGACTTGGAAACAGGTTTCCAGGTTTCATACAACTAGCAGTAGTTTGGGTAAAAGGCCTAATGATTTTAAGAAAAAATCAGAAATTTCAAAAATGTTTTATTCAAATGAAAGATTTGCGTAAGAGAATACATGAGATACTTACCTTAAGCAGCAGAGGTTTGTATTTGCTGGCATTCCTACATCCCTATTTTAGAAGGATATTGCCAAAAAAGACTAAAGGCAGGAAGATGGAAAATTGTATCTATATTGCAGTGCTGTCCAAACTGATCTGTCAAAAAAAAAAAAAAAAAAAAAAAAAAAAATTCTACTTGTACTATCTCCCTGGCCTGGATGTACAGCTCTGTAGAAGATATGATTGTAATTGCAAATTATACAGGAGAGACATGTTCTGTCCTTTGGGCCAACCTTGTTTGGTTGCTTTTTTTGGTACACTTCATGCTGCATGTGCAGCCTGCTGATCCCTAATAGCATCTGAGCTGTGAGGCCATTGCACCCTTGTGTGTGGAAGGTGTGCACTGTAGAAAAAACTGTACTGCTTGCAAAAAAAGGAAGAAGCAAAATATATAGTTAAAACAATGGCACAAATAAGCTTGTTTTCAGCTCTCTCACCCCCTTATCTCATCACTGAATTTAAAATAATTATTTTGGGAGTCAAGCAAATCTGCCCCTATTTTAACTAGAAGCAACAAATTGTCATTTAAATGTTGCTATAAATACACCAATTTTTATAATTTGTGGATTTTGGGGGGATTGGCAGGTGAGAGAGGCTCTTAGCTTCTAACAGTGCTTTGAAACAGAAATTGTTTCCCCCACTACATCTTTTGTCACTGCCATGCTGATTGCTACCATTCCCACTCAGACATGACCAGAATCCCAATGTGTCTATCAGCAACACTTTTTCCAAATAACTGTATTTGCCTCTGCTTACATCTTCCATATAGGCTAAGCCATAGCACCAGATAGAAATCACTTGTCAAATATAGCAGCACTTATTATACTCTGTTGTGTGCCTCTCTCCTTCCCCTCATGCAAAGGCCGTGGCTGCTCATTTACAGCACTGCTTCTTGAGGAAATTTTGACCCCCTAGAGAGGCTCTGCACATCAGAAAATCACTGCCCAGCTTATCAAATGAGGCAGCCCTTTCTGAAAGGAAGATTATATTAGGAATCACAGAGCATTGAAGATGCTGATTCAGTGCAGTGGATTTGTCACAAGGAGGTTCTCTGGCACATTCCCTCTTCTCCGTTCCTCTCTGTAATCTCACCTGCTCAACAACTTCAGCCGTCATCCACCACAGCTGTGCTGAATGCCGCCTCTCACTTCTGACCCTTCTCACTCCAGCTCTGTCCCATTGCCTTTTGTATTTCCTCGTTGATTTCTCAGAACAATTTAAGCTCATCCATTCACTGGCAAGCTAAGCTATGCCCTTCTATCAGAACTATAGGATTCTGATCCCCCCGCCTTGATCCCAATCTTTGTATCAATATTGCCTTACTTACCACTTTCCCGGTATTGCCCCCTTGCTGAGTTGTATTTAAACTCATTGAATCGCATGGTGACAGGAATTACATTTTACACAGAAATTTTATACTGCATAAACACAGAATCATGAAGCTGAGAATGACTTGGTGCCCATGTGCATCGTGAAGAGTGTTTGCCTTCACTTGTTTTTAAGGAGTTCCAGAGTTGGGAACCCTGTGACATTGTGAGATGATGTATTCCAGTACTTCATTACCCTTTTCACAAGAAATATTTTTCCTAAAATCTAACCTGTATGATGCTGCAGTTTAACCAGTCTCCTTCTGCTACTACTCATCCTCCTTGCCTTCAAAACAGCCTGTAAAGGTTCTTTTTCCCTCCTGTGTGGTCTGAGTAGACCTTCTAAAAACTGAAGCAGTATAAGCAATACACCAGTACAGTAAGTCCCCAAATCATTCATTAATGTCAAGAAATAGGTGGAATTCTGTAGAAAAGGATTTTTTTAACAACAGTATTTTCATAGTAAGAAATATTACTGTGACTGTTTTCTATCATGGTATTTCTATATGTATTGTATGATACATTTGGCTTCAGCTGATGAGTTTTAAAAATCTTGGGTTTATATTTTATCTTCAAGGTTGTATAATAGGCATGAAATATCAGATAAAAAAATCACACCTGCTTCTTTATATTTTTATGGTTTCTGCACTACAGAGTGTACAAAGTTCTTGTGTAAATAGGCTTAAGTAACACTGTAAACAACTCAGTGGATTCTCTTAGACTTATCCTTTAAATTCTTCTTGTGTAGATTAAATATCAACATTTCTTTATGCTTTGTAGAAGCCACTAATTAAGTAATAAGCTAATAACTTCAGAAATCTGTTCTGTTGCTCCAGCGGTCTCTGACTGTTGCCAATTACAACCCAATTAGTCCCTGTTTTATTGTCAAAACAAGTTCATGAAGTGTTTCTTCTTAATGCTGCTAATATTTTTGATAGTAGAAATTTCATTGGGGTTTGTTTCAGTTTTCTTTCTCTTTCAGAAACCAAATATATAATAACTGTTAATAATTTCCCACATATACTTAAGTGAAGCACAGAGGAGCAGATTTGTAATTTCTTTGATGACAAACCTAACATTGCAAAATAATAACTGAAAAAATATAAAGACAAAAGTGCTGGTTTACTCCAAAGAAAAAACACTTCTTCAGATGTAATAATCTGCTAATTTATTCGTTCTATTTGGAGATGAATTTAGTAACTGTTTTCTTCTCACTCTTTTAAACTTTTATGTTTCCAAGTTCACTCACTCAGGGAAAAAAGAAATATTCAATGAATAAAATAGCCTTCTTACATACAAAACCAAAACGGCATAGAAAAATGGTGGATCTGAGATTTAGAAAATATCTTTATTAATGCTTTTAAATAGAAGTTATATGCAAAAATCAGTACAAATATGATGAGATCATAAAAGATCAAATGCTGTTACAGGCTTGCAGGCAAGTCTGGTGAATAATCATTATTCTGAGAACGGGAATGTGCATTAATGTAATCCCTTAAAATAATCTCCAAAATAACTCTAATCCTGAAAATAACTTTTTTGAATTTTATAAGGATAAAAAAAAAAAAAGAAAGTGGTATTAGGTGAAATGCTTACAATACAGAATCAGAGTAGATAAAATACCGTAAAGCCATGAGAGTAATACAATTTCGATTCTTAAACTGTTTTTTGGGGAAAAGAAAAAAGCTGTGAAATGTACATAGCATAATAAAAGTTATACATGGTGTTAAGCCATTAAGACATTTTGCAGAAATGTAAGCACATATGCACTCCAAAGTGAGATTTTGAATGCAGGCTTTTTTCTGCAAAAATGATATAAAAACCTGCTTTTTCATAGAAAGCAGTGATCCACCTGGAATTCAGAATGACAGTTTTCAAAACAATATCAGGAATGCCATTATGGTTTAGGAAATAGCAGCTCTGAATTGTTACCAACTGAACTGAGATCTAAGGAGCAGTAGTGCCTGATATCCACTGACCTGAGAATGTGTTCAGTTGCCTCATTCTTCTCCTGTTCCCAAGGCTGTGGCAGCTGTATATTTTTTATATATATATATCTGCCTGCCTAAATACCATAAAGTATCCGAAGTTTTAAAAATCCCTCCTTACAGAATGAAAAGGTAGTTTGAAAAATAAAATTGAAAATGCTTCCATGGCTGTATTCCTTTCTAATGCCAATACCCCAACTGATGTTTTAGGATTTCCCTGAACGCCACCCATATAGTGGCACAAGTAATAGTAATTTTTTCTATTGTCCTGAATTGAGGAGAAACAACAAAGATATTTGGGGTTTATACTAGGATAGCAGAACTGACTATAAATTAAAGAATGAGGTGCTAATTCAGGTGTTGGGGGTTTGGTTTGGTTTTTGGTTTTTTTTTTTTTTACATGTATAGCTTTTATACTATTAGGTAGATTGCTTAGGTATTAAAAAATTAGCATTTTGCCCAAATCCTTTTGATTTTGTAATGGAATGGGAATGTGTGTGTATATGTTAGGCTGTGTGCTTAAACAAAGAATGCTTCAGTATTTGATAAAGGTGATTTCTACCAGATGTTTTTAGAAATATTCTATATAATTAATTTACATATTTGTGATTCCTGAGATAACTCTATGAATCAAGAATCAGATGGCTCATGACATCAGCTGGGTGGTTCAGTGCATGCCGAACTGATGCTGTTTAACTTATGCCCAGGCTTCACATGCATGGTTGGCTGGCACTTCATATGCTGAGGTAGTAGGGTTTTAGTTCTTTTAGGTGTTTGGGGTGTGTGTGTGTGTGTAATTTAGTTCTTTCTGATTAAGCTATTACAGTGGATAATCTCCAGATTTATTGTATTTCACTGGTCAATCTACAGTAGTTAGTAGATAAGACATCACAGTGTGTCCCTCCTGATTTTCTTCAGCCATTTTCCTTTGCATCTTTCTTGATGACTCAGCTTCTGCAACCTCTGTTAGCACACAAATACCTTTCAAATGCACACTTATATCTGTGTTATTCACTGTACCTAAATATGCAAGGATAAGCCTATATAAAAATTTTGATTTGTTGCAGGGTATTTTTGTCTTCTTAAAGCTAACAAAGAATATTCTGATATGAAAAGATGAAAATCTAATTTATTTTCTGTTAAAAGGTAATAACCTTTTAATGTGAAAGCAGTAACAACAGGCATTTGTAAAATGGCAGTACCATCCAAGCTGAAAAGTTTTGATACTTCTATTTTAAATAAGGTGGGCAAAGACATATTAGTGCATCACATTCGCTCGATAGCATATGACAGAAACTTTGTGCTGATGCTGCAGTCAAAGTGAATCTCAGTCATTTTGCACACAGTATAGTTTCACACACGGTATTTCACAACAGGATCTGACTAATGTGATAACCTCACACTAAGGTACAGTGCCAGCTTTGAAGTAAAAGGTGGAGTGCACTGAGCTCCCAAAGGGTGCAGCCAATTAGCACATTCTCTAATGGGGTCTTGCTGTCTTGGGATGAGAGGTTTATTTCCCTCAAACTGAAAAATATTCAGGCTCCTTAAAGGTTTCGTTCTTGGGAGCTGCTTTATATTTCCTGAGCAGGGAACAATTAGGCGAAATGCTTGTCATGTTATAGAATCTTAATAGACTCTATAGCAGGTAGAGTTGCATGTATTTTACTTTCCTGTTTATTGATTAGAGTGGTAAAGAATAGAAAATTACTCTACCATTTAGATCTGAAGGAGTTTTGCCTTCCTCCCACACGATTTTTTTTTTTTATCACCCTCTTAATTAATAGAGGACATAAAAAAGCACTTTGTGTTTTGTTTATGTAATACTAAAATTAATGAAAATTTAATGATATAATAACTTAGTAGCATATCTGTGTTCTCCCCAACCCATCATGTAAATGTATTTAAAAAAAAAAAAACAAAACAAAACAAACCAGCAACCAAAAAACCCCATCCTGGAAATGTCTTCTATTTCTACACCATAGAAAGAACAATAATGAAGGAAACGCCACCTTTACAAGCATTTACCCTACTTATGGATTATTGAAATATCCAGAACTAAAGGAGGAGGAAACCTACAGTAGCTCTGGCTCACGCGCTGTGTTCTTTTCTCTGTACATATAACACCTTTTAGGAAGTTTTCCTTTTTCGAGCTTTCTTTGGACTCTGTAAGCAACCCCTTTCCCTCTAAAGTAACACCTTCTTGATAAGACATGTCCTTTCATGCTTTTTCATCTCACAGTTCTGTAAGAGCCAAATTTTTACAGAGTTCCCCATGTTAAGTGTGGTGGGTTTTGGTACACACTGGGCTGTGTGGATTTTGCTGGATCTTATGAAAGCATAAGTGATAATTTGGGGATAGAAGGAAGAATTTTGTTGGCATAGATTTTTTACATGCTGATTAAAAAAGAGAGAAGTCACATCAAATCAAAACAAAGGTCGATCTAACACAATATCCTTTCTGTGACCTTGTCTGTTTCTGGATGCCTGGGCAAGAGTATGAAATGAGGACAATCACGTAGTGATACCACTTCTAAATATTATCCCTACCTCCAGCAAATTTTGTCTTTCTAAGCCAATGGTAATCCCTTTCTGTCTAATAACTATTGTTAAATTTTTCCTCTGTAACCATGTCCTGCTGCTTTTTGAGCATAATCACCTACAACAAGACATTCCCAAGTTGTTTTTACATGTTATGTGAGGAACATCCTGTTTTGTTTTCATTTTAATTGCAATTGAGTTCTATTTTTGTTTGAAGCTCCTCCTTCATTTATTAGAAAAGTTGACAAATAGTCACTGTTTATTAACAAGTTCATGAAAGACAAGGCTAGTCTAAATCTTAGCATCATGGATCTCCATCATCTTCTGTGTATATGTGTAAATGTGTTGTGGTTTAGCCCCAGCCAGCAACTAAGCACAGCACAGCTGCTCTCTCACTCCCCAAGCGGTGGAATGGGGGAGAGAATCAGAAGGGTAAAAACTCATGGGTTGAGATAAGAACAGTTTAATAATGTAAATAAAACAATAATAAAAACAACAATAATAATATAATGAAAAGGAAAATAATGAGAGAGAGAGAAGGATGAACCCCGGGAGGGGGAATAAACAACCAAAACAAACAAGTGATGCAACCGCTCACCACCTGCTGACCGATGCCACCAGTCCCCGAGCCAGGATCGCTTCCCGCCCCAGCCAACTCCCCCAGTTAATATACTGGTAATGACGTCATGTGATATGGAATATCCCATTGGCCAGTTTGGGCCAGCTGACTTGGCTGTGGCCGCTCCCCTCCCAGTTTCTTGTGCACTGGCAGAGCATGGGAAGCTGGAGAAGTCCATAACTAGTGTAGGCACTACTTAGGGACACTTAGCTGCTATGTAACAACAACTAAAACATCAATGTGCCATCAGCACTATACCAGCTACAGTGAAGAAAATTAACTCTATCCCAGCCAACACCAGCACATTCTTCACCCTTTATCCCATACCATTTACGTCATGCCCAGGTCCCATACATCCAATACAACCTCACCAACCACCACCCCCTTCCCATCCTTTGACAAAATACACAGATATCATTCCCTTAGTCTATGGACCACGCCCATAAAATATCCACAAATGTTCACAAAAATGTCCATTGAGTTCATTGGCTGTTTTCACCCAAAATCAAATCCCCTTGGGGTACACGTTGGACTCCTCCATCCTCCCGCATCACCCACCAAGTGCACCCAGGTCCTTGAGCAAAAGCAATCCCATGAATGGGTTTGCCTTTGCCTGAGGCAGGAATAACCCAGATGGTTTTCCCCAGCATATTTTTTGCATACACTACAGGGACTTTATCCCCTTCCATGGTACATAAGAGTTCTGATTGGGCAGGGCCAGCTCAATTGGCAGATCCCCTAGTGTTGACTAGCCAGGTGGCTTTTGCTAAATGTGTATCCCAGTATTTGAATGTCCCACCCCCCACTGCTCTCAGTGTAGTCTTTAACAGTCCATTGTATCGTTCAATTTTCCCGGAGGCTGGTGCATGATAGGGGATGTGATACACCCACTCAATGCCATGCTCTTTGGCCCAGGTGTCTATGAGGTTATTTCGGAAATGAGTCCCGTTGTCTGACTCAATTCTTTCTGGGGTGCCATGTTGCCATAAGACTTGTTTTTCAAGGCCCAGGATAGTGTTCCGGGCAGTGGCATGGGGCACGGGATAGGTTTCCAGCCATCCGGTGGTGGCTTCCACCATTGTAAGCACATGGCACTTGCGTTGGCGGGTTTGTGGGAGTGTGATATAATCAATCTGCCAGGCCTCCCCATATTTATACTTCAGCCATCGTCCTCCATACCACAGAGGTTTTACCCACTTGGCTTGCTTGATTGCAGCGCATGTTTCACATTCATGGATGACCTGTGCAATAGCGTCCATGGTCAAGTCCACCCCTCGATCACGAGCCCATCTGTATCTTGCATCTCTTCCTTGATGGCCTGAGGTGTCATGGGCCCACCGAGCTATAAATAGTTCACCCTTATGTTGCCAGTCTAGATCTACCTGAGCCACTTCAATCTTAGCAGCCTGATCCACCTGCTGGTTGATCTGATGTTCTTCAGTGGCCCGACTCTTGGGGACATGAGCATCCACATGACGTACCTTCACAACCAGGTTCTCCAGCCGGGCAGCAATATCTTGCCACAGTGCAGCAGCCCAGATGGGTTTGCCTCTGTGCTGCCAGTTGTTCTGCTTCCATGGCTGTAACCACCCCCACAGGGCATTTGCCACCATCCATGAGTCAGTATAAAGATAGAGCACTGGCCATTTTTCTCATTCAGCAAGGCCAGCTGGATGGCCTTTACTTCTGCAAACTGACATGATTCACCTTCTCCTTCAGCATTTTCTGTGACTTGTCGTATAGGACTCCATACAGCAGCCTTCCATCTCCGATGCTTTCCCACAAGATGACAGGACCTGTCAGTGAATAGGGCATATTGCTTCTCATTTTCTGGTAGTTTATTATAGTGGGGCCTCTTCAGCACGTGTCACCTCCTCCTCTGGCGATATTCCAAAATCTTTGCCTTCTGGCCAGTCCATGATCACTTCCAAGATTCCTGGGCAACTGGGGTTTCCTATTCGAGCCCGTTGGGTGATCAGTGCGACCCACTTACTCCATGTAGCATCAGTTGCGTGATGTGTAGAGGGGACCCTCCCTTTGAACATCCAGCCCAGCACCGGCAGTCGAGGTGCCAGGAGGAGCTGTGCTTCAGTACCGACCACTTCTGAAGCAGCTCAAACCCCTTCATATGCTGCCAATATCTCTTTTTCAGTTGGAGTGTAGCGCGCTTCGGACCTTCTGTACCCCCGACTCCAAAACCCTAGGGGCCGACCTCGGGTCTCCCCTGGTGCTTTCTGCCAGAGGTTCCAGGTAGGGCCATTCTCCCCGGCTGCAGTGTAGAGCACGTTTTTTACGTCTTGTCCTGCTCGGACTGGCCCAAGGGCTACTGCATGAACTATCTCCTGCTTTATCCGTTCAAAGGCCTGTCGTTGCTCAGGGCCCCATTTGAAATCATTCTTCTTCCGGGTCACTTGATAGAGAGGGCTTACAATCAGACTGTAATTTGGAATATGCATTCTCCAAAACCCCACAATGCCTAAGAAAGCTTGTGTTTCCTTTTTGCTAGTTGGTGGAGGCATGGCTGTTATTTTGTTGATCACATCCACTGGGATCTGCTGACGTCCATCTTGCCATTTTATTCCCAAAACCAGAATCTCCTGTGCAGGTCCCTTCACTTTACTTTGTTTTATGGCAAAACCAGCCTTCAGAAAGATTTGGACTATTTTCTTCCCTTTCTCGAAAACATCTTCTGCTGTGTTGCCCCACACGATGATGTCATCAATGTACTGAAGGTGTTCCGGAGCTCCACCCTGTTCCAGTGCAGTATGGATCAGCCCATGGCAAATGGTAGGGCTGTGTTTCCACCCCTGGGGCAGTCGACTCCATGCTAAGTATGACCCCCAGTGTAGCCATCCAGCTCCTCACATCTATGCAGTTTTTCCACAGCAAAAGGATGCATTTATGAGACCTGAAAATAAATAAATGTTTTTAAAGTTCCTTGCTTTAGGCAATATTAGCTCTTTTGAAATAGTGGATGTTTAGAGAATTATAAAGTTGTTGAGGTCAAGAGCTTAGTAGATTTCACAGAAGTAGGTATTTATAGAGATAAGGAGACCAGCCACAGTTAGACAGTGGTCATACAGAATAGAATAGAATCGTTCAGTTGGAAGGGACCTATAACGATCATTTAGTCCAACTGCCTGACCACTTCAGGGCTGCCCAAAAGTTAAAGCATATATGGTGGTAACCCAGCTAGTAATCCAGCTTTTCACATGGAATAAACCTCAGGAACATCATAACGCCCTGACCGTGACAGTTTAAGCATGTAGATTGTCTCTTGTCACCAAGTTGCTCCCCCCTCCCCCCCAGCTTTAATGAATTTATTTAGCCCACAGTTTTCAGGACAATGATACAATTTTACAGTTGTGGAGGAGATTGATTTAGTAGCTGTACTCCTACTGTGCTGTTGCAGTGGTGTTGGAGGATTTCCCTAGGTTGCATTCCTGACCTTGGCATGATCATTGGAGCAGGTCTAAAATAACAAGGGTAGAGGAGCATGCAATCCTCCTCGTGTCTCTGAAGGAGGATGTCAGCAAAACATGCAGGGAAGCCCCTACCATGAGTTGCTGCTTCGCCATAGGTTGTAACCATCCAGCCCCCTGCTACTGCCTTTGGGAGCTCAGCTTGTCTGGATCACAAGCTTGGACTCCATCTGGGACGTTTTGTGCAGCTGTTTCAAAAGCTGGTATCAGCAATAAAGTGATATGGCAAGTTTGGGTGATGAGCTTCCCAAGTGCTAACTTCCCTAGTGGATGGGGGTTGGAGATCTGCCTATTTTGAGCCAAACTTTTAACCTGTGTTATGAAAGTGGACCCTAAAGGATCTGGAGAGCGAAGGGGAAGACTGGGCAACATACGTCCAGCCCAGCTGCCTGCTTTGCTTTGTACTGGGGGCTGAAGGGAGCTTTATTATTCAGTCCAAGAACTGTAACAAAAGGTCGACTATTGAAAAGAGGTTTGTCAGGGATGTTAAAAGATGAAGGAAAAAAAAAATTGTAACAGTTCTAAATGCATGAGAACAGCATGGCCTAATGTATTCTCTGAGATGGTATGTTTTGAAGCATGTTTTCTGAGTAGTGGTTTGAGGGAGGGTGTGCATCTTTGAGCTGCAGCTCAGTGCCCTTGACAGACTGTTGTAACTCAAGGGCCCAAAGCTTCTACAGGTGTGAGAGTTTCAGTCACTGGAGAGTAGCTCACACTGACTTGTGTTTGCTGCCTCTAGCATAAAGTATATCTCTAAAGATAAGTCCATTGAACAGCATCACCTCTCTTTCTGCAAAACCCTCAGCAAAACCTCCAGTTCGTCTTTTGCCATGCATTTTATGAATGTTAGCCGGTCATAATATGCCTCAGTAGGAATATTAATGTGGACACTGAAGGAGCTGGCCGTTTGATATGGTTAGGTTGTATAGGAATGTGTATAGAGGAGGCAAAGGCTTGTCATTTTTCATCTTGGACAGTCTTGAGAGATGCTGTTTTGATGACAGTGTGAATGTAGTCACGGTGTTTAAAATAGAGGTATGCTTATTGGCTTGAGATTGACCTACGAGAACAGGATTGACCTATCCATTTTGTCGGCCTCTTCCGTAAACTGCTGGGTAATAAAATCCATTTTGTTAGTTGGTGCCTAGCATGCTGCAAGCATGTAATTTCAGGTCAAGAAAACATTCCCTGTGTGACTATTAATCACCCAGCCTCTTGGACCTTTCAAAATATACAGACAAAAGCAAACTGGACTGTAAAATTGTTATTGGTGCTAGAAACTCTACTGGGGCAGAGGTGAGAGGCCTTAGCCTGATTCTTTTATGCATCCGTCTAGCAGAGAGGAATGGGAATGAGAGGACTTGCTGGTGGCAACGTTTGCATGCTCCCCTGAGGCTTTGGTGGTTGCAACCAATGGTTTGCAGCAGCGGTCTCATGTTTATTCTGGAACATATTAATGGAATTCTTCTCTTTGAGTAAATGAATTTTTTAACCAATTAAAAATGCTGTTACAAAAAATGAAACATCTTTTGAAATATTTATTCTCAATAAATACATATGGAATCTTTTACTGTATTATTCCACTTTGAAAGTAGTTCTGACACATATGCAGTGTCAAACAACGGCATTATGTATTTTCTATGAACCAAAAATGCACTGTGCTGGAATGTGAGGGCCCTTAGTTTTGTCACCAGTTCTTTGAACTCTGTGTGTTGAAGCAAATTTTCAGGGACACAGTTCTGCACTGCTGAAATGGAAGTAACGAATGGTTGTTTTGCAGTATCGTTGCAGAATATGGATTTGTTAGTGTGAAACTGTGCCTTTTGCCATCACTTCTACTTGCAGCTTGTGGGAGAATGGACAACATAATCTTGTGTTCTGCAGGACAAAGAGGAAGTCTCTGGACAATTGCTTTGCCCCCCACCAATGCTGGTCCCAAGCTGCAACCTCAGAGTTTGGAAGCATTGTTCTCCCAATCAGTGTCGTTCCCATTTTCTTATCAATAATAATTCTCTGTAATGTTTGCCATGTTTTCAGGACATCCTACAGTTAATAACCTAGCCAATCCTTATGTACTTAGAACCTCATCAAAGGTGTAAGTAATACCAGGAAGCATCACTAGACAGAAGTAGGCTGCATGTATTGAACAGGTTGGTACCACAAATTAACAGAAATAACCTTACTCCATTATTACTGTTATATGTACAGTAAAAATCAACACTTCCAAAAAGGGGAATGCATATATTTATCCTTTATATTGGAATATTAACATAAGGTCCCAGTTAGGACTGAGTTGCTCTTAGCAGATTTCTTTTAAATCATGCAGTACATTTATTGGGAGTGCTTTTTGCCATCTGATAAAAGAGCATATACCTGAGTAAGGGGGGAGGGGGGAAATCCTTATTTTTGATAATGAATTGTCTAGGTTTTTATGAGATTATAATGGGTCAGTCTTTTCATGCTGCCAAAGTGCTTCTTGCAAACTAAAATCAGGACATCAGTCTGATGGTTGTTGAAGCACAATTGAAATATGGCCATTCTCTGTTAGAGAAGCTGCTTTTCCTATTTTATTGTTTTCAAACCTTTATGTTTGAAAGGTTTCAGAGTAACAGAGTAAAGAATAATTAGAAGACATCATCTTAATACAAATAATCTCAGATAATTTGTATTATCTAAAGAAAACAGGTTCTTTTATAGAAAATCTCTAGCATTTCGGTTTAGACTTTTTCTGCTCTTTAAGTTGTGTAATACAGTTGACGTATTTAGTTGCTGATACTGAAAAGCTGTTGGCTGTAAAGACTGAAGTGAAACATGCAATTAATACTGAATTTGCTTGGATAAGTATTCCATTTCTTACAGAGAAATTATGAAAGCTTCTGATATCATTCCTAGTAATAGAGGAAGGTCTGTTAGCTTATGGATTAGTGACTGAAACCAAGGTCTTAAAGGCCACCAAGGGAGTAGTAGAATCACTGTCTGAGCTTCTATTGTTGGATTTTAGCTATTAGTGTTTGAATTATTGAAAAAGGAGAACACTAAAATAGCTGTTTTTTTTTTTTTCAAATCTCTCACTCTAATGTGTGCATTTTGCCTGCTTATCTAAAAACTGAAACATACTTTCAGTAAAACTTATTGCTTTAAATACATTAAATTTATTAATCAGTATAAATATTTTCAGTTACTTCATAAAATAGTGCTTTCTGCAGCTTTAAATTAATAGTGATTTGTAGATCTCACATGTTGTATTTTACCTTCCCTTAGTAGGCAAGAAAACAAATATTCCCAATAGCATCTTTCAATCAGTTTTTTGTGTCATATTTTACTCTGTTAACATATATCATAATGTTGATTGGGTAATAATAATAGAGTGCTCCAAATGAAATTATGCTGGCAAAATGCTTCCTGGTCCATTAATGGTATTTTCACTTTTACCTTGAGTTAATGTCTAACTTAAATTTAATTCTGTTTTTTCAGCTGGTGTCTAATTTTAATGTATGGTCAGGTGCTGTGGTCCGAACAGTAATGGGGTCTGACAACATGCTATAAAACAAAGTTTTACTGAGGCAGTAGGAGCAACAACACGCTCATACAGTGACTCACCTAATCACCGATAGCAAACACAGGGTCATAAGCAATGCCACATCCCTGGTGAACTGCCAGGGATGCTTGGCGTCCGGGTCATCTGGCAGCAACAGCCAATTGTGCAAATGCCTTTTGCACATGGGTAAGAATTGCGCCGCCCCTTGGATCCAGCAATGGCAGCGTGATTGGAGAGAATGCTAACTTAATCAATAATGTGGGCAGTCTCCTGCCCACACTGCCCATGTCAGGCAGGGGGCAGGGTGTCGGCAGTCTGTCTACAATGCCGATACTGGTCAAGGGGCAGGGTGTCAGGTGTAAGAAAACAATTACTTGTGTGAATGTCTTTAGGTGCTCTGCAACTAAACATTGCACTAATGTTGCGGGGATTGTGCAATTACTGTCTGTTTTGAAAATGATTTAAGGTTCTTGCTCAACAGAGGCAAGATAATTTCAGGTTTTGAGACAGCTGAAGACCCCTGCCTGTGGTAGCAGCTGCAGAATCAGCTAAAGTAGGGGTTTTTTGTATGTGAAATCCACCATTTTGAGCTCTCATCCTTTTCTGACTGACTGTTTGAAACATCTTTTGCTGCCTTCCTCATGGTCACTGTACCTCAGCTCCACTCACACTTCTCGTTGACTCTTCTCTACGGTTTTCCCTTTTTCTTTCTATTTTATATAAACCTTCCCAGGAATACCCAGCAAAGGAAATGATCAATGAAAATATTAATCCAACTAACACATTTACAGTCATCATATTGTTTATTCTGCATGTGCATTATACGTATCTTCCCTGAGCCTCATCTAGCCTGTGAACTCCTTGTGGTAGCACCTGGAGACTCATTCTCTGAAGCTACACAGTGTCTAACACAGTAAGGTGGTTGGTCCTTAGACCAATAAAATGACTGTGAGTAATTGAGTGCATCTTCCAGAAAAGCATCTCGTTTCAATCTCAAGATGTCTGGGGAGGGAATGCTATCTTCTTGGTGAGTTGTTTGAATGGTTGAAAGAGAAGTAAGTTGTCTCATTTCTGATTTGAGTTCCTTTGTCTATTTTGTAATACTCAGCTCTAATAAGATTTACATGGTCCTGTGCTATTCTAGGGAAATTCTGATCAACTGGCATAAAGCTAGGTTTCTTACTGCTCTAACCTCCTACTCTGGAGTGGCTTTATTGCTTTTAAAAAGCAGAACTGGAAGGAAAAATGCAGAGCTTACTAATTAAGCAGAGTGCAATGATTTGCATATAATAAGCAGATGCATGTGGTTGGGAGTATATTTCATTCTCTTTGCTACCCAGATGACTTTTGTTTCTTTCACCTGTGCCATACTGGGTTGAGCTTTCCTTTGCTTATATTAACCTGCTGTTGAACAAACAACTGTGCCATTCATAAAGTGTGTCCATTCTGTAGATGACTGTGACTATTTTTCACTCCAAGTAAAAGAAGCATCCTAAATGGTATTAAAATAAGGAAAAAAGGGGAAAAAAGGCAATGGTATTGAGGATTCAGTATATAAGACAAATTTAGGCTCCTGCATTTGATTTATAATTAGTATGTTTTACTCCTATACGAGGCAAATTGTTGTTATCCAACATGAACTTTATATTTTAAGAGGGGCAAGAGCTTCTCCAATTCTTTGGTAAAATTGGAATTGAGTAAAATTTTATATTATGATGGAGACTTAGGACATGTGTGTCCTTGCTTGGGTAAAACTTGTTCTTCCACAGTGCATCTGAAGAGGGTGAGAGATTTTTATGGCTGTTAATGTAGCCTGGATGGATAATTACCTCTTCCATGTTCTCCAGGAAAAACAAACAAACAAAAAAACACAAAAAAACCACAAAACAAAACAACAACAAAAAAAACCCAAACCCCAGAGGCCATAAGATCACTGTAAATGTCCTTTGAGACATTGAAGTTCCCATAAGAGTGTTTTTTTCTGTCTTTCTTACTGAGCCCAGCAAACGTTTTCACATTGATGAGATTTAAAAATGATTAAGAAAGACTTTTCAGTCACTTTTACCCCTTTGTAAAGAGTCTCCTTGAAACAAAATGACCTTTCTCTTTTTCAGAGCCTTTTGAAGATTTTTCAGTGTAATTCAGGCTGATAAGGATCTTTGCATCACCTATTTGGCAAGAGGGCGAGTGTTTCTTTGTCCAACACTAACCTTCCTTCTCTACTCATTATCTCTGGTGAGGGCTGTTTTAATTGAAGTCATCCTTTCTGAAAGATATCTCCAACCCAGTTTGTTATTGATTTTGAAAGATCTGACCTGTTAAAATTTCCTTGCCAATGACAACCTTCTTACCTGAAGGTGAATTAAAATAGAGAATAACATTTCTAATTTCCTAAGTGATGTAGCCAGGGGAGCTGTGCTGAAGTGGTATAATGTTAGCTCAGTCTTCGAAAGAGTAAGATTTGTTATTTAGCTTGATGAGCCTTCTTGGGCTGTGCAGCAATAGATCTTCACACCGGTGCAGTTGCTTTCTGAAATGGCTTTTAATTAAATATTATTATATCACAAAGAGATGCTCTTGGATTTGTCGCTCTTGAAGTTCTGTTGTAAAGTTACACTCAGGAATTCAGGTCTGATCAATCATTAGCAAAATTGAAGAATGTGAAGTTAAGTAAACTATTTAGCTACCTAGATATTTGATTGATTTGACATCACAGCATCATTTCAGCAGTTTTGATGAACTGGGCTCTGCAGACACTTTTTTCAAATAATTTTTTCCTAATTCCAGCTGCAGTGGCTTCTTAATAAGTACTCAGACAGTATCCTAAAATTTCTGCTGGTGTGACTGACTATAAATGATCATGCCCCTGTTCAGATATACAGATCTCTCCCAATACTTACTTTCTCCTTTGAATCAAACTTGCACACGAACTATTCCTTCACCGTGTAGAAAATGAGGTTCATGTTTTCTAATATTTTGAAGTAGTGGGAGGAAGAATTTTAAGAACGAATATATGTATATAAGTACACATTGTTCAATGAAGCTTAAAAAAGGAGATTTAATGCTTGTGGTAATCCATGAAGAGCACATTATGAAGTCTTCTCAGTGTATAATTTTGAATCTTTTCTGCCATTTTGTATCTGTCATGTTTCTTTCTTTGTTCAACTGGAGTTAATAAGTAAAAATATTTAGGAATTAATTTCTAGTGTAGTTAATATTTAATGAAATGTGAATACATGTTACACATTTTATCGGAGTTATCTACTAGTTACATTTTTAAATTCTGTAGATGGTTTTCGTAATAAATTGTTCTTCCTGTCAGTTTTCTGATACAGAATCTCTGGCACAGAATTAAATAGCATTTTCTAGAAAGGTACAGACTTTATATTAAACTCTACAATTCATGAACCCAAAACCTTAACAAATAGCATTTTCTTACTGTCTACTTTCTGGATATATCTACTCATGAATGCATAACATCTTTTAGTCTTTATTTAGTGATTTAAACTTTGGCATAGTGAAGTTTGGGAAACTGACAGTCTGGAAAATACAAAACCAAATACTTCCTTTGTGACTTTTGTGTTTGATATTGATATGTGTGTATCCGACAGAATCACAGAATGGGTGAAGTTGGAAGGGACCACTGGAGGTCACCTTGTCTGACCCCAGTGCTCAAGCAGGGCCACCTAGAGCTAGTTGGCCAGGACCATGTACAGACAGCTTTTGAATGTCTTCAAGGATGGAGACTCCATATTGTCTCTGGGCAACCTGTTCCAGTGCTCAGTCACTCTCACAGTAAAAAAGTGTATCCTGATGTTCAGAGGGAACTTCCTGTGTTTCATTTTGTGCCCATTGTCTCTGGTCCTGTCACTGGTCACCACTGAAAAGAACCTGGCTCTGTTCTTTTTGCACCCTCCCTTCAGGTATTTGTACACACAGATGAGATTCCCCCTGAGCCTTCTCTTATCTTCCCTTCTGTGTTTAAATTAGAAATGATATTCTGTCTGTACTGCTTTGTGTTCATATTTTGTGGAAAATTAAATATTGCCAAGTTTTGTCTCAGAGGTTGATAAAATGATCTCTAACTTTCTGCTGACAATGAGAATTTGGCAACAGTCAAGACCATATTTAAACCATTGTTTGTAAAGTAAAATGTGTATCTTTAAATATCCTGTAGTAACATGAATTTTACTTATTTCAGCATTTGCATGCCTTACACAGAAGAATACTTGGTAGAGGAAGTACTGTTTTGTTTATTATCTTTACTGGATGCGCTTTTAGAATTGTGGCTGGCTTTCTGAAAGAGCAAAAACCAAAGGTTTATTTCCTTCCTCCCTTTACTTATTTTAATAGCATTTACAAGTGACACCTTGCTCTGTCTTACCATGTTTTACTTTATGCTGAACTCTCTGGAAGAATTTATCTTTCCTGTAGAGGATTGGGTTTTTTTTTAACTGCACAAGAATTCTGGCAGTCCTACATGTTGTCAGGATTTCTTTCATAAAATTTCTAATTTCTTTTTTCAAAAATTTAAGCTAAAAGAGTTGGCTTGGTAAATAACTGATTAATACCACATGATGCATATTCTCTTATTTTCCTTTCTAGAGGCTTTCACAGTGTCTGGTGAAATCAAAGGTTTACAGTTTTCTTGGAGGCTGAATAAGGACCTGTTTAAGGAGAATAGAAAGGAAAACTGTTTTCTTTGAGGACAGGAAAATAGTAGTGACATAAAATCATTCTGGAGGAGTATTCAATGACATTACTCACTGGTGAACTTTTGACACTTTATCAGAGTTTCCAAAGAAGCAGCAAATTAATAAAAAAGAGAAAAATTAACTTCTTGTGTTTGTCTTTCTGGAGAGGAACATGCAGTTTGCCCCAATACCACATTCCTTCCTCAGCCTTGTAGCTTTGCACATTGGAAGTCCTCTGATGCTTTGTCTAACTCTTGCCTTCTCCATCTCTCACCTTCTCTTGACTGGGAGGTTTGCCAACATAACAACTGAGTAAATCCTTCTAAATCTACAGAAGGTCTAAGGTGATACTAAAAGGAAAAAAAAAAAACAAAAACCAAACATGTTTTGCCTACTATTCAGGGATTCTTCTGTCAAGATAAAAGAGTAAAAGATGTGTCATTTCCTAGTAGCATCTACTAAAAGATTCTGCTGTTACTTCTTATGAAATGACCTATGTGAAATAACTTCAGAAATCAGAGGTAGTACTAGCAATGGAAAGGTTAAGTGGTTTTTGTGCTAGAACGGAAGATTAAGGCAGAGGTCGGTCACTGTGTTCCTGTCTCTGTTTCTTTGATGGGTGAAAGGAATTTTAAGAAATCTCCTGGAGATTTCTGATATGAGAGTATTCTTGTGATGCCCTCCTTAAAATACTTGTATACTTTTAAATGTTTGCAGCAGTGATTCATTGCATTTTTAATAGGACATCTTGGGTTCTTGTAATAGATCAGTGTGATAATACCAGATCGAGTTCATGTATTTTTAAGCAGAAGTCCCTGCTGTGATTAATGGGGAGTTCTGTTTAAAAGCCAAAGTTATGATACGGTCTGAGATACTGAAATGACTGCCTACATTAATATTTCATAGAAGTTATTACTTATTTCTAAAACAAAAATTAAACAAAACCTATTTATACAGAAGGGCTTGTTAGAAATATATCTAACATCACAAAAATAGACAAAACTGCTTATTTTAATAGAATTGTGCAACACATTTGCCTGATGAAAGTAAGTAATAGTCACTTTTTTCAATTAATTATTTATGTCAGTTGTGTCTGGAATTAAAATGATTGATTATAGAGTGCTCAGATGAAGACATTACTTATTTTGCATACATTGCAGTGACAGTTTTCATATGGTCCTGATAAGACTTCTTCAAAACTAATATAGATCTGTCCTTGTCTGATACACAGCAGCACTTGTATTTTGAGTACATCCACACAGCTTAGCTGGCATTCCTTCCCATAGTTTTAAGTACTATGTCTATATAAGGAAAGCACCCCGATTTTAGGGGAAAGTTGCCATTTAAAAATTGAAAATGGGTTTCACAGGAATTTGGCAAACTGTAGATGATAATGAATAATAAATGAACAGAGGATATGCTTGGGAGAATGTATCTCAGTAAGACATAAAGTCTTAGTGCACTTCAAAAGATTTATGACTGGATTGTTATTTCAGTCAAACACCTAGGCAATTTAAATAATGAAATATTTAAAAGTAAATAAAAACATAAAATTGACCCTTTATGTAATGGTCTGTACTTAGAAGGTGCAATTTTATGACACTTTCTTTGCTCCAATGAGTTAGAAGAACACCAAAAGGATGACAGGTCCAGAATATTATCTAAGAGATATTAACTAAGTTCAGGTCTCCTATTTTATTTTATTCCATTAGTGACAAAGAAAACAACTATAAAGAATCCAGAGATATGAGAAACCTTCCTATTTGATCCTTGAATATCTGTATTAGCTCTCTTGTGGCCAAGGAGACAGAGGGAAGACACAGATGAGAAGTATGCATGCTGTGCTCTATGAATAAAATTTCTGTCAAGAGTAAGAAAAAGTAGCAGCGTATCATCTGGGCTTCTTGCCTTTTTATTAAAACACACCTTTCAACACAACTGGGATTTAGGGCAAAACCCAAGGGAAAGATATTGAGTAAACTGTGTGCTTCCAGAGAGAAAATGACAGAACATGTATTCCTACTGCTGTTTACTTCTTGCACATTGTTTTTCATCAATACATCTAAATGGGCTTTAAAAATTCATTTTGTTGTCCCTGACTTACACAGAAGAAGCTGAAGTGCAAGGAGGCAGAAACGGTGTATGTAGGTCATCCTGCAGGCTAGCAGTAGGACTGAGAGTACAACCTAAATCTCTTCCTGACTTCTTGCAACTAAATTGTAGTGTTTTCTTATAACCAACTTCCTGCTACCTTTTCTGACATTATAACTTGCAGGAAGTCTGACCCTTTAAAAAAGCCAGTGCGCAAAGATATTATATTTAATTTCTGATGTCTGGTTCTAGTAGTCTAGTCAAAAAGCTGTATTTAGTCTCCGAAAAGCTGTAGCAGTAAATTTCTTCATATCTCAGTGAAGGAGATTTTTGACTTGTTTGCCCTTGGCTAATGTAAACAGAGATTGGGATTGCAAACTGCTGGGCTGGCACAAGCATGATAGCCTGTGTTGACGGATGTATCCTGTGGTTGCGGCAGCCTCGCAACTAGCACTTCTGGCCATCAGCACCGCAGCAGGAGGCTATGATGAACAAGGGAAAGAAATAAAAGGGCAGAAAATAAGACAGGGGCACAAAAATAAAAGTATTCACTTGGTCTTGATGCTAATTGAAACAGAAATATTTTGTCTTCTCTTTTTAATATATCGGCTTGCGTGTACTGAAGAAAATTATGTTTAACAAACTGAATTGCAAAATTATTCATGGTAGAAGTGAAAGTGGTCTGATTTAAAGTCCCTGTAACCTGTTCAATATGGCTGATTACCACGAGATTGCACGAGATTCTGCACAGAAATAAACTCCTCTAATAGTACTAAGAAATTGGTGCTGCAACACATACTGATGCCCAAGTGTCGTGACAAGGGCTAGCGGTGTTTTTCCAATTGTTCTAATTGGGGTTCACTCTGATGAAAAGTGAAGGGCAAGCCTCAGTAGGCTGAACTAGTGCAAAAATCTGCATTTCCATGTATAGTCACTGAGAATAGTACTAGCAATGAGATTTTCAGGTTAAGTGAGGTGTTCTCTTAGCAGTGTTTCAGTTAAAATTTGCTTGGAGATTCATGGGTAAATTGAATTAAAAATGCTGACAAGGACAAAACAGTGAATCTTGCTTCAAAACCAAGAGGAAAACCTCATCTTAATCTATACAAATCAAATCCTCCTCTTTAATAGGCAGTGGATCCTGAACTGGTTTTCTCAATAATCTATCCCTTAAAATCAGATTCTGATGTAGACAGAGCTGTAAATATCTACAGGGACACAGGTAAGAATAATTTGTCATGATGTTATTGTTTCTCACATAATTATAGAGCTTTCATTGTAAAATATTAATATTTACTCATGATTGCAGTCTGTATAATAACTGGAAGTAACTGTTGTTTTCACAGATTCACTTGTAATTGGCTCTGCTGTTCATGGGAGTGGCTTTTGTTTTGTTTTTCCTTGCCGCACTGCATAAGCAAAAATATGTTCATGCCATGTGTTTTCTATCATTGCATTTCTGGTAGCCTTGCACAGAAAAAAACCCTACCAAACTTAGCAGTTTCTAATATGATTTCTAAAAATGATCTTCTTTAGAAGGCAGTTGAAGAATATATGGACATTCTTTATCTGATATTCATGTAAAAGTATTAATTATATTAAAAGGGTTGTACCAACATGTCTACCATGGTGTGTGAGCTGGAAATGGTAGGAAGCTGGGACAGTACCAGGGAAGGCATCATATAGGCTCACCATATTTCTATACCTTCTTCAAGCCTCTGTTCTTTGTTGCTGTATGAGATAGGTACTGGGGTAGGTAGGTCTTTGGTCTGACTCGGTATAGCTGTCTCAGGCGGGAAAGGCAGAGCAGCTTTCAACTGTTAGTAATCAGAAAAAACAATAACAGTCATGTGTGCGAGAGATACAAGCAAAGGTTAATAAAGCCTTTCATCCAACTTACAAAGCCTGCAAGAGTGTTTGCTCTGTATGGGAATCATCATTTTGTCAGAAGAGCGTTATCTGTCTTTTCAGCCAGCAGTGTGACTAGAGAAAGAACATAAGGAGAGGAGTGTGAGGAATATGTTAGCATGGTTTTAACACCACCTTTAATGAAACTAAGAAATGTTCATGAACCAGCTTTATATGTAAACAGACTGGGGGCTAGAAGAAACTGTATTTGGTATCTTACAATATCAGAAGTATTTGTTACATGACTAGAGGCTCAAAGCAATGTAATTGCTTTGTAGAACATAGAAGCTCTATTTCCCTTTAAAGCATGCTGCTTCAATTAAGTATTCATTTCGTGTATTCATTCAGTATTCATTTTGGCTACTACTGCTATACTACATAAAGGAAAAATGAATAGTTAGAGAAACTCATGCTAAAAAGAAAACCAGTTTGGAGGAAGAACTGCTTTAAAACTGAATAATGTTTTGAGAATTAGCTTAAGTTTATAATATGCCTAAAGGAAAGGATTTCATTACAGGTTATGCAACAACACAAAGCCAGATAGTTCTGCACTGTGAGCTGTCAGCCTTTCATGTTTGTGTATGCGCTAGTATATACTTCAGATAATCATGTTGCACCACTACTGTGAGCTGGAGACTCTCGATAGCTTCGGTGTAGATAGTGATTTTCAGGGTGTTACATCGCTGTACATTCAAATTACTTTGGGAAGAAATGTGGTATGAAAAGTGTGAGCCCTGATCCAGTTTATTTAAAAAAAATTTGAATCTTGCTCACATAGCCAGAGCAACAAAATAAATATTAAACAGTGACAAATATAAGGAGGTGGTTGGGTTTTCATCTTCTTCTTTTTTTTTTTTTTAAGTGTTGAATTAAGTTTTCAGACCTGACTGGGGGATGAAGAACTAGCATTATATAGATGCTTTTTACCCTCTCCATGTTTATAACAGATGAAAAAAAAACATTCAGTATCTATTAAAATTGTCACAATGTTAAGTCAAAAAAAGCACAAAGCAGACAAAAAAACCCTCTACCAAGTGAAATGCGGTGTTAAAACTACCATGAATTACGGCACAGGAGGCCACTGTATCGACACTGGGAAAGCAAGAAAGCATGTTAAGTTCAAAATCTTTTCTTATGGAGTACACAACCTGGTTTTAGACACACCAGTTTTCTAATATACAAAAGGATTACTTGCTGGAGCAAAATAAGTAAAATTTGATTCCAGTAATTTGTGAGGTTCTAGTATGAAAATGCTCAGCTAGGGAAACACTGGATAAGTGTTATGCTTTTTGTGATGTTGATGTCAGAATTTAAACTGGTATGGTTGCTCTTAAGATTATTTCATGTGTGTTACATTCATGATTTTAAGCAAAATTTGAAAACAGATGGATAATGTTAATTATTGTGCCATTAATAGTATCAGGAACATGTGTGAGTATATTTTCCCAATGGATAGGAAATAGGGGGAAAAAGAAAAGGGCCCACACTTATAAAGTGCCTTAATAATTATGTGCACAGCTGGAAAGATATCTAAATGGCTGATTTTTATACACGTTCAAGTTTCCCTTTATCCCATTGTTTGAAAGTGTGCCCTGGAAAGTTGGGGAAACAAAGTGAAATTTGTAGATTAGATTCATCTACATCACTGGTTTTTAATATTAATTTTTATATTTCCTTGTTAATTGGAGAAATGTGAACAACTTGTTCTTCAGATTCTAAAATTATTTGAACTGCAATATGGCTTACACTCTCCCTTATACTATCAGGAAATAAAAAAATTGACCTAGGAGTCAAATCATTTGTAGGCATATTTGATTCTCCATTATATTCCTCTGAATCACAGGTGTTATGTTTTATTATGTTGAGAATCCTTTCCTTTTTCATCTCTCTTCCATATCCTGAATCCGTTTTCTTTGATGCAGACACTGCCTTGCATGTTCTTTTCAACCTCTGAAAGAGGAGCTGAGAAAGACAAAAGCATTAAATAGAAATGACAGTCAAGGTGATCCATAGCACTCCTGGAGGGGGGAGTTTGCTGGCAAACAGAGCAGGCGGCAAGTCATACAGCACCCAGGGAGTCCCGCCACGGGTGGGAAAGAGGCAAAAATAAAGGTTTTGTCTGTCAATGATCTTCTACTGTCTTGGCATTCCCGATGGTATAAATTACGGAATCTGTCTCTCCAAATGTGGCCAGCTTGTTGTGTTGGCAGCATATCAGATTCTATATTAAAAAAAAAAAACAACAAAAACTATCAATAATTTATGTAGAATTACGGTGTTTTGCTGTATTACTTCTTCCCAGTGTAAGAGGCAAAGTGTCTGTACCAGTGAGACTCAGTTTCCTGCTTAGACTTTTGCAGTTGGCTACTGCCTGTGATTAAAAATACTCCGTTGTGGCAGCAGTTGTTTTTACTTTGCTGCCATAATTGTGTAAAGCAAATACTGTACCAAGTTATAGACATGCTTATCATATTTTAATTTAGCTAAGCGGATCTGCAAGTGATTTTGGTGGCAGCTCTGAGGCTGTTATATTCTCGGTGGCCTGCTGTTCATCTTGCTCCTTGACCGGGTCCGCTATCAGGAGCTGCAGTTTGCATTCACTGTCATCTCCTGAGTACTTCAAAGACTTCTTGATCTGTGTCTTTTTGACCTCTCTTGAGATTTACTGCTTAGGCTTGAACTGTATCTTGTAATACTGGTGTCCTTCTGACTCTCAGCCCTGTATCACCCAGTTAACCTTCTTGGCCCTCATCACAACCTTCTCATAATACAAAGAAATTTGTGGTCTCCAATACTGGGTAAGGTTAGCTTGTTTCTGAACATAAGAAAAGTAGATTTCTGCTAATCAGTCTCTCAACAGTCTCTAAATACAATCCTCTCAAAATACTGAAAACTAAGCTGCTCATTGTCTTGTGCAGTCTGAGTCTCTCTTTCTGGCATTAAACTGTTAATGCTACTTACAGGCACCAAAACAGTAACACAGAATGGGTCAAAACCAGTTCTCACTGAAAGTGCAGCAAAGTTCAGATGAAATCAGTGGTGCAACCCACATTTGTTAAAAATGGGAGTAATGTCTTGCTTGATGTTTTAAGACATGTTTTGAGTTTTATGCTTGGGGAAAGTTGGGGGCTTGTTTGTCTATTTTTTTGTATTTTTATGTGGAGAAAAGCTCAAGGGATTTTCACATAGCCTTATTTGCTCTGGGTCAAAGTTGAAAATAAGTGTTTTCTTCTTCATATAGTGATAATTTTAATACCTGAAACAATATTAATATGTAAGATATTAAATAGTACAGTAGCTTGCTTTGTTCTCAGTTAGCTGCAAAGCTATCAGTGCTTTAGTGGGGGTTTTGTCTTGATTTTTTACTCCATTGTGATCACTCCCTGAAATTTCACAGTCAACTTGCAGTAATGGTTAATTCACTTACTTTCCTGCTCCCTAAAAAAAAATAAATGTTAATCCTCCAGAAGCTTAGAGGGAATCTTAATATTGTATTTTCTAGTAATCTTTTTAGAAGACAAAGAATTACAAATGACATTTTAAACTCACTAAGATTTCAATGACAACTCCCAACAACAAAAAAGAAGCAAGCTTCCTATTTATTTCTGTAATTGCCATTTGTAATACGCTGATTGAACAAAAAGCAGATAAACGATGGTATTTTCATGAGACAAGTACAGCTCACTACAGGTAAACTGTGACTTGTTCATCTAAATGTGTTTAAAACAAAATCCTAAGAAAAACTACTTTGCATTCACAGCAGCAGCTTTTTTTTCCCCAGTGTGAAATGGTTTGAGCACACATTGCCCAGGCGTAACTGGATCAGCGCACAGCAGGGACAGCAGAGTGTCTGTGTGAAGACTGCTTCAGTGGGAAAGAGAGAACCTAAAGAATATTCATAAAGAGCAAATTAAAACATCATATGAGGCCTTGATTAGGCTCGACAGCTTTCCTAAAGACTTTCTGTTGTTGTTACTAGTGCTTAACATCAGCTGAGGATTTGTGAAAGAGCAGCCACCCCCCACCTGCTGCGGCCTTTAAATGATGGTGGTGGGTGAGACTCTTTTATTGTGTTCTGCTGATCTCTTTCATTACCCAGTTGCATATCTATGCTACCCTAGTTTCTGTGAGATTAATTTTATCCCAAAATTTCACATTTACAAATGTTGTGGTAAATGTACTGCCCATAATAATGATATGATATGATATAATGTAAAAAGCATATTGCAGATGATCTGTATGTGGTTTTCTTATACTTCTGAGGATCATTCAAAGCCTCTGCCTTCACTGTTTTTTCATCATGTATCTTCGGTGATGTCTTGACCAGCAGACAAGGAAATACTGTAAGCATGTGCTGGGTGCTTTCTTTTCAATCTGTGGCAATGAGAAAAAAAAAATGACAGTGGATTGGGACTACTTTGGGATGCATTTCTGGTTATTTGGACTAAGTTGCAAAGCCCCTTTACTCTGTTCAGAGGCATTTCTTTTCCTGATTTTCTGTGATTATTTTCAAAGGAGAACCATGTCTGGCCTTGATGCTTGCAATGTGTTTGGGGCCACTTAAGTTAGAAGTGAATTATTGTAGGCTTTTTTTATAATTGGTAGAGAAAGATGGGTACCTGTAAAGGGAATTGCAGAGGAGCTTGTCTCTCTCTTTTTGTGAGATCCATATAAAGAATGTACGGCAACGACGTTCCTCAGCAAGTGCTTGAGATTAACAACAGTAACTTGTGATCCTGCAAGAAATTGTGGATAACTTAACCGAAGATTTCAAAGCATTGCGCAACTGAAAACTGACAGAAATGTTGGTTAATGTGGATGCCAGCAATTGTTTTCAAAAGAAAAAAAAAAAAGCTTTGGTATTTCTCAAAATAATTTTGGTCAAAGCAACTTTCTGTTCATATTGCTAGAAATATTTTTTTTTAATTTTTAAAAGCTAAAGAAAGTAACAAAATGGCAATTCCTCCTCTTCCCCCCGAATAAGACAACTGGGTTAAAGTAAGCTGTTGAGATTACTGAGTTATTCATAGGTATTGTGAAAAAATTCATTGGACATTAGCTTGAGGCTCTTACTCTGAAGAAGCACCAAGTATGGAAGTTGTAGGGGTGTTTTTTTCTTTTTTTCCTTTGGTTGTCCCCCTCCCCCCACCCCCCATCTTCCATAACCCTAAAGAGAAATGTGGCTAGTTGTGAAGAATGATACCGGTTAAACTTTTTTGTTCCTGATTGTCATTACATTTGTTGAAGGAATTGTTGGTGGATCCATCTACAAAGATGGGGAGATACCATAGAAAAGAGAAAGTTTGAGAGAGTGGGCTGTATGGCAGGGAGTAGGTGGCTAGACTGCAGGGCAAGAGGGATTTCCAGAGGCCAGCGAGCAAAGGACAGGGTTTGCTTCCACTCAGAAAGTAACTGTATAGGAGGGAAGCACAGAGTCACCATGGAGGCTCAGTGGGCACGGGAAAAATGTGTATAACTCATTTATTTTTTTGGTTTTTTCCTTTTGCTTTCAGCTTTCTTTCTTTAACACCTCCCCCCTCCACAAGTTTTAAGTTTCTGTGCAAATGAAATTTGATTTGGTCAAGTGTGGAAGCCCTGTAATCTTTTGAGGGAGCTCACTAAGGAGAAAGCCTGAACAGATCCCTGCCCAAAGTTGTGGGTCACTTTAGGGCCCTGTCATAGTCATATAGAGAAGTGTGCAGTAGACTGATAATTTAAGCTTTTGGAGTACTTGTAGCCTTGTAATCTAAATGGATTGTTTTGTATTTAAACTTAAAAATCAACTTAATATAGATAAGGGGGAGGGTCAGATACATCACTAATAGCTCTGTGTCAACAACTACATGAACATAGAGGCGCCGAGTAGTAATTTGCTCAACGTAAATGTGGTTTCCTGGTACTCACTGGCAATGCTTTTATAAAATTGCATACTATTCACAGCAAAAGCAAAATAATGCAGTTTAATACATGAGCCTATCTGTGCACCTCATCGTTAGTTTGGATCCAGTTCTAAAACCAACATTCTTGTAATCTGATGAAAGAGCTTATTTTTGCCCAATTATCACACTCATGTACAGGGTTTTTTTTCATATTTACCTTGCCAAAGGCAGTAGTTAGTGCATTGAGGCTGAGATTTTTGTCATTTACATTAGTATAAACATGTCAATGAATTGGATTGAAGATACTTAGATGTCAAGCACAATTTTAGGTACAATGTGATTTCTTGGATAATTGATGATTGGAAATTTGGTAGAATCCCAAATGAGCAAACTCTTCATCTGGGGTACAATAAAGACCTGATCTTTAAAAAGAGGGATTTCTTCATTGAATAAATAGTGTACACAAGGTGCAGTGATCTGATAAGACAGAAATTTATAGTTTGCAAGATGAATGATTTAGCTTTATTTCAGTCATGATTTTAGTACCTTTGTTTTAGTTGGAGATTTTCTGCAGTCTTTATTCTTTTAAAGTTGGCAAGTGTTCAAAATGATGTTCTGGGGAAATGATATCTTGTAACTCAGTGTAAATAGACTTAAATACAACAACGATTATGTCATTTGTGGAAGGCTGGTTAAAAATAAAGTAGGGTAATCATGCTGAAATGGAAACTGAAATGTATTTGTATTTAATATACATTTATTTTTCTGGGTAGCTAGCTAAACGTTGGAAAACTTAATTCAAACCTAATCTGCAAAAAATATGGAGGGGTTTCCATGCGCTCAATCTGTCTTTGCCAGCTGGCATTGCTATCAAATATTAATGCTTAGGATTTTAGAACTATAAACAAAGTATTCAGCTGCAGTGCCCACTTAAAAAAGAGGCAATGAGGAGCAGAGGCTAAGTGTATAGCCTATCATGAGCCAATTCCCAAACTGCTACTGAAGCTAATGTTGGATGAACAGATGAAAATTGTGTTGAAGCCAATGAGTTTTAAAGCTCATGGGAATCAGTAATAAGATGTGGCTTGATATTCCTTCCAATCATTCAGTAAGAAAGCGTTGCTCCTGCCATAGTTTGTAGTTCCTGCCAAATTTCATATAAATTTGTACGTGCCATAGTTCGTTTAACTTACCCTTGTGCAGTACCAAAATTATTCCATTAACCTGCTTTGGAAATAACAAAGGCTCAGCCCAGCATCTCCCACAACTTTACTCACACAAATAGTCTTGTTACTGGGGTCGTTCAGGTGAATGAGGATTGTGTGGCCTGGCCCTAATTTCTTCATGGAACATGAGCAGTCCTCACAGAGAAAAAACATCTTCTGTGTGACCAACTGTCTGCAGATAGACATCTTTTCTTTGGGAAATGGTTACAGGTTTTTTTACGAACTGCTTGTTCTTTTCCTCCTTCATAGTAAGTCTATGCACAGTGTGTATGAGGGGAGGTCTTAAAAAACCTGAAAGGTACAGGTTTTTTGTCTTCCGGTTTGTGGATTTCGTGAGTTGAACTGGGTGGTTATTACAGTTTTTAATAATGGAAAAAGCAACCATATCAGCTTTCAAGGATTATAGGTTTTTATTGGTTTTGTTGACACTAATTATAACAACCTGTCGAGCATTCACCATAGACGTTAGAGATTTTAAAAAAGCAATAACTTCTGTTCTTTGGAGAGTTACCAGCTGGTTTGTCTCTGTCTTCAAGAACTTATTCTGTATAGTCATTTCACAGATTATGTGGAACAAACACTCCTTAACTGGCTTTTAATTTTTATTTTTGTTATAAGAAAAGAAAGAATAGAAGTGGCCTACCTGAAATTATCTCTGTTTTTCAAAATGTATTATGTTGTTCTCATTATTTAACATAAGATAGAAGGAAGAGAATGTGATATTAATTGGCATCAGGGTATAAAGAGTAATGCAGTAGAAATGCGAAGCAAAACCCAAAACAGTCCAGGAAAGGGTATTCATGCAGGTGAGAGAGAAGATTTGATTCATGCCTTGGAGGGGAGAACTTTGGCTCTTATCTTGCTAGTCAAAACTATGTGATGACTTTGTGAATGCTCACTTCTTAGTTCTCTGATGTGATTAATTCCTGTGTATGTTCTTGAAATTAAATATTGAATTTGTCTAGGATAAAAACTGAAGTGTATCTGTAATCATAAAAATGGGAGATGAAAAATAATCCCCATACTTGTTTTGTGTTTTCCAAGTTCGAATTTCTCCAAGAATGAAATTCTTAGAGATACAGGAAATGCAAAACTGGTTCTGCAAGCTTGGTTTTGCACCATGACAGAAAATCAATTAAGTGTGCAATGTTAGCATTTTCTCTTGTTTTCTAGGTCCATGGGGGAGATGCATGGGAGATGAATGTGGTCCAGGTGGCATCCAGACACGAGCGGTGTGGTGTGCCCACATGGAGGGCTGGACCACACTGCCCACGAACTGCAAGCAGCCAGAGCGGCCAGACAACCAGCAGAGCTGTTTTCGGGTCTGTGACTGGCACAAGGAGCTGTACGACTGGCAGATTGGCAGCTGGAACCAGTGCCGGCCTGTCCTGTCCCGGAGCCATGAGAAGCCTCTGGAGTGCCTCAGAGGGGAGGAAGGGATCCAGACAAGGGACATCACCTGTATCCAGAAGTCCAATGGGGTGCCAGCTGAGGATGTCATCTGCGAGTACTTTGAGCCGAAGCCCCGGCAGGAGCAGGCGTGCCTCATCCCATGCCGGCAGGACTGCATTGTGGCCGAATTTGCCCCCTGGTCAGAGTGCTCCAAGACCTGCGGCAACGGGCTTCAGCATCGAACTCGTCATGTTGTAGCTCCACCGCAGTTCGGTGGGTCTGCTTGTCCTAACCTCACCGAGTTTCAGATCTGTCAGTCTAGCCCGTGTGCTGCTGAAGAAAGCCTGTATAGCCTAAATGTGGGACCGTGGAGCACATGCTCAGTGCCCCATTCGAGACAAATAAGGCAAGCGAGGAAACGAGGGAAGAACAAAGACAAGGAAAAGGACAGAGAAAAGGCCATTCGGGATCCTGAGGCTCGTGAGTTAATTAAGAAGAAGAGGAATCGAAACAGACAGAATAGACAGGAGAACAAATATTGGGACATACAAATTGGGTACCAAACCAGGCAGGTCACATGTACTCACAGAAGTGGGAAAACTGCTGCTCTGAGGTAATCACTATTTATTAATTTGCACATCTTTATTTTTCTCTGTTTAAAGTAAAGCATGCATAAGTGCACACTGGTATTATTTTACACAATCCTGAATCTCAATATGGGGCACATGATATTTCCAATATCAACATCCCTCATCAAGCTCAAGATGTTTCTATGACATGAAACATGCAAACTGTGCTAGTGATCATACTAAGCATCACATAAATGTGCACTGTTAAACTATACTAACTCCCTAGCCTCTGTTTGTCTAAATAGATTTCCCCCAAAAGCTTGAAGATATTTGTCAAATGTCTGCTCTCTTCTGGGGGTTCAGGGAGGTTTTTGCTCTCTAACAAGTCATGCATGTTTGGAAGAGGTGATGTTACTGCTTTTATGGCTCTGGGCACAGAGACTAACAGGAAACTGGGCTGGGTCTGACTCGCAATAACAGTAGAAAACCAAGAGAAAGATGCTACATGAGGAGGCAGTATCTATTCTTCGCAGTACCTTTTGTTTTGAAATAGAAGAGCATTAAATATAGTTTGTCCTTCTTAATTCCTATGGCAAAATTCCTGAAAGGGAGACTCTGAAGCCTCTTTCTTTCTTCCATGTACTTCCTCTTTTTCTTTCTCATCTGCACCTTCATGCTGTCTGTCTGGTTTTTTCCTGATATTTTTCTTTCTTTATTTGTTATTTTACTTTTCAAGAGTTTTGACAGTCACAGATGTTTTGATAACTTTTTCCATAGGCTTCTGTGTACTTTTCATCAACCGTATTATCTTCCACTTGTTTGTTTTACCGGGTGTTCTCTTGCTAGCTCATGTTTTTTCCTTCCCATCCCCCAGAATGATTTTGTCCAACTCAAAATCTTCTTTCAGTCTAGTCTACCTTTCTCTGTCTTTGACATGATTCTTTTTACTTCCTTCCCTCTAGTTCAATACATGATTAATCAGTTTTACTTCAACTGTAAAATGACTAGGATATCTTCTGAATGAGACTGACACCCATTGCTGCTAGGTTAGCGTTTATGCACTTTTTTCAGTTTTTCTGAGTTTTGGTTGTGCCGGTTAAACATTCTATCATGGAACTTGTAATTGCTTCAACCTTTCCTATCAGAAACAATATATGATAGTTTTTCAAGTGTAGTAAACATTTTTCGAGTATATTTCCTTTCAAGAGACGATCCAGAAGTAAAACAGGAAAGCGATGAGAGGTCCCTAGCTTAAGGGAAGAACTGAAAGATTTGGGTTGTCTAGTTGGAAGGAGGGACATATGAGTGAAAATGTGAAGTGTCTATGAGTATGTAAAAACCCGTCACAAGGAAGAATGGAACAAGCTATTCTCTATGTATTATGGATATATAGGAAACGCAATAATGGGCTAATCACAGCAATGCTGAATGAGGTTAGACTTCTCAATACTGGGAATAGTGAAGCTCTAGAAAAGATTGCCTGGGAAATGTGTGGCACCTCCATCTTTGAAGGTTTATAAGAATAGGCTAGAAATGCATGTGTCAGTATTGACACACCTCTAGTAACCCTTGGTTAGGGAAGAGTGGCTGACTGCATAGATTTTTGCAGTCTCTCCTAACTCTGGCATTCTACAGTTCTTTCAGATTTTCACCCACACTTGGATGAATGTCTGCACAAGGAATCTCAGAATCAACTTGCTCAGACAGTCCCAGGTGTTGGCTGCAGCACTGGCTCAGTGCTGGTACAGGAAGAGGTTGCCTTTACCCCTTCCTTTTCCAGCCTCACATCACGCAGCCCACACTGTGCCTAGCCCAGGAACATTATTACCCTTTAAATACAGGGAATAATTTATCAAACATACAAGTTGCTAGCAGATAGAAGCCTGTTTGAAAGTCCCCAAGTTTTTCGAAGGTTAAACAAATAATTCAGAACTACCATATTAAAAAAAAAAAAAAAAAAAAAAAGGAGGGGGACATTCATGTGCTGAGGCTCTTATAAATGGTAAAAGAAAGTAAAAGTATAATTGGAAGTCAATGGCATACTTTACTCATCATCTTTACACTTGCTCTTGAATACACTCAGATCAGTAATGCTGTCTTAATTTCAGATACCTCAGCATATTATACCATATATGCACATTTCAGGCTGTGGCAGGGAAATGGATAAAACCCTCTTGCCTGAGGCAGTGAAACAATAGATAATACAATGTAGGAGCAATTTTTCACAGGAGAGAAAATGATACAAATGATGCAGTGGACATTTTGATGTCTAATGGATATAATTTTATGTTTTAAATGCACAAAGGATTTCTATTAGTCTTCCCATCAAGTTTAACATAGAATATTTTTTCTGGTTGCATAGTGAAAACAAGAAAATTTGGTTAAATGACTCGTGAGAAATTCCGGCACTGAGACCTTGGCTTTAGAGACCTATCTGTGTATGTCATCTATACATCCGTTTGTTTCATTTACGCTGCACTCTTCACTAAGTGATCAAGTGCTTTATTCTATGATTGGCATTCCAGAATGTCAAGCAATAGAATTATTTTTCTGCCCAGGTTGTCAATGCAGCTAGCTCAAATGATTTTATAATCTCCATCAGATAGTTACCGTGTTATTAAATAATATAGACAAGTAAGGTGACTGGAAAACCTGCCGTGCTCATGTGAAATGCTCTTCAGCTTGAATAGTCCATTTTCAGGGAGTTTTGACTTTAGCAATCAGAAACAATCAGCCCCCTGGCAGCATGACTGAAAGAAGAAGAAAAACCCTCAGGCGAGTAATATTTTTTGCAGAGGTAGCAAAATTGGTATAGTATAAAAAGGGTTTCAAAAAACAAATTTCAGAAGGGTGCTCCAGAGAAAATGGTTCTGTAACACTGTCAGCAAAACTTCAAAAGGGCAAATTCTCTTGACACATCAGCACAGTAGGCATGGTAAAGACAAGTGAAACACGAAAATCAAAGTCTAATTTATATACTTTATTGCCAAGTGAACAATACAGAGTCTCCTGTGAAGGATGAAATATTGGATTTTGTATTGCTCATTCTGCTTTATGTTTCCGTTAGTCTGAAATTCTGGTGCACTGAAAATATCTTAAAAATAGAACTGTTGGAGAAGAAAGAATTCAGTAATTAAAGCTGACTTATAAAATTACTGTTCTGGATAGCTAACAAAACCTGGACAGTGTTGCTGTTATTGTAGAGGACAATACTGATCCTCTGAAATGTTTCCTTTTTTTTTTTTTTTTTTTTTTTGTGAAAGTGGAGTTTGCCAGAGGTCCCCCAGAGAGCCACTAGACAACAGACTGTCAATGTAGAGAAACATAAAACATGTGTAAATGTTCATTTTGAGTTACAAATCTGTTTGCATTATTACAGGTTGTGACGACTGTGCCTCATGTTTAGCCTATCATTTTCTGTTTTAATATATACTCTGGTTTTGCTTTCTTCTACTCTGCCAAATTGTTACCATTGGGTCTCAAAGATTTCCTCATAACTGTCTTCTTGAGCAGACTTTTGGGGGAAAGTTTAGCAAAAATGCTTTGGCTGTTTTTTTACAACTCTAAGAAAAATATTTCGTTTTGGCAGTGTTTAATTCATACTACCATTTTACTGAGATCCACTGGAAAGAATTTGATATTTGGAAGGACTGGAGCAAGTTATACGCACAGACATTTATAACTGTAAGAACATGGAACAGAATGAGAATATCTTCTTGGCCTTTATGTTTCTGCACTTCAGCAAAGATTTTGAAATTCACTGACAAAGCGCGTCAAGTTCCCCTGTAGCAGTTGGTCCACAGGCACGGGGACAGCCTGCAACTGCTAAGAATCATTGAGCTCAAAGGGCTGCAAATAGGGTGGTAGTTAAAGCAGTTCTTCAAGGATATAACTGCCTATTTAAAAAAAAAAAAAATCCCAGGAATTTCTTTAGTATTTCCTTTCTCCTTATTATTTGGATATGGCTTGTTTGTCTTGCTTAAGCTGGGACCAAAACACACCTGTCTCAGTGGGGGGAGAAATGGAGGAGACCAGGTGGGAAACTGTCCCCACCAGCTCTTTTGTTGCAGGTTAATATTCCCTTGATAGCACCTCTGTGGCAGAGACCTGTTTGTGATGCTGAACATTATTGATGAATTGAAGTGAGAATTCAAGAAACAGTAGAATTTTAGATATACTCAGGGCTTTTATTTCTTTGTTGGGAAATAACCTTATGCAATAACAGCAGTGGAACGTAATGGTGGGAAAGCAAAGCATCCAAGATTTAAGAAATGCTGACCAGTTTCTGGGCAGATTGGTTTAGCCCATTTATGCATTTGATGGTATGATCATGTTTCATTTATTTCATCTCTGTCCTTCTCAGAAAGTAATTATTTGTTATTTATTTTCATCCTCCTCACTGATTCTGTGCATTCATGCAATATCTAGCAAACTATATCCACACCTTGTAATGAATTAAACTCTTTTGGAAGTTTCCATAATGGTCTTATTGCAGTGCTTTACTAACTTTCCAGTTTGGGAGAGTTCGAGCTTTTATTTATTCCAATATTATAGTTGAGACATGAGAGATGACAGTAGGGCCAAAATTATTGAATTGTCTTGCTAATTTTGGGCATCCAGTTTGAGGTATATAATGCCTGATTTTTCAGCTTACTTCATATAGACCTGTGTCTGCTTAAAGCACAGCCACTATATTCACTAGTGGCCACAAGTGTTAAGCTGGGGACTGAGGAATTAGAGAATGGCCAACTGAGTATTTAGGCTGGTGAGCAAGTGATACTCAGGATGTATTGGCAGTAAAAGAGAGAGAATCTGCTCCTCTAGGATGGCATTTTAACTTTGTTCATCTTTCCAGGTCCTGAAACCTAATCCAAGCGCTCACTTTCCAAATCATGCAACAAATGTTGCCATCCACTTTATGGACTTGCACTCTCCTTTTAAGTTATAGACTGTGTGGAGGAGGATAAAAAAAAAAAACAAAAACAAAAACAAAAAGGATAAGCCTGTTGCTTTCTTTATGCCATTGATTTGGAGAAGCAGACGAGTCACCCTGAGGTATATGCTGTCAGACAGCAAACAGAAGAGAGGTTCAGACATATAATATAGCAGCTCAGTTTGTTGGACTCTGTAATATATTCCTTGCTTAGAACAAGTCTTAAGATTCTCTGTACTTCTCTGAGCTGCTCCATGAGGAAACAGGCAGAAAAGGTGATGCGTATGAAGGTGTCAGTGGCTAAGGTGGAGTAGCTTCAAGGAGACAGGCTGTGGGAAGGTGAGGGAATAGCAATAAGGAGAGGACAGGTGGTAGAGATGAAGGAGCCTAAGCAACCTTTAGCTTGTTCACTGAGGAGCAGATGGAAGCGTGCCTGTCTTACAAGTGTTTCTTCTGTTACTGGAAAGGCAGCTCTGCAGCTGTTCTTGTACAGGAAGCCTCCAAGCTCACCACACTGTAAGGGTTTAGAAAGCCATAAGTGGTTCACTAACAGCACACCTGTAAATATCATGTATTTGGATAATGAGCCATATACAGTCATCTTGATAAATAACTTGGAATCACTTAGAGCACATGCTGTTAACAAATGGAGAACAGAGAAATAGAAAGTAATCTTGGAAGAAAAACCTCCTGGTAACTAAAAACTGCAGGGTAATTGTCAGATGCATTGAGAAAATAAAAATGTAAAATATTATTAGAGAAACACGATGCAAACATATTGCTTTCCCACCATTTTCCACTGTGCTTTTAGAATGTCCATGAATTTGTAAGTCAGAAGCATCCTGTAGATTTTTAATATGATTTTGGTGGAGACAGTAGTTTCTGTGGATATGCATAATATTATTCACTGGGTGTTCCTTTCTATTCTAAGTACCTGCTCCATCATCTTACTGGGGCTGCTGTTTTGACAGTGACTTGTCAGTATTGCTATACATTTGACATACCATGCCAAATCTAGAATTAAGATGGAAATGTACACACTGTGTTGAATAATTGAAACAACAGCAATGAACCATTTCTTTCTCCACACCATATTTTATCTCTTTTAATATAGTGAATGGTTGTTCTGTCATTTAGATGTATTACATTCATATATTTCTGTGCAAAGCATAAAGATTGGATGCCTTTCTAGAATATAATTTTTATTCAAATACTTGTAATTGGTCTTCCTTAGCAAAATATAATAGCTTGTAATGTAATGAGGGTCGAACTACATGTTCTGACAAACTCTTGTGGCCATAAATCCTACGAATGAATGAATGAATTCTATGAATGAATGCTATGTTGAATTTCTAGCCTTAATTTAGTAAGAGATTAAGCACAGTGGTAAATGGAATTAGGCACTGAAATCTTTAACAAAGATTCTCCTAAACTGTAGTTTTATGCACCTTTTCTGCCTCATAGTCAGAGAAATTTTATGTTAATTGACTTCAACATGCCTAAATAAATGAATACAAATCAAGCAATATTTTCCTAAATTTTGGACATCTTTATTTTGGTATCATATCATAGTCTGTGAATAGTCCCATAAGGAACAAACTAGAATGTGTTACTTGTTTAGAGCTATTTTGTTTTTTCTATTACGTGACTGCTAAGCATAGTCTGGGACATAGAGTATGCCCCTGTTTTCTTGATGAGCTTTATAAAGTGATGGTACAGCATGTGAACTGAACATCCTTGTGGAAGATACTGTTCCCCAAGGAGTGGGGGACTGCACAGGATGGGAAGTCACAGAGTTCTGCTTCACTTGCAGATCCCCAGAATGGCAGAGTTGGGTACTTCAGTGCCTAACTTTCAGTGGTCTCACTGAAAATAAAATGTCCAGCCTACCTCCTAATATTGATCACTTTTTTCCAAATGTTGGAGACTGAAATGAAACCAGTGATATTGTCAAAGCTAAGCATCAATACAGGGTACAAATCTAAAATAATACCTGAAACACAACTAATATTAATAATATAATTTACAGTATTTTTTTTTATCTTCAGTATTGCATATTTTTATTCACAAAGTTTGGCATTGTCTTTGTTTATTTTTACTTTGCTGATATTTCCACAGATCTAACTGTTAGTTAGGGTCAAAGTAAATGCTGATTAATGCTATGTAACAAAAATTCCCACTGGCAAAGGGAAACCCCCTCCAAAAGCTTTAATAAGTCATCTGTGTAGAGTAGTGCCAAATAACCTGCTCTACCAATTTTAAAATTATCTATAGCATGGGATGTGCGTACATGTCACTGTATCATTGGAATGTGAAAGATAGTACCTCTCCCTAAATACTTCTGTTTTCTTGTCTCCTCAGACACTCATGGTATCTGCAACAGTGCCACAGCAGCTGTTGTTGCCACTTGTTTGGGTGTAGAACTTGTTGCTTTGCCTGTATTAGCCAATATATTTTTCCTTGACATAGTAGTTGTAATCTCTGTTTTATTTTCTCCCATAATGTAGAAAGCCTGAGTGGTTTTGGTTTTTTCAGAACTGTTTTGGCTGGGCATGTTTGTTGGCAGAATTACTTAAAGTTTTGAAAGGATCATGGGAAAATAGTCTTGTGAAAAGCACTTAGATGGACAGTACTTGAATTGTAAATGAATAAAAGTGGCCTCATTGTTTGTGTGATTATAACAGCCCATTATACTGTGAGGTACTAACAGTTTCTCAGAACAATCTACAATATGACCAATACTAAACAGTGCAGCTGTAGGGAAAATGAATCAGGACTATGTCATGAGGGATACTCATTACATTTGCCACTAGGAAAAAATGCAGGCACTGTATTTTCAGTAACTTCTTTAAAGAAGCAAGTGTGTACCAACCATAAAATGAAACTCTCAAGGATGACTAGACTTTACAAATTATATTTTATATCTTCAGAGTAACTCATGGGAGTTATCTAAACTCTGGATTTAAATCATCTTTCTACTATTCCTGCTGTCTGGTACCTGCTCATTAAACAGAATTATTTTTTTTATTTAATTTTATTTATGAGAAAATAAACTATTTTTTTCTTTATAACAAAGAGTTTATCACAATCTCTTTCAAAATCCAGCTATACCTTTGATCAAAGAATGGTATAAAGTTCATTTGATTGTTTTGCTTTAGAGGTTGATGCATCCAACAGGCGGTATAAACTCTGGGGATAACACTGCATGGAAGATAAATAGCTTGTTGCAACACATTGGGACATTGTGCTTGATTCTTCTCTCTGTTTGTTAACTCCAAAATCCGTATTACTCGTGCAGAGCATCTTTTAAGGTTCCATAGTTGTCAGATAGAGAGCGAGGAGACCCTGCACATGCAATATTAAGATCTGGATTTAGTCCCAAATAGCACAAAGGATTAATATTCAGTGTGAATATTACTGGATTTCTTCAGGCCTCATGGCCAGTAGAGTGATCATTCAAGGTTGCCATAGAAAATTGCACACAGGGGTACATATATTTCAAAGGTTGATTTGACCTTCTGACCCAACCAGATTATTTCTGCGAGGTAGTTCTGTTAGAGGGTGTGAGGGTCTAGACTGTGGGACTGCCAACGGGTAATCGGATTTCCCAGCAGTGTAAGCCTGAGCTTTTCCAGGATGCGATGCTAATGAGTGGCGTGGTACATGTTTTACCCCTTCACTGTAAGGTTACAGTTACAAGAAGCAGATGCGATCTTTGGAAAGTGTTCCTGTGGTGGGTTGACCCTGGCTGGATGCCAGGTGCCCACCAAAGCTGCTCTGTCACTCCCCTCCTCAGCTGGACAGGGGAGAGAAAATACAACAAAAGGCTCATGGGTCAAGATAAGGGCAGGGAGATCACTCAGACTTTACTGTCACAAGCAAAACAGACTCAACTTGGGGAAATTAATTTAATTTATTATGAATCAAATCAGAGTAGGGTAATGAGAAATAAAACCAAATCTTAAAACACCTTCCCCCCACCCCTCCCTTCTTCCCAGGCTTAACTTCACTCCTGAATTCTCTGCCTCCTCCCCCTCAACAGCACAGTGGGACAGGGAACGGGGGTTGCGATCAGCTCATCACACCTTGACTCTGCTGCACCTTCCTCCTCGGGCACAACTCCTCACACTCTTCCCCTGCTCCAGCGTGGGATCCCTCCCACAGGAGACATTCCTCCACAAACTTCTCCAACGTGAGTCCTTCCCACGGGCTGCAGTTCTTCACTAACTGCTCCAGCGTGGGTCCCTTCCACAGGGTGCAGTCCTTCAGGAACAGACCACTCCAGTGTGGGTCACAAGTCCTGCCAGCAAACCTGCTCCAGCCTGGGCTCCTCTGTTCACAGGGCCACAGGTCCTGCCAGGAGCCTGCTCCAGCATAGGCTTCCCCTGGGCTCACAGCCTCCTTTGGGCACATCCACCTACTCTGGCGTGGGGTCCTCCACAGGCTGCAGGTGGATATCTGCTCCACTGATAACCTCCATGGGCTGCAGGGGGACAGCCTGCCTCACCATGGTCTTCACCACAGGCTGCAGGGGAATCTCTGCTCTGGTGCCTGGAGCACCTCCTCCCCCTCCTTCTTCACTGACCTTGGTGTCCGCAGGGTTGTTCCTCTCACATATTCTCACTCCTCTTTCCAGCTGCTGTTGCTGTCCCCCCTTCTTAAATATGTTATCACAGAGGCACTACAGTCACCACTAACAGGTTCGGCCTTGGCCAGCGATGGGTCCCTCTTGGAGCCGGCTGGCATTGGCTCTATGGGGCATAGGGGAAACTTCTAGCAGCTTGTCACAGTAGCCACCCCTGTAGGTCCCCCGACTACCAGAACCTGGCCATGCAAACCCAATACAGTTCCTTACAGTCTCTCATTTCTTTTAGCAATCTACTGAGATTTAAGTAAACTTTAAGCAATCTACTGAGATTCTCTTTATTGAGAACAGTAAAATATGCTTGTATTCAAATCCTGCTTTAATTTCTTTATTGTTTTAAGGATTCTTCGGGTGTTGGATCAATGTTCATTCATGGCTGTAGGATGTCTTGCAGGGACACTGTTTGTCCAGCTTAGTGGTTTATTTCGGTGGGGTTTTTAATTATTGGTTTGTTTGGTTTTTTTTTAATCACTAATTTACTTTCTGATTTTTTTCCAAAAGCTTCCTCTAGCTTTAGTTTGCCCTTCAGTCAAAAATGCAGCCTCTACAAGCCTGCTTCTATGTATTTGTGTTTGTGTGTGTAATTTTGGTTTTCAAGTGCTAAACTAACATCTAGTTTTGGTGTTCTCTAAGCAATTTGTCATTGTTCCAAGTCTTTCTGCAGACAAGTTTGTTTGGTCAAATGGGCTTGTGTGTCAATAGCTTTCATCCTGTGGCTGGTGGGAAAGACTGAAAACCATTTTGCTAATGGTATTCAATGATGTAATGTCTCTTGAGATCAGCAAGATTTCAGGAGAGACTCTGATGGTTCCTGTTGATACAGCTGGTTGTGGGAGATGCCTGATGGTGCACAGGACATTCAAGACCAGGAAATGGTTAAATTATTTTGCTCTGAGGGAACCCTCTCTGTTTTCTTTTATCTGCCAGATAGCCTTTGCTTTTCCTCCTTAGTATTTAGATGAAGCCACTTAAAACCCTGTTAAAGGATTCTGGATTTCTTTAGCATGTTGATTGTGCTTTGATCTGAAACCTTCAGAAGCAGCTCCCTTTTTCTGCTGAACTGCTGAACCTCCTCATATCATACTCAGTATGGGTTTCTTCTAGGCGGTTAGCCTAGTTTTTGGTTATGTCTTCTTCACTGCTCTCAAGTTTTTACTTCATTCATTCAGTCTTGGGTGTTCAAAACATAATTATATTTTGTTGTTGGGATTTTGCTTTGGAATACAAGCAGAGCTTGTATTTTTTGCTGAAAATTGAGTAACCTTCTTCAAAAAGAATTATAAAGTTGCTCCCCAAAGGTGCTGGAGTTGAACTCCTCAGCAGACAGAGTGGTTTCTGACCCCAAAGGCCTTCCTGATCATGAAGAACATGTGATGTCTAATCCCTGTGATACTATATAGTATGAGAGAGGTAAGGGGAGAAAGAACATCATTTTTGTGTGATGTCTGTTGAGTGTCTCTTAATAATGCCTGCTGCACTGAGTTCTCGTGAGGATGGTAAGATATGGGAGAGTCTGCTTTCTACACCAGGGCTGAGGGTAGGTCGGCCATGCCAGGACTGGAGCAGCCTGGGAAGTCCTGTAGGTGCACCCACAGGGAACCTTAGAGCGACAGGAGCAAAGAGCCTGTGGACGCAATCTACTACCACATAAAATACTGATCCAGGCTTGAAAGATCACAGTTTTCAATTTACAGGTAAAATTCCACTTAAGTCCTTTTCAGTCCAGCTCTAACCCATGGCTTTTGTTTCCTGTGAGTGCCAAAAGTTTATGTTGGCATCAGTCTCCCTCCTGAACCGTAGCCATGTTATTCATTTCAGAACAATGGAAATCTCTGTATGTAATCAAATGGGAAATCAGCTAGAGAAAAAAAATATATATCAGCATTCCAGAAGAATGTATACAGTGAGTGAAAATAAGGAATAATAGCTGTGAAAATGTCATTAAAGAATACCAAAGCTGAATGTTGATAATGGTGAAAAAATAGAGAAAATATGTTGAAATAGTGCGGACAAAAATTATTGCAGAGACTATTTGGCTTGCATTAACCTTGCAAATTGGGCTCTATTACTTTAGATTATAGGTAAAAATAGTAAATAGTGGTTCTTGTTAAATATCAGCACTAGCTGAATGAACTGAATTTATTGAAAGGGACATGTTCTTGACTGTACAATTTTAGATCTAAATCGCAAACCTCACATTGGAGTTCTGCTACATTTGAACATGAAGAGCAGCTGTATTGGGAAAAACACCAAACTGATCTTCAGAATTATGTCTCCTTAATACATTGGATATGTGGACTCATGTTTCCATTAACTTATAAATTGACCAAATAAAGTAATGTGCAGATATTTTGGGAGTGTCCTCAGAATGAATCTGGAACAGCCCTCAAATCCAGGCCAGTTTTACATTTCAAAGTTGCACATGCAGTAGAAAGGATCTGTAATTGCAGGATATAACTGGGCTCAAATAAAATGAGACTAAGTGAAAGAGAACTCTTGGACCTAACAAAGAGACAGTCGAGGAGAGAGCTTATAGAAGTTTCTAAGCTCACAAATGCTACAGAGAAAGTGAATAGAGTATGGTTATGCAAGGAAGCCAGAAAATAAAATCAACAGAGCAATTTTAAAGCAAAAATAGATAACCACAGTTATCAGTGACTAAAAAAGGTGTGTAACTCATTGTTTCCAAGGTGATGTAGATGCCAAAATCTTATCTGGGTTCAGAAAGCATTTACAATATTTCATGGAGGAAAATTCTATAAAGGGCTCTTCAGTGCAATGATACAACTTATGTTCAGGAAGTCTTTCAGCCACAGTTTGCTGGAAAAATGGAGGCTATGTTGGGAAAGTGTGACTGAATACTTGCTGTCTTTCCAATTTTGCCCTCCATTTGCTACTGCCAAGGCAGGTATCAGAATGTATGGATTATTAGTTAGAACCACTCAGCCATTCTCATGCTGCTCTTTGTCTTTTCTCATTAACTCTTCTTTCTAGTTATCAGTCCAACATGGTATGGAGGAAACACCAGCAAAAGTAGAAAATCTCTTAGTTGTACAAGTTATGTACAGCTCATGGAGTAAAATGAGTTCTACTGCCTTGCTTAAAACCTATTTATTTTTCCTATTCATTCTGCATAAATTTGGAGATCAGTCCTATGGCCATGCATTACCATGCATTTGGCTTTATGCATGCAGTATGCATGGCTTTATTTATTGGAAAAATTTAAAAAAAAAAAAAAAGATTTTTTTCCTAGTTGATCTTATTCCAGTGGTCTCTTCCACAACTTTTCTACACAACTTAAAAGATAAATTTTGAGACTGAGATTACAGACAGTCATACAGGTCATTGGCATATAAAATCAAGTTGTCCTGGTTTTTAAAAACTGTAAAAGCATGATTTACTCTGTAATAGAAATTTAGGATACCTCAGAAAGAATTATTTTACCTCTTGACTAATCTAATGTATCACACATTTAAAAACTTAACTTCCAATGAAAAGGCTGCTTTCAACTGCACAGCTTGCTCATTTGAACACATGTACTATGGTGCTATTTGCTCCAGGCTCATGCCTCAAGCCTCATTCTCTATGTGTCTGTAGCCTTAATTATCCCATATATTACTTTGAAATCCCTAGGGGGAACCTTTCTATCCGAAGCGATATTTAGTTTTTATTTATTGCTGTAAGAGTGAAAATGACGCTACGGAACGTGAGTAGACACAAATTCCTAACCACACATCTCCAAAAGGGGTTGAGCAGCAATTATGTTCTGTATTTTGCCCTTTGAACCATCACTGCCTTCGTCTTTAGTTCATTTATCTAATCTAAGACTTTGAGGTCAGGAATAAGGTTGATGTTGCCTTAATAGCAATAGGGCTTATTCATCCCCTGTGATGATTTGTTTTGCTTGGGATTGCCTTCTCTTTCCACTATGTCATCTCCGTACTTATATACCTTAAGTTTTAGTTCCCCACTATAGCTATCTATTGTCTGAAATGGTATTTCTTAAAGCACAGCCTTACTTCAAATTGTATAATGCCCTCTTCCCTGCTAAAAGACAGACACTTAGAACACTGTCCTTTGAATGTATCCACTGGACTGAGAGCAAGTTCCTGCAGACTTTACGTGTTACCCCTATGCTACCTCTTCTTGTATCCAGTCTGCTCTGTTGACTTAAAATAGCATTTTAATGCAACTCATGTACTTTTCTTTGAGCTTCCCAAGCAATTATCTGGATGGAACTGTATGGCTTGATAGTGAGGACTTATTTGTGCAGTCCTTACACTTCTTGAATGACTAACTTTGCATATAGCATATGCTTAGATGTTACTGACAGTACACAGAACATGGAGATATTTGATACAGAACTTCTAGTGGTTTGGGTGGTATCACGAAATGAATGGTAACTGTCTATTTTTATCTTCTGATCTGTTACCTGCCCATTTGCTTTTTCATCCGTGAGAAGATTCATCCAACTTTGGGTAACTAAATCAGACACATAAATCCATCAGACAGTGCAGAGTGATTTATATGAAATTAAGCCTTGCTTTAAATTATTTGTGGAGATCAAATCTGTAACATTAGGTACCAAACCCAGAAGTGTAACAAAGACATTCCCAGGTTTCAATTAAAAATCAATCTATGCATTTTCCTGGATCAGACATTTAAAGGAAACTTGACAAACATTCTCAGCTAATGTATTACATATGCTGAACTTTTTAAATGGCACGTCTTTCAGAGTTACCATGTTTGTACAATACAGTATCAGTGAGTTTAATTATGAATGTCTGTCTACCTATAGTCATCTGCACTGAAAGGTATGAGAAACATGTTTCTCTTGGTAAGATAAAGTTTGAAAATCTTTTGCAAATATTTTAAAAGTGTCAAGAGTAAAAAAAGTAAAAAAAGAAGAAAAAAGATCTTTGAAAAATGAGAGGAGACTGTGGAACATCAAATTCATTTTTCCCAGATTTCCTGGGAAAGGGGGATATGTAGAGATGCAACATGGAATTAAGCGTAGATTAGTTTAGTTGCAGGTGATAGGTAGACATGCACTTGGGACAGGGAAAGGTGGTAGTGAGGGAAAGGACTTTTAATCTGCTCTGGAAGCTACTCTGTTACCTTGAAAAAGATATTGAAGCACTTCCAGAATCATTTACTTAACTAAAGAGTTTTAACTAGGTCTTGTTTAGAGATATTTGTGATACTGAGAGTTTAAATGTGATGCTTCCCTAGTCCCTACTTGATCTAGACTGCAACACATCTTTTCCTGCTGCCTGCAACATGAAGGAAAACTCTTGATAATGGCCATTTGCAATTAGTTCTCACAGTTTCTCTAACTTGTTCAAAGAAAACCAAGTGTTAAAAGAAGACACAGCAGCTAATTTGCTTGTCCTACACTTCTTTTGCTAATTGTAACTGTCCCTGCCTTCTCACAAAAATAATATGACAGTATGTATAACAGTAAAGAGATTGCTGGTGACTTACAATATCAGTTACTTGCCAGTATTTACATAATACTGCAAGTGGTGCATGGTTTTAATAAGCAAGCAAGAAAATAAATGGATAACTCACTTTGCCTCTTGTTTGTCTCCATAGTAATATTTATATTCTGGTTACAGGAACTTCAGAAATTAATTGTTTTATATTTCATTTAAAATGGATTAATTTTATATGTAAGTATTTTAAGTGAGGCATGCTTTAACTCTATTGCTTTACTTCTCTCAAGGATCATAAATAAGCAATGAGGTTAGTAATATGGTACAATTCTGTTTGGGTCCTCTTCATACCTGTATATTGAAATAATTAATAACAAACAAGATAAAAATTACTATTCTAATTATATAAGCTATATCAACAACAAGTTTTAATAAAAAAAAAAAAAATTAGCATGAAGTGGAAGGTAGTAGCCTGCTGAATCCATGCCGCTGACCAAATAACTCTTAACCTGAGTCCTGTGAACAAATCTAGGTCTAAATTTTTAAAAACATTTTGCATCATGATCCACAGAGGGACTTCAGCATCACGGCATTCAAGATTACGGGGATACTGAAAAGCGAGAAACTTCACAGGTCTTTTTGCATATAGAGCAATTACAGTTTAAGGATCTGTGAAATGAAAATTTGTTGTCTAAAGTTGCAGTAATGCCTATGTTGAAATCTTTGTGAATGATGTAGTAGCACTTGGAATGTAAAAAGTGCCTGGGACCTATAGTAATCTTTCAGGAAGTGACTATATTCTTTAAAAATTGATAAATATAATTAGTTTGCAGAGCTGGCCTTAGTTTTGAAGTGGAGTTTATTGTCAACTTTCTGTTAAAGTGTTTTTTTCAATTATGGTTATGGGAAAACATTTTTTTCTCAGTACACTGGCTCAATTTTGTCATTTTTTTCTACTTTGTTCAGAAAATCTATGATAAAAATTCCTTTTGAATTTAACTAGCTCGGAATATTATTTTTAAACACTGATAAGTGCATTAGTTTTGAGCTTGATTGCAGCTCGAGGTCTCATTTCTCCTACGTACCAATCATCCTAAAGGACTTCAACCCTTTGTGTTGCAGTGAAGGTTTCCCTTATCAAGGAAGGAAACAACTTCTGCATGATGCTGTGTAGGAATCGCAGCCAGTCACAGCCAGGGACACCTTTAGGGTTCCTGACAGTTAGGGGATACAGGCAGGTTGAAGGTAGCTTCAGTGAAGAATTGTTATTGATTTATTTATTTAGTAAAACAACTTTTGAGAATGAATATTTGTCTTTCTCATGTAACACTTCTCCCAAATAAGTTTTGAAGCAGATGCAAAGCCCATGCAGTATTACACATCATTAATTGATCTCTTCACTCTGCACCAAAGCTACTTTGTGGTGGCAATTTTGTTCATGTTCCCTGGCAATATGTGTCTATAATTAAACTCAGCCCCAGTCACAATATGAGTGAAGAGGTTGGTTTTGTCTGCTCTGAAAGGAGTCACATTAGAAAGGAACTTAGGAGGTGATGATATGTCATCTGTTCTCCAGAAGGATTTGCAAATACTGCCCATGTTAGAATCCATAAGGAATATATCTCTTTTCCAGTCATTAAAATGTGTGTCTTTGTGGGATAAATGAGTCGATATGTTTTGTCAAAAGTACAGAATCTGCTATATTGAATTTGACAGTACTGTAGTCCTATCTCAGATGGGGCTACATGAAGGTGAAAAAAGTCCATTATTAAAGAACAATTTCCTCAAAAGCTTTCAGTGTCTTTCACCCCAAACAGGGTGTAGTTTCTGTCCTTAAGCAGAATAAATGTTGTCTATCATGTGTTAGGATTTTTGCCCACCACCACCTTCCACATAATAAGAACAGAAGAAATCCCCTACTAAGTAATACCCCACGGTCTGTCTGTCAAGCCCAGCGGTGTCTCCAGCCTACTGTCTCCAGCAGTGGTAGAGGGAGATGCTATTTAAAGACCAAGCATATGACACCTGGCTGCCTTTTGCAGCCCATTCCCTTTGTATTTCTCCAGTATCTAAAGTCAATATATTAGGAATGATGGCTAGTATATCACTGCCTAGTCATTTTAGTATCCGTATATAGACCTATTGCCCACAAATGTGCCCAACCTTTTTCTGACCCTGCTGACATTGTCTGTTTCCACAACCAGGATCTTCTGTTAGCAAGATGTAGAATTGCTCTGTCTCTTGTGTATAGAAGTACTTTCATTTACCGTGTTTTTAAATCTCCTATTAGTCTCATCAAGTATCCCTAGTTCTAGTATTAGAAATTTTATTAATAGCAGTTCAACATGATGGTGGATATATGGGTAGGGCAAAATTTTGTATAGCAACAAAATTGTTGTAAATATTCATTTTTCTGTATTATTTTGTATTCTAGTAAAAGGAAAAAAATGAGCCTTTGTTGTGTTGTTTATAGGACTGGTACTGAACAGAGCATTTCATTGTGCCATCTGCAGTGCCAATATATCTTTTTCCTGCCTGTTTAACTACTTCAGAAGCCAGAATTTTATTCCAAAACAGACATGATAAATATATTTACGTTGTAATTATAATTAAGGAGTTAAAGTTATGATCACTTTAATTGTAGTTTAGCTTCTCTATTGCTCATTTTCCTATTGTGAATCAAACTTTGAAGTAGAAATGTTAGTTTCTAGTTAGAATATAAAGTTTAAAAATGCAGAGTCATTTAGAGGGAGAAAATCTTGCTGACAATCACTCTAATATGTGAATGAAGCAATCAGATGGAGAATGGAAATTAAATGACAGCCTTCATGAGGAACAGGAAGTTAAGGCTATGTATTCACTGTAGCAGGGAAGGCTCTATTTTGAGGGAGAGATCATTCCCCTTTTAGACAATGAGGCATCACTGTGGCAATATACCAGCTGTTACCAAAGCAAATTATTAGTGACCAAGTATTCAATATATTTGATGTTGTGTTTTTAAACAATTTGTAGTCTGGAAATGAGGAGAAGATGACATTGAGCACTTGGTTCTGTTCAAAAACATTGTATAGCCATCTCTGTTATTGATCCTTCACTTCCATTTTGTTCCAAGAAAAATAATTGAGTATACCTAAAAATAGAAGATAAGTGGTATAAAATTGTTTTATTTCCTCTTTTGTACTTCTATGTATGTATGAAGATTTATATTTTAATTTTGATCACAGATATGGCAATACTCGTCATTTCTAACTGTAGCAAATCTTGTGTATCTGGTTTGAGTCACTTTAACCAAAAACCCTTTTGCCTGACTTCTTCGGATCAAATACATGTGGACTGGTACTTAACAGCTTTACAGATGTTTACTGACATTGCATGTTGCAATGGACATCACTTTTCTGTAGGAGTTCATGACTGGCTGTGAATATGTGTGCTGAAAATTGTAATGCTCTCTTATTACAGCTTCTGCAAACAAGACAAGTTGCCCATTACATTCCAGTCCTGTGTGATCATGAAGGAGTGCCAGGTGTCAGAGTGGTCAGAATGGACCCCCTGCTCCAAAACCTGTTTTGACATGACAACCCCTAAAGGGAATCGTACAAGATCACGGACCATTAAACAGCTCCCTATCGGCAGTGAAAGTGAATGCCCGCAATTAGAAGAAACAGAGCAGTGTGTTTCTCAAGGAGATGGTGTGGCACCATGCATTACGTAAGTTGGTTCATTTCAGTTCTCCCTATACTGAAATGAAGAATTTCAATTAAGTGTACAGGGCTGGTGGTGGAATATCAACCAAATCATTATTAAAGAAATAATAGGTTTGATTTTTTTTTTATACTTTGCTTATTCAATACTCTTCTTAAAAGCTGAAGTCTCAAATAGCTGCTATTATAGTGAAATCACTTCCTCCTCTGAATACAGGAAAAATAACAAATAAGTATTTTTTCATTAGTGTTAATTTTTAAAAGAGAACGTTTGTGTGTATGCAGGCTCAGTCAAGACTGTGATAAATTAATTGTATTAATTTGTCAGTGATCTTTTCTACCAGAATCATTGTTTTCTGAAGTACTTGTCTGTTTGTGGCCAAAATGCTGAGCATAGGAAAGAGGTGATAAACATCTGTTTTGCAAACAGACTTTTTCAGTGAGACTTGTATTCAGAACAACAAAGGCAGGAGTGGGCCCCAAATGGAAAGTGGGAGAGGCTTACAGTGACAGTAAATAAATTAACCCTGTTTGAAGTTTAGGAGAGCAAGCACTTTATGATTCAAGAGATTGTTGTAATCCTTATCAACTAATTGAGATTAATATTAAATTCCCAACTGTGCTTTTTCTTTATCAGACTGAGAAGAGTTCTGGGGAAATGTCAATTTATGTTAAGCGTCTTTGACTGCGGTCCATATTTTTCATTTAAGGGTTGAAATGTCATCTTTCCCCATCTCCAGCCACATTAGAAAGCAGTTTGCTTGATTTAGTCTTAAAGTACTTGTTGGGTAGAGAATTCAGTGGTATTTCTTGCAGTTTGTAATCCTGATTGGGGTTTTAACTGGGAATCACAGATCTTTCCTGTGTGTTCACTGATTAGAAAGCTCAGAGCTTCTCATCATTCATTGGTACACAGCAGGGATGCTTACTACTGCAGAGCCATCTTCCCCTTTACAGTGAAAAAGGAACTTATTGAAAGGTTTTTCTGAAGTAATAATAAAAAAAATACAATTATGGTTTTACCTTGATTTTCAGGAGAAAATTCTGTCTCCCATCAAAGATGAACAAGAAGCTTTTGGGTTTGTTTTTGGGGGGTTGGGTTGTTGTGGTTTTTTCCCCACTCCTTTTCTGGCTTTTATGTTTCTCACTGTGCTCATTTCTTTGATATTTTGGCTTTGCTTCATATAAATTGTCCAGCTCTAAACAAATGCCAAGAGTCACAATCTTGAAAGTTAGCTTATCTGAACATAGACTGTATGTCTCTCTAGATCAAGTTTTTCTTCCCTCCAATAAAGTATTTATATGTGCAGTATGTTTCAGGAATTGAACAGAAAAGACCTTCCTAAAAAGTAATGATTTCAAAAGTGAAAAAATAGCGGAAATTTTTCCACCCACATAACATATCAGACTTAACACATCTCTGTGTACAAGAAATTGTGGGGCTCAGGCCTTTTAGAAAAATGAATAAAGCTATTAAGGTGTTTCAGCTTGTATAGCTTAATGCTGTGTAAAATGGCTTAATGATTTCTAAAGACCCAATTAACCAAATTTGATCCAGGTACGGTTGGCGGACCACAGAGTGGACGGAATGCCGTGTTGATCCTCTCCTTAGCCAACAGGACAAGAGGCGAGGAAATCAGACGGCACTGTGCGGAGGTGGCATTCAAACTCGGGAAATGTACTGCGTGCAAGCTAATGAAAATCTCCTCTCCTATTTAAATACCCTCAAGGAAAAAGAAGGTAAAATTGATTCACTTGCAATTGAATTAGTGTGAAATCAGGGCACTTCAGTATTCCAGAGCTCTTTGACAGCCATTGTCTTCTGTCATGAGTGCCTTCTTACCTTGCAGGTTGCTGTTATTTTCTAGTTCAGATAAAAATACTTAATTGCAGTAGCAGAGATTTCATTCTTTATGCTGCAAATATTGGTTCCTAGCTACAAATTACTATTTCTTAGTATCTACTGAAAAATATTGTCTTATGTGAAGGATGTCTCTCAATAAGAAAGAGCATGAGAAGATGGGTCAGAAATCCTGGATTCCATTCCTTCATCTACTGTAAATTTCCTGTGTGTCCTTCAGCTGGGGGATGAACCTGTGTGGTTTGATATGCAGATGGAATATGTCAATTCTGGCATGTAAGCTCCATAAAGAAATATGTAAAAATATGACTAGATTTCTTTCTCAGGGAATTGATTTTTTTTTTTTAATTTGTTTTCTTCTTTTCTTGATTTGGTCAAGTTCTTAAGTCACTTTCAGGACTTCAAGCCACTATAATTTCATGGGGTTTTTCCCTAACTTAAAGAGAGAAGAGATTATTCCTTGTCACTGTTATAGCTTGTACAGATTTTTAAGAAAAGAGAGAATAGCTTAGGAGACAAAATCTTTAATTCATTTGGTAATATACATACTTAAGAACAACACTTGAGTATTTTATGTTACTTCTGCATACTAATGCAGCACTATAGATTTAGAAATTAGTGAATTAAGCTAATTGTTAATTAAATTTTATCCTCTTCTGTAGCTGTTTCATATGAATACACATTATTATTAAAAAGTAAATAATAAATACAGCCACATACTTCAGGAAAAGCAACATCATTATACAAGTCATGTGTAATACAACATTTAGACCAGAGCTGACCAAACTGCAGCCTTGTGAGGTTTCTGCTGTGTGTTAAAGGTACTCTCAAAGTTGCCTTAGAGGTAGAGTTTGTGGGGAATATTAATGCTGACATCCATTTCAGCATGACTGCTCAGATCAGTAGGGTGTGACTTGTGTGCTCTGTGGGCCCCACATCTGTATTTATTAAAGAAAAAGCTTTTGAGCCTCTTCGTTTAATGCAAATCAGCTTCCGCCCAAGGACTTTTAGTAAATCACCTCTGACGAACAAAGTTTAGATGCCCCTGCCCTTAAGAGTAAAGGAGTAAAACCTCCCAGCTAAGGAGAGGTAACAATAAAATCAGTAGCAGCTTACTGTTCAGAATGATGAGTAGGATTTTGGTAGTCTGTGAAGTCTTGCCGGCTTAGGCGGGCGTGAAATCTGCCCTTATCAGAGTGTGACAGGAATACGCGGAGCCCATCAGGAGGTAATCTCTGCAGGCCTCGGAAAGCTGATTAAAATGTAACTAGTCTTTGGATGCATAAACATGAGAACAATTTTTCAAGAGCTCAAACTAGGAGTGAAGTGGGTCTTAGTTTAAAAAGGAGCTCTGGGGTGTTTTCATATTAGGGGACAGATTTTCAGAAGAGCTGCTTCTCCATTTATCCTCCCTCTCTCTCCCCTCCCATCTTGGATTCGGTGTAGGCAAGAGCTGCTCTCCAGGCCCTCCTAGGAAAAGGAAATCAGTGCCCCTAAGAACAATACCATTTGAAAACTATGAGTAATTTAAGGATGGGAAAAAGCCGGGGGAGACATCTACCAGTTTTAGCTGTGGGGAAACGCCTTTATTTCAGTGTAGTCTACTGTTGGTTGTAGTGGATGCTGTCTCGGTGGGGCTGCTTTGAAGACCTCCGTTCTCATATACTCACGGTGGCGTTTCCCTGTTATTTCAGAAAGTCAGTCACAGAGCAAGTCGAAGGCTAGTGCTGCACCTCTGCTATCGATCACTTTTGAAATAACAGGTAGGTAAATTAAGGCTTCCAACCTGGCCTTTCAATCAAAAGCGTGCAAAGGAAGCAACGACCCTTTCGGAGGAACTACATTGGCTGTATGTGTATAATGAACATATTTATATAGCTCTGAAATAGTTTAACGGATTTGTGCATTCTCAGGAAATTTCAGATCAGTTTGAAAGTGACAGGCCTGAACTCAAACTAATGAATTTCATGAGCCAGCTAGGATGCCAGGACAGTTCCCTGCTCCACTCCTGAACTGTTTTAGCAAGTGACTGATTTTCCTCTCTATTCTGAGCACTGGGAATTGCTTCCCTGCATTCATCACAGCTATTTCCAGTCCCTTTTGTAGATTTAAAACACCGAGTTAGGACTCCAGTAAGAATTTGAACTTTTAATACTTAGCTGAACCAGAATCCCTCATGACATTCAGGTCTGTATTATCTCCTATCTGAATTCATAAATTTAGACTTGAGGAAGAAGAGGGAGTATTGGGTGTAGTAATTAGGCAGCTGACAATCAAGTTTCCTGGAAGCCACTGTCATTCTGCCATTTACTTGACACTGACTTAAATTGTTTAATCTCCATTTACCTATTTAACTGGTTTAGTCACAAAGTTTTTCTCACAGAAAGCCTATGAGGTAGATTGTGTCATCTTTTTCCAAGCACCTTTAAAACTCTTGCTGTAGAATGACGATGGGAGGAATGTTCCTTTACGGACATAAATTTATTCTACATCTGCAAACACACACTTGTTGCCCTGTTAAACACAAGAGGAACTGCTTACATGCATGGAGTTGTGCAGGTGCTTAGAGAATCAGGTACTGAATTATCTGCTGTCTTTTTGTGACAGCATTCAGCATTGTAGAGAATGGGGGAAGAATATGTACTCTTTCATTGTTGGTGATAATGTGTTTTGGGCTTGGGTTTTTCTTGCTTTTTTGAGTGAGAGGACTTCAGTTGAAGAAATTTCCTTCTGTTGTTTGCTGTGAAACCAGAGCGACAAATGACCAGGAGGAGGAATATGAAGTTGTGTCTGCTTATGCTGATGCAGCCACATACAAATTCACTCTCTTTGCCAGCCTGGTTCTTACTGGGCACTAGTCTGTTGAGCATTCCTGGAGAAGAATGGGGAGGTTGAGACCTTGATAAATGTAGCAAATGCTTAAGAACAGAACTGTGTTTTTTCTTTTCAGTTCTTTTTAAAATGCAGTCATTCGGGGAGGTGTTTTACAAGGGTATAAAATATATTTAGCTACATTTTCCTGATAGAGTAGAAGATTTGAGGGCAGGGTTATTGAATCTCGTTTTAGTTTTTAGGTCACTACCTCAAATCTGAAATTCATTCAAGACTGAGTCTAATTTTTTAGTTAGACTAAAGGAGAGAGATTATCAAAATGCATTCACTTTTCTTTCAATTTTTGGCCCAAAATTTGGTCAAACTCCATACAGAGCTTGTAGTATTACACACAGTCTAATCAGTATTCAGCATCACTGCCAAGGAATAAAGAACAATCTTTATTGCTGCCAGAAGAGAGTATGAAAGGACAGAGATAAGACAAGGTTTCAGACTGTAAATTTCTGCATCCAGCGTCTTTGCTAAACAATAAGCAGCAAAAGCTGAGCTTATTCATGCTTTTGTGATGCTGAAATAAATCCATTTAAACTAATGGGAGCAAGATGTTCTTAAGATACCCAGGCAAGGCTAAGTTTTCTTATTTTACTGTCATCTCAAAGAAAGAATTCTGAGTAATCCTGGATGAAATAGACCCCGCGTTTTCAATGATGAAAGCATTTTTTTAATAACTTGTCTGTCCTGCTGTTGAATTCTTTGGTTTTAAAAGCAATATGTAACAGATCTGGTAGCAGACATTTGTACATCACTTATGTTCTAAGAACAGCATTTCAATAACATTTTGGCATGTTGAGAGATTTATTGATACCACTTACCTGTCCCCAAAGTACCTCTTTCTTCCCCTACACTCTAATGAGTGATGGAAGAGGCAGATATTTTTACTAGGTATTTTCACGATAAGCTTATATAACAATGTTTGCTGATAAGACCTAGAATTCTTACTGGACAGATACCTCCAAAAAATTGAAATAGCATTCCTATTACTTAAGTCAGCCTCTTTAAAGCCAAACACAGTCACAATTCCTCATATTTTAGAATTTCAGGACCATCACAAATTTAGTTTGAAGCCAAATGGATTGCAACAGTAGCACAGTAGTACCTTCTATTGGCAGAGTCTTAAAAAAATCTGGTTGAGATATGGAACATCTGTGATATGAAAATCTGCTATTTAAAGCTTCCTGATGAAAGGTCTTCGTTATTTTTCTGAGTAACGTCCCAGGAACTAGTGTGATGGTAAGTGCTTTATCCTGATGCAGGCTGGAGATGAAGCACAGCATTCCTCAGAACACTTTCTCTGTTCCCTGAAGCAAGGCTGCGTCTCAGGGGTGTAATTGGCCCTTCATTTCAACTGTCTCGCTTGGGCAATTCCTCGATTAAATCAAGGTTAAAAAAGTACGGTTAGCAATTACTTACTGTTTTTCTTTTTTTATTAGGAACTATTCAATACAAATTCAATTACAGGCAAATTATGTTTATGTTCTACACAAGATATGCATATTATGTTGTGATTATCATGCACGTTAGGTGTGCATGTCAAACTTACTGTAAAATTCAATGTTCTGTCACAAAATTTAATTCCAACATAGCATTATGCAAATGTTGGAATATTTGTTCTTGTATTATTTTGTGTTAAGAGATTGGTGAGCTGGAGGCAGTAATGTAGAATTACTATCTGCCATCTTCATGCCTTCATTATGTGGAGCAATACAGTGTAAAACTGTGCCAAAGGAGGCAACATGGGTGATGATTTTTCTTTCCCTTTTCCCCTTAAAAAGAGAGAATTGAATGCTTTTTCTGTAACTGGAAAGATCATCTACTTAGAAAGTCTGAATAGAAAGATACACACATATCTATAAATGAGACCATACTTTAACAACCTGATGTTTACTTTAACATCTGTGATTATTGATCTCATCTTTCAGAAGGATGTTTTGTCATATTCTGAACTTATTTCAGAATATGTTTCATCAGAGAGCTCTTTCCATCAAAAGAGATTATTTGTAGTAGTGGCAGAAAATTAATGAGGTAACTTTCCTGTGAAAAAATGCTGAGGGAGTAGGATAAGAGTGTTTTAAGTTAAGGAATTGCATGTTTCTTCAATCAACCAAAGTGAATGAATATGGCAGACTTCACTTTGCCTTCTAGCAGATATTCTCTGCTTAGTTTAATATTTTGTCAAGTCCTATATTATGAAAGACAATTAAAATCTTGCTTGTAATGAAATGGTACATTTTGTTTTAGAGTTCTTTGCCTTACTCTGGTGCCTTATAGAATTGTCCTATTATTTGTATAATCTGGGAATTCAAACGGGTAAAGTATGAAAGGAGCAGGGTGATTTTGGCCGTTCCAGGGCTTATTGATCCTTAAAGAACAGAAGGATCTGTCTTCCTATGTGTCTTTATAGATTAATAATACTTTAATGAAAAAATCAACTGCCTCTTGCTGTTTTAATTATTTTAAATATATTATGTATATATTTTTATATTCTATGCAAACCATATATGTATCTAAAACAAAGCCTTTCTTGAACTAAAGCTTCTACTGCACAAATCATATTGCTGAGTTTGCACTTGAATGTCTTCAGAGCAAAAGAAAAAACAAAATTTTGTCATAATTTTAACTGTGTTTCAGGTTATAGCTTAAAAATAATCTTCTAAATATTAATTAACCAGCCTGTTGAAGTTCTAGTATCATATAGGAGCAAAGGGATTTATACAACTTTTTGTTCAGCTTCTTAAGTGAAGACATACTCAATAAGACAGCAGGACATCGATTTACATAGAGCGCAATGTGAACAACTATTTTAGTAACATAATCTATCCATTAAATGAAAGAACTACGTCCGAGAGAGTGCTGCAGTATCTACAGTCTTCCTGACTCCACGTAATTGGATTTGGCTCTGTTCATGTACAGAGTAAACTGACTTCTGTTTCATTTTTTTCAAGACAGGCATTTTTCCATCAGTTCATCAGATTAAAATGATGAGATAGCAGCCTTTCTGAATGAAGGATAGCTCTGTCCACTTAGAGCTGAGGATCATGACTAGTGACACGTGAGAAATGTGTTGACTTTATTTTGACAGCCTCGAGGCCAGTGGACCGTAGGCTGTGTACGGGACCTCTTCCCAGCACCTCCCAGCTGTGCCATATCCCCTGTCCTACAGAGTGTGAGACCTCAGCATGGTCAGCCTGGGGACCATGCACCTATGAAAGCTGTGATGACCCTCAGGCCAAGAAGGGTATGTAAAAATTCAGTGAAGCCTTTTAATGGTGATTATTTCATATTCCTAAGTCACTAGGCACCTCTGGCTATGCAAACGTACTAAATTTTGTACCAAGAAGGGTATATCCAGTGCCTCTGAGCATCAAAAAAAGGTCATTGAATTAGGACTGTATTTAGCATTACTGCTCCACCAAAGCTGGAGCTGTTTACTAGGCTTTCAAGGTCAGTTTCGGTTATTACAAGTCAATTTCAGTTTCCAACCTTCCTCTCAAACTGAAAGGGATACAGTTTGTGTACGTGTTCAAATTACAATTCTGGCACTGTCTCAAAAGGAGGACAGAAGCAGCCTTTGAGGTGCATAGTCCAAGTCACTCAAAGATTTACAGTTCAGTAACAGCTTAAGAATTCACCAGTAGACCATAAAGCATGCTCTGGCAATGAGCTGGGACCATTTGCTGTTGATAAGTGACACTGTTTTACTGATGACATATGTGCTGGTTTCAATTTTCATGTTTTACAGTTTATTCCTATGCAGAACAGATTGTAGTAACCTGACATCAAAATAGGAAAGCAAGAATACAGTGACAAGGACCTCATGTAAGAAGTCTGCAAGGTTCTGGCTCTAAATGAGGAAAACTGGCCTAGTCATTGCTGCGATGTGATTATCTGACAAAACTTGAGAATCCAGACTTGGTTCCTTGATTGAAAACACTCATAAGAAAGGGCAGCCACATATGTCCACTTTGAAGGAGCAACTGTAATTACCACGTTAGCTTAGTTTCTTCTTCCTGGTATACTGCTAGCTACACTTCAGCCTGGGCAGCAATAAAGCAAGTTTTACAATGCTGTCTTACGGTAATGTGTCCCAACCTTGATCAATTCAAGAAGGAAAAAGCACTTCAGTGTGTCAGCCTATTGGATTAAGTCTCCTCTGAGTACAGCTGTCAAGTAATATGTTATTTCTGTTGCTGTTCTGTCAATGAAAGATTTGCTACATTTTCATGGATAGTGTGTAGGTTTGTGAGACTGATTTGGACACCTGCCTAATGGGAATGTATTAGGATGTACTTTATGCGAGTTTTCATTCCTGCACACATGACCAGGGATCTTTTCTCAACTGCCAATGTTTTCCTCTTATCTGGAAATTCTTATATTTTATTTTATAATTGCATTGACATTTCTTCTGAGAGAATGATATAAAAGTTGTACAGGTACTCTCAGTTTTAGCAGCAAGTCCCTCTGCGTATTTCAGGAATGGCCCTTTACTGTGGATCATTTGCCCCCTTTGTTGCAGTAGACACTGGAGTTCTTTTTGTGAAATTATATCTGCCTTTTGTGGCAGGCTCAGTAAACCATTTGGACGTAATTTGGCTGACCCTTTCAATTTAGAGAAAAACAATTAAAGATACATGGAAATGTATTTTTAAAGTAATATTTATTATAATTGAATTAAGAGGCACATTTTAAAAAAAAAAAAAAAAGAATTCTTGCACATATGTGTTTGAAAACTCTCTCCTGTTTAGTTTGTGTCCTGGTAGAAATTAAAGAGTTATATGTAGTATTTTATAAAAAATATCTGGGTATTACTAACCTGCCTAAATATTGAGATAAAACAAAAGAGACTGTGAAGAGATGTGAAAAGAAACAAACCTTTGCCAAAGTTAAAATATTCTGATCAGATATATCAGAAGTAATAAAAAATTATTACATGAGAAACCATTTCCTGAATCCATTCAGTTTGGTTAGGTTGTTCTGAGTATAGCTTTAGTCTGGCTTTTTCAACATGCTATTCTGAAAATGATAGAGGGCGTTGCTCTTAGAGACTGGCATTGACCTGGCAGATGACACACTGTATAAAGGCCCATCAGTTTCTGCAATCCAAAATGAGCTTAGGTAGTCTTAAGGAAATCTGTAAATGCTTGCAAGGGAATATTGTGATGTTAGTTACTGAAAATTTGTTCACAGGACTTCTTAGGTTTATTTCTGTGCCTTGGCTTCCTTTTCTGGCAATGTAGGTTGTTTTGTTTTGTTTGGTTTGGTTTTTGGTGTGTTCGTTGGGTTTGGGGTTTTTTTTGTTTGTTTTTTGTGGGTTTTTTTTTTGGGGGGAGGGGTGTATGTGTGTTTATAAGCTGATTTCACTTGATAATCCACCCCTGTTGGAAGATACCTGAGAAGAAAACAAACATTTGAGAAATGGCAACCCAGCAATGTAGTCAAGATTTGTTAGATGAGATTAATCCAGCAAGTGTGATGCATAGGAAATTACTCCTGTCTCCCTCCTGCAGTATGTATGACTAGGATAAACAGGGGTTTAAGGCAAAGTTTACTGCACAAACTTAAAACTTGTAATGCTCTTCTAAGTTTTACCTTTCTTCCTTCTTTAATGAGTTCTTCTACCCAGTTATCTAAAATGCAGTGTTGCACTGTCTGTGGTATCTTTTACATGGAAGAGAAACAGAACTGTTCGCTCAGGTGTAGATAGATAAAAATCTCTTCACTTTGCATTTTAGAATTGAATTATTCTGCCCTTTTTATTTTCATGGACATTTTAGGCTTTAAACTAAGGAAACGACGCATCACTAATGAGCCTACAGGAGGAACGGGAAACTGCCCTCACTTGCTGGAAGCCATACCATGTGAAGAGCCCTCCTGCTACGACTGGAGAATCATGGGGCTGGAGGAGTGCATTCCCGACAATGAGAAGCCATGTGGCCCTGGTACGCAAGTTCCTATAGTCGTCTGCGTCAACAGTGATGGTAAGATGCTTTTTCCCATGGTCCACACTGACTAGAGTGAAGATGCTAAAATGTAGTCCAAAAGGGTAGCAGTTTTTGTTGTTCTCAGCTTTCTCAGTCCTTAAGACCAAGCTGTCTGGAAGAGAAAGAAACGTCCTTTAGTATTAGTTAGGAAGGATAGGCCCTATAGTTGCTCTAGGATCAAGCTCCTTCACCTACACATCATAGGTTCCCAAAGAGACTGAGAAAAGTAAATAGAAAACAGCTATTGTTTTTCAGTAGGTCAGACTCATGCCTGCAATGACTTGACTGAATTCGCTGATGTAATCCCACTAACAAAGCTGATCCTCTGAGTCCAGAACCAAACAAAGTGTGGGTAAAGTAAGACACATTTCAGTAAGTATAGCTGGAAGAAAAATAATAATGTGTTTATTAAAAAGCAGGGTTTGATATATGTTATGGGGTTGATTTGACAGTCCAAGCTGTCTTGCTTCTAAAAAGGTCAAAAAAAATACCACCATTATTCAGTTATCCTCTGTGAAAGAAAACAGATTTTGCATGACGTAGTCATAAAAGCCAATTTTGAAAGCTGCTTACAAAATGCTTTAATCTATGGAAGACTCATGAATTATTCTTGTGAGAAAATTCCTTATTCATTAATAATATCATAGTCTAGAGCAGCATATGAATTAAAGTAATTGTACTGACTACAGTGTAGTTATGGTAAGAGACTTCTAACTCCCTATAGAGGATAAGTAAGGATATACCTCTGATGAGTGTTCGACAGCTGCACAAAATTTTGTAATAAATTGGTCCAAGGCAATAAGAATTGATTATAGAAAGGTTTAAATCTTGAGCTTTCATGCTCAAGATTTTGGGTCATAGTTGAGTTTTGGGGCTTAAATTGGAAACCTCTGAGTTAAAGTGTAAGCTTTATTGTTCTGCATACACCTAAGAGAACTGGTAACCATTTTTACAGCTCAGAAAGAGATTAGCCTAGAATTACAATATTGAATCTACTACATTTTATGACCCTTTCTCAAAAAATTTCCCTTCACAGTGTAGATAACTTCTTAGCAAAAATAGTAAAACTATTTGAAATTTTCTTTGTATAGATTTTCAGATGAAAATGGCCTCTTCCTCATAAATAAGTGTTTCCTAAATAATTCTGAATTTTTCTCTTTTTTTAATAGCAAAAAACCCCTATAAAACAAAAATAAAGTGTATTTTTTTGCTTTACTAGATTATGGATAGTTTGGCTTACCCTTGGTTTTGAGGAGTGGTATTTGCTTACATCTAACTTCTGATTAGCCTGATTTCTTAGTAAATTGTAGTATAGACATTTATATTGACTATACCTTTGGAGGTATATCATACCTTTGGAGCATTCAATCGAACTACTAAACTTTGAGATATGTTTTATGTATACGGTATTTCCTATTTTTCTGTTTCAAACTCATGGGATTTGCTCTCTGTACTGCATGGGCTTTGGTTTTTGCCAAATTTGACTTGTAAGACCTGTGATTAACTTTTTTACTCCCAGCACTAATCTTCATCTGTTTGTCTTTCTGAATTATATGGCGTTATATATTGCTGTAATTATATGGCATTATACATTGCCTATATCAGCAATCTGTCTCAGAAGGACTGAGAAGTCGGGCTTTGGCCATGTGCCTGTCAGTCTTTACGATTAAAGAATTTTGGACACAGCTTCAAAAAAAGGAGAACACAAATTGCAATTATGGTTTGTTTTGCAAAGATCCAATCACCCACAAAGATATGTGTTCAATATCTTTTGACAGAGTGCAAAAGTAATGGAGAGAAATGTAGTGGATTGCCTCAGCTCTTCCTTGAAATCCCTTCATTCTCTCAGTAAAGATCTGTGATCTTCACCAGCAATACCAAGTGGCTTTTGCTTAGGTCTCTCCTGAGAGAGATTAGCACGATATAGTAGAAGCAAACAAAGTACAAAGTAAGGACCCACCAACCTCTGTAGTCTCTTCCTCCAAGCTAACTCAGCTCAAGCATCTCCTTACTTTGCCTCCCACAGCACCAACCCACTGAAAATCCTGTAGGCAACTCTTAAATGCTCCTTTAAACACAAACCACCACCTCTTCCCGGATAGCTCCCATCTAGTACTCTGGCCTCCCGGCCTGGCACAGGATACCCCTGGTATCCTTTTTCAGCAAACACTTGTTGCAGGCATCCCAATTCTGCTCTGCAAAATCTAGGAGAGCAGCACCTTGCAATCAGGCAGGTTTTACATCAAGCCCCACAACTGCAAGGTAGTTTGCAGAATGTTAGTCTTCCATTGTCTAAACATCATGGTTTACTCAATCATCATATGAAAATTGTGATATTCGGTGTTCTTTGAGCACTTCTTGGAGAGTACTACATTGACTGTCAGTTAAAGACTGTGGTTCAATTAACGGGATACATAATTTGTGTGATAATCATGTGTTGCTATAATTTTGATCTAAATGGCACACAGGGAATTTCTTTCAGTTTTACAGGTAAAAATGACTGTGAAGGGAAACAATGTGTGGAAAGCATTATCGACTAAGTTTGATTTGTTACTTAAACTACACTAATCTTTGTGTAACGATACTCTCTTCAGTCTCTTTAAGAGCTTTTTTATTTTTTTTGAGTTCATATGAATTAATTAGCCAATCTTAAATCAGTGCCTGGATAAGAGGGGTTGGATCAAAGGGACTTAAGTATATATTAAAACAAAATTGTATTTTCCCCTTGGCTTCTGCTTTATAAAATGAAAAAGGCTGGGGTTGTAATTTTCAGAATAAGCATTATATTGTATATGTACTGCTTTAACGTAGGATAAACCCCACACTGATGAGTATCTTCTCTTTCTGTTTACTGTTGCATCGTTCTGTATGTTTAAAGCATAATTAGTTGGGCTAACATGTCTTGACCTCTGTGTTTTACTTCACAATTATAATCAAGTAGCAGTGTTCATGAGATTGTTTTATATAATTGCAATGAGCTTCTCTCTTCAATTTGGTGTAAAGATAAGAGTCATTACAGCCTTTGAGACAATAGCAAACAATAGATTATCCTCCTGTGTTGTTGCTGGAGGCCTATGATTGTCATTCTCCTTCCACAGCGGATTGCAGTAATCAGAATTTTCATTCAGGCTGAAAAAAATATGACAGTCAGTACCCCAGGTTGTCATTGCAGAGGCTATAATGAACTCTGATGTATTTTATTATAGAAATGGAATTTCAGCCTTCTACTGTGGAAAGAACCTTTTCAGAATAAATATTCTTAGTCAGTCTTCCAGGAAATTTTATGAAGGAGCTCTTTTAGGTGAAAAAAATTCCTTTTGGTTGTGGAAACTCCAAGATTGGACAGAAGCTGATCAGAAATCCTCCATCATATACATTATTTTAATAATTAGAGATCTGTGGCTAATGCTCCATGCTATCTGGTAATCTGATACAGATTAACTTTTGCTAATGATACAATGACTTTTTTTTAATAAACTGTAATTCATCTATTTATATATATGTGTAATATATATGGCATACTTGCATGCATGCACACACACAGGTATGTATATATTATCTAATATTAACTTCTTTAATGTAGTTCAGAAGAGTCATTTCACAACAGATGTGTTTGTTCTATTTCTCTGTAGCTATGGCAATCTATGAGGAATACCAGTTCAGAAATATTTCTGTATTATTTAAAGACTCAGTCTATAGTAGGAAAAGTGCCATTTCTCCACTCTGTAACAAATACTTTAGTGCTACTCATATGTAAATAGGGCAAAATAATTTCTGACATAAAAATCTGCAAAATTAACTACTGCTGAAAATGCATACAAAATGCTGGTTCATTCATTTTGGTTTTTTAGGTTTTTATCTTTGTGCTGAACTCTGCAGCACAGGTAGCAGCAGTGGCTGTGGTGTTAGTAATGCGCTTCTGATCCTCAGATAGTAGGCTGAAATTACTTGCTCATTTAGTAGGAATGTGTAAATAATAAATTGGTTTACAGCCTTTATAATATACTGGGCTTTGTACCACTGCATGTGTTACTCTGGATAAAACAAATCGCACTTTTGAAGGGCAAATTTCTTCCAGACCTTGTTCAGGCTCACTAATTGTTGGGTTACAGTTAGCTCCACAGGGGAATGGGATGGACTCATTGCCATCTCCTGCCTCACAGCTGTGAGACATGACTAGCCTTAGAAAAGGGATCCATGGCAACAGCAAGGCTCTTCGTGAACATGCAAATTTCTGCAACTCTTTGAAGTAGCAAAATTGTTCCTGAAGTCTTCTAGGCAGAAATGTGTGCTGATGTAGCTGAGTGCCACGAGCTCTCTTCTGGCACCTGGATGTACAGGGGTGATGCAGGTCTGGTCTTCCTGAGACTGGAGCGCAAATTCAAACTACTGGTGACATCAGTATATCCTGATGTAAACAAGGGTGGGCTCTACCCTGTTTGCAATACTGGGGAACAAAACAATTATGTTGGTAGATAATTAAAAGATGTAGAAGGTAAACTAGACTGTTTTGTTAAGACACTAATTTAAAACCAGTTATTTTAGCTACTTTGTATGGAGTGTCTCAAACCCTGTACTGTCCAAAATGGAACAGTGTACATTTCCTTTATTTGTGTTTATTCTCAGCTAGTGTGACTGACTGAAGACACCATACTTCAGCTATATGACAATCCTATAGGATTTAATTGCTCCACTGTTTTCCTCTAGACTTAGAAATATTTTTTGTATTCCTTTTATTGAATTTTACTTTGCAGAAAAGTTTATAAAAGTTCTTCATGTAGTTTAAATTTTCTTGTGTAGTTTCCTGATCAATATCTGTATTTGTTTCTGAATTTTTAGCTTGTGGCTTTATGTCTTCTTACAATAGGCACCTAATTAAATATATAGAATAAACTTGAGGAAAAATTGAAGATCAGCGGGTGCAACCATTTTCACATACAATATTTTGGCTGGTTTAAAAATTGGCTCTTTCTGTATATTTACAGTTTGAATCAAATAAATGCTAAATGAGTAGCTGCTGGTCTTCATTAATTTTCATAATGAGAAACAATAAGAGAATCAATGGAAGCTTTATAGGTATGCCTGCATATAAAGAGTCTAATTCTGCCCTTTCTGTTGTGTGGCTATACGTACTGAATGAAGAAACCATCAGACTGGTTGGATTTTTAAATGATTAATTAAAAAGAAAATACCTATTTTATGTCACTTTATGACTTAGTTCTTTGAAAAGAATGAAGAGCCAGATTCAAATTTGAATTATATTGAATTATTGAGTTAATCCTGTAAGAGAACCCAGATCAAAAACTGGCCAATGCTCAGCAGTGAATTAGTAGAATAATACAGTAGCTAATGACAGTTTCTTTCAGCACATACTGCCTTATGCTTGCAGGAACTTGGTTATATGGGCATTAGTCATCATTTCCCAATATTAATTTCCTAGCTAATGTCATTACAGAATTGATTTGAACTGTTCTTTTCTGCCTGACAGCTTTTTGGCTGACCATCTGAGGCATTTATATCAAATGCATACTTTGTTCTTCACTGTAAACACAAAGGATATGAAATTTATAACCCAGTCCTTTTTTTCCCTTTGATTTGTCTGGTTACATAAACACTATTGAATATGTTTGTTCGATGTTTGTTGTATGTAAGCATTTGTTACTGAGGGTAAAATACACTCAGTTTAAAGGACCTTAAAACTGACACTTTCAGGCCATTATGTTTCAGAGCACTGGATTTTTAAGGCATTTCTTTTTAACAAGATTTGCTTTATTTGGTATAAAGGAATATAAGGAAAATTTAGTGCACACTGCTGCTTAAACTATCCCATTTCAGTTCTCAGGAAATTTGATAATTGATAATTCTTCTGTCAATAAAAGGTCACATTTAATATGTCACACCAGTTCCTTTTTGTGTCTCATCTTGACATTAGGAAAGTGGACATATCCCTGTTAAGTTCCATATAAGAATGTATGCTTTTAGTGTTTGTATAACTTGAAGTGATTTCATTATATGGGATGACCTAAATACATAATTTGTTTTGTCAATGTCTTTAATAGTTGGCCTGGAAAGAGATGTGATTATTTCAATTAAAGGGATAAGTAAAACAAAACCAGAGTTTCATCTGCATAGTGCAATAAACAATTATCACTTATGACAGTGCAGTAGACCCCTGTTTCCAATTTATCCTATATTTTTGAAGACAGAGTTGCACTTGGTATGGCCAATGCCTGCAGAGACAGTAACGTTCATAAAGGATGTAACTAAGAAAAATAGGTGGGCCAACTTAATTACCAAAATCTTTTTCTTGTGTCATAGATAATAATTTGACTGATGAGTTTGCTGGGTTTTGGCATGTTTGCTTCTAAAATGTACTATAACATCTTTGCAGAGAAGCTATACTGGTGTACTAAAAATTTATTGGATATCAAGGAGTAGAAGTTGCCATAGCGGGAAGCAGAAATATTTTGGAAATATACCGCAGAGAGTGCAATTATATGTTTCATATGATCATAGAATCATAGAATGGCTTAGGTTGGAAGGGACCTTTAGAGGTCATCTAGTCCAACCCCCCTGCAGTGAGCAGGGATATCTTTAACCAGATCAAGTTGCTCAGAGCCCCGTCCAACCTGACCTTGAATGTTTCTAGGGATGGGGCATCTACCACCTCTCTGGGCAACCTGTTCCAGTGTTTCACCACCCTCATTGTAAAAAATTTCATCCTTATACCCAGTCTAAATCTACCCTCCTTTAGTTTAAAACCGTTACCCCTTGTCCGGTCACAACAGGCCTTGCTAAAGCGATTGTCCCCGTCCTTCCTGTAGTCCCCCTTTAAGTACTGAAAGGCCACAATAAGGTCTCCCCGCAGCCTTCTCTTCTCCAGGCTGAACAACCACAACTCTCTCAGCCTGTCCTCATAGGGGAGGTGCTCCAGCCCTCTGACCATTTTTGTGGCCCTCCTCTGGACCCGCTCCAAAAGTTCCATGTCCTTCCTGTGTTGAGGGCTCCAGAGCTGGATGCAGTACTCCAGGTGGGGTCTCACCAGAGTGGAGCAGAGGGGCAGAATCACCTCCCTCGACCTGCTGGCCACGCTTCTTTTGATGCAGCCCAGGATACAGTTGGCCTTCTGGGCTGCAAGCGCACATTGCTGGCTCGTGTCCAGCTTTTCATCCACCAGTACCCCCAAGTCCTTCTCCACAGAGCTGCTCTTAATCTCTTCATCCCCCAGCCTGTATTGATATCAGGGGTTGCCCCGACCCAGGTGCAGGACCTTTCACTTGGCCTTGTTGAACCCCATGAGGTTCTCACAGGCCCACCTCTCCAGCTTGTCTAGGTCTCTCTGGATGACATCCCATCCTTTTGGCATATCAACTGTACCGCTTAGCTTGGTGTCATCTGCAAACTTGCTGAGGGTGCACTCGATCCCACTGTCTATGTCATTGTTGAAGATATTAAACAGTACTGGTCCCAGTACCGACCCCTGAGGGACACCACTCATCACCAGTCTCCATCTGGACATCGAGCCATTGACCACTACCCTCTGGATGAGACCATCCAACCAATTCCTCATCCACCGAACAGTCCACCCATCAAATCTGTATATCCACAGTTTAGGGAGAAGGATGCTATGGGGGACCATGTCAAAGGCCTTACAGAAGTCCAGATAGACGACATCCATAGCTCTTCCCTTGTCTACTGTTGCAGTCATGCCAACACAGAAAGCCACTAAGTTGGTCAGACAGGACTTGCCCTTGGTGAAGCCATGCTGGCTGCCTCAAATCACCTCTCTGTCCTCCATGTGCCTTAGCATAGCTTCTAGGAGGATCTGTTCCATGATCTTCCCAGGCACAGAGGTGAGGCTGACAGGACGGTAGTTCCCAGGGTCTTTCTTTCTACCCTTTTTAAAGATGAGCACAATGTTTCCCTTCTTCCAATCAGTGGGGACTTCACCTGACTGCCATGACTTTTCAAATATTATGGAGAGTGGCTTGGCAACTACATCAGCCAATTCCCTCAGGACTCTGGGATGCATCTCATCAGGTCCCATAGACTTGTGTAGGTCCAGGTCCCTCAGGCGGTCATGGACCTGATCTTCCCTTACAGTTGGAGGGGCTTTATCCCCCTGGTCTCCATCCTGTGGTCCATTGGCTTGGGAGGGGTGAGGAGGGAGGTTACCAGTGAAGACTGAGGCAAAAAAGTTATTGAGTACCTCAGCCTTCTCCTCATCTGTTGATATAGGCCACCATTCTTGTTCATCGTGGGGGCACGTTTTCTTTGACTTTCCTTTTCTGGTTGATGTACCTGTAGGAGCCTTTCTTATTATTCTTTGCATCCCTTGCCAAATTCAGCTTCAGCCACACCTTGGCCCTCCTGACCCCATCCCTACACAACCAGGCAGCGTCCCTATACTCTTCCCAGGATACCTGTCCCTGCTCCCACTGCCTGTGCAGTTCCCTCTTGCTCTTTAGTTTGACCAGCATGTCTCGACTCAGCCATGCTGGTCTCTTCCCTTGCTTGCCTGATTTCTTGCACCTGGGAACTGAGAGTTCTTGAGCTGTATGGAACACGTCCTTAAAGATCTGCCAGCTCTCCTCAGTTCCCTTGTCCCTGAGGACTGTTTCCCAGGGGGTTCTACTGATTAACTCCTTGAAGAGCTGGACATCTGCTTTCCTAAAATTTAGGGTCCTGACTATACTCCTCGCTTTTCCTGTATTCCTTAGGAGTGTGAACTCTACCAATGCATGATCACTGCAGCCCAGGCTGCCTCCAGTCTTGGTGTCACTGATGAGCTCACTTGCACTGTGGACCGTCAGGTCGAGTATTGCATCCCCTCGGGTAGGTCTGTCTATTACCTGGCTCAAGAAGTATGTATACTCTTGCATACTCAAAGTAACCTGCTTTTGTTTTTGATGGCACAACCAGATGGAAAAGTAGGATATTGCAAGAACTGCTTGTAATAGCGGTAGGCACATTAGGAGGGGGTGGGATTTTGCTGCATAAAGTTTGATTTACGTAGCAGTCTGCAAAGCAGGAACCCAATCCTGATTAGACTCCAAGCTTCATCACACTAAGAATACAGAGAGAGATAATTGTAGATACATTTCAAAACACTTGTTTTTTTTAGGAAGGTCAGTTTAATGCTTTACAATTTTTCAGTTTGTTACTTCAAATTATGCTATTATGAAATAAGAAAAAAAGGTGTTTATGGACTATAAAACTGGATGTATAGACTCAGTATTGAACTGCTTTGGTTTTGGATTTGTGTGTCGTGTTAAGCTCTAGAACAGATTCAGAAAAGACTTCAAATATTTTCACAAAACATACTCAGAAAAGGTAATGTTACATTTAATAAAGTTATATATATTAATAATGTTACACAGTTATAAAGTAAATACCACTTTCTTAGAAGATTATAGTACACAGTACTAATCATTAATCTTTATGATAAAATGTTCTAAGGCACTATTCTCTCATTAGATTTGATGGGAGACAATTTTCCATCTGAGAGAAAAAGGTTGCACAGGCCTATTCATATTTTCCCACAATCTGCATGCTAATGGTAAATATTCTTAATAAATGTATCAAACTTCAAAGCTGTGAAACCAGTGTGTTGATGAATGGTGACGATTAAAACATCTTCATTAGCCAGTCACATTGAGCCAGAATAAATAAGAATTTTATTCTCAGTACTTCCAGCCTTAAGCAGCTCATGGTCTGACCTTTCTTTCAGATCATAATTTGTGTTGAGTACTGATTAATGTAAAACTACTCTTATCTGCCAGGAACTATTTGATTTCACAAGATAACTGTTCCAGTGGCAACTTGAATAGCCTTAAGAAATTTTTCTGTGTCATTTTGCAATTCTTGTAATTCCTGTGCACTGCACAAGCACCATCTCCACTGAATACTTAAGAAAACTTCAAACTAAGAGTAAACCATACTCAGCCACAATGATTACTCCAAATCAGAGCAAAAAACTGAGGATCCCAGTCTCTCCAGTGTTCCTGGTGATCTGGTACAGATTTTGGGTTGCAGGTAGCTTTTGGCATGGTTTCAGCTACGTAGAGTCACAGACCTGTTGCAGAGGGAAAGGAATAGATTTGTACCTGGGATTTGGTGAAAAGAGGGAGGGAAGACAAGAAGGAGAAACTGATACTGACCAAGCAATGAGGTTAAGAACTGGGGAAAGGTAGGATTTGACCCTAGTTTCCTCCAGGACAGTTTACTGAGAGTAGGGAACTCAAAGGAAGTTATAAAATGTCTCTACACAGCAGGGATTAGGAATGAATCTGGGGAAGGATTCAGTCTGGTGACAGTTAGCCCAAGGGAAGATTTAACAAGCAACTGGAGAGAACTTGGCAGGGCCAGGTGAAAGGGACAGTGGGTGACAGACTAGGATTAGTGTCTGGAGAAAATAAGGCTGGATAAGAAGCCAGAGAAGGGGACGAGAGAAAGAAATTTATGGCTTCTGGAGCTGGAACACATCACATTATAGTCTGCTCCTGCTTTTGTTCCATGAGATCACCCAGCAGAGCAGTAAGTGTCCAGAGTCAGTGTAACACGTGTGGCAGGAGTACTGTTTTTCATTTGGCTTCTGTTTTAAACTAGAAAATTGGAAAGAAATGTCATGTCAAAATTAAGTATTTTAGGTTGCAAAGCCATGCCCTCAAACATTAGGAAATTAAGGTTGTTTTTCTGGTCCTTATGCGAATGTATCGGATGGAAGTCTTTAATTATTTAATTGTGCCCACATGACATTTTCCCCATAGAATCTGCTACTTATTTGTGAAATGGATATATCTCCTTTGGGGATTACGTGGGTATTTTGTAGTAATGAATGCTTTGTCTTTGAGACAACTAGCTTTAGTTGTCTTATTCTTCAGGGTTTAATTTTGCTTCACTTTTGTTCAGCATCAAAAGAATATAAATAAAACTGACCTGTCACATCTTGAGTGTTCTGCAAATAAATGTATTAGTGGATGTCTGATAGCCATGACAGAAAGATCTTAGAAAAATTACCAATTCTGTTTTTATAACATTTTTAATTAATGTGTGGTAAATAAAACATAGGCCTCATGCCTTGAACAAAGACCATAAAACTAAAAATACCAAATAGCTACTCATTAAGAAGTTTCCAGTCTGTGAACTGAAGGAGGAAGGGACCCAGTGGAAAACTAATGTGTGTGATATGCAATTTTAAAAACTGCATTATACAAAGGCAACTTTAATTCTGGCATTTACTGCTGTTTGGTTTCTTGACATAATTTTGGGGATAATTTATGGATTAACTATGTAAATCTTACCTTAGGAATTATCAGATATTTGGTTTTAATTTTACTGATCTGAGACATCCTTTATTGGTACTGATATTATTTTATAAATAGAAAAGTGCTGCATTAGTGTTTTCCAGAGAAAAGATATTAAGTAGAAACTACATCAAATCTCTTGTTCTGAATGTCTCAGAATGGATTCTTTTTTTTAAGAGGGGAAAAAGTAGAACAATGCTAGCTAGAAGCTTCTTAAATCTTGTGGGAGGCTTCTAGAAAACCGGTGATGGCCATCTGGTAGGAGCATTTCTAGTAGTGAAATCTGTGAGATTTCTGTGACTTTAGGTGTTAGCCTGCATAACCTAATGAAGTAGAAAAGTTGTAATGTCCCTATACTTGTGATGTGTTCCTGCTACCCTTGGTTTTGTTGTGTGACGATGCTATTGTATTTCCTTAATTTAGCATAGGTTTATAAGATGTAGTGGTATTTACCTCTGGTTGCTTTTCTGAGAACTCTTTCTCTGAATCCATATACTGAGAGGCCAGGAAAAAGGAAAAGTCAAAAGGATTGGTTACTTTTAGTCTTATAGAGAGGAATCAGTTAGGAAAATGTTTCCGAAAGACAAGATTAATTCACAGTCTGAGCTGCCTAAAGACATGCTGTGCCTTCCACTTGTAATGATGAGAAGATATTCATTGCCAAATGGATAAAAAGATGTTCTCCAAAGACTGCATTTTATCTGCCAGTAGTAGGACACGGAAAGAAGCATCCTGGAAATTAATTAAAAAAATGTTTCTCAGAAATGTGTAAACATGACAGTGGCAGTGATCTCTTTTACACCTCTTGGGTCCTGTGTTTTAACTGTGATTGAATTGAGCTGTCAGATTACATATAGAGTGACAACTCTTTACTAGCTGCAGGTAGATGAATAATGCAAAGAAAATGTTTGCAATCATCTTTTACTATAGAAAATAATTTTTCTTATTCCCTTAAAACCCCTTTTGAGTTACTTGTATATTTGTGTGGCAAAAGGTATCACATGTATTTATGAACGTATAGTTGTAAATTTGCTGCAAATTCACTTTATAGTAGTGAAATATTAGATAATTGAGAAACTGAAAAATTCATCTAATATTCTGTTGGCTGCATGCCATTAGTCATCCTCTTCAGCTGTGGGTTATGCCCTTTCATTAGAGAAAGGAATAACATTAAAATGTTGGTGGCCAAATACTAGGAAAATACTTGGTGATGAAACTGCAGTGCTGGAGTATTCATGAATCAATTTATGGTACAACTTTGTGAACTTCTGAGCTTGAATTTATAAAGTTATCCTCCAAAACTCATATTCATGCAGAAAATGAGAACCCTGAAATTCACGGAAGTTATGGATACTTAGTGTTGCTTGAAAAACAGGCCATTTAAGGTAGCTGTTTAAAATATGCAGATTAGTACCTCAGTGTAGGGAATCGTTGAAAAGATCGACTGTGGCGAGCACTGTCATGTTACTGATGTTAGTGGAGTTGTCATATTGTTTTCATGCTACTGTTTTTGTAGTCTTGCCTATTATTTCCTTTTTATACTTCTATTCCTAACTCATATCCCTGAGTGTTAATCTAGTTCAGATCAGCACATCAGAATTATCATTTCTAATTGAACTTGTTGGAAATAGCTGACTTTCCATTGCCCTTCCTGGACTTGTTCTCCATGTAATTTTTTGCTTATTGGAGGGGAGGGAGAAATGTCTCAAATAGTAGTTACAATAAAATACCTGTGAAACCTTTTTAAAGGCTACAACACTCTACTTGTCCATATCTGATGAGTTTAAAAATTGGATGAGAATACCCAGTAGTGACAAATAGTAATATAATTCCCAGTGATTAATAAAACTTCTTGTTTTCTAAATAAACAGAAAGACATACTGCAATGCTAAAATAGATACATGTTGTATTTTCAAATCCATGTATTTTAAATCCTACTATTACCAATGTTCAAAATAACACTACAAATATTTCTGAAGTCAGTCAAAGGATTTTTTTTTTCCACTGTTAAACACAATAAAGTTTCTGTAACATTTTACAAACAAAAGGAGAAAGTCTTTTTTTATTTTGTTTTTAATGTCACACTTTTATATCTTTGTCACTGTATAAATTGTGGCTTTATTGGGAATGTCCAGCTGATCTTGGGATCAGCTATATCTTTTTATGGTGAGTTGGTGCTTTTGCCAAGTGTTCTTAGAAATACACTGAATTTTCAAGTGATCTCATCCTCCAGATTCACACCATGTCTTCTTGTTTCTTCCTAGCTCTGTCAGCACTTTCCCCCTCCTTTCCCCAGTCTGCTTAAAATGGCCTATTGGTCTGACATATTGATCCCACTTGGTCCCATGACTAATATTGATTTTATTCTCAACGGGTCCGTAGCCTGTCATCAAACTTACTTTTTCTTTCATGTCAAGATGACGTTTGATTGGCTTATTTGACACTAGAAGGCAACTGCACTTGGTTATGATCAATACACTTGTATTCTCTGTTCCTTATCATTCTCAGTAAAACTACATTAGCAAATGAACTTTGAAAATGCTTCAGCTACCTGTCAAGCAGTAGAAAAATCTTACTCCTGTTGTTAGGCAAGTATTCTGATGGGCTCTTTATTAGAAATATCAGACTACTATTCTTGTGGTACAAGTCTACCATGGAATAAAATTAAAGTATAGCAGATTTTTGGCTAAAGGCATACAATTTTTCAGTTTTTGTTTACTTTGTCTTGTCTGTGTGGAGACGCTTAAGAAAGCTGATCTGAATTAACTGCAAAAATAGTATTAGTTAAACTATATTAAATGTATATGTAAATCCTCTTATTCAGAATTAAGGTGATCTTAATTCTATTTGTTAAGAATTTTCTCTTTCATTCTGAATAAGGATAGCCATACGAAGCGTTACTACAGTTTAACTAATCTCCTTCAAAGTCCCATTTTAATTAATTTGGATTAATCCTTCAGCATTCCTATTTAGATCAGTCTTTTTCAGTGATACTTACATTATCACTAATAGTTCAGGTACAGCCTCTTTTCATGCTGGTGGATATTCAGTGATATCAGAAGTAGTGAAAATTCAAAGAAGGCATCATCTGCAAGAAGAGTTTTCTGTTGTCTTTGACGCATAATACAAAATAATCACTCAGTCACTTATAGTATTGTGTCAGAGGTAAAAACGCTGTGTTACTTTTTTAGCCATAGTACTGTAAGACACCCCCAGTGTGGGAGCTTCACAGGTAGCCAAGTGATTGCTGTATGCTTGGGGAACTGATACTGTGGCTGCCATCACCACTACAACTTAGAAAATTATGTAAATAAATACAGGGAGAATTGGAAAGCCTTTTCCCATATTTTCTGGGTGAAACATATGTAATTTAGTTTTTCAACCTGAGTAAATCTAGCAAAGAAAGTGAAATGTAAGAGATGAGATAAAGGAATAAGAGGTAAAGTTTGAAAATGGATACAACAAAATGTTCTTCTTATTAAGATGACAGAGAGCAGAACAATTTCTTCCCCTTTTCTCATTCTCATCAAGTAAAGGATTCAAGCATAAATAAGTTTGTGCTTTAATGGAATGAAAAAGTAAGTTTGTTTTTTTTTTTTTTTCCCCCAGCCAAATACCTCAAGTTACTGTATATTTCTGAGTTAACATAGTTATGGAATACTATTTTTTCATACTGTTTTATCTGGCCTTCCTACATATGGGACAGATGACACTGCATTTTACATTGAAAAAATAATATTTAGACAAAGAAATACCATTCATTTCCTTGTATTTATTTCCCTCTGTTAAATATAGACTGTATCTACATGACTGTAATCCTAATAGATGACTCTAATATAGGTGGAGGTACATATGTTCTTCTGTTACCAGACATGAAATGGGATTATTGGAAGCATTAATATCGTATCTGAAGGTTTGAGTTCATTATTTTTAACCAGTTACATCCAAAGAACATCCAAAGGTGTTTCCCATCTGAAGCAATTTTAGAAGGAAATATACATCTTTTAAAATGTGTTCTTCACTTTTGTTTCAGAGCGGTCCCTTTATTGCTGTCGTTATTTCAGAGTAAGGAGTGTTAATTTGGGTTTAATTATTCCTGTAACAGTTTTGTACGTGGTGCAAAGCCTTACCTTTACCTGATGTATTAAGGAATACTGAACTAGATTTCTTAGCAGTGACTCACTTTTCTTGAAATTTGCGTGATTGAAACTTTGGATGAGCTTAAGGACAAGGAAGATGTTTTTGAACCAGAAGTGACTTACCTCTGTAGCAGAATGCCTTTCATATCTTTTAGCTTTCCGATAAACCGCTCACAGGCGGTTATCTGCTTCTGCATCCTTTCTACATAGCTACTAATACGCTGTGTTGTGGGGAAGGTTAGCAAATACATGCTACTCTTTAATCTGTAGCTGAGGTGTAGCAGTAGCATTTACTGGTTTGGTTACAGAGAAGGAGCAGAAGCGTCCCGGTACTATGGTTGGAATTAGATTTCTGCATGAATATGGGAGTTCTTGAAGCCACTGTCTTCCCACTCATCCAAATTTCTTTTCCCATAAGGTGAATGCATGAAGAAAATTGCACATAGTTATCAACAAGAAATTATTGCTTATGAAATGTGGTGTTTCATCTCATTAAGGAATATAAAATCTCAAAAAGCCCATGATATTTTCTTAAGTATGTGGACATGCTATTATCTTTGATTTGAGAAACACTGGATATGGTGGGCTTCTAAGCTCCAACTATTTTCCTTTTGTATAGTATTTGTTCCTGCCATCATCAGTCATTTTTCATTGCAAATATTTCCTTAAAAAAAAAAAGCAAAACCTACATTTTAAAATTTAGGAATATATTTATAAAGGTATTCATATCTTCCAGTATTTGCATAGTGAAAGGGAAGTAGTCAGTGGCCTCTTCTATGTGTCACCGGTTTGTGTGTGCAGTCATGGTAAACGTGTAAATAAGACTAAGGTGTATGTGCTTGTGCAAGTTTCTCATTTGAAAAAAATTCCATTCATATTTTGGAGAGTCATGATTTTTTTTTTTAATAAGGGGCCAAATTACTCTGTTTATAATTTTTCTTTCAGTAAGGAATAAACTGTATCATACTTCTTGAAACTCTACATTGGAACCAGAACCACAGTAAATTTTCACCCATGAATCACCAAATCAAACAGTTTACAATCCTACAATGTCTTCATATCATTAAATTATTAGACCAACTTTCTTACATTTTTGCATAATGAGCAGATGTGAGAAACTAGTGTATTTGTCTTCATTGAAATCAGTACCATTTCTACTTAGGCTTCTTAGAAGAAAATGACTTCACGAATATTAACCATCAACTAATTAAGACATACTTAATTAAATGCAAATGCTACTTAGCAAAAGCAATTGAGAGAAAGGCATGTGATTAGGGAATTAGCAACTGATTTAACACTTGGAGCTACCAGCTAGGCACCTAAGCAATAGAAATGAATGCAGAAATTTCTCTTGATAAGAATAATACAAGGGAAAAATACACCATCTTTTCACATTGTGTTTGTTGAAAAACTTCAGAGCCAGTGAAGTAGAATATATTGAGAATATAAATTGTTGGTTAATGTTGCTTTATGTTCAATAATTAGAGAGGTTAAAAATTATTCAAAATGTTGAAAATTTATCAACCTACCTCATGCAGAGAGATTTTTTGTCAGCTGGTCATTCAGGCAGTAGAACAGAAAATAATTACATACAAGGTAGCATAGTGTTGCTACTGTTTTCAAGGACTGCCATTTTACTAACATTAAAACTTACATTGATAGGCTTTATCTTTGGAGCAGATATGAATAAACACTGTCAAGATGTTATGAAGGCTGCTGGGATTAATAAAATATTTAAAGTTTCCTAATGTCTGTCAAAGTCTGTGTTATATACAAGTATTGAACCTGATTCAAGAGCAAAAATTGGTCTGTCAGTCAGATACTGTTGCATGTGTTGCTTTTTTTTCCTCCAAATACTTTTAAGGTTGTTGGGCTAAACAACACAGTAAATGATGAATTGTATGTAAATATTATTGTTTCCCCTTTCCATGGCTTATTTGATTAGGTTTTCAGTGATTAACTTCTAAATTCTCCCTACTGGAAAATTTGGGTCAGCCTTTTGCAGTTGTATGTATGCATTTTAATTAGAGACTTGCTATGAGAAAGACAGCTTTCCTCAGCCTTTTGCAGTTGTATGTATGCATTTTAATTAGAAACTTGCTATGAGAAAGACAGCTTTCCTCAGAGAGTTCCTCTTGTATAAGAAAAAAAACCTACAACCAAATAACACAAAAGGAATTGCCCCCCCCCCCAAAAAAAAAATCAGTCACAGTATGAGACTGAATTTCCAATCAGCAGTTCTGATAAAGTTGAAGTAAGATGTGGAGGTTTGAGGAAGACAGATAGCAAGTGCCTTGATTACACAAAAAAGCAGAAGTTGAATGAAAATATTATGGGCCTCCATTTTTTCCTATGCATAGTTCACAACATAGTTCTTTACCTCTTCTGATCACTGAAAAAAGAAATATCCACACTACTGCTGCAGCACTGTAGTTTGGAAGGAAAAGTTAGTTTGCTGGGACAGTTCATGCTAGGCAGGCAGGATTTTTCCTTTTGTGGTGAACTTTGGGGACTGGTAATTTCTTAGTGATTTGAAAGAAATGCAGTAGTATTAGAAATTAAAATGATAATGTTAGTTTATCCTGGTGATTGATTACTATCTGCTTATTAGCAGATATAAAGTGTCCTAGCATCTGAAAAATATATGGTTTTGTGATAATTTTAATAGTTTTTCTGTAATGTGAAGAATTGCCCATTTTGCATTAGACTAATCAGCCAATATGTAGACAAGTTTATTACTAATGAAAGCCTAGTATAGAACTTCAAATTTGGATAAGTTTCTATGTTTTCTCTTATTTCAGTGGTTTTCTTGAATTTGTTTTTTTTTTTTTTGTCTTTTCGTTAGAGTAATGACAGTTAAACTCATTAATGCTTTTTCTATACTATTACAGTCTAGTTGTGATGTTCTTGTAACTTTGAGGCAATTATATTTTAGACTGATATTTTCTTACTTATTTTCTGCCCTGAATTATAATTAAAACAGACATTTAGGCATTTCAGAATTGTAAGAGAATTAAAAAAAAAAAAAAAAGCATTTTCCCCTCTTGTAGTCAAACTATCGTTGTATATCTGTAGGAATAACATAAAAATCATAAAATTGTAGCATGTACAAACTTTTTAGTGGACAAGCATATGCTTTACTAACTTTGGGTACAGAAAGTGGTTAAAGTTAGTTCCATATGAAAAACAGGTCTGAGAACATACCACAGATCTTGTTTTACTGAATTTTGAATATAGATAGACATATATTGTTCTTGATGGGCAGAGTCCACAGAGCAGCTTTGGCTCCTCAGCCAGTCTAAAGAGGTCACTCAACACACTCCAAGGCTGACAAGAAAGTCAGCATAAGGACACGTATAGGTCCTCATGTGGGAGGAATGCATATGGGAAACTGCATGGGACTTCAAGATAAAGAACAGTCTTGGCCATTTCAGCCTTTACAACCCATACAAGAGGCAGTGCAGTACTTTCCTGTTGATTATTTTTCTACACAGGGAAGGAAGGAAACAGTAAATGGCAACCAGCACAGCCCACAGATTTTAACGTTGTGTGAACTAACTGCACTTTTTTTTCCTGCAGGCTCCATGCTTAGAGGCATTATTGAAGGCAATTGAATAAGAGCAAGGCCTTCTTCACCCACAAACACAGAGCGCTTTAAAAAGTGGGCTCTGGGGTGCCTTACCAAGTATTTCAGGTGCCCAGTGGTTTTCCAATGGATGACACATTGTGTGCCTCCTTTTCAGCTTCACTGGCGAGACAAGAAAGCTGGTAAGAGAGGCATCAGCTAAGAAAGGTAAAAGACTGAGACCAAGTTCATTGCCTTATTGCGTAGGACCTCAGCAGCATTTTTATTTTATGCTGATTTTTTTTTTCAGTTGTGCTCTATGCCTCATTGAATTTTGCAATGATTTTACTGTTCACTTTAAGGCTTTGAAAAAATTTTGACCTCTGTTAAGCACTTGCCTTTCCATTTACTACAGGTCAGAATTTGACAGCAATTTTTTACTGTGCACTGAAGCATGCATCATATTAAAAGATGCACAGTAAGCAAGAAGGTTTCTTTGCCATGTCTCTCTAGTGATACCAGCTCTGGGAATGCTTTCCATTGGAAAGATCCTAAAGCATTTTACAAGAAACTTAAATGTCAGACACATTTTACAGATGAGTAAACAAAACCACAAAGGATTGACATGATTCAACAACATTGAACACAGAACATGGGTCTTCTGTGGTCTAGCCCAACCTTTAGCATCTAGACCAAAATATTCATGGATACCGTATCTGCTTTGTGAATGTAATAAAACAAGAATGGTGACATGAATACAGTCTGATACTTATGACCAGTTAGCCAGTTCCTCCTGCATGCTATTCAGAAGCTACCTCACTTTAATCTGTAAAAGTGTGCCTGTTCAGTAGGGAGGTTGGGGTTTTTTGTTTGGTTGTTTTTGGGGTTTTTTTTGTTTGTTTGTTTGTTTTAAAGCAGTTAAATAGTTCATGAGTTCACTAGTGGCTCTGGTGCATGCACACATACTAGAAGGTCTTCACACCAAGAAGACTACAAGGAGGTTTTAATGTAGTGACTGGCTTTGCTGATAACAGTTCAAGGAAGAGATGTGGATTTGAAAGGCTATCTCCTTGGCAGTCTTTAATGATAATACAAGTCTGTAAAAAATCCCAGCAAAGGTTTAAACAGTTTTTGACATTTTAAATCCTTGAAAAAGAAAATCTCTTTTTCCTCCTGCCATTTCTACATGCAGTCACTCCCTTTGGTGCAATTTGGATAATTTAGCCCAAAATGTGCATCTGTTGCATTAAGAAAGAAATATCATTCGACTACATAGGCATTGTTTCTGAATATGGATTATTGCTACATTCCAGAGTTTAATGAACAAATCAACTGATAAATGCTGAAGAGTTTCCTTGACGGAAATGTCATATTCTGTTTTCATCTTTCTGATTTTTACTTTTTGTCATTCTGTTGCTTACAGTATAAATAATTCAGGGCAGGGACCTTTGACTCGTGTTTTTGGAGTTCCATCTTTGACTCTTGTGCAACATAAATGTATACCTGTAAAGTTCAAATAAAATATTAGACTACACATGACAAACTTTTTCAAATGGGACTTTTACTAAGTAGCTTTAGTCTTTACATTGGCATTGTTCCCAGCGTATGGTTGAGTGGTTCCTGGTAGCTGGCTACACTGTGCACTTTAAAAAGGAAGACAACAAAGGTCAAGTTGTTCATAAAATCATTAGTGAAATGTCAGAAACAATTTAGTTGAAATAAAATATCTCCCTGAAGATAAGATGTACCCATTATAAAACATTCCTTCCAACTGTATATCTATGCTGTTGAATTAATCAGATAAGAATTGGACAGTTGACAAAAACTAAATGCTAATATTGAAGATACATATTTTGAGAATATTTTCTCTGTAAAAGCAAAGGATAAAAGAGGGCTTTGATTTTGGGAGAGAGTGAAGGCTTTTTTTTTTTTGTTTGAAATATAAACTCAGACTGAAACTAATTTAACACAGTTTCTCACTGTGACCCCAAATTTAGCTTGAATTTCAAGTTAACACCACCTTAGTTGGCAGGGGATAAATAAACTCGATGTAGTATTGCATGTTTACAAGATGACATACTTTATTGTAATAGTAGTATTTCTTGCAAAGTGTGAAATTGTCCCAGCAGTTTACCTCATTGAGTCTTACCTGGCGATGGAACAATCTGAGAGTATGGTTCACCCCTTTTCTAGTTTTTTGTTAATATTCTTTGGAAAAGAAGTTAGCAGTCTGTTCCTCAGTCTTGTCCTTCAACCCAAACATGTGCTGTTCTGATGAAGCAGGCAGGAATCCCTCCTGCATTGGTGTCAGGATGTGATGACCTGTGATACAAGAAAACGAGCAATTGATGCAAAGATTGAGTCCAGTGAGGGAAACAGAACTTGATGTGGGAGGTCTATGAAGCATTTGGCAGAGCTCAAATTTGTATTTTTAATATGGGAAAATACAGCTATTGAGTCTCACTTGATCTCAAAGGTCTTTATAATTCAGAAGATTATGACTACTTTAGGCTATTTTAAAAGCGTGAGCTGCAGGACTTCCCCTGGTTTGCAGAGCCAAGGAAGATTGATGTTTGCAGTTCTGTTGTGCCTAAAGATTCTGTATGAATAAAATATTTGACACTGGTTAAAGGGATATAATATTGGATAGATGGCCCTCATCTTTTCCTCTTTTTATAAAGAATTTGGTCATTAATAATTCTGGGACTCATATGTCACTAGTACTAAAGAACATCCTATTTTCAGGAACTCAGTTTATCAGAGATTCTTATTTGACAGGTTTTAAGACTCTGTAAACCTTGAATGACAAAAATGTAGTTTCTGTTTAGATTAGTGTGTGATTCATTTTATTATTGTTCTATTAAGCAATAAAAGCCTAATTTGAGGCTTGGGAAAAGCAGTGTTTATAGATCTTTGGCTTCATCTACAGCATTCACAGTGCTCACTGAATTAGCTTTTCAGAATCCAGGTGGTGGCTATTAACACTGGCTGATTTCTATATCGTTAAATTATAGAGTATTTAATGATTATTTCTAACAAATGTTTTGTTGTATTGAAGACGTTAGACATGTTCATTGCAAATCTTGATGAGACACTATTTTGTTGACATTAGCTATTAAAACAAAAGAGTTGACATGATGGATCGTAGCAAGTGCAATGCTATAGACACTCCTGTTCAGTCCCATCGAGATTGTGTATGCTTCAGTGATGTTTCAGTAGATGGATCATAATTCACAGAAAATTTTATGCCCTAGTACAGCAAGGATCATATAAAAACTCACAAAGGCAATCAGATGTTTTAAAAATTCTATGCTTTTCAGAAAAATTAAAAAAAAAAAAATTCATGAGAATGGTTCTTTCCATGCCTTGATTGTATATGATTATAGGGCCTCAGAAGTCCAGTGTGCTCTTAGATGCAGCTTTTTCACAGGTCCTTGTAACTGACATTACATATTGGGCTACTGCTCAGTTCCTGGTGCTTTTCGTTCAAGCACTTTCTGTAATTGGTTTGTATGATAACAAGGCTTGTCGTGGTTTAACCCCAGCTGGCAACTAAGCCCCACGCAGCCGCTCACTCACTCCCCTGTGGTGGGATGAGGGGGAGAATCAGAAGAGTAAAAGTGAGAAAACTCATGGATTGAGATAAAGACAGTTTAATAGGTAAAGCAAAACAAGGAATTCATTCACTACTCCCCATGGGCAGACAGCTGTTCAGCCATCTCCAGGAAAGCAGGGCTCCATCACACATAACCATTACTTGGGAAGACAAACACCATCACTCCAAATATCCCCCCTTCCTCCTTCTTCCCCCAGCTTTATATGCTGAGCATGACGCCATATGGTGTGGGACATCCCTTTGGTCAGTCGTGGTCAGCTCTGCCAGCTGTGTCCCCTCCCAACTTCTTGTGCCCCCCCAGCCTCCTCGCTGGTGGGGTGGGGGGAGAGGCAGAAAAGGCCTTGACTCTGTGTAAGCACTGCTCAGCAGTAACTAAAACATCCCTGTGTTATCAATGTTGTTTTCACCACAAACCCAAAACATAACCCCATACTAGCTACTGTGAAGAAAATTAACTCTATCCCAGCCAAAACCAGCACAGGGCTATAACTCTAAAACAGTGACTCCAAACCTCTCCCTCCTTTGTTCATTTTTTCCATCATCTGCTCCAAAGTGAAGATTTATCCTGAGGCTTTTGTCACTGTCAGTGAAACTTATTGACCTCTGAATATGTGGTCATTTGTTCATTCCTCGCTTAATGGATATTAACTGATTTGATCAGGAAATCATATGTCACCTTACAGAACTAACCACTTGGTGATTAGGTTGCTGTTCAGACAAATCTCAGACACAGTGCTCCCATGATTTCCCTACTTGAAAACAAAAGCAGCCATGCTACTTAAACACTAGCTAGTATTTCATTAAACAATTTATACCAGCCTGGATCTCTTTGTTATAATGAAATGTGTACATTGATGTGACAGAATACAAATACATAGATCCTTTTATACTTCCATGACACAAAGACTGATGTGTTACTGGCTTGGCTAACAAATGAAGATTTTTCTAACCAAACAAGACACTCTGACTGCAGCTTCCTGCAACACTCTTCATATTTTGATGCATAGCTGTAATTCAAAGGATTAACTGTGGACTGTATAACTGGCTGAGCTGGAAGTTAAGGTACTTTTCTCCTTCTTCCACAAACATGAATGAAGATGAGGTGATTAATTGCATGCATTTCCATGTATACAGTTTTCTATAGGTGTATTATATACTCTGTTATTCACATTAGGATTTTCTATGGAATCAAATATGTATAAACAAAATGAAAGCCTAAAGACCACCCAGGCTGACATTCGCTTCAGCAGAATATAAAATAAAACTAGGTTTAAGCGTATTCTTCTAGAATCAAGGCAGAGAAGACAAGTTATTTTAATAAAAAAATCTATTTACCTTGCTTATGTAGAAGAAGAGAATCTAATTTATTTGTGTGCCCATCTGGACTAGATTGCTCATTTTAAGTTAATTTAACAAATGATAGACTGCTACTGGCCTTTTCTTTCCCAGGAGAAGAGGTTGACAGACAGCTGTGTAGAGATGCTATCTACCCAATCCCAGTTGTCTGTGAAGCTCCATGCCCAAAGGACTGTGTGCTCAGCATGTGGTCTGCATGGTCCTCCTGCTCACACACCTGCTCCGGCAAAACCACAGAAGGGAAGCAGATGCGTGCCCGCTCCATTCTGGCATATGCAGGTGAAGGTAAGGTTGCATACTCTTGCAGACTATTCTTTGATTGTGAATTCTCAACTGTATTTGCAATGTCAGATTTCTTGATCAACAGAAACAAAGTTTTAGATGGAGTTCTGTTTTATTAAATATAGAAAAAATATTTAAATGCTTATCCTACATTTATTTATGGTACCTAAAGCTGTTTTAAAGAGGAGATTTTATTTTGCTTATTTCAGTTACTGTTGCTTTTTTTTTATTATTCTGCATAAAATTACTGCTCTGATTTTGAATATATGCTTTTCCTGTTTTCTATTAAAATTAAACAAGGCAGATGATTTATCCTACTCATATCTCTATGAAAGATAATTATAGAGGATTGCTAGTAACCCTAGCTATAATTTAGGTCCGATGAGGAAGGATATAAGTATGAATGCTGAAAAGATGAGAGTTTTAATGGGTTCAAATGCTAACAAATGGCTTTTGTAGCTTCTTAGCTCAAATTGGTAACTAATGTTATCCCATTAACATTTTTATTCATAGTAAGACTTTGGTTTTGCCCTGCAAATCCTCACTCATGTGAAAGGTTTCCATTCATGCAAATGGTCCTTGTGCAGTGTCTACAGCAAATGCAAAGAAAAGACATAGCTGTAATGTAAAGGAGAAGAAAAATGTTTTAGATATAGGTTCATGTCTATTCATCGATGATTTTCCATGCTTCCCATAAATAATTTTGTTTTGTTCTTAACTATTTTGAGAGATAATAGAGCAAATGTATTCTATATGTTACATGGTTCTAAAATGGCCACGTCAGGTGTGCTGGGTTCCAACTGGTAAAATGCCCCATGCAACACTGGCAGCAAGGAGACATAGTCACCAAAGAGTTCTTGGAAAACATTTACTTGTGTTTATTACTGACAGTAAATTTAAATGCCTTCAATATAAAAAGATGCATGTGTGTTTTAATTCTTTAAAACCATTAAGCATTTTATTACTTCAGGGTTAAGATGAAATTTAGCTGAAAAGTGAAACCTGTAAAGTATAGAAGTAGTGAAACAGAATGTCTGTTCTGAGAAATGGCAAAAGAAAGGGACAGGCTTCATCATATACTAAAACACTTCTCTGTTTGCAAACACAGTTAATTTCATTGCTAAAAGTATACTGTGTTTTTAACATAATTCAGGTAACTGTAAAAACATATGTAGCAGAGTAGGCACTTTCAATCTTTTCCCTGAAAGGAACCTTTGCTACGAGTGTAAGAGGCGATCAGAACTATCCTTCTTTTAGTAGCTGATTCAAATAATAAATTACTTAGACGGATCTATGTAACAAAGTAGAAATGCTCTTAAAATTAGAAACAAAATTATTTTTATGTTGCCCCTTTTTTTTATAGTGTGTCAAATGGACTCATTTTGAGGGAATCACAGAGCAATGTTTTCAGAAGATAATACAAATAAATATACATTCATGTGCTTCTTGCTTTTCCATATGGGTCAAGATAATTGATTTTCTATATGTATATGCAGTTTTACTGGAGACAGAAATTTAACATCCTGACAAGCATGCCACAGAAGTGAAAACCTAAACTACTGCAGAAAATTATTCCACTTTTTATGCTTCTTTTTAAAAAGTACCCATTTTATTCTGACTTTGGTACTTAACACATCTTAGGATAATTTACAAGGCTGTAGGTGCAGCAAAGCAGTTAAGCATAGGCTGGATTTTAGGTATATTAATTTTATTTATGTCTGTTGCGCAATGACCAGAACCAGCACTGGGTGATCACAAAGATTAACAGGTCTCAAAACACACAAGTAGTAGTGAAGAGATCCCTAAACTACTGCTGAGAAAGCCAACTCATTACCTAGAGGTTGTAGTGCTTCAGCTTAGCTCGAACCCTGGCTTCTTTACCACTAGTCCAAGATGAGGTTGTTCTGTGCTTTTTTTAAGGATACAAGCTGGTATGTCTACCTAGCTTACAGCAATTCACTCAGATCTTGGTCAAATATCTTCAACACCATGCTCCTTAGCACTCTATACAGAGTCCAGAGAATAAAAATACATAAATAAAAAAAAGAACCATCCAAGGTTTAGCATATCATTACAACTCTAGCTGGAAGGTACTTTTCACCTTTGCTTGTATCATATTCAAAAAGTATCAGTTTAAATTTTTTTTTATGCTTCACTGAAATTAGAGTTATTGTCATCTTTCTCCTCATATGTATCTTATGCCTTTTAGTCATTTGCTGCGTGACAAATAACTGAATGACTTTTCTCCTCCAGAACTGCATGACAGAGATCAGCAGTGTTCCCAAAACATAAAACACTGATTGTGTCGTTGGTGCTGGGAGGTCATTTTATGTTCTGGGGGCACAGAATATATTCATGTATCTGAAAGTCTGTATTCTGCTGATCTAAAAAGGAAGCTCCACATGGACCTTTTTTAGGAAATATGCAGTTCTCAGTTCTATTCAGAGCTTATAAAAAATGCACATTACTGTTAATGAAAATTCTGTAAATGTCACATGTAACTAAAAATCCCAAGTCTTATAAATGTAAGACCAATAATTCCATTTATGCATTAAAACTGAGTTCTGAAAATAGCTATCAGTTCTGTTCAGGTGAACAGGTGTTCCCTTTTGGATTTTTGAACTTTTCCTTGAACTGTGGGTATGAGAGGCAGACCAGGTTAGGTAAGCCATTTCATAGTAATTCCTGTATAATATAGCCATGATATTTGTGAGTTTTTATTCAGAACACAATAGGACAAATATATTGTACATAAATATATACAATTCCTGTGATATCAGGATTGGACATTAACTAATGAAAGAACATGCAAGTCTGTTTCCAATCTATAAATAAGGCTAAACTTGGCTTTGAAGATGACATCAGGCGTCCAGGTTTATCACTGTGAGTCCTTGATTACATGCATCCTTTTGCTAGTCATGAAGAATTCAGTCTACAAGCCTGGCAAGATCAAAGTGTTGCAGGCATTGCATACACAAGGAATATTGCAATCCCTCAAAGTATCTGAAGTGCTAAATTCTTGTTCATTGGGGTACTTAAACATGAACACCCCATTGAAATTTTTGAGGATCTGTAAATACTTATGAAATAGGTTCTTTTATCTGGATCTCAGATGGCTTCTTATCGAAGTATTGTCTGTGATTGTTCAGTTTCTCTCCTTTTTGAAATAAAAAATACTGTATTCTGTCATTTTGCTTCTTAATATTGGCAGATGACTTTCTGTGATAGAGCTATGTCATTTCACACTTAAGGCCTTATTTTTCTTCTTACTTCCCAGCTATCTATGCTGCTGAATTGGTTTGAAGAAACCATCAAATTAGCATAACTGGACACCAGGAAACAGCCACAGTATAATCAATTTTCTTGGATGAGTAAGAATAGGAATAATTCAGTAGTATTATAATAATTCCTTGGTGACAAGAATAACTTCACAGGAAAAAATTGAAGCCATATGTAAATTACAGTAGTGACAAAGTTTTCTAACGAGCTCTGGAATACAACTGCCCCTCCAGCACCATACTGACTTCAGCTCGAGCCAGGAGCTGACCTCAGCCATATGCCCTCTCATCAGCATTTCCTCACTCAGAACAACACCTCTTCCACATGGTCAAACCATACGCTGCAGAGCCTCAAGCACAGTGTGGTTATGCACATCTGGGATGGGCTTATTTACTTGCATTCACTGGAGAGAGAAAGAGGAGCCTCTTTCCTCAGGATAAAGACTTTCTGTGGTTTGTGGGATGACTTCATGTGGAAACTGGTGTCACAATAACCATTTTTGTTATCCTTTCTGAGATCATTGTCCTCAGCCTGAAGGTTTGAAAGGTGAAGTGATTTATAAATTTGCCTGTCTGTGAGCCTGCCTATAGTGGTAGCTCATTTGTGTCAGTGTCAAATACATCTTCATGGTACAGTAAGAAACTCAGGAAAGTCATTGTCTCAAAATTTAAAACGACAGCAGAGGACATAATGATGTTACTGGATACATCATGTAGTTGTTCCGCATAAGTCTAGTAAAGGCATCACATACAGCTCAGCCTATCTCTGTTGAATGTAGGGTTTGTCTATTTTTGTTTTATTTTCTGTTTAATATTTCTGTTAATTTTTTATTTCCTGCTTACAATAAATCTTATATAATTAGTGATACGCACTAAGACTACTTTACATAGGTCATGATCTGAGACTAAAAAGTACTAAGTGAGTCTTAGTTTTTTAGTAAATAGTAGATATGCATATTGATTCTGTATTGATTATACACTGCCATTGATTGACACTGCCAAATCAGTGTCATACAGCATAACACTAATATTGTGGATACATTCCAAGTTTTGTCAGTAGTAAATGACTGACACTGATTTTGGAAAAGCAAAGATTAAAAAAAAAATCCCACAAGTCAAATGCAAAGAAAAAAATCTGATTAAAAAGTTTCATTTGATTAAATGAGAGTGAAATACAATTTTGTTTGAAATATTCTCTTAGGGCAGGGATGCATATACATGGCAGTGCCTTGCTATGGCTACTGTATGTTCATAGATTAGCAAAATATAATGCCAGGACTATTTAGAGTGACCTCATATATCACAGACTATTAAACATCACTGAGTTAGTATAGAATATCAGTTGTCCATCTCACCAGGTATTCTGTTTGACAGGGGCCAATAGCTCATATTTCTCATATATCTGCAAGATTGATTTACTGAATGTGTAAGGAATAGATGGATCAAAGGGGTTTCTTCTCAACTCTAGGCAAATTATGGTTGATATGCTTTAAAATTTATTCCTGTTAAAATTCCAGTGCACTTTGACTTCATGGTTGCAAAAGAAGTGTTATACCTCAGGCTTTTTAATGTGTTTACTCTTCTTACACTTGCTCAGTTTGTTTGTTTTTAAATTTGGTATTTTCCTGGCTTGAAGTAACAGTGCTTGGTAATTAAATCTGAAAGCATAGAATTGAGTAATTGTTTTCCCAGCAAATTGCTTATTCACCAAAGGATCAGTTTTGGAGAAGACAGGGACTTTCCTGAGTTTAAACTGATTTCAGCTGAAACAGGAATAAAAAACCCACTTAGTTTTGGAACTGGGGAACCTGAATTTTAAGGCTAGACTTGCAAAGTGACCTACCACCTGCGTGTGAAGGTGAGCCGGGGAAGAAGGCATTACTGTGCTTCCCCTTTTGCTCAGGAGCCCCTCAGTTCAGATTCAAATCCTATCTGAGAAAGGACTTGAGGACAGACCTCTCATCTTCCGTGGATGCACCCTAACTCCTGTCCTGTTGTGTATTATAAGACAGGTCTGATTGGTTTGTATAACTGATATGCACCAGGTGAGGAAGTGTGAATGCTTGCAGAACTGGAACAAGAGATCTGCACCAACAGGGCAGTCTTTGTTCTATGTTAGCGGTCTGCACGTAGTGACCACATCTGTCTTTGGGAAGTGCAGCTGCCTCAAGGAGTGCCTACTTCGTTCCTAAGGCAAAGAAATGAGTAATACCTCACTCTCTAGATTACAAGAGGCACTTCAGTCACATCTGTTTTCTCAAACATTAAGATTATTCCAGCTGTTTTGAAATTCATATATAAAATTACATGCATTTTCAAAATGAGTGATATCAAAATGATTAATTAAAATGATCCTAAATGCTTTAAAAAATGTTAAGCATTTTGGAATTTGGAAGTTATCAAGACAGTGTTACAAAAAAAAGACTTATAAAATCCAATCCTTGAATATCCTAGAGTGAGATGTCTTACCCATTACCAGCTCCAAATCAGGCAGCAAAGCAATCTAAGCATATCACAATTCTGTTAAAGCATTCAAGGAAACGACCCTCATATCTCTGCTGTTTTATGAGTAATATGCAAGTCCCTCTGTAAAGCTAGCCTTTCATTTCCAAGTGTGCTTTGCCTAAGTATCCAAAACCAAAAAGAAATGCTTCAGCTCCAACTGTTTTTTGTACCTCGAAATGAATATTTTTAGTACTGCCAAGCCATTATTTACAGTCATCTAATCATGTATTATATAAAAGGTGTTTAGTATTGTATGTCCCTTTTTCATATATTCTGATAAAATTAAACATCTTTTTTTTTTTCTGTGATACTCGTTAGTTTTTATATTTCTGTCAAACCTTTCCTTATTTGGTGAAATGCTCTTAAAGTTGAGCAGCCCTGATCTTGTTACCCCTACGCAGATGTTATAAAGGGCATCTCTAACTGCCAGTTTTCCAGCCCCTTCTGCTTTTCTGTACGTATTTTAATTTGAGGGAGTACAAAGGAATGCTGTTTTCCTAGAGAGAATGGCACACTGATTTATAAATAAATAGTATATTTTTTAGTATTATGAAGATTTAGTACTAGTGATAGTTATTTTGTGTTTCAGTAATATTATTTCCACATTGAGTTCATTCTTTACACAGTTTTTTAACTACTGGTTTCATCTGAACAGAACTGGATTCCCACTGAGCTGTGAACATTCATGCCCCAATGTTTTTCATTTACAAGTCAATGTCATTCTCATTTTTTCCCTGAATATACATTCTTGCATAGCTGTCAAAACTGAATCTAAATTGTCACTTTATTCTCAAATGCCTTAGGAACTGGTGGTTGTGGCATCCATTCCTGGGGAAACAATTCCCCCCCCCCCCCCCCCATTTATGAATTTGCTTAAATATTTCCCTTGTGTTTCTTCTTGAGCTGACATCAGATGGAAAGAATTAATTTAGTAACCTTCCTTATCTTTTCTAATTCTCCTTTTTTAACCCTTGTACCAGGGGAACATGTCTAGACTCCTTCTCATGTGGATCAATTTTATTTCCCATGCCAAATAATTTGTGACTTTACTATCTTGAATTTTTTTTCTTTTTCAAAATACATTCCCTTTCCTAATTTCCTTGCTTATATTCCTATCTGCTACTGTTTGCTGGAAGATTTTTTTATTTCCTGAAGGCAGCTGATTGAATAAATTTTTGAAATATATTACATAACCATAATTTTGTTTTACCATTTGATTTTTTTATGTCCTTTTTAGAGAAAATGCATGTGACATATTTTGTCTTAATGCCATGCATATTAACGTATATTTAGACTTAAGTTGCTTCCATTCTGTGCCAGAACCAATTCCTTTTCAGTCATTGTTTAATTACATTCGCACATTTTTGGGTTTTTCTAATCCCCCTCTGCAAAACTTAAGATTAGGTCATCTTTGGCATGACATCTCAGTTAATATGATGTTTACTGTTTCTTGGTTGCATCAATATTTTTAGCCCAAAGTCAGAAGTTAAAATTATCTCTATGGAAACAATTTGAGAATTTGGATTTTGTCCTGTGGTTTCACTAGAATGGCCCTTTCCTCATGTTTGCTGCAGATCTAGATGTTCCACAAAAGCTACTTGGGGTATAAAGTATTTTCATCACTTGTGGCACTTGACTTACTTGTGTTGGAGTACTTGAAGTATCCATTGTTTCTTTGATTAAATTTTGTTGTTTGTTTATTTTCTCTCAACAATGAGTGCTTAAAAACCCTTCCCTCTTGCGCATCTGTAGGGCCAGAGGTCAACCTAAAGTTCAGCGGTGGGATAGAAAGGCTAATATGCTCTCTGATACGTGCTTGGTGTGAGCATACATTTTTCTTTTCAGTGAAAAGCATAGTTCATCTGCAGTAACTAATAAAAAACTTCTCTTTTAGTTATCTTTCTTACTTTCTTGTCTTTTAGGAAAGACTGAAATGTTATTTAGATTTCCCCTGGCTTTCTATCAACTGGAGATAGGAGTCCTATTGTTCCTGTGTAGGCCATGAATGTTTAATTTAATTCTTAAACCTAGATCCTGTATATCTCGTAACACCAGAGATCTAGCAGGCATGCCGTCTACTCACAGGGCTAGACATCTAGTAGCTTATGATCAAGTCTGGTAGGAAAGACCTCTTCTTTACTCATGGAGGATTGGGAGGACAGATTAGCTTTGAAGAGCTTGAATGTAAGAAACTGAACATACTATCTGAAACTGGACACAACAGCATTATCTGAGCTTTTCTTCACAATTATTGACACATGAATGCATTTTAATCTTTACCTGCAACAGCTGTTATTATCTCAATCTGGACCTGAAATTGCCAGCTGTGTCATCCTCTTTGGTAATTATGTAAAATGGATTAATATCCACTGGGAACTAGGACAAGCACTCCAAAAATCTTTTTAATTGTTCCGTGAATTAGACTTAAACAGTGGTCTCTACATATGCATAACTAGAATATTTAACCATTTCTTCTGCCTAGAATCTTCGTACCTCCTTATGTGATCTCTTCCAGTCTCTTTTAGAGTACCCCAAAATAAAAAGGCTGTACATTACTCCAAGCACATTAATGTATTGTAGAAGTTATGGTTATCTTGGCATCCTTAATGTACACATTTACATTTACTGTCCAATGCACATTCTGTTCTGTGTAGTCTGTTGACTGAAGTTTGTCAAAGTCCATGTTGGGCATATGATGAGGAGGAAAAAAGAACATTTCTTTCATGTCATCAAAGTGACAGTATATAACTAATAACATTTCAGTGTTGGGTTGTTTTTGTTTTTTTTTTTTAATAAAACATTTAATTTCCTTCCACTGCATGAACTTTTGCCCTGTTTTATTGTTCCAGGAGGAATACAGTGCCCAAATAGTAGTGCCCTACAGGAAATGCGCAGCTGTAACGAACACTCTTGCACTGTGTATCATTGGCAGACCGGCCCATGGGGACAGTGCATAGAGGATATGTCTGTCTCTGCTTTCAACTCCTCTGCCAGCTGGAATGGGGAGGCCACCTGTTCCGTGGGGATGCAGACAAGAAAGGTCATCTGTGTGAGGGTCAACGTGGGACAAGTGGGCCCAAAAAAGTAAAGATTTTAAAAAATATCTTCATGCTGTAATTATCCTTGGATTTCACTGCTCTGTATTTATATCGCCAATGACTGCATGCAAAGACAGAAAGACCCCCATCTTTGTGTTCTTATGAGGGAACAATTAATCTTTTAAAAATAGAAAGTATGGAGCCTACAGAAGGACGATAAAATACCTTTCTCACTATTGATTGTATGGGTGATATTTACAGTGGTGATTTTGCTGACAGCTGACTGACTGCTAAATCCAGTTGGCTCCTTGCCATCATCAGGTTGAGTCGAGACAGAAGTCTTGAGGCATGTGTGTGGTGTGCAGTGCAGCACCTTGTGGTACCTCCAAGCAAGCAGTGCACTATATGGATTAGTGCAGTTCCATGCAAAAAAATTGTTTGGGGTCTAAATACAGGACAACCCATGTACGTGCATCTTCTCAGAAGCAGGCTGAGGAGGTCAAGCTCTGACAGAGCTCTGGTACAGCTCTGACAGAGCATTAGTTTGAACATTAGTTTGACAACCTTTGTGAGATTTTTTCCCCCATATACATGTTTTTCTAAGAGATCCCTTTGGCCCAATGATTTAATTTTGCAGTTTAATATATGACGAGGGTTAAATACAGATTAGCTGCTAGTAAAATCCATTTAATAATATCTTCATACAGTTTGGCAGTCTGTAAATATATCCCACTGAGGACAGATTCAAAGCTGGAATAGCTGATAGCAGAGGTCATTCAGAAAGTTCATGAGGCAGCTATTCTCACACTAAATATTTGCACAGTGCCTGCCCTTTGTTGCTTTATTCAGCAGTAAACTTATTTCTAATTTATTTTAAATGGAAATATGGGGAATAATGCCAGCACATTCAGTAATCTAAATTGTTGTGTATCTTCATTAAGTTGCTGTTCTATTCAGTCATGATACCATTATATCTTTTATTTGGTACTCATTTTACACTTAAAAACACCCTCTAATGATTTATCTTCCTTTTTAAATCTGCTGTTAATGTCTCTGCCTTTGATTTGACCTTAAATTTTTGGGAGAAGGGCTGTTTTATTGTGTTGTAAATGAATCGTGTGAAATAACAAAAAAAGTCTTGGTTGATCCTTCAGATTGTCATATTAAAATCACTGAATCAATTTTAAAGAATGAGACATTTAACATGAAAATGTAAATAGGAACCTTGTTTTAAACTCCCCTTAATAAAAAGGATTACTGTGGTATGATACAATCAATATTATTGGCCTTATCTACCTCACAAGTTACAGACTTCAGTTTGTATCTCTTCTGTTTAATTTGACCTTGAGTAAGGACTGCAAAAAAAAAATCAATACCTCACTTTAAGCCACATATACTAAATACAAACAATGTAAAAGATAGAAATGGTGTTCTAATTGAACTAATTGCCTTGCCCAAGGATCTGAAGAGGAATTGTAATGTTCAGTGCTCCTGAAAGATTAAGTTCTCAGTGAAACAATGAATGTGTATAATTCAGACTGTTTTGTGTGCTTACAACTTCTGTTGTTCTTTAAGGAAAAAGCTGTTAGTAAGCCAACGTTCAATACTTTTCAGAAGCATTTTGAATTTTAACGTTACAGAAAATTTCTCAAAGTGTAGTCAATGTATATGATTGGTGACAGATATTTTTTTAAAGTGTACCTGACCATATAGAATACACTCATGCATACATAATCTGATTTTATGAATCACATAAAAACAAGGCACAATTTGACTTAAAAATGTAGAGAGCTTTTGGAGAGGCGATGGAGATTTATATTGCTATAGCTATAATATTTCATGGTCTTTCACATCGGTATTTTAGGGGAGAAAAGAGCAAGAGTGGAGATGTCTTTATAAGAAAGCACCAAGAAGTTGGTGCTGGTTCACAGTAATGGATCGTAGTCTGAGAATTTTATGTGAATTGACAGGAAAATGGAGACAGAACCAATGGAAATCATGAAATAGCAAGTGGTATTGCTGAAGAACATGTTCCTGAATAGCTGCAATTCAACTTTTCTTCTCCTTTCCCCCTGCTTCTCCTCCCACACTGACACAGGCATAGTTCTCCATTGACCATGGAGACCGCATCTTCTCGGTAGTTCATCATTAGACTTGCCTGTGCTCTCTTCAGCCTGGCAAGAAAGATGCCTCACGCAAGCCAAGCTTCCCCAGCTGATCCAATCCAAACATAAAACTGGTCTCTCATCTCTCTGGTCAAAGATGCCCAGCAGCCACAAGAGGAAAAGCTAGTCATAGTAACATTTTTCTGCAATGAGCCAAAAATTCTAAAATATAGATGTGATGTTTTTCTTATCTCTTTATGTAATCCTCTGTCAGTCCACATTCTGTGCACTTTTAGGGCAATAGTAATTTTGAAATTATTTTAAAGATTTGCAGTACTTCTGCAAGAGTTACTGCATCATTTTGAAAACAAGTATTGCAGCACAGAGAGTTGTTTGTCCTTGATGAAATAATAGGAACACAGAATGGGGGAAGATTACTTGGGTTAATGAGTCCCATATGTGGCTGTCCAATAATCCCTTTTATATGCTGATCAAGCCTCTTCCTAAAACAAGCAAGGTTTTCAGTCCTTTCTGAGAGTCTTTCATAGTCTCATTGATCTGGCAGTTTCAAACCCTTTTCTGGTTTCTGTCATAATCATGGCCAGCTTATATCTATTTGTTCCTGGATTAGCAATATTATTTAGTTTAAATATGCCTCCTTCCAGAGCTTATGTTTCTGGTAAATTTATGAAGAGCTAAAAATGTATTTTGCTAAGCTAAACTATATGGCTTTTTTCATAATCATTTGGAAGATAGAAAATAACACTCAAAAGGTAGAGTCTGGAATGGTGAGTGAGGAATCATGGGGGATTTTTAGTTAAATCCCCAGGTGTAGAATGCACTGGTTTTGGCTTGCTTCCACCAGCTATATTTAAATTCTAACAGTTTTTATTTCTGAGCTCAGTCCTGGTGAATTCCGGGCAACTAACACTCCCCTCGTGTGCCTGCAGGCATTCAATACCTCTCATGATTCACCACTTCAGTGCAGAATGATTGTTTATTTGATAATGCTTCTTTTTCGGGTTTTTTTTTTAGATGCCCTGAGAGCCTCCGACCAGAAACAGTGAGGCCTTGTCTGCTTCCCTGTAGGAAGGACTGTATTGTGACTCCATTCAGTGACTGGACATTGTGTCCTTCTTCATGTCAAGAAGGTAATTTTATCCATTGTGTGCTAGTAGACAGATTTTTAAGAAAAAAAAGGAGTCAGACTAGCAGTCACTTTTGGCAGAATACTTATACGCGTCTCTTTCTGCCAGAGGACATGTAATAGCTGGTAGAGCAGCTGCAAAGAGGATGTAGTGTTTTTACTGAATAGAATAGTTCTTTCTATACATTTTCTATAAGCATCTTTTTGGGTTTTTTTTCCCATTTTGCCTACTTTTATGTTGCAAACTCCCATTTGCATCTTCCACTGATAAAGAGATAACTAGTCAGAGAGCAGACACATATCTCTTAGTGTAATACCAAAACACATACTTGTACAATTACAGAAACTGTATTTGAAGAGAGAGATGTGCTTACGTATATAATTCTGGCAAAACTGTCACTTTTCCTTGTGCTGGTTTATTCTACCCCAAGGAAAACGGAAAGAAAGTTAATAAAAATCAGCAGACTTTAAGTTGATATTAATGGTCTGTCTAAAACATACATTGCAATATGATTTTAAGCTCTTAAAAAAAATGCAGGTCTCCCTTGAATTATTATTACATTGAAATCATACATAAAGTTGAAGTGATGACTGGTTTAATATTGCCCATGTTTTTCTGCCTTATCTCTTTTTCTCTTTTAAGCTTAACAGGAGGTAATTTTATAATATGTACTATTACAGACAGAGTCTATAATACCCCAAGTTCCATGGGATGCTAATCCCTGTGTGGAACGTGGTGATTACTGACCGCAACCATATTATCGGAATGTAAGATATTGTTACATCAAATATACACACTTCAAATGTCATGGCCAATTCTTTATGCTTTATAAAGGACACAAGCGCAAAGTCATTTTTGCAGTAATTCCTATTAGTGCTTAGTGCATTCTAAGAAATAAAAAAGGGGCTAGGAAGATTAAATTTAAAACCTTTGAAAAAGAACAGAGAAGACCATTGACTCTGAATCTATGAAATAGTTATTCATTATTAAATATTGTGCTATTTTACAGCAATACTAATGGTTCTTTCTGAAATAGTTTTGCTGGGGCAGATCATCTTGGACAAAAATGCCATCCTCTTCTGTACATATTTCTGTGGGTTTTAAGAAGGATCTTGATACAAACAACATATCTTCATGAATATTGACTACAAACTAGCACGTATGCTGCTAAAAACAATATATCTGTGAACCAATACAGGCCTTTTGTCTACTTAGTGAGTCAAACTCTTTTTATACTACACAAAAGAATTTTATTTCATGGGTTTTACCCATTTGTGTCAGCAAGCTGGTCAGCAGCTTTGCTGGGCTGCACATTTGTCTTGCCCCTTGTGCCAGCTCCTGGCATCTCCTGGAGATGATTGACTGGGGAGTGGAGGGTATCCTCTGCGTTGAAAAGCAGCCAGGTGGTGGAGAGCCACCGCCGGGATTCTCCTACTGCTTGCTCCTAATTACAATTGTTTGGCCGTGATCCAGCACGCTTCTGTGTTCAGACAAGCTGCAGCTGCTGTAATAACCCGCCCAAAGCTGATATCAACCCGGTCAGCCAAGTGTCTGTGCTACAGCTCTCTGGGAAAAAAAAAAAAGAAGAAGAAAAAGAAAAAAATCCAAGATTTTTACCTAACAGTATTTGTGTATTAGGTATTGCTATGGAATTAATATAAATTTTTGTTTTTTCTCTTAATTTTCTTCCTGAAGAACTGATATCTAAAGATGACTGGAATAAAAATTCCTACAGGAACTATTTATACTTTATCATTAATAATTAATGACTATAATAATTAAAAACTGTAAACTGTAAATTAATTCCGGAGTGGGAAATAAAACTTCACATTTAAATGTAAAGCATGCTCTTCTGGAATATTTTTTGTGGATCTAGATAGGGTAATGCTAGTCCCAGGTGGGAAACAAGGGTATAAGGAATAGAATTAAAGCCAAGCCTGGAGAGAACCAAGACTGTAAATTAAATTTGTTATATTCCTGGCTGTGGAGATAAGCAAAAGGCAAGCAGATTTTCTGATTGAGTCATTTATTGAATGGAAAAACTGTGAAATGTAATAATTTCTTTCCATTAATTTCTGTTTCTGGTTTTGCATGCAAATGATTAGGGCAAATTTACACTTTGAAACTGTAAAGTGTAACAGCAAACTGAGCTGGTTTAATTTTTGTTCACATGAACTGTGTGTTCAATTCAGCTGTATATTAATTTGTTCAGTATTGCTACTGTTTCTTTCTGTCTTTCTGATTCCTGGCCTTTAGCTGAGATTAGTGTGTTTTATCTGTTGGGCTTAATTTTCTGTTTATGGACAAAATAACATGTCACTATAATAACAATCGACTCAAATACCTGTTATGTTAAATCTCATTTTTCCCCTAACTACTGTCATCCCTGTGTAGTAGCAGGAGAAACAAGCTCTTCTACTCTTTCCAGGGGATGTCACAGTAAAGAAGCAGTCCCGTCACCGAGTCATCATCCAGCTCCCCGCCAATGGTGGTCGTGAGTGCCCAGACTCCTTGTTTGAGGAAAAAGAATGTGAAGCTTCTCCCGTCTGCTATAGCTACAGGTAGTCTAAATGAACCAGAGACAGCTCAGACATGATTTTTCAACTTGTACTACCTCAAAAGCTTGTTGAATTCCACTTCTTAAGAAAAACAGGATACATAGCTAAATCAAGGTTTCAGAACAGATATGTAGACTCAGTTGGGCCCATAGTGAATCACTAGTTCATTTTGTTCCACTTTCTTTGCAGGAACACTGCAACTACTAAGAATTACTTTCCAGAATAAATCTTTCTTAGCAACTATTTTGAAATTTTATACAGTTAAAAAAATCTTCCTTTCTAAATGATCCAAAGCACTGAAATAGAGCCTCATCTGTTTATAAGAGATGAGTTCTGCTGCCACACTGTGCCATGCACTGTATCCTCCATCTTTCCATCCCTGTCAGCCCTGGGATAGCCCACAGTTGATGTATCACCTAATGTACCAAATTCTCTGTGTTGCCTGAATCTTCAACAGAGAATGATGAGGACTGTTGCAACAGCTGGGGATCTCCGCCATAACTGCTTAAGAAAATATTTGGGCAGTTTCGTAGTATCTGTCTGAGTGGCAGATGGGAAAGTCTAGATGTATGGCAAGATCTGGCTGTTGATACAAAGTTTAGAAAATTCTGATGCAGTTGGTTGGATTTACTTGATGAAATAAAAAAATGAGGGTTCTTTTGATGAGTAATAAATATGTTTGAATTGTAAGCCAATGTTCTGTTTCTCCAGTGGCTAGAGAAGAACACCTGCTAGTTCCCATGAAGCCCCTCTCTGTTGCAGTGGTGCGAATAGAATTTAAGCTTATTTTAGCCAAAACAGTTGAGATTAAAGAAAAGTGTTACTTTCATCATCTGGTAAGAATTATCTTTGCAAATTCATTAGGAGGTCTGTTGTGGTTTAGCCCCAGTCAGCAACTAAGCACCACACAGCCGCTCGCTTACTCCCCCCACCCCAGTGGGAAGGGGGAGAATCAGAAGAGCAAAAGCAAGAAAACTCGTGGGTTGAGATATGAACAGTTTAATAATTAAAATAAAATAGTAATGGTAGTAATGGTAATGATAACAATAATGATTATGATAATAATAATAATAATGATAATATAATAAAAAAGAAAATAACGAGAGAGAGGAATGAAACCCAGGAAAAAAGGGAAAAGAAAAAAACCCACGAGTGCTGCAACCGCTCACCACCCGCTGACCGACACTGCCAGTCCCCAAGCCGTGATCACTACCTCCCCCAGCCAACTCCTCCCAGTTAATATACTGGGCATGATGTCACATTATATGGAATACCCTTTGGCCAATTTGGATCAGCTCTCCTGGTTGTATCCCCTCCCCTCCCGGCTTCTTGTGCAGCTGGCAGAGCATGGGAAGCTGGAAAAGTCCTTGACTAGTGTAAGCACTACCTAGCAACAACTAAAACATCAGTGTCTTATCAACATTATTTTCATACTAAGTCCAAAACACAGCACTATACCAGCTACAGTGAAGAAAATTAACTATCCCAGCTAAAACCATGACAAGGTCACACTGTATATAACTGAAAGATATGAAAGGATGTAAAACAACATTGGAAGCTACCAAAATCAGTACTCCAAACATCAGAGAAATGTAGCTCAAGAACTTTTTCTAGTCAATACCAGAGTCAAGGTTTTCTCTTTTACAATGCTGGCTGCTCCTTCAGTATCTTCAGTATCAAATTTTACCTGAGCTAGTGCATGATGATGTGCTGAGCAGAAGAGTTGCTAGGGAGTGGTAGATGAGGTGATTTAAATTTCATGACACAAACTAATACTAAAAACATTTTCTGTATATTTCCCTTAGCATCCTTCCAACCTATACACATGCTGTGGCAGATGGACTCATACGCTCAGCTTGGTTCATGCCTTAGTTGCAGAGGCAAGTTACAATGAAACTTGAGGTGCAAAACCATTGAGATAATTTTAAACATGAGAGCTGTCAATGGTTTGAGCTGTGGATGTAGCATTTCCACCTCCCCTACCCGCCCCCATCTGAGTAATTCAGGCAATTGTGGATTATTTCAGAGATGTGACAATAACCAGACTTGCTTGGGTATGTTATATTTAAGGCCTAGGGTATTCTGCAGCACTAGAAGGGAACTTTGTAAAAGTTTTGTATCAGTTTATATTAATGATAGAATAATTTAAGCAGCACAATATTGCATTTCTTATCAAAGTTTTTTGCAAGTTCTTTTTTTCTGTGCTTTATTTTGATATGGTCTGGGCCCACATTCACATTGTGTTGGATTTCATGGTTGGCTCCACATTTGTAAGGTATGGCCATTCAGCTACCCGAGACCTCAGGTGCTCTGGGATTGCTGGAGGCACCCTCACAGTCATTTAAACACCCTGTCCCAATGCTTTGCTGTAGCTGGTGTCCATTTTTGCTTCTTATTTCTCCGTTTGGGCTAGTGTTTGGAAGATGAAGCTTAGCAAAGGAAATTGTTTGTTGTGAAAGCTTCACCCTTGTAATCATATAATTTGAAATTTGAGAAAACAAAACAAAAAACCTAAGACTACCAATCTGACCTCATCTTTGTTTGTAACTCCAAGACTTGTTTGTGCTTCAAGCAAGGCAGAATTACTCCGTTTGTTGTTGTGTTGCAAGGCATGCCTAAGGGAGGGGAAGAAAAGAGCTATGGAACAGGAAGTAAGAAAAAGAGAAAGAGAAAGAAATGCACTAACGCCTATATGTGGCAGTATTTACTGCCGAAAGACACTCCCAATCCTGCGTGAACCAGAAATCAACCCTAGAGTCTTATCTCTGGAGTGTATTTGGGAAACTTCAACGCATCTTTGCTTCACTGAGATAGGTGGAAAAAAGAAAGGAAGAAAGCGGAAGTGAGCAAGAGGAGGTTTATTAGGGCTTATTAGTTTTATTAGGTTTATAATCCTCATATTGTGGTTTGTGTTCACTGTATATTTCTTAGGTAGTGTTAATGTACCTTTGTACTTTGAAATCCTTGAAAATATATCTGGTTTGCTTTCTCTTCCCTCCTCTACCTCCTCCTTCTTTCCCTGTGTTCTTAATGGCCTAATCCTAAAAGGAGCAAAAAAGTTAACAGGAAAGAGGGAAAAGTTTACGGTATTTTTCCTGTTTGTTGTGAATTGGCTGTGACCAGTTAGTAGTAATAAGCAATAGCTTATAGTGGTTTCTAATACGATCCAGCACTTGTGCTGCCTCAGTTTTGATTGCTACAAGCTTAGATGGTTTGTTTGAAGCTGATGGTTTCTCCCCTCGTTTCAGGTGGAAGACCCACAAGTGGCGCAGGTGCCAGCTAGTACCATGGTATGTACGCCAAGACAGTCCAGGAGCACATGAGACTTGTGGACCTGGGCTACAAGCAAGAGGTTAGACCCTTTGTTTCTGTTATATATTCAGCAGAAATCTGTAGCTGCACTGGTGTGGGAAATGCCTAAAATTTTATTCATTATAACCTAACATTAATTTTATCTATCTTTATGTGCATCAGCAAAGGAAAATACTGAATGCTAGTATGGTGAGGTGCATCCTAACTGGTATTTGGCAAATGTTTTATTCATAAAATATCAGTAGTCATTTATTTTTAAGTATAGATACCACATTAGTGACTGATTTTATGGTATTGTTTGTTCAATTCATTTCACCATCCTTACCTGAGGCAAGATTGCAGAGGTGTTTGTGGAAAGTATGTTTTCAAAAAGAAGAAAAAAGAAAGGGATGGGTGACTTTACATGCTTCTTTTTGTGAAAAAGGTTGTGTAAATTCACCTGTGAAAATGTGACATTTTTCACATGGTGAGGGTGTGAAGACATGTTTATGGGTGTATCCATTAGACCGAATATAAGACTTTTGCTCCCTGTAAATGTTTGTTTGAAAATTTAGGATCAGAGAACCCTACAATAATTTTGAGTTGGAAGGACACTCTGGAGGTCCAGCCTTCCACTGAGAGCAGGGGCAGTTTCAAATTTAGATCCAACCCAGACCAGAGGAGTTTGCTTAAGGCCATGTCTCAACACGTTTGGAGTATCTCCCAGGATGGAGATCCTACAGCCTCTCTGGGCATTTGCTCCAGTGCTTGTCCTTGGTCTAGCACTGCATTTTTTTTTCCTAGTGTCTAAGCTGAAATTTCCCTTGCTGCAATTTGTGTCTGTGGCACCTTTTCCTTTCACTATATATCTCTGAGAACAGTCTGGCTCTCTCTTCTCTATACCCTGGAATTAGGTAGTTGTAGAGAGCAATGGGAGCATGAGAAATGCAGGACTTTGCATTTACACTGTTAAAGTTCAGTGCCAGCCCATTTCTTCAGGCTGTCAAGGTCCTCTGAATGGCAGCCCTACCCTCCAGGCAAGTATTGAGTGCTCCTCTCAAACGGGTCTCGTCCCCAAACTTGCTGAGGATGCTTTCTGTACAGGTTGTTAAAGATGCTAAACAGAACTGGCTCTGGAATTAACCACTGAGGTGCAGCGCTCTTAACCAACTGCTGGTTGGAAGTCAAAACCAGTGACCGTTCGAGCCCAGTGATTCAGACATTTTTCCGCCATTCCATTTGAAAATAAATAATTTTAGCATCCCTATCCAGCTTTACTGTCACCTGTCTTGAAGAGAGTTTTGTGGAAGTAACAGAACGGTGTATGTGTGACTCTGTTAAGTATAGTCAGGAGATGGTTTTTTAGGTGCATTAAATAAATTCAGTACGAAAATAATTGCAGCTCCTACTTACTGTGTTACAGTAATTGAATTGCTTTGAACTACTAGTCAACCCTGAATTCTAGGAAGGTTTTTTTTCTTTTGCCTTTCCTGAGTGCAAACGCCTATCCATTAAAACAATATTGGCTCAGCAGATTGTGGAATTCCTGAGCAAGGACACTGCTAACTGTAGAATTGAAATATTCTGGTCGTTAACTTCCTTGCAGTATTAAAGGAGGTTATGGTATACTGAAAAAAAAAAGTCGTAGAGCAAATCTTAACCTAGTAACTCCTACCACTTACTCAGAAAGTGTTACAGGAGATCAATTGAGGGCTTACCACAAAATGAAACCTGAAGGTATTGCCTGCTAATACAAAAGACTTCTGGCTGTGGTAATTCTTTCAAAGGTCTATCACTAATGCAATCTATTTGTAGCAGCTCTGGAGGATACATTCAGATTACACACTGAGAAAATAAGATTTCTGTCTTTGACGGTAGGAGTTCAGATAGAACAAAATATTGTCTTCTGTACTTGCATGGTAGTACCTAAATCACTTGACTTTGCCTCAAAGTCAGTTAATAAAGGAAGATAGCTAACTGTACTGCATGGAAATTGGGTTTTATTATTCTTGTGCATCATGAGAGTTTCCTTTTTTTAAACTGTAATTTCAATCATGTGTGGTACGCACACAGGCAGAGTAATACTTTATTTTGGAGTTACTGGGCATACAGTTCTCAAATTTGATAAAATAGATTGGCAGAATTTTTTTTCTGGTACTACGCAGAGTTTGATCTTGCAAAGGTTGACGTATTCAAGCAATAGTCTTATTCCTACAAGCAGATATAATGGAAGTAGCTCTCTAGCATAATGTGGTCAAGCAGTAGGATGAGTAATTGTTAATTAAGAACCTGGGAGCAGCTAAGCCTGAAGAAAGCAGGTGGTCTTGGTAGAATTCTGTAAATGTTTCTGAGATCAACTGTTATAAAAGGGAGATTTTTGTTTACTCTTCCTTTTTATTAAGTATATCCAATGTATAAATTTTATTGAGGACTCATGGAGAAAGTTAAGTTGGACAACCAAAGATTATTTGTGCCTCAGTCCAACTATCTAAATATGAATCTAAATATTGTCTAGCCTGTTGCAGTGGTGAAAGTTACAGGCATTAAAGACAGCATTTTTTTGTCCGGTATTTTTCCCATTGATGTAAATTATGTAAATTAACATAAGATATAAGTTTCAAACACAAGTATATTATGTATCACACAGAATCACATAGAATCATATAGGTTGAAAAAGACCGTTAAGATCATTGAGTCCAACTGTAAACCTAACACTGCCAGTTCACCACTAAACCATGTCCCTAGCACCACATCCAAACATCTTTTAAATACCTCCAGGGATGGTGACTCAACCACTTCCCTGGGCAGCTGTTCCAATCCCTGACAACCCTTTCAGTGAAGTAATATTTCCTAATACCCAGTCTAAACCTCCCCTGGTGCAGCTTGAGGCCATTTCTTCTTGTCCTATCACTCATTACTTGGGAGAAGAGACTGACATGCACCCCGCTATAACCTCCTTTCAGGTAGTTGTAGAGAGTGATAAGGTCTCCCCTCAGCCTCCTTTTCTCCAGACTAAACAACCCCAGTTCCCTCAGCCGCTCCTCATCAGACTTGTGCTCTAGACCCTTCACCAGCTTCGTTGCCCTTCTTTGGACACACTCCAGCACCTCAGTGTCATTCTTGTACTGAGGGGCCCAAAACTGAACACAGTATTCAAGGACCGGCTTCACCAGTGCCAAGTACAGGGGGACGATCACTTCCTTAGTCCTGCTGGCCACACTATTCCTGATACCAGCCAGCATGCTGTTGGCCAAATTGGCCACCTGGGCACACTGCCAGCTCATATTCAGCTGGCTATCAACCAGCACCCCCAGGCCCTTTCCTGCTGGGCAGCTCTCCGGCCACTCTTCCTCAAGCCTGTAGTATTTCATGGGGTTATTGTGGCCCAACTGCAGGACCTGAAACTTAGCCTTGTTGAACACTATACAGTTGGCCTTGGCCCATCGATCCAGCCTGTCCAGATGCCTCTGCAGAGCCTTCCTACCCTCAAGCAGATCAACACTCCCACCCAACTTGGTGTTGTCTGCAAACTTACTGAGGGTGCACTCGATGCCCTCGATCAGATCATTGATAAAGATGTTAAACAGAACTGGCCCCAGCACTGAGCCCTGGGAAACACCATTTGTGACTGGCTGCCAACTGGATTTAGCTCCATTCACCACAACTCTTTGGGCCTGGCCATCCAGCCAGTTTTTTACCCAGTGAAGAGTACGCCTGTCCAAGCCATGAGCAGCCAGTTTCTCCAGGAGAATGCTGTGGGAAACAGTGTCAAAGGCTTTACTAAAGTCCACATAATCAACATCCACAGGCTTTCCCTAATCCACTGAGAGGGTCACCTTGTCATAGGAGGAGATCAGGTTAGTCAAGCAGGACCTGCCTTTCATAAACTCATGCTGACTGGGCCTTATCACTTTGGTTATCCTGCATGTGCTGCATGGTGGCACTCAAGATGATTTGCTCCATAACCTTCCCTGGCACCAAGGTCAGACTGACAAGGCCGGTAGTTCTCCGGATCCTCCTTCCAGCCCTTCTTGTAGATGGGCGTCACAGTTGCTAATCTCCAGTCAACTGGGACATTCCCAGTTAGCCAGGACTGCTGATAAATGATGGAAAGAGGCTTGGTGTCACTTCTGCCAGTTCCTTCAGTACTCTTGGGTGGATCTCATCCAGCTCCATAGACGTGTCTTTGTCTAAGTGGTGTAACAGGTCGCTAACCATTTCCCCTTGGATTATGGGGGCTCCATTCTCCTCCCTGTCCCTGTCTTCCAGCTCAGGGGGCTGGCTACCCAGAGAACAACTGGTCTTACTATTAAAGACTGAGGCAAAGAAGACATTAAGTACCTCAGCCTTTTCCTCATCCTTTGTCACTATGTTTCCTCCCACATCTAATAAAGGCTGGAGATTCTCCTTAGCCCTCCTTTTGCTGCTAATGTATTTACAGAAGTATTTTTTATTGTCTTTTACAGCAGTAGCCAGATTAAGCTTGAGTTGGGCTTTGCCCCTTCTAATTTTCTCCGTGCATAACTGCACTACGCCTTTGTGGTCCTCCTCACTTGCCTGCCCCTTTTTCTAAGGTCATAAACTCTCCTTTTTTTCCCTGAGTTCCAGCCAGAGAGCTCCGTTCAGCCAGGCTGGTCCTCTTCCCTGGTGGCTCATCTTTTGGCATATGGGGACAGCCTGCTCCTGCGCCTTTCAGATTTTCTTCTTGAAGAATGTCCAGCCTTCCTGGACTCCTTTGCCCTTCAGGGCTGCCTCCCAGGGGACTCTGCTGATCAGTCTCCTAAACAGGCCAAAGTCTGCCCTCCAGAAGTCCAAGGTGGCAGTTCTGCTGACCCCCCTCCTTACTTCTCTGAGAATCAAAAAGTCTATCATTTCATGATGGCTATGCCCAAGATGGCCTCCAACTATTGCATCACTGACAAGTCCTTCTCTGCTCACAAACAACAGGTCCAGTGGGGCACCTTCCCTAGTTGGCTCACTCACCAGTTGTGTCAGGAAGTTATCTTCTACACACTCCAGCATCCTTCTTAGACTGTTTCCTCTCTGCTGTGTTCTATTTCCAGCAGACATCTGGTAAGTTGAAGTCCCCCACGAGGACAAGGGCTAGCAATTGTGAAGCTTCTCCCAGCTGCTTGTAGAATAATTCATCTGCCTTTTCATCCTGGTTGGGTGGTCTGTAACACTCTCCCACCATGATATCTGTCTTGTTGGCCATCTCCCTGATTCTTACCCATAAACACTCAAACCTATCATCTCCATCATTAAGCTCTAGACAATCAAAACACTTCGTAACGTACAGGGCTACCCCACTGCCTCTTCTGCCTTGCCTGTCCCTTCTGAAGAGTTTATAGCCATCCGTCCCAGCACTCTAGTTGTGTGAGTCATCCCACCATGTTTCTGTGATGGCAAGTATATGACAGTTTTCCTGCTGCACAATGGCTTCTATCTCCTCCTGTTTATTTCCCATTATGCGTGCATTTGTGTAGAGGCACTTCAGCTGGGCTGTCATCCGTGTCACCTTCTTAGAGGAACAGCCCACTGGTGTTCCCCTCTTGGCTCCTATTACCTCAGTAGCCCCCAGCTCATCTCTGTACAACTTCAGCTGTGCTCCAGTGAACACAACGCATCTCAGAGACACAGGCTGAGTGCCCTTGCTAGCACCCCGTCCCTCTAATCTTGGTGTGTCATCCCTCAGCTTGTTAATATCAGGCAAGCCTGATATTAACCCCCTCTCCCTTCAAGTCTAGTTTAAAGCTCTGTCAATGAGCCCTGCAAGCTCATGAGCAAAGACCCTCTTTCTCCTTTGAGAAAGGTGAATCCCATCAGACACCAGGAAGCCTGGTGCGGTGTAGGCCATCCCATTATCACAAAAACCAAAATTGTGGTGATGACACCAGCCGCAGACCCATGTGTTAATAGATTGGGTGCATCTGTTCCTTCCAGTGTCACTGCCTGCAACTGGAAGAAGAGAAGAGAAAATTACCTGTGCTCCAGAGTCCCTTATTAGCCATCCCAAGGCCCTGAAGTCTCTTTTGATTGCCCTTGGACTACGTGTTGCAGCTTCATCACCTCCCACATGGAAAAGCAGTAACGGGTAACACTCCAAGGGCTGTATCAGGCTAGGAAGTTTCCTAATGATGTCCTTAACCCAGGCCCCAGGGAGGCAGCAGACTTTCCAAAGAGGAGGGTCTGTCTGGCATATTGGACCCTCTGTTCCCCTCAGAAGGGAGTCACCTACAACTCATCTCTTCTTCCTCGTGGAGGAGGTTGTGATATGAGGGGTAGGCCTTTCTGACCCTGGCAACACCTCTGGTGTAGATGGACTGTCATCCACATCATCCGTTGACTGGTATTCCACCTGCAGAGCCTCATACCTGTTATACAGAGGCACCTGGGAAGGCGAGGTGGGCAAGGAGGGTGTTCGCCTGCAGCCCCAAGCATGGACTTGCCTCCATTCACTCTTTTCCTTTGAGCTACTGCCTTCAGCCTGGTGGGGGAGGGATACAGGAACCCCTCGATCTTGGGTTTTCTCTGGTGGCTGCTCCAGTTTCTGTTTCAGGAAGGGCAGAGCATGGCACCACCAGTCTATCTTTTTCTCAGCCTCCCTGATGGTCCTCTACCTTTCTACCTCCTCTCGTAGCTCTGCCACCAGGCTGAGCAGATCGTCCACCTGGTCACGCCTCACACAGCTGTTCTCACAGCTGCCATCCGTTACCAGTGAAAGGCTCTGGCATCCCTGTGGCCTGAGACCTGGATGGCTGCATGTTTTCATGGGAGCTCTGTCTGGGTTGCCACATCCATTCTGATGAGTGCAGAGGGCATAGCTTTCCACTGGCTGGATGCCATAGCTAAGCTACTACTGAAAGGATGATGACTACTCAGTGAACTCACTTCTTGGGCTGGTAGGGTGACTACATCCTTCCTGCGCACAAACTGCCACGCCCTGGCTGATGCGCCATGCTCTGTTGGCAGTGCTCCTGGTCACTCGCACTCCCTAGGCTGCTTTTTATAGGCATGGGAGGAGCTGCCATTGCTTTGGCAAGGCCCTCGCCTCATCAGCATCTCCCCCCAGAGCTGGTGCGTCTCTTCACTGTCCTGGTGCTTCCCTGCTTCAGAAAAACCCCTGTGCACCAAGATCTGCAGATCCACTGCAGATCGGGCCAGCTCCAGAGCAGCTCCCCCCTGGTGACTGACCGGCTGTATCATGTCTCAGTGTTTTAATACCTGACAATGTGTTGAATATATTTTTTACTTTCATGCTCAGTAATGTAAACTGATATTCTGTAGGAACTAACTAAACTAGTATTTTTAGATTGAGAAAAGTAAAATATTTTCTGTTTTCTTGAACACCTTTACAATGAATATGACTTGGAAGTAACAGTTGAATTTTTGCACAAAACTAACTTACACTTTGGAAAACATACTTCTGCCATTCTAGAGATTATTGGTTGAAGTTGTATTTACTTTGCACCTCAGAAAGTTGCATTTTGAGCATGCATAGTGTGTTTTATTTGTTTTATATAGGTTATCTCCTACACAGGGCATTAACATATTCCCTTTCCCCTCTTACATTTCAAATTCTGCCATGAGATAGCCTTGTGTGAATTTTCAGTGGTGCATGTTATTTTTTTGGTTCCCTGCACAAGAGTTAATTTTATGCAAGGTGTTCGCTGAAGGGACGCTGACCTAAAAGCAAGCATCTGGCTGACTGAGCTCTGCCCTGGACAGTATTAGAAAGATTTCACAAGTTTCTGAAGGAAGACTCTGAAAGAGGGTTTCTCCCCTCTCCCTGCTAATTCTTGGCTCCCTCCTGCATACTTGGCTTGACATAAACAAAGTTTCTACAGGCTATGGAAAACTTTGCATGACAATATGTTATTAAAAGTTCTGTACTATAAATCATTTATTTAAAGATTATTTTGTGATGTAGATATAGAAAAGACTGAGCTACTACTGTGCAAGTCCTTTTAACCACCCAAAAATCAGGAAATGCTAAACACTGAAATGTGAAATCCATTTGGTGTAACATTCTGTTACTGCATTTATAATGTGACACTGGAATAAAGGTATTTTGAACAGATCATTTAACTGTTTTTTGGTGATTTCTGTACAAATGTTTACCATACTGTGAAAAAGTAGACATAGCAGCATTTCTTTTTCAATTTTACCTCTCAAATTTCTGATGCTCATGAATGCAGAAATCACACATTCATTCATCTGTTTGTGGTGATTTACTTTTGATGACAAATTGAAGCAATAATCTTATAGAAGTAATCTCAGCCCTTTGGTTTCCTGTGGATTGTCCTTTCATTTTGTGACAATACTCAGTAGAGCAAGTAATTGCATTTCTTGTATTTGAGAACAGTTCTCAGTTCCTCTTTTTCAGTGCAAGGGGATGTTGCCAATGCTATTAGTTTGTCCTGTTTCTGATCTGATTGCCTACGCGCACTGTAACACATAACATATCAGCAAATATGTTAAATAAGAAAGAATAGGAATGTGCACCAGGGAAAAGGCACATCTGAATATGCATTTATTAGCAGTTTATTTTGAACAAAGTAGTCTGCACTGTTCATATTTTAGTTAGAAGGATAATCAAATCTGAAGAAAAATCTAGAAGATAGAAATCATTAAAAATGACTGGTTAGGTGTCTGATCTTGAGAGTCTATGAGTAACAGAGCATATGCATGCCTTGCTTTATATCACAGCTTTACTATTTACATTTCCATTCTTTAGCTTTTTTATCACATTGATCTTCCTTGGCAGAAGAGATATTTGGGTGAATCATAAAGTTTAGAACTGTGATTCATTGTTAAAGACAGGTCTGTTTCTAGCTGTCTTGTATAATGAAGGTTTTGTTACAAATCATGTCAGTTTAAATGGACATGTCACAAAAATAGAACTTGGGTCAATGCAGAGGAAAGAGAATAAAACGGTTTGGTGTTTTTCTGGTTTTGTTTTAAGAACATGGTTTTTGAGAATTTTTTAAAGAAAAAAGTTTGTTAATCATTCATGCAAATGATGGACAAATATTTATATCTAAATCTAAGCATAGTAACGTAGCATTTAATACCTGAGCAGCAAATTAATTGTTGTAGTCATGAACCTTATTTGAACAAGGCAGACAGTCATGACAATTGTGTTGGATTTCTCTAATGAATGAAAATTTGCAGTCGTATCACTTGTAAAATGCTTTTTAACAGTGGATAAGCAGGGCAGGAATGTATTATAGAATTGCAGTAACTTAAGACTTCTGTCTCTTGTTCAAATACCTCAAGAGAGCATATTATGGGTGCATCAGCAAGGAGTTTGAAAATTCCTTTTGACCCTATCCAACAGGAACAGGAAACGTAGAGAAAAGACATTTTTTACTGCAAGAGCATTTACGTTGTGTTTATTTTCATAAGCTGTTTCTCAATGAACAAGAATAAATTGACCAGATGTCTTGATGAGTCACCTGAAACCCAGGAGGAGGAGGCACAGAGTGTTGGCAAATGCAAAACACAAAAAAAAAGAACAAGAGAGTAAATGATTGATAAAGCCAGGCTACTAGTATTTGATGGGGATGTGGGCTATAAAACACACTGTGAGAGGAACCTGCTCCAGCTAGGGTGTGCTAAGAGATACTACTTTGTATTCTTAAGGCTGACATTCATTAGCACATAGATAACTTCAAAGTAGTGGTGTGCTCAGGGAGATAGATTAATGTATGAAGTTTGAAATTGTGAACAACTTAGGCAGGTATGTGTTATGTTATGCTCATAACTTAAAAATCTATGTCAGTAAACCTCAGCTCCAGTGACTTCTGAAGGAACCTAGAAATACAGTTCAAATCCCTTTTGAATTGTATAGGAAAACCTGGGAAACTTACTGAAAAGGCTTGTTTTGCCAGTAGCTTCTGTGCATGTAAGTAGGGATTGTTGGACCGCATCCCAATGCTAGTGAAGAGGACATGTAGTAGATGAGAAGCTTGAGTGCCCAAAGTGCAATAGCCTTATCACATCATGATGTATATGTATGGATGCACATGGTAAGGGCTATCCCAGTGACTAAAAAGAGATTTGCAAAAGGATGCACAGCCTGCAGTCCTTGCCACACCATAAATCTTCCTCAGAGTTATGTAGGAGGAATGGGATGAAAATTGTGAAATCTATCAGCATATTTTGTATATCAAGAGGAGGGTTATTTGTAAAATTTAAGCAGAAGCTTAAGTAACCTGGCTGTCAGAGAAAATATCTGAATAGCTGTACTTGATGTCACTGGGAATTGGCCATTATTAAAGAGCTGATCCCAAGCTCTCGCTATCCTTCATTCGCAGGGTGTATGTAGAGTTATTTGAAAGACAGTAGAGCAGGGGAATTGGAGGAAGCTTCCCAGGATGGCCATGAGCACATGAGGAGGCCTTGCAGACTTGTTTGAGCCACAGGGTGGCTCAGAGGCAAAACCAGTGGTCAAAAGCGCTTTCCTCTCACTGTGGCTAAGCAGTGACAGTGGCCTCCATCTCTGGGCATTGCTTATGGGAGCAGAGGGATTTGGTCTTGTGGGGTTTTCAAGCCCTCATTGAAAGCACAAGAAAAGAGACAAAATCATGAAGGACTGCTGCTCCTTCATGGAGCTATAAACTATTTTATATATTTTATTTTAACGCCATAGGGACTTAACAGATGAGAGTGCCCTATTGCCTGGTTCATATTTTAGTCACTGCAAAGGACAACCAGCAGCTTCAGGTTTTGTACTGAAGTAATAATTTGAACAACAGTGCTCAAGAACAATATTTACATGAGAAATTAATTTTTTTATTGGCAAAAAAAGAGCCAAAATCTCCAGGGAATTTCATTCAGCAGAAACACATTGTTGTTCTCTGGCACGTAACTTAGGTTTGTATTTTCACAATATTATTGGCATGTGCTCCTGAGTAAGATACTTTGTGATAGAAACTTTTCATCATGCAGTGTCTAGTCTGCCCTGTCTCACAGAAAAAGAAACAAACATAGATGAAATTGTAGCCTAAGCAGCATTGATAGTAGGTATAAGAAAAGTTAGTGTGCTGAAATAATTCTTGCCTTTCTAGAAATGAAGTACAATATTTTTGTTGTTAAAAATATTGTTAAAAGTTTGTTGTTGAAAAAATGCTATCACAAGTGTATTGTAAAACAAAGGACATAGAGCATGTTCATTTATAAAATAATTTTTAGGTGTAGGAGTCACTGAATCTCACGCCTCAGTGAAATCTTAGTGAAGTATACTAATGATAACACTGGCAAGGTTTTTATGTAAACCCACACGCAACAGGACTTGTTAAAATACAGTCTTAGTGTTGTGTTACGCCAACAACAAATATATTAGCCTATAGTCCCTTGTGGCTTGGTGGAAACAATGCTATCAGATCAAGTTTTAATTACATCGAAGTCCCTTGTCTAAAAAATTTAGACTGCCGTTTATTTCACACCTTTCTTCTGGGAGATAATAATTGTTAAATACCAAAACAATTTTGTAAGTTAATGGTTTCCATGTTAAATTTGATTTTTCTGTTAGCACTATTCCTGTTTTATGATTTCACTTAACAATTACTTGGGCTTAATTCAGTAATAGAAAAACCATGCTCTTTCCACTTACTGCTAATGCCTGTAATAAATATAATGTGGTTGTATAGGCAAAATAATTAGTCTGGCACTGCATAGCTTTATAGTAGTTGAAGACACTTCTCTATAGTGAGTTAATCATTGATCTCAGTGCCTTTTACAGAATATAATTAAAGAATCATGAGTTTGATCAGAGAGGCAGGGGATGAGTTTGCCCAAATTAGGTTGTGACTGGAAAAAGTAACTCCACTAACAGCAAGAGCATTTCAGATGTCAAGTAAAACATTTACCTGGCCAAAATAATGTATTAATGGAATGTATACAGTTGTAAAAATCCCTACTTTAAGCAATGGAAAAATACCCACTCTTTGACAGTCACAAGGAGTATAAACCTTTCAAGCTGATACATGAATCTGTAGAATAACAATAGGAAAAAGGAATATAGAGCCAATCACCCAGGTCTTGTCAACCAGAAGTAACATGAATAGTTATGGACAGGCGCTGTGAAAATTAGGATTCAGGAATTGATTTGGTATGCCAAGCTGTCCTCTAATTTTTGTAGTTATTAAGGTGAAATATTTAGGACTCAAGAATGAAGAGTTTTTCTGCTTTGATTGCTACAGTAGAACTGATAGTTAGTCTGGGAAAAAAACAAACTGTTAATCCTCAGGGGAGCTTCTCACCTGGGTCTTCTTGATGTAAATTCGATGCACTAATATAAGTCTGAAAATTTTATGACAGAGTGGATAGATGCCCACGGAGTAATGTTTAATAACCAAGAAAGATGAGGGAATGAACATTGGCTTTAGAAAAACCCAGTTTAGCTAAAAAGGAAGTATGTTCTTCAGTAGACAATGTTTATGGCCTATCAAAGGACTAGATGGAGAGGCAGTACCTAAAATGGGTATTAAACTTTTGAAGGAGGTTATTAAAAGTTATTGGGTTAATTAGTGGACCGTCTGTTAGCCCTTGGCTAGGTATAGTTTTCATTGCTAAAAATGGTGGCCTGTATCTCCCTGAGAATGCAGTGAAGATAATGCAATTAGTTTTGCTGATGCATGCACATGCCAAGGTCAAACTCAAGACGGAGGATTTAGGTTTGACCTCTGTGAATTTCCACATGGTAGAACTAATCTGAACTGTGTTTTTACCTCAGGGAAACTGATGTCTGTTATTAGCAGAGAAGAGTATCTCACAAGAATCCAAAACCATAGCCTAGGCTTGCATTGGAAGATACTGTTTTGACTTGTGTTTTTCCAAAATATTTGTGTAATTATAGAAATCGTATAGTAGGTACACTTAACACATCCTTAAAGTAGTTGTTGTATGGATTTTCAATTTTCAGATATTCATTGTTGCTCATTGAATGACTATAATTATATATAAAGAAAAAAGGGTTTCCTCATGTAAACCACACCAATAATAATAGGATTTGACAGAATAATTGTATTAGACAATGTACAGCTGGTCAGTCCCCCAATAAGCACAACTTAATGCAGTACTGAGCCTATTACAAGCAGTGTTGACAGCCCTGCTCCAAAGGGCAGTCAAGGATCAGGGAAGTTGTTTGCTTAGCATCTCTGGAAAAACAAAACCCCCTCCCTTTCACAGTGTTTTACCACAGACGTGTGGCAAAAACAATTCACTTGGGACCTTTGGATATGTTTTAGTAGGCACATGATGAAATGGACCATGTGGGCCATCAAGTTCAGCTTCCTACAGTCATCATGAGATAGAAATTTAGTTTAGAACTATCAGACAAAAAAACTTTTTTCAGAAATCATAGGTCACTAAACCTTTAGGATTACCTTACAACAATCTAAAAAAAAAAAAAAAAGTAGTTTCCTCAAATATTCTTCTTTCTTCCTCCAGGAGGAAATAGTCACTCATAGCCATTTTTCTGGTTTATTTTGAAACTCTGCATTCAAACCCCACTTTTCTCCAACAGTTGAACTTGGTTATGCCATAATAGTTTTGTTAGCAATATTTATATTTTTTTTCAATTCACATACCAATAAAACAATTATTTTCAGTACAATTGAAGTGCTATGCTTAAATTATGGAACAGAGTATAATATAAAACATGATGTCCCCTCATATGTATACAGAATGATATATTGTGTTCAGATGCAATGTTACTGCAACAATTGGTGACCCAAATTACTTTCACAGTCATTATGAGATACTGCATATATTGTGTGCTGTCAGATGCCAAGAAGCACAAATACAATTCTATTGTGTAAACAACTAGAAGTTTCCAATCTTGTTATTGCATAATAAGCTTTATGTTGTTTTGGGCAAGGAAATAAAATTAGATTTACTGAGGCTTAGGTTAGAATAATAGATAAGCAACCATGTTAAAAAAAAATAAAATTATCCCTGAGGAAAAATAACAAATCACTGCTTAAGACTATATTAATGAAACAGCCTTATCCTTTGTAAATTATGTTCCAACTTCTTCCTTTTGTGCCACCTGAAGTTTTCTTAAGAAACTATTTTTTTTTTCTTATAAGAAAGAAGCTTTATTCAGGATATGGCTATCCTATTATAAAACATCGTAGCCCTATTGGCTGATACTCTACTCATAGCAAACATGTTTTTTCCTTCAATCCTTTTTCAGGACTAAAAATTGCTGAAGAACATCAGGCAGCAATACAGTTGTGGATGGTTAAGCGGTATCCAGAACTCAAATATGTTTCTAAATTTTATGTCTGTCCCTTTTTCTAAAATACATGCTGCTGATACAACTTTATAGCTTATACAATATTCAGCTACTTAAAATGGCATTGCAAATTTTTAATGTCTGAGTTATAGGCTATATCTGTAGGAAAAATGATAATGTGAAAAGTGGTATAACAGGTGTGGATAAGATGGTGCAACCTTTATAATATTTACAGTTGTCTGTAAGATTTATTTTTCTTTCCTGGTAAGTTCTAATAAATAGAAATTTAAACAGAATCTCAAAAAAGTCAGAAATGTCAAATGTATTCATTCGGGATATAAATGACTGCAAATATTAGGTTGTTGTATAGCTATTCTGGGCTTTCAGTGTGATTTTATGGTTGAATATTGCAGACTTACTAAACTGAATAGAGACATTAATGAAAAAATCGCTGAATTAAACTCCATCCCTTTTTGCTTCCAGCAATTACTTGTCGCAGACAAGACGGAGGACAGGCTGATATCAGTGAGTGCCTTAAATACTCTGGCCCATTACCATCCTTAACACAGACGTGCCAGATTCCATGCCAAGATGACTGTCAGTTTACGAACTGGTCAAAGTTTTCTTCCTGTAATGGGGACTGTGGAGGAGTCAGGACAAGAAAACGCACTCTTGTCGGTAAGAGTAACCAGAAAAATAATGCATCTTTTATTAATTGTTGCTAGTATTTTGATTAAAATCTGTGTTGTTCTGAGGTTCCCTTATGACAAGCAAGCAAAGTTTGTCATCACGGAAGAAGGGAGACCCAATGTCACTGTCATGCTCTATATACCGTTGGTGGAACAAAAATATAACCTCTCAGGAGAACAAACTCCTGCCATATGTCTGAGACTCCTGATCATGGGGAAGTGGCTAGAGAGAAGATGGGAGAACATAGGAGGCCGGGGTTTCTTCTAAGTGGAGCACACATAGTAAACTGCAAAGCAGACCATTTCTTTTCCTGACAGGCAAGTCAGCACTGTCTGTAGTTCCAGGGAGGCAAAAAATGTAAAACAGCCTAATTAACCAACAAACTGATCCAGTCCAAGGAAATAAAATAAAAAAATCTTTACCTGCATTTTTGTTGAGCCCTGTGTTATTTTTTCACCAAAAGGGGCACAATTATTTGCTATTAATATTTTGCTATTTAAAAGGTTTTCATACCATGTTTATTCCAAACCCTGATTCTGCAGCCTACTTCTGTGCACAGAGAGGTCAGGAAGGTTGCTGGTTTATGGTTTATCATGTGTACAGAATTATGTCCTTGAGATTATGTATTTGTGCTAAGCATTCAACAAATATAAGAGACAGACCTTTGAGGTTGCACTCTCAAGCAATTTCTCTGAGTTACAATTTAAAATATGAAAATATTTTTCCAAAAGCTTTTTTTTTTTTTGCTTAAACTTTATTTTACTGGTAGTTTTCAGGCAAATGTTGGACAATTTAGTGAATGTTGAAAGAAAGGCATGTAACTCACAAACACTAACTGATTGGCTTCATGGTATAAAAAGCCAAAAACCTTGGGGTCTTCAACATGATGTAGGTAGTGTGAGGCTCTTGGAGAAGTCCTGGGGTAGGAAATCTCTTCACATCACTCAAATCACTTTTAGTCCCAAATAAGGTTAAACAAGTTTAATTCTACTAAAACGAGAAACTAGATTTGGAAAACTGCTAATGAAAACCAGAGTGGCCACAGACCATATTAATTATTTGCATTTTCTTGATTTATATGTGTTTTCTCAGCTAAGAGTTGAGGAAGCAGATCTGCAATTTGTTTTAATTCCTCAGCAACCATGATTCCATGCACAAGCTGTATCTTGCCAGCATTTTCTAACCAGATTGAATTCTCACCAGACTGAATTAGGTCTGTTTTCTTTGGGTTTGTTTTTTTTTTACACTGAACTGTAATTGAGAAAAAAAAAATCTTGCTGCAATTCCCCTGGAACTTCCAATAGAAAACCTTATAGTAGAAAATCTAGTGAAAGTGGATTTTTCTTTTTTTTTAAATTGGTGAGAGACCAATCAACAGTCATCTCCCCTTAACAGGATCAGGTGTTAACCCACTTGCGTTCCTCTTCCTACTTCTGCTCTTGGCTACACCAGGACTTCCCTCTCAGATGGTGTTTTTGTGCATTAGAATTACTATGGCAGCTGAGTGCTTTTCAGCCTCTTGCTATAGATCATCATTTTCAGCCTTAAGCTTTGCTTTACCTCTTTTGAACTTCTTAGCTGCAGTCTTAAAAGTCAGATTTGTGATTAAGCCAGACCTTTCCCTGGCTAAATGTTTGCTTTCCAATTTCTTTTTGTTCTCCGTTCTTCCATTGCCTTAATCCAGCAGCTCAGATCACCACATGAGGCAATGCGTCACTTAATTTTCTGCCTTATTTCTTGACACAACTAAGAATGCTCTTACTTTGTGTCCTTTGAAATCTCTTGAGGTCTTAGTTAACAGAGTAAAAAGTTTTTCCAATGATGTCCAACCCCTTGACACAAACTTTTCCTTGTTCCACATGATGGACACCCTTCCACTTTGAAACATTTTTTTTTCCCAACTTCTTTTAATCTGTTTTGTTTTGTTTTGTTTTTTATTTCTTCTGCATGAAATGAAGAGAAAAACACATGCTCTGCTTCTAAATTGTAACTGAAACCTCAAGAGTGAGACTTGGCCTCTGTCACAGCACTATTTGCCAATTAGTCTGTATTGTCTGTGGTGGAGGAAAGCTAGCTAAGGGGGGTGCCCATTAGCAGCCTCAGAAAGAATGTGATAGGATCCAAACCATATTCCCACTCCATCCCCCTGCAAATCAGAAGACCTGTGGACAATGAATAATTCATGATCTTCAAGAAGGCTCACTGTGGCTGTCTTATAACTCCAGTGAACTTTATGCCAGGTTTGCTTCCACAAGGGAAAAAAAAAAAAGCCTCCCAACAATTTTTTTTATTTCAAAAACAAAGCAAGAAAGAACAGATTCTTTTACCACACTATTAACATTTTGAGATATTTCCCTGTACTGAGTTAAGTTACCCCTTCAAACTTGCTAAGACTGTGATGTGTGCTGTGGTGTATTCTCTGTGGCAATGTGCTTCCCAGGCTAAGACGTAAAGTTGACTTGGAGTAAATTCATAATTATTTATGGTGAAAATGAGGAGGAGGAGGAGGAGAAGTGTATTTTTAGTATGAAGTTGTGCTGTCAAAAGAAAGATAAACTTTTCTTCAGGTACCTTTGTTCTATTCTAAATGGAGGCAGTAGTGAATACAAGCACTAAGGGTGCTGCAAAGTTGTGTCTAGTGCCTTGTTTTGAATGGCAAGGAAAATACTACAGAATATTAATTTACAGTAGTATCTAAGTTACAAGCATTTTTAAAACTACTTTTGCAAAGACTTCTACATTAATATATATGAGCTGTCTAGTATGGAAAAGAAAACTGAGCAAACTTTACCAAAGAGAAGAGTAAAAATAGATTTAACAGAAAGTTGAAGGTGAGTGGATGGCTATGCTCCAGTTGAGGAAGGAAAATGTGAAGAGATTTGAAAAGACACAAATTCACAGAAGGAGCTTATTCTATTAGAGGGGAAGAATGGTAATTATTAACAAATGTATGATAACAGGTGATGAAATTAAAGGATTTTGACATTTTGAAAGAAGGTACTACCGTAGCAAAGATGCATGTTACTTCCTTCTGCAATTTCCTTCAACTTGAGAAAGTTTTATCCAGGGACAATTTCTTCTATTGGACTGCACACTGCTGATGAAATAGGGGGGAAAGGGTATACTTGTTTAATTGCTAACTTTTTCAAACTGTACTCCCCAATCACTTTTTTCCAAAGTAAATATAAATATATAGCTTTATTTTAAAAGGGTTTGCCTTTGTGCAAATTTTAGGTATTCGTCACTTAAGAAATTCAAGTCATTAACCTAAATGAATAAAGATTAATGTAACTAGTTTTAGGCATATGTATTTGATTGCAAGCATTTGTTACAGAAGTCTAAATGAAATTTTTGAGGAGATAGAAACTGATACAAACTTTCTAAAATAATTATTTCTTCTTTCTAGGAAAAAGTAAGAAAAAGGAAAAGTGCAAAAATTCTCAGTTATATCCTCTGATTGAGAATCAGTTTTGTCCATGTGACAAGTACAGTGCTCAGCCTGTGGGAAATTGGTCAGACTGTATTTTACCAGAGGGTAAGGTGGAAGTATTGCTGGGAATGAAGGCACAAGGAGACGTTAAGGAATGTGGACAAGGCTATCGTTACCAGGCCATGGCATGCTATGACCAAAACAATCGACTTGTGGAAACATCACGATGCAACAGTCATGGTATTTAGAAATCTCTTTTCTTTCATCTGTTTACTTATATGCTCTGTTGCATTCAACATAATGTGTGTGTACAGGTAGAAGTACAAGATTAGTATTTATTGCTTAGGTTGCATTTTATTCCAAGGTACCTTCAAACTCAACACACATTTTTGCTGACTTGCAAAATAGTAAACTTAATTTTTATTGATTACTGCAGTGCAATATTTAAAAGTAAAATCCTGGTAAATTACTAACTAGGTATTTAAATAGATAAAAGTAAAATTCTGTCATTTTTCCTGATAACTGCTCCTGTAAATTTGAGAATAAAGCCATTTAGAAGGATCAGATCATCAAAAAATAAACAGGGACAGCACAGGACTATTTTGAAAAGGCTGAAAATATTTCCACAGATTCTTTAGATAGCTTTAATCTCCTTAAATAGCCTATATCTAGGCATTCATTGACCTGACTTCAACAACACACAACACTTTCTCTGTGTAATTCAGTCATGTGTAAAACTAGGAAGTTTAAAGACTTTATATTATTTTTATTCACATTGTTCCTGGAGGGAACAGTGTTCCTTACTAAAGTGGATGCATCTATAGTGTTACGATCAAAACTGGAACTCTCTGATTTTCAGTGAGCTGGAAATGTGCTAATTTACATCACTGGAGTTTTTGTGTCCATTTGTTTTCCTGCTTGCAATGCAAAATTGTATCTGAGCTATTGGCATGAAATGCTGTATGTTAGTCTCAGTGCCATTAGAAGGTCAATGTAAGTTTAATTTGTAAATGTATTCTACTTTATAATGTTAAATTAAGATAACAGAAATTTAATTTATTTACTTGGATAAAGTCAAAATAGGTAATCAAAGAAATTGAATGACTTAAGGGGATTTTAATTAACACTATTAATTCCTGTTTAGAGCTATGATAAATTAGAAACTGAATGTATCAAGCCAAGCTGTAGCATATATTTGTGATTCAATGGAAAAGTGAGCATTCAGCTAATACCTTAAAGCAAAGTTGGAAGATAATTTTGTGAAGAATTTTCTCCCATGTTTATTTTTATTCCAAATCATCTTTCTCTATAGTTAACTCCTACTGAAGGATAAGCTTGCATAAATACATCTGAATGGCAAAGTCTAAATCCTAAACTTGCATGGGACAGGAAATCTCTATTTCTACTCTAAGAATGTTCTTTAATTTTGTTCTCAGCTGTTTGTTCTGTTTTGAGGGCTGCAAAGATTTAGTTTTGTTCTTTTGTGTAGTCTAAAGAGGATATGCTACACTTGCTTAGCCTGACCAGGACCACTTGCCATCTTTGTAGTACCAAAAGACACAGCTACCTCTAATGACCAGCAGTTGTGTAAGCACAGATCTGCCTGGGCAGGGTAGTTGTCCTGAGGGAATTAGAAAGCTCCTCAGAAAGCTGGTAGGGAACGCTGAAAAAAGAGTCATGGAACAATCTGAATGGTTCAGAAGACACTGTTATAAAATACAGAACTGAAACTTTTTCCTATTTCTTTGTTGTTTTTTTTTAAGCTTTAACTACACATGACACTATGTTAGAAGTTAGTATTCTTTCAGCATTAAGTCCAGAGTGACCTTTGAAAAGTGGAAAATTATAAAAGAACTTAAGTCCGTGGGAAATTAGAGGGACTGATGGCCTACTGTCAGTCAGTTTTCGTTGACTTGAAGAATGGGGGCTATCAGGTTTTATGTCAACAGCCAAGGGAAGACACATGAGGGAGGAAGCTGTGTGTCCAAGAGCAAAGTATAGGCGTTCTATGTGGTAAGTAATGTGCTGCTTGAAGTAGCTTGCAAAAAGAGGTGGGATCTCTTTCTTTGCATAGAACGAGCATGGACATAGCTGCTTTCAAGCCCTGGCAGTGCACGTTGAGGTGCAATTCCATTGCAAGAATTAGAGATATATAAGAGGAATAAAAAATTGAAAGAAAGGATATTCTCAACCATTTTTGTTTACCCTGTTATAGCTCTTCATGACAGCAATTTTTAATCTGATGGATTTTATCAGTGAATGTTGCCTACACTCACAGTGACCACAATGAATAATAATCCAGTGGAAAAGCTACCAACAGTATATTGTTATTATACCTACTATAGCCAGGGCTACCATTTACAGGCTATTAGCACGAGCAGGCTCCAGAGGCAACCTTCCCAAAACACAATATAGCGTTGCTTTGTTTTGTTTTTTCTTTTTACAGTTCCATTCCATTTTTCTCATGGGAGATTTGAAGTTTCTAGCTCTCTTTGTAAACTGGAAATGTTTGTGAGTCATTACTATATTGTAGGTTGGGAAGCCTGAACCCTTTGTTTATTGGGGTGGTTTTGTTTTGAATTCTTTCTCTCTAGATCAGTTTATTAAGGTGTCTGGTTCTTTTATTCCTCTCCCCCACCCTCCCCCCACCCCCTGTTTCTGATACTGAAGCACAAGGCATCTATGTGTGTTTTCTCATCAGTTCCATTCAAGGGAGAAAGCACCATGGTGTAGTGCATGGGCAGATGAAGCTTGGAATTGCTGTTGAACTAATCCTTCATTCCTTGCACTTCCTAAAATTGTTCGACAGGAATTTCAGGTGTACAGGAAATGAAGTATCTAACCTGACTTTGATGGCAAGGAATTAAACTGATGCTAAGGAATATGTTGCTAAAATTATGGTTTCCTTCCCAGTAGCTCTTCTAGAACAAAAATCTATTATTGATGGGTGTTGTACATACACATAGGACAGGTTATTTCTAAGGCTTACCTAAGTCGTTATCTGCCTGCAGCATTTTTCCAGGCTAAGCGCACTTTTGCAGATACAAGGGGGCTGGAACAAACAATATAGATGTTTCAATCTAATTTCAGTATATGTTTGCTGCCTTTTCTGAATATCTGCTTTGTATTCATGGATTACTTTCTGATGATTTGTTTTATTTTTCTCAACATGTATAAACTGCTGTTTTGCCAGTTAAATCTTATTTTATATCTTGCCAGTATTTATGATGTTTTTCTTGTTATTTTCATGCCCTTGGTGTATGACAGTTCTTCAGTTTGGCATCATCTCTAGATTTCGGTGTGCTGCTTGTTTTTTTCTTTAAGAACAAACATAAAAGCTATATTATGCTGAATCAACAAGGGACTTCTGTGGTATCACAATAGTTACCCCACCTGCTAGCAAATAAAAGTGCCTTGTAGCTTCCCATCAATCTGCGTTTAGTTTTGCAAGCTAAACTTGACAGGACTCATAATTCAAGCCTGCTTGGGTTATTTGTGTAAATTCTAACAGAGTTGCTTATTTCCCTATGGAAAGGATAACACTGAATTTTTCACTAATTTTGTAACTGATACAAAGAAGAAGAGTCAGGTTTGTCTGCTATGTTATCTGCTTTATTCAGAAATCTGTTTTACTGTTAGTTCCTGTGAGTCTGTTATTTTTTTTCTAAGTAGTATAGTACGTAATCACAGTTTTTATGGGACATGATTTGGCGAATTACCTTGGACTAGAAGAGAAATCAAGACTATTATTTAAGGGAAGATATTTCTCTGTGTGGTGCCCAGCTTTTCCTTGAACTTTTGTTGTCTCCTAACACTATGAAATCATGAGGTGGGAAAAGGGTGATAACTGTACTTCTTCAGCTGTGACAACATCCTCTAAATCTGACAAGAGGGACAAACTACACTCACACTGATGTTATTAATGTATCACGGGATATGGTGTGTGATATACCAAAACGCCACAAGAAACTCGGATTGCAAGACTGTCAAAATTTTTATGTAAATATTGCTGTGTAAATTTATGAGTCCATGAACAGGTCAGTGTTGCAAGTCATGCAGTTTTGAGTGGGAGGAATCAAGAAGACAGACCTGCTCTGCAGTGCCAAAAAATTCATAAGCTTTTTGTTTTGCAAAATGTTGCGTGCTTATAATCACAATTCAGTTGACTTACTCAGAAAAGAAAAGGTAAACAGGACCAGAAGAATAAATACTTCAGAGGTCTTTTTACTGCTTGACACATCTCATTTTCAAAAGATTTTAGAAGGGTTAACCAACAGTTTCACAGACACCAAGGAGCTAAAGGAAGGGTGCGACACAAGGATGGCCCTAAATTAGTAGACCCATAAGAGAATTCTTGCGATAATCTTTGAAATTTTGGGTGCAGCTATAAAGTCCCAAGTAAGAACAAGTTTCTCAAAAAGACAGGAGTGACCGTAACAAAAAAGGAAAGGCAAAATATTGTTAAATAAATCTGTTGTTACTGCTAGGTGAGAACACCGGAGGAGCAGAGAGGTCCTTAGTTTTCTGTAGCTTAATAGGTGCTTCAAATGAAATCCCAAACTAACAGCTGAAAATAGACCAAAGTTTTAGCTGCAGAGGGACAAGGTGGGTGTTTTTCTTATTTTCTTTTTTATCTGTGTTTTTTCAGTATTATATATGCCTAATATTTTGATTTTTCTTTTCAAAATATTTTGTTTCAAGTTTGAGTTAAATTTATTGGTGAAAGAGTTAGCAACATTCAGCAGCCATTTGAAATATTCTGCTGATGGTGTTTCTCAGCCATACCAGTTCTGTGGAGTGTGGGCAGGAGCTAACAGCTGACAGTTGTCAGCAGATGTGGTAATGTCAGCTAAAAGTGATAGCTGTTGTTTACCTGTTTTCCTTAATGGAAGACACATAAATTGCCTTTTTTCTGTTTCCTGCTTTGTTTCAGTGCTACATAGGTAATTTTACTGACGAAATATAAAAATGTATAGTTCACTTGATAGTCAAGTGTGAGAGGTTTTTTTCCATTAGAAAAGCAGCAGTTGTTTTTCATAGCTTTAGCCCTGTCACCACTAGCATACTAGAGCTCTGTGGATAATGACGTGTCTGCCAACAATCTGTTTCAGTGTATTTGTGAAAAAAAATTGAAAGAGAGTCTCTTTGTGGTCCCTTTAAAGTTGGAATTTTCATCACAAAAAAATCAAAAGCAGGCCACTGTCATGCTTATGAACTACACTATTTACTCTTCAATATTTAGTTTTCCTCCATCATATATCAGTTATGAATCATGACCCACATACATAAGCTAAGTGATGGTTGTGTTTCTGTATGTGTAGTGAAGGCAAACATAGTAGCATGGCAGACAGATGCAGCATTTTTATATAGGTCGTATTATGCTTCTTAATTCATGTCAGTTTATTGTTAAGACCTTAGGCACAGTCAACCAGTCCAGGATAGTTTGTCTGCTGCCTTATTAGCGTGAGATTATTTCCCCCTTTAGCATTAATTAAATGAGATGCATTGATTTGTGCTGACTCTACAAAGCCCTCCATGGCTACAAGGCTTATGCAGGGGATTATAGAGGAATATCTGCGTATCAGTGAATACTTTTACAACAGCTGCTAGGAGTATCAATGTGAATTGAGGAATTTTGTATTTAATTGCTTATGTGTGTGATAGTAAAATCTCGTATGTTATAACAGAGTCTACAGGGTCCAAGATGTCAGTTAGAACTTGCTGTATCCACTTGTATTCGGATTTTTTGAAATCTTCTTTTTCACTTTCAGTAATCTAACCTGAAGCAATGCAAATTTACCAAAAAAAAATAGCAGAGTGTTAAAATTTAATTGAAACTTTCTGTCGAGTGTTTATTCTAAAATAAATATATTTCCCAAGAGAGACTCTAATCTATATGGTAGTAGTCTTAGGTTCTCACATTGTTATTAGGATACTTTGCTGTTTCATAGCTTATATCGTTTCTAGGTTTTTTTTTAATGTATGCAAGATGCCATATTTGTCCTGTTGTGTGTCCTCTAGGAATATGCTACCTATTGCCCTGCACCAGAAATACTAGCTTAGGCCTCTGCGTTATGGTGCCACTGTATCTGCCCTGTCAACAGGACATCAGTCATGAAGCAGTCATCCATCAACCCAAAGACCTGTAGTCAGTTCACCAGAGACAGAACTGCTGATGCAGAAGATAGTTAAGCATTAACAATTGCTCTCAGGTTTTGCAGCTTTGAAGGATGATCCTGGAGAAAAAGAAAAAAATCTTATGGAGTTCAATCTATCTTTCCATGGCTAGGTAGAAATATGAATAGTCTCAAGAAATACATATATTCTGTTACAAGTGAAATGCAAATAATTGTATTTTTCATTGTCCTGGAAGATGAGATCCAATAATTTTATAATTCCTTGAAAAAAAAAATGTGTTAAAGAACATAAACCATTCTGACATTGCAGTTTTTCTCTTGGAAACGTAGCACAACGTTTTAGTCATGAAAGCAGGAGCATAACTCTGTCAGTCCTAAGGACAAAAGCGTTCATGTAAACACTTTCTAAGATGTTCTTTATGTGTGCACCCTTCAACTCAAGTAGTCGGTCTGTTCTTACACATTGCAGGTGCAGTTTGTGGGGAAAAATCTTACATACGCCTACTTAACCTGCTTTGTCATTAGACAAAGTGTAAAGTACATTGAAGTCCTCCATTATAAATTATCCATCACCTCTCTTAATGACTTTGTTCTAGGAGTCCAGATTTTATAGCCAATTAGCAATAGGACAGTAAACCTATCCCTTTTAATGAGTTCAGTTCATACTCCTAGTTCTTTGACCTAATGGTTCAAAGCCATTTGTTAAATTGTGCTTCAGTAATAAATCTTTAATGATAGAATAGCCATGTCCTCACTCATAGTAGACAACTGTCCATTTCACAGCCTTGTGAAGTTCAGCTGAAATAGGAAAAAGTACTGCACTGGGAAAGGAATAGGCCTTAAGAATGGACATCTCTTTCCAATACCCTTCCAGACCATGCAGTGCCAATGCTCTGTACCACAGTATCCCAAGGTCTCATCACTCCAACATCCCTCAGATGTTGTGGGGAGAAGGAAGAGCTGCAGGAAGCATGCAGTGAAAGACTTCAGTCAGGAGGAGAAAGAGCAAGCAAAACATGAACTGCTGATGTCCAGAGAACGTATCTTCAGCCTTTACAGTGTTGGTCTTCTATTCCACTGTTGCCCCCTAACCTTCACACTCTTTTTTCTCAGCTCTTCTTCAAAGCTGCTTCACTGCTCTCATTTTTTCCTTCTCTCTGCATCTATTGTATTTCTACCTTGGTAATTTTTTGCTTGTTCTTTAAAATGCAAGCCTCTAGCATGCCATTTTCTGTAATTATATTACACAACCTGTCTGTGTGATATAATTGTGTAATATTCCACCATATGGACACCCAGACACCCACACATTAGAGGACTGTTTCTTTAATAAGATTTTACACTGTGTAACACAAGGGGCACCCTTTCAAGAATTATTAGATCAGAGTGGAAACAAGACTGAAAACTGAAAAATGCTCATTCCATGTCAGAAACTAGGTATCTGCACCACCATTTCCATATAATGTTTCTGGTTTCTATATTTTCTATGTAATTTTTCTATATTACAATATGCTCTCTTCTCACTTGCTAAAATTTTTATAGCTTGGACAAAGTTTACAAATACAAACACATAAAATATAACAAAAACAACAACAACAGCAACAAAGTATAAACTTTTCAAAGTTCCTGAACATCTGCTTTTTTGGATTTGAGGGGTGATTAGTATAACCTGCAGATTATCATCCTTAATAACCCTGAAAGGTACGTTGACATCATACACACAAAAAGGCATCTGAGGTGATGACATGCTTCAGAGAAGCATTTTTTGAAAAGTATCATTAGATGGGTAGTAAATGGAGTGGAAAAAGTTATTTGCAACAAGTAATTTTTTTTTTTAAATTCCATCTTCTTTCTTGGCTAGAGAAATATCTGCAACCAATTTAAAGTCTGCTTCTGCCTGGGTTCCCAGGGAGTCCAGAAAAGAAGATGCCAAGGGATGAATATGCCAAAAACTTTTTAATGTCAGATATAACAGGGTCATTTTCATTCTACACACTAATTACCTATATAATGCAAATCACAGGCCACCATCTTCTTATTTCTTCCCTTTGTAGTCTACTTTTATTTGTGGGAACATTCTTTATTGCATTTCGCTGTCTGGCCAGGAGATACCAGAGTAGGCTCTTGAGGGCATTGCATTCTGTTTGTGCATCACCAAGGTATTACTTTTGGCAGGATGTTTATTTCTTTTCTCCTCTTTCTTTGTTTTCTATGCCTGTGCACTACGTCTTTACAATTCTCTTAACTCTGTGTTCTGAGCCATTTATTTTCCTCTTCTCTCTCCTTGTCTTTTCTTACCCTTTCCTCTATTCCCCCCTCTTTTATCTTGTGTCTCCTCTGTTGTTTTTTTTTTGACTTCTGATTCTTTGCCATGAAAAGTAACTTCGTTCATTTGTTTTACTTTTCTTCTGTTTGGAGAAGGCTCAGAAGCTGTGAAGCTTCTTTCTGGATCCCTTTATTCTGTTCATGACATTGACCTATTTTGTATCCAGTGTTCTTAGTGTACCAATGGTTAGGATTTTTTTATGCTTGTCTTGCACCTTGCATAATAATAAGTGTTTTTCTCGCTGCTCTTCAAAAATGTTCCACATTTCTAGTCGCTCCAAGCCCTCATACTTTGTAGAACTTCTTTTTATGTCTTCAATGATTGTCTCCATTCTTGTTCTCTTCTTCATTCTTCTTGTTCAGCTGGTTAATTTTCACATGTGGAGTTTGGGTCTTGATGCCAGCTTTTCTGAGCAAATAGGAAGGAGAGAGAGGAGAGCATCATAGGCCAGATATCCTAGAGATGGCATGGGAAAGAGCTATATGGTGAGCAGAAGCTATTCCATTAAGCTTGTAGGATTAAGGACCCAGCATAAGATTGAAGTTCAGTATTTTTTCATTATAAAGTGGGTGGGAAATGTCAGCTGGCCCACTGCATCCTCTTCAAAATGCGTTAACATATAAGCAAGCTTGTAGTTTTCCATGTTATAACTCTTACTAAGACACTATACCTGTAAAACGATGCTATTCTGGCTTTACTGCATTCTATGCTAAAGCAGTTTTAGTGGCTGACTTCAATGTAGATATTTCATAGATAGTATGAAAAAAGATTGTTGTAGTGGTATGGCTTTATTTGATATTTTATGGAATCACTTGAACTACTGCTTAGTGTAATTAAAATGTTACCTGGGACTTAGGTAGAGTGAAAAGTATTTGATACCATGTCTGTCTGCAAGATTCTAAAAATCTTGTTAAACTTTTTGGCTTACATTCTCATTATCTCAAAAAAATCTTTATTGTCCTCATTTGGATGAGCTGAAGGGAAATAAAGCAAATTAGTTTCTAATTTGTCAATAGTTTTAGTTTAGTATGTTCCACACAGGCTTCTTCTGCTAGGCTATGAAGTATTCCCATGCTATAGTTATCCAAGTCCCAAAATGTTGTGATATCCTGGAGATCTTTTCCTATGACTGGGGCAGATTGGGAAGATCCCTTTGAGATTAATTAAGACAAATTTAAAATAGCTCAGAGGTTTATGGAAGTCCTTAAAATAAAGTCTTCCTGAAGCAGTTTATACCGTTTAGTTATCTACTTAAGGATGTACAATATTTTAAAGCAACTTGAATTTGTTTCTTCCAGACATTAATTACAGAGGCAGAAGTTTAACAAATGCTAAATGGCATAATTGTGTTAGAATAGAAAGGTTTCTCCAGAAAAAAATTACTTAGACGTTATATTGAAAGTAAAGGCAGCATTTCAGAATTTCAGGAAAGTTCATAAAGAGCAGTAAAATCTTCACTTAGTTCTATCAGACAATAAATATCACTAAACACTTATTTTATTGCTTGGAGGGAATTGCTTCTTTTAACTTTTTTGTTATTGTCTATTTTCATTCAGTAGTTTCTTGATTGTATGAGTATATGGTTTTGTATAGCACCTAAAAGGGCTTGTTAAAAGCTCCTGTCTGGTGAAGATACAGAGTTTGATATTTATGCAATCGAAGTTCAGTGTAGGATGGGGCTTTGAGATGGGGTGCATCTGATTTCTAAGGCTCACTCAGAGATGTCAGGTAAGGTGAAATGTAATCAGTTTTGCACTTACTACTGCAGGGCAATCTATGTCACCACCTCTAATATGCAGTGATATGATCTTCAAAAATATATTTTGTCTAACACAGTGTACCTTTCATACAATATCACTGAGCTGATCAATCAAATGGCGACAGATATTTAATAAACATGCTTGTAATTCAAGCTAATAACATTCTAGCCATTTTAAGGAAGACATAGTTGGTGAACAGTAGTTCCACAGTGCTCAAATTCAGGAAGTGCTCTGTATATTTATTTAAGCATTTAACACTTCCAAACAGAGGAAAGCTGTATAGGATAAAATCAGCACCTGAATTCGACCATACAATATTCTGCATGTTACTCTATATTTAAAAAAAAACCAAACCCTTCTGTTCTTTATATCTAAAACAAATGAACGGAATCAACTAGAAATAGGTATATAGAACTGAAATCTTTTAAGGGTTTTGATACTTTACAAAACTTGTGATTGTTTGGTATTGGCTGCTTTTAGAAGAGACAGAATAGCTTTACATAGATGTATAGGTTAAAAACATAAAGCTGCTGACAACAGCTCTGATGAAAATGGCAGTGATTGCTTTGAAACAAAAAAAAAAAAATTCAAGATATGTGAGAAACATTTGAAACCATGCCTAGCAAACTGTGCCAATCATTTGAGAATGATCTTACCCAAGTACATGTTAATTTTGCAACTGTGTTCATCAAATATTTTAATTCACTTCTAAATGCACCAAGGTTTCTTTATCTTTAAAGTGAACATTTGCCAACAGTAAATACGTTGCAGATCTGACACAGAAAAGGAGAGAGGAGAGTTCAGATAGGTTTAGGGTATAGTTGTACTAAAAATGCAGTAAAGGCCAGCTTTTTATTTGAGGTTTTATAGCTTCTGCTGTAAACATTAGCATAAATGACACATATTGTAGAACTATGGCATATGTTGCTTTCAAAAGAAAGACATTTTCACTTATTCAGTGAATTGAGGCCTCATGTTACTCCCTGCAGACCATGTCATACCCCTTTCCAACCTCTCAGGACCAATGACTTATCCAAACCAAACATCTGCTTTTCCATTCAGTGCGATTATTCAGTGTGCTGCTGGGGGCAGATGGCTGTTAATCGGCAGATCATTAATGTGGCAGGCCACTCTCTCTTTCTAGCCTTAGAAAGGTCACAAGGTGTTAAGTTCCCTCGCTCCAGGCTGGTAAGATGCATATCTTTTGATTCAGTTGGTTTTTTGATGTATAACTGCGATAGAATTACTTGATACAAATATGGAGGAGCTTTTAATTAAATGTTTTTTCCTTAAAAAAATAAAATTGTTTTTACAGTGTGAGAATGACGCAACCAAGAGATGGGTTAGTGTCAATTACACTGTAGCTGTCAGAAAGTTTGAATGCTGAAATCTGGTGAGTGTGAATCCTAATCAGATAGCAGCAAGGATGCTCAGCTGCTACTCTAGCACAGTCTCCAACCATATGTGTCAATTTTCTGCAGAATTCAATTTAGCCCTAATGATGAAGAAATCTTGCTATTCACACAGTCCTGTCAAGTCAAACTTTGGACAATCTAAATGAAGTAGACGAGGGCTTCGGGGGAAGTGGCAGAGTGACATGCTGAAGAGATTTCACTTTCTTTTCCGTTCACGCAGGTTATATTGAGGAAGCCTGTATTATTCCATGTCCCTCAGACTGCAAGCTCAGTGAGTGGTCCAACTGGTCTCGCTGTAGTAAATCCTGTGGGAGTGGGGTAAAAGTTCGCTCTAAATGGCTCCGTGAAAAACCCTACAATGGTGGAAGACCCTGTCCAAAGCTAGATCACGTCAATCAGGTAATTTGATTTATATTACTTTTATTTACATTATTGATATAGCTTTTTCCATACCTCAGATTACTCTAACTGTATTGTTTGTTGATGTAGAAAAACTACAACACAGGGGGCGGATGCAGGTAGAAGGAGGAGTATGTGTTGGCTTAGATTTCCTCAATCAGCGTAGGATCTGCCTTTATTAATTCTTCATCAGCAAGAACTTAGCACATTATCTGAACAGTAGATTGGAGACAATAAAACAGTCTTACATGCAGATTAAGATGACCACATTTCTGAAGATCTTCTTGTACAGTGGGTAAAATGTCTCATTACAGATGCTCAAACTGGTAAGATTTTTAGCGTCATTCCCGAACCATCTTAGATCAGAAAGCAAATTAAAACTTCCCAAACACTCACACGGTATCATCCCAATGTTCTTTAGTGGGTTTTAGTCAAGCTGGAGCTTGACCTTCTGGGTACACTTGCCCTGGCACTGCAGTTCAAGTCAGGAATGCACTTCTGATGTCAATCTCCCAGTTGTCCCACTAACCATACTTGATTTTCCAGTATGGAGCAGTCTGGCTGCACAGTCTTGGATCTTCTTCACATGAAAATAAGCCAGAAAATGTGATCCAAGAGCACACTGGGAGTACTTTGACCACTAATGAGCATTTACTCTTTGGGACCAAGTTTAACATTAGTCCAAGTCAAACTCCTGAAGCCTGTTTGCTCCTCTTTGCTTGGAGAGTTTTAGAAAGAAAAACCTTCCTTGTCAATTAACTTATGCTCTTCAGAGTTGATTTGTATTCATATTACTGTTGAATTTAATTTGGTCTGCAGAGGCATGTTAAACAGCCACATGGTCTTCTCTTTAAATATTCAAAGATTGAAAAAAATGTACTGTCAATTTACATTTAAATAAAAATTCATGTACTTAATATTATCCTATTGACATTTTGCTAGCACAGAGTGAAATGGCTTGTTGATCTAATTTTCTACTTTAGCGAATGTAATTAGTTCTAATTTAGAAAATAATAAGTGTTAAACTGCAGCTAATAAACTTGTGATCTATTTTAACAAAATACGAACTGGAATGAGGGTTGCATGGTTTGGGTCAACATGTAAATAGGCTTTAAATTAGGAGGAATATGTTTCAATAGGAGCAAATTATAGTCTATACAGACATCTTTTTCCTTCTTTAATATTCATGTAGTGCATAACAGGCTTGTATTTTTCTGCATCAAAGGTGATTTTGCCAGAGCTCTGTTAGCCACTTGTATGCAACACTATTGCCCTCTACCGGTACTTTGAGTCAAATTTGATTTGTTGCGCTGTTACATGGTACTTACCAAATAATAATAGATAATTCAAAATGTAATTACTGTAAAAATAAAACTGAAATATAATACTTTCATTAGAAGGTAGCTCTACAGAAAAGATAGGAATGTCGAAGAATATGGAGGTTGTATCTTTAATTTTAAATACATTCACTGTCAGTTCAGAAACATGCAGGGAATACACCTGCATTCTAATTTTGAGTTAATTATTTAATCTAAATGTGATCCACCATTCATTCAGGTGGAAAACTACTGACTCTTCAGAATATTTATTTCAATTATTAAATGTAATTTTGTTTATTTATGTATTTATTACTTATATATGTAACATGCTTTGCTTACATGCAAAGCATAATGGTTCGACTGGGTCTTTGGTGCCCACAAGTATGTGGGAGATGATGTACAGAGGGGCTATGCTGTAAGCTGAGATCCAGGAATTATGAACTCTGAGGAAAGACTGCAATGTGTTGTCTAGTCCATGGAAGAGAAGATGGGAGGGAGGATGCTGGCAGTCTCCTAGCATGTACATAAAAGGCTATTGCAAAGAAGAAGGAAATAATCCATTTTCCATGGTCATCATGGATAGGATAAAAAGCAGTAGGCTTCGACTGCTGCAAGCAGATTTGGGTTAAGCCTTGGGAAAACTTTCTAATGGTAAGGCTAGTGAAACATTGAAATAAAGCGCTTAAGACATTTGTCAAGTTTTAAGAGCAAGTTGTGCAACGTCTCTCAGGGCTGACATGTACTTTGGAGGGGGACTGAACACAGTGAATGCTAGATGTCTTATTGAGCACTTTCCTCCTGAGCCGTGCATGCCGGGGTGACTCCCAAACCACACTCCAACTGAGTGAAGCCTGCTTAGTACCCACTTCACTAGGCTATAACTTATCATAATTACAATAATAATAATGAGTCAGGTTTATTATAAAATCATGTCAATGGTCTTCAGAGGATTTCAAATACAGAGGCTAATCTGGGACTGTTAGAGAAAATAAGGACATCCCTCTCTTCATTGGCTCCAGGCATTATTTGCCTCCTTATCCAGCAGGTGGGTATGCAATCCTTATACCACCCAACTGCCATGGCCTGCTGTCATAGTTACAAAATGCCAGCAGAGTCAGGAGAACACCACTAAACACATGCAATTCAATATAGAGTTCTGCTTTGGCTTTCTGGCAAGATGTCCAGTTTTTACGTTATTCAAAAGGCTCTTGAATATGCAGCATTTATGTATTTCTTCTTATGCCAACCAGGGTGAGACATATAGAGATATTTCCCTAAATTAAGGGTCCACTATTCTCATTTTGGAAATCCTGGACAAGAATAAATAAAGTGCCACTTCCCATGTGACTACAAATTGTGCAATGAATCCATTACCTTCCTTAACATGCATTTACACCACCCATCTTTATGCCTGAGTTAATGCTTATGTAGTTCAAAGAAGGCTCAAATATGCTGGTTATGCTGGTCTTCTTGTGCATGGGCTGATCAGCTGCACAGTGATAAATCATACTCTCTACACATTCATTGTTCAAGGCATTATATTTTTTGTGACTGGTGGTAATTTGTTGCAGGTTAACTGATAAACTATCAACCCATCAGCCCTCTTTTTCTATCCAAGCAGTATTGCTGAAAAGAAATCAAGCACTTATTTAAGACAATGTCTTAGAATGTTTAGAAATATTATTTGTGCTGACTTGATACCCAGAATGATATGTGAAGTTAGCTGGTATAAGAGAATTTTGAGGCAATGGGCTTTAAGTAATCTATGCATAATTAAGATACTCAATGAAGGACTTAGGAACTTTGGAAGGATGAGTACTGCCAGTTTCTTTTGTTCCCCTGAATCTATTGCACTTAATGCTGTCAGAACACTTTCAATTAGTAGAGAAGTCCAGTATCCTCTCCAAAGCCACTGAGGAGGAGACTGGATTCCCTACTGTGTGAAGAGTTGATGCTTGTTACAGGCAAAACGGGAAAACAATTTTATTGTGTGTTAGGGACTGAGAAAGAGACTAGCTAAGTTGCCATCTCTTCCCACTAGTTGTGATTTATAAACTTTTATTTTCTTCCAAGGGCAAGCTTCTTGCAAAAATGCCTCGTGACAGCAAGGGAGATCCAAGAGGAAAAATTGCATGCTTTTTGCTTGGCAGGAGTCATAGAATATTGTTTGTAATGCCATTTAAATACATATGCCTCTCTCTAATAATCCTTTTTATCTTTGGTTTTTCTTTTGGGTTCATGAAAATACTTTCTTCAGGCTCAGGTAAGAGTTTCTAAAATAGAGGGGTAACCTTAACAAGTTCTTCCTGTTTGTGCTCCAGTGTTTATGTTGTCTGTCCTTTTTCGTATAGTGTGTTTGAGAAAATGTATGGAACACTGTATAAATTACTGTATGAGATACTATTTCAAATTTGTATTGAAATCTAAACATAATACTAATGCTGATACATGATTATATTAGAGTGATTTTAAGCATCCACAATGAAAAATAAAGTGAACCAGTATATATTGGTATAATTTACCTTGAGTTCACCTCTCTTTAGAAATACAGAAACCCCACAACTAACAACACTGGGATAGAATAGTTGAGGAGAGATGTGAAGCATAGAAGTAAAGTTTTAGCAGAGTTTTAGCAGCATTTTTCTAAAAGGTATTGTCGTGAGCTAGCCTAGTTACAGATTTTATGTTAGTTGTGTTGATGTTGGTGGTGGAAATGGCATAGCATGGGCTTAGTGGCAGAGAAAACCAGGAAATCTGTCATTAAATGTCTTAGCTTCTGACTTTTTATATTTCTATAGTTTTCTACCAAGTATTTTATCTGTATTATTACTACAGCCTCTAAATCAGCAAGTTTACATTTGTTATTCTTACCACAAAGAGTATTAACCTTTTTTTGCATGATCACTGTTGCATGTTTATCTTACTTGTGTGCAACAAAACTGGTGCTCGATGTGAATTCCAGGTATATGAGGTAGTCCCCTGCCACAGTGACTGCAGCCAGTATGTATGGGTTACCGAGCCTTGGAGCGTCTGCAAGGTGACCAATGTAGACTTAAAAGAGAACTGTGGAGAAGGTGTTCAGACGAGGAAAGTCAGGTAAAACAGTATTGCTCCTCCTTCACCTTAGAGAACATTCACTTTCATCATGGCTGTATTTAATTTGACATAATTCTGTGTAATGTATATTGTTAAGTCCAGCCATAGTATACTGGACCAGAACCCTGGCTGATATAAATCAGAATAGCTTCAGTGAGTGCAATATGGCTCTGTCTACTGGTTATGAATATAGACCTTGATTCCTAGTTCATAAACTAATGTATATTGTACTTATACTACTACAAACACTGCAACATATGATTTTAGTGCTTTTCTGAAAGGTGAAGTGGTCCTCTTTCTATATGAAACTATGATTTCAAAAACCCTTTTAAATACATATGCACTTCAGAATAACAGTTACACTTATTACAAGAAAAAGTGGCAAAAGTGAATGAAGTAAATAGAAAAAGCCAGAAATCTTCTGTTGTTTATTGAACCTGATCTAGGCATCCTGTATGCTTGCTTATCACCCTAGAGCTCCAAAACATCTAACTTTTCATTTATTATCACATAATGCCATTAAAGTACTAATTCCACAAAACTAATATATGGTCATGCTGTATCTCTTGTGTTTACCTTAGTGTTTCAAAAATTAGTTTAGTCTGATAATGTAAGATATTTGCAAAAAAATTAATGTGGTCAAATGGAAGAAACTCCAAATATCTATCTATGTGTGAAAGGCTTCCTATTGATATGAGCTTTTCTCTTGCAATTCTGGAAAACAGATGGAAGCCTCTTAATTTGAATGATCTTAGTCATGTACTAGTTGATCTTCTGATGACAGGTGGAAGGGATACGTTAAGAGTAGATGCCACATCATTGGAAATACTGTGGAATGAAGACTGCTGACTTCAGCTCTACAAAACTAAGCATATTAATTTCTCATCTTAACTGGGCCTCCAGCTGCTAATTTAATATAATGGTAATTAAAAAGCATCTGTGTAAATTAGGGATTAATACTAAGAATATAAAATTTTAAAATTTTTAATATTTCTAGATTTAAAATTATCATTTGAAGCATGTACAAAATATGTTTAAACTATAGATGATTCACATTATTCTGGCTTAGAGGTAAGCTAATGTCAAGTAAATCACCTGCCCAGAAACTCTCAGCAAATCACTGATAGGGACCATCTAAATTCTGTGCATTTCTTTATATGACTGTCATCTGTAAAAACAAGGATTATTTTTGGCTCTTCGGTTTTTCTTGGATATTCATAGATCAATACTTAGTTCTGTTACTTCAATTGCTTCATGATTGTTATGTGCTAACAAAATGTTAAAATGCTTCAGAATACTGTGGAACACAGTTACTGTACAAAATCTACGGCAAATGCAGTTTATGGGCAGTTCTTTTTTCCAGGTGCATGCTAAACACTGTGGATGGTCCTTCTGACACTGTAGAGGACTATCTGTGTGATCCTGAAGAGATGCCACTTGGTGCTAGAAAATGCACATTACCGTGTCCAGAGGACTGTGTTATGTCTGAATGGGGATCATGGTCTCGATGTTCTTTGGTAAGAAGTATGCTGAAGTGTAACATTTATAGTTTTAGGAGTATACTTTAAAAATGTATGCATGACATATTGTGCAAATATGCTGAATTGAGCAGTGATTACACGTGTATAATATCTATCTTCACCGTCATCTTTAGGGTCGTTGATAGTTGGTTGCAAATAAAGTGTGCCAGTATTTTCCATTAAGTGAAATTGTTCCAAAACACAAAATATAATGTTCCCAGTGGTCATTCTTCAGTGTGGGGTGGGTTCTGTGTGGTGGAATAACTTTGGCAGTGGCTTGTGAGTCCATCTTTGAGCCTAGCTTTAAGCCCCTCTGTAGCAGTGCAGTCACTGTACTAAAAATGTCACTGTCCTGTAACGAGCAGTCTGTAGATCAAGACTAAGCATAGAAAGATAATTTTGGGTCTCCTCTCCCCTTCCTGCCAGCAATTTCAAAAAGAAATATCAAAAAACCCAAACCAAGCATAAAAAGTGTTTCAGGACCTCTGAGTATTTGGGCTCTGGTGCCCTACAGTACAGCATTTGCAAAGTGAGCATCTCAACATCCAGTTTATGAGTGAAATAGTTTCAAAGCACTAGTACTGAAATATGAACTAGTTAGGAAAGTACCAAGATGTTACCAAGTTAGAGAGTTTTTCACGTTGGGTGGTACCAAGGTGAAAGAGCAGACTAAATTCTCTCTGAAATAATAAGGAAATTGTTTCTCTGACACAACAGCATGAGCCTGTTATTTTACATTTGTGTTTTGTGAAGGGATTACTTGAAAGGTGGTTATAATGTTGCATGAAATGGTATCAGGGTGCCAAAACATCAAAGCTGTTTCCAATCTCCCTTTCAAGCCATGCAATGGAAGTAGCATCCGTGAAAGGTCAGCTGAATCCCTTAGACAACCAGATGATGGAAAGTCTTGTCCTGCTGACACTGAGACAGAAGCCTGCACTTTGAACAAAAACTGCTACCACTATGACTACAATGTGACAGGTATTTGTGGTGTTATGCTCTAGTGACAGCCTGGGACTATGGCTTACTTCCATTCACCTTACAGGACAGATTTTTTCAGTTTTCTCTTCTTATCTGGAGGGAGCTGTGGAGCTTGTACTGAAAACTGATTCAGGCTATTTGATCCAGATAAAATATTACTGGAGGCTTTGCAACTTGGGTAAAGTGTGCATTGTGTAGCTCCAGGAAATTTATTTCTCCTATCATTTTGTGATTTGCTCAAAATCCATGCAAACAAAACCAAATATGAACTCTTCAATAAGGCACGACAGCACTGACTATTTACAGTAAAAGTCTCTGTTTCCAAAAACGCATAGCAGCTGGGCTCCGTGAGCCCTGTGCATGTGTAAAAGTTGCTTGTGAGGATTATTTTAGACCATCAGAATTAGAATTAGGTGGGAGATTGGATCATTATGAGTTTTATCTAAAATGTCTGCTACGCTAATGAATTCCTTATTTCCAGACTGGAGCACGTGTCAGCTCAGTGAGAAGGCTGTCTGTGGTAATGGTATCAAAACACGGATGCTCGATTGTGTTCGCAGTGATGGCAAATCAGTTGACCTGAAGTACTGTGAAGAGGTGAGTACCTGTGAGGAAGTTCCCTTCTAACGGTGCTAATTAATGCTGAACCAACTGAGCTATACGGCATGTAACCCATCTTCACCAGATGTTTTGCAACACTATTCATGGATTGTTAGGTACCTCTGAAATGAACTGTGCCATCAACTGTGATTTTTTTACAATTTACTTTGGTTACTTTTAAGTGCCTCTGTGAACGTATGCTAATTATTATGTCCTGAAGGAAATGACTTAGAAACAATAATTAATAAAGTAGAATAAAGGTAATAAATCTTAATCAGAACACTAATCATCATTCTAATTTGATACAATTTCTGCATGGAGCCTTGGACAGCTGCCAGTATCAATCATTTACTCAATGTGTTGGAAAATATTTCTCATGTGCCATTCTGCAGCTGAGCTGAATGCTAACTTCTTATATCCAGCTGTGCAATGCAAAAGATACCCAAGCTAGCGTGAAAAAAATTGGCAGCATGAATACAATATTAAATAGGAGCATATATGGAGAACTAAGCAGCATACAGGAGCCTTCAAATTTTGAAAAAGCCATTTTACAAATGTTCAAACTAACTTCAAACTTGACAGCACTGGTTTTCTGACATTTTGTTTGTTGGTCTTAATGTTTTCAATTGCATGGAGATAGTAACATGAAGGAAAATGAGAAGACAACACAAGTGTTACATTAAGGGCAATCCTACATGCATTTCTGACGGAAAGTAACTGAACTTGTTTCAACTGCCATTCCCCCAGCACCTTGACATCAGAAACAAAATCACTTGCAATGGGGGACTAAGGTGGAGCAGCCTCCACAGCAGCTTTGGTACCAACACCTTTTCTGTTGCACCTTCCTGGCTAGCAGCTGCTCTTCAGGACGTGCTCATAGAGAAGAGTCTCATCAGAAATGGAGAGAGTCAGGAAACTCATCATGTACTTTGGACTATAGTTTTGTAATGGTGTATCTGACCTACTTAGGCTTCTCCAACCCCCTCCAACATCCTGGATTCCTGAATCTGTAAGTTCTTAGCAAAGGCAGGAGTTTTTAGCTGAGCCTGGCACCCTACTTTTGTCCCAAGTTCCTCCTTCACACATAGCTCTTGGGTTTATAATCAAATCTAATAATTTGATCATTTATGCCTCAGGAAAAAACTCAGGATATGGCTACCTACCAGCAAGTTTCTGTGAAGTTAGTAGGGGAATGCATTAATGCATTCTGTTAATGTTTTAATGCATTAAAAGAAAAAAAAATTGGCTCTTAGCTTATTTTTAAGAGACTGCAATATTGATTAATTCATACCAAGACATGATATAAAATATCCATCCACATGAATGTTTCAATAGGAAAGAAATATGCTTTATTAGATTTTTAAGGGGAAATATATTTCTTTTGCCATGAAGCCAAGAAATTATTCCTGTTGTTAACCAAAGATTTTGAGCAACATTAAGAACAAATCTTTACATTTCACACTGAAATCTCATTGCCGAAAACCTCTGGAGCTTTCCTGCATTTAAGAAATGAAAGTTTATTACTCAGAGAAATAATTAGGGCAACAAGATAATATCTCAAAAGCTACTTGCCGTAAATGACTGGCCAACAGACATCACTGCAGTGGGGTCCTGGCTTTATCTGCAACTGCTGTGATACAGTCTTATTTTCCCTTTTGATTTGCTAGACCATATAGAGATACATCTTCCTGTAGAAAGCTCTGATCCACTCCCCAGTCATACTGTTAAGGCTATTTGTTGAATTATGGATGTATAAGCAGTGGTACAACAAGGTCAAAGGCTGATCGAATAACTGTGAGGAGTAAAACCTGTTAACCTGATTAACAAGAAAGCCAAGCTGTTCAGATCTTACCAGACCCTTCACTCTAAAGATGTGAAAGCCAACTCTGTGACCTTCCAGGTCAAGAAATTCAAGAAATTATCAAAGTGTGAATACATACTGTGCACTTCTTAGTAATCTAATCACAGGTGATCCTTCAGGGTGGGGTTTTTTGCTGTGTTTTTGCATTATAAGGGCAGCACAGAAAGATTAAGTGAAGTTCAAAATAAGGTGCATGTGGTTAGAAAAGTTGAAGATAAAGATGAAATAATTTTGTAATGACTTAGCTAACGGAATTTCCCCTGAGCTATCATAAAACTTTATACTAGATGTGTGAATAAAACAAAAGTTTTGTTTAATTTATGTGTAGATACATTTACAGAATTATGACTCTTACTATTATATGCGAAGAAGAGATCAGAATAGCTAAACCTATCCTGATCCCTAGGAAATGAAGGCGCCTGATTGCAATGTCTGAGTTCCTATATAATATGTGGTTCAAGAAACTAATAAAAGCCATATATAAAAAAAACTCTCCACACTGTCTTTTGACTACCACCATCTCCAGGTGTGAACATCAGCATAGTTAAATGCTAACATTTCTTCCAAGCCCCTGTGTTCTGGTTTCCTAATGCGTACATACGATCTTGTGTTTGTTTCAGTCAATCAGCTAAAGAAGGTAGCCGGTCATCCTGATTACTGCCAGGATAAATCAACTTCTAGAGCTTATTTCCAAGTCCTCGTTATGTTAACATAGTTCCCTTCAAACTCTTAAGGCACAGTAATACTGGATTACTTGGTCTCTAACTCTACAAAATTAGCACATCACAAGAACTCGGTTTGTATTTTCTTGAGTATTTGAAAATCAAATCACCTAAAGCAAGCTGGTCCTGGTCATATTCATATTTATGGGCTTATTTATATTCATTTACCTTCAATTAAAGATCAGAAAAGCCTAGAAACCAGCAGTTTTGTCTGCATTAGAAAGCAAACTTTTCTGTTTTATTGGCAAATACTCTGCTTGTCAGATTATATTATTAACCTCTGGCAGAGGTGCCAAACATTCCTATAAACAAATACAGACCCTTTGTGGATCACAGGGTTTATAGAGCATGCTGGTGTGGCAGCCTGCTGCACCTGGCATGTGTGGCCAGGAGTACAGGGTGCTCAGTGGTAGCTTTCAGTGTTACTCCTCTAGTACTTGCCATTGTCAAATCAGAAACCACAAGTCATCCAGAACAGCGGCTCTTGCAAGTAAAGAAGCTACTGAACACTTTTCCAAATGTTTTCTAAGCTCTTCAAGGTGAATTGAGGTTCATCAGTTGAAGGAAGGAGAGGGATGACTAAAGAATATGTAATTAATATCAAATTGCAGCCTGCCAGTTGTTCCCCAAATCTATTACACTTCAGTATCTAAGACATGCAAATGGCAGATAACTGTGGGTAATCTGGCCTTCAGCTTTCTCCTCTTCACCTTTAATATCTCTCTTGGGCTTTTCCTTCTCTAGCTGCCAAAGTCCAGCTGAGAAGGCCAGTCTTGAAAGAAAGCAGTCATGTTTCTGTAATTGGCAGGAATCAATTCAGCAGGCTTTAAAGCCTTTGCTCAGAAGATTTGACCCAAATATAGACTTCAAAGATGATTCTCTAGTTTCCTAATTATCCAAATTCCTGATTATCCAAAGGTTTTGGGTGTTGCCTATGTGCAGTAGCTGGATAATCAAGGTTATACTGTACCACAGAGAAAAGCCAAGAACTCATTATTTGATGTATAAAACAGAACAGAGGTCTAAAACCTCATTTGTCTCAATAAATGGTACTGCAAATGCAAATTTAAGACTTGGTGAGTCTATCAGGGTGAGACATTTCCAGTACTTGTGGTAGTTTATTTATGGAGGACATGTTAATATTGTGCCTAATTATTGCTCTATGCTTGCATTTAGTAGGAAATAGTGTTTTTATTTCCTTTTTAAAGTCTTAACTGCTGGTTTTATTTCATTAACCTTTCCAGTCATTAAAATTAATAGGTTTTGAAATGTCTAGTTTGCTTTTTTTTTTTTTTAAACTATGTGGGTATTTTATCTACTTAAAGATATCCACAGCCTCCTGGGATTCTGAAAGGCCTCAATGATGATCAAGGTCCACTGGTGAGGGCCAGTGAAGAGGGCAGTCTTTTATGCTGGGAAGCTGCAGACCTGTTCATATTGGCATGATTGATTTTCTTTCACGTTTTATATCATACACACTATAATCGACCTATCCTTTTAACTCATTCTGAAGCTATGCAGGCTGCAGGGCTTGTTATTGTCATGCTAATATTTTTTGCCATCAGTTGTATTCCATCATGCATCATACATTCTCATGTGTGTTCGTGAGGATATCTCTTTTCTTCCTTGGATGGAGAAAAACTGGATTATGGGAGGTTATAAGAAATAGAAATGGCTTTACAGGATCAGACCAAAGGATGATGTAGCCACCATGCCGTCTCCAAGCATGGCCACAAAACTCTTCCTTCCCTTTGGGGGTTCCATCATTTGTTAGCGTTAGGCTGACTCCTGCCCGGAGAGGTGCTCAGTACAGAATGTAGTTTTGGGAAAACATATGAGTCTGGCTATTTTCTGTGTCCCCTTCTCTCATATTCCTCCAGCATTTGCAGCTTTCCCTTTAGGTATGTTAGAGGATTCTGCTTTTTGCAAAGCTTTTCAGAAAAACATGCAAAGCTATATTATTTTTAGAATAAATCATTGTCAGTGTCATGTCAATATTTTTGCATACAGTAGAATGGATAGCATAATATATATAATAAACTTACACACCACATTAGGAAAAAAACAAGAGAGAGGCATGAGCAGATGCCTAAGGAAGAGTAAGGAGTACAGACATACATGAATTTCCATCTACTCCTCTCTCAGCCTCCACCTGTTTTCAGCTCTTGGTCTGTATTTGCACAATGTGTGTTCTGTGTATTTAAACCTTTAGATTGCTCGTACATTAACTTGTTCAGTCTCTCTTGAATTCCTGTAAACTTTTAGCATCTGCAACACCTTCTGACAAATAAACTGACTATCCAATGCATGTTCATCCTCCTCCTTTTGTTAGTTTTGGACCTGGCTCCTAGCATCACTTGAATTCAGCTGTTCATAGCTGTTGATAGTTCAGTATTTTTATATTCCTATTTCAAAATACTTTATTGATACTTCATAAATTACTTTGCCCTTTACCTGTTGTGTAAAGTAATACTGTAGAGCTGAAGCCCTGCATTTATAGGATCTAATTTAGAAAATAATTGATGAAAATAGGATTTAAGCACATATTTAAAAATCAGCATATGCATTAGGACTGTCATGAAGAGAGATTTCTAAATGTCCTAATTGCTTTACTTTTTATTTAGTAATGACTTCGTGCTTGTTAAAGCAACTTAAAACAACTAAGGTCTCAGATTCACCGTGTCCAAATATATACCCTGCACAGATGACACAGACTCGGTGTTACATGCTGACCATTGAATATTTTCTTCTAGCTTGGTTTGGAGAAAACATGGCAAATGAATATGTCCTGTGTGGTGGAATGTCCTGTGAACTGCCAGCTCTCTGACTGGTCCACTTGGTCTGAGTGCTCTCAAACATGTGGCCTTACAGGTCAGTATGCATCTTTGGCATATTTTAAAGACTGAACTTTTTTTTTTCTTTAATAAAAGCAATAATATCTCTTTTCACAGAACTAGAAAATGTAGCTAGCTAGGGAGAGTGATGCGGATCTAGATCAGCCTTAATCATGGAAATAATATGCTTCAGTGAGACTGTACCCACTGAAGATAATGAGAATCTGGCCCAGAATACTTTCTGACTCTGGGAACAAAGTGAGATATGATGAATGATATATTGAGACCAAAAAAAACACTGATGTGAATATTTATTTTTCATCCAGTGGGGGGAGGAAGAGGAGTAAGGGATTTCCTCTTAAGTTTCATTAGTGGTGCGTTTAGAACAACTAAACTTGTAGAAGAACACAATGATTAAACCCAACAAATTTACGTACCGCAGAATTCCATATTTTTAAACACGGAACAAAGGCGAGGGGACAAGTTACTTTCACTGTGAAAAAATTATTTTTTTTTCCAAAATGTTGCTAACCACTGTCTAAGTTTTTAAATCAAATCTATGTCAGAGAATAGATATCAAAGGCACTTACTAGTTATGGAGGCACTCTTGTTATTTATTTGCATTGATATGTCTCAGAATAAGGACCTGAAAGCACCATTGTGCCAGGCAACTAAGGTATACAGACTACTGAAAGAGAAGGGTAGAAGCCCATCTATGAAGCCTTTTCCTTCTGTAATCATGTCTGGAATATGTCATTACAGATATTGGATGGTTAGCAGTGTATGGAACCCAATTTCAACTGCTGGGCAGGATATTGCATCTTTTTGTGTTCCTTGGGCAGTGCACCACAGGGAAAAGATCTAGGCAAAAACATCTGAAAGTTCTGGCCACCTCAGGATCCCAACAGAAAGACCTATTGATTTTGTAATGATAACAGTTAATAATTTGATACTGCAGTATCTAATAATGTAATGTTTCAGTTCTTTGAGCTTCTCTCAAAGCATGACTTCTACATTCAAATAATCTACACTTCTATATTCAAAATAATCCTTATAGAGTGAGACTTGAACTAACAGCTCTACTGAAGGCTTAAATATGTTGCCAGATTTTCCTTTCCAAGCTTTGTAAAGGAAAAATTTACTTTTTTATATACATATTTCTGTTTATATACAAGACCTGAACAATTGACCTGATATTTTTCTGAATGAGAATTATAGTTGCTGTGCTTTTTCAAAATGTGAAGATCGGTCACTATCTGAAATCCCTGTTTTGTCCAAGTACAGAATTTATTTATAGAAGGGAGAAAATTTATTTTAAATAGTAATGTAAAACAGCTTTCAAATTTTCAGTGTTTTTAACAAATGATGGCAACCTCACATGTAAACCTTGAATCTGTAATTTTCCTGTTAATCAGGAAGTTGGAAGTAACTGCTGTTTTTCAATAAGTAATAACCATCTAATAAACCCAGTGACCACAAAACTGAACTGCTTTTGTGCACGTATGCAAATACCCATAAAGTTGAGGAAGAATTCTGTATGTAAGAATTGCGCTCATTGCTGCTCTTTGGGTTTTTTCCTTCAGTACTTTTCAAGAAAACCTTTTTTCTCCTGTGACATCTCATTGGAGCAGCTGTGAATCCAAGAATGATTGGGCTCCACTTGGCAAACATCTTTCTAGCTAGCTGCAGTGAACACAGCTGCCTGGGAGATTGATATAGTTCTGCTGCTGCATCGTGGCTTGTGTAGCTTGCTCTCAGCAAAAGATTCATGTCATAATCATTAGGGTGTTCAATTCCAAATGCATCAGATTGAAATGTGGAATTAAAGATTAGTTGTTTTGGCCAGCTAACACAAGGTGTTATGTGGGTAAATCTATGTAATGCCTTAGTTTATTATAAGTCTCAGTATACAAATTTAAATATATACATCTTATTTCAGACTTTGTTCATATATTTATCTATATATAGATTAAAACACCACAGCTGTGTTGGTTTTGTGGAAACCTTTGTGAGGTCCCAACTCTAAAGCAGACACTTTATCACTACTTCTGGCACGCAAAAAAATTTTTTGTTATGTCACATGACCTCTCAGTGATCTCAGTGATGCTGGGTAGTGTGCTACTCATGGCTGAAGAGAAGATTAATGTTGGATAAGCCTATTGTATTTTAATTTTCTTTGGGTCTGAGTGAAGAATCCTCCATCTCCTGCAAAATCTGCATGTCATATTATCCAGACAGACAGTGAGGGAAAGTTGCAAGCTGTTTCTGGTTGCTGGAATCAGACAATCATGGGATACATGATTCTGTGTTAACTCAGGGAAGAACAGAACATCTTGGTCTCTTCTAGCAGCAAACTCCAGATGAGGAGCCAGAATCTCCACTGAAGTGCCACAAACATATTGTCGCGTTCAGAAAGAGTATTTTTTCTCCAGGCTTCTGAAGTAGGAAATTACTACTTTTGTTTGCTGTTACAGGAGCAATCTGAAATCCTAATCAGACATCGTCCCGAACTTCTTGCAGTACAAACAAATGACAGAATATAAAGTGTCTGACTTGGAAAATACAAATCCATATAACAGACAAGAGCCAACAGATCTGCTTTACAATCCAACTTTTCAAATGTGGAAAAAATTACTTTATTCAGACACAACACTTTTCACCAAAATGAAACCATCTTGAGGAATAAATCAGTCTAGCCACTTTGTTGTTAGTTATATTGCTGTTTATTATTTACAGGAAAAATGATCAGAAGAAGGACCATAAATCAGCCATTTCAGGGTGATGGAAGGCCTTGTCCTTCTCAGATGGAGCAATTCAAACCCTGTCCAGTAAAACCTTGTTATCGATGGCAATATGGTCAATGGTCTGCATGCAAAGTAGAGGTAAAAGCCATATGGGACTTTGAAGTTAAGGAGCTTGTATATCTAGGCGTATTCATGATATGCACAGATACCTGCTTCATAACACTGTAAACAATTGGCTTCCACCTGTCTTATACAAAAACTTAAGATTTATTCTTGGAGTTCATATTTATCAACAGATACAACAATGTCCTACAGATATTCAAAGTATAAATGTAAACTTCGGTACCCAAGCAGCATCTTTGCTAATAATTGAAACCCTTCTATTTTAAAAGAATATCTGTGGAAATAGATTGGCATCCTAGAAGAGATCTCCACTTGAGATACTGCTGTGGTTGCAATTCAAAGGCATAATTAGCTCCATACTTTAAGAAACAGTGGTAGCAGCCAGCAGAATTTTTGGTTTGGTTTTGTTTGTTTGTTTCAGAAGTAAAGAACAATGTCTTTTTTTTCCTCTACTGGAATTAATAAGTAGTTAAGCAAAAAATAATAGAAGACAGAGTGACATGTAGCTCAGATCTACTCTTTTGGCACTTGCTTCTGTCCAGCATCCATGTATGTCCTCCTTCTCCAGGATGCTCAATGTGGAGAGGGAACACGAGTGAGGAACATTTCCTGTGTGGTTTTTGATGGATCCACTGAAGATGTTGGCAAAGTAGTGGATGAGGAATTATGTGGAGAAATAGAGCCTATTATAGATGGTAATAAGAAGATGGTACTTGAGGAAACCTGCACTGTCCCTTGTCCAGGTAACAAAGCCATTCAAATAAATGTTTCATTTCAAGATTGGTTGGGTATCATTACAGTTATCAGTGCCTAGCATTAGCCACAAGCAATTAAATTCTTTTCACCTGCTTTACTGATTGGATTCATCCATCAAATGACTAACAGAGTTACTTTCTGATAGTGGCTTCATGACAATAAATGAATTATAAAAGCTACCAGGTTTTAAATTTTATAAAAGACATGTCTCAGTCACAGATTGTGTCTAATAAGAATATATTTTTTCATGAAATCATTTGAAATAAAACCTGTGTTTAACTCCATAAGAAAGAGTGTTGGTTTACAGCTAAACATTTGCTTTAAGTGCTTAGATCACCTAACAGCATTATTAATACTTTTAACAGTGGCTAAGAACTTGATGCCTTTTATGGGTGTCTAAGAAAGCTAAGATAGGGATCCTTACTTTTTTGGTTACAGGTGCTATTCCAAATGAAACTCATACTTTGATTTCTGAGAAAATGTGAGTGTTTCTAGCTGTTTAACTCACTGGATGTGAAGTGCACTGTCATTGCCCTTGCAGACTGAATCCAAAGGAGCTGTTATAAATGATCATGTCCATGACTCTCATACTGAGAAGGATTAAGAGCCTATAAGAGCTGTTTGATTTCCCGTAAACCCCTTCAGTTCATTTCAAACACTTATTTATAGAATTTGAAGTATATTGCTGTTGTTCAGTAGAGTTATTAGTAATGTATCTTCAGAAGTAGTGATTAACTCCTTCGATTCTAATGTAGCTATCATTCCGTACTAGTATTGGTTTTGTTCTCTTGCAACTCTCCTCTTTCTCAGAATTTTTTTCTAGTTCATTTCAGATTGGACTGAAGGTAAAGTTGCCTCAATAAATAGAAAATAATCAAAAATGGAGAGGCTTCCATCACTGCTTTGTGCACACCATTCCAATTGCATGATTTTCACATATTTTTAGTTATTAGATGAAAATTGGAAGAATAAAAAGCTTGTAGTTATGTTTTCATGTTAGTCAAATTTATTAAAAAAAAAATGTAGCTGCTTACTGCTCACTTTTAAAATTTTGCTGAGCAGGAACCCATTCTTCAACAATCTCACATTTAGCCAGCAAGAATAACTGCCCTGTGGGGATGTGCTAATGATACACTCCAACTAATGTTTCCAAAAATCACTACTTGTTTTCCTATTATGTATACATCAGTTCTTCAATTATTCATTTCTTCGCATGCTTTCCTAACGTTGGCAAATAAAATTCCATCATTAATCAGGCATCTGGTCAACACAGTACTGATTATATCTGTCATCAGTATAATGCAAGGTAGCATGAATTTTTAATAGCTCTTTCACTGAAATAATGAGAACTAAGAGGTTTATTTATGAGTCTGTGCACAGTCTAGTCCCATTTTCTACAGCAGTTTTAGCAAAGTGGTTTCTGTGTGTTGTGCCTCAGATCTTCCTTAAATATTCTTTAGCTGATCATGCTAATTAGCGTCATTAGTATAACTTTATTTTTCAGTTTTACACTACAAGATAGCATTCTACAAATCTCTGTTTTCCCTACATGAAATAGCCAGAGCAGACATTTTAATCACCTTCCCATTTCCCTTTCTTGCAAAGAATGTTCCAGCAGTTGCTTCTACTGTCTGTTTAGATAAATTCTGTGTGAGGATAAGCAACAATTATTCTTTTTAAAACTAGACAAGATCTCTTTCTAAGATCAAAGAATAATTGTGAACAAGATATACAAATTTAGTGTGAGGCATACAGTGTACAATACCCTAAAATTTACAAAAACCCAGACATTGGGTGGAGTGTAACTCAGAAATTCAAAATGAGAGTGATCTTATGGGAATGCTACAGGAAACTACCCTGCTTTAGAACAAATAGGCTTTTGTATAATCTTTTTATTACTATTTTCTACTGTAGAGATACTCAGAGAGTGTCAAAATATTATCTTCTCTTTAGTATAAGTCATTTTTGAAAAGAGGAATGAAAACAACTATAAAGAGGGAAAATTAAGAAACTGGATTTGGACATTATTTTTCTAAGACCTTCATTGCAAAAAACTCTTCACATATGATGATTGTTCACCTTATAAAATTGCTGCTTGACAGGGGACTGTTACTTGAGAGAGTGGTCAGAATGGAGCCTTTGTCAGCTAACCTGTGTTAATGGTGAAGATCTTGGATTTGGAGGGATACAAGTCCGATCTCGGGCAGTGATCATTCAGGAATTAGAGAATCAACATCTCTGTCCAGAACAGGCTTTGGAAACAAGACCATGCAATGGTAAGCACCAAAATACACATAAGGCCACTTCCTGTAAGAAAAAAATACAGAACAACAATAGTTTTGTTTTCTTTCTGTTCATGGTATCAAATTTAGGCAAATATAGATTTGGTAGATGTAGAAATGCACTTCAATTTTTGTTTTTCAGATCAACTGTAAACAGAAAAACTTTCAAATGCTAACTATCATGTTACCACTTTAAGCACAGTCTATGGAAAATTGATGATCCTTTTTTAATAATGAAACTTCCTTTTATGATGTGGGAAAAAATAGTTGCCTTATCTGCTTGATAACATTAATAAAAAGAAATCTTTACATTTTGATGCATAACCAAATTTAGATTTCTCTCTACCCTTTGAATTGTTGTTAATCACATGATAGTGACATTAAAAAGTCTCAGTCATGCTTACCACTGGTACTGGACAGAGTATCTAAGACAAGTTATTTCCTGTACAGGCATTTCTTGTCCATTCAGAGGCCAGACAAATCAGGCAAAAAGGAATTTTATATTTATAATGGAGCTAAGGTGCAGAATAACTTCATGAATTATCCCAGGCCATATAAGAGGTGTACAGCAGAGCTGAGATATGAAACCAGATGCAGCCCAGGCCACTTCACCAAGCACTGGGCATTGACTGAAGCTCAGTGATTCCAGGGAAGTAACCTGACTCCTAAATGAGTTTTGTACAACAGATGGGCCACAACCATTATGAGGTTATTGGAAACATCTGTTTTGTCCATTAACTACATTGGACTTACTCTACGAGCAGTGTGTACAACCATTATAGTTAGTGTCCGGGACACATTTGGTCTATTCTCTATGTTTCCAGTAAGTGCAGGAGACCTTGGGGTCTCCGTGTGTGTGGTGCACCCTTCTAAGTTGCTGGGTAAAGGAGGAAAGGGCCTACTTAGCCATAAAAGCCATTAAACATAATGAGTATGGTCTACTGATGAGTGTGGCTGCCGCCAGTGGTAGCTTAAAACCTTGTCATCAAATTTCTTGAAAAGTGGATGTTCTCTGTCTAGATGGCCAGTGCTATGAATACAAGTGGATGGCTAGCCCATGGAAGGGATCTTCTCGAAGCGTGTGGTGCCAAAGATCAGATGGTTTAAATGTCACAGGTAACTACTTTTTTTGTATACACACAAAAGCCTGGAAAACAGGTGGATAATATATTTTCCCAACAACTGGATGATTTTTTTTTAAAAGAGTCTGCTAAAAGCACTTGTTCCTGTTGTATGAATCAACATGCTGTTATCATGAATAATTATGTTTTTGCATACTAAGGATGTAATTTCTTTTCCAGAGTTATGCAGCATGTAATGCTAAAAGGAAATATAAGTATTATCTTCTGTACTGGACCTGGAATGTTTTACAGTGTATTTTTTTTTTTACCATAGACATCTTTACACTTCTAAATTTAGGATTTCAGATTTCAAGCCCTACAACAAATAGAACTTTTATGTATTAAAGTTCATTTCAGTGCCTATACAGAGGCAGAGAGAGATGTAAAACTTGATAATATCATGCATGTATCATATATCTTAAAATTACAAAATATAAAATTTTAATAAATATGCTAATATAAGTTTATTTCTTCACTTCCGTGACATAAACCTATAGCAGGATACTTCAGTGGACAGCTATGGGATGTAGTTACTTTTTGTGCAAATCAAAGCATAAAACACCATGAATTAAGAATGACTGAGGTCTCTGAATTCAAGAAAATCTTCATATATGTCTATTTATATGAATTTATGTATCAGAATTAGGGATTCATTTAAGCTAAGATTTATGCATTTGTTGTTTAAGTAATTTTTATTTGAGCCCAGGTGATAGTAAAAGAATCCCAGAGATTATAAGCACGTGCTCAATGTCAGGCGCTGTCAGGTCAATCACAGGAGGGGAGCTCTAATTCATGGACTGCCAGTACAATACTTCTTGATGATGGAATCCACCACTACTGTCTGTTGTAACAGTAGAAATAAAATATCTGTGTTATTTTTACAAGGTTTTGAAATAATACTTTATAGTCCAAAGTCTCTTTTGCAAGTGTCACCTTGTGCTGTAAGACTATTAAAATGCATCATCTTCACAGTGAATGCAACAGGGCATTATTTATGCATCCTGATTGCTTCCTGCCTAGCTAAGATGCTTGTATGGTAAGTAAAACTCTAAGTAAGAATTCTTATTGAGATTAATATGTGATATTATCTATTAAAGGTCCTTCCTTAAAGGATTTTGAAATAAATAATGTCTTGGTGGTTATGGGTCTGAGATGTTAAAATCAGAATATATTCATAAATCACAGTCAGTCACATAAAAATAATAGTTTGTTCTGATGTGACTGAATACAGCCATGTGATAAATTCCAGGAAAGACAAGGGTATGAATATGTGTTGTTGGCAGATTTTTTCATGACGGGACCTCCTAGGGAGACTAACCTTGGACCTGTATTGTATATCTTTTTTTCAAAGTTTGTTTGTATGTGGTTTTAAAGCTGTGGTAACTTCCTGATTTGAAATGAAGACTAGTGGAAAGTTCCAGACAATGTAATCACCAGTTTCCATGCAATGCAAAACTATATTATTGTATGTTCCTGATAGCTTTCAAACAAAGCACTTAAGTATAATGTTCTGTGAGAACTTCCCTGCATGAAGTATACAGTTGTGAACCAGATTGTAATTTACATTTGAACATTTTTTTGAAAGTGGTTTTTATAAACTACAGTATTAAAGCTCAAACTGGACATGCACATACACAATTTAAATGGAGATTACCTATTTTGGTCTAGAATCAACCTATATCTCTGATTACTGTGTTTCTTTGCTGCCTTATTGCTGCACATTTGGCTCTAACATAGTGTATTTTAATTAAGATGTTATCAAGTTTATCACGTTTATCCTGTTGGTATTTTAAGGCCTTTATTTCCTTACATGCATAATATTACTGTGCTGAATAGTTCTTTTTTACTTGAAGGTGTTGTTTCCCATGGGCGATGAGGCAACTCTTTCCTTCTGCAGCTTCCTTGGATGACTGATATTTTATTACATAGATTCCCACAGGCATGTGATTTGTATGCTAGGATGTACAATTTTCCTTTTTGGGTGTGGGGCAAACTTATGGCAACCAGCAGGGTTTTATTTGTTCTTCATTGGCCATCCCGTTAACATTTTGATCTACATAACAACATCTAACTGCCTCTGCTATGGTCGTGACCAACCTCAGCTATCAGGATTTCATCATCATATCACACCAGTATAAAAATGTTATTAATTTGGAAGATGCAAGATAAGTTGTCCTGTAGCAGTATAGATTTTAAGCTACATTATGCATATCCCTCTTCTGTAAGCTAGAATGAAACCCAGGTAAATTCAAACTGATTCTAAATGTATTTTAAAGTCATTCTGGCTGAAATGATAGTGAAAGCCTGATTGTGTGTATTGGTCCATAACAATAACAGCACTGTACATAAAGCTGTACAAATGAGAACTAGGATAAAAAGGAAAAAGACTGAAACCCATTATATCATCAGTATCATAGCATTCAGTACGTGCTTTACTGATAATACTTCTTTCCTTCCGAAAAATCTGTTTTAAACTAGCATGAAGTGTGGCTTCATAAGAGGCAAAGCTATAGCATGTGTAAAAGTGACTACTGAGAGGCAGCAGAAAATGGGTATCCATTCATAAACCAGATGAGTAGTTTATTTTCAGTTTAACAGGCAAAGTTATAAATCGAAAGTATGCTTTTATTTTCTTTGTGGCCACAGTTTTAATATGTAAGTCATAAGGAGGGCCCTATAGAACCAAAACCTGTTCCCTCAAGCACAACAAAACATTTAAACTGGTTTTTGAGCAATCCACCAAAGGAGCAAAGGGAAAAACAAAAGGTTCACTGGCCAAATATTAGTTCTCTAAAATGCATATGAATGCAAATACATGTGCTGTATCCTTAGTCTACCTATAAGAAAATACTTGATAAGAATTATCCTTCACCTTAGAATAAAAGACTCTTAAGTTCAAATTAGCAATAAAATTGTAATCCATGACATACTGTAGCAAGTAATGACATCAGTAATTTCATCAGTGGTGAGAAATTACCATGTCAAAATATGATTTTCTGTCCTACAGGGGGCTGTTTAGTGATGCGCCAACCAGATGCTGACAGGTCATGTAACCCACCGTGCAGTCAACCCCACGCTTACTGCAGTGAGGTATGTGCTACTGCATTGGAGTATAAAACACCCCCATGAGGGCTTCCCACACATCTCTCTGCATTACAAAGATTATGCCAACAAAAAGTATTTTCAGAGATTTTGCTGATCATTAATTTGTTAAAATCAACCTCAGACCATTTTCTACCTTTCAATTAAATGTTGAATAATCTCTGTTGATTTGGTACAAACCCACATAAAAATATATGAAGAGGCACTCCCCAGGCTAGCACTCATCCAAACAGTCTTGTCTTCCAGTCATCCATTTTGTTATGCTTTCTAGCTCACAGAAAACTGTGTTTTTCTGCTACACAGTGTAAAACACTTGTTCCCTACAGACTAGAACGTGCAGTTGTGAAGATGGATACACTGAAGTTATGTCCTCCGATGGCACACTCGAACAGTGCACTCTCATCCCAGTGGTGGTGATCCCCACCATGGAGGACAAAAAGGGAGATGTGAAAACCAGTCGAGCTGTGAACCCTACCCAGCCCTCCAGTAACCAGTCAGGACGAGGAAGGACCTGGTTTCTACAGCCTTTTGGGCCAGGTGAAGTCATGCAATGAGCAGTTCTTAATGCTAAGTACTGCTGCAGGGTCTGGCATTTACATTTCTGTGATGCCAAGGAAGAAAAGAAAAACCCTTAAGTGTTCATTTAAGAAGACAGGCATCTGCCCTGACTGAAAACAAAGGAAGAGACATAAGAAAATCCCTAGCCTTCTCAGCTATTCCATCAATATACTTAATGAAATCTTGTATTGCAGAAGATTTCCTTTTAATCCCTTCTACCTGTTAAAATTCACAGAAGTGACTTTAGAAGGCAGTTGGCTGCAAAGATGCAAGCCAAGATATTAGATTATGCTGTCTCAACCAATAATGCTGTTGACAGAGTGAAAAGGTAGCACTGAAGACTGCAAAGGGTAAGGGCTGTTTAAAATTTGCAGCCGTAGCATAAATTGTAGGAAAATAATCACTATAGATATGCTAATGCTTTTCTGCCGTATCCATATTTAAACTAATCCATGTTAGACAAGAGCTAACCTTATTATTGATATTTAGCATAGACATGCTCTAAGTCTCTACAGGCAATATTTGCTTTTATGTTGGACCATGTCCTTTAAAGCTGAGTAAGGACTTATGTGCAAGTGTGGCAAGAAATATAAGACAGTTAGCCCATCAAAAATACTTTATAAAGTCCATCATGTAATCAGATTTCAGTAAATATTTCCTGGTACTATTAAGCACTGAGATAAATAAAACTTTAATTAACAAAATACTTTCACATAAAGAGATATGATGCTTGTCCAAAATGTTAACTATATGAAAAGGGCAATTGGTTATCTTCTTAATTGTCTTTTAAATCTCATAGAGCTAAATATTCTAACGCACTTGTATCTTCGGGTGTTCATTTCTTTCTAAAGTTTTTATGAATGTTTTTAATCTGAGAATCAAAAACAGTATCTTTACATGCATAATCTGTAAAATGCTGCAAATTGAGAACTGCAGCAATACTTCTAATAAGCAGATTAAATCATGTTTGGGTTAGAAATACTTATGTTAGATCCCATTAGTCCTACTAGTATTTACTGTTATTTGTACTGTGATACTATACTTGATACTTGCAATAAAATGGTCTTTACTCCAATTAGTTAATACTTTAATCTGCAATAAAAAAAGAAATCTAAGCTTTTCTGGTCCTCCTTTAAAAAATAGCATCTTACCAAATTTGTTATCTTTTACTCATTCTAGCTAACTCCACCTGAAAATGCCAAAGGGTGGGTTGTAGCAGCCAGGGTGCCAACAATAATCAAATGTCAGATGGTTGCCTTCAACTATTTAGGAACATGGGTGCTCATATGAGCTCAGACGTGGTTTCTGGAGCAAGAAACAGTTGAGAGGTTTCATGAAAACGTACCAATTTTCCACTAATCCAAGTTAGGAAGGAAATATAGCTCAGATAAAAACAACGGTGTTCAATAGAACTAATACTTTATCCAGTGAAGGTATGAGCAAATGTGGAAGAAAGTGAGAATTTTGCACTTCAGATGAGATTTATGCTTGATTTTTTTAATTCTAGGATTGAGTATCTATTGGAAAGGTTTTGATTTACTCTAGCATGATTATTCCTTTCCTCACAGTTTCTAAGTCTAGATTTAAAATAGTTCTTTCACTGTCTTCAACAAATCATATTGAAGTTCCAGAAAGGAAGGTATTAAAACTATCTTCTTCAGGTGTCTGTGCTGATGTGTTACCCAAAACAGATGAGTTTAAGATGCCAATTTCCTTGTATACTTAGAAGTAATCTGTCCAGGGGGAATTCAGAAAGCCTGAGTTAGATGCCTGTAGTTGCATAATAGGAATGACCTCATTAACAGAGTTTCCTGCTTTGACAAAAATAAATAAATCCATACGCAAGGTAATGCCAGTCTTTTTTTCAAGGAGATAATACTCTTTTAAAACAAGCAAACCCAAAACAACCCAAAACCTCTTACATTTACCAATGGAAATAAGCCAAGGAGAGAAGAAACTAACCGATTTAGCAGTACTGAAGTCTGAATTCCTCTCATTCATATTATTATATCATTAGATATGTCAGGTCAAATCCACTGTTCAATTCATCTTTAATGGATCAGTCATTTCAGTTATATCAGTTATCAGTTATAATGTTTATTAGGTTGATTAAAGTAATAAAGCTAAAATGTTTTTATGTCAATTAGTCTTGAACAAGTTGTCCACATGACTGCAAGACACTGCATTGCAAGGGAACAGAAAGCCTGAACTTAACTGCACAGCAATAGAGAGCACTACTGTGAATCTGAGCAAAATCAGTCTGACTAATTTTTGTTATTATTACATTGTAGAAGCATCAACTGCATTCATAATGCCTATTTGTTCTACAGAGGTATCAGGAAGCAATAACTATTTGGTCAGAAAAACTTTAGCTGTGTTTGCTTATGTTGAAAATATACACGACGTCATGAAATAAAAATTTTGCCCCTTGTAAATGAAATAATTCAACTTTTTTATGAAACTTTAATTATCAAGGAGGTGCAACAAGGCTAGCTAACCTCTTGTAAAAGAATGTTTTCAAAAAGCCATTTAGAAATTTGCAAAATTAGTCAGACAAAAGTAGTGAGTCAAACAACATGTACTGACCTGGGGTTGTGACATGCTCATTTGAAGTTCAGAGCAAAACCCCAGAGACAGAGAAAGTCACACCCATTCTTCCCTCATTTTCCTGGGATAAGTGAGTGCATCTAAGATCAAGGCAAGCAGGAGAGTGGGATGTATACCTCAGCCTTCAGGGACATCATGTCCAAAATACAGACTGCAGAGGCTGTGCGTAGGTAAAGTCCTTATTAACAACAGACAGTTGTTCTACTTGTGAGCATGGATTGTCTTTTTTGGTGCATTTTTGCTTGTTTTATAACAACAAAGCTTGCATTTGGTAGGGGGAGAAATTGGAAAATTACTACTTTATGCAGTAGTGAAAGTTGTGTATGTGCAGTTAGGGTATGGGTGAGGTAAAACATGCTAAAGGTATTTGAAAACTTAAATAGCAAGAAGAATGAGAATAACAGGCAGATTGATCTACCGGAGGTAGAATGGAAAGTGATGCTAACAGCATAAATGAGTCCCAGGCTGACCCGCTGCCCAGTGATCATGCTGAAGGATTGTCTGCTAGCAGCGGGCCCAGGTGCTGGGTTTCTGGGGGTCTCGCTGCCTCTGCCCCACATCTCGGCTCCATTCAGGTTATCCAGACTTCAGCTGGAAAGCAAAACACAAGTGCACAGAGAAGCTGTTGCTCAGTTGTGTAATAGTATTTACTCTTATTAAGCTGTAATTGCTAGTGAAGACATTTATTTTGGATTATAAAAGTATTTCTGCACTATATCAGAACTAATAATTCAACAAGACTAACTCAAACACTACTGACTAACATTCATTCCTTTTAGATGGGAGGCTGAAGACCTGGGTTTATGGTGTAGCTGCTGGTGCATTTGTTTTACTCATCTTTATTGTTTCTATGATCTATCTAGCCTGGTGAGTTCTTTAATTATTTACAAACAAGCAGTCCCACACAGACTGTAATGCAAGCGTTTACATATACCACTGTAGAAACTGCAGGCACTTCTGTGAACTGCAGTGTTTAATTTTCCATGTCCTTTTGTCCAAGCTCAAGTTAATGGACTCTAGTTGTAGTCTAGATGATGGATGGATAAACACAGGCTCTCCTGAGGTTATAACTACTTCTTAGAAATATAGTGTAGCTTAGTGTATAGGGTATTTTTGCTCAGTTTATCTCTTAAGTGTACTGTGTCCATGATAATTTCATTGTGTCTGTATCGCAAAATGCAGAGAGAAATAGCAAGAAGTAAACTTAGTAATCAGGCAAGTCAGATTTGATATTTGGCAGGATGTGGAGACACAGAACCAAAAAAAGTCTGAAAATTTTCTCATGTGTTTTTCATACATGAAATAATATTTTGCTGAAAAATCTTAGTGCCTGTGAAAGCAAAGATTTTTTGCAAGAACAAGTCACCCTTGAGAATGCTCTCCCTGAAGTTTTCTAGGTCCTGTTTGGAATTTCTGATCCAAATGACTGTGCAGGTGGAAGGTGAGGGAAGTGTGGTCATACACATCAGGCTCTTGGCTGTACAGCATTAGTAGGCGTTTGGGGGGCTTCTGGATTTGTTTGGTTTTTAGTAAACCTTCCCCAAAATCTCACTTCTGTCTAAGTAAGGAACAAAATCTTTTATTTTTTGAGGAAAAGAAAATCTGTTAGCATAGAACTCCACTGCAGATTCTTCGGACTGGAATCTGTGGCCACTGCAAGCCATTGTAACAACTGTTTGGTTACAAAGATTTAGATTTGGGCAGCCTAAGTGACATACCTGAGATAAATTTTAGATGAGACTGAGGGTGCACAGGCCTGATTTAAAGAAATGCTTATATTACACTCTAAAGGAAGACAAGTACTAAAGCATGCATAAGCATGCATTTTCCTTTGGCTTAGTAATTTTTTAGAACTATATCAAATGAATTGGAAATACTGCTGGATTAAAATCTAATTCAAGGCTAGACAGGGAATGGTTATGGCTAACAACCATATCCCTGCTATTTTTGACTGGTTTGATTATAACATCTAGAATTAACTGTAGTCATTCCAGCAAGTATAATGAGATAAAACTAATCAAAAGATGGATCTTTCCTGTAGAAACTTTTGATGTGTCAAGAGAAGTTAAGATTTGAGTCACATAATCTAAAAGAACCTGATTGTGGCTTTGATACATGACCAAATATCGCACTGCAGGCTCTGGGTTCTTCTGAAAACTGACTGATCTTGCAGGATTACCTGCCAACGATTTCATCAAGTCACATCAGCACCATAACAGCCTGTTTTTGAACAACTGAGCTTTGAATTAGATGTTGCTTTGGGTTGATAAAGAGATAATTACTGATCCGAGTGAAGGTTTTAGGCTTATAACTTTTACAAAAGAACAACCAAATGCATTATCTTGAAACAACACACTCATCTTTCATTTAAGAATGAAATCCATCTTTGCGATGTTATTAGTTTCTTGTTCTATTTACAAATTATCTTATTGTTTCAGCAAAAAGCCAAAGAAGCCCCAGAGAAGGCAGAACAACCGACTGAAACCTTTAACCTTGGCTTATGATGGAGATGCAGATATGTAAAATATAACTTCTCATGGTGACAAATGGAGTCTAAATTAATGGATTGAAATCAGAAGGTATCCAAAGCCACAGGGATTTTCTATGGAGTGGATTAAGTGTTTTGACTTTTTCTTTTTTGTAACTGCACCATAGATAAAGAATAATGGATTTCATAATACCTATGGATATTCAAGGTATTACTGCTTTACTTTAGACCATCAGCACTGAGAAATCTGACAGAACCACGTTAATAGACACTGCAGTTGGAGATATGTGGTCTTTCCTCAATCTTACAAACTATAAGTACCACTTCTGCCTCCAGAATACTGTAGCTGACATAGTATTAACAGTTGGAAGCCCCTGCAACATTAACCAAGTATAATCAGTACGCATGAAGAGTTTGTACCAAGCTGTTTATGACTCTTTATATTCAAGCATAACATATATACTCAGTTGAACCATATGTATTACTCTATCAGATTATATACTTGTTAAAGAGCATTTTAGTGCTTAGTACAATATTCACTTTTAACTGGGATTAACCCACTGAGCAAGTTCAACAGTTCACCAGTTGATGATAACTTGTGTTAACCTGCATTTCAGAGGGCAATGACTCACTTGCAAAATTCTGTCCTGTTATCACTCCAAAGTATAAAGGCCTCGTATGTACATCCAGAGAGGAGGCGTTCTCAGATTCAGTATTTTCTAGCGGTTGCTGTCTGGAAAAAGAATACCCATTGTAAATGTTACAATATGTTTCTACTTTCTCTAACTCAAACTGTTGCCTGCATCTTTTTTGCTACATGTAAGGCAAATTTTTGCACTATATTAGTGCAGCATGATATGCACTTAACTAGTATTGCCATAGAAACTGCCTCTTTTCAGAAAGGATGATGAAATATCTTGTGCAAGGAGTGTCATGTAGACAGGTCTTGAATCCTGAAGAGAGTAGCGTTCGGTTTGGACTGCGACTGGATGGAATCAGCTAACAATGTGTACTGTACACACCGTTCCTTGTCACAGCGGCCATTTGTAGTCTACATCATGGCAGTAATACAGGTGTCTAGTTTCTTGCCCCATCTACCTATACTGGTATAGATTGTCCTGCTGGTTTCTAATTGTACTTTGAAGGCTGTTTATGACTAGATTTTTTATATTTGTTAACTTTGTTAGAAAAAAAAAAGAAAAGAAAAAGAAAAGTGGTTGCCCTGTAATCTTGAGTGACAAACTTACTGTCTAAAAAGGTATTCTGATTGTTTGTTCAACTAAAATAAAATGGTTTTGCTTTTTTTTCCTTCCTCTAGTGAGAGCGTTTTCACTGTTGCTGACAGTGCAATACTCAGAGCCCTTTTGTCTTTTCTCATTAGGATAATTGGATAGACTTTTTTGATTATTCAGTTAAACTCCTGAGTGTGCTGGCAAGTAAACAATAAGATCAATAGTTCTGCCATTTTAATACTCGTGACTTTTTTAAAAACTCTGGCAGTATAAAAACTCACTGTTAACCTCTTCAATGCTTATGGCTTTTCAGTGTTACGCTTCTGGCATGAAGCTCATTGACTTGCCACTGTATCTACATGCCTGTTACAGACGTGATTCATGACCTGAGAAGGGTTATTCTCAACAAATGGCTTCTATGGGTAGCCTGAACATATAAGTGACTGTGCCACTACTAAGCAATACAAAACTTTATCAGGCAACCTCTCAAAAATAATTGTTATATAAAGTTCAATATTAGGTTCTCAGGTCTTTTTTATAACCTAAACCATTTCTGCCTACTTATCACGCTATTTACTCAAGAAGCACCAGTTTTTGCACACTGAATAAAACTGTAGCTTTGCAAACTTTGGCCCAGATCCACTGAAATTAATGATGAGACTCTCATGGACATCAATGGGTAACATCAGTCCTTAAAAATACTTTTGTTCCGTGTAGAATAATTCTTGGACCAATGTGCATTTTGTGAATGTTCAAGAAAGATTATGGTCCTACTTTAACTTCGCTAACTTATATTACCAGTGTGGTGTTACTACATCAAGAAAATGATCTTCCTCAGACTGCATAAATATTCCCCAAATGGGAATGATGAGCAGAGAGGAACAATAGTAACCATCTTTTGTACAGGTTTAATTTCTCATTTTATACCTTGATCTGGCCGCAGCTGGTGAAGTGCCATGGCCCCCTGCCACAGCAGTGGTTCATTCATATATGTGTTGCAGGACTTGGGGCTTCAGTCCTATATCGCTTTGTAAAGATCGATAGGAAAAAAACAAATCTTGATTATTTTAATTACTTCAGCATTCTTGAGTAGAAAACAAGAAAAACCTAGTTGATTCCTATTTTGTCAGACATACAAAAAATAACGTGGAAAAAGTTGTAAAGAATGATAACTATCATGTGGAGACATAAAGCTTAATCATGATTTCTGTACTTTTAAAAGTCTGATTCTGTGTTGTCAAATAGTATTGGACCAATAGGGAATTGAGGGAACAGGGTTTCTTTCATTGGCAATGAGTCATCTTTATTTATTATACTGACTGGTCTTAGCAGGAGCTGTTGCCTAGTTCTTGCCTTGAAGATTTTTACGTCCTAAATCTAAGAATTTAATAAATTGAAGTTAAAGGTATGCCATCTCCTTTTTCTCACTATATAAAATGGACAAACAAAGAAAGAGATAGGAGGGGTTTTTTAAGTATATTTGGCCTTTGCAATCCATGCAAGTATTTTACTATGTGTTACCTTTTATATCTGGTCAGTGAATTTTGCTGGTGCACATCTGCATCATACTAGTGCTGCATTTAAAATCTAGAGTGCATTTTTATTATTATTTTTTTTACAAACAAAGTGCATGGAAATTTAAAGCCAGAATGGCTTCCCTCGTTATCAAGAAAAAAATATTAGGCTATAAGGAGGGCTGAAATTTATGTAAAGCTAAAAGTTGCAAAGGTGATTAAGCCCTTTAGCATTGAAACAGAAATAAATAATAGGTGAATTATCAGTATAGAATGAAAAGCAATTTGCTTTAAAAATCAGAGTGCTTCTACAAATCCAGTGCCTAAAGCAGCCACTACTGTAGAATGTTAGTTTGTGAAAGTAACGTTTCCAGTGATCAAATAAACCATTCAGAAAATAGCAAAGTAGACATTTTCCTGTTGATGTGGTGGTTTGTATTTTCCTTTTTAAATCTGTAGTTTCTAGATTACTGTGTCTGCTTTGAGTCCTGGAGAAGTTCCTTTTTGAAGCTTTGATGCAATTGCACAAGCTTGTTTATATTTGGTATAAAGCATCAATTTTGAAACTCCCTTCCTCCTGCCAAAATGTAATAAGATTTGTTTTCCAATATTACAACCTGAAGAGACCAATTTAAAAACTTTATGTATAAATCACTGTAAAATATACCTTGAATGAAATGGAAGTCTGTCTTTTTACCTTTATGTAAATTGTGCTCACCAAAAGTTAAGAGTTTATTTTGCCTAACTTAATTTACTTGAATATTTATTTTGTAGAACAAGGAGGCAGCTGTCTGAGGAATGTTTACCTTTTTTTGTTAATGTTAATTTGTAAATTGTGTAATGCATTTTTATTTTTTAAATTATGTATATTTCTTTTTTAATGCACAAAATGTTTACGTACAACTACTGCAAATTTGTGTATATTGTCACTAAGCTTTATTCAGTTAATACAGATGATATGAAAATGTAACAAGTCTTACATTTTCATCTGGGTTATTTTTACATAACTGATGTATTGCTGACAATAAATATAAACACAAAATCATTTAATGTCTTTTTTTAATAGATGTAGTATACTATGTTGGGATAGAGTAACAATAAAAGCCAGATCCCTAAAATATGACCACCTTTTAAATAGTCTCTTTTTTTGAAAGAAATTAGCAAACATATTCTTGATAAAAATTACTATTTCTCTTTAAAAAGAAAGAAAAAATACTTTCTGATATTATGGTAACTATCAAAGTCCATTGCTACAGTCCTTGTTAACATGGAAGTTTACAATGCATATTTAATTGATTGATAAATATCCAATAAATGCAATAAATCAATGGTATTTTGGATTTTCTTCCTTAATTGCCATTTTTAGGTCAAAAAAACCAACCCATTTGTGGAGAATAAGGGGTGGATCAAGATCTCACTGAAAGATATCTGTTCCCTTCAGTGAAGTTGAATCTGTCCCTGACGCTATACAAGAAGGAACAGGGAGCAAAATCCATCCCCCCTCCAAATAGACAAACATGCCCTTTGCAATCAATAAAATTGTCATTTACGTCCCAGTTGTTGAATAAACATTAACAAATTCACTCTGAGTTCTTCTAGAATCAAGAATTTGTTGTTGATAAGCTAAGAAAAAAAGTGACTCTGCACTTTTTTCATAACTGCTCATATTCTATCTCTGTGCTCTCCAAAACTCAATTTTTTCATGTCCATTTCTGCAGCATATATTTACACACCATTTCATGGGGTTTTGTCCAATTTCAGTAGTTATTACTTCCCCAGTAACCCTTCCAGGCTAACCCTTAAAAGGTTTAAACCCAGTTTTGAGAGCACACAACTCTGATTTTAGAGGCATTTCAGGATTTTCAGAAGTACCTCCTACCTACATTTTCTCCTGCTGGAATCCACAGTAAAATAACAGAAGCATTGGACTTGTCTTCCCACCTGCAATTTAACAGAGGATTTTTTTAGATCATTTAAGTTGTTTAATTCAGTACAGACAGAATTCTATAAACAGTTTAAAAGATATTTGAGAGAATAAAATTAAAATTAGCATTTAAACTCTGCAGAAAAGAATTGCCTATGGTATGCTAATGAAGATCATAAGGTCTTCACATTCAATAAAGAAAACTTATGGTAGGACTTTGGCAATTCGTTGTGAGACTTCTAGAGTAATGGCATACAGATTAGGAAATATATTCTTTAATTTAAAAACAACAACAACAAAAAAAAAAAAACACACAGGAGAATATGATTTTCCAATACAAATACAGTGAAAGGAGATAAACAGAGAGGTAAATCAAAAGGCTTAGGTGAGCATTGTAAATATTTTAACCTTCTAGTAATCTGGAGATCTACAGTATTAAGCCTAGAAAATTATCCTGCTGAAACAGTAGTGTGTTTAAGCAGCCATTCAGGATCTGTTTGGCATCACTAAGCACAGTTTGGCTACTGAAGAGGTTATTTCTGAATCTTCTGCTTGTTTTCTTAGACACAACAAAGCTGAATGTCTATCCAAAAGCAGCCGATGAACAGGCAGATGAACAAATGATTTGCACCTTTTCAGAGGGGTGGTGGTTTGCAGGGGTGGACAGGGACTTGGCTTAGTATCTGCTTGCCTGTTCATTTATTTTTCAGCCAAGGGAGCAGGTGTCTCATTTAGCTTACCTTCATTTGGGCAGTGCCCCTGGCCATGGAGAGGGTTGTCCTGTGGCGACACGCTGGTGAAGCATCTCCTACATCCTTTTGGAGATGGGCATCTTTGCTAAGTCCTGCTTGATCTGAAAGGCTTACTATGAGGCACACCTTCAGTCATGTATGGCAGATGCCATTGCCTTTTCTGTTTGCTGTCAGGCAACTTTGCACTGGGAGAAGGTTTAGCCTCGTGAGTAGTCTCTCAGAGTGGCAGACGTTAACACCAATCTGCTGGTACTCATGTGTGGCAGTGCTTTAAGTTGACCCTTCCAGCCCCATGTATAAGCCATTTCTGGTATTAATATTCTGAGCTGCCTTGACAAGCTGATGCTGTTGAATGCTACCTAACCCTGCTTTTCCTGGTCTGGTTAGGTAACAGCTCTGCTGAAAAGGATGTAGGGGTGGTGGTCGTGGTGGACAACACACTGACCATGACTCAGCCATAGACTGTGGCATGAGGAAGGCAACCACACACAGGGCTGCATTGGCAAGAGCTCAAAGGAGGTCATTAGTGCCCCCAGCCCTCATAAGCCTCTGTTGGGAGCCCCCTGTCTGGTTTGGGGCTCCCTTGGGGTAAGGGAAAATGTCCTTCAATTTGTCACTGTGGTGAAGCTAAAACTTAGCCACAGGATCATAATCCATGATCATAGCTATTGTGATTTTTCCATATTCAAAGAAATCACATTTCAAACAGTTCAAGATTAAACCTATTTAATTATTACTATGTGTTTATGTAGTTACAAATCCTTTGTCTTTTTAGAGCAAATAAGATTTATAATTGAAATTATAAAATGAGGTTTTATTTCTTTTCAAAAATACCCTTCATAGCATCATTATATTTCTCCAAAATGGCAGAACATTAGTTGTTTGTTTCTCAATAAATATCAGATCAGCTTTGCTTAGCTTACAAATAAAAAAATCTTTCATTAGAAATTCAGTGTTGGGTTTGAAAGCAAGTCTAATTTTTTTCCTTCCCTTAACAATTTTAAAAACAAAACCCCTTTCTTACCTATGCATGTCAAACTGTGACTTAAATCTCAGCTTTTTAATCCTTCCCAGTGCTGCTCATTGAGATGCATATATAGAAATAGCATTGTAATTTCAGCCCATGAGCAGAATTTAGTTAACAGTTCTGTGAATGCACGTTCAGTTTGTTGGTGGTCATATTATTTTTAATGCACTGCCTTGTGAAGTCTTACTAAAACCTCTCCCAAACTGAACCCAAACTTATTTACGCAACTTGTATCACAGAAAAAAATATGAAAACTGTCACAGAAGAACAAAGGAAGTGTGACATACTGTGTCTCGCTTTCATACTCTAAACCTGATTCCCTTAACAACTTTCTTCCTATGCCCCCATTGTGTCTTGGTGCTTGATGCCAGATTTCATCCTTACCTGGAACTTCTCTGATTTGCACTGATTGCTGTCATAGCCTTAATTCTCTTTTGATGTGTCTTCTCACTTTTAAGTTCATGGTTAGACAACAATAGTTACCAGTTGACAACTTACAGGTATTTGAAGGCATGCTATCAAAAGCAAAAGTATGCATACTTAAAATATGAATTTTGAGGCTGAAATAATTTGTTTCCTCTCTTCATGCAACCGAAGCTGCAGCTATGTATTTGGAAATCTTGAAGATACCTAATTCTACATATTTCAGGTTCAATCACACTATTCTATTGCTGTTACTTTACACTTTTCTCTACTGTTCCCTTGTTATACCCATTTTGTGTTAATTTTCATTGTAAAATCATAGTAAGGGCTCTCTCCTCTGCGTGTACAATTTTAGCAGAATGGAGAACTCCCTCTTTGGAAACCTGACTGTGATATGACAATAAACAATTATTAACAGAAGTTCAAATGCTCGGTATCTAGTATTTTTCCAAGAATTCTGGGATGAAAGCTTGGTGGACTAGCTTGGAAATGTTCTCTATCTGTGAAGTCCCTGAAGAGTAAATCACCACAGAAGGCAAAAGCCCTATTCCTGTGAGCAGCTCCATGGCAGGAGGATATGTATTTGCATTTCCTATTTCTGAATGTTACCCTAAACACACATGGATGTTCTGGTTTTAGTTACTTTATTGATAAGCTATACCAACGACTTAAAATCATGGGTAATACAGATGATGTCAAGGTATATTTAAAATAATTTATCAGAGATGTGTGATATCATACATGTGATAACACAGAGCTGAGTTTAGGTCGATAGTCTGTACTTAAGGTCAGAAGAGGAATCTCCATACATGTGTATTTCAGCTTTGGATTTCATGTTTAGTTTTGATATTCCACAAAATGAAAGAAATTTTCATCACTTAATTTGATTTGAACCAATATAGTAGAGACTAAAACACCCCACATACTCAGTACTGACGAATAATACTTCTCGGCCGCAGCTCTGCTCCTTTTCAACCAGAGGGCTGAACCCACATAACCCATGCCTCCAGGCAGCTGAGCAGGCCATGCAGGCCCTCGCTGCTTTCCCTCACTGGCTTCTTCTGCAAGGACCAGTTCTTCACGGACTCACTCTCTTCAAACAGGCTCTGTTAGGCATTCATCTGGTTATTAGTCCCCAAAACATAAACTACCAGTTATTAATACTGACCTATAATCAGTGACCTACTTAGCAAAGAACCAATGTCCCATACCAAGCTTGACTCCCAAGATAGCCTGACAACTGGTAGGAAATAAAGTTTAACCAGCTCAGTGTTACCTGTTATTTTAAGGGTGATGTTGGTATCTTCCTCACTGCTCTGTTTCTTCAGTCTCCAAGATTGAAGAACTCTGTAGCTCCATTTTATGAGTGGAAATTGGTGACACCAGGTTTCACTCAGCTGAGGAAAGAAAAAAATAATTAGCTGGCAGTTTTGTGACTGCCTGAAGTTGAATTTAATGAACTGCAGCAAAAGCTTTCTGCAACATTAGAACAGCAGCTGGAGCTACACCCTACATTTCTGCCTTAAATGGCCTCCACTTACTAGTTGATGAGCAAAACATTAGTAGCAGTCATTTGTTCAGTTTTACAGAAATATAAAAGGCAGCTTTGCAGCACAAGCGAGAAATTAATTGTCAATCTCAAACTGGCTCTCCAATCCCATTGCAGAATTACAGTGCTAAGGAAGCCAGGGCAGAATTCTCATGGCCTCAAAGTTGTAAATGGGCTCTTTCAGAAAGGCAAAACATTATTTACATTAAAAATTGCTATACACCATCTTTGTTAATGCATTCTCTTTGAAATGAGGTGGTACTGCAGATGACAAGACTTCCATCTGCCACCTTAGGTCAATGAAATGGCAGTAGAGTGTGTTTCTCCAGAACACTTTATGGGTCTCATCAAAAAGCCTTACCATCATGTATTAAAAATTGTCTTTATATTTAACAAGTTCCTATAAGCTATAAAGCTTTTTTCTATTAATTAAGGGTTTATATACCTATTATAACACTATAGAGTTTATAAGAAAAGAGTATAAGTGATAATAACATTTATTTTTACTTAATCTAGATCGTTAAAAGCTTTTGAGTCCTACTTCAGTAGTTGTCAATTACCATACAAAACATCCTAAGCATTCCCCACATAAACTGTACTGAACTACATATATGAGATGAAAACACATATGCAACAGGATTGGGAGGGATTTTTCTTCGCAGCAGAATCGCAGGACAATTAAATAAGAATAAATTACATTAAATTACTTTCAAGGAGGGGAAAAATATCATTTTAAAGAATTCTCCAAATCACTGCATGCAAATTTCCAGATTTTCATTCTCATTGCTTTTAAAAAAAAACAACCAACCAGATCTTCCATTTACCATACAATCCCTAAGGATAAGGAAGGGAATTTGTTTACTGTGCTCTCAGTTTCTCTGTGGAAGGCTTGCACAATCCATTGTCTGTGCATTTCTTCATATTTCCACAGCCTTTGTGGCGGGGCGATGGGAATCTGTCCCCTTTTGTCCTGTTGTCAACATTGTACATATTTGACTGTCAGCCACATATGTTCATGTTTGATTTTCTTATATCCTGGAAGTCCTTTGACCCAACTGAACCAGCTGCTAAGAAGGGCATCAACAGAGGAGAAGTTGGAATAGCAGGAAGGGTATCAGGTGTCTACAGTTAATCTGTTTTGTTTGTCTTCGTGTAGTACAACCATAGTTTTACATAGATAGCAGTAACAAGCAGTTATTCTATGCAGAATACTGTTTATGACTCTAACATGATGATGCAGTGCAGAGAAAGACAGGCCAGGTATGATAGCAGAGCCCTTGAGCAGTGAAGACAGGATAGAGTGAAGAGGGCCACAAGCACAGGATGCTGAAGGAAGGGGCACAGGCTGGCACTGGAGACCCCTTGGCTGTAACTCAACCATGTTCAGTTAAAGAAATGCAGACCTGGAGCTGGACAGAACTGGTTTTAGGGGTAAAAAAGAAAACAAAGAAATAGTATCTAACATATGTAAAAGACACCATATATAGTAAATTTGGGTGTAATATGGAACTGCAGACCAATGAGGACAGAGCAAAGGTGTAAAAGGGTGTTGGCAGACATATAAAAATGACCCCAAGTTGATACTAGAGTGAGGAAGAACCCATCAACACAAACATCATATTCCTCACAGTGAAGGACTCCAGATCCCAGCAATTCACCATAACACCCCACCACTGCCACCAGCATGAAACCATCAAGCTTAGCACCCAGAGGAGCAGAGGAGATGGGACCCTGACACTGGGAGAAGAGGTAGGCACTAGGAGGTGTGTGTATTACAATTTTAACTGAATTATAATTCTTTTTTAAATAATGAGATCTGGACTAATAATGATTAGACTGCTTCACTTTTATTTATACTAACAATAAAATTTTAGCTTTACTTATACAAAAGGTGTGCTTCCTCTGTGCCCATAAGCAAGATTTTGAGTTTTACAATGCTACAGCAGCAGAGAGAATTCTGGGGCAGATAGATCAGAAAAAAGGATAGATGAATTTTTGAGTTGTATGAATATAGATACAGTAATCCTCTCTTGGTACATCAAATTTAAAAAAGAAACAGAAAAACTTGAAAGCTAGGTACACTCTGGCTTCAAATCATTAGAGAAATGTATAGAAATGAAAGCAAAGGTTTTCATTACCTTAAAGGCAGATATTGCTATTTTTAATGGAGAAATTCAAGCTAGTTTAGTAGGATCTTTTCATTCAGAACTGTACCAAAAATCCTAAATTTACCAAATCTGCACTATGTGCAAAACAATATGAGGACAGGAAAAAAAATCAACAATGACATTTTATGTAGGAAATATTTCAAGTATTTATTACCAAAAAGAAGTCTTTTATCTGGATCATGATGGCAGATGGTGTGTCACAAGGATAACCAGTTAAACTAATTTTGTCCACCTAATATACCAATAATTTAGAAAACTGTTCAGTAAGGACACAGAACTTGCTAATGCTAAAAAAAAAATACCAACTGAGCAGACATGGTAAAGATGTCTATAGGCTAGTTACTGAAAGTAGTAAAATTATGAGCAACTGAAACAAAAAAGTGCCTGGAGTGGACTAAAGAGTAGCTAGGATTAACTGTAAAACACTGCAAGATAGCAGTGAGGAACAAAGAAGAGCAAAGCAAAATACGTCATAAAGCAATGAGCCACAGCAAAATACAGTATGATCAAAGACATAAGAAAGCATGTGCTGTGAGGCCTCTCTCCCTCAAGAGCAGAGTAGAATTATTTCAAAATAACTTACATTTGTGATAGTAAATAGCCAAACAGTGCCTTTAACTAGAGCTCACCAAAGAATTGATGAAGACAGGGACAGTGTAAGCAAGGAATTGCTTAGTAGTAGTACAACATCTCTTCTTACAAAACAACTTAGTAGCAAAAGATATTAATGAGTGGAAAATTTGAAATTAATGTTTGAAGAACAACAAAAAATGCAAAGTTTTCACAACACCCCAGAGGGCTTTCTCTTGCATTTACACTATCAAGCCAAGTATCATTTGCCTCAGGACTCCCTAGGCCAGCAGTTGTCCACCAGCCACTGTATCTAGCAGACTTCGGTGGCCTTTTCTTCTATGATGGGGACCAATTTGCTTTTGAACCTATACCACGTCTTAGCACCCACTGCTCTTCTAATGGTTCCAGGATGCTCAAGTAAGAAGCAGATCTGAGGTATGGTCTACAGCAGGTACCATTGCTATAAATTCATGAAAGGCAAGAAGCACGAGTGCCTGGCAGTCTTTGCTTTCCTCAGAGGGTGATTCTTCCTCAGGTGGCAAGGTTAATGCACAGGTAAGTGCCTGAAATGCACCTGCCCACCAGTAGCATGGTTGAAAGAGTCTTGAGTTGAAGGGAGCTGAACAAAATTCTTTTGAAAGGAGGATTTGAAGGAATGTGACTTCATAATGAGGTGAAATAAGAACAGAATAAAATTCCAGCACATTCAGATATTCAGTGTACCTTGACAATAAAGCAAGCAAAAACATGTAACTGAAGTGCATGTAGACAAAAGAAGTCTTTGATATATGGCCCAGATATATGGCCTTGAAAAAGTATCCAGGGAATTTCAGCTCAAATATTCATGATTTCTAAGACTAAAGCATACTCTTTCCAGGAAAGTAGTAGAAGTCCCATCTGGTGAATCATTCAGAATGAACTGCCTACAGCAGTGGAACATTTGCTGAGCCAAACAGTCCTGCTAGCCAGGGGAAAGCACCCAGGTCCTCACTGTTAGGGAGTGCTACACTGCTATTATGCCAGGTAGCCTACAGTGACAGTTCTGCAGTATTTACCGTTATAACAACTTGTTTCGATTACTTTTACCTTCATTAATCTTATGCAACTTAATATTATTTTAAAGCTTCTACTAAAATTGGATATGATATGTTGACTTTCTCATTTAAAAGAATCTGACAATCCTTTTGTTATGAAGCCTTACGGTTTCTTCACTTTGGAGGAGAACCAGGGAAACTGTGAGGAGGAGCTGACTGTAAAGTCAAAACCAGTCAGGTCTTGGACAACAGCTGGCTGAATGTGAGCCAGCAGTGTGCCCAGGTGGCCAACAAGGCCAATAGCATCCTGACAGACTTGGCAGTGTTAGGTTTAGGGTGGCCTTGATGATCTTAAAAGTCTTTTCCAACCTAAATAATTCTATGATTCTATGAAGATACAATCTTTCAAATAATGAAAAATTACAAAGCTTTTGAAACCCTTCATTTCCCACCTCTCCTACAGGGATTTCTTAGAAAATAGAAAGCTGAACTCCCCCAAGATTTCTTTGGCATGGCATAGTAAGTACTCAGCAGAAGATCAAAGGACTTACAGACAAATGGAAAGATGAATTTGGGAGCAGGATGGGGATGAAAATTGAGGAGCAGATGCAGAAAAGTGAATTGTAACAACTGACTATCTGGAGTGAATAAAGATTGGACCCTGTGAGAAAAAAAATACCACGTGATTGTATAACTGATAGTATTGTGAAACATATACATTTTTGCTTCCATACATGACTGTGTTTTGTTCGGACATTGAGGCAGATAACTGTTTAGGATTCATATAAGACTTGATGGGATTAACAAATAACAGAAAGGTGTTTTGTTTTATAGGTTCTAATACTTGCAGGCACAAACATGGACAATATCATTATTTCTCACACCCACAAGTAGACCAGGGTGGGCTTCTGGGGCCTGAAAAATATTAAAAATTATAACATAAAACTAATCAATTAATCATAGACAGGTAAAGAAAGTCCCTCCCCCCCTTACTACAGCTAGTAATTTCTGAGAGGAAAGATATTAAAATAAAAATCTAAAAAGAAAATAATTTTGTCATCAACTTTTCCGTATCTTCATAGAATCATAGAATTATTTAAGTTGGAAAAGGCCTTTAAGATCATCAAGGCCACCCTAAACCTAACACTGCCAAGTCTGCCAGGATGCTATTGGCCTTCTTGGCCACCTGGGCACACTGCCGGCTCATATTCAGCCAGCTGTTGACCAAGACTGCCAGGTCTTTTTCCACCGGGCAGCTTTCCAGACACTCTTCCTCAAGCCTGTAGCATTGTGAGGAGTTGTTGTGGCCCAACTGCAGGACCTGGCACTTGGCCTTGTTAAACCTCACACAATTGGCCTCGGCCCATCGATCCAGCCTGTCCAGATGCCTCTGCAAAGCCTTCCTACCCTCAAGCAGATCAACACTCCTGCCCCACTTGGTGTCGTCTGCAAACTTACTGAGGGTGCACTCGATCCCCTCGACCAGATCATTGATAAAGATGTTAAACAGAACTGGCCCCAGCACTGAGCCCTGGGAAACACCATTTGTGACTGGCCGCCAACTGGATTTAACTCCATTCACTACAACTATTTGGGCCTGGCCATCCAGCCAGTTTTTCATCCAGGGAAGAGTCCGCCTGTCCAAGCCATGAGCAGCCAATTCCTCCAGGAGAATGCTGTGGGAAACAGTGTCAAAGGCTTTACTAAAGTCCATGTAATCCACATCCACAGCCTTTCCCTCATTCACTCAACAGGTCACCTTGTCGTAGGAGTAGATCAGGTTAGCCAAGCAGGACCTGCCTTTCATAAACTCATGCTGACTGGGCCTGATCACTTTGGTTACCCTGCATGTGCTGCGTGGTGGCACTCAAGATGATTTGCTCCATAACCTTCCCTGGCACCGAGGTCAGACTGACAGGCCGGTAGTTCCCTGAATCCTCCTTCCAAGCCAGTAAGTATCTCAGTAAAGGCTTTCTCTTTCAGCATTTGGTGTACCATGTATATAACCAATTGCCAGGTTCTCAATTGACCAAAGAGGTCAACTTCCTTCGTACACTATTTTTCTAATAGAAGCATATTTATTCACTAGTTGTAAAATAGACCTAAAATATAGTGAAGCACAGTCCAGAGATATTAAGTTGCCACCTGCATATTTTTAGGTACCAAAATTAAATAAGATTGCGAAATGACTACATTCCATCATTGAAGATTTTGGGCTTTCCTTTTATACAATTTGCTTCCTGAGAGTTAAATGCTGTCCAGGTTGGCATCACCACATCAGTATATCAAATTAAGCTGACTTTTCAAATAAGCTTCTAATTTGTTGGCTGAAAGAAGGAAAAAAAAGGCATGATCTCGCCAGATAATATTTCCCTTGTTGCCAGTCTGCATCTAAGCAATTTTGCCTCATGGCATATACTGCCATGTTAGATAACTTAACAGAGCTTATTTGAATTAGCTTCATTTTCCTGGCATTGTCTAGATTATAATTAGAGCAAGCTATTTCACACACTGTACACTAGTTTTATAACAAACATATGTGAGACTTCTGGGATGGGAAAGCTGATGCACTAATAAATATGCTAACAAATTCACCCAACATGTTGCTAATTTTCCAGTTGTAGGCCCTTATCTTCATCTAAGGGGGTGATGTAAATTTTCAGTAGACTTCAGTGGAGGAGTGTGTAGCTACACCTGAATGTCTTCTCTGGCAGAACAAATATCTATTTCATGATCTTTCAATAGCAAACACTCAGAGGCATGTTTCTGTTTCTTCTCCACACAAAAGCACTATAGTGCTGCAAGATAACTAGTTAAATTACGAGGTTTGGTTTCACCCTCATACCACCTATAACAATGACCTGTGTGGCTTCCCACAACCCTCTTTAATACTCAGGATTCTCATGCGTTGAACTCTCAGGCAAAGTAAATAGTACCTTGAGGTAAAATAAAGTCTGAAGGTATAGAATAGGTCCACTTGATTCTCAGAACAATTTCCCAATAGTCTGGTGAGCACAGGGCAAAGACACAACAGTTGGGGACTGTACAGGTGTACAGTGGTATGGAGTATAACTGTGTGAGCCTACAGAAAATAAACTACAGCCACAACACTGGAACAATTTATAAGCTGTCATATAGGTAGGAAAATGGTAAAAAATTAGGGGAAAATTGCTTTGCTTGTTTGCACAGCACAGGGCCAGAGCAGCAATACAAATATGCTGGAAACATGTAATAGCTAATGACTCAAAGGGTGAAAAAGATGCCAACTTCACTGGATTAAAGATGAAAAGAACTCACTGTTCAGCCTGACTCCCACTATACTAGCAGACAAGACACTTGGGTAACCATAGAAACTTTATAAAACCTTCTAGCACTAAACTACTAATTATTGCAGATTTCTTCTATTTCATAAATAAAAATTTTAAAAAATGATAATGTCTGGTTACATGGCAAAACCCCATAAATTACCAAAGCAATGCCAGGCTGGAAAGACCTTAAATGATTCAGGAGATCAGTTGATAGATGATATGAGAAATGAAGCAACAGAAAATCAATTTGTTCGCAATATCTGCTTTGATCTTACAGCTTGCACTAGGAATTACAGCTTCAGTGAATACTGTACTATGAAGAGCAGAGAGCTGCAACAGCATTACTCAGAGAAATGCAGCTATGCTTCTAGGTGCCACTGTGGTACCTGAAAGTATGCAAAATAGACAGTCTGTGAATATCTTTTTAGACTTCATAAATATGCTCTATAGGACTGATTAACATTTTGACAATAACATATTTATACCTCTATGTGCTTTTTCAAGTACATGGAATTGCTTAGTATCCTTTTAACCAGTTCAGTAAACCCAGGTACCCCAGTCTTTTTTACTGCTGTGAAGGTAATAAGCCCAGTTATTAAAATCCCATTGTGTGGACTCTCAATGTTCTTGCTTTAGAAAAAGAACAAAGACTCAACAGTTTCAAACATTTTTTCCTATTCCATTAAAGCCCCCTGTAGTCTGAGGTAAAAGCAATTTAATAAAGCCTCCTTCTGATGTTTACAGCTCTAAAAAGAAGAAAGGAGAAACTTCAGAAGAAAAGTTTACCAGAAGACTAAAACAAATTGGGGGCATGGTTCTTCTGTCACTTTTGTGATGTCTTCTAGACACTTTTACTTGTCATCAGACCAATTAGCCAAAAGGAGCCCTATCAGTGAACAAACTCAACCAGAATGACTTCATCATTTAATGGGAATAGCACCTTTTCAAACATTGCCATCCAACTTTCATTTCTTTGAATCAAAGTGGGACATCAAAGATGTTAGATTAAGAGCAAAGAACCACAACTGCTGAAAAAGTGATGGTCCAAGAAAAAAGATTAATCAAATAGAGGTGCAAATGAAAGCAATGAATTTCTAGTGGAGCTTTTAGTATAAACACTAGTCTTTGTGCATCAAAATATAAATGGCGAAAAACTTTACAGAATTTTCCAAGTGCTAATTATTATAAGTTTTGGACTCCTGAAAAATTTACTTATAGTTTAAAACTGATCTGCTTGTGTATATATATATATATATATATATATACACGTCTTAAGACACTGGAACTACTAGTGTGTTATAATGTCTCAGTACAAGACCAGGGAGGAAGGTTTTATCAGAAACCTTTCTACATATATAAGCAGGGTTTACACTATGTATGTCCAACATGCATTGCTAGGGGACTAGCTGTGGAAACTATATTAATAATACCATTAATAAATGATAAATGCATATACAAGCAACTGCAAACAGGGTACTAGATGCCTGAGCATGGTACCAGTGAGCTAAGACATACTCCTAAGCCCAAGACATTAGACAATTTTCGAGTATGTAAGGCCTGAACTTGGGTATGTGGATGACAATACATTTTCAGAGGTATTTGCTTCCCCTTTGAAGGCGTAACTGTATGTCATGGTTTTAGCTGGGATAGTCAATTTTCTTCACTGTAGCTAGTATAGTGCTGTGTTTTAGACTTAGTATGAAAATGATGTTGATAACACCCTGGTGTTTCAGTTGTTCCTAGGTAGTGCTTACACTAGTCAAGGACTTTCCAGCTTCCCATGCTCTGCCAGCTGCACAAGAAGCCGGGAGGGGAGGGGATACAACCAGGAGAGCTGATCCAAATTGGCCAAAGGGTATTCCATATAATGTGACATCATGCCCAGTATATTAACTGGGGGGAGTTGGCTGGGGGAAGCAGCGATCGCGGCTCGGGGACCGACAGCGTCGGTCGGCGGGTGGTGAGCGGTTGCAGCACTTGTTGTTTAGTTTTGTTTTTTTTTTTTCCTTCTTCCAAGGTTTCATCTCTCTCTCGCTAATTATTTTCCTTTTCATTATATTATTATTATTATTATTTCTGTTTTATTTTAATTATTAAACTGTTCTTCTCTCAACCCACGAGTTTTCTTACTTTGGCCCTTCTGATTCTCTCCCCCATCGCACAAGGGTGGGGGAGTGAGCGAGCGGCTGTGTGGTGCTTAGTTGCTGACCGGGGTTAAACCACAATCACATTTTCACTTTTGCAGAATAACAGAAAGTGTACAATATCTAGGGGTCCCCAGGAAGTAGCCAGTTGTCCAATGCTCTGCCTTGCATTTTTGGGGGGCCTGCAAAAGTAGCTACACCCTCTGGACAAGCAGCTAGTCATTTGCTGAAGTGACAGAAAGATCATTATTCATTTTTAAGCTTGACATTATTAGTGAAGAGCTCTGCCTGTGCTTATAGTCAGCTTTCTCTTATCTTACAAATCAAATTATATCTCTCTCCGAAATGAAAATGCAATCACTACTAAGCAAAGTAACATCTCTTTTTACTATCAATGTTAAGCACAGTACAGCTCAGAGTGGAAAACCCACAACAACTAAGTGGATGCAGTCAAAAGCCTCATGTGTACCAAGTTAAAGTGAAGAACAAGGAGCAACCTCCCTCGGAACAAGCAGTGAGAGGTGAGGTGGTCACTGTGCTGTCCTGGGAGCATGAATTTTCTTATGGGTTTAGACAGGTTAAACCTACCTTTTACCAGAGGTTAGACCTAGGAAAGTTAATTGAGGGACTGCAACAGAGAAACACATACAGGACAGTAACTTTGATACCTTGTTTAGAAAACTAAGTCCTGCCCTATTTTTACATATGGAATCTACAATGATTAACGCTATTACCAGAGTTCTTGTTACTCTTTCTTCATGCCATTGTTCCTGCAACAACACAATGACTATTTCCAGTTCCTTCCTCAGTAACAGATGGGTATGAGAGCTCCTGTAAGGCACACATTTGGATGGAAACTAAACAACTGAGGCATCTGTCCTGTCCTCTGCTTCCTTCTGTTTTCCATGCTATTCCCACTTCATAATAGTGCTTTCAAAGGATTTCTCTGGAGAGGACACTGGAATTAAATTACGTCTCTACTTTTGATTGACTGCAAAGCAGCTGTCAAACAACCAAAGTGTCTCCAATCTCCCTCACAAATTACAGTAAATAGCTGCTAAGATAAACTTTGCCAAGCTGGTTATGCCTAGAAGCCCAGATGCTGAAAGCTGCACTGGACTTAAATAGGAGGAGAGAGGAGTATTTGGCAGTAGGTAATAAAATGAAGAGACAAAGCTCACAAGACTCCAGCCAGTGTGAGCTTATGTGTTTTGAGAAGGAAAAGAAAGTGGAAAATGAGAATGGAAATAAACGCAAGGGTAATGCAAATATTTGGTTATCAGAGGGCCTCATTACCTGAAAAATACTGAGGCTTCCCTTATGAAAACACCTTGGCTGCATCTGAAAAATCCTATCACTGTATCCATCACCAGGTCTGCATGATGAATAAAATATTCATGGGATGGGATGGGAAAAAAGATATCTTAATATCTTTCCTGGCAAGGGACCCCTCCAGTCTGACCTGTCCTCCCCAACTAACCACAATACCTGAGTTTTTACAACCCTGCGCTTTAGCATGAATGGCAAACTGGAGGTCTGGCAAGAACAGGACAGTGCTTTCATCTGGCTCTCCAGGGAATTATCCCCTTACTGATACAGGAATACTCTCTGCTATGGTAAGACGGCAGTCCCACAGCGTTAGCTATGGAAGGCAAGATGCAGAGGGAAAAAATTAAAAAGGTCATTGGGGGGCAAGGAGGAAGGAGAAATGTAACGAGGTATCAGCTAACGGCTTCATAACGACAGAGCTACCTTTTGCAAAACCAAACAGAATCTGCCATGAAGCAACTCTTGCAAGTTTTAAAATATCGTCAGGTTTTTGTCCAACGTGTCAGTACCTCGTGGCAAACTATCTACAGTGGTAGCAGCCGCCGCCCCTAAACCAGCCACGGGGCAGCCCCCAGAGGCCGGCGCCGTCCCCGGCCGCCCCCAGCCCCCCCCAGGGGGGGACCCGCCGCCCCCAGCCCCTCCCGGGGGGGGACCCGCCGCCCCCGGCTGCCCCCAGGCCCCCCCGGAGGGGACCCGCCGCCCCCAGCCCCTCCCAGGGAGAGACCCGCCGCCCCCAGCCCCTCCCGGGGGGGGACCCGCCGCCCCCAGCCGCCCCCAGGCCCCCCCGGAGGGACCCGCCGCCCCCAGCCCCCCCCCGGGGAGGGACCCGCCGCCCCCAGCCCCGGCGCGGCCCCGCGGCAGGACGCGGCGAGGCGGCTCCGCTTCCACAAGGTGGCACTCCTGCCAAACGTCTCAAGCCGTCCGTTACCAGCAGAAGTTAGAAACCCCTGTGTTCTCTATTCAGTTTCACTGTACGAACACAGCAAATCAGCATTTTCGCCGCAAATACACATGCAGTTAGATTTTTGGAGACACACGTTCTGTAAATTCTCTCAAGGTGTTGTCTTTGTAGCAGATGCAGAAATAAAATCAAGGCCATGTGGATGTTTAAAGAGACAGATCACTGCACTGGGAAGGTCACATGAGAGACCAAAATTTCCTTTTTCTATTCCTGCTCTCATTTACATGGCTTTGAATACAGCATTGCACTATCCGCTACAGTACATCTGGCAAATCCCTGCCCTGCCAGTGTTTCCTCTGGCTTTATCTATCCCCATTGCCACCGCCCCAGCCCTTCGTGCTCCTTTTTGCTGATTCAGCACCCCTAGAAACACTGACATGTAAATAGGCAGTATATAGATCTCCCTTCTGAAATCAGATTAGCACACCTGGTGAAAGCCTAGTGAACCCACAACAACTTCGAGGAAAGACTTCAGTACTATGACTAAGCTTTAGAAAGAAGACGGAAGTAAAGTCATAAGATAGAAGGAAACAATACAATGCAATTTTCTGAAGAGATAGATGGTACAAAGCACAGGACAGTTGACGCTACTGATGAAGAGCAGGTACAATCACATGCACTAATGAGCAGTTTCTGTAAATAAATGGAAGAAAGGAATAAGACCCAGAGGTTTAATAAGTTTATTAAACATTTTGGGAAAACTGACTTGCAAAGTGAATCCTGGTTAAAAAGACCAATATTATAAAGGGAGCAGCATTCTTGCAGAAAATAAAATCTGCAGAGAGATTTTGCCACTTTTATTCCTTGCAGAAGCTCAGCAAAGAGGACAAGCTGTGCAGAAAAGCAGCTTGGATGCAACCATTTGCTATACACATAACAGTGAAACCTTTCAAAACAAAGGCCTTAGTTTCCATCAAATTTCACAGCCATCTTTTGGCTCCTAGGAATGATACAAATAAAATATAATCACTCCATTATGCCCTGTCTGTGGATACTTTTCCCTCTGTGGATGAACTGCCAATGTAATTTTATCAGATTCAGGGTGGCCAGTGCCATTCTCCAGTTTATCCCAACGGTCCCCAGACCTCAGCCAAGTCAACATAGTTCTGAGAGTTAATGGATTAGAAGTTTCTAGCCCAATTTGTGCAACATGAGCCAATTCTCTTCCCTATTTCTTGCCAGAAAAGCTAACAGTGTAACTACTGCATACGGAAGTCAGCACTTTTTCCACCCCCAAGTAGGCAACAGAGAATATATGCAGTTGCTTTTCCCTATTCCTATCCCTTTCTGGGCAAAATTAAGTGTCACTACTTGCTAAACTAGGGTTATACTTTGCTTTATTATTTCAAAAGGTGTAAAGAATTTAATGATAATTATGAAAAGATACATAACAAAAAGAAATATATCCTTACAAACATTGCAGAGAGATTACAGAGGTGCTGAGATAGCTCACAGGCCTGGACGTGGGTCCTGGTGGACAACACATTGACTGTGACTCAGCTGCAGACCCTGGCAGTGAGGGAGGCAACAGCACACAGGGCTGCATTAGAACAGCTTGAAGGAGGTCATTAGTCCCCTCTGCTCAGCCTTGAATTTATATCTTTTCAAACTAGTCAGAATCAGAACCAAAAGTAGAAAACAAGAATAACTCCTCTTTCTTTCATAGTAATAATTCAGTCTATTCTATTCTATTCTATTCTATTCTATTCTATTCTATTCTATTCTATTCTATTCTATTCTATATGGACTAAACCAGATTATAATAATGAATGCCAACAATGCTATTTCCTGTCTACATTAGGTAATTATCATATTATCTTTACCTGTCATAAAGGGCTGAGCTTTCAAATATTTTATTAAAACCAATAAACAATAAAGTGCTACATTACAAAAGATTCTTGTAAGGCTTCTGAGCATAATTTTAATACTGCAGTTTACATCCTTAAATATGTTTTCAGAAAATGCATGGGATGCAATATAGCCATATTAATCCTGCTGCTAGAAAAGTTGATTATAGCCATGATTCTGCCATGATTCTTATTCATGTAGCATGAATACTGATACTGCTTCTACCTCTGAGCCTTGTTTGAATGAATGTGTTTCTAGATAAGGCAAGAGAGACCCTTTCCACATCACACATACACCCAGTCTTACCTTACCCTCGCCTCCCCACCCCTCCCCCCTTACACACTGCTTCTTTTTTTTTCCTTAAAAGCCCTTGAAAATACACTGGAAAGGGCTGAAAAGCCATCTAAAAAGGAATGAACAGTCGTTTTGGTAAAAACATGTAACTTCTTTACACTGTTAAACCACCTGGAGCTCCAAGGACAAAGAAGCCGTTCTGATGGTCAGCTTGTCAGCTCCTATCCATCCTGTGAACAAATAGTACTTTGGGAAACTATTCCTTTGGCACTGGCTTAGCCTCTCTCTAAAAAGGAGGCATAATAGAATATCGTACAAATGCCCTCTCCCAATCTCTTCTGAAATATTGTACACTCAAAATCTACTTGCTTTTCCTTTATAACTCTCACTCTATTTCCCAGGACTCACAAAAGCATGCTGATTATGACTTGATTCTTTAGACTCCCTCTTTTCACCAGAGAATATACTGTCTACAAGCAAAAGAATACAAGGCTTGGCTACACAGAGAAGCTGGTATGCAGGGAGGTAGAGGCTGCGTTTATAGCACATTAACCATTGCAGTAATTCCTCATGGAAGCACAGTTTGCACTAAAGATACCTCTAGGACCTTACTTACTCCACTTTGAAAATGGGCTGTACTCCTTTAAGGGTTAGAATGGACCAAATGTCTAATTCCTATCCCAACTTACTGAATGGGGCTCACTTTGCAAGAGTAAATTCAGCCTCCTTAAAACTGCCTATGTGGTTTTAATGATGGTGATACTCTTACATAATTTATCCTCAAAATCATTGGTGGTCACAGGGATAAGAACTCGCATGAAGGACAATTGTTTCCTCAGCAGAGGTGGCAGCAAGAATTTATATCAGGGGCATGAAGTGTTTCTCTCCAGTTGGGCGCTTTGCTGTGTATGTGTTACATCAGCGAACTCAAGTAGACTTTCCGGAAACAGATCAAGTATAAAGTTCGCAGGAGAAATTCTCAGGGTGAGCCAGAAGGGGGAAGTTTAGTCTGTAGCCTGTAGATTCCTTTAGGATCTTGCTGGATAAAATATGTGAGATGTAGGGCAAGTTCAGGCACAAATAGACCTATCTTATGTTTTCCAGGTAAATAAGGTAATAAAATTGCTCTGCCTTTCTATCCCTCAATCACAAATAACATTTTTGACCACATCTGACAGAAGGACAACAGCCTCAGATACTTCTATCATGTAATGAAAATGGATGGCAAGGTAGAGAGGTGCTCCTAATGATGGAGCAACTGCCACGTAAACTCAAACACACATATTCTTCGGAAAGCAGAGAATCTCACCCAGAAGACGTCCTCAGAAAACCACGCATCAGAAGTTCTCCTGCTTGTGGAGCTCTTTTCTTCCCAGGGGCTCAGTGAGGATGACTCTGTGACTGCATCACCTCCATTCTTTGACTAGACAGTGATGTATTTTGCAGCGTTATTTTAAAAATTTCACTCAGCACTCAGTTTCATAATACATGAGAAAAGATTTTAGAGTCCATAATTTGGACAACACCCCCAGTGTACACAAACATAATGCAGATAAATACCCAAATTTTCATTCCTTTTTTTAAACCACTTATTTTCTTACTGAGGCTAATCAAAAGAGTGAACCAGAGCAAACTACAGATGTATTTCAATGTCACCTAAAGAGAAGAAAAGGCAATTTTCCAATACTAATAAATGCATGGTTTTTTTGCAAAGCAGCAGAAATCTAATTCCAAAAGGAGCACACACAGTTATGTCAACACCGGATGCTGACCATCAAAGAAAAAAACCAATAAAGTACATTAATAGGAAAGAATGGTATTTATATTGCAGAATTTGAAAAAAAACTGCTACATAATATGCACTAAGGCTTTCTTAGTAATATTCAATGGAACAAAATAAAACAGTCAGAAAGGCAAGGACACCTTTATGCAGTGCTGGTAACTACCATAGAAGTTCCACAAGAGAGCAGTATATACTTGACTTTGAGAAAGAAATTACATGGGCTTGCTTTTTTCCCATCATTTTCCCTCTTCCATTATTATTATTCCACTGCAAAAAGGTAATGAATGCAAATGCACCCAGGCGGTTGGTAAAACAGCAGTTCCTGAACATCAGGGGGACTGCTATGTCACTCCAAGCTGACAAAGTAGAAGGTGAAACACACAATAACTATTAAGACAGGATATATTAAAAATGATGAAATACGTTTCACCATGCAGCTTCTTAAGGACATATTCACTTGTAGGAAAGGGATGTACTTTTTTAATGTATCGCAGATATATTACGAAACACTTACATCCATGTTTAGGAATATGAATATATGAAAATATTTTTAGGTGGAATAATTTGGTAATTATTTCAAGAGCACTGGAAAAACTAAGCATAAGTAGAAAAAACTTTTTTTTAGCTTCAGTTCATAGAGAAAGATGGTTTTGCCATTTTACAATGTTATGAGTTTTACATTAGTAGCACACAAAAATATTAGTATTTCTACAGGTTTGTATTCTAAAGGAAAAGGGATTTTAAACCTCTTGGACACCACAGTTTTTTTCTGAAAATTCCAGAAAAGGAAAAACAAAACATTTTTATAGATACCTTTAGCTGCATGCTTTCCACACTTCCATAAATCCTGTAATTCAGGTGAGAATGTTACTAGTCTGTACAGAAACAATCATAACCTCTCCAACACCAAAGCAGAACTGCAGAAGAAGTTCAGCTGAGTCACTCTGGAAAAAGAAGGAATAGAATTGTCCATGTTAATGCAGAAAAAAAATCCACACCCTAATAATTGCAATAACATTGAGAAAAAATGCGTGTGTTTTGGAGGACATCTCTCTTTCTTTAGGTTAGAAAGTCTGATTATATCCCCCTCACTGAGTGAAGTTTGTGTCTAACACAGACACTTTGGATGATCCTGTTGAAGGGGCCATGGCGAGCATTAGGCTGAAATTCTTTTGATTTATACTGAAGCAGCCAAAATGTCTGACCGCTCCCATTAGCATTTCTTGCTAATGAACTGCTGTGCTAAACAATGGTTTTTACCACTGTCATGTTCTGTGGAAGACAGGCCCCATTCAGCAGAGATTTAGAAAGATGCTGGGAGGCCAACAGAACAGAAAAAACATCAGGCAAATATTTAAATACTAGCTGTGCTTGGTGAAATATGAGATTTGTTCCATTTTGAAAGTGATTTAGAAAAGAGTTAGCTATCATAGATGTCAATTAACATCAAATCAGTTGTAAAACATCTGCAGATGACACACGGCCTCTTCCTTCACTTCAGTGCACTTGGAAATCACAGTATTTATCATTATTTGGGCACGATGCTTGCACTCCCCTCCCTCCTGTCCCTGCATCTGTGGAGACAAAGCTTCTGTTATCTTTCAGATTCTCTCTTTGATATTAGTTTCCAGAATAATGAAAAGAACCGTTAAGGGAGAATCATACAGGAAACAAAACAGGGATTTCTGATCTTTTTTTTTCCAAAAGCAGCAGAGGAATTGTGCTACAAGAGGTGGGTCATCAATAAAGAAGAAGCCATCTGGGCGGCTCTAGCTGTTTGACTAGCTTTTTGTCTTTCTGAGGCTAAGTCTCAGAGCCTCAGAGACAATCCCATCAAAGAAATTTGTGGCAAGATGGATACTCCAGCAGCAAGTCTGTCACATATAATCTTTTTAAAGAAACCAATCATGCAAACAACTGTAATTTACATCTTCCAGTTTAAAGATGGCATTTAACAGTGCCAGAGCAGCCTTGTAAATGGAAAGATAGATACCCTTACGTATGGTATTGTTTTCTCGCTATACACTAAACATTTTGGACTCGAGATTCCCCTAAATGCCAGAACTGTATCAGTCCAAGATCGCTAATGTGATCTGGAAGATTCATGTTAGTCATCAGCTCTGTGGGTGATTAGGCCACATGAGTCTACCAAAGATAAGCAGTAGAAAAAAAACAGTTACCAAAGGGGTCTTTGGATACAATTCAGTCAGAAACTGAGATTTTTTTTTCCTTATAATTGCAGGATATTTAAAACAACAATGATAAGGATGTAGGAATGATTCATGTAATCCCTTTCCCCATTCCTTAAATCAATCTAAAGATGCAAAATTCAGGTGGTTTTCATGTGCAAAAAATAGGGTCCCAGGGATTTTTTATTTTCTCTTCAATTACTCTTTATAAATGTAGTTTTCTAAATATCTGATAAAGAAGTTCCATGTTTTATCAACATCATTTAGATATCCCTTTGTATTACAATGATTTATCTACAAATGTAATCTACTGCTTTAGAGATTTTATGGTTGGTGAGGGTCTGTGCTCTTCATAATCCTTCTTACTGAAAAAAAAAACTCCATTACAAATTCTAAGGAACTTTATATTATGGGTTATCATGGTTTTCCAGTCATTAGTAGTTTATTTCACTACACTATTCCACCTCCCTACTATCTATTTTCCAATCAATTCCAATCTGCTTCCCAGGATGGTAAAACGGTTTGTTTCTGTTTAACACATACCTTTATGGTTAATGACTTCTTCCTTCCTCTGTTGCATGTAATAGGCTGAATACATATTAGTAGCCATAACTGAACCATAATTGTGATCAGGTTTATTTTTTCTAAAAAAAAGAATCTCCACAACTCACAGATTATTATCATACTTTATGGAAAAAAAAAATATTATTGCAATACAGTATGGGGAAAAAAATAAGCACCAGAATTATCCTCTGGACCATACACATATAGGACCATATATTCACAAACAGAAAGTTTTAATGGCTGCATATTACATTTTATTAGTTTCAACTTACCATGAGATTCAAATAATAGCTTTTTTAATAATAGAAATATCACTACTTTATATAACACCAAGATAGTGCACCAAACTTTTTCCAAGTGGGTCTCAGCTGAGCAATTTATTTTTGTGGCACTTTTGAAAGATAAGGGTTTGAGGACACTAATTTTGCTGCCTCTATATTTTACACATTTTAGCCATTTTTCCAGAGGAGATGAAAGAAATGTGCCACATTGTGTAACAAAGCGTGGTACATTCCCAGGTTTGGACAGAAATGACATGGCATATTTTACTTACTGTTCATGCATCATTTGCTTTAGTTTGAGAAACTCTGTCCTTTCCCTTGGTACAGCGTAGCTATGTTATATGAAGTGTAAAAAGAAACTTTAGTTATCATTCAAATACGCTTGCTGTCTTACTAAGTGGGCAATGTTATCTCTCTCTCAGATATTTTGGCTTCTGAAGGTTAAGGTCCTGGGGATTCTGCCAGAAGGCAGGTGCTGGGCTGGCAGACGGCGTATCCTTTCAGTCATGGGGGTGTTGTCCTTCACTTCTTCTGAAAGAAAAATCTTTTGAATAGCTGTACAACAAACTCTTTTAACTTGCCTTTTTCCAGTGAACAACGTAATAGTCCTGTGAGAGGCCAACGGTTCCTTTGGGATCCATTTCCACCCCACCCCCACCAAGGATGTTCATGAGCTTATGGCCACCATCTACTTAACTTTTGTTCTTCTTCTTTATGAGATATAGCAACAGCAATATACTAGGTTCTTACTTCATTTGTTTGACAGAGCAAAGTATTCTCCCATTTGATCTAAAATGCTACTAGTTTACATGCTTCCTTACCTCCGATGCCACATTCCTGATCCATATATCTAACCTCTAATCCTAGCCAAGGGCAAACAAAGGTAACTCTGTGTTGTGGTTTAGCCCCGGTCAGCAACTAAGCACCACACAGCCGCTCGCTCACTCCCCCACCCTTGTGGGATGGCGGAGAGAATCGGAAGGGCCAAAGTAAGAAAACTCATGGGTTGAGAGAAGAACAGTTTAATAATTAGAATAAAACAGCAATAATACTAATATAATGAAAAGGAAAATAATGAGCGAGAGAGAGAGGAAACACTGGAAGAAGGAGGGGGGGGGACACCAAAACTAAACAACAAGTGCTGCAACCGCTCACCACCCGCCGACCGACGCTGCCGGTCCCCGAGCCGCGATCGCTGCTTCCCCCGGCCAATTTCCCCCAGTTAATATACTGGGCATGACGTCACATGATATGGAATACCTTTTGGCCAATTCGAATCAGCTCTCCTGGCTGTGCCCCCTCCCCTCCCGGCTTCTTGTGCAGCTGGCAGAGCATGGGAAGCTGGAAAGTCCTTGACTAGTGTAAACACTACCTAGGAACAACTGAAACACCAGGGTGTTATCAACATTATTTACATACCAAGTCTAAAACACAGCACTATACTAGCTACAGTGAAGAAAATCAACTATCCCAGCTAAAACCATGACAGTATCCACCCCTTATTCCATACCATTTATGTCATGCTCAGGTCTCATACTATCCAATATGACCTCAATAACCACCACCCGCCTCCCCATCCTTTGATGACATACGCAGATATCATTTATCATTCCCGTAGTCTATGGACCATCCCTGTAGAACATCTGTAGAGGGTCCACACATGTCCATTGAGTTCATTCAGTCCATAACTTTGGGCTCCATCTATCGCAACAGTCTTTCAAGGCTGGAGAGATGGTCTGCGTGGTGTTGGATTGTTGCATGCTGAAGCCAGTCTTTGTTCCACCACCGCTACACGCTGCTTGGTTCAATCAAAGTTCATTCTTCATTAATTTTGGAAATTCTTACTATGATACCATTGATACGGCATATAGCAACCATAGGAGTGATGACATACAATATCATATAGCAATTAACAGCATACCGTTCAGTTCATTGGCTATTTTCACCCAAAATCAAATCCCCTTGAGGCACACATCGAACTCCTCCATCCTCCCGCATCACCCACCAAGTGCACCCAGGTCCTCGAGCAAAAGCAATCCCACGAATGGATTTGCCTTTGCCCGAGACAGGAATAACCCAGACGGTTTTCCCCAGCGTATTTTTCACATGCACTACAGGGACTTTATCCCCTTCCACAGTACGTAAGAGTTCTGACTGGGCAGGCCCAGCTCGATTGGCAGATCCCCTAGTGTTGACTAACCAGGTGGCTTTTGCTAAATGTGTATCCCAGTGTTTGAATGTCCCACCCCCCATTGCTCTCAGTGTAGTCTTTAACAGTCCATTGTATCGTTCAATTTTCCCGGAGGCTGGTGCATGATAGGGGATGTGATACACCCACTCAATGCCATGCTTTTTGGCCCAGGTGTCTATGAGGTTATTTCGGAAATGAGTCCCGTTGTCTGACTCAATTCTTTCTGGGGTGCCATGTCACCATAAAACTTGTTTTTCAAGGCCCAGGATAGTGTTCCGGGCAGTGGCATGGGGCACGGGATATGTTTCCAGCCATCCAGTGGTTGCTTCCACCATTGTAAGCACATGGCACTTGCGTTGGCGGGTTTGTGGGAGTGTGATATAATCAATCTGCCAGGCCTCCCCATATTTATACTTCAGCCATCGTCCTCCATACCACAGAGGCTTTACCCGCTTGGCTTGCTTGATTGCAGCGCATGTTTCACATTCATGGATGACCTGTGCAATAGCGTCCATGGTCAAGTCCACCCCTCGGTCGCGAGCCCATCTGTATGATGCATCTCTTCCTTGATGGCCTGAGGTGTCATGGGCCCACCGAGCTATAAATAGTTCACCCTTATGTTGCCAGTCTAGATCTACCTGAGCCACTTCAATCTTAGCAGCCTGATCCACCTGCTGGTTGATCTGATGTTCTTCAGTGGCCCAACTCTTGGGAACATGAGCATCCACATGATGTACCTTCACAACCAGGTTCTCCACCCGGGCAGCAATATCTTGCCACAGTGCAGCAGCCCAGATGGGTTTGCCTCTGCGCTGCCAGTTGTTCTGCTTCCATTGCTGTAACCACCCCCACAGGGCATTTGCCACCATCCATGAGTCAGTATAAAGATAGAGCACTGGCCATTTTTCTCGTTCAGCAATGTCTAAAGCCAGCTGGATGGCTTTTACTTCTGCAAACTGATTCAATTCAGCTTCTCCTTCAGCAGTTTCTGCGACTTGCCTTATAGGACTCCATACAGCAGCCTTCCATCTCCGATGCTTTCCCACCAGACGACAAGACCCATCAGTGAACAGGGCATATTGCTTCTCATTTTCTGGCAGTTTGTTATACAGTGGGGCCTCTTCAGCACGTGTCACCTCCTCCTCTGGTGATATTCCAAAATCTTTGCCTTCTGGCCAGTCCATGATCACTTCCAAGATTCCTGGGCAACTGGGGTTTCCTATTCGAGCCCGTTGGGTGATCAGTGCGACCCACTTACTCCATGTAGCATCAGTTGCGTGATGTGTAGAGGGGACCCTCCCTTTGAACATCCAGCCCAGCACCGGCAGTCGAGGTGCCAGGAGGAGCTGTGCTTCAGTACCGATCACTTCTGAAGCAGCTCAAACCCCTTCATATGCTGCCAATATCTCTTTTTCAGTTGGAGTGTAGCGTGCTTCGGACCCTCTGTATCCCCGACTCCAAAACCCTAGGGGCCGACCTCGGGTCTCCCCTGGTGCTTTCTGCCAGAGGCTCCAGGTAGGGCCATTCTCCCCGGCTGCAGTGTAGAGCACGTTTTTTACGTCTTGTCCTGCTCGGACTGGCCCAAGGGCTACTGCATGAACTATCTCCTGCTTTATCTGTTCAAAGGCCTGTCGTTGCTCAGGGCCCCATTTGAAATCATTCTTCTTCCGGGTCACTGGATAGAGAGGGCTTACAATCAGACTGTAATTTGAAATATGCGTTCTCCAAAACCCCACAACGCCTAAAAAAGCTTGTGTTTCCTTTTTGCTAGTTGGTGGAGACATGGCTGTTATTTTGTTGATCACATCCATTGGGATCTGCCGACGTCCATCTTGCCATTTTATTCCCAAAACCAGAATCTCCTGTGCAGGTCCCTTCACTTTACTTTGTTTTATGGCAAAACCAGCCTTCAGAAGGATTTGGACTATTTTCTTCCCTTTCTTGGAAACGTCTTCTGCTGTGTTGCCCCACACGATGATGTCATCAATGTACTGAAGGTGTTCCGGAGCTCCACCCTGTTCCAGTGCAGTATGGATCAGCCCATGGCAAATGGTAGGGCTGTGTTTCCACCCCTGGGGCAGTCGATTCCAGGTGTACTGGATGCCCCTCCAAGTGAAAGCAAACTGTGGCCTGCACTCTGCTGCCAAAGGGATTGAGAAGAATGCATTAGCGATATCAATTGTGGCATACCACTTGGCTACCTTTGACTCCAGTTCATACTGAAGTTCTAGCATGTCCGGCACGGCAGCACTCAGTGGCGGAGTGACTTCATTCAGGCCACGATAGTCTACTGTTAGTCTCCACTCCCCATTAGACTTCTGCACTGGCCATATGGGACTGTTAAAGGGTGAACGGGTCTTACTGATCACTCCTTGGCTCTCCAGTCGCCGAATGAGCTCACGGATGGGAATCAGAGAGTCTCTGTTGGTGCGGTATTGCTGCCGGTGCACTGTTGTGGTGGCAATTGGCACCTGTTGTTCTTTGACCTTCAGCAACCCCACAAGAGAAGGGTCCTTCGAAAGACTGGGCAAAGTAGACAGCTGTTTAATTTCCTCCATCTCCAAGGCAGCTATACCAAAAGCCCACCTGTACCCTTTTGGGTCCTTGAAATACCCTCTCCTGAGGTAGTCTATGCCAAGGATGCACGGAGCCTCTGGGCCAGTCACAATGGGGTGCTTTTGCCACTCATTCCCAGTTAGGCTCACTTCAGCCTCCAATACAGTTAGCTCTTGGGATCCCCCTGTCACTCCAGCAATACAGATGGGTTCTGCCCCTACATAGTTTGATGGCATTAGGGTGCACTGTTCACCGGTGTCCACTAGAGCCTTATACTCCTGTGGGTCAGATGTGCCAGGCCATCGGATCCACACAGTCCAGTAAACCCGTTTGTCCCTTTCCTCCACCTGGCTGGAGGCAGGGCCCCTCTAATTCCAGTTGCGGATTTCCCACTCCAGATCTTGTGAATGGGAATCAGAAGTCTCTCTATTAAGATCATGGATAGAATCAGCGCTTCTACTCCTCTGTCTGGGGAACTGCCTACTGGAAACTGGAGCAGCAACTCTCCTGGAGGTACCCCCTTGAGTGGTTGTTTTTCCTTGCAACTCACGTACCCGTGCCTCTAGGGTCGAGGTAGGTTTTCCATCCCACTTCCTCATGTCCTCTCCATGGTCACGCAGGTAAAACCATAGGGTGCCCCATGGTGTGTATCTTCTCTCTTGAGCAGAAGGACGCTTACTCCTAATGGCCGAGATACTGGTCCGTACAGGTAGGGAGTAGGACATATCCTCTTCAAGCTGCTGAACCTTCCGGGACAATTTCTCCACAGCTGAGATGAGGGAGGAAGAGACATGTGCTTCATAATCCCAGAGTTTATCAATCACATCCTCTACCGTTGGTGCCTCTTCATCTTTCCAGGACATTACTGCCAGGGAGTTTACATGGGATGATGGTGCGCTCCGTACAAACTTCCGCCACATGGGTCGTGTGCACTGGGCTTCATCTGGATCTTTGGATGACTGTTCACTATCCAGGTCACCATAAATCACCTCAAGCACAGCTAATTCCCTCAGGTACTGGATACCTTTCTCCATGGTGGTCCATTTTCCAGGGCGATATAGAACATCTTCCTTGAAGGGATACCTTTCTTTCACAGCAGACAGGAGTCGCCTCCAGAGGCTGAGGCCTTGTGTCCCTTTTCCAATTGCCTTGTCAATGCCCCCGTCCCTAGAAAGGGATCCCAGTTGTTTGGCTTCCTTCCCCTCTAGTTCCAGCCTACTGGCCCCGTTATCCCAGCATCGGAGCAGCCAGGTGACAACATGCTCACCTACATGACGGCCGAAATCTTTTCGTATATCTCACAACTCACTTAAGGATAGGGATCGGATAGTTTCCATCTCTTGTACGAGTTCTTCCTCTTCCTTCTCCTCTCTTAGTAACGGCACTACTTCTCCATCATCCTTTTCTAAACGAGTTGACTTTCTCTTCGAAGATTTCTTCTTTTGTATAGGGGCAACTGATACTGGCACGGGTTGATTCTCTGATTCAGCTTCAGTGTCTGTCATGGGTGTTTGAGCGGTCACAGTGCCTGTCGTCGGGCTTGGAGCCACCGCAGTGTCTGTTGTGGGTGTTTGAGTGGCCACAGTGCCTGTCGTTGGGCTTGGAGCTGCTGCAGCGCCTGTTGTGGGGGTTTGAGTGGCCACAGTGCCTGTCGTCGGGCTTGGAGCTGCTGCAGCGCCTGTTGTGGGGGTTTGAGGGGCCACAGTGCTTGTCGTTGGGCTTGGAGTAGCCGCAGGACCTGTCGTTTTCCCTTGGTGGTATTGAATACTGTTGAACAGGGCTCGGTAGGCATGGGCCAGGCCCCAACACATTGCAGTGATTTGTATCTCTCTGGAATTGCTAGGGTGACAGCGTACTTCCTCCAAATATTCTACTAATTTTTCAGGATTCTGCACTTGTTCAGGGGTGAAGTCCCAAAACACTGGGGGTGCCCACCATCTTAGGCTTTTGCCCATACTATCCCACATACCCTGCCACCCATAATTATTGAGCCTTGGGGCAGATCTCTGGATGATATTCTTGAATTGCTTATTAACCTTAGACAAAACCGAAACAATCTGCCATAGGAATATCAACAGATGTATCTTAACTACCCAAGGATGTTCAAGATACTGGAAAGTTGTTGTAATGAAGGAGGAGACATTACAGAAGATGGTAGCTAAGGTGCCATTCTGTATTTCCTCCATAAAGAACCTTTCAGAAGAGGAGGTGTAATTGCTAATTGTCTCCATGAGGTGGTACCCGAAGTACAGCAACTGCTTCCATGCAAGACCCAAATAACCGATAAAACTCAAGGCCAGTGTTTTAATAACAAATCTCCTAGGCAAAACATCTCTAACCACTGCAGAGCACAGCAAACTACAAAACCCAACACCAATATTTAACATGTACTTCAAAATCAGCATGGTGTAGGTCTGACTAACTAATATCGAGAACAGATGAATCAATGCTGTGACCAGCAACTGTTATTATCTCAAACCCTTCGTGCCCCACATTGGGCGCCAAAAAGGACTGTTGTGGTTTAGCCCCGGTCAGCAACTAAGCACCACACAGCCGCTCGCTCACTCCCCTACCCTTGTGGGATGGCGGAGAGAATCGGAAGGGCCAAAGTAAGAAAACTCATGGGTTGAGAGAAGAACAGTTTAATAATTAGAATAAAACAGCAATAATACTAATATAATGAAAAGGAAAATAATGAGCGAGAGAGAGATGAAACACTGGAAGAAGGAGGGGGGGGGACACCAAAACTAAACAACAAGTGCTGCAACCGCTCACCACCCGCCGACCGACGCTGCCGGTCCCCGAGCCGCGATCGCTGCCTCCCCCGGCCAATTTCCCCCAGTTAATATACTGGGCATGACGTCACATGATATGGAATACCTTTTGGCCAATTCGAATCAGCTCTCCTGGCTGTGCCCCCTCCCCTCCCGGCTTCTTGTGCAGCTGGCAGAGCATGGGAAGCTGGAAAGTCCTTGACTAGTGTAAGCACTACCTAGGAACAACTGAAACACCAGGGTGTTATCAACATTATTTACATACCAAGTCTAAAACACAGCACTATACTAGCTACAGTGAAGAAAACCAACTATCCCAGCTAAAACCATGACACTGTCAGAAACTGGATTGGCAACAGAGCTCTGAGCTTAGTTTATAAGGAGAGGCTGCCAAACTGCTCTTCTCAGTTTCCCTGTCCTATTTAATATTTCAGGTGTGGGACATGAGAGCAAGAAAAGATGTGTGACCTGCACTGGAAGAATTGGAAGGGACAGTATTACACAACAACCATGGTGTTCCCTAAAAAGAAAAATGATATGAAAAGACTGATTTTAAAATATCTTAAAATAGCAATAAATCACTTTTTTCCTCTGCTGGTCAAATTTTCATAACTTTTGTTCAATCTTACATGTCTGTTTAGGATCCTGGGGGCAAGGCACAAGGGGGACTACTGCAAGGCGAGGAAACACAGGACTCTCACTGAAGTTCCAACTAGTTTCCTTTATTAGGGATTTTCTTTACCATCATGGTGTTATATCTAAGGGAAGGGAAAAAATTTCACACCAAATGGCTTGCAGCCAGAATTATTTCTACTTGCAAAAATGTGCATTTCTAAAGTGGATCTTTCTGATTTTCCCATTACGTCCACCATTTGAGTCCAACAACTCCTGTCCTCTGCAACTAGACTTCTTGTTAGTGTGGGAAGTAACCTGAGAGCAATTTCTGTCTCTTTCCCACTATCTGCTCTCACCTCACTGATTTCTGTGTAAGGCAACAGAACTACCTCAGCTGTTAAAGACAGATGCTCAGATAATCAAATACCTAACCAGTTACACAAACTAATTTCAGCTCTAAGTAAGCATAATTTCCACCTCATTTTTCAGAAACAAGAAGAAAAACATATTTTCAAAATGAAAATGAAATTGCCTAACCATGTGCACTTTCACTTTCCAAAAGTAATTATTAAACTGCTTAACTCTGGCAATTTAAAACCTTCTGCTGTGAGAAGCAAGTATAGAAAAAAGCATAATGAGGAAGACAACTCTCTTCTCAGTTCCTGTAAGGACCGGCTTGAAGCAAGGACTGACTACAAAATCCTGCATTGCTGGCTGAACCTCAAGTCACATTAGGTTTGAGGCTGCACCTCCCTGATGCTGATTTGGCTACCACTGGTATAATTTGTATTGTCCAAAGGTGCCAGTGGTGAGGGACTGAGTTCATGAGAGGAACAGCACATAGGCTCGGAAGAAGCAAACTCCTTTGCCTCCTTTTCACTAATTTCTTAGTGAGAGGTTCAGGAATAAAAAAAAAAAAAAAAAAAAAAAAAAAAAAAAAAAAGCTTATATCTAGAGTAAGAGTGGTTTCTGCAATTTTGAAATAAAATAAGTCTGGATATCAGAACTTCCTTTTTTATAAGCACATTGTAAAAACAAATTCTTGTAAATAATACAATTGAAAACTTAGTTCATAGGCCATCAGTCTCTCTCAGATGGTATAATTATCATCTATCAACAGCAAAAGAGAACATTGTTCAATTACAACATGCTCCAAGAGTTTGTAGGCACCTATTTCACTATCCCTCAAATACAGCAGCATCTTATCTTTACTTGAGGGTTGGAAGACTAAGGTAGCAAAGACTAAATGGCCTGCCTTGGGAAATAGAAGACTGCCCAGAAGGTCTAAGAAAACACTACACTTTCCTACTCTTTCAGAGATCTTTTCATAAGGCCATTTTCCCCTCTTCATGTTGCATTCTTTTTTAGCAAGTCTAATTACCATCCCTTGGCAATCATTATATTGAACCAAATTAAATGAAATTAGATTGGAACTAATATTTTTCTTACTTTTTTTTTCCAAACTAAAAATGAAATTAGTAAGATCTAAAAACTGAAAATACAGGACAGAATGAATAGCATGCATTTCTTTATACCTCAGAAGAGAAAGAACATAAAATATTGAAGAAATGCTTCATTTTATTTTACAATACATATTTTGGTAAGTATACTTTTCTCAGATTTAACTTTCAAACATGAAGTTTAGCATTCTTGCAATATTCCCTGCTGATTTTCACAGGGCAGTAAGAATTACAGCCAAAGGACCTCTTCAAAGTCAGTATTTTGGCTCATGTGTTGGCCAGTTTCTGTTCAAAGGTTCTTTGTGAATAACAAATCAAGTGAATAGCATAATAAAAATCAGCCTTCCTTTGGAAGGATTTGTATACTATAATTTCTTTCAGAGAAAAATTAGTTTTCCCTTTGTGGGTAAAATAAAGAAAAAATAGTTAATATTTCTGCCTAGCCCCACATATTTTAAGGCTATTTGCTTTAATTTTCATATTTGATCACTGCAAATATTTTAATGAAAAACAGCTTATTTTACAAGAACCGTTTTGAAGATAAGCAAATCAGAACATTCTGCTGCAATCACAATGGCAATGACTATACACAACTGGTTTTAAAATTGTTGTTAGAGGGGAAATAAAGGAATAGCAGTGATCTCCCAGATATTTTCCTGAGAAAACACCACTGTATATTGTAAACACAGTATATATCTACCCAATATACAGTGGGGTGGCAGGAAGAAGGTAAAAAAGAATCCAGATGTTACGATCAAGGTTGGAAAGAGGAGAGGCATATATACTTATGTATACATATATATCTATATTCAAAAATGTAGATATATAATGCATATTTCTACTCTAATGTATTCCTCTTGTATATACTTAAAATTTTGTATATATATTTTATATAAAAAACATTCTTAACATTTTAAATTTATGCATAAACTAAATACTTAGTTTGAAATGAAAATTTTAAAGCAAAATCTGAAGCATTTAAATACTAAAAATAAAAATGTAAGCCTCATTCAATATCCAGACAAAACTATTACTTGAATCAGACCCAAATTCATAGCCAGGTACCAGACTAGAGAACTTTTTTTTTAAAAAAAAAAGAATTATTATCCAGCATTTGTAACATTCAGAGCTGTGCTGAACAGCTATATGACATTTATTTTTCTAAATACAGAAGGAGCCCTGTTCTAGAGCACTGCATGGAGGGATGTGCAGTTCATTGTACAAAGAAATACAGAAGAAGCTGAACCAGCTAGAAACATGGAAAAGCTCACCTAAATGCAACTGAAAACGTTGATTTCTTATAACAAAAAAAAGAAATCAATATGGTCACAAAACTGGTTCGTAACTGATGTTCTATACCATATTTAAAATGAGGGTGCAAGCAGCCCTAAAAAAAGAGCAAAAATCCAAATTTTGGGAGAAACAGTTGGCTGCCTGTCTGATCAGCTGTGTGAGAGAGCTGGGAAGTCACCTGTAAATAGCCAGTTGCTCTGGCTCCAAGGCTGAGCCACCAAGCATATTCATGTCTTGAAAAGACAGTGTAGATGTGAAATGTTATTCATCAATATTGCCTGTTTCTCTGGACAAGAAACAAGAATCCGGGCTGGTAGGAAGCAGGGAAAGTGGACAGGGGGACAAGCTCTGGGGACTTTCATGAGAAGCTAAGCAACTGAACAGCTGGAACTGTGTTTCCTGTTTGCCTCTTTGTAACTTTCTCTTTCCAAACTTATAATTTCCAAACTTAGAGCTGTAGACATACAAAACTAATTTTTGCTTCACTGTTAAGTCTACCTGGTGTTGGAGGCAGTGGGGATAAGTCTGAAACCTGCAAACTTACAGTGTTTCGAACAGACAGAGTGTTTGAAGCCACCCAAGAAGGAATTTGGACTCTGCAGAGTGTTTCCTTCCCAATTGCGAAGAAACAGCTTAGGGACATGGCACGGTGATTAGGAACAAGTGCACTCCAGCAAGCATAAACCAACCCTTCCCCCTGCCATGATCAGAGAGCTGAGACAAATCCCATCGCTCCCAGGAAACCCTGAGCCGTCACAGCAATAGGGGCAGCCGAGACAATAATGAGTGGCGTAGAGAAGGGAGGATGGCAGCCCCTCATTAACACAAAAGTGGGGGAATAGTCAACAAAAGTGAAGCATGACAAAATTCAAATCTAAAAAAGATTTTTGTTTTTTCACACTGTGTTTTTAGGCAGAGCTGTAGCTGTGGCATACCCATGTCACTGAAATTTGGAATTAAAGGTGGAAAGGATTGACTTAGAGCAAACATGGTAGATCATATCATAGCCACATCAATAAGTTAAGAGTAGGAAAAAAATTGGAAAACTTATGCAGTGTCCTGCTTCATGGTTTCAACTATTTTTTCTGGTATGAATTACGATGACATGCTTAGGGAGGGCAGGTTATCCTCCTTCTCTTTCCTCTGAAGAATCTGTACCAATTGATTTATCAATTACTTATCAGGTTTCCTGCTATTTCCACTAATTTCAGACTATAGCATAAGCCTGTTATTTCAGAAATTTCTGTCACTCAAGGAAAAGATGAATTGTCAATCCTCTGAAGGAACACATCCCAGGATTTGTTCCCTCAAAAATTGTCATAGGGATGCAATATGAGAGTTACAAAAATAATGAGGATTGTGTATATATGAATCTTTCTGTTATTTAATTGCCTTGTTTGATTTTTTGCTATTGAATTATACTGTTCAACATATGTGAACATGTAGTTTCATGTAAAAGTTTGCTGACTGTTATTAAATAGGTTGCTTCTGGTCTTCCATGTGTATTCAAATTAAGACCACAGTTTTGCAAAGACAAATGCCTTAAAAATATGTCCTATAGTTTGTCACTCATCAATAGATCTACCCTACTAAAATGTAAAATAAAAGAATAAGCCTTTGCATATCAACTATACTATCTACAAATAACAAACCTAGCAACAGAATCAGGAAATAACATAGATTAACAATCACAGCATTAAAAAGATGACATAAAATTGTATTTTAAGTCTTAGTAGTATTAGCTTGAAAAAATGAGAATGCTGGCATAGAAGATGGGTTTCTTAATAACGAAGTATAAAAGTAAATACTAAGCCAAAACTGTCAGGCTTCTTAATCTGTATTTAAATTCCTGTTAAGAAATAGTTTTACTTTAGTAGTCAGTAATAGTCACACTTGAATTGACCAAATTAACTTTTAGTTATGTAAATAATCTGGGAATTTGATATTATTGTTATATTTTATTAAAAATAGAAATAAGTGACTTTAAATTCATGAAGATCCCTCATAACTCAGGTATAAGAGACTGAAAAGGGAAAGAAAAGACTGCCTCAAAATTTTCACCAGTGTTCCCAACATTGCTTGTATTTACAGGAAAAATGCTGTTGAAGAATATACCTTTCCAATCTTTACAAGATAAAATTGCCTGTTAGGAAATGTCTGACAACTTCTGAAGGACTTTTATAAACCATGCAATCATTTTTTAAAGGCAGAACATAGTGGGTATTTTGTAAACTAACTATTTAAGGTATAGAAATAGGTTTCTCAGTAGGGACCCTAACCAGCGCTCAGTCATCATGAGGTGAAAACAGGAACATGGAAGCCCAAAGTGTGTAATGAGCTCAGAGAGTATTGCCACAAGTGCTTTGAAAAATCTGTAGTAAAACCCTTATAACAATAAAACTGGAAAGCATATTTTGTTTACCTCCATTTATGCCTTCTAGGCTCCTGAAAACAGGCAGTGTGAGTTGCATTTTATATGAAGGCTGACAAATCTTTGGGTCTTTACACCTGTTGTAACACATTGTTCTGAAAGAAAAGAAAATAGTTAAACATCATGTACTTAGAATCAGAGCTTGTATTAATAACGATATTTTATTTAGCTCATACTGATCACTTGAAATAAGAAAACAAAATTCTGCAAAGAAGAAAGTATTAAAATACTGTGGTTCTTCAGAGACAAAATACATAAAAAGGATGAAAGCAGTAAGTCTATGAAAATACCAAAATACAGAAACATTTGCTGAATAATGCTTCTCTTACACCGGAAAGAAAAAAAGATAGATACACAAGAAAAAGAATTTCCTTCATGATACATACCCAGTGCATTAAATTACTTCCAGTAAAGGAGTCATACACTTAAACAATATAGAGTCCTGGACAATGTGGAACAAAAAGACTCATGGAATAAATGAAGAAAAGTTACTTGGTGAACTAGAGCATTCAAAATATTAAAAGAAAGACAGAAAGACACTTCTAGACAGGCACTTCTAGAAGAGTGCTAAGAAAGATGGCAAAAGTATGGAATTCAAATATTTATATGAAAATGCCTTAGTTCTCTGAGATTTTGAAAAATTAGGTTTAGAATTAAATCTAGAACAAAAATCCAGAAAAGATTAGAAGATGTTTTCAAAAATTAAATATTTCTTGGATATTCATGAACCTGGAGAACTTTCTGGCAAAAAAACATATAACTGAAAGGAAGTCAGAAGCTGTCCCATGTTTAAAAACATTAAGAAACAGGAGCTTAATGTGGAGCAGGAATGCCCAGCTACTTTAGCGTAGTTGTCTACTTATGCCATTCGTCAACTAAATTACAGTAAATATTGAGGGAAAAAAAAGTGAATAAATAAATGTGAAACATTCTTTCTCCTTCATCTGAATTGCAAGAAATTCAGGGCTCTTCAGTTCCCTCAGGCAGCTACTCTGAGGGAGAATTGCCTACTAACTCTAAGTAAGAATTGCATTCAATTGACATATACAATTTTCTAGCATTTAAACATTCTGTAGTGCACAGACACTAGAATAGTGAAGGATGGGCTTTAAACTAGGAACTGGTTTGAGGGTGGCAAATCTAATACGTTTATCAATTAGTGAGCCTTTAAAAGCAGGTAGCCACTGGACACCCATCAAAGCTATTAAAAGATGTGATTACCTGAGTCTAATGCACAGTGAGATGAACAGCAAATACAGAAATGTACGTCTAGCCAAGCATCAGAAAATACTTGCAGCCACAAGCTCACCAAGCCCATTTCATTTTTGCTATTTTGCAGATTTATGATCAAAATACTTAGCCGAGAGGAATGCGTCCTTTTATTAAAGGCTTGTTATACATTGTGAAACACACAAAACAGTCTCCAGTTGCAAAGACCCCATCCATTGGGGGCAGTATCTTAAACATTTACTGTGAAGTCAGTTGTCTTTTCATGCTACTCTTCACTGGCCATTCTTGCCTTGCATACTTCGCTGCAGTGCCCCAAGTTCAAAAAGAGTGGAAAGTGTCTATGCTTGGCCTGGCCTAATAGTTACTAAGATGCCCTTAAAAGCTGGAGATATTATGCTGATGAGTTGGTAAAGAATCTGAAGCCCGATGTCCCACTTCAGGTCTAACAAGGGTGTTCCAAACTCTGGTACTTTCTGGCAAAAGTGATGTAAAAAAACCCCAAACCTTCAAAGTGAGGGGCTGCGGGAGGTAAAGCCAGAGGTCATCATCACCAGTGGCAGAACCCAACAATGTCATTTCTGGTTTTCACTGTCACTAGTGATCATGGTATCAGGCAAAAAAGAACCACCTGAATTTGACTATAAGAAGTTGAGAGCAGCAGTTCCTCTTTCAGATAGATTTTAAACGAAGACGCAAGCCTATTCATGGGGTGGAGGATGGGTTGTGGGTGTCTTTGTCTGGGTTTTTTTTAAAGAATATGAGGAGGAGCCTACCTTATAAAACAATTATAGACTGAGCACCTTAAGTGGACAGAAGCAGCCCCCAGGCATTCCCAAGTTCAAGTCTAGGTTTCAAAGAGATGAGCAGGAATTCAGATACTCCCTCTCCTCTCCATACAATATCTCTTGCTTGTTAATTATAGTATGGCAGTTCCCATTTCAGCCCCCATTCCTAACCAATCTCAGGCATCCAATTCAGTCTGGATGCTGCTCCAGGGCCAGGTACCCACTTGTTATGCACCCAAGTTGTAGACATTCATTTGCTCTACTATATCTAGAGCTTGCCTATCTGTATTTTATTTCCCTGTTCCTAAAATAGGACCACACAGATATGGAATGAGAAAAGGCTATTAGTGGTTAAAAGGCATTAATTTGCTAATGAAGATTAAACATAGAGATAGGTTCAGCTGAGGCAAATTTATGGGCAAATTAGTACCCTCCTCATTACTTTCCTTGATGATGCAAAACTTTGACTGTTACACAAAAAGTTTGAAATCTAAAATAAATTGATTTATTGACACTGAAGCTTAATATGTAAGGGTAAAGTAACCAGGAAAATAAAAATTGCAGTTATATCCCATGCATGTCCATGAAATATTTTGTATTATTTTTCTTAAGTTAAAAGAGCTATTATTAGAAATGCAGCTCTTTGTGGGTAAGTGTGGCAGATGGTGCATAGGAGTGAGTGGTGAGCAATTTACAGTAAACAAATTCTTTATCGCTGACAGGTCATGGGGAGAACTAACATGGTCCCCAATTCAATCAGGGAGTCATCTGGAAAACAGCGGCATTCAAATGTACTAATCATGGTGAAACACGTTTAAAAAGACAAACAAAACCAACACAAAGCCTTTAGATTATCAAACTGAGAAACACTTTTTCTACAGAAATTTTAAGGACATGCCTTCTGGGGCTGACAGCATGATGCAGTTTGTAAGGTGCTCCAGTGTACTCAGCATCTACTATTGAGAGCACTGTTACAGGCTTAGCACCACTGAAGTGGTCAAATTTAATCCAGGTGTTTACTAACACACCACACACCACAGCTCTTGTTAGAAGCCTTTATACATGGGCTATTATGTACAAATAAGACTTTATAACTACTTTAACCACGTGTCTTACAAGACAAAACACAATGCATAGCTGGGAATGTTCAGCAGGTTTTCCTCGTCTTTTGAGGAGATTGTAATCTGTATCAGAAGCAGATGAATCCCTTTGAATAAAGCAACCCTAACTAAAGGTATATGAAGGATTTTTCATACCCTGTTCAGACACCACATACTCATGAGAAATTTAGTTCTGCCTATATTAGTTATGTCTATCTGCAGTAGTACTATGAACTAATAGTGACAGAACAATAGTTTCTAAATACATTTTCTCTGCTTTTTAAATTTGGACTCAGACAGCAGCCTCTGCCTAGCATGTAACTACTATCACCAGCTAGAGTTGGAATACATATTTACCTTCTCATGTAGATGATGGGCTTGCCAGGTTTCAGAAATTCCTCACTGGTGTCTGCCCCCTTAAATTAGACCTTAATTAATGCTGCATGGAAAAATAAATTATTTTTAAGTTTTTTTTTTTAAATCTGGTTAGATGTAATAAATCTGGGAATTATTTTAGTTTGAAAGAAATTGGTAATTAAGCCAGTTATCTTCTCTGTAATACCTTTTATTTATATGAAAGTACAAGTTCTCACATTCTTTGCACAGACAGTAACAAACTACTAAATACTGTTTTTCTTGTCTCAGTACCAAAATCCTACTAGACCACAGCCTCCATCTGAAGCCTCTGTCTCCCTCTGCTTCTTCACTAATTTCTTTTGTCTCTTTCCCACACACATAATCCCAAGATGTCATGGGTGTGTAGGAATGCACCTTGACATAAATGTTGCTTCCCTAAATACTTAACAGAAGCACATTGGTCTCTGAGTCTCCATATTTCCCATGCTACTGTTTACTTTTCTAAGCCTAACTGACCCATTTTCCCTAGTTTATAGCTCACAAACCCCCCAACTTCTGCACATATCCTCTTTTCCTTCTTTACCAAGGGAATAGATGTCTTCTCTGAAACCTTCATATTCCTCGTTGCTTAGGCATTCTTCCTGAAACCTGCCCTTTGTGTCACAGTCATGCACTACAGCAAAAGCCTCTGCAGACCTATCTGTGAGTACTCTTGCTTTTAATATGTAACTAGCATTTGCCTATAGTGACAGAGAAGATGGAGAGGTGGGAGAAGATTTCTTGAGAACAATGACTTGCAAAAATACATAGTAATAAATCAGTTTAAAAAAAAATAAAATAAAGCTTGAACATATTACTTTTCAGTTTCTTATCTTATACACTTCTGAAAGCTTCAAATCTTCCTTTGCCTGGCACTAAAAGAACCATTAAAGCTTTCACAGAACCTAGTCAGTCATTTCCCCAGGGAAATTGCAGTGCCTACCACTAACATCAAGACCAACAAAATTACTTCTTTTCCACCCCCACCACCTTCAACAATGAAAACATGACAACAGGTTTTCAATAAATAAATATTCCCATCTGGTACTTGAAAATCAAACATGGAAAGAAATGCCATCATTGCTGATTTTCACTATATACAACAGTAACAGAAAGAATAATTCAGCACCAGGGATTAATAAATGTTGTTGGTTTTTAAATCCTTTGCTTTTCCAGATAAGATGCTATAAAAATCATTGGTAAAACAGTTCTCATTTATACCAGGGACTTTCATATCTGAGCTTTCCTATACCATTTCAGCCTGAACAATCATTTATCTGTGTTGTTTTGTTCTTTGACATAAAGAAACGTAGGCCTCTGTGAAGACAGTATTGTCAGTGCACTGCACATACGTGAGCAAGAAGCAGTCAGGGTCTGCTAGGTTAAATGAGTAACATGCCACAGCTTTTAGATTCTGCCTCACAGTAGTACTTCTCACTGGTATTTCATGGAAGTTTTATGTTTACTTTCCAATGCCTGATTAACACTGTAATGCCTGGAAATTAGAGTAAAAGATTTTCTTTTTTTTTTTTTTGCATTAATATCTTCTGCTCAAGGGAGGTTTGGATTATTTAGGACTTTACAAAACACTGTCTGTGTTTTAAGTGAACAGAAATAAATCTAGGGCATCAGGCAGGTTTCAGATAAATGGTTACACTTTTAAGTCACCTGCACAAAATAACACAATTCTATATGCTTTTGAGGGTGTTATTCAATAGTTCTTTATGGAAATTGACTTACACCATTTTAAGCTTTCTTGGTCTTCTCTCAAATACCTGATTTGGTGCTTCCTGATATCGTGAAATACAAAATAAACAATATAAAAAACAAAGTGAACAATACAGCTAATTTTTACTGTAATAATAAATTAACTGTTATTTGGAAATAATTATCTAGTTGCATCCCAGAGAGCTAGACTGTTGGCTAGAATGTACTAAATAACTTCAGGCAATCAACTAGAGGGCATACCAAATCATTGCTTATTGAGGTTAAATATGAGAAAAAACATTGGGCTGGGAAAAAACAGTGAAGGTCATTTAGATGAACAGCCATTACTGATATATCAGATTCAGTCAATCAGCTACTGTCTGAGCCCATGAAAATTCTAGGAAAGAGATGAACCTCTTCATATGACCTTTGCATCCAATAAAATCACATTTATTTTTATGACACAAAATTGTCCCTACCAATCTACACAGCAATATTTCTACAAAAATATGATTGCATATACACAGCTTCAAGAAGATATGAGGGCAAACATTTTATTATCAGCATTATTTTACATAATATACATCCATCTCTAATAATAGAATCACTGTTTGTGAAGTACAAATTATATTTGTTCTAGATAAATAAATTTATTCTAAGAGCTGTAATTACTGCAACATTATTTCAAATGAGATTTCTAAGTACTTCAACTTCAGTAAATTGGGAAAAAAAACACTGAACTATATTACAAGAATGAAAGCAGGTTAGTTCTACTTCAGATAAAAGCTCTTGAATGCACAGATGTTGCACAGTACCAGGCCCTTTGTACAATATTCTGTACAAGTTCTGTTATGCACATCTACACCTATTCTTTCTTTAACAGCAAACATGATACAATTGCAGGTTCAAGATTTCAAGCTTTCTTCTTCTGAATCCTTCTTATTCCTCTTTTTTATTTCCCTTTTATTTCTTTTTTTTTTTTTTTTTTTTTTTTTTTAAGTATTAGCAATTAATCACATGTCAGTCAGATTTTTGGGTACAGCAGCCAGGGATTTCTGACTGCCCCTTAATGAATGATCAGGGCCTTTTGAAATATTCAAAGTAAGTATCCAAGTTGCTTCTTAAAAACCTTGATTATGATACTCTTCTATTTTATATAATGGTAAATCAGTTAAATTTTTCAAATGGGTTGTTTACTGATTACCAAAAATTGTAATTAGGTTTAGACCTTTGCTTTTATTCTATTTTGGAAAGAATGGTCATAACATCTCTGTAAGTAAATCTCTTAAAATGAATTTATGAATTCATGATCCTCTCTTTCCAGTTACATATTGTAGCTCAGTATGAAAATCAGTTCTGCTTCTCTCTCTCTTACACATGCTCATACAAATATTTCTGCCACTTTCTCAACAACCAGTGCCCCATGTTATAAAAAGAAAAGAGGAAATCTGAATTGACTTGTTATCAGAAGCAATCAGATAAACATATCAGTATTATTTATAATTGCTGCATTGTTGCCTAAGGAGCCAGTTGCCAGCAGAATCATTAAACCCACTGATTTTGACTTTTGTAGAGGATTTGAGAAAATTGCTTTAAAAAGAAACGTCTTTCATTTTATCCACAAAATAGAAAAAAAGGTTAAACTAGGCAGAACAAATAGAACTTCTTTGAGATGTCTGATAGAAAATTCCCCTGGGTGGAAGCTTCAAATAGGTATAATAAATCTTGATTTTTAGAGGTTTTTTGGTACTATATACTTCAAGGGAAGAAAGGTGATGGGTTTGAGCAACCATCTTGCAAACAGTACATCTGCAACAGAGTATGAACTATAAACAAAGACATTGTAACTGGTTGTTCAGGAGGAATAATAAAAAAATTGTCAGTATAAATGTGTAATTCAGTACTGATATACATATTGTCAGAAAAATAAAAAGATAAAGCACACCATAGCATCATTGTTTAATGCCCTTCTTGGACTCTTACCTATGCATCTTCTATGCTGCCCTCTATACATTCCCTGTGTATACTACACATTTTATTCAGTTACTTTCTGAATACTGTCCTAAGGCACAAAAATACTGGCCTATATCAAAATTAATTTCTCTCAGTGTACTAAGTGGCAACATCACAGAGAGTAGCTTCCCAGAAACACTCTTCTGTTAAAATAGCAGTCATAGCTGATACCACTTTCAGTCACCCTTTTGTCTTCATTCTCTTTTGTATTAAATGACATCACTGAGTCCTTTCCTCAGTTCCACTCTCGATCCCACCATTGACCCTGAGAAGACACTATTAAGTCGGGATTAGGTAGCAAACTCTCTGGGACTGACTGAATGCCAGTTCCATTCATTTAGTGAAGGCACTCCATTTTGAAATACATGCCCATTAGTACTACATGTCACAAGAAGCAAACAAATGGTTTCAACATGGTGCAACATTCAGCCTAGTATGCAGCTAAATCCTATCAGCTACTGACTCCAAAGCACCAGCTATTTTGTAAACAGTAAAAGATGAAGCAGGAAGAAAAAAGACTGCAGACTTAATCACCAGTTTGAATGTTGCTGAGGAGGTTGATCCCAAGAATCAATGCATTCAACAACAGAAACAAGCAGGAGAAGGTAACCTTTTTTTTTCCTTGTAGCATTTCTTCTATTTTCAGCATTCCTGTCTGGCTTCCCTCACCCTTTTCGAGTCTCTGGTTGTCCTCCACTTCAGATCACATCTCCTGCTTCAGAATTGGAGATTCTAACATAAAGAGCTTTTTCTTATTTTGGGAGGGGGTTTGCTTATAAGCAGATTCAAATTTTATTCTAAATTTTAGATTCTAACTTTTCAAGCTCTGACCATGTTATGACCAGTAATTGCCTTTCCCAAGAGGATGTTTCAGCCCCCATCACCCAGATTTCCACATTCTAAAATGTAAGCAGGTATCTACATTGAAACATTTGAATTTCTGAAAAAAATAAAAAAAACCCAAACCATTTCCTTTCTCTCATGGCTAGATGTAATGACTTGATGCATAGTTCCAACAACAGGTGTGCCAGTGAATCAGTTCCATACAATAAAGTGGTAAAATTTCTGTCTGGAAGCTCTTCTCTCAGTCTTAGCAGCAAACATGCAAAATCAGCCACAAATATTTTTTCTTTAAATCCTGTACACTACCGAGTGACTAGTACTACTAGCAATAACTACGCATAATTACTTAAATAGTGTTGTAAGAGTGGATTTAACAATCTGTAAGTACATACTATTTTAATCATACCAGACAATTATCATTATATTTTACCATTAAAACACACAAAATCATTTCAGACAGGTTTGCAAGTGTAATCTCTCTTCATCCAGTTATTAATTTTTAAAAAGTTATAAAGATATGTATTAATAATTTCATTTTGGTACAACTGTTGCAATAAGTAGTGGGAGCATGTGAAAACATATTACTCAAGCCATCCCAGATGAATGCCATGTTAATCCACAAACATCCCATGTCTTATTAAATAACAAGGATTAAAGTTCAGAAAATATCTGCAGGAGCATTTGGAATTATGGTAGATTACAGAATATTTTGAAAGGATGACAAATTAATGAATTTTACCTAAAGAATTATTTTAACTCCAAACGCTAAAGAGATTATGGAAGAAAAATGACATTTTGCTTGCACAGAATATCAACAGGAGAAAAGAGGATGAGACTGTGCTTGACAGAAAACTAAATCATTTCACAAAAACTTGTTAGCTAGCAAAAGTCAATGAAACAAACATTGATATCCTCTTCCTTTTTGTAAATTATCATGGTGTTAAAGACACATTTATTTGCCGCCTTTTCTTTTTCCTTATTTCAGCATCTCGAAAACGTAATATAAAATCTTTGTTCCATATTATGAAGCATTAAGCAATAAAAGGGTATAAAACTTCTCTGTTCTCCATTCTATAATTTACATAAAGAACATTTGCACCAAAGGATAAGTTCATATTAGTCCTAAGATGGATCATAACAGAGCAACTGTGCTGAAGCATGGATAAAAAATGTCTATAAAGACCATAGGTAAACTGTTAGTAGAAAATTATTTCTGAAACCTTCAAGAGTCTGCGGACTTCCTGAGATCAATTTCACTATGTCCTAGTTTGGACTTACATGATGTGAAATCTTTGTTATTGCTCTGAAATGGCCTCTGCAGTTTGCAACATTTAGAAGCTTTTGAGTCTTTAGCTGTAAAAGGGTTTTTTTTTTCTCATGGTTTAATGGCAAAATTTGTCCTTGGTAGCTGAAGATCTTCAAAGAATATTCTTCTGTGCATGTGCTGAACTTTCTTGCCTCTTATCTATTAAAAATTCATTTTTTTGCAAATTTTTGAAGTTGAAACTTCATTAAGAAAAGACAATTTACATCCTTCATAAAGACAAATGTTAAATAATCCTCACCACTCTCAGAATCTTCTCTCTATTAGCACAGTTATGATCTCTGATAGCTTGAAGCCAGATGTTTCCCAGTTGGATGGGGGTGGGCACAAAGCAGAGTTTTATGTGCTTAATTAATCTTAAACAGAAAATTTCTAGATCTTCCAAGATGCTGTGAGAAATATTTCAACATTTAAATGATTTCAACAATTTCACCTATTAAACAACCTCTCTTTTGTATCTGCCTCTTCTATAATATTTTACTTTTTTATCCAGCTATGCCTCTGCTTTCAGTAGCATTCCACTACAGGACAAAATGCATATGTTATCAAAGCAGCACACAAGTTACTTAGGTATGATTTGAGCCACCACGTGGATTTTTTTCCCTGTGTTGGGCTAGAGATAGTTCCTGGAGCTGGACATAGGTGTTGCCTGAGAAATTTTTGGTGGAGAATTTCTTCATCTGGTAGAAAATTATCAAATCATCTAAACAAAAGTTTCAAAAGAAATACACTGGTTTTGCCCAAGACTGAGTGGGGGATACTCTCAGAGTGAGCAAAGATTGTACAGTAACAAAAAGATGAATAAGCAGGTTTGGGCTACTCACATATTTCATATTTTTTCACTGAATTAACAGAGAAGGGATTTAAATCTTTCACAGTTCTGGTTTATTCAGATTATTTACTTCTGCCATTAACTGTCCTGAACAGTGGGTAACTTTTCCCTACCACCACCTGAAAAGGCAAGAAAATTTCACTCTATTGTGGAACAGAATCAAACAATGAAGACCACAGTAGCAACTGTTGAGGTTTTTTGCAAGCTGAAACTCCTATTTCCAAGTTGTTCCTAGCAATAATTCCTAATATTAAGTAATAGAAATTTCCTTTTGGTGACTGGAGGAGTATGCTCGACGCTTGGTCTTTTTTTTCCAGAAACATGGACAGGACCTTCTTTGACAGATTTCTAGAAAATAGCCCAGTGACTCTCATTCTGAGGTACATTTTGTGTAGCCAGGGCAAGTTTTTGTTTGCTACTTCCATCTGTCTAGAAAACCTCATGAAATATTCATGCAATAGGAATTTGTTTCAAAGGAAGACTACATGCCTTATTTTTGAGTCACTAATTTTAGTAGGAGCTGGAGTGCTATAAATGAAGCCCTGTGTGCATAAAAGCTCTGTTTTAAGAGTATGTCATTTAAGAGTGCCATCTTTGTTGCTACAAAAGGAAAAGCGGTGGCACTCCTTCCAGTTATTACTTTATAAATTAGAATTTCCTTATTGTCTATAATTTCCTTTTTGTTTTTAGCCCACAAAGCAGAAAACCAGTATTATAGGTTAGCTGAAGCAGCTCTTTGTTAGAAAAATGCATAATCTTGAATAAACAAGAACACCCTCTCTCTTTTTTCTGTCGATCTTTTCACTGTATGCCAGTATGAAACCCAGAGGACAAGCGATGATTTCCCTGTATTTACAGTGCGCACACACTTAAAGAGTTTCCTCTGTTACAGGTCTTTTATAAAAGTTTAATTCTACAAAATTTCCTATGTTTATTTCCCATAGAGTGTAATCCAGGTTTGGAAAGAGTACAGATGTTACCTCTTCGATCACTTAATCTCAGTGGGTAAAACGCCAAAGACCAAAAAAGAAAACAGATGGGCGGAAAGCATTTCAAATCTCAGACTGAACAGGCCTGTTTGTTGGAACTAGCTAAGAGAAAACTGTCTTGACTATTTTTTATTTCATGTCAGATATTTTAGAGAATGAGTAGTGAGGAAATGAAAACACTTCTAAATATTTTAAATGATTGATTTAACAAAACATAAGTAAAAACTACAGTATCTATAATGAAGGCAATCTACAGGCCCTTATATCTTCCAGCTTTTTTCATAAATACATTCTATTTTTTATTCTGTCAATATTTCTGTGATTTTTTTTCATACTTTATCTATGCTCTGAAGAACAGGATTTTTCCTGATAGGAAGCTAAAGAAACATGAATTCAACTAAGTGAACTTTTAGAGTGTCTTTTATCTAAGACACCCTCAATCGTAATTAAAACAATTCTGAACATACTTATTTCAGCAAAAGTGCAAAACCATGTCTCTTGAAATGTATTATTTACTATTTTCATCGAAGTAGCCCCAGTAGAGGCCATTAAAGTAGAGGTCATAACTCATTTGTTATGGCCACTTGTGCAAGGCATTCTATAAACACGGAAAAAATACTTTCAAAAAAAATCTGCCACATTCTGACAATACATGCCACACTAAAATGTTTGATTTGAACAATACAATGAATAACTTAAACCTACATATTCAGACTCCACAGCATATGTTTTGCACATGCCTAGTTGAAGAGGAAGAGATGTTAACAAAACAAGATACTCTGCAAGCAACTCCATCTAAAATGTGTCTTTTAAACTGTGAGCACATCAAGAAACAACTGATGACTTTGTGTGCATATGCTGTCCTGCATACTGGGCTCTGAAGTTGCCTAGACTCTTCTAATGCTTTCTGAAGCATGACGATCTCCCTGGCAAACACGTTCCTGGGCTGCTTATCCTGACAGCGGCACTGAAGAGAAGACAGGTTTTCTGTTGCTCCCATCAGCTTCCAGTTCGTTTGTTGAAAAGTGAGAAATTCATCTGCTGATTTGTAGAAACATGCCGCTCAGCAGCGCAACAGCACATCGGGCTGTGGCAGAAATAGCTGGTGGCACAGCTTTTGCTGGTAAGTTCTCATGTTTTGCAGGGCTGAAGGGAAGTCTCTGATGACTTGCTGAGTAAGAGAAAGAGCTTATAAATCAGTAAAATCCTTTGCAAATCTCCTTAAACACTGAAAAACTTTAATTAGCCCCATTCTATATGGCTTCATTCCCTAACAGAAAAATGAGGGCCACATATGCTAGGAGACTGCCTGTGGTGATAATGGTTTCTTTTTCTCCTGGGCATCATGTAAACTTACAACATCTCTTCAGCCTGGGCACTTCAAGTCCTTTTAATATGATTGCTCTAATCTCCCCCACATAGCAGCAGCAACCTTTTTTAAAATGTATACACAAAACTGGTCTTACACAGTGATTTCTTTGAATGTCTGACTCTTCCTGGAGGGCCATTGCACTCAAACAAAACACACATAGCCAAATTCCTGTTGCTCCAGTTTCACACCGTTGTGCTCCTCCTGCATCTGCATCTTTGAAACAGCACAAATGGCATAGTTTATCAAACCGTAGCAGGCACTAAAAAAACAAACACGAAGAAAACAAAACCCAAACCAACTCTACAGCTCAATTACACTGACCTAAAAAGCTTCCTACTATGTAGTTCTTGCATTAAGATGTAACTTTGCAAAAATCATTCCTGCTGGGTTATAATGTGCTTATTTTTTATTATTATTTTTTAAATCTCCCACTTGTCAGGCAAAAAACCATGATGTGGATGTTGGAACATTATGAAAATGAAATCCTAAGCCAAGTCTGTCTGCCAGAGTGTTCTTGCTAAATGCTGCAATGAGTGAGAGAGACTCAGCATGTGGCCAACCAAAACTGCTTCATAAAAGAAAATAAGAAAAAAAGCAAGTGAATGAGGGAGAGAAAACATTTCTAACATCTATTTAATGATCATACAGTTACATACATGTAAAATCCTCAGGGCCAAGAAAAGGTCTCTTGATTCAAATCAGTAACCAGTCTGGTAAAGGCAAACCAAAAGAATTAACATCAGTCCCATGGTTGCCCCACCAAACACATGAGATGAGAGTGGGCCTATGAACCATGGAGTCCAGAAAGCTGTTCATTTGGTGTGCTCACAGCCAGCATCCATGACTGCTAGAGCCAGTGCAAAGGTAGGAAAGGTAAGACACAGGCACAGCTGTGCTCCCAGTGTCAGCAAGAATCCAGATAACCTTACACTGACTGTAAAACCAGAGTCAGAAAGCTGCCTCTCCTAAAATTATTCTGCACACTCTTTATGTTTCATTTATAGCTCTTCTGATGGGTTACCTCTGAATTCCCCTCTCCTGCCCAAGCTGCCTGGTGTCTGGTGGCAGAATGCTCTGTGCCGCTCACTGTGGTTTCGGTACTTTTGTAGCATTCTTTGGTAATCTGGTCCTTCTCTGAAATTGTGTATTAAAGCAATTAGTCACTTCTCTTACACCTTCTTATAGTAAAGGCCTTGGCATTACTGCATCATCTTATCTCCGGCAAAATCCTGGTCTTACTTATAGTGACCATAAAAAGCATTTCACCTTCCGTTCTGAAACTTTTCAAAATGTCACTTGCTATTGAAGTGTTATTAATATGTCATATCTTTACCCTCAAACAGTTAAATATCTCCATTAAACACAACAGCACAATGATAAGTAGACTTTTAAATCAATTTTATACAATTATCAATAAATTCAGAGGTGAAACTAAAATTAGATTAAAAAACACCCTGGAGAATGAAACTGGACTAATGAGTTGGCAAAATTCCAACATAAATGCCCATAAGATCAATTTAGAGGACACTGGGATGTGCACAGTAAGATTTATAATGCCTGCAATGTACTGTGGCATAATTAATAAAGTATGCCTGAGGTAAAAATCAAAAGAACTTGTTAAAGAAGAGCCACTCCCTTGCAATTAGGTTGGAAATAAACTGTGTAATAGGCTGGGAACTGCAGAGCACACATCCAAGCACAAATATGACAAAGATAAGGTGAGGACAAACTTCGCACTGCATTTGATCTCTAAACCTCAGTGAAATTTTAATTAGACAAACGCTGTTCTAAATGTTTTTATTTTGTCTCCTAAGTGCTCTTCAGCATTTTAGTACAGCTTTTCAGGTTCTCTTTCTCCTAATGTATATGTGTCCTTGTTCATAACGCTCCCTTCTCTGTAAAAAGAAAACTGATTGCTGCTGTTTTGACCAGCAACGTCACAGAACTGCTCATTAGCAGTCTTCCTCAATAGTACAGCGCTCGTTACAAATGTTACAATGTTACAAGTGTTACCAAATGCCACCCAGTTGTAAGCTGGTCCTTTAAATAATAAGATTCTCACTTTCATTTCCTGAAGACTCTTTGGAGGGGAAGCTGGGAGAGAAACATAACACTGTTATTAGCCGATTTTTTTCTGTAAAACTAACGACACTAATCCCACAAGCTAACTGTGGTGTGGGCGTGCCATTCCCATAGGTGTTCTAAATAAAGTAAGAAAACTGGGGTCACGATCATAAAGAATAGTAGTGGAGATCAGTGCTTTGAATATAACACCAGACTTTCAAATTCAAGCTGAGAACAAAGGTCCTGTTTCTGCAATGAACATGGGCTGCCATCATTGTGCTGCACAGGGTTTGTTGCACATTAAGGCAAAGCTACTACATTTTATGGACATTCTTACTCTGGTTTGTTGCCTGCAGAAAAAAAAAAAAAATCTTTCTTCTCTAGACTGTTGTTTTTCTAGAAAGAGCATGCAATACAGACTGCCTCAGCTAAAAGAAGAAAATCCAATTCTCAGGCCTGTCAACATTTATATACTGAGTTACACTGTTAACTGATTTCACAGTCTTTTCTAGCTATTAATTTGCAGTATGCTGCTGCAGCCTGTACCTTTTCCTACCTCTCGATGTACAAGTTCTAAGCATTACTGTCATTTGCCATCCATCAATCCCCTGTGTGTTAAGCAGGAACACTGGACATCAAGTAGGAAAGAAACTTCTCTTTCACAGGATCTTAGAGACACCGTGTTAAAACACACTTAAACACAGATTTATGTTTTGTGCTTTTTTCTATCATGTTCTTCTACCAGACTCCACCACATGAGCACCCCATGTGGTCTTTCAGAATATGTGACATTGTACCTCCACAAAGTTTTAAAACTCCTTTATACTGTGTACACAGATACAAAACACTACAAATGTCTTATTAATATGTCATTGAACACTTGCCACACTCCTCTGCCAGCAATTTTCAGAGCAAGAAGACACGGCCCAGTGATCTGCCAGAGAAGAGTCACACTGAAGGAGCACCTATCCCTCTTTCTTTTCATTGCACAAGGTCAGACTCATCTCCCTGCACCGCCACTGAGAGGTGGACAGTTATCCCAGTTTGTACAATTCACAGTCACACTCCACCAAGCTGCTCCAATTAATTCTTTCACTCATCAGTTCAGTGACAAGTCAGAGAGTACAAGTATCTCCATCCTTCAAATAACCACCACTAGCTTCTCCCAGCTCTATGCTGGGACTCCACAAAATTTATCTGGGATCATGTCTGTCCTGGGTCTCATTAATTTTTTTTTGTGCAACTTGTTATTATAAAATGGGTCAGAATGACTACAAATCATCTTCATTTTTCATTAATAAAGTTAATGGTCATCTTGGACAAGGCTTTCAAGGTTCTTTTCTTATTTGTCTGTTCAAAATAATATGCATTTCATTGATTGAACAGAGTTTTCATCTTCATATTAATTTTTATCATAATTTCACATATTAAATTGTTACTTTCTAAGAAGCAAATTGTCCACTTTCAATTTTTTTAACATAATTTTTAGTATATATAACTTATGATCAAGTATTCCGAGTTCTTTCATGTAGTCTCAAGCTAAGGGCCCTGAGCAGAACTACTTATTCAGAGCATTTTGAACTGAGGGCAGAGATGAGGACATCAAAGCAGCGTAAACTAATCCAAGAACTCAGAAGTGAAAGGAAAATGCTTGTGATGACCTTTTACTTTGTATAATAATTTATCTAAAACAAATGTTCCTTTAATTTGCTTTATAATGGTCATCATAAGAAATGACAGGCCAGCTCTCAGAGGTTTATCTGCAGTAATTAAGCATTTTCTACTCCAGAATTTCTCTTTCCATTGATGAGGCTAGAAGTGCAATTCACTTCAGCTGAAAATGCACTTCTAGAAGGTCAAAAAATAAACTTGTGCCATTTTCTTCACCTTCTATTAAAGATGTATCAAACTACCCATGAACATTCATACTGTATATCATTGAACATGAATGGGCTCAATGACCTGTACAGAACAAGGGTATTGAGCAACCTATTAGACATGCTGACAAAAATACAATATTTGGGTCATATTATACAACATAAAAATAATTACTTCAAAGTTATACTAAAAGATACAGCTTAGAACTACAGACAACTTTTATTCTTCACAAGTTATTTTTCTAATAGAGAAGGATAAATATATTTTTGTTGGGTTACCGTTACATTTAAATGCAGTCTTGAAGTCTGTCTTATAGCATTGTATAGTCACAAGCTGTATCTAGAATCTAAAAATAAGAGTGCATACAACAAGTATTGTTGGGTCTTGTTTTGTTAATTTTGCCCTTTTTTTCTACTCAAGAAAAGCATTCTGAGTATTTAAACCCTCCAATAGAGCTTTAATTTTTTTCTTTCATAATGCATTTGCAGATTAAGTAGCAATCTGATATCAAGAAAAGTCTAGTTTTCTCACCATTTATGACAGAAACTTCATCATGGAAAAAAATGACAAAAAAGAAGCCAATAAATGTTTTGCATTGTAATCAGGTTCAGATAAGTTTTGAGATATGAACAGTACCCACTATTCAAGAATTTTGCATTTAAGAAACTCTTTCATGCCAAAATATCTCAACCTTTACCAACCTGACTGCTAAAGGACATACTTGAATGAATGAAAGCAAAACAGGAAATCTCATTAAATGTTGCCAGCAGCTTCAAATCATTATGAATTTTCCAATACAGCATCTGATAATTTTATTAGTTTTCCAATAATGTAGTCAAATGTCTCTCATTACAACTAATTGAGAAGTACAACAGGTTACCCAATGTCACTGTTTACGAAAAGAAAATCATGTTTGGTCAGCTCTGCTAACAATTGAATGCATTGACATGCACAAAGTGTCACAAAAATGTCAGCCCTTACCTTTCTGTGAGTCTGAATTCCCTTATCGGATACTTCTTCCTATGTGAATTTCCAAAACTGACCTACAAAAAGTGTGAGGCTTTATATGCACAGTAATTCCTTGATTACAATAATAAATATTTCTAGTTACAAAGTCTAAATAGGTTGTTAATTTTCTGTAAGTGTCAAACTTAGAAGCTTTCTGGGTACTCCTGAGACTTAAACTGTCTGCAACCTTCAGGGCCACAGTTCTGGGGACAGCCCCATTAGCTTTACATGAATGTCTCTCAGCTATAACCTGTAGGCAACAGGACAGGGCATAACTGGAGCTGCACAGTCTTCACTACTGGCAATGAAGAGCATGCTTGTGGAAATCCAGATGAAACCTGTAGGGTTGGCAATCAGGCTGGTTCCCCCCCAACAGAACAATAAACCCCACCTTACTATTGTTGTCATAATTACTACAGTTATCCAGCTAAGTAGAGCTATAGCTAGTAGAGCTCTGTATAGCTAAGTGCGTTAGGCACTGAGGTGGTAAAAGACAAAGCACACAGAACCCACTGAGACAGTTATGGCAGAATTGCCCTTTAGGCCTGGGCAATGGGCATCTCTCAGTATCTGCATTGTGAAATCACAGCAGAACTATGAAACCTCTTTGGAGGCATAAAACTAATGACTATTCAATTCTGAGCTCCGGTATAGTCGCTGACAGCTTACTTTTACCAAATATAAAATAAAACAAAACCAAACAAACTAACAAAAAGCTGAGGGAATAAAGGAATACGCATTTTTAACATGCCCATAATATCCCTTTACCCAGAGATTCCAAACTCATAGTCGCCTAAAACAGGATGCAAGAGGGAAGATGTAACTCTAAGTGAGATTCAGTTATTCATGGCAGCACTTAGAGTCATGAGCATGACACCAAAGGCCTGCAACTAGAAACAGTGTGCAATTACTGCTCTGGCTCTGTTTTGACACCATCTCCTGTACATCACCGATGTGTTTCAGACACTTCAGGGCTGGAGGCCATAAGGAGCATATGCTTTCTATTGCTTTACGCACTTGTGCCTACAGGCTAGAGAGCAGTGTGGTCACTGTGCTCAGCTATTTGGTGCTGAAGTCCCACCCTTCACGCCCTGGGCAGCAGAAGATAGCTGCAGTTCAATGCCACAGAAAGGCTCTTCTGCCCCTGTCCAAAGGAGAAAGTACAGCCAGTGGATAAAAAAAAATTATTAGGAGGACACAGGAAAATCTCTGTGCAGCTAAGTCCAAATACATCTCAGTATTTCATGCACTTGACAAAAAAAAAAAAACAGTAGAAACTTTGCCTTCACATATGAAAGAGTCTCCCATTTAATAAGCACAAGGCTACAATAATAGGATGCCTATAGTAATATCAATAACAATAATAATTATGTTGATAAAGGAGACAGTTCTGTAATAAATATTATAGTGATTAATTTTCCAGAACTTTCAAATGGCCATTTCAGACCACTGTCTTTATATATTACAAACACTGCATATATGTCATCACTGATTTTTTTTTAACTTAAGGCTTTTGAAATATTTATGGCTTAAATCAGCAACAGACAGAAAATATGCATGGAAAAGGTAGCACAGGGAACACTTGTGACACATTTGAGAAGGGCTGCATGGAAAGAGGTACAATTATTAAGAGTGGCAAGACATGAAGTTACCACAAAAGTGGTCACACTGTGAGAGAGAAAAAAACATTTTGCAAAAGATCTAGAAGAATTATTTCTAAATCTAAATTAAGATTTCCTTTCTTCTACATACCATTCATTTCTGCCCTGATAGCAATTTTCCTGATCAGTAAATAGGCTACCCAAAGTAACAAATTTATTTAGAAAGATGGGCAATGGGAATGGATAAGAGAGCACTGCAATGAGCCAATAAATTCTAGCTGTGTCATGTCTCCCTATTCAGGAACCACTAGCTGCCATCCTGGCTGCTTCCGTACAAATACTACTTGATTAATATCAAGTACAAATTTATGACTCATCAATAATCTAACCCCTCAGAAACTTAAAACCTGGGAACAGCTTTTCACTGACTGGCAGGATAGATTATTCAAAGTCCTTCTTTTCTATCTGCATCCAACTTAACATTTTTTCAAAAAGCTTGAGACAAGTGGTCACTATTTAAAGGTCAGTTTAGGAGTTTTAATGAAAATAGTTAAGAGTCCTGAAAACCATCTAAAACAAACCTGAACAGAAAAGATGGACTGTTAGAGCCAAGGCAGGAATACAGTTAAGATCCACTGCTGAATATAAAAATTTGCTGGGTCCATCAGTGGCCATTTTAAATAATTCAAGCCATGTGTAGCCCTTCAAATGACCAAAAAACACCATTCAGAGTGACAGTGTCTGTTTGTGTGTGTGTGTGTCCACGTGCATGTCTGCATTTCTGGGGGAGGAATAAAGCTTGAAATCACAAAATTGAGACTAATTTATTTTGCTCTCATTTAATTTGGCATTTTTCTAAGTGGGGCAGACAGTGCCCCAGGGGTAGAACAGAACCTGCAACCCATAAAATTTCAGCTAATTCAAAAGAAAATCTAAATTCTCCTTATCATGAAAACAACAGTGATTTAAATGTTGGCAAATAGAATTATTTATCAACAGTTGCACGGCCTCACAGAATGAAACCCAATTCAATGCTATTCTCAAAGAAACCATATCCCTTTCTTTACTGCAAAGATGGGAATGAAAATGAGTACTGTACTGACTGATAAAGGGGAGCTATTGCTTTCCAATAAGGTAAATGGCACAAGCCTGATCCCAGAGTAATTTGGCATAAAACTGGTTTTCCTGGTAACATGAAAAGGACATTGTGTATGGAGTCTCTTCCCATTGATTCATTCCCTCTTTTCAGGCTCAGGCGCTGCTGGAACAGATTGTCTCCTCTAGTGCAAACCCAAGTGACATCTGATTCACCCACTGGCAGCCATTCAAGCCTATCTGGACAAGCAGGCCTGCGTGAACTGCGGACTTCAGGTTTTTTCCACAGCGTTTATCAGCGGTTTTCATGCTGTTGAAATGATCTTGGCAGGGCCGCTCACAGTAATCCCTCACCCCTTTGTGCCACTGCTGTTTGGAAACACAGCTCTCCTTACTTCTAGGTATGTTATCTCAAAAGACTTCAGCCTAGGAAGGCTGTGCAAATGATCGGTTAAATTGGACTCCTCAGACAATTCAGATGATGTGCAAAATCAATGCCCTGTAAAAACTAATATAATTTTTTTTAAAATGCAATTAAGTTAACTAGCTGCCTATTTAACCTTAGCATTTAAATCCCGCAAGGGCTTGGAGCCTGCAAATGGTAAAGCACTCCAAACATCACCTAAATACATTTCCTCTGGGTCCCAGTCATGTCCTCAGGTGCCAGGAGCCACTTTGGGGACTTCAATTATCAAACGAAACCCAATATGTTAAATTCATGTAAGATGAGCCACATGCTTAAACACCTATAGTGTCTGGGGTGACAGTCTCTGGAATAATAGAACAATTTGTTGTATACAGGAGGGGAGGAATTTAATTTATCTATACCTACAATCATACCCAGGAGCTGGATAAAAAAAGATGCCAAGTGAAACAAATTTTGTTAACAGTGTGCCTCAAAATATCTATGAGTAAATGTCTTACAACTTATTCCCTGAGGGAAAAAAAGGAACAAGTCCATACCTATATATAATGATCAGCACATGGCACAGTGTTTTGTGTTGTGAATTAGATGTTATCCAATGAAGGCTACTAAGAATAAAGCAAATTAAGACCAAAACCAGGAACTCTGGGGAGACCTGGACATAACTGAGGATGAAAGCACAGCCTATTTTAGGCATATATTAAAACATTTATGTATTTGATACATAAGCATCAGCTCTTCAAAGCCAGTCTGAAACACTGCAACAACCAAGATATTGCACTGACCCATGGTGATTTTTTTTTCATCCAGCCTTTGTAATTTTGAATGGGTTTGCCTGGTACGGTTTAAACTTGCTTATGTCAGTAGCAGAGGAAAGATTTGATATGACTACACTGAAAGATAGCCATGCTCAACAGACATCAAAAATTAACTTCACAATTCATCAGTTTGTATACAAGATGACCAGAGCTAAAGAATGAAACCTACTTGAAAAAGATTTCTATAGCTGTTCCTGAAATTGCACATTAACCAGCTTTTTGATCACATTAGTAATGAAAGAGCTGAGGAAAAAAGGTACAGTAAGTCCAGTCTTCAAAGTAGAAAATGCTTACTTGTTAACCAAAAGATAGGAAGTATGTACAAAAACTACCCTTCAAAATAACCCTTAAACTCATTAATATTGCATGTCATTTAAAGATCAGCGAAACATGCAAAAAGGTGATGACAATGTTCTAGTGATAGGAGGAATTAAGTAGTAAAATTCTATTTATTTTTCAATAAGGAATAATTTATCGCCGAGATTAAACAATGGACAGAAAATATTTTTTTTTTTTACCTATCAGGACAATTCTCATAATCATTCAAACACAATATATTGTTATTTAATGTGGTAGTATTCCGGGTATAAAGCCTATCAGATTTCTCCTATTAATGATTAAGGGCAGAACAAGTGGTCTTTCCAACCTTTGAGAAAATACAGTTAGAGCTCTGATGCTATAACAGCTGAAGAAACTCTCCATGAAAAGCACCTTTCCCCAGGGTACAGGTCTGGCATGTTTCACCATGTCATTTTCAAATAAGAGTCTAGGTTTCACCTCCTGAAAGCTGGTATTGACTAGCACTCAAATCTAACCTGTCCACAGAAATTCCCTAATTTTCTACTTGTAAACTCTATTTACAATATAGCAGAAATTCTCAGAAAATAGTATAACCCAAATGAGAAAAATCTCATTTTATAAGGTAAACAACACTTTAGGCAAACCTAAGTTCTGAGACCCTATAAAATTACAGGGAACACATAATTTTACCTTCTCAGAGGAAAGCGTCATAGTGACCAAAACAAAATGGTAGAGAGATTGTAGTTGACCATCCCTAATTAATGGGTAAAACACAAAAGAATGTCCTGATGAATGCAAGAAGAAACTCATTAGAATTACTTGAAGTAATGGTGCCAGGAGACATACTCTCCTTGTCAAATCCTTGTATGGGATCATATGCCGTATATGGGAACATGACAGGATGCAACTGAATCAGTAAATGCTTCAGAAATACCTTAGGCCAGAGCTGTGCTCCATGTGGGACTTGAGTTGCACAGGGAGCAGAGCAAAGGGGGCTGCTGCCTATGGCCCCAAGTCATCAGCAAAGTCTGTTAGGCTAAATTAAGTTACTGTGAGAAATATCAAGTATGTCCAGTAGCAAGTTCTGGCATGTAGCCCAGCAGCAATTTCTAATTCCCAAATTTCTGAAAGAAATATCCTAAGCAACCCTAAAGTAGGAGCAGCTATTATCCAACATTTACTGTGAATATACTGTAAAACCTATTCTCCCCTGTTCCTGCCAGCAATTAGAAATTGAGGACCATGAGCCCTGGAGCTCTCTTATGTCTGTTAAATAAAGCTGACAGCCGATTCTCAGCAATGTTTTGCCTGACTACAACATGATATTTCTGGACTTGCTGGACTTTGTGACACTTAGGGAACTTCCAGAATTTGGAGATTTTTATTTTGGTGATTAAATAGGGATCAACCTGCTGAATGAAAAATCAGACCTATAAGGAGAATGTATTAAGACTGTTCCTGGGAAGGTGTCTTTCACACTAAGTTAAATGCATCTAAATTACAATGCTTAAATACTTAAAAATGTCTTAGGAAAAAATCCCCAAACATTTATATTTATGTGTAAAATACACATGATAATGTAGACAACATTTTGGGGATGAATCTGAGATCTGATGCAGTAACACTTTGTATTATCTACTAAATATGACAAAATGAATACCTAAAGTTTACATGTTATAAATAAAGATGAATAGCCAATGTGACTCTGTGGTGTAGTTCCTTGCAATGTCAATAGTATTCTTCAACTACACACCACTTGCATGCAGTATTTCTGTATTGAAAAGAGAGTCCTTAGATGATGGACAGATTATGAGAGCAAGTTTACTAAATCCTTTCATTTTATATACTGACTTACCAGATCTTTCAGTACGGAATCAACTTCTTTTTGCTGTAATAGCAACCTGTAGCCTATCTTCCTCTTTGTAAAAAATTACATTTTTAATCAAAGTCTTCTTTTACTTACCATAGTAGTCATGTAACCTATGAAGTAATTCAGTCATGTCTTGTTTTGACTCTAGATATGTTGACTTAAAGAGTGCCTCCAGTCTGAAACCAGGCCATGCTGGTATTTTTTTAACATGTCTGGTCTCCTGTTACCTTACATAATCTCCTGATATACCTACCACAAGAAACAAAAAATAAAATGTTCTGTGATTTTTACAGTATCCAGTAGGAAAGAACTTGGGCTATAAGGCACAATCACAGTCCAAATATGATATAATTTAATATAATATCCCCATTATATATATAATTTAATATTATATATTAAACACATGAGCTGATGTAAAAACCTTCAGAAATTAATTATTAATCATCTTCACAGCTTAAATTTATGCATATGGGAAACTCATTTGTATTTGTTATATGTTACTGATAAAAAAATAGATTGCCCTGGCATGCATTCAAATACAAGCATGTATTTTCATCATTTAATATTCAAGACCTGGCTGCATACTTTGTATATGTCACTAATGTGGCTTCTCATGCTACACCATTAAACAAACATCCAAGCAGTAAGGAAGTAAGAAGGCATCACTATAATGCATCATTTCTAGTGCAATTACAGTCTGTGTACGTGTGTACATATTTACAGGACAACAGGCATTATGAGAATGTGGGCTATAATTTACCAGTTTTCAGTGGAAAATGTCCTTTATTTCAGATTTCCTTTACAGCCAAGATCTCTACTAGAAACTTAAACCTTAGTGAAGATAAGCTTCAGGGAAGTGGTACAGTAATTAGCAAGTGCAAGAGCTAGTTCCGTGGGGAATTCAGAAATAAGAGCTTTCCTGCTGGGATAAATAGTGGCAGTATGAAAATCAAAATGTTTTGTTGTAACACTTGATGCTATTAAAATCAGTCTCTGCTGAATTCTCTCACATGGGAATGAAAATTCTTTTGTGTAGTGACTGGCACAATTAAGAAATGTCTTAATGTCAAAATAGAAGCTTCAAGTAATTTTTTAGATGAGAACTTTAAAAAAAATTGGAATCGCATTAAGAAATACACACTGTTTCCCCAACATACTAAGCAAGAAAAGTTCTCACATTTTTGTCTCTCACACTGTGAGTTAATCTTCTAAATAAACTGGACATTTGTAATATTCAGGAAACAACCTCATGTCATTTCTCATTACAGTTGTCCTATTATTCTATAGAGTGCCTATGGACAGGCATAATAAAAATATGTAAATTTGCCAGAAAGCCAGTATATTCTGCCCTTAGTTATATGCACCTCTTTGCTTACTGTGTATAATTAGCATACAAAAATAAATTGTTGTCAGATTTCTTATTCACTTGCTTTGCTATAAATATAAGTTAAATCAACAGGTCGAATTAGGTTTTACACAAGAAAAGAAATAAAAGCACTAGTCTTTAAAGGCAGAAGAATCATTCTGCAGACATTCAACAGCCATTACACTCTACCTTGCAACAATCTTGAAAGAGTTGATTTGGCAATACAAATGTGCTTTGCATATCCTGTAAAGGACATACAAACCATTTCCTTCAATTAGCAAAGTTAAGTTGATAAACAGCAAGAGTTTGAGATTACTTTTTATGCCAAATGGAAATAATTGTAATTTGATTAGAGTTCTATCATAGTACAACTTCATTTTATGACTACAATATAAAATATTTTTGATGGGAATACTCATTGGATAGGATGTCATGAACTATGCTAGCTTTTATCACTATTAGAAGACTACATTAGCATCTCTACAAAAGCAAAGTGGTGAGACTTTCCCTCGAGCTCCTATTTCCCCATGACAACTATGTTAATAAACTAAGAGGTTTTTCAAGCAGAAATTAAAATACCAGCTCCTACTATAAATTAAATCACTCTGCAATATAGTTTAACAACAAAATTCTTTTATTTCTTGTGGTGTACAGTGAAGCAAATGGCCACATACACACATATTTGTGTGTGTTTCTATGTGTGCAGGCTCATGCACACACACATGTTATTGTGGATCAGAGAAAACGATTTATTATTCCATCTTAAGTGTGTGTAGACACTTGTCAATGTTGCGAACCACTTCCAATTTAGCAGAAATGAAAGCAAGGTTTTTCTCTGCTTCAGAGGCATCCAACTCAGAAAAGTCTTTGCACTTTGGATTCAGAAGCACAAGCAGAACAGTGTTGCTAACACTGTACTGATCTAAAAAAAGGTTGTCATCGAATAAAGAATTTATGACTATACATGGCATTTTGACTAGATCTGTAGACCTAATTGATTTCCTCAAATATGTAAAGTATTTAGGGAAAGAATGCAGCCTCTGCTGAATCAGAGGCAATGAGCACAAACTGGAACACAGGAAGTTGCAACTGAATATGAGGAAAAACTTCTTTACTGTGAGGGTGACAGAGCAGTGGAACAGGCTGCCCAGAGAGGTTGTGGAGTCTCCTTCCCTGGAGACATTCAAAACCAGCCTGGACACAGTCCTGTGCCCCCTGCTCTAGGTGTGCCTGCTCAAGCAAGGGGGTTGGACAAGGTGATCTACTGAGGTCCCTTCCAACCCCTACCATTCTGTGATTCTGTGATCTAAACAATGTTACTTAAAAATAAAAAATTAGCTGGAGCTGAAAAGTGTTGTCCACAGCTGTCAGCTCAGTGTTCTTCCGAGTGATGATGAAACCAATATTTCAATTCAGAAGAACTAGTGGGCTCTGTCAGGAACAGACCCACCTGGAGTGGGAAGAGGAGGCAGAGAGGGCTGAGGGGACTCCAGTGATGCCCTACCCCAGCTCCACCCACGTTATCGTGCTTAATGCAACTGTGTAGCATAAACATGTTGTTGACAGTACAGCAGGAGCCTGCATGTGGTCTCAGTCATGGTTAGTGCACCAGGGTTGAAAGCTGTACCATGCAAAAGAGTCTGCGTGGTTACGCTTGTTAGCGTAAGGAAGATTACCCATGAACATGATATTTTCATACTAAGAGAGGTGAACAGGCTGGGGGGACAGGATGCCTGGGTTTCCTAATGATGTTGTTGCCCTGCATGTTAAGATAAAGCAGTGGTTTGCTAGGTGAAGCCTGCAAGAAAACATACGACCCACAGTTCCTTAGAACCCTTCTGCCATGGTGATGTACTTACAATGTCAAAGCAAATCAGCTTTTTTCACAAGACGTGTGTAGAATAATTTAGCAAGGCAAAACAAGACAGTTTGTATAATAATCTGTCATATGAATGGCTCTGCTGCTTGCCATACTAGCATAGGTTAACTGCAATGAGTTCTTGGAGGCTTTGATTGTTCCCCTTACAAGCACCTTTCTTGACATCAGAGTGTCTGTTGTACTTTACTTCACCCATAGATCTCTTTTTGCCCAAAATTCACTGCTTCCATTACCTGTGCCCACATAACTTACCTTGCTTTGTCAGAAGGGAAAGAATATACAGCTTTCTCCTCATGAGGTAATCAACAGTGCTTCAAAGATAAGCCAGCCAGCAAAGGCTCGTAAATAAGTGTCACTTTTATCTTCAACAGCCCTCTGTATGTGACATTTGCAATGCTTTTAGTCTCAATTGACCTGACCCAAGGGAAAGATGTCAAGAAGCCTCTGCTGAATTGGAGCTCCTGAGGTTACTGCTTCACTGGAGAATCACCACCTTATGCCACACCGCTTTTCTTTCATAAATACTAAACCCTTAGGCTTTATTAAAATGTTATATACATCGTGGATTAACTCTGTAATGAATGATCATCAAAAGATGAACACATCTTTGTTTAAAAGGAGACTATGCAGGATGTACTTTACAGCAGTAACAGTGTAGATTATACTTTGGGATGACTGTATTTCTAAAAGAGCACTTGGCTAACAGATATAATGAAACACTGACCAGGAACTTCTACAGAACCACAGAAAAGTGACAGCTACTAAAACAGCTCTGTAGCCAGCAGTTTCTATGGGGCATATGCACAGCATTTCTGTCAGCAAGACAGGCAGATCCTTACAGAGCAAAAGCTTACATCCATCCTTTTGAAGAAAGAGTAGGCAGGGGAGACAGCTTGAGGTCCACAAGCATCACCTAAGTCTGCTATATGTTTGAGTTGTTGAAAATTTAAGGAGAGGAAGAAAGAAAACAATTAAAAAAAACCCCTCCCAAACCAACACCTCAGTTCTATTCTCATTATCACATATTTCTGGAGGGATAAACAATAAATAAACACACCCAAATTGCTGACACACTCTGAAAGGGAGTACTAAATGCTGCTATTCATTTCTAGAGGTTGAACAGTTGCACTATGAGTCTTATTTCAGAAAGCAGTGTTGGTCTGAGCCGCAGGAGCTCACATGGACCCCGGGAGCCCAGGGCAATGCCTGGATTCTGCTCAAAGTTGGGAAACTAGATGCAGTGTGAAGCTCAGGGTCATGCACTGCAAAGTGACATTTCCCTCACATTCCCAGAGGGAAAACAGACACACCTGGGTTTGATAAGCAAAGTGTTTTATTACCCTCTCTATTTGCACATACAAGCTGCTAAGTATATAAGCGTGAAATAATTATCATGGAATCATAGAATTCAGGTGGGAAGGCAGCTCAGGAGGTCTCATTTGAGCCTCCTGCTCAAAGAAGAAAAAACCAGCTTGAGATCAGACCAGGTTGTTTAGAGCTTTATCTTCTAAGGATGGAGACTACACAACATGTATATCTATATAACTAAAAGAAATATAATACAGATTTTTATATATGTGTATATACATATAATACTATATTAAATTGATATCTAGAGTTAGAAAAGCGGCTGATCATGTTCCAAAAGGTTTGTATATCACATACAGGGGATATATACTAGACAGGGCTTAATCTAAAATAAGAATTCATTGTAAAAGAGGCAAATAAAGGTCAGCTTTGTTTCCTCATGCCGTAGACAAAACAATGCTCTTAAAAGCAAATTTAATACAATTCACAAGTGAAATATAATTCACAAATGTTATATTAATTTGACTTCTGATCGCACTATGCTCCTGATGAGAAAATTACTTAAAAAAAATCAAGATCTTTGAAATGTAATGGTACAAGCTCAAAGGCAATTATACTAAACCTGCTGCTTAATTGCTGTATTTCTCTAACTTCACTGCCAACTTGGGCAAACATGGCAAATTGACTGTTCCATTTTTAGGGGCCATGATCATAAGGTGCAGTGGTATTTCTACTAGTATGCTTGAATGTTTGGTCTTTCTGATTTGTTCCTGTGAGATTTCAAAAATAACAAAGCGGCAGTGGTTTTAGAGATTCATACTTCTCTCACTGCACAAACTTTATCAATGGTGTGTACTTTAATATTTGAAAAACACCATTCTTCTGTCCACTGAATTGAATGTCTAGACTGTAACAGGTATACTGAAATACATGTAGGTACAATATGTTAATGGTGTATCTGATTTTCCTATCAATACTACAGAGAGAACCTTGATGCATGTCAACCATTATTCTTCTATTTTTACCATCTGTGGTACAAACAGGAGCCTACTTTTTAAAATTAACTATAAAGGTTTGAAAATAGGTGCATTTTTCCACTCCTAAAAAATTATGTCTGAGATACATTCCTTTTTTTTCCTTCACAGTCCCAGATGACACCAAAGGTAAACCACTCACACTGTACAGATCTGTTCAACATAGAATAAATGACAGGGAGCTAGCAATTGTAATTTTTTTTCCTTCCACATTTTAGCTATGTTTATGATACTTAAACATCAAAATTTTAAATAACATGTCAAATATTGACATGATTAATGATGAGCCTTGGTACTAGAATTTTATATGCCACTTGATCTTGTGCTAACAGTTAAAACACTGAAAATAAAATACTAAAATTAAAAATTACATGTCTTAGCTTGATCATTTCTCTAGGGTAAATGGTCACTGTTGTCACCGTTTTACTAAAATCCTGTAGGGTTTGCGCAATCCTCTCAGGTTTGTCCAATTTCCTTTGCACAAACCTTTTAGAGCTAATTAATTTTCTAATTAATTAATTACTAAGGCTTTGTAAGGTACTTCCACCAAACAAAGAAATCTAACCATACCACCAGAAAAAAAACCCCATAGGCTAGAGCCAAACCCTTGCTAGGTGTATTTAAGTTTTAACTCAGAATAGAATGGAGACTGATTTATTCTCCTTCATTTTTACTGTTTCTAAAAATTTTGGCTCCAGGTTGATGATAAGGTATTACTATAATTAATAAAAAACCCCCACAATAATGGCAAATAGTTGTAATAAAAAGGTCTCACTCACTGCAAATGAAGCAGCAAAGGGAATAGGCCATGAACCTGCATGCAAGTCAGCAACTAGGCACTTTATTTGTTTGTAATAAATATTTAGTTTTAAAATAATCTAAAAACTTCTACCCAACATCTTCAGCCTTCTCTCAAGCCCTAATGAAGATGGGGTTTGCCCTACTGCAAAACTCTGTGGCTCTCTGAAGGTTAACAAGCATTGGACAGTAAGAAGGTGGGAAATTAATTCAGCTTTGGTGCCCTTAGAAAACACTTGGAACTGCTGTCTTTTGTGGTAAGGGAACCTAAATGAAGTGAGACTGCGTGAATTCAGCATGCCCAGGCAAGAGGAAATCTTTGAAAAAAGGACAGTCCCAGGCTGCAGGGCAGAAGCAGGGTGGTTGATCATAGATTTGTATTTAAATTGATACCAGAGAGAAACAAGTAGGCCAAGAATGAGACCTTTGTGTATTTTTCCTTCTTTAGTGAGACACTACCTTTACTTGAGACTCCAACCAGTTTTGGGGACTAACGTAACACAGAACTCCAGCCTTGAGGAAAAGCAGAAAGATAACAGGCCTGATGTCTACGTCAAACAAGCTTCAACTTCCTAACCAGGTGTGGATGGCAAAATCTGACCAGATTGAGAATGGAATGATGAGATGACCAGAAAACATGGGTCTAAAGACCTAGTTGTCAGTTATAGTTATTAATGGAAAAACTTATTTGTTCATTCTAAAGGACTACCGTTACTTCTGCCAGCTTCTCAGCTGATGACCCCAAACTTTCATCATCATCTCAGTCTTGTCTCGATATAGCCAATTCACTCTTGTTCATGCTCTGCCCTTGGTCAAATTCTGGCTGAAGGACTAAGCTAATATACTGATCAGTGGGCTGCATTACAGCTGCCCCATACCAACCATTCTGGCCCCATACACTCACTGATTTGGGAGAACAAAGTTGCAGGCATGACAGATAGTCACACTGTGGCACACCGCTTTCCACAGATCCTTAGGAAGTGGAGTTACTGCCCACAACTACCCAGTGAGATGGTCCTGGGGCTGCGAGCAGCAAAGTGACTGAAGACCAGCCTCAGCTTCTCCTTGGGAACCACTTGCAAGACAACAGTGCCTGCATATAAGTGGTGCTGAAGTTACTTAATAGGTCTGGCCTGTCTCTGAAAGTCTCTCTCATTATGATTAACTGGGTGGGGATAACCTATGAAAAAATACAAGATTATTCTAACAATCCTTTCTTCACATCTGTGTGGCTTTTTAAAAGGCAATAAAAGTGTGCATCAATTACTGTGTGTAGTGACCGGCAGAGCAATGTCTGCAAGCTTTCTGCTGGGAGATGAACGGGTAAGAAGAAATCGTGTAACTGCTTGGAGACAAGGATGATATTCACTGAGACTAGGTCGGCCATTTTTGCTCCAGCATGGCCTACTATGTATCTTAAACATTCAGCAACGCCGCCTTCTACTCCTTTCTCTCTTAACAAAGGCCCAAAAAATACAGAATATGTACAGATGTGCTAAAAAACATGATCCAAGCTATACCTTTTCTTCAGTCTGGGTTTCCAGGCTGTTGGCATCCGTAACGGAAATGAAGCTCTGGGGAATGGGAGTCTTTTCTCTGTCCTGCTGTCCCACTGCTGGCAGCAGACTAACCCTGCTGGGTCCCATTGCACTGACATCTCTGAAAGGTGACAGTTCCCCTGGCTGGTCTAAAAAGGTTTTATCCACAAGGAAGAAAGGATAGTCTCGGTTTTGTTTCAACTCCAAATCCTAAAAATGTGAATCAACAATGTAACTTCACAGCAAAAAAAAATTATTAAAAAACATACCAAGATTTAGATAAGCAATCTGGTTAGCAATTAAAGACAATTCCACAACATGAACAATGCAGGTTAAAGGGTGGATTTAGCAATGTCATGTACTATCTGCACTATGCTTGGATTCAAAATGGGGCAGGAAACTTTTAGGGAACAAATGAGGGCCAAAAGAGGCATTTTCCACCTAAGTGCTTGGCTTGACATTTGTAATTAAGAATGAACGTTGCATTTCTTTTCAGGGACAAAACACCTCATAATACTGCAGCTGATTCAATATTTGAAATGGAGATTGATGTCTGAAAATGTAAAGACATAAAAGAATAAAAATTTATTTCATAACACATCTTTCATAGCAAGATGTTAAAAATAAAATGTCCAGCATTGAGTCAAAAAACTTCAGATATTGGTGACTGAAAAAACGATCCTTAAAATAAATACTAAGCAATTATCTTTTGACAATTAAAACAAAAACATCCCAAAGACTTTCTTGTGGGTAACACTGCTGTTATGTTCTAGCTTTTATAAATCCCATCTCCTCAGCAGCTAATTAGCGTTTTTTATTCCACCAGGGTTTTAAGCCCTTGCTGAATATTGTCTTACATGGCCTTTAAAACCCTCACAACTCACTGATGATTAAAGACTGAAGTTGTCCATTTATTTTTTTTTTCTCTTTTATTCTATCCAAAGAAAGAAAATAATTTTTTTTTTCTTTCCGGATTACTGGAATTGGCTGGTTTTGACTCAGTTTATGTCACAGCCCCAACTTGCAGACTATCTCTAGCCAGCACCCCTACAGGTGTCATCTTCCATCTATAGAAATGAAAGGTCTGACACTGATCTGGGAAAAACTTTTCAGATCACAGTAATAAGTAATTTGCCTATAAGCCATGAGTTACTAGACTTGCTATACTGGTGTTTCTCCAAACTTTTTCTCTCCATTATGAGAACAAGGATGCTTCTCCCAAACTCTATCCACCTGTTCAGTCACATGGCAGTATAAAAAGTAATTTCTCTTAGTATCTCTGTCTGCAAATTTAATTTGGTACAAATGGTAAGATAGTAATTGTAAAACCTTGTGGCAACTTTATGCTGTAAAGGGATATACTTTATTTTTCCAACAGAAACTAGCAGAAGTATGTAGCAGAGTGGTGACATTAATTGCTTTTAGCTGTAACTCCTTCCTTGTGTGACTTCTAATTGCTGGTGCCTTGCTAGAATGCTACAGACTGCCTGGCTTTACCTGAAAGAATATAGGTAATGAGGTGTTATTGGCTTGTTCTGATACAGTTCTCTTCTCCATAAGATGGCAGACATAGTACATAAACTTTCAATAATACACTATAACTTAGAATTATTAGATCAATATGTGTACAATCTCACTACCGTCCTTACTGTATGAACCAGGAAAAAATGGTCTCACCGTACCATTATCCATTACTGTATTCATGGTATGCTATTAGTTCATCATTGCAGCTCTTTTAAAACAACATGACTTGGCAAGAAAAAAAAAAAGAATAAAAATCTGATCAGGCATAAAATGACTGTATTTTTGGTTAAAGTGCAGAACAACAGCACAATATAGGTATGGTATAGCTTTTGTTTTTATTCAGCTGTTTAGTATGCTGTAGGTATAAATGAGAGACTTAAACCAAGCATCAAAACTGAACCTTTCAGACGTTAATGTGGTGATAGCTGTGTTATTATGAGCCTGATGATATCTAGTGCACACAAGAATACATAGGTGTCATGCTGGGAAACCAATGATCTGGCTCTCATTCTGACTGCAGGCAAAGAATATCTCATCAAAGCTATAAATTTCATGAGTCTGTTCCCAAATTTAAAACCCTTAAGGAAATGGCTTTCATGGTTCAACATTTTTAAAGGGTTGCTCTTACTTGGCTTTGTAACAAGGAAATTAATAGTTCTTCCAAAACAAATCAGAATTATGCCATAGCTGCATGCATTTTCAAGCTGTTGCCTTCAGCATTTTACTTCCTTCTCCAGATAACATCGCTGCAGAATCCACATTGTATTCACTGTGGGGAAACATTTATTACCTGCTAAGATTTTGCACTATAGCCTTAGATAGGTGATAGAAGTCGTTTACTCATTGCTATGTAAAAATTGTTTTCTTTAGGCCATGTGAAATAGAGTCAGTTTCTAATCAACCTTCACTTTTCACAGAGTAAAACCTATCCAGCCTAATGTCAGGGAGAGTTAGTTTCTGCAGCATGATGCAGAGCAACCAACCAAGAGGTAGACGGCTTATGGGACTGCAATAACAAAGAAGCACTGAAGTGATATACTTCTATGTCAGTATGTTTTTTTCCCTTTAAATATTCAGACTGTGCAAATACTGAAGCTCCTGAGAAGGAATAATCATGTTTAAATCATTTTCTTAACCTAAAGGTATACAAATACTTTCTAATGAGCAGAAAATGATGACTGTGTTAGGATTAGCTGTTGTATGTCACATTTCATGTATGTAAAGCACTGTGACTAGTGCTGTTCAGGACAAAAACCATAAATGAGCACCAAATGTCCAGTGTAGCAATACATTTCGATGTATCATTAACAAAATAACAAAATACTGTGGATTCTCATTTAACTAGTAAGAAGTTACACATATACTGGGATTAAAATATCAAGATATATTTTCTTTTGTGCAGAATCCTTATGATTGCACAATATTTTCGATCCAACTATTTCAAAGTCTGTGGAGGTACAAACAGGAAATTAACAGCATCTGTGTCAAAAGTAGCTTTGCTTTTTTAGCTTATGCCAATCATTTGGAGTCCTATCTTTAACGTGAGAATGTAGCTCTCAGAATAAGAATCCTTGTGTGACAACAACAATTAGGTAATATAATAAGGAAATTAATCTAATAGCAAACTATTGCACATATATCTATGATGTATCTATGATACAACATAAACCATACTCTCATAAATCAGAAACATTACTATGTGGGTGATCGACATGAACTTCCACACCTCAGATTGCTGACCCTCATATGAAGGAGTGGTGCAGGAGCCTAACAGGGAGTGGAAAGGTCAGACATTATTTTCTGAGAACAAAAACTATAGTAATAGACAAATTTGCTCTTCTCTGAGGGTAAAGTGATTGTCTGCAATAGAAGACACAGTGTTGGAGTCCACAGAATTCTCAATAGCCCACTGTTCCACGGGGGAAAGAGTCAACATGGAGGACTGAACAAAAACCAATGGTAATCCATCATAAACTGCACACAAAGCAGTAAATTTGCTTTAATATGAGGAAAATTACAGTTTCTTCTCAAGCATGGAAAACATAATTATCCCCTAAGCAACCCTAAAACAGCTATCACTGGTACAAACCAGAAAACTGCAATTCCCAACTTTGGAGCACCACCACTGTCATGCATGAAAGGGATGGAGTGGGAAACAAAAAGTCTTCCATCTAGACCTTCAGAGCAGCATGTGACTTTTATTATTAAATAACTGCATAGAGGGAAAGAGAATAAAATAAAAAGGACATTATAACTGGCTGCTTGGGCACATGTACATAGGGGTGTCAGTGTATATTTGCATACGAGGAATATACTGCTCCATAAAAATGGCCGTAACCAGCTGAATTAAAGCTGTCTAAACTTTTGCTCATCCCATCTCTACATTAGCCGTTGAGCATATTCAGACAAGCTTGGAGCCTCATCCTACAGGAGCTACGCTGCTTTCAGTGCCCAAGCTGGCTTGTGTTTGACTGCAGCGTGGACATATCTTTAATAAAAGACACAAAATTCTGCATCAGGTTTTCAACTTAGTTCTGATGAAGAGCAACACTCAGAAGTGTCACATCATAGTCATGTAGGACTGCTGCAGCCATCTGCTTTACCCAGTGTGTTGTATCCAAAAAACCTCTGGACACTGAGAAAAAAATATATGATGAAAATGAATTTCATACTGGTAGTCTGAAAACACAAGAATATACAAAAAATCAATTCAGCTGCAAATTTTAATTAGACCAGAATCAAGATAAAGAAAGTAAAGTCAATTATTTTGTACAGTCTTGATTTGATCTTTATCGGTTAAAACCCCCTTTATTTAGCAAAAATGTCTACACACAAGTCATTAAATAGGTCTCCCCCATTTTCCTGGAAGGGATGAAGTTAGGACTGCATCTTGATGCAGTCACATTTGTCTCACTTCATCTCAAATCCAGCTAATTATGATAACAGTCCTGGTTGTTATTATTATTTTGCAGTGAAAATCTCTAAATTCCAGCATTTGAATTCTGAATTAAATAACTTAACCAAGGGACAGGTTTCTATTTATCAACGCTGACTGTAGACTTCTCATGACATATGTTGGCTTTCTGAAAAAGGAGTTACCTAAAAGTATGATTTATGTAATTATACTTTCACTTTAAATTTTTAAGAATTTAGGAAAGATACAGAAATACTCCTTTTAAGCTTATCAGCATTATGCATCAAATGGAAGTTTCTGAATCTTTCAACGTCTGAACCATTTTTCTCACTCAGGTGTGCAAGAGCCAAGTAATATATTTTCATACAAAACCTGAACACCGAATAACTACTTTTCTCATCTTATGCACTCGTACAGTCCCAGGCTGTCATACAGAGCTTATACTCACAGTGAAAGGACAAACCTGCTGCCAAAGACTGAATGGAAATTATTTTGCACAAATGAGACCCTATCTGCTGATTTCAGAAAGGATAATTTGGGTGGATAAACCCAAACACCAAGTGCACTGAGGGTGGGGGTGGGCAGAGACGCCAAGATATGGCCAGAACCCATCCCAGCCAGTAACTCCCCCTGCCATTACCCTACCTTTGTGTAAGCCCCCTGTAAAACCTCACTCTCTCACCTTTTCCTACAAGTTACTTGTTCTGTCCTTCAAAATTCGGAGGCCTTTCAGCCCTTTCCCATGGCAACCCTGCACCTTCTTCAGATCCTGATGAGTACAAAGCTCTGAGAACTGACCTTGGCTTTCTGGGTTAGCCTGAAACAAAGCAAAAACATTCACTTTGTTCTTGTTTACCCTGTGATCCTACACAACACTGCACAGAGAAAGGTCCATAAGTTCCTGCGTGGTAAATCTGTGCTTCTGTCTTTGCTAAATCTGTCTCTTTCACTGCAGTGAAGTCAAAACCATATTCCCCCTCCTTTCTGAGATGGCTACAGTGGTTGATCTGCACCAAATGGACCAATGCTGAATTTATTTTATATGCTAATTTACATGATAGCTGCATTCGTTAGAGAGAGATCTAGTGTTATTAAACTCCTGTAGAGTAATTGTGATTGAAATTTGTCCGAGCTATACACATTTGAACCTCATGAACCAGAAAAGAATTTATAAAAGATATTGCTTAAGCACAGGCATGTTGTTTTTAAAGTATCTGAAACTATAATTTATACAGACAGGATAAAATTGAGGATGAAAACTATTTACAATCTGATTTAACACTCAATATACAGAGTAACAGTAAAAATATGGAAGAGTGGGAAAAGAGGTGAACTTTTTCAACTGAAGACAACTCGTTTCTCCTAGAGCAAGATAAACTTCACTCACGGGACTTCAGTGAGTGTTGCTCTAATCCTAAAACAGAATCAGTAAGATTTTTTGTTTCTTCATTGCAACCTGTGAAACTATGGGGCTATTAACCTATGTCTGAGTTTCTTGTACTAACCTTCTCATTTACAGGCTGAAAAGCAGAAGTCAATCATAAATCAAGATGGTGAGTATAGGAAGATGGAGTTTTTATTTTAGATTTTCACTACTCATTTAAAGGTCTAATGACAACACAAGAAGTTATTTTATTCTGTTAGAATGGAAAGATTGGTATAAAGGAATTGGACCTGTGTAGGATGGTCTAATCAAGACAAAAGCTTGACATTTGTTAAAAGACAATAATAATGTGAAGACGGAAAAGGTTTACATGGAATAAAATGATAATGCGACATGAATCCAATTAAAAATCACGAGATACAAACAGGTAAAACTAATTACTTATGAAAACATACCATACATACAAAAAAATCCTTGTCTCCACCCAGTCCTCAGCAACATTTATTTTAATCACTCATCAGAAGAAATTTCAGAACTCATTTAGTAGAACATATCTATCTAAATTTTAAGAATCAAAGCTCTTGCCCAGAAATACCAAAATATGTCTGAGTTGTAACTATCCTTTAAGGATAACAATGCTTTGTACAGTTAAAAAAAAAATATGACCTGTTTGCTTAGTAAATGCTATTAGTGATGAATAACCCATCAGCTTTCTATACCATGTTCAAAAAGCTTTTAGAGTTTTATTCGTGCTCAGTTCTGATAATTCAGCTCTTAATGCAATCAAGAATATCACCAGGAGCTACTTAATTAATTCCCCAGTGCAGCATGAATTTAATTTTCAATGACTTTATTGAGAACTTTTTTTGTTAATTTTACAATGAGAAACTATAATCACTGTTACACAACTTGCAAATATTTCAAACAAGACAGCAATCTCCTATTTTTTGGATTTTTTCTGTTCCAAATTCAGCTCCTGAGATGGATTTTCTGCCTCAGCTTCATTTTCATCTTCCTGTAAAAGAAAATGAAAACCTGAACATTAATCAACTTATTGAAGAAGTACACTTTTTGTACTTATGCATATGTATAGAAGTCTGCACAGACTTTTGTCATCTTTTGCCTGACGAATAAGCATAAAAATAAGCAAAAAATGTAATTTATTCAAGCATTTGATTTTGCCCAAGAGTTGAAATAAAAATTATAAGAACACTCAAAATTTAAACAAGTCCAATCACCTACATTTATAGTAGAACAATTTAATGAGTAAATATATCACTGATGAATTTACTGGATGGTTACATAAAGAAATTACTAAACCATACACGGACGACAAGATATTAAAACGTCTGCAGCAGACAGTATTACACACCTTTCCTTTGTTCTTGACCAGAGGTTTCCACTAAATTACTTTCAAATGCAAGAACTTTCATCATTGTTCTAAAAATTACTTTTGAAAAGCATCTGCCATTGAAAAATGTTTCATTTTTTTGAGACCAGATACGTTTACTTCACCATTTGATAAAAGACAATAAATTTAACTTCAGAGACACTTTATGTGCTGCAGCATCGTATTTTTGTCCCATCTAGCATATTTTCTTGACAGGTCTGCCAATTTTCCAATTACTTGTACCACCATATGTTATCTGAAGATCAGTCAGGTCTAAAATAGGAAACATGAGCATGTCAGGCAGCAGCATGCTTACAATATTCTACAGCTTCAGCTCAAAGAGTTGGGCCCATAATTCACTATGGGTTCCTCTGGATCTCACTGAAAAAATGAAGTGACATCATAAAGCCTGTTTCCATAGGAATGGATACTATTTTGTGTCCAGTACAAAATTGTGACCTCCAAAGCATAGGTTATGGAAGACTGAGAAAACTATTTTATAAGGCAACTTGCAACCCATCGCATCATGAACAGTCCCTAGCACACATTCAAAGTATGGCTAGTTTTCCTCCCTCCATTTTAATTCAATATACAGAGAATCTTCCTCATTCCAAAAACACAAAAGAGAGCAAATGAAAAGATTTCTGTGAGTGAAGAAGTGTCCTGGCTGCTGTAACACAACTCATCACAACTCAACACTTGAGAGAAAAGAAATGTCAGGGACATTAGGTGGGACCCAGGAACCCAGGGTGCAGTTTCCTGCTTTAAAACAGCACCTTCTTTCTTCTACAAAAATAACTTTATCTTTTTGCTTCCTAGTCCTCCTTTCACCATCAAAGGGTGTTTTGTAAGGATAATTATAATAAAGATTTAGAGGTACAAAATATATAGGAAGAACACATGGGCAGCACAAAATAGAATAGCAATGGAAAACCTCATTAAAAAAATGTGGTCTTGTATTATCTTACACAACACTAAAATAAAACTGGAAAGCTAGTTGTTCTATTAAAGAAACATACACTCCAAACCATTCTGCTTCTAAATCCTCCCCCCTTCTGGGCATAGGCTAGGCACTGGAAAATATTTACATGACTGACCACTAAAGGCTAAATGCTTTTTTCCCTTTATCTTTCTGAACTGTCATCTCTTCAATTACCTTTAAAACATGTAGTGAACCTTGTGGCTCTTTTAGTTCAGGTGAGGAAACATGTCTGGGAATGTGTGTGAAATCAAAGATTGTTGATTTGTTGAAATTACAAGTGTAGCATATATTCACGAGAATGTAATGTATAGTACACATACAAAGGTCAAACTTCTGAAGAAAATAAAGGCAAGGCAGAACAGGAGACAACAAAGGAGCAGTGTGTAACTAAGCTTAGATGTACCGCTTACAGGTGACAAAGAATATAGCTGAATAAAAAAGCCGCCCAGAGAAACTTTTGGCTGCTATAGAAAAACAGCCAGGTTCTTTCATGAAGGATTTGATAATACAAGACCAGCAAATCTGCATGTTTCTGAAGGTCCTTACCTACAGAAGTTGTATCCCTACTGACCTCAAGCCAACTAATCCACCTTCCTAGCACACACCTGCCATTACCAGCATTCTGACTTGTGCTCCCTCACACAGGGAATATAAACCCTACACAATCATTCTTTTCCCAGCACACTTGAAGTACTGCTTAGGGCTTCCTCTTCTAGTAGAGGGAGCATGCAGAAATTTCAGATGCTGCAGGAAAAAGACCTGCCCATACTTCACTCAGCTCTATGAGAGGGTGAAGGGATATTAGGCTCAATACTGAACATCAGCTTCCTGAGCCTATTTTTTGTGGACACAACGGTTTTATCCAGTGAAAGAGGCTTTGTAACAGAATCTTCTGGCTTTGTGTAGACTTGAAATGTTTTAATTCTGTGCTCATAAGGTCATGCTTGCTGTCTGGCAGCTTTCCTAGGTTACAGCAGCAGCTGCAGTGATCAGTGTTTTCTGAGATGCAGAAATGATGGCTGAGTGGCTATGGCAAGTCTAGGATTTGCTCTGTGAATACTCAAGATGGAAGCATCCGCTTTGGGATATTTTGCAGTACCAATACTCTCCTTTGTTCATCTCCTGTTGCTTCAACCAGGTAAAACATATCCAAACAGGTAAAACCTACCAAGAGAGTATAAATTGGACTTATAAGGGCAGATTCCCAACACAAGTCATCCAGGTCCCTGACTGATATTTTGTTATTTTTTGTTATTTTGATAATTTTATGCACAAAAGCTTTCTGAATAGTATTGTATTAAACCACGCTCCACACAGGAGACCTTAATTTTTTAGAGGCACTTTTACTCCATCTCCACTTTCCAAGAAAAGAAACAGTCACATTTCATTTTGAAACAGACATCTAAGTTTCATATTTCTGCACATGGGTGATTGCTGTGCAAAAGGCAGAGTAATCATGGTTGATCTTTCTCACAGTATGAAATAACAAGGGGAAAAAATTTTTCTTTTTCAGATATGTCTTCAGCCAAATCAGTTCCCAGACCTGTCTGTGCACTGCCACAGTGCCAGCACAAAAGAGACAGCAGAAATGATTGGCGTGGGACCCTGGAAAGTATGAACCACCAATTCTGGCACTCATGCAGCTTTCTGCCAGAAAAGAAGTGACAGCAGTGGTCTGAGAATGGCAAACTTACTAATGACTGCAAATTATCAGAAAATTTTGAGCTGCGAACTCCTATGATTTATGAGAAGTGCAATATCACTGCCAGTATACTTGGGAAGGATTTGAAATGGTGATTTAGAGCACACATATTAACCATAGTCCAAGATGTGAAGACTCACTGTTCCTTCAGTTTGCTGACAATGCATAATTTACATGACATTTTTTATCTTTTTTTCCAGTAACCGAAGAGGCATCCCAATGACTGCACACAGAATACTGAATTGGTTGGAGTTTCTAATATCATTAATAATGTTTGAATTTTCAGCTAAATAGCCTATATAGCCTAACTATCAAGAAATTATGCCAAACAGACTACAGATTAAACTTATTTAATATATTTGTTTTACTAATTACCACCTATCATTATCATTATTATCATCATTATAATACTTTCAATTGTGACAGATAGCACAGGAAAACCTTTTATTTTCATGTTATCTGTTAAAAACCAGTCCATGATGGCTGTGTGTAAAGTTGCTATTACCAGTGGCTACACAGCAGATGAAATACTGAATTCCAGTTTCTGTTTCACAGAAATTCAGTTCACATTATTTCTATTAATCTCTCAGCTCTATTTTATGTTATTATTTATTTTGCTTCCAGCTACCCATGACTCTACTGTCCAGTGCTTTCTGTCCTAAAAATTCTGAAACAGAGAACAGTAATTTTGATGTTAAAATGTTCAATGATCAAAGTAGTTTTTGCTAGAAGATGTCATAAATCAAATTTCTCTCCGTATCTTTTCTGACTACAGACAACCATAGACTCAAATATTACACAATGAATTTTGAACACACTCACCTGAAAGATGCCTCAGCACAGATCTGGTGACTTGTAAGAGCAGCAAAGGGAAGTGAATCCCTCAAGACTGTACTACTACTCTTACTGAAAATGTGCATTTAACAGCCCAAAGATTATTTTCATGTTGAAATGAATGAAGTTTACAAGTCTGGAATTGTTGTTCTTTCACATTTACAAAACCAGGAGTGATAAGGAAAACTACAAAGGGCTTTATAAAGGGCTGTTAAACCCAACACCCTGAATTGAAATGTCAGCTCAGGAGCTCTTTAAGCCACTGATGGCTGGATACCTCATCAGCGTCGTGATGATGCTAATGGACTGATGGACCTTCCACATAATCTTTTTTCTACATCCTTTCCCCATGCATCCCTCCTTTCCCTTGATGGAAACAAGGTATTGGATTAAAGAGTCCTTTGGATGCTCTACAGATGTCTGCAAATGTCCTATAGACATCTCTTCCTTCGAACTACTTAGTCTACACTTCCTAGCAGAGCATTTATGGGTCACAGTAACAGAATAGGGCCAAGAATTTAAAACTAAGATCCTACAATCTGCCATCTAAATAAGTGTTGTGAATTGTTATTAAAGTATTGAGCATTCAATAGCTTTGCTGAAGTTAATGGGAATACTTCAATATTTATATGTCTTTAGGTACCAAAAACTAAAGGTAAGAAGCTGACTTTTAAGATCTTATTTCTGCAAATTTTGATCTGACAGTTGAGAGAGACTGTCATATAACTTCATCCCCTTTGAAAGCATGTTTAAGGTCAACTACAAATGGTGCTCTGAGCAGAGAATAACAGGTCCCATGTGTAAAGTTAATTTTGTAGTAATTATTCCACAATATTCCCCTGTAGACAAATTCTGGCATGAAGGAAAAAAAAAGCCTAGAAATAGGGGTTTGGGTGTCCTGTTCTCTTTTTTTTCCCCTCCAACCAATTTCATTCAAAATGTCTGAGAATTTCTTTTTACTCCATTAGTTAATGATATGAAATCTGGAAGATGACAGTGAATTAGACAATTCTTAACTCTACAGGGAACCTGACACTACTATGTATGTAGAACAGATCACACCTCAATTAACTGTGCTAGGAAATGCACCAATTCACAGATTTGTGCATTACACCACACCTGTAATTTCTAAAGTTGCATTACAAACACAAAAATATCCTACTGCAATGTGGAATGCCTAAAGAGTTCTCCATGCTACCACATAATCTAGAAATGTAATCTCAAAAACACTCAGGACCAAATTCAGATACTATTATTTTTCATAGTATTTTAACCCAAAAGACCTGTAATATGACTAATATACTAACCTCCAGTGAGGGTGTCCAGCTGGTATTTCATCTCCTGCCTCACAAGATTCTAGCTAGCAAAAAAAACAGTCGGAAATAGGTAAAAATACTTTTATTACTCTTCAAAAATATATTGGGGAAAAAGGGACATTAGAAACTATGAGAGCTTTTCATTGTGTATGTTAAAGTCTAGCTTTCCAACGTCATAGGCCAAATTTAGAGGAAAAAGAGTTTCAGGGCTAAAAATCGGGACTTCAATCAGTCTCTCTGTTAAATTGGCAAAAGGTGAGCATCCAGCACTAAAATTCAAAAGTAATTTTTCTTCCAAAGCCTAAGCTATCTTCTTCAGATGTATTACTGACAACCCTTACAATAAAGAGTAGTGCAAAAAAACAGAGTACAACTGGAACAGTTCTTTACCAATGGATATTAGAAGCAAATACAAATTTCTTGTGATAGATGACAGTTTTCTGTCACCGTAGCTCTCCAGTGATAAGGCAGCTGTTTGTTTCCCAAGAAAAGGAGACCCTTGCTACATGGATCATTTTCATAGTGACAGCCTTGACAAGTTTGACATTTGCTTCATGAAGTATTCTGAAGCAGCCATCAAGAAAATGCCCCCTGTGGGACCACTGGCAAGCTGACAGTTGTACCTTTTAATGCGCATCTCCATTAATTCTTACTGTCAAAGCCCACCAAATTCCTACAACGATAGCTCTGCTGATCTGGTATATTAAAAAAATGGAGGCTATGAATGAACTAACCATTATAATGTAAGTAAACATGACATTAATTAACTGGAAGCTGCTCTCCACCCCGTGTTTAGTAAAAAGAGCAACGTTTAACTGATGGAGGTTTCCTTCACCGATGCAGTACATGGCATTGTGCTCTAGGTGGCAATGCAAGACTAGGAGAGCTATTTTTATACTAATGCTCTTACGAAGCTACAAGCAGCTGCATGTTTATCACAAACTCTTTCCTTTAACTTGCACTGGTTCAAGAACTTTAAGTCTTTTTGAAATGTTTGTCAGTGTTCTGTATTTTCTATTTCCTTGTTTCTAATTCTGATTATACAGATAAATGTACCATCGCAAGAGCCCTTACAGTCAAATTTCATTTAACGCTTAGTACAGAAGTGGAATTTCATGCCAGATTTCAAATCCTCCATCTGTTTCTCTCCTTTTTAGGAGGCAACCATTCCACTGAGTGTCCCTTTTGGCTGACTGCCACTACAGTTGGGATGCTCTTCAGGGCAGGTGGTGCTTGAAATCCAACAATTGTTTTACAAGTTCAGCTGGTTCTCCTTGAAGAAAGTAGAGGAAAATGTTTCCTCTTTAACAATTTGAGTCTTTAAAGGTTTAGGTTTATGAACTCTAGACTGTATCTATAAATGCTTAGATATCACAAACGTGAAAAGTCAACTAAGAAATAGATGAAAAGCAACTTTAATGGGATTGCACTATGCTTGTATGGGATGGGCCTCCTTAATTTCCAGTCCAGTCTCAGAGTGTACGCTTGCATTAGTTTTGAAGCCTTCAAGTCTGACACTGTCCTGATTAAGATCCTTTCTAAGGCAAATCTGTCACTCAATTATAATACTTACATCTGTGCATATATAAACATATATATGAAAACCACAACAGCATTTTCTACTTCTGTGGCAATATAATCATTATTTTTATGAATTATGAATTAAAACAAAGTTCTACTTTATATATACTCATAATACTACTGCAGAATAATATTCCATAGCCTAGAAATGCATATTCTAATCAAATCAACATGATTTTAAATATTCATGGTTATACTCCCACCATATTTACACTACACATTTACTAAATTATAAGAAGCAAAATGTCTTCATGTTCGTATTCTTGATACTACAAAATAAAATGGCTTCTTCTTACAATAGCTACATGAGAACAAAAGGTGCTCAGGCCAAAAATAAGGACTTAATAGCTCTTTTAAACAATTTTGTTTCTAAGTATTGTTTAGTAAAAAAAACAAATAAGAGGCTAATTTTTAACTGCTCAATTGTTAGGCTATACATGTATCGTGGTAGTTACTAAATGATAGCTGAAGATTTTTTTTATGCTTTAACTGTTTTCACAAATAAGTGTGGCTACAGACAGCCTTTTATCAAGAGGTCTGAGCATTCTTTGTTTCCAAAACGAGTAACAACATCAAATAGAAAAGTAAGCACAACTGAGTTTTATAAAAATGCTTCTGTAAGCCACAGTCAAGACATGCTGCCTACAGTCGAAGGCAGCTGAAAGACATCACTCTAAGCATCACTGAAGTACACGTTTTTAATGGAAAAAGATAGCACTACCATATGAAAGGAATAAATTTATCTCAATTATAGGGAAAATCTAGATCCTAATGAAAATGTTTTAGGAAAAATGAGTGCATTGCATGCTTCTGACCAAAATTAATTAGAGTTTTAATGTTTTACATTTCCACCATAATTCTTTAAATGGTGCGTATATTTCATAGTAATAAACACTCGGTTCATTAAGTAAAGTTCAAAATCTGTGTTAGTCGCTACATTTAACAACCTTTGGCCCTCTTCTTCAGTATTTCTTGATTCAGGTTTCCAAAGCATTGAATAAGCAATTGAGGAACACAATTAAATTTCATGACTCTGCATATTTAGGATTCTTATTTCATCTAAGACAAAGGGCAATTAATCTACCACTCTATACTGAATTCCAACTTTTGTGAGCCATGATAGATACTGAAATGAACTTACAGGAAATGCTTAATTAAATTACTGTAAAAAGCATAACCAAATTTTTTTCTTTCCTTATGACAAAAGAAAATGCACATTTAATTAGAAAAAGTCTATTGCAGTATTATAAATTTAATAACTTGGGAATTCATGAAAATATTGCTATAATGTGACAGCTAACAATTCAGAAAGCTTTTTTCTCCTTTCTTTTATATTTCGTCAGAACATTTCACCTGAGTACAGCCATGAAATTCTGTTCAGGCTCAAGGCATAAAAGATGGATCTTTCAGTGGAGTTAATGTGATGACATAGGAGTCTGAACCACACAGCAAAGGCCTTTATTTTAGTCACCTATTTTCCAAAATGTGATATACGTAAATGCTGTAAAAATGGCTTTAAATTTGTTGTAATACTGAATGCCTATATTTAGTCACAATCCACGAAGCTGCAAAGAGAACTGATAGAAATGGATGAAACTGTAGAATTAGATGGAGGATAGACTATGACAGCAAATAGAACCTGTGCAACTAAAGAAGAAATCAGAGATGGAAGAGACTTTTGCTTTATTAAAAAAAAAACACAGTTCCTTTCAGTAGGTCCCCCAAAGCACATACTGACATTTAAATTCAGAATCCAACAACTAGACAGACGTTTCAATATTTTCAACAGCCATTAAATAAAATCCCCAAAAAAGCATTCTAGGCTAGGACCAGATCCACATCTTCATGCTAACAACCCAGGTACAATCCCTCAAGGAAGACCTACACCTTCCCTACTGTCACCATTCATTTAACCTAAATTAACTCTAGCACTGCGGACCTGCCCAGAAGTTAAAAACATTCCTTTATAAGCTGTATAAACATACTTTTAACTTGACAGTATAACCCAAACATATGGCTAGGGACCTGAAATCACTCAAGACAAGAAATCTATGGCTTTAGAAGTTGCAATTCAGTTGGTTTGATAGCAAAGGAAGGCTTGTAGATTTGTTTGTTTTTATATTTTGACTTTCTTCTGTATTTGAAGATAGCACTTACTGTTCTGATCCTGTAATGATGCCTCAACAGTCCTGTTTCATTCAATAGATCAACTCAGCTGTATTTGAAGCATCAAGGGTGTATTGGCAATAAACATAGTCTATTTTGAGTCAAAACCGTAATGTTTAATATACCAAGGTTTCAATAGTTTCAAGCTGATCAGCTTCTAAATCAAAAAAATGAATGTATTAGGTTTAACAGTAGGATGAATTTTCTTCAACCTCCACTCATCTTTGCATTGCCAAGTGAGATTCTAAAGCTAAATGTTATTTAATTCGGTGGATATACTGAGGAATGTTTTGGTAATTTGTCATGATAGCGATGTTGCTTCACTGTAATGTTTTGAAGTCAGAATCTGATGAAACTCTTTCAACTGGAAATAATGCAATGTCCAGCCATTTAAGGTAATGCTATCATCAAAAGGAACTTCGCAAAAACCTGCCCTGTTAAAGCAGCATCTGCCTCCAAACACACAATGATATCCTTCCAAATTTTTTTCTTGAACAATATTTATACACTTTGTAAAAAAAAAGATTAGTTGCCCTTCAGAAATTTAGAATCAGATTAATTGACAAGCCTCAACTCAGTACAGGTAGACACCACAAACAGGGTTCCTTACAGGTTCACGGTGCATTTCTTTCTGATAAATCTAGAGGTTATTGTTTCACTATAACTACACCAAAGCCATTTTGTGGTTTGTCAATGGCTTACTTCCCATCTCTCCTCGCCCTCCAACAAATCACACATAACTTTGTTAGAAGAGTGGGAGGAAAAATACTTTGATGTGATTCAACTACTGAAAAGCTATATTCTGAAAGATTCCCAAAGCTAGGGAAATTTGGCTATAACTAATTAGTGTTTTGCATATTTATGGTAGAAGAGCTCATTAGAGAGCTCACATTATAAATCATTATTTATCTACTTTTTCCTTAAAACACTGAAGCTACTTAATATAATTTGTTGAAACTCCTTTTGAAGCTTACTAAACTCCATTCCTCAGAAGACTACTCACTCAGAAGGTTTTTTGTCTCCCATTATATTATATCACAGTGTTGCCAAGACAATATTCTTCACAACCATTAAGGGCTACAACTTGCAAACACGTGTACATGCATCGTTACATTCAACTCATATGATCACTGAACTGAAGAGCACTATTTACTGGGGTTATGTACAAAATATACTGTAGAACAAGGCTTCTCTGGAATGGAATACTGAATTTAAACAGCCCCTGGATCAAGCATGGCATTTAAATAATGGGTATTTAAGAAGAAGTTGAGGTTATTTTCAGAGGGCTATTTTTTCCTGAAATCCTAGTACTGCCAGTCAGCTGCCTCTAAAGAGTTCCTGCTCTGCACCTTACATAGGGTCAACAATGGCCTGGCAGCGATGTTCAGTAGTTGCTGCTCTCTGCTCTTGTACAACAGCTGCTCTCGTAACTGTCAGTGTTACCTAGCAATATAAAGCACATGCTTACATATTCACTCATTTTACTTAGTTGCAATTTATTTGTCTGTTTTTATTCATTGGCTTTTCTCTCTCTGCACATACAGGAGCTCCAGGAATTGGATATCATGATTCTAAGAGTTAACAGCCAGTAACTATTTGATTATTTTCTGTTTACTGATGATTTAAGCTAATCACCATGTCTCCTTTACTCACAAAACAGAAAAGGTACTAAAAAAAAAAAAAAAAAAGGTTATGTAGAAAAAACAGGCTCATGCTTTCCTGTGGAAAATGCTACCTAGCATTTGATAGAACTCATTTTGCCTGTTTCCTCTCACCTAACTGTACCTTAGACAACGCAACACATCCAGAAGTACAAGAGCCTGTAGCACTGCCATTTAAATCAACATTTAAATTTAGAAACAAAACATGTAACTATACTACTTCATCTGTCAGCATAATTTTAAAATACGATTATTAAGAATATGAAGACTATGAAGAAAATACAGCAAACACTGTCTATTTTGGTAGATAACAAATCAAGGATCTTACTCTTCCTATATTAATTGATGCTTCCCTTTGTCTGTCAGTACTCTCCTTACCATCACTGACAGTTACTGGCATTAATAATTTGTGAGTTGAAGTGGACTGAAGTATTTTCTATTCATTTAAATTCAACGAAACCTTTCAGGACGTAAGCTCGCAAAAAAGGAAAACCTGAAAAATTTTGTAGCTGTTGCTTCCCCTGTCCATTCAAAACCCCCAAAATGATGCCTTTTAAGACCTAGATATAGAAAGGTCTCTAGCTCTTTTCAAGATTTTGCTGTTCAATTTGATAAATGGCCATATATCAATATAATATTTATTTAACTATGATATTAATTAATAATCCAAATCTTAAACAAGTCATATCATGCCACATACTGTACAAAGACATCTGGAGAGTCTGATCTTGCAGAATCTAAAATCAGTTATGAAAAAAATGAAAGAAGAAAAGGACAAGAAGTAAAACATCATAAAAGCTAAGTGGGTTAGGATAACGGGCATGTATCTCAATCACACTTTTGTGCCAAGGATGGCTAATAAATGAAGAATGATTAAAAAGTGATTATCATCAAAATATATAAAAAACTATTTCATACAGAAATATTTTATATTTCTTTATAAAACAAATATACTAACTCTACAGGACAGACAAAAAATCAGTTATTGCAGATACTTTATCAAAACAGTACTGGGCCTTGAGGAGTCAGTCTGTAGAGGTGTGCTTTCGTATGGGAAACAGAGTTGAGGTCAAGGTGAGAACTTCCCTTATGAAGCGCGGTGTGTGGTGAAAACTGAGAAAGCCTCTGCATAGTGAACTGGAAAATGTCACTGGTGGAAAGGAAGAAATGGCAGAGTGGTATGTAATAGGATTTGTTATCTAGAGGAGGGTCAATACAGAAACCAGGACAAAGCTAATGCATGTGTCCATAGTAAAACAAGGTCTGAGACTCAGATGAGGAATTTCTCAGCTAAAATCTCTGACATTTGTCCCCCTACTATAATACGTATTCAGCCTGGAGGGTGTGGAAATTGAACTCGCTGCTACATTAAAGAACTTATCCATAAAATGTGAATAATAATACTTTCAATGTCACGATGGAGCTCTATGCATGAAAAGATTTATTTAAGTGCTAAGTGCTGTCATTGTTATTACATTCAGAAAGTACAGAAGGCTTTAAAAGCATTAACTTTTCTAGTGCAGAACATCACCTGTTCTTTCTGAAACCAGCAAAGACGACATAAAATGAGTGCAGTTATTGAAAGAAATTGTCTGGTTTTAAATTCTGATGCATATTTTTTGTCTCTAGGAAAAGTAAACAACCATTAATAGCAGGAATTTTATGATACACGATATGGTATAATATGCAGCAAGCTATAAAGCATACGAAAAACAGTTCTACTTCATATAAACTTGTTTTTCATCTGGAAATTATTTAATTGGAAAGATGCTTTGAGAGCAATCAGAAGGCAATGCATAAAAAGGTGTCTGGTTTGGAATGATGAAAAGAAAATGGATTCAATTTTTAAGACATAATGAAATAAGGAAGTAACTACCAAGTCAGCGCTAATATATCAGCCAGTGGAATCAAATGAAATTGATGTGTCTATTCCTCTTTTTCAGAAGGACAAGTACCTGCTCTCTAAGGAAGACCAAATCCTAATAGCATTTAAGTGGTAGTCAATATTCTCTCTGTGAAAGCTGCAGTGGTCAGCCTGAGTTAGATCAGTTTTTTCTATGTGAATATACTTTCATATTTAGGCTGCCTTGCATCATGTGATGATAATTGTTAAGGTTGTGGCCCAGAATTACATCTTTGGGTGCACAAACTTTTGGATATTTAGTATCTGATTTTGGATTTTTAAAATGTATCATTTATGTCCTGTCTTGTGCTTACAATCCAAACTTTGCTGTTTACTCAATGAACAGTGGAAGTTTCACACACAACATTCCCTTCATCCAAGAACAGCCATAATTCATTTGCCCTATCAACACAACATTTTCAGATATAGCAAGCATCGCCTACCTATATAACCAGTTTTTCCTCTTGAAAAACTTTATTCCACTGAGAAAAGTAAAAGGCAGAAGTTTCTTTCATATATTTAAAACTTTAATTACAGGAGGACAGCTACTAATACTGCCCAACAGGTTAAAATACTTGCTGTGAACAGAGCTGTCACTAATACAGTATTTACATTTACAATGTGATTTCTGCATGAATGGGATTGTTCCAAGCTGAAAACAACATTTTTAATACCGTAAACAAACAAGAGATGAATGCACAAAATGAACTGTTTAACAGGGGTTTATGTACCCCCTGTGCATTGTATTTGGAAATGAAGTCCTTAAACTTGGAGGTGGAGGATTCTCCATGGATTAGAAGAGAGACCCGCAGTCTTTTCAGCAGCATCCTTTTATACAAAATTTGGCACTAACACTCTGTTTGCTTCAGCAAATGACTTCACGCTTTGTCCTTTTAATCCAATTTCCACCTTAATATAGACTAAAGTGCAGTGAAAATACTGAAAGAGGATGCCTGGAAATGAATTACGTTAGAAATCTAATCCAGGCGGTAATCCAATCCCACACAGTCAGCTCCTCATTAACTGAGAAGTTTAACCCACAGATAGATTCATATGGACCAGCATTCAGAACTAGCTATGACCAGATATAATTATCTCACATCAAGATATGACTCAACAAAGCACGTAAGAAGCTAAGGCTGACAAAAAGAAGAGGAACAGGCAGTCTACTGAAAGCCACAATAATTGACTGTAATGCTTATCCCAGCTTGAATAGCTCAGATTTGTAGGTTATTATGGCATTAGGTACTTTGCTGGTGCAGCCCATAAGTGTACAAGCTACCCTACTGAGCAAGAGTTTCCTCATTAGCAGGTATTATCTTATCTCCTCTTTTCTATAGGCCAAAGCACCCATGCATACCCTAAACAGCCACCCCACAGCAGACAGGAGCCTGTTCAGGAAACCCTTATTCATATTTTACTGCTGTGGAAAACAATAATTTCCTAGTCAACTAACATTGCCACTTTTGTTTTTTCTTTCTTAGACTGATTAATCACAGGTAAAAACTTGGACAATGTCCTGAAAACAACAGTCACTTGTGGATGACAGCAGCTTGCCATCTATGTGTCCTGGCAAAGAAGGGCCAGAAAACCAGCATCACCATGTCTCCCTTGCAGAAGCTCTGGGTCCACTGATGACTCAAATGCAACACAATGTTGCTGCTCATTGGTTGCGGATATGATGTCAAACTTTCTGTCAGCACAGTGAGATTCACCAGGTATTTAAATCAAAAATAAAACCCCAACAATCTTTAAGCAACCTAAACATGATGAAAGCATACCACTAAGATATTCCCATCACAATATTCAGTGCCACATACCTTTTTATCCTAGCCAAACTAGTATCTATTCATAGAGGTCTCTGTCTTTAACTCATGCTCTGAGCAGAAGCAGAAGAAAGAAAACAGTACCTACCCAAATGAAAAGCAGATATCAATAAACTAACAGATTACAGTCTTACAACTCAGAATCTGCAGAAAGCACAACAGAAGTGAATCGGGTGCCAGAGCTCACTGGCAGCTCGCTCTAACAACCTTCAGTACGTAACTGTAGCTCTCCTACTTCCCTTCACAGTGGGAAAACATGACAAATATAAGCCAAGGGTAGGTAACTCAAGTTAATTCTGTAGTCTGGGGATCCATGCTAAGTTCTCAACTGGCTACTGCTGGCAAAAAGGAAATGGTACTTTCTACCATTTGTGAAGCAAACATTTTCTTAATTTAGTTTCTTTTGCATAGCCAAACTTGTCAGTTTTATACACTTCTCCACAGAAAGGAGATTTTTCCTCAATCTCAATAAAGAACAATAAATTGTTCCTTAATAATTTCTACAATTTCTCACAAGCTATAAGGATTTTGTTTATACAGGATGCTTCAAACTTAAGCTAGTAGAAGCAAAAAAGTGTGCAGGAAAGAGGAAGAAAATGGAAAACACATTTCCTGGTGTGCTGGTTTTGACTGGGATAGAGTAAATTTTTTCCATATTAGCTTGTATGGAGCTATGTTTTGGATTTGTGATGAAAACAGTGTTGGTAACACAGGCATGTTTTAGTTACTGCTGAGCAGTGCTTACACAGAGTCAAGGCCTTTTCTGCCTCTCCCCCACCCCACCAGCGAGGAGGCTGGGGGGACACAAGAAGTTGGGAGGGGAAACAGCCAGAACAGCTGACCCCAACTGACCAAAGGGATGTCCCACACCATATGGCATCATGCTCAGCATATAAAGCTGGGGGAAGAAGAAGGAAGGGGGGAACGTTCGGAGTGATGGCATTTGTCTTCCCAAGTAACTGTTATGCATGATGGAGCCCTGCTTTCCTGGAGATGGCTGAACACCTCTGTGCCAACGGGGAGTAGTGAAGAAATTCCTTGTTTTGCTTTGCTTGCACGTGTGGCTTTTGCTTTACTTATTAAACTATCTTTATCTCAACCCATGAGTTTTCCCACTTCTGCTCTTCTGATTCTCCTCCTCATCCCACCATGGGGGAGTGAGTGAGCGGCTGTGTGGTGCTTAGTTGCCAGCCGGAGTTAAACCACAATACCTGGCAATATTCTTTCCAAGGTGATTTGAACTGCACTTTGCCTGCACTGGCTCTCAGCAATAAGCTAGTATTCTTGCTTAATGAAAAGGATTTGCATTCCTGGCCTATATAAAAATACAGGCTGTATCTGTGATTCTCTTTTTCCTGTCATTTCTCTGAGTGATTGAGGTGAGAAATAAGATTTTTATTTTGTCTGAATAGTTTTATTAAATGCAACACAGCCCTCCCCTCCTCCTTGGGTAAAGTCCCATACCCATTTTTTCATTTTCAAGGTCTTATCCATTGATACCAAGAATAAAAGGGAATTTTCTTCATGCCCATTTGGTTGTTTTGTTTTGAGCTGCTAGCTTTGCACAAAAGCAGGTGAAAACAACATGTCTCAAGGCCATGCCACCTTCCTCCGACAAATTATTTCCTTTTGCTGCCTTCTCAACATGTATAGAACTTCACCCTTTGGTGGATGTTTCATCATCTTCAGGATTGTTTCCTTCTAGCTTTCACAGTCTACTTCACAAAATTCTCATCTTTTTAATAAGGAAAGTTCCTGAAGATCCTTAGGACAATGTTTAGAATCTTCTTCGTATCCTTTCCTTTAGACACAAGCTCTCCTTTCTTCGTTGGTGTTCTCTGTCTACTTCCTTAAAAGAACATCTTCTTTTGGTTCAAGGATAAGGTAGAAATAACAGCTTACCACTTACAGATACATTCGAGATGGAGGGACTGAGAAGATTTTTCCTAGAAAGGAAATATCTGGTTTGCTTTTTTTAAATTCTGAATCATAATTTTGCCTCTAATCTGACATTTACAGAAATCCAAGAGGAAAAACTGAAACAGGCACCAGTCTCTCTCTCTCTAAAAAACTAGAAACACGTTTAGGGACTACAGCAATGTATTCCAACCAGAAAATCACCACCTATGGTGTCCATTTTGTAATGGTTGACACAGGCACTGAATATTTCACTGATAAACGTAATTTTCAACTCATTCATCTGTCATAAAGAACTTTTAAGCCAGGAGTCCAGTTTTCTGATAGGGGATATATGAAGCAATATTTAACCTCAGGTTTATTCTGTTGAGCAACATACTTTATCCACTTCACCAGGAATGACTGGGAGTCTAAAAATTAAACATTTTAGATGAAAGGCTACAACACAAAAATTAATTTTCCAGCTGACTATGTGTCCAGCTTTTTTGTTTGTTTGTTTGTTGTAAATGACAGTCCACCTGTCTATTCCATAGCCAGTTACAGCAGTTGCCAGACTTCAATCCTTATTCTGTCCTTTGGAAAGAGAACTAGTCCATGACTAAATCACTAATTCTCGCTTAGCAGCTTCCAGTCACTACTCATTCCAGTATTTTATTTTATTTTTCTTCTGTATCTGGAAAATTAAGCTTCCAGTCTTTTCATGCAAAAGAAATTGTCAAAAACTGAAAAATTTTATTAGGGTTGGCATGGGGTGGAGCGGAGAACTCAAATTGCATTGTACTGGTCAATTTGCTGGTAAGCTGCTACATCAGCCGTTGCCCCTACATCCTTTCTGGACACAGTGACAGATTTTTATCATCAGTTTTGTAAGCCAAACTTTTTAATATTTTAGAACTCCCATCACATTAATGTTTCATCACTCTGAAAAAAGATTTAGATTCTAACAGTGATAATAGCAGCAGTGTCTCAAGTGTTACAGATTTTCTGAGGAATACAGCAGGTTGTGATCATATCTATATCAACTGAGATAGTTTTTCTAACTAACTTTTATAGATAAAACCATCCTGCTTTCACCATGCCAGATGCATATTCCCCACTAATCCAAAAATGTTAAATGCATAACTGAATTTCTTTTCCATGGGGCATATGATTTCATAACCCATAGCAGGAAAGGGTAAGAAGAGTCAACTGACAACAAAATGTCATTCTTGTCCAAACAAAGGAAAGGCCAGATCTCCTCATAGCTTGGCATCTGCATCATTCTCCTGCTTTCTACATTCAATGTTTATGAACCAGTGGTCTAGCCAGCCCTGCAAAATCAAGCAGTAGATAATCTACAGTTAATATTTTTTTTCATACTCTCTAAGAGGCACACTCAAGCATATGTGGTCTAAGAAATTAGTACTTCAGAAAGCTCTAGGTATACTCCTCCTGACTGTTTCCAGTGAGATACCACTTTCAAATGCAAGAGTGGCTGACTTGCTGAAATTTCTAAACCATGTCCTTGCAGCTAGCTGGAACACTGTTATGAAAAGAGTAATATGACTTTACTTCTGACCAATGGTAGGCTTCCTTAATGAAGGTTTTGATGCTGGAAGATGTGAAGCAAGCTCCTCACAGAGCATTGTGGAGATGTGAATTCCGATGCTGAAATTCAGAAGTCGCCACCAGTCAATCGAAGTCTACCAGACTATATGATCCTGGAGTTTGCTTGCCTCTGAAGTATTGCTGTATGTTTGAAAAGTATGAAGGAAACAGCAGTCAGTGTGCCTGCTCAATCTGCCGTGAAGGCATCATACTTGTTCTGCAATGTAGGCAGGCTCCTGTGGTTCAGGAAAGGATGAAGACAACCAAGTATTTCTCAGTACTTCCATTTCAAAGCACAAAAAGCTGACTTGCAATGAAATCAATTCATCTAATGTATCCACTGTCCACTAACAGAAGATACCGAGGCTTTTCCAGAGTGAGAAAAGCCTCTGCTATATGCAACTATATGTATTGGTAGCCTAATAAAGTTTTTGTCTGATTGATTTGTCCCACAGTATAGCAGAAGCCAATTCTTTGAAAGTTGTGCTGTGAATGCTAAGTTGCTAGCATGCCTCCTCATAGCCAAAAGCCAAACGCATGTGACAGTTTAACATGAGTGCCTGATTTCTGACAGGTATGACCTCATACTTCAATATAGACATATCCTCATATAGTATCTCTCTTATGCTGAAACAGAAAGATATTTTAAAGGAAACAACAATGGACTGTTGTGAATTCTAAGTTCTTAGCATGCATTTTGTTGTATGCAAGCAACTGAAAACTCTAGGTAGTTCTCCAGAAGCAGACTCACACAGATGCAGACAGAACGATTTTTTGGAATCAAATGCTGAGTTTATTGATTCTGAATTGTGTGTTGTCCACCCAGTCAAGGTTTATTTTCAACATCAAATGTCTTCATTTTGAGTAGAACAACGAGAGAAAAGCTTTTACCCTAAAAAAAGTTTACAATCTCACTAGGAGCACTCGGTGGAAAATGGAACGATTCAATTGACTCCCTGCCTTTACCACTATTAATTTATTCAGATTCTTCGTCAGGTAAGAGGACCCAGTGGATCTGCAGGACAAGACCAAATATAAATGGTTGTCTGCTGTCCATAACAACCTTTCTGGTATTATGCTCCTTGTAAATTGAGCATGCAGAATTTATAGATACAAATGTGTTCAATGTCATTGCTTCTCTCTAATAAGCAGTGGAACCTACCAGTTATAGGAGGCTCTCATTCTGCATGTAGGCAGCTGTTTGGGTTGAAATACTGTTTTAATTTGAGGCCTCTCGAGGAAGCTGACCAAAATTCAGCATACATAAACAGCATAATCTTAAAAAAAATGCCTAAAAACCTGAATGAAATGTGAACAGAGCTATTAAATTCATTTTTATGCAGTTTCACACAGAACTGCTGTTAATTTCAATGACCATGACTCAGATTCATCCTTCCTGCATTTGAGCTCTCTGAAAGATACACAATTTACTTACACAAGATGCACTCAGTGGACAGTAGAAGGAATGCCCAGAACATAACTTATCACCCTTATCTTCCACATTGATTTTAGGATGGGATAGTGCAACAGTTCCCTAATACATATGCTAAAAATATTACAGCAAGGACAGACGGCAAGCAAATGGAGTCACCCCTAACACTTTGTTTCTACAGAGTGCCCATTCAAGAGTAAATTCCGCTCTGTCTGTAAATAATCACAAAAGGTAAAGATTCAGAGTCTGTAGGAATTGGAAATATTTACAGAAGGAATTAAAATTAAAATTGCAAGTTTCTTTCAAGCTACTGATCATGCAGTATTAAACAAGTTTTATTGCCTTATCATAGTAATTAATTTTTGTTTCACATTAATGACATTCTTATCATGCCTAAGATGCTAATGCAATTTGACAACAGCAAATACCATAAGATTACTTACTTTATTCATGTCACTAGCAGGGACAAATGCATAGCTTTACAATAATGACCTTCCTAACATACTAATTGCTTCCAAAATGAAGAACTGCTTCTGCGCTTTTGTCATGGAAAGGTAGGATTCATTCTCACTTTGTCTTTTAATATCTGATTTTTTGAAGAAAACAATTATCAAGTCTCTAGGCAGCAGTTCTAAACTGAAATGCTTGGTATACCTCATAAAATTATATTTTCTTAAGTTTCCTGTTAAATACATGACCTTAGAAAATCTTCCAGCGTGTTTCAACATCAGTGTGATGTGATACTAGTGAGTGATTAAAGTTAAATTTATTGCTGGAAAAAAAACACTTGGAGTTCAAAGTAAAATCCTCATATACATCAGAAACACTAAGACTTCGTTTCAGCTTTCTACTTATTTGCAAAAAGCTGTTCCAGCCTGTGATGGATGCTTTGGGTCTTTTGTGGATGCGACTGGCTCCAGAAAAGAGATGTCTCTTCTGACCAAGTGCCTTGGACAGCAGCTCTCAGAAGGTGCACACTCTCCAGCTGCAGCTGGAATTACAGAGCAAGTGGCTGTAAATGTGGGAGGTGCTGCTGCTGCAGCAGCTCGGGGCTTGGGGAAGGAGCACTCACAAAGGAAGCATGAAACTTAACCACTTGCCCTTGAATGGGAAGTGGGTACATTTCTCCCCTTGTCAGAGAATGGCGGTATACGATCCTTTAAATGAATTCTGCAGAACAGGTGCAAGGCTTCATCACATAGGAGTTTTCTCTTGTGTTATTACTTCATTACAAATAGTACCACACTTTCCTGCATTTTCTTGTTAAAGAAACTGGAAGCATAGCTGAAAATGTGTTAAGATACTGAACCGTAGTATTTGTGTATAAAATGCTTCGTTACAAACATATTTTGAATTCTAATTATATTCTTATTAACCCAATTACTTTACTATGTATATATTTAATATATTTAAACATCATTGTACACTGTGATATGCACCTCTCCTCTATTATGTTTACTGCTAAGGCTAATTTTAACTAAAGAGTTCATTGAAATATACTCAGTATACACATATTTAATGGGCTTTTTTTGCAAACTATGTCACTATTGTACAAAATAGCAAAGTGCTACATATATCTTAAGCTTTTTATAACAATAAAATACGTACCTTTAGATTGACACTAAATAAGCATCATAATTTCTTAATGTGTTCTTAATAAAACATTTGCAGAATTAGTATGAAGTTTACTGCAAGCTTGTTTTAACTTTCACTTGACCTTTACTTTTCTTTAAAAAAAAGGTTTTCGTATTCATATATACATTCCTGTTGAAGATGGGGTTAAACTTGTCAGAAGCATTTTAATAAAATATTGAAGACCTCCTTTAATTTATGGCAGATATATTTTCAAGAAGGAAAATGCTGATATTATCTTGGTTATAAGCTCACTGCTGAAATGATTTAGATATTCTTTTCCTTTCACACAGTATCAGTATAAAGCTTTTCTTTGCAGGCAATGAATTATAGTTGACACTTCAAACCTATTCTATCAGTATCTTCTAGTTCAGAAAAATGAGAAAACATAAATATTTATTCTATATATACAGAAGAGACACAGGACTCTGATAAAAATGATCCATTATGGAATGATGAATAATTGTTACATGTGTCACACGTAGAACAGCAAAGGGCAAAAAAAAAGCCACTTTTTAATATGAGGATTTGAGGTTATTGTGTAAATAAAAATGCAGTCATTTTATCATATTGAGCTGATAAGTGTTTAAGCCCAGTGATTTCTGATGACATTCACTTCATGGCTACATGGATGATGAAGCTGCCTGATACAGATCCTTGGTCTGATTTGATGAAGTCTATTAATGACGTGCTTTAAGAGTGGAAAAATATTTATGCAAACAGACTTCCATTTTCCCAGTTTACATGGGCAATACTTCTCTAGCTTAAGCTTACCAATTAATAAAACTAGGAATTCATTTGTTCCATTAAGCGGTCTGTTCACTGTCTTTAATCTTGTTTCTATTACTAACTTACGTTTCTATAATATGCAGAGAAGCAGAGGCTATTATAAACTGCTGAATAATAAACTCTGTAGGAAAAACCCTGAAATTTCCAAATATTTGAAACAATATTATCAGTCTTACTATCAGTCTTTCCTTTTAAAAAAAGCAAACCCCTCTAATTAAGTGCAAACCCTAGCCAAAATGCAGTAAACAGAACACAACTTGATTTTTTAAAAACTTTTTATCCACAATGTCTAGTTGTGTGCACTAGAAATGAAAGCTCTTTGAGGTAAGGATAATTTTTTTTGATTCAGTGCTTTTAACCATATAGCTCTGACTGCAGAATCGAAATGTATTCGCATTACAAATTATGGAGTTAAAAATAAATACCCAAAATGAAAAGCTCTTGGGGTAAGATTGCCATGAGAAAAGCATAATATATAACTGAACAGAATTATTTGCTAATTTGTGTTACAGGAGCTTCACAGACTGTAACATAAAGACCTCTTGGTTTTTAAATTCAAATTAAAATGCATATTGCTTTGAATTAAAATAAACTAGCATTAATTCAGTAAATGAAAATCAGGAAGTTCTAAAGTTATAATACTCCAGAAAAAAAATGGCTAAGCCATCTTCTCAGTGTGCTACATTTGTATTAAACAGTGAAATATAAACATAGATGCTAACTTAGCAGAAAAAAAACAAACCCCAGAAACCATACCACGTGTGCAATACTACATCTGAAAAGTTTTAATTTTTCACACTATTTCTTGGCTTCATCACTCCACCTGGACACTAGCATATTAACTTTCGGCATAAAGAAATAAGGAGCTGCATTGGGTTACACAGATGTTTATATAGACCAGTTTCTTGTCGCCTCCAGTGGCAGATGCCTAGGGCGGACTGCAAGATGAAGGCAAGAATAAATCAAATTTATCCCTATTAGTTTCCCAAATTAAATGTTATTGCTAAATACAATAACCTTTGAGATAAGAAATTTCACGTGAAATAGTTGGTATCACAGGAGGAACGTAGAAAACTTAGACTTTAGGAATGGTAATATTATTTTAAAGAGCACTATAGATTCTTCCACCTTTCAATCGCAGATAAAATAATTCAATTAAAAGTTCATTTTCAAATTTTCTCTAAGTCTTCAGTGTTTCTATATGAGATCTTGAGGAAGGGATGAAGAGATAAAACCGATTTCCCTCCATGGCATAAGGAGAGATTTTGCAGGGTGTCACACTTGTGGAGAAGAAGGAAGTTTCCTCTACTCAATCTTTCTTAGAGGAACTGGGGTTGGGTTTATTTTTTTGTAAGTTTTTATGTGCTTCCCCTTTTGAATAACTTGGTGCCTCTGCAGATACCAAAAGTTTTATCAAGTAACAACATGACTTCAAAATTGGGTTATTTTTACTCTGCTGCTTATCAATCTAAAATATGAACAACTGTGAGTTTTGGATTATCTACAGGCTCTGAATGACATTGCATCATTTCTGCCTCTATTCCCGTTACAAATACCACTCTTTAAACTACAAAGTTGGTGTTAAAACAAGCAACATTTTGCAGAAACCAACATCTAAAATTTTGCAAAGCATGCACACAAACAAATTATATTCTATGGCTGACTCCATTTTTAAATGCTGACTTATTGAGATCTTTTTCCCAGAGCTAACTATATAAATAAACTGTGAGAAAATGAGAATAAAAATAAGCATCTAAAATGCAGAAAAAATTCTCTGCTCCTTTCTTTATATTCTCTTTCTTCATGATTCCTACTTTTTCATATCTTGTCTTCCATTTTGAATATTATACCTCCCAGATTCAGAGCTACATTAGAACACATATGCCTTTATTCTTGACTTTGTGGTTTCTTCTGTATTTCTCTAAGAAGGTATTTTCTACAGGTCTGTCTTTATCCTACTAAACTATGGATATTTATCTTCATAATACCCACTCTGTGTGACCAATATTGAATTAACTGAGTTTACCTATAGTGAGTGCCTACATGCAAAAAGTCTACTGAAAATTTGGAGGAAACTGAAGTCAAGTACAATCAAAGGTTTGGAAAACTTACAGGGAACAATTCTGTTGTCATTCAGCTGTGCAGATTTAAGGTACTTCTACACTGACTGCTTGTTTTGGAATTTCAGTTGTAAATCTCCACCAAACTAAAACCTACTACTTAAATTTATTCTCTTTTTGGAGAGAGGATGCTCAGGTTAGAGTCCTAGATTTGAACATGGTTCTCTAGACTTTGCTGAATCCAAACAAACAGTGACAGATTTCAAACAAGCAAGGTGTGGATATGCCTCTGTGCACTAATACTCTGAAAAGATTTATTCTGATAAAGATCACAAAAAAAGTCACAAGAATACAAGCACATGTATACCATTTTCTGTGCATTCCAACGGCCACGGTTCTTGATATCAAATCACAGTCTATATTTTGTGTAACTAATCACCTGTCTGAGAATCTTACAAGTAGTAATTGATCCTAATTTGCAGAAAGAAGAGCAGGACTTTCATTAGTTACCACATTAAGCAGTAGCTCTTAATCATAGTCAATCTCCTGAACAACCCAAATATGACAAACCTTCTCTTGTGGGGTAATCTGAGAGGAAGGACTGTAAAATGAGGGAAAAGTGCTCCTTTTGCATGGATAAATACAGAAGAACTGGCCAATACACTAAAGCCAGAAACACTAATGGGTCTTTTGAGGGTTATTTTAATCTAATTTTTCTAGAGCACTGAAATTACAATGCAGTCTCACTGTCAGTCCTGGACCATTTAACTGCAGGCTGAAGAGGGAGGTCCTGGACCAGAGCTATGCAATCCCTCCACCCTCCATGGATGTCACCCCATGGTCTGCCAGATCAGCCCACCGACCCAGCTCACTCATCTTCTGGTCCAACAAGACCAGCAGGTAGGCTGTGGGAACAGACCGCCCTTTCAGCAGCAGTGTGGGCTTGGGCTGGTGTAAACTGACTGAGGACTTGCTCTGCTGGCTACTGAAGTGCAGAGCATCTCCAGGCCCCTGTCTTAGCCAGCAGTGAAACACATTGCTCTAGGTTAAAGCCTACTCTGGGCATCCTGAAAAGCCCTCTGCAAGCATCTTTTTCAGTGAACACTGGCACAGTCTGCGGAGGTTTAGACAAATAATTTTAGCCAGCTAAGTGGTGCAGTAGCCCTATCTCCACCTCTTTTGTGTAGATAGAGAATACAGAATAATAACAAACCAGTCCCTGATGAGAGGACAAAAAAGTCTCTTTATTACTAGAAGGTGTGTGCTAATTTTTGCTACTTATCTTCAATTTCCTGTGCTGACTTCAATCAATTTAAACAAGAACCTTCCCAAAGAAAACACATCAGGACTGGATAATGGAGAACCAGCTTCCCAAAGTTACCACTCCTCATCACAGTCTAAGTCTCTCTGAATCTAACTGTATTTTCAGTAACATTTTCACAGTTTCTAAATAAAACAAAGGCCATAACTATAGCGTAGAATATGTAGTTCTGGGTATTCCAGGTAATCTAGAGGTTTGGGGAGACTAAGATAGCTGAGTAGCCACTTTTAAAAAATAAAAAATTGATTATAGGAAAACTGTTCACTTAAGAAGGATTTAGCAGGTCAATGAGGGCTACGAAATATAATGGTGTGTGTTAATCTACTTCATAGTCTTCAGAAAATACATACTTGGTGTTAACAAAAATTTAGTTTTAATTTACTGTTAATTAGGGTTGATTAATGTATATATGACTATCACAAAAATACACATTAATAGCAAAAAGAGCTACTCTAATAAATAACATATCACTGATCCTACTGTGCTAAAATATTTAGGTAATATGAACTATTCAATGTTTAAATATTCTGCTTAACAGTGAGAGAAATTTACAGAAACAATACTTTGATGAAGCAGCATTGCGACACTATTGGGATTGCACTGCAGTTCAGAGATAACCCTGAAACAACTGGGTAGGGAAAAATCTATATAACCTACGTTATTAATGACTACTGGCTGACCTCTGCTTATCTTCACTACCTTAAAGACGACATTGAAATTTTCAACTCTGCTCAAGCTTCATTATCCGAAATCTAGACTATAATAACTTAAAAGGGTTCTGATGATATTTTCAACCTGCCATATCAAAACAGAAAACTTCTGATGTTATATATCACCTAGAAAAAGATCATTGCTTTGTTCACATAATGCAATGTGAAGTCTAATATTTACACTGCATGCAATGACCAGAGAACATATTTGCTTAATTTTTCATTCAAATATTACAGATAAGAGAGAAGACAATAAATCCCTCAGAAAAGAAAGAAAAAAGAACACTAAGTATGTGTATATAACATATTGAAGAAAGGAGTTACGTTTACTTTCCTCCGTGAAAGAATTTCCATTTTGTATCACACATGCCACACAGCAAATGACAACAGTAGCTTACATGACATCATACCATGCCATGGCATGAATACCTCAAAACAATCCAGTCATAGCTGACCAGATAGTGCACACAGGTACACTGAAGTCCACTGACATCAGTACAGACATCAAAATACACGGCAGGTGGGAAACAGTCTTCAACTTGTACAACTTCCTGCTTCCTTTCCCACCTAAAGCTGGCTTATTTCTAATTTTTCATTCCATTTTCAACTCTTCCTCTAGCCAAAAAAAAAAAAAAAAAAAAAAAGACTTAAAGCATGTCATTTAAGCTGAAATCAAAGCTGTTCTTTCTTCTTAGAATACAACAGGACGTTAAACACTCTGTAACACTTTAAAGTGGCCAAATATAACAACAAGTTCATTTCAAATTGAATTTACAAAAACTAAACCTGATTTTTTTTTGTGGGTGAGGTGTTAAATAAAAAAAATGTGCCTTATTAAATATACAGTAGCTGTAATTTAATTGCTTCTTCCGATCCTATCCATTTTAAAGCATGTTTCAGATTTTTTTGTCAAATAAAAAAGAACCTAGTATCATTCAAGGAAAGATTTTTTTTTTTCTCTTTGAAGGAATGAAATTCCAACTTGTCTGTATTCAGAATATGAACACAAATTCATACACAAGTGATTCTAAATGCCACTGGCTTCCCGTTTTCAATGCTGCTATTTTTCCAGAGAATGTATCCACAGCTCAATGACCCTTTCATGTGATGTGGAAATGCCAAAGAATAATAGCTCAGGGAAAATACTGTTTTCACTTGAGTTAAAATAATCATTTTTACAACAGAAAGAAAGCATGAAATCTTAAAATCACTAAGGATGCCATCCAGAAAATCTAAATATCTGGGGGAAAAAAATTAGTAGAGAACTAGTAATTGTTTAGACAAATTAATTTCAAACTAAAGCCATGGTAAAATTAATGAATCTCACAGATTAATAAACTGCTCACTTGGCAGCATTTATTGTGGCACATTTTTGCATGTTTTGCCATTTTTGTCTTACTTTTTATTAATAATGGCTACTTGGAGTTGATGATCTCCAGGGTACACATCAGTGCATTTCAAGACTGATGAACATGCCCCAGATGCTGGAGTCATGCGGAAGGTCTGCCCATGCACAGGATCTGTGCTGTAACCCTGTACAATTTCCTGCAGCGAAATTGCAGGCACTCCTGATAACTGAAATGTAGCTGATGGAGGAGATTCCAGGAGCGTCTCCTTTCCCCTCCATCACTGCATGAGAAAAACATTCTTATGCTGACGTGCGAGTATGTACTTTTGATGGGGTACTGCTTGCTGCCCTGTGCTGTCTTTCAATCCTTCCCCCTTTTATCTCCCCCAAACGAGAGTCTGATATCAGATTATAACACTTATCTAACTTTTATAGTGTGCTTTTCTCTGTAGTCCAGATGTAGACAGTGGTGTCAATTTCTGAATACAATTATTTGGGTATTGGGAAAAAAACCCCGCAACAGTTATTTTCTAAATTCCTAGCATGCTTTTTTAATTGTTTTTAGAAATATGCTTTTAGAAAATATGCTTTTAGAATGTCAGGCAATAACAGAGAATACTGCAGGGATTCTTAGCTTTTGACATTTTTAATTGCCTCTGCTTTGGTTATTACACAATAGATATTTTCGTCATCTAAATGTAATGTATCTTTGTAAAATCCTTTAAAATATGATTTCAAACCAATGAATGCCATTTTCTATTTGCCTTTAATTTCCTCTCAATAGTAAGTTCATCAGAGTGTAACAATTAATTAACTTAATTAAGCTAACTTAATTATGTTCTTTCATAGGTCAATATGTAGAGCTACTCAGATTAATAGCAGAGCTTGTAAAGTTAATCTTCTTGTATAATGCAAATGATGCCAAGTCATGTATTAAATACCTTCCTGAGTAATAGATGATATAGGACTGAATGTACTTTAAAGAAGGGCAGAGACTGTGAAAAGGCTAAATAAAGAAAAATGTCTCAGATTTGTGGAAATTTGAAACAGGCCTAATTAATTTTTTTAAATTAATAATGTTCTTCTAAGAGGAGCCCTCATTCCATAATGCCATTTACAGCTTAAATATACATAAATAAATTTTGACTTCAAAAGCAGAACTGCATGACAGCATTTTTCCAGCCATCTTGCGACCTTTATGTTTTGCAATTAAGAAGATTACATAAAACAGTCATGTGAGGAGATTAGACGGAAAATATGAATTCCTAACTCCAGAGCATTTGCATGCTTACTGTATTTCCCAGTTTATTTTACAGAGGAATCACTTCAGTAGTCAAAGGTATTATGTTCTCTTCTCTGTTCATTATTAATTCACTTTTAACACAGTTAGACTTTAAGGCTTTTTAGGCATGTGGCTTAGCACTTTTGTTATGAAATATTAATGTGAACTACTGTAATCATAATAATTACTTACAGAAGCATAAAAAGTAAAATCAAACAAATCTCCTGAGTGTCAAATGATCTGAATAGGTGACTCAACTCCTCTGTTTTGATAAATGACTCTGATGGTTGGAACCTACAATCTGACACGAGGAGTTGGATTATGGGCCAAATCACCAAATTTCAGCCAAGTAACCAAATTTCAGTCTTCTCTACAATGAATATGACTTAGGTCCAGAAAATATTCTAAATGCACAACAATTTCAGATCTGCAATCTGTCGCAATGAAGAGTTGCAACACAAAGAAAACAAAGAAGAGAGGCACAATAAATTTTCTGTAAAGTGCTTTGAACAGGAGTGTAAAGGAAAAGGCTCTGAAAGTGTGGAAACCACCATTGCTCAGAAGTTTTAAAACCAGAATAAAGTTCTAACAAATGCAACCGAGGGATCAGTCCTGTGTCTACTAGGAGATGGATGACACAGATGACCTAATATATTTTCTTCTCTTTGTTCAAGTCTGCCATGTAGCATTGGTGATGTTGCCCAAAATGAACATCCCAATCTCACTGTAGCAGCAGGTTCAGAGTACATATCATCTTCTGCTCCAAAATCACAGGCCTACAACTTCTGGTATAAAGGAGGATTATTATCTATGATACAGAACAACTAGTAAATTGGCACTTACGATTTTTCATCAGAAAACAGTCTGCTAGGTCCAAACAGCGTGGAAATTTCCAATGACTTTTCTAAGCAGCAAAGCTCTGTAACAGTTTAAAAAATTTAGTGTTCTAGAGTAAATATGCAGTCCAACCCACTCTATGTGGGTAACTGTATTTTTTTTCTTCAATCAACGGTGTGTCAGGAAGAACAACATATTTATAGCAACAACAGTCTGACACAATTCTTCTGTTAAATGAGTTCAAGCTAGCAGCTACACAGAACAGAGGAAAAATATTGTTATGCCTGTGAAGTTTAGAAAAGAATGCACAGCCTTTTCACAGCACAAGCGTAAAAGCTTTGCATTTATAGATAGATAGATATACAAGCATATATTTTCTCTAAGAATTCAAATCATCTTCTTGCTTCTTGCCAATGCTTATTCTACATCGTGATTGAGTTATTTTCTCAAATGAAAGATGTCATGATGGAAATCCAGTTAGTTAGCAGTCTTCTAATAATAGCAGATGGAGAAAATATCACACAAGCATTATTACAAGCTTTGCCATGGAATTAATTTTCATTCAATTCTTTCAGAACATGTTACATCACCCTCTGTTTAAAAAGCAAACACCTCAGTGTAATAAAATAGCCTAAGGATGGATTGGACGCTCTGCTGATGAAGTTTATAGCTTTGGGTTTTAAAAAAAATCTCTTTTTGTACTAACCTGAAGAGGCAATGGGACTTTTTGGGAAACGTTTTATCCAGAGATCAAGGAAAGAAGATAGCTCAAGAAACAAAAGATAATACCAGCAGCCAACTGTGTTCATAAAAATTAGGGAACGTTCCCTTTGCTTGTATATGAAATAATGCAGATGGCTGCCCCAGATTTTCCAAGAATAATGCAATGATTTTAACACTAAATTCTATATTCCTTTGAAGCTGCTTTTACCACACTTACGACTAATGGCAGATGACTTAAGAGTGGGACACATCTTCTCCTATAAAACAAAACACTATACCTCAGCTGTGTGTTACTAATGGAAAAAAGTCTGTGCTCTATCCAGATAAACTGCAAGCACTGAATCTCTACTAGTTCAGAAACAGATTAATGGGTACCTATCTTAATCTTTAGTTGAGAATCACAATGCTTTGCATAGCTTTTGGAATATTAATACAGCAGTCAGAAAGCACCACAGGTACGTAAGCTATTCATGTTCATATGCTATCATCACATCATTCATATTTTACCCTAAAATGCTCTGGAACATATATACATGTTTTTTTGTGGGGGAAAGTAGGGAGTTGGTTGTTTGTTTAATTCATTTTTCTATCCAAGAGAGAGAATGGCACAGCATTTCATCCGTATCCATACTGCGCTGGCAACGCAGCCATTGAGAAAACAGCTCTGTTAGCCTTTACGCTTACACTATTAAAACATGATTAATTGATTTGCCACAGGATCGGCAAAGGAAATTAATACACATAACTCATGTATTTCTATTTTACTTCTAATTAAAGAAGAGGATATGCCTCTTATGAGACTCAGGATTAAGGGAACTGTCAAAACTAGTTTCTTCTTACTTAGATAACCAACCACTGACACCATCACTCCCTGTGGATTGAAGCGTTGCTGATGAGAAATGGTTTCAAGATACAACCCTCCCATCTTGCTTTTTAGCCACTGCATGAAAAAGGGAAAGCAAAACTACTTTAACATCAAATCCTCACTTTCTTCAATATCACTGTATATTCATCTAAAAAACTATATAAATGTATTTACTAAATACACTGCAACTGCCAGATGCATGATGAAAGTGACCACAGAAAACAGAGTAAGGGTCAAGAAATCTAACTCATCAGCCTTTCAATTCTATCAAACGATTACAGTGTTATTCAAACAAGTGTATCCATACATTTAGAACATTTTAAAAGCTCTGAATCTTAAGTAATCAACATGTCCAGAGAATTTTCTTTCATCAGTTCATGGTAAAGCATGTGTGACATCAGAGATATAATTTAACATATTGACTCCGGGCATAACAACAATAGTGCAGTTCTGAATTTTGAAAGGGCTGTGGGAACAAAATTCCTGTTTTAACCATTAGTATAGGAGGGAAACCACCAAAACTACATAATTTACTATAACATTCTATGAAAAGCAGCATTATTCTACAGTTTCCTAAGAAACTGCTAAGAAGGTCTAATGAAATGACACTGAAATTAGGATGGCACACATCTGTCCCCTTTGAAATGCATCAAATTTTTCTCTCAGTTCCACTTTGCCATTCCAATTCTTTAAAAAGACAATCAATATATACAATAGTAACTCATCAATTGCACAAGAAACTTCCTTATTTTAGTATGGTTACTAATTAAAATCAGTCAAGGATTCAAATCTACACAACTTAAATTTTATTGAGGATTGCACAGCTTTTGAAAACACAGAATAAGGTCTCTTTCTAACTTTAAACACAGTTTGGCTATTTTATAACCCAAAGTGTTTCTGCATCTGAAAAACACCAGTGAATACACACACTTTCCTGAATCCCTCAGAGGTACAAAAATTGCACAGGTATCTAAATCTAAACACCCAACATGCTAATTATTTCTGCAGTGGCTTTTGTCATATGCCACACAGCTGGACACCGTCCCTATCCTACACAGAGTTAAATGTGATTTTAGAGCATGAAAAGAGGATGGGAAGACGGGAGGCAGTATAAGGAGTGGATGCCATCCGGCCCTCCTGTTAAGTAGAACTCAAAATTCAACCATCGTTTCTACTAGGAGAGACGACTGGACAAGCAAAACAAAGCCTCATCTGAGTGGTCAAATGACACCCCACAAAGTTAAAACTGATGACACAAGTAACTGTTAGATTCAGACTGGCCTATCTAAGAGGAAAACAAAACGTAAGCAGGAAAAAACTACGCTTTATACAAATTAATGTGGCAACTCATGGGATTTTCCTTACTTTTGCCTACTAGAAGTTGTCTCTCTTCACACCTGCAAGTCTGAGACTCTCTTTGAACATCATTTTCCACATCCTTCTCAATTCACCTCCACCTTCCTGAAATCCTTAGCTGTTAGCCATTTTACCTTTTTTAAACTTTTCTATTTCTCTTTTTCATGGCTGCATTTCGGTTTTTCCTTAACAACTGCCTTCTCACTAATACTGACGGGTTGAATTCAGATGAGACATGAATGATTATACAAATACTGCATCAGTTAGCAGCTGTAGTTAATTCCAAATATTAACTCATTAAGCAGATACTGAAAGAATATAAGGGAGTGATATGCCAGGAGACTTCAAATAAAATGAGAAATAAAAAAAAAAAGACATTAGTTGAAGTAAAGCTCTGCAAAAACTTTTTTTGACCTGTTTTTTAGGGTGTAATTCACAAATGTTTGTTTACTGTGTTGACTTACCCATGCGTAACTTAGATGGGTTGTTTCAAGGTGGGTTCTGAATTTGGAAAATCAGCATACTGGTGCTCCCCTCTCAAGGTTCCCTGCAAATTCAACCACAAAACTCTTTCTGACTCACCTCTCTGTTTTTAGACAAACTGCAGTAAATATGATTGGAGAAAGTCTCATTCCCTTATAAAACACATATAGTACTTTATGAGCCCACATTCAGTAAAACAGCTTCAACAAAAACTATTACTGAGATATTTAGTAAAATTCAAAAGGCATATTTCCATCTTTCAGTTCTCTAAAGTTTCCTCTCCCCCCCAGTTTAGCTGATTTTTATTCCACAAAAGCAAAAACTGTATACTCATTTTCCTCTCGGTCGCCTTTTACTAACTAACCATGTTTCCTTGCTCTATTTTTAAATATCATCTGTGCTCTCAATTTTCATTTCTCCAGTGGAGTGAGATAAGTTGGCAAAGATGAGACCTAAGAGGCAGAACCCATGGCCCTCCATAGACTAGAGGTCCCTTTTCTACTCAAGAATATAAACAAAAGTATTACTAAAAGCTTATATTATTCTATCCTCAGGACTGCTTAGATGTGATAACCTGACCTGACGTATTAGAATATGTGGTGATACTCCAAAATAAGTGAAGTACCTATTTGGTCTTAATCCAGAAGACACTGTTAAGAATTCTCCTGGCCCTGTACTGCGGACTTCCCTCTTCTTCAGACAAAGTGACAAGACTATCAGAGGAAAGGAGAAATTCAAGAAGGCATTTGATAATTATCTAAAGGCTTCACTAAAGAACTAATAAATGGCACTGTATTTCCTATGGCTAGTATTTCATACTCTCCTTTACTGGGAGGATTATAGTCAAAAGAACTCTGAAAAAAAGGCAGGAAAGACTGGTCTTTATATCACCTGGTACTTAGAATATCTTTAAAAATAACTAAACTGTTTGAGGAAGCCAAGATTAATAAAGTTAAGGCTACTCCAAATGAAGGACTTCCTTCTCACAGGAATGGTTAATTTAAGGATAATAATGGTTCTTTGAAAGGATGATTGCCACCATAAAATGAAGCTGTGAGTCTGAATTCTGCAGACAACCTCTCCTCCAGCTATGGTGTACTGTGACAAGTACGCATTGCAGGGACAGAAAAACCCCCAAGTCATTGGGTACTTTATGGAACTACCTTACAAGCCAGCACCTTTTCTTATAACAACAGGGAGTATGGACTTATGATCATACTACATTATTAGCAACTACTATCATTTTTTGGAAAAGAAGGGCACAAAAAAAGGCACAATATTAGCGAGGGTCTTTCCTTTGCACAATCAATCAGTTAGCTGTACTTAAATTTAGTGAAGGATGACAAAAGCTTTACATCTACCTACACACCTATGTACAGATTTTACTTCTGACTCTTTAGTGTCATAAAGTTTAATTTGCCAGAATCTACTGGGACTCCTGTTACTGTCATGGCGTGAAAGACAGGAACAAGAAAAATATTTTCCCAATCACGGATAATAAGAAACAGTACTAAAAAGGTAGCAGATGGAATATACTTGGCTTACAGGTACCGTTAATCAAAGTCCTGAGATTTACCTCGGTCTTGCATGTTGTTGATATGGGAGGATAAGATTGAGCTTTAGCTTTAAAGAGTCTCTGCTATGAGTAAAACAACACTAGCATGAAAAACAGAGGCAAACGTGTATCCCCCAACAGTTAATCTTGGAAAAGAAGAGACACAGAATGTCCTACCTCTTCTGGACGTTTCTGTGCCACCGATACCAGCTCTTCAGAGCTACTTCTTGAGGTAGAGGGTACCACATTACCTGGGGCCTCTGAGACCACCTCATTTGACGGCTCGGAGTCCTGAGGGCAACAGAGACAAATAGACCCCTCAGCAGCGTGTTGATGTGGCACGCCAAGAAAATGAGACTTTTCAGAGGAACTGCGCTCTAAGCACAGACAGAGAAATGAAAAATACCTGAGGTCTCAAACTCTACTCTTTTTACCCTGGGCAACTTCTTTTACCCCAGAGGCAAAAACATCTGCCATATGTTTTCTCTTAAAATGGTAATGCTTTCTTCACAAGAGCTTTATAAGACTTATTAAATAGCTATATAGCATTTCAGAATTGCAAAGTTCTGAAGAAGCATGCTTGTTTTGCCCATACCTACCCCTGCTCCTGAACTGCAAGGAAGGGAATATTACATTTCATCCCTTATTCAGGATGGAGGTTTCTGCAAAACAGCTGGGACCATGCTAGAACAACCCCATACAAATGTATTTTATCACTGCAAATCGATATAGCATACAACCTGGTAAAGTTCGAAAAGTTAGCAGAGTTGGCTGTCTATTAGTAATTTTAACACTACAGTGAAATAAATAAAATAAAAATTCTTAAGTAGTTTACATTCTGTTTTCCAAATTACCTTGACTTTGCAATGAAACATGACTAGATCAGTCAAAACAAAAACCACTTTAATACCTTCACTGCTTCACACAGTCATTTTGATAACTGCATAGATTGAGACATTTTACTACAGAGAAAAAAAATCCATTAATCACTACTATCTCTGCTGTGCTTGTTGTAATGCTCATTACAGAAGATATTTTAGATGTCATCGCTTAGTAAGCAGAATATGTGCTTTTGATATATCACTTTCTCTCTACAGTCATTAATTGCAAGGAAATCAAGATTATACTTTTGGAAACTGCAAGCTGCAAAGCTCATTATTAAGTTTTTCAACATAATAACCTCTAAAAAGTAAATTAAAATTTCATAATGATAATATTCAGCATTTGCAGTTCAGCCCAACGTATGTTTGGACTGTTGGAAGGGAAAAAAGTGAACATTGTGGTCCAACATCTGTCACTTAATCACACGGAGGATCACAAGCAAGACCAGATATTTAAAAGAATTAATGCATGGAGGGGGTTGCTGGAAATAAAGTTGGAAAAATCTATTTGGGCCTAGAGGGGGAATACTCTAATATCTCTATTTCATATACCTTTTCAGGTGAATCCCTTTAAAATAGCTACTGATCTTAAATATTTCCAATGAATTTTTTTATGCCTTTCTTATTGCACTCTCTGTGACTTAGAAAGAGGATATTCTGGCCCATTCTGTAGCCTAGCAGCTTAAGTTTAAGGTTCAGTATGAGGAAGACATTTTAGGAAAAATCAGCTTTCAGCAATGGCTAAAGAATACTATCAAATAAAGTGTTAACAGTGAAGTCCAACTGCCATTGCACTGAACTGTTTTATGGGCATAAGCACTGGATCTGTGGAACAAAAGGAAAAATGAGATACCTTGGTAGAGCCATCACCCCAAGTAATTCCATGACAGGAATAATAAAACACTTTTTTTCAGCTTTCTCAGTTCCTCAAAAGAATATCGACACCACGGCTAAACACAGTGAACTACAAGGAGAAACATCTCTAGCATTCTGATAATAAAAGTCTGATTTTCATCTACTGACTCTACGAAAGCCCCATGCTCTATATGCCATCAAAATAAACTTTGCATCATGTTCATCCTGACAGCTCGCTGTTTTCCCTAGCAGATCTGGACTTGCACAGGCAACGTCCTCTCTCTCAAAGGCTACCTCAGTTTTGTCCCCAGTAAACTATGACGATAAGACTATCTCTTCTTGTTTGACCCAATTAGCCATGAACTGACTCTGAGTACTGAAAAGTATTGTTTTGTTTTCTCCTTGAGAACTGGAAAGTTAAATCATCACCATGCAATTTATCAGCTCAATATGTTTCCAGAAGCTCTTCTGTGCTACTTACAAAAACAAAAGTAACAACCACATCTGCTGGAAGAAAATGATACACTTGTCTGAATTCTTTGGTTCAGTGATTTCTCTCCTTGAATTCTGCCTCTCTTTTGTGTCTGAACAAACTTTTATTATGTTGCTATTACCTGTGGCCAGATAGTAGTAGCAACACTTTTTTGTTACTTATGATTTTTGAAAGTAATAAATAATGGCTTTCAAAAATGGTCTGAGCAACTCCAATTTGGTAAACATACATTCCTGTTCCATTCCTCTTGCCTCAACAGGACCAGCACGTCACAGATTCTCTTCCCCCATCAAGTCTTGAATATCTTCTTTTCAAGCAGCTTGGCCATCCTTCTCAATAATTTTCTTAAGAACCAGCCAGCTAATATAATACTTCTATTTTTTAAGCATATGGATAGAAATCAAATTCACTTTATTATTCAGAAACCAAACCAAGAAAATGCATCTCCCTTTTCGATAACACTCATTTTATTATATCTCTTCACACTGCTGTCACTTCTTAGGAAAACTGTATAGAGCCTAAACACACATAAGAAAGGCAATCTATGTTGCTCTGAACTATTTCGGCAACATGTGAAGTACAGCTTTCAGAAATAAACATATTCAGTAAGTGGAACGAGATCCTTTCATGTAAGGTACAACGATATAAATGCTGCAAGGTGCAAGTGAGAACTTTCATAAAGCTTCTTCTCAGTGTATTATGGGTACATGGCCAAAAGAGTAATAGTTCTGGTAAGAAATCCTGGTACCTTGACTTGTACTCAGTAAATGAAAAAACCTGAAGAAGTACTAGCATTGTTTACTTTTGTAAAGAAATGCAAAAAATCTGTATCTCTGACCTAAAACAACATTTCTTTTGAAGAAGTGTTAAAAGGAAAAATGTATTTAAAAAATAATTAAAATTAGTTTCTTGTCCTTCCTAATTATTACTTATAACAAACAGGACCAACTTTGCAGAAAGTCACTTCTTTCTTTTTTGAAGGCCTTGTATAGAAACCATGCAAATGGCACTTCTCATTGATCTGTAAGCCTCAATCATAGAGTGATGCACATGACTCTTCATGGACATGTAAACTACAGAGTAGAGTAATTTGGTACACATCTTCTCTAGTGCTTAAGCCCTTCCCATTTCATTAAAATATTATTATATTTTCCAACCTACATATGAAAGCTCACATAGCTGCACTTTCAAGTTGGACAGATCAAGATATAGCTTTCTAATCGATCAAAATATTTAATTATATTGATTAGTAAATTATGGGGGAAAACCACTATTAAGTGGTACTTCTGGTTCCCTGAAAATAAGGAAATTCTTTATCAAAATGTAAGTGCATCATAAAAAAATACATTCAGAGTGCTCAGTCATTACATTTTTTCTGCACAATGCTGATTTTGCTGAAAGCTCCTTCAGAACATGATCTTTCTTGGACTTACAAAACCTTGAAGAGGAAACATGAAATGTGCTGACATTGAACCATGTTTATGCAAGAAAAACAGCCCTGCTTTGAACTATGTCTCTTTTCAGATGACCTAAATGTTCATGCAGTTTAAGATACCACAACAGCATTGGCTTGAATCAATCACAGTTCTGCAAAAAAAAATAGTATTTGAATTACATGTTGACAGAAATACATAAAAAATTGGGTATTCTAGTCCTGGGATGGAACTTGCTTACTAGTCTTGGCAGCAGACACAAAGGTGTAGCTGGTTAAATTTAGAGTCTTGGACATTCAGGGGTTTTTTTTGGTTTGTTTTTTTTTTTTTTTTTTTAATTCAGGTCAGCAGAGATCAAAGGTGACAATGACTGGTAGGAGGTGAGAAATTAAAGGTGCAAAGTGCATCTAACTGTAGCACCTCCCTCAAAGCATTCAGTTCTTTTCTCCCCTTCCTCCCATTTGGCGTATTTGCTATTTGCATCTACTGCAGTAGAAGCAAACATTGTCCTTTTAATTTTGTCCTTTGCTGTGCAGAAGTATCACTCATACAGTACACTGAAAAATCAATAGTGCATACAGAACGGATGTGGATTTCATTTCTGAGCTACACAGAAGTCATAGATTTCAGAGGAAAATATCTACATTTTATGCTATACTGATGTTGTGGCTTAATTTAAGGACTTGACTATTTTTACTTTTTGTTTTTTAAAAACCAGACCATTAAATACAAGATCAGTACACATATACAGATATGTATTGTATATGTAAATATGATACAGATATGTATATACAGACATGTATCTTCATATGGAATGTTATGGTAACAAAATACTGTAATTGTTTACCAATCCATGTTACCGTCAGCACAGATGTTGACTCATATGAAATAGAAAATCTACACGGTTACTTTCAAGAAAATGAAGAACTGATATATTTTAAAAAGTGTCCATAAAACTTTGCTAGAAACCATAAGAAGTTACATTTGAAACAAGATGATGGAAAAATAGTTTACACAATGGTATTTATGCCAGCCAAGCATACGCTATTTTTTCTGCCTTTGCTACTTTAAAACAAAACAAAGCTAAAAAAGAATCAAAACAAATCAACCCAAAAACACTTTCTTGATGATTTCAAGCTGACACGTTTGAATATATTATGTTGACTCTGCATCAGTTTTCATATATCATCCTTTACCTTGGTCCAGTTGAAAATTACGCGAGTCATAAATTAGCTTTAAACAAGTTTTGAATCAGCCTGGAACTAGTTTTCAAATTAAAGAGCCGTCAGTATATTACATGGTACTGTCATTTTATTACCCCAATCAATTCTGTGTGGCCTGAGGTAGAAAGAAAATGGATGCTGTCTTCATTTGCAAAGGGTTTATCTCTCACACCAGGCTCTGAAAACATGACTGCAGTAATGAACTGGAAGCCAAAGTTACTAACAAAGACTTCTAACAGTAACAAAGTAGAAATATTTCTCCCCCCTTTTAGACTTACAAAAGGGGAAAAAAAAAGCCGTTTCTGAAACATGAAGCCAGCTTCTTAAGGCTGAAGGACTACGGGAAGAAATTAGCACATTTTTATTGAAGTGCTAAGTGCTTGTAGCCTCAGAGAGTATCATTTTTAGTGCTGCACAGAGGAAAAGCCCTCCTGGGTCAGACCAAAGGTGCCTCTGTAGCCCAGACTGCAGAACAACCCTCCATCAGCTGACTGATCACTCCTACCCGTCCTTACTCTCTCTTACACCCCAGGGGCATACTTTGAAAGTATTCACAACATCTTAGCCAGACTTTGGTAAAATCTAGTGAACATGAGATAGCTGTAGTTCTCCACAGTTCACAGATGGCCAAAGTAAAGCCCCAGGAGAAATGTCGCATTTATCTCAATCTACTTACATGTGAAATCAATCACTTTGCCATTCCTAGGATTTTACCTTGCATTAGTTAATGAGGTAAGAACGTGGGCTTTAAAGTCACGCTCCGCAGCTGTAAAATTTCCCTTCCTCTTTCTATTCTGCCTTTGTCACTCTCCTTATAACAATTTTATTTAACAACCGACAATCTCTCTTCCTCTGCCCTCTCCAAATATAGGAAATTACAAATGCAACCTTTAACGTACATGCACTAACCTCATACGCTGCCAGTCACAGAAGCAATGCCGTTGTTATGTCCTTGGTTATTTTTTCTCTCTCTTGAGAAGGGGACGATGGCTTCTATGTTTATACACTGTCAACACAACAGGGTCTCATTCTTAGCTGACTCTGAAACTATCTCGGTTCAGGTAATAAACCTTAACCTGGCTCTAAAACCTCTGCCTTCTTTTAAAGACAGAAACAAAAGAAAAACCTTTTAAAATTACCTGTTTTCTAAATATAGAAACTTAATTACATTCTTTAGCTTCACACTTTTTTTTATCTTCAAACACACTGTGCAATATGAAGGAACTAGTGAAGTTACAAGAAGTTTCCAATAAATACCCATCTGTTTCAATTTGTTATCCCTCTATCTTTCAATAAACTACAGCACTGACAAAGCAAGCTTGCATCTTTGAAATCTACCTACATTTCCAAGTGTCACAGGGTGCATTCCCACTTTTACAGTTGTTTTAAAATAAGGATGCTACTATTGCTAGTATTTTACTGGAAGTGTTCGAACAAAGTATGAAAGGAAACAGGGTCATGTTTTCTCTGGATGCCTCCTTCAAATGGAAAAAAAAAACCAAACCATGTATTTAAAGCTAGAAAGAACACTCTCAAAATAATGTTTTTCTTATTTATTCTTCCAAATTTATCACATGCAAATAGAAACAGCAAACAGGAGAACATTTTACCATTTGAAGTTATTAACATTCACTGACCTCTGGAACCTGAATTAGTTTCCCCTTTCTAACTCATATATTTTCTACATTTCCATTACTCAGTTTACTAATCCTACCTCTCTTTGGACTTAATTCTCCACCTTTCAACTCAAACTCTCCTAGATTATTGTATTTCCCTTTTACTTTCTCATCATTCATTATTTCCCAACATTCAAAAGCTGTTCTTTTAGCTACCCTTTCAATAGCTGCTTTTTCTGACCCCAGAATTCTCTGAAATGTATTTAAAATCAACACTTAAAACACTATAATAATATAATTAATTAATATAATTAATAAAACCACATTAGGATACAAAAACTACTATTAAACTTCAAAACATAGATTCACCACACTGATCTCATCTCGTATGTGTAATGCAAAAGAATACAACTTCCCTGCTACTGTCGTGGATTAAAGCCATTGATCACAGGTACAGTATGGCTCAAACTACCGGCAAAAATTTCTGTACGAACATGAACATCATCACAAGAAATTTTTAGAATTTCTTCAATAAAGGGAAAAAGCCAATATCTGTCATTTTTGTGCTAAATCTCCTGTGTCCTGCATAATTTGGTAATTATCTGGTGCATCAGAGCAACAGATTTTATATAAATATCCTTTTGCAGGATATTAGTATACTGGCAAGACTGCTGTACTATGCCATTATTGCTGCATACAAGAGTAGCTCAATACTTTTTCCTGTTTTGCCCACACCGCTTTCTTTCTATATATTGTTCTGCTATTTTTTCTTATTATGAATTAGGTTACAGGCATATACTATAGCCTAGAAAGTTATTTTTTGTCCTAATTTTATGTTTTAAGGAGTTTTAGAAGTTATTTTATGGAGTTCTAAAAGCTCTTTAAGACAATACACACAGAATTTATTACTGCTGGATCAGGATATTTCATCTTCCCTGTGCCCATTTTGTACAGCTCTGATCTCTCCGAGCCTTTTTTCCCCGTCTGAAAAAAAACCTAAAACCGAAAGTTGCAAAATAAATTCTCAAACACATCACAAGCATCTATAGCCACAGAAAGTCTGGTGCTTACTGTGTAGCTGTAAGGATATTGCATATAACTGCAATTGTTGACTTCAACATATTTACAGAATGATACAGGCACCTTACACCTAACATTTAAAACAAGATTTTCTAAAGAACAAATGCACAAAGCCAGCTGGTATTACTTGTGGAAGACAGTGCTGCAGCTACAATTGCTCCATGAGTAAGGCTACATTTGGGTTTGCAGTTAAGCAATGTTTTTTTCCTTCAGAAATGACCAGGGGCAGACCACAGCAATCCATTCATACAGTCTCTCTAAAACAGTTTTACTCCATATGTATATCTTTCCAAATCTTGTTTAAATCGCCCCATACTTTCCATGCTCTTGGATTGCTGAGGCAGTGACAACTTGGGAGTAAGGTACAGCAGCAAAATTCCTTCCACCTCTCAGGACCAAGCTGCATATTTGCACAATTTATAGTCAAAGGAGTTTGCTTTACTCCACTGCAGCAGCTTGGGAGAAAGCATACACAAAATTTGCTCACAATACTTGGCTAATACTTAACTTGAATTAGAAGACTGAGCACTTGAGAACATCTCTGCTCCAAAAAGCAGCTGCTTTATTCTAACAAAAATAGAATGTAGCTTAAAAAAGGCTTTCTTTCAAGCACACAATCTTCAGATATTATGCATCAGCATGCAGAGTGTGTCTGTCAGATGTTGGAACAAAGCTTTAAATTGTACCATCTAACTTAATTCTCAAGACAGGGTCAGCACATTCATAGGGTTCTTTTTTTTTCCCCCCTTTGAGAAGTCCTTTAAGTAATATTTATTTAGCTCCTTACATCTTCATCAGCACTGATTCTTGCTTTTCAAGTCCTTGAAGTCCAGATTTTCCCAACATAATGCAAAACAGAGTGATATTAAAATGTGTGATCACCAAAAGCATCACAAAATTGTCAAAGGCTACTTATTAAATCAAGACTGGTTTTCATCTCTCCCCACTTCCAGAATTTTTTTCCAGCAACAAGATGAAATAAAGAAAGGGATTGCACAGTACATATTTTTTTGTGGTCTAAGTTTATTACGCAAGTTTTATAGCTCCCTAAACTTTCCTTATACGGTACCCACTTATCTGCCTGTGCTTCAGAGGTTTTCTATAAACAATCTACCCTGCTCTGGCGGAAGGCTCTGTGTGCCCTCCACACCCTTCTTTCCATTTTGCCACAGCCCTATTCTTAATTCACCCCCTTCTCCCCTAGAAGGGTTTCTGTGTATTTCTCCAAGTGGAATTTTCTCATTCTTATCGAATGTGTGTGTGCTCACGTTTCCCATTCTATGCCAAAGGTGCTTCTTGCAGTCCCATTATTTCTTCCCATCCTGCTTTTCTCTCTCTCCCTCTCTTCCTCTTCCTCTCTCTCTGTAAGAAGTACCATAATTTTATTTTCAACTGATAAAGCAGAACAAAACATTAATTCAAGGCTATTAAAATATTTTTAAAGAATGAATCTATCTATAGAAAAGTTTTCTATAAAAATGTTTCTTACATCCTCCTTTTCAAACCTAACATCTCAATGTGCCAAATTCAAAAATCTCTTGGACATGCTTTAAGAAGCTTCACACAAATGTTAGGAACACTATTTAGTGGGTGCCCCTGACTTATTCATTCATGCTAGTCACTGGAGTAATCAAAGAGTATTTCCATATAACTTTATACTACTAAATAGAGATACATACTCTTAATATAAAGTAGCCAGCTAAAACACAAGGATATTTTCTTCTGTCAAACTGAGGTACGTTGACAATGGGCTGTTTACTAAAAAGGGAATGAACAGTCCAGTTGACACAGTTTAAGATGTGACATTAATCAGCCATCTTTTGCTGAGCCCACAGGAACTGAAAGGTCACAGCTAGTGCCACTGCTTTAAAGTGTCCTCAGAAAGGCCTGGAAATTCCTCATTCTTCCCTAATTAAGAACGCTGTAAATGATACATGGAATGATGAGGCTAAATTCACTCGAAATGTCAACTTTACTGTCTTGTTTTAGGAGGCATGAATATTTTCTCTGTAGGTTTTTTTTTTAAAGATTACATCTGCTGAACAAAATTCATTTTTATGTTTCTCATCTGTAGTAGAAAACACACACCAAGTCCCTTACTCTTAAATATAGCTGCTTAATAACATTGTAGACAAGATTCTTTCAGTTAAAAGATATGCATACAGTGCTTATACAAACATATAAATGATAAAATCTAATACCCTAGCACTATATATCCACGTATTAATTGTTAGGCTTTTGACCTTGAGACTACTGATATGTGAATTCCATGAATTCTTTTATCAAAATAGGAATGAAATAACTTTTATAGTCAATGAAACCAAAACACAAATATACCTTTGATACAGCAAACTTAAGAGTGGTTTTAGTAGTCACTTCATACCAGTAACTATTGTGGTGCGACAGGAACAGCTCTTTAGAGCAAAGCAGTTGGTGTTGAGGATCAGCCAGACGTGCTATACATGTTTCAAAGATACAACTAGTTTGGTCAGAGAGACAGCATGCCCATTAGCAGTCAGAATACATCCTCAGCTCCAGTGTCCCTTGACAGGAAGCCGGTTTGCACACTCTTGAGACCACTCTGTAATGTGAACCAAAGCGTAGCAATTGGTGGCAACTGGGTGATTCCTTTCAAAAATGCATTCCCGATCTTAACCAAAATGCTAAGACAAGAACACACTAAAATACCTCAGATTAAAATCCATGAAAATGAGCATACCAGAATGTAGAACCATTTAAGATAATCAATAGGAAATGTTCAAAATAACAGAGTATTTTAAATACCAGCTTTATTCAGAATTCAGTAGTGTTACCCTGAATTATCAACAGTTCCCTTCCTCCTACTGAGATTCACTACACTGAAAGCTCTCTGGAGCCTAACAACTCCCCCTCCCTCTTCACACCCCCCCACCCCACCCCCACCCCCCCCAATTAAAAAAAGAATAAAAGAGAGACAGACACACTTAATGCCTTACTTTTAGAGGATGGTTTGATTGCTGCCCTAAATTAATTGATAAACACATTCAACCATCATAGGGAAGATCCTGGTTCACTTCCCTTTTCCTCTTCTTAAGAGGGTTCAAAATTGTATTTCCCAAGGTATTGCTTAAGCCATCTTACTATTCTTTAGCTGAAGCAGGTTGCTTTGCATGGAAGACTGAGTCAGTGGGTAAAATGGTTCATTGTATATGAACCAGGGTACCTGAGAAGGGGTACAAATTGTCTTCTGAATATTTTACTATTTTATATCAAGGAGCTTTTCAGTCTCTGTCTATGCTGTACCCAGAAAGTACATAAACAACAATAGGTCTGTAGGTCATTCCAGTGAGAGAATTAATAACAGATTAATAAATCACAGCTCCCAAATCTGAAACTTTTTGTATTTTCTCATAATTACCTTTTAAATGTAAGATCCTTGAAGCTACCCTTGCATGAACACAGACATCTTATAATAACTTTCAAAAAGTTCCTTACCACCAGCAATGGAAAAAAAAGTATTTAGAATATCGTTTTGCTCTGAAGTTCCTCTGCCTCCTGCTATACTTTCAACCTAAACAAGCAGTGGAGATATGCACTAAAAGAAAATGGTAGGTCAAACTGCATATTCATTTAATAGATAATATACTTGCAAATATTAGTATCTCATATGTATCCTTATTTATTGCACAGGACTGGTTACACATTTAATATTCATTATGTCAATGACTATCAATCTGCTGATGCCCTTCTATTTCCAAAAATAAATATGTGATGTGATTAACCCACTCTAAGTACACTTGTGTGTACCTTCTACAAATACTGAGTTATCTTGCTATTTCCTTTTTGACACCTCTTTTCTTTGGCTATTTATACCACATCTGAAAGGATACCATCTGCCCTTCAGCCTTCATGAGATTAGTAGCTAGAAGAAATCTTGATATCTACAGATTCAAAGGTTTTCCACATATGAAAGATTTTGGTACGGTTTGACACAGCTGAAATACACTTAAGACTTTTAAACATGCCCAAAGGCGTTTCAAACCACTGAACCAGATAATAATTTTCACCTGTTACCAAAGACACATTTACTTAAAAAAATCTAAGATAAACTTAATTGCTACCAGAATTTAACAATGCACTATACATTTTAAAGGTTTTGTGAAAATTTTTTCAAAAGCCATCCTAAAATTCCACATAGTATTTGTGCCTTTTCTTGGTAGAGCTGACTGTAATGCTCTTACAGTTATATTCCCACATAAGCTATTTGCTGACCCAATTTTAAGAAGAGGGAACTTTTCTGCTACAGTATGCTAAAATCCAAGTGACGAGACACTCCTTTGCCCAGAAAGTGGCTGACACAGCACAAATTGGCAATGCCCAGCTGTCTTCTGCAAAATGTGATTAAATGTGGCTGGCACTAAGAGAATCTCTGAGAATGGTGACTAAACCTCACTACCACTATCTAACATGACGACGAATAGCAAATCTTGACTCTGCTAAAATTCATTACTTGCTTAGCACTTCATAAAATGAACCTTTTTTTGTTTCTTCCCCCCTCTCCTTTCTCTCTCCTGGTTCAGTGTGATTAGATTTTGCCCAGGCAGTGTTAGTAATTTATACTGATGAGTGACACATTACTTAAAGTGATTTCTTTGAAAGACTTCAAAATAAAATCAACCTTGAGAGTAAATATGAGCAGGTAATTAGGCAACTATGATAATGTGTTCAGATCTTATCCAGACACTAACAATTAAAGATCTAATTCTTCTTCCGCCATATAGAACATGATTACAGGTGATGTGCTAAGATGATCTGCGGGGTAATAAAGTTGGACTAGTAAGGAATTAAGATATATAACTCTTCTTTAATTACATACCTTCTAGTTCCATATAAAACATAAGGCAAGAAATATATTTCTAGGAAAGAAATTTATCTCGGGAATTTGGTAGCAACAGAACACTACGTTGCAAAATTAAGGTGGAATGGGATGCCACCAGCCTCCAGATATACCTTTGCACCTATCAGGATTCCTGTTGTTTATGTCATTGCAAAGCACGCACCTTTTGCTATATTCTGTTGAGTCTTCAATTCTTCATGAATATTCAAATTAGAAAAGACTGTGTACAATGAAGCTGTTTTTTAATACTGCCCTCCTGGCCGCTTGTATCACCTAAACCAAGAATTTAATCAAGGCGCAAAAGGTTAAAAAATTCAAAAGTCAGTTACAAGCTTTTAATTCACGCTTTTTTCAGACGCTTTCAAAATCAACATGTGTTTCACTACCTAAGTAAATAACAATCAAAATTTCCAATAGAGGAGTTAATGGAAAGTAGTAATGGTCAATTACAATTTATTGGTAAATTTGCTTATAGCTCCACTGTCAGCATGAAGCCCCTAATTATCAATATTCAAAAGGCTCATTATTTTAGGAACTCTAGAAGTAGGAAGACAATTGGATTGATGAAGTAGATCTGAATGTGTATCAATGGTGTAAGCTATGATGCTTCAGGCAGCTACAATTTGGTGACTCTCATATGAGTATATCTTCCTTTTGTGACTTCACTTGGAACGTAAAACAGAGAAAATGGGTTAAAACAACTGTCTTCGTGTCTTTTACATTTCAATGTAGCATCTTCAATATGTAAAATTCACTGTGACAATGCTGCTCAGTATTGTAAATATCTAGAAATTGATTTTCAAAAGTAAGAAAGAGAAAGCCTCCAGTTCTTTTAAGGAGCAAGCATTCCCCCTGTCCTTCCTAGACACCAGTCCTCTATCAGCCTTCTCACATCCTTTGGGAGTACACACAGCTGCATACCAAAGAGGAGGTATAAAATCTTCCTGCTGCAGGGTGCTGCTCAGGGCGGAAAAAGCGCTCTCGTTTTTTATTCTCTCACACTGCATTAGCATAAAACCAGGTTTAGTGGCTTTACTTCAAACATGATGCTAGCTGCTTTTTGGATTTTTCCCAATTGCAGACAGGTCCCAGCAGAGATTACTTGCCACTCAGCACTAGAGTAGCAGGCAACGTAGGCTGTAAATTCATTTTGTCATGGCTTAGGAAGTATAAGTCATAACTCAGGAGAAGGGCTATTTCCCAGACATACCATAATTGTGAGCACGTTTTGTTGGAAGCATCACCTAAAGAAAGTAAGGAGTAGCAGTGGTATTTCTAACAGCTGCCCATGAAGAGATTTTGCTTCCTTAACCACTACCTTAGAGTAGCTAATAGTTATTCTATCAAAACTAAACCACATCTAAACTAGAGGTTTAGTCATTTAAATACTACATTGTGTATATTCAGATCAGATGCATTAAAAATGTATAATCACTACACTGTGTTTGTGATTTATATTTTTTTTAAGTCTAGTACTTTACTAATGAGGTACCTCTTAAATGTTCTAATGGAAATTAGACACGGGTGTGTATTCTAAGCAAAGCGAAAATGACCAAGCTTTCTTCTAATTTCAGCCATCCTTGATTGTTTTTACTTCACTAACAGAATTTTAGTTGCAAAAATGCAAAACTGTCAAGACAAATTAAGAAAAGCAGGACTATCTCAGTAATAACTTGATTCCTGAGACACTCACAAAGCCTCCTGAAAAAATAATTTCCTTCATTTTAAAGACAGTATAATGACACCAGAATGAGTCACCCTTTTCAGTAGCATTCGAAACATCTTTTCCTCCCGCTTTTGTCATAAAATATTCAGCATTATGGAAGGCATTACATGATACTACTGCCCTCCCATTAAGAAAAAGAACTTATAATAGTGTGCAAAGTTTCAGCTTTGGAAAAAATTCTGCATTGTTGGGTCGTTTATGAAAAAGAGTGAAGCTAAGCAGCAAGTGATTTCTTCAATCTTCTGGAAGAGAAAAAATATGGGGAAGAAGAAAATTAATCTTGGAAACCAAATAATTTTTGGACCAAGTACCATTAGGATGAGGCTTTTTTGACAAAAATACTAATTTAAAGCTGCTGCGCATAGTTTAAATCTTAATTTTCTAAGAATATACCACTGGGAAAACAGACTCATCAGGTTTATTATAACTGCTGGTTTTTGACAAAGTTTAATGCAAGAAAAAATTATGTATTTCACTTTGCATTCCTAATTGGTACTTCATTTTTTAAAACATTTTAATTAATACTCTTTGATCTATCCCAGTGTTATGCTTCAAAATCAGAAATCTGTTTTTGCATTTGGAACAACAGCTTATTAAGAGAAAGATCCCTGTATTCCAATTTCTTTAAACTTCTGGCTGGTATTAGATGTACTCTCACCTGTGCAACCAAAGAGACTTGTTCAGACAAGGTTATGGGAAAGACAATGCTGTACTGTATTGCCTATTTTTTACTACATTTTTTTGATACAGTTAAGCTGCACCTAAAAAGAAGTACAAGCACTAGTGATGATGAGGATCTGGCAGTCAGTAACATGGGGTATTGGAACTGGCAGAATCGATTTTGATGTGGAAAATAATCAAAATATTTAAAATAAGCATCCATTCCAGAAACATTTTACAGTGCTTAACCTCTTTTTTCATTAAAACCTAAGCTTCCCATTTACACTATGGGAATGTCCTTCTGCCAACTAAGTGTATCTGATTATTGGGATTAATTTGGAGATTTAATACCAACTAACTTTATGCTGAGCTTATCCGCTATTCATAAATCAAGTTCCATCTTAAGTTAATTTCAAGGCTGATTATTTTTGGAACATTTTATGGTATAAATTATTCATTACATAGATCTATTATACCTGTTTGCCAGAAAATATCAGAGGCTGTGCCAACTCTTTTTTTTTAAATATGTTACCTGGGGAGCAAATATTAAAACACAGTTGGCAACATTTCAGCCAACTGATTAGAATTACTGTACACTGCAATTTCACCCTTTTTTTTTTTACCATCTTGATAGTGAAATGCATTTCTGTGCCAATGTTTGGCATTACTGAAGTTCTTAAAACAAGGCACAAGTAGTGTAAGGACTTGTGTTAAATCTTCACACAGCCTTACAGATCTGGATAATTCTCTCTTGCTCAATTTTAAGGAAAAAAATCCAGTGCCCATGTTTGACTGCTCCTCACAAACATAGGAAAACAACAAGGATTTCAAATTAACCACATATTTTCCAGTTGCTATATAAAAAACATCTTTTGTTCCACATCACGCAAGAAACCAAAGTCCTAATCTGATTTATGTAGCATAATTCAACTCTCCTCCAGTACCACAAGTACTAGCCACACCTAAAAAAAGTGAAGACAGCTTCTACCTTTACAAATGCAGTCAGTGAATTACACTATGCAATTTGTTATTCTGTAAACCACTTCGAAATACTCAACTTCTGGCTGAAAAATATTGCGTAAAAATGGAACTTTTTTCCATTATATAATGTTCTGCTTGTATTAGCAAGCAGATTTATTAGCAGTATTCTTTTATCATTTTTCGACAGCCATGGTGGCGGTACATTTGCTTGTATGTTGTGTCCTTAAAAGGAAGTGCTCTGATACAACAGCCTCTCTGATGTAAACTGACTAAATTAGGGTTACAGTTTCTTTACAAGCATTGCAGTCACCCTTTGTCAGAATATGCAACCAAAACAAGTTTGAATTAATACAAAAGACCTTTACAGATAAGGAGATTTTTGGTTTATTTTTGGAAAGATGTATTTTAAATGTAACTACTTAAAATCACATTGTATTGAATGATACCTACAAAAGCACTATAAAACATATTTAAGACATGAATAAGCATGCATATATACTACCACTGTGTGTCAACCTCATACATTACATTCAAATAGGGTTTTCTTGTATATATAAAATGTTAAAGATATTGGCTATATTGAAGATGCGTTGTTCTGAACGTTTAGTAAATGCCCAGATAAAAGTCTGTCCGTGCAACGCTGATTCAATCATCTTCTGTGTGTACTCAAGCAAGGAGAATCCCACCTAAACTATAACCCTTGCTAATCTAAACTAACTGTCTTGGCTCCCTCCTATAGTCAGCGGACAGGAAAAGACAGCTCCAGAGAACAATTCATCCAAATCTAAGGAAAATGTCTACAATAAGGGAGCAGTATCGACATTCGGAAGCCAAGACACAGGGTGAGTAAGAATTAAAATTTCTATTAAATTAGTTACTCAGTTTGCAATAGTCCAGACCACATCATTATGCAGACCTAGTACTTTCAAAACACAGCTTACACTATCACCCACCGCAGCTCTGAAAATCCAGCCTTTTTCTGTGATGGGCCAAGAGATCCAAGCTGGGCAACAGTAAACAAGGAGAAAAAAATTACTGAACATTTGAAAATTTTGATTTGTCTAGCATTCACAGGAGCTCTGGGGTGAGACAAAGGTAAAATTCAATCTTCTGGTCACAATTCAGCTACTTCAAACAGAAGTTCAAGATTCCTTTTCTTTCGGTTCCTGAAATCATCTCTTCATTTTTAATGCCTTGCAAAACCTAAAGACAGTATCTTCTCCTAATACGCAATCCAAATTAAACCCTTTCAGTGACCCCCGACAGCTAAATCAGAGAAGGCAGGGGTCCTATGGGGGGGGGGGGGGAAATCACAGCATGAAGTGATTAAAGGCTGCAAATTCACTCATAGCCACAGAAGGACTTGAAGAACTTCATGCCACCTTAATTTTGATATTTCCTAAATTTTGAGAGCTTGACATCAGGATTTTGTGGTTTCATTTTTTATTTGTTAATACACTTATGTGAAACTACGCATGTGTGAAGAAATGCTTCCCGAGTTTCAAAAAAAGACATGAAGAAGAAAATTAAATTAAATAAACCATAAGGAGATTGTCACCTGCACAACTCATTAGTAGATCAGGAACTTCAACACTCCTCATAGGCCTTCTTAACCACCCACTTTATTTTTTACTAGAATAAAATTCCAAGGACTACAGGAATAAAATTGAATTGCTCACTTTTTTATTTTTATCTGACCAAATTAAGAGGCTTGAAATAAACTGTACATTTTAATTTTTTTAAATTTTAAATATTATTTCAAACATATTAAATATTTTAGTATTACAGTGTCTGATTACATTTGCTTATTCACCATGTGAAAGCGAGATACACCCAAAGAAATGCTTCTACTTGGCTAATAAGTAAAATCATCTATGATTGCTTTCCAACTCAGAAAGTGTACAAAAAAATATTACTTGCCAGGGTTGGTGTGCCATGCATTTGTAGTTCCAGAAAATATTTCCTGAGGGGTTTAGATGACAATTCTATGCATATATACTAACAATTTATTTCCACTGAAAAAATGCAATACAGTAAAAAGATGAAATAAAACCAAACTAAACAGAAGTCTAGAGACAAGGCAGCTGATCTTGCAGCACTCAAATAATGACCTGACATGTACACTCTGCAGCATTTTGCAAAATGGATTGTATGCAAAGATGAGCAGACAGAAACCTAACTAGCACGGTCACTGTAACCACCATGATATATGTTTACACTCTTCGCTGCCTTGGTCCTTTGCAAAATTTTTAAATCGGAGGAGATTCTTTAAACAGTACTTTTTAAATGGAAGGCAATAGAAAGAAATCCACATCTAATAATAAGGAGACCTCATTATGAGAGCCTTATCACACATAATGAACAAATGGAGAGGCCACATTTATTCCTACTGAATATTACTACATCATAATATTGAATAATTGGGTTTATATTTTATTTATTTCATTTTTATTAAATTGAACTAAAATAAGGTTCTATACTCCTTCTGAATATCACTATTTGAAACTATCAGCAAATTTATGATTTAGAGTGCTGTTTGGCAATCCTGAAAGCACACTGTAATCCTTTTGCAGGGTAGACGGATAATGTTATAGAAACGGAGAGCTTATAGGTTTACTTCAGCTTTCATGTGATGTAACAAAATCTACAATGTTTTTGAGATGAGAGAGCTTGTCAGACCTTAGTAGTGAGCATCACCCATTCCATAAAAGTGACAGCGAGTATTACCAGCAGAGAAGCTGTTGCCCTCATGCCCTACAGCAAAGTCACTGTCTGTCTATTATTTGACAGGCAGGGTAATATGGGAATATGTTACGCTGGTGGAAAAATTGACACAATTGCTGGAGAGTCCTGTGACTAGTATGAGCAAAATGGAAGTCGCATGTCCAATGCTTGTGACAGATAACAATTTAAAGCATATGTTTATTACCGCTAAATTACATCCCTTATACTGCTGACACCCACAAGTGTTTAGCAAAATCTGAAAATAAAATCACATTCTTTGTTGTCAGCAGTATGCAACTTTTCCTGAACATCTAAAACTAAAATTCATAATTAGAAATAAAAACTAACTGAACCATTACATGCTATGCACTATAATCTCTCATCACTGAAATAGTGTCATTTACCTATCAATTATTTTCAAGGCCCAATACTGCTACAGAAGATGTTGTTGGGGAATTTTAAAATGTATACTATAACAGTGATTTAATTTGGATCAAAACAGATGAATAAAGTTGAGGAATGAAAACTAAACAATAGCCTCCTTGGCCAAAGCTGGAAATTCAATCCCATTTTGCTGCTATAATCTGTAGAAGAAACTTCACTGTGACACACAAAAATTGGATTTAGTGAGTGACTGAGAGATGGAAATTGCTGGTAGCTCAGGCTTGCAATTTATCCACAGGTCAGGCAGAGTGCAGAAAACAACGCAACTTTCTCTATGGTTTTCCTCTTCCCAGCTCTAAGCACACATTCGAGAGACTACCCCCTCTAGTGAGGGGTAGAAAAAGCTGTCAAAGGCTGTGCAAAATTGTCGATATATAATAACTATCCTAAAGCCATACAGAATATTGAATCTGAAAATGATTAAGTACATAAACAAGCCCTAATCCTTTAAATAATTTGTTCACATTAAGGAAGGTCTGTAAGGAGTTTAACTCAACACCATGTTGTTTGAATTTGTTATACACTATAGAATAAAACAAAAAAAAGCTGCATAAAAAAACTTTTTAAAACATAGACAGCAATATAGCTTTTTCAGAGAAATTTCTCTGCACAGCTCTGTGGAAAAGCTATGGGAAAGTGACTAAGCAAAACCACAAGGAGTCCCCATAAGACAATTTTTTAGTATCTTTCATATTCATTACATTTTCACTTGTATACAATTCAAATTGCCTGTGCTTGAAAGTGCAAAAGACTTTATTTAAATTTACTCATTAAAAATCTCTATGAATGAAAAAGAAAATTAGACACAATAACAAGCATTTTTTTATTTGTAATAATCACTAAGATAACACAATATATACCATCATTCTAACGATAAACTTTGTTTACTCTTCAGAACATTGTATTTTTCAACACGCACCTTAAAACTAACACAAGCCCTGCACTAAGTGAAGACAATCACATTAATTTACATGATAAAGTATTTTTAAAATTTCATCTGGTACATAGTGTGCTGATCTCCTGGAAAACACATTTAGAAATGACAAACCCTGGTTTTTTTGTTTACTCAGAAAAAAAGCCAAGAGAACAGGAGACAGAAGATTTTAACTAACATTGTCAAGAACCCCTTTTAGTTTAAGCAGGTGACAGAAATTCAATAACAATTTTAATTCACTCTTGGAACATCCATTGCATGTAAGTGGCATTCAAGAAAGATTGCTTCATGTCCAAACTGTAGTGGACAGCTAATTTCCAATGTCTGTCTTCGTAACTCCTTACAGAAGAACAATTTGATTAACCACCCCCAAGGTTGAAACTGAATACCATATTTTTCCAGTTGGAAAGGGACACTAGTAAGACAAAAAATTATACCTCTCTCTGAACATTTTGTATCTTCCATTCTTAAGAGTAACATCATGAAAGAGATTAAGTATCAAAGTATGCTAATGGGTAACTTATGACAACATCTCTGCATGGCTGTGTCCCTGTGCATCCAAATGCTGAGTCACTTCCTTACTGGTTAAAAAATTCTGCGGAACACAAAGAAAGTGCCAGAATAGCCTGTAACATTTTAAAGACTCTCACAATGCTCTGTTATTTTAACAGTGAGGTATCAGATGCCATTTATAAATCCCATTTTGAAAATCAATTGGAAAGTGTCTCTTCAGAGGTTATGGTGATGATAGAAAAGAATGCTAGAACTAAAGAAGCTTCTGTGCAGACAAAGAAAGAATCAAAATCTTTACTTTTTGAAAAGTTGGTACTACAGAAGCATACTATTCCTGTCAATATTATTAGAGAGAGTTAATCCATGTCAAAAATTCATTTCTAGTTTTAAAATGTTGTATTTGATCAAGGCATACCAATCATTATAAAGTATTAACAACCTTCATATGATTTTCCAGTGAAAAAAACAGGTTCAGTAATTCAAATAATCTTCATTTATTTAGAAAAAACATGTTTTTTCTAAACCTCTGACATGTCCTTAGAGGTTTGTATTCTGTACTACTCCTGAAATACTTTCACTTGTCAATAATGTTACCAATCCTGAAATAGCATCCATACTCACTCCTTTCTCAGAGAGAACATAATGTGAAAAGAAAGCATTTAGCTGGGATAATAAAATTCTCTTTATTAAGAATATTTCCATTCTGCGTACATTCTGGTTTTTACTTGATTTACAGAGAATCTGAAATCATTATTTTAAAACCTTCTACTGTTTTTCAGAACAGACCTATGTACAGCATTTCAACAAAAACTTCAGACGCTAAGTCTGCTAAAACCAGAATAATTCAACTATTTCACAGGATGAATTAACTTACTTTGGAGGATGTAGAGTCACATTCCTGACAAATCCATCCATAGCCGGTCTGTTTAGGAGACTTTTTCAAGGGAGGGTCTAGACAGCCAAAGTGGTAGCAAAGCTTGCATTCATCACACCTGCAACAGAAAAAAAAAAAAAATATATATATATAAATGGTACTTCTATACTCTTTTAGACTGAGCTTTCCTGCAATTCTCAGCACAAGATTTCCTGATCCATTATCATGACAGAGAAAATCCATTTTCTGTAAGGTGTATTTTCAAACACAATCACCTAAGTAGGTTCTGCCTAATTTGGAATATTCTGACGCAGACACTCATACATCACCTTTGTCTACATCTTATATAAATGACATTAATTCCGAGACTTGCAAATGAAAGAAAAAATGTATAACCAGCTCAGTTTTTTAGATACTTCAATGTCATTCATTGCCATTTATTTTCAGAAATTTGGGGTTTTTTTAGACAATGACAATATTGATTTTCATACTTCTAAGACACTATTTTACACATCTACTTTTTGAAGGAAAACTGTGAAATGTTTGCTCACATATTCAACAACTCAAGTATAATTTACAGCTATGAATTTTATTTTTACACAGGACTATGTGGTTGATAAATAAATGTACAAAATATTTTCTCATTCACTTTGACTTTTTCTGAAAGGGGCATTAATTTAAAAGGATTTCACTGTGATCTTTCACTTATAAAACTGCACTATGTACACACAACAATCTTACGGTTTTTGGTTTGTTTTTTTTTTAATAAATCTTTCATTCGTATTTAGTACTATGCACGGTCCACATAAAAAGCTCAAAATACATAGCATAGCTATTGTTCACCCATTCTTAGTGTACCAGCATTGAAGAAATGCGACAATGTAACAAATGCTTCATGAAAGGATTTTTAAATCAGTCCAATAATATGCTCAAAATGAGAAAGATTTTAAAAGCAAATAATAGAGATTTTAATATATCCTACTGAACTTCAATTTAGTTGCATAACCCCCTGTATTCTTTTGTGTGAAAAAGAAAGCTTTTTTCAAATTTATTTTGCAATATTCTCTTCATTAAATACCCTTAAACTCTGAATTAAAGCCAATATAAATAATCCAAAAATAGGAAATAGAGTAAACATTTAAAAATCAAATTTTCTGCGAAATCCCCTACACTTTCTTTCTCTGCTTCCCTGGACAGTCATTTTCCCCTCTACAAAACACACAAAGACAAAAATCTCCAAAAATTGCAATAATAGCATGGCACAGGCATCATCAGATCAAAGACAGAGGGATATAATTTATCAACAGAACACACAGTGCATCACAGAAAGAGGATTTAACTAACAGAACATACTGCTGTATTAACAGAAGAAAATGTTCATGTGATTTTTCTCCAGGGATTCGTCTCCAGATAAAAAGAAGTAACCATTTTCTGATTATGATTGATTAACCTAAGTAAATACATTTTTCCTTGCTGACAAGGCTGTGCTTGCTAGGGAAGCCTTCTGTTTTTAGCAGTTATATGTAAGACATGAGCACTGTTAAGGTTATTGCAGGTACTGTCTTCTGCCAGGTAGAAACTAAAAGCGATTATCTACCTATCCACAGTATGCGACACTGGACTGACACGGTTTTGGTATTTATGGGATAATGGGATATACCATAATACAATCTATATCCTTAGGATTGTTTAGTAATAACTCAATCTAATTCCAGGACAAAGAAAACAAAAAAGGAAACCATTCTCAGTTTTTAAAGACACAAGAGTTCTAATGTAGAAACATATTACTTACAATCAGGAATATATGCAGTTTTATTTCTTGTGAAAGGCATATTAAAATAATAAAAAGGTTGAGAGTGGGAGATGAGACAGGTTACACTCCTACATCCCAACAGCTTATGTGACCTTCAGCAAAAGATTAAGCCTCCTTTGAGCCTCAATGTTCTCATCTGTAAAGGAATACATTTTTACTAACCTATTTCTATATCCAGAATCTTATTCACGTATCTGCTTGCATTTGAGCAGTGCTTATCAGAACTCCATTCTTGTAAACTCTTTGAGATCCTCTAAGTAACACAAAATAAAGCATCACAGTATTTCTGACTGATTTAGTGTATTTTCAGAGCTTAGTCCTAAAATCTACATCTGGCTTCAAACAATATTAATTTAGATTGTTTCTGAAGTGATTGTCTATAAACACAAGTGTTTATATGTTAAAAAAAAAAATGTTTCCCCTTTAAAATTACGCTTTGTCATCTCTTACATCTTTTCCATTTTGTATCTAGAGTGTGGTATCTCCTGGCTGCACCTTCAGCCACGTTTCAAGGTACGCTGAGGGAGTTAGCAAGGCTCGGTTGAAATAACCAGAACATTATAAAATTAAATACAGATCTGGAGGCACCATTCTAATGCTGAATGTTTTTAATATTTATTGTCATTAATTTTTAGCACTTCAAAGCTGTTTAGTTTGGCAGAAGAAAAATTGCATTTTCCTAGAATGAGTTAAAAATATCTATATGAAAGTTTTCAGATACTAATTGCTTCTATCTGCATCTGCACAGCTGAGAACACGTAAATAACAAAAGCATATTTTCATGTATCAAAACATAAGTTGCATGGTGATAAAAATGCAACTCTACTAAATATTTTTAAACACTTCCTTCGCACTGCTTTTTATTGGAATACAAATTCTGTATTGTGGAACACAAATCCACTGATTCTGAAGTTCCCAGAGCATGATGTTGGGAAAATGGATGAATATACACTGTACCTTGGTTAAAGATGATGCCCTAGCTGTCTGGCAACTCTCTTGTCTGCTGAGACTGACTTTGGACAAAAAGTGAAGCTTATACACATCACAGTACAGAAAACAAAATTGGCATTCTAAATTCCTAATTCCAAAAGAAAACCTTATACCTAGGTTAAAATGGCACTAGTAAAATGAGATTAAGCCCTCAAGTGTATACTATTACTTGTGTTCTTTTGTCTAGCAACATAAAATGATAGAAAATCCACTGTCAGATTCAGAAAATAAGAAAGCGACACAAAATAAGGAGTACTTTCAACTCAATTAGAGAATGAAATTGTTTGGTCACAAAAGGTGTCATGCTGACACTCTCACAGCCTTTCGGTAAATGCACTTACAGATCAATCACAATACGGACATTTACAGAGCAAAGGACCCACACTGCACTGTCATTTACAAATATCATCCACTTCCATCCTGATGATGGCTTAACAGTACAAGTTAAACTACTGGGCTGGGCAGGGGGGGAGGGAAAGAAACCACTTCCTCCCATTTTAAAGCTTCAGTTAAAATTTGTACCCTTGTGGATACAAGGTCACAACTTCAAAACAGTCCTTAAACTAGCAAATATTTTATCTTGCTATTATCTGTGCATAACTTTTTTTGTAGTTAAGTATACGATTTACAAATGCAATTAAATGTGCAGCCATCTTCAATGGCCTGGCTAGCAGTTGTACTGAAAACTTGGTGAAAATAAAAACAGAGCTCCACACAAAGATAAGCTAACCTAACCTCCTAAATTACCTCTAACTGACAGGTAATTGCTTACTATCAATGTTTTAACAAGCCTGAAATTACTTTATGCATCAAAATTAGAAATCGCTGTGTTCCTCATTCCAGCAATTAATGAGGATAGATATATGCTCACTATATAACGAGAAAATAGGGTGTGAGAAGAAAGGTGAATTCTGAAGGAGTTAGGTTAATAAATTTAAAAATAATAAAACAAAACATGCTTCACTTATAAAAATATAGAAAACAAGTCAGCTATATCTTCACAGCAAGAAAGCTTGATTAGACATTTCCATACCTGAAATATGCCTGCTTTGTTCTCTAATAAAGTGATCTCCATCTGCTCATGCCCTTGGATTGTTTTTATTAGTTTTTTAGCAGTACAGCTGGCCGTGCTCAAGCCCTACATAACTCTGCATTTTCCTGTTCATAATTAACTAATTATGCTCTAATCAATAGTGTAGATACTGATTTTACAATGTAAATGAGATAAATGAGATAATGGCTGGGGTTAATCTCATTTTATTTACAAAGCCCAGCACACACATCCAATTTCATTACATTGCATCTACCTGCACAGGAGGGAGTCTTATCAGTTGGCCTGCAGAAGTCTTCCTGTGACCACTGGGAAAAAAGACCTGTGCTTTTACATAGGAACAGTGAATGCAAAAGCTGCCCATCACTGGCACATTTGTAAGTCACTGGTTAATATCATTGAAAACCACAAAGAGCTGATTCAGCCAGAGTGAAGAAACCTATTTTGCATTCACAAGACAGCATCACCCATCTATAGCTGTAAAAGTAATTACCTACATGTCCCTGAAACACAACATTAATAAGCTAATCTTTAAATACAACTTTCCAAATATGCTTCAGAGACTACAGAAAATCTCTCACTTATGTACACATCATTGCACATCGTCTGCAGTGTTATGCCAGAAGGTACCATGTTGAGCAAAATACAAAATTGCAAAATATATATACTACTCCCTATTCATCACAACAGCTTAGAAAGATTTACTTTAATGGCAAAAAGATATAAAACTTTGATACACTATTGACAAACCATCAACACCATTCAAATTTGTCATATAAGCCTTACTCTGGCAAACTCAAAAGTAATTAGAACAAAATTAGAAGCAATCTAATCCAGAATTTTTAAACGCTCAGAGAACGGCAGTGAGACGGGTGTGCACCCACTCACCCATTAGCTGGGGGGGATGCAACAGGATGGCTATTCCAGCACCTGTGTGGATTTGACTTTAACTACTGATATGAATTTTCTCTTGTTGGCTTGTTCTGGACCCCATTTCTGACTAAAGGCTCTTAACCCCTGAGGAACTGATGCTTCTCAGGCACTGGTCTCTCACTCCCCTTTAATCCCTCAGTGTCCAACTGCTGGGCTCCTCTGAAACTGCAAACAGCCAGAGACATGCACAAGTGGGTTCATTTTAGATTGCAGCACATTCTTGGGTTCAGATGAACAACTTAAAACCAGCTATGACATTTTAAGGCACTGTCATAATTTTGTTTCTTGTTAGTGGCTGTATGACAGATCTGATGGAAAGGAGCATGTAAGCATTCCCCCAAAAAGAGAGCAAGCTGATGTAGCTCAAGTGAATTCAAACCATAGAACCCAAGATGACTGACTTTGGACTGGAGCTGGTGAGGAGTGCTCTTGTGATACCTTAACTGTGACCAGACCATGGAAGTGATAAATTTTGGTTGATAGGAATGAATACTATGGGATGGGTTTTAAGTAAGCAACTCTTACATGTTACGTCAAAGGCGGCACTTTCCTGTGCCATTATTTAAAGAATAAAATTAATTAAAGATCTCACGGTTAAATAACGGTATAATCATATATTTACTGCATTGTTAATGCTGTCCAAAAAGTATATTTATTCTACGTACTGAGGGATGACCCAAAATAATACTACTTTTACATTATAGAATATGTGGAAAACATGCTTCTTTTTGAGCTATCTCTTCTGACATCTCTTGAAACAAAGTGAAGATAAGTGAAGATAAGTCTTCATATCTTACCCTACCATTCTACACTAAAACTCTTCAATTCAGCCTCATGGATTCCAACAGAAATTGCTTTCATTTTGCTGTGATGTGTCATTGGCCAGGCACAAAACAAAAGCGATGCAGTGCTGTATTTAGACTCGAATTTAAAATATAAGGTCTAGATTCTCAGCAACTCTTTTGTTTTTAGGAAGAATATTATCAAAAGAGAAAACCATATTAAGTATAAAATGGAAAAAGCTGGTTTTCCTCTTCCTGATTTCTATACTTTTTCCCTTGCCTATAAGTGGCATATCAGCTAAAAATGGATGGTCAAGTCATCTTGCAGTTTCTGGTCTACAGAGCAGTTTTATGAATTAGCACCAGAATAATTTAAAAGTCTTCTCACATAGGCCAGCCAAGCTTCAGGTGACTTCAGCATCAGAGTGTGACAGATTCCAGCACTAAAATTCTTATGTGAAGGCACATGCATACAATATTGACTATAAACCAGGATATAGCCTTATTATATAGCCTGTTCAAACACAGCTACTGGCTATTCTGAAAGGCTGTCTCCAAAGATGCTCACAATTTAGCCAGATGTAACTGAGGAACTTGATCTAATTTCAAAGTTAGATCTAACTTTGCAGTGAGTCCTGCTTTGAGTGAGTGGCTGGAACAGATGTCCTCCAGAGGCTCCTTCCAACCTAAATCTTTTTGGATTCTAATATTTTCATAATTCTCATTTAAAGTAAATGAAATACTCTTTCTGGGAAGGATAATGTGTATGGTATTACACAAAGGAATTAAAAGCCACATTCAAATTTCTATTATGCCAGGTACAATGCAAGCATATCAAATGAAATCCCCGACTTCCACAGTTTATAATGTTAGATGAGCCAGGACTCTTCTGTTATGCCTGGAAGAGAGAGGGCCATGGCTACTGCTGAAAGGTGAGAGAATATACCAGATGCAGGATGATTATTACATTCTGTTTTTTCTGTCTACCTAGTACTACTGATGAAGACTCTATGGGCAAGATGGACACATGGCCTGACAGAACAGGACGAGCTTTCTGATTGTCAGCTAATAGTAGTTTCAGGATAAAGTACCTATACGGTTTTGGATGTGGGAAGCTGTATAGTCTGTAACTTACTCAAATTCCTGTTCAAACTCAAGGGCATTAATAAAATGACCATTTTTTTCTCTTTAGTGTACAATAATCCTGTGGGGAAACCTTCATTCACTTAGGGGATCTCTGTTACACTGTTCAGCATCTGTTACATGAAGTAAGTTTTAAAAAATCATGTATTTAACATGATTTATAACACATAACAGCATGAACTGCTATGGTTGTGACCTTTAGGAAGTTCTACTTTGAAGCAAAAAAGGTAAACAAAACATTCTACCTACAAATTCAAAAGGAAAAAAACATTTTACGTAGCTTGTATTCCCATTCCCTGCAGATGCTTATCCTCATGTAACCTGAACATCAACTACTTCACTTTAACAGAACTGACAAATAGTGTTGATCACTGATACCATAAATGAGCAAAAGAAAATAAGTATTCATCTGGCAGACGTTTCTCTAGCTAAATTTGTTATGCTAAACCCCAAACTGCCACCTCTCCTACATGATTAATGTTTTTTAATACTAAAAATTTTTTAGTATTAAATTCAATTTAATACTAAAACAAACAAACCCCCCAAAACTTAGCACTGATTATTTATGGGTAAGGAAGAATCTGAATTAGCTACCGTTATGACATTTCTATGTAATACTGATTTCTTTCAAATGGTCCACAATTCATCTCTTTCACAAAATTTAGTTTGCATGTACACAATGAATTATATGAAAGCTATAAAGAAACTTTATTGACTATACCTGTACGTGAACAGCTTTCTTTCAGCAAGAAGTGTTCAATTCTCTCTCTCTCATAGTACTTCAAAACTATAAAACACATGGCTTTGATAAATTCTTTTGCAAAATTCATTAAGGGCCCACATATACAAGGGGAATGTATTGATGTAAACACTATGCCAAATGTGTTTGGTTTTGTTAATATTACACAGCTACTGTACAGAACTTGTATTTATAGTATTTTAAGTTTAAATTAAGCATTTCTGTGAAGACAATGCCTCCAAGATGTATATTAAGATAATTCTACACAAATTACAGCTCCCCAAAAAGTCCCAAGTATTTTCTTTCTTAGAAAAGACAGGAAATTCTGAAAGAACCAGGATAGCCCCCCTTGAGAAACTGAAAAGTGTAAAATTTAAGAAAGCTATTAGCAAAAGCAGCATTAGTTTTTCTGAAGTACATTCTAGTCATAACACATTATTGCACCTATAGTGCCATTCTCAGGTATTCAGACTAATATACTCAGCTATACTGAACAGTGTATTGCTTGTGAACTACTAGAGAAGTCCATTACAGATTTGAAGATTGAAGAACTTCTTTCAAAAGGTCAAAGATTGAGCTTTAACACGTCATTTTCCACAAAGAGACAAGAGACATAATGAACCATATGAAAAAGAGAGAGAGAGAGTAAATCTAACCTAGTACCTAATGTCAAAAGAAAGTGCCAAGGAAGGAACAAAACCCTACAAGGATGCTGTACAGGGGCACAAACATAAAAAATACAGCAGATCACCTTAGGGTATCAAGCATGCCCAAGGGAGTATCAACAATACTCGAACAGTTTTTAATACACATTAGTTGGTCCATGAAAGCCTCCAATAGCAGGTATTACTCAACTTCTCTAATAAACTTCTCTAGTGCAATTATTCTTATTGCTAGAAAAAAACCTTTCTATTGCCAAATCATCTTGCTACAACTTCAGACTTATTTTTGGTCTGACCATATTTGAAGAACAACTTCTTTTTTCCCTTCTTTGCAGCAACTTCTCTCTTCATCATCTTTGCATTAATTTAGGCTGAAGACAGATTCCCCAACCTTCACTAAATTAAAGAAATCCAACTATTTTAAGTTTTTTTATTCATTTATGTCTCCTGTAGTCTTCTTATCATTCAGTTCAGTTTGCTTTGGACTTTCTCTACATGTTTCTTGGCAAAATGGAAAGAATATGCTAGCTGAGGCTTTTCCAAGGCTGAGATACAAGTCTTCTGAATAACTAGGAGGCGTACTTTCATGTGTTAAATGTAACACCTCTCTTTGTACATCTCAAGTATAGGAGTTTGATTCATGATCCGTTTGTGATCCAGAGTCCCCCATACCTTTTTTGAAGACATATCTCCTAACTAGTTACTCTTCGTATCATAATCATGCACTAAACAGTGATTTTCTTTTTCCTTTACTGCACTGCATGCTGGGTCCTTTCTTAAAATTTCATTTTTAATTCTAACCCTGTAATCCCTTACATCATACTGATATCACCTGCAGATATGGTTCCTTGCCTTCTAAAACTGGTCTTTGTCAGCACTTCCTCTATAATTAAATAGCTCTATTTTCCCAAACTCTTTATTCCAGCACCTAACACATTAAAGCAAAAATTAACAAAAATATAATACTGAATCCAGGACAGTCCTCAGTGGAACCCAGTGAGTGGAATGTCATTTGACAGCGAGTTCAAGGTAGCTAGTCTGCTTTTCTAATCAGCTACATATTTTATTGTAGCTTAATTAACAGAAATTCTCTGGCTTATTTAGCAGAATGTCACATACAAAAGTATTTTAAAATAAGTGTTACTAAAGCCAAGATATGCTACATTTGTCATTCTCTCCTACTCATGATACCTATACTGTTAGTTTAGTAACTGATCATAAATCACGGTAAACATTACTTTCTATTTTTTTTTTTCCTCCTCCCCCCCCACCCCCCCCGTTAGCACAGCATTTAGACATAACTTTTTACTGTACTTCAGAATTCTGGACAAGTGATCACTAAAATTGGTCTTTTCTTCCTAAAATGGATTTATCGATTCCTAAAGATCAAACTCCTGCATTAATGTCTATTTCCTAGTGCAAATTTCTTTATTTTAAAGTGTCTTTGTGTGCCTTGCCAACACAGAATGGTAAGCATTCCTGATAGTTCAGACAAAAATCTTACTCTGATATCATCCCACCCCTTTTTAAAACAAAACGACGTGTTAGACATCAGGTTAATTTTATTTAATATAATATCCAAACATGAAATGCCCTGGTAAGATATGACTTGTAGATAGGTATACATAAATTTGTATATTTCTCCTATTACTTATTACAGCATTTAATTTATTTCTTAAGTTTAAAAAATATTTTCAAATGGAAATGTGCCTTGATAGATGACAAAAACCACCATATCTCCAGAAATTCAAAGATTATATGTCATAAAAGTTACAAGTGTGATTGCATTTGTGCAGAATTTTTCCGAGCAAGTTCAAGATGAAAACGATGAAGATGTCAACACACTGCTACTGTAGATTTAAGAACTGGACTGGTACCATTTGTAGATCAAAATACTATATCTGCATCTACCAGGATATATATGGACGAAGACGAAGATCTCAGCTGTCACGCTGTGTGATCAGTTCTTCATTCCTTCCCCAACTTACATAACAATTTCATATTTGTATTGTGAGGAGATAAGCTTGTCCTGAACACTGCCAGAGAAGTAAGCCAAATAAAACAAATGTCTGCATATATTCAAATTTTTCTTTTTCTTAAAAATTTTTCAGAAAGCAATATAGGTATAGTTCTATTCACTTGAGTGTCTGAAGTCAGAAACAATCAGTTCATACTAATAAGCATAAAATCAAGTTTTTCATGGCAAATCTATTCCTTCAGAATAGTATGTCTCAAGTGTTTTACAGGTCTCATTATCACTGAACATTTGTTATTTTTTTTAGGAAACAATCCTTTTTACAATAAGGTCTATGTACAACATGGTGTTCTATATAGAAAAGTTCTCATTAAACTGCATATAAGTAGATCGGTGGGCGGATGGCAAACCATTGCTTATTTCCTTCGGTATCACCATAGAGGAACACACAATATTTAAGTCTCACAGGCTTCTGTCACTCTTCAGTTAATCCAAGCATTGTGTAACATCATTTGCCAACGAAGCACAGGGGAAAAAGACATTACTTAATAGGACAATTCTGACAAGACATTTATCTGGGATTTTTCAACAATGCACATACAAAATGTTCCTGATTAGTGCAAAAAAAAATGCAGGCAAATTAACTACCTTGTCCGTCCAAATAACAAACCAATCAGTTACATTCTATCCAAGCCTGACAAGCAAACTCAACTTTTTGTCATAATAAGCTTATAGTAGAGACAAGGTAGCTGTTCTCCTTTACTTTAGGTACTCTATTGAGAGCTTTATCCACATTTAAAAATCATACTATAAAAGGTTTCCACGATTGCCTCCGAGGATGAGTTGTGGCAGAGTTGTGTCTCATGAAGGGTATCTACACAGTAAAGTGATAAGAAAAAAATATTAACATTGAAAGATCATAGCAACTCTGCTCTGTCTTATGAAACATTTTAACATGACACTAAATTCAAGCAATGTGTATGCTCAGATCCAAATACTTTAAGGCACTCATTCCAAACTTCCAAGAGTCTCTGTAAGCGTCAAAGCATTAAACTGAGTGAAGTATAGCATCCTTTTAACTTTTTCTTCAATACCTTAAGAAATGCTTGTTTTATGTAATAGCATTTGAAAAAAGAATAAGTCTTAGGATTTAGGAAGCATTAGGTAAGGGAGGATTTCTTTCATAATGCAATGTAGTAATTCAGTACATAGAAAGCTTTAGTCACTTTTGAAACAATGTCTTTAAGGCAATAATTCAAAAGTCTTCACAGCTTTTTTTTTTTCTGCTTGTACTTCCTGTCTTTTGACACTCTCATGACATAAGTAGTTTTCAAGGATGCTTTTTTTTTAAAAATAAATACAATTTTAAGAGTGCTGATTCTCCACTTTTAAACTCTAAAACTCCTTGCAATTCAGCAAGTTAATATAACTGATAGCACTGTGGATTTTAAGTAGAAAAAATCCATGCTGTCTTTAAGCTGTGTGGGCGTATCAAATACACATATGTTTTCAAAGAGAGACCTATATAGTCTCCACTGCATTTGTTTTCTACTTTGAAATATATTAAAGTAGAATTGTAAATAAAAAGGAATTTTAAACTGCCGTCTTACTTTCGTAAAATAAAAAAAATATCTGATGAACAGGAGCCATAGTGTTGCCGCATGTTCCAACAACAGTTCTTCGCAAACTAATTTTAATTTTGAGTGTAAGGATTTTGAGTCTAAGAATTAGAGGGACAGCAAGGAAGTAGTATATGTAAATCCATTTCAATTCTCACTTCATCTCTTACTCAGGACATGATCAGACTTTTAAATTAGGTGTCCTGAACTGCAATCCTACAGTCCATTTTTGAACATTTTAAGAAAACTCAAGAAAAGCTGAGCTGCAAAAATAAAAATACTTTTAATAGTCACCTTATTACAATCCCCTTCCTTTAGCAAGTGCAACTGGCTTTGTTCTGATCACCTCAGAGTGGGTGAGGTTGACATGGGTGCACATTCAAGTACAGAAACATGAAGGGTAGCATCAGCAAAAAATCTGAGATGAGCTAAAGGTCTTCGTGCCACCTCTATCCTCTCAGCAACGGTATGAGTAGCTGCAACTCTACCATCAGACTGAGGTCATCAGAATGTGACAGGCTATGCCCTATCTGGGCTAGCAAGGTTTGGACATGAATACAGCGATACACTTTTAATACAAGTTTTTATTTCTGTTTCTCAAAATGAGTGTGTATATATATACACACATACGTGTATGCATATGTACTCATATATATGTATAAGCACTTATAATTGTACTTTATATACAAATTTATAAAATATTTTATCTAAAAACTGTTTATGTAAATATATAATTTTATATATGAAACAAACTTCATAGTTGAACTAATAAAATAATAAGCTAAATTTTAACAACAAGCTCACAAATCAAAGTCATAAAAGACAAACAAGGCTCATAGAGGAAACTTATAACTATAGAGCAAAGCCAAGATCCTAATTTATTGTAGTAGTTTATTTAGGTAAGGCTGCAAGAACACAGGCAACAAGTAGGAAGTGTAAGTAACCTATACCTGGACTAGTGATTCCTATAATATTTCATTGTATTGCATTTTTATTGACAACAATATATCAATACATTTTAAGGAATATTATAATATGTACTGATACATTAAAGGAAATCTACTTTTTAAATGGTTGGACAATTTTTCCATTTCTACTGTTTTTAAAATCTGACTTGACATAATTTATTTTACATGATTTCAGGATATCTTCAACCCTCTCATCTCCAAAGCATTATTTAGTTAAGGAATCACTACTGACTTTGTGTTTAAACACAGTTCTAACCAGCAACACACTGGTAAAAGACAAAGAATATAAATGGATGAATACAATAGCTTTTTTTAAGCTTGTAACCCGCAAACTCATCTGATAACTGACTACTGATTTTGGAGAACTACTTACTGAAAATTTTTCCTGGGACCTCCCACATTGATGACATCTGTTCTGTTCTATTCTCTATTCTGCTTTTCCCTACTCTCCCTCATCCAAAGAACTGCTCCCATTCCTATACACTGGCACTTACTCAAATGTGATGAAATGCACTATAGAGGTTTTACACTGAATTGAGGTACCTATACATCCACTCTTAATTTCTACTGACTGCAGTACCCAGAGCTGCCTGCAATATCTGAGCTTGCATTTTCAGCCTTAGCTGGGAAAAGGTTTTACTCAACACAAAAATCTGAAATAATAACGGTGAGCAAAACTGAACAGCCTTCCTTTCTCACCAGTAGATGGAACAAACATGAGATAGAAAAAAGCATCACAGGTAATGCAGTAATAGATGCTTTCAACAGGGAGGTTCTCAATTGCTTGTTTTGTCCTTCAGAAGAGTTGTTCTCTCCCAGTTCTCCTTCATTCCAGGACAAAAACAACTATGAAAGCACTTCTCTCCAAGTTTTGGTACGAAGGGAGAGAAACATATCAACCTCTCTCACTCTCCTCCCTAACCACACACGGCTGTAATCTGCTTCCTCAGTTAAGTAAATATTATGTAATAGGGGGCAGGACAAGAAACCCCAACACTTTCTACTGGAATTGCCAAAGGCCCTCTTCATTTGTTTAACAGTTACTGAAAAGTACAAACTGCAGACAAACGTAATGCTTATGTTAGTAGTTTTGATCCTTGTTCCTTTTTATCCATTTTAGTACTTGCTTTCATCATGTTAAATAACTATTGTGAGAATAATGGTTTTGGTTGCTAACTGGGCACAAGTAAAATACATTTGCAACCATAATGTAAGCTCCGTGTATCTTCAAAGGTCTGAAGGTAGGAAACTGCTTCAGCATACCTTACCAAGTCTGAAACATTAGGACTCTCACCAGGTAAGCCTAAAGAAGTATTTGGGAAAAACTTTAACAAGGTAAGATGGTAATGAATGGGAGGTAAAATAGAGCTATTTACTTATAGAGGAAGTGCTGACAAAGACCAATTTTAGAAGACAAGGAACCGTATCTCCAGTGAACACCAAACCATCTGAAGGTGATAATATGCATTTTTAAAATTCAGGCTGCTCAAGGTGTACCTCTTGATCCCAGGAATTAAGGTGTACCCACAACTTCATTAAGTGAATGAGAGTTACAGAGCTCTTTAGTAAAAAAAAAAAAAACAGACCCCCAAAACAATAATGAACAATGTGTCTTCTAGACACTGTTAATTACTTCAGTTCTTTTCAGTATTGATCAAGTTATAAATATTAATAAATGCTTCCCAAATGATTACAGATTTCTATTTGCTAATACACACACTGATTAGTCTGTAAAAAGTTGTCTGCAGGACAAAACATCACATCATCTGAGGTATTACTGGAATAGAAAAGCTTTGCTTCATTCTAGTAACTGGCACACTGGAACATAAATAGCGACATTTGGAGCTGGTCACTGCATAAATGTGTTGACGGAGGTAAACAAGTAAGACTAACAGTTGTCCTGATTTACAGAATTCTGTTCTCCAAGTACTACTATGCCCACTTCAGAACAAGAACATATTTTCAAACTATTTCAAAGCCTAGAAGAAATGACATATCCTATACAAAAGATTAAATAAAATTGGTATCACATATGTGAAATGGTTTCATTCGGTAATAAAAGTGTCATTTTCCTTCATTCTGCACTGTCTTTGCGAATACAAGCTTCTGAGAACACATGAAAAAAAATTCAGTCAATACACTCAATACTCTACATGAAACCCAGCTTTCTCTTTTAAGAGACTGCATTTACAGACCTTGTCACAACAAGGTCCTTGATGTTATCGAAGTAATTTCAAGATACTTTAATCATTGGCAGAACTCAGTAACCTGACAAGAGAAATTTGGGCCAAGAAGATTTCAGCAACTTGAAAGGAAAGTTATTGACTAATGTAATTTCATTTGGATGTGATTGAATCCAATTGATCTGGTTTTTGCAATGCATATCTTCCCTCTGCAGCTGTCTCTATCTGATTCAGTGTGCAAGTGCAAGGAATGGCTATCCCTTTCCACTTAAAGCAAAACTCTTCCTTCCTCCTGCTATTATTTTGAATGAGCACATGAGGAGAGCATTTTCAAGTTTAATCCCTGTATTCACTGTAAAAAAAAAAACGTACTCAACGGAATGCCAACCCATAAATTCAACCGAATCTTGTGACTGCTAGCATATTCATTATGTAGTTAGAAAAACAGGTCATAAAACATTATCATCATTATTATTAACCAAAATACTGAGTTAGGGCTTGTATAACACAAGGTCATATGACAATACAAAACTAATTCTCAAGCCCAACTGCACAATATCATGTAATATACACTGTAACAGTGTTCATACTTTCAGTTGAGTACTTAGACGCTTTCAAAAGAAAAAGAATTAGCATAATAACTTATAAACATGGCTATGATTATGTATGAAATTATATATTCCCATACAAGTTTGGTTTACAACAGTTTTAACAGAAAAGAGGTGTACCAGTAGGAACTTCACAATTAAATTTAAATTTAAAGAGCATAAATCTTAAAGAAAAAAATTGTGGTATAGGTGGGGAGTTAACAAAGCCTTGAGGGGAAATGAGTGGGCCACTATCCACAGATCCTGTTCATGTAGGTTGCTGCACTGCTAAACATCAGACATCTTGTTTATATTTCATCAAGATTAAGGGGAGCACAGACTGACACTGATGTGCACCTCAGACTCCAAGTGATTTACATGTATCAGTCCATTCATTAACAAAGATATTTTCTCCAAAATATCATTTTGGAGAGTCATTTCGTCTCTCATTCAAGGAAGTGATCTTTTTCAGATACTTGGATAACCGAATATTGATGAATTATGTAATCATCATTATATGATAATGAAACTACCAGGATCTGGCAATAGATATTGCCAGCAATACGTAGCTGGCAGGTCAATTTTTTTAAGATTACAAAACAGAATTTCATGAAAGGTCTCTCAGTTTAATTAATGATTTACTAGTAACTGGAATATAAATTCTAAATGTTAGGCCTAACTGCTGCCTGAAAAGAGGTGTTGCTTCAAGAAGGCGGCTTTTGTGGAGATTAAAAAAAGAAATCGAGCCTTCAGTTCTTATATGAAACAGAATTTTATTTTTAAAAAATATTTTAATACACTAAACTGCTTTTCACTCTCCTGTTCAAATGACTAAGAGTCATTTTCCTCAGCATACTGTGATGCAGGGCAAATTTATCAATGGAACATTAGTACAAATAAGCCAAAAGTAACCATATTACGAAGTCAGTAAGATAAAATACAACAATTGACCTGAAACAAGTGGAGCTCAGTAGCTTAATGCACTTTCTCTAACATAATGCCTTTACCACATGCCTAGTTCTTGTCAGTTTGTATGCTGTCTTGGTTTTGAAAGCAAACAGATGGGAAGTCTTATTAAATGCATATCTATCCTGACAGCAAAGTTACATATTATGTTCAATTATTTCACCCAACAAAATGGATTTAACATGCAAAAATGTCAAAGCAACAAAAGAAAAAGGGAAAGGCAACATAAGCACAGAAATTAAAAAAGCTATTTTATCTACAGAAGCACACACCAATTTAAGGACAGAATGTATTTTGATTTATGTGAAAGTTGGCCTTTTAAATAAAGACTTTGTACTTCTTAAACAATTGAAATGTCATTTTCAAAATACTTCTGATCCCCTACAGAATTATACATATGATTTGAAAAGTAAAACTTTGCCTTACAAGAAAGCCATTTGGTACTTCCTCACACAGACAGGGGTTTACTTACCTCTTGTTTTTGTTTTTATCTCATGAAGGTGAGATGAAGTGAAACAAAAAATTAGGAAAACATTTTCACTGCAGAACTCAGTTTGCCTTTACTCACCCAGCCTTAGTCTTAGGCTGCCTGCGCACACAAAATATGCTTGACCAAATAAACATGATTAGCTGGCTTAAAGACAAAACTGAGCTTTCCTCTGATAACCAAACTAGCAATGAAAATGAAGCTAAAAAATCAACTGACAGTCATTCAGTTCCTTCCCGAGTTTTTGTATCACAGAAGATGATGAGTCCTGCTGTAATTCAGTTTTTATGTCTAATCTATATACTTTCAAGTTTTAAGAGTTTTGAGGTATCTATAGCGGCAGGAACATTCAGGCTGTTCTGAAGCAGCACGCACCCTAGACATATCCATAGAAACATTTGCACAGAGAACCCAGAATTCGACCCTCAGCATCAAACACTTTGTCTGTCTGATCCCAAAGCAGGCTAAAAAGGCTTTGGATTCTATTGATGATAATAGTCACAGAGCATCTTCCCAGCAAAATTCTCTCTCACGTAAACTGTGTGTAATTAAGACTCAAGCTATCACTAAAGTCATTCAACAGCATAAACTCAATAAAAATGTTTATATTTTACCTAATATACAATTTCTTTTTATTGTAAGTACTGTCACTCACTGTACTATAAGAACAGTGTACTCTTTCTTAAGTACTATGTAAACACACTAGCACACCATTAATCCTTCAGATAATACCGATACTTTAGATTTTATTATTTTATTTTTAATAGAAAAGTAGATGAAGTAATTTTTGTGGGTTGACTCTGTATCACTGAGGAGAGATGACTTCTGAAAAGAAAATCTAAATTTCATTGCAATGTCTAAGTTTTAACACTTGACAGTCACCATCAGATGAGCCAACTGCAAAGCCACCACACTCCATGGTTTTCATGCTGCTGTTAAAGAAAATGCAGGCCTAAGCCTCTAAGTTAGCATCTGTTATTGATGGTTTATTGATATCTGTGAAGAATTTAGAACCTCCTCTGTGACTTCAATATGTTAAAATTGAAGCATGACTATCAGAGTGCCACAAAACGAGCCAAAGTAGGAATTCTGGTTTCCCACTCCGCTGCTCTATCAAGAGTGTATCCAATAATAAAAGTGAGCTGTCCCGCTGTAGGTAACAGGTCTCGTGTAACTATATTAGTCTGCTCAGCATAAAACACAGATTCAGGGCTAACAGATGGGTATTTTTTCTTCCTTTTTGAAGTAATTTCTTCTTCAAGACATTTATAGGGTTTGTTCCTCCCAAAACTCCCACTTCTGGAAACCTTAAAACTCTAATAGTTCTCCTGTGAGTCATTTAAGTCTCTACAGCATCACGTGGAACCTCTTTACCAAACTGCTGTATATCATAGCCCAGGTCAAAATCTGTGATGCACTTGCTGCTGTGACTGAGAAACGCAGAAATCAATTAAGATCAGGTTTCATTTCTAGTTTAGCTTGAGAAGATTAATGGCACTACTGAAACTTTATTGCTTATTGGAACATTGTGTCCAGAGAACAAAGGGAGGTGTAAGTACAGTCTCTTATCACTGTTACAATTTAAAAACTACAGAAGAAGTTACTACTTCTTCATCACGAAAGCTACAAAAAGCTGTATCATGGCTTTGGATGAGGAAACCTTGGCTTGTCACAGGAACTGCTAGGCAGAATCCTGCAGGTGGCTGTGATAAAAGGGAAGGTTACCAAGTGAGAGAGGGATGATTTTTAAAAGAAAATTCACTCGGAGCTCAAGGAAACTGGCATTGTACTGGAGATGAGGAAATACAGTAGAAGGACTGTTTGCTTAAGCAAGAAGCTTCTTAGCCAACTAGATATGCAAAAATGAGTGTTGGTAACACATAAGAAATGGAAACCAAGTACAAATTACACAGGAGTAGTATTAAAAGGTTGCTTGAGCACTTAGGGACAAAATTCGGAAGGCAAACCCCCAGATGGATCCAATGAGAAATGGAAAATAGTTCTACAACAATGTTAGCAGTGAAAGGAAGTTCAGAGAAAATATGGATTGTATTTCAACTAATAACACAGAAGGGGCTGATGACTCAATGCCTTTGTGCTCAAAGCCTCTGTCTGCACAGTGAAAACTTGCTTGCAGACTTCTCTGCCTACTAGTGTGACCTGGGAAAGAGAAGGATAGCCAACAGCAGCAAAGCAACAAGTCAGGGTCTACTCCATCTGAATATATTCAAATCCGTGGGGATTATCCAATGGTTCTGAAAGGGATGCTTATTACTCTGTCAGGCTCCTGTGTAAGATCTAAGAAGCATCATGACAATCAAGGCAGGTCTCTGACAAATGAAAAACACAAGCCCATCTTAAAGAGTTAAGACATACCCATTAAGAAAAGGCAGTAAGTAGGATGTAGGAAATCACAGGCTGGTCAGCCTCACCTCTGTCCTAGGAAAGATCAAGGAGCATGTCATGTCCTCTTGGGACTGATTTTCAAACACGTGAAGGACAAGAAAGTAACCCAGAGCATTCAGCAAAGATTTAACAAGGGTAGATGAGCTGATCATGTTTGAAATGACCATGATGATATGATTGGCTATGCAAAAGAGGGAAGAGCAGTGGTGGCAACATACCAAAGTGTATTCAGCATAAGGCTTTTCAAACAGTCTCCTACAGCATTTTCCTTACCAAGTTAAGTACAAGGCTGGATGAATGGGTTGAAAGCCAGTTGGACTGCTGGACTCAGATAGCAACAGACAACAGCTTGAGATCTAGATGGTGTCCAAGAACAGAAAAACTACCACAGGGTGTGATTTGGGGGCTAACACAGTTCATAAAAAAATCATCATAATGACACAAAATTCACCTTCTGCAACTTCAAGAATGACACTAAGTTAGGAAGGGTGGCCGACACATTGAACAGTAAAGCTTCAATCCAATATTTGTTTGAGAAACTTGAGGACTAGACCAGCAGATAATCTTGGAGTTCATCAAGAAGTAGTATGAAATTTTGCATGGAGGGGGGATAACTCCATGCATCAGTGCAGAGTGAGAAGCAACTCGCTGAGTTGCTCTCGGCCATGCTAAAAGGACCTAGGGGTTAAAATGAATGTCAAACTCAGTACAACTCAATTAAAGCAAAACCAGCAAATCAACAGAGGTTATTATTCCTCTCTACTCAGAGCTAGTGAGACTGTGCCTAAAATGCCATAACCAGTTTCAGGCCAACCAATTCAACAGAGATGAAAAAAACAGAGTCCACTTAACAGCTACCAAGATGGCAGGGGACCTGCAGCATACAACCTCTGATGGGAGGCTGAGGGAGCTGGCCTTAATTAGTCTGGGAAAGAGGACACCAGGAGATCGAGCTGCAACCCACAGCCGCCTGAAAGACAGTTACACAGACAGCACAGCCAAACTCTTCTCACTTGTGACCGATGACATCACATGGGCTCACAGCCACAACCTGCAGCTTGCGGGGTTCAGAGTGGACATTAGCAGATGCTTTTTCATAACAAGGAGCAGTGCAGTGAGCTCAGGGGGTACGCAGAACTCAGCTGTATGAGAACAGTCAAGCAAGAAGTTATGATAATTTATTCTTGATATTCTAAAAGCTTTCATTTCAGGTATTAGAAGATTAATCCCTACTTCAGCCGTTATTTTTAAGTATTGCTGATTCTTACAATTAGTATGGGAAGCAGCCATGTTGAAAAAAACCTGTGATGTCCAGTGCCTGGGTCAGTAGTGGATTTCTGTCAGTTACAAGGAATAAGAAATTTGCTTCCCAGCCCTCTTACAGACAGCATCTGACTGTCCACATGCCAATACTCGATTTGTAACTGGTGTCCAAGATCAATATATGAATCAGTCTCATTGTGCACGAATGGTAAAATATTGTGCCCCTGATGCCATCCTAAAATTCAGTGGTATTTGTCACGATAAAGGCCCTTTTTTTTTTTGACTGAAAGGTGATTTTATGTTCTGCTGAAACCTAGATACTATAAACATTTCACCAAGTAAAGTCCGGAAATGCTATGTGGGTAAGTTTTATAACTACGAGCACATCTAAAGCATATTTGTAGCCATCAAAATAAAAAAACCCAGAAACTAGTATTATTCGTGTATATTTACAACTCCACAATAAAAGACTTTACACATGAAATGGCCTAAGTAAAAAGTTCCCAGATGCATTTACAAACAAAATATAAAGTCCATCAAAAAAGAAAAGTGTGGAAAATGTAGTGCATTCACTTGCACAGTACATATACACCCCTGTATTTTAAAATACACATCTTAACCCTGGACCATTTTTTTTTTAAAGGCCAGAAAGTTTTCCAAACTGATTGATAGACATAAAAAGGCTGGAAAGATGTGTTTCGAAATGTATTTGCTTAACTTACACGGCAAACATTTCATATTCCATTAAAGTTTCATAATTAATTTTCAGTCTTAATTTTTAAAACCTTCTAAACAGAAGTGACAGGTCTCTAAGTGGAAAAGGACTAAATAGAATAAACCTGAAATACACAAAAGCAGGAATTAGGTTTTCTTTCAAACTAGTTCTGGAGCATGCAATACTTAGTTTTTTCAAATGAAGCCAGAAGTTAACCAATATGTATAAACACACACATTTACATTTATATCATAATCAAGCTATATAACAAAAAGCATCATACAGCACTTCTGAAAATAACTCTTTAGACAAAGTATTTAGAACAGTTGTTATAACATGGTTGTTCTATGCCACAGCTGAAAGCGTGCATGCAAATAAATTTCAGTTATTATACATCTTAAAAGCAATGACAAAGACTAGTTGTATTATATACAAAAATCTGTTAATTAATAGCATTTAAGACAATGCCAGAAGTTTGATAAAAGTTAAAGATGCTCTATTTGTAGAACTCTGTGCTAAATATTATATAAATCATTTCCAAGAGAACTAAACCAGTGAAATAATACCATAATGTACATTGTATCACGTTTACTTAATATTTTTCTCAAATAATATAAAAAAGGGCCCTCAACAAAATTATTTCATTATGACAAAAATGGAAGTCAAGTAAGAGAGTTTTTGCAGATTTTTTGCAATGTCATTACCATGTAAGAGTATTCTTGACTATTACTTTCAGCAGGTAGATCAACAACATAGTGTAGACAAAGCATGAATTGTGGTTTGTTTCAAATGAATCAAAAGATGCAGTAACTTTTTTAGATAGGAAAATAATATTTTATTTGTATATAGATATTCTCATGATATTACATCTTGGCAGTAAGATCTACATGAAACAAACCTGAAGCAAAACAAACCAGGAGGGTGAACTGATGCCTCACTCTATGCCATGCTGGTTGTGAGGAAAATAAAATTATTTTTTGATTTTACCAGTTTCCTAAACTTTTGTTACTGCTGTTGTTGGACACTTTCTGCCAGATCTGTTCCACAGTATAATTCCCTTTGCAACACAATAAACTCAGCAATTAGTGCAGGCAGAAATGAAACTGCTTTTAAAAGCAATTATCAACAGGCTTAAATGATTTTCAAACAATGCACCTATATAAATTTCTATCTTGAGAACATGAATTTGGGGAGAAAAATATGAAATACCAGAAGACTGTATGTCATTCTGCATGGCTTCAGAACTACAGAGAGTAGATTTGGCCTTTTGCCTTATTAATGGTCACGGTTGTTTTGAAATGCCCTTGCATCCCCCCTACTCCTTTTCACTATTTTTTTCCTCTCAAAAAGAAAACACCACAAAATGTGAATGTATCAACCCATTGCAGTGATGGACATACAAAAGGTAAAAATGATGGATACAAAGAAAAGAATTTGATTTCAAGACAATTGCTAAGTGCTTGAACCTGTGACTGTGATTAACTGATTTCTGAAATCTCTCCTTTTCCACTTATTTTTGGAGAACAGAGGAAAATGAAAATATTCCAAATGAGGCCAAATATTTTATGTATTTTTTAATTAATTGGTCAAGATAGATGAAAGATACTATGTAACATCAATGAAAATATATAAAAACTTAAAGCACAAATCTCGGCCCAAAAAACTTGTTTATGGAGGATTAGTAATCAATATATATTTAATTAGTTAGGTCAGATACCCAATGTTTTTCTGCATTTAAAATAAAGTGTTTCTACATACGCAAACTGCATAAATTGTAACTGTAATTATATAAGCAATGCTAATTATGGTTAGCACTTTTTTCATTAATGCTTGCTGTTCATACTATTTTTTTTAAATAAGTATTTTCTTCTTCAGTTAGGAGCTTTACTAATATTTTGATTAATCAGTTGTACTCACGTTTGAGATTATATACATCACTCTGATATACAAAAAACATAAACAAACACCTAGAGGCAACTTTGTCTAGCTTGTGTTCTGTGCCTCTCAACTTGTAAGCAATTTCGACAGAAACTGTTTTACAGAACAGTTTATCTCCTATGGCATGCTGATGCTCAAATGTACCACCAGAAAGCTAAAGAAAGGGGAAAAAAAAAAAACCACCCAAAACACCTTGAGGGAGGACTGGGTATGACAAAGGTCTATCCATTTATCTTCAGTATTTTCAAAATAACAGATCAGTATCAAAGAGAACTTTCATGATCGTAACAAATACCCTCTGCCACCAAAGAAGTAGCTGAAAATTTCCTAAGATATCATTTTCCAGTCACCCACTCCCCATCTCAGCTTCATTGACTTGTCCATAGCAAACCTCTCGTTTCCACACAGGCTTCCTGTCCACACCTCCCTCTCCCCACCTCTTTAAACAGTTTCAGTATCTCCCCTCCTCCGACTACCATCCACATGGTTTTCTTGTTCCAGTGTCTTTCCCTAACCAGCCCAACTTCCTTCTTTCAAGTCCTGGAGCTTGAAAAGTCTGGATTTTGCTGCCTCTCTACATGAGCTTACCACTGTGTCTTAATTTTATTCCTGTACATTTACCATCCAAATTCAGGTCCTTCTCAGGAAGCAGCCAACCAATCCTGCCTCAATCCTGCCACGATCTCCACACGTGGCCATGAGTACCAGTCTTTTTGCCCAGACAACCACAGCTCACGGGTTTGTCTGTCTGTAACCCAAGGCCCTGTTTTATAAGCACATCTGCATGACTTTGGCTTAGCTTAATGAAGGAACAAGTTAAGGTGCAATAATACAAAAGCAAACTTTGCTATGAAAAAACTTTTATGGTGTCTGTTGATTTTAAATGGTATAGGGCAGTGACTCCAGGAAAAGAAAAAAAAAAAAAGAAAAGAAAAAGAACATAAAACCCCTGAGAATACAGTGGAGAATCTGAAGATGGCAATTCAGCAAGATCGGAATCAGCCTGGTCCAAGGAACAACAGGGGCTGAAACATCTTCATCTTACCAATGACTGCCTGACCAGCAAGGATTCATCAGACATCTTGCATTGGGCACGATAGTCATACTAAAGCTTAGCCCAGCAACATGCTAGTCCTCACCATAGGCGAATATAGAAATGCTTGTGTATTCCTGAGTTATGAATATCCTGCTCTCACCTCTCTGTGCATGTCAAAAGATGACTGAAGTGACAAAGCAGAGGGAGAGTTACACACCTGCCCTTGTTCACTGTCCCATTTTATTCTTCTTATCTAGTGCAGCACTTGTCCACTCTGCCTCTGACTCAGACTTCAAATTACCAGCCACTGACACCATCGTTCTCAATCCACATTTCTTTTCTTTGCATGTCCGCTAGCAACTTAGTGCTGCAATTGCAGGGATAAGCATGCTCAGCTGGCCCATCGCAGGCTCAAAGCACAGATGACAAAAGGTCTAAAAACTGCTGTACCAGAAGGAAACTATTCCTCCCACTATATTCTTAAAGCCTTCCAGTTTTCCAGATTTCATCAAATTGATGTGGATATATTTCTTCTCTACCCCTGGGAAAGAAAGAGAGGTCTTCGCCAAAATTCAATTTACTGACCAAAGACTTCAATTCACTTTTCTCCTTAAAGGCCTATGTGTGTATGCGTTGGGAGGGTGGGGACCCGCACAAGACAATACACTTGCCCAAATCTCAGATTAACAATTTTGCCTGAAAACATCCAGCCTAATAAAGATACACAAGAGAGATACAGAATTTTGAGTCCAAGTGATTAAAGTTTTACAAGTAATAAGAAACTGAAAATGGTGTCTGGTACTGCATTATTACCACTGCCCAGCATCTCTAACTTTCATCTGTACCAATGCCAGTTAGAATTCTTTGCTAAGTTGCAGTCACGGACACTTTGTTTGAGCATTTCACCATTTCTCCTTTCGCTGCCTCTAAGTCAGCATTTCATAATACAATCATGGTATAGAATATGCATTATTCATGATTCTTGATGCAATGGAGTGATTAGCTTTCACTATTTCAGAAACAAAAATAACAACATGAATTTGAAATAAATGAATTGAAACTAACATTCTAAAAGAAGAACCAAACTTACATAAGAAAATGCTTCTGAAAAAAAAATGTAAACAAACATTAACTTTTAGCTCATTCAGCAATGACTTCTCTAACAATTTCCAGGAAAATTTTTTCCCTTGTTGACAATAACAGAGACACAGAAAGCCTCCAATATGATGACCAACAGAAGTTGAAACACTATTTTTGCCAGAGCCCTGGTGCCCAAGACAGAAGGAATTCTTTTGTCTGTTTGAACAATGAAAATGTTACATACGTTTTAGGAAATAGCAAAATGAAAAATAGCAGTCTAAAACATTCCCATTTCTGGGGCTGGCAGAGGCAATTAAATACACTCAAGCTACTGAAAAAGGCAACTGCAGCAATATTTAACTGGAAACACAGTTTTTCCTTTTCTTCAAGTAACTTGTTAAATATATGCATTAAGCTTATTGTCAATTGAGAAATTTTGCTTAAGGTGACAAGAGTTACATTTTGAACCTGATCACTTTAACTTTTAAAACCTACCAGCTTCACATAAACATTTCTACATATATTTGTCAGAGAAAATGTACTTCAAAAAATTATAATACGGATTAATACTGAAAATACTGTGCTGCTTAATTTCAGAATTTTATCAATCTTCATTCATGAAGGAAGCATGGGAATTTTTATAAAGCATCTCATGGAACACTGAAACTAGTTTTGAATGAAATATTAAGGTATTTTCATAATTGGAATGAGACAATAGGATATTTAAGTACTACTAAGAACATACACTATTAACTGAAGTTTCAAAATAAAGGTCTCAGGTCTTTTAAAAATATAATCTTACATATTTTCTATGGTAAACAGGACCAACTGAAAAAAAAAAACAAAAATATTTAGGTACCAAGTACTACATCCTGTAAACTTAATCCACATTTCCTTTCCCACAAGATGCAAAACATACTGCTATAAATACCCAGCAATCAAATGGGTCAGCACAGGCTAATGATTTTTTTTAAGGTGTCATTTTCTGTCAAATAAGAATCTGAAGCAAATGACAGCAAACAGACATTTAGGGCATGCCTAAGTGTTTGTTATTACTTATGTTGACCACTCCACGTTTGCACACACACAGGCGTGCACACAGATATACATATATCAACAGACTATACACAGATATGAGCTACCTCCTACAAGGTGAAAAAGAAGCCACAATGGTTTTAGTATAACCTAGAAATTAATGCCTAACTAGCAAAAACTGTTCAGATCAAGTCTTCAAGGAACTGGGATCTGTATCAGAAAAAAACCTTACTGTTAGTTCTCTTCTGTCACTCCGCAGAAAGCCAGCTCATGTAGTCCCAGTTTTCTTTGGAATGAAGGGGGGAAGTCTTAACATCTGTAAAAACTCTACCCACTACTTCACTTTGTGGGGTACCCCACTACCCACGAGAGAGTATGCAAAGGATAACTTACAGGCTGACAATCCTCCTGCCTTCATGTCCTCTGTCCCTCAGAAAAGGGACACTATCCCTCTAGTGCAACACCACTTCAGTGAAGCTGCTGCTTCTCTCCTAGCACTTCTTAACTAAGATAAAATGTGGAGTTTCAGCTACGACATTATTTATTATTTTCTGGAGTTGAAAGGAATTAGCAAACAGCCCTTCACAGTCAATTTTTGGGAGGTTTTGTGTCTCTTGCAGTCCACTGCCAGGTGAGGTGATACAGCTCTTTTAATGCAATTTGACAAGCGCCCACAGAAAACTATCATTAGGTGGGATGATACTCTAATGCACTGAATTTGGAAAAGGCACTTTTCAAAGAAAGCTGAGGCAGGGGTTGGACTGTGGCTGTCTTACCTTAACTTACAGAGAGGTGACTGATGGGGAAGGGCACAGCCCTCAACTAAGTGATAAAACTTTCAATCAAAAACTAAAAGCATTAGCACTGGTAGTTCTCCAGTATTTTGCTCAATGAAGTAATCCTTTAAACTACAACTAGAACAGAGTCTTCCTAAAACATGGATTTAATAAGCATGAAATAAGCATGAAATACTCTCATCCTTAAGTAGTGTCCTTAATGGCTCAGTATATTGACCACAGGAAGATGTTTCTTTTATAACAAACTAAGTTTTGCCTGTTATACACAATAGTTTTTAAATTGTTTACATTTATGGACAATAAATATGCTTTTTCCCTTCACTCAGCCTTGGCAAAAACACATCTGGAGCACTCTGTCCAATTCTGGGCTCCCCAGTACAAAAAAGATAATGGAATTACTGGAGCAAGTCCAGCAAAGGAATCATGAAGATGATTAAGGGGCTGCATATCTGCAAAAAAAGGAGAGTCTGTGAGGACTGGGATTGTTTAGTCTGGAGAAGGCTCAGTGTGAATCTTCTCAGTGTGTATAAATACCTGATGGGAGGAGAAAACAGAGCCAGATTTAGTAGTGCCCAGTGAAAGGACAAGAGGCAACAGGCACAAACTGAAAGAAAGAAAATTTTGTTTAAACATAAAAAGAATCTTTTTTTTTTTTTTTACTGTGAGGAGGGACAAACAACAGAACAAGCTGCCCAGAGAGGTTGCAGAGACTCCCTCCTTGGAGATATTTAAAACCCAACTAGGCACTACACTGAATAACATGTTCTATCTGACCTTGTTTTGAACAAGGGGGCTGGGGACTAGATCAGCTCTGGTGTCTTCCAATGTCAACTATTTTGTGATTTTGCTTTTAATAAAAGCTGCAAAACCTAAAATGGTTTAGACAAGCCTTTCAGAATTAAAGAAAATTAAAGTCCTGCAGTTTACTTATTGTTCTTTAATGTGAAAAACTAAGATTACCACTGGAGTTTTAAAAGTCCACTGATTTTCTTATCTCTTTTTCACAGCAAGTGTTATTAAAAAAACTGTCAGTAGGTACCAGCAGACGACAGGCTGCTTTCATGTAAATTTAAACCATTTTTACTAAGACTGGTTACTATACTACAGTATAACTATTTTTTTTCTCTTTTCATCTGCTCTGTATTTTCAGATATTAAACTGCTGCTCTCCCACTTTTTGTATACCAGTACTAGCATAATGTGTCCAAAATGTAGAAAAACTTCAATTAAATATTACTGGATTGATTCACATCACACAACTGGACTACTAAAACTAGCACTATAGATTTTACTCGTGCACACCTAAAATCTTAACAGATGTTACACTTCTTTTCAAAAAAGGACATTTTAAGTACTTTTTCCTCAAGTGCTTTTCTTAACATCCCTCCACAGACTCATACATTTGGCAGTTGCACAGAGTCCTCATCAAGCCAGAAAAATCTAGAAGTTGCTCTCTCTTCCTGTCATTTATTACAAAATGGTCTTCAATATTGAAGCAAACAGCTTCAATATTATCCCTGCAACAATTTCTCATCCTGTTACTGAATCCCATTTGTTATTCTTTCTGAACATCTTCAAAAATCAACTATTCCTTTCCAGTGTTGATTTTTTGGTCACATTTTGTACCATCCTCAAATCTTTGCTCTTCTCAACTTCAGCATCATCAAATGGTAATGCAAAATATACGCTGTCAGGAAGTTATGCCCACAACAGCTTCTAGACTGGATTCCTTCTTGCCTCCATGTGACATTTCAGATCTTTGTTCACTGCTTCGACGTTTACAGAACTAGAAATCTGATTTCTCCTCTGTTCACTACTCATTCCTCTATCCACACTTCATTCCTCTCTGCCTACTTAGCCCTTTCATCTCATTTTCTTTTCTCAGTTTCCCAGAAGGTCCCTCTTGAGCAGCATTTCCATATTTTCACCTTTTTCTCAAAATATTTTTAAAAATATAATTTAAATAGAAATAGAATTTAAATATCCTAAATGTCTCAAAAACAGTTAATGTTCTCAAACACAAATTGCTCTGCACCTGCACGGATTCATGACAATTAAACCAGCTACGTATTCTGTTGCACCTACTTAATGTCTAGTTCAATAGACATTTATTATAAAAGACACCACTTCCAGAAAATTCTTCCGCCCACCTCCTCATGTAGTCTGATATTCTATACACAAGTTAAAGGACTGCCAATTCAGAAATGCATATAGACTCCATTACCTCAAAAATGGCCCTACAAAGGAAACAACAATCAAATTCACAATTTCGATGGGCTTCACAATTTCATAAAGACAAAGATAAATTTTTATTTTAATTGCCTTTCACCAGGCATAAACCACAAGTCTGTGCTCCCACTTGGTTGTGCTAATCAGCATGCTCTGTTAGCTGCAAAAATGTAGGGAGCAGTCTCATCCATTCTCTTTTATGTATTATTTGCCTAGATCGCTCAGCAGAGATGGGAATAGTTAAATAAGCAGTCCATAACACAAGGTCCAAAGAGACTTCTAGGAAGGCTTAATACAGGCATACTTATATAATAGAAGATTTAACTCCTCTCCTCTATTTCCCTAGGTAGCGACATCAGCACCAGGCATAATTTGTCTCTGACTTTTAGTAACAAGAACACTTAGAAAGCTCTTCAAATTTATGAGATTTTTAAACCCAAGGATAAACCTTGGCTGCAGTTTACACTGAAGTGTGCACTTTTATTCATACAATATTTTCTTACCAAATTATAATCAAGTTTCTGCTATGCAATTTTGGTGCTGCTATTGCTGGCTTTTATTGCTGTATTAAATTGTTAGCAAACAGCTAAAGGCTGCCAAAACAATTTCATCACATCTATTTCATTTTTAATAGCCTTTTGTAAGAAACAGCTCTGAAATTATTGTTTACATATTATGGTCAAATAAATGTCAACAAATTGTACCATTTAGGTTACCACCATTAGGATTTTTACAATTATTTCAACCTTTATTAGAACATTATTTTTTAGAATTTACTGAGTTAGCTATCAGTCCACTGCTATCACTGAATTATATTTGTATGTACTTCTATCTACTGCAGCTAAAACTGAGAGATACTTCAAGTATCGGTACTGTATTCTCCTTCGGCTATCATTACTATTTTAGCTTCCTCTCAAAACCACAAACTCCTCAACAAAACTGTTCTAGCATATGTGGGATGCTGAAGCTTTCATAAAGTCCTGAAGGTGCTATCAGGTGCCACACAATTTTCGTAAGACACATCCTATTCTTAAAAGCCAATTGTACACATCAGCTTTCAGGAAAAGTAGGGAGGTAGTTGTCTGTGTTCACTTTCAGCTACAAATATTTAAATTACATATCTGATTTTTGTTTTAGCTTTCAGTTGAACAGAGGTTCTCTGCCCAGAACTTAAGATTATTCTGAATTTGTCAAAGTCAGCATGCCTTCTTGGTCAACCAACAAATAATGTGACAGCAAACATGTTCCAGCATATATATATATATATATTTTCTCTCAAGTTACTGTACAACTGAAATTCTATGTTTATTTCCAGTGACTCCAAACTAAAATATTTTATTCATATTTAGATGCCCCCTAAGGGAAACAGAATGACTTAAGATGACAGCAACCATCATCCAACACATTAAAACTGGATGGGAGAAGGATAAAATAAATGAGGTGCCAAGAAAGCTTCATACATCCTTAAGAAAACAAAAGCAAAAGCTGTGTTTTTCAAAGATAAAATTATATACTGTGCTAGAAACAAGCAAGGCTTTTCATCAGTTCTGAAACAGGAAATTGAAAGCTGCCAAAGGATGCATGAACCACACTTTAGACAACTAATTTTTCTGTCCAAGCATACCTACATGTATTACTTTAGATGCAGACAAGCTCCTGTATGACATCAATGGGTAGCAGCTTTCTGTTTTCTCACTCCATAAAAATTTATCCTTTTCCAAGTGACAAGTGCTGACCTTTCAGTGTACTGTGTCTGCTCATGCTTTGCTCGCTTCTACGATCGTTTCTAGTAATATACATCAAAAATGACAAGCAGAAATAAGTGTACTGTGTGCTGTGCTGTATAGCTGATGTGTAAGGTCTCTGTGACTGCTAATTAGAAAGGATGCTTTACTGGATTATCATACTTGGTATGCAACTACTACAAAGTAACAATGTAAATTAACCTTACAGAACAAGGTGTTCAACACTGATACTGGAAATATGTACATTTCCCTTCCCCCAAAACCAGTAAAATCCAATGTCAGAAACAATGTACATCTCGAATGGCTTTGTTTTTGTCTTTAAAAGAGAATAAAGATTTCTGTAATAGAATTAAAATGGTTGGCCACACTTCCTCTACTTTCCTAACCTAACTTTTGTTTCTTTTTAATAAGAAAAGGGAAAGTCAGCAAAACAAAATGTCACCATTAAATCATTTCACAGCATTTTGTGTCAGAAATGTAATGGAAAATGTGCACATCATGGGAAAGGTTACTGTTCTTCCAGAACATCTTTTCACTTGGTTCAGGGCTCATCCCTCTACATAACTGTGCAGACACTACTGATGGTTGTTCTCCCTGGGCTTAATTTGGCAGTTGAAGGATTGTGGCATTTACAGGAAACCAGAGCGCAGTGCTTTTAGTGGTTACCCAGCTGAAAGTGATGCTATGATTTAGAATAATTACTCTGTTTATGTGCAATGGTAAAAGTCAGTTACTACACCATATTCCAATGTCAGCTTACACTTTACTGCGTATTTCCCTAACATGGCACCACATCAGATCTCAAAGTCAGAATTATAGGGATTTATTGGTCCTGTTCCTCAACCATAAGTACACATGCGATACAATAGCATTACTATGCTTAGTTTAACTCACAAATTGGGGCGGGGTGTGGGGGGGAGAAGGGGCAGACTGAAAATAAAAAAAAATGAGTTCAGCCAATTAATTGAAGAACTGCAAATTAATTTATGCTTGACCTTTGCATTGTTACAGCCAGCAATATGAAAAAGGGAACAGACCCATATTAGTCTCTGCTAAAAGCTTTTAGATATTCTTGAAGAAAATATAAGCTTTTTTTCCTGCATACCCTTTCCACAGCCTTTCTTCTCAAAAGTAAGTGAAGTTCCTAGGCCTTCCTCAAGATGAAATCAGAGACAGGCTTAAAAATTTAGCTGTAACCTTATTCCAGACACCATGGCAAAATTCTTAAATTGTGTTTTTCTCATCTCCACAAGACAACAATATTCAAAGAACATTTGTTCAAATGACAAGACTTTAAAAAAAAAAAAAAAAAGACACTTCAAAGACAAAGAGCCAGTAGTAAAAAAACTCCATTAAAGGGTAAATGTTCAGAAAAAAAATCTGAAGGAGGAGGAGGTTGTTATAAAGTAATGAAGTGCTACCTGAAACAGTAATACAGAAGTCCTGTCTTAATATGGAGTCTTGTCTTTGGCATTTTAAATGGTCTGAAGCAAATCAGATACAAAAATTTGATTTCATTGAGATGAGATTGTAAAGGAATCACGCAAAGTATAAGTAAGAATAACAATCTCAGGCCGGTTTCATTAATTGTAAGGCAAAGCAAAATCTGAATCTAGCCTTGGATATAGTACAAACTACAAATATTTTAAAACAAAAATTAATGAAAATAAAATAAAAACAAAAAAATTTTAAAATCATGTAAAATAAAATAAAATAAATAATAAAGCAGAAAAATAAATTAAAACCATATAATTCTATTTTACAAATTCCTAAGATTTGCTATCAGAAAAGAAATTACTTTAGTCTAGATTATTCAATCTGTAATTTCAATGGCCACACCAATAGCAAACTAAAGAAAGACAAATGACAGTAAACAAAATGAAAATCTAGTGGACATCAAAATTATGCTGAAATATGGGACCAACAAATAAAAACTACAACTCTATTCCTTTCCCCAAAAAACATTCTATAAAAAGATTAATATTAACTTTCATCATTCTCAAATTAACTATTCAGATGTTATTATATGCAAATTATTTCAGCTACCTCAAAACAAAGTTCAATAATAAAACTGAATTTCTCCTGTCACATATGCTGCAAAAAACGCAGTCTTTACCAAATATATCATAACGCTGAAGAGGCATTATGACAAGAGCTTTTTTTTCCATTTTTCATTATTTCTGTTTTTAGGAGTATGTTATCCAGTAAGTAGCTCTGAAATATCTTAGGCTATAGAATTATTACACTAAAAATAATAATAGTATCCCATACACACATAGATTATCTACAGCCTCTCAGATAATAATACCATACGGAAAATTCTTGATTTAGACCCAAATTAGCAACCAATTGCATGCAACTTTGCTCCACTGATTTATTAACAAAAACTTGTGCTAGATGCCTTTTTAATCATGTGAATAACAACTATGGTCAATGCTGAGAAAAGTGACTCAAAATCCTTAAGCTTCCTGTACCTCTAACTGCTTTTCATGTATGGGCTTCTCTGGTAATGTAAAACATACTCTCGCATTACTCCAAGACAAAATTTGTTCTGAATAGTGTAGAAGTTGTGTACTCAGGCCTCCTTCCATCAAAACCCCACACAGATTAACTAACTACAAATCAAAGACTTGTCAAAAGATTAGGCAGCAGTTACAGAAGTGAGAAAAAAAGAAGTGTGTAACAGTAAGAATCTCTATTTTGCATATTAAGATTTCTTACTCAGATAGTCCATAATTTATATTATGGTTCTATGGACAGACCTTTACTTCAGAAAACTGACTGCACAGATGCTCATTTGGCACTAATCGTGACAAGTCAAAACTGATGCTGCAGGACAGCATTTAAATGGTTATTGTCTCCCGCTGTGGTCTTCTACCACATTATTTTAATACCTGAGCACGAACATTCTCATGTTATAACTTTCATAAGTATAAATTTCAGTTTCATGGCTTCTGTAGCAATGGCTCAGCTTAACAATGCAAAACAACTGAAATGATAAAGAATTTGACATTTGTCTTCTGAGCGTCCTGTACTACGAAATGGTCTGATGGGATAACCTTGCTGCATTGAAAGTGACTGAAGCAGTTTGGCCAGAATGATAGAGTACATCATTGTGTCAATCACCACTGTCACTGAATCATGCCATCATCACCAATGTGATGGACACATTCAGATGCCAACTGAATTGAATTATGTGATGCAAGTTTGATGCTGTAGAAAAAATTCTTAAGAATGCCCACAAAAATACGCTACTGACCACATCTAAATAGATATTTTCGCAGCCATAACCTATTACTGTTAATCAGACTGGGAAAAAATTTGATATGTCATCAGCCTCCCCTCTGCTGTCACAGGTAATGTGATTTCATATTCTCTGTGTCTTGTTTTATTAAAGTAATTGTAATCTTCTGGAGAGGAACCTCACTCAATGACCGCTTTATCTAAAGAACTCACTCATTACTTACAGCAAAGATAATTATGACATCCTCAGCACTGTATTTGTTTGTCTCATAAATTCTTCCGAATCCTAGGAGTTATAGAAGACAAAAAGGTGCAAAGGTCTCTGATGCATGTATTTCCTAAGGTAACCAGAAAAATATATAAATGCTGAAACACATAGCTGTTCTGGGAATAGATGATAACTGCCGAATATAGTTTCAAGCTGTAATGTACAAATCCATGATTGCAGCACAGACTTGATCAAGCAGCTGTAACTGAAGGAGAGAAAAGGATAAATATATTTTTAAAAATTCACTGATCAAAAAAAAGGTAAAATACCGCTTGTTAGTAGAAAACAAAAGTAACCCTGTAGAAAGAATTGCCTGACACTCTTATTTACAAGTCGTTATCTTGTTATATACTTACAAAGTTTACGACACTGGTGCACAAGCTTTTCAGATCAGGAGGCTTTATATATCAATACTAAGAACTTCTGACAATTAAACACCTGAACCAAACATGTTCATAAAACTCTACTGTTCACAAGGGTTCTACAGATTAAAGCCAATCAAGAGCTTGGGAGTCACTGCTCTACAACTGTAAAAAGATCTAATGTTAAACTTCAAGAAGGTTTGACTGACAGATCACTAAACAGTCCACAAAATAACAAAGAAAAACATTTGGGGGATGCACACACTGCTCCCCCTCCTCCAATCACCTGCTAAGAGGAACACTAATAAACCTTGCCAAGTATCACAAAAATACTCCAACAGGGTTTCAGAACCTTCATAACACTGAAGAGAGACAAACATCTATTTTTTCCTCTATTCTAGTAAAAAATTACAGTTCTTCACTACGTTTTAACAGGAAATGCCACTAAATACCAAACAAAACAAGAAAAAAAAAAAGAAAAAGAAACTCACAAAAATCCTACCTTTTGTTGGAGAAAAAAAAAACCAAAACCCAGATGATCCTTTGCTGTATCTGCACTTGATCAGAAAACACAGAAAACACAGGTAGGCAGAATAACCCTTCACACAGTTTCACTCTCTTTTTCAAAATGAAGGCTCAATGCTAAGCTTTACACAAAAATAACATTAGGTGGTCCTATGCATATTTCCTGCCTGGCTTTCCCAATTCTGATAATGCAGAATTGAATGGAAACAAATCTTTAAATCATGGCAATATCTCTAAAATTTCAGTTCTGGGTCACTCCTGCACCAGACTACCTCTAAGATAGTTCCTTCAAGATCATACAGTATCAAGAATCAAACCAAAAATGGAACACAAAATCGGTATCCAAAGACTTAAGCTTCTATTATTTAAGCAGCCTAAATTTCCTTAAGAGTTAACCAGCAAAACAATCAGGGGAAAAAAATAATTTGGGCTTCAATTCAGATTCTGCTGTCTCGTTTCAGGAAAGTAACAGACAAATGTACTAAAGAAATCCTTTAGGTATCAGGTAAATAGACTGGTTCCCAGTTAACAGAAAATTCAAGAGCCTGCCAGGGACTTTTTGCAATATAACTTCAATGTTCCAGGCACGTGTGGCTTTAGGTACCCGGGTAGCCCAAACGCACACATGCCTAGCACTCTGCTTCTACAGAAGCCCTGAATGACAGCAGTATGAGTCTTGCTGTCAGACCTATGCCTGACTTCTAGGTACTTTGCAAGAGAGTTTCATAATGCCTACAGCTTTTTTTGAATGTCTGCCCTAGCACATAAATTTTCTGATAATGAAAATTCTGTGGTATTTTACAGTAAAATGCAATGCAGCATAGGTAATTCAGTTTGAATAAAGTCCTCTGTGAACAAAAATGTGCATTTGTCATTGTATGTATTATCTTGCTATCTAGCATAAAAAGAAATACTTTTTAGAAGGCAGTAAAATGAGGTAAGTGACAGAAAAAAGAGATATAACAGGTAACTTAAGCAATTAAAAAAGTTAATATGCAGAATTAATTCCTGTAACTTATAAAGCAGAAATAAATTGCAAACTGAATGTTAAGTTTCCTTTCATTCAAGTAGTTCATTCCAATAAAACAATGTGTTTGTAATCCTCTGTATAACATAAGATTGTTGCAATCTGTGGCTGAATTATCTAATATTTTCCTTGTGATTAATCTCTACATTAGCAGCTTTAAACTTCTAAAACTACTGTAAATCACAGGCTTTCAATTACTATGATGGATTGTTAATTTTGTTGCAGTGCATTTAAAAGTAGTTAATAATTAATGTGCTTGTTCTGGAATAAACTTCAGCTGATCCAGAACTTCAAAACTAGTCCCTAACAGATAAGGAAGAAGTCCTTAACTTGAAGGCTGGCATGCCCCTCTGCATGGAAATGTACGAAACAGAAAATACAAAGATGAACCTACACAAGGCAAATGCAATTAAGGAAATATGGTGAATAACAGTTTCAGGGAGAAAATTTCCAAAGGATTCAGAAAAGCCTGTCTAGAACATACTTCCTGTCAAAACCAGAAGTAGGTCACTTTGTGCAACTAAGGACTCAATCCTTTACACAGTATAAATTATTATCCTAAATTTGATGCATACATTTTTAGCACCAGAATTACAGATGTTGTATACATTTTAAAGATTTTCAGCGATAGTATGATTTGATGACTCAAAGTTATGACAACTCAAGAGTTTTTTTCTTTAGCAAATTTGACACTGCATATGTTTCCTTCTTTCTCCCTTCCTACTCACCTTCCCCTTTCAGGCCTGCCTTGATACACTGACTGACTGCACATGCAAAGCATGACAGTTGCTTGAAACATGAGACTTAGTATTTCGGGACAAATAAATACTTTCACAATTGCTTATTTCCTGGTTAAACACCTGCATTAAAAATACTACATACATGCTTAATAATACGCTTTGCAGCTTTACTCTTTTTGAATACTTTACAACCAGCATTCAAATCTATTTTTTCAAAAAATTCTATTCTATATTCTTTCAATTACATGACCTTAGTCTATTTTACCCTCTCTGTAATGCTGAAGTAATGATTTTGCCTCAGTTGCTGCAAATCAAACGAAATGGAACATTCTAACTTAATTGACAATAAAGCATAAAAATTCAATACACAAAACTATAAAAGAATGTATTACTATATGCTTGCTCTAAATTGAGGGATGAATAAGTCTAATGCTTTTTCAGAGATTTCTTTTACCTGGTCAAATATGATTTTGCCCCAGACATACAAGATATTCTAATTTTACTCTGCTTTTCTCAAATCTAGTACTAAGATATCCATTTTATCTAATTTCTAAATATTACCAAGCACATCTTAAAGCTGACAACTAAAGCTGTAATTTTTAATAGTGGCAGTTGAGAGCTGGATTATCTTTTGAAAAGAAGCCACTTCTAAAGAAGTAAAGTCATTTAGAAGTCTTCCCTTGGAAGATTTTAAAGTAGATTAGCCTGTGGATTCTTCTTTAAAAAACTGTTCTACATATTAAAATAAAACACACAATTCACCTTAATTTTTTCTTTTACCAAAATGGAATAGACAGTAATACTGTGCTAGAAGCATTCTGTGTGTACAGTGGTACAATCACTCACTTAGTCTGGAGTACAGTGCAAGATGGAGGGCAAGTTTTGTCTATTATATATTGAGCCACCTGAAATACACTTCCTCATCCAGGTTTCTACTAAATATGGTTAAGTTCTAAAGGGAGCTATCAGGGAGCTATTTTTAAAGATTTGCATTAGTGAGTTACAGCCTCACAAAAAAAAAAAAAAGGAGATCAAGCAATTCTTTTGCAAGTTCTGTCATTCTAAGTTATTCATGCAAGACTGTAATAAATCTTAAGTGTCTAAACTATATACAACTTTAAAAGATTCACAAAATGAAACGGAAGAAAAGCATCGTTACATAAATGTTTTTTAAACCAAAAAGTAGAGGTCACCTCTACAAATAAATATATCCTTGAAAATTATTTTCTGAGTTTGTTAGAAAATTTATCTTTTACATCAGGGTTTAGAAACTCCCGTATCTCAAAATATGTCTTCAATTTCAAGCAAATATTTTCAATATCTGATTACTCCTTAAGATTTAGTATATTGTTATAGGTACCCTCTGGTTTCACACTACTTTAGTTTGAAGCGCACATTAAAACATCTTTCACCGAACTCTTATCTCTTTTAAAAAGTGCTGTCTCCATGCCTTACATCAAACCTATCTGCATCAAATATAAAACATTAAAACCCCTCCATATTTTAATGCTATTCCTCTCAAAACTCAATGACAGTTCATTTGAGTAAGAAGATATTCAAAATCCACACTTCTCTCTAATTACAGATATAGCTTCCCTACTGTCATTTATAATGTTACAGATCAGACTTTGCCTCATCTGAGTAAATGTTTTGAATTAACTTTTTTCACTGTTCGACTACTTCGTAAATCTTGACTGTGCCACTCACTAATCTTGAAAAAGTAAAAACTGCATAAGTATTTAGTCAATAAAACTTACACAGATGTATATAAACGAATTTATAGAACAAATTCAGTGTAAATTTAAAAAAAGTGTACCACACAAGGGTCACAAGACTGATCCTTTTTTGTGGCCAAAACCACAAAACCTAAACTTTCAGCTCTAGTGCATGCTACTGTACTGAAACGGTCTATTCTATATAATCTGACATGAGTGATTAAAAAAACCACTCTCGTGGTATGTCTATGATATTTTATATTTAATATAATTTTATATAAATTATATTATGTATTTATATAGAAAATAATTATAATTTAAATAAATAATATAATTTTATATTTAATATAATATATACATATGGCAACTATTAGCACATATAAAAGTAGGGAACATGTCAATATGTTTTAGACAAAAGCTAATAATTAAAGATATTCTAACTTTAATCACTTTTTTGGTACAAATCTATAGTCATTAAGGCAAACTTCAGCCAATTAATGAACCATTATAATTTATCAGCATGAAATGTACTTTTTTAGGAAGAATTTTAAATTCTTTCACAGGCAATTCTTTAAAAATTTTAAACCATGTGAACAACAGGTTAAGTAAAGACACTGTACATATAACAAATAATCCCTCAGCCACTCAATGCTACACACAAGCACCTAAAATGGAGATTAAAAAAAAAAATGAATCTCCATTATTCAAACACTAATAGCTAGTTAAACAATTTAATATTTTTTTATTCCAGGTTCATTACTAAATACTCTGCTGTATTATTTGAAATAAGAAATAATTGCTTATCTTCCTCTAATCCTTACTCAGTTAGCAACCCCAAAGTGAGAGCATCACATGAATTTTAGAAAAACCTACAGTTTTTAAAAGCAGATTGTTCAAGAGTCATATAACCAGCCCTGTCTACGGTAACACACAGCAGGAAAAGCTAGAAGGCCCATCAAGATTATTTCCTAAATCTGCAGTTTCAGTAGTTGAATATTTCCCTTTAACTTAGTGTTCAACTCTGACATTCAGAAAGAACTCTGCTATAACATCCCCACAAACATCCCTTTTCTTAGTTGCAGATGGGTAGGAAAGGGTAAAAATAAAATCAAGTAATTACAAAGCATCTGTTGAATGAAGAGCAAAGATGATGACAAAGATGACTAGTTTTCTGATAAAGTTTTGGCTTTAATAACAGATAGTGCCAAACAAAATGGATACTGAAAAAATACTTTTGTTTTCCCTCCTAAACTTCTCTTGCTTACAAGGAGCCCTACCAACTTGCCTTTAAAATAACACTTTATTTCTACTAGCACAGAAAGTTTTGCATGATGGTACAGGCAGGAGAAAGCAGTGGTGCAGGCTGCAGGCAGAAGGTTGCTTCCCTTACTTTGTGACAACATAAGAGAAAAAAGGATTCTGAAAACTTTCTCTGACACAGCAATGCTCTGTGGCTCACACCCCTACACAGCTTTGGCTGCATACCAGAAAGCCTATCTGGTAGCTAGGATCTTATTACAGTCCCTGAATTTACTCTCATCAAAAGAAATATAGCCTTAAGAACAAAAAAAACCAAACAAACCCAACCTAAAAAAAAAATTTACTAAATACTTTATCATCATTTAGTAATTATCAAAAATAAACCTCCACAGCCCTTTTAGAAGCAGTGGTCACCTAACTTGGATAGAATTGCATCTATTTATAGGAATTATCTGAAGAAAAGCAAGCTTTAAATTCACAGTCTCTTTTAAAACTAATACAGAAAATAAGGCAGAAGATCTAAGAAAATATTTTTCAGAGAATTATGAACAAAGGATTAGAACATAAGAATCTCCTTTTCTCCCCCCATGCAGAATTACTATTCTGTTTCCAAGCCTAACTATGAGGATGGTTTATGAGAGAATTTGTTGGGGTTTGGCATATAGTATGCTTATTTTTGGCCCATCTACATTACTACTAAAATCTTTTCATGTAGTAAACAAGACATACCACTAATTTTCTAGTCTATTTTTTAATTGCAACTTTAATATACAGTTCTTCATGGCATTTTCTCATCTTATCCTTTACGTCCTCAAATGTGGTATTTAACACTTCTAGAAACAGCCTGAAGAAGTCAACTAATTCACTGCCTTTTTTATCCTAAAGCACAGTACGTATTGTTCCCAGGATTCCTTCCCACAACAAAATTGTCTTCCTGCATCTTTTATTTCTTGCCAACAATAGGGCTGAAGAAAGCCCTTTATCTTGTTGTGGGCAGTTAAAAACTGTTGCTATCAGTTCTCATCAGTATAACCATATCAGCAATCCCTGCAACACCCTGCCTCCATTTCACAGTCTGGTACTGAGCAGGATCTAGGAGTACCTAGCAGTAGTAGCTTGTCTATGTAAGAGAGAGTCACACAGTTACTGATGAGCTCATACAGGCACTCTGCCTCCAATTTGGAAATAAAAATACTGTCTGGCACACAACCCTTGAAATTGTCTCAACTTCTACAGGAAATCATATGCTGTAATTGATAATAAAATCAGCTATTCTAAGTACGAGACATCTATACACGGTACACGTCCTGATTCTAAAGCTATGAGTTGCTTGCATATATCATTGATTCTGACTTTTCTCCTAACTCTGATTCCTGGAAATAAATTAAAAGATATATTAATCCTTCCAGTTAAAAACAACAACTATATCTGAGCTAAAGAGGAGATCTCGTCCAGAAAAATCTAGTTGAAGCATAAAGGACCTAAATACAACACTATTTTTAATATGAACTTACTATGAGATCATTTTAATGAAAGCTCAGTAGATTCAATTAAAATCTGCCTTCTGCTTGCTAAGTTTCATTAGTATTCTTTCAAGAATTGTGAGCAGTTTCTACAGCTTTGCAAAGAGGCCACAATGCCAGCTATAAAATCAAAATCAGCAGAAGTTGTGGTCAACTGTAGCTATTCAATGGCAGCTATTCTACACTTTAATTAGATTTCTGCACCTACTAAAACACCATTCAACAGGTTTTTTTTTTCCACTTCTGTTTCAGATAAGAAACATGATTATCAAACCCTTTCATGACCTGCATTAATGAAGGTACCATTAATACATTTTTAAAAACATAAATTCCTCATAATCCACATCTCAGCTCATAAAATTGTTAATGATGCTAATTTAATTACTTTTAGGATGCTCCTGTAGCTTTAATGTCATTAAATTACTGGTTTGTTTATCTTTCTGACCTGCTCTAAAACATTGACAATTCACCCTAACAAGAGAAAATTAATTCTCTTGTGTTAGAAAAACAGATTATCTTGTTATTTACATCTTAATCCACAGCGTAAATGTGTTTGGCAGGTCAATAAGTGAATCAAGTCAATATTTCTGATGTAATGTTTCGTTTCCCCTAAGTAAGTTTTTGTTTGATGTGGGGTGTTTTTTTTGTTTGTTTTGTTTTTTGTTTTTTTTTTTTTTTTTTTTTTCCTAAAAGCACATTTTCTTCATTATAATCACAATGACAAAGTGATGAAGATGGAACATTAATTCCTCTTAAGGTCTGAGCGTCAAACCTACCTGACTAGATTTTCATTGTCTCCAGTCCCTTTGCAGGTAGCACATTCAGTCCTTAAATCCTCCGACTTCGGCTTCTTTTGTAGAACAGACTGTCTTTGTCTTCTTTCTCTGGGAATCCGCTCCTGTCATAGCAGAAGGCAAAAGAAAGGAATGGGGGGAAAGGAGGGAGGGAAAGCAAATATTTTCAATTATAGCACTGAAAGTAACACTTCAGCCCTAAGTTTTAATTTTTTTTGTGAAACTTAAAAAAAAACAAACAAACAAAACACTATATTCCAACCTCAGCTTTCTCTTCTTCAGGCACAAAGCTTCGTTTTCGTCCTCTAGTTCTCTAGAAGAAAATATATTTAAAATTCAATATTAGGTAACATAATGTTTTTGTTATTTATCAATTATTCATAACAACAACAAAAACATACCACAGGAAAAAATTTAAAGCATTAACTACAGAACCACTGCAAGACAACTACAATAACAGATGTCAGAACAACAGCTTCAGATTCTGGATACAAATCTACAGAAATAGCCAAAAAATAAATTTAAATATGTTTGTTGACCTGAGCATGTGGAGCCTTATTTCAAAAAAGACTGCCACCAGAATTACAGATCTCTCACAGACTTTGCACAAACTTCCCAATACTAAAATGCAGAATTTGAAAATTGATATGAACAGTATGTTACAGTAAATTCCTTGAGCAATTAGAATTGCTCTATTTGTAAGCCAAGCTATCAGATTCAAAAACATCAAAATTAAAAAACTTCATCAAAACAGAAACAGAAAATAATTCTTATAGCTTTTGAGGAGTAAGCAAGAATTAAAGCTTTCAAACTGAAGCTTAGTATAATAGCTACATGGCAGATACTCGTAAAGCTGTAGCATATACCAACATATAATGGGTAAAAAACAGACAGAATGGGTAATACAAAAAGTGGAAAGTATTTCAGTATTGCAGTTGGCCAAAAACCTGGTTGGCCAATGAATACCAACAGTGTCGAGGAAAAGAAAGTTCCAGGAAAAGCAAACACCAAAGGTTTACAAGCAGCTCTAAGTAACTACATGCAAGTCCAGTTTCAGTCAATACATTTTTATCTCTGAAATAGCAGCCACAAGCTGACTATATCACACCCTCTCCTGGTTTAACAAGGAAAGAAAATTAGAAGGGATACGGAAGGAAATGCAAAACGTCAGAGACTATTCCACTAACCCACAATGTCTGATACTTTGACACTAATAAAATAAACAAGCAAACTTTAAAATGCTTTTTCTGTGAGGAAATGATCTCAGAAAGTAATCTGTCATGATTAAAAAATACACTGCCTACTTTATGATTGCTTAAAACTTGTTTTGAAGCAGCTAGTGTTCATCTCAGAAAAAGTAAAAACCAGCTGCTCAAAAAAAAAAAAAAAAAAAAACCACCACCACACAAACTTAGGTCAGTTGTGATTCACAGGCAGCCATAAATCCAATTCCGAAGAAGCAAGTAACATCATGTTTCTCCTGTTTGGGGTCCTCTTTGAAGGGGATTTATACTAGTTTCAGATTAAGACTGTTCACTATTTTAAACTATTTTACACATTTAAATATAGGTATATTGTAAATAAACCTGCCACTTCAACACATCTATACCTTTCTACCTATGCAGATTTTGATCTGCGCATGTTAATAGCATACTGTTTGGGAGGGTTTTTTTTTGTTTTTAGGCAAGAGTTCACTCTGTAGTAGAAAGGAATGTAGTAGAATGGAAGGCGCTAGTCTATTTTGCGCATCTTTAGAATACCTTTAATGCTTCTCTTTCACATTTCCCTAAAGACAACTTATAAGAAGTTGTAAAACCTTATCTATCCAAATAGGTATCATCCAAATCTGGAAGAACCGATTTATTACAAGTAACTGAATTTATCAATATAATATTAGAAGTATTAACGTAACATGGGCTATATGTCAACTACATATTACACAACCCAAGGTCCCTGTAAATTAAAACTAGACAGAAGAAAGTTTGATCAGACATCAGCACATTAACTGACAATTTTACTACTTTCAACCTCTGGCATTAGTCCAAAGAACACTTTTACGCCATGCAGGCCCTGCTGAATGCAGCTATGTAAAGATTAAAAAGAAGTAGGTGTGAAAGTGTAAGCCAAAATATGCAGAGTTATGGTCCTCATTCTCCATGTTTAAGCAGCAAGAGACAATAATGCATGCTTTGTACAGAGTAATGCCATTTTGAAAACTGATATATAATTTGGACATATAGATAACAATGAAATTATTTTTTACCCTAAGTGGAAAAGATTACAAGTTAATAACTATATTTTAAGAAGTGATGAATCATATTTAAACTTCAGCAAAATGGAGAGACAAGATTTTATAAATAATTTAGGCACCTTTGTCAAGAAAATGTCGGTTTTCATCTGTCTGCTATATAACACGTGATGTATATGACAAGGAACCTCACATTAAATTATGCCTGCATTACGTTTCCATTAGATTAGATCTACATTACATTTCTAAACCTTCAAACATACTTGAATCTGTTTGACAATCACTAGAAAACAAACATTAAAATCAACACATTTGACATTCACATTTGTAGGATATTTTATATGCTTTTAAAGTAACAGAATTTTACATCAATGTTTTTCCAATTTCCACACTTAAACATATTTGCAATGCTAACTTCTGCTCAGAACCATTATACTATTGCCACCATTCACAACGGAAAATAACACCAAACTCACAACTTAAAATTGAATATACTATGATTTTCAGTAATAGCCTTCCAGTAATTAGGCATTTGTAATTTTACACACGTTTTCACTAAAGTTACCTTAGAGATTCACAGAAAAGAATTAGATAAACCTAGATTACTTTGTCCAGTATTTTTCAATGCCTTTTGCCTCAAAGTACGGTATTTGCATTTTAAAATGCTTTGAATAATTTCTGTCATTAGTGGGCTCAGAATCAGAACATAAGAGATTACAAGCATCATATATTAGAGCTGCATGTACTTGTCATAAACAATTTAAAATTTAAGATCTTTTACAAAAAAAATCTTAAAGGAATAGTGTTATTATATATGTCCAATGGTAAATAGTACAACTGAAATAAACTTTTGCATAGTCAGAACTTACGTGGAAACAGACACGTTAATCCAGTATAAGAAGCACACAAAGGCAGTGATTTTTTAATCAAAACATTTGGCAATTCAATACTATAGCGATACCTTCAATTTACAACTTCTCTATCATAAAACGGAGCCCAAGACAGTTTTGTGAAATTTGTCCCTGCATTTCCAAAGTGCTCAAACAATAAGTCAGGAAAGCAAAAAGTCATGTTATCAGCACGCAAGCAAAATCCCCATTAATGCCAGTGCAGTCCCAGCAGATTTTTTTTTTGTTTGTTTCACTGCAAAAGGTAGATATGCTCTAAAATAGCGACCATTTGGAATGGACAACTCAGTCTGGAAAAATCACAGCTAGATCTGGATTAGACAAATGCAACCAATACATGGCAACTGCCTCAAGATGCCACTTTAGGACAGGTATCAAAAAAAGAGTACTGAACAATGGAATGTGGTTCACAATATGTAACTATGTAATTTTCTGTATGTAGAAGTAAAAGGTTTCTGTAAAAATTATTTCAAATGTTGACATTTAATGACAGCTGATTGGCAAGTCTTTGGTTGTGTCTCATTCTAAATTCTATACTTGCACAACTCTGGCATTCATACAATGTGCACTCAAGTAAGAGATAAGCGTGCTATGTGCTCAGACACTTCCTCACTATTAACAGAAGGATTCCAGCCACTGAGCTTTAGATTCCACAGCATCAATGGAATCACCATGCAGGCACCTACATCCTGGTTACTACACAGGCAACTTAAGATTTCTGTTGGCAGATAAATTATATGCCTACAGCTAAGGGCTAATTAATTACTGATCCTATATAACCTTAACCACCCCAGAAAATCAAACAAACGTACACCAAGGTCATAATCATGACATACAAGGCAGATACTATTTTTCATTTCATCTCCTTGCACAATTAGGGCCCTTAAAAAAAAAAAAGCTAAAACCAGCCAAACTAGTCAAATTTGACTTCGTAATACTATACCATAATATTTCTATTCCTCCCCTTCTTTAATGACTTCTTAACCTCTCCTTCTCTACTACATTCAAACCATGCCTCCCACCATATTCCTAAGTTCCCCCTATGTTCCAGAACTAAAGATACACTGAGACAGGTCCAAAATACACATGTTCTACACTGGACAGTGAGAGACAAAACACAATGGATAACTGAGCTCATAACTAAAATCTCTTCCTTACTCAGTACTCCTCCTTCCCATCCAACTGCTCTAAAAAATACCCAAGAACTTAATTACCTTAGGCATACATACCTCTCTATCAAATTTTGCCATAATGGGTCAACAGGTTTCTAGAGGCAATGCTACTAGAATGGTAGGCAACTGCATAACTTTTTTGTTAGAAAACCAAATTAAAAGCTATTCTTTTCTGAAATAAAGGAACAGTAAAAAGATCTAGCTGCTGTTATGAAGAACGTACCTTACACTGAACAGAAATGAAAGTGTCTTATTTCATTAGCAATACATTCCAAAATAATCTAAGCAGACCAAGAAAGATCAATGAATTAAAATAAAGATGCAAGCATAAAATGAAAGTATTTTTAAACCAGAAAAAAAAAAAATCAATGAAAAGGTTAAAAATAGTAAAAGATAATAATAGATTAAATTTTTAGCATAACATTTTGAGGGGAAGAAACCACCTCTATACATCAGCAAACTGACTTCTAATTAAACTCTTTAAAATTGCACAAGATGATGTTCCTCAGGTAAACAGTCTGAGCCATTTGGTTCAATGAAATCATTGAGGTGAAAGCAAGCCATACTTTGCTAGAATATCGTACCAAGGTTTAGCCTTCACAGCAATCTTAATGCCCTCCCTCAGAAAAGAGTAATGCTCTGGGTAAATGAAGCCTAAAGATTAAAAATGTCCCTTTTGGTCTTTTACTTCAAAGCTTGTCATCTATGGAAGCTGGAGAACCATCCCACAGTATTAAAGCACACACCATTCCTCTGAGATATTTCATTAACTTCTGACTTGGTGTTCAAAATTTGGGAAAAAAAACAAACCCTGCCTCTTGCCTCTCCAATGTTTTAAAAATTTATACAAAACATTACAAGACTACCTACAGAGAACAGTGATGGACACGACATGCAAATAGCTATCAAACCTGAAAAGAAAGAGGAGAAAAAAACCCAGTATTTGCTTGCCCCTCTCTAATTTAATTGGTAATGATCTAAGCTGACAGTTACTAAAATACTCCATAAAATATATAGTATTTTATAATATATAATGTAAGAAATAAAACACAATTAAGAAAGAATGTTAGGGAATGTCTCTAAAAAACAGGAAGACATTAGGAGAACTAGGGCAAGGGAAAGATGAATAAAAAATGGGTTTCTTTCAGTTATCATGTTTTGTGACACTAAAGTATGCATGTGTTGTGTGCAGCATTCTACTGCTGTGGTGTGGAAACCTGCATATCAGCTTAGGGAATTAAAAAGAATTAGGACATAAATAGCTGAAAAATAGAATACTAACATAAGAAATGAATAATGCGTGATGAAAGAACAAATGATACAACATGATGTGGATCAAATGCATGAGTGCTTTGGAACGAGGGTGACATTTTTAGAGGATATATGGACAAGAAATCAGTAGAGGTGTGGGGATGACGTGATTCCAACTCATGGAAGGAAGTACTGTCCAAGTGTCTTGAGGAAAACCAGACAGTTAAAAAAACCTGTAAAAAATGGAATGACAAATGTTGAGGGAAAAATGTGATCAGCAACGGGATCCAACTGTCAACCTGAAAGTGGAAGAAGACAAACTGAAGTGGGAGTCTCCATTTTGGACTTGGAAAAGCTAGAAGTGAACACTTAAATTTCACATTCAAGTTCTTCATAAGCACCTCAGTAACAACTGGGCAACAATATGAAACATGTAAAATGAAGAAGATTACACAATGCATTGACTGTAAGATTTTGAATATTCTCAGAAAAATAAATTCCATACATGAGACAGATGAAAGATATCTGTAAGGAACAAATAAAGCCTAGGATGAGTCCAACACTCTCTGAAAGGAGGCACACTGTTTGCAAAACAGCAAAGGAAACAAATCAAAGCCGCAAAGGAAACAGACTGACTGCTGTCACTCACAGATGTAACAACTTGATACGTTGGTTTCAAAGCATGAAAGCAGAATGGTGAACATGACCCAAAACCACCATAGCTATCAGCAAACCACATCGTTATGCCTCTCTCTCCTTTGTCCATTAGACACATGCTTTAAATCAGTTCATCCACAGACAGCAACAGAAGGTAGAAGGTTCTCTTGGAGCAGTTTTACTCCGCCAGCTCAAAGAAAAGGAAAACCAAGAACTCATCAACTGACCTAAAGGGGGGAGGCAATTTCCAAGAGTCACAAGTGCTCCTCTTAAATATTGAGCATTGCCTGAAGTGCTCCTGGAGGATAAAAATTCATACTGTCACCTATTTAATTTCTTCTTCTACACCAGAAGATATACAGGAGTTATTAGTATTACAAAGACATAGAAAAGAATAAGAAATACTGAACACAGCTGTGGTTAGGAGCAATGCTTCAAGTCTACTTCACATAAGGTGAACTAGCATGGTTCCAGATTTGATCTGCTCAGTCACTTTGTTTTACAGCAACCCAATAGTGATTTCTGCAAGGCAATTCCAAAAAGTTGTTTGAGAAAGCTAATTTAAACCCAAGAGAGATTAGAGCACAATGATACCTAACAGAACTTAAGAGATTCCCAGTCATTTGCAGAAGTCATACTCATTCTGCCAACTATTTCAAACATCACATTAGACAGCACAGCACCCAGTTTCTCCTTTGCTTAATGTTACTTAGTTAGAATTTCTTTGAATTGTTTGCACAAGCACACAAAGGCAGCAGAGGCCCAGCACATCTGCTTATGCCGTTGTACCTGTGTAAATTCAGGGGTTTCACTATGTTGGCGTGTACTGCTTCTGCTAGAGACAGGAAAAATGATCCTTATTATGTTGGTGCTTCTATACCTCTTGGATGTCACAGAAACAATACTGGCAGATACATAGGGCTGCTCTTTTCAGCACTGAGTTTCTGATACCACCAATAGTGCTGGCACTGTGAGGTAAGTATTACTTATCTTCATAAAGGAGAGCACGGGAAGTCCAGTCAGTACTCCAAATGCTCCTGGAATTTGGGGGCACATGGTATCATTAGGAAGGTATGCGTTTTCATTTGAGAATTTCATCTAAATAATTCAAAACTAGTCACCGATTTCATACTAATAAATTTATTAAATTACTAAAGACACACCTGACAAAACTATTGGTACTATGGTACTTTATTGTGTAAAAAGTTTGTAGATGTTATTTTGTGTTGTAATTATTATCAGGACAAATGTGAAGAACTTCAGATGCTTTGATTTTTGTAGGTCTATAAATCTCACATTTCTTCTCTGAAATAGCACATACCTGATTTTTGTTTCCCTGACTGTCTGGCAGCTAGGGTGACTGCTCTAGAAAGACATGCACCTATGTGAAATACGCGGTGAAGAGGGCCAGCAGAAGATTACAACTGTGTTTTAATTCTGTTTCCTATCTAAATGCTTCAGTCATTTTTTTATCTTACATCACCTTATAGTTGACACACTAATATTAATGAGAAACTTCCAGTTTTACCTTGTGCCTAACTATGGTTCACTGATACATATCACACATATCAAAAACTTTCTAACCCTAACCCTCTCACTCATACATCCTTTAACATATACTTGTTAATGAGAACCTAAAGACAAAAAAAAAAAGACATCAGTAAATATCAGAATGCTAAACAAAGAGGTCATGGCAAGAAGTCATTCCATTACCACAGAACGGAAGACGACTCTGATATGAAACATCAGCAGAGCAGAACACTCTCAGAAAACAGAACTGGGAAAACTTGTACTACTACCAAAAAAGTAACCTAACGAAATCACTGTGTTAACTATCCAGAGCACGTATAAAGCAAACTAGAGATTTTTCAAAAGCCTGAGGAAAATAAACACAGGTTGAAACCACACAGATAAAGTGATCGCTCTCCTGTGAAACAGAAACCATGACCATTTTGCTAAGATAGCAATTTTCAATCCATGATGTCACCCAACCCTTATTAAGAGTTCAATGTTATAAACACACTTTGCCAATGAAAAAGTTACAATCAAGCCAGTGGCACAAAAATCCCTCTTACTTCCTTTGCTTTGTTAAATGACAGAAAGAATATTCTATTGATGGCACCACACAGGCATAAAATTATTTTACATAAAGGTAAGGACAGCTATATAGACACCAGATGGCACACTCGCTCAAGACAGATCAAGGTGAATACCTTAAATGGTACATATCACTACTATTCAAAATGTATCTCTGAAATAATTATTTAATTTTCCGGAAAGCTGGCAGTAGTAAAAAAGGAACTGCCAGAAAAAAAATAAACAGCAGTGAATCAAAATATGATTATAAAGAGAAACAAGTCAACCATGAAGCTTAATTAAACAGAATTACAATTTCCCCCTATTTTTTTTAAGTTTCCATTCTCTTGAGAACCTTTTATTTTCTAGAAAAGCAAAAATTTTGCAACATTCCTGCTGTCAAGCTATACTATCACTGAATCTGACAACTAACTTGAAACTACTGTTTCCAAGACTTAAACACGTAACAGAATTTGAGAACTAGCAGGATTGCTTTGTATCCTTTTTAACACTAATATCCTCCAAAGCACACGTTTGGAGAACCGAAACAGAAGCAGGAGGGCAAAAAGGCCAGAAAAAGTCGGTTTGCAGATGTTGCTAAAAGAAGTGGCTCTTTGAAAACTGAACTTAAATGCACTTATTTGCAGAAGTGATAGATACGCTAGTTACCTTTATTTATAGAGATATTGATATCTGCACCATTGGAATACCATTTGGAATATGTCCATCTCTTCATGCCTTTGCTACATCAAAAAGAATTGATCTTCCACCTATGGGTTTTTTCCCCCCACTTTCTTAAAAAGCAAACCAAACAAAACAACCACCAAACAAACAAAAAAATCCAAAAGCAAAATGTGATATAATCCATTCACTCCAAGCATTGTGGAAGAGCTGCAATTTATCTTACTTTCCTCCTTTCTAAATTTGACCTCCAGCCAAACAAAAGAGTCCTATATTATCATGTATCCATGCATTTGGCAGGCTGATTGATCTAGCTTTTATATGTTTGTACTGACATGTCATAGACTTAGTTGAGCTTTTACATTCACTGTTGAAAAACCTTAAGTTTCAGAAAGCTGAGTAACTCCTGATTATTTTGTTCTATAACATTAATGTTCACTTGACAGCAATTTCTTTTAAGTTGAATATGTCAAAAACACTACTATTAGATAGTTGCTTTAAAAGGTCTTCCATGTACTTTTTTAGAAGTCATATTTAAATAGCTGACCAATCACTGACAATGTTAATTAAATGATGACTGACAGGTATAGATAATTATTTTAAAGTTATTTGCTGTTTTTATGAAGCACTGATACTTACACTCAAATTGGAATTGATGTTCTGTTTTTCTCCTCTAGCCATCTTTTATTCAAACCTCCTATCTATGACATCACGTAATTAAGTTATGCAATAGATGTTTGTAAAGCACTTCAGTAGAAATGGTTCAGTTAAATACAAGATAACAGTCCTGTTTATCTTTTAATATACTCAGTAAGAAAAAAAAAAAAAATCACTCCTCTACTCTTTTTTCCTATTTGGAACAAAAGCAAGAACTAATTTATTCTAAATAACAGTATTTATTTGTAGAACAAAAGCAGTATACAGAACAACTCCTTGTGCTAGAAACAGTTTCTAGGTGCTCTGTCAGTATTTTTTTTCTTATTATTTTTTAAAACTAGTCTACATCAACCATTCAAAACAACGCACAGCATCCCACTCTAAACCTCTGCTAAGAGTACCCTGACACAGATGTAAGGCTAAGTACTTAAGAGACTTAAGATGAGAAAAACCTGAAAAAAAACCTGTTAAGTTCATAAAGGAAAAGGGGAAGGAGAAATAGTACAGGTTGCAGAAGGTGAAATTAGATGCCCTTATTATTTTTTGCAATAATGCAAACCAAAAGGAAGTTGTAAGGTTACATTTAAAGTGGGAAAACCCCACCACTATTTTCTTTAAAAAACAATTTAGCCCTGGAAAAGAAAATCCACAACATCAATGAATTCAGGTGTTTCGAAGGATTAAGAAAAAAAAACCTGCATGACTTAAGTGCAAATCCATAATTAGATTGAATGAGAAACAATGGTAAAATTCTGAACACTTCTAAAAAGGTCTTTTACTCCTTTTATACAACCCAAGCAGACAGAAATTAGAAAAAATACTACAAATAAGGAAAAAAGCAATTTTTCATGAAAGAGGATATCCTTTACCACCTCTGAAATAAGTGTTACCAAATAGGAGCTGCAGGATAAGCTGACAGCAAAATATCAATTCTGAAAGCACAATTTAACATGAAATACTTTTTTTAAATATAGTTAGCATATAGGCTTAGTTAATCATATGCATTTGTATAACATGTCTTACAAATACCAGTTATTATTGTCATCAGTTACACCTAATGCAACTTTATAAAAATAAAATATTAGGGCTTACCCACAATTTCTGTCAAGAAAGTAATGAAGAGTTAACTATGATAAAACAGTACAATGAAATCCAAACATATAAGATGCATTCAGTTCTCTTAGGTATGTGGCAAAAAAACCCTTCTTTCAATTATATCAATTCAAGATAAATTTATGCAAAACAAATGGAAATTCCCTTAAGAGCAACAGATACACAATTCAACAGCTTTATAATCGCACCTGTTGATTATAACTGTAAGCAAGGCTGATAAAAGACTGTTAGCTAAGCAGGCTTGCCAATTCCTTCCAAAATAAAACTATATCGAACAAAACATGGCCTGAGCTACAAAGTACACTGAGAAGAAAGGACTGTGAAGTAAGTGTATTTTCAAATTGTTAATTTTTTCTTCTTTATTTTAAACTATTTTAAAGGATTTGAGCAGTGAGAATACAAAGGACTGAACAAGTATCTGGTCATAGTTGTTGAAATGCACCACATAGATGTTCTCTGTGTAGTCAGACTCAAGTAAACTTCACATGAGAAACTGTTCAAAGGTCAGGTCTTTTCCCCCTCAAATATACAGACAGCTCCAGACCTAATGAATTAAAAAGTATTCTCTTCCTAAAAAAACCAACCAAACAAAAAACAAACAAACAAACAAACAAAAAAAAAAACAAAAACAAAACAACAAAACAACAAACCAGACCAAAACAAACAAGCAACAAAAATTAACACCAACTTTTCTGGGTTCATAGCAAAGATGAATGGGAAGTCCATACTGCCAGGAAGTATCTATTAAGTCTTCAGAGGTCTGTTATCTTCATTTTGTTTTACAGCCTAAGTACACCAAGATCATGAAACAGTTGAAATGAAGGAATTCAGCCTAGTTCAGAGAAAGAAATCCAGCAGGTGTCAAGGGCGTGAACCTTCTCTTCCATAGTTAAGAAGATGACAGAAATAAATAAATAAATTAAATAAATAACCCCTGTCAGCTATGGGAAAGCTAAAAGAGTGGAGATAACTTTGACAGAGGAGCCCTGTCCACAGGACAGGAAAGATGTTTTCTTGCAAATCTGTATGTTGTAGAAAAGGAGAAAACTGGAGAGAACTGAAAGAGAGCCTAAAAATTCAAGCAGATGAACAAAGTCTTTCTTAGACTGGTATCCACAGTACAATTCTGTACTGTGACAACATACTAGTCCACTTGAAGTAAATTTCATCTCTATATTACATACCACATGTGTTGATATACTCTCTAACACATGAGGTGCCAAATCACCAATGTAGCACCAGTGTAGCATATCACAATGTCACAGCAGAAGGGAAAAGTTTCAGAGCAATCAGACTTCTCTCCATTTAGCACAGAAGGAGCTGGGCAGTTATTACATGGGCATTAGAACAAATCAATCTTGTCTCCCAATACATTTCTGCACAATGTTTTATACCACTCTTTTGTCTATTACTACTACGAGTGTCTTTCCCGCAATACTTTTAGTCCTCTTTAGTCCCATAATCATGATTCCCCAGCCCCACTATATTAGGTGTAAAAAGAGTGGGGAGAGAGAAAGAGGAAAAAGGAGAGAGGAGATGCAAAGGGTTCAGTAGGCAGAAACACCAGTTAAGTTTTCTTTCTGTGTGAACAACAGCATGACAACAGTCAGATCAACTTACCCAGACAGCTGTAAGAACCTACGTGTTCTTACACATACAGAAGGGAACTTTTCCTCAATGACAAGAAGAAAGAAAAAAAGAGTTTCTTTTCTACAGAGGTTCTCAATTAGTCACAAAATTTAATTTTGGATTACTCACACTCCTAATAGTTTGAGCTATATTAATCATTTTGGCTTGAGTTGTTCTTGAAGTTCTTCTTAGTTATAAGCCCGGAAAAGGAAACCATTAGGTATATCAAAGTTGCAGCCCAAACATTCCAAATATTTTGAAATGTAATTAAAGCAAACATTTAAGGTTAAACAAGTATTTTCCTGACCTAATCCTATCAGTGTATACTCTGAAGAGTTAAGTATGGTATCTGCTAGTACCATCTGGAAAGCCCTGTGAGGAAAATAAAGTTGTGTTGTACAAGAGATGAAGTATGTCTAACCCTAACATAAGAGAGGGTTGAAGTATTTCCTAATACTAAAAAATATATTGAAAGATGAACGACCACTTTATTTATAATTATTACTCATGTCCAAAGGGTCATGGGAACACTACTCATTCCCTAAACTGGACCTAAAAGCCCTCTGATACTTTTACATACATTTTATAGGTGATATGACACATCACACATGAAAAATCTTGTTTCACGATGTCACGGTTTTAGCTGGGATAGTTGATTTTCTTCACTGTAGCTAGTATAGTGCTGTGTTTTAGACTTGGTATGAAAATGATGTTGATAACGCACTAATGTTTTAGTTGTTCCTAGGTAGTGCTTACACTAGTCAAGGACTTTCCAGCTTCCCATGCTCTGCCAGCTGCACAAGAAGCCGGGAGGGGAGAGGATACAACCAGGAGAGCTGATTCGAATTGGCCAAAGGGTATTCCATATCATGTGACGTCATGCCCAGTATATTAACTGGGGGGAGTTGGCCGGGGGAAGCAGCGATCGTGGCTCGGGGACCGGCAGCGTCGGTCGGCGGGTGGTGAGCGGTTGCAGCACTTGTTGTTTAGTTTTGGGTTTTTTTCCTTCTTCCAAGGTTTCATATCTCTCTCTCTCATTATTTTCCTTTTCATTATATTATTATTATTATTTCTGTTTTATTTTAATTATTAAACTGTTCTTCTCTCAACCCAGGAGTTTTCTTACTTTGGCCCTTCCGATTCTCTCCCCCATCCCACAGGGGAGTGAGCGAGTGGCTGTGTGGTGCTTAGTTGCTGACCGGGGCTAAACCAAAACAGTCCTTTTTGGCGCCCAACGTGGGGCCTCTTCATCTTTCCAGGACATTACTGCCAGGGAGTTTACATGGGATGATGGTGCGCTCCGTACAAACTTCCGCCACATGGGTCGTGTGCACTGGGCTTCATCTGGATCTTTGGATGACTGTTCACTACCCAGGTCACCATAAATCACCTCAAGCACAGCTAATTCTCTCAGGTACTGGATACCTTTCTCCATGGTGGTCCATTTTCCAGGGCGATATAGAACATCTTCCTTGAAGGGATACCTTTCTTTCACAGCAGACAGGAGTCGCCTCCAGAGGCTGAGGCCTTGTGTCCCTTTTCCAATTGCCTTGTCAATGCCCCTGTCCCTAGAAAGGGATCCCAGTTGTTTGGCTTCCTTCCCCTCTAATTCCAGCCTACTGGCCCCGTTATCCCAGCATCGGAGCAGCCAGGTGACAACATGCTCACCTACATGATGGCCGAAATCTTTTCGTATATCTCGCAGATCACTTAAGGATAGGGATCAGGTAGTTTCCATCTCTTGTACGAGTTCTTCCTCTTCCTTCTCCTCTCCTCGTGATGGTCCTACTTCTCCATCATCCCTTTCTAAACGAGTTGACTTTCTCTTCGAAGATTTCTTCTTTTGTATAGGGGCAACTGATACTGGCACGGGTTGATTCTCTGATTCAGCTTCAGTGTCTGTCATGGGTGTTTGAGCGGTCACAGTGCCTGTCGTCGGGCTTGGAGCCACCGCAGTGCCTATTGTGGGGGGTTGAGGGGCCACAGTGCCTGTCGTCGGGCTTGGAGTAGCCGCAGGGCCTGTTGTGGGGGTCTGAGTGATCACAGTGCTTGTCGTTGGGCTTGGAGTAGCCGCAGGGCCTGTCGTTTTCCCTTGGGGGTACTGAACACTGTTGAATAGGGCTCGGTAGGCATGGGCCAGGCCCCAACACATTGCAGTGATTTGTATCTCTCTGGAATTGCTAGGGTGACAACATACTTCCTCCAAATATTCTACTAATTTTTCAGGATTCTGCACTTGTTCGGGGTGAAGTCCCAAAACACTGGAGGTGCCCACCGTCTCAGGCATTTGCCCATACTATCCCACATACCCTGCTGTGTGGTGCTTAGTTGCTGACCGGGGCTAAACCACAACACACGAGCAAGTAGGAGAGCAAAATTTTAAGGATTAGAGCACCAAAGAAATATGATGCAATACAGTGATTAATAAAACAGTTCTACTTTCAATTGAAAGAAAGATGCTAAATATTTCATCAGTATAGGAAGCAAGAGCTTTTGTTTCTCTTCTCCAAAAACTATCCACATGGAAAGTCTGAGGAAACATACAATGACTAGTAAGACTAGAAAGCTAAACAAACTAATATAACAAGGTTTTGTGACAGTCATAAAATATGCAGTCAGTAGGTTGCCTGTACATAAGGAAATGACTAATTAATTTACAGTTGTAATTGACAATTGGATATATTGAAATCTTTTCATACAAGAGCAAAGTGTCCTTTACTAAGGACACTTCTTTGCCTTTACTAAGGCAAAGAAGAGCTGTAAAGGCTAAGTTTAAGTGCAAACTGAATTCTCTCTTTTTCTGCAACTAACAGCAGACTTCATGACTCACGGAAAAGGAAAAGCTTCTACAGCTCTTCAGTTCAGTACCAAGTTTCCCAGCTTTTTACGGTAGCAAAACTATGCATTTAACACAAGTAATAAAGCATTAAACAGAGGAAAGGGGTTTTTAACAAAAATAGAACATCAATCAAAATGAAGTCCTGCAATTCAAAAATGTCCAAAACATGTCATCTTAAACAAAATTATTATGAATATGAGCTGCATAACAACAACTCAACTATCATTTACCGTGTTTCTGATTGGAATTTTCTTCGGTTCTGGTGGCACATCCTGGGGAACAAATTTCACCGGTTCCTTAATCTGCCTCCTTGATCGTTTGGTCCCATCTGGCAAGGTTTCCATAGCAATATCAGCCTCCATGTCACTGCTACCCGCCTGGTCACACTCTGAGCATTGCCTGGAAAGTGGAAGATTTTCTATTTAAAACTGCAGTCAGTCACAAAAGTAGAATTAGAAACATATTGAAATGTTTGGGTTTAAAATAAATTCAGAAGTCAAGAAACCCAAGGGACACCTAAAGGAGTCCCTCAAACTTACGTATGAAACATATGATATTTTAAGCAGCTAAGCAAAAACAAGCAAGACTTTCTTATTGCTCGTTTCTTTTCCTGAAAGAATTTGAACTTTGAAAACCAAGATTTTGAAAGTAGGATTTAATCTTCAAGAAAGATACACCCTACTTCACCATTTGCATCCTACCATATCCCCATTTTTAATGGTGTCCACTGATCTGTAATCTATTCCATCATTGTAACTGCTGCTGCAGTTTAATCTCTACAATGACACACTGCTGAACTCATTCTGAGGAGAGCGCTCTTTAGTGGCAGGAATTTAGAAGAAATGTCTGTTATGAAAATCAATTTTAGTATGTATTTTCTAAGGGAGTGGGTTTCAAATCTGAAAAAAATAGTTAAGAGACAATTAAAGATATAGAAGCTGGAGACATATATAAACAAACTTTGAACACTGAGTTGAAAAAAATGCCTGTTGAATTTTTGAAGTAGTACAAAATCACAACCACAACTTCAAAAGTGAACAGATGCTAAGGTAATGATATTAACAAGCTCCATGACAGAATTAACAAGATAAGAAGTCATCAACTTTTGTTCTCATTTGCAGAAAATACTCATCTTATGCAAAGTCATAAATGTGCATGTTAATTAAAACTATGTTAGTGAAGACTTAAAAATTATACCCACTGATAAGAGCCATTTTTTTAATTCCTTCTCACATTACACTTCCAATTCAAAAAAAACCTATAAATCCTTTCAAACAAATTCCAATTCATCACTCTTCTCATATTAACAATGTTCTTTTTATAATACCAACTGAAAAAAAAAATCAACTTTATGTTCTGGTATTAATTGGCATTAACAGGGATACACACATTAAAATTATCTAAACGAAGGAGCTAATCTGCTTTGGAAGGAGACATATAAACCCATGTATTTAATTATTTGAAGTTAAATGTTAATACTCACTTGTGACAAGAGGGCATACTCATCCCATATCTAAACAAAAGCATAAAATCAGGTATCTATGTTGTGTCTGAGCTGATTTCTTCGTATATACATGTTCAACAGGAATAGTTTTTCTCCTATGAACTTCAGTAAGGGCCAACACAATATCAACTCCATCAACTTTCCATATTTTCTAATTCTTTCAAACTAATCCAAGCAGTATAATCTCAGATGTCTCCTGGCTATAACTGAAGACAACAGCAGTCATCATGGGCTGCTAGACGGACCAGTGGCTACCAAGTCAAAATAGAAAGGATCTAATCCTGGATTGGGTAACCATTATCAGTGTAACCTTGGTTAAGTCAACACCTTTCTCTTTCAATTTTTCCGTATGTATAATTAAGATAATTGTGGCTACATTATAATGTTATGAAGATTAATCACTTCTTATCTCTAAAGCACTTGAGACCACTAGAAATAGGACACGTGCCAGTGCTAGAATTATTTGCTGGTCTAGAAAAGCTAAAGTACTACAGGGTAGATTACAGGAAAGATAAGAGTCTTTCCCCTCCCTCATATAAGTATAGAGACTTTATTAGTAGCCAAAACACAAGGAAATCAGTTTATGGAGTTTTTATACTTTACAGACAGTTCTGGGCGAGCATGCAAGTGTGTAATACTCTATTCTTTCCCCTCTTTATAAACCTGTTTGCTACACACACAGTACCTGTAACATTTCTAGGTCTCTTTAGGACACTAAAATATAAAACCAATAAAAAAATATAAGATATAATAACTTTTACAAAATGCTACTTTTTTACAGTCATATGTTTACATAAACTTGTGTGCATAAACACACGCAAATGTCTATACACATGCACTCAAGTAAATAAATAAAAGCACACAGACCAAACTACTCTTAGCGTAAGATTTTATGGAGAAAGGCTTTCCAATGATGTAAGGAGAGAAGCTTTAGAGATAACAGCATTCCCTCAAAATTTTGTGTGCCTGCTTAGCTAAAGGTTACTTTGTGTTCTTTACTTCTATATGATGTATTTTCTTCAAGTTGTCCAACTCAAAACCCTAAGGAGATTTTCTGTCTGGTAAGCATCAGAGCGCACAGCACTCTATAATGCTGCAGCATCAGTCATGTCATTAATTTATGTAATGGAAAGCACAACTGAAAGTATTTACTATGATCTGCTTATGCAGATGTAAGCAACAGCTATGAAAGCATTCAAAAATCCTGTGATAAGCAATTTTTACAAAAAGTTTATGTTCCTCATTATTATGGTAGAAATATGTACTATATATAAATTAAAAAATAAGCATTCTACAACTAAAGGGCTGCCTTAAAAAAACTGAAGTTTTTATAAGACAAAAAAATAGTAGTATGATTTTACAGCAACGTTTGGAGTTGGGAACCCAGTCTCCTGGATCTACCACCCTGCACCTATGATTTAAATAATTTCTGTTCTTTAACTTTGCACTGTTAAAAGGGAAAGACACTGTTTTTCTGCTACATAAAGCTCAGACAGTTGTACAGAAACTAACTATGCAGATCAGTAGAGTACCTTAGTTTCATTAGGGCCCTATTTAAATATAAATTAATGAAGTATTTTAACTTCTATGTTAGTGAGGAAGACAAGAAACATCTCCGTCAATAGATGAGGTACTGCATGCAAGTTCCTGAAATTCCATATTTATGATTGACCTTGCTCTGAAACAGGTGGTGCAAGTGTCACAGCAATCAAAATTAGAAAAAAGCTAGACCTACAAAAAGAAAGCTGCAAAACCACAGTATAACGGGGGTGAGGGGGTGGGGTGTGGAGTGTATGTGTGGATGAACCACAGAACAAAACTTCACAAATACCTTTATTCTCTCACCTTCAGTGTAAGTTATAAACATGAACTTAGAAGCAACCTCCTGATTTACTGGAATAGCCTCTACTATCACAGGCAACCACATCTTATCAACCCTATTATAAAGCAGTCAAGCTTCAACCATAAAGTAGTTTGGTTGTTAGCTCCCATAGAACCCACAGAAAAGCTATTACAGACACACACTCCTCTGGCTTGGAAACAATCTCCTAACTTTTCAGCTCCTATTATGGTTTATTTCAACATGGTTCCTGAATTTAAAGAACTCTTTTCCCATTCTGCTGTTTAATCTCAATATATTCATAGAAAGCAGCCATATGACTCCTGTTCCTTTTGGCTACGCTGAAGTCATGCTCACTTAACTTCACCTCTTCAAGGACAATCAGTGAATAAAGAACCTACCACAACAGGTCACCTTTCCAACTGTTCCAACAATCTTCGACTACCTCTAAATTAGCAAGCATTGCCATGCAGCACAAGCAAATTAACAGGAGAAATGGTGCCGAAGATTCAACTTCTGTACACAGGTTTTATTTTGCTTTTAGTCTGGACTTGCCTAATCTAGGCTCACAGAGAAAATCAGTAGTAGGCAATAATATGCCTACTACTAAAATGTGCCTACTACTAAAAATTACTGGAAATGTTAGATCCATCAAGAAATCTCGTTGATGACTTGAAACCTTTTAATCACACCAGACGTCTTTGATTAAGCGCTAACAACCTACAGAACTAAAAAAGTTGCATGGTTTTGTTGTGTTTTCAGTCTGACTTAGTACAAGGACCAATGGCACCAGAGATACCTTCCCAACTCGCAAAGCAAATGGATCTTCTCAACTCACTAGCAAAAGACAAGAATAGCACGTGAAAGGGAACACAGATTATTAATCTTCAAAAATCATTAATGGTCCAGGCTAACAACTGAAACACTGTTTTTGTGTAACTGCATGATGCAAATGTTTCTGCATTGCCTGGTAGTGAATAGATTTTTGAGCATGGGCAGCTTCAAGAAACGTGTGAACCTGTAACAGCGCTTTATTTCGGGGCTTTAGTAAGTACTCAAAGACCAAAGCGTGCTTTCTGTTTATGAAGTTTTAGAAACTGATAGCATGAGGCCTTTAACCTAGAAATTTACTAAGTGAAAAAGTGAACATCTACATCACTGAGAAACGCGGAGGGGAAGGATAGTTTGGAGATGGGTGGTTTTTTGGTGAAGTGGCAATGAAAACCATAGAGAGAAAGCCCTGTTACTTCCCAAAAAATTTAGTACAGTGACATTATAATGCAGCTTTACACATCAAAAAAATGTAAATGCACCTTAACTGATGGGCCTGGCACATGGAAATTTGTGAAATGATGATGAGAAAAGCTGAACAAATACTGAACACCATTCCTTTACAAATGAAAGTTCATGACGTTAAAGATCTCACAAATGGGGTTCAAAGACAACATACTGGTAAACTTAAATCTGTTTTTATTTTTGAAATTTTAATAACAAAGAAAACAACATCTTTGCTATATGAGACTGAAAACCAGATAGAAACATATGAAAATACTTTATTGAAAAGGTAACACTACAAAAATTAGAAAAAAAAATACGATGTTTTTGTTCACTTATCATATTATATGTGAATTAGGCTGCCTTAACTGTGTTATGGTACATAATTTTAGAGTGGCTTGCGTGATGAAAATACAAGGGACTCAGTCTGAACAAGACAGTTGTTCTTATAATCACAACTGGGCACCTGGTCGGAAGAGGATTTAGAAGAAACCAGCATCCTCTGCACACAGTGCTACTGCAAAGAGTAAATTTAAATCTTCTGTGCTGAATGAACACCACTACAGTGCTTTCATAAAACAGTTCTGCCCTCAGTATTTAAAAAGGAAAACTGTACAGTTAGTAGTTAGAGTTTGGCTTGTTTTTAGTTAGGAGGAAACAGGTCTTGTAGACATACTCTGTGATAAATCACTTCATGCAATGTTACCAAAGAATTAAACCACTTTGAACTTGAGAAACATGAACCATAGCTTTAAGATGAAACCTACGCTTTGGTAACTCGAATAAATCACAAACGTTGAATGATGTACTGGAAGTGGGAAAAAGGAGGACTGCTCTTATTCTGGAGCTGAAAGACAGTACATATGAACCAAAAATAGTTTGTCAAAGAGCTTCAAAGAGCATCTTTCAGACAGTAAAGGTACTGAAAATTTGCCATTTGCAACAACTCAAACATCCTTCGATTAGAACAAGTGACAAATACATTAAAATTTGTTATATGCAATATTATATTGCACTCACACTTATCTAAGTTAATAATTTTATATCATTATCCAGTGATTCAGGATGAAAAAACAAACAAGATGTGCTGGATCAGTACTGAATGACTGAGGTCAGGAATACGAATGAATGTCCAGATACCGAATGTCCATGGGACTACTGGTCAAGAACTCCACAGCTCATTCTGTCCTATGGCCAATACTCCTCACAACAGAGTTACCACTAAAATAACCTGGCCTTCCAGAACAAAAATAAAAACCACCAAGCCTAATTATGATCATTAGCTCTTGTTTAGTTCATCTCAGTCCCCAGCATTTCATATGCTACAAGAAGTTACCGCTGTTTTTCAGCAATCTCATTTCAATAGAAAGAACTAGTCCCTGTTGGTAGCTGCCAAGTATTTTCTTAATGGAAATGTCAATATTTTACAATCAGATTTTGGTTCATTGTCTTGTCTGTCAACACTTCGCTTTGCTTTTGTATCAGTTCAGATCATTCTCTACCAGGAAAATACACAGTTCCCAGTCCATCCAGAATGGGCAGGAACATAAAAGCACACAAGTTGTCAGAATGACAAGACTTAATTTTATGGTAACATGTGAATCAAAAGAATATTCTAGTGTTTAATCAACAGGATTTCTAAAAAACTGAAAATTTCCAAATTTTTAAATAGAAGTATGCCACAGCATTTTACTCTATGATTAGAGCTGCTGGTCTACTTTGAAAGCACTACATCAAAACAGATAGAAATTAATGTTTTCATGTTTTATTACGTAAAATAGTTATGCTCCTCCTCTCAAAATAAATCCATTTGAAATGAGGACAGGCTTTGAACTTACCATGTTACAATTTCTTTCTAAAATATTCAAGATGTATAAAAGTTACCTTGGACAAAACTGTCAGGCCTCTGAATAGGGGAAATTCTTAGTGTTAAGTGCTTGAAACCAGTTTCTAATAAGCTGTGAGCCACTGGTGCTCACCAGGTCTAAATTCTTACTAAGATTTCACTAAGACTAAAAGCATTATCTCCTTTTAATGTTTACAAATATTGTGATAACTAATTATAATTTGTGCTTTCTTTAACAAATTAGCTTTCACATGTAAAAAAGATTTCTTACCATTACATGCAATAGTGGATTTAGTTAAACAATCTCAAAATCCTTTTTTGTATACTGTAATTTAAATTTCTATTAAAATGCTGAGCATGAAATGGACAAAAGTATATATACAAAAAGTATAACTATTAACTAATCTATGTAGCATCACACACATAAGCTGAATCATTTAGCATCCTCAAACATAGTGTAAAATATGAAGTATCTGGAATAAATACATGCTAAACTAGCCAATGTTTAAATAAATATGTATTGATAAAATACATGACTCTAATCGTCAAACGTTTTGCAAAGGCTCAAGTTAGCAATGAAGAGTAAATGATGAGCAGTGATAATGGAATAGAAAGTAAAAATTAAGAAACAATTATTTTTAACTGTTTCCTGCTTACTATTTTAAAAGAGGACTAAAGTCAATATTTTTAACCACTTTAAAGTCTTTCAACCTGCCTAACATTTCAAGGAATTTCCCACTATACCTATTTTCTTACTGTATCTTTTTGCATAAGTTCCCATTTTATCCTATACAAGTATCTGAAAAGTACATGGCCCCCATATTAAAAAAAATTGTACTTTTCTTCATAGCTTAATCAAAAGATTAAAACTGTATTCAAAACAGCAGGGGGGAGAAAACCTGCTGAACTCAAACTTAGATTAAGGGTCCGTTCTATATGCTCTCTACTGATCCTGAAAAGAATACATAAAGGCATGTCCAACGATGAAAAGAATGCAATCAATACAGCTCAATTTGTCTGCTATAATCTTACACTCCAGAATATGCCTTAGCTAATTAGAAGTAAAAGCTAAGTTTGTGATCTGAGATATAATTGAAGCATTAAATTCACAACAAAGATAAGTTACAGCTTTGAAATAAAAGCTTTTTACTACCTAACCTGACCTATTCTGCCTTTAACTCCTACTGAGAATTGTAGTCTTACATCTTTTGGACTGATGGCTTTCAGTGAGCCTTCTCAAGTTGGTTAAAAAGCAGAATAAAAATCAAGAACCTCCTGTGCAAATGCAGAGGCTAACAAAAAAAAAAAAAAAAAGCTTCCATGTAACATAACTACTTGGTAAATTTGACCAAAGACCTCAGAATGCCCTTGAAATAATAAAAAGTCCAAAATCACAGACTATATTAAATAATTAAAGAAAATTAAGTTCAGAAAAATATTAGTGATGGTGAAAACCTCAACTTTTAAAGGAAATCTCTATTAAATTACTAACTAAATTTCCTCAGGTAAATCCAGGTTTTGTCACGGTAAGATATAAAAAAAGAGAGACCCCCCCCTATTTCACATTCTGGCACACGATCTCTGTACACAATCATCAAAAACAAAAAAAGATGACTTAAGTAAATGTTTTATGGAAGTTTTTAAAAAAAAATACAAAAATTGAGACATATGAAAGAAAAATAGAAACCAAGTTTTCTCAATTAAAATAGTTTTACTGTATTTTTAGAAGGAATTCTTAAACTGTTCTGATTTGGTACCTTAACGTTCAGACAAGGTGATTCCTGGAGATGCTGTACACTATCTTCCTGCCAGATAAAAACTGCTTCTGAATAACTACTTCTAACACATTTCAGAGGAGTTCAGAAACACGCGGAACGCTAACGCAACACAGCAGCACACTAATTTTATGACAGTTTGGAAATCAGCACCTTTACCACGTTATCAGTTCTCCATTGTACCACTTAGCTTTTGTTCTGCTCTGCTGGCACAAAAAGAATTTTAATTCATGGAAATGTAACTGCAGTAAGTACAGTTATGCGTATGCTTCTGTTATTGCAGATTTGAGTTATAATACAGAATTAAATCCAACTGATTTCCCATATTGCAATAAACTGATCTACTGCTTACAAGTTTAAGTATTTACAAGTATTTTCCTGAAGACCTGGACAGATAGTTGCGTATCTGGGTCCTAACATAAACAGACCAAGTCTTTCATTTCCTGAAGGCAGCCTATAGTTTCCTACCATTATTATATAGCAGCATTAATAATCACCAATGAACTCAAAAGCTAAGAAAATTAAAGATATAATCTATTTCTACACAGTAGCTAATAATGAGAAAATCTTTACAACTTTTTTTAACCTTGAAATATCACTGCTGAATAAAATAACTCAGTTCAGACTGCATTATAATAATGTCTAAAACACTTAGAATTTGCAAATCTATTCACATTTATGTCCTACTTTAAGTAGAAAGACAGCACAATTCAACACATCCACTGCATTCTTACCAGTAACTGTTCTTGGTCTTCCTTGGCATCCTTGTAAGAGGTGGATCCAGGCAACCAAGATGATAATGGAGTTTACAAGTATCACACAGTAGCAGTAGGTGTTGATCGTGGTTCTTCTTGCAAATTCCACAACTTTTAATGTAGGTAGCAGAAAAGTATTATAATTACGTTTGAAATCATAAAGAATAAATGATACATCCCAGCACATTCCCCAGTTTCAATACAAGTATGCGGCAACCTCAATTTGAATGCATCAAGTACGTAATTACTTTTTAAGGAGCTTCTACCTATACACAGTAAAGCATAAAAGGCGCCTAATATATTTAACAACAATAAAATGGCTTTCAATCTAATTTTTTGAGGACTTCTAACTAGTAAGTAATCACTTGATACTTCAACAAAAGGTACCAGTGGCAAATGGAAAAAATACTAACTGTGCCATCCAAATGCTTAAATATAAAATTATGCTGTTATTATCAGTCTTAACAATCATATGCTTATTTTAATAATGCAAGCACCCTGAAATGGGTCTGTGCTGCTATTATGTTGGGCAACGTATCAACTCATAAGAAATTACATTTCCTTTTTATTATTATTATTATTATTTTACTGGAATTGAAATTTTAGTTATTTCAAAAAGATCAGGTGTTCATTGATTCCATTATAAACTGGGAGGAACTAAATGACTAGATTGGAATGAAACAGAACTAGTAAAGCATGACTCCTATTATTTGTTTGTGTATACATCTAAATTGCCAAATCCTCAGCCCACTGCCGCGTTCAAGATTTCCACCTCACACAGCACTAGAATTAACTTTTGTTTACATAATGCATCTTCTTCATTTAGCCTGCTAGCTGGGCAAGATACTGCCCACTTGCTGCGGCTGGAGGCCTGGCTGCTGCTCTCTAGATAAGTGACAGACCGTCCCACTTCTCAGCTGGTGGCAAAAAAAAAAAAGATCCAAGACAGTATGTACATTTTGTACAGTCATGCTCTGAGATCCTAGTCTATGTTCCACGAGTAGGCTTAGTTGAAACCCAGTCAGTATCTTCACAACTTATAGAAGAGGGTAGAAGGTGGAACAATGACAGAGTAAGTGAATACCTTCTATTTTCTTGGGAATTAATAGAAGTAGGGAAATTTAAAACACAAGAAAGCCCAAAGCATTTGACACCCCATGAGCAAAAAGTAAAAATTCTTATATGACAAGTGCTTTATGCACCCAGCCACTATAACTAAACAGCAGCAGCACTGTTTGCAAAATCATCTGCATAGACAATTGCATTCAAAAGATGAACAGTTAAAAATTTTCACATCACAAAGGACCCTTCTATTTCAGCTGTAAAGAGTTACCTTTGTCCTTAAAGCACTGCTGTCAAATTAGTAAGAAACCCCAAACCTTACTGATGTATGCTACGGTGAAGAATTGACTACTATACAACTTAGCCTTCAGAAGTAAGTAAAATGTATAGACAACTCTGAAGCATTTTGTTAATCAAAGGCAAAGCAAACAATCTTCTCTTAACACTTTTGTGAAACTATAACTTACTAGATATTGTATCTATTCTTTCAAGACTTCATTACTTGCCTATAAAGCACAGCCGGAAGCGTAGATGTCTTTTGCGTTCCTCCTTCCTTTTTACTTGGTTTCCTTTCCTTAGGAGCACGTAGAATTGCTGGTATGTTCAATTTCTGTTGGATTTGAACAAATGCAGTAAATGAGTCTTGAGACTTTCAGAGAATACCACTCCAATCTCAATGCATGAAGAACAAGACTCACATTATGAGTGGCAAATTGCTTAGCTAGCTATTTTGCAGACAAGAGCAACTACAGATGTTTGTATTACAAAATCATACTGGGATAAAGTAATATTATACTCATTTTTTCAATTCAATAAATAAAAACCTCATTGAAATACTAGCTTTTGAAATTTTTCTTCAAGCTTCAAATAGAGGGATGGACAAGGATGTCTAGGCAGCTGAAACGAGCAAAGGCAAATTCACAAAATTGACAGAACAATACTGAGGCAGTTTATTTTCTCCAACATCCCTGTTACACTGGTGCTCGATAGGTTAATTAGAAAAATTATCTTATTGGACCAAGCCCTCCACAAAGCAGTCGAGATTCTCTTTGGGTTTCTACTAATCTGCAGTACACTAGCTTCTCAGACAGCAACCATCTATCAAAGTCATTTCTCAGCAGCCCCGTGGGTCTGCATCTGTTCAACCAACTGGAAAAAAAATGTCATGCAAGCTGTGCAAATGAATTCTACTTAACTTTTCTTCTTCTTTTTGTAATTTAGTAACATCTACACTAGGAAATATATTTGTGAACACTTACTCAAAGCCATCTTAAAAAGGAGGCAAAAAAAATAAATCTTGATTCAAGAGATATAATATATGAGAATCCCTCTTCACAAGTAGAAAAGATAGGTGGACAAATAGAACCAGAAAAAGCTAGCATACCTTAAGAACTACTACTGCATAAAGAAAGGGTAAGCTTTATTTTCTGAACAGCAGCACAAACTCAGCGGTACCAAAGGGCACGACAAAATTGTGACCTAATTGTATGTCAGCATTTTCACAATGAACAGTTTCTTCAATCTTCCTTAAAATCATAACTGGAAATCATTTCAATCTCTCTGACATCTAAATATCCGTTACCATTTAATACCTTTGACATAGAACACACATCGAAACACAGCAAGAATCTATGTTCTCATTGATATACACAGAGAAAAGAGAGAAGTAAAGATAATTGCTGGCAACAGGAAGTAATCCAAATCTTCTCTTCTCCTAGGTATTTTTATTCATTTGACCAAAATATTCTGCTCCATCCAGTTAAAAACCATCACATACATACTGCAGTTTTTACAATTTATATCTTATAAAAGGCATGAAGAGTTACCATATCATTTGAAGCCTACAGTAACTAAAGACCATGTGGAGACAAAAATGGTAGGATTAACTCATGCTTCAGTTAAGGTTCATCACAAATGACAAGTCAATCAGTTATACCAAATGGAAGAATTTTGCTAGCAAGATTGCTATTACAACAACAAAATTAAGCTACAGGTTCCCGGTAGGTAGTTCACAGAAGTCTAGGTATTTCAATCAGGAAACATTATCCCCAGAGTAATGCCTGGGTCTGATCAAATCAATTTATTCAGCCATAGAAGTGACACACAGAAACAAAAAGGCTTATTCTTGGAAAATCAGGTCTGCCTATGAACTATAAAGGGGGGGGTGGAACCAACCTGTCCAATGATTCTACCCAGCAGAGCCCAAATGCCTTGACCTTCATTTCGCAGTTTTCCATTCATGTTTTGTAGCTCTTCCAAGGACTCACACAACTGAAAAGTTAAAGAAAAAAAATCAATAGGAATGAAAATCCATTAGGAGTTATTTAATAAAATTTATTCGACCTCTTACCTATCTATGATGCATTACTTTATTGTGCGATTAAAAAACAATGGAACTCATGTCAATATAGCTGAGACCAGTGCAATCATTCAGCAATTTAATGGAACTAAGATGAAAACCTGGGCAGCCACCTGTTTTATAAAGAAGATCTGAAGCATTTCAGCATGGAAATAAGATTTCATAAAGTCAGTCAGAAAGCAAAACTAAAATACAGCAACATCTTGTATATGTTGTCTGTACTACTTAAGCAGCAAGATTGTAACAAGTAACCACAGAAATGAATTAAAGCTCTATATTGCATGGCCAAAGAACATCCACTCACTCTCATAGAAAGATATATAATTTATTAAAGGTTGCAAGCAGAAAAAAAAGGGTTTTTTTCTTCTGGAAGTAACTGTTAGTTACCAGACATCATATACAACCTATTAATTTGGTTAAAAGCCCCACGCACAATCTCCTTCCTCTTTATCATCTTTGGGCAGTTCACAAGGACCTGCTGCTTCCTTTCTGTATGTTCTCATTTAAAACACACCCCCAACAGTTTAAGAAATAATAGCTGACACTATTTTTGTCATTGCTAACCATCACTTGATAGGTTGTTGAATTCAGAAAGAATTGCAGTATGTCATCTGTCACAAAAGATACAATATTTCTGTGTTCCATTTCAAAATATTTAAAAATTAAAACAAAGAAATAATTATTTAATAAAAATGCAATTAAAACACAAAATGCTTTTTTAACCATGACGATGAGTTAATGAAAAATTACATTAGCAACATGCTAGGGAGCAATGCCATCATTTATGGGCCCCAAATTTCCTATACTCAAACAAAACACTCAGAGGCACTATGGACATGTGAATACTTATTATTTCAGCCTGAAAAATTAGCCAAGTCATTAAACCTAGGATGAACACAACTGGAGTTGGGGTTGACATAAATAAATAAATAAATAAATAACACTCCAACAATCCTAGACTCCTAATTATCAAATAGGGTTCCAAGCAAAGAACCAAAAAGGTTCAAAAAGAACCTAGAACTACACACAAGCAAAAATGAAACAAAAAAAAAAAAAAAAAAAACCACCACAAAACACAGAGAGAGAGGAGTCAAACTCTGTTGTCTCAAAGTCTCACATGAAATACGTACAAAGAATGAAAAAAAAAGGACCTTAAGGCACAGTTCGCTCATGAGAGGGACCTGTCCATGTGCAATTTGTTACTGGAGCTCTCAGCTAAAGAACTTGGGCCCAGCCAACATATGACATTTTAAAAATTGATTCTGCTTGCGTGGAGGGGACGGACCACAGAATATTTTTTTTTTTTAAAGAAGAAATATATTTTTACATACTACTTTTAAAGAAAGAATGGTTTGTATCTTTCTTTCTAAGTCATTTTGTTTGGAAAGCAAAATGCTATCAAAGTTAACAGCTGCAATACTAAAACAGTACAACAGTTTACTATCCCTTTTTCTTCACCTTATTATACTCCACATGAAGCTTTTCTTGCTCATTTTCTAATTTATCCTTGATATTCTTCTGTTCAGCCATATTCTCCTGGATTTGAATCATGCGCATATTTCTCTCTATTTAAAAGAAAATTGCATTATTTTTTATCCTTGGCAATATTTTAAAGTTTTAGGCACTTAAAAAAGTGAAGCAATGAAAAGCATAAAACCATAATAACACAAAACCACAAAACTATAGCCTATAGGTTTATTACACAGAATGAACAGTCATAACATTTACTTTCTGCTGCATAACTAATATAGTTATTTAAGTGTTGAGCTTTAATCAGTCATCTAGCGAACAGTCCCAAAGACAAAATCACACCATTCCATACAGGGAGGAAAACGTAAGGGAAAAAAAAAAAAATATTACGCAAAAGGTACCTAAGCTTCCATTCCCTTCTCAGCAAAGACACTGCCTCCTGTTCATATTTGAAAGATTTTCTTCTTTTCTGAAATATCTTTTTTAAAAATCACTAACTTTCTGTGCAAATACAGATACCAAGCAATAATATATCTGATCTAAAAGGAAGTCATAATTCATATTTATCTATTAATAACAAAGAAATACAAGTAAAATAAAAACACCAATGAATCAGCACAGTACAGATACAGCAAAGTAATAATTTTTCATTAGAAAAATACGCAATTTTCATTCTTACCAAGGTAATAATTCACAAAATCAGCAGTGAGAGCTGGCTGTTTATGTTTTCTTCTTCCATCAACACTGGAACTAGTATCTGAAGTATCCACTGGAAAAATGTCTGTACTAATTCCCATCAACTCGGCTTTGCGCATAAGCTTACGTATGGCTGAAGCACTGCTAGTAAGTGGTCGTGGTAGCTTCTCCCGGGGAACCCAGGCCTGAGGCCTGGTGGTGCGGGCCAGCTCCGCCTTGGCACGATACTGCTGTAGCCTGGCATTGATTCGAGCCTGCAATAAAGAATTCCAGAAATTAAAAATGTAAGTGAACCATTCAAAATTGGTTTTGAGTTATATCCTTTTGGAACATATCTGCAATTTATTTGTATTTTAAAAGTCACACAATCTAATCAATGCTATTTTCATTCCAGTACTCTATGACTCAAGAAACAGCCACTGATAGAGACATTTGATTTTACTTCAAAATGCGTACACAAATAACATTATCCTTTCACTAGGTTTTGGAGGTATTCACAGGTTTCTTGATGAGATTTCCCCACCAATGAAAGTAACACAAATGACTGCTGGCTTTCAGAAAACCCCTTCTAACAATGATAATTTGATGGGACTGTGAAAACTCACTACTGGGAAGTGTCTTGGCTGACCTATCAAAAATACATTTAGATACACTTTAAATTGATATCTACGTGAGCAACAGAAATTGATGAATAGCATTTTTGCCATATTTGACATCCTTTCATAGGAACTCCTTTATAAGGAGACATGGCATTGAGAAATGTTAAACTAGCTGATTATAACATGCCAAAACCACAACCTAAACAGAAATGAAGTGGGCAAGAAAAGCTCACAATATATATTGTTGATGACATTGTATATTTGTGACCATGTGGGATATCAACCCCAGAAGATCAAGTTGTTATGGACATTTGGAAAACACTGTCTTGCAGTAACTCTATGTAGTGGCAATTCTAGCAGAAAATGACATCAACACACAAACCTTCAGAGGCAAAACTCCAGCTGACTATGAGTTAGAAGTTCTTTACTTGCCTGCAGAAATAAGCAACTAAACTAATCTAACTGCCCCACCATATGGTATGAGATAGTCCTGAGACAAAAGCAAAAAAAGTGTGTGTATATATACACACTATGGTTAAGGAACATCTCTGATTACAAACAGCATTGCTGAAGGTAGTATTACAACAGTTTAACACAGGTTACCTTACTAGGTCTTGAACATCAATGATCAAGAAATACGGCTAATGTGGCTTGCAGGCCAGCACTGACCCCAAGGGCTCTTTTCTTGGAGCCACAGCAGCAAGCAACAGATCCACCTAAAGCCACTGACTCACTTTATTCTCCACTGGAAGGACCAAGGATGGTTTACAGCTTCCTTAGCTAAAGATGTTTCTTTACTGATTACATCCTCAGTTCTGAAACCCTTGGGGTCATTTAAGATGTCAAACAACTGTACACCCAGAGCTTTATTCCAGAAGTAGATGACAGATTAAAATGACTAGTGAATAAATGGAATCCTGAACTTAAGTTACTCGGATTTAAGCAATTTTCAAGTATACGCATTCCTCAAGGAATATACAGTTCATTTATTGATATGAAAAAAAGTATTTCAATGTAGAATATCTTCCAAAAATCCATAGAAGTCCTAGACAGCTTTATATATTACATTATTTAGAGGGATTTACTTTCTTGGGCTACAGGACTTGCCAGACCATTGGCTCAGTTATTCCTGCCTGGGCTAAAAAGCACCAAATATCCATTCTTTCCCCTTCAAAAGTGTGCCTCAAAAATCCACTTTCACAATACCAGATAAATTATTTGTACAACTGCATACTTATTTATGTTAGCTCAGTACTTGTAAATCTTGCTTAAGCCTACAAACTCCCCTGGAAGTGAACTTTTGTATATACATACATATTTACTTCTTGATATTTTTTTTTTTTTTTTTTTTCAGACTAAGCTGTCTCAAGATTCTTATTTCTCAGTCAAATTACTAATTTAACAAAGATGGTTGAATTTACTGGTGGGATTTTAACTTCTTTGTGCAGACAACATAAATTTATACCTTACCTTACCATATATATACTTTGTGTCAACTCCCCGGTCAGACGTTTCTAGTGCGTACTAACTACCCCTTACAGTTCTGCATTTTAAAAAGGCACAGAAACCACTCCAACAACTACTTCATAAAATCCCAATACATACAACTGGATGTGGAAATGCATTCTTCAAGCATCCAATGTGTTTCCATCCATGTAAACTTAGGCACACACAAAATACTAATATAAACTCATACAACACCAGAGACATCAACAGTGAAATCAAGTGGTTTTACAAAATATAAGTTATCAAATTCGTATCAAGATGCCTATAACACCATGTCAAGTAACTCCACCTGCAGTTTTCAGCATTCATTCTTTCAGTTTCTAAACATTTAATCCAAATAATTTAGATTAAAAAATTTGCAGGGTCTTGGTTTGGGGGAATGAGGAAGTAGAGAAGGAAAAACTGGAACTTACCAGCATTATCAGCACCACATAACAAATGCCTGAAAACAGAGCTAATAAGCCCTGTTGGACCCAAACTGGTTTTGCACAAGCAGCACTTACCATTATGTTGGGTAGTGCTCATATTGTGATTCCTCCACTACATTGTGCATTTCACATAATTGAAAGCTGAGTATATTCAGCAAGAATTTTGTAACCAGTTTTAAATCAAGCTACAAAGCTCAATACATACCCCATAGAAATATTTTATTCAAAATTCTTCTATGATAGAGTTTGCTCCTATTCATTCTCAAATGCACAGGTCATTTTAAACTAATATTCTCTTCTCCTATGCAAAGATCTTTGAAGAACTACAAAGGTATGGTTTTTTGAAATAAAAAGTTTGATGATACGAAGAATTACTTTCTGATCATGACACTACAGTTCTCCCTTCAGGAAAAAAAGCAGTTTCTTCTCTTCCATAACCGCCTTCCATTATTTACAGCATCTGCTACTTTCTGCAACAAATTAGGCAGCATTCATTCAGATGAGCTGCTTTTCTACGTAGGTATGATTTTTCCACAGAATGCCGTTCAGCCTAAGCAGTGAAAGCGAAGTATGCTATAAATTCCTTAGAATCAGAAAAAATAATGACGTATGCAAATTAACACATATCGAAGTACACAGATTCCCTCAGAAGGATTGAAACCTTTGTATCAACAGGACATTTATCAGTTGAGCTTATGCAGTAACTAATAGTTTTACATGGATTTGCCACTAGACAGGGATACAGACTTTGCCTAAGATTTTCAGACAACTCCCACTGAGCAGCACAGACTCAGTTTCTGTCCCTACATAACTTTTTTTCTACGAAATCTTTACTATGAAAAAACCTAGCGCATACAATTCTACTTAGGCCTATAAAAAGTGAAAAAGGATCTAACAAGAAAAAACTTCAGGCAAGCTAAACTCTTCTGCCAAGTTCAAGATATTACTAAGGGAAAAAAGTGGATTTTTACTGAACTTGGATGTAGAACTATACCTAATTTCTTGTCTGGCTTTTTTTGTTAAGAGTCTTGAAGAAAATGTTAAACAAAATCTATGTATTAGAATGAAAACATAATTACCAACTTTTTGCCACAAAACCAAACAAAATAAGATTTTTTTCAATTCAGGCAAGCACAGATATCCTTATTTGATAATTAGTTTATTGAGAATTGTTCTTAGAGACCAAAACCTACAAGTAATTCACTGCTTTGTTAAATGACCATGCACTATCAATATATTTCACATTTCATTTCTTTCTATAATAACAATTTCCCATCCTCTTCATTTCTTTCTTGTTTAACATGGATGATTAATACAGACGCATTTGTGTCATGAATACAATACCTGAGCTTCTGGTGAGAGCTGTTTTTCCCTTTCCTGCAAGGACATTTTACAGTAAGATTGCAATGCCAAGTAGTTCTTCCGTTTCCATTTTCTGTCTAACCTGTCCGCATGCTGTTTACAATAAGCAAAAAAAGGGTCAGCTATATCCTGTTTCAGAGAAAACAAAGGGGAAGGAACGAAAATAAGTAAGACATACAAGGCCGAAAGGCTCTGAACAGCACAAACATTCTGGCAATCAGTTCCCATGTTCAAATACACATTTTTAAAAACATCTAATATGTATGTTTCTAAATCAATTTTGTCATGTTGATCTAATTTACCATATAAAGTGTTTTCCCATTGTTTTCATTGCATGACCCAAAACGTTTTTAAATGCATTAACTATCTAACACTCTACTGCTCCATCTCTATTTTTTCATTCCCAGAAGAAATAGCAGAAGAAATTCTTAAGTACAAATCCATTTAACATAGAACACGTATTGTTAACTTCCTGTTGCTTCACTGTGTCAACTTTTGCATTCTATCCTACAAGGGATTAACAATTCTGAATAATACAAAAGGCAACATTTTGGTTTTCTCAAATGATTTTCTAAATGTTTTTGGTGGCTATACCCCCACATGATTTATCATATCTCAGATGATTTTTTTTTTCCATTTTTCATTCTTCGCTCCATCAGATCTGCACATTATCATGGCTGTAAGTTTACAGTAACTTTTAGCACTTGTAAACCTTGCAAGCAGACTACAAATATCTGAGCCATGAGGAGATACGGTTTAAGAAGTATATTTCACTGCCAGTATATTTTCAAAAGCGTAGAAACATCATCATAAATCTACAGACTAAGAAGAACTTAAAGCAGTCTTCCTTCATAAAGTAATAAAAATATTAATAAAAAAATTGCCTATCAAATTTTCCTTTATTCCTCCTATAAAACACAGACCAATAAAATCTATGCAGGCTTTCCTTACAAACATATTTTATTTTTATTTAAATTTTTGGAGTGTGTGACAACTTACTTCGAAAAATTAGCAGCACCCTAAAATTAAGATACTGTGAGGCCTTGATTAAAAATATTTTGGTTACAGAAAACATGTAAGAAAATTTTAAGGTGGAAAGGCAAGTAAATGCATATGCCTAGAAGAAATTTACACAAAGTGTTTGAAAAATCAATATTACACATAATTTATTAGGGACAACAACGAGGTAATTACACTATCCTCCTATTTATCAAGCTCACAGAAAAAAGTATTTTGTGATTCCTTTAAGAACCACTTAGTGGCCCGCTGTTTCCAGAAACAATAGTGTCAATGTCAATACTGCAAGTAACACTTGTTTGTGTGTTACCTGTGGTACCTCCTAAAGCAACAAGAAGTTAAACTGTGCAGCTATGAATGACAGGCTTAATCCAAATGATATGTATCAGGATGAAATTTGGCAACCTAAGAGTACTTATACTGTAAAAATTAATTCAGAAGTAGGAGCTTCAAATCTAAACTACTTTAATCATGTTACAGGAAGAAAAATAGTAACAGATATTACAGAAGTTATCAGTAAGTTATAAATGTTTGCTTTTCATTCTGATTCCTAAGATTAATGTTACCACAAGGCAAGTCATATAGCTGTACTGCAATTTGAAGAAAATACTGGAAAACATGCATGAAAAAATGGCATTAGAAATGCAGTTAATTTCTCAAGACAGTCCCATGTGGTATGAAATAGAGATTACTAAACTACATAAACAGCTAAGTAAATATGTCAACCTAGGTGAAGTTCAAGAACTATGGTTAGAATTCATGTCTGTATTGCCTGATAGTCTATTAAGCCAACTTCTGTGTTAACCTTCTCTATCCCTTTGTCCAGGCCATTTCAAAAGGTGCTCAGAGTTGGACAATTTGGTGAACAAAGAGCCCTCCCTGGACAGTCTCTCTACTGGCCTATGACTTGCTAACAATTTACGAAAACTTTGCTGAGTGTTAGTGAGCAAAAAAGGCACCATTTCAGGTCTTCTTCACAAGCTTTCAACACAACTCTTTTGTTCTATCCTTTCCATAGCTACCTCTTCCGCTGCTGCTTCTGAGAGGAGGCCTTCCTTCTGAGCGCAGGTCACATGGAAATAAGCTCTGCACATCCCAGCATCACAACTAATGCATACACCAGTTCTGGCAAAACGAGGATCTTCGCAAAAACTGCATTCCTTTATAAAGAAGAATAGAAAATGCCACAGTAAATATTTCAGGTGTATTTTGCCTAGTATTTGATAATTTTCATCTTACATATAAAAACCAAACAGGTAGGTTTACTCCTGTGTGGTACAGAAACTACATATACTGCTGAGAATTGACACTATCTTAAAACTTCACCCCTTCCCAACCCACACTATTGGTTTCATTTTCAACTAGCAATGGAAAAGTGCTTAAACAACCTAAACAGCATGTTGGATGAATTTTTATATGAACTTCCATGTCTTGTATTCCCCTTCAGAGAAACAACTAAATACCACCCAAGAAATTCATGCACAATTACTTATATAAGTATGGTATCATAAAATAACATTACTGCTCAACAAACATTCAGTTGTTCAGCAAGTTCAAAGGACAAACAACAAAAAAAGAGCAGCGCTCTGGATGACTGAAAACTATACATAATTACATAGATGTCCTTTGATAAGCAACAACTGAGAGCAAATGTGTGACAATGCAGAAAAAAATATTCAAGAATCCTAAATATCAGTAAAGAAGGTCGTGATTCACTTCAACACTGCACTAGGGCTTCAGCTACATGCACTCAGGGCACAGCCGTTTGCAACACAGCAAACTGACACCCCCCCTAATGTGACCTGGAAAAAACCCAACCTTATTTTTCAGCCAGATCAATTCCTCAAGTCTGTTTCACCATAAATTCATACCAAACAGCTGTGCCAGCAAACTAGAGTGATAAGCACATAAGCAGGAACAAGCAAATGGGAACATGGGCTGTTTAAGCAGTGCTGCTATCTAGTGCATAAAGATGATCTAAAATTATACAGTTGTGCATTTCTTAATCTCTCACAACACACTGAATACAGAGGAAAGCTGTGCATCACCTACAGAAAATATCTCCATGCAGAAAGTTAAACAACAATGGAAAGGACTGGCAAAGAAAACTCAGTGATCAAAGAATCTCAAAACACCGCATACACCACCCTAAAAGGGCACCCTTTAGCTGTGCAACAGCAACATGTAACTGATAAGAAATTAAGTGAAAAAGAATATTACAATATGCTGGTTTTGCAGGGGGAAATTTAGCTAAGCAAGCTGTAACTTCCACACTTGATACAGCAAACAGCATTTGCGTACAGCTCCGTGAGAGTAATGAGTCCTCATCTGTGCAGTTCGTTTTCACCTTACTCACAGTAATAAAATAAGTCCAAATTCTCAGCCCTGCTCCTATACATCACTCATGTTAATAAAAAAAAATAAAATGGATGATTCATTGCAACAACAGTTTATAGGGTTCTGGAAGCTTGCTCTGACTTTTTTTTTTACACAAACATTTCTAAACAATGCTAAATGCCTCAGCAGGCCCACACTGAACATGCTCCTGATACAGGTATGTTGCACACAGGCAATCCAAAGTGTTTTAATTTATTTTATGTATTATAAGTATTTTTAAACATATATTATTTTCATTTAGTATTCAACTTGACAAACTGACATTCCAGACAATGAAACTGACTATGCACAAATGAACTATTAGAGCAGCACCACCTTCCCTCACATTAGCCTGATATATACAGCTTCTCCACACAGTCCCCATCAGCTACACAGACAGTATTTAGCAAATTATTGAGTGCTGTCCTCTGCCTATTGCAATGGTTTTCTGTATGGTTTGTGCATGATCACTTCTGATCTGGACTGAAAATATTCACATGTAAAACCATTTTAATTTTAGAGCCATTTTTCTGGGAACTCAAGTTGAGGGCCCCAAGTTGTTGTGAGGTTTTTTTAAATACTGCCTTGCAGCAACCGTTTTGCATACATTCTAGCTTATAATTCATATAGACTCTAAAGTAATTCTTACTGAATGTACATCTGTTGCTTTCTCAATCAACCTAACCTTCCTTTTCGCATCCCATAAATCCTCTTCACTTTCAAACCACATTTTGGCAATCTGCCACTAACTAACTTTAAAAGAAAGTAATTAGCACCTGCGTAAAAAATAAGGAAAATTAGGGGGAAAAGAAAGACAGAAATCATAGATAACAGTTGTAAGGAAAATAGAAAGAAAGAAAGGGAGGGAAGAACAACAGTATAACAACCATGAACAAACTTCATCTCATTTTTAGTCCTGAACCTCACAGCTATTGCTACAAACAAGAAAAATAAAGCTGGGACAATGTATGCTATTCTATTATATATAAAAATGTAAAATAAAGCTACTCGTTGCCAGTACGTCTCTTCTAAACTTACCTTGGCACCATACTTTGAATAATTCATTTCTGTAAGCGTTACTGGCCGCAGTTTATCAATATCTCCAAAAGCCACTCCTGGAACATAGAGGGCACAAACAATATGGACCCACCTAAAACAGCAGATAAAATTAGGTTACTATTATCAACATTTTGTTCCTATACTATACTCACCATTTGCAGATTTCAAAGTACCTTGTAAACATTACAGATGCCAGAAGAAATGTATTTGAAGGAAAGTACATTAGAAGCAGGGAGAGAATGCCTGTTTGGAGTTCAGCAGCTCACACGCTGAACCACAGAGTAAGGCTTTTCAAAGCCACTGGAATTGCTCTGCCTGTCTGGATCAAGGGCTGGGCTACCATCACCTTTCTGTTCTGATGGCTCTTATGTGGGGCTCCACACTGCTTTTTATGCAACATGAAACATACATGAGTTTGGTATTATAAAGCTAAGGCAGAGAGATACTTTCATGATGGGGCAGGGGGTGGGAAGGGCAGGAACAAAATTATACATGTAGTCACAGCAACACTGAGCTCTAGGCATATAGCTGTGAAGTACTTACAACACAGCATCAGTCAGACTTTGCATTGTTATAGTTATACCTGTTAGTATCACCAAAATTAACTACTTTTAAGCAACACGGATAGGAGCTGCATTCCGTTATAAACATACCTGAGTTGTATTACAGAAATGCCTATCTGAAACTCAGATGAACAGACTGTACTTAGGTGTACTGGCCATAAACAAACTGGAGGGTAATAGGTCTAAATCTTCAGCCCTGAGGAGCATAAAATGAGACATGATGAATCTGGACCTCAGTGCCTAGTAATTAAATACAACACAATGGTAACAAGCACCTCAAGTCCGCCTTTGACAGACATCTTCATAATCTCCTGAAACTCTCAGTTGCCAAAAGACAGCCTTGCAGCAGAAGACAATTTCCTTCTTACATAATGAACACTTTCTAAAAGATCCAACTCTCATTGTCACAAACTATCAGTTAGTGACAAACTCAAAATCTGTTCTACACAGCATGCACAAGTCAATTGAGACAAACTCTTCCAAAAAATGAGATGTTCCTCCCCAGAATAATCTTCCTGTTTTATCAAAATTCCAGAAACTATTTGCTACCCCTTGCTAAGTCACTAGGTGGGAGGAAACTGTCACAGATAGAAGGTCAGGATTGCTGCTTTCTGTTATCTTAAAATATTCAAGAAAACAGCCTTACAGTTGCAGAGGTGTGTAGCTACCACTTTCAGCCTACGAGCTCCCAGATGACATGGGATACAACTAGAGACTTTGGATGTAACTGAGCTGAAATATCCTGTCTTTGACCCTTAGCAAGTACATTGATTCAGCACTTAATGATCTTCCCAGTCATTAATGTTTAACAGTAAATATATCACTAGTGAAGACTAAAATTTCTGTTCTGTTCTAACAGAATCATAGAATCTACTCCCTGACACTGCCAGAAACACTTCTTACCTTGCCCCTTTCATTACCCACATACTGCTATTTTCCAGTCTCCCTACCAGGAGTTCAGCACAGACCTGTTACCACCTACTTAAATCTGCATCCCTGCTGTTCTCTTTTTTTCCAGTCTTCTACCACTGTTTAGCCTCTCTCTTCTCGCTCCTCTTTGTTTCGTGTGTCAATAGAAAAATTCAGTTGGGACCAGAGCAATGAGATCCCGGGTTTAGCTGCACTTAAACAGCATCTTTATTAACCTGTTATTAACTGGCTGTCTACAGGTGGGAGAAATACTCAGGCTGATGGTTATACTAATCAGGAGCTACAGGTAACCCTGATTTCCCATATTTCCCAAAACAGCATGTTTCCCATCAGTGGTCCTTAGACCTACAATGCTGGAATTTATCATATTCAGAAGTAGATATAATTATCATGAAACTTAATGACTCACATATCCAAACAGAAATTCCAAAAAAGCAAGACATGAAAGGTTCAGCAGCAAGCTCAAAAATACACATACATTTAAGTCTTTACGAAAGAAAACAACGATCTTGCAATGTACAAAATTGGTGGATAGACTATTTAGCATTTTCCCCAAAAACAGTCCATCGTAATAACCACATAACAGAAAAATCCCAGTAACAGTAAGAAACTACTTAGAAGCCATTAACTCACTTTATTCTGTAAGAAATTTCTCAGTAAATCTAAGTAAGTCCCAACATTGACTGATCCATTGTGTCATATCTGACAAGACTCTTTTCACCTGTGTATTTGAAAACAAGTTTCTACCCTATTGTTAAATCACTCCAGTTTGAGATGCTAAGTGGTAAATTCTCTTTAAAGCATGAAAACTTAAAATGATGGTAAGAATGTATATCCTAAATACACACTTACATGTAACAACTGCATTGCTTTGTCTTTACTGATTTTACTAGGGTTCTCCACATCCACAAAACTGTTTGGTCACAGCACTGTAACTACTGGAAGACTCAAAGAAGGTTTAAAGTTTAAAGATGAGTTACAATCTTGTCTTTAAATAACATGGTACAAATACGACAGCATGTTAGCTGCCAGAGAACAAGCTGAGATACTCAAGTGTTCTGCCAAACTTCTTGCTACTCAGACAGGGAGTAAAGCTCATCACTGTTTTTATTACAGTATAAACACTCCAGCATGCCAGGACAACCTCGTAACTTAATACAATGTAATATGCAAAAACCAGGATTCTTCTCGTTACTATATGAAAAGTGCATCTTCTGTCTGCCTCCCCACAAAAGCAATGGAGGCACAAGATACTCCTGCAGGGGAGCAATGGAGCACCTGGTACCATCTCCGCCCTTCCATGCTGCATCCAGAACTGGCTATAGTTTGGCCTAAATCACTACCATACCTCCATGAAATATTATTCTACAAAAAAAAAGCATATGAGTGTGCATAAATGTGTATTTTGGGATATATTATGCATTTACTAAAATAAATACCTCATTTAAATGAGCATACTCTACTTGTTTTCAAAAGGAATCAAAATACCTTTTTTTTTATTTTAAAAGCAAAAAAACACATGCAGAATGAGACCTGTAACCTTGAGATAAAGAGACTGCTTGTTTGTAAATAAAAACCATTGATTTTCTTATTTTCTATACCCTTCCATTGATTTAAGATGTGTACATAGAACAAATTTGTATAAACAGAAGTTACACATCTCCACAATTACTATTCTTAACAAAAATCCAAGGTTCTGGTTGGAGATTTTTGATAGTAAGTTTTAATACAGCCTCCTAAATGTACTCTCCAAAGTTCAATATAAAGATACACATCTTCTACAAGCAGCTGCTTCTCAATTTAATTTGCACAGTTTTTTCATGCTCCACTGGTGTATTAAATGCTGCTGTACTCTGGAGGAGTTTATCTACGATAAACTCAACAGCTGGCTGCTTGCTTCATACTGACCTTCTCAAAATGTTTTAGTACATGTCACCCAAGTATTACAGTATTACAGATTTAAGCTGCCATTTCAGTGTGATTGGCACACAAGTGCCTCATTTCTTTAACCACCTATATGCGAACTCAGACCTGAATCTTTATTAAAAAACATACACAAGTCAGTCAAGTTCACAGCTGAAGCAATTTCAGCTGCTTTTAATACCAGTTCTGAATATTTTCCTGTTCATTTGTTTAGCTGCACATGTTTTAGAAGCTTGTAATTAAGACAAATTGGGTAATCAAAGAAGAATAATCTTCCTTGTTACTTTACCATCCATTTAGCTTGGAGCAACGATGACAGATGTTGATTAGGGAAGAAGAAAAACTCCATACCAAAACAAGGACAGAATTCATATTCTTGGATAATAGCATTTTGAGAAATAAAATTTCATAAATTCACATTTATGCTTGTGAAACTGAGAGGTTAATGTGCAAAGGCTTCTGTTGAGAAATTAAGCACCTCATTATTCTAATGATTCACCTTTCACATAGGAACAGAGAAATTTTTCCAACTTAATTATGAAGAGAAACTGAATACGTTTGGTCTTGCCTTTGCATAATTTCCAGCACCGATGGATATGAAGAATTTATTTTAAAAAGGTGGTAAGTGGATGGAGAGCAATGGTGAGTTATTCCGTTATTCAGCAGTCTCTCTCTACTAGTATTTCAAGAAAAGAACTGCATTTGATTGCAGTTTACTGAGTACAGTGAAAACATAATGGACATTGCCTGCCCCAAGACCCTACCCTTAGAACTCAAATTTGTAACTAAAATGATAGAAAGAAAGAGAGCACAGGAATTTTCACATGGTAGTTAGTATTTGGTTTTTATAGTACATAAGCTCTGTTCATCTGGGAAAATAAACTTCTACTTATTTACAATAGCCATATCGCATTATCTAGCGGGTACAAATACAATAATAACGATAATAAATTGATGCATTAATGCCCACAATCACCAAAGCAGGCGTTAGCTTCTGCACAACCCTTGTCACAGAGAAAACAGTTCCACATTAACCAAAAGCATACTACCACTTTACAAGAAGAAATTTAAGCAATTTTTGAAGTGTTGACTGTAGTTTCTATTATGGTTATACGGGAAATTACATATATAGTGTTTAAACCGCCTTACAGAACACAGGAATAAAACGGCTGAAATAAAGTTTGCCACACAATACTGATTCTCACATTTCCTAACTGTCAGAAAATTGACTTTAGTCTTTCAAAACATTTTTTCCATATAGCAGCATTATCATTAAAATAGAAAACAGAACTGAGACATACAATTTGTTTACTTGTGTAACAGCTTTATAAGGGAGATGCACAGACACTGTTGAACCTCAGACAGACCAGAAACTGAGCATCTGAACCCCAGAAGTACTTAAAAAGAAGCAAAACCACTTCTATGGGGTCAAAATTATTCACTACAAATCCTGACTCACTTGTGTAACTTTTTTTTTAAATAACACAGTATTTTCTTCTACTTTCATTGTTTCCCCTTTATAAGATGCATGTAGAAGACATGAAGGAAAAAAGATTTCTTTTACGTGCTGTACGTATATCTTCAAAATGCATCTCAGCTACAAATTGAGAAGCTCAGCTCAATGAATATTCAGTGGAGAAAGGTAGATACCTCCAAAGGTTATTGCTAGCATGTGCATCCAATGGTCAAAGTTCAGTGTTATGAATACCCTCGTTATCTCTTTATTCCCAGCACAAATTGTTTTTGCTATCAGGAAAAAATACAAACTAAGGGAGAAATGCAAGGGCATGTACAATTCAATTCACAAAACCTGAATCAACTTATGACATTTTAATACTGTATTTACTTCTCTGAAGACAGACAACACAGTATGTCAAAAAAGTTTTCCAAAACATCATCCAGAGCTCTCCTGAGCTTTTAAAGATGGCAGGACCAGATTGTTACAGTATTAGCAACAGTAAAGTCTCTGTAAGACCAGAAAACAACAACAACAAAAAAAAAGGGGGGGGGGAGGGCGGGGGGGAGACAGATATGGATATGCTTATGCACACATTACAAAAACTTTCTACTTCATTTTAACTCACTTCCTAGCGTTTGCAAGTTTAGTGAGGGAACTCTTCACAATGAGTAGGAAAACCCATGAAGACCACTACAAACCAGTGGGTCAAGAAAGAGCAAGGACATGGCTACATTTTATGATTTGCTAGTACAAAAGATATAGTTCTACAACATATAGCTAAGTTTAAATAATGTGTCTATGAATTAATATTAAAAAACACAAAAGGTTTTACAGTAACACCTCTTGACATTTCTGAATTTTAGAGTAAAGTATTTGTACTAATACTGAATATTTAACTGGATTCATTCCAGCTCATGTCATGATCAGTAAGATATGCCTGCAGACTGTTATATTCCTACATCTCAAACAGATATGTTCAAACAGGATTAAGAAAGCTTCTCTTTCTTCTGAACAGCCTTACCAACTAATTATTGTCTTCCCATGTTAACACGATCAATGAAAAGCCTGTGACAGGCCCAGCATCTGAAAGCTTCGTAGATTACCTGAAATTTATTTAACTGTAAAATGTATGGAAGAACTACTTAACTGTTATGGTCTTAAAAAAAAACCAAACCAAACCAAACAAACAAAAAAACACCAAAAAGACCCACCAAAAAAACCATCCCCAATAAATAGTAATACTAGCCATAAATCAGACATCACTGATAATCCTGCTCTCTCCTTTATTATGGAAAATTAGTTACCACTAATACCTAGATCTTAATTTATTTTCCAAACATAATGGGAATGGAAGACATCACATGAGAATTAATCTGCTTACTCTCAAATTAGACCTGAAGTCCTTCCTAAAAAGCCCATCTCTGGCTGGAAATTAACAGAAGTGAAACATACTCTCAAACGTTAAGAATATAATTAATTTTCATCTTTCAAAATAATTATAATATGCTAGGTCTGTCTGACTACCTTTAGCACAACTTCAAGACAATTTTGTTACTTTTTTCCATTACCTGACATCAGCAACACCCAGTCTTTAGCTCTCCTAAAAAGAAGCACGCAGTTGTCCTCCCACTTCCATCATACTTAAAAGTCAATAGACTTGAGCAGTTTGTACAAGGTTGCAGTGACATTATCTTGCACGAAGCGGAATACTACAGAAAGGATAAAGTCTACTTTTCCTTCCTTGAAATGGAGTACATGCTTTGATTTTCCCAATGGCCACATACTTCTCCCAATCCAATACGACACAAAGTCTGGAAGGTGTGTTCACCCTTTGCTGCAGACTTCATCATTCTTTTTTGTGGTATTATTAACTAAAGAAGAGCACTTCAGTGTTTTGCTACTCTTCAGGATTAACCATGAAAGAAGCACAATACTGAGTAAGAGTTTATGGGGTATTAACTTCCTCTCCACAGGAAAGCTTTTTGTTTAAACGTAAACTGCATTCCTGATGCAAACAACAAAAAAAAATATTTCTTTTTCAAGACTCCCATCACCTTGACTAGTATGTTTTTTTTGTTAAAAAAAGATGCATCACACAGGTAGTTCAAGGGAACAAAGAAACGTCTCCTAGTGTATCTAGTAAGATATCTATATACATAAAACAATATATGGTGACTTCATACTGAAGAACAGGATTTATTAGTCCCTGAAGTAAATGGTGATCTTTGTTTCACCTAGTTATATCTTTTGCTCGCAGGTCCATAGATCTTCATGCTCAAACTGGCCTTAAGACAACATCATCTTAACATTACAGTAGGCATGAAGAATATTAGTAGCACACGAAAAATTAGGTGATTGACTATCCAAAGAGCACCCAACTCAAAAGTGAGGTGAGAGAGAGGACATCAACAACAAAGTTTAATTTATGACACTGTAAGAACATAGCAGGGCAAAATGCAATCTTTTAAATATAAGATGACATCAAAGTCAAAACATCACTTCTTCAGTCTTACCTTCCTGCATCAGTCTCCTTGAAGATTCCATCCTGGTTAGGACACAATTCACAACTAGGTGTGACACCACATTTGCATGCATCACAAAACCAAGGTTCTGTGGAATTTTCTGAAGCTGAGCTCATGATAGAGTCACTCTCTCCATCAACACCATAGCAACCTACACACATGAAAAATGGAAGACCAATATAAGAAAAGACAATTGTAAAAGTATACAGCTGTCAGTTATGATTTCAGCAGGAAACATACACACATATACATTCAGAGGAATGATACTGAAAGTTCCAAGAAAGCTTACAGTATTTTTGCAGAGATTAAAATGTAAATTTTGCACTAAAGATAGAGACCCTAATTCTAAGAAGTGATCTATTTTACGTGACTGTCTTAGATTACAACTGAAAAACAAGAATAAAAAGGCTATTTTACTTTTTTTTTTTAGCAATGCTTGGTGTTCTTCCAGACTATCCATTAAGAAGGAAAGTAAGAAAACAAGACTTAAAGCAACCAACAAAAACTGAGAAAAAAATCAAAGCATTTTTTGAAATAAAGAAATATTTTTCAAGTTAAATGCAACAAGGAAAATTTCTGAAATCCCAATAAAACACCAATCAATTACACTATTTTACAGAGATATTTACAAGAACAGTTCTTCATTCCTTTATTATTATTCTATAAGATCCTGTATACCATACCCCAACTCCTCTTCAGTGTGGCAGCTATAGTGCTTATGTTGAGCTACTGATCTTCCCATGCAACCCGTGAAGTCTGCTTTCAGTTGGATCAACAGTCTAAACCAAATTATAACATGGTTTCTTGAATACTAGCATCAAGTAAAGAATCCATGTGTATCATGGGTCAGACTGCAGATTTGTGAGCATCTACAGACTTCTCTTGGATATTCCATCTTTCTCCTTCTCCCTCATCTGAAAATGAACATTATTTTGGGGGTTGCTTTTTTTTTTTTTTAAAGGTTGATTATGCCAATAGCATCCAGTCAACAAATATGCACTCCACTTTTCCACTTTGCATTCAGCATCCAAATTAACTAAAAGAGAATATACACATGCAATAAAAAACACTATCTGCATACTTTAGGGACTGTAGGACTGAGCTTAAAAGACCTTTTATAACTTCAAAACCGAAGCATAGTTTGCAGAGCACCAATGGACAGTTTTGGAACACCAGACTGATTAAAAAAAAATTAATATACTTCAATCACCATTCTCGTTTTCACTTGGTTTTAAGTTATGGCTAAACTCAGTCATTCAGTTTCTCCATTCTTCTTTGGTATATCCACTGCATTCTTTATGATTGGTAAGGTGTCTATGCATATTTAATCACCATGAATTCAAGGAAACAGTATTTTTAAAGTGATTTAGAAGCATATTATTTAAATTTTGCACAAGAGTAGTATTATTACTACTGCAAATGAGAAAAAGGAAAATCTTAAAGCTTATCACCACAAAAATGTATTTCTGCATATGCCACATTTTGAACATTTATGTTATTCAGTAAAACATTATTTATTGCCAACACTTAAAACAGTAGAGGCTTTACTAAAAAATTAAATTCAGCTATTTGCCAAAAACAGTGATCAAGTCAATATTTGTGCTTGCAGAATAGTTAAATTATTGAATTCTGCAATTAAGTAGCGACACGATTTGTTACATTGGTTCATTACCCACTGACTGTAATAAAATAGAAACAGTGCTCTAAAACTCCCCTTGTGACAGAAACAGAGCTCTTCATAATAGACTAAAACTACACTCAGGACATAAGCGATAATACTGTAGGAACTGTTTAAGAAATATAGTCTTCCATTCCATATTAAGGTTCATCAATAAGAATTAAAATAAGAAGCCAGAATGTTTCTTTTCATTACAAAAGTATTCTAGAATCAAAGGACAAGTAATGTGCAGAAGTACATTCACAGACAAGTTTCGTTAGGTATATAAGATATCATATACCTCACCCATAAGGTAACTCCATTTTCTTCACAATGTGGTACCAGCTTTAAGTAGTATTCCAGAAAGTCATTTTTTAGGTTCTAATAACACAATCCTGCACACATGGCAGGAAAGCTACTTTTAAGCTATTACGTTAATGTACAAGCACACAGCCCACTGGTATCATAGAGCTGATGCATAATTAAACTTTTTACAATTCCTACAGACTTCTTAACATATTAACATTTTCCTAAATGTACTTATTAAAAATTACCTAATACTATAGAAGCAGTAATACTTTAATAATTTCTACTCAAGTCTTGGGACCCAACAGCTGAAGTTTAAATTTGATCTAATAACAAAATCATGTGCTGAGTCCCATAATTAATTAGAAACCAGTTGTTAAGCTGTATTTTTTGCTAAGGGTATGCAAGTATTTTAACTCAGAATTCTTCTTATGTTTGCTATAAAGAGTCATTTACTGTTGTTAAGTGAAAACAGAAACCAAAGGAGAGATCAAATTTTGTCAATGCAATACCCATATGAATAATCCAAATCTGTTGGAACAGTTGTATTCATGAAATGTCTGTAAAGCTACAATCTATAAGTAAGGTGACAAACCTTGCATGTGGTTTTGACACCAAAAATCACTATGTATATGAAGAGAATTAAATTCCTTTAAAAAAAAATAGTAGTGAAAGTTCCTTGCAGGCCAAAAATATATAGTAAAGCAAAAAATTACTAGTAGCTCAATTTTTAAATAAAACTTTCGTGATTCAAAACCAGCAAAATAACTCAGAACAAAAAATAATCAATGACAAAACACACTTGTCCTGATTCAAAGAACAACAGATAAGACAACGACGATGTCGTTTGACATCAAGATGCCAGATGTGTTCAGGAGCAGATGTAAGGTTTGTTTTTGAAATGTACAAGGAACAAAAACCCCACTTTATTTCACTTCAATTGAGATATGAAGGCAAAAGCAGTTTCAGGACAAAACCCTATTGGAGAAATATGTCAATTCGGCTAAAACTTTGAATTTCAGTCAAAGTACATTTTCATTGTTCTAAATACACTTAAGATCATTATAGCATTCAGCTGCGATGTGAAAGAGTCTGAAGCCTCCACCCAGTCCAAACCAGAGCAAGGATATTAAACTATTCTCCCGTAACCAGTGCTCTGACCACAGGTGGTAGTTATTCCACAATAAATACCTCAGTCTCTTCTGTGAGTTGCTCCACTTCTATACGTAAACATTACAGTATTTATTGTACTAGAGGTTTATTAATTCTGCAGCCTAACTGCAGCAGGTCAAAATTGTTCCAACATATTGTGAAACAAAAAAACTTCAGTACATTACAGTTTTTCAAGAAGTAGAAATCTACATTCCGGTTATTAACTAGCAACCATAATGGAAACCCTGGCAAAGCTGAGGAATGCTGCTCACCTAGTAAGTATCTATAGTGTCAAAATAAAAAAAAAAATTTTTTTTTTCAAAATTTCTCAGTATACTGACTTTATTTTTTCTCTTGTTTTCACAAGTTGCAACATGAACTGCCAACAGAAAAAACTAATTTGGTCAGATTAACACCAGGTTTTTAAACAGAATGCTATACACACCTTGGCAAAATTTAGAATTGTGTATAAACAGATTATCAAATACATTCAAGCAAGCAGATGCAATTAATTAACACTAATTAAAAAGATAAACTTGCAGTTCTAGACCACACTTTCAGCAGCTTTCACTTCCCAATTTCAAGTAACTTTATGATAGTCATGCCATTTTAAAAAGCATTATTTTTACGACTCTTTAAAATGCATAGACATGGAGATACGAAGGTGCTGCTTGATATATCATTCTATTCTAGTATTAAACAGTTAAGCTGATGAGCAACAAAAATCCAACTTTCGGTATGAATTCTTAGGAATTGCTGGTGTTGGAACGGAAAGCACTGTTAAGGGCTCACTACAAGTAAACCTCCCAAGCAACATCAGGAGGTGATCTTTAGGTTCTTTCTAAAAGCACTGCAGTTGCGTGACTACCTAAGGATTGAAAGGACAACAGGGAAAAGCATACACATCTGGTAAACTACATGTTTTGTTTCAGTTATTATCACTGCACCTGTGACCTAGTCAGCATTAAGCCAACCACCTGCCTCTTTGACTGGAAAATACATTGAAGAAAATAAAACAACTTTTAAACACTCGCTTAAAATGCATGCTGCCTTTCCTTAACATTCACAAAAATTCTGAATTTTGGATCTTTATAATACCCAAGAGCCCCTTTTCAACTAAAAGTTCATTCAATCCTCATGTTAGAATATTCTTAGATTACTGTACCACAACTCCATGTCGGCCACTTCTTTGAATACCTCTTACACTAAACAATAAAGCTGGTTTAGTATAATACCAACCTATGAATTTAAACACATTAAAGTTACAAAGTTAAAACTCTCACAACATTTACTGTTCCACAAACTGCACCTGTATATTATGATTACAGCCAAGCTGCCTATTGAATGTATGTCATTTTATACAGAAAACACACTTTTTTATTCTCTGATTTTAAAGTCATTGTACTCTGTCAATAGCTTATTTTTTATGTGATTGTCATTAAAATGAAATTGCAAACACTTTAAAATGCTACCATTAAAACAATTGTTCTGAAAGTTATACCACTGAGGGAAGCGGGAAGAGAGATCGAATTCTTGCCTTGGCTGCATCTGTTCCTCCGTCTCTCTGGGAGGGTAACTTTTTGCTAGTCAAACAGAACATCTGCATACGCTAACCACATCTACATATACTCTGAAACATGATCTTATTATAAAGATCATGAAAACATGAACTTTAAGGGAAACTGTAGGTTTGCAAAAATAAATGCTGTGAGATCACAGTATTTAAAATGTTACATTCAATCCTGAATTGGACCAATAGTTTAGAATAAAGACATTAATCAATTCACACATCAACAATTCGGAGCAGTATTTTTATTTAGGAAATGGAGAGTACTAAAGTACATGATTTTGCAAAATGAATTTTTTTTACCAAACAGCAGCAGACCAGGGTAAGCAGCAAAATTAAAGTACAAAAATGTTTTACTACATAAACATATATATGGTGACTACACCACTGCTTTTAGCAAGAGAAATTTTATTCGCTGCCACAAACATCACAGTAAAGGAAGAAAAAAATAGAGGGGATGGAAAAGAAAGAGCTAGAAAAATTTAGAACTTCTCTCATTTAATTCACAGCAACTAACCCAAAACGCAATAGCTGGCAATACCTGCAGTTATGGCACATGCTATGATATGCACCAGACACTTTCTTCAGACACACTGCAATCAATATGTCAAAAAAACTGACACCACAGTTGGGGGTGTCCTGCTAGTACAAGATCTCACCACAAAAGCGTTTATCCAAAATGACGGATTACTGCCTAAAGAAGATTTTTATGAAAAGAAATGAGAATTATCTCCACACAGAAGTAAAAACTCTGAAGAACAATGGTACTACTACAAATTCAACAAAAAAGATTTTTTCCCTAGCAATCTAAACATTTTTTCCTTTTTTTTTCTTTTTGAAAAAAAGAATAGGTTGATATGTGAAATGAGAACAAATCTTTAATTGATGGACTTATCAATTAATTACAGGCTGTTTAGACATAAGAGATGAATGCAAAGTAGAAAAGTGGGTATTATATTGGCATTACATGTAGGCTCCTTATGCAGTTTTAGAGGCAGCTACAGATTTCTATCATTTTGAACCATTTACTTGCTCCACAAAGTTTATAGATTTTTGGATGTGTGTCTGGAAAGCAAAGAGAGCTTCTGGACAAGTGATACAGGCCAGGCAGGTGATGTGAACATCACACAGTGAACAGCTGCACTGGAAAGGAAACTGAATTTATACCAATCTCAAAACTTGTCAGTAAGGCAAGTAAAAGTGTTTAAGGGTCCACAACTCTAGGTCTGAATCAAAATCTCCCTCTAACTCTTGGCCATGTTGCTCTGTTCCACATGAGTGCTGGCAGAGTTGCTCCCAGATGAGTTATCATTACCCCTCTTTTCCCATGGAAGAGCTCATGTAATAGTTGATTAACAGAAGTGAGCAAACCAAAAGGAATACAAACCATGACTGAACAGGCAGCTGCTGTACCAGGTACTCAAAGAGAAAAGGTGCTAGTACCAAGTACCCAGGTGCACAAGTAATGGAGCAGTATGCACAGGGATAAGCTACCTTGTCCTAGAAAAGCCAAACTTACCAGAGCAAGGGAGAATGGAGATCTAGACCCTGCCTGACTTGAAACGCAAGGCAGCATTAGCTTACCCTCTGAAAGAGGGTAATGGATTCTTGCCAACAACCATGCTGGCATGCAGCCACTTAGGGATCACAATGGGAAGGCTCACCTTCACGTGACAGGGACACACTATTGCATGGGACCTGCCCTTTGACCAGTAGCTACAAGTAGAGCAAGAGCCCCCCTCAAGAAAGGAAGGGAGCTCTGGTGTCCAGAAGAAGTAGGCTCGACTCAAGGGCAGCATTTTCATGGCTAGTGAATAACTTCATCTTAAATACAGAGGTGGCCACCATAGAAAAACCTTTTTCAGTCACCTAAAAGGTTCTGTGGTAGACAGAAACTTCCACGTCAGCAGAGGACAAAGGCACAAGCCAAGGCACAAGACCCCTCCCTGTGGAGTAACACAGTCTCTATAATAGCCAACAAGAAGAGAGAAAATAAAGTCTTCAGGGAAAGAATAATCAAATCACCAATGTCATCAACACGTGGGTCCCTGGGTAGAACACCAGTAAGGTGTGAAAGGAGCACATTTCCTTCCACGTAAATATGTACAATGCTACAGAAAAGTAGAGAAAACATATCAATTTATAATACAACTTGAAATTGCATACAGAAGTTACAAAGAAAAACCCTGGGGTATTCCAGCAGCTTTGTTTGGGCATTTCAGGATAACAGGCATCTTCGGTTTGAGATACTATGGAAAAGACAACTGCTAAGCATCAAAATCAGTTCACAGGAAATGGACATATTATTTTTCCCAATTGCAGGCAAACACAGGTAAACATCACTGCATCGATTTCTATCTGATCCATAAATAGGAGCCTCTTCATTCAATACTGTTCTAGAAACTGCATTTTCTGAAAAACTCAAAAACTCAAATATTAGAACAAATTTCAGGACACAGCATGGTGTCTGCAGCCACAGCAATCTACTACTAAAAGAAACCTGCAAAAATAAGAACAAATTCTTGGATCCCAATGTGTTTACAAAATAGACTCACTTGTTACTGGAACACATTTTTCAAACTACATAGCAGCTGCGTACAGGAGTACAAATGACTTCTTATAATCCAGCCTATGTCCGTGATCTGGGCACACAATATGAGGTACAGATTTAAAGTCAGTGATATTAAGAGAAAACCTTGCCTGTACTGACATTAAAAAAAAATAATTCTCAGGGTTGCAAGCAATATTTATATGATTAGATAGTAATTACTTCTTCAACTACTTCTCAATTTATATTTGGAAATCACCTCAGTTGAATGATTAAGGCAACAGGAATGAAAAGTAACTGTTGCATTACATTTTGGTTTTGACTGCAACTTCTTTATGATAGTATGTGTCTTCACTCATTACATTACTCATGCATTCAGAATTAATACAATGATCCAATGACCACTGGGCAGGAGTGCAGAAATCTCCAAGTTATTGAACATATGTATATATAAAGATCACTGAATCAAACTAAAGCTTCAAAGGATCCAAATTTTTTAATAAATTTTTTATTTGCTGCAAGCAATTATTTAAACAAATTACTGAAAAAGCTCCAATTTAAAATAGTTCCTGTTCTTACTTATCATTATAAAAATATCAAAGTACAGAAAAAAACATACCGAAATAAATGTTCATTTCTACTTAAAACTGTATTACTGTATTTACAGATTGATATACCTATCCAGCAATGAAACATACACATAAAATGTCAAGTGAACTTCCAAACTGCATTTACCATAGATTTGAAGTTCAGCTTGTTGCTGGGGAAATATAAACTTTTATCACAGTCAATTACTTTCACCTACTCAGCTTCCTTATTTTTTTCTAAGACTTCACCTATTCAAACAGAACTTCACAACTGCTTTACATACAGTTTTAAGTATTTATTATTAAAATAAATTGTAAACAGCTAACATTTCAACCATACGTGTGAAAAATTAACCAACATCCTTAGCCAATTAGCTTGTACAAACTGTAGAACTTATCAGAATAAACTAGCAATTTAAATCATCTGAATTGATCTATTTTACTTTATTGAAGTAACAACAAAAGAAACATACACATTGCACTCTTTATATCAGTGGGACTATGGGGAATATTTGCCTACAACACTTCAAAAAGAAGAATGGCAGCAATTACTTTTAAGACAGATTTTTAACTACTAAAATTCAAGTGACTTTTGAACTATGGAACTGTTTTCCTGTGGATGAAAGCCAGGTATAATCTTACCTTTTCTAAGGACAAAGGTTTAGTAAATTAAACAAAGTGAGGAAGTGATCTTTTCGGGATTTTTAAGGCACTCCTCTGGAATAAAAAACAAATTTGCCATAATTTTATTCTATAAAGGCAGAGATCATTTTTCTACTGCAATCATTCTGCACTTTAACATGACTAACCGTACAATCATTAAATAAATCTTACAGAATAATTTTCAGGGAGCTCCACGGCTTTGGGGCTTAGATGTATTGACTGTATATATTGTTTGGGGAATTCTCATATAGGCGTTCATAAATATCATCTAAAGACGCTTTCATTCAATTCTTCTTCTGAGTTAATATTAGGCTGTGTGCCAGGGAAAAAAAAAAGGCTATCAAGATTCTATAAAACTAACTTTTAGTAGCTTACTGCATCTCAAATTGAATATATTCTGCACATTACTTTCCAAAAACTTCATGGACAGAGGAAGGAATTCTGCAAGCATACCAAGACACCTAAATTTAGGAGTCTAACACTAGTTACAGTCAATGAAGACCTGACTAATGCCCTCAAAGACACTTAGAGTGTGATTCAGCTCAATCATAAATTAGGTCAACTAAATTGTTCTCTAAGCTCCACTGACAGTACTGATTAGCTCTTCAAAGGACCGCAACAGGAGTTCAGGAGTTAGAGTACATGTTGACACTTAACATAAGGCACCTGAACCTGAGGACAGAAAATCCATCCTCAGTTTCCTAACTGATGTTAAGCAAAGAACTGAACTACAGCTCAATGCATGAAAAATACTGTTTTGAAACAATTTTCAATCCAGTGTGAGAAAACAAAAGGGGAGCAAGGGATTAAGAAAAGCATTTCCTACCTGAAAAGGCATGCTAAACAGCTCCGAAAAAATTTAAAATTATGGGAGTTACATAAATTAAATGCCTTTTAAGCTTTTGAAGAATGAAAGTCTGCCTTCTTTTAATTTCAAGGATTGAAGTTGCCTATCTTATTTTCCTGGGAAGACATAAAAAAAAGTGAAGCCCTAAAAAGGTACAGGATATGAGAAATGCTAAAAACAAAAAGCAAGAAACCTTATTAATGAAGAAAAAAACAGGTTTTGTTTTTCAACAAAACAGGTATGCCTCTCTGTGTTAGTATCTAGTCTACCTTGCATCTCAAGAGAAAGAGCGACAACACACAATACAGCCTCACCTTCTGTGTAAGGCTGTTAAAATTCCATACGCTCACCTCAGAATTATTCCAGAAGTGTTTCTTTAAAACCAGACCTCCTACATTTATAACACAGACATAGCCTACATTTCAAGACAATTGCAAAACAATTCAAGACACAAGCAAAACAATGATTTAAGTATGTTTTAACTTCAAAATTTCCCTGTTTCAGAATGTCAGTGAAAATTATGAGGAAGTTCAAGGCTAGCTGTTGTCCATGGCATTTCATTACAAGTAAAAATTCCTTTCTCCTCCTTTTCCTCATCTCTCTGCCTTTTTGGTACAGCAAAAATATATGTAAAAAATCCTTCCCTTTTAGAAGACCACCTATTCTCATCTCATATCACAGTTATGCAATCAAATTCATATACTGAAATAGGTAAGACAAAAATACGTTTAATGCAATATCCTAAAGCCCTGAAAATACAATCTATAGGTCCAGTATTTGCACACTGTGATTCATTGTATAGGTCTCTGTAGACCATGTCTTGTCCCACAGTTTTATATAGTTTTCAGTTGCTTCGCTGAAGTAGAAGATGGATGTTTCACCGCTAAAAAGGATCCATGTAGTATTACAAAAAACTGCCTGCCAGAGTTCAAAGGCTTAATTTTTTTTTTTGAAGAAAGCAAGTCAACATTTTATTAAAAGCAAAGCATATGCTTTCCTCCCGCAATGAGAATGAAGGGTTGTGTTACCTTCATGCACCGTTATTCCACAGTTGTCACACTGGATTATTTCATCAGCATCTTCACTGTTATCTCCAAGACAAACGCAACAAATCAAAATATGGTCCATTTTCTGGGAACTCCAATTTTGAGACTTCTCAAGGATCAATGAGTCCTAATATTGAAAAAATGAAGACACATGGATTATGCCAGGAACTTCGATTTTATTTAAAACAAACAAAAGCTCTGTTATTTGCTCAAAATTGAGCAAATGAACAAAAAAAGATGGAAAATTATTTTCACGAGAATAAAAGCTTCTTTGTTCTCAAAACATAAATACTTCATCCACAAATATAACAGCTAGAAGAAAGGATGGATACAATCTGATCTCAATATACCTAGAGATCTGTTAAGATCGAAAGGCCAGAGCAGGATCTTATTTCCTCAGACAGAAACATATTTGTCTTTAAACCATTTATGTTCTAACAAAAAAGGAACAAATACACACACCTAAGAAACAATTTAAAAGCAAATAAAAACCCACCAAGGCCAAAGGTGACCTTCAAATGTCCCAATATTCAGAAAAGTTGCTTCATTTTGTTAAAATTTGCACCTTCCAAAAAAAAAAAAGTCACATGGATCTGAAAAATCTGAAAATAAACAGCTAACACAGGCCTGCAAAGTCTTCACTTACATAAAATATAACAAATTACCAACTCAGTTCTATTTTGTTGTAATGCAAATTTTTATGTCTCTATGCAAAACCATATGATTCATTAAAGCTATAACAACTGTTTTTCTTATGATTATATACAGGAGTAAGGATTTGCAGAACAAGTACATTGCTCTGTTTTGGCAATCTTCAATGTGAACTACACCACTTAAAAAGAATGTAGCTTTTAATAGGGAATTTCTCTAAGGAAACGGAGAAGTGTTTCACAAACCAAATAAAGCTGTACATAAATTTTAATTTTTTTCATAAACACCATCTAGGCTTCTTATTATTTTCATTGTGAGGTACAGCCACTGTCTTCTGCAAAGTTTCATGGCTTCCATACATTTTCTTTTATTTTTATACTAAAAGCAAACATTGAGTTTGAACTACCTTCATTGGTGATATGAAGGCATAAAAGGAAGTGTGAAATTAGGCACACTAGTAAAAAATAGTCATTGCAGGATAAAGAAATAGTAATAGCTTCATAGCAGAGGCTGACAGTTCAAGCCTAAATGGATGCCATTCAAAACATCAGAGATCTGAAACAATTCCAAAACTGCTGTGGTATCCTACCAGAAAAAAAAAAAAATGAAGTGGAAGATGCCCTCCCAAACATCCTTTTCTCATTCCAACCCCCCCATTTATGACATAAAACATAGCATCAATCCTGTGCCTGTGTAGCCTAAGCAGATAAAAAGTATCATGAATGCTATACTTATCCTTCCTCAAGGACCTTAAAATAAACTCTCACACTAATCTATGCAATTAGTTCATTATAGCCTCTCAGTCTGATACAGTAAGTCTCCACACAAAATTTTCAGTGCATCATTAATGAAGTCTCTTTGTACTTTAGGTTTATCTGGACAGGTATTTGGCGGGTAAGGAGGGGAAATCTTTCCTTGATGCTATGTTGCTTAAAGCAACATAAAGGGCTAAAATAACCTTACCACCCAAAGCTGGGCTCAAATATTTTACCTCAAGTAATAGAGGTGGCTTGTCATAATGTTTTTGACCTAGGAAAGGTCAAACACATACTTCCACAGCAGTTAGGAAAGGCTTCTGGATCTCCCATCCATTTTCTCTAAATCACGTAAGGAAACATGACCTATAAAAAAAGAAAAAAACCTCATCTAGAGGTAAAAATGAAAGATTATACAACCATTCACACGGTCATGCTTGCTTACAGGAAGGCCACTAACTGTGAAAAATACAATATTCTCCCCTACAGAGTTCAGACTTACAGAGCATTTCTTCCAACATCCTCCTTGTAAGCCAAAGTTACAAAGCATTTTGAGGAAAGCAAGAAACTTGCACTTATTTTTCAAAAAAACTGTGGCCCCTCATTACTCAAAATACCCACATTTAGCTTACCATTCACATTACAGATAGGAAAATGGCAGTAGATACTCCCTACCTTTGGCAAATTAATTGTGCAGTGGCACAGGCTTCTCAGATGCATCTCACAACTCCACAGAAATCTACTGTATTTTTTTATTACTGCTTTTTCTGACAGTACCTTCAACGTAAACCGTTATTTGGCTTCACTAACAAATTTTCTTCACTAAAAGAAATCTGCGATCTCTACTGTTACAGAAGCTCAAGGTCTGGTAATTAGAAAAAAAAACCCACCACAACAAAAACAACTCCATAACTTTAAATTAAATAAACAGAATTGCACTGTAAAAACAACACTGAAATAACAATAGCTGTTTAGGCAGTGAGAACATATGCAAACATGGGTAAAAAAAAAAGAAACAATGATGGAAGGGCATAAAATTTGGATCTAATGTTAAGATCCCCATCCATTATGGTTTACCTTATGTGAAGACAGCCAACAGGTCAAACTGAGCAGCAGAATGAATTAATTTTCTAGGCAGACATGGAGAGGGAGTGATCTGGAACATATGCTGCTCTCCCCTGCTTAGTCCATGTAAGCAGCTGAAAGACCCCATCCCAGAAGCTGACCCTATCTGTCTAAAGCATGGGAACTTTTTACATAGAGATAGTAACTGCTGCCAACTCCTGAACAAGTCCTGTTCCCTACCCAAGTGAGAGAAAGGATTTCAGCTGAATCACGATTTAATTCCCATTTCTGTGGTATTCACGAAGAAAGTGAACATCTCAAACAATTTGCCTATATAATTCTAATTTTAAAGGAACAAAAAAAAATAAAAAATAAAATAGCTACCTCACCGAAAAGAGAAGAATCCCATAGAGTGGTAGCAATTATAAAAACAGAAAAGCACCATTTATCTGCTAATGATGCTTGACCCTAGAAAAGAAAGCTAAGTTTGTCCTCTGTGCTTAATACAGTAGAAAAGCACATAGTATTTCATTACAGCACAGGTTAAAATGTAGAAAAATAAAATAGAAATCACCAGAAACAAAAACCAAACAACCCACCCCCAACACCCACCCCCAAAAAGTAAGTAAAGGAAAGGAAGAATGCATATTAAGGACACTACTACATGTTCAGAGTTAATTACCTGAACATTCTTTCATAAATTAATTATGCATGCAGACATCTGTTTTTCTAAGAACTTAGCTTCTGCAGTGTAATGAGATTTTGCTAGATTGGTCTGCTAGACAGGGTTTTGTGGTTTTTTGGGTTTTTTACTATTTTAAAATATTGTAGTAGTGCAGAGTATACTGTTACAATACAATTGAGTATCAATCTGAACATTACAGTCTATAATCCAGTCTACAGATACTCACTGTTGCAAGACTTCTTGTTAAAGACCTATTCATAAACAGTACTTTGATTTACATGCAGTAAAGATAAATTATCAGTTACAAAATTATAACTTCAAATTTTCATTTTATCTTTTGTTCAATATCCTAAATCCAAGGCAAGAACAGACTCCGAGGTCCATGCATATCAAGAAGCTTCACAAAAGACACATCAGAGACAGCTCCGGGTTCCTGAAACAGGCCTAATCTTCCAAGTCAATGGAAATTATGGACATATTCAAGAATATATCCTTAAGAATGTAGACTAACATCTCCATTCTGATTCCGGAAACAACTCCGAAAGAAAACTGCCTCTCTCTATTTGAAGTTCTGATCATCAGTATTGGTAGAGCACTTTCACTGCCTGAGCCAAAGAGAATACAGGTAACAACACTAGAATTACAGAGCTAGACAATGAAAGAAGACGCCTGTACAAAAAGTAAAAAACCCCAGAATTATGCACTTTTTTTTCCCATCACAATTATTACTAGTAATTAAAACAGCACAGCTCCTTCGCAATCATATATATAAAATACATAAAGTATCTGAAACAGATACAACGGATTCTTCCAATACTCATTTAGCTCTCTGTCATTTTATACATTAAAATAAAGATTAAATGGAACAGCAGAACTTTAAATAGAGCCACACCAATATCATTTATCAAATGTTATGTTGACATTGCAGTTATTTCCTGAAAATTGAATGTAGATTTTACAGCTACTCCTCTTACTTTGTTCAAAATTTTGCTACTACAGGACACAAAGTCAACTATCCTGACAACCTAATATCTTAATTTTTCCACAGGCATAACCTTTAGGCAACTGTAATTGTGCATAGGAAAAAAAAGTTGTATTATTACACACTTAACATATAATTTTCACATTCTGCAATTAGAAGATATTTAATATAACAATAACAGTTCCCAAACACTTTTTAGTACTGTAAGAAATCACTTCATTTGTGAGCATTATAGGCAAACCCAGCATAAATTATGATTATCCTATTTGATTTTAATCTCAGTGTGCTTACTTCTCTATTTAGAATTCTTCTATCAGTGAATTTAGTATTAAGACTTTGATATTTGTCACAAAGAAGGGCTAGAATGAAGCATAACCTATCATTTAGCTATTTTATGAATATGTCACAGATGCTTTTAACTTTTAGAACATTATGGATATGCAACACGCTAAAACAGAACTAAAAGTCTCGCTAATACATGTTGATTTGCATACTGGACCTCTTGTTTGCTTTAGAACTAATCCAACCCCCCCTAAAGCCACGAGAAGTCTATTGACTTTAGTGGCATTAGATTGGCCAAATGGTCCAAGCAAGGTTATTTAATATGCAGTCCCTATTTAGTACAATTTTGATGCTTCTCTTATTGCTGTAAACACAATTCCAGCCAATCAGTTTAACTTTTCAAATTAAAAGAATAGCTACTGGGGAGTAGCTTCCATTTGTCAACAGATATATTATAGAAAGTTGGTTGCACTACCTCATTACTCTTGCTTTGTGAAAGAGCCAGGCTATCATTTGTCAATTCCTCATCATCTGCATTATTCCTGTTAAGAACTTTACTCTTCTTCTTCTTGGATCCTCCATCACTAGCCGTGCTGCTATTATCTTCTTCATTACCTTCCTCATCATTGTCATCCTCATCACTTCCGCTCCCATCATCTTCATCATCCTCATTATCTCCATCACTCCCCTCTTTTCGCAAGGCATTTTTTCCTTTTTTTTTCTCAGCAGTAGGCCGCCAGTCATTGTCATCTTCACTATCATAGTCATCCATATCATTTAGTTCTTCCATCGATACAAAATCTAGCAAAGGTCGGTTCCTGCGCAAATTCCATTTTTTTGGTTCATTTGTTTGCTCATCAGCCACAGCATCAGATTCAGATGCTTTTTCTTTCTCTTTCTTCTTTTTTGGCTTTTCTTCTTCATCTTCTTGCTCTTTCTTTTCAGTTTTAATTACCTCTTTGTCTGCTGTTGGCACCTCTTCTTCTGTGGAGCTTTTGGGCTGCGGCTCTTCTACTTTCTCTTCTGCCGGTTCCTCCTCCAAGATATTTTCTTCTGATTCAGTACAGGAGCCTTCACCACTGTCCTTTGATGCATCTTCACTCCCATGACCACTTCCTTCAGAATCTGTTGAGCATATGAAAATTTAAAAAAAGTTCCGACACAATTGTACCCCCAAAAATAAAATCTGTTGAAGCAAGTTGTTAAACAAAAGAATGATGCATGTTCCTCCCTGATAAGGTATTCCACCTATTTTTTCAGCTGGTGTCCAAATACTGCTATTTCGAGTGGTATGTTGACAATCTGTTAAACATGAGTGCATTTTAAGATGGAAAAAAAAAGATGGCAGAATTTATTAAATGAACGTTAAATGTTCCTTTGAACTGCAGCTCACATTAACAATAAGCAGTAGCACAGAATCATTTCCATATGAAGTCACATCTTTAAGAAAGAGCATTCCAATTTTTAATTTCTGGAGGCATTTTCTAAATCTTCAAATTAAATTAGCTAGCAAATAGAAGAGATTTAAAATTACAAAATGAAGCATTTACATAACAAGTACTAGTAATAGTATGGATAATCCCTCACCTTCATTTTTTGTACAGGTATTTTTTTCTGGGTTTGGGAGCTCTTTTAACTTCCAATGTTATTTCACTTATTAATCCCACATAAGCTATGCCTCATTCAGTGTTGCAGCTGCACAACAACGCATAAATTCTAATGTTATACCACTCGTGTTATTGTTCTGTGTGTAGTCGCTATTTCCATTAATTAACACAGGCAAATCTGTGCAATAGAAAGGAACAGAAGAGGATTTACATGAAAAAAAAAAAAAATCACATAAATAAGGCACCTGTACTATAAAGTACATGTAAAAATTATCGAAAAAGATGACAAGTGAACTTGTTAAATTTTATAAACATCATCCACCTTGACTATCTCTCATCTTACATTCATCTACTACTTTTCATTTTAAGTATTAGTTTTAATGAAGAAAAACTCAGAAAATATTTTTTAAAATTAACAAGAAAATATAAAGTTGCTTGACCCAATGCAGGGATCAGTTAGGTAATGGCTATAGTTTTCAATTTGTCCAGAGCCATCACCAAGTTCTTGATGCACTGTCACATAAATGCAAAGAAGAAACATGTTGATGCTTGCAAATTAAGAAAAAAAAAAATCCCTCATCACTTTAGTTACCACACAAAAAAACACACCATATCACCTTACACAGAGAATTTCTGTGCACATCCATCTCTGTATAAAGCCAAATAAACAAACAGTGAGGCCAGTGTGCAACACACTTCACATGGCACTTACTTCCATCCCATAGAACACTGTCTATAACTAGCCAGTAATTCAGTTGTTACTTCCATACAATGCTCGATTTTGCCTTTTTCTGCGTACACCTGTATGTGGAAGTATTTAATGAAATTATAAAATTATCAACAAAAATAACAAACAAAAAAAATTCAATTAGCACTACCACTACTGGTCAGGATATTAGTGTTACCAGTCCCCTTACAAGCTAATAGAAATTAAGTTTTCTGCAAACATTCTAACCTTTAGAGAGCCGGGGGGACAGTAACACCAGTTATTGTACAGTCTTCTCAGAAAAGAGTAATTCAGTCATTTCCCTATGCCTACCAGCTTTAATGGTGTAATGGAAGTACAACATAATTAACTGAAGTTTTGAAATAGAAGACCACTCTTCAGGTATGCCTAAGAAATAAAAAACAGTATTAACTAATATGCAATCTAAAAAATTATTTTAAAATTACAATAGCTTTGTTTGGATACATATTCACAGACCTGTTAGAGTGGGTCCAGAGAAGGGCCATGAAAATGGCTAGAGCGCTGAAGCACTTCTCTGAAGAAAGGCTGAGAGAGTTGGGGTTGTTAAGCCTGCAGAAGAGAAGGCTCTAGGGAGACCTTACTGCGGCCTTTCGATATATAAAAGGGGCTTATAAGAGAGACTTTACCAAGGCCTGTAGTGACACGAAAAGGGGGACTGATTTCAAACTGAAAGAGGGTAGGGTTTAGGTTGGACATAAGGAAGAAACTTTTTATGATGTGGGTGGTGAGACCCTAGAACAGGTTGCCCAGGGAAGCTGTGGATGCCCCATCACTGGAAGTGTTCAAGGCCAGGCTGGATGGGGCTTTGAGCAATGTGATCTAGTGAAAAATATTCTTGCCCACAGCAGGGCATTGGCCTAGATGATCTTTAAAGGTCCCTTCCAACCCAAACCATTCTACATTTGCCAGCTCTCACAAACACTTTACAAAAAACTCCTAAAGCCAGACTCATACTCGACATTTATATTACAGATTAAATGCCATATGTATGGTTAAAAGAAAAATATATTTTTGTACCTCGTTTCACAGGTTCTGAATACCAATATGCACTACTTGTCTCACTGTAAATAAGGCAGTATAGGGTTTTGCCAGGGTAAAATTAATTTAACTGGATTTTTAAGTTATGTTACATCATTTTCTTTCGGCTTACTTCCCACCATAATTCCATGACAGTAACTTGTTTGGATGCTTTAACTGTGGTGTTCCATTTCTAAGTATGCTTAGACTTCCCATGAATTTAAGTTTCCACTTCATTTGTAGGAGGAATCTTAGTCTAGGTATAGTTTGATCTTTAACAGCACTCTAAATTACCAACAGTGATTCTTGTACATCAGTACTACAGCACTGAGAATACTCTCTAGTTGCTTTATGCCATGGAACAACATAAAGCAGAGAACAAATAAATGTTAGTTACATTCACTTCTCTCCTTCAAATTCTCTTCTTATTCTGCCCGCACATTATGCCTTGTACTCTCCTTTCTGGATGCATGTGCACACCAGATATACCTGTAGTAAGGGATATCCTTCTGAATGCATCCACCATGATAGGCACTTTTCTAGAAAGAGCTATTTTGTGATAACAGCTATTTTTGCAGGTGTTCTTCTGTCAGATGCACTTTCAGTTAGGAAGAGGCTGTAGTGTACAATTTTCTCCTTGAAAGAAATTGTTAAAGAATGGCTCTTTCAAACTGGCAACCATATCATGTCATTCCCTAGGGGAGAGAAGTCAAGCTACTCTCAGTGAAAGACGGGGCCAGATACACCGTCCAACAGTGAAGAATAAAGAGTTCCACCGAGAAACAAATATGAGAGAGAACAGTTGTGAGAAAGGCAACATTTATTTCTGCACACCTTGTATCTTTAGCTCTACTGAGCACAACAGCAGGTGGCAGTCAAATCCAAAGAGGGTAATTCTGAGAGGAATTCTCCAGGACAGAACATTATGCTCCAGAATTAACATAAGAAAAAGTGTAATAAACAAAAGTGACTACTAATCTCCAAATCAGCTGTGGAGTCTTCTATAATATGCACTATGCACAAGACTTCAGGAGAAAGCTACTGAAATCACTACAGCAGTTAAAAAAATCCTCCCAGGGTTTTGCAGGACCATTTTACAAGCAACTTTAAACATGGTACTCCGTGATTTCTTTTTTTTAACATTCTAAGAAAATCCATGTATACAGAGAGTAAGTGCTACACTACGAAGTACCTGGCCACCGACTCACAGAAGACAGGCTGATACTTCAATGTAGTATTTGGCTGAACAAGCAGCTCTGTAAAAAGCAGCTTTATTGCTTGTTTTTAAGTGAAGTCTGAAGGATAAACTAGTTAAAGGAAATCACGGACTTGAGTTTGGGCTTGCCTCTTCCACTAACAAAGCCTAACCCACTCCATATAGCAGAAGAGAAGCATCTGGCATAATTTTGGAAAGTTGGGGGTTTTTTTGTTTGTTTTTTTTTTGTTTGTTTTGTTTTGGGTTTGTGTGTGTTGTTGTTTTTTTATTTGTTGGTTGTTTTGGGGTTTTTTTTTTTGTTTGTTTGTTTGGTTTTTTTGCACTGAGTCCTGTCCGGTTGAGTCTTACCCAGATCCTCAAACCTACATACAAAGAATACAATCCAGGATCCTGGAATGTTGAAAAGGAGTAAAAAACCTGAAAAACTGAGCATGCAATACAGAAAACAACTACCATGTCTGAAGTTATTCCTAAATTATATTGTTCAGTAATAATCTACAGGCGTCATGTGAGGAGTCATCCAGCCCACAGTGTGCTTCACAATATCCTCTTTTCAAGGATGGTAACAAAAAACAGGCTACAAGTGAGGTTAATTCTCTTGGAGGTTAAAGCCACTCCATCACCATCACCCTGTCTAGTGGTCCCTTTGCCTCTTTCTCCCAATCACAAGGTGGACAACAAGACTTTGACATGATGATGTGAAACTAGCCGGGTATCTCTGCTAAAACACCATGTTACAACACACCATGTACAATCCCTCCTCCAAGTTACCTGCATCCTGACAGACAGGGAAAGTGGAAAGCATGGCAAAAAGTGTTTGTTGGCAACCGCCTCTGCCCATAAACATCCTTACAAGAACAGCTCCAGAGTCACAAAAAACTCCTTCGCGCGTGTGCTATACCAAACGTGTAACAGCAGCTGTACTTCCTGTACATCTGATCTAGAAATTGCAAATAATTTTAAAAACTCCAAAATACCTTAAGGAAATGCTCAAACTAACTAGAAAGCTCTGATATTAATAACTAGATGTAAAAATAAGGCAGGAAAACCTAGATCATATATGGAAAATGTGCACTTTTAAATTGCCAAAGGCAGAGTTGTGTAACTGGTAAATTCCTCATCACATTTGTCTATTAGACTAAAGCCACAGAGGTCCATTATGCTAAGACAGATATAACTATACTGAAAGCAAGAACTGAAATGGCTTAATACTTCATTTTCAACATAACTTCAAAAAAAGAGAATCTAGCATCAGTCAGATATACTGGTTTTCTATGCTGTTTTGCTGAGTATGGTGACTAAACATTGCTAGACTACTGGCAATTCAATATTGGTAATGCTGGCAGTTAAAAAAATGGAACTGTCCAAAGTAACATAATTAATAGCATACAAAAAACCCAACATAGATTAAGATATTACTACTTTAAGGAGAGAAATTCACTTCTCAAATTAAGGTTTGGAAAAAAGTATCTAAACTCTATATTAACTGCAGATGTAGACTGGGCAGAGTAGGAAATGAAACTGGTCACTGATCCGCAATTATACTTGTTTCAGAAGACACATATTTAGTTGAATAGAAAAAAGGATGGAAAACACAAATGAAAGTTGTTTAGTAAGCAGCTTCCTCACTTCTACACTAGCAGTAATTATATCACACAGCATTTCAGTACCTGTCTATTCAAGTCATAAAAGCACTCAAAACTAAAGGTTGCCAACTTTGACTTCAGTCATTGGGAACTGCCTTATTTACAATGTTGTAACACACACAGAATAGGTTACCCTACCTCCTGAATTTGCCTGACATTTTCCCAGTTTCCCTGTTTTTAATGTTATCAAACTTCACTTGTTTGGGATGAAGTATTGCATGCCCCATGACTTCCCTCAGCAAAGTTGCAGTCCTAAATAATCCATGAAATTGGATTCCAATACAAATTATTGAATAGTGAGTTAGAATATGTATTTTTCCCCAGAAACACCTAAGAGTTTCACATTCTTGTATAAAGAAAACGACATCTGGGAGACAGCTGAACACGTGTCTGGGACATGCTAAGTCTAAGTCTTCGAGGCACTGTAACAAGTATGTGCTCAAGAAACACCTGAAACATCCCATCCTCACTGATCACGTCTAGGCTCCAGAGGTGGCCAGGCTGCAAACAAACCATTCCACCAAGATGGAGCTACTGAAGCACAGAATAACCTTCTCCATGTGGCAGGAAATACACAAGAGATGGACATACACACAAAAAAAAGGAGATGCAAGAGAAAGTAAAGTAGGAGTAGTAAATAGCAGCCCATGAAAATCCTGTTCAAGACTGACTGAACAGGCAGAATGACACTGAACTGATGAGCAGGGGTTCTGTAAGGGACAGACAAACAGGAAAGACGAGGCAAAGAGTCACAGCAGGGGGAAAACAAAGAAAAATAATGTCACCCCATCACTAAATCCACCCTGCCCAGACACTGGAACGAAAGCCTAGATTTCTGTTACATTACTCCTCTACTGTCAGTAAACACACAGAACAGAAATCTCAGTGTTTCCAAAGAGAATGGAAGTTCAAAATGCTCATCAGTCACTCCAAAGTGTTACTTCAAGTGGCAGACATCTGTATGGATAGAAGATCTCACTTGGGATGAAGATAACCCAAGAGAACATAATGCCCATATTTTCCATTTTCTCAGTGGGAAAAAGCCCTTTGGAATTCCACACTGAGGGACTACACATTACAGTTGCAAAGTCAAGCCCTGAAGTGATTGTAACACTTAATATTGTGCAATTACGTGATAATTCACTAACGATTAGCTATTCAATATTTTTTTTTACCTTCACCGTCTACTGAAACACCCTACAACTTTTCTGATGCGCATCATTTAAGTTTATTCTCAAAAACAAACATATTAGTTTCTTCATCAATATTTCAGTAGTGTTTATCACTATAGTATTTTGGTACTTTGCAAACACTTCTTTATATTACAATATACTGTACAGGAAAGGAAAAGTGGAATCTCCATTGTGCTAAGAGGAAACGAATTACAGAAAGATTAAGATATCTGCAACTTTTTATTGCTAGATCAAGCCACAGGTTTTTCAGAATACCTAATATATGCATTTATATAGATTGCTAGATGTTTTAAACAGAGCTCCTACTGACCTCAACTGCAACAATAGTGCATAATATTTCTGCAAGTCAGGCTCCACGTTCAACAACAAAAAAACCCAAACATTTACAAATGCCTCTAAATATTTGAGTCTAGGAGACTTGTAGCAGACGTAGCGACAGAATTCAGTTCTTCAAGGCAGCATTCAGTTACGCTCTTCTTAGCTACACTGACAGAGAGAGAAAGTCCTTAAATTCATGCATCAGTCTTGTTCGGGAATCACACTACATTTCTCTGCAACATTTCAATTTCAGTATATGGGCTGCCAAAACTGACCGATTTCACTGAGAGAGAAGAAAAGTGGTAAATCCTTACTTTGGAATCCTGCTGGGAATTACACTACAACTATACACTGATTTCTGACATCAGATTATCTCCAGCTGCTCTCATTAAATAAACAAAAAAGAAAGAAAAAAAACACCAACAAAAAACCCGAAGTATGCTCTAATTAACTGAAAAGCCAAACTTCAAATAACTGATCTGTATTGTGAAATATATTATTAAAAAACTTCAGTTGAGTATATTACAGTACCATCATTTCAAGTCACATATTTGTAAGCTCTGACTCCAAAGGGACAGTTTTTTGATTGATCCCACATGAAGATTACATATGACATTCTTCCTTAAGGAACAAATTTTTCAAGGTGTTTATAAAAACCAGAAAAATACAGTACTTTAAACTATGGCAGTACTACTTTCTATCACGTAGAAACAGAGAAGCCATTAAAAAAATCATTCAACATTAACATAACGAAAAGCCCACAGGCCTGAAAACTATTTACATTAAGTAAATTTATAAGAATATAACAGTTCTAAAATCAGTTTCCCTAAAGAGATGTTAGAATGATGAGCTCTTTAAAGTAGAAAAGGGAGTAATTGCCTGATGGTGTGACCTAAATCCAAAAGAAAAGAAATTAACTACACTGTAAGTAAAGCCTGTATCTTCTATGGATTTTTTTGGGGTGGAAATGGAGGTTACGTGATTAGAAACATTTTCTGTAATGAAAAAAATTTACCAAGGCATCAGGACTGAAAACAAAAATTCAGAAATGCTGATTCCTTCCTACAAGTACTCAATATCAACTTCTCAAATCCTTACTGCACCTCATATTCCCAGAAATCTGACAGAACACTGAACATGTGTAAAAGCTTAAATGTTCAGGGCTCAGTCCTCCTAGACTTGCACAGTATCATCTACTAGCATATATCACTTCTCAACGTAAAGCTCATACATATGGATGCATCATAATCAACAGGGAGTAAACAACTTCAGAATTCCTTTAATTCAGTATTTAAATAGTCCTTTAACATTTACCTTTCAAATTTGATTTGTTTTTTTAAACACCTATATGTGCATTTGTGAATCAAACAAACATACATTGCAGAGCTGTGGAATTACCATACTTACAGGGGTTTTCAGAGAGCATGAGTAGAATTTATGGTCATTTTCAATGTAGAAAGATTGTTTCTTCCTTCTGTCACATTTATGTCCCTTTGTAAGCAAACTACGCAATGAAATTCTGAATTCAAACAAATACTAAATACTGATTTGCAACAGGCTGCACGTAAAGAGACCTCTACAGTCGCTCAAAGAAGAAAAGGAGCAATCGCCCTGACTGTAATGGAAAAACACACATTATGCCTTGAAGGCTGAATCCACAGTGAAAAAAAGGAAAATCTGTCTTCTATTAGTAACAATCCAGAATTTGTCTAGTAGGCCTGATTGTGTATGCACACACATATTCTTTATAAATATATAACTTTGAAATTATCTATTTTAGTTTTTTTGTGTGTGTGTGTAAAAAAAAGCCCCTTTATTTCAGCACTTCTTCCACCTGAATCTAAATGGACAAGGTACAAACCAAATTTAAGGCTATGTTATACCAGCTTAATTTTAAATCAGCACAGATGTTCTGTTCCATATGTCCTACAACTATCCATTTAACTCGTTTAATACATAAGAAATATTTCTTTTTTCTTTCAACATAAGAGGTTATATGTTTAATAGCTTTGTATTAGTTTAATAGCTTTGTATTCCCCAAATTCTCCAATCCCTCACAACCTTCTCCTTTCCCATTGAAAATCTTTCAATAAAGCGCAAAATGTCAAACTCTGCTGCTGTTTCAAAAGTGTTTTCACTAAATTTTAAATTTTATTAAACAGAACATTAATTTCTGCAAGTGATGGATATAGGTTCTGAAATGTTAAAACAAAGCTCTATGAAACAGATGAACACAATACAATAATTAAAAAAACATTTTGTAAGTAGAACTTGGGTTTTTCTCATATGCTTGTTTCAATTCAGTGTTGCTTTTTTAAGGGAAAACACATCCAACTTCCCCAAAATGAAACTGAGATTGAAATACTCCCAAGGCTAGACACTGACACCCCCCACAATGTGTACATATTGTATCCCAAAAGTCAAAGAGGATATCAATTACAAGTGAATCCTCTGCATTTAGGCACAGTTGAGTCAGGAAGCTTTGTTCATTATTTTTAATTAATTAATGATTGTCTTTTAATCAAATAATATATTGCTCTGGATTATGTGTCCATCTCCCATACTCCATTTCCAACTCTCCTTTTCCCTTAAATCCTGCCTACACTACTGATCCAGAATACGAAGATTTTCTTTGGGAACTAAAAATCATTTCCTTTTATGGCAAATTGTCTTTACAAAAGGCAGTGTCCTTACTCAAAAGAAAGGATCAAAAATCCCCAAAACAAAATTAAAAGAAGTAAATGAAACAAGCCCCCAAAAATCTTAGCATGAAATTGGTAAGACGACATCAGTTTTACTCTCCTAAGTCATTGCAGCCTGCTTCTACAAGATCAACCAAGGGAAATATGTCTTAAACTTGGGGAAAAAAGAAAAAAAAAAAAACAAGGAGAATTAGGGCATATCTTAAAACTGACACTGGTAAAATGATCATTAAGCATTTTTAAGTTCATTAATAAGGAGGAGCTTGCCAGATCTTAAAAAATAAGCCTTTAAATGGAGATGGGGAATATTTTTGCAAGATACATTCATGTGAAAGCATAGATCAGCATCCCCAGTGCAGAAATTACAAAGTTAAGTTACTTGATAAGCTGTCATAATGCTTCCCTTAAATCTTACACATTCTTCATCTCTTATTTCCCTGAGCATATGCCACAGAACATCCAACATGCAGTTTATTCACAAACATGGTCCTGCCCCTTTTTTCCTTTCCCTCCGATATACTTGAATTTATTAATTTTATTTTGGCATCTTATTTACTTTCAGTTTCTGTGGATGTTCACTATAGATACAGGAATCTGCACACATAGAACAGACTGCAGAACAAAAACACTCTGAGGCAAGGACTTCCTTCTAGTAGGAGATGCATACACCTTTCTGCACAGCTATCTGAATGAAGGCATTAAGTTTGCCTACTGTAAAAAACAAAAACCTGAACAGATTATCTTTCTGCTGACGGTTTTCACTCACTGAGTGAAATTAACCTTGAGAAATAGCCAAGTTCTTAAGTCCACAACAAACTTACCCAGACTGATTCAAAACAAAATGGCTTTAGAACATCCTTATTTCAATACTAAATGCAGTGAATAATGCAAAAATTAGCTCTACATTGAAAAAATAAAAAGCAACAGATACAGCTAAGTTAGCACAGGCGCTACTCAAATGCTTCTGCCGAAACTTGTTTGACAATCATGAGTTTTTTGTTGAGAAAAAATTAACTGCAATTGAAGTATCGTACAGATGTTTTGTTTAATCAGCTGTTTCTTATCCGCAGCATAAGAATTTCCAGTTACCCAATCGAGTCACTGAACTTCGAGTGGCTCCAAGTCCCAGCAGTTCACGAATACCATTCTGTCTCCCATATGATATTAAATGCACAACCGTAAAAACAAAAATGAGATAATTCTGAACCGAGGAGATGAGGAAGCATATTTACCTGAAGCATCTCCAACTTTAAAATCACTGTCATCAGAGCTATCATAATCTAAAGCTTCCAGCAGCGAAGCTGCCAAAGGCTTTACTTGTCTCCTCTTCGAACTGCGGTCCACTGCAGGAAAAAAAACACAGTATTGTTACCGGGTGGCATAATGAGAATTCAGCACCGCTAAAGGTATTTAAATGAGAAGGAGAGGCAGCACGGCGGGGCCGGCCTCCGCCGCACCGCCCGCAGGGCAGCCGCAGGCGCGGGGCTCCCCGGGGCATTCCTCCCCGCAGGTGAGGAGCGGAGCGCGGCGGGAAGGCTCCGCCCGCCCGGCGGAGCGGCCGCGCTCCCTTCGGCCGCCGGCACGCACCACGGCACCGCGCCGCACCGGCCGCGGCTCGCCGGCTGCCCGCGGCACCGGCAGGGACCCCGGGGCGGCCGGGCGGACACCGGCGTCGCCTGAGGCCCCCGGCGCCGCCAGCACCGCCGGGCGGAGCGCCTCGGCGCCAGCGAGGAGGGGCTCGGGGAGGGGGCGGCGGGGCGCCTGAGGGACGGCGGTGCGGTGCGGTGCGGTGCGGTGCGGTGCGGTGCGAGGCGCCCGCCCGGGGGAGGGGGCGGGGCGCGCCGCGGACCCCCCGGCACCTCCCCGGGACAGGGCCGGGAAGAGCCGCCGAGGATCACTTACTAAAGCCTGCGCAGGCGAGCGGCGGGCGGGGGCCCTCGGGTGCAGCGCCGCGGAGCCGCCGAGCCCCGGGCCCCTTCCCCAGACAATGGGCACGGCGGCGACCCGGATGCAGACTGCCGCCCGCCCGCGGCGGCCCGGCCCGCTGCTGCGCCTGCGCGCCTGCCCGCCGCCGGCCCCGCGGCGCATGCGCGCTCCCGGGGCGCCTGCGCGGCCTGAGGGGAAGCCGGGGAAGGGGCAGCGAGCGGCTCGGCCGGGGCCGCGGCGGCTGGAGCGGACCGGGCCGGGAAGGGAGCGGGCCGGGCGGCGCTGGGATCTCCCGCCGGGGGAGATAAGGGCAGTCCCAGGAGTCAGGAGCACCTAACACAAAGTCTCAGTGCAGACCCATTCATTCTCAGGGGGTGCATCTTCAGGGTGTCGTTTATGAGGAAAAACAGTTCAAAACCCAGCCTGGCACTTACTCTGTTCCCCAATGGGGAAAGGAAGCATTATAAAACGGCTTTTATTTATCCCCTACTCGAAGAACTGAGTTCCTTTTAGACGTTGTTCCATCCTCAAGCTTATTCTTGCACTCTTGAAAAATAGGAAGCCATTGCATTCAGGAAAAAAAAGGCAAAAAACCTCAAAAACCAGGGGTTTTTATTTCACCACATCACACGAGTCCGGGAGCTAAGCACAAAATCTAATGGTGAGAGATGGATGGCGAAGGAGAGCGATGCAGGGCTGTTCCCTTTTGCAAGAGTCCCAACACCTTCTCAGTCACGAGAGCCACCCACAGCCCCCGCATACACCCGGTGTTGCCCGTCCCACATGTAGAAGCTGCACAAAACCTTTTTGAAGTGTTTAAAAAAACTGAGGGAATGATCTGGGTTTGGGCTTTTTCCCCAAACTTGTTTTTGTAATTAGAAGAATGGGGACATCTTACAGAATCAATGCTTTGACATACTGGTATGACATCAGGAACTTGAGGATCAAGAATAGTGATAAACATGACAGCTTCCAACAATTATAAGAGCACTATTGGAAAGTGTGTGTTTAACGATGGATAAATGCAAGTAGGGTCAAACTAGTTCTGCAATGAAGCATGGAGGGAAGGTGAAGTTTGGCAAGCATATGGTCCATGAAAACAGCTTGTGCTACATTTAGCACAGGTCTGTGTGTATCAGCCATGCGAGCCTTCCCACAGCCAAAACACCTCTTGGTATTGCAAAGACAGATAGTGTGTTATGGGTGTATTAGTCTTCTTTTTTTTCAAATAGAGCATAGAGATGGCCAGTTAGTGTATGGTGCAATTATGCATCTGAAATACTTCCAAAAATAATTTTTGGTGTTTCAGATTTTTAGTATTTTGAAAGGGCAGAAAATTCCAAAGAAAAATGTGAATTCTAGGTTCATTCTGTGCTTGCATTTCCTCGGGTTTTTATAGGGCATTATCACAACAATAGTTGACGTGTTCACGCAGGCACCTCCCGTTTCCTCCACCAATTCTTTGCCTACATGGGTAGCCTGACTGCACATTGAACTCCTGTCCCGAATCTCGGTTTGCCAGCCCTACCCAAATATGCCAGCAGCCCATGCAGTCTAGTCTTTCCTTCAAAACTGATCAGGTTATCTGTTCCAGTAGGAGTTGCGTATGTCTTAGCTTTTCACTCCTTAAGGTTTTTTTCCCTTTAACTGGCATCCTCATCCTACTGTCCCTTCACACATGATCGCAGTCTTGATAGGACAAGTAGCAGGGCTCAGATCCCTTCATTTAGACTCTGCAGATCCACACTGAGATGTGAAGCAACAATTCTGCAGTATCCCTCGGCTGCCAAGGGACAAGCCCCAGATCCTGTCCCATACATGGTGATTAGCAGGACAACTCAAATCACATGTAAGGGGAAGGAAAAATAAACAGAACTGACCCCAAATTTGGCTTTATGTAGAAGAGCAGACTGAGGGACACAGACAGCTTTGAAGAATGAGGGCTTTCAGTAGGCAACAAAGGCAAGGGGAGGGGAGTGCCCTGGACAGCAGCGGAGGAACTTAGGATTCCTTTAAACATGAAAGTCAAAGCAGATGTATGGACTTTCTGTTCAGCTCTCTGGGGCAGCCTGCAATGCTAGGATTATTCCAGTTTCTACCTACACAGTTCACACAAGAATAGGTGATCAAGCAGAAGTTAATTAATGGCTGCCTGCTCCTGCTCCTCATCAGCACCTCACATTGCCCAACCACTCCTCGTCCTTCCCTCTTTGTACCCTGTCCCATGACTCGAGCCCTCTCAGCCCTTCTATCTTACCCTTTTTTGTCCTGTCTTGTTCTTCCTCTCCTTTTTTCCCCTCCAAAGGAATATTCACACTTACTTTTATTTCTGAAAGTATCATGCGCCTGTTCTTATCTTCTATAGTCAGCTTGCATACGTCACCCTCATTCCTCAACAGAAAAAAACACATTAATAAAATGAAAAGAACTGTGAAGTACCTAAAATTTATTCACTGTTTCCCTAAACTTCTGGGCACTACAAACATAGGGCTTACCATCAAATCCTCCAAATTTAGTAATTAGAAGTAAATAAAACATACAGCATAGAAATTAACTAGAACTACCAGTTTATCTTTTGATCATAATTCTTTCAAAGTTTCTGGCTACTAAAACATCTATTAAGACATAAGTCCCCCGTAGTAGATGCTAACCTCCTTTAGTAGAGGCAGACTATTTCAAATAAGGGGAAAAGAGGGGAGAATTTATGCTCCAAATGAAAGCCTTCAGAGAGAATGTCTGATCCCCTTATTTCTGCAAGGCATTTGCCAATCTCAGCAGATAATCAAGGATGTTGAAATGTTCAGTTGCCTTTTTGGTTGAAGAAATGAGGTATTAATGGCACACTGCTAGGAGCTGGGCACTGCACTGACATTGCTATATGCATTAAATAGATTCTAAGTGTTGTCAGTTTAGCACCTTTAAGTACTACCCTCATACACATACAAAAAATTATCTTAAAATGTCATTTTTAGAGCAAAATTATGAAGAGCTGAAACAGTACATGTAGTATGACAATGTCATGGCAGCTTCATCCCTAACATAATACTTAAAAAATGCCTAGAAATATTTCAGTATATCAGGTCATGTCAAACATGTCAGGTCTTTCAATTATCTCAGCATTCCAGTGGTTCTCTTCAGGTCAAGCCTTCAGTGCACAGCCTGTTGCAAGAGTAGGTGTCTGAATCTCCATTTCAGTGCTGCTCTTCAACTGCTGGAGAAAGAGAGAAAATAATATCTTCTGACTGCACTTTTGCCCTAAGAAAAAAAGAATCTTTGTTGTGGTTCTGTAAAGACCATTTTAGAAGGAGTTACACAATAGCAAGTCAGCAGAGAATACAGTCACACTCACATAAATTACCTTAAAATATCATTCTTCGTTTAATGAAAGCGTCAAGTTTTCAGAGAAAGAAATACAATAATACAACATTTCCTCACCTAGGGAGTAAACTCAAGAGTATGTATGTTTTTAACTCATCCATCAACTGTGAATGGAGACATAATAATATGAAATCTTGTATCTTTTTTTTTCTCCTCTCAGTGAGCAGACAGTTAAAGCCATGACCTACCTGTCTGAATCCAAACAGCAAACTCTTTTTTTGTCCATCAAAACATCACCATCTGTAGTAGGGAGACTGACCTCTTCAAATATCTCTCCAAAGAGAATTATTCCAGCTTTCAGTCTTTAACTGTGCCATTACAGCAAGCACCTCTCCCAGTGATCTCTGCTCTTTTGTCTAGTATTATATGGTAAAATATAAAGAGAAAAAGACTGAATCAGATGTCCTTGCCGTTTTAAATTACAAAGGGAGGAAATTCAGTATCAATAGTCTCTGAACAATAAGACTTTGAAATAATAAACTGCAGACTGCTGCAAGGTCTACTGCAGTCAAATGCTGCCAGGGAATGTTCCCATCAGATATTAAGATTTTTGTTGCAGTCCTGAGGCCTTGCTAAGCCTCAGTCCATTAATTATGGGGCTTTTTTGATTATGTGGTACACAGGTTGTACAAGAGTCCAGGAAAAGTAAAAAACAACAGTGTGTATCATCAATAGAAGACCGTTCTGAATTAAAGATATATATATATATATAAAGATTGCAAAGGTTAAGGAATATTAGAATTAGGCTTGCCGTTATCTTTAGTTCTGTGTGAAATGTCATGCTAAGTAATGTGTGTCTTCTTTTAGGATTAGGTAGAGATGGGCCCTGCTCCCTCTTACTTGCTGATAACAGGATGCAGTTGTTAAACCCAAGGATTAGGAAAGATGGATCTATGTACTTCCATTGCAGTCAGGTCCCATGTAAAGTACCTGTTCTCATATACATACTCACAGGCAGCAGACTCCTGCCTTCCATACCCTCTCTTCCCAACTCTGTGTTAAATTCCAGTCCTGCAACCCCTTAATCAAACAGCTATTTTAACCTAAGAAAAAAATGACATTTTATAGGTTTTTGTCAGCTCAAGCTTGACAGAGCTAAGAGAGAGATCTTCCCACCTTTACCCTGGCTCTATCTGCCTACCTCCTTTTCAGCCACTATGAGATCACCCCCTGACACTCATGCCCATACAACAGACATCATCCTCAACTCAGACCTCGCTGCAGATCCTGCCACTGAAGTTGTGACTGAAAGATTCAATGCAAAACATACCTCAAATGCAGCTTTCCTATCTGCCCATTCAGCTAAAATTCTTGTCTAGGCTCATCTCCTTTCTTATTTGCACCAATATTCCTTTCTCTGGTTTTTGAAAATGCAGTTCTGATGTTGCCACATCTATTGTAATGATTCTTCTCAGCTTCTACCGTGTTCCTTTTCCATTTTTATTCCTCTAGTGAACTCTCCTTTGCTGCATCAGTCATGAATTTCTTGGGTTTAATTTCAGAACACTTCACGGATTACTTTCTTTCACCTGTCGTTTCTTTAGAGCAGCTGACATTTGCCATACAAATTTGTTTAACACAATGTATTGGCCTCCTGTTCTCCGTTAAATTTTCAGACAAATTTGTGGGCTTTTTTCCCAGGCATCCTTCATACTTAAAATGTGTTCCATGTAAATACCTGCAAACTCAGTTCATTTTTCCTCTCAAAATACCTTTCTACCACCACGCTCCCGAAAAATGTTGTAAGGTCCGATGGATACTGTCTCTCATGTTGTCTCACAGTTTACTTCTGCCTCCCTGCTATAGCTGTCTGTGTTTCTTGTTCTATGCTTGTATTTCCAATCCATTTGGGGCAGACTTAGTATTTCCATTTCTGTATTGTTTTTCTCTCTGTGATTTATTTCAGGTGTAGCAGAATTTTGAGTCATGATTAAAGCTCCTAGACATAAAAGCTATAGAAGGAATATTGATAGTTTTTATCATATGACTTTCAGATAGTGAGCTCATCAAGTAAGCCATGTTCTTTTTGTTTGTAAAGTATATATAATTTGGGTCATTGTATAAAGAAATAAGAATAACTAATAATAAGAAAGAATTATGAAAGTATTAGACTATAGAGGTGTTGTACTGGTTCAGATTGCGGGTCTATCTAGCCTAAGTGGACTGTCAGAGAAAAGCAGGAACAGAGCAAGTATATATGATCCTATCTACTGATTTTCCAACTTCCAATTATTTCCAACTTTGGGAATGTCTTGATCCTGACATGGTTTGTCCATTTAGTGGCCTGTAATGAGTCTTTCTTCTAAGACTCTTTCTTCTAAGAGCTTGTCCATTCTCCCTTGTAACCCATGTAGATTTATTTATTATCGCAACATTATTTGGCACAGAATTCCACAGATCTACTACCTTACGTATAGAAACAACTTTGTTTTGTTTGTTTTGAACCTGGCTCCTGTCATCTTCTGCTATACCTCCCAAGTCATCTCTTTCCCAGGCTGAAGAATCCCCAGCCGACACTGTCACTTCTGATAGTGTGACAGAGATAGACTTCCATTTCTCCAATGACCTTTGTTTTCCTTCCATGAATCTTTTCCATTCTTTATATGTAGCCTTTCTGTAATGAGGGGACTGCACTGAAATGCAGGCAAATACTGCATTTATTCAGTTGAATAATAATGTTTTCTGTTTTGTTCTCTATTCCTTTCCTAGTAATTGTTAAGATTTTTTTTACCTTGGGACATGGAGTGAGCATTGTTTTTCCTCAGAAGCATTGATTTCTTTACATTTATCTACACTGCATTTCACTTCCTTTGCATTTACCTAGATTGAACTTCTGCTATTTTATTTACTGCCCAGTCAAATAAGAGGTTACACCATTAGTAGTTGAACTGTTTCATACCCAAGTTCTTCCAGAATTTTTATGACAGTGGTGGTTTCCTAATACTTTATGAGACCATTTTATCTTTTTTTCTTAGTATTTTATCTGTAGCTGCTTCCACAATAACTTCAAATTCAGACAGATTGTCTACTGAGCCCTCTTCCCCCAGAGAACAGCACTCTAGCACGGGAGTATCTTCATTTCTTTTCCACAGAAAATACTGGTAGAAAGATTTAATCTCCCTAAGTACACATTTCATACAAATCATCCACCGGCCCACTGGATGCTGGCATGTTTTTTGCTGTGTTTGAAATATGACTTAGTACTAGTATTGATTCTTTTATCTTGTTGATTCTCGAATTCTTTTTCCATTCTCTGTAATTGATCATATATTTACATTTAATCTACTAGAGCATATGATACTTTTTATTTTCTTGTTTTAAAAACAGTTTGAAGGGTTCCTTCCTGTTTATAGTAGTCTCCTTGACTTTGCTGGAAAGTGATTTCAGCTTCATTTTATATTTTCTCTGCCATTTCCATAGGTGATAAGCTCTAATGCTCTGATTCCAGAATAGTGTTCTCCAGTAGCTTACATGCCTATGAGAATTTAATTCCTTGGACTATCCCTTTCAGATATCTTGTTAGAAGCTTCCTCATTTTCTGTATGTCCCTTTTGAAGTAGAACACAAGAAGTGTGGATTTTTTGAGATTTGCTCACTTTGTAGGAATGCTGAATAAGTATTTGGTCACTGTTAGAGAAGAGCAATTCAGCAGTAAGATTTTTATTAGATCCTACATATTTAGTATGAAGTCAAGGTTTGTATTTTTGGATGTGGGCTCACTAACCACTTATTCCATGAAAGTCATTCATAATGTCTAACATTTTCATCTCTGCTTATATCTCAGTACCATGTTCATCCAGTCCAAAGGGGGGTAACTGAAGCCCCTCAGTACAACCGCTACCTTCCTGATTTTTCTCAGAATACTGCAGTCTGCATTGCCATCCTCTCTGGGTGGTTATTAAGAGAGACCCAGTACTACCTCTGTCCAGTTAAGGCCTGGAATTTCAATCCATACAAATTCTTTGAGGTGGTTAATTTGTTGATTTTATTTGATTTTGATTTCTTGAATGTATACTACATCTTTGCCCTGGGCACAGTTTATTCTATCATCTCATGTATATTTCCGTCTTGATATTACAGTGTGCCACTGATTGTCTTCTTCCCACCAAGTTTCCAATGTCTGCTATGTCATTTTTTTAAGAAAGAGAGGACATTCTTCTTCCTCCATCTTATTTCTTAAACTTCTAGCATTTGCCAATAAGCATGTGTAGCTCTGTTTTGTTCCCATCTTGGGAACTCATTTAAATAACACTCAGTTAGTTTCCCATTTCCTACCTGAGTATTTACATCGTTTGGCCAATCATTTACCAGAGAATACAGAACCCCCAAGTTTTTCTTTTCAGCAGCATCACCATTTCAGAGCCATGTGTTCTTGTGCATTTGTGAGCTCTTTCAGAGTCTCTAGCTTAAAGGCTCAGTTATGACTTTCTAGATTTTAACTGTCAAACTTAAAATCACACAGTGTCACTCTGTGTTAGGGACCTGCACCAACAGGCTCTTCACCCTCCTAGGGCAGTTTGGCTGTCAGTGCTCAAGGCCAGCAGTGATGTGATGCAGCCCTATGACCTTGTATCAGACACTGGAGAAAGTGCTGTATGAGAAAGAGCTGGGAGAAGCCTTGCTGGGGGCGCTCTGCAGCTCTGGAGCTGCATTTACGCTCAGGTCTTACCCGTGGCCCCTGCCTGAACAACACTGTATTGCCTTGCCTGATCTTACCGGGATCCAGCCTGATCCTGGCTTGACCTTCGACTTTCCTCATTGCTATGTACCTGCCTGGCAGTCATCAAACCACTGGCTGACCCTGATTACCATCACCAGACCTGCTCTGCTCTTCTTCTTTGGCCTTGGCATGGTGCCCTCCATGCCTTGCTCTCAGCACCAGCTCCTTGTTCACCTTCTGTTATGGAGCAATTCCTTCCTGCAGCTCCCTGACACCTCGTTTAGATGAATTTCAGATAAAGTACTCCCTTTATTCTGAAACTGTTCTCGATTCATGATGAATGTGCATTCTTTCGACTTATACTACCCAGTCAAGGTAGTAAAAATCTGTCTTTCCACCTCTTCCCATGATCCCAAGGGGAACAGGAAGCATTTTACAGAATACTATCATAGAAACCTTAGTCTTTAGCTTCCTTCTTGTTTGCTTAAATGTTCTTCCCTTTGTCAATAGTACCGGTGCACCACAAACAGTTACACCTACCAACACTTCTTAGGAGTCTATCCAGACTACCCAAGGGGGTTTCCCACCTGGTAGTCACTGTGCAAACCTACAAGCCTCTTGGGGTCACAAACGCAGCCATCTATATGTGCAATGACAGATTCTTCCACCAATACAGCCTTTCTCTTCCTCGCTGTTGGAGAAAGAAATTATGTGCAATTCAAGTAAAGAATGTCATTCTACTCACTTTTAATAATCAAGACTCGCTCCCTCTTAACAAGATATGAAAAATGTGAACAGAAGCCAGTGATTCCCACTGATTTCAGTGGGCTCCGGCTCAGGCTTTTAATGACGCTGACTGAAACACTTTTTCCAGAAGCAGCCTTTCATCCATCAAACCATTCTGTTGTTCTGAAAAAATCTGGGATGTAAAGAACATCTGCCACAATGAACATAGCACAGTCCTGCTGTTACTAATGGGAAGTATTCTAAGGGCTTGGATTTAAAAAAAAAGTTAATTAATTTTACAAGAATAATTACTTTGAATGTGAGTGTCAATGACCCTCCTCACATAAAGCTTTTCCAACACAATCTTGTTTTGGTCTCACTGAGAACAAAAGATGCTTCAGCTATACTGACAAAAATCTTTGTGAATTGCTCTAAAATAAATTCTACTGAAGGGGTTTCTATAGCTTCCTTTTAAATTCTATTTAGTTATTATCTGTAAACAAAAGAAGCTGAGCTGGCCTGGTTTGGATTTGTATTAAAAATTATAATGAAATAATAAAAACAGTAAGCAATAAAGAAAGGAAATAACTACTTTTAATGTTCTCTGTTAAATGTAATTGTGACATTTAGGAATCAATTTGCTTCTTTTTCTAATATTCATTATTTCACTGATTAGCACAATGTGTAGCAAAGACACAGAAGGCATCTTTCATCATCACAGTTTTCATAGAAACTACTCTGGTTTTGCAAGTTTATTCAGGTTTTTCTTGAAAAATTGTATTTTAAGAATTTGAGCTGATTTAAGATCCAATTTATTGCAAAAGAAAAAACATTTACTTATGTTATAGTTCCACTTCATCAAGACATACATGCACAGTTTTCTTTGTTTTTTTAAAAATGAAAAACAATTGCCAAGACGTCTTTGTTAAGGTACCCTGCTGGTGGCATATGGCAAAAATACTGGCACCTTGCCTGGAAAGTGCAGCAAGAACTGATGGATCTGATCTCATTCTGGGGCTGGGGAGAAAATAAACTACAGTGAAGGCCAATCTTATGGCCTGTGACCATCAATTGCTTGGCAAGAAGCACAAGTTCCTGAAAACAGATGCGGGAAGGTGAACTGATTTTGCAAGTCAGGGAAAGATTTTATCTTCCTAAGTGATGGCAGAGCCCCCAGCACAGTCCCTGTTAGAGCTGGACCTTCACAAGTGTCTGTGTAAGTGCATTTTACATGCTACTGTGAAATAAATGTTTCAATATATGTCTTTAAGAAATAATAGTGCTAATTTAATATTTTACAGGTCAGTAAAATTTGAACATCTCCAGTCTCAAACAGGGGCAAGACTTCTAGCTAGAAGATTCCACTCCATCTTTCATGAAGATATGTGTATGCTAAATATCATCATACAGCAATGATCATTTTTATGCTTATACAGAATAAGTATGCATATTACACTGTAACAATTATACAGATAAATAGCAGAAACCCCGTATTTAAATTATTTAACAGAAAATACCCTAATTTTAGAAAACTATAGAGGAGCTTTGAGAAGCTCATTTGTTCCAGTTTCTGAAATTTAGCAGGAACAATATGCTGATGTTGCAAATGTACCTTTCTTTGTCCTCTTAGATGTCTCATGAGTTTTATCTCAATGTTAAAAGGGTTGCTATCCTCTCCCCCTTCCTTATTCCCCTCCTCTTCCCATTCCCAAATGAGGAGAAGGGGAGAAATGAGAGACCTGCAGTAAACTCTCTCTCTTCAATACTTCTATTGGAAAGGGGAAAAAACCACAAACAAAAACATGAGACCATTGGGATTTTTCTCATCAAATACAGAATGGAATCAGTTTCCGGATTGCTTTAAATATTTGTCAAACTCAGGAAATGCTGTAAAAATTAAACTAGAAAAGGGTTTTTATTCAATTGCACTGACATTATTAAAACTTTTTTTTTTTTTTTTAAATCAGAATGTCCAACCATAATGCCATCTCCCTAGTCACAATGATGGTAGAATGCAGTTTCACATGAACTCTGCCATCTTCCATTCTCAATACCTGTATCAAATTTTGCAATTATGCAACCATATAGTGAGTGAGATTCTGATCTGAAAGAAAGCTACCCTACCAAGAAGCCCTGTGGCTCCAAGACTAACTGATCCAGTGCAAGCCAGGGGCAGGGATACAGGAACAGGAGCACGTGGGGAGAGCGGAAAGCAGGTGCAACTGCCCGGCTCACCAGCAAGTCCATGTTAGATCAGGTGTGACACACAAAGCTGGTGGTGGCTACCTGATCAGATCAGTCAGGCCTGTAGTGAGAAGGTACGATCTCATCGCCCCTCTGCCATTTGCTTCTCCAGGATGCTTTTTTGCAGTCACATCCTTTATACTAGCATTAGTAGTGAGCTGGAATTGATCCAGATAAAACTTTTTGTTTCATCTCTTTTGCAGAGCCTTATGTGAACTGGTGCTGGCACATGAGTAGCCAAGGGCAAAGGATGGATAAAACTGTCTCTACGTAGCACTTTGGACTTACTGTGAATTACAATGACTGCGTAACCTTGGCTTGAGTGATTCACTACATCCTTTACTGTTCCATGTAATAAAACCATACCTGTCTGTGTTCTCACTGCTATTTATTTGTATTCTGTGACTCAAAGTGGCTCTAAAGAAAAAAGATTCGTAGAATCCACAGTACAGTCTTTTCTGTTGCCCCTCAAATGACTCTTCTTTCTCTTCCAGATTCTGTGGTCATGAAACAGTATACCAGCAAGCCAATTTAAAAGAACTATGACCCTGAAAATCATGCTTCCTCCCCTCCCAGATCAAATGGGGGAGACAGGGAGCAAAAATTCCCACAGGCCTGATTTGTTTCTTTAGAAGATGCAGTGTGGATTGCTTCTTTTAAAACCCATTGCACTGGAATGTTCTGATTTTAAATCACATGAATCATTTCAGTTTGGCCACGTTTTAATCAAAGCTCATTTTACCCTACAAACAAATATACTGAATCCAAGTTTGATAAGACATACTGTTCTTTTAAAGACTTACTTATTTTACTTAAAAAAAAAAAAATCAGTTCATCTCCAGACTGGCCTCCCTACATGTTTGTTTGGTTTTTTTTAATTAGCAATGATTCTGCTGTGGAGAGGTTGTATGGAGAGGGATCTCCCATGAGACATATTTTTGTCATGGGTATTTCTTTTTAGAGCTCCAGCATTTTAAATTAAGCTTGCAGAAAATACCAATTTTGAAAGTTATTCATTTCATCCACATCTGTTCTGCATTCCATGGAGAAAAGACAAGAGGATTGGGTGCCTGAACACTTCAGGAGTACTACATATGTTTGTTAAGGCAGCTCTTTCACACAAGCATTAGTGTTCTGCTTATGTCTTCGTAAATAGGGATGGCAGCCTGTAGGAGGTGTTTCTTAAGGGCAAGTCCCAAAGATGAAAAAGAGATGGGCAGAGACAGCATCAATGGAGTAACATCGCAAAGGATGCAAGCTTCTAAGTTAGTCAGACAAATAGGTTAGTGAAAGACAGGAGTCAACTTTTTTGGACCAAGGATGTTCTGAAAACAAGCAAGTAAACAGAACATTCTGTTGTCTTTAATCTGATTTCTTGTACGATGTAAGATGAAAACAGCATTTCACAGAAAAAAATGAAAGTACTTTATGAAACTCCTTCTAATTAAATTAGCTAACTCTTATATTCTGCCTGTTCTCAAAGAAAATTTTTGATGTCTTAGTACATATAAGAAAAAATGTCAAGATACGCTGTAGTTCTCCCTTCACATCATTTTCACTTGTCTAGAATCTGCTCTTCAAATAAAATATGAAATTCCTGCTCAGAAGTCTTACTACAGGTATATATGTCATGCAATCACACAATGTGAATCTTACAGATATACTGTATATATCCTTCAAAGGAGGAGGATGGGCTCAGTCACATATCAAAACATTGTTCTTCTCCCATAAATATAATAATACGATTCCCTACATTTAAATGAAATTGTATTTAAAGAAAGAATAATATGGGGATACTACTTCTTGGTAAGTTTTACATCACACAGTTTTTAACAGAGCAGATGTTTCAAAAAAACCACAAGCAAAACTCAAGAGTAGCCACAGCAATTACTTTCACGCACCTTTTGATATAGCTTTTGTGATTTATTAAAGAGAGATCATGGGCTACTTTGTATTCTTAGAAATGGAACCCTGAGTTTTGTACTAATCTAGATAAATGCATATAAAAGCAAAAAATATAATTTCTCAAAATTTGTGGCAGATGAGTTAGAGTACAATGCAGCACTTCGATCTGCATCCCAGCTAAAACATGGTCTATCTCCTTTCTCCCAAGCAGAGTGGGTACAGTGTATTTCTTTAGTGGCTAAAACCCAGAAAGGAGGAAAGCTGGGACTGGATTTCACATTCTGCTATGCTAGAAAATATCTGCATAAACTACTAATGATTCAAGTGAATGTGATAACTGCTGATATTTCAAGTGTAAAAGGGTGAGGGCTTGGAGATCCGCTGCTTGCTTCTTTACAAGAACCTGGCAGCATGCCCTTCCACGCAGATTTTGTTTATGTCTAAATTGTACTTCAGGTGGCAAAGCCAGGAAAAGGTTGAAACCACTGCCAAGATATCAATAGTTTATCCTCAGTTATAAATGCCACTGTCCGCAAAGTCAGGCTGCCTACAAAACTGATCAGCCCTTGCAGTGTCTGACAGCACAGCCCTTGTAGGAGGAACCCCAAGACTCATGTTTTCGCACAGTGAGAATACCAAGAAACAGATATTATTAGATGTTCTGCACAAGCTGTCCAGGTGTTACCAGTTTCATACCAGGATACTGCAGGTATCTTGGTTTTGCTCTGAAGGGTAAGGAAAGCATGAGGTTTATCCAGTGACATCTTCTGAAATGCAACTGAAGTCCATCCCTGTGCATCAGCTTGTATCTCCAGTGATTTTGGCAAGGGCCAAAGATGACATCCTGAAAGAGTGATTTATTCTAGCTCTACTTTAGATTGCCTCTGGGAGCCGCCTGTATCTTTCTACTGATTTCAGAAGACAGACTTGCTTAAACTAAACTGCTAACTTTTGCATTTCTGAAGTTTTGTGAAATGTGTTGCCCCCACAGCACTGTCATTCACAGAAACATAAACAAAACACACTCCACATTCATGCTTTTCAGACAGCTCTGTATTACTTAACAGCGTCAGGATCTGCAACATAATTCAAAGACTCCTAAAGTAATCAATAATAGTTCTGTCATCTGGTATCAGCAGCTGGATTGACATGTCTTTTCTTGCTGCAATGCATAAAACATACTGGATTTCTAAACTACCTGCAAAACATTCTTTTGCAATTTCTATTCAGTAAGCCCTTCTACTTTGCAAACATTAACCTTCCTCTAAAAACTACAGCAGAAAAGACAGGCAAATAATGTTTTGTCTGGAAAGTACATGAGTAACATTCTTACTTCCAAAACAGCAGTATCTGTCCTCCAGTTCATAAATCGCAAGAATCCCTCTTTACACTTTCCATAAAGAAAACAAAAGCATACGACTCATGTTAGTGGAAGACGGATGAGATTTTCTTCAGACTAGGTTTGTGGAAGATCGCTTGATCAGAATTATGTCTAATCCTGTACTCTAAAGGCTCTATCGCTGTCTTAAATGAGAACAAGTTTTGGCTTACTGAAACTGTTAGATTTGGGAGCCTTATTCTTTCTATAAATTGTGTTTCCATTAAAATACTGACATTCTCCATTGAAGAAAAAATACAGAAAAATAAATTAGAATACAAAATCTATTTATACTTTTCTAACTGTGCAATCCTTTGTTGACACAGCTTGTGCAGATAATGACACAGCAATAAGACTATACTTTGTAAACATATGCTGTTTTTCATGTTTCTTTGTTGTTGTATTGTTCCCTTTTATGTTTGGAATACATAGTGAACGTGAGGTCTCATATATCATTCCTTACAGCTGTTGCACAGTCAATTATACTATTTTTTTTTTTTTTAGATTTACAATTCAGAAGCTGCTTATGAGCAGCTTGCTCTGTTCCCAGACTGTCTGCTTGAGTCACTCCTGTGGCAGCTGCATCAGTTTCTCCTAAGCAGCAGTATGTCCTGAAAAGGGCTGTCAATACCAAATTATTCTTTTCTGGTAAAGGTGAACAGCTTTTTTCAGAGAGCAAACTCTAACCAGATTTTTATGAATAATTAGCCAATAGCTGATTAAATATAGTAGTTTTTGGTAGTGTGAACCTGACTGTTATGGCAGCCCTGGAAATCCATGACTTGTCTCAGGCAGTGTAGATTCCCAGCATAAAAAACATCAGCTGAGATTTGAGTAAACTTTGGTAAAACTATAAGCAAACAAAAGATTAATCAAAGGCTAACTTAAATTTTGAACATCAGAGCAGAGGACTTCTAAGGACTATCTATTTCTTCCCCAGCATATGAAAAAGAAATGGCACAGAATGGTCCTGGAAGCATTATCCGTACTCCATAGCAGAAACTAGCAAGCATCCTTTAACCTCCTGTGTTAAGATGAAAGATCAAAAGCCTTAAGACAGTTATAGGCATTAGAAACAGAAGCAGTTTTAATTTGTCTCTAACAAGTTGTTAAATAGTTGAAGCAGCACCTAGTTAAAAACAGTTCCAGGTATCAGTCCTGTTTACATTTTTAGTGATGATTTTGACTTTCCACTGAGCCATTAAACGTATCTTTACTTTATAGAGTTCAGAAGTTTTTTCAAATCAAACATGAGGAGTTTACAGGGAAATACCTTCTATGGATGCAGTCACAGGAAAGAGTCATCTGTAAGAAGGCACTGAATCAGCATAGTTTTCAGGGGATCATTCCAGTAACTTCTTGTGGTCTTTGGGTCACATTCAAGCCTTCCAGTTGGGTGCAAGCTGTGTGGGGCCTGTATGTCTGCATCCTGACTTTTGGCAGATTATATAATTTAAAACAAAACATATTTTAAATACACAGACCAGCTGTTTCATTTGCTCTCTTGAACCTAGAGAGTAAGCAGGGACCACAATTTAGTTCCTTTTCAGTATTTGATTCTCAGTTGTTCTGCTTTTCCCATGTCATTCTCTTTCTTGCTTTCTGTTCCTAATAGTCACAGAATGATACTACATTTAAAAAAAAAACCCATACATTTTATAAATGTTGGTATTTAAAACCTGAATATTTTCATCCATTTTGAAATATCTTACTACTCTTACACATCTTTCTTTCTGGTTTTCACCTATAACTACTGAAGTCTTTCAACTGAAATGTTGTATTTTTTTGTATCAAGAAGAACTCTTGCTGGTGACAGCTGCTATAACCTGTTTGCTCCTGCGGGATCTGTTATCCAAGGCGCTTCCTGCTGTCGCAGCCCATGCTGCTGAAAAATCTCTAAAGACACTGATTTCAGCCAGATTTGAATCTGGTAATTGACAGGTAAAAACCCTCAATATTCCACTATGAACAACCCATACAGCCGGCGGGTTCCCTGGGAAATATACACTTTAATAGGTTTTCTATGCAAGGAATGGATAAGAGCATTTTTGTGGTAAGAAATGTCCTGCCCAATGATTCTTCTTCTACTCTGTATGGACAAAGAACTTCCTTCTAAATTTTTTATGCAGTTTCACCAATAACAATTTTTGACAGCTGAGGAATTGGTATTTTATAAAAATTATGTCCAAGGACAAAATTCTAAATACTTGTACATACATCCATGTTTTGCCAGAAGATGCTTAACTTCAGGAAAGAAAGATTAAGGAAATCCTTGCTTCATTTTATTACTGGTAATTTCACTTTTGCTAAATAGCACATATTCACTCTCTTTGTGTAAAAGCATTACTTATTTTCATTTTAAAATAAAAGCCTTTATTTTAAAGTAAGGATTTACTTGCTTTAAAGTATTTATAATTACTTTTAATGCTACAGCAGTTCGTATAGCTGAACACTTAATAAAAGTGTAATATTACAAAAGTTCTGTATGTTAGGGCTAATAAGTTTACAAATAGCACTGTAAAAATGCAGGACACACTTTCTATTTGTAATATAAATTAATAATCCTAAGTTAAATGCATGTGAACTAAAAAAAAGTTTTTCTGTTGTAATAGAATATTATTCTTTGACTTGCTGAGCAGATTATAAACTCTAGAAAACTATTTTTCCCTTAGTAATAGAACATACAACCACTCTTGCCAAGTTTTTTCTTTTCCAGATCTCTAGCATCCTTATTTAACAGAAATTTTGCTAATATCGTTGCTAACAGGTTATGCTGCATAACATGTCTTTATATAAACTTATTCCTACTGAAATCAGGTGTATTTTTTATAAAATAATAAACTATTTATAATGCTAAGATTACTGTGTACTTTTAAAGAATGTATGGAGACAAGCTTTACCAACCCATACTTTTGACAGACATAAGTGAGAGAAGTAGAATATTTCTGTACCATATATTTCAGTACCATTTCTTATTCATTTCTTCATTATAGCCCTTCTATTTTGTTAGCATTCAAGATTTCCAGTAGCTGTTTTCCTTTCACCATAGTTCTCTTAAATGCTACACATATTTTTGTTGCAGTTTAAAAAAAAAAACTGGTCTATATCCGTAATTTTTTCTTTCAAATTTTTTTCTTTGTAAACATAACATTTAATTTCCTGTAACATACTGAAATTCTTACTTTTTTTTGCAGAACTGTTGTAATATTTACAATGTTTACACTCAATGGAAAGATTTTATCACAAGATGCTATACTGCAAGGTTACTGCCCCCACACGTCCACTGCAGTCCCCTAAGTTCCCTCACTGCCCTTAGACGAGGGATGCAGGAGTAGAATACACAGCCACTCCATTTCACAGTTTTAAAACCAAATGTAAGTCAAACTTTAAGGAAGACGTAAACAGACTACTCCAAATGGGTTTGGCAGAGGTGTGCATACCTATGTCCTGTTCTGCCATAGCCCCCTGCTAAGTGCAGAGAAAGGAACAGAAGGACTTACAACAGAGGGAACAGACGTAGAGCTAGGAACAAGAAGACAAAAAAAAAAAAATCACAATCCACATAAAAATCACAAAAATCCCTGCGGATTTGTTGCATGTAAGCCAGAGTTTGCATTTATATTTTCACATCTTTTTTCAGCTCTCCTAGAATTCATTTTCTCTGCTAAGAATTATTTTTAAAAGTCTTTGCCTTTTTACCAAAACTGTACGTCCTACAGAAAATCCTCAGTTTATACATTGTTCTGATTAATAGAGAGATGTCCTTGAAGATACATGGCAATTCACAATGAATTTAGTTTCTTGATCTATGACTAGTTGGAACATTTCCAAATCTAGTAGTCTTTCCTTCCTATTTTCCTCCAATTAAAATATGTAACTTCAAAGCGACTATAATTATGTCTGTCGATTTTTGTTTAATCAACTGATTCTGTCAAACCTGAAGAGTGCAATTCTTCATATAACCTCTGATTTTATTATGACTTCATATTCCTGTTCTTCAGGAGATCAGACATGATTATATCTGTGGCTAAAATTGATTGCTTTTAATATTAAAAATAGCACACCATAATTGATGTCTAACAGAGTAGAAATCTGTGGATATACGACTCATAAAAACAGGTAAGGTTTAGGGAAGAAAGGCTTTAGAAACAGGAAGGCCACCAAATATGAAAACAAAGCATCTGGAATAGAAGAAAAGTTTCTGAAACCAAAAGCTCAAAAGAGCCTATGGATAGGAACAAGTTATGATAGCAATCAAAGAAGGACAAGTGAGAGACAGAAGGCATGAGGTGAGGCTGTACGGGAGAACAAAAGAGGGAAAAATAAATGATAAAGCACCAAAATAACCCAAGGACTTGATTTTCAGCAGTGCTGAGTACGACTGCAAATCTAGCCTCTTAGTTCTTAATGGACCGGTTCATCACAAAACCTTGCCAAAATACCTGAAGGATTTATGGATTCACTCATTTAAAAAGCAGAAACCTACACAAAAATAACTTTACGCAGAATAAAAGAAGCGACTAGTCTAACTAAAGCATCATAAATTTGTCAGGTATGAACACAAAGACACCAGACTTAGAGGAAATAAATGTGTTTACTTTCAGCTTGAGTAGCTAAGCGACAGATGAAAGAGTGGTAAAATCCTCTACCTTTTTCTAGCGTTCACTCTCTTTAAGAGAATGGATGGATTCTTAGTGAGTAATAGAAAATTGTTAGTCTTCTAGTATGGCCAATATATTGACAGCATTACTATAAATTAACACATACAATTTATATAACTATAAGATAGTTCAAGCACACAAACATGGCAGCTAAGTAAGTCTTTCTAGGAACCATGGATCCACCATCAATACGCCATGAAGTGGCTTGAGTTTACACTCAGAACTTCACCAAGCCCACTAACTGAGAAACTGGATTTTTAGCAATGCTTGCACTGGGTGTACTTTAAGAATAGTAACTCATGGTTTCTAAAATGATAATGAAAAAAATCTGTTTTCTGCTTGTTTTCACACTTTATTTTTTGTCTATAAAAGTCATTAGCATACACAAAAGTCCAAGTAACATCAATAATAAGACATGTATATGAACAGTGAACCAGCTGAGCCATACAGGCCCAGGAATAAAAGCTGATATACGCAATGGTTAAAATTTGTGAAAGCCCATAAAATGCATGACAGATGTTGCAAATTGATCGGGTACTATGCCTCTGTTTAAATTCAAAAAAGCACAAGAAGCCAGCAGAAGTATAAATCATTGGGAAAAAAATACACTGAGAAGCACATAAAAACCATGATGTATTTCCTAAAAATAGGTGCCCAAGACATGCCTAGCAGAAATAATGTATCCCTGATGGTCTTCCCTTAGTAGCATAGAAACAGGCTACTCAAAGTCTCTGAATTTCTGCCACTTAGCCTTAGGTCGGCTGTGCAGAAGAAAGCGGGCTATTTCAATCTGAGTCAAGTTTCGCTGAGCAGCCCCATATGGTTATGGGCTATCCATCTACCCTTTAGTCTCTCCCTGGTTATCCTGCAGCTGCTTCAGCAACTGGTATTTCCTGTGATCCAAATATATGGTGAAAAGTTCAATTACTGTACCAGAGCGTGAGCAGCGTGACCTTCCAGGTTACCCTTTGAAGGTTTCGGGTATTTCTCTCATGTAAAAGAAATAGCGATGACAATGTTATTTTCAATACTTTTAACTGCATGGACAAATTGCTCTTTTAATTTGGAAAAACTGGAAAAATACTGTCCCCTCCACATAAAGTATACTGCAACGGTTAACAGAATTTTGGAACATTGCAACTACGCTCCTTTGTTCATCAACTCTGAAACAAATGAGAGAGACAATAGGATTGTATTGCTCCAAAGAAAACATAATTTTTGTGGTGTCATCCAATGACTTGGCAAATGTATCTGTACAATTTACTGAGTATTACCAACTGCCAGCATTTTTGTCTTGTCAATGGTTATCCGTTAGCCAGAATAAACTGGCTCTGGCAAACTAAAAAATGTTGCATTACGGAATTATAAGCAAGGAATCATATGATTTTTTTTTTAGAATTTATTGTGACAAGGGCAATTTGAGGCAACTCTTGAAAACATGCAGAAGCCAGTCTGTGGAACTAGTTAAGTGAAACAGAAGACATCTGTTTGCTTATATACATTTGCTCTCTGACATTTCATTAATGTATTTTTTACTTCAAAATTTTACTTTGATATATGTCCACACAAACCATTAGCATTCACGTAAAGTTATTCTACTTCTAACCTAGGAAAGGGACTCTTTTTGACTTAGGTTAGTAGCATGCTGATATTCCCGCTACCTAAAAATGATTTTTTTAATGACTGGGTGCAAACTTACCTTTTGGGTTACTTTTTGTGAAAGAAATGTGACTGGTCATCCTACCCAAAGATGGGCATTGGGTTCCTGATTCTGTATAAGATATACACCAATGGAGACCAAACTAGGAAGGCACTTCGACATGCTTAGTAATACACATAAGCAGCTCCATTGCTCATTTATAGTTACCTAACAAGAAAAATAATGAAATCCAACCCAGCCTTGGCCAAAATGCCTAACATTTCACTATAAACCTCTCTGCCGAAGGTAATTTTTCCATTGCGTATCACGCGTACATTGAATTTGAACATCAAAGGTCTCTCTCAGTGCTGCGTGTGCACCCAGCTGTCGCCACCCTGACGGCAGCGGAGTAATTAGCTTGGCAGTTTTAGGAGGAATGTCACTTTTATATCTTCTTCAAGGTAATGAAACCCTCACTCTCGTGTCTCACCGTTACGCGACCCCCTCAGCTTTCACCCCAGGTGACGGTACAGACCGCTGCCGCCGCGAGGTTGTAACCAAGGTGGTGCGGAATTGAACAGAATGGTAGAATGTTGTGTGTTGTGAAACTCGTGACTGTAGAAACCTCACCAGGTAGTTACTGTTTGTAGTAAGAAACTTGCTATAGAAACCTGTTATGCACCAGTAATGCTGATCAAAGAAACCAGCCAATGTGGAGGTTAAATAGTGAACATCGTATGTTAATAGCAAGCATTGTATGGGATTTTATGTTAAACAGCTTCTGTAACAGTGACTTGACAGAAAAAGTGTATAAAAACTGGCGGATTTTAATGCAAAGGGGAACACGCTTGAGGAGGAGTTATCCCCCGTGTTCCCGGCGCCGCAGATAAAGAACGCCTGCCTTTCAACGCTACATGAGCGTTACGAGGTTTATTCCCGATTTCGGCGACAAGGTGTGCCTCGCCGAGGAGAAGGCGGGCGCGGGGGCACCCCCGGGCACCCCCAGGCAGCCGGGCGCCTCCACAGCAGTCCCGTTACCGCCGAGGAGGGGGCAGGCGCCTGCCGGGAGGGCTGCGGCGGCCCGCGGGCGGCGGCAGAGCAAGGCGCCGAGGCGGGCGCCCCCCAGGAGCCCGCCACGGGCGGCCGCCCTCAGCGCCGGCGCTGCCCACACCACACCGCCCTCGGCGGCGGGGCGGGGTTGGCGCGTGCCCGGCATCCCGCCGCCGAGCGGGCCCGGGGTGCCCCGGCGGGTGCCTGCGCCCCGAGCCGCGCTGCCGGCTCGGCCGGCCGGGGCCCGCGCTAAGGCGGGAGGCGCGATGCCCGGGGCGCTCGGCGGTGGCGGCGCGGGGAGCGGCGGCGCGGGCGCCGGCCGGGGGCGCCGCGGCGGAGGGCGAACAGGCAAACGCCGGAGCTGCCACATCCGGGCTGCGGCGGCGGGCACCTGCCGCGGCGGGGGCCTCGGGTGACATTGGGCCTCGGCGGCCGGAGCGGGAGGACGGGCTCGGAGCTTGGTGCGGAGCGAGACCTTCGCCTGCGCCCGCCGCCGCCATGTTCCGCGTTATGGTCAGCCACGCCAGGAAGCACCCCAGCGTGAGTAGCCGCGGCGCCGCGCTGCCCTGCGCCGCTCCCTGCGCCCGCCCCGAGCGGCGGCCCGTGCCCCCGGCCCCACGGCCGGTGCCGCCCGCCGCCCCCTCCCCGCTCCTCCGGCTCCTTCCCCTCTGGGCGCCCGGCCCCGCGGGTGGGCCGCGCTGCCGGCGTGTGGGCAGCCCGGGGCTGGCCGCCGAGACGCGGTCAGGTCCCTTCTTCCTCCGTGTAAACGTATACGTATAATATATTTATAATTTCCTAGTATGTGCGGGCCTTTCTCATGCTGCAGCAGCAGCGAGGCTCGGGGTGGCTCTTCCCTTCTCGCCCATCTCTTTCCTCGCACCCCCCGCTCCCGTTTTCTTACTTCACGGTCGGGGGCGCCGATGGCGGGGGCTGTTTTGGGCAGCGGGGGGACGGACGTTTGTTTCTCACAAACGTGCTGTTACGGGACGTTGGGTTGTTCTGCGTGGAGCGGTATTTTTTTCACGTCTGCCTCTTCGAGGCTGCTGGTTCCTCTCTGACCCCGGGGGTGTCCTGCGCGCAGGGACCTTATGTCAGGGTTTTAGAGGGCCGTGCGTGCTCAGAGTGTGCCAGCTTGTTCTTTGGTTTGTCATTGCTGTAGCCAGAAATGCTGTGTAATAATACCACTTCGTTATATTGTGGTATGATATTTAAATTTTTTGTTGGTTTGTTTGTTTTAGTTGATCCCTCTGTTTTTGATCATTGGATCTGGAGGCGTAGGTGCAGGCCTGTATCTCATGCGTCTGGCAATGTTCAACCCTGACGTCTGGTATGTATAAAATAATTCACAGTAACCCGTCCTCTTGCTGCATATATTAAAGTAAACTGCACTGCCTTGCTCTTTGTGTTTCTGGAGGCCGTAATGTTTTGCTCCAGTATTACTGGCACTAAATGTGTGGAGATTTCCTTGACTTGGAGATTTCTTTGTTTATCATATGATATTTAGAGACTGCTGGCAAAGGATTGTGTCTTTTTCTGTGGAAACTTATTTGGATGGCTGACTCTCCATGGCCTAATAAACACAGTACACATATTAATTTTATTTATTTTTAAGTAGTGTGATTCTCTTAATATATTCTCATATCTTGCATTCTTCTCAATAGCTGGGACAAGAAAAATAATCCGGAACCTTGGAACAAATTGTCTCCCAGTGACCAGTACAAGGTAAAATGAAAAATACAGATTTTTAGGAAACATAATACCAAAGTTGTAGCCCACTCTTTTACGATGTTTGAGTATATTGGAAAGTAGCTGAATGAGTGATGTATTTCCTCTGCTGTGCAATATTGGTCTCTAGAACTCAGAGCAGAGAGAGCTGAGTTTGAGATTTAAAACTTTCCCAGAGTTGGTTGATAATGGGGTGAAAGGATTCTATATGGAAGCAGTTATATATCTTACACTGGAAGAGAAAGAGGAATTATATGCAAGAGGAAGAATATATTAGCTTGTAATACTCAGAAATAAACTACCAGGAAAAGGAGAAAGGCTCGTAAGTTCTGAACTAAAGCTTTCTGAACTCTAAACTGGTGGCCTTTACTCATGAGAAGTAAAGCAGGAAAATGTCAGTGTTTAACATAAGCACTTAATTCAGTTCTACAGTTGATTGTTTGAAAAACAAAACAATTCCCTGTAAGTAACTGGATGCAGTAGAAATGTTCTTTAATATTCAAGTTATTTCACTGGACTAATGAGGAAGCATGCAAAGATGTGTAAAACATTTGGTAGTTTACAGAAGTCATGTTTGTGTCATATTTTACTAAAGTGGTATTTTAGTAGATTCCTGTTCAGAATATTTTAAGATTATTTTCAAGCTACTAAAAAAGCAAACCTACAGTGTTCTCAAAGCTACTGTCTGTTCAGTACCGTATCTTACTATTCCAATCATTGAAATAAGCAAAAAAAAGAAAAACCCCACATTCCAAAATAAAATAGGTTGCAATTGCCTAAAGGTCCATGAAGAACATGATATTTTGTTTTCATTGCTGCGTCTGGAATGTTGCTGTTTCTTAAATATCTAAAAGAGGCAAATTCAACATAGTGCGCAGCACAAATTCTTTTAAAGACTGCATGCCTTGTGTAGCATTCCCCTTCTGCCTTAGCATGCAAACACACCCTCAGAGTTTACCATATTTGGGTGTGTGTATCATTGGGGATTTTTTTTTCCAAATCTGCACTGTGGGAAATGGAAAGGCAGATACTGAGGATGATTATTTAGTGAAAGGCTCTGATATAACAAGTTTTAGCATTTGATGAAATCTTTTTTTTCTAAACTTCTCTTTGTCATATCAACTTCCTCAGTCTTCCCAAAGAGTTAAGACCTGATCATTGCTGTAGGAGTTGCACAGAAAGCTGTAATTTGAGTGTGCTGTAGGCTGTTCTGCTTTCTCTGAGGAAGTTAAAAGAAAAATAATTAAATTTGGGCATGACTAAAAATAATCAAGCTAATAGATAAATATATCTTTTTTTTTTTTAAAGAAAAACTACAGCATCACATGCATGACGTTAAGTCGGGCTGGGATGCCAGAATATGCTTTTAGTCTGTAAATTCATTGTCCTCAGTGACTTTGGGCTGTTTTAAGTTGCTTGTAATGGGATCCAACTTATTAATATAAACTGAGAGTGTGAAAGGATCTGTTCTTCTTGTCATACCTTGCAGTTCTAGATGCAGCTACTTAAACCAAACTTGGCTTTTGCAGCACTGCTCTAAACATTCCCTTGTGACACTGCTCACATACACTGTGCTTTCTGCCACTTGGCAAACTAGGTGTTGCCTTTGGTGTACAGGAGCACATGGATTTTGGGCAAAAAGGATAAACTCAGCAGTACCGTAAGAACTTCTGTGAATGAACTTTTAATTCTGGCAATTAAGGAAGAGATGCTGTAGGTTTTCTCTAGTTGTAGACAGGAGCACCGAGCACTGCCTAATTTTAAATGCAGAGCTTCTTATACTGTAGGCAGAATGAAGATAATGAAAAGTTACTGCTTTTCCAAGTTTTATTTATTTATTATTGTCTAGACTCAAACTATGATTTCAGTTTCCTGATGTGAGTTCAAATGATGCATTTTTTTTTTTTTTTTTTTTTTTTTTTAGTAAATACCATGGAAAACAGATAGTCGAGCTTCTTATTCATTGTTTTCCTCTCTCTTTCCTAGTTCTACTCGGTTAATGTAGACTACAGTAGACTGAAAAAGGACCGTCCTGACTTCTGAACAACACACTCATCTCCATAAGCTGCACAAAAGGTCTTCCGGAAGCCGTCCGCACAATTGTCATGCTTAATCATCCAGGAAATAGTCAAACTTGCCTCATGCTGCACTTGGTCATGTGTTCGAAAATGTTTTGATGAGGCTTAATAAATAACTGAAACTTGGAGTGTCTACTCTTTAATTTTGCAAAAGGGGAAATCTTCCTGTTAACAGTTTGTTGTATTATCAGTCAAATAGTAAGCAAAAGCCAATTCATGTTTGCTCAACAAGAAAGCAGAGTTGTCCTGATGAGCTTTATACTCAGTCTGTTGACTTTAGAGAAATAATTGCATGTTCATGCAGTAGAGCAAACTGCAAGAACTTGAAAGCAGGTATTTATACGTGTGTGTATACAGATTTTTTTTTAATTGCATCTGAATTTTTCTAGTTGCGGCTTTAAGAAGTTTTGGTAGCAGACAAGTCAATGCTAACAAGTCATTGTCCAGCAGGGAGGCAGCAGATGTTGCCAGATGTTGCTGGAGGGAAGGGGAAAAAAAGAGGCCAAACTCTCTGCAAAAGGTTTTGTTTCTTCTCTTTCTTTTTTTTTTTAGTCATAAGCAGTTTGTTAATAAACAAGAAGACAATCTTAAATATTTAAAAAATAAAATTCTAGGAACATATTCAAGATCTCCTGTGGATCACATTCTTAAGTAAGGGAAGCACACAGTAAGCAGAACAGGGTACAGGATTCGAGGAAATAATTAGATTTTCACATAAGAACAAAAATATCTTTCAGCAAGGGCAAATTCTCATACTTCATTACTTGGCTGAGTGTTGCTACAGGAAGACAGAATGTCTTTGCAAGCCTGAAACTTACAGTAGGTTCTTCTTTGTGCTTTTCTGTGAACATCTGGTATTTCCCTGGGTAAGGGATATAATTCTGGACTGCCTGACAGAGTACAGCTGTTCCTACCTTAACACATTTCAGTCAGCTTAAAGCGACCTCTGAGAATGTAGGTAACCATAGCTGCTCTTACAAATCCTAAGGATAGATTCAAAGAAACCGAGCAGCAAGAACTTTTACTGGAGAAGAAAAACTATTCTGTGGTAATTGACTGCAAAATAACAAATATTTGTAAAGACTTCATATTTTATATGGAAAAATCTTATAGGTCAATTGGATGTGGCTTATTTGGTAGCAGTTCAGATTATCTTCATTATATACCAAAATGGTGGATTTACTTGCAGTTTTTTCTTGCTTGTTTGAGAGGCTCTCATGGAGTCTGAAGAAGAAAATGAGTGTTATGACAGAGTTGATGTTTACAGTGGTGGGCAAAGTCTGGAAGCATCCTCAGGGACAGTGGTTGCTCTCTGAATCCAAATATTTTTAGGAAGTAGAACGTTCTGTTGCAACACTTTTCGTTCTTCAGTTTGAAAAGTATGTCGTGTAAAAATGGGAAGTGTTCTTATAACTTGATAGTAGCCCTCTGGGATTTTACTGATACTACCATGGTCTTCAAATGCAGATCATTCCTCAGGACATTAAGAAAGAGCAATATCCAGGAAGTAAACCTGATTCTTAATAAGGTGAGACAGGGGTGTTCCTTTTGGTCACAGCTGAAGAGGGTATAGGCTCATGGTTTTTTTTAATAAAGGCACTTAAGATAAACTAAATAGGCAGCCCTTGACATATTTCAAAATATATTTAACAAGTATGTGAGCTATTTAAATGTTTAAATATGGATTGACTAGAAAACAAAAGGGCGATTCATTCAATGCTACTTCCTCTTTCCTCATAGCAGCATACTTGCTGCTGAAAATACGCAAGACACTAAATCTTTTGAGTTAAAGCCATCATATTGCATTCTAAAGGCTGTTATCCTGAAGAGGCACTTGCTTGTTTTAATTTTGGGGGTATGCTTCTGTCCTATTTCAGATGGTAACAGACCATAGTCACCATTACCTGCCAAACTTAAAACTAATAAACGTCATAAGAATTTTGTTTCTTCCTCAATCTTTAATGCTTGAAATATTCAGTAACTGAAAAATGCTACATATTTTCCAAAGAGAAACTGAGTCAAATGAAGTGCTGCATATTTTGTGTGACTTATCAGCTCAACCAGTAACACATTATTTTCATACAAACATATTATGCTATTTTTTTGCTCCATGGGACTAATTTCTCACTGCAGATGTTTTTCTTATTGTTGAACCCTCACACCTACAGAGACTTAAGGCCATACTACCTACTGGAAGTCTGTCTTAAATTATTCTGCGGGCAGAAATTAAGCACTTGCTTAAATATTCAGCTTTGGGACATAAAAGCATTGAATTCACCAACTTTATTGGTAGTATGACAATGTGTATTCTTGAAATTCCTAAAAGAAAAGTTCCACAATTTTTGGTATTTTGTAATTAACTTATGGGTTGATAGATCTATGCTAGTAATTCAGTTCTGTGATCTGTTACTATTTCCCCAGTAGTTTGGGGGGTTTTGTGGTTTGTTTTTTTTTGAACATACAAATGCACTTTATTAGTCCCTGGTTCCTTTTTTTGTTATTTCATATATTGGTTTTATTGTTAAAATACCAGTCCTGCAAGGCCTTAAATTCCTGCTTACCATTTTCCACTGTGAGTTTTCCTTAGGGGACAGAGGAACCATTTATTCCATGTAAAACCAAAGCACATGCTTGGCCCTGGTTTATAACTGCTTGGTAGCAGTATATAAGTATTCAGTAGATTTCTTTGCATTTTTGTAGCATACTGTTTCTGAAACAACTGTTTTCACAGCTAGGCAATATTCTATCTGTATTAAAATATTCAACCATTTCCTTTAAAGCTTCTACCTTTAAAGCTGCTTCTTTAAAGCCATCTTCTACCTCTTTCTTCTTCATGAAGTCAAAGATGGTATTCCCTGAAGACAGCATGAAGAAACTATTGCAGTTTGGATTTTTAGGATTCTAGCTTCTACTGTTCATTTTTGGCTGTTAACTTTTATGAAACAACTAAGTTCCATCATTAATAGGAAAAATGAAGTCCTTCATTAACACAGTGGCATGTAATTTTGCTTGAGCAGGTGTCGTGTTATCTGAAAGAGTCTGATATTCTGCGGTCTTACATTTCGACTAAGATGGATACAGCAGCTATATTCGAGTTTGTGGCAGATCTTTTTGGAATGATCAGTGTAGGCCTGGCCTGCATATCTTGTTAATAAGCCAGGTACAGAAGATTTGACTGTTATTCTTACAATACAGCATTGTGCCTGCTGCTGTCAGTTTTCTGTTAATGCAGTTATTCTGCACCTCCTTATCAGTGATCCTGATATGCAGCAGGGTGATCAAATCTGAAATTAATTCTGCCCACCTAGGATAGAAAGAACTGTAGGTTTCCATAGCTGTGGCACATGATCACATACTCCATGCAACATATAATGTATTTCCTTTGGTTGTATTTTTGTTATAGCCAGTAAGTAGGATTTATGTTATTTGCCTGCAGTAAGGAAAGTTCCTCATGAGTATAAAATATTTAACTGCCTCTAAGAAATTAGAAGGTTGTGCCTGATATTAAAAGAATAATTTAAATTTTGCATAGGATTTCTAGCCAAATGTCATGTAAGGAAATACATTTCAGATCTGTTTTCAAGCTCTGCTTTACCTTTAAAGATAGTTTGGTGTGTGACTATTGAATGACCTTTAAAACTAAGCAAATGTATGTTTAATGCTGATTGGACGGTAATACTTTGTCAGAAAGAAAGGTTGAAAAGTTATTACAGGAATTTAAAAAAGGTATTTAGAACAGAAAATGAATTATTGAAAAAAATTAGATATGTGCAAGTGCATACAAAGTTATTTTTTCTACTCATTGGCCAGCCTTACTATGAAAGCAACCATATGAGCTAGAAAACCCTTTCTCCAGGACAAAGTGAAGCACAGCAGGTCTATGAGAACTCCAAAAAATAGGTGTTCGTTTACATCATTGCCACAGCAGTTTTTTATATTACTTCACAGAAAAGCTTAGTCTTCAGTCCTCTCTTTTGAAGTCCAGAAGTTGGTTGACTTCATGCTTTCATGAACCATCCACTGCTTTTCCTTGGAAGTGGTCTTGGCATCAGTATTTTGTCGTGAGAAGTTCCTATGAAGCTCAAATAGTTTCATCTCTTCCGCTGATCTCTGAGCTTCTTAAGAGTGTCTCTGGATACCACTGTGGTGGCATGTTTCCCAAATGTGTGTTAATTCTGGTGCCATCCAGCTTGGATGAACTTTGGGGTTTTTTTTAATCACTTCAAAATATTATTATCTATGGTTGGTAAGGCTTAACACTTTCTTAGTAGGAATGACATGAGCCAGTACAATGCAAGAAAATACACACTCCTGCCATTCCTGAGAAGCAAATCTATTTTTAGCACCCAGAGTAACACTTCTCTAAACCAGAAAAGTATTCTACATTTTTTTTTCTTCTTTTTCAATGTTTCATGTAAATGAAATTAAGAAGTAATTTTTAGACTTTCTAAGCTAACATTATTCTCACAGTTAACAGCCGAAGAGCCTGGTAAAAGATCACCACACTTTGACCTGCTGAAATTTTTTCTGTTTTCTCCTCGGTCGGAATCAGTATTACTTTAGATAATGTGAAATGAGAACTTAAGTATGCAAGTCAAGGCAAGAACAATGCATTCAAACTTTTGATAGTTTGCTATCAGCATTTACCTGACATTCGTTTGCTACTAGAACTGATCCAAGACTGGCACGTGGAACTCCTGCAAGAGACAGCAAGTTCTGAAGATGATCATAAAGTAGTTTATTAACACATAGCAATGCATACATTACAAAGGAGAATAGAAATTTTGCCGGTAATATTCATGACTGTTGGCAATGCTTTATAAATTAGACACCTCAAATAGTATTTCTAGGGTCATTAATTTGAATTACTTTGGACAAAATAATGCACTACGCCATTTACAGTTCATCACTATAATGTAAAGACAACTTTTTTAGTAGAACTGCACAAGGCGTAACCCAATAGACAAATTTATAGACTTGTTTTTTTCACATTGGAAGCAAACTAACTATGAACATGAAATGTTTTCTAATTTTAGTTTCCTTACTGCAGGCAAATGAAACAAACTGCTGAGAAGGTAATGAAAACAGATTACTTAATGGTGAAAAATCTGAGTGCCGTTCTTTCTCTACGAGTGGTGCCACTGCTGGAATTTAATGGGGTGGCACCAGTGTGTCTGAATGAGGATTTTGGTCCTAGCTGTTTAAAAATAGGGTTGAATCTAATAAGATTTCCTCAGTACTGATAACATTTTTTCTTTTTTTACTTTTTTTTGCTTGATTGAGAGTAGGAAAATAGCAGAACTCATTATCAACAGGAAGAAAACGGAATTTCATCCCAATTTCAAACTTCCTACTCTAGTACCACTTGCATCTCATGAAAGTCTGGGATTTTGATAGAGTGTTAAGGGGATAATTTGCTTCAGATGTTGTTCTTATCTTCATGATGTGTCAAACAGATTTAACTTCCTTTTGGAAGCTTAGGGGAGGAAAATTCATCCCTGCTATAAAGACAATGTGCTTAAAATGACCAGGGATCACTGAAATGGTTTTCTGCACGTGCAAATCATATCTCTCCCTCCAATTTACAAAAGCCCAGGAAAGTTCAGGAATTATTCCAGAAAAAAAGGAGTAATATACATGTGACGGAATAGGCAGATGGAGCTGCATCAGTTTTTACATCAATCACAGCAAGCTCTTGGGTTTAGTGCAGGAGCTTTCTCTATTTATGTCCATCAATTTCTGCATGTATTTGACAAATGCAGAAGTTGTTCATTACACGTACCGTGACTGCTTGGCCTATTAGGATGCAGTGAGAATTAGGTTGAGGGTAAAAACAAAAGCATGATATTCCAATGGGTTTAAATTATCACTCAAAATAAAAAAAGCAGTAGCAGAATAACTGCAGAAGAAGGTCTGGTGCACCCTGTTCTTAATTTAAACTACTGATGACAAGTTTGTATTAGTGCAATTGTGTGAAATAAAAATAAAAACAAGTTTATGATTAATTTTGAAAATAGCATTCCTTCCTTCTATTTAGCCTCATAATGGCATTCTTTAAAGATTAACTTATTTCTAAAACATTCAAATAATGTAAACTGTATGTGTGAATCATATCTGAAATGTATGTATTTTAATTTGAAATGCTTTCTTTTAATGATTTCAGTGTCAGTAAGTGTTTATATTAAAGATTGCAGTATTTTATATCTCACCCTACATCATTGTACCTGAACAAAACTTGTCTTACACTTTCAAACAGGAAGAGGGTTTCAGAAGATCTTTCATCTTTTAAATCTAGTTTTATTTTCATGTATTAAAATTAAATGTCTGCATCACTGGAAAGAGTTGTTCAGCAAATCATTATTCAGCATCGCAGAAGGGACCCCCATCCCTTTTTCTGTAATGCAGGGTAACAAAGTTAACAGTTGAATATCTCTCTCCTCAAAATAAGGAGAGCCAAAATTTCCAGGAGCTGTTTTATGCTCGTGGCACAATGTCAAAATATGAAAGAACTCTTTTGCATGGATGGATGGACAGGTAGTGAAGAACCACCACCCGACCTTCTCTTTATGTGGGGCCCTGGCAATTGTCTGCTTTATCAATCCCTGGCAGAGGGGAATAAGGTCAGGAGTTGACTGATGGCCCAGGCTACAACAGCTGTGTGTTTAAAGGTGATCTAGGCTGCCATGTAATATTTACATAGTGAGGATAAAAATGATGACTCAAACCTTACCTGTTTCCCATATCAAATCAAGTCTTTCACAGCTGGCGTGGTAGCTGGAATAAAGATGAGTCAAGTTTTTACAAATTCTACAATTTAATAACCTGAGCTTGAGCTGATAATGAATAGAGAACAATGGACAAAATTAAAATGTGATACTCAAATTTAGAGTATCTTGCCAAAGAAATATATCCACCATGGATCACAGCATGCAGTGGTCAGGCAGGTATATATGATTTATATAGTACATAATAATAGACCTCCTAATTCTGAAGCCTAGTTACTTGCCCCAGCAGTCAAATGAGTCATGTAGCTGCATTCACAGGCTCATGGAGATTAAACAGGATGCTTCAGAAATGGTGGAGTTCTTCTGGATGAAGCTTAATATTCCATTATCTACCTGTGTGCACATCAAATGGAAAATAAATGGTCCAGTAGTGTGTCTGAAATTCTACTTGGATGTATTTTACTGTGTTTCTCTGTCATTACAGGGAGTTTTTATGGGAAAGAAGAATGAGCTTTTTGAGACCCCAGAAAGAGAGATTTGTAACATCCAAAGCAAGGAGAATGGAAAGACAGAAACAAGTGGCCCACTCACTCAGGCATGGGAAAGCAGAGAATATAAAATGTGCAGTGGAAGCGTAATGAATTCCTCCATTACAAATTATTGTCACAGGGAAATGTTTCTGTACATGAATTTTGACATAGAAAATTGGATGGATTTTTGTTTGTTTGTATGTTGCATTTATTGAAAATGAAAAAAAGCTCAGAGACAGCAGTGTATAAATGTGTATATATATGTTGCCTAAGGTCTCCATTTTTCTTGTCTTCAGTCTTTACTCTCTTATCCTTTCCTCAGCTAGATAGCCAGGGTTTCTGCTTACTAGCCTGAGAAATCCTCTTCACTCATATATCTTCTGCTTGTCAGGAGCTTTCCTTCTGTTAGGCTATGCTATTTCCTGACACGCTAGAATCACTGGCTACTTTTGTGTTAAAAAGAAATCTCACCTTTTCCATCAACATCTCATTACAGCTGTGACACCAGCTTTCCGAGTAAGCAGGAAAGTTAAGTGATCCAAGTAAAACTTTGTAGAATTTGCAATAGAAAACTGCCTTGATACAAAAATATCTACCAGCAAACTGAGAATCACTGGTGGAAGCCTGACCTCTCTGAAAAAGAAGGGATATCATATCCTGGCCATGGCGATATCTGAAAAAGGAAACTCGCTGTACATTAAATAGCTGGAAGATTATTAGCTTTTTGAAGACTGTATGAGTATGCGATTCGGTGTTTTAGAATAAAAAAAGTTAGCACCACATACAAAAAGAATATAATAAAAATATATTTGACTTAAAAGTGCATCTGTAAAGGACACAAAGGTATTTGTGTTCTGTATTGGTTTGTTTTCTACAGAAAGACTGTTAATACCAACTAGGGATATGAGATCTTTGTACATTCAGAAGTGAGGTATACAATGTAACTTGCTTCTAACCTGTTTTGTGTGATATTGTACAAGGACTGATACAAAACCTGTAGAAATTAAAGGAGAGTTCCCCATCAGCTACAGCAGGCTTTGTATTAAGAGCCTATTGAATGTTTTAGGGTCAGGGAGGAAGGAAGAAGCACAGAAACATCTGGGGTGAAATTTTCATGCCACTGTAGTCAAACAGAATTCTGTGATTGCTTTGCATGAGACCAACATTGCTCTTTAGGACTGGATTTTCAGCTCGGTAGAGATGGTTCACAAAAACCACTTCACCAATCCAAGGTGTCTGAGATGACTTTTAGAGGTACTTTGTATATTTACTTTTTTGTACCTGCATACAAACAGATTTAACTTTAGCAAGGTGGTTTTCACATAATCTTTTGACTCAACTCCAGAATGCATACTATTTTGGATTTTATCTCTATTTCCTAAGCCAAATAAACTTTGCTCTTTTTAAGCAATCTTGACTATATTAATTTTCTTAGGACTAATTAACACATGCAACTTCCAACAGAGAAGAAAAATTAACTTCTGATTTCTGGTGAGAGGTGTGCTTGGATGTTCTGGCTAACGCTGTTGGTTAAGGATCCATACGGTTCTTTTTCAAGTATGACCTAAGCCTTAAGGAAACCTATTCAGCAAAATGCTGTACTCCACAGCAGTACAACTTCTGGCAAACAAGCCTATTTTTTCACACTAGTAGTGGTCTAGCTGCATGAGCTAGACCACACTACATCTGCCCAGGCTAGCAGAGCTACCTACCGCTACCACAAGGACACGGCTGCCGGTCTCCAGCCGGCTTGTTAAGAGCTATCTCAACTATTGCTGTGCAGCACTGCCCTCTGCCTTGTGAATTTATGCAGACTAGAACATACGTAATGATTTTAAAGGGCAAGACTGAAGGATTTGTGCTGTTTTTATGGGGTTTTTTTGATTGGAAGATAAAAAGGCATGGGATTTCTTTTTTTTTTTGTGTGTTTGCACACTAAAAAATACAAACAGGACAAAGAATGTACATTGTAAATAAGAAGTGATTTTTGTACAGCTGTGAGTATAAAATACTTTCTTCTAAAGTATGTACATATATGTACACATAATACATATCTTACATATAGATATAGTACACACACATGAAATATTTTTGAATATTTGCACTTCAGATGATACATTACATATTAATATGGAGACATGCATGCAGCCGCTACAGAGCACTCATATCCCGTGGCATTTAAATGGCATGTGCCCTTTTCTCCTTCATGAGTATGATGTGTCCTTTTGCAGCTGAATCCATACAGGGATGTCAGTTCTTAAAAGAGAGGCAGTCACGTTGGGCAAGCAGCAGGCAGGATTTCTAGGGCTGAGCTCTGCGTCGCCAGGGTTGGAAGTGGGCCACTGAATGGTCCGCTGCGCCAACCCTCGAAGCCCTTCCAGCTGCACTTACATCTGTGCATCATTATTGCAGCAGAGGCTACTGCAGTCACCCAGTGGCTGTTTGTGAACAGATCTCTTACCGTTTTACTGCCTGGAAAGGAAAATTTCTCTTAGCTTCTCTCCACTGGGTTCCCAGGTGTGTGAGGTGCTACAATAGTGATTATGCTCATAATGCCTATCAGGCAATAAGCCTATTTCTTAGCATGTTTTAATATTCCATGCTGGTATCCCAGCATGCTTGAAAAGCAAATCTTGCTGGTGTTTATATTTATTTCTCCATTCTTCCATAAAGTTTATGATTTTCTAAGTAAAGGAGGACTCTTTATCAACACTTTTTCAAATATAGCATTGCTATTTTGTTGAAATGTCTTTTGTCTTGCTTTAAAAGGTGCTTCCTTGAGCAATGATCTATTTCACACAGAATTTTGGCGTGTGGTGATGTTATAAATGGCAGAGCTTTGTTATGAAATCTTGGCTTCTTTCAGTTAATATTTACTATGAAAACTTAACGCAGGCATACACTCGGTTTAATCTAGCTCTCCAAATTTTAAGGAGATTTTGCTTAATAGTAAAAAGGCATCTATTTGGGTATTTAGAAGTTTAACAAGTGTAATAAAAATAGGCATCATCATATTCAGTGCACTTGTATAACTTATCGTTACCCTTATTTAAAATTGAAAGGGTTTGTATTGTGGTTAAAAATTAGAGGTAAAATCTTGGACATACTGAATGCAATGAGAATTTACTGTTGATTTAAATAGAGCCAAGATTTCTTCTGGAGTTATTTAAAAATCATTAGTGGAAGCTTTTGCAAACTGAACTAGTGTTTGCTTAATCCTTGTGTTTTCAGTAGAGAAACATATTTATGAAACATGCATGAGATGTCTGGTTCTTGGCAGGAAGCGTCCTGGCTGCTTTTTGTTGCAAAGCATCTCAGCCTTGGCAAAATAGGAGTAACAAGCTTTAAACAGATTAATAGTTTATCTGATTCAGTGATCATCTTGCTTTAGGATAGAGTTAAAACCATCAGAATCCTTTTTTTGATCTTACTCTGAAAGCATTCACCGAGAAGTGAGAAAGCTGCATTTAGTGCAGATGTGCTATCACTGAAATTAATGCTTTTGGGTGTTACTGTGATTTACTTTTTGGGTGTTATTCTAGGGTAGGTATGTAGCCCTATTTTTGCTAATAAGGATATATAGAATATATATGTGATGATTTGTCTTGTGACAGCTTTTTAATACAATAAAATATTACAGAGAAGAATTTTGACATCCTGCTTTCTTATCATTATCCTTTTTTTTTGTTTGGTTGGTTGAAGTTTTTTGGTTTTATATTCAGGTATATGGCCTGTTTAAGAAACAGTGACACATGTAGACTAGAGGGAAATGACCAGTTGTAAGAATCTCTATTTTCTATATAAATTTATTTGGTAAGTATTCTCCCAATACTCTTGTGGTGCTTGTGATCAAAGAGTTAAAGGATACATCTCTTTTGTCAACTGCTAAATTCTCCTGAATTTCCCTCCGTATTATATAGTGTACTATGCGGTTTTAGAAATTCCACACTCCACCAGCAGCTATAAATCTTTATCCATGTGTTTATTCTAATCTGATTATTCAAAGACTCAATTTTAAACATTTGTACTATGATAGCTCCAAGATCCAGCGCATACTCCTATACTAGATTGGCCTTTCTCAAAGAATATGCAGTCTGAATAAATAAGATAGAAGGGAGTTGGAGAAAGAGTACATGTTAATCTACAAATACAAAAATAAAAGTGACAATTTTGCACAACAGTACATAACCATACTTTTATTGAATGGATTGTTTCACTTTCATTTACTTTCATTTATTGGGCCTGCCATATGGCCACACTTTTTCTTCACAGCCAGTGATATTATCAGCTTTTCTGTGCCAGCGTCCTAGCCCTTGCAGTTGTTTATCCCTGAAAAAACAGAAGATCAAACTTGTAATCCACTGCAGCAATAGTCTTCCAGACTCAATCAGATTTCTCGTTAATCTCCTTGACAAGCATGAGTGTAGCTTCCACTGCCTGAAGAAAAGCTTAGAGTTCACTGAATCTCTGGTTCCCAGCATAGCTGGCTATAACTCTCACTTTTGAACTCTGAGAGCTGAAAACACCAAATTGGTCAAATTTTTTTTTAACACTGGAACTGATAAACATTTGTAAAATTACCTCAACCTTAAACTCAGTAATGTGGCCACACCAGGGATAAAAAGAGTAGGAAAGATACGTTCAATCGATTTATGTACAGACCAGCGTGGTGAAGGGAAGAAACCTTGTTTTGTACTTGATTTTAAACAGTTTCAGAATTACCAGACAGCCAAAATTCAGCAGACAGAATAGATGTTGAACAAGATTTCTAGACCAGTGGAGGAATAAAAAGGGATGCTATTAAAAAAACTGGGACTGTGTGGAGCACTCCGCATGAAGGCTAGGTTCACCACAAACCCTATCCAGTACTAAGTCCTGTCTGATGCATGTCCTGTACACACATATCTCCACAAGATCCACATGTCCTATAGGTTAGTCTTCATGCAAAGTAAATGCAGATGTGCTTAGAATCATCCAGATGTGACTCCTATTCCTGTTTTTCTGATTCTGTGAAGCATAATCAAGTTTGAGACAAGGATGGCTCCTTTTGTTTCTTTATGAATCTATTAACACTCAAAATGGCCATTCCTCTGAAAATATTGAAGAGAATGGAAGAAAACATGGACATCTCTGTGAAGATGCCATTGTCTCTCAAACTGAAGCTTAACTGCTTAATTCCAGAGAAAGGTTTGCATGTGGCTAGAATTCTTGCCTCCCTGTCTCATTAAGTGGAATTAACTACTGGTGCCGGTATGAGGGAACCCAAAGTTGAATACTTTGTAAAATAAATTTAAAGAATTGACCTAATAAAATGGAAGATCTTAAGAGAGCAAACATTTTGTTAGCCAGAGATATCTGACCATAAAGCCACCATCCCACACCAAGGACTACATGAATATCTACCCCCAAAATTCTTAGAGACTCACTTCTTCTGTGTATTATTTCCTATCCCGAGCAAGTCCTTCTGTGAGAAAAATGAAAACTGTTATATGTAGTTCAGCACAAAATGTACAAGCACTAAGAGGAACTTTATTTTCCTTCTGAGCATTGTTACGTTATAGAGCAACATGGTTACTATTGCAGAAAAAACCCCAGTCTTTTGGCTGAGAAAAAGATTCAAAATATTTCTTGTAGCATCTGTACCTTCTACTAGGTGTAAACTGGAGTAGCTAATAAATTGTGGGAAAAGCTGAGAGTCATTTGTCAAGGGTCCAACAGAAATAGGAAGTTGATTATCTTTCTATTAGCCTTACATACCTTAACCAAGGTACATAAAACCAAAGTCACTGTAAGAAATGCCAAAACTTGGTAATGCATGCAGATAGTCTTTGCTCTTATCCACTGTTAGAAGAGGGAACTAAGAAGAAAACTGCAGGATAAGAAGTGCTCTTGGATACCTGGCCAGGCTCAAGGGCTTGCTTTCCTTCTCTTGTGGCTGCCCAGGTGGGCAAGAAAAAAATGCGATAATTTTTTTTTTAATGACCCTTTCTCTTTGTGAGAGAAATGGAAAAATTGAAAGCTGCTTGATGAGTTTTCACTCCTTTAAGTGAAACCCCAAGGAATCATATACTGAATTTTAATTAAGCAATGCTTTTAGGTATACTTCTTCCTGATAAACTTAATACTGATTTAAAGGAATATAAAACTTAAACTTTTGAGAATTTCTTTTGCTATTTTAAAGCACTACATTTTATACCATGCATAAAACAATACAGGAACTAAGATAACCTTAGCACACAAGCTTACAAAATTGTCAGAAATGCGTTATTCTAAATGTGATTCAACACAAAATAGTTAGATACTAAAAATAATTGCGGGGTTTTTTTTTAAATAGTAGTTGCACTAAGATGTAACCAATGATTATAAGTCAATTTATTAAGGAACTCAATGATTTTTTTTTTAATTTCCAGCACTTACTGATATTTATTACTTGACTATATGAGTATACTGTGATCAGTATCTACCTGGGTCAGTTTTTGTATGTATACATTAGCACCATTCAGTTCACTATACTCTTATGTAGTTCTGTGTGGCTCAATAAAATATTACTTGGCTTAAAATAGTAAAACTTGCTGATTTACTAAATACCTCCAAGGTCAATGTGAAAGGAATTATCTTTATTAATTTTCATTTTGATATTAGGAATAGCATTTATGAAAATGGCAAATTAACTTTCAATTTAGAATGCTATCATGATAGAAAATGTGTATAGATATAGTGCTATTAATGAATATAGTGTGTATACTACGTTTGGGGTCCTGGATAAGTGCAGGTAGCTGAGGTTTAGGTGAGCCTCTGTTCCAGAAATGGATAGAGCTAGTAGCATATTGTCTAAAGAGAGAGCACGTCCTTAAATTAAACAAGTTAGTACCTATTTAATATGAAACATTATTTTCCTTTTCCAGCTTAGGTACTTGGATTAGCACAACTCCCCATCCTTCTGCATCTTGGTTCTGTCTCAGTACAATTTCTTTTCCCTGCCAACCACAGCAAATGCTTATGCTGCCCAGGTACACTCAGAGCTTCCTTTTGTTAAGCCTAACAGAGATCCGGAGGAATCAGTGTGCTATTAAGGGTCAGCGTAAAAGGTTCAGAGATGCTGTAAAGCCCTAAAAGGCTCCTGTATCACAGTTTATAACCAAGTGGGAGCAGGCACATCCTTCTGGCATGAAGCACGGCAGAGAAGGACTGAGAATGAGCAGACTAAAAATGGAATGATGAGTGCCCTAAGGAGCCCAGTGGTCTTCAGCAATTTAGGTGCACTTACACTATCTAAAGCACTGTAATCTTAATTCATTTTAAACAGACTTGATTAACTCAAATTAGCTAACTTGCACTGAAACACTGGGAATTTTTACTTAGAGATCAGAGCTTGTATTAAAATGTATAGTGAAGCAACTGTTTCCTCTTATGTTTCTGACCAAATTAAAGCATAGTTGCTTTGTCTTCAGTGCAACTTCACCAGTGTTATTAGGGTAGGTTTGACTTGTCTTCAGAATATTTTGAATAACCACCTAATTAGGCAAAAATGGCCTACTTTGAACTTAAAAATATAGACTTTTTTTTTTATAAAATAAAGCATTTGTTTTACTGTGAGCTAAATGCCTAGAAATTACTTTAAGAACTGACCAGGGCAGGCTAGAAATAGAGCAAATTTAGCTGCCTTGCAAGAAAAAAAATGAAACATTTCACAGTTTTTGAACCCACTTTAACATAGAAAATTATATGTTTTCAGGTTGTCACATTCTAAGGCATGTACTTCTTCTGTGGTAACACATTTTACTGCATTTAATATGTAAATTGAGCAAAACCAACTCTGTAGTAGTGCTTAACTATAAGGAATGATGGAAAAAACAAGGTGATTTGGGAAATAATTTAATCAGTGAGAAACAAAATGAGTACAAGTGGAAATAAATGTCAGAATGAAACTAACTCAGGAGGAAACACTATATTTTATATATAAACTCCTTTGTTTAGTGACTGCTGTGGAGCTAAACTGACAGTTTTGTAGCTATCCATCTGCACCAATTAGAGCATCCACCTACGAAGCTCTTACCAAACTACATCAGCACTTTTGTTAGAAGACCTTTGAGGAGCTTTTAACTCATTTGTAAAAAATTTGTCTCAAGATGAAAAATGACAGAAAATTTAAGTCCAGAAGCAATACTCTCTCTTTGTCAGGTTTTTTATTTATTTAAATGACAAATACAGAAGAGGAGGAGGGAAGTCAGCTAATTTAAAATTAGGTCAATTACAAAAATATATGTGGAGACCTTTATTGTCCAAAGTGACTTTTTTCTCTTGTATAACCAGAAGGATTATTTAAGAATAATAAATATATTGCATGAAGAGAGAAATAACCGAGATAACAATGTGATCCAACTTAATATATGTAAAACGGCATGCACAGCTTTGCTGATATGACTAGTCTCTCTGAAATCAAAACATGCACCCTTATATCAATAGGCAAATTATTTGCTTTGGTATATTTTCACAGGATCAAACCCTTTAAGTCTAGCTACCGTGCAGCTAGTTCCAGCTACAAATTTACTGTGACTATTTGACAAAAATGTCTTTTACCATGAAGCATAATGTAGCCCATGAATCCCATCATTCACTCTATAAATTCCAGCGGAAAATCAGCAGCGCCCCAAGTATTTGTAGAGGTTTGTGGTGAATTACAGGCTAGGAAACATTATTATTGAGTATGGAAACACTGAAATGATGTGGAATGCACTCTTGCTACCCACCCAAAATTGTCTTCTCTAACTGCCTATAATTGTACCCTCCAGAAAAAATGGAGTTTAAGCACTTTGTTTGTGTCACATGCTATGGCTATTTTAAAGGCTGGTGTTAATAAGTTGCCTTCCTAGGAGAGCTCAGAAAACAAAGGATACAGAATTTATTTGGGTGATAAGGCAATATGCAGTTTCTTTGACCAAGAAAATTTACTTTGACTGCACCTTCTCCCAGCTACTTCACATGTGAAATTAACAGTCCCATTGTTCAGTAGCACAAGAAGTTGTTCTTGCTCAGATTCACCTTGTGTCAGTTCTATTCTGTGTAAAGCTTTCTGGAGCAGCAACACTTTGGGGCTCATGATACTTTCAGCAGAGAGCAGAGAACTGAGCAAACACCAGCACAGCAGTCATGGTCTTCTGTAGTTGGGGCTTCCTTGATGCCATGCACATCCCTCTTCCACTGAGAAATCACAGCAGCCTTCCTGTCCTCCACTTCTGAAGGCTTCCGGCAGATGGCTACAGGTTTCTTGGGAAGTATCCACAGATGGGCTATTAGAGATAGATGTTAGGGACAAGAGCAGGCAGAGATGAGCAAAGAAGATGGACACTTGCTCTGGTTTTATGCTTCTCTCACTAGCCCTGTGTGTTGGGGTCCATATTACTCCCTTCCTTGTGTGCATCTCGCTGCAGAATTCACATTCCCTTGCATACAAAATCTCTGATTCCAGACTTCATAGTGGCTATGGTCCTTTCTTCCCTCAGTTATCGTAGTAAAGGCTGCTGTTTATTTGTTAATTTTTGTACTCTGTGGCTTCTCACCCCTCATTCGTTCTTTTTGTTATAATTTCTTTTCAAGCTACATTGAAAATTAGTACTCTTTCTCTACCAATTTTCCCATTCCCATCACTAAAATGCATTGTAACATAAAGACAAATACTGTATTTTCAGAACTAGTTCATGAACTTTCATTTTTCCTTTGTCATTTTTCCATCTATCTCCTCAAAGTTCAAGATGTATGTGTGTGTATATATACATATATACACATTTATATTCTGGAACTGACTATAATACCACAACTGCAAATACTTAAACAATAGCTTATAAGAACTCTAAAATACTTGTAATTATCTATATACAACAGAAAACAAAAAAGAGCTTACCAAGTTCTATAGCACCAAGACAGTAAACAGTAGTACTGTGGGAATTATTTGTCACGGCTGACAGGAGACATCAAAAAATAATATTTGAAGGAAGGACAAAATGAAATTCCTTGATTAATTATCCTTTATTTTATGAGAAACTATCATAAAATTCTGCTGATGCATTATGGTATTATTAATTCAATTGTTTTAATTTATTTGAGTAGAATAATACCATTAATGTTTAATGGTTCCGCCTAAATTTTCAAAGCTTTGCATGCAGTAGAGTTTCACTGATCTTGTTAAAGTCAATGAGAGCAGTGTTTCTAAATCCCAAGCAACTCCTTGGAAGTTTAGCAGTTATGTCAGAAATCCTCAGTTTTTGGTAATGAGGATGATTGTACTGGAACACATTAGGGAGACAGTGGTAGCTTCGTAGAAAATCTCAGCACTTTGAAGGAAAAAAGGAAATAAGTCAGAATTGCAACATACAGAAGAATTCCAGGTTTCTGTATAAGTAGATAGACGTTCCATATGTATTGACATTAAAGCCACATAAGAAATGGTATAATAATTTGAAAAAAAGTTTAATATGCAATGCTGAATATTTTCTGTCCTCCATAGAAATTATTTTACTGTTTATTTAGCCCTTAAATAGCACGAAGCAGCTATAAGAGTAATAATATTAGTAATAATAATAACCAAACTTACTACAGAAAAGATTTCTCCTTTTTCTCTCAAATGTAATATTTCTCTCAAAAGGTTTGCATGTCAGACAATAGGATCGGCCAGACTCTCTCTCTGTTAAGATTGTTGCAGGGAACTAAGGAGAAGCAGGTGTTGGAAAGGTTACAGTCAGAAGCTCTGCAGTGAGGCAAGAAGATGGAGAATTAGTTTCTGGGAAAATAATATCTTCCTTTCTCTAATACAATTCCCTACTCACTGTTAGAAATGACTTTTTCTGTGATTCTGAAAGTACACTATTAAAGTCCACTTATTCCAGGAGCAGTTTGTTTGTTTGCCATATGTTAGTAATAAATATTCACATTTAAATAAAAAACTCCCTAACATTTTTGAGCTATCAAGTACATGAATAAACGCAATAAAAGTAAGTTATTTTGTGAGTAGTAGAATTATTAACACCTCATTGCCTACAGATTTTAATATTGTCCCCCAACTCTTCCAAGAAAAGTAAGCCTGATTTCCATCATCTCATGACATCCACCAGGAGCACCTGCTGTGGTTAGCCAGGGTGGTAAATGTGTGCTTTGTGGCCATTTAGCTGATTCCAACCACAGTCAATAACTTCTAAATTTCTGTCTCCCTTCACATCAGAGATGCATATTTGGGTGTCCTCCTTCCAGTTGCCAATTTTAATGAAGCTTGTAGTAACCTAATCATTCTAGAAACTTAAACCACTGTCTTCTGTCTTGTAAAAGTGGGTCAACAGATTTACATGTTGTAAGGGGAGATGGACAGATATAGAAAAAAAGTCTTCATTTGTTTTGTATAAGAAAACTTAAATGCCTTTGAAAAGCTGATTAGAAAAGAAAGCACAATCAATTACTGGATAGATTTTATTTATTTTGGGACAGTTTAAGTTTAATCAATCATGATGGTACTTCTTAAGCCTTGTAAACATATCAAAATATTTCTCAGCAGCAGGGAGAGACTACTAGATTTGGATTATAGAGTGGGAATAGTATTAAGAGCCTATTGCTGTGTGAAATTGGCTTTACTGGAGGATAACTCAATGTTTCACAGAATTCTCCGCCCCAATGAACCTTTACCTGGAACTGTTTATGTCATTCGTTCAGCTTTCAGGATTAGGTATAGCATTATACTGTTCATAATCTATTAGCTATTTTCCTGCAGACCCCTGGTTCTAATTGCTGCCATATATGAGGCATCAGACTGATAAATTTGGAAGAGTTATGTCAAAGAAAAATAATTCCTACATGAGCAAAAGGCTCTTTATTGGCTTCTGATGGCTCATTACTACCCAGTGCTCTGCTCCATGTCAAAGTAATACTGAGATAATTATTATTTTAATTATTTTAACTCCTTTAACAAAATATCAATGTTTAGCCTGTGCCCAAAGTACAGAGATTTTTTTTGTTCTTGTTCAGGGAATTTCTTTATTAATTTTTTGTATAAAGGCCTCCTCTTTCAGTACAATGTTAAAAAATAGCCATTGTGGAGTCTTGCAGGATGAAGAACTGCAAAATCTCATTCTCATGGCAGCACAGAGCTTTTAATCCTTCTAACCTCCTCCTTCTTTCAAGTAATACTGAAAAACATTAGGTAAAAATGTAATTTAGATCTCTAGTATTTTGGATTTATTAGATGGATCATGTGAAACTTTCTTCCTAGCCACTATATTAGGATAAAATAAAGCAAATATGACTCTATCAGTACTTCTACTGCAGTTAGGCTTCCAGATAGAGCACTGGGAACTCAGTATACAGAATAAGAGGAAAATAACATAGACTCAGAAAGCTTGGCAAAAACAAGTCAAAGAACTTGATAGGGGTATGGTCTGAATAGACTAATTAATCTAGATTAATTAATTACCATTCACTGTCTTTAATTCTTTACATTATAATTTTCTTTTTTGCTAGTTTTCCACCAGTGCATTGCAGCCTTTGCTGTCTTTGACCTCCATATCCTTAGAACAATTGATCCTTCCTCTTCTCTGTAAAATAATGTTGACAGAAACTGTCCAAAGATGGACCAAAAACCCATGAAGACTTTCTCTTCATTTCATTCTTATCTGGATAAACCCTTGCACTGAGGGTAAGGACTCCATTTGGAACTTCTAAGGAAATAGGCTGAAAAGAAGCAGCTTTGTTTGACTGCATTGCTCTGAGTTGCAAATTACAAGCCTCAAGTATTGCAGTTTGTCAATCAAATCAGACATTGTTTATTTGCTTTTTCTATAGCAATTGGTTTTGAGTATGAAATTAATAACTAAGTAGTATGGAAATTACAGAAACAAAAGCATTAAATGCTAAATGAAATAAACATTTTGCATCAAGTCTGAAAGTCTCTATATAAAGGCTTCTAATAAGGCCATTTTCAGAGGTAGGTACCCTCAGCTAAAGGAGTAGTTGAAGTCAGCCAAGAAATGCTAAAATTGCATAGAATCATAGAATCATTTATGTTGGAAGAGACCTTTAAGAACATCAAGTCCAATTGCTAAGTCCCACTAAACCATGTCTCTAAGTGCTACATCTACACGTCTCTCAAATACCTCCAGCGATGGTGACTCAACCACTTCCCTGGGCAGCCTGTTCCAATGCTTGACAACCCTTTCAGTGAAGAAATTTTTCCTAATATCTAATCTAAACCTCCTCTGGTGCAGCCTGAGGCCATTTCCTCTCATTTTACTACTTGCTACTTGGGAGAAGAGACCGACACCCACCTCGCTACAACCTCCTTTCAGGTGGTTGTGGAGAACGATAAGGTCTCCCCTCAGACTCTTCTTCTCCAGGCTAAACAACCCCAGTTCCCGCAGCTGCTTCTCATAAGACTTGCTATCTAGACCCTTCACCTGCTTTGTTGCCCTTCTTTGGACACACTTCAGCATCTCAACATCTTTCTTGTACTGAGGGGCCCAAAACTGAACACCACATGCCAGCCATATCAACCAAGTTAAACTTTCTGCTTTTCTTCAGAAAAGCAGTAAAAAGTGTAAGAGGTATTCTTCATTGAAACTTGAGGGTTTTAAAGAGCACAGCCAAATGCATAAATCAAAGGAAGAATAAACAGGAAGTCCAACAGATACTGTTGAGTAGGTGTATTACAAATTAGTGTCACTTAAGTAATGGTCATATCAGTGCTGATTGACATGGGCCTACAAATTAAATTTTAAAATATCCCGCTCATTCCAGTGAGAATTTTCTGTGTGACAGAGGTATAGGTAATCACTGTGAGGTATTCATTGGGCAGACATAATTTCCCAGGTGGCCACATACCTTGTAAGCTATTGGTTGTATGAATCCAGGTTTTGCAATACATCTAATGGATTTGAACTACAATCATTGTGATATCCTCAGGGTACAGTACATATTTTTCGTATTAACTTGTATTTTTGTGTTTTGTTAAAATTCTTATAGCCATCTTAATCCAGCTTCTTCTCTTTGTAAGGCACTTGGAAAAGTTTCTGAGAGCTATATCTAGGATTCATCTTTGTACTGAAGGAGAAAGATGAGAAGATGGACTCGTACAGGGTAGAGTATACACAGACCCAGATGAAGAAAAGCAGTTCCATCAGGGCCTTTTGGAGAGTGATGAATGAACATATTAATGAGCCTTTCTATTTACTTCTGTAAGGTCTTGCAGTGGATTGATTGTGGTCAACAGTACAACTTGCACAGATTTTCATAGATAACTCATATTCTTGCCTAATAAGAAATTATTAGTCATAAGTATCTGTAATCATTGGAGTCTTTCATGAAGTTACACACTTAGATTAAGAGAAACAACATAAATGTGTGTAATAAAAATATATCTGAAGGGAGACCTTAAGACTGCCTTTCTATGCTCCTGCGAAGTTCAAGAAGGAATAACAGCTGGTGAGATGGTTAATATCTGAGGAAGACTTATTTAGCAAAAATTTTTGTTTGTCTATGTGGGACTGGCAGCTTGTCTTCTTGAGAAACATTAGTATAAATCATCAATAAGAAGCTCATGTTTCTCCACTAGTTTTAGTCAGTCATGAAAGATAGGGCTTCACAAACATGTGTCATGATAACATAATCAGATTACTTTTAACTCCCTAAGGACACTCATAAACTTAGTAAGTGATATTGGCTAAAATCCAAAGCCAAATTGAAATCCAAATGGTGTATTTCCTACCTTTTGCTCCAACACTGTAAGCCAGAACCTCACCTACAGTTAATCATCACAGATCTGATAAATTCACCGGATGAAGATCTTCCTTTTATTTTTTCTGAATGTGGAACACAGTCCATAAATTTCTTTGCACTTCATTCTCTAGGGAAGTAAAATTGTATTAATGATCATTTGAAACAGAATCATTGTACTCTTTTATGCTTTTCATCAAGTATAGAGATACTGCCTGTGCAATATAAACGTGAAGTCTACTTAACAAAAATAAATAATATAGAAACACTTGTTTGTATTGAAGCTTCTATGAAGAAATAGTATTTTTTATTAGACTGTAGTAAGTTGGAAGGAAACAGATATTTTCAAGCAAGTGCAAAGTTCAATAGCAGCCTAATATACTGAAATACTCCAAGGCCGTCATCTTTCCATATACGATTTTCAGCACAGAGTCTGGCGACCTACATTGGTAACACTGTGTGTGTATAAGCCTCCAGACTAACATACACACCATCACAAAACCAGCAGCCATCAAGTTATACTCAAAAACTGTGATGTGCAGGCCATATCCACTACACCATCCCCACTGTTACCTTTGCCCTACTTTTATCCAAAACATGCAGCTATAACTATTCATCCTTTTTCAGACAGAGGAACGGTTCTTGCCCAGAAGATTTATAATCTATATAACACACATATGAGGGATAAGAAATGACATTTAACAAGGACTGTAACTCATCCTATTGCTCACATGATTATTGATAGTTAATAGGAATGTTGTCATTGTTTTTTGATACTCAGATGACAGGTAGGCTGGTGGTTTTTGGTCTTTAGAAAAAATACGTCTACATATGATGGCAAGAGAAACACAGGGCAGCTGTGAGACAAATTAACTTGGGAAGCATATAAGCATTAAAGGCAGGAAAACTTCATACAAAATAAACACAAAGATGAAAGTAAGAATGCAAAGTTTCACGCAAAGGCTCTCGCAGATCTTGTAAGTGTTAATTAGTGTGAATAGAAGTATGAATAATTTTCCTTTTTCTGAGTTCTTGTCCATATGGTATTAAATATTTGGGCTTTAGTAGAAAAATATGGCTGGAATCATAATCATCAAAAATAGCTCTGGCAGGGGCAAACCTTGGAGTTACATCCAGACTGTGTTTGGAGTATCAAAAGAACGAATATCTTCAATTCATTTTTATGGTTCTTTCACCAAAATTTCATGCCCAGCCACTAGCCAGTGGTTTGATGTGGTATAAACACCTTTCTTTGGCAGGACGAGTGCAACATCTTTACATTTTTTTAAAACCCACAAAGATCCTCCATGCTGAGTCAAAAGAACCAACAGACTTAAGTCTTAAATATGTCAATGAATCAATGCTAAATGGTTGTAACATAGTCAAAATCTTCTGTTTGTAGTGTCTGCTTTTCTTCTTCTCCAAGGTTATTATAGTAGGGCAAATACTGTAAGCCATAAGGATACATAAGGTAAGTCATAAGTCATATGGGCCAACAAAGGCAAGACTTGGCCTTGCCTTTGACAGAGGTTGTAAATTTGACAACATTGACCTAGACACATGGGCATAGCTATTATTTAATTCAAGTACATCTCCTGAAAGCTCTACAGGAGACCACTGGCTAAAGCTGTTCTTTTCTGGCAAAGTCTTTGAAAGAGGGCAGCACTGCAATTACTCTTTTAAAGTTAGTGTAAGGTGCAGCCAGACTGAACTTCACACTGAAGCTTGCATTTTTGCGGAAACAAACCCAGAGACTTCATTTTAACATTATGATTGAGCTTATTCTGCACCAGTGAATACCATTACCCTAAGTAAGCTTCCAAAATCCTGTTTATAGGCAAAACCATGGGGTGTTTTCAACTGAAAAACTCTAATGGAGGAAAAGGAGCTGCAGCAGTCAAATAATGAAAAACCCAAATAGATATCTTGTTTATTTTTGTTATAATTGGTCCCCTGTAGTGTTGCTAATAAAATAAATGACAGCCAAGTGAAAAAACAGAACATCCACTCTTTTCTTTGCAGCTGCTTTCAGGAGGCCCTAGGCTTAGATGATGAATTGTTGCTAAGTGGGAAAAGAGTTTTCCTTTAAAACACCAAGCCTTCCTTTAAGCTTTTATCTGATGTCAGGCAGAAACATTATGTGCAAGTTGTAAAGTAAAAAATTCATGTAAAGCACTGATATGTTTGTAGATCAGCGGAAAAATTGGACAAATATGTAAATACCCTACCACTTATAACGTGGAACAATTTACTTCCCTGCCATGTTTCAGGGCTGCTACTATGTGACTAGACTTATTAATTAATACAATGAATCAAATAGTGGCGATACCAGTAGAATTTTCTTTTACTTGAGAAATACAACATGTGCTTTTATCAAGGCTTCTTCCATATATATTTATAAAAAGCTATTGAATAAGTAATACATAGAAATAAAACTGAATAAGGCATAAATTTTTCACCATATATTCCTGGAAGCAACAAAAGAGTGGTTAGGAGTCTTGGATTACTTTTGATGTCTCAGAAATCTGGTGGTAACCTTGTTACTCTCTTTAAAAAAGTTACCAAAATAACTCTTCATACAAAGAAGGGTGTATTTTACAAAACTTGTTATGAGCTTAAAGAATTGTTTGGTAAAATGAAAAATGAGTTGCTCAGACCATATATCCAGCAGACATTGACAAGTCTAATCTTTCTGATTATCTCTTCAATAAATCTTAATTCTAGAAGAAAACTGCCATTTCAAAGTCTTCTTTTTAGCTAGCAGAACAATAAAGAGGATGATGGAATTCTTATTTCATAAATCATATTGCAGAACATATATCCAGCTCAAAAAGAATGTGTTCAGTAATACTTTTCCAAATCTGTTTCAGATGGATGACTCCTTTAAAGACATTTTTGTATCCTGTATTAATCTAATGGTTTGCCTATCTGCTCTATAATTCCTATTAACAATGATACCTCTCAGGCCAAGCCTTTTTCACTTGAACCTTTATGAAATTTTGTTTTTACTATTCCTAAAAAACCCCAGTGCTATTAACAGTCTGATAAATACTGTAAGTCATGCCTGGAAAACTGTAAGTGAAACTGTTGCTATGCCTTAAATGCCTTTATTACTGCTTTCCTGAAACTTTCAGCCTACGATCCAAGTCCAGTGGAACTACACTGCTAGAGTGATACTACCTGTATTTGCCACATTTTGAGGGCAGCTGCCAATGTAATTTCTTCAGCTTCTCACATACCACAGTAATGAGACAGCCTCTTATTTTCTTTCTGTGTTAAAAACCACTGAAAACAAACAAACAAACAAACAAACAAACAAACAAAAAAAAAACCCACCCTGAAAAATTCATGGAATAGTTTACACAAAAATACAAGACTTGCAGTACTAGGAATTTTTCAGTGTGAATACGTTCTAATTGTTTCCCCAGTCTGAGTCCTTATCTTAGTTACATCATGTATTTGGGCATTAGCAGGAAGAAATGTATGACTTGGATATCTTTGAAGGAGCTGTATCTTGTGAGCATTTGGTGAACAAAAAAAGAAGACCATCAAGGCATCTTCGTGGCACATAAAGTGACACCATTACCAGACCTGGTTACCAAAATGTGAGCCAATGACTTGGCTCAAAAGAGTGCATTTTTTTACTTTTGTTCCCTGTGATTATTTAGTGCTAATATTCTGCTATACATTAAAGTAGCTTACTGATAAATATTGCCTTGATATCAAGATTGTTTATTTTCTCCCCTTGGTTTCCTAATATCTAATGGATGTTAATCTTACAAGGGATTTTATGAATACTCTTGGGGAACTGACCCTTCGAAATGGGATTGATGGTGTAAAAAGTATGGTTGTAGCTGAATTGTACTTTTAGATTACTCTTATTGTTGTCTGAAACTGCTCTTTATGAGCTATTCCATTATAAGGTTTAAGACTAGAAAAGCAAATTTCTTAGTCATTAGTAGAAATATGGAAATTAGCCTTGGTTTGCATCCAAGTTGACAGGTTAATAAATATTAAAAGCTGAAGAGAAAAATAGGAATTCTTGACTCAGTTAATTCTAAATGATATAGCACCTTTTACACCCTGGTTTTATACTGTGCCTTGGGAAATATTCATATGAAATATTATGCAGGGTTATTTTGTACTGTCATCTTTAAAATACACTGGTTTATGACATATTATGTCCATGGAAAACTATAATAGCCATGAGTCAGAGAACTATTTAAGGATATAGTTCACATCTGATGGCACACAATTTCAGTGTTACTATTTTGGATGCAAAATTATTTCTCGATTTAAAATTAGGGATATGCATTTTGTAACAAATAAGTGCAAGAAGCATTTATATTTAGGTTTAATTGTAAACCAAAGAGTCAAAGCTAATCTTCTTTTACAAGCAATAGAATACTGCATTAATCCCAGTAGCTGAGGTATAACGTAAGAAACCCTTAATAATGGAATTGAAAATAAATATCCAGCTTGCATGCTTAGCAGAGGAGGTTGATAAATCTCAGTGCAAATGCATAGAACTTGGTACAGAGGTATACCTTAATGACCGTACCATTGAAAAGGTGTATGCAAGATTTCATGGTGTTTGTATTGCAGTTCTTCAAGAGTGCAAATCAGAAGGGAATTTTTAAGTCTTCTGATAGTTCTTCAGTTCTTTAAGTCTTGAAAGTTCTTCAATTTCTTTTAAATGAGCTTATCTGAATTTTCACATCAGGCTTCCTAAATATTTTTTTCTCTGTGACATTTGATTAAATGCTGTTTGTTTAATCTATTTTTTTGCTTTTTAAACCTAAGAAAAGAAAACATCCTTCTTGTTTCCTCTTTTTATCTTCTCTAATACTCAACTGTCTCTCTATTTCTCTGCAGTATGGTACCTATGCACACAATTTGCAACTGGCTTTTTCCTATACAAACAACTCATGATTAATATAAATGAGCTCAGATTGATTCAGATACAATAGGGGCTGAAGAGTGATGGTTGATGCAAACAGGAAGGGTGATTAGTATTGTTCTTGCTGCATGATGAATTACACTATATCATGCATTAAAACAATGAATTGTCCTTCAGAATGTCAAAGACATTAGCAAATAACATGATGGCAAATATATAGTCTTTTATCTGATGGGGACAGTATACCTTACAGAAGTTGGAGGTAAGCATCAGCAGGATTATCAACAGGATTTTTGGAAGCTGGCTGTGTGGAGCAAAGCAGCTGCTTGGTCTATGAAACATACTGCATGAAGTAACCCTTTTACAGTGACTTATCCTGCTGCCTCTTTTTGAACAGTTACATTTTAATCACCATCATCATTGTCATCATCACCACCTTCCTTAGATGAGTGAAGGTCAAATCAAGTCAATCAAGGGTGGAGGCTGGAAAAAAGGGGAGTATTGGGTTTTCGTGGCAAGGTTTTGGTAGCGGGGGGTGCTACAGGTGTGGCTTCTGTGAAAAGCTGCTAGAAGCTTCCCCTATGTCTGATAGAGCCAATGCCAGCTGGCTCCAAGACGGACCCGCCGCTGGCCAAGGCCGAGCCCATCAGCAATGGTGGTAGTGCTTCTTGGATAACATATTTAAGACAAGGAAAAAGTTTCTGTGCAACATCAACAGCAGTCAGAAGAGAGGAGTGAGAATACGTGAGAGAAACAACTTTGCAGACACCAAGGTCAGTGAAGAAGGAGGGGGAGCAGAGATTCCCCTGCAGCCTGTGGTGAAGACCATGGTGAGGCAGGCTGTCCCCCTGCAGCCCATGGAGGTTATCAGTGGAGCAGATATCCACCTGCAGCCCGTGGAGGACCCCATACCGGAGCAGGTGGATGCTCGAAGGAGGCTGCGAGCCCATGGGAAGCCCGTGTCGGAGCAGGCTCCTGGCAAGACCTGTGACCCAACGGAGAGAGGAGCCCACGCTGGAGCAGGTTTGCTGGCAGGACCTGGGACCCTGTGGGGGACCCACGCTGGAGCAGTTAGTGAAGAATTGCAGTCCGTGGGAAGGACTCACGTTGGAGAAGTTTGTGGAGGACTGTCTCCCATGGGAGGGATCCCACGCTGGAGCAGGGGAAGAGTGTGAGGAGTCCTCCCCCTGAGGAGGAAGGAGTGGCAGAGACAAGGTGTGATGAGCTGACCGCAACCCCCATTCCCTGTCCCCCTGTGCTGCTGGAGGGGAGGAGGTAGAGAAATCGGGAGTAAACATAAGCCCAGGAAGTATCAGATTTGATCTGATTTGATCGGCAATAAATTAATTTCCCCAAGTCGAGTCTGTTTTGCCTGTGACGGTAATTGGTGAGTGATCTCCCTGTCCTTATCTTGACCCATGAGCCTTTAATTATATTTTCTCTCCCCTGTCCAGCTGAGGAGGGGGAGTGATAGAGCAGCTTTGGTGGGCACCTGGCGTCCAGCTGGGGTCAGCCTACCACAAGGGGTACTTGCCTGGTGCCAGTCTCACAAATAAAGCAGCACAGACCTTTCAGACTTGTTACCCACACCTCAAAGTCAGCCTCTAAAAAGCCAGCATTTCCCCTGTTTGACAATCCTGATGCTCTTGTTCTCCAGCCTCCAAGCCTGAGGTACTTCAGTGGTAATTGTTTCTGAAGACACAGCATGCACTCCCTCTTTCTTACAGTAATACTTATGGGAGAATTTGCTTTGGAGGCCACTGTATCACTAACTGTTGAATTTTTCAGTAATACATTCATGATAGCAAAACACACCTGTTGTGCTGGTTTTGACTGAGATAAAGTTAATGTTCTTTATAGTAGCTAGTATGGGGCTATGTTTTGGATTTGTGATGAAAACAGTGTTGATAACACAGGCATGTTTCAGTTACTGCTGAGCAGTGCTTACACAGAGCCAAGGCCTTTTCTGCCTCTCCCCCCAACCCCAGCAGCGAGGAGGCTGGGGGTGCACAAGGAGTTGGGAGGGGACACGGCTGGGAGAGCTGACCCCAACTGACCAAAGGGATATCCCATAATATATGATGTCATGCTCAGCATATAAAGCTGGGGGGAGAAGAAGAAGGAAGGGGGAGGATGTTTGGAGTGATGGCGTTTGTCTCCCCAAGTAACCGTTACGCGCGATGGAGCCCTGCTTTCCTGGAGATGGCTGAACACCTGCCCGCCCATGGGAAGGAGTGAGTGAATTCCTTGTTTTGCTTTGCTTGTGTGTGTGGCTTTTGCTTTACTTATTAAACTGTCTTTATCTCAATCCATGAGTTTTCTCACTTTTACTCTTCTGATTCTCCCCCTCATCCTACCAGGGCGAAGTGAGCGAGCGGCTGCGTGGGGCTTAGTTGCCGGCTGGGGTTAAACCACAACACCTGTAAATGAAACAGCCTGTGAACACCTCTCTGACTTCAGGTCTTACAGCTCAACTAATATTTCAGAATAGGCTGACTGCATCTACACTACCTGGTGGGACTGTTCTCTGGCCTGAGTTAAATCCAGTATCATGTCTAGACATGGCCTGGGAGGGTGCTGAACCAAAGCTGCACCTTGGACCTCACTGGCAATGTGACAGACAGCACTAACATGTGCTAGTCCATAAGCTCTAGCCTGATTGGTTTGTAGACATAGTTTCCTACCCCTATGTCTGTTGTCTTGTCTTAAATAATAATTTCTTCATATGCAAGACTGCTTTTTTTTTCAGTATTTAGCAAAATGGGCTATGCTACTACTGAGGCGAATAATTATTTTTATATTAGCCTGTAACGGAAATATTTCTTTATTTTAGTAGATTTCCTTTATATGAGTGTATCACACTGCTTCAATATTGCAAATTACATTTGTATTCATGAATAGCTTGTGGGCCAGTTTAATTGGCAAAAATCACCTCTAGCACAAACACAAGAAAAGAATAAAATAAACAAAGTCTTTCACCTTTAACTACTGTTTCCAGTGATCTGGTGGGCTGATGACAGGAAAAATGCTTATGTTGTTAACTCACAGTCAATCAGACACCTCCTGGGTGTTAATCAGCAGTTCTAATTGTATCTTTCTTAGCTTTATGAAGAGTTCAAGCACCTTCACTTGTATTTATACATGCTATGATGTACCTGTTCACCAGTAGGTGTTCAGAACTATGCCAGAAATTTAAGTTCACATGCAAATGTAGGGAAGTAAGACTTCAGATAATAAGGAACATAAAATATAGTTATATGTGCACAATTTTCACTTTACATAAAAATAATACCCAACACCCGGCAACAATTTTAAAGCTCTCTCCATTATTCCATCTGAACAGATAATTTACTTTGGTGTTAGGCTATTTTTTGCCCAATCAAAACTAATCATCCTGATCAACTCTAATGACATAATGTTTGAAATAGGATTATTTTGCTTGATCTGCTGCAGGGCATTAAAAATTATATTTCCTTCCAGGCTAGACTACATTAGTTCTTGTTCACTTGCTTAATTTCAAGGGAAACTTTAAGGAAGCAGGCACTAATTCTCATTTAATTGGAATGCCAATACTTTCAACTCTGAAGTACTTCAACATTTCAGCTTTCAGCAGTAATTTTCAACTTTTTATAATGACTTTTTTTGTCTAAGACAGATAATAATTTTTTTCCATATCATTGTTATGTCTTTAACAGAGTTTTTTTTCTGGAAAAAAAATACTTTCAGAAATTTTTGAAATGCCATTGAGTGATGCTTTCAAAAATTTCTAAATCATCTCTAAAAATCTGATTTGTCATATGCATACCAAGAACACAAAGAATGACAAAAATTCCCATACTGAATCCCAGCAATGCACCATCTACTCCAATACTTGTCCAACAGCTGCCAGATGCGGAGAAGTTTTTTAAATCTTATATTTAGTAGTGAAGCCCCTTTCTTCATTGCAGACTTCCTTTAAGACTGAGGAATCCAGGGTTGGTCCTGACTTTCCTCCTCTGCTTTGAAGTCATTTACTTTTTATCTGTCTTTTCTGAGACAGCTGTTTCATTTCACTGATAGATGTTATGTCACCTTACAGCTATCTTGGGCTTCTTTAACTTTATGAGGGCTGTTTTCCTCTACACATTTTCATTTCAACTCTTGTCTTCTTATATAAATGATGAGCTCTTTAAAAACATACTACTGTAATCTATTGGCACAGATCAAGGAGTGTCTGCAATCCACAAATGAAACTGGTGTGTGGATTGTGGTTATCTCAGGTCTATTCTGTTCTAGACACCAGAATCATAAACTTTGACATTTCACAGAGGAAATGAAACAGTCTTATATTTTATCTGGCATAACTATACCCTCATTTGTTTCAATTGTCTCAAATTACACTGGCAATATATACTGTTAGTAACAAGACCAGTTATACCAAAGATAATAATAAAAATATGTTTGTTTCAGGCTGAACTGAATTTTCAATTTGGTTGCTTTCCAAAATAGAGCAGTAGTCAAAGTAGTATATTAATCTGCACTATTTAAGCTTTAATGGACTAGGAAACATGCTTTTACATTAATATGATTTAAACCTAAAGTACTGCAGTTCTATTAAAAATAAATCAGCTTCTGCACGCACGTCTGAATAACCAGGGTTTTTACAACTTGTATTGCTTTTTCTTTTCTCTAAAAGGAGGAGACAATCCTGAAGGGACTGACATGGGGACTGCAAGCTGCAGCAAATAAGGAAGAACATACCTGACAGCGGAGGTGTAAAGGAAGTGACCTGATTATCTTTAACACACTTAGTCTCTCAAAAAATATACAAATGAACTATATTAATTTGTGGGATTTGTAATTTTTTCCACCCATTGTGTTGTTAATGCCTGATTCAAGCACAGCATCCAGGATCAGCGTAGGAGTCAGCCCACACCGGCCACGCTCAGTGAACATACATGTTTCCTGGGCTGTCTCTCTGTGAGCGCTTTGATACACAGCCTTTCTTTTCTTGTATGTTGCTCTTCCCTTGCCCAAGATCCAGTATGAAGCAGCTGGCTTGCTCTGTCTGTTGTAGTTAGAGGTTCTTTCCTTTATGCAGAAGGATGAAAACTCTTCCGAAGGCTGGGGCAGAAAACCAGAGAGGGAAGATCACATCCGCCAGGTTGCCAAAGTTTTTGGTGACAGGGAAGAGCGTAAAGGAGAACAGTAGGAGGGAGGAGAGGAAACATGAACTTGGGCACTGGAGTCTCATTTTGGAAATATTATAAATTTCCATGACCTTTTTTTCTGATATAGATATTGTGAAGATACAAATGGGAAAACTGCTAGTATGGTGAATAGTATAAAGCAGTAAAAGAAAATGGTGAGACTTGCCTTTCAGGAATCAATGTAAAAAAAGGTTGGAAGCGTATCTTAATTTGGCACTGATTGTTAGCTGCATGCATCAGAGGAATTAAAGAAACATTGAACTTCACTGTATGAACAAAAATCTAGTCTTTATTAACTTCACTGTGTGGGAAATCAGACCCATGGTTTTTACAACAGTAAAATGCTAATGCTGGTGGTATAGTAGTATATTTTCGACTTCTTATTTGAGGGTTATTTTTCTACTTCAGTATTAAATAATTTTATGATATAATTTATTTTATATATTAATATGAAGCTTATAAGTATAGATACTTTTTTAAAAACAGCTTTTATTAAGTTATAAATTATATTTAATTTTTTTTATTTCATATGGACTTCATAAAAGTTGCAGTTTTATAATGCTGTGCCTTTACTTAATCTTCAGTACTTGTCTTCCACTTCTAGAGTGTGATGAATATAGCTTCACAGTGGCCTGAAGTATACTTAAGTGGATGTGACAAGCTCTAAATATTCAGTAAGTATCTTCATTATAAAACTCTACAGTAAAAAAAAATGTTAAGACAACAATGCTAAGATTATAAAGCCAAGTGTTTGAAAGTAAAGCCACTCCAGTGTGCAGCAGAATTTATCATCCCTTCTGCTGTTAGTCATTTATTAAGCAATTGAGTAGTCCCTTTTTCTAACAAGATTTGTGCTTCTGTGAGCAGTGATGTTGTGACCTATAGCTCGAGCAGTCTCTGGAAATAAAAATAATTCGTAATAAGCTGAACACAATTCAGTCATGTCCACTATTAATATTCATTCTTGAAGTTTAGCTGATCCTTCAGCTAACGTGATAGTGCTTTTGCACCTGAATTAGGTACTATTTTAAAAAGGAGAAGAAAGAAAACAGGTTCAGGTAATGAGTATTCAGTAATTAAGAGATTATCCTAGTTCATGAATGACATTTGAATGTAGATCTGAGGCTTTGTACCAAGAGCAGGCAAACACTCTGGGAGAAGAAATTGTTCACAAAGTGTTCACTACTAGTGACTAATGAAAGATAAATGTTATGTTCAGGACATTTAAAATCTTCAAAAATTCTTATGAATATTGTTTTTGTAATATTTAATTTCTAAGCCTAAATGTTAGATAACCTTTTCATCTTCAGAAACACTAAATCAGTAGGAGATCCCTAGCCTAGAACCGGGCACTAAAATTGTTCAGAAACACTAAATGCTGCAGTAACTGTAACTATAACTACATGAATAAAAGACCTTAGGTGCACAAGAAGGCAGGATTTCTGAGTTACCTTCTAGCCACTCAAATACTCTCAGCATCTTGAGGACATAAAAGCACACATAAATCCAGTTGTTTGGTCTCCAGCACAGTTGGGCTAAGCACTGCAGAAGGAGTCTAGCTGGGACATATTTCTGATTAGGTCATTTAACAGGAAATGCTAGAGGTGGCCTAAAGTTGTGTTTGTTGTCCTTCAAATCCTATTTCTTCACTCCTTTTATGGATTACAGCTTCCCCATACTGGAAGAGCTGTTCCTGCTATTTTGCCAATACATTTATCATGTTTTATTTACATGACTTATGTCCCTGACCTAGAACTCTTGCTTCTAAGACAAAGAAGATATGGCCTAGTAACCAATTTCTTCTTAATGACTCTCTGTGGTAAATGTCAACTATTTTAAGTATTACATGTAAGCTAATGTGGAGAAATAAGTAAGCAGATTTAGGACTTTTGTAGGTAAAAACATGGAAAGGACTTACTCAGAAAACCAAATAAGCCTGTATTTTGTTTTGTAATAAATGTGAATTCAGAAATTATTTAGACTGAGAGGGTGCTCTTTAATGAAGCCTAATTAGCAGTGTATTATATAACCATATTGAGGATCCAGTCCTACAGGAGACTGAGCACTTTGACAGTGATAATTATTCTGCATTTTCTCTGGCTCAGGCCAATTGTTTTCTTAGGCAGTAATTAACGAAAGGTTTATTTAGGAATCATCAGCTTTTACTATAACGATGAGTAGGTATGCCACCTTAGGGTATAGCACAGATGTCTAAAAGTAATTTGCTTTAACAGACAGCACCTAGTCTCAATTCAGAACATTCCAAACAGAGGTGTGTTTTAACCTATGCTTCTAGAGTGCTGGTTGCACTTTAATAGACTGCCAAACAAGTACAATATCTCCTACTGACATCAATGAGTTTTGGATTAGGACTATTTGATTAGCAGTTATATACTTTATCTGAGTTTGGAGCATGAAATGATGGTTCAACATAGCACAGCAATTTAATTTCTTAAAAGCTCAGCACATACTTAGCATTAGTCATGTAAAATTTACATGGAAAGATCTTTTTGTTTGTTTGTGGCAGGTTAATTTCCTGCAGCCTAGATTTCTTTGTCTCTTGGAATATACTAATGCTATCCAGTTAATTTTTGTCATTAAACCCTAAAACATTTACTAAAAGGAAAAGATTATAATTCTATCCCTTACACAGAATTGAATATTTGCTAACCTAAGATTAGGTAGAACACATTAGCATGTGCACAAGTACTTAATTGCATTAGTGATGCAAATGTTTTGCAAGATTATGGTTTTGTAAATAAAATGATCTTGTTATTATGGAGAATTTGTGATAACTGCAATGTGAAGGAGGCTCCGAGGCTATGAGAAATGAGGCACACTACAATGTTTAATGCCTAAACCAAGGGTTTCTTTAAAATCCATTGAATCCCAAAAAAAGTATTGAAAAATAGCTGTTTAATTTTAATGGTAGATTCTGTAAAAGTCTACTCTGATTTTATTTTTGTTCTGTATGGATTACTTTAACTTTACTGTAATATAACTGAGCAATTTTTTCCTGGCTAAGCTTCTGGATGTTCTAAATCCCCACAATAGAAATCACATGTGAGTACAGAACCACTTTCACACCTCCAACACTAAAACTTGGAATACCTATTCATACATTTAATTTCCAAAATATTAGAAAATTTATTATGTGACATGAAATATGCTGCAACAAATAGCTAGGATTCTTAGGAAATAGGGGATTATTTCACATTTACACTTGGCAGAGGATAGTCTGCATGTTGAAAATTGGTGCTTATGTGTCTAAATATTATTATTATTTTCTATCCATGTGAAGCTGTTTACTAAATTTCTTACATTTGTATTTTAACATTAAAGTGTTGATTATCATTTGCTATTAATAACAATTCTTTTTGCTTTCTTTTTTTTTGTGCCATATTTCTTGAACATCTCCATATTTTTGCTGAATTCTGTGGGAATCGTAGGTGAACAAAGATAACAAGTTTGACTGTAAAATACTTTTATTGCTTAAATACAAAGTATTCTTCCTTGATTAGCAAATAAGAGAATCTTAACATAATTCTTCTTTGATGACCTTCATAACTCAGCATGGTTTTTGCCAGAGGCAGCCATCCCAGTCTTACAGCTATCAATACCCTTCTCTCAGGGTGCAGGAAGGGCTGGCTTCTCCCTAAGGGACAGGGAGCTGGGAGCAAGTCATGATGTGAGAGGCATTTATGTTGTGGAACATGTAAGAGTAGGAGAAAAAGAAAGAGAATACCATTTAGGTGGCAAAATAATATTCACGGGAATTGGGATACACTAAGATGCATAGCTGCTTGTGTAAGCCTCATTCCCCTTCCCTGTGTGAGCAGGTCATGGGCTGAAGAAAGCCAAAGTATCAGGTAAAACTAGCGTATAATCAGTTAAGCCATCATAAGATTTTTACATAAAGAAGCAGAAAGCGCATATTTAGCTCTTCTTGAACATGAAACTGTGATTTTGAAAACTAACCTCCCATTGTTTACAGCAGAGCTTAAAGTGCTATTCCTTAGTTTTCTTAAAGAAAAGGCTTCATAGAACTCCACAATCCTATTTTTCCTCACTTGACTTTGAGTTTTAAAGCTGTGACCCATTTGTGCTGAATTTCAGCATTTTAACCACATGCCAAGGGAAAGTTGGCATTTCACTGTATTTTGTAAGGAATGTTAGCCAGAATATATAAGCCAGAGCATTTGTAGGTGCCTTTTATAGCTTTAAATCTAAATAGAATTTTTTTTTTTTCTGAAAGAATAACAAGGCTGGGTTTGTGTCCAGAAACACTGTACAACCTCCAGCAGTTTGTGGCATCTCAGGTACAACATATTAAGAGGGGACCAATTCTGGAACATTTGTTGGGAAGATGGCCAAAACTTTTCTGAGGAATCCACCCAATGCAGGACAAACCATGACTTTAACCATGTTGAACAAACAAACAAACAAACGAACAAATAAAAAAAAACACAGCTGAACATCAATGTAATTTCAAAGCCATTTCTTTTTTCCATGGATTTTCTCTCTGCTTTTTTGCTTTTTTGCCTGTTACATCAAAAAAGGTAGAAGACATAAAAAGGGCATAGAATATTCTATAATGTAAAAAGAAAACCTTAAACTGTTCTTACTCCAAGTTTCCTTACGATATGTATTGGTAGATGTAGATATAGGTGCATATATGTGTATACATACATGCATATATACATATACACATGCATGCATGCATGCAGTGCCGGATCCTCAGCTGATGGAAACAGTTATTACTTATACCGATTTGATTTGTCAGAGGAAGAGTATGTGTCTGGTAAGGACATATACAATGTCACAAGTAAATATAATAAGAGTTAAACAATACTATTCTATTTCTGTATTAAAATCTAAATATAAATGCATACATATATACATGCAGACATATATAAGTATATATACACACAAATATGCAAGAGACTGGTTTGCAGCTATCTGTCTATCTGTCCATTTATCTATGTAATTTCAAAAAATTTCTGTAATACCATGATGTTTTACTGCCATGAAACTCATTTCATATTCCATCAGTCCCTTTGAAAATGATGAAGTGAGATCATTTACCCTGTTCTTGTTAATGGGCTGGGTTTTTTATTCTTACTACAACAAAATGAGAGAATAGCTTGGCAAATTCATATCCATTACTACAACAGATGTACTGCAGTGATACTAGTCAGATCATGTTTAATATTTGTGCTAATAAAGAAAAATATTCTGTCATTTGACAAAGTCTGAAATGAGAAAAGTTGGTGTATTTTCTTTCTGTTCTGCAAAGGCTCATGATCGGACTGAAAGTAAGCCTGACCTCCAAATTTCACGTCTTTTTGTGAAAACTCCTGCAAAGTTCAAGAATGCTTGGGCACATATGACTTTGTCTGGGACTTATGTAAGTTTAAAGATATCTGCTTTTAGCATGAGGTTGTAATTAGTAGTACTTTGCAGGCATCCAAATGTCTCTAAGCCTTCTGCAAAATTTAATTAATACTTATAACAACCTGGAGAGGTAGTCATGGGAGATAAAGGAATCCTTTCACATGAATTGAAATGCAGCTGTCCTTGGACTGGCATGTAGCAGCTGTTTAACAGGAGGTGGAAGCACAGTTTAAGGCTGGAGATGAGCTAAAAGCAAGAGGAAATTTCCATAGTAAAGGTATAGCATCCAAGGTTGGTTAAAGGATGGACATTATGGCGAATGCTCTGTTGACTATATCATGATTCCATATGCCTGGTTTATGATTACTGTAGTTTGCTGTAGATTGATTAGAAAAATGGATACTTCACTAATGGATGTCTTCTATGTACTTAGATGGACAGATAATTAATTAAATGGATCAGATGCAAACAAAATTATATTTTGTTAAAAAAGATGTGCCAAATGGTACTTCTGATTTCCTCAATGTGAGCAAAACATCACAAATCAGAGCAGATCTATTCTATTAGTTTTGGAACAGTCTCCTGAGGATGTGTGGAAGAGCAGAAGCAATATTTATTTAAAATAAAGTTGTCATTTTAGTTCTCAAATAATAAGATGTCAATATAAAATCAAAATAAGGTAATTTCCTATTATAAGATCGCTATTGATAGAGGTATCTTAAGCATTTTGGAGGCCTTGTTTGCAGCATTGACTGGAGGTCTTTGGACAGGTATTGTGTTCACAGAGCAATTCTCCACCATATGCACTTTGGAAGTGATGAGCATGTATGTTGGAGTTATCAGAGTAATTTCTGTATATAGAATAGTCCCTTTCCAGAGTTTCTGGCAGTGAAAGGTTTCAAGAAAAGTGGCTTCTCTTTATGAAAAGACGGTCAACAGCTGCACAGTTTTATCAGGATTAGAGAATCTGCCTGTAGGTTGTGAGGGATTCTTCTCCCATAGCACTTGCTGGGGAACCTTCAGAGATTTACAACAGGCCCAGGCCCATAGCCTGCACCTTTGGATGGCTCTGGCTGTTGATATGGCTTTATTAAAGCATCTATTGTAGTTCACTTTCATTAGTGCCATATTAAAGGCTTAGAAGCTAATACAACTCTCCATTTTCTGCTGTTGTAGTTCATACAATATTAATATATTAAATATCATTACTTTCAAATGACTTGTGATAAAGAGAGTCAGCAATATTCCCCTGGATTAGTTCCTTCATTTAAACAGACATGCTTCTACTGCAGTGTGGTAGTGGCAATAGTATTTTGACAAACAGCTATAAACCAAGAAAAAGTCCTACTTTCCAGTATTAATCCATCAGGAAGCTTTTAGGGATTCATCTTGTCTGAAATATTCATAGGCAGCAAAATGTCCTGAATGCCCTACAGAATTTGTGCAGAGTCAGGCAGGTGATTGATAGTGAAGTTCTGTTCTGAGTCACTCACAGTGTGTAATTCTATTTGTCTTGCCAAACACTAAAGAGCAAGCAACTCATAAAATGTAAGGGTAACGGAGCTCGTATTTTCCCCCATTTAAGAAAGAACCTGGTGTCTCCACTTCACTGTACTTCACTGAATGTAACAAATTTCCATTAAATCAAAGGAGAAAGGCACAGTATTCCTAGAGGAGCACTTAGAAACTGTATTAGGCAGGTGTCATTTATTGTGTCATATATATTTGTGTACCTGATTTCAAAAAACTTCTTCACAATTTTACTTCGTAAATGTCTGAGATAAATCAATAGAGAGCTCTCTCACTTCATTTATAATGACATTGAAAATATATTGGAGATCTCCAATGAGATCCTACCATTCAGTCCTTAAGTGAAAAAATCCAACAATCCCGATAGTTCACTAAAATACCATTAAGTCAGTAAATACTATCTTAATTTACCTAGTTATACTATGACAAAGTAGGTAATAAAATACACACGTCAGGTTTGGTTACCTACTTTTGTTAAAATGCCTCAGGTTTTTTTTGTTTGGTGTTTTTTTTCAAGAAAATGCTGGTCATATTTGCACGCCCTGTCATTAGTTTATTTCCATTACTCTACTGTTCTGCAAACCTCTAGGGAAAGGCATCTGGTCTGGTACAAAAATATGAATTAAAGATGAAGCATCCGCTTAAACTCTGCCTTTCATTGTTTTTCTCATTTTAAGCTGAGCTATCAAAATCGTTGGACATTTTATATAACATTTATTTTTTGTTTTGGCCAGTGTCCATGTAGCTGCTTTCCCAGGGGGCCTCAGCTGATAACATGCAACCATCTTTCTTTCTGCTGAGTCTCGCTGCATCTCTGTGAAAATTTGTTTTGACAGAACTTGTACAATGTCCTCCTACCAGGATACTGCTGGGAATAAAACCCAGCCATACCCAAAGGTGATGTACATGTTCTGTAGTTTCAGAGCTGGACTGTGCCGATTGGGAAGAAGGCTACTCATGCAATAATATAAGTGCCCCATGTAGCATCCTTTGCAGCCATCAAAGGTATTACAGCTGAATTATCTGCCTTTTGCCACATTTCACCAAACAGGGAAGTTAATGAAATACTGGTAGAGATCCTCCCTGGCTTCCCCAAGAATTCATGGCATTAGCCAAGAAAGTGGACTAGGTGACTTGTTGCTTTTCCTACCACTTTAATGCTAATAAGGTACCCAGTGACAAACAGCCGGTTTGTGCTGAATTTTACTGTGTACCACTTGAACACAAGCTGAGGAAGACTGAAACCTTACTCCACTCTTCAGTTGGAAAAAAATATTTGCCGATCCTCGCTGGCAGTCTGCATGTCATGGATGCAATTCGGGAGATCCAGAGCTCAAACTGGTGGAAACTCGTTGGCCTTGTTAGTGGGAACAATGCCTATCACTGCATTAAAAATGTGTCCTGTTTTTTCTAAGCATGGGTGCTATAGGATGTGGGAAGGGAAATATGCATGCTCAGAGACCTCATTTTTATATTGACTCAGTAAATTCAGGTATTTTACCTCTTTTGGGGGCACCTGATTCTATGAAAGACCGCAGGATTTCCCAACTTGCTCTTAGGACTTGTCATGTTTGGTTTCCTTCTACTTCACACATTGGCCATGTAGTGCAACAGGAACCACATTTGTTTGAGACAAAATGCCTCTATAAGGATACAAAGTAGGAATTTAAAAATGTGCTTACAGTTGAAAACTGTTCACATAATAAAGATAAATACAGTTGTAGTTGGAAGAAAAAGAAAAGTAGAGAAAAAAGGGAAGAAAAAATGAAAAAAACAACGAGGGGCTTATCCACCCCATACAGAGGGAAAGTCAGATTAGAGGCAACAAGGAAAAAGGAGGAAAATCAAGAACAGAGGAGTGCAGAACAACACAGAAAATAACTCTGTATCTGTACAACAATTATTTTTTATTCAGCAGCATCTTTCTGTTGCCCTACAATTTTTGTGATTGGACAATGTTCATCTGTTAGCTTGTTTATTGAATAATACCCTGTATTTTCAAGAAACATTATTTCTCTTGCATTTTTTTCACTGTTTGCCTACTTTTGCCTGTTAAATCAGATGAGTGGAGGAGAGTGTGAGGCTTTCTGCTTTTATATAGAACAATTTTGTCTGCTGGTAAAATCATGCATGGCACAAAACAGCTCATAGAATTGCCACAAATTATGCACCAATTCCCCCTCCCAAGTGTAGTCTAGATGAACCAACAAATATACTACAAATTCAGAAGTGTCTCCACATGCAAGCCTGTTTTTTTGCATTCTTATTCCTCTAAGCCTCATTGAAATCAGTAATGTAAGCATCCTCTTTCAATCAGCAGCAAAGACAATTGAAAAAATTACAAAACACAGTAAGCTGTAAAAGTAGGATTAATGCCTTCTGGCAAGATATTAATGGTACTGATTATACTCACATCTCAATAAAGAATCAATGGGCAAGATCCTCAGCTGATCTGAAGTGATGTCAGCAGAGCTGTAGAGCTGTGCTGTTTTAATATCCCAGGTGAAGATGACATTTGATTTAGGAAAAGCCACGTTGCATCCTTGATTCCAGAATCTAATTACCTGGAAATGCTGGGGAAGAGCAGAAAAGTGTTACTTAATAGGCCTATGTCTGAGCAGATGAACGGCTTATTGCCTGCCATTAGTACTCTAGAGTGCACTGTAGTTAAACAGAAGGATACCTGTGGAAGGTACAGTTGGCCAAAAATAAGTCAGCTGCTTCTCTGCTTAAAATGTGAAAATAGAAAGAGGGATCAAACTCACTCTCGGTATTGCCTGGATTCTGGGTCCTATCATGAAGTCCACGTAACTTCTCCTCCAGGATCAGGCTGATGACTGAAACTCTGGTTAATTCCAGTGTGGTTTCTACCACTGTGCAATAAGGTCAACAGAGAGACTCAGGCTGTGATTTCTGTGCTCTGGGCAAGTGTAAAGGAAGGTAAAGTAAATGCCTTTGGAAGCTCTTTTTGTGGGCAAAACTGAATGGTAAAAAGGTTAATTATTTACACTGTCTGCCAGCAGTGTAAGAACAGCATGTGTTCAGAACAGGAGTCAGACTCCTGCTGAGGAATATGGTCAAGATAAAACAAATGCCAAGAGACTGATAAAACAATGCAAATGACAATACTTGCCTAGCTTGGTAGAGCAGATGGGATAGGATAGACATACTAATAAGGTGAGGTCATTCTACGAGGATGTCACCATATGGAGGCAAGAATATTAACAACAACAAAGCTTGATAAAGGACAAAAATGGAATTATCACATGAATTGAATACACATTTACACAGAATGCAGTTATAGATAGATGGTGAGATATTTTGATGAGTGCTTTAATGAAGAGCTCAGTAAAGGTGAACAACATTGGTTGAACTCACTCTTGAGGAACTGGATTTTGACAAGTTCCAAGAGGCATCAGGATTGTTCAAAAAACAAATCTTCTGGTATCAACCCACTGAATTCCACTGAAGTATTAAACATATGAAGGGGGAAGTCAAACAAACTCTCTACACATTCATTTCATTTGTTTCGATATTTAAAAAGATACCAGAGGATTTTTCAGAAAGAAGTTGCTATACGCCTGGATTTGAAAAAGGGAGATAAAATGGAAGAAGTGTGAAGGTATTCTGTTCCTGTTTATGCCTGGTAACAGCCTATCTCTGAGGTCCTTTTACATTGACTGATTCATCCTAGAAAGGCAATATAAGTCAGATCATTGCAGAATCAATATGAATTCCAGCAGAAGATGTTCAAATTTAGCTACTACTTGAGAAAAGAAATATGACCAGAATATACACATATTTTTATATCATTTTTAGAAACAGGTAATAAGGTCCCATGCAATGACGTGAAATACAAAAAAATAATTTAGAGGCTCTTAATAAAGTGATTACAGTGCCTTGGTTGTGTATCTTTAGCTCAAAAAAGCTGCAAAAGCAAGGAATACCATTTCTTTTTTGTTTGACAGCTGGTTGTCAGATTTTGGACAAGCCTAAATAGACATTCATAACCTCCAATTTCAGTACTGAGATAATTTGCTATCTAGGACCATTAATTACTAATAAATATTGGTGAGGGAGGAAGTTTAGGCATGCACAAAGAGCTTGAATTCTCTTCTCTGCCTGTGGAGAATTATAGCTCTATTTAGCTACTAAGAAAGACCCTGTTTCAGTTGTACCAGGCCAAGTGTTCCATATGAACATGAACTTAGTCAATTCACTAAGGAAGAAAAGTACAGACAAGTACATGAAAAAAACGGACTTGATGTTTTGTGTCCACTAAGGCAATATGGGGAGACAAAATTCTAATAAGAAGTGATAGGAAGTCTGTGCAAATCCACACATAACCAAAAAAGCAGAACCGAGCTCAGCTGGAATAATGAAGAGTGATTAGATAAGTGCCCATAGGAAGGCTCTTATGATAGTATTTGATCCTGTGTCCATTGAAGAGAATGATGGAGAGCAGGGCAATATCTAAAAGCGGCGAACAGGAATGACCAACAATAAGAAAAACATCCCAGTACATTCCAGAAGAAGATAGGGTCAGTCTGTGAGAGAGGTCATGCAAGGCCTACAGAGCCAGGTCCCCAGTGGGACATGAATTTCAGCAGGCCTCAGGAATGGTAAATAAATTTTCTCTGTGTGTACCTCCAACACTAGGACCTGAAGGTCAGGCTGACGAGGGGGCTGCAACAAATGCCCTGACTCATATGGGAAGCCTTCTCTGGCAAGGGAACTTTCTTGAGACAGTAAATAAATGTGAGTGTAGCGGCTAAACACAGAAGAGCTGATCTTAGCAAAAACTGACTTAAATTTTTCTAACTACTTAGTGAAATATCCATGATTTTTTGTCCTCAAATGTTTGGAAGTATTTTCTGGTACTGCCTAATCAACAGACACTCATATGCATATCCTTGAGCAATATTTCTGCCTTTGTTCTATTACCATAACCATCATCACGCCTATCCCCTACCTCTGTTACAATACTTTTTCACTGGAGATCTACATACTCCACATATACTTTTGTGGAACTTATTGTCCCTTATATTTAAAAAGAAAATGTAGTCTCTCATTTCTCTTTTTGAAAGGCTGCTTTTCTTTTCTGACAATGGCTGATACAGAACAAAGATTCCCTTCTCACAGAGCTTTTTTTTGCTTACCACATTATCCACAGCTTCCCTGTTTTTCACCTTCGGTATTTTAAAAGGCAGAAACTGAACTGTGTTTGATGCATTTCATTTCATGTGAGAAATAAAAGAAATACAGGGTTGAAAGCTTAGAGATGGACAAAGGGTTATTAGAATCTATGACTCCTCTTGCAGCTTTGTCTTCTGTAAGGCTTTCCTCTTAATATTAAAAGCTGATCATTCAGTAAAAACTATTGCAGAGAAAAAAGTACTCAAAAGTCACTTTTGCTATATTCAATAAATATTATAACTCTTAAGATGTGTTATCATTTTATAAACCTATGTGGAGGACTATTTTGACTGCTTTGATATATACAATTTGACAAATAGATATGTTTATATCTCTGCGTATATAAATGGATTACAGAGTATAATTTATAAAAAAGAAATACTCTCACTTGCCACAAGGGCTTCTTCTCTCACTTAAAAGCTACTGCTTTTTTAACCCTGTAGAGCTATTTACTTTGAAATTGTAACAAATAGAAATAAAACTTTTTCTGATCCTGGTAACTTGCACTTTGAGTTTGGTATCTGACAAGTCCCTTTCTGATAGTTTTTTTTTTTTATGTTATTCTGCCTCCAAATACAGAGAATGTTACAATTTTGGTCTGATTTACAAGAATTTAGGAATGCATTTTCAGTTCCCTCCCAGGAGGCATTGTTATCCTTTAGCAACTCTATGGTCTGGTATAGCAGAACGAAGCTTACCACTTTGATGTCAATTCATATTAAAGCAGCGCAGAGTATTAAACTAGTGATCCATAGTTGCAAAGAGTCAAAACCGAACAGTGCCATTTCAGAGAGCATTCATGAATTCAGCTTCAGGAAAAAAGAATTAATACTCATGGCCAAAGGACAGAATAGCAACATTAAATTTTATCTTTTGATAGGTTACTTAAAAATTAGTGATATGAATGGCAGCATAACTGAGAGGTTATTATCCTTATAATTAAACCATGATTCACCTGGTAAAAAAAATATTATTTTCTTAAAATTCATGCAAATTATCTACTTCAGTTTAAATTTGAAAGAGAAAGATGACAAGTTAATGGGAGCTACAATAACACTTTGGTTGAGACTTAATTAGTGGGAGCCATCAGACCTTTCATTTTGCATGTTATTAATCTTTTTCTACTGAAATTGTTTTAGCAAATCACAGTTCACAATTTTTGGCTTGTGTTTGGCAGCTGAATCCAAATTCTCTGGGATAAAATTAGTTTCTCTGGTTTACTCTCATGTGTGGATGAAAAGTTAAATCACACTCAGTTACCACCTACTTTGGCACAATTGTATATGAACAGAAAGACCAGAATTAGCATAACTACCAACTAAGAATGAAATGAATTATTTCTAGAAGGATACATCTTGGCACCATCATGTTGTTCAGCACTGCTTGGACCTAGTAGTAAAGCTTAACTTCTGGGGGTGCATACACGGCAGCCAGAAAAAAAAAGAAATATATAAATTTCTATGTGTAGTGTAGAAACCTGCTTCTGAAAACCTTCATTGGAAATACGCAAGTGTTAGACATGAAACCTGGCTGAATGGTCAGGCCCAGGGAGGCCAGTGTTTAGTGGCATATCACAGGGGTTGCTACTGGGATCAATGCTGTTTGACATCTTTATTAACAATCTGGAGCATGGGACAGAGGGCACCCTCAGCAAGTTAGCAGATGATGCAAAACTGGGAGGAGTGGCTGATACAGCAGAGGGTTGTGCTGCCATCCAGAGGGACCTGCGCAGGCTGGAGAACTGGGCCAACAGGAACCTCTTGAAGTTCAACAGAGAGAAGTGCAAATTCCTGCATCTGGGGAGGAATGTGTACCAGTGCATACCAGCCAGCTGAAAAGCAGCTCTGCAGGGAAGGACCTTGGGGTCATGGTGGACAACAAGCTGTCCATAAGCCAGCAGTGCACCCTCATGGCAAAGAAGGCCAACAGTATTCTCGACTGCATTAGCAGGAGTTTTGCCAGCAGGTCGAGGGAAGTAATCCTTCCCCTCTACTCAGCACTGGTGAGGACACACTTGGAGTGCTGGTTTCTGTTCTGGGCTCCCCAGTATAAGAGAGTCATGGACATGCTGGAGAGAACCCAGTGAAAGGTCATGAAAATGGTGAAAAGACTGGAGCATCTGTCCTGTGAGGAAAGGCTGAGAGAGCTGGGACTGTTTAGCTTAGAGAAGGCTCAAGGGGTATCTTATCAATGTGAAAAATAACTGATGGGAGACAATGAAGAGGAGGGAGCCAGACTTTTTTCAGTGGTGCTCAGCGACAGGACAAGAAGCAATGGACACAAATTAAGAAACATGAAATTCCATCTGAACACAAGAAAAACTTTTTATTGTGAGAGTGGTCAAACACTGGAACAGTCTGCCCAGTCAGGCTGTGGAGAATCCATCTGTGGAAATATTCAGAAACTGCCTGGACATGGTCCTGGGCTACTTTCTCTAGTTGACTCTGCTTAAGAAGGGGAGTTGGACTAGGTGATCTCAAGACTTCCCTTCCAGCCTAAATGGTTCTATGTGATTCTCTGCAATTTGATGGCATATTAAGTATTTTGTATTGCACCATTTTTTCAGTGCTATGGATCGGTAATAACAGGTGCTTCAGAACTTAATCTTACCTTGTTAATACTGGACACCTTCCTCATCCTTTCAGTTGACATACTGTGGAGTTTGCCAGCTAATTCAATGGAAGCCATTGGTAGAGAGTCAAATACAAAGGGAGTAGTCTGTAGAGAGCTAATCCTAAATCTCTGAAACCATGCCTCATGGCAGGGACAACAGACATTAGTTTTCTAAATGAATATACCTCAGAGCTGAACTAGTGATGGTGTATCCCCTTAGCCATAGGTGTAAGCATTGGGAACAAGCTGCAGATGTGACCTTCCTGGCTGGGAAGGTAACAACTGAAATGCACATTAGGTATTGTATTCTGTTTCTTGGCTGCTTAAACTCATGCCCATCTGTCAGTATGGCAGTATGCCGGTTAACAGTGTGATATGCCAGTTTTTCAGGTCTTGGGATAAACTGGAGGTACGCTTAGGTGGGCAGCTTGAGCATGACACTAAACATAATCTCTTCTGCAGGAGTCACTGCTTGGATGACGGTATGAAGAAGTCAATGCCTGCATCTTGTGATTTTACTTACTGATGTAAATGCCAAAGATGTGATAGACAAGGAGAGAAAACTAAGAAAGAGTTTGGGAGCTGTAGCTGCCAGAAGGAGAGTTTGCATTTTGTGGACAGTGTGAAAGATTCTTTAAGACTGCAAGCAATGTAAAATGCAAGCTTGGAGGTCCAGGAGTATACAGAATATTTTCTTCAGAAGCTGAATGCAGAGGACATACTTTTATGAAAGGAATTCAGGAGACAATTTCAGCTACAAACATTCCAGACTTGCTCTCAATGCCATTTTGCGCAGCTAAAAGCTAAAGCTGCAGTACTATGAGTGGTATCAAGCTGTAATTGTTAAAAAATTATTTTGCTAGTCAGCTTTTTTATTATCTCTTTTTACAGATGAATTTCAACCTGCTCATGAACTGTTTGCTTGTTATCGATAACATTTCAGTAGTGTGAAGCATCCTTTAACAGAGAGAGTTTTGCTTCTTGGTATCAGCTCTCCTACGTTAAGGAAATTACGTTCTTAACATGTTTTACTAGAGATGAACTTGAAGTTTGGCATGAGCTTAAGTGCTTTGTTGAACTGAACACTGTGAGTATAATCTTCATAAATTGCTTGCGTTAATCAAAAAGTGCTAATTAGTAAATAAGCTTCTTTTTGGAAAAGGCTGCATTCATTTATTAAGTTAAATAAAAAAACCCTCTTCCCTCTGAGTGGCCCATGTAAAGAGGATGACAGATCACATCCCAAATCTTGAGGGGAGCTAAGACCTCCTTATTAAATATTTCCAACAGGTAGACCTCACCGGGAGGAGGTGGAGCTGCCTGATGCTCCGTTATGTGTTGGGTATCTGTGGAGAAGCAGGTCAAAACAAGCTTTCAACCATCAGCATAACTGTTGAACTTCATGGAACATTGTATCTTCTGTAGTTTTTCTTTTTCACACTATGGAGCTATAGCTGAGTGCCTCAGACCTTGTCCATCATGATTAAATGGATCATGTCCATTTGAGCCCATGCTCAAAGCCTGTTGTCTGGGGCCATTGAAAAGAACAGACTGTATTTTGCTTGAGCCTGCAGGCATGCAAGCTCCCTGGAAGCAGTTTTCATCATGTTCTGCAAGGCTGAGACAATAGTATATGTGTCCACTGCTCTTCCATGTGTAAAACAACCCTGCTTATGTGGAGCTGGAGGAAAAGGAGGGAGAAAGCACCAGAGGTGATTCTGGTGTTTGAATGGTTTTGCAACGAAAGGCTAAGGGTAGGAGACTGACAGTGAATTGTAACCATGGAGATGCCTACCAGTTTTTAAGTTAAAAAAAAAAAAAAGGAAAAAATTTATTTCTCTTCTAGGAAAATTGCTGTAGTGACAGTATCAGTCTGCTGGAGTTAACCCACCTTTCACCCCTGTGCACGTGTGTATTCTCCATGCAGGGCACAGGAGCAGATTGCGTATGCACTCTCTGAGCCCTTGTGTAGTTAAGTCACTGTCAGAGTGGCTGACTTCCATGCACAGTTATGAAGAAGAGGAGCAGAGATGGCTCCATATGTGAATGGTGACATGATAGAGTTGTGCTGGCAATGTGGGATTTCAGTCCTCCTACTTTGTAATCCCAGCCTCCCCATCCCCTGTTTACATAGATCCAACCAAATGCAGCTTCACTCTGATTGATTAGATTTGGCAGGTGGGTCCTGGGAATTGGAGAGGAGCTGCAGTACAGTAGTAAGGATGTAGGTATTGTCAAGATTGCAGCAGGAGTGACAGACAGGAGCTAATGAGCAGGACAGACAGCTTCAGCCCACCCCAGGAAAACTGTGTCTGAAGAAGGAGGAAATATGTTAATTTTCATTGCAATAGGAGGTGCCTGCCTGCTTGTCCATCTGCCTACACATTGCTCTTACATTGCTCTGGTGAATGGTGAGAGGAATGCTTCCTATATTCAATACATGAATTCTCACATCCACCCTCCCTATCCCCCAGTGCAGAAATACTCGTGTTCCCATTTTATAGATATGAAAGCTGTACTTTACATTGAAAAATGAGATACTTGCAAAATCTGCAGCAAGAAAGTTATTTTCGAGCAAATTAAGCTCTGCAGGGAGTCCAGCATTTATGATCTAAGCTGGGCAGTCCACTCAAATAAGTACTAATTTCCCAGAAATATTTGTAATGAAATGAGTGGAGAGAGAAATAGAATTTCTGTCTGAATTGTTCGTGATATTGCCACTCAAACTATTATTGAACTGTTCAACTTGAGACTTACCAACGGATTTGACGGGAAATATTCTCCCGGAAATTTTATGAGATCTTCATTCTTCCTGCCAGAATGTGAATATTAAGTACATAAAAGTAAGCTTCAGCCTGTAGTTTTAAATAACTTTCACATTTTTTTTTTGTCTTTTATAACTCTTTGAGATGCAAACTTACTTCCTATGATCAAACTCCTGTTGTCTTTTATAGTAGTTTTCCCAAAATAAATTGAACCCTACTGACCTTGATCAACACAAATTTTCATTAGAAACAGTGGAGTGTTTTTTTAATATAAAAAAAAATCTAGGCAGGATTGGTCCCTCAGTGTTTGAATGTATGGCATCTGAAACAGTTTTGTAAATAGTAAACAGAATCACTTGAAAAAAAAGTATTTTAAAAACAATGATGATGATGATAATGGAGATACAGTTTTAAACATGAGACTAGACTTTTTTTTGCTTTATTTATGCTCTTTTAAGATCATACAGTTCAGTTAAAACATTCTAAACAGTGATATAGCAATAATTTAACAATGCAAATGTGATGATTGTTTTTATTTTGTTTATGTTGAAAAGGCTAATTTTTCTTTTACAGCATTGGCTGATCATTTTATCTTTTATTTAGTGCACAGTTTTCTGCTTAGTGTTTCTAGAAGCTGGCTTTAAAAATACTGTAAAATGTGAGACCAGGTGAGCCTTCAACTGTTGTATATGTCAACCGAAAAATTAAAAAACCCAAAGTAAAAGAGAAAAAGTCAAACCACATTTCCAGAGGAACACCAGAGAGCTTTCTGCGGCAGTTGGCAGCTACATAAAGGCATTATTTTGCAGATATTATTGTTGATAGGTTTGATATACAGCATGGTTTGTCTGAGCCAATGGGATATTGTCCTCTTAACAAATCTCATCATGCCGGCAGTGTTGCTTCTATAGGATGGCTTATCAGCTCCAACCAGAGTCTGCTACACTTGCACTTGCCTTCATAGCCTGAGAGGAAAATAAATTGTTCCCAAGCAGTTAATAAGAAAGAATTATTGTGAGTAAGATGCATGACGTTATGAGAAAGCATGGTGTTTTACTGACTAAATGTTTCTTTGCAACTGTCCCCATCTTTGCTCACTTGGCAACATTCCCTCTTCTCTCCCCCTCCCTCCTGAAAAAAAAACCCACCTCGGGTTCAGTGTAAATGAAATGAACATTTCGTTTCTGGAACAGAGTCTCTTTAAACACTGTTACTGATGTGCTATTCTATTTCAAGAAGTGTACTTATGACATTTCTCCTCTGCATTTTAATATAGACATTGGAGCAGGCTGGAGAAGCATTCCAATACTGTCGGTGTTATGACAACATGCATCTTCATTTTTGCTATCTATGCAGTTATAAATGAGCATATACAAATATATTACATGGCATGTGAATATTAGATCTGAATACAACTCTCCTTTTTCTGTGGGTTAGCAGAGCCACTCCTGGAAAATTAGGGAGTTATGGTACTGAAGGTATGCAGTTTATGGGCCAAATGCTTCTCACCTTATATATGTGAGTGGGTCCATTTAAATTAATGGAGCTACACAGGTAATAACAGTGAGTGACATTTGGTCTTTTAGTCAATTCCTCACAACCATTGTCTGGGAATCAAAAACAATGGGGTCTTTGATAAACTCTAAGCTCATATGATGACTAATAAATACGAAGGGAAATGTAAGCATGTTGTCATATGGCTTTCCTGTCTTTTATGGTGGTACATAAGGTCCTGATTAGCCAAGCAATTAAGCATACCTTTAGCTTTACACTGGTCAAATCACATTTTGGGTAAGGAGAAATGCAAACTGTTTGCTTAACTGTGACATTATCCAGAGCAAATAGAGAAATTAGAAATCATATTTTTGATTGCATTTATACAATTCTGATTCTTTGTAATTCAGCCATATACCCATTTGTTATCCCAGTGCTCTCATGTAGGGTGTCTCAGAAAGAATGGAGAATTCTGATGCAGAAACCACATCTGAGGGAATTGTTCAGTATTTTATTGCTTTGAAATGGAAAGTGACTGTGAAGATCAAAGTACAAAAGAAATACACTGAAATATACAACACTATTACAACTCCTAAATGTTCTGGACTTCCTTAGTATCCGTAATCTGTGGTTCTCAAAACATTTTCAAATATTATTTAAATGTTTTAACATGGTGTGGACATAGTTATTCAGGTTTATAAGTAGGTAATATTACAAGCAGAAATGATCACCTAGTCTGTGAGAGGCACTAAATGACACAGCTGCCTGTGTTAGCAGGGGACTGACCAAGAAAGTAGTTCTGCATATTTTTGAGACCACAGAGTCAATTTCTAACATACCTGGAAATTGAACTTGTACCTTTCTTGTCAGTATTCTACTTCCTTTATTTTGGCTTTTGTCACAGTTAGATTTAAAGCTTGTCAAAACTCATAATGGAAATTTCAAAGATTGTGAATTCAAACTGAATTCATTGTTTCAATGCAAATCTGTATAGATTTTCTTTTTTTTCAATCAGTATTGGGTTTGTTAAGCCAACATGAATAAATGCAATCTTCTTAGCACATGTAGTCATTTCATTACAATTTTTTGATAACCCATAGGCAAGTTGTGACATCTATCTCAAATTCAGGTCAGCCAAAACTTTCCCTGACATCAATTTAATAGTACAAGAAGTTACAGGTCCCTTTTCCAGTGAAGCAGCTCACTATATGTGTATGGATGTGTATGTATGATATTGAAGCATTGCACCAAATGTGCATAAGTTCACATACTTTTCTTAGGAGTCTAGCTGAATCTTATCTGTTCTCACTACTTTTAAGAAAAGAAATGATTAGTTGTCTGAGATTTGCAGAAAGTAATCACACAGTGCATCAAATCTGCATGTGTTGGCGAAAATAGTCACAACAAAATGTATTATGCAGAACAACCAGTCGATTTGATTAATTCCTATTCAAAATAGAAAAATAGTAGGAAGATTTATTTCTTTTTATTATTCTGCACTACTAAAGCAAGTAAGAAGAGAAGGGGATAAGGGATAAATTGGATTGAAATCGAGATTGAGACAAGCAACATTCATAAATTCATATCCATGCTGCTCTCCCAGAGCTTCACAACTAATTGCTTTGATTTTTTTCTCTTGTTCTTATCTAGGCCATCCTCCATATGGCTCCATATGCCTGAGTTTTTTCACCTTGAATTAGTTCTTTGTGTTTTCTCCTCACCTACCCATAGCCTTTCTTAAAACTCGTGTCTGAGAACCTTAGACTTCTCTTCCTTGTGCTACTAACAAAATATTAAAAATTATCTACATTAAAACAGCTTCTAAATAAATTTGTGGTTAAAATGCATGCTTGGTCATTTTGCAGCAATTTGCAGTCCAAGTTGGTATACATCAGCATATCTCTAATGAATTCTGATTCTCTCCATGCTGATTCTTGAACATTGACATGTCCAGTTCAGAACGTTGAAACAAAATGCACAAAGTAACTAGGAAATCAGTGACCTCTTGAGACTATTTTCATGCAGAGAAACATCTGGTGCCCTAAAAGAGAGTCACAGGCTTAAAAGCAGGTAAAAACAAATGTACACTTATTAACAATGATGGGGTAGAGGGACATTAAAAAAATGAATAAAAACCTAAATCTATGTAGGTTTTTGAAAAAGAAAAAAAAAAGATAATTTCCTAAAATATCTGAGAAGCAACTGACCTCTCAAACAGATAGAGATTTGCAAGTGGGAAATAGGGAAGATAAGAGGAAAGATAGTGTTTTAAGAGGGCTGCAGCTCCACCAGCAAGAAGAGGTGAGGAAGCACTGTAGACTAGCATGGTCATTCTTGTTGATATTATGAAGGGGGTGTGTATGTATGCCTCTGTGTGTGTATTTGTGTGTGTGCACATGCCCGTGGGAATACAGTCTCCCTGCTCACTGATCAAACTGTGATAGCTGTACATAAGGGAAATGGAAGGGCAAAAAACTCACAAAGCACTGCATATGGTTGAATTAGACATTTTTTAAGGCAAAAGTCTAGCTCCTGCCTAAGCTAAATGACAATCCCTTGTCTTAGAGAAACAATTGCCTTTAGCTGACTCTACTAATAGTATAGCTGGTAGAAACAGCTGTACTAGTAGGCAGGCTTTTTCTTTATAGCTCACTCTTAGCACTAGAACAATGTGACAATGTTACTCTGATCATAAAAATATAGTTTTTGTCTACTTGAGGTGGTCCAAACTTCCCTGCGGGGAAAAGATGCACCGGACCAAGCACAGGACATGGAATTCAAATCTTCATTTGAATGCTGAAGAAACAAATCCACATGAAAAGAAAACACTGTTTAAGTCCCTTACATGTTTAGAGTTGTTATGTTAAAGTTTTAGCCAAATTGTTTTACCTGTGCTTAGCGTCAAGTGGCAATTAAGCTTAAAATTAAACGTGTCCAAAATTATTTGGACATATTAAACAGGGGATACATTATATGGGTACAGCTAATGAAAGTGTATTGCAGTGGAGTGAATTTGCATTGCAAGGCTGTACAGTTTTCCAGTAAGAGGCTGAACTGCAGGACACGTCTGGCTTCCATTCCCTCGTGGAAGAGGCGATACTGTGAGGGTAAGTCTCAGAACTGATTCTGGCTCCCTGGAGATCATTAGTCCCCATCAGCACATAGACAAATACATTTATGCATACTGTTAGGTAATTTTTTATCTGGCAATACCAAGAACAGTTTCATATTAAAAGCTGTTTAAAAGAAAAACTGTTTACCAGGGTCTATCCTGAATAAAGGTGCTAGCTTAGATAAGGGCTCAGATCTACTATATATTTAACAGTAGATAACCCTAAGGGTGATAGCTGGTATTTTCCATTAATGAGAAACTTTGGTTATGGAAAAAATCCACACTATGATTTATAACTTTAAGTGCAAAATCAACTTATTTAAAAAAACATATATGTCTACCTTTTTAACATACAGTTTTAAAAACAAAAGTAACTCTATGAATATTGCAAAACATGTATACGACATTTAGTATACATTTTCTGTTAAAGCAACATTAAAAACAAATTAAGAGATGTTTCGGAAACTTCTTTCCCAGTTCTTACGAGTGGGTAGAGCAGTATAAACTGTTATTACCACTCAGCAGGCAACTGACACCTCCCTGCAATGCCACAGGAACAAAACACAGCCTTGTCTCTTTTAGTACAAAGTTGGCCTAACCCACTCATGAAGGTGGCTCATACTCACCTTGCTGATGATAGCAGATTCTGCCCTGTTGAAACTCATATATAACATCTCCAAAATGTATCAGGGAGAATCTTCTCAGCAGCCAGCTCTGGCATTCTCTTGGTCAGTGCAAAGTAGGTATTGAACAGTAAGTTTGTAGTGGCACAACTACTATTGTTCTCCATGCTTGTTCTGGACCTTTACATCTCAAAGCACCAGCTGATCTGCTAGATTTGGCACAAGGTTTAGCAGTATTCTCTTATTTTTTCTTCTTCCCACTGCACAGCTCTGGTTCATGTCCAGGTAACTGCTGATCTTATGTGCCAAATAAGGCTTAAGTCCCACAGAAAAACAGTATATGATTACCTAAATTAAGACTATGTATAACAGCAAATGTTCTCTGCCGTCTCTGTAGGAAAATGAAGTCCTTTTGCCTTGGAGAAACATTACAGTATAGCTGTCAAGGAAAAGCTTTATTTAGTGGAGAAGAGGGATCTGGCAAGACTAAATACTGGTTACCTAAATGATTATTAGATGGATGATTGGAGATCTCTTGCCATGATCCAAGCAAATACTAGTCTCTTAGATTGTGTGTGGATTTTTTTAATCACCTTCCTTTCACATCATTCCCATACCTCCCCGAAGTTTTAAATTAGCTCACTCTTCCAAGCTTTCTTTCCAGTAATTTTTATCTTATCTGCTGAACTTTCTTAAATGTGCTAATATGTGACTAATGTGCCAGTTACAAGATGCAACAATCAAAACCCAGACCCAAACATGAGAAAGAAAGTTTATTATTAGTTTCCTTATTTACTGCCTGCCAGATGTAAAATACCATCTATGCTACTTTTCAAATTAAGGCATATATCATTTTCTTGCACACCTTTTTGGACTCCTAAGTGTCCTCCAGCTGAGCTAGGTACTGATACTAATCAGGCTAAGGCTTAGGCAATCAGACTAAGGTTTAGGCTTAGACTCACAATGCATGCAGGCTGAATTAACAGGGAAACTTTGTTTTGGCATTTCTTGATTTCTGAATTGTCAGTCTGAATATTCCTTTTTTGTGTTTGTTTTAACATTTTTTGAATAATTTCCTTTCACCTGAATGGGCTAATCTGTGGCAGCTATTGCATCTGTTAGTTGCCCTTGATAACACTACCTGATATGCAGGTGTGTATTTGCACAGTGAGTGATCTGCCATCACTTTACTGATGCTAATTTACACCAGCTGAGAGTCTGGCCTACTACTGCTAACTAGGAATGGACCAATTTATTTGCTCTGGCCTGCCTTCTTTGCTTAATAGTACCCCTGGTTCATAATACTAATGTATCATCTCAAAACTTGCTGAAGCAAAAAAGATTAATCAAAACCACTTTTGCTCACTGGTGACATGTATCTGTAACCTTCTCTACAGGTTGTTCAATGTGATGCCTATAGTACCCGATAAAATTATTTTAAACTTTTCTCTGTAAAAAAATATTCATACACTGTATTTGCTTAGAAACTATGCTTATCATAGAGGGATGCTAATTAAAGACAAGTGATAAAATAGTAAATGATGAAGAATATAATAATAAGAATGGAAAGCAAAATAAATGGCAAAGGAGCTTGGTCATATCAAGAGCAAGGTGAAAAGACAAAAAGAAGAGAGGAATGAAGAAAACAAAATAATTATTCATTGTGCTATTCAGTTTCTTGCATGAAGGAACAATATTTACAGCTCAAGAGCGAATATGTATTAAAGATTATGAAATTAATGTCAGAATGGAGATTTATGTATTTAGTACAATGTTCTACCCTGGGAGTTGGAAATGTAGAGTGATTATTAGCTAGGTTTCTGTTTTTGTTGAGCAGGTATCTTTTCTATTATTACTCTGTTCCACTATATGATCATATTTCTTTGCATAATTTAGATCTGATATATGCAAGGGCCTCCATTTTGAACAGACCATATGGAGAGTGCTATGAGTGCCCAGGGAACCAGAAGTATGCAATGATTAACCATGGTTTCTGTTATTTGTTGAGCAGATGAAAAGAGCTGTGAAATAAAAGGCATTTCATGATGGTTTCTATGTCCTTGTACTGTCCTTTGTTTCGTTGTGCTACACTAAGAGGAAAAAAAAGGCTAGTTTTAATATAGCAAAGGAAATTGCATACCCATTCACAACATCCAAAGTCAGAAACAAAGGAAGACACTGGAAGAAAAGGCACTGATCTATATAATAGGTCAGTGATGATGAACTAAAGGAGAAAAATACATATATACATATGTATATATTTTCTGGATCTATATTTTACTGGATCAAAATTATGAATAAACAGATAAAGGGAGAAAAAAGAGACATAGAGAGGGGTTCAGAAGACACAAAACATAATTTCAAAATCTAATGAGAAAAAACTATGAAACCATTTCTAAGACTGTGTCTAATATCTCTAAAATTTGTTAACCTCTGTTTAATTAAGGGCTTAAATAAATCACTTTTATTTCTTTTGTCTTTCAAAAGAGAGAAATGCAGCATGATAAGGTTTTTACTTCCCATGTAGTTTAATTTAACATAAGCTAATGTGTCTACATGACCTAAATTTTAAAATATGCAGGTGCTGTTATTTTGAGTTGGAATATTATTGTGGCAATAGAAAGTCTAGCATCAGATAATTTCCAGAGAATTCATAGATCATATTTGGCTTTACATAATGCAGTGCAATGGAGAAACGACATAGTCCCTACTTTGGGATTAGCTTAAAAGACCAAAAACTGGCTAGCCCCACAGCTACAGCCATGTTATGTAGCTCTTTGACACGCTGGGCACATACTGAGCACTGCTGACGCAACTTGTTGGAGCCATAACCAGTGTTCCTGTTGGTGATGCATTGCACCCAAACCGTTTACTGCAGTAGTCCAGATGCAGAGCTAATGCCATGATGATACATCCTTATGCATTAAGAACTCAGACAAATATATCTGATGCAGAATAGAGGAATTTTCTTTCTTGGATGTAGTTAGTGCACTGTATTACGTCATCTACATATGACCTATGTAGCCTGTTGCTGTAACTCCTATACAGACAGAGGCTTTGGTTGATGCTCTCAAAAGGGAGATATTAATCTCTTATAAAGAGTAGAAAATATAAAACTTAGTAGAAAATATGATCATATGGTACAAAGAAAGTGAGCGAGGTAAATTAAATTATTCAGGTTAATTTAGAAATTGGAGAGAGAAGAGAGAGAAAATAAAACTGAAAAGACCCTGTGTAGACATTAATTACGTTTGATAACAAGAGATGAAAGGAATAATTATTCTGATTTTGTTGACAGAAAAGAACAAGAGTACGGATAAATTATCATTCGTAGCAGAATGAGAAATTAAGTGTCTGTTGTCCTAGAGGTTAGGCCTTGGAGTGAGGTTCAATATGACTTTTTAATAATATTCAATAAAGAGTTTAATACTACAACAGTGGAGACAATAGTATTTATGTTCATTAAGACTTCAAAGTCTTGAAGGAAAAAATTGGGCCAGATGCAGCTCATGAGGGTTAACCTGAAATAAACTTGTATTTCAGATTTCATAGGGAAAAATTGTTCATGCAAAGCAATAGGGCATGAAACAGTTGTCACTGTCAGACACTGTTCTCACTAGAAGGGGTTCATTTGTTTGTTTATTATATGCCACCATCAAACCCTTGTTGTGTTCACCATTTTTTGAGTAATTTATGAATCTCCTGAACAACACAGGGCCCTCCTTAACTCCATTGATAATACCTGCTAGTACAAGAACTGTCCATATTTTTTTTTTATTTTAACCAAAACCTTAACTACTATTATATTTTGGCATAGGTCTTATCCACTATATGGTAGGTGTCCCCTGAATGTTTCCATTGGCTTGCAACCTCTAAGTACTTTGCTGCCATTCTGTGCCACTTCCAGCTTTGGCTGGAAGAGTATTTGGGGGGCATATTCACAACATCTTGTGTCTAAATGCAAGTCTCATAATAACTTAAGAAATTAAAATCTTAACTTTAAATGGATTGTGAGACTTTCCCATGAGAGTGTCCAAAGCAATAATAATAACACTGTATATGCAGAAACTGATCACCAATTCAAACACCAAAAGTGCTGGTTCTGAGACTGTCTCTTGAAAGTATTGAGGCACTAAAAGGTGATATTTGTTAGCAAGTTAATCCTGTCAACCCTCTGAATGAGTCTTGTTTCTTCAATTCTATCCTCAAGAATACTACAAAGAGAGACTTAATGTTTTCTCTGAACTGAAATTCACCTTTTATTACTCCCATTATTGCCACATTCTCACTCTTACTCTCATTAACCATCACTCTTTTGTGCATTTTATTCATTTCAGCTCCACAGGAAACAGGAAAACAATACCTGCAACAAGACAGTGAAGAAGAGAGAAAACAATCACAACACAATTTCAAGATGCAGAAAAATGCCTAGCAGGACATGATGATAACAGCAAATATTGTGGTTTTTTCCAAAAGAGTCACCAAGACATTTATTTATTTTTTTCTATGACAATATTAAGAACATGTTGAAACACTAGTTTGCATGTGCTACCAGCTTTTCCTCTTGAAATGTTTTAAATGAGGATTCGTGGAGAGATGTTAGCTGACTACAGTAAGCAGAGCAAAAATGTGCAAACTGGAATATGGGACTCTCCATTCCATGGAGTATCCCATAGACACTGGAATATAAGGTCATACTTGTATACTTTCTTCCTCAAAGTCCTTAAAGAAAGAAGCATGCAGCTTTTTTAGAACTTAATTTTCCATTCTTATGTATGCAGCATTTGATGTTGCTCCTTTGTGCAAATAATATGATAATGTCTTTACCTTTGGGAGACAAGATTCTAACAGCTGAAGGGAAATACAGTCTCCCAAAGGAACTGATCCAAAATAAGTTTGGGTGTAAATAGATGCAAGTAATTGTTTTTAATGGAGTTGTATCAATTTGGAGATAAATTAGTTCTATGATTGGTCCAATACTAAAATCTTCAGTCAAAATTCCCATTATTAGGATGTTAGTATAAAAAAAGATAACTCAGCCGCATGTCCCATTTGTCTTTCAAAGGGAAATTGCAAGTGTTTTTCCCTTTGATCACAAAGTCAAAAAGTATTTTTGTCACTTGACACAACATGAAAATACAAATAATGAGCCAAATCTGTAACTGGTGTAAGTAAGTACAAATTCAGTTACACCACATCTGAGTTTAGCCTCCTCATCTTTTGACCGGAATTATATTATTAATGATGACATAATTCATTTTTTCCCCCCATAACATTCATGTGCAAAGAAAACACATATAGAACAAAATAACCAGTCCTGTTAGGTATAGCTTCAGGGTTTGCATATATCAAATTTCATCCATGTTATTTAACTATTGAGGGCAGCAATATATGTGATTTTTTTGCCTATGGAAGGAATTGTATTGTTCTGTTCTAGTAGGTTGCTCTGTCTTTTCAAGTTAAGAACCTTTCTGTATCAGTGTTAATTCTCATTATTTTATTCCAGCTCTCATGGTTTTTCTTATCTTTTTTTTCTGAAAGCTCCAGCTTCCAAAGATGTGTCTATGTAAAAATCACATTTTTTTTTTTACTTTCAAAGTAAAATTCTTGTCCTCTTGGTTATAATAAAGCTTGTGAAAATATGACCTGAGTGAACTTCAAAATAAATAAAAAGAGCTAAAATATTTTAAAATCTATTTTAAAATAATATTTTTAAAGCCAATTTTATTTTTTATTAAAGCTGGACCTAAGATTTTTTGAAGACTTGAAATTGGTAAACTTCTATCTCCCCAGAGCTGCCGGGTTGAAGATCTTTTCTTACCCATGACTGGCAGATATTGAGAGCAGAAAATGAGTATCCAGTCTCCCAGTTGGCTTTCTGTGAATTATTTATAGATGACAGAAGCATTAGAGAAGTCCAGGCAGCTGGACTGTGTGTAAGACTTTCAGTGAATGATTTCATTTAGAATGTTGTTTCAGGGAGATAATGTAATTAATGTAGTTGGGAGATGAGAAATCTCACACACTGCATCTGGAAGTTTCTCCTCAGGAAATTCTTGTAGCTCGCTGTTTCTGTCAAGCAGGGTAATGTGCCTGTAAACCGCCTTTGACAGAAAACATATCACTGCATCAGCAGAACCAGAAAATGACAAAACATACACAATGTGGAAGAGTGAATGCCAATGTCTTTGCACAAAGAAAACACACTCATATAAGAAAAAGAAATCTAAATCAGCTGCAAGCTTGTAAAGTGCATTGAAGAAACAGCCTGAGCCAAGAAGATGTTCCACTGGCTCTCTTAATAGCTAAATAAAACACTTTGAATAAGTGAGAAATATCAATATTAGGCACAGTAAACACCTGCTTTGCACAGAGAACAACACAAAAAGCCACTACAGCAGGTAATAGGTTTTTGGTTTGGTTTGTTTTTTTTTTTTTTTCCCCATTGTAGCTGTCAGTCTACAATGAAAAAGCAAAGAATCTGAAGGTAAATATATATGTTTCCAGATTGATAAAAATCTTAAATCTATAAGCCTGAATATTCAAAAGCCTTTGAATATTTCAATATTCAAAGAAAATGATCTGGTTTTAACCCTTCTTTGGCTATTGAGTTTCCTGCCTTTCAACTCATATTATCAAGCTTTTACTATTAGCCATGAATCCAGAAACTTAAATAAACTTAACTGTAAAGAAACATTAAAGATTTTAAAGAAAAATCAAAATAAGAATACTATTCTCAAGGGCCAGTTAAGTGTTTCTCACTTCCTTCAAAACAAAACAACCCCATCCACTTCTAAGCTCTACTAAAGTTAAACAAGTGCTCTATGAATACATTTTTTCATCTGTGGAGATTATATAAAAGAAAAGTACCTATATGATAGTCGTTTGTGCAGACATGTCCCTGATGAGGATGGAACTTGGGTATACCATTAGTTCAAATGAATTATGCACAGAAAGAAAAATATTTTGCATCCTTATATGGAAAGAAAAAGGTAAAAACAAACTGCTGGAAATCTCCCTCAAAAGGATGGTTATTTCTTTATGAATTATTATTAACAAATGCAATCACTATTGATTACCATATGGATGGCTGCCTACTGTTCTACTATGGGACTATGGGAATGTACAGTATCTCTAAAACATAACAGCAAAACATATGTTGTATTTTAAGGAGAGATTCTTGTTTGTAAAATCTTGAAAACAGTTGCAAATAATTATCTAAGTAAAATTAGGCCTACTTATGATATGGATACTACAATATTATCTTTCAATCTGCTGGTTTTAATAGAGGGACTTGCAGAAACTGACTAATGTAATTTCCTATGTGCTTTAAATGCTGTTTTATCTACTTCTGCAACAAGATGAGAAGAAATCCTTCATTGCTCTGCTTATCCAGACCTTTGAAAGAGCAAAAGGTTTAAAAAAATAAATAAAATGAGAGGCTAAATGAAATGACATGTTATTTTAAGTAGCAATCTTACATTTCAGAATGAGTCTTTAATACAAAATTTAGTCATTTTAGTAATAATGGTAATTGTATTTAATAATACTTAGCTTACTTATTATGCTTTCAGCCTGTATTCATCTAGCTTAAACATATTCAGAGCTCTCTTGTAACAATCCAAATTTATTATAACCAAAAGATGGCAGCACTCCATGCAGTATACATTGCCTTCCACTGTTATTTCTATTCACAGATCTCTTTGCAAATTCCGTTTTATAGTGCTGTAGTTTAAGCTATCCTAAGCAGAGAACTATTTAGGAAGCTTTCAAATGAGAGCATATGCATATTAATTTGGAAAAGTTAATGTGGTTTTAGAAAGCTTAAAAATAAATTCCTTTAAGTTTAGTTTCTTTAGCATAGTTCCAGAGTAGTTAACCATCAGTATTAGACAAAAAAGAACTGACAAGCTCCAACCTGAAGTCTATTTTAGGGAAACCCATTCTCATTTTCTAGGGACTTAAACACCAGAGAATTTGTCTCATATAGGTCTTCACCATTTTTTTTTCTTCTTTTTCTTATATCTTATTTTTGCTGTTCTCCTTTTCCTCCTTGCCCTGTCTCATTCTTTACTGTTCCCTGGTCTCCTGTTGGGCAGACCTCAGCATTTGTGCCCAATACCAGCTCCCTGATGTAAACAGCTCCTTTATTGATTTTCACTATCCCTCCTGCGGTTGGAGTCGCTATGTGTTATCTGATGCCTGCACACTGTTGTACCCACAGTGGTCTGAATCCATGTTCCTCTGTGAGATGGAACATACAATGAGGCAGCTCTTACCCAGTGATAACAGAGTTTGATGGTGGCAGATGCTCAGTGACGGTGTGGCCTTGACCACGTCGTGTAATACAGAAGCATTAAGGGGGAGCCTGATGACTTCAAAATATATTCCTTGCTATTTGGAATTAAGTCAAGAGCAGTCACAGGGACATACAGAATGACCACTAAGAAACCTGGATTTTTAGTCTGGTTTTAAAATGTGAAATTAAGAACTGAACTGTAATACAGAACAAATCAAGGGGGGAAAAGGGGTGTAGGAAAAAAACCCAAGACTTTACTGTTCAAAAGGAGGAAAAAAGTGGAAGGGCTAAGAAATGAACAGCACAAATTCTGAACAGTCACCATCAAAAGTGCCAAAGAGTTCATTAATACTGTGATCCTAAACAAGAGGATAAAACAATGAAATACTTCCATATATGAAGCTTTTGGCAGAAAAATGGAACCATCAGGCAGATGGATGTGAGAGCCATGGCCCACCTGCAAAATTTTGAAAATATAAAAAAAATTAATAATAAATTATTATCTATGCCCTACCTTATTCCCATGCAGATACCTCCAAATAAATGAGAGAAATCCTTCCAAATGGCACAGGCTGCTAAGCTCTAAAAAGAACAGGTGAAAGCAACTGAGAAGCCTAAGCACAATACAGAATAAGCCCACCCAAGAGAATCCCAGATGCAAGAAACAGATAGGTCGATCCAAAACATAATTCATTGTACATACTGTGGGAAGCTGCATGGGGGAGTAAGAAAAATGTATGGAAAATGAGCTTCAGCACAGAGTATAAGTACAGAGGCTTCAAAACTGAATTTGCAGCTATATAATACATGAAAGAGAATCACACAAAATAATGTTGATGTGAGTGACTCCAGTATGTGTAAAGAGCCACATTGTTGGCTTTGGGTTTTTTTTGTTTGTTGTTTTGTCATCAACATTTTTGCACTCACTTTAATTAGACTTAAGCCTAATTTTTTTCTTTTCTGATACTTATCCTTACCTAGACCTGTGGGTGCTGATGATTTTCAGAACTGTGTTACCACGTGCATTAAATGAGGATGCTGGGATCTTTCACATGTTCCTTTCTCTTCCTTTCTCACTTCTCCACTCTGTTATAAAGTTCTGACTTTATAAGGGATTTTTTTAACAGAGACTATGCTGAAGAAGGGCGATTTGCAGGCCTTTCCATTTTGAAGCTGGTTCCGTTTAATAAGCTAACAAGTTTTTTGACCTTAAAAACTGTTGCACGGCTGACCTGAAATCCAAGGCCTTGAGAAAGGAGAAGTAGAAAGAGGGCTAACCATGAATATTCTGGGACCTTAGGGTGTTTTAATGTAATCTGTTTTGAGTAGTTCTTTCACTATCTGGAAATTGCTGTGTTTCATAACATGATTTCAAGTGATAAAAAGCCTCACAGGAAAGCAATAAAAGCACCTAACAGTACCTTTTCTTTTTATATAGAAATAAATATTAACAACAAATCAATATCAATTAGCAGATACATTTTCCATAGATTATATAAAAAACTAATAACGATGTGAAGTAGAAAACTCAAAATGGTGAAATGTCAATTATGCTTAGTAAGAAGGTAGGAAGTAGATACCAAACTATGAAAAAAGTAATGAACCAAAAATCAAAGGCACATGGAATTTCTCACTGGCAAAAAGCTGCTTTATATTACAAGATGTTACAGGCTGTAGATCTGATGATAATATTTGACAATAGTTTAGGAAAACTAGACAAGGAAAAAACTTAAGCCATATTCAAGATAATGCAATCCCATTTCCAGAAGAAAAGGATGTAATAGAACAAGATGCCTCTGGAGTTACATGTTTACATGTGTCATGGATAAAAACGCCAACCAAGTGCTTTACTTACCTAGAATGAATAGGGCTATCAAAGAACCTAAATGTAAGGGTAGTACAGAAAAAATCAGCTGGACTTTTGGGGAGTTTACATCTGAGAAGTTACGCTGGTTACCTAATCCTTTGAGAAAGTGGTCTTAATTTTCATTCTTACTTACCATGACTTGCTGTACCTTGTGTAACTGTGGTTACACTCTAAAATGTTAAGAATTAATCTAAGGACAAAAAAATTGAGGTCTTCTTTAGTAGCAAATAAAATTATTGCTAGCATTAAGGATGAATTCATGTGAAGTCTAGCTCTGGAAATTTTCATGTGCTGAGACCCAATGCATTTCTATGCAATACAAATATATTTTTATTGTATATTTCTATGAAATTTATGGAGTAAGAAATACTTTAATTGTATTTCTATACCATACAAGTATAGCAGGTGACCTCCTGACTGTACAGGAAGGGAATATCAGAGAACCAAATGAAGCAGAAGAATGTTCCAGTCATGCTCCATGTAATAGTGGCCATTAGCCCTGGGAGCAATTAGCTCTTCTAATCCTTAACATTTAAATTCTCAGAAAATGTCCAGCATTTAAGAATGTCAGCATGTGAAAGAAACCAGTGAGCAGACTGAGATGAGAGAAATGGAAAAGTCAGTTCAATTTATGCAGCATCGTTTTACCATTATGTTGAATAAAGTGCAGTTTAATTTTTAATCAACTTTGAGTCCACTCTCTATTGTAACTCAGCACAAGATAAATGAAAGAACTATTGTATTGCAAAGTGACCCTTTCTTGAAAAGACAATTGTGCTATAAATCCTGAAGTACATGCCATATAAACCTACTTTTATTCCTGAGTTCAGCCCTTTCAATACTTGCTGTGTGTCATATACCTTTCACCAATTTACCCACAGTAGTAGTAGTGGTAGTAGTAATCAGTAAAGACAATTCCTTGTGAAGATATTTAGATAGAAGATAATAAAAAAGGGCTTAGCAAACATTCATTAACATAGGGACTTTCAATACCTTTACATAATCTCTGTGAGATTGTCCGCCTTCTGCTATGCTTCATTTTGGTTTCCATAGGCAGTATTACAATATAAATCTGTGTGCCATAGTCTGTACACTGATTTTCCCCAAACTGCCCTCACATGTTTCAAATGTACATGTTAGCAGTGCAAAGCTCACTGAAATTTTTAATCTCAACAAAAATCAAATTCTGTGTTAATATGATTTCTTTCTTTTCTATCTGCCTTCTGTAATGGAGAAACTTTAAAAAATGGAAAGCACTTTGTTTTAGTTTTGGGGTGAATGAGGGTAAATACTTCAGATTTTAAAATTAAATAAAATCTCGGGAAAAGTTACTGAGCTTTCCTCTACAAGCTTTTCTAAATTTCCTGTGTTAAGCTTGGGGATCAACAGGTTATTATTGACTATTTAACTGCATAGGTATCTGTAAGTATTTTTTATGTAAAATACTTATCTTCAGAAGCTTCAGTTTCAACAGTCAGTTATTCTTACTAGTTTTCTTTTTAAGTAAACGTTATCAAAATTGTAAAGATAGTCTAATGAATAAGTGGTTGGTTTGTGGTTTAGGAGATTCAGATTTAGGGTCAGACTATGGCTTTCTATGAAAACCTGAACGTCCGCTTAACTGTCTGTACTTCTGTTTCCTATTTGTACCTTTTGGATAGTAATTGCAGGTTTTTCTGTGTTGACACATTAAAAACATAGCCAAATCCCAAGCTTTAAAAAAATCATAGGAATAGTTAAAACTGTGATAAAAATCCACACTTTTTGTTAGTACTTATGGTCTGTTTTTTGAATCTTTAGATTGTGAAGTTCTCCCCTGTAGACATAAGGAGTGGAAAGTAATTTTAGATTATTTGTTACTCAAAGAAAATGAAATCTAGAACCCTCACACAACTTCAGACACTAGGGCTGTAAAAAACCACTACCTGTGACTACACTTGTAATGAAATCTTTACAGTTGGTGACAGCATTATCTGTTCATAATGTGCCACACATAGTCTGGCCCTATCATCCTTGGCACCTGTGAGAACCACTACCACAGGGAAAATGTGATAGTGAACATATGCTGTGCCAAATTGGATGTGGCCACAGAGCCCTGAGTACATTTGTAATTTTTTCCTTTCAGCTTAGTTAGCAAAAATAGCAATTTTTTTTTTTTTTTTTTGGGGGGGGAACCCAAACCACCAAAAACCTCAGTGTTGTTTAGAAACAAATTCCTTTCATGGAAAACGATGTATCTAGTAGAAAAACTCTAATAGACAAAAAATAACACTTTTCCCCGACTGGCCAGTTTTAAAAAACCCACCTTGACTTTATTTCTGTTATGCTTAACTTCACACAGCAATATATGTCCTTGTGATCAAAAGGCATGTTTACTATAATTCTCTAATAGCTTATGCAAGCTTTTCTGTTCCCTGCAGTTTCTTGGAATGCAGAAACATGTTTGTTTACTTCTCTGAGCAAATCTGATACCATGACCCCCTGCCAGCATTCTCTAAGTTGGCTGCCCATAACAGTAGAATAATTTTAAGATGGCACTGTTAGTTTTTGAAGACTTAAAATAGTTGTTCTAAGGTAGATCTATTTGAGGTTTCTCTCCTCTCTAGCTATGCTCATCTTCTTAGGAATTTTGGTGCTACCTCTTAAGTTAGAGCAGTGAGAGTATATTTTACGTGTAGTAAGCATGGAATTGAAATCATATTTCCCTCTGGCATTTTTCAGTTCCTGCTTGTCCTTTTTTAAACAACATCTGGTCAATTTGTCACTTGGAGAGTGTTAAGAAACTACTATTTTAGCTGGGTTGCTTTTTTATAAGCAGACTCTTAAAAACTCACATGTCCTTTCTTTCATGAGACATGGTCGATATTCTTCTCACTATATACATAAAACTTGCTGACCAGGGTTTTTTTCCTGGTTTTGCTTTACATCAATACATTGAAATGACAAGGTATGTTTCCAGATAAAATGACTGGGGTAATCCAGTGCAACTCTTCAACTGGAGTATCCTCAGACAGTTTCAGTGTTGTAATTCCAGAGTTAAACAATCTCAGAAGGAAAAAGAGAACAAACGGTGATGAAAAAAAGTATGATATAATTTACAATGAGCTAGATAATTCCTATTTAAAGAGAGCAGCTTTTTTTCCCAGCTGCCATCAAGTAGGTGCACAGTCTGGAAGAAATATCAGCAGAAGTGTTACTCCAGAGGCAGCTCTAATCTAGCTTGCTTAAGCATAGAAAATGAAACCATGGCAGCTCAGCTCCACTGCAAGTTTTGCAATGCAGAACTGGGACTCTGAGTACTCAGGTGGTCCAGTCTACCCAGCATATCCATAGGCAAGATTACAGCTAAATCATTTACACTGACCTGTTCTGGAGTCAAAACTCCTTTTGCTGGAGCTAAACCAGAGATGCTGGAAGGAAAAATAAATGCACCAGGCCATGCAGTTGCTTGATGAATACAAGGAGCAGGCCAATGCTAGAGGGGCAGAGAAAGTGGAAAATGAAACTAGAACAAACCATATTTTAAACTCTGGTCCACCGAGGTAGTGGCAGAAAGGGAAATACTTCACCTGAAGTCTGCAACGTAGGTACACAGCATTATGGATGTCAGCAGAAACTACACAAGTTAATCATTGTAACACACAGCCTTACAGCATGAAGAAATAATTTTACAGGCAATTCATTTTTACTTGCTAATATCTCTTTAGGCATAACCACTTCCATCTCAGCTACTACAGGATTCAAGTATTACACTCTGAGCTTAGTGCTTTGTTGTACTTATGGAAGTTGATCATAAACACCAAAAGAAAGAATTATGAGTTTGTTGGAATGCATCATTACATTCCATTCCATTATGAAGGCATAAAAACTGTGTCCCCTCTGCATGAAGAAACCGGGATTGATTGTGTTTTTTAAAAATATTAAACTAAGTAGCAGATAATATTTTTGCCTAATGTGAATTTGCACTTGAGAGTATAGAAATATCTTGTTTAATGCTGAAAAACTACTGTAACTGATAGTATATACATCTTATATATACTACATATTTGTTATATATACCTTATTAATATTTGTCAAGAAAGACTTGATATCTGTACATCGAATAGTTGAAGTTCATTTTAATTATTAGCAGCCATATGAGCATGTAAACATCTAATCCACAGCCTCTGAAATGACATTAGTCTGAAAGCCTGAAATATCCTTCATGCTAACCTCATAAATGTCATAGCAATTATTAATGTGTGGGACATGAGGCAATTCAACCCCAGTTGAACCCAGCACTAGATGCAAAAGAACAACAGTGATATCTATTATGTCACTTTGCATAAATTGTTAATGATCCATTTTACTAAATGAAGAGCACACTTAGTGCATGTACTTGTCCTGAAAATGGAAAATCTACCACCATATATAGTCTGAACAATTGAATTCAATCAGCAAGTGTAAAATGAATGAAATGGCCCAAATTTTTTCCTTCACTTGGCAGAAGCCTTTGAGTTGTGCATGTGCAAAGAGAAGCAACATCTCCTATTTGTTATTAGTGCTAATGCTTCTGCCCTCTCAAAAGTGAGGATTTAGTCACTAAGCTGCATTTAAGGTTAACCCTGCTGAAAAAATTGAGTTGCAACTTACAATACATTGTCTTTTATTGTCATATCAAAATGAATGTAAGTAGAAATATGGAAATACCTGAGAGTTAAAGAAGGGATAAAAGTATTTTTATAAATACTGGAGGATTACGTATACAAATTCTCTACCTTGTACACAGCAGTATATGGAATGAATATGCTGTGCCCCATCAGATCTCAAGATAGCTGACCCTTACATATTGAAATGTTGAAAGAAAACACTCATGCCATTCTGTCATACCGAGGTCTGACCTAGCCTCTGCTACCGCCACGATAAGGCACAGTTACTCAGTGATTTTCTGTAGGAAATTGTTACAAATAAGACTAATGCTAAGACTGACATAAGACTACTGCTGAGGAAAACCTTAACATCTGAAAAAACATGCCAGTCAAAATCCCAAAGACAAGGCTTCTGCTGGACTAATTAAATTGGGCGCTATTTGACACAGCCTTTAGGGAAATCACCCTTATTGGGATTGTTTGGAAGCTTTAAGAGGCAAGGTAAGAGAGGAAATCTGGTTCTTTAAAATGACAACTGGCTGCAGTACCAGAGCATGCTGGAAGGAAATTAAGTGGAGCAGAATAAATGTGAAAAAGTGAAGAATAAAGCATATAAGAATATAGTTCTGAGGGGAAAGATGTCAGGGACAAACGTGTGAAGGGCTTGAGCAGTGTGAATTACCACAATCGTGGGAGAAGAGAGTTTAAAAAGTGCTGGTGAGTCACGCTGCAGACTCACCAGCACATTAGGATTTGGGGGCTCAGTGAGGCTTGGTGATGTATACTGTGGCTGTGACAAAGGGAAAGTGGTTCTGCATGTGTGCTGGAGTACATTGCAACTAATCTGTGTGTTTGTGCTTTCAAGTACATCAGAAGTTTTACTGAATAAACAACTCTGAACCTCTTGCACCTTTATTTTGTGCTGCAATTAGTTCAACATGTATTGCAAATCTATCTGATCTCAATTTTTGTTTAGCCTTGTATTTTCTCTTTATGACATTTGTAATTATATGCTCTTGAGTTCTTTCTCTGCTTGTTTGCTCTTCTGCAAAACACAATATTAACCCTTCAAAAATCCATTCATTTCTACTAGCTAGCTTTGAACCACTTATTGCTTGTGTCACGAATGAGTAGTCTCTAATTAGCCCACCCTTTAATTGTTCAGATTCCTGAAACTTATTTAGACTACTGTTGCATTGTCAGTGGTCAGTGTCCCCATCTGAAAGCAGGTTTTGTGTGAGAAAATCAGCTTTGCCCACGCAGTGTAGAAGCCTTACACAGGGAGAGTGGTCAGACAAGACTACTACCTTGCACTCCCACAGCTTCCATCTCACTTCCTCCATCTGTCAAATGCTACTAAAACAGCTGAGTGTGGCACAAGCAGTTACAGGGTGACAGAGGCTGTGGTACCATGCGGAGTGTGTTCAAAGTAATTGGAAAGCACGTTCTGTGGCCAAGGCCCCAAGACCTTATAACAGTCACTGGTGATCCAAGGCATAGGACATTTCCATGTTGAGAAGAAAAGTGATTGAAAAGTATGCCTTTTCCCCAATCTTGATTTTTTAAGTAATAGAAATGGCTGACAGTTTGCGATCTGCATCATGTTTCTGCTGAAAAATATACAATTGCAAAAATAGAAATTGTTTCCTTCTACTGTGGAGCACAGGACTTAACACCCTCTTATTTTTCATCACTAGTACTTCTACCAAAACAAATATGGAATATTTTTGAATTTATTTGAAGAAAATATACCATGACTGTTTCCTTCAGTTTCCTTTCAGAACAAAGGAGTGAATGTCTTCAATTTATCCACTTTTGACAGATAACTTGACTATAACTATTCAACGTGATCAGGCATATAAATGGTTAGTGGATTGTCATATGAAGCTAATCTAAAATGTGATGATGTTATGTGAAGTAAGTCATGAAAATAAAGATGCTACAGACAGGCTGACCACGGTTTAGCTGGTGGAAGCTCTCCAGAATTTATATTGTTTTTTAGCACTGGTAGCTACACAGTTTCCCTTTAGCTTCTCCAGGTACATACTGTATAATATATACAAAAGATGGCTTACCTGTCTCAAAATATCTGAGTATTTATGCTGCATATAATGGCATTAAGTTTACAGTCTATCTCTTTGCTGTTCAGCCTGGACATTTCTCACTTGCTATGGATCTCATGTTAGCTCTTCAATTACAGATTTCAGGGAATTGGGGTTTATCTTTGAATGTGACTCAGCAATTCATGAATACATAACTTTGTCAGAACAGCTAGTGCGTGTCTCTTACCTGCTCTGTGGGTTGTGCTAAAGACTTTTTTCATAAAATGAGAATTTGTTAAAGTGTGACTCCAATACAGTAAAATCACCATTCAGAACTGACCTTGGAAGTAGTATTTTTTTACAAATTGTTAAGTAGTTAATGCTATATTTTGTTTTGGAGGATTTTAGAAAAGACCTGGTCATCTGAAGTCAACCAGAACTTTGTCTTGAATTTAATTTTTTTCAATTTTGTAACATTTCATTTAATACAAAGTTAAGAACAGCTGAATTGAGAACATTTCACAAGGAAATGTTCTAATTCCTTATGAGTTGTTTTGACATTGTTTGACAGCATTTTTCCCTTCACCAGTGAAATTTCAGCAAAGTTGACCCAAGAGGCTGTTGTAGTTACCCAGAAGCTGAATCCCGAATTGCCATGGCTTAAAGCCAAGCTTGAATGGCTTCACTGCCATTCACACCTGTTTGCTGCAATTAAGTCCGTAATTTTTCATTTGTACAACACATTAATGGTGTCACTGGCAACTATCAGATATATCTGTTAATAAGATATTCCTAGCATTTCCTGTAACCTACTATAGGTATCAAAAATGAATCAGTACTGAACTGTCAATCTCTTTCAGTCATACTCTGATAGCTCCACAGAGATGTCTCTGAGCGTAGGTAAAGACAGGATCAAGATTTACCAGCAGACGCTCTGTCCTGCTGAAAACTTGTCTTTTGCATATTTCTGTAGCTTTTCTTTTCCCTCCTGAGAAAACATTTGTTGTCATGGGTGGTGGATTACTGCTAATAATGAATGCCACAGAAAGGTTACGTATGTCAGATTTCAATTTGGCCAAGATAACTTACATACCTGCCACAGTTACCTGTCTGCAAAAAGGAGACAAAATAACTTCTGCCTTCCATCATCACCAAGATCACTAATATTGGTATTAGCATTATCATCACTGTAGCTTTTCACAAGGTCAGATTCAAATCTAAGTTCTTTCCTAAAGCAGTAATGCAAATTGGACCAAGCTCTCCCACAAAACCTTGGAATGCAGAATATCTAGACTTAGTAGGCTGTGCCTCTCCTTTTGTGGATTCAGAGAGTGTGTATAAGCCAAGAACACTTCCTCTGGTGGGAGAGGGCATGGTCAGCACAGCAAACAGACAATATATAAATATTTTAAAGAAAGTTGTACTAATTCTCACAACCCAATAATGAATGAAAAAATATCAGTCCACACATTATACTTTTTAAACCTAGCAATTTTTAAGCCAAGTCTTATATGATTTGTGAAGGTTTGGGTTAGCAATGCTGTTAGTATTTTCAGCAGCCTATGCTGAAATTTTAGTTAGGTGTGGAAGTGCACCTAAGTAGATTGTTTTAGGTGAATTAGAAGCTTACAATACATATGTGAGAGGAGACAAAGATATGGCTGCTAGACATGGACTCCAGGAAACGTTTCCATCCATACTTAAATTGGAAAACCTAAACATAGTTTAAGGTTTGTGTTCCTAATTCTTGCCAGCAATTTTTTTCTACCTCATTCTCCACTGTGTTGTTTTATTTTTTATTATGTGATTGCAAATCTGTGAGTGCAAATAAGGAGTAACAAAGTAGAAAGCTGAGTTTTATATCAACTCTTAATTGGAAGCAATGGAGTCATCTGCAAAAATCTCCATCAGGCTGGGACAGAGATAATACAGTAAAAAAATATTGTCCATTTTGGTGCTAAGGGTAAATATACAATGATTTAGTTGGGAATAATTTCACTGAGCAAAGTTTAAAAATTCTGTACATTTTACCACGTATAGATCTCATACCTATAGATTTCATTTCATTTGTTTCTTTTTTGGATCTTTAGCAAAGAGCTAAAGTGAGGCAGATTTTAAACGGAAGGACTTGGGGAGCGGTGTCCAAAGTGGCAATGCTGATGCCATCACATCCAACGGGGGAATAAGCCAGGCCAACCAGAGCAGCGACAAAGGTGCCTTAGCTGCCTCACAAGATGACAATCAGAAGACCAACCACCTCAAGGGTGTGCATGGCTACAGTGGGTCCTCGTGCACCCCTCCAGGGAAACCTGCATGCTCAGTTACCTGAGCATGTAAATGCTTGTACACCAACACACTCAGCATGGGGAATAAACAGGAGGAACTAGAGATCTGTGTGTGGTCGCAAGACCACGATCTCATTGCAATTACAGAGACATGGTGGGATAGCTTACATGACTGGAATGCTGTCATGGATGGCTACATACTTTTTAGGAAAGACAGGCCAGCAAGGTGAGGTGGGGGAGTTGCTTTTTATGTGAGGGAGCAACTGGAATGTATTGAGCTCTGCCTAGGGGTGGAGGAAGAACGAGTCGAGAGCTTATGGGTAAAAATTAAGGGGCAGGCAAATATGGGTGACACTGTTGTGGGCATTTGCTACAGGCCACCTGATCAGGAAGAATTTGACAAGACCTTCTACAGACAGCTGGAAGCAGCCTTGCAACTGCAGGCCCTGGTTCTCATGGGGGACTTCAACCACACTGATATTTGCTGGGAAAGCAACACGGCGAGGCGCTCACAATTCAGGAGGTTCCTGCAAAGCACCAAGGATAACTTTTTGACACAGGTGGTGGAGGGGCCAAGGTGGTGAGATGTGCTGCTGGACCATATACTAACAAACAAAGAAGGTCTGGTTGAGGATGTGAGGGCTGGGACTAGGCTGCAGTGACCATGAGATGGCAGAGTTCAGGATCCTGTGTGGTAGAGGCAGGGCAACAAGTAAGATTACAACCCTGGACTTCAGGAGAGCTAACTTTGGCCTCTTCAAAGACCTGCTTAGAGGAATCTCATGGGTTAGGGCTCTAGAAGGTAGCAGGGTCCAAGAGAGCTGGTCAATATTCAAGTACCACTTCCTCCAAGCTCAAGATGGGTGCAGCCCTGTGAGGAAGAAGTCAAGCAGAGGAGCCAGGAGACCCACATGGATAAGCAAAGAGCTTCTAGAAAAACTCAAATGGAAGAAGGAGGTTTACAGTATGTGGAAAAAAGGGACTGGCCACTTGGGAGGAATATAGGAACATTGTCAGGGTATGCAGAGAAGCAACAAGGATGGCCAAGGCCCACTTGGAACTAAATCTGGCAAGAGATGTCAAGGATAACAGGAATGGCTTCTTCAAATACGTCAGGAGTAAAAGAAAGACTGGGGACACTGTAGGCCCACTGCTGAATGAGATGGGTGCCCTGTGACACAGGATGCAAGAAGGCAGAGTTACTGAATGCCGCCTTTGCTTCAGTCTTTACTGCTAAGGCTGGCCCTCAGGCATCCAAGCCCCCAGAGGTGAGAGAGAAAAGCTTGAGAAAGGAAGAATTCCCCTTGGTTGAGGGGGATTGGGTTAGAGATCATTTAGGCAACCTGGATCCTCACAAATCCATGGGCCCCAATGGGATGCACCCATGGGTGCTGAGGGAGCTGGCAGATGCTCTCACTAAGCCACTCTCCATCATCTTTGAAAGGTCATGGGGGACAGGAGAGGTGCCCAAGGAGTGGAGGGTAGCCAGTGTCACTCCAGTCTTCAAAAAGGGCAAGAATAAGGACCCGGGAAACTATAGGCCAGTCAGCCTCACCTGCATCCCCGGAAAGGTGATGGAACAGTTCATTCTGGAGGTCATCTCTAGGCATGTAGAGGAAAAGGTTATCAGAAGTAGTCAACATGGATTCACCAAGAGGAGACCATGCTTGACCAACCTGATAGCCTTCTATGATGGCATGACTGGCTGGGTAGATGAAGGGAGAGCAGTGGATGTTTACCTTGACTTCAGCAAGGCTTTTGACACTGTCTCCCATAACATCCTCAGAGGTAAGCTTAGGAAGTGTGGGTTAGATGAGTGGACAGTGAGGTGGATTGAGAACTGGAGAACTGAACGGCAGAGCTCAGAGGGTTGTGATCAACGGGGCAGAGTCTGGTTGGAGGCCCGTAACTAGCAGTGTTCCCCAGCGGTCTGTGCTGGGTCCAGTCCTGTTCAACATATTCATCAATGGCCTGGATGAAGGGACAGAGCATACCCTCAGCAAATTTGCTGATGATACAAAACTGGGAGGAGTGGCTGATACACCAGAAAGCTGTGCTGCCATTCAGCGAGACCTGGACAGGCTGGAGAGCTGGGCCGAGGGGACCCTAATGAAATTCAACATAAGCAAGTGTAAGGTCCTGCACCTGGGGAGGAACAACCCCATGCACCAGTACAGGTTGGGGGTTGACCTGCTGGGAAGCAGCTCTGCTGAGAAGGACCTGGGAGTGCTGGTGGACAGCAAGTAGACCATGAGCCAGCAATGTGCCCTTGTGGCCAAGAAGGCCAATGGTATCCTGGGGTGCATTAAAAGGAGTGCAGCCAGCAGGTCGAAGGAGGTTATCCTCCCCCTCTACTCTGGTAGAGGGCCACATCTGGAGTACTGCATTCAGTTCTGGGCTCCCCAGTTCAAGAAAGACAGGGAACTACTGGAGAAGAGCCCAGCGGAGAGCTATGAAGATGATCAGAGGACTGGAGCATCTCTCTTAAGAGGAAAGGCTGAGAGACCTGGGTTTGTTTAGCCTGGAGAAGAGAAGACTGAGGGGGGATCTTATCAATGCTTATAAATATAATGCTTATAAATATGCTTATATCTAAAGAGTGGGTGTCAAGAGGATGGGGCCAGACTCTTTTCAGTGGTGCCCAATGGCAGGACAAGGGGCAATGGGCACAAATTGGACCACAGGAAGTTCCACCTGAAAATGAATAAAAATTTATTTACTGTGAAGGTGACAGAGCACTGGAACAGGCTGCCCAGAGAGGTTGTGGAGTCTCCTTCCCTGGAAATATTCAAAACCCACCTGGACGTGGTCCTGTGCCCCCTGCTCTAGGTGTAACTGCTCAAGCAAGGGGGTTGGACAAGGTGATCTCCAGAGGTTCCTTCCAAACCCTACCATTCTGTGATTCTGTGATTCTGTGATTCTGTGATATGGTATGCTGTTAACTATTTTTTTTAATATTTCAGAATGAAAAACCTGTTCAAGTACTTTTTACTTGTATGCTCCTTTTTCATAGAACAAAGGCTTAATTCTGACATCAGAGTGCATCAAGTAATGTCTCTGATGTCATTAAAACAGGTATTTTAATGTAATTGTAAGGTATACTAAGAGAAGCAGGGGGCATACATTAGTGGAAGTAGATATTGGAAGCAGTCAAAATGATAGAACACCTTAAAGGTAATTGCAAGGGAAATGAATCCATGTTAAAAGTAAAATACTTAAAACATTCCCTGGTGTGAAAGTCCTCTTTAGTTGTAATGGTTCTAGCAAGTGTTCCTGTAGTACTTTCTTATACTGTATATTTTCTACCATCAGATAAGATAAATGGAAATGTCTCTTTGTTCATTGACAGTGTTGTCCCTTCTGACTGAAACATTTTATTCAAGCCCGAAATTTTAACCCTGCTGACATGAAATCATAGTTTTCTGTCATCATGTCAGTGACCCACATTAATGTTATAAAAGTGCTGTAGAAGAGCAGCACCTGGATTCTAGTTTTTGTAAAATAAACCTTTGTGGAAATTGGGCCAACAGCATAAATTTAGCACAGACCTTACTGCTAATGCTATATCTGAAAACTCCTTATCCTGAAAGCATACTGCATGCTGCAGACAAGCCATGCGATACCTGGATGGATTCCTTTTTTTGGTAACCCACTTCTAGTATAGCAGCATGATGCGAAAGGATGCTCTGGGGAAATTTATTTACATTTTAAAATAATTCATCTTTAACAATTTAAATGACACGCTTTATAGATTTATATTATATTTAGTCATAAGGAAAATTATCCAGGGCCTCATGTACTTGGCAAATCATGAAGATGATTTTGCTTCCTTTGGTCATATGGAGTAAATCTTATACAAGTAAATATTTCAGTAAAGCCCAGAGTTGTTACTCAAATGGGTCAGATACTTTGAATGTAGGCAAGATTGGAAAGATCATAAAGACCTAATTTTATATTTTTCTTCAAGCACAGACTGTTAAGATTCAAATTCCTAGTCTCTGTTCCCTGCTCCCCTGTGACTTGTAGCAAACAATATTTTACCTTCTGCACAGTGAAGTGCATGTTCATAGCAATTGACAACTGTAGTGACATTTTAAAAATCCCACATGAAGAGAGGGTTTATTATGTGCTCCTTATTTACCTGTGTATTACTATGAACCATTTCCCTCACAGAAAAATGTGTTCTGTATTTGGCTTCCTCCTTTACTCTTTGTCAAAACCTCTTCTCTACTGCTAAAACAATTAGCTTGTTGTGGTATCATTTGCAATTTAAGTGACCTTCTTGCAGAAATGCTGCATTTCTACAGTGCCTAGTATATCTATTTAACACATTATTGATAGTGAAGTTCTGACAACTTAAGAATGAAATAAGTATGAAAAACAAATGTCCTGTTTTTATAATATTCTCAGTTTGCTTTCTTACTCCAAGTGCAATGTTTCCTCATCAGAAGAGTCAGCAATAGATGCATGTGGAATTAATCTACTGGTAATTGCAAATGTATTCGCATTCACAGCAACAGAGGAATAGCAAAATGATAACTCCTATATGTTTTCTGTTTTAAATTCTGAATTTTGTTAGCCTGTGTCCTGAGCTGACATGATCCTGAGCTCCTACTGAATGGGAGACCCTTACTACTTTACCTGTTGCTGCTGCTTGGAGAATCATCCCAAAGCTGGAACATGGCCTGTGAGTTTTCCTAATGGAGCAAACAGCATGCATCCCTCTCCATTTTCCTGCACCAGTCATTATTCTATCAGCAGTTGACTTTGTTCACTCTTTAAAGGGCTGGGCAAAATTTGCTTAAAGAGTCTATAACCTGAGAGAAAAATAATGAGAATCTTAGGGTGAAAGGGGTAGGAAAACCAGACCAATCTTTGGCTGATGTAAATTCATGGAGTTCTACTGTCGTCCTCAGGTACAATTATTCAGATAAAATAAATGGAATGGTTCCTCTGCTTTGCGCAGCTGAACGTTTGGTCCACGATTTTGTTTTGTAAGAGAAGTGACTGGCTAATGATGCTTCTTTTATTACCATTTGTGTTTTCTTGGTAATTTTTAAAACAAGGTTAGGCTGAAATAATGATAACTGCTTTTGAAAGTTACTCTGTACAGATAAGTGCACTTTGCATTAGAATTAATTAAATTACCAACAAATAACAGAACGAGAAAACAAAAAAAAAATCCGGGTAGGTCTAACCTCTCCGTTTAATTTTACAAATTTGTTTCTCTAAATATGCAGGATGGGATAACCAAGAGTGAGTTAACAGCAGCCCTGCGAGGGGAAGAGGGACTGACAAGCAAAGGACCTGGAATGAGGTGAACACAAAATCAACAAGATGGAGCTGAAGCAAGGCCACCTCTGGCATTTCCATGTAAGCATGGAAGTGCCTTTTTGGGGGGAACCCCCCCACCAGACCCTCTCCGGGAAATCAGCATGCTTGGGTGTCTCTCTGAAGTGCTTGTACAATAATGCACACAGCATGGGGAATAAATGTGAGGAGAGCTGTGTGTAGTTGTAGGGCTACAATCCTGTTGGGATCATGGAGGCTTAGTGGGATGGCTCACATGACTGGAGGGTTGCAATGGAGGGATACAGGCTCTTCAGGAGATACAGGTCAGGAAGATGAGGGGGAGTTGGTCTTTAGGTGAGAGAACAGCTGGTATGCATGGAGCTCTGCCTCAGAACTGATGATGAACTGACTGAAAGCTTATGTGTAAGGATTAAAGAGCAGATCAATATGAGTGACATTGTAGTGTCTGCTAAGGGCCACCTGATCAGGAAGAATAAGTGGACGTGGCCTTCTACAGACAGCTATGAGTAGGCTCATATTCACAGGCCCTGGTCCTCATGGGGGAATTCAGCCACCCTGGTATCTGCTCGAGGAACAACACAGCAGGATATAAACAATTAAGGAAGTTCCTAGAGAGAATCGATGACAACCTGACCCAAGTGATAGAGGAGCCAACGATGAGAGGTGCTCTGCTGGATCTCGTACTCACAAACAAGGAAGGGCTTATTGGACATGCAAAGGTTGAAGGCAGTCATGGCTGCAGTGATCATAAGATGGCGGAGTTTAGGATTCTGAGGGGAGGGAGTAGGGCAAAAAGTGAGATGACCGCCCTAGACTTCAGCAAGCAGACTTTGGACTCTTTAAGGATCTGCTTGGAAAAGTCCTGTGGGATAAGGCCCTGGAGGGAAGAGGGGCCTAAGACATTTTGTTATTATTCAAAACTAACCTCCTCCAAGTACTGTCAGGGTGACTGAACAGTGGAACAGGTTGGCCTGAGAGACTGAATATCTCAATTTATGAAGATATCCAAAAGCCATCTAGACACGGTCTATGTGCCACTGCTTAAGCAGTGGGGTTAGATAAGATGACCTCCAGAGGTCCCTTCCAACCTCAGTCATTTTGTGATTATGCAATTCTGAGATTCTGTGAACTAATACATAAATATTAAGGAACAGTTTACTTGACCTACATTTTAAAATGTACTTAAGATAAATTTACTAAGACAAATATTGGTCTTATTTAAACTGACCACACTATTCCCTTTCAACCCATCCTATAATCCTACATTTGATATTTGTATAGTTTTATGCTAAGAATTAGTAGCCATTTCTAAAAGACAAAAATTTATCCATAATATCTAGCATCTAGACAAAGCTATCTATTCTGTTATTAACACAAATTATCCTCCAAATGAAATTGAAGCAGGGAGATAATCAGAAAGTAGTACTACAGCTGTGTTTGGTATATGGCTAATCAAAGAAAAAAATTGTTTGCTCTGATTCTCATTCTATTGTCCTGCAAAGAATTGACCAGAGGAGCTAACAGTCTAAGCATTTACCTTGTGAATATGGAAATCAAGGAAAAAGAAAAATGCAAAAATCACCATATCACAATTACAACAGCCCCTGAAAAATGGAGTAACCTAAATAACAATTTATGTCCTCAATGTAGGTTTCAAGGTTAAAAAACCAAAAAGATTTACTTCTTGGCAGATTTAACAGTGCTCTTTGTTATCAGCGCATGGTCAAGATTATCACATTTGTAAAAATTCACCTTTAAATTATATAAAGCTTCTCTTCCTGGTGAAAGTAATTCCAGAAACTTGACACTAGTAGCAATGAATACCTGTGTCCCACTTCTACACAGTGGACATATGAACAGATATTGATAAAGCCAATCTGAACTCTCCTGCTAATCCTTCCTGAGGCATTATGTTTTTATTATTCAAACTGGAACTGTGCAGTCTGCTAGCTACCAGGCTCTATTATTTGGTGTGTTGTGCATATGCATATATGTGTGTTTGTACATGTATATAAATATATAAGTAAACCATAGAAGAGACTAGAACTGTTCCAAGGACTAAATGTTCCAAAGTTCCTTGACAGTTAGTTAACCAGAATCTGTATGCTTTTTTTATTGTTATTCTTTTTTTTAAAAAATGAGATGTTTAAAACCAAACAATTTCACTGATTGTGGAATATGATCCCATTTCCAAGGTGTGGCAGAGAAATGCATAGATGTCTGTAAAACCTATTTCTGGTCATTCAGGTACTGGTGTAAAAGCTCTATGTACCAGTGATGCTCTGAAAGGTATAGAACTATACATCCAGAAGGAAATTAGGGCCTTGATGCAGACAGACTAGCAAGATTTTAAGCGGAGGCAGCTCCATAATATCATGCACACTGTTCTATAAACTATATTGGTTTTGCGTTTTTCTCATCAAATACATATCTGAATTTTTTCCAGTAGGGCAATAGATGATTAAGCCTGTATCTGCCATGAAAGAAGACAATATCTAACAAAATACTTAGGGTAAGATTTGTAACAGGGGGATTCATCCAGCCTGAGCTCCTGGCCACAATATCAGGGTCCTGAGGGCACTACTGGGCCTTACTGGCCCTGACCAGTACACATTACTGCAAACCAAATTTGCAGGTTTTTGGGTGACTACAAAGAAAGTTCTGGCTCCTGAAGTGTTCCATAACTTTTCTGGTGGGCCAGAGACTATCTATAAGAGGGAGAGAAGAAGCTGGGATCTAACAGGGGAGTGAATGACTGCAGATTTGGGCTCTGGTTGTGGTCCGAGATTGGAAAGGGCTTAAGAAGAAGGGCTAAAGATGTTACCCATGTGCTTTCTGTTCATAGTGCAGGCTGTGCCCTTGCCTGGGCTCAAAGTATTATACACACAAACAGTATAGGCTCCTAATTTATGTGACATTAAAATGTTCCTCTCCCACAACCCCGAAGCCCTTAGTTTCTGCACCCAAGGGGTGGGCTTCCCCCGCCAGAGCGGTCACTCCCAGCTCAGTGGCTGCTCCCCCAGCAACGGGTGCGGCTGGGGCCCAGCTGCAACGTGGCCAGGGCAGCTCCTCCAGCTGCTGGCTGCTGCTCTGGGGAAGGGGCTTGGAGCAAGCGCCAGCCCCTCTCTTCCCAATCACCTTCCCCTTGCCCTTGTGGGTCCCCTCGGACTCTATTTCCTACCTGTGTGCTCAGTGGCACCAGGTGCTCCTCAACTGGCGGAGGTTTTGGCTGGCAATGGGGCGCTCACACTGGTGTCAGAGCCAGCTGGGTGGTTCATGGCCTTCGCCCGGCATGGGGTACCCCACAGCTCCCCACTACCGTAGCCTGCCGGGTGTGCCCAGCGGTGTGGGAAGGCAGTCCGCATCGGGGAGGTTCAGAAGCAGCTCATGAGGGCCCAGCTGCGAGTTGTCCCAGAGAGGAGCTGCTGGCTCTCCACCGGTGCGGTGTGTGAGGTGAGTTTAATTTAGGCACCCAAGCTGCGCTGATGCTGTGTGTAAGCCATACGGACAGGCAAGCCAGGACAAAACGGTGGGTCTGGACCCCTGTTTAGAGTATGGATGTAAAAATCAGCAGCCTATAAAAGGTCTGTGGAGCAGGATGTGCTGTGGTCAGGGCGACTGTGGCACAGTGCCCTAGACCTGAACATATTCCTCCTCATACACTTGTTGAGCTGCCTTGGGAAGTAAGTGGGGAATTGCTCTTTCCTCCATTTATGGGCAGAAGAATTCATGACCGGTGTAACTGTAGTTTTGTTGGTTTTTTTTTTTTTTTTTTTTGCTAGAAAACCTAATAAACCTGCTGCAGTAGGCCAAGAGGAGTTCCTGAGAGCAGCTCCTGAGGGTGGTTCCTGAAAGGCCCAACCCATTTCTCTCTCAGCAGTGTGGTGTCACACCCACCATGCTGTGAAACCTCTAAGGGGCTTAATACAAAAATAGACAGAGAGAAGTCCTGCTATAAGATCAGTTTTCATGCTTTTTGCAATAATGCAGAGAACTGCTAAACATTGCAGGTGTCTCTGAGCTAACGATCTATTTGTCAGGGATGAAACTGCGACTTTTCCGTACCTCCACCTCCATTAACAAGCTTCCAAGAGAAGCAGACCTTGAAAAATGTGTTAAACATTTTTTGCTGCACCATAAAATGTCTTAGCTCCCATTTAATTTTATCCATGATTATTTACAATAAAATGACTTTCATCTGCCTATAAATCCTTACCTGGTACATTCTTTTTCCAAATTGCTTTATTAATCCTTAGTTATTATTAATTAGAAATGGCACAAACAGCACAATCATTTCCTTAACTCTGGCCGACAGCTGGCTTTAATAGACTACAAAGCATGACTTTCGTTTCTGGAATTTATTTTTCACCTGCATTAACGATGTCACATGGTTGAAGAAGGCGAAAAAAGAGAAGAAATATTTCCGAGTGTCATTTTTAACTGTAGAGAGACAATGTTTTATTATAACTATAATGGATTGAAACTCATAGTATGTTCTTAAATAATGCAGGCAGGCAAAGCAGTTAGCAGCTTTGTATTCACAATTTTTCAGTTTTTTTTTAATTTTTCATAGCCTCTCTTTTAGGTATCAGTTTACTCGTCTGTTAGCAGTAACATTGGTCCCTCTCTGCTGTGTTTGTGGGATCAAGAGATTATATTATGTGTGAAACAAATCACATAATTTCCCTGCAGTGATAATTGATCAGGCAGAATGTTTACATTTAACAGTGCAAGATCTTGGTAATTGCTTGGCTCAGGAAGAACATGAATTTTCCCTGGATTGGTGTAGCCTCTTCATGCACTTGCTGACCATGCTTCTTTGACTTCTTTTAGCCACCTGCCGGAAGTCTTATTGATGGTATAAATGGTGAATAACACTGAGTACCAGAGATAGAAGAGCTTTCAGCTTCTACATCTAAACAGTAAGCAGAAGAGTGGAGAACTGCTGATAACACTGAAAATGTTTGAAATCTTTGCATTTTGTGCATCTCACACAATTTTTTTTTTCTTGAACAACTTTGTTATAACTTTTAATGATCTCCTTCATCTACTCTGTTAGCCCACAGTATAAAAGTGCTACTGGTGTCCCAGCTGATATTACCCTACTCTCATGTGGGTCATAGATCCTGCTCCAAAACACAGAAGAATTAAAGGATTCCAGTCTTCTCTGTCCAAGATTTTACAGGGACTGCTTTGGAAATTTGAGAACACTACTTGCTTCTGAATTAAAGAAATTCTTTATAATTTGATCTGGAGTTTTGCTAATATAATCAGGACAAAGGATATAAGTTGTACAAAATAGAAAACCTGTCATTTAGAGAGATATGACTTTACAATGTAAATGTAAGAAATATGGCCCAAGGACTATGAAAATGTTCTGATGAAAGAATTATAATGGAATTTTTTATAAAGGAGTTTGTGTTATTGACATCTTCTTAAACATTTACATAAGCATGCAAGGGAAGGAAAATGAAGAATTGCATATAGACCAGACTAAGTAAAAGAAATCTGATGCATAGCTTCAGGAAAACTGAGAAAACACAGTAGAAAAAGAGACATATGAAGTCTGATGAATGACCAAGACATAGGAACTTGCTATCAAAACTTGTATTTCTTCTAGACAAGGAAACTTAAGCTTTTAGAATAGTTTTTAATAAATTTCCTACTTCATTAATTCTTAACTAAGCTAATAATTTCTATAATATTTGTTCAAGAAGCAGGGTTTCATATCTAAGGCTAGAAAAAAAAGTCTAGCTTTGCCCCCAATTCCTTGCAAGACCTTGAACAATTTGCTTTTCTCTGGATTTAAGCTTTTGATTCCTAATGTGTACAGAAGCACATCCTTATCTCAGTGATATGGTAGAGATGTTATTGTTCATGATTTGTTGAAAAGCTATAATCATGGGATACATGTGCCAATACAGCTCACTCTCTGGATGGATAAATACTATTTGTGTATTTATAAAAATTGAAAGTGATATTCTTTTTCTTCCCACTCTTTGATCAACTTTGTTTTTACATTCTTGGAAAAGTAATACCTATAATAAAATCTCAGCTTCTCTCTTCTACCTACAAGTCCTTATGTAGACTACCATTCACAGAACTCAATGGCATAGCTGGAGTACCCAAATATTTCATCCTCCCAACACTCTTCGTTCTATTTTGTATGTTTTGAATTATATTTTTGTATGTTGTGAAATGTATGCTGCAGATTGAGAGTTCCTCCTGTAAGGACCTAGTCTCCAAGCAAGGCATAAACACTCAAGTGCTAAAGATTAGTTACTTAATATAACAGTATTTCATCGTAACAGGTATTTATGTGTATTCTGTACTTTTTGGCTCCATTTTTGGCTCTTTAAAATGGGTCTGAAAAGATTTACTTACACCTTGGATGGGGCTCTTGAGATTAAACTGGTCATGGTAGTTTTTGAATCTGGGAAGCACCAAGTGTTACAAGAGGAAGGTAGCATCAGGGGAACTACAGCTACACATAAAATTCCTTCTCAGCACCTGCAATTCCTGTTTTTGCAAACTACGAATGAGCTTGGCACTTTCAACCAATTACCGCTGAGGCAAAAACTTCAAAAAGTTTTTTTTCCAATTTTATTAAATCAACCCAAGCTATATAGAAGAAAGAATCTTCTTTCTACATACAGCATTATGCCGCACACTGTAAACTGTCAGAAACACTTAACTTCATGCTGAAAATGTTTTATATCTACTCTGTTTCTCTCTTGATATTTGCTATTGTGAAAAAGAAAGGACAAGTAAGGCAGTTGAAGGTTATCCTCACACCACACAAAAGAAAAGAAAAGAAAAGAAAAGAAAAGAAAAGAAAAGAATAATCTTTTCAATTATAAATAGTGATTCTATGGAACAGCTGCAACACTTTTCTGAATTCTTTGTTTCTGACTGCTTTCCCTTCATGCCTTGAGCAACCAAAAGGATTAATACTGGGTAGTTATTTAAATATAGTTACTTGCTAAAAATCCTTTGCCAAGATTGGAGAAAAGGGATTAGGATTAAACTGTTCTAATCAAAAGTAGTATGGGTTGTTTTGTTTTTTGTTTTTTGTTGTTTTTTTTCCCTTTTTTTCTGATAGGGACTCTTGCTTCAAGAAACAAGTATTAATGCTGTAGAGACGGCAGCGTTGTATAGTGCATATGTCTCAGCACCAATAAATATCTTCCTTACTAAATATAGAGAAAGGTTTTTATTTGTCATCTTTGTCTGTAGATGTCCAGTGGATGTATTAAGGGATATTAAGGATAGTATGAAAATACCATATTTTAAAATAACGTCAACAGTCCGTGTGTTTCTATTTTTGCCAGTTTGTAAATGGCTTTGGCTTGTATGACTTCCCTACAGAAGTCACACACAGAAAGTGTATGACTCTAGCTTCAATTAGAACTCATCCTTGGTGTGACTGTAATTGTAATAATAATAACTGAAATGTCTTCCTGTCATATTTACTTCGCTTCTGTAGCAGATGAGGTACAATAAAATAGTGTATACAAAAGATGTCAATGTACAGATGGCTTCTTAAGATCACACTGTCCCCTTGGGTCTTCCTTGCTATTATTTTATACCGTATTTTCCTTTTTTTTTGAAAATGAGTGCTAGTGAATCTTTGCTGACATAATGATAGTTATTGTATTTAAATTACAGCTGGGTATTCATGTATGCATGGGTGTGAAAACACATTTTTTAATGAGGCGTAATGGATATTTTAATGAAAAATAACATGGACATATTGGTCTAAACCAAACTTTAGAAGGTTACACAATGAGTTGCAGGGGTCGTGGTAGGTTGATAGCTTCTTTTCAGCTGAACTTGTTGAACTGGTACAGAGTATCAGGTATTCCCCATTCCTCTGCAGCACAGAAATTAGGAACAAACCAGTATTTCTGGAAAAATAGAGATTTTTATTGTCTGCCTACCTAAAGGCCATCTCCATCTAGTACTTCCTGAAAGAAATGTTACTGCCTTTCTTTCTCTGTGGTCTTCTGTATGGTATTGCACCCACAGAGTTAGAGGTTAAGGATGTTTCAGGCAGTACTTCTACATTTGGAGAGGAGAGGAATGGACCTCTGCTGCAGATTACTTTTAATTATCCTATTGCCCATTTATAAACACTAGAATGAGCAGGTCAGTGGAAGAAAGGCAGTAAGTTCTCAACTGAGAAGTTCCTCCATAGAGTGAGGAAGATCCTGACTAATTTGGTACTAGGATGTAGTCACTGCTGATGTGGTTTAGGAGAGAAGTACTTTATCCAGTGGTAGGAGATTGGCTGAGAGGGCAGAATTGATGGAAGTTAACCATAAGTGTTTGTGTTTAGCATTATCTACAGGAATGAGGGAAACTATCCAAAATGCAGCTCTGTGTTGTTCTTCCTTAATTTAATAATTTGTGTGACTATAAGCCTGGGTGAGTACAATATTAAATATATGCTTTCTTTCAGAAATTAACTGTAATGTCATTGAAGGTAAATAAGAAATATGGTCCATCAGCTTGCAAAAACATCTTCTAGTAGTAGATGAAGACTGGCTCAGCTGGTGTGGGAACGTTGATTGTTGGGATCACTGTTAATCAGGAAACAGATTGGAAATGGGGTTTGGAAAATATTTCTGCAGCCCCGTTCAGCAGTGAGCCCTCAGTAGGTTGGAGATAATTTAGATGTTAATCTCTTGGGGACAGAAACTGTCTCTTTCATAGTATGTGTCTACAGTTCACAACACATATGAGTCCGAATCATGACTGGGCAGCATTAGCAGTAGTACAAGCAGCAATAACAAAGTTGTTTAGCTGTCCATTTCTTCCTGTGATGGTTAACTAAAGTTCAGCACCTCTTGATAGTTTCAGTTAGGTGAAGAAATTGATAGTGAAGGTTTTTAGCCAGTCTTATTTACTTACAGAAAAATGCATAAGGTTTGTTTCCCTGAAATGGGAAGTTTCAAACAGGAAACTATTTGCATTTTGCTTTAAAGTTTTGTTCTAGTGATTTTCTTGTGTGTTTTTTTGGACTCTTTTTTTCTCCTTTTCTAATGTTTCTCTCACAGAGACTTGTGCAAGCCCAGCTCTTACCTGTGATGCTTGTGGAATTGCCTGGATCCCTTGGATGTCTAACTTATTACTAACTTAGTTTTCAGGAGAAGCCCTCCTCATGAGAGGAAGGAGACTCCAGCTTCTGGTTTTCAGATATATGCTGTTTAATTCTGTTTGATTGAAATCTGAACAGATTGTTTTATTTGCACCAACTCTGTGGATTTAGTGTACCTTCAACCTGAATGATTTGACAGTGATTTTCTTGCCCCAACACCATCTAGATTTAGCACCGAAACAAAATAAAGATTTATGTAACAACACTGAAGGTACAAACCTGAAAAGGCAAGTTTAGAAACAGAAAAATTAAAATACTTAGTAGTATCTCTCCAGTTGCTTATCATCTTGTCTAAACCCCCAGGCTTACTTCTGCCCTTTAAACTGCTGTTTGTAACAAAACACATTTTTATGTTTGCCCTCTGCTCTGAATAATCTTTCCAAGCACTTCTTAGGTAGGCTTCTTTGGAGATAGGTCTTGGAATATAAATGGAATTGCCTTTAATTGTTCTTTGGGAAGCCATTTGCTCTGGTTTTGGGTTTCCTGTCAGTCCTACTGGGCTAACTGCTCATAAACAATATAGAGACTTCTGTTTATACTTAGATGTTGTTAATTTATGCATAAGCGGTCACTTGATATTTTTATATGTTCTGACTCTCAACATCTCTGGAACAGCACTGGCACATGCCATATTATTAACATAATTGGCTGGGCCAGTTAGTGGTGTGTTGTCTGCTCAGGATATGAAGAGAAAATCTACCTTTCCCAGCTTTTACTGAAAGTTCATGTCATATAAACTGATATTGTGTTTGCTATATTATGCTTCATGTCAGATAATAGCTTCTTGTGATTGTGTGAAATGAAGGATGATACCCTAATCTGCCACTACAACCAATACTATGCTTCCTCCTCCTTTGTACAGTTCATAACTAAATTAAGTAGATAAGGTGTCAAAAGCTACTATACTCTCGCATTTGTAGCCAGGGTTCACACAGACCAGCTCTTGCTGAGCCTTTACTTCCTGTTGTGCTCTATGCTTTTCCTCCTCTGTCAAAAGGTCAAAAAAAGGAGTCCAGTGTTTATCTAAAGAAATAAGTTTCATCTGCCTCATGCTCACACTGCCTGCCACAGTCTCCCATTTTTTGGATAGCTGGGTGGTGCTCTACATGTGTCAAAACACTCCTTGAGAAATACCTAGGATACAGTGTAGCTGTTTTGGACCTTCTTTGACAAAATAACTGATCTCATATTGCATAGAAGATGATGTCTTAGGCTGACCTTTAATATGAACAAAGAGTTCTATGAAAGGCTTTTCCTTTGGTCCAGCTGTTAGACCTTGGTATGCATTATTAACAGGAAGGTACATAAATCTCTTTAGTCTTCTGACTTATGCATACACTTTCACTGACTTGTTTAGAAATTAATTAAATCTAATTTTATACTGAGCATACTCTGGGTATTGACAAATGCTTTTTTCATTTTTATACTTACAGATGTTTGAGTCTTAGTGCCTTTTTGCTTGGAGCCAGATGGAACCTATCCAAGATACGACTAGTCCTGCACCTGACTGCTCTTATGTTGTCAAAAACGACAGTAGCTCAAGGTCCTTCGAGAGCATACATTGCTGGATTTTCTGACATCCTGGCAGTCTGTTTTCTTCGTGTGGTCTGTGCCTAAGGAAAATGTTACTTTTTCTTCTCTAAGAATGGACACATGTAGGTTCTCACTATCAACTGTAGTTGTGTGATTTTCTGATATTGAATTGTGGGATGAGATGGTGGACTTTTATAGATTGGGAAACATTCCTATGGTGCAGCATTCCCCAGTTACCCAATAGGTCCAATGTGGATGCCAATAACTCTTGAGAATGTTTATATCAATGAGCTCTGAAAAAGCTCAGTTCAGTGCAGGCCAGACTAACAGATTGTCTTTTTCATAACTCAGCAAGGATTTGGGATTTTAAAACAGCCTAGGTGCACAAAAATATTTAGTAGTCTAGCTGACACCTTCAGGTTTGCTTTTTTTCTCTTTTAGCCATACCAAAGATGTATCAGGAGTGATGAGTTCTCAAGAGGGTACCCAGTGTGTTCTGGTCTTACTGAAACTGAACAGATGCTTTTCAGCTTTGCTGAAGCTAGGTTCCTAGGAAATTCATTAGCATTGCACATGAAAATCCCTTGGCTCTAGAGTTGTTTCCAGGTGACAGTGGCAAACAATGGGGAATGTAGTCTTTGTTTTGCACAACTTATTTCCTTGTTTATTTAAAGCTATATTTACCCTTTCAGGTTTTCTATGCATTGATGATTATAGTCCTGTGATCTTCTCCCATCGTGGATTGCAGGTAGATTTTATGTGAGATGGGTATGAGAAAATGTGGTGTGAGAACTTAATGCTGGGTCTCAGACCTTTGGAAGCTCTATTTTGCAGAGATTTTTAACTGCCCAGCATGGGATGGATGCCTGTTGAATGCTAAAAGGAACTTAGAAGCTTGTAAATTCATTTCCTTATTTCTCCCCAACATGATCTTAAATGTTCAGATACATATGGCAGTCCAAGTCAGGCCCAAAGGGACCGATGATCATTGAGAGGAGTAAATCATGAGATAGTCAATTTTCTGCAGAAAGTGGCAGTGCTCTGGCAATGGGGAATACTTTGAAGCTGTGAAAGCTTGTTCTGAAGTGACAGAATCAATGTCCATGACATAGGTTTGAATGCTTTCCTATTAGGCAGTCAGACCTGTTGCTAGAATACCAAGGGATCATCTTAGCTAATCACTGGCATTACCCGTCACAGGAGTCTGTGAGGCCATAAATAACTTACCCAAGTTATTTATGTGGGAAATGTTGTCAGATGGAGTTGTTCTTCTAATGTTTTATCCAGATTCAGATTACTCCTTATCAGAGCACCAGAAATTCAGACAATCTGGGAAACCATTCTCACTGTTGAGACAAGTTTTAGTCCCTTTGACAAATGCTGCTCTCAGTAACATGGTAAAACCAGAAGGAATTAGTGAGAACAAATTGGACCTCTCCTGTACGGTTTAAAAATACCATAATGCATTAAATGGTGTCTGAATGGTGTCTGACCTGCAGTGCAACCCAAAAGCAATGTTACCTCTTCATCTCACAATGATGAATATACACTGCAGCTCATCTACACAGATGTGTCAGGTCCAGTGCTTACTGGCATTGTTGGAGTTACTGTACCTGCCCATATCAGCTACTCACTGCACATGTACATATATAAACTGCATTCCACTCCCCAGCTTGTGCCTGAAGGCCTGATGGGATGCCTGGGTAATGGGATGAAGGACCCATAGGCTGCTTCATGTTACCAAATCAACGCACAGAACCTGCCAGACTCTTCTCTGAGAGGTGGGGAGAAGGTGCATACTAGATGAATTTTTCTGGTGGATGTAGCTTGCTGCCATGCAGTGTCTTTCCTGAGAGCCCTGTGGAGCTTCACCTGCTATGGAGAAAGATGGCCTGGTAGACTACCAGATGGATGCATAAACATGTTATGGAAAATACATACACACTAGTCTGTATTCATATTAAAGTCTCAAACTTAAAAAAAAATAAAAAATTTAGCATCTTACTCCCATAGAAACAGGATTTTGTGAAACTATAATTTTGAATTTATATGATTTACAACAGAATGATAATGTTACACTAATAGAAAAAAGGAAAAAGAGGTTACATACTATTTAACTAAAACAAGTTAAAATTACTCTAGGAACACCATTGGATAGATTCCCAGTTGGGTTATATTGTTTAGTCCTGTTGATTTGAGTGGAATTATTCCATTATAAACTGAGTGAATAATTCACTAGGATTTAATTTGTGCACTAAAATCAACACACAAAGAAATTATCAGAGTTATGTTCAACATTTTGCTGCAATCATCCATAAGCCTGTGTAGAATTAGGAGGTAGGGCCAGGCAAGAAGCTTTCCTTTGACATCATTAAAGCTGCATCCATATATTCACTCTACCTTTAAAACTAGATCTGGGTCATGCAAATCTGGTTATCTTCTTATTTACAGAGATTTTGCAATAGATTCCTGAAGTGTTAGCATCCTATCTTTATCAAATGACATTTGAAAAAACCTAAAAGCCACAATAAGTATTTATAATTGCATCCAATCAGTATAATTGTAATTATAATTATAAAACAATTATAATTATATACTTTATACAATTAGTATTTATCTATTCAGTATTTATACTTGATGAATGCCTTAAATATTTAATTAAAAGTTTTTTTAAGTTTTTTAGGTTTTTAAAAATAAACATATTTCCTACCATTCATGAAGTTTTTGGTCCTTCTTTTTCTTCAAAGGCAAGACTGTCAAAATGCAGTATTGACAAAAATCTATTCAGTTCCTTTATTCTCACTACTTCCAAATTCACGTAACCAACTATAAGCTAGGTCTTTCTCTATCTCTGGTAAATTTTGGACTTCTCAAATTCTACCCTGAAGCCGTAAATATGGTTTCCATTCAAACTTTCTGCTCAGAGTTATGAAAACTTCTTAACTCTTGACAAAATCTTACTCTGAAGAGTCTAATTTAACTGGTGTGCAATACTCCCATGCCTTCTTCTGTTATTGGTTTTGTGGAGTATGTATCTTGTTCAGAAAAAACCTTCCTCCACTGGCTTCTCATGGTTAATTTATGGCTCACTCTGTGTCCTGAACAACACATATGAATCAGCATTAGGTGTTCTTGTGCTTAGGAGACTCAGCAGTTTTTAGTTGTAAACTTCTGAAGGAAATCAACAGGAACACTAGCAATGGGAGCTGTGAAGTTTGGCTTTTGCTGTATTTGCACTTGAACTTCTTGCAGTAAATTTAATTGTCTGTTAAATACATTGATAGAAAATATACAAACAAATCATATTTTTAACAGTGTCAGTTTTCAAAGGAGTGTTCAATCCCTCTCAGGACAGATGACTACTCAGCTCACCTTTGAGTCTGTGAGCAGCGCTGTATTGTAGTGTAACTAACTGCTATAGTAACTGTCAAGAAAGAAGCAAAACTCAATGACTTAGCAAACTGCTTGCAGTAAACCGAGAACATGTACAACCTTCTGTTCTCTTCAAACTCAAGGGCAAACCAGTTGGTTCCCAATCCCTAATATTTATGAAAGAAATATATATTCAGGTGTAGCAACAGCTAAGCTGCAACGTACTTTTAAACTAACATATAAGTGTATAGTTTTATAGCAAATGTGTTTAACTAATAATTGACGCTGGAGCAATACCACCTTACAGTATGACCTTAAAAACCATGACTGATGAAATGTTAAGCCCAATTCTGGACAGTGTTTAACACCTCCACACAACAGAGTACCAATGGAGCCATCCAGGGTATATGCTTTTAATATGCTAGATCTGTATATCAGTTTCAAAGTATTAAAACAAAGATAAAGTCAGAGCAATTTACATATACAGCTGCTCCTTTCAGCCCAGTGGAAAAAAATTCCAGTCTTTCTTTGTGACTTATATGATTATATATTTATTATTTTCAAGTACTGATTGGGCCTCGTGGTAGTTTTTATTAGCTTGGAGATACTGTCCAATTGCCTCTAATTTCCTTGTCCAAATGCACGGGTTTTGTGACAGCTTTTCTTTGTATGGCCATTGGGAGTCTTTTTTCCTCTACTTTTTGAGTTTGGCCTGATGTGTTGCGTTTGTAAGGCCTGTTGCTCTGCTCACATGACCAAGCCATCCCAGCAGCTGTCTTCTTTTGCATTTGCTTGCACAGACTCATGGGACACAATTATTGCTGAAATATTCACTCTGATAGAGTTAGTCCTGTATATTGTATGTTACTCATATATTTATTTGGAGGCTTTTGAATGTAAAGGCCTGAATGTGTCATCTGATCCATACCATGGAGTCCATGTTTCATGCATGTTCAGGTCTATGGCATACTCAATTATTCTGAGTTTTACCTTCGAAGTACTTGAGATATTCTTGTCTTGTCAGGTTCTGTTGAATTTTACAAGTGCTGCTATCACAAAAGAAATTCTACTTTGGTTTCTGCTTCAGGCTTTCCTTTGTGATGGTAATTCTGAGATATCTGAATGAATCCACTCATTCAAGTTTCTCAACTTTGATGTAAATTTCTTGTTGCGTATGAGAATTTTCCATTGTCCTCTATCTGTTTTTTTCCTCCGGTTTGATCACCAGTCCATGGGTAGTAGCTCTGTCGTCAGATCTGCTAGCTATGGTCCTTTTTATTCCAATCAAGCTGCTACAATCTACAAAGTAAAGATTATAGATCTTTTACCACTAGCTGATAACTTTGTCCTACCAGAATTTTCAAACACTTTGGACTTACTATTTCAAGGAAAATATGAACAGAGGTGGTGCCAGAAGAAATCCGTCTTTCAGTCAATTCTTGTACAGAATCATTTACTTAATGTGTATCCTGTGAAGATTATACTTTTCAAATTGCTTCTAAGCTTTTAATTCAAGTTCTAATGCAACCTGAACTTGCAGTTTTAAGGAGGGAAAACTTGTGCATTTGTCTGTGAGGTTGAAGGAACTGTCTTCCTACCTTTTCTATTGATAGAATACTACTTTACATAAAAGTTTCTAATTTTACCTTTGCTATTCATTTATTTTTGCGGCCTGAAGTATGTAATAGAACTATACTCCTATGCTTACTACAAGAAATTTAGTGACTAGGGTTATGTTGTGTGTCAATGTTCCCTTCTGACCCGAGTTGCTGTTTGGTGGAATCTATGTTCTTATCTAATATATGGAGCAGGTTCTGAGATCCACGTCTGCTCTAGGAGCAGAGCAATACTCTAATGAGCAGGTTATACAAACATTTGCAGCCTATTCTGTGCCAAGGAATATACTGGTAATAAACCTATCTCACTAATCAAAGTTTTCACAGGAGAGAAACAGAGTTGTCACCTCAAAATATTCCATAGTTCTGTGGTTAGGGCAAACTTGTGACGGTAGGCAAGGGATGTGATTTCTAGTCACCTGAGATGAAAAATCTGCATCTCCCAAACCCTGAAAGACTGCTCTAACTTGGGGCTATTTAATGAGTAAATAAAGGAGGCAAGAAAAGGGGGCAGTGATGCTATTTCCTTTGTCTTCTTTCTTGCAAGGACTGATCTGATTTCATCTCATAATCACAGGAGATGTTTCACAGCTGTGGTTCTTGGAAAGTGATGGACATCTAGCTCTTACCAGATGCTGAGAGTATAAAAAAGTTTGTAAACATGCTACATAGTGGAGTTCAAGCAGAGCTGGTGCACAGAGTGATTCAGAGATACTTGGATGTTCAAAGTGAGATATTTGCTTTAATATAGGACTGCAACCAAAATAATAAGCCTTGACTGTCAGCCAGCTATCCTGCCTAGTGAGGTGTACACACACCTATACTGTGTACTAACATGGCCTAAAATATGTGCCTTAGCCTGGTCTTCTTCACACTGTTATAATTCTGAGTCTGGACCTGAGTGCCCTGTTGCCCAGATCCTAGTATTTGCCATGTCCTTTCAGGACTGTACAGCAAGGCAAATCCTGTCCTGGCTTTGGAGACCATGTAAATATACTTGAATTGATTAGTCTAATACTAGTCCAAAAAACCCCATTCTCAGTTTGATATAGGCTTATTTTGAATTTCCTCAGATTTTATGCAGCTGCTACCCAGATTAAACATTGGACAACAGTCTTTCTCAGTATCAGTCATGCTTAGCTCCTACTTCACAAGTTGTCATATGCCTGACCATGCAGTGAAAAACCCACGGCTTTTAAAATTATTTATTATTAGCAAATAGCTGGGAATTTGGGTAACTGTGGCTTGAAAAAAAAAGGGATTGAGAATTAACAATTTATTTGGCTGTCAACACTCAGCAGGGAGTTAGTAATAATTAAAAAATCAGTGTACTGATGTTCAGTGCAGTCCCCCCGAATCCCACTCCAAATTCTTACCTCAGTTCTCTTTCTCTAAAATTTGCTTATTGCCTATCAGTCTTACTGCATGTTTAATAATCATTGACTTCCTGAATTTAGTCAGTGATCTGTTGCTTGATGTACCTGGAGCAGATGATGAGAAAAACAGAAAGAATGGGATTCATCAAGGTTAGTGTTTGTGCCCTGGGGTCCGTTCCTAGTCAGCAGAGATGTAGTCAATATAGTGAGTAGAGTCGAAAGTGCAATTTGTCTCATCCTAAAGCAGCTGTCTAAGAGAAGTGAAATGAATCAAACCTTAAAACTGCCCATTACTCTCCACTGACTTGAAAGGGAGCCAAGGGGGACTAGCTTCCATGTAAGCAGCCAGACATCAAACGTTAGATGATTTGAGCCCCGTCCCACGTAACTAGCAGTATTTAACAGGTGTGTAAAAGTACCTGTGATTTTGTTACATACATGTGTATTCCGTTTAAGGGCTAGATGCCCAGATTTGTAATCTCAGCTTGGACAGAAAGTGCTTATTCCAGCAGACTCCATATAGCATATGCAATGTAAACTGATCAAGTTTGGGCACACAATTACATTCCTTTTTCTTCTAGATCCAGATGGTCAGCACCAGTTTGGGGAGAAGAGGTAAAGAGGGGGACAAGATAGAAAAGGGGCAGATTATTCCACGTAGTTAAACATATCTGAGTTGTAGCTATAAGATATCACTAAGCTTGTTTAGCTAATGTTACTTAACATTATGGCTGCTGTGAATTTAGTGCATTCTTAGGCATCTAGTGTTTCTATTGCCATGCAAAGGGATTTAAAGTTATAAAATTATGATTTGCTTTTTGTGACTGCTTTCCTAAAACTCAAGTTTAGTTTAGTATTGAACCTTGTGTATATACTTCAAGTTCCTCATGTCAAACTTTAAAAATTATAGAACATGCTTTCTGGATGGAAAACATTTTCCTCACTTCATAAGTAGAAAAGGAAAGAAAAGAATAAAAGGTTAATGTAGAAATGTAATTTATATTAAATCCTTTGCCCCTTGTGATGGTCTCCTGTAATCTGAAATTTATGTCCTTTTCCACCCTGTATTAAATAAGAGAGAAACGGGAAAAAAACCTAAGCCCCTTTACTTTATGAAGCAAAGAAATAATGACAGGAAATGGGGATTTTTGTTTGTTCTTTGGTGTGAATTGGCACAGGCATTATGATGAAGTTAAAATGCAGAGGTTAATTGAAAAATGCGATAAACAAAGCCCCATGAAGGTCTCAGAATAATTTTTCCTGGCAGCACAGACAGCCTACTACCATCGGGCACTAAACCTACTCTGAACTGCTGGAGATAAAAAAAAAAAAAAGAAAAGAATAGAAAAAGAGGAAAAGAAAGAAAAAACCTAAAGTTAATTGTCTTTCTGTTCCTTCCACCTCATTTCAGCCCAATTAAAACTGGGAAAAGTCATTCTGTCTAATTTGCATTAATGCACCTCTATGGAAGAATAGCTTAGACAGTGAATTTGATCTCCCCCCCCCCACTCAGTTTCTTATGGACATACTTAAAAAGAAACCCAGCAGAGCAAATTGCTACAGAAAACTCATGGATAAGGATCTTGATTTTTTCTTCAATTGTTTTGCTGTCAGATAAATTCTAAAGATTTAATGTTAGACAGGAGTATTTCTTCAGTAGACATTCTTTAATCACAGGACAGAAAATGTAGAAATAACCTGCTGGAACTCCATCATCTCTGGCTAACCCCCTGTTACTATTAAGGAAGAAAATGTTCTGTGGGTTGTGATAAACTTAGCTCTTCACCTGCACTTGCATGTTTCTCCTGATAGCCTTCAGAAAAGCTGCATAAATCCTCACTTATGCTGTGTTTTGAAAATAAGTCCAATGCATGATCCTATTGTGTATACAGTTTAATGGTGTAAAAGAACTTAAAAAAGTGGCCGTCGCATTCATATGCAGTACCATGTTTCCATTCAGCATTTCAATTTGTATTTTAATAAACACATTAAGGGGGCTCACTTGTTGTTGGAACCATGTTACATCTAATTTCTTATTGATGGTGAAGAAAAACAGTGTGTTTTTCTCTAAATAGTCAGTCAGTATATGAGCTCAGTCTGCCATTTATATTGATAGGTATGATTATCCATGCAGGCCTTATTTTCAATGTACTGTGTTTATAGTCCCCATTTGTACATCTTGCTGGAGCTAACATGTTCATAATGATGTGGAACAGCTGGCCACAAACTGTTGTTTCTCATTAAAAAGACATGTTTCCTGAGCTTTTGGGGATTCTTTGTACCGAACAATACATACTATTGACATTTTGCCCTTTTCATTTTCCTTTGGCTCTTCACTGCAGTGGGATATCTAGGGTTCAGGATTCTCAAAGAAGACCTGAAGGGCTTTTGAGAGATAGAACCAAGGAGAAAACTACTTTGGGTCATTAAAGATCCCAGGGCACTCTTTGCAAGAAGAGTGTGGGAGTTATTATTGTCCTGGAATAATTCCAGTTTGTATAGCTGTATTGTAGGCTATTTAATCATGTATTTTCAACGAGGTAATCTTCCCTTGAAAGGCTGCTGTGCTATGCTATTGAACCTATAATGACCACTGCATTTTGCTCCAAGAATGACTTCACCCCAGAGGTGGATGGATTGGTTCCCTCGTGGTGATTTCAACTCAGACAAGATAAAACTGTACTAATTACACCAGAAGCTTGGTTTCCATTTATATTGCTCAGCAATCATAGGAGATCCACCTGAAGAATTAGTTTTGTTTTTATTGGTTCAAAGATTTTATGCTGTGATGTAATAGTTTTTGTGCTCATCTACTTAGTCTAAAATTGACAACTTTTAGTATTTCTCACTTTAAGAAGAAGTGGATCTAAACTTGAAGACATCTTCTGTGATTTGAAGGGGTAAACATCATGGCACTGGTGGGAAGGAGGGCTTGTGAAGTCTCCGTTCAGCAGCTGATTGGAATCAATGGACAATTAGCAGAGCTTATGGCACTGTTACAACAGACTAACTGAAGTCTGCTACAAATTCAGAAGTCTGCAGCCAGCTTCTCCTGAGCTGTGAACTGTGTGCCTGCTGCAAATTGTGATGGTGATTGTTTAATATTGGCTTATTTAATGGGAAGAAACAATCCAAAGTATACAGAATTATGCTATTCTAATTTAGGAGTGAGGTCTTTAATATTAAGCTAAAAATGGGAAAGAAGAGAAGACAATACTTTAGTAGAAAGTCCAAAACATGGTGATGGTGAAATCCAAATTGTGGTGAAATCCATAATGTATGTTTCCTTTATTCCATACTTACACACAGAGAAAAGCTGTCTCAGACTTTCCTCAAGCTTGTGACCATTTGCGTGGTTGTAAGTCTGTGAAAGGAGCTAAGTTTATATGTGGAGAGTCAATGGTCAAGTAACACTGGGATGCACCATATAGAAATACATATTTCTGTGACTAAGTTGTTGTGAATTGTTTTGTAGTACTAGTTTGTGTAGGAAAATACATATATCCCAGGTACAAATATTAGAGATTGACTATACAAAAGATATGCTTGAAATACATTTCCAGCTGTATTAAACTAGGCATTTTGTAAAAACTGTAGCTGTGCATGGGATAAAACCATGCAGTGTGCTGAGTATATTTTAAAATAGGTAAAGATTAACCAGCATACATGTACAAAAGAGAGAACCTTTCCATATCCATGCATAACTTATGTGGGGGTCAGTCACAGGGCCTGCAGACTGAAGTTACTGCCTGACGCAAGTGTTATGAATGGCAGCATCTACCCCAATGGAAAATCATAGATGTGAAAGAGAAAGCAAAAAAAGGGTAGGAAAATCCTACTTGCAGCCTATGCTGTTCACAGCTGCAAGAACTGCAAATTTAGCCAGAATTCTTCCTGATACTCCCTCTGCCATCATAATTTTCTTTCAGACTCTAGTCAGGGCTATGACTTACACCCATTGCAATATGCAAAAGCACATTCTAGTTTATTACCGTATTCTAATCCAATATAAGAATGTATTCAACTGGATGCCTAAAAGATATGAGAGATATATATATATTTCCATGCAATTGAATATACAGGGGTTTTGATTTGTGTTTAAGGAGGAGTAAGATTTGGCAAGTAACAAAAAATTCCATAAGGATTTGTGCTGTTGTTATGTGGGTGGCTTTTGCATTCATCTCATTTTGCTTTCATTTTGCTTTCAGTTTGAATTTGGCCACCCCTGAAGTTCAGAGCTATGGCATTATTTTTGCTATTTTTCTGAAAAAAAAAAAACCCGAACAGATACTTGGGTTGATGTGCCTTCATCTGAATAAATCTTTAGAATGTTATCACTAGAACACACTTGAGATATATCAAGGAGAGTTTCTGAATTCTTTCTTTCTGAGAAACAGTGTCTGATATTTTCTGATTTCGGAGAGATTTATTTGCCATAGTGATAACAGAGTGGGATTAACTGAGCAATGGACACATATAGAGCCTGACAGTAAGAGCCAGTTTTAGTTAGTTCCTTCCATGGATTCCAGAAAGGTTGAGGAACTTCTACAAGGAGGTCTTCTATCATTGTGCATGGAGATATTTGGTGGGAGGGAACTTTGGTATGCCTCCCTGGAAGAGATGGGTTGAAGGTTGTGTATGTCAGCATAACTCTCACCACTTTGCCCCCTCACCTTGTGTACTTTGCAATCTGAGGTGGTTATGCCATGCCAAAGCACAACTTCTTGTAATTCTTGTGCCATTCCCTTTGCAACACATGTAGTTGAGGAGTGTACTGATTCTTTTGCCATGAGTAGTCTCATATCCAGCGGGGAGAAAATATGTCAGTGGTATTGTAGTTGATGAAATCTGCTGTCAGAGAATTTAGAACTAAAAATGGATGCTGAAGAAACCCTGCATTTGATGTGTTCCTTCTTTCCCCTATATTACCTCTCTCCCCTCATCTGAGATTCAAATCTGGAGTAGAGAGTCAGGGACATTTTTGCTCAGAAAACTGAATCTGTGGCTTGATCTGTAAGAAGTTATTCAGTTTGTATTTACAAAAATTATGAACTGTAAAAAAGCATATTGAGCATCAGTGCTTTCTTATGTGGTCTTTACAGTCTGGGAGGGGGGCTGGCCCCAACAAGCAGCCAATCAATCACCTGCACAGCTGCTCATCACTCCCCCCCATCCCACCATCAGGACAGGGGAGCAAAAATGAACTGTAAGGACAGAGCAGTAGGAGGTGCTCCATGCTGGCAGAGATATACCCCAGAAGGGACGGTGGATAACCAATGCAGAAGCAGTTGCTTCCCAGAAGGGACTGTGGCTTGTGTACTCTGTGTGGCTTGTGTGCTCTGGCCCATGCCAGAGCAGCAGAGCAGAGGAAACTAGTGTGAAGGAAGGAGCAGTAGAAGAAAAGAGTCAGAAACAAGGAGAGGCTGAAAGAAACCGTTACACCATCACCCCAGCCTCCTGCACCACTTGTTGCCTCGCCAAATGGACTGAATGTAGCCTGTGGGAACAACATGGAGGAGATGAACAAGTGGGGAGGAACGGGGGTGTCTGTAGTGAAGCTGAGCCTGGGAAAGGGGGAGGAAAGGTGTTTCCCCCAAGTGTTTAAATGTTTGTTGTCTTTGTTTCCCAATACCCAAATCAGTAATTAAATATATATAATTAAGTTAAATTCTCCAAGTCTGTTTTGCCCATGACAGTACTTGGTGAGTAATTTCCCTGTCTTTTTTTCAACCAGTGAGTTTTCTCTCTTGTTATTCTTATTTTGTCCCCTGCCCCTCTGTGGGAGGGGACTGAATGAGTGGCTGTGTGGGTTCTTGGCTGCTAGCTGGGGCCAACTCAACACAGCATTTCCAGAATCTAAGATTAGATTATGGTTTTCTATATTCTGTGGTAGTTTTATGTGTCAGAGACAGTATGGCAAATCTTTTGCTTTTCATTTTCACTCATTTAAAGTAACTAGGAAGGTCTGTTTTTGTCATTCAAACATTGCAAGTTCTCTATACATACTTGGATCTTAATACACTGCAGCTATAACAGCAAAGAGAGGCATTTTTTCAGGCAGACTAATTCAACTACATTAGTTCTGTTGCCAAGACAGGACTGTAGTCATTGAGGAGAGATAAGATTTAGGTCTAAAACTCTAAAATCTACTATCTCACATAATTCTGAAATAGAATATTCAGCTCCTAAAATATGCATACATTATGTATTATACTTACTTTTGGAATCTTAACTGTATTTTTTGCTATGTTGCCTTCTGTTGCAAGTGATTTATTTGCAGATTCAGTAACCCAGAACACCCAATTCTGCTATTTTCCTCTGTATACTAAAGAATTTTGCCCTTTTTATACAAATCTGCAGGGAACCTTAAGGAACATTGTGCTTTTTTTCTGTGTGTATTGTTTTCAATAATGGCAGACTGAAGGCTCAGGGAGAGGAGATTTTTATGGAATCAGAATGTGATTTGCATGTCTTATAGGAAATAGCTCTGCATTAAAATGTTTCAGTCATCTTTGTTTCCCTGACTTCTGTCATAATTTGGATTATCTGAATACAGATGGCTCAGACTTGCTCACAAGAATTCTAAACAAATAATTCCACAAGATCATAGAAAAGTTTTTCTCTATATTTAACTTCTTTAAATGTCTCTATTTGTCTTATTTCTTCTATTGTCCTATTCCTGATGTTCTCACCATTCAAATTCCGCCTCGTGACAGCGTAGCATTGTTGACATAATGATCATTGAATAGGAAGGCAAGCCAAGAAATCCTGCCCAAGAATCAATGAGTGTTAATACTATATGCTCATTGTTAATTGCTGTACATTCGTTTTATATCCTTTTTGTTCTTCTTGTTTTGCCTTTCAGGCCATTAAATCTTTAAAAAACCCCAGCTTTGGCATAGATATATGGTGACTGGAGACAGGTTTAATTTCCTCTGTAGGCTGGCCTCTAGTGCTAGCCAAGATGGAACCAGCTGGAGTGGAAATAATGTGACCAACTTTGCACAGTATTTGGCCCTGTATCTCAAGTGTTCAAATGTTTTTGGTGGTTTTCCCCACTGTGAGCACTAATGTGAAACAGTCATAATAATGTTATTTGTTGTAGGCCAAACTAATATCAAGACAAAATTGCCTCCCAGTGGGAGAAGTGACCTTTCGGTGGTAAGCATTATATGGAAAACCAGACATAGTTACAATAAAATAATGATATTTTAGCAGTCTATGATCCTATTTGCAAGACAAGCACTTTTTTATATACAATGATAGGAAAATAAGGAGAACACTAAGAAGAGCTCTCCTCTTAATATCTAACACAGAGAATTTATAAATGTGTGCTCACAATGAAATTCCAGGTAGGTACACATAGAGGAATAAATGCCATATACTATGGGTTATACTATTTTTTATATTTGACCATGTCTTTTTCATCAATAAAATCGGGTCTTATACATTCACTTAATTTTAAGCATGGGAGTCCCTTTGTCACTGTTAGAATTACTCCTGGCCTTGTTAACCATGTACACTTGATGATGTAGATGTGCACTTAAGAATTGGCATGAGGTGGCTGAATTCTGAAAGGTTAATTCGGGAAACAAAGCATTCACATCTGGCCTGATTGTGTCGTAAATATATGCACCTTAAGAATGGATAGGGTACTGCCTGTACATCTCCATTTTAGGTTCTTGACTAATGACTGTTTCTATTATACCATAAAGTTATCTGTGTCAGAGAGATCTGAATTCTTGCTGGGGTACTGGGAGATGTTAAGAAGATTTCTGTATTTGTAAGTTGGTCAAAGTGGAGGGGAGGGTGTCAGGGCTGAACAGAGGGCAATTATGATATCTATGTCTGGCAAACTCACTCCAGGGATTGAGACAATTTCTGTTACCATCAACCAGGATGACAGTCTGTTTGGTTATTTTGACTAAAAAGTCAGAATGATTTTTCCATCCAGGTCACTGTCCTCAGAAAGCTATTTTATTGAATTGACAAGTTTTCAACATGTATTTTCGCAATTGCATCAGAAGTTCGGGATTATTTTATGAATTTCCAGTTGAAGTCCTCTAACTGGATAAATTAAAAAACAACAGCTAGAGAATGTTAATTCTTGGCTGCTCTATTTGGGGAAACTATTTATAATTTGGGAGCTATACAAAATCTTTACTTTGTTCATTAATTTGGCATTCAAACTTCTGTAATCATCTTTTACCAAAAAACTTTTCGTGGTGATTGTGCTTTACTTGCACAGTCACTTGAGACGTCAGTTATTCTTAAAACAAATACATTAAGCAGCTTGGAGGATAAGAGGCATTATTGTCATGAACAAGTCAAGTCGTTAAATTAGCATCAGGTTAGCAAGGAAGGTGTGATATTTGTGATGACATTAAGGTGAGAAGGAAAGTAATGATAATCTGACAGTGACTGTGTAAACAATTCATATTGTATATACTGTACTTAGGAAACCAATACAAATTTAATGTAATCAGTGATAAGAATGCAAACAGAAACAAGTAATAAAAAACCTCAGATGTACTGCTACAGAAATAGAAGATGAATGCTGAAGCAGAGATATGTGAACAGTAAGATTCTAATGCCCTATTCAGTAAAGATTAATATTATTTTCTTTAAATAGATCTCTCTATAATAACTCTAGATATTTTACGTAGTATCTCTGTTGACAGATTCCTTCTTTACAAATTTCCATGCAACAAGGAGTTTGACAATTTTAAGGTGAAAGTGGCCCCAGAAGACAGAATTTTTGAGTTTAATCTTCCTCTGCTACTGGTCTGCTCATGGAATATAATCCAGACCACCAAGGTAATGACATTTTAAGCAGCACATGCTATAAGCTCCTATGGATTTTAGTGAGCATTGGGTGCTCGAATGGTTGGGCCTGATGATATCTGTTAAAACCTGATTGGTAAAGGCAGATTCTTAGAATATTGCTGGAAATATTAAACATACTTTGGATGGCAATCCTGGATAATTATTCTCCTTCTACCTCTATTCTCCCAACCACAAAATATTTACGTGAAGTCAGAACTCTTGAATGGTGACTGCAATGCTCAAATTGACTCATGTGCTCAGTTGCTAGAGTGCAGCAGTGATTTCAGCTGACTTCTAACATAACCTGGAGGAAAAAGATGGGAACCGATAGAATTACACTGGAGTAAAACAGTTCAGAAGATACCATGGCTTGGGAATTTTCTGACAGTGTTTCCCATCATTTGAAATAATTTATTGAAAGTGATTGTTTGGGAGTTTTTTTGGTATCTTTTAGTATATTAACCTAATAGTTTCAAAGCAACTTTCACTTAGGAGGTGTTCAGGCCAAAATGTATTTTCTAGACAAAACCGCAGATATGCTGAGCATAAATACTTAAATGCTATGATTAGATGTCGACAGCCTAAATTCTACTCCTCCTTTTGTTGTATTCAGAACAGGTAAAATTTGTAGTTGGGTCTCCCACAGAATGAGTGGTTGCCCTAATCATTTACATATACAGTCTGTTATTCCTATTGGAATTTTTCTTTTTTTTTGTTCATAATAAATAATATAATTCAGGTCTCTATTTTAACAGAATAGAGTAAACATTGGGTTGAGATTGTCTTTCTCTTGAGTGTTTAATAGTATACATAAAGTAAAGAAGTGACAAGATGTAAGGCATTCTGCAGAATAATTGGGTTGTTGGCCAACTCAGGTTCAAGTCTGCTCTAATGTGTAGGGAAAATTCTATCATATCCCAAATGAATACCTTAACAACTATCAAGGCCATATGATCTTGTTTCCTAAAACTGTTCATGCGTTATGGTTCATCTGACAAAAATATAATTACCCAAAATACATCAGCAACTAGGAGAAAGATTTATCCCAAATGGTAAAATCATCATATTTACCTCTTCTTGTTTTGAAACATAGCTGTTAAAAGATTACATTTTTCACTGCAACTTTGCTCAGTTTTTCTCACAACTAATTTAGGCTGTGATCCTTTCTTAAAAGTCTTTCACTCTGATCACCTCTTTTCCATCTTTGACAGTTTGGAGGTCAAGAAAAAAAATCTCTATATGACCTACTGTATAGCAGTATACCTGTACAGGTGAAATTTCCACCAGTGTAATTAGTAACATCACTGCAATCTCCCAGCATAGGTGTTCTGTGCAGTTGTAACATGGAGCTTCAGTTGCTGATTTAATCTTAAGTGACATTGATATAACTATTCTATTGCAAATTCTCCTAATGCAGACATGCCTTAAATTTGTCAAATCAGTCAGCGGTTTCTGCAGGTTGAAGAGACATCCTTGGTAAATGGTGGCTTGAAAGAGGAAAAGTAATCATTTGCCAAGTCTTAATGGCTATTCTGGTGGCCCAGATCAAGGTGACAAAACAAATGTTCTGAGAACAGGCCTTTACCTAAGGTTGAAGGTAAAAGTAAATGTTGTGAAGCAATAACTTTGCAGTTAAAAGCCAGCTCATTCTATAGTCTTTCATGCTAAGATGAAGTGCAGCTATTTTTTTTTAAATAAAATCTGAATATTAGGTCTACACTATTCGAAGCTCAAGGACTTGTCATTTGAAGTAGATTTGATTGATCTGCCCAAAACAAATACACTTTTCTGACAAAGTGCTAATAAACCCCTTCTGGCAGTCACAGAGTGCTTCTTTCAAGATCTTACTGTTTGTTTTTTGAAGTGGTGAAATTTACAGAGAACTTCTTAAAAGGTTCTAATTGAATTTCACAGGAGTAGCCCTGGTGTGACCCAAAATGTGGGGAAAAAAAATCCTCAAAGCTAGTCTCTGTGGAACTCATGATTAAAAACATTAAATGGGAAAGAGAATTCCAAGCTAAAAATAATCAACGTGAGACTTAATGAAGATTTTTGAGATAAGTTAAAGTTGATAGTGTCTACAAGATATAAGGCGGATGACGAGATTCACAACAACAGAAAAGTGTTTATTAAAGCACCTTTTAAGACACCTTGGGAAATAAGAAAAGCCACCTTTAAGGTTTCCTATTAAAGTAAAGACTGGGTGAATTAGATAATTTTGCCACCTGCAGCTTTAACAGAACTTTTTGCTGAGCTCTTATGGCAAGGTTTAGTTGACTTTGAAGAACTTTAACAATCATTGTCATAAGGCTTTTTATGCAGTTGGTGGCTAAAGAACTACATAAATATTATTTTCAATAAATTTAAGCAGACCTGAAGTGAGGTAACAAACTCTCCTGGTTATGTCAGACCAATTTATGAGTCTCAGACTAGCTTTCTGATCAAGCTAGATAAAGATATGAAAGGTAACTTTGAAATTTCTTAGGCTATATGTAGACTTTTCCTAGTTTTTGGAGGTCTATCATTTCAGTTCCCAGTCCATAACATGGCCCTTGCTATATTGTAAGCCCATGCTGTGGTATGATCTGAACATAGGATAACTTTGTCCTCCCTCTTGCCTTTCTTGGGAACATGAATAGTCAGCACAGCTGACTGTATTACCTCAAAGAGTAGGTGAGAGACAGAAGTTCTTTGCCACACCTAGTAAAGATTTTAATTTTGGATTGGAACCGGAAAGCATTTGCAAACAGGACAAAGTCAGTGCTGAAGTCTGGAATGATTATTAGTTATTGGAACAATGATGGTGTCTGGGAGTCACAGCCTCCAGTGAGGTGTATACTATACCAGGTGTTGGACAATGGGCAAAGAGTCTAAGCTATGCATTTCCTTGTGACTGGCACAAAAGTCTTTAACTCCTCTGATGTAATTTCAATATACAAAATGCTTTATTCTCACTCATTATTTTTGTTAACAAGGAGGACACACTGGAAGGTATTTCTTTGTGCCTAGCACTAACTGAAATATAAGGTATTACAAAGAATTAGCTGTCTGCAGAGTTGAGTAATATGATTAACGTAGCCTGGGAAAACAGGTAAACAAAAAGGTGAGAGGTTATGTGTGTTGGTTGCCACTTTTCACCAAGCTGACAGGAGACAAGCTAGCTTTGAGGCTGAGTGGCAGGAACTCAAGTAAGTACAGTTCTCACCTGTAAACAGCTTCCAGGCATGAGCTGGCTTGTGTCCCATTAGTTCAGGGTATGGCTAAAGCTGGTACCACTGTATGCTACTAAGTATGCCCAACAAAGTCATTGCTTATTAGTTAACTTGTTATACCTCAACTGTGTAAGACAATTGTACTAAACAATTGTCAGCATAACATTTCTATCAGCCTCTGGTCAACTGTACGTTTTTGGTGCAGTCTTTACAACTGTCATTCAGTCCTTCACTTAAGGGTTCAGCAGTTGCAGTACTCTTTTTAAGTCTGCCTCTTAAATTAGCTGGAAATTCATACTGGTGTAGATATGGTGTCTGACTTTCTGAGCTACTAAGAGAGACATATGTTCTTTTAAGTCTATAGGTTTTGCCTGGTGGTTTCTGACAGTAGTTTGAGGAATTTGGTTTTCATCTGCAACATCCTCACTTTTCTTGGGCTCTAAAATAGGGCTTGCTGATTTGAAAAACTGATTTTGGGTTTTGTTCTCAAGATTGGCAAAGAAAATATGTATGCTGACCTTTATGACAGCCTGTGAAGCCTCTGCATTTGAGCTGATACCTGAGAAAAGCTAAGGTGAAGAGATGGCACGGAAATGGATTTTTCACTCTGGGAAATAACCTTTGTGTGTGAGAAAGCAGAAAATGTATGTTTTTGAGCAGAGAATGCCTGTTCATTTTCTTTTTGTGCTTCTGTTAGGCTTCAGTCTAACTACTTTGTCAAGGGCAGCTAGACCCTAGGACCTTCATCCTAATGTTTGATAGGCTGACATAGATAAAACAAATAACTATACCATTTTGTTAATGCTGTATGCTCCAGTATTCTCTCAAGCTTTGTCATGTCTCAGAGTTTTCTACTTCAGCACGAACAGACTATCACCACTTATCATCTCAATTTGCATCATGCCTACTGAAGCCAGGAGACTGGGGGAGGCTAGAGGGGTAAGTTTGCTGTACTTTCAGCATCCCTCACCTTCACTTTACTACTTTATGTAGCTCTCCTCCACTCTTCCCCTGACAGTGCAGCGTCAATGAAGCTAAATATCTGACTGGACAAACGTTACTGGTGATTTAAATATTTAACTATTTCACTATATTTTGTGGCAGTTTTACGGGAATCCTATAGTTTATTGAAGTCAAATGTAGTATGCTATTTGTGTGCATGTTTTAGTAGATGGCAATATAAATCACAATCCAATGGTGCTGAATTGAGTTGCATAAATATTGTGGGTATAACTATAACTGTGCTTCCATTACTCATGCTCCAAAGCTAAAAGCCTTCTTTAGCAATTTGGTTGTCTTATAAACCAAGAAAGTAAATCTGATTTGAATTAAGTAGTGAAAAACTAAATTAATTTTTGACATTAAGGAAGTATGCTAATTTATAGCTAATTTTCTCTTTATATCTTGTTTCATGTTAGTTAGATACCCCTATTTCATTTCTAATAATATATTAATTTTATATGTATTGTTGATGCAATTTGAGGATATTATGATAGGAACTGAATTGTCTTGTGAATGGATTAAATCATAAAAAGGGTCCTTGTAGCAGTCAATTGATTCTTACTGTACAATAAATGCCTGTTAACTGAAGTGCAAATTAAATACTTATTTGCAACACATAATACAAGGCATTAAGTAAAAAAAAAAAAACTGGCTACATTATAGACCCACAATGCGGAACCTAAAACGGGCAGCTTCAGAGCATGTTAAATATCCTTAGCAACACGCTAAAATATGACATGGGAAACAGTTTACACTTGAGCAATTATCTGATAAGAACCAGTGCTCATAGTGAACCTATTGCAGAATGTGTACACAGATAGTGTATATATACTTGAGCATGTGTACAGACCCACAGAAGGGCACAGTAAGTCTGCTTCTGTGTGTACATAATAAAACAAAAGATCATAATACGTATGAAAATACAGTAGATGTAAAAAAAAGACATGGCATATGCTAGAGAATTTGAATAAAGAATATTTTAATTTACATTTACAGTGAGGTAGATTTCCTGTAAAGTCAATGGAAGTACACTAAAATGCAGCTGAAGTGGTGAATTAAGTGGTGAATTAGGTCAAAGCATTACTGATTATTGGCATTCATTGTTTCCCACTCATTTAATGCAAATAAAATAAATACAAAATAAACAGACTTTTTTATATTATCATTTTTTCAGCTTGTTTTGTCTATCTCTTCAGACTCAAAAGAATATTTTCTGTTCCTTTGGCATGTTGTCCCCCTAGATTACATGAGCTGCCATTTAAGGAAAGTCTTCAAAGTAGACTGACATATTTGATTATGTAGCTTTTTGAGCCAGGCCAAGTTCTCAGCTGGCATAAATCAGCATAGCCCCTCTGTAACACAGTGCAGTGCTGACTTTCATCAGCTGCAGATCTGGACCTGTGAGATCCATGGGGTTTTGCTTTTTTTTTTTCTGTTTTGTTCCAGCTGTTAAATTAAGGGGAAAAAATGTATCTTTTGTTGCCCTGTTTGTCTGCCTGATTCTTTGTTTCCAAATAAATGAAAGTAAAATCTTGTAACAGAAAGTAGGCAGCCATAACTAGAGGTGGTGCTACCCACTTTGCTGCTACTATATTCAATATACTTAATTGAAAATGTGGAAATGATAGCCACTGAGTATTTGTTAAGAAATAATCAGAGGAATTCTGAATGGGTGATTATATTTAGGAGGAGATAATGGCCTTTTATAAAAAATTAGAGCAGCCGTTAGTTGATCTGATTATGTTGGCTGCCAAAAACCCACAAGGAAGTCCTTTCACTGCATCTGTGTAGCCAGAAAGAAGAGAATTGGCATGGGAGCTGTTACTCTGGCTCAACATCCTTTTATACTGAGACAAACCTCTTGTGGTTACTCATCAAGGTTTGAGAATAACCTGCATGGGAAACTGTTTTCTCTTTCCAGTTATAATTTAAAGTTATAGAGAAATGTTGTCACAGTTGGATAAGAATTTTAAAACCTGGAAGCATCAAACTGGAATAAAATTGTAGCAGTCTGCTAAGCAAAGCTAAAACAATGGCCCTAATTTATTTCTGTGTGAGTATAAACATATTAGTCTACAACTGTCAATAGTGATAGACATTAATGACAAACACTTTCCCAAATTACATATTCCATTTTCATTAAATGTCCAAAAGCTTATAAAAGCAAAGTCTGATGAAGAGATCTTTCATTATCATTGCTAAATTCAAGATTTCCTCTATCTCTGTTTAGTACTGAGATGTAGGAGGACATGAGTTTGAAATAAGCAGGATGCAGGCCAATGAACCAGGCTGTATTGCCATGTGCTTAGAAGTTCCTGGATATTCCAGGTACTTGAGATGAGGAATACCGAGTTTTTATTCAGGAAAATCAAGTTATTTCATGTTTATTAAGGCCTGGCACAATACAGAAAAGCTGGGGGAGTGGCTATTAAAACATAATATGTTGAGAATAATAATTATTTTGCTTTCCAGAAAGAAAAGAAAAATTAACCAGAAAATACTGCATTAAAATGTAAAACTTGCTTCTTGTATTAACAGCTCTCTAATGCATGGTGTTTGTTTGAAATGTCTATATTCTGTCTTTGGAACACATCAAGGAATTTGCATTGACTTTATCTTCAGACACAAACAGATTATCTGCAGGTTGAACTTGATCTCACAGAGTGCATATGTCCTACCTACACTGTTGTTCTTTCCCCACCCAAATAAAGTTGCTATTCTATTTTCTAAGAAAATTTTCATAAAAACCAACATTTACTCTTACTGTTTTAGGCATATGCATTAGCATCAACCTTTGGAATTCTTTAATTCAGTGCCACGCACTATTTTCTGGGTGAATGCTGCAATAATTTTGTCTTTATTTACATTTTCATAAACATCCTTTCACCTTGTGAAAAGTTATCTGGCAGGAAGAGAATATGACAGTATATTTCCTTTGCCATTTCTGATTCAGGAAAAATAAAATGAACCATTTTCATTCTAAGGGCATAAAAAGAAAGTGCCGTTTGGGTATCAGTTGTAGGTTTAACAGCAGCTAATCTCACCCATGAGGTTATCAGCTTCTGGGTTTTAAATCACCTTTGATACCACAGCAGGCCTTATGAAGCATACGCTGTGTCTAGCATTACCAGTGAGAATTAATATTATTCATAGCTATCAAATACATGCTAAAACAATATAGCTCTGTTCAGGCAAGTGTATTTCCTAATTTCTGAGAAGAATTTATCTTTATATTTCAACAGTGCAAAGACCTAAGACCAGAAATGTGTTAATTTGTAAAGGTTGAATGTTGTAATCCTTGCTCATGGGAGTAATCCATACCTGAATGCTTCAACAGCTTCACTCTGAGTACAATTACCTGAGTTAAATCAGGAGATTCAGTACTTCAATAAACTAATAAGTAACTGAAACATATTCAAGCAATAATGGCTGTAAAGTTTGAAGTACGTTTTGTTCAGAGTTGAAATTTTCAGAGACTGAAGAAACAGAATTTAGAAACCTACCGGTTGAGTTTAGTTCTATTTGTAAAAAACGCCCATTGCAAGAGGATTTATACAGCTAGTTAAAATATGGTGCTACATGTCCTGATCTTGCTTGGCAACAAGTACATGTGAATGTTGTGCACCTCATCTCAGGTCTTCCCTATGGCAACTATGATAAGGAGTAAGCAGAGCTACTATCCCTGCAGCAGCAGTCACCAGCAGGATGAAAAGAATGTTGCCAGAGGGCTGCTAGAAAAAAGGACAGTAATGGTACAGCTCCCTACTACCACAATGAAAACTTTGTACAGGAATTTGTCCTTTAGAAAGTAAATAACATTTTTTTCCATAGTTTCATAATGAATTAATCACTCTTATTATTCACTTATTGGTAATATTTTATCTATACAGGTCATGTTTGATGAAAAAGATTATAATATAGCATAATATTCCTGAAAAGTTATTGAAAGTTGGAGCTCTGGCTTAATGCTGAATGATAATTTTTGGAAAAAATACAAAATAATATTATGTGGAGACACATTTTTATCTTGAAACAGAATTTCAAGAAACATTTTACTTCAAACACAAATGATATGTTTCATTTTTGCTTTGAAATTTTAATTTTATGCTTAAATTCAAATAAGAGTATTTAAGTAAACAACTTAATTTCAATTGGAAAAATGATTTTAGAAAAACCAAGATATTTCAATTTGAGAGTGTCAGAAGGCCTTATTCCAATTGTTGTAAAGATAGAAAGTTGTTAGAATTGTAACTTCTCATGAATGTTTTTATTTCATGAGTATCTCCCACCAACGAAACCCACAAACCTATAAGAAGCTTTTGGCCAGTCCTGTTTCAGTTACATATGAGTTTATATTGCCCTGGAGGAAAAAGGAAACATGATGTAAATCAATGCTGTTCAGATATTTGGTGCTTCTAAATGTCATCTCTACTAACATATCAGTCAGTCGTAGTAAGGAGTTTAAACAAATTTGAATAAGTGCTTAAGATGTTGGGCAAAAGAGAAGACAAGCTGCCCAGCTTGGCTATTAAAACTGCAAAGCGGTATGACCTTGCCCATGCTCTCAAAATATGACTTCATCGAATCTCATCCTCTAGCTAGGTCTTGTTTTACCAAGAGAGATGATGGATAATTTTTCAACTCCCATATTTCTGGAACATTTCCTTCTCTGACAACTATAGAAAATGAATGTATTGCCTAAAAATCCCTGTACTTAGAAGCAGTCACATCTCATTTCACTCTTCTTTCCTCTTTTTCATTTATAGATATAGACAAACTTTTTTTTTTTTTTTCTTTGGTTCAGGATGCTTACTTTCCAGTTTTAGCAAATTAGGGAGTGTTTGTGTTACTTTGCTTTAGGAAAATGCTTGATTTTATTTTTTTCTATGCAGAAAAAAAGAAACAATTCTCTTTCTCACTTCGTACTCCACTCACCCATCAAACATTTTCATAAAAACATGAAAAATCATTGGTATTTAAACTTTGCAATTTATCTATCCTGTAGACAGATATTTTGCAATGTTTTTGCCTTTATATGACTAAAAGAAAACTAAAATGCATTACCATGTTTGGTTTGTTATAGCTAATAACACAGTGAGTTTTTATGAATGCCATATAAGAAACAGTAATTAAGAATGCCAAGTTAAACATTCAAGAGTTTAGAAATAACAGAGTTAATGTAACATTAACAGGTGCAGCTTTTTAATAAAGTTTTTAGTTATGAGATTTTACAGGTTTTGTCTGCAAAAGTCCCCTGATTTATTCAGTATATAGGCTAAATCTCACCCATGGGGAGGGACTGTTATTCCCCTTTATAATCCTTTGCAACTATAGCATTGCATGCAGCCTTTAGATGCATTGGTTCAGGACAGTTCCTAAGTCCATGCTATGTACTTACAAGCCATCAAAAACTCTGTTATACCTTGAAAAGAAACTTCAGGATCAGTTTGATTGGGAGACTGCAGCAGCAGCTTTCAGAATTACATTGAACTGCTCGTGCATTCCGCAAGATGCTTGCCTCCCACATTACACCCTCTCTATTCTGTGCTATTTATTCTCTGACACTGCATATAATACATCTGTAGACCCCAACCCTGTCTCCCTCCACCATGTTACTCCATACCCTCCTACCTTTCTCAGCCAGTTTCCATCCCCCACCTTACAGTTTTCCCCTTTTCCCCGCCCCAACTAGACCCTCTGCGTCCTTCAGCATGTAAGAGAACTGAGGCTCACTGAAAGTGTAACTATGGTTTTTCTTCTGCATTGTTAACAGAAGGTATGAGGTTTCTAGTCTTTTTTATTACTTAGCAGATCAGCACTGAACACAGAATTAATTTCTTCATGGGCTCTTATGTGATGCTTACTAATATAACCCAGGGTTGCTGCACAAATAGCAATGGATTTGTTTTCATACCCCCCTGCTAAGAAAAGGAAATGGCATTGTGCAGAATAATTACTGATGCCCAAATTGAGATGGCTGGGCCTATTTTTTCATAATACAGCTAAAAAATGCATCTACAGAAGGTCTTGGGAAGGATGGGGGAAGAGTGGGGGAAGAGGTGAGCTGAATAAACATGTGGGGCTCGAAACACATCTCACTAGGAAGTGGTTCCAAGGTGTTATGAAAAGGACTTAGAGCTGAATCTCTCCTGCAAGCTACCTTGCAATGCAGAATTTTTAGATGCTAATGGTTTATGTTGACTATACTTACAGTTGGAAATGCTTAGTACTTCTGTTCCTATGCATTTTCTGCACCAAGATTCTTACGTTTGGGGGAGGGTAAAAGAGATATCATCTGCCTCCTGTAACTTTTGGAAAGGGAAGGTATATTGCATGATTAATGTCAATGCTAACTAGTGTTCAAAGACATGATGCATCTAGTAAATATCATAATATTGTAACAATAATAACTTAAAGACTTAATATTCTTAATATGAAAGAGATTGCGGGAAGGAAATTCTAAATCTATTTTATTGCCTAAAAATATTGCATGATTGAACTGTTTGAGTTTCCTATTATGTTAAATTCCTTTCCTTCTAGTAAGAGACTAAAGTAAAGGCAAATATCAGCTGGCATTTTTATTTTAGTCATTCTGTCTACCTATATTAACTGACCAATTGTTAAGCACTGAAACCAAAAACATTCCTTTGCTGATGTTATACTGATGTTAAAAAAAAAAAAGACAAGACTATATAAATGTTCTGAATAATCTTTAGCCATATATATGCATAGGTATACTTACTCATACACAAATATATACACATATATTCAAATACTGTTACGATCTTCACCAGATTTGCGTACAATCACAATAAAGAATAAGAGCAGACTAGCTGTGTAGCTGTACACAACATCCTGAGTGGACTATTGCACCCATAGCTTATTTGGAGTCAGGACTGCCATTTGCTTTTAGTGTTTCTAAACATGATTCATGTCAGGCCTACATACAGTGTATAAATGAACTATGAAGGAAAACATTGTTAGTATGGAAATCTTGTTGCCTGGGGTGTTAGCCTGAGATGGTCTAATATGTAGGCCATTAAAGAACACACAAACGGTTTTCTAATAGTTTTTCCCTTCCTTTCTAACATTTTGCACTTTGTTTGGGACTACTTTTTCACTTGGGTAGTGTCCTCTAAGATTCTAAGGGATGTGGTAAGATAGATATATAAGTAAAACATGCCAGTCAATAATAAAGTAATAAATACCACTCTGAGATGTATCTGGAAGCCTCAAGTAACTGTGGTTGGGATAAGTTGTAAGGAGGCATTTGGTTCCCTGACTTATCAAGCTCAAAATCATGTGATACAACAGAAGCAAGAAGTGCTATAAAATGATAAATTGATAGAAATAATATATTTGGTGATAGTAATCTCACATTTTTTGTGTTCTTCTAGTGCTTTTATCTTAGGTAGGTTTCCATTACTGAGCTTGCTGCCAACATCTGCTTCCATCTAATGAAAAAGGTATTGCTTGATGTAAAATTCTGCACATTTGTGTTCAGAGTATAAATTCACTTTGATTTACTTTTAATTGTGAGACAGTGATAAATTACTGTGCAATTATCACATTTAAAATGGCAAGTTGAAGCAATGACAAGTCTTTTTAGATTTTTCTTTCCACTTCTACTAGTAAGTGAACATGCAATGGTTCAAAAATACTGCTTCATTTTGTTACTGTCACAACACTATTTGTACATCTGCTCTCTTTCTAGTTTCTGAATAGCTTCCTCATTCTTTTGCCCTGAACCGAAATTTTTTAGTTCTTTCATTTTTAGTCTTTGCATAGTTACACTTAAGAAAAGTGATCTGAACTGCTGCAATCAGATTAAGTCCTTCTGCAGACTCTTTCAGAAAGATTAGCACTGTTTAACTTGTTGCTAAACAAAATATTTTCAAATTTCTAACTTTAGCTACTATAGCTGTGCTGAGTGTCCTCACATTTACAAACTCTTAGACTGGACCTTGAGCTGAATTATGTTGAATTTTACTGTATAAAATAGCTACATTGCTCAAAACATCTGGCCCAGGATCTATGCGTAACTGGACAAAAGAAATGCCTAAAAAAGCTTGAATGTAAAACTTTCAGCTTCTACAGCTTCCTGGGGTTAGGATGCCTACAACCTAACAGTGCTGAGTGAAGACTTTTTTCTTTTTGTTCCATCCTAAGCTCCTGCTCCCTCTTTCCTCCTTACACTTAGTTGAGAACTGTATTTAGGAATTTAAAAAAAAAAGGCAAAAGTCTAGGTAAAAATATACCTGAACAGGACGTATTTAACATATACTAAAAGATCAGCATGTGCATGAAATGTTTTTCTAGGCTCTTTTAAAACATGTCTGTTAGCTTGAGGCCATAGTGAGCATGCTTCCCTCTTTCCCCTTTTAAAGAAGATGACTAGTCCTTAAAGCACTTGTTCAGAAATTAGGAAACAAGCAGGCTACAGAATCTACTGGACTGAAACCCCTAGGACATAATCAGGGTACCTCTGGAGTGAGATATTAGTTAATCTTCATCCTTTTTGCTGAAATAATACTGATGTATAGCACACCATTAATGGTGGACAGAAAGAGGTTTGTGGTTCTGCAGTCTGGGGACTCATCTGGAAAGAAGCAACCTGACTTCTGGTTGCAAGACTTTTCATCCACACTGTTACTGGAAAATATGTAAACAGAACTGAGTGTTTTAAATAACAAGAAAACTAGGTGTAAGTCTGTTTTATTTAAAGACACAACATTCTCTCAGATTCTTCAGATACGGACTTAACTGTTTTCCCAAGCAATTGACCACTGGTCCTGAGACTGCTCCTTTAAAATGGGCCACGGTACTTTCAGCTTATCTTGGGGACATCTTTTCTTGATCTGCCATTCCTTAACAACACTGAAGTTTTTTGCCAGATAATTCTTATCTAGATTTATATCTGGAAAGCTTTATTAAATGTACAATTATCACAATCTTGTTAAGTATGTGCAATATTTATTTACACATTTATAAATTGTAGGTATATGCATAAATGTGCAGTATTTAGAACACCTTTAGAAGTCCTGTTGCAAATCCATCATGCTTCCCTAAAACAGAAACAAAGGGCCAAACTCAGCATTAACAGCTCCGTGCCAAGTCATGAGAACTTTTGCTCTTCTAGCTGCTAAGTGCTTGTTTCAAACACTAAATGCTTCTGAAAAGTTGTGAAGTCATGGGAAAAAGTCCCATTAATGGCAATCAACTTTTCTTGCAGATCTTGAAAGTCCATTGGTGGGAAAAGTCATCCGTACTTGGAAAGTGTGCAGCACTTCTAGGATGAAGCCTGTAGTATAACAAGTAGGACCTGAAATAGTAGACGCTCGTAAACATGGTCAAGTCCACATATGATATTTAAAAATATTTCCAGCACTTACTTTCTCACACAAACTTTAGTTCTCTTATTGCAGTTCTGACACCCACAGAGAATGAGAAACACCTGCTCATGCTGATAACCTAAACATAAATAAGAAAAGATTGCTGTGCCTATGGGAGATGGGACAAACTTTCCTGAATAGTTTCCCTCTCCTGCAGGAAGTTTCATAAATTCTCTAATATAGGTCTAAAGAAATCACCAGCCTCTAAGTTTCATATTCAAGGTTATGCCTCATTTAGTCAGCAATGTGGAAGGCTGTCAAATTATTTTTATGCTGATTGCACTCAGTCTGTATTATAAGACTTTTACATTAAGAATCCTCTCTTTAAATGTTTGAAGTAACTGAAGTGATGTTAAAATATATGGATATATATTTTAATAAAATAACTTCTGATTTGTGTAAGAATTTCGAGACATGATGGATGTTTCTTTAAAAAACTTGCATTTAAATACTCAGGGAACATAAGCTGCTGTTTGTATCAATTAACAGCTCTGTGAAACAGTTGGTTAACCAAGACTTTTTCCACTGGTCAAACAGAAAAGAACATTACAAATCTGTGTTACTATTAGCAAGTAACTGTTGAAATGTCTACATTTTTTTGAATCAAACCTAAATGCTCTTTAACAAAATGATTTCATTATTTTTAATTGAAGATATGCATATAAATAATTAATTTAAACATCTGCAACCATTTTCTGTCCAGCAAAAGCCTAGGATTATTTTATTTCTCACTTTTGTTATGTCTGTAAAAATTTTACTGAAGTCAATGGAGTTACAGTAGTATAAATTCAGTCTGAGAAGAATGTCAGGCCAGGATCAGAAGAAATTTAAATCCAGTTCAAGCACTAGTTCTGGTTTGCTGAATGGTTAGGGTCAGTTATAAGGATTTAATTCATATCATACACAATTCTGAACAAATAAACTTATTAAATCAATGAATAGATAGAGAAAGACCATTAATTTATTTCCATTATAGAGGCCTGAAAAGTGAGGTTTCAGACATCTCAGAAGTGAAAAGAAAATCTTAAGAATGAATAACAGCTGGATGAAGCACAGTAATTTTATAATGTGCTCTGGCTCTTATCACCGAGACATCTGTTTTGGAAGGTGAAATATAGAGAGGTTACAATGAACTTGCTATGAGTGAATATTTTTAATGAGAAAATGAGTGAAAATTAAAGGCAGTAAGTGCTTGGGAAGAAACCAACAACCCAAAATAGAAATTAGAAAGAGCAAATGAGGAATACTTAGAGATGAGTTCTTGGGTATTTTATGAATCTCAAAACAGCATGAGTGATTAAGTGTGGAAACTGAACCTTACCACTACAGTGAGTGGGATATATCTCTTCTAAATTACATGTCTGAAAGTCAGAAGTCTAGGACTGAACTGCTTGCCCTAGGCTCCCTTTACAGTCAATAGAGAAATCTAGGCATCTCTGGAGGGTGATTCATCTCTGACTAAAATAGGCATTCGAGATAGGTCAAATGAATTGCCCTCTAGAGGTGCCTATTTCTCTCCAGTTCAGACTTAGATGTCTAACTTTTAAATGTCTAGAGCTAGGTGAGATGAATCCCACTTCAAATCGTCTTGATCTTACATTGTTCCTCCACTGAACAGTTGAACAGGCATTAGTAACAGAAAATCCCTAAGGCATGTCACAATGTAGATACCCAGTGCTGACCAAGAAGTGAAGAATAATGCAGTCGATTGAATCTGCAATTAATGTTTTTAGCCAATGTTTTTAGTGTAGAACTTGGCCAAGTCTCTGTGATTTGTAAAGCCTCTTACATATCACTCACAAGAGGGCATCTGGATGAAATGTGCCCTTCTTGATGTCCATTAAGGTGGTGTGAGGTCTTGGGTTAGTGCCAAATAGGCTATGCTCCTCTTGCTCGATATTTGAGATTTGACTATGTTGCTGTGTGCAGTGTTATGTTAGTAACTAAACCAGACAAATTCAGTCAGGATTTCCTTCTTTAAATATTTCTAAGTCTTAATTTTATGTCCAGAGAGGCTGTAGAAATCATACTTCCAGGTTGTTCCATTGTAATTTTTGGCTCCTTTTCTGGAAAAGGGAAAGCAGGGTTTTGTAGTGAAGTTTTAGAATGCAACCCAGTTGAGGGCTTTATCTTCTCTTTCACTATAGTCAAAGGGTGAGACTTATGATTTGTTTGTTCCTTCCTCTGGTCTCTGTATCTACTCAAAAAGTAAGTTCTGTAGTACAGGCTGTCTTGTATAAGGTGTATGCACAACACCGGAATCAGGAGTTTGGGGAGAGCCTTTACTGTAACAAACTATATTTCATGGTAGTTAAGATTACACTCCCAGGACATAACAAATATTCTTTACCCATAAAACCAGACCATCTCTGATTCTTTTTTTACTTTTATAACTTCATGTGATTTTATTTTCTAGGATACAGATTAGTGTGGAATTTCCTTCTGTTATTCACTACTTTACTTGTGGTTAATCCAATACAAAAACATCCCTTTTCCTTCTTGTCCTAGAGCACAGAACCAAAGCTTTTCATGAGACTGTAATACATAACACAGTTGCCCTTGGAATGCGTTATCTGCCTAATATATTGTATACACACATTACTTTCTGTTGGTTTTCCAGCACCCTGATGATTCTTTTTCATGACCAAAACATGTCTTCTTTTAACCCAAAGTCAAAATAAAAAAGAGAGTTTAAAAAGTTACTATCTTTTGCAATTTTTCTTAGAAATGATAGTATATTTATTTAAGTCTTCTGGGAAACCCAGTATAATGGATGAAATTACTAAATTAATTAAAAAAAAGAGTTAGTAGAATACCTCCATAGAAGAAAAATATGTTTTTAGTAATTTTTAGTAACCTATTCAGGATTTTATTTAGAAATGGATAAGCACACTATATCTTGAATGTGCATATCAAATTAAATATCATTAAATTGTATATATAAATTAATTAAACATTTGGGAAATTGAATTTAGCAATGGATCACTGGCTCTGAAGTACAACATTCTACCTTGGGCTAAATTAAAAAGTAACCACTTGGTGTTTTGACATCTCATTAGTAAAATTGTGTTTACCACACACTAGTCTATCTGAGCGATAGAAAAGAGTGAATGCTAAGTGTGTGTAAAGGATTTGCTGGAAATAAAATAGACCTAATGTGAAAGGAAAATATAACTGGAAATGATGGCTGGATTTGTAATTATTGGAATGAAAAATAAAGAAAAGCTTGGTTTTCCATATTCTGTCTGAGAAATGCTGATGGGTCATGTATTCAGGGGATGAATATGCTATTGGCAGTTTTCAATATTGCAAAGTGGAAAAAGAAATGGAAGAATAACAAAAATTAGAATGAAGAAGAAAATGTAGGTGCTTTCTTCAGTTTGCTTCTTTGTGCCATTAGTCAAAACAGAATTAGAGTTAAAGAAGAAAATCTATTGTTATTTGCTGGCTTATTGGTTCAGCATACGCCAGGCACACGTTCAGATCCTGTTTGCCTTGTGGGAAATCCACACGACCAAGATGCACAGAGAGGGAGTTTGAAAGGAATTGCATACCTGATACACAGAAGAATAAGTGCATAAGAACAGTACAATAAAAGTCATTTGCACAAGCTGCAGCTGCAGGTTCTTGATTTTCCAAGAATCAGTCCTTAATTTCTGCACTCTTTCATAATGTTTGTCCCTATAATTTGTCTTCTTCCTTGAAAAGCATTTAGAGTTGTTTGTAATGATGTCTTACATCAGATTTAATTTACCTTTGTTGCCAAGTCTGATAGACTGTGCTCCATCTACACCCTCAATTACTACTCAGTTTTCTACTCAGTTTTTTCTAACCCAGTTGATCACATTGTCCTTTTTGACTTTGCTGTTTCTATCTCTGACCATTTGGACAACATCTTATGTTCTGGATCTCTGCCCTGACCTGAAGTAGGGAGTGGAATCTTCGCAGACCTATACTGTAGGACAACTTCTCCTCTCCCTGAGGTGTCTTTGTACAAACTGTCTGCCTACAAGCAACCCACTTCCATTGTTATGCTGCTGATGTTCCTCTTTGCTCCTGACTGTTTATTTTTAGATCTGGTTCTGCCCTTTAGACTATTGGAAATCCCCTGAATGTATGAAATCAGGGCCATTTCATACAGATTCCCTTTTCACCTAGATTTTTGAGCATATGTGTAAACAATGCAATCAATATTGATATTAAAACCTTCTCTCTACCACTTCAAGAAAGTGAAAATCCCAACAAAATGGAAATATTTGAAGCCTAATGTTCTCCGTGGGCAGTCACGACTAAGACAAATTTTCCTTCACATTAGATGCATTTCACAGTGTTTTCCAGCTACATTTTTGAATTTGCCAAATGACATGCCAACATGTGTTTCGAGATTCATACAAGTACAATTTTGTAGTTAATCTCCTTTCTCAGAAAATGATAAATCCGATGTTGGTCGTTCCAAATTCTAACACTTATGGTTTATCAGCACAGTCGGACCCATTTGTTGTAGTGAGTAATGCTAACAGCAGTCCAATTGCACTAGATCTCTATGGTATTATCATGACCTTTCATATTGTGAAGCCACAAAGAGGAGAAAAAACATGAGCATGTTACTTGAAGACCCCAGTAATGAAGCCCTATAATCAGTTGTGATTGTGCTAGACTGCATAAATATTCAAAATATATTGTGGAATTCTTTCATCTGGGGTTCAGCTTTGTGAGTATTGACAATTCCAAGTGATTTTAGTGGTTTTAGTCCTGACTTTTCCTTGACTAACAAAAGAAATAAGTGACATTTCAAATATTGACACATAACAAACTACAAAGATAGAGTATTTAGGCTATGATTCACTATGATTTGGCTATTGCCAGATTTCAGTTGTTTACATGACAAATTTATAATTGAGAATTTTTCTTAGTGGTGAAAGAAAAGATGACTCATACAATAAGCCTGATATAAGATATATGTCTCAGTGAGCACATATCAACGGACATGCTTCTTTCTTTCCATCGATTGTCACCTAAGTCTACATATGTACCTTAGGAGATGCCTGGCATTATTGTACTGAATTTTATGTGCAATGCTTAGCAACATGGGAAAGTTTTCAAGACTATACCGTACGTGCAAAGAGTAGGAATTTCCACATAATGGGAACTAATGTAAAATAGTGTGGAATATGGACATTTGTGTAGGACCTTATTTTAACTTCTGCAAAAATCTAGAAAACTGGAAATACCTACCTAGTACATCTATCCATAATAGCCACCAGACTATCTAATAAAACCCAATTCACAAACCCTGCCTGCTTTTTACACAGGGAAGGGGTAAAATATGAGTAATAGCTAACACTGATATTTTGCTGCTGACACTTTCAAGCATGTGTGATGAACCAGTTACTGCATTCTGCTGGATGGCAATCGTAATATACCCACTTCAACTGAATATCTGGCTCTATTTTTTTGGCTCCAACATAATAACAACTTGGGAAATTAAGGCATCTACTGAACCAGCAACTCTGTGATCATCTGGTAAAAACTGAAGCAAGAAAATTCTGAAGATCAAGACCTTTCCACCTCGTGCAGCTTAGCCCTATTTGCTATTTGCCCTGAGTGAAATACCAGCACATTCAAGAGATATGTTGACTAACATTATATAAAACTTCAGAGAGTAAGAGTACTTTTAGAAATGCAAGCAATTTAAACTCTGCTTTAAGAATATTACATATTCTAACATTTACAATAAAATTAAAAAAACTGTCTTCAAAGAAGGAAGTTTGCTGAGCTTTACTGGTCAGATACTTTGGTCAATTTTCATTTTATGCTCTCTGTTGATAGTTCTATGCACCATTTTTTTATACCTCAGCTTTACCACTTTTCATATTTACTTGTACATGAAGGATGAACTTTTACATTTGAACCTCTTTTCTACTCCCTGAGAAAAAGTCTGTATTTAACTGTACATATGACTGTCACCGTTCTGTCTTTCATATACTGTATATCTCTTTGAATACAAGCTTTACTGGGCAAGAGCTGGACTTTCCTACGTGAATGGATAGTAGCTAGCACATTGGAAATTTTTGCACTGGTAAAAAATAAGTAGCAATAAAAATAAAAAATAATAATGACAGTGATGATTTCAATAATGAAAGGACAAATCTTTTATTATAGAGTGGTTGTGTTGGCATTTATATTTACATGCAGTCTTACTATTGCTTTGAAGGCTGAAATCAGCATCAAGTGACAGCTATTCATTATCTTGACACTAACATAAAATTGTACTGACATAACATAAGAATAAAAGGTATCTTGGGGCATACTGAAGCTGGATGGAAAGAAGAAGGGCAGTCCTAAATTAGCTTGTGTTTCATTGATCATAAATAGCCCTTGGTTGTTAAAACCTGGCATAATCCAGAGCAAGAATGAAGATTGCATTGCCATTTTCTACATCAGATCTACATTTTCTGCAGTTTTCTATATTGGATCAGAATATTCAGAATTATGTGCATAAGACGTATAGATCTTTTTGAAAGCTAGCTGTATTTTCAAAGGCCCAATCAAAATAGAATGGCAACTGAGAATGTATTTAAAAGATTGTCATGATTAACATACTGCTGAACATCAAAAGAGTTAATGGGCTTTAACTACAGGTTAGATTAATTTAGTATGAATTTGTCTGTCTTAAATTCAGGACAATTGTCAGTGAAGACAGGAGTCAGTGAAATGACCTAAAAGGTATTAATTACCTTTCTGTGGTCCTGTTTTAGTCATCGAGCTTAGGCTGGAATGAGTGGCTGTAAAGGAGATATCTACCCCTCTGCAAATAGGAAAAAGTGAGATTAATCCACCTAAAAATATTAAAAGCAATTTTTTTCCAAATAATCTTAGACCTATTTTTGGGTGGTCAGATTTGACCAAACAAATATCACAAATTGTTTTGTCCACAAAGCATCCAGTGATTTCAAATCAGTTAAATTATGGAAGAAAAAATTTTATACAGGTTATACTTTCATGTGTTCATACGGTGATTATTGGCTGGGCAAAGGGAGGATCATACTGGGAACTCATTAACACTGTTAGGTAAAATAAAAGGTAGTCTTAACTAAGTAGGTTCCAAAATGCTAAGAAGCCAGCAACACTTCTTATACTTCATATTATGCCTGAAGCTTTTAAGGTGGATTTGGCAACATTTGTTAATTAAATCTTTCACCCATGAACTGGTGAAGCTGGTGAAATCTAAGGTAAACTTTTAATTGTGCTGAGTAAGAGCAATTAATAGTGGTGTATCAAGGAAAATTCTAAATCAGTGGTAATTGGAATGACAGGCAGGACTTTGCTACAGCACTTCATTAAACTTCTATTTTTATGGGGATTTCTTCATTTCCACTGGAATGAACAAGTCAGTATGCATGACTTATTCTGCAATGAACTTTGATGAATTTTTCTAAGTACATTAAAATGAGCTGCATCTTCTGTTAATCCAAAGACCCCTCCACCCATACATATGGTGATAAACCCTCTGATGCACATGCAAGAAGGCAGGATAATGGGCATGAAGGACAATCATATATGTACGTATATAAATATATATTTTTTGCTTGTCAGTAATAACTCTGAACTGCCTACAGCATTCATAGTGCCTCTTAAAAGTCAGGTATTGTATTGAATTTAAAATTCTCTTATGCTGAGCAGGGAAGGAAAAAATATCAAACACTTTCTGAATTGGGCCCAAATATCCAAGGTTAATTTTCTGAGAAAGCTGCAGCAGCTAGATAAGGCCATCCCCTGCAAATTAGTTTTGCCTGCCTGGATTACAGCTAAATTTATGCAGTTTGCCTTATCCTTTCAGAAGCGCCTCTGAAGTGTCGTAATTAACTGGCACACATAAAGTGAGCAAATTTTCTGCTTGGTGGCAGCCATTCCTCATTTCATCTCAGTTCTAACCCAAATGGAAAGGTAGTTGCTTATTTTTACTGTCAAAAAAAGCCCAACAATCCACCAATATTTTACAAGAAGTCTTTGAAAACAAACATGAAACAGCTTCAGAACAGAGTTTGGGTTTTAAAGAGAACAAATACTGCTGAGGGAGCAAAGTGGTGATTTTGAATAATAGTAAATATAAAAAGAAGATGGAGATTGTGTATACATATAAATATATATGTGTGTATATATGTAGGTATACACACACATTCAGCTTTCAAAATTTTACAGTTCAGTAAAGAATTTCTGTCTCTTTCCTTTCTGTTAAGATCCACATCCAAATTATAAGTTAGGAAGAAGTAGATGTGATGTATGCGTGTTTCTGTTTTAACATAATAGCAGATATTTCCCAGTTGTCTCTGAATCATGTGTGAATTCCTGTGTCTTTTGTTAAGAAAAGTCAAGAGCACATTTAATATTTTTATGTAATATTTTCCTTGCTGATTAAAATGTTTTCATATTGTAAAAAGAAAATAATATAATTGAAATAAATCCCCATTGTCTATATTTGAGGTAAAACTGGCACACATATGCAAACTTGATGAAAACAGTGTGGACCTGAGAAAATTTAATCCCAGACTATGCTAATTTCTTTCTTTTTTTTGTATAGATTTTCACCAATCGTTTTGTTGCTGTTGTTGTGGTCATCAAGATTTTCTGCTGTTATAATTACATTTTATACTATCTTGCTCTATTTTTCATATGTTTCCCATTTGTCCCATTATTTACTCATTCAAAAAGCCTGTCAAATAATTTGACAATTTTCAATACATTTTTGTAAGAAAATATTAAGTAAGTACTTTCTCCTCTCATCCCCCCTCAAATGCTTGTGTTATGAAAACCTGTGGAAGTCAGTGAGAATGGTTGTTTGCAGAGAATTCTGATGATGAATTGCTGCTGTGTAGTATGCAACAGTGTTTGGAATTTTTTTCTCCTGTTTTCCCATTAAGCAAAAGTAATTTTTAGGTTTGCTATCAAATCTTCATGTTATCCATTTAGAGTGTTGCAGACAGAGTATTCAGTATATTGCAAACCATCGTGCACTAAACTACCTCCATTTTAACTAGTCTAGCTTGGTGGAAAGCTGTATTTTTGCTTCCTGAAAATTGATATTAGAGCTCAGCTGGGAATTTTTTACAACCTATTTTTACTCAGAAGTTTCAGCTATGTCAAATATAAAGCTCTTACTCTGCTGGTAAGTAGATCAACAATTATGCTGCAGCGTGTTAGTTGTACAGAGCAGACCCCATATAGTAAATCTCCCAACAATTGAGTAATGGCAGCAGGAATCAAGGGGACAAATTCTGCTTTCAGCTAGACTGGATTAAATCCAGAGCAAATCCACTAAATTCACTGGAATTACTTGGGATTTAAGCTAGTGTAACAGTTGAGCAGAATGTGTCCCTTCCTATTTAAACCATAGTTCTGACAGCTACTTACAGCAGAGATCCCTGGGCAGCAAAATGACTGTCAACGGACTTGCACAAGAAAAGAACATGGCATGAGCTCATAGAATTTTTATTTGCTTAATCTTCAAGTGATAAAGATGAACATTGTCACTGTCTTGACCATGGTAAAATATCTTGCCTGCGAGGGCTGCCCTGTGGAGAAGACTGTCATGTAAAAACAGAGGAAGCTAAAGAAATGCTAAAACCATGTGCAATTGGTAAATCTCTTTAAAAAAGATGAAGAAATGAGGCTGAAGACAGATGGATTTGAGCAGAATCTGAGACTTCATCAGCAAAAGCCTAGTGAATAGGAGTCTAATTATTCATAAGAATTTTACAGGGATTAATTAGTCTTTAACCAGGAATTCCATCAGAAAACACCAAAAATTAATATCTGTGTACTTCAGGATTAGAAACAGTTGACTAAAGGACAAGTTATAGGAACCTAAGAAAAAGGAGATGGAAAATCTGAGGTTCACCCGTGCTGGCATTTATCCCACACCCTTAATGATATCCCAGTAAATTGACTGGGTAGGTGTCTAAAAGTTGTATCATTGGTATGAAAAAGCATTTCAAAACGTTTTGAGTAACAGGCCATATATAGCCAAAATCATTGTGCAAAGCCAAGAGTTGAAGGAACGTTCAGCTTATGGTAGTCAAACAACTGTTTCACTTCCCACCAGTGCACTTGCAGGAGACATCTGTAGTGGAGAACAGAAAATTGAACATTAAAATTTGGACATCTGTCAGATGAAAACTGAATTCATTTTTATAGGACACCAGTGAAAATTGTATATATATTCACTAAAATTATTGAATGGCTTTGAGAAAATGTAGTCTTCATGGATTTTTGAGTGTTTATTTTTTTGTGTTTTTCTTCATTGTCTCTAACTTTACTTATATTAACTTCCTTTTGTTACATGTGTTTTATCTCTCCTATCTTTACTCTTGCCACTTTAGGCCAACCTTTTTTCTTATTTTCAAAGCGTGCTTTTTTTTTCTTTATTTTTTTAATAATTTTCATGTTTCTGCTTATATTTTGCAATTACCAGCATCGCTATTTTCAGTGCCATGGAGTTTCTTTTCATTACACATAGATATATATGATAGACTAGAATCAGTATCTTCTCTTAACATGTTCACTCATAGACAGATTTATTGGAAAGGGAATATTTCTTTGTGCTGTTTCATTTCAGGAAAATGATGAGTAGGAATGGCTGGACAATTTATGTTGCTGATAATCCATTATAGCAAACCATCTTTTCTGCTAATGCATGTGTGCTTTAACAAAAAGCACAGAGAGGGGTACAATCAGAACATCTGTGGTTACAGCCAGATTCTTGCTAAAATAAACAGGAAGGTCTTAGGATGTATAGAAGAGAGTGTGCCACCTATGCTTTCATAGTGCCTTTCATTTTCCACTGCCCCTGGTTGTAAATACAGTAAAGACAAACCTGAAAAGCCTTCTAAAATAATACCAAAGTAGTGTTGCATTATCTGTGGGCTTTATGGAAATTTCTGGGCTCAGTCCATGGTTCAATATCCCGTATCTCTAATAGCGTTAGTTCTGTTTAAGCAAATTAACTGATGCTTTCTGAATGATCATTTATTCATAGTCATAATTATTCCTTTAAGTCACTGTGGTATTTAAACAGTCTTCCATATTCCTTTGTAAAACCATGGGACTAGTTTATAGCAATACAATTATTTATTTCTTACACCTTCATTTTTTAAATATAAACACTACTTTTTGAATTGGTATGTTGTTTTCTCAGATTTGTACGGACTATATGTAAGACTTGGTAAACATTACATTAAAGGGCTCTTTCATTTCTTTTCATGTTGATACCAAAATCCATAGGATGATCTCTTAGAAATGTATATTTTATATAATATGATTATAAATGTATATAAAAGTAATCAGATTTAGTATAGGTATCTTTAAAAATACCAGAGTGAAGAAATAGTCATGATTTGTCAAGGTTTTTCACTGATTTCTTTTTTTTACAGATCTCAGCCATCCAGTTGCTTACATTGAATTTAAATTAAACCTTAAGTGAGTAAGTGATACATGTATAAAACTAATGAATAAAAATCCTGTTTACCAATTAGTTAAATCCAATTAAAGCTTAAGCTTATAATTGTATAAACCTCTGGTATGAAAAAGAAAAAAATGTGCTCAGAGCTATTGTCTACAGTGTATGTTGGAAGATATTTTTCTTGAGAACTTGTAACGGTACTGAAACATTGAGTAAAATGCTAATTTAACTGTGATAAATCAGTGATATTGAAGTCAGGACTAGCAGTTGCCTGTTCTTGCTACTGTGGTTTCCAACAAAAGAACATCCACAAATCTAAGTGGAGAACTGGTGTTCAAAAGTCAGCATGGGTACATCTGTTACTCATTAACAGGTCTTACTATGAAAACTGTGTTATTTTCAGAAGCTGCAATTCGATATTAGTTATCCAGAAAATATGTCTCCTGAAAGGCAGATAAGATCTGGAGAGTTTGATGTGTTATAGTACAGTGCAAAATCCATATTTCGTCAGTTGTAATTTGACCCTTTCTCATTTCCAGAATTTGCTTTGACAAAAAAGTTCTCTTCTGTTTTCACAAGGCACAGAGCCCAGGCAGGTGGTAGGCTTTTCACAGAGCAAAGTTCGTAAGTGGTAGTTTACAGATGCAAGGTATAAACTCTCAGTTGCTGAAGTTTGGACTGGTTTTGAAGGCTATTCTGAATTACACAGAATTAACTCACAAAGACACATCATAGTTCTGTTGCTCCACAATATTTTTCACTCAGCAATAAATAGTCTTTATGCTTGAATTTCACCAGCATATTTGATATCCTTTTAAAGTTAAAAAATCCCAGTAATAGAATTATTACAATGGCATTAACATAAAACAGAGAAGCGAAGTAGTAAGTACAATTATTTCGTATCTGCTGCATACTCTGTTAATTCAGGGGTGATTGAGACTAAAATGAAATACATTTTGTTACATCTGCACGATAATCACAGTGCTTCTCCTTTAATTTAAATACTGAATGAAATAACTGCCTGAGAAATGTTACTCAGAATTATTGCTTTTCCTATATAACAGAGTTCACAGAGTCATGGCTTCATTAGTGAAGTGGAATGATGTCACTTTATTGAATGCATAATATTAATACTGATAAAAAGAAAAGCTGGGTGAATGAATATAGGACCTTACGCCACTGTTGCCATTAGTTCTTTTTCCTTTGTGATTGCTTTCATTTTCATGACCTAAACTAAACTACTGTGGACTGGGCTACAGCACCATGAATCAGATGTTGTAGGAAAACTTTTTACGCAATTTGATGGAAAGACAAGGACAACAGAGGGCTGCTGCTGCATTTTGCAGGTATGAAGATGACAGATCTTCTGAATTCATGGTAGTTCTTCAGAATTCATGTTAGGAAAAGAATAGTCCCTTGGACCTGCAATGGCTTTTCCTTTCCTTATTTCCCCTCACCATGGAGTGAAGGATTTGCTTTACCCCACTAATTTGCTAGTCAATCCAGCTGATCAGAAGCAGGAATTGCTGGAGGTTGCTAACTTGCCATAGCTACATTTGGTGTATAGCAAACCAAAAAAAGCAGTCCTCTCTCTCCACCGAAGGGGAAGGGGGACTCACTGTGGATAAGCTGTGGTGTTGATCAGGAGCAGGTCTGCAGAGGTGCCAGGGATGTCAACAGTGGAGCAATTCATCTTTCTGTTCCCATTCTCTTAAGGACTCTAGCTTTCCTTCTTACCTTGCTCCTATCTCCTTTGTCTTTTCACCATATATGGGCTTTTTGCATGTTAGATTTATGCACTTTGTTATCTGCTAAAGCCAGTCCTATTCAGTTCTCAGTGCTGCATTGCATAAGTAACCTGTGCTTCACCATTTTGCATTTGTGCTCATAACCCCCAGGCATTGTCCTGTTCTTTTAGTTTCATGGCCTCTTCTACGATCTTGCTCTTTATTTTAAAGGTCCCTGCTGCTAAGGGAAACTGATGATGGCATGGCTACCTAACAAAAGATTGCTGGTCTTGAGGAAATTCTATACCCTGACTCATGCTCAGGACTATCTACCTAAGGTCTCATTTTATTATTATTTATGCACTACAATTTGGACCAAAATCTCACTATTAAAAAAAACCGGACAGTTGTCAAACAGTGGTTCTCTCTTTTGCTAATTATAAGCCCATGCCGTAATCTATTAGATGATCAGATACCTTGTTGTTCTGGTTTTGTTGCTGCTTTGGAAGGGTTTTTTGTTCGTTGGGTTTTTTTTGTTGTTGTTGTTGTTGTTTTTTTAAGAAAGGAAGTTAAAACAGTGTACTAGGACTTGGGAGATTTCTGTTTGGCTCCCAGGTCCTGGGCAAGTTGTTTAAAACTCAGATATTCCTCAGTTGCCTGCTATATATACCCTGTATTGTGATGTATACTTTTAGTGTTACATTCCAAGCTTTTTGACGCAGTCAGTCATGCACTATGATAGAACAGGGCACCTAGATATTAGATAACAGTAAAAACAAATATTCACCAATTAAATAAAAAACACTTCGACTTAGATATAAACTAAGATTTTTTCTTTTTACTAATATCTATGAAGTACAAAAGTAGATCTTCCTCCAAGACCATTTTATTTCAACAAACTAAGTCTCAGATATTTTTCTTAAATACTCATAAAAGACCAATATTTAGATATATGTTCCTCAAACATTATGACAGAAAACATTGTCAGAGAAAGAAAGTAGAAATAAATAGTTCCATCACTTTTAAGTGTTTCTTTTCTTAAGAGGGAAGGATACAAGTAAATGACATGAAAAAAAAAGAAAAACACCCAGGACCTATGGTGCTTCGTTTTCAGATTAGCAAAAGACACAAATGCTTGGTATGCTGTTGAAATGAAGATATTTTAAGCAAAATGCTATTGCCATAGATATCAATTGCAAAACACTCATTTCTCTCCTGAAGTCAAGCTTTTGCCCATCATTTGTAAATACTGAATGAAAACAGTAGGGACAGAGAAACTTTCACAGCAGTTTTCTTTGGAGTTATGTTTTTGAAAGTAAGATGAGTGGTTTGACAATTCAGAGAAGCCTTAGCAATGTTCTGTTGTGTACAATTCAGTCTGAAAGATAACTTGGGCTTGCAATGTTAATATAGATAGTTTCGTTTCTGTCATGTTGTTTCAAGATTAGCTATCAAAATGTTTGATTATATGACAGAAATATTTAATAAACCAAAAGGCTTACGAATGTTCCATTTGAATATTACACATGAATGTATGTAATCAGTGGAGAGTAAATAAAAATCTTGGGTGATAGCTGTGCACAGAAACTCTTTATTCCATTCTACCTGATTTTCCAAGAAGGCAATTCGTGTTGTGTTAGTGCATTCATAAGTATAAAAATTTAAGCCATTCTAAAGTTATTCCAAATCTTTAGCCTCCAAGGAGAGAGGGCAGAGAAGGCTTAGTTCTTAGATAGAAAGACTGCTGTTATCTAGCTGCAGGAAAACATCCCTAAACAAAACAATATTCCAAGGGAATTAGGGTCCTATTACTGCATAACAGCTCCCAGAATTGCTCCTGCCATGGTCAGGAGTTTAGAACAGGTGCCTGCCATTCCTTCCCTCCTTGAGAAGGAACTTGGAAGAGCCTAAAATACCTGACTGGCCAAGAGTTCATCTTTGAAATGTCATCCTGTGGGTCACAGGTAGGATACTTCTTTCAGATCTCTGGGTATTTGTAGGAAAATGCTTATATGTGAATTAGTAGCTAAACTACAGTTATGGTTAGCCAAGAGAAATAGGCATTTGTACAGCACAGTTCATTTGACCTGTTTTAGATGCCCACAAGAGTACGACATTAACTACATTGAGAAATGACTATTTATCTATAGAGACTATAAAGTAATTCAGATGCAACTATCTCTACAGTAAATGTCTAAAGTTCAGTGAGGTAAATCCTACTAAAGATTAAACACCTAAATCTGACTAGAGATGGTCTTTAAGTTTTGTACCTGTTATTGCATTATCACCTCTAGAATCAATGTCCAGTGGCCAACCCTATTGCTTCATAAGCATTACACTACTGCTGGATCATTTCTAGCTATCTAAATCCGCTGGAATTTCCAACATTTATAAGAGTCATTACAAATGCATGCCAAAAGCCAAATTTCTGAATTTTTTAAACAAGTACATTTCTCCAACAAACAGAAGATGAGTAGGAGATCACTATGGGGCCACAGAATAATTATTTTTGATATGGTGAATTTTTTTTCTCTAAGCATGTAATTGAAAAACAAAAATCTGTGGTAGCTCACTTTCTGCAGATTAATAATTCTGCAGTTCAAAATTAAGGTCCTTGATGGCATAATGAATGCTCGTATTTCCTTTATAACAAATATTTGGGCAAAGGCAAAATGAAGTAGTAAACATAATTGAACAAACTGAGATTATCCACTCTTCTCTTACTGTAGAGAAGACAGATGACCTTCCAAGCCAAAGACCTGGACCTTTAGCTATCAAGCAAAAAATGAACATGCCTTTTATAATTAAGCTACAGTGTCAATCCATTGAGGGCAAAGATACATTTGCATGCTTACTATAAAGCCAAACAGCAATTAGAGGTGTGGAAGCCATCAAAAAAGGGAGGAAGTTCTTTCATGGTAATTAGAAATATTTCTTTTCCGCTATCCTTTCTCAATAACTCAATCTACTCAATCTATAGTTAAATAAAGGCACTGCACATTTAGAGAGAGCCTGGTATGAAAAGGTGGCATACAACTAAACTATATTGATTCAGTAGCTTTTTAAAAAATGCCTCTCTCACATATTTTTTGCTTTATCTCTGATTTTTCTTGTCTATAGAAGCCATTAAATGAAAGTCTGAGTTCCAGCTAGCTTAAATGGGACAGTAGAAATTTTCAAAGTGCTTTTATAGAAACTTTGGGTCAAGATAAAAAACAAGTCAGCAATTCTGTATGTCCAGGGATGTAACAGCTTTTTTACATTTCCCTGTTCTATATTTTTATTTCACACTGGGAAAGAAGTATTAGGAGAGGTTTTCAAGGTAATGAATAGGAATTAGGACTTATATGTCTCACTGTCCTTTGTGCTTCAGAAAATATCTCCTCCAGTGTATTTGAGGCTTGATCTAGCTTCCACTGAGATCAGTGAGTCTCATACTGATTTTCAGGGAGAGCTGGATCAGGCCCCTGTTACATTAGCTAAATCCTGACTAGACCAATATGTGTATGAACTGACAGTGATCACCTGAAGATGAAATGCTGGCTTTAAAAACCACTATGCTATCTCTTCTACAGCAGAAAGGAAAAACAAAAAAGTGTGCATGTGTAGGAGAGAAATGAGGTGCTGCTGGCAGTTCTGAGCCTGTGCAATTAGAGTTTTGATCATCATTTCACCAGGCAAGCGAAGATATAAAATCATAGTTAGTGTGTTTCTGCACGTAATGAGATAAGTAGAAGTTTTTAGTTAGCCATTCAGAGCAGACATTTCTACTGACCTCCTGCAGGAAATAGGTTCTTGATGCAATCTTATATTGATTGAGCTGCCAGACATTAAATGATGGCCAGGCTTTGAAGGATACTGTTTTAAGAAACCTTGCAATGCTGTTTCACAATTCCTTGTCATGTGCTTAGACTTGAGATATCATGAAGGAGAAAAAATGATGGAAATTGAAGTAGTATTATACACATTTCACTTTCTCATTAGGACCAAAATGAAAGAAGTGGGATCAAGATGCTAACTTAGGGCTTTGGTTTTTGAACAGGGAGGTCACTGACTACGTATTAGGATGAAGAGACTTTTATTGTACATTGATCTGCATCTAATCTGTGCTGTTTGTGGAGCAGGTTGGCCAGATGCCAGCTGTTATCTCTGGCTATTGACATTTTACATCTTAAGGACCTTTCAAAGTTTTGAAATCGGTCTACATGTTCTATATTGAAAACATAAGATATCCTAGAGAATTTTCTTCATAGGAGTTCAAAACATTAGGAACTGGAAGAAATAAAAAGTGTGACAGCAAAATATGACGTCAAAGTATATACGATCCCTACATATATATATATGTATATATATATGCACCTGCACTCATACTGACATTAATGAAAACACATCAGTAGAAATTATTTTGGATCTTGATTGGAAACTACTTATACAGATACATCACAGTACCCATTGTTTCTTAGGATAAAAAGAGAAAAAAACTCTGGTCAGTTTTTAAAAGAACAGGGATTAGATTAGAAGTCAGAGGTATTAAGTAATGTTTTCAAGGGCAACTTTTCAGAAATGGAGTTTTATCAGAGGAAGAGTGCATAAGAAATAAAATATCATTCAAATTTCACTGTGAATTCATACAAAGATTTGTAATAATTCTGTAAATGTGTTTAAATTTCCCAAACATTTTTATTTTATTAAAAAGGTTTAATTTCTGAGACATAAACCCCGGTATATGACAAAATCTAAGAGCAGTTAGCACAGCAGTGATGGTTACAGAGAATAAAAGCAGAACATAAACCTTACTCTTAAATTGAAATAACTCCTTATAAACATTTCAAATTAGTCCAACGCTAAAAGAAAAACCCCTACTGTGCTTAAAAAAAGAATGCAGATTTTTTCACTTCACTCTGATTCTCAGACAGTTCTTTATTACTTAAAAATTTTTAGAAAGTCCCATTAATATAATAGTGATTTCTCTCAAATTTTGTTATTTTTGAAAAATTTCATAAACTGCAATTTGTTAGCTATATTAATTTAAAAAAAAAATTCCCAAAATCCCATTGCATTACCAGTGATTCATTACGCTTCTGCATATCTTCCAAGGAGAATAAAGTAGGAAGTGGAGGCTGACTAATCCATTAACAGTTATTTAGACAAATAAGATCTAGGAACCACTTTATCTGAAGGAAGAAATTTGTGGTAAAAGTAAATGATGAATGCATTGGAAGAATAGATGAAATGGTTTGTAGCTGATTTCTAACCCAGAAAGAGTCTTGATCCTACAGCCTGTTCAGTACAGATAGATATTATACCCATATGGAACAGCCTGCAGTATCGCATTAAATTTGTAAGACATATGATGTACTTACCAGTTGGAGCAGGCAGCTTTAATTTGGGTATAGGCCAGAATAAGCAGCAAAGCATGGTATCATCTTTTGCAAGGTGGTGGTATTAAGGAACACTGTGTTGTGGTTTGATTAAATAGCTTAAAAATGTGGACACTGGTAGAAACTCTTCAGAAGTATCGAGAAAAGACAAGTTGTCCCATCTTATGACATGCAGTTTCATTTTAAGTAAGCAGTAATTTTGCATTCTCTATTTTGCAAAGAGCTATCTAGTGATTGTGCACCATCAGTTAGGACCATCATGGTCATATTTGCTTGCAAGACAGAGAAAACTAATTTTTAGCTGTTTCTAGCTAATTTCTAGCTTGTTCTGTTTCACACTTTTGCTTTTAAAGTAAGCATGTGGTTCTATTGACGAGTTTGGTATCTGGATAGAGGCAGCTGCAACTGGGAATTCTGCATCCTTTGTGTAATGTGGGGTAGTGTTTGGTGGGTGGAACACAAATGACTGCTGAAGTTCTCTTCGAGACAGGGCAGGAGACAAGCAAGACCACTGGAATGTGACTTTGTCAATGGCCAGGCTATTCCACATCTTTATATAACAGGTGGTATTAATGGAGGACATTGTTAGAAAATAGGATAATGTAGTATCTGCTTGGTGTCTTCAGATTTCTGAAATAATTCAGGTTTGGAATGAAGATGACCATTTGACTCAGTTGATGAAAGACCCAGTGGAACTTGTTGCAGATCCCAAAAGCCAGTGGCCTGATTAATTTCTGCTGTGAATTTGTTAATTATTCATCATTTGGTTTAAATGCCATTCTCTGCACACAATATCAGACAGTGCCATAAAATATAATCCTGTGGACTAAATCTGAAAGCCATCCAGTGCCCTCTGTGGCATGCAAATTCTAAAGCCATTTACTTCCTACTATGCAAGTGCTGAAAGTATGACAGAGCCATCTGGAGTGCTGAATCTCTTAAGAAATTATGAACAATGGAATCTTTCTTTGTTTAAAAAAACCCAAACCACTACCAATATGAAATAAAACTTTAGTACCAGCTTTCACCCATCAGCTCAAAACAAAGTGTCAGTTGAGAAGCACAAAATGGATTAATGGATTCAGAAGACGACAACCCATTGGCATTGTCATATTCATCTCCTGTGAAAGTAACACTCAGTATTAACTTCATTTCATAACCGTTAAATGGCATTTGTCACTGTTAGATGTGACAATCATCTGTTCTGCTCCTCTGCCTTTTTGAACTGTGAGTTCATTTGCTAGTACATGTCAGTGAATCAATTATTTTATGACTCCATTTTATACTTCCTTTTTATATTACATTACAAGCAGTGGGAAAGGAAAAGGAAAGCTGCTCCATAAATTAGCTTGGCTAACCAACAGTTAGAGTGCTACAGTATACCTGCAGTGATCATATCCTTGAACCAGAGGCAGAACAGAAATGTGTTGTAAATTAAAAATAAAAAAAACTAAATGAAAAGAAGTACTATCCAGAAAGAGTGGAATTTAGTTAGAGATGTAGCAATCATTGCTGTTTACAACCAGTCATTTAATCACAGACCCATGTACAGGACAGAACCTGCTCTGTTCCCACCCCTTCATGCTGAATATGATTCACAGAAATTATTAATGTGCTGTATTTCTACAAAATCAAGTAGGTTTTTTTCTCTCCTTTTCCCTCCAGTTGGTAAACAGAACAGTAGGATTATTAGAATCTCTGTATTTTCTCTTCTTCTCAGCATTTCAGAAATGACATAATTGGCTTGGGGAAAGATGTTTATTTTCAGCTGAGAGAATGTTAGGGTACAGAAACAGGCAGGATACTTTCTCTGACCTGTTCTGTTTTCAAGTGTTATGAAAAATCCTGGGGAATGCTAAGTGAGTCACTGTAGCAGGTGTCATGAAGGATCTGGAGAGTAGGAAAATGTGTTACCTGCAATGTAGAATTCTTAAGAGGAAACCCGACAGGCTGCCAAGGATGAGGAAAAGCCTTGGCTGTTGCATTCTGTTCAGCTTCTTTGCTAGGCTTCAGTCTGTACCTGCAGATTTTGTTTGGTGTCTTTGAACTCTTGAGTGGTGATACTCTGTAGGGAAAGCAAAATGTCCTTAACATGCTGCAATCATATAATATGCCTTACCTACTGTTATGAAGACCATTGACTTCAGGTATGTCAGGACAAGAAATCAAGTTCTCTTCATAATTTTGAGGATGTAAATTCCCAACAGTTCACAAATAAAAAAGTCAGCTGAATTACTCCAGTCCTATACCAATATAATAATAACTATTTTTTTTAAGTAAGGCATTGATCTTCATTCTAATAATTTCCATGGGGACACACAGTCCTTGAATATTTCTGTTGCACAATTTTTGACAAATATATCTGAAGAAATATACATTAACAGAATATGTGATGATGAAGAATATGCTCACTGAATCAAGAAAACAGCCATCAGGAAATAATTTTTATTTTTAATTTGAGAAAATGTACTAGTGTATCTGCATAGGTTGAGCTGTGTTATGTCATTCATCTATTCTGCCTAGGCTAAAGTAACTCTCCTGTTTCTGAGACTGGATTTAGTAACCACTTGTCACGCTGTGCTTCATTGTACTGTGCTATGTACACAATCTATATGCAGTTGTAGGCCCCATCCTTTCTAAAAATGTGCAGCTGTTTGCTGGCACCTTCTACACAGTTCTGCCACTAACTATTCAAAGTAAGAACTTTACTCTTCAATCTATAATGCTTTTTCTTGGAAGCATAGGTAAAATATGAGAAAATCTGTTTGTGTGTGAAGGTAAACTACAGCAACAGTTCTTCTTGATAACAGGAAACCAAAGCTAAATCCTTAACTTTTTTTCACCATTTGTAGATGAAGGAAAATGACCAGAGAGACTTCATGGATATGACTTCTCCCTGGCTAAGAATGCTGCAGGATGAGAGTTTCCCTGAGCTTCTGTTTTTTTCTGCACAGCAGCAATAATCCACCTTCCATTGTCTCCTCATGAGGCTAAATAAAGCCCAGCTGCCTTGGCAGCACACCTGTGTGCTCCAGCCCTCCCACCATAGTAACGACCCTCCATTGACTGTCTTCTAGTTTTTGATATTGCATTTCCACTGATGAGTGGAAACCCAGACACAAGACTCCACATGCGATCTTCTGAGTGCTGAATAGAGGAAAATCATCACTTTCTTCAACCTGCTGATCATGCGCTTACTAATCAATGCAGGCCAATATGTGGTTAGCCATCAGTGTCGTAACAGCACACTGTGACTTGTGACTTTGTGAGGATGACTAGAACAAGGTGGATTTCCCACTGGCTGCTCTAGTACTGCATGGAGCAGGAGTGAGGCATTGTGGTTACCCTAAGTAATTAAAAGGAGCTTTAAAATCAGCTCATTCAAAGGTACCTGGAAGCAATAAGACACCTCCTGCCCTTGCCATGACCTGTGCAAGCTCGAGGCAGAACTACAGTACTTGCAAGAAGAAGGAAGTGATGGGAGCCATTTTAATGAGAAACTGTTTAAAGGGCTGAGGCAGTAAACACTTTTGCTTGAAAAGATCAGATAGTACCAATGTCTTGCACAGAATAAAAGTGGGGCATCAGAGGAAACTTGCAGGAGGATTGCAGTGTTAACAACTTATTCTTATAAAGAAGATTACAGTGCAAAAACAATGACATACTATGAATCCTTTTAATTAATTCATAAAATTAAATTAATTTTAATTTCTTCTGGACAGGTGCAATATATTTTTAGGAAACACAGGAAATCAGCAAAACATCCACAGCTGATGAGTTGTTTTTCTCTTGTGTTTTAACAGAGAAAATTAGTCTAACGTGTTAAAAGCAGCTCTTGGTGAGAGTTTGCTGTCAGGACTGGAGACTCAGCAGCATGGTGGTCTCATGATAGTGTGCATAATAGGTAGATTGCTAACTAATCAATTTTTAAGATAAAAAGATTAGCATTCACAAGTTGGAGGTGATTAGACTGATGTCTAATACAAACCTGATCAAAAGCCATTCATCCGAGCAGCTCTGACTTTAGAATATTCAAAACTGGTAGTTCAAGACCTTCTGTCTTTGAAGGTATTCATCCAGGAGCAGCAAGTGTCAGCCGCGCCCCAAGGGAAGGCGAGCTGGGAGCCAAGGGTGACACCAAGACAGGCAAGGGCGAGAACTGACTGTCAAGGGCACAGTCCCATTGCACCCAAGTGAGGGGAGCAGGGCAGGCCTGAGTGTGGGAGCCACAGTCAGCTGCAAGTCCAGGAAAGGCAACAAACCCCCATGTTGGGTGTAGTGCACGCAGGATCCTAGCAGAATGTGCTTAATGCCACAGAAGAAAATCTGGAGCCACGTAGTCTTCAGGAGCTTTTAGAAGACATTCCTATGTCAAAGAACTTAGAACATGAAAAAAATTAACTTTGTGTTGAAGGACAGAGAGAGCTAAGATACTGATGGAGCTGGAAGGCTGGAAGAATAGGAGAGTTCAGGTAAGTCACAGAAATTACTGTTTTTACTGGAAGGTCAGGTAATTCTCATGTGTAAAATGCAGGAGAAAGTGAAGTTTTAAATACATTTGTGCATATGAATTTTATTTTTAAAATATATTTGCTAGTACTGAATGTTTCTGGATGTTGGCTGATTATTGTCTTAGTCCTGTAAGGTCCTGAATATCTTTAACTTCTGGCAGTATGGCATGAAGCTGTTTGCTACAACATAGTTCAGCTGTCTCAGCATTCTAGCCCAACAGTCTTTGCTCAATTATTACCAATTAAAAAAAGGTGAATTCTCTTCCTTCTTCCAATTTGGGAAATAAATTGAGCTCATGAACTGCAGAACAAGCACCTTGTTTTCTCCTTGCAATCTGGTTTATTCAGATACTTAAAAATGAAACCTATTCTACCCACAATCAAACTGCAAGCAGCATTTCACCATGTCACTTTGTCGATTCTTCCATTCTAATCTCAGCCAAATGGACTCAAAGGTTTATACAGTATACGGACACACAGACGTAAACAAACATAATGCTGATAAGGCGCGCTCTCTGACTTGCATTGTCTGTTAGGCAATTGAGTGAGATAAGAACCTGTTCTGCTATTACACAGGCATGGAAATGTTGTATACCCCTTACTGCAGGACTAGATCCCACTATGTGAGGAGCAAATACTTACCCTCATACAAATTGTGTGTATCCATGATCTGCCAGTCTGGGAAGATGCGCTGTCAGTGGAACAATGTTTGCAGCATAGGTAGTAGGACAGTTTTAGAGAAAGCAGACTTAAACCTGAATATCATTTTGCTTATAACTCTCCCTAATCTATAAATCCATGTACTTTGCAGCCTGGTACAAATCCAGGGGATATTACTATTGAACATGGTACTTGGTACTGCAGCTGCTGGAACTTGGCAAAAGAGTTCGCCAAGAAACTTTGGCCATCAACAATACAACAGTCTGTGCTGCAGCTAGTCAGAGGGATGCAAACACACAAGGATATGGAATTTGCAAGTACAGCTGCAAAACAATATGTGGTGAAGGTGTTCGGTGTTATAGAACCTCATCAAGATCTGTATCCAGTCTCATTAGCTGTCTCCAGATCTGTTAGAGAACCCGAATGTCATGAACACAAACAATTTGCATAAGAAATGTCCAAGCTATGAATTGGAAACAAGATTAAAAGAAGAAACAGCTGTGTGTAATTGTCCATCCCCTGTGGAGATTAATATCACACATTACATGAAAAATCAGATTTGGAAATGAGGTTAACAGAAGAATTAACCAGAAGAGGGAGTAAGCAATACCTCCTACACAGTACCGTGTTCACAGCCATGTCTTTACTGCCTTTCAGAGGCTACTCTGTTTTGAAAAATCATCCTCAAGAGGGCTGCAGAATTTGTTACCTTGCTACATTTAACACATTTACTAATGACAACAAATTGATTTTTATTTATCTGGCAAAGCAAACCTTGATCTTTCCCCCTAATATTTAATCCTCTTCAGCAATGTAAATAATGAGAAAGACACTTGCAGATCTGATTAACCTGCAAGTTCCTTTTTAAGCAATGAGTGATCGATACCAGTACCAACTCCATTAAACAATCCTTATCACTGCTTGAGTCTGTGGATGCAAGAACACAAGTATATGCTTATTTATATTATAAAGACCCAACAGTGGTCTAGGTCTAAAAAAAAAAAAAGAAACAAAAGAATAAAAATCCAGATTCTATAGATTCTTAGAATTCTTTATTAGTCCAACCATGTATTAGGTGAGACCTTTTCCCCTCCTGAGAACCCAAGGGAATTGTTTTGCTGTTACCATTGCTCTCAGTGTAAATCACCTTTTTTAGAAGCACATCTGTAGAACATGGTGTTTTCACAAAGTGCTGAATGTCAGCTTCCATCAGATGAAAGTCTTCTAATTATCTGCAGAACAGGGGGTGAAACCATGCCATGCTGATCTACCAGTGTTTTAAACCCAATCTGAAAAGCAGCATTTCTAAATGATAGATTAGCTCAGTTTCCAAGCTTGTGATTCCCTAACCAGAACTCCTGGTGAGGAGCTACAAACCAGTGTCAGCCCTTGAAACTGTTGTTAATTCTTAGTTATAAAAATTTTAATTGTAGACATTGGAGTAGCAGCACATGAATAGGCTAATTGTGGACTTCTTAGCATAGCATTGCAAGCCATTGTCTGACAACCATTCCTAACATTCTTTTAAACATTGGTTTCTTTAATGAACTTGGAAAACAAAGTAGAAAAGTTGTACTAATATGTACTTTCAGACTGGCAAATGGCCACTAAGCCTACAGTTTTGGGCTATTCTGGAGTATACTATACTCTTCCATTCTCATCTGAAATTAGATATTCAAGAGTTGAAGATTATGTTCCTACAACAGCTCCAGTATCTTCCTATGGAAGCATTGTTCAGATGGCATCCCTTGGAAGCATTGGTAAAGACAGTTACTTTCTTGTGATACAGATCAGTGATGGCTTGGGCATACTGTCTAAATGCCTTTTGATCTGCTTGTGTTTAGCAAATATGATGTGTCAGCTATGTAACACAAAATCACAGTATAATTGGTTGGACATATTTGGATAGACACTCACTGTATTTACTTGTTTGAGATTTCCAGACTCATGGCAGTCTGGGCTGCTGGACATCCAGAAATTGACAGATTAATGCCTTGTGTGAAAAGGTTGGTAAATTTGTGTCATATGTCATGGCAGATGATACCAAACTAGGAAAGAGGCCCTTGAGCTCGTGAAGAAAGTTACCATTAAACAGAGCAACTAAGCAGAAGTTGTTGGAATATCTCCTAGCTTGCAAGGATGGCAGCTCTTTTACGTCCCTGATGACTCAATTCAAGGGTGAGAGGTTCTGTGCTATTCATAGCACAAGGATGAGATCCTTTGTTCTCTTAAAGTTACTGTATAACCTGTCTTAGAAAACAAAACTGTAAATGGGTTATATAGTGCAGCTAGATGACAGGTACTCAAAACTGATGAAACAAAATGCTTCCCTGCTCATCCCCATGAAGCATATTTAACTTATATTACTTGCAGGAACATAGTAGCATTCTAGTAGGTATAACTGAGATTGACAGACTAGGGTAATTTTTAGGAAGTATTAGAACTATATATTGAAGCCCCAATATCCACGTTTCTTTTGGATATAATCAGGAGACCATGCTATGCTTTGCACGTACAGAATAGTTTAAGTCTGTAGAATAAATATAATCTTATTCCTATAGCATGTAAACAAATAAAAGGCTAAATATGCCAACCTTGGCCTGATTCTTCTACAAAATATATGCTCGTTTTTGTTCAGTTATCTGCCCACTTCCCATATATCTGAGTACAGACCTGAAAGCCTTCTGACTGTAGAAATCTTTAGGTCTAGGCTGGGAAGTGAATTACAAAGGTGAAGACAGCAGGTAGGCAAACATCCTCTGTCAGCCCTCTCTCTCTTAAATTTAACTCAGTTCATATTACTCCCACTCCTTTCAACTGCACTGTATTGATTCCTATCGCTTATAAATCTTCATGCTTTAGGATCTGAATCCGTCATTGACTATTTGCAGTTTGAGAGAACTGTCTTTGATTGCTGTGCAAAGAACACTAAGCCCTATCTAGCTTTTCTGAAGAAATGTTTTTAAAATTACATAAAAAGTCTGCCTTTTGGCTCAATGAACAGTCCATTGGTCTTTAGCAGTGTAACACCTTGGAAGGAGATCTGGAAGACAGAGAACATACTAGGAGTTAAGTAGCAAGATGTAGTAATGATATTTATCCACAGATGGTTGTATTGAGATTTATACAATTTGACTTTTTAGCCAGTCCTTCAAAAAGATAAAAAAGGGATTAAATTTTTTAAAAATAATTTTAATTTAATCGTTTCCAAGAATAATGTAGCACTTGGCTCCTTATTATAACCTCTGTAACTGAGTAAGTTTCCAGGATTGTGTAGTAGGGGGGCACTTTCATAATCAGGTTGTACTGAAAGAAGAAAAACATCCTCAGCTTCATAAAAACCATGTGAATTTAGGTGGTTATACAAACCAGTCATCTAGGCCTCTCAACATTCAGTGGCTCTGTCTTTGGCAGAGAGTTACTATTGCTTGCAACAGTCTTCATCCCTGACCCCAGACAGAAAGCCCTGAAGCAATATATATTGATTTAAATGAAATCCTTTCAACAATTGGAATCAGAACTGTTCTGCTTCTCTGGTAATGAATACAAGGAGGTTTCAGAAAAGGAGTTTCAGCTGCTGCGTGGTTGAATATTCAGGGGAACAACAAAAATGACTTTACACAAGGGACAAACTCATCTTCAGGTTAGTCCCCATAAACTGAAGTTAAATTAAAAGTTTAAAATTAGCCCTGCATAACTTGAAGCTTTTGACCATTGTCAAATGCTCAGAGAAAGCAAACTGAAAAATTAAGAAAACTTTCCCCCACTGTGATCCTCTGAATTGTCTGCACAGATGTAGATTATGTCCATCTTGTTGAACATTTTAAAAGCTTTAGACTTACATTCAGGGAAGGCACAGGCAGAGAGGCCTGTCTAGTATGTTGTTGATGATTACCTGGTAGCAGTAATTGTTCTCCCAGAAGAAAGAAGCATATTTACTGTTGTTCACTGTAGCATACAACATTTTATGTTGCTATAAAGGGGAGAGGAAGCAGAATTCTGTTTTAAACTTGAAAGAAGACATTACAAATAACAAAGTGTGCAATGTGTGTGCAAAAGCGAGACCTTAATATATCTCTGTCCCTGGGGTTTCAGTTGCTCCTGTTTAAAGATCTATCTGTTGTTGTGTCATGGTTTTGGCTGAGACAGAGTTAATTTTCTTCATAGTAGTTAGTATGGGGTTATGTTTTGGATTTGTGCTAAAAACAGTGTTGATAATGTGGAGATGTTTTAGTTGTTGCTAGGTAGTGCTTACACTAGTCAAGGATTTTTCCAGCTTCCCATGCTCTGCGAGGTGCACAAGAAGCTGGGAGGGGAGGGGGCACAGCCAAGTCAGCTGACCCAAACTGGCCAAAGGGATATTCCATACCATATGATGTCATGCCTGGTATATTAACTGTGGGGAGTTGGCCGGGGGAGGCAGCGATCGCAGCTCGGGGACTGGTGGTGTCAGTCAGTGGGTGGTGAGCGGTTGCATCACTTGGGTTTTTTTCCCTGGGTTTCACCACTCTCTCTCTCACTCTCGTTATTTTCCTTTTCATTTATTACTATTACTGTTACTGTTACTATTACTGTTATTGTTACTGGTACTGGTACTGGTACTGGTACTGATACTATTTTATTTTAATTATTAAACTATTCTTATCTCAACCCATGAGTTTTCTTACTTTTGCTCTTCTGATTCCCTCCCCCATCCCACTGGAGTGGGGTGAGTGAGCAAGCGGCTGTGTGGTGCTTAGTTGCTGACTGGGTCTAAACCATGACATGTTGATACAAGGGTGGCCTATGGCCATTTTCAGCCAAAACTTCTAAAGTCTGGATCTCTGATTGAGCAATGGTATTGAGGCACCTTGGAGCCCTGGGAACCCCAGGTTGTCCAGACTCCATGCCATGAAGCTGTCAAAGGCTTAGACAAATCCAAAATTACCAAGTCTTTACTCTTGCATACAGTTGGAAATCTAGACACCTTGAGATGAATTCAATATAATCCACTTAGGCGGGTTCACGCTCAGTTCAGCTCACCTACAAAGTAAATTTTCATGTTTCCAGCATCATACTTTTGCTCTGCTTAAATGAGTGGTTAGTTCGGAGATGAAGCAAAATGAGGAGAAGAAATTCAACTACTTTTCTCATTGTTGGCCCTCTTTGGAAATGAGAAACAAGTCTGTATTAATTTCTAGACAAATAAAAACATTAGTTGCCCCCTGAAAAATTCTTTAGCTTACATGAACATAAAGAATACTGTCCTATATGTAACTGTTTTGTCAACTTCCACCGAACTTTTTTCTCTCCTCACTTTTAATCAGAAAGATGCTTTGAAACACTCACACAAGTTAGATCAGGCTTGATATAATAATTGTGTAGGGCTGCAGCACCAACTGGGACTTCCCCTGGCTTCTGGGAAGTTGCTAGGCTACTATCTTAAAGAGACAACTCACTTGATTAATTGCAAATACAGATTGCTTTATGAAAAGTTAATACATTTATAACAACAAAGTCTGAGCGAAATAGCAGGCTGATTATCAGAACCTGCAGTATTCCCTGAATACAGGATTAAGGAACAGAAGTACAGCTTTTAAAAACAGATGCAGCTGCACTGACTCCAGTCCTGCGTTCAGTGCTGAGGTATTACCATGCCATTGGTAAAATGCCATTTAATGAAAATCACAAAACATTTGTTTTCAGAATGTGATATTAAAAATAAATATTACCTCACTCACTTTGTATTAATCTAACTGGCAAAGAATTGCTGTAATGTTCTAAGGTCCCTCTAACCCAGATCTGCCTTAGAGGAGAGTATGTGTCTGGCATGTGTTTGCACTGGATGTCAGACGGCTGATACTTTACATTTTCATTAAATATCTTATTACTTGAAACTCTTCAAAGAGCTAAGCAGCTTTCATTCCTCAGATCATGCAGTGATTTTATGCATAAATGTAATATGTTAATACATAATGATAATTACAAATATATATTAAAAAAAAGAAAATATGTAAGCACCTGGTTTCTTATGAGTAGACCTTTTCAGAAATTATTTTAATTTCCGTGAAATTTGTTGACAAAAACTGGAGAAAAAAGTCTTTGAAATTTCCTTTGCTCTTTTTTTAAGCTTTTTCTTTTTTTTTTTTTTTTAAAAAAAAAACAAAAACAAAAACAAAAACAAAAACAACCAAACAACAAACACCCTAAACCCTCTTGATGTTTCAGTTTTGCTTGGAAATCTGACAACTTTTAAAAAATACTTTCTGGATTTTTTTAAAAGCTACTTAAAGCAAATCAAATATTTTCAAGCAGCTTTATATGTAAATCTTTATATAACGAGCAGGCATCTGCTCAACCTGCTTCTTATTGTTCTGAAACCTTCATTAATAACTTGTATTTCCCTTTAAAGCTACAAATAAAGTGTCTCTGTATGATTTGGAAGCAGTTTGGCTTGTCTTTTGTGGTCACAGCAATAGGAACATATTAGACTCTTACTGATAGACCCCAGTTTAAATGAGGAGATGTTAAAAAATGAGCAACCTGCAATGAACTGAAAGAGCAGGTGAGGGAGTAACAGCACAGCACAAAGCTTCAGTGGGCAAGCTGCAGAGTAGAAAACATTGAAAAAACTCTGGAATGAATATGACTTTTAAAAATCAAACCCATGAAGCTTGAAATCACTGGGAAGATACAGAGATTGAAAAAAGGAGAGTATGATTAATCAGTAATGTAAGGCTGACTAGAGGATTTCTGTAAGTTTTTTATGTTTATATGTGTTGGAAGTAGACGATGGGGCACCTACGAGCTCCAGTTTATTAATATTCTGTGTGTAAAAGCCAAGGAAATAAGATGTACGTCCTCTTCTGGGGCTGAAAGGCAGTGGGGAGAATGCAATGCCCTTTGCTGCTGGTTCACAGTAGATCAAGTTTGTGAGGGACAAATGTCATCTTTATTTGTAATTTATTCATCAAATGAGATAACCCTACATCTTAGTGTTCCACACCTGTTTCACTCTCAAACATAAAATTGGGGGAAGTTTGTACATGTCCTATAAAAGCTGGGGAACATAGTATACTTTGGGGCTATCCTGCTTAGCTTTATACTGAAAATTTCCTTAGAGTGAAATATGTTGTCACTGTCCTAAGAGGTGAGGAAAGCACTCTGTGCAGCAGGGTGTTATGACATAATGAGACAAGGAAAAGGATGCCAAAGGTGGAGCAGAAGGCCTCTAATCCTCTTTCATACCCCATGGAGCTATGGAGCTTCTTAGTAGTCATCTTCTCAGACTGTGAAGACATTTGGGAATCATAGCACATAGGGTCTATTTTAGTGGAACTAAAATTGCACAGAGATGTGACCGGAGCCTGTGGGTTCTAGTGATAAATAGCAAAGGAAAGTTTTGTTGAAGGATTAAGATCAGTTTTACGTATCAGCAAGAATATACTTTGGCAAAGTCCTAAAACAGGTTTTAAACACTATGACAAACCAAGCATTTTGTATAACAACCAAGAATATATTCTGAATTTTGTTCAAAAATATACTTTATTTTATTTAAAAAGTTAGGATTCATTGAGATGGAAAAAACATTTGGACTGGTTATGGGTATTACTTTGGGTAGGTGAAGGGAGAAATTAGTTTCACTTTTTCAGATATATTATCTTTTCATGCTATACTGGGTTAACATTTTTTTTAATGGGACAGTAAAATCCATCTTCTGCTATTCATGTAATAGAAGACTTGGCAAACTTACAGAGCCTGAACACGTGGTTTCTGCATATACAAAACAGGTGTTTGCATGTAAGTAACAGGATAAACCTTTTGCATGGTACTATCAGATACAACTGTAGCACTTCTCCTTACAGGTTGAATAGTCAGTAGCACAAAATTTTTCTTCAGGGTACTAAACACAATGCTACCCAGTAAAAATCCCCTTCCTGGTGACACTCTTTTTTTTTCAGTTTTCACATATTATATTTCCTGTAAATTTTAAGAATTTAACAATTCTTATTTTATATTACGGTTTGTTTTTTTTTTAAGAATATTTGGTCTGTTTCTTAATGGCTCCCCTATTCTGGTTTAGAGTTGAAAAAAAGTTTTGATTCAGGGCTGGAAACCATTTACTGGACACCATTTCAGCCCTTTTTACACTCTAAGATGTGAGCTGGTTATTCTTTCAACAGATTTCAGTCATTTACAAATAGTCGCAGGAATTAAGGAAGAATCATGGGGGGGAAAGTAATTTTTAACCCTTCTTCCAGTCTTTCAGCTGTTCTGGTTGGAATTCTTGGGTCAAAGACCAACTGTCAGCTTTGAGTATTACAAGTTGTAATGAAAATGTGGTTGACTTGCATAAAAGCCTGCAAAATCAATCCCTGCGTTCACAAAATAGTATTATTTCTGGGATTTCTGAAGCTAGATTTTCAAGTCACTGTTTTTTTTAATATATTTGGCTACAATTGTAGGTAGCCTGAAGGAAGTAGGTTTTGGATTCCTACTGAAAGAAAATAACATAACTTTAAGTTCTATTTTAAAATGACAACGTGAATTTCTTATGCTTAAATATTATGGGAGAATGACAAGAATAAGATAACAGAGCTCTAAAATCTTAATTTTGAGTAACAGGATTTTTTTCCATTGGCAGTCAAATACTGAATGAAGGTGGACAAGCAGTAGAAATCTTTCTATGGGCATTCTCCAAAAGCATGTTAGAAATGCATGCATCACAGGTAGAGCTAACGCTGTCTCAGCACAACGGGTTAGAGTAGGTGACTTTTTAAGCTTCCTACATTATTTTTTTTATTTTAGTACATGCTGTTAAGAGGATGTAACTTGGACAAACCTCATCTAACTATGAAGTTCCATCTAACTTCCAAGCTTTCAGTGGAAGAACTGGGCCAGACGACCTTGTGAGGTTTATTCCAACTGAGTGATTCTATGGGTTTTTGTGGATTTATGATTATGGATCCACATATGTAATGCGACATGAATTTTCCTCCTGTTTGCTTTCCACTATTGTGGTATCTTATTTACCATCATTTTCATATCAGAGCCAGTCAGATATTTTCTATGTGTATACATATATATACGCACACAGGCACACAGATACATACTACACTCACGTACACATATATTACAAAGTGGTTTTATATCTTGATTCGAATGTGGAACAAAGAAACCTAATTCTGTAGAAATTTTCAGGTGTGTCAAAAAGTTCAGGGTTTTCATATTCTAAAAACTGAAAATAAATCAGTTGGGGGAAGTCACATTTTATAATGCAAACATAAATATAATAATTCCCAAAATATTAATCTTACAGTGTTTGCGTCACAGTGAGGTAGATGAAAGGATGAAATAACTGTTTCCTGATCATCTCCAGTCTGTAGAGAGATAAAGACAAAGAATGCTTCTGTCATACTCTGTCACAGCGCAGCCACTGCTCACTTTGTCCTTTTTCCATCTTTGTTTACTGAGGAGTAATCAATATAGCAGCATTAAAGGAGCCCTAAGAAAACCATCAAAGTCTACCTTTATTTAAAGAAAAAAATAAAGGACTCACCAAAAATCCATGATATGTTAAGAAATGCAGGCCACCAATCTATGTCCAGCCAACCAGGACTGGCAGTTTCTAGCTTTCAGATTTACATTGAAAACAATTGTTAAAGTCTAAAGGACTATATCTTCAGCTGGAATAAATCAATGTAACCCCACCAAAGTCAAATTTTAATGGAAATAGAAGGGACTAGCTGTTCTACTGAATACTGAGATATACTGCCAATATCCTGCTTATTTTTCTGCATACTGCTTGTCACACACTAAAAAGCCATAGTAAAACTTGTAGCATGTCGGATTACTTGCTTCTGTCTGAACCCCAAATGAATAACTGTTACAATCTTCCTGACCTGATGCTTATATTCTTTGTATACTCTGCCAGTATTTCATCCTTGTTCAAGTAGTCAGAATTTCCCACAAAAGCATTTGTAGTCACTGCGGAAAAGCCACTGTAAGTGAGAGATTTAAATATCTCCACCACATAAACATAAAAAACTTATTACTGTGTTGAATAGAATGAATGCTTACTGTGCTGCTTCACTGCTGCTAATAAACCATATCGAGTCAATTTACTCTGTCCATTCAGTAGTCTCAAGGTATCAAAACTGCAGTTTCAGTGCTGGTTTCACTGTTAGGCTGAAAAGGTGGCAGCTGCTGGGGTAAGGGAAAAATGCTTTCCCTTTCTGAGCAGTTGCAGTGAATACTTTCTTCTGAATCTCTGTGAAGACAAGGGAGAAAACCTAATTGTCATCAGGTCAACAAAATGCAAATTATCTTTTGTCATTCTTTTGCATTACTTGTATTTGTCTCTCATTAGATAATACCTACAAATGAAAAAGATGGCCCTTTGTTTTTTTTATATTGCACAAGAAATTGGAAAATATATATTTTATCTGGAAGACAAACAGCAAAAATGAGACCTGCAAATGAAATAGTGGGGTGTTAGTGTTCATGACATTTTCAGTTATAACTTTTTCATAGACATATGTTATCTGCAGTATAATTACTCTGTAACTACACTAATTTTTTTTATATCTGTAATGACATCACCATCTGATGCAACTTGAAGTCTAAAGTAATGTATGAATTATTCAGCTACCCCACTGTCTTGTCACAGGATGGTTTTAAGAATCCTGTCACATAAACCATGTATTTGCCGAAATTCAGCTGGAATTTTTCTCCTCCATACTGAAAAACCTACTACCAGTTGTTTAAATATATTTTTAACTACCTTTCTTTCTCTTTCTCCATTCTAATTACAACTATATAATAATTAATGCATTTTATTATGAAGTATATATTTATATGGTATTTTCAGCTTTTGTGCAATTTTTTACTATCAAACCTAAGCAGAATATGGAAGAAGCCATTAGCTTCAACTGCATTGGGGATGATGGGGTGTGATAAAGTCATTTGATGTGATTTGCACTTAAAAAACAAATCTTTCTTGTCCAAGAATTCAGCATTAAGGAACAGGACAAGAAACAGCAAAAAATGTCTGCAGACTCCAGCTCATTAATTCAAGGATTACTTAAGTTATTAATGATCTTTTTGAAGTTTAAACTACTAATGCATATTGGCTTTGTTTCATATTATGGCTTTATAATGTCACTTACATTGAATTACCAATGAAGGTGAAATCTGCCAAGAAAATAACACCAGCTTCTACTTACTGTAGGAAATAACAGCAACAACAACAAAATATGTTAAAGCAGCCCCAGCACTGATAGCAATCTTCACTATTTTACCTCACAGCTTCCCTCAGCTTCCGGCCATATGCTAAAAGTTCATTCTCTGATGAGCCTTTGAGCTGTCAGTCTGTCTCCCTAGCTTTTCTCTCATTTTCTCCTCAGTATAAATGGCTATTTGCTGGAAATTGTTTTATATCTTGCCTGACCATTTGACTGCAAGGCATCGTTACTTCTCATGTCTTCTATTAGAGGGACAGTGGACACAGCAGGCAAGCTAGGCCAATTAAGTGGCCACTACCATTAACATTAACCTTTTTAAATGTGTGAGCATTATGTCTTAGAACATATTTGGTACTAAATCAGTACCTCAGGGCAAGAAAAGTGCAAGTGAATCACCAATTTTCCACTTTTTTGCCTCTGTATAGGGGCACAGTCATTGGCTTGTGGGTCAGTCACCCCTCTATGTCAAATGTATAGGAGAAAGTTAAAAAAGCTCCTGATTTGACTACCACCAGTGTTGCCTGTTAACTGTAATATTCTTCTTCTGAAAAATCTGGTGATGCTTTATATTGACATCAATCTTCTAAATGTTTGGAGCTTTGGGATAAATTTCCACAATTTTAAATATATATCTGAATATCCCATCCCTTCCTCTATTAATTCATCTTCCCAATAGTCCTGCTTTGGGAAGAATATGTTAATTCTTCATTTTCTGTTCTTGTCATGTGCCACTTCATTAGGAGGAAAATGCATGGCAGGGTTAGTATTCCTATCTCTGTATTTCTCCAGATGGCGCCCTGTACCATATTGTTTAATTCTTACTATCCTTCCCTGATAATCTGATTTCTTGCAGAAGGAACAAGTTACCTCTCTGGTGAGGTCCCACTAGTACCCTACTGCCTCCACAGTCAATGAATTTCTGTTCATCCCTACATGTTTAGCAAGAAATGTTGGAAGGAGAGAATCACTTGTAGTCTAATTTGCTGTAACAGAGCAAACAGCAGTAGAACTAGTAGGATGGGTTTCCTCTGGGCTGTGTATGTGATTGGGTTCCCTGGATGCATCTATGCATGCACTGTAGGATCAGGAGCTTCTTCTGAAGCTAATCTCACATTATCCTCACTTACCATGCTTTGGTTTGCATTGTAGAGTCTTTGAACTTGATTCCTTTTGGATGAAACAAAACCAAAATAGCTTCTAACAGGCATTCCATTCACAAGACCAAATTAGAGCTGGTTCAAAATTCTGTCACATCCCTATACACTATATGCATAGTGTGGCTGTCTGGTCACCAGCACAAGTTCTTTGCTCCTGTTAAGCTATACTACCCGCTATCACAGATGTAGTTTTTGATGCCTAATAAGTTGTAGCTCTCCATTAAAGCTTCTTTTTTTTGACTGGGACTTCATGAAGAGTGTTTCATGTCCACCTGACTACCAGTTTTTAATAAAACTGATCATGACTTCTTTTCATGACTTTTTTGACAAATTTGCTTTGAGTTGATCAACGGGTTCAGAAGGTATTAGGGAGTGACAGCTGAATCACCTGGCAATCTCATATGCAATGAGATACTGCATTGATATACTCTCTTTTCAGGAGACCAGGTTGAACACCATGCATGTAACTCTAATAAGAATTGTACTTAGAACTGTGACAAGATCAGCAGGGGACACCCTGAAGCTGCGAATGGGGAAATGATTGGGTATTTGCCCACTGAAGATAGTAAGGATCAAATTTAAATTAAAAGCTCATTCTACCTCAATAACTTATTCTGCCAGAGACTTATATCTTTGTCTAATTAGACTGTGTTGAACATGACACTTTTTTGGAGAGTAATGACTTCCTGGGGGAAAAAAAGCTTTTTTCACAAAAATATAGTTTTGGTGGACCACTTATCAGATTGCCTTTCAAAAACTAAAATCTCCTTCTATTTTATATTGTTTTAGATGGTGAGCCTCATACCATCTCTTCTCCATCCTCAGAATTTCCTTTAAAGTTTTAAAAAAAAATCTTACGAAATCCGGTGCAAAAAATATAGTGACTTCTTTAGCTTTTTTCCAAGGGGATGAGGAAGAAAGTAAACTTTGTTTCTCAAGGTTTATTTGTCCAGATCACCATTACATAATTTCATTGTCTGTAGCTTCAGTTCCACATATTCTTCCTTGTATCTTTGCCAGCCCCAAATGCCCAGCTCCTCCCAGATGCTCAGCTCCTCCCAGATTTGAAAACAATGTTGGTGAGGGAAAAAATTAACTGTTTTCTGCCCTCCCTTCTTCCCCCTACCAACAGCACCTTTATTCACTGTGTTTTGAGATCTTCTATTACCAAAATTAGAAATGCTGCTTTAATGAAGTAAGGTTCTAGCCACATTTTTTAAGGTAGCATTAAAATTTTTTAGATTCAGATCGATTTTAACAGTCCTTTAAGCATCTAAGTGACTTTCCTGGTGATGACATAAATAACCTTTAATTTTGTATATCTCTTCTCCTTGTTAAGCGTTTCTTAACTCTGAATCAAGTGTTCATGCAGCAAATGTCAAGTTGAGAATTAATATGCTATGAAAAGAGAGAAGTGAAATACAGGAAAATAATGTCCAATGAATTTACAGGCAGAACTATGGTGTTGAACTACTTCCTCTGAAACTCATGCTTTTTTGAGGGGATCCATAACAACTCTAATTCTGTTTGTTTCAAACACATCATTGTGCAGGTGAACACAGTGTTTGTGTGTCTCTTGTTCTCTGAATCTATTCCAAAAATTAATGGTATAAGAAGAGCAATGTATAGGAGGGAGGGGGAGGTTCAACACAATCTGACCTCCAGCTTGGCTCCAATCTGCCAGAAAAGTTTCTATCTCCTTATATCTGCTATCCCCACTTGGATGTCTCTGACATCTTAGGACACATCAGATGGCACAGTGCACTTGGCAACTGAATTGAGACCTTGCTGACTACGTCAGAGTGAACTGACTTGTTATCTAGAATTTGGTAAATGTATTTTCTAGATCTCTTTCCTCTGTGTTAAAGTTAAGACTACTGGATCACAGGTAGAAACATAGTTTTAAACATCTAAATGTAGATATTTTCATTTGTAGCTGTAACCCATTCAAAGTATTTTTTCTATCAGTCATTAAACATGAACCACTGACCTCTGCAATATTAATTTCAGTGAATGCCTGGAGTTATGCTGCTGCCACTGAGTAAAGCCTAGCTAAATACCAGCAGCACCAGAATCACTTTGAACTCTCCTGCTTTTCTCTGTCTTTTTACATGCAGAATGTGTGGTCCACTGCATTTCAGCTAAGGGGCCTCCTTGTGCTCTGCACCGGGGAAGGGGAATAAGAGAAAGGGAGAGAGAGGATTCTTGCTGGATCTCAATAAGACCCAACAACAAAAGGCTTAATAAAACATCTGTTTTAATAAGAGAGAATAAGAAGAGACACATAAAGAATAAATGAATTTTATGCTGTTTCAGATGCTGGGCACCCTACATTCATGCAGCATTGGGAGGACCCCATGTGGATTTTCCCATGGCCTGCCATGCAGAACTCATCCATGAAGACATTTTCCCCTTTTTGGTCATTTGAGCTAGTATATGATTTTCTTACAAGAAAACAACTTTTTTCATCATTTCTAATAACAATCAGAAGGGATGGTCTCATGAGAACTTCCTGATGCACTGCTTAATAAAGGCAAGGTCACAGGGGTGGCGTAGTTGCAGGTGCTGAGTAAGAGCTGCCCACAGGCTCCTCTGTTGTGAACAGCTGGCTGAGGTTGTCCTGCAGCCAAGGGATTTGAGCAGCACAGCACAGCCTGATGCTGGAGGTGCAGCACAGTGCTGCACAGCACAGGTCTGCACTTGCTGAGGTTAACTGTGATGTGGATCACAACCTCTTTGAGGTATGATGGTCTCCTGGCCAGGATCACCATACTTGGTTAGGAAAAATAGCTGTTACATGGGTAAAGAAGGTATCCTCTGATCACAAGGCCCAGTGATAACAGTGTCCCACGTTGGCTGAAGCCTTCTGTTGGGGAGAACGGAGAGTACGTTTTGGAACAACTCACAGAAGATGGCCTTTTTAGCAGGTTTTCTGTGTGAAAGGCCTTTACAGAGGCTGATGTCTGTGTGCTTCTATTATTTATGTTTCAATAATACACCCAATGTAAATTCTGAAATATACAAGATGATTTTCACAGTTGCTAGTTAGCAATGTATGCAAACAAAAAGCCCCAGACAGCTATTTATAAGCATTCCTGTTATAGTAAGTAAACCAAATGAAGAGATGTTCTTCCTACAGCTTGCTTCCATTCTTTAAACAATTTTGCATAAAAGCTTTGCAACAGCCATAGGCACACAAAACATTTTCCGTTACCTGGGGGCAATAAATGTGCCTGCCACATGTTTTCCTGACACCATTGCACAGTTGTTTGCACAGCAGTGATACCATGGAGAACGAATTGGCCTTTTGAGTACTGCCCAGTTTCATAGTAGGTTTAGAAGATATGGTACTAGAAATGCCAGTGCCGTGATTTTGGTGGGAGTGAAGCAGTGATAAATTTCAAAACCAGCTTGTGCAGGTTCTAATAAAAAGAATAACTGTGCAAGTCAGTGTTACAAAAGCAGTGGATCTGTATTTACTTCCTTTTTGTCTACAGAAAGAAGATATTAGAAAAGCCATTTATTAGTGAGCAGATCATTCTGATCTGTACTTTCTTTCTCTTCTACAGGAATAAGCTACTAGAAAAAGCCATTTATTAGTAAGCATGTCATTCTGCTTATGTGAGCTTAGCAAGGGAAAGAATGTATTGAGACTTGGCCAGGAAGAGGTGAAGAAAAGAAATAGTGTCAGAGGTAAAAGTGGGAGTTCAGCATTCAATTGTGCTTGTTACAGGTATATTCTAAGATATAAATCAGGTCAAGGAAGCTTCAGTTGAAACATGTTTGCTGAATGAACAGATAACTGCAGTGAAAGGATGCAAAGTGGGAGAAGTAAAGAGCAACCCATGCTGCTATAAATGTGAACTGCAAACCATGTAAATAGCATATCTCCCACCGAGAATGTGGCAGGTCTTTCAGGTACTTACTTTTATTTCTAAGCCTTGTCCAGCCCAAGCTATCAGCGTTACAGGTTCTTGCCAGTTCTTAGCAGACATTTCATGAAAATTCACATGCATATTTCAGAAGCTAATAAATTGGCATTTCAGTATTATTCCTCTTTTAAATGTACCACTAACTGTTTTGTATCCATTGTAATTTGTATCCCATGCACTAAACATTACAGCAGCGGGGTTTGAAATTAGTGCCATTAGGTAGCTCGCCTTGATATCTGTGTGATAATAAACAGCCTTTCATCAAGGGTAAAAAAAGTGTATTATTTAGTAAACTAAGTGCTTTTTTACTGTTGCTTTTTAAAGCTGTATAACTGCTGTTAAGCAGCTCAAACTGGTGGCACCAACTATTTGCAAACTTAGAAAACATCCTTTTTTGTGTAATTTCCTCACTTCAGAAACTGTACTTTTATTTTTTTCAGTTTTTATTGTTATACCTGTCGGCTCCTGTCTCAACCTTTCTATCTAGTTGCTTTTGGTAACTGTAAATGACCAGGGAAAAAGTTTTCAGATGACAAAGATAAAGTTTCTTGTCTTCCCTACACGGTGCAGAGGTCATGATGGGAGATCAGAGACAGGAAGCAGCTTGTCATTTTGTTAACAGGTACAGGGACTCAGAGCTTTGTTACACTTTACCAGAAGCCATTAGAGACCTGTAATAAGCTAGAAGCACCAGCATGGGGCTTAACATTAGGCTGGCAACGAAGTGTAGTTTTGTTCAGAATGGACTGGAAGAAGGCACCGGGACCTGTTTGGAATATATGCATGTATGTTTTCATACATATATCTGAGTCCACGTAGATCGTCCTTTTGGCATTTGATTCAATACAGAATAAATGATATAAAAGTTTTGTTGATCCTCACCCCCCAACAAAGCAGCAGAATATAAAAGATCCCTCTTTTTTTTTCTCATGCTGCCTAGCTGTGTTGTGCCTCATAAGAAGTGCAGCACTGACTTGGCCTCTGGTTCCTAAAATTATAGGGGTAACATCAATTTAAACTTGTTTTTCATTAAAAGTTGAATATTTCCTTTTATATTTTCTTGAACTCACTCAGGAATTAGGTTCTTGTGAGTTATAAAAGAATACTACAAAAAGCAAATATTTTTTCTAATAAATTTTATAGTAATTACTACTGAAACTTATGAAATTTCTGCGGTATCCTATTATTTTCCTCTTTAATTAATTCAATTTAATTTTTTTCCTAATGACAAAATTCTCTGAAAATATTACTCCTCCACGGTGGAGCCTGTTTTGGAAATTGTTATGCAAATCCAAATCCTGTAGCCTTCAGAGGGAATCTGTGACAAAAGTGAGACAGGCGCAGCTACCTCCAGTCAGGCAATTCTTTTGATTAAGGTTCTCTGCTTTAAAACAGAGTTTAATCAAGGATAACAAAACCAGAGGAAAACTGCTTTCCAGGTGTGTCTTCTTGTGCAGATGGTGCGCTGCCAAAGAGAATCAAAAGAGACTTAATTACAAGAATGATCAGCAGAGTCAGACAGGATGAGAAATTGTGCGCTCTGATGGAAGCTGTTCATTACAAAACAACGGCATTGCTTGGCACGTGGGGAAGGACGAAACCGCTTGTGATGGATGACAAAGGCTTTTTGAAGTCTGCTGAGACCTAGTAATCCATGCTGTAATGTTTGAAGCATTTAGAGGAGGTGACGATCACTTGTCCTTTCTCTGGACAAGTCTAAACCTGCAGGGGTACCCATGCCGCTCAGTTCCCTGGGCAAATTGGCAGGGACCAGTCCTTGCCAGTCTGCTTCCTGACAGCCTTTGAGATGCTTCAAGGAGTGGCAGCACTTTAATGCAGTGCTAGAATCTGTTTTGCAGAGAGAGGCAATGTTACTTCTGTATGAGTGAAGTCTTTTGGCCAAGATAGATCTGGGGCCCTGTTGTGCTGCCTGCTGATGCCACAAGTATGTGGGCATGGTCTCTGAAATTTTGCAGTCCCAACATCTGTTTGAAATCTTTTTTTGAGGTAGTTGAATACATTCTGCCATGTACCTGAACCCAAAAGTGTTGAATGTTTAGGGTTTAGGCAGAAGCTAGCACAATAATATGCTGTTGTGTTTACAGATTAGAGTGGGATGTGGAATCCTTCCTCATCAGCAAAGCAATGTATCATTTAGCTTTGATACTCATTCCTGGCTTTCTCCAGCAAAGATGATAGTTAAACTGTGATTTTGCAACTGACTGTGACTGCACCCACAAAGAATCCCAGTGGGACTCCATCCAGCTACAGCATCTGGCCACAGGGAGCTGTGTGCAGAACAGCCTCATTAGTATGTGCTAAGGGATAAGCCTTGTCTTACTACCTGTCTTGTCTACAGTTGGACATGTAATCAGTGGTCCATAAACAATAATGCATTTGTCAAGGTACTTCTGATGAAACAAATTCTAAACTCTTTTAACTGAGATGAGATTGTGACTCTTCCTCCACTGCCCTGGGACTGGCACAGCACCCTGCACTGGCATTGCAGTTGCATGCCTAGTTTGGTGACAAAAAACCAAATCTGCAATTAGCTGTCCAGGAAATAACAACGCCAGTTTCTCCTTGGATAGCAATATATTTCTATTTTTTTCCGGAGGGTTCTACAGACACTATTGAATTAATTTTAGCAACATCACAGAGTGCACAGAGGCCTAATCCTCTGTAATCAAGGGATAGACTGACAATGACTTCAATGAGCTTTGGATTTGGCCTAGATGAATACAGACTAGGAAAGAGAAAGAGCCCCTCCAGCAAGCAAGTGACAAAGCTAGGATTTAAACATCAGTGAGTCTAAGTAATAACATCCTACACAACTCCCCAAAAGGGCCCCTGACAGCATTCTGAGGCAGAAGGTGGAAGGAAAGGGATTAAAATGTCCCAATAAATCTCAGAGAAAAAAGGGCAAGCAAGAGGAGAAAGGTGGTAGAGAAAAAGTCCATCTGTAGGGTAAAAGAGGTTGGAGGATGGGCTTAGCTCTTCCCTCGTCCTCAGTTTTGTCTTCTTTCCCTTCCTGTCCCTTGCTCTGGACTATTTACTTCAATAAGCTTCCTTGTTCAAGCTTTCCTGGTACAGGTTCTATATCTGCCACTGTTCTTTTGGCTGCTTGCCCGTTGGTAACTGGCAGGATATACAGCTTCTGGCAGTATTGAGTCACTAAGAGAAGTGGGCTATCAGGATACTTAGTAATACAGGGATCTCAAAGTACTTTACAAACATTAATTAATTAAGTCTTATGATACCTTTGTGAGAAAGGCAAGACATTTTATATACTTCACTTCTGGGAAAAGGGAATGGCTAAAGCCATCTTTTTCTAAAGTGTTAATATGTTTTTATTATTTGCATTATATGTGTGTGTAATATATAGTTATAAAGTTATAAGCAAGACAAATTTCATGCATCTGCCTTTAGACCCTTGTAGAAACAACATGAAATCAAGGCATGCAAGATTAAAATCCACTTTTGAAACCGCTTATAATACATAACCTTGGAAAAATCATTAAGTCAGAAATAGAGTCAAGAATGTGAATGTTTCAGCGTTCTTCCACCAAGAATGGTGACAGTGAGTGAAATTAAACCCAATGGGGTAAACTCAGTATTGATATCAGGCAAATAAGTTGGAAAGCATCAGGCAAAATTAGGAAGGTCTCAAAACACCACTGCTTTAGTCTAGTCTCACTTTGGATATTTAGGAAACCAGACATATAATCTCTGTCTCAGTAGGAGATCTAAATGCTCACAGTCTTTTCTTTCTGCTTCTGTCTCCTTTTTTTGCCCAAAGACATAGTAACTATTTTAGGTAACTTCACACTGTGAAAAGGCCTGTGTTATGTAAATTAAATAAGACATTCAAGAATGAATTAACAGATGATTGTGAAGCAGGACACTTTTGGAAAAAAATTGGTGAGGTGATTTTTAGCAGCATCTAAAACTTGGTTTCCAGTGTTGACTTAAGCATATAGTATTTTCTGGTGACTGCTCTGAACCTAAAACTTATTTCCTTGTTTCTCTCTGTCTAAATGCATACCTGGCTGGACAGTTCAGTTTATCCCACGATGTCCTTCTGCCCCAGTAAGTTTGTTCAATCAGTCCTGTAAAGACCTGTAAAAATTAAAAGGACAGATCTTAAGTTATGCATTAGGGAGAAAGACTATATTGCAGACAAGAGGATTTCTGTGTGGAGACACATTTATAGATGGCATTTTCAAGAATGGTAGCCTTACATCTTTTATATTGCATACACTGGATATTACATAAGAAACAACCCAGCATGCACAAGATCTCTGCATGGAAGACTGCTACCTGCAGCAAACCTTCATGGGCCAATCTATTTCAGAGAAATGGAAGTGTAATGAAAAGGAAGAGAAGGTAAGAACATCCTCTTCATAGTGCTGGAGAAGGAGTCAGTGTTTAGGGCAGTAGGTGAAAGAACAGGCATGAGTAAGTCTTTTGGCTAGAGTGCAGGAGATCCTTGGTCAGATTTCTGTAGGCCACAAACTTCTCATGCCTCATTGTCATACCTGTGCACATGTTGTTCTTGGACAAGGTGCTCTCTGTCTGTCAGTTATTCATCTGTTTTCACTTTAGATGTCAAACTTCAGTGGTCCAGTGGCTACAAAAGAATCTTAATATTTCAGATGCCACTGCTCCATTCTACATCTTAACTCTGTGTTTATGGAACATGGTGAGAATCTCCTCTTTTAAATCCTCACTTTCCCATTTGAATAAGAAGTTAGTTTTCTACCTGCACTATCAATGATTTTTAGATCTGTACAGTTTCCCAAATCCACAGCATTGTGGTGGAATTTAACAACTCTACCTATGATGAAAAGCCACAGTAGTGCCCAGAAGTAGCTGCCAACACAGTGTAAGGGATGCAAAGCCTTCCACATCTCAGATTTGCTCTTCTCGAGGAGGAAAGATAATAACTGAAGTTAGAACACTAACACTATTGATGGAAATCACAGCTTGCTTAGGGACACACTTTGCTTTAATTATGAACCAAAAAATACTTTGATGAAAGACGTACCAAGCAGACCTGCACTGCTATGAAAGATCAGTTTCATACATGTGATTCTGAATACAGTTAAACAGCAACACAATTATAAGCTAATTGTCAAAGTCAGAATTAATAAATGAATTTGCAGCAAGTAACTAACATTGCATAATTGTTTTTAGTAGATTTTTACTCTTATTTTGTTAATATTTCATTTTTGCAAATTAGCCTGGAGACTAATCCTCTGTATCAACCTGGTAAGTTTCAGCTTTTAAAGCTCATATGCTTTCTGCATACATAAAACATCTAAATTCTTTATATAGAACATTTTTTAATCCTTGCATAGGTAAAAAAAAATGAGCTGATTTTGCTCACATTTACCAAAAAGAAAATAAATTAAAAATATTCACCTTTGGGCTGAGACCCAGCATAGAAAATTTGAGTCAAAAAGCAGAACTTTCCAGCTAGTTATATATATGTGAAAATACAGAATTTTAATAAGGATGTTAAAATAATTTACTGCTACAAGCCAATTGTGAAATTGAAATGTAAACTTTTGTATTAGCTTATAGCATGATGAAACACACTCAGACTGTAACCCATTTGCTATTAACAAGGTTTCTGGTTGACAAACAACTAACCATCCTCAAGTCTCTGCCCAGGAATACTGAACACCTACCTTGGACATTTGCTTTATTTGTCCAATCACAGTTTTTGAATCTTCACATGAAGCAAGGAAATCATTATTAGGGAGAGAAGGACCTTAGGAACGCATCTCAGAAATGTATCACTAGGAATTATATTAAAACATTCCCCTGACAGTGACTTTGGCAACAGTCTGCTACCTTGGTTCTCAGCCTACTGGTGTTATCCAGTGCATGCAGGTTCATTTGCCACAATGCTTTCTCTTTCTATATTTTGCTATATAGAAGACTTGTGCTTTAGCCCCGGTCAGCAACTAAGCACCACACAGCCGCTCGCTCACTCCCCTACCCTTGTGGGATGGGGGAGAGAATCGGAAGGGCCAAAGTAAGAAAACTCGTGGGTTGAGATAAGAACAGTTTAATAATTAGAATAAAACAGCAATAATACTAATATAATGAAAAGGAATATAATGAGCGAGAGAGAGATGAAACACTGGAAGAAGAGGGAAAAAAAAAACAAAAAAACCCAAAACTAAACAACAAGTGCCACAACCGCTCACCACCCGCTGACCGACGCTGCCGGTCCCCGAGCCGCGATCGCTGCTTCCCCCAGCCAACTCCCCCCAGTTAATATACTGGGCATGACGTCACATGATATGGAATACCCTTTGGCCAATTCGAATCAGCTCTCCTGGTTGTATCCCCTCCCCTCCCGGCTTCTTGTGCACCTGGCAGAGCATGGGAAGCTAGAAAGTCCTTGACTAGTGTAAACACTACCCAGCAACAACTAAAACACCAGGGTGTTATCAACATTATTTACATACCAAGTTTAAAACACAGCACTATGCTAGCTACAGTGAAGAAAATCAACTACCCCAGCTAAAACCATGACAAAAACAAAGCTGTGATAGTGAGTTGTGTTGGTGGGCAGGCCTGTGTGCCATGTCTTGCAAAGTGCCTTTTGGTCCAGTTCAGATAATCCATTATCAAACCCAGCTAGAGTCATTTGAACTTTATTTAACAGGTTGGTACATTCAACCTTGCTCCTCTTTTTTTGATCCTGCTGTCAACTGCAGCTTCAACAAGGACCTTCCTATGTGTTGTCTTGAATAAAAAAATACCATGTAACATTTTTATTTTTATTTTTTTGTTAAAGGCAGAATAGTAACATACTGTTCCTATATCCTTCCCATACTTAACATCTTACCTAAAAGTAGGGATCTTTTTCAATTCTCTGTTCTTACAACCTGTTTGTTTCAGATCACTGCTGTTCTGGGTGTTCTGGGTAGAGATTGCATGCAGGTGTAACTGGAGATACGTCTGCTTTTTATCCACAGAGATGGACATGTCTTTTCCTTTGGAAGCTCTGTCCTTTGGGGCTTCGGAGAACAGTCTTAAACAAATGAAACACCACTGTTTCTTTTCACTTGGCTTGGAACAATGAATTTATTATCTTTTAGTGATTAGATGGCAGGTTTACAACAGGTTTGATCTGAACATGCAGAAGATGGATGTCTGACAGCCCACTCCTAAAAGAAAGTTAAATAAAGAAGTCTTTTCATGAAATGAATCCTAATTCTTTATTCTCATGCATTTCATACAAATACTGATACTTCCAGCTCTCAGAATATTGTAAACAACCCCAGGCATTACACAAGATATCCAAACCTTTCTGAAGGTTTATAATGAAAATGGGGACTGTTCATAAACAGAGGCGATGTGAACATTGGTGCACCCAAACTTAATAGCCAATCCGAACACTTGTACAATTTATTCGGGCTAAAGAAACACACCTTCTATATGAAGTCATAATTTAAATTAAAGCCTTAATGGTTTAATCAAAATTTATTATTAATCTAAGTGCAATGGTACTCGCACATACAATCTGAATTATCCCATTGCTGTTGTCATTAATGTAGTAATACAGGTAAAACATATAAACAAACTTCCTAATAACTGCCTCTTTCTCTGGTGTTGTGCTCCCTGTGTTCCTCAACAAGAAGAAGGAAGGTTTCATAGTGAATAATCAGTATTCAAAGTTCTTCACTTGGAGAACTATGTTAATTATGGGTTTCTTCCTCCTCTTTGCCGGGAGAAGAATGATATTAATGTTGATGATTTCTTTCCACTCACTCTGGGGTCTGTTTGTGTCTATTTTTATACATAGTCCAACATGCACTACTCATTTTTCTACAATTCCACATTACATCCATATAATTAATAATGATTAATTAATCATTAACAAAATTAATCATAACAATCATTAATAGCACACTTTACAAAAATAGCAATGTTCTAGAAGACACACACTTATGTACAGACCCATAGAGACATCATGTTCTAGTAACCAATTTCTATTAATATCTACAAGTTACAGCATTATCATTGCTACATTATGAAAATTTCAACAACGTGCCATGTTCATGCTTGATTTTGGCAGTGTACTTTTGAGGAATGGGGTGATGGTTACTGAAGAAATATGAAAACTGAAGAAATTTAAGAAACCAATATGCTAATTATCTTTTTACATTTAATATGCTTTCTGTTTTCTGTTTTGGGTTTTTTTGTTTTGTTTGTTGTTTTTTTTTTCTTTTCCAGTCTTTTTAGTTTCTTTGTTTTTTGAAGTTGGGTTTTATTTTCAGTGTTTTCTTTGCAACTGGGAAGATTAACTCTGGATCTACACAAGCATCTAGATATATAACTCCTTGCTTTCAATAGGATTTAGACACTTTATAAGAAATTAAAATAAGAACTGCAGTTCTTTGCCTATACAAGCCATGACATTAAATAGAGTACCAAATAACCTGAAACTGGATTTTTAGTTGGTAACATTGAATATTTAGCTTGTCATAAGTCTGGATTTTAGAGGATATGTCCTCTCCTTGCACCTAAAAATATAGCCTGAGTGCATTAAGAGTATTTCAGTCATTTGTCTGAGAATCTAGAGGTTTTGTAGGAGCAGTTACAGTAGCAAACAGCTCCTTTTTAAATCGTCATGTATTATTCACACTTTGCCTTAGGAAAGAATGGTGCTTCCTCAACAAATTAAAATGACGGATTTTTGCCCTAAAGTACTTACAATCAAAATTTATAGGTCTGACTACGCTCTTGGGTGTCCGAAAATCCAGGACCAATGGCCCCTTCACATGACTCATCAGTTCAAAGGGACATGCTTTCTGGATACATAGGTGCTTTTGAGCATGAGCTGTACACATGGTCTCTACCACAAACGTAGTGCTTTTTGAATGGAAATATAGGAACTAGGTCTTGTCGTGCTTTAAAAAAAAAGTTGTCTGATGAGATATAGTTAGAAGAAGGGGAAGAAAGTCTGAGAGAAACATGTTAATGTTGATGCAGTGCTGAGTAAATGTATTTTTAGCAGATTGTTTTGAACATAGGTTTGATAAATAAGTACTTGAGGAGTACTTAATACGCATCACATTAACTCTGTAACCATTTCTCCTAACAAAAGTAAGCAAAATGATTTGGTATCATTCTATTGTTGTTTCCGTTTTCTTTCCACTCCTGCAGTTTAAATGTGACTACATTTTAGTTTTAGATATTGGTCTGAAGGATGGACTTGCTGGCCTGTTTGGCCTACTTGTGCTCTACACAGCATTCATACAGCTCAGTGTAAACTCAGATGGTGCAGCCAGCTTCCCCATCTTTGGAGAAAGTACTTTGCCAAGGGACAATGTTCTCATACCAAATACTTAAAAACAAAAAACATACCTTGGCCGCTAAGACCAGATTGGTCTAAAGGAGGAAGGTCTTTTCAACTTTGCTTTCTTTTTAATTCACTGGCCTGCTGTCAAGCCCTCTGACTTGCAAATACTTTCTTTATAAATTATCATATATTATTCATTACATGCCTTAGGAAAGAATGGTGCTTTATAGACAAATTAAACTGACTTATTTGTGCCCCAAGGTGCTTACAATTTTTATAAGGTGTAAAAGTACAAGGGATTGCAGTCAAAGGTGGGGAAATAGGTGATGGGAGATGAAACTACAGAAACGAGTATCTTTCTCATGGCTGGCTGAAAGATTTTCCATGAAAAAATCTGGGAAGAACTTTGAATCCTCTGTAAACTCTCACACAATGAATCATGGAAAGGGATGATGTTTTAGTCAGGTAATTAGCAAATTCTTTCTCTTTTTTCCAGTGCATTCATTAAATCAGAAAAACAAATGCTCTTTTAAAAATTATTTTATTTGAACAGATATATTTCTCTCTTGCATTCCAACACTCTCAAAAATTATTTCAACTGGAGAAGAAGGTAGTGATGCCTTGACAGACATCATTGATGGGGAAGCAATAGTAGGAGGAATTGCACCTAGAGTTTGGAGTTTAGTGCAGAGCGAGAACTTCCCTCTGTTCCACGGCTCCACAGAAAGACTGCTGTCTAACTGGGCCTTGGAAAGGGAGGGCTTATCTTAGTACTTTTTGTTCAAGTATGTTACTGACTTTTTCAACCTGACACTCTATCTTAAACACCTAATGGCAGTTCAAAAGGACTTTAATTAAATTAACTCATTTGTTGCTAATGGAGCTGCTGAAATGAAGCCATTGCTTCATGGTGCACAAAAGTCTTTTTGTGAAATTGTTTCTATTATTATATAGAATGTTTCTATTAGTTTATAAAATGCTTTTCTTAGCAAGTGGCAAGTCATCTCTGGACCTTTCTGATACTCCCACCAAAGTTTATATCTAAATCCAGTCAGTGTTAATAATATGCTAAGACTAGCGGTCAGAAAAACTTGAAACTACAATCTCTATGTCAAAATACCTTGAGGCTTCCATACTCTGTTGTAACATCAAGAAGGAAATTCACCAAATGAAACTGTAGTTGTTTCCCAGTCCCAATGCAGAATAATTGAAAAATTTTGCACTATTAAATTTAAATACAGACACTATAATATCCCTGCATCCTGTAGTCTCACATTGGGGATACCATTTACAGAATGCTCATTTGTCAAGCACTTGAGTGGTCACAGACATGCAAAATCTTATAGCTGTATTGCTTTAAGTCTGTTTCTTAGGAAGATCCTTCAGTTTTCTAAATTCAGGGATGGTATATGGAGGCTTTTATACTCTATATTTTTATGTTGAGTATATAAATATATAAAAATATATATAATATATATAATAAATATATCATATATCTACATATTTCACCCTGTGTTCTACGGTGCTGTGACATGACCACAGATTAGATATTCTGGTGATGTTCTGAATTTACTGTGTCTTACCTATTTCTGACATTATTGTAAGCTCAAAGTAGAACCTGTTGAAGCCAGGATAGATGAGGCAGGCAGGGTTTGAATAACAGTTACAAATGGCAAGAATAAATTGGGATAGTTGTCTGCCTAGAGGTTATCAGTCATATCATAGTACTAAGTTATGCACAGAGTCAGAATATTGTAGCATAGTTACTATAAATTATTATCCACACATGTTGTTATGTAATGCCATGAAGACATCAAGATATGTTTCTTTTTGAGTATTTTAGCACTTTTGCTTTTAAGACAAGACTTTCTCCAGTGATCTGTAATCCTCAAAGTTAGTAAATTAGACCAGTATTTAGACAGATGTCATAGAGGAGACATTTTTATATCAGCTCTAGCCAAAGTGAATATTTATTCAGAAGCATGTGATGATTCTTGAACTCTTATCTTGAACAAAGAAATGACAATGTTCACAAGCAGAAATCACGAAATGCAATGAAAGGTATTATTATTTTTGTCCTCAGCATCTGTTGAATGAGGAAAATATCCATTATTTTTATCAAAAAAAGCAATAGACAATAAGATCTTTATAGATGTTTGAATTCTCTTATCATGGTTCTACTAGTAGTGGACTGCTCTGAAATCACTGATTGTTCCTAAGAGAAGATGCTTACAGATAATTTAACTACCATTACTGTGTGATTTCCAATTAGGAAGGAAAACAAAAGTACCCTGGTGTAACAGGCATAATCTGAGGGGCTCGGACTAGATTTCAGCTACATACAGATGAAGACAAAGATAGATAATTTATCCACGTGAGTAAACTACAGGATTTTTGTGGAAATGTCCTGTCAGTGTTCTGAACTCTGGTAGAATATTTTTGTGCCATAAAAGCTATGGCCTGCAATTAAGCATTCGATTTGTTTTTGATATTCAGAAAATTTCAGCCAGGGAACTCAACGAAAAATTTTATTAGATTCAGACAGAGGAAGATGCCAGTTTCTGATGAAGGAGGAAGGAGCCTACTGGGACCTGAAAGATTCAAAACCTCAGAGGAAGCTGGTACCATGGGAAGTTCTTTCCTGGACTCAGAGGAAAGTCTGCATATGAAGGAAATGGATGAAAAAGAGAAATGTTTCTTCCTGTCTCTACACCTTTTCTCCCATCACTGATAATTACTTCCAGATGGGAAGACACACAACTGGTCCTACAAAGTGTTTGTCACTTCCTTTCATTACACCAATTACCTTTGGCTGATATGACAGCATACATTTATATCTATACAACCTCTATGTATTCTCTAAAGAAATTATAGTCCAGAAGGAAGGATATTAAACAGAAAAGTATGGAAATTTGTAGAGAAAATTAATGAGGGAAGCTACAGACACTGAAGAAATAGGTTTTTTTTATGAAATCACAAAGTTTAAAAAATATATGAGAAACACAGGAAACCACAGCAATAGTAGGAAAGGAAAGGAATTATTCAAGAAGAAGAAACAAACATGTATCTTATTCTTAACAGGAAATGACAAAATTATTAGTAGGGAAACAGAAAAGACAAGTATTCAACAAATATGAGTGTGTGTTTGCAAAGAAACGAGTATAATGTAGCAGAATGAGGTATTTTCTGGCTCATTAGTTGCAAAGGAATGCTTTAAAGATGCCTGCACTTCTGAGGATGTCTCTGGACTAACAGTGTTTATATTTATTAAATACAGAGGTCCTTGGAAGATTCTGAATATCTGAGATTGTTTGATATTGTGTGAATGTAAAATTAATGTGTCACCAGGTGCAGAAAAATAATGGAAAAGATGAGGCAGGATTCAGTTCATAAAGTATTTAAAGCTAAGGACATAATTAATGGTAGTTGACATTGGTTTTTTAGATAATAAATCTCATCAAAGTAAACTCATTTGTGTGATAACATTGTAACTGTGTTTGAAAATAATAAATATAGATCTTCAGGATATGTGGATAAGTGAATACCTCCTTGTATTTAACTAAAGAACTCTGCAGCAGTATACAGTGTCAATAACACATGGATTTAAACTACATGAGTAACGGGTCTGAAAAAAACAATTGTCAGTGTGAAATATCTCTTTGGAAGTGGTATACTACTATATTAGTGTTAATGGTAAAGGGAAGAGTGGGATGATAAATAATGGTAAGAGCAGGTCACTGTTTGTAGTTTGTAGTTTGGCTGGTAAACTGGGCACGTTGTTATTTTATTGAACATGACATGCAGAAATTTGGTTTTAAAATTAAACCTTGGAGGACAAAAGGTGAGGTTAGTCTTGGGAAGTGATGATCTTGGAGTAGAATATGATTTCCCAGTTCCCAAGGGCAGTGCCATGGTAAAGAGCTCTGATATTGTTCCAAGATATGTAAGCAGATCACTAATAGATAGTTCACGTGCACTGAGGAAGCTAAGACTGAATGCTTCTAGAAAGCTTGAAAAACTGGCAAGGTCTTAGGAAGAGTCACAGAATTTATTTGAAAACTGGAACACTCCCACCATTCAGACTTAAAGAGCTTGAACTTATTGACTTATCACAGAAAAGATAGAGGATGTACTTAACTGCAGTGGATAATTCTCTTCCAAGAGAGAAAATATGATGTTCAGCAAGGAGATACATAACAAGAACCAGTGACCAGTAGTTAGCACCAGGCAGATGCTAAAGAGAAGTAAAGCACAGAGAAAGTGATTAATCATGGGAGGAAACTGCCAAGCAGATTCTCCATCTGTAGATGTCATTAAATTAAGACTAAATGTACATTTCTTAGATGTTAGATTTTAACCAAATGCAAATTATTACAGTCAGTATAAGAACAAATACTGTGTATCCAATGGACTTTAATATGCTACAGTTGCCTAGATGATCTTAGTTTTCCTTTTGGATTTAAATTCTCTAGCTGGATTTGAAAAAGGAATGTAGAGAATGAAGGCTAGTCCAGGGATAGGCATTTGGTCTTTAAGCACTATAGTGACTATGTGAGCTACATAAAGAAGATTGAATATAGCCAGTAAGTCTCTCTATGAGACAGTCTCTAGAGTTCTTGCTAACATTTCAACTCCATGGTTATAGTTTATGCATGCTTCACTCAAGCAAATCTTGATTTCTGAATGTAATATTTTTGAAAATAAATCTGATTTCTGGAACTTAAAATCTTTTGTAGTTCACTCAGAAGCTGTAAATATTAACTTAAGCTGATTTCAAACTGAAACTGATCTTTTCTCCTTGAGATGAAATTTCTATTTCTCATTATTAAACCTATAAAGCACTCACTCTTTACAGAACTTACCTTCATCTGTGCTGTCTGGCTCTGAAAAAAAAAAAAATTATTTTTCAAGGCCTGATAAATCTTTGTACAGAAGTTATGTTTTCCAGGCTATCTGGGCTTATAGGAGTACAGGAAGAAGAGTGTAGCATGTGTTAAAGAAGATGCTTTCCTCAAAGATTCTTCAGACTTCAGTGGCGTTCAGATACAGTTTAATAGAATACATAAAATAGATAAAATATTCAAGCATAAAGACCAGTTGGATTTGTTTTAAGAGAACTAGAAAGCTGAATCTAAACATTTTTTCTGGACTTCTGTACCTTGAAGGGTGCCTTCAGATGGCCACTGGTGAAATGATAAAGAAGTTATTGCCCTGAAATATACCCTTTGGTTTTTGCCAGAGGCTACTGTGCCCATAGGAGAGGTAAAAATGGCAAACATACACCACTTCCTAAGACACTCCAAGTTATAAGTGTGTATATTAGCTTTAACTGCCATTAACAAAAGAGGTAACCTATACTAAAAGAGCAGGGAAGAGCAGGTCTGTGAAAACTTCTGGACATGGACTGTACAGTTATCTGGAGGCACTCTAAGAGTCAATATGACCTTAGTCTTATATCTGTCATGTCTCAACTGTTTCTGCTTCATACAAAAGTGAATTGGGGTACAAATTTGGGTGTAAAAACTGTAATTATTGAGCAAAAGATTTCTTTCTGGTTAGGCAAAGGTCAGAAAAGAAAAATAATTAGCCAGTTTTTTAATACCTTTCTAGTTCAATGACTAATTTTTGCAAAACTTCAAAAATTGGCTACTAGATGTGCTAGCTGTTCAACAAAGTGGGAACCATTGTAATATTTCACTTATGGGTGTATCCATGTGAGGAGATAGTACCTAAAAAAAATTGTGTTTTGAAGAAGTACACTTTCAGACTAAATCATTACCTATCACTTTCTTATATCCCAGTAAAGATTTAGGAACAGAAATTTATTGAGATATAATATTATTAATATGACATTACTTTACATGCCATTCTCCAAAGCATTTATTAGTGTGTTTGACATCTGAACAACATACTTTTGAACATTCATTTTCCTGACAGCTTTGTAGAAGTGACCTATGCACTAGAAAGTATTCCTTTACTCCTTAGTCCTTGTCTATTTCCAGGCACCGATATATCTATTTAACCAGAATACTGTCTGGTGGGTTTTTTTAAGAACTTTTACTGAGGTAGTAACAATACTAATATAAATAACAATAACAGTATAAAGATATATTACCACAAATAGCTGAAAACAAATGACAATTAGAAAATGAATAAAATTCTGATCTGCAAAGTGTTCATTTACTCTGTCATTGACAGTGGGTCTTCCTATGCAATGTTACAAATTAGCGAGGTTCTATTGTACACATAAATAAAACCTGGAAAACATCTGTTTATTTCATTCTAGCTGCTAAGATGCCTCAGGGTTTTGCAGCAGAAGAACCCATAGAAGGATCAAGGCAATGCCCTACTGTTATAGACTGTACACAAAAATACATTTTATCCTCTCCTCACCTCACCTCTCTCCTCTTTTTTGTCTTATTTCACAAAGGAACAAAAGTCAGATAAGCATGTGATAAGCAGTGTGAAATGATGCACAGGAAACCATATCTACAATGGCGTTAACTAGAGTGACCACAGTAATGCATCAATGCTGTCAGGAAGATCCTTTCTTTCTGCAAAAGTCTCTTACAGCTGAGCCTGTTGCAGCTGTTTGCCTGTGGAAAGCCTTGGACAGCTGTCGTTCTATAACACAAAGTGCCGCAACTGTAAAAAAATAATGGTTCATATGATGTTGGGTCGATATTATGTTTGGGCAGAGAGCCCAAAGTGAAACCATGACACCTTGGAGCAGAGCTGCCTCTCAAGAGCCCAACACCCAGAGGAAGTGTTTTCCTCTGGGCTCAAATGGGCCTTCCCACCAGAGTGGCAATTATCTATGCAGCAGGTAAACAGGCCATGAATTTGTGTTAAAAAACAAGCTATTTCTGTTCAGGGAGTATTAACTACAAGTGCCTAACAGCTGATTCTGAGGACAAATAGTGCAGATAAGATGCAGATTTAGTCCTGAGTTAACCCTTCAAGCTGCTCCTGCACACCAGAACAACCACAAACAATTAGGGTTGCGGCTCTACTTCTCTTTTACATCCTGGATGTAGATATTGCAAATAAATATTGGCTGTTCTGAAGATCAGTGGTGAGCTACTGAATGGGCTGGCATTGTAATTGCAGTGATGTTCCCAGGTTGCTGACTGTGGGAAAGGGCAAGCAGGTATGGCAGCTGGCTGGAAAAGGACCTTATTTCAATTCTTGCACCAGGCCCCTAGCACTACTGTACTACTCTCTGTTACTACTTTTAACAAGTCTGAGAGATTTTATTTTTAATAAAGGCAAATGTTTCTTGCCATAACATAATTACTTTTCTAAAAATAAGGTTAGCAAAACCAAGGGAAAATAAGATTAGTTTCTTAGCCAAGAAGGGCTGAAGGTCTCCATTTCTATGTCTAGCTAAGATTGCATGATAGCAGGAGTTGGGAAGGAATTTTAAATGATGCTAATAAATATGCTTTGAATACACATCAAGCTTTTGGTACAGCTTTCTAAAGTTAAATGAAGTCAATAGATGTCTTCCCATTGACTCTTGGTTTTTGATCAGGTTGTAAAGACTTGTCAGTCCATTTTCAATTAAACAGTCTGAACTCTCTGACTCAGCATTAGCAGGGAAATATGGGTAGAAAAACTGCTGAAAAAAATGATCATTTTAAATCATGCAGTCAGACACTGCAAAAAAAATCCATTAAATTTTAACCTGCAAATCTATCTATATACCATTGGTTAGTCTGAGGTACCTACCAGCATAAATTGTACTGTGGAAAAATTTAGATTCACTATCACTTATTTGAAGATTACATTTGGATTGCTTGGGGATCCTCAGAGAACTGAGCAACATAGGAAAAATAAAATTAGAAAATCAGAATGTTCTGAAAACTCCTAGATTTGGGATTCTAAAATGCATGGACCACATTATAGAACACAAAAGCAAACATTTACATTCAGCTTCTTACATAAGAAGCAAGACAAAGAGAGACTGAAATACTGCAGAAGAAGAAAACGTTTTTTCTCTTTTGATGTTATGCTAACGAAGATGAAAATGGATTTGAGAAAAATCTCAGTATCACTTCTATTGTTTTAAACAAAACTAATTAAGATTTGGATGGCTTTATCATATTAGACAGATATTTGACAAGGTTTTTCCAGTATGTAATACTTTTACAGGGGATTTTCAAAGTAGGCTGCAATGTGGGGTAACTGATGAGAGCACACGAGCATCTTCTGAAGTTTCAGAAGTTATATCTGAAAAAAATTAATATTACCACTTATCCAGAGGATCTCTGATATATACTTTTACTATTGTGTTACAATCACTATTTTAATTGCCTGACTTGCCCCAGACATTCATATAAAAATGGACATTACCCTCAAATTACTTCTGAAAGACTATGTCATAACTTGAAACATTGTCATAAAGTTAATTGATCTGTAACTAGTAGGGACCATCTAAAATGCCAACAAAGGCTTTCAAGCATCCTTTTTTCCTCTGTCAGCAACTGGAGAAAAAACTTGTTAGATATTAAGAAATTCACATTTATCAAGACACAGAACAGAAGTTTCACAGCCAGGGATCCCCCAAGGTGGTTATTCTGCAAAATGCCCTCCGTCTCACTGAGGTGTCCTTGAATGGGAGAGAGGAATTCCGCTGGAGACTCATTCAAGTCTTCCTGAAATTGCAGGAGAAAACTGGCACAAAACACCAGGGAAAGTAAGAATCTCTCAAATACAGAGATGTCCTTTTTCCTCTCTGAAGAAGGTCCTTACCTGAGTCCCAACATTTATTAACTGGTTTCCAAACATCTTCATAGCACCTGGAGAAGTCTTATTTCTTATCTATCTGTCTCATGCTGTCTCCTAATTTTTGAATGTAAAATTTTTTGGTTATGGTGGATATAACAAGTCATAAACAGTTGTACTATTTACAATAATTGCCAATAAATAAATAGGATAAATACATTTTTCATATGCTTATGAATGTAAAAATCAGGTTTTCCATAAATATCCACACATTTAACAATATAATTACTAAAGTGTTTAAAAAATTAAAATATTTTCTTCACCAATAATGAATTTTCAATATGGATTCTACATACCTGCATGTCTGGTGGGCAGTCATAGAGGTTTCATGCATTTATATCCCTACTACAAGAGGAAAAAGGCTGGGAAATTGTTTTCCTATTACTGCACTTTTTTCTTACCAGAAATTTACCTACAGCTTTGATCCGTGTGTGTGTTTATACATCTGCCTGTATGCCAGCTGTGCACCAGGAACAGACTACACAGTTCTGTTCTGTACACAGCAATGACTTATGTGGAATATTCAGAGATTACTGTTCAGATTTTAAGTGACAATTTCATTCCCATTTTATCAGGCATGATGGGCAACTCTTCACAACTCACCAGATTTATGGAATACTCCTTTGGCGTGCCAGTATGCCATTACATTGCCATTTTGCACTGGAGTCACATGAATTCCAAGCTTCATTACCGAGTCCTGCAAGACATAAGTAATGTGACTTTCTAGATAATTTTCACATGATGCATGAGGCAAGGGAATATGATATTCTCTCAGCAATGAGATCTCTTTAGGGGAGTAGCCTTGGGAGAGAACGTGGCAGTAGTCGGCTTGAAAGCTTCCCAGAGGACTCTGATGCTATCTGCTTCATTATTCCGGCCTAATTTATGAGAATGCTTTGAGAGAAAATCAGATTTTAAATTATAAAGTTGCTAATGCATTGCACATAAAAGTCAAATTTCCCCTGTGGCTGAGCTTGGTGGAAGTGGACGGCTGGAAGAGGCTTTTTGGCTGCTGCTATAAGTACTTTCCAAACTCCTCCTTGTGGCACAGTGAATGAGGGTACAGGTGTTCTGACCCAAAGAGATGCAGTGAGACAGCGCATGTGCTTTATATGCCAATACAGACGTATTAGCAGCCCAAGCTCTGAAGGCAACATATCCGTGTTTGTAGGTCCTGTGTTTCAGTTAGGAAGTCCTACCTCTGAGCAGAATTTACCAGTTTTCTTATGGGATTATGAGAACCTGCTTTGTTGGTTTCCAGTTTTAAAGATGGTTTTTTTTTTGCTTTGTGGTGTGGACATAACTTAATGTGGGGAAATAACAATGGAGGATAGAGTACAGCTTCCCCACAGCTTCCCTACCTTCTCTTTCTTTAACTAGAGTTTTTGATCAAGTCTAAAATGCAAAAGCATTTAAAAGGACATGTAAATTTATGTCACTGCATAAATATTAAATGTAATAATGAATGTTCTTCTGGTATTATCTATTTATATTTAAAAGTTGCCATATGCAGGGCAATAAATACTTTGACATTGTATATGTGTAAAATAACCTAGCATGCCTTCTTCACCTTAACTCATTTGTGTAAAACTCCATTAGGAACAATCATAATGATAGTCATATATATCCTGAGGGACTTGTGAGCACTAGCAGATGCTCACCTTTTACTTACTGACTGATGGAAGTTGAAATTATGGGAATTTTGCCATCCATCATGCAGGTGCTGAAAGACTAAGGTGATAAGTTCAAAGAGCTGATGGTTAATAATTAAATATAATAAGCATCTGCTATTGTTATTACCCAGGGGCTGAAATGTGCTGTTTAGACACAGAATAGGGTTATGGACAGCATAACTCTGCATTGCCTCTGAAAGTATCATGCAAGAATTGCCATTGACCTGTACAAAATTAGAGCTTTCCCAAGGACTCCTCTGCAATAATTTTGAAACACTTCAGCCCAAATTCTGATCTCCTCACTCATTCTGACCAGTACCAATGTAATGTCAGTGTAATTACTGTTGGAGTAAAGGACTGATGGGACAGGATGTACAATGACGACCCTCAGTCTATGCCTGTACCTGGAGTGGGTCTCATCTCTCCTAACTTTAAAATTTGCCAATTTTAGTTTAGGGCATTTAGTTTAAGCCAGCTGTTCAGGCTTCCTCTATAGTCAATGGAAAGACATAGGCATCTTCACAGGGAGCTGAATCTGTCCTAAGATAATTTGTCTGAACAGTCCTTTGGAGATCCCCTCTCTCTTCCTCCACCGACTGGGGAGTATAGCTAATATCTAGACTTTTAGATTAAATGAATCCCAATCTAATACCTAAGACAAATTAAGCTGATAGTTAAGGTAAGTCCATACCCACTGATGATGTTATATGCTTCTGAGTGTAGACCTTGAGGGTCTTTTTTTATTTTTCTTTGAAATACAATGAACAGCTGAAAGATGGCAAATAATGTGTTTCAGTTGCATTGCATAAGCGAAATAGATTTCTTGGTGACCCCTAATAACGCAAATCTAGACATCCCTAGCAGGACCTTAGTTCTATTTTTATTACCTCTGACAGGGTAGATGTTTGTTTTTTTTTTAATCACAGATATCTTATTGATTGAGAAGCCTAAGTAGAAATACATGCTAAATTAAGCAATTATTCCACTTACACTATTGACTCTGCCATTATTCAGGTCATTTCAGTTAGCCAGTGTTTTTAGAATTATTTGTGCTTAAAAATGTGTGGCTACGATGCATGAAAGCAGCAGAGGCAATGCAAAGTGCTAATGACTTTTAATAACTTTGTAAATTGGGATCATATAAAATACCTATGTGAGTTCTGAAAAAATGGCCTCATGTAATTTACCTACGTTGTGAAAAAAACCAATAACTATATTCTACCACCAAACATATGAGTGTTAATTCTAGAAGAGTTTATTCATGTGGGTAGAATTGCTTAGGCAAATATGTCTAAATCTGTATTTTTTTAATAAAGTAGGCATATGCAGAGTTTGACATCTTTTCACAGGTATAGCTGATATTTTTGATTAATTAATTTTCTGTTACTCCTGTTTTAAGGGAGGGGAGGGGGGAAACAAAACCACTTAAGCTCAAAAGAAATAATTCCTCAAAATACTCTGAAACATGTTCATTACTTTGCTGGACTCTGACATATAGCCTTACACGAAAGATAGCCTTTCCTGGTGTGGCAGAGAGGGCTGGAAAATGAGATTACTTGTACCATGCGGTCATTTCCAGAATAATGCTTTCTGAGCTGCAAGATGATTTTTGCAGATGTGAAAACCATACTGTGATTAATGATGTACAAACTCGTGTATTTACTATGACTTAGTGTAATTAGAGTTAGATCATGCCATAGGAGGTAGCAGCAAGTAAGTGGTGTGAGCAGATATTACATAATGCCAAAATGTTTATAATTTTGTGTACACAATCACTGGATTAAAAGAAAGACCAGCTCCTGGAAACAGGCCACAGATCTGGACCTCTCCCTCTCCTGTGCTTCACTTCCTAGACTAATATCTTTTGTTTGCTTGCTTGCTCTCCATCTGACTTTTTATGACTCTTGCTTCTCTGGCTGCTTAATGGGCAATTTCAACAGTGTGAGAAAATATTGTGACTCCTCCTCCTCCAGCTGCCACCCTCTGATCTTCTCCCTCCTCAAGACCTTGACATCCCTCTGAGGAAGGACTGTCCCTAAGACCAGAATCACAGCAGCAGATACAAACCCTGGGCAGTTAGGCAAAAAGTAGTTTCTGCCTTCTCCACTGTCTAAACTCTGGATGGCAATGCAGTAAGTTAGAAGACAGGTACCTAATTCTCCAGCAGGGCATTAATGAACATGCAGAGTGCCTAAGTTTAGGCATGTGGAGAGCTTTTTGGTTAACTAAGGAGTATAGATACTAAGGGGTTTAAGTTTTAGGTATGTTCAGTTAAGTGTGCTGAATCAGCTTTCTAGGCTGCCATCTTAAATGTTTGCACCTAAGAGTCACCAAGCTCCCAGGCTAGGGAAAAACAGCTATTGCCACGTTCTCCAACACTTACAAAGAAGATGCTTTTTTTTGCTATTGAAAATAGTGTTCTATTTCTGGCTTCTGCCAACTTAAAGGACTGACATCTGGAATTGAAAAATTTTGGAGGTCACAGATCTAAGAGACAACTTGTTCCTAGCAAATATTGCCCAATTCTGATATATTATTTGAGTTAGTAAAGAGAATGAGAATAGGAAATTTCATATACTGGTATCTGAAGAAGTGGTACCATACCATGTTAACTTTAACTTTGCAAAGCTTAAAATACCTGGAAGAAGTGAACTGACATAGAGCTGCTGAGATAGTGACTATAATGGCAGAAACTCCACTGTCAGATTATGTAAAGGCCTGCATGCCTTGCTAATAGATAAAGACTTGAGCTTTGGCTAAACTGATAAGGATTTTCCAATTTAGTGAACTGTGCTTGTCTGCTTCATAGGAGCCCTTCTATATGGATAACAAAAAAGAAATTAAAAAAGGAAACTTTGCCTAAATTATATTTGGATGTAGTTTAGTGCGATAAAAAAAGGAAGATAAACCATAGTGCTGATGCCTTAGTATCTGAAATAAATTAGAACAATATAAGACAGTGAGCGACGGTGGACAACTACTAATTTTAGTGTTAGACATCTTACAAAGTACATGAAAGTTTGCAACACCTGAAATTTTTATCACACAGAGGGACTGTTCTGTAGGATTTTTTTCTCTTTTGTTGTATTTGAAGATAATAATGATAATGTTTTTACTGACCAAGGGCCAAAAGTTCTCCCAAGCATCCAGCCTGGGAGACGATCAGTGAGTCTTCCTCCAACCTTAGAAACTCAGGCTCACAATTTACTGATGTAGTGTTATCACTGTACTGAAGTTTTAGCTATTTCACATACCCTGGGAAGCTGGCAAAATGAATGGAGTACATGGGCTGGACTATACACTTTGAAATCCCCTGCTGAGCTGTGAGGAAGCGACAGTGAGCATCAAGAGGCTGTGAAGTTCAGTGCTGTGGTGCATGTGGAGTAAATACATCTTTCTGCAGAACAACATGCATTTGGTGCATGCTACCGTGGCTAATAGAGGAGCATTGGCAGTGTGGAGAGCACATCGCCTATTCCAAAATCAATTCTTTTCTTGTCAAGGTGTAATAACTGTAATCTGACAGCCGGCAACATGGATAAAGTAATGCCTTGGGGACTAACAATCAGAAACCAAGGACCCTTTAACAAACTTTTTAGGATTCTTGGCAAGTCACTTGGATCAGAATTTCAGATTCAAAGCAAACTTGGATATTGTGGCTGGGAGAGGGGCAAGTTAAGTAATGTATATTTAAGACAGGGAATTCTTTACCATAACATGTCATAAATACTAGAAGTTTATATTGTTTCAAGAGAAACTGTATAAATACATAGAACTGGTATATACAGAGGATTAATAAAAGCCTACTGGCTACCCCTAGCTCAGGCAGTAACTGTATTACAAGCGATTGGTGATGTAGGAAATACTTAAGAGGAAATACCATATAGTATTAACCAATTCTTATACCTTTTCTTGTGCAGCCACATTTGTCCACTGTCAGAGAGTAACTACTGGGCTAGTGGAACATTTGGTTTAAGCTGGTGCAATCACTATTCAGCAAGATACATAAATTAAAAGGTGGCCAGTCTCACCATAATTTTCTGAACTTTTTGGTTGTCCTGTATAATGTCAAATATTCCCTGTCCCAAATTGTGCCTCTGCTTCTCCATTGTTGGCTTCCAGGACACTTTTAAAAGAAATATAAATGTGGTAAGTGCAAAAACTCCTGCTACCAAAATGTCACCTGTTCGCAGGATAGGATACAGATCTTCATAATATGATTGCATTACTGCTTCTTCATGGAATTTAAAAGCACCTTATCATGTATCTTTTAACACATTCTGACGTCCCGTAACAGGTTTTTTTTCTGCCTGACATAGATTTATAGCAAGCATATGCTTAACTCACAATGAGAAGAGAGCTTGTAAGGAGTCAAAAGAAGTTGATCAACAGAGAAAACTACACTCTAGAAGTCAAAAAGTAGACAGATAATACAAAAAATAACCAAAAGTAAAATTTTAATATGCCTATGACAAATAAAACAGAGACCAAAAGCTTTATCAGTATAAATGAATAGAAATATAAGAAATATATAAATAAAAAAGTAAGAATTGCAGGCATTGCACAAATGATGAGATCAAGACTGAAGACAATTTAGGTTTAGCAATAAATGAAGGAATATTTTTCTTTCCTCTCACATAGGATGATGATGTTGAAGAGAGAAGAAAAAGGTTGGATGGCTAAGAGGAAGGAAATTATGGAAATTGCTATATCTGAAAAAGCATATGCTTAGGGGAGGATTTAATTTTTTCCATTAGAAGCAAGAAAACTTGTGTAAAAGGATAGTGTTGACTCAAGAATAAATGGGAAAGCACCCATGAAAGTATTTAAATTGGCATTTAGGTGTATAAATATCAATGTGAGGCTGTGTGACATATTGTTAGCAGGAGAGGAAATGAAACAAAGCCTAATGGTATTAGAGTGGGTCTTGACCGTATTTTGAAAAACATTAGCGTCAGAGTAGTTTTGGTGTACCAGTCTTGTGCTACATATTTTCCCTAAACGACGTTTTCCTTCCACAAGTAGTCTTATGAATCTGAGATCTAAGGCTGAAATTACTACACCAGTTAAGGTCAATTCCTGTATGTGGGACTCTATCTCAGCAACATTTATGACTGGAGATTTCTTTCCCTTTAGGAAAATGGAAATTTATGTTCTGTGGGATAAGAAAGAAACTTCGGAATAAAGTATCACCTTGCAAAGCCACTTTTATTTAGTTCAATTCAGGCTTTAATTGAAATGGGGAAAGATATTTGTATGGCATAGCTACTGGCATACAACTTAGCTGCCTTTCTTAGGAAACTTGTCTTATACTCAATTGTCTAGGGGATACTCTGGAGAATAATTCAGCACATTGAAGTTAAACTCCTGAGTTAGCCCCTGGAGGAGCCTTTCTTTTGCAGTGGCTATGGATGGCGTTGAGCTTCCTACTTTGGGGCCTATATTAGGTCTGTAAATATCTGAAGTCTGAATTTCTCTGCCAGGCTATAGTTTAAAAACGACATAACAATAATGAGGACTAGACCACAAAGTCTCTAAACTGTATGAATGATGATACATTTAATTTCTTTATCTTTTATCACATCTGAGCTGATCTATGCAATTCGCTGTAGTCTGATAACGCTGAGAATTCAACTAGGTGCTATTTATACTTGAAACTATTAGTTCTGCAGTGATGCTACTGGAAAAGACAAAAACTTTTAACTTCTTTAGCTACCCTATGAGCAACAGAGTTTGCATTCCTTCTGTATCAGAAGGTATAGCTGGAGTGCTTTAAGGAACCCTTAGCAATTCTTCCATCACTGTGGTCAGCTTCTGTATTATATTGCTTTTGAATTTTTAACTTCTTTTTCTCAAATCTCTGGTGGATTGTTAACCCAGCTATTATTAACAAACTTTGTATGTGATGACATATTTTGCTCCTTTTATATTTCTTTCAGTTATTCATATGGATCAAGTACTTGCTTATATATCTTTTTGTTTTGCTGCCCATTATATTTTGCTAGGTAGCCAATTTTTTAATAGGGCATTGCTCAGGGTTAATTAGATATTGATCTCTATTGCCATTCATTTGTCTGGGTAGGTATTCTAAAGGACTGATGATTGTTTTGATTGATGTGCATTGAAGAATTTCTAACTTCTATCTTTTTGTTCTAAACTACAGTGTTACTAACCAGTAACAGTTACTAATCAGTAGCCTCTACAATTCAAGACCTCTGTTATAATTTCATCTGAACAAACACCAACACTTCCTTTGAAACAGTGATAAAACTATCATAAATCTTGAAAATCCAGAGATGTGACTTGCAAAATTATAGATTAAATAAGTTAATGTTCTCAAAATGTTAACAAAAAAAGCTGCAGATAAGTACCTTCAACCTAGTTTTCTATCCCCATTCCATATATCCATACAGGAATCCCCAGTTTCCGTTAAAAATCTTGGTATGGAAAACAGTCAATTATTCTGAAACAAGCCAATGCCATATAGATTTTGAGATGTACAAAGAGAATGATGAGGGACTTAGGTTAATATAACCACACAGGGTTAAAAAATTCTTCTTCAGAGGAAAGCAGAACTAAAATATTCCTAAAGGTCACATGCCATCTCTTCAGATCATTTAAGGCTTCTGAAATGCCACTGTGAAGTAAAATAACCTCTTCAGTAGAGTCATTCTGTTAGAGAGCCAACTAACATCAGAACTGAGATAAATGGGAGTGCAGAAAATTGATTTTACACTTGCACTGTAAGCGTGGTCAAATGTTGTAGGCCAGTACCTCAAACATGATTCTATAGTACTGCTGTGCCTTAAAAATAATAACAACACAGAAAATATAGTTAAATACACCTTAATATATCCTTTTCTTGCTAGCTTTATATTAAAATGTTCACTTACAAGTTTTATTTGCAGTGTGACTCAAGCTTCATTTTCTTTGTACTTTATTCTTTCTGTTGATAATACTTATAAAGAAACTGACCTCCTTTTTCCTTCATCAATTACTTCATCTCATTCAGAAGTTTCTTTTATTGCAAACCAACTCTTGCAGTTTGACAGGGGAATAAATGCACACTTTTCTTCAAGCAAGAGTGACAAAACCTTAATAGAGTAAGAAGTGAGGTTTTATGATATTTCAGATGATTATTTTCCAGCAGGATTGTTTTAGCATGGAAAGATTGTTGAGATTAAATAAAAGTAGCATTTGCACAGATCTAATTTGATTGTATCAGATCTGTTAGCAGTTCTGCATAAGCTTCTGGCTGCCAGCCTGCTTTTTTTCTCCTCTCTTATTTCTCTTTCAGATGTTTCTGATTTGAGAAAGCTCGTGTCTTTTTTGGCTCCTTGCCTTAGCTCTTACTGGTTAAGCTACAGTACTATCCAACTGGGACAAGCCATCTCTTTTCAGGTGTTTCAGACCCCATCATGGTTGAGTAACAGCAAGAACAATTAATGCAATATTCTATTACTTTCTCCTCCCTGTAGTGTTAAAGAGTCTCCAGAGTATGTAGGCAGCAGGACGATGACATTTTGAGAAGCCCCAGTGCATTCTCAGCAGCTTAAAAAGAAATCATTTGGCCTTATTTTTTTCCTACCTAGAAATTAAGAGGATTCATAACAACCCTAGCATAGTTCAACATACATCTTAGCATGTAGCGTTAGTGACAGTAGCCAAAGAAATCCTTTTGATAAACCAAAACTGTAAGTTAAGGTAAGCAGGCTAAACTGAGTACATAGTCAGGAGTGTTTATGTGAGGTGTCTTACTCGACTTGATTCTTGGTGGATGTTTTCTTCCAAAGATGAGCAGGAGGTGGAAAGGAAATGTGATACTTCTCATCTTCTGTTCTCTGGCAATGCTGGAAATCTTGTTTCAGTCTTTTCCTGTTGAGTATAAAACAAAAATCCACCAGAGCAAAAACACTAGAAGAACAAGGAAATTAAAACTAAATATGACATTCAGGCCAAAAGGTACTAGTGGCTTTATTTTTTTTTTTTTCTTTTTTCCCTGCTGCCCTGTTTTCTTCAATAAGACTGCATGCAGGTAAATGCAAGAAGATGTTGCTCAACAGATCAAAGTCATTTTACGTATGTCTAAACACAGACTTAGTCTCACCTTTAGGCATATCATTTCTCATTCTAGTAGTGATCAAAATGACTCCTTTCAATTGTTCTTTTGGGTTATTAATAAAATTGGAGTAAAAGATTATGTTAATTCTAGTCAGGCAATTCTTCAAACAATTTGTACTCTTCCAGAAGAGAGTTATCATTACTGAAATATTGTTTGCAAAATGAAACTAACAGATGATCAGCAATTTAAAAAGACAGTGTGGTTGGTGAAAAGACCTACTACCTTGATAATAAATTGATTTAGGATATGAAGGATGTGCCTAAATAAATATTTTAATAATGTCCCAAGTCTTTGGGTGTAATATGACAATGGAATTTGGTAAAAATTTGGTACACTTACAATGCACCATTCAATAAAACAGAGAAAAAAATTATGGAATCTCTAAGTTTATTACAATGAGAAGATATAGTTTCTCTTTTAGAAGTCTATTGATAATGTGTTACTTTTGCTTCCTGAAAACATTATTTTTGTCAGTTTTGTACACATTACTTTTGTACTTTTTGTACTTGGCATTACTTTTTATACCTATTAAAATTAAGAGTTCATTACTGTAAAAGCAACAAATGATTTTACATAGAAACATATAAATTCTTTATTTCACATGCAAGTACATCTGGGTACAGTTTCAAATGCATAAAAGCCATCACAGTTTCAAAGAAAGATACTCAGTATCCAAAGAGAATTAATGAGAGTCAAGGTTCCTTTCCAAAATTTTCTCAGTGAGTACCCTATAATGTTCATCTTCAGTGAAGAATGATTTCATGCACTACTATGAACAGATTTATTCAGTAGTTCACATCAGCCAAACTCAAACTATTACTAAGAAATGAGGATATTTGCTTCTTTCTCTTCTCTCTGCCTTTCATAGTTTTAAAAGAAGTGGACATTGTAATGCAAACTTTGAGATAAATCAGGTTCAGAGGTTTACCTCCTCTCTTCCTTGTATGTGATAGGATGGTTTCTTCACGAGTACAAATAGACAACAGAACACTTTCCATGATCTTACATTGGGAAGGATGGTTATAAACAGCAAAAACCCAAGGAAGGAAAAGCCCCACCCTAATCTTTAAAAAATAAATCAGCATAAAATAAAATACAAAGTAAACTCTTGTTTCAGAGACAGAAAAAGAACTATTTTTCATGCTAATTCTTAACTTCCACTGTGCTAACACCCAAGGTGACTGTAAGTGGGTGGGTTAATGCATAGCACTGGTTTTTGATGAAGTGTGACACACATAGAGTCACTAACAACCCTCCAGTACTTGAAATTCTCATTTATAAGGGGCACAGGAAAAGTAATGCAACCCTGTGATTAATTAAAACCTAACCCACAGTGTTTTGAGTGGAAGGACTCACCCTTAGGCTCTGCTAGCTGTGAGTCCAAAAAATCCAAGAGTATCCATGTTCTTTCACCTTGTTTGTAATAGGTCTGTTTTAATCAACGCTGGATAGAAGCCATGTTAAAAAAAAACCAGCAGAACAACAAAAAATACCCCCCCCAATAACAGCAAGGGATAATATTGTTAATGATTATTAGTGAGAAGTATTAAATCAATATAAAGATCAAGATTTAACACTTCCTTCAGTAAATGTAGTTCTTTCAATGTGGAGCTGGTACATGTGCAAACCAGGAGGAAGGGATTATCGGAAAAATTATGGATAGTGAATAAAATATTCTCACTTTAGCTAACTGGCATACTGCCATCTCTCCATCTCCCCAGTTTTCAATTTTCCTCAACTTGTTATCATTCCTAAAGAAGTCTGACAACTTCATCCTGGTACATCAAAGATACATAGTCCTTCCAGTTCTGCAGTAGAAATAGTAACAATGGTTGAGATGTTGTCCTAAAGCTGTTTTTCATATCTTTCTCCCAGCAAGTATTGCCCCTGCTCCCATAAAAAGAAAAGAGAAAAAAAAAAAACAAAACCTGGCATGTTTCTAGCTTCTCTGTAACCATCATGCTGGCTTATTGAGCAGAAATTATAATGGGGTAAAAACCTGCTGAATTCTGAGTCTTGTTAAAGCTTGCAGGGAGATATCTGATATGGATGGTCCTGTTCCACGTAGCCGAAATTGCACTTCCAGTTTGAGGTCAAAGATTATATTGATTCTGGTTTCATCCTGCACAATTTGCCCGTCTTAATTTTAAAGGAGATTCCCTGAGTCAACATCTATAATCATGAAATAATTGTCTTTAGCGATAATTAGTAATTTTGGTTTATTGATGAGCAGGACATCTTAACACGAATAATTAGATTTAGAAACATAATTAAAATTAATTAACATATGTAGTGCCATTAAGGCTTAATATTCTGATGCTCTCTCAGTCTTGTTTATTTTGTTCCAATGCATATTTTTTAAAAGAATTCCTGACAAATTACAACTATTTAGATGAAATTCATGTATCATTGATAAATGTGAAAGGTAAGAGGAAGTCTTACTTATTGGTGTCTACAGAAGCCTCAGCTGTTAAACTCAGATTAGAGTGCATTCCAGTGGAACAATGAGGAATTGTTACTTTACAATAAAGGAATCTTCCATCTCTTTTTAAAGTCTGCATCACCCATATTGGTTCATTTGCCAGTAATGGCTGTGCATTTTTATTTATAGTAATATTACACTAATGACACATCACAGTCAAGTCTGTTTCTCTCTGAAAACAACCAAAATAAAAGCCTTAAAATGTGCACGCTGGCCTGTGCAATTATTGTATTGTACCATCATCCTGAAAAAAGATCATGAAATAATGACCTGTTAATTCAGGTCTAGAGCACATAAAAAGGAAAAGCTCAGAGAAAAAGAGATAATCTATTAACATCCAGCTGAGAAAAAGAATAGCTATAAAAGGTGGCACCAGCTCAGCTGTTTATTTATTCATAGATGCTAACCAAATAAGCTAGAACTGTCACAGCAGGCTTTTCTTACACATTTACCATATCCTTTTTAGTAAGTTCCTATAAGATAAAAATAAATCAGAATCATATTAGCTTGCCTGTAGAATAAGAAAGTTAACAGCAATGAGACTACACCCAGATCTGGTGTTGACTCTATGAGATCTTATTTTAGGATTGTGGCCAAATGTCCCACATAATTAATTTAGAAACAGGTCCACAATAAAATGGAGAGCCCAAAGAGCTGCAGTCTTTGAGAAAGTTCAAATAAAGCTATTGATCTAAGGTAAATTAAATTCTATAGTGATGTGTTCAGTACAAGACTGATCCAGTACAGATAATTTTTTTTTGTACTGAATAATGAGCTCACTCTCTGCACCTTCTCTCTCAAAATTAAGTGAACATAAAGATACAGGTCTTGATCACCTAGAAGCAGTTACTGAGATAGAAATGTTTTGCTGTTGTTGTTTTTTGAAAACTAGACAAACACAGACTTTAAATAGACTTTGTCAGACTGAAATCTGTGAAATTTTGCAGCCTGTTATTTCTTTAATACATTCTCCACTCTGTGGAAGTGATTCCCTGGTTATTTTGATATATGTTGAACCATGATAAGGATTTTTGAAAGGGGTGAAGGGAAAGTAATCTCTGCTTCTGGGAAAGCCTATTCTTTTAAATGAAGGTTGATACAGTGTGCATCTAATGATAACCTTTATCTCTGACTCATGGAGATACTTCCTAAGAGTTATTTTTTTCTGAAGTATATTAGATTACAGCAAGTGGCATTTAATTCTCATTCAAGGCATAATAAATGACCACAGATTCCTTGTACGACAGCATTTGTGTAATTTTCTACAAATTTATTCCTATGACTGCTAAGACATGATATGTCCAGGGTTTGTGAATTTGGGATATTGTGCCATTTCTTTTTTTTTTATTTTGCAATGAATGAGACAACATCAACAACTGGCATAATGAAAGACACAAAGAATATTTCAAATGACTATATCAGCAGGCCCTCATCTTTTCTGTTGTGACATAAAGTATAGGTAAGCATTTGGGCTTTTACCATGACAAATGTTTACACTGTTACCTACAAATGCATGCCCCTCAATCTACTTTAAATATTCTGCTTGCAAATAAGTAGAGAGCAGAGCACAGTCTAACTGTGAATCCCAAAACCATGTCAGAATTCATGCAATGTAGCACACAAATTCACATCAAAACTGTGAAATTGTATTTTCAATTGTATTTCCCAAGACGCTTTTTCAATTCCTAGACAAATGAAAATGTTACGATTTTGAATGTCTTTGCTTTCTTGCTCATGTAAAAGCCTTAGAAGTGTAGATGTAGTTTTCTGAAAAACTGGAAGATGTGGCTGTTCGTCATAAGAGAAAGAAACTGCAGGAAACAAAGAATTGTTTCCTGAACCGAGGACAGCTATAAGGATAAAAGTAAAACATAAGTACTTCCCATAATCTCATTTCAGTACAGGCTGTATATTGGATCAATTTTATCTCCATATGTTCTCAGAATATTTTTCTCGTTTACACATAGATTACTTTAATTTTCTTTATCTACTGCTTAAAGAAAGTTCACCTACAAATCCTTTAGAATTCAACAGCTTAACCTCATATGTAGAGAGAGGTGCCTATGTCATTCAAACTGATAAGAGACACATTCGTCTCTTACTTCAACCCTTCTATTTTAATAGTCAGAGATAAATTAGTATTAGTAAGTAACAGATTCGAGGAGTCACTGTCTAAAAGCTCTTGTAATCCAATGGTAAACTGAGATCACTGCAAAGAATTCTAGATTGCCTTAATCGGATATCTGAGAGTGCATGACGTCAGAGCTTATTACTATTTGCAAACATTAGTTTGAATGCTTCATGAATTATTTAGCATTTCTATTCAGAAACTGCTTAACATTTATAAACATTTAAACATTTATAAAGAAAAAAAGAATATGTTAACATTTGTTTTATTTTATCAGATCATCTTTATTAACCATTTAGGAAATATTTCATGAGCAAATAGAAAAGAATACCAAAGCATATACGTGAAGAGAAAGATAGTCTTTTTAAAAAGCATTTGATGACTAATCTGTTAAGTAATCAAATTCTTCTATAAACATTCATTATAGGTTTAGTATATTTTCGGCACATCTTTAATCTTAGAAATATGATCTTCTGAATCTGAAAATCTGAAAACATTATCCAAAATCTGCATATTTTTACTTGAAACATCTGATTTTTGCACACATTCAGAATCAGATTGCATATTTTTCATTCATTCATCTTTTGCGTTCTGTCCTAGACAGTCAAGATGGTTGAAAGAGGATGATTGGCATTCTGTTCATAAATCAGAACTGTGGAAATGAATTGTTGAATGGGGAAAATTACCACTGTGTTAATGCTCTGAAGATATTAATTGTTGCTTCCTATTGGTCGGCATAATAATCAAAAGAAATTTTAGGGATGGATTATATAGGGCTGGAACATAAGAAAGTACATACTGGTTCAGATCCAGGATCTGTCCAGTCCAGCATCCCAGCAGTAGTCATAAGTAGAAGCTTGGGATGAAAAAGAGGAGATCAAACATACATCACACTTTCTCAGGATCTCCTGAGCATGCAGCGGTTAGGGTGTTTAGTAACTTTCAAAATACCAGTCTTTGAAATGGTGGTCCAGTTTTCCCCTTGAGCCATAACATCACTTGGCAAGGGTTTCTGGAGGTTTAGTCTATGTTGTATCTCTGGCTAAGTTATCTCTATGCCATCCTGAAGAGTCCCATTCTACTTAAATAATCTTTGCAGGTAAGAAAATAATTAGTTTTGACCATTTTTATTGCCCTTCTCTGAACATTTCCTAGCATTAGAAATTGAATACTAGTTGGTAGAATTAGAAAAAAACACCACATATCTTAAGTTAAAACTGAGGTGTGGGGTGCAAAGGGTAGCTAGAAGCACTTTTACACCTGCAGTGCACCATGAGAAAGATCAAATAAAATGTGGACCCGCTCCTGAATGGGTCGGGTGACCTAGTGGCAAAGAAAAGTCTGAAATACCTAGTGGTTTCTTTACCTTGGTCTTTACTGACAAGGTCTCCTTTCAGGCCTCCCAAGTCTCTGCATCTAGTTACAGAGTTTGAGGGAGACATAATCCTCACAGTAGGAGAGGAAAGAGTAAGGGGCTTATAGCTACATGTATACAAGTCCATGGGATCAAGCAGCATGCACCCAAGTGGGCTAGTAGAGCTGGCTTATGTCATTGAGAGGCTACTCTAATACATTTGAAGGGTCACAGAAATTTGGAGGGGTCCCAAATATCTGGAAAAAGGCAAGTTTCATGTCATTCTTCAAGAAAAGCAAGGAGGAAGGTCTAGGAGACTACAGACTTGTCAGACTAACCCCAGTCCTGTTGACTGGTGGTAAATTGTGTAGCCTGACAGATGTGAGGCTGCTGCAGTTCTATGTTGCCAGGTCCAGATAGTAGCAAGGCCTAGCACATATCCTCCAAAAGTGTGTACATACACATAGACACATACATGCACATTATGCACACAGCAGACATACAGAATAACACAGACTGAAAACAGTGCCTTCATCAGCACACACATGAGTGCACACAGCACTCATGCAAACATGAACACCATGAAAGGCCTGATCCTGCTCCTACACACTGACTGATTAGCACTGAAGTCAGTAGTGGAATATATACACATACACTATGTATTACTGCTGTAGATGGTCTTAAACACTGAAGGTATACCGACTCCCGTGTCTCCTGGTCTCCTCTGGCTGGTGGCTCTGGGACCTATGAGCCCCTGAAGGTTGTAGTCCCACTCTAAGTGCTAGTACTCAGATGTCAGACAGTTTCACACAAACTTATACCATTTGGATCTCTCCAGCAGCCTACCTGAGATACCCAGTTTATCCAGTGGGTGGCTCCTAGATCCTTGGTCTGCCCTAGTCACTGGCACTTGGATCTACTAGCCCCTGAGGCTCATGTTCCAACTTCAGTTGCTGATAGTCAGGCCACTTTTTTTTCCAGGCTGACCAGATAGAAGTTTGCCAGCATTCATATGCAACCACTCAGAACAGGGAGTACAATCAAACAAAATACAGTTAGAAACAGGACTTAATGAGAACACAGGACAAACTGCAGTGAAGTGCAGGGTGTAGAGAGAAAAGCATATTGACCATCAGCCTGTTCATACCTGACTGGCTTTTCCCCTTTTCCCTTTGCTTGTTCCTCCTCAATCCACTTGATCCCTCCCTTTTGCCAACTTTGGGACACTTCACATAATGAGTCTTGCACATCACCACAGTCTCTTTAAAACTTGCCATAATACATTTTACACAATCTCAAAATACTTTTCTCCCTGCATGTCATAGAAAACCCAAACTCCTCTAGATGATTACCCCTTTGACGAGGGTTTTATTGTAGTCTGCTGCAGTACCACAGATCTGGTAGGTGCCTAAAAAACTTCCTGCATTATTGTCGTGCATTATTGGACTTAGAAAACAGTGATGAGTGATTCAAAGCCTGACTGACAGCTGGTTATGAGTGGTGTTCCTCAGGGGATGGTACCAGGCCATTAATGTTTAACACCTTCAGTAACAATCTGGATCACGGGAGGGAATTCAGCATGTCTGCAGATATACCACACTGGGGCGAGACATTGATTCTCTGGAGGGAAGGGCTGCTATCCAGATGGCCCTTGACAAGATGGAGGAATGGGCTGGCAGGAACCTCACAAGGTTCAACATGGGCAAATACAAATAAGTCCAGCTTCTGGGATAAAATAAATCCCTTATAGTAATATGGGAGTGCAAATGGCTGGGTAGAATTGTACCTCTACAGAAAAAGTCCTGAGGGTCATGGTGGACAATAAATTGAAAATGAGTCACTAGTTTGACCTTATGCTGATGAAGGCTAACCACGTATTAGGCTGTGTTAGCAAGAAAATGGAATCAAATAAAGTAAAACAATTGTTCCCTTCTACTTGGCACTTAAAAGACTTCATCTGGAGTATTGTGTCCAGTTTGGACCTTCTAGTGCAAAAGAGAAATATGCAAACTGGAATAAGCCCATTGGAGAGCCACTGAGACAGCTAGGACATCTGAGGACAGGCTGGGTGAACTGGTTGGAGAAGTGAAGGCCAAAAAAGGATCTAATTGCAGTCTTTCAGTATCTAAGGATGGTTCATAGAGAAGACTCATTTCCAATGTATGCTGTGAAAGGGCAGAGGCTACAGATACATGTTGCAACAAGAAAAATTTCAGCTATATATAAGGGAAAAAAAGACACAGTGAGAGTGGTTAAGCACTGGAGAGAACTTTTCTATCTCCCTCCTTGGAGATTTGTAAAACTTGACTGGACAAAGCTTTGAACAGCCTAATCTAAAATTGAAGCTTGTCCCACTTTGAAATGGACATTGAACTAGATGATCTCCAGAGATTCCTTCTAAATTTTTTATTTTTAAATTTTCGTACTTTATCTCATCTGGGATGAGGGGACGGAAAACGGACATGAAATTGTGCACTGCCAACATTTACACAGTGGCACAGCTATTAGTTATGTTCTGTTTTCTATATTCTCCTAATAGTTCCCAGCATTTGATTTACTTCTTAGTTATTGCCTAGCACACTAATGGTGGAAGAAGCTCAGATAAATTCCAAACTATTCTTAGGTACAGGCAAATATTTATGTACAAACTTTTAAATAATGAAAACACAAAAATGTATGGGTTTAGTTCACTGCTCCTTGCATGTCCCAAGACACACATATCCTGAATTTTCCCTCTTTACATCTCTGTTCATGCCATGTAGTTCAGACATTTCATCTAAGAAACATCTTCTTAAAGAAAAGGAAGAAGTATGGCAAAAGAAGAAAATGACATTACAGCATTTGAAATATTTACTGATAATATCAACAATTCACCACAAATTGAATGAGATCAAGCTGTCCAGAGATGCTTTAAAAGGACGGCAGGAAACTATTGCTATAGAGCCATGGGAGTTGCCTGTACCTTAGACCTTAAGACTATATAAGTATGACTTATGATGACTGCAGGAGAACATTCATATGTTGTACATATGAAAAGAAATGCTCCCTTTAATTTGCAGGGAAATACACATTTTAGGACTTTCTCTTTGTTGGTAGGCGCAAAGCAGGCATGAATAATGCACTGCAGCTCAAATACACATGAAAGAAATCAAGGGAAGTATAAAATACATGGTCTTTATTTCTATGAGAACATAAGAATAGTCTTGGATTCTTATCAAGATATCATCCGAGTAACAGCAGGTGTACTCTCAGGAGCATGTTTTTTATTTGATTCTACACAATCAGTTTGATCTGCAACAAGGAAAAGGAATAAATGTAAACAAGATAAGACCATAATTGGCTATATTCATCAGACAATAATATGAGCAAAAAGGACAGATGAAATACCAAAGTGCTAAAAAAGACTATCTCATGATAAATGCATAATTTTAGCAACTTGCCATAAATTCTACCAGTTGGACAGATCACGACCTCATCTGTTGCCAGTTACACTCATTAATATTTTGTATCATGTTTTATTTTGCAACAAAGCTGCAGTTACATCACTCTCATAACACTAACGCATAAAAGGTGAATTATATTTTGGGTTTTTTTAATTAATTGTTTTTGTGGTGATTATGCATGTGCCCTTTTTGTCTGGACATACTTATTCCTAAAATGTCTCTATTAAAGGCTTTAGAGAAAAGAACCATGGCAAAAAATACTAAACCAAAGAAGTTCATAGCAAAGAAAAAAATATCAGAATTGAGTTAAGATTTTGGGAAGTTACTTTACTTTTAAAGATCCATCTATCTGGCAGTGGTTTTGTTATGCATGAATTATATTTGGCTTGTAATCTTTCCAAGCTGACTTTGGAAAGTTCCTCTAATACAACCAATCTCTATCAGCCATCAGCCCTGCCAAGTCTCTTGGCTTACCTGTGCAGCAGCACATGGTTGTCATGGGAAGTACAGAACAACATGTTCATTACATGTGCTTTTCCCCTTTTTCTGGTGCTTTAAGATATCCTGTTGACTTTGGAACAGCTCATGCCTTACTCTTTTGGCATCAGCTACAGACACTCACAACAGCTGGGAACTCAGCAGAGAAAAGGGTAGCAAAAACTGACAACAGGAAGGACAAAGTCTGTCAGCAAACCTGCCCCTTCCTTCCTTCTGAAGGACTAAATATTTTTTCACTAGAGAAATATGGATCAGTTTTCAAAGATGACACCACTTATCTAGTTAGTAGGAATGCTATTTTTCAGTGAGAGATGTATTAGACTTCTTGTGTCCTTGTTCATTCTGTGAAGGAAAAGGTTTCTCAAACCATAAACTATCCTTCTGGAAGGAAATATAGAGCTGTGCCACAGCATGAATGACTGAATGAGTTGATGTGATCCTCCTGTGCTTTAAAGATGCTCACAAAAGAACATCTGGTTTAGAAATCTATGGTGACATGTTTTATTCTGATGTTTAATTTATTGATATTAAAGTTTTGCTTGAGTATTTGATTTGATAAATCTCTTTTAACAAAATATTAATTGTAAAAACATTTCTTATGCTCAGGATGGAATTTCTGATCAAAATCAAAATCCATGTAGATCTTGGTGAAAGCAGCCAGGAAGATGATGTATGTGTAAGATATAGATCTGGGCTTCTGCTGATGTTGATGCTAGTCACTGCAAGAAGTAGATGGAAGGTTTCTAAGCTAAATCCTTGCTCTGTCTGCTTTAGCTTTGCAACTTCAAACTTTCTCGACAACATCTTTTGCAGAGTATAATACTGAGATTTAGAATAGGCCTCCTTTAGTCTTGCTTGCTGTTAAGTTTCTTCTTTTTATGAGTAAAAAGAAAAATTAGACTTTTGAAGTCAGGGAGATAGAAGAAATGGTTAAGACTGACATATGATTATAAGATGAAATATAATAAAATCCAATGCATGTTGCAAGGTACTGAGACAATTCTTTACAAAAAGATAGTCTTCTAATAATCCCACAAAAAAACCCAAACAAAACAAACCAAACCCCAAAAAACTAAACTACAACTGCATCACTGCTTTAAGCATTTAGTATGATTCCCCAATATTTTGTTCTAGTTGTACATCACCGTATGTCTCTCACCACTTGTGTCACATCAATTCAGTGATAAAGTACTGGTGCAACACAGGTTAATTTGAAGTAATTTGGTGTATTATCTCAACTACTGCTGAGGGATAGAGTATTATGTTGTACTGCAGAGAGGTAGAATGTTTAAGATTGACAAGATTGTCAGGATTTTCTATTAGAAATGGCATGTTGATATAGTGCAGAGAAGAGCACATATTAGCAAGGCACTTGCAACTTGACATCCCATAAAGAAAGAACAACTTGGTATGCAAAGATTAGTAAGGAAGAGGAGTTGTGAAAAAATGTGATGAGTTTTATCTTAAAAATAAGAAAAGATACATGCTTTTCTGTTCAAAACACACACACAGATTACACACAGAATTGTATAGGTTGGACAAGACCTTTAAGATCATCAAGTCCAACCGTAAACCTAACACTGCCAGTTCACCAGATCCAAACATCTTTGAAATACCTCCAGGGATGGTGACTCAACCACTTCCCTGGGCAGCCTGTTCCAATCCCTGACAACCCTTTCAGTGAAGTAATTTTTCCTTATATCCAATCTAAACCTCCCCTGGTGCAGCTTGAGGCCATTTCCTCTAATCCTATCACTCGTTACTTGGGAGAAGAGACCAACCCCCACCTCACTACAACCTCCTTTCAGGTAGCTGTAGAGAGCGATAAGGTCTCCCGTCAGCCTCCTTTTCTCCACACTAAACAACCCCAGTTCCCTCAGCTGCTGGCCTCACCAGCATTGAGTACAGGGGCACAATCAGTTCCCTACTCCTGCTGGCCACACTATTTCTGATACATGCCAGGATGCTATTGGCATTCTTGGCCACCTGGGCACACTGCCAGCTCATATTCAGCCAAGTGTCAACCAATTATCCCAGGTCCTTTTCCACCAAACAGCTTTCCAGTCACTTCTCCCTAAGCCTGTAGGGTTTCATGGGGTTGTTGTGGCCCAAGTGCAGGACTCAACACTTAGCCTTGTTGAACCCCATTCAGTTGGCCTCAGCCCACTGTATGGGGTTCAACTGCAGTGAAGTTTTGTGAAACATTATATGGCACTTAAAAGTATTAATCATAACTTGCCCAGATTGTGTATGAACATGAATGGATGCACAGGAGGCACAGGAAAGTTGGAGAGGGAAGGAAAATACAAAATTTCTCAGGTCAGGAAGATTTCAAGTATTTACCAGTAGCAGCACTACTGCATTCCTCTAGGATGTGAGCACGGTTAAATGAACAGCTGGAAAAGAGTATCCTTAGTCCTGCTTACCTTGATCAGCAGACCTGAGTCAACAGGGAAAGCTGAATTTAGTGCATCTCATTAAAGAGTATATTGCAGACACTTCCAAAATGACACCATAAAATTGGGGAAAGTTCTTGACTTGCCCCTCTCTAGCATGCAATTATATAGCCAAATAGCCACAATAAACACATTTATTTTAAGTCTTTAAGGTTATTTATAACACAGAAAATGATACAGGAAACACGTCTTTAGTAACAACTCTAAGGATGAGGAAAAATTGGTAATTTAGTAGATCTGGTCTTTAACTATATGCCAAATAAAGTTGTATGGCAATCCCTGGGCATATTTTTAAGAGGTTGCTTAAGACAAAAAGCTGCTTGTCTGAAGTATACCCTTTACTAGTTTAGTGTGTATTTTAGACTTATTATTTGTATTATGACAAAGCTGTGAAGTTATACTGAATTTGTTCTAGATGCTGTTACAACATGGAGTAAAGATAATGGATGCCATGAAGAAACCTTTGAGGAATGGAGTTCTGAGTGACAGATATCCAGCAAAGCTAACTGTCATGGGGTTTTGACTAACCTTTTCTGTTCATATTGTATCATTTTATTCTTTATATATTTCTAAGACAGAAACTTCCTATAAAGCTTCTTTGAGAAGAAGTTGTTCATTGTAAGTCTGTTAATAATTTTACTTGGGAGTTATAGGCTGATTTTCAGCTACTACAGATAGACATAACTCCACTGAAATCAGTTGATGATTTTGCCTTATAAGTCTATAGTGGTTCTGTAGTGGTAGGAAAGTGATCAGAAGATCAGCTTAATTGATTTTAGTGGGCACACTTCGCACATTCAGGCAATATGTGATTTTAATGGGTAAGAGCTGAATGCACAAAGGGACTTAGGTGTCACACCGCTAAGTATTGTAGCACTTTTTAAGCATCACTACAATGTGTCTAGAGTAGCAATCCTATATAAGAAAAGCACAAAAACCATAACATACTGAATAGGCAGCTATCTACGCTTTCCAACAGGAAGTTCTGAAGACAAACAAATCCACCATCAAGTAATCAATAAACCAAAAAGCTGTCTCAACTTCAGACCTCCAGATTTGGCAAATAGCATGAAAGCATCAAGCAAAGATAAATTAAAATAAATGGAAAGATAGACCAAAAATAACCAGTAGCTGATTTGGTTTTCACTCCTCAAGGCACATTTCGGCAAAAAAAAACCCACCCTGTTTTTTCTTTTATTAAGCCAATTGAAATGAGAATGACTGAATGTAGAGGAATGCTGAAGTTTCCTCAGGTCAACAGTATAAAAAAACTGTATAGAACTGTATCTTAATAAAAGAACAAAAACCCCTTTTATGAAGATTTTCAGTATAGTAAACTCCTTAAAGAGACTATCAGGAGTGAGTCAAGATTCTACAAAATGGAAAAAAAAGTAATTATCAGCAAGAAAATTATATCTTGAAGGTCAAAACTTGTAGAATTGCCAAAAGTGAAAGACAGCTAAGCATTGCAAGACACAGTAAACAAGTATTAAAAGATGCTGCAGTCATGTAAATAAAATTACTCCAAATAAAGATATAAATGTCATAACAATGATGTCATTGAAATAAAAGGAAATCTAAGTGCAATTGTCAACTAGGTAGATATTTGTCTCAATATTGGTAAAAATGATGCTGATCAAAACAATATCTTATTTTTAATAGCAAAGGGGAATGACTACTTGGAAATTACTCCCTTCAAAATCAAAACAAAATTCAAATTATTTAGCTTGCTCTAGTTAGGATAAATAAAACAAATCTCTATTGTACATTTCTGAAACAACAAGCAGATTAAATTATATGTCTATTAGGAAGGAAATATTCAAAAGTGAGGTTGTTATATGACTGGGAAAGAGTGAATTCAGTATTTATTTTTAAAAGAAGGATTGAAACAATCTGGAAATTAAGTGCTCTTTGTTCTCAAATTTTAATATTTTTTCAACATTTTGTGTTATAATTGAAGAGGAAATGAAAACTGGAATAAAATGCAATATTGTTTACATAAAGTTCACAGATCAAACTAAATATATGGTATTTATCAGAGAGCTGGTTTTCTAGATAAAGGAAACTAGCCAATCCCATCTCCTTTTTTTTCTTTTTTTTTTTTACATCAGCAAATATAAAAACATTTATAATGACTTTTATACAAGAAATAAAATTGTTCTAACCCAAATTGATATAAGCATGACAATTGAAGGAATTACCTAAGGTGAGGGGATTGTACTCTGGAAACATGAGGTAGCAAACCTTGAGTGCTAGTTAGGCGCAGGGTGACAGAGTCACTACTACAAGAATGCTGTGAAAAAGGCAGATGCAATCCTGCAAAATTATCAGGCATGGTGCTTCTACTAGAGAGGAAAAGTATTATTTCTAATGCGGTGAAATACCACTGGAATACTATGTAAAACTCTAACTGTCCGTTCTCAGCAAGATGAATTCAAACTGGAGCAGGTTTACAGAATGACAGGAATGTCAGAGGGAAAGGCATGTTTACCCAAAGAAAGGAGGCAAGATCAGCTTATTTAACTTAGCAAACTAGGGCTGAAGGGAAAATACTTGCTTTAAGTTAATGCATCAAGGGAGTACCAGGCAGGGAGAAAATGATGTAAACTAAAGTATAATTTTGATATAGGAACAAATAATTATAATTAATCTGAAATACATTTAGGATGGTTATTAGAAAAAAGATTGTAAGAATTAAATGTATAGTGGAAGAAGGAAACCCATGAGTTCAAAATGAAAGTAGATACAATTATATAGGATTATAAAATGCATTTGATATAACTTGGAAGGTTTCTTAAAGTCCTACCTTACTGAACTAAAACTCCTAAATCCATGACAGAAACAGATGATTGCATTATTATGAAATGGTTATGGCCAGAAATCAGAAGAAAATGATGGTGACTTACTAACTACGTAAATATGGAGTGAAGCATTTTAGATACCAGGTATTCCAACAAAAATGGTTCTTGATAAAAGCCCTCAAGTCTTTTTCTGATACATTCAACCTGAAGGCCTGCATCTTTCCTCAAATGGCATCTCTAGGGATATATGGGGGGTGCAAAGGGAGTTTGTGTTCAATCAAAACAATTCTTTATGGAGTAGTAAATGAAGTCTACAATACTTGTTGTGTTGGGTTTTTTTTTTTTTTCTGTTCTTTATATGCAGAGTCCTTTCATAAGAGGGGAAATACTGATCATTGAAACCATATACAGAAGATAATCTCAAATTCCTGATATGTGGAAGAGGGGAGACTCACTCAGTTGTTTTCTTAATTTTGGAATTACATTTGATTCTGAATTTTTAGTGCTTTTAGCCATCAGAGAAGCATGGGGTAACTGCATTAGATAACGTCTCTTCTCAAGGTATATCATCAGTATTGTTTCAACATGAAATATAGTAAGCAGATGGTAAAAAAATAAAAAGTATCTTGTTTGTTTTTACTCAGACTAACATTGACTCACATATTGTGTTGTAACTGAGTCTTATTTTGATTTGGTTCACAGATGCTAGCATGATGCAAATTGCAGAACTGATTGTCCTTCAAATCACAGAAACACAGGGAGGACCTTCCACCATTAGTCTCTATGGATTTTTCTCTAGCATGTGATTCATAAACCTTCCATATTTTGAGAAAAATAGGGTGGACAATCTCTACCCTAATTTGAAAACCATGGCTAGTACACAGGCAAACCACTACATCAGGTTTTGTTCACCAAAGGAGGAGCCAAACAAATTTAATTAAAATTCATACCACTGGTCTTTTGTAGTAGTAGACAATCAGAAGACTTACCAAGCCTTCACACACTCTTGTCTTTAGATGGAGGCTATTTCATCAACAAGGAAAAATTATGTACTTTACCTGTTGTTTTAGAAAGAAGCTTAGGTATCTTTCATTGATCCTCTCCATTTAAAGCAAAACTGAAGAGAGAAAGGAAATCTGATGCTCTTCCTTGTCTGGTGAGGAAATACAAATCTTGACATCCTAAATCATTCTTACTTTTGACTTCAACAGGAGATTATCTCAATAAAAATTTACAAAATGGTGCAATGTATTTGAAGTGATCTCCTATGCACAAAGTGGAGTCTCAAGTCATAGAAGGAGTGTATATTCATTCATCCTCTCAGCTAGTCTAAGTTACTCCTTGTCTCTCCAAGTATCAAAGAATATGGAGAGATCAGCAGAGAGCTGGAAAAAGAAGAGAGCTGTGAGAATGTCCTAGGATTTCACCAGCAGAGGTTAAGCAGTTATTGGGCGCGCTTCTGGAGCAACTGTTGAAAATATGGCCTTCAATCTTCAACTGCTATGCCAGGGGACAGGTGGCCTGAGGATTCTGTTAAGTATTTCCTCTAAACAAGTAAATAATTTATTCAGTGTTTGTGGGTGCTCCTCTTCTTTCTACGGGAAGCAGTTATTTTAGAGACTGGATTTTGAGTGAGGATTTGAAGATCAATGGTCTCTACATTCAGAATGAAGAGAGTTTTAAGTGAATGAGTTACTCTGTTACTTCTGACCCCCACACTGAAGTTTGCTGTTAAAAATGAGTCTCCTATTATCTGGTGTCCACCAGTGCCAGCAGAGCTGAGTCCTGCACTTAACCTCTACTTTCTCATTGTCAGTTTCACCTTCAAAAATCTCATCTGATTACATCTGAGCTGACTATGGCATTGCTTTCTCATCATTGACATGTACTTTTGAGGTTAAAAAAAAGTTTTTAAACTCTTCTTATCTCACTCATATATACAAGGCAGTCAGTGAAAGCCACAAGTACAGGATGCATTCACCTGAAAGCACCTCATCCAAAGAAAAGCTGTTATAAATATACCTGGCTGTCATATTCTGCCTTTTATACTAAATTGCACACATATGTTTTCAAAATGGGATACACTTTGGCCATTCCTCTGTTACATGGTTTTGAGATGTGATTAGAAATATACTGATACTCAGCTTTGTTGCTATTCAGAGTAGAAGGCTGGCAGTATGAGAGGCAGATGGATGCATTATCTTATACGGTGAAATTCAAGTACCAATGATTACTGGAGAAACACAGTACAAAATTATCAGTCTGACTTTATTACTGATTTACTTTGAAAACACCTAGCAAATGTACTCTAATCCTTCCCTGTCTTTAAATAATTGCAAAGATATTGCTAGGTTGATTTTTTTTTTTCTTTTGCATCTGGACAACAACATGTAGTTTCATCTCATTTTTTAAAAAATTTTCCATACCATATTATGCTCCTATGCATACTTGCAGTTTTGTGATATTCACACGCAAAACAATTATGTAGATGAGAAGACAGAATGAAAAAAAACTTATTCCCACATTCCCCATCTGCACATTAGCTAAGGTTAGATGTGGCTCAGGATGAGTATGTTTCACAAGTGCAGGAAATGCAAGATTCAGTCTTATCCTACCTATCATCAGCCCAACTAACATATTCCTAACAGTACTGCTACTTAAAATTTAGGGTTTAGATAATCTGCATCCTTAGATAAGGAGAAGGGAAAGGGGACTACCTAAGTGTATTCTACATGTCTAAGACTAGATATGTTTGGTAGTTATTAATAGCAGTTCTGTAGTTAGTTCAGTTTGCCAACTCTTACCTGTGGTTCTCACTACATTTTCTGTGATCTTGATTATAGAACTCCACTTTTGAATATGCATTTTGCTGCTTTATTTTTTCCTTTGTGTCCTGGAGAGGTGGAAGGGGAGAGCAAAAGGTGAAGTAATACTCATATACCCTGGTTATTAGGTGCCCCTTTTAAAATTGTGTTTGTACAGATCTGGCTGATACTCCTTAGTGCACAGGGAGAGTAGAGAAACCTTTCCTTTAAACATGGTATTAGGACAAAGAGGACACAAGTTTGGCACTATATTATTGATCTTTTTCTGTTTGATTACAGAAAATATATTAGCATCCAGGTTATACTAAAATACTTTCTTGATTTAGAATAGTGTGCATTTATGGGACAGACATTGGCATGAATTTCAACAATATCTTTTGGAAATTGTCCAGAACTCTCACCTCACTTCTGCTTATTGTATCTTAGATTTGATTAATGCTTGCAATGTTTCTATCTCTTCTCTTTTTACTCTTGAAAGTGTATTAAAATCAGAATGGGGAGCACTATCTACTGTTAGAGCTGTATGACTTTCTTGTAAAAAGATCTCTTCAGCTGTAATTTTTCGTAAGAATTTAATAATTTAAATTAAATTTTCCTTGTTGGTTGGTCCCAATTTACATGACATTTGATAAGACCATTAATTTTGATAAGCCAAGACTCTGGTTTACAAATTGGTAAACAGTCTGCAAATAAATATGAAAATTTAAGCTGCTAAGTCTAAGAAGACTCTGTTCTTAATGAGTTTAGTCTAGCCCCTCAGAACATCTGATAATCACAGTAAAAATGATCATTTTCCAGTCCCAGGCTGAAGGGATGAAGCAGGACTTTGTAGTGAAGACTGACATCTTCTCTAAGGAAGCCTGAGCTAAGGCTGACCACAGAACTGAAGTCTGCCTCTTGTATGGTCTTCAGGATTCTCCTGTTAGTCCCAACACAATTCATTGATTCAATGCAAAGACAATTCAATAAAGCTATGAGGGTATATGGTCACTTCATTGTTATTGGGATGGCTAAGGCAGTAAGCTGGGCAGACATTAGGTCTGAGACAAGCAAGTTAGGTCTGATTCATTCCCCTAACACTGGCTTCTTCAATATTCTACTGTTGGTAGCGCATATACCATGAGCGGGAATGACCAAAGACCATGCCAATCTCCAAGACCTGCCAAAGGACAATGAGATAGGATCACATAAAAGAAGTTCTGTTTGTTTCCTCTTTAATTTTAAAAGTGCAGGAAATAACATAGAAGCAGCCACATGCCCTACTTTACAAAGCATTGTTGTAGCTGCAAAACCAAGCATTATAAAATCACAGAATGACATATTACCTTGTAACTTAAGTTCCAAATTCCCTTGCACATGCATAGTCACTTTAATTCAATGGCCACTTAGCAATTCCATGGGAGCCCATGCTTTATTCAGAGCATTATCTGGACCTGCTGGGGATGTGAATCCAGGGTGCTTTTCATATGACCTATCTTATTACTGCTGAAGTTGGGATATGAATGAAACAGAAATTGGGATTTTGTCTCTGCGGCAGAGGTCCAGTTTGGTGTTATAGTAGAAGAAGCTAATCACTGCTTTCCGTTTTCTGATTTCTATCGATCTGAGTGGTTCTGGCTGTTCTCAGATACAACTGAAGTCTGTGAGAATATTGTCTTGACCATGCTAAGTGCTACTTTATTTATGCAGTTTGAGAAATCAGTTGCTAAGTCCTAAATTGCGTACTGTAAACAAGCAGGTACTTTTACACCCACTGTCTCACTGGTTCAGCTTGCTATCTGTAATGTGGGGATAACAGTAACCCCTCACATCACATTGCACTTTGTGAAGATAAATTAATGCTTGTGGAGCATCACAGTGCTGAGTGCCAGATAAAAGCCCATGAGGAAATTAATAATTCTGTCTTCATTGCAGCCTCTGAATAGTGTGCAGTAGATAAGGCTTAAGTCCACAAAATGAACAATGAGGGTAAAACAAAACATTGAATAGCTGTTCTTTTTTAATTGATCACCATCCATTCTGTTCACTCAATGGGGTAGAGGTCCTGTGCAGAAAAAATACAGTGCGTGATTGTGTATTAAAAGTCTGTGTCATAATCCATATCCTCAAGGGAAAAGAACTAGGGCTGCAAAGACTGTTGAGTTCTCTCATTTTGTACTTGTATTTGATTTTGCCACTGCAATATCTATCACACGTTTTTATGTATAAATCTCTCTGTTGCTGTTCTCTACCCCTTCTTACCTGCACACAGTCCCTTGAAATCTACTTCAAACAGTATCCCAATAGACATAAAATGTTTTCCCACAGATGTTTTTCTTATTCATTCCTTCACTTCTCCCCTCAAGTCTCCTTCATTCTTTTGTGCTATGCATGCCAACAGTCTCTCTGGAAGGGGAAATCTCTTGGCTTCTTTAGAAGCTCAAATAGTTGCAGTGCTTTTTGAAGCTCAATGCTTTTAGCAGTCTGAATTCAAGTATGGTACTCATGACTTATTTTAGTCTTAATTTTTGGGGTAGAGAATCAAAAGTCAGGACCAGTCAGGTACTTTACATCATTTAATACCTTTCAAACTTGTTCTTTGTTTAGTTGGATTGTTTCTTTTCATTGTTTTCTCTTCCAGAGCTGTATATTATTTTTTTTCCCTTTGTTGATAGAACTTTCATTACAGTGAACCTTAGGATGCAGTCCTTTTGTCCAATAACTCTGAATATATGTTTATTATCTTTTATTAAATGATGTGAGCAAGGACTCAAGTCTATGCTGAGATGGCAAAAAGAAACACAGGTCAGGTCCTGTTAATTATTTCAATATGTACTGGTTCATATGACTGGAAAGGGAACAGGGTAAAATCCATTTGTACTTTTTAAAATGAATTACTACAGGAAAATTAAAATTTTCAGCTTCTACCTAGCACAGTTCTTAGTGGAAGCAAGTAAAACCTGATTGATACTGTTCTTTTTTTTTTTTTTTTTTAATTTTATTTTACATCTGCACTAGCTTACAAACCCCCAGAACAAATAGCTATCTACATTTGACAGGAGCTATGAACCTTGTGACTTGTCTCTGCCAGCACCCAAATTTTGGTGATCACCAACTACATCTGCTGCAAAGGAAGATGCAAGAAGCCTTTCCAAGGACAGTTCTGGAATAACCAGGAGTTTACTCTGAAGCCCACCAACTGCACACTGAAGGGCTGGTCCTTGACCATTTCCAGAGTTCATGATTTGGGGAAGGCTGAGATCATGTGAAACCCATGAGGCAAGGCTTCTTTTCTGTGGTCATTTGCAATTACAATAAATGTTTAAAAAAAAATGGTGTCTTAAGTAATTTTACAAATTTGACCCTCACATATACTGCATCAGGATGCTTTGTAGTATGAATGTATAAAAATCACTGCTTTCTTCATACTGAAATAACCCTCAGGTTAGTTGTAAAAACAGGACACCAATTGGCAGAGATGTGCTTCAAAAGTCATTCGTGTATCTGTTCCCAAAGTCATAGTAAAATCTGATTTTCAACAAGGTGCAGCATACTCAAAGAATATGAATGTCTTGTCTTGGGACATTGCTGTGGCTTGGATGTGTTTTAATAATTTCAGTTGTTTGTCCTCAACCTTTAAAGACTTTCTCAATGAAGTTTTAAATGGTTTAGGATTATTGCATGTTTTGGTCTTAAAAATTAAGCACATAGCCTCGCGTGGCCCCACATGGCCTCCTCTGCGGCAAGACTATGCATTTGTATGATTCACAAATTTGTATTTGAATTATCTAGGTTTTACCAATTAAAAAACAATCACTTTTCTTCCCAAATTTGTTTTCCTACTTTTAAGTTTTATATCCTTCTTGGCAACTTTTAGCGGTTATTAAAAATCTCAAATATATATAAGCAAATATGAAAGTGGGATTCCAATGGAGTAAAAATTATCAGGTTTGCTTAAGGGTGTAAATGGACATTTTTAAGATAAAAATTTCTCTCACTGGTGTTCAGTTTTCATGCTCTATTTCAAGCCTCTGGACACTCATATTGAAATTAGGATTCTCATTTGAAAGCTAGCAAGGTATACACTATGCATAATAAACACAACCTAGGCTGCAGACAATCTAGTTGTAAGAAAGTAGGTGCTGATACCATTGCTATTTGGTGACAGGAGGTGAGGAAAGGTCAGCATCAGGAAGATGCTAATAAATGAATACATGGGCTTTGATATTGTGCAAACTGGCTGCATTGATAAAAATTGAGCACCTAATGCAGAGCACATTAAATCTTAAATAAGCAGCTGATTTCTGGACTATGATCTGGAAACCCTACCCAACAATGCAGGGCCTCCACACATTTGCTGTGTCTACAACGGTCTGCTTGTGCAGCTATTTGTAGGGCAGGGGCCAACTGAGTTAATATGTCATTGACAAACTTTCTTTGACAAGAAAGTTGTGGATGGGGAAAACACTCTATTATAAAGAAATGTATTTTTAGTCTTCAAGATTCAGTTATGAAGAATTTTAATTAAAAAAGACATTCTTAACCATATAAAGTCTGGATACAGTAATGGAAAGTCAGATTTTAAATAAACTGCTGAACAGAGACAGAAATTATAGCCATTGAGCTAGCATTGTAACTATCAGAGCAGAAGTTATAGTCTGATACATATAGTCAAATGTCTAAAAATCTTATCCAGATGCATACATTACTATGAGATTTCAAGGGGCAATGTTGGTCCTGTGATCAAATGTAATTATGCAGATTTTTACATGATATATTTCCAGAATATAAAAAACCAGAAAGTACAGAAGTTAAAAAGAAACTATGGTGTCTTTTGAGGAAATCACAGAATAAATTTCCAAAGCTGAAAAAAAAGTTGTGTTTGTGATTTTCCTTGCCTTATCACTCCACTTGGAATGGCTAAAAAAGAAAAACAGAAGAATCTCTGGGAGTTTCAGGGAATGCCTGGCATTCTTGACTATTTGATATGCCATAGGGAAGTATGTGATGCAAAAGAAAGTCTTTATCTTTTATCAGCAGGAAGTCATCCTGTACTTATTCTGGCACCAAAGTGATGAGAGGCATGCTTAATATAATCTATATTGTCTTCAAGGCTGGTCACCGAAGCATTTTGAGTGATATCATTCACCCATGAAAAGCTAGTTTAGGCATTGTTGAAAGCCAAGAAGTGACACTGATTGCTTCCAAAAGTTTTTCCTAGTAAGCCCTGAAATATGAACTGAGCAAAAGAAAAAGAATACATTCCTCTCCATGTTTTCTGTGTGTAGGATGTGAAATAATGACATAAGAGATTTGGACAACTTCTGAGTATAAGATTGGTTAAGTATAAGACTAGACTAGAGTAGACTGGAAGTCCACTGGCATTTTCAGAAATTGGATCAACTTAGACATGTCTGGAATTGTTTGTGCATTGTTAATCTTTCCTCAAGGAAAGGGAATTGGCCTACAAGGTCTCTTTCAAGCTCTTGGTCAAGTTTCATCTGACATTTCTACTTACAAGCAAATCTAACTTTGGTCAATATGATATTTCTTTAGATTAAGTGATTTAGTTTGTTGATCCTGAATTAAGCAGCTGGTGTTGAACTTGTGCTGTTGCCTCATGTGTCGTTTTGGTCTTTTCAGAAAATACTTGGTTGTCCTTCAGCAGTACTTTTCTGTGGCCAGAAATGTTTGAACATCTTAAAGGCAAAGATAATTACAAACTTCACTTTTATTCAAGTTTATATAAAGGCAGTATTCATTATTTCCTATAATAGGAGCACTTGGATCCCAGCCCATATGTAATATGTAATACAAGAGACGTGCAAAGAAAAGGAGAAATCCCTATCACTCTAGGGATTCTGTGCAGTTCATTGGATAATAATTTCAAATGTAGAGTATGTCTCCATTGCATAGTGAATGTCAAGCTCTGAGCTGTCAGGGTAACTTAGCTGAGAAGTTTCATTTGTGTCTGTGTCTTTTGGCACATGTTAAGATTGGTGATATTGTGGAAAGGTGAAGGTTCTGTGATAATGAATAACCATGGAACTAAAACATTTCTTTTACCCAGTAATTCACTAATTTTACCCACTAATTTTAAGACAAGAAAAAAATGGTGTTTTCTCATTTTTTAAAAAAATAAGTCTGAACTGAAGAATTCGCTCTTCTAGATCCCTAATGTGTATCACAAAGTGGGCAGCGGACCAGCCCACTTACAAACCTCATTCAGTTTTGATCCAGAACTAAGATTCAGGAGAAAGGGAAAAGACGTTGCTAAACTTGTGTGAAAAGGCTTTGGTATATATGTGAGGGATGTGAGACTGTGGAGACTTTGCCAAAACAATGTCTAACAGCAAGTAGGAATACAGATTCAGTGTTTATGTCTCAGGTTGAATTAAAAAGTAGTATTAATTCATACAAATACTATGATTAATTATTGTAAGATATTTTCCTTGTTAAGAGTATGAGTAGAATTAGAGAATCAAGTATGTTGGAAGAAGCCCTAGAGGTCATCCAGTCCAGCTCCTCCACTCAAACCAGGTCCAAGGACCTCCAAGGATGGAGACTCACCACCTTTTGGGCACCTGTTCCAATATCTAAGAACCTTTTATCATCACAAATTTGTCCTTATACCTAACCGTGATTTTCCTTCTTGCAACTTCTGTCTGTTACTTCTTTTCCTGTCACTGTGTACCTCTAGGAAAGTCTGGTTCTGTCTTCTTTATACTCTCCCATACGTAGTTAAAGACTGCAACAAGATCTTTCTTTAGCCTTCTGTTTTTAAGGCTTCTAAGTATATCCTGTATGTACAGGGTATAATCCCTGTAATATGAGGAAATAATTGGAGAAATGATATTCAAAGCTTAATTCATGGAAATATGGGAAAAAAGTCGGTCCCAGTTTTAGCAATTTAGTTGTGGTGGAAGGTGGAATCTGTACTGCAGGCCACTTACCACTCATAACATAAAACTGCATTCTGCTGAGCAAGCTTCATCTTAGCTGTCTAACTGCTTATACAGAGAATGAATACAGTTTCAAATTAAAATTTACTATTTACCTATAACTACCCTGTATAGTATCCAGACTTGTTAATTCTCATTCATCATCCTATTTAGAGAGCCTCTTTTCCCATTCCCACTCAGTGATAAATAAAATCATGGAAAACTTGAAAAATACTTTCTGTATAATAGTAAAATAAGATTCTTAGTTCAGCTGAACTTCTGAAGTTGTATTGAGTAATCTGACTGATCACAAAATTATTTATATTCCCTTTTTATCACATTGAAATTACAGCAAGATTAAATTCTACTTTGAGGGTGTACACAGATTTGGATCAGATACTGAGGTAGTGTGTTAGGCAATCTGAATAGTAAGGAAATAGGCTTCCTAGACCACAGAGAAAATAAATTAAAAATTGGAATATTTTTCAATAAATTTGTTTTTGCAGGAATATATTTACAGTAAAAGTAGGATGCCTGTTTGCAGTTTATGTCAGCTGCTACATAGTGACATAGTCTTGATGTGCGTTTTATTGAAAAAAGATTATAAGAAAGTACCTGTCTTGCTGCCAGTGACTCTATCAATCAGAAGTTTGCAAAGACTATACAAAATACAGCTTAACTGTATAAAAAGGTTATAAAAAAAGTTAACTCAAAGACATTTAATACATCTAATGGTGTGGATGGGAGAAACATAAAAACATTAAAAATCTTATCTGATTTAATTTTCAGGCCCTCAGTATGTGAGTTTCAATATTTAACACATAAAAAGTACCAGGAGAAAATACTGCACATTGATATAATGAACACAAGGGAAACCATTTTCATTTGCACAGATAAGAGTCATATTGCAAGGGTCAAGCAGATGTAATACAAATGTGATTTTTAACGAAATACATAGCACATGATTTTACATTCTTGTTTATTCTAATATTAGTAAGATTTCCAAAGGTGTTGTGTATCTCAGTACTTCAGTTTTTGTATTTTCTGTTGCAGAGTTTGTGTCTGTAGGCCAACTTTTCTAGTCAAATCATATAATAAATAAGAACTTGACTTCATGAATATCTGGTGTTACCAGTCCTATCATCCAGCTTCTTTTGATATAAAGTATCTAGCTGATAGTTGACAAATATGCCATGATTTTGGACTGTAAATATTTTATGTAAATAATCTTTGAATTTTAGCTTAATTTTTTTTACATGCCTTAGATAATGCCCAGCCTGTTTTCTTTACCTACTAAGAAAACTGGGAGATAGTTCTTTGGAATTGTCTCTTCCCTCAAACCTCTCCAGTCATACATACTTTGTCTGTCTATCAGCCACTGAAATGGTCTGCTGCAGGTTTATTAATTCAGAAGTGAAAATATTTCCTAGATGTTTAAGGATCCTAGCTAGTCTTTGGAAAGGACAGTGCCTCACCTTGAAACTATCTGCCTTCCCTATGGTCATAAAGTGATTCTAGTTGTCAGTAAATGAATTTTGTATCCAGAGAGAAGAATGAAATTGTTCTTAAATGATAAGTAATTAAGGGTACTAGTAAAAGGAGATTTAGGATGGACCATTCAATGTGCTTTTCTGGTGATTCAGGATTAATCTTCATCATTAATCTTCACTCCATCTTCAATGGATTTAATAGACTGGACTCCAAATTTACTGGGGTGTAACAAAATGGAATTAGAAACACCATGTTTGTAAAGAAAACATATATTTATATGGTGCAGGAAAACATATAACAAAGCAAAAATATTTGCACTTGTGGGATAGGAACCACACAAAAATACTTTGTCTCACTTTCCAGCTGTGTGTTTGCAAAGCAGAGAAGTGGAGAGGAGCTATGGTGCCAATGGCAGGGTAACGACCTGTATCCATCAGCTAATTATATGGCAGCATATAATTGTGTTTTGCAGTGGTAACTGATATAGCCTCAACATCACATACACAGGGTGCTTTATAAACAAAGAGGAAAAGCGAATCTGCTCTTCCAAGAGTATGTAATCTAACAGTTTTTTCACTGAAGGCAATTCAGTGAATGCAGCTAAGCAGTGATGAAGTTGATGACTGGCACCTCGGCAAAGCTGAAAGAATCTGTGTGTAAGAATGAGAGTTACATTAAAAAAAAGACTCAAAACTGAAGGATCACGTTTAATCTCTGAAAGGGATCAAATTGTTTATATGGGACACTTAATACAACAGGATTCTGACTAACCTGTCTGGAAGCAACTGCAATTCAGATTAATAACAATAAACACAAAACAGGTCCTTCAGATTTGGAGTAGTCCTTCAGAGCAATGAAAGTAATGGGGAGGAAAGAAGGGCTGTCATTTATTGCATATGTCACAAGCAATATAAATTGCATAAGTAGCGTCATCTGGCTTCTTGCTGCCAAAAAGGTAAAACATTCAGCACATGAAGCAGCAGCTGTGGCAGCACTGAAAGCTGGTGTAACCATTTTGAGAGCATTAGTAATGGAAGTAGCAGGTGTGGAGATATCCTTGCCACTGACTTGTTTTCTGAAGTGACTTGATGGATCCACCCGATACTAGTCCTGCCAAAATAAGAGATGCTGTTGCTCTAACTTGCCACCATCTTTGGCAAATAGGTCAATAATTTTTGTTCAGAGTGACAGAATTTAAGTGATCTGAGACTTAGTTTCAAAAGTTATATTTAAGGAATAAAAAGTTACATATTATTTTGGGTTTTGTCCGCTCAGCTCTCTGAGCGGTATTGACAGCAGCAGTACATTCTTGCAGTGCTGCATCTGCTTCCTTCATTATCTTGCTTGACCAACAAGCAATGTAACTGTGATCATCAGAGACAGCATCCATTAGAATGAGATGGATTCCAGGAAGGTTATCTGGGGGGTCATTCTGAGAGAGAAGTGTGAGAAATGGGTCAGCCTTTTAAAGACAACTGCATATCAAAAAGGTTTTAAATATGTGAATAGTATCAGCAAAAGATGAATGATCCCCTGATGAAATGCACAGAAAGAAGATAAAATAAATTTGCCCTCTTTTTGGCATGACACCTTGATTCTACTCAAACGGTTAAAGCAGCTTTGACCATCTTTTTCTTTTAAAATGGAGAGAGTCCAAAAGAAACAAAATAAGGTCAGAGCATACCATTGTGAGTCCACCAAATCAGTGAAGCTGGATATTGTGGAGAAAGATTAACTATCAGGAAGACTTTAAAAAAAATTATTACCTGAGACAGAGCAAGTGCTTAAGGTCAGAGTGTGATTTCATTTACACCAGCATCAATCTGGATTACCTCCACTGTTTTCAGGACAGTTGTCTTCGGTAGAGATACTCTGGATTTACAACCGTGTAAAACCACCACTTAGTGCACTTCGAAGCGATATGCAGATAGAGGCAGTCAGAGCCAAACTCTGCCCCAGGTTACATCCATGTAACTTCTCTGAAGTCACTAAGTGTTTTCTTTGTCTCCCTAATCCTTTGCAGTATTTCTTGTCTCCTGCATAATACTTTTCTTTCCCCGACACAACCTTCTGCAGTTCTTTCCAAAAAATGGTGATGAACTAACAAAACAGTGACCTTTTGTAATGAGAAATACCACAACACTGCCTGCCTCACCATATTTTAACTGTTTCCCTTGCTGTACAGCTGGCAACAAGGGGCTGCTTTTCACCCCCTTCTCGGTTCGACTATGGCAGCCTACAGGCTTTTCAGTCCATTTTGTTTGGTTTCATATTTGCATCTGAATGAGAATCAGCCTGATACTTGTTTTCACAAACCTGCAGAAAAAAAATGTGCCTTCTGTGTTAGGTGCAAAATGCTGAGTGAACTTAATGGAGGCTGCATGCATAATTCTTCAGAGACGTGGATTCTATGCCCGGTGAAATTGCAGTGGGATAGAAGGCTACTAGGGTTGTTGAAAGGGAATTTTTGAAAAAACGCAGCTGTCCTGTAACTGTCTTTTTCTAAGAGGTACAGCATTAGAGAAAATCTGCAATACTGTGCAGCAGCACATCTCCTCTGTGCTACTTCTAGTTCTGTGGCTCTGAGTGCAGAAGGGAAGACCATAAAAGTCTGTGTCGATAATACAGCCATTTCCTAGCACTTGCCTAAATAGCAGGGGCACTAACGAACACTTTAGGTAGAGTGATGTGTCCCTATATAACTGCATTTTCAACTTTCATTCTGGCAGTTCTGCTTTTTTGTAACCCATACTGCAGAGTGATACCACGAGGCCAGCTAAGCCGACTGCTTGAGAGACCATCTTTAGTACATCTTTCATATGTTCCTCCTGCTTTTTTTTCTTCATCTTCACCTAATAAAGTAATCAAAGGCTCAGGGAGTTGGCCATTGGGACACACTAGGTTTTAAAAACATTTAACCTTCAAAACCCAATTTATTAAATAAGAAAGCATATCTATTATCTATATTACCTCTCCCTCTTTAAAATAAAATTTAGCTGAATATTCTTACTGTATTCCTGTACTGTCTATGAAGGAGATTGAAAAAATAAAAGTATAATTTTATCTTTCCAGAAACATTCACAGCCTTTTATGGTACCTGCTCTTTCACCTCATCAAAGTCTAAACTTACTTGACTTTTACTCCTCTAACATGGATATCCACAATTTAATTCAAAAAGTGAGTCACCCAATATCTAAATACTGGGGTATGTTTGAGAAGGGAATGGCTAGAAGGAAAGAAGGCTGGGACAGCTGAAGGCAGAGTTGCTTAAGAGGAATGAAGATAAAAATGTTTGAGGGGCCAAAGAGCATATAAGGAGGCAAGAACAGAAGAAGACAGGGTTTTGTAATGGCAAAGAGAAAATTAATCTTTGGCATTTCAGAAGAAAAACTCAAAGCAAAGGACAAAGATGTGAGGAATCAAAATGTGGAGACATACATTAAGCATGAGTAAAAGGGAAGAATTCAAAGGAAATGAGAAGGGAGAAAAGGGGGAAGAGCTGGAACACTGAGGTAGTTGAAGCAGAGGAAAGGAAGGTGAAGAAACAGACTGTAACTGAAATAGAGAGGAAGAAAGAACAAACAGAAGCAAAGACAAAATGGACAGAAAAGTCCTCTGAAACAGGAATTTTCTGGACAGATGAGCCATGAAGCAGAAAGGAATAGCTTTATGCTTTATTGTGAAACCAGGTTTGCAATACGTACACAGACTACTTCCATGGCATGCCTGGATTTTGCTTCCCATTTACTCCCAATTTGTCTCAGATAATGTTCTGCTAACATTAGAATAGTATGTACATGCTTTTCGTGTTTGCTTTCTCTCCACAGGTTATCTCAGATTTGTAATCCAAAGCACTTTTACCTTTGTGGCATCTCACAGGCAAACTTTGAGACTGTGTGGATCATTGTCGTGCCTGTTATGTGGAGGTTCTTGTGGGGAACTATTGCTACTGATGTGAGAATTGCCCTTTCTTCCCCAACTCCTCCCACTTTTCATCATTTGCTTTGTAAATCTTAGTTTATAACTTTATGCCAGGGAAAACCAGCATTTAGTAGACAATATTTGTCAACAATAGTAATTTAAATGACCAATAAGCATTACTTAATAGTATGCATTTGCAAAGCTTAGTAGTCAGTTATCATGTGCATCATCTGCACCTGATCAAAATGTGCTCCGGTCAGCGAAACCATAGGGCAACTGAGCAGGTCCTGGTGAAACATCATGGTTATTGTTAATAATTATTCAGGGAACCACCTGCTGCACTGGAGAGGATGTCCGGAAGTGCACGCTGTGGAAATATACCCATTCCTTCTTTTCCCAGCTGGCCCCTGGGGAGAGTTTTCCACTTCCTTCTTTTTTTTTTTTCTTTTCACTTTTTAGTTTTTCTTTCTTTTTTCTTTATCTTTAGAGTTGACATATGCATCAGATATGGACCCACAAATAACCCTTTGCACACTTAAATCAGTATCAGCATCTTTTGTGCAACAGTTGAGATCTTCTTGATGATCTCACCCAAAGCTGTAGAGATTGACAATCCAGATTTAATTCTACTCCAAACCATCTTCTATGTTAGATCTCATTTTAGTGGTTTTCTTTGTAGAGGAATCTATTTGTAGCACAATGACCATCTTTAATTATTTCCAGGTTTGTTTTCCTGAAATAGTTTTAAATATTTATGTAAAAATTATCTATGCATATAGAATATATGTATAAACCTGGATATTGTGCTTACAATGCAAAATGAGTAGGTATATGTAATCTATACAAGATATTAGAGGTGCTTAGAAAATCCTCAAGGACAATAGCAATAAAAGGGACAAGGGACAATGAAAGAACTTCAGTTCCAGACCTGTGTATAACAGGCTTTCCTGAAAATCAAGGATCAAAATGTGTTCACAAAGCAGAAAAGCCTCAGTAAGTAATTTCCTAAATAAGAATAGAGAGATGGTAATTGTACATTCAAAGTATATTTTACAAAAATATTCTTAAAATAGTATTGGGCTAATTTCTGCCCTCTGCTAAAGAAATACAACCACATTTGCTGCAGAAAGACTTATTTCGGTAGGAGAGAAATGGTTGTTAATGAATGAAGAAATTAGTTTAATTAGTATATAATTTATTGGGCCATTGAAGGGAGTTACTGGAGAGCCCACAAATGTGTCTGAAGAAAATATTGGATCCTTCTGTTTTTATATCTGCATATTTCTTAGATTTTCAGTAGATACATTACTACAGGGTGACAGAGTAAGGTCATACACCTGCAATGACATTTATAGATATTCAAAAGTGGACATGAATAAGAATTTAGCTTTACACAGGAATGTAATCAGTAGAACTGAACTCTTTCTATTCCTTTCATAGTCAAGACCATGAACCCCCAAATCCTAAAGCTTTTTACCTTAGTCCTATCTTTATTTCTTGCTCTTCCATTTATCTATCATGTAATTCTGACCCTGTATTTTTCCAGACACTCATTTATAATGCAGAACTTTTGTAAATGTGGGTTATATCCTTGAAAAGAAAGTCTGCTTTTACGCTGTCAGCCTGCATGAACACTATTAAAAAGCTATGTTTCTTTATGTCTCTACAGACCTCTGCTACTCGCTGCAGACAGAACCTATACATTCAAGAAAATGTATTCCAATTAATATTTCATGCAAGTAAATCCTTTTGGTAGATCTTTACTGCAGTTAGTTCGATGGAGTCAACAATTATTTAAATAACTTGTATAATATCTTAATGTGCAATAATGGATGAATGAATACATAAACAGAAATTGTTGTATACAATTCAATTAGAGTGGTAGAGCAGATTTCTCTGTTGCATCTGTAATCTGCTTGTGTTACCATCTCCTTAGTTTCCTTTGTGCCATCTCATTATTCAGAATAAACAAATAGAAACATGAATTGAAGATTTCTGAGCTTGTTCTTTCTTACTGCACTGTAGTATAGATTTTTTTATTCAAGAGTTGTTTGTCTGTTATTAATTGCTTGTGTTTCAACGTGAATTTTGTCTTTGGCCACGGTTCTCAAATCACCTTGTCCCTTCAGGGTTACTAGATTGGACAAGATTCCCAGCTACTTTGAACTTCTGAGCTGACAGAAGCACTGTGCACTAGTAAAACTACTAAAGAACTGGATATCTTTAAGCAATCAGTCCACACCACCAATTGAAAATGACATAAAATAGATTAGAAGCTTGAAAAAGAAGTGCTGACCTTTAGGTAGGTAAAACACCAATGCAGTTCTACCTATTATACAGGTCTGTAGTGATGTATTTCAAAAATGTTTTTGGAAATGCCAAGCATTCAATCATTACTGCTTAAGGATTTTTCAGGAGAGTCAATAGAATTGGCAGAAAAATAACCAGAGAAATTAACTTGATTAATATGTGTACCTTATTCTTTTTCTTCTTTGAATATTAATTTCTGTAGCTCCCCACCTCCTTTTCCGGTTAAACCTTCTTAACACATTTCCTTTGCTACCTCACCATTGTTGTAGACAGTATTTTATCAAAGGAAACATCTCTCTGCCACATGAGCTATGACATTTGACTTTCCCTTTTGATCTCACCATAGACGTTTCTTCACACAGATTTCCCACAATACTGCAAAAATGAGATGAAGGATTTTGTTTTTCACCCAATTCTGCTTTATAACCTTCTCAACTAGCATATAAACATATATATTGGATCATCTTTTCAGCATACCATGTCAGCTCCCAGCTATTCCTGATCCAGAACCTCACATATCAGCAAAGGCAATTTGATTGGTTCCATTTGACTTTATACATTCTCCTCATTTTTGGTCTCTTCTAAAGATTAGTGACTAAGATAGTAAAGGTAGAAATCCTACAATATTAAGTAGCATATTCTTTTCTTTTTTGAGCTTATTTGTATTTGCAACTTTATTGCTGTTCCAGAAAATTTCAGACATGGTTGTGGATTTGTATTTCAGTTTCTGAGCAAAATTATAGAAGCAAAAAGGACTGACTGTATTAAAATTGTTATGATCAGAGCTTTGGGCTCCAGGGATGGCTTAATAACTAGGAAGTTACAAGGGGATGTAAATTGGCCAGGGATATCATACAAATAACAGGAACTGTAATGAATAAATGTACTTAGTAAAGCCTGCTCATTTATCCTTCAAACCTCTAGAGCACAATGCTTTTATATAACTTCCATTGCTGGTAGGATCATAGCAAATGTTGTATTACTCTACAATATTTTTCCTGTTTTGGAAATATGGCAACAAAAAACCATATTTTATGAAGGTGTGTGTCCAAAACCCTAAACTTGACAGGGAAAGGAAGAAAGCTAGAACTGGTTGGTAACTTCGTAAACTGTTTTGGTCAGAATGATGTCAGCAAAGCCAAAACAAAGCAAAATGGCCCTCTCCACCAATCTCTTCCTGCTTAGGCAAAAGAAAAAACAGAAGTGTTTTATTGGAAATATGTCAATTTTGACTAAAATTCATTAAACTTTTCATTTGGAGGTGTTTTCATTTCATATAAACAAATATTTAGTGGGCTACACAGTGTCTCTGAAGTCTGGTGAGTTACAGTATTCACTCAGAATTAGAAATTCAATCAACTGAAATGTTTCTTTGTAATGGCAGGTATATGGAATTTACATCTAATCCCCTTTTGCCTCATGTTTTATAATGAAGAAATTTCAGGGAGAGAGAAATAGAATCTAAAGAACATTCATGGAGTGGGAAATGTTTTCATGCCCATTTCAAATACAGTTTTAAACCAAATTGTAACTCTATTCCTTCCAAATGTGAGAGAAGGATCAGTCACCTCATGAAATTATTACTGTTACTGTTTTTAGCTATGCCCTTCACCACAAAATATATCTAATGTACACGAAGCAATGCAGTTGGCATTTATGCAGTAATATTGTTGGCTTGCTACTGATATTTCCCTTTGATAACTGTGCATCTTTCTCCTGCTCGTTAGGAAAAAAACTTATATCTTGGAGCAGAAGGCTTAAATTCACAGGACTTTGTCTTAAAATTTAAGACTTCATGATGACACACATTGCAGTCTGTCATCAACTTACCTGAGATGAAGTTTTTTATCACAATCTGTTCTCATTGTAACAGAGAGTGGTAATTTTAACATTGGTCAAGAAATGTATGTATCCAAATTATTAATATAGTCTCAGATACCAGTAGTTTTCTAAATACTCCTGAAATGTATTTCAAAGATCAGATTAGACTGTAGTTGGGAAATCTGAGAGGTTTTCTACCTTCCATTAACAGTACTGTAAAATGTACTTATATATATTCTGAATGATGGGAAAGTGAGATGGTGTATTATGAAAAAAGACTTTTCCTGCTGAAAAGTGTCTTTTTTTTGCATTAAAGAATAAATTACAGTTTTTTTTTATAATATGTGACATAGACCTTTCATCTCAGAAATATTATGCCATTATATTATATGCTGTTTGCCCAAAGTTTTGAAGTAATCCATATTATTCACTATTAAAAGTAGTACAAAAGATTCTGACATTATGTCCAATAGCAATATATCTTCACGAGTGACTATTTGGTGGCTGCTAATATTTTTCAAGTTTCTTTCAACTCTTTGATATTGTGAAAGGATATTCCAGTTTATGAGATATACCTGCCCTCCCTATGGACTCCATGTTGAATGCCTCCAGCACTCTGTTTATGAGAAGAACTTTACAAGGATCAATGTCTACATGGGTATAGTATGATGCCAGTATTGCCCCTGAGATATAGAAGGAGCATGAAGCACAGCCATATTATTTTCTTGTTATGGAAGCACATTATGAAAAGATTTGTTCAGTCAAAAAACTGCCAGTAATTTTCCTTGCTCAGTCAGATGCAAGGTTGTTCCTCAAGAAGGAATACACTGGAAAATTGTGCTCTCTTCTTTTGTCTAAGATCCTCTTAGAGCCACCCCCTGAAAATATTAGGCCCTAACATGAGTCCTTTCGGGACTTCCTCAGTGCCAAATCCCACTCTTTTAATAACTATTGATGGAGTACAAAAAATGGGTATTTAATCCTTCTTCCTTCATTCAGTCCCATTTCTTTTGGAGTTTTTAGTACTTTTTTGTTTTCTTTCTAGTTCCTGTCAATTTTTTCACTCGTTCACATACAAATACATACAGACTTTAAAAATTGAGATTATTAAATAATAACTTAGATCTCTATGTTAGCATCCAAATCTACTGCCTGTTATATCTTCAGAACATATCAAATAGTCTAATTTCATATCTTTGAATCCTCTTTGTAATATCTACTTAAAACTCATGCGTTACTGTGAATCTATGAAATCACAGATTGTGAATAATAATTTTTAAGGCTTTCAGGATAGTGTTCTTTCCACATATTTTAGGAAACTATTATTTCTGTCTTTTGCTCTGAAGAAAGCGTGGTTTGGTTTTAAATATGTAAGGAAAATGAATAATGTAGATATAATTAGGTAAAAAGAAAGGAATGTATTTAAAATAGTGTGTGGCCTCAATAAAATTGCATAGCATAGAACATGATTATTGTGTTACTTAGAATATATTTTTCCTCCCTTTGGTATTCGTTTCATTCACAGCAATGGTGAGTTCTGGGGGAACTTAATGTTGTACGGAATGGCATACATTGTTGGAAAATTGTAAGGTGATTTCATATTTTTGGAAAGGAAAATAGTGGAAAGTCAAGACTGGGTAAATATAAGATAGATCGTGTTCAGATACTAAGACAGAACAAGGTATATATGGCCTTGAAAATACAAGAACTGTGGATGTTGTATGCAGTGAAATGAGATTACACAAAAGATAACAGAAATTTGGAAGAACTAAAAATGGCAAAAATGAACAGTGAAAGAAATGAGAAAAGGAAGTTATAGTAAATCAAGTGGAAGATAAAAGGGAGTGGTCAAGTGGTTAGATAGTGAATCCAGTCTAATCAAGTGGTCTGATCTTGGATCTAAGGCTTTTGACAGAAAGAAAAGTGGCTCAAAATATGTTTGTTGTCATAAAACTAAGGATTATGCCAAGATTAAAGCTCTGATAGGAAAAGAAGATAATAGTATGGCCAAATGTAACAGGGAATCAAGGCACTGAGAAGGGCAAAAAGGAATGATAACGAACTCAAATTTTTGCTGTGTTGCTTTTAAGAAGCTTAAGAAGACATACCAAGAGACTAATGAAAGATGGACCAATTCATTTCTGGGAAAAGATATGGAGTGAAAGAACACATGTAAAAACTGTCCAGATAAGTGTGAATAGTATAGCACTGTCAAAGACTAATCATATTGTGCACTATGTTTGAAAAAGGGGAGTGGGTGAAAGAGCTTCATACAGTTTTGCATTCTTAAGACTGTTCATACTTTGCTGAGTGAAGTTGCTAACATACTTGCCATAGTATTTCGAGGAGCTACTAGGTTTCCTGAATTCCTACAGCTTTCCTGATTTAAAAGGAACTGCACTGTGATCACTTATCCAAAGACATGTCTCTTTTTTAACATCAATGAATAATGAATTTACATACCAACTTCTGATGAGCTTAGTTGCTCATATAAAATCATATTCATAATGAAGTTATAAACCCTGAAAACACATGAAGTGAGGGGAAAGAAAAAAGTTGAGCTAATTAATACAGATGTACCCCTCCCACAATTTGATCAGAGCTCACCTCTGATGGCCACCTGATTTTGCACAGCAGGTGGTCAATACCTGTTTTCATTTATTCTTTCCTCTCTCCTGGAATCCCATTCAGTCTTGTTGAAGTTACTGGCATTTTGATACAGGAAAATTCAGTTGTATATAATGTACTGGGACCTAATATTTTCGTTCTACAATAGCACCATCAGATTTTGCATTCAGGGCTAAAAAAAATAAAATCTGTTTTTTCTGCAAATCATAAAATGTTTTCTTGCCACTGTTATTTCAGTCAATATATTTTAGGCTAGGTTTAAAAGAAGTAATCAATATACTGATGAGCTTTAATAATTAAAGAATTTCCTTCTTACTGACTAAATATTTCTTAAAGAATGTCCATCTGAACCTGAAGTATGTAGCAGGAATAAAGATGAAAATGTAGTCATATGGTGTTACTATGCTTTAACGAGAATAAAGAATTGCTGGACTCTTAATATGATCTTAATAACTTTAGTTTTACTTTATCTCATTTAGCTGACTGAAGGAAGTTTATTCCTAAATAACTTTGAAATCAAAGGCCATAAACTGAGTTGGTTGCAAGATATGATTTATGAATTATTGAAGTACATTTTTTCTAGAGAAGTATTTGACAAAACATGTTTTAAAGAAAAAGAAAAAATATTTCCATTTGTATTCAGAGTACACGAAACATTTAATACCTAGTATTTTTTTCAATCAAAAATAAAATTTCCATTTTTTTAAAAAAGAGTGATTAGCAAAGGGCATTGGTAAAACATAAATATGTTTGGTTTTGCTCTGGTTTTGCAGAATGACTATTTGACCTGTTTATCTGGTGATTTTCCTCAAACTGATAGACTGAGAGTAAGAAGTTGTTGTTTAATAAAGCACTGTAACAAAAGTTGAGAAATTCAGAGAAGACCTCTGGATCAAACATGGATGAGATTGGTTAGAATGAAAACACAGGCAGCAGTAACTACCTACAGAAGATGTAGGGATGGGGAGCACAGATAAGTAATTTGTGAGGGCTGTTGAATGAAGACCCACTGTAACAGTCACAGCTGACTACTTCCTGGGACATATGCAGGTTGCTGGTTTCTCTTTGACAGTGACTGGAACACTGTTCCAAGTTGGAGTGTGGTCCAACTGAAGAAAATCCTTCATAGGGAAAAAAAAATCAGCTCCTTTTCATATCAGAAGTTAAAGAAAAACTGCGTTACACTCTACTCAGTTAAAAGGACATCCAAATTTCATTCTGTAGTTATTACTGAAAATTTTTTGCACTAGTAACTTTATAGTTTATTCCTTTCCTATACTAGTTAAAATGCTATCATTTTTTTATCCCTGGGAAAAACTCTAAAACATAGTTTCTGCAGGTATATATTACAATTAGCATATAAACCTTTTTTTCCATTATAAAACTGTATTTACAAGGGTAATTTTAGAAATAAAAGACTCTATATAGTGGGACCTATATAGTTTTCAACCTGGAGAAAAATCAGTTTGTCATTGAAAGAATACTGATTTTTGTTCAAATATCTGCTTCAATGGCTGAGTCTACACCACCCTTACCTGATAATATCTCCCAGAAAGGAGAAAAATTACTTTAAAATATGCATGGCTCTGAGGTGCATATTGCTGAAAAGCTTGAAAGAAATGCTGATAAACTTACTGGAGAATATCACTCTGCAAAAGTCATCGTTTTTCTTGTGGTTGTTTCAGGTGTGACACCTTGCCAGTTCATAATCAGAGATCTGAGATTTTTTTGTTCTGTGCAGCGGTCTGTGAATGCTATAGAAATCCTTCCACTATTTGATTTTGGTCATAACTGTACCTTAATTTATACCACTGTTGCAGCTATTGACTTCCATATTGGCTTTGATGGAGACATTCAGGGCACAAGATGTGCATATGTTGCAACATTCATGGCAATGAAACTGGTGAGCTGCACATTGGCAAGAGCAGAAAAGTTTCCAGAGGAATAGTAAAGCTATGAAAAAGTGAAAGAGAAAGCACAGGAAAAAAAAACAGGAGAAAACAGGGAAATACACGAAGATCCATGAGTGAAATGTGTATAAGAGTAAGGAGACTGTCTACTAAACTTGTGAAATGAGGCACAAAGGATTGTCCCTAACAGGCACTTTGATCTCCTCAGGCAGGGAGGAGTCTCTCCAGTGGGATTTAGTGAGTTAGATGACTCTCTTAATCTGCTGTTTTCCCCCTGTTGTGCCAAAGTTGACAAGAAATGGCACAACAACTTAAATCTGGCAGCATCATAGAGCTGGTCAATTAGAACTTTTGTTCAGGTGACCCATGTCATTTGGACAGGGAGTTTGGAGCTGAAGGCTCATTTTCTGCTATACCTCTGCTCAGGTAGGTGATTAAACCATGAGCTTCAAAAGGGAATTTTAAAAGGACCTTCAAAAAATGCTCCCAAAGTGACAACTCTCCCCACTTCTGAAAAGACAGAGCTTGAGTGTGATGCACTAGATGTCATGCTAAGGCCTTAAATATATGAACAAGCAACTGGTGGTTATTTCTCTCCGTATGCATTGTTGGTGAGAATTGACAGCAGAAACCTGCACAGTGGCCTGTGCCATTTAAAAAGAGTTTGAAAATTTGAGTGAAAAAATGAATAAGATCATAATAATATCTTGAAAAATGTCTTTCAGTGACAGAGTGAGCGAGTGCTGAATTTATCTATCTTAAAGAAACAGTAATTGCCTATTTCTTGAAGTTTTAGTAATGGGCAGAGCATGCCAAAGTGCTCCTTAATCCTAATGTAGAAACTTCAGTGAACAGAGAGCCACTGGGTATCTATTTAACCCAGGCAACTGAAGGAAATTAGGCACTCATTTAGCTGTGAGAGTAAGTGTCAAGTCATGGACTCTTCATCCCATGTTGTCTTAATTTCTAGTTTAGGTATCCTTTTAGATATTACGATTTAGTGAAATATAAGTTACCAGCTCAATGCAGAGAAATAGCAGTAAAATGTAATGGTTTCTAATGTACAAATGATATTGGAGGTTATCCTCATGATTTTCACACTCTTTGAAGTCTATTGTTTCCTAATAAGCAGGAAGCAACCTAACAGTTAGAGATGAGATGTTATCCTTAGAATTTGAGATTCATATCACATGTGTACATGTGAAGTTCAGGTTGCTAAGTCTTATTTCTGTTGTCTCCTTTGTTATTTCACATGGAGGAATAAGGTTTTCTAAAATGACATTAATTGCTTACAATTTAGGCTGGGTCTGGAATTAACTCCTTTGTATTCTAGTCTCCGAAACTAGGTGGGATATGCAGTGGTCCCCAGATGGATATTATATCTGGTTTCCTTTTCCTGGGACAATGGGACTGAGATAATATAGGTATTTTACAATTGTATCAAGTGTCTGTGCAGCCCGTATGCACTTTTAAGTGTGGGAACCAGGATGACCAGCTAGATACAAAGCTGTTGCATCAGTATCTAAGGGTGTCCAAACTGGTTTCAGGTGAATAGCTGTCTGTCTTGATGCCTTTTTGACTGTGTCCTGGTTTCAGCTGGGATAGAGTTAATTTTCTTCATAGTAGCTAGTATGGGGCTATGTTTTGGATTTGTGATGAAAACAGTGTTGATAATGTGGAGATTTTTAGTTGTTGCTAAGTATTGCATTGAGAGTGTAGGCTCTATAACACTTAACTTTTAAATACCTACAGCTACAAGAGTTGAATCTCAATCACATGTTGTTTCTTCTGCCAGGAGGAAAGTAACAGGTGATTTTCACCAGTTAGCAGCAGTGCACTGTTTATTCCATTGTAGTTCAACTAAATTGACCTAGCATTTTGGGAATGAGGGAGTTAAGACTCTGCATGTTACTCTCCCGTTGGAAGCAGAATAAAATAGAAGCAAGAGAGTTCCTTTCCCAAACCCTGTGATCTTGGTAGATTGTATGAGAAATAAAGTAACATTTAAACAATATTCAAGAGAGCTGGTCAAAAAAATGCAATTCTCAAAGAAATAGTGTATGTCTTCTCTTTTGCTCGTATTTTTCTGTGAATATGTTTGATTTTATTTACAAAAAATGTTTCAAAGAAAGCTTTTCCTTCATTTCAGTCAAGCCTTTTCCACACTGACTGAGGAAAACCATTACCATGTAGTAAGATATGTAGTACTGAATGACCAGTGAGTTCTCTTTGAAAACATAAAAGATACTTGGACATTATGCAACTAATGTTTTTCCATTGCCTTCCAGAAAAGATACTAATTTGGCTAAGTTAAGGTATTACAAAGCTTCTGTAATAATTTCAAGGAAATAGTTCATCTTAAACAAAACAGAAGGCTAGGGCTGTAAGAAGCAGCAATTCATGTTTGTAATCTCCTAAACATCCAGTAAGTGATTTGTATATTCCTCATTGTTTATGTACCATCTGTGTAGTGGGATGAAATATTTAGCTTGTTTAGAGTAAACTGTCCTTCATATTCTAAAAACCAAGCTCTCACAAAGTTCAGAAGCACAGGAACCCAATTTGCAGATGGTCATTATCTGTTAAAGTGAACCAAAGTAAACACTAGAGCTAAGTGTTGCTGGATTTTTTTAATACTGCAAAAGATCTAAAGGTTGTGTGGATTGATTTCTTGCTGTTTGGTGCTAGAAAACAAACACAAGATGAAATTTTATCACTTCAGGTAAAAGAATACTTATCACCTGTGATGGATTGAAATGCTAAAATGTTTAATACACAAATTTCAAAAATCATGTCTTTTAATTTTTAATTTGTGTTACACAGTTGGAGGTGCTATGTTATTCAATTATTTCTTTTATCTTGTAAGGAGAGAGACAACAAGAAAAAGGAAGTATTGTAAGAAGAGATCAGGAAATTGAGACCTAATAAGGGGAAACTTAAAAGCCAATTCATTTGGTTTGATGGTAGCAAAAAAAAAATCTGAAAAGCTTTATAGTCTAAATATTTGCAGTGTTATAGAACTGAAAAACTTCTATAAAGCCCCAGTCTTGAAACTTTATGTATGAAAAATTCTCATTTATAAAAGTGTTATAAGCAGTTTATATATAAAGAAATTATTAGGTAAGGAAAAAACAGATATTAAGGAGAATAATTCAGATATAAGTATTTCTTTTTGACAGGAAAATTTGGGGAAAGATTTTTCAAAAAATACCTAAGCCATCATAAAACTGTATTGAGTCAGAACTAATGCTGGAATGGTGGTGTCTCTGTATAGCTGAAACCCTCTAGCTCCCCATGTTACAAAAGCATCCCAGATAAGATTGGTCCGTCTCTAGCTATATATTTAAAAATAAAAAGTGAAAAGACTTGCCCCTTCTCAGAATCATATTATTCTTCATAAATGCCAAAGTTCAAAATTTCTTAACAAGTGTACTTTTCTGAAACTGTTCTCTAATGGTCTGACACTGCTAGGCGGAAGTGAGAGATTCCCATCTGGGAACACATACACACGCTGCCTCTTCCAAAAAGCTTTCTAGTGATGTGTCTCAGCTCATTAAAATTTTTGACCAATGAGTTAACTTCACAATTTAGCAATAATACATTAGCTCTCTCAGTATGACTTTTTCTTAGGGGAAAAAAAAAATCTACTTCATTGCTAACAATTCCCTGTTATTTTTATAAACATTTTCTCCAGAGGGTTAATTAGTGTCTGCTAAAGTTCCTGATGGGAGAGGCGAAATGAGTGTTTTATAGCACCATAGGGGAAAATGTTCACATTTTACATGAATACAGAAAAGCAGCCCAAAATAAACCTGACCCTGTGAATGGATGGTAGCAATGGTATTAAGCTTCCTAATAAGGGAATTTTACATTTGAAATAAAAATTGTTTGGTTTATGAATATTTTTCCTCTGTCTTGTTGTCAGTGGACAAATGTCTACACTGCTCTGCTTTGATATTTCTCTAGTATTTGAAAAACTGGACATAGGGACTGGAGATAGATCCTTTTCTTTATATTTCAGACACTGATATATTTTTTCACATCAATAGAGAGCTCTCTAGGTGTACCAAATCTGAGACTGCATCTATAGAGAAGACCCCAAATACACACACTTAATAAAAAGGTGCTGTTAAATATGTTTCCAGAGTGGAAAGATTTGAATAAATACTGGCATCTCTCCTCAAATGAATCTCAAAGGACCCAGCAGGCAGTTAATCCTTTACCTTGATCTTACTTACCTGTAGACTTCTATGTATATTAAAATTGGGAAGATTATAAAATTAACATGGACTCCAGTTTCAGCTCTATGAAGATAACACCCAGCTTTATTTTTCACTATCTGCAGACAGCACCCTCATCCAGCTCTGTGGGCTCTTCAGCAGGTTTAACACCTAAATGAGAAGGATCTGTCTAAAACTTAATCCAGGCTAGACAGGAGTTGGGGTATGCCTAGAAAATCTTTTTGAAGGCTATAACTCAGTGCTGTGCTCATGAGGGAAAGATGAACTGAGTTTCACCAGAAAATTCAGGAAGAGTGTAATAAGAAAAAAATCCATGACATAAGAGTAAATGGCTAAATGATCAGACACTCAAGCAGGATACTGCTTCACACTGCATTCGTGTTAAGCCTAAATTAAAACAGGGACTCAGCATGGCTTTCTCATATTTCAGATGAGTTGTGTAGCAACTAGATTTTCTGCCATTTGGAATTAAGAGTGTCCTAAGTTTTCCTTTTCTCCAATTAGCCATCATCCAGGACCTGAGAAAACCATTCTGGTCTACCAGAGCTAGTAATGTTTAAAGGAAGTTTTCTTTCTTTGTGTGGGGGCGTGTGTGTGCATGTGTTTAAACTGTTGCCCCCTCCAGTGGTCTGCATTCTCAAGGTATGCAAGAAAGCTTGCTTAAAAGAAAGGAGAACTATCATCTCCCCATGTGTTAGCAGATAGGCCTGAATTAAAAGTGAAAACCTGAACCCAGCAACTGGCACTCAGTTGAGGGTGTAGCAGAGGCTCAAGACTGTGCCTGAACAGGCTGGCAGCTACAAACATGGTTCACCCGCCAGTGAACATCCTGGCTGCCATGGCAGAGGTGTAGGCAGGCACAGTCGTCGTGTACAATGGGTTATCTTTTATTCCTGTGTTCAGCTGTTCCCAAGCACTAGCAAAATTAGGCACATGTTAAATTGCTAGTTTTAACTCCTGAAATTAAATCCCAGTTCCCTGCCCCTCTGTCTCAGAGATGCTCTGGTAGCATTAGGACAAGCAAAGCTGGAGGTGTTACAGGTAAAATCCTTGGGCTGAGGCAGGTTTACAACTTCCAAATGTTAGAGGAACTACAAATCACATTTTTAGAGAAAAACAAGGCCCTTCTTTTTTTAATCAGCTTTTTTGCAGTGCCTTCTGAAAAGAGGTTTAAACAATTTGTCATTCAAGCTTTTCCATGGTGTACCACAAGGCAGATTTTGGATGAATGCTTCTGCATTACTACTGTGTCACAGTGGCAGAGAATGATATAAATACATAGACTGATATTGCCATAATTATGAACATATGGATAAGAAAATATTTGCAATAACAGCCACAGAAATAATCTTTTACTTTCTATTGTTATTTCATGAATGCATAATGTGTTTCCCAAATTAATATATAATGTTCTTAATACAGGGTTTTTTTAAAATATCTAGACCAGTTTTCTCCTGCCCAAAAGATGCCTAAAGATAAGAGGTTGTGGTCAATTTCAGTGTAAGCTGTCTCACAAGAATAGCTTTAAAATACATCAAACTCCAGCATTTTCAGTCAATTCATGTATCAAATTTGAAGCTTATTCTTCCATTCTGTTATGCATTCAGAACTTCCATTGACATGAATATGAGCCCTAGAAATTTTACAAAAAGTTAATATAAATGTTTTCATAGCTTAAAAAGAAAATAGAAAACACTGCAGTCAGTATTTACTCAATTCAACTTTCTTCTAGAAGTGTTTATGAACCATATACAGCAGACAGGCCAAATGAAACCAAAAAGTTACATGTCTTTGTGGTGAGTATATCTACAAACTCTCTGTTGTATTTCTAGCTATTTCAGTTATTGTTTAGAGTTATTCATGCTTTATTATCATGATGTGTGATTATATTCTCAAAGAACCTAAATAAAATATTTGTACCTTATCAGCTTCTTAGGGGTCAAAGGGTCTGCAGATCTAGACCCTGAAACTTATCTGAGTGCCCAGCTCTCATTGATTTATTTGGGTGTTAGGCATCTGAATGCCATTAAGGCCATGGATTTAGAGAGCAATTAGTTTCATTCAAACCTATGTGTCTGAGATACTGAGGGTGATTCACCATCTGGAGATGTTTGATTCTGCAAGTAAATGCAGATGCCTAGCAAGGTCAAATATTTAATTATAGACTGCCAATATTAAGCAAGCTTCCTTCACTTAGTATCTTACACATAGGACTGCATGAAATGAGTTACTTGTAAAATAAAGGGGTTGTCTCAGGTTTTTTGAAAAACTGGCACAAAAATACCCAAACCCCTGAAAAATTATGGAAGTTCTTTCTGACTACAGTCCTGTGTACAGTTAGTTTCTAAATACATAGAAATAACTGAAGTGGTAGGTTTCAACATCAGAATATGTTTCAATTTCAGAATCAGATACATATCAGAATAATTTTAAAAGAAATCAGTCAATGATGAGTAGTAATATGAAATACTGGGGCAATCTAAGATTGTGGAGCAGAAAGGAACGCATCTAAGCTAGTTACTTCGACATAAGTATCTTTGATACAAAAGGGTTATAAAAAGCTATCTTATCCATATTGTCATTATCACTTGAAATTTACATGCTGCTATTTCAGTGTTTAAGATATATTATTTAAATAACATCATCTTAAAGCCTGGATCACCTGAATTTCTCCAAAATACTGTGAGCACTCTGTTTTCTTACTATATTTTAATTATATACAGTATTAGAAAATATGATAAACCTTAAATCTTGTCTTTCTATTCTAAAGTGTATGCCCAGAAGGCATAGGTTAGAATAATCAAAAAATATAACCTAAAAAATATATCTATTTTATCTGTAGCTTTGTGCATAATGTGAATTTTAAGTGGGAAGGGTCAGTGGAATTAACTATGAATGAAAATGACAACTTCTATATTTCTCACCAGTTGCTTTAGAACAGTAATTAAATACATCTATCCAAACTTTGGGGTCCACAGACAATTGCAGATATGGAACTGGACACTGTTTTGCACGTATCAACCCCTAGTCCAGTGAAATGCCAAGTGCTTGGTCATCTACAGAACGCCAAGATACCTGAAGCACTCAGCAATTTGCAGACCAGATAAAAGATATGTTAGGCTGCAAGGCAAAGTTCTGGCTCTAGAAAAGGCAATAGGAAGAAAAAGTTAATGGAGTATCTTCTTTGTTTTATCATCACTCAACATGTTTTTCTTTTCAAGCAAGAAACCCAGAATTGAGTTGCACATGGCTTATTAACTCTGATATTCTACAAACATGGATTCATGAGTTGTGCCTACACAAATAATTTTGTTTTCAACAAAGATAATTCTGTGACCTTTTTATTTCCTACAACTAAATTATAGTGACCTCATTAGATTATGGAGAATAGTAACATGTGGGCAGAAAAAGAACCAGAAACAGGTAGTGATATCCAAATGACTTGAGGAAAGGGGAGCATAAGATCTCATTTTTTATATGCCTTTGATGAGGAACATCAACTAATGTAGCAGTTTCTCTAAGGGGAACTTAGTGGATGCCATTAAAAGTTTTATTTACAGATATTGGACTCACTCAATTTTGCACACCTTGTGTACACCTCAGGGGGCTAATTGCACCAATGGAAACTCAGGACAGAAGAAATGGGTGCTATGTTGCACTGCAGTTAGGACAGCAAATCTATTTATTATCTACTGAATGAAAAACTTGGGACTTTACATCTTCTTTGAGATAAAGCATGGTATGAAAATGATGTATGGGGAATTTAGTGGCTCTAGAGAAAGTGATAAATATTCATTGAAAATAATCTATGAGGATAAGGAAACACCTTTTTGGCAAGTAAGAAGCAATTTCAATATTTTATGGGGGATTATTTCAGTTACATGTTTTGAATTAATTAAAAAAAAACCTTAGAAGTGAACAAAAACCAAACACTGTTGTGAATAGACATAGAAAGAAAATAAGATTTCCATTTTGTGGGAGGTTTTGATGTTTTGGAAGTCATTTTTGGTCTGGATTGGAATGAAACTGTTACATTTAGAGTAATTCAGAAAATTATATATATTATGGGATATACATGTTCAGGATCCTACTGATACTTGTTCAGAGATGACACCTGAACCTCTGTGACTTTACCCTTTGTCTTTATATATTTTGATCATGAATTTTATTCTGGAGAAAATTTCTCTGTGAATGATCATGTCTACTTGCAAAAGTAGTTAACTTAAAAAATCCCCAAAGCAGTCACATTTGTGAGAAACTGGTTTTTGTCATTACATCTCCCTGTTTATTTCTGAGGTAAATTATTCTTACTTTGGGACTTTTTCTTGATGGAGGAACCCATGAATCTTTAAATCATTGTTTGGGATACGTTGCACTCAGTAATAATGGTCACATGCTCACAGACTGGCACACTGACTTTTTGGGAAAATTGGAGCTGCTGTTAAAAGTAGTCTGAAACCTGACTTACCAAGGAGAAAGGAGGAATATCTATTAACCAAACTCTCACACAGTCTGTAGCCAGTGAAGCTTGTTTTGAAAACAATCTGCTTAGGAGCTAGTGTCGAGCTTTCATCTTACATGGATCCAGAGCCTCTTTGCTTTTTCCCTATGGTGGCACCTTTGTTCTCTGTTTGTGCTGTCAGGGTGTTACCATGCCTGATGCTTTCACCCTTAGGGATTTCAGATGCAGACTGGCTTTCCATCAGCCTCACTGACATACAGCAGTGGCACAGGGAAATGGCTCCAAACCCCAGGAACTCTTTTCTATGGGAGGCAATGTCTCCTCTCCTGGTGCTGATGGTCCTGCATGAGGCTGTGCCCTGTCAGAAATACTGAATTTTTCCACTGATGGATTCTGTAACTAATCAATGTAAGTGTAGAAAGCTCTCAATGTTATTGTTAAACACAGGAAAGTGTGGCTGTTCAGACTTCTCTTATCTCTCCCTCCTCAATTCTTTCGTTCAGTGGGAGAATTGATACAGCACTAGGGACAGTGTTACAGAACTGTGGGCTACCCTCCCTCTGAACACAACTGATTGCTGGCTTTCTGAAGAAGCAGTTTCTTTCTATCATTTGACTTAAAAAGATGTCCCTGAACATCCCCCCTCCCCCAAAAAAACCCAAAACCACAAGAAACACATGCACTGAAAATAAAACATGGACTTGAAAAAGAAATGTCTTTTTTGTGTTTATCCATGTTTCTTCCAGCTATCTCCTATCATCCATCAAAATTCTCCTAAAGTTCTCATCACAATAGTGTCTAAGTGTCAAATCCAGTTCTTTCCCATTGATGGAGCTATGACAATATCTTCAATAGTTTTCCATCAGTGAATGAAAGTACAGCAATTAGCAAACTATACTTCAGAATATGACAGCATAGCACATGTACACAATTAGTAGTTGGTAGTATTTTTCCAAGCTGTTTATTTCAACTAGTTTAATTTTGCAACTTATCCCAATGTGTTATGGAAATATATACATTTCCCCATCAAACAGTTAAAAATTGGACTTGAAGTTACAAAAATGGGAGATTTCCTTCAACTGTATTTGAGTACATCCTAAAGCTACTGCTGATGGTCTGAAAGAATATTTACCATTCCTGTAACTATAAAGACAACACTGCTGAGACTGCAAGAATGTGGAATACTCGTTTCATCAAAGCACCAATTTTGTTCACTAAGTAAGAAGAAATTACTGCCAGATCTATGGGGAAGAGATAGTGAGATTATCCCAGCTGTAAAAAAAAGAAGCTCAAATTAAAGTCAATAAAGCAAACAGAGTTGATTCTGCCTTCTGATAGGTGCAAGACACATTGCTACAAAATATATCTTGGAAAATCAGGCTCTGAGATTCCCTTTAACAGAATTTTAAAAAAATTAAAAATCATGCCCACTGTGCTTCTGTATTTACAAGTTGAAGTATTCTGTGGCCTCATTTTATATCTCCTTTTCCTGTTTTATATATACACCCTTAGAAAAGGATAAAAAAATCAAGAAAAAAAAAATCTGAGATGATGTTGTTGCCTTGTGATTACTGGAGATTCTTCTACTTTTACTTTCCAACCTTCTTTCTTTGTGAATATTCTTCAAGAAAATGAAATTTTAAAAGTTTTTATCAACACTGGTTAATCTTTTAAGGCCTACACGACAGTAAATTCCTAGGTGTTCCAGCAGTTTGTATAATGCTCAATAGTTCTGATGCTGGATACCTATACAATAAAATAAAACAGCTAGGATCTTTAGAAATGAGATGAGGAAAAGTTAAGTGAAGGACCGAATGAAAGATAATTGGATTTATGCATCAGTGCCTGGCTAGAGAAAGAGAGAGAGAGACTTTTATTCATGGCCGTGAGCCAGGAGTTTTTTTACCAACAAAGAAACATGGAGAAAATTCAACCCACCACAGAACTTTGAATATCTTAGCAGTGAGAAGAAGGGTATGTGCTGGAAAGACCTGGGTCCTTCTCCTTGCAGGCCTAGAAACTGAATTCAGATCCCACTATGCACTGAAGAGTATGATGCAATTTCTCAGGGCAGGAGACCTGTCTTTGATGGTTACCAGAAGAAAAGGCTCAGCGTAACTTATGTGTAGTGCATTGTGCATGACCACAGGCAGAAACTGAGGTGATTAAAAAGCTCAGCAGTCCCTGAGAGGACATCTGAAGATGGCACTTAAATAGCAATGGAGATTTTCCACTCATATGGTGAGTGCTGAGCCTTATGCTTAAGTGTTGTGTTGTCTCCTATATTTAAAAAGTAATACCTGAGACTTCAGAAGCCAAGTGGATTAAACAAAAAGAGCAACAGTCCATTCTTTGATCCTGAAAGAAAGTGTGAAATGGAACAGCTCCCTGAGACACAAGAAAACTTCCTTCCCCTCTGAAAGAGGATGTCTGCCTATTTAGAACAGTCTTTGTTCTGTGCTGTCCCTGAAATGGGTTCAAATAGTGTCTGCAGAGTGCAATTTAGCAAGACCGACAGGGAGCTTGGTAGTCTGTTCACAATTAGACAGTGTTAGTAATCACATAGTAGAGCTCAAGCCCATTCTTTAGCCCTCTATAGTTTACAGCATGGATGTAACAGAAGGAGTGTCCTGGGGACTGTGCTACAACAGTTTGTTTTATCTGGAAAGCACCTAGGCACTACCCTGATGTGCAGCAATATAAAACCACAAAGTAAAATGTACAGTGTGGTACACTCATGCACATATCTCACGCTGCCAGATGTGGTGGGAGGGGTCAGAGACACCTTAATTCTTCATCATTAGCCACCAGGCAGTTTTCTCTCTAGTATCCTCTTTGATCTTAGTGGACTGTCGTGTTATAGGAGGACTTATATTTAAAATTCCTGCCAAGGATCATGCCATGAAAGACAAAAAATTCACACCACCATCAAATGGGTGTCCTAGGCAATACTGAAAGTCATAACTAACACACCAGCCATAGAAGAAAAGCTACTAAAATGGCAGGCAAAAAAAGTAATTATACAAGAGACACTTCAGACTCATAAGGAGTATGAAAATTGCTCCCTGAGAAAACTGAGCAATGGTGGCTATTACTACCTTGCTTTGTCAGATACAGGTAGGATTGGGGCCTGAGGATAAGCAGTTGCATGCAACTTGTGCCTGATATCACAAGGAGGGGAGAAAAGTCGCACCAATTTGCCACAGCCTCATCCTCATCCTGGAAGGGTGACGTGCCTTCACACTTAGGGTTTAAGGTGACTAGCCTAAATCCACCTCTGTGGAATGTGACCAGAGGAGGGAAGGCAACTGGAAGGGAAGCAAGCAACTGGAAGAGTAGGGGCAAACCTTCTGGTAATTTTGCATTGCTGTTATCTGGTAAAGACATCCATGCTTAATGCTACATTAATACTGACGAGTTTTTTGTGAAAATAGCCCACAAGGAATCTAGAGAGCTTGAAGGTATCCTTTTATGACTCAGATGTTCCCATCAAAACTGCTGTTACGTTTGTCAACTGTGATGAATGAGGTTATTGACTGAAGACATCTCTGTCCTAGTCAGATCCACAGAAAATGGACGCCTGAGGAAGTAAGCATAAAAAACTGTGACATTAGCCTTCACAGCTTTTTCAGAAGCATTAGTAAGGGCTAGGGAGTATATCTGTGTAAATATATATCTTTATATGTATTTTATATATATATATATACATGCACACATATATGTATATATATATATACAGCCCTCAAAAAAGTTTGGTTTGCTTCAAGCTGTAGATGAAAGTTGGAGTTGATTTTTATTTAATGAGCTGATTCATCCTAATGGAGTACAGTGCTTTCTTTGCCTTTCTCTGCATTCTGGCTGCAGAGAATGCCACATGCTTGTTACTTAACATAACGTCAGGCTAGTCAGGGAGGACACACATTAGAGAGAAAGACAGAGAGATCACAGAGCTCAGTTTAGAAGTCTGGCTTCCTTTGCAATCCTCCTTTCATCTCATTTCCTTATGTTTCTGTGTTTTTCCTCCATCCTGCTTCTGCAATGAATGATGATGAAAGAACATTCTGTGTAACCCCTGGCAATCATTTTTTTTCCCAGGTAATTTCCTCGTGTACCAAACAAAAACCCAACACTTTAAGTAGATGATGGGTCAGATTTCCCAATTACCAGTGAACATTTTGGTATACACATAATTACCCAAGAGAGATAGATATTTCATTATATATATGCTAAAAGTACCTGGCTCTCTGGGGTAATCATGTGTATAGATGCTCTCAGATGCTTTTTATGTGTCTCAGATGCTTTTTATAAGAAAGAAAAAGAAGCTTTCATAAAAATTAATTTGTCCCAAATGTGTTGTTAGACTTGAAGGGCTCAGTTGGTAGAATTTGGATCCAAGAAAATCTTACAAGTTTGAATGATGACTATTTAGGGAACTGAAATCTACAGATACGGCAGTAACCTATCAGTTGCCTTCTATTTCTAATTGTTTGTTTGGATTTGATTTCTTTCAATAAATATGGTAATAAGATTTAAGGATTGAACACCACACATGCAATCGAAAAAACCATAAAGGCAGTCTTTTAAAAAGAGGCAATAGAGAAGTGACATCAAGCATTCACAGAAGAAATACAGAAAATCTTCATGAAGTATAACCTTGAATCATAGTATAATACTGTGCTTTGGATTATGTGTTTTCTGGGAAATATGTGAATATTCACAAGCTATTGTACAGTATTTTGCTGTTTGACAGTAAGGTATTATGAAGTACTACAGATTGAAGATACTTCTGCTATCAGCTGTTTTTATAAAAAGCTGAAGTTTTCTGAAGATAATTTCAAAAGAAGATTTCTGAGCAGTGAAGACTGTATGGTAATTTTATCAGTCATATTCTGTAAGGAGTCATTCAAATAATCTAATCTAAACTCCTATGTGACACAAACCATAGAATCTCCTAAAGCAACAAGGAATCACTGCTCATCTTGCCTACAAAAACCTTTTCATCCAATATAGTTCATAGAACATTTTGGGCTTTACAATAACTTTGATGTGGTGATTAAAATATTGAATTAACTTAAGCTTCTAGTGAATGTGGCATTTTGATCATAAGCCACTTATTTTTAGTAGCTTACAGCAGAAATGAAGCTGCTTATGCTTCATTTCATTTTCAAGTTTCGTAATTTGTCCTTAAAGTGAAACACCTATAGGGTTTTTTTCTAAAAAAATAAGAATAAGATATATTCCATCATAATTTTTTAGAGTTACAGTAACTGAAAAAGTTCTGAAAGTCTAAATTTTATGTGTGTTTGTTCCCCAGTGAAAACTGAATTCTTCTACATTTAAGAGAAAAAATATTAATATTAGAATAAAATATTTAATATTGCTGCTGGTTAATGGTTAATGCCCGTTTATGCAGTGTACAGCACATCATCATGAATGGTTTATATGCTGCAACTTTTAAGGGAGAGGGCTCAAACTGTGTGCGCCTGGTAGTTAAACATTGACCTCAGTCCAGTGGTGGACACTGTAGGTCATGGCTTCAAAAAGATATGTCAAGAGGAGCCAAAAAAGAAGAACTTTTTCAAAATATCCCTAGAAAATAAGGGCCTGTTATTAGCTTCATGGTTACATTGCAGGGGTATTGAGTCTAGTTCTCAGATTCACTGACTTATTTTCTGTTGACACTCTTAGGACTTTCTACGTTTAATTTTTTTTTCCCCCAATTCTGCCTGATTATGAATTAAATTTAAGTCTTGGATAACAGAAAATGCAAGACTGGCTGTGTAAGTTTTCCTGCTCATCTCTCTTTACCAAACTCCTTTCACCTCCAGAGGTGGAAAATGAAGGATAGCAATATTTGAACAACCAGAACAACAGCTAAGGAAACATTCATCACAGAAAGGACAAACACCTTTTCCTTACCCAGTTCCATCTTCCTTCTCTTTTGGATTTAAATGTGATACAGTGAAAGCTCATATATTTAGATTAGGTTTTTTCTCTTAAAGTTTTCCTAGTAAGTTAAAAGAGCTGGTTTCCAAATAGTTATAATAAGGTAGATGTATTCATTCTTAAATTGAACCAATCATTACACATGATCATTTCCTTTCATTCCTTAGATGCAAAACTTGCTTTTCTGGATAGTGCACTGAGCATTCCTTCTTTCCTTGTTTGCTTTGTTTCTTTGTGATACAAGGTTACAAAAGGATTTTCATACTTTCAGAATATATACCTTTGTAAATTCTTAGTTAGAAATAGAGCACCAAGTACACCAGAGGTATGATAAACAGAGTTGCAATGACCTTCACTGCAGCTTTGCAAACAGCTTAATTTTTACAAGAAAGTGAGACTTGTGGAAAAAACAGACACCTACAGTACATTCATGCATTTTTCACACACTATCTGCATTGTATTGCACAAAAGCATGCTTTTTTCAAGACCACTAAAAATTTACAAAGGATCCATAGAAAAGTGCAAGTATTAGTGCTATATGCTAGCAATTCAAAATCATCAAAGAAAAAGGAAAATCAAAAGCACCTAACATTGCAAACAGTATTATTGTGAGTGAAGTAATTATTTGTCAGTTATTCAGGGTTTCTGCTTTAGTAACAGACTACTTTCCTCATCGTTGTAGTACGTGGATTTTGCAGCTGGTAAAACAATGTATTTGTTATATACCTGCTGTCAATTTTATTTCTCTTAAGCATTAACTTATGCTGGGAAAAATATCTACTCTGCAACATCAGTCTCATATAAAATAGAAATGAATAAATTCAAGACACTGATCAGAAAAGCATGGTAGTCCCTGTTGTGGGACCCTTTATAATGGCTTACATGAATATTTCAATCATCTAAAATATCATTCTGAAAACAGCATGTTAGATCAATGTCCTTTGGAAGGCTGCAGCAAGCCCTTCGTGTAAAGTCATCATTTTGTACACATATTTTCAGATACCTGTGCCATAGGAACCTGTCTTTTGAGATAGCATTTGCCAAGTTCCTATGAGTATAGATTTTATGTCAGTTGAGAGTAGCAATAATACTGCAGCAGTTTAATAGAACTATATCCTGGTGAAAGAACCTATAGAAAAGGGGAAAAAATAGCTCTACAGTGTATGCTTAACTGTTTCTTGTATGATACTGATGTTAACTTTATCACTTTCTTTCATATCAGTTAGATATTTATGTATGGCTCAAATGACATATAGAAAGTTATTTTCCCTGTTGCCAAGACTAAAGGAAGACACAAGATACTTCAGAATGGCCTCATACTTAAAAGTAGAAGATCCACAATAAGAAAGTCACATGTTAAACTGCTAACAACAAATAGATTGAGACAGAGACAGATTTAAGGGGAAAAAGGTCATTGTCAATGTTACTGGGATGCAACATAAGCTACCATCCTTTTTTCTATATCTTCTTACAAAGTCTACAAATCTATGTAGTTCTCCTACTACATGTATACTTAAATATAAAGATGGATGGATAATGGTGAGCAGTTCACTCACTGTTACTCAAGCCAGCAAGAATAAAATGGTCAGTGTAAATATGCAGTTCATGTTGTAAAATTACACTCATTTGTTTATCTATTACGCCCTTAAATTTCAGAGCTTCCCTTCTAGATAGAGTTCTTAGGCTATTTTGATTGGAAAAATTGCTATCACCTCTATAGAAAAGGCATTCAGAGCATTGTCTCACTGAAGTTTTCTCTTTGTCTTTTTTTTGCCTTGTTGTTTCCCTTAATCTAAATTAATCCAGTGCTGTGTGCTTTACTTGATGGATGGGGGAATGAAACAATTTATTTCACAAAATAAGATAATATTGAAGTGGATTTCAGTTTCAAATTCCCAGAGCAAAAACATAATAAACAGAAGACATCAAAACAGCTTGACGTTCATTGGCAAGGGAGTATAAAAAAACAGCTCTTTTTTTTTCCTTTTTTCTCATATATAAAAGTTTTGTCCCAGAAAAACAGTGAATGCGGTATTTCCTGACACCCTGTTTGAAACTTTCTTTCCAAGTACAAAGCAAGACTAACACTCGTTTTTGTCTTTAAGGTATAACAAATCTCATCTAATTCCATTTCCCTAAGAAGGATAGGTGCATATATTGTAAAATTATTTAGAATATCCCACTCCTTCAATTGTATCCTATCCAGAGGTACCCTAAGAGGAATCTTGGCATAGGTCTACACTGTCAGTTAGGTTTGGGTGTTGCTTTGGACCTATGATCACACCCACTGCTTGGACTATTGTGCCGTTTTTTTGTTGAGCTGGGCTACCTTCTCCAAGACCTGAGTCATAAAACTGAAGACTGCTGAGAGTCTGAATTCTGTATTTTAATATGGACTCCTAAGTACTAGACTTGGAGTCCTCATATTTAACAGAAGTGCAAGTTTAACTTGCTCTAGGTTTCACAGTTGCTGCCAACAGCTTGCTTGTAAGACTAGCCTATAAAAGAATAGTCTTTAATTAAAGAAGCTTAGTAAAGTTTATTTCTGCAATTCTAATTATTAAATAAATTTTTAGCACATGACTTTAGTCTACATGTTAATATAATATATAGTTTCTTGTCAGGCACAGTTATACCCTTGCTAAAATATGGTGACAGAACTATATACACCCTTCTAAGTAATGTCCAATTTATAGCTTACATGGATACAATATCATCCACTTTGATTTATACTGTATGCCCTCTAGCAATACAATCCAATGTTCTCCTTGCCTTTTTTTATTGCAGCTACAGTTCTCAGTGCATTAAGGTTGCTCAGATTTTCCTATACTAACTACCTGATCTTTCCAGCAAGTTCAAAACTTAAAGATATTGTATGATGGCTACTCTGTCCTCTTTTTTCTGCTATTACATTAATATTCCTCAAAGTCATTCCTGGAAAAGCAGTAATCTATGACCCATTTTTCCTTAGGCTAAATTGGATGTTCTCAAGTAAGCCAATATATTTAATCCTTTAAAATGGGATCTATGGCAAATCACTGCCTGAAAACTTTAAAAGTACAATCACTACATTAAATTGTGTGCATTTTTCTTCTACTTTTTCTTCTGCATGTGCTACCTACACTTTTCTCCAGACTGCATTCATAAGTTCACATATAAATTTTTCTCTGATGTTTTCAGAATGAAAAGTCTTCTAGCACTGTTTTCTCTCCTGAGTATCCTAATAATATCCTTGGTAAACAAACTGCATCCTTTACCTGATTTCATGCAGAAAGAAAGAATGTCCAGTCACACTATTTGTCTGTGTGTCAGTTAGTCTGCTGGTCTGTCTGTTCTCTTGCCTTTAACCCATTGGCCAACTTCCTCAGCTGAACAAGAAATGTAAAAATCCCCAAGATTATCTTACTACAAGATTTATGAAAAAAGAAGACTACCTACACAGGACAGATATGTCAACATCCCCTCGACGAGACCGAATATTTTGAAGTTGCAAGAGATTTTACGGAAGTTTGACAGGCTTATGGTGTGGCACATAAAATCATGAGAAGTTCAAAACCAGGCTCACATATTCTGATCTTCAGCAAGTCTTATACACATTTGTTCCATGTAAATAAGTAAAATGTATTTTTATACTTTTGTTGAAGTTTTTGAATATTTCCCCTGGAATTCCTTTTTATTTATTTATTTATTTAATAAAATGTTCTTTTAAGGTCTAACTAGAAGGCAAGTAAACAGCAATCCTGCTTTTCAAGCAGTCTGTATCATTCCATTTGCTAACACTCCATCTGGGAGCTCCCCGGTAGGGACACCTTGAACAGAGATCACGGTAGGCTTTAAGTTAATTTAGGAAGTCTTAAGCACCCAATCTATTCAATTCTTTAACATTACCTACTCAATAATATATGTGGGTTTTTTGACTAAGAAAATATCCCATTCTGTGAAAGGAAAAAAACCCCAAACCCCCTCTTTAAAAGGTAGAATATTTACATATGTTCTTCCAAGGACAGTTATTATCATTTTCAGTCTGTTTTTGTTTTAACCTGGCACATTTTCTAAAGAAAAGGAAGAACACAAAATAAAAGTTAGGATTCACAACTGATTTTTCTTCCTTCCTAAAATCTGATATGATACGACTGCACATGCAGTTTGTGTTAAAGGAAGATTCTATACATGTGCCAAAATAAATTGTTATATCCATTGAAAACACAGATTATAGAAAGAGGGGAGGAACAGATTTTCTGATTAACTTAAAGGCAAAATCTAATTTCTACAGATATTTAGTGCATGCCAACATGGTTTAAACAAGCACAGCTGTATACACACAGCAATCAAATAAAGCTATGGGGACAATGCCTTATTGACAGCTAAAAACTGACTATAGAAAGAACAGATGAAGCGTAGATAGATCAATATTGAAATAAATAGTAAAAGGTCATCATTTTCCTTTATCGCTACCTAGAACCAGTGCAACAATGTCTTGAAAGAGAATAGCCAAATGCAATTTCTCTCCTTTTTATTTTTCCAATATTGATTTCAATCAAAAAGGAGGCAGGAGAAGAAGAATAATATATTTTTCTATACGATATCAAAAGCTGCCTGTAAGTAAATATTGGCACTTGACAGATGTGTCAGTTTATTGTAAAACACTTTTCCTTTTTAATCACTGTAATTCTATAAATCTTCATCTGGCATATTGGTGTGAGCTTTTTAGACCAGATGTTCTGCATTTCAGTGCAAGAAAACAAAACAAAACAGAAGGAAACCCAAATCTCTCAAAGACTGCTGTAGAAATTCCTTATTTTTAAAATGAAATATCACCATGTTATGCTGTGTAACTTAATAAGTGACAATTAACATTACCCTTGAGCTGTAGTAACACACAGACCCTCCTTTCCACCTTGATCACTGTTGTCTTTTAATTGAATATGAATATTTTATGAGTAAGAGATAGTAGGAACATAACTTTCTGGCCTTCCTAGGTCTTCTTGTAGAAAACATTTTATATGACGCTAACAGGTGCATAATTTAAAACTAAGGGATAATTTCAGAGCTCTTAGGAAAACAGTGGTTACTAAAAACCCCAAATGCACATTCTAAGAACATGATATAACACAGTGGAAATGAGCAAACCATCTCCCAAATGAGATTCAAAATGCCACTCCAGCAGATGCAGAACTAGTGAGTCCCAACAAAATTAATAGGTAAGGAACTACCTAACAACAAGAAAATCATGTAGTAATAGGAAATCAATCACATATGAAATGAAGCACATACTTTCTAACCTGCACACCAGCTTCTTTCTTCTGTCCTTTACAGTTCAGAATGGATTAAAAGACACAAGAACAAAAATAAGAAATCAATAGGAAATCATGTCACTCAGTGTCTTAAATTCTCCTGTTACATCATACTTGAAGCATCACTGTCAAGAAAGCAACCCTAAATGGCATAAATGGCATATTCTCTAATTATTTCAACAGGGGTTGACCATTTCTTTTACAGAGTATATGTTGGTTTTCTAGAGATTAGAAACTTCAGAAAACCACAAAATGTGTATTTTTGTGTATATAAGCTTAACATTTTATCCCAAATCTAGCTATTCCTGAATAGCAAGGGAATATCATTGTTTAAATGTAACTTTATAATCTATTTGACATTTCTGAGAAGGAAGTTATATATCAGGCTATGGACTGGGTGGAGCAAATTAATGCAGAGACAGATTAATAGCCTCTAGAAGAGAGATAGGAATTAGTGCTCAGAGAGGCAATAGATATCATTCAGAATAGGATTAAAAGATGAAAAAGGCTGAAGATAATCTTTTGACATTCAGCTGACAACCTGATTCTTAGTTTACAAGTAGAAGGAAGGTAATTGCTAGATGATGAACAGGTCAGTACCTGTTCTCTAGGGTGTCTGAAGGGTATTCTAATTAATGGTTGTGTAACATCACCTCTAAATTGCTTTCTGAACAGAAACGTCTGTGTCTTCATCTTCAGGGAAACAGCTTCAGGATTTCAGAGAGCTCATCCTCCTGCCAGCTCCTGCAGTTCTCCAATGGCACAGCAGTCTGTGGGAGGTGACAGCTAGCTGAGCGGGTACGGTGCCAAAGACACCTCAGAACCACAAGAAGCCATGTTTGTTTCCTTTAATCATTGTATATGAAGGGTTTGTGGTTATGAGGCATTAATAATGGAACCTAAAGTGCATAAACCCTCAGAGGTGTAGCTCCACATTTGTGATAATATTTATTTTTCCTGTCTAAACTCCAAAAGATAAATTTCTCTTAATCAAGTAGCAGAGATCTGAATTTACAATTAAGCATAAGCTGTGTTCCCAGTAAACCAGTGTTCCTAAGAATGGTTGAACAAACTGTGATTAAGACTTATTTATTCTGTTTTTACGTTGTTAGGTCAAGCAACTTGCTGTATCAGTGCAATCTGGAGAGGAAATAAAATCTGTGACAGAAGCAAAATGCCATTAACAAACTTTAAAATAACTTTTTTTAAATTCTGCATTTCATTTTCTACCTTCAGGATAGGGGCTGACTGGTTGGAATGGATGCAGGAGATTTAAAACATTGCCTGCGAAAGGAAATGAGAAATCCTGCCTTGATTGCACCATGCACAGCAAGCATGGTTGCTATTCTGTGTGTGGTTTTACGTACACAAACATTGACAAAATCAGACTGAGCCAGAACACTCAGAATATTTCCTGATTGCATCCAAAGTATGTATTGACATTCACTGTCCACTGACCTTCTTGCTGTCCTCTTTCAAATTTTAAATAACCTGTGGGAGGCTCTGCTTCCTTACTGCTCCATTTCAAATCACAGGATATTTCACAAGAAAAATAGAAATGAGGAAAAAGGAAAAAAAACAAGCCTTCACTTTTCAGCATCAATAAGGAACGATTCCTTTTGTGAGAAAAGAAATTATGTTTCTATTTTTGGGTTGTTTTCCCTGTTCAGTTCCCTCAAAAAAGATCAGCTAATAGAATTAAAAACAAAGATGGTAAAGACTTATGTGAACATCTCGATGAATGATTCCTGTCAAAGTATTTAAATGTCTTAGGCCATATAGATTTTATCTATTCCCAGGACCAGAGCAGAAAGACAACTTCAAAAGAATATTTTTCATCAGATAATACTGATTTGTCAGAACTCCACTGCCACTTTTCCTACAAATTTACACTTAGGGTACAATTTCTGGTCAAAAATAGTGTGGGATGCCTGCTGCAGAACAGATCACTAATTATGAATGGTTATACTTTGTTATTCATAGTTATACTGGGGCTAGGATAATTTTTTTTCTGTTGCAATTGCAGTGCCCTTTGTACCTAATAGCATGCTGTTTTAGTGAAAGAACAGGCCAACTCTATTGACTTGATGAGATAGTTATGGGTCTTGCTCTAAATTAGTCTTGCTCTAAATAAAGCAGTATGGTAACTTGATCCAGTGTATGTCTTGTCTGTTAGAAAAGGTATAAATACTACACTCCTGCCATACATGGAAAGTGAAGTTCTGCTCTTTTACCTCATTCCTTTCCTTCAGTAGTCTGAAAACCAAGATCAGCTTAGGAATTTTTCACAAAATTGAAAAACACATTTGAGATTGAAAGCCCTGTGAGTTTCACTGCCAAATAGTCTACAGGAGCTCTACATGATTTGCCATATATTTTCAATTGGTTTCATAAGTGGCAAAATTGCCATACTCAATAAAAGAGCAAGAAGGCACAGATCTGCTTGCATCAAGGGAATTATCTTTGCATAGGCTACATGTACTCTTTGGTTGCTCAAAAATGAGCTCATTTTCTACTCCTCCCATAACCATTTAAAAATTATTTGCTTAACTTATTTGTAAATGGATTGTTGTAATGACCTCATTCTCTGCCAGAAAGGAGTGTATTTGTCCTTGTTGATGTCAGTGAAGTCAATGGAAGTAAAGGTGTCTTTGTACCTTACTAGCTACTGGGCTGTGTCTGACCATTTAACATATATCTTCACCAAAAAAATGTCTTGGCGCAGATAAAATATCTCATAAATTCTCTGCAACCCTGGGCCAACTTATCAAACTCAATGTAAAAAATGCCATGAGTACTCATAAGTTTACCAAGAAGCCATACTTATTGTCAAAGAACCCTGTGTTTTGCCACTGGAAACAAAACTTGAATAACAGTCTTTTGCTTTTTAAAATTTGTTATTTTTCTTATACAGAATACTGAATTAAGTGCATTTGTATGCTTGTCAAGAAAAGAAGAAATAGCACATTATCAAGAAAAATCAAGAGTAGAATAGCTACTTTTGCAAAACTGGCATGGGGTAGGAAGTATTGAAGGTTTTTCTCAAAGCTGAATTTAACAATGTTTTAAGTAGATTGGTACATGGATTTCCAGAGTCCCATGGTATATAATAATGATGTTTTCTGCAGTAGGATTTTTACCCAATCTGTATAAGCTCTGAACATTTGAATGAAGCACAGCAGCAGTGGGGAAACACAACAGGAGGCATATGAAGTCTTACAAATAGACTTTGCCTTTGCAGATATGAAGTTGAACTACACTTTTTTTCCCAGTCTGGTGCTGAAGGTGAGCAGCTGTGACACAAGCTATGTGAAGGCGTTCTTCCTGGTCAGCTGAGTTAGCTTCTCTCTGCTCCATAGTTCCTCTTGTAAACACAAGTGCCACTCTGCCACTTCTTTCAGATTATTCAGGGTAGTTTTAGCTGCTTTTGTGTGTTTGTTGTTCTTTCTCTGTATTCTTCCTAGCTTTGTCTTTGCTTCTATCCAGACCTGCTTCATTATCTAAGCATTCTGCATCACTTCTGTCATAATCTCTGCATATGTCTACTGTTGCTACATTTGTCCTTTCAACATAGCAGACTTACTCCCCAAAACACATAAGCAAATAGCCTGTCGCTCCCCCTTTTCAAACATTCCTGCAATTAAAGCACTTAGCAAACTGGCATGTAGAATGCTGCTAAAGATACATCAAGGTGACTCTTGCCCAGGTTTCTCCTTCTGTCTTGCCAAACAAACATCTGGCCTTAAATTTCCATATTAAGTGTCTGACTCAGCTGAATTCATGAGATAAGTTTTGTTTTTGTTTGTCCTTGCTGGTATAAACAACAATAATTAACTAATACGGCAGCAAAGTTTTAAAGCCCTAAACTGAAACATTTAAAGTGCATGGGAGATTTGAGTCCTGAGAAGGCACTTAGGTGCGAAGCTGGCTGTCTAGGACTGTCACTCAGATGCTTCCCTCATTTCTTACAGTCTCTATATGGAGAAATGCCTCTGGGTCCCTGTTGCAGGGCTGTTTGGATTGATTCCTGTAATGGTAGATGTTGGGCTGTTAGCACTAAGAAAGCACATCATACTGGTCCTGGATAATAATAAATTACTCTGGGTAGTTTATTCCATTCTCCCTGTATTTCTTGTCTCTTCTCCAGCTTTGCTTTTAAAGGACATAATTCCTCTCTGACCCTCAAACTGAGAGGCTGAAGAGATAGAAACGCATTTGTTCAGAAGTAATATTTGATGACTTCTGATCTGCCCGCACTGGCACAAACCATTTCCCCAGTTAATTACCTCAACTTCTGAGAACTGTCCATCAGAGAACCCAGGCTCGAGCAAAGCTGGGTGAACACAGCCGAACTAGCTCTTACTGAGCTGGGTCAAGAACTAGAAATAACACAGCTTGGTATAGTACTACACTATGCTTCTCAGTTACTGCAGCAATATTGCCCCTGGAACTGGAATTGCTGCTCCACAGTGCTGTGTCATGTAGGCACACCAGATTACCTTGGTTTTCTACTAACTTTGTAAAATTAGGGTTCAGTTCATAACTTCAGGAAGAAAATCCAGCTCTGTCTTCCCTGATCTTTTGAATTTTCTTTTCTTTTCTTACTTTTATAAATGGCTGTTTCAAGGCAAATGTAACCACATCTTTTAACACTCATTTTACCAGTCTTTGCCAATCTGGGTTCTAAATCTGACCCATAAAGACTCTTATAAACTGTACTGTAAACCATTACAATAAAGGCTATCCATAAAATATTTACAAGACAATTATTGAAGAAGCTCTTGGGAGCTTAGGATTCCATTCTCCTTGTTTTTTTGATTTCCAAGTAAAATTGTAGTTCTGAATTTTAACAAGGTGGTAAAAGAAAGAGTCAAAATATTGGACATTTGAACCTTCTTCTTGATAATATTCATGCCTGAAAGAAGAGAGTACTTGCTTTTACTTGCTAAATGTTCAGCTTTTTTTGGGATAAAGTATTAGAAGAATAATATGAGTAAAGTAAAATTTCTAGTAAGTGAGTGTAAAGAATGAACATCAAGAAAAAAACATATAGATACCTGTGAATAAAACACTGGATGATGTGATTTTTTTCTTGACTCTCCCATTTTACAGTGTATCACCTTGTGCAACTTATTGTTCTTCATCAGCTTTGCCACTGTTTTCTGTGCTATGGCCTTCCTGCAAATCTCTTCACAAAAGAGAAACAAAATATGGGTTTACTGTGGCTCCTGAAGTGCAGTAAGAGTTTTACTATTGACAAAGTCATAGTCCTGTACTAGATAACTTCTAAGTCACAAGAAAATATCAAAAATCAAAGGCAAGAAGATAATTTGAATGATTTTGTTTTTATGACGTTCACATTTAGCCATTTTATGGCATCACATTAGCAAAATAAATTCTGTTGTCCTTTGAAATTACATAAAACTGATTCAGCATTTTCTCTTAAATTTGAAATTCCAAACATTAACAGATTAATTGGGCCAGCTGCTGGAAATGAGCAGTAATGTAACTGTAAAAGTTTTTCAGATTGCTATCTTTGAATTTATCATGTTTTGTAGTTTGTTAGTTTTACAACTGCATGAGCTAGAAGTACTTATTAAAATAAATTATTTTATTCTATTTATGACAACTGACCCATTAGTAAAATGGCATGAAGACACATTTTTCATACTTGCTAGTTATTCCTTACTTTTGAAGATGTGTTTCTGCATAAAAAAACCCATTAATAATTTGGCTGCTGTGTCTCAATTATAGGGGTTTTTAAAAGGAAACGTGGTCATGGATGTTCCTGAATGGGTTTCTGATCATTAGGTTACTGAGATTTCATCAGTTCAAGGATTTTCTCTAGCAAGGAAAAAGAACTATGGCTGGAGTATGAAATATTTTCCAGGCATAGAGGCAATTTTCAGTGACTAATTATAGCTAGAGGTAGCTAGCAAAAAACATCAGTGTAAAAAAAATCCATGAGTGAAGTTAATATGGAGCTGGTGGAAGTACAGTTTGAAAAGTGTTTGGTGAATGATCATAGACTTACTCATTCCTCAAACAATCTCAGTATAACTATCTGTAATAACAGTGGCTTGATTATGGGTAAGATAAAAGGCACATTTTGCAAGGGTACTTTTTGTGTAGGTGTGTATCAAGGATGAGTGAACCAAATTTGTTCTGGGATGCTATAAGAAACTATTAACTACAAGAACTGACAGGTTTGATGTTCAAAACGTAATGTTGTAAACATATTCCTCCTAAGAAAAGTTTGGGTTTTTTTCTCTTCAAGTTTTCAAAATGAGGTTTGGCCAGGCAGGAGAACAAAATAAATTCTGTGGTAAAATATTTTGGCCTGAGGAAAAATTTTGGGTAATGGAGACCTCAGTTCAATTTCTTACTCCAAAATTAGTGCAGGCATATCACTCTCTTGGATTCGCAATGGAATACAAGCATTATGACAACTATGATTTTGTCTCTTGAGACTACATTAATGAAAGGATTTAGTAGTTGCAGTATGTTTTCCTACACTTACCTTAAGGTCTGCAGCTCAGAGAGTAGAATGAACATCCTGCACCCCACTGTAATGCTATGCAAATTAACCACTCCAAAATGAGAGTCATGCCTTCACATGGATCAGCTGAAGGACACAACAGGGAAGAAATGGATTTATTTCAAATGCCACGTCTTCCAGGCAAAAAAGTGCCCAGTTTACCTGGAAAGTGGCCTTGATCTATGCTTAGCATGTGCTGTCCTCACCTTTTTCTTGAACATTTCTATTAAAGGATGAAAAGATTTCTCATTTCTGTTAAATGATTGCTTTCTCCACCCTTTCCACTTCGCACTTTGTACAAAGAGGAGATTATATTTCAGTATCTTCATCTGTTTAAGGCACTCCTACCCACATAGCCCTCTTGTGAAAAGAGTTATCTTATTCAGCAAAGAGTGGGTAAGAAAGGAAAAAAGGTTTCTAACAGAAGGCTGTTGCATAAAAAATATTAAAAGGAAAAAATATTCCTTGGCTCTCTGCTAAGTAAGAACATTGTCTACTGATCAGAGCCTTCACTAAGGAACAAGGACAGCTGTTTTCTATCTCTACCTTTCAAATGAGAGACCTAACCAATTGGCTGGAGAGTTAATATTTAATTCTTTGTGAAAGTCAGTTATTTGAACAGATAGACATGGGAATATCAGGCTGCACCCAGAGTATGCTGAACAGTTCTAGTCCCCACAATTCAAAAAAGACATGGACAGACTGGAAAGGGTCCAAAGGAGAGTCACAAAGATGATCAAAGGGCACAGAACCTGCCCTATGAGGAAAGACTGAAGAAGTTAGGTCATTTTACCCTGAGGAAGAGAAAGCTCAGGGGGGACCTCATCACAGTTTTCCAGTACTTGCAGTCCAGCCACATGGAGAAGACAAGAGGCAACAGGTGCAAGTTACACCAGGAGAGGTTTCATCTTGATTTAAGAAAGAAATTTTTTTACAGTGAGAACAATCAATCACTGTAACAACCTTCCCCATGGATGTGGTAGAGTCCCCATTACTGGAGGTTTTCAAGACATGACTGGATGGGGTGCTAGGTAATCTCATCTGGGCTCCCTTTCCCAGAAAAGGTTGGACCAGATCATCTTCTGAGGTCCCTTCTAACCTGGGCTGTTCTGTGCTATGCCTTTAAAGTCCAAAATATGTTATAATGATGCTTGATGAGGACTGATGTCTGGGATGAAGAGCAGTATGTTTGAAATATCCCAAAGAAAAGGAAGTTAGCTGAAGGCTTTCCTACCTCAAGTGAATACCTGAACCACAAGATATTGTGCAAAACATGCTCTGCTTCCTTCTCCTCTCTTCAGCATTGCCTTTCAGAACTTTTTCCTCAGCAAGTGGCTGCCAGCATGAAACTTCATGTCAAATACATGCCCAAACACACTACCCAATAGCATACTCAAGACAGAGAGCAAGGCATCTCTAGAGGACACTCAGAGTTTTCCTTCAGGTACAGAGATACAATTTCTTCTCTGTTGTCTGTAAGAAAACTAGGCATTTCACTTAAAATCTGTAAGTGTAGACTCAAAATTTTTAGGTCTTACAGTACCTAACTAATCTGAGCATGGTTCAATCCCTTTCCTGGGTGAGGACCTTCATTTCTCTGCAGTTGAATATCCCTGACAATGTGGGATGATACTACCTCTCTATCCCACAAATTCTTTTACAGACAAATATACTCAAAATTATAAGATTTTGAAAAGCGTTATTTATGATGGGCCAAACAAAGATCACCAACAGACCTATGAGCTATGCCCTGAAACACTGCAGGGAGAATGTCTTTTCTCCAGGGTGTTCACAACCCTACGGGAGGAATATGGTCCCATGAGAAGCTTTCATAGGTAAAGCAATATTCCTTCAAGAATATTGCTGTTACAGTAGTACTAAGATTATTAAATTTCTGGTCCACAAATGTGGTTAAAGAAAAGAGGAATAACTGGGATAAAATCTCAGTTTTATTCTCATTCATAATTAAGTACAGCAGGTTTTAATAACTGAATATTTGAGAAGCATTTCAAAGCTAGGTGTAAAACTTAAAATTACATTTGTGTGTATCATACATTTTATACAGAAAGGGGTTTACATATTTTACACTCTGTCCTGTAATTCCTATTAATTATAATGGAAGTTACAAACAAAGTATGCATTATAAACACCATATACCCCAGAAATCTGACTTTTTATACCTGTGTTCTTTTACATTTTTAAATAAAATTCATAAATCAACAGACTACAGAAGAAATGAAGCAGTACAAACACGGGGATCAGACTAAGAAGTTAAATAAGGGTACTACAGAAATATTAGTCTGTTTTCACTCTCATACTGTGAGTGTAATGTACTGGAATCATAACTCTATGACTATCTTCTCTATTTGCTTTTCTCATTTTCTATGGTCAACATTATATTGAAATTATTGTAAGGGCAAACACCATTGTACAGTTACAAGTACTTTCAATAGGTAAAGTATACAGTATAAAGTTTCTACTGTTGCTAAGTAAATGTCATCTTTCCCAAAACCCACCAGCAAATATTGATCAAGAATCTCAAGTTTTTCAATGAGCTCTTAAGTCAGAGTGAATTAGTTTATGCAGTTTCAGAACATTAATAGCTCCAGTTACAACATTACTATATGTTGTTAGGTTAACTAAGGATGCAGAATGATTTTTGTAATATTCAAGAGTGTAGAAGATGGCTACCTGATAGGCTGCGTGAACAAGTTACTGTGAGGTAAGGTGGTTTGCATCTCCTTCATGGAAAAGCATGAACAAATGTAATTCATGAATACTGAGGGAGCTGGCTGAGGTAATTTTGTGGTTACTCTCAATAATCTTTAAACAATCTTGGTGACTAGGATAGGTGCCTCAGGACTGAAAGAAAGCAAAGGTCACTCCTATCATTAAAAAGGGCAAGAAGGAAGACCTAGTGAACTATGAGCTGGTCAGCATCACCTCAATCCCTAGGAAGATGATGGAACAACTAATCCTGGAAACCATTTCCCGGCACATGAAAGACAAGAAAGTGAATGGGAGTAGTAGGCATGAATTCAAGGGGAAGTCATGCTTGACCAACCTGATAACCTTCTATGATTATATTATTCTCTGAATATTATAGGTTCACATATCAGGAGGCATTGTTAATAATTTTGAAACTTGACCCTGCAGTGAATGCAGTTACATAGCTCGTATGATTACTTTCATGATTATTTCTCCATCTTTTGACCTTTTTGCCCTTTGCTTTCTAGCTGGTTTTGGTCCTGATGAACAGATACAGCCAAGAATGTTCCAGCTTTCATTGTTGCAATCACAGTGTTTCAAGATATTTCATTTGTGGGTCAATAGATGATTGGCCTACATATCACTTTGCGCAGTGAGCCAAACTGTTGGAGATTCCTCCACTAATTTTCCATAATCAGAATGATTACACTGCAAAAAAAGAAGACCCTGAGGAAATAATCTAGTATTCCTCTCTTCACTTTACTGATCTATCTCACAGTCTGTGATAACAGAGGGTGAATATCAGGAGCATAGTGGAGGGGTTATTGGATGTATTAGCACTCCAGTCCTGAGTCATTACCTGTCCATCTGATCTGTCACAAACTATAATGTACTTCGCACTAATGGCAAAAATAGACTTCTTGCTGTGCAGGTGCCGAGTGACTGAAGATCAGCTTTGTGAGGTTCCTGAAAGATATCATTCTCTACCTAAAAGTGGATACACTCCTGTACCTCAAAGGTTTATCTAGTCAAGAATTATGTCTCCAAGGGGGATCCAGAAAGAATATTTTATAAAAGGTGAACAAACAGGGTAAGCATGCTTTACCATGAAACTCTCCCAGCCTCCACAACTTTGCTGAAGTGTTGGGGTTATTTCTATAAATTTTTTACTGACCCTTAGTAGATTTTATTGCATGAATTTAGTTGTTTTCTGAACACTTTTTGTTCACTTTAACATTCATATTGTTCTGTAGCAAGAGATTTCAAAGCCTGATTATGAAGCTGTGAAAAGCTTTCCTTCTGTGAAAAGCTTGTTTCTTTTTGTTTTGAACTTGCCACCTGCCATTTTATTCTATCTAGTTCTTGAAACATTGAACAATCAATTTTTGCTTCCCCTTCCTATAACTGCTGTGATTTTATAGACTTTTGTAATAACATTTCCCATTCATTTTTTTCCTTTCAGGAAGGAACTAGTCTGCTTTACCCTTCTGCATCACGCTGTCCCAGCCCAGGGATAGACTCAAAGCCAGAATGCCTCAGCTCAACAAGACATCTGCTTGTCAAACCTTTTTTCTCAGGTACCATCTAAGCTTTGAATTTAAAGACAACTAGGGTATGCCCTGATACACCATGCATAAGTGCATCATTACAACTGGTAGATTATGACCCATATCAAGTTGTAAGATGAAGTTCTGATGTATCCTTTCCTCTTTACACACAGAATGACACACAGAATCGTACAGGTTGGAAAAGACCTTTAGGATCATCGAGTCCAACTGTAAACTTAACACTGCCAGTTCACCACTAAACTGTGTCCCTAAGCACCACATCCAAGCACCACATCCAGATCTTTTAAATACTTCCGTGGTTACTCAACCACTTCCCTGGACAGCCTGTTCCAATCCCTGACAACCCTTTCAGTGAAGTAATATTTCCTAAAACCCAATCTAAACCTTCCCTCGCACAGCTTGAGGCCATTTCCTCTTGTCTTGTCACTTGTTACTTGGGAAAAAAGAGACCAACACCCACCTCGCTACAACCTACAACCTCCTTTCAGGTAGTTGTAGAAAGCCTCTTTTTCGCCAAACTAAAATCCATTTCCTCAGCTGCTCCTCATAAGACTTGTGCTCTAGACCATTCACCAGCTTTGTTATTCTTCTTTGGACATGCTCCAGCACCTCAATGTCTTTCTTGTGTTGAGGGCCCCAAAACTGAACACAGTGTTTGTGGTGCAGCCTCACCAGTGCCAAGTGCAGGGGGACAATCACTTCCTTAGTCTTGCTGGCCACACTATTTCTGATACAAACCAGGATGCTGTTGGCCTTCTTGGCCACCTGGGCACACTGCTGGCTCATATTCAGCTGGCTATTGACCAACATCCCAGGTCGTTTTCCCCTGGGCAGCTTTCCAGCCATTTGTCCCCAAGCCTGTAGCATTGTGTGGGGTTGTTATGACACAAGTGCAGGACCCAACACTTAGCCTTGTTGAACCCCATACAGTTGGCCTCAGCCCATCGATCCAGCCTGTTCAGATCCCTCTGCAGAGCCTTCTTACCCTCAAGCAGATCAACACTCCTGCCCCACTTGTTGTCATCTGCAAACTTACTGAGGTTGCACTTGATCCCCTCGTCCAGATCATTGATAAAGATATTAAACAGAACCGGCCCCAACACTGAGCCCTGGGGAACACCGCTTGTGACCATCCACCAACTAGATTTAACTCCATTCACCACAACTCTTTGGGCCTGTCCATCTTGCCAGTTTTTTACCCAACGAAGTGTACACCTGTCCAAGCCATGAGCAGCCAGTTTTTCCAGTAAAATGCTGTGGGAAATGGTGTCAGAGGCTTTACTGAACTCTAGGTAGACAACATCCACAGCCTTTCCCTCATCTACTAAGTGGGTCACCTTGTCATAGAAAGAGATCAGGTTAGTTAAGCAGGACCTGCCTTTCCTAAACCCATACTGACTGGGCCTTTAGAGAAAAAGTAGCTAATGGTATCTCAAAGATCAGATCTCTGTGGAAATTATAGTGCAGAAGCTTTGCCCTAAGACACTGAAATGATCCCAGTCCATGGGAGGTGTCTCAACTGCTTTAACTAATGATTGCAGTGATTGCCATAAAAGTTGTTCAAATAACTGTGAGAGCAGAAGCTCAGACTGATAGAGAAGGCATGCACAGCAATGTCATCAAACACTGCTCCTGGGATAACAGCCAGGATGGAGGTAATAATTCCTGACAGAAACCGGGGGATGAATTCAGTCCAAAGGGCATTCATTCATAATGCAAAACACTTTCGAGCAGAAAAAAAAAAGTTCCATATGTGATGAGCAAGGTGAAGCTTTATGAATTCTCATATCAGGTGCAATTTTGGAATGTGGGCAGAGCCAGCCAATAGAAAAATCATATTTTCTGTAATGAAGAAAATGTATGCATGGTACTGTGCCTATATTTAATCCTTCAGAGGTGTCAAGATTTCTTACTGATTATCATGAGCTTCAGAAGCTGTGAAAGAACTTGGTTTGCTCAAACATTGGGATTTTAGAGAAATATTTGGCTGAAAAAAAAAATTTGGCCTTCTCTTAGTCTTCTTAGCTACGTTAGACTATCTGATAGAGTGCCTACAGAGATGAAGGTCTCACTGTGCAAGGAAAAGTGCAAAAAGTATTGTGGAAGAAAGTACCAGCTATGAATTGTTTACAGTTTAAGTAGAAAAGATGGACAGAGAATAGAATAAGAAAGAGAAAAATCAAGCAATAAGACAAACTTTACATAATTGTTAGGTTCAATAGGTAGTCTACTTAGAAACAGTGCCAGAATCTACACTGCCTTATTCTAAGGTTAATAACTTGCCTCTTGGATCACTTTACATTACATATGACTTTGGCTTCCTAAGTAAACTGGATGCTGTCATATCAATACCCTTTTTTTGGCTCATTTTACATGATTTTTCACAGCTAGGCATGTAGGACTAGAATTTCCTTGTGTGAAAATATTTCTGGAAATTTGATTGTAAGTTGCTGGTGGTGTTCATTGAAATCTTTTATACTTTCAGTATCTCAGGGAAGCTTAGCTGTGTAACATTTGTCTTCTCCTAACAATTGCAAGTAACACAGTAGTATCTAGGCAAATGTACAGATCAAACTACTGAACTAAAATATTTATAGATATTATTAAAAAAACCCAAATAACAAGCAATCAAATAAACAAACCCCAGAGAATTCCCCTTTCCAACAATTTGGATAATATAGCAGCCCACTTACAGATATTTCACAATTAGTGAAGACATTTGAATTCACTGAATAAAAGTTACTTCTTGGGTAATGTTGAGCTGTAGGAAGGTGGTTTTTCTGAGTATATTCCAAGGAGCACCTAACAGGTTGAAAAAGATAATGCTTAAAAATACTTGTTCTGTGTGATGTAATTCTTTGTGAATGAAAGCAAAATCAGTGATTTCATACCTGTCTGGGAGCTAAAATTCTTCTCAGGCTCAAACTGAAGAGTTGCACCTGAAACTTGAAACACGATTGTTTCTGAGATGTTTCTGCATCTCAGGTGGGAAACCTTTGGCATTAAGATTTATCAAAAGTGGGAGAGAATATTGTATGTATGAATTTGGAGTGAAAAAAAGGTTGTAAAAAGATTTGTTGTAACTACCAGAGCAGTGATGGCTGTGCAATATCAGCCTTTGCCTCCTTCTTTGTCAGCAGTGAAGGAATTAATGATTGATATCTTGTCAAAATTACAACTATATCAGGATAGTTTGGGTCAAAGAAGAATGTTATCTTTTTACTGAAACAAGTATGGTCAAAATGGGTTGTATTTTCCTTGAAAATAAAGTGCTGTGATGGTGAAACTGAATGTGAAGTTCCATTATTTTTATAATGCCGTGTGGTCTGCAAAACAAAAATCCATTCCCAGCTAATCCAGAACAGGTATGAGCATGCGATCTCACTTCTGTTAAATTAGCCAGAATACACAAAGCAATATTTATGTAAGCTTTGTGTTTATGAGAAGACAGATAATATCTGTTTTGGCATACGTTTGTAGTGACTGGATCATATCTGATCCAAAGTAGAGTGTGCTAGAACCTCCATACATTTTTTCCCCTAAGTGACTGTGCAATGGCAGACGGAGTTGAACTATGTCAGTGCTGTATGTCATATACTCACAGCACACAGCATTCAGAGACCTTAAATCCAGACTGACTGTCTCGTGGAAGTGTGATATTAATCAAATTGCCTTAAAAGGTTAGTATCTAAGGGCACTCTGAGATGCTCTAAGGTATCTAAAACAGCTGCATGCACCTAGTAGATATGTACAATCAGACCTGGCATGCAACCAGCCTTCTGAATGGGAGCTGGAACCTAAGAATGATATGTCACGAAGGCTGAAGTTTCACCGGGCACCTGCGTCTCAGCAGCTGGGTTCAGCCCTTAGACTTGGAGACAGCTCTTGTAAATTCTCTGATACTGAACTCAGACAAAGCATGACTGGAGCTGAGCTGTGCTGAGCTGAGATTCAACACTATCATCTGTCCTGTGGTATACTCTTCAATATTCTAGTGTAAAGCTTTCAGTAATAATACCATGTTGATTGCAAAAACATTTTTATATTGTACTTGTAAAAATGATAGTGATAATGAAAGCATATGAATGTATGGTGCCAGGTATTAATCAAAATATCCCAAATAAGTACACTACAATAGCTATATATTAAAAGCAAATCAATACACCAGTGGCTGCACAGACCCCTACCTTACATGCAGTTTGGGGAAAAAAAAGTTTAATTTGTACTAAACTTTTGCTTGATTTACTGGACCACAATCCTGGTTTGAAGCTATTCAAGTGGCCCATCACTTTTTCCATCTTTGCACCTCTTCTATGGTTTGGGCAGCATTTGGTGTGCGTTTGGTAGAAAATTAGACTTGAGCTTCCACCAACAGAAACCTCCTTTGTGCTCACTAAAACCACTCATCAAACAAAAGCTTAAACTTTTGGCATGCTGAGGGTATTTCCTTCCAAAATTCACCACTGCTTTCAAATAAGATTCTAATGTAGATGTGTCTGTAAGTATGTCAAAAGCCCACCATCCAATTAATCCACAAAGACACAGAAAAATAAAGGTTTGCTGTCTTTTTTTATATATATTTTATTTTATTTTTAGTAATTTTCTTCTGGTATGATATAAGCAAAATAATGAATTATCAGAAGTTAGAATTAATAAGCTGCGATTAATATTTTCTTGTTTATTTCTTAAGCATTTGATATTGTTTTGGGCAGGATGCAGGACTAATTTTGACTCTCCTCTTCTTGTGATTCTTTGGATACTGGGGACATGTAAAGGAATTCTGGAGTTTTCTTTGTATGAAGTTACCAGAATGAATGCTGTATGGTGAATGCACACAACAATGCAATTGCTGCAACAACCATTTCCCTAGATAAAGTAATTTTACCTTATCTGCCACTGTTTTAATGCCAGATGCATAAAATTATTATTATTATTATCATCATAGTAAGCTTTCTACTGCTTAGAAGTCCTGAGAATGGTGCAGACGGAGAAAGGTAGGAGGTGGGGAGTCCAAAAAGCATAAAATTGGAACCCAAGTTCCTATAATAGTGCTTTAGCCATAGCTGGAGCATGTCTGGAAAATACCACTATGTAATATCCTTGGTCCAAAGACTATCTATAGTGAAATAGAAAAAACCTGGAAATACATTTTTGCTCCATCGCAACTGCAGACTATTTCTATTTTCTGTTTTATAGGTCAAGCAAATATTATATAAACATTTTTTAATCTGGGGGGGGAACACACATTGAATTAATTTTGAAAACTGGCTCTGCTACTACAGGTGCAGAACTATACTGAAAAAAAGGTGTGCTCATAGCAGCAGTTCTGGCAATACCCTAAAGAACAAATAGATTTTTATCATTACATGTCACTTATTTTTAAGAACTGCCAGAATGAGTTACTTCAAAAGCCTCTCTCCCAGAATCTCATCTTTAGTGGTGGCCAATAGGGGATGATAAAGAAGCAGGACAGTGGTAGCAAAGGATCCTTCCACAGAATATTATTCAATTGGTATGTAGTTTAAGGATTTCCTGGGCCACTAGTTGCACCCAGGTCATTGTGTTTAATAGTTATTGATATCACCTATCCTGCATGAATTTGTCTAATTTGTCTTTAAACCTTTGGCCTCTAAAACAGCCTGCAGTAATAAGTTCCACAATTTCATTAGGTGTCATGTGAAAAAGGTGTTTGTATTTGTTCTTTTAAAATTGCTGCTAGTTCCACTGTGTGCTTGTTGTTCCTTTATTGTAATAGTGAATAAACATTGTTTATTCACTCCAGTTACGCTGCTTATGTGCTCATAGATCTCTGTACAGTTGCCTACTTCATTTTTTCCTAAATCATTTACAGATCTGTGTGTGGTAAGTTTTTACTTCTGGTAAAGGAGGTAAACAGACTTTTCCTTCACTGTGTATGTGGACATGGATTTGTCACTAGGAAAAGCCACATTCTGTGAAACCCGGAGCCCCACATTTTCTCAAAATTGCAAGAAACCACAACATTCAGGGCTTTTGCCTTTGTTTCCATTTGTAATACACAGTCCAGAAGCAGCTGCTTTTGAAGATTACACAAAAAGGAATCAGGCAAGTGGACCCTGGGAATGACAGAATCCTCTCAATTTGCAGTGTACGGTCTGTCCGTAGAACCATGCAGTTTCATTATATAGTTTAACATCTAGTCTAAACTACTGCTAGTCTAAAAAATTAACATAAAGTAGCAATATCACATTAGCAGCACAATAACAACACAGTGAAGTTCTATAATGTGCTATACCTTTAACCAAAATTTTTTCCAAGAGCAAAAAATGGCTTCAGGTATTTATTGGACTGAAACATTAAAATAAATATAGCAAATGAATTCTTAAAAGCCTGTGTAGAGGTTGTAACTTTCAGTCTCCATCCAATCCTAAAAGATACTATTTTTTCCCCTATTTTCTTTAACCTATCAGATAGGAAATATAGTTGGCTGGTTCTAAGAAATATCTCTCTCTCTTTCTTTTTTTAATTTATTTTATTGTCCTATTCCACCTACTTCCTCTGTGATGTTGAGTACTCTACATAACAGCATGTCCTTGCATCTTGATTTTTCCCAGATAGTTAACACTTCAAAGGAATCCAGTTTGGAAACACTTTATTATCTACATACGAAGTACAATTTACATCTAAAAATATAAAATGGTTTTTTTTTTCTGAAATGTAGAGGATATGAGGTTTCTCTTGTTTTGGCCCAATAGGGTAGAGTTATGTTTTGGCCCAATAGGGTAGAGATAAGTAGTTTTTGGCCATTATGGTAGCTTCCTAAAACACTATGGCTAGATGATAAAAGGTGAAACTTGGGACTTGTTGAATTGAGAATCCAGACCCCTCAAATTTAGATGTCTGTTTTGTCTAAAATTGGTCCTCTGGGCAGGGCTGGTCTTGTGCTCCTCCTGGAATTTCTGTACATTTCACATTCAAAACTCACTGCAGAAAAAGCAGAAACAGGCCTGGTGAGAGGCACCATAAATTTAGGCTCCCTGCTATCAACCTGCTAACAGGCTGCTCCAGCAGCAGGATGGAACAATGGTCCCTCATGGCCACAACCCACGTGGCCCTCCCAGCCCTGAGCTCCTGGCTGCATCATGGTTCGGCTTGAGGAGGAGTATGAGCCATGCATTCCCCTACTCTTCATTCACTGCCGGGTGGGACCATGCCTCTTGGGGATGTTGCGTTACACCAATGTGGAGCCCATTCTGCTCTACGGCCATTACAAAATCCTTGTCTACCATGTCAGATGAGATACCTGTTTTCCTGTAACCACAAATATCTCTTTCAAGCCCTTTAGGCAGATTTTTCCATAGATATGGGGAGATTTGGCCAGGAGTCATAGGTATAGCTGCCCTAACTCAACATTTTCAGAGCATGCACAAGAAAACGTATTTAAAGGAGCAACAGAATTTTCAAGATATGACTGAAGCCTCATGAATTTACACAGCTCAGAGCTGAACAGGTCTGGAAAGCAGACAGACTGGAAAAGCCATCTGTGACAACACTAAGTTCCGGTGCCTGCCTTGCAGCTGAAAGGGGGCTTAGGTAGACTAAATCCCATAGGGAAGTTCATGTATACAATGTCACACTCTTCCAACAAACACAGCCACAAAACAGAGCTGTGGAATAAAAATTCAATGTAAAATCATTTAAGTAGCACTGTAAATTTAACAAGACAACTGCATTTGTTGACTATTGCAAGCCTCTATCCAGATAGTTAATGGTTATACCACCAATACAATTAAAGATACAAATCATTTGCATTAAAATTGAGTATCAAGACAAGTTTTTAACAATTGTTTAAATAGTTGCTGCTCTTGGGTCATTATTGGTATTAGATACACTAAAGCAGTTAATGCAGGTAAAATGTTAAGAGATCAGTTGTTCTACTAGAAAACATAAGTAATGCGTGGAGAATGTCCTGTGTCAGATGCTTTGCGTCTGAAATAGAGGTAATGTGCCTTTGAAAGAGGTTTTAAACTTCTGCAGTAGTGGATTATCATGTGTCCTTGGGCCAACACAGTAACATTCTTTGAAGCATGAGGCTTTGGAGACTTGGTAAAATGGATACAAGACATTTTAATAATGGACATATAATAGAAGTAGAATAAGGTTTTGTTCTTCCCTTTGGATAAAATCTGTGTCATTGAAGTAATGTAAGTAAATTTTTGAGAATAAAAAGTAGTGAAAGATAGTATTAATAAATGTATCTCTTCACACATTAAATTATTTAGTATATATAAAAAGTAATTATTTTTTCTGTATTTTGAATACATCCAGTTCAAAGGCTAGTTAAAAAATGAACTTATTATAGAAAACTCAAATTCATTCCTCATTCTGTTTTTCCATATTTATAAACACTGATAAAGGCACAATAAAGAAGGCTTTTATCAAAAGCCTGCAATGGGGAAGACACATTCTCCTAATACATGCTCATAAAAGCACGGTATAACCTAAAAGTAGCTGCAGTTAATCAAGTGTGTAATATGAGGTCAATATTCTGTACTCAGGCAGCAATATATATTTACAGTGTTTACTTCCTGATGATGTTATAGAATAAGTAAAAAAAGGCCAGACTTTCAATACTATATCTGAATTTAAACTGAACCCAGATTTATTTCTGCTTTAAACTTGAAGGCCTGAAACTCATTTTAATCTAAGTGATATTTGTTGTTGTCACTAAACAAATCAGATTTGTTCTTCTTGTTACAAATACAAACTTATCTCTCTCACAAGGTTGGCTGTAAATTACAGAACAAAGATATGTTTAAAGCTCTTGGGACAAACTGGAGGAATTTTAAACAGGCAAACACAAACTACCTTGTGAATCTTCTGGGTTGCTTCTTTATGCTTTCACCATTTTTAAATAAGAATTTGAACTTGTCACTGTGCATTCTGTAAATAACAGAATAATATTCTCCTTATAGTTTTTTAGAGAGAAAACATAATTCATATGCAATCAGTTAAGAGAGATTTCACTAACTTATTCAAGATGTCATGTATAATGTTCTTAAAATGAATCGCCAACACAAAGTTTTTCTATTAAAATAAACCTCTGGGAATTTATGTTGGTGAAACTTTCTGTATTATGATCAGTAATGCCTTGTCTAGAAAGTGTACACAATTTAACTTTGAGTTTATTTAATTTCCAAAGTGTCTCCAGGAAAGAGTTTCTTCCAATTATCTATCTAAAAGACAAAAATGGCAAGTAAAGTACTGAGGGAGATGTTTCACTGAGAAGGGGTTCGCTTTGAATCATCTCTGCACTTCATTATCCTCCAATCAAGCAATCAAATTTCTTCACCTCTGGAATTCACATTCTGCTGATTATCGTTTATGTACTTTAATTGGTTACACTGTAATTTCTGGCTAGACCCTTATGAACAAAAGGACTGTTACTGAAGGCTCATTCACAGTTTTAGTCCCCTTTTTGTAGTTGGCTAACAGATTCCCTCCAGATTTCTCTATCATCACCTACACAGCTCTCCCACTGGCTATAAAATACTGCAGCAGCTTGTAGGTAATTGATCAGACAAGTGAACTGTAAAATATTCATTTTCTACTTCAACAGCTAGATAAATCTCTTGGGAAGTGGATGAAAATATTGCTTATGCACATCAGGGTCGATGTAGTAATAGCAAGGTTGCTGATAAGCAGGGGTCTGCTACAGAGTTAATGCTTAATTCTGTTCCACGCCAGAGATGGGAAAGCATGCAGTCTCCCTTTGCCTGCAGCTAGGAGTCTCATTATATACTGAACCCGAGGCATCAACACCAATGCACCAGCCATGGTGCTTCAGGGATGGTGCTTCCTGTTTTGATTAATCAGGTTCATCTCGGTGTAACATGCCAAAGAACAAATTAACACTTAGTTACTGTAACCAACATGCTAAGTACCAAAATATTAATGAACAGGAGAGCAGGAGTGAAAAGGGATTGACAGAAGAGGAGAAGGAGAGATAAACCCCGCTTTTTTTTTTCTTTTCATCAACAGTTATCTTTACAATCTCACTTTCTGAGGTTTTTTTTGCACCAAGTTTTCAAATACCTGTCAAGGTGCTTTAATTGAAAGCGTTTAAAAGCAAACTGCATACAGACTTGTAGAGCAACAGCAGAAGATAGCGAATTCTTTTCATCTTTATCTTGCTGGGTTGCCATAGCAAGAGAATCTGAAGGGAATTAGCAATAGCTTTGTTTCTGACTCATGTTAAATGTGTATTAGGCAACGTTACTCGAGCCCAAAGTATACTGCTCAGAAAATACATGCAATCCCTTCACCTGCTTTCTTCTCACACAAGAAAGAAAAAGTGAAGCTGTAAGTATTGGAATATTAACGGCAAATTTTTTCCCCGGTGGTTTGTTTTTGAAGCAGCAGAGAACATATGTTCGTTTCCCATGTCCTTGGAGTGTGGTGTCAGTCAGCTTAAGACGAGGTATTTGAAATAAAAAATAGTAGATACTATGTATGCCACAGTAGTTGTGACCACCTGGGGAAGACAAATGGAACACTACAATTTTGCAGTGGAAAATCAAGTGTATTAGAGGTGCTGCAGCATCTACTGTAGAGATGCTGACAAGTAAATTGCCTTTCTTGGATCAGAATGTCATTTGCTTTAAGAACAAAAGATAGGTCCACGTTTCTTTCCATATCAGCTAACTTCTGATAATTTAAACTTAGTGCCAGAGAAAATGATGGTAATAAATTGGTCAATCAGAAAATTTGGACGCTTGCTAACACCAGATGGCATTAGCCAAGGATACTTTTTTTTTCCATTATACTAGTAAATAGACTTGTTCACACATAATCATGGTTTTGAGGTGAAACCCCTAGGCTGGAATCAGCTAAATTACAAATGCATGCCATGGCATTCAAGACTCTCTCAGGTATTGTCTAGTCACTTGACAACCCAAATATTCTGAAATGTGTTCCTTCACTCCCACAGGCAAGGCAGGCTGTGCATCTTCTGCAAACAGTAAGACTCAGATTTTTTGGTATGCTTTGTATATTTTTTTAATGCAATTAAAGGAATGCACTTTAATAAACATTCTGAAAACCATATTCTGGGTTTCTAGTATCCCAGATGCAGAGTGTTGTACCTCATATTTTTTTCTGAAAAAGACTGGTGAAAATGAAAGTACCTATTTATAGTGAGAAAACTATTAAAAAAAAAGAAATATTAGAAAGCAATACAAAGTAAAGAAACACTAATGAAAACAAATACTGGAAATAGTACACAGTTCCCCTTTGTTGTCCTCGATACAATAAATCCTGCTATTTTAGCACTTCCTGAATTCTCACTCAGTTAAAAGGATAATTAAAAACAAAAATAAAGTTCTGTTAGTAATGAGGTGATAATGAAGTTCACCATGCAAATCAAGTGTCTTTTTAATAACTGTGTGTAACCTTTGCTCTTTGAATGCCATTTGTAACGACAGTAATGTGTTTAATGGGAAATAGATAGATAAGGAACTGTCTTTTCTAGTTAGGTTTTAAATTATATTATTTTCTCTAATATATATTTAGAGTAAAAGAACCCCTTTCCTTTCCTCAGAAATAGCTTTTTTCTTTATTTAGATAAGAGGTGTTAAGAAAAGCCTTCACCCATATTTTTTTCCTCTGAAAATATTTTTATATCCATTTCTGTCCTTGCTTTCGCCTCAAAGTTTCTATTCATACTTCACTGAGCTGTACAAAATTTGTTTGGTAAGTTCCTATATAACTCTTTATTAGGAGCCACTCATCTCTGAAAATAGGAATGCCTTTGTTTTCAGAGTCTCTCTTTACATGATTTTATAATTTCCTTTTTAAATCCAGCTAGATATTGAAATCAGGAATAGCCTAGATAAGCATGTACTGTATTTTACAGATTTCTCTCAGTATTAAAGTCTTCTGCCTTCCATGAAGTTTTGTGAAGGACCAACTCTCCTTTATGGGTCAGAGCTGCTTAGAAACATTCAGGCACTACTGAGCCTTAATCACCTTGGGTACTTTTCAATCACCTTTATGTCGAGCTCATCTCTCTTTTTCTATTTGTATGACACAGAAAATGCATTTAGTCTTCGAGTTGAATTTTTTTTTTTTTTTAATAAATACTGTATTGCTGAGAAACATGAAGAGGACACTGAGCTATGCTCCTGTGGAGAAGGCACAGGGAGGGGAGCTGCCCAAATGTGTGTTGCTGTCCCTCAAGCTTAAAGCATTTTGCAGAGCACTGTTGGTAGGTTGGAAGAGTTGAATGTGAAGAAAAAGACAAAGACTGTAGAGGCTCTAACACAAACAGAAATACCAAGAGGAAAAAACAGAAGGGAGATCAGGGCTAGAGTTAAAGAGGAGAGGAGAAAGGGGAGAAAGCCTGAAAGAATAAGGTGAAACAAACAAAAGGAAAGGCATAGGTAAGGCAACACAGTTCTCTTTCCTCTTTCTTTGCCCTTTAATTGCAGGTTTCATTGTTTGTTTTCTTCCACTTAACTAGGATGAATTTGTTACTGTAAGGGTTATAGTAAAAAACAAAAATAATTTTAACACAAATTCACCAGACTACAATCACACTGTTGATACCATAAAACCCAGTTGAAAGAACTCTCTAAGACTCCATTTTGGAGTTTTAGCAAGCAGGCATTCTTTTATTACAGTGCCAGATGCATGGGGGATAATTCCTCCTAGTATGCATATCTACTGGAGTTCATTTTTGACATTTATACATGAAAGTTAACATAACACGCCTAACTAATACATAATCATTCATTTGACTCAACATTCTCTTCTACCATTGGTCTGTATCTTCTTTGCTTAAATTTAAAGCTACAGTGTGATTTTAATTCACTTCCCATGCTCAAGGTGGGAGGGTAGTCTTTTTGTCCCTCAGTTGAGTCGGTGGTCACAATCTGCCCCTGCTGGAATTACCTTTCCCACAGTTTGAGCACCTTCTGGGCCAAGACGTTCCCTTTTATCACTGTTGACTGATTTGCAGCCTTCACAGAATCACAGAATGGTAGGGGTTGGAAGGGACCTCAGTAGATCATCTTGTCCAACCCCCCTGCTTGAGCAGGCACACCTAGAGCAGGGGTCACAGGACCACGTCCAGGTGGGTTTTGAATATTTCCAGGGAAGGAGACTCCACAACCTCTCTGGGCAGCCTGTTCCAGTGCTCTGTCACCCTCACAGTAAAGAAGTTTTTTCTCATGTTTAAGTGGAACTTCTTGTGTTCCACTTTGTGCCCATTGCCCCTTGTCCTGTCATTGGGCATCACTGAAAAGAATCTGGTCCCATCCTCTTGACACCCACCCTTCAGACATTTATAAGTATTGATGAGATCCCCCCTCAGTCTTCTCTTCTCCAGGCTAAACAAACCCAGGTCTCTCAGCCTTTCCTCATAAGGGAGATGTTCCAGCCCCCTGATCATCTTTGTAGCTCTCTGCTGGACTTGCTCAAGCAGTTCCCGGTCCTTCTTAAACTGGGGGGCCCAGAACTGGATGCAGTATTCCAGATGTGGCCTCACTAGGGTGGAGTAGAGGGGGAGGATAACCTCCCTCAACCTGCTGGCCACACTCCTTTTAATGCACCCCAGGATACCGTTGGCCTTCTTGGCCACAAGGGCACATTGCTGGCTCATGATCAACTTGCTGTCCACCAGCACTGCCAGGTCCTTCTCAGCGGAGCCACTTTCCAGCAGATCAACCCCCAACGTGTCCCTTATCTTCCCACCCTTCTTTGTAGCAGGATGTTTCCACTGTTAGTCCTTGAAGTTCTACTGATTTGTATTCTTTTAGGAGGTTCTTGTCAATGAGACGTTCATTGCTAATACCCTCCTATCTGGCCCAAGGATTACTAAAATTCTCAGGTGTTAGTTTCCATTCCTAACTGTGATCCTTTCTTGATTACTAACAACTCCTGCGCTATTCCATTTCATCCAAGAAGAATATATGTATATACACACATTTGAGGCAACAATTCTGGTGCGTTGGTCAGGCAAAAATTAAGCACATCCTGTCCAACACAAAAGCCAGAGAAGAACCTTCTATCTTTTAGCTTTTGTTCAAGGTATCACTGTGGTTGCCTGCTTTCAAGTCACTGTCCTATCCTAGCTGCTTCTGCCTCTTTTACTAAGAAAAATTCTTCATGCATCCATGAATCTGCTCCAAAGCACTACTGTCCCAGTCCAAGCACCTTGGTACTTAGAGCAGCCTAAGTTCAAGAAAGTTCTAGAAAGTAGGCATAGTCCCTGGAGAAGTTATATTAACAATGTATTTGGTTTACGTGGCAAGGTTTTGATAGCAGGGAGAGCTGCAGGGGTGGCTTCTGTGAGGAGATACCAGAAGTTGTCCCCATGTCAGACAGAGCCAGTTCCAGCTGGCTCCAAGACAGATCGGCCGCTGGCCAAAGCTGAGCCAATGAGCAATGCTGGTAGTACCTCTGAGATAACATATTTAAGAAAGGGTAAAAAACACTGTGTGGTATCTGTGTGAGAGGAGTGAGAACATATGGGAGAAACAACTATGCAGGCACCAAAGTCAGTGAAGAAGGAGGGGGAGGAGGTGCTCCCGGCACCAGAGCAGTTTCCCCTGCAGCTCGTAATGAAGACCATGGTGATGCAGATTATTCTTCTGCAGACCTGGAGGATGATGATAGAGCAGATATCCATCCTGCAGCCCATAGAGGACCCCATGCTGGAGTAGGTTGTTGTGGTTTAGCCCCAGTCAGCAACTAAGCACCACACAGCCACTCGCTCACTCCCCCCACCCCAGTGGGAAGGGGGAGAATCAGAAGAGCAAAATTAAGAAAACTCATGGGTTGAGATAAGAATAGTTTAATAATTAAAACAAAACAGTAATAATAATAAAAATAATAATATAATGAAAAGGAAAAGAGAGAGAACCTGGGGAGGGGGTGGGTAAAAAACCAAACAAACAACAAGCGATGCAACCACTCACTGCCTGCCGACTGACGCTGCCTATCCCCAAGCCATGATCACTCCTCCCCTGGCTAACTCACCCCCAGTTAATATACTGGGCATGACATCATATGATATGGAATATTCCCCCCCCCGCCAGCACACATCCGCTGTCCCAGCCCTGCTCCCTCCCCTTCTGGCCTCCCATGCCCCTGCTAGGGTAAGGGAAGCTGGAAAAGTCCTTGACCAGTATAGGCACCACCTAGCAACGCTTAGCACCTACTTAGCGCTTACTTAGCAACAATTAAAACATCATTGTGCCATCAGAACCATTCCCACACTAAATCCAAAACACACCACACCAGCTACAGTGAAGAAAACTAACTCCATCCTAGCCAAAACCATGACAAGGTGGATGTGCTCTCTAACCCTGTGGAGAGTCAGTCTGCATTGGAGCAGGCTCCTGGCAGGACCTGTGACCCCGTGGAGAGCAGCCTACCCTGGAGCAGGTTCATGAGCAGGACTTGTGACCCCGCGGGGGACCCACGCTGGAGTGGGGAAGGACCTATGTTGGAGGACTTCATGAAGGACTGTATCTTGTTGGTGGGACCCCATGCTGGAGCAGGGGAAGAGTGCAAGGAAGAAGGAGCAGCAGACACAAAGCATTATGAACTGATCACAACTCCCATTCCCTGTCCCCCGGTGCCACTAGAGGGAGGATGTAGAGAAATTAGAAGTGAAGTTGAACCTGTGGAGAAGGAAGGGATGAGGGAAAGGTGGTTTTATTTTTTGTTCTCATTCCTCACTATTCTACTCTATTACAATTAATTGGCAATAAATTAAATTACTTTCCTCAGGTCAAGCCCGCTTTGCCCACGATGGTAAATTGGTAAGTGATCTCTCTGTCCTTATCTCAATCAGGGAGCTTTTCATCATATTTTCTCCCCCTGTTCTGCTGAGAAGGGAAAGTGATAGGAGAAGGTTTGTTGGGAACCTGGTGGCCAGCCAAGGTCGACCCACTGCAAACAGGCAGCCAGGGATGATGTTTGTTCTGCTGTTTGAGGTGTAAGAAATTACAGATGGATTTTTTTTTTTTTTTAGGAAGGATGGTGATAATTCTACATAAAAGCAATCACCAACAAAGGAAGTCACTTGTTTCCATATAACTCTTCTATTCTGGGGAATACAGATGCAGATTTGTCACTACCCAGGAAATGCCCCAGTTTACAAGCCATATTCACTACTGGTTGGAGTGTGCAGAACAGCCCTGATGGAAGGCTGCACTGCAGCGTTTAGGGCTTGCAAATGGGAGGGTTGGGTATTCTGATCCTTGTCTCAAAGAATGTGTTTTGTATTTTATATTTAATAGTGGCTGGAGAGAAGACTGTAATCTCATGAATAGACAAGTTTGTGTGCAATATGGGTATTGCCCCAGAGGAAGAAAAGCTGTATCTCCTGCTTAATGGGTAAGTGCTCTAAGCTGTAGGCCATTATAGAAGATGATCTGCAAGTCCCAGATCCCATGTGTTAAAGGAAACACAGAAATAGAAATTACATTCCCTTTCTCTGAGTAAGTATTGTGCTTTTCTATGTGCCACTACTGGTGAGTTTAACACCATTTTCTGTAGGATATAACAAGAGTCTAAATATTTGCAGCAATATTTCAATTGGAAATAATACTAAAAACTCACAAATAATATATACAAATCTTAGTATACCTCATATACATCTACTACCAGAAGAAAGAGAGCTATCTTATTGTTTGAACACCCTTCTACTGCTTTTCATTTTCTCTGAATGCTTTATCTGGCTGAACTTGGCCATTTTTAGGCTCTTTATGCTATGACTATTTTTCCTTTAACCACTGTAGTTTTTCCAGGCATTAACAATAGTTGTTATATAATTCATTTAAATGCTGATAAACCTTTTCCTTTCATTGTAGAAATTTGATGTGTCCGTTTTCCCCTCAGTGCTGAAGTACAGGGCTCTATGCAAGATAGTTCTTTTGTTCAGTTAATCATTTACCTGCCTTTCCATAAAGGACTCTACTCCACTTTCAACATCAATATTTCAAAAGTCCTTTTCACCATTTTACTTTTTTTCCAGTTCTGGTTGGTTATCAGAGGTTTTACTGAATATCTATAGTCAACGTCTTTGCAGTCAAAAAGTTCAATTACTGTAGTCACTGCCATGAATCTAGATAATTTACAAAGATCCCACTTCCCAGTTCATTCACTTCCTTTTCAGCAGAACTCTCCCAAGCACTGTGTCCATATAGCAACTATGATTTGCATTAATATCACATTTCCAGCAGGTTTTGGGAAAAAGAAGCAAACAAAGGACAGTATATATGACCCTGATTGAAATACTTACAGTATTTCTGATTTATTACACATTCCTTATTTAGGTCTTACTGTATATGTGCCAACTCAGTTCAAACAAAGTTAAAATAACAATTTTTATTTATTTTCACCATACCATTTTTCTTGCTCCAGCCTTTGCATGGTTATAAGGAAAGTAAAGACTGGACTACAGTCCCCAATTCAAAGTTTTTTTTCAAGCAGTTGGGACAATTCATTCCATAATTTCCAGTGTAAATGGGGTAGTTGGAGACCAAAAGGAGACATGGCTTGACAAGAAGTAACTTGGAGTATAATGGAGAAAAAAGAGCATTCCACAGAAAATGGGAAATAAGTTACTCCATCTTGTGGGCAAGAGAAAACAATGAAAAAAAAACCCAAAACAACCCTGGGTCACAAGAATGTTTGACTCATACTTTCTCCTAGAGCTATTCCTCAGGGGTACAGTTAACTCTAAGACTATACCTGACTTTGTGAGCTTGCCAGAGGGAAGTGTTGTAAAGGTTTCCTGCACTAATCGTTGTAATTTTATTCAGTTAAGTATTTCAATGCAGTGCTTATTTAGTCCACTCTCACTTTTAGGTGTTCCTCCTCATCTCCTAACCCTTTCTTTCCTCTTGAAAACATTTATGGACTTTGCTCTGGAGGTTGGCAGAAACATCTACCAATAAAACAGAATTAACTACTGGTTTGCATGCAGATACTTAGGAATCGTATGGCCAAATGTTCATGTTTGGAATGTGTCACACACCATCCAATGTCTAATTGCACAACTGAATATCTTGAATCCATGCCCAAAGCTGTGTTTTCACATTCATAAAATAACAACTGTGATATAGCATCACTCAGCTGGTGTTTTGGGGAAGTATATCTACACTAACAACTATCAGGAATCCAGATTCAATATAAGGTTGTTAAACAGTAATTCAAAAGTGATATAGAAGTAGCTTAAGGGGCATTTGAAATCCAGTGTATCTGAGAATGAAGCATAGTCTACAGAAACCTATAGAAAACATAGCAAACATTTTAAATATGTACATAAACTACATAAATTAACACTTTCATTGTTGTTCTACCCTGTACTTTTATAACATATTTTGAAACAGAAATCCCACATTTGAAAACCTGGAATAATGAGACTAGAACATGAAATCAATACTTTTATTACTGACAAAAATTAAAAACCCAAGAATGGCAAAATACATTAAGAAAAAAAGCATTAACTCTCTAGCCTGTAATGACAGGCTAAAGGAGCAAGAATCTAATTTTCAGTGGCCACTTCATAATGGTCTTAAGAGTAAACAGATATTTTGAAAGTGTGTTTTACTGTATGTCATATATTTCTCCTTACAGAATTATTACAGTTATCATATTACTGTTGGAATATTTTTATCAATTCCTGTTTGCTTCTGTTACAGTAAAAACTAAGGATTTTCATATATAAAAAAGGCAGAAACTGTCCATATATATACTCACCCAGTAAACATCTTGCAAAGCCATCTATTTAAAGTGCAAGACCTACCAGATCTTTTGCTATTCAGCCAGAATTAATTGATCTGTTCAGGGCACAATTAACTGTCTTTCCAGATCTGTTGTTCCCTTTTGTACCAACTGTTCCGCAGAAGGCAGCTTATGCACAATACAAGGATAAGGAGAAGATCATGTGAAAAGAGCCAACAGCAACTTACAGTACAATGTGGCATTGAGAAAAGGCTTGTTGTTGCTCAGTGAAAAAGGATAATAGAGTCATGTGAAGTAAAAGATTTGAGAGAGCTTAGAGGAATGGTAAGAATGATCTTATATGTATTATAAAGAGTTCCTCTTAAAGGGAAACCAGCATAAATTATTCCCCTTTTCTTTTTTCCATTGCAGGAAGAGGGTGGAAAATTTTGGCTTTGGGTGAATCTTGAAAAATGTTTATATCTGGGGCTTGATAAACATACAAAAATAGTTAAGAATGAGCATATACCTTCCTTCCAAATGAGATTAACAACTTTCTTCAGAAATTTTTTTACAGGATTTATGCTGACAAAATTTTGTAGCTGTCCCAGTACATTCACAAGGTGTTATGGATTTATACCATTAGAAACAGAGGATTTTTAAGTCTTGTTGCCCTGAGAGGGGAGAAGTGTAAATGACTTCTTTATGTCATTTTAGACATGTTTCTTTGTCATTTTAGACATGAATGTTTAAAAACAGACCTTCCACCCATTAAAAAAAAATTGCGTTCATATGTAAGCATTGCGTAAATCTACCTGGAATGCTTGTTCTAATAATAATTCAGTTTACTCAGCCCTGAGAATAAATGTTAATGATGAATAATGAGTGATGAATGTTTCTTAATTTAACCAGTCCATCTGTGTAGTTAAATTTCTCTTTTATTTCAGAGTAGGAAGTATGACAAAATATCCACAGTAGGTAAATTGGAAGCGGTGCCCAATAGAAGTTAAAAGCCCCCCAAAAACCTGGTAAGAAAATATATCTTCTTGTTTATAGAGAAAAGGGAAAAAAGCATGTTTGTAGAGGCATTACCAGACTATCCAGAAAAAAAAAATTCTTTATTATTAAATAATATCATATTATTATTTATTATTATTATTAATATTATTAGCCAATAACAGTCTTATGTTAGTTTTGGGTTTATTAGTAAATGTACTCTTCTTAGCACATGCTACTGGTAGCACAAGCATCTATTTGAATTGGCTGTCGATACTGTGAAGAAACCATGTTTACCAGCGTCCCTCATCCTGCTCTTCTCCAGGCTTGCTACATCACTTATGGAAATAATAGTGAGGTAGAGTAGGATGATCCAAACCCTTCTTTTGTTTTTGAATGAAGAGAGAAATTCCACCCCATGAGTGGAAAAAATTCCACTCCTGGAATCATGCATGGAAAGGGAAGGTTTTGCCTCAGGGAAAATCCTAGAAGATAATAACCCAGAATGGCCTCCTGACCTCACCTTGGCAGTTATAAATCTAGTTCTTGGCTTGTAAACTCGCGGCAATCCATCTCCTGAAGGATACTTTTTTTGTTGTTGTTCTGTTTTTCTGGGGAGTTGGTGGGGTGGTTGGTTTTTTGGGTGGGGCGGCTTTTTTGGTTGATTTTGTTGCTTTCCTTTAATAGGTATGGTCACTGTACTATTCACTAATACATTCAGAAAGTAGACAGACCATAACTAGGACAATATGGAAATATAGATAGCATAATAATTCACCAAGATTTGCTACAGTTGATTCTTTCTTGTACCCCCTTATGGAGGGAACAGAATTCTCTGATGCTGAGCCTTTTAATGCCAGTGTTTACATGAAGTACCACTAATAGCAGCCTTTTAATCTTTTTCATTTTGTCTGCTTCTAATTTTTGGGTGCAGAGGTTCCCATGTTTCTGTCCTTGTTTTCCTTAGTTTCTCAGAAATGATCTCTGGATGGTCATGACCTCACCTCAGTAAAAATGTTCTTTCTCCCTATTCAGGAATCCAGTGTTTGCCTCAGGTCTTGATTCCTGCACCTTCATGCAGGTACTTTGAAACTGCAGCCCTATCAGCATGTGCTGTTTATTTGTTGAGCTGCCAAAAGGCTTTAAATAAATGAGGACCCCAGTGTGCTGGACACTGCCCACAGTGAATGACAGCTCCCGCCTCAGAGATGCTGTTCCTCTGAGACACAGGAGAAAAAAGTGATAAACCAAATGAGAGGGAAGGTCAGATAACACACCGGCAACGAAGGCTCGTATCCCTTCTGTCCTGCTGCAGTTACTGTTCTTGGTAATAGGAATTGCATTTTATTCTTTACAATTGAACTAAACCGATTCTTTGGTGTAATGGAGGGAAGTGAAGACTCCTGGCTAAGATGACCTAATTAAAAACATCATGTGGGAGACATTAAAAAATGTCTCTAGAAGACTTGTGGCTTCTGAGATGGACAAGATAGTACCATTAGTTCAGTACATCCTAGAATGCTAATATTTTCTAGCAAGCATCAAAAATAAGACCTGAAAAAAATTAACATGCCACTTCTCTTTAAATAGACGTTCAGAAGATATTATATTACTCTGCAATCAATTCAGCAGGACGTCCTGTTGTTATAATGAATATTTAGGCTACGCAGCAAGTTATGTTTATATTAGACAAAATAAGTGAAATCAGATTCAGGCTTCAGGTATCCAAGTGGAAAACTCAGGCATCCAAATAGAAATTTAATGCTGGCAATCATGGAAAACATTGCATTGTCTCTGAACCTCGTACAACATCATGAGTGCCAGGGAAGTCAGCGGTCTTATTCACAGTTTTTGAAGTTAAACACATGCATAACAATGCATAAAATTATGAATTTGCCAAGCTTTTTGACTGATAATAATTGAATGATAATAATTTTATCTGCAGCCTGAAAATTTCTTAGTTTAGTAACATTATGCAAAGTAAATATGTATTTCTATGTTCCCACTAACTCTTTCAAAGGAAAACTACTATTAGCTGTTAATTTGCACTTAGTAGATAATTTATTATGAGTTTTCTTCCCTGACAACATTCATTTTTTCAGTGAAATACATACCCTTTGGGATTCAGACACTTTTCTGGTAATGAGCAGCTTTCTTCCTGCAACATTTCAACCTTCTCGTTGTAAAATTTGACTCCTATTAGAACCAGCTTTTTTAGCTCTGCAGATTCTTCTTCTCCAATTAAAGCTTCCTGTCAAGTAGACCAGATTCCTTCAGGAGGGAAATGTTAAAAGTCAGTGGATTATGGAACATCATAAAGCACACAAAAGCCTAAAAATTGTTCCTAAAGGCTAATAAATTAAAATACTTTCTTGTATAATAATTGGTTGTGATTTTAGTTGAATACTCTGTAAAGCAATACCACAATATAGTACTCCTGATCATTGTGAAAGGTTGTGAGCAGCAATGAAGTAAGAAAAATGCCAAGATTAATTTAGAGTAGGAAAAAAAAGAATATAAAATTTAGCTTAGATAAATTCAGTATAATTCATCCATGGGAAGATAGTCCAAACATATAGATAGACAATAGAGGAGAAATTTCTAGTAGGCAGATGTACTGGAAGAGATTAAGAGATCAGATGGATCACAGATTAGATATGGGATTGTAATGTAGTATGAAAATATAAAAAAAAAAATATATTTGATTTTTGTCTGCAAAGGCATTGGGCTGTGGAGCAGCAAAATAATCTGCTTCTTGGCTTGAGCCTGTCACACATCAGTTTTGCTGCTGATTTCTGTGAGAGGAGGATCAACTTCTCTAAGGGCCTAATCCACATAAAATTCTCTGAAATCAGTAAAAGCCCATACAATGACATCTGAGATCTGTGAATGACTTTTTACACTGTTATGGGCTACTTGTTATCAGAAAGATATGATATGCTGCATGTAAGTTGAGGAAAAAATCCCGTGCAGAGTTACAGTGGCACTAAGAATGGACGTATACAGTATGATTACATAAATATAGCTGTTTAATAACAGAAAAAAAAAGAGAAAAAATCTGATCATAAAGAGGAAAAATAGAATGAAATTCTGACTGTAAAGTACATTCAGTGGTGGAATAATGTCTTTACAAGGAGAGTTTGAGGCCCACGCACACCAAAACTTTGACTTAGCAAAACAGAAAACTCATTAGGGGAAATGAGCATAAACCGGCAGGAAGGTGGTCTTGTCACAGTTTCACCCTCAGTACATAAAATGTTCTGAAGTTCCTTCCTCCTTGTGCCAGCAATGCTTTTAAGAGTTGTCCCGATGGCAAGCATGGATTCACGTGTGGCTATCAAGTGCAAATACATTCTTATGTGACTACTGAAACTGCATCTGTCACAATCTGCTGAAGCTGCAAATTGCAGTTCCTGGTGCAAGTTTGCAATGGCCATCAGTGGAGTCACAGCAGGAAATCATTAGTGAGCTGTTGCTTCTAAACAACGGAGTGAAATACCTGAAGGAAAAGCTTTTAGCATTGTTTATTTTTCCCCTTTAAAGAGATTTGTGTGCTAACTGGAGATCTCTTCTAGCCTTACCCAGCCTTAGGTAAGAAGGGCCCCACACGGAGTGAGAAGGTAGCTCGTCTGGTTTCAGACAACCTTATTTTGTTAATATTTACCTCCTCAAAACAGCTTTGAAGACCTGAATTCCTTTTCCTTTTTGCTGACATATCTAAAAGAATTAGTGTTAACGATGATACTTTTAACTGATCACTGCAAAGTAAGCTCGGTTTAGTGTATTTTGGAAATGGCAGCTCATCCAATATTCCTTTAATTTACTCCACTGACTAACAAAAGTTGTACTTGAATAGCACTGACCCATGCAGAGTCAGATTTAGTAACTGCAGAGTATTAGTAGCTTGGACAAGGTTCAGACTTCTGACCTGAAGGAATCAGCTGCTGTAGATACCTTATTAAGAGAAGTTTTGCATCATTTTAGGATAGTACACCAGACTGCATCAGGAGACATGGGAGATATTTCTATCTGAGCAACTGATTTGCTGTGTGACTTTGGGATTTGCAGAATAATGGTGAGAAATGCACACACTTAACAACAATCTTGCTTCTTTCTGCCATTCAAATGATAAACACCTTTTAGCAAGAGAAGAAACCCCAGTCTTAAGCCATTTCATGTAGATATGTGTTTGAAGAGTATAAGAAAGATGGTCTAAACCTATAATTTAAATTCAAACCCTCAATGTATCTGTTCAAACTTAACATTTTTAAAGTATTCTGACTTTGATTTGAAGGCATTAGTATGCTTTAAAAATTAATTTGGTCTCCTGATTATTGTTTTGCAACTAAGCAGTTTATATGATCTGTGCATATCTGGTCTGACAAGCTACACTCTCACCTTGATGTGAAGGCAACTACCCCAGCCCAATGGTGCTTAGCCTGTTGTGGGTAGGAAGGCAAATTAAGTCTCTCGAGAGGCCAAGGCAGCAGTGAGGTGGGCAACATCATTTGACAAGTGCAAGTCCTCCTTGATGGAGGATGCCAGTTGATTTGGGCTTCTCTGCTCTTCCATTAAGCAGAGTTTTATCAGAAAACCTTTTACAGCAAAGTCAGTCCAGCTTTTGAAATAGAAACAGAAGCCTTGTTTCCTAGTGAACAGTGAGGAACAACTTGGTTTTTTAAAACCACCTGTGCAATTGCTCTCACCAGTTGGTAATCTTATTATGAAGTCAAACTACAGGCTTAGTCAGGCTATACAGACATTTCAGGAAAGCACAAGAATACCAAATCTTTTAAAGACAGTTGTACAGCTTCCTTTCTGGAAGTTTTTTTCTTTTTACATTCAGGATGATAAAAGTGATAATGATTTCTCACTTTATACACAAAATTGAACACTTAATAAGCTGAACAAGTTTCAGCTAAATTTCTCTTAATTGCCAACTTCAGTTTGTTTTTTATTTGCCAGCCTCCCTGTGGAAAATAATACACAGCATTTCTAAAATCGCAATAAAACACTGGAAAATTTGCTTCCCTATACTGTTTCTCATGGACTTACTAGTAATGGCTTCTCATTTTGCAGTGACTATGAAATATATATTCCAGAAAGGTAACAACAAAAATATAGAGCTTATTTGTCAGCTACACGATCCCCAATATGCTGGCACTTTTCATATAGAGCTTAACATCATCATCATCAAACACCTTTTGAATGGCAATTTTTCTTAAGTAAATCTCAAGTGCTCAGCATAAGAAATCAATATGCTTGCCCTCATTTTGCAGCTAGGGGAGCAGAGAACATGAATTAAGAGCTTTCAGAAAGCCAATATCAGATCTAGGAACCATGGTCAGAGTCATGGTCTTTCTGAATCCTATTCATTAACACACACACACACAAACACTTTTTCAGAGAGTTTCCATACTTAAGTTTCTTATTCAGTGGCATCCTGTGCCAGGAAGATAATAATAAAAACAAACAAACAAACAAACAAGCAAACAAACAAACAAGAAAAATGAATAAAAACATTTTATGGGAAAGTAAGGGCTTTGATGTACAGTACAATAGCTGCAAAAGCATTGTGAAATTCACAGCACAAAACATGGGAATACTCCATGAGGCTTATATTTCCCAGGACAAATAGAAAGATATTCCAGACTGTCAGAAAAGTGTGTGGTATCTACAGGACTAGGCCCATCAAATTGGGATTTTTATAAATGTCAACAAGTTAACTTGGGCAGGATCTGCATCAGAAAGGTTAGGATCTTATGTTTTCTGGTAAGAAGGTTTTATTCTTATCTCAAAAGAAATGCAATGTGCTATAGAAACATGCAGGGAGGAAGTTAAAACCATTCTTTCCAAAATACCTATTTTGGAAGAAAAAATCAAGGAATAACTCAAAGGAACAGCAATAGACTATCCTTCAATGGCCATTCCAGGTATACATTGAATAGACAAGACCTCTACTAGCATCTTTAACGCACAGTTGTAACTGAGAAAATATTCCACTCAATGACTGACTGATCTAGCTACTAATAAGAATCTGATGATTCTTGGTTACTTTGATCCCAGTTATTAGGGCAATGAAATGGGTTAACCAAAATCTAAAATAAGACAGTACTGTGTAAATTGTTTTAAAGAAATAACACAACAGAAATACAGTAGAAAATAATGACTGAGAAATACTGAATGGTGACTTTAAAATCTAGAAAGTAAGGGAAAAATTCATGATACTAATTAAAGTTCTCATTAGATTCCTAGCATAAGAAATAAGAGAAAAACCCTCTTTATTTCTCCAGAGACAGCTTTAGCAACATGAAATGAAGAAAAAAGGCTTAGTACCAAATCATTTGTGTCTCTCTCCCTTACAAGCACATACACAATGAATCGGATTGCATTTTATATGGTAAAAGGACATTAGCGAAACCACAGCAAATACTTATAGTTCCCTTTTAACAACAAAACAGAAGGCTGATGGGTGTAAGCACATTCATTTCCGTGCTAGTGGAGAAGACTCTGTAATCTTCTGCAACTAAATAGAACATTTATATTAAAAACTTGAAACTGAGGTTTAGATATAAACCTTCAGATTATACTTTTAATAGATTCTGAGTCCAGTTCTTTAGGTAAGAAACCATAGATATGCTTCACACCACTACATGTGATTTGCAGACTCTGATAAAGAAACCTTTTTTTCCCTCCATGCTTGAGGAATTCCTTAAGTGATGAGAGCACCATATTTGCTTCAATATTTATAAAATGTGTTCTGCAGGCAGAGCAACGGTGCTTTTTGACCCAAAAAAAAGTGTCTGAAATAAGCTCTTGAACAGACTTGTATTTCCTAATTCATCACAAATATTTTATTTGCACACCTACAGTGTACAAATTGTAAGTAGTTCCTCACTACATACCTCAGTAAGACTGACCTGAATTATTACCAAAACTTAGATTAATAATTAGTGAAACAGAAAAAAAATCATTTAAATTAATTCACCTTAGCATTTTTGATGAAAAAACTACTATATACTTACAGTTAAGCCTTAAAACTCTCAGATCTGCAGAGGGTTTTCATTTTAATTAAATATCAACTAAATAAATTGAATTTTTTTCCTTATGAACATGACAAGCTTCAGCTCAGTGCTCATACTTTGTCACACTTCAAGACCTCTGTTCTTCATGACAAAAGACCTTAACTTTCTTGGTGCTCTGTAAAAGAGGAACTAGCTTTCCTTCAGTAAGATGAAAGATCCTACTGTTCAATATAAATATATTTCTGCTGTAATTTCTATCTCCTCTTACATAGGAATGACCATGAAAGGTCATAAACATCTCTGAATGTGGCTGGCTCAAGGTACTTGAGAGAAATTTAAAATAGCTCTAAGGTAGACTAATCTGAAGAAGCCTCCTATTCTCATTGATCTCTAAGAATTACAGTCTGAGTTGAAACATGAAGGAAATAATAAATATCCCTTTAAAAATTGCTAACAACATTAAGTAGACTTGATTAGCACATATTTCCTATATTTTTAATTTATTTTGTTGAGTTATTGATTTTTGTTGGCAAAGCATTTTATGGTTTTGCTTATAGTATACAAAGAAGTGTTCACTTTTTCAAATTCAGATTTTTTCACTTATAAACTAAGCGCCTTTTTATTCTTGGATTATATGAGAAAAACCACAGATTTTCAATTTGAGATTGCTATTTATGACATATGCATTTAAACCTATTTGTTACTTTATGTTGATACCTTCTACTATTCATCTTATTTTGAATGCAACTCTTCCAATCTTTCCAATCTTTAGAACTGATTTTTTATTTTGTTTTCGTTGCGCTTGTCACATCCTCTTTTAAAGTATACTTTTGTTATGGATGGTATCCTAGGAAATGTTACTGATTTAAATAAAGGTGTTATATTGTCCATTCTATCATCGTTCAAGTTGTTGTAACATTTTGCAATGTAACATATTATTTTTTATGATTGCAGCAGCACATTGACAATGACCTCTGCTAAGAAACCTGTAGGACGGTTAGTGTTCCATTGGTTAATTTAGATATGGTTAATTCAGAAAGCTGCATGGTGTACTAAATATTTCAGGTAGTTCCCTCCAGCATGGTCAGCATTGATAAATTTTGCTGTCATGCTACTCATTCATCTAGTTCATTTTCTGCCTCTGAAATTCTTCATGGTCCTCCTTCTAGCTGAGTAACAGAATTTTTTTCTTTCACTTTTCAGATTTCAGTTTCATTGCCCTCCCTTCCAGTTCACTAATAAGTATAAGGGAAGCCATAATGAGGATGTTCAGTCAATCATTTAATATGTTTTTCCATAATGAAGGTTGCCTGTATTATCCTAAACTTTGTTTTCTATTAAGCGCTTTTTGATCCTGCCTTGTCCCATACCTACAGGAAACTCTTTGGTTTCCTTTCCTGAGGAATCAGAACTTCTAAAAGTCTAAAGAAATTATGTTGTTTTACTTTTTAAATTACATTAACCATTTTAGCATGTGCAAAGAATCTTGACTGATGAAGCTTTTTTTTTCCCCTTTTAAAATATAACAATCTGGGAACTTTTATAGTGTGAAATGTCTCACTTCTTGTTATGTGTTTAATGACCCACTTCAGACAAGCTTCTAAAAATAGACAAAAAAACTTAATAATTTCCAGTTTCATTTCTTTAAATATATGAAGCACTGCTTTTTTCTCCTCAGTTTCTGTAGAATAGTGAACACTTAGAGGGAAAAATTTGGGAGTTTGCAGTTCTGAGGTTTCATACATCTTGTTTGTTATGCATGAAATTACAGGAAACTTTTTGTAGCATGTAGGGCTTTAGTAGCATCACATTGTTATATATCAGAAAACAGCAGCTTTCAAAGTAATCTTCCCAAAGTTCTTCAGTGAAAATTAATGCAAAAAAAGTAATTTAACTTCTCAGCAGTATTCTTATCTTCCCTCATTGCTTTGTGGGGATTTAGAAGATCTGTTGGTTCTGTTGTAGTCGTCTTCTTCCAAATGTATTTTCATGGCTTCTGGGTATTGGTTTTAAAACTCTTTCATTTTTTTATTCAAAATCCATTTTTACCCTTCTAATTTCCCCTGCACTTCATTGCAGTTATGTCCTTGATTATCAGCTTTGCTAAGGTCAGTTTTCTTAAATTCAGAGGATTTGCATGGTTGAACCAACCCCTTTCTAACTAGTTTCTTTCTCTCGACTTCAGAATTTTGGTTTGTCACCTACCGTTGGGGTGTTAATTGACAAAATTCTCAGAAGACCCCACACACTAAGAGTCAATAAAAGAAATGAAAAGTTTAAAGTATTTATGTCAGTATGGATGATCTTTGTCTTGACAAAACTCAGCTTAATTTTATACTATGCTGCATAATGTTCCACTATTATGTCCTTCAGATTCAATGTGACTTTTACCATCCACAGCAACTTAATGTTCTAAGCAAAGTTCAGCCAACTAAATGATTAATTCCTTCGAATAGCTAATATGTTTGAAAGTATTTAGCCAGCATTTGAAAGTATTTACCCAGATGCTAACTCTAAAAGATTGCTAGCATTTCAGGAATATTTGTCTAGAGTAGAATGGAATATTTAAGTTGGAAGGGACCTAAAATGATCATCTAGTCCAACTGCCTGACAAATTCTGGGCTGACCAAAATTTAAAGCATGTTATTAAGGTCATTGTCCAAATGCCTCTTAAACACTGACAGGCTTGGGGCATCGACCACCACTCTAGGAAGCCTGTTCCAGTGTTTGACCACCCTCTCAGTAAAGAAATACTTCCAAATGTCCTGTCTAAACCTCCCCTTGTGCAGCTTTGAACCATTCCCACACATCCTATCTCTGGATACTGGGGAGAAGAGATCAGCACCTCCCTCTCTACTTCCCCTCCTTCAGAACCTGTAGAGAGCGATGAGGTCCTCCCTCAGTCTCCTTTTCTCCAGACTAGGAGAAGCTTGTCTCCAGACAAGCTCAAAGTCCTTAGCCGCTCCTCATAGGACATTCCTTCCAGCCTTTTCACCAGCTTTGTTGCCCTCCTCTGGACGCATTCAGTACCTTAACATCCTTCTTACATTGGGGGACCCAGAACTGCACACAGCACACAAGGTGAGGCTGCACCAATGCTGAATACAGCAGGATGATCAACTCTTTTGACCGGCTGGTTATGCTGCGTTTGATGCACCCCAGGGTGCAGTTTGCTGTCTTGGCTGCCAGGGCACACTGCTGACTCTCATTGAGCCTGCTGTCGAACAGCACCCCAGATCCCTTTCTGCAGGGCTGCTCTCCAGCCACTCCCAATTTAGACTTGTGCCTGGCATTACTCCAACCTAGGTGCAGATTCTGGCATTTGGACTTGTTAAATTTCATCCCATTAATCATTGCCCAGTGTTCCAACCTATCTAGACCCCTCTGCAAGGCATTTTGTCCCTCAAGAAAGTCAACAGTACCTCCCAGTTTGGTAGCATCAGCAAACTTGTTAATGGTGCATTCAATTCCCGCATCCAGATCATTGATAAATATATTGAGTAGAACTGGCCCTAGAATTGAACCCTGAGGAACACTGCTGGTGACCGGTTGCCAGCCAGATGTAGCCCCATTCACTACAACACTTTGAGCCCTGCCCTTCAACCAGTTCTTCACCCAGCGCACCATGAACCCACTCATCCCACAGTTGGACAACTTGTCCAGAAGGATGCTGTGAGGGACAGCACCAAAAGTCTTACTAAAATCCAGAAAAACATATCCACCACCTTCCCTTCATCCACTAGATGGGTGACCTTATCATAGAAGGATATAAAATAAGTTAAACAGACATTCCCTTTGTGAACCTAAGTTGACTGTGCCTGACTGCATTATTCTTGAAATGCCTTTCAATAGTATGCAGTATCATCTTCTCCATAATTTTTCTGGGAACTGAAGTTAGACTAATAGTTCTGTAGTTTCCTGTGCCTTCCCTCACTCCCTTTTTGCAGACTGGAATAACATTGGCTGGCTTCCAGCCAGCTGGGACCTCCCTAGGCTCCCAAGACCTTTGGTAGGTGGTCGAGAAGGGTCCTGCCATAACATCCGCTGGCACCCTCAGTACTCTGGGATGAATCCCATCAGACCCTATGGACTTGGGAACTTTCAGCTGATACAGCTGTTCCGTTACAATTTCAGTGTCCACAAATGGAAAGTCACTGTTCCCACACTCGTGGTCCTCTGCATCAGGGGACTGGGCAGCCCAGTGTCTGTCGGTATTATTAAAGACTGAGGCAAAAAAAGCATTGAATGCCTCTGCTTTTTTTTCATCCCTATTAGTCAGATGACCATCTTCAACAAGTATCAGTCCAATGTTTTCATTAGACATGCTTGCTACAGAATTGCATCTTTTAGGTTAACCAACATTTAGTTTCTTATATTTCCTTATACATTACGATTATCTATTGTCGTTAATAATCTTAAATGTCAGTCCTTTAATTTTTTTAAAGGTAGAATACAAACTTCATTTTTTAAGGTTGTATTACATTCAACAATGTCTATCATTGTTCAGTTCACAAGTAATAAATATGAGCAGAACAAATTAGCATGAAAAGTTTATGCAGTTTCTCAGCTACAGACAACTGAGAATTAGAAGCCTAACTGAAATAGACAGAAATCTTCAGAAAGAAGGATCTCCATGATGTAGAGCTCTTCTTTTCCTAATATCCCAAAAACATTTAATAAAAGAAAAATCTTCCATACACATTGTTTTCTGAAAAATCACCCACACAAGAATAAAAATTTCTTTTTCAGAAGTTAAAACTCACACTTCCATTTTCAATTAATACAGCTGTTTAGTTTCATTCTCTGTCTCTCTACAATTCACATATATAAGCACTATTTGTAAAATTTCTGCTTTTAAAACAGCTATCTTAAGGGATAGTCTGAGACCAGTAAGTTATTGAGATTTTTATGCTGAAAAGTGGCCATTTTATAAACTTATTTTCTCTCAAAATTTCACAGCAAGTTTTTGTGCTCAAGTTGGCATGTACTGTGAACTTACCATAGAAGACCTTGAAAGAAACGTCTAGATATTGCAAGAATGAGTCATACTTATTCCTTGAGAATAATCACAGATGATCACACTTCTCAGTTTTATGAGGTCTTGAAACCACACTTAATCTGAATTTTTTGTGGTGTCCAATATCAAAGTAAAAGGAACTAAGTCAATCACATAAAGTATCAAGGATTGAGCCAGAATCATATGGTCCCAAACTAGTGAACTGTATATGCTTTTTGAAATTTCAAGTTAGAAACCATACTTCTAATACCTTTAGTCTAACAAAAAGGCTAAATTTATACTTATTAAAAGTTCTGCAGCACTTTTGGTAACCATTTTGGATCTTAAGTGTTTGCACTGTTTACTACACTGGTCTTGTTTTCAGGTTTTTTTTTATTTCATCTTCTCCACAATTGCATTCTGTGTAAAACCTTAATTTAATTCTTGATGCCCTCATTTCAGCACCTAGAGAAGTAGCCATTTGATATGAAGCAGTACTTAACTATGTAAGCTTCTCTGACACCAGGTATAACCTGTTAATTTGCATCCAGTGAAGGGCTGCCTATTTACAGAGACCTCAGACAGCATGCCTTGGAAAGTATGGAGAACAAATGATAACTAGATTTTTAAAGGGTGCAGCTGTGAACTATGACAATCCTGGACAAGCCATTTTATAATGGCTTCCCTGATGAGCACTTTCCTTTTGTTGTTGAGGGTTCTTAACTCTTTTGTTTGTTTATCTCTTGGTTTTTAAGTGTTAGCAATCATTGCCGTAAGAGCTTGTTCATCAGACTGAGATCTCTAGAAGTTCCTATATAAATATCAGACTTATTTCTCCTTTCTGGTGTTAAGAGGGCTGGAAACTGAAAAGGAGTAGTCTTAGTACCTTAGTATTTTGCTTGTTGTTATGCAAAACCAGCAGGTGAAAGAATAAATTATAGAGAAAATTTATTTTAAAATCATTTAAGCAGTGATGACTGTGAAAAAACAGATTCAGTTTAAGTTTAAATTAATTTTTCTTTATCCAAATTAGTTGCTATGTACTCAGGTATTCTAGATCTGTCTGAGCGCCCTTAAAAGAGATTATTTACAACCTGATAAAGCAATAAACAAAAGCACCTAAGAAATAATAAGTATCAACTCTTGCAATTCCAGCCTGGGCAGGGCCAGTCCCTCTCTACTCGGTAACTGCCTACTCTTTACAAGGTTCCTATGATAAGTTCCCATACATGCTTTTATTTAATCAGAGCCTTTTCTAATGTCCAGTGTACCCTTCCTTTGAAGGAAATCTGTAAAGTTACCACTTGTCCCATGACTTCACCTGCCAGCTGCCCACTATTTTCAGGAAAACTTGCATCTTCTAGTGGAAGTGTATGCAGTCAGTGTGCATGTCATTGCAATTAACTTGTCAAATTATCAGAACACTTTAATTTTGGGAAGAAAAGAATCCTGCTTTCATTGAGATGGTAGAATTTTTTTTTTTCCTACCAACTCTTTTCATCCAGGATGGTATTTAGTCTTTTTCTTTGGCATGTTTGTTCAGGCTGCTACATTTCTTTCTGTAATTTCAATAAAAAGTATACAAATACAGTTAGAATGAGGTTATATGTCATTAACCGAGAGGCTGTATGTCATGGTTTAACCTCAGTCAGCAACCAAGAACCATGCAGCCGCTCGCTCACTCCCCCCTGGTGGGATGGGGGAGAGAATCAGAAGAGTAAAAGTGAGGAAACTCCTGCATTAAGATAAAGACCATTTAATAGGCAAAGCAAAAGCTGCACGCACAAGCAAAGCAAAACAAGGAATTCATTCACCACTTCCCATGAGCAGGCAGGTGTTCAGCCACCTCCAGGAAAGCAGGGCTCCTGCACGCGTAACGGTTACTTGGTAAGACAAACGCCATCACTCCAAATGTCCCCCCCACTTCCTTCTTCTTCCCCCAGCTTTATATACTGAGCATGACGTCACATGGTGTGGGATATCCCTTTGGTCAGTTTGGGTCAGCTGTCGCGGCTGTGTCCCCTCCCAGCTTCTTGTGCACCCGGCAGAGCATGGGAAGCAGAAAAAGTCCTTGACTAGTGTAAGCACTACTTAGCAGCAACGAAAACATCTCCACATTATCAGCACCATTATCAGCATAAATCCAAAACATAGCCCCACACTAGCTACTATGAAAAAAAAATTAACTCTATCCCAGCTGAAACCAGGACACTGTAAAATGTGGTTGAATGTGACAGACACTGTTCACCATGTTCAGGGACTCTTTGTTCAGACATACGTAATGGCAAAGACACATCTTCTCATCTATTAATGTAAGCTAAAATTCATATTGTATATTGATATTATTTAGTAGAGGTGACTTAAAGTGAAAAAGTGGGAAAGAGGTAATGGAAGGAGAGGAATTAAGAAAAATAATGGTAGTCACTGCTGACCAGAGAGACAACATTAAAAAGAAAATTTTAAAAGTACTTTTTCTCTTAAATTGCTTTTCTGAATTTGTCATCTAACAGCTGAGACCCTCCTCCTACAATCTTTCTGTAGGCAAATTTGAAGCTCTGATTGAACCAAAATTTTACAGATTCAGCTTAGTATCATGTAAAAAAAGTGTGTGGTACTCATAGTAATTTTGTTTTTCTAAGGTGTCTTTGACTGAAATATCCCAAAAGTGTTTTGCAAATGTAGCGGGTTGCATTTTAGCAACTAACTCCTGTGATCAGTTATGGCGCTGAAACAGAGATGCAAAGAGTGTGTAGCCACAGAACAATTCAATGTCATAATTAGGAAGAGAAACAGAAATCCCGGGCTTAAAATGCAGATTTAATATGAAACCTGGCTGCCTCACTTTAGAAAATCACAGCCAGACTGTTTTAACAGCAGGCATGCCTGGCTTTATTTTCTTTTATGTTCCTGTCACATAAACACCTGTCCAGGTTGCCAATTCAGCATCAAGAAGTGGCCATTACCTAGGAAAAAAAAAATCTCATTTTCACTTTGTACTCATAAATATAAATACTTCTATGAGAGGGCTAAAGTATTAAGCTGTGACTTTCTTTGATGCTGAAAATGTTGAGCAGCAAGATATGATGGTGAGTCTGAAGGGTACCTGAACTGGATGTCTGCTGCACTTTGCAAGGGAAGGTTTTATAAATCACTTTTAAATCGCTTTGTTGTTACTACGTGGGAATAATAACTGTGATAGCCATAACTGAGTCCTTATAATCATCCGAGCGCCTACAATGTTAATTAATCTGTGTAATATTCATATGAGGTAGACTGTGTCCTTCTTTCATGCAAAGAAACTTGCAGGAGCTCAGAAAGCTGAATGTCCACTGACTTCAGAAATGTTGCTCGCAGTGCACCTTTCTAAATGCCTGGTTCCTGATTTTGTGGTACTAATGGCCTGTAACTCAGATCTAAGTCAGTGGGAAGTCAGTTACAATGTGTGAAAATGAGGTCACAGGAATATAAAGCTGAGCACAGAAAGGCTCCAGGATGGCAGGAAACCAGGCAATCAGATCTTAAAATGACATAACCAGAACCAAAAGGGAAATTCAGAGACATATAAAAGATTCAAGAACTGAGGATCTCCAGTTTGTAGGCTTTAGCTATTAGTGTACACTGCTCTATTACTAATTATAAAACTAGACAATGTTATACAATGAATCTTTGGCAGCCCTGTATGGTGTCTTCTAGTTGTGGGGCCTTTTCATTATCCAGATCTTGGGCTTGCAGGAAAGTGAAACCAATGGAAGTGTGAAAATGTTCGGAGCCATTTGCCAGAAATATCTGCATGCTTATAAGACATAACTGTGTAAATCAAGTTCCCTGTTTACTGGTTGGCAAAACATATTAGCAAATGCTGGTGGGGGAAGATGCAAATACATATAAATGACTAGGTGAATCTGGTAATGTCCATCATTTTATTTATTTTTTAATAATACAAGAGCAATTTTCCCAAATATGTATGTTAAATGGTAAAGGAAACCCAAACTGCTCCTCTAAAATAATCTGTGCATTATACTTCCAGTTAAGGAAGTTATTCCTGTCTGAAATGCATGCAGGAAGAAATGCAGTGGTAAATATAATGGGTGTGCTAATAACAGCAGGCAGCTAGCATTCACAGGAACTATACCATACCTACTGGGGAATTCACTTGGTTTAATATACAGTGAAAAAAACATCCTCTGTTTCAAGCAGAGAAATACCAAATGAACTGCCTAAAATTAAGAATGGCAGCGAACAAGGCTGCTCGCTGATTTGGGGAAAGGACTGCCTGCTGCATAGAAAATTTTAAACCATGAGGCATTGGTAGTAGGACTGGAAAAGACAATTAGAAATCTGTGACAGACTTGCAGAGAATAAAGAATGAAACTAGGACACAGTTTTGATCCTAAGTATCTGAATTGGGTACTGAAATCTTTCACTGAAGTACAGGACCCAAACTAAGTGAAAAATTAGGTTGTTGCTTTTATAGAAAGTCTTGGCTCCTGAGGCCATGGAACAACAGGATGTGTACACTAGGGCACTGCTAAAAGCTTAAGTATGAGCCAGTGCTTAGGTCAACTTCAGATGACAGAAACAGAGGTATTTGTTTAAAGTTCTTATGCTTGGAAATTGCAAGTATTTCCCACAGGATTTTCTCCTGTTAGTTTTCTCTCCCTATCTGGCACAAAGAACGATGGAATCCCATTACATCCATTGACTGATTTATCTCTAGTTATCATTGTTTTTGAATACTCTCAAAAGTAGAATACAAAACTAACAGATTTGCAAAATCAGAGCCAACATATAAGCAAAGGATCTGATTTCCTTTTCTGCTTTACATCATATTTATGAGGGTGTAACCTGGCTGGCTTCAGTGCAGTGTCTCCTGATTTACAACGGTGTCACTGGGATCAGGATTGTGCACCCAGTCTCCATGTTGTAAAGACAGAATAAAGTCTGCTAAGAGTTTTAGTGGCAACACAGGTCACTGAGGTTGTAATTATCTCTAATTGACGCTTACACAAGCTGTAACATTCTTTATCTGCTGGTGAGTGGCAGCTCAGAAGGGTGTGAACATCTTTTCTATCAAGCAGCACAGAGGAAAAAACCCAAAGAACATATTTTAATTCTTGTCCTTTGAACTGATCATTCACACTGCTCTAGTATGAATGGGAACAAGTGTACCAACACCTGTGGGAAATGACTCTTGGAAAGTAATTTTTTAACTGTATAAGTGATCGCTCTATTATATTCCACTCTAACATAAAAAGCTCTCTAGCTACCACCACACCCCAGCAGACTTGCTCTTAACAAATAGAACCACGTTCTGCCTTCTTTCTGCAATGAACTATCAAGTGACAAATGATGCAGCATCTCCCTGACAGTACAAGAATTTCTATGTTGACATTCACATAAAAGAGGTGTTTCTCTATAAATGTATAATCCTTTTCAGATGCTTCTTCCAAAGTTGTTAAAAGGTTATGTTAAAAGGATTGTACTGTCCCAATGACACCTGAAGGGTTCAGGCTTTTCATGTCATGTTTAGTGCCTCTTCTGAGAAATCAGAACATTTTATTTTCATTTCATCAGTCACAGTTTTGAGGTATCTCTAGCTATAAAATATTTGTTTTTGTGTTTACTCCAAATATGCTTTCCAGTGGAAAAAGCATTCTGTAAGTAGTTTCTAGTGAAGAAAAATCTCAATTATGTGTAGAAGATGAATTGTTGACTCAACATGACTATTAAAGGCTCTTTTCTCAAAAGTTTATGATAAACATTCAGAATACTAAGGCTCAGTTCTTCAAAAGGAGACACTTGCCTCCCATTAAGTGGAAGGAGATCTCCATTTTGAGAGAGCAACATATATCACGGCTCAGAGGGCAAACCCTATCAGCCATTATTTCAGAAATAAGCATTTTACTGTTTAAATAATATCACTGCAAAAATGTGATTTTGAAAAGAAAACATCTTCCTAATTTTTTTAATAACACAAAGTTTAAATAAAGTATTTACTGTCTTTATATAGGCAGAAAAGAATCAAATAATACAAATAAAAGAATATAGAAGATGTCATGGAACATCTTCCAGTACACTTGAGCTCTGATTTTGGGAAGAAAAATGTTCAATATATATAACCATACCTACCTCTTTCAAAGACAGTTTAATAGACAAGCAGTGAAATGGATGGGATATCTGTTGTATTGGTAAACTGGATCTTTTTCTAGATTCCTAGTTTTGGCATTTATTTTTACTAACAACAAATATCTTTTAATATTCTGGACTAAGTTTTTCCAAAGCATCCTAATGATTTTAACTTCCATTTAGTTTTATCTTCTGATTGGCAGATTCTGAAGTGATTTTAACTGTTGGTTACGTACCTTTGAAATATTTACTCTGAGGTTTTTAGTTTCTTGGGAAAAACGCACTTTTCTATACAATTATTTTAGTTTTGACTGTGGTGCTTAAAGCAGAAGGTAGTAACACCTGCTTACAATGAAAATCAACTTTCCTAGATGACATAATGGTGAGGCACTTCACCATTCAGTAAATTTGCAGGGCAAACAGACAGTAACATCTACTGTTCAGAAGCTTTCATTAACATTTCTTAAGGTGCTGCTAGTACTGGCAAGGAAGTGAAGCCATAAACAAGAGGATGTCAAGCAGGAAGAGGACTGTGTGCCAGTGTGTGGAGCCTTACACATTTGTGGCTTATTTCATATGTTGTCTTGAATGAATTGGAAGTATAACTTTACAATACCCCTTCTCGGGTATCATTTTCAAGAACTTAATGCATTCATAATGTTAGTATTTTACACATTTTCTCACATTTGTTATTGAAAATTGTTTCATAATTTGGGCTAATTTTTTTTAACATTTAAAATATGTTAACACCAAGATTTACTTCATGAATATATTCATTGAAACAAACATTCTGTTAAAACAGTAAGAAAATGGCCACATTTTCTGAATCACAAAAGGAGAATTTATGAGAATTTTTGCATTTTTAAAAAAAATCATTGAAATTATTTTCTTCCTGAAAATATTTTATGAATTTTTGTGCAATTTAATTGTTTACATCACACAAAATAATAAGAAAAGAAAGATTATATTGAAGATTATATTAAAGACCTGAAATTAAGTTCTTAAAGGTTGGATTTTCTGTATACTTTGTTGTTCTTTCACTTTGTATTTTTGTCATATAATGCAATATATATGATTCTTGGACATTTAAGACCGGGGTGCTGTACAATGTGTATAAACTCATTCTCATTCAGTGTAATATAAATAGCAGAATTCTCAATCTGCCTAGATTTCGTCATAAATCTCAGGCCACATAGCAAGTGGTCCCTGCCTTCTCTTTGACAACCTCAATGCATGTTGGATGCAAGTGTATCAGAAGAAGAACAGCACATTCCTACTGACGGTTTTGATTATGCTTCAGCCAGAAAATCAGCATGAAGAAAACAGATTACATTTCACCTTTCCCCTGTGGAAAAAGTGTTGAGTTGGTATGTGTTAATAATGATACATTTAAATCTATAGGCAAATTCTACTTTCTCAGCAGTCTGCTGTCTCACAACAATGCAGCTGGAAATGAAGTTGCACAGACAACAAGGAAAGTTACTTCAGATTTATAAAGACTGAAATAATGTGCCTGAAAAGAAAAAGGCAGTAGTCTTGCAGGCTCAGCTATACTAGTTTAAGTATTTGATGTTCATACAGGGCCCCAGATTGCCTCAAAACAGTTTTATCTCTAGTTAACATATAGTTACTGGGAAATGTTAGAAAAATAGCTGAAGGTAAATCTGCTCTTATGTATCATTGATTCCACAATTAGAAATTATAGGCAATAATGTCTGCAGTGGCAAGAACTTCTAGTGATGCCTTCAAAGCGATTGATAAGACTGAACTGAAAAAACACAAAATAAAAGATGTCCAGAGGACAGTAAGAATAATGAAATTAGAAAGTGATAGCTCAGATTTCCACATTAAAAAAACCTAATCAACTGATCAGTGCAATACCAATGATAGCAGAGGCAATAATGGGCCAAAAGAAGAAGGAAGATCTCTGCAAAGAGTAGAAACCAAGTTCTGATTTGTTGCTGCTACATGACTTGAGAAACTGGACTAAACCTGGGCATATAAAAAAATGGGGCTAATTTCTCACTACGAAGGTTCTTCTGCATAGATTGTATCAATGGAAAATGATGACAGAGAAGATATTTCTCAATTAAAAAAAATGTATGTGTCTCTCTCATATCTGTCCATATACATTAAATATGCATACACACAGAGAGTATAAAAACTGTATATATTTACTCCTTACACAGTTGGTTAAGTAAGAATTAACCTTGATTCCAGATGCCAAAAATTTGGAGCACTGCATGACAGAAACAGTATTTAAAGAAGCGTAGTGCCAACTGGTACCCTGGCACATGTTTAAACAGTTCCTTAGAAAGCAAGACATAATTGTTTCAGAGAAGCTATTTGTCTACCAAGTTATTTTAAATTTCTCTAAATAATTATAAAAATGAAAATAATCATAAATATGCAGCAGATCGTAACTGTTCCAAAGGTTATGTCATGCTCTAGTGGATCATTTTTCCTACACGTCTGTGAGAGATACATTCTCAGTATCGTAAAATCACTATATAAGCCTAACAGCTCATTAACTTGCCATTATTTTAAATGACATTAAAAGTGTGATGGAAACCAATAATACTTGGGGAAACGGAAATTCAAAGTCCTGCCTTTCAGTGTATCTTTAAAGACACAGATACATCACTCGGCCCAGCAGTACCAGTGTCCATCACTTACCATCCAATACACCCAAACTTAATCATCCAGGATAACGGAGGGATGGAACAAAACACAGTAATACAAAACAACTTTGTTGACAAGGATAGTTTACAGGGGTCTGTTAGTCTGGGCTAGTGATGGACTAAGTGCCCCATAAATGCAGGTGTACTGCATCCAAAGGCAGGCTGGCTTGCATAGGGACAGCTTGGGATTGTGTGAGGGGGTGGTGGTGGGGTGTTCTCAGCTAATTTGATTGTTAAAATGTATGCCCTTCCCATGAAAAATCAAGAACTGGCTAGGTAAAGTGAGTGGAAGAGAAGGAACTATGTAAGCCATGGGAAGGAGGAACAAGTCCCACAGATATCCTGGAGACCTCTCACAGAGAGACAAAGCTGTTACCTTTCACTTTACAAGATAATATGGATACATCATGTTGCTGAAGTCCAAGTAAGGACAAGGAAGACCTGAATTCCGGTCTCTGCTTGAAAACATTAATTGCATATAATATTTCAATACTCTTTGAAGCAAGATTTGAGACCTAAGTTTTCTTACATCCCAGCTGAGTGTGCTGTTAGTCTATATATTCTTTCTTTTGTTCAGTGGGTAGTGAGTTATTCTGTGCAAAACAAATCAGTGATTCCACGCAAAGGTTTAGAAATTTCCTTTCTAGAACAACATTACTCAATAATTAAGATGTTTTTATGGGAACTGAGGAATTATAGTTCAAATTACTGCAGGTAGAAGAGGAGTATTTGAGCTGTGGTCTTTTACATTATGCCTAAGCATTGTATCTAACCAGGGAATTAATGAACAAAAAGAGGAGGCCAGCAGTTACTTCTCTTCTGCTCTTTTGTATGGATGGCCATAGCCTTACGGGTGTGCTGACTGGGTTGTGGTATGTGCCTAGCCTTGAAGCTTCGATAGTCTAGCAGCATCTCTCCAGGTTTATAGCAGACGCTGTCAGTTAATGACATGCTACACAGCCAGGACCAGCAAGCAAAATGTATGAGCATACACATTGCTGCCTTGAGGGGTGGAGAATAGGTTGCAGAGTAGATGGGTATTCTATAAACTTAACTTTCTGCTGCTTGCTGTCTCCTGGATACGGGCATATGGGAGGGGGAGATTCACCTCTGGGTCAGATCACAGGGAAGATTGCTCGGGTGTGAAGTCTGTATCTGACCATAGGATTAGTGCACATCTGGCCACATGAGAGAGCCTACACATTTATAAGCCTGAGCCCTGCACTTCAATACTCCTCTACCTTGCATATAACTCTGAACTTGAAAAAGTGTATGGCCATGTAGCAGGTAAGAAACTGAGATACAATGCATTAGGCATTCCAATACCAGCTGTTGCTATGGACTCTTTAAAAATATCAGTAAGGTAGAGCGTCAGGGAAAGGAAAGAAAAAGGTTTATATTTTTTTAAGTTAAAAGCACATCTGAAATACTTGATCCTAAGTGGCTGAAAAGTAGCCGTAGATAATTTTACACTAGAAACTAGAAGGTTTTGAACCATGAAAGATGTTTTTTTGGAAAATTTATCAGTAGATTTAGTGGGGACCAGAACATTTCCTAAGGCTTTTTCTATTCATGTATTCCTGTAAACACCTTAGCAGCGTATTGAAATGAATACAAAAGGAGCAGTTTGCTTTTAAAATATTTAGCTTGGCCTTTATATATTGAAATGATCACTCAGAAAAAAATGTACAATTCTATATGATCTAGCCCTTACAGGATCTAGTCAAAAAAGGAATGAAGAATAAATCACTCTCATTAATCCTGATTGTCCATTATGTTGTCAGATGTTACAGCCTCACTGATACTACTATGTAGGCATCATGTATGGTTCTGTGAATATATTTGGGGTTTAGTTATTGCCTAAAAATGTTAAGTTTGACATGAATATTTTTAATAAACAATAGAGCCAAACTTGCACTTTCTATACTTAATTACAAATGGGTTCTATGTTCTGGAACCTAAAAGAGTTTGCAGAAACACAGAGCTCCTATAAACTCTAACTGAACTCAAAACCAGCTAAGAAGTAAGTTTGTAGAGAGCCTGAGAGAATGGGACCACCATCTCAGTGAAAACTCCAGACTGAAAATGGCATATACATTATAGAAAACTTATAAAGTCGACTGGATAGGGTTTCTTTCTTTTTACCCTCTAGTACTGAGGTCATCACTGGGGAAAAATATATGTACATATATTTGTTCTAGTAATAATAAAGAGCAAACTAAATGGTTTGCAAATGAAGTGAAAAGCTAGTGAAGAACAGTATCTATTACAAAGCTAAGACTTCACATTTTGTAAAGCATAGGAGGACAAGACAATATGATGAGAATACACATTGTAAGCAGTGGTGTATTGTATTTGAATACAGCTGTATATTACAGCATTACTGATGCTTAGGTATTCAGTGCCAGTAATCACTCAAATGCATATTTTGTACTAGGTAATTCTAAAATTAAGCTGGAAGTCTGAGTCCTTTCCCAGGTTGGGAGTCACAGGAGTTTTCTTCTCTTTTGCTGGAGCACATGAGACAGCAGTTTTTATCTCTAGTTAATATCCTTTCTTAATCTTCTTTCAGAGGGACTATCTGCCTCAAATTGAGGCCAGAGTGATTCAGAGTTAAAAGAATGTGTATAATAGAGATGTGACATGTTTAAATCCACTCCTTAGGAACATAATACTCGATTAGGAGTATAGTCTGGCAGACAGTGTAGAAAAAGTATAGTATAGAAAATGGCTGTGAGGGAATTCACTTCTAGCAAATTACCCAGAATTTCAGCAAAATGCAAAGTGTAGTTTAACTGAAATATGCTGTAAAAACTCGTGAAGGGGAAGTTTATTTGGGGTAGAATTTTTTTGCCTGGACATGGAAAGCTGATATACTGTACAGAAGAGATAATACAAAAGTGGAAATAAGATTTAAAATATGACTTGGTGAAAAATATCAGATATGTTACATGGCTTTTTCTCCCCCCAAATTTTCAAGTATTCAGAAAAAAAGAAAAAATAAAAAAGGCAAAACAGATTTGAGGAAAAGTATTTTTGGAAGCCACAGCCTATTTAGTTTTAAATAAACCCAATTTTTTTATTGAACAACTTTTAATCTTGAAGTGTTCCATTAAAAACCAGAAGATATATATAAAGACTAAAAAAATAGCTTTCAGTGAAGAATGTGTTGTCAGAAGACCTGTAGGTCTGGCTCATGAAAAGCGTTACAGCACTTTGTTCCACTACCTTATTCTTTTGTGAGATAAACCTCAAATCTTCCCTAACCTTTAGAATCTAACAACAGCTTTAAAGCATTACTGTGCTTGTCAAGAGTCAGAAAGACATGGTGATGCTGAAAGCATAGTTTCCTTCACTGCTCCTTCCCCTGGCTGTCCAGTCCTGCTTAGGCTGACTACATCACTCCTTACTTCAGGACTGGCAGTCTGTCTCTCTTCCATCCATACCTTCCCCTATAGTGAAGTGATTCTCCCACAGCTGGCTTCCATACCTCTCAGTAATGATATTGTGCACACCATGGGTGCAGTGGAGGTTCACAGCATTTTTGCTAAGAGCAGAATGGGGCAGCTGGAGCACAGTCCTGCTCGCTGCATGTGCCTAAGAGCAGAGAAGGGAGAAGGAAGGCAGGAGGTAGGACAGGGGCTCGAACTGTAGCTGAAAGAAGTGTGGCTGCATGGAGACTTTTTTCACTGTCTACACCACATGTTTACAGTCTCCAGCATTCTCATAATGTATTTTCTGTGATTTTTTTAGACAAACCAGATTAATTAGTTATTGGTATTTCTTCAACTGAGTTAAATCTTATGCAAAAAAAGATTCTGAAGTAGTGGTGATTTCAGAAAACTTTTTCTCAAGTAGAAGAAAATAAGAACTCTACTGTGATTCTCTGAAGGAGGATGCAAAATAAGTCCAGTAGGCTGAAGGAAAATTCAAAGAGAGGAGCCTTTTCTACATTTGCCAATAGAAATTAAATTGTTGCCACACTGAAGATCTTTCTTGGTAAGCTTATTTTTCTTCTGTTCCTATTTTTTTCTTCATTTCCACTTTATCGTGAAAAGAATTTTTCCTGATACTGTATGAATAGACAAAACGGCCAATAGCCAAAACTCATATGGACAGGGCTATATGGGACAGCTAACATTTTAGGCAGCTGAGATGAACCCCATTTTTGGTAAAATAACAATTATACCAAAATACATTTATTTAGGCTGGGACAAACTACTGGTTTGCTGTATCAAAACCCATTAAATGCACCAAAATCCTCAGTATGCCTCTGGAAACAGGGCAATCCCTGCTATTCCAATATACAAGGCTAGGGTTCAGCATGCATGAGGAACCCTGTGATAACTGTTTTAATTTAGGACAGTTTAAAGTTGTCTTAAAGGAAAAAGTGAAAACAGAGATACAGATTAGTATCGTCACAGAAATGCAAAAGCTACTTTTCTTAAGGTACATTGGATATGATTTAGAATAGATTCTGCGTACTGACTTCTTCGTAACTTTTGCATCTTGAACTTCACAACTGAATGAAACATTTATGACTGCCCAAACTATAACCCTTATCTCAATCACAGGTTTTGGCAGTTGATATAGTACTAACTGAATTAAAGTTTTTGGTTTGTGGGCAAGCAGAAGAGCACATTATTTGAGCAGATTATTCTTCTCTTAAATCTGCAGTTCTGCTTTATAGCCAGTGGTTGAAAAGGATCCTAGTAGATCAAAACAAGACACATACATATGTTTGTATAAATATTTGTTTAATTACTAATAACTGTTAGTTGCTTAGGGATCAAATGAAGGCACACAGGGAAGGAGGAAGGATTCCTTTTAACAGCGATAGAAGTCCATATGGTAGAGAAGTCTGCACCTGCCTTTCTGTAGACACGCAATCATAAAATTTCAGTGTGCCTCTGAAGCTTTAAATCTGGAAACAGGGCTTGGTTATGTAAATCTTTTGGCACAAGGTTTCTGACCATTGGGAATTTTAAACTATAAATTTGCTCTGGTAGCATTGCTCTCTGTTCCTAATTATACTTGATTTGGGGGGGACTTTTGAAATTCCATTAGACATCAGTCTTCATTTTTAAACATTAAAATACTCCTTAAGAGCTTAAGCACTTAATAAAGTTGCAGTACCAAATGAAGCAATCCGTATTTGCATTAAAAAAAATGAATGTGTGGTTCTTAATTTCATGTTTCTAAAATGGAATATTCTCTTATTCAGCGAAGTGTTGAAAACATAAATTTATGTTTATGAGACACAGAGATATATTATTATCACTAGTTTTGCATAAGAAATTAAACATGAAACAACAGGTTGACTTCCTGAGAAAATAACCTGAAGTAAGAACTTCAAAGTCTCCACATTATTTGATTATGCTAGAGTGTATGCAAAGAATCAAGAACTGTTAGCACAAACATGACAGGACTCTAGAAAAGAACTGTAAAATTTCCATCCAATATAGTAGTTTAACTACTTAGAAGAATTACTGTTCTTTAATCCTGTAGAAATTAGAACATAAATTTTGCACTTTTTATTTCTTCAAAACACCTATACCTGCTATGATTTAGAGAAGATTTTTCTTCTATGAATAAACTACCCTTTCTTTCTGTTAGGACTCTTATCAGAGCATCCCCAGAAGAGGATCAACCCCACTTTCTCCAAGCAGGGTAGGATGGATGAAAGGTAACCAACAGAACCTGTGCCTGTGGTACTGCTACTTGGCTGTCTGGAATTGCAGGAGTGTTCCAAAAAGGAAGAAGTCAATTTCAGATCAGGCAGCAGACATAACTGATGCAGATTTTTCTCTCTCCACCTAGTATGTAGGTGTTGAGAATATGTGCAGTGCTAGGAGGCACAGTTTTTAAAAAGTGAACAGAAAAATGAAATGATCTTAGCATCATAATATTGGAAATCAAAATAACACATTCTCTGAAAGACCAGACACTGATAGCATGAAGCGAATGTGCTCTGTGATAGGGGAAAATAAATATCTCAATTTTTTTAGTAATAATACATTTTTTTCCTTCCTTTGGCTTCTTTTCAACCAATCCAGAGTCTTCTAGTTATAACTGAGCACATCTGCCTGCATCACTGGCTTTCAAGTACACCCATACAATTTCCAGTAGTCTCTCCAAAGGTATGCAGTTGATGGTTATTGGCTTATATGGCTATGTTTTGGCTGGTCTGTTGGTTTGCACATTGAGGACATTTGCTCTCTAATAATATGAATTTAGAACTTGTGTTGCCAAGTTTAGTTTTCCATCCACAGCAGGGAATAATACAGTGGAGTAAATACATGCTGGATCTCATGCTGCCATGGAGTCTGATGACTATTCACACACTGCAAGCATTTAAATTCTTCCCACAGGTCAGTTAGAAACAGCCATAGGGACCAGTTTCCATGGGTTATATGCACCTCTGAAGACGCATTTATATACCATAAATGGTACATCTGATTTGAAGAGCAGTGATATGCAGCTTCCTCCCATGTAGGCTTAGCCCATATTATTAACTACTTATACAATAAGCATGCATCACAATGTAACAGGCTTAAGGCTGACACAAGGCTTTCAATAACCTTGGCAAAACAGAGAATATTGCAAGCTGTACATACACATTCCTCAGCAAGAACTCAATACTGCAGTTTCCAATGAAGTAACTCTTGTGGTTAATAGTGGCAATAGACTATTTCAGAGCACTCTGTGCCCTGCAATGTGTGAAACAACTCTTTCCTGATATCGCTGCTGCTTGAACGTTATGCTAATTTACTGATATTTAGCTCCCGATACTTGTAGTCTGAGTGTCCTTTCCAGTCCAGTCCCTTCCAGAATCAAGCCCAGCCACCACATCTCCTGTCCCAGTCCAGCCATCCATCTAGGGCTCAGGCAACAGAATACAACAATATCTTCTCTAGCTTATCCCTCTTGAGGACACTATACAAACCTAAAGTCATCACATGTCAACTTATCTTCTTTTCTTGGTTTTGAAGTGCTGTCAGCCCTCCGCAGTAAAACATCATCTAAAGCCCCTCAACCCTTTGTCTTGGATATAACAGGTCTCTTCCCAGTGAAAAAATGTCAGTCCACATAATCTTCTGGTTGTTTTTTTCCCCAGAAGTGTGAAATGAGGGAAGGACAGGGAAGGTCCCAGTAGAAGCTTCAAAGCGTGAGTCCAGGGAGCACATACGTGGTGTTGAAAAACTGGTTCCAGAGCTGATTAGATCTTTCCTGTGGAGACAAACAAGGAGGTGGGCAGAAAAAGAAAGGGATCTGTATTATCCTAGAGTATTTTGTTATTTATTATAAGCATAAATAATAATTCAGATTTTCTGTGCAGTTCTCAGTCAACTGATTGCTAGTATTCAAAATACTGGATTAGTAGTGGCAGGTTGGAACTGCCATATTTTCTTAAACAGTTCAAGTTTCCACTGAGATTTATTTCTTCCAAAGAGTAAATTGAAACTAAATTGTGCTTCCAAATATTACTTTCCCTTTGTTACAAAACTAAAGCAAGCGGTATTTATTAATGGTTTTCTTGAAAATGAAAATAGGTGTCAACCTTCTTTCTCTGGATATGATTTGAAAACTAAAAAGAACTACATGCTAAGGAGCTATCAATGGCAAAATTTTAAGTTTTGTAAAAATAAAGGGAAAACAAATAGTGTTGATTCTTGCTTCTCATGGAAGCATGCCAACAATTTAATCCTGCTAGCTCTCAGGTCACATTTTATGGAGTCAGATGACAGCTAATGAAGTTAATGTTTTCTGAGGGAGAAAGGGTTGTAGAAAAAACACATTTCTTTTTGGTTGATAAATCTTTATTTTGATTTTGAGTTTGCAAAACTTTTCTCTCTTCCATAGAAAGTTATATTTCCTACTGTGTTTCCCATTTTATGTGTTATGGGAGAGAGAACAATTACATTTAATAGAGATTATCAAGTTTATTTTTCCATTGAAAATATAAACTTTTCAGAGAAAAAAAAAAACCTCATGGAGTTTTCAACAAAGCCCAAAGCATTTTCACTGAGATCCTACATGTTTTACATTGAATTTTGTCCAAAACAGACAGTTTTTTGTATTAAGGTTGAATTAGCCAAAGTTAATATTTTGTCTTGAAAAGCTTTTTAACCAGGTATTTTTATTTCATCCGTACTATTATTTGCCTGCTCCACTTCGATAACCTAGTTAATTGTCTCAAAATTAGATAGTACTCATATTTTTTAGTTAAATTTGTATTCTCAAATCATAGCTGATTTGGATTCCACACAGATATTTTATACCTAATTCAAAGCCATACATCCAAGACACAAGAAAAATATCTTTGACAGGAAGCCCAATAAAATGCATTTTAAATTGTAAAGATAGCAGTAGTTAGTACTTTTTTTTCACCGGGAGCATCTGCTAGAAGCTAAATTTATAGCTCATTCCCATAGTGCACATCAAAGAAGTACCATGGTCAAGCAGCAAGTTTTTAAGACTTTGAGTTTTCCAAAGGCTGATAATAGTATCTTTTGTTATATCCTAGATATCATGTTGCTGGATACCTATAGATACCATGACAGAATCAGGGCAAGTTATGCCGAGATTTTCAACAAGAAAATGGGTAAGAACCACAACAGAATTGTCAGAAGAGAAGAACTGCAGGTTCTGTTATAGGAAGACAGAAAGATTAACACAGTAAACACAGGGATTCATTTGAATAGAAGCAATGGAATTACCAGGTCAAGCTCACTTCTTTTGTCTCCCATAAATAAAATCATATGTAAGAGCATGTGAAGTGTTTTTGTCTTCTTCTAGGAATATGGTATGAGCACAAACTTTTAATATTTGTGTGTTTTTCCTTATAAAAATCCATGAACAAAGGACTTCACCACTCTAAAGGTTACAAAGAATTTCAACAATAGGTTTAGTTGACTTGAATAGCCTTTTGGCATGTTGATTTATGCTATAAGAGTGGCCAAGGTATTTAACAGTTTAAACAGGATAATGGGGTAGAGAAAGCATGCTGAGCAAAATGCATTCCAAGATTTAAGGACTTAAAATGTCTGAATTAAACTAAACTGACATGTATTCATTCTTAGCAAATTTGCTGTAATTATATCTGGAAATTCTGAAACAAGGCTGAGATCACCTGCCAATTGATCTGAGGGGATACTGGTTCCTATTATAGGAACTACATTTCAAGCTGTTGGCCACATACCTAGACATTAAGTAAATGGTGCAGTATCTCAGTTACTATAAAAGTATTTCAAAACTAAGGCTATTTCAGCTTTGACCAATCTTTGCTGAAGATGGAGATATATAAAAAATAATAATAAAAAACCCCAAACAAAACCACCCTAAGTAACATAAAAATATGTTACTGAATTAATCTATAATCAGTACAATAAGACGGTCCAATCATACACTAATCATGCTTGGTGGTATACATTTCTATAATGAAGTCAATCCCTTAAATATCTGAGAAAGTCTCAGAATTCTGAGAGAAGAATGAGTTGTTTAGTGCATAAATAGAAGCAGCTATAAAATCAATTCATTTGTATCTTAACAAGCATTTTATTGCCCTCTGACTTAAACAATCTGTGAAGCTCAGTAAAGCTCAGTTAAATCTGGGTCATGCAGAGAGCTATTTCTCTTATATAGTGTCTTATATAGTTCTCTTATAGTCTGATCCCAGGTCCTCTGTTAATGTTTCTCATCATCTCTGTTGTTTTCCTTTTCAGAGAAATTTGGTGATCTCCAGAATTATTTTTCCTGCAGCATCTTTCAGCAAACACCCCTTAAGGATTTCAGATCTGGTGTAACAAGACGTTTCACTACTCTCTTCTGGTGCACTGGGACCCACTAACATTAATAATCCAGGGGCTAACCCAAAATACTGTGAGCAAAACTCTTCAGAAAATGGGCTGGAATTTCTGAGGTTTCTCAATACAACCCATGTTTACATTTTTTTTTCTTGTATATGACTCACAGGTGAATCAAAGCTGTATGAGCTATATGATAATCTGCGACATGCTACGCATGCATGGATGGTTTCTCTTGTCTCTACTCCTCTTCCTATGATCCCATACTGTTGCAGTGGAAGCAGAGATCCCTTGGCATTTAACAGACTTGATTTATTCTTCTGTAATGTTTACAGTTCTACAGCTAAATTGCTCCAGTTTTTGAGGATGGGAACTGTAAATTGCTGAGAGTTTGCATATGATGTAGGATTTAGCAGCAAGGGCACAGAAAAAGATTGTTATGTTTGACATTTCCAATATTAGACACCTAAATCCTCAGTTAAACTCTCAAGTATATGGCCTGTTTGTTGGGTGAAAAAGAACTTGAGATATTAGAATTTCTAAAAACAGAGGGACAAAAATAAAAGAGTAAATGAAGACGTATTTTAAGCTAGTATAAACCATTGTGGTTAGGACTAATAAAAAGAAAAGTCAACCTTTTTTTTTCTTTTTTTTTCCATAAGAAGTTGGATTTTCAATTTAACAGAGATTTTTAAGAGGATGGATCTCTCTTGACTTTATTCACTAGGCAAGCCTGGCTGACAGGCCACATATATTAGGCTGACCTGCTACATGAAGGAAGACTTTGGTCCCGTGCCTCCAATAGGTGAGATGAAGTTTTATTATTGGGTGGTGAGATACGAAAGAATTCCAAATCCCTGCCACTTAGTGCATGAGCCTTGACAAAACTGGAAAGAGATGAACCCTCAAATTTCAAACTATCACTACCAAAATATCACTATGGAACCTCCTAACAATTTCATTTTTCTGTTTTCACAGCCCTTTTTTTTTTTTTTCTTTTTTTTTTTTGGTGTGTGTGCATCTAGCTGTGACATCCCTCACAGTGTTCACAGCCTTACATTTAATACAATTAATGGCTTCCCCTTAACCAGCAAGCAAACCGTGACAGCTCCACTTGGAGCCTGCTGTGGGGTCTGAGTGCTGCCCTGTCAGGGATCCCAGCCCTCCCTTCCAGGAGAGCTGCAATTCTCAGAAGATATTCCAACTAGTACTTATCATAAGTGAGTATCCTCCAGACTTGGAAGGCTTTGGTCTATGGATGAAGTCTTTTATTTTATTTATTTATGCATGCAAACTCACATTTTGGTTCAAGATGAACCTGAGTCACATATATCTGCTTGCTGATAAAGCATCAGACCTGTTCCAACCAACTTTGCTAGGCACCTACTGTTAGCCAGTGTCAGAGACTAGGTGCGCACATGGGAATAGATGGGATCAGCATGGCTGCCCTTATGCTCTTGGCTGGTGAAGTGACCAAGGAGGAAGGTTTGTACAAATCCATTAGGGCATGCATGAGCATCTCTGCAGGAAAGAACAAACCTGATGAGACTTTCCTGCAATCTCTGTTACAAGCTCATTTACATGGATGAGAAGCTGCAGTTTATATCATTGCCTCCTTGTCAGATATTTAGGCATCTAACCTGACGGATTCAAGTCAGATGATAACAGCTCCCTTTAAAGATTTCAGACTACTGCAAGTACTGCACCAGAGAAATCCAGCGGAGCTGAACGGCCAATATGTTGCTATTCAGACTTGGAATGCAGCCCTAACCATGCATTTTTTACTTCTAGTTCCTTTAGCATCAAGTATATCTTCTAGCACCATTGTTAAGATATCTTCTAATACCCTTAAAGTTAAGAAGTGTATCTATATGTGTATCTGCATACCTAGTATTTTTTTTACTTTTGCCATGACTGCATATGTCTTATTTAGAGAAATATTTTTTCTTGTTTTGTGCTTTACCAATTGTCACAAATACAAACCATTTTTCTACTTTGTGTTTCTGAATAGCAAGCAGAACTGGAAAGGGCTTCACAGTGTGATGCACTTTCAAAACAATTTAGCTACTTTGAATGTAAATTTGATAAGTGCAAGCAGCACTGACATAGCTGCTGTACAGCTTGCAAAGCCTTAAGCAGGTGCAAATGAATTCACTCTGTCCTGAGAATTTACACCTGGTGGAGAGCTCTTCTTACAGCCACACTGCATGAGATGGAGCCACATCCTTCCAAACTGAGACAAATGCTTGTGCTGAATTATTAAGACAAAGTTCTACTGCAGGACCCACTTAACTCTGATGAGCAAATGCAGAAGTACTAACTGATGGTTTTGGGGAATCTAAGCCTGCTAAAGACAAGTCCTGTAACTTGAAAAAATTGTTTTCAGATCTCTTTTTCTGGATTATAGAAGTTACATATATGTGTAGATCAGGGGAATAAAATTTAGTAACATGCAAAAATCCTGAAATTGGAAGTTATTTATGGTTAACTTTTTTTAATTAAAAATCAGTTGTATGTCTCTGATATAAGTGTTAGAAATATCTATATTTTCATGATGTTACTTGATTTGCTAATACTAAGAAATGTAAAAAAATGCTGTGAGTACTTCATTCCAAATAGGGAAAATAAATAGCCTGAATTTTTAAAGTCCTTACTTCTAGATACATTTGCCAAGTAACTCTAACTTAGTTTTAACCTTTTTTTAAAAAATGTCTTATTTCTTTTCTACTGACAGGTTCCAAACTCCCTTCCTATTTCTCCTCCTGTTTTCCATTTTCTTCATTCCTCTGCTCTTTGCCAGTTTACTATTTGTTTCCCTCTTATATCTCCTTTATTATTCTTTTTGGTGCCTCTCATTCTCCCTCTCCTCTAGATGTGGGTTTCTTTATGCTTTCAAAGGAAAGGCAATGAATAGCTGTCCCTCCCTTAACACACATGCACACACTCAAATCCAGCAGGTGCTAAGCTTGCTACAGCTCCTCCACCACTGCTCTTCTTTGCCTAATAGAATATTGGCTTCTTTTTTTCCCCCTACTCATCTCCCTGTACAGAAATCAACATTCTGCTACACTGAGTGAAGTGACAGTAATGCAGGAGATGCCAGCCCAACAACCTGATGCACAATGAACTGTTCTCCAAAAACTCCTCTCTGCTAAAAAACAAGGAGGATGAAGTCACACTTTATGTCCTCCATGCGCAGAGTAGCAATTCCTTTTTTTTATTGGCTCTTCTGCCGCCGCCTCCTCCTCCTCCTCCTCCTCCTCTCCCTCCTCCCCAAATCCAGAAGTGAACAGCTAAGGCTTACAGGATACTAGTTCAAAGAAAGGGCTTAAAAACTGTTCCTTCTTTACTATATCATAATCTGATGCAAGAGCCCAAAACATAAATGCTGTTGCTCTCTTAAAGGCAAAGAGAGGGTATTACTGGGGCCAGAGAAGTCTTTTGGGGGATTAGTGTTTTTTTTCTCAGATTAGGAGACATTAAAAAAATTTCTTGAATCCTTGACAGTATTTCCCTGAGTTAATCTCCTCTGGTGGCTGTTGGGATTTGCAGTGCCTACCAATGTCAGTCATTGCTGGTTATGTCATGCAATAGGATATGCTGTGAAATAACCCACACACTGATCATTCAAGAGAGTAAAATTACTCTCCAGTGCTAGAAAAGGTGGGTGGCAATGGATTTAATTTTCAGCTGATCAGAGCAGAGAGATGACATACAGAGGTTCAATTTGCTTCCAGTGAATTCAGCATGTTTCTCTTCACAAATTATTCATCAGCAGCTCCTGATTTTTTTCTGGGCTTTTTTTTGTCTTTATTCAACCTCTGGTTTTTGTTTTTGCCCCCTGTGAAATAAATAAAAGTAAAATCACTGACTTCTGGTCTGTTTGTATGGGCACTGTTGATACCAAAGATCTGAAGTTGTTTTGATTCATTTTTCATGCTGAAATATCCTTGGTTTTGTTTCCTGATGGGTGAATGTAACTAGTGGGCTCAGCCTTAGTGCTGGGGCAAGTGGTTGAAATTCCATTGAGGAGACCAGTCAGGAGCCTGTTTAGACAATCACAGCATTTGACCTGCAGTTATTAAACTGAGGTTAGTAAGAGCCTACTGGCTTCCCAAATGAGTTTTGTTAAAAAATTGGCTAAATATTATGTGGGGATGGGTAAAGGGAGATTTTGCTTTGCTTCCTGAAGTGGTTCAACTAACCCTATGCAAGACTAGTGCTTCACACTTGGCTCTACTCTCCCAGCTTTTCCACAAATATATTTGGTTTGAGAAAATGAAAGATAGAGGAAAAAGTAGACACTGTTAGAGGCTTACTGGCAACTCATTTAAGACAGAGGAAAGTTAGACAGCTACCTGTGCTGCATCTTTGCTAATGTGACCCACTGAACCAGTCAAAAGTGATCTGTTCCATGGAAATTTGATCTGAGAATATTCACCAGTGTTTCACTTTTTTCTTGGAATTATACTTGCTGTAATAGTACTTCACCATGGACAAGTATAGAACTTCACTTGTACTGGAAAAGTATAGAAATTAATTATGATTTTAGTTGTCTTCAGCATTATTCTATATTGCTTCTGAATGAAAACGTGAGCTTGAATATTTGGGGGATTTTTTTCTTTCCTCAATCTTTTTTTTTCTTGTATTTGAAAAACACTTATTGTAACAATGCTGAGCAATAGGAGTGCTTTTCATTTTCAAAGCATTAAACAAGGAATGACTAATTACATTAGCTGTTTGGCACAGGCATGACACAGCCTTGATCCTTCATTCAATTAGAGCTTGCTTTGAATTTGGTCAGGTCAGATTGCATCCCAGTTAGGTGTTATGACTCAGATTGTGTCCTACCCATATTTTTACAATTACTGAAGTAACACTAAGAGCTTTTGACAAATGAGGTACATTTCATTAGGTCTGCTTAGCAGACAGGGAAAGCAAGTCATGACAAAATGGAGTTAACTTAAAAGCAATTGGCAAAATCTTGGTCATTAGTCCCTGTGAAGCTTGAATTTGTAAACCTTTTGGTATGGGAGGACCAAAAATAGAAGGAAAGGATTTCAGCTCCCTTGTTCAAGTACATTCCTAGTCTTGCTTGAAGGGAGGAGGTACCACAAATTGACGTAGATGGCATAGGCATAGGTGACATAAGCATGAGCCTGGACATTCCCATGGGAGCCCTTTCTTATTCTCTGCTCACAGCTGCACACACAAATGTAAGTACTTGCCATATCTACGGAAAAACTCCAGCGGGTAACACAAGGAACGGACATCCACATCTTAGCAGAGGACTAGCAAATGATTTAATAATCCCAACTAAAACAACCACTGCCTCCTTGTGAAGACCACTTCCTATAGTTCATTTATACTGACAGTCCCACTTCAACACCTTACCCAGTTCTCCCAGTCAGCCCAGCTACGTATCCCAGTTTCTCCATCTCAGATGAGCCTGTGTACTCATAGACGCTGCCAGAGTCTGGCATAAGGACTTTCAGGTTCCAGTCAGAAATGAGCCTACCTAAAACCAAGATTCAAAACTTCTTTTTTTTGCTCAGATTCCGAATCCATCTCTGACCATTCAGTTAGTAATGGCCTGGATGCAGGTGGCCCCTTGTCTAGTATTTCTGTCGGCTGCCCCAGAGGGTAGAGTAGCGTGTAGTATTTGGAAATTCACATGGATAAAATTAACTGAGCGGCAATATCAGATTGTAACAACCTTGTGTGCTGAGGGTTATTAATCTGTAAACAGGATCTAGTTTTTATGCTTGAAGCGTCTGCCTGGTTTTAGTGCCTAAGAACCTATACCATCTGTGTCAACACCGACTGTTTATGGGTACCGGGAGGGAGCGGGAGGGGAGCAGAAGGCGCCGCGGGGCCGGCCGGGGGTGGCAGGGCGGGAGGGGGGCGGGGGTGGCCGCCGGCCGCGCTCCCTTTCCTGCTCCCCTTCGTCATGTCCCCCTTCCCCCGCGCGATGGCAGCATTTCTGAGCAATCCCGCCGGCGCCGGGCGGGGGACGGAGGGCGGCGGGCCGGGGCCGGGGTCGGCGGGGACCCCCGGGGACCGCCGGGGGCGGCATCGGGGCGCCGCGTCCTGCCCCGCTGCCCCGGCCGGTGGGTCTGAGGGGATGAGGGAAAGGCGAAGAGCAGCGGTAACGCGGGTCCTCGCTCAAGGACAAGATGCTCGACCCTTCCCAGCTCCCCAGCCTGACCCCTGGCAGCCCCCCCCCCGCGGGGAGACTGGTCACCTTCTGGGGTGTTTCGGGCGTGGGAAACGTAAACTGGATGTACCCCGCCATCTCCCGGGAGCCATCGCCGTCTTGCTGCTGCAGTCCCTGCCCGAAGCGCCTGCTGCCTGCGGAAAGGGCAGAGGGACGGGTTCAGCTTTTCTGAAATTGGCCTGCTCCCGAAGGGTACTTGTCAATCTCTTTGCAAGATGGGGACTGGGAAGGGAAAGCGGGAGCGCAGCGCGCTGCAGGGTGGTGCCCTTTCCAGAACTGCTGTTGGACCTGCAAATGCAAGGTAGACCTGAGAGATAAACGTGTTTTTTCTCACCTATTCAGCATCTCTAGGCTTATTCTTATCTAAGGACACTTTCAGAGCTCCAGTTATGAAGTGGGGAGCCTGAAAGTACATCTGTCAGTGATCACTTCCCAATTAGTCTGCAGCCTCTTTCAAAATCAGAAATGCATACATATTTTTTTAAAAAGTAATCTATCATTTTTCGACTTTTTTCTCCCCAAGTTTGCAAGACCAAATGTATTTTTACTGGGTTGATGTACAGGGCTTTCACAATACTGAAGTAATTTATGAAGATGGAACCGGACTAAAGTCTTTTATACCAGTCTTGAAGAGTGGGTTAACTGTCTTTTGCTGGAATACAGTTTTATGGTGTGCTATAAAATACTCTATAACCTATTTGATAGAGTGGAAAAATAAATTTTCTTCAGCATCACCTTTATGTTGCCACAATATACCTTTTTGTATATTACCCGACTCCTTGTGCTTCATGTTCAGCGAGGGACTACTCCTTTTGCATAGGTCTGCTATACTCATACACAGATACTTCCAGCATGGTTGGGGCAACAGGTAGCAAATAGTAAACTGTTGTTGTTAATTATAAAGGCTAACCTTAGAAATCATCAGGGAAGATAGATAACCTACACAAAGTACCTTTGTTTGTCTAAATGTAGTCTCCATGAAGAAAATTGGATAGCTGAAAGAAAATGTTGTTTTAGGGATGTGGAAATAAGCTTTTGCGTAGGGTTTTGATCTGGAGACTCATAAAGTTAAAAGCAGTAGAAACAAAGACTTGACACAGGCAGCAGCTACACAATAGATTCAGATAACCCAAATCCTGTTTTTCACTGAAGCCCTGAAGTTAGGGTATTCGACTCGTCCTTAACGAGACTGAATACTGTGCAAGCATGTTAGGGGGAAGTAGTGAATTGTTGTGCCTTTTGTCTCAGACCACGTCTGGTTTTATATACATATTCACCAATGCAAAGAGTGGAACCAGGGCATGAGTACCAGAACCACCAATCTGTTGTCATTCTTTTCTTTTTATTTTAATAGGCCTGATGAATAATGGAGAGGCTTCTTCTAAATGAATAGCTCTGAGAAATTAAGAAACCTTCTTTCTACAGCCTCTTGATTTGGTTATTCCATGCAGAAATATGCAATCCACATTCAAATACATTTGGGAGGAGATTTGAATTTAGTTTCCTGAGGTCCCAAGAGAGACCCTAAGACATCAGACTTGTTTAGAAGGAGGACCTTTAACTCTTCTCTGACTTTTGGCCAAAATGCAAACTTTTGCTTTTTCAGCTATTTCACAAATTCAAAATTATTTTACAAAATTTGAGGCAGTCACAAGGGAGACACAATACTCAATATTCTACAGAATATCACCGGCAGATTCAAGACTTTGGCCTACAGTCCCCCAGTCTTAGTACACAGGACTTGCATGGCTAGTAGATAAAATCTGGAAGTTTGAGATTTACTCCCAGCTGTGCCACCGGACTTGCACAGTACCTTTACCTCCCCTGTGCTTCAATTTTTCCCTTGGAAAAGTGCATCTAATGCTTCCGACTCCCTTTTTCATTACTTTTGTCTTCTAATAAATGAAGAGAGTCTTTATTTTTATATATCATCACTGATGGGTTATTTTAGCAGTTTCCAAAGTAGGGGTAGCTTCCACCAGAAAGAAGGCAAATTTCTACTCTTTCCCTCAATAAATAAAAATATTGAGTATGACAGTGGCAGGAGATACAGAAATTAGACTTTCCTTTTTTGCCGTACTATTATAAATCCAAAGACATTAATGACCTTGGCCCAGCATGTCTTGTTGTGAATTAGTGACTAGATGAAAACATTTTTCCAAAACGGACAGTGATTAATTCTCAGTAAAATTCACTAGGCATCAATCAATCTAGGAAAATCATTCAATAGTGTTGTGGAAGAATCTGAAAAGACACCATTTATGAATCTGAAAGGTTTTTTAAAAGTAACAGACTTGTAAAAAGAATCTGTTGAGTAATATATACTATTTAATTAGAAACTATATAAATATGTACCTCAAGGGACATTATGATTACCAGCTTTCCTGTGTGTAATGAGAAATTAATATAGTATTATTGCATCCAAGCTGTATGGAACATGGGACAAGTGCATCTGTGACTGCATAGGAAGCAATGGATGAAAGCAGTGAGCTTTTTGGTATTGCCTGGAGTGTAATCATGGAAAGATAGAAATTATGTTTTACCCTTCTATGAATAAAAAGACAATGCTTTCCTAAGCAGTTTTCCATTTCTGTTCTAAATTTGTCTTACCTGAAGTTGGCCTTCTGCTTAAAAGGCAATGAAGTGTTTTCTATGAAGAAAACTTCATGCCACTAATAAACTTTGCAATCTGCTTGGGCTTCAGAATTCACTGAATAGTAAGCATAGGGGTGGAACTAACCAATATGCTGGTGAGGTCTATGTTTGTAGTGATTACAGTTCATAGGTTATATACGGTCAGATACACATGCATATATTACATGCGAGTTGTTCAGTCAATGATGTAGCAATCCCCTTGAAATAAAACCAGCCTTGACTATACTGGAAGAATAACACTAAGTTTCAGCTATTATACCTTGTGGAAGGTTGTTGCATAAACCTAGGAACACGACCAATATGGGGTCAAAATATCTTAGTAACAGATATGTTTAAATTCTCCAATATTCGGTCTTTGTGGCCTTGAAGTATTTTGGACCATCATAGCAAATACTACATTTTGGAGTCCTTTATCTCTCCAAGGACAGACAATTAAAAAGAGAAGGTGAAGCATTAGAGTGTGTGGGTGGAGCATTGGATTCTTTTATAAAGTAAGCAATAAAAATGATGTCCCTGTAGTCTAAACTATTTGTCTTAAGGTTGGTCATAATCCCAGGCTTCATATATCACCTACAAAGGTCTCTGTTACAGGAAAATCTTTCAGTTCTCCACTCTTCAAAGCAATCTATTAAAGCCTATCTTTTTAGCCTACCAAGCACTGCAAGGGGATATATATGGATGTATGAATTGTGCTTCGTAGCAGCAGGACTGAGCTTTTAAAGGCAATGGGGTTTGACAAGCTGCAAAGGTGGCCTTAACAGTAACTGTGCAAAGAGATACCATATGCCAGATTATTTAGAATTTATTGTTTTGAATATGTCCCAAGTATATGCGTCCTGCTTCAGAGCGGAGCTGCAAGCTGTGGCTCAGTTCAGTGACATTAGCTATTGCTCATGAGCTAAGGAGGATTCTGATCTAGGAAATGCCAGTCTTAAGGTGTAGTGTGCTGTCAAGGCCATCCAAAGTTTGAACTTGTTCAGCGCCACTTTGGTGTGCTGTGGAGTTGAAAGACGGAACAGCATCTGCTGTTACATGAAGGAGCTTTAGTTTGCCAGTAAATCTTAAACGAATACCAATTTTAGTCCTTTGAGCAGCAGAATTCTTTTGAACTCCTGTTGGATACAGGGATCGCAGGGATCAATCAGACTACTGCAGGCAGGATGTGTTCATTCAGTAGCAGCAGCTTTGGCACGAAAAGAGGATTGTTGGAGCCTATTTTCCTTTTAGCAGCAGGAGTAAGTACTGTAAAGAAACAGGACTCAGTGAGATTGCATGATGCATAAACAGTGTGTAATCCTCTGAATGTGCAGGGAATTATATACGAATGAGGAACAAGAACAAAAATCCAGTTGTCGTTTTTGCAAATGCCTGGTGCTGAATATCCAAGTTTAAATTGTCGGTCAGGGATGCTTTTGTCTTCGGAGGGGAACTCTGAAACCATATAGCACTTTCTAGTTCCTCCTCTGGGATTTAGTCAGAGAAGTCCAGAAGGTAAATAGATCTGTATTCAGAGGTTTCAGCTCCACAGGTTTCTATTTTGTAAATCAGATAAAATGCATTCCTTTTTACATTAACAGATTAGTCTGAGGGAAAAAGTATTTATTCGTTAGGTTTCTATAAACAATCATGGAATAAAACCTGGGGCTTTAGTAACTAGAAGCCAGAAGGGAAAGAGAATGAAAAAAAATCTGATATGCACTTTCCTGGAAGTTACACTACAGAATACCTAATCGGAAAATGGTGAGAAATAAGATCTATTGCAAAGACCAGGTTATAACAATATTAACTTTTTTTTTCTCCTTCCTTAGGGATGCTTGTATATACACAAAAAAACCCCAGACACATGTTTAAAAAAATATCAAGGATCATATGCATTTATTTTTCCTAGATTTTTTTTTCTTATTTTCATGGAGACACTTTTCATAAAATAGTCAAAGGCTATAATAAAGGGATTAAAAGATGTCTGCACACAGGCATGCATGCATGCACGTACATGCATACATCCATACTATATCTTGGGTTGCAAATTTCTGTCAATTATTTTTAGGAAATGAATTAAACATAGAAACAGAAACTGAAAGATCAGTAGCAGAAAGGTTTTGACAAACATAATACCTGCAGCTGCATTTCTGTTTCTATGAGAGATTTGATTTGACATCCGCTCATGTTAGCATTTGGAAGAGAATAAGGCTTGGCATATGCTACTATTTATTTTCCTCCTACAGAGGACAGAAGTGGCAGGCACCCTGCTATACCTTTTAAATTGTTCCTTTATTGCACAAATTGAAAGAGAAATATTTAAACATACTTCAGAGGTTAATATATAACAATTAGTTTCTCTCTTTAAAGGCACATTTGTTTCCTATTGTTTGAAATCTATAAAAATACAAACCACAAGAGACCAGTAAACCTTTCTAATTTCCTAAAGATAAGACAAGCTTTCTTAAGGAACCAACTGTACTCAGTGCCTGAAAAAGTACATCGTATCTCTGTGCCTTTTCCTTCTCACAAAAACAGAGAGGGAACCACCTCAGCTACAGGTTAAGAGATGAACCCCAGCATGCAGGAATTGTTGAAAATAGAAGTTTTATTCCAGTTATTATTATTATTACCCCCAAATGTCTAAGATGCTGATGGCCTTGACTGCAGAGGCTGTTGAGGTTATACAGACATATTATTTGTTAAGGTGATGCCAGTGATGTTGTCTAACAGCAAGCAACAAAGGAAGACTCAGCGACTGAAGCTGGACAGACTCAGACAGAAAAGATGGTGTGCTTTTCTAACAATGAGGGGCAGTTATTTGACAGCTATGCAGAGGTATGCAGAGGTCCCCGTCACTGAGCTCCAAACCAAGCCTGTTTATCTTTTGAAATAATGCTTTCTAGCTCAGCAAGAGATTTTAGGACTTAGTACAGGATTGATGTAGGGATTCCCGTGGTCTTTGTTACAGGTCAGATGAGCTTATATAACCGTCTTGTCTGGTCCTCAGCCCCGTGAATCTTTTCGCCAGCTAAACACAGGGGTTAGTATATACATCCGACAAAGATCCCTCTCATTCTCCTTTCACTGGTCTCAGAGTCTCAGCTCCGAAGTGCTGCAATGCAAAGTTGTACTCCAGAGTATTGGTATGTGGTTATGTAAACCAGGCATGTCTCTCACTCAGCTTTTAAGTACTTAATGGTGCATGTGAGAAGACATCATGCTTTCCATTTTTTAGTTTAACTTAGTTGGGAAAAGTTGTGTCAAACCTCTGCACCTCAGGCAATATGAAGCAAGCTACTGTAATATGCAGCTAATTAATCTGAACCCCTGTATTTGAGCAGCCAAAGTTCATCAGTACTCACCTTGATAGGCAACTCCAGACTTGCTGCAGACCTATTCTGCCTACAGAATACTTAAAAAGTCACACTCTGAGTGTAGGAACCAATTCCTGTGTTTCAGGGAAAGAAGAATCATAAGGTTTTTTGTAATATATTCTGAAATCTTAACTACAAACGAGTATAGAGTTTGAATTATGTAATATTTTAATATTTTTATTTAAAAAATACTTTCTCCAGTGCAACAATGACATTATACAGAACAATAAGCTCAATCTAAATAAAATTCAGGGACCTGATTTAAAGCTGGTTGAAAATTCCCATGTTGACTTCAAGGAACTTTGGATCTGCATCATCTGATTTTTCAGCATTTAGTGCAATTTATACTGTAGAATTCCTGTATGCTACATGTGAGAAAAGAATGTAAGAAATTTCAGAGTTGGTCACTCAAATCTCCTTAGATAATGATTACAGGGATATAACACACCAAGCAAGTAATAGCCAAATGCTCATGGAAATGCACAAAATATTTTGCAAAGGGCTATGTGCCTCCACAGAGGAGGAGAAAGAAGCAACAGTGATTGACTATATGTTAGGCATTTAAACATGTGGAATCATGGACAATAAGGTTTTCCGTGGTGAGCTCAGCTATCAGTAGAGTGATGGAAAACTCTCTGTAGACAAAGAGAAGAAAAATTTTAAGAGGTATGAGTCCTGTTACCAGACTAAGTAGTCAAGGTTACTCATGCTCAGGCTAGAAGACTCAGTTATCAGAATTTATTTTTCTACAGAGATTTATTCTGTTTTCACTGAGGCCAGGCATTTATTGTTATTGTTATTTGACCTAGGAGATTATCTGCACTCTCAAGTTTCTGTGTCTGGCTGGACATTAGTTTTCCCACTTTTATTTCATTCAGAATCACCAGTGACTTGTGTTTTCCAGCTCTTAATGTGACAGGTAACAAGGACAATGGAAAGCGCTCTGTGACAGATGCAACCTTGTTGGCATCTGCAGGTGCAAACGTATTTTCTGTTTAGCATGCTAAAGGGCGTCAGTTCAGAGCCTTAGGTGGTTTGGAGCATATGCTACTGATGAAAATAATAAGAAATAAGAGTATTTTGAAGACAGTTATGCAGTCGAGTGTGTGTGGAGCATTTAACTCGCTGAACGCTGAGAAGAAATGTCTAGTCTGTGTCAAACTAATGAAATGCCTGTGATGATGAAAATAAGCCTGCTAGAAGTCTTCTTGTGAGCAAAATGCATTAGTGCTCTTGTACACTGCTACAGCACTTAATGTTTTCTGTTGCAGCTTCCTTAGAAGACAATTGCCCTTGATATCATGGTGATATTTCAACATTTCTTTATGGCCTCTACCCAGATCTCTATTATTAAGCATTTTTTCTTCATTAATAATTGATGCCTGTGTTTAAGGCTTCCATTTGAAAATATCTCTCAAATCTACTTTATTAGATTTTGAGTAAATGTTCCCCAAATCTCCTCAGCATTTTGTTAAAAATGAATGTCATATATCTTTTGATAAAACCTACAGAGTTAAGTGCCTAATAAAGTACTACATGACTAAAATGACTATTAATATTTTAGCATTATGCTGAAGTATGAGTGTTCTCCCAGCAAAGGTATGAATCACTGGTTTTTCATTTCTTTAATTCTTTATTAATTGGTACTTGAGGCAATAAACCATAACATATAACTTTGGCTTCAGATAAGGTTTAATGAGTGCCTGACCTTTGCTTGGATAATTCTCTGTCAGTGAACCAATTCAGGATAACCCTTTGAAGCTTGAATTCCTGTATTGAATGCTACTTGCTTTTCACTGTCCTTGACTTAAATGGACAGTACTGAAAGTTGGCTTTTTATCTAAAAAAGGCTTCCATAAGAAAGCTTTCTTTTAAATGACTACTTTACTGGAAATTTACTTTTTTATGTTTCTCTCATTAATTATTCTGCAACAGAACAGAAGTCTGATTATAGCTGGAACTGAGGACCACCTATCCTAACATAACTGAGTTATATAGCCTACTAAGCTGTCATAATCTCTATGATGGCCCTTCCACTTAAATGTACATCATGCATATGGATATGCAGTAAAAAATCCAGCAGAGCAAGTCCTAATTCTTTTAGAGTCCCACAGAGTATAGCTGGAGAAATCAGAAAGTTATTACCTAAATGAAATTGTATATTGGATAGGGGATGTGAATAGGTTTGATACCTTTCAGGTAATTCTAAAAAAAAAGCAGATACCCAGCTGGTACAGACTCAAAACTTGACTGAAGTCTCCTGAGAACAAGATTCCCTAAGGGGATCTCCAGTACTTTCTAGTTCTGGTTGGATCTGAAATACTATGAGAGCAATCACTCATGCTTTAAATTGGGATTTATGTTTTCTCTTCCTCTCCGAATCCCAAAGTGCAGCTAGGTATGAGGAAATGTGAAAATGACCAAACTTATTCTGACTTTAGAAATATTTCATGATTTTAGACACTGCTGAAAGATTAGGCAATGTATTCTGTATATTTTATTTCTGGGGGAGTTTCTGACTATCATGCTTAGTGGTAGTATCACCTCTAACCTTTGTTTCTGGAAAAATTAGAACTTGATTTAAAAAAAAAAAAAAGATAAAAAACAGCCAAATCTTTTAGCAGAGGTATCCCTGTTATTTGACACTGAGCATACACAAGGAAGACTAAATTAAATATTTTCTCTGCTCTTTGGCAAGTATATAAGCTAAGCCCAGGCACATCTTATAAGAGTATCCTACATACTGGCTAGCATGACCAGCGTGTACACTATATTCTCTATTGAAAAACTGTTTATGTGTATATAAAATAAATAATATTCACTAGAGCAGAGTTTGGGAGTTGTCTTACACTTCTGAGCCATTTTAACCCTCAACAACAAATATTTAATGATTTAATACAAAATATAACAGTTTTACTTCAAAATGCCTTATATTAGCAATGTTTTAAAGATATTCAGGAGCTCAGTTCCAACTTTCAACCAGAAAACCTGAAACTAACTGTCAAGGATATATAAACAAGGGAGAGTTTGTCCCATCCTTTTGTGAAGGCAGATAATTAACACATATTAAAACAATATAAACATATCTGTATGGTATCAGATTATATCACTAAATCTAGCTTGAATATTATATTTTTTCTATTTGTCAGATTCAAAACAACTTTGGGGTTTTGTTTTGTTTTTTTTTTTTTTTTAATTCTATACTTAGCTAATACTATTTGTTGCGAATAATTCACATCCTTGTGCATTCACAAGTAATTTAATGAATTACAATTACATTCTTCGGTAAAACACTCTGAAAAGAAAATAGCTAGTCCTAATTACATGCTTAAATAAACATGTGCTTCAGTGCTTTGCTAAAACTTGTGCCCCAGGCCCTGGTCTTATCATTTGCATACGTTGATTCAAAAGATTTGAGAATTTTTACCTTCAAAATCTGCCAGTTTCCTTGTGGAGTCACACTCAGTTCTGTATCAAGATTTGGGCTCATTCTTCACACTGAACATGCCATTTGCAAAGACAAGATATCAGGGCTAACAGGAGCAACCTAGAAAGGAAAAATAGATCTAGCTGCTTACACTAACAGCATAAACCTATGGAAACAAGCTGCCTCACTATGGTTAAGAGACTCCACTCCATTGAACAGAATTAATTAAGTTCATTTCCACGCAGGACTGCCTTTGGTCCACAGAGAGCCAAAGGGCAGTTGAAGAGTATAATTACTTGTGTTAAAGAGAAAATGGCAATGGGAGTTAGCCCAGCCTCACAATGTGATTTAAAAGAGCAGCACGCCTTTATTGTATTTTTAGTTTGATGTGGGTGAATTACAAAGCAAGGGAAAAAAAGCTCTATGTGAAACAGTACTTACCAGATATAAATGGAAACACTCATTCAAATTCTTCATTCAAAGTAGTGAAGAAGGAGAAAAAGAAAAAAAAGCTAGCCATTCTGATAATATTTCCAGCAGTAGGAACCAACGCCATCAATTACGGTTTGCTTGAGATTTTCATGAGAATAAAAAACAACTGCCAAGTAAGGACTCCTAATTTTTGACTTTATTAGAAAATATTAGATGTTGTCTCCAGTCATTACCTTTGATCCAGTATGCACTAAGATTTTTTTCCATTTTCACCTGCTCTGTACTGCACCATTCACCAAAGTGTTACAGTTATTTTAACAGCCTAACTTTAACTACAGACTCTGTATCCCTCCAGGCCTTTTTCAAAGCTTATGTAGCAACATATAGTTTTTGTTTCCATCTTCCAGATGATTGCCAAGTTTCTGTGACACCTATTTTTATTTTTTTCCCCTACTTACAGTGGTATTTGGAGTAATTTAATACAATTTGGGATTACATTTTTACCTTGAGCAAATGATGTAAACGTAGTGAGTCAGTTGTTCTCCTTTTCTTTTATTGGTACCAGTCAATTAAATCAGGCATGTGGGAAGGAAGGAGCTGTAGCTGTGGTATCCATCCCATTTCAACAACCTGTCACTCCCTCTTTTTCCCCCACCCCATATTGGGAGGACTCAGATGGGAGTTTATCAGAGACAGGCATAATGCCACTGTTCCCTTTACTGATATGTCCATTATACCATTAGAGCTTAACAGTAGTTCAGTGCCACAAGCAGTTCTAAGAAGCATTATCTCTTCATGTAAACTTTTGTTCTGGCTTGAGCAGATCTTGCTGTGTTGGAGGCTGCCAGAAAATGATGCTGGATGAAAGTGAAATGTACGGGAGGCTGCACCTCCTTATTACAGGACTAGTAATGCTGCAATAGCCTAGCAAGCTTAGAGAAAAGAAAATGGTGAACTTCATCTTACATTGGCAAAGGAATAACTGCACAGGGATTTTTTTAGGTGCTGGAATAACTTCCTCTAATTCATATTTCTAAGATATAATTGAGAATAATCATAAAAGATTATGCTGAATATACAGAAGAAAGCTCTGAAAATTTTCCAATATGTGGAAATGAGAGGCATATTTTCTTCTCCTGGACACCCAGGTTTCTCTGTTACTTTCATCCTTTTACTGTAGTATATCTTAATATTTTTGAATCTAACAATATCCAGCTGCAATTCAAATCTCATCAAAGAATATTGGCCAGCTTGGAAATACAGGCAAAGATGCTGAAAAAATCATGTATTGTTGTAGTCATGGTAGTTCCACTGTCTCTGCTTCTGCTAACATCAGCAAGTCCTCCCTGAGAAACAGGCATTTTAACAGCTGTCCAAAATGTTTATCTGGATCTCTGTTAGATTGTTACTGTTGTTTCTTTTGCTTTTTAACTTCCAAAAAGGTGACTTTTTCACAAAATGAAAATGAAAAAAAACCCTGAAATATAAGCTGTATCGGCGTATGGCCTGTTGTGGTCCTGCTGTTGTGGTGGAGGGACAGCTACCATGGGTAAGGACCATGGTTATGTCCTGTTGATGTACTGTAAATACAATGTCGTGAAAGGACTGAAATTCAGCAGTTTGGTTCAAGATCAGGCAGTTATGGGCTGAAGTAGCGCTGTCTCCAGCCTATTGTGTTACCACTCTAATGCAGACATTTGAGGGTAAAGCTGTGATCTAACTCAAAATTCAAATTCAGGACCTTTTCTTTCAGAATAAGTCTTACCTAAATTAGCTCCTTTATTAATTTTATAAAAGACTGTGAAATTATATCAAGAACTCCCTAAAGTGTGTTCCTTTTTTCCCTACTTTTTCATGAGATATATTTCTGTTACATGTTGCTCATTGAAAATGTGTTGGCAAAGCTGATTGATAGTGTAAAATGAGAAATGGGATAAAAGAGCAAGCGTGCATCAGGATTATATGCAGAATTGAATTCCAGTTTGTTGAGCTACAGGTGTTAAAAAAAAATAGCACATTGACCCATAAAAAAAAGGAGTGTCGAGATGTAATTTCAGGACTAAATAAAAAAAAACCCACAGTATTACTTCGAGTAGAAGTCGCTGTGCTAGCTGACTTGGACTGAACTTCTTGTGTTATTTCAGTTGTAAATGGTTCACATGAAAGCTAAACCAGTGTAGAACCAACATTAATTGCTGAATCAGCTGTGTAGTAAAAAATCAGAGAGCTCAGAGCACCCGTCAAAGAACTGACAGTGATTTTAAAAATATTGAAAGGACGAGATAGAGAAATAAGTGAAACATGAAACTTGCGCTTCAAAATGCACAGATGCATAAGAAAAGGGTAGCAACAATGTAATGGTTTGTAATTATGTGACAATATTCATAGACTAGAGCAGTGTAAAACAAAATTGATGAGACAATTCACAAACATAAAACACAGCTATTCTGTTTATTTGGATCAGGTCCTCTTTGTAGAGAGGAAGGAAGGAAGGAATTTGAAAGGATTTTCATGATTGGAAAAAGACAGGGTTGTTTGTCCAATTGCTTATGTAGTACTATATAAAGACTAAAGTGCTTGTGTGACAGCGTATTTGAATAGCAGATGCTAAGAAACGTGATTAGGAGAACACAGAGCTGCCACATGTAGGAAAGACTTACAGACTTCAATGACAGCATTGCAGTTTAATAGGCTTGAGCATTTGATCTCATTTCATCTGGAGTGGCAATGGACAGTTTAACAATATTGCAAATAAGCAGAGGAAAACTTCCTGCACTTCATCCCAATTTCTAGTTTTCTGCAGTGAACCTGGGTATGTTTATTATGATAGCAGTAAAGAGGAAACTACTGTATACTCCTGGATTTGTCATACCTACCAGATTGTCATTTAGGAACACAAAATTGGTGCCTGATAACATCAGCAGAGAAAGTTCTGGAGGAATCTCCAGACAACTAAGATATATTTTATGGGCCAGATAATCCTCTGCTGGGGCCTGTCTCTTTTCATTGTCTATCCAGGGAAGCCATGGACAGCTGGAGTTCTGGCTTTGATGGCTCAAGACAGATGACACTAGTTTCACTCATACTTGGTAAACGTAGTATAAAATAAAGCTTTCTACGTTGAAGGAAAGCTATAAATTAATGAAAAAAGCCTCTCCATTTAAAAATGTTAGGTAACTCATAACAGGTATATTCCTTGTGTGATATTCCATATACAGCTTAACCATTGTATTTCAGCTCCTCAGTTTAAGACATGTTCTGGCAGCGTCTGCCCATGTGATAAGTCCTGCTGCTCTGACTTGCAGCTGGGAACATCCATTATCCAAGTCCTGGTTGGGAGAAGTTGGGCTGGTCCCTAGCCAACCTCAAGACTGGATATTCCTGTCTGTTAGCAGGAATTGGCTTTCAGCATGGCTATGTGAACTATGTTCTTCTCACACATCTTCACTGACCCCTCACTACTAGTGAGAGCGATGACCTCCCAGCATGAGGATGACCTTCTGAGAAGGGTTCACATTACTCATCTGACATGCTTAGGGAGCTACTTTCCCTGGGTTCTGTGTATGGATAATGGAAAAAGCCTTTGGAAAATTATTCAGAGCAGGATGCAGCTTAAAGGCTCAAGTTTCTGCTATACAGAAACTATAGAGAGGCTATAGAGAAACCATGGAGAGAGTAACTCTCTAGTTTAGGCCCAAAAGTTTGCCTCTTCAGGAAGCAGAGGCAACGTACTCATATTCTAACCTGGTAACTAAACAATCTGAATGCCCCCATAGAATTGTCTTTATTTATTTGATATTTTGAGGTCTGTAGAAATGTCAGCAGGTAGTTTATGATTAAACATTAGCAATATAACTAATTGAATTTAGTAAATTACAAAGCCAAATAAAGAACTGAAATTTATTTCCAGTAGTTAACAACAGAACGCATTTCAGTCCACTCAGGTGAGTACACTGTTCCCACCACAGATCCCACCAATATATTACTGCATAAATATTGAGAGCGTAGCTCCAGGAGTGAGGAATATCAACATATACAGATGGATACCAAAAGTGGCTGAACCTCATCTTGCAGTTTATTTTCATCTGGAAGGAATCTAGTTCCCAAGGAATCAGGTAAGGTATCTGGAATCTTTCAAAAGCCCATATTAGGTTCAAATACCAAAGGTGTAGGGTAACTATATGTTAACAAGCATCTCCTACCTTTCAGGGCTCCAGACAACCTGTCTGTATTAGCCCCAGTTTTCTCCCTCAACAACCTATCTGTATCTGACATGACATAAGTTCTGTCCCACAGAAGTAAGGTATTATTAAGAACTGTTGTCCCCCCCAAGATGCAGCACATTTAATCCATGTGACAACCATTTTGTAGAATGAGCAGATGTATTTATTAATCACTTGCTATGAGTTCATAAGTTTTGTCCTGTTACATCCACTGTTGGATCAATGTTCTTCACAGTTCCTTGCTGTGGCTGCTACATGTTCTCAAAGACATCTTTCAGTCACTGCATTATCTATGAAATTTTCTGCCCGTCTTCTTTCACCCTGGTGTCTGTCACTCCTGGTTATCAAGTGTTGTTGGGAAGCAGAAATATGTTTTTTCTAATTTTCATAATTTTCATAAAATACAAAGATGACCAAGCAGTAAATTTAAGCTGTCAAAATTTTTTTTTTGTTTTCTTTTGGAAGCAGGCTCTAGGAAAAAAAAAGAAAAAATGTATAAACATTAGGTAATGTAATAGTAACCCTTAAGATTAGAAAAGAAATACTGAAGTAATATCTGAGATTTCTTATATTATGAATGATTTAATTTTTTAGGGTTGGGGTCCTGGAGAGAACTAGATACCCAAAGAAAGGGTTTATGTTTATCTCTTCAGTTTGTTTATCTAGCTATATCAAGATGAGCTTTACTGTAGATTTCTAGTTTCTCCTTTGACATTAGCAGTATCACCTATTTCTATCTGAGAGTTTCTTCAGGATCAAGTCTGTAGTGGGAAATAGCACAATATTCCTGCATTATCACTATCTGAACAAGATGCCTTTTCAACCTATTTCTTAATCTTAAAGATACCAGGAACTTCAGATCCATTTTACATCTCGTAACCTCTAAATTCTTACATCAAGTATAAGAAGTTCAGAATTGAAACTTTACGGTTAGTGATAAAAGACATTTTGCCTAGCAGGTATGTCAGCTCAGTGCAAGTTTTCACATACCTGATTTGTCTTTGTCTCAGAAAATATTTCAGATTCATCCTCCTGGAGGCTGATGAGCTATTCACTGTTATTTCCATCAGGATTTCAGACTATATCCTGAAATGTCTCTAAAAAAATACCAAAATCCCTAGTGATTGCAACTCATTTTTTGAAATTGGGTCATTCTGTCTTCCCATGCCTTGGGATAACCAATTAAAGAGAGGAAAGCTAAAGAACCAGAAGAAATCCCCAAAACTCTGAGATCACCAGCCTGTCATCCATCTTCAACAGCATCAATTTAATTTTTCATGGTGAAAACTCAGTATCTTGGGACTCTTCATAATAGTCTTGACACAGTTTTTAAAATCAACAGCTCTAGCTGTTCACTGTGTATTTAACAATAAGGTGATTGTCACTAGAAGACCATAAGATAGCTGTAAAAAGAGACATTACAATGGAAAAGGATGCACCTTTTTATAACAAAAATTTTGGCAGCATGTAACCGAATTTCATGATTTAGTCCTGGATTTCTTAAAGAATTATAATTATGATGGAAATATGTCTGAATCTGATGAAACCATTTTCTAGGAATGATGCTCTTTTGTTGATGTTCATTCATACGTAGATTGGAAATTGCTTTTCAAAACTTCATTTTGGTAAAAAATAATAAATACTATTTTGCACACAGTGTAACAATGTGTTATTTGAACCATTTCCCCCCCAACATAATACTTTAGTACTTCAAAATGATGGCATCCTATCTTGGATTTAATATGTTATTTTTGTTGTTACAGCATAGTAGTATAAAAAGGGAGATGTGAACTGTAATGTTTTGCTCTGATGAAATGGAAAATTTGTATCAATAACTACAGTATCCACCCAAGAGAAGTAAAAGAATTAGTTTGAAAGATATTGTACATTACCTTGAAATCATGTGTATTAATTTCCAAATCTTGGAACAGCAAGAGAACTCCAGAAGGCTGAGAGAAGTTTGAGAGTGTGCCAGTGTAGAAAGGAAGGAACAGGATCATTTGGATAACCACAGAGCAGTTTGTCTGACATGAGTTGTGGGCAAAATAATGGACAAGGTGACATGGGATTCAGTTTTTAAAGGACTAAAGGATAAATATATAATTAAGGTTAGTCAACATGATCTCTAGTACTCATATTTGGAAGCTGTATCCATATACCTTTTCCTATTTCGTGCACTGCTGATCTGAAAGTAATTCTCCAGTTCCCTCTGAAAGGTGAGCTAGCTTTCAAATATGCACCATCAACAAAATACAAGCATCTTCACCTGTATCACTTTGTCAACATTTGAGGCTATTTAACTGGAATGCAGATACCATTGGCTAGGCATAGAAAATACGAACCTCTCTCAGTAGCTTAATTCCTTATTCTAAATTGTTTTTAACTAGCTGCAAGATGAAATGCAGAAAAACAAGAAAACAGAGACAAAAGCCAACCCTCTCTGAGTTTTTGCCACTAGCTCATAACCTCATACTGTGTTTGCATAATATTCTTAGGATTGTGTTTGTTGGTTATTTGATAGAAGGTCCATGTGACAGAAGAATGCAGTGTAGAAAAATACTTCCCTCTGTTTTTTGATATTTAAAAATACTTATGAGCTGTTTTTGCCATACAGGTCATTATTTAATCCTTTTTTTCCTCTTTCTCAACTCCTTGAGAATTCTCACAGCAAACATTGACCAAAGAACACCTTGGCTCAGGTAGCTAAGTAATTCACAAAAAATGAGAATAATGATTAGTACAGTCTTTGGAGGAGTTTCTTTACAGTAGCATGTAGTAAAGGTGTAATTCTATTTATTGTATTCATATTTAGATAGGCTGGGAATAACATATTTGTCAAGCTTTATGTGAGTGACTTTTCATGGATGTGAAGTATTTCTTCCCCCCCAGAAAAAAAATTTATAGGAAATTATACAATTGTTATAGGAAACTGCTAGTTGAATTAAGAAATAACTAACAAATAGAAACATCTATAGTAGTGCCTATATAATGGAAATCTTCCCCCCCACACACACACTTTCTATCCTTTGTTCCTTTGACAAATACTTTCTATGACTTTTTCCCTTGTCCATCTTACTCATTTCATAGCTTCTCATCTGGCTGAAATTTTGAGCAACAAGAACTTTTTTTGGTAGTTTTTCTTTAATTGCTTTTGAAGATTTTGGGGATTTGGATTTTTTGGAGTTTTGTACTGGCATTTAACAGGCATTTGGCAATCAGTGACCAGATGATGCAAAAAAAAAAAAAAATCCTCTCTATAGTTCTGGTGACTTGCTTCTGTGCAAATCATTAACAAAATTATTTCTTCTGGAACTTTTTGCAGGATAAGTTCGCATAGGTTAAACCAAATCAAGATAAAAGTGATTTGATTTGTTTGCAACATGTAATTAACCAGCAATTAGTGATCTATGCATTCAGGATCCATACCAGCAACTCAACAGATAAATCACAATACTAGACACTTACTAAATGTTAATATACATCTGCACGTTTCTCAATAGCTTTCTATGGCTGATCCTAGAAAATTCTAATTGCATCCACATCCCCCCTCCCCCAAGTTAAATGCACCCCCACCCCAGAGGAAATGTGGGCCACAAGCACCATCCCTCCGAGCTGCACACCCTTCCTGTGGGAAGTTTTAAGCAAATCTATGCTGCTCCCCACAACTGCTAACCCACATGCTGCTAGGCACATAACTGCACATCTGTTGCAGGTCCCTGTGTGTTGCACCCCATACTGTCATCCACCCCACAGGCTGCTCAAGGCATCTGACAGGGAGGCTGCTCTGTCCAGCCTTGGCAGTGGTTGTGATACCCCAGGGCAATTTCTGGCAATGGCTAGCCTGGCATTGACTGCTGCTGTTTCCACTGCAATGTTTCGCTGCACTGCTACTAATATTTGCGCTTCTTTTATACTCCTCTGTTAAAAAATCACTTTGCGATTCACTGGTTTAATCTGGCTGGTAGCCACCTTCCTCTTCGACATGATCAGTTTTGGGCAAATGCCCTCTTGGAGAGTTTTGGGTGTCCTGTTGAGATGTACAGTGCACACTCAGGTTTCTGTCTCAGCAGCTGTGGCTGTCCAGGCCCTTTTGCCAAGGATGCTGTGAGCACCCCACAGATCCCAGAGGGACACTGGCTATCAGAGCAGCAACAGGCACAAAGCCAGGACCTTGAAAGAAGAAGGAAGGGAAAGAAACTGACATAAACTAGATGAGAAATGCTTCCAACAAGTGCTAAGGCGCTATCGGAGGACTTGATGCTTTACACAGCCACAGACTGTTTTCAGTGATGTTTCTCCAACACAGACCTTGAAATCTCATTGCCAACCATTGCTTTGAGTCGTTTTCTTGAACTGACAATTCTATGACTGAGTTGTTCTTGTAATTACCCCTTACCAGAACCTCCTGTTGTGGCAAATCGGTTGATCACTTTTGAATAAAAAATAATCTCGCTGATTCTGTTCATTCCTAATGGTAACTCTAATCCTCTATGTAAGGATTTCTCTCTCAGAAATCTTTGTTTAAATTTGTTTAAATTCAATGTTCATTAGAGTTAATGTTCATTAAAATTAATAACCAAGAAAATAAACAAAAATCCTGCCTATGATTCTATGATTCTATGATTCTATGATTCAGTTTCCTAATTTGCTGAAACTCCAGCAAATCAAGACAACTCTTGGCTAAACTGGTGTCACTGCAAATACCAGCTATCCTAGTAAATTTTATCTCAGAAAGATCATCCCTCTTACTATTTCTTGGCTTTGAAGGAGAATGTGGAAAGATGTATTACTATTAAGATTTGGTTATCACAGTAAGTAGTTGGGTTAGGAACCTAAAGGAAAATGAATTAGGAATTAAACAACAGGAAGATCTTATAGGCATTAATTAAATTTTAAGAGTTCACTATGTACCTGAACCCAGACTGAATTCTAACTCTGTGCACATTCCTTTAGAATAGACAGAGATACCGATCTTTTTCTCACTTTATTGGAGGTGGAACTAAAGATTTGAGGAAACAAGACTAGGTTGTGGATGGCTAGGCTCAATGATTAAAGCAAGACTAAAGTCAAGTGTGGGGAACAGAGATAGCTACTATGGTCAGGGAAAGGTGAAACCAAGAATTAGTGTTACACCTGGTGCAGAATGAAGGATTAAAAAAATGTGAGGGCTGAAGGATGAACAAAACGGATCAGCTGAAGAGAAGCATGGTCAGATGTCCAAAACTTCTAAGGAAACTAAGGAGTCTCTGTTGGAAAATATGATTCAAAAGAAAGAAGAGGTTTTAATCAATCCTAAATAAAAAAATTTTGGTTTCTGACATTTAAATTGAAAATAAAATTCAAAGAAACACAAATTTAAGAGCAGAAAGTATCCCACAGGAATAAAGTATTTTTGGGGTACTTAATCAACAAGCAAAACAAAGATGGGGTAAATATACACAAATTTGGTGAAGGTAGTATTCTTTTATCTAGGGAAAGCCCAAAGTTTAGTACATTCACCTGAAAGTAAGGAATCTATGTTCAGGGTTTGTTTGTTTTTTGTTTTTTTTTTTTTCTATTTAAAAGCATTTGAACCTACATAGCCACAGCACTGTATGGTACTATATATTCTGAGGGAACAGAAACAAATTCTTGCTGATGGAGGTATTACCATTTTGTCTAAGTAAACATGAAAACACTGGAAGCTACGCAAGCTCAGAAAACCATGCTGTTTTCCCATTTGATAAAAAAGCTCTGGTCACCTCACAAAATCTGTTTCAGTTTCTCGAACTATTTATGCATTGACTCAGAAGGAAAGTGAAAGCAAGCCACACACCAGAGAACAATTTTCTAGCCAGGTATATAGGACATGCATGTGGGACAAGCTTTCCAGTGAATATTTAATTATTTATGCAAAGTGGCGTAGCATTGGTAAGGCAGACTGAAAGCACCACAACTGAGATTATCCTAGGATGTGATAATTAGTGTTGTGCACTGTGGAAAGGGTTGACCCTCCTTCAAGTGAAGGCTTGACCCCAGCTGCACCCTCCTGCGAGGCTTGGTAACCGCATCATTGCTAGACAAAAGGTAACGACTCTTCCTCCTGTGGTCTGAAGTGAGGGCCTAACCTTGAAAACTGCTTGAGATTGTTTGGTGTATTCAGCCAAAATTCACAAATCATTTTGCAATTATTAAAACAATGTCTTTAATAAATAAAATATTTGTGAAAAATTTGTCTGGCTTGAATTATAATATCTGTTTTGGAGCAGACAATGCTATGCATGAGACTGCATATTTTCCTGGAAAGTGCATCCAGAAGGAGGATTCTGTCTAACTTTAACAACATCAGTGTGAAAATTTTCTTAGTGAAGAAGATATTGCTTTATACATTATCAATGAAATACATCAACTGTCTCTTGTTAAAGCATAAGGTATATTAAAAGTAGTTCTGTAGAAAAGTCTCAGGACTTTGCTAATTAGAACAATGACAGCTCTAGCACTATAGGAAGTTATGTCTTTGACATAGAACATTTCTTTTTTTTTAAATTAGCACTTAAAACAATAAAAGAAAGCATGTTAAGTATCACAATATCTTAAAAATCTTATCAAATGCTGACAATGCACAATGTATGTTCAGTCAACAGCCTTGTAGGCTATTAAAGTAGGAACACGAAAGCGTTAGCTAATAAATAGATTGAGTCTATTGGATTTATTACATTGTTCTCACAAATGAAAAGAATATAATGTTTTTACATTATAAAAGCAGATGCTTGAAAAACTCTCTTTATAAGAAATCAACCGTGAGCTTCTGTTTTTTCTTCTGTAGTTGGCCAAAACCAGTGCAGTTTGTGCATGTATCATGTATATGATTTTAACCTGTTAAAGGGTGTAGTTTAAAGAAAAGGGGTATAGAGCTATATTCATCTAACAAGGATTAGACACAGAAGGAAACTGCATTGAGAAGTTGATTGTCTGACTGTGAGTGGTGACTGACAAGTTTAGCACATAGGTCATGCCAGTACGTGACCTAGAAAAAAGCTGGACTCATTTTTTTTAGATGATTTTCAGTGATGATCCTGTCTAGACATTTCTTTTCTTTTTTTTTGTTTTCTCAAAAACCCACAGGAAGCTTTCCCTACAGTGGCTGCAGTAGCAAAGGCAAGGACTGGACTTCCTGCAACTGTTGCTGGAGAAGGATGGATGTAGAGACAAGGGATGCTTGCTTTAGGAAACTAAGTGTGTGGGAATGAGTGGGAAGTAGAAGGGTGGAGGTAAGTTCTTGAACACATGGAGGAAGAGGTACACGCCACGTTTAAACAAAATATTCTGGGTAGCTAGAGCAAGGAAGTCAGAAAAGTGATGAGATATTCAATAGCCAGAGATGAAATCTGTATCGAGTTCTTTCCTCTCCATCAGTGATATCTGGGCTAGCTGTTCACAGGACACCTTTTTTATACTTGCATTTAATACGAATCAAACTGAGGCTTGTTTTTTCTATAGGCCCACTGACAAAGGAGCGATTCCATTAATTGACTTCAGTGATGTTAAGTATAATTGCCTCTAATCTAATATCTGATGTAGAATGCAGAAAAATCACAAAAAGTATTCTAAGACTATGGGAACTTCAGAGAGGAAAGAATATTTCATTGTCTTGCTTTATCTCAGTCTTTTGTAAAAGTAACAACACTGATTCCACACCTAAACTCAAAAATTCTAGAATATTGTAAGGCAAGGTTTGTTCATGGACATCTTTAAGAAGAAAGATTTAAAAAAAAATATTTTATTAAAGTTTTTTTTACCATAGTTTTAGATTTAGATTTTAGCTATTTAAATATTATAGGAATAATAGAGGATTCATTGTCCATTTATTGTAACCCCAATAACTGCTGCTTAAAAGATTCTGGAACAGCCCCAATACATGTGCAGTAGCTGAAATTTGCACATGCAAATAAGCTGTATTCTAAATTCTTTAATTAGTTGTTGATTTAGAAGCTGCTGACTGAGATATTTCCTGATTCTGTCTACTCTGACATTTACTAACTCATTATAATTTAAGGAAGACACTGAGACAAAAGGACAAAGAAGTTTCTTAAGGCCTATATAAAATACAAGCTTGGTTTTTAGGACAGCTTTAACACATTAACTAATACTTTGTTTATGACAACAGCAAATGCAGTTTAAAGTATTTAAAACAGACATTCAAAAAAGGATTATCACCTGAATTTGTAATTATTTCTGTTCTCCATTTATCTGTTTGGTTTATAAACATTTTGAGGCCACTGGGTTGACATCTTCAAAAGCTACTTTAACACACAAAGAACATAAACCAGTAGTTTAAAAAAATGTTTTAAAATAATACTATCATAATTTATAAGGGCTACAGAAAAAAAAGTAGCATTACAGAGAATGACTGAGCTAAGTGGCTTAAAGGGCAACATGGAAGTTTAAATTTTTGCCAAAAAAAGAGTTATCCTGTTGGACAAGAAAATGTGTGGCAGACAGGCCTCTGTATGGACACTGTACCTGTAAACTGTGTCTTTAAAAGAAAATTGTATTGGGTTAGAGTCTAAACTTTCATCCAAATTTCAAGTCAAAATGTTGTTCTGAGTTGAGTCACTGTGTGGTAAACCATAAAGAAGCAGAGATAAGCATCTGTTGGCAGAACATGAAGAGCTGAACCGTAAGAAGCTGTTTCCCTGTCTGCATGTCTCACTGAATGTGCGGCTGGACTTTGTTGTGTGACTTTCAACTTTTCAGTAGATTTTCTTTTATTATATTTTAGCTAGTTTTGAGCTGTAACTTTTGTAAGGCAGCTGAGATCTGTTGATTGATCTGTGACTTACAAGCTTCTAATCTGAAAATTACTAAAAGGGGATAGACTCCATTTGCCTATGGTACACCTCAGCAAATCCCCATGATGCTAGTTTATCAATGAATAGGGGATCACCAAACTGCTGAACCTGTAGGAAGAAACTGCTAGTAGTCAGGCAGCTTTGTCAGGATGTGCCAGTTAATCTTCTCAACTGCAAACCAGTTTCTTAAAGCTAAATAAAAATACACTGTTTATTTCTTGCTTTTTACTCTTCAGATTATTTTGAAGATGATAGAAGGGTACCCTATGTCCTGGTACTATTTTTGAAGTCCATATATTACAGAATTTGAGTGCTTGCCTGTATAAAACCTATTGAATTTATTTCCAAAAGGTGCCAGAGAAACAGTTTCTCAAATATTTCCACCAGCCCTAGCAAAAATAGCTTTTCTGTCTAAAAGATCACACATGCATATAGCTTTTGTGTTTTCAAACACTTTAGTATTCCTGTGTAACTCAGATAGTTTTCCTCAGCTCCATTTTTTCAGCATTTCAGCACCAATAGCTGAAAAAGCTGCCAAAGGAGGGCCTCTATTGCTTTCCTTTATGGCTGCTCTTCTTTGCTGAGCAATCGCAAGGAGTCAGCAGTGCTGCACAACCTCCTTTTAAAACAACCTTGCTGGCACTTCATTTTCTTCCCAAGAATAGACAAATCCTTTTGCTCTTCTGATTAACTCCAAACATAAAAATTGGGGTCTCTCTTAACCTCTTGTGTATGCACCATGGCAGTGCTTAAGGTTCTCTGAGAAAGCAAGAGAGCTAGAGTTTTGCTGTGAAATGACATCCACGCACACACCTCTCCTCTCCACCACAAACTCTTTCAGCATCTGTGAAATCTGTATTGTTTGAAAATAACCGAATTGTAGTGGCACAGCAGACTGGGGGCTTTGTTTATGGTGAAGAATCACATCTTGCGAGGGTCCTGGAACACAGGTTTTCCTATCAAGAAAGACAGAAATCCTTTGGAAGATGTATCATACTGTGGCTTTGTTGAGACATAGTGCCCAGTAGCGCAACATAGAATTTTTCCCCTCCTCAGCAGCAATGTGGGTGGGTCAGGCAATACACAAATGATTTGTTATTTTGGTTGAGCCCTTTGAAACCTTGACATAGAAATCCCTCCTTGAATGAAGAAGAAGGGAATGGGCACTAATCAGACCCTGACAAAATAACTCCTCAGTGAGTGATCATGATGCTGTGAAGCACATAAAAGGATATTAGATCTTTCCCCACTCTATACACAGTTGAAGGCCTCAAGGCAACAAACCCGTGTGTTCAACTGCAGACTGGTTAGCTTTCTGCTGACCTCTGAACTATTCCTATCTTTCTTCCCATGAATATCAATACAGCATTTCTTATGCAGAAAGATAATGAATTTACACATAGGGGTTTGTCACTCTCCATTCCCACCTGGGTCTTTTGATTTGGACCCTTGAATGCTAAGGAACTACCAGAAAGTAAAAAAAAAAAAAAAAAAAAGAGTTACGCTAAGTGGCTGCAGGGCTCTCTTTATAGGTTTGAGGACTAATTTAGGAAAAGACAAGTCTCAAAGTCACAAAGGAGAAGAAACCAGAGAGAAACAGATGAATGCATCAGCAATAAAAATATCTTTGAATTAACTAGCTATCTGTATAACATGCTTGCTTCATATATGTTTAAAAACTTATAAATATATTATATAAATAGATACATACTTGTAGCAGTCCTCTGTGTTCCTTTATCAAAGCTTAACTATTAACAATACTCTGTATGGAAAATGAATATAAATTAGGGATAGAAACTACAATTTATAAAGTAAAAATTAAATAAATGGCTGTGATTTCATTTCTATCCTACTCCATCTGATTTAATTCCTCCTGGGTTTCTTAAGAAATTGTCACTATCTCTAGGTCAAATTTCTGTTATGGCTCCCATTTCCAGCTTTGCCAAAGTAGAGTTTTCAGGATCTGATTGTCTGAGAACATAATTCCTTCTCCTCAGATAGAAAAGTGTCTCCTTTCCCTTCCCTTCCCTTCCCTTCCCTTCCCTTCCCTTCCCTTCCCTTCCCTTCCCTTCCCTTCCCTTCCCTTCCCTTCCCTTCCCTTCCCTTCCCTTCCCTTCCCTTCCCTTCCCTTCCCTTCCCTTCCTTTCCCTTCCCTTCCCTTCCCTTCCCTTCCCTTCCCTTCCCTTCCCTTCCCTTCCCTTCCCTTCCCTTCCCTTCCCTTCCCTTCCCTTCCCTTCCCTTCCCTTCTTCCCCCCCACCCATTTTCTTTTCATTATTACATTATTATAAAATTGTCATCCTACCGAGACACAATTAATCTTTTCCTTTTTGGTCATTTACACTGTTGCAATGTGTGAAACACTATTATTTTGATTTGGTCATAGTTCATATCTGTGTGACAGAGGTGTGATCAGCTGCAGCACTGTGAGACAATGATGAATGAGGCCTTTAAAGCTTAGCTTTACATTTCAAGAAACAGCAAAAGAGACTAAAGGAGAGAGAAACTAAATATATGGCATAACACTTGTCTCTCAGAAAGTAAGAACACTAAATCCATGTACAGAGACTTGGTTCAGCAAACACAAGAAGAGAATTCTAGAGAATACAAAGCAGCTCGTAGTTTACCCATAAGTCAATAGGATGAATTTGAGATTCAGGATGGGGGAACATATGTTTTGTGCTGTAAAACATATCACAGGTGTCCCAGTAATCTCATTTTACTATTATGTTCACGGGCTTGGATTTCCTCTTCAATGAAGAACAAGTTTCTCTAAAGATTTACGAAAAATCGCACTTATGCAGATACCTCCTGGGTGGGCTTATGTCCAGAGGTTCCCATCCTTAACCTCTGGTCCAATTCTTCTTGATCCACTTCCTGCTTATATATAATTTTTTCACAGAAGTAGATTATGCAGCAAATCTGAATTCTTCCTCCCTCAACTCAATGTCAAAGACTATAGAATGATATTTAATATGAAAAGATTATGCTTTAAAGATACAAATTGCAATGCACAAACTGTGTTTCTGTGTAGTAATCCAAAATTTCAATCAAAAGTTATCCTTCATACAATATTGTTAAGGCTGGTATTAAAAAAAGGATTTGCTAAATACTGAATAGAGAATCAATCAAACATTTTATTGCAAAATGACATCTTAAGTAGAGCTTTTTCTAAAACACTAGATATTTTATTCTCTATAGCTTGTGTTTTCTGCCTCCTCTTACGTGCTACAGACATCATTTAAATATCATTGTGTTAAACAGAGAAAAAGACCTTAACTTTGAAGCTTCATTTGGAAGTTAAATTGTATTTGTAAATGCTTCGCTGAACAAAATTTTTCAAATATAACTCAAGTATAGTAATCACGTTTAAAATATAATTTTTCATAGTTATGTCCCATCTGCTCAATACTGATAAGGAGTTCAAAAACTAAGCTATAAAAATCAATGCCACTAAATGTTTACTAATTGTATAGAAACTTGCTTAGCTTACTGAGCACATTTAATAACATGAATGTATATTCCAAGGTATAGATGCAAATTTTAGATGATAGATTTTAAGTATAGTTAGACTGCACAGAGTTTATAAGCATCATACTTATTATTTTATTTAATCTGATTCTACACCGAGAGGATCATTTCACTGCAGGTAAAGCACATAATTTCTGCCTGGGGAAAAAAAAAAAGTCATTGCATATTAAAAGTCAGTGGAGCATAGTGGGTAAAGCTGCATAAAACCTGCTTTCTATCATTTTCAAAAAATTATTAGTAATTTTAAGACTTATGTCTAATTTTCTCAGACACAATTTTTAAGTCCAGTAGCATCATGAACTGATTTAACCAGCCAGTGGTGCATGAGGCATTCAGGTCAATTAGATTGGCACAAGAATGTTTCATGTTTTTTCTCAGATCCAGCCTCACAAAGGACACTGGAGAGAGATAAACTGCATTAATGGTAATTTTTTTGACATGGATAAGCATGGCTGCAGGAAGAGTCATCAACAAAACCAAAGCTTAAAATATTAAAAGAGCAAGCCGTAGACTAGTGAAAGTGGCAGAGTAGGAATGACTTAATTAGAGGTTTTATGAGCACCTTATTGGGAGGTGTGTGTATAGTCTTTATTACTGTAAATCTTGTTCTGGCAGAGCAGGCACACTTGAGAATAAAAGCAGTCAGTACCACAGACAATTCAAAATGATAGACCAGAAATTAATTTCTACCTTCAGCAGCACAACCAGAACTTGATCTTGCCACCACAGACTCATCACTTATTTTTGGATATGTCTGCACCACAAAGGGGTGCCACCTTCCAGAGCAGCTCTGCGAGAGGTACACTCCATCTTCTCCTCCTTTTTACTTTGCCATTTCCAGTAGGTTCTGAGCAAATGCATGGGAGATGTGTTTTGGCACATGGAGGTTGAAAGCATGCAGATGTCTTGGCCTGTGATATAAATGAAAGATAAGTGAACCTTATCCTCAGGACCATCTTCAAACACAGTGGGCATAGGCCGTGTATCCTATAGATCTATGTAGCTTGAGACCAAGCAAAATTTCATCCACACAGCTGTGAATAGAAAGGTTTCACTTTGTTCAAAACTATTGAAATTTTTTTTTCTGAACTTTTGAAAAGAAAAATAGAAAAAACCCTGTCCAAAATAGCCAGATTGATTCCCCCTTAAGGTAGATTCCATTCATACTAATTTAAAAAAAAAACCCACTACATTTCTTTTCATTTATGCCATTTTTTATTCAAAAACATGATTTTTAATTTTGGTTTGTTTTGGGTTTTTTTTGTGAAACATTTTCTATGACTTTGCTATTTTCATGAATTAAAATCTTGTGCAACCCATACAGGAATGAAAACCGCTAGCCTTGTTTTAGAGCAACACACCATAACCACTGTATTCTACTACCTACACGGCAGTAATACAGATTAGCACTGTTTAATCAATGACAAAGAAAGCCTTTCATGGAGGAGAGAAATTTGAGAAAGTCAAAATAAGTTACGCTTAGAAGCCACATTAGGTCATTTATATTGTACATCTATGAACCATCAGTGATCTACTGAGATTTGCTGACTGTCTGTAAGAGGCAGAGACTACATATCATCCCTTATTTAAAGCTGTAAAACTACATGACACTAGGATAATAGTGCCTAGCCAGCTGAATGTATGGTTTTCCATTTAAGCATTTATGGGAAGTACCATAATATAGACAAACGTCCTTTATAGACTATTGAACAATGTTTCTGCTGTTGTATTTGCTTAAAGATAAAAATCCATCTTGATTTGAAAATGTCAGTATAACCTTTGATAAAGGATTCATCTGGCTTAGTTAAGATTGTGCAATTTACATCTAACCTAAATTCCAAGCAAGTTCCAAATTCCAGCCTTTGAATCTTAAAGGTTTTTCTTATAGGTTCATATATTCTCCAAATTCAAATATTTTGTTTCTTTTATAGAAGTTTGTGAAAATGGCCATGCAATCGTGATAGGTTGGTAGTGATTCTCAAAAGCTATGTGAAGGGAAAATAGAGTGCAAGTTATGTAGCAAAAGAGAATGGAAGAACAGAGTTCACATATATAGTTTTTGCTATGTAAGCTTGTACTATATTGCAGTGTTCTCAGTAGCATATAGTTAAGTGCTAATTCTGATTACTTTTGATCTTAAAAAGAGTTTTGCGGCTGCTACTTCCTGTTCTGTAGCAAAAAAGGGATCAGACTCCTTACTTCTGTCACCAAGGCAAGAACAGTGCTGCTTTAGCCATAATGAATTCAAACTGGTGAGTTTAAAATAACAAACACATAAGAGACACAAAAAAGTGATACATTTCATTGTTATCCCTAGAGACAAAATTTTAAGATGCTTGTGTTTGGAGATCCACAGGCAAATTATACTTCAACCGGAATAGCAGGGAAACTGAAAGTAAATGCAAAATATCAGACCCGGTGCCTTGGGTAAACTATGGCAGATAGATTTTTGAACATCTTATATTCTATTCTTAGCAAGGCTGTCAATGCATTGATACATTAACCTTCTGGAGAAGTCATATTGCTATTTTTATTTCCTCAGACTCAAATTCTAGATGCTAGAAAGCCAAGAATTTGGAACACTTAAGACCTTTTATTGAGTAGATGGTAAGCAGAGCAGATTGTGACTCCTCTGCTAGTTGAAGAGCAGATTATTAGAAACACAGATGAAAGCCCCAATAGGAAAGAGATGTTTGGGTTCCAGGGTAAAATGTTGTTTTCAACAGCAAATTTGACCCTCACTGCTTAAAAAGAACTTCTGAAATTAATATTTCACTTTCCAGTCCCAAATCTAACTTATTAATTGTTAATTGGAAGACAAATAGAAAATGGGTAGTGGGCTTAGTCTGTTAAATCAGATTTAGTCTGTTGACAATTTCAGATAAATGCTTAATTAAGACTTAGCATCATAAAACAGTGCAGGTCCCCCAAAGCCATCTCTTCTCCGGGCTGAGCAAGGCCAGCTCCCTCAGCCGCTCCTCACAGAAAAAGTGCTCCAGCTCCTGACCATCTTGGTGGCTCTCCCCTGAACTTGCTCTAGTTTATTGATGTCTTTCTTGTATTGGGGGTCTGAAAGCTGGACACAGCTTCTTGTTGTGGCCTAATGAGTGTTCAGTAGGAGCGGATAATCACTCTGCTCAAGCTACTGGCTGTGCTCCCTTCCATACAACAAAGGACACTGCTGGCTGGCTTTGCTGCAAGGGCTCACTGTGGGGTCATGCTCAGCTCACTCTCTGCCAGCCCCACTAGGCCCTTTCAGCAGAGCTGCTCCCCAGCCAGGCAGCCTCCAGTCTGTATCGCTGCAAGGTGGTATTCTGTCCTGGGTGCAGGGCTTTGTTTTTCTCCTTGTGCATTTTCTTCAGGCTCTTGTCAACCCATTCCTCCAGCCTGTGTAGGTCTCTCTGGATGTGCTTGAGTATGTTGACTGCTCTTCCCAATTTGGTGTCATCTGCAAACCTGATGACTCCATCACCTATTCTGCAGCTGCAGCTCTGCAGATGAAGAAGGAGCCATTCACCTTCTGCCAGAAATCACAAGCCTTCAACCTTGACCATCTTATGAGTCTCCATCTGCCACTCGAACAAGCGTAGTCTAAGTTAAGGCCTGTGGTGTGGCAGGGTAGTGGCTCCAGTCTTTCTCCTTCTTTTTCTTCTCATTCTTCTTGTTTCCCCCTGTGACTACATTAACAACAATGGGGACAGAACATGGATGATTTGGAGTCCATCTGTTCTGAACATACTCAAGACTTGTAGCGATAGGACAAGGGGTAATGGTTTTAAACTAAAAGAGGGTAGGTTTAGACTAGATATAAGGAAGAATTTTTTTTATGGTGAGGGTAGTGAAACACTGGAACAGGTTGCCCAGAGAGGCTGTAGATGCCCCAGGTTAGGATACTGTTGATCAGGCTAATACAGTGTACCTATGGGAATAAAGGCAGTTTTCAAGCTCATAATGTTGTGAACTGAAAAGGAGAAGATAAAGTCAGAAAGCCAAATGAGATGAGGCTTGTGCAGAAGAAGGTGTTGCAGGTCAAAAGTGGAAAAACAGGACAGCAGTGTGTTCCTCCAAAGTCATATAAATTTTTCCTCTGTTCACATGCTGTATGTAGTTAAAACCCTTCTGCATCTCTTAGCAAACCTTCATGTTTCAATGGTTGTGGCACACTCTTTGTTAGCATGAGTGCTAAGCATTAAAAAAGAAGGTTTGCTGAAAAAAAAAAGTGAGAAAAAGTCCCCAGTAGCACTCATGTTATGACAAACATTTTGGAGGCATCAAGAGTAAATTGCTGATGGGGTATTTGAAGCTCAAAAATAAACTGTTCCTGGTGCATCTTTCCATATAATAATTTTTTACAAGCATTTTATTCTTCACTTTCTATCTTTGCAGCTTCTCTATTAACCACTTTTATGGTTAGGCATTTTTTTCTTTGTCTTTCATTTTAGTCATTTTGGAAGTTTGTTGGTCATGGTTCCCATAGGTATCCAGGAAATTCTGAACTTGCATTTCTAAAAGTAATATTCTTACAATATCTTTTAATTTTCTTTAATGTTGGCCTTCAGACTGAGTTCCTTCATCACTCATGATATAGGCTTTATGGAATCAGCTTAGATTCACAGCAAGTTTTTCTCTTGAAAGGAAAATTGATATATGGTCCAGTGTGATTTAAGTTCATATTTCTGAGAACTCTCTCTTGTTCCTTGATCCATGTCCTTCCTCTCTATTTCATTATTTCATAACAAAATTATGCTTAAAAATAACAAAATAATATATCTTAAAGTTTAAAAAAGTTAAAATTTTAAAATTTTATTGGCTTTCTAGTAACCCCAAAAATTAAAATAGATTTTTGAATTCTCAATTTTCCTGGTTTACAGCCACATTTATTTAACATGTTAATTCTGCTAAATCCTTTTAAGCATACTTCTTTTTTCAGTGGGAAAAGCCTCTAGTTTTAGAGAGGCCTGGACAAGTGCATATGCAGAATAGAGTATTTAGCATAGACCTTGAATCTTTGGGGCAATTAGTAGAATCTCCACATGTTTCTAGCTTCTTGGCTATGAGAAAAGAATTGGAAACATGAGCTGTCTGGAAACAATGCACTGATGTTGCCTGAGACTTTGGAAATTACTAAGTCATTTGGATATTAAAAATAATATATAGTCTAATTTTTGCAGCTGTAACTACTTCATATTTATTGTTTGTGTTATAGCATTCTCCTACAACTGCATAAATTAATAATTAATGAATATAATAGTATGTTCCTGTTTATAAATAATAGGATTTAAAAATCCTACCTACATCACTTATCTTAATCGGTTATTGCGTGTTTCAATGATAAACATATATGCTTCTCATAAAAAAAAGTATTCTTTTTCCATGCTTTTGACATGATTAGATAGAAAAAATAGATAGGAAAAAATACCACTGCAGTATTTATACATATCTAGAGTTTTATGGAGAAAGCACTAAGATCCAGATTAAGTTTTTTTAAAGGTCAGGGCAATATATAAACTCGGAAAACTTTCATGGACTCACTTTTTCCTTTTCCTTTAAAGAACAATTGCCTCATTTAGGAATAATTGGTATTCACAAAGGAAATGCACATGTTCTGAAACCTAGCAATTTTCAATTGCCAAGATACCTAATGAGTTGTCTTAACAAGATTACCAAACGTATAAAAGGAACTAATTGCATTGCATTTAATTCTGAAATCACAACTAGATGCAAAATAGGTTTTGCAGCTGGCATTTTGCTGGCAATGCAAGATGAAAATGAGGAGGTAGCTAGAGATCAAGGGATCATCCTGCTCAGTTTTCAGGAAGAGTCACTCCTTCCTCCCCAAATAGACACCAAAATTATATGCCATTATTGCTTGAAGAGAGAAACATTTTAACAATCTGTGACATGACAAAGGATTAGCCAAACACATCCATTCTCCAGAAATGTCTTTAATTAACTGTTTTTCATTTATTTATTCACATTGTGATCTACTATTCAAATAGCAATGGACAGGTATTATTTCGTGATACAGTTTGGGGTTTATATTTTCCATCCACCTTTTTATCTATGACTTATCATATTGCTTGCACATTCACAGATACAAATTGTTGATTATACTCCCCAATATTCAGTGCTGGAAACTCTTCCTTAATTATTGATAAAAATAATAATTTCATTATTACTTTTATATATGAATACACTATTTTGTTATTCTCCAAAACAGGTAAGAAAGCTTATTATTCTTACTGGTATATTCATTGTGTTCTCACATGATTTCTAGAATTAGATTCCTGTTGCATTTTCAGAGAATACTATCCACTCTGACATGACATAATGGATTGATTTTCTTTTCTTATCTCTGCATTATAGTAATTATTATCAATCGTCCTGTTTTCAATGTGTTGCATAGTTTTATTCAATAAATCAAAACAGAAGAACTATAAATATCCTAATTTTTTCTTTGATTTTCAAATCATTGTAAATGCTGTTCATGATTTTGGAGTTATAAGGCTTGCTTTAAAACTCTCAGAAATCTCTGAATGGTCCATTTAGTTTTAAATCTTCCTGAAAAATTATTTGGTTAGAATTATTTTCAGTTTGAGGAAAATGCCTGAGATAAAGAACCATCAATATTTTTAACTGGCTCTATTTTATTATTTAATCAACATTTGAACCTTGGCATTTTTTAAGTTCTAGATGGTTATAAAGGACCATTTTAATTGACACCAGATAGTGATAGGCTTATGCAACAATAAAACAACAGCAATAAGACAGAAGTTCAAGACTAAGGTATATGAAGGGATGTGACTAAATCCCTTTCCTGTTTCTTTCACTTTTTTTCCTTGTCTCCACACTGAGGCTGGTAAGAAGTTGGTGTGAGGGTTCGTCATGCTTTTTTTGCTGAATTTGATCTGGAACATTTGAAATATTCTTTACAGATTTTTGCCATAGTGTAGTCATCTTCTTCCACAAGCTATGTATGAAGCAGTTATATCCCTCTTCAAAAGTATCAATTGTTCAAGATTACCTACAAGTTTTTAAGTAAATTATTTGGATGCACTTAGTCCTCTGGTTGCTGCTAATTAGTGTTGCATGATTATCTATCTGAACTGTATATTTGACAAATAACTGGCACATGTCCAGTTCGGGAAAAATAATCACATCTGGCTATTGTATCTTCCACTAAAAGACCTAGGAACATCAAATGAAGGTAGTAGGAGTCAGGTTCCAAAAAAAACAGAAGAATGGGGTTCTTTTACCTTCATAGGCTGACCTGTGAAATTCCTTGTGGAAGGAAGTGTTACATGCTAGAAGTTCAAGGAGAGACAAGACAAGGTCCTGGAATTCTTCCAGATCTTGAAATGTGTAGAATAAACAAACAATTCACAAAATATCTGACCTGAAAATATTTGGAGTTCAAGGAGTAGTAGAGAAGAGTATCATATTCATTTGGTTCATTTTTATGCTTCCCTAGATACATGCTTATTCTTTTGGTTAAAGAAAGGTTACTGAGATAGACTGACCTTGGTCTCAGCCAGCATGGCCCTTCAGTTTTTCTGGTGATGCCAGTGAAATCTTTGAGGTCCATGAACATTTTTGCCAGTGTATTGTATGTACATCTCCAATTTTTCAAATCATTCAGGGCATGACCACAGGAGTCACAGGAAATCTAACTCAGCTGTTTTACTCACAAATGAGATTTTTGCTATTCAGCCAGCCCTAAGTGCTTCTATTGTTAAGGGCATATATCAATTTCACTTTCAATTTCTGTTCCAAATAGGTACCAGGAGAAAATAATGTTGCAGAGGAATAACCAACAGCAGAATTTAACCTGATAATATCTTTCTTTATCTCATATTCTTATTAAAAGGCATTCCATAAGAGTGACCTTAAATACTGTAGCTCTTGTGAACTGAGATGGACAAATTGTAAAGTCCATGCATAATCCTTCTTCAAGCAAAACACAATGCATTTTTATACCTCTTGACAAGATGTGTGCCATATTTTTTGTCAATACACAAGACTTCTCTTCATCTAAAAATTGGAAACCTAAAATGAATCATGCTTGAAAAATTTTACTATCTTATTATTGCTCTGCACATCTGTTTGAGACTCTGCTATGATTGACTGAAAGGCTTGACTAAAAATAGGAAAACAGACACAGCTGCAAGTAAAATAAAAAAAAAAAGAAGCAAACAGTAAAAGACAAATGATGTAATGTACAAAATGCTGTTTCCTCCTCTGTCTCACCTTTACACACTCTAATTCCTGTTTCCTGTTTTAATTTCCTGCTGATTTCTCTATTTCAACAACATTTCCCCTAATCACTAGTCACTGTGATTCCTTCCTTCTCTGTTGGACTGGCTGATTGTAGCATGTGACAGAAGGGAAATGTTGCAGAGGCCCTGAAATGAATAGAATTCCCTTTGCCTTAAAAGATTTTCTGAGGATAGACTATTTCTTTCCTGATCCTTTTGAGGTAGTGAGCAGAGCTGCCCTATTCTCTTTTCTTTATCTCACCATTTATACCTCTGCTTCTTTAAATGTGACTTGTCCATTTTAGACAATGCTAGTGATCATGCGTAGGTATTGTTTTAGCAATATAATAATACTTAACATAAAAGAGACAGAAGAAGCAATGCTTCCATACATTCCTTTGAGGGGTCTTTCAGTACAATAGTCTTGGCAGAGGAAGGCACACAAGTACATCCATTCACGTTGACACCCAGGGGCATCTCAGGGATGCTGTTTTGCAGAACTGAAACAGAGGAGGCAAAAACAAAAGCATTTTTTAAGCCTTGGTTAGAGAGTTTTATGTCTTGGTCACCTTATCTTCAAATTTGTGTGCATTGATTCTGAGGAAGCAAAACTTGATCCGTTTTCTGGAGTGTGGAAGCAAGCCTTGTGCTCTCTGCTATCTCTAAAGTGCCTGAGTGCCTGACTACTGACAAATGAGGCTGTGAGGCTCACCTGCACAGTGTAACTAGCAGTATCAAAACTGTTGATCAAAACTTTAATCTTATGAGCTGGTATCTACATTTTATGATTACAGAAATTGAAGAGATATAAGAATATATGCTGGAACACTATTACAATTAAAAACTTTATCCAAGCAACACATTTATATGAACAATACATTGGCACTGTCTCTTTCAATCACAACCAATCTGTTGAGCAATTATTTATTTTTTTTTTATGTGATGTTCAAAAAATAGTTATTCTTAGCCTTTGCAGAAGCCAAATAAAAGAATGTCATAAAACTGTAAAAATAAAGATACTTCAGAATTTCTGGAAGACAGAAAGCATTTATTTGTCAGTCAACCTCCAGCACATAGAAGTACCATAAGCAAAAAACCCATACATAATAAAATGACATCTACTCCTACAGTTCAAGTGAAGGAGAAAATGAGATAATATATACTCCTACAAATTCCTAGTCTATACAACTAGGAAACATCCAATAAAAATGATTGTAATGCATCCCCTGAGCTCCCACTAGTGTATATCTAGCTATAAGACTGGAAAAAAAAAATTAAAAATGTATCACCTCTTCTCTGTACTGGGAAAGAATGTAAATCCAAAAAATGCAAGAATGCAGAGGAGCCACTGCATACTTTTCATATTAATGCTCCCACAGTGTACACTGTCAGATAGTGGGAGGCTGGTGAGACAATAAGAGGGGCAAAGCAAAACATATCTTTTTTTTCTCTTTTCAGACTGGATAGAAAGAACATTTTCTGCGAGGCCACAAGACCATAATTACCATGCCACAATATTAATAATGCTGCAAAAAGTCAGGTTTTTCTCTCTAAGTCTCTTGATGAAAACAAGTCATGAACAATTATCTCCAGAGAAAAAAATAAAAGAGGAAAAAATATCCAAATAAATAAAACATATATATATGATAATTTTAAGTAATTTCTAACACTTGTGAGAAAACAAAACATGAGCATGAGTTACTTGTAGTGTTAAAAGAAATGGTTGAAGAAAAAAATCTGTCCTCTTGAATATAAAATTTCTAATCCTTGTCCTATCTTTATGTGGTTAAAGGTGCAACAATGTCTTGCTAACGTTTTCTGCAAAGCCATTTTAACTGTAATTAGTATGAATGTTAATGAACTGAGCTTTTTCTGATAAATATGGACATCTTTTTTTAGATGCTTTTCTTTATATTAAGTGAATTCTTCAGTTCTAGCAGCTTTTCCCACTAACTGTCTCTGCTTTGAATAGAGTAAAAATTCAGTTAATTTTCCAATTCATGTTACAGTCTGGAGAGTGAATTGATATGATTAGAAATGGCTTGAATGCTGTGACAAAGTATTTGTGAACATTTGTTTGAATACAATCATGAATTTGTCTTGGAGCAGGCTAGTCTTGAGGCACCCCAAATGATTCTTTCCCCCTAAGAAGCTGCTGAAATGAAATTATTCATGCTAAAAGCTTCTTGTGTGATACCTATCAGCTTGGCTAGAAAACCAAGAGCAACTTCTAGTCCCTAACTATTAACCCGCACTAAACTTCAAGTTCTGCATCTCAGGACTGTAATAAAATAATGTGTCGTGTGAATCACCTATAGAGGAAAACATCAAAGACTTAAAAAACCCAGTGTTGTATTGCTTGTTTTGGAAGAAAAAAACTGGCCTCATGCATGTGAGCTTATAATGCTTTTAATATGGCTATCTTTGCTGGTATACCAGTAACATTCATGTACGTAAACATGAATGGACACAGGCAGGCTGTGGTAGAGTGAATAAGTTTATACCACATGACATTTAACAAAAAGAACAGTAAGTCATATAGCTAAGGGAGTTTATGCTTGAGTACAGGTTCATACTATCCATGCCACCTCTGAGTAAATTTTATTTCCCTCTTTCTCAGATGTTTGCTTTTTGCTGTAACTTCTACAGTTTACTACAGTAAGTTATGAATGTCTCTTACCTGGGTTTGCATCAGTGTGCAAATTAAACCTGTTCATGTTCTAAAGTTGCCATCACTCTGCTTATGGTCTGCAACAATTTCCCCTGGGAATGGTCACAGGAGCACTTCTCCTGATGGATGAGGATTCCAGATCAGGGCCAAGACGTAGCAACTGTGGAGACCCATATCATTAAAAATAAAAGTCCATATATAGAAAAGTTGCTCAGAGAAAAAGCAAGACAAAACCTAAACACAATATTTGTCCTGAGTAGGAAAGGGGAACCTGTAGTTTGCTTTATATTCAAGGTGTGGGAACAAACCATAGATCACACAGTCATCCAGCAAAGTGGTATAAAAATGTGACAGCTGCTGGAGTGTTTTATGCCATTAGAAATGGTAATTAGTAATACAGTCTTTGTCCATTCTTCATAACAACATCTGCTGAACATCCATTATACTATACAATGTAAATTATGTTTGAAAACGTACAGCACCTGTAACGCTTACATGGAGAAAGTGATTCTCTCAAGACTTCCTGACATGTTCAGCTATCACTTCTGCAGCCTCTTGGACAAACTTGTACTTTAGCTCTTTTTACCTAATATATTGGGTTGGAAGCCAAGCTGTTATGATTAAAACCACAAATGTTTGTACAAGCTGTCTTTTACAAGACACCAGGGCAAACTAAACCCAAGGTTTTTATCTTATGAATTGCACATGTGTGCGCAAGATGAAGTTATTGTTCTTAAAGATTAATTTTTGTAGAATACATATGTATAGATGTGCACATATCTATATGCATATATGCATACCTATATGTATACATATATTCTACATGCATACATATGTGTTCTACATATATATCTACACACGTATATATATCTATGTGGCATATATGTAGAATAGATATTTTGGTTTTTGGTTTAAATGGAAATGATGCCAAGATTAAATCCTCCTGTTAAGTTTTAAAGTAATGCATATCAAAATTTACTTTAATTGTTCCAACAGACACAAGAGAAATACTTGTTTAGTATGATTATTTATTGTCAACACTTTTGTAGAAGCCATGGGCTCATGCTATTGTTCTACTAAGGTTCATCCAGAAGCAATTATTTTGCTACTGCTTTAGTTAGGTGAATAATACTTTCCTTAAGAACTAAACTAGAAGCAGTTTATTAGGTAGAGTGCAAAAGCACAAAGAAAAATAAAACCAGTCCAAGGCAGATGTATTTGTATATCTTTGCAGATGCCATAAGTAATATTCTGGTTCTGAATTTTAACTTGCAAGCTGGGAACAACTGGAGTCCAAATAGGCATCAGGAAATTACATCCAAATTTTATGCACAGAACTGCTTTCTCTCATTTGTGTCAAACAGAGGTGCAGTGAATCAGTGTTATAGTTTCTGCTTTACAGTTATTTGAAAGGAGAAAGACCTGTTGAAGGAGAGAAGAAGGTGTAGTCTTCTGTGTGAGCAAAGCTATATCATCACCTGACAGCATTTCTCCTTTCAGTCTTGACAGCTTCATACTATTACCTTCGATGTTATTCATAAAGTTATCATCAAATAATCCAGCTATCAGGAATTGTGTCAAACAAGTCTTCTCAGAGATTCTAGGAGCAGCATTTTATTTATTATATTGAAAGATTCCCCCTTAGTTTCCTTTAACTGATACGTACAGAAATAAGACTCCTTTGAGAAGTTTCCTTGGCAGACAATAGAATCAGGTGTATATGTATGTTTATGTCACATTACTCTGAGATTTTGTGAAAATAAATGAAAAAAAAAAAGTTGGACACAGCACAGTATTTCTATCACATTTTACCTTCTCTGTTTCACTTTCTTTTGTAGTTTCTAAAAATTGGAGTTACCATTATCAGGGAAAAAAATGTTTCTGTAGCCACTTATGTTGGAGAATAGCTTTCACAATGATGATAATAATAATAATATATTAATATTACATACACTTATAATTATTATAAAATAAATAATAATTATAGTAATAATAATAGTTCTTATTCCTCTTGCTTTCAGAGACAATTTTTACTTAAGGAACACCTTGCCATGCAAGCATAGCTATCACATTCAGATGTGTAGAGATGTTGTATTCAGAAAGGAGAACCTCTTGCCAATTAACAGTTTTCAGTTACTTTTATTCCCAGCAAGGGAGACTGATACGGTTGACCTTTGATGCAAAAGAGACGTAAAACTCCCAGTCTTAGTGAATTACAGAAAACTAAGCCAAAAGCACTAGAATACTCATTAATGGAGTGCTATATAGATTAAAAGGAGCAGGACTGAGCACTTTGCCAAAAGTAAGGCAAAGGGAGGGAAACTCTTGATCATCATGTTGTTTAAGACCTGTTGCAGTACATGGGTGAAATTAGTATACTCTGACTTGATCTCTTTGGCAAATGCATGAGAAAAAATCTTTGGCGTACAACTGACATGAATGAACCATTTGTGAATCCTTACTTGGAGAAAGTAAACATATGGAAGGATAACAATGTATTGAAATTTCCATCAAATACAAGTTTTCTAACTGGTGTCATTTAATAGACGACGATATTTGCTCAAGAAAATGTGTAGAGAGATCTCTGAAACTGGGGACTCCTATGTGACTTCAGAAATAGTATGTTGTTAGAGTTCCTAAAGTTTTTAAGAAAGGTTTTGGTTTTTTGAAACTGAAGTGCTCTTGTTTGAGACAGCAAATTTCTGAAGTGATTCTGTTTGAGGGGTAAGCAGTTTTTTTGAAGAGAAACAGGAGTATCTTCAATTCAATAAACTTGAAACCCAATGAGAATAAATGTTCTTTCTGTGTAGGACTCCTCTTCATTTTCACAGTAAGGTCACCTAAAGGCTTCCTCTGCAGCTCTGAGATACCTGAGGAAGTCTTTAAGATTTTGCCTTAAAGTTCTGATCATTCTAAAAGTGAGGGGAACATTTTATTTTTATTATTTTTAATTACTTTTGTCTCCTCAAAACTCTAATAGGCAAAAAAGCTGCTCCTGGATCAGTCAAAGTCTATTCATGGTCCTTTCTCTGCTGCATTCATGAAGCTCTAGAGGAGTATTCCCTAATTGCTGAAGACTGAGCAAAACTAGAGGATCTACTTTTTTCTGTGGATTTTCCAGTTGTCTTCTGGAGATGCCTAGTAGACTAGAGATTAATTCCTCCACATTGTGGAAATTTGGAAAACTAAACCCCCAAATTAAGATGGAAATCAAAATCCCCAAATAGGCCCATTCTTGTTTCTAGTTATCAAAGAAGTTATCTGCCCAAACTGAACAACAAAAAATACATCTCTAGCTGATTTTCCTTAATCACTGAATGTACCATTTTTCATGATTAAAATTTCACTTTTTAGTTTTCCTTTCCATTTAGCTGTAATGGACTTTGATAGCTGACCAATCTTGCTCTACTAATTCTTATGCCACTGAAATCAATGGGACATTTCTGTGCATAGGGAATTTGGCCCTATTGAAAAATGCTGAATTATACCTTTTGCAGTAAAAAGTACAGTTGCAGAGAACATGCATCATTCGTGCATTCATTCAGCATATAGTATTACACCCTTAAAATGCACATTATGTGAATATGTTAGATTTGCAGCTTCACTCAAACAATATTATTTTTTTACAACTCTGTCTATTTATCTTCCATTCTGAACTACTGGAAACCTTACAGCTGATCCCTGTTTTCAGATATGCTTACATTTCTTCTCATTCACTTGCATAGACTATGCCTGAAAACAAAATCCAATCGAGGTTCTCCCCAGGAGTTGAAAGAGAATAAACAGGACTAAAACAGCAAATAAGTGATGTCCATTGACTTAATATTTTTCAGAATACAGGTCTATTTTTTTGCCATTGAAGTCAATAAAGAGCTGTGTGTTATAACTATCCACAGTGGTTACTTTAAAAATTTATCAACTTACATTTTTAGAAAGTAGCAAATTCCAAATGCTAAGCAAGAAGGTTTCTTTGGAAATTAAGTGACATTTTTAATGATTTCTGAACTCCTATAACTGCTGTTCTAAGCTCAGCTAGGCTTACTTGTTTGGTGAGATGGTCTTCCATTTTGCATCCATTTTTAAGAAAAGGAAGAGTAGTAGCAGGGGAAGTTCATGATTTGGGGTTCATGTAAGCTTCTACTAGAAATTGTACAGCATGCTAAAAAAGTATGTCAACATAATAAAGCCTAAGGACTGGAACTGATATCAGTGCCCTAAAGACAGAGACCGCAGACCTGTTTCTCAGAGCTTGTCACTGTCATCTAGTGAACGGATTCAGCAGATTGCAGGACACTGCAGTCTTATCTTTTCCTCATCTCACCATGGCCTTCAGCAAGTCCTGATAGATAATGGCTGACTTTTTCGGTGTCAGGCAAACAACAGGGAAAATGCTGCTATTCCCCTGGCTATTGTCTTTATCTTTAAAATAATTCTGTCTGTAGGTTTATTGTAATCCTATTCTGGTTATTTCTCTGCAGAAGGTTATAGGCAGATTGGAGGTACTCCAGTGTATTGGGTTTGCATGGCAAGGTTTTGACGGTGGGGGGCCTACAGGGGTGTCTTCTGTGAGAAGCTGCTAGAAGCTTCCCCTATCTACAACAGAGCCAATGCCAGCTGGCTCCAAGATGGACCTGCTGCGGGCCAAGGCTGAACCTGTCAGTGATGGTGGTAGCGCCTCTGGGATAACATATTTAAGAAGGTGGAAAAAAACTGTGCAACAGCAACCGCAACAGGAGAGAGCAGTGAGACTATGTGAAACAATCCTGCAGACACTAAGATCAGTGAAGAACAAGGGGGAGGAGGTGCTTCAAGCACCAGAGCAGAGATTCCCCTGCAGCCTGTGGTGAAGACCATGGTGAGGCAGGCTGTCGCCCTGCAGCCCATGGAGGTTATCAGTGGAGCAGATATCCACCTGCAGCCCATGGAGGACCCCACGCCGGAGCAGGTGGATGCCTGAAGGAGGCTGTGAGCCCGTGGGAAGTGCACGTTGGAGCAGTCTGTTCCTGAAGGTCTGCACCCCATGGCAGGGACCCACGCTGGAGCAGTTAGTGAAGAACTGCAGCCCGTGGGAAGGACTCACATTGGAGAAGTTTGTGGAGGACTGTCTCCCATGGGAGGGACCCCACGCTGGAGCAGAGAAAGAGTGTAAGGAGTCCTCCCCCTGAGGAGGAAGGAGCAGCAGAGACAACGTGTGATGAACTGACCGCAACCCCCATTCCCCATCCCCCTGTGCTGCTGGGGGAGAGGAGGTAGAGAATTCAGGAGTGAAGTTGAGTCTGGGAACAAGGGAGGGGTGGGGGGAAGGTGTTTTAAGATTTAGTTTATATTTCTCATTATCTTACTCTAATTTGATTCATAATAAATTAAACTAATTTCCCCAGGTCGAGTCTGTTTTGCCTGTGACAGTAATGTCTGAGTGATCTCCCTGTCCTTATCTCGACCCAAGAGCTTTTCATTATATTTTCTCTCCCTTGCCCAGCTGAAGAGGGCAAGTGTAGAGTGGCTTTGGTGCACACTTGGTGTCCAGCCAGGGTCAATCCACCACATCGACCTTTCCTGTCAATAACTTCTCCAAAATGGGCAGGTTTTTTGTTTCTTTTTGTGTTCTGCTGTTTCAGTCCTGCTCTGCCCTTCCATCCCCAAGTAATGGCAAAATGTTGATGATCAACATTAAAAAACCCCAAACTTGTAAATGGTTCTGTGATTTTCTCAAGATGAAATATTTTTTTCCTCCCTGCTGGTTGAACCACTACACTTATTAGCAGTGTCAAGCAGCCCAGACTACTACAAATTGCACTGTGCCTGGTAAGTCATACAAACTAATGCTTAGAAACCCATATCTTTGTTTTATTCTCTTATAAAATACAGAATTATAAAAACAAACAAGTTAGCACATGGAACTGCCAACTTCAGCCTACATTTCCAGCAGACTATATAATTAAAATAACTAGTACAAAAATATTTGTCTGCAGAACAATATTTGCTTAGTTGAAACAGTTAATATGAAAAGGCTCCATAGTGATGAAAATAATATTAACTTATTTAATACTCTGGGCTTTATTAAGCCAACCTTTCCTTTCTTCTTCCAAAAATCTCTCTCAGTGTGCCAAATTCTTTCTTTCTCTATAAAAGATCTTCTACTGTATGTAATAACAATTTCTTTTCAGACAGTGCCGTCCTCAGGGACTGGGCTGTTTCTTCCCTTTTCAGAGGGTGCCACACTGCTTTCTATTACTATAGTAATATAAACAATTCATAAGAAGTTTTCGGTGTTAGTAGAAAAAAGTGCACAAGCATCTTCAGAGACTTTTCTCGCAAATGCCATTTGCCTTATCTTGCCTTACAGCATGGAAATTCATAAAACATTTGGAGATTAAAAGATGTAAGTCTTTTTCTTCAAATTTTTCATACCTATATTATTTAGCATTACCATTGGGCCAATGGAAATTGTACAATGTGCATTCATTTTAAAACTAAAATATTGGGCTTTCTAATGGTTCTGGGATTTGTACTTTTTGTTCAATGGGGATAGGATCAAGACAGTGTAGGGAAGAATAGTAAGAAATACTACAGAGTATTCTGTATCTGCCACCTTTTATGCCTCTGAATATTATCTGTTGGTTACAGGCAGAAGAGAGGTCCAAGATCATATCATTGTCGCTATCTGGAAAAGTACCTTGACATGATTGAGAGTGTGCAGGATTTGCTCTGTTCCTCTGATTAAAAGTCATTGATCAAAGGGAATGGTCAGGTTTATTATCATTGTGCAAGGCTTAACAATTGGGTATTCCTAGTCGCCTGGTAAAAGGGCATACCAAGTCATCCATTTCATTTCAGTATGGGCAGGATGAAACCCTCACTACAACTTGTCATCTCCCTCTGGGTGGCTTGCCACAGATAAGCTAGTGGCTGACATACCCTGTTTCTGCTTGCCTGACCTGAAGCTGTTTGTACCTGTACCAGTGTAAGACACAGGTGATGCCATAGAAATTAAGCTAGCATAAAGCTGTGAGGCCTCTGAAGCTGAGGAAGAGGAATTAGAAGAGTAGAAGGTGGGGAGTCTTTCTGTGTCCCACTTTGCCTACTCCTCACCTAGGTGCCTAGTCTCCATGAGCTTTATTTATGATTTTTATTTTTAATTCACTAGAACACAGAAAAGTTTTAATCATCCCACAAAACAGAAAAAAATTAAGGATTTTTGAAATAATAAGTGATGTAAATGCATTTCATTGCCAGATATTATGTTAGAAAAGAAAGCCAGCATTACTTACACCAAAAAATTTATTTTGCTAATATAACTGAATAAAGTCACCTTCGGCTGAAGACTCACATTCAGTCCTTACTGAAATCTGTGTATCTATGTGCACACAGCAGAAAGGGAAATTACTTTGTTTTGCTTCCTTCTCCCCAACATACTGTTGTGTGCAATACAGTATGTAACAGGCTTGTCTTAATCAGTTACCCTGCCAGTTAGCACTGTGACCTTTACAAGATTCCCTTGGCTTTTTGTGAGAGGCAGATGTCAGTATCATTGGTTAACTATGCTATATGATTTTTCCTTGGAAGATAGCCAAACTGTATAAACTGTTCTTCAGAGAGAATATCTGTTACTTAAGATCTCATCATTTTATTTGTCAAAGCCCACAGCATATGTCAATAACAGTTAGGTTACCTTAGGTGCTAAAGACCATTCTGACTTAAGATTTATTAGAAGGTAAAGAATAAAATCTACCTCTAAGCTGTGCAGTTTTTTGAAAAAGTGAAAAATTATTTTGAATACAGGAAAAAAAAGTATTATGGCACTCATAAGCATGTTCATTTCTAATAAAACACTACCATCCTGTTTCTGCAAAGCATTTAATTTTGCAAAACATATTTAATTGTAAGTGCTGGGGTGTACTTACCATGAATCATATGCCTAAATAAAATTTATTTGCAGTATAATTAAGGAACAATAATTAAGGAAACAATAAAATGGCACATTTTTATTATTGTTTTGCTACATGACTATAATACAGATTTTAGCATCTTCAGCAATATAAACTGAATTATCAGTGACTTCATTACATCAGGAGTATGATTTTCTGCAGTGTAAGTGTGACATGGTAGAAAGTTACCATAAAAGACCTATTTCACAGTTACATAAAAGGTGTGGAATTACCAATTATAATACACAGAGTTCTGATTCCCTGAGTTTTCAGGAATCACCTCTTTTTCTTCAGGAGGGAAATAGTAGCTTTTAATTCAAACATTTAAAACCAATAGATTTTAATGAGTAGTTAACAAAGTGTGTAATAAAGTTATTTCTTAGATGTGTCTAAATCAGAAATCCTACATGTGGAACCACCCTATTCCTAGTGAAGTTAAAATCCTAGAGCTTTATGGAGCTTGTCAAAATAAAATTCAACACTGAGCATCTTACAGAGTTTACAAATCACACAGCTATAGTGGGTGGCAGGGAGAATGGGTTTCTGCATGTGCAGTGATAATAATTTATGCTGCAGGGCTCCTAGGGCCCATGGGAATTCAAGTTCTTTTGCATCTCTGTGCAAAAGCTCTGTAATGAGATCTCCCAGGTTCCCCCAAAATCAGGTCTTTACATCTGTGCCCTTCCAGTGGCACAGTCCAAAGGCAGTCTGGGGTTTTGAGCAACCAAATGACTTGCCAGCAATCAGTTCCCACACTCCAAGCAAATAGATAGCTGTTAATATAATGCAGGATCAAGGCACTTGGTTTTTCATCTTTCCAATGGAGAGTTAGAGTCACATTTGCAGTGATTCTAAACCAGTGTCTCACTGGCCACCTCTTAAGTACAAGGCTCTAATTTCCAGTTTACTCCCAAGCACTTAACCTCTTTGGGATTTCTGGGGTATGTGGCTACTTAGCCATTTAACTACGTGTGTGTGCAAGTTGGGGAGCCTGGCCAGGGCTTTGCCAGAACTGGGAAAAGTGTATTTCTAAGGGGATCACAGTGTACAGTGTCTAGGATGGTGTTAGTGGTAGTGTGCAACCTTGAGGCTACTCTACCAGTTTTCCTGATCTGAATGATTAGTCTTTTTTTGATACATTTTTCACATCTGCTCCCCCTAAAAGAGGCTATGGAAGACTCCTCGTCAGCTGGAGCATTCTGCTAGAAGTCTGTGTTTTAAAGGATATTCTGTTTGTGAGACACAAGATGTGGACTGAAAAGAGGTCATACTAATTCAGGGTGCCACTTCTAATACTTAGAATCCTTTTGAGATAAAATAATGTGAGTTCTCGGTGTCATGTCTCAGTCTGGTGCATCCCTGTATCCCTTTCAGAGCCAGAAAGCCATGGGGAGATTAGAATGGAAACTGACTGCTTGGAAATGTCCTAAATGGGAATAAGCCCTATATTTTCTTTCCTATGTTCCTCTTTAGAATTTTCATGCCTGATGTTTAAAGCAGTTACTAGTAAGATTGTTTTTGCTTTGTTGTTAATATGGTCTATTCTGACTTCAAAAATGCTCTGTCATGCTATCTCATGGCTGAATCAAACCATGACTGTCCTACCAATGTTGTGTTGTGGATGGAGTACTTAAGAACTTATATGTTCTGTTTTTCAAAGATAAAGCACCAAATAAAAGTTGTCGTTTTATCATTTTATCCGCTTGCGCATAGGTTTTTTTAAAGAGACATTTTCTGAAATCTAATTTGGAATGTGGTAATGATTAGTGTTCTTCAGTATTGCTGATTAAATGTAGTAAACTCACTGTTTTAGACAAGAAGATCAGTGTATTATTTGTAGATAGCAAAGACAATCCATCACCGTAATGATTCAATAGCCTTCAGTGTTTTAAATTCAACTACTTTACCCTTTGTGAATATCTGTTTTGCATAATGATCTTTCACTTCCTTTTAACCATTCTAAGTGACTATTTGTCTTCCAAGTATCCTGTCAGGTACACTGAAGATATTTCTTTGTATGCACTGTTATAGAAAAATCATTATATAGAGATATAAATGGAACTTCACGTAAATAATTTTAATGCTGTGACACAAAGTGACACAAGATCTGAAACTCAAAGCTGAAGCTTGGAGCCACTCACAGAGACATACCAACATGAAGCAAAAATGTGCAGTGACTGAAGGAATCTGTGTCAACCTAAGGGTTGGCTACTTCTCTTTTGTGAGCTGGGCAACGACCCAAACAATATTTTAAAATTAGATTTATTTTTTTTTTTTATGGGGGAAATATTCTTTCTTATATTAAAGGCAGAGAGACAAAGGAAAAAATGTTTTTCAGTCATGTCAATAAAGATAGATCACATGACACCTTGATGTGAACCTTTCCATTGACTCAGCTGTATGCAATTAGATGTAATTCTGTTTTAGGAAAGGAGTCCGAGTGTCTAAAAGCTCTTCAGGATTCTTGGTAATGAAGCTCCAACTCACCTATTTTTTTGCTAAAATATCATTATGACACTAGTTGGAACAAAAATAAATCTGCAAGGAGACCTCTACAATTAACATATAATGGATATGTTTATTTTCATGTTTTTCACTGTACTTCAAGAGAGTTTCCAGCACATTCCAGTGAACTGCATATCCAGCAAAACGAATCACCAATTCAAATCTAGGGGAAAGTGAGGAAAATCATTTCTGAAGAGAATCGGTATTCTTTAGTGGCTTTGGATCCCTGGCAGCGAGCTCATATTTTGTGAGACTCCTAATGGTTTTGACTGTCTTGGCAACCTGATACTATGAATTCCTGTTGTTGATGTACCTCCACTAGAGGCAGCACATGAGGAGGCAAAATGGGAACTGGCAAGGGATAATGCTTGCCAGTAAGGTAGATGGAGTCTACTTTCACATGTAGCTCATGGACAAATGATCTTGTCTCATGTAATTGAACAGAACCATGCTGTTCAGAAATGGCACAGAGATCTGCTGCTTTCGTTGCTTGAGTTGTACCCAATTACATCTCACAGTATGAAGCTCAGCAAAAACAACCAGTTTCAGCAGTACTTTCAAAGTCCAGTTCCCCACAAAAATAAGATAAATATTAATCTGAATTATATTTTTTTTTGTAAAATATTTCCTATGGAAACACATGCACATATGCTTTCAGTAGTATTACAATGGGCAGTAATTCTATCTGTATAGGACAAGGTGAAAAAAACATACATCTGTAGGCAAATTATTAAGCAATTGAAAGAAAACACAATTCAGAGAATTTGTCAAACATCATTCAACAATTTACTGCTATTTGATTTCCAGAGAAGGGGGAAATTCAGTGGGATTATATTGAAGAAAAATGTCAAAATTAACCAAATAAATTATTTTAATGAATAATGCAGCCAACTCTGCTATAAACACACGGCAGATCATTTAAAAGAGGCATGTCTATTCATGTGCTTGTGTTTATTCATTTGTGTTTGTGTCTATTTGTGTTTATGCTTTTCAGAAGGTTTAGTAATGCTTCATGGAACACTGAAGTGAATGAAATAATGAAAGATCTTTCCTTCTCTTGAGTAGATCAGTTCCTCAATGTTATAAATATAGTTAGAAGATCAGATATTACATTGGTTTTGCCTGTAAATATTTCCAGATGGTAAAAAGTAAGAAAAAAAAATTAAACAGAAAGATAAGTACTGAAATATTCAGTCCTGTAGTGCACAGTTCTGAACAATGGGTAATCTGGAGATGTGGTTTTTGTAGTGAAAGTTGTTGTAAATCTTAATAGTGTAATATTTGGCAGTTACTGTAGATGATCTTAACTTTTTTACTATACTTGTATTTCAGCTAAGCCAGTAATACTAAATCACAAGATTGTTGCTACAAAAAATCATTACAATATTAGAGTCAAAAGCATAAGAAAAAAAGTTATTTTTTCCATGCAAAACTCTTTTTTCACATTGAACAATGTTGATAATTATACATACATGATAGCTTTTTACTTTTTCCTTTGCCTTCAGTATTCAGTAGACACTGAATCTGGCCTATCACCACCTAAGTGCAAATTACACATGTACACTTGAGAACATTTCACATCCAAACTTGTAGCTGAGGGTGATTTTTTTGTTGCTTAGTAGTAAATCTTTGGAAAATAAGGTTTATAATTAAAGTGCTGACACAGCTATAACTGTAGAGGCATAAACAGTGTGGCTATAAATATTGCAGTAACTGCAGTGGCAGACTTTGTCAAGTGGTTTGTATAGGACAGCTAGGCCGTGGCAGCTGATGTGATGAGAGAAATTATGTTGAGGTCTGCTGATCAATTCCTTTTTGATGTTATTGTTAAACTTTTTTCTTCCTCTGCAAGAACTGACGTTATCTTTGTGTCCTATCATGGGGACATTGCTTGAAATGGACAATCTTAATTTAACTAAAATACACATCTAAATTTCACTAAAAGAACAAATTATACCTGACAGACCTTGGCCTTGACATTTAAAATTACACCATAGCTGATTATACTCGATGGTATTTAGAGACATACAGAACTTCAAAAGTGGAGTGAGTTCACTAGATATTCACAAAATTCAACGTAAGTGGTGAGAAATGATGGGGGCATTAGCCAGAGTTAACATTACTGGAGGTTGATTTGGGACAAGTAATGTACTGTGTAAGCTTTAATTATTTAAAGTTCTCATGAACAAAACAAAAAATACATGTTAATAAATTAAAAACAGCATTTAGCAAATTCTCTGATGTCAAGCTCTGCTGTTTGACATCAGTTAATATGCATTACAAGAAGACGTATCAGTATTCTTTTCCTTTTTAGAACTTTTCTTTCTCCCTTAGTTGTCAAATCATTCCTGTGATCCTCTATAATGGAACATTTTGTGAGAGAAATCCAATCACTTTCTCTATTTCCAGCCAAAGCTTATTAAGGGTCCAGTGATGTTATGGTGCTCTATGATAGCGTATTTCCTCTTACCTAGATAATGTGGCATTAAATGCACTTTAGGACCAAATTTACCCTGCTTTTCTGTCTGTCTTTCCTTTCAGCCTACCTACCACCTTCCTTTGCCTTACAGGGGAGTGGGTGGGGCTTGGTTGGCTGTGTCTGCACTAGCAAACTAGGCAAATTCAATGTGCAGGCTTGAGAACCAATGTAGGATCATCTGTACTGTTTAACTGTTAAAACACATCTTGGTCTCATTGTGGCCAGCTGCCAGTGCCTGGGTATAGTTTGAGACATAGTGCAGGCCAGGGGCTGATCCCCACTGACAATAAAAAGTAAAAAGCCATCCTGTCTCATGGGGAAGGGAATTAAGCCGTGGAACTCCACCGTGTCACTGGCCTTACGTTGCAGGAGCAGACCCTGCCTATTTTACTTAAAGGAGAAACAGCTGGCTCTAGGTGAAAAAACATCAGGATTCAAACATAGGTACAGAAGTCAGTTAAACATCTGTTTCTAGGGTAGTTCATTACACTGATTTCATAATTTGTTAAACTCTTGCACATATATAGATGATCCCATCTACATAGGAAGATGCAGGAAACTTAAGATTCAGTTCTACATGCTCCTAAGTAAGATTCGGATAGATTCCCTTGCAAACAATAGTCTAAGTAATTTGATATCTGGGTTACTTGATGGACACTATTAAAATTGGAACAAATTTAGATCTGTTGCATTGGACCAAAGTGAATTCAGTTCTGTTGATCTCTGTATTGGCCTAAGATTCATTTGCACTGAAGATACTATTCTGGCCAATGATTGCATGTACATGACATGAATTACCTCAGCGCAGTGATTAATCTCTTACTAGATACAGAAACTGATATTTTAGTGCTAAGCACCCACATAATTATGTATTGAAAAGAGAGAGACACTGGAGGAAAAACAGGATTTTTCAAGGCAGTGAATTTGATTGTTTTAAAAAAAAATGCCAGTAAATTATATCACTTGGACTTTAACCCAAAAGTGTTTTAAATGCAGCTTGGACTGTTCTTGCAGTTTCAAGTAATGGTTGCTATGGGTGACCCAGAAATGAAACCAATCATGGCATTGTAATTTAAAACTAAAACAGCTGGCAAAATATTTCCTCTCAAGCCTGTTGTCTCAGAAGTAAATGAAAAGGTCGGGAGACTTTCCATTTACTTCTGAGACAACATGGACTGCTTGAACTAGGGAACATATTAATGTTTTCACCACAGTTTTCTATTACGCGTCAGGAACTCCATTCCAGGATATCACACTGGAGGTGATGAAAAAAGACAGATGATAGAATGAAATGGTTGGACCTAACACAAAATAATCAACCATCTTTATATTTCCACTTTACATTGTATCAGGCGTCCTGATTGCATTCTATAGGTGGTAGTATTTAATCTAAAAATAACAGCTGCTGCAAAGTATGTGGCTATCCACATAGTTACAGTTTAAAATGCTAAGGATTTGCATTTGGCAGTATAAGTCAGTCATAGCAAAGTGCCATTTTTTTCTATTGAAATAAACAATGGTAACCTTGGCCAGACATATACAATTTGTGACTTAAGATTTACCGATAGCTACAGGTTTAGAGAATGGGAGAAGGTGAGGGTACTTTAAAAATGTTTCCTGTTTCAGCAGGAATTCCTGCAAGAAGCAATATGGTCACAGCAGCAGTGTCCTGAATAAGGAAATGTTCAACAAGCAGCAGTGTCCTGTATGGTCATCCCCAACACAGGCCACAGTTTTGGAGGAACTGGGAGGGAGAATTATATTTGCATCGCATGCCTTAATCAAACATATATGACTCTTATTGCTATCTTTGCATGAAGCTTAAAATTATAAAAATTCTTTGTAGACCTTGCTTAATGATTCATACATTGTTATTGTGTCTTTACTTAACTAATTAATTTTGGTAAGCTTATTGCACTTTTCTTAGTAGTTAACTTGTAACAACAAACATAGTAAGTGTCAAAGAAAAGCAACTTGAAAAGCCCCCCAGTTTTAAGGTCAAGAATCCCAGCGCAGTCAGTTGGAAAGAAAAAAAAACCCCTAAGGTATAATGGAAAACATTCTCAGAAACAGAAATCAGTGGATACATGTTTTTCTAAAGAAGTCTTTTGGCTGTCATTCCTTGCTGAAGCAGTGTTGCTCCCAGAGTGCTCCCAGTAACAAAGATGATTATGGTAAAACGGCACAATGAATAAAGTCCACAGCCAGCACATTTCTACTTTATTTTCAATCAACACTAACCAACCCCACCCCTTCTTTTTTTTATTAAAAGAAACAAAAATCACTGGGATGCACAGGCTTTTTCACAATACGTCTTCATTAAGACTTCAATTTTGCCAAGTCCCTGACAAAGGGAACTTGAGGTATTAAGGGATTTTGAAAACATGCAAAGAGACACGTAAAATAGCCTGAACTAAGCCAACTAAAGTTTTAAATACGGAAGAACCTGAAGTCATTGGAACTATGGAACTTGGCAATCAAACAGCAGGGTGACCCTTTACCAGTAATTATTTTAACATTAGCCACAATCAGTGAGAAAATAGCAGAAAGTGCTTTTCTTCACAGCTATGACTTCCAAGATGCACTGCTGTGTGCTCTTTCTTCCAAGCTTTAATATGAAATATGATGATAAATGGCATCCTTTGCTAATGTTTTTAAGACAGCCAAGATTAGAAGATAGTGTTTCTCGTTAATAATTTTGTAGCATGCTATACAAGATGTGAGAAATCAGAACATGAGGAATGAAAAAAGAAAAAGAAAAAAAAAGTTAAAGAAGTAAAGGAATCACTGTCTTTGGGAGATGCTTTCTGAGCCACAAATACTGATTTTTCTTTCCTTTGATTCTTTATAGCTATAAAACAGGTGCCAAAGCTAATTCCCTGTCTCTGTTATTTCCTCTATTCTTAAACAAACTGCTATGAATTTGTTGATTTTAGTTGCCCACTGTGGTAAACAAGGGATTTAGTGCCTCCTCCTCATTCCCTTACAGATATTACATGTATTAGCTGTATTCTTAATTAAAATTTTGTGGAAATAACTAAATATGAAAGCAACCTATGTAAACTGAACTGCTGTTTAGGTGACTACATGATGCATTTAACTGATTTCATAACAGAATACTTTATCTATAGGCAATTATTTTCAACAACAGCTGGATCTCTTGGGAAGCTGTGCCTGATGTTCCAGGTATGATGAGACTTAACTTACCACAATACAAGCTGAGATGACATCTTTCCGTGATAGTTTCCTACTTTGAACAGTTGCTGTGGAGGAAGCTTAAGGAGGAAAATGAAAATAGCAAGTAAGAAAATCACATACCTACATCTATAAGCAGTTCACATACCTTCTGTTTTATTTTACATGGAATTCAGTGTATTTCCACACTTAAGACTTGATTTCTCAAGAGTTTATCTGGTCATGTTGCTTGTCTTCTGTGTGATGTTATAGTTTTCTGTTTAAGGCTTCATAAAAGTATCAGAAGGAAGAAATGAGGTTCCAGGCCATATAGGCACTGGAACATAGGCACTGAGTTTTTGTTTCTCTATAAACCTTAACAGCAATGATTGATGGCAAAATGAAAACCAGGGAGCCAAAAATGCAGATTAAGAATCCTTCATAATTTAGGAGTTGTCAATGGGTATTTAAGTGAAAACCCAAACATATATGAACATATTCTAAAATGCTGAATGACGCTAGTGTGAACATTTCAGTGGTGTAGATATGAGCTGTGCTGTGCTGCCTGGGGCTTATTTTGTGAAAGGTTGAAATTATACCATGGGAACTTTTTCTGAGAGAAAGGTGCCTGTTTTAATATTGTTATGAACCTACAGACACCTTAAAAAGCCCCATATGCTACCACAAAGGAGCTGACATTTCACTAATACAGATTTTCATGGAGATGAATAATATGAGTCAAGCAACATAAAGCAGTTTCAAATAGCTCAGAAAGTGAATCAGAAATTCAAACCATGCTGAATAGCACCCTTCTGGGCTAGCTTCATTTTTAAGCCAAAAGTTCATCTCTGCTTTAACCGTCAGAATTGACCCTAGTGCTCTGAAAAAAAGGAATTTCAGTAGGCCCAATTGTCCTAACTACATTGCCAGACAGGATTTGAGGGTTTTTTAAAGATTTGGAAAACTCTGATGCCACCTGTGGTTTGCAAAAAACAGAAATTCCAGTCCAGTCCCTTAAACAACAATAAAATCAATTAAATTTAATGCCTTCTTGTTTATAACCAATCTCTGCAGCTAAAATGAAATATTTCATACATGAGAAGCTGTGACCTAACTTTTGTGGTTTTTTGTAACATTGTATATTCCTAAAGTGAAGCAGGGATCCAGACTTCCTCTTCCATTTTTTCCATAAATTCTGTCTTCAATGTCATCAGGGACCCAAGTGTTAAATGCAGTAGGCGCTGCCCAGCTTTACCTCAAGTCACTTCTTTCAACAGGAACCATGCTTCTGAATAAGGTCCCCAACTTTTGCAGGTCCATTTTTAAAACTGACCCAAATGTCATCCTTTCTGGGCTCAGTGGTGTAGAAATTCAGACAATTCATTTGAAAACTAAGAAATCTTGTCATCAGCATTGATGAAAACTTCGTTCTAACTGTTGTTTGCTTTCAAAAATCTTTTAAATTCTCAATGTTGCCAATATATTTTGTTCACAAAACATTCAAGCATGCAAGCTCCCTTGACATTTCTACTGATTTATTGGACCTTATTAGACAAAAATGGGTCCAGCATTATTTTGGGAAGGACCGAGCACTGTCAGTTCAGCAAGGTGCACCCTGCACTGTTCTCCACTAACCTGATCCAGCTATCCGTCATCTGCCCATGCAGCTTCCAAAATCCTTCAGCTCCCCACAGCTCCCCCATGCCTTACGTGTTCATCTGGCCTTGCTCCTTCACAGTTCTGTACTGTCACAGGCCACCTCCTGAAGAGGAAGAGCACAGGTAGCAAGAAACAACTGAGGATACTTGAATGGGGCAAAAAGCCTGTATGATGAAACTTCTGATATTTCATCTTCTGCCTTCTGGTTTTAATTTTGGTAAAAGAAGAGACACTGTGTTTTCCTTCTTTCCTGAGCAGTGCAATAAGAAGACACAGGTATAAAAAACCCCACTTTGTTAGTCCCAGGTGCACAATCAGGCAAATTTAGGAGCATGTTGATTTCCTCAGAATCAACAAAATCACTAAAATGCTGGAAAATAAGACTTTGACTAGGAAAGCTAGATGAGTCAAGGAGTTTCCCTTCTAGTCTAACCAGCCTGAGTGGAGGTAGGAAAGTCCTAGGCATACTTTTGTTACATCCCTAAGGATTACTAATGTGACTTCACACAGGACTTTGTATTGGGTAAAGATTAGGGTGGGACAATGCATATCACACCAACACTTGATAAGTGGCATTATTGTCTCTGCAGCAGGAGAGATTTCTTTCAAGACAAAGAAATGTGAGAACTAATTTGAAGAATATGAAGACAATTAGGAGAAATTAGTTCCATCATTCACTACCACATAAGGTTTGCTGCCTCATCCACAGAGTTCAGCTTTTACAACAAAATTATCAGGCTTAAAAAATGGACTTTTAAAGCCCATAAAAGCTGAAAAGAGAAAGGAAGTGGTATGTTATGTAGGTTTGCTTAACATAAGGTTAAACCAGATATGCAACCTCACTCTTCTGCCCTGTATTTTAAGTTGCACCTTACCATGTCATTTTTATTTCATCAAGTGCAAGGTTCTCTTTTGTTCCTTAAAGTGAGAGACAGGTCAGTTAATCTTCTTTACAGTGCGCTGGGGAAGAGGTGAAGTGTACTTTTTTCCACATATCTTAATACTACATCACCGCCAGTCTGTCCTATTCCTTTGGGAAACCCTGCTGTTCAGGAGATCAGCCCCCTGAATGCAAGCTAGTGTCAAAAATTAACAGTGAATTAAAACTGCAGGTAAAAATGGTGACAGTGGCATATTCCTGTCACTGGGCTTGACAGGAAATTTATTTTGCTGTAGCTGAAAAGTAATTAACCTCCACTGTGAGAAATTCTATTACTAGTAACTATTCTGCCATGCAAAGTACACTACATGGAAATGTTACAGGCCATCAAGCAGAAAAGGCAGATTTGTCTGCATTTTAAACTAAAGCTGCCCCACCCCCACTTTCCATTCTCATTCTCTCTCTCCCCTCACTCTATCTTCACTGAAGCTAGAAATTAAGATGCACTTGTGGTAGAAAGAAAATGGTATGAAGCACAAGGATTTTCATAAGGTATTTACAAGAGTTAATTTCTGTGGGTGTACGTGCATGTGTGTGCGTGTGTGTGAAAGAAGAAGTGTGTTCCTTCTAACAAACCCAAGCTCTGTATGGGAGGATTTTAGCAATCATCTAGAATGGCTTTCAAATCAGAATAACTTCATTGCAGGCATGTGTAGGAAAATGTCAATGTATCAGCTGACAGGCGTCCTCTCATCTTGCTCTCCCTTACACCCTTCTGCTACTGGTGAAAAGTACAATCATCCTTTTTTGATAAGGGACAAAAAAACCTCTGACACTCAGAACTAGGACTGTATTCTGAAGGGGGGAAGTTAAGCTTTTTCAAGTATGTTGGATGATTGTACTTTACAAAATATGATTGCAAAGCAGAAGAAGCCTGCCAGCTTCTCTGTGAACTTTTGCCTGCCTGAGCAAACTAGCATTTTTGGAGGGGGAAATCTGTTGTCAGGCTCTTCCCTCTGAGATCAGTGGCTGTCAAAAGTTATTAAGTATGAGAGAGAATCCACCAGTCTCTGTGCGTGATAGAGGGAAAGTTGAGATGAAAAACAAAATTGCTTTTCTGCCTCAGAAAGAGAATTGCCTGGTTTTCTCTTCATGCTATGGTTGTACCATGAACTGGTTGTGGTGGGTTACTGTATTTTGGAAGCCAAAAAAAGCAAATCTATCTAAAATTACAGGGGAAGAAAATTTTGAGTATTACAGGCTAATGGTTTTGTCCAATTGCTTTGCAGGCAGGTTTGTGAGTGACAGCTATGCATTAACAGCAGGCTGTCCTCCTCCCTCTCAGGAAGAGGTGGTGGCTACAACATTGCAGCTATAAAACGACTTCAGCTTAATGATGGACTGTGGGGAAAAAAAAATGCATCCTTAGATCTACATTTTAAAGTGACAGTGCACTCTGGGATTCCAGATTACTGTTATTAATGAAAGAATGTTTAATACCTTTCTAGTAGGGGTTTCTGAATCATGTTCCATTTAAAAGAGATTTCACTTCTCTATTAAAAAAAAAAGTTTCTGGGAACAAATAATTGAAGTTTACAATGTACCACCAAGGAACCAATTCAAAGGTCTTTTATTCTCTTTTTACAAACTCTCTGTGATCAAAAATCAGAAAATGTATGTGCTAAAAATGAGTGATGGACCATAATTGGGCTTTCTAATGATTTCTATAATAACAATGACTCCAAACCACCTCCAGCCAAAACCTGAAGTCAACAGTTTACCTTAGATATTTATAAACAAAACAAAGCAAGAAGAATTTGAGGGAATTGGCCTAAGACAACCAACTACAAAAACATGAACACTAGGAGTCTGGCATTTAATGTGATACAATTTTGAAAGCTACAGAAATGACTGTAACAAGGAGGTTACTACCATGGGAAAATACATTCCACAATGTGGCTATGTATATACACAAATATGTATAACATGCAAGTATATATTTGCATGAATATATTTTGTGCAAGGAACATCACTTAAATGTTTGAACTTAAATAGTGGAGCTTTTATCTAAATTGTTTTCACATTCAATCTTTGTGCTGATTCAGACTTACGAGCCAAAATGATTCTTGTGGCAGGTTACTGATGCAGAAATCTATCCAGGATGGATTATTGCTCAGATGATTTTCATTAAGTATTTCGAGTCTACACAGGCTACTTTGTGTAGATAAAACTAGTCCATATTATCTCCTATTGCATTTTACAAAGGAGGCAGAACTTTGCTGAGATTCTAAAAAGCCAGAAGGCTACCTGTGTGTTGTCAAAGGGTGTTTCCTGTGGTTCCTCTCTCCTACTTTTGTTAGAAAGACTGAGCTAGGGCTCAGGTAAGAGCAAAAGATGGCAAGGTTCACCCCTACTCTCAGATGTACAGAAACCACCTCAGCTGACATTCTGATGCATTGTATGTGGTAGGATAGTTCTTCAATTTTCCCCATTGGTAACAACAAGCCAGACCAAATGCAGCTCCCTTACTCATTTGCTTTTTGTCAGCTAGACTTCAGTCATGACTCCCCAGCTCATGCCTTTGATACCTAAAATTTCCTGGTGGTCTCCCATCCAAGTCCCCAAAAGGCCATGCTTAGCTGTCAGGAGCTCCCAGGAATAGACCCAACTGAGTACATGCAGTTTAGTACAACTAGGACAGGGACAGTTTTACTGGTACCAGGAATCTTACTCACAAATGAGCTACTATTGATTGCAGTACTCTGTGGTAAAAGCATGGTGGTTGTCTCTATTTCAGCAGTCAGCCATTATATGATTTATTATTGTTTAACCAAAATGGGAGCAGCAATGTCAACGTGGAAGTAGCTCAGACCTCACCCACACTGAAATATTTGCTTTTTTCATCATTTGCTTGTTGTAGTTCCAAGCCTTCCACAATGACATCTTTTACCTCACTTTCAGATAGTTCTGTTCTGTTTCAGTAAAATATCTTTATAGATTATTTCTAGGTACTGTTCTATAATTTAACAGACATAAATCTAGATTACAGTCTAGATTAGTCCCATAGTTCTTTGCTTTGACATCTTCAACCAACATTTGGACAGGAGGTAAGGGACATAACATTGATATGGTTGAATTACATTTCATTGCAAAATGTTCAAACTCTTGCCCACTAACTGTAGCTCATTGTCAAACATTACTATAACAGATCTGAAAAAAAAAAAAAAAGGAGTCTGAAATAAATGGATTTGATAAATGCAGTCATGCATTTAAGCTACCTCAGGAAATAAGGATAACAGTTTAGGTCATTTTTTTCTCCAGCCACTGTAAACAAGTCTTTACCTGCTTACCTCTGGAAACAAGATGTTATCCCCCTAGCAACTCACTATTACAGATTGACCAAAATATACTTCATTCTATATCTGAATCCTAATTACTCAGCGCTGTAATTACACTGGTGTCAGCAGTTCTTGCATGAGGGTCTCAAAAGTACATCTCCCCACTGCTGGCAAAACTTTTATAATTTTATATGACACCATCTGAAATTTACTAAGGGAAAGCTGGTACCCATTTTTCTTCACCAACATTTTGTTTTCACTTGGAAAAATCTTCTTTACTTGTGTTTAGGGTTTTTTTTCATTTATAAGAAGTGGTAATATCCCTTCTCAGATTTCATTGTTTTAGGTTAAATGTGCGTGTATTTGTGTAGCTGTATGTATTTGTGTAGATGTAAGTTAACATGAATGTGTGTGGGTGTGCATGCTTGGGATACGTAGAACAATTTGGAGTCCTGAAAGAATAAAGAGAAGATGAATTTTTAGGGAGTTGTGAAGCATCAAATAAAATGTCACAAAACTTTACTCTTCTTGATATTAAAAAAAAAAAAAAAACAAACAACCAAAACTGAAGTGAAATCTATTCTTGACTGTGCAGTTTTACCACAGAAACACGATCATTCAGAAGTTTAAAACTCAATCACTTTTCATTAAATAGCACCACAAATTAAATAAAAAGGGGAAAATATCTATGTATTACCACTAAGCTAGTTCCAAGTACATTTATTGACTTCAAGAGAGAGAAAACATACCTGAGATTTTTGTGCATGCAGAATTCATTACCAGATACCAGAATGAGAAGGTCAGTAGTGGTCTCTTCTGTAGTTTTATGAAGTAATTGAATGCTTTAGACATAACAGAAAAGCTATCTAGGAACAGCTGGGATGAAGAAAAAAGATAATTAGGTATGCAATGGAAAAATGTTAGAGTTTATCATATACATTGCCAGTTTCCCAGAGAAGAAGTTTCTATTTCGTTTGGTTTTGTTGAGTGAAATAGTAGGAAAAAACTTTTGTCTTTATAAGACATATATGAGGAAATGTCACAAGTTGAAGCATTACTTTCTACACAGTTGGCTTAATCTTCTCTCACTCTTCTGCAACCCTTTTTCTAATCCTGAGATGAAGTAAGACAAAAGAATCTGTTCTTAGCTGGCCAGAGGAGGATTGCCTAATTTGGGGAAACACCTTAAGCAATAGAAAGTGGTACCATAAATATATGTGACAGAAGTCTTCCACTAGAAGTAGTAGTCTTCCAGCAGAAAATTGTGCAATGGGATGTCCTAGAAACCACAACCAACTAGTGAAACTTGGAATTCTCGGTGAGCTGTTGCTGTGTGTTAGGCTCACAGGCAACCCCTACCAACAGTGCTTCAGGAAGATTTAAATCCAAATGTAAGCACACACTAAAATCTGAGTATCAGTTGAAGAAAAAACAAGCAGGAAGCAATGAAAAAAGTGGGGGGTTTTCTGCCAATCCTGCCTCAAAATAACTCTTTCTGGAGGTACTTCACATGAAATTCATCTTCTCTATATAAGATGAATGTAAAAACATGAGGAGTTAGGTAATCAAGACAGCTCCTTAGATTCACCATCACAATCTTGCAAGCATCTCCTGCCCTTCCTTCTACTGTGTTTATATTCAGCTTATTTTCTACTCCCTGGCCCAAGTGCATAACTCTTTGGACAGGTTGATAGTTTGCTCATCTGCAGCACCTGGTACAAGGATTCCTGGTGTATGGGAAAAGCTGCTGGATGGTGCTGGTAGTGTCACACACTCTGTGGACCCTCTCTAGGTCACAGCTTATCAGTTTGACCTTTTCCCCATCTTGTGATGAAAATGCTAGGAGCTTCTGTTTTTCCAAGAGATTGTCAAGATCTTCATTGATTTCTTGGGGATGGAATAACCTATTTTGCACTTTGTTCTTTATCTATGTATACAGTTAGAAAGTAGTTACCTAAAACATCTGTTTAAAAATATAACCTGCCTTATATACCAAGCTTCATAGCCATTTCAAAATGCATGAGCAGTAGGGATATCTTGTGCATCATATTGAAACCCTATGCATTCAGTTAACAGTGCTTGAGCTAAGAAGTTCAAAGCATTTTGCCAGCAGGGATTAGCAAAGATAAACAGGATTTACCATGGAAGTCTTAAACATAGTTTTATCTATATGGTTTACTGCCCATATTGCCATGACAATTTTTAGTCCTGTGTACCCAGTTCTAGCATATGATGTGGGTCAAGAGGAGAAAAACACCAGTATTTTTTAAAGATCAGCTTGGGCAGTGGTGTATGATGTATTTCAGTTATTTAGTTGTATCACTTGCAAACCCTCATCTTTCTCTGTCTACCAGGTTTAAACTAATGATGACACTGAGTGAACCAAACATAAATTAACAAAGTAAAAAAATAGCACACAATAAGCATAGACAGCCAATAAGATGCATTTAATAGAAGAGGTTCAGGCAGTTTGGGAGGCCAAATATGTACTGAGGTGCTCAAAATTAGTAGACAGTATCACTGCAGAAGTAAGTAACTGTTGTGGTTTAGCCCCGGTCAACAACTAAGCACCACACAGCCGCTCACTCACTCCCCCACCCTTGTGGGATGGGGGAGAGAATCGGAAGGGCCAAAGTAAGAAAACTCGTGGGTTGAGATAAGAACAGTTTAATAATTAGAATAAAACAGCAATAATACTAATATAATGAAAAGGAAAATAATGAGCAAGAGAAAGATGAAACACTGGAAGAAGAGAGGGAAAAAAAAAAAAAAACAAAAACCCAAAACTAAACAACAAGTGCTGCAACCGCTCACCACCCGCCGACCGACGCTGCCGGTCCCCGAGCCGCGATCGCTGCCTCCCCCGGCCAACTCACCCCAGTTAATATACTGGGCATGACGTCACATGATATGGAATACCCTTTGGCCAATTCGAATCAGCTCTCCTGGTTGTATCCCCTCCCCTCCCGGCTTCTTGTGCACCTGGCAGAGCATGGGAAGCTAGAAAGTCCTTGACTAGTGTAAACACTACCCAGCAACAACTAAAACACCAGGGTGTTATCAACATCATTTTCATACCAAGTCTAAAACACAGCACTATGCTAGCTACAGTGAAGAAAATCAACTATCCCAGCTAAAACCGTGACAGTATCCACCCCTTATTCCATACCATTTACATCATGCTCAGGTCTCATACTGTCCAATATGACCTCAATAACCACCACCCGCCTCCTCATCCTTTGATGACATACGCAGATATCATTTATCATTCCCGTAGTCTATGGACCATCCCTGTAGAATGTCTGTAGAGGGTCCACACATGTCCATTGAGTTCATTTAGTCCATAACTTTGGGTTCCATCTATCGTAACAGTCTTTCAAGGCTGGAGAGATGGTCTGTGTGGTGTTGAATTATTGCATGCTGAAGCCAGTCTTTGTTCCACCACCGCTACACGTTGCTTGGTTCAATCAAAGTTCATTCTTCATTAATTTTGGAAATTCTTACTATGATACCATTGATACGGCATATAGCAACCATAGGAGTGATGACATACAATATCATATAGCAATTAACAGCATACCGTTCAGTTCATTGGCTATTTTCACCCAAAATCAAATCCCCTTGAGGCACACATCGAACTCCTCCATCCTCCCGCATTACCCACCAAGTGCACCCAGGTCCTCGAGGAAAAGCAATCCCACGAATGGGTTTGCCTTTGCCTGAGACAGGAATAACCCAGACGGTTTTCCCCAGCATATTTTTTACATGCACTACAGGGACTTTATCCCCTTCCACAGTACGTAAGAGTCCTGACTGGGCAGGCCCAGCTCGATTGGCAGATCCCCTAGTGTTGACTAACAGGTAGCTTTTGCTAAATGTGTATCCCAGTGTTTGAATGTCCCACCCCGCATTGCTCTCAGCGTAGTCTTTAACAGTCCATTGTATCGTTCAATTTTCCCAGAGGCTGGTGCATGATAGGGGATGTGATACACACACTCAATGCCATGCTCTTTGGCCCAGGTGTCTATGAGGTTATTTCGGAAATGAGTCCCGTTGTCTGACTCAATTCTTTCTGGGGTGCCATGTCGCCATAAAACTTGCTTTTCAAGGCCCAGGATAGTGTTCCGGGCGGTGGCATGGGGCACGGGATATGTTTCCAGCCATCCAGTGGTTGCTTCCACCATTGTAAGCACATGGCACTTGCGTTGGTGGGTTTGTGGCAGTGTGATATAATCAATCTGCCAGGCCTCCCCATACTTATACTTCAGCCATCGTCCTCCATACCACAGAGTTTTTATCCGCTTGGCTTGCTTGATTGCAACGCATGTTTCACATTCATGGATGACCTGTGCAATAGTGTCCATGGTCAAGTCCACCCCTCGGTCGCGAGCCCATCTGTATGATGCATCTCTTCCTTGGTGGCCTGAGGTGTAATAGGCCCACTGAGCTATAAATAGTTCACCTTTATGTTGCCAGTGTAGATCTACCTGAGCCACTTCAATCGTAGCAGCCTGATCCACCTGCTGGTTGATCTGATGTTCTTCAGTGGCCCAACTCTTGGGAACATGAGCATCCGCATGACGTACCTTCACAACCAGGTTCTCTACGCGGGCAGCAATATCTTGCCACAATGCAGCAGCCCAGATGGGTTTGCCTCTGCGCTGCCAGTTGTTCTGCTTCCATTGCTGTAACCATCCCCACAGGGCATTTGCCACCATCCATGAGTCAGTATAAAGATAGAGCACTGGCCATTTTTCTCATTCAGCAATGTCTAAAGCCAGCTGGATGGCTTTTACTTCTGCAAACTGACTTGATTCACCTTCTCCTTCAGCAGTTTCTGCGACTTGTCATATAGGACTCCATACAGCAGCCTTCCATCTCCGATGCTTTCCCACCAGACGACAAGACCTATCAGTGAACAGGGCATATTGCTTCTCATTTTCTGGCAGTTTGTTATACAGTGGGGCCTCTTCAGCACGTGTCACCTCCTCCTCTGGTGATATTCCAAAATCTTTGCCTTCTGGCCAGTCCATGATCACTTCCAAGATTCCTGGGCGACTGGGGTTTCCTATTCGAGCCCGTTGGGTGATCAGTGCGACCCACTTACTCCATGTAGCATCAGTTGCATGATGTGTAGAGGGGACCCTCCCTTTGAACATCCAGCCCAGCACTGGCAGTCGAGGTGCCAGGAGGAGCTGTGCTTCAGTACCGATCACTTCTGAAGCAGCTCGAATCCCTTCATATGCTGCCAATATCTCTTTTTCAGTTGGAGTGTAGCGCGCTTCGGACCCTCTGTATCCCCGACTCCAAAACCCTAGGGGCCGACCTCGGGTCTCCCCTGGTGCTTTCTGCCAGAGGCTCCAGGTAGGGCCATTCTCCCCGGCTGCAGTGTAGAGCACGTTTTTTACGTCTTGTCCTGCTCGGACTGGCCCAAGGGCTACTGCATGAACTATCTCCTGCTTTATCTGTTCAAAGGCCTGTCGTTGCTCAGGGCCCCATTTGAAATCATTCTTCTTCCGGGTCACTTGATAGAGAGGGCTTACAATCAGACTGTAATTTGGAATATGCATTTTCCAAAACCCCACAACGCCTAAAAAAGCTTGTGTTTCCTTTTTGCTAGTTGGTGGAGACATGGCGGTTATTTTGTTGATCACATCCATTGGGATCTGCCAACGTCCATCTTGCCATTTTATTCCCAAAACCAGAATCTTCTGTGCAGGTCCCTTCACTTTACTTTGTTTTATGGCAAAACCAGCCTTCAGAAGGATTTGGACTATTTTCTTCCCTTTCTCAAAAACATCTTCTGCTATGTTGCCCCACACGATGATGTCATCAATGTACTGAAGGTGTTCCGGAGCTCCACCCTGTTCCAGTGCAGTATGGATCAGTCCATGGCAAATGGTAGGGCTGTGTTTCCACCCCTGGGGCAGTCGATTCCAGGTGTACTGGATGCCCCTTCAAGTGAAAGCAAACTGTGGCCTGCACTCTGCTGCCAAAGGGATTGAGAAGAATGCATTAGCGATATCAATAGCGGCATACCACTTGGCTGCCTTTGACTCCAGTTCATACTGAAGTTCTAGCATGTCCAGCACAACAGCACTCAGTGGCGGAGTGACTTCATTCAGGCCACGATAGTCTACTGTTAGTCTCCACTCTCCATTAGACTTCTGCACTGGCCATATGGGACTGTTAAAGGGTGAACAGGTCTTACTGATCACTCCTTGGCTCTCCAGTCGCCGAATGAGCTCACGGATGGGAATCAGGGAGTCTCTGTTGGTGCGGTATTGCCGCCGGTGCACTGTTGTGGTGGCAATTGGCACCTGTTGTTCTTTGACCTTCAGCAACCCCACAACAGAAGGGTCCTTTGAAAGACTGGGCAAAGTAGACAGCTGTTTAATTTCCTCCATCTCCAAGGCAGCTATACCAAAAGCCCACCTGTACCCTTTTGGGTCCTTGAAATACCCTTCTCTGAGGTAGTCTATGCCAAGGATGCACGGAGCCTCTGGGCCAGTCACAATGGGGTGCTTTTGCCACTCATTCCCAGTTAGGCTCACTTCAGCCTCCAATACAGTTAGCTCTTGGGATCCCCCTGTCACTCCAGCAATACAAATGGGTTCTGCCCCTACATAGTTTGATGGCATTAGGGTGCACTGTGCACCGGTGTCCACTACAGCCTTATACTCCTGTGGGTCAGATGTGCCAGGCCATCGGGATCCCCACAGTCCAGTAAACCCGTTTGTCCCTTTCCTCCACCTGGCTGGAGGCAGGGCCCCTCTAATTCCAGTTGCGGATTTCCCACTCCAGATCTTGTGAATGGGAATCAGAAGTCTCTCTATTAAGATCATGGATAGAATCAGCGCTTCTACTCCTCTGTCTGGGGAACTGCCTACTGGAAACTGGAGCAGCAACTCTCCTGGAGGTCCCCCCTTGAGTGGTTGTTTTTCCTTGCAACTCACGTACCTGTGCCTCTACGGTCGAGGTAGGTTTTCCATCCCACTTCCTCATGTCCTCTCCATGGTCACGCAGGTAAAACCATAGGGTGCCCCGTGGTGTGTATCTTCTCTCTTGAGCAGAAGGACGCTTACTCCTAATGGCCGAGATACTGGTCCGTACAGGTAGGGAGTAGGACATATCTTCTTTGAATTGCTGGAACTCCCGGGACAACAATTTCTCCACAGCTGAGATGAGGGAGGAAGAGACATGTGCTTCATAATCCCAGAGTTTATCAATCACATCCCCTACCGTTGGTGCCTCTTCATCTTTCCAGGACATTACTGCCAGGGAGTTTACATGGGATGATGGTGTGCTCCGTACAAACTTCCGCCACATGGGTCGTGTGCACTGGGCTTCATCTGGATCTTTGGATGACTGTTCACTACCCAGGTCACCATAAATCACCTCAAGCACCGCTAATTCTCTCAGGTACTGGATACCTTTCTCCATGGCGGTCCATTTTCCAGGGCGATATATAACATCTTCCTTGAAGGGATACCTTTCTTTCAGAGCAGACAGGAGTCGCCTCCAGAGGCTGAGGCCTTGTGTCCCTTTTCCAATTGCTTTGTCAATGCCCCCGTCCCTAGAAAGGGATCCCAGTTGTTTGGCTTCCTTACCCTCTAATTCCAGGCTACTGGCCCCGTTATCCCAGCATCGGAGCAGCCAGGTGGCAACATGCTCACCTACATGACAGCCGAAATCTTTTCGTATATCTCGCAGCTCACTTAAGGATAGGGATCGGGTAGTTTCCGTCTCTTGTACGAGTTCTTCCTCTTCCTTCTCCTCTCTTAGTAACGGCACTGCTTCTCCATCATCCTTTTCTAAACGAGTTGACTTTCTCTTTAAAGATTTCTTCTTTTGTATAGGGGCAACTGATACTGGCACGGGTTGATTCTCCGATTCAGCTTCAGTGTCTGTCATGGGTGTTTGAGCGGTCACAGTGCCTGTCATCAGGCTTGGAGCCACCGCAGTGTCTGTTGTGGGTGTTTGAGGGGCCACAGTGCCTGTCGTCGGGCTTGGAGTAGCTGCAGGGCCTGTTGTGGGGGTTTGAGTGATCACAGTGCTTGTCGTTGGGCTTGGAGCTGCTGCAGCACCTGTTGTGGGGGTTTGAGGGGCCACAGTGCTTGTCGTTGGGCTTGGAGTAGCCGCAGGGCCTGTCGTTTTCCCTTGGTGGTATTGAATACTGTTGAACAGGGCTCGGTAGGCATGGGCCAGGCCCCAACACATTGCAGTGATTTGTATCTCTCTGGAATTGCTAGGGTGACAACATACTTCCTCCAAATATTCTACTAATTTTTCAGGATTCTGCACTTGTTCAGGGGTAAAGTCCCAAAACACTGGAGGTGCCCACCGTCTTAGGCATTTGCCCATACTATCCCACATACCCTGCCACCCATAATTATCGAGCCTTGGGGCAGATCTCTGGATGATATTCTTGAATTGCTTATTAACCTTAGACAAAACCGAAACAATCTGCCATAGGCATACCAACAGATGTATCTTAACTACCCAAAGATGTTCAAGATACTGGAAAGTTGTTGTAATGAAGGAGGAGACATTACAGAATATGGTAGCTAAGGTGCCATTCTGTATTTCGTCCATAAAGAACCTCTCAGAAGAGGAGGTATAATTGCTAATTGTCTCCATGAGGTGGTACCCGAAGTACAGTAACGGCTTCCATGCAAGACCCAAATAACCGATAAAACTCAAGGCCAGTGTTTTAATAACAAATCTCCTAGGCAAAGCATCTCTAACCACTGCAGAGCACAGCAAACTACAAAACTCAACACCAATATTTAACATGTACTTCAAAACCAGCATGGTGTAGGTCTGACTAACTAATATCGAGAACAGATGAATCAATGCTGTGACCAGCAACTGTTATTATCTCAAACCCTTCGTGCCCCACGTTGGGCGCCAAAAAGGACTGTTGTGGTTTAGCCCCGGTCAACAACTAAGCACCACACAGCCACTCGCTCACTCCCCTACCCTTGTGGGATGGGGGAGAGAATCGGAAGGGCCAAAGTAAGAAAACTCGTGGGTTGAGATAAGAACAGTTTAATAATTAGAATAAAACAGCAATAATACTAATATAATGAAAAGGAAAATAATGAGCAAGAGAAAGATGAAACACTGGAAGAAGAGGGAAAAAAAAACAAACCCAAAACTAAACAAGTGCTGCAACCGCTCACCACCCGCCGACCGACGCTGCCGGTCCCCGAGCCGCGATTGCTGCCTCCCCCGGCCAACTCACCCCAGTTAATATACTGGGCATGACGTCACATGATATGGAATACCCTTTGGCCAATTCGAATCAGCTCTCCTGGTTGTATCCCCTCCCCTCCCGGCTTCTTGTGCACCTCGCAGAGCATGGGAAGCTGGAAAGTCCTTGACTAGTGTAAACACTACCCAGCAACAACTAAAACACCAGGGTGTTATCAACATCATTTTCATACCAAGTCTAAAACACAGCACTGTACTAGCTACAGTGAAGAAAATCAACTATCCCAGCTAAAACCATGACAGTAACCTTCCTGAAAGACTATCAGTAAGAGTGCAATAAATAAAATGTTACTATTTATAGCTACATAGGGATACTGTCAGGAAAGTGAGCAAATCCATTTGTTTCTAGTTCTCCTCCAAGAATAGCATTGATTAAAAGTGGTTTTAATTATTGTTTTTTCTTGACTTGTCTATTCTGAACACTGGGATAAGAGGTCACACATCCCCACATGCATGCGAGGGAAAAATAATGGATCATATAAATGGAAGCTTTAATTTTTCATTTTGCATCCAGCAAATGGTATTGTTACTAAGAGCTCTTAACATTTAGCTGTTATTCTGTAAGCAAATTGATGGTCCCATTCCTAACGGAAAGAGGTTTACTTGTAGAAGGAAAAAAAATTCTAAATGTTGCAAACTAAGTAGAAATCAAATATAGGGTAAAGTAGCTTCTCAGAGTCTGAATTGTCTGCATCAGGTTGGAGTTGAGCTACATTAATTCAAATACATTTTTTATGTGTGAGAAACACTGTCTTCAGAGATGCTAAATAACACAAGTATCAATTTGAGTGTATATATATACACATATACATTCATACCTATATGTACATGAGCATATTTATTTCTTCCTTTATGCCTAATCTCTTTTGTAATTTATAAATTCTGACAGAACGCGTACATACACACACGCGCATGTGCACAGAGTCACACACACACTCAATTTATATATTGGAGAAGATTCTGCATGAGAGAAAGGATTTGTGTTGGGAAACTTATGCCTGCCTGGTTTACAGCACAAGGACTGAGAAGAAATTATCTTAGGGAATTTTTAAGGCACCTATATAGAAAGAGGTTGTGTTTGATCTACATGATTAGCACACTTATACCAAGCAAGCATGCAATTTCAGCTGAGGTCTTACATTAGATTGTGTTAACACTGAATTGTTTCTGGGGCGGGAGCATGGATAAAAAAAGATCTCAAGAAAGCAGTGACGGACATGTTGGATGATCTTGGATCTTCCTGGAGTTAAGTGCACTACTTTTCACTCCCTAAATGGATCTGAAGAAGGAAAAACAAATCAAATCAAATAAGTAAAAACCTTTGGAAGAAATGCCTGTAACTGTTCAGAGATCAAATTCTGCACTGTAGTCAAAGGAAAGTCAGATATTAATTGCAGTAATACCAATCATCCTGGAGAAAGGTAGCACTGAATTAGCAGTTAACTCAGAGGAGAGTAATATGTGTATAATTTTTAAAAAGAAGAAAGTGTAACAGTAAAAAATGGTGAGTGTGATGTCCTATGACTGTGACAAGAAGCAGAAGAAACCTAATGGATTGAATCTGGCTGAAATTCTGTAACAACTCCTCCTTCACTCTTCTCTTCTCTGCTCATCCTTAATGGAGGAAATGCTGACTTGCTTAAATATTTTTGAGCCTACACCTGAGTTAATAAAGACATTTCAAATAGAAGAGATGCACAAGAGGCACCTGTGTTTAGAGTATCCCTGCTTCTTTCCCTTCTTCAGAGTATCACCTCTTTCTTTTTTCATGGTGTCTTTCTAAATAAGCTGGAGATTCATTTTATAGTAAGACGGTTTAGAAACCAATTCTTTATTTTCACTCATTCTAAAAATAAACAGGGAAAAAATAGGTAGGTTTAAATGGTTGGGTTTTTGCTCTGCTGAAACTGAAAATGCTTCACAGAAAAAGCTTGACAGAAACACCTGGTCTTCTTGTCAGTGTAGGTTTCTTTTTCATGTTTTCCAGTGTAGCTCATTCCAAAGGAGATAAAATCACGATGTCTTTTTAAGCTGGTACTGAGGTAATTGGAAGAGAACATAATCACTATCAGGAGGGAAGAAATATAGAGGGAGCAGAAGGGAACTACCTCTGTAACAAGAGGCAGGATGTAGCTTCTTGATATTAAGATCATCCTGAAAAGGAGCCAGGTGACTGAAGTGCTAAGCATAAGCAGGTTATTAATGAAAGATTTCTCTTAACAACATTTTCATACATCACCTTGAGCACTACATTTAGTTGTAATATGGGGTTAATGCATCTGATGACAAAAGAACACAGATATTTCAGTAAATGGACATCACTGTGTAAAGGAAAATGGAATCTGAAGCAACAGTGACAAGAGGGACACCAAAACTGATGAATGCTATATAGAGTGTGAGCGTATAAACAGACTGAGGTTATGTCTACACTGCAGACTGCTGTATAGCATAGAGAGATCACTCATTTAAAGCTCTGCCATGCTGAGGCCTGCAGTGTGATTATATGCTGAGAGGCTTTTTGAAGTATTAATTCTATCTGCACTGTCATAGATAATATTCACAGCACTTGACTGCAGTATAGAAACTCTTCTTTCATTATTTTACAACAAAAAATATCATGCACACAGGCTTTGTTGTGAATATTTTTGTTTCATTTATCTTCCTATATCTTCAAATATATAATTAATTTTTATTTCTGTCTCTTATTGTAATGTTACAGTTGCTCTTATGTTCCCACAGTTATACATCCTAGTTGACAACTTTAGGTGTTCAACAAGATATCAGTATATGAGGAGTTAGCAGTGGTGTTTCTGATGGACATTCCCAAAGCATTGCAGTTCACAGTGAAAGGACTTAAACTCTTCTTTCTGACTGGAGTCTGGAAACTGGAGAACTTTCTTGGTCTAAGGCCATCAAAGGATGTAGGTTTTGGGTGGTACTCTGTCTTCTCTACTTCAGTAGGTTATCATTTCAGAAAAAAGAAAGTGAAAGAGGATTGACCAAATAGGTCACTTTAAATTTCTTCCTATTAAAATATGTGGGTCATGGTTCAGATTATGGTTTAAGGGGTTCTAAAATCCCAAATTTACCTGTGTGGACAAATACTCTGACAGGGCTGAACACAGCAATTTGCAATTCACTTTTGATGTGATCTGGTGACTTATATCTGATCATCAGTGGGACATTCTATTGATCCTTTAGCAAATAAGTCCTTCACATGTGTCATGACATCTCTGCAGGGTTTTGGTTTGATGTGTACATCTTTGGGCAGCGCCAGTCATCTGGATTACACAGATATAAATGGGAGGCCAACTGTGATAACAAATACAAGTAACAAAACAAACATAAATGCAAAGACACTAGAAAACTACTAAATCTGGAATGTCCACCTCAGAGCTTTTGCACATTGTTGTTGTTGGTGGTGGTGCTGTATTTGCACATTTTTGTTGTTGTTATTGTTGCTATATAACTGTTAAAACACAAACACAGTCATAATGGTCCCTCCAATCTTGAACTACAATTTGCGAAGATCCCTTGTTTCCATAAAGGGAACTGAGGGTAATTATCAGTGAAGAGCAGGGGGAAAAGTTAATTAAGCTGAAATCTGGAGAAGCAGAAGTGTGTATTTACACAATTTGGTCCTTATAGGATTGTTTTCCAAAGACAGAATGAGTTTGTTTGTATTAATAAAAATGGCCTGTTTCTGATTCCAGACATTCAGCTTTGGTGGTCTAGTTGATTCAAAATTCATTGAGCTAGAATTATGCATATGTGAAGGTGCTGTTCTTTACATGCAAGTCTGTCCATTTTTGGCATTCACATCTTGACATTCTAAATGTATGATAATATTACATTTTTAAATAAATACATTTTAATGAGAATATATTAGATCAACCTTCATATTATCCAAAATGTAAAAAGTGAAGTCACTGAACTATGCTGATAACCAACCCATAGAAATACTTCAAGTTCAGCTTTTAGATACCATCCTTTAATACATGATTTTTTTTTAGCATAAATATTAACTTGTTACGAGTTGCTTTATGAAAAACATCCTGGAAAGTATGTTGCTATGCTATGGTTTGGGTTTCTTGAAAGCAGAAAAAAAGTTCTAAAAAAAAGGAGTAAAGAAGCTACCCTGGGGTCATCTACCCTCTTGCCTCCATTTCCTCTGTCACTGTCTGTTGTACACAGTGTCTCAGTTGGTGTACTTGCACTTAATAAATGGATAACTGTTCTCTTTCTTTTTTTCCCCTTTTTTTAAAACATAGTACACTGGTTTGTTCTAGAAAATGTGCTTGAATTCAAAGGCAGCATATAAATCACAGATGATATATAATTTCTGCCTATCATTTCAGCCATTGGAAGTACCATACTGAAAGCTTGTCACAAAAGCAACTTATATGCAAAATAATACAGTGGTATAACTGTTGCTCCTGTTGTTGGTATGTGAAATAAAGGCTAGAACAGGATTTTCCTTTTCATAAATTTTAGTTTAGTGATTAAATTCTTACAGCTTAATCCTAGTCATATATTAAACTAAATTAGCAAGCAAGATCAGTAATTAGTTAGCTAACAGGCATTAGCATATATAATGACTGTTATGAATAAAGAAATACTATCTAAAGTCTTTGAATTTTCCTGAACTGAAGTAAATAGAAGGCTACCAAAAAGGAACCCAGTAATCTGAAGTCACTCAAGGACACAGGAGCTATTTGACTAAGGCAATTGCTGTTTGGTGATCATATGACTGTAGTTATCCAGATCTTGTATATGCAATGTTAAATAAACCTCTGCCTAAACAGATGGGCTGTTGTCTGATCTCTCTTGAAAAGCATCAAAACTTCTAATTAAGGGCAGTGGTATTAACAGAAGGAAGGTATGCTCTTTTAATTGGCAGGGTGTACATTTCCAAATAGAGAAGGAATAATATTACCTAGGATAATTAGATAGAGGGCACTGTGAGTTTGGAAGCTTCACCTGACTGAAGAGCTAGTGGAAGATTTTGTTTTGGAAATGAAGTGAAATGAAAACTGAAAGACCTACAGTAATTTTTTAATAGCATTATTCTTCTAATTAGTTTGGCTTTGGATTAAGATGGCACTTTTCCAGAGTGTTGGTGCTGGAGTGTTCCTCATTTTTATTGACTAAAACAGCACAGTTTGGAAGGACCGATTTATTCCTTCAGACATAATGGAATATCACTTGGTCAAACTACCAGAGTATCATTTAATTGGTGTGGATGAATGAGGCAGAAGTAAAGAAAGGAAGAGTTGTAGGGACTATGGTCTTTCATAAGATCTGTTAAAATATCCCTGGCTTTTAATAACACAAATTTTTATTAATAAATATCAGTGATTCTGCCAAAAGGTACTTCCAGAATGAGGTTTCCTGTATGTAGTATCACGAAAGAGTAGATAAGACAGACACCATTATAACCACCTTTTTCCTGCAACTTCCTTTTGCATTAAGATTCTTTTCTCTTTGTTATGTTTCACACTTAATTTGAAAAAATACCTCTCAGCCAGTCACATATGGCAATATATGTGTATATTATCTTACAGAACAGAGAATAAAAGCAATCAAAAACAGTAGTAAAGGGCTTCTGTTGCAAATAGCTTGCAATACAGTGAAATGAAGTACTACCTGGAATGATGGCCTTGTATTCTAATACAGCTAAGTGCCATATTGAACAGGCAGCTGTACTAAGCCTACTGAGAGCCTGAACTAAAAAGCCTGTGGTTTTGTTATTTGTATGCTGATGATGTTCAGAGTCATATTTCCTTCCTTATATTTTTGGATGGTGTTTGACACCAGCTCTTTGAAGCTTGACATATCTCTTGCTAGTTGTATAAACAACTTTTGATCTTGAATATGGACAAACACGAATTTTTATTTATCGGTTGACCCTGTTTGACAGTTTGTGATCTCTGTTGCTGCTTTTTTTTTTTTTTTTGTTTTAAGAGATTATATCTTCCCTCTCAAGCACTCTTTCTACGTACTGACATTACTGGTTGCTTTACAGATTGCTAAACCAATCAGATATATAGGCGTTCTGCTTAAATTAGAAGAAAACATGCACATCTCTAATGATAAAAAAGGAACTATCTAGCTCAGTTACCATAACTGGTCGACATCTTCCTTTTAAACTTTTGACAGAAAATAAATTATGTTTTATACTGTACTTGCTGCTAAAATGTTCTATCACACTCCAGTTAACTTCAAGATGAATTATTATAAAATATTTTTAGTCCTCCTGTGTGTTCCTGTTAGGTTACAGCCCATACAAAATTCTCTGACCTGTGCAATTTTTTGTTTGTTTCCATATCTAATTAAGTTTTTCAGGACACTAGATCCTCAGCTAGAAACAGTGATTATCATGCAGTCATATATGTTGATTATTTGAAAGCTTAGTCGGAGATATAGACGAAAGGAACTGAACATAATGAAATATATACACACTGTATATATATTGCTGTCACAGTATGTGAATGCCTTGTATCATAACAACCCCACACAATGCTACAGGCTTGGGGACAAATGGCTGGAAAGCTGCCAAGGAGAAAAGGACCTGGGGGCATCGGTCGACAGCTGGCTGAATATGAGCCAGGGTGTGCCCAGGTGGCCAAGAAGGCCATTAGCATCCTGGTTGTATCAGAAATAGTGTGGCCAGCAGGACTAAGGAAGTGATCGTGCCCTTGTACTCGGCACTGGTTAGGCCGCACCTCGAATACTGTGTTCAGTTTTGGGCCCCTCACTACAAGAAAGACATTGAGGTGCTGGAGCCTGTCCAAAGAAGGGCAACAAAGCTGGTGAATGGTCTAGAGCACAAGTCTTATGAGGAACAGCTGAGGGAACTGGGGTTGTTTAGTCTGGACAAAAGGAGGCTGAGAGGAGACCTTATCACTCTCTACAACTACCTGAAAGCAGGTCGTAGGGAGGGGGATGTCAGTCTCTTCTCCCAAGTAACAAGCAATAGGACTAGAGGAAATGGCCTCAAGTTGCGCCAGAGGAGGTTTAGACTGGATATTAGGAAAAATGTCTTCACTAAAAGGGCTGTCAAGCACTGGAATAGACTGCCCAAGGAAGTGGTTAAGTCACCATCCCTGGAGGTATTTAAAAGATGTGGCACTTAAGGATGTGGTTTAGTGGTGGACTTGGCAGCACTAGGTTGGTGGTTGGACTTTTTCCAACCTAAATGATTCTATGATTCTATAGTTCTATGATTTTGAATAATTTTCCATGTTTCACTGGAAAAGATTTCAGACATATCAATCTGTGTTAAAAATAAGTAGTTATGTCAGATTTACAAATGTGTGAAAAGAGAATTGGGGTCTTGATCCCAAGAAGGAAAATCTACATTAGAGCCAAAAAGAGAAACCAGCTGGTTTTGGTTTTAATATAATATACAAACTGAAAAAAGCCTTCTCCCTTTCTCCCCCACATCCCATTTAAAAAGGAAGGCTTCCTATATTAAGAGTTTTCCTTTTTTTTGTTAAGATTTTAACCAACTTTTGCACTTTTGGGGGCAACTGAAGAACCTTTCTCATGTTTAGCATTCTCTACTGCATAATAATAATCATCAATGTCGTCATTTGTTAAGCCTCTCCATCATAAATGATACTTCAAAAAAACACACCAGAAAAAAATTAAATTATAAAAGACATATAAAAGTACAATAATCCATCAAGATATTCTGTTCAAAGGTCTTCTGTACTGAAATCCTTACAAAATCAGATATAAAATGGGGTAATTCTATGTTCCTCATACTACCTAATGGACAAGAGTATTTGGAGACAGTAATTTGTAAGAGATTCAAAGGAACTGTCAAACTTTAAAGATCATTCATGGTCCTAAGGGTGCCAAGCAGGTGAAATCCATATCTAACATGTTCTGTCTATGACATATGGTATATAAGGAACGAAACAGACCAAAATTTGTTTATAACACTTAAAGTGAAGTAAAGAATTTAATTAAATGTAGAATACACATCTGCATCTGACTGTATTTTGACCAAATCCAGCAGAGACCAGACTAAAGATTTGTTGGCACTTACAAAATCAGTGAATTCAGAATTTCATATGCTGTTGGGAAATACATGAGATTTAGTGTTTCTAAGCTGAAGGAGAAAGCATGTATTAACTCTTCCTTTTTCAAATGTTTTGCTCCAAGACTAGCAGTAGTTAGCTGTTGTTACTATTGTATTATGTTGTCATTTAAATAAAAAACTTAAATAGATCCACTTGTAGAAGTGATAGTTCAACAAAAGATTCTCATCACAATAGAATAACTGAATGGTTTTTATCACAATGAGCTCAAGTATTTTCATTTTATATTCAGATTTCTAAAACTTATCAGATGATGTTCTGTTCTTTACAGAATAGTCCATGTTAAGTTGCAGTTTCAAGAATTCAGGTGTTTTGCTATATCCTCCAGAAATGCAAATTTTGAACATTGACTACCTTGACCTTTTTGGTTAATAATTCAGAAAAAGAGTAAAGGCATCTCTGTCTCATGCTTTTGAAACATATTTCCTTTGAAATGGAAGCCAGGCAAGAAACATTCAGCCAAAAAGACAAACATTTTAGAAAGCTACGAATAACTAAAATGTTGCTGTTGTTTCTATTGGTTGCCTTTGCAGTAGGTGTGATAAATCTTAACACCTTTATGCCTCTTCAATTATATTTTCAAGCTTGTTTTCACCATAACTATTTAGGTTTGTTGCATCTTATTAATTATGTTTAGTTTTTTATATCTTTCAAATGTTTTCTTGTTATGCTGAACCATCTTGATTTGGAGAACATTTGAAAAGTATTTTAATTTCTAACAAGATAAGAACTGAATTCTTTTAGTTAAAACTCTTACTGTTATTGCATCAAGTAAATCTGCTAGGTAAAGAATAAATAGTTTTCAAATAAGCATAACTATACTGTAAATACTAACATGAGAAATTTATCTTGACTATGGAGAATAAATTTAAATTCACTCCGTGAATTTTCAAAGCCAACTAACATATTTATACGGATATCATCTGTTAATGTTTAAAGGAATTAAGTAATTACATGTTTCACAGAGAGTGTAAAGCCATGTGATTCAGGCCAAAGGAATATCACACTGAAAAAGAGATTCTTTAAAAATAGGGTTTTTTTCTTAGAGTCCATGTGAAAATTCCCTTTGGTATGAGATATTATTTGTAAGATTAGGAAGGATGTCCTTTTTTAGATGGCATCATTCAGCTATCTCTGAAGAATGACTCTGCACTGAAGAACCAAAATTTCTCTGGATTTTGACACATAGGGAGAGATACTTGGAAAGTTTAAGCCATTTCTTGCTTCTAATTCTTATTAGCCTATTTACAGTTATTCAATATTCAATAAAAATAAAGGATTACAAGACCCAAGATAATCTAGGAATCTGAAGCCAGCAGTTTAAATTTTCAGCTGTCTGTTCCTGACATTTTCAGGTGTTGGTCTGTAGAGATTTGCCTCTCATTTCCAAGGGACACTAGTAATTCTTCTTGTGCTCACCAAACATCATGTAATGAAGTTGTTGCATCCTATCTGACATATATGGGTTGTTATAGAGAAGGTAAAATTTTTGCTATGGACATGCTACAGTCCAAAATTCTAATTCATATTCTGTAGCAACACAAATAATCCCTTCAGCTACTAGGGAATTCCACAACAAAGGCTACTAAAAGTTAATTACTGCTATAATGCAGGGCTTTCACCCATCTTTCCTTCCACTTAAAACAAAAGGTAAAAACTGATTAAGGAAATCAAGTAGTGGTTTAATAAAAAAGGATAGAATTATGCTACTTACTAGGATGTGACTGAATGGGGAAGAACTCAGGGACCCTTCAATTTTATACACTTTTACTTATATAAAAGTGAGACACACTCAGCTTGTAAAAATTGGAGAATGTAAATGGTTGGTACAAAGAGATGGCAAACTGACAATATTTGATATTTTGCTGTATGACAGATATCTACGTATCAATTACACAAACACAGAGCACTTTCATCTGCCTTGCCCTTCCTTCTGCCTTTTTTCAATTTCTTTTCAACAGTTCATTACATTAAAGCAATGTAATCCTCTTAGTTCTGTGGTACCTTTACATGAATGATTTCCAAGTGCTGCCAACAAATTAGTCTCACATTGCTCCTTTGAAGCAGCAAGAGAGAGGAAAATTTTTGTAAGTTTACCAAGCACAACGTATGGTAAACTGAACTCATATGACTTGCCCAAGGGTACACAGAAAATCAGTGGCAAAGATGGAAAAAGCATTTGAATCTCCTTAAATCTGAGTCTTGTACTATTGGCACAAGATCGTCTTTCTCCACTGTAATTAACATTAATACAATTCATGCTATAATTTGACTGATTATAGTACCAGTCAATTAGTGTTAAGAGACGCTGCATTGTCTGCCTTCAAAATAATTTTGTTCAGAAAAATAGGGCCTTGATTCCCCTGGGAATCGATGTGCTAAAAGTAGTGAAACAAGCTAGTGAGAAGCCAGTCATTAGCTGAAGTACTTGACCTTCTCATATGAATTCTTTTGCCTTGCTTTTATACTTTCTACATAAAAAGCCAGGTTAACAGCTGGTAAATTAGTGTAGTAACAAAGGATTTGGTAAAGCTCCATCCATTTATCTCGGCAGGAAATTTCTTTTTTACTGTTGTGTTGTTATTGTTTGTAATAATACACGTCAGACATCAGTAAAATAACAAAACCTACCTCAGATATCCAAATTTGTGAAAATAAAGAAACATGAGGCCATTTAAGTTTGCCTACCAGTTTAAAGTCATAAATGCTTTGTTTGACAAGTTGAACAAAATTGTTTTCTCTGATAAGGCATATAAAGAGTTCTTAGCAAAGAAAAAAATTCTCCCTGTTTGCTGACAGCTTTGGCTGCCTTCATTATTAATTAACAGAAATTTGATTTATTGAACAATGGGAGTTTCCTATCCTATTGGATAGCAGAGGGAAGAATGTCCAAATCAGGACTCCTCAGAGCTGAGAACTGTACTTGTTTTTCTTGTTTTCAAAAAGTTCTCATTTTTGCCACTGAATCTTGTTTTTTTCCTTTTTTTCCACCACATCTGGTGACATGGTACTGTACGTGTCTGTCATGCATATTGGAATCATCACACAGTTTATGTCACCAGTCAAAACAAATTCCTACACACCTGACCATAACTGACTGTAGTGTTATCTCTTCTGCACACTTGCAAATGAAATGAATACACTGTTCTGAAATCAAATTACAGGAATTTGAATTCTCACCATGATGTTCTGTTTCACTCAAGTCTCAAGTTCAAAGTGTAAGTATCCTGTTATTTCAGCAGGAGAGACCTGTGATGTAGCTCCACTATTTATGTAAAACCAAATTACTTTGCAGCTTTCATGTAATTGTCTGAGCCTTATGCAACTGGGAACCTTTTAAATTGTTTTGAAGGGGAGGAGAAAGAGATAATAAAGAATGTCTCTTAAGCAAAAACATCAAATATGAAAGTGTTAAGTTTATCCAGTCCTGGTCCATGTCTCCCACGTGCTCTAAGTTTCTCTTGAGTTCATTAACTGCCTGATAAGCATAGGCAAACATTGATATCAGGGTTAACATGATACCTAAAAGTTAACACAAGATCATGAAAAGTCCAATGATTTTTACCCCTCATATACAGCTCTGTCATATTTGCCAACTAGTCAACCAAAGAGATAGGGAAGAAATCTAGGTGCACATAAACTGTAAGACACAGCTGAATGGATCTACTTCCTTTTGATACTTAGGTGATTCAGGTGGAATGAGGATAAAATCACAAAAAAGTGAAGATGAACCAAGGGTTAGAAGAATAAGCCTTCAAAATCCCAAAGTTAGGACAAGTACGGACCCAAGACTTTCTGGAAAAAAAATGCTTTCATGCAGTCCTCCACATATCTTGGGGTTTAACATATCTGCAAATGTGTGCTTATATCAAACTTCCCAAAGAAAAAAACCCAAGGTCCAGATCAGCTTTAACGTAGACAGCTATACTATCTGAGCAAATGCATTCAGAGAGGAGCAGGCCAGTGGTGCAACTGATGGACTGGAGCTACAACTGTGGTATCACATCATTATTTTAATTACTAAGTATTTCTAGGAGAAGTGAAGGCTCTAGGCCCTGCCATGTTATAAAATTCACAACTGTGGTTCCAGAGTGTTCCAGTACTGTGTACAGTTTTGGGAGCCACAGTATATTAAGGATACAAAACTACTAGAGAGTGTCCAGAGGAGGGCCATGAAGTTGGTGAAGGGTTTAGAGGAGAAACCGTATGAGGAGTGACCAAAGTCATTTGGTTTGTTCAGCCTGGAGAAGAGGAGACTGAGGGCAGACCCTATCGTGGTCTGCAGCTTCCTCACAAGGGGAGGAGGAGGGGCAGGCGCTGATCTCTTCTCTCTGGCAACCAATGATAGGACCTGAGGGAATGGCAGGAAGATGTGCCAGGGGAGGTTTAGGTTGGATATTAGGAAAAGATTCTTCACCTAGAGGGTGGTGGAGCACTGGAACAGGCTCCCCAGGGAGGTAGTCATGGTGCCAAGCCTGACAATATTCAGGAAGCACTTGGACAACACCTTCAGACACATGGTGTGAATTTTGGTGTGGTCCTGTGCAGGGACATGAGTTGGACTCAGTGATCCTTGTGGGTCCCTTCCAACTCAGGACATTCGATGATTCTATGATTCTATGTTTACCTTTAGTTTAAAACTAAACACATGAATAATGTAATGAGCTTAAAAAGCATAGCAAAAGGACAGGGAAAGTGGCAAGGATGGGTTAATTTGAGAAAGATAGTTTTGTAGGCAATGTAGTGGGTCCTCTTGACTAAATCACCTATGAGTTTTGAGAGTTTTATTTTATTGTTAGCTAAATAAAAACAAAACAGTATATAAATAACCACTTATCCCTGGCTTCTGCACTCACTGTTTAAGTGGTAAGTGTCAGAGTAGAAGTGGTTGTTGGAGAGGGAAATCATCCAACAAAGAAGTGACTGTTGGGTTTTTTTTGTTTTTTAATTTTAAGAACTTCTGGTTTTACCTGCAGACCTGCACTCAGGAAACTTCTGTCTGATAAAATTGTTCGAGCTCAGTCTCTAAGGAAATGGTCAGCACAGTCACTTGCTAAAGGGTTAATGGTGGGAATGATTCCTACACCCAGAACCTACAGAATATTCCAAGTAGCTGTGATCTTATTTTCTGTTCATGTAACCTTCCACAATCTGTAACATTTGGATATTTGAAGCTGTTAGACATTTTTGCAGGTGGGCTTGGAAGAGCGCTAATCGGAGTCCAGTATTAGCTGTAAGTGATAGATGGAACAATCCTCTAGATTACTAATTCTGATGTTAATGGCCCAGATGTTAGTGGTAGCTGCCAGCTGGGAACACAATGGCCAAAAGCTTTGCATGTGTAGTCTAATGCTGATGAGTAAATCATTTGACCACAGCTAGCATTCTTGGCCTGTGTGATTTTTGTCTTGTAACCTCATTACTTCAGCCTATATCTTAGCAGAGAAATTATGTGAACTGATAAGAAAGAATGGATGCATCTTAACCTTTCTGCTATTCTGTGATCTTCACAAATCACTATTTTACAGTATGTCACTCAGGATCTTAGATTAAAAAAATCACTGTACATAGGTACCAGCATATCTGTTCAATCCTACTGTCTTGTTTGCAAAAGAAAGATTTCCCAAGTTTGTGCATTTTTTGTCACTGTGTCTAATAAAATTAAGTATTTATCACCTGAAAACCACAGAAGAACTACTTTTTAATTTTCAGACAGTATTCTGTGAGGCTGATATTTCCAGATTATATAGAAGGAATGATAGCTGATCTATTCTGTCATTTCAGCTATATATGTCAACTTCAGCACCTTCTGCAATTTTTTTGGATACACAGAACTCCTTGTAAAAGTAATGGGGGACAAGAGTTGTCATGGTTTTAGCTGGGATAGTTGATTTTTCTTCACTGTAGCTAGCATAGTGCTGTGTTTTAGACTTGGTATGTAAATAATGTTGATAACACCCTGGTGTTTTAGTTGTTGCTGGGTAGTGTTTACACTAGTCAAGGACTTTCTAGCTTCCCATGCTCTGCCAGGTGCACAAGAAGCCGGGAGGGGAGGGGATACAACCAGGAGAGCTGATTCGAATTGGCCAAAGGGTATTCCATATCATGTGACGTCATGCCCAGTATATTAACTGGGGGAAATTGGCTGGGGGAGGCAGCGATCGCGGCTCGGGGACCGGCAGCGTCGGTCGGCGGGTGGTGAGCGGTTGCAGCACTTGTTGTTTAGTTTTGGGGTTTTTTTGGGTTTGTTTTTTTTTTTTCCCTCTTCTTCCAGTGTTTCATCTTTCTCTTGCTCATTATTTTCCTTTTCATTATATTAGTATTATTGCTGTTTTATTCTAATTATTAAACTGTTCTTATCTCAACCCACGAGTTTTCTTACTTTGGCCCTTCCGATTCTCTCCCCCATCCCACAAGGGTAGGGGAGTGAGCGAGCGGCTGTGTGGTGCTTCGTTGCTGACCGGGGCTAAACCACAACAAGAGTGCTTGACAATTTCCAGATATTCAGTGGCTCATGTAACTGCATACTTTTAAGTGGCAATGGGTTTCACATTGGATCCATGAGAATTGTTTTCAGTATATTCCATTTAAGCTTTTTTCACATATATTAGATTTTTTCAAATAATATATTTCATGAAGCAAAATGCATACATGGAGAATCAGTTACAGAAATGATGACAAAATAGGAAGACAATCTTATACTTCATACATCCTCCCTTTTAATTTAGCTAGTATCATTAGATACAGATGGTCATGTGGTCAAGAGCAAAACATATGATTATAGACAATAAAAGAAAGGCCAAAAACAATAATGGAGAGGAAGAGATGCAATATAGGCAAGCTACCATAAACTTCTAAGAACTTTGAAAGGGCAATGTTTCTTTCCTAACAGCAGTTTCAGTAAAATCTGTAGCAGCATGCAGATATTGAATTAAACTGCAAATTATACTTAAAAGTGTTAAGGGTAAGGTTATGCTTCAGACTTACAATATAGATTGTACATAATAATCACTTTTTCTTTGTACAATGCAGTACATTGTAACTCATCAGATGAAGCATAGTATGGACTCTAATTTATGATTACTTAAGGTCTAAAAAAACAAAAACTGAACAAATTGTCTTAAACTTAGGTAGCAAACCAAAATAAAGGCAACTCAAATTAAAAATTATTGCATGCTAAAGCTATGATTCTCTGTAGTTAGAAGAATAACCAATGAAAATACTGCATATCACCATATAATTACTCACATTCTTCTTGAAAAGTTATCATGGTTTAACCCTGGTGGGCAGCTCAGGTCCACACAGCCGCTCACTCACTACCCCCCCAGCAGGATGGGGAGAGAGTTGGAAGGGTAAAAGTGAGAAAACTCGTGGGTTGAGATAAAGACAGTTTAACATATAAAGCAAAAGCTGCATGTGCAAGCAAAGAAAAACAAGGAATTCATTCCCTACTTCTCATCAGCAGGCAGGTGTTCAGGCATCACCAGGAAAGCAGGGCTCCATCACACGGTTACTTGGGAAGATAAATGCCGTAACTCCAAATATCTCCTCCCTCCTTTGTTCCCCAGCTTTTATTGTTGAACACGACATCATATGGTATGGAAAATACCTTAGGTTTAGTTGCGGTCAGCTGCCCCAGCTGTGCCCCCTCCCAATTTCTTGTGCACCCCCAGCCTACTTGCTGGCAGGGCTGCCTGAGAAGCAGAAAAGGCCTTGATACTGTGTGAGCACTGCTCAGCAATAACTAAACCATCCCTGTGTTATAAACACTGTTTTCATCACAACATACAGCCCCATACAAGCTACTATGAGGAAAATTATTTCTATCCCAGCCAAAACCAGTACAGAATTCCACACCTAGTAGTCTACACCCAGTACATTTTAATACACTTGCATTTCAGCTATGCCTGCAAGCAGCCAGTGTTAATTGCAGATCTATATTAGCATTATGTGGGAGACTGAATAAAGAAAACCATTCTATGTATAAAAGAAATAATGAGCATAAAACTCCTCCAGTTTCAGGTCTGCTTTCCACATAGTATTCTGTGGTAACTTCGCTGCAACACCTGACTTAGATATATATGAAAGAGATACTACATACTGTGACTCATCTTGAGTGACTTGTGTTAACTGTCTATGATGCCTGGCCAGCTAGCAGGTTTTACAAGCAGATTTTGCAAGCAGATTTTGCAACCTACAAATACTCACGAACAAAGATCTACCTGCTATTTCTACAAAAAATTAGTTTTCTTGTCTGCTTGGCAATTTCTGTTTTTCATGCTACTTGTAAGAACTTACTTTTCAGACCACTTTTCCTTTCTTTTAAGATTTGGTTAAAGCTGACCGATAGTTTAGTTAAAACATAGAAGAAGAAGCAAGAAAGAGCTAGACAGACACAAAGCTTGTCTTCATATGAAATCAAACTGAAAATATGTGAAAAATTGTTTGAATTGATGTTCTCATACAGCTCTAAAGATTGTCTAAAAATGGTCATTCTGCCAGTTTGAATGTTGCATATCTCAACAGAATAATGATGCTTTGCATGGGGTTTACCTCATTCAATAGAACTTGAGCCACAGGTACTATGGCATGATGTAATGGACCTTTCTATTTGCCACTTTATCTTGGTACTAAGATTGCAGTGCATAAATACATGTAAGAGAAAACACATGTGAAAATACAGTGGTCAAAACTGAGTTTTGGATTTAGGATCATCTGTAGCTGGAACCAGCAGATCTGAAGCCTGTGAAACCCCTCTGCTCACTCCAGAAGAATATTTAGTATATTGTAATGAGCTATAACATGCTGAGTGAACAGGAAAATCTGAATATATGAGTAATATGCTGAACAGATGTTGAAAGAGAGTGTTGCCCTGTAACCAATATGTTTCGGGGAAAAAAAAGAAAGAATTCCAATCACATTTAAACAGCTGGTCTCAGCTCAGAAAAGGGAGAAATAAGTGACAAAATGCTGTGTTACATCTCTTCAACTTCTTAGCAGCCTGCAGGACCCAAAGTTAGACTCTGAGGTCCCTCCATGTCTAGGAAGTAAACGACTTCAGACTGAGAACATCATACACTAGGAGAACAGAAGGAATCCTCATAAACTACCTTATAAGAAATACTGAGAAAAGATTAAACTTCAACTGCACTCCACAAAAGAATTACCAGCATTTGGTTAAAAGATAGCTGAAATTCCATCTCTGCTTGTGAATCATAGCTGTAGATGCTCTCTGCACGTCACTATTTCTGTAGAAAGTGAATTTCTGAAAGAGATGTTTCTGTTTTTCTTTCTCCCTTTAATCAAGTGCTCATCGAATGCTCCTGGGATGGATGTGACTTCAACCCAGGCTTTTTCCCAATCTTAGACATTTGAGTTTATGAGGTTTTGACAGAAGTCATGAAATTACAGTAGTCCACAAGTTGGCATTTACTGGAGCTAATCTGTGGTCTGCTGAATCATTAAAAACAGAAGACCAAGTCATCTAACTTCCTAGAAAACCATTCTAACTAGTCAGCTATTGAATCACACACTGCTCCCACACAGCTTTTGTTCAAATACAGATATTGTTGGTATCTTCTTTCCATAGTAACATCATACTACTGAATTCCTTAATGGTTGAAAGACTGCCAACATTGCAAGTAGTAAAGAATTCTACAGGGTATGTCACCATACATTAGACTTGTCTTCTGCAAAGCCTAAAGGAAGCAACTGCCTTCTGCTCATTCTTTCTCTGATTAAATCTTTTTTGGGCATTGACTCTCAAAAGACTAGAAAAGAAGGGGAACATACTAGAAAAAGAACTGCACCCAGAACTGTTGAGATACATTTGTAGTATGATCTAACCTTGTATATCATCAGTTTTGTCCACCACTGCTTTTGGTCTAGTGTCAATTTTGTATCTGTCTTAGCAAGGCTGAGACATGTACGCCATTCAAAAATGACATGATATAAAGCACACCCTATACCAACTTAGGCTGAAATTGACCTACCAGATAACTCAGTCCATGAGATAAAATGGAGGGCAGAATGAGAACTCACATCCCTCTAAGAAACAGAACAGTGATTTGACACTCCACTTATGGACAAAATAATTTATTTTACCAACTATATTGCTAACTGTGCTTGGAGGTCAGAGGGCAGCATTAAGATCTGAATGTAAAAGGATATGGGACAGATTCTAACTTTAACTTTTAAAGTCCATTCTTTTGTCAGTTTATGTCACAACCTTAACATTGCATCAGCTTAGTTTGAAAACAAGTAAGTGTTAGTCCGGAATGAGGAGTGGCTGTCTAGCCTGAGTCACAGTCTTGTCAATTCTTTTCAGCACTACTGATTCCATGAAAAAGAGGCATGTATGGCAAAACACAGCACTTCTTTTGTTCCTTTTCCACGCATCCTTGATTTCCCATCAAATATTCTTTGCCTCTCCATAATCTGGTTGTATATTTCAGTGAAAAAGAAAACCTTTGAGGTAGAACATTTTCAGAAGTAAAGTAAGAAGAAAGAGTTATTTTAAATTCAAATCCACTTACATTTATACAGTAATTGTCTTTAGTTTGTTATTACACTTGCTTTTCATTTGTCTACTGCTAAGTATTATTAACAAATTAAAGAAATTTAAATAAAAGGAACTTTTAGGAAATATTTGCTCTTTTCCTGTCCTAGGGAGTGACTTCTCATGAACATATAATTTTGTTGGTGGTAGTTAGTAAAGCAGAAGTGGATAAGAATCCTTTCCCTAATTACATTTTTTTAAAGTAAAAAATTTTATGTCAAAACATAAAAAAAAAATCTCTGTATCAGTTTGAACTATGTCACTTTTACAAGGTTTGGGAAAGGGTTGGGAATTCAGTTTCCTTTTGTGATGTGTATTCCTGTCCTGGTTTCAGCTGGGATAGAGTTAATTTTTTTTTCATAGTAGCTAGTGTGGGGCTATGTTTTGGATTTATGCTGAAAACAGTGCTGATAATGTGGAGATGTTTTAGTTGTTGCTAAGTAGTGCTTACACTAGTCAAGGACTTTTTCAGCTTCCCATGCTCTGCTGGGTGCACAAGAAGACGGGAGGAGACACAGCTGGGACAGCTGACCCAAACTGACCAAAGGGATATTTCATACCATAAGACATCACGCTCAGTATGTAAAGCTGGGGGAAGAAGAAGGAAGTGGGGGGGACATTTGGAGTGATGGCGTTTGTCTTACCAAGTAACCGTTACGCGTGCAGGAGCCCTGCTTTCCTGGAGGTGGCTGAGCACCTGCCTGCTCATGGGAAGTGGTGAATGAATTCCTTGTTTTGCTTTGCTTGTGCGTGCAGCTTTTGCTTTGCCTATTAAATGGTCTTTATCTCAATGCAGGAGTTTCCTCACTTTTACTCTTCTGATTCTCTCCCCCATCCCACCAGGGGGGAGTGAGCGAGCGGCTGCATGGTTCTTGGTTGCTGACTGGGGCTAAACCATGACAAATCCCTTATGTATTTTAATTTACACCATTAAACCAATTGCTTCATTCTGTAAAGTTTCAACTGTAGGCTTAGCTTCAAGTTTCTTATGCATACAGAAAACTTGTTGCCCTGGAATTGAAATCTTACCCTGAAGACATAGGTTTGCATATGTGACAGTCGAAACTTGAGAATCCTGTGAAAGGGGTAAGTAACAGGCAACAGTACTTCAATAACAAGGGTCACAAGCAGTAGTGAAACACTACAGGCACTGAAGTATCATGACTTTCTATAGATTTGAGCCTTTTGCCACTTAGCCTTCCTCTTCCTCTTTATTTTTAAGGGCAGTATAGAAGGCATTTATTCTGAGAATAATTGATAACTACTGACCAACTCATGGGTGCCAAATTGAATATTTAACAGAGGATTTTTGCTACCTGTGTTTCAGTAAGGAGACAAGTTTTGATTCTTGCATCAGACCAGCTGACAGAACTTTTGAGATAATTTAATTAGCATTGTCAGTTCTTCCATTTTCAAATTTCATTGAAATTTGTTACTATACTCAGAGGTGTATAGAGAGGAAAGGGCTCACAGATGGACAATGAATAGCGAGTTTCCTTAAGAAATCGGACTTCTAATGTTCAAAAACTCTTGCTGAGCCTGAGTTCAGCTGCTTTTTGCAATAGATGTTATTACATTTTGTGCATATCAATTTACCATTTTACAAAATCTTGTGTTTTAAGTACTGGAGACCTAAAAGCAAACCCCGTGTTGTTCTATGATATTTATTGAAGTACCTATCCAGATTAAAGGTTGTACTACAGCTATAAGCTGTAAGGCAGTGTAAAGCAGTACATGGTTACAAGAGAAATACAAAGGTGCAGAAGAGGGGTCAGCCACCTATCTACCATAGTGCATTTGCTGTTTCTCAGGTTTGAGAAACAAAAGATGGTGAAGGAGACCAGGGCCGGACTAACAATATAAGTTTTCAAATTTGTGTCAGGACAGTCCCCTGGTCAAGATCTGAAAACTGTGCTGAGAGACCACTTCTCTTTGTGTTACACTTTTCAAAGACAAATGTAGTCACACTTTTCTAAAGTAATGCCTGATAAAGGTTCATGCTGAGATTTACAGGTGTTTTGAATTGACGATCATGTCATGACTTCATAACCATTTATGTGTCTAGAATAAAGTAGAACTGGAAAAGCATTAAGCTATTGTTCTCTGTAATATTCTATAATATATAAGAGCATTTTGTTGTGCCCGGACCCAAGCAGAAGCACAAAAAGATGATAGAGATGATGTTCCCATAAGAGAATCCTTGTAAGCAGTATTTCTGGACAATCCATCCATTCTGGTGAGCCAAAAACTTCTTTGACAATTCAGGGATGGAATCAGCAACTTTCATAAATCAGAGTGAAAGTGGCCACTTGCTCAGTAGAAATAATTTGAGTGTTCATGTATATGTGTATGAAATATATGTGTACATATATATACGCATGTACATATATATGTATGCATGTTTTCAGACATACACAATCACATAGATGTTATATACTAGTCATTTTAGAATGACAGAAAATTATCAATGTGTGCATTAAGTGTGCAATTTACCCATAGTTGTGAAACACTGAACAATTTGCCCATATATTATTTACTTTGTTTATAGACTCTATGATGCTAAGCATCCCTTTGCTTTTTTAATAAGCATTTCACATAAGCACATTTGGTTTAAACTGCGATCCACACAAACAAAACTGCTGAAAACATTTATGATTTTTTCAGGTAAATCCAAAGAAAATCAAGTAGAAGAAAATTCTGCAAGGTTTACTACAGATCGTGAGGTAACTGCATGGGGTGGGGCAGTCAAGACTAGGATTTTCTTAAAACATAATTTTGATTTAGCTAGTGCCCTATGGTAAACGAGGAAGAAAGGACATAAGACAGGGATCTAAGAACAAGAAAGTGGTCAGGCTAGAAAGAAAATATTGACAAAGAAATTAAGAAATTACTTTCCAGGGACCTGTATGTAACAAATCTTAGTTATTTTGGGGAAAATATGAAAAACATGAATGCCAGTTAGTTGGACTGTGTAATAACTAACCACATAGATAGCCACAGATACTTCTTCTGGAGAGCATTCTTAAGAGGTTCCCTCTCCATCTGGCTGAAAAGATCTGGGGAAAAAAGGTCATTTCTCACTCTCCTTAAAGGCCAGAGAGTAGCAGCATTTAGTAGGAGCTCTGGGAGCAAAAATGACCTTGGGGCATTTCCTTGCATGATGTTCCTAGTACATAATGAAGACTTACCATTTAAAAAGAGGTTTGCTTTTTTTTAGCCATCAAATGTGTTTTATTTGTATACATTTCCCTAGTTCCTTTTCAAATCAATTTCAGTTAATTCTTCCACATTTACATCATTAGTGTAATTACACCTAATTGCCTGTTTTAGTATAAATACTTCTCGTTGCATAATTAGAATGTAATTATGACTCTAGTATATGATGTATAATCACATCATTACGATTTGTGATGATGTCACAAAAATTCCTAGAAACTCAAAATTTATTACACTTTCGTTATGTGTTTTAGGTGACAGTGCAGTAAGGGTTGTCCTGAGTCCTCTTAAATAACCAAGTTATCAGCATAATCTCTATGCAGGATACTTTGCAGATGATTTATGCTTTCCCCAAAGGTGAGATGGTAAAGCATAATTAAAGTTTCCAGACAAATATATACAGAGAATATCAACATAATTTTAACTACAAGCAATGATGGAAAAACAGATGATATGCACAGAAGCATCTAAATGCAAGTTTCAAAATATAGTATATTAGCACATTCCAATGCATTTTTTATCACACACTACAGTTCTAGATTCAGCCTTGAATAAGAAATAAGAAAAATGTTAAATATAATAATAGTGTAGTGACTTAGATCCTACCCAATTCCTTAATCCTTTGCAAAAGGCAACTGAATATAACCTTAAGTGTTATAGCTCTTAATGATATATTACAGAAGAAAAAATGCTGTACCTCAGACAACCTCTGAAAATACAGTCATGAATGAGTTGGCAAGTGGCAAATACATACCACAGGTCAGGCTCACTCTATGGAGGGAGGTCCATTTCTCTAGCCTAGCAGTCTTTCCAGGTAGTTAAAGAGAGGATATACACAGGAATCGATTGATGATAGAGTTTTGAGATCTGTCCCACCGGACAGAGTAGCTTACACCTTATTTATTTGTAAAAGATGTTGTTTCACAGTAGTGGATGTAGTTGCTATGGTTTAAAAATATCCATGCAGGAACAGCAGGTGTGGATGAAGGAAGAAACATGGGCTAGTACACTTGCCGCACACCTCTAGAGAGCTTATTTCAGCCCCTAATTCTGAGGTAAAATGAAACAATGGCTGTAAAAACAGATTGTCAGTGCACATGTTCATGTAGCTTGGGATGCAGAATTTCATCTCAGCAACCTGTTGAAGATGGCTTCCTAAGCATTTGTGTTCCTGAAAGTCTCTCATCTTAACATTTAACAGTATTGAGTCCAGATGGTAACTAGTTACCACTGCCTTTCCTCAGAAGTTGATACTGAGGTCAATGCTGTTTAACATCCCTATTAACAACCTGGATGATGGATGGAATTCACCCTTTGCAAATTTTCAGGTGACACCAGACTGGAGGGAGGCTGACACCTTGGAAGGAGGTAGGGCTGGCATTCAGGAAGACTTTAACAGGCTGGAGAGATGAGGGAACAGAAACCTCATGAAGTTCAACAAAGGCAATCACAAAGTCCTGCACCTGTCCTAAATGCAAGGTTCAGATAAGTAGCCACAATTTATAACTCTTGTGTTTTGATTAGTTGGACTAGGTAATATACAGCAGCTCCTGTCTCACATAATACATACCCCTAGGGTGCTGTTTCATGCCCTCAAGGAAAGTTCAGAAAAGTATTTTTATTCCTCCATAATGCTTTCTAAACTGTTAAAGGTTGTATATATTTCAGACCGGTCCTAAGGGTCAAATGAGAATTGATAAAACCAGTAGAGACTGCTGAGCAAGTATTCATTGCCTGTCAAAATTAGGTCTTTCAGTTTGGGGAAATACAGAGACATCTGCCCTCATACATCAATCCTCTGCTTTGAGAATGTTGATCTATTTTTAATCTTATATGATTCATTCTAGATAAATGTGGAAAAAGAATATGCAGCTGACCAACAGAGCGGAGTACTGTTAATTATAGGTGGAGATGATAGCAACACATATAATTAAAATTGACTGACACCATTACAAAATCTTGTATTAGGTTGCTTATATCTTTGTCAAATTTTGATCATATGTGTTGAAATTTGATGTGGCAGGTGTTTGCCTTAGGCTTATTTTTTCCTCTTTTTTAAAAAGCTCTATTATGGGTCAATTGTATTCAAATATAGGACTATGGAGATTATGTCAGAATAAGTCTCACAAGTCTATAGTTAGGAAACTCTACTACCTTTTTTTGTGAAATGTACTTGATAGAACTGTAAAGGATGGACCATACAGTTGTCTTAAAGATCTGTCTAAATTTGGTTAACTACTAGGTCCCTAAAAATTTCATTCTGCGTATTCATATATAGATGACTGCTATACTTAGGTAGCCAAAGTCTCCGAGAGCTCTTTCCGGGCTGAATCTGCAACATCTTTTTATAGTTCCCATAAGCCAATATCCCAAGCACCCTCTGCAGTTTACATGTTCTTGTCTGTGCCAAGCTGATGGAATACTCAGATATGTTCAACTGGTATTAGAAAACTTAGAGTTTTATGTCAAAATCAGTCCCAAAGTTTCAACTCTTGAAATCAATATGGTCAAAATATATGAAGTTCTACAAGCTTCATTCAACTATTCCAGAAAGATGTTTTGGTTTTGACCCCTGGTGTAACCATCTCTGCTTAATTTCTTTTAACTGTGTTTTGAAATAAAGCATTTCTGGAGATTTGAAATGCAGAGAGGATTTTATAATTTCAGTGCAAACATGCCCTGGTCCTTAAAGATCTAAATACACCTGGCATTTTTGGCACCTTAACAACTCTGAGTTTCCGTATAGATGAAGCATGGCACAAGACACCAAACTTGAAAAATGATGTGATTTCCAGGGAATGTTTTCTGCAGACTTCCGAACAGCTGGATCCATTGCAGGGTCTAAGAAGTCTGGTGGATTTGTATTTTATATAGTGAGTCACAAAGTTGCCTCTCTTTTCAGCTGGATCTTTTCCAGAGCTAAAGTATCTCAAAGTACTTTTTCTTGTGCCCTCTAAGTCTATTTGTATGGTGTCTTGCTGCATTCTCACAGCTTTTATATTTTCATTGCTCATTTCAAATGACACCTCAAGTTTTACCATTTGAGTGGGGGGAGGGAAAAACTTGCCCTTTGGCTCTAATGCATAAAGTAGAGCTGGAATAGTATTCGAAAGAACCTCCTCTACCCTTTGGGGTCTACATGTTTCTTTTGATTTATTGAACTGTTGTGACAATGTAATGAATTTCAGTCCAAGAAATGCCACAGCCATCAGCACGGTCATCTGAGACTCCTACAGTGGATGAGCAGTGTTGTTGGGTCTCCTATTATTGTTTGAGCTTCTCAGGCAGAAAACGATGAAAATTATGAGACTGTTGCTTCCAGAGACATGGAAAATTATGGTGGAAAGAGAAAAAAGACTTTGCAACTTAAAAAACCAACCACTTTGGTTGTGAAAAGCATCTGATAGTAGTTTAAATTTTACCATTTGATGCCACCTAGTTAATCATTATGGACACCTTCACTTCCTTAAGATTTTCTTTCAACTCTTCATGTAGTCCCTTTACCCTTCCTAACTGACCTGCACCTATGGAATATTTCTTCTTTATTCTAAATATTTTTTTAAATACTGAATACAAAATTTTTTTTTTAAACCCTGCTCTCCAATCTTCTGAAAGGCATGCAAACTCCTTTTTTTCCCAGAAATGTAGCCTGACGGATGGTGCAGGTGGAATAGCAACTGCATACAAAGAAATCTTAAATAATCTTTAGTCAAAGAGTAAGAGAAAGTTTATATTAAACAGAGCAATGGTGTTCTAATTCTGCCAGAAACTGAAGCAAAAGAAACAAACAGTCTCTCTAGTTTAATCAGGGAGCTTTTTACATTTATGATTAAGAGGCTACTACTTCTGAGGTTCTTTCAAGTCCTATGTTCCTATGAAACAAAATAAATTAAATACTTAAAAATACTCCTCAAAATGATATTTCAAATAATTTTGGATTGGTAAAAAAATTTTATATATACAAACTGAAAAATCATGCTCTTATTTTGAGAAATATTAATATGTTTTAATATTGTGTTTATTTTTTCTTTAAACAAAATGTTTTGATCATAAATTTAAAATTTATAAATATTAAATTTAAAATACTGTAGCAAAATATCTTACTTCTGAATAATCAGTACTTTCTGAGTGTAGAGGCTTTCATCACCATTATTTCCACCCAGCCCTGAATTGGATTGGTCAGTACTGAGATATTAGCACTTTTCACTGAAAGAAGATCTAACTGGGATCATGTAAAGCTGATCCAGTGACAGGAAGGAAGGGTTTAATGGCTTATTTTCTGGATTTTCCATTGTGGGTGGTTGTGCAAGCTCATATCAGAATTAAAGAAATCTTTATGGCTTTTTTATGGGGAGGAGATTTTTCCTTTGTCTTAAGTATTCAGTATGAGTTTAGTCTGTTCTGTTTTTTCATAAGAGCACCTGTCACAACTGCCAGTTACTTTGGTTACTGAATTCAGGAAATTAATTATCACAGACTGACAGATCTGAATGGTTGGCCTAAATGGTTTGCTATAGTCTCACTTTAAAGGGAAGTCCTGCTGTTTAATCCTGACAGCAGTACTGAAGGAAGAAATGGAATTCTTCATCTTCATTTCTGTCAGCCAGTCTGAACAAACACAGCTGTAGAGCTCCTTAATGCATAATCTTGCTGGATTCCCAATGTTAAACTCTGACCTTTGAGAGCCAGGTCGCAGATCTTTTACTTATATTTAATCTTCTCTAAAACCAAGGCTCACAGGTGATTTGACACTTCTTCATATCTTGCAATCAAAAGGGGTCACCTGCTCCCTCTCTTCCCCTTCTCACTTTTGATAAAGAAAGGCTATCTTATTCTGTTGTTTATGTATCAAGTAATTCCAAAGACTCTTCTTTTCCTTTTCTTATACCTAGCACTGCCTCTCAAGGAATTAACAATGCATTTTGTCTGCTTAGCCTGCTTGTCCTTTTTAATTTGATTTGCATTTTGAGTAAAATCTCTACAAGAGTTTACTTGGATATTTCCCTATGGATTACTTTTAATGTAAGAGATCCTCAATTCCAAATTCATTAGCTATTCATTCACTGACCATAATGAATTCATTTGGTAGAAATCTGACTGTCATTTTGACTTATATAAGGGAGTCACTATAACTCATCTTGGTTAAACATTCATTAATTTGCAGACACAGTATGTTGCTAGATTTTACACAAAGTGAATCTGTAATGCTTTTCTCATCTTCAGTTCACTGCATAGGTATGTTATCTTTTGGACTTATTTTGAAAACACTAGTTATTATCCTTTAATCTGGTATTTTTAGAATGCAATTGGCTATCAGTATATTTTTATTCTTTCTCATCAGAACCATAAAGGGTTAACTTAACATATTCCAGTTAAAAGCTGACACAGCCTGAATTCCTACCTCTGAGATTCAGTTTTACTTGAGTAATTCTATTAAACCTCTGGAAGAGTAGTTAATAAGCTTTTGGGGAGTGTTCAATAAGTTAGCATTATGAATGAAGGAATTACTATAAAAGGGAAGAAAATCTCACCACCTGAATAAACTAAACAAAAAAAGTTAAAATCCAGGAGTACGACACACTATTTCTTTCTGAAACGGATGAACTACTTAGGTTTTGCAGTGGAGTTTCTAGTGCTTTAATACCTTTTCTCTTTTTCTTTCTTTTTTTTTTTTTGTTTGTTTTTTGATTACAAGTTCTCTGTTCCCAAGGTTTCATTGATGGCAGACATGATAATAGTTCTGAACGACACATTATGACAGTACACTGCTATCAAAAGTGTTATATTTCTCATATCACTTCTCCTGGGAGTCCCGGATTTGTGCTGCAAGTGCCATACTCCTTAGTGCTCTTTAGTACCTCATATAAATTACAGGTTGTCTTTGTAATAAAGTTTCTCCTTGCAAGTCACGCTCCATCCTGACAGAAAAAATACTACAAGCTGATTAAATACATATTTCCCTGTACATTGGGGTTCTTTCTAGGTCAGTTCAAATAAGGAAGGAGCTTTTCCAACTTGGTTATCTTGTTGAAAAGTGATATTTGAACATTACCAAGACTAAGGGGATAAAGGTCTTATACAGACACTCCTTTCTAACTCCATAGAGAGAACCTCTCATCGTGGTGTATAAAAGTCTCTGTTTTTCAAACGGTGCTTAAGTTGCCACAGACACCTGGAAGCACTTCTGTAATTAATAGCAGTTCAGGCTTCATGAGAAATACTGTTTGTGAGAGAAAACAATGGAAACTATTAAATGAGGCAAATATTACTTAACCAAAAGATCAAGTAAATAACTTTTCTCTGGCAGAGATATTAATTTATCAGGAGATTTACATGAGCAGATTGGAATGGGAAAAGTGTGCCATAATATGGGACTGTAAAATGAAAACTCTTGCTCTTCAGTGGTAATGAGCCTTTTGTGGCACATTACTAAAAAGCAATCTATGCTTGAATGAAAGAAGCATGTCAGAGAGAAAGAAACAATGTTCAGTGAGGTATGAGAGGGAATGCATTTTCAGAAACAAAGTCAGATAACCTGTGAGAGTAACCTTTCTGTTAAAGAGATATAATCACTCTGCTGAGTGAAGTTTATTTCAAGTAAAGAGCATAACAAGGGGTTTTTAAACTTGAATATGATTGCATATCCCAAGACATGCACACATAGGTCTAAAAATGTTGAAAACTTGTACACACAAATTATTCTTCCCTCTCCACAGACCCCAAAGCAGCGGTTATGGAGATTATAGTGATGATATCTTTCTACCCTCTCTGTCCCCCATATTAGGAAAACTATTATGACATTTAATGTCAAAAAAGATAGAAAAAAATGTTGCCCAAGATGTCAATTCCTTGGAACAGCTAGGACTTAAGACCACATCTCTCTCTTGACCACAGAATCATCCTTATTTATTAAGACCATGGAACTTATATGGTTGAACTACCAAAGTAGACCAGAGAGAATAATTTTCTTCTGCGAAGAACCTCCATGCTCCCTACCATGGTGATTACATTTCAAAGTGGAATGGGTCATTAGAGTCTAATCTTTTTCAAGAAAGGTGTGCAGCATAATGCTACTGATTCATTGAGTCATATCTAGACAACTGAGACAAAGGTGGGATTAAAGAAAAGATAAGCTCAGGCTTTATTTATGCATAAAACTCTCTATCAGTAGAAAAAGTTCATATGCTCAGTGTAAGGTAATAGGAACCCATTCAATTATACACTGGGTGGGGTAGCAGAGTCCCTTGGAACTACACGTGATATAAAGGGAGGACAGCTGGTCAGTACAGGTCTGGAATTATTTCTCAGCTTCCTCAAAACTCAATCTACCAATCTCTCCTGCAATATTTATCTCTTCAGTGCTGATATTTGATGTTAGTTTCAGGTTCAAGAACCTGTTCCCTTATTTTTGTCCTTTGAGGTATAGACCATTGCCCATCCAATCTTTTTTCTACCCAACCATCTACAGTATTCTTTAGACCAGGACCTGAGTTTGTCCAACTATTTATTATTATGAAAACTTATGCTTTCATCATCAAGGGTATTCATGGGACTTTACAAACAAATTAGATAGATCTATGCCAGAAGAAGTTACTCATGACTAGAACTTACAGTTTGTCATAATACAATAAAAATCACACTGATGTTATGGAAAAAAAGCAAAAGCCAAGTAATAATCTGACAGAAAATGTGTCAAAGTGACAAGGTACATTAAAATATTCTTAATTTTGTAGATGAATCTTTTCAATAATGTATTAATACTTGCTGTCACTTATTAAAGAATTCAAAAGGATTTTCTATTTGCATTATAGTTTATGTTTGTAATCTCAATAATCCTTACTCTTAGCTCATCATAATTTCTATGATAAATAACTAGTCCTAATTTATGAAAACTGTCACTGTCTCTGTCAACTCCCCTGAAGGCAGCCTTCCCTCTAACTTGTGTGTTCTCTCATGTTTCAGTGAAGTTCTTTATTCTCTGTATTATTTCATCTGTTTATCTATACACAACATCCTATGTTAATACCTGGAAAAGATCAGAAGCAAATATGGTCATAGAATCATAGAATCATTAAGGCTGGAAAAGATCTCTAAGATCATCAAGTCCAACCATCAACTCAACACCACCATGCCTCCTAAACCATGTTCCAAAATGCCACATCTACGCATTTTTTGAACACCTCCAGCGATGGTGACTCCACCACTGCTCTGGGCATCCTGGTCCAATGCCTGACCACTCTTTCAGTAAAGAAATTCTTCCTAATATCCAGTCTAAACCTCCCCTGGCACAACTTGAGGCCATTTTCTCTCATCCTATCACTTGTTACCTGGGAGAAGAGACCAACACCCACCTCACTACAATCTCCTTTCAGGTAGTTAGAGAGAGCAATAAGGTCTCTCCTCAGCCTCCTCTTCAGACTAAACAACCCCAGTTCCCTCAGCTGTTTAATAATAAAGATTTGTGATTCTAAAACCTTTGGGTTTTTAATATAGTGTTTCATACAACAGGACTTTTCACCTTTTCCATCTTAAAAAAATTGTTATATCCATTCCAAATACATGATTCAAGCAGAGAGTCAAACTAATGTTCAGGAAAAGAGTATGAAGTATAATTATATCTTATTTATATTTCCTTATATTCTATTTGTTGAAATTTTGCAGTGTACTAATGGAAGCCTTTTTACCTTTTTGCATTTAAAAAGATTGCCAAGTTTAAAATAAAATCTTCAAATCAAAAATAAAAACTTAAATTTAAAAATTGAAACATTAGAAAATGTTCAAATGGGACATTTTCCCTTCCCAATCTTGTTTCCCCCTCGTTAGGCAAATTCCATCAGAATTCTTCCTAAGCTCCTGTAAGCTTTCAAAGCATTTTGTAAAAAGAATGTTCATCAAATTCATCCCTCAGACCTTTACCTCTAGATGTGAACTTTTGAGAGGAAGAATCATTAGCCAGTGCAAAACACAAAAACCACTACAAAATGCTTATATATTGTGAAATCTTGATATTGCTGAAATTTGTGGCAAAAATTCCTCTTTTTAAATCCAAAAATTTGGAGGTATAGACAAAAAAGTCTTCTATTTAAATATATGTTAACAAAGCCATAAGTGCTTTTCAAAGAGGTCTCTCTGAAGAAGAATATCTTAAAACAAAGGGAATATGCAACTAAGTTGATGTTATGAACATAGTTTTAATGTATACTGCTTTGTATTTCATCTTATAAGACATTTTTCTTGTTGTACAGGATGTCTTCTGTCTTCTATACAAAGACAGTTGGAATGAATGAGCCATGTTCTCATCTCTTTCAGAAATTTTGGATGAATATGTTTTAAAGATTTCATTTTAAAAAAGGAGAGTGGGAGGACTGTCAGTGAGTAGAAAAGTAAGGATGATGTTTTCTGTGATCCTCTTTACCAACGTGAGGCATACATGAATTATTTATGTTGACAAAAATAATACTTTTTTTAAAGGCTATTCTTACATTTGGTTTTGTATTTCTTTTAGCAGTTCTTCAGTTTTGTGCATTAGCAATACAAGATATCATGCCTGGTTTCATCAGCATATTAGGAAATGTCATACTGAAAATGTGATAAACTCAGGAAATTATGAAGGATACAGTTCACTAAAGCTCTTGACCAAGGCTTTAGGTAGAATTGGTCTTTTTAAAGGTGCAGAAAGACAATACACCCTGCACAGTAACACCTGGCAGAAAGCAACAGCAAATCAGTGCTCCAACTGCGTGCACTTCCCTGTGCATTTTGATATATTTCATTTGTGGACAAGAAGAAAAACAACCACATATTGCAAATGTCCCTTTCTTCCTATATGCTTTACAGACTATAGGAAGTAATAATATGATTTCATTTTTTACCCATGCTGAAATGAAGCTAAATGTTTGTAGAGAGAACCTGTAGAAGTACTTTTGATTTTTCCTGCTCTAGAGGCTGTGTTATTCTGTATCTTTTTCTTTTTTGCCTTACTTTATACTTTTTTTACCAATGTATTTAAATTATATGATAAGCCTTGCAGTGAAAAAAGAATAAATAAGGCTGAAAGCAGGATGGAATTTCAGGAATTATGGTATAGCAGACATAAAATGTGCAATGTACATATTGTGGGGTGTAGAAAGAAGGACAGCCTCATAGAAAATAAGAGATGGGACCTGGAGAGAGCATTTCATCTGTTAACTTGCCGCAGGGTAGGATCAACTATATTTAAATTATTCCCAATAATTATTTGGCTAATGATACAGATTCTAAAATGTCCCTAGGCAACCTATTTTACTGCTTATCTGCCCTTCCCATTAGGATTTTTTTTTTTAATGTATAACTTAAATCTCCCTTGATAACATTTAAGCCCATTAAGTTTTGTTTTATGCATAGTAGGCAACCTCTTTGCAAAAATCTTTCACTTATTTGAAGACTGCTGTCTCCCATCAGTACTGTCCTCTCTAGACTAAACTCTAAGTCCTTAACGCTTTCTTTTTATGCAATGCTTTCTGAGACTCTGAATACTGCTGTTCCTCTACTAATTCTTTTGTTTCTCTTCAATTTATTATGAGACTTACTGCCAAAATTTGAATGTAAGTACTCCAGCTGAGCCCTTACAATTGGAGGATTACTTTCTGTGTCTTACAGAATAGGCTGCCATCAGAATTTAGAAGACCATGGGTACAGTTTGTACTTGACAGCTACTGAGATACACAGTGTTCACTACATTGTTTATCTGCAGATCAGCTGTATGTTATATTTGCAGTAAGTGTGATATGTTTGTCATAAAATATGCTGTATGCTGGCAAATATCCATTAGCTCTTGCTCTCAGTCTAGGGGCTTAGGAACCTGGACTTCTATACTCAAATCTGAAAACTGTGCTTTTAAAAAGTTACAGATACCTTTATTTATCACAGTGTAATGTCTGCCCTTTCACAGTAGTGCAAGATAGCTTGACTCATGCTCAGCCTGTGATTTCTTATAATCCCTGGATCCTGCAGTACAGGGGTTTAAACAGGTTGTATTTTGCTGTTGGTTATTCTGACCTAACAGAATTTCTCACTTGTTTTGCTCAGGTTCATCTTATTTTTTGTAACATTCCAAATCCAGTTCTGTCCCCAAACATGATATTTATTCCTCCCACCTTAATGTTGTCTTCTAATAATGATAATAATAAAGTAATGTGCACACATTATAGAAGTACTTATTGAATAACATCAAACCTATGACATACATCCTTGCAGAAGCCTACTGAGTAACTCTTTCAGATGCATCTTACAATGTGTCTTTGACAGTGAACCACTGTATTCTCTGAGTACCTTTTCCTAACATGTTTCTTCCACATCTAAAGTAAAATTTCATCTAGGCTCTTTTGTCAATTTGTCTATAAGAATGTCATAGAAAATAATGCCAAGTAAAACAGAAGTCTTCCTAAAGTAAAGAAATATAACTACTGCTTCATGATTCATTACTTACTGGAAATGAAAATTAGTCCAATTTAGTCAACATGACTTCTTCCTGACAATTCTGCATTGGCTGTTACTCATTTCTTTGTTTCTTTTACATTCATAACAACTGTTTGTGTCATGAGTTAGTCAACCATTTATTTTGAAAGAGTTACTCTTAGGCTGTTTGGTCTAAAATTCTCTGGTACTGTTTTTGTTCCTTTTAAAAACAGACTCAGTGTTCAACTGTTCCTCAGGCTGTTGTAATGCCAGTTGTATGACACTAGTGTTCAGAAATTTAACAAAAGCAACTGCTGGATTCTCCACCTGGAACAGGGTAGTCCTGGTTATACATACAAACCGGGGGAAGAGAGGCTGGAGAGCAACCATGTGGGAAGAGATGTGGGGGTTTGGGTTGATGGCAAGTTGAATATGTCAACAGTTTGCCAGCCAAAAGGGCCAACTTTGTCCTGGGATGCATCAAGCACAGCATAGCTAGCCAGTTGAGGGAGGTGATTGTCCCACTCTACACTGCACTGGTATGGCCCCACCCCAAGTACTGTGTGCAGTTTTGAGCACCTCAATATAAGAAGGATATCAAACTATTAGAGTGTGTCCAGAGGAGGGTAACCAAAGTGGTGAAAGGTCTCGAGGGCAAGACTTAGGAGGAGTGGCTGAGGTCACTTGGCTTGACAAACTTGAAAAAGAGAAGGCTGAGGGGTGACTTCACCACAGTCTACAACTTCCTTAAGGGGGGCAGCAGAGGGGCAGGTGCTGATCTCTTCTCTTTGGTGACCAGCGACAGGACACATGGAAATGGTATGAAGCTGCATTAGGGGAAGTTCACATTGGACATTAGGAAAAGATTCTTCACTGAGAGGGTGGTTGGTCACTGGAACTGGCTCCCCAGGGAAGTGGTCACAGCACCAAGCCTGTCAGAGTTCAAGGAGTGTCTGGATGATGCTCTTAGTCATATGGTTTAGTGTTAGGTAATCCTGCAAGGAGCAGGGAGTTGGACTCGATGATTCTTATGAGTCCCTTCTAGCTTGAGATATTCTGATTCTATGATTCTATGATTCTATGAAATAATTGTTAAAGGTCCTGCGATAGCTTCAGGCAGCCTTCTAAACATCTCAGCACAGATTTCTTAGAATCTGAGACATCTAAAACCATCAAACTTATTGCAACTTACTCTAGGCTGTTTCCAGGTCTCTGCTGTTGTTATTAACCAATGACCTCTTTACATTTCAGGGAACTGTGAATCAGTAAAGCATTAAACATTTCAGTTCCCCTGGTTCAGTAAAGGATAAGCTCTTCCTATTGTTTTCCTCCAACCATTAAACATCTTGTAAAGTGATTCTTTCATGCCACTTGTGCCATTTGCTAAATACAACTCCTTTTCTTCCTTGCACTTTATGATTTTGACTCCAGGCTTTTCTTTCATGTTCATTTCAACTATTTTTTTTTTTTTATTTCCACCTTCTACATGCTTGACTCTTAAGCTTCAGTAGATCAGAGTTTCTGGGCACCAGTATAGTATATTGTTGTTATAAAAAATTTAAACCAAAGAAAACAATTAAAAATATGACATTTTCAGAATCCCCTTTAAAATTTACATAAGCAATATGAAGTCAACTTCTCTATCTCCAAGTGCCTGCAGAAGACAGAAAAACTCTGAAGACAGAAATACAATACTTTTATTTCCATTAGGTCTGTCAAATATATATGAACAAGGTAGTTGTTGAGATTAGAGTTCTAAATTATCTTCTTTCAGGTTAAAGAATAACTTATATTTAAACACATATATATGCCCAGATTTTTCAAAGAGCCTCAGTATTTATAAGGAGCCAGGTTTTGTAACTCAGAATGTGAACAGCTCCAGAAAAACCCAATTATTTCAAATTCTAGGTCTGGGACCAATATAGTTTAAGGCATTGTTAGTTATACAACGACACACCATCAATGTAATGGTGCTGAAAGGTGCTGCTATTGCAAAGCAAATAAAACTGTTAGATTTTCAGAAAAGCAGGTGATTCCTGCTGTTCTGTGAATAGAAGAATCAAATTATTTTGATCCAATAAACTCAAACAAAATAGGAAAATTATGGATTGATATTAGGTTATATCTTTATTCCACTTTTCTTTCTAAACCGAAATAGGACTCTTAATAGAGTTTTTCATTTTCAGAAGGCAAAATAGATACTTACTATTCAATTATTTCCTATAAGATTTCTCTGTTCCATATGTCACATATGAAGTGAATACAAGGTTCAATAGAAAACTACACTTTTTTCTTACAATAATTAGCTCTAATAATTAAATATGGGCCACATTTTCATACAGTAACATATTTAAAATCAATACATTAGTCATACTAATGGGTACTTAAAAAGCTTTGGATGTTATCTCACAAAATTAAATTAATGGAATTTTGAATTAGCTGCAGGTTTTTTGGGGTGAAAGGAAATATCACAAGAAGAAACTAGAGTAGTTTCAGAAAACAGGTCCCACAAGAAAATATTTTTTTCTTAAAATAAACCTTGAATGTCAACAAATGCTAAATATCTAGCTTGGAGAAATCAGATGCCTGGCACAGTTAATCTTTGAATGGGAAATTTCTATTACCTTGGACAATGCCTGCAATCACTGTTTGCTCTGGTGGTACATAATATGCTTGAAACCCACATTATCCAGCTCTTTTTCTACACTTTTCTCCTTCCAGTCTGCGAACCATGTTACAACCACAGCTTTGACCTACCAAATACATTTGGTAAGACTCCTCTATTTCTTTCTAAGTTTTCCTAGACAGAAATGTCTATTCATGTACTATGCAGCACATGCTCAAAGATTCTAGTGTGTTGAAGATGTATTTAGGCCCCTTTTACATAAAATGCACATACTTGGACAAGCAAATTTGTTGAAACAGAGATATACAATGTCACTAATTAATGGATTCAAAAAGGTAAGAGGAAAAAAATGAAACTAAACTGAGATCCCATAAGGATCATTTTGCTGTTCTTTTTAATGCTTGCAAATATGCCTTTACTCCTCTGGAAAAGCATTTTTTAGCATGGGCTATGTAAATGGTGCGTGCTGCTGCCTGTACACCTCAATAGCTATCTTCAAAGGTTCTTTTTTTAAGACTCAGCGCCCAGTTTTTAGTGCATCTTGTTGCACTGAAAATCTTCTTATGGGCAGAAAGGACTGTACCTTACATATGCAGATCCAATAAATTACTGTAAGTTCAATTAATATTTTAACATTCTAATAAAAATGCTAAAAAGTTATTGTTAGTCCAGTTACAATGATGCTAATATTTATACTCTCTATCATCTAATTATTACAGAAAAATCCCGTAATGATGCAGTTAAGATTATTTTACATAAATTTCATGGCACCTAAACCTTCTTCTCAGTTCTTTCACTCCACCTCCTCAAATATTCTCTGTATCTAAAGGTCAGCATCTGAAATCTTCCTCAAGAAGAATGAGGAAGGAAGCTTTAGAAAATAAGGGATTGGATTTAGATAAAAGATCATCCCAGAAAATTCAACTGTTTCCCAAATATAAGCAAAACTAGAAATGTGGTTTCTCTTCCCAGAACCTTAACATCTAAGGAAAAAACTATTGGTTTTCTTTTGGTGTGTTTGTGTGTAACAAATGTGGAGCCCTGCAGCAGGACGTCTCAAGGAAAGTTGTTTTTTTTATTATCTCTTGTTGAACTAGAAATTTCCCTCCCATAAACTTTGGATCTTACCCTATTGGTGTTTTTTGACATTGCAAACATTTGAACTTTATCCTTTTTGCTTTTAATTATTGTCTTTTCTGCAGAAATATTGCACAGAGCCCCATCATGAAGTTTAAGATACATGTACAGGAAGAGTTTGCTTGTTATTATCTATCTTTATATAATGCAGGACCATTGTTACAGCTGCAACAAGCTACTTGAAAGCAAACTTCAAGGACCTTAGGTGATCTGAAATAAAAGTTGTAGGATTAGGAAGGAAATAGGCCCGTTCACATCAGAAATACATATTTCCGCAGAATATAGTTAGATAGTGTATTTTATTTAGAGAAGCTATGAAACACCTAATAGGGCATTGCTGTGTATATGGAAACTGCTATCTTCAAGTGTATCTAAAATTTCAGTGTTAGTCATACCAAGCTTCCTCATTTTTCTCTCCTTGACAGCATTTTTTTGTAAGAGATCTGTATTGTCTGCCTATTGTAGGGTAGGAAGGAATTTGCAATAGCAAGAAATAAAAGGCTATCAAATGTGTTATTACAGTTACTTCTGCTTTTCCTAGCTACTGTCAAGTTCTTATGGCCAAGTTTTTTTCACAAACTCTTATATTGTGCTATGTACTGAAAGGCTTTGGCCTGTTCATGTAACCATGAGCAGCAGTGAGAAAAATTTTAGTGTGCTGATTCTGCTGTAGTTTAAAAAATGACCCAGAACTATGTTCTAAATCAACAAAAAACAGCTCATTATTACTGTCTTCACACACGCCTACCCACCCACACCTGTGCACACACACAAACACATTCCCTTTTTCCTCTGTTACAGGTGGGTATTTAAGATGCGTAAGTCCACATCTCCCTACACAAATTTTGGTAAAGGTAAGTGCCAGGATCCCATTGCCCATTATTCTACTTGGGAGTCTTCTCATGGGTATCTGTCTTATTTAGAAATATAACCTGTAGAGATCCTCATTACCCAGTGGTGTTCAGATTGAATCATGAGAGAAGAGGAGCAGTGGTCTATTTCATTGCTGGAGCTTATTTGGAATTAACATTCTTTTGCAAGCTCAGGACAGATGCCTTCTGCATGGTATGAATTTGTTTGTGCTTTATGCTTTGTTCTGTGATTCTGTTGACTATGCTTGTAAAACCTTCTTACCCATATGGCACTATCTTTGAATAATACATCATCAGTGTGTCTCACTCTAATGATTTACTAGGCTGATAAATCATTTGAAACACTGTTCAGGCTGATGATGTATTTGAGTAATACATCACCACAAGATGCTGCTGAGATGATATATTACTTTAAAGATGGCGCTGTATAGAAAGGAAACCTGGAGTATATTCAGTTACATACTATACCCATTTTTAAAAGAAGCTGCCGCTAATGGAGCTACTCTTACTTCTTGACTACGTATCACAGCCTTTCTCAGAGGATTTTAATAAAACCTCCTTTACCTTTTCCAGGAGAGAGATTTTGTGATTCCCAGTCTCTATTAACAATTTGGCTTATTGAAAACTCGAGGGTGTTCTTTTATTTTTTTTTTTTTTTTTTTTTTTTTTTCCAAAAATCTGCTTTGGATATTTGTTTTTCAAATTTAAAAAGTAATTCTAATTTGGATTAGAGAAAAACAATATCAAATATATATCAAAAGCAAAGGAACAAGGATAGATACAGTAAGGTGGAGAATCTTTAGTGTCTATGCTAATGTAAAAGTTAATCAAGACCAAAAAAGTGGGCTGTGAAGAAATCTCGCACGAATACCCAGCAAGTGAAGGATCATCATCTAAGCTACAATATATTGTATGCTGTCTATTTCAGAACTTTTAGTTTCATTCCAGACAATAAACATCTAAATTTAAGTAAAGATAAAAGAATTAATAGTAGAGCTGTTCAAATAATTAGGTTTTTAGTTCCATAATAATTGAAAAATTAGAAAAAAGCCAAGCAATATTATTTTTTCTAATCGGGGGAAAAAAATCAAGATATTTTAAGTAAAAATACCCAGCAGTTTGAACGAAATTTACTATTTTGGTTTCATCTAAACTGGCATTGTTTGTTCAGCCTTTGTAAAGATGTTTTGTCCTGTTTCAACTTTGATCTAGATAAATATTGGATTCAAATTAATATTAGCAACAAAATATTTCAACGGCAAAAATATAAGAAACTCTGTTGGAAATTATACCATAAGTTCAACATTTGTCGTTGTTCAAATTAAGGTAGACTCTTGTTTTGACTAATGCAAGGAACATTTTGTTCAGAAATGCAGGCAGATTTGTACATCTCATTATCCAAAGAAAACTGGATGGTTCATTGCAAGCTTGGTGAAATAGAACTGGTTAGGAAGGTGCTCATTCTTGTATGTCCATAGGGCAAGCTACTCTGTGTCACAGAGTAGCAAAGAGAAAACTTAAAAGAAAAATCACAAATGCCTACACTTATCATACATTGGACTAGATACTTGACTTTGATGAAGCCCTTCTCAAAAGCTATGCCTTTGAATGATGAGCCCTGCAGTTTGGGTCAATACCACCATTTATCAAATGTGAAATGAACAAAAGTAAAAACAACTATATAGAATTAATACAAATGAAGTTATGGAAAGTGATGCAGGGATAATAGCATCCCTGACACTGTAAAACCTACAAATACAAAATTGTTTACATGTTATAGTGAGAGAAACTGAGTAATCTTTGGGAAGAAAGCAAGTCAGATGACACAGTAATGTAAAGAAACCTGCAAGCTACCATAAATTAACAAAGTACTACATTACTGTTTATTGTGACAAAAACCGAGTCTTTGCTAGACTGCAGAATTTGGCTGGACAGGGTTTTACTGATTTTTAATCTGTCTTACCATTGAGAAAGACTTCCAAATGTAATTTATTTAGAAGAGAGGTGTGGAAACTAACCATTTATAGCTCAAATTGTTTTCTATGTGTGTTCCGAAATCTTTTTACTCTTTTTTTTTTTCCCCAGAAAAGGAATCAAGAAGATCAAAGACAGAAATACTATGACCATTTTATTCCATTTTGGGTCAAATGGCCCAAACAATTCTTTGTGACATAAAGATGGTGGAAATAAAAGTGGTTTTTCGATGTAAAGTGATCTCAAAGATCAAAAATTTGATCTGTGTATGTTCTAACTCAGTAAAAAGGTGAAGTTTACTGAAACTGATACAACCCTAGCATAACAGAAGATTACTGAGGAGTTTCTTTGTTGTAGAAATATGGGGTTTTGATATATGGAAGTTAGCACAAGCTGTAAGTAGTTCAACTGATTCCAGAAATTATTAAAAATAAATTAGTAATAGCCATTATTTTGATGACAGCTTGATTACAAAATGGCAAATGGGATTATTTGTCAACCTTCTGAAAAGTTTGCAAAAACAAGGCTTAGTGAAAGCAAATAAGACCTTTTCTAATATAAAAATTCTTATATGGGCATGAAAAATACAGCAGCAGTGTAGAAGAAAATAACTGATTTTATAGATGGCCTCCAAAATTCTGAGTAGTTGGTATATATAACAAGAGTTAATAGTGAGCCAAAGAGAATTATTAAGTTATTAATTAATACTAATCACTCTGATGTTAAAAAAATAAATATATATAGTTGACTGATTACAAAGTAAGAGTTAGACCTGTTGCTAGAGCAGATAATGATTAAATACTTGTTAGATGAATGGGTGGTAATCATAATTCTACATGTAACATGTTCCAAGTTCTTTATGCTTACTGACCTGTTGTACCTTTGTCACTCTTTCTGTTCAGAACAGTGATGGTTGGGGCTTCTTCAATACAACCATAATATAAACAAATAATAATAAATGACTGATTCTTCCAATTTTTATCCATAGCTTCCCTCACAGTGAATATGTTCTGTCTCTTGAGAAGAAATAAATATATATAGGCAGAAAAACATAGGGCATTTCATTTATGACATAACGAGAAATTAGACAAGCCCTCTGAAAGGGTGAGAGGGTATTAAGACATTATCAGGGAGCAAATAAATTACTGAAATCCTGTTCGATCTTGATTGATCTCTGTGCAAAAGCCAGCAATAATTGTATAGGATCCATCTTTAACTGCTGCCAACTTACTATATTTCAATCAGAAATAACAGAGCTGAACCAACATCTAACATTAGATCAGTGGAGTGAGGTTCTGTGGGAGAGCTACGAATGCAAACAAGCAAGAGAATTTATGAACTGAATGAAGCAATTATCTCTACTGAGAACAGTGGCATTAGGGAACCAATGATTTCACATACTTGATTTTATGTACCTTCTACTGCATTGCTTAGGGAAAAGTAATCTTGTTTCACACTGAAGACAATGAGGCAATTTTTTCGTAACATCCTACATAAAACTATAAAATTTGTGATTATGGTATTTGTGGTTCCTTAAGCAATCAATTTAGCTTATGCAATCTGAGCATCAAGATGACTAATAAGAAGTAGAACTTCTGGTTTAAGCACTAATTACTCAATAACGTGTTGTACAGAACTGATTTTATTGGATGCATTAGACGTACTTTGCAGGACTTTACAAGTACTGGTATTTAACAAGTTCCCTTAAAGAGGCATTGTATTGGTTTTTAAATTCACCCACTTCCTTTACTCATTAACAAATTTTCTAGCACAATATTTTTATAAAACAAGGGGTATATGAAAAGTAAAAACTGTTTTAGGAGAATGAAGACATAATTCTTAATAGAGCAAAATAATTAGATTAGTTTATTAAATATACAGATTTGAGGGAGAGAAAATATATATGCATCCCACTCTGTATTGCTGGAGTGAAGCCTGCGTTTTGAGAGGTACCCACTCCTACTGAATAGTAACATCATTACTAATGCAGTTACACCTGTGATGGACTAAGGAAATGAGAGAGAAAATGGTTTGCAGGGGGAGGGATATTTTTCTTTAGACCATGTGATTTTGTTAAGAAAAACAAATAAGCTCTCAGATGAAGAATCAGATGTGAAGGAGGACATATGTAGCTGATAACTGTCTAAGCCACGCACACCAGTGGCAAGTCTAGTCATCTTTACACAAAACCTGTTGGTACATAGCCTGGTTTTCACAGCTACTGTAAACATTGATGGGTGCTGCCCACAGATTGCCAGGAAGCCTACAAACTTCTTTATAGCAACTTATTTGCTTATCTGTATTGAGTTATTCTGTTAAACAAAATCCACCTATTGTTTAGCTCTCTTCAAGAGCAATAACAAACGTTGTGAAGATTTGATTTGCTCTCACATTTTATGGAGAAACTATGGGCTAATCATCATGTCATATAAATTACCAAAGTGCCTTTGATTGAGTGTGGGATCTACAGGGGTTGTCAGAGGCAGGATGATTGCTCCTAACACTTGACCTTGGGCTTAGAAAACATAAATCAAAATTATATATTGGTAATATGATTGGTCTGTTAAAGGTTTGACATTTATAGTTTGGACAATGAGAAAATATCAATAAACAAAAGGTTTAAAGGAGCTATTTGTCTTTGAATTTAGACAAGTTAATAAAAAAGAGCCTAAAAAGTGCTCATATGATATTTAGAAGTGTACTTTTTTGCAGTAATTAAGAAATTTGAGTGTTTAATGTTTGGATATGTGCAGATATGCATGTGTACATGTTGTGAAAATACATGTTTTCCAAGGAATTTCATTGTTCTTAGTTCGGTTCATCATTTAACTTTCTTCCTGAGTGCACTAATTTTACCATTTCCCAGAGGGGCATTTCACTTAATTTCCTTTTGGATTAGCTGGTGCTTTGAGTTTGAATTTAAAGTTTAAAGGAACCATTTGATTTTAATAAGTTTTATGTGTAGTGCTCCATTGAGTTTGGATTTTAGCACATAGAACTACTTTTCCATAAGGTGATTTTTAGTAAATCCCTGTGTGTAAAAGAAAGATAAACACACATCAGTGAGTTTGTTATTGCAATTAAATTATTGGATTTTTACATTTGAATATGTTTTGAACACTGAAAAGCATGAAGAGACCGTTTTCTCATGTTGGTCATAGACACTTTTCTAACACTCCAAAACTTGAAATAAGTCTGTCTGTTTTCTTCAATCTCAGAGAATATTAAAAAGCCATGTTTTTCTGAATGTATACAGTCAATTCAGGAAAGCAATGCTTCTTCAAAGACACTGTTAAACCAAACTCTTAAACAGTAAGCATCTCCTTAGATTCTGCACTCATAGATAAATATCTATTTATTAACTTACTTAAATAAAATTCCATTGAGAACACCATTCTCAATCTTCCTGTCCTCACTAACTTTGCCCCTCTCAGTTCCACTCATTTCAACTAACTGTAAGGTTCAGTGTTTCTTTGAAGCAGAGTCTAGGCAATGTTAAGCACTGATCCCATGCCCATTCCAGGATTTCCAAATTCTTTCTTTACTCAAACTGTTGTTTTTTTTTCTCTTTCCAAGTATGAACTAAATATGTACATCTATAGATATCTATAAACGAGGAGAAGGCTGCATATTCTTTGAAATACCATTCTATGAGAAAGGCCTTAGTGTCCATCAAAACTAAGGAAACATTTCCCTCCTATTCACAAGAAAAAAACAAGAAGCCACAAGAAACCTAGACTTAGTGGTTTTTCCCAGCCACGATGAACCTGAGAAAATATACTATATATTGAATATTCCTCCTTTGGTGTCTACAATTTTATTTAGCAATAGGAATTAGTGTATTAAGAAGGTCACAACATTAAGAAGGGCAGTATAGCATACATTATATTTGGGAAGATAATACCCAGATTACCTTGACTTCGTGATATTTGGAATGGTTGTGCAGGCAACATTGTTATTCCCACAGTTTTCTAAATGTTTGCTAATACAATTGACAGTAAGTGTATATCCAAATCCATACTGTGGTCAAGACTGTTTTCCACACCTTACCTGTTTGTTCCCTGACACTGTCAGCAGAATCATTATGGGTACATCAAAAGCTGTTCTGAGCTAAAATTTTCATGGGAATCACAAAGTTAAATTATGCTAAGCTAGCTTTTAAAGTCATATGGAACTCCTGTGTTTTAAAGGAAAAAAGTGAAGGCAAAATGATGATTTCATCTGAAATTCTAAAGTGTGGTCAATCTGCTACAGCTATCATGTCAGCATTTCCTCCCCTTAACAGGGCAGGGTCATCCTGAAGACACTCACAAGAAACAAATTACTACTTTCCCCTTTCCTAATGTCATATTTTGGAGAAATTTTTTGCCACTCTGCCATGATGCGAGCAATCATAAAGTCTTTCACAACACCAGATACTGAATAGAAACCTAGAAATTTTTATTGTTTGTCCTTTCTTCCAAGGGAAAGATAATTGCACATCTTTAGCTTTTTTTCTGTTCTTTGTTGTGTCAGTGGCTTGTTGTGGGGGAAAGAGATGTCACCCTTCTGTTCTTGATCATTTTCCCTTCCCATTCGGAGAAGTTGCAACTTATGATGTAGGCAAACAACATCACAGTGGCTCTTCATAGGTCCTGACTTCTGTGTGGATACTTAAGGAGGCTCTTGACTGAAGTGTTTGATTTAGAAATTTTTGGAAGAGACATGAAGTGTTATCTTTTTGGAATTACAACACTTTATTGGAAGACAATCTCTCGAAGACTAAAATCACTTTTTCAAGTACATAAAGTGGCATATATAACACATCCCAGAGTTGTAAAATCTAGAAATTCAACCCATGTACAATCTTCTGTTCTCTCAATACTCTCTAGGTGAAATTGAAATCAAAATTATCTCTGTTGTCCAAAAATGTAAATTATTTTGAGACACCATGAGACATGATAGGAATCAGTGTAGTTACATTACTGACTTAGTGGATTGCTTACCTGTAGGCTTGCAGTATGGGTTTGCAGTCACACTCTGCTTTTCTCACAGATCTAAAGGAGATATTTTAGTAATGCCAGTGCTGGTTTAACAGAATTGATAAGTTAAACTAAAATGCATACTTGGATCTTGGGTTTACATTATTGCAAAATTGCGCAGTTCAGGAAAATAATGTCAGATCATACAGTTTCTTTCAAGGTAAAGAGAAAGGAATGAGGAAGAGAAAGCTGCCAATATCATGAAGAGAGTTAAATTCTAACTGGCTGATGTTCAGCTGTAACTGAACATATTTTGTGCAAGTCATTATTCACAGTGGGATGCGCTACAGCTTTCTGTAGCAGTTTTTCCTGCTACCTATAAACTCAGTTTCTGGATTCATACCTCCCTGCTGAAATTGATCTCAGCATTATTTAATTTCAGTCATTTTAGATGACAGAGACAGAAGAACTGGAAAGTAACTGTGAAACATTAGGATTTTCCTTCTTATCTTATGAGGAATGAGGATTTTGCCTCCTGCCCCGGATTTTCTTGTCTCTGAAGCTAACACTTTAAAACCATAAGGATACAAAAAAGCCCTGCTGATGCTAATGACAATGAAATGACCATTTTAGTCACTGAGATGTTTAGGATACTGTTCCCTGGAGAAAAACAATGAATGCATTGAGAGTAAATAAATGTTCCAGAATTTTTCTTATCTATCAGAGAATTTATATAGTTTTAAAATTCAGCATTATTTAAGATGTGATTTTACTGTAATAAACCCCACTGAGTAAGTCTCATGTGGGTGGGGGGATATTTGAGGGAAATCTTTTTTGAAAAATAAGGACTCTTTCCTTCAAAACATCACTGCTTCATTCAATATCTTACACTTTGGCAACTGTCAATCTGGTCTGCGCTCTAACCTTGGTGTTCAGAGGAATCCAGTAGTTATCTAGGAAGAACAGTTTGATAAAAGAGAATATTTGTTTTGGAAACATGTTTATATGCCATATAACAAAGAAGGGCAATTTTGGGCCTCTCATTCCCTGCTTCCAGTTCTAGTCAATTCAGTTCATCATCTATCTAAAACTGAAAGAACTTCTCCGTGTTTAAAGAAAGAATATTACACAGAAATTATTAAAAGTCTATTAAAAATATCTTTCCACTTCTCAAATAATGTAGTCAAATGAAACTGAGCTATCATAATAATAATCTTCACAGAAAAGCAATGGAAAAATTCCATTAGCGCGCTCAAGAGAAAAGATGATAGTAGGAAGCATAGTCTTGTAAGATATTTTAAAATAAAATGGGACAGTGGGTCTTGCAGACTCAGAAACTCTCTTGTTTTATCCGAACTGGTTCATACCTCCCAAGTGTTCTTTCAACATATTGTCAATAATCTCAGATATTTATGATAATTGCCTACATGTTATGTTCTTCTATTCCACTCTTTGCCCAGGCAAGTGCAATAAATTTAGAGGACTTTTAAAAACACCTCTGTGGTAATTTCTGCTAACACTTCTGAACAAAATTCACCTCTAAAATACAATGCATCAGCTCTTTAAGAGTACATTGATATTAATTTTAAGAAAATAAGTATATAGAGAAAAAGCACAGCAAATCTATCTACTACAGTTATTAATGCAATTGAAAATTAAGCAGGACACATGCATTACTCCAATCAATCCTTAAAGTAAAGGAATAAGAAAATTTGAAGAAACAGATAAATAACACAAATCAAGATCAATCTTACAAATCTTTAATTAAAAGAATATCTATTCCTGGTCTTATCTCTCAGCACCAAACAAAAGGTAAATAAAATCGATTAGATTTGTTTTTCTCTGCAGTACCCTTTTCTAAGTAATTCTCTGCCTTTTAAATTTCTTTGATTTACACAGCAGCAAGCTGATTCAAAAATTAATATTGGAGGCCAGATATAATGAAATTTTGCTCTTAGTTTAGCTCATTCCCCACCCCAGAACCCTAGGCTCCACCTGAATTTCTCTGATTCCCAAACTTAATATAACCAGGAAGATGAATTTGAAAACTGCTTTTACTTTTCATATCCTTTTCATACAATACCAGATATGATTATTTTGCTTTTTTTGACACCACCACTCTTCAGCATAAATTTGTCCTCAACCGCAGTGGAGGTGTTTGAGGCCTAGCATATTGTTCTATAAAGTACACTGAATCTTTTTGTCTTTCAATGGTACCCATGAGACCCCAAAAAGCCAAACAGCAGAGGATATTTTTTTTGGTAGCATCTGGCTTCTTGGCTGACTCCCCAGATAATATTGGCAGCTTTGCATTTGCTTTCAGAGCTGGCATGTAGTTAAATTCCTCATAGGCTGTTAGCTTTACTGTGCCCTTTTAGGTGTGATCTTTTGACTCACCCTTGTTTCAAACACATTTTATCAGTAGCTTAAAAAATTTCAACAAAAATGTATTCAAGAACACATGAAGGAGCAGTCCAAGTAGCTATCTGTACAAATAAAACATTTCAGTTTCTTAAAATAAAAATGTGAATGTGAAATGAACTCACCTTTTCAAGGTGTGTGGCTTCATTTTGACATTAGAAATAAAGTTTCAAATATATCTGCAAAATCACAGATTGAAGCTGGCCTTATGTTTACATCAAAGATTTAGGAAATGACATGAAGAAGAATTCCATGGTGGATCACAGGAAACCCACTAAGTCAATCACATGTCCAATTTCTTCCAAGTTCATGCAGAAGTTGGATTAAAATCACACTTCACTGTCCTCTGGGCAAAGGCTTGGCACTTAGCTGTGGCCCTACTCAGGGCCCCTGTAGGGGCTGCTTCTCTGCTGAAATCACTGAATCTGGAATGAATCCAGGCAGTGCCACTTTGATGGAAGCATATTTGCTGAGAGTCTGTGATCACATCATAAACAAAATAGTCTGTGAATGCCAGCATACCAGAATGTTGTTGGACAGAAACATATGGGTGGAAATATTAATTCACTAATGTCAAAGTTTACTGCTCTGACATTTGCAGAATAAACTAATTCTCTTTTTAATGGCTGGTCATTCCATTTTTATTTGGTTTATTGTATATATATGTGAACAATCTTGGAGGAATGGTTTCTTCACCAAAAAGAGGTTGGAGGAAACTAATGGAATTAAATTGCAGTGAATTCCCCAGATTCCACCAAATTAACAGCAAAAAAAAAAAAAAAATCTAAAATGTCAATATATTTGAATGAAACTTTTCCTGTTTTCCTTTTTATTGTTTTGAAATCAGATAACAATTTAACCTTTTACGAAGTACAATTAAATTGTTAAAACCACAAAACTTTAAACTGAAAATATCTTGAAAAAGAAATAAAACTTTAGTTAGAATTTCCAAGGTGTCCACAGTTCTGATCAAAACTAGTTTGCTTCAGTGAGGTGGAGTTGCTACTAGGTAGTCTTCAAAAAGGAAGAGGTTTCAAAAATGTTATGTTTTTAAGAACAGGACACATTATCGTTAACTGGCAGCTCAGTCCCAGTTTTGCACAAACATGACTGAAGCCTTGACACTGCTTAATTTTCTTTTGTTCATTCTTAACCATCTTTTTAAAAAAATGCTTAAGAAACACTAGCAACCATGTAATGGTCTCTTTTCTCATTTCAGCACCTGGCCTACAATTCTGCCTTAGTGTTGGGAGAATTAATTCAACAGAAGGAAACGATTCTTCGTCTCTAACTCTGCAGCAGTCCTCCAGCCCTATATAAAAACCTTTGGGGTTATCAAAAACTAAATTTGAAATTTTGTTCTTAATTCTCTATGCCAATCTATTTATCTTAAATTGGTTGACTGATACCTTGTAAATTAGAAAATTCACTCGCTGTATTTGGATTTTTACTGACTTCATGCTCAGGTGAGATCAGGCGATACTCCATTTATATCCCAGAATAATGATTATGTGCTTTTAATAATATTTTTTTCTGTAGCTCTTTGGAAATCTGTGTCATGGTTTTAGCTGGGATAGAGTTAAATTTCTTCACTGTAGTTGGTATAGTGCTGTGTTTTGGACTTAGTATGAAAATAATGTTGATAACACACTGATGTTTTAGTTGTTGCTATGTAGTGCTTATGCTAGTCAAGGACTTTTCCAGCTTCCCATGCTCTGCCAGGTGCACAAGAAGCTGGAAGAGAAGGGAGCACAGCCAAGAGAGCTGATCCAAATTGGCCAAAGGGATATTCCATATCATGTGACGTCATGCCCTGTATACTAACTTGGGGGGAGTTGGCCGGGGGAGGCAGTGATCGCAGCTCATGGACTGGCAGTGTTGGTCAGCGGGTGGTGAGCAGTTGCAGCACTTGTGGTTTTTTACCTTTTCCCTTTTTTTCTCTGGGTTTCATTCCTCTCTCTTGTTGTTTTTTTGTTTTTTTTTTTTTTTAGTTATATTATCATTATCTTTATTATTATTATCACAATCATTATTGTTATCATTACCATTATTACTATCACTATTTTATTTTAATTATTAAAGTGTTCTTATCTCAACCCACGAGTTTTCTTGCTTTTGCTCTTCCGATTCTCCCCCTTCCCACTGGGGTGGGGGAGTGAGCAAGTGGCTGTGTGGTGCTTAGTTGTTGACTGGGGCTAAACCACGACAATCTGTCAGTAATTTACCTTACTAAACTTCACTTTGTTTTACGGCCTAATGTTTAACAAACATGAAGTGAAACTAACATTGACATAATCCAGCAGGCTACACCTCTAGATTTTGTCTTATAGCTGCAATTGGTAAAACACAGCTTCACACTTCACATGTCAACAATTTTGCTCGTAAGTGAAAAAGACACAAAAGATGCTCCTTCATGCAAGCTGGACTTGAAGCTCTGGAACACCTAGGCTTTTCCTGCAAAGCATTTTGAGACTGATTGTTTTCTGAAAGAAGTTCTGCAAAGATTTGAGTTGGTTCTCAGTGCAACTGCCTGCTATGAATTGAACTGACTTAGCTACAATATAAAAGCAGTTTGTGATATTCTAAAAAACCCCAACATTAAAACCAAGTATTCATTTATATAAACTTCTTAATCATCTGCTGGTTAAAGTTGCTAAGATTACTTTGAGTACCTACTAAAGTAATCACCATGAAACAAATATACCCCTGGAGAGAACGTGTTGATGAGGTCATTAGCCAATTTTTTTCAAAGATAACTACTGAAGTCCAGTCAAACCTTCACTGTTTGAACCTTGAGAATAAACAATATGAAAAACATGAGGTGAAGTTGGCAAGAACCAATGATAGAACCCGAGGGAATAGCAGGAAGATGTGCCAGGGGAGGTTTAGGTTGGATATTAGGAGAAGGTTCTTCACCCAGAGGGTGGTAGAGTACTGGAACAGGCTCCCCAGGGAGGTAGTCACAGCACCAAGCCTGACAATATTCAAGAAGTACTTGGACAACACCCTCAGATGCATGGTATGAATTTGGGGTTGTCCTGTGCAGGGAAACAAGTTGGACTCAATGATCCTTGTGGGTTCCTTCCAACTCAGGACATTCTATGATTCTATGATTCTAAGAATTGAAGTTTGAAGTTTGAAGTCTTTATCTTTACTTTTCATTTGGAAGAGACACCTGCCTTTTTAAGGCTTTTTAATGGGGTCCTTAAAGATAAACGTGAAACAGCCACAAAATTCATTAATATATTCTCTTGGGGCTGAAAACAGTGTTATTCAATGTTCTTGCTCTTGTCTACGTAGTGTCAGGTCTTCACTTAACAATTAAAATTAAAGCAATATTATTGAGCACTAAGATGAAGTCTCTTGGAGCACTCATTTTGATTCATGTCCTGGAAACTTAATTTCTTGGGTGACCTGCAAAAAGTCTATTCTCAAAACACCTTACAGACAAAGAAGGGAAGGCACAGATAGAAAGAAGTTATTGCAGTTTGTTCTAGTTTTCAAGATTAATTTAAACTAACATTTATTTACCTATCTTTATATTTATTCAAAGCCTATTACCTATCTATCTGAAGTTTGATTAGTGTTTGCATGCCTATTTTAATTAAAGCATTAAATTATAAAGCATTATTTACTCTCACAAATTGCAATAGCCGATGCAAACTTAAATGCGTAATCAGAGATAAGAAACAGGTAGAATACATTTCTCAACGCCTCCCTGAAACTCCCATTCCTCAACTAGTAATTCAGGCTGGATAAACTAAAAAAAAAGTTCAGATCTCCTTTTATTTGTCTTGCTTATTTTTGTTTCTCCTCACCAGATTGTGTGCAATGTCACAAGAGTTCACCAGTGAAAAGTCAGTGCTTGATAAATGTTATCCGCATGAATTCTGAGATGCTGTAGTATTTTGCTCTATTTAGAAAAGTTCATTTATGTTACTAAGCTACTGTGATTCAGCTACCTTTGATAAATGCTAACTTTTTAATGGAGATCAGCATCTCTGCATATATATGTGTGCTATTTACAAGCAGAACACCTAATTCTAATATTTAATTGATACATAAAGCTGTCAAAGCTAATATTCTAAATGATGTATTTATCTTTAGCATGACTGATCATTTTTCATTCCACTTAGGAAACAAAATATGTGCATAATGTCTTCTAGCAACATTAAATATAATTTAGAATTTCTGTGCAATGAAATAAAAGGTCTGCAGTACTCATAAAGCTCAAGGGACAATTTGGATGTAGACTTTCCCAGATGCACTTAAGCAAAAAGGGCATTCAGAAAACTAATATATATCAACCTGTAGAGTTGCACTTGATAAAATGTATTTTCAGGGAAGCCATCAGACTTTTCTTCCCTTCAATGCCAGCTCTCAACCCTGAGATTTTTTGCAGCTGTGTTATTAAATCCTGAGTATAGGAGTTTAATATGGAAATATTAACAGATATTAACTACAGTGTCGCTGGTGGGTGATGCTCTGTTATACATGAAAAAAAACCATCTGAGACAAAGAAACTGGTAGTATCAACCACTTGCAGTACAGCCTAACTGCATAAAATGAAATGAAAAACCTTTGAAGATGGAATAAAAGGGCACAATATTGAATACTAAAAAGTTCTCGCAGGCTACAGAAGTAATGCAGGTTGAATGTTGATAGTAAACAGCAGGAGACTGCCAAGACTAAGGTGCCTGAGGGCCAGAAAAGCTTAGTTACAACTCTATCCAGATTAGCTCCACAAGGTTTGTGTACGTAACATCCATAAAATATATTGGAAAAACTATTGGAAAACAATAAAGATCATCAGTTTAAGAAGGAAAAGCTGCATTGTTTCCCCTGTGTCAAATTTCTTTATTTCAGGATTATGTATCCACTGTCTTGCTTGCTTTTGTTTTGCTCTTTATTCTCTTAAAATATGTGTACATACATCTACAGGAGGGTTTGTGCTGCCTGGAGACTACACTGGAACCAAATCTACCTTGACTGGCATCTTGCTTTCTGCTGCAGTCTGATAATATACCTTATTTGGTTCTAAAAATTCTGAGATACAGGTACATATGGAAATGTTTACAGGATACAGTGTTGTCTATTCCTCAAAATTGCCTTCTTAGTCTTTAACTTTGAACACAATCATTTTGTTGAAACCCAAGGTAAATGTTTCTCAGAATTCACATATAATAGCTCTTCATAGTATTTAGCGAAGTCAAGGCATGTCTTTCAGTATTTCGCTGTTGGGTCCCAATATAACTTCCAACACACATCAGAACTCTAACTAAAATATTGCTTCAGAATGACTACTTATTTATATGCCTGGTCTGCAAAGGCAGGAGAGACATTTGCAATCAAACACAACATTCTGCCGAAGAATACATACAGTCCCTGTAGAAACATATGCAATGTCTTCTGTGGGTTGTGCCTTTATAACAGTAAGTCTTTGAGGAATTATTTATAGTGAAATAACAAATATGAGAAAAGATCCCTCAATTGTCCATGTAAAAGTTTGCATTTCTTCTATTATTCATAGATGCTTAATAATAATTTTGGCCTGAACTAGAAGGTAATATTCTTTGAGATAAATTTTAGCTTAATGGTCACTAAAATTTCCTTTTTTTAAGTGAAGAAAGATTTGTGGGAAAAGTAAAGTTTTAGACTAAATAACAACCAAAGAAACCATTTTCAAGTCTTCAAACTAAGTAGATGTGGGAGACAATTACTTGGAATTCAATTTCATTATGTTAATCTGATAAATGAAGGGAAATTTAAATGAATTATTATTTTAATGAGGCCTCTGCTATTATTACTTTTTATTTTCCACATCCTTATCAAGATGGTTTTCAAGGTCTGTTGACAGGAGCAACATCAATTATGTTCTTCCAATGTACATAACGAGCCATGAACCTTGTACAATACTAATGCGTCAGAAGAGACTAATGAACCTTTCTGTTGGCTCCCAGTTATGCTCGAGATTTCCTCATGGACACTCTGAATTTATATTAACATTAGACATGAACAACTACAATAAATAAACATATGTTCAAGCAATATTACATTTTTTTCTGAGAATTTATCAAAACATTACTTCTTTCATGCTGTCCTTCCCTCTGTATTCAAAAGGATAATTCACGATCTCTCCAATCTCTACTTTAATAATTGAATTTGTAATGCTGCCTACAAAACATTGATAATAGTTAAACCATCAAGTATTTTATGGGCTACTACCTCTTCAGTATTCCCTTGTATTGGCATTTGTGCTGTATCTTATCTCATAGGATGCTTTAGAAAGCAGAAGAGTCTTTTCTTCTGTACTGGTGAGCATCTGGCATGCTACTGCTCCCAATCCATAAACTGAGCTCTGAGATGCTGTGCAATAATAACGACAATAACAGGAAGAAGAATGAATACACATGTTAAGGTTATCAGATAACAGTGCTAAGTTAAGCATGATCCAGAAAGAGTTAAACTGATAAAATTCTGTGTAAAACAGGTTTGTGAATCACAATTCTTTCCTAGTGTTATTTTGGTTGGTATTCTTCAATGTTATCTCATCCTCTTGGCTGAGCTCTAGATTCAATTAGCTACAAATGGAAGTTTAGCTTTATTCACATATTCACTTTCTGTAAATAATTTTAATAGCCAGGGAAGGAAGCAGTAAAGTTTTCATTTAGTTTATGAATGAACATTTTTTTCAAAAACAGGAGGTTTAAAAATAAAGGGAGAAGAGGTTTAACAAGAAATTTAACCAATCAGATTTGACCAAGGAACTGGACTGCAGAAGTCATATTCATTCAGTTTCAGAGCTGAAAACCAACTAGCATCCCACATGGTCATTTGCACATCTTAATTTTAAGCATAGGATATTGTCAGATGTGAGAATATTGTTTTGTTTTCCTTAATTAATAAGAAATATAAAGATTGTATTTACCATGTACTAAAGGGATGAGCATAAGAGCAGTGATGTTGAGTCCCAGAATCCTATTTCTGATTAGCAGAGGTCTGAGGAACCTAATTGCTTTTAGAACCTAATTGCCTCACTCCAGCCTTTGGCCTAGCAGAGGAAATGTGTTGATGCAACAGAAATATGAAGCAAGTGCTTATCAGTCTATGAGATCCAGACTACGTTACAGCTTCTAGACTTTCATTTTTACAAAACTGTAAACATACTAGAAGTCAGAAGGTGAAAGGAGGAAGCTTTCCTCAGTTCTGATACTGAAATACCTCTAAACTATCATATTTATTCTAATGATAATTAAGCCACACACATTGAGGCACTGCCAGGAGATTAATTAATGCCTGGGAGGAGCTGATAGCTCAAAGCTATGCTTTGGGCTATAAAACCCAGCCAATAATTAATCCCCAGGAAATGCCCTAGGCTGAGGTTAATACAATTTTAGAGAAATTAACTGAGAATTGAAGAAAAGTCTTAATCATATGTGATGTTATACCCTAATGGAAGCAACTGCAATTCTTCCATCCACACTTTCTGTAAGCCTTAATATCCTTCCTTCAGTCAATGAGATCCTGATGTGCAGCATCCACTGTAACTTCTTATATATACATGCTTTATATACATGTACACAGAGGTGATATATAGTACCTCCCTCAGTACCCAAAGCCTCTCAGGTTTAAAAAGAAATTAGTATTTCACCGCCAGTTTAAGTACATGATCATTCATTCCATACACAGTTGAAGACCTGTTTCTGGTGTACACTATTGCATTGATCTCAACCTCTAAGAGCTCAGGGTTGAGGTCATACATGGTAACCTCTTATTTTCATTTTACACTTGCAGAGTCAGTTTCTATCATTTTGTGCATGGACTTTTTTTGGGAATTTGTTCAGATAACTGAGAGAGCATCAAGCTTTGTAACCCCTATTCACACTAGGAAGCAACAGATTTCCATGAAACCTCATTAGATATCTGCATACAATAACATTACTGAAAGAAGAAAGCATTAAAATATGGAAGTCAGAATATGAAAAAACACTCAATTGTTTACAGTGTGACTCGAGAAATTAACATGAAAACAGTTTTTGTGTGAATGTTGAAAAGTGCAATTGAAAATATATATAGTAACCCCATTAAAAGATTTTCTCTGGACAGTTTAAGACTAATTTTCTATGAACTTGTGTGGTCATAAATAGGAATGTGAAGCTGGTAATTTAGAACAATGAAAAAAAGAGGAGGCATAAGGAAAACCAATACAAATTCAAATCTAAGGAAAAGACCCTCAGACATTGCTTTTGTGGCATTTGCCAAGAGAAGTTTTCAAAAGTCTTTAACAAAGAGATTAAAAGAAAAGTAAAGAAAGAAAATTCGGTGACATGATAGGCTCTAATGCATATTCCTTTTTTTCTCATACATGGCACATATGCCTCCAGCTCAGGCACCTGTGTAATCAAGACACTGTTAAATTTCTTTAAACTCCTCTAATTTGGTTTTCATGCATCACATTTGTTTAATATGTTTAATAACTTATTCACTAATTGCTTGTTTAAACCCACTTTGGCTGCCAAGCATTCTGTTATAACTGATAAAATATAGATCACTCTGAATATTTATGTGTGATTTGTGTGCAAGTGACATTTATGATTAACGCAAATTTAATTTGGTAGTGGAATCAAATAAGAAATGTCTCTGGAATGATTAGCAGAGGTCATTAATCAAGAAGTCCCTTTTGTTCTTAATTTTGTGCCACATGAATGAGTAAAGATACAAAAGGACTGAGTATTTCATCAAGTTCTGGCTTTCTTTATGTGAAATATTAAATTCTCTCATAAGAAACTTCCACATCTTTAATGTTTTTAATCATTGCTCTTTTGTGTGTGGCCCCCTTTGTGAGTGAGACCTGCATATCATTCAGGAAAAAACATTTCTGGAGTACATAGTCATGAATTTGACTCCAAACAGCTTTTTCAAATTGTTGTTATGAAGTCACATCTGAATGCTGATCAAGGCCCAAGTTGGGTCAGGTTCAAATGTTTTTCTTTTTTAAGTCTGCAAATGTCCCAGCTTAACCAAAGAAATAATTTTATTTTGTGATTAGGTTTTCTTTTTTCCCTTGATTTATTAGCTACCTAGTCCATATTTGGTGTCAAAATTTTGATATACAGCAGCTAAGGATGATCCAACACCATATGTAGGTGAAGCAACAGGTTGAGGTGTAAGGCCTACTTTTAAAAAAATCAATCCTTAGTTGAATTAAAAGAGCATATGTTAGTACTGTAAAATAGCCTCCTAATAATATCAAGCAATATCTCCAGAAATAACAAAAATAAAGATAATTTTCTTCTTACAATATATTGAAATGTGTTATATCTGAGATAAAGTAATGAATATAAAAAGGCTTTTAACTCCAGGCCACTGTCACTAACAAGACAGAGATGAGCAATGAATGGATGGGTAATGAATTTCTGCTCATCACTCTTTTGCATGAGGTTAAGGTTAGCTGGTAATAAAAATAATGTCCCAGTGGAAGTATATCAACTTAGCAAAACATACCACCACAACTGACAGGTACATACCAGGTTTAAGTATGCCGAAAAGACCGTTATAGAAGGAAGAAATGCCACTTTTTCTCCAGGACTACAGCAGCCACTCTGAAAGCCACAGATTTTTGTTGTGTTGTAAATAAGGCTTATCAGGGCACATCAAAGCAACAGGAATATTTTCACAACCTTATCTAAAAGCACAACCCCCAATTCGTACCGACCTAGGTAATTTTGTGTGGAAGCCATTGATTTAACACAGGTTTCAGTTAGGGTTGAACTCACGAAAGCAAATGGTGCAGAATTATTTAAGCTGTTACAAACTGAACTGCAAAGCTAAAAATCTGTACATTTACTAACTTACAAATAAACAGTTGTCAAAATTGAGCAGGCTTTATGTTTGCAAATTTATACAGTCACAAGTAGAAAATAACAAAACATCTGCAGTTGTCAGAAAGAGCAAATACAAGGCAAACAAACTAATGAGCTGCACCATTCGCATTTGAAGAGTGCATTGCAAGTTTGTGCAGATAAATAAACATACCACTACATCTAATTATTATTGTTAAACTCTTAAAGCAATATCTACCAGTTACAATTGTAATTCATTTTCTTTATGTCCCTCAGAGCAAGAGGGGGTTTTTTGCCCTACAAACTGCAAAAAACTTGCTGAAGACTACACAGAAAATCAGTCATAAATCTTTGTCTGCTATCTATGTTGCTTGACTCAAGTTATACAATGTGGTGAAGTGCAGCAAACTAAGCAGTGTAAAGGTCTTAATAGAATATTTAACAAAGCCAAGAGTTTAACTGAGGCATAAATAACCCAGCTAGCTTGAGCAACTCACTGTTATAACACAAAGTTCAGTGTAGACAAAGCAGAGGCACTCTTTGGCTAGTTTAAGCAAAAAATACATATTTTTTCCCTGACATTATAAAAGAGGAAATCAGAAGCAACTTCTATAAATCTATCTTGCATTCTTTAAATTGGGTAACTGTACACATTAAATTGTGTTGATATAAGCAGTTATCTTCTTGTTGAGAATATAGAGGCATGTCAAGTTTTTATCTTTAATATTCCTTAATATGGCTTTACAGATGTGGTTCATACAGCAGTTTCAGCGATCCTCTGATTTCAGATCATCTTGTTTCTGCAGAGTCCATACTGGTTAATTGCAAGTTCTGCAAATACAAAAAGAATGCACTAATATTTGCTAATCAGTTCACTTTTTAATGAAATTATCTGTTATGTTTTCTAGCACCTATCTTTTCAAGGGCCTTTTAAGGATTTTTTTTCTTTTTTTAAGTCTGCTTATATTTCTAGCATTGTTTTGAGGGACTAATGGAGAACTTGATTAACTGTTGTATTTCATGTCTTTACTGAGGTCTGCAATACCATCTTACAATTTTTGTTAAGACTGACGTCAATTATTTGCCAAAAAAATTCATCTCTCTAGTAGCCTTGAGAGAGAAAAAAGGGAAGCACAAAACATATTCTTCTTCACAGCAGTATTGTCTGATTCTCAGTTGTGGCTTCTCTGCTTGTTTCCTAAGGCAATAGGTACCCAAAGTATTTTCCACTAAAAGAAATGTACTGCCCATTACTTAAATGACAGTGCTTTTACCCAGTTTAAACATGAGAATCTTGTACAAGATTTCCTGTGGAGAAAAATAGGCATTTGGAACTGATGTCAATTCTTCTCTGAGTTCACAGTTCTAACCACACAAAAAAAGCAAATGTCAAATGACCAAGATAAGAAAATTTAACATTTTCTTAGCGGGTGCAAAATAGTAAGCCACCTTGAACAGGAATGTGTTGAGCAAAAGAGCTGCATAAACGTAACTTCCAGGAACTCTACTAAGTTTGTTCACCTTGAAAATCACTTACATGATACTAGCTTTTTAACCTGACATCATCACCTGCTAATTTCAAGAAAAAACAACAGCAGCAACAAAAACAAACAACTGAGATTCTGCTAAGAATGAAGGTAAATATCCATGACTGAATTAAAATAAATCTCTACAAATATATGCCAGTTCTGCCTGAAAAAGTCACTGAGTGTTTCTGGTCAATCCTCCATAATGTTTTCTACAGGTTAGTGTATTCTAGATGGAACTCATCTCCAATCTGTGAGCATGAAACCTTTTTCTGTGGATGTTGAAATATTGGGATGTAGCCATAAAACAGTAAGACAAACAAATAGAAACCCAACAACCAGCTTCCATGGAAAAGAAATGCAGATGAGCTGAGGAGTGGATTAGAATCCCAAGACTGGGAGTAAGCCACAACCCATATGTCCATTCAAACCAGTAGGTGTATTTATTAATCACACAGGGCCTCAGCTCAAGGATTCTCATTTGCTTTTTTTCATAAACATTATAGGATAAGAATGGAGCTACATACTTTTCTCTGGGTCTCCTCAGCAACCTCACCAGAGAGCAGCTGCTCAGGTCTGTAATGCTGCTATTCACAGTTTTACAGTAAAGGAGCTTTGACAATTTGCTTTGATAGAGTAAATGTATAACAACCACAAGTGAGTAAAATAGCTCATATTACTTTCTAGGTAACAGTCATAGAATCATAGAGTCATAGAATTGTTTAGGTTGGAAAAAATCTTTAAGATCATCGAGTCCAACAGTTAACCTAGCACTGCCAGCTCCACCACTAAACCACGTCCCTAAGCACCACATCTACACCTCTTTTAAATACCTCCAGGGATGGTGACTCAGCCACTTCCCTGGGCAGCCTATTCCAATGCTTAACAGCCCTTTCAGTGAAGAGGTTTTTCCTAATATCCAGTCTAAACCTCCCCTGGCGCAACTTGAGGCCATTTCCTCTTGTCCTATCGCTTGTTAGTTGGGACAAGAGACCGACACCCCCCTCCCTACAATCTCCTTTCAAGTAGTCATGGAGAGCAATAAGGTCTCCCCTCAGCCTCCTTTTGTCCAGACTGAACAGTTCCCTCAGCTGTTCCTCATAAGGCTTGTGCTGTAGACCCTTCACCAGCTTTGTTGCCCTTCTTTGGACATGCTTCAGCACCTTGTTCTTGGGCTCATATATCCAATACTCCCCCCACAGCAACAGTCCAGGCCAAGACTCAGTTCCTTTAAGAATTTTAAGCTAACACGCAGTAACAGTATGAGTATTTCCTTCCCTAAGTTCCCTCTTTTCTTCATTAGTACAAATATTTCCCTTGCTGATAGCATCACTTTGTAAGCATTCATTACTTATCGATCGTGCAGTGTAGAGTGCATGGATGGACTACTAAGCCTACACAGAGACTTGTTCATTTCAATGAGTTTCTGACATGTCATGCTACAGGATTTCCTAACCGAATATTGACAAGCTCTGGCAGATTCTCCTTTTTATGAACCAAATATTGTTCTTCATGTTTGTTTTGACTGTTTTTCTGTAATTTTATTTTCTCTCCTTTTCATTCTTTGTTTAGCATGTGTGTATCCATATGGCATCAATATTAATCAGATAAAAATTAGATTAAAATTAGATAACATAATATGATTAATGTAGGTTTTACAGATATCTATCTATATATATCTGTTATATAAGCAGTGTGTGTGTCTGGATATGTGTGTATATATGTGATATATGTGCATGTGCATCTGCATGTACATATATGTGACTGGCACACATTACCAGTGGATCAGGTCCAAGTCTTCCAGGCACTTTTTTGATGTGGACAGCGACCCTGTCTCTGATACAGGAAGCCCTGAATATGATTCTCCCCTACATGATATTTTGGAGTTTGTGGTAAAGGAGTAGAGGTGAAGCCATTGTTACAGAAAATTTTTAGTCCCTATTTACTGTCAAGGCTTAGTGGGAACTGGCTACTCCCTGGGGCCAGGATCAGGGACTGTGGGGGTCCCCTGGGTTTAGTAGGGCAGGGCCTGGCAGCCTGTCCCTTCCCACCGCCCCAGCCAGGGAGCAGGACATCCAGGGGGGCACTGGGGGCAGCTGAAGCCCTGGGCATCAGGCTCCTCCCTGGGAATGGGTCTGGACTAGTCCGCTAGTCCAGACTGGGACACGGGCCCAAGGGTGAGCCTGGCTTGGCAGGGCCCAAGGTTGGGCAGGGCTGTGGGGAGCTGGAGACTGGCCCGCTGAGGAGTTGTTGGGGCATGGACAGACAGGTGGGGGGGACTGACATGGATTCCTGGGCCGTGAGCAGGGGGCTGGGGAAGGGCCTGGGGGAGGCCAGGCAGGGACAGTCAGGTCTGGCAGTGCCCTCAGGGCCCTGGCGGTTACATCAACAGAACAGAGTTTATCCAGTTAGTTCCCATTTTAATGGAAAGACCAGTAAAATGTGAATAGGCTGAAACAGTTTCTGGCCACTCCAGAGGGTACATATGGAACAGACTGTGTGCTTATGTACCCAGAAAGAGAAAGGTGCTTCTCTCATCCTGCCACTCTCCAAATAAGATCTCTTGCTCTTGAATGAAGAGTCATCTAATGGAATGTATCTTGATATTATGTACCAGGAAACAGTGAAGAAAACCAATTATGAGGCTGTGAGGACATGTCAGAACTACAGAGAGGCTGACATCCTCAAAGTGCAAAAGAAAAATGGAAGAAGGAAGAATTATAAAAAATCATAGGAATATATGTTTATATATACATATTTACTGAGATCAATATGGCTGGACTACTTAGATAACATAAACTTGTGCTACAGAAGACATACTTGGGGACTGTATCAGTAGAGCTGAAGAAATGCGAAGGAAACAAGGAAGAAGAAAAACCTTAAGAGGAAGGGAGAAAAGATGTAACACATCCAAGCAGGCTGCCCATGCAACTTTGGTTAAAGATTGTGCTATGCTATCAAGAAGATAATTCTCATAACCATAAAAAAAGGCTGGTTTAATAAATACATACAATCAAAATAAGAAGTAATTTCCTCTGGCACTATAAAAATAATAAAAGTAGTGTTGTTATTTTGAAAACGACATGTAGGAATGGAAGAAAATACATTCACAATTGTCCTGAGGGAGAAAATATATTAAGGTGGAAGTCTTTTGGCACTGAATAGGTTTTTGTCCTACCTAATATGTAAACTATTATACGAGCTATGTTTGTAAGACAAATCACTTTTCTTTTGGCAGTAATTTGTCTCTTAACAGTACCGATACTTTATTAACCATAAGCCATTACATTATTAATTTCAGTGGCCTGCAGTAAGCAGTATAGATGGTTGAGTACCCAGCAGTAAATTTTTATCACTACTTAAATATTCCAGTGATTTTAAGTTGTTTTCTAACCACAATTCTTTTTATAGGTGTACATAAAGATCAGCTAACAAAATAACACAAATTCTGAAAATAGCAGTCTTTTAAAGGTATTAAAGAAGACTGTAATAATTTTTAAATGTAGTTATCATGTAGTGCATACAAAATAGAATGTATGAATGTTAGTTTATTGTAAATGATTGTTATTTTCAGTAAATCAGTAAAAATAAAGATAATGTCATATAAACTACTCTAGATGTAATGCCGAGGCTTCTTGAAGTGCATGGAATTCTCTCTCTGTCTCCTGTGTGAACCTGTTTGAATACCTGCTGCCATCAGTGATAAAATTGTCATTTGCTGTAATATACAACAGGCAGACATGCTCTCAAAGACTGACAAGTGTATCTGTATCTGTCTACACAATACTTTTCTAAAGGATAAGAGAACTTTCGTTAAAGATCATATAATCTCTGTTTACAGTTTCTATAGCAGTTGTTGCCAGATATATAAAACCATGAATAATCTTGAGCCATTTGGTGAATTTTGTTTGAATCCCTCTATTTTACAGATGAGGCCCCTGTATTCTTTCTATATAAAAGTATATTTGGAGTACTAGAGCAGCCCTTGATTTGTAATTTAAAAAATGCTATAAATGTGAAAGCTTCCAACATCCAAAAGCAATTATTCCCAGAATTATTAGGTTGGGGAGTGGGGTGGGTGGAGGGGGTTTTGTGGTCCTTTTTGGTTTGAAACAGGCTTAGATGGGCTTTTAACATGACTCAGGATGTGTATTTTCACTTTTTGCAAAATGCTCTTCTAAACAAAGTTTAAAGATGGAAGACTGTATTGGCAGTCCTCAGTTGACTGTATTGAGATTGTTCTTCAGGCAAATATCCAGGTTTCCACATCACCTACACATTAGCTGTCATGTTGGGTCTAAACTGATGCAAGCCATCTGTCTCTCCAGGTCAGGAAACCCAGGCACAGGGCTCAGCGGTTCACACTGATTTCTACTCCAACAGATAATGTGGGTGCAGTCAGCTGGAGTCACTTGGTCTGAGAACTTGAGCCTGATCATGAGATCAGTTCTCAGGCTGTAACCATATTTGCCCACTTAGACACAGTGAGGCTTAGAGCAAATAATGTGAGTAGCTTTGCCTAGTTTCTTCTTCCTCGTTCTTTTGTAATCAACTTTGAAATCAGTGGGTGTAAAGGGAAAATGCTATTTATTATTGCTAATCCTCAATGGCATTTAATCCCTTGCAGTCAGTGGCCAGTTAGGGGTTAGGGATGTAAAGGATCATTTTTATTCACATTGAAATTTACTGCCTGGATACCATGTGGTAAATGTGTGAGGTCAAACAACTACAGCTGAATCACAGTCTGATGGAAGTCTTGTGGAGGACAATGAATATGAAGATATGTCCAGAAATAAAAAAATATTTATGTCTTGTATATACATATAGTGTTGTCCTCTGTATCTATATCACAGACTTATGAAGGTTGCTTTTGCCTTTGTTCACTTAATGAATTGCATTGATTAAGTAGCTATTATTCATACATTTTGGCCTTTTCATGTTTAATAACATCTCCTTTTGACCTAAACTATATGAAAAGAAAAAAAATGCACAGTCGGAACGTAGAATGTGTGACTATCAAAATGCTAATATTGTATTAGAAATCCTGCATTTTTGCCATCATTTGGTTTCTTTCCAGCAGAATACTTTTTCTGATTAGCCCCAGAAAATGAAATTGGAAACATTTCATTAATTTTATAAGAAAGGAGAGGTCTGAGTGGCATCATAGTTCCTTTGTATTTTTCCCCTGTTCATTTGTGCAGCTATAATTACAGATTCTTTATGAAATGTTCATGTCAATCCTTATTAATCTCTAATTTCTAATCACAGGCATAAGTAGGTTTAATCTTCATTGCAAACCTTTTGAGAGATCTGTGGGTTTTGAGGGAGAAATGACATGTTGCTCATCTTCATAATGTTTTCTGGAGATTCTTGTCAGTAATTTTTCCAAAGGGAGAGAAGTTAGCAGAAAAAGGAGGGGGAGAAGAAAAGCTAAAAGGAAAGGACCAAGAATCTTCCTAGTCAAGAAGTTATGTTCCATTTTTTTAAACATAATTATGGCTAGATTTATTGGTGGGTGTGACAGTTCCTGGTTGCACTGCTTCAGTGAAAAGGAAGATAAATGAGGCTACAACACCTGGGAGACATGTAGGGAAGATTAGCTAAGAATTCAGAAACTCTTCTGAGATTCAGAAACCTATGGAAAGACCTGGCAGAGCTGCAGTGTAGAAGTTTGAACAGCAAGGAACAAATTGCTTGGAAAGAAAATGAAAGAATGGTATTTTTAGATTGTTGCTTTGTTTGAAATCAATCAGTGGCAGTGAAGCTAGCAAAAAGGCACCAATCAGAATTTAGCTTTAAAAAATGAGTGCCAATCATATGTTCCTTAATACAGTAACTTTTTCAGTATTGTTGGGTTACAGCCATTTCTGTCAGTAGTTCAGTAGCTACTCCTTAGGTATATAAAAATATACTGTAGACTTGGCTTAACTTTGAAAGTACTGCAATTTTTTTTATCACTTTTTGTATTCACTATGGTAGTCCTATTGGTAAGTCAAATCTGACTTGCAGACGTGGAGTACTGCAGGATGAGCTGAGTCAGCCTAAACTTCACTTACTGTGGTCATGATCGAATATCTGATTTTTGTATTAGGAAACAAGGGTCTGTTTCCAAGTCATTTATAGTTTCAGTGATTTCAGTAGCTTTTATATGGGCTCTAATATATTTCACAGAGGGCCTTTAAAACAAAGACAAACAGCACAAAATAGTATGAACCAAAGAGACTATTTGGAAGTGGGGCCTGGAGGGGTCTAAAACAAGATGGATCCCCTAGAACAATTGGAGTTCATCTGGAGGACACCATGTTGCACATTACTACATTTCTGTATGCATGAAACTATGCAGGTAGAATCTCTTTCCGTGATCTTCTGGCTCCATATCACCCCACTTACTAATCCGTGGCTTAAACAACAGCTTAGCCTTTTGAAAGTGTTCATATAATTTAAGAAGGCTATTTTGTTGTTCGCTTTGATTTCCAAATGCATTATTAATAATCCATTTAAATTTTTCAATATCAAAAATTGTAATATTTATTCAAAAGGCTTATCCAAAGTTTATATGGTCTTTGAAAATGCAAAATTTTATGGTATATTTTGGAAGAATAGGCTGTCCTTTTTTTAATGTTTCTACTACTTCTAGTTTCAGATTGGGCCAAATAGAGATATAATAACTTCTGCATTTTATTTCAGTACTTCAGCTACATTTCTCAGCCGGACACTGGACACAAAATGGGACTGACTCCCCATGAAGTCTAGCAAATGAATGCCAAACTTGAGCTGTTTAGGTCTGTGTCTAAAAGGCAGAAAAAAACTGAAAAGTGTGGCAAAAAAGTCATTCAAGGTAATGTTGACAGCTTTTAGAAAAGAGACGTATATTAGGTACATTATGGCTTGGGTTTTTAAGGGTGTTGAGTTTCTGCTGCTGCCATTATAGACTGTGGATATATCTGACTAGGACTTAGACAAAAATCACAAAACAGGCAGGAAATACTGGTGATGTAACTACTAATTTCATGGTGTAAGAACAAAAAGTTTGATTCTGTGTTGAATAAGTCTGAACATGGACTTTACCTGAGATATTCAGATGAATGTACTGAAGATCTGGTCCAGATCTAAAGGGATATTTCCCTGCATATTTTGTGTCAGTCTATATGTATTTAATGAATGCTACTTTAGATCTTGATTCTAGAACCCTGCACAGGTAATGAAGATTCTGTCCCTCCTTTCCTTCCAATTGGCTTTTGATTTCGTTCAAACATTAATAGAAGGTTTAAATTCCTACAACTTCTACTGTGAAGAATATCAGGCAATAAAATTGCACTCAAAAATAATGTAAATTTGTGCAAATTAGTGCACATAGAAAAAAATCCATTTCTGTCTACGTAGTGCTCTGTTCCCAATTACTGATTTACACAACAAAAAAATATCTTTTATTCCTCTCAGTGCTCATCAGTAGTTTTGAAAAAAGGAAGTAGAATACATTATGGATTAATAGGGAAAGATCAGAGAACAAAACTGTAAACATAACTGTAGCATAAGCATTCAAAAATCCTCAATACAGTGGAAATATGGTCCCCCAATTCAAAAAAGGAGTAGAATTGCAAAAGGTGAAAGGAAAGACAACAAAGGTAATCAGGAGATGGGATTGATTTAATCTCTCTCCATCAGAGGAGAGGTTAACTGACCTATCATCCTATCATCTTCAGTTTGAACAACAGACAGCTGAGGGGAATGTGAAACAGGTTCTAATATAGGGAGGAGTATGGAGAAGATTAAGAAGGGGAACAATTCAAGAAATAAAGGGCATCAGATGGACTCTTTAGTAGGTTTAACGTAAACCAGATTATGTAGTTAAACTAGGAAATTCACTGATAAAATCTGGATGGATTAAAAAATGGTTATACAAATTAGTAGATAAAAAATACCTATCATGGGCTATAATACAGATATGATCTCTCCTCGGAAATTTCCTGAAACACTGATTTCTGGAAGCTGAGGAGATAAATTGTGTGCCCTATTTGTTCATTTTGTTCTCATGGTCTTTCTTTGCCATTGGCCACTGTCGAGTATAGGATAGTAAGTTAGTCTTTGGTCTGAGTCAATATGGTTATTTCTATGTTCTTGGGAAAGTATATTTTTCTACAAAAGAACTAAAAAAAAAAATGCATAAACATGTTTCAGACAACAGGCAGGAAATGGAGCATTTCTCTCTTCTACTGCAAAAAAGAAGGAGCTAAAACCAGAAAAGATACACCAGCTGGTGCATAAGGGAAAGAATGCAGGAAAAATAGTTCAGCAGACTGTCAAAAAAATTTCAGAAACCAGCCACCTAAGAGGAAAGCAGAAAGCAAGAAAATCAATGGAACAGTCAATTACTAAAATGTGACTAAAAGGCATACCAAGCAGATCTGTGGGGCTTGGTCAAATATCATACAATGACTATCTTAACTAGCAGTGAGGTGGAATAGACAGAGGTTTCACAGATTTGCCCAAACACTTCAAATGCAAATTAAGTTATAGTATTTATCCAATAGCTGATAGATTTGTTTAATGATCTAAAAGGAACAGAGTTTAGGACTTTTTAGGTTATCTTATTTCTTAGTGTAGTGAATAATGAGCACAGAGATAATCCTTTCTTGAGAAGAACACAATCAAAATAATGTGATGATATGCTGTAACTTGAAGTGTTTTAGAACATAACAATGAGAATTTGTACTGTAATTCCCACTACTGTACTGTAATAGTACCCAAAAAACATGACTGAGTACAAAAGACACTTTATGCCACTTTCATGCCCTTTTGTGTCTTCTTGATATAGGAAGTTAACACATGAGCCGTTTTGGGAACAGTTAAACAAGATCTTCAGGTAAACTACTCCTGTTTATTTAGAAATATCTTTCTAAGTCCAGAGTAGATTAGTTTTAAACAGGGAACAGTTTTCTTCTCGCAGTTCCAAATCTCTTTTTATTTAATACTTGGCCCAAATGCTTACTTTCTGTCAGATCTAGGGTGACACTGTCAATACTCTTCTGCCATCATCCTTATCTTCTAGATCTCATTCTTCTTGTTTCTTGATGTTTTGCTATGTATATAGAGTTGCACAACTCCATCAATTTAATACCCAGAGGTTGTTTTTCTTAGATCAATTTCTGTGGAATTTCATTCCACTCCCTGATTTTGTTTCTGCCCAACCTTTTGACATGTGCTCCTTTTTTCTAGTGCTGCTCTACTATTTCAGCTGTCTTGTTATACATAAGACTTCAGGTGCAGTGCAATTTTCAGAACTACTACTTCCAGATCTTTCTCCTCTTTTTAACACCCCTCACTAATTATTCCCTGCCTTAGAACAATTCTGGGCTTGTTAATACCTGTTCCTGTCCCAGATTTTCTTTCCAGGGATAAATGTTAACAGAAAGTGCGTGATCTAACCTGTCTAGCACTTCCCCCATTTACCTGCAACAAAATGTAAAAATCAGACTCCTGCTCCCAAACAATTGGAAAAAAGGTGTAAATTCTTAGTTTACAATATGTCTACTCTTCCCAATCTGCTGTTCATAAGATCAACTCTGTGTACCAAGTGCTATTTTTCTCAGAACTGAATTTAACTTAGAAAGTTGGAACTGGATAAATGCCATGAGAAATAAAGCAAAAGCTGTGCTGTTACTTTGAAAGGTGATGATCCACCCCTGGAAAATAAAAAAAAAAAAAAAAAAAAAACAAACATGAAAAGAAAAGAATCAGCTGATAAATATTGTCTAGAAGAACAGAGTAAAGAGTTGATATTTGCTTTATTATCTGAAAAATACAATTATCTGAAAAAATGCACATAATATCTGTGTAATTGTTTATTACCCTTTTCTCCCTTACTTACCTATATGTATACACCATTCCCTTTGAGAGAATTACATTTTCACATGTGTTCATTGTGTATGTATCATGAGAAATCTCTGATCTTAATCTGGGCCTCTGGTCACAAAGTAAATATTAAAATACTAATCAATAAAGTAGCCTGTAGAAATCCCTAGGAAGAATATGTACAATACAGCCAAATAAAGAATAATAGTAAACCCAATAATTATAACAGTCTTCTATTTATTATTAATATATTATTCTAAATGTTGCAATAAGATAGTTGTGCTTTAATTAAGACATTAATTACATATGTTTATAATGAAATAGGATTGAATTCACAAATCTTGGAATAATAACAAGTAAAAAGTTAGGTTTTTCCAGATACTAGAGATAACATATCCAGTTGATGTTATAGCTGTTGTCAGTGATTAGACAGCAGCCTTGATCCTGGTCAAAAGACATATGCTAAAGTGAAAAGTCCTTCCAACCAACCGTGAGAGAGTTTTTCTAACCTTGTCTTAGTGGGAAGTCACTTTTTGCATATCTTAAATGGATCGCTTTACTTGGTGTCTCTATTTTATAAGGATCAGATATTTCCATTCACTCCAGTGAAGAGTATAAAAAGGCTGAAATACAGAAGTGGTTTGTAAAGTACTTTCAAAAGTACTGTCAAAACTTGACATGAAGAGCTTTTAAACTGAAAACAGCAAGCAAATGAGTTACTAATCTCAAATGTCTGTGTGTATAAGCTGACAGCTTCTGTCTGCCCCTTGCCTTTGCTTCCAAAATGCTTGCCTGATGTAGATGGCAAGAACCTCTCCAATCGTGCTCTTTGGCTGTTCCTTCTGAAGCTGTCAGGCCCATTGCATTTCAGTGCTTTTCCTCTGTTTTCTGTACACTGTGCAAGTGTCAGCTTGCTATGGGGAATCAGAGCAGAGGCAGCTGTGCAGCAGAATATGCCAGCTACATCAAGACTAAGAGAGAGAAGGTCAGGAAAGAAACTCTGGAGGATCTTACAGTCCAGGTTACATCACGGGGATTGAGGGACCAGACCAAATGCTGTGAAGCCCAGCCAGCTACATGGTGGCTCTGGGAACATTTTTTTGAGCTACATTCAAATTTTGCAGCCAGATCTTACATATTTTCTTCCCTTCAAATAACTTTATTACCAAAAAGTACCTAAATCTGAACTGTGTCACATCATCCATGACACACAAAACCAAAGACGACATGAATTTTGCAGGGGGAAAGACATGAGATTTATTGGAACTACTCCTAGTCTCACTGTGTTGAAGACCATAGCTTCATTTGCTGTGTGCTTCCAGCATGAAAGAGAGTTCTACTTTGAAAAAAAACCTTCCAACAGCTACTGTATCAAGGGATACTATAGTCAACAAAATTATTTAAAAAAAACCCCAAACTACTGATACATAAGTTATTCCAAACAAAATTGTTAGCTTCCATATTGCTATAGTTCTGAACTGCACCCCCTAAGCAAGTGCTTGTCCAGTGGGACAAGTGAATAGAAATGTATACTCTGAGATAGATACATTAGAATTCAAAATCCCTGCACACCGAGTTGAAAAATCACCTTTTGAAGCATAACTGCTATGAAAGCTGCAACATATGCCCTTCAAATTTGATATTGATTCATTGTGTTCTATGCAAATGTGGATGCAGGACTCTTTTTGTTCTTATGAATGAGGTAACTGATCTCTACCACAAATTGAAATTGTTTTTATTAGCTCTGACTGTAATTATCACAAACAAAAAATGTTGCCAGTCCAGGAGAGATTAACTTTCTCACACAGAATATCTCCTATCTTTGCTGGAATTAATTTCATTTCATCTTATACTTTTTATTTGCTTCTGCTATCATTTCATAGTTTAGGAAGCCTGCATTTTCAACATTAAGAACTTCTGCAGATTAGTTTTATAGGTATATGGAATAACATTTTCTCTTTTGTCTTGTAGTTGTGCAGTTGGATTTATATGGCAGCTATATTTACATATAAAAGCATTCTGCAAAGATTTAATCCAATATTAATGTAAATTTGTTGTGCAATTCAGTACTTTGTAGAGAGACTGTTCTTATGTATGCAAATCCATTATATATATTAAATACTCCACTTTGGCAGATTTCCTTAAATAAGCCACTGGATGAGGCTTATAAAGAATGTCCTGAAAATGCAGCGGAGATGCAAAGGCACATTATGAAGTGAATAATTCAGAAAATGCATTCTTGCTTAAATTGGCATTTTAAATGTCATTTCAATAATCTTATATGTAATTTTAAAAGCCTCGTCCTTCTTGAATTCTCTATTTACAAGGGCCCTGTCAATCATGACCTGTATTGCAGGGTGGGAGACTGCACCAGTGTCAGGCTGTTCTAATTTCCTCTAAGCCACGTTCTTCATCCCCACAGGGAGCGCAAGTTTTCATAAATGCCAATGTGCATTTGTATTCAGTACTGCAAGGACATTTCTCCCATTGATTTCCTTCTGTATGTGAGCGTGAGCAAGAGAGGCGGGGGTGGTGGGGCAGTTCTTCAGCTCTTCATATGCTACCTAAGATTCCCAGTTCCAGAATTAAATTACAGAGAGAGATCCATAATATACGTTCAGTCACTACAATGGCTCCCTTAGGGCTCTTGTTACTAATGGCATAGGCTCATTTGTGAAGATTTTCATGCAGCTTGCTTGAAAGGGCCTCAGCAATCCACCACTTTTGAACAAATTACAGTCCAACAATATGCTCGCCAAAGGGGTTGCTTGGCGTGGAACAGGTTATTTAGACCTATTTGGCTGGGAGAGAGTACACTGCAAGAGGAGAGGAGAGAAGAGAGTAGGAAGAGGGGAAAGGCGGTGATCTGTGAACAATAGGGGGGAAAGAGTAAGCAATAATATAAATGAGTTTTTTACACTTTTCAACTATGAAAATAGAGCCTTAGCAATTAAAAGAAGGCTTGCTTTTGGAACAAACCTCTTTATGTTAAGTGTATGTGGCTTTAAAACCCTTCCAGTGGAAAGAGGTTTATAAAATATTTCATTTGTATCAGGAAGGAAGATTCCCTTCTGTCAAATCTTCATTCTGTCCATGTGGTTTGTGGATTGTAAATCATGGTGTGTTCCTCCCCCAGGCAACTAACAGGGGATTAGAGAGGATGCATCGGGTGTTTCTTTATGATTGCCTCACCAAAAGGCAATAAAGCTCCCACAGTATGTTGAATCACAAAAAAAGAATACATGTTCCAACATCTCAGCAACAATCTTAATTCCTCCTTCCTGGCAAGATTCATCCTCCCATGATCACTTCTTAGGCTCTCTACAAGGACACTCATTAGGGCCCATCCTGTCCAACCTCAGTAAAGGTCTTGTGACACCTCTCTTTTTTCTTCTGTGCACTGTCTTAGGAACATTTGGCTTCATGTAGTTTCCCTGTGCATCATCTGATGTCAAAGGTTTAGAGACAGAGGACTGAAACTATTTTCCTCCACCTATTGACTGCAGGCTGTGACGGGAAGGCTGTCTTCTCTTTCACAGGTCATGATGGGGAGAAGTAAGGGCGAAAGAAAGCTTTGGTCATTCCACCAGAAAAGGTGTGAGCTGACAGAGAGATTTCATCTTCTGTTAAGATGCCCTCGGTTCCTAAACAAAAACTGTACTCATGTTTGGATATTAGATTTAATAACTGCTCTGTTATGTCTGTGTTTACAGACTTCTTTTTTTTCCCCAGATATTAATGGACAGAAAGATTAAAAGTTTATTTATTCATCAGGCTCAACAGTCACAGACACATAAAATCCTTTATTTCTCTTCTCACATTGTATCCAGCAAGGGTTTAGCATGCCACAGAGGTGAACAGTGTGTGTTGGGATAGTTAATTCTTGTATTACTGGCATATCAGAAGCTCAGTCAGAGTTCATTTAAATTTTTCTAGCTACAGGATTGCTATATAAACAGATGGTGAATACACAGGAGTGAGAAGTTATGTCAGGGTTGAAGTGTAGACTCTATCTATAGGTACATGTTTAGACCATGTACAGTGATGGGCATGACCATGGACATTTTCTGAAAATTCAGGTAGTCATTCCTTCTTTTGCTCACATACAGAATTTAAACATGTTTGAAGTCTTTTACCTGTATACCTCGACTTTGGACCTTGACCCGATAAAGCACTTAAGCATCTGCTTAACCAGGAGGGCAGTCCCATTAGTGTAGAGAGTGCCTGTACAGATATTTGCCTGCGTAAGGCAGAACAGAGAAAAATGTAGGCCACCTCTGAAATCAAGCCCTTTATGTTAAAATAGATTTTATTAAAGCAATTATCAGTGAAATCTGACTTACAGAACCACTCAAGGGAGCTACAAAAAATTGGCTGCCAACATATGTTCTCTGTTAATGAAGATAGAGCAGTACTATACTCAGCTCTTTGGAGATAGTTTTAGGCAGTGCATTAAAACAGTAGGTTGCCTATTAAAGGTGGCTTCTTTTAAACCTGATTGGGATAGTTTAAACCAAATTAATTTAATTTCATTAAATCTGCCGTGATTTTCACTGCTATTTAACATTTCAAGAACTTCTTAATAAAATTTTGGGCTGTAGAGGGACATGACAAATCCCACAAACTGCTACCTGTTTAGCATCCAGTGTTGAAGTGTAGAAGGGTCAAGTTCAGGAAATGTCTTTGCCTAATCAGCAAGGCAGCTCTCAACAGAGGAGAACACGGACCTTTGACATCCACATTCCTGATTTGACTCACTCAAAGAATCTGTATCATTCAAATCTTTCACCTCCTCTTCTTAAACTGAAAACAAATGTTTAAACAAATTCAATTTTAATGCAGAACAACAAATACACTTAAACCTTCTATGGTTGCTGTAAAATTGAATCATCATCCTGCAGGCAACATTAAACTCTAGCAAAATTTTCATTCAGTAATGCAATAAATGTAATTGTACCATATGAAGGACAAATGCATATTTAGGTAACGTGTATATGGTACTTTGTAGGCAGAGGCAAGTGACCTCTGCCTGCACTTTGGGCTGGCCAGAAGCCAGGTGGATGTGATTAGCATAGTGTTGAGCCAGAACCTGCATTAATAAAGCTTCCTGATTGTAGAGGCTGCTACTTGGGCTGAGTTCCATACTAACGATGCTTGCATAGCTTCTGGTTACATCTGTGTTAGTGTTTTAGTTCAGAGTATGAATGTAGTTCTGAAATGAATGTTCTGATCATCTCTGCTCATTGTGCTTTGTATTACATCCATGAGCAGTCTCTAAGCACGTGAACTAGGTTTCTTTTTGGATGAAATTAAATGGGAAGGTCTGATCTCAGAATGCACTGAAAGCAGTGCAACTGCTAATGACCGTTCAATTTACAGAGTCAGACTAGAGGCAGTCTGAAGTAGAATCCCCTAAAATGTGTATCGCATGGACATAAGTCCTCAGCACCAAGTGTTTTGCTCTGTAAGTCTGCTTACGTTCAGCCTCTCTGTTTGTTAATGGAGACACAGTCCAAGTGGCTCAGACCTTACAGCCAGGTATACATAGTCTGTTGTGGTCCATGGAAAGGGAAGAAAATTAATGTAAATCATCATTACATTATAATGGAGAACTATAAGTTAATGATGCATAGCAGAATATATTTAAAGTAGCCCACCAGTGTGGGCTTGGCCAGAGGAAAAAATCTTTAAATGCAATTTGATGTTCAATTTCTCCTGTTTCTTTGCTGGTTTTCTGCTATCTATTCTTTCTCACACTGTCCCCAACCATTTGGGTCACTGAGTCAGATGACTTTGTATCCCAACAGAACAAACACTGAAAGCTACTTCCAGTGATGCAGTACTTAGCTTCTTGGCTCTCTTTGGTCAAACCAGAGAACAAAATTATGTCACTGCAGTATGATGTCAACCAGCTCTAGTGATGATACTGTTCATAATTATGAACTAATTATGAAGTAGAAAGTGTAGAAATATGTCTTTATCTTCGAGACCTATAAAAGCATCCACCAAAAGGACACTTTAGGTGTCTAATAAAGATGTTTAGAGGTTGGTCTTCACTACTTAGGTATGTTTAGAAATAGTGACTGGTTACAAATTGCTTGTTAGGGAAAAATCTAGCTCACAGATCACAGAAAGAATAACATAGTTCATCTGGTTCACTCTCTGGCTTAGAGCAGAACTAACATGGATTCAGTTGCTCAGCCTTGGTCAGTCAAATTTTGAGTATAATCGAGACTGGAGCTCTCTATGATACTCTACTTCAATTATATTTTTTAAATTTTTGGGTAATATCAGGTTTTTTCTTATTTTATTGCAAATTTTAAACTTAGTCTGAAAATAGATTGCTGTAATGAAGGCCAAGCTTTATTTCTTTTTATTGTCTAGGATTTTTTACTGTCTTGTAGTTCTAACACTTAGATAATGCAATGTTAATGAAATAATTTCCAGAGATTCTACAGCTGCTAAGTGTTATATAAACCCACACATTTTGTTAAAAGAACGTTATGAAGTTTAAAAATTCAAAAATCAAAAACTCCAGAAATGCCAAAACTAAGGCTGCTCTTCAGACTCTTTATCTTTAAATATTTACTTAAAACCTCATGCATCACTAATAGCCCTCCTGTAAGCTTTGTTTACTTCATAAACCTTGTACCAGCCCAGCACTGGACCTTTATGAGCTTAATTATTGTTATTACATTCATAACTCATAATTCAATTAATGCTTCACAAGCAGTACTGATTTTACCTTCAGAAATCTTTTTTTCTCTGTTGGATATGCATATAAGAAGGGAATGAAGACTGTTTCACAAATGAGAAAAATAAGGCACAGAAGGATTTGGGCTATTTTTTTGTTTTGCCTTGCTTTGTTGCATTACTGTTCCCCTCATTTTCTATTCATTTAATGAATCCACCCCCTGCCCTGCTATGCTTACCTACCCTGGGCCTTGTACTTGGTACGCCACACCTAGTAGTAAGTTTCCCCTCCTCCTGTCTGCCTAGGCTGTAGAGTAAAGGTGCTCTGGGAAGACAGGAGAAAAGCAATGGGATGGAGGGAAAGAAAACACAGAATATTGTGTCTTTGGATGTGGTGCCCAGTGTCTTTACTTGGCGCTGCAGTGGCTCCTCCTAGCTAGAGTGAACACTTACAGATGCAGCAGCATCTGGGGCTCTCTATAAGGGACTGTTGATTTTTACTGATACTGTTTTTGGTTTTGGCGTTTTTGGTTTGGTTTTGGTTTTTTTTTGTTTGGTTTGTTTTTTTGTTTTTTTTTTCTATAGAGGGCTTGAATATACTTAGGCAAAGAGAAAATATAAGTTGGAAGATATTTTTTTTTCTAAAAAGCAAAACGTCAAACAACAGCCAGTTTAAAAAAAGAAGTTATCAGTCTAACAGCTGTACAGCCACAAGAACCCATGAGAAAAGAGAATTAAAATAGCTAGTTTTTAAAGAGTATTTGATTGCATTGCAAAAACACAAACGTGATAAAATTCCCATTTTATTGAGTACAAATTGCATGAAAGTTCTTTCCTCTAGAGACCCTATGCAATCATTTGTTAACCACAAATGTGTGTTAAAGCAAATTGAAATATGAAAGCTTTCATGGAAACAAAACCAAGTCCTGCTGCAAAATGGAACAAGTAGACAAATTTTATATCCTTATTAAACAGGTACAACTGTTTTTGACAAGCCATTTTACTGAACTCACTAGATAGCTTGCAGGCTAATGTAAAGCATAGTTTGAGTGAGAACAGACAAATTTATCCCTAGCTTTCTGCTCTGTCTTTCTGTACCCTAATGACATACCAGACATTCTAAAATCTTGTGAACAGCAGCTATCTCAGAAATGGCATGGTTAGTCCTTGTATTATATGAAGGATTTATTTGTTCTTTTTATTTAAATCAAGAAGTAATTGTCCATCAGATATAAGTAGAAATTGTATAATTTATTCTGCCATTGATTAACAAGGTAATCTCTATACCTGTGTTGTGTAGCTTATGAAATATTTAGCAATACCAGTAAACCTGAAGTAGAGCTCTTGATCCCATGTTTGAGTCAACTTCATTGAAATAATTTAAGCAATCACTTTAAGAGCATACATAAATGCCAACTTACTGGGATGCTTTCCTTAATAAGTCAAGTAGGTGTATAATTATGTTTTGTTGTATATTTGTAAAGAAAAAAACTGAAATATTCACTTCCTTTTTCCCAACACCACCATAGCCTCAAGAAGTTGTGACCATCTGCTCAAAATCTGAGATTTTTGGAATTGTCTTAACTAAGATAAGATTTGGGATTCTGCCACTGGATTGATAAATCAGAAATAGAACTGTTTTATTAAAGGGAATATATAGCAATTCAAAGCTATAGAACTTGCTGCCATTAATGTGTATGTGCTGCTACATCAACAACTAAGTGACAAGGCAGATCGATTACTTTACTCCAGTTGTCCTATGGGTCTTTTCTTTCCTGTCCAATTAGAAACTTTTCTCTACATGGAGTTCTAAATATTCCATGAAAGCTGTTATTTTTTTCACAATTTTTTAGCTTTAGCTATTAGTGGAATGCACTCTCAGGCCTCTGTGTGGCTTAGGGTTCTGATTTCTTACTGTATGATGAACAATGTCACTTCTAGAAAGTCAGCAAGGTTTTTCTCCCTGAGCATCTCCTTATGGTGACACCTTAGTTGAAGATCATTCTTATGACACAGGTACATTTGATCAGAAACCTAGAGAAATTCCTGACTCTGGAATGGTTCCTGCTGAAGAGAATTATGCCACAGCCCAAGAGCAATTGATAGAGTAGCAGAAGGTGAAGCAGATGCAATGGAAGAAAAATGAACAGGTGTCTGGCGCTAAGAGAAGCAGGAGTTGGTTTTCCTCTCTGTCTGGTGTCTAGAAGAGATAATGGCAATACACAGCCTTGCCAAGAATGTGTTGTTTACACAGTGTATGTACACCCACCTGCTCCATCTGAAAATGAGCTTGTGAACTCACCTGACTGAAAAGAACAGAAAAAAGATCGATGTGTTTTTGTATTGTGCCTGTTGAACTGACAAAAAGCATTATAGAAAATTAATAAAGTCCACATGAGGGAATATCAATGTCCTTACAGTTTAAATGAGATTTTTGAATTGCTAGTTATGTCTCTTCCATTCCTTAGTTTGGATGTGGATGTGAATATACATATCTGCTACAAGCATTACACAGATTATCTTTATTTTCATGCTTTCCCTTTTCTGTGAAGGTGTTAAAATCAGCAATGACAGAACTAAGAAACATACATTTGATGTGTTTTGTGTCATGAGACATGAAGTACAGAAACCCATTTATGCTACAGTGAGATATGTCCAGACAACTACTTAAGCATCTAATTAAAATCAGCTGCTAAAGGTAGAGAAGTTATACTAAAAACTAGGTGGAAAGTTAGTCAACGCTTCGGCTGTAGGGTAACTGAGTGAGAGATGGTTTCTTTATTTCAAGAAAATCTGGATGGTTCAAAAGTTGTACCTGCCCAGAAATGTGACTATAAATTTATCTCTCTCTGATCGCTAATATTGATCCCTTTCTTTTCTTAGCAAGTTTACATTTTTAAACAAGAAGCTGTTTCGAAAGGAAAAATGAAGCTTTAAAAAACTGTTAAAAGAAATTTTGCAAACATGTATAAATACTGGAAACTAAGCAGACAAATTTGAAAAAAGTCATTTCCCTGATTAGTTTTGGTTTAAAAGAAACTATCAAAATGTTAAAAAATATTTGTCAAAAACTTACTGACAAGATCATCTTTTAGGATAAGGTGTTGCATCTTTGATAAATCTCTTTCTTGATTTAGATGTACAGTAGATATTCCTAGATAATTGCTATGTAGCTCTATATAAATCTATACACTGAATATCTGGCAGGGCAACCGAAATATCAGGATAAGAGAAATGCTCTAAAACTGAACTGATCTCCAGAGCTGTGGCTGCTGATCTCATTATTTCACAGTAACGGTATCCACCTCTTTTGGCTCTACCCTAAGCTCCCTCAAAGCAGTCATTAGCAGTTCATTCTCCATCATTAAAATGGCAGAAGGTATATAAATAGAATTCTTGGAAAAAGGTGGAGATCTGTATTTAAACCATGTTATATTCCAGCAGGGTGACACTCAACTTCCTGAATTCTGACTAATAGGCAATACCAACATAGGTATTGTATTATAGGAATTGGGGTAGAAGGGAGTAAGAGGGGACTTCCACAACTCACACCCAGAGCAGATGAATAGCGTTCCTTCCCAAATCATAAGTCTGGGGTGAAGTTTCAATAGCTGGAAATGCACACATACTTTGGATATTGTGTTGATGGCCTGTTCTGCCGCAGCTCCAGCCTTTTATAGACGTCATCTTCTTCATGTAACCAGCAGTCATCAAAATCTCCCTGCTCTGTTGATTAGCTTGTGAACTGCATATCCCCTTGCTGTGTTACCCAAATTTTCCTGTCATTAAGCTTAGTCTAAATTTAAATTCACTAACAGTGGCTATGGATTTATAATAGCTTAAATGAGGCTATAATTTGGTCTATTAACTTTGTACAGCTGACTACCAAGATATTTTTCTCTTCTGAGTCAAAAATTCATGCTACTCTTCTGAAAAAAATTTCAGCATCTGCCAACCTTTTTTAAAATACATACTGAAATACATTTAACACATCACACGCTAGTGAATATTTTGATAAACCGTTTGTTCTTTTTCTGAAGTAAAAAGTCAGACTTGTGCCTCCAGAAAGGAAGTACTGAGAAATTATAATGTCTGATCTCTCATGGTTCTCATCAGAAAAAGATACAAAACAACACAATATTCTGAGTTACTGGTGTGGAGCTGAAATTGTTCGATGAACTACTTTTAAGAGGGAACACACATGGTGGAACAAATTTATTGCAAAAAAAATCAATACAGAAAAGCAGTACACAAATTGACCAAAGGTGAGATTTTACTTTGAAACACATATGGTACAGTAGTATATTTTCCTTTAGCATTTTAATAGCCTGGTGTACATACCTTGCACAAGTGCACAATACCAGCAGACTGAACACATTACCTTTTTGGTGGCTTAAACTATTGTTTCACTAATTTTTCTAGGGGTTTTTGGAGGGAGGGAATGGAAAAAAACACATCCTGTTGATAAACTTCCATGGATCATCTTGTTCCTTTCCCTTTTCTTCTCCTGGAAGAGTCTGGAGATTCAATCTATTTTTATCTTTTAAAAAATAAAAAACAGCCACAGCAGAGGATGCATTTTCACATTTCACATCATCTCCAAGAAATACAGAGTCCTGACAACCAAGATAAATGAACAACAAACCAAAAAGCATCAGAGAAGGGTCAAATCCATTTGACTTATGGGCTATTGTAGAGAATGGTGGGTCACACAATCTTTTCTTTTATTTCTGAAGTTACCAAATGGAAACTATATAGGATAAATGTTTCCCTGATCTCAAAATAAAGAGAAAAGGAAGATAACTTAAAAACTAAGGGCTGGCTGTGCCAGGGATTTGCATCTATACTGACGCTTGTTAGTTACCTAACAAGCTTGATTCATTTGCTTAATCTCATAAGTTCAGGAGGAGTGGCAGATAGTCAGTTTAATAATAATAATAATAATATTATTATTATTATAATTTATAATAATATTTTTTGGTGTCAAATCATTTCTTCTTTTACAATCAAGTCCTGATTTCCTTAGTTGAGGAGGAAACCCACCAAATTTTATTTAACCTAGAGACCCACTGCCAGAAGTAAGTCTGGGTATAGGGGTCCCGAGATTCAGTCTTCTGTGTTCTTAGCCATGTTGAAGGTGAGAATATTCATGTTCAAGACTCTTGCTCTTTTCCTCTCCTATCTCACTTATCTCTCCTCTCTCGCTCATGCTTCGCAAGATATAGTAACAGTGCAAACAGTTTCATTTTGACATTGTTACCACATTTAGGAAAAATAATCTCTTCTTTTCTCTTTCCCTTTCCCAAATGAGGATGTATATTTTCCTGATTATGCAGAAAGTTGACAGTTGTCATATAATGGGAAACAGGAAGCTGTAGTCTAAACGATAATACCAATTTGCTGCATCAGCTAGTCAGGAATATGATCATGAAGTCTTGGTCTCAGAATAGGAAAGATCAGAGAAGGAAAGAGCTGCTGTTAGACAAGTGGGATAAATTAGTATTGAAGATTAGTCAGTGATTAATATGTTTCAAGAGTTGTTTTTATACTGTTACAATTATAGATATATACTTATCTCCCCTTCCTGGCTTGTCTCTATTTATGGACAGTAATAACATGAAAGGGAATGGAGAGAGAAACTGGGATTTGTCAGAATGCTGATTGTGCGATCAAGCTTAATACATGGAGCAGTTTCAAACATCAGAAAAAAAGGAGGAAAGGAGGAAGTGAGCAATCTACAAAAGTCAGATTCTTTATCAGAAGTTAATGCCTCTACCATGTTCCTTAAGGGCTATTACAACTCCAACTACTCTTCTGTCTGAAGCAAGAAATACAATTACAGCAATAATAGAGTTTTCCCCTGACTAGCCATCATGCTAAGTTCTGGCATTACTAATATATTTTATCTTCATTGTTTACATCTTCAGCGTTAACACATATTAGCGGGACAGCCTCTATTTAGGTTGATGGAACTAAACTGTCATTGTTTTAATATGACATGAAGGGGTCACACTTTTTCTCCCAAAATCTTCTTCATGTTCCTGTGCAGTGATACAATTCAGGGAAATCATCTGGCTGCAAACTGATGCTTAGTTTTGATCTTGATTTGTCCTCAGCTTCCTTGATTTGGCTCGTTAGACAACTACACAAGCATTGTTATGACACACGTAGGCAGGTGGGACTGAGCCATTGACAGAAGGTGGGAACCAGTTTGTTTAGTGGCTGTACAGGCTTACATTAGACTAAAGTGACAATGTAACCATGGCTTAAACATGAATGAGTACTGATGTCATCTAATAAATACTAACAATTGCAATTGGACATGTAAATAATTAAACTCTCTCATTGAAATTGCCCAAGACCAAAGACAAAGGAACAAAGAAAGACTGTTCGGTGAAGTTATGACATCACTGCAAAATGACTGTCAGATTGAGGAAAGTAAGATATTAGGCTGGATTTAAAAAAAAAAAAAAAAGAACAGAAATATTATGGACGACACTGTACCAATTTTTCCTGTGAGCATGTTGAAGTACATACTGTCTCCAGTACAGATTGTTTCATTTCAGAAAGACCGCAACAGCAATAAATAATTTTCACATATTGAACAATACCTGTAATCAACTAATTAGGTGCAAACTACCCCTCTCTCTGCCTCTCCCTGCACTTTCCCTTTAGCAGAGTGAATGCATTGATAATTCAGTATTGGACATTGTTATAAAGGTGATCCTATCTCCATTTCATTCAAATTCATCCCTCAGACAAATGAATAGACGAAGTTATAAATATCCTCCTAGCATTGCAGAATAGCTAAACACAGTATTACTTTTACCTGAATCATAGATTTATAAAATAATTTTGCTTGGAAGGGATATGTGAGAGTCATTTAGGCCGCTCACCTGCTCAAAGCAGGACCAATTAGATGACTTTTCTCAGTGCTGTGTTCAGTCATGTTTGGAATATATCTCCAAGGATGGAGACTATACGATCTCTCTGGGCAACCTATTCCAATAATTCCAAAGTTTTTCGTAACAGCTGCCTGGAATTTCCTCTGGTAGAAATTGTGTTCATAGTCTCTTGTCATATCACTATGACCTTTCAAGAAAAGTCAGTCTCCATCTTCTCAATATTCTCACATCAGACAGCTGTAGATACTAGCCAGACCTCCTTTCATCCTCTCTTCTTAAGGCAGAATAAAACCAATTATCTTAGCCTCTCCTTATATGCCATGTGCTTCAATGCCTTAGTCATCTTAGTGGCCCTTTGCTGGACTCTTCCACAGTATGTCAATATGTTCTACCGAGGAGGCCAAAACTGGACTAAGTAGGCTAGCTAAAGAGTAATGGTCTCCAGATTACTATGTATGTTTGGTGTGTTCTCCAAACGAGCTGTTGCCTTGTGAAAGATTTTAGCATCACTGTGGGAATTCTCTGAAATACATTCGAAGTGTTAAATTTTGGGAAACGAATCCAAAACCAAAACCAAAAAATAAACCAGGAAACATCATTGTGCCATGGCATTACTAATTACAGTGCACCTATATACTGAAACTTCCACTCAGGTCTCATCACTCCCATTTCAAGAGGGTCATGATGAAACTTGAAAAAGCATAGAAGAGGACAGCAAGGATTATCAGGTGTATATAAAAAATGTGTTTCAGTTCTACAAACGCATGGCATCTGGGACTCCTATAAATAGAATTTTTAATTCTTGTTATTGTATAAATTATACATGTTTTGTGTGCAAGAATGTATATTTGCATCCACGTCATTTCCTGGTCACGCAGGTCATGCAAGTTGTCCTGAAGTCACATATTGCTTTTTTGCTTTAGGTATTACTTTTGCAGCATCTCATCAGGAACCTGTACTCTAACATTAGGTTTCCTAATGTTTCTTCTTCTGAGACTGCTAGGCTACTTTGACCTGGGTGCACAGTAATTACATCAATTCATTGTTGTGGCCAGGATTTTGAGAACTGTTTCCGTCTTTGTATTTTTTGTTTTCATGTTGCATGATAATGATTGCAATACAAAGGAGAGAGACAGGATATGGTTATTCACACTTGCTGTCACCAGGTGCTGTAACTCACTCTTAAATCACTGCTTTGAGTTCTGCAGGCATGCACCTTCTTTCTGGCAGTTTAGTTTAATTTCCCTTCTGCTTTTTATAAATAGTCTGTGAATGGAGCCTAATATTTGTCATGGATGCTTGAGTTAAATTTATATAGAGAAATACTAAAATGAGTATCTCCTCTTCCATCCAGTTTGACTTTTCTACAGCTGGTGAAAAGCTGGGTGGGTCTGGAATAAATAATTTTCATGTGTTTCAAAGCTTCACAAGATTTTGACATCTGTGGTGAAAGAAGTATCAAAATTAAGCAAACCAAAACAAACTTAAACCCCAGCTGCAAATTTTCAGCTCGTTCTTTTTCTGTAGAGTATCAAATTTGCTACCTCAAAGTCCAATTACAGTTCATTTTCTATCCAGTCCTGCAGCTGGGAGAAGTTGAGTGAATTTGCCAAACAGCTAATGAAGATTTTCACTGAAATAAATGTTGTTTAAACAGACACAGTTCAATGACTTTATATGCTATTGCAAAGATAGGGTTGGATTCCAGATTTTAGAGGTTTAGTAGTCACTTATTCTAGGGGCCTCTTCTAGGTGTCTGAAAAAGTTAGATCAGGAAGGAGTGACGTTTTTGAGTGGCCGCACAGTTTTTCTGATGGGATTTAAGCTCCTACAAAAAGTCATTATGAGACCAGATGAAAGTCAGAAATTATGGGATTAGTGGTATGTGAAATGGGTGCTGGAAAATGGATGAGAGCATAGAAGGAACAATAGCACCTGAAGAGACATTTTCCTTTAATTTGAGGCAGACTGAAAGGTACCAACCACCAAGGAACTGTAAGTTTTCATTGAGTTACTGTAAGGTAAATTATATAAAACAGCCATATGTGTATGTAATAAGGAGAGAAGTGGGAGTAGCTGTGAGGCACAGAGGGTCTATCTTGTCTGCACTTCAGGTACTTCTTGCATAAGAACAGAGGAAGATTTTCCTTTGCCTTCTTATTTGATAAAATATTCTGGTTTGATTCATAAGTATAAACATACAGCCTAGCAAATGTGTAGCCAAGAACTGTAGATCTTTTCCCGATATATTTGCACTTTTATGGATATAGAAACTACTAACTTGTCATATAAAAAGCAAGCTATGTTTAATAAGAACACATCTATATTCCAGCTATTTTCCCACTATTTTAAGATAGGATCACTTTATCTGATGATTTTTTTATGGCTGAAATCAGTGATGGTGAGACCAGACACCAATTAAAATTAAGTTGGTCATTTCTGAGATGGCATGAAATCTAAACTACTCCAAGGGAAATTATCAGTTTAGAAAGTTTAGTCAGGAATGAGTTTGTAGTGACAGAGTTGGAGTAACAGAACAGCTCCTTCAAAAGGAGCTAATACCCTTGAGAAAATAATAGGATACATACTCTAATAAGGAAGCTCCTATTTACATATGTCGTAGGAACAGTTAGATTTTTGGCATTCTTTATCCTTCCTGTCTTCAGTTCTTTTGTTTATGTTTATGCTGAATTTTACTTTTGAAAGTAATGCCTCATATTCTGTGTATTGCAACATATCATGAGGGTGGGAATAAAGAAAGGAAAGGGAGAAGCATTATCTGAACTCATTAATGGTAATATGTATCTTCTGTTGATATTTTTGTACATTTTAAGTTCCTGTGTCCCTTTCAAAGACTTGCATTTGTCTGATCTTGGAGTCCAAACTGCTCTAAGCCTGCATTAGATAGGAAACCCATTTAGAAATCCCATTTTCTGTAAGCAGAAGCCAAGGAGCTGAATGTCTGATGAATTTTAATCACAGAAATAAGACCTGAGAGACTCAGTGTGACTTCTGAACTGGTGAATAGGAAAAAAATGTGCTTAGTTGAAATCAGTGTTGTTGATTCTACAAGTTCACTTGCACAAAATTTCCCTGCTCTTTTTCAAAGTAAAAACATAATGCATTATTTATTTAGTGACTGACTCGTTTTTAAGAGTCCACTTTGTGAAATCCCAAGTCTTCCTACAATCATCCTGTGGCATCCTCCCATGTAAATATACTTCATGGAGTTCTGTTCCCATCTAAGGTTTTGTGTGAATATCACTGACTTCATTAATTGCTCATGATAGTAGCACAATCTTCACTAGCATATTGAACATTCATAAAACAGCAGCTACTCTAAAAGGAAAAAAGAATATCATGGCAATGAGTATGTACATGTAGTAGTATACCCATTTAAAAAAAACTCCAAATGTTCATAAACTCAGGGCAAAAACTATTGGAAGCAAAAAATAAAGATTGCAAAAAATATTATAAAACTGTAAGTTACTCCCCAGAAATGCATTAATCTCACCTTGTTATTCCAGAATCTTTCCCTGTCTGCTGCAGGCCGCAGTACAAAGTGGTTGATAGCTACAGTTTGAGATATAGACTGACACTTTCTTCTGCAGCAGTCATGAGTGAGTTATTCCAATCTGTGCTAGCACAGCTAGAAAATTTACCTTCACACGGCTGGAATTCCATTTCAGTCTGTCATGATACACTACATTGCGTCTGTTTCTTCATGAGCTACAGCATTGGTGCAATGTGTTCTCTAAGGTTTCTGCCATCACAAATACAGTCACTGAAGCCATCTATTAAAAGTAAGTTGAGATTGAAATGCTTTGATATCAAAAAATAAATTATTTTGTAAAGAGCCAGCTCTCTCAGGGTTAGAAAAGCTTACATAATAGCTATGATTTTATTTCATTTTTCTTTTAAGTTTTTACAACCGCCTTTTTGCAGGTAATTTATATTGTTCTTGGACCACATGTACTTTAAGATTCTCTTTTCAGTACTTACCAAGGGGTGGACTGCCCTAGCTTTTATTTACTTCCATTCAAGGGTACTAAAAGGGACTAAAACTTATTCATAACTGCTTTTCCTGAGGTTGTTCATCCTGATAATTTGTTGACATGAAAGGTATAAACAGGAATTAGTTAATATGTATTATTCCTTCAAGAATTCAGCAATAAAGCAACAGTGAGGCCTGGAGATTGGGCCAAGCTCAAGGACAGTATGCAAGTTAAGCTTCCAATAATTACCTCAGCTTCTGAATATGAAACATAATTTCATTCAGACACTGCCATTTCTGAAGTCCATACAGAATTGCTATCAAGAATGTGAATTCAAGTGGTAGTTTTCCTCTATTTCCTTAGTGCAAAAGTTTAAAATGATAGAGTTATAACTAAAGATGTCCTCAGAATTCATATTGATACTCAAGCATTACAAAACAGTTCTTTCATTTTACCCCTCTGTCTTTTAAATGCTAAGCAGCAGAGATGGTTGCTTTGACTCATCCTGTAACCTTCATCTCATTTCCTCTCCCAATTCACTTTTGATTTTCTTTCCTAGAGTTACCCGTGACTGGTGTTGTGAAACATACGTTCTATAGTAAATCATATGTGTTCACAGCAGAGCTAAGTGAAAGGCACAGCTTGCATCTTGTGTGCCTTGAGCTCAGGTCTTCTGTGGTCAAAATCAGTGTGTTGCTCACAGTGCTGTCTTTATAATATAGGTAGAAGCGGGAAGCATAGAAAGGAACAGCAGTAAGAAAGGACCATTTGTTTACAGTTAGTAAAACTAGCATGACACAAGCAATAATGTGACTAAAGCAAGACCTGTAATATTAGCTCTTTTACCTCACCCTTTTAAGAGTGATTCTTGTTGCTGCATGTGGCAGATTACAGACATGACTAACATTTCTTATGTATTTATTGACTTTTTCTTCTTTAAATGGGCTAGCCATACATTGCATCTGTTCAATATGATCTGGGCTGTGGGTGTTAAAATGTTATTTACAATGTCCTTCCATGTGCATCAAGGAATGAGCCACACCATGGTGAGCACAAAGAAATAAGCTTTCACGTGTGTAGGCAGGGTATGGTAACTACTGTAGAATTGCTTGAGTTTATAAATAGGAAAATGTATTATCCTGCTGTGGAAAAGGCAAACACATTCAATAGCAGAACTATCCTTTACATTTTTCAGAGGTTAGAAAGCCAAGGATGGTGACCAGCTCTGCAGTAGGAAGTCTATTTTCACAGTTTCCCTCAAACCTTTTTGAAAAGAGGATTTTTAAAGTATTGAGGCACGCAACATTAAGAGCATTCAAAACAATTTAGCAGTGACTTACTGGGTTTTGTTATAATAAAACAATATGCTTTGAAAAATACAGTTTTATAATTAAAGTGATAGGTCCAGTGATGTGGAATACTGACTTCAGAAGCTTCAGTATTAAACAACAGAGTGGTATTTTTAATGGACATTTGGGGACATTTCAACATCATGAGACACTGGAGGTGGGACTTACTTTGCTTAAGTATAGATAGACTTGTAAGATAGACTTGTAATCTGTGTAATTGTCCCCGTTAGCACTATGGAAAGAGAGAGCATCTCCAGAAAACAATGCACAATTCACCCTGCCTCCATTTTTAGTGATTTTTTTCCCCATTCAAAAACCTATGGAGGTAGCTTTCCTTCTTAGTTGTTTCTATATTGTCTATACAGACATCCTAGGCCTCAAGCTTGTCTAGACAATTAAATTGTAGATAGCTGCAGCTTGAATATGTTTCAAATCATATGTTGTTTGAAAGTCAGTATAATTAAACTGTGGTCTGTCCTTCTAGGAATTGGTCCACAAAGCCTGCCTTATAGAAAGTTTATCTTCTGAGGACCTATATGATAGTGCCTTCAGAGACAACAGGCTGTTTGTTTAGCATCATATCTAGTTTTGTCTAATATTTGAGCTAATATTGATGGGCAAATGTCTATCTCCTTTAGATATAAGTGTGATTGTTAGTTTATAAGTCTGTACATCTTTCAGTGTGTAAAAAGTACTGAGGTTTAAAACCACTCTCCTGTTTTCCAAGGAATATTTCACACAAAGTGACAAATCAGTTTGTCTACAGTTAAGTATAATGTCAATTGCTAGAGACTGTAGAGTGAGGAAATGAGGGACATTTGCACCCAGGTGGAGCCAGTTTATGCCTTTGGAAGAAGTATTTTAAAAAATTATCTATTAATTATCAAAATTCTGAATTACAGGAAACCTTATGAAAAATTTTGATTATGAGTAGATCCCCTGAAAAAAATGTAGAGAAATAAAGGCATGGTGGAAGAAAAAAAACTTCAAGGACTTTAAGATGTGCTGATGAAAAGCATTCTGGGAAAGATAGGTACTATATTATTATCATAACTAATTTTTCAGTCTGGGTTTACTACATGAAAAATTCACTATGAAGAAAGAAAACTATAAAGAAAATACAGATCTAGTTCTGCTCATAAGTACACGTGCAGATGAATTCTTTGATTTCAAAGGAAGTCATGCACACATACATATGGGCAACTTTTTGCCCTAAATTATTAATTTCTGTAAAAGTTCTTACTGTACTGTGCACAAACAATGTGTTATCTACTATGGTAAGTGCTATCCAGTACTGATATGTTCATCCCCTTCTCTCAGTGAAAGCTATAAAAACTATGGCCAGCAAGTGTCTCTGAGAACAAGGCCATGCCATCCAAACATTTGAGGTAAAGCTCACAAAGCAGACAAGAAAGAGGCATCCTCGTTCAGATGGCTCTCAGCACCAAAAAATTGTGAGCTGCCTACAGGAGTTGATCTTTCTCCATTGAATGTGTAGGCAGTTTGTGTCTTCTAACTGAAGTCCCTCTTTACACCTGTTAAACTTTCAGAGGAAGCATATGGACACCATTTATAAGTGCAATGCATCCTTGAATATGGTGGTATATGGAATTGATCACTGAACTCAGGCCTCTGGATCACTCAGCAATGAAGGTGGGGGTGATGAAATTTCTTCTGTATGAGTTCTCTAAGTCTTCTCCTTTTCCTGTTTTCATTATTGCTGAATGAGGAATGCCTGGCCTGAGTCACACTGTTCTGTTCAGAATATGCTTGTAAAACAGTCAGTTCAATAATAAGGAGGCTGCTTACGACTTTGAAAATCAGAGAAGACACTGCAAATGTTTCCATGCTCTTCAGTCCCCTTCTGTCTCCATGATTCTATGCCATGGTAAAGACAAGTCTTCATCTTGGCCTAGATATGTGACCTTGTTCATTGGGATTTCCTTTGTTTTTTGAAAATGTATGTTCTTATCTGTATTACAGAGTCTTGGTAGTATACAACATGTACTCTGAATCTCAGCAATGGTTTTCTGAAGATTTAAGTTTTGAGAAGTGGAGAATGAAAGAGGTAGACACTATATATTACATGTATATGTGCAATGAAAAAGGTTAATGTGATCAGTTTTGGAGCTCCATCCCAGCAGATCATATTTTATACAACTCCTGTTTGATTCTAAACAAGAGGTGCTTCAGCACACAATGTCATTTTGAAACTATTTAAGCAGATGAACCAAAACAAAAAAGGATTGTCTTTACAGCATGAAGTCATTATCATTTCCTTTTTTGAGTTCTACAATGAAAAGTCATGTAAGTAGCAGTAAATCCTACATGTTTGACTACACTAGCTAATTAGCAAATAATTATGCCATGGCATTCTGTCAAACTTGCTGGAGTTCCATTAATGTACATTTCAGATTTAGTACATAGAACATTAAATTATTTCTTATCATTTGTTGCTTTTGACATGTGATTTGGGTATTTTCTATAATAAATAAATAAATAAACCCCAGTCAATATATCAGATAGAAAGTTTCTGTGTTTAATTAGTTTTGAAAATTGTGGAAAAATGAATTACCACAAAATTCTTTTGCAATACTTATATCCTTTTCCTTTTTCAAAAAACTGACAAGCAGTTCAAGCTGAGAGTATTTCCTGATAATTATGAGCCACCCCACAGTTTCTACTGGCTGTATGAGAAATTGTAAGCTACTTTTAATTGTAAAAAAAATGAGTGAATCCTTCTTTCTGGCTACTGATTCAGATTAAGCTTGCTCCAGCATCTGTAACCCTCCCTCCAGGGTTGATATTATAGTGATTTATTTAATTTGGAATTGTCAGAAACTATTTGTCTGTCACTCCTTTACACAAACACAAATCCGGGGACAAATGGACAGTAGAAACAAATATAAGAAACTGTGGTTTGGTGCATCAGAGTAATTAGTCAATTTATTACATTTGACATTCCCTTACCAGAGCCTTTTCTGACACTGTCTGCCCTTCAGATGCTCCATCTTTATACAATCATTTACACAGGGCAGATTGTAAAGTTATAAACTTATCTTTGTTTACATTGTATTAGGCAAATTCTAAATTTAGAATGAAAGCAGGGGGAGCCTAGAGTAAATATACTAAAACTGAGCTCAAAAAGAAAACACGCTTACATTATCTCTAAGTGCTACGGACTTGCACAAAAGATTAGGAAATATGTTATTTATGTCAGCAAACTTCATTTTACCGTTCCAGCTTGGAAGTCAGAATATACTTTCATGGACAAAATGTTGTCCTATTTACTACCACTGCAGTTGCAAACTATGCATACCATATGTGGTGGTTTTGGCTAGGGTAGAGTTCATTTTCTTCACATTACCTAGTATGGGGCTATGTTTTGGATTTGTGATGAAAACAGTGTTAATAACACAGGCATGTTTTAGGTACTGCTGAGCAGTGCTTACACAGAGTCAAGGCCTTTTCTGCCTCTCCCCCCACCCCACCAGCGAGGAGGCTGGGGGGGCACAAGGAGCTGGGAGGGGACACAGCTGGGACAGCTGACCCCAACTGACCAAAGGGGTATCCCACACCCTATGAAGTCATGCTCAGCATATAAAGCTGGGGGAAGAAGAAAGGGGGGTTGTTCAGAGTGATGGCGTTTGTCTTCCCAAGTAGCTGTTATGTGTGATGGAGCCCTGCTTTCCTGGAGATGGCTGGACACCTGCCTGCCGATGGGAAGCAGTGAATGAATTGCTTGTTTTGCTTTGCTTGCATGCACAGATTTTGCTTTGCCTATTAAACTGTCTTTATCTCAACCCACGAGTCTTCTCACTTTTACTCTTCTGATTCTCTTCCCCATCCCATTGCAGGGAGGGAGCAAGCAGCTATGTGGGCTGGGGTTAAACCACAACACCATACTATGCTCCGTTTCATGTACACTAGGGCATTCTTACCTTCTTGTGCTCCTTCGGAGGAGAAGGTCTTTGAGTGAGAATACATACCTTTCATTTGCAGCAGGGCCAGTGTCTGCTCTTTGAAAACTGGATCAGGAAAGCTCAGTAACATTGAATAGATTACTGGAAGAAGTTAGGACTGTATACCATGGCTCTCATTTACCTTATGTACAGTTAATAACCCTGTAGATATTTGTGGCATTTTTCTCCTGCAGTGGTTTTTATTATTCTTATTTTTATGCTGACACTCTTTCTCTCTTTCCCTTTCTCTTTCTCTTTCTCTGTCTCTGTCTTCCTCTTCCTCCTCCTCTTTTCTATTTAATCAGCAGGTTTGATATATGTATTTTGAGATCTATGAAGAATGTTCTAAGACCTACCAAGGCTAATATTCTTAAACACCACCAATGACAATCAAAGTAAAAATACCCCAAACTTGGAAGGAAACGTAAGAAAGCACAGCATTTATAAGTGAGTATTTTTTAGATGGGATCATTATTTTAATTTTTTATAATTTTATTCTTATTATTATTATTACATTAAAGGAATGTAAGACAGATAACAATAATGAAAATGAAGGAATCTTATAATGAGTGGGATTGATAATCTCTAATCACCTTTATTTCAAATTATAGATAGTCAATGCCATTCTGTAGTGGACTCGCTAGAATTTCAGAGGCAAGACACATGGTGACTTTTTTCTTAGTTAACTTTGAGCAGCTATATTCCATTAGTTTCCTGTTTTAACATTCTGTCAAAATAATCCACATATTTAAGCAGAAGACAATTTATTTTAAAATTGTAAAGCACTGGAGGAACTGTTTTAATAACTTTTCCTCTTTATTTAAATACTACCACAACATGTTACAGAAAGTTTTAAATGAAATATTATTATGCATTAAGCAGCCGTTACTTTTTACAAGGCAATTTCTAATTTAACATTTTAAAAAATCACTATAGGCTGTTATTTGAAATTACATTCCAAGAAATTGAAGTTTTTATGAACAGCTTTCCAATAAAATTTTATCAAAGGTGTAGCCATAGCATTTGAATAAGTTTTTATTATGTGTAGCTTGCAGTTTAACACTGTAAAATTATGTAATACTTAATCTAAACTAAGCAGAGAGTGCTATATATATACATATAATTATAGAATCATAGAATCGTTTAGGTTGGAAAAGACATTTAAGATCATCAAGTTCAACCGTTAACCTAGCACAGCCAAGTCTACCACTAAACCATGTCCCTAAGCACCACATTAAATACCTCCAAGGATGGTGATTCAATTACTTCCCTGGGCAGCCTGTTGCAAGGCTTGACAACCCTTTCAGTGAAGACATTTTTCCTAATATCCAGTCTAAACCTCCCCTGGCGGAACTTGAGGCCATTTCCTCTTGTCTTATCACTTGTTACTTGGGAGAAGAGACCAACACCAACCTCGCTACAACATACACACTTCAGATGTCTTTTTATCTGTCTTGTTCAGAGTACAGACATGTTTGTTTCTAACCTGATTTTCTAAGAGGCTTTCCCATGTGTATTAACAGTTTTGCCAAATTTACACAAAAAAATTTACAATTAATCATGCTATTTAGGAATGCCAGAATTTAGGAAATATATAGTTTAAGCTGATCTTTTTTCTTTTATTATGCTGTAGTGTGGATTTCCAGGAAGTGAATTAATTTATATTAAAAAACAGTGTAAGCATGCACAGCAGTGAAATATTTCTGTCTTCAAATCATACTTCAGACATTTTACATTTGCAAATGTTGATTTGCACCAACTGTGAGACTACACATGCAAAGGAATTCAAAAGCTACGGCCTTGTTTTGGCATGTAACTCCAAGTATCTGACATAAATCTGAAAATGCATAAGTTATTCAGCTCTGGCTGCAGTTTCGGATAACAGGTAAATATACACATTTGTCACGCAACAATCCTAGGAACCGTTTTGCTACACTAAGAAAAAAATTCTTCTCACCTAATTTTATAGCTGTTGAATTTAAAATAGCTACTTGGATTAACTCTATATGCAGCTGGAGAACAAAGAAACATCATAAAACAAGGATGTGCACCTGTGTGTGTAAGTGAGTGAAAAAAGGGCAATACTCTTTTTCTGTTGTATGTGAATATCTGTAGTGAAGACTGGCAAATTGGTTGTATCAAACTGGGAAAATGCAAGAGAACTAGTTTGTAGTCAAGATAGCCAGCTGGAAGATAATCAGATGAAAAGCTGACCTCAATGTGGAAATTACTGGTTTGAGTTTTTTAGCTGAAAGAGTTAAGCCAGAGAAATACATAATAAAGGCACAGTTAATTAAAAAAAACCCTTTAATCATATGGCTTAATATCAACAAGAATCTAGGGGATTTATACAGGTTGACATCTCTTTGATGATACTGTAATTCTAGAAGGTTTGTTTGTTGGTCTAACTCTGTTGGCAAGAGTAGATAGACCAAGGCAGTAGTTATTGGTGTTGTATTAAGAAAGGGGCCAGACAAATTCTAGCAGAAATATCTGTTGATGGCTATTAATCTCTGGATGACAGTGAGAATATCCTCAGGAACTGTCACTGTATTTAAACTCTTTCTATACCTAAGCACCCATTACAGCTATTATTAGGGATAGATTAGAATGTTAGATGAACACCTTGAAAAAATTCTTCCAGCTACGGATTCAGACTCCTAACTTTGCATATCTCCAAAGTAGCTGTCTGCATTTCAGATATGTGTTTAAGCTCCCATTATAGTGAGTGGAGATCTAGTTAAACAGTCTAGAGTAACATTTTGCTGACTTGCATCCACTGCCAGTTGTAAGAGCAGTTTGGTTTTTGCCAATACTTACTGACAGATCATTTCCTGACCTCCCCCAAGCTATTATATTTCTCTGTATTCTCAGTTTTTATTTGAAAGAAAGTAAATCTCTAAACATTGTTTGTGAAGTTTAGATGTGAATTGAATACAAACAACACACAGATATGTGAAGGAAGAACGGAATGACTCTGAGAGACATGATACATCCTTCCCCGCTTCATAAACAGTGGACAGAGAGTTTCTTGCAGAAGAAAATTCAGAAAAAAATTAAAATTTAGCAGAAGTCATCACCTCAAATCTATTTATTCCAGGAAGTTTTCTTAACTTCTGCACCTTAATTAGGTGTTTTACATATATGATGTGAAAAAACTTTGCTTCTCTACAGTTCAGGCCTTCAAGATTACAGCCTTCTTATTAATTTTCTGGAAAGAAACAACGGATAATGGTGCCAAAAAGAGTTCAGTTTTAACAATATAGTCAGTTAATGTTCATCCAAGCCTGCAAGAGCCAAAGGTAAGGATCTTTGCAATACTCTAGGCATAACTAGGGAGAATCAAGCTTGTGGAACCAACTAAAGCCAAGAGGCAACGCAGTCATATTTTGAATGGACTTAGAGATAGTGATGGAGACTGGATATACTCCATCCAATTTATCATCTTGATTTCTTCTTTTAACTACTGTCCTTTTTGTTTTCTATGTACTTATGTTGTTTTTCCATGAGATGCTTGCTGTTCAACAACTAATGAAATGACTGGTGTGATTATAGTATACATGATAATTATCATATATAATAGCAAAATAATAATAATGTATACAGTATAATAACATTAATAATACCTGATAGAAAAGTGAAATATATAGGCAAGAAACAACCCAAACTGTGAAATATTTCTCTTTCACCATGTCTACAGTAGCAAGGAATGTCTAGGTGCTCATGTCAGCAAACATATTCATCCCTGCTGAGAAAGTTACTGCTTTCACAGTGAGACAGCTTTTCAGTTACAGCAAAATAAAAGTTTATCTTCTGTAGAAGTGCCTTTTGTTTTTCAGAGACAGAATTTCCTAGAACAAATGCTGGTGCCCTTCTGTTAAAGTCCATAACCACTAAATCTGTGTAACTGAGGATTCAGTGTCCCATCTCATCTCTTATCATCGGCCAGTTTTAATATCCTTTATCTCCCCAGAATATTTGTCAAGGGCTTAGAAATCATCTCCAAGGTGCAAAGCAATACATTTCTGAGGATTTTAAATGGGTGAATTTCTCCCTGCATAATTAACATTCAAAGAAACTTACTCTTTTTTAATAGCATTTGGTTAACAAGTACATTTGGTTAATGAGTAGCAGTGGTAGTCTGCAATGACTCGGAGATTTGCTCCCTGTATTGCTTTAGTGGAACACAGAATATGGTGGCACTGATAAAAAGTAGCAGCTGGTTAAAACTTCACATACTGAGTTTATTTGACCAGAATAACAGACATCATAGTTTACCTGCGGCCATTCAACATGGCCAAGTTATCAACTACTAATAGCCTTCTGACTCTAAGATATTAATAGGTATGCCCTCCTACAAAAACATCTCTTTGTTTGAACCCTTCAGATTTGGACAATGAATGATATATGGTCATTGAGAATAACTAGATACAGGGTCAGGTCTTGAAAAGTGTATTCAATTTTTGCTAGTGTCATGTATTATTTCATATATGCCCAAATGCATTTAAAATGTTGTTTAAAGTACCACTGTGGGCTTGTAATGTTTACCAGAAAAGGGGGAAAAAAAGCTTTTTGTGGATTGTAGAAAAAAACAAATCTTTTGTCTGAGCTTGAGTGTGAGTAGATAAAGTATCTCATTGTTTTATATATTTTGTTGAGAACTTTGTCACCTTTAGATGACAAAAAACATTGTGTGCATGAAAGCATTTCAACACTGAAAGTAGGTTAGATGGCCAGGTTAGTTGGTGTGTCAGATAGAATAAAATCATTCATGAGACCTGACTTATGTCTGGATTCATGTGATAAAGTGTAGACAACTACATCCAAGTTTGCCATCTAGATCATCTAGATTTGTTTTATCGTGAAAGGGGAGAAAGAAGATCTTCTATTCATGTCATCCTAAAGAAAGTATCTAAAATACATAAAAGTGATATAGACAAAATAGGTCAGATTAATTTAGCTTTGAGCCTGATTTTATCCTTTGACTGTATAGAAGAATAGGGTGACCTATACAGATGTAGAAGTTAAAACTCTAGAAAGCTTAAGTAGATAAGGTCAGTCACACTCAACCTTTCAGTTAAATCATAAACAAAGAACTTTTAAGTGTTTCAGTCTCTTCATCTGACAATACAGTTGATCATATTAAACCACTCATAAGTCCTGCCTGTTAACATTGGTTAGTGTGCTACCCAAGGACTAGCACCAATTTGATAGCTGGATCTGGCACTGGACTTGAAAGTTCTTACAAGTATAGGCTGCAGGGATATAATCAGAACAGATATCTCCCTTCTGGGCTATCTTATACCCTCATGCAGATTTTTTGAGTGAATTTTACAGTACAGAGGAATTGGAGAAACACCACAGAGATCCAGGTACAGCACTAATGTTTTTAATGCTCATTGATATATTTATTGGAATCAAATACAGTAATAATAAGCTCTTGTACTGGTTTTGCTGGCGATATAGTTAATTTTAGTCACAGTAGCTTGTATGGTGCTGTTTTGGATTTGTGACCAAAACAGCATTGATAACACACCAATGTTTTAGCTATTGTTGAACAGTGCTTGCACAACATCAAGGCCTTTTCTGCCTCTCACCCCACCCTACCAGCGAGTAGGCTGGGACTGCACAAGAAGGGAGGGGACACAGCTGGGACAGCTGACCCCAACTTACCAAAGGGATATCCCATACTATATGATGCCGCGCTCAGCAGTAAAAGCTGGGGGAAGAAGGAGGAAGAGGGGGATGTTCGGAGTTATGGTGTTTGTCTCACCAAGTATCCATTACACATGATGAAGCCCTGCTTTCCTGGAGATGGCTCCACACAGAGCTTTTGCTTCACCTATTAAACTGTCTTTATCACGACCCACAAATTTTCTCACTTTTACCTTTTACGTGAGCAAGCATATGTGTGGGACTCAGCTGTCTACCAGGTTTAGCCCACACTAGCTCTTAAAAAGCAGAAGGAAAAATTAGGAAAAGCTAGCATTATGTCATACAAAGTTCTGTTAAGGATTTAGTTTTATTGTTTTGAGAGGGAAAGAATATGCCCAGCTAAAAAAAAGCAATATGGATGACATTTTTAAATTTCTTAATAACCTATCACACTTGTTACTGATTCTTTTAAAAATACTTTCTTATGTCTGTGATTTATCTAACTTCTGTCTTGAAAGTATCAGCACAGCTGCAAGTGTAAAACACAACTGAAGTGTATATTATCTTAGCAAAAATGAATGTTCCACTTCCCACAATAAATATCTATTAAGAAAATACGCACACCTAACAAAATTAAGTCAAGCTACCACCGGATACACAAATACCCCAATCTATATTCATTTCTCTAAGAAAAGCTTGGGAATATGTTTTAATCTTATCATATATTCTAGGAAAGCTAACAAAGCTATACTAAGATGGAAAGCTCACTGCCACAGTCCTTACAGAGAGAAATGATAAGGAACACTGTGCAGAGTTTAGGACTTAAAGAACGTTGAGTGTAATTATCTCTATAGTCTGATGGGTCTTCCTGTCTGAAATCTGTTGAACTCCAATAAACTGTTTTCCCACCAAGAATTACTATAGTGGCATGGATATGGCCCATTCTCCGTCCAGAATAGCTTGGCATGGCAGGGTAGCCAGAGTTACAATTTTTGTGCTAATTGCCTCTTAAAGCTGGTCTAGAAGATAAATAGCTAGGGTTATCTGAGCCTGTGCAAAGGATTTGTATTGCTAGAGGGGATTTTCTGTGTTTCTTAAAGGATTAACAATAAAATTAAATCTTGGAATAAATCATTTGGTAAAACAGTTGTCTTTGTTTCAACCTAGAAGCAACCTAAGGTCATTATAGTCTACTAGAAGGACGATGCCAGGATGAATTAACCTTTATTTAATGGGACACCGCACTCTAAAACAGGTCACAAGGTAACCTTATTGCTTAGCACAATGAAAAGGGCATTGTAGAGAGTACAGGGACAACTGTACTGAAGTCCTCACCTGGTAGAAGTCCTGTACTCTGAAGAAGCACATAAGTTCAGGATTTATTACTTGAAATAATCTGTGTAATACTCACAGACATTTTTGTATCAATGAAACAACAGAACCTCATAAGTCATTATTCTGACCTTGCTACTTTGAAAAACTTCCAAAATTACTGACAATAAAAGCACATCATCAAAGTTTTTTCCTACGTAAATAAGGGTTAGATACTGTAGACAAAATAGCAAAAGTATGGAATGTGACTTTGGGATACTTTTGTTTAAAAATTCTAGCTACATTAAATTTGTGATCTAGTTACTATAATTAAATATATGTCAAGAGTATAAAACATAAAGCATAAAACAAAATAAGAAATTATACCAAGGAGATCTTGTACTCAGCGTAAGTAATATTACAATGTCAGATATATTTTAATCACAAACTAATAACACCACTTTCTGATATTATCCTCAGTAGGAGAGAGGGGGGAATAAGCCAGATATTTGTATGTGTCTGTACACACACAGAGACATGGGGACACACTCTTACCTGCTGCCTGGTTGATAGAGCCTTCACCTGGGAGATAAGAAATATGGGCTTGAATCCTCTTCCTCTGAGGAGAGAATTTTTCTCTACATTGGCTAGTATGGAAAACTGGGTGGCAGTCACAGGCACTGATTAAAAAGAAAGCCAGTAAGTCTTCATTTTGGACATTCATTTAGAAATTCATTCCAGGTCAGTGCCTTTAAGTAACATAGGTATCCCTCCATCTCACTTTTAAATCTCAAAAAAAGCTATACTAGAGTTAGGACTTTGCCTGTTAAGATCTGAGCAGCAACATAATGCAAAACACCAATGCCTAGGAAACCCAGACAGCCACTGAACTGAGGTTTTAGATTCCATTTTCTGATTTAGGCAGTTCAATCTTCCTCAGTCTTGCCTTTGACACCTGATTTTTCCTTTTAATCTCAGCCATCATCTTTTAACTGGTCTCTGTTTCTTTCTTCTTGGGGTGGAGAGACATAAAATTCCGAGTAAAAACTGATTACATGATACTGTCTTTGACTGGCTGTGAAGAAAATCAACTTGCAGAGCACAGACAAGATCATTCATAGCTCTTTTTTTTTTTTTTTTAACGAGGTACATTTCCTTCTGCTGTCCCTCTTTTTTCACAATATCGCTTTTCATGGAGGTATAATATGGTACTTAATACACCACGAGCAAATTGTTCTTAAAATGAAATAACATAATCTCCACTCAACCAAGAAAAGAAAATATGATTGATGTACTTTAACTGAATTACATGAATGAAGGTCAGAGTGTAGGTTCATGCTTTTGTGTCATATTGGTATGAAAGGTAAATCTTAATATGGATGGTGGGAAACCTGACAATCTTTCATTAATCGTTCAAGCTCTTGGAATCTCAGCTCCCAAGGATAAATGCACACACTGAGTCTTCCTAGACTGCTTCTTATTATGAGGGGTCAGATATTAGATACATGAAGTAATATAGCTGCAAAAAAATGGGGCCTACTTTTGCATATCTAATAGTTATTCCCAGATACCTTTAAATTCCTACATATTGCAGAAGGAATAACAGTATAAAGATATGCTTTCAGATCAGACAACACTAGGAAAGCACTGCTTTTCCTGATTGTTTATTTTTTTAATCTCGTAAAAATTTTTAAGTCTTATGGCATTGTTTCTGTGTACTGTTTGAATTAACAGCTGTATGATAAAAATGATGCTGCAGTGAGGCTGCAAGGAAAACACGACAGTACACTCAGGAATGACGTGAAATCATTGAGGATTTGAGCATAGTGGTAATGGCTAAGCCACAAAAAATGCAAGTAATGCCTATGTTCTCAAATTTTATTTTGCACTTTTTCTGCCTCTGCTGCCAATGTAAGCAAGACAACTTTACCAGTGGTGAGTTACAATGACCTGAGGGCATCTCTAATTTACATCAGCTGATAAAATATTTTAAAAAATGAAACTACAGATGGAAGATTGTAATCATGCCATTTCCCTTACTGTGGTAGCAGTAGTGAGAAAAAGTGCTGTAGTTTATGAGCCCTGATATTCATGTTTTAAGTCACAAAAACACGTCCATATGTTCTAAGAAGCGTACTTATTTGTTATGAAGCAGTGCTAATCAGAGGAATCTGAGTGATTCGTTTGGAAATATGTGATTCAATGATGCGGGCGGTTCCTCTACAGTCTAGATTGTTTAAAAAGAAAGGTTGACTTTATCAGAATTTCATTAGTAGAGGCAATTCTGGCAAGATAAAAACATATGTTTTGGTTAGTAGCTACTTTATTATTTTTGGTATCCTACAAAAAAAATAATGAAAATATTTTGATTATACTGAAATGAAATGTTTCCTTCAGTCCAATTAATTAGTACTCACTGATTTTCAGATTTTTTTCCTTTTTCTGAAACTTCTGTTCCTAGAAAAAATGAAACTAAATTTCAGGCTCTTGAAATCCCTTATGAAACTATATGATACCTCTGGCCTCTGCTCAACTTGAGTAATGATACTGATTTTGGACTCTGGCTCATCATGCCTTAGAAGTCCTACTGACAGTGGTAGAACAGTACAGGTGGTCATCCAGAAGAGTATGGCTTCCTATAGAGAAATACAGCAGAGTAAGAAGCAGCACTGAATCAGAAGGCCAGGCCTTTTTGTTTTCTTTCTGTCTCCCAAGATGTTTTTTGTTATTCAGACCCTGATGATGTGGAGCTTCTAAGGAAGAAAAAGTACTCATGCTAGTGCAGGTCTTTTGCTCTTTCACTGTGTCTTTGGCTGTTTTGTCAGCTTTTGTATACTTCTGCCCACGTAATATGAAGGAACACTGAATCTGAGATCTGTGGCACTTTGATAAGTGAATTGTTTGATTTTCCCTTCCTATCTTATAATTTAGGTAAGATTAATCCATCACTATATGACAAATGAAACAATTAATCTTTTTGTTTCTAACATAAGGTGCTCTCTGTCTTATTTCATTACATTGTAAAATACACATTTTTATGTAAATATATAATCCAATGTGAATATTTCCTTGAAGTTTACTTGAAATTTAGCTGCAAAATAACCAAGATGTATACACTATTATTTTTTTAAAATTAATAATGGCATTAATGAAATGAAATGACCCTAAAGTTTTGCTTCCTTTGTCCTTTTTTTATTCTCCTATCATTGTAAGGATAACCATTTTTTAAATAACAGTAAGAATGTACTCAAATACTTTAGTTATAACTTCATAAAATTCACAATCTCTACTGTCATATATTATTTTATAACTGTTTTAAACATACTCGTTTTCTCCATACATATTTGAAATAACATCTGTATGTGTGTTACTGTACTATACTGCATTTTATTCCCCAGTTGATATTTATATTCCAAATTTGAAAGGCTTGCATCCTTTATTCATTCACCAATATTTGAATATGAAATGAAGTTGAACCTATCATCTGTGATGATAAAAAACCTAAAGATAAACATTGAAAATATTTTCATTCTCTGTGTGTGTTACTTGGAAAGCTTCAGAAGACATTATTTTAGGGTCTTAGAAAATTTTTCATACAACTTTTCAGCATTTAGTTTTATTTTGACATTCAAAAAGAAGCTTTTGGCACTAAAGCTTTCTGAATAACACTGATACTTCTTCCTATTCACTGTTCACATTTAAAAAGGATGCACACAATGGTATTTATCCAGTTTGCTGTGAATTAAGATGCTTTTCCACCCATCACTAATCATCAGTCCTGCAGCTTCCTATAAAATGGAACTTTAGAGATTGGATTGCTGCTGCAACTTCCATCAGGGGTTTTGATATTTTAATATGACACTCCGTTATAGTTACTTCCTCATGTTGAATCATTAGATATTTATGTAAAGTAGCATATCATTATCTCTGTTGCTGAACAGTGATTATTTCGAAGAGTTTGGATTGCTATTAAGTGAAGACAATTTTTGAACTGTTTTAATTTTGTATGCGCTAAAGTCTATATGCCTGTTCAGCTTTTTTCTGCCTTCCTACTCTTTGATCTTTTTTTTTCCCCCTTCACTTCATTGTGTTAAAGTGGTTGACAAGATGTAGGGCTGGCTTTTCAATACAAGTGCTCATAAACACAGTTAATTCAAAGATTTGTTGTCTTGGGAAGCAGGTAGAGATTGACATTCCAAGTTCCTTTTATGTAAGGAGTCTGTAATTCCAGCCACATGCCTCCCCTCCCTCCCTCACCTTGTGTTGCTTTGAGTTTAGCACTAGGAATCTAATATGTAGATACCAGGGTTTGGACAGTACAGGACTAGTGGGACCTGTAATATTTAGTGGTCTGCAAACAATGCCAAATCTATAACCTTAAGCTCATCCAAGGGTTTATAAAAGGTTGCTGTACTTGTAGCAATCAAGCAATGCTTATCTACATTGCATTGCAGGTTTTTTGTCTGCAACCTGCAAGTTCCCCTAAAATAAACTGCAAATTAAATAAGGCATTAAATGGGCTTTTTTTTTTCTACTATTGGTTTAATAGATAAAAATAAGTTTTCACTTGCTGAAGCTTTGCTTTTTTTTGTTGATCAGAGGGTGCTCTATGAAGACTGAAATTATTTTGGTGGGCTCCAGTGAGTCCCATCTGTCCTAAGATTTCAGATATACTATAAGGCACAAATATAGTTTCTCCTCTGTAGGGACTCAGGACTGCTTAATAGAACTGCTCCCCTAATTTGAATTTTACCCCTGTTGCAAATAGGAGCAGGGTAATTATAAAGTTCCATGAAAAAGGGAATCTGCGTTAACGGTATCCCACAAAGGTCTGATGTTTCGCCTCGTAGACTGTCCTAAGCAGAACGCCTTGACTGCATGCCTCAGTTGTAAACAAGATACATCAGTCAGATTGATGACAAGTTTAAGTTTTAATTTTGTCACTTTTTCTGCCCCTGGCCACAACTTCTCTGGAACACACTAGGGCACATAAACATTTCTTGCAGACAAGTAATATGTATAACTGATTCATTCATGTAGTAGTCACTGTTGTGTGTAAAGAAAATGGTATTTAAATAGTCTTTGTTAACTGGATGGGAACCATTCAAATATTTTTCTAGTCCCAATGCCTTGTGCACTTTTAAAGGGAAAAATGAAGAGACTATTTTTATGGCAAAATAGACTTACTACTGATACCAACATATCAAAAGAAATACATGCTTCCCGATTTAAAAAACAAACAAACAAAAAAACCCAAACCAACAAATTCTTAAATTTTAATTTGGAAAAGTGATCAAAGTAAACATTTATATTTAATTGCATTGCAATCCTTTACACTGTAATCCTTTGGGTATGTATACATTTATTTTTTTTTCTGAAAACTGAAACTCTTCGTTTTTCACTGGTGTTACAGAAGGTTGAAATATGACAACTTGCTTAACACAAATCATAATTTTCTTTTTTTTTCCTCTGAAATCTGTAGTTTGAACCAAATTGTGTTATGTAATGTGTAAATAACTTAGGAATCCTGTTTATTATTTTTTTTTGTTTCTTATTTTTGTAAGAAAGCCCTAAGCTTTCTAATGCCCCATATTATTTTTGCTGCATCAACCTCCTTCCTTCAATTTCCTAACTACAAGCAACTTCTTTCCCATCTCTGTGTGGTGTCTCTGAGGACAGACTTTGAGGCTGGTGGTTCCTCTCCTGGAATACAATGCTAGCTAGCAGAAAATTGCATTATCTCCATCAGTCTCCATTTCTGCTCTGTTTCTCCATTTATGTTGATTCTACACACTCTTTTTCTGTTTCTGCCTGGTTTCCTTCTTTTCTCCCTGTCTCTTTGCACAGATCAGATTCTTCAGTGGACTTGATGACCTTTTAATCATTGGGTAATCAGACTGGTTAGGCACAGTGTTTTTGAGAGCTGGTGGGTAACCGTGAGTGGAGCGCAACAACTGCTATTTGCTGAGTTCGTAATGTGTCAAGCATGACTGAATCAGCAGTATCATCTGATTCATTGTGGTCCAGATGTTATTGAAAAATGCCTCATGAACAGTCATTCCCTTAACTATGCTCTTGGCCCCATTTCTTTGCCGCCTTGTTCCTGCTTAAATGATCTGTGGCCTTTCTAGTTGTCCTCACTGTGTTGAAATAGTGCTGCCTTCTGGAAGCGCTACACTATAAGACAACCTGAGATATCTTTGACCAGGCTGAGGTCCTCCAAACCAAATTTTGGAATTGATTGACTCAAAGTGTGTAGCACAAAGTTATCTTACGTTTTCCTCCAAAATATGATTCATGCAGTCTGTCCCGCTGAGATGTTCATGGACCATCATGTATAAACAGAAGTGTTACTTTATCATTAACCATCGTTGCCATTTGTCTGTCTTAGCTCTTTTTCTACTGTCAGCCAATGTAATACCTGTGACATCCTGAACATCAGACCCCTAATTGTTCTGGAGAGAGTAATCATACGCATGAGGAAAGTACAAGACGCCCTTGCATCTGCACTGATCTACAGACAGTTTTCAACTTCCTGACCTAATTCTCCAGTTTTTGATGCCACTGATTTTAACTGAATATTGACACCTGACAGTAACAACAGCATACTCTCATGAGTATCTGTTTTCAGAAAGGAGGGGTCAGAGTTATTTGTACTAAGAATAACGGATAAACTGACGTGAGCTTTAATAGGAGAAAGATCACACTGTAGAAGCAGTTATACATCCTCCTGAATGCCACTGGGCAAACAGATCTAAAACTGGGAAACAATATGATCTGCAAATTTATGATATCCTTTCAAACTACTTAATGCCTACTGGCAGCATTTTCTTGTAGAAGATTAAGGATTCAGTTATTCCATGGCCCACAAAATAATGATCTTTGCATGGTTCTGTTCATTGGATTCTTGCAATATAAAATCCATTGCTCCCATCATATACCTGCTACTTCAAGAAACAAAACTAGAAAAGATAAAATATGCTGCCAAAAGCTTTGTCAAAAACTTTGGCCAATATGAACTGAGTACAGTGTTACATCAATAGTCTTCAAGCCCCTTACTAGAGTTTCATGTGTGTCCCCATTCCCCAAACTACAGAGAAAAAACCAGCAGAATCTTAAACATTCCAACACACGTGACCATTTTTCTAAATGTTATTTCTCTAGGAAAAGGGAAAAATTAAAAGGTCTAGTATATTTTTATGTGACAATTTTATAAATGGCATTCCCACACTTTTACTAGATGATAAATTGAGAGTCTCAGATATTTTGCTTGCTTTTTATCAATATTGTGTCACTGAAGTACTGTCATTTTTTTACTGCTTCATATTAATGCAGCAGTGGTTGAGTTTTGTTTGAAATTCTTTAAGCCACAGATAAGAATCATTGGCTATTTTCAGGGCTCAGAAGAAAAAGAGGAAAGCAAAAGAAAATAGAAATTTCTAGCTTGTAGTGCACTGAACAGAGGGTAAAAAAAGAGCAAAAGAGAAAAAATAGTTTCAAATTATAAGTTTTCTGGTTGTTATGAGTTTTCATACTGTTAATTAAAATAATTAAAAGGGTTTAAATGTCTGTATATACACTGCATTAAATAGTAGAAATATTTTGTGTCAAAACATAAAAAAATGAGTGCTTTTTTAATTTTTAGAATTTGTTTTTAAAAGACATAGCTCTGAGCTTAAGGATTTTCATGCACAAAACATTGTAAAAATGCAATTATTTCTCTGAAAAATACTCTTTAGCACATATTACAAAGTACAAAAAAGCAATAGTTATAGCAAAAAATATTTTCTAGTTTCAAATTCATATTGAACTTTGAGCAAAATATTAATTTCATGCTAAAGGGGAAAAATTTAAGCACAAGGTGATATTAAGAGAAGCAGGATTTATGTGCCATGTTACATTTTTTTACCTTTATAATCTTATGTAAATATTTTAGAATACTACTTAAATACAGTCTTTGAAAGAATTTAAACAAATCATATTGAAACATATGATAGATTCTCCCTTCTACTGTACAAACAAATTTCATCTCCTGCAGTATATTCTTTAACATGCTTTCTAAATCAGGTATTCATCACACTGAAAATTTCTAGATTGTTTAAAAGGACAATTCTCTGAGGGTGATCACAAACTTGTCTCGGTTTAAGCACATCTTTGGTCTGGAAAAGATGAATTAGTGTCTTCAAATATAATTTAAAGCAAACTAGACATTTAATGTCAAACACCCACTGGATATTCAAAGTATTGGTTGTGACAGACGGTTTGTGGGACAGATTCTTACCTCATGTAGATTGATGAGAATACATTAACATCAGCAGAGTGACATTGATTTATGTTGCCTTTAAAATATGAACTACACATATTTGATGTCTTCTTTTGCATAGTCTGACTCCGTTACAAACATATTAAGATGTCTGTCCATAACAACAGTAAATTAATAAAGAGAAACATGTTTGCATGTGTCTTTTCTGTGACAATTATATTGCTTTCACTTCCCAGAAATGCCCAGTAAATTACAAAGGTGTTTCTCCTGAGCACAATAAACAATAAATTTTATTAAGGGAGACCTTATATTCTAGGTACACACTAGGTATCAATTAGACCTCAAATGCCAATCTGTAAGTAGCTACTGAAATGAAGAATTAGGCATATGAAATGACAAGGTGAACAGAAGAACCCCTTTGATTCAGTATTGTTAGTTATACACTACCAAAAGTCCACTGACTTCTCTAATAGAGCTCACCGTATTACCATTGGTTTAAAAAATGATCAGCACTTTCCCACAGCGCAACAAAACCCTTTGCTCTGCTTTCTGCCCCCTGAACAATGCAGCCTTTGTTTGGCAAAGTAGCAGATCCCAACACTTCTGAGCTTTTTAACCTTTCTTCGTGCTGGTGATTACATTTGCAATTCATGCCATGTGGATTGTGGATGCTATTTATAAATCCCTGTGGAGGTAAGAAAAAAAAAGAGGAGGAAAGGTTAAAAAAAAAAAAAAGGAAGAAAAGAAATTAATCTGTTTAATTCCTCCTGAAAAAGCCAAACTGTCCAGTTTTTAATGCATGTGAAAGTTTTCAAAACATGCTGAGCGGTTAGAGCAGCAATGTCTCACATGCCTGTTTATGGATATACCTGCTGTGAACACGAGAGAGCCGAGCTGTTCCGTAGTGCGGGGGTGATACAGTTCCTGGAGCCCATTCTACCATTTGCATCCAGAACAGGACACCCAGAGTTAGCATTTGCGTATCAGGGATAACATTTTTTGCAGATGTTTAGCGAATGGAGAATATGAACAGGAACCACCTAATCTTCACTGAACAGGAGTAACTTCTTTGTGACATCAAAATATGTTCCCAATCTTTGTAAAAGACAGCCTTGAAAACAAAACAGAAGGAAAGAAAAGGAAAATTTCTTTTTTCAGAGAAGAACTAGTTAAATGCCTTGACCTGTTCTCCCTCTTCTCCTTGACTTCTGCAGTCCTTGTATCTGACAAAGATGAAGACATAGCAGTTCTTTGTAACCGATAAGTCTTGAAAGCAGGTGGTTTTGGGAGACATTTTGTTGGCAAAGCAGCACCTCACAGAGGCATGGTGAGAGCCATATGCCTCTAGCCAGGTTTTATTCCATAGTCACCATTTACTTTTTTTTTCCTGTGATGCATGCAAATCTCTGTCAAATAGTGTGATAGAGTTATCCTACTCATGAGAAAGAACAGAAAGGTAAGTTGGGCAGACCAAGCAGGATGAAGGTGCTTTTCAAACTATTAGCTGAATTTGTCCATTTTGAATTCCATTTCTGAAGACAGAACATCAGATTCTATGAAAAGAAAAATAGCAGAATTTAACATGGGGGGAGGGGGCAAGGAGACAGCAAAACTGAGATGTTGATTAACTTTTTTCTGTGCACAATTTCAAGTGATCTGTAAGCCAAATAAGGAGAGCTCTGTTTCCTGAATTGCAGCTAAGGCTTCTGCAGAAGTCCTGGAGGTACTTCAAGCTGAGACACTCCTGGTAGGGACATCTAGCTGTTGAGTTGTATCAGTCCCAAAGTCATGCCCCTGAGGAACAGCGTAGCTCCATTGTCGCATACAAAACCTATGGATGTTTGTATGTGAGCCAGGAACATTAAATATGATGCAAGACTTGCAGCAGTAGTTCCAGCCTTCCACAGCAAGAAAATAGACAGGCATATATATTAATCTGATTTTATCTTTCTTCATCTGACAAAGACTGAAACAGGAACACAAAATAACCTCTCTTTCTTCTTGGAAGAACTCCCGGCTGACAACAGGTCTAAAGGAGAGAGGCTGGCTTAAACCAAATCCGCTGAGAGGCAGGGATTTCTTACATTTCTCTTGCATTCAACTGAAGCCTAGACCAAAGAAAGTAATATTAAAGGTTATGTTTCATTCTGCTACAGTGGCATTTCTTAACTTAGGAGAACATGAGTAAAGGTGGCCTGTTGAGATTTGACATGACAACCATTGTCATCCTGTTGAGGTACAGCTTATAGAACAGATGTCCATTTATAGCACAGTACAAAATCTTTAATGCCTTTTAAAAGCAGAGCTTTTTAAAAGTGCATTTCTCAGAGGATCCTTTTCTTTTTTTTTCAGAGATAAAGAGATTCCATACTTTATGTCTGTGGCTACTGCTGCACAATGCCCTCTTTCCCACCCCTGGTGTGATTATTCTTAGGGAAGTCACAAATGAATAATAATATAATTTTCTTTCAAGTTACTGGAACAACAAACAAATCCCAGACCTCTTGCTTTTTGATAATGATTGCAGATTTCAAAAAAGATAATAATTAGCTTCAAGGAGGACAAAAAGTTTCTTGCAAGATCACCAAGTTACTTCTTCACAATCTCAATGCTTTCATGATTTTAAAATAGTAATATATAGTTTAATTAAATAAATATTAAATTAACATAACTTCAGAAGCTTAACTTACACTTAGCACCAGAATACTCTTAAATGTTACTTATAGATACTTCCAAACTTTTAATTCCTTCTATTCAGTTATATAATAGTACAAATATGGACTGCTTTCATTATTACTCATTGTGAATAATTCTCTCTTTTTTCCCAGGTTTAAGATAAGTAGTTCAAAACTTCCAAGCATTCCAAGTACTAAATAGTTCTGAAGTCTGGCAAATTTCTTTCTTCTATTTTTGAAAGTCTAATTCAAAAAGTAAAGTCTCATATGTAAACTTCTCTTCAGCTTTATTTAAGGATTTTCTTATGCCTCATTGATTTTAATATGATAGAAATGTGCATAAATCTTAGCATGTGCTTATATACCTTTCTGAGTCATGGCCAAGATGGTAGAATAATCAAAGGTAAAATCTATTATTTCATATACATAGTCCTATATTTGATTCTTATACTACAAGAACAATACATCCTTCATTCCATACAGTTGGGGTCTACCACATCCTTCATGGTTAATTGTTCATCATGGGATTAAATAGAAAAGGGTGTAAGTTAATAATGCCAAACATACACATTAGCAGAAGATTTTAAAGGAATAAATGAAAGGCTTCAAATTCCAATTGACTCTAAATGGGATGTAATTGGGTTTTTTATGCTTTAGAAAATATCCTCCATTATAATATTTCAGCTTGCTAGCTAGAAGTGGCTGTGGTTTCAGATGATTAGGAAAGCTGAAGCTTGTATTTTTTGAAGTGGAAAGGTGTGGACAGTACTTACTCTGTTAAGTAATAATAGATCTATCTCCCATTAAACTATGGGAAATAGAAGCAACTAGGGCAAAAAAATCAGATACAAGTGGAATAGATATTACCGTCTGTATAAAATATTGGATAGCAAATCTTAGTTTGAAAAGCACATAATGAAATTTAAAACTACCTGTTTTAAATCCTTTTAAAAGAAGACACTCCTATTACATTAGATGTCTGAATATCCCAATACAGAACTTTGGGTTAGCATTAGCTGTTTGCTGCTGCAGCATTCAAGTACTTTCTAAAAATACTTGTTTGTTAAAGATGACTTATCACATCTTCAGAAACATTATTGGTACCACTGCTTTCCAGAAAGAGTCAAATTACATGATAAATTCATTTAGCTAATATCATTCATAAAATGCATAGGATGACGCACATATTGTCTAGAAATCAATCCTCTTACTAACATTAATTCCTAGAACATTAAATTTATTAAAATGCATATACTCAATGGTGTCATGATCTCCTGTTATATAGCAAGGCCTATATCATTAGACTGCAAAAAGCTCTGCAAACCTGAAAAGCTAATAAAAAAGACCTTGAGAGTATCATTAATCTCATTTTACAAATGGAGAAATTAGAAAATAAGATATTAAGTATCCACAGTCCTTCTTCGCAGTAAAGAAGCATGTCCCCATTCTCTTAAATGAAAGCAAAATAGCCCTCAAAATGGAGCACAGCCAGGCAACAACTTGTACTGGAGCCATCTCTATACTCTTAACAACTTCTCACTTTGTATACTTGTATTTCCTTTCTTTAGGTTTTTCATTGCAGGTGAAATATTTCTTACTTTTTTTCTTATTTAGGAACATGCTTTCTAGCTTACAGGTGATGTAAGCATCAAAAGCAGCAGCAGTTGCTAAACAAACTTTTTTTCATGAACAACAGAGTAAACAGCCTCATAAAATCCACATGAGCTGTCAGTGCATGACTTTATGGTTACCTTGGGGCTGCAGCAATTAAAATATGGTATTTACTTAAAAAGAAAAATGTCAGGCTCTTTCAATTCTCAGATCTATGAGTTGGTTTTGTGTTTTAACTACTCCTTTTTGCTATGGGACCATCTGGGATCTGAATATTATTAAATTGACTATAATAAAAAAATTATATTACTCAATTTATTGGGTAGGCTTTCTAGAGACTCTAGCAAGTTGATGAGGATGTCTTTAGAGAACATGGGTGAACAAGTCAGAATGATATAGTTGGAAAGGTGTCTTATTCAAAGCTGAGATATTTCTAAAATCTTGGCTTCTCCTCTGTATTAACTGGTTACAAAATCCTCAGCTGTTGAAAAATCTGGACTTGCAGTGTGAAGAGGAATGCTCTGTGCTTGTGTCTTCTTGTTATTTTCCACCCTTCTCTTTCCAAGAATGAAAGCTCTGAATGAAGATTGGAAGATGTTTAATTGCCCATCAAGTAGAAAAAATAGGAGACCTTTGTTAGTATTTAGCTAATCAATATTTAGCTCACCTTGCCCTGAAAGCTTCTTGTTTGGATTTCACTTTAAAGATGCATGAAAACAATAGCAGTACTGCTTGCCTCCCTTGTTCCCCCAAGTCCACTATTTAGTGCTGTGACATTTATTCAGGAAACAGACTTGAGCTTCAATCTCTCTCAGACCAGCATTTAAAGACTTTAAGTGAGAAGAATCAAAACCAAGCCTGTACACAATACTTTCCCAAGTTTTCTAGCTCAGGAAATTGTTAGAAATTTAAGATACTATCTATTTTGAAAAAGATGTTACCAAGCTCATGAAAAAAGAAAGCAGCAAACTGAGATAGCAACTTAATCTACCAAGATCCCAGTAGTTTAGAATTCGTCTGGGACACTGAACCTAGAAGCTCTAGAACCTGATCTGAATAAGGGGAGCATGGATCTGGCATATCCCTGCTAGTGCTGGCTCTTCTGGGATGATGAATTCTCCTCAAGATCTGGTCAGGAATTCTTATCTTGAGAAGGTATTTCTTGACAAAATCTTCACTGAATGAGCATGATTCAGCAAGAACTTCAGTTGCATTTAAAATTATTCCATTAAAAAAATTTCCAGATGGTTTTAAATATGAGTTCATGCACACACACATGTGCAGTGCATACAAACAAAAAACTAATGGATCATCTGCTGAGGCAGGTTTCTTGCCCTGACATATTTTCACTGTGCGTTTAAGAGATAATGGCATATATCTGCAATGTAATTTCTCATGACAGTCTTATATCTGTGAAAGACTGTGCCATCATTGGTCTTAGTAAGTCTTCCTGTTTATTTCAAATTCTCAGATAAAAAGCTGCATGGGTTAAGAACTTAAAGATGTGTTTCATTACACAAAAATGGGTATTCAACACAGTAAAAAATTATGGATTATTTAAATCTGCCAATATTCGATACAGCTATAGATAAAAGCAAATATAAGCAGAGATATAAACAGATATATAGACCCAAGTTTCGTTCAGTGAAATTTAATTTTTGAGCCTGGACAGTTAGATAATAGATCAGAAAAAGCCTACATGAAAAAGGACTGATAATCAATCATTCAGATGTAATAGTGATTGTGTAATTCCAGATCATGACATTAACAACAAAAACTGGGTGTATTGATTAATTAATAATTAATAACAACATGTTACTAATATATTAATGCAAATTAAATGCACAAAATGTATGCTGTGGCATTCTGCAGACTGAGATATTGATGTCTGAATGACAGTCCATGATAACCTCGGTATCTTAGACTTTCTGGGTACAGAGCTTTCTGACTCCTTTGCAATTTATCTCTGCATGTTTACACACATTCAGGTAAAATCACAGTGAGACTCTGAGTGATTGGGTGACACCTACAAAGCTGAAAAATGAGTCAGGTAAAGCAAGGACCTGAATCTAGCTTTCTTTCAAGTGAATGTTGGACCACATTGGGATACCAGCTGTCCTATCTCATGCCTTCATAGGAAAATATGTTATTAAATTATATTTTTCCATTTCCATTTTGCCTAATAAAACCTAATGTCTGGCTCTACTAGTTACTACTAATACAGCAATTTAACAATGAACATAAAAAAGGGAATAGTATAAATGAAAAAAAATGCCATCTTCTACTCATTCTACTTAAACAAACAACAAAATGCTTTAAACACAATTCAAATTTTGTTTTTAAGAAAAAAAAAATCTCTCTTACAAGTTATATTGTCTTTTTTACTTGCTTAGTGAAAGAAATAGCTCCTGTTCATCTGCTATCTATGCCCTATTTACATCATTTCTCCTGGTTAATAACATGTAAGGTCCCTTTCATACTACAATTTTGCCTTCCTGTGATGCAATGAAATGTTTTGGGTTTTTTTTTTTACACAACATGGAGATGACTGCTTTGTAGCCTGAAGACACATGGAAGAGAAATGATTTCAGTCTGCTGTTTGGGGAGACACCTGAAAAAGTCATCAGGAGTGATGGGTCTGGAAGCTGAACTTACTACCTAGCTTTGTTTTTTTTTTTCCTGTAAAAGAGAAAACCGCTGCCAATTTCTCCAATTCCTGCAAGTGAGTCAGGAGCTCTGTTCAAAACGGAAAGCATAGGAAGAGCCAAAAGTCCAAGCCAGTGTAGAATTACATTCCTCGTGAGGATGGCTTCAAGTCTTTGAAACTCTTCTGGGATTATTGTAGATCTAGGAGAATCCAGCATGTATGGAAAGCAGATTCATATCTTGTATGGGGAGGAAGAAAGTATATCAGACTAGCATAGCAGGAAAGGATCTCGTCACAAAATTTTTTTGTAAGTGTCCATTTTACACAGTATTTCTGCCTAAGTAATTTGGGATAAATCAACCCTCAGTGTACACTGAAGTATACAATGCCTGTGACACAAAAGTGTATTTTCAAACATCCTCAGAAGACTTTTCAAGCATTTATGTTAAGATTTTTCTTTTTATTTCTCTCCTCTTTATTTTCCTTTTGCAATATGAGAAGTGCTCTCTACTTCTCACATTTTTTCATTAATTAGCTGGCTGATGAACTATGGCCAGTTCCACAGCTCACTGAGCATTCTAATATTAATATCATGTAGCTTTGTCACTTTACCCTAATGCTATATAGCTTCTACTGTATAAATAAACAGCAGCTCAGTAATGAGAAAGCCTCTAGGTCTTTTTGCCAGTGGGGTTTTTTTGGGGAGGGAGCAGATTAGGGCTGTTTTATATGTCTTTAGACAGAGAAATTAAAAAAAAAAATGGACTGGTGAGTTCTGTATGTGAAAACAGTCTTGCAATCAAGCAAATAGAATCAAATGGCTGGTTTAGAAATATTACATGACCAGAAAAATACTGGTGGAAATATGAAGAAAGATTTTTTATTATGGGGCAGATTTCTGGAGAAAATGTGAACAAAGTTGTAGTTAGTGCTCAGTTTTGAGCCACCTTTTGCAAGACAGATACTGACAAACTGGAGCAAGTATAATGAAAAGATCAACCAAGATGATTGGGGGCTGGGCCGCATAAACTACTGGCAGAGACTAAGGAAGCTCTGTTTGTTTAGATGGAAGAAGAAGAGGCTGAGAGGGGGGATCTAATTGCAGTCTTCAAGTATTTAATGGGAGGTTACAGAAAGAAATGGAGTCAGACTCTTTGCAGGTACTCCGTGAAGGGATTAGAGACAATGGGCACAAGTTTTAGTGAGGTAAATTCTGAGTGAATAGAGGGGAAAAAAATCATAACAAGAGCTGCCTGGACAGGCTGCAGAGCTTTCGTCTTTGGCATTATTCAAAACTCAAGTGCAAATGGTCCTGAGCAACCTGATAAAACTTTGAAATGAGCCTTGTTTTGAATGGAATTTTACCTAGGGTCTAGATGATTTCCAGAGGTGTCTTCTAGCATAAATTATTCTATGATTCTATAAATTGAGACATGTAGTTCTTTGGATTTGGGGGGGTTTCTTTCATTTTTTTTTTTCTCAAAAATAGTTAACCAGACACAGTCTGAGAAAATCTTCATTTTAAGTACGAGAAAGAATGAAAAAAAGTAGGCATCAATTTCCCCTGGAATGACCAGTTTGGTGGGGATGTGTTTGTATGAGGTTGTTACTTGTCTTTGAGCTTAGTATAGCTTTGAACTTCCTGAACCTGTGGGAAACAGGCACCTGGTGAGCAGCTTGTGTCTGAGTAGCTATGACTGAGCCCACGGGGACGATCTATATTTCCTGACTGAAGTTTAATGAAAAAAAATTTTGCCACTAATAGGACCATTGAGTTTGAATGGCTCTGTTCAGGATCTGTGGTTGCTGGAGCTTCCCCATGGAAAGTCCCCCATGGAAAAGTGGAAGTGGGAAGAGACTCCATTATCTGTTTGGAAAGCTCAAAAGACCACGATACAATAGTCAGTGGAGACACCTAGAGGGTTGTCTGGTCTAAAGTACAAAGCATAAAGAGCTGAGACGGGTGTTCATATGGGTGATGAGAACACTGAGACTGTAATCACCAGTTTTATCTGGGATAGTTAATTTTCTTCACTGTAGCTGGTATAGTGCTGTGTTTTAGTCTTAGTATGAAAATAATGTTGATAACACACTGATGTTTTAGTTGTTGCTGGGTAGTGCTTACACTAGTCAAGGACTTTCCAGCTTCCCATGCTCTGCCAGGTGCACAAGAAGCTGGAAGGGGAGGGGATACAACCAGGAGAGCTGATCCGAACTGGCCAAAGGGTATTCCATATCATGTGACGTCATGCCCAGTATATTAAATGGGGGGAGTTGGCTGGGGGAAGCAGCGATCGCGGCTCGGGGACCGGCAGCGTCGGTCAGCGGGTGGTGAGCGGTTGCAGCACTTGTTGTTTAGTTTTGGGGTTTTTTCCCTCTTCTTCCAGTGTTTCATCTCTCTCTCTCTCATTATTTTCCTTTTCATTATATTATTATTATTATTATTATTATTATTATTATTATTATTATTATTATTGCTGTTTTATTTTAATTATTAAACTGTTCTTATCTCAACCCACGAGTTTTCTTACTTTGGCCCTTCCGATTCTCTCCCCCATCCCACAAGGGTGGGGGAGTGAGCGAGCGGCTGTGTGGTGCTTAGTTGCTGACGGGGGTTAAGCCACAACACCCAGTCTGTAACTTCTTTCAGGAATAAAGTGTAATTCTGTGTTTATTTCACAGTCAATTTTTCAGAATGATCTTGTCTGAAGGGAACATGTTAAGCCACTGGAACTTTGGAAATGTTACAGATCTTGGCAGTCCACTGCTCTAAAGGGTGTAGATACATTATACTCACACACAGAGACAGACATAAATTTACATGCACATCCATGTTGTGTATATATATATATATATAGTCTGTATATATATGTATATTAAGTATATATATACATGTATATAGTGGACTATTCTGAAAAGACTGAGGTGTAATAGCAATCCTCAGCACATTGCTAGCCACAGAGGTCACAGAAGTACACTGTCCCATCCTTTGACGGACTAATTGCAGGATAATTTTTGTTCAGAAAGCATGGCTAGACTGAGACATGCTTCCCAGACAACTAACAGAGCTCTCATCTGCTGTAATTTGTTATTATTAGGAGAGAGAATGTCCATAGTGAATAGCAAGGCAGTGGAACTACTTTCCCAGTAATAAACCAATACACTAATCAGTTAAAGTTTTGTTGTACTATTTTTTTATTTGTTACTAAACAGATCACACTGATCAAGTTTTCTTCAAGTCACCCACTATTTTGCATATTTCTTTTCTTATTTCTGAAGTTTGGCCAGTACAATTCATCATATGTCTCTATATTTGATTCTTAAATCAGGAGTTTGCCGATCACAACCACAGAACATATATACATATGTAAACCCCATGGAGAGGACTTAACCAGAACTTTCTGTTGCATCTGTAGAGAAGAAAAGGGACATTCTTAATCACTCTGAAGGATATACACACACAGATGTCAAGATTTCAATTTTAAAAAAGGAAGTTTCCATGAACCAAGGACATTGGTGAATCTTAGAATTAGTGAAGACTTAATCCCTGTGGATGAAGAAAATATTGAAATGCACAATTTCAGTCATGTGAAGAGAATTCAGAAACTACTTGAAGAGACAGTGCCCGTTATTTAAAGACATTTTATCTTGAAATAGTTCCAGACTGCACAGTAGACTACAAAGATCACTTCACTAATATTTCAGGGTTTGTTTACAGGGTCTTCTGCAAACAATTTTTTCTCAAAAGATACTACTGTGAAGGACAGCGTAAGCTCTATGACACAAATCTGGTGATATTTTGCTCATGTGTACTGTTTCTCATGCAAAATGAGCTAATGCACAAGTTAAAACAGAAGATAACAGCTTCTCCATCTGAGTTAATGACATCATACGCTAGGTTAAGAAACTGTGATATGAGTTCTACACCACCTTGCTCTGCCTAATAGGGTGTCATAAAATCATCATGTCTATGTCCATTTCTAAAGTGATTTCAGAATGTGGCCTACTCTGGGGTTCATTATTATAACTTAGAGAGGGGCATGGTCATTGCTTACCAGGAGCATCACTCAGGTCTGCATTTCTTTTCTATTAAAACAAGGGAGACCAGTGTGCAACATAGATCATAGCACAACCTGAAATTCTTTTGCAAACCAGCACAGAGGTTAAATTGGAACATGGTCCTTATATAGACCTGTATAAACCTGGGGTTAGAAAAGGAATCCCTATCTCCCATTTTCTTGTCAAGATGCAAGGAACTGGCTATTTCTCTGAGATGTAGCTTGCGAAAAAGTTATTTGTCTCTCTGCAGATTTGGGACAAAAAAAATCATTTAGAAGATTTTTGAGCGGGACACTGAGACAATCCTTGGTATTGTGAGATTTTCTGGCCAAAATGGAGATCTGATTACTTTCTAGCAGATTTTTCTAGCCCCACATCATATTGCAGCAGTTTACTTGCTTAACAACTTGTTCCATGACAGTAAATGTAAATTCCTAATGATATATGGAATGTCCTTTATGCCCACCCTCTTCAGCAAAAGAACAGTCTGAAAAATATCACCACTACTTGGAATAGTCTAACAGTGGTAAGCAGAAGGGGGAGAAACTCTTTCCTCATCAGGCAATATACACCAGACAGTCTGGCCTTGAACTACCACGCTGTCTTTTTCAGTTGTACTCTGACGTGTGTATCATAAAACTCTTGGTCATAGATCAACACAAAGTGGAACAGCTCTCCATGTCTATAGTAAATCTGATGATGGTATGTCAGCTTCTGTAGGTATAGACTCTACAGTGATGACTCTGAAGTGAGTGCATGGTGAAGTGTGAATACTGCCTTTAAAACAGTCCTTCAATATCTTTTAAGTTGTGTTATCTTTCTTGTGACCTCTTTTCCTCATTCTCAGCATTTGGTGTATTTTGCCCTATCACCATTATATTGGCTTTTGCTTAGTCATGATTACATTTACTGAGTGTTGTATAGATTTTCTTTTGGTTTTGTTGATATAAATGATAGCATGTCATTATTCTTCCCATGCTCATGAAATGGCACAAGAATTGTGAACTATAACTGTAGCTGACTTGATTAAGAAAAATCAAGCAAAGTGGGGAAAGGACAGAAAGGTTATGCTGAAACTATCCAACTCTGATGTTTCGTTCCAGCTTCCTTCATCTGGAGAGTTGATGCAATGACTTGGCAGGAGTGGACCTGATTGGATTAGTGATACAATAAAGTAAGCAGTGAAACTTAACCAGAGAAGTGTTATCACAAAGATGATTTTATGACACCCTATTAGGCAGAGCAAGGTGGTGTAGAACTCATATCACAGTTTCTTAACCTAGCGTATGATGTCATTAACTCAGATGGAGAAGCTGTTCTGATTTTAAAGAGTTTTGAATGCATGAAGCTATATCTATACAGTAGCCTGAGAATAAAGAAGGAAAAAAATTATTATGAGGGACCTCTGTTACATGTGAGAAATAAGTAGAGAAAGTAGTAAAAAATGCCCTGAGTGTCTAGTCTCAGAGATAGGCTTGGAGTACCAGAAGCAGAAACAGGTTTAGAGTATGACTACATATGTATGGAAGAGTGTGCCTCAGCTGCCATTCGGCTGTCAGCCTCTCTGGAGTACCGATACCAGAATAAGCTTCGAGTCCACTGTTAGTTCTGATAGGAAGTCTGAAGGAGAAAACTGATAGGCGGCCATGTGAGAAGTCCAGTGGAGTTGCAGAGAGCACAGATTGAGAAATCAGCATCGATTCAGAAAGTTCTTTTAGACTGAAGCTGAAGTTAAAAAGAAGAAATAGAGCTCTGGCTCGCTTTTTGAGAAGAGCTGACCTTGTGCCCAGAGAAGTAGCCAGTGGGAGTTTTGGTAGATGAGGGGCAGCTCTTCCTACTCTTCCTCCCTTCAGTCAGAAACATGACTTCCTGATTTTAGGGGGTATAATACCACTTAGCCAAAGGCATGTAAGTATTGATGCTTGTTGGAATCCCACTTCACCACAACAATGGCACTTTTGGGAATGTCTTGAGATGTCTACTCTTGGAACCAAGACATCCAGGAAGAGCATAAATAAAATACAGCTATCTCAAATTATTGTCAGGGGAGCATTTTTAACTAGACAGATTTTATAGGGATGAGTTTGTTCATTGGTGGCTCCTGTGTCATTTATTTTCAGGGTAGACACCACTTATTCCACATATCTTGTTGTCTAATATCCTAGCAGAGCAAACATAGAGTACTTAGCAATGTGACGTTACAATTAACTTGCAATTATTAAAACAATTGATTTGTCTCTGATGTGAATGTTCCCAGGGAAGAAATTGTAATCAAGCAGCACCATATGGACAACAGAGATTTGGATCAAACAAAAAAGAGAGAGTGACTAACAAGAAGTGATGAGTGTAAGTTATTGTTATGCTGGAAAGTGGATACAAATTTACTCCTGTGTCTAAAGACACTGAAGCTTGGGAACTTCAGTACAAAAAAATTAATTACTAACACAGAAAGAATAACAGGACTCACATTTCTCTAAACTTTTGCAAACACAGGCCAAAAGCAGTAACATTTCTACCTTTTGCACATCTGGCCAGTTCTGATTTTTGCTGCATAAAGGGTCAGTACTGTTTTTAGTACTAATTACAAAACACTACACATTGAAAATCTAGTATTGAAATCAGCAGCAAGAAAAAAGGGAGCTTGTTGCTTAATATCAATAAACAAAAATTCATTTTGGTAATTTTATAGGAGTTGATGCAGCCTTAGGGCAGCTGCCAATCAAGTCTTTTTTATGTCTCTTAGTTCTTTGCTATTAAAAACAATCAACGTTACCATGGAAACTACAATTTTATCACATGGTACTTTTGCAGTCTTTCAGCTACAGGACATGCTATTAAAGAAATATTTCTGAGTGCTGTGTACTTCTGTATTTCTTAATATTTTCAATGAAAATATTTTTAACTCACAGTCAAACTGTGCCTATTAGGCATATTTTATTTTTGCTTTTAGGAATACCTGATAAAGACTGTATTAATGAATATATAAGACCTTATTTGCTCCCAAAATCTTCCATTGTAGAAAATAAAATGGAAAAAAACCTCACCCTTTATAGTTGTGATACAAATATAACAATTTTAGTTCACAACATGTAAAATCATTGCGTTTTGAATACATTTCTACTTTGTCTTCCATTTCATTCACCTCCTAATAGATGGATAACCGTTTAAATTATTATGATTTTTATGATTATATTTTTTAAAAGAATGCTAAATGTTTTATTCAAATTCATTATTACTATACATTTAATTTGTGTTCATGGTTATTCTCTTTTCAGGCATATAAAAGCAAAAAGAGTTTTGCTCTTTGGATTCATGTTTAGGAAAATCATTGCTGTTCTTGATAATAAGAATGTATATTTGCAAATATATGAAGCATAGTTACAGCTTGATTCTTCAAGTGTACAAAAGTGTACAAAAGTGTTCTTCAAGTGTACAAAAGGTATATAAACCTCATTAATGTCAGGGTTTTACAGTTACTTGGCAGAATGAGTAACCTAGCCAAAATCTGAAGTGCTACTCCAGCTGGGATGAACACTCTTGAGCAGAAGACATCCAGCACAACAAATTAATAACCTGTTTCACAAAGGCAACAGCAGAATTTCTCCTAGTCAGCTGACTCTTATATTTTGTCATGAGAGTCTGTCAGAGTCAGTTTTAACACTGATGGAAGAAATTAAGTTTATAAGCACAGGTTTATATATCTGGATGTGGTATTTGTTTTGGAATAGATTGCTCATCTAGAAGTATATTTATGAAAGTAAGAGAACATAATGAAATTTTTTAGTTTAGAACCAGTGAGTTTACTCATTTGTTGAAGAAGAGAGCAGGTGCTTTCATGAACTTAAATCTCAGGTTCTTCCAACCACAAGAAAAAAAAAGAAACAAAAATAGCATGATTAAGCAGGTGGGCTGAGCATATAGAGGCAAGCTATGAAAGGAAAGAACATTTAAAGCAGCTCTAACACAATAAATATATTAAAAGCAAATTCTAGCCAAATTTTGCAATTCCATACTTTTTAAATTTGCAGGCATTTGCCACCTTTTCCCCCATGGAGCTTGCATTCTTATTCTCCAGTCTGCTGTATATAATATTTTGTCCCATAGGAGAGCATGGTCTTCGCATAAACACATAATTTATATTTCAGTGGGAATGACATTTACCTCAATTACAGTTTTACTTTTATTATTAGCAACAGTTATTTATTGGACGTCAGTGTTAAATAAAGGGCAGTAAAAAATGCATAACATTAGTGATTCTATTTGAGACGATGTTTTAAGTGCTTGCTTTCATTTGTATACATTGCACTTGTGCTGACTGGATAGTGACAAATAGCAATAAACTATAAACTCAAAACTTACAGTGTCATGGAGTGAATGATCCTTTTACATAGCTGAGAAATGCTGAGATGGACTAAACAGTCTGCCTTGTTCATTTCAGAGATGTTAACCACCTTAATATATACAGGAAACCACACGGAATCACATCCTTCTTAGAGTCAGAATTGCTGGATAATGACCAGATGAGGCAGGTTCAGAGCAAGACCTCATTTCTAAATTGTTAATTACAAGGCAGGCAGGGACTATATAAGTTAGGGAAACCAGTTTTTTGTGTAGATATGCTTAAGCTAGTTCACTGCATCATTCTCTATGACACTGCAAACTCATGTATCCAACTTTGAATAGCTTCTGCTATCAGGCCTGAAGACAGAAACCCCCACAGACCTGTTAGTCCATATATTCTTTATGAAGAGCCCAGGGCTGGTACTGACTTTCCCCATCCCTGCTTGCTCAGGAGGTCCAGAGCATTGCAAACAGGCAGTTCTTGCAGAGACCAATAGAAATATTTTTCATGGTTCTCTAACTGCTTATTATTTTTATAAGTTAGGCTGGTCAGCTTTTGACAGTTTCTCATTTACTGTGTAGAGTATAATCTGCTCCCCAACAACAGCATACCCTTCCTGAGGCCTGCTTCTCATTGACTTGCAGTGTGTGCTGTATAGTGCCTGGCACAGCTCCCTGCAACATCTAACTGCTCTAGCTGCAGTTATGGGCAAAGCAATCAGACAAGAAAATTCAGCTTCTTTTCTAAAGCACTCTTACTCTCTCTTTCATGCCTCACCTCCATGCTTGCTTAATATACTCCTCCTCCATCTTTATGCTGTGCAGCTTTTTTACTAACATTGCATGGATATTGTTTAAATGGGTTCAGCAAGTAGATGTTTTCATGGGGCTACCTTTGTTCCCTCTGCTGACACCTTTTCTACAAGAGCGGCAGACTGCGTTGCTGCTGCCACTGCTTGAATCTGAGAAACAATTTCACAGTGAGGATTTGCTTCTTTTTCTTTACAGTCTGCTTGACAGTGATGCATGAGGAGGCTACTGTGAGCAAGTGTTGGCCTCCTCCCTCTCCCTACTGACACAGCTATTACTTCTAGGTTTGTCACAGCTTATAGGAGATCATACCAGAGCTGAGGATTTTGCTTTGGTGACCGCTGTTTCTCTCTGATATTCTGCTCTAAGTGGAATCATTGAACCCTACTTCCCTATGGTAGCATCATGCCTTTCTTTCAATTTTCTCGTAAATAACCGTTCCATCTTCAGCTTGGATAGTTACGTACATGAGGTCTAAAGAAGGAAAAATGGAGGAAAGGCAGAAACACAAGCATCTTACCCTTGCAACCACAGAACAGCCTGTTCTTCAGATGTTTTGCCTATTTTATGACAAGTAACATTCTGCTTTAACCTGTAGCTAAGCAGGAAATAGGTTTTTAGTCTGATTAAAATAGTAATTGTGAAGTCTTTGTGGGACTGTGGGCAAAGATCTCTGGGGTTACAATTGTTCTTCATTTAAAGGTAACACTGAGCCAGGAGAGGATTGCCAATAGAAATGCAGTCAATAAAAACAATAATAAGAAAATATTACTAAACTTGGGACTGGGAAAATATCTTCTCTTGCTGGCTCTGCCTCATGAGTCCTGTCTGACACTGGGCAAGTCACTCACTGAGAAATCAGCTACAATAATGACAGCTGATATTTCACCATATGGGAATAAACTTAGAGCAGAAAGTGCAGGATACAATATATTTATGATTCGTTACTGATAGAAAATTTTATATCAAAATTCTTTGCAATGTAGAAGTTGGTTTCAACTGATACTCCTTCTTTTAAATATAAAATTATGTACCCCAAAGAAAATTATCCATATTTTTTAATAAAAAGGAAACTCTAGAAAGCTCTTTTTTTATCACAAAAAAACTTTTTTCTTAATTAAAAATGTACAAATAAATATTTTTGCAGAAATAAACTCCAAGTTTTTGGTCCAGATATCATGATTTTCCTCTCTCTTCCCTCATTTTTATCTATTAACCCTTCTTTCCTGTGTTTGATCTTTAGGGTCAAGGCATCCTGACCACCCCTGGACAGGGAAGAAGTCTTCCTGTCTTTCACACAGCAGTAAGAAAAAAATGGATCATGAATATAAGGGTGACATTTTTATAGAGAAACAGATGAGAGAGCACTTACCAGCTCTAGCACATGGGAACTTTGCTTTGATTTGTAGTTTCCCACAGGTCTTTGTACACCATAGCTACGCATATCAAGTAAGACTTAACTTCAGACAGAAAATCTACATTATAGTTATGGAGATTCTGTGCAAAAAAGATGGTGGAAAATGGTAGATGAATAACAACTAAGTTGAGGTATCTAAATCCCTTAAGTTCCTTTAAAATCTTGCTGTGAGTTAAATATACATTTAGAGGTTAGGCAGACAGATAGATAGCACTATCTTGCCATTACTGCTTATTTAGCCTTTGACCTTTGATAATGGACATGACTGTTGGGGAAAATGGAGTACATCAGACAAAAAAAGTGATCCTATATTTGAGTACATCCAGGATCAAGATAAAATATATTGAATAACATAATATAAACCAGCCAGTGTTTTCATTGTCAGAGTAATAGCATTCTGTTTTTCTCCAAGCAGCTGCTGCATCAGCAAACAAAACTGTAGTAGACCTACAGTTTAGCTGAGAGTAAATCCAAATTAATTTATTTATGCTGGGGAAATGAAAATTAGTATCACTATATAAACCAAAAAACAAGCAAGCGGGAAGCAGAGTCCAGAGTAGAGCCCAATCTTTGATAGCCCTTGGGCAACAATACTTAGTCCGGTGCACTCAGTCACATGTCTGAGTTTTAACTCTTTTATTCCTCTCTTAAGGTGAATCACAGCTTGGTGTTTCAAAAAGATTGGGGTTTTTTATTATAACTATGGACCAGAGAGGTTGACCTGAAGCAAACAGCTTTGGCAAACACAGAATTGATCAGAGGCTTTGTCATGGTTTTAGCTGGGGTAGTTGATTTTCTTCACTGTAGCTAGCATAGTGCTGTGTTTTAGACTTGGTATGTAAATAATGTTGATAACACCCTGGTGTTTTAGTTGTTGCTGGGTAGTGTTTACACTAGTCAAGGACTTTCCAGCTTCCCATGCTCTGCCAGGTGCACAAGAAGCCGGAAGGGGAGGGGATACAACCAGGAGAGCTGATCCGAACTGGCCAAAGGGTATTCCATATCATGTGACGTCATGCCCAGTATATTAACTGGAGGAAATTGGCTGGGGGAGGCAGCGATCGCGGCTCGGGGACCGGCAGCATCGGTCGGCGGGTGGTGAGCAGTTGCAGCACTTGTTGTTTAGTTTTGGGGTTTTTTTTGGGTTTTTTTTCCCTCTTCTTCCAGTGTTTCATCTCTCTCTCGCTCATTATTTTCCTTTTCATTGTATTAGTATTATTGCTGTTTTATTCTAATTATTAAACTGTTCTTATCTCAACCCACGAGTTTTCTTACTTTGGCCCTTCCGATTCTCTCCCCCATCCCACAAGGGTGGAGGAGTGAGCGAGCGGCTGTGTGGTGCTTGGTTGCTGACCGGGGCTAAACCACAACAGCTTTAAGGGCTTAGCAATCCACAGACAAGATATTTCTCAAAATATTTGAAACATTCACTGAGGAACAGTGCAAGGAATCATCTAGAAATATTTCCTGTTGGAAAAGAAAAAATTCACACGTGGAAATATTTCCTTAGACAAGCAGAAGCAGTTTTTGCAGCGCAGAAGCCTGAGGTAATCTTTACTGAGACCTCTGTGCCCAAAATGCCCCACACTATGCAGGATAAAATATCACAAAATCTCTTTTCCTTTCTCCCTCTCTTTAAAACAAACAAGCAAACAGGCCCATCTGCTGCCTTTTGTTGATGGTGAAGAACCCTTAAGGCAGCTGAGAGTAGAATATTTGCCTTCATCATTGGGTAGGATTCTATTCACATATTTACAGTGCAGTCAAAATTAAATACAAGAATGCAAAAGGAGTCCTAGCCAGCTTGAATTTCATCTACATAAGAGGGTGTAAAAGTGGTACTTGAAAGAGCGTTGCTCTAGGGAGGCTGAAACTGGAAAGTTATCCACGATTATAAGTGAAGAGTTTTACTGTACCAATCAAGCATGCTGGCAATGAAGACCACCTGCTAGAATAATCTCTCTCTGAGATTCACTTAAGGAACTAAATCACCTGCTTAAAGTTTTATTTAAGTGAAATGGCCCAGAAAAGCAAACACAGTGTAGCTTGTCAGCAGGTCCTCAAGGGAGGGTCCATTTGTTGCTTGCCCAACTCGCCAGAGGATGAGCACTATGTTTTCACTTAGCCTGAACAACTGAATTTTGTGTTGAGTAGTAATCCTCCCTTCCTACACATACACACACAGAGTGGTTTATGAGGCATGCCAAAAGAATTATAATTTTGGTCACAGATATATTTAGTATGGGAAAACAGGTACTGTTGTGATAGCTATCCATGCACCTGAAGGTACCTCTAGCCCATAGAAGTAAGTGAAGCAGAAGTATTCTGCTTTGTTTTTGGCTTTGTGTTTTAGTTTGGTGCTCTCTTTAATGACCTTTGCACTGAACAATGTTTAAAGATTACTGTACTTATTACAATAGCATTTATGTACTCCAGGTAGGAGTTTCACTCACTCACGTACAGGTACATAATATGGAATAGTTCCTGTTCTTGAAAAGTCAGGCAGAGAATGAGGTATTATAAAAAAAATATGATTGGTTTCATTTTACAGGTAGAAAAGTGAAGATGGAAACTTCAATGTCTCACTTAAATCAACATAACAAGTTGTAGCCCTGCTAGGGAGTAGTCATTTTTAGCTCCACTTTAATACCTTACAGAAAGATTGCTCTTTCTCCATTGTGACTGTTGTAGGAAAATAGCTGACTTTAGGCATTAATCTGAGACCATGTAAAAAAGATAGCAGTTGCTCAGAAATTATTAAAAAAATGTGACTGATTTCTTTTTATTCTGGTGTATGCATTCACATTATGAGACATCAGGGGTGCAGCATCCCTCTACTATGAAGTGCCCTAAAATTTCACAGTCCTCATTTCAGGCTCTCTCACTGAAAATTTTTTGTATCACTTGGCACCTGTATTAAGAGCTTACTGAAGAAAGGCTTCAAGCAGCGCATTATGTCTTGCCATACACTTCATTCTGAGAGCCAGATTCTGTCATTCTCACTTACAGTGAATTTTCACTTTACTCCATGAGTTGCTCCATTGGTTCTAATGTAGGTTTGCATGCTTCGAGGTAAATGACTGAAAGCCACAGAATTAAGCTCAGTATCTTTTGGGTTGCATGAATTTGGGGTATGATGAAGGTACAATTTTTGTCTTCTCCCTCCATCACTCTCTGTCTGGGTAAAGCAGACAGCCATAAGAGAAAAGCCATTCTTTTTTACCAGAATTTATTTATCAATACATTGATATTTGAGGCATGCATAGGTCTTGATTGAATTTTTCTGTATATCTGAGCCCCATGTTTGGTGGCATGGATTGGTCAGGAAAGTAAGGACCTGAAGTCAGGATAAGTCTCTTGCTTAAAATACATTGTCTTCTATGTCACAGAGGTGGGTAGGATAGACAATGCTTATTTTTTAATGAGATCTTTAAAAAGCCATCACTGTTTTCTTTCCTTTTTTTCCACTTAATTTTCGCTCAAAATGAAATAAAATAAATAAGCAGCATCCATTAAAATTGCATTTATTGACTGAAATGGGAAAAACATTGTGATGTAACATGTTATTTACAAAGATCTCTGGGTGGCCACAACAGAATTGCAATGTAACAACCAATTAAAATTAAAACCTGTATACCATCAAAAAAAAAAAGGGGAGGGGGGAAGAAAAAGAGGACAGACAATTAGATCTAACAAGGTTGTCAGTATTGTAAGGCTAGATGGTTTATATAAAAATAATGGTACACTGTCAAGCACATTTAGACTCTCTGAATGCACACAGAAGGCTATTCTGACATTTTTAAATTCCCATTTTTAAAGTGTAACTTCCATCATTTGTTGCTAACTAGAAGTTCATAGTTCATGACAGATAGACAGACCTTTCCCCGAGAGAAAGAAAACTACATGCAGGATACATAAGTATGTGAGTGGACATGTATATATCACACAGAATACAAAAAATAAAACAATTCCTTTGGCCTTGACTAAAACTGACAGCACTGTACAGCCTTTTTAACATCTAGGGAAATTATTCCTGGAGTAACTCAGTGAGCTGTGATAGTTTGTACGCAGTGATCTCCAGAAAACAAGTGACAATATTGTTTCCAGAAGAGTCCAGGATCTTCTCAAAAAAAAGTTTGGTGTCATTAACATGAAAAGTGTCAAATGATAACCAAACTTTTTTTTTTTTTTTGATCAGAGAGTGCTGTGGTATTTCAAAGCTCACTGAATGAAAACTACACCAAAAAAACAGAACTTGTGGCCAAGTGAAAAAGAGCTGAGAGTGTTCAGTGCTCAGAAAAATCCATCCTTTCCTTTGTTAATGCCTCAGTACTGCAAATTTACTGTGTAAAGTCATGGGCGATACCAATCACATTTATGTTATAGACTTACTTTGTACCCAGGTTGCAAAGAAAGAGAAAACTCTAAATAAGTGTTCCAGTTTCTTTTTTTTATTTATTATCCAGGATTAGCTTTACAATTACAAGGCTTCTGTCTCAGACATCTGCTGGAACAATGACTGTTAAGATGACAGAAAAGGAAAATTTTCTGTCTATGTTCCCTACTCACAAAGTAATACAGCTGATGGCACAAGATATGCACTATAAAATTCTTAGGGCCCCTAGATGGCAGTCAATAGAGGGATTAGAAATGACTTGTCCTTTCAGCTTCAGGAAATGAGTAGCAGGGATACCTCTGTGAATCCCTCTTGGGGCACTACTCTAAGGATTCCTTAATTCCGTGTCTTCAGAGTAGCTTATTTCCCCTACTTGGTTGTGTATTTTTGTGAATACCTGCCTGGCTGCTACCACTATTATCATTTCTATAAGTCTGCATGATAACATACGTTTACTGTTATACCAGAACATATATTTGTAAATGAAGTAATTGCAGCAGAGGAGATTATTGGGGGATTCAAAGGAATAGATTTTGTACAAGACTGTTCATATATGCTGTGTGCTGCAAAATGCTCCTCACACAGAAGATGTGCACTGAGGTGCAGACAGTGGATTTACATGAATTTACTGGTGAGATCCTTCTGAGAAGGACAGGGTCCCTGGACCTGCCAAGATGCCCAAGATGCAGGGACTCTGACAGAACCGCACTAACTGGCAGCACTTAGAGAAGGGCCTTTCTCTCCATCATGCCCCTCAGACTTAGCTAATTCTTAGTCCCTTTATTCTAAATATGCAGGGGGGCAGATTTCCCTCTTTCTGAATAAGTGGGGAAATAATTTCAACTCCTGTGCATTCTTATCAGTCAGAGATGCAAATTCCGCCTTAACTATGCAAAACCAAAAAACATGTTTATAGCCCGGATATGGATTTTTAGGGCCACTGTATAAAGAAATGCAGAGTTCAGTGATATTTACTCACTCCTATTCATATGCATAAAGAAATTTCTTTGTCCCATAAAACTTAATCTTTAGCTAAAGTACTAAATCTGAATTATTTAAATTGGACTGTGTTATAAAGCATTTTAAAGTATAGGGGCTAGTGATTCTTTCTCATGCCTTTTATATTAAATGAACTGTTGTGATCAAGTTCTAACTTCTGCTAAGCAAAAACATGATTTGATATTTAAACTGAGTAATAACAATTTAATTTTCAGAGTCTCTGGGAAAGCAATGATTCCAACAAATTCAGTGTGTTCTGTGAGTTATCAGAAAAGTAGGCTTTTTAAATTAGTATCTTTGCTTGGGATCTGAAAAGAATCCCTTCCATTTGTTAGTTTGCATGAAAATTAGTTTGACTCTTTTGTTTAACTTCTGGCCTGTTGAGCTAAATGTCTTGTGTTAAGGTTGAATATCCTTGAGCCAGATTCCAAGGTCCTTATCAAAGATCCAGCTCAAAATATTTTAATCAGTTGGGTGCTTCTAAATTGCAACAGTGGAAATTTGTGAGAGGTAAGATCAAATGAAAATGGGAAGAATCTAAGCAGCTGGGTTCAGTCCTGCTCCCATGCTGAAATAATTGATTCAACTGGGAACAGGACTGAATAACTGTTAAAAGCTAACAGTACAACAAGGCTGCTACAGTTAAAAGAAAAAGTGATGGATTCCTTTTAGGAAGTGAAAGAAATTAACAACATTTTGTTCTTTTATTTAATTAGCTATATTTGGGTTATTTGCTGTAAGGAAAATATTATAGTTTGATGTATCTAATTTTTTCCTAGGTAGGTTTTCTTTTGAATACATCTGTTGTGCACTGCTTTTAATATCTTATACACAAGTACAGGCCATTATTAGGGTTAATTCAAATGGATCTCACTGTGGCCCATACGCAGGAAAAGAACACAGATACACTGACCTTCATGTACATACTCTTAAATGCCATGATGTATTCAGATAGTTTTTCTGGAGAGAGATCTAGCTTTTGATACAGTCTTTCAAAAGATCTCTTTCCTAAACAGGTGAAAAATATTTGCTGTACTATGACTCTTTTTCCCCAAACGGATCTGTATGATCGCTATTAGAAAGTCTACAGAGAAAATGGCGCAGCTATTAGATTGCCAGTTCTGGTCTGAAGGGTTCCATTTTAATTTCCCTAACCACCCTTATATTTTCACTGCTGTTCTAGGCAGGGCTCTGTGGCCCAGAAACAATTGTATGTTCTTTCATCCTATTGTCATCTGTTGATTTTACTGGGAATTAAATACCTTACAAGCTCTTGGCTTTGGTTTTTCTGGGAGAGTTCATCTACTGTCAGCCATCTTGTCAGGCACCTACTCTGAATTGACTAATTTAGGGCTTCTTTTAGTTTACTGAGAAATAGAGGAAAACACTTCCAGAAGCTCATTATCCCAAAATAGGTATTTAGAATAGGGAAAATAAACTGTCCTCTGGAAGGAATAACTTTCTATCTTGATTTGCTACAGAGGGAGGCTAGATGATTAGCTTAGACTGAGTTGTTAACTATTCAACAATTAGCTATGTGTGATGAATCAAACCAGCTCTATCCTAGTACTCATTTATCGAATAGGAACTGTACCTAAAAATCTCACTGAGCATTTAAGATCCATCTCTCACTAATGAAAACATTTCTCGCAAAGACCTCATGCAGCAGATTAAATTTTTGAGACATACCAGGAAAAGGAAAAGGATTTTTTTTAAGGGTCAAAGTCTGATCCCCTGGTCACTTTATAAAATACTTCATTCTTCTTTCCTGGCAGGCATAATCACATTGAAATAACATAAGGATAATGACATATAGCGACTTGTTTGACTGTCTTTTCTGGCTTAATAAAAAAGCTTTCTTTTTTTTGATTATTTTTTAATCTGAAAGACTATTTTACCCATGCTAAAATGCATAATGGTTTTCTATGTCATGCTAAAAGCTACATATTAATAAAATGTCATTAGTAGCTAAAGAAACAAAATGAGTGATAAAATATTCTAATGGCAGAATTATTTTTTTTTTCTTCTTTTCTTAAACCTCAAAGCCCATAACAAAAATAAAATCTATCTCCAGGACTTAAAGATTATTTCTCAGACCCAGTGGAATGGAGTCCTCACTCTAAAACAGATTAACTGTGGGTGAAAAGATACATTTATTACTACATATTCCAGTGTTGTAAATAATAATACAGGTTTTAAGCACTGAGCAGAGTACTAATACTAATAAAGAAAGCAAGATGGAGAATCTGAAAACAGTCGGTGGAAGACTTATATAGCAACAGTTTTTCTAAAGGACCAGGGAATTTTTTTGGAATTTTTTTATAATTTTTAGGGGGTCAGATAACGCCAGATTCTACTACTCTCACTGCTATTGCTTCACATTGTAGTGCATTGGATTAACTGGATTTTTTCTGAAAACAAAATAAAACAGAGCAAAAACTATTCCACTTACATAAATTTGTCAGCCACTGTAAAGAAAAAGCAAAAAATTATTGAATGTTTTAAAATTCAAATGTTGACAGGTTATTTAATTAGATTTAATAAAAGTTGGAGTTGAATAAAAAGATGTAGCTTCAATAAAGTATTCTATGTTTTGGGCTAATTCTGGAACTTTCTTATAACCTAAACAAGAGGAAATTAAATGTAAAATTTTCTTTCATATGCCAGTTAAGATAGCTTCCCTTTTAACAAAGCATTAAAAAATAGGGCTAGAAGATTTGGGCATCTAGTCCTTCTCATTGTAACCATATCATAATCATAGTTATTTTCATGAAATTACCGAAGCCCTTCTTAAAATCATTTAAGTAACCTGCACTCACTTCTCAGCAATCCTGTTTTATCTGTGTCCTTCCTTCCTAATTCTGAGCTGCCTACAACAGCATTAATGGTCATATCCAATTTCCTTACAAGATTAAATATAATCCTTTCAAAAATTCTACTGTCTGCCTTTACTATTGTTCTTATCAATATTAGTACCTTCTAGCTGCTGTTTTCCTTCTTTGATGGTATTGCTTTATTTACTTCTATATTCACATTTATCTAAGTTTCCTTTTCTTCCTAATAAAACTCAAAGTAGCTAGTACACTAACCTTTCACAACTCCTTTCTCTCTACTCTTTAGTTTAAAGTTGTTCTTACCACAATTTCCCAAGCATTAGTTCAGAAACTTCGACTTCACAAATGCTCAGAGGGAGAGCAGTGAGAGTCCTCGTTCCATGAATGGGAGGATCAGACATGCTCTGACTTTCTCACTGTAGCAGTTCTGCATCCTCAAAGCACCCTTCCCACCACCACTACCCTCAGCAGGCCCATTGCAAAGGAAATCTATATTCTCCCTCAAAAATGTATTAATGATATGGTCTATGGCTTCTGTATGTTGAAAGTAGGTCTGAGATCAAATTCCTCTGTGAAACTACCTCCAACCTAGGGTAGAGAAAATAGCAACTCAGTGTTAAGGATGCTGCAGCCGTCTAGGTTGCTCTAGAAATGGAGGGCGGAAGCCCACAGGGGGTCACTGTAAGAATCCTTATAGACTTGTACGAATAAAGAGAGCAGCTGTCAGAGTGTGAGAATTAAAGGATTTAATGGTTTGAAGTGACTTTTATGTTTCTCCAAACTTGTTCTCTCCTGTGTTGGAGGTAAGCTAGATTTGCTGAGCTGATAAGGCCCTTTGAATTCTCACTGGTCCACTTGAATTTGGGGGTTTGTCTCTCTAAGTCAGTACAAGGTTTCTTTTCATGTCAAAGAAACTGAATCAAGACCATAGAGAGAATATTATTTTTCAATGCAGAAATAGTTATAAAGACCTGAAATAGATTCAACAGTCTAGTGGAACACCGACTAGAAAGCAATGCAGATGAAAAAGCAAGGAAGCCATGACTGGAGGAGCAGATTGTGCTGGCAAGAAAATCACTGATACAAAACCAAAAGGCAGTCAGTGGAGGAGAGAGTTTTGATTGAATATCCCCTTGGCAATTTTGAATTGATACCTCGATTTTGAGATAGCAACGTGCTGAAGGTGGCTCAGAACTGTACTGCTATCCTTCTGCTTTCTAAAGCAGACAGTAATCTGAATTAATTAATACCAATCTACTTTTAATAGACTGTTTCTGAGCCACATTTCAGTAACAAATGTTACACACCAGAAGATAAAACATAGCCCTATCTGATATATGTGGAGCCTCAGCTGTACATATTTGACCCCTATTTTACACAGTTGCGGCTCATTGATTCTCTCTTTTAAACTTCTGGACTGAGCACTCAGCAATCATTGGACCACCCATACATCTTCTGAGCTGATTTAGTCTATGAACTGTAACCCTGCTACAGGGCTGTAATGTTTCTGGCACCTACAATGCCGGCTGCTTGTCATTATGACATATAACCTAGAAGATGTACTTAAGAACAAATAACCTCAGAAGTGTTAACATGCCATCAGTCTTTTCAGCTAAAGCAAAGACAGGGCTCGGGACTAACCAAAAATGAATAAATGAGCAAATTCACATACTGTTCCAGTAGCCACCAAAGTTCAGATTTGGACCAAAAGTGTCAGAGAAAGAAAGAAACCTAGACAAGGTCTTAATGGCTCAAAAAAACTATTCATTTTACCTCATGAAAGGCTGTAAAGTTACACAAGCAATTTTTCTTGCTTTTACTTGAAAGATATATATTCTTCTCCATAAAATGTCTGCAGTTGCTACATGAATCTGGTGATGGACAAGCTTAAATTATAAATATTTTCCTTTTCCAAGGTTTATTAGAAATGCCAATATGAACATAGACCAATTGAAACAGAGTATCCTAATTTAATGTAATAGAGCTTTCTAAAAGGTCAAGCAGAACATTTTACACTGAAAATTAAAATATAGATAGCACTAGAACTGGAGTTACTGTTTATCCCACTTCAGTCCTGTTCTTAATGAAATTGTATTGAATTTTTTATAATACATCAAAGAGTCAACATGAAACAGTTCACAGAGTGTTAAATATATCAACAATAAAAAGCTGGGTCAGATAATGGCAGAATTAAACAAAGACAAAAGGTAACAATACTGGCTTCAATTAATGTAGTGAATTAATGAATGATCTCTATTACTCTACTCATGTTCATTAAACAAGTATAATGGGCTTCTGAATTGTCCATGTGAACCTAGAGAGTCTATTCAATCAAAATTACCTATGCTTACTGTCAATCCCTTGCTGATTATTCATTGTCAGAGGCATACATAACTAGCCCTTTGGCATTTTCAGTCATTTAGGGCTTAAGCATGCAGTATTACTAGGGCTGTGCCTATGAACACAGACTCCTCAAAGTGAATGAAGCCCCATTTTATGTAGGGGTGTGTGCATGTATTTACATACATAAATGATATGCTGGCCCTTATTAGTTGCCTCTAGAGTTAACCAAATTTTCCAGCTATGAAATCATCCCATTTTTTAGAATAACTGTGTGATTTGGGCTGGGGACTCCCATAGGGAGTAACAGTTTTGGGCTGAAGGATCAAGTGGCTTCTTTCTACTGAAGTAGGCTCTTCCTAGAGAAATCAAGAAGATGGAAGGAGGATATGGACAAAACTGTACTTTTATGAGTTGGTAGTATCAAAACATGGGTGTGCCAGCAGTTGCCAACAGCTGCTAGAACTACAAGCAACTCCTTGCAAAGGCCTGTAAGTAGCGGTGTTCCCCAGGGGTCTGTGCTGGGTCCAGTCCTGTTCAATATGTTCATCAATGACCTGGATGAAGGGATAGAGCGTACCCTCAGCAAGTTTGTTGATGACACCAAGCTGGGAGGAGTGGTGGATACATCAGAAGGCTGTGCTGCCATTCAGTGAGACCTGGACAGGCTGGAGAGCTGGGCTGAGAGGAACCTCATGAAATTCAACATAAGCAAGTGTAAGGTCCTGCCCCTGGGGAGGAACAACCCCATGCACCAGTACAGGTTGGGGGCTGACCTGCTGGAAAGTGGTTCTGTTGAGAAGGACCTGGCAGTGCTGGTGGACAGCAAGGTGACCATGAGCCAGCAATGTGCCCTTGTGGCCAAGAAGGCCAACGGTATCCTGGGGTGCATTAAAAGGAGTGTGGCCAGCAGATCGAGGGAGGTTATCCTTCCCCTCTACACTGCCCTGGTGAGGCCACATCTGGAGTACTGCATCCAGTTCTGGGCTCCCCAGTTTAAGAAGGACAGGGAACTGCTTGAGCAAGTCCAACAGAGAGCTACAAAGATGATCAGGGGACTGGAACATCTCCCTTATGAGGAAAGGCTGAGAGACCTGGGTTTGTCAGCTTAGAAAAGAGAAGACTGAGGGGGGATCTTATCAATGCTTATAAATATCTGAAAGGTGGGTGTCAAGAGGATGGGACCAGCCCCTTTTCAGTGGTGCCCAATGGCAGGACAAGGGGCAATGGGCACAAGTTGGAACAAAGGAAGTTCTATTTAAACATGAGAAATAACTTCTTTACTTTGAGGGTGACTGAGCAGTGGAACAGGCTGCCCAGAGAGGTTGTGGAGTCTCCTTCCCTGGAGACATTCAAAACCCACCTGGACGTGGTCCTGTGCCCCCTGCTCTAGGTGTGCCTGCTCAAGCAGGGGGGTTGGACAAGATGATCTACTGAGGTCCCTTCCAACCCCTACCATTCTGTGATTCTGTGATTCTGTGAAGGGACTGTGGACCTTGATAGCAATTCTTTTCCTCCTGGTTTGTGGTAACTACTATTACTGTTTGTTATATGCTGTGTCTTGGAGTCAGACTTTAAATTTCCCCACTGCCCACATTGATTTACATAGCTTAGATAACAATTTCCTGTGCTCACCGTGGTGAATCTCCCAAGCTAGACAATAAAAACCTACAGGACTTCATGTGTGCATTTTCAACGAACTTTAAGAATGAGATATTAGAATCTGGTGCTTTGTTTGTACCAAGGCCAATGACTGCTGCTTATGTAAAATGTATTGTTTTAAAGGAATCATCACTGACTTGTTCATGTTTACCCAACCAGTTTCTTACAAGCTGTAGAAGCAGGATCATTTCCCTGCTTGGGTTTCATTTGCTTGAGTTAGGTGAACACAGTTCAGCCCTTAATGTTCTTGTGTTATTCTTGCTGTTTTCAAGCTGAAAACAATAAGTCTTTCTCAATAGTCTATACAAGATGGCCCTGTGGTTTTCCGTTAAGACGCTACATTATTTTTGTGCTATTTTATGACAGGAATATCAGAATGAGGTAAAAGCACTAAACTCATGTTAAATGTTTCAGTAGGAAAGATGGTTGCATTTATTAGGATTAATAGACTACTTATACTGGAAACTAAAATCCTCTTTTTATTCACATGCAATATAGTGTGCAGGTAACCAAAATCCAATCTTCTCAAACCTCAGTGAAGCAGCTTTTTCCCTGACTTCAGCGACAGTTCAATTTCTGTTATGCTAACCATATGCTTCTGATTGATTATCAGTTATATTTAATTATTCAGAGTTACAGATGGCAGTTTTCTGAGGCAAACTGCTGATCTCTGGAGGCCCTGTGTGCTGATGCCACTGCCTCTGCAGCTACAACTCGAGTCCCCGAGGTTGAGAAAAAACAGGTTATTTAACTATTTCTGTAAGCTGTATTGGCCTATCCAGCCAAAAGAGAATGAAAAGATTCTGATACTAAGGTAGTAGACTAAATCCATAGAGAGGATATTAAGATGAATGCTCTGAAACAATGTGTTGCCTGTAATTAATGTCACTCTTTCTTCTTATCCAGTGAAAGAAACCTTTGAGTTGAGCTACATTTTTTACCTCCACCAAGTTTTTTTCATTCTCCACATTTGAAGGGTATTTATACTACAGAAGAGAACCAAGTCCTTGCTTCCCTACCAGTAGTATCTTAGGTCAAGTCTCTCTGAGGCCCTGCTGTCCTCCACTGGAACACCAGTGTGCAGTCCAGAGCAATACTTGGTGACAAAGCAGGATGGGTCAGGTGCATTGGTACCAGAGTGGAAAGTAAATAGACAGCAGAAAGCCAAAGTGAACAAAATATTGCATCTCCCCTTCTCCAGATGTTAGTAGTTTAAAAAAAAAAAAACAAAAAAAAACCCCACCAAACAAGAAAATAAGTTATTCAACATTTCCCCCTCTATGCATTTTTTTGTGATGATTACCACAGGGACAGTGGGAGAGAATCCACTGTGGGGTTGGTTTTTTTTTTTTTCACGCTGCTTTCTTGAGAGAGGTTTTTTGTTTTCAATTCACCTGATAGTGCAGTCCCAGCAGAATGCACCTAACAAATCATAGTGAGTGTCTGCACCTTGCTATGTATCAAAGTCTCTTAATGTGCCAACAAAGTTCTCCAAGGTCAGAAAAGCAGTTTATCAACCTCTTATATCTCTTATAGCAGACAATAAATTTATTCTACTGTTGGAATCTATGAATATTTCAGATGCTCTGTGAGATAAACACTATTGCTTAGGATGCTCTGCATGTCATTGTCAACTAGTACCAAACGCTGTCATTGCTCCACGCACTCTGTACTTTTAGCTTCCTCTCAGCTCAGGAAAATGCAATGCTATATGGCTTGCATTTTTCTATGTCCTTTAGCTCTTTAAAGTTTGTTTTTTCATAATGCAACTTTCCATTAATTAATAGATTGAGACAATTAATGTTTTGAATAATTGCTCATTCCCCTCTCTCTTAATTTCTAAGCAGTCTAAAAATTGACTTTAGAAATAGAAAAAAATTGTCTTTTATAGAGCTCCGAGTTCCTTATTCCTATTAACAAAGCAAACAAAATATCTTCGTTGACTATTTTTATAGCGAGCAGTGAAGTCCAGAATAATTCTTATTTCTGTTTAACTTAAGCAAATGTATATGATTTAATGTATACATAAGTCCAGCTAATCTTAGAATAGTTTTATGGATCCCTTAAAATATCTAATGAAATATTTAATTCACTTATTACAAAATCATTCTGAATTTTATCACATTTTAGAACAAGTACTGCCCTAGTAAGCCAAATTAAAATTCATATGTATGATCTATGAGACAAAGAATAAGAAAAAAAGTAGGATTTTTTTAACTATCAACTTTCTGGAGGGACTTACAAAGCCAAATACAGCATTTGACTCCTTCTTGTATTTTCTCCTTGATCATAGCCTTCATATAGAAGTAAAAGTAATGTAACAGTAGTTAACTTTGTCACCTATGCTGAAATTTTGGATTCTTCTGGGAGGTCTCGATGTCTGCATCTATGACTAGACAAGAGACCTTAAACATAATTTTGAAACTTTAATTGATAGACACATTTGGCTTTTAAGCTTGGGAAAGTGATGGAGAAGAATGCATTTATATACAAGATATTTATATACCTGAGTCCATATTTATGGAGAATTACAACTACTAAAATTCAATGTATGACTTACCATGTATTCCACCACATTTCTAAATAAACTTAGCCCCATTTCACCTGAAAGGACATTTTTCCACAGTAATTTAACATAATACTGACACCTGCTTCAAAAGCTTAAGACTCATAATTTTGGCAGTGAGTTCTGTATTAGAAAATATGAATATGCACAGTTTTATGTGATGTGAAGTAAATATGGTTACACTGGTGATGAGCTCCTAAAAGAACACATATATATTTAAAATAAAACAAACAAATAGGTATGTGTAAGGAGTTCTACAACAGAAATAAGATTATATCTCCTGATTTTCTTTTTTTTTTAAACAGCAATTATAGTAATGGCAGCTTTCTGGTAAAAGTAAGCAATTCAAAAAAACCCAAAATTTAAAGAATAATAGTAATGATTTGGTCTCAAAGAGGAAAGTTAAAAGGAAAGAGAATTCTCTTATCTTTTTCCTAAATGCCTTCACCAATGACATACTGCTTTGTGCAGCAATCCTCAATAGATCATTGCCGTTTTAGTAGATTTTTCTTTTTCAACAGTGACAAAGCTATAAAAGGCAGAGAAATTGTTTTAAGATGGTAGATTTTCTAGTCATTCTGATGTTGATATAATGTAAAGGCTTTTTTAAAGGAGTTTGTTTATTTGCTTCTTCACTTGCTTAGCATCATCAGCATCATAAAAAAATAACCGGTCTCTGTTGTATAGCTAAATTGAATCAAATCTTTTAAGAGATTGTTTCCCTAGACTGAACATATGGATGTAAGATAAACATTTTGTCAAGCCTGTAGTATTCATTTCAAATGCTGCTCATAAACAGTTCTAAGAAAAAAAAAATACATATTCTCTGTGGTTTACAGTGGTTTACGGTATGATGCTTGCATTGAGAACTAGATAACAACCGAAAGGTAGTTATCTAGATTATATTTTCTTCTTTGCTTCTAGAGCAAAACTTAAAAGCCTGATTAACTAAGTAACATTCAACCTATTTGAATAACAGGTTTTCTTATTTTAGCTTAAATCCCTTTTCTACTTCAAAGCTCTCCTAAAAACTAATCCAAGTTCTTTTTAGTTGATTGAAAAAAATTTTTTTCTAACCAAAATCATTCAAATTAAACAAAAGTTTCTATTTAAATTGAAGTAAATAATTTCACTTTCAGTGCTTGTTTGGGTTTTATTTAAATATATACAGAGCATATCCAGAATTTTTAATGAATATTTTTCTGTGTGCATTTGAAGGATTTGAGTGTCAAAAAGAAAAACTGAATGCCAGTTGAAATATTCTACTACAAAATATTAAGACTTTCCCTTTAAAAATCCCCAGAGTGATTTTGATTATATTTTTTACATCTATAGTATATGTACTGTGCTAGTAATCTGAAAAGGCATCACTAATCCTCACAAATTCAGATTAATTTCTGAGAAATATTGATTTAAACAAATAGTGGGTTTTCATATATATTCCACTAGAATGTAAAAAAATTACAAACTGTTTAGTGAAAGAGCCTGAGGAGATGAAATCCAGCCTCAGATTTCTGGGATAGTGGCTCCAAGCCACATAAAATAAGCTCTAATTTATAGGTTTAACACTCCAGCCACTGCTCACTGGCTGTTGAGATGTAGCAATCTGTGTAAAAGCAAGGTTCCTTCCTTTCACCATCCCCTCTTAGGCCTACCTTGAGTTATGAGGACCAAAAGAGAGAACATATTCAGAGGCAGGTGAGAAACCCTTGGAATATTAGCTCCCAGTCAGCTCATGTGGAGTCTACACATACACCGTAAGTGAGGTGAGACATACATCAAGATCCAGAGTAAAACTCTTTGCTGATTCTTACTCTATAAGTAAAGATATCTTTTTTCTTTTTTTTTTGTCCCCTGTAAAAATGCCTTTTTAGTTACTGTACTGAGAGAAAAATTATGCATGCTCTGGATCTAATAGGTCTGAAAGATTCTCAGGCAACCTTTCCTACAGTGTATTTCAGATGGTAACCTCAGTATGTTTCTGGATGGACTTTTTGCCTTCCTTAGACTGGTATAGTCCCTGAGCTACAATAAATTCATGGAAAATACCTTGTTACCTCTACTTTGGTGATGGACCTGGAGCAGATTTCATACCTGCTGTAATTTGGCTCCATTTTATTCAGGTCAGTCTAGTAGAACACAGCTAAATATGCTGTACACTGTTAAATGAGTCTATGTAGTATTTATTAACTGTTGCAAGAAGTGATAATAAAATAAGTAAAAACATTGGAAGTTTATACAGAAAAATATTTTAAATAAGATTAGGCCTCTTGCAGAATTATTTGACAGTGTCACAAAAAAACAGTGACTTCAGATGGATTTCCTACAGCATGAAGGGTTTCCCTGTAAACCATTACCTGCCTTAACTGTGCAATGTAAACAGTATGTACATATTTTCATCTTTAGCATGGTTATGAAGCAATGTTTCTTTTATATGAGTCGTATCTTCAAGTTGTAAATTTAATAGTTACTGCAGACTATACCATTGACATTAGTTTTAATGATGTGATACTCCAGTAACTCCTAAAGAGTTTAAGATTAATGCAAAAGAACTTTGTGAGTCATGACTTATTTTTATTAGTAACTCTGCAGTTTGATTTAGATTGAGAATGGGAGAGAGTATTATTTGCCTATAGAAATGAGAGGCTGTTCATTTTATTATATCATTCATAAGTAATATGAGTTTGATTGTAATCTCTGTATGCAATAGGGATTCAAATATTTGGGGGCAGGTAGGTCAAAATTCTTGCAGGCTGCAAAGCACCAGTATGGGGCCCATTCAAAAGGAGCTTTGTGGGAGGACCCAGTCATCAGCTTCAGACCCAGACCTGTGCTTCAAAAAGCAAAAGAAAGTCTCAAGTACCAGACACAGAAACCCACAAAAAATGATTTATTTTGTTGGTCCAACAGCAGAGAATAGAGTGTGCTGTTACATCAGATAAGGACATTGTCAAGTTGAAGCCCGACAATTTTTTTGTATCCGTCTAACCAGACCATTGGAAAAGTACTTTCCTACTTCATCTTTTCAGGTAATAAGAATGAGGCTGTCAGGAATTGAAGTAAGGAGAGAAGAGAATAAATAGTTTTCATATTGGAGCTGTCTGATAATGAAGTGGCTGAGATACTGACAAAAGTATGTAATTTAATGCGAATAAACTGTTATACTGCATGGCAGCAGATATATTAACTATCTTTAAAAGACATGTTCATCATGATGCCGGGGATTTCAGACAAGTGAAATTGACCTCAGTACTAGGACAATCTGTACAGTCTTAAAAGCAAAATTGTAACCATTATGATTTTACAGACAGAGAAAAAAGCCAAAACAAGAGTATTCTTTCCTGTAAAATAGAACACCAAAACACACAAAATCATGCCTATCTGATCTATTTGATGGTGATCAATAGTGTCAAATAATTCTGCAAAAGGCCAAACTGTACAAAAATATATTTCTGTATAAATTTCTAATGTTTTTATTCATTTTATTACCACTTCTAGCAGCAGTTAATACATACATTGATGATGTCAATATGGTGGCCCACACCGCTGATGATTTATCAGCCATTCTCACTATCGGGGTTCAGAGAAGGGTTATCAAAACAATATTAAAACAGTTCAATGTAAAGGAATGGGATTAATAATCAGGGACTGTAAAATGTTAAAAAGAGACATATAACCAAAGCAACATCAGAACCACCCCAAAAGACTGGCACAGAGAAGATAAATCCCTGATCTTGTTTCTTTGTTCTCAGGAAATGAAGATAAGAGACTTTCTGATAACATTGAATTGAAAAAAACTAAAATATGATAAAATGGACACTACTTCCAGTGCCATTTTGATTATTTAATTTTGTGTTTGCAGTTTTCAAAATGAACCAAATCTTCCAGTTATTTCAGTTCCTGCTGTCTCATGAACACCAGCCTTGACTTTTGGTTTATGCCAAGTGGATCTCACCCAGCCAGAAAGCAAAGCAGAATATTAACTCTCTGACCTTAATTAGAAAAGCTAACAGCTGCATAACATCAGGGTAGGGATTATTGTCACCTGACTATGACAGAAACACATAGTTTTAGCAGGCATCATCAAAAATGTGTCCCAAGTTGTTGGCATTTTTTCTTAAGATATTAAATAAGGAAGCTATTAACTAATGGAGACTGTGTTATGAAATAAGCAATGTTACCCACAAAAATGACAGTTCTCTCAGAGCTGGATTCATTAGAAATGCCAAGCAAGACCACAAACATTTTAAATCCCTTGCAGTTTCAGGAAAAAAGTAAGCTCTATAGCACACTTGAAAGGTTTCAGAGAGAAGCAGGCATTTTTAATGGGTTATGTGCATGGAGAGTGCAAGTGGAACCACCCACTGAATAAAACAATGACTGAAGAATGAGGATAGTATCATTTTTAGGGCATACCTAGAGAAGTGCTTACATTCCCGTTTCACAGCTGGGAACCTGAGGCATGGAGAAATCACTGGTCTAAAGTTACTAATGTTTCAGAGATGAAAGCCATGTAAAACCTCTCATGGATTTCAGTTTTGCTGCTGTCTGGAGCTGAAAACTGGAGTCACTTGCATCCCTCATACTTTTTGCTCTTTTCTGTTTCTTGCAGCTGCAGCCAGGTCTCTGTTATGTTCTGTTACTTGTTTTCAAAGGCAAATAATTTCACTGGTGGCTGACACCTTGCCAGAAGTACCTGTCCTTTTGATAAAGATTTTCTTTATAATTTGGGAATTGGATTGATGGATGAACAATTATATTTTCAGAAGTTATCTGAGATTAACCACTGCCAAGAGTTTTGCTTTTAGCTTAGTTTAGTATGTCTTTGAGCTCCAGGAGGGAGCAATAAAAATGAAACAGTGACCTGTGTATCATATCCATAATTGCCAATTTAATACTAGGTTAAAAATATATTTTTCTTGTTTATCTGATATTCTGCTTTACTTCTTTTCTCTTTGTTAGCTGTGTTTAAATACTTGTGCAGATAAATCTTGTTTGTTTATGTCACCCAGTCACAGCATTACTTGTAAATAAAAGTTATTAAAGGGAATAAAGATCTCAATTTGCTGCTTTGGAAACTTACTTCATTAAAAACAGACAAATCAAGGCCTAGCTATGAAATCTACCTTTTCTTGACAGTTTCTAATATAACTTGATTTCTAGCTGGTTTAGAAGACTGCAGGTTGCACATAACTTAAAAGAACTCAAGGGAAAAGTGCTTCCTAGTGAATCTTTTTACAATCTGACTTCTGTTAAAAGCTGAACAGAGGGAGTTTTTTAAAATTATAATTGTGACCAGAAAAATTTAACTCTTTTATTTGTTTATGAAATAGATTAGAAATCATCATCTGATGCACTCTCAGGGTTTTCATTTACTGGAGATCCCTATTGACTTTGATAATTGACTTAGTAATTCCTGTTTCCTTTCCTGTCAACCATACATCACACACATATGTTTGCATGGGTGCATTGTTATATCTGCTTTATAATAAATTTCATGTGTTCTTCCTATTTTATATATTGTGTCTTTATAGCTGCATGCCAATTCACAAAGCAAAGAGACAAGCAAAGAGTCAAAAAGACTCTGGTGCTTGCAGTAGGTAATAATTGAAATAAAAATAACTAAGCAAAAGTTGTTAGTGTAAACAAGTGCAATGTTTCTTATGAGTGATGAAACCACACACAGAATTCCTTTGGGCTGCCTCTGGGCAAGCAGGCAAAGACATTTTTAACCCTTTAAAATCTGGTTTAAAAATTTTGCAAATTAGAAAATTCCTAGAAAGAACAAGAAATTCTTGTTAATATGAATTTGTTGTTCACCTCACGCAAGAGGTATGAAAAAAAAACATCAAAATACAGATCAGTTTTAAAACCCATAACATTTGGCAAGCACTCTAGAACATTTTACTATAATTACACTTAAAATTTATTTTTGTAACATACATCAGAATTCCTTAGCAGACTCTGAAACAGAACCTAGCCCTCCTTGACAAAGAAGGTGAGAATCCCTCCCTCTGTAAGAGCCACATATTATCGTATACTTCTAATGGCGAGCAAACCACATGGAGAGCTCACTAAAAGACTCCTGCTTTTTAAAAGTTATCAAACATCTATCTCATCTAAACAACACAGAAGGGTATTAAAGTTTGGTGACCAAGTTAATTAAAACACAGTATGACACCAAAGGAAAGTAAGATCAAAATATGTTAGGGTTCAAACCCTGTGAAACAAGTCGGAGTAAATTTGGCTTGGGAAATTTGCTACATGGAATATTTACAGCTCAGCATAATATAATGTATAAAGAAACAGCTCAAATATTGTTAGACCATTCATTTAACGCAGGCAGAGTTTGCCAACTTTCCCACACTGGCAAACGGTTACTTCACATTGTTAGTACAGGTAAAGCTAGTAAGAGTAACTGATGGGAAATGCTGGCTTTTTAATGACAAGTACAATGTTTGATATCATGAATGGACCTTATGGTCCCAAAGAAATAAAGATCTTTCTGTTCACTAACTCACTGGAATTCCTTTCCTCTTTATTTCAGTTTCTGCATTACAGGTATCCAAGAGTCTGAAAATTGTTGCTTTTTTTAAGTGAAAGGGTATAGTTCTGCAGGTATGTATGAGAGAGACAGGACCTGGCTGAGGACATAATTGTATAAGTTCTCTTTCAAAGTTTAACCTCTAAAATGCACTAGAAATACAGCACAGAAACTCAGTAAAGTGAATTTCTGCAAAAGGACAAAAGGAGAAGTCAAAGCTGTTCTTTCCTAAATCAAACAGAAGTTATTAGTGAGATGCTGGTATTGCAAGCACAAGTGCTGTGTCCTCTACTATTTTTATTCATATAAATGAATTGGATAATGCTTTTGAAAGCAAGATTTCCATGTGATTCTAAATTAGGAAGAACAGTAAATAATGAGGAACAATGCAGACAGTAACAGGACTAATAGATGACAAATGTAGTTCAGTGCAGCTTAATGCAGAATAATGAATCTGGTAGTGAACAAAAAAAAAAAAAAAGAAAAGAGAGAAAACACCACCTGCAAGCTCAAACACACACACACAAGAATAAAACAAATGAAACAAACACAAAAGAAAGGAAAATTAAGTTGCGGGCATATCCTTTCCTAAAAGGAATTCTTTGCAATGCTCCAGCCTCAAGATCACCTGAGGATAAGAAAACAGGTTAAAGTTTAGACATACTATAGGGAAGATGTGGAAAAAGAGATTATGATTATCACACTTAAAGAGAAAATACTGAGCTTTTGAAGGGCTGATCTTGACTTCTCAGTTCATTTTGGTCCCTAAAGAGCCTGTCACAGACTAAGCACATGCATTGATAGTTAAGTTGATACACAGGCAGTGACTGTTGCAGAAGTTTGCACTTTATTTTGCAGTTAGAGAGACTGCTATTTTCAAACAGTTTCAATCCATCTTTTGTTGTTTGTCTTCAGTTAGCCTGGTAGCCATGGTTTCCAAAGGTGGCCTGTCAATACTGTGCTACTGGAAGTTATTTTCATGAGTACACGCAGTGTTTATACATCCCATTGCATGGCTGCTTTCCGGAAGGCAATTCACAAAGGAGCAACAGTGTTGCTTTTTATTGTTTAAGTTTATTCATATGCCTTTTAAAAAACTTCTGTATGAATAGCTTTCTTTATTTAATCTTTTCAAGTTACTGCTATCATATTAATGAGACCAGTATGCTCCAGTACTGGAAAATTGCTGTTAATGCTGGTTATTTAATCTTGCCAGTTTTCAGTTTTAAGTGGCAGAGCATTTCATCTGAAAGCTGCTTGGTGTGTTGATATAACATTCAGATTCATGGTTTTCCTCTGAATCATAAAGCAATTTGGAAAGCGCCACTGCATTGTAAAACATGGTCTTTATCACAAGCAACCGTGATGTAGCTTCTCTGTGTTATGATATTGTTATGGTATGGACATTCAAAGCTCTAATGCAGCGCATCACTGTAGTACGTGTTTTAACATTAAGCATCAGAAACATTTGAGTGTTTCTTTTGATGTGGATATCATCATGCAGTTTCTTAAAGAATTAGTCTTCCTCAAATGATTTTAATACTTTTGATGTGTCTTTTAGACAGTTACCCATTTTATTAGGTAAATGCTTTGTTTCCTCAAACTTTCTTTTTCATTATTGTTCCTTCCTGATAGGAGATTATGGATAGGACTGTATTTCTTATTCCTTTTTACTTAAAATTATTGGTTTTGTTTTTGCCCTAGGGCTTCTATTTTGTACACTGATAATATTAATTGCATTCAATTAGATTTTTTTCCAAAAAAAAGTAAGTTTACTTACTGCTCTGAAAGACTAAACTTTTGTTTTTCTGAAAAAACTTTTATTATTGAAATATTTGCATGTAGTTTTTCTTCTTAAGAAAACACTTTTGCTTATTATAAAAATGATTTTTCACTTCCCATTCCCTGTTTCACTTACCTTTTTTTTTGTGAATTTGAGATCAACTGGCTTAAAGTATAGTTTTTCAGGTACCTTGCAAGGTTCTTCTGTTGAGCTCTCTGACTGAGAGTATGCTTGTTTTAGACACTGGATCCTGAAGATCAAGGCCAACGAATGCTGTTTTGGTCAGATGGGAAGGGAAATTGCCTTGATTTTGTTCCAAGCAGGCAATTAAGAAATGATAAATTGGAATCCCCGTGAAGCTGGAAACCATAACTCTCAGATGTGTCATGCACTCTGAAGTGTAAAACATCTGATAATAATAATAAATACTATTACTAATTGTAAAACAATGCAAATTAACATAGGCATATAAGAATGAGGTAGTTTAAAAGCTGGCATTTGTTTGGAAATTTCTACTTAATCTTGTGAAGTTAATAATTTTCCCACATTTTCTATGTAATGTTTGAGTCATCTGTCCCTTGTAATGTAAAAGCAATCTTTTAATGCCCTGACATATGTCACTTCTATAATTTCCATGTGTCATACTTCAACAGAAATCCAGGACCTCCTCCACACTTGTAGCAAGCAGTGGTACTAAAAGGGTTACAGAGGGCCACTGAATCAGCCATCTAGCATAGCAGAAAACCATGTTACTTATGACCTTCTCTTGGTTGTATAGGCTACATCTTGAAATTAAAACCTAAATCCTAACTCATACTACAGATATCTTATAAAACGTGTTGAATGAATACCAGTAGTTTCTAAGTGAATTTGTAGGTTTTAAGGCATTGCAAAAGGAAACAAAGACTAACTTTATGATCATGCAGAGCTCAGATTTGGGAAATCTGTTTTCAGTTCTTGGTTTGTTTTACATTTACAAACTCCTTCATTTTACTCTTCTTATGTGTAATAAATTTGGAATCTGTAAGTTCCAGTATGTAAGTGTTTTGCTAGTGCTGCTATAGCTGAGGATATTCTTTGTCTTTGTGAAACAGTAGGAACAAAATGATTGCTCGTGGAAATTTTATTTTCCCAATAAGCTCTTCTTCCAGGTTATTTTGGATTAAAACCAACACACAGAGCAGAATGGCACAGTTCAGGAAAGCACTGTAACTGTGCCCAGGGAGCACAGCTAGGAGGCTGCTACCTCTCATGCATACTAAATTTCATTTAAGAGAATCTACCTGTTGCACACATTTCTGGGCCATGTCTGCTGCTAAGTGAATATCCATCACCTTGTAGGTATGAAAGTTTTCACAGCCATTGCAATTTGTAATCAATGGGTGTCTTTTTTTTTTTATTAAAAAAAAAAATGATACTTCAGGGGATGTAATCAGTGATATTCATGCAGATAATATGACCTAAGTGAATATAGTTGAACATGGTCTAGTACAGGGACTTCTGGAGAGGTAATTTAATTATTCTGATTACCTACTTAAGTGACCTTCTTCAATAGCTGAATAATGAAAATTACTTGTCCACAAAATTATCTGAAATTGAACATTAACTTTGACATTTTTTCTGCTCAGAGTTTGAAAAAGAAACAAATGTCATGTTTGGAAAGCCTGGGATTTCCTTGCAACCAAGTTTTTCGGTTTTGTCTATTTTTTATTTTCCTCTTTGTGTTGCACTCTGGATTAATACTTTGGTATATGGTAACTAACAAGTTCAGTAAAAGTGGAGGTAAATATTAAAAATAAATCATCTGATTAGCAAGTAATATGTATTGTAGAATTAATTCCTTCCAAATTCCTTCTAAAAACTTAGGTTTTGACATGTTTCACTACTTACTTTTGAGCATAGGTTTGTGAATGAATTAGAATTGAGTCTTTTTAAGATTTCTGTTCCAATTACTCTACAACTTAAAGAGACAGGAAACACACAATCAGAGACTATTGTATTTTTTGTGAGGTATGATTTCATTCATTTCATCTGAAGTTCATCTTCATTAACTGTTTCTGAAAGAAAAATGGGCAGTGTTTTAACTGGTTTCACTTGAAACCGAGAACAAGGAAAATCGACTGCAGAGAAGCACTTCTAAACAGAAGTAATCTGTTTATTAATCACAATTAGAAAGTACAAAAGATTTAGCTTAAAGGTCATTCAAAGAATGGGTACTAATGCCTAGTTTTATTTTCTCAACTGAGGATCAGATTGAATGTGCTGTACCAGAGGAAAAGCTCTTCAGATGAGTCTGAGCAGCGCTTTAACATTTTGTTTTCAATTCTTGCATGAGAATAGCTTAAAATTTTTTATTTGATCTACACCTGAAATCTAGGTTTTCTCACCTGTCCATGGAAAGACAGGGACCTCTGCAGTGGGGAAATCCTTCCTTTCTGCAGAGATGTGTCTGAGATTAAAAGACACATTGGCAGAGTGCCTATCTTTCTCTGCGATGACAGCTGGAGACCTATGACCAGCTTTGCTCCTGATTTTTAAGCAGCTGGAGTTACATGAAAAAAAAGTCTTATGTCTGTAATTTAACTGACAGTGCTGTGAACAAACAATATAATATTGGAGAATTTTGAATGTTAGAGTAGTTGAAGTCCAAGACCAAATTACCTGTTGGATCCAGTGAAGTGCTTCTGTAATTAAATGTGCTTAAGAGCTGAAATACCGTGAGCTAGTAAAAACCTCTATGCCAGTGTTTGTCCACCTGTGTGATAAAACTTAAGAGTTGCTACTATGTCTAGAAGAGAAAGGGAAAGATTGCCTACTTGTTAGCAGATATGGCTTTTTTGAAAGAAAGCTTCAAAATAGAATTCATGTGCATGAAATTAAATATGGATATACATTTTTGAGGGCTGAGTTCTTATTATACTGCAAGATTTAGCAAAGAACTAACATTCATTTGAGCTCTTTTCCCCAGTCCATACTGGGTTTAGTTTACAAATGCAGTGATGTGTCCTCTACATAACTTTAATTATCTATAAAGTTATGCAGGGATTTTGAGGGGAAAAAGTATTTTCATTTCAAGATAGGTAGTATTACAATGGCCTTGTACATGTTGCTTTTTAGATTTTGTTACCATCAGTATGAGCTTTCTAGGTTAGAAAGAGAAGTTTCACCTCAATGTCAGACTGTTCTAGGCAGTAAGCAGGCCCTTTTGTAGTAATTATAATTAAAACAATTAATGAGCATGAATTTATTAATGTTCATAATTGGGATAATATTTATCTGCATTTTCATCATTAAAGAATCATTTGAAGTACTGTGTATTAAAATGTGTATCCTGGAAATGTAGAAATTTAAAAGAGTTATAAAGATCATTTTTATCAGATTTCTTGTGAGATATTTATATTTTTATTACGGTTTATTGATGCCTCTCCTAAGCAATACTTATTATATCTAAAACAAACAAACAAAGAAACACACAACAACAAAAAAATAACAAAAAATCCCTAGCCGTCTGCTGTTTTTTATTGTTCTTAAAATGAAAATAATTAGCTTTATGTTAACTTCCTGTAAGAAAAGTTATTAAGTAAGGGTAATATCCACAGTTCAAGATCTGCCATCCCAGAAACTTGGTGAAGGTTTAAAACCCAGACTAAAATTTGTCTGTAACATTTGAAGCCCTACTTTTACACTGATTACCAAGCACTAGTATTCCTAGGAGAGCTGAGTCAGAATAGCTGTCTCAGAAACAGTGAATATATGGCAATGCACTGGGAGAGCAGCAAAATTTCCACTGCCTGTTTCTTGTCAAAATAAGATCTAGAAGCCAAATTCTATGCTAATCTACTGCAGCAGTCCTGTGACTTTTCCCCAGGGCATACCCCATAAGACCAAAGCCATTTCAGCAAGTCTGTAATTGGACAATTACCTTTTTCCAGCCGGTAAATGCTGACTCGGGGATTTGTCTCCCCTTAATCTTTTGTCTACCAAATGGCACGTGCATATTTATTTCATAATGGTCACTATACATGCAGAAAAAAAATGCCCGTCTACCAATTCTTATGGTTAAAAATGTGTAGCAACCGTAATTTCAGTCTCTTAGTGACCCAGTGGGTTAGTACACTTAAAGCGTTTTATTTATGAAGACCTGGGTTCAAATAATTTGTTTGAGGTGACAAAGGAAATGCGTCACCCTCAACATATTTCTTACCAGATGTTTGTACACAATGACAATCATCCACATAATTCAGCATGATTGATAATTTCTGTTCAGAAAAGCATTTTTATTTCTAAAGCAACAAGATATAATTCAGATTCCAGTTCAAGCACAGTAACTACTCACAGAGAGGAAGGTGGAAGAAAAAAAGAACAGAAAGACATCTTCTAATGCACATATACTTTACTTAAATTGGAGTTTATTAGAAAGCCTCAGTTTGGCAGTCCTTTTTCTCATAAAATTCCCATGGAGAAAAGAAAGAATTTTACCTGGAGATGATTTGCTTGTCTGGCCCTGTAGTTGTTGTGACTTGTGGACAAAGTGAAGAAAGCACTATGATCATATGTGTTCAGCCATTAAAATCTCAGTAACTCGCTATTACTAAATGTCCACAAGGCACAATTACCAGAAAGCCACACCAAATACGCATTTTGTGAGAACAGCTAAAAAAAAAAAAAGGAAATAATAGACATTTGCAATATATAGGCATAAGTTCTAAACATAAGAAATGAAGTTCTCTTTATTTTAAATAGCATCTTGGTTTTCTGGGGCAAATATGCAATGGGAACTTCAACTAAACCAGTCATTTTGTGGTCACAATCAATAGTGTTTAGAGCTTAACTACATGATTTGTGCCTGCAATCAGGTATTTGGACATCTAAATACTCCAATTACTTGCACCTGTAATTGATTGCCAGTGCAAAAGTAGAGGCTGCACTTTAAAATGTGGCCCACAATGAAAAACAGAAGGATGTCAAATAAAGAAAGATGTTCTATGCTAAAGTGCCAAAGTAGTCTAAAATGATTATTGTTTGAGTATGACACCAGGCAAACAACATCTGCCAATCTCATAGTACAAGCAGATACAATCCATTAAGTGGAAATGGAAATGGTAACTGAAGAACATGAAAAGAATGAGATTCACCAAAATAATCTTTTGTAAATAATAATCAAAACAGCTTATTTTCATTCTTTGCATACTTTGCAGACTACTGCTTTATGGACGTGAAATAATAGCAAGAGTTATGCTGTGTGTTGTGGTTTAACCCTGGTCAGCAATTAAGCACCACACAGCTGCTCGCTCACTCCCCCCACCCCTGTGGAATGGGGGAGAGAATTGGAAGGGCCAAAGTAAGAAAACTCATGGGTTGAGATAAGAACAGTTTAATAATTAAAATAAAACAGCAATAATAATAATAATAATAATATAATGAAAAGGAAAATAATGAGAGAGAGAGATGAAACCTTAGAAGAAGGAAAAAAAACCCAAAACTAAACAACAAGTTCTGCAACCGCTCACCACCCGCCGACCGACGCTGCCGGTCCCCGATCCGCGATCGCTGCTTCCCCCAGCCAACTCCCCCCAGTTAATATACTGGGCATGACGTCACATGATATGGAATATCCCTTTGGCCAATTTGGATCAGCTCTCTTGGATGTGTCCCCTCCCCTCCCAGCTTCTTGTGCACCTGGCAGAGCATGGGAAGCTGGAAAGTCCTTGATTAGTGTAAGCGCTACCTAGCAACAACTAAAACATTAGTGTTTTATCAACATTATTTTCATACTAAGTCTAAAACACAGCACTATACCAGCTACAGTGAAGAAAATTAACTATCCCAGCTAAAACCATGACACTGTGCTGGGCACTATGCAAGTGAAAAATAGAAATACTGGGAAATTTAAAAAAAATTGACATCTGAAAATGTAGAAAAGTAATCTGTGGGACTTCATAAATCTATTATGTTACCATCTCCCATGTAGAGTTTAAAAAACCTGGCCTATAATTCCCACTTTCTTGGAATTTACAATCCCATTCTCATTTTGCTTAATTTTATTGTCAGGTATGCAGGCGTTGGGAACTTTTTTCATGTTTTGACATTTGATTGGAAGTATTTTGAGAATAACATCAGCAAAAAGGAAACGTTTTAACATATATGAAAAAAATCCCGATTTTCAGTATCAATATTTAATAAATAGCTGGTTTGGATTTATTTTTTCATAGTTACTTACTTTTCCTTGCCCACACCCAGAAGTTCATCATGAAAAACTGTATTTCTCTGTCAGTTTGGTTTTAGCAAACATTTATTTGTTTGTTTTTGAATGTATAAGAAGCTTACCAAAAATACATATATTTAGCTGTAAAAGCCCCATAAATAGTCTATACAGACATATCAAATAAGGATATTTATGGACAAGGTCAAATAAAAAAAAGAGCTGTATGTGTGAAATTTTATTGGGGTGGATATAGTGAAAGAACAGAAAAGAGAAAACGTAAGAAACTCCTATGTGACGGATTTTTTTATAACAAGCTAGAATTGCTATGAAGTTTTTAATTATGAAAAATTATGTGGTGTTTTTGTCTTTTATATTCTAAGCCCTTCTTGTCATAGGGTAAATATGGTAAGAATTGGACAGCTAGACTAACTGAAGATGACAACAGGGGAAAGGACAAAGAAAAAAGTCTGTTGTAATTTAATTTTAAAAGGTACCATCATTTATTTTCAGTTGGCATTCAATTTTCAATACACTCATTTTAAAATGCATTACTGTTTAGTTTTGAATGTTATGGTAATTTGGGAATTGACTTAGCTTTTCTCAGAGTTACAGATATGAGACATATTAATGAACATGAGTTTCAGATGATAAATGATGCTTGAAGTTTCCATGTCTTTTAATTCATTTTTTATTAGAACATGGATGTTTTTTGAAATATAGATGGCATTTGCCAGCCAAAATGGTCATCTGATTTTAACATACAATGTGATGCTTCAGTGAAGTTTGAACTTTGGAGTGATTTAAAATTCATTGGTAATAGTGCTATAAAGGCCGTGTTCCCTGGCTCAGAATGCAATAAACTGCAGGATGGTATCTCCTTTGCAGCCACACCACACCTTCAGTATATTTCATTTATGGCTTTTTTTTTCTTTGAATGAATGAATGAATGCTATGCTAACCTGTGAATTCCAGCCGTGCTTCATTGTGCTTGCATTATCAGAAGAAGGATTTTACTAAGAGAAGGAAAGTGAGTGGCATAAACTGAATTGTATTTGTTTAGATCACAGTAGAAATATATGTATGGCTATCTATTAAAAAACTAACACATGCAGATTAAAATGAATTCTGGGGAAGATAAATTAATTTTGTTATATATTTGCAAACCCAAGGTTATGTTTATAATAACCAATCTGGATCAGTTAATGTGAAATGATTGAAAACAAAACATTAAAAAATGGATTTTTCACATTCAATTTTTCTTCCTACTCAGCTCAGAAAAGATTATAATTAAAAATATTTTCAGGAGTCCCAGTGCTTCCAGAATGTATAAATAAACCGGATGGTAGAGGGCCTTAATCGATCCACCCTGTTTTTTTCAAGGAGTACAAAAGCCAAGTTCTAGTCATATGCACAAAGTGAAATTCACCAATTATGTTACCTTTAAAAATGTTTTTTTGTACTGTTGTTCATCAGTTGTCATCAAATATAGCTGCTCCATTTTTCCAGTCTGGATATACAAACTACCTTTTTACTTGGAGTGCCACATGATGCTCTGTGACTGCTCTGTGCTTACACCTTCACATGAATCCTGTGCTTGCCTATGCGTAACAATAAAAAGACTCATCAGCCTTCACTAGAGCTCTAACCCTTCCAGGAAGATGCAGCTTCAAATGTGTGCATCAGAGAGCAGCAAGAGCAGGGCTGCTCCTCAAAAGGGGACAAGCCAGGAACCAAGGGTGCTTACACTTCCTCACTAACAGGACCCAGTCCCACATGAGCTGAACACAGCAGGCAGAACCAGGCGCTGGTAATGGGGTCCATCAACAGGCACAGACAAGCAAGGGATGGACTGGGTCCAGGGTCCTTCCATGGAATCCAGCCTGGAGCAAAAGCAGACAGGGACAGAGACCAGGCTGAAGGCAAGGCTAGAGCACAAGGCCAAAGTCCAGCCAGGAGAAAAAGCTGCATACAGCATATATCCAAGGGGTCCAAGAGACAGCCTAGTTATAACACAGAGCCAAGGTGTATCCATGATGCAGGGCCAGAGGCAGGGCTGGAGACATACACCCAAAACAAAACTTAGGCAGCGACTCACCTTGCTCCTCCTTGTACTCTCAAAGTATTGTATTCAGCTGATGGACCACCAGATTCTGATATCTCAATTATTATGGGAAATTTGCTCTACATATTTTTTAATACTTTAAGTCTCTGTTACATCTATATTAATATTTTAAGTTATCTCTATATTCACATCTTTCTAGGAAATTTTTCGATACATATTAACATTTGGGTACATTCTCCCTGAAGGCATAAATGCAAGATGGCTCATAGACTCAAATAATTCAGACAATTGGAGAGGAAATTTTAGAATCTTCCAGTATTTCTTCATCAATTATTTTATCCAATGACATCCGGAAATTATTATGCCTCTTTTATTCCTTAAGAAAATCTTTTAGAACATTGATGTTTTCTGAAGACTTCTTGGTGGGCAGGAATTAATGGCACCCCGAGACAAAAAAGACACAAAGTATAGACATGCTGATTCCCAAGAAGAGTGTGGATTCCAGCAGTGTTATGCTATTACCTTTGCTGTATATTTCATGTTTTCACTTGATTCAGCAGTGGTATCCCATGAATATTTAATAAAGTCTACAGTGGGGGTTTTTTTAACTTTTTAATCTTACTGATAGTTGTGCAATGAAACCTGAAAACAGACTGGCAATAGTTTAGTTTGTACTGAATCATTGAATACTTGCCCAAAACCCACTGAAAACCATGAAAGGCTTTCTTGGGTTTTGGACAATGCCTCTTGATATTCAAGGCTGTTAGTTGATGGCAGATGCAAGATGGCAAAGTCACTTACAGGAGAGAAAACACTTCCACCCATCAATGTTTATGGAAAATTTCTCATTAACTGAAGTTGATAGTTTCATATGCACACTGAACAGGAATAGGAAACTATATATTGTCTGTTCAAATAAAGTCTTTAGTATTATTGATTTGCTTTGAAACAAACTCAGGTGAGTATGAAATTTGTTTAGAACTGCAGCATATAATGAAATTTAATTCACCTTAATCACTTGTAAATGCTCTGTTGACTCTGATTATTTTGAAGGAATTATTTATGTGAGTTTCCTATATTTGATACCACAAGAAGCAAATAAGCAAACTGAAAGTTCTCTACAATATGATGTATTGTACTGAGAGTCTGAGAAAAAGATGTTGAATAATTATACTGAAAGTATTTTAGTAGATGTCATTAATTTTACTTTGCTTCTACTGAAGTCAACAGATAGAATGTTTTATAGCATGGCAGACTGTAAAATTTTATATGGTTGACATCTTTCTCTATGTCAAAGCATCAAAGAACTACAGATTTCTGTGGTAGAGGCAAGTTGTGAGGTGCCAGCAACACCTGTACTCAGCTGAGGTTTCTAGTGTGGAAGACTAAGTTCAAGACCCTAAAGTTAAGTGCCTGATAATGCAGAAGGCATGAACACCAACCAAGTCCATAGACAGGCTCAGTCTGCTAGATGTCATCATTTATGCATGACACAAAGGATCCTCACTGCGCTGAGCACAGACTACAGCAGCTATAAATGCTTCCATTCACAACTCCAGGTTGCGAAGCCAACTTTACCTGCATGAATCTAACCTCTGCCAATTCTTTCCTAGGGTTGGGACATCAAAACCTGTCTCTCTCAGACACATATTCTCTTCACAGGAGAGAAGCCATCAAGATACAGGCTATATTGTGGACAAATAGAGGTGAGAGGCTGTCCTCCAGCTTTCAAATTATTGCTGAGCAGAATCAAGATTCGTTATGTCAAGAGAAAAGCAAGTTAGTCAAGTTAAAACTTTTTACTCTTGCAGTCAAGAGGCAAGCACTGTTACAAGCGAAATCTCACTATCTGCAAAAAGGCGACACAGCATTTATATGCAGGTCTAAGAATTTATTGTTAGTTCAATTAACAGTTTAACAACCTAATCAACAAAGAACAAACCTTTCTTCTTATCAGTCCAACTCCAAGAACAATAATGCTTCTAGTCTAAATTATGTAATTATCGCAGAAAAGCCTCATCCACAGTTAAAACTGTTATACTTCCTAATATTATTTTCTCTAATATTGCACTCCCCCCTCCAAAGACTTCCTGGGCCCTAAAATTGACAATCAAGTGTCACCATTCTTAAACAGGAAGTGTGTGTGTGTGTGCGCGTGCGAGTGTGTGTGAGTGCATGTGGGCATATTTTAGTGAGTGATCAGTGTCCTGAGTTCTTTGCTAGGAGGAATATGATGTCCTGGTGAAGGTGTCTGCCTCATGCAGCCTGCTCACTTGCTCTTTCTTCATTGGTTCCCAGAAAGGCTTTTACTATCTAATTAGATAAATATACTTTAGTTGTCAGCTAGAGTTGCAAGTCCTCCAATGGACTTCAATTTTAGACCTGAAGCTTCTAAAAAAGGAGTACCAGCGTAAGTATCACGTGAGGTAGTTTCAAGTTTGAAACGCCCAGAGTTTTTATTCATGGATTATTTAGCCAATTTTGTATGTGAAACCTCTTTTTATATTACAGCTGTAGAAATTCTAAACAAAATCTATTCTGCCAACCTTGTATGTCCTTTCCCTTCAAACTAGACATTCAAGAACATATTTAAACCGTAGATAAGCAGTATATGGGCTTAATTACAACCTAATGGTAGAATTCATCTAAGAATAAACTGAGCATTACAGTGAAAGGGGTATGAAATGCCCACATAGACACTTCTAATGCTCATCCATTTTTCACTAAACAAAGGTATTGTTTGCCAAAGTGTAAAATTTAAACAAATAAAATAAATCAGAAAGCAAAATGAATAAAAATTGAAGTAATTTAGGTTTCTGTTCTCAGCTATATATATTTTTTTAAATTGACCTATAGCAATGTTCTCGAAACTTAGTGCTTAAAATTAATGTACAAGTGAATTTGGAAGCCTTGCTTTATAAGAGGGACTGCATGTGCTTGAAATTCCTGTTGTAGCACTCACTTTGATTGTAAAACTAAAATTTCACAGAGTTGCTCTTGAAATACCATTATATGAGTTCAGGTACTTTAGAAACCCTTAGATATCTGCCTCATGCTAACAAACTTAATAGACTATATTTTTCCCTTAGAACAGTATAGCAGGACTGCAAAAAGGCAGACTAGTGGTACAGAGAAGAATATGAGACAAATATAGGGATATTTATTCTTTCTGCCAGATAATAATTTCATTTGATGTTCCTTCTTTCTTGTATTGTGAATAATTACTCCCTGTGCCACCCACAATTACAGACTACTATTATACTCCCCCTGAGCTCTCTCTTTTCCAGGTTAAACAGTCACAGTCTATCCCACAGTTAAAATAATTTCTGTGATCATTGTCATTATTCCTATCTGTATCTTTTCTAACTGTACCACATCATTTCTGGCATTGAACAACCAGCATTTTACTGTATTAAAAAGCAGGCGTACCACAGATCCTTGAATTGCAAATATTTGTCTCTTATTCCATTCCTACCAACCCATAGGATTCAGATTGTTGGTTATTGGGTTTTTTATCACTATTGAGATTTTATGTTCCCATAAAATTATCTATTATAACTCCAGATGCTGTCTCCAGAGTTGTAGTATTTGGTTCTGAACAAGCTTCTAAATAACGACCCACAATATTTGCAGGTACAAGTATTTGTATATGTAAGTCTTGCATGTTCAGTTATCCATTCATTATATTTGTAAATTACCTAATTTTGTTGCAATGTGGGTTTGTGAATACACAAGCAGATATGATTAACTATATTGTGATCACATTTTTAAGGGCCCTAGATCTGATTCTCACTGGCCTCAAAATCCTTTTTGACCAAACTGGTACCCACTCTAAAACTACTGGCAGCATGATTATAATATGTTTTAATTTAGACAATATTCACATTCAGATTGAAAATCCTGCTAGAACAGTCCAAAGGGCTTTCATTTGTACAGGGTCACTGTAGCTAGAACATGGAAAGATGAGGGATGTGTAAAAATACACCCACTCATATGCCAGGTGACCCACACCCAGGTTTGCATGACTAGATCACAGTCTCATGTTGGCTGTGGACTCTAGTACTTGCTGCATACTTGCCCTGCTATCCTGTATTTATTTCCCCTTTACAATTAACAGGAGTTATAATTTAGAATCAAATTAAAATGAGCTGTAATTTAGGATGAAATTGGTGGGACCGTCATGCCAATGAGAAACTACATCATAAAAGTCTACTCAGTGACTAACTATATATCACAAAACCTCCATGTATTAAAAAATTGATTAATTAAATATTTTTTGTGTTGCTTCAAGTAAGCAAAACGCTCTAGAATATTATGTCCCTGCATGATGCAAAAGACTGGCAATACAGGGGAAACAAAATATTTCCATGAATTTCATTTGTGTCCACAGAAAAGCCTCTGCAGTAGTGTAGCTGCAATGCAATAAGGAAACAAAATCTTAACCCTCCTACCTGAAACATTGCCCCATTCTCTCTAAATATTTGTTGAGAAAAGAAGAGACACATTACAGCTCATTGTTTCTTGATCTTGTAATGCCTCACTCATAAACAAAGACTTTTTTCAATGTCCTAATTTCTGAAAACCAGATTGTATCATTGTCCAGTGCAGCTATGAGTCATAATATATACGTAAATATTTTTCATTATTTTTCCATAGTAGTTACAGACACCCCTCTACAACACCTATAAGTTTCAAGATCTTTTTCCTTTTCCTTCCCCTCTCCCCTTTCCTTTCTCCAATCTCTTCCCCTTCTATAGCTGTCCCCAAACCTATCTCCTGAGCTACCAGCAGAATTCAAGTGCAGTAGCAAAGCATTGCATTCAATGTTCACACCTGATAGAAAAAGGATCTTATGAAAGAATACAAAATATCACTGGTATCAAAGCAAATACTTTCTTAATACAATAGCTGTGTAGTATAAAAAGAATCTAGAAAAGAAAGTTTAAACTTTTCGTAATATTGAATAATAAAAGGTATATTTTAATTTATTCCAGCTCAAAAAATTGGCACATTACATATTGAATTACTGTGAAAAGCATGTTTAAGTTGTACACTGAATGAAATTCTGCCTCTCAGTTTTACAGAAGTACAGATTGGCTTTTGATTTGCCCCAAGGCACTTCTGTTCTATCTGCTATGTAAAATCAGTTGCTGCTAATTCCTTGATTTGTACTACAGAGCCACCACTTTGGATGATTAAAAATCTTTTATGTTGGAGTACTTACTATTTTTCATTAGGCAGTGTGTTAAAGGAAATAGGAGGCTGTCTTTGTTGGGGATAGAAGACCTGGGGGAATGTTCTGAAGTTCTGAGAAACCTTTAGATCTTTGGGGATGGCAGAAAGGGGAAGTTTCTATTTCTTTTGTTGTTGTGATGTGAAATTCTCTGAAGTTTTTCTTCCTGAAAACATATTTTCTAATGAAGCTTTTCTGAATTTGTCAAATGCAGTTCTTTAATCAAACAGATGCAGTAACAAAGCAAGCATATTCAAAATTCAGAAAGAATGATCAGTCACAGGTTTGCAAAGCAGGAAAACAGAAGCTAAGGTTCTGAGGTATGCCCAAGAATTTAGGTTCAGCACTTAGAAATGAGATTCTGTACAAGACCTCTTAGAGCAAGTTTTGTTTTATGGTCAGTCCAGCTCAACACTACCTCTGTTTATCAACAGTATTTTATGGCACCTTAGCTGCTCCTCAGACATCACATAGAACAAGCAGTGCAGACATTGGAAGAAGATGCTATAATTTCAAAGTACTTTGGTGCACTGTGTTTGAGCCCACTAACAGGCTATATCTAGACTGTGGGACGGTTGCTCTGTCAGTTGTAATGCCAGTCATCCCAATCAGAGCTCTGAATGTAACACACTGCAGCTCCCACAGGACCTGTACTCCCAATTTACTTCCCTTGGAAACCATGGTATAGGGAAGAAGAGGAGCAGAAGAAACTACCAATGTCTTGTCCCACAGTGAGTCAATATATATCTGAGATATGCACCTCGCTAAAGACCAGGAGAGACATCGCAGACTGAGTAGTTTGGACATAGCCTTAGAGAGCTCTGGACGACAGCCTGAGAGACAGCACACTCCTGTGGTCACCAACAAGGTCCAGTACTTCATAAATGTCCACATTGTTTCATGGTGCACCCAAAATCATCTCTGCCCCTTTTACCTTGAGTCCTTCCACATATGTTGTGAAATAGCCCTTGGAAGCAGTTTTATGCCTATCTCCCTCAATTCCTTATCCGGAGGATCCTGTAATCAGGAGCTCAGGGACAAGCACTAAAGACACTGCAAGCACAAGTCAATAAAATATTTAACTTCAGTGTTTCCTGCAAACATGGCCACTTTTTTCAACAGTAGATTATAGTGCTCTGCATCTAAACAATGCAGGCACCCTAACTACAATGTTTGTCTACAGAACAGAACAACTGAGCTAATTTCTGTGAAATAGTATATAAGGAAAAATGAACCCAGTGGCGTCCTTCTTACAAATATCTCTGCTGACCTAAATCCAAACACCTTCTAGTGACACTTCCTTTCCCTCCTTGCTAAGAACAAGCAGCTCTCCAGGATGATGGTGGTGAACAGGGTAGTACAGGATATTTGGCTGATAACAGCAGTACGTTAATTCTGTTTCAGAGTATGGATCCTATACATTTTTTCCATTTAGAACAAACTTAAACCTTCTGTCAATGGTCATACCTTTTTAGTTACTAGACCTGTGCCCAGTGTTATTGCCACAAGGTTGGAGATGCTAACAAGGACCACTCAGCCAAAAAAAAAAAAAAAGATTGCTTAGAAAAGTTTGTGAGAAGCCAAAAAAGATTTTTGCATCCTGTATTCTTTAGACTGTACTTTCTATCCTCCAGCTGCCTGCTGAGAGTTGCTCACAATGTTATCTGTCCCCTACCCTTGGACAAAAACAAAGCCATATAAAACATTTGCCCTTTGGAAAGGGGAAAAAATTCCTGAGTATACATCATCAGAAAAAAGGCAGTTGTGAACACTGTGACAGTTGCCCCCTGCACGCACCCTAAATGTGCTTTATGAGATCCTAAATTCTTCTTATCATTGATATAGTGCCTCATTCACCCACTCTGCTGAACTATAAATAAGATCTCTAGGCGTTGAAAGAAAAGCTTAATGTGGAATGCATAAACAATACCAGAATCTCAGCTTACAGAAAATAACTTGTTATGCTAGTTGGGTGGAACACAAATTGAATTTCTGAGAAAATGCCTGTGTTTTGAGGACAGAGATGCCAATTTGTCAAGAACAGAAAGGGTTAAATCACAGTGCAAGGACTGAAAGCACTGCTTATGGCAACAAACATTATGAGCAAAAGATGCTAAGATACAGTACGTAAAAGGAAGATGAAAGTGAAAGAAACAACTTAAAAGATAGGTAGTTAAATACATACAAGATTTTCTTTTAATGTTGTATTATACTAATTTGCTTTGAGCGTGTAAAGAAAATTTTAGTGAGATTTAAAGAAAAAACCTTTTCCCAACTGCTTTTTGTTTATTGAAATACTGGTCAGACTAAAGTTCTAAACTTTTTTTGTTGTTATTGCTAAAAATGGCATAACTTTAGAATTCTTCTGTCTCTCACATGTTTTTGGGAATGGAATCTGAAGTTTCAAGACTAAAGCTATAATGATAGTATTCTATAAACACAGTCAGTGAAACAGAGGAAGAGAGGAAGCTTGTTGCAAGGAAGCCCTGTTATGAAGTAGAACTCTGGCTGAAATAACGTGTTGTTTTCTCTAGAAAAACCCAGTGGTTCTTTCATCATTGTAGTTCCTGAAATCAAAGCTCTAGGAGGATCCCAGGAGACCTTCAGATTCTAGCAGTCTGGTAAAATCCTGTATTGAGTCTTGACCAGCTGTTAGACTTACAGACACTTAGCTTTCTTATGGAGCTTCATGTTCTTCCATTCATATGTCCAGACATCTGGCGAGTAAAGTACTTTGTGAAGAAACAGTCACTTGTTTCCTACCCCACACCAGAAAAAAAACCCAACCACTCCAATCTAGACGTTAGACTGAATAAGTACTTGAGCATCTATATATTCATTACTTCAACATTTTTGGTGCCTTTATTTTCACCTTATAGCCTCCAGAGAAGAATTCAAAGCATAGAGCTGAGCATGAAGGATCACTGTGCCATATGGAAAGAGTTATTGACTTTAGAAGAATTATCCAGAAGAGCGGACTAGAGCTCTGTGGCAAGAAGCACAGCAATATAGCTGAAATCACTCCCATTTCTGAAGGTCATGCAGCTGGACCATAGTTGAAAAAATCATTTTCACAATCTAAAACCTGAATCTTTTACAGAGGTTCTATATACCTACAGGCATTTGCTGTAAGACCTGAGGAGACCTAAGGAGGATCTCCTTCAGGAGGTCCTGTTTTTAACTCATGTTCTAATAGAATGATTAGAGTTTTTGCTCAAGGTGTAGGAGGTACTGATGCTTGGTGCTTGCCTGATCCTTTAGAGAATGTGAGTCATAGTGTAAGAGGGAGAACAAGGAAGCACAATCATACCTATGTTGCCTGGTAATCACAGTCAGGACTCTAACTTTTGCACCAGTTCTTGAGGGTAAATAAATGCGTAGGCGGACTTTTATGACTAATTAAATTAAACATTCAGTGAGTAACTGAATGTAGAGACCAGAGTTGCCAAGTCACCATGTTAGGAAGGTATAAAACAATGAAATTTCTTATTTTGTCCCTTCCCTGTGGAATGAATCTTACACAGTTTGTTGCACAGTGACCCAGTTTTTATAAATGCAGTGAAGTAACTTGTGAGAAAAGGCATTATAGCCCAGGATCCCTTGAGCTGGCAGTCATTTATACTGCAAATTTCAGAGATTCTTAGAGCATTCTTTATATCATCAGAGCAATTCCTTAAACAGCTATATTTTTATATTGCTTGAGAAAATATTTGCAGTGGTAGCATTAACAGTACTAAAAATCAGAATGCTATTCTTTTCCAGAAATACTTCACAAAAAGTCCCACCCAAATCCGAGTAACAAAGCATAGTATACCTGGAGATGCATTTTAGACTGCTGATTGGCCATTTGCTTCTAAGTATTTTCTTTAAGTTTTCTTTATTGTTCAGTGTGTCTTTGTGGTTTGCAGTAAAGGAACAATAGCAACATTTTTCTCAATATTGCATATCGGTTTTCCCCAAGATCTGCAGCTTTTCCTTACAGAGACATGGCACATTCATTTGAAAGAAAATATATGGGAATGGTTAGTAAGGTGAACAACACCATCACAGAACAGATTTTATTCATAAAATAAAATAGTTAACTCGATTTTGTGGATGACATTTTTCCTTTCCTACCAATATTTCTGACATTTTTGTCTTTTCTGTCTTGTCCTGTCTGAGGCAAAACTGGGAAGTATGAGTGTAAGTTGTTCCTTTGCGAAATTCAGACAAACAATCTGAGCCTTGAACTTGCATGCACATGCATTAAGCACCCGTCTAATGGCTGTTCTGGATGGAGTAATCAGACTTCTGGAGCTGTTCCAATCGCATAATATCAATTACACTAGGAAGAGACTTACACTGTAGTCCAAGATTATTGGCAAACATTTTGATAATGAGTCATGGGAACAGCAGAGGTGTGAACAAGCCTTTCTTACATCCTCACAATAGCTTCAACTTTTTGTCATAGCCTGCCATGTAAAGAAAATATGTTTATTTATGTGAAGTCATTTAGCTCAAACAGGAGGGATTGACAGAGTTTTATACCAGAATACTTGTACTCATATGGTAGTCAACAGTTTGTGGCTTAAAATAGTTGATTTGAGAAAAAATATCTTTTTTTTTTTTTTTTAAAGACTAGTCTCTTTCTTCATGATTTTCACAGAAATTTCTATATTGTGCTAAAAGATGTGGACAAATTAAAATATTGACTAAACAGGTAGTATATTAAAAAGTTTCTGTTTTGCTAAATTAGTATTTTTCAATGCCTTTAAAAGCAAAAATTTCCAGTCAGTTCTACGCTTGAGTTACTGCCCTTAATAATAACAATATGCTTTCTCACTTACTTTCCTAACACTCAATTTATTTCATAGGTTGGTTTCGCTTGTGTAGTTTTAGAATAACATTATCTGGTTCTTTTATAGCAGATATGCAGTTGTGCCTAGTATATAAAAGGCAGAGTTATTTCAACAGATGCAAATATGCATGACCTCAGTCCACTGTGATAAGAGCTGATAGAAACCAGCTCCGGTCCAAAGATCTTAGAGGCACGCTGTAGCAGCACAGTGCCTAGGTTAATATACATTGCCATGCAGATCAGCTTGGGAACAGGATTATATCTGCTGGCTAATGGTTAATACCTGGCTAATGCAAATAATCAGCAGGAGAGTTTGCATCAGCCTTAGACAACCACTTAGACATATTCTAAGGCTACAAACAAGTTTCAATCATAACTCCCAATTTTTAAGGTCAAGGAAGGAAACATTGTTTTTAAGATATTTTCTACAGTTTTCACCCTTCAAAAAGACATTTTTCTACAATTATTAAAAAAATCTCTTTGACATATTTTAATTCACCTATAATCTTTAAAATAACACAAAACTACAGTTTCCAGGGTAAATTTTACAGCTATTACTTATTTTTAAACTAATTCTAACCAAAGTAACTGAACTTGAAGCTAGAAAAAGGAGATGGACATAATTTTCTTTGAGCGATGAGATCCTGAGATGAAATTTACCATGATTGGTTTCCACCCAACAGCTAATTTTTTTAGAGCAAAGTTTATCTGTTCAAGTATACCTTGAGTGATTGTGCTGTGACGTAATATAACCTTCTATATAAATAGGGCTACAGCAATAAGTACTGTAAAGTTTCCATTGAGTAACAATACTTGTGCTTCATTAAAAGAAATTTGAAAATTGCAAGCCTTTGAAAAAGGCTTTTTGAGCATACCTAATAGAAAACCACTATTTTGTTGTCATTGTAATGATGTATAACATGCTGTACAGACTATGTGCACAGTCTAACTTGAAGAAAAAGAACATGAACAGAATAGTCTACTTTCCATGTTCCAGTTGCAGTGCAACATCCAAAAGCTAGGCACCTCTGTTTAGACTGACATGATCTGAGACCATGAAGATCCAGTGCAACCCAAGGCGTGAGAAGAGAGCAAGTCAAAGTTCTGTGCAGCACATGGAGAGCAAGGCTTCCTGGCCCTGGGCAATGAGCTTTCCGGTCAGAATCCACAGCCCACGCTCCACATCTGGGCAGGGTGAGCATCCAACAGAGAGACTCTTTGTTACAGTGACACCATTTCATCTTAAATGTTCTGAAAAGTCAGAACCGTGGAAGGCAGGCTATCAACAAAAGGCCACTGAGCAAACTTTCTATCCCATCTTTCACATCTTCCTCATCAGAAGCAGGAGCAGCAGCTATTCCTTTCAACCTTTTTCTGTGGCAGAATTAACTTTGATTGAGCTTTGCCACCAAATCCTCAAAGTCAAAATTTATTTCTGCCTCTACAGAGGGTCTGATGCCTGCATTTTCCCCACGCCACAGTGATCATTACAACAGAAAGTAAAATGGGCTTGCAGAATGGGTCTTGTACTTTGTGGAACAGATTTCCTGCCACTTTTTTTTTTTTTTTTTTTTTTTTAATTTAGGCACCCATACTGCATGTGAAGAATCATTTCAGATGTTTCTTTGGATTTTTTCCCTGGCTATTACATTTTCATCCATCACTGCAGCCTCTGACTACCAGAATTCCTATGGCTGCTTGTAGGTTGCTAGGGTTGCCTCCAATATCAGCCACAGCTGAAGCTACTTTGTACAAAGGATAGGATTGGCAACAGGAGGGAAACCAGTCCAGATGTTTTGATTCAGAGGTTGTAACAAATTTTCTTTATATTATGGAAGTAAGGCTCTAAGCCTTGTAAAATTATGGGCTTTTATACGCAAAATCCCCAGAGCTGTGATTCTAAAGTCATAAAATTGTTACTGTGAGAGTGCACTCAAAGTAATATTTCAGATACACTTTGATATCTATTATGTGAGGACTCTGAAAGCAGGCTAATAGAGGAGCAAGAAACACACTCTGTCCAGATCAATGTTGCGGGTGATCCTGATGTAATTATGACTTTCTCTGTTAACAGATGTTCATGTTCAGAATCTGTCTGACTGTGGGTAACAGAAGAGATTAACATTTGCCAAACAATGACCTTGTGTTTTATATGGCTTTCCACAATTTGCCAGCTTCAGAACAATCAATAGCAGCACTAAATAGGCAAAAAAATGGAAACTGGAAGAGCATTTCCAGAGGTGCAAGCTATATCCATTAGAATTTAATTAACTGAAGAGCTGTGTTAAAAGATAGAGGCTTTTTTGTCACCTTTTTTGCACAGGTGACTTAGAAATGGGCAATTTCTTTTCCATTTTTCAAAAGATTCCTGATTTCATGACAAAGTTTTCCTGAGTTCATTTTAACAAGGTTGTTGACCTGATTGGCATGGCACATAGTCTGAGACAAGTTAACAGAAGAACTGAAGTAAATTTTTTTTTTTCTCCTTACACTGAAGCTTATTTAAAGTTTGATTGGTAGTGACATTTTGCTTTGAAAAAAGAAATAATAAAAGTTAAGATGATATTCCTTTGTTTTTATTCAGAAAAAATGTACTCATTTTTTTGCCTCTATTTAACAATCTCGGTATTTTTTAAGGTGCACAAGATCACAGTTTATAACCTTAAAAAGTAAGTGTGGCTAATAGGTGATAGGGAACAGAGCACCATTAAAAGGATTAATGATCAAATTTAGTGAAAGGAAATAAGAAGAGGTAAATGGGTTATTTGGAGGATGATAAGACTTGGGGCAAAGGTTGCTTTTTTGTGGTTACCCAGAACTGAGTAAGTAAGAAAAATAATTTTAACTGGCTTTTCATTAGTTACCAAAAAATCTGTTGGAATTTTGTATAGATGGACAGGAAGGCTAGTGGTTGCTATATAATTCCTTGTCCATCTTTGGATGCTTTTCAGTACACACAATTATTACAGCAATTTCTATATATTATTTGATCAAAGGAGGCTTCTTAAGACAAGTAGGGAGTCCCCTTAAAGGAAATCCACTTCGGGCTGAAATTAAAAAGGAAAAGAGACCAATTCAAAATTTGAAGTGATATTTTAGTATCCAGTTTAAGCTCTCAAATAACTTGAATTGTAGGATCTTCACTCCATTGCAAACTCAGCTCATTGCATTATGCATCCTTCGGATGGCTTGTTTAGCATACAGCATGACCAACTGGCCCTTATAGAAAAGTCTACATCATGAATATAAATGTGATGGCAAAGCATAAGCCTCGCACTTGCTGGTTTCAGTCAAACCTCAGTGATTCTGTTTTGGATACTGAATATATATTGATCTTTTCTTAGAAACAAGAAGTTCTCTAACACTAGAAATATGCCAGCAGTCTGGCACCTGCAATCCTCTTTAACTACATGGAAGTTCTTTATTGTATGCTTTAGCGGATGAAATGTTTACTAGTGTTGACCCAAAGCAAATTATAGTTGTTACTAACATGCAGGCAAGATACATTCACTCAAACTTCATTAAAGTTTCCAATTCTATCCTGAAGGAAAATATTAAATGTGTCTTAAGTCAATTAAATATATTACTGGTATGACACAATTTTAATATTTAACAGTATCTCAAATGTCTCAAGAAGAAAGAGACTCAATGCATGTGTAGGAAAGTTTCAGGATCAAGTCTCAGATTTATTAGTCATCCTTCCATACCTTGAGACCAATTCAATTTGTCAGAGCTGGATATCATTGCCATTTTCCACAGAATCTTGGGTTTTAAATCAAGGCCAACGTAGCATCTAACCTTGGAATGAAAAAGAATTTATAGTATTGCTAGAAGGGCCATGTCTCAAAGGGATTTAAATCTTTTGAATAATCCATTCTGATTTTTTTTTCCCCTAGAGGTGTAAGAGAGGACAGCTGCTACTATGTTTAACAGAGTAAGGAATAAGATCACATGTGCAGCAAGAGTGATCCACACAGCAGAAATAATATGTGTATCTTCAGGATATATCTTAAATTAGGATTTTACACTAGGAGAATCCTGTGTGGTCTTCTAATCTGTTTTATGGGACTTTGTTCTCTGGCATGTTTTAGCTTGCTTTTCTTGTGGATGGATGCTTTAGGAAGAATACTATTGACTTTATATAAAATGTTTTAGGACAAAAATTACACCATGCCACATTATACCATACCAGATGTATATGGAGTACATATATATGTGTGTATGTGTGCATATATTTCATACACACACATTTTTCAGAATTGTACAAGCTCCCACTCTAAGAGTTGTGTTTCAGCTGCTTATAGTTCTGCCAAAATTTAACCAAGCAAGCTGAAATTTGTCATGCCAAGTGTGTGCCTTAGGCTGATATGTTTAATTTTAGTCAAAAATGTTTAAACCCTATCTGAAAAATAAGCAAAAGGACTAGCATACAGTTTCCTTATATTGCAAATTTCTGGCACCCCTGTCTTTAACAAGCTCAAGCACTACAAATCCCTGCAGCAGAATTTTGAAGTTCACTGGAGATGTGCCTTTTGCCACCTTTGTGAATATCTGCCTGAATTTGGCTAAAATTACAAACCTTCAAAACAGCATAGTTAGTGCATGCTCAGTGAAAATGTTTTATTAGCTGGAATTCTTGAATTTTCTTTGTGGTGAGCATGTCCCACCCTAAGGCTGCATGGGATTTCCACTTCCTTCCAGCTCAGCTTCTGCAGCTAGTGTCAGATCTTGGTACCTGGTCTAAAAAGCACAGCCAGTAAGATTGTGCCTCAAATGCTCTTGGTGCCCTTCCTGTCTCATCCAAGGTGTGCAAGTCATCTGGAAAAGCCACCTAATTTGAATGGAAAAGTGATCTGATGGGGTGAATCCATGGGAGGTTGCTGGGGAAGCAAATTATTGTAAGCCCCAGGGGAAGGTACTGAACGGTAAACTGAGGTTGAGAAACATGCTGTACCAACAGGTGCTGCTCTCCAGACGGGGAAACCAGGCAAGGGAGTAGGGGCACTGGTGGCCATTCGAGGAAGCGAAGGGTGAGAGTGAAGGATAAGAAGGGAGGTTTGAAGTGCCTGAAGAATTAGGTGAGCAGAAGAGGGTGAGAGATGTGAGAAGGTGGTTATTCAGGAGCTGCAGTGAGAAGCCAAGGAGACTTGGACAAGAGTCATGGTGAGACACTTAGATGAGGTCAGGAAAAGAGAAAATGGATAGCAGGTTGAGGTCTTTGTCAGAGGCCAGGATGAGAGAGAGAGGTACCAGAAGCTTAAGAGATGTCTGAAGAGAGAACGGGACTACATAGGTGCGATATGCAGAACTGGCAGTAGATTAGAGAAAGAAAAATGTGGCTGAAACTGAATTTCTTTATAGTTTTATATGCTATACAATGCCATATACAGAACCATCTATTTTAGTTATCACTGCTGTATGAAAGATATAAGTTAAAAAAGAGTAGCTGTAGGCTTTGTATTCCATGTTTCTCTGTTTTCACAAGCAAAACATTACATTCCTACATGTACTTAGGGTGTGGGCATCTCCTTAACATTCTACATGCAAAATAGCAATCCTGCCCCTTCAAGAGTAACTAATAGTTAAGTACAAAAATTAATTCATTAAACTTTTCTTTTAACTTTTGATAAAATAATTCCAGAAGGGAAGTACTATCCTCTTAGCTGAACTACAAAGCTGAATGCCCAAGATGATACTTTAGATGGAGAATACACACTAACCAGGTTCACTTTAGAGAAGAAGTAGCCAGGATTTAGCTTGAAATATTGACATTTTTTATTCACTTCACTATTTGTTCATTCAATGAAGTTATCCAAAGCGTTCCATTCTGTGATATCAATAACTCTGATATTAAACCTTGCCATGACATTTGTGGAATATTAACAATAAAGCAAAGAACTACATAATAAGAAAAAAGAATTTAAAATAAAAAGTTTGGTTGTTGGGTTGGGTTTTTTTGCCGCTTATACTGGCAGTTGGGCAGTTGGAATAGATGCATGTGCTTAATTAATCTCTTTTTTTTTCAAAAATTAAAGTTTCTGAAAACTAAATAGAACAAAATTTCTTTTAAGCAAATTCAGTTAGTGGTGTTAGTGATCTAAAATAAGCAATGTTAATATTTAAAGGTATACCTACCCTGAGCTTGAGTATATACAATATTGCTAACTCTATCTTACAGACCTATTTCTTCACAACTTTATAGGGTTCCCCAAATCATACAATTATATTTCTAATAAAAATGAAATATTATTTTGCAGGCAAAAGCAAAAATCAACAATAAAAAAATAAGAAAAATCTAACAGAAGCACTAGAGGTTCTATAAATGTACTTAAGTAAAAAAAGAGAAACAAAAATGCTACTAATGTGAAAAGAGAGAGGTGGTTAGAAAGTTTTTTTTTTTTGCATTATCTTACAGGGAGAGGAAAGGATTAAATCCATCTTGGATCACACAAAACAGTGTAAACAAATACTGTCCAGATCCTCCAAGGTTCATAAACTGGAAGGCAGGAGTAATTCTAAAGGCTGCAGAATTAAATTTCTGCTGTCTCCATACTTACTCCGGAATGGAAAAAGCAGGCCATATCCATTCCCCAGCTTCCTAGGCAGTGTAGTGATGATGGTGCTATTGAAATCTAAAAAGACTTAAAACTATCCTGAAGTCTGTAATTTTGTTGGAGTCAAACAAACACTAAATAGAGTTCCCACATTTCAAAATGTATTCATTTCATAATTTATTTCTCTATAATATGTGATTGAATCAACATTTATTGAACTGAAAAGGACTACTGCATTGATAGCAACAGCTGAAATGCCATACCAAATTGAACAGAATAGTGGTGAAGTCTCAGACATTAAACATACTGAAGAGAGGCAGGCACCAAAGGCAGTTCATGTTCTCAATTTCCAAATGTGCTAAGAGCAGCATGAGAAAACACTTAGAGTAAAATAAGAGTGCTTCACAACATTGGGGGTGCTGATTGGCTGGTGATTTGTAAGGTTGAATTGCACGGCAATCTAAATGCATTTTGATTGTAACACAACTTCAAAATTGCTAAGATTTTAAACACTACTGATTATTGTAAATTATTAAATGAGCTGGAAGCAAATTACCTATGAAGCCAAAATAAGCCTTGATGATTTATATTAGTGGTAACAAAAACATGTTGATATTAGTAAGACTGAGAAATGAATAAGTACTTTGCTTCTGGTACTGAAATTCGTGAGAATGTGCACTAGATGTAGAAGCAGTATTCATGGTTCTTGGAATATATGTATGCATATTATATATAAATGTATGTATATATTATTTTCCTCACTGGAAGGAAGATTAGGAGCCCTCACATCCTGAAGTTTTCTAGCCTTGAATAGCTTTTCTGTTAGAATATATAAATCAATGTAAAATAATATAATACAGTAAAGGGAGGCGGAGACTGAAAAAAATATATTCTTCTGGAAAAACACCTTTCCTCAGAAATATTTCTGGGCAGGGATAGGAGGTATTTTATATAGTTTAAATTGCTTTGCTGCTATCTAAGTGTCTGAAGTACTGTTTAGAAGTTCTCATATTTTTCCAACAAAGATTGCAGTAGGTGTCTACCAGAGATAAATTAAAGAACAATGCAAGTTGCATTTTCTGAGATATTGGAAGAATCATATGGAACATAATAGCTCCATTATTGAAGTGACAAAACATATTAAGAATTTTCATTATCCATAAAGTTGTTAAGGAAAAATCCTGGGTTTCACAATATAGACCATGCCATTCAAATTTTATTTCAAGTCCTCCAAAATTTCCCATGATATAAACTGGTTCCAGAACAAGAATTTTTGTTGGTATTGACAGAGCTTTAGCAAAGCACTTCAATTACATGTTTAAATCTCTTTGAAGTTCCATTAACTCAACAAGACTAAAGTTTTAAAATTAAATACATGCTGAAGGAATCTTTTTCTAAGTCAGCTCCTTTTTTTGTCTTTGCAAGGCCATATAGTTACATAATTCAGGGCTCAGTCACAGATTCTGGCTTCAGCAGGCCCACCTGTCTGTCCTCTGGCCAAATTTTCTTCAAATTTTCTGTTTTGAGAAAACATGCTCTCAGTCTTTGGCTCATATGCAAGACAATAATTTGCATCTGCAAAAATATGACAGATAGGTCTGATGTGGATAGAGCCAGAATGGATGAGTGTCTTAACAGGAATGGGATGGAACTGAGGTGTTTGTATGCAAAACAGTGATTTACAAGAAGCCCTCTGAAACAGCCTTACCTAGAAAATCTCTATTTGGTTGTAAGGCTGTCTAAGTGCTTAGAGTTTTGTTTCTTTCTGCGTCCAGAATTGCTCCAACTGAGCAGTCCAGTGTTCCTCACTGCCATCACTTCCCTCTGGTCAGAAGCCAGAAACCAAACATTCATTGGTGCCCCCATGAGCGCTGAACCTGGTAGTTGTCTTGGAACTTGGAACCAGTATACATCCAGAGAACCATCTATTATAACATGCACCAGGGGCTATTTTAGTTTTAAAAGCAGGCCTCTTTCTTGTAGTAGCCTCAGGCTTTTGTGGTATTTCAATTTTTTCTGCTTTCCTAGAGAGTGTACCAGAGTTTGAGCCTTGTTGCATGTGGGAAGCTTTCTGCTGAAGATGTGAAAGGGAGAGTGAAAGATTATGTCAGGAAAACAAACAGGGAATGCCATAAATATGAACTGTTGATCTGGATCCTTACCAAGGATGAGGAAGACCTCATCCTTTATTTTATTCCAGGACCCTTGGGCAGACTTAGAACAAACTGCATGTTGTTACTCAGAAGACATTTGACGGTGTTAGTACAGAGACCTACTACCTCCTCTGCAAACTCTTGATAAGTTTTCAGCCACTGCTTATTTGGCTCCAGGTTGCTTTGAACTGCAACTCAATCTTGTCAGCTCTTCCCCTTCACCAAAAGGAAAAGGCCAGTCAAATTGTATTCCAAGTATTCTAAGTACCTAAATGTAGGTAATATGGTGCTTAGCCTTAAGATTTTTATGACATTTCTTGATTTAACCCTGAAATAATAATGCCTATCATTAGTCTTCCAGAACATTAGAAAAATGTAAGGTTTTATAAGCTCTGAGTAGTCATTCTAGAGTCAGTAGTGATTGTATATGCAAACATATGAATTATTTTGTAAAATCAAAATTCTTTTCTATGTAATATCATTGATAGAAGCACAGTGGATAATACATTATTCACTTTAATATTGTTTACCATACATTATACTGAATCAACATTAGACAACTTTATAGATGGAAATATTTTCCTTTGTTTTCTTCAGTAAGGGAGGATGATAATATCTTGGACAATATCAAAGGAAAAAACAGATATACATATATATATATATAAAAAATACTTTATCTTCCAAACTAAATGTAGCATAAATGATGTAAACCAAAAAAGAATATGCATGAATGTATGCATATGTGTTTGTCCCATATAGAACTTCAAAATGAATTCATGCTAGACAGAACTCTTCACATTTAGTTACTTAATGCTTGAATGATGACATTTAAATCTGGGAATCTCTCCAACTTTAGTGAACATTTGTTCAAGCAGACTTTTTTTGGTTTTACTTTAAAATGATGGGAAGCTTTCAATTCTTCACTAAGCTATGTTATCAAATATATTTTATTAAAGACACAAGAAGTGTGGAACCACCTCATTTCAAAGGATCTGGAACACAATTTGCCTAATAACACAAAGTAACATACACACAATAACTTGTATGGTGCTTTTAACCGTACAACAAAGATGTTAAAAGTATTAGCAGTTCCTTTTATTAACATATGTGGAGACTTGACTTTGTGAATTGTCTTTCTTGTATGTTAAAAACGTACAGATTGAAGCTTTGTGTCAAAATTATACAACACTTGGATTTTTGTGTTGCAGGGTACAATTTATTGATTTTGCAATTAAATTATTCAAGTCACTTATTGGTGGTGGAATTATGCGGCCTCAAAAAGCTGAAACCAATACAAAATTCTAAAAGAAAAGTGTCAGGTATTCAAAACTGAGTTGTTTAGTGAAATGATAATCTTGCATGCATGTGGAAAAATCAGCAGTGTCTCAAATGTAAAATAATAAATTATTGATAAATGTAAGACCTGATTCATGGCTTGGAACAAAGCTTACGTTTAATCGATAGTAGCATTTAATTTTCAAAACTTCCACAAAATTGTAAATCCAAAGAGCTTATGAAACATGAAAAATATTACCTAGAGAGAACGTAATACATATCACCTATATTTTAAAAAAAAAAGATGGCTTATAGACTTTTTGAAATACTTAGGTTAATGCTTCTTTCAAATACTGAGGATGCAGTTGTATTCTGTTGCTCAAGAATTTTCATGCATATGATAAATTTCCTGAAAGTATTCAGAGCAGATAGGCACCTAAGTCCCAGGCTACAGAGATGAGAATTTAGCTTTTGGCTTGAAGCATTCGGTTTCCAGCACGAATCTTCCTATCTACCCATATCAAATTGAACAGTGCTATAGTTCAAAGTCTTATGCAGTGTGAAATAGGGGATTGGCAGACATGGGTGTTCTGAGTTCAAAACTACTTAAACGATTTAGTAATAAAAAAGGGTCCAGGACATATCTCCCAGAAACTAGACATTTGATGAAGTTCAATTTTATATTGAAACTTCATGATTTAAACTCATCTGTTATTGTTTTGATCTGTAGTATAAGCTATCACTAAAGGAGTTTGAGACTACCACCAAAGCATAGATAAACAGAATCTCAGCTTCCCACAGATTTGAGCAGACTTTCCTTGTTTTGTTCAGATTAGCTATTTGTTACAATTTCTCCTTTCTTTTTTACCCAAGTACCACTTGCTTTATTTCACCCTTTTTTCCCTTGCAGTTCTTTTTTTATGTCCTTTCCCTCCCATTTGTTTGCAAACTTCTAATCCTTCCCCATTAACATAACACCAATATGTAATGAACAGCTTTCATACAGTCCATTCTTTTAACATTATTCTCAAGGTTTCAACTTGTGTGTGCTTGAATTCACTTTATTATTATTATCTTAAAAGTAATGATCTCTATCATGTTTTGACAGAAGCAACAAAACTAAAAATGATTTTAGAATTCTGTTGCAGCCTATTCTCCAAGTGAGAACCCATGAACACCCCTTTGTGGTTGAGAAGGCTTCTGGATTACACCGATGGCTGAGGAGAACTGAAACCCTGCATGCTTTGCCATTAGTTACCCATATTGTTGCTGTCTTACAATAACACTCTCTAATAAACTAGGAAGTGCTTTTGGCTCTCTTGAGGGACAAGATGCCTTGCAGAGGATTCTAGAGAGATTGGAGCATTGGGCTATGGTTAATGGGATGAAATTTAACAAGTCCAAATGCCAGATTCTGCACCTGGGACGAAGTGATGCCAGGCACAGTATAAGTTGGGAGAGGAGTGGCTGGAGAGCAGCCCTGCAGAAAGGGATCTGGGGTGCTGTTCGACAGCAGGCTCAGTATGAGTCAGCAGTGTGCCTTGGCAGCCAAGAGGGCAAACTGCATCTTGGGGTGCATCAAACACAGTATAACCAGCCAGTCAAAAGAGACGATCATCCTGCTGTATTCAGTGTTGGTGCAGCCTCACCTTCTGTGCTGTGTGCAGTTCCAGGCCCCACAATTGAAGAAGCATGTTCAGGTCCTTGAATGTGTCCAGAAGAGTGCAACAAAGCTGGTGAAAGAGCTGGAAGGAATGACCTGTGAGGAGCAGCTAAGGATGCTAGGTTTGTCTAGTTTGGAGAGAAGGAGGCTGAGGGGTGACCTCATTGCTCTCTACAGCTTCCTGAGGAGGGGAAGCAGAGAGGGAGGTGCTGATCTCTTCTCCCTGGGATCCAGTGACAGGACATGTGGGAATGGTTCAAAGCTGAGTCAGGAGAGGTTCAGACTTGATATTAGGAAGCTTTTTTTACTGAGAGGGTGGTCAAACACTATAACAGGCTTCCTAGAGAGGTGGTTGATGCCCCAAGCCTGTCAGTATTTAAGAGGAATTTGGGCAATGCCCTTAATAATATGCTTTAAGTTGGTCAGCCCTGAAGTGGTCAGGCACCTGGACTAGATGATCATTATAGGTCCATTCCAACTGAAAATATTCTATTCTATTCTATTCTATTCTATTCTATTCTATTCTATTCTATTCTATTCTGTTCTTCTCAGTTTCTGAATTCAGTGGATGCTGAGATATCTCAAGGATCTGGCAGGCAAGACCTTATCTCCTAGACCAAAAGTAATTTCTGGCTTATAGACTATCAGCTGCAAGAGATGTTAGAAAGGCAAAATCCAGTAAGGACTGCTTTGATCCAGCAATGACTGTTTCTCTCAGCTGTTAGGTAAAGCCCGTTCACAGAAGAGGACTCTCAAATCTCTTGCGGGTAGAGAACAGTCATTCATGGGTCATGCTGAATGCTGCACCCAGAAAGAGCTATGAGATTCTGCTATTGAGCAGAATATGAGAGAAAAGATCTTGACCATAAGCATTGCAGATTTTTAAGGTTTGGAAGACCTGTGAGAGTCCTGTAAGCTTAGCTGTATATTTGTAGAGCAGTAGTTGCTCAAAAAGGCAAGGTGTTGCTTGCCAGACTGGTAAGATCAAACACTTTCCTTCTGCTCTGTCTTCAGCAGATCCCCTGCCTCTCCCAGGGGCGGTATTACCCACTTAGAATACTTGCTTCCTCTTGCTGCAAACAGGCCTGCAGAATGGTGCCTAAAACTGATAATTTTGTCCCCTGGACCACCTGAAGAAACAGGATTTTTTCTTTTTTTCCCCCCAAATTTTGGGTAAAATTAAAAAAAAAAAAAAAAGATAATCATTCAGAGAAAGAAAGGGATTTATAAATATTCTATTTATTAGACAGAACTTTTTATGATTGAAAAAATGTTTTGTGAATGGCATCTCATTTCAAGGACTATATATCTGTTCAAACAGATCTGTTTGCCTGTGAGGAGAGAAAAAGTACCTACAGTTTGCCACACAAGATAAGAAAGCATCTTGCCATTGGCAGTAACTAAGAGTTGATGTTTAAAAGAAAAGCAAAAGTCCCAGTGAATGCCTCCAGCCAAGTATTAAATGCTGCAGACTGGGGTAAAAGGTGGAAGGAACGTGTCTCCTGACCTTTGCAGAAATCAGCATACACCTCAGCACACGGAAACATGAGAAATGCAGTATCAGTCACAACTATTAATACTATCAATGCCTATTTTTCAATCTGATGGTTAAAATGAAACTTCAAAAAATAATTATTTTTGCCTAAATTACTTTTTTTCTGGTATTGTTACACTTTCTTTGAAAAAGAAAAGATTTCCAAAGGAAATGTCATTGGAGCAATAAATATATACTTTTTTTTCCTAAAAATAGATGAAATGAAAAGCTTTAATTTTTATGAAAATATTTTCTTTCATTTTAACTATGCAAATCTTAAATATGTGTGACTTCTCGGAATGTAGAGCAACTTTGACATTTCTCCAAATGAGTTTGTCCAGTGTACTTTATGAAATAGAGATTCATATAAATACTTTGTTGTTTATTGAAAAATTAATTCAAGGTAGTGTTACATGTTTGAAAAGAGAGAACTAGATAAAGAGATTTCCTAGAGTTTGGTTTTATTCATGGAAAGAAACTCTTCTTTCCTTCCTTTTCTTTTTAAAGTGCTTCATGTTTCTCCCATAGTCTCTCTCCAATCAGGGAATTAAATTTATTGGAAATTTCAGGAGAGAAAAGTCCATTCAATTTCAAAAAATAGCACTTTATTCCTTTAGAATTCAATTCAAAGTGAACAGATGATATTTCTGTTGAATTCTTCTATTTCTTGCAATTGCAGCAAAGGCTCACAAAATATTTTTAAGGGACGTAAGTGTATTCCCAAAGTGAAAAGGTAATAAATGGAAAAAGTAAAGGAACTGGTTGGAAAAAAAAAAATATTTAAAGACTTAGCAGTTAGTAGAAACAGACTTATGAAGCTGACTTTGAAAATTAAACAGATAGACAGATTTTCTAAATGTTTGTGCATCCAGATAAATGCCACTATGACATATTTTTTTCTTTTTTCAGAGATTTTGAGAAAACGGTTTAATAATGAGTAAGTTAAAACCAGAAAGCCACTTTATTGCAGAAGTCTGAAAAAGCTTTTATAACTTTTTTCAGCACAACCGTATGATTGAAAAATCACTTTCATTCAGCACATCAAACACACATGGCTTGTGATACCTTGAAAATCAAGTAGTTTACACTATGCAAATACCACTTTGCTTCATATTTTAACAGCGCCATTCTGAAGCTAAAGACAAGAAAACTTTTCTGCATGTATAATTTTCTGAGATGAGACACCACCCCACTATGTTTAAATAAGAAATAATTGCATATAATGTATCTCCAGTCTTTCTTGACTGATTAACAGAAGTTGTTTGTGGTTTGAGTTAGCCAGCAGTGGTAACTTGTAATTGATTACTTTTATCGCCACTTCACAATTGCAAGTGGGGGATGTTGCAGAAGGAGGATGACCTGGAGTTTCAGACGCTGAAGATGCTGAATAATCAGGTTTCTCTTTAAACACTAGTTAACTTTTTTCCTCTCTAAATTTGTGGGCCAGAGGAAGTCAGGAAAAAAAAATAATTTTAGTAGTTTGATGATATTTAGGTATTTAGTACAAAATTCTCATTAATTGCCAATGAACTACAAGGAGTACAAGCACATTTAAAACAAGTATAACCTTTAACAATGATAGGGTGCAATAATGCAACATCAGCAACTGTAAGGAAAACAGCCTCATTAAAATTTCTGTTAAGACAGAAATGTAAATAATATTCCAGGACAAATTTTGATATCCCTCACAAAAAAAATCCTCATACTCAAACACTTTATAGCAATTTAAGAGCTATAGTTGGTACTCTGAGATTTACCTGGACACAGTCTTGATGTGAACCAGTGTAATCTGCCCATACAGATTCTAACATTTACAAGTTCTTTCTCTGTAAAACTGTGGCTTTTGGAAGACACTCTTTCTGAATGTCCATAATGCTTTTTGCTCGACATTTCTATTAAATCTTTTTCTTTCTGTGAAATCAATGAAAAACTCAATAATAGATGATTCTTGGTACTGTACTATGCATGCTAATTTTGCAGCCTAGATAGTGGCATTGCATTCTTGTAAATTTTTCTGTATTTCTCTGTTATCTCTATTTAAGCTTAGAATTTAAGTGCTATAGATCAGGGACTTGTTTGGTGGCAGTATGACTGATAATATAATACAGTTAAGTTTTGTGACCACTGTTCCTATGCAGGATGTAAAATAATAATAAAGCCATTCATTTGTTATGTGCACAGTGTATAGACTCCGTCTTTTAACTGCAGGCTTTTGTCAGAAAAAATGTTACCAGTCCTGAAAATAAGACTCCCTCTGCAAACACCCTTTAGTTGTTCTAAAGATTTTTCTTTCAAATTCTCCAGTTTGTGACGCAAAGAAGATCATCACTCCAATTTAAATTTTTTCACAGAAATCTGTGGTTTGTTTAGATTTAGTTAAATAATTGAAAATCAGCTTTCCACAAAGCTTTGAGACAATTCTACAAATAAATTTCCTAAATTAGGTTTATGAACAAAACTCTTTAGGATTTCTTCTCAATTTCATATAAATATAAATAAGTATAAAATAAATATAAAGAAAATCAACTATGTCCTCAAGATAGGAAACTAAATTTTGCAGAAACATGCAAGATAGGTGTGGAAAATGAAAAATAATAAAGTAAATTACCTGAAAATTGTTTTCCAGATAGCATAATGAGGAAGTTACCTACCTGATATTTAATTGGGTAGTTACGCTAACACAGGGACACGTGGAATTTTTTGTTCTCCAGTGTTCAGACTGTGGGATATAGGGCACTTAAAAAATTCTTGTGGCAGTTTCAGTTATTACAGCAGCTGTATGCTAAGTTTTACCACTTCCACAGAAGAGTTAGCTAAAGTGAACGTGCATCCATAGTGCATGTTCTTCCATGCAGGGTCCGGCATCTTAATGCAAATCCAGTTTAATTGTAGTTTTTAAGCCAAGAAACCAAATTCAAGCCAAGACACCTATTGATGTGTAGGCAGGTGTTCCCTTCTGTCAGCTCTGCTGTGGAAGTAAAAACTTCAAGCAGAGAAACAAAGGCAAGCAGCTGGGGTGATACTGTCTTTACTTCAACAGGACTTACCAGAGTTCATCTTTCAGTGTTTTTAGTTCCCCTAGTAGAGATCAAAAGAAGCAATTAGAACTATTTCCAGCAGGTTTCTCTTTTCAGATGCTATTTCTAATGGGAATTCTGAAACTACAGTTTAAATACCTTTCATCTTCTTTTCACATTTAAAAGATTAAGTGTTGTGCATTTTATCTGAAAATCAGGATCTTGTGTCTGCAGAGAAAATCCTGGAGCCAAATTAAGACATATATTGTAAGAAGCATGCCTTATATACTGTTAAATGGGAAAAGATACAATGTGAATATGTCTCTATACGTGTACCTATGGGGGCACCTAAAAGCAGATGTGTTCGCAGCGTATCTATTTTATGACCAATTCATTCACCAGAATAAATCCAGGCCCACATATATATTTTTTAACCTGACCTAATTCTTAGTAAAACAAAGAAACATTTTATATTTCCTGTATTTTTAGTGGGTTTTTTCTTCAATGAATCATATGTTTTTTGCTAACAATATTGTCAAATATTTCTTGGATGACATGCAACACAGTACACTTCGATGTTCCACACATCAGGTTGCTTCAGCCTACAGCATCTGATGTTACAAGAGAGATGAAATATGACATGACCAATGAAACTTGATAAAATGTGTCACAATCCAAAGCATTGCTCTGAAACCTGAAAACACCTTTTCTTCATTATTTTACAATATTTTGTGTTTTGTACATTCTCAGTGTAACAGTTTTTCAATTTGAAAGGATGACATTAAAGCAGTGTGGAAAAGTTTACATTGAGGAAAACACTGGTGCATTTTAAAGGAGAAAAGTCCCAAATACTGCTAACAATGACACTGACATGATTCTAAGAAAACAGGACTTTATGTACAAAATGTGGGACAGAAACTAGGAAACAGAGATGGAACAATGAAGTAATGTGTAAACATCATCCACCACAGTTTTAAAATAATTAATAGAAAAAAATACTACTTGAGCAGCTGTAAATCTGACTGTAAAACCAACTAAGAAATGTAATGGCCTCCGTGAAAACTGAAACTGGAAACTCCGTGAAAACGCACCCTTATGTGTGTATGTGTGCACATATTTGTATGTATACACTACAAGTAAAATTTCTAAATGCTTAGTACTATATGGTTAAATAAAAAGATTAAATCAAACCAGGAGAAAAAGAAGACAGGAAGAGAAATCTGTAGGAAGAAGAGTAGAACAAGCGAGAGTATCAGGATCTAGTAGGGACATTATTGTGACCCAAGAAACACAAGACTTGCTTCTGTTTGGAGATAATTAGCAGGGATTGCACATGTAACAATGGCAAAGAGTTCAATGGTGATTGTACCTTAAAACATTCAGAAAGGAATGTAAAAATTTATATTAAAATTGTATCTCTATTTACTAGAGAGTCTTTATGTTTTGTCATAGAAAATGTCATCATGTCTAGGAACTGCTTCTTAAGATTCTTGATATTTTGCTTCAAATATGTGAATATTTATACAGAAATTCAATCACAATTATTATTTCAGTATATAATTGCACGTTTAAACCATTACAATATTGAATAGAATTTAACAGAAAAAAACCTGTTTAAAGAACTAAGCTTACAGTGTTTAAAATGGAGAGAACAGTCAAATCACTGTAGAAGCCATTCAAGTGGTTCCTCAGCCTAAGGGAAACCCTAAAGTATATTTTTTTCCATTTAATTATATTTATTGTGTTACAGCCTTTTGGTGGGAAAAAAAAATATATGTACTAAGAAATAGGTCTTTCTGAACTATATGGTTAGTTCAGAAGTCATGCAATGAGTATTTGTCTTTAAATAGTATGATAGATGTTCCAAACCAGAAGTAATGATGCCTGTAATTAGAGGTAAATATGTCATCTAGGAAAATCAGCTAAATTTCACAGATTTCTTTCATTCTTCCTGCTATCTTTTACTCCATGTCTCTGATATCTAGCTAAGGGAAGATTTTGTACTTAAAATATTTATGACAGTATAATTAACTCACAATGCAAAGTGATGAATTCTTAACTTCAGAAATACAGTCACTGAGTATTTCACCTGGTTTCTGAAGCCAGATCATTCACTGACATCACTGTAAAATCAATAAATTCTATCAATATTTTCAGTAGGCCTGCAGGTGCTGTGCCATTGCTGGATAACCAGGCAACAACTTATTTTTTCATGTGGTTTTCATCACAATATTTTTAAGAGTTCATAATTCATTTATTACTTATACACTGGGTGGCTGAGGATATAAACAGAAACTCATGTATAGACACTAGAAATGTTAGTCTGACAAAAAAAAAAACTTGGAAAGATCCTCCTAAATTCAGGGCAAAAAAAGACAACAAGGACAGAGAATATGAAAGAAAAGAAAAAGCATTACACAGATAGAGAAAACCAGTTATGCTGAGAAAAGACTGAACAAAGTATTTCAGGGTTCATGATCATCAGGAAGGAACATTGAGATGCAAGAAATTAAATTATGTCCACTAGCTGATGTCTGCTGCTTTAACATTTTGTATATTCTTTGTAATTAAAGAATACTACAGTCTATGTTAGAATTTTTTGGTGGTGTTGGACAACTGAATATTTGGAAAGTATTTTTGAATCAAAGAGGATACAGAAATGAAATGGTAACTGAAAAGAATAAGCATATTATACTCAGTTTTATGTATTCAAAAGATGGCTAGTGTTTGTTTCCCATCAATAAAAAACTATGGGGATGAACTGAATCACAAATAAAGTGCAGTAATGATGATGAATTAAAGATATCATTCTGAAGAGTAGTCTTTGTGGGATGAAAGTGCATACTCAGAATTCAGTGCATAATTAAAAAATAGCCTTGGATTTCTCGCAACTTTGAGTTTATAAATGATATTTCCTTTTCTCCAGTAGAATCCACACAGTTTTAGGGGATGAGAACATGGCCTAAAATATCATTATCTGCAGCAATATTATATAATCTCTCTCCTATTTACAGCACAGCATTTATTGCTTCCATTGAAACACAGCAGAAAATAAACCAAACACACAAAACTCAAAAAAAAGCTATGACAATAATTTCAGCTGCCACAAGCTGCTTCTTCTAGAGAGAGAATGAGCAAAAAGGTAGATTTCAGTCATGTTCCTCAGTGAATAGTTCAAGTAGAGTCAGATAGCACATTAACAGGTGTATCATAACATACTGAGCAGAAAAAGAAAGAACAGAATAAAATAAAAATATTTAGTTGTCAGGATCACAGAGCTTTCTATTAATTTCTATTTACATAAATATTAAGTTGGCTGAGAGTTACAACCATTATTAGGTTGTGGGTGAAAAATTGAACTTAAATAAACCATTCTAAAATCAACTATGCTTAACTTGTAGTATAGTTTCTCTGTAATTTTTTAACCTGAGTTATACTGAATATTTTATGCTTCATCATCAATCTACTTTTCAACATCTACAAAATTCTAATGTATCTAATTATATTAATTTTATTGGAAAACTGTTGAAATGAAAGAGGCATTTTAATAATGCTTTGCATATTATTTTCAGAACTGTAATCATGAAAGTGAAAATAATTTGAAATCCAATATTACTCATTCATACTTTGTTTTTTTGCTGTTGGTTTTAAGTCATTTAAAGTATTAAAATTTTACTTATGAATTTAATTACAATGTAATTTTATGTTCATGGTAATAGCAGACTCTATGTAACCTGATTTCCTTAATACTTCAAAAATAGAATGGTTCATGTTTCTATTAGCCATAGTGGTTTTGTCACAGAATCTCTGCATATTTATTTTGTAAAGTTTTTTTTATGTTGCTCAGACATCCTTTTACAAATTACATCTGTTGACACTAGTAGGAATTATATTAAGAAAGAATTAGATCTTTATTGTATTAATGCCTGATCTTGCTACCTCTGAGTTTTGGTACTGAAATAATTGGAACTTGAATGAGACCTTTACAATAAATTCTGAAAAGCATCTTTTGATCTGCAGTAGCAAAATTATATTCTGCTTTACAAAAACTGTGAAGATCTCATGCGATACCAAACAGACATAATGTCCTTGCTGATGATGGACACAGATCTAGGTTGGATTTATGTTCAGTAATCCAATCCAATTTTTTGCATTCTTATTCTAACAAGAAAAAGTTACACAGTAGAGAAGCCCTTTGTAGGCAAGAAAATTTAGCTTTCAGACTCAAGCGGGAAAAGGCAGAAAGCTGTGCTACTTGAGTTTTCCACAAGATATTCAGACTGGGATGTAGATGAGGTAATAGTATTAGCTTCAAATGGAAAGTAGTATAGGCTTGTGCTTTTAAGACCCTATTAGAGTGTATAGGTGATGGGCACCCTTGAACATCTAAATAAAAGAAGGCCAAGAAACAAGCCTCAGTCCCAAGGTCAAGTGGTACAGATTAACTTACCCATACTGCTCTAAAATGGACTGGCCTTATTTGCCCTACGTTATTCTTGGTTCTAAGTCTCTTTTGGCCCTGGGGTAGAAGGTACCACTACTATTTTCTATCAATTTAAAGTGCTTAAGATAACATTGTATGTTACCAAAATGGTGACTTTGTTCCTGTGAGGTGTAAATATATGTGTTATGTCCAGGGAAACTGCATACAGTTCTATATTAGTGTTAGGTGTGAAAATTCTGGGACATTGCTAGGAAACAGTAGGCTTGAGGGGAAGGGATAAACCTTATGTAGTCCCGTTCCTGTTGCCTTTAGGTGGGAGACTCGGGACTGAACTGTTCTCACAACTCTGTCCTGGCTTTGTCTTGGAAAGAGCGAGTTGTAAGGATCCAAACCAGACTAGTATGGGCTAATAATTGAGCTGAGTGCCAAAGGCACAGTATTTGTTCCTCACCTCTCATAGGCTACTGGAGATCTTCCTGCTCTCACTCTTCTTCATGTAGGTGGAATGTATTTTCCAATAGAAACAGGGGAAAGTCCTTGGCGAGATAGCATGTGACTGTCTTCTCCTACATTAGGACATTTTCACAGTGTATCCTACCAGCTGGCCAGCAGTGTGCAGATCACTGCATATCTCAGTTTTACGCTACTCACTGCTCTGGTTCCAGTGACAGGAGTTGAAAGCTATTATTACATACCACCAAAGCACTTTCATTTTCTGTGATTTCTGAGATGTTTAATTTTATGTTTTGTTCTTTTTCAGATAATGTCTTTCTCAAATTTGTTTTTATGCTATTCCACTTTTTCATTTGTTGTTACTATGAAGCCAGTTTTAAAAAATAATAATAAAATGTACACCCATTTGTTTCTGTGAAGACTGATCATGACACTTGTTACCTGCTATAAATAAGCTTCTGCGAGAATCCCAGAAGTACTGTCACAAGCCTGCTGTCATGGTTTATTGGTTAATCAGCAAAGAATTGAAGTCTTGATTGGCTTTATTTGTTGGTTGATTGAAATGGTGAGATAGGAAGTACTGGACAGATTAATTAATTTGTGCTGGAGAATCCAAACTTAATCTAACAGATGCTGTCACTTTGATTGATGGCTGTGCAAAAGAAGAGGTGCTTTGAAAAAAACCTCATGAGTGGTCACTTTTGTGGCACATTAATACTAAGTTCTTTTAACTGCTTCCATTCTGGTTTCTAATATAAATATCAATGTCAGCATCCAGCAACAACTACCTGAATGTTTATGAGGCAAGGGTTAATTAGTATCTGAAGGGTATTTAGAATAGGCAAGTAAAATGGTTATTAACAAGATGTATATATATATATATATATTTAAACCTCTTCAGGTGAAATTATAAGAGCACCTAAACTGTGATAATTTACAATATACAGAAAACAAAGTAAAGAGAATAGTTCCAGTCAGTCATAGCTAAAAATTGTTATAAAATTTGACATCAAGATAAGTGAAAGAATGAACACTATTTTCACGTTCTCATCAAGTTTGGAAAGTCAGGGTTACAGCTCAACTATGTTCAAAGCTCACTATTAATTTAACTTAATTGGTATTATTATGCTACAATTTTGTATTTTAAGCTACGTGTCTGTTGTTTTGTATGACAAGCTCCAAAATGGAGCCTTTCAGGCAGATTGACATATGAAGATCTTTCATTACCCTAGCATATAAATATTTCCCCTGTAGTTGATAGAGCACCAAAAATAAATGAGGAATGGTAAAAGAGATTTCTTTAATTATTGTTCTATAAATAATCAAATATTTTTCCTTATGTGACAAGAAATAAAATGAAGAGTCGCAAATTCATGAATTTGTGGAAGCAACTGTTATAGTCTTTTCTCAGAGGCACTGATTTGAAAAAGAAAAAGTCTATTGTAAAGCACTACAAAATAATTTCTTTATCCAAAAGCTCTGAAGCAGTTATTAAACCAGCTGTTTTCAAAAGTACACAAATCTGCTAAGTTGCAGTTGGGTAACTGTTAAATGTTAAAGCAGTGAATGATCAGCATGTAGCAGATGGCCTGGGAATGGGTTAGAAAATGGCAATGTTAATACCACCAGACTGAGATGTTCATTTGTGCTGTGGTATGTGCAGGCTGGGTGAATAATGAAGGCTCTGTAATAATTGTGTAAATCCCAACATTATTAAATCGATTCAGCTGGGGTTTCTTAATATATGTGAAGCACTTGATGTACTTTGAGAAACACCTCCTCTTTTTGCTAAAGCTGTTCTCATTAACTCATACTGCTTTATTTGCTGTGACCTCAGTGTTCCTGTTTAGTAATGAGTGGAATAAAAATTAGAAATCCACTTTAACTCTATATGAGAGCTCAGAAAATATTCCAGAAACTAAGCACCTATCACACTGTTTTTGCAGGTTGGCCATTGTTTGAATTGTACACCTTCTCTTTTAGGATTTTAAAGTTAAAATTTCTGGTGAGAGGAATGGGGGAAGGAAAATCATAACCTACTCAACTGCTAAAAGTTGTTTTAAGCAGGCCAAATAAAAGAGTACACAAAATCAATAACCCCAATAGGTACCTTGCCCAACAGCTTATCAAAGCTTGCTGTTCCCTGTGTAATGCTGAAAGGCAGAATAATTTTATATAGTTAGGGGGGGCATAGATCAGGAGTAATGCACTTATATGCTTCAAAGAAGTGACCAAAAAAATCCCCTGTGTGACAGCCTCCAGAGGATGATCACCTTCAATATCAAGGCAAAACATGAACCAAAACAAAGCAGAAAGTCAACATGCTGTAAACGTGCTTCAGGCAGCTGCACAGCTTGCAGATTGTCCCTGGAGCGCCATACCTGGATATGTGCAGGTGTTAGAACATTTAAAAAGTGTTACCCGCCTACAGGTGTTTGCGCCTGTGAAGTGGAAATTCTCTTTACCCCTCAGCTTTTACCATGGATTAGGTGGAAGCTGAAGGCTATTAATATGGTATTACTTTTCACCACCATGGGCAATACGCTGCTTTAGCTGCGCCTGATGAGACATACACTGACATCTGTGCCAGGACTGATAGCAGAAACATGGCCCCCTGGATCAATATGAGGCACCATACATACATACAGCCAAGGCAGCTGGAAACTTCAATTCTGCCAATTCCTGTCATTGGCTACTACAGATACATTAGGCAAAAACAATATGGGAAATTAAAAATTTATTAGAATTGTTTCCCTTTTGTAATAGCCTATACTAAAACCCCCAGATAAATAAAGACTTTAAGTGACATCTATTAATAGTTCTGTTTGAGAATATTAGATAAAGGAAAGCACAGATCTAGAAAAGATGGATGTTCTACTTATCTGTTAACCAGCAATATGAACCAAAAGTATCTTGCTATACAGAGAAGATGCAATATCCGAGATGGCAGTAAATTCCAATGTTATTTTACTGCTAAAATTCAAAACGTCTGCAAGAAAGAGGCAGACTAATATATCCCTTTCCTTAGCTGTGGATTTTTTGCTGAAGTGAAATCTGCCACTGAAATTGAGGAAAGACTTTCTACTGATTTTATACAAAGCCATCCCCGTCCCTGTATTTGTGTGAAATGGAGTTTTCTATCACGTACTGGTGAAAAAATTGATGGGAAGAATTAATATTTTAAAAAAAAGTCAGATTTTGCTCTCAGTCACATCCCTATAACCCTGCAAATGTTGTAAATGTCACTTGAAGTGTCATGTGCTTGGCTAAGGGCAGAATTTGCCATTCAGCTTACAGGATAAAAAGGGACTACATCTTTAGGTTGCCTGCATTTTGCTTAGCTCTACAGTATAGTACAGCCTATAGGAAGTATAATCTGTTTCCAAAGCTGTTTTAGCTAGCCATGGTTAACCAGATTTAAGGATGAGCCTAATTTTACAGAGTTAATAAAGTGATTCTTTCAACAGTCCTCTTCCTAACTCCAATTGCTACTGTGGCAAAAAGAGAGTGATTTTGATAAAAAAGAAGTTCTGCCAGAACATCATTATTCTATGCCAATCTTCAAGTGTGTTTTCAAATTCCTGTCAAAAGCTAGGGCCAGCACAAGTCTGAGTACCCCTCAAACTCTCTTATCAGAGTGTACAGAACTGGCCCTGCATAAAGAAGCAGCAAGAAGTGCAAAGATTAATTTTGAAGTCCTCACAGTTTATGGCTGCAATACTTGTAGAGAGTGTGAGCTATCCTCTCAGTCATGCCTATCACAGGAGAGACAGACTAAATAGCAATTCATAGCAGGTTTGAACACTGGGGTTTACTGAAGAACCAACAAGACTAATCCTTCTACCCTATTTGATTATTTCATGCACTTGGTTCCTGCCAGCATTACTCAGTCTTGCCTTCCTTTCCCTTCAAGGAGATTGCTGCTGGTCTGGGAAAGCTGGACTGAAAGTCCTGTTGGCTCACGTGGTCCAGCTGTTTGCAGTTACAGCTGTGTCTCTAGGCCTCCTCCAGCAATGGCTGGTGCATTTCAGAGCATATCTCCCACAGCACAAGGCCTCCCCAATCTCAAAATTCTATATGCAGAAGCACAATGCATCATCAGCTTCCCAGCTGGTTCTTCTGACAAATGTATAGTGCGCATCTCTACACTTTAGAGAGTCCCATGTGTTTAACTTCTGTTCAGTAAGGTTGTTATCACAGTTTACAACCAGCCCATACTGGCTATAGCTCACTATAGTAGGCTTGTGCTTGAGAATTCAAAGGCTTAGTTTGAGACATTCATGCACAAACACACAAACACAATTATCTGCAACCCACAAGTATTCACAGCCTAAGGCATTCCTCTTCTACCAAAATGCATGAACTTCTAAGAAAATTCAGGATTTGCACCATAATAGAAGTGTGAGAGTGAAAGAATATGTATCTATACTATGAACACACATAGTGTGTATACAGCTGGTAAGCAAGGGTCCTGGTACAAAACAGGCAACAAGACAAACAGACAGTAGATGCCTCAGGAGTCAACACATAGTGACTCATTAGTTTCAGTTCTTCTAAACTGATTTCTACTTTCAGTGTTTGTATAAACTTGCTTATAAGAAGGAACAATAGAATTGCACCTGCTATGAAACACAGTTATTCAGATGTGTAGCTTTTATGATCTTCTCTGGAAATTGAAGCACAAAAAATGGCTAATGTATTGATTGAACTTAAAAAAAAAAAAAAAAAAAAAAAAACAACAGAGAATATTACTTGTTGTAAAAGCAACCAGCATTTAGTTTCATTTGCTTCATTCATTTTCCCTATTCATCCTGTTTCCAGATCATTAATGAAGACTAAAAACCGTCCTAAATTGCACTATTTAGCAAACTCTGTATTTTATATGTCCATGTTTAGAAAACACTGGTTATTTTGTCAGTATCCAATCCATAACAGTAGTTTGCCTCTTATCCCAAAATATCTGTATTTCCACATAGCTTTTTATGAGGAGTTTGATTGCAGCATTTCTGAATAAAAATAAATTATGACTGTCAGTTCCTGTTTACCTACTGTTTTGCTGGCCAGCTTGACAATATCTTTCTAATAGGTTGGAGCTATATTTTTTTCCTTTGCAGAATCAATCTAGGATCAGTCACATCATGTCTTACCATGTTCCAGTATTTCAAAGAAAGTTTACAAGGGAATACAAAGTCTTTATACGAAGCTTGTATTTTACTCAAATACATTAAATAACAGGGTTTACATAATGGAGGAGCTGCATTACCTGTGTTAGGCAGGCAATTGAGCTTGAATAATGGTGCTTTAAACTTTTAAAGTGAACAAAATCTATATTCACCCAGATATTTTACAGTTTCAGGGTTCATTATCTGTTTCAAACAATTTTTTGAATGCTGTCATAATGCTCACAGTTAGGTAACATGAGTCATTTTGAGAGTAAGGTAAAAAGTTACCTTCCAGAACTTCTGCATGCCATGCATTCAAAAAAAATTAACTTATTGTAGAAAGTGGCACAGGCATGTAATTCTTCAATTCCTTCAGAGATTTGGGTGGACCTAGTTCATGTGGCTTTTTCCTAGGGAAACTGAAAAATGTATGAAATGTGAATCAGCTTCATAATCAATATATTTTTTGAGAAAGATGAGGTAGTGGAGCACTGGAGAATGTCATAGCACAGGTGTTGAAAAGGGAGGAAAAAAGGAATTGAGGCCAGGTAACTTCAATTCTGAAAAAGTCTGGAAAAGATAATCAAAAGAATTATTTGCAAGTGCATGGATGATAGTAGGGAGATGAACAGTAGTCAAGAAAAAATTGAGTCAAACAAACCTGCATGATAAAGGAACAGATGTTATAGATAGAGGAGAAATAATAGCGATTCTGTGGTTTTAATCTATTAACTCACATCTCACAAAACATTCCCATAAGCAAGCTGTGGGAAAAAATTCTTGATGAAACTTCAATTCTGTTGCAGCAAAGCTGGTTGGACAGCTCAGCTGAGAAAATAAGTTTTCAACAATTCACTTTCACATAGAAAGATGTGTCAAGTAGCATTCTGTAAATTATGATACCCTTTGGTGTTTTCATTAGCAATCTTGCTGATGGAATACAAAATGGCCTTATTACATTTACAAATGACACCAAGAAGAATGAGGATATGTTTGGGACAGGTTTAGAATTAAAAAAGCCTGAACAAATTTGAGAGATGATCTGGAAATAGTAAAATTCATTTCTATGAAGGTAAATGCAAGATGATCAACTGCACAAATACAGGCTGGTAGCTTTTCTTCAGAAAAGGATCTGGGCTTTGGTCGATCATAAACTGAACACAAGACAATAATACCACACTGTTGCAGAGAAGGCAAACTGTAGTGGAATGAATAAATATGAGGATAATCTACCAAACAGGAGAAGAAATCACTTCACTCAGCTCAGCTGAACTCAGTACACATTTCTCTTCTGAGACCTGTGTTTCAAGGAATATGCAAACCAGTCTATGCAGTCTATGCCTGCGATGGAGGAAAGAGAATAATCAAGTTCTACAAAAAATGACCTACCTACTGAAAAAAATGAAGCTATTAAACCTAAATAAAAGAAGGCGGCTGACAGGGGATACAATAACATATTCAAAGTTGCATGAAATCAGAATGGAAAAGAATAAATCATCTCAAAGGTCCACCTTGCCTGTTAACAAGTTTCCAGTAATGGCCAGAAACAGAAGGTCAAAGAAAGTAAGTACAAGAAAAGATGATACACACAAAATCTTCTCAAACTTTAACTATTTTCAACTGGTGGACTTCCTGAACTGGGGATAGCTTTCATGTATTTAATAGCTGTCAGCAGACAATGTGCTTAACAGGATTTTGGGAGATTGGTACAGTGATAAAGAAGAAATCTGTTCTCCATGCATGGGTGGATAGGACTGTGAGTAATGGACTTCAATTACAGCAACAACAGTTTAGGGTAGATATAAAAAAAAAAAAATATCTAGTGGTAATGGATAATTAAGTACAAGGGCAGAGCTTGTGGAGTCTTCAACATTATACATCGTTAAGAATAGACCAACATCTTTTGGGATTGATATAAGTATCTGTAACACATAGCACAACCTGTGTGGTGGCAAGTGGAAGGAAAATAAAACTGCTTCTGATCAACTCTATTCCTGTCTCTCTGTAGTTCTCCTGCTTACTGATAAATTTCCATTCTTTTTTTGACATTCTTTCAGGGATATTGACTGCTCTTTTGTTCCTAACAGACTAACTCCAAACTAGGTAGCTTCCCAAGCAACTAACTACACAATGAATCATAAATTTTATTTCTTTCATATGGCTTTATCATAGGAAATTCTGGTATGAATACTTTGATTGTTCATATTTCTAGATATTCTAATTTTTTCAGGTTACTGTCCTTTTTTTCCTCATAGGTTTTCACCTATTTGTTTTCCATTATATCTGCAATAGGAAATCTGCATATGCCATTTGTTTTCTGCATTTTAGAGTAAGTATTAGAAAAAGATTCTTCTAATTAGTGTGTTTCTATACCCAATGAAAATACCACACTGAAATCAAATGTAGCCTTCTTATTGGCTGGCAAGTAATTTTGGGAGAAAATAATTTCTGTGCAGAGAGCAGTACTAAGTCTATGCACTACTTAGTGATGTGGTCACATGCTATCTCTTTATTCTCATTGAATTCTACATTCACTCAGCTAAAGCTGTCTCTCATTTAAATCTTCTGTCCTAATGATGAAAGAGAGAAGTGTGTGAACAATTTATGACCCTTGAAAGAAAATAGAAGACTGGTAGATAACATTTTAAGAAAACTTGTCCACTTTCACTGGTCTGTACTTATAGTAAAAAGAATCACTGAGTGTGCCTGAAAACATAGATCTCTGCGTTAACAATTCATTTCAGGTAAACAAGCAGTTTTTCACCTACTAGCAACCCAGATCAAAATTAAAGATCTTAATTTACAGGTGAAAGTGTATTGAATGAATGCTGATAAAAATGTCTCACTCTGCTTTTCATGACAAAAGGCAAATTTGTTTAAACTGCCATAAACAGGAGATATATATATATATGTATAGAGAGAAAAAACTGCAAATCATTAGTGGAAAGAATTACTAAACTAGTACAGTGTATTGCTCAGAAGAGATGTCCATGAAATAAATCAATGTCATATCTGCAAGCTTACTATTGTTATCAATATATCCAATAAGTTTTAAAAATAAGGAAAAAAATCTACTTTTTGAGAAGTCTATGCTGTGACACTAGTCTTGAAGGTTTGAGCTAAAAAAACCACTGACTTAATACAACTGCATTTAATTACAAGTCTTTTCACCCTACATTAAAATTAATCAGAACTTCCTTTGTGTTTCTCCTCTTCTGCATAACATGTGGGTCCAGATGGTTCTCAAAGACTGTAATTTCTAGGGATTTTGAACAACACATTTGTATTCTGTAATAGAAGGCATTTGATCCTTTATTTGATGTTGGTTCTCGGAAAATCCCTACCTTTAAAAATTCATGAGAGGATTGGAGTGGTAATCTAAGCAGCTGGTCATTTTCCTGTTCAGTTCATTTAAATCTAGCCAAAGGAAAAAAAAAAAAAAAAAAAAAAAGAAAAGAGAGAGAGAGAGAAAAGATTTTTAAACAGGTTCATGGTTTCCAGGTCCTAATAAAGATAATAGACTGTGAAATTTCATCTGTAGAACTTAAAATGTCAAGAATCTCAGCTAATGAAAACAACAACTGGCTACAGGGATAGTTATATTACCTGATCTGTTGACAGCAAAAATACACATTTTACTGGAGGTTTTTCCTCCACTAGTTAAAAACACATTGTTTATGAGTAAATGGATGAGTCAAGGGGTTGTTAGAAAGATATGTGACCTTTCCTTTTCAGCTAAGTGGTCTGAATATGACCCAAGTCAGTACGGAGTGACAGCCAGTACTATCTGATGCATATTCTGTGGCATATACAAAATTAGCTCAATGACTCATTCTAGTTTACCAAGATCAATTGTTCATTTTACAAGAATGATCAATTGTTAAACTGCTAGCAGATCAGGATGAAAAATACAATTCAAGCTGATGAAAAGAATGAACAACATTTTATACTTAGGCATACCTTAGCCCAGAAGGGAAGTCTTTTGATGGTTTACATGCATTTCCATTATTTATGTCATGTATGGATGTGGAACTGAAAATAGGAGTTATATCATAAGGATATGTGCAAGTGCAAACATTAAATCCTGAAAAAGGGTTTGCTTATTTTGTAGCACCGATGCACTATACAATAAATGAAGTGCACATATATATGTATTTGTGTGTGTTAATTTTATATATTATATATGATATCTATTATTATAACTAATGAAATTAAAATGTGCTAGACACCCACTTTTACATTTCTTTCCTAAAAAGTCTATTTCATTAAATTTTACAGCTTAACACCATGTTTTTATTTTTTTCAGCTTTTAAAAAATTAACTTTTGTTTCAAAGTGCCCCATTAAATTTTTATTTGTATGTTTTTCTCTCTCTTAACTTTAATTCATTGTTTTCACTCCTTCCTTTTCTTCTTCAAATTTCAGCTATGAGTTCTTTTTGTCTTCGCAATCAGGAAAATACAAGGGATTTTGGTCTGTTAGGTGGCAGGCTTGGGTGTTTTGGGTTATTTATTTACTTATTGGCAGATGCTGTGGCAGTATGCAGCAAATTCAAGTGGGAACAGAGAGAGAGGAGGGAGAAAGGAAAAAGATCACCGTTTGGGTTAATAGTGATTACCATAAACATGCATGTGGTACTGCTCTCTCCAAATCTAATTACTGAAATGAACAGCAGGAGTACAATTCTCTGATATGTTGGTTCAAATGCATCCAGGGAATATGTATGAAAGAACAGCATTTGTCAAATCATCATCTGTGTCCCTTGTTCAGAGTGCTTTGTGGGAAATATCTAAAGTGTAAACATCAGTGGATTATCAGCTCTCATGGTATCATTGCATTGCACCTTTCCTCCAGCAAAGAGAATGAATGATTGTCTGTCTTTATAATGATCCTCCAGTGAAAGATGGTAGTGCTCATGGACTAGATGGAATTTGACGTGTCAGAGAGAATATTTCCTCAGTCAAAATAAAAACTGACTTTCAAGTGAAATGTGTGTGAGTTGCCATATTTGAATTTTAGTGAATTAAAGTGATTAAGATAGAAATTTACATTGGATAAGAAATGCTATTTAAAAATTGCAAAGTGTAATTTGAGAACTAGGATGCTAAGGGTTAAAATTCAGGGGAATTTAAACTGCAGTTTCAGCTTCTTTTCCAAATTGCTGTTCTAGTCTCTGACTAGATGATACTTAGATAGGTTTGATTCCAAGAAGCCTAACACACATTTAATTTACATTGGCACAACAAAAAAAGTGGGAAATCAAATCCATTTGTTTGTGTTGTTTATGAAATAGGAAAAGGAAGAAGAATTTCAGCTGTTCTATAGAGTCAAATATAAAATTATTATCAGTAATAATAAAAATACCCATGGAAATTTGTTGATGTGACTGTGAGATTTGGTGCTTTGCCTGTTGTGCTCAGAATGATATGAATAGGTGAAGTGTGTGAGTATCCAGTGCCCTCTGAAAATCAGAGCCCTCCAATAAATCATTCAGGACATGTTTTCTTTCTTTCTTTCTTTTTTTTTTTTTTTTAATGAGACTCCCATAAATTCACATTACAGTGACATTTAGTGACCAATAGAGCAGGGGTCAACCAATCAATCACAGGGTCAGAGATTTGAAATTATGCACAACCTGGACTGCATGACCCCAAGAGCTGCAGCACCTTGAGGAAGACATCTAGGAGAGAGAGAAGGACGATCCCAGCTTCTCTGTCTGGAAGAGACCCTTGCAGAGGGATGAAACATCACTGTTAGCATTATTGGGAACATCAACTTTTGAAGAACAGCATCTCCTTGTTTCTGTTGATATTCCAATGCACACTTAACCTCTAATTTGAGCAAGAAAAATGCAGCCTGGCACACCTTTCACTGCCCTTGGTTTAGAGGATTTCTAACACAATACTGAATATTTCCCTAAAGACAGAGACCTGCATGAGTGGAAGGACATGCCTCTATGTTCTCTTTCTAGTAAATTCACTGAATAATCTTCACAATCTGTAATGATGTTGCCAAGGTGAAAGAAGCTGGCAGAGAAGGATGAAAAGAGGAATAAAGGAAGAGGAGAAAAAGGGAAGGGAAGGGAAGGGAAGGGAAGGGAAGGGAAGGGAAGGGAAGGGAAGGGAAGGGAAGGGAAGGGAAGGGAAGGGAAGGGAAGGGAAAGGAAAGGGAAGGGATCTGTGAAGGAACTTGGGCAATAGACATTTTTAAAAACAAATATTCTGTTTTGCTGTAAGTGATAGTGATAAAAAAGCAACTCAATTGTAACAGGTATTTCTTGTTGCTTTTAGTTTTGTTTTCAGGAATTGTGAAATTTATAAGTTGAATTTGAATATATACGCTTTACTGTTTATTGATAAGAAAGAACATAAAATCCCTTTTCCTTTTATAGATCAAATGTAATCAGATTTCATTGATCATTTCTCTTTCAGAACAGACTCTTCTTAAAATTCCTTGGCTGAAATATCCTGATGTGACATATCACATCTGGCTACACCTGTCAAGCTGTGTAACACTGCCTTCTGTAACACAATAGTGCCTGGCCGATGTGACAGGAAATTGAACAGGACAACACAGTTTCAGAACAGGAATTTTATCATGAGATCATTGTCTTTGCTGAAAACCATTTAAGAAAACACAGATCTAATTCCTTGTGCAATTTACTCCACCTTCATTTCCAAATGCAAAATGGCTGTACTTAGCTGCAGCTATCCGAAGGTGTTTAATAGACTGTGCTTTTCTTTGTAAATAATTGTGTTCTGGAAAAAATTAACTAAGTTTATAGCAACTGAATTAGCCAGGAAGTTTTCTGTAACAAGTTGGTTTTAGGCCAAATACATTTCACACTAATAGCTCACTAACACTGAGACAGCTTGAGAAGCCAATCTCCCCACACTATTTGGTTTTAATAGTTTAGTTTATCCAGCTTCATAAAGGTTATTTCTCATCCTTATGCTCAGGAAAGCGTGATACCTATAAAGAACTGGATTTATACCCATGTCAAAATAAGTAGTAGAGTGTTAAGTACCGCAGAGGCATCTTCAGATACAGGGGGATTTACATTTTAACAGTAACTCTCACAATATACGATATTTTTGTCATCACCTCTTATTTCATCCACAGAGCTCATGTGGACACACAAAGATTGAGCCTGTCTTTAAATTGAAATTAAACAAAGAAGATTTTTCCTGCTTTATGGCCAGATGGCAGCTTATTACAGGTATTCTCAAATGGTTCTTCTGTGCTTATGTGGACATATGTCAATGAAAAGTGAGTTACTGTCAGGCTGGACTCTTGATTTCTTACTGAGGAGAAGTTATATCCCAGTCTCTTTACTGATACATGACAAAATTAACAAATGACTTTTCTTATAGTATGGGGAGCTTTCCGTTATGATGAACCACTAGATTAAATTATACACCATTAAACTAAATATTATGAGGTTGATTCAATAATCACTCATCTTTGACACATTTATAATAAAACTCTTTGGAACTACCCTCTAGCTCTTAGGATCCCAGTACAAAAACCTTGGAACAGAGGAAAATAATTCAAACCTAAATCCATCCTCAGGCAAATAGTGGTATCCTCATCTGAATCGCAAACAATTTTAAAAACTCTTGGTAATGAAGCATAGGCTGGTATAAGTTGAATTGCAAATGCTCCAGACAAGTGCTTCTGTTCTCTGTAGAGACAGTGATTGCAAGCTTTGAGGAAATGCATTGCTCAGTTGCTCAGCTGCAACTTGGTATTTCAAAAAAAAGCTCAAGTAAATCTCCTCAACTCTCCTCTGAGAGAGAACAGGGAAATGGAGCAGTAGAAAATAAACACTTGGGTTACAGAAACTAATCTGACCAGCTTTCACTGATGAATTAGTTTATCTGGAATTACCCATTAGAGCCTCAATCCTACCAACTACTGAGCATTCTTTCTCTTCTCCAGTAAAGTACTTAAGCATGTGCTTAAACTTAAACATAAGCATTCTTTGGGATTTGCTTGACTGGGCCAGACTACTCACTGCTTCACAGAATCAAGCACTAAACTGTCTATGAATTTAGCTCCTTGCCATTTTCGCTTAAAACCCTTAAAATTACCTGCTCATTAAGTTTATACTCCGTGAAGTTAAAGTGCAAATATTTATTGGACAAAGAAATCTCTTTGCTGCGTGCTGAAGGACACCAATAAAATGATACAATTTCTTCTAAGTTATTTAACATCTGACCTAATAAAATTATATTCTATCATAAAAAAAAAACAACAGCACCCCAAATCCCTCAATACCCTCTGTCAATTTTTCCATGAATATTTTATATTTCTTACTTCAATACAGAGATTTTGAACACCTGTGACTGGACATATGAAATTATTCATATAGTAGAGTATAGTACACATATATACACTATACATATAGAATAGTATTCATATCATATCTAGACAAGACAAATATAACTATAAGGAAAACAGTTTGCAGCAAACATGCAATCATGAGTCTCTTGGAGTGAAAACTGGTAGAATTAAGAATTGTTAGTTTATTAAGAATATTTCTAATAAATGAAATCTGTTTTTGTTAGAACTGCAAAGTTTTTATAAGCCACAACTACTAGAAAAACTAGGTTAAAATGAGGTCTGCAGATGGATGATATTCAAAAAGATCTTACTTTTGCTGAATAATAATTTGCTCTTTCCTGAAATAACGTAAACAGTCTTAAAATTAACAATGAAGAAGGACATTAATGTGACTATTTTGTGTACAAGGTTTAAATTCACTTTATGATGCATTTATTTGAACATTCATCTCTAATGAACATAATATAAATACATCACCTCATGGCATATTGTAAAATCTTTAATGAAAAGTAAAGTGTAAAACATTTAGGAAGGTTTGTAATACAGAACAAAGGAAATACTCCCTCCTTATAAAAACCAACCATTTACCTCTCAGTCAGTATCTCTGCTAAAACCTATTGAAGTTGCAAGCTACAAAAATCATACCAAATGTGGACTTGATATGAGTCTCAGCAGATGTAGGAATGCCCAGTGGGATCTGAAAGGTATCTTCACAATTGCTGTTGTCATGGTATAACCAAATACCCATTTCACAGATGCCTAAGGTACCTTTAAATAAATCAAAAGTATCTCTTGGGAGGTTGTCAGTAGAATTTCTTTCCAATTCTATCTCAGATTGCAGATCTAGGGTTTGGTAATGTGACCTTCCTTACCTTTCTCATATTAACAAAAAAAAAATCTGTAAAATTAAAATTTAGTATAGTCAAGAAATGAAACAATTAAAATATAACCAATTGATCTGGAAACAAAATGTGAAAAGATACTTGCAAAGGGAGGGGCAATAATCTAATTAAATACACTTCTGAAAGCTTTGGATATTTATTATTTCCTCAGAAAATTATGGTCTAGAATTATCATTGAATCGAACACTCAGGTAGAAATAATTTGTTGTCAAATTAATTTCTAAGCCTAAACCCAAGGTATTCTCATATAAACCTAAATCATAAGGGGTCTCTTGATACTCTGATCAAACCAGAACTGGAAGTCGCCTCCTTCATGATGATTAAACACTACTTCCTTGCCCACTGAAAATCAGAAAGCTGTTGTATGTCAAATTCAGCCTGAGAAAATGGGTCATTAACTGCAGGAATTATACTTGGTATTTTGAACTGTGTTATGACATGAAGTTCTCATCTTTGCTACAGAAAATGGTTGAAAATATTCATGTGGTCTCTATCAAGGAGGTAAATACCCATGAAGTTAGTTTTAATGTAGATTTTACATCTTCTGAAGACTAGACATCTTTAATATATATATGATTACTCAATAATTAACATTTTTGATAAGTATATCTAAATAAGTGAGGAAGAACACATACATACCTGGCAATTTCAGGCCAGGATACAGAATTTATTTACCTATTTTGAAGGTAGTTACACATATAAGGAAACTCATTTTTATTTTCCAAATAATTCTAGGACTTCTAATCCATTGAAAAGAAATTAGGTTGGCAGTCAAAGTTTATTATTATTCAAATAGTCTTATTGATAAGAACACATTAATCTTTTTTAATTACAGCCAAATATCTGTGCTTCATTCAATACAGTGCAAGATGCTATCCAATATTAGCTGGATGTGGAAAAACAATGGTTTCAGTTTTCTCCAGTGTTTATCAGCAATTCCAATTATCCTTTCCTTGTGTGCTTTTTTTCATTTTACTTACAGCTCTCTGTTGAAGTAGAAGAGCACAATAGCAAATTGTATTACCTTTGGAGTTCAGTAGAGATGTGCTAAACTTTATCATCTGGTGATATTCACTGAGCAGAATGTATTATCTTGATGACTTTTCTCTTCTCAATTTGTCTTGGAAATACTAAACTTTGTTGTAGGCAGAGGAATATGCTGTACTCCAAAGTCATTTTGCATCCCAGTCACTTGCTTAAAATTCTAAAATGTCTTACCTGGATTTCAAATGCTCATTGGGACTTCGATGAAAGTTTTTGTGAGGCTAAAACACTAAAGTTTTTATGGCATGCTGTTTGCTTCTTTGCACTATAGTACCACATGGTTGTAGCATGACCTATTAAAAAGACTATGACTGATTATCACAGAGGGCAATGGATTTTCATCATTTTGGCTTTTATACACAGAGACAGGTAGAATCTGCTGTTCTTAGGGAATGCTTCTTCCCTAGAGTTACTAAGCATACACGTCTGGAAGAATGTCATGGAGAGCTGTAATAAAAATGGCAGAGAGTAGGACAGAGATGTAGGAACTGGAGAATCTGTGGCAAGAGTAGAGACTGCATCTATTACAAGGCTAGGGACTAGGTATGTAGGCATTTCTCACACTTAAAATTATTCTGCCAGGCTTCAGAGGGCATTGTGCAGAGCTTGGCCTAACAGAAAATCTATGAATATTGATGGACTGAAAAAGGAAAGTCCTTCCAAAGTATTTACCTGTAAATATACAGTGACATGACCCCCTCCTGGAAGAGACAACAGAAGGAAGACAGACAGAACTCTTCAGAAAAGCCCTATGTCAATATTTAGGTTATTATCATTGCCAAGCAAAGTTTTTCAAGCACATTTCCCAGGTTGGTCGCATTTGGCAAGTCAAAATTAAGCTCCAAGCTCAACCCATCTTTTCCCAAATTCACTTCCATTTTCTTAAAGTGGTAGCTCCTCTTCCTTCATTGACCAGGTTTCTTAAATGTTATCCCTCTTTTCCAATTTTCACTCTCTAGTGCTCTATGGATGAGATGGGCTTGCATTATATACATTTGAGAGTCCTCAATTTCTCCTCCATGAAATCTCTGAAAACCAGTGCATAAAAGGTTTGGGTCTTCCTGCTGTGTGAAAAGTTAATGTGTCTGTTTCTGGTGTGAGAAGAGAACTTGAGTACACAGAGTCCACCTACATTGATTTTAATCTGAAAATGGAAAAACAATATATTGCTACAGAAACTACCACGAAAACTGTAAACAGAAATTGATTTAAATTTCTTGTCTACAACAATTAGAACCTTCTTAAAAGCTCAGTTCTAGATGGGCAACAAAATATCATCATTAGGATATTTTAACAAAAACCTCTTGATCATGACATGATGTGTATGTATCAGCTTATACTGAAGAAGTGGACACATTACACAGATTTTGTTTAAAAAAGGTGGAGTGAAGTAGGTGATGTATTGCTGGAATTTTAATATTGAGGTTGGTAAATGAATGTAAACTTCTATTTGCACTATCTGGTATTTTTGTGCAGTATATTTATAAAGAGCCTGCCTCAGCAAAGAGCAGATAAAAGCAAGGTAAGGGTCTATGAATGTCTTTCCTTTACTTGCACTTCTGAGCAGTTCAAGAACAGGACACAATAGCTGCTTCCCAAACCAAAGGGAAAAAACACAGTAATTTCCAACAAGTTATGAACTTTTATACTGCAAGTAAAGTTTAGAGCAAAAATACAAACTGCTGCTTTCAGAAAGCCTGTTTTGGTCTAAATGGCTGAATAATCTCTGCTGCAGTGATCAGGAAAAAAGGGTCTGACTGTATTGCTTTGGCATTCTTGGGCAGCAAGCTTTTAGATAAAATGACCTCTATTTTATAGGACAAACATTACAGCATTCTGAGTTGTCTGATTCTCTGACAGCAGCAGTGACAGAAGAATAGTAAAATAAGCCATATAAATATTCAAGAAGAGAGTATTTGCCTTAATACTTAATTTATCTTTTTTCCCTACTAAGTCTACTTACAGACCTGCTATCAGAGAAGCAATTTACCTGAAAGCTATGCTTCCTAATGTTCTCATTTTGATTTTGTGTTTGCAGATCAAAGAGGAAATCTACCCTTACAAAACTTTCTCAGTTTATCACCTTGGTGGATTTCACATTTATTAAATTCTTATCCATATAAGCCTATGTAAAACTCAAAGTATAATTACCACGATTATGTGTCATGCAGAAGCTATGGCTTGACTTTTTTTGATGTGTCAGATGGTGCAACAGGTGCAACTCACCTCTTCTCATCTTAATGTTCTCACAATGAATTTCATATATAGAGCACCTATTTGTGCCCTGCTTAATTTCATCTTATCATTCAGATGTCAAAGCAAATGAATATACATATAAAGAAAAAGCAGAATTTATTATTGCAACTGGTTTGTAACTTCTTCCATGAAATATTGTCACCTGCATCATGACAACCTTTCCTAACGGGACAAAATAAAAACAGACATGAAGGAAAATGGAAAAGCAGAAGGAATAATGAAAGAAAAAAGGGCAAGACATTAAAAATGACTGGGTTTTGTTGACTCCATTTCTAGACAGCTAACCTTTTGGTGGAGCAAACACTTACTTTTAGAAGCACTTAAAATAACTTACCTTAGTCACCTAAAAACATGACTCATCCAATTCTTTATGCTCTTAGCCTTTTAGATGTCTGTGAGGTTTTACTTCCATACCTTTTCTTTCCTGGATCCCTCCATAAGGCAGCAAGGTTATTTTCCATAATGAAAAGAATTGGAAGTTTTAAACCCTGGATTACAGGAAACTGTTTTGTGGGAAGATAGCAAATAGCAACCATAAATCATTTCATTCACAGGAAAGGAATATGCTCTTGCACATACCTCTTCCACTACCAGAAAGGAGGTTGTAGAGAGGTGGGTGTTGGTCTCTTCTCCTAAGTTACTAGTGATAGGACGAGAGGAAATGGCCTCAAGCTGCGTCAGGGGAGGTTTAGATTGGATATTAGGAAAAATTTCTTCACTGAAAGAGTGGTCAGGCATTGGAACAGGCTGCCCAGAGAGGTGGTGGAGTCACCATCCCTGGAAGTGTTCAAAAAACGTGTAGACATGGCACTTCAGGACATGGTTTAGGGGACATGGTAGTATTGTGTTGATGGTTGGACTTGATGATCCTAGAGGTCTTTTCCAACCTTAATAATTCTATGATTCTATATTTTTGAAGATATGTTTTTAACTAGATTGGCCTGACATAGTAGGATAATTCCTAGTTTATTTAAATTGGTTACTTTATTTGACAGTGAGAAAAAGGAACAGCATTTTCTTGATAGTTTAGATTGCTACGTACTGGTTCATTTCATTAGTGTATATTTTGCAGATATACTGCTGGACAGAACAAATGTTACAGTGAACATGGACACAGCCTAAATGGCCAGGAATTGCAAATTTTTACCTTGATAGGAACCCTTAAGGAAAATATATTAATAGTTTTTATTAATCAGATTTACTAGGGTATGCACAATATCTATTTTGGAAATGTAACATACACTAAGTTAAAAAAAAAAGGAAAAAGAAGAAGATTATAAGAAATAACAAGAAACTTTTAGATGTGTAATGACTTTGCCATTAAAAGAATGGCCTCAAAGCAATGATGGCATACGTTATCTGATAAAACTTTTTGGATTAATCTGCACCCAACAGAAGAATCATCTTGACTTGAATGGTAACACTTCCAGTAAAACACTTATTGTCTTACCTGCTTCCCTGTCCTACTGTGAAGTTTGCTCCTCCAAGATGCATTGACCGCACTGTCTCAGTTGATGGTGATTGCTTTCACCCTAACGTTTGCAGTAGCAGTGCACCCCTTTGGGACATGAAGAACATTATAGGGACCAAAGTAGTGGTATTTCATTCTAGTGAAGTGAAATGCAATGGACATCTCAAAATATACTAATATTTTAAAATACACAAATTACCATCCCAGGGGTAATGAACTATTAACTACAGCAAAGGCATTCTATGAGGAAAAGAAGGTCCCATGGTGGTTTCTAATCCCACTGAAACTAAGAAAGGTTTTCAGAAAGAAGTTCATTACTGAAATTCTAATGAAGGATAATTTTCCACAGGTCAAACTAAAGGAAGGGACATGTATCTTTAGCTCTTGTTACTCTCACAAGAGCCTCTCTGTTCACTTGCACTCCATCTGATAAAAGAAAGACAGCCATGAAAAATAACAGTGAAATATTTGGAGTTACTATATTAGTAATGCATGCAACTTCCAGAATACTATAGATAAGGGCTAGAAATATCAAACAAGAATAAAGATAAGGAGGAAAGAAAAACAAGTGTGACTGAAGAAATAAATGATGACTATTCCTTATCACTTCAGTACATTTCTACGCAAAATGCATAAGATGAGGGTCCTCTGGATAAATACTACATTTAAAATACAAATTTTCATATAGATCTACCTGAATGAAAATGCATACTAATACTAATACTAATACTAATACTAATACTAATACTAATGCTAATACTAATAATGATGTAAGATTCAAGGAGGACATAAAAACTGAATCTGAACTCATATGCTTGCTAACAAAATGCACAAGTATGTAGGAATAAAACCAGAAAGGCTGAGACACAAACTGAGTTTCAATTAGTAAGGAACACAAAAGGCAACAAGAAAAGGTTCTATAAATACACTATAAATTAGAGGAAAACAAAGGGAAGAATAATTCCATTACCAAATGGGAAACAGAGCAAATAGTAGATGACACAGAAAAAGCTGAAGTATTTAGTGCCTTCCAGTTTCTTTACTCTTTACTGAAACATTAAATTGTGACTAGCTACTTGAGTTCATCCAGAATATAGGAACACAGTCTAAATAAGAATAGACTGAAAAATATGCAGTCAGAACAATCTGAATTGTTAGGGCCTTATGAAATTCACATTTGAATGCTTTTCTGAAGCAATCTCTAAGTCTTTACAGTCATCCCCAAGGACTAAAGGAAAGCAAATGTAGTAACTGTTTTAGTAGAAGGTAAAAGGAGAATGGAAAACTCAGAAATTATCTTTTTTTCATCTCTGGAAAGAGTCTGGGTGAAATTATTAAATAATCAAATAAATACCTGAAAATACTAAAGTAAGAAAAAATAATTAACATTGATTTGGCAAAAGCAAATGATGTTAAATTTGTCCAGATTCTTTCTTTGACAGAATATAGTGAACATGGGAGGAATTGTTGTTTGAATATTTGGATTTTGCAACATTTTTTGTGTTATTCAAATGGCTTGGCTCCTAAGCATGCTAAAGAAATACTGGTCTAGATGTAACTTCCATCAATGGCATTTTTACAACAAATTGACTGGCTTATGTACAACAAATTTGAACAGTAACTCTCAAAAAGAATTATCAATACATCTCTGTCAAAATGGGAAGGGATCTCTTTCAGACAGGGTTTATCATAGCCCAAGTTCTAATCAACAGTTTCAACAATTTGGATGACAGACTGACATTTTTACAGGAAACTGCAAAGAACAAGGTTTGCAAGCTCTTTGGAGAATATGATCATAAATCAAAATGATCTTGGCTAATTGGAGAGAAAGCAAGAAATTGACAAAGCAAATTAAATGAAAGCATGAGCAAAGATCTACAGTTCAAAGAGAGTATTTAAATGCACTCATACAAAATGAGACCTGTATAGGAGTGCAGAAAAGAATCTAAGGGTTATAATGTCTTTGAAATTAAATATGAGTCAGCTACATGTTTCCATTACAAAAAACATTACATTAGGCAATGCAGATCAGAGCTTCAGCAACAGAAGTATCCTGCGCAGGACATGGAAAATAATTATTCTGTTCTATCAGTTCTGATGAAATTGGAGATAAGTTGATGTAGAGTCATTTTTAGGAAAAAATAAAAAAACAGTTTTAATTGTTTAGATGATAAAACACTGGAATAGCCTAACTTAGACTGTTATGAAATCTTCATTTTTGCTATTTATTGCATTTGAATTGAAGAAAGAAGAAAATAATAGGTTTATTCTACTGTTTGGTTGATCCGGCACATGTTGGATCTATTCCTTTTAAACAATTAGTTTCTTACTGAACTTGAGGCATAAGCTTTCAGTGGATACCAAAATACACGGAAATTGTAACCTATTATTATCCACTGTGACCTTAACTGAGATGCTTTTCAGTCATGTCTTTTTCTTTAGACCACTCAGATAAGCACATAGCCTTCATTTGCTACAAAGCTTTCTTACCAACCCTATGCCACTTGATAGTTTTAATTGTTTTAGAATTGTACTTGCTTAAGAAACACATATTAAAAAATATGTATCTTTATATAAACCTACATAACATTCTCTGTGCAGTTCTTTGTTTTCATGGCTTCACAGAAGTGAAAATTTTATTAGCATTTGTCATTAAGTTCACTGATTAAATGAAGAAACCTAAGTGTAATAAAAAATTACTTTGTTGGCTTAATCCAGTAGCTACGTAAATCTTTAGATAGTGTTGTATAATAGAGCTTTGTAATCCTCCTAGATGTCCACCTTAAATCCAATTCATCAGGGCTGTGTAAAACAATATTAAATTAAAGAAGATGAAATGCGGTACCAATGTACCTTGCATGGCAGAAGTAAGTATCTTACTCTTCCAAAGATTTCATCAGGAATTCAGATATCTGGATAATGTCTGCTAGTAAAAAGAGGCTTGGCAATTTTTTGGGTTTTTTTGTTTGTTTGTTTTCTGGAAGTTAGTCAATGTTTGCAATATTGGAGTGTTCTGCTAGAAGGGGTCCTCAACTAGCACTTAATTGTAGTACAAATTACAGAATAAGCAATTGTTATTCAAACATTACATTGTTAAATATGTAACTGTGAACTCACAGGTGCAGTAATGTTTGTACCTCTTCAGTTATAGTCTGTATTTACAGTGGTATAGAACTCTGAAGGCCAGAGAATTGTTAACTGCACTCTGAAATATGTAACGTGACTTGCATATTTTCTTTGTTCTTTAGCAACTCCAAAGGTATATTTGGGGGTATTCATAATTGCTCTTTTTTTTAAAAATAATTTTTTTTTAAATAAAAAGTAGAAGTTCAATTTGGAATTTCATCTTGAAATACAAAGTTTTACTTCATAGTCAATAAGGTGTTTAATGATTTTAAATTAAAAGGGAAGCTAAAGAAAAGTATTAAGTGAACAGGATTTTTTAATACAAAGGTACACATTTCATTTAAAAATTGTGACAATAAACCACTTTGACTTTTTAATTAAGACCAGTTTTTATTTTCATACTAGAGTTTCACAAACCAGAGACAAACATACCATGGGTATTACATCCTGAATATCATGGGTAAATAAGAGATTGAGGCAACTCCTCTTCAGGTGATAAAAGGTGCTATCCAGACAATGAAACCCAGGTGTTGACATAGATTTTTCTCTACACTCCAAAAGCAATCTTTACTTCAGTCTGCATTTGGAGACAAAGTAATAGGCCTCTCCACACTACTTCTCTGTGTGGCTGATAGTGTGCTATTAGGAAAGATGTTTTTCATAGAAGTTATATGTTATTAATTAATCATGGAAATATACTGATACTTTCAACTGCAATATCCCAAGTTATTTAATTATTAGCTAGTTGTGAAATCTCGATGCATCCATTTAAATTTGAACTGTTATTTATCTAGCATATAATCATAGCTGTATCCAGTCTAAATTAAAAATGCATTGAAATGCATTGAAGACACTTTATTTAAAGTGTTACCAAATATGTTACAGGACGTAAAGCTGTGTAATTACTTAAGGGATCATATTTATAGCATTGGAGTATCCCAAGCATTAAATGGCTTTTGTAGTTGATTAAATGCTGAAGTGATACTGAGGTAGAACTGCCAACACTGCCAATGTGCAACCCATACATTTTCTCCCAGTCTCTGAAGTGCTGTGCTGGCTTCCTTTAGGGCTGTCCAATATTGTCACTTGAAACAGCAATGAATGATAGAGATTAGGGTTTACTTGTAATGTGCGGTGGATTCAGAGAGGAGTATGAGAGATTAAGGAGCATATAATGGAAGGCTAGAAATCAGAAAGAAATAGCATCATGGAGGCAGAGGATTGATGTACAATGCTAGAAAGAGATAGCCAAGGATGAAAGAAGGTAGAGGTGAAAAGGGCAGGGAGTGGGAAAACAAAGTGGACTTCATTTTATCTTGAAAATATTGTCTAGGCACCTGACAAGAGGGTAGGTAAGTGCAACACCTGGAACACTTAAAAAATATTTTTTAAAGGAAACTTTGTGAGATCTGTAAAGACTGTAAATCAGTGGAGGTGATTATGTTGTGTGTATTACCTTGAGCCAAATAATATTTTTTTGTATGAACACAATGTAGTCTGGGTAGCATCCTCATTGGGAAGATGATTCAGCCTCCCACGCACAACACAGCTGAATAAAATACTAGTTATATGTGCAGACTTGGCAATAGGGGTACAAGAGTCAAGGGAAACAGAAAGACTCATCAGAGAACATAGGAAATCTCAGAACAAATTATCAGTAGTCACTAGTGACCACTGACTGGAGGACACTACCAGGACTGCTGTAGTATGTTCCCTGCCAACCACCTCAAAGTTGTAAGTGAAAGGTGGTTTCCTTATTCCCATGCATTAGTCCAGTTAGTCCATATACAGGCTTTTTATTCAGATTTTGCACACAGGAAAATTAGAGCAAAGGAAAGATAACTTCAGACAAAATAAAGAACTCTTTTTTTTAACATCTGCTTAATATTAAGAACTCCCTTCTAACACTTCTAATACTGTATTTGGAAACAACTGATCTATGTATAGGATTATAATACTTTCAAATGTCCTTTCAAGGAAAAGTCATTTTATTTGGTAAATAGAATGCATGAATAATGAAAAATACTTGTCGTGGTTGAGCCCCAGCCAGCAACTAAGCACCACACAGCTACTCGCTCACTCCCCCCACCCCAGTGGGAAGGGTGAGAGAATCGGAAGAGCAAAAGCAAGAAAACTCATGGGTTGAGATAAGAACATTTTAATAATTAAAATAAAATAGTAATGGTAGCAATGGTAATGATAATAATGATTATGATAATAATAATAATTATAATGATAATATAATAAAAAAGAAAATAACGAGAGAGAGGAGTGAAACCCAGGGAAAAGACAGAAAAGAAAAAAAAAAACACGAGTGTTGCAACTGCTTACCACCCACTGACCAAAACCACCAGTCCCCAAGCCCTTATTGCTACCTCTCCCAGCCAACTCACGCCAGTTAATATACTGGGCATGACGTCACATGATATGGAATACCCTTTGGCCAGTTTGGATCAGCTCTCCTGGTTGTATCCCCTCCCCTCCCGGCTTCTTATGCACCTGGCAGAGCATGGGAAGCTGGAAAGTCCTTGACTAGTGTAAGCACCACGTAGCCACAACTAAAACATCAGTGTGTTATCAACATTATTTTCATACTAAGTCCAAAACACAGCACTATACCAGCTACAGTGAAGAAAATTAACTCTATCCCAGCTAAAACCATGACAATACTATAAAATAATTAGGAAGTGGTTCAGAGGTGCTCACTTACAATGGAGGAAATTAAATATGCAAATACATTATTATCACAGACATAGTTAACAAACAAATGAGTAGGAAAGTAAGATTGTGCCTTCTAATTCATCATTGTTTAAAATTAAAAGGATGTTTAAAACCTGTGAGTTCTACCTGAAAAATGACAACACTGAGAAATGCAGATGGTTGCATTTTGCCTTCTATCAGTAATTTTTCTTACACATTAATTATATGGGGGAGGGGGCAAGAATGTTTCCTGTAAGAAAACAATATGATTTAAATATATATAACATGATTTACATAAAATTTAAATATTTAAGTAAAATGGCTAAATAAAGGAGTGAAAGCCATCTCTCCCTCTCACACATCTCTCATGTTTTGCCTTTTTTATCACAGCAATAGGAACTGCTAGAAACCCCAACTAAAAGATTTGTCAAGGAAAATTTGGCCAGTAAAACAGCTTCCTATACTTTTGCTGTGCTTGCTGCTGCTTTAACACTTCATAACATGGTGATACCTGAGAATCATGCTATGTACTCAGAAAAATTGCTTTATATCTACATAAATGATTTTCAGAAGAACACTATTTGCTTTTACTTTTTAAGCCAACTGTTGTTAACATCATTTCATATTTCAGCCAAAATGGTTTCATTGTCCTCTAAGATCACAGTAAGGAGATTAACTTTTTTACATAACCTCCTCAAGTTTAACAGCAAAATTCCTCGAGTTTTACCTAATGGAGTGAAGTTGTTTCTTGACCCTGAGCAGGGTCAGCACATAACCCTGCTAGTCCCACGAGGAGTCCATAGGAATGTTAATACAGCCAAGGTCCATCCATTCTCACATAAAACTCACTCTTTGAGAAAAATTGAAAGTATGATGTTGTTACTGTTCTGTCCTGTTCTTAAAGAAATTTTTTTAATAAAAATCTGGGTTGAGTCTATTGCCCTGTAGACTTCAAGGAGTCATTCAAAACTGGAAGAAGAAGGGCAAAAAAGAAATCTGTGTTATTATCATGTAATATATAAAGCCCATTTCATGCATATTTAGCAAGTAAAAAACAGTGACCATGCTAGGATGGTGTTTTGATCTAAACGGCGAGTATAAAGGGTATTCACAAGTGTAAGCAGAAGAAAATCAATGAAGGTTCTACAACAAGTATTTGCAACAAGTAGCTATTATCAGTGTTTGTTTTTTAATGTATTTTAGGGGAAAAATTCTGCATGAATACATTAGGTTGGTTTAGCAGTAGGCTGTGAAAAACCAAGAGAAAATGGGATAGTATTTAAAGACAAACAACTACATCACAACACTTAAGATAGTAGGGCCATAAACTTTTGAGGACAGACTTTCTTTTGAGCTCACTGAAGCAACTGGTTAAAGGAATGAGGACAGTGTCAAGACGATTCAATCTTCAGAAAAAAATAAATCATAGCCAACAGAAATGGTCAACAGAGCAGTTTCAGAATCACAGGTAGGCATGGCAGAGCTTGCCAGATGTTAAACTGGAAGGTAGAAAGGAAAAGCTGTCTCTATGACAATGTTTGCATCATTCAGAAAGGAGCAGATATACACCTCTTGGACTTAGTAGTTCTTTACATTGGTTTGTAACTTCAGAAGACACTCAAAGTGTGAAGTTCTTTCAAAACACCTGTATGTAATACAAACACACTGGTCTGAGAGGAGTTAATGTACACCTTGCTATGTCAAGGCTATGTTACGTTTCCATATTTAGGCATTTTACACCCTCCATATTTTAAATCAGTAAAAGAGAGACCAAAGACTAAAATAAGAATTTGGGGTCTATGTCTTTACATGAGACAATCTCAATTTTATTTTATATTTAATAAAAATATCTTTGATATATCTCCTTATATTGTCATTAAACATAATTTGAATATGTGCCTTTTCTATGGTAGTGTCACTTATGAGGATGCAGGTAATTCAGTTTTAGGAGAAGCCATAAGAAGGAACTGACATACCAGATATCAGGTGAGCAGACAGGCTTTTGTGCCTCTGGAGAGCCTATATATCTTTCAGAATTGGATATTATTAAATGGGATTGTCCAGGTGTGAAGTGATGAAACAGGAAACAAGCAGTGAAACAGGATTGGACCAGAATATTTGAGACAAATTTAAAGAACTGTAAAATTCAACACTGTGATTTCTATGAGTTCGGAGGAGATATGGGAAAACAAGAAAACAAGATAGGAGGTTTAGCAACTTCTGGAAATTTAAGCTTCCGATAAAATCTCACAAAGTAAAATTAGTTTAATAGTCTATCCTATTTCTTGCTTTCTACTTCAACAAAATATCACAGACCTTGCTTGGGTAGGCAGGATGGAGGGGAATATCTGCTGAGAACCATGGGTACTAAACTCATCTCAGTGTGATATTTGTAATTTGTTTCCACAAGTATTCGATATATCCACAGGTTTTTGGTTTGGGTTTTTTTTTTTTTTTTTAAAGAGGAGAAAGGAAAGAAAGAAAAACATTTGCAAGAAAAACAGTCCCATATTTCAGAAATAATGTTTGCTGGCAAACAAGTACAGTATGTGCTCTAAAACAGTTTACTTTAATACAATATATACTGAATTACTTCTTGAATTGCCACCTTCCAAAAGAAACAAGTAATAGTTCAGAGGATGAAAATTACTGACCGATTCTGCTGATTATATATATTTATTGTAGGCTGTGCTATAAATGTACCAGACATGGAATAAACCAACTCTTTTATTCTATAAAAAAGACACCCAAACCAACACACAACACATCAATTTTTCCTAGTACACTGGAAACATATTTTTCATAGAAATAAACACATTTTGCAACCTTTTCTTTTTCTCCTTTATTTTGATAAAATAAAAGGTACATAGCAGGGTGTCTTGTAACAAACTGTCTCTTGAAATTGCAACAGGACATTCTATATGCCTAGTGGCCATTTAATTTAATGGGATTTTTATTAGTGTACACTGACTGGGTTATTTAAACCACAGGGGTCTTTGCAAGTAAAAGCACAATTTGAACATGGAAGAAAACCAAACCCAGCTTATTTTAAAAATTAAACAAACTGCATTTTGATTCATCTTTTTAAATGGTGTTTTTCCTAACAATTTGATTAAATTTCACTTCTGCTGAAGTACAAAAAATTATTCAGTTCTTTAACTATCATTGCATAACAGTACAATTGCTTTGAGAATCTCAACAAACTTTACTGCATAAGGGCATTATCTTTGCAACTGAGGCATGTAAATGAGGTTTACACCCCAAAAATTCTCCTTGTTATCCTACTTGAAGGAACTTTTCTATTTACTTCATATTTTGACATTCCAGTATTTACACACATGGGGGCAGGAAAGTGGAGATACATGGGTATCCACAATAATCTGAAATATCTATCATGGCAGTCATTAGACTTCTGCACCTACTTTATTTGACTGCTGTTCCAGTTTGCTTAATTTGTGATAGTTACATTTTAGAATGGCTCTATATTATTATTATTATTAACACCAAAAGATTGACTCACATTCTAATGATCAGTTTTACATTGAAGTTCATTAATAATTTCATCTTATTTCTTAAACTACTTCATGAAGATTTTCTTAAATGAAACATGAAAAACTGTAACATAAAATTTCAGTTTTGCAGTATGGAGATTATAAAGGAAAAAAAACTCTCACAAGAAAAGTAATGTTTTATTGAGAAATGCTTCTTCTAGCTAAGGATCATTTGAAGTTCAAAAAGTCTTTCTGTACTTCTCTGAACTGAAAGTTCTATGCATTGTACATACTCTAAATCACAGTTTTTGTTTCAAAGAGCTTGTAATTTAAAAAACTGCCATTTGCAAGAAATAGCCAATGAGAATTAAGAAAAATATATAGGATGGATAAAAACTTTTCAGCCAAGAATGTGGAACAAATGGGTGTCACCAGGGTGCTATTTAGCAGTACAGTGATTTTTTAGCTCACTTAAGAGAAAACCGGTTACGAAGCTACACAGCAACAATCTACATTAAAAGAACATTATCAGGGTTACAAAGTCAAGCACTCAGATTGCTAGAATTTCATGATGCCACAAATAAAGTGTTACAGTATTTTGGAAAAGCAGTATCAAATACCTAGCCTGCATTAGCAAATATGGGAAGTTTCAGTGCTAATCATTACTTGATCTAGATTAGATGTATTACTTCCACAAACAAAAGGAATGAAGAAGAACAATTCCCTTAGTAATGGACTGTGAATACATCAAATACTACTAGTGACTAAATATGAAAGACAATTACTATTGAATCACATAGTTCAATGCAAAAAAAGGATGACCATTCCTTTGTGGACTGTCTGAATCTATGAATCTGTATACGGTGTTTCTAATATGCATATACATAATATATTCTATTCTATATGATTCTATTCTGTATGATTAGGAGAGAGACTTGCTCTTCATACTGAACGTGTAAATTCAAACACTTACAAAGGTATTTATACATGAGCTAAAGTATTTGCTTTGTCATTTCCCTGTTTCAAAAATAGAAGTAATCTAGCAAAACAAGGCTCAGTTGGATCTTTCAGAGGCAGGTTACCACTCCTCCCTGCAAACAATGAATAATCAGCTAGAAATATTCAAAATGAATGATTTATTAATAACAAATTAATTTCACATTGGCTGACATTGCAGGAACTCACAAATAGCAACTAATAATTGTATTAAAATTGAACTAGAGATCTTAATTCATGAAAAGATTTATGATGAGAAAAAGGGCTAAACTGACAATGAGTAGTGGGCATGCCTGTGAGCTCACTTTTACAGGATTAATTCTACTGACTTTGATTAAGTCAGTAGGTTGGTTTGTTGGTTGGTTCAAGTGAGTAGAGAAGCAGAATAACTTTTATAAGCCAGAAAGTAATTTACTGTATAAAATGCCAAGGACAATCTGTGTGTAAGGGCCAGATGTCACTCAAGAAAGCTAAGCAATGCAAATGGGCAAAAGACTCAAACATACATTAAATTATTAGTTAGATGAGATTACCTTAAAAAGAAGATATGCTGTTCCAAGCTAAAATATGTAATTCAATCTTGTTTCAAGTTCTCTGGCTTAGTCTATGGAAGTGATGAACTGATGAACAGCCTGATTTGATTTTAGAAGGTGTGACACTGGAGACAATATAATGTTGCTACCAAACCAAAAGGGGGAAAATAAAGTCCTGCTTCACACTCTGTCTTACTTCCCCATATTGCTTAAATCCTGTACAACTTATTCTGCATTGTAATGACAAAGCAAACACCATTCTGGGATCATCCTGGATTAGTTCAATGTTTGGATCTTGAAAAATGATTCCTACAGCACGGTTTTCTTTTGAAGATATGCGTGTACAAGGACTTTGTGACTGTTTTCTGTTTCTTTTTGAGAAAAAGCCAGGTCTCTGGCTGATTCCTGATTCTGAAAGCTAACAAGGTGACTCAGAGCCACATTGTTCCTTCTTACTAATTTATGCCTCATTCAGTGCAAATGTAATCCAGTATTTTGTCATGATGCTCAAATATAAATCTCTCAAACTAATGTAAATAATAAGAAATCATCAGTAGGAATTAAAAATCTACAGAGCAGATTGAACAAGGAATTTACAACAGTAATTGAACATCCAATGGCAAGCCACTGGGAGAAGAGGGAACAGGTTACTGTCTGTAAATTTGAGAGGCTTATAACTCTGGTTTAAGTTTATAATTGGGCATTGTAAAACACGTAACAAGGAAGATAACTGTAATTATACATCTTAATACCGACTGCAGGTATCAGACTATTAGATATTACAGGTACAGGTACCAGATACTACAGATTACATTACCTTCTTTTCTACAAGTTACCACTTTGAATGTGTCAAAAGCTAGTTCTCTAATGCTGCCAGTCTTACCCAATCACAAATCATGACTTATTTTTCCCTTAAAATCATGTGTTTGACTTTTAAAATGGGAGATTTTATTTTGACATATGGTCTCTTCCCTGGCGAGATTTTAACACTTGAAAATACATGAAGAAATCCTGTCCTCTCCCAGAAGAACCACAGTGATTTACCTCTGTGAAAGGCTTTTATACACCCGAGCAGGAGTTGAGAGGAAATTTGGTATCAGTGGAAATACAATTGCTAAAGCAGAAAATCTGCTTTTAGCCAGCAGTATTCTTGTTTTAGCCAAGGGCTACAACTTACAAACTGTAAAATGCTCAGTTGCTTTATTTTTATCTTCTGGTAAGAAACAAAGACAACCTTCAGTCTTCCATCCATCTTCCTCAAAAGACTTATGTCAGACAGGGTAATGTCAGTTCCAAGATACCTAGAAATCTATTTTCATTGCACGTCCATAGGAAAGGAATGCTATTAAAGAAATAATCCTACTATAAGAAATCCAGCGTGCTACCAGGTAAAGGAAATATGAAGCGTAGTGTGATTACCTCTTCAGAAGAGAAAATCCTGATTGGGACTACTGCACCTAGCCATACTTAATTCAGTGTAAAAAAATCAGTGATATTTAAAAGCTTCATACAGAGGCTCTAATTGAATTTAGGTGAAGCAAAACTAATGCACTGTTTGGCATATCTGATTCACCTCTGCCTAAAAGAAGCATTTTACTTCTTCCTATGGTTTATGAGCAAGAATGCTGGTCACAGACCATATCCCATGCTGACCAAGTGCGCTAATGTGTTTACATGTGAGTTAGGGAAGCACTGTCCCACTCAAAAATAGCCACTAATTCACCACTGGTGCACGCCCATGGCCAGCCCTTAAGATGCAGAGCTGTAACAACAATTTTAAAGTGATGCTGTATAGAAGGCCAGATATTCTGAGCCCTATACTGATCACATCTGATCCTTCCCTCTCCACACCTAGCCATGAGCAATGACATTACCTTTAGGCTCCAGAGTACAAACATGAAGCATGTAAAGTGGGAGGGACCATATGCACAGCCTCCTGTATTGTGTTGAGTATGCAAATTAAAATTTAGGTTTTTAAAAGATACTTACATGCAGTACTGAGAAAATACTCCCTTTCTCAGAATGTAATTCAATGCAAGCTCGAACTGTGCAATGCACTTGCTATTTAAAGTCTATGTACTAAATTTCATTGCAAAAGAAATATTTATCAATCATATCCAATTGACAGAATTAATTTTCTTAATTTTGTCAGTAATGCAGGTAGCACATCAGTACACTGAATAGATAGATAGATAGACAGACAAACAGACAGATAGACAGCAAGCATACAAACACTTCCTAAGGGTACCCACTTTTCTACATGAAGCTGATCAGTGCTGTTTTCAGAGTCTTCACTGTTGGTAAGTATAGATCACTGCCAGACAGTTGGATAATATTGGTTTTAGTTTTTCTTGTTCTGTTGCTTGAGCCTCTACGAAAGGTTGCTTGTCTGTGCAACTGCTATTAGTTGCCATGACAGTATTTGTGATATCAATAAAGCAGCAGCAAGTTCGAAATGTCCTACTCCTGCAAGGTGCTTGGTGTCCACTGCAAAACATGCAGAGACAAAGCCTGTCTTTCATGGTTCAGAGACCCAGAAAAAAAATAGATACAGAGCCAGAATTTATTCTTAGCAAGCCTGGCTACTGTCTTCAATCCTGTAAGCCAAAACCTTTCTGGAGGAGTAGCTGGTTCAGTAGAACTGGCTGTTAAAATTTGCTCACTATGCAAATCAGCTGTTCACATTTTCATTCATCAAGTTTCCTCCACTGTCCTTTCCATTTCTGCCTCATTCTGTAGCTAAAAACATTAGAAACTCACCTTCCACACAGAAGAATACTAATCTCTGCCTTTCTGTTTTCTATCTGTTTCATGGTTTCATCTGTTATATGACAACCATGAAAAACAGGCTTGCAATGCTAATAGCAGATGCATAAAATATGATGCTATGAGGAAGGAGTATGAGAGGAGTCAAATGAGTGAGTCCCACTTGCAGTGTGTGACACTTAGACAAGTCCACCTTCCCCCTTTACTCTTATAAACCCTACTTTCCAAAAATTATATTAAATCTCAAGGCTGTAGACTGTAGACCCGCTCCCCACCAACTATATAGAGCTTTCCAAAAACACCACCACATAAATCTCCGAACTGCCCTCCCCATCCATTTCTTCTCTATCCCATTCACAAGGTCAGGTTTTGACATGGGATCTACTACTGTGCAGAGCAGATAGCAGAGTAAGTTCTGGATCCTGGGACGATGCTTCATATGTTACTAGCTCCAAAGAAGGCTGCATCTCAGAGTAACTATCCAGCATAACTTACATTAGAGCGGTGCAAGATAGTTAAAGCTTACTTCCCACCCCCTCTTTGAAATAGAAGGAAGCTACTTTGCATATGCAGTGGTGAGAAATCTGACTTCTTGATGGGGAATGAAGACAGGAAATGACAGGAAGATTGAACGGTTAGACCAGTGGGCCCTACCATCTAAGGAACCTAATAGCTCTAGTTTTAAAGTCAGCCCTGCTTTGAGCAGGAGGTCAGCACAGATAACTTCTATATGTCTCCTCCAACTTAATATATTCTGTAGCTCAATGATTCAGTGGATGGCTTTCTTCAAAAATGACTTAGGGTCTCCTTTTGGCTTGATTTAGAGGGTGTTTTTAGAGGGTAGGGGAGTTGGCCTCCTCAGTATGACCAAATTCAGACAGTAGTCTCTGCTCATATATATATATATGCCACCTTGTAACAATAATGAAGGGGAAAATAGAGCCTAAAAGTCCATCTTGAAGAGTAGAGTCTCTTATTTTCAATATCATTCAAAAACAACCAGAGCAGACTACTGCAGGACTATCTCTTGCAAAGGCTTCCCATGGAAATGAACACAGGTGGACAAAAGCTTTGTTCTTAAGAATGCAAAGAGCAAGGACAGGAAAGACTGTCATCTGACTATACAGGTTGTGGTATAGTTCATAAAATAATTTCTTATTAAAGCAGACATGACGAACCTTTAAGAATCTGAAACACTCAAATTTATTTTAGTGGGCAGGAATTATTGTACAAATACAAAGAACATCTTTAGGCAGGAATGAAAAAAGTCACATAAGGTCAAGCAGATACTTCTGTTTTCCTAAATCAATTATAAATATTAAGCTATGGAAGAAGGATAGCCATGCAACCACTAAAATAAACCAGAAGATAAATAAGTAGCATATGAACTATGAGGGCATTATAACTGAAATTATTCAGTATCTATAAGTTGTGGGCTTTTCTGTTGTTTTTTAATATGGGGAAAAAACTTACAGGATAAATGACTGAACTAGCAAAGAAACCAGTAACATCCATTTCTATAAAAAGTGTATATAATTTAGAACACAACTAATTTTGATAACAAAATGTGTTTACAGGTTTCTTTTTAAATATATGTTTTGTGCTTGTTTGTATAAGCCATGGGAGACATAGAACTCAAGATAATTAAAGCTATAAATAGAAAGACCTGTTTCTTAAAACTACTGAAGATTTTAATTCAAGGGCTTAGACTTTTTAGATGCTATTTTCTTCAATTTTCCCTCATTTGTTGGACTAGACAGTGAATAAAGAACCTTTAACATTTATCTTGCTTTTAGATCTCATATCATTTATTGTAAAAATGCCTGTAGAAGAAAGAACCAAGAACTGGTATGACTAATCCCCAAAGGATCTGTTAGTGAGCATCAGTTCTCCCCGTTTTTTGGCCTTTTTGCCTGTTGACATTTACTGTTCCTTTTTAAAGCCATTAGAAAACTGCAAAACATAGCTTCTGATACAGTGAAAGTCCCCAGTGACAGAAGACCAGGACAAATCCGAAAAGGCATTCTTTCGTGTAAATTAGCAGAATTTTGAATCCACAGACTGTTAAAATATAGGCAGTGATAAGCGAGACCTTTCTGGATCAGCAGCTTCCCACTTATGCCAGAAGAACAGCACATTAACATCCTAAAGTTGTGTTTACTTATACAAATCAGACAAAATGGAGAAAACTGAATTGTCACATAATGCAAATTACTGTGAATGAAATGGAAAACAAAAGCAGCTTTTATTTATTTGTCTAACACTTACTAAAATTAATTGGAATTAGACATGTAAAAACCACTGTGACCTGAATTTAGCTACATAGAACCAAAATCCCTATGTCTCCTGGTCACCAGGAGCTGATAAGAACTGTACTTCTAAGAACTCAGAGACTTCAGTAGAGACCCTATCCTGGAGTTAGTCTTTAAGTCAAACAGCAAAGTTATCCTCACTCCGTATCTGAAGCTTGATCCAAGCTCTGCTTCTCTTTCAGCTCCATAAAAGGTGTCTGAAGAATAAACAATAAAATCTTTCAGAATGAAGAATGGTTTTGTGATTAAGGAAGTATGCTGGGACTACTTCCCAGACCTGCCACAGCCTCCCTGTCTGACCTTAATCTCTCTATTATTCAGTTCCTTACCTGTAAAATAAGATAGTAATACTTCTGTTCTCCCATTCTTTGTCTGACTTGGTTCTCTGAACTGTCTGATCTTCAGAACAGCAACAGATTTCATTTATTTTCTGGTCCTTCCACAACTACATTTTAATCTGAGCTAAGGTCACAGAGGTTCCTTTAATACAAGCAATTAAAAAAACATCACTGAGTGTTTTTTGTGGAATAAAATCATATCTGAAACCTGACAAATTAATTCTGAAAAGCTTTCATGTTAAAATCACTGGAGAAAACATCTACATTGGGACAAAAAGAAGTGGTGGGGGAAGGGGTAAGTGATGGATGAAATGATGGCAAAATATTTTGCTGAAGCTCTGGGCCAACAACCTAATTACCAGAAATAATTTATATCACAGTACCATATTTTACTGTGTATATGGACATGTGAGGACCTGTATGTATGCTAGGTAGCACGTTAGGCAGATTACCCCACTTCCACTAGCAAATAACCTGACTTAAACTAATTCACATTAACTGCAACACTATCATGTATGCAAATGTAGATTAACTGATGCACAAAAAAAAAAGTTATTTAATATATAAAAAGTTAGTGAAGTAGTTTGATCAAGAGTATCAGAAAAGAAGTATGGAGGTGAGCTTCACTGAAAATCCACAAGACTGCATCAAGACTGGATGAAACAGAAGAAGATTCCTGGACTATCTCCCAAGATGCACAAAACCATACCTGTCATGAGGGCCATTAAATACCAAGACAGCTGTTGGATAAAAACACAACTAACCAAGCATGCATCATCACAGAGGGCAAATTTATGATCCAGAAAGAAGAGGATTTAACTAGCCTGCTCAAGAAGGATTAGTAGAAACTGTAAGAAGTAGTGACATTCAATACTTTTTGACCACAAGCTGCTTCAGTTTAACAAAGTAAGAAACATTCTCCCTGAACGAAGCAATATAAAAATATTGTATTTTGTAAGAGCAAAATGAAGCAATTGAGATGGTAAGTTGTAACTCTTTCCCATGTTCAAAGGCCATAGCAGTAGTAGTTTGATCAAGACACTACTTCAGAAGCTTAAATCCAAAAAATATTTGTTGAAATACATGTTTTTGGAAGCAAGTTACACAAGATGTAAGGCAATTATTACAAAAAATTAAAATACATGGCCAGAATATAAGGAAAAAAGTAAATCCTGATGGGCTAACAAGATCTCTTTGTTAGAAGTGAAAAGTGCATATCCTACAACTGGAAAAAAATAGGTAACAAAACCAACAGAATAGATGCTAGCAAAATAGGGTCAAGGGAGTAGGGAAGATGTCTGCAGATCTAATAAACGGACAAAGAAAAACAAGTGAGATGTAGCTCATTAATAAATAAGGAGTGGGATAAAACAGATCATATGAACATGTTCTCCTAGGGCTCAACTTTCAAAAAGGAGAAAGTGTTAGTGCTATACAAAATAAGTAAAACAGCTTTGGACAATTAGGAGGTAATAACGACTTTGAACACACATTCTAGAGTATTCAGGGACTTAGCTAATGAACTCACTGAACCACTTACAACTGTTTAAGCCACAGAAAATTATTAGAAAGTACCCAAGAAAAGCAAACCTACCAGTGATCAAAGAAAAGGAAGAGAGAGATTAATCTTGAGGAACTATATCTTTAAAACCATTGCTTAGGGAAACATATATCATGTAAGAAATGCAGGAAAATCTTATGAAGAAGCCTAGAATTTTATAGTATGGTTTGAAGAAAGGGAGACACAGATAATTACATACCCTCTGCAGCCTCAGTCACACAGCCAGCAGATCTGGAAACAAATTACAAAAGATAGTTACAGTTTGTCTCTTGAGAAGAGAACATAATGTCTCTCCTGTTTTCTTGTGGATCTGCAAGCTGCTGTGCATTCATTCATTTACATTCTCTGGCTATAGAGTAAGGAAGGCAGGACCTGGGAATATGTCTTCTTCTCAGATCTTTCCACCTAACAGTTTGCTGTCAGAATAGAATATCAGCAAATATCCCACCTTTCCCTGTGCTGGGTAGAGTAATAATGCAAATATCACCTTGTCAGTCTGTCATATGCTTGTCCCTCTGTGGAACTAACATATCTATGACAATTTACCCATAAGTGAACATTTAGGAGATTGCAGTCATGAGACTTGCTTAACAGGAGGGTCATATCCAATGAACAAAGAGATCACTTTATATTTGTTCATAAAATGAGTGGATGAAAGAAATGCAACACAAGTCCCATACATATACGTGTTGTTTTTATGTAGCATCATGCAAAATTAATGGCAATGCTCTTGGCTGTAAGCAAACGGGAAATGAAAATGTAGTGAAGGACAACAGAAAGGATAATGAAGAGCAGAACTGTAGCAGCATAGTGTACAGAAGTGTGCAACGGTGTGTTACAAGGATCACTGTTACACCTGCTCTTATTAAAACATGCCACTGAGTGATTTAAAGGTGGGGCAAACCACCAAGGTAATTAAATTTGAAACTGACACTAAATTCATAGATTCTGAGTGTGTTAAGAGAGCTCTGAGATTCAGGATTATAGAAAAGAGACAAAATATGGACAGAAAATATCAGGATGGAGATACAGCTGGCTTCCTCATGTGAACAATTTAACTGGGAAAAAAATAATATGAAATAAAGACATTCTATGAGACAGTAATCTAGAAATGAACAGTGATGAAAGGACTTACAAGTGACAATGGACAGTAAATTAGATATGTGTTTATAAAGCAAATTTGCAATAAGAAAAGGTCAATACGGTTTGAGAACTGTTTGAAGGGAGCAATCATATCATGACAAAGACGTAAAAAGTCCCTCTTTGGGGTATGAATAGCAAATTGCACCTAAAATATTGTAGGCAGACCTTGGTGCTCTGTTCTTAAGAGTGTATAGATAAGTTGAAAGGCTGCTGCTGTAGCAATGCTCATGTTATTAAAGAGGTTAAAATGCCCGGATATAAAAGCAGCAGCTTTTAAATAATGAAAGAGTATAACTATCAGACAAGAACAGACACTATCAGGATGAAAGGCTTTATAAATGGGTCAACAAGATGAACTTAAGAAATTGACTTCTGAACAGGAGACCTATTTGGTTATGTCAAGAGAAGTGACAGAAGCCCATCTAAACAGACAACTTGGACTACACCAAGAAAAAAATGGAATACAAATAAACAAAAAAATTGTGCTTTGAGGCACTTTATGATTTGGCAAAAGGAAAACCAAGATGGAGTAACAGTTATTTTCTGTGTCAGTGTTCATTTTTCTTTATCAGAAGAGTAATATTAAGGGCAATATAAAGCACAGTATACAACATAATAATAAAGTAGAATTATGAATCCATGAGAACTTTCCCTTGTTTCCGTAATACAAATTTCTTCATTAGGACAGAAAAACAAAATCTCTTTTTTGCCTTTACCAAAGCTCATGAGGACAGAAGTCCTGTTCTGCTGTTTTTAACAAATACACATATTAAAATTTAAGGCAATCACTTTCTGTTTTTTTTTAAATCTATAGTGAGGGCAGCACTATGAACTTACAGCAAGGACTAGAAGCAGAAAGAGCCACTGTGTACTTTTGTAATCATATTAAGAAGAAAAAAGGAAAAAAAAATAGAATAAAAAAAGAGAGTGAATAGTAAATTTACTTTAGATTTCTTGGAATAAGAAAAGAGAGAACAAATGGGGAAAAGCAGAAACAAATCTGTACAGTTTCAAATGATCTGTGAAAAAGTTACAACACAAATATTCACAAAATGAAAAAAAATTAGTATGAGGAAGACAGTCATAGAAATATCAACAGACAAAGGTGAAAGGAGGATGAGAAACAGGCCAAGCAGAATGTAATAAAAAGGGAGGAACTGCATTAAGGAGAGATAGCAAAAGATAATGTCAAAAGAGAGTCAGAGAGAAACTTCAGAGATAACTGTCCAGACCAAGTGCAGCTGCACTGTTGCTGTCATCTGAGACTCTGCACTGTATGAAGGAAAACAATTTTGAAAAGAAGGCATATAAAAATGCCAATCTGAAACCTGAGCAAAGTTATTGAGAATCCTTTGATAAATGTCTTCTTGATCAATAATTTTTGCTCTGAGAAAAGCTAACATTTGTATATAAAGCATGTTAGGGAGATGATTTGCTGAAAGAAAAAAAAAAAGATTTTGAGAGAGAAAATGGAAGGCAACTATAATAAATGCTCCTGGAAGCAGGGTAAAAGGAAGCTCTAATTAAATATACCTTTTTTTTTTTTTCCCTGAAATACAAGGTTTTGTCCAATACTTAATGTAATTATATCTTATAACTGGAATTTCATTCATCTCAGGTCAAACTGGACATGTGTCATTGATAAATTAGTGCTAATGAACTCCTGGGTTGAATGTACCACCTCTGAATTTTTAGCACATTTTAAGAAAAGATCAACAGGCATTAATCAAGCAGCAAAGTAGTAATTCATTACTCCAGTAATTTCTTCCTCAAAGGACCAGCAAATTCAAAAAAATTGGAAGACTCAGAAATACCTCACATATTACCAATCCCTGCTTGTCGATAACTGAAGATAAAACTGAACACTTGGCTCTCTTTTCATTGATATTAGACTTGTTCACAAAATGACTGACTTCAAATTTCTAACACACATGTGGCTTGATTTCATGGAGGCATATATTTCTCCAAAACCCTTCCAGTTCTATAATTAATGTCCTATTTTGTATAAGTGTCCACTAACTTTTATCAGCATTATGGCATGCTGCAGATGCTTGTGGCAGATACTTTTGCTATAGGATGAGCAGAATTTGGAAATACGGACTAGGGCTTACTTCCTTCTCACCAAGAATCGATAATTCAAATTTACCTTTGGACAAAAGAGACAAAAGGAGTACTGGATGTTCCTAGCCAGAAAAAAAACTCCTTATGCAGCAGGAATGTACCTGTGACAGGAGGCCGCAGTCAAGAAGTAAATAATTTACCCACTGTCTTCCCTTATCCCATCTTTCTTGCAGCAACTATTGACCGAGTCCCCCATTCTGAGCAGTAACACCAGCTGACAAGACAAGGCATTGCGCAATTTCATGTTGTTCTTGCACTGTCCTTGCTAAAGGTGTAGATTCCAGTGGCACTTTTCCTCCTGGACCATTACGCATTTTTCAGTACAGGTGGGTAAGAAATGCTTTCCTACTGCGTAAGATTTCATATTCCTTTTTTTCAAATCAAGATGAAAAATAAAATTATCCACACTTTCATGAGTTGTTCATGCAGAATATATTACTAACATATAGACTGTTAAGTTTCATTTTGACCCATTATGACCCATCACGTTATTTAAACAACATCCAGTTTTCAAACAAAACAAGATATTTTTGAACTAAGAATTGACCCTATGATAAACTTATTGCAAGTTCTTTTCAATGGCCCATATGTCCCACTAACTGTTTGTCTTGGTTTATCCCCCACCGCCAACTAAGCCCCACACTGCTGCTCGCTCACTCCCCACTGGTGGGATGGCGGAGAGAATCGGAAGACTAAAAGTGAGAAAACTCATGGGTTGATATAAAGGCAGTTTAATAGGTAAAGCAAAAGCTGTGCACACAAGCAAAGCAAAACAAGGAATTATTTCATTACTCCCCGTCAGCAGGCAGGTGTTCAGCTGTCTCCAGGAAAGCAGGGCTCCATCACATGTAACAGCTACTTGGGAAGACAAACGCCATCACTGCAAACATCCCCCCCTTCCTTCTTCTTCCCCCAGCTTTATATGATGAGCATGATGTCACATGGTGTGGGATATCCCTTTGGTCAGTTGGGGTCAGCTGTTCTGGCTGTTTCCCCTCCCAGCTTCTTGTGCCCCCCCAGCCTCCTCGCTGGTGGGGTGGGGGGAGAGGCAGAAAAGGCCTTGACTCTGTGTAAGCACTGCTCAGCAGTAACTAAAACATGCCTGTGTTATCAACACTGTTTTCATCACAAATCCAAAACATAGCCCCACACTAGCTGCTATGAAGAAAATGCACTCTATCCCAGCCAAAACCAGCACACTGTTTTATTTGATAAGACAATGTTTCCCCTACAATGAAGAATAAGAATATTTCTTGCTCACTGTTTCTTAGACCACTGCTCATTTACTTTTTTCTGCACTGGGATAAATACTTTCTTGGTGTCAGTCTGCAAATTCCTTTCTGAAAGATTTGTTGAGTTTAGTGTGGTTCATTACTGTTAAATTTAGTGTGGTTAGTATCTGCAAATATTATGTGCAAATGAGAGCATCTGTAATTCTAATGCTCATAATTTAGCTCTGTTTTATGCTGTTAACCAGACTTATTAGCGTTTTTAACTTAGAAAATTATTTGTTGAATAGAAAGCATTGCAACTGATGATCATTGTTTTGTATAATAAAAAATTCCCGAACTGATGGAATTAGTTGAATAACAATGTTCAGTTTCCTTGTAGTGTAGAGTAATACTCTGCTCCATCAGTACATATCCCATGAATGTCACAGAATTTCTGAGTACAAATCTCCATATCATAGAGTCTTCCAAAACAAACAACTTAGAGAATGATTTAAATGCTTGGCTGCATAATCACTGGCACTGTTTTAGAGCTCCTGTGTCTGAATACTGACCTGAGAAGATGAATAGCATGTCTTAGATGCACTTGAAGTCCTAGAATTTGTTGTGTGCCAAGAGGAAAAAGAGGCAACATGACAGAATAGAAATATTTGGTTTTATAAGCCCCTTTCTTAAAAGTCAGCAAGATACTCTAATTTTTTTTATGGCTATTGAATTGAAAAAATAGGAGAGGGGATTGATAAACTCCAATTTTAAAATACAGATTTTTTAAAGAAATGCTATTGACAGCCTGATGCATTTATGGTTATTCACAGAAATAACTCAGGAATACCTGTATGTATGTTTAAGAATGACTAGAGAATTTTTGAAACTACCGAAAGAGGTAGGAAATTCCCATGATGCTGACACTCCTGTACCATTGTTAGGATTTCATCCTGAAATACTGGTTATAGATATTCTTTTTCACATGTGGACAGAAGCCCAGTAATTGCATCCTTGTGTGTACAGCAGTTAGAAAACCAATGATAATTTTGAGCATAATCCAGACCCAATTCTCCTTGTAGTATCATATGAAATGGAAAAATTTCAATTTTCCATATTAATGTTCAAAATCAAGTCACTACAATAGATAGCTACAGATCATGCAAGTGTAGATTGCAAGCTTGATGTCTTGATAATAATTGCTACTTTGCTCTGTTGCTTGATTTTTCATTTATTTTAGAATTAGGATATTTATTCGGACAATAAGTTTGTATTTACAATGAGTTTATGTATTTAAAATTCCCAGGTTACTTCTGAACAGTTCGTCTGATTTTTTTCATACATCACAGTAAATCAATTTTTGATAAATTGTGCAAAAGGGGACCCAAGAATTTCATCAGGGAGCAGTATGAGCTAGCTGCTCCTTGAAGGACATGGAGCCAGGACTGATAGCATAGCTGGCAGGCCAGGGGCCTCACCCACCAGGGACCATGTCACTGCCTCCTGCAAAGGAGCAGGGCAGGCTGGGGGGGCGCTGGGGCAGCCTCAGGGATCAGGTACCTCCATAGGGATGGGCAAAGGCTATGCCAGGATGTCAGCCTGCATGTAGGGATCAAGATCAGACACAGTGAGGGTAACCAGGGTCAGATGGCTGGGAAGGACTGCAGTGACAGGGACAGGATGAGGCCAGGCTGAGACATCAGCCTGTGGATCGGGACTGGCTCAGACCATGGTCGGGCAGGGCATGCCTGTGGTGGATCTAGAGACCCGCACTGCTGTAGCATCACTGGGGCTGGGACTGCCAGCCCTAGGCTGGGCTAAAATGGAGTCCTGGGCTGTGGGAATTGTGGTGGGGCAGACCCAGAGGACTCTGGTCACGACCAGTAAGGCCTGTTAGTATTCCCATGGCCCTGACAGGATGCAGGCCTTGGGTTCTTACATATTATTCCAGAACACTAGCAATAATACATAATACTGTATCAAAGGACATTGAAAATAACACATAATGCCACATCAAGTTATTCTTTTTTGTAGTTCAAACAATCCAAAATAGTCAAGTGGACAGCAGAGATAGCTGGAATAAAGAATTAACTTTAGTCAGGTTAAAACTAAGTGTATAGTCTAAGATAGTTACATAGGCACTCTCTTTTTAGTCTATGGAGAGACTCAGCTGATCCTAAGAAAGTAAATAAGGCTACATCTGCATGGGTATGGCTAAGCTGATCTAATTATGACTGCCTGGCTTCACATTCCATCCTACCCCTGGCAACGAGCTGCTCCTGTTTGTTTTGCCTAGCACCAGGCATGGTGAGCTGGTTTAGGATCCAAACAACCAGAACTGCAGCTAAAAGTACATGAATAGTTGTCTTGGGCAAAAGGCAATGCTGGTCCCATGAAGCTGGGGAGGCAGAAGCATAATCAAACCTTCACTGGTAACTAACTAGCTGCTAGACTTCATGTGATGGATATTATCTCCCTTCATGGACTCCGGAGGCAATGCTGAAGACTAGCTAAGACTAGGCATCAAACATTTGGATGGAAACTCTCAGGTAAAATGAATCCTATATCTGAAATGTTTATCTTAAATTTTTTTCTCTTAAAAACCCTGATCTTTTCTACTAAATTTCTCACTAGAACAATCTTTTAAGAACACTAAACTTTATCCTGAATTTGCATTATAGGCAAAGGAACAGGCAAGAACATTTCACTTTAGTTTTCTTTGACCTAAAGCCACGTCTTCGTGAACTACGATTGTTCCAGTATTACCTTCTTCCTGCATGAATTATTCTGTGTAGATTTGACTGACCTGTATTTCCTCTAGTGTAACACAACCTTCCTAGCAGAGAAGTACCCAGATACTATATCAGCTGAGACATGCCAAGATATTTTCAGTAGACATAGTTCAGAACTGTGCCCATTGTCCACAGACTGTGTAACAAAGCAAAACTTTCTGTGGGAATTTTCATTCATCAAAAGTATTATTTCCATGTTCCTGATTCAGGCCAAAATACTTTAAAAAAGCTCCACTGAATTGGAATTTTGGGCCCATTTGAGCAACCAGGTTTGTGAACTGCTCTGAGCATATTTTACTACATCTGTATATAGCACCTTCAGTAAAGATCTCACCTGACACCTCTACTTGTTACAAAGAAAAGCCTGATCAAACTTATTTCAGGTGGTAAGTGTCATGTGGTAACAGGCAGCTTTAAAAAGTCTGTAGCTACTCTGTTCCTGAAAGATTCTACATATATTTGGCAATTAACAAATGAGTTATGGACCTTGTCATGGTTTAACCCCCACCACCAACTAAGCCCCACACTGCTGCTCGCTCACTCCCCACTGGTGGGATGGCGGAGAGAATCGGAAGACTAAAAGTGAGAAAATTCATGGGTTGATATAAAGGCAGTTTAATAGGTAAAGCAAAAGCTGTGCACACAAGCAAAGCAAAACAAGGAATTATTTCGTTACTCCCCGTCAGCAGGCAGGTGTTCAGCTGTCTCCAGGAAAGCAGGGCTCCATCACATGTAACAGCTACTTGGGAAGACAAACACCATCACTGCGAACATCCCCCCCTTCCTTCTTCTTCCCCCAGCTTTATATGATGAGCATGGCGTCATATGGTGTGGGACATCCCTTTGGTCAGTTGGGGTCAGCTGTCCCAGCCATGTCCCCTCCCAGTTCCTTGTGCCCCCCCAGCCTCCTCGCTGGTGGGGTGGGGGGAGAGGCAGAAAAGGCCTTGACTCTGTGTAAGCACTGCTCAGCAGTAACTAAAACATGCCTGTGTTATCAACACTGTTTTCATCACAAATCCAAAACATAGCCCCACACTAGCTGCTATGAAGAAAATTAACTATCCCAGCCTAAACCAGCACAGGGCTGCACTTCATTATACAATTGCATCATAGTACAGTAACATTGTTTGTTAGAACTAATTACTTGCAGACTCCACTAGAACGCTGACTTTCTAGAATGTTGAAATTCCAAATATTTTTGCCCAAATAAAAAGAAAAATCTGAAAATTCAAAATTGTCATTAAAAGGATGTTCTAGAGGGAATACAAAAATTTCAGAACCATTTTCTTAAAAAAAACCTTATTTAGACTTCTTTCACTTATCCTACATATTTTTGTATAAAAATACTAAAAATGTTACTTCAAAGTGGAAAATCAATTTAGAATACAAATGTAAACCTTGGTTTAGAAAAACTAAAAAGATTTCAATATTTTCATTTCCTCCTTTCAAAATAAAATTTTACAAAGACTGAAATATTTTATTAAAGATGTTTTGATTAAACAGAATGTTCAAGTGCATCTTTTGAGCAGTCCCGAATTTTTTAATCATGTTTTACACGCTGTGGTTTGTTTGCTGAAAGCTCAGTAGCTAAAGTCCAGATATCACAGAGATGCACTGAATACCTTGCACTGTGAAAGGAACACTCAAATTCTTGAATTTACAGTTAGGCAGCTCTGTGGAGTTAGTATTTTTAATTATATGAAAATTCCCTTGATTTCATACATAAAATGCTGTTTTATCAGAATTAAAATGGATATCATGTAGTTTAATTTGCAATATTAAATACATTGATTTAAAGAAAAAACTGAAAGATTTATGCAGTTCTGGCCTACTCAGCATACAGCCCAGAACACAAGATGTAGAAAACGGTATATTGACACCCTGAATTACATTCTGACAAGCTTAGTAGATCTGTGTAAGTTTTCATTTTGATTAGAAATATTTTTTTTTTAGGGATTATATAAATAATACCTCAGAATTGGAACTGGAATGAATTTCTCATTATAAAAGAAATGCATAGTACTTTGCAAGGTAAATATAGCTGTCCTGTTTTCTTCCAAGTAAGGAAGGATTAGGTGGTTTTGAGTTGAGATATTCTTTAATATGCATTGAAATCTGCTATTGCTTTTTCAAAAATGCAAAATACTTCTATTTCATGTTCATCTGTTGTAGCTTGCCAGTCACACAGGTAAATGGGGATACAGTTCGGTGGCTGCAGACACAAAGCAATAGTTGCTCAAGAACTGCACAGGCACTATCCAGATCCCGAACAGAAAAAGAAAGGTCCCTAATATATACTTCATAGTATTTGCATATTGTCTTCTAAGATTAAATTATTTAATCTTACTTCATTTAAGACTCACTTGATTTGTTGAGCTGAAAAATATTGACTTGTATTATATTAACTCTGTGTTCATTCAACAACCTTCAGCTCTGTTGAGATGATGTGTCTGACTCATGTGAGCATTTAGCAAGTCTTAAGCATGTTGCATTCTCATCTACTATTTTTCATCAAGATTTTTTTCTTCAGTCTTTAGTTCATTCCCTCTCTTTCTCATTATATCTTTAAAATTTCACCCAGGTATTTTTTTAAGTAGTCTGTAACTTTTACATCAATATTAATAAAGAGTTTCTTGCAAAACAGAATTAACTATCTTTTCTCCTCCATACTCTTTACACCACCTCATGTTAATCAAAATAGCTGAACCAGTACAATTAACCACCCCAGCTTGACTTTTACAAAACAGGAAAAGCTTCTACCCAAAAATGTGCTAAACAGAGGGTGCTTTGCACAACAGTCATGGGAAGTCAACCCCTAAGCAATGTCTGGCTGGAGAGCTAAAAGGTGTAATATTAGAAAGCCAAGTGCTCTGCTCCTTGTTATACAAACAGGCTCCATCCTGAGTACATCTCCTTATCCCAGGATGCAGAATGGCAACAGAGTCCATATAGAACCTGGTAAGCAACATACTGAATCATGTTAACCTTCACTTAACTGTATTAAGAAATTAGAGTAGGAAGCTACATAAATTCTTTTGCTCTGTGAGTTATCACCTTGCTTAGTACACGTAGACCTCCCTCCAGCCTTCCTCAGTTATAATCTAGTAACCCTTAATCAACCCTTTCTTCTGCATCTTTTGACTTCGTTCACTTACGATCAATCTTTGAGTTATGATTTTAATTTAAATAGTCAAAGCATTCCTTTTTGTCTTTGTCTTTGCAGAAATTAATCCGTTTGCTCAAGTAACTCTTAGAAAAAATGATGGTTAAGTCTTCAGTAGCGTGTTAAGTAGCATGGATACGAACCATGAAGGGTTATTGTCTCTTCAGGAGTGCAGACACTTCGAGGCTTATTCACTTGGCACACCCATAATACCCACTTTTGACTGTCTAAAGTCAAAATAGCTCAGCCCACATCCCTGCATCTGTTATTTTTTAAGATTACAATATCAATGAGTCAAGGAATACTTTGTACTTGACAATAGGCCAGGTTGGCAATAGCAAATGCAAAGGACATTTTAGTATGAGAAATCAGCAGGCCACTTAGAGATGAGGGCAGGTCCTGAGTAAATCTGAGGAATAAGTGTTTTGAAAATACCAACCTGCAATTCTGTTAGGAATACTAGAACCTGAGGCATCATTTCCATTTCTAGTGAGTATATTAGTTTTATTCTGCCTAATGACTGCAGCTTATTTAACACAGAAGTTCCTGGCTAGCCATGAAAATGTATCTTGAGATTCTTTTTTTTGTAGGACATCAAGCACTATTCTTCTTCCCAGTTTGATTTAATGCAATGCCATTTCATTGTAATACAGTCAAAGAAAAAAATAGAAATTTTTCCTGTAAAGAAGCAGACTATCTTACACCTCTGATAGTTCACAGAACTGCAGATACAGTAGAACACATGCATTGCTAATGTGTGTTTTTCTGATGCCAACAGGGAAGCTGGACTTAGTAGGACTTAACCAAATTCAGACAGAGGGATTTGGCCAAGGCAGCTGAGTACCAAAGACATGTAAGTTAATTGATTGATTATACCCTCAACAGCATTTGGAAAATGTTCCTTTATTCCTATGGAAACCAACTTCACAACATACAACCCCTTGTGTCACCTGTTCTCCTCAGTTGAGCCAAGACAATGAAAAATCATCTTCATGTCCTCTCACTGTACACAGAACTGAATGATACACAACCTCTGTTCTTCCCTGTACAGCCCCTTTTGATTCTTTAGGTATAAACACAGCTCACTCAGTCATTTTCCTATGCCCTGAATGATCTTTCGAGTTCTAAAGTTACAGATCAAGAGCCAAGATCTCAAAATCAAGCTCTACTTGTTTCTGTTTAAAATATCAACTGTAAGAGGAAAGACTCTTGAGTGAGAATTAATCTGGAAATTCTGCTGATGATGGATGAGATAGAACACAGCTTGCCCCTCTGCAACTCTACTGGCTCGGCAGTACTGACAGGAAGATAAACGTGTTTCTGTCCCTAAGCTAGACATGGTATTCAGAAGACACATAAGAAACAGTCTTCTGCAGGAGATAAATACAAGTATATGAAGTTGATTTTTCTGACTACCTTCACAGGAAAGGCTTTCTCCTCAAGAGTTATAATTAGCAGATGAGTACGCTATTCCTAAAGTAGGCCTGTGACAGTATTTCATATTCACACTTTGGTAACTCTTCTAGTGATTCACCTAAGCACAACAGGGGAAACACAGTTCTGCTAAATACAAGGAAGTCTTAATCACAAACTAGATTCATTTTCAGTAAAAAAAGAAAAAAAGTTGCCAAAACGTCAGGGATGAAAAGTGAGTAAAATCAGTTCCAAAATACGCATTCAAATTGTGAGAATTAAGTACCTCTCTTGAACATAAAAGAGTTAGCCTATTATTTCATAAAATAAACATTCCCTGATAGAAAGGCATATTTTATTTCAAAAGTAAATTTTCAGATTTGTTGAAAAGGTCTCATTTTTTGTTTGGAAAAATCGTAGTGATGACTACTGGCTACCTGCCTGGAAGACTGTTGTTAATGTATTGTTTGACCTGCATGGAAACAGAAAAATTGGCGAGAGTGTTTTAGGCACCTCTAGGAAAGCAGGGAAGAAGAGTTTGTCCTTACTCCTTACTAGTCCTTACTCTTTGCCTGTCCCAGGGTTTCAGTCAATACAGTCTTGACTCAGGGACGTTCACGTAATTTGATCTATTGCCAATTAATATAAGCTTTTAATTCCTGATTGTCTTAATATTTTCCCCTCAATACTCAGTTAAACAAACACATAGGGAACATCTTCCCCAATACCCCTTCCCCAGGCTCAACTTAGCCTAACATCTATCTATCCTCTCTCCCCTCCTAGCCTCAGCTTTCGTTACTTTAGCAGTGCACAGAAGAAGACATTATGACTGCTGTCTAACTGCTTCCCTTTGCCAGTCTTTGCTTCTTCCTCTTTTTCCCCATAGCTTCGTTCCCAGGTAGCTTAGTTCTCTTTTCTACTTAGAAGCAAATACGTTTTCTCTTTCCTGTTGAAAAAAAGGAAAATCACTTTGGTTTTATTTTTTTTTAATTTTTTTTTTACTTACTCTGAGATGGCAATGAATTCTAGTTAAAGCATAATTGCAACACCCCCCCTCCAATTTCTAATCATGGTATCTGCCCTTAATGCAGGAAAACACTAAAAGACTGTATAGCTTTAAGCCTGTGTACTGTGTCATCAATTTAAAAAGTCTGTTAATGTATGTAAGGGGTGTGCTTGAGTGCTATGCCAGAGCCTGCTTTGAGCAGGGGGAGCTTGGTTGAGCTTCTGCAAAGGGACTTTGCAGGGGCTTCCTCCCTGGGGTGGTCCTCACCTGGCCCCGGCACCTGCCGGAAAGATGTGAGTGGTTTAGTAGAGTAAGGAGTTCTAGTACCAGGCCACTAATGCAGCAGGGGAGACTGAGAATAAAAAAAAAAAAAGAAAAAACAACTTGAAAGACTGACAGACAAGGATCATTGCAGAAGTCAGTATGCAGAAACCAGAAGTGTGGACTTTTACTGTGTAGAAACAGGAAGCTGAGGGCAAAGGAGTCAAAGTGGAGAAACCAGGGTACATCATGATGTTCTCTACCCCATCAGGTAAAGGAAAGGCGCTGTCTTCATTACATAGAAGTGGCACCTGTGAGGGGTAGATGCAGTTCGTGCTGGGGTACCAGTGGCTATAGTATGCATGATTTTTACTTTGAACTAGCTGTAGTTTGTTCCCATAAGATAAATGCTCGTTAGCAGCTGGAGAACATTAAGTGCGCTCTGGGTGCATCGTCTGGTTCAACTTCTGCATCAGGATTGCATATTCTGGGACTACTTTCCAATATGAAAGAAAGCATAGTTCGGAGGATTTGCTTCTAAAGCATGATCCTCATCTGCCCTAAACATTAATGTGGGTGTCCCCTTTCTAGTCCAGAAGTGAAGTATAAAAACAATGCCTTGACTTTTTTTTTTTTTTTTACCCAAAGAAAATAAATATTAACTTTCTATTGACTTCAGTGTTTTAGCATTAAGACCACAGTAGATGCATATTAAATAGCATTGAATATGTTAAGATTTTCGCCAATACATGCAAGAAGAAGGAAACAACACTTCTGAAATACCTAATTGTTTGGGAGCCTTGCTATTTGGAAAAAGAAAAGGAAGACTGGGGAGAATGCTGCATGCAATTGTTTATTTCTGATCCAAAAGAGGCTTGGTTTTTAGTATGTTAGGAGAAGATCTTGTGACTCCAGTTAACTGGTTTAACTGCTTTGTACAGTATAAGGAGATTACAGTTTGTTAGACTGGACCGTACATAAATTGGGTACCAAGATTATTTTCACAACAAGCACTTTCATAAGGTTCATGCAGGGCTGCACTGTAATAAAAATCATAGAATCACTTAGGTTGGAAAAGACCCTTAAGATCATCAAGTCCAACTGTTAGCCTAACACTGCCAAGTCCACCACTAAACCACGTCCCTAAGAACCACATCTACACCTCTTTTAAATACTACCAGGGATGGTGACTAAACCACTTCCCTGGGCAGCCTGTTCCAATGCTTGACAGCCCTTTTGGTGAAGAAATTTTTCCTAATATCCAATCTAAACCTTCCCTGGCGCAACTTGAGGGTGTTTCCTCTTGTCCTATTGCTTGTTACCTGGGAGAAGAGACCAACACCCACCTCACTACAACCTCCTTTCAGGTAGTTGTAGAGAGCAATAAGGTCTCCCCTCAACCTCCTTTTCTCCAGGCTAAACAACCCCAGCTCCCTCAGCCACTCCTCATAAGACTTGTGCTCTAGACCCTTCACCAGCTTCATTGCCCTTCTCTGGACACACTCCAGCACCTCAATGTCCTTCTTGTAGTGAGGGGTACCCAAAACTGAACACAGTATTCGAGGTGCAGCCTCACCAGTGTCGAGCACAGGGGCACGATCACTTCCCTACTCCTGCTGGCCACACTATTCCTGATACAAGCCAGGATGCTGTTGGCCTTCTTTGCCACCTGGGCACACTGCTGGCTTATAGTCAGCCAGCTGTCAACCACGTAAAGACAAAACCAATGCTGATACAGGAATCATACAAGTTTAAATTAATAAGTGTGTAGCCAATAGAATCGAACTTCCCCAGAGTGAGTCATTTGCTTTTTTATATGTTGAGACATACATGGTTTTAGTAGGTCAATGAGGAATAAGGTATGAAAGGGTGTGTTTAAGAGATGTTTTTTCTGAGTTTTTTTCTCAGGTAAAACTTACACATCTGTCAGGTCATCTTGTCTCTGAGGAGGCTGCGGGTATAAATAATGCCAGCAGGCTCTGCTTTTGAGAGAGCTTACATTGATTTCAGAGCACTGACTTATGTCTTGCATGGTTTCTACAATGCAAACATGCAACTTTGCTGTGAAGTCTTGAATGTGATTGTTCAGAGATCGGGACTAACAGAGATTAGATCTCTGATTGTCCCTAATTTTGCCTGATACACAGCAGTACAGACATATTCAAATTCAGCAAATGTATTACACACTATTGATACACCTGACACTGCTGACACATCATCAGTAATAAAGGCACAGTGATGTATGGAAATTAGTACTATAAAACTAAATGTAAGATCTTATGGAAAGGGAAGGTGATAGGCATTTACAAAACCTTTATGCAAGTTAATTTTATGCATCTGTTCTATTCCATTCTATTCACATTCTCACAAGGAACAAGACGTGTGTATCCAGCTGGCCTGGTCAAGATCACTTCTATGCTACGCAGGAGAAGAGACTTGGCAGTCAAGTCCTCACGACAGCTCTGGGTCCTCTTGACTGGCAATGCCAAACCAGTGTTTGGGCAGATCTTCTATAACCTTTAGTAGTTATCAGCTGTTAGGGTCATAATTTGGCTCAGAATCTTGCTTACTTCTGTCTCCATAGATCTTAGGCCACATTGCTTGCCTACTGTCTGAGTTTGTTTTTTTTTTTCCTTTTTTGGCTTATATGCTTGAAATATTTGTCTTCCTGAGCAGCTAACAAGAAAAGAACCTGTATATGTGATAAACTGCAATCTTGCTGCCATCTTCATGGTATTAGGACACAGGGTCTTCACTGACAGTCATCTGTGCTTTGATGTTTCCGAGTGCAAGCCTTTTAGTCTTGACAGAATACATTTTCTTAATTTTACTGCTGGGAATGATGTTCTGGAAACAATGTCCTATGTTGTCAATACAGGGGGTTTAACTCTGTAAGCCTTTTAACCCTTATTTCAGTTTTAGTGCTTACACACACATTTCCAGAAATAAGAATTCCACCCTTCGAAATTTTGTTCCAAATTTCTTCACTCCCAGATAGGGAATTTAGGCAGCTCTCCAGATTCTTGGCATGGCACATTGGTGTTACGAGGTCCTGGTAATGGTAAAATATGGAGGTAATATATATAAGTAATACAAGTAATAGAAAAAGATGGGTGAAATGAAGGGAAATAACAGTTTGTGTTCTTGTATTCTTCTGCCATCAGTTTTACAGCAGTGTTCAGCTCATTAATTTCAGCCTTACTGATCCTCCTTTAAAATGATGTAGAAAAATCAAGTCTGTAGGGACTCTTTTGAATGGTGTTAATTATGTATAAGCCTAATGCTCACCAGCGATAGACCAGATCATCAGCTGGTGCATTCGATACAAATTTACTGGCCTGAACCAACTTTCTTTGAAACTACTGAGGATATAGCTCAGACAAGTAGCATCTCTTGGCTTTTAACTCCTATTTATCAGTAGGTAAGTGTGAGATGTCTATAAGATGCAAGAGCCATAGAATAAAGAGACCACTATTTGTGTGCTTTAGGAATTTGGTAGCTGGGGTTGGGAGGAAACAAGGTCCACTATGGAGCTTTCTGCTCTATTTTAAATTAAAAGAATGATATGCAACAAAATACATGTTCTAAGATAAACTTCCCTGAGGCTGAAATTACCAAATAAACAAATACTACAAAACATCAAGGCTAGCACCACTTTCCAGTAAATATAACTCAAACACATGAAAAAAAATTAAATACTATATATTGCTACTTATTTTGGAGATATAAATTACTCCAGTAAAGGCAACATTTTCCTATCTTATCTGAACTAACTGGGTCTTTTTCTAACAGTCTCACAGCCAGATATCCTGGTATAGCCTGACTGCACTGTGAAGCTTTGGTAACACAATTCTTTCTGTACTTAAGTATTCAGGTAAAGCAGAGTTATGAACTGTTTGTCTCTGTTGGAAGAAGATTAGGCAGCCAGTGTATGCCAGGGAGCATCAACATATCTGGGAATTAGCTTGTGATCTTTTTCTTTGGATCATATTTGGAAGTAAAATTGTAAGCTTGGCTGCCTGAAGTGGGCAGGATCAAGACCCTGCCTACAAGTAAGATAATCCAAATAATGCCTTTCTATAAAAAGCTTGGTCTTCTCAGTCAGAACTTCCTTCATCCATTAGAAAGAAATATATTATTGTCTCAATGAAAGGATGCTGTTTTCTTTCTAGATCTTTCCTCCTAATAAAATACTGCATTTTCACTTTCTCTTTAACTTTCTCCACATGTACACCTACTACCAGAACAAATTCCTATTGAATTTAATGTGGGAGTAGGGTATCTCTTTATCTAGTTATTTCTTTTGAAACAGTAGAATTATTTCTATAATCTTCTGTTCTGACTGAACAAAGAAAAAAAAAATCTCTTTGTACTTTAACAAATACAGGAGTTGAAATTATGGAACACTCACTCAAGTACTCAGGTTTCCTTAGGATTTATCACTGAAACAGATTACTTGCCTAATTCTAGACCACACTAAAAACATTGTATTTTTATTAATGTCCATTGCTTAATCAATCTAATCTTCCCACTGAAATTAAATTGCCAAACTCCTGCTGATATCAATGGTATCAGGATCAGACCTACATATAGCACAGTCAATAGTTTTGTCATTCTTAAAAGGTTTTGTTTGGTTTAGAAGCAAAAAGCTATTTTGTCTGTGGATGTCCAAGAGCAGTACGAGAAGAAAAGGTGTAGATTTAAGACTGCATTTCAGTTTGCCAGTCTGCACTGAAAGGTTTCACCTTTGAACCTGATGTTAGTGTTTAAACGGAAGTTGCTTCAGTGTGCTGATGGTTACTTCAGCCACTGGGATGAGGTGATTGCTCCAGAGCCAGTCTGAAATGCCTCATATGGACGGAAAGAGAGCAGCATGATTGCTTCCTAACTGCTCCTTGCTTAATAACCATCCTTCTCTCTGACTCCTCAGGGTGCTTGGCCTCATCATGACTTAATTTGCTGTTTCCACAGATGTGATTCCATTAAATGAAATAAAATAAATCAGTGATCTCATATCCCTCATAGATTTGTATCTCAAAGTGACCCATTCAAAGTAGATTTTTCTGTTAACAGCAACCAAAAACCTACATATTTTCTTGTCAAATTTTCTGTGGCCTCAAAAATGAAGATGATTGAAACAGTCTCATCATCATGGCAAGGTTATATAAATTACAAAAGGGTTTATAACATATTGAACATCAACATTGAAAAAGAATTGAAATGACTGAAATGATCTTAATCAGTGTTGTTTGCATGTTATTTACTGAAGCACATACAGCATCTGCAGTACTTCAGATCATAACAGAATCACTTCAGATCAGTCCCACACTTCACATAAATGAAGCTTCTCTTCAGATGTGGCAGTTCTAGAACTAACTTTTTTGATAGCATTTTAGTTTTAGGAAATTGTTGAAGAAATATTTCTTGTTAAATTCTGTCCTGAATCTGTTTTTCTTTCTGCTAAAGCTAATAAGAAGAGAGAAATATTTTAACTGTTAAATGTAAGGGTTGAGCCTTTTAAATTTTTAGGCATGCAGCTGAAAGAAGATAACACAAATAGTGTTTAATTCTTCAAAAGAGTAACCACTTTGCCATCTTCTTGTTTTCAAACTTAATGCTATCATTAAGTTCGGGTTAGGCTGAACTGAAAGGGTTTATTGGATTAGATAATTCATATAGTTATATATATAACCCTATATAGCTGTGCCTTAAAGAAACATCTACTTTTATTTTGTAAATCAGTATCATGCTTTACAAATTCAAGTTGAAAGTGTGGAATTCAGAAATATATGACATAGATGCCCTCATTTTGTCAGGTAAACAGAACTAATTCTGTTTCACGTAGTTAGTCACAAACAGCAGGTTACATCTGAAACCTTCAGCCACGTTTCTTTGCCAGAAGTGATGTGTTATCTTCACCTTTTGCTCAGATTTGCTGCAAAAAACAAATGAAAGAAACCCCCATAGTATGGGACTTGTGTGGAGTAGCATGGGAGTCTCAGCCTTGAGGTGAGTTACTCTATAAACCTTTTCCTTTAATGATAAAACAAACTGAATTTCCAATTCTTTACAGAGAGTGGGTTTATTATTTAACCTCCTTCAGACAGATTTGTACCCAAAGGTGCTCTGAGTGCCTAGACAGGGTACGAGCCCCTGCACCATCTGTTTCAGTATCAGATACACTGAATGGCCTGCTTTCCTTCATTTCCAGCTGTGCTGCTTACCTCTCACACTATTTATCTGTGTGGAAGTGCTACCAATACATTTAACTAGCTGGGAATCATCTGTCCACAGAGAATTACCTTTTTCACATCAGTTGAACGGTCATTGAATGAGTCACCCAGTCAGTACAAGCTTGCAGTCAATATTTCTACCTTTATCATAATATCTAGAGGTGTTCCTGTCATCAGGGAAGAATGATAAACTAACTTATACTTACTGATTTAACCTGTTACCTGTTGAATTCTACATTTAATCTCTGAAGGAATAAAAGAGGCAAGATGTTGACAGTGTTTTTTCTAACTTTTAGTAACATTTAAGCAAATTAACAACAACAAAAAAAAAAGAAAAGAAAAACACCTACAAGAAAATAATCTTTCAAATCAGTCTATTGCACAAGGGCAGACTTTTTCTAGGTTCTTTCGAGGTTCAGCCTAGAGAAGAGAAGGCTTGGGGAGACCTTATTGTGGCCTTTTAATACTTAAAATGGAGCTTATAAGAAATATGGAGAAAGACTTTTTACCAGGGCCTGTAGTGACAGGACAAGGGGTAACGGTTTTAAACTGAAAGAGGGTAGATTTATATTGGATATAAGGAAGAAATTTTTTATGATGAGGGTGGTGAGACCCTGCAACAGGTTGCTCAGAGAAGTTGTGAATGCCCCATCCTAGGAAGTGTTCAAGATCAGGTTAGACAGGGCTTAGAGCAACCTGATCTAGTGAAAGATGTCACTGCCCATGGCAGGGAGTTGGACTAGATGATCTTTAAAAAGTCCTTTCCAACCCAAACCACTCTTACCATTGGGTGTTAGAGAATTGGATTTTTTTTGTCATAAAGAAACAGATGATTTTCATAATAGTATCCCAATTTAAGGTTATGCTACATATAGTCTTCTGATATTTTAGTACAAAATAGTGAAAAACCCTAAAAGAGAGAAATGAGAGCATCTTCAAGTTATATCCCATATTAGGAAAAGTAATAGACTTGTACTGGCTATCTGTGAAGAAATTCTCATCTAATGTTTCAAGGTTTTGATCATTTCCAAACAGTATAAAATCTCATGCCTGGTCAGGATTTCCAGGTCCTCCCTTTAACTTTGAGGGTTTGGTCACTGGTGTTTTAGGAGTCATCAGTCTTCCCTGAGAAAGTAGTAACTGATAAGACTATATGGGCAAAATTGTGACACTAGAAATTCATGGTATGATTTCACTACTATGTAATTTTTTTCCAAGAGTAAATTATGCATCTCTTTCTTCATGTGGTTGTCTAATCTAATTGCACTGTCCTGACCACCTTTATAGTCAATGATTATTTCCTTGCCATTTTCCTGACAACTTGCTGTAACTTCTGTATTAGATTATTGCAGAAGCTGAGGTCTCAACCTACTGAGGAATCAATCTGAGAAAGATCTGTAGTGTAGGAAGTAGTATAACATAGTGGAATCTATAAGTGTTTTTATTACAGCAAGGGCCAAAGTGACTGCAATATTTTCACTACTCGAATCATTTAGTGTACTTGCATAGACAAGGCTATATGGCCTATCAGTTACTCATTAATAATATTACTTTAAATCAGCCATTTCCTTCTTTTTCATACCTTACACTCAATTTCTAAATAATTGTCCAGTTTAAATTTCCATTTTGCAGTTAAGGGTTTAAATACTGTGTTGACATTATGTGATGATTTGTATAATATATTTTGATACTTGAGAAGCGAGACATACTACCAAGTTTATCTGAACTGTAAAAATGTAAAACAATTGCAACATAATGTAAACAAAAATAATGAGGAGCAAGCAGTCCTGAACATTTACTATGGTTATCAGGGCCTTAAGTTTCACATGAGAATATCTTTTTATTTAAAAATTGTCATACATCAGATCTCTTCCAGTAGAGGAGTAATGGTAATAATTAAGCTGATAATGCAGTTTTATTCTCTCATTTTGATGAATCTCATCACTTGAATGACAGTGAAACTCCCATAAAAATATAATAAATTATGGCTGTGTTACAGAAAAAACAGTCTTGGCTCAGGGAACTTATACTTAGTGTAATACATTGCCAGTTAATACAAACTTCTAATCACTAATATGTAATTGAGGAAAAAAGAAAACATAAACAATTAAACACCTTTTTTTCCTATTTCTTAGGCTCTGCTTAAGCTGAGCACCTATCCTGTCCCCTTTCTCATATCAACTTCTTTGCTTTCACTGTGGGTTAAACTCAGTCCATCCCAATTCTTTTGCCTGAGCGACGGGCAGCGCAGGAAGTTGGGGCCACATGCATAACAATTTCTTTCTGCTGTTCCTTGTTCTCTACTGGGTATCCTCCACTCCTCTGTGCTTCTCAGTGTACATGATCCAGCATGGGTCCTCCATGGGCTGCAGTCCCTCAGGGGCATCTCTGTTCCAGCACGGGTCATCTGCAGGCCACTGTCCGTCAGGGGTGTCCCTCTTTGGCATGAAGTGCCTCCTCCTAAGAGCGTGTCTCCTGCTGTGTGCCTCCAAATGCTTCTCCCCCACATGTCTTCCTCGAGAGCATTTCCTTGGTGCCTCTTCATGCCTCCTGCCCTCTTCCTCCTGATACCAGCCCAGGGCAGTGTGTGGCCTCCTCCAAAACAAGGCACCCTGCAACCCCTTGCTATCCCCACCCTGCCAGGCATGCCTAGTGCAGTATTTAATATACAAGCTAAACATAAATGGCTGGTTTTGGAAGCAATTGTAAAGAGGTCGTTTTACCTGATTGTTTTGAGCCTTGGCTGTGCAGCTGTGTGCTACCAGGGAAAGTGCCTTTCTGCTAAAAGTTTTCATTGATGTGAAAGGAGTGATGAAAACCAGGCTGCCTACTTACAGACATGTGTGTGAATGGTGACAGGTAAGAACCAGGTCTGCCCTTGCACATGCCACAGAGAGCTGTGTATCTACCACGTGTATAGTTCTGTAATTTCTGAGGTAATTTTTTTAAAGTAGGATTCTTACTTACAATTGTACTTTTTGCTAAATTAGTGCCATGATATCCAACTGTGGAGTGCCTGTTACAGAGCTTAGAAATACCCTTTCTATCTTGCTAAGAAATGTTGATTTTATCTTCAGGTTAACAGAGGCATTCCTACACTCAGGTGTAGAATTTGGGGTTCAGTGTATGGTCAAGTCAAGTCTCTTCCTACATTTGATACTCATCAATAGTGCACACTACTGTTAACATTAAGGTCTGTTTCAGGAAGGCCTGCTGCAGAAACACCTCTTTTCAACATTTTCTTTCTCACTCTCTCAACAAGAGGCTTATTCATGCTTTTAAATATGTGTATTTATGTCTTCCCCCTGTTCATCTTGCATATAAAAGATTGAAAAGGTGACTTGAATATGGAGGACACATGCAGTGATTTTTATGCTGTTTACTGGCATGCAATTTATCTCACTAGTCAGGAATCTTTTCTTATTTGTCTTGTAATTAGAAGGATACTACTTATAATCAAATGAGGAGTAACTGGTAAATCAAAGTGATTTCCTTTTGGTCATGAATGACCATACCATATATTGCTAGCATCATAATCTCCACTTTTTCTGTCATCAGTAACATTTATAACCCAGATTTCCTCTGCTCACTGTTTAATTTCTAGGGAAAACGAGCAATTTTATATTTTTATAAATTGATCCTCTTCTAGCTTCCAAGTATTTTAGGAAGAGTTTCATTGAAATTCATTTTAAAAATGAATGTAATTTACTGCTAGTTGATAATAAGAGATCATCTGGTTTCAGCCAGGCTCGCGTGACTGAGTTTAATAAAATATTTGATGAAATCTTGATTAGATCACACAAAGCTTGGTATTTGGGAAACATCAAGTGTGATTTGTGCTTTTGTATCATTCTAACCCTAATGTCCCCTGTGCTGAATGAAATAATCAGCTTAAATGTATGTACACTAATGATGTGTTTGTCATGAAAACATAGCACACAATTCCTTCATCAGTGTCCCAGGAAAGTACAATGGATTTAATTCAGTGCTAGCTGCAAAATATTTTTGTGGTAGGATGTTCTTAGAAGGCAAGATAAATTTAAAAAACTCTCCTGTGTGTAATTTATACAGACAATAGAGTGATAAGCAGGGTCTTATCCTAGGTGTTCCTATTGTTCTCTGTTTTACACTTTGGAGTTGGGAAAAATAATACATAATTGGCTGTAATACAATACAGTCTGAAGTAGGAGTAAATTCACCATCACTCTGCTATGACACTGCTCAATACAAGTATCTTGATGCAGTAGTCATTGATGTAGCTTGTGAAATGTCTGGTGACTTACTCTTACCTTCTTACACTTTTGTGTCTGCCATTTTGAGTTGTTAGTGTCAAATGCACATTTGCATCAGAGACGTTAAAAAAAAAAAAAAGCTGAAATCTTATAAAATGTCCTGAGATAATATTGTTTTCATTGAAGAACAACATCTCATTAAAATTAAGCAGCTAGATTTCAATAACATTTCTTTAAAGAACGCTGAAATAATTTCATTAAAGTCAAAATGTTTTAGCTGACCTTTGACAAAACATTGTGACTTTTCATTTCAGAATATTTATTCATTTCAAGATGTTTGCTATGACATTTTATGTAATTCAGTTGTAAAATAAATTGTCAAAATAAAAATTTTGCCTTTCAGTGCTTTCAAGGCAAGTGATTTTCATTTCCTTATTTTTTTTCAGTTCAAAGTCATAAGGATTTGTAAGAAGGTTGAGGTTCTAATAGTACAAATATATGTACACATACTTTTAATATGCACACCTCTGTAGAATGGATATTCTGATTTTGTCATCTGTTAACTGCAGTATTAGAAAAGTTTACATTTTCTTTGTGATCCAATTAAATTACATTGGAATATCTATTTTACAGTATATCCTCTGTATTTTAAATAATATTTTACTTTTTAATGTTGGATAGAGATGTTTGTTTACTGGTAGATCCTATGTCCTGTTTGTTCATTGTATCCTGTAAGAAATATGATACCAACTTCTATCATTGCAAAAACAGCTAACTACAAAGTAAAGCAGTCTCAAAAAACATTTTCATGGAATTTTAAATTCATAGGAATCTAGGGAGGAAATGCCAGTTCTTTTAGTTGTCCATGTTCCTAACTTTGTGCTAACATTGTTCAAGCCTTGCTTACTTCTCCTTTTGTTCTGTAGACCTTTAAAATTACGAATACATTTCTTCTTGGGTTAAACAGAGGGCATGTTGGCAATAGATGGTCATGACTACGAGTTGCTTCTGCCCTTGTTTTGTGACGGTGTTATTCAAACTAAGTCTGAACCAGTCAAAGCCTAGTTTCTCCATAGTTCCTTTTTCAGGAAGATTATTAGGAACAAAGAGTAGGCTGAAGTAAAGGTGTCTTTTTTTCTGTTTATGGAGGGAGACATTCTGAATTGGAATACTTAAGGGAAGAGGGAACAACATTGCATCTCATGTGAACTGTAAACCATTTAGTGCTTACAAAGCCTTGAATAGCTTTTTAAAATTAGAATAAAATCTAGTTGAAAGTTCTGATTTACAATCTTCTTCATGTGTCAGTGGCATCAAAAAACTACTATGACGCAGGTTGTTAGAGGGAATTAGTGGGTAGCTTACATTAGTGAAACACAATAAAATCTGGATGAGGAACACTCAGAATTTCTTATATTCATAAATTCTCATATTCATAAATTCTGAGTTTAAATGTGTACAAGATGTAATATTTGGATACACATTTCAAATAAACAATAATTGAATAAACTCTAGATCTAGTGTCTGATCTAATATTATAAATATTTGGTATTTCTAAAATCCATATTTGGGTATAATTTGCAGTTATTATATCTACTGTCACTGGCATGTAGGAGCTCTAGCCATAGAACAGAATTTTATTGTCCTAAGTGTTATACAAGCCAGAAAGGTGTCACACAGGGATAGTTCACTTTTCCCATAAAATACTCCTAATGCTTTTAGCACCTGAAATTTTTGAGACCTTGATATAGAAACTAATAACCGCCGAAGTTAATGAGAGTCTGTCGTGTGGAGAAGTGGTTCAACCTCAGTGTTAACCTCTACAACTTCAAGTAAATGTAGTATTAAAATTTGCAATCTCCTGGATCATATAAGTTGATACTCGCTCAGATCCCCATTTGAATGATTCAGTCAATACTTATACAAACACACAGATGAAAGGAAATGTCAACAGTACAGAAAAGAGAGTATATCTGTCGGCAGTAGGATTTATAGTGAATATAGTAGTCTCTGGAAAGCCTCCAGTATACGACCTGCAATACTGGTATGCATCTCCATTGTTGTTAGGGTTAATGTTTCATATTCTAAGTTTCTCTTGTTATTTGACAGTACCAATGTTTTCCTGCTGTGCAATACCATAAAGTGTCAAATGATTTATTTTTGCTGTATTCCTACAGTTAGAAAATTGTTCAGAGGAAAAAGATTTTCAGGGTGGTTTTGTTGCTGTCATTGTTCACTGATTGTAGGAATTCTTACTCTCTGGCAATTATGTGGAAAAATAATGAATATTTTAACCTGAGAAATAACACCATATTCAAGTGGTGGTAAAAGACATATGATGGGAAGTGTTAGAAATACAATGAAAAAAAGCTTTGGCATGTGATTCTGGAAGGGTTCAGCATTTCTCTAGCTTGTATTCCATTGATATTCTTAGGAGATTTCGTATGTACTTCAGGGGTAGTATTTAGATTAACACTGACCACTTGTGAAAATCCTACTCTTTGAAAATCTCTTTAATTCATTGTTGTCGTTGTTTAACCCCAGTCAGCAACTAACTACCACACAGCCACCTGCTCACCCTCTGCCTGCCCTGCTCCCCTTGCCATCTCCCCCCGCCCCCGGCAGTGGTATGGGGGAGAGAACTGAAACAAAAAGCAAAACCCATGGGTTGAGATAAAGACACTTTAATAGAATAGCAGAGGAAGATAAAATAATAATGATGATAAAAGAATATATACCACAAGTGATGTAATTGTTCACCACCTGCTGGCTGATGCCCAGCCTGTCCCTGAGCAGTGATCGTTGCCCCCCTGGCCACTCCCCCTAGTTTATATACTGAGCATGACATCATATTGTATGGAATATCCCTTTGGCCAGTTTGGGTCAGCTGTCCTGGCTGTGCCCCCTCCCCTCCCAACTTCTTGTGCACCTGGCAGACCATGGGAAAGTGAAAACTCCTTGACTAGTATAAACACTACTTAGCAACAACTAAAATATCAGTGTGTTATCAACATTATTCTCATACTAAATCTAAAACACAGCGCTATACCAGCTACTGGGAAGAAAATTAACTCTACCCCAGCCAAAACCAGGACAACTGGCAAGGTACAGAAAGCTTAGTCTGACATCCAAAACTGATGTCAGTGGGATTTAGGTGTCTAAACCCTGAATGTACAAGATTAAGTAACCACCTAGAGCTGGAGACACATGAATGTACTTAGCACCTGTTTTTTGAACTGCAGAGCTGCCCTGGCATTCCCTTATGCTCACTATTCTGGGGAGCCAGTCACCCCCTTCTCATACAAGCTCCATTTTGATCACCAGATGTGCAAAGCATTGCCTGAAGTTCCAGAAGGTGCATACTGAAGCATTTAGGTGATATCTGAGCCTAGCGTGAAATGCAACTCAGAAATACAATCGGCAGTGATGCTTATTGCATGTACACAAAATAGCATTGCAGCTGGAGCACTTCTCTCCATTCAGTGACCTCCTCAGGCAAAGGGAATTAAAACCACCTCTCCAGTTTCTCTGAAAAACTGTTGGAAAGGAGAGGCAAGAGGAAATCTTTCCTCTGTCCATCAGAATTGGATTAGTATGCAGCCAAGAATGCAATTCTTAGGGTCAAAGGAAAAGAAATTAGGACAACTTGATTGTTTTGCATCATGGTTGTGTCACTTCCCACATAGCTGGAAACAGTTTTTGCAGGGAACAGTGAGTGGAAGATGAAGGTTTGCCCCAGCCCAAATCCATATTTCAGTTCATAAATGTTTACATTTGCAAGACTTGTGCACACTAAAAGAGCAGCAGTTGAAGCTGTTTCTGAAAGTTTACAATCCCTCTTTATCCATTTCTATTTTTTATACTAATTTACAGTGACTTCTACAAATAAACAACTGAGTAAATCTATAATCTGGCTATTATTAATCTGGCTGTCTGGCTATTAATTAGATTTATATTCAGAGTGTCAGAAATGTTTGCACAGAGAGGGTGTTATGGCAAGACCAGCAATATAAATATAATTGTAGAGTTTATTAAAGAAACTAAAGGAGAGCATATCTTTTAACCTGCTCTTGATCCCATTAGTAATATAACTGTTACTTAACTGGGTAAGAATATCTGCTGTGTCCTATAAGGATCAAGATCCTGCGAAATGCTGTAGTGTTTCATAATAGCATATCACAATCCAGGACGAGAACAATGTGTGTTAGCACAACTAGGAAAGCAGTTAGAAGCAACCTACTATGCATCTGTTACATGTTTCTCACCTCCAAAATGTTATTTGAAAATCTGCTTATGGAACAGGAAATTCTGTTGTTCTTGAAAGTAGTTGCAGTATTTTTAGAAAACCAGTTTCTAAACGTTAGGAATTAACTTTTTGCTAAAAGTAAATATTAAGAAATATAGATCTATAATCCAGGCTAGTTTTTTAGATTCTGTCAACAGTGAAAGCCATTTCCAGACATATGTCTGACATGTACTGCCCATTTAAATTGGGCATGTTCCAATTATTTATCTGCCATGACTGCCAGTGATACTGGCTACCACATGCTTCTCCGTACTTAACATGCATCTGCCAACAGTCTTTGGTAATAAGGGAGTCAACACAGCAAAAAGTGTACTCCAAACTGTATGGAATAAAGAGCCATTTGCCGCCAGTAATAATGTAACGCAAACCCAGATCTGTGTGTAAGCTGAGGTAAAATGTGCTAAGTCTGATAAAAGAAAACCTAAAAAGAGAGGGAAAAAATAGTAGAGAAGTAAAATGCATACCTAGGGATTCCATAGATCTGTGCACAAGTAGCACCACACCTGGGAGGATAAGGTAGCTCAGCCTCTGACAGTGAACTGACAGTTAATTTTCTTACTCTTTTGAAAGATAATATAATTGACTATTTATTGCCCCTAGCTTTTAAACTCTCTAAAAGGGTATTGTAAATAACTTTTTATTTATCTCAGAAGGAAATAGTGAGTGATCCCACAGTCTGAAATTTCCTATGACTCTTTATTCTCACTCTCCCTGAGTTATGAGATAAATTCAGTTCATCTATAACTTGACTTTAAAGCTACACTTTTTAAAAAAATCCATTTAAAAATCAACATATTTAACTTATTTTTTCTTAGTCTGTACAGAAACAGCCGGATACAAGGACAAAATGTCTGATCTTTAGGATGTAAAATGTCATTATGAGTTGCATAATGTATGCTATAAAAATAAATATGTCTTGCTACATTTGGACAGTAAGTTTTTTTGAAACATATTTCAAGATGTTTTCCTTTTGTCCTAGTTGTGTCTTTCTGTTTAATCTTCTTCAGATCTATTGCTGATTTTATACCTACAGAACTGATGAGAAGGAATGATAAAAAAACCCAAACATATGTGAACTATTCTGGAAAATACCAAATACTGCAAGAGAACCTCTGTACATGAACCTGAAAACATAAACAGGAGCTGAAAGCTAAGAGCTTTCTCAAACAACAGGTATCTCACTGAAGCCAGAGTATTCCCTAGCCAAAAGGGAGTCTGGAGAACAAACTGAGATTTTATTATCTGGACAGCAGTAATCATTTAGAAAGTAGCAGCATTTGATTTCTAAAATAATCCAGGATTCAGAGACATATTCTATATGCCTGGCTCTGTTAAAGTACATTTTCCTAACCTTACTCTTCCCATTATTTTAAACTTCCCTCCTCTGGGGACAGAATTTGGCACTTGTAAGTGAACCTGTAGTTTCATAGGCATGTAAAAAAACTCTAATTTTCATTTAGGGTTTGATGTGAAAAGGCATGATTGTATACGAACCTTTAGTTATCAGACTGGTTAAAATTATGATCTGCTTTTTATCATAACTTCTGGAACTAAGAAGTCAAAACTTGATCTAGAGAGAACACGAACATGAGGGAGAAACAACTAGGACAGAGGAGAAGCAGTGCTGAAATAGTCTTAAATAAGGGCCAACCTTGGAATGCAGTAACAACTATTGATTTTATAAATTAAGTTTACTCCATCCTTGGTGAAAATCTTTCCCTTGGTTTATTCCTTGATTTATTTCCTAATGACTTAATAGGCATTACCACTTCAATGTGTTTCTGTCCACAGAAACTATTGTACAGTATGTCTTATATGTCTGTGTAAGTATGAACCTGAATACAGAGCTGGGGTTTTGTAAAGATACAGGGTAACTGTAATACCAATACACTTGCTATTATTATTGTGTTACATACTCAACTGTGGTAAGCAAAAGCCATTGGCTATCATAAGGAAAACCTAACATGTGTAAGGACAGAAATAAGGCACTGCTGTATATGTCCAGATTGAGAAAGTAAAATTGAATGGAGAAGTTAAATTTTGTTGGCCTTATGAAAAGGGAAGAACAGTATAAGGCTTCTCAAATGTATATACGGCTATGCTATTCCTAATAGCATGTCAGCAGCCATTTCTCTGAACCACGGTAAATGCAATGTAATGCAATCTAGGTAAAATATACATAATTCCTCAAACGACCAAGACTTACAGTAGTACGAAAGACTTCGTTTGCGCAGGCTTGTAGATACTGCCAAAAATTCAAACTCATGGCTATAAAGACACAGGAGAGAAATACAAACATGACAAGTATGACAAGAATTATATATGCCAGCCCATACTGAATGATCAGAAGTCCTGGAAAAAAAATGGTACTCCCCCTGAATACCAGATATCCTTCTCCTTCTTTAGAGGAAAAAAAAAAAATTATGCACTTATGAAGAATCACCTCTTCAGTTCCCTTCTAGCTCAATTCTACTGTATTTCAAGATTTTCATGGTAGCCTCAGAATAATAATGCAAAAGGTGAAGGTGAGCAAAGGCTGTGGTCGCCAGCACCATGGGTGACACAGACAAGAAATGTGTAGAGGGATCAATGTTGGTGCCGTGCTGTGCTCCCCTTGGCATGCCTTTTGCAGCCCCAGTGTCCCTGGAGCTGTAGGCTTCGTGGCTTCTTAACAGTATTCCTTACCACATCTTTAGTCTCACTATTCAGACTATATTAATGATTACCCTTATCTACTTTTTGAGTATTTCCAAAGTAATGAATTGGGTAATTTTTTTGTGAAATCAGACCTGCTGGGTTTTTGGATGTCTTTGGTTTTTTCCTCATTATTGATTTTATTTGCAGCTAAAATTTAGGAAACAAGTATTGAACAAAATCAGTCCATGCTTTTAATTCAATATAAGTCTTAGAATAGAGATCCAAAGCCTATATAGGGTAGGCACTTTGTGTACTGTATCTACTGTAAATGAAGGTGAGAGGTTTTTCCATCTTTTGTTAACCATCTGTCACATAGTATTTGGGAAATTTGAGGGATAAGGACAGAGCTTCAAATCTTTGCTTTGACATGGAGAAGAAATAGGCGTACTTAGTGGTAAGAGAAAAGTAAGTCTCAGGACTGAGTGCAACAGAACGTGGGAAGGAATAAACAAAAATTATAAAAAAAACGAAAAATCCTAATAATTCAGCTGTCAAGTGAGATACTTGTTTTTCCTCAAGTCAGGGTATCTTTGTTTCTTTTAGCCTTTAGTTCAAGGTAGCAAGGTGAGTTTTTACAGGAAAATATGGCAAGATTTTTTTGACAATAGCTTAAAGATTTGATGTTATACCACACCCTCATGAAGATTAATGGGCACAAGGTGTCATGGGGCACTTAAAACTGCAAGAAGAATATAATTTTTCTGTCAATCATCAGTTTATCTCAGTAAATATGTGTGACATATGGTGTAGATCTGTAAATGTCACATGCTTTATACTGTTCCTCATTCTTTTGACTAATCAGTAGTCATATTTCATTTACTTCTTGTTGATGTCAGCAACTACTTCTAAAAATTATTTCCAAGTAGTGATAACTAAACCTCATGTATTGGAGTTCCTTTAAACTACAAGTGTTTTATTCAGATGCTTTTTACAACTTAATGTCAGTGACTTCACCTTTCAGGTGCTATTGCAAACATCTCTTGAATATCCTGGTTCTGTATGCCCTGAAAATGAGAAACTGCCAGGAATCAACTTTCTAAAAGAATTTAAAAGTAGTAATTATTTTTATAGACTCAAAAGTATGAGCTTTAGAAAGAAACATGGAAAGTCATTCTTTCATTTCATGCATCTTTTCTGTTACCATTTTAAATGTCAGCTTTTGAATGAAATATGGGCTGAGTACTCATATGTTGTCAGCAGTCTATCTGTCACCACAGTGATGTAGTCAGGGAACATGGAGGATAAAGGCTGTTAAAAGAACTGGCTTTACAAGCAATCCAGAAAGGCTGGGATATACCCTTTTCTTAATATGAGTCTATCTATCTTCTTAGGATTTGTGTTCAAGTATCTGGGGACTCAGTGGATGGTATTATTCATTGTATTATTTCACCATTAATATAGTTGTTTGTTTCTAAGTATAAACTTTACATTTGTGCAAAACGTAAAAGCAACCACAAGGAGGTTAAAAAGCTCTTTTTCTCTAACTGTGTGAATTGTTCTTCAGCCATTAAGTGAAAATGCTGGCATTTAAATTCCAGTATTTAGTTTCTAGCATCTACTATATTTTCCTTTTTCTTTTTTTTTCCCTTTGATATAGAGCCAAATTATAACTTAAGGATGTGGATTCTAAGGTTGTCAAAACAGTGATGAGCTGCTTCTACATGGTGGGTGGGAAAGCTCCTGCTTTTGATAAAACAGCAGGTGACTTAAGTGGTTACAGAAAATCCTGGGGTATTTTGCCTGGTGGCTGTTATGCTTGATTTAGATCATCTAGAGTGGGTAACTGTAAAGCAAATCAGTTTTAAATTCTTACCTTTATTCCTTTGTGTGCTCTTTGCCAGGTTCATAGCATGTTAATTGAACTTGGAATTCAGCTTCTTTTGACTAACCCCTTTAAAAAGCTGCAAATTGTCAAGTCGTTTAGAAATATTTATTGATACGAGCATAGCAACAGTACAATAAAACTGTAAGAGAATGCTATTGAAATGAATGACTGTGCAGATTTGGACTGTCTAAATGTCTTGGATGAAAGCTACAGCCTGGCTGAGAAGGGTTCAGAGCCAGTATAATAGTCTCCTGCAATCACCACAACACCTGGAGCAATAAAGCCTCCTCCCCAGTTTGATCTGATAACTGTAAACATCATGAATTCATCAAGTTAACAAAAAAAAAAAAAAAAATCCAATAAAAAAAAAACCAACATTTTAATAGAAGGTCATGACTTTTTTTTTTTTTTAAATATTCTTAAAACACATTCCTTCAGTACACTGCTTTTCACTTCACTTTTCACTTCAAAGGAAATGGAGGAGTTTGATGTCTCCCTGTTGCAGACATTAATTAAGGCTGTATCAGTTTTTGAGTGAGCATTAACTTGTTATTCTGTTTGCATTTGTCTGTGTATATCCAACAATGTATTTCCAACAATATGGCAAGGATACTGTTTCCTATTTCGTTTTCTCAACTGTGGAAGAACCAGTGAGGATTTATAGGAAGAATAGTGTAAATACCTGAACTTTCAGGTGATAACTTCACCTCCATCCTTAATAATAGAGAAAGCACAGCTCAGCATTTGACCATATCCCCAAATGTACAAGTAACCCTTGATTTCAAGTACACATAGTTGCATGTTTGAGGAAAGATCCTTCCAGTGTGAGAGGCTGAGCATGGACAAAGGCTGTGATTCACATGCCCTCAGTATAAAGGTTACTTTTAAAGGAAGATACTTCCTAGCACTAAGTCATCTCAAGTTTTCTCCTTCTTTCCTTTTTACATGTCTGTTGTCTCCTGTATATGACGTGTCCTTGCATATGCCAGGCAAGTCACTCTTTTATTCCAACTCTAACTTGACAAATCATCTTGGCATGTTTTGAAAAAAATCAGAGTTCCCCACCCCTGCTTTTTCTGAGTTTCTCTGTCTTCCAGTCTTTCCTCACCCCTCTCCAGCAGACACAAATTGGGACTGCGGTTGTGGTTTGTTTTAGAGTATTGGGATTTTTTTTAAGCTTGTAATGCATAAACATAGGAATGGATATTTTTGTGGACAATTCTACCCATAGCATCAGATCAAAAAAGATAGTAAGGTCAGATTTCACTGCAAGTTATATCACTGGGGGTGTGTGGAATTGCTGCACACTGAATTTCAGCGGTTCAGGTTGCTAACTTCATTCTCCAAACCTATTAGTTCTCCATGACTAATACAATTTCTTTGCTGCAACTGGTAGTGCCAACATTAAAACTATCTCTCTAATGCCACAAGTAAGAAAAAAAAAAAGTGTCTATGAGTCTGCACTGATCTTTTAATTTTTCATGCTGTATGATCTGAGAGATGGTCTGCGTGTGCATGAACATCTATCTGCATGTGGGGAGAGGAAAGAGGAAGAACCTCTTCTGCCCAGGTTAGTCATATGCAGGACAACTGCAATCTGCGAAGTACCTGTCTACCTTAATATAGTTCTGATCCAATATTTTCCGTCTAGTTTGGAGAACAGATCAAAGAGTTGAGATGAGGACTACTGCATGATCCATGACTGACTTAAGACTTCAGGCATCCCTGGTATTGAAAAGATCTTCAGATGCAGAACTGTATTCAAAACCCCTCTGAAAGCACCCATTACCAGACCAGCTGTCACTGATAAGATATTACACCATGGTCAGATTGCTGCTTTAACTAATTCAAACACTCTTGTATTGACTCTATATTTCCAAGGTTCCTTTTGATCTTTTTAGCACAAACCACATACGCATACTCAGTTGTGCTTCTATTGTAAAAGCTATTTCTGTGTCGATTTTCTTTGCTCAAATGTTAATTCAATAAACAGATTTTTCCCGGAAAAAAATGTATTTTAAAATGACTTGTGGGAAGTTTTAATGCAGTAAGCAAAAATGCATTTGAAATTTATGATTAGCTCATAGCTAAAAATTCGCAGCTCATTTCCATCTTTTCATGGTTTTTTTGTTTGTTTTTTTTTTTTTTCCTGTGGTAGATAGAACAGACAATTAGTACGCTTCTGGTTTTCCTTTCATTTATTTAAAGTTTATTATGAGTGTAAATGTGATATGAAAAATACTTAATACTTTAAAAAATCAGTTTTAATGTGTATTTGGGTTTTGAGAGCCTACAGGCCATTTGCAGCAGCAAAAATTACAAATCTTCAACCTTCTACTTAACAGAATATTTCCGTATTTAAAAATAAAAGGTATAATTCACTTGCATCACATTTCTTTGTCCTAAACAGCATTCTAATCTAAATATTTCCTTCTGTCTATCTTCTTCTTCTATCTCCTGTCTTCAATCTTCTCCTAAATATCTATCTATAAACCTAAGTCTGAAATGTTCAAGACCCGTCCTTTTCACTTTTTCACTGTCAGATTTAACCACAGAATTGTGACCTTTCAGAATCACATACATCTTGTCTTGTATTAATATTCAGGTTCTCCATGTTTTTTTCATCCCATATTTTTGCTCTAAAAATATGTTTTGCATTTTCATTTTTAGTAACTCCTTTCCCTAAAATTGTAGTCTCTTTGTTGGTCACATCACACCCATTACCCATTAGTCAAGCTTCCTTCCCTCCCGCTTTATTTTTGCTAGTAGATTAAACAGTACCAGGGGACATTCCTAGGCATGAGGACATTCTTGAGCACTGAAACTCTCTTTTGTTTATACCTACATTTTTAGGATATTTCTTGACAAGACTTCATCCAGCCCAAATAGGACTGTATTAAGAAATTTCAGGGCACTACTCTCATGTTAAGCTGAGCCATGAACATAACAGTAAGTCCACTGATTGGCTTGGATGAGGCCATCCTGTTGTAGAAGGTAAGAAGATTTAATGGTATGGACACAGTCTGTTGGTCTCATGCAATAGCTCAGTCCCAGACGCATTTAATTTACCGGTATATGTAGTCTCACATCTCTCCTCTCTGCAGTTCATTCCGAAAACTGCCTATATAGTTCTTACTGATATAGTTCATCCTACCAAACCTACTAACCTTTTTCCTAATGGAATGGATGTGGTATCAACTAGGGCACCCTCTAAAACACCCTTCTTGCAATGTGGATGTGAGATCATCAAACAGCTGGCGCTCTATGCACACGTGCATGATGTGTGTGCCTAGGACGGGCAACTTTAGCCAGTCAAATTGAGTGCTGGTAAAAACATGATAAATATGGATCTGGAACCATAAGTAATCACAAGTCAAACCTTGGTCCTTCCTCCTGTGCATTGCACCTGTTTCTAATATAGTCAGCTCATAGGTATCGGCTCAGTAGCAGGAATCAGCTCAGGAGGTTTTGCATTGCAAGTAGAAAATGTAATTATAATATCAATTATTAATTAATTAAAATTTATATGAGCCTATGCACACACAGTTTTCCTTCATTATACGTGATATAACATGAGGACCAAGGAACTGCATTTCAGGATCAAATAAAGGTCCATTCATATCTTGTTTCTAGCAGTGGATGCCAAGGCAGGAGTATGTGAATACCATAAAGCAAGATCTCCCAGTTTCCAAAGTTTTGTGACTTAGGGTCTTCCTCAGTCAAAGATGGTCTCTTGTATTTAGCAGCCTGTCATAGATTTTTCTCTCGCAAATGCTTTCAGTCTCTTTTCAACTCATGCTTCTACAGCATTCTGTGGACAAAGCCTTTGCTAACTCCCCAAAGGTGACCAGGGACTGTTCTTTAAACCTCCAGCCAACGAGAGCCAAGTTATTGTGACTTTGAAAGAAACTCTGATGAAATCACAAGACTTAGAACTTGTAGTTTGTTGTTATTCAGTAGTGTACCAAAAACCCATCTTCTGGTGCAGACACAGTACAGAAGAAAAACACATTGCAGACTGAATCCTAAAGCAAAAGCAGTCTGCCCTCACAGCCAAAAAGATTTCAGGGGGAATGAGGGCCTAAAGATGGAGAAATAATGCGTTGATATGAGGTAGAGAGAAGGGGAGAAAAATGAAAGGTATGAGTGTGCAAGCCTAGATTTTTATTATTATTTTATATATATTTATAGATATTTTACTATGTCAGCAAGCCATTTCTGATTTAAACAAAAATGAGGCATATCATCAAATGGAGAAAAGTTTCTGATTTTACTAGTGCATAGAATTCTGGAGCAGCTAATTATGCCTAAAGGTATAACACATAACATCATAACATTGACATGAAAAATATACAGCCTGGAAAGGAAAAACAGAAGTAGAAAATATTGTTTAAAAGTCTCCAGTTGGCTGTAAAGTGACACCGGCAAGTTAAGATTCACCTGTGTAAGTGTGTGGTGCGCTGCCAGTCTCTGTTTGTCCTCAGTGATATCGAGGCCCTTGCCAGGAGCTGAAATAAGAGAGAGTGCCTCCTGGCAAGAAGCAGAACGAAGACCTGTGGGAAGACCTTGTGACTCAAGCCGTGGAAAGAGTATCTGATGGGAGTGACTAGCAGGAGCAGCTAATGAAATAAGGCACGCCAAGGAGCAGCTAGAAGAATAAGGAGTCATGGAGAGAGGCTAGTGGTGGTTGCAGAGTGGAGCAAGGAGCAGTCAGAAGAAGGAGAGGCTATGAGAGGGGAAATGGGTCACACCACAGCAGGACCTGACAGTCCTGAACTGTGAGTGGCAGAGAAAGCAACCAGCTGTCCTAGCAACATGAGGCACTCATAGTTACACTAAAGAAATTAATGTAATGGGGAAAATATTCTATCATTCTATACTGTTTTTTTCTTTTCCTCATTTAATATAATATTTTTGTTAAACATACTGATGAATGTTTATAGGTGGGAAGAACTGGTGTCCGAAACTCCAGCTAAATGTTGCCAAGTGTTTGGATAATAGCTCAAACATTGAGCAGTGGCCTCTTAACATTTCAACCTAGCCCTTGTTGCAACCAGTGATTTCTTCACAGAAGAGTTGCAGCAGACCAACAAGTACCATGGATATCTCTCTGGGGTGGAATATCCCCAAGCCCCATCAGTGTAATTGCACCATAGAGGTATTCCTTTTGAAAATCATTCATTTCTGTAACACTAACTGTAATGAGCTTGAAGGATTCACCATCATCTCTCCATTAGAAATAACCGACGTTGAAGCATACATGCACATAGTGGATCATTACCCAGTGGTAAAAACAGTCTCTGTTAACACCCAGGACTCATGCGTCATACAAACTGAATTATTTCTAAGGGTTAAGCAGAACAAAGCAATGAAGCTCTGACCTGTGGATCAATAAGGAACTTACATCTCCAGCAGTGTGCGGCTCTTAATCAAAACAGTAGTTGCTCGTTTATACTAAAATAAAAGGTCATTGATGCACTTTCCGAGAAAAGATTGACAACTTTCCAAAACACCTACATTCCCTGATCCTTAAAATCTTTTCATGAGCAAGAAATGTACAAGAGGAAGTTCTTCAGACTGGAAAATACAATAACAACTTAAATAAAAGAGAACAGATATGTAACTGGAAATAAACTTTTCAGTCCTTTGACTGGCAAAGCTGACACTAACGGAAACTTTTGTATCCAAGTTCCCTTTAAGAGCAGTGACAGTCTGAACTTGTCTTGTGACTCTACTAGGAGCTAAATTTTAATACAACATATATCTCATCCATCTTTAGGTAAAAACAATTAAAAAACACTTAACATTTAAAGTAATACTCCTCTGAACAAATGTTGCTCTAGACAGTTTTAATCCCGTTCTGTATGAAACCACGTTTTATTCTTCATGCTATCAGTAAATGTCTGAATAATAACCACAATATTTGTATGTCTTGACATAATGGCAATATCTGTAAGATAAGTTTTTGTGCAACAGTTATGCCAGCAATATCAGTAATGAGTTTCAGATTTGTTCTGTTAGGAAATTCATAAAAAATAGCCTGTCTTCATATAAACACAGGAACATATCATAAAGATCTTGTTCTTGTAGTTACTCAGTTTTACTGTGAAAACTTTGTCAAACTAAGAGTTAAAAGTAACTTCATTATTTGTGCTGTAGAATTTAAAAGTGGATACTAGGTCATTCAATCTTCCCAAGAACTAAACATGCAAAATACCACCATTAGAAGTAGTGTATTGTATTTTGATCATACTGTATTGTATATAAGTCAGTATCAACAGGAAAGTTTAAAAGTGGTGGAAAGTTCTGGCCATTAATTGGACTTAAGAAGACCAACAAAAAAAAAAAAAAAAAAAAAACAAACCCAAACCAAAAAACTTAAAAAAAGAATTAAAGGGGTTTGGATACAAGATTATTAGTCTGCGCTGTACGGATACCACTTCTGATATCTGCAGAGTTTGCTTTAACAATAATAAAACATGCATGGACATATGACAGAGGATAATAGACCCTGTAACATATAAAAGTTAATCTTTAGATGTTTTGTCTTTTGAGTAATAAGAGCATAGGTTCTAAATAAGCATGGATTTCAGTGACTCTAAAGGGGATAGGTTAACAACAGAAGCAAATCAATTTTTTTTAAAAAATGATAATGATGAAAATGAAAAATATAAAATACAATTAAAAAAGGACTAGAAAAAGAATGTAGAAAGGAAGAGTAGAAAGATGTGAAAGGAACATAATAGAAATGCCGTACGGTGTTGCATGTGACATGAGGAACAGACAGGAGGAATTGGGAGTAAGTGTGCAATTACGGGAATGTGACCTCATCAGGATGACAGAGGAATGGTCAGATGGGTCACAGGACTGGAGTGCTGCAAAGGATGGATACAGGCTTTTTGGGAAGGACAGGGTGGCCAGGCAAGGAGGGGGTGTTGCATGTTATAAAAGAGAGCAGCTGGAATGCATGGAGCTCTGCCTTGGTGTGCTGGTTTTGGCTGGGATAGAGTTAATTTTCTTTGTAGTAGCTGGTATGGAGCTATGTTTTGGATTTGTGATGAAAACAGTGTTGATAACACAGGCATGTTTTAGTTACTGCTGAGCAGTGCTTACACAGAGTCAAGGCCTTTTCTGCCTCTCCCCCCACCCCACCAGCGAGGAGGCTGGGGGGGCACAAGAAGCTGGGAGGGGAAACAGCCAGAACAGCTGACCCCAACTGACCAAAGGGATGTCCCACACCATGTGACGTCATGTTCAGCATATAAAGCTGGGGGAAGAAGGAGGAATGGGGGGTTGTTCAGAGTGATGGTGTTTGTGTTCCCAAGTAACTGTTAACGTGAGATGGAGCCCTGCTTTCCTGGAGGTGGCTGAACACCTGCCTGCCAATGGGAAGCAGTGAATGAATTCCTTGTTTTGCTTTGCTTGTGTGCACAGCTTTTGCTTTACCTATTAAACTGCCTTTATCACAATCCACGAGTTTTCTCACTTTTACTCTTCTGATTCTCTCCCCCATCCCACCAGTGGGGGCGAGTAAGCAGCTGTGTGGGACTTAGTTGCCAGCTGGGGTTAAACCATGACAGTCCTTTCTGGTGCCCAACATGGGGCACGAAGGGCTTGAGATAACAACTGGTTTGACTGGAATGTGCTAGATCAAATCTATAGCTGTTACTGTTGTTTAGCTATTAATTGGCAGGCTCCTGTGCTTGCTTGCCTTACTGTATGTTTGAATTTAGTGCTCGTTAGTGGCTGTTTTTCAGTTTTGCTGTTTGCTGTACTGCTGATCATCTTACTCTGCTGTGCCTGGGAACATTTTGATAATGTCAATGGCCATGCGCCTAGGCTGGCAGATGGCCAGGGCATTGCTGCTGCTTCTGTGCTGCTGTACTGGACAGGCTGGAACTCCAGTGTGAACTTGAGTCAAAGGGACTGTGACCTGTGGATGAGCCTATATGGGACCAGGACACCTGGAAGCATCTGCAGCCGTGAATAAGCCCATGCCAGAGCAGGTATATCTCAAAGCATTTGTGGCCGTGGTTATGTCTGCACCACAGCAGGTATACCTCTGAAGGGATTGTGGCCCAAGGATAACTGCACACTGGAGAAGGTACACCTCGAAGCATCAGTGGCTGCATATGAGGCCCTGTTGGAGCAGGTTCACTCCTGAAGGGACTGTGGCTGTGGGTAAGGCCATGCTGGAGCAGTTATATCTCTGAAGGCCTTGTGGTCCACGGAGAAGGCCACACTGGAACAGGTGCACCCAAAGCGACTGTGGCTGTGGACAAGTCTATGCCGCAGCAGGTATATTGTGGGAGAATTTTTAGAGCAGGCAGGTCACCCTGTGAACAATCCAAACATTCCAAGCACAGAGAACTTGTTGCTAGCACAACTATGAGAAGGCCGTTTGGGCAGTTGAGTAAGATAAGGAAGGGAGTAGAAAAGGGAGGAAGCACAAGTTGCGGACATGGCTGAATTAAGATATCACCAAGGTTGGGAAACTTCAGCAGTACTTTTACACTGGGTCTATTGTGGGTGAAAAATTGTTACAAGCGGCGCGTGATTAAAGCAAACAAGCCAATAACGAGTAAGCGTGTGGCGCATGTACACATACGTGAACCAATCGTATTGCTTAAGAAAAAACATATGCCCACGGCAATAGAGTATATTAACTGAGCTGTCTGAGCAATAAAGTGGCATTAACCTGATCATATTGGTCTGCGTGTTATTGTCCGAAACTTCCGCGACAGTATATAGCCCTGGAGAGACTGTGGCTCATAGATAAGGCTCCACTTGGAGCAGGTACACGCCTAAGGGACTGCAGTCTGTGGATAAGTCCAAGCCAGAGCAGGAGCAAGGGGAGAAGTTCATTGCAGTGTTAAACATAATGGTCTGGTCCAAAGGGACCAGGGGTGGAAATTGTAATGCATATACCTATAAATTGTAACCCATTATTTGAATGATGTGTTATAGGAATTACTACAGCAGGAGCCACCTGAACCGGTGGAGGACAAACCTGACAAGAGGCAGTGCAAGTGCAGCAGTGACCCAACCTGAGCTGGCTTTGGTGCCCAATAACTCCGTGCAACACACCATCTCTCCTGTCCTGAGTGACATTTTATGGATGTTTTACAAAGGTGGTCCATAGACTAAGGGAATGATATCTGCATATTATATCAAAGAATGGGAAGGAGCGGAGGTGGTTAATGAGGATGTATTGGGTAGTGTGGGACCAGAGCATGACATAAATGATATGGAATAAAGGGTGGAGAATGTGCTGGTTTTGGCTGGGATAGAGTTAATTTTCTTTGTAGTAGCTGGTATGGAGCTATGTTTTGGATTTGTGATGAAAACAGTGTTGATAACACAGGCATGTTTTAGTTACTGCTGAGCAGTGCTTACACAGAGTCAAGGCCTTTTCTGCCTCTCCCCCCACCCCACCAGCGAGAAGGCTGGGGGGGCACAAGAAGCTGGGAGGGGAAACAGCCAGAACAGCTGACCCCAACTGACCAAAGGGATGTCCCACACCATGTGATGTCATGCTCAGCATATAAAGCTGGGGGAAGAAGGAGGAATGGGGGGTTGTTCAGAGTGATGGTGTTTGTGTTCCCAAGTAACTGTTAACGTGAGATGGAGCCCTGCTTTCCTGGAGGTGGCTGAACACCTGCCTGCCAATGGGAAGCAGTGAATGAATTCCTTGTTTTGCTTTGCTTGTGTGCACAGCTTTTGCTTTACCTATTAATCTGTCTTTATCTCAACCCATGAGTTTTCTCAGTTCTAGTCTTCCGATTCTCTCCCCCATCCCACCAGTGGGGAGTGAGCGAGCGGCTGTGTGGGGCTCAGCTGCCTACCAGTGTTAAGACTACACCACTAAGTTTCATGGTTTAACCCCCACCACCAACTAAGCCCCACACTGCTGCTTGTCAGCTTGCTGTCCACAAAGACCCCAAGGTCCTCTGCAGATCTGCTTGCCAGCAGGTCCACCCCCGGCAAATTCTGATGCCTGGGGTTATAACTCCCCAGATACAGCACTTAGCATTTCCCTTTGTTGGCTCCTCGATCACCTATGTCAGGAAGCTGTTGAAAATGCACTCCAGAAATCTCCTAGATTGCTTGTGTCCTGCGGTGTTGCCCTTCCAGAAGAAATCAGGGCAGTTCAAGCCCCACACTTGCACCTATGCCCGTGAAGGTGAGATTTCTTCTAGTTTGAAGAAGGCCTCATCAACCTGTTCTTCCTGATCGGGAGGTTTATAGGAGATACCTAGTAGAACAGCACCCATGTTGGTCTCTCCACCCACAGGTTCTCAGTTGGCTCCTGACCTTTTCCAATGAACCAGCAGTGCACCCTCGTGGCAAGGAAGGTCAACAACATCCTAGGCTGCATTAGGAAGAGCACTGCCAGCAGGTCAAGGGAGGTGATCCTCCCCCTCTACTCCACACTGGTGATGACACACCTGGAGTAATGGATCCAGTTCTGGAGTCCCCAGTACAAGAAAAATAATGGGTTTATTGGAATGAGTTCAGTGAAGTATGCAGTAGAGCTTGACCCTCCTTAGGGAAAATACATTGCATAAAAAGAATTTGATGCATCATCAGAAGGGACAGAAACACCACAACAAGTATAGAAAAGGTTCCAGTAAGGAACCATTTTGTAATGAATGTTCACTTATGGCAGACAGTACATCAGGTGGCATGGGGGATTCAAAGAGGACAAGAGGAAAAGGTTCTTCTGTAGGTGAGTAGTAGAGCACTGAAACAGGTTACATAGATGGGTAATGGAAGTTTTTGTAGGATTTCAAAACTGAGCTAGATACAGCCTTGGCTGACCTGATCTGGTGTTGATGTCAGCCTAGCTTAGACTGGAGGGTTAGACAAGAAGACCTACAAACATCCCTTCTAGCCAGTATTTCTATGATTCTATGAATGCTCCACGATGAAGACAATAATTTTCAAACCAATAGTTCTGTAAACCTCCTTTTCTGCCTATTGCTAATTTGACATACCAAAACCAATCCCCTAGGTGATGTTCATGGTCAGATAGCAATGCCTGGACATTGCATTGACATCTAGCTAAAGCACCCTTTTTTTTGCTAAAAAAAAAAACAAAAACACAACAAAAACAAATAAACTGAGGATTACAGCAACATTTTAAAAAATTGTGTGGCTTTTTAAAGATTGTTTCAGTGAGGTATAGCATTTCTAAGGAACTAAAAATCATAATGAAAAATGTCACTGACATTTTCAAGCCACCTCTTTTGACTTTCTGTTTTTATTCAAAATACATAATTTTGTGGAAATTGCATTTGATTCCTGTTAATTGTACATGTGTACAATATTTTTATTTCTGAAAATGAAAATTATGTTTAAATAACCATTACATTTCATTATATTTCTTGTTAGATAAAAAGTTTTGCTCAACCCAGAACTCTTTCTTTTAAAAAATGTTTTCCAGAATTTCAAAGAAATACAGTGGTTTCAAATAGACTCCTTTTTCAGGTTCTAGTTTATAAATTTTTTAATTTTATGCAAACTAGTAATTAATATAAGTTCTTTCCCACAGTCTGACTGATACAAAAACAAGCCATAAGGATGCGTCAAATTTACATGACCTGTTGTAGTTAACATAGGTATCAAGGTAATCCAGTGGCTCCTTGTGAATAAGTAGTGTGTGTACTCTAGTTTACAAGCTGCAATGATTTAAGAGAAAAGAGAAAATTATCCTTTCCTTGATCTGATTTGTCTACACAGGATCGTTTTCATCACAAACTAATATTTACAGTATTACGCTCTTATTATTGTTGTAAGGGTGACTAACCCTGCTGAACTGCTTTGGGTATTTGCCTGCAAAGGCTGCAATACTTCATCAATGACAAATTAGAGTAAGTATTAATAACTACACACAAGAGAACATAAATCCACTCCCAGGGTGACCCTGACTCAGGTCCAGGGCTAGACCCTAACAATGTCCACTCAGAGAAGAAGTCCTTGTTTCTTGTCTTCAATCAGAGTAGAAAAGATTATTGCTGCCATTTTTTTTTTAGATTATTTTTAGTACTATTGACATCAAGTCTTTTAGGCTAAAGGAAGACTATGTTTCTTTTATAATTTTGCTCTTTCATAGAGGCACTTTGTGGCCTGTTTCCTAGTGCAGGACACTATATAATTCTGTCTTAGGAGTGCTTCTGGAGCTTTCACCTGTTGTGAAGTTAGCTGATTATCTCCTCTAATGCTCAAGAGCTCACCCAAAATTCAATGTGGCTGAGGAGAGAAGTAGCAGGGAAGTTCAGTTACCGTGAGGTTGACGTGGTAACACTCTCAGTTCAGTCTTTCAAACATACATATCTACATTCATATAATTCATAGTGAGAGAGAATATCAGTAATACCAAGAGCTTCCATGAAAGTTTCCTATTCATGAGACACTAAACATTTTATACTGTAAGGAAGTGTGGGTTAGATGAGTGGACAGTGAGGTGGACTGAGAACTGGCTGAACGGCAGAGCTCAGAGGGTCATGATCAACGGGGCAGAGTCTGGTTGGAGGCCTGTAACTAGCAGTGTTCCCCAGGGGTCTGTGCTGGGTCCAGTCCTGTTCAACATACTCATCAATGTCCTGGATGAAGGGACAGAGCGTACCCTCAGCAAGTTTGCTGATGGTACAGAACTGGGAGGAGTGCTGGATACACCAGAAGGCTGTGCTGCCATTCAGCGAGACTTGGACAGTCTGGAGAGCTGGGCCGAGGGGAACCTCATGAAATTCAACAAGGGCAAGTGTAAGGACCTGCACCTGGGAAGGAACAACTCCATGCACCAGTACAGGTTGGAGGCTGACCTGCTGGGAAGCAGCTCCGCTGAGAAGGACCTGGGAGTGCTGGTGGACAGCAAGTTGACCATTAGCCAGCAATTTGCCCTTGTGGCCAAGAAGGCCAATGGTATCCTGGGGTGCATTAAAAGGAGTGTGGCCAGCAGGTCAAGGGAGGTTATCCTCCCCCTCTACTCCACCCTAGTGAGGCCACATCTGGAGTACTGCGTCCAGGTCTGGGCTCCCCAGTTCAAGAAAGACAGGGAACCACTGGAGAGAGCCCAGCAGAGAGCTATGAAGATGATCAGGGGGCTGGAGCATCTCTCTTACGGGGAAAGGCTGAGAGACCTGGGTTTGTTTAGCCTGGAGAAGACTGAGGGGGGATCTTATCAATGCTTATAAATATTTGAAGGGTGGGTGTCAAGAGGATGGGGCCAGACTCTTTTCAGTGGTGCCCAATGACAGGACAAGGGGCAATGGGCACAAATTTGAACACAGGAAGTTTCACCTGAATATGAGGAAAAACTTCTTTCTGTGAGGGTGACAGAGCACTGGAACAGGCTGTCCAGAGAGGTTGTGGAGTCTCCTTCTCCGGAAATATTCAAAACCCTCCTGGATGCGGTCCTGTGCACCCTGCTCTAGGTGTGCCTGCTCAAGCAGGGGGGTTGGACAAGATGATCTACTGAGGTCCCTTCCAACCCCTACCATTCTGTGATTCTGTCATTCTGTGATTCTCTCATTCTGTGAAGGAAAAGAGAGAAGACACTTCTCTGTCCAGCTGCAGCTGGACCAATATATAGTGAAAATCATACGGTGGTAATGGGGAACAGTAGCAGACCATCTGTGAAAGAGGATGAAACTCTAGACCAAGCAGCTGGGTCATTCATGTGGGGTCTAGGCCTTGTACAGAGAGTCTTTACATTGTTCAGTCAAAGAAGGAAAAGAAATGAGAATATCTAGGTACTGATTTTTTATTTTTATTTTTTTTTTTTTTTTTTTTATTGTTGGAAAACCCAGGGCATTTTATCACTTTCATTAGCTGTGGCACCGCTGTCAAATATAATGGAGAAATATTACTATTTAAGTTGATGTACTAGGTCTGGCTGGGATGCAGTTAACCTTCATAGCACCCTATACAGTGCTGTGTTTTGGATTTATAACTAAAACAGTGTTGATAACACACCAGTGTTTTGGCTGTGGCTGAACATTGTTTCTAGTGTCAAGGTTTTCACTTTTTCTCGCTCTGCCCCTGCCCCTACAGTGAGTAGGCTGAGGGTAGGCAAGAATTTGGGAGGGGACACAGCTGGGACAGCTGACCCCAACTGGCCAAAGGGATATTCAGTTGCATATGATGCTATGCTTAACAATAAAAACTTGGCTGGGTGGTGTGGGGTTTGTGTGGTATGTCCAAGGTAGCCATTGCTCAGAGACTGACTGGGCATCAATCTGCTTGTGGGAGGGTGGTGAGTGATTATCTTTGCATCATTTGCAGTTTTTTTACCTCTTTCTTTCACTTATTAAACTGTCTCCATCTTAACCCATGATTTTTTTTCTCTTTTCCTCTTCCTATTCTCTTCCCCATCACACTAGGGACAGGAGTGAGCAAGCGGCTGTGTGGGTATTTAGCTGTTGGCCGGAATCAGCTCTCAGCAGCTGGATAGGCAAGCAGTTCCAGAGCAACCTCAAATCCCTTGTAATAAAAATAATGACAAAATGCCATCATTTTCATCCAGTCTTGGTGTCTTATGTACTTCCAAATTTATTAGATTTTTATTATGGAATATGCATTTTAAAGAGATAGAAATAAAATATACACACACTGCTAACAGAAATCCGTTGGCCCTCTGAAGATCTTAGGTCTATGAACTGGTTGGTAAAATAGACATATATTAATTAAAATACCACAGGCAACCACATTAAGTAACACACATGCAAGAATGTTATTTCCTTAGAAACTTACTGTAATATTTTCTGAGGAAAAGGAATCCTATTTACATGCTATGAAGGAAATTCATTAAGATCACAATTTTTGGACACTTATGAGGGTGACAAAGACCACGCCGGCATCATTAGGTAAACCATGTTTATGTAAGTATATCAGTTCTCTGCTCAGCAAGACACAAGTTTTTTTTAACGAAGAGTCTTATTGTTTTATACTCTAGAAGAAACACTGAAGAAAGGTCATGTAAGACATGCCAGCAGACCCACATCTTAAAGGAGGTGTCACGAATATTGAATTTTGTCCTGATAAGCTATACTTTGACCAGACAGAATGCACCTCAAATAAACATTTTAGCTATTAAAAAAACATGAGTGAATTTCAGTGGAAGTTGAATCCAGCAACTTCCAGGAAACCTGGAATGTAGTCCCATGAGTTCACAATTTGTATTCTTAAGGAAAACATGTAGTTTATTCTCTTGGGACCAGTATGTTCAATGAGAGGTCCTGCAAATTTTTTGTGGATAATTACTAGAATTGCATTTCTGGTTTGAGCTTTACAGTAAGACATTTCATAAAACTCATTACAAATTCACCAGTTCATCTAGTTTTTTCACTTGATCAGCTCACAAGAGCTTTCTCAGAAAGAGCATACCAATAAGTCAGAAATATAGGAAACTAAATCAATCATTTACTTTCCTAAATGCTCTAACTTTCCACATGCAAAACAAGGTGTCCCGTTAAAAGGGAAAGAAATATTTGGTCTTATAAAACAAAAAGAAATTTAAAGCCAAGAATCATTCCACTGAAATCAGTCATAGCATCCCAGGCCGCCTTCTGAGTGTCAGTCCCCTCATTGCCACTTTAGTAATTATTTTCCCTTATTGCACCAACAAACTACCCAATTGTATTTGTAGACATTTTCTTCATCATTTTATTGTGCTTTTCAACTTTCACACTTACCTCATGACATTTAAAACTGAACAGTAATAAGGATGTAAAATCCATCTCATAGGGCCACCGCAGTTTTTATGAGCTATGTAAATTCCAGATAGTTTAGATGTTAATAAATAAACAAATTATCAGTTGCTAATTTTGTACCATTTCTGCAAAATACATATAGCACTCCGTTTGGTTCCCTGCATGCCGTTCAGTCATTGCTGTGTAATACTCCATATTCCTTTGATGCTCGTACAAAATGAGAATATAAGCTCAAAGAAAGCCTTGATGCACAATGAATTAGTAGAGTAAGGTATTTTGCTTTCAATTTGTCCTTGTTAGTAAATTGTGATATGACACCTATTTTTGTTTACCTTACCAAAACTCTGCACAGCTGGTTTTCCTGAAAAGAAAATTTGCTCCCAAGTTAATTTTAGGAATGGCACTAGGGCAGGGAAAACAATACCCTACAATAAAGACCAATGGCTTAAAATTTGTGTTCATATTCAAGTAATGTGTTCTGAGGGGTATGTTGAGTGTAAGTCTGTGTTCAATGGCTTCCCCACTGAAGAAAATAGAGGCCCCATATAAAAGGCTATAATATCATAGCCTGTATTTAAAACTGCAGAGGGAATTGGTCTTTCACTGTTTCCTCTTGTCTGCTTCTCAGGGAGTAACTCCAGCTCTGAAGGAGAAAAGAGAAGCAGTTTTCAGGACAGATTCCAGCTGTACTTGTGTAAAGCAGAAGAAAGGAAGAAACACATCTCCACTCTTTTCTCATCAGGATGGTGAATGGAAAGACAGTAAACACTGGGTGGAAATTTTCTGCCATGTCTGATCCTTAAGCCGTGCAGGTATGCACCAGTGTCATGCAGACTTATTTTCAGAATACAAATTAGCTGCTAATATGATCTAATTCAATAGAGTAACCAAATCACTGAGATAAGAACTAGCTATGTGCATAATTCTTTATCCATTTTAATTAGTCTTATTAAACTCAGAAATTTAATAGCAAAAGGTGAAAACAGAGGCTTTGATGTAGTCAGTAAAGCTCAGTTCTTTGACCCCAACAATTCATGTGAAACTGAAGTCTGAGCTGCCATATATAAGGAGTTGGTGTTAGGGCTCAGTCTGTTTTGGAAAGGAAAAATTGATTTTTATTATTCTCAGGCTGTAGATACTTTGCCTGATATGGACAAGCCTCTCACACCTCTCATACCTGATAGTCCTTTATGGTAGATGCTAAGATAGTAGCATGATGCACACTACCATTAAGCTCTAATTCTGGTATAAATCTGACTTCACTATGTTATAGCCAAATCCTCACAGTTCAGAAGAAAAATGAAGTTCCTTTAAAATTGTCTTGTATCAGATCACTTTCTAGTTCTCTGTCATTAACTGTTCTAGCCCTAGCAAGCCAGGCTTTATGTGACAGTAAACAATCTGACAGTGTCTTAAATGACAATGTTCATACATCCCTCAGTCTCTGTTCACTGCTGACATTCTGAGTATGTCTGTCATCCTCCAAGAAATCCAGGTCTGTTAGCCTTATTTCATGTACTAATTTTCTGTAATACTTCACTATGTGAAAGTCATAGGTATGTATGTACATACATATATATATTTACAAGAGGTACAACTCTCTGAGGCAAAGCAGCAATAACCATCCACAGTAATCCTTTCTGACTGTTCTTTGGGTATGTACTTATGATTGCTTCTTGCAGTTGACAGAAAAGGATGGGCTTTCCTTTAACATAGTTTAAATTAACTTATATTTTAATCATGTCACCAAAACCTACTGACGGACAATTTGTTTACATTGCAATATCATTCTTTTCTGTGCGAAGAAGTTTGTTAAGGGCAGTTAATGAAGCAAAAAAAAAAGTCAAATATTAACAGAATGTGGAAGGCTACAATTCTTTATTTGTTCTTAAATATCTAAGAAGAGGTTATAAAAACAAAGCAAGGCTATTAATATCTCATATAATTATTTAGCAGGAAATTCTGTGAGCTCCTTAAAATATCGTCGCTGTGAATTATTTGTGACGTTCTTCAAAATGGTCCTTTTCTGTTCTCATTTTCTATACCTATCAATTGATTGCTACAAGGAAAGACATTTTTGATTACGATACTCATCCAGCAAAAAAGGGAAAAAAATTAGGGACAGACCTTCAGAGAAATACAAAGCAGCAAAAGTTTGTGGCAGTCTATTTGAGAGCAGATGAATAAAAAGACAGTAAAACCACGTAGGAAATATTGCCCAATTAATACATTATGCCAACTACAACTTTATTCAGGATTAGTTAATGCAGCTTTCACATAGCTTCTGAGCGTTTCAATACACCCATTTTCCTTTCTACTGTAGAAGATGAATCAGCGAAATCTCTTTTAAGCTCCCACCATCAGTGTGGTAAATTTTGGTGCAGTTCCTGCCTTTAACAGTGAATCTAAATTCTAGACTAATAACATTTTTTTTAGGCTGTTACACTCTTTGAGTACTAGTCCTGGTGCAATGTGTCCAAAATATCAGAGTTCCTCTTTGCCCCACTTTTTTTCAATACTGCTTTGTAGCCAAACTGGAGAGATTGGGACTGGATGGATGAACTACAAAGCCAGTGAAAAATTGGCTGGATCACCTGCCTTGAATTGTCACAGTTATTGCTTAAAAATCCAGTTGGTGGCTGGTTATGAGCAGCATTCCTCAGAGGCCAGTACTATGTATGATACCGTGTAGTATCTTCAACAACCTGGACAGTGGGATGGAAAGCACACTCATCAGTGTCATGCATAACACCAGAGCAAAGGTCCAGGTGACGAAATGGAGGGTGGGACTGCTAATTCAAGACCACAAGAGATTGAATGAATAGAATGAGGGGAACCTCATGAATCCCAGCAAAGACAAAAGCCAAGTCCTGCACCTGAGCCAGAGCAGTCCCATACAATACAGGCTCTCACTGACTGCAAAGAAAGCAGCTCTGCAGAAAATTACCTTGGAGTACTGATGAACAAATTAAAATAAAAAAGTGTATGTATATACTTGTATATACATACGTGTGTGTGTGTATGTATATGTATGTATATTTGTGTGTATATGTATATCTTTGTATTTAAAATGAGCACATTTACACTTTTAAGTCTAAAATTATGAGTTTCAGTGCCCTTGTCTATCCCTATTCCCCACTAACTTACTCAATGCTACTAGTCCTCTCACCCTCTTACCTAGTCTTTCTCTCACATTATATCCTGTTCTGTTGTAAAATATGCACCCAATATTACTGGACCCACAGCCTTCCACCCTGTGCCACTTATGACAGCTTAATAAAACCTCCTTCCTTTAAGTTCAGAGCAATCATTCCTGCTCCTCTCTACCATCTAGACCATCTGTATTCTTCAGCACAGTCTCCAGAACCTGAGTACTTTAATTTTGGCCATCATGATCAACACCAACTGTGGTGGGTTAGCCTTGGTAAACACCCAAACTCCCGCAGTTCCTGTCAGAAAAAATCTGCTCCAACATGGGCTCTGCATGGGCTGGAGGGAATATCTGCCATGGAGCACCTCCTCCCCCTCTTTCTTCCTCGACCTTGTTGCTCACAGGAGTGTTTCTCACACTTTCACCTGCCCCCCATTCTTTGCCTGTCTGGTTTCTTCTGCCCTTTCTCAAATATGTTCTCCCAGATGTGCCACCAGCTTGGCTGTTGGGCTGAGATGTGAGTACTGCATTGGGTCCATTGGAGTCAGCCAGAACCAGCTGTGTCTCACATGGGGCAGCCTCTGGCTTCTTCTCACAAAGGCCACCTCTGCAGCCCCCACTGCTACCAAACCCTTGCCACCTACACCTAATACATCCATATATGAAGAAAATTCAGCTAATCATTCTGGCTGTGAGATCTGGACTCAACAAAAGATTACTTTCATGTGCGATATTTAAAATAATGTTAAAGAGGAGTTTAAATACAAATTAAAGCAACCCTTACAATAAAGAGGTGAAAAAGACAATAAATCAAAGGAAAGGAAAATTAATCCTGTTGCCCCAAGGCACATTCATTTCTTAGTGAACAAATTCTCAAATGCATTGTAGCCTACAGGAAGTCAGGCTGGGCTGATTCTTAAAAGTTAGGAAAGTGCTGATTATTTTGCTGACAAGGAGCAAGGCTGACTCATCAGACTGGATGGACTTGTACAGAGGACTTGATGTTATCTAGACCTGGCATATCGGACGGACTTCTCATTTACAGATCAGCAAGGTAGTACATAAGTAGGAAGTCTGACATCCTTGAGTCTTGAGTCACTGTGCACTGACAGCTTGTGGTCAGGTTGTAAATCAAGTTAAATAAAACTAAACTAACCCAGCATCAAGAAAAGCATTGATTAACTTGTTAAGTAGTGTACTCCTTCTGTTCTCTTTTGCTGACTGTTTGAATAAAACCTGAGTCAGAACCTGGGCTACCTTCATCTAGAAGATAGGCCATAAATCTTTAAAGAATTTAATATAAGCCTTTCATAGGATCATATAGCAAGGATGGAAGTGCACAGAAAAAGTTATTGATTAATGGCTGTGACAACAAGACCTATAATGGCTATTGACAACTCTCTGGAAGTACTTAATGTTGCACACAATGACGAAGTAAAACTGTGTTGATAAAGTAGTTGTTCTCAACAAAACAAGGGCAGGACAGACAGGAGGATAAGGTATTAACTACCTCTAAGCCAAAGGCAAGTGTGGAAAAAGTCTCTCTAAAAGTAATATTTGTTATTTAACAAGGTAAATTCATGTGCAAACATTATTTTGTGGCTTTTTAAACAATGGTCTGAGTGTTTTGCTTCTATACAAGCTGTATCATCCTTCAAAAGTTGTAGAATATTGTTTTCCACTGGGGACTAAATATGCTGATCTTTTTTCAAATGCGGTCATGGGTAAACTTCATTCATCATAGTATCATATCATCAGTGAATTAATACTTAAAAAATAATTATTTTAAGACCAAACAGCTTCAGGAAGCTCTTCTGTCTTTCATACACATACAGTACGCTGCTAAAGAATACTAAGAATGGAAATTGTAAGTGAAACATATTGCTTCCTCCTGAAAATAAATATTTCTTCTTAAAAATGAAATCTAATACCTTTCTTCTTTACAGTGGAAACGTTGTACTGAACAGAAAAGGAGAGCAGAGTACAAGACCTTATTTATTCCCTTATACCTATGCAAATTCCTGTTAGTGTCAATGGAAGAACTGCAAGTATAATGAATAGAGACTAAATCCTATCATGAACAATTCAAAAATATTATTCTGAGCTAATATATTCTGGAAAGAGAAAATCTTCCTGGCAGCCTTTCAAAAGTCCAGGAAACTGCTATGTTTCAGTTGCTTGACATGCCTTTTTGCCATGCTTAACTGACGGCAATGTTCACAGGGAAAGTGGCAGGAACTCCACTAGATTGAAATTCACATCTCCGGGGCAGAAAAGAACACCAGCACTGTCAGTGCAAGCGATCTTTCTTTGCCAGTTAGATGTAAAACCTAGGTAGACCACATCTCCTCAGGAAGCAGAACATTGACAACGTGAACAGCACTAGGAAGCAGATGAGAACCACTATAATTTCATTTACAGTCAAAAGAGACATCACTTACTGCTAGTGAATGCAGGAAACACTCAAGTCTGCACTGCCTGCTCAGCAGGACCAGATAAGAAGTGGCAGGTGCCCCGCCCCCAGCTTCCAACAGAAGTCCCGCCCCTCTTCCAGTCACATGGTCTGTTGTGATTGGCTGGCAGGACCAGACACTTGCTACCACTTTAAGAGGGAGTACATCAGACCCGGAAGGCCCTTCCCCTGCGTACGCAGGGGATGACCATTTTGTTTTGGCCATCATTTTAGGTCAAGGCGCCACCATTTTATGGCAGGCAGCTGTCACTTTGTTAAACATTGTACTGCTCTGTGATCGGCTGATGACCATTTCTTCACACTGTCATACACACATGTTCTCAGGCAGCCCTGTGATTGGCTGCCCACTTCCTTTGGACCAGGAAGTGCTCAGATATAAAAATATATACACATATACAATATCTAGAATATATATAGTATACATAAATGAGAGTACAAATACATATAAATACATACTATATTTATTTATACATAGATACACTATTTACATGTATGTATACACATCTATATATGTGCAAATATATTTTACATATATATACACATTTATCAAACTATAGAAATTAAATATATATAGCCATAAAACATTCTTAACGGAATGAATAATTAAAGTTTAAATATGAATAGAAAGTAATTAAACAAAAATAAAAGGCCAGTTCGCAGTCCCCACTTTATCAGGCTGCGGACAAGCCATGACATGTCTGAGGTGTGGGAACTTCAAGAGGGTGGATGAGTGCTAAAAGTGGATGGGAGGTGGAGCATAGTCAAGTTGGAGCACGCCCAAGGGCTACAGCCCCTTCTAGGAGGCCACCAAGGGGCCCCTGGCACAAACCTTGTCACTTGCAAAGAAGAGCCCAGTCCAGTGAGCTGGAGTGAGAGGCATCCTGTGCCAGCCCAACCTGAAGACCATGCACTATTACTGGGGCAGACCTGGGGTTTTGCATGGTGCTGCAACACACAGGCAATGCTGTCTGTGGAAATGGAAAACCAGAACTAAATGCCAACTTCAGAAGAACGTGTATATGGGAACAATAAGGAAAAGACGCAAAGGGAATCCCCCAAAAGACCACTTTCTTTTGGTTTCTTTTGGTGTTTGCAGTGATGTGTACTTCAAGCTTAAAAATCTCTTGCAAATGGACTGGGTGGGACAGTGAAGAGATTAATCATGAAGCTGGTCTCCAATACCATAATAATAAATAAATTGTACACTCTGTGGCTACAATTCACTGCATAATCTTTTGTTTCCAAAAATTCTGGCTATGCAAATACCAATATGCATAAAGAGTCAAAATGCCCATTGTTTGCACTTGGATCAAAAATGTCTGAATAAAACTTAACTTTTCTGGTTTTTCATGATGGAAGTAAAATTTATCCAGAACAACTAGAGTTTCAAGCTGTTGAAGGGCATTAAAGTAGCTAACATATGTCTGGTTCAAAGAACGGAAAGCAACATGATCTGAAGCAAATTTAGGGAGCCACTTAAGAATCCATGTGCCAAGATGTCAGCATACTCATATGAATACCATACCAATAAGTTCTTCCATTTCACAACATAATGTCCTAGAACTGGGTGGGATCTTTCTTGTTTAGATTTATACTGCCTAGAGTCCACCAGTGAAGACTCTTCATTTTCATGATTGGAGAAGTCTTCTGTAAACTGAAACTCCTGCTCCTACTTGATTTGCAATGGAGAGCATCTGGCTTATATCTGAAATAATAATTATCTTCTTCTGACACATTTATGAGTTTTCCCTTCATTAATTTTTATCTGGGAAATATTCACTGCTATGGTAGGGTAGTTTTAGAACAAACACCTGGTTTTTACAACTCTTATCAGAAATTTGCAAGGTTTCAGGCAGGGAACAGCTTAAACTTAATGAAGTGAAAAGCTTAACCCTTTGGGCCTTCTTTTGAAGTGTCTCAGTGATACCCTTTCCAGTAGCTTTGAAGGGTAATTTTTTCGTTTACTCCATATATGTTGTCCCTCGGTGACTCATAGCTCACAAGGTGCCATTGCTTTCTGCAAACCAGAGGTAGCAGAAAGTGAAGTATAGAACGGAAATCATTGAAAGACCTGAAAGATCTGAAACCTTTGCCAGGATTCAAAATTTATTCCTGATTCATTGTCTTTCCAAGCGCAAACACAGAATGAATTTACTACCTTTGCATTCCCCTGTGGCCAAATCTCTATATGTTTCCCTGTATCCCTGTTAATAACCTCTTTCAAAGAAACCTTGAAATGTGCTGATATTTATTTCTTTTTCAGATGGTTCACAACATCTGGCAGCAACCATTAAAGGTATCTAGGCTATCTCCCTTAAGTTAGTAAAAAGTACTATGTGAAAAATGCAAAGGAATTATTCTGTGAGCAGAACAGAATTTGACAAAATTATTTATCAGTTCATAAAATATACAAAATAGCAGACAAATTGCTTTTGAAAGTGTAGTAGGAACAATCTAAAGCTGATTAGATAAACTATTTTTTTACTTCAACCAACTTGTAAAATATACTGAGACTGGAATGTCTCCTAAAGAGAGAATCCTTGACCAATAAAACTACAGAACATATTAAAATCATATCAGGTCTAATGCATACAACCTCATAACACAGTGAAATCATGCTAGTATTCAGTATACGACTTCCTATATTTATTACACACATAAATACATACTGTTTCATGAAAAAAAAAATCTACAGAAAAAAGACTGCTGAGTTTTTGAAGTTTTTGAAGAACACTCATTGTCAGAATTAAAGTATAAACCAGGAAAAGATTTGATATTTGAGGAAGGACTGAAAACTCAGTTTAACTGTCTCAGTGACAAAAGTTGGGCCTTCATCATCTCTGAGTCATGGTGCAGAGATCCCTCTGAGAGCTGGGAGAGATTCTGTGTATTCAGTTTTGATTAACTCAACTATTTTTTTACTTCAGATTATGTTTGGTTAATATTTCTTAATGTATGTAGCTGAAAGTTTTTGTTTTGACATTTTCAGATCAAAAGTTTCGATTTCAGATTTCAAAATCTTTATTTCCAAAATTTAACTCTGAAACTTTTATGAAAAAATAATGGTTGTTTTAGCATACATGCACATTTTTAATGAATTTAGGTTGTACGAGGAACTGTAGCTCTGGCATTTACTAACATTTCTGTACTTAATTTTGATATTACCCGAACATTTTAGTTTTTAGAACACAATTTTCTATGCTTCCTATGGAAAAAAAAGAAAAAGAAAAAGGTAAGAGGAAAAGAAGAACCTCCTTAACTGTTAAGCCATCTCATGCACTACGAGCATGATAAAAAAAAAACCACTCCTCTATTCAGAAAGGATTCATGTAGTCCTGTCTACAGGTGGACATTCCACCAAAAAAAAAAAAATTCATTTGAGCCTTTATATAATAAGGTTCGCCTCTTTCCTCTCTATGCATATGTTCTTTTGAGTTCCAAGGGCAGAAGAGATTCTCAGTATTGCTAAATGAGAGTGACATTTCACCCATGTGCAAGAAGTCTATATTTGGTTAAATTACTTGAAAAATCTCTTAGCTTTAAAAAAAATCTGCTGTACCCTACTGTAACCTATTTGACTTTGTTTGCAAAAGAAAAAAACACACCTATTACCTATTATGCATGAATTGTAAAATGCAAGCACACAACTTTTAGGAAATAAAAAACCACAAAGTCTTAATGTTTTATTACTTCTTCTTTCCCTTTTCATAATAGGTTAGAGACAACAATGCATATGTCTTCTCTGCTAAATCAGGTGAAAAGATTGGAGAAGATAATGCAATTACCATTTAACTATGCCCTATAACACAATAGCGTTATGAAGGTTCAGACACCACACTCGGTACCTAAGCTTATACAAAGTGGTACCAAGAGTAATAAGTCAACACTGAGACAGGTTTCAAGCAAAGAACCTGTTCCTAGGATCCATGTTAGACTTAAAAAGCTCTCATCAAAGCTTAACATGCTCAGGCTATCTGTAGTTGACCTAACTAGAGTAAATCTAGCTCGGCTAAGTTTATGAACAAGCCAATGTTGCAGGCTGCAGTGCAGTACAGTGAGACTCAAAATACTCTTAGAAGAGGCAACTTTACAAAAGTTGCATTTCTTATGGATTAATGTATGTAACACAATAGGTCACAACTGTGGAATGATTAATGGGGGTAAGATTATTGAAGTTGAAATTATTGAGGCTAAAGTTATATCCACATTTCATAAAAGTTAACTTCCAGGGTGGAATATGGTTGACATGCTGAATATCAGTTCAGTGATCGTTCCCTAAGCAACACCACCTGCAGTCTTAGATGTTGGCAACATTGGGGGAGCTCAGTGTACTAGCTCTAAGAGATATAATTGGAGGAGGGAGCGGAGTGAAGGCTCCACGGCCCAACTCCTCCATAAATCACTGCAGGTCTGGGAACTAGATGGAACCATGGAACCATGCCCTGGCCAGCACTGTACAATTGCAAAGTCATGCCCTGTGGATGAACTTTGCTCATTATAACTTCATTATAATGCCAAAACACACCTCCATCCCAAAGGTTACCTGCCTCCAAGGTGCAACCACCCCTCACTGAGCTCGCGCTTTGGATTTTTCTAGTGTATACCTTTAAAAGCAAAGCGAGAAAGTTTTACACCAATCATAACAAAGGTACGTAAGACTAGAGTCACTCAAGCTCCACCTGAAAGGTAAAAAATAATATAAATATAGCTTAAGAGAGAGAGGATGTTAGGGAAGATACCATCATCGTGTACCACTCTGACTTCTGGGATCAGTCAACGGGCTGAGCCTCTCTTCCCCGCCATTCAGATGCCTTTCGGTAAGATTTGAACATTTGGTTGTATCAAATGCCTCCCCGGGAAACACTTAGAAATCTCTATAAAGTCATTTTAGATTCTTTCTGCTCACATTTGCAATATTTGCATATACTTTTGCAGACAATCATTATCACCGGCAATCCAAAGAACCTGTTATCTGTTGCTCAAATAAATTGTGGTGTGCATTGGTCCAGTCATGATAGTTCTTATTGAGCGCGACCAGTATTTTGATCATGACAGCTCGTCGAACACGGCTAGACTCACACTCTTAATGTGACAACAACCAAACACACAGACACTAGATATCTATATGATACTTTGTTTCGGGAGGGTTGAGAGGAGGTTGCAAACAGAGTAAATATGTTGGAGCTACCAATATTTACCAAGAAGGACTACATCAGCAAATGCAAAGGGAGACAAAGAGGCTAAAAAGTACAGGGTGCAAGTTACAGGTTCAGAGATTTTTCCTGCCCAGGTGTCTTGGAAAGCTCTATTTATATTAAAATTTTACAGACTACCAAGAATATACAGACCACTTGAAACACATTTTGACACTTCTATTGTTGTCATTATGTTATCATTAGGACAGAGGCAAGTATTACAAATAAATCTCTCTAAGACAATTAAGGATGTGAGATGTCACAACAAATGCATTTTATTCTTCCTTGAAGTAGTATACAGTCAGGAATTTTTGTGAAGGTTAACCATTACACTCCTGACAACACATTAACCTTTTTCCATTAATATATTGAATCTACATGATCTTAGTCAATAAGAACAGTAGGTCTCCAGTTCCGCATTAGTTGCTGCATTTGAAAACTTCAGAGATTTTCCTGTTGGAGTTTTATAGGAAGGACGGATAACAAAAGCCTGAAGTGGTTTGTATCAAATGCTTCCTTACCATCCTCTCAGCATAGGTCAGCACAGTGACGCTCAGCTGCACATAAATGAAGCTGCATATCAACAGAAATAAAAACATGTTCCAGAGCACAATTACTGAAATTATAAACTTTGTTTTAAACAGATCCACTCGATTTTGTTCATAAAATGCTTTTTTGTTTTTGATTAGACTGGGTTTGTCTCTTTTTTCTTTAATTTCTGTTGTGATTCACTACTTAACAGTTTAGAAACAGAATTCTCCTTTGTTCACACACCATCTGAAAAGTGAGATTTTTTCAAAAGTGCTGAGTGTTGACCCAACTGTGTCTATTCATGTCAATATGAGCCTTACCTCTGATTCTGGTGGAGTGGAATTTTTTTATATGTATTGTTTGCTTTTCCTTCTAATTGAAGTTCTTTCAGAAAAACTTGTTTCTGTGTTGGAAACAAGGTTGGGAGGAATGAATTCAACCATGTCTGGGCACTTCAGCACTGGCAAAAGTAAAAAATTAGCAGCTAGGACCAGTGGTACTGCACATTCTCTGTACCAAGAAATAACATTACAAATAGTAAAGCGTGGTCTATAGAATATATACACTGATTTCCTGACCTAGTTTCTCTACTGCCAGAGACTCTGCAGGAGATTAGCAAGCCTACTTTCCTGACCATCTTTTGCCTTTGCCATATAAAAAGTAACTTTCCAAACCCAGTAGTCCTTTTGTACAGCAGTAAAGTGTGCAACACAATGCAAGTCCAGTTTCACTTCAAAACTTGTAGACACCACTGTAATACAAATAAATAATATTAGGTGGTGAAAAATACAGACATGTTCAAAGGTCAGCAGAGGAAGAAATAGAAAAAAAGAAGTTGAGAAATAATAACACTTTTGTTGTTAATAATTTCCTTATTAATTTCAATGGAAAAATACCTTAGTAGGTAATTTGTGTTAAAGCTGATGAGGAAAATGCCACATGAATGATTTTCTGAGAGAAAATATATTTTTCTCAAAATTGAAATTTTCTGTAAGATTTAATTTTGGGGGGAAAGTTACTTTCCATCTGAAAATGAAATCAAATATTACATTTTCAGTAAATTTAACCTATAATTGGAATCTTTTTCATTAAGGAAATGACCCAAAGGGTTAAATCTGAAGTGGTTCAAAACCAATAAATTAGATCCCCCAGACACATTGCTTTAAAAGTATTAGGCTTTGGCTATGTATAGACTCCTCGCCTTGAAGACTTACATGTCCCAAAGTACACTGCAATACACACAATTAAAAGAAAGACAGGCGCTTGCATACCTTCTAACAATTCTGCTTGACCTGTTGTGTGCATACCTTTGACTGGAGTTAAGAAAAGTTAGATTCAAGTATCTCCCTCAGTCTGATTTGGAGAAACCTGGCATGAAATATTGTAATGGGAATGAGGCTGAGCACAAACTTTTCCTGCAACTATCATGTTCCTGCTCATGGTCTCTTCTGTTATGCTAACTATCAGTGTGGTTTTGCTTTAAGACAATTCTGTTTTCTCACTTCTTTAAATATCTGGTTTCAAAGGAAGAATAAAACATTTTTCATGCCTTAAAATTTGCTTTGGAATAGAACTGTCATATTCCTTTCAATACTAATCACAACATGTTTTGAGCTAAGAATAAAACTATGCAACATTAGGAAATCCCTTAGGAATATTTATAAATAGGATAAAATTCCAATTATATAGATCTTGCATGTTGAATATTAATTTCAGTCACAAATATTTAAAGTGCTTTTCACTGTTTTGAAAGGTTATATACTAATCAGATTATGCTCTCAGATTTATTCTAATCAGAGTTATTGTATTATAACTCTTGATACTTACTTTAAACCCCAAAGAACTTGTATATCCTTTAAATTCCTTGAGAATTTTCTCATACCTTATAAATGGAAAATATGTCATTAGCAAAGAAAACCGTTTCATAAAGACCATGGGATGTAGAATTACTAAAAAAATTCTGACATATAGCTTATAGGGTGTATTAAACCAAACAGAAATGTTAGACACATGAATGATGAGGAATGAGGCTGAAGAAGTGAGGCATACAAATATTGCATTGATATTAAATATAATTTAGTTATCTTTTTGTATTTTTATGAGGACATCATGAGATGGCTAATAGGAATGAGTTTAAATAAAAAGAAATTTTCATCAGGTGAAAGAAAACTCAAAACATTTAATATACTTGAGCATGGGCAGAAGGTGATGATCATACTAGATTTCTGAAATAACTATCACATGAAAGCAAAGATTCAGTAAAAAGGATTTAAAGTGTTTGTCAGGTCAGCAACACTGTTGTATGACAATGGAATGACAATATAGTACCTGTATTTAAGAAACAGAGTATGAGCCATCTGATTTCTCTACCATACAAGATATTAGAATGTATTCTACAGCAAAGGTTCACATAGAAATAAGATAAATGGACAAATAACATAAAACGTAATGTTGATTTATTGGAAAGAGATCATGACAGACTGACTTAGTAGTTTTCTCTGAGCAAGTCACGAGCTTTCTACAGAGAGAAAATATATGATGGCCATAGGTAACTTGGGTCTATCATTTGATACTGACCATAAGGAAAACAATTAGGAAGGCAAAAATGCTGATTAATACAAGAATAATAAGCTGAACAAGCAACTAGCTAAATGAAGAAGAGCAGTGGGCTAAAAGAAGGTATTAATTAAACTATTAAATTTGTTAATTGCAAATAGTTTGGATGTATTTTCAGTACAGAAGAATGAAATACAGGAAAACCTGAGTAACCTTGACGAACCAAGGAATAAGAACAAGTTTTGAGTTTTCCTTCTATAAAATTCTGCTGCTCTGAATGCTTAAATATTGATAGTGCCAAGCAAGCAAGTGCCATATGTCATGTCTAGATTCCATCAAGATTCTCAGAATAACTTTTGTCCTAACTGTTTTTCCTGCATTTCCAAATACAGCAAAATTTTTTAGAACTGATGTACAGGATGAGGCCTCACACAATAATAGAGAATTTACTTTTCCCCTTTCACTGCATATCCAGTGGCTAAAACAATTGACAAGTGTATTGTCCTGGCTTCAGCTGGGATAGAGTTAATTTTTTTTCCTAGTAGCTGGTATAGTGCTGTGTTTTGGATTTAGTATGAGAATAATGTTGATAACACATTGATGTTTTAGTTGTTGCTGAGCAGTACTTACACTAGTCAAGGACTTTTCAGCTTCTCATGCTCTACCAACTGACAAGGATGGACATGCACAAGAAGCTGGGAGGGGCCACAGCCAGGACAGTTGAACCAAACTGGCCAAAGGGATATTCTCTACCATATGACATCATGCTCAGTATATAAACTAGGGAAAAGCTGGCTGGGGGGCAGCTGCTCAGGGACTGGCTGGCCATCTGTCAGCGGGTGGTGAGCTATTGCATCATGCATCACTTGCATTGTGTATTCTATCATCATTATTATTACTACTATTTTATTTTATTTTACTTCAATGATTAAATTGTTCTTATCTCAACCCACAAATTTTTTGCACTTTTACTTTTTCCAGTCCTCTCCCCCATCCCACTGGCAGGGCAGTGAGTGAGTGGCTGTGTGGTGCTGAGCTGCTGGCTGGGGTTAAACCACGACATGTATGAATAACCAGGTCTGTTGAAGGAAATTTGAACTTGAATTCTTCATCCCCTATGCAAGCATCCTTCTTTCCCTTTTTAGGTTATTTTAGGATATCACTTTTGATCCTTCTTAAATGATTACGCCAGGGAGATTAGGACAAAAACTGTAGTCTACTCCACTGATATGGAGAATACTTCTCTCCTGTTTCCTTCTCTAGTTTTAGATTGAATGTATATTGTGTATTTAAATATTTTCATTTAAATAGAAATTGGAGAGCAGTAATTAGAACTCAGGATTGCTCTTTCCTAGCTAAATATCTTCAACAATGGACTATAGAGTCATGTTTAGTCTTAGAATCACAGAACAATTTGGGTTGGAAGGGACCTGTGGAGGTCATGTAGTCTACTCCTTCCACCCCAGATCCCACCCCTAATCCCACCCCATTCGGATTGGGTCCAGTTAGGCCCTTGTTATCTCCAAAGATGGAGATTTCATTAACTCTCTTGTTAACATGTTTCAGTGCTTGATCACCCACATGGTAAAAAAGCTTTTCTTTATAAGACTACCTTGTGATCTTTCTCTGATCCAGTCCACTTTTTGCATTTCTTTCTCCTTGCTAGGTAACTTCAACTATAAGTAGAAAGTGTCACATTCCAATATATTCCACTGTCATCTGGAGGAGCATCATCCTGAGGAGAGAGATGTGGTCTAAATTTCATCAGGCTTAAGAGCACTCGGGTTTTGAATGTGTGTGTTCAATACCAGATTATTCCATACAAATAGTTGATACGTGCCACTCAAAAATATATTCTGTTTTCTTTTAGAAGCATGGTTTTTTGTGCCTTTGAATGTTTTTTTGGCATCTGACATTCAGAAAAGTTCAAGAAGGTTGATAAGGAGGAGATCAAATTTACTTACAGGCAGTCTTAGAGTGGTTGTGATTAAAAATACAGTTCCATTCTCCTTGTTTTCTAGTTTTAGGCATCTACAAGCTAAGCTGATGCTAGCTGGCCCTTTCTACAGGGTGCTCCCAGTTGGAGATGCCAGAATTTCCCTGCATGATATTATTGGAGCCAACACAACACACTCACATTCCTGGATCCCTTTCTGATGTCTCTTACCTATTACTGTACTGAATCTAGATGACAATTCTTTTGGGACTGTAGCCTTAACAGTGACTGAGACTCATCCTGAACTGAGGAGGGGATAAGCAAGAAAACTGATATGAACTTTCTACCAGTGGACCACAAGTCATGTGTCAGGCGTATAGTGCTTTCAAAATAAATAATTCAGTCCAGTCAAATGCCTTTTCTATATCTGTTGACAGAATTATATGAATCCTAGCAAAAAGTACCAAACTTTACCAGTACTTTGTGCCTTTACAGTCATCCTAACAAATGACTACTGTCCCCATATAATGCAATTAAATATCTGTGAAGTAGGCTTGGAGACTACCTTTCCTAGGGTAAGGGTGATAATGTCTCTATACTTAGTGAGAGGGAAGGAAGAAATCTGTAGCTGGGACATTTTTTTCTTAAATGACCTCCTTGTAGGCATATTGTGATATCCAGCTCCTTGTGGAAGAAAACTAAACAAATAAGTAATAAGAAGAATCATTGGGGGGGGTGAGGGTAGGCATGACTTACAAAGTACTGCTGAGAATCCATTCAAATTGGCAGCTTTATCTGATTTTTTTCTTTCATTTTATTAACTACTTCAACTGTAATGTTCCTATTTAAAAAGATAAATTATTCTGAGGATAATTTGGGTAATTTGATATTTTTAGATTTTTCAGGATGGACTATTATTAGGATGCTGGAAGCTATGTAATCAGCTGTAATGGAAACAAAGTTTTAGTTAACATCCTCATTACTCCGTAGCATAATTAACTCACAGCTTTTTTAATGGTAGAAGACCAACACCTGTTTCACAATAAAAACCTGTAGTGTATATCCTTTTGAATGATTCTGTTTACATCAGTGTATTCAGTTTAACTTTCAGCCCTGGCTTTACTTTCGTTTTCATGTTTCTTCCTTATATTTTGTGGATAAGCTACAGAGGAACCTCAGTTTGAGGAAGAAATTGTTTTCCTCACCTTACTTTTGGCAAATTAGTTTGCTCCTCGGCTTTTTTCTTAGATGAATAAGGAAAGCACTGCACTATAATGGCATGCCATGTTCCTTTCCAGAAGAATCATAGATATTCATTTTTTTCCCAGCTGTGAACGCAAAATATTTTGAGTACTAGAATTTAGTATGATGACCATAGCCTCTCTGTGGTTTACTGGAGAACTCCTGTGTAGTACCTTGCTTACTGTCCCTTTTAACTTTTACATAGATAAAAATATTATTACATGGCTAAATATGATGTGGAAGTCTATTCATAATTAGCTTATTTTAATTTTACCATTTATCTTTTACCATATTAATTCAATCAGATTTTAATAAAGTATATTACATTGTGCACCTGAATTTCAGTGCATTTAAGTCTCCCTTTGTTTATTTCTTCCTTACCTTTCTGACTACCAAGGAAATATTCTAATGACAAGTTGTTCCAGATCAGATCATGAACTTTAATTGAACTATAATAACTGTATTTTCTAGCTTTTCCCATTGTTTTCTTTCATTCAAATCCAAACTTTTCATTTTTCCTATTTGAAAGCCTATTTTGGAAAGAATTCTACATTTCTTTAAAGAATAAAGAACAAGTTTAGAAAATAATGTTCATATAAGGAATGAAATATCAGCCTACAAAATCATCAGGCCAACCCAAACCCCATTGCTTGTGTGCTAAACATTGAGCGTATGCACACACCTAAAGCTGAATTAGGATTTGACTCTAACATCTTTGTGAAGATGTTAAACACCTGTCCAAGGTGAACAGAAATAATTTCCATCTGCAGTGAATTGTCTTGGAAAAAACTCTGCTATAAAATACTCTGGTTGGCGCAAGAGAAAAAACATGTTAGCAAAGTATGTTGAATAGGTTCATCTCCACATCCAATATTTATCTGTACTGAAGAGTGAGAATGGAGTACAGTTAGGAGGTCTAAAGTTTTGATGACTTTGGTACTGATATTTAATAAAATACCGTATAGGTTTTAATTCTTCATCTAAAATGACATTTTAGAAACTTCAGGAAAGTCTCCATAAAGATAAATTTTTACATGTGACCAGTAAAGCTCTATTCCCCTAAAACTGCTTGAACGGGGTTGGTGATGATGATTCTCTACTACAGTACACAACAGCAGCTTCACTCAGAGTAGTTTTTGCAATGAATGCATTTATTTTACAAATGGACCCATGCATGCTGCGTTATGACAGGCAAGTGGTGAAAATCTCCTACTGAGGAATGCCCCTAAGCCAGAAGGTCTCCAGAATATCTGATGAGTGATCTCCTGTTGCTTTATTTGGCTCTTGCTGGTACCCATTTCACTGCTGACTGGACAAATGCCATTCAACAATAAAATATCCTTGCCTGGAGGATTTGACACAGATGGGTCTGGTCAGATTGGTCCGTTGAGAGTAAGGAATCAAGCCTATGACCTTTTTTACTGATAATGGTATTGTATGTTATACTTTTCACAGAACAGCTGCTCGCTGTTTGAGTTTACATTGTACTTCTATTTAATTTTTATTTCTTTGTTTTTTTACCTGAGACTCCATATCATCATAGATAAATAGAAACTGATCTATCAGTGTACTCAAGCCAAAGATAATACATTATTTTGCTATATATACTTCTAAAATACTTCTTTCCCCTTTTTTTGGACGAATACCACTTTTTATTAACAATTAACTAATCAGTATAAAGATTATTATATCCAATCCTTAAAAATAATTTTTTGGTGATTAGATATGAAATAATTACTAATCCTACCAGATTGTTACAAAATGTTCTAGTTACAATTAATAAATTGCCACACAATGAGATGGTAAAAACTGATACACCAAGGCCAATTTGTCTTTACAGTGGTTTAAACCAAGAAATACTCCACTGAAGTCAGTAATCTGATTCAAATGGAAGGAGAGTAAATTCATAACTATGCTACCATAGACCTTATCTGTCTAGTAATGTGGTGAATGACTAAACTCAGAAAGTTTCAGAAGTTCTCAGAAAGTAGTTGTTATTAATCTTATTTACCATTTCATTTTTCATTCCTGTAAGCATCTTTTTTTCTTCATTTGAGTTATCTTTCAAAAACAGCTTTTATCACCATATATAAGTAAAAACAAATACATTCCTGTCTATGGTATCTAAAGAAATATATTTTTAATATTAGGTAAGACAATAAATGTGATTCTTTAAGGCCTCTTTCATAATGAACGTATCTCCTTAAAATCATTTATTCAGTCTTAACATTACAGAATACTATAGTTCATTGCCATGTTTTTTTGTATTACATCCCCCTGTTTAGCAACCAAGAAATGGATGAAATGAACCCAGGTTTCATGTTTTAACTGAATTTATCAGGACAGCCAAACCATGACTGTTGGATTGTAAAACTCTCCATCAGCCCCCATCTTAGGACTCTGGTGATCTGAATACCTGACTGCAGAAAGCAGTAATCCAGCAACAGTAATTAAGGCAAATATCAAGTTATTCCCTTGATACATACCTAGACAAATCTCATCCTAGAGCAGAATGCTAGAATCACTGGGAATTTTTGGCAAATCCCTCTATGAATTGCTCCCAGAGTATCTGCAAGTGCCTGGAGTATGCAGTAAGGTTCTTGTGTCTCTTGGCTAAACAGAGTAATTCGGCTCTTGGCCATGTGGGCACATAGGTCAAGAAAATAAATCACCCCTGCAGTCAATTCTAAACTTTTACCTTACAGAGCATCATACCAGAGTTTTGGTATGGTCATGCAGATTTACTTGTAAAGTAAGGTAAAATTTGATGTCTGGATATCAGGATCAAGTTTAAGAAATTTCAAACAAGTATGTGTGTAGTTCACTAAAAAGGCAGGGTTTTTCAAATTACTTGCTCATTATGAAAAGTTTACCCAGTTCAGATGATTAGTCATGGGCTAGCAGAATTTAATCTTCAGAAATACTAGAAATACTTTTATAAAGAAGCAGTAATAACTGGAATGTAAGTTGCCTCACTTTAATGTCTGTACATTCTCAGGTCTAAATTGTTACTATAAAGTTGTTTTGAATTAAAACTTGGAAGTTTAAATTGAAAACTGTCTTGTATGTTGTAATCAGTTTTTGAAAAATGTAATCATAGCACAGGATTCCATTTAAATAGTTATTTCCCATGGTGTAATTACCAGTGAAGAAGAATAGAGTGGCTAAACTACAGTGAGATTGAATTTACAGCTGCTAATACAGCTCTATTTCAGAGTACACTGTTGGCTGAAAGGCAGACGTGGGATCTCCCAAGATTATGGGCTTTAAGTCTCAAGGCCTCCAGAAGATTACTTCCTGCATAGCCACACATTTCAAAAAGCTCAGAGGCTTGACTTTAAAACAGAAATAAGTATCCCTCAGAGAAGGCTCCAGAACATGATATTAAAAAAATTTCAACATTAAAACTGTGAAATAAGAATCAACATCTATTCATAGAAAAATGTTCCTAACTTTTTTCTACCAAAATATTTCCCATGTGAAGGGTATGAGTCTTCTGGTTCTTATGACTTTTAATAAAATTCCAGACCCAGATATATAGAGAGAAGGTGGAAATAAGGAGGTAATCAGACATTTGTAGACATGATGAGAGATATGTAGAGATGTCTACGCACCTCTGATTATTTCTGTATCTTTAAGACTTCTCTTATCCACTAATAGTAATATGTTTTAATGCTATTTCAACAGTTCATTATGACATAACAGCCTTATTGTTCCCTTCACTTAAGATCACATAGGCAGTTTCTACAGTGACTTATAAGATGATGGAGGGAACACTGTCTGCATTTTGTTACACAGTTCTCTGCTCTGTTGGCCATGATCAGAGTAGCTTCAAGGAACTATCAAGCAGATAGATGTCCTTTCACCTGTGGTTACCTTTTGCTTATAAAGGAACATACATACCTTCCTAAAAAAAGAGAGTTTCCATAAGCTTTAGAGAGAATGCCTGTTGGATAAAAGCACTGAGGCTGCTGAATATGTTTTTATATATTAAAGCATTTTAAGATTGTGGGTGTATTGCAAGTAAATGATTTAACTACATTCAGCTGTCCTGTAAGTTGTTTGTAATAACTGATTTTGCTTTTCAGATGTGCATAATAAAGTTCTCAATGTAGCTCTTTCAAATGCAGCAGCAATGCTGACTCTTCAGTACTCGATAGTTCAATCACACAGGATATCTTCATATTCAAGTGAGACAAAAAATAAAAAAGAAAGATAGAGGCAGCACAAGGTAATGTCTGGTATTATTAGTGGCTCAAATTCATTTACTTTGCAATGATAGCTCCAGTCTTTGAAAAATTTGGATATTTTTAATCATATGTCTGGCAGTACTTACAGCTTCAATATTTCAGTAAGTCCATAAAATGTTTCGTTCATATGTTGATAAATTTTCCCACATTGTCTAGAATAAATATTTCTTTCTAGTAAAAAATAATATCAAAATATCTCGTCCCAAACAAGCAAGATGTTCACACTGCATAAAAACAAAACACATTTTAAAAATGTCAGAGAAAGTTGACTTGACACATACTCTGATCTCCAGTAATTAGCAATTTGTACCATAGCTTATCACAGTGATTTTTAAGCACTTGGTTTTTCCCAGAGAACCAATGTACACATTTTCCCCAATAAGGCAAATTTTTTTTCTTGGTTTCCTATAGAATCAAAGCATATGTGTTCATTCCCCATATATGTCTAGCTATTCAAAACATAGCAAAACATATAATAATCTGTGGATCCCTCCAATTATAATTAGTAACTAACACTTCATTTCATAAGAAGTATAAGCAGATAAGCTAAAACAAACCAAATTGAGATTCTGCCAATATATTCATCATGAAATACAGATGTGGAAAATGCAATGTTCCGAAGTACCAAGAAATTTTATACACCAAAAGATGGGAATTAGAGAGGGATAAAGCCCACATAAGAAATCACAGCATTTCAGCTTAAACTGAGAAGAGTTCATCCTGAACAGTATGTTTAGCTTTGAGGAATTATTTGACTTTTTCTTTTTTGGAACTTTCTTTTAAATGAAGTTCCTGACAAATGATTTGACTTTCAAAATGTCTGTTTCCACTTTTTTTTTTGAAGTTGAGAATCTTCTGATGGAATGACCTTATCACTACCTCTTTCTCACTCTCCTTCCACCTCCAGCTGTTCTACTCTTCAGATGTCAGTAGAAATGTTCCTTATATATTGACTGGGAAACACAAACTTCCACAATATTTGTAATGAAAATAGACTGCTTCGGAACTTGAATTAGAATTTTATTTTAATAACCTCAGGATTTGGGCAACAAGTGAAACCACTTTTGAATCTGTATTCATTTGATGCCAGAATGTACACATAATCTGAATTACTAAGCATTTATTGTGCTTATGAAAAGGGCCAGATACACAGACAAATGTCCTTTGTTTACCTACAGACCATGCAGCATTAAATGAGTTTGAGGACTTAATTTGATGAGGATAGGAACTAAAATGTAAGGCTAATAAATGCTTTTAAAAACTCTTTATTTTCACAGACTCTTCAAATTCTCTGCAAATACAAAGTAGTAATTATGAAGACTCTTGTGTATATAAAAGGCAAAGCTTTGCCTATCTTCCCCAAACAAGTTCTGTGATCAGGTTTTAGCACAAAATAACCTCTTCTTAAGAGAAAGTTGTTTTTTCAACTCTCTGCACTACAAAGAACTTGAAACCTCACTGTAGTGAAATATGAACAGATGAATACAGGAATATTTGAACAGGTATCTTCCCTTCAGTGTGCTGTATGATTTAATCTGTAGGTAAATATATTTTAGAGAGATAAAACACAATGCCAGACTAGGGTAGGGGTCAATAAATTGAACTCCAGTCATTCAAGTTCTCAGCCTGCAAGAGTGTACCCTTGAGATAGAGAGTATTGATATTTATGTTCTGATTCAAAGTCTTTGTGTAATATCTGTCTTAATCTTCTCTGGCCAGAGTTACTGCCTGAAAACTTATTGTTAGGACAGATCACTGTGGTGTTTATGATTACCTCTTTCGAAGGACTGGTTTATATATGACACAGCAACTGTTTATGTGGGAGTTAAAACCAGACTGTGCATCCTCAATAGGCAAACTATGGTCCATCATAAGCTACTGTTCATCAGAGAAGAAGAAGTCAGTTGAATCAAGCTATCTCTTGGAAACTGGCAGTGAGACTAACCATCTAAAACAACTATTAATGCTAACTAAATTGAAGCTTCAGTTCAATATTGCCAGAACTTCATTCATATTCAACAAACCAGTACAATCACAAGTAGAACATAGACCTAATCTGAGATGTGGCCTTGGACAACACTAGTTACTTTAACTGCTCTTCTTTCTCATGGAAGGCTTCCAGGTTCACACATTTGCATTAAAAGGTAGGGTTTTTCTCACCTAAATTGTTCTAAAGTTGTTCTAAAGTTCACTTGTTCTAAAGTTAAGCATCCACATGTTCTCTGTAGTGAGCGATGCCTCTGGAGACCAACCATCCCATTCTAAGATGGGTGTCTGAAGTGTTTAGGCTACATGACAATTCTGAGATTCTTTGTGTTTTGTTTTGTTTTGTTAATGTCCAGAAACTATTAAGAGAACGAAAATATGTAGCTTCAACTGTGTATCAACCCTCTAGATGATTATGTTGACTGAACTGAAATCTTTCTGAATCTATATGGTTTTCCCTTATTTTCGTAGCTGTGTGTCTCTAGTCCTCTTTTCTTACTCAGATCAGCCTTTTGATCTCATTATGCTGCTCTCTTCATTCTCCTAGTGGTTCTAGGTTTGACAGCACTGATCTGCTACTAAAAAAATCCTGGTGGTGTCCTAGTGGGACTGAATGGATATTGGAGTTCTCATTTAACTTTTTTTTCTGATAAATCATGAAATATTTTTTTCCTGGAAATAAACCCCCTGCCTTATTCTGCTTTTTATTCCTACCCAGAATATGTATTAATTGCTAACCTCACATGCAATATTGAATTATATTCCAAGTTGTTCAACCCTTTTGTGGATGAAAATAACAACTTTCACTACAAAATGAAATATTAAACTGGTCAAGTTTTAAAAAAAGTTGTTAAAATCAACACAAAATATGTCAACATTTCTAGAAATTATGTCATATTGACAAGAGAGTAATCAATGGAACTCAAATTTAGGAATAGTTTCACTGCATTTATGACTGCATTTACTATTTGCTACATGGAGATTAGCGTTCAAACCCATGGCTGAGTTAGCACATCCTGAAATGTTACCATGGATCAGCTGAACTGTCATAATGCTATGTAAGCACTTGATCTGCAGTGAACTACACCAAGGTAATTAGAATGATCTTAAACTTAGTAAAATTACTTTGAATGTGACAAGTCTGAACCTGTTAGTGGTTAACACTGTAACTAGGTGTGGAATAGTAACATGCTATTATAACTGAGTCCTCAGGTTAGTTATTCCTGTGAATAGTAATACTAACATTTTTTTTAAAGTCTGTTCCACTGCCTGTTCCTAAACAGTTTTATTTAGAGGAGAGAAGGAAATTCTCAAAATGAAGGCTAATGTACAAGAATGATCTCTAAAATAACAAGGAACAGCAGCTATTTAAAAGAAATGAACATGTAACAAGCTTACAGCACTGTAACAGCAGGATACAGGAAAAAAAATGTAAAAATAGCCACTTCAAAAAATTGTTTATTAAAGCCCTCATCTCCACAGCAGGAAATAAAAGGAAAAATACTGAAACAGCTACCTTAAAAATGATTTATTAAAAAATGCATCACCAGAGATGTACAGAAAGAAAACTGTTTACCAACCATCTTAAATTTATTCAACACTGCCCCAGCAGGAAACACTATAAAAAAATAAAATTTCTACTGTGTGAAAATAAATAAATAAAAATATTTTCAAACAAGGAAAAATAAAGAAGTCCTTTTAAAATAGTTTTATATAGTTTATATTGCATTAGTGAAGTATAAAGACAGCGCTATTCACCAATGCCTTCATTCTTCATAATGTTGCACTCCCTGGCCCCATTCAGCAAGCTATGCATTTAAACAGAAGCATGTGAGAGGTCTGTGCTCCCTCAAGTTTAAACGTCAGTGAGCCCACCATCTTTCATAGCTGACCTCTTTAAATTATATTTTAAATTATATTATTTCTTGCAAGCCCATTTTCAAGAGGGTGACAGAGCTGTTCTAAAAGTTTCTTTTCCAGCCCAGTCATGATTTTCACTGGGAATCCATCATCTCGCACAGTATATTTCAGTTGTATTTGTGTATGAGGGTGGTACCCAAAGTTGCATGGAAGCACAGCATCTTTAAAGAAGCCAAGGATTGCCTAATGACCAGGTAGGAACACACCAGGGCCTCATTCTACTACGACATATTATGTCATTCCACTGGCCTCAGTGAGGTTGGTTCTGATACACAGTGGTGGAAGCGGCAACAAGCCAGTCCTTTATCAGTCTCGTTTTGCCATTGACTGTGTAAGATTGGATATATTTGTTAGCCCCATAGTTCATGGTTTACTTATTTTTACAAATAAACAACAACCAACTTATTGCTGCACTGAGATGGAACGTTCAGTATCTTTGTTCCAGGCCATTGCTTCATATGCAAGTAAAATGAACCTCATCCTTATAAATACTCAAGTTCTAAGTCTCTCACCAGCATTTTTGTCCCACCAGTGTGAGCGAGGTTTGTCAACCCAGAGAACTCCTTTACTATTTAGATTGCCTGAAGGCTCCCCTGTGTTGAGGAATAGGTTTGGGGCAGCAAAGGATGCAGTGATTCTGCTGTGTTCTGGCAGACCTAGATTGGTTACCTGCTTTAGACATGTCAAGCCTTGGAAAGTCACCATGCCTACTTCTGCTGTACAAAAAGAAAGGTCAGACTCCATGACTTCTCCCAGCAGTACTCATTTCTATTCCAACATTGCAGCCTTTTTGTGGTAGTAAGAACAGTAAGCCTTACTCTCAGATCTTCCTCTAATATTTATTCTAGATATCCTTGACTTTCCCCACTGGGACCAGGAGAAGTCAGGCCCTGGACTCTCATTCTTGATGTGGCTCAGACAATTTTGACTACACTGATAAAAAGCTCTGATCTGTTTGTGTACAGAAAAAAGTCTGTTGAAAAAAAAAGACATGAAAAATATTTATGGTCTTAGCAATAATAATGAGCTGAGAATTGAGCCTTCTGAGTAGCATTACTGTAAAACCAGGGAAGATAAACTCACAGTTTATCTCACAGTAAATACCTCCATGAATGTAAATAGATATATGTGCATATACATATAATCATAGAAAGCAAAGGATCTAAGAGAAAGATAAATCTCAACCGAAGCATATTGTGTGACAATGTGGTTATTATACATATATGCCCATGAAATTAAAACATTTCACTATTTTAGAGAAAGCTAAAATAAACATAGTGGACCCATTAGGGATTGATTCTGCATAAAAAATTCAAGCAAAGCTGTTATTTGAATGAATAAAGACTTCAGGATCAGGCCCAATGCTTATTTATTTCTTCCTGCTGTATAATTCAATAACCAGAACTGTGAGGTAAAAAAAAAAAAATGGAACCTATTGAGATACGGCTTATTACTTTGTTAAAAGAAGAAAATTGTGCAGTTCGGATGTATGAAATCTGACTTCAATATCTCTTTATGATCTCAAAAAAATATAGCACTACAAATAAAGTTCATCTGCAGTAAAGTTGATGTTGCTGCTTCAGCAAATCTCTGAATCACTGTGTGAGTGGCAGTGATGATTACAACCAAGGAAATAATTCCTAGCAAATCATTTATTCAAAGAATTTCACCATTTCTTCTGTCCATTATTTGTGATCAGATGGCGATTCTCTCAGTGTTATTCTTCATTCAGAATTGTTGAGATGTCATCACTGAGTGCATCTTGATCTGAAAGACATTCACAAACAGCTATTCAAAGTCCACACCTGGCCTGAAGCCTGTGTTTGTCTCTGAGAGTTTGTCAGGTAGCAGATGTCTCAATAGATCCTTTTCTTACCAGCTTCGCACTAACCTTTGTAGAAAATATACGTGATCTCCTTTCAATAAAAGCTGCCTTGCTGAAAATGCAGTTCTTTATGCTAACTCTAGGAAACAGGCTTAACATAAATTATGGGGAGAAAGCTTGTTTTCTTGACCAATTTCTATTTGAAATCTAGTAACTTTGAGGCAGTAGAGAAAGCAAGCAACAGAGCTGATAGCTACTCCTTAAAAATACTATACAGTACTTTCCCCCTGGTATTTCCTAATTCACCTGTAGGGTGGCAAGGGAGGGAAGCTGGGATCTTGAGAGCACCAGGTGGACTCAGTTACCATGGAATGACATGACAAAAGAAGCAATCTTTAAGGTGTATATTGTCTTTAAAGTCCTCCTCCACCCTCCCCACCTCAACTCCTATTTCTTTCTTGTTGATCAACCTGCTGTGCACACAGGCTTCAATAAATAGTTATTCCAAGCTCACGGACACCAGCTATGTCTGAAAACTCTATTTTGCACATTTTCTGTTTTTAAATACTTTGCATCTACATGAAAATGTCAGTAGTGACACAGAACACTATGACTTAAAATGTTAGCCATGTATCTTTTTTTCCCTGTAGATTCAGGTTAATACCCATATTCAGTACAGTAATGTTTACTAAGGATACCAAGGGTGGGTGGATTGAGCCAAAAAAGGCATCCTCATTTCTTCAGCAACTTCCTTCTCACTAATCAATATATATCTGCCTGTTGTACTATTGCAAGAGATAGCTAGCTGGCTAGTAAAGGAAAATTCTTATGGGATTTCATCTGCATAAACTGGTAGGATCTGAGCCCTCAAGACAAGGAAAGTTTCATAGTGTTTCAGGTATTTAAACATTCATTTATAATACTTCATATCTCACTGAGAAGACTGGACATACCCTTTAGTTGTGTCATGTATTTCCCCTGCTGTGCGCTACTGAATACTTTTTGCCATAGTGATTTTTGAAAAATAAAATATAATGTTTCATAATAGGTTTCTTATTATTTTTGAGGTGTTTAATAACAACATTCAGGAGATATTATTGTTCTCCTTTTACAGGAAAATTCTTTCTTGGTTCTATTAAAAATCATTCATCTAAGGAGTTTAATAAAATTCCTATATAAAGAAGTTCTTATATTAATATGTGTATTTTATGCCACTTCAGCTGTAGTTCTATCTTTAATTTCGTATAAGCTATTTGGAGTTGATTAACTAGCATATAATCTCTGCCAGCCAAATACATGAAAAGTTGGTGGTGTATTTTTAATCATCTATATTCAGAGCTGGAAATTAATTTTACTTTGATTTTTTTTTTTAAACATCTCCTGATTAAAACTTAAGCAGTCAAACATCTCAGGCATTTAACTTCAATGTTGTGTCCTCCTCTATCAGAACAAAATTGGGCATTTTCCTATACACAATAGAGGAAAAAAAGCAATTACTATCAATCAGTGACTAAGCAACAGATTGGAGTATTTAGAAAGACTCATTCATACACAGATTTGCAGCAGTGTTCAGCTCTTCTGATTAGATTCCATAGATTTTAAATTGTAGCTAATTAGGCTGTCATAGGTTCATTAATGGCTCTACTGATTCAGCACTCCCTCACCTGCATGCATATTAAAGCTCATTAGCTCCCTTGTCTAAAATACCACCTGCATTAATTGCTGCTGATGCACTAGGACTCTTCAGAAGGCTCTTCTGACAACTAGTCTACCTGCTTATAATACCCATTGCCCCCAGAGCTCTTCAGGAGAGCTAGCACATAAAGTTCATAGTGTTTCACACATTGTAATGCTGCAGCTGTTGTGAGGGCAGTCAAGCCTATTTTCTGCTTAACAGCAGGAAATAAATAATTAGCAATGCCTGTATTGTAATGCTTATCACAGGACCAGTTTATTTGCTCTGGAGTCTCACTACTGTAAGCTACCTAACAATATCATGTACTAACAAAGTGCTAGGGGAGATCCAAAGACATAAATACTCTATTACAACCAAGAAGAACAGATGACCTCAAGTTAGAATAGGACTGATGTTCTGTAACCTCTTTAGATTAAATGTTTGGTGGGTTACCTACCATAAGAACAGTGGGCTAAGCCTGTGACAGTTAGTTCTTACTAATCCTGTACTCCTTTGTTATATGTAGATGTCCTCACAGATATCAGGGTGCTATATGCTGTATCACAGGAGTTACAGTTTACAGCTTGAGTGATAAAGCAAAGATGTAACAGGCTGGAAGCTACTGAGGAAAATAGCTCTAAGAAACAGTTCTTCCTAGCTCCTGATTTCCAAGCAGTTACAATCAAAGATGGACCAGTAAGACCATAAACTCAATATATGTCTGATAACATTACTGACAGCAACTTCCTTTGCTGAAAGGCTGTTAAACTGCAGATAATATCTTGCCTTCTTATGGAGAGTTTTGGGGTAAGTGTCCCCAAGTATAATTTTATCTTCAAATTATTTGTGCTGAGGAAGTTCTATTGTTTTCTCCCAGCAGTTAAATATATATAATTTCAAAGTAATATTTCATGTTTATACTTATATTTTCATACATACTTGTATTATCAATCTCCCAAAGTTTCTTTTTTTCTCAATTTTTGATATCAAACTAAGTTAATAGCTATACTTTGAAATGAAAAAAATTCATTTTTAAAATATTGAAATGGCAGTAATTGAATTTTTGCATTTTCTTTCTTAGTTGGTTTACACAGACATATATGTGTGCATACACAAGCATCTACATCCCCCAAAACTTGTGTGTATATTACAGCAAATGGAGAATTCATAAAGTTTTGGTTGACGTTGGTTCACTGTAAGGAATATTTTTTGGGGGAATGAACCATTCTTGCATCTTCTTTCCCTTGGAAATATTCAAAGTATCTCCTGAAATTTGCTGTCTTTTACAAAATTTTGAATAAGATGGAGTACTACAAGAGAAGAAAACTCTGTTTCATACTCATATTTGTAAATTTACCATACTAACTGCCATTCCAGTTTTATTTCTTCAATACTGAAAGTGTTTGACAGAATGAAGAATCTCTGTGCAGTAAGGGCTAAATCCTGTTTCCACAGAAATCACTGTCAAAACATTGACTTAAGTGATGAGTGATGCCTCAAATAAATAGAAAAATACAAAAAGTATTAGAACTTTAAAATTACTGTTTGAAACTCTTCCTCTGACACTGAGTTCATATCTACCCTTTTAAAAACACCAAAAACTGAATTGTCAGTGGAAAAAAAAAAAAATTAAGAAGTTAACCATTTTTTGTGCGCTTTTCGTCATGCTTTCCTCATTTGTCTTTGGCCTTTTCTAGCACTATTTAGGTAAACTCTCAGTTTGCACAACAACAGGCACTGCAATAGTTGGAACACACAGAACAGTTGAGTTTCCACAGTACCATTCCTCTCTTTACTGGAAATACTCAAGACTTTGATGACACACATCACAATTCCTGTTGTGAACACATTAACATCCTGTTACAATTTTTTTTTTTTGTACTAGCATAAAAGAAAGAAGGAACAAAGTGTTGTTTAGTTCAAGCTTCCTTAGTCCACCTTGGTCCAAGCCTTAAGTGAGAGCAAGTGTAGAGAAAAAAAAGAATCCATATTGTTAGTATAATTTTGTTATGATCAAAGGCAGCATCCATAGTTGTAATAGTAGTGACACTATGGTGAAAAATGAATACTTTGGAAAATGTTCCAGCCCATCAGCGGTTAGTCTAATGGGAATCTAGATAGGCAAGTTAAGGTTTAGGGAAAATTTAAGCTTTCCACTGAATTTTGATCAATACTTTGATCCTGTAAGTCTGAATGCCACTCTGGCAAAAAAGAAACCGCTGTATCAGCAGCAGGTGGCTTAAAAATACCTTGCATGTGCACTGAGGCACAGACAGATGGAATCAGCAGAGCAAACCCACTGATGATGTTTTAGAGCCATTTTGGCAAGATCCAAGATATATTCCCTTCCTCCCACTTGTGTAACTGCTGACAGATGTCAGCAGACCTGAGGTAAGAAAATGAGAGCTCAGTTCCATACCTCTTCCCACCTTATTCATCCTCTCTGGTTCTGCAGATCTCTGGAGTGTGATAGGAGGGGCTTAGACTAAAGGACTCCACGTGGAGCAGACTTTTATTCTTGTCCAGGCAGTGACAAGTGAGAAAATGACTCCTTATGATATATTTTCCTGTAAGTTTTACTCCTTCCTTTCCCTCTTCTTTTAATTAAATGCACTTGTGGACTGAAAACAAAAATATTGGCTTTCATCTTTAAACTTTTCTCTAGTGCCAAGTTGTATTCCAGAGGTAATCAGATTTACTAATTTCTATGGATGACATTCTTCACCTGAGCCTGGCACGGATACTGCTTTTATTCAAATGTAGTTATGATCATGAACCAGTTTCAGTGTATATGGACAAGTCACTGATTCTCACGTATTTTCCCATTTAGACCTAGGTTATAACACATACTAAATAATAACAACTGACAACAGTTTGCACCTTTACTGGCAGTCTCAGCTGAGTGACTACACCAGAGAGACCAATCCACTTTCTTATCCTTAGATGTGGGAGTTGGGACACAACAACAACAATTAGTAACATGAGGATGGCACACTTGCTGCTGCTTTTTTACTAGTCAATGAAGGGAATTCTTTTGGCAATCTAGTCTTTTCACAATGTGTTTCTCTAAGAGTTTTTGAAATGTAAAAACACTCAAGCTCCTCTATTTCTTCTAGCTTTAGTGCTGTGTAGAGCTTCTGATATTTCCCAGAAATGCTGTCTGAAAAGATCTGTTGCATCACAACAGACTTCCCATAAGGGAAAAATGCAGGTGCTTCCAGCACTGCACAGAGAATAACAAAACATATATTTTGTAAGCATATACAGGATCAAATTGTCACGCAGTACTATACCAGAAAGGCAGATTGTTGAAAAGAACGTATTTCTTACCCATAAACAGATTACCGTGCACTATGTCATGCAAATACTTTTATGTACAAATCACAGAAGTATTTATCCATGCTGAGCAATAGGATTATTTTCCTCCTCTTACATGCACGTACACACAAACATCCTTGTGTTTTGGAAGAGAACAGAAGGATGGTTGGATCAGAATGTTTGGTTCTTCTCCAAACATCTGCCTTTGACCTCTCCAGAATAAGTGTTGGGCAAAGAAAAATCAGAGGCAGTCCTGGAAGAGAGGATGTAGCTTTTCCTGACACTTTTTCCCATACAGTGCATACTAAAACCTCTCCCTAAACCAAACCCAGGATTAGTTATTACAGTCTGCTCACTGGGGCACAGAGAAGAGCCACTGGCTACCAGACAGTAAGCAACGTGGCTTTCTGCCAGCTGCCCTGCCACTGCTGGAGAGCCACTCTGCAGTGACGGTGTGTGGATACGCGTGATCTGCACCAATGCTTTTGACATGTCCGTGGTCATGGAACTTTCTGTGGTCCCCAACTGTAGTCTCATTTGCACCAGCCAGTTCAGTCCAAAATATCGACATTAGGAAATATTGTCTTTGTTCATAAGTGTCACGGGAACTGGCTTTGGATTAGACCTGCAGATTTTGCACTCTGTTGGAAATGTACATTTTTCTCCTTTGTTTTTCTTGGCATAGGAAGAGAATATAAGGACCCCTCATTTTTATCTCTTTTTTGTTAACTTGTTCAGCCAGCATATCTAAATCAAAGCACAGTTTATGCAGTCAGGTATGAAGCACAAACTAGTTTTGATGCACATTATACTTCTATGTTTACTTTAAATAAACTAGAAATGCCCCTGCTTTTCTTTTCTTAACATGTTTGGTCCGTTTATCTTTGAAACTGCAATGTTAGCAGGGAAAGATCCTCTCAAGTTCTTGCTGCAGCATCTTTTATTATTCTTACACAAAAGGGAGTGCACAGTGCCTTTGAGATCTTAAAGAAACCCGACCAAAAGGACAGGCCTTTGAAGTCTAAAAAACATGTATAATCTACTTTTACTTAGTCTAACAGAAGAGCCATATTTACCATGCTCATGTCATTATGGATTTTAGGTTTTTGTTCTGAGTACAAGGTGTATGATAGTCTGGAGATTATCAATTTGGGATACATTTGAAAGTTGACTTTGATCTCCTTAAAGCTATCAATCTCAGCTTTGGAAGGAACAAAGAGATAAGAGAAACTAGAAACCTAATTTGCATCTGATACCTCTGGAAAAAAGCAGAGAAAACAGGGAACTAAATAACTAGAAAGCCAAAAGTCTTGCTCTATTCACCGCAGGGTCTTTGTAAAATTGCTTGTTTTATAGCTAGAAAGACATCCAACAGACTGTAGTGAGATAAAAACCAGTAACACAATTATAGCCATGGGCAGCCTTATTCTTTATATGGCTTGTAAAACTAGGATTTGTTTTTAATGATGAACTAGAACCTGTATCTTCTGCAAGATATAAGCCAGAAGCCACACAATAGGGGCATTTATTTAGACTTCAGAAAGAAGTCTGATAAAAACTGGATGTTAATTATAAAAGGGAATACAGGAATAACACTCTGTTAAGAGCTCTGTTTGAAAGTGTGTTTTGATGATTTTTCTTTTGAATAAATTTCACCCACTCTCTTATCACATCACACCACATCTTCATCAATGTTTCAAGTCCTACCAACACACAAATACTACATGGCTTTCTGCCCATTATCAATATGAATGGAGTGTCCTAACAGAACAGGTCAGAAAAGCCATTGCCCTTTCCTTGTGTATTTGTTTCCTGAAAAAAACACTTTCCTTGTGTTGTCTGCAAGGAAATGACCAGGTCAACATGCACTTCTTCAACCTTGCCAACTCTAACATAAAAAAATAACAGTGCATACATTGGAAAACAATGCCAAATGCCTAGCACAGCTGAATGCTTTACTGCACACAATTCTCCCCTGAAGAACAAGCACAAGGCATTTGGAGGAGATGCTACTAGTGTCATTTAATACAAAGGGGTGGGCAACTTTCCCTGTATGATACTCAAAGTCTTCAAATGGCTGAGTGACTACAAGAGGCTTACCCCACACAGTTGAGAGGATAGAGAGCACTAGGGATAGTTTGTGGGTGGATACACAGCACCAGTTCACCAGCCAGCTTACAAACCCACAGTGAGAGACGGCTGCAGCAGAGCTAAGCTCTGGGGTGATCTGGTGTAGCCAGTCTTGCCATCCGCTCCAGCCACTTCCTTCTGCACCTAGAGACCCAGACTGCCTTGTAGTCCACAGCTTGAGAAGACACTGTCACGCCCTCCAGACAAGCAGTAAGAGTCTTCATTTCACTGTGTATGAAAATACCTGTGGCCAGGAGCAATAGCTGGCTGTGTCTGTATTACTGCCAGGTGGTCTTACACTCTGATGATTTCAGCCTGAGAACCAATGAATAGAACAGAATAGACTCTCATCGGCCTCATTTAATTATCTCATAAGGGAATTGCTCATGTGGATCAGAGGACATGAATTGGGGGCATACAGACACCAACTGAAATCATGTTTTTTTCACTTGTTACTAACTGCAAAACTCTCACTGAGAGAAATGGGGCCAAAATTTCATCCATTTAAACTAAAAGTGGAAATCCCTGTAGGACAATGAAAAGGGGTTACATAGGGTTGCAGGAAGGACATTTGATGGTCAAGGTAAACCAAATGACTTGTAATGTGTAACATGATCTGTTCACTTAGCTGGGGCAATATATCTCACTTCATTCCTAAACAACTGCTGGGGGGCGGGGTTGGGGGTTCTGAGGCGGTTGATTTGGGGGGATTTTTTTTGCTTTTTTTTTATGATAGACTGTAGGTTATTTAAGTCAGATAAGGGACTTTCACATTTTTTGTATAATATTCACACCCTGAAATCCTGATTGGAGCTTACAGTAACTTTAATGACATTTGGGCTGCATCTGATGATGCAATTAACATGCTAGTCTTAGTGTGCGTTCTTTTGTTCTGTTTCAACCATTCTTCATTTATCCTCCTGCCTCCTGGCAGAAGATGTTCTCCTCTCTTTCTCCTCCATTCTGTGAAATATTTAGTGAATAAAGTTGTTATTTCAAATCATTCTACAGCAGCAAGACCTAAATACTTACTGATGTATTTGCAAGCTGTGTAAGTTTCTGTCTGAAACAGGGATATTTAAAGTGTAATGTATTGAAGTATGAGACCTCTCTGAGGATGTGGAATTCTGTTTCTTTATTTTTATATACATGTTTTCTAAATTTAAAATTAACTCCATCTGACAGTCTTTCATTAAACTTTTGTGTATTGTCTGAAGATCTCCATTTATGGAAATGATCACTGAGAATATTTTTCTTCTTTTCCAATAATATAAATCAAGAGCAATTTTGAAAAAGTCTGCAACAGCTTTGCACCTCAGGAAATCAACTGCTTTTTAACTCATGTTGTCACTTATGGTGCCATTCAAAGGTGAGTGCAAAATAACACCATATTGCCAAAATTTTGTTAGGCTAGTATGAATAACAACAAGACTAACCACAGGAAATTTAGGCCTATTGTAGTTCCAGCAATGTAAGTAACCTGAGAATAGGAATTACGGCCAGTTTCTTGGGATTTATAACAGCTGAGGATCATGTTCTTACATTTCTGAATAATGCTGAGGATCATTTCAGCAGTATATTTCACTTGTTGACATAACCTATGATATTTTAATTCTTTGCTAAAGATTTCCTCATTTTTGGTGTGAAGAACTTCAACAGATCCGTACTCTAGTTTCACCCTAGTAGAATTTCCTTGCTGAATTGTTTCTAAAGAAACATACAGAACCAGTTCAATAAAAATGTTACGATTAGCAAAACAAATCCATGGGTCAGTTCTACTGCAATCAATGAAACATTTCTGTCAACTCTGTATTCTAATTTCAGTATTGGATTTCAGTGGACCAGAAAGCACACTGATGAAGTATAATGAGATTATTTTAAAGAAAATAGGGACAGAAATGGGGAAGAGTAGAGGAAAAGGACTGAGAAAATTGTTCCTTAAGAAAGAAGTCATTCATCAGGGGCCTGATTCAAAGCCCATAAAAAACAATGGAAAACCCTGCAGTAACATATAGACTGGCTTCAGATTAATATTTGGTTTTGTCTCAAAAAAGCAAGATCTGAAGCCTGGTGAATGTCTCTCTATTTCTGTTTCACAGACAAAATATTTATTTCTTTACTTGGTATTGAATATTTATCCAAGATCTACAGTATTATAGGTTGTAAGATAATAAGAACTGATAATTGTTGACAGACAAAACTTTGAGTTACTGATCTCCTTCCTGAGTAGAATAAATAAAGGGTTGCTTCCTTTTGTGACTAAAGTACTTGCTTCTGATTAGTTTATTCATCTTTTCTGACCTTTTTTTATCCTTATGTCTTGTTTTCCAGCACAATTCTCTCCTCAAGCTTCAGTACACCAGACCTGAACTAGCCCAGCAGGCAGCCTTTTAGTTTCAATAGACATAGAAACAAGGGGAATGCACTGCAGCAGAAAATTAGGTGAGCTTTATTCACACCCCCTCTGTAATAAAATAGATTACCCACCACGGGGACTAAAATGTGTGGACCAGACCTCCCAGAATGAAAACACATGTATCTCCAACAGAAACTAAATATTCTCTTCCAGGGAAACTCCCACTCTCCCAGTTCTTGTGTCAAGGATGATAAAATATGTCACACAGATTTATTTGGACTAGCTCAACGCTTGTGTGTAAGGAAGGGAAAAGGACACAAGAAGTCATGCCTCTGCACTTGTCTTGTAGCAGCATTACCATACTTACAGTTGTTAAGACTGCAAAGACTACTGGGAGCTAATGCTGGCATTAATTGCCTCATCAAACTGGGTCAGGAAAAGAAGAGTGTTATGACCACTTAACCTGACATCTTCTGATAAGAGATTTAGGGGCAAACAAGCCTTTTGTAATCTTTGCAGTTGCCTGGAAGTCAGTGAAAATATTGTTTAGTTCTTACTGAAGATTTAACATGAGCCTGACATGGGGTGTTATTATGGTACTACTTGTCTAGAAATACTGTATAGATTCAATAAGAGAAAGCCCTGGAAACTTAGTAAGTGCAGTGAAGCTTCTGAAATAATGTCAATGGTTTGGTTCAGTTTAATTTTCTGTTTCTATACAGCAGGCATTTCAAGAAGTTATGCATGTATAGGGAGCTATTTTGGAAACCTGAAATAGTATATCAAATAACACACGCTGAAAATGGGTCCTAAAAAATGAGTTTCCATTGTACTGTGGTATCCTACTCTTACAAAAGTAATTCTCAACATTCTCCAAAGTTAATTGTACTTAAATATTTACAGTTACATATAATGAACAAAGTACCTTCATGCTTCATTCCATTTTTGAAAATGCTGGCCAACAAATTTCTCTCCCCAAACATAGGTTGGAGATTATATAATAGGAGAACCTTTGTTATAAATCAGGTTAAGAAATATTTTTCTCATGGAACTGCAGGCTCAGAAACTATCTCTAGTTCCCTATGGAAAATACCGTATAAAAGTAAGAATAATGACAGTGAAGAAGAGAAGGAAGAGAAGTTGAAGTGCAATCGCAAAAGATAGGTAGATTACAGTGGAAGTTTAGCAATGCCATTTGAAATAATTTTTCCTCCTTTGAAGTCAGTAGTTTTGAGATGTTATCATCTGCTGATTGTGAAATCTTATGTGATCATATTCTGATTAGTTCTTCCATTCCCCGTGGATCATTGCTCACATAACATTGTAACCTTTTCTGGGTTCATTCAGCAAACTATATGTAGAATTAAATGGTAATGAAGAATGATTTGTTCTCTCTCTCTTTCATGATAATCCCTTGTGGGACTGATGAATCTTATGAAAAAAGTTGGTTTTGTTTTAGGTGACGTGGTTTTGTAGTTAAACAGAAGAATTAAATCCATAATGTATCTATATAGCAGCTTTTACCAGTACTGAAAACAGTGTCGCTATTTCTTAGAAAAGACTAGGAAAAAAGTGCAATTTTATATTATTTCATCTCTATACAATCTCCCTCTGTCCTGAGATGGCATGTCCATGTCTCCTCTAGCACTTGTGATCTGAGCACTGCAATGTTATATTGTAAAAGAAGCCATATTAAGATATTAGGAGAAACATTCACTTTCATATTCATAAAAATCACTCTTAAGCTGTAAAAGTAACTAAAGGCTACAGTGATGATGAGTCGTTTGTGCTGGATACTGCATGAACACCTAATAAAACTCATAAAACTTCTACCATCTTCTGAATTTCAGTGCATTCAGTGCAGTGAATTTCAGCATAGGAGATAAAACCTCCGTCACTAGACATTTCTGACAATTCATAAGAGACAAGTTGCATCAAAAAGTTTGGGCACGATGAGACTATGGAGCATGAAAAGTAGCCATTGGTTCTTCTAAGATTTTCAGCTCATTTTCAAAAGAAGCTATAGGAATATATTGCTGATGAAGATGCAGCATTTCAATGAGTATGCAAGCTGAACCATTACATCTTTGTGGTTCATCCATCACCACATGACATCTGACACCTTGATAAATCATCATTTATTTCTAACTTCATTTATGCATGATTTTTCTGCAATGTAGCTCATTATACTTTGTTATGGATGCTAATTTTCAAAGGTTTGCAAAAAGTGGATCATTTTCTGGAGGCCAAGTCAGAGAAGATAGTAGTAATGTGACATTTGTAGCATTTCACCTCAAAGCTAGCAATTCAACTTGGAATCAAATCAGAAGAAAGTGAAGTTATGGCTATCTGAAGTTTTTTGATCATCTACACAGAGTGAATTTATTGCCTCCATTCAGTTCCCAGTGTCTCATGCAACAAAGAAACATATGCAATGTTCTCAGCCAATTGCTGGCATAATTTCAAGAAAAGGATATTCCTTTCATAGGCATAAAGGTTTATGCAAGTCAGAACAAATGTAACAGAGAAAAGCTGAAGGCATTTTATTTTCCCCAAAATTCACAGACAACATATTCTATACATTTAATTTATATTGCAGTCCATGCTTTATTTGTACGTATGTTCATAATCATGGCAATGACTGAATCTAAAACCCTGGGTGTGTATGACCCCTGATCTCAAAGAGCTGTAATATTTAGGATTTTTATGTAAGAGTGAAGTAATTAAAAACAAGACATCAGTGATGGAAGGCCTACAAGGATAAAACTGATATCATACTCATGGAGAAACCATGTGTGGGTGGGTTCAAAACATAGATATATTTGCATAGGAAAAGTTCTAAAGCATCGTAAAACCCCACATCCTTCTTGATTCAGTCAATGCTATTTGGTTGATATTCTGGTGGGAATCAGAAAAGAAATAAAACCTGAAGACAAGAAAATAGGAGTCTCCCTTTGGTCAGGGAAAGCATGCCATGATTATCTGTGCAAAGGAAAATTCCACCAGCGTACAACTAGACAGACAAGAGTTATGCTGCATCTTGAAAGTGAAAGTGGAGGAAATCCATTACATGCTCAAGGGTACAGGCAAAAAACTGATCTGAGCAGTTAGGTTTTGTGCACGGCAGTAAAATGTCTTTCAAGGAACACAAAGAGGAGAATGCAATAATGAAAGCAGGAATGGATTAGTAAGAGATAGTGCTGATGGGTTGGACAGACGTTTTCATGATGCCACAGAAGAAAAAGTAAGTCGAAAGTAGAAAAAATATGGGTGTTAAGTAAAAGTAACTGAGGGCCTGTCATTCTGTCACTCTTAAAGTATCTACATATGTGAAAACAACTTATATACAAAGTATGCTATGCTGGAATTTCCAAGCATATGCCATAAAATCTTTTCATAAGACTGGTCTGGTTTACTAGTGTGGAGAGGCTAACAGAAAGAGCTTGCAATGCTCACAGAGAATAAGGTTTGTTTCACAATGGAGAGTATATCCAAACAACAGTAAATATGTATTTATTCATTTGGATGCACTTTAAAATACACTGAAGAGTTCCCACACATACTGTGGCTTCTTTTTAAACCCCACTATCATAAAAATCAATGCATTTCAGGAATTGCCTGTAGGTTCACACCAGTCTAGTAGCAACATATGTTTTCATTACACCAGTCTATAACATGATCACTGTTATAATATCTATTTCCAAAATAATTCTTCTTCCTCATCTCCCTTTTCCCATGCAGGTTAAAACTAGTAGCAAAACTCAGTGTCTACCTACAGAGACGGAAGTGTTTCAAAGGATGATGACTCTCTTAGGCAAAGGGAAAAGAATAAAGAGGAAGCTGCAAGTGAGCTGACAGAATCAAGCGAGTACATGACACTTGATCAATGCTTGCCATTGTGAGAGACATTCTTTAGGGAAATTTTCCGTTGCAGATGTCATACACTAAATGAAGTGGAATGGAATTAATACAGAACCTGCAAGACTAACAATGAAATTTTTGGGGCTGCTGTTCTTTGCTGTTCTTCCCCTTCTACAACTGCTCTTTAAATTTACTACATTTAGGGATGAACTGATATACCCTAGCTTTAGGGTATATCTATCAAAGCATCACAGCATTTATTTGCTTTTAATCAAAAAACAACTTGCAATGTATTCATATAGAACATTGATATCAATGTATAATAAAAGGTGTTGAATTATCTTTGTAGCCAACCAGTATGGCAGCAAGATATATTTGTTTTAGTCCTTCTCTGTAGTCTTTTTTTGACCCAATACAGGTGGGGGAGGTGGGAGAGAACAACGATGTAGAAACACTACAAATTTTGTGTGAAGAAAAGGGAATTGTGTAGGGTTTTTTTACAGCTACCCCCCTGGACAAAAACAGAAATAAGAAATCCCTCAGATAAAATGCCATAGAAATTTAACAGCTCAATCAATATCAGCAGAGGATCTGTAACAAGGAATAATTCTATCAGCAGTACATTTAAGTAATAAAGGTGACAGGATTTTCTTGCATTAGAGTATTGTGTCAAATGTATCATCTTGATCATGATCCCTTGCTGTTGTTGTTGCCTCCCTTGTTGCACGTGGTGATAAAAGAGATTATGATAAAATATTGGAGAACAAAAGGGTGTTTGTTACGTACTCCTTCACACAAGGAGATGGGCATTGTCTTTTGTGTGTGAAATTAAAATACTTGGCAATCACTTCCACACTCATGCTGCACTGAGCCCTTTTTTTTATTTTCCTTTTTTCCTACCCTTTTTTAACAAGATATTTTATTCATTTCTAATTCCGCTTAGGACCCACTTTAGTAATAGTTTCTGCCTTAGATTAATTACCCTGATCTAATTCATTTAGTGGAGGACAGCTGTGGTACGTGGGTTGCCCACTGATGTATTGTGTTAAATGACGCCCATCTGTCATTGCAGCATATCAGCATGGATTCAGTGTCATCCACTTCATTGGCTCTGCTGAGATGTGAAGTACAGCTACAATGTTTACCACTGTTGTTAATTTAATATCTACACCTTTAATAACCTGACTGCTGTCATTCGCTGAACAATGATACATGATGGGCAGTGAACAGCCAGATAGAAGGCATTAACTTGACAGTGTAGTAGACCATTTGGTACAGTTAATTAGAACACTTCTGGGCAAACTTACTGTTGAGGGTCTTGTAGGGCATTCCAATGCAAAAATGCCTTATTGAAAATAAAGGTAAAAAAAATATCCCTTTAACAGTGATTCTGACAAGTATGATGATTAACCCATTCTGTTGACTCAGAAGTGGTAATTTTTTATAATAGTCATTTTCTTTTACCACTGATCAGTCTCCTGCTCAGTCCTCTAGCCTGCTTCCTGTCTCCCCTCACTTCTTTTCCCCTTTCTGTCTCTGAAAAAGAAGAGGGTTGGAGATAGCACACCCAAATACAGACTGTCATTTCAGTCCAGTGGTTTATAGGCATGTACCCAAAACCAGTGTGGGTTTCTCATTGTACAAATGCCAGGTCCAGTCATTGACCCTTTAATGACTATGAAGAAGTAACCCATTCAAAGGGTTCTATCTGTTGTTTTCTTTCTGAATAGAAAATGTAATAACAAGAAAAAATTGGTAAATTCTTATCACAAAGGTTCTCTTGCATGTTAGACAAAAATGTGAAAATTGATGTAGAGTGAAAATTCTGTAGAGTGAATTTTTAAAAACCATAATAGTTTATCTGTAAGCTTACATGAAAACTTCACTGAACAGAAAAACAAATACATATGGAAAGAAGTACTGTGTGCTCTTAACCCACTTTCACATATCTCTGCAGACAGAAATAGACACACACACACCACCACACTGTGGTTATCATTTTCAGGGAGCTGGGGAAACCCGTATGATTACCTGCAGCTGCTAATGTGTGATTAGTGTTTTTAAGACTCTTGGCAGTGTGCCTTAAGCGGATATTCAGCTTTGGAGCAAGACTACCACCTGTTACACAAGCTCGAGAAACCTCAAGACTCACACAAAATAATTTGGATTATTATTCTGAGAAGAACCTTGTTGAGTCCTTTGCTTCGCTTCTTTCTTTTAGGAGGGCATAATCAGGAAGGGTGCCTCAGTGTTCACAGGATGGAAGAAATAGTTCTTCCACAGATTTTCTATTCAATTTTAGATTGCCAAAGAGTAGAAGGATTTGCTAGTGCTTTTAGGGGCCTAAATGCCATTGAGGATCTGGGACTTCATGTTTGTTTGCCTCAGGTTTCTAGTTGTAAAATGGGGATTTTCCTATCTCAACTAGCATGGTAGTAAATGCCTTCAAGACCTTCATGTACAACACTGATGGACAACACACTGATTTAGACCTGAGAGCTGATTGCTAATGGTCCATGTTAGATGAGATAATCCCCTTGCTCCCAGGCTGACTTGGTTAAGACAAGCCTGGAAGTTTCAATAGACAAATATTAAGAGTAATTTATTCTAGTCCACACTGCAGAAGAAGCGATATGACTACAATAAAATTTGGCTATGTTTGACTACTTAGGCTGAATGACTCATTTACAGCTGGATTAGGGTGGTTTTAGGAATGAATCAGAAACAAAGATAAAAATCACACCTGCAGTATGAAGACCAGCAGGTGAGAAGCCTGGGGGTATAGCAACAATAGAGGCTTAGAAAGTTCTGTAAAGAATAGCTTCGTACCATTCATGAAGGAAAGATACAGCTCCCTATTTCCCCATGCTTAAATAAAGTAAGTCCAGTATTTTCCTGTGGAGATTGCTTTCCCAGAACTTGCAAGAGTTTCTTTAACATGTTTCTGAAAAATAGTAATGTAATATTAGCAATGTCTAGGATTCACGATACTGACAACAGGAGATACGATAAATTTTGAAAAATATATACATTACTACACTTTTTACAGAACACCCCACACCATAGTTCAAGCCTCAGAGCTAAGGGTTAATTAACAGCAAAACTGTCATTTTGATTACCCAAAACACCATCCATCTATCTATTCTATTGAGAAATATTCTTCAAGAAATCAAAGTCAACAAGAATTTTAGTATGTCAATTTTTAAGAGTTTTTCTATTTTTAATTAAAAATCTCAGATTAACAGAAACATTATAGAGAATGAGTTCTAACTGATAATATCAAACTGTTATTTTAAAACTTTATCTACCTTTTTCCATCATACAAAGAAATATTAGCAACCTCCAAACTGTGAATAAGGGGTCTGCAAAGAATCTGAATGTGAAGCTGTGTAGGTGCTCCACATATAAATATCGTTGCTGACTGCTGTGAAATGCACATAGTCAGCTCTGAACACAGATAAACAGCTCCTTGGGTACAATACAGTTAGAACAAAGCTGCTGAATCGCATTCTACTCCCAATCCATTTACATGTTGACAATGACAAATTTGCATGGTTTTGAGAAGAAACATGGGCCCAAATATTTCAGTTTTTAAAGCCTTATATAATGGTTCCCATTCTTATGTCAGTAAGCAGGTAACTTCACAAAAAATTTCCTTTTTGTGTGTGTGTATGTGTCCTTTGAACTTTCCCTGAAAGAATAAAATAAGACAAAGTATAAATTGCTTTAAAAGACAGGATGTTCATTAGGTTCAACTGAAAACAAGCTTTTTCTTTAAACCATTCTTCCTGAGAACACACACACACACAAACTTGGAGACAGACAAATAGGACCTGGAGAAAGACAAAGAGGCAACTGTATTTTAATAGGTTCTGTTTTTAACTTTTTTCTTTTCCTTTTAGAGTAAGAACATGTCTTGCCTGACAAAAATGCAAGCCAGTTGAGTCAAAAGAAAGCAGACAGGTCTTGGGGAACCAGACACAGAAAATGGGATTTGACCAAACTCAGACCAGTCGTTCTTGACTCCCTTTAAAGATGATACAGATCTAGTCAAGACAGTTAAAGACATCTTGGGTAGGATTAATCTAATTTTAGAAAATATGCCTAAAACAGGCCAAATGAATGATTCTGTAAAGAAAACTTAACACAAGAGGAATTCTACCCTGTAGTTCCTATAGAGAAGAATGCTTTATGCTTGGATAGTGACTTCTCCATTTAGTAGGTAGAAGGGTTCAACAATTTAAGGCCAAGACATCTCTGTGGGGCACTGTGGAAGTTATATTAAGAATACGTTTGTATCTGTACCACTGTCCATGCGGGACATTGCTTCTGCCATTCTTCCCACTTAGAGATATTTGTCTTTTGCCTAGAAATGTTACCATTTTTCACCTTCTTAATCTCATTCGGGTAGAGCTTTAGGAAGACTGTTATGTGACTGTTTGCTTTTCTGTTTTGTTTACCTGATGAAATTAGGAACTGACAGGAACAACAGTGTCTGGCAGCTTGGCCTTTTTGGAGTCATTTTGGGATGGGATACAAGGTTCAGTAGCACAGTACTGCAGGCAGAGAGATTATAACATTCAAGGCAACTGCTCGGTAGGAAGCAGAAAGCAGGAGTGCTATGCAATGCAAAAGCAGACTTTTTCCTAACTAGTCTGAAGAAGGAAGCAAAAGTGTATGGGAATGACACATACACGCATGCATGGGATGCACCAGGAAAGATACATAAATAGCAAGTAACAGCCATTTCCCAAAGAGACAGTGATGTGTTAAAGTCATCATACAAGATGACCCTGGCAAAAACACAGGCCCAATCACCTTTCTTCAAAAAATGGTTCATTCAAGCTGCAATGAGCACAGAAATGATCTGCCAAAGTAATCAATGGAACAAACCACCTGTGTTGCAAACTGAGGCATGAAGACTGGGGCAGAGAGTATCCATAGGAGAAAAAATAAATGTAAGAAAAGAACATGAATGCATTGAGGAAGAAAGGGCAAAAAACTTTAGGGATGAAAATTATCTATTTAATTAGAAGTTAACATTGGTGCATGAACAAAAGCATATAAACCAGTACAAATAAATTAGGGCTGGAAATTATAAAATGGCTCCTAAACATTAGGAGCTCTGCCACTGCATTCCAAGAGGGGTGGCTAGAGTTAACGACCTACTTGATTTTAGGATGGAATTTCATAAATTTATGACTAGGATCATTGGACAAGAGACCTATCTATTTAGGCTGTGGAATGGGTTAAGAGAACCCTGAAAAAAATGTAGAAAAAAATTGTACGTTCCCATGGCCTAGAAGTGCTAGCTGAGATTCCCTAAAACACAGACATGATGCTGTAACCCTACTCTTGAGCTATCACACTGCCTCTTGTCATTTTGCATGGATAAATGAATATTCACTATGATGAAGACTGAAATCGAGGAGCCTCGTCTCTAACTGATTACCCAATCAGGGAAGTAAAGGATTGTTCTGAGATTCTCCTTCTTGCTCAGTCTCTAAATATTAAACTATTTTCTACAAGAAAGGATGTCTTGTGCAGGGTGGAGTGAAGTATCTCTTCATGTCCACAGTGCAGAACTTTTGATTAAGCCTCTACCGAGGAGTGAGAGCTCTTTGTTCAGAGCATTGAATCAGAGAGTAGTGCCATTGCAATGCTCAAATTTTTGGAATGTTTTTGTTTAAAAAAAGTTATTATGTTCCTTTGAAATGCAGTGTTTGAAGTGGTTTTAGCAATGAAATAGTTAAATGCAATTATGCACAAAGACTCAGTGGAAAATCGTTCTAGAGCCTGTTTTACCAAGCAAGATAATTGCATACCTCTTGTATGTAATTTGAATGATATTTTGTGGTATCAATAAACTGCAATACTTTGGAATTTGAGTAATATTACTATTCTTTTCAGTTCAAAGGTAAAGAAAATGTGTGAGGAAAGAACTATATGGAAAAAACTTTTTGTGAATTCAGTGAATTTTAGCTTTTGGCAGTTTCTGAAAAATGCTTCCCCTCCAAGAGGGAAGTCACCCTTGCTCATACATCTTAGCTACTTTCAATTTAACACTGTACATCATAAAAGCAAGGACAATCTAAGGTTAAGAAAAGAAGGTTCTTTCTTTTCTGAAAGAGATCTGTGAACAGGGCAATATCCCTTGAAAGGGCCAACTTCCTAATCAGAAGCGCTGCATCAGAACTATTGAGGGAGGGGGGGAAACAACTCGGAAAAATCAATGAAACTCTTTAAATACTATGTATGATGAAAAGTCCCTTCCAGACTCAGCTGATCCATCCAAGTTTAAGGTCAAGTTTGCAGAGAGCTTGCTGGCTTTTAGAATTTAACATTTTCAAAATATTTTTCAGCCATTCTCTTAACCCCTAGGAATTCCTATCTGTATTTGCTACATAACAGAAAAAAAAAAAAAAAAACAAAAAACCAAACAACAGCAAAACTGCCAACATTGCTATGCTATAGACGTCTAGCCAGGCTTACTGGTAGCCATGGGCCTCACTTGATGTGCCGCCAGTTCCTTGATCACTGTCCTTGATCACTACACTAATTCTCAAGAGAATAAACACATGCAGGTACACAGAGTTGTATCTCTTTTGCTTCTTAGGGCAACATGGGGCATCAAAACTGCTTTTGCAGCAAAGCAGGAGCAGCTAAGTATCTGAGAGATAGTAAAGCAAGCCATAAGCTTCAGCCTTTCTCCAGGCAGGAGGTTGGAAATGGGTCCTTGGCCAGCACTGTGGCTGGATCTGCGCCAGAGACCTTGCACATCTTTCACTGCCAGGTTTGCATGCATTGACTCTGTGCCTCCCTCCAGGCTCCACTAAGGTTTTCTGAGTCCCACTGCTGGACTGAGTTAAAAACAGTAGAAGGTACTGGTGATATCAGCCTCAGCACTGTAATAAATGTAGTTAGCTGCCCAAGCAAATAAACTGAGCATTGCAAAGAAAGTCATATGTAAATATTTTTAGTTTCCACAGTTTTTGCTTTGTGTTTTCAATGTTAAGTTCTTCTCTTTCTCTTCTAGGCACTGGCTAGTGGCAGCAGATACTGTGTCCTACCTAAAATGACTGTTCCCTTAATCCGGCAAAGGAAAACAAAATAAAAACTATACAGACCATGAAAAGTTCTGCATAGAGTTGTTGTTTGCATAAAAGTTTTGTAAATTAGTAACAATACTACTGAAATTATTAACACTATTTTATTTGTGAAACTATTGATTTTGTTCACCTTACTTTGTTGTAATATCCTAGTTCAAAAGCATCTTTGACTCAATGAAAGTTTATTTTTACAAGGAAGAACAAAGGGAAATGCTGTATGTCTTTCACTTTCTTCTTATAAAACAAGACAACAAAAATCCCTCAAAAAAAAAAAAAAAAAGAGAGAAAAACCCTCTTTATTTAGCCAAAACCATTTGAACTGCACTTAAATGAATACTTCTTTTCTCTCTTATCTGTGTAACATGAATAAGAATCACACCCACCTTGAAGTTAAATCCTAACTTTAAAGCCCAATTCAGACAATAATGCAGCATAAAATAAAGAAAAAGGCAAGCAAGTTAATATTACAGGCTCCACAATAATTTTGGTGGATTTTACATAAAATATTCTCTTGTGCAGGCAGCAGTTGTAACTACAGTTAATCTAATTCTGCACAATCACAAAAGCAAGAACATTTCATAAAATCTTATCCTTTGTGTCAATCCATCCTTAGCATAAACACTTGATCCTTTTAAAGAGAAGAAACCTCCTGTTGCCTTCCATGAGTCAAGTCAAAAAAACAACTAAAGATTAATTTCCCTTCACCCCTGTTCACCTACATGTGATAGATAAAATCCTTGGCTGATTCAGCTGGGCATAATTCAATTCATATCAATGAAACTATGCAGATGCTGTCTTAAAAATTTTAACTTTTTTATTAACTGTAAGTAAGACTTTTTTTTTTTTTACTTGCATTTTTACTTTTTTGGTATGTGGCAGACACAAGTGTCACAGTACTTCCTAGGGAAGTATTTTCTGCCCAGGGTCATGCTGGCAACTTAGATCTCATATTTACAAAACCAATGGATATATGCTACATTAAGCAAGTGAAGTTATAATGAATATTTTTAAAGTTTGTTTAATAGATGTACTGTAAAATAAAATATATGTAATGTGATGTGAGCTGTATATCCTCTTCCCTGGAATATACTTCAGATACACAGTGCCTTTTGGCTCTTTGGGATTAAGTATACTGAAAACAGGAAAATTATGAAAGGTTAAGTACTGTATTTTTCATTACAAATTTCCACTGCACAGTAATGAAAACTGAATAAGCAGATTAAAAACTGATTTAAAAATTAATCCTCAAATCTCTTCTTCAAGAGATTTTGGTCTCTAATTAGTAACTCAAGATTTAAAAAATTCAAATTGTGGAGACCAAGATTTATGTTATTGTCATGGCTGTTGTTGCAAATAACCAGGGTATAGCTGACATGAAATGATAATGTTCCCTCAATCCTATTTTAATATCAGACTTAATGAGTAAAGGAAAGAGAAATTACATGTTAATTTTCATACACTAATGTTGATTGGGAAGAAATTTTGGTCACACTAGCTTATCTCAAAAAATGATATAACCAAAAATTATTTCTAGAAAAAAATAAGTTCTGACAGCTTTCAGATGAGAGAAAATTCAGAAGCAGGTGTTTATTGACTGGATTTGAAATACTGAGCAAAATCCTGATCCCAAGAAGACTACGGCTAAACATTCAATGATTGCAGTAGTATCTTCTAACCTGTTTGCTGCTTTTGAGACTCTCACCTTTTTCTTACTCTTTGGTGTGAAAAATCCCTAGATATTATCTATGTAGCAAATTTGTTTTAACTTGGAAATAATTCTAGACTTTTTACTATTTACTATTTTTTTGGTAAATCTGAAACAAATTTCTCCCCAAAAACTTTGACTACTTTGGTGAATCAAATACATTAAAACTAATATGGTGAAAATTTTGTAACCCCAAAGAATGTAGAACCAAAGCTTGTTACTACTTTTTAACAAGTGAATGTGAACCCGCATGTCTTAGCAAGATGATTGCTTTATAGTTTTTTGCTTCATAGTTCAAGTTTTATAATAGCATATATTTTTTGAAGAAGATTTTTAGTTTTAGTTTTAGTTTATTTTTCTTATTTATATTTAGGTTTAATCTCAGAAAAAACCACATCCTAAACTAAAAAAAACCAACAAATATGCAGAGATTGATTTCCTTCCTCAGGGTTATTATCAAATCAGTAGACACTGAATACTATAGGTTTTTCTATAGAACAGTCATTTGGTTCTTTGATAGCTATATAAATGTGTTTTAGGTTTATTAAACACAACCACCTCAAAGTACATCAGATTTCCTTCCATTTTCCTACCTGCCTCTAGCAATGTTTTACAATATACAGAATATGCATGTTCATATATTTTACTCCAGGAAACAGAAAGTAATTAGATAGTGTACCGTATAGGTAATCTCCTTCTCCTTCTTTATCAGAAGCAGCCATTTAATTTTCACACTGACAAACTGCACTGGAGTATAAAGAATATTCTTTCTTCCTCTCTGGCCCCTTTGTTCATACAGACCTGGTCCATTCAGGAATCACAGCAAAGCAATGCAAAGTTGTAGGTTACCACTAAGTGTCGTTAGGTCAATGGGACTTATTCCTACCCTACTGGGGGACAATAGGGCCTAGGCTTATCATTTCCAATCATGATGTCAAGAATGCATCACACGCTTCCTCTGAAATAATCTCCACAGAAAAAAAAGGGACTAACTTGGCCAAGAGGACTACCTCTGAAGCTCTGCAGACTCCAGCTATGGTACTGTGGATAGCCTAAGAAGAAATTGGTTTGCAATTTTGATCCATTTCACTCCTGCAGGAAAAAAAAATGAGGCATCTTGCTTCTTCTGCTTGCACTCCAGCCTTTGTAGCTCAGAGGCAAATCTGTGCAGAAGGCAGGTAACCTTGTTAGTATGTAGTGATGTGCCTAAATCCATATACTGGCTGAGAAACTATCAGATTAAGTAATTGAATGCTGAGAGATGGGGCATAACATCTTGGACACGGTAACATATCTATATGCCTTACAAAGAAACAATCTGGTTTATGCTTAGTTGCTCAAATCCTGAACAGAGAATTCAGATCATTTGTAGACACCCTCAAAAGAACTCCTGTGATAACAAGAATTGTGATTTTTTTGCCCCCCAGAGTTTAAGGTAAAAAAACCCCACCATTGCATAATGTAGTCTAACCTCCAATATTGTAATAATAGTCCTTTAATTTCAACCATATTGAGTCCATCAGCATGTCCTTATGGAAGGTCATCTTCCAAAAAAGACTAATTTGAAGACAGTAAGAGAGGGACAACCCACCATTTCATTTGATTTTTTATTCCAACTATTAAACACCATTACTGTCAAAAAACTGTCTTATTTTGGAAAACCAAAATAAAATCAGCCTACTTTTCCCCTTTTGGGAATAAGTCTGTGTTTACTTGCTATATATACTTCAAAGACATTTTTAGAAGATTAAGTTTTTACAAAGGTATGGATTGAAGGAAAGTAAAAAAAAAAAAAGATTCTTTTATAATAATTTAACTCCTTCTTGGAGGAAGAAAATCTGACTTATTGAAATAAATTTAAACAAAAAAAAATTACATTTCCTAGCACAATTTTTCTTTGATATTTGGTAAGGACTCCCCATGGCTTCAGGATGGAACCATAAGAAATGTTTCTGTGAAGAAGGGTCTGGCCTGTTCCGGTTTAAACCTGAGTATTTGAAGCCCTACAGCATTATTTTAAGAGCCAGAATGGCTGAAGAATAGTCTTTCTTTAGCCACTTACTTTTCTCTAAACCATGTTTCCTGAACACCCCAGTTATGTCCATTGATAAGAAGGGCAGTAAGAGTCCATTCAGCCCTTTATCTTTTATGTGTACAGGTGACATATTTTTGCAAAAGGTGGGAAAAAGTGTACAGTGATATTTGAAATGTACTATGGATGATTAAAAGGAATCTGCAGCACTCAGTTGGCTCTATCATAGAGACATAAGGGCTGGCTGTCTAAATCAGCACAGTGTTAGGGACACAAAAACACTGACTGAACGTAGGATTCAGAGAAGACATCATTGCCCCATTTGCCAAGGAATTATGAAGCATACAATTTATTGCAAAGTATTGATTGTTTTAAGGCTTTTTGCTCCCCTATCTTCCTATTATCAGGAAAAGCAACTATCTTGAAATTATAACCTTGAAGTGGTTGTGAAAAAAAGGATATAACCTTTTGGTCTTGACATCATGGAAGGAGGTCAGTTAGTCATGAAACTATTTTGGCCCTTTAATGTCCTCTCCTTAAAACACTAGTCCAACTGCAATGCCATGTCTTTTCATGCATGAACTGTAGGTCTGATTTTGGAGGAGAGAAGGTGAATGGCAAAAAGCACAGTGTGTTTGTGCATTTGCTGATAGTGCACATAATAGCCAAATTAAAAATATTTCTGCAAATGTATTTGTGTGCCTGTGTATCTCCCAGAACTCGAACATTTCCAAAATATAAAAAGCAACAAAATGCAATTGTAGGAAAGACATGTCTAGTCTAAATTATGCATGTAGAAAATGGAATCACAAATACGTAGCTGAGATACGTGGGGAAGAATCACTTTTGAGGTGGCTTTTTCTTCCGCATACTACACTCAATTCCTGGATGATTAATTCAGAGTAATTACTTAAATTCTAGATATCAAATTTTGATGAGATGACTCTTCTCTTGAGTGAATAGATTTACAATTTAATTCTCTAATTTTTTTGTTAGATCCATCAATGTTCTAATTACCTATAACACCATTTGATATGGAGAATTGTTTCACTATGTGCCACTGATTTCAGATGGCTAACCACAGCCCTGAATTAGGCACCATTACAGTATCTAATGGCCTGAACCTAAACCAATTGGACCTGTGAGTGGTTAGCTCAGTGCAAGAGGAATACATTGCCTTTTGAAATAAGTTCCTTGAGCTCAATTTCACATGCAGAAGGGCAGTTAAATAAATATACATTTTTTTGTCTATATCAAAACTTTAACAGATCTTCTCTGTCCTTTCATATTTTTTACCCTCTATGAATCTACACCTGGTTTTCTGTATGTGGGTTTTTTTTCTTGCAAATATATGAGTGGTACTGGAGTTTGTGTTACTGTGTGTATGAATTAAAATGGAAATTGTGTCTTTGCTTTTTTTCAGTAATGGCAGAGTTAATCCTTTCTTTTCCCAATCCCCCAAAGTATTTTTTTTTTCTTACGGCCCTTCCATGTTCTGCCAATGCAGTCTACAAACCTAACACACCATAACTGTCTGTGCTAGTTATCATATTTAATCTTGCTACTGTAAAAATGTCTGGACAGTCTTTATTGTCATGATCTCTCTCTCTTAGATCAAAGAAGGGTTATAAGAGTGAATTTGTTCCTTGCACAAAGACAATTCAAACTCTAAAGGACAACTGGAAATAAAAGGACTGAAGTCAGTGATGACATGGCCATGATTTATGCTGCCAAAAGCCTTTAAGGAGTTCTAAGAAATACCATTTTTAAAGACCACTAAAGCATTTTGTCTTTCCTTGTAAATTCAAAGTGTGCAAGCTTTTCTGTTCCCTTGACCTAGCACTTGCGCATTTCATCTTACCCAGAATTTCTAGTAGATCGAGAACACTGATTGAAGTGCTATAGCCTGTTGCTGGTTCAGTAGCTCATTCTACATTCTGTCTGAAAAAAACCACATCATTTTCTATTGTGCAGTTTCCATGTGCACAAATGATAAAAGAAGTTAAGATTTGTAAATGTTATTTATTCTACGAACTTGGGAAGATGCAACAGAAATGAATACAAAAAAAAGACACCTCTCAGCAAGATCTGCGCTGTAAGTGTAGAAAACACAGGGTACCTCATTATCACAGAAATAGACAGCAATATCTGCCTAAGGTGGTAATGGCTTTTCCTAAGATCTCTTAAAATTCAAACACAAATGTCAAATTGCAATTTCTTTCAAGAAAGCTGTGTCATACTTGAAATTTATTCATATAAGTTTAAAGAAATATCCCTCAGGGAAACAGAGCCTCAATTTTTCATTGCTACAGATAAAACAGAAAGCTATGTATGGGGCTAGAAACATAAGAGACAAGAAAACAAAAAGGAGGCCTTGCAAATGGCACTGAATCCAGAAGCAGGCACTTTTAAAAGGGGCAATTTGCTCATCTCTAACTGTTTTAACCTTCTAATTTTCTCTTATTTCCCCATCTGAAATCCAACCTCTCTGCTCTTCAGATCAGGCACTGAAGATTTTATGTTTTATAGTGATAATACTCAAAAAGCAATTTAGATATGAGTGAACACAGTAGCTTATATTTTCTGAATAATTTGTGGCAGTCCTTTAAAAGTAATTCACATAACCTGCATGTTTGTGCGGATTGCTTACCATCAGAGAAAGCAGTAAAACCCCACAGTGCAAAACCCCAAACTAAAATGACAATAACTGTAAGACAGTAATAGCTAATTTTATCAGGTATAAATGGGCAGGGACTGTAGAGGATTATGTATGGTGAAAGTTGCCCAATTTTTTTCAAACTGAATTGCATTTTGAACATATCCTTTCAACTGCTTATAGGGATCTGGTTTCCAGAAAGCATTACTGATCAACATTTCTTAATGGCAGAAACATAGCTTTTAGACATGTTAAGGGTGAAATCTTCAAAATGCCTAGTCTTCTGCAATATCATTCTACACGGATAGATTGGATATAGGCAAGCAGCATTTGCATTTTCTAAATGAAAAGAAAGAGGAAGAAATAGTAGTAATAAAAAATCTGTTTTAAAAGAACGAGAAAGACAAAACCTGTAAGTAGGTACCGTTTAGCATATTTTAATCAATGCTCAAGAAAGTTGTATTCACCTTAAGGAGGGAAGACTCTAGTCCAGTGTGGAGTTAATACTGTAGCATGACAATTATTTTTAAATGTTAGGTCCAACTGAATCAAATACAGTTGTTTAAATTAAGAGGCTTAATGATAGAATATTCATTAACCACAAGTCTCAAAGGCAAATGAATTTTAAATTATTTCAGAGGGTTTTTTTATTTGTAAAACCTCATAACCTTCTTTTATGTTATTCACTCTTACTGAAAAGCTATTGAATGAATTCTAAAAAAAATAGGAATACAGTTAATGCTGTAAACAAAATGGAAATTGATCAACAATTTGCATGTAATCAAATGAAGAAATGGTGGAGTACTAAATTTAAAGGATGACTCCTTATAATCTTGCAGAATCCCTTTGAATTATAATTAATTTTTGATCTTCTTACTAACATACCTTTAAACCAATAACTATCACTTGCTTTGATCAAGTATTTTTTTGCATAGGCTAGTCCTGTTCTTAATAAACTGTTAGCAAGGTATTTTCAGTAAGATGCAAACAAGTAATAAAGGGAAAGTTCATTGTGTGATACTTAGAAGTTACTGACTCTACATGGAGAAAATTACCCTTGTTCAATGACCCTTTTCACAGGTGAATGCCTGATTATGTAAACATCAGCTTATGAGAACATCAGGGTAATTTTAAGTCTGTAAACAGGGCTACATGAGAAAGTTACAAAGACATGTAATTTATCTGTTTAGAGCCTAGAAGTTGGCCAGAACACTGTAATAAATCAAGTGGAAAAGACTATGTTAAATACCTTGCAGTACTACAATCAAGTCTCATATTTTGAATCTAAGATGAATCTTATTTAATTTTACCTATCTAAAAGTTAGGGTCCCATTTAAAGCCAGTCATCAAGGCTCCTATTATAGTCATAGAAAGAGGTAGGCATCTAAAAAGTTTGTTCATATCTTCATGTAGATGTATAACATGGTGATACCTTAGTTTCAGACAAAGTAAGATGAAATCCCAGCCACATCTGTATAACATACAATGGGAATGCTGATAAACAAACAAACAAACAAACAAACAGTATGCCAAGAAGACAGAAAACATTTAGAAGTAAAGAAGCAATTTTGAAGTATAATGTTACGGACTGCTCAGCAAACGACATTTACATTCTGTTATCACAGAATTCCTTGTTAAATGACCACCATCACCACCATTTCAGAGCTAAAGATGAGGCAATGTAAACTCAAACTCCCTTCTGCTATAACACGGGCTGGTGTGATTGCTTCACAAAAAGGCCTGTTGTAGTTTAGCCCCAGTCAGCAACTAAGCACCACACAGCCGCTCGCTCACTCCCCCACCCTCGTGCGATGGGGGAGAGAATCGGAAGGCCCAAAGTAAGAAAACTCGTGGGTTGAGATAAGAAGAGTTTGATAATTAAAATAAAACAGCAATAATAGTAATAATAATATAATGAAAGGAAAAATAATGAGAGAGAGAGAGATAAAACCTTGGAAGAAGGGGGGAAAAAAAACCAAACAAAACTAAACAACAAGTGCTTCAACCGCTCACCACCTGCCGACCGACGCTGCCGGTCCCCGAGCCGCGATCGCTGCCTCCCCCAGCCAATTTCCCCCAGTTAATATACTGGGCATGGCATCACATGATATGGAATACCCTTTGGCCAATTCGAATCAGCTCTCCTGGTTGTATCCCCTCCCCTCCCAGCTTCTTGTGCACCTGGCAGAGCATGGGAAGCTGGAAAGTCCTTGACTAGTGTAAGCACTACCCAGCAACAACTAAAACATCAGTGTGTTATCAACATTATTTTCATACTAAGTCTAAAACACAGCACTATACCAGCTACAGTGAAGAAAATTAACTATCCCAGCTAAAACCATGACAGGCCTAAAGAATCACGCTTGCATAAACATTTCTCAGTAACATTCCTCACCTTTTTTCCACTACTGGAAAAAAAAGAGGAGCTCACTGCTTGCAATTTACCACTAAAATATGATTGTCTGAGTGATGGACTGTACTGGTTGAAGCCAACACAGTGCAAACTGTATTAAGTAGTACCTTCTACTTCTGTTTTGGACCTTGATGACTGATCCTTTGAAAAGGGGATTACTGGGGAGTTAAAAATGTTAAAATAATGATGTCTCAATGTTTTACTTCTTGGATATCATTGAATCACAGGGATGAGGATCACAAGATTTTAGAGAAGGTTAAGACTGGCAAGAAAAGTATCTTTTGATTTGAATGGGATTACATGTCTCGAAGTCAATTAATTTTTCTGAATTTACCAGCTGGGAGTTCTATACTCTTGAAGGTAAATTGGTATCTTTTCATTGATTTCTGGTGATTAGAGTGGATTTGACTGAGGCCCTGACAAACATGGATAGCAAGACATTGTTTATCTTATTTTACTTTCTTTATCTTGAATACTTTGAGGTGTTATAAAGGTGAGAATTTTTTAAACCTAATATGCTTTGAACAATTCCAGTTTGTGTATATATGGAAACCCATATATTTGTCTCTTTGCCACAAATCAGTTTGGAATGAAAAGTAAGTTAGTTTTAAAAGAACAACAAGAGTTAGTGGACAAGTCTTCTCTTGATGAACAATAGCCCAAAATACATGATAGCTGAGTAAAGGATTTGTTTATATCTGCATTGCATTGTACGTGTCACTTAGATTTGTCATAAAAGGATGAGACTCTATGGCAGTTTTGTATATTGAAGCTATATTGCTGAAGGGAAGGAAAAAGGTCTGTAATGGTTCCCTCCATGGAAATGGACAGCATAAAAACATTATATTAAACTTTGGAGGAGCAATGTATGTGACAGAAAATAATATTTTCCAATATCTATCCTAGCTGATGAGACAAGACTTTCATGAAGGCTCTGAAGTTCTGTAAAACTATTTTTTTGACACTTGCTAAATATAGCTTAATGACAGTGACATTTTAGCCTAATTTGTTCTTTTAACCATTTTCATTAAAAATGCTTCATTTACTTTAATTTTCCATCTACCTCTCCTTTTCTTTTTCATGCATTTGTTTATTTGCTACTGGAGAGAGTAGCCTAATCCAAACTTTTTAGATTTTGAAGAGTATAACTTAAAATCACAGACATTGCAAATTTGCCCAGATATGGGGATAACAAACTCTAAGAATTCTGTGGGGTTATTTTTTCATTTGTTACAATGACAGTAAGTCATTATGTCCAAGATAACTGTTTCTATTAATCTATATGTATATGCCAAGGGTTATTTCTGGGAACAGATTCATATATTATTATGAAACCACAATTTATAACGCATATGCTTTCCTAAGAAAAATCTTTAATAATGATCTCCTGTAATGAACATGATGAATTCAAGATTCAGAGTAGGAGTTTTTGTCTCAAGATCTTCCTACAGAAGCAATTAGAACTCATGGAATGCAATAAGGAGGTTGGTACATTAAAATGCTATGGGCTGAATATAACCGAACTTGGAGGAAAGTAAAGATTGAACGTTGATTTGAGGCTAAAACTCTTAGCAGGAACTCAGTGAGCTTATATTCTATATCCCAATATTACTATCCATATTCTTTGTGTCCTTGAATCTACTATCTAAATTTTCTGTGCCTGTTTGGCAGTATATGTAGCTTTTGGTAATTCATTGGCTCAAATTCATTCTTCAGCTAGCTTAAGGATTTTAGTCCCTATAATTTTTGCTGGAAATAGTGGAAGTATATTCAAGAATCTAATAATTTCTCTGATTGTAATTAACATTCAGGTTTTCAGTCTACATTAAATGTGGACCAATTCATGTTCCTTTATATTTCTTCTGCTTAAAATGCAGTTCTTTCCCTTGGTGTAAATCATCCATCACATTCTTCCCACCCTGTTATATACTTTTGGATAGCCTCTCCCTATAGATGTTCTCTACTAACATTTTACTAGCATAAACAAATAAAAAATTCTTAGTCTAATTCAGTGTGCTTTCATATATCCAAATAGACTTTCTTTGCATTTGCTCTGCTACCAACTCACCTTTCTTGAATCCACATGTCTCACCAGGCTGTTCAATGGCTTTAGTCTTTCTCTTTCTTTAATGCTCAGCTTTTCACCATCAGTAAAACACACCACTAGGCAACATGTAACATTCTGGTTATTGACAATAGAAGGGTCTGTAGAACTAAGTCAGGCTGAGCCTTGTAGGCACAATTTCCCACTTACACCACATGAAGTGCTTATCATTACCCTTTTACTGACTAATACACAAAGTCCTTTTTCATTTCTAACTGATCAATTTCCAGGTAATACTAAAATACTAGGTTACTAGCCCCTATTAAATTCTGTTTTACTACTTCAGTTCTCAAAGTCTGCTTATGCTTTTTGTGAGATACCCCACTTCTCCTCCTCTATATAGATCATGTCTTTCAGGTTTGTGTCATGCATGAGCATAGTTCCCTAGTACAATTCACTTTAAGATAAGGTCACTAATGAAAGCATTAAATAAGGTCACATGTAAAACTATTTGTTGAAGGACCCTGGTAATCATTTCCAGCTCCCAAATTCTCCCGTGAATACAACTTATTTTCATCTTCTGTGTAGACAATTTCTTATCCACCTCACACTTGTACAAATCCCAATCTTCTCCTGACTTGAGGCAAGGAGCAGAAAAGTATGCATTTACACTGCTACTTCAGGGACTTCTATTGCTACTTCAGATTCCAAAATCCAGTTGTTTCAGGGAAGTTATTCAAGCACTGGAATTTCCACTGGCCCCAGTCCTTATCAATCCTAACCCAGGTTCCTCTGTTTCTGTTGTTCATGTTTTCCAGTGCCCCAGTATATATCACGCACTTTTTGTCTACCCCGCAGAGTCTGCTGGCTTATTCACATTTTCCAGTTGTACATACCTATTATCCTACCAAGGAGAAATATGTGCAGAATACAGTTGTCCTGAGTATGGAAGTGAGTATCATAATTAAAAAAACAGAAGTATCTCACAAGTCTGAGCACTTTTCACAGCTAAACTTGGAGAATAGACCTTTGCATGTTTAAGTTCAAATTCAGGTCACTGTGAAGCTTAATCTATTAATGTGTGTGAAGCACTAAGGTACTACAATGATCACCTCCACAGAAAAGCTTGCTGACCTCTGAGAAATAAGTGTCCACATTTCTGGTAAACAGATGAAAACGCTCTAGTGTCTTTGGTGTTAACCCACTGCAGGAGCTACCTAATATTCAGCAAACACATCATAATTTTCCAAAGCCCTAGCTTTTAAGAAAGGCATAGTTAAGCTGGATAGGGAAGTAAAAGAACCTGACTCATTCTAGCAGAGTCTAGACTGAACACCAATTTTTCTGGGAACTCTCAAAAATAGATGGAAAAATTTAACTGACACTTTCATTTTTTACAAAACAGAGATCCACTTTTCAGTTAGCAGCCTAGTAGCTGCAAGATATAGGACAAAATGAGATGTCAGCAAAAGATTTTTAGCCACGTTGACCACCCTGAAAAAACTGCAGGCTACAATTTCGAATTGTGCATGTAAAGGGCTTACATACCGTGATACAAGTCACATATATACAAAGCTAATGAGATGGGTTTCATTATTAATTGACAGTGATGAGCTAAGCCCCAATTCAGTATTGCATCTAAAGGCTTCATAAAATTATTCCTTTTCCATTAAATAAGGGAGATAAAGTATCCATTAAAATATTTTGATTTATACTTTTATTTATTGATAGCAAGCCACTAATTTCCTTAGTTTACAAGCATACAAATAAACTATCTATTAGAACAGTATGAACTATCACCACGCATCACTAGCAGTAGCTCCACCTGCATTTTTTTCTGTGGTATGTCTGCCACAATCAAAGTGGTTTTTCATTCTTACTGATTTAAACTTTTCTTGTTGACTATATTGTAATTTCTTTATGCTCTGCAATTTTTGAATGTTATCTGAAACCTGTTCTACCAATCCATAACTAAGCTCTACCTTTACCTTTCTTTATGGCAATGCCAGCTTGAGGAGTGGCCACAGCTTTTATTTTTCTCTCCAAAGGTATTTTTAACCTATGTCAAGTCACTGATTTATATACAACACAGTCTAAAATCAAGTGCATAGAGTCAACTAGTGGCAGGAAGGCTAGAGTGAATGACAAGATGGAGTAAGGCCCTTAGTGGGTTCTGCTACCATGAAAGAGGTATGTGCATCTATGCCCTGAGCAAGATTTTCAGCTTTGCCAAATCTCTACTATGTCTGCACTGTTGTTGACAAGAGAGGCAACCATCTAGCCTGGTGATTCAGAGTAGCAAAAGTTAGTTAGGTAACTTAGCTACTGAACTAAACACTTCATGTCCCTTTACTAGGCATAGAGGGATGTGGGAAACCTAAAGGCACCATAGATGGTTATAATACATAATTCTATACAGACTACATAACATAACATAGTGCATCAGATGTAATCAATATGCATAACCTAATGCAACATTTATATTCACTTCTGGTTTTAATACAGTTTGCATATGAGAAAAGTCTGTATCACTATTAATTTTTGTATCAGGTTTTTCTAAGTTTTATTGGTTTATTCTTAACCTCTGTAGAGAAAATTTTAAATTTCAGGAACTGCCTATCACCATAAATTATAAGATAAATGTTTTTAAAACAGGTACAAACAAAAGCAGCATACAACAAATTACAGTATTGACAGAAAAGTTACAAATATACAGCAGTTGCTAGAAAGAGATAATGACTTTGGTGTACAGTTACATAAATATTTATTTTACAAAGGAATATATGTTTTGTTAACCCACAGAAGTCATAGGTTCATCAAGCCCTGGTGACTAGTGAAAAAGATGGGGCTTCCAATATTAGGCAACACTCAGTCTGTTATTTTACAAGAATTTTAGGGACAAGCTGACCTAGATGTCCTGCTAATAAAAACAAAAGTTCCTTCTTTCTGTGTATGGAGCCAAAAGCATTAAATTAACCAGTTACACTAGTGCATGATCAGTCACTTCTTGGATTCCCCGCAAGCTCCATTCGCTACTCATTGTACTGTAGAAGTCCCCAAATAGCCATTATCACCGCATCAGCACAGATGTATGTCTTTCACAATTCTATGTTTTTAATATACAATTTCTAAAACACTTGTGTCTATTACAAAACAAAACTGTAAGTAACTGAGCTGCAGTATGACAACACAAAGTATTCATAATCCCCAGCAAGCAGTTATTCCCATCTATCATTCATTGCAAGTAACATTCTTCATCACTGCTTCACCTGCTGTACCATGCACAGTCTGGATAACTACTGGGTGCTGGACAGGCTGTCAGGACTCATCTCAAATGGTGCAAAGTTTTTCATTTACCTGTAACTGCTACAGGTTAAAGGTATCATTAGTTTATTATCAATAATTTAAGAATACGATTAAGCTGGTTTCTAACTTTTTTTTTTGGCAGTGTCTGTTGCTCCTTACCATCTGTAGAATGAATTGATAATCATAACTTAAATACAGCACGTACTGTATATGTATATGTACACTATAACTAGAGTGTTCTTGGAAGCATTGTTCTGATGATTAAAGGAAACAAAAAAATACTAAAAGTCTTTATGATAAATATAGATACATTCATAAATCCTATACTCTTGAAATGAGGAAAAAAATCTTTTCTTTTTCAAGTCCTTTAAAATCACCAAGTGTGAAAGAAAAAAGCTTAACTCAAAGCTTACTGAAATCAAAATCCTATTGTCCTAATCAGGGGGTTGTCAATACAGCCCAAACAATAAAACATACACCATAAGACAGAAGTGGACCCTGTCTGAAAAAGTTTGTTTTTTTAGTAAGAATTATGCTATAAAGTGGTGGACTAATCACCTGAATCACTGGAGAAAAGTGGCAGATGGAGCAGGTGAGTGAGGGGAAGGATGAGGGGGCACCTGTGCAGTGATTTACTCCCTTTGCAGTGTCAGCCAAATCAGAAGTAAAGGAGAAAGCCATGCTCATTGTGGTCTAACATGAGTCAATTTGTGACTGTATCCCCCTGAGTGAAGTTAATCAATTTTATGACATTTTTAAGCCTAAACATCTTAATGATAAAAAATGACATTTATTCTTTTTTTTTACTTCAAGTGCCATTAAAGAAAAGAAAAAAAATTACGAAGAACTTTTTGTTCTTGAAACTTACCTTATTACACCAATTGTTTAATTTTTTTTTAGTCGATGATCCTGTGGAAAGTAATGAGTTGCCATTGTTCATTCAAACTTACAGTAGCACTTCACTCCTGAATTCTTTCTAATTTTCTAAGAAACTGATCAAATGAATCCCTCTTGCTGAACAAATTGAAAATATTATCAGTCATGACTAGAAAAAATTAATTAAGAAGTGCTGAGAATATAGGAACAAAGATTAAAGATACATTTTCCTTAATTTTGAGTCATTATTTTGCATAATCATCAGCACTCTTGTGATTGAAGGCACTCCTGAAAAATCATGCACATCATTTAACAAGTAGCCTGATCTAGACTTCAGAAATTATTTAAGATTGAAAAAACAGAAATTACTCTATCATAAGGACAGATGTAAGGGAGATTTCCACCTAGAAATAGTAAGATATTTTGAGTTCAGTAGTTACAGAAGATGACTGAGGAACCTTGAAGCTTTTCAGCTTTTTCTATGAGTGAGAAGAGGGATAAATTTGTGCAGTTATGCAAGGGTGTGAGGATTTTCATGCTGCTTCTTCCTCCTCCTTCCTTCTTCATGCCCTTGGGCTCTTTGCATCCCATGATATGGTGATACAAGCTATAATGAATGCATATATGATAATGTCAGATGGAAAAGTGGGTTGGAAGACCACTAGAAAATAACCACACAACTCTGACCTGTACTCACAAATGTACTAACTGGGCTGGATTGGCGTTGGAAGTAGTATAGCAATTCTTATTCCACAAAACACAAAATATACACACAAATCAAAGCTTAATCCTCTAAAAAGTGTTTAGACCAATACATCATAGACCTAGGGAAAGAGGTCACAGACCAGTTGTCATGAGGTAAGGTCCCGCCCAGCAGTTTGAACTCAACTTGTGGTAGCACTTCCTTAGGCTCTGCCTTCCACATGGTATCAAACATCAGTGTATTCTCCCCCTACCTCATCGGCTGCTCGCACTGTTTATGGTTTTCTGCATCAGTTTGTCAGCACAAGCAGTCAATGACCTCGCCAGATCTGCTATAGTTTTGACAAGTGACTAAGACTGCTGCCAGTGAGAGCGTAAGTGGTGCAGAAGAGCAGTGATGAAACATGGATATACCATAAGATCCTTCAACTGTGTAAGTTGTTACTTTTGTCACCTTATCAGGCCTAAAGACATATCAAGAACCTCCTGGTCTCTTGGATATGTCTGCATAATATATTGTAGACAGAAACAAACCCCCTTCATCATGATTTTGTCTGGCAAAATCTGCTTAACCAAGCTCTACTCCAACTTTCAGTTCAAAGCTTGCCCATACCCTGACAGCAAAAAGCACGGACAGAACAGGTTCTCATCTTCCAACAGCAGATATTGTGCACAGCTTTTAAGAGTATCATCACGGGACCCCAAACCTATCTCTGAACCCAATAATGGAATCACTTGCTTTTCCCTCTCTCTGCCAGGCCCTAGTTTTATTTTACTGTTTGCTAGCTGAGAATACTTCCATCAGTCTGATTTCTCTCCCTTACCTCAGGTGCTGTTTTCCCTGTGAGCAATAACCACAGTATCCATGGTATCCAAACAGTCATATTGAAAAAAGATAATATTTACAAAAAGCAACAGCCTTGCAGAGAAAGGCATATCAAAATGATAAAGCAGACTATGTCTGTGATATGTATGAAGCCTGTTTACATGGTGTGACAATTCTGATTGTTCTAAGCCTCTTCTGGGACTGGTAGAGTCTTGATGTCACTCTCTTCCCTGAATCTACTGCTACTTTACCCTCCCTTGTCTTCACGGAATCACAGAATGGTGGGGGTTGGAAGGGACCTCTAGACATCATCTCATCCAACCCCCCTGCTTGAGCAGGCACACCTAGAGCAGGGTGCACAGGACCGCGTCCAGGAGGGTTTTGAATATTTCCGGAGAAGGAGACTCCACAACCTCTCTGGGCAGCCTGTTCCACTGCTCTGTCACCCTCACAGAAAGAAGTTTTTCCTCATATTCAGGTGAAACTTCCTGTGTTCAAATTTGTGCCCATTGCCCCTTGTCCTGTCATTGGGCACCACTGAAAAGAGTCTGGCCCCATCCTCTTGACACCCACCCTTCAAATATTTATAAGCATTGATAAGATCCCCCCTCAGTCTTCTCCAGGCTAAACAAACCCAGGTCTCTCAGCCTTTCCTCTTAAGAGAGATGCTCCAGCCCCCTGATCATCTTCATAGCTCTCTGCTGGGCTCTCTCCAGTGGTTCCCTGTCTTTCTTGAACTGGGGAGCCCAGACCTGGATGCAGTACTCCAGATGTGGCCTCACTAGGGTGGAGTAAAGGGGGAGGATAACCTCCCTCAACCTGCTGGCCACACTCCTTTTAATGCACCCCAGGATACCATTGGCCTTCTTGGCCACAAGGGCAAATTGCTGGCTAATGGTCAACTTGCTGTCCACCAGCACTCCCAGGTCCTTCTCAGTGGAGCTGCTTCCCAGCAGGTCAGCCTCCAACCTGTACTGGTGCATGGAGTTGTTCCTTCCCAGGTGCAGGTCCTTACACTTGCCCTTGTTGAATTTCATGAGGTTCCCCTTGGCCCAGCTCTCCAGACTGTCCAGGTCTCGCTGAATGGCAGCACAGCCTTCTGGTGTATCCAACACTCCTCCCAGTTCTGTACCATCAGCAAACTTGCTGAGGGTACGCTCTGTCCCTTCGTCCAGGTCATTGATGAGTATGTTGAACAGGACTGGACCCAGCACAGACCCCTGGGGAACACCACTAGTTACAGGCCTCCAACCAGACTCTGCCCCATTGATCACGACCCTCTGAGCTCTGCCATTCAGCCAGTTCTCAGTCCACCTCACTGTCCACTCATCTAACCCACACTTGCTAAGCTTACCTATGAGGATGTTATGGGAGACAGTGTCAAAAGCCTTGCTGAAGTCGAGGTGAACAACATCCACTGCTCTCTCTTCATCTACCCAGCCAGTCACGCCATCATAGAAGGCTATCAGCTTGATCAAGCATGGTCTCCTCTTGGTGAATCCATGCTGACTACTTCTGGTAACCTTTTTTTCCTCTACATGCCTGGAGATGATCTCCAGGATGAACTGTTCCATCACCTTTCCAGGGATGCAGGTGAGGCTGACTGGCCTATAGTTTCCCAGGTCTTCCTTGTCCTTTTTGAAGACTGGAGTGGCATTGGCTACCATCCAGTCCTCGGGCACCTCTCCTGTCCTCCATGACCTTTCAAAGATGATGGAGAGTGGCTTAGCGACAGCATCCACCAGATCCCTCAGCACCTGTGGGTGCATCCCATTGGGGCCCATGGATTTGTGAGGATCAAGGTTGCCTAAGTGATCTCTAACTCAATCCTCTTCAACCAAGGGGAAGTCTTCCTTTCTCCAGCTTTTCTCTCTCACCTCTGGGGGCTGGGATGCCTGAGGACCAGCCTTAGCAGTAAAGACAGAAGCAAAGGCGGCATTCAGTAACTGCCTTCTCTGCACCCTGCATCACCAGGGCACCCACTTTGTTCAACAGCAGGCCCAGAGTGTCCCCAGTCTTTCTTTTACTCCTGATGTATTTAGAGTAGCCCTTCTTGTTATCCTTGACATCCCTTGCCAGACTGAGTTCCAGCTGGGCCTTGGCCTTCCTCGTTGCATCTCTGCATACCCTGACAATGTTCCTATATTCTGCTGTCATGGTGTAGCCCCAGTCAGCAACTAAGAACCACACAGCCGCTCACTCACTCCCCCCACCCCAGTGGGATGGGGGAGAGAATCAGAAGAGCAAAAGTAAGAAAACTCATGTGTTGAGATAAGAACAGTTTAATCATTTAAAAAAAAATAGTAATAATAATAATAATATAAGTATAAAATATAAATAATAAATAAATATATAAATATGATATATAAAAAGGAAAATAACAAGAGAGAGAGACAGAGGTGAAACCCGGAAGGCAGGTGGGGTAGGAAACAACAAGTGATGCACCTGCTCACCACCCACTGACCGATGCCACCAGTCTCTGAGCCGCGATCACTGCTTCCCCTGGCCAACTCCCCCCAGGTAATATGCTGAGCATGATGTCATATGATATGGAATATCCCTTTGGCCAGTTGGGGTCAGCTGTCCCAGCTGTCTGTGCCCCCTCCTCTTCCAGCTTCTTGTGCACCTGGCAGAGCATGGGAAGATGGAAAAGTCCTTGACTAGTGTAAGCACTAGGTAGCAACAACTAAAACATCAGTGTGTTATCATTGTTCTCATACTAAATCCAAAACACAGCACTAACCAGCTAGTAGGAAGAAAATTAACTCTATCCCACCCAAAACCATGACATCCTCCCAAGTGGCCAGTCCCTTTTTCCACATACTGTAAACCTCCTTCTTCCATTTGAGCTTTTCTAGAAGCTCTTTGCTCATCCATGTGGGTCTCCTGGCTCCTCTGCTTGACTTCTTCCTCACAGGACTGCACCAATCTTGAGCTTGGAGGAAGTGGTCCAGCAGTAAACCTCTTTTTAAAAGCAGTTCCCAAGGGAAAGGAGAGGCAGGCCCTCATTTCTAGCTTTCTTCACAACAGCTTTTATCAGTGAAGCAGCTGACCTTGGGCTCAGCCAGCTAAACCCCTTAACTTAGCCTCATCAGCTCCCAGAATAGCAGAAATTTCCTCAGGGCCCTGACACAGGTTGTGAAATATATAGGAGCATTTCTTCCAGTTTAAAAACATTTAAACCAGGGCATGTGCCCACCGCTAGGCTGAAACCTGCTCTGATTAGGGAAATTCTGTATTTGTTTGCTTGTGTCGCTTCATGGACATATTAAGTCCTTGTGTTCTGAGGTGCAACTGAGTTGATTTCTATTGAGGAAGTTGATTGATAGACAGTTTTGAAAGTGTAAGTTAAATTCAAACAAATGGCCCACTGCATAGGAGTTTGCATCTCCTTAGTATTTCTAAAATAGGCTAAGATTTTCAGACATAAAATGCCTTAGAAGTGAAAAGCATTTTTGCTTTGTAGGAATTAGGTACTAAGAGAGAATTTGAACAGAAATTATGATGAATTTAAGGGCCTTCCAGAACATAATGTAGCAAGTATAACACAGATCTCATAAGCAGCAATTAATGGGCTTTCTTATGTTGGTAGCTTGAAAAAGAATGAAAATAAATATAGAGAACACTATCCAGCAAACCTACTTACCCCTGCAAATACCCATTACTGAACAGAAGTAGAAGATTAGGCGGGCCAGGGCAGCAGTATAAATCCAGAGTAAATACTGAAGACAGTGAAGTTACTCCACATTTATACTGATTTAACGGAGAGAAGAAAAAGGTCCATTGAATATAATTGAATCAAAGAGTTTTCCATTAAGTCCAAATGACTTTCACAGCAGGAGGCTTCTGAAAGCTCAGAGGAGAACAGTCCTTTCAGAACAATAACATTTCGCTTTTCTTCAATGTTTTAATCTTTACTGTTTGGACACAGTATTTCAAAATCACTCATGATATGCTATGTTTTTTACATTCGCTATATTTGATGCCAAACACTATTGAATTCCAGTAAAAAAATCCATGTTTTCTATAGGCATTTACTTATACTTTCTGTATTTTATGTCTTTGGATTTTTTTTTTTATCTCCTATGTTATTGTACAATTTATATGGAATTGAGTATTATCTGGTTTACATACTTTCTTTTGGAAGCTCTGGCCATGTGTGAGACACTTCAGGAATCATAAAGATTAGAAAATTTCTATTGTATTACTGAAAGGTTAGACATATGGCCAAAAACCAAGGTTCATATGAAGAAAAAAATATTGTTTTTCAAAATCACAGTTGTTTTTGCATAGTGTAGAGATGAAGTATATTAATAAAACATGTTAAGGATTGTATTTATTTCCAACTATTCCAAAGGTATATTGTTTCCAAGGGTTTTGGGGGGGGTTTGTTTGTTTGTGCATTTTTTTTGTGAGCTCCAGTTCTGATATTTATTATACCTTCCACCCGTCAGAAAATACCTGGGAAAAAATTAAAGTTACAAAGTTACATATACATAATGACTTCATGAATAATACCTATACCTACAGGTACTAAATAAAACAGTGGAAAAATTAGATATATAAATCTTTGTAAAACTTTAAAGTATATCTATATGTCCTCATATTAACAATTTCTAGCAACACATACATGGGATTTTTGCCCTGGGGACCAGTCCCTCTTGAAAATATTAAGGCTACTTACCTAAATAAGAGTTACCCATTTTTTATCATAGCAACAGGTCTCTGAATTCTTACAATATATGCATATGTGTATGTAACTATATATGCTCATGCAACTTGATATATATACACTAATATCTTTAATATAGTAATGCCTGTACAATGTTATAGACAAATAGAACCATATGGAAACACTAAAGCTAGCATTTATTTATTTATTTATTTGAATGTTCTTTATACAAATATCCTTTGACCACTCTTGGAAAATAGATTACACAAAAATGGAGACTGCTGATAACCAGGGATATTACAGATGTTAATTTTTTAAAACTAGTGACTAAAAAGTGAAGTAAGACTGTTAAAACCACAGTTACAAAGTAATTAATGGTGTGTTTTCCTTTTTAATTGAAAGTGAAATTGTAGTTCTGGCTCAGCAACTGTGACTCTATTTCAGGTTTTTACTCTTTTTCATTAAGTAAAGCCTTTTCATTTAGCTGGTAGAGACAGTAGGTAATGCAATCTTGAGTTAATAAGTAAAAAAGCATACTATGAGAGGTACTAGATTTCCTTTTCCAGGATCAGACTATGTTTAGGCACATTTCCTTTTTCCACAATAAAAGCCTATTAAAACATGCATATCTCTTTCAGGGTATGATTCATTTCTCCTCACAACTTTAGCCACTCAACCTGACTTACATGAATCTGGTTATTTTTTGCACTATTTCATAATTAATTATCTAATTCTATGGAGGGATCAGTTAGGAAAAAGTTTTTCACTTTGCACATATTTGTTAACATTTTTAATAGTCTTCTTTTTTTTTCTTCTTCTTATCACTCTCTTATCCCCAAAAAGAGAGAAGAGATGCATGAAGGTCACTACTGAAGATTCATAAACCATTGTGAATAATGTCAGAACTATAATTTAATTAGTGACACATCTGTCACTTTCTGTTTGACGAGCACTAAATGTCCAATTATCATTTAATATCTGCTCTAATCAGTTCTGGCAAATTTTGCAGGCACACTAGAGATGACATTAATAGATGGAAGTGAGGCTACCTTTGCAAAATTATCAGAGAGAGAAAGCTTGTGCCATTTTGACTTACAATGGGGAAGGCATGAATTCACTCCAATTAGTAGCAAAGACATTTTAAGCAGACTGTGTTACTGCATATTGCTAACTACAGCTTTTAGTTGATTTTTTGAAGTTTGGAAAAACAATTTTAATTTTTGTGGAATTTGTTATTCTTGTTGGTGTCCAAAAATAATATTAAACATATTCTCAGTGCCTCTGCCTTCAATCTCTTTGTCTTTATTTTCTTCATGAATTAGTTTGTACTTTCTGTTTCTTCATTCTCTTTCTGACATTAGCACCCGCAAACAAAAGACCCATGGGGTTCTTCATAAAGAAAGGAAAAAATACATGTGAAGTAAATATGAGTAGATGTTTTTTAAAAAAAAATGAAATACACAACACAGACATACAAAAAATATTGGGTGAAAAATTTTACTCTTTTGCTGGGACAGAGAACTAATCACCGCCATGACCTTCTTCTGGTAAAGGAAGAACAAAAGAAAAATATAACCTCTTAATGAGAATGTACAGCACATGTGTTTTTCAGACAAGAAACAGAAAATTACCACATGTTGAAAGCATGGAATAACTTGCTGGTAAGACTGATGACCTATGAAACAGGTATTGACAGCATCATAAAATGCATTTCTCCACTTGTAATGAGAGATTAAAAACCCTACTTATCCACACCTTGGGTCAAGGTCAGGCAGCCTATACCTTCCCAGATTTGAGATCAATAACGTAACAGTCTCTGAAAAAGGCTTTTGACTTGACAAGAAGCTTCCTCTAATAAACAAGTGCTGCTCACTTGACACTTTAGATTTAGTCCCGAACTCTGATTCCAAGTAAAATCCTTCATCACTTGGAAAGAAAATATGGCAACCCCCCCTGTTTATAATATGACTCTATAGGTTTGCTGCTTAGTAGCTAATAAGATTGGGATTGCTGCCTGGCACATCCACTGCAGTGATAAAATAACCAGCTAAAAGTAGACATAAAATAAAGCCCCTTTCCCTTCCTGCTATATGTTTTGGCAGCAACTCCAAAGCTAGAATGTCATTTCTGATACTTCCATATTTCTACTAATAAGATTGCATCTGAGATTCTACTGACTATGGCTTGAATTTGTAAGAACTTGTCAGGATGTTATGATCTGCTTGACCCTTCATTATTCTATCCAACCCAACACACATCATAGCACTGAGTATTTAGAAAACAGAAATCTGCTGCTTGATGATATGCAGGTTCAACTAATGTACATGAAGAGGAATTCTCATTATGTGTGTCTCCACAGGTGTTGTATGGTTTATAACCTTTTAAACCCGCTGTGCATATGAAACACTGATTTAATAGTCAGCTTTAAAAATGGTCACAAGAAACCTCTGAATCAAGGCATAACAAAGTGATTTCTGCATGAGGAAAAATCAACAAGAACACACACAAAACTAACTGGTATCACCCCAGGGGAATGGAAATGAAGAAGGAGATTATGAGTGCCCAGACATGATTGATTCTCATTCCTTCTCCTGCTTTGGCTCATAAATCTGGCTCCAGACACAGGTCTGAAGAAGATGCAACCCAAATGCAGGGCTTTGCTCTTGAGAAACCCTGCAAAGAAGCAGTGAGTAAAGCTAAAGACAAAGCCAGGAATGCAAAAATAATGGTTATTAATGACTTTATTCAGGGGAACAGAGAAGTGCCTTGATTCTGAAGATAGTTTTAAATGCCCTTGGGAAGCGAGAGAAAGAATTCAAGAAGTCAGAAAGTTACTATAGGTAGGGTTGATATCAATAAGCACTAATATTAAGGCCTTGATCAGATCTTTTCCTTTGGATGAAGTATAGCAAAAATTTTTAAATACCTCTGAAAGGTAGGCAATATTGTAATACAAAGTGAGTCTTGAGGACAATACACTGGCTGTTCATGTATACATGATCACAACTGTGCAATCTCTTATTTCTGATTATGCAATGGACAGCTAGATAAATTGATCAAATGGAAAAATAGTATCAGGTATACAATATTATAAACTATTCTGATAAGTTATTTTGGCTCCTATTCTCTCATGTTACAGTAGGGACTAGCAGACATACCTCAACCATGTTCTCATTATTCCATCTGCTTTCATGGGCATTCGGACTGTACTTTTCCGTTATAACTCTGCACATCTGTAGAAAGAACTGGAAGCAATAAAACGATATCAGTACCATGGAACCTGCACACTTTCACAAACCTTTTATGCAGCATCACCTTGACTACCTGTTTTGGTGGAAAAGAAGCACCCAGTCACATGGCCTAGTGATTAACCAAATATTTTACACAAATTGTGACATTCCACGAGAAACTTTCAATGTCAGCACATCCTATAGCTCCACAGCCTTGTTGAAGTCCCTCAGAAATTGTGGCAGAGAGGAGTTATATCTCGTCATGACCTTTTTGTGGCTAGTACAGGTAGATATGTAAATACTGATGTGAGTAGGCTTGTTAGTTTTGCATTGTAAGCACAATGGTAATCCATTTAGAAAATTCCAAATGTTTTACCTATCATTAAAAGAAGTTGTTTCATTCAGCTAAAATGTATTATTTATTTAGACCCATATCCAGAATTAGTTCTGGATTACTGAAAATATGTGTTCAGGGAAAAGATAATTTTTTTAAAAAATTCAGCTCATACCTATGTTTATTCTTTCTGTTTAAAGTATATATACTTTTAAATCAGTACAGTGAATGACAGAAAGTCAATTAACACCTATTAATAGCATAGGATTGTGCACACAATGAGACATTCCTTTAATATGATAAAGTATAAGTGTAGACCATACCCTGTGAAAAGAAAAAAATAACCTGTCTACATAATAGGGAACACCAGTCTTAAAACTAGGTTTTCTGAAATATGAAAGAAACCTATAAAAAAAGAAACGGAGCATAAAATGTAAATCAGGTAGAACACCTCTAGGATGTTCCATAAAGAATGGCAACCAGTTAGGAAAAACAGCACCGGGGAAAGCAGCTTTCACTGGTCAGATGAATATTTTTTCATTAGCATTAGATCCTGCCCTGAGGGTCAGTGCTTAGACACAGTGTTAGATGGGTATGATATCCCACCAGCCTGACGGTTAAGGTTTTGGAGGGTTCCTAATTTTGGTTTAGCTGGTAGATCTTAACCTGGAAGACCACACTTGACTAACGAAACTAATTTTATGCATCTAAATTATAGAAAAGGTCTAGGTTATTTTATGACTTAGTACATTAGCAAAACAGGTCCAAATATTATTCTTATTTCTCTTTTTAATTACTTCTTAAGTTTTACCCTCCTCCATTGTTGCATTGTATTTCTGTAATATTTTTTCAACATTAGACACCTCTATGAATGAATCAATAGGTATAAAACTAAGGATCAGCTCTCCAGCTAACGTCAAATGTAATAATATTTTTTTTTTTAAGAAACAAATGAACAACAACAAAAAAAAAAAAAAAATTAAAAATAAATTTAAAAACAAACAAACAAACAAAAAAAACAAAAAAAACAAAAAAAAAAAAAAAAAAAAAAAAACAAACACCAAAACCAAAATTCCAGGACACTGTTCAGATTTCAGTATAACTCTTTCACTGTAAGCAAGTTATGAAGGTCAGTCAGGAACCATAAATTAAATTTGAATGGTGCTTTTCAGTAGCATGCTAGGAGGTAAATAGACACAATAAAAACAACAACAAAAATGGGGCATGACTCAGTAGAAAAAATGGATGACATTGATAATGTTTAGACAAGAAATACCAGGCAGTAGATAGTGGGCTGGAGACTATACACCAGTAAAACAGTAGACTGGCACACACTTACTGATCCTGTGGGTAACCCTGGAGAGTCCTACTTTGCCTCTCTGTCCTCCTGTGCACCTGCTGCCTATTTAGGAAATTTTGTGCATTCTGTTTATGAAGGGCATGGTCTTGTTACCTTTGAAGTCAATGGTCAAACTGTCATTACTTCCTTGGAAGCAGATGGGGCCCATATGGCCTGCTTGCATGATCATTGCTCATGTACAACACCCACAGAGCTAACAGGTTTCTAACTGGGATGAATTGCAATGTGAACAACAGTAAAATGAATGAAAAAGCCTGAAACAATGTGAAAACTTTGTGGGAAGCAGTGAATTTTGCAGTCCTCTTCTGGGCTCAACTCAGCACCTCACTTATACCTTCTGAAAGACTCACTGGAGGGATGAATTGCGAGGGGCTATAATGGGGCAGTGAGTAATAGTGGGATGATATGGAAAAGACCTGTAACTGTGGAAGGTGAAGCAGTAAGACTTAATCAGAGGACTCTTACTGTCTTGGGTTGTTAGTGTATGACCTTGCTGATGTCATTCTCCACTTAGGAGGTTCCTGCTTCCACTGGATTATGAAATGCAGTAGTTGTGAAGTGCAATGCCCACAGCATCTGAACCTGAATAATGTTCTCACCAAAGCACAGAGGTGAGTAGTAAATGCTGTTAAAGAACATAAGACTAAAATCAGTTTTCCTTGGCTATAACACTGAGTGTAATAATCTTAAGAAGTATCAAGTGGAGTGCTGAATGAAGTGCCTAGAAGTAGCAAAAGGGTGTATTTCAGGGCAGGGAGACAGAATTGCTGTCTGTACAGTTTAGTATCAACAGCATTTAAAGGACACGGCAGCAGGATACACAGTTGTAAAGGCACAGAAATTCCAAAGTTAACATGGACCAGGCATGTTTGAGAAGGGGTATAGCTGCACCATTACTGTGTAGCAGCCAAGCTCTGCTGAAAGGCAGGGTTAATTAGCTGAAGTGAGACAAACTGTGAAGCTAAAGGCCTCCCAGATGATAAGCAGTGTATGCAATGTTGGCAGAGATGCACTCTGTCATCTAGAGTTTGCTCACCACTAACTTGGAGAATCACAGAATGAACTGCAAATAGCGCAGTGCAGATGTCCTGTTCAGGTGTACTTTTGTTTCACTAACAGCATGCCAGTGGCTAACCAAGGCAACAGATCTTGTGGTCCTCACTGGGAGGAAGACACATGCACAAACAGCTTTGTAAAGTTAAAAAGGCAGGACAAGCAAATGAGATAAAGCAGTAACTTTCAAATATGCACAGCAAGTCATTGTTTCAGTGACATACCATAGCCAGCTTTCTAGAGTTTCACCCTTTCTCAGTATGTATTTCTCTTTATGAAAACAAACTGTTGCAGTTATAAGATGAACATGTGTCACGTACAGCACTGCAGCTTGGGTGTGAAAGGTCTCTGGTGTGGCTGAGCAATTAGCCCCAGTACCTGAACCCTGGCAGAAGGATTTCACTCTTAATAAGGAAAATAATATCAGGTTCCTCACTCTGGGCCCAAACCATCAGACTTTGCAGAGATACTTTCATGTTAGGCAATAATATTTTAGTTAGGAAAAGAAACTTTCAGTTATATTCATGAAAACAAGTAATATCTTTAAACTTAATGCAATGCCCACCTATAATCAATATAACCATTACCAGCAGCTGTCCATCAAAAATTTTGTGGGGAGGAAAGAGACCGAAACAAAACAGAAAGGAGAGTTACAACACCTACGTTTTCAAAGGAGAGCTATTTATATTTTGCCAACCTATAATTTGCCTCAGAATGTTGTAATGTGCATTTGATGTTATTTGTTTTCTTATTTGCATAATCATAGTTCTGCTTAAAAAATTTAATATATATATTTTATATATAGAATGTGGGCACACTGGTAAAAAGGATAAGAAAAAAAAGATTTCAAAATTAAAAAACAATTTAATTAACAATGCAAAACCTTCCTATTTATGTATCTAGCTCACTTTGGGGATCAGTGAGGAATCTTTCTTTTTGAACAGTAAATGTTTGCTATTCTCATTTAATAAGAATGATGAAGACGGTGACACTGATATAATATTGGAGTAGTGCCTAGAAAGCTCAGTAATGCCCAGCACCCTACTGTGGCAGGGCTATACAAGCAGTATACAAGCAGGAAATACAAACGTACTCTTAATCCACTTTCTGTGATGAACTGTGGATGATGACTCAATGGTGATGACAATGACATCACAGTGATGTTGCAGAGAGGGCTGTATATTTATCTCAGGGAGTTCATATGTGGATTAAGGAAAGTTGTAATTTGTGTACACACAAGTGTTGTATAGGCCTTTGATGTTTCCTTTCGAAGACTTGGTAAGAGTTTTTGACACTGTTTGACAGTAGAAACTGGCCAGCATTAGAGGCCCATAAGTACACATTTTTATTCTCTCTCCATTGTTATCTTGATAAACTAAGGGCACGACATCACTCACAGAGCTCACCTGCTCATGCTCAGCAACTCTGTCACAGCTCATGAAGCTTCCTAAAGAAATTTCAGAAATGGCTGAAACTACCTGAACACAGAAATTGTCAGGACACTGACAAGCAGAGGCTTCTTAACTAGCCATCACATCATCATCATTACAGAGACATGGGTGCTTAACTTTTAAAGGGAAACTCAAACAATCTTTCATTTTTCTAATGGACTGAGAAATGCTACAAACTTCCTATAAAAAAAGTTCCTTGTTCTATGCCAACCCAATTTTTCATGTAACTGATGGTTTAAGGGAATTCCCCTGTCTCTGCTGAGGTAACGTAACATTTTAATCTGCCTTAAGCAGAGTTTCCATTTGGATCCCTTACCATTTTTTAAGGGTCGAAACCCAATGCAACTCCTTCCTATTCTCCTAAGTTTTGCTTATGCTGTTCTTCTGTCCATTTTCATACATGCCCTCTTTTATGTTCTTCTAGACTATAGAATAGAATAGAATAGAATAGAATAGAATAGAATAGAATAGAATAGAATAGAATAGAATAGAATAGAATAGAATAGAATAGAATAGAATAGTTCAGGTGGAAGGGACCTACAACAATCATCTAGTCCAACTGCCTGACCACTTCAGGGCTGACCAAAAGTTGAAGTATATTAATATAAGTGCACTGTCCAAATGCTTCTTAAATGCTGACAGGCTTAGGGCATCAACCACCTCTCTAGGAGGTTACAATGTTTGACAACCCTCTTAGTAAAGAAACGTTTCCTAATGTCAAGTCTGAACCTCTCCTGACTCAGCTTTGAACCATTCCCACATGTCCTGTCACTGGATCCCAGGGAGAAGAGATTAGCACCTCTCTCTCCACTTCCCATCCTCAGGAAGCTGTAGAGAGCAATGAGGTTGCCCCTCAGTCTCTTTTTCTCCAAACTAGACAAAGCCAAAGTCCTCAGCCACTTCTCATTGGACATATAGGTTTGCTACTTCAGACCAAAATATTCAATGTGTGTATGACATTAAAAGTAACATATATGAGTTGTTGGGCTGTTGGGTTTTTTGGTTGGGGTTTTTTTGGGGGAGGGTGGTGGTACAGATGGTTAGGTATACTGTGAAGGGGGAACCTGAGGTTAGGCAAATTTCTAGCAGACTGGGTCATCAAGACCATTCAACAAAATGCAGTTCCCAACAAGGAAAGTAGGCTTGGAATTTAAAATGGAAAAAAGAAACCCTAAGATGCACAGCAATACCTGAAGAGAGGAAAGTTTACTACCTTAAATACTAAGGACATGACTAGAATTCTACATGGGCTCAAAGAATCTTCAGTGATTTCTGTGCTCTTCTCTGCCAAACACCAGTTTCTGAGAGAGCAGGTAATCACAGTTATTTCTATACCTCTCTACAGCCCTCTATTTTTCCTAATTCTTACTGTCTTTTTCCTATAATGTTAGAAATACACTTAGGTTTTTTTGGGGAAATCCCATGGCTTTCTTAGAACAGGTAAATTCTTTCCCTACCTCCATTAAAGGCTTTTCACATGTCATAGCAGCAGTCAAGCTTTTTACAGTTCACTGAAGATTAGAAGCAATTAAATCTTCCGTTTTTCTCATTTCTGCTGAAAAGAAAGTTGAATTTATTTGAAAAGATACTTGTGGTGGGCAGTTAAAAATTCCAACCCTCACTTGTTTTAAAGTTGAGGTCAGAATGAAAGAGTTAGCGTAAGACTCTAACACTTATAACAAGACCTTGAACACACACCTTGAATAATAGGCAGACACTTGTGTTTGCATGAGTCCTGCAGGAAAAAGGTCCTTGAGCAGTCATGCTGCTGCATTCAACATGAGTTGCAATCTGTAAATGGTTTTCAAGGGTAACTCCAAATAAAGCACATTACGGTAATACAGCCTGGAGGCAAAGATCAAAGCTGAGAGATGGAAAGATATAAATACTCTTCCTTTACAAATGACCAGATGATTCTTGAGCTGTCTGCTTAAATATTTCCCATAATGAAGTAATAGAAAGTAGTGCAGCAGTTACGACAGCAGAAAGCAGAACATCCACTTTCAGCTTATTTCTACCATTTATCCTGAGTCCAGTGCCTCCAGATTCTGGTGTTGAATTTCTATATTTCTTATGCAGAAATCCTTAATTTAGGAAGCGCAATTGCCTTTCACTTAGACAAAACTGTCCATCAACCTATAGTCCTTGGAGTGTCTCATCTGGGAAAAGAAGTTCAAGTATACTTAATTTTGTGGAATACTGAACTATGAAATACTATTTTCTTTTATAAATCCACTTAAAAGCCTCCATGCAGAGATATCACAAACATTTTATGTCTGAAGTGCGTTTTGAGAACAAATACTTTTCTTATCCATGTTCATTTTCTTTTTGTCTTTCAGATGTTGGTGAGTTTATTGCCTTTATCTTTATGTGACCTACTCTTTCTCAGATTTTTTTTTATCTTAACTTTCTGTTGCTATGCAAGATGCACTGAAAAAACTGAAAATTTTATAATGTTTATACGCAGAGCCACATCAAAAATAGAGCATTTCATAGGGTTTAAGAATTAACACTGCTTAAAATAAGTACAAAAAATACCTTAGCTACTGTCTAGGCTTCCAGTTGGTCTTGGTTCTATGGAAGTGATCAAATAATTTTAAGAAAGAAAGCCTCAACATTCCTCTGCCTTGAAGAGTACCTGAAAGTGAAAGTTGAGGTTTCTGAGTTCTTTGTAGTACCTTCAATATCATTCTTAAAAGCATTTCAGGCTTTTCTTTTGTTACCTTGTGGAATTTCACTCATTTTCAAATTTTAAGTCTCATTTTTGGAGCCAGTTCACTTCGATCATTCAGAGAAGATACACTATCAAATCAAAGAAATTGAAGTCTCAATAGATGTCATTATTTTTACATTTGCACAAGTGATACAGTACATTTACTAGCAAATTTTGAAAATTTTTCATAAATAATTAGGACTAAACTAATTGCAACAAATGGAGTAGCTCTTGGAGTTGGTAGTGTCTCTTGACATGTTTGCTCATTCAAAAAAATGCATTAATTAGCAGGGTGTCTCATTATCAGTGTGAATTATCAAGATTATACTAAGGTTTTGCTATTTAAATGTACAAGTACCAAAGAATAAGAAATAAAACATTGATAAGACTACACAGTAAATATTGTAAATAAAAAATGTTATAGTGGAAACAATAATGCAAATTCAAACAATTTAGAGACAGGAAGTAATACCTCACAAGACATTTTTCTAGAACTCAGGCTTGTTTAAAGTATCATTTTTTCCAGTTGTGGAGTCGATTATGTCTGCTTGAGTCTCACATTCAAATTTAAATTTTAATTTCATTTAATTCAAAATTGCTTTAATCTAGTAATTTGGTGTCATATTGTCACATTTAAGGTTTGTTCTTTACTTTCTGCTTTAGCTTGCAGCCCCAGTGTCCACAGATCTGATGAGGAGTTTTCTAAGTATTATTACTAGTGTTTTGCTTGTTATGACAAATAATGCCAATATAATTTTTCCCCATTTTTGGAGTAGTCTAACTTTGGTCTTTGTTCCATTCTCCATGATTTTCCTTCCACAGCTTTTCAATAACAGTAGCCATTGAATTGCAAAGCATGCTACCAAGCTATCCGTCTTAGAAACCAGATGAACATGCAGAATACACACAAAATAAATGTCATTAATACGTATTCATATTTTCAAAATGCCTCAAACGTTATTATCAACATCTACATTTTATGCTGCCTTAGTTACTCACCATGAGCTGCAACACCTTTTCACCAAAAAAAAACTCTCCTGAAAGACACAGTTTGAAATGGAATTCATCTCCTCGTCCACTTTCAAATATCTCTGTTAACTCTGTCTTGCTGTAACATCTTAATAAGCTTGGTTTTCTTCAGCTTCATGATACATAGTGTATGTTTCTCTTGTTCTTTGTGATATGATGCTTATTTTCTCTATTTGCTGGTTTGTTTCTTCCTTTTACTTTATAAATCCTAACTTCTAATCTGTTGCTACCATTGTTTCCTTTTTCCCATTTCACAAGCAGTTTTTATAACTTTAGGTCTTTCAGCAGTCCCTTTTTAAACCTTATTACCCACTCTTTCTTTTTGCCTTTCTCAGACAGGAAGAAATGAAGTTCACTTTATTCTTACAGGCAACCATTTTGTCATGAGTTTTTAAGGGGTGTAAGATATATCTCCAGAACATCACGTTCTGCCTGCTGGGAGAAAATACCTGGGACAACTTTCTTTTAAAATAAACAGACTCTCACTGCACTGATCTTCACAGAGTGAACAGAAAAAGAAAGTTCCTAGTTGCAATCAGCTCGACATAATAGATACATAATGTATCCACAGAGGCAAAGAGCAACGTTGCTTATTCCCAGGGCTTTCTATTTACTAACAGACGAACAGTTTTTGTAGCAGATCTACTGCTTACTCAGTACTTATTTTGAATGATGCTTGTGTATGTGCAGGGGACCAGATGTGCCCTTTCCAAATGTTAATGAGGAATTGCCATGGATGGTAATTCATGGATGTATTTCATAAAGTCAGCCCCAGTCCCTTTAAAAAAATTATTTGTCACCTTGCAGTAACTAGTGAGAAAAATATGCGTATGGGGCATTTATTTTCTTCTCAACAATGTAAGTTAAGGTCAGAGGTTCAAACTTCACTTTGCACTGTCTTTGTTAGCTTAACACAGGACAATGCAGAGACTAAAGGGGGAGAAATGCTCATTTTTGTCACTCACAATTGTATCAGTGGTGGTCAAAGAGTGATAGAGGCCAGAACACTTGATAATTTGCCTGCAGTGATGCTTGTACTCCTTGGGAGTTGTTTGAATTAAACACTGCCAACCAGGGAAAAATCAATAAAGTTGTTTAAATGGTTTCACAGGGGCCTTTGTGATGATTGAATATTACTCTTCTTACAAGACCAAAGGCTGCTTTTTTTTTTCAGTGCATGACCAGTAACTAAAGTTATTCAGGCTGAGAGTTCAAATGAAGGCTGAGGGTCTTCTCTTCTTACTGTCTTCCTCGACTGACAAATAGTTTTCATTTCCTTTTTTTTTTAAACTAAAGTAGAACAAATCAATAAACCTCCCAGAAGCAGCAACATTAACATTCCAAATCATCCCTATTTCCAGCTAAATCTGCAGAAAAGAAAGGGCAAGAGCAACACTGATTTACACCAGCTGAGGATCTCTCCAACATTTCTTTAGGTTAGATGACATTCAATCAATTTGCTTATGGAATGATGTACTGTACAAAAAGAACTGCAAACAATACAGATTTTCAGTGTATGCAATAGCAAAAGATTTTATTTCTATAAATGCTTTTGACACTTTTTAATTATAACAGGTTAGAGAATTTAATAGCCAAGAATTTAGCATCCAAAGCTGTGCTTTTTAAAGGACATGGCAAAAATTTAGATTATGATTAATTTAACTACTAGCTTGGAGAAAGTAATAAATCTGAGAAAATCTGCAGCATGTCCATATATAGAATCTATTCATTCTGCCAAATATGCAGGATGCAGTAGGTAAGAAATTTTAAAAGAATTTTAAAAGAAGCTGAACTGAAATAAACCCCAGTCTTGCTGTAACACTATGTCAGCTAAACTAGTACCAGTTTCTGGTATTACTAGCATGGACTGACTATGCAGTCCTTGCAGCAGTCAAACTGGTGGCGGTTGTCTACATTATTTGTGTACATCATTGCTATTGTTATAAAAGAGGAAAGCAACAGCATGAATCACCACCATATCAATGAAAATGGTCCTTTCACTCTTCTTTAGAAACATATGCTGTGATAGATGAGTTTCCTTTCACACCTGATGAAATGTTTTAATTTTCCTACGCATCTTTTTCTGAAGCAAACGTTGTTATTTTCCTGCTAGAAATCACACATGGAGCAGAAAAAGAACAGATGAAATGGGGTCAAGGGAGGCAGGACCCCTGGCTTTTTATCTCTGCTTTGCCACCATTCAGCCTTTAGGATACGCCTTGATTTCCTTGCTAAAACAATGGTAGTAGCAACAACAACAGCTAACTATGGAAATGCTTTGAGATTTAATTAACTGTTACTACATTTTAAAACCTTCATTAAAAATTCTCTGGTGTGAATGAATTACACATTTTGGAGCAATAATGGAGGCAAACATGCCAACACAGGAGAAAAAACAAAACAAAACAAAACCAAAGAAAAACACAAATCGTTCCAAGAAAGTCTTTACAGTGTTTTTTCACAGTTCTGTGAGATGACACTTTACAACAATTTCTGTGATGTTCCCCTCCCCACAATGTACTCTTTAGACTAACTGATACATGTTTCTATTGGAGCACATAACTTCATACAATAGTATATATTTATATGCAAACACACTCACAATAATCTCTCTCAGGCTCTCCCTCTTCATATTCTTTAAAGAAATGTGGAACAGGATATATATTTTATAGCCAGTAAATAAAACATTGTAGCATCTTATGCTCCCCATCACAATTTCTGGCATAGGAAAATCCACTGAATTCAACAGTAGCAATCATCTTGATTGAAAAAAAAACACCCTTTGAACCTAGCATATACCCCTAAATACCTGCCTGTAACTCTCTGGGAAGGAAGATTTGGGATTTATTTCTTTTCCTTTCTGCTTCTAGATTCTTACCTATTTCACAAAAAATGAGAACCAGGAGTAACTGTACTGACACAAATTAAAATACACCAATATTTGTTGGGTTTGCATAAAAGGTTTCATAATATTCAAATAAGAAGTAGAGTATAAGTCCTCTCCTAAAGTTTCCAGTATTTCATACATTTGGCGTGATTAAATATACATCTGCAAATCTTCATTTCTTATCACAGTTTGCCATTTTATTTCCAGATTCCATCAACAAATATAAAGTACAGATGAGGCAGAAATATAAAATAATTGAGGGAAAAAAATCCACATTGTCTTTTAAATATTAGTAAAGATCTAGCAATGGAGAAATATTCAGAATAGTCCAAATCCAAACTAGATTATCCATCTTTTTTTGTAAAGTACTTTGCACATGTGTGTTATAGGCCCTCTGCTGGAAAAGTGATAATCCAGCTATACTGAGGCTTGTCTACTGCACCACATGGTCCTTCAGCTGGGCTATAGTGATGAGATCCTTAGTTCAGCTTTGTGGCTGTCTTCTTGGAGTCAGCCAAACACATTAGTGTTTGTGGACATGGACTATTCCAGCCATTTAAAAAAGAAAAAAAAATTACCAATTTTGTCATCTAGAGGTGTTAGCTTTTTAAGAGCTAACAGTTTTTCATCTGATGAAAATCTTAATTAAAAATGTTTACATTAGTTGATTTTTTAAATTCCATTGTTGATAATAAATTCTAATATCTGTATTGTCTTATATGTGACATTTGCTTTCATAAGCCATGCAGTTATCAGAAGCTAATCATGTACAGAAACTAATGAAGGAAGGTGTTACACAAATGCAAAGCATATGATTAAAGAGAAGGAAGGCAAAGCTCATGCAAAGAACTGAATATTATAATGGAATTGCCACTGAATGTAGATGTGAGGACTTCAAGCTCAGTTTAATTAGGCCACTGAGTGGAATCCCCTAAGACTGACAAGAATTGAACAGCTAATAATCAGTTTGTTCTTTACTGATTACCAGCTAATCATGTCCCAAACACAACCCCTTTCCCCTTTCTCATTATGAATACATTTGCCAGACTTTTTTCTAATCTTTACACTTTTATGGGCACACAGTCCCTAATCAGCTAACTTCAAGAGCTTCATCTAGTATCTTTAAAGGCCCACCTATTTTTTGTGGAGCAAATATTTACAACCTTCAGCATCACATTGGTAAACATTGCCTGTGCTTGTATGAAGTGATGAGAAACCCAATTATGGAAGAGCAGCATATTTTGTTACCTCATTTCCAAAAATTAATTTCCATTTTCCAGCAGGTGAGTGTGCCTCTGCCGAGTGCTATAATTCTATGTACAAAGTTGAAAACCCACTTGCATTCAGAATTTCTTACATATCATGGCATTGACTTCTGTGAAGCTCCTTTTCTATAAAATGGAAGAATAAATTTATTTTTTATGTGTCATCTTTCATATGAACTGTAAGCTCAAAGAGTTTTATCTATACCCCATTTAAGTCATTTGAGAGATGCCTATTGACTTCAGTGGACCTTAGATCTGTCCTGTCATGTTATAGGCAGAAAAGTGATATGGTTAGAGAGTTAGCTGATGAGAAAAGCAGAAAGCAACTAAACCAGTAGAAATGTATCCATCAACTGCAATGGGGTGAACAGGTTATCTGAAGTATTTTTAGATGAGATTTGTCATGAAAAGAGATAAAGTGTCAATTGTCTTTTGAAAAACAGTAAGCTAAGAAAATCTTATATAAATGCAGAACATGTAATTCAGGGCAGTAAACAAAGCTTATGCACAGAAACGAACCTTTTGATAAAACTGCCTTACATAATCTATATGAGAATTGCGAACTAGTTTTATTAAGACTCTAACCATAATCCCCTTAAACACATGCTCAGATATTTTTTTGCTCACTTAGGAGATGGGTTCCTGAATTCTATATGTATCTCAGTTTTCATCAATAGAGTTTCCTAAATTGCCTATAAATCTTCTTTACTTTTATAAATACTAAGGACTTCTGCCATCTTAACAGACCTAAGCAGTTCAGTACCAGGGTCATGAATATGTCTCATCAGGATCCTCAGAACCTCATAGGACCAATCCCACATCAGGCGTAATCTCTGTAGAAACCAAAGAGGGCATAAATGCTTTTATCAGAGACGACAGTGAAACAAGACAGAGGTGACTGTGCATTTCCGCCTTTTCTTTATGGTAGTTCAGAGAGGCTAGAAGACCTATGTAAAATGTCCTCCTTAGCATGTATCTCTGCCCTACAAGGCACCACACTTTTTCAAGCAGTTACACATTTCCACTCTCCTGATGTAGCTTTGGAAATTTTCAAAAAAAGATTCAGTATTTTTGTTTGGTCCAGAAAAAAGGAGCAATGGGGAATATAATTCCTTCCCACCCAATAAAGCAAGACATCTGCAGAGGAGACCTGTGTTCTGATGTCTTTCCATAGACTGCTTCTGTGTCTTATATGATGAATGCTTAATGCTATATATGTGCAATTACATGTAGATAAGAGAGGGAGACCAGGAGAAAGAGAAAATACTTCAGTACACTCTACACTTCTTTAGGACACCAGCCATCATAGTCTACAGTGATAAAATAAACAATAAAGTCAATTGAACAACTCCCAGTGATCTTATGGATATGAAAACAGCAAAGAGCAAGGCAATGGGTCACAGCATCAAGTGAGTGATGAGTGAAGCCATCATGTATCTTGTTAATGCTACAAGCATGTCCAAGTTCTTTTAACACTGGTTTTAATTCTCCTTGTCTATTTTTAACATTGCTTTGACTGTTCTTATCATTAAGTAATACTACAACAGTACACATATAGCTGTCAAGAGTGTGTTGAAAATAAATGATGGAAATTATATCTTACTGAATTAGTTAATATGGGGGGGAGTTCATTTTTCACAAAAATGGTTTATTTGTTCTTATTGAATTGAGTCTTATGAACACAATCCACATGAAAGGAAGACTTACAGAAATAAATATGCATATCCATAAAACTCTACTTTTATTACTAATGATTTTTCTTGGTATGTATATAAGCCTGAAACAAATTAATATCTCAAGGGAGTTTTCCAACATTAATCATGATTCATGAACTGTCAATCAGAGAAAATCTTTCTGTATTGCAAAAAGAAAAAGGTAGATAATAGTAGTACCTGACTAGATAGTTAAAACACTATTAATCTCAACATACACATGGTAACATATCAATAATATAATTTCTGTAAGTAGATAAAGATGTTGCTATCCTGTTTGGGGAAATATGTCTCTTAAAATAAACAGCAAATTCATCCCTAACTAGAGCCTGATACTCCCTTTTCTTACCACATTCATCCTCAGCCCACTGCATTTAAGACTTGCAAGGATAATAATTTTTAATGAATTTATTTATTAGCTGAGTGTATAAATTCCAGTTCCATTGTAATTTTACTACATATTCCATTAGGTGACATGTCCACAGTTCAGATAAAATCTAGATACGGCAAGCATATTGAGAAACCAAGACATAACAAGAACTATTTTAATTACATTTTCAGTTTTGTAACCTCATAACCACATTGGCTGCAGAGACAAGTTCAAACCTTTAACTGCAGATCCAGCTTCTAATTTTGAAGGCTCACTTTTAAAAAACAAAACAAAACAAAACAAAACAAAAAAAAACAAACCCACAAACAACTAATTGAAAGTCCAAATGTGGACTTTCATGCTTCTACTATTATTTATTTTTTTGCCTCATGCCTCTACATCTTTCATATTATTGCTACATTCCTCTTTTCAGAGGACTTAGCAGGGTGGATTACCTAGCAGGGTGTCACTTGTAATTCAGGACTTGCACAGCCAAAAATCCATTGGCTCATATTCTGCAAGCCATTGTCATTTACACCTGTGTTCCCAGGCATACACAATACCAATTTATACCTCGTCTGCACTAAGTGGATCAAAACTTCAGCTGATATATTTGAAGTGCCAATTTTACTTCAACTGAGGATCTAACACAATTTGTGTATTTAATTAAATGTATAGTAGAGACTCAGGTTGTATAGATGACTATGCATAGGACACTAGTGTTCAAACAAGTAAACATAATAAATCTCCTTTCATGTGGTTAATCAAGGAATTTTGTTACTAAAGGAGCATAATTGTTACCAAAACACAGAAACTGGGAACTAAAATTTGCCTCTCAATTGTTTGTTCAGGCAGAGTGGATGTCAAAAACATGACAGATTCATACATATGGCCTACCAAATATGTTTTGTAAAGGCGAAGAAATGAAGAAAAGTTGAAAAAAAATCTATCAGATATTATGTAGACTCCTAAATTGTATTTGATGAAACAAAAATAGAAAGGGCCCACATTCAAAACGAGAGAAAATAGAGAAGAGACCATATCAATGTCTCACAATATTCCATTAGATTTTGAATTTCTTTATTGTTTCTATTCTATACAGTGCACTCTTTTCAGAATTCATTTATTTGCATCATGAACCAGTTTGAACATACCATCACTATTTTGTCCTATCTTTTGTAAGCAATTTGCTGTTGTTTGTTATGAGCCCATTTCATAATTAACACTCCTAGTACCAAATATTTCCACAAAAATTTGAAACAACATCTCTGAAGTAATAGTGACATTGACAAAAAGTTTTCAAACATCCCGGAAGTTATATTGCCTAGCCTTTCTGCCAACTTAATTTTTAAGATATGCACTAATAAGACAAATATCTGTGGAGCCACATAGGGATTGCTGTGGAATACTGGTATCTTTCAGTGTCCATGGTCTGTACAAGTCTAAGCGTATATCCTATTACTGTCATTCTGAAAGCTCTAGAAGTCCACCCCACTCTGTCAAATGCTTTCTTTCAGATACGGCTTTACTTGTCCAACAAGTCCTTGATTTACCAATAGCATCTAAGATCGCACAAAATCAAGAATATGGCAGGGCATGAGGAACAATTTCTGGAAGAATGAAAGGAAAAGAAAAGCAGGGCTTTCAAGTTACTATAATTCTATAGTAATATACCTAATATACTGCTGCAGTTCTGATGAGTCCTGTTTAATTCTTTCTGGAATGGACATTTTTATCTGACCCATTGCTGCCAGAATGGGTAGGGATGTTTGCACAGTTCTGTGTGACAATTAGCAAGCAGCATTTTCCCAGACTGTCTGGATCAGCTGATGTGATTATATCAATAGCCACATAAAATTCTTTCACTAACGGTATCTTCCATTTCCAGCTACCAGCAAGCATTGACTTCTGTTCTGTCCGGTTCTGTAAAGATGAGAAAACCCTGAACCTGCAAACACTGTTTCTCTAGCATTAAGTACACAATTCTAAAGTCATGCCACTTTTCACAAGAATGTCTCATATATTTAAAGCTAAACAAGTATATTATTACGGTCAGGTTTTAAAGCTGACTCAAAAAAATGGAGTACTAAAACTGTATGCTTTAGGTCCTAATCTCATTTGATGAGCTCTGGTAAAAACTTTGCATAAAAATACAGACAGCTCTATTCTTCTAAATATTTTCACCTCTACTTACCTTAGAGCTGAGGCTTAACTTTAATTTGCACAGGCAAAAAATGTAGTTGCAAGTGATGTTGTTATTAATTACATTTTTTAAAAATAAAAATTAATATTTTTAGATCCTTTTTTAATAAAAAAATAGATTTTTTTTCCTGAAAAAATGCCTCCTTGATAAATTCAATATATCCTCTCTCTTCCTGTAGAGAAAAACAGCTCTATTTTGAAAAAAATAAAATATAAATAAAATATAAAGAGTTGAATGCAAAGGAGTCAGCTAAAGTTAAGGCTTTACAGAAATAATTACTTCATCTGGCCTGATTCTTTAAATAAATAAATAAAAGGAAGGGAAAGAAGGAAGCAGTAAAGTGACTACATTAAGAAATTGATTGATGTGTTGCTCCTGTCTGATGTTCAGCAAGCCTTTCTCTGGAGAGGCTTTATTGGTTTGCTGGTACTAAATTTTCCAAACATATATATATCTTCTGATGCACGGCAAGTCTGTCACCGTTGAGAAACTACGTCAGACAAGTTAGAAAAGTTAAGAGCTTGTAAAACTTAAGTCATCCAGAACTGCCACTAATGGAAAAAAATATAGAGAGGTATTAAAGAAATTCAAAGTTACATGAAGGTTGGGGTTTTAGTGGATGAGGTTAAAAGGTGGGAAGAACAGGCATTACATTTGCATATTGCTTAAAATACATAGAAAAGAATAATTTAAAATACAATAGTATGTCAGACCACCTTCTTAAAATTTTAAGGAAAAAAGAAGAATTAAAATACCTTGAATCCCATAAAAATTTCCTGATTCTGTCAGCTGAGCTCTTTCTACATAATTTTTAGCAGTACAGGAAAGTTTAAACTGGCAAATGAAAACAATATTAAATAAAATAAGAATAAGGAAAGAACTAGATTTTGCTTTTTCTAGAGCCTTAAACCTACATGATTTAATTGTACAAGTTTTTAGAAATCTTTGATTGTCTTCCTTAGCCCAGTATAACAGCACCTGTTTTCCATAGGATTTTTACTTAACACTTTCTATACTTAAGATTTTCTTAATACATTTCATCTTTGACATTCAAAAGTTGATGGACTTAGTCATTGGTCACTGAAGAAAAATTCAGACATTTTATCAATTTAAAGAGTCTTTTTTCTGTTTTACACCACTGTAAGTGAGTGCAGAAACAGTCCTTTGGACTCTAATCATTCAGATCTATGGGAAGTCACTGAACTAATTTATCTGTGTGTATGCAATTTCTTTATTTTCAAAAAGGAGTAGTGCTGGTAAATATCAACATAGTGACTGACCCTAAGCTCTGAATTGATCTGAGGATAAACAGTTTATTTGTTAAATATAAGTGTTTGGGGTGTCCTGTTTATTCCCTGGAATTCAGAAGAGAAACTTTTGATTTTTAACTCGACCATTTGAACTCAATTCAGCCACACTTTGAAACCTTTCATCATCACCTAATGTACACATTCAAGTGTTCAAGTTTATTGGCAGAAACATTCCTGAAAATTATATTTGTATGTGGAATGCTTGAACATAGTCCCTGGACAAGATTTTCAATTGTGTAAAGGACCAGTAACAAAATTGGATATGTGCTGGAATATATGCTGTATAACAACAGACTTCTTGTTCTATCATCTAATAATGAAGGAAACAAAATATTATTAAACTTGGGCAACTAACAATGGAATTTGGATTTAAATCTTTCAGAATTCACTCATGCTCTACCTATAAATTCTCACAGGCAACACAGGCCTCTCAAAGGGTGATAAATTCAGATTTTTGTACATCAAATATCTATTGATCATATTTTTGTATTGCTTATAAAGTTCCTCATCAAGTATGTCCAGGAGAACATATTTCTGAATCAGAATACAGTGTTAGTAGTTGGGATTTGCTAGTCAATAATCCACTCACCCTTGGGATCACTGCCCTTCCTAAATCAGGTGAAACACATAGAGTAGAAAAAAAGGCACAGCTATGACACAGCACATTTGTAACAACAGAATATAATCAGCCAAACAACTGAATAATAGATTTTAAAATCATATTTAAGCATGAGTTCTGCTGTTACGGAACTATTATAGGATACTAATTTACCACTAATCAGGCAGCATCATCCACCAAGAGCAGCCTCTGCCAGTGAATTGTTACACTGTTAAAAAGCTGACAGATTACTTTCTACTACAGCATGCAGAAATAAGAGATCCTTACAAATGACATGCCACAACCATGAAAGCCAATGACACAGGGAGCACTTACAGCTGATAAGAAGCATTTACTCTCTGCCACTTCAAAGGCGAATTCTCCCTAGGATGCCTTTAATCCTACCTGGCACCTTAAACCCAGTGCTCTGCACTGCAGCAAGAAGAGATGAAAGCGAAAGGGCATAGGCAACGGAGAGACAAGCAGATTTAACAAGACGGGCAATACATATGACTGAATATTTGTTGACACAAAATACATAAAGAGGCAATGGAACAATGAGGGAGTAATAATATGAATACCACCACCACCACCACCAATAATAATAATGATAATAATTGTAATAATAATAGGTTTTAAACAAATCTATTTGGGGGACTGTTGCTTTAATCAATCACATGAACTGTCTGCATAGCTGGGAAAGTGTTCTTGTATTAGGATGAATATTGAGTGATTAAAAAATTAAATGCAAAGCTGTTCTCTTTTGCACTGAAAAAAATTGCATGTCCCCTAGGTGATAACCAGATCATCAAAGAAAGCAGGGATTTGGACATTTCAGATAGCAGAAGTATTTTACTCTAGAAAATAGTCCAAAGCCTGCTTTTTTTCAGACATCTCTTTTGCTAGCACTACTCAGCTCTGAAATATCACAACATTGACATAATAACAAACACTTCAAGTTTTGGCTAAGACACAGAAGAACCACAAAATGCAAACCCCACCAAACTGTGCCTAATAATAAGTGAACTGATCTTTTTTTTTTTATTTCAAATTATCAGGATGCAATGTAAATTCTAAATAAAGATTTATATCAGTTCCTTTCTAATCTGAGGGCATGCACCCAGGCTAGGTTAGGAGACACCTTTTCCTTTATAAGTCTGCCAATGTCAAAGCTTTGTGCTTTTTAAGCATCAGGAGAAGAAACTTTTTCCATAGCTTAATAGATCTCAAAGTTTCTAAAAAGTTTATCAGTCTTGGCAATATTGTAATGCAGATGTTATTTGAGTACATAAAACTAGATATTAAACTGGGATTTCCATTACTGCCTCATTATTGTGGATACACACAACCCAAGGACACAGGTTATCACATGAAGCAGAATGTAAGCAAGATCGTTAGATTGCACTGGTCATTTTAAACACTGTGCACAACCAATGAATGTGGATTCTTTTGCCTGTGGATCAGTCTCGGGAAGGAAACCTTATAATTTTGGGGGGTAAAACAGCTAAGAACTTACAGAGATGATGGCTTAATAGTTCCAGTAAATACTTTTCCTTATCAAGAAACAGGTCAAGTCACATGTGGTCTGCACGTACTCTCATGGTCTTTTTGAGAAATTCATATAACTAGAGTCTACAGGCTTGCTATAGACCAGCTGGTTATAACTTCTGTGTCTCAATTTTCTTATTCATCTTAAGGTAATTGAGAAGGAAGATACTTGTCTATATTAAAATTTTATTATGATATAATTTAAATTATATAAACAAGTAAGCCTGGTTTGGCACTAACTACAACTGTGGAAGAATTATCATAGTTACTATTGCTCATGTTCACTGTGTTTTAGACTAGGATTTCTTTTTAGTCTCAGAGAATCCTGAGGTAATACAAAGGCCAAAGTAATTGCAGGACTAACTACTATCTGGATAACCATATGATATAGCTATGATAAAAATAAACAAGCCAAAACACATACCACTTATGGTAAGCTGCGTGTGAAATCCTAATATAATGTTTAATACATTCATCATCCCAAAGTATTAGAAGAGGACTCTGACATATCCAGCGTTATTGGAGGAAACAAAGCTGTGACACAGATGTCCAAATTCTGCCAATCTTCCTCTGCTGAACCATTCTTTCCACCAGAAATACCTTGGAGGCAGCGTTCTCAAAATAACACACTACTTAATGGAAGAAGGTTGACAGAATCTTGATCAAAGTAAATATATGCCTCAAAGTGACACCTCGTACAGATAAAACTTAGGATAAAGATGGAAAGAATGAGATTTTTACAAAATAATGCTAGTTAACTAAAAAATTGCTTCCAAGCCTGAATCCTGGCCTTTCATGGTGAGGAACTACTTTCTGTTAAATTTGTAGTTATGGTCCATGAACAGATAAACATCTTCATAGTCTTTGTAAGTTTTTCAAATGTAAACACTCCAAAGACAAAATGTAAAATCTTTTTAAAAGATTTTATTACATATCAAATGTAATTATGTAATTGTATTTATTCAGGGAAAACACTATTTACTTTGTGCTTCAATATCCAATATCTATGTGGGCTTTAGACTCTCTGGTAATTATATGCTGCAGTTGAGACAAAGCTGCTTACACTTCAAATCTAGTCCTGTTTGATGTATTTCACCCATTTCTGCAACATTAAAGAACTTGCCTAAAATAGTTACACTTCTTCACTTTGAAATTTCAGGAGAATGACAACTTAGAGAAACCAGCATCACTTAATACTATGATCCCCTGTGTTTAAGAATACGGTGACCATTTTCAATAGTTTCTGTTCACCATCCTCATTATTTTGACAAGTTTTAATACCATTCATCAAAGAACACATACTAAGCGTATGCTTTGTGACTATCATGGGAATTTTCAAACTCATAAAATTGTATCATTATTCTTTAGCTGAAGTGAGTGATTGGTGTTCTATACCATGAATCTTCCTTTTAATCATCTGTATTAGGCATTGAATGAAATTTGAAAACTTTTCATGTTGCCTAAAATGTGGCATGTTTAAAGACCAGTCTTCTTACACCTTTAATTGACTTGAGTTGAATCCCTTTCATTATTGCAAATGGGCTGACTTAGTTATGTATAAAATTTCATCTGTTGGTGCAATGATGAATTTCAGCTTTTTGGAAATAATGGCAACAAAGTAATTACTAAAACGTTGCAGGCAGTACAGTGTGGCATTGAGGAGGTTTGGTTTGTTGGATTTTTTTCCTGTCATGGTGGTTTTTTCCATAAAAGAGCAACATTTTAGCTTTTGCCAATACTAGTAAACAAACAGTTCTTTATAACATCTTACTTAGTTGAAAAAGAGCACTATGAGCATTAAGAAAGGAGAGTGACCAGAATGATCCTGGAGGTTTGGAGGTGCAGAATCTCCTACCATCAAACCAAAACAGTTACCTCACTTTAACTAAAAAAACCCCTGCCCTCTGAAAGACTTGTCTGAGGTAGGCTGTGTTACTAAGAATATCAGCACCCCATTAATGGCACTGATGAAGGATATCTCCCACAAAACTGTCACCTGTTGCATTGGGAGAGGAGTGACTGGTTATGGTGGGTTGACCTTGACTGGCCATCAGGTGACCCCAAGCCACTCTATCACTCCCCCTCCTCAGCTGGACAGGGGAGAGAAAATATGATGAAAGGCTCGTGGGTCAAGATAAGGACAGGGACATCACTCACCAATTACCATCAGCGGTAAAACAGACTCAACTCCGGGAAATTAATTTAACTTATTGCCAATCTAAATCAAAGCAGGATAACAAGAAATAAGAACAATCTTTAAACACCCTCCCACCACCTCTCCTTCCTGCACCCAACTTCACTCCCACTTTCTCTACCTCCTCCCCGTGAGTGGCACAGGGGGACTATGAATGGGGGTTGCAGTCAGTTCATCATATGTTGCCTCTGTTGCTCCTTCCTCCTCACACTCTTCCCCTGTTCCAGCATGGGGTCCTACCCATCAGAGACAGTCCTTCATTAACTTCTCCAGTGTGGGCCATTCCCACGTGCTGCAGTTCTTTGCAAACTGTTCTGGCAGGGGTCCTTCTCACAGGGTGCTGTCCTTCAGGAACAGACTGCTTGAGCATGGGTCCCTCATGGGGTCACAAGTCCTGCCAGCAAACCTACTCCAGCCTGGGCTCCTCTGTACACAGGTCCTGCCGGAAGCCTGCTCCAGCACTGGCTCTCCACAAAGTCACAGTCTCCTTTAGGGCACATTCACCTGCTCCAGCCTGAGGGCCTCCATGGTCTGCAGGGTGGATACTTGCCTCAGCATGGACATCCATGGGCTGCGCGGGGACAATCTGCCTTACCATGGTTTTCACCATGGGCTGCAGGGGAATCTCTGGTCCAGTGCCTCTGGACCTCTGGACCTGAAGCACTTCTTCCCCCTCCTTCTTCACTGCCTTGGTGTCTGCAGGGTTGTTTCTCTCACATGTTCTCACTCCTCTCTCCTGGCTGCTGTTGCACAGCAGTTTTTTCCCCTTCTTAAATATGTTATCCCTCTCCTTCTCAAATATGTTATCCCAGAGGCACTACCACCATCACTGACTGGCTCAGCTTTGGTCAGTGGCAGCTCTGTCTTGGAGCCAGCTGGAACTGGCTCTGTCCAACATAGGTGCAGCTTCTGGCATCTTTTCCCAGAAGCCACCCCTGTAGACCCCCTGCTGCCAAAACCTTTCCACGCAAACCCAGTACACTGGTGCTCTATCTTTTGAAGCAAACTAGGTTGTTTGGGGTCTGTCTAGCCATAACTATTCAGCACCTTCCTTCCCTGACCAGAGGAGTTTCCAAAAGCAGTAACGAATGATTCTGATACTAATTTCAAAAGTTCCTGGGAGCATTAAGACATGTGTGAGCAATAGCCTCTCATAAAATCTCACAAAGAGAATCCGGTGCCAGGTCACTGTCAGTAGTCCATAGCAGGCAGTCTGTAGATGGATGGTGGTGTGTCCAGCTAGTTATGCCAAGTCACAGTTGACCAGTGGCTTGGCATAGCTATCTCTGCCCAGTAAAGGTTATCTCAAAATTTTTTCAGTAGGCAAGATGACTAAGTGCCAAAGCACAGCTTAAAAACCCATGGGACAAATCTTCCTTACTCCCATTTTCTTCCCCAGACACTCTCCTTTCTCTGCTTTCTTTTCCATTTCTGGACTCCTTTCTCTCTCATGCAATAAATTAAATTCATTTCAGGCCTGTATTCCTTTCTGTCTCAGTGGAGAACACAAGAGGAATACAGAGGGAAAACAGTGCTTTGAATGGGAGAAACTAGACTGTCCTTTTTCTTTATTTGCTTTTTGGTATTGACTGTCTCTCGCATGCTTGGTATATTCCAAGACCATTGATCATGGACATAGGTACCAATTGATCTAGACTACCTACCAGTATATATTTTTCTGCTGGGTGTGTTGATTTTGGTTGTATGAGGTGATTTAGAGTTATTTAGAAGCCAGTGGCATTTCACTTGGAAAACAGGCAGTGTTATAAAATTCTTAAGAGCTACCCTGACCAGGTACCTCTCTCATGTTGGTAAGTCTGCTTATGTCAAGAGAGAAGTGTATTAATGAGACATTATGAAATACTGTATTTTTAATGTCTTTTTAAGGCTAGGAAAAGCATTAAATACTAATATAGCATTATGTCCTACTGAAGGGAAACGTGTCAGACTTTAAACAGATCTTGTGTCAGAAACCTACCTATGTATAGTGGTAGTCACTATAAAAATATTCACCTATTATTTTACTTTAGATAGTTCCAGCAACAAATTGTGTTCTTCATGATGCACAGAATTATTCACTTTACTTTCAGATGATTAATTTTCAAATGTATCACTTTCTTAAAATGTCTGTTTGAACCATGGACTGACATGTGCACAGACTGGTAAGGTAATAGCTAATTTCCTTTGGGGAGTACCTATTTGGAAGCTAACACTACTTTCACATAGGAAAGAATGGAGAGGATGACAAGTGGAAGCTAAAAGCAACTGACAAAGGAGTCTGAACAAAACTGTAGTTTTCCTGACGGTGCAAACCTGCCCTGAACAAAGTGCTGCACCATCCTGGTTAGGAAATTGGGGATAAAAGTGACAGTGACACCTGATAGTGTGATGAACTCTCACAGTCCCTTTGGAGCAACCATTGTATAGCATCCAATCCTTTTTCATCATTCCAGTCACCTACAGGCAGTACCCTCTACTATTGTAAAAGTAAAAAGTGAAGATATTTTTAACTGGTGAATGTTCATTTGACATTTTGAATGCTTTCATCATATTATTTAGGGTAGAAACACTGTTTCTTACTAAATAAAAAGATTTGAAGTACAGTAGATTCAACACAGGGTGGCAAAGAGCTTTGATTATTATATTTCAACAGCATGAGAATCAACTGTAAAGGCTAAAAGAAAATTCTGTTACTCTGTGGGAGAACAATCTTCAGAACAAAGGCTTTTTACTACCTAGGACTTTACTAAGTTTTAGATGCTGATTTCCCTCATTTTTCTTTTCAACATTGGAACATCTCTATTAATGCCTTTTAGACTGGAACATCATGCAGGGAATTAAAAGGGCACTACAACCTGGATATTAAAGTCTATTAGCACAATTTACTTAATTATAAGGTTATGCTTATATATATAGCACCTAATAAAAGTAAGAAAGTGAAATAGCAAAAGTGTTGCACTCTGAGAAGTGTTGTCCACACTGACAAAAAAAATATATTTTTCCACCTACCTAGACACATACACTTCATTGCACTTAAATCTTTATGCAGAAAAACACACAAACACATGGTTTCAGCTGGTGATCCCTGAGCTTGATGCATCCTGAGTAACAATTCAATCTGTCTCATAACTGCCTAGGGAGATGTAGGTGGATAGCAAGATCTTACAAATTTCAAACAACACACTGCCAGACAGACAAACTGCCTCTAGTTTTGTGCATATAGCACAGAGATGAACATGTGTAGAGATGGAGGTGCCCTGGCCCTGACCTCAGTAATGCTAATGTCCTGCCCCTTGCTCTAGCCCCATGCTGGGACCAAACACACTAGCTGATTGCTTGTTGGTGAGCCTGCACACACCTGGGTCCTCACTGCTGAAAACTGTCTCACTGCATATAAGGAAAGAGGGGTGGCATCCTGTGGTCCTGACTGTCCTAGAGTTGTGGATATCTGGCAAGACACCAAGTAATATAAAAACTATTGGGGTGTCCTTCAAAGACCTCTCCTTCAAAGCTTTGAACTTTTCAGGCATTTTTTGGTAACTTCAGTAGCATCAGCAGATATAAGGCTTACTTCTCTTTCTGCATTGAGAAATCCCTTTTGCACAGAATTCTTATTAGAAGGTAATTTACTCCAATTATTTACTTAACTACACTTCATTTTACATTTCATTCACTTTTGCCTTGATGGTTGTACCATGAATGATCTATTTTGATATTTGTTCAGTGGCTTGTGGAGAGTCCCAAACTGTCACCTCTACCCATTAAAAACACTAAACCAACTGCAAGTTAATTCATCCATCTTCATGGTCCTTTAATAGGAATTCAGCACACATTACTGTTAAGCAAATGTCACTGTCCCCTCATCGTCTGCTTTATAGGGATGTTTTTCTGGATTTTAAAGTCATGGAACTTTGGTAAACTATATTCAATGAGTGTGCAAAGATCATAATAAACACCTCAGGTATGTCCTTATAGGTCAATCCTTACGTTACCTAAAACTAAAGGCAGAGGCAGAAGGATAAATAATGGAGGGGAAACCCCAGCTTAAACATCACTTAATGTTTTTTGAGCTGTCATAGAATCCTTATTGAATTTTGGGGGATGAGAGAAACAGAAAAAGGCAGAACGGGAGTAGGGATTTCTAAACACATTATTATATTCATGATAATTTTCTGTCTTTATCTCTCATGACATATATCCTACTACAGTCAGTTCAAGGATTCTTCTGAGTTGTAAGCAGATTGCTGGCGGATAAAGCATTCCTCTACAGAAAGATTTCAGTAGAAGTTCTAGTCATGTACTGCAATTCACCCTGGACACAAAGGTTTTCTGAGCACTGAAGTTAGCAAGATTGTACTTGTGGATGAAAAATCAGTCCAGAGCACTGATATTTTACAATATCTCCAGCAAAAATAAAAATTTTCGCTCAATATTGGGAATGATAAACTTCAGCTGGAATGTAGTGTAGCCAAAACTGGTTTTGTTAACATGTAGATTGTCCTATATACTTCAAATACAGATCAACAGGCCTAATTTTTGGACTCTGGTTACACAGGTTACAAATATTTTTTGGACATTTGAAATTTGAAATGGTGATAATGTGATCTCTAATTTTACAAGTACTCCTTCTTACTGAAAATATAGAAAAAATTTTTAAGAGCTTTCAGCTGAACCATTTGGAACAACTGTATCTCTTTTAAAGATATATGTTACATTGTGTACAATAAGATATGAGGTAATCTGCCTTAAAATGCATATCATCCTGTATAATACATTCACAGAAAAGATCCTACTGCACCTCAGATGATGTGTGTGCACATGGATTTTAGTCAATATTACGGTATCAAAGGTCAACATTGTAAAAAGGGCTATTAGAGCACAGTGCACATCCTGCAGTTTTAATATTCTTTCTGGAGTGACTCCTGTCATATTGGGAAGGAAATGTCTTTGTCATAATGTTGAAGCTACTCCTACAGTGTTTTAATAATAAATTTGTGTGTATCACAGTGTCTACTTTTATTTTCAAGGCAAGCCATCAGCTCTTAGCAGTTCATCTGGCTATGCTTTGGAAGTTCTGAATCCTAGATCATTACAAATCAACAACCAGAAGCTTCAGATGTTCTGTTTAAATGATCTGAGTAAGTTACATCAAACAGGACTAAATAATTTGTAGAAGCAGATTCAATACAGAAGCAGTGTTACGCATTGCTTTCAGTCTAAATGGAAGCATCATGGAAATAAGCACTCAAATTTTATCCTGACTTGTCCAGATTCCTTCAAGTCCCAGAAACAGAGAGGTAAGCAGGCCACTCACACATTGCTGTTAAAGATTGCCCATTGGGCAGCACTCCAGCCAGATGCAACATAAGTAGTTGACTGAGCTCCTCAATGATTAATAATTCCTCAGTGTTCCTACACATCTGCAGAAATTTTGAACTATGAACACAGACTTAGGAAATACCTGTGCTCAGGGAATGGTATCCAAGGCATGAGGACAACACTCTTATGCTACTCAAAGTATTGACTAAAATCCATAATTCTGAGATAATGTGGGCTAGTTCTCAGTAATATAGTTGAAGTAAGTGTGTTACAGTTTTGCTATGTAGTTACTTTGATTTTTGTCAACTTAAGAGACTGAATAAAATTCGTGTTATTTTCTGTTCTTTGCTCAACATTAGTTATAAGGAACTGCAGTCAGAGCTTTAATACTTAAAGTATGCTGTGAAATATTTAGCAATAATGTTAGTACTTTGACCTTTATAATATCCTACATCTTCATTGGCTACCCACCTCATCTACTTCCCCATAGGTTAGAGAGGCAGTAAAATAAAAGGATACATGGAACAGATAGGCAACACAGCCAATCAAACCAAGGAATATTAAAAAGGTCAAAATACTCAAGTCTACTACCGTGATTTATAAAACATATGAAGAATTGGAATTTTAGTACCTAATTCTACTGAGAATAACCATAATGAGAACTGAAAATGGCACAATGAATAGATTTTGGTGACAGTAATTTCATTTTGAAAGAAAGATAGCAGTCTGTATTCTTCACTAAAACTAGGTTCATTACTTTTATGATTTCACTCTTCAAAGCTACCTTTGGGTCCAGGACCTATTCTTCCTTTTCCTCACAAGTCAGTTTAAATATTATAGCTATCTATATCACACTGCCACTCTGGGAAATACTGTCGAATCTATTTCTTGCTGTGGGAGTAAGAGGCAAAAATCTGAGCTCACATCATTTTGTATATTTACGTGTGTGCGTGCACGTGCGTGTGTGTCTCTGTGTGTGTGTGTGTCTCTCTATGTGTGTACACACACCCGCACAGCTCTTTTGAGTATTATGAAAACATATCAGACAAAACAATAAAGTCTTCCTGAATCTGTGTACAGATGACAGCTCTACAAAATGTGAACCACATCTATTTTTGCCCAATGACAAGTAGCAGTGTTACTGTAACATAACAAGATATTGTTGGCTGGTCGAGCTGTTTTAGCTGACTGGACATACAATTCTGTGTTCTTCACTTCCCCTAGGTTTGTTACTTCTAGGTTCTTACTCTTAAGCATCCTTTGAGTTTGTTCTCCCTTTACAGCACAAGTAGAGTTAACAGAGTCAATAAATAACATGCATTAGCATATGCTGCCACATTTCAAACAATTAAATTTTATATTGTACTTGCAACAAGCTAGAAGAGCTAATACCATTACCATGGCTCACAGAAGTGGTAGCTCATTAAGTTGTGTTGACTTAATTGCTTGCAGTCATGTGAACATACTGGTACTGATGTCTGTGAGACTGTCTAGGAAGCTTAATGGTGAAAATTTGCATTTCAGTGCCGCTATGCTAAGGCTGACCAATTTAGCAAAATATGAACCTCATGTGCTTACCTAGATTCCTGCAAAGAGATCTTTGCAGGCAGATCTTCATGCCTCTGATTGTTCAGATGTCCTTGTAAGAAAAGGGCTAACAAGCCACCAAACGCAAGTGTCAAAAATGGTAGCTTCAATCTGGTAATTTTCAATTTGGCAATTCTGAAAAGGAAAAGAAAGCAGAGGAAACTAACAATATTATAAAAAAAAAAGTACATATTGCTGGTTACATGGCTTATTTTGTACTTCAAATGAAATTGTAGCATAGTTTTCAAGCTGCTACATGGTACTACCACTGAATTAAGGGACCTTGCTATAAAAATTAATCCAGCTTACTGGAGAACACTGTGTCCTATATTATAGCTTGAAAGCATTAGCAGAAGCATTTTATCATATTTATGAAGCATGTAAAGCTAATAAATATTATATTTCTAGTTACAGACAAACTGTTCATTATCTTAAACATATTCCTGCGAGTATGTTATAGTGGATTGCCTACTGCATTCTCAAATTATTTTGACTGCCTCTTGAAAAAGCTCTCTAACTATATGCCATTATGTCACCCACTGAAAAAGTTTGCTGCAGGAGGTGCTACAATAGTCGTGTTCTGCAGCCATAGTAGAATTCTTTAGCTAAGATAAAGTCCTTCTGGGAATTGTTACCGATGCAGAATTTACAAACTGCAGATTTATAAACTTCAAAGATGTATTATGTTTTGGAAAGAGAATTACAAAAACATAATCTTTCTCTACACTTTTTCTCTAGTCAGCATAGTGCAATTCCAAAAAATGCTTCACAAATCCATCTTTGGACCCATTTGGAGGACGGCCATTCATCCTGGCCTCACTTTTCTCCATCGCCAGATGTTCAGTTACTGTTGAAATTATGTATTTCCGTGCAGTCCTACTGCTGGCTGAGATGAAACTGCTTTTAACTTCACATAACATTTTAATTCTGATTCTCTTTTAATTAGGTAAATTCTGCTGAAAGGTCACAAACCAGCAGTAAGGTCTAGAATTTCAGCATACCAGGTGACTGCTGAGTTCAGAAATACTTCATCTCAGCACTGATAGGTAATGTTCCAGCCATGTTTTGGGGAGAATCATGGAACAGTTCAGGCTGGAACAGACTTCAGAAGGTCTCTAGTCTGGCCACCTGCTACAAGCAGAGTCAGCCTTAAGATCAGACCAGGTTGCTCAGATCTTTATCCAGTCAGATCTTGAAAACATCTAGGCATGCAGCATGCATGAACTCTCTGGGCCACCTGCTCCACTGCTGGCCTGCTTTCAGAGTGGAAATGCTTTTTTCCTTATATCCAGTCCGAACCTTCTTTGTTTCAGTCAAATTCCACTGCCTCTTTTCCTCTCCTACGCACTGCTGTAGAGAGGCTGACTCCACTTTGTCAGTAACCACCCCATAGACCCTGACAGGCTGCTGTTAGGTCCCCCCAGGCTATCCCCTCTCCAGGCTGAAGACATCAACTCCCTCAGCCTCTCCTCCCAGGGCAAATGCTCCAGGCCCCAACCATCTCCGTGGCACTCCCCTGAACTCACCGCAGTTTATTGATCTCTTTCTTATACAGGAGGAGGGGCAGAATTGGATGCATTGTTTGAATTTTGTCTAATGAGTGCTGAGGAGAGGAGAATAATCAATCCCCTCAAGCTACTGTCTGTACTCCTGTCCTTATAGCCCAGAAGTTTACTGGTGACCCTTGCTGCTGGGGCTCACTGCTGGATCATGCTCAGCTTACTGTGTACAAAGACTCACAGGTGCTTTTCAGCTATTTAGTCCCCAGTCTGTATCATTGCTGCAGTTATTCCTTCTCCAGTACAGGGCTTTGCATTTGTCTTTGTTGAATCCCTTTGGTCCATTCCTCCAGACTGTCTAGGTCCCTGTGGATGGCAGTTCTGCCCTTGAGGATATTGAGTGATGCTCCCAATTCCTAAGTGTCATTTGCAAACCAGAGGAGAAAGTACTCCATTGCCTCCTCCAGGTCATTGATGAAAATATTAAATAGGATAGGTGTCAGGGTAGATACAAACTTCATTTGTGAAAGGCATCCAGGTAGTGTACAACACGTTACCCTCTAACCTCTAAAGGTGACCATTTGACCACTTTTTTTACCCTATCCTGTTGTCTACTTATACAAGAATACTGTGAGAGACAATATCAAAAGCCTTGCTCAAGGTAAGTCAGGGTAAAAACCAAGGTAAATTAAATTCTTTGCTCTCCCTTCATTCAGAAACACCATCATTTCATGACAGTAGGCAATCCGGTTGGTCAGGTGTGATCTACCCTTGGTAAATCCATGCTTGCTCATTCTAGTCATCATCATCTCTCTCTTGTGGCTAGAAAAGTGTTCCAAGAATTCATGATTTTCCAGGGTACTGAAGTGAGACTGATCAGCCTGTACTTCTCCACATTTTCCTTTGTCCCTTTTAAAATATGAACTCAAAATTTGGCTTATACTAGTCTTAGAGGGCCTTTCCTGCTCTCCACAATAATTCAAGAGGGTGGAGAGTAACCTCACTGCGTCAGTGGCAAGCTCTCATCACCTTCATATGCAGCCCATCAGGTCCCCTGGACTTAGGTGGGTCATGTTTGCTCTAGTCCCTGATTGAATGCTCATCCATTACTGGTAGTTCTTCTTGAAACCTTCTACTAAGCACAGAAAGAGGTTTTGTTTGTGAGTGACGAGGCAGAAAAGGCATTGAGCACCTCAGATTAAATCACTTGCACCATTCAACAAGGGACCATATGTTTCCATGGTTCAGCATTTTGCTACTAAGGCAGCAGTACAAGTTCTACTCCTATGTAACCCGCTCCCACTTCTACCTCTTGTAAACTGCCTTTTTCCGTTACAGTTCCATAATGAGCTCCCTGTTTAGCCAGCCTGGTCTCCTGTTACAGCTACTTGGTACCAGCATGGGCCAGTCTTGCATTTGGAGGTCTTTAAAGACCTGCTTATTTCCTGAACTCCCTTAGAGCTGACTCCCATAGTATTATCTCACCTAGCAGTTCCCTGACTAAGGGGAGAGTGAATAAAAAGGCGAAAGAAATACTAGCACAACCATGTTGCCTCAAAAACCTTGTGTTTACTTTCCAACTCACTCCTACCTCTAGGTTTTCCTACAACTGTATTGTACCTTCTGTACTTCTGACTTTTAAGCATTGTCACATTTTCAAAAGAAACTCCAGGTTTGGGAAGGCCAAATGAAGACAGCTGCCTGGAGTCAGTAATGATATTGTTGTAATGACAAGAACATTTAAACAGTCTCTCAGAAAGACCACTCAAAAGCCAGGGAATCTAAAACCTAGCCAACACTTCTGAATGTGCTGGCCTCTTAGCTTCCCATTTAAGTAGACACTAAGGTTCAGCCCTGTTTAGATTAACCAGAAAATATCACAGACGGAAGTGACATGGTTACAGGTGGCTAGACCAGACTTTGCGCTTAGAAAGGCTGCTTTAACTCCAGATCAACTTTGTTACCATAAGAATAGGTTTTATTACGTTCCATGGTAATACCTTCCATTTGCACTGTTCCTTTGCAGGAAGTCTTTGCACTGTTCCTCTCTGTTTACATTATGCATCAGGGCTCGTAACAATGAACGTGCGGAACACTTCTGTGCAAATTTAACTGTCTACTCCAAGCATACTGAATTTGATTTGAAGTGGTGCCACCCTTATGTGTTATTTTTGGTTTTCTTTCTGATAGAATCCCCTCACAATCACTATTTGCTGCTTTATTTTTTGTGTATTTCCCCAGTTTAAAATAATCTTTTCAAATTCCATTGACAGTCTGTCACATATCTTTATGAGTTATATCTGTTAAAAAAATAACTTGAATACTTTCATAATCATTTTTATCACCATAAATGACTTTATGTTTTTGTAACTATTTCCATTAATGCATGACAAGCTGTGAAATTTGCTATTTTTGCCATGACCAATCCATAAAATCTGTCATTTTCCTGCATGATGGTCTTCATGATTTACATGGGGTCTTATTTCTAGGGTCACTTATTTAAATGGCTCATGAAAATTACCATTAAGGGTATACATCCTGCAAGTGGGAAGTCACATGAGCACAATTTGTAACTCTTCCCCTTTTGTAAAAAGAATGCTTTTTCAACACTTGTGTATTCAGTATTATGCCCATTCCTATTTTTTTAACTCCAAGGAGTTTAAAAAAAAAGTCCATTACTTTCCTTCTGCTGAGTATATATTCTCTAGGTGAACACCAGGCAAGGCAAAGGGAGTTACAGTGTCTTATTGTGGGTAGTCTGCAGATGCCTCTTCATGATACAGATTTGCAAACTTTGTAAGAAGCAACAGGAGAGAAGCCAGCAAAAATGCAGAGTGCAAAAATGAAACTGATTTGGGAAAATTGGTTTAAATAGTGTCTACACATTTGGGATCTCCAGGGTTGAGGGTGGCAAGCACATAGGCTAAGATCCAAATTCCCAATTAGAAACACATAGAGACCACAATATTAATGAATTCAGAGACTTATTTGGCAGAAAATAAAATACAGGAACATAAATATTCGAGCATATATATTTTGTTATAGGATTCCTTAAAAATAGTTGTTGGTATAGCAGGATTTCTGCTATGAAAAAAAGAATCATATCTTCAGTCAGTCTTTGTTAGCAAGTCTCTTAGCAACTCTCATTTTCATTAAACAAGGTCTATATCCACAGGGATTCCTCTGACAGAGGAATTCCCCAGAATTTGGAAGATTATAATTTAAAGAAACTCACAGCAAGGATGGTTGACTAAAGACATAAGTTTCTGGGAGCATTAGGAAAAGAAAGAAAGAGTACGAGAGTGTGTGTGAGGGAGAACTTTGCTTTCTCATATGAGTAAACTGAGGAGAATTATACCTCTCCTTACATTTTGAGGTGAGTGGAGTCAGAGTCCTTGGTGGCAGGTTTGGATCTGCTTGCTTCCCTTCTCCTTCTTTTCTTCTGCTTCTTCCTCTCTCTACCTTTTGCTATGTGCAGAACCCATATTTATGTGAAAAACTTGCACAGATTATTAGGAAGTCTTTTTAAATTTATATTTGTCATCCAAAAAGGGGCTCTTAACTGCTTTGCTTGGGGCACTGTCAGCACAGAATTAACCTAGTTAATTAAATGATTAACAGAATTGACAGGTTGATGTTAAACCTGGGCTGAGTCAGAGGACTGGTAGATACATTCTTCTCCTGGGAATAAAAAGGAGGTTTGAGAGAGCTAAACCCTGAGCAGGATCATCAGGAGCTAACAGCTCTTCCTATCTCTTTCTACGTACTGGAAGTTGTCCACAGAAGGAGACTGCATTATCATGCCTGGAAGAATTGCATGACCAAGCATACTCATTCCATGTCCATACCAGGCATTTTGGATCCCAGAGTTACACAGGAGGGTGTGCAATTGATTCAGAAGCGTTTGAGATTGCCTGCCACTTATTGCTAGCAGCTGCTGCCCAACTCACCCTTAGGCACAGCTGGGCAAACCTTATTGTTTAACCTTTGCAGCTTCAGCTTTGACCTTCTGCTGCAGCCAACATGGCTTTAAATCAGGGATTGCCTGGGTGCAGTCTGGAAGCTCTGTGTTATGGTGGACCTACTTCCAGTCCAGTTTCAAAAGGACTAATGTACTCTCACAAACATTCAGATTTCCAGTTCTAAGTTTAGTGCTGGGAGAGGTGATCTCTACTACCCTGAAATCAAGTTTATATCATGCCTAAATTTAAATTCTTGTAAAGTCACATTCATTACTTTTTTTAAGGACTATAAAGATACATACACACATACATACATACATACATACATGAATAAGTGCACACACATACATATAAATAGGTGTACACTCCAATAATTTCAGAAGTCTCTTTTGACAGGAAACATGAAAGAGAGATAATGTCCCATCAATCAAGAAACAGATATTGTCTATTAGAAAAACTGAGCAAATTATACAATAATGAAGGCTTGGATTCCATCCAAGATTAAATACAATATCTCTTTCCAACAGAATCCGCTGAGATAACCTTAATCAGAGTGATACATATCTGTAGTTTCAGAAATGTTAAGAAATACCACAACCTAATGGAAAGCAGTGCGTAACTGCCTGAAGGGAGTGGATATTCTGTCACTGGTAGATGGTCGGTTATTCTCTACCAACAGGAAATCTTTAGGTAGAAACTAAATTGCCCCTTGTCAGGGATACTCATTTATATAAAGTGACACTCTGCTACTCCCACCCACCAATACTGACTTCCAGTAATCATTCATGTGTCACACGTACACCCATGCAGAGTTATACCAACTCATGTGAGCTAATATTCACTTCCACACTCCCAGGCTGTGACCACTTACTCATGTCAAGGTATGTGCTGTCCTGTTCATTAATACTAATGCCAATTCAAGCATATCGGTGTAGTCATCTTCAATCTTACTCAGTTATGCTGGCATTTTACTCAATCACGATCAGTCAGACCCACCCATTTGCACTATAGCTGTGACTGATGCACACGCTCAGAGCCTCAGGGTGCGTTTGACAAATAGAAATTGTGTCACCTAGATTTGGAGACTTACTCCCATATTTAAGCCATAGAAAAGCAGCAACAACTTCAGACATTTCATCTGAATAACTACTCAAGAGGACGAACATTTACTGAAGGCCAAGTCAACATTTTTTGACCAGAACTATAAAGACATCTATATTTTATCATAAGAAGTGTAGACAGAAGTGTAAATAGGTAACTGGCAGAGAGGCTTCAAAATGAGTGATTACATCTGCAAATAGGTGCTGGTGCACGTATTATATTTCACACATTTTACATATTCTTCAACCTTTTTGGTGGATATATGTGAGTGGTAGGCGTTGAACCTCAGAAATCATTTTCAGAGTCTGACACTTCTCTCTGAGCCTTTGCCAGTTCCCTGGGTCACTCTGTATAGTATTGCTTCTCTTAACAGTATATTTCTATTTCTTCTCTGAATTCTGCCTCTTGGCAAAGCAGGTAAGCAAAACATTTGAAAAAGGAGTAATGAGTGTGATTTAAAATTTTATTTCAATCTTCACTGGGATTAAAAACAAGCAAATAACCTCTTTAATTGTAATGGCATTGTATGATGTCATTTTAAAGAATGATTTGCCTTTAATTATGGCAATAATATTATATTATAACAAATTATAATAAAAAGTTTCATATCTTAACACAGTTTGAGTTATTTCACATCTAACAGTGGAAGTCCTGAGTTTATAGAGTTTTATTAGGGGGTAATTGCAACATTTGCATTCTTTAAACACAATAAGCAGAAAACTTTATTTCACTAATACTCGGCCCCAGACTAAGCCGCCTCATGACTTCTTGGCTTAGCCTGGGAATAGGAGGAAGCATGAAGTGGAGCAACTGCGACAGGTAATAGGACAAAAGTGAATTAACATGTTTCACAACTCATAGAAATGTGTTTAAAGCCACAGAAATTGTTTGCTGTCATTGCTGTGTATATGAAGTGGAGGAGAAAAAGACTTCTTTGTGGATGTATATTTTAGAAGAGGCAGGGCAGAGCTATTTTTTGTTTTACCTTTATGTCCCCATTGCACACATTACTGATTACACAGATTTAATCCAACTGCTCTTTTCTTAATGAAGGAAGATTATAATTTAAATTAGGGGCCAAACAAGGAAGCAAACTAATTGTTAAATTTTGCCTGAGAAGAAGTGCCATTAGACTTTATTATGATAGAAAAAGAGCACAAAAAGTGACCATGATATTACTGTAGCAAGCATTTATACTATGATATTTCAACCCTTTACATTTCACATTGAACATTAGGGAATGAGGTTTTGGAGGATTCACTAATACAAATCTGTGGATCAGTTTAAGATTACAAAGAAAATAAACAAACCTTTGGCTGATAATGCCTCAGTGCCACTTAATGAAGATGTGTTTGCAAGGGATAAGGACATCTCATTTCTGCCGGTCAGAGAGGTAACATTGGAGCCCAGGGATACAATATTGCTGTTGGTAATCATAGGCTTTGTACTGCGTTTGGAAGGCCTCAAGACTGAGAATTGTCAGACTTGCTCTGTCTGAACTTAACCTGCCTGCTGCTGCTGAATTGACTTGGTTTAGCTGTAACAGCAATTTTTCTAATGACCAGGTGGCTATGCCTAAGTTGTTTACTTTTGCTTATCTTTGTATGTGACAGTAATAATATTTTGTATAGGTAGAAGTAACAAATAGTTATTCTGTGTAGAATGAGGTATGGTTACTAATGGTAATTCTTTGATTGGACTGTTGAGATTTCAATTATGCTAATAAAAATTATTGGCTTTATATATAAAGTGTGTCTTCTATTTACCCATAACCAGAGTTTGAGTGTACTACGGTACAGAGCCTGAAAATTGCCAGATGTTGAGGGATTATCATCCTAAACCAATTTTTTTACTTCAAATTTGGGGAAAAACAGAAAAGCATTATGGAAATTAATTTAATATTTTTCTATATATTAAGAGTTTGAAGGCAGAGCAGGTAGAATAAAAATTAATGCCTTTCATTTCTTTCTTTTTTCACATTTAGTTTTCTTCCATTTGCATGTTCTTTGTTTAAGAAAAACTCACTCATTTTTTTTCATATTTTTTCATGCTGTAATACATTATGTTATAATATAATATTATATATAATAATATTATGTATTACATATATAATACATACGCAGTATAATTCATTAATTTTCATATTTTAGCAATAAGGACACACAGATTAAACTAAGAATTTTTTTTAATACATCACATTTTATGAAAATATAGTCCAGGTCCATTTTTTTTCTTTACTTATTTTAGAAGTAAAAATAAAAAGTAAATAATTTACTCTTCTCTTGCTCATTCTTCCTGTCATGTATTTGTGGCAGGGGTCTTTCAACCATAGTTGTTCATTCATATGATCATTTTACAGGTTGACCAGATTTAACAGATTTGAGCAGACCTCTGATACAGTTACATGCTATAAGAAAGCTGCAATGTATTTGAAGTCATACTAGCAAGTATTAGCTGCAGAACACTGAAGTAATTCAGGGATTCCCCACCTGTACTCTGTGGAACAACAAGTTCTCATGTAGCAATGAACCTCCAGCTCTTATTAAGCTGCCAAACAATATTAAAAGAAACCAAAATTACATTGAATGCTTTTCTGATACTAATTTTTTTATGTTAATCAATGTGTGCAATCTGTCAAGGACACATTACCTACATATAGTTAAGATGGAGAGTGTTGTTTATGGTCTTTTCTGTATATGGATGACAGAAAATCTCAGATTAGATAGATGGCAAATCTCCCAGTATTCTCTTATTGGGAACTGAGTGCATCTGAGAAAAGTTTCAGTTCAGAGCAGCTCAGCATCATTTCTTCAAAACAACAAAAAAAATGGACAATGAATACTTTTTTTGAAAATCAAAAAACTGGGAAAGGAACATCCAGATTTTGTAAAGGACATGATTTTTACCTGAAAAGGATTTCTAATGATGAATTCCCAACCAAATCTCAATTAAGTTTGTTTACTAGATTGGGTCATATATCTTTATGTCAGCAAGGAATAAAGAAAAAACTGTCTTTTACCCCATATCAGCTTCAACAAGAGTAGTTTGTCTTTTTGGAAGAATGCAAAGGCTTTTGTGCAGATACTCCTTGACAAAAATAAAGGGGGATAGGGAGCTGGCTAAGTACCCATGGGAAGAGATGCTGTATCTTTTAAAAGAAATTTCTTCATCATGTAGGTAATTGTGAAGGAAATATCACTTTATGTTGCCCCTTCTGACTATGCAATGGGCACACTGTGTCCTCAAAGACACAAGTTAGAAATGTTCTTATTGGTTTCCTCCTGTTTTATTGTCTTCTGTTAAGCACATTGGAAAGAAAAATTACAAGAAATTACTTAAAGTGTGATTTGTTTTTATATATGACAAATTGGAAAGAATTCATCTAGTTGTACAAATGGCTCTATATGACAATACGTAGAAGCTACCAAGGTACACACAGTGCAGAATAGTCTTGTAAAGGCTTATTTAAAATGTTGCAGAGGCTTCCATGTGAAGTAGTAATGTTCCTACGTTCCTTATTCAACAAAAACAAACATTCATATGTGTGACATTATTTTGGTTGCTTAGTAATATTTATACATGAAGTTTAGTGTCTACCAAAAGGACTGTCTAAATGTGGCCCATTCTCAACGACAAACACAGCTTTAGGGAAAGGTTCACATAGAAGAGCATCCTTGTTCAATTTTACTTGAAAGAACTCATTAGCTCTTGTTGATTTGGGTGAACAAAACATAGACTACTTGATATGCTTAACAATATACACTTTCAAATATACACTTGTTTCTGGGCCCCATAACACTGAGGCCATCTGCCTCCTTTTCTTTTCTTGCTCAGTAAGTCTGTTTAGTCTAAAAATCCTGCCACTTCTTCTTCCATAACATTTTAAAATTTGGATCTTTCTAACAGACTCCAGCAGGCCTGAAACATAACCTAAGGAATGACCTAAGTATTGATACGTTATTTTATGAACCAGGTTCCTTTCCATAATCCCCTTATTGTCTGGGTGCTTGGCTATTACCCAGTTATTTACATGTAAAATCAGTTTGGTGTTCTCTCAATACAGGTTAAACCTTTATCTGTGCCCTAATCTTTCATCATGGTTACTGGCACTTCATGTCCTGTGGTTTCCCTATGACCCTCAGTGATAGATCACAAAAAATGTAATTGCTGAGGTAATCTTATAATATTGTATTCTCCACTGAGTTCTTCCATTCTGTTCTGCATTCCCCTCTGTACCACAGTCTCTTGATGTCTTCAAGGTCCTTCACAACACTGAACCTTCCTACACTTTTTGCTGTCATCATTATAACCATCCCTCTACGTTCTTAGAGTGTAAATCTAATTCCTTAAGCATAGACTGAGTCTTAGGTTCATTTCTGTGGCTCCCTTAGGAAACAGGCTGTAGACTGTTTATTTCTGCCTCCAGGTCCATGATTACTTGCAAAAAAGAATGACCGCAGTGGATAAAAAAGACTCCAGTGGATAGAAGCAGTGGAAAAAAGAAGCAGGACTCACCTCATCCTCAGAAATTTAGCAGAGCTTTCAGGACAAATGGCCAAGGGATTGAACTACGAAGATTTACAGAGTAAGGTCTCAGAGAAATGTGAAAACTGACTGTATCAATGTAGACATAGTCTTATGATTTTTCAGGTCTCCCCTTTAGAATTTTCCTTCATTTATTTTAAATCCAGATAGTCTGGAATCACCAAGCCAGAGATTATCTGCCACAACCTGTGTGATTTGTTAATCAGTCCTTACTTTCTCCAATTTCTTTCCACTGTTCAGCAGCCTTAAGTATTGTGCCTTAATTTAAAATAAATCTAAGTCTACAGCAGTGCTGTTTCATCTGGTCATTTTTCTTTGGAATGATAATGGTAATATATAATAACAGCTATTCTCTGAGAAAAACAGTGATATATTATTATATCCCTTTCTGATGATAGGAAATTTAAAGAAACTTTAAGGAGGTTGCATTTCAGCTGGACTGCTCATAAACACTAAACTTCCTGAGGTTATTCTTTGATAGAAACAGCCTGAATTAATTGTTTTCTGCAATGTATGCCAAGCAGTCAAACTAAGAAAATTAAAGCCAATGTGACTTTTTCTTTAATCCTTATTTGATTGCTTGATGCAGTCTACTGATGCATCTGTTGGCACAATAGATTAAGTTACTCTTAACCACTGCCACCCCTATTGCTCACAGAGCCAAATCCTAGAGGCATTTTTTCTCCTCTGCCATTTATTAGCAGCAAAAGTAATTAGAATGTTTAGCAGATAAAACACAAGAATACTCACTGGCTGAATATTCAGACCTTTCTGAAACTGCTGCAGTGACAGACAATCCAGGTGGCATTTGCAGGTGCACAGCTGCAGTAAATGATGAAGCCGGCATCTTTGGCAGTTCTCCTCAGTGTTGATGGCAGTGGATTTTTTTTATCAGTTTGTAATCTCCATTCCTCTTTTGTACACACAGAAACACCCACATATTCAGCTTGTCTTCACATCTTTTCCTCACAAACATGTTATTAATTGCAGTCATTACATGAAATATTATTCTGGTTTCCCTAATTCTGGTTTTACTAAGCACAACTTGATACATGCACACACATATACACAGACTTTATTTTAGTTTAGTTTTAAATTTTTATTATAGGTGCCTGCACATGCAGATTTTTTTTAATATGAAGTTGCTAAATTGTTGTAAGACAGAAGCACTCAATCCAATGAAGCATTGTTGATATTTCTCAGTTTCATATTGGAATCCAGGAAATATTAATGATTTCTGGCTGATCTTGTCTCACTCTGCTGCAACAGATGCCATTATGGCACATAATAACAAAATATAAATTGCCTTAAAAATATAATAACAAATATTTCAGAAGCAATAAAAATACCCCCCTCAAAACACACTGCAGGCACTCAAAGATGAGACATAGGGATTTTAATAGATGTTTAAATAGAACCCCCACTCACTTTTTTCCTGAACCTGAAAATACAACTGAGTTTTACAAAAATATTTCAGAATTGGAAACTCTAACAAATCAGATTCATTCCAAAATAGTGCTGTTTAGCAGCAAATACAAGACATCTCAATGCATTTAAAAAAAAAAATTATGATATCCATTTTAAAACAAAATATGGCTGGTGAGCAGTGACTTGACTGACGTGTTTTGACATAGGTAATATCTCTCACTTGTAAATATTTTGCAGAAAAACAGACATTTTGGTGGATTTTGACATAGTAAAATATGTTTGAATTGCATCACATGCTATCCAAATCCAGTTTTGCATTGTGGATCAGAACTACTTGTCCTTTAAAGACACTGCTGGGGCATTGACACACAGACAATTCTTATCCTGCTTCCACTGCCACCTGCCTGCCTGGCACAGTCTTTCACTGGCCATAGAGCTCTTCAGTCATCAGGAAAGAAGATCCTTTTAAGCTGAGCTCATGGCTGTTTTCTTTGGCCTTGCAGCCCCTTCTACAGGCATTTCCTTCTACAGGCGTTTCTATTTCATGCTTTATCTATCTCCAGCAGTGCTTTTAAAAAGGCCTTTCCCTCATGACAGCGTAAATATGAGAAGTGACAGCATGAATTTCATGTGTAGCTCAGCACATGTGACTTGGGAGGAATCATGTTACTTCTCTTGCTAGTTGGGACTGTCTCTAGGGCAAACTGAAACAGGAGGAAGACTGACTTTACCACTGTAAGCCCACTGACCTGAAGACTTAGATCTGACTGGACCCTGCTGAGCACCAAAGATTAACAAAAAGGAACTCTGTGTATCGTGTGTAAAGAAGTTTTCTTCATTACATCTTCATGCAATATTTCAGTAAAGGAAAGAAGCAAATAGTGGTCCTCTGGATGATCTTACCAGGAAAAAAGAGAAAGCAGCAGAAACTACAGCCCATGCAGTCTTTTGATGTCACAGAGATCTCTCTTGCATTCTTGAGAAAGCCCAACCAAACCACCATCTCTATATAAACACTGTTCCTTATCAAAATCATTGCATTTGCAAAATGAATTTCAAATCTACTTTGCTTTCAAATTTTCTTTTGAGTGAAACCAGTTGTTTAAATTGCCTAGCTACTTTAGCAGCCTGCGATGAACTTCATGCATCATGTCAAATTATGAAAGAATCAGCTGGGAGATGAAACAGTCGAGAGAATGAAAAGAACTCAAGACAGCCTGATGGAAGGAGCTGGATTTTCTCCCAGGCATCTCTCAAACAGCTTCCAAAGTTGTTGGGATTGGTCAGTGTAGAGTCCACATGAGGGTACCTGGTAACTCTGCAGAGTCAGCATATTCTGCTACCCAACAATGAATTTCCTGCCATTCTTTGCAGCAAAGTGAGAAAGTGAGTGACACAGCAAATGTGTAATTCTGTATGTGCACATAAGACTTGCGAGAATAGGTATGGAAAAGAGAAATGGTGAATCTGATTACATACTCTTTTGACTTATTCCAGTGGCAAATTCTGCTGCTTTTGAATAGTAGGCTCATAGTGAAAAGACAGAAGACAGATTTTTCACTAATGTGATCTGCAATGCATATATCATATGACAAGAGAAAAGAAAATACTAAGTTAAAATAATTGTCAAATCATTGTCTTCAAGATTTTATTTATAGCTGTGCATTCATTTCTAATAGGGAAATTTTCTTTTTAAGTCTCTTGTAGCGTTTCAAGCCTGAGACAAGTAATATGATGATACTGTATTTTTCAGTGCTCTCATTTCACAATGAACTATATTAGCTGGAATACCCAGGAGAAAGAGAAAACTTCAAAGCATGGCCCCAAATAATGTAGAGAATAGGTATGGTCTGAATACCAACAGAGCCTGAGCTTTAAGTTCAAACAACCTTTTAAGACACTTTCTGAGGAATAACTTTTTTAATGAATTGAGTTCATCTCAGGGGTAACAGTGATGTAAAAGTAGGTTCCAAAGCTGACTAGTTCTCTCCTCCTGCACATGTCTTTTATATCCTGCATAGCAGCTTGGGCACTGGGGATGACTCAGAAGCACCCTCACTACCCTATCACCTCCTGTAGTGAATAACTTCCAAAGCTAACATCAAAAACAGAACTTTCAAAACCTCCTAATTAGGGGTTTATTGTTCAGTTTAATCAGCAGGGAAAATAAGACTGATTTTGAGAAATGCTCTCCATATGTGAAGTAGAGAGGAAGTTCCCCAGTCAGAAAACAAGCAGCAGACCTTCAAAAAAATATTTATTTTCAAAATGTCACGAGACTAGATAATAACAGTGAGTTGTCATAGAGTACTACTGCATTAGCAGACTTATCTCTGGCAGAGGCAAAAGCATTTCTTAAAAGTAGAATATTCCATTCAGCTTCACCAATTTTCCTGAAGGTTTATTCACCCAGACAATAATGCCTAGATGGCATAGTTTTCCTAAATTCTCTCTTATTGAGAGAGTTGTCATCTTAAAGGGGGATGCCTGAAGCACCCCAAAATTCTGTACAAGATGGATGCGAGAATGGCACCTTTTGGGTAGCACCTCCTACCCAAAGAAAAGTACACTAAGAAAAGCTCAAAGATAATTGACTGTGTTATGAATAGAATGCAAGCAATTTCAAGCTTCATGCTCCTGTTTTAATTCAAGAGGAAAATGACCATATTTACTCATATTATTAATTTCAGTGGTTTTACACCTTTTTCCATTGGGACATCTCTTCTTGAATGGATTTGTCACAAGTAGACTGCCTTCCAGAAGGAGGAGTCTCTAAGGAGATTTGCTAAGTCTCTTAGTCATAGCATATGGAAAAGTTCCCCAAAACAGTTAAATTTATCATAAAGTCCTCATAAATTATTTGTATTCAGAAATAGACTTTCAAAGTGAAAAACATGTTACCTTCCCAGAAGCTTTTTTCACATTTTCTACTATTTTGAAAAAAATTGAACAAAGTGTCACATTTGGAATATTTGTCTTTGGCCTTTTTTATCACCTTGTGAATGTGGCAAAGGCCACAAAGAAATGGCTATCTTCACAGATCTGTTTCGGTGGCCTAATTCTCTGTGCTGTTCATATTCCCAGTAAAATTTGACATGTGCCCTGTGAGAGGGACAGCTACAGGTGTGAATATGACCAGGGACTCTTCTCCTATTCTTCTTACACGGTCATCATCAGTCAGTCAATCTGCAGCTTTATTTAACCATTAGGTTTCACAGAAAATTTGCCTTAAACCCTTCAGCTCTATTCACCAGAAGGACAGTTTAACCCTTAGTAACTATGTCATTCTTTTACATTTTTGACAAGTGACTCATCAGACCATGTAGGACTTTCAAGGGTACAGGTCCCTTTCAGCTCATGAGTTCTTACTGCTTCTTCTCATCTGGTGTTGAAGAGTTGGATCTATAATGGCAGTTCCAGCCTGTGCTAGCCCAAAATCGTTCACAGAAGAATGTGCTCATGTCCTTCCTTCCCTCCACCCTCATCACGCCCTTCTGAACTGAGTGATACAAGGGGAAGTCACTGCTGTATCCAAACTGACTAGGGCCACCTAACCTTGGTAGTAATTCAGTGCCTAATGCCTTAGATGGAACAAGTCACCACAGCTTAACTTAAGGGAAACGTGTTTGAGCACAGCCTTTATATAGGACTAATGCAAGGTTCATTGGCAGCAAAAGATGGTATGAATATGCATAAGGGTACAGATTAATCTGGCATGTGAATGCCACTTCTCCCCCTTCAAAATCTTGCATGTATGAGCCCTCAGTCATTTCTAAAATAGGCACTAGTCCAAAATCAGGTGAATAACTTCTCACGTTTTAACTTGAATGCTCAATCTTCCTTGAAGGATCATTTTAAGAACCTGTTTAAGACTGTATTGCCACATGTAACTCAGTCTGAACAAGCTGAATTTCTACTCTTTTAAATTACAGAAGTGCTTCAGCTTCTTCATACTTCACACTCCAAACTTCAAGAATTTTCTTTATTGTGACTTTTTATTAAATGTTCTAATGCTTTTTAATGATATGCATTTGTTTAAACAAATTCTTTTAACATTTTCCTTGTGTAACAACTTTCATATACCACATATATGTCATTATCTCAGATTTTATTTTATTCTTAGCAGCAAGAAAATGTGTAAAATATAAAATTAGAATTTCTGTATTGTATTCAGTTGATGCAAATAACTTTTCTTTGGATATTTAAATCCAAAAGGTTTTCATATTTTTGTTTGATTTTTGGGTTTTTGTTTGTTTGGGGTTTTTTTACTTTTTAATGTATTGACAGCTCACTAATTGGCTTTTCCATTACCATTAGATGTTTCCATGTTGAAGCCTTATTCAGTGAAAATTTTACATGGAATTTTGCAACACAAAACAGGAGTTATGAAACACAACAGTAGTTTAAGTTGTCCAGTCTAAAGCATACTGAGAACATGGGACTCATTATACTTAAGGAACTGAAATCATTAGGTGGTAACAGCTTGTTGTCATGCTAACTACCAACGTGGTCTGAATTAAAAGAGGCACCCTGCAGAGATCTTTACCAAGACTCATTCATTAACTCTCTCTCCTTGTTCTCATCTGTTTTGCAGCTGTAGCCAGGTGAGAATTAACGGGGCAGTTTACATCAGGCAGATGGTAGGTTCCCCAGGACAACTCTATTTAAAGAATAAGGAGAAGGAATCAGTAACTGGATAATAAGCATGAGGCAGATAGGGAATGTAAAGATTTAGGGTTATTTTGCAGTATGCTTTTGACTTACAGTTGCTTCTGGGTGGAAAAAAAGGAAAAAGAAAAAAAGACTGATTTCTTACCGTATAGAACCTCCCTGGACAATTTAATTTCCCTACATGTGTTACTGTTGACAATAACTCTTGCAGTAACATATGTTTAATCTGCTAACACAGAATTCCTTCAAGTAGGAGGGAAGACCCTGCTCTCTACTACTGAAATGCAGAGTTAGTTTGTGTCTGTTACTGAGCTCATCAAAGATCATTTGTATATTAAAAGTGAAATTGAGAAAGCAGAACAGTGTTTTCCATAGTAGGATCAGCAGTAATCAGAGTTGTTTATTATACAACACAGGTACTTTGAAAAATCTTGCCCTCATCCCCTTGCTTCCTACAAAATGATAGGGTTGCTTTAGAGATAACCCTGAAGAAAGAAGTCCTGAGACAAACTCTGAAGTAGAATTGCTCCCTGGCTGCTTGTTGTCTGTCCAATGTGAAGTGACCTTCAGCTGCACACACCTTGCATTTGTTCTTCTGTTTTAGCCTACAGTCTCAGGAGGTGAGGTAATGAATCACTCAGGTCTCCACAGTCCTCACACACTTGAGCCACACCAGGTCCTTGCCAGGTTCTCTAGGTAATCCATGGGGAAGTCCCTACAGTGAAGATCTCTGCCAGAATATAATGTTGGCCCAACTAAATGTCAAACACAGAACACGTTGTGGCAAAATAATCAGTAATACTTGTCTCCTATTTTATTATTAAACATGGAAGGGCAGATCTAACCCATTCCCTACATGTGGCTATCTAATGAATTCCTAATTCCTACCTTTACAGACCACATAACCTCCCCGAACGGTCTCCTCTTGTGCTTCCTGTCCTTTTTACACTCACCATGCTTTTTAAGAGTTCCACATAATTTGATATGGTTTGCTTTTTTTTAAGTTCAAGTGTTTTTACTCAAACATTTTTGTATACCAGAAAGTGTGATGTATAACCTTTCATAAGACTTGAGCACTGCATTTTTCTTGGTAATGGATTTCATCTTGTACCTGACAGTCTATGCTTGAAACTTATAAGCATAAAATTAAAATACCAACAAATTTCTAAAACAGTTCTTTGGATTAGCAAACTGCACACTGTCTCAGAAGGCTTTAGGAAGCATTTTCTCCCCCACAGCTTCCCAGACACCTGACTAAGATGATGTTCATCCCTCTTATCCTGCATGCCCTGTACTTTCTGATTCTCTAGGCTCTTTACCACACACTTATAAGAATTCAGAAGGGCACAAGGGAAATTATTTTTAAAATTGTTCTAGTTCTATTAAGGAGAAAATCTCAACAACACTGTAGGAGTTTTCCCTGATATGGTCAGGAGAGTTTTGCAAAGACATTGGTGATGGCCCAGGAGACAAGTGTAGTATTTTGATTTCCATTAAGCTGATATAATTTTGACGTTATTCCTTTTGGTATTCCCTCAATATACAAGTTTCTTGAAACAAAGTAACTGCCACTTTTCTCATGTTGACATTGGCCAGATCCTACCCTTCTCTCAGTTTCCCAGTACTTTATTTCTCAAGTAATCATGTTAAACATATCAGTATTTATAGATATATATATAATTGTAAGTTCTCAAAAAGAGCTTCTTATTGGTGAAGTTACTTCTAGAACTACTGTTTTGCTTTTCACAAGTGCTTGTATTAAATGCCAGCTTCAAAGAATTGAGCATTTACTATGACAAAGTTTAGGGGATTTTGCACACATTTTGCATTTTAATATTCTATGATAGATTTTTGTTGGACTTGGTTTGCACAGTTATATCTTCAGACTAAAAAAAAGAAAATGTTATAGCAGTTACTGTGTTAGTTAATCTGTCCACACACATTTGATCAGGCAGCCTCTTTTCCTACTACATTCTTTCCCTGCAATACATTTTCATAGTATACCCAGATACTCTAAAGTTACAGTACAACTTAACCTTTCCTCTAATGTTACTCTTTCACCCTCTGTTTAGGAGACATTTAGGTGAAAATGTGGTGCCACAGATCAACACATGTCTCCTTTAAGTAAGCAAGTAAGCATGGGAACATGCTAACTTGGTGTGTTTGCAGCTTGGTGTTCTACAGCAACTGACGTGCAAAGGAGTGGAGTGTTGCATTTTTCCCTGAAAATTCTTGGTGATCACAATTTTTACCAAAAATCATCTAAGTAAAATGCTCTTCCTCTTTTGCACATTGTTCATTCATATGTTTTGTTTCAATGGAATCAAGCTGATAACAGCAAGGTTGTATGAATAACAAGTATTATTCTTCAATTTCAGAACTAAAACAAAAAAAATCAAAATCAAGAACTTCAGCTTAGATTTAATGAAGTTTAAATTTTATTGGTATTCCTCATTGAAATAGCCATCTTCTTCATACAAAACATTTGATTCAATAAAAATTTCTTTCAGTACAAAAGACTTTGTTTTTCAGCAACAGTAAAAAAGATCTGAATAGATGCACCACTGTGATATCCTGCCGGTACCATTCCCCTGAGGGATTAGAGAACTCCTGAAGGAAGAAGACTAGGTTCCCTTCTCTCTTCTGTGTGACTGGGAAACTTTCCATCAGTACCTAAAACACCCCTGCTACCAGTGATGGTAATTCCTGGGGAGATGCAGATTAACCCAGAAAACCTGAATACAAACATCACACCTTGGAAAAACAAATTTTGATCCAGATCTTCAACATAAAACACCATTAACAGCATTGACTGTATGTTTGGAGGAATATGTTTTGGTAGTTTGGTAGCATAGGATATAGGTTATACTTTATTTATTTAACATTTTAAGTACTTTCAAAGAAAATGCATAGATCTCTTCTCTAAATAAAGACTATTTGATTCAAAAACTAGTCTTGACTTCTTTCCTGTTTGAAAATGACACATTCTCTTTAGCTGGCATGACATCTTTCTAATGTCATAAAACTTCAATGTTTTGAAAGTAAAGGTCATCCTAGAAGTTTAATACCTGACTAGAAAAGATCTCTTCATTAATTTTTTCTCCTTTGATCATTTAATTGTCTGTATTCTCATAAATATGCCTAAAGAAGAACGGAATAGATCAGTCAAGCTCAATTTAGGTCTTTGGCCAAAACCTGAGCAATTAAAAAGACCTCTGCTATTTATAACACCTTCTGATACTAACATTTGCCAGGTTAGAATTTCTGTATATTTTCATTTCAGATAATGAAAAGTCCCCTGTGCAGTTCTGTGCAGCTGCTTGAATTAGATGACTTAGTTGTTTCTACCTGCATGCACATTTATTATTACGTTATTATACAAACTGGAAGGATCACAGAATAAAGCTTGATCTAGTACACTGTAGTTAAGGAAATTAAGCATACATACTCCTGTATTAACAGTAATCTGCTTAAACATCTCTCTGGCTGCCTTGTGCTATACTATAGATAAGCTAAATAAAAGCATGATCTGTTCTTATTCATTCCCATCTTCAGCCATCAAGTAAATGGCTACTCATTCCATGTTGTGTTAGCTATAAAGTGGAAAAGGTATTTTATATTAAAAATCTGTGTGCATATTGCTTTCATAACTACTTTCAAGTAAGGAAAGAAAACATTAGCCTCATCAACAGCTTTTTATGACCCTTTAATACACACTGTGAGAACATAGCCTTTAGTTACAACAATAAGCGGAATCGCCATCCAGATAGAGTTCAGAGGATGGAGTTATACCTTCTTTGTTTTGTTTTATTACTGATGTGGAAGAGGCACAGCATCAAAGATGCTAGGGTTCCACTTGAGGTATTTCATTTCTACAGCCAGCACTATAAAAAGCCTCGTTTGACAAAAAAATTAGTAACAGTAATATGTAATATTAATAGTCATATTATATCAATATAATAATAATAAAATAAAATATAATAAAATAATATTAATAAGCATTTCACAAACTAGCACCACATCAGCATTATATTAGTCTTTGCTCCTTCCTCTTTTTCAGGATTCTATATTATTTCTGAATATTACTTTTCAATCGTGAAAACGTCAGCACCTATATACCTCTAATTCAGAACAGCCAGTGGGTTACCTGTTCACCTTGTTCAAAGATCAAACACCTCAGAGGTGCTCATATGCATTCATTTTTGCTGAATCAAGGTCATAACTTGACACATTACACAGCAGGCACCTGTCTTCTAATACTGCCATCTCTTGCAACCATTTCTATAAGCTATGAAAGAACAATGCTTCTGATCATCCTGCATGTGTTTCCCCTTGAAAAGTGTAGACTGTTTATGGATCTCCAAGTAGAAAAATTCTTATTTATTATTTTGTTACTACATTGAATCTATTTTTTCTCACCTGAAGGATGCCTGCTGTGCCTGAAAGTTTTGTCTTTTTCCAGGTACCACATTTGTTCAAATAGAAGTGTTCACTTCTTCCTGCAAATGTTACCTTGTTTGTTATTCTGCTCATCAGAAGTGTGTGCTGCTAGAACATAATGTGGTGACTTTTTAATATTTAGCTGTCCAGAAAAAAGCCAAAAAATTATTGAAGTGTATATGTTTTTTACATATATTTATTGAATTACTCATTTATTTGAACCTTGTTCTTCCTGTGCATCTTCAGAATGGAACGGGAATTTGAGGACAGCCATGTGAACTTCTGAAGAGCAAACCTTTGCATTGACTTCACCTTGGTAGGATAAGGACCACGTTAAGTTTTGGATTCCAATAGGCACCAATGTGCCTCTATGCCAGGATTTGTGTGTTTGTGGACAAGACAGACTGCTTTTTGTGGACTTATGTATTTCTCACAGAAATTTGAGTCCCTTGGTTCTTTCTTCTCACTACTACAAAACCCCAGTTAAAATATAAGCATCAGGGAGCCACTTTAATATGGCTGCAGATGTGTGATGGGAAAGGGGGAGTAGGTAACATTAATCACTGTCAACTTCCTCTCAATCTGGATTTTGGGAAAATCATTATCAGTTCCTCAGCATCCTTCCTGCATTTATGAGGTGGGGTTAAAGTAGTTAGTCAATTAGAGACATCCAAGGGCAAGAGAAAATTACTAAAATGTTCTTTACCACACTTTGTATTTTTAAAGCATGCCTTTTATACCAAACAAGGAATTACTTCCTGAGAAAGTGCAGGGGACATCTCAAGACATAAAACACAGTCTTCCCAAAAGAGTAATCTTTGCTCTTCCTAAGACTATGTATATAATTTGTAATAAGATTAGTTTCTTCTTTATTGGTCTGCATTTGAATTAAGGTAATTTCATTACTTGTTTTTCTATAGTTGGAAATGGTTCCAATAAAACCAAATAATACTAACTAATAAATATGTTTTGTGTTAGTTATATCTGAAATACTTAGACAAAAAAACAAAACAGCAATTCAGTTACAAAACTGACCAAATCCCTTTATTATATACCGTCAGAACAAACTGTTCTGGCATTGATTAATACAAAATTAGTTAATAGCATCAACAAGAAGGGAGAAATTCTCTGTATGGGGACAGCCTGTAATGTGTCTTAAGCAACAGCCAATCTGAGCAAGTAACAGATTTGATTCAGTTGCAGATTGAAGAGTTCAAAATAAGACTCATAAAGTGTCACCACTAAATTAAAAAAAAAAAAGTGTACACAGGAGAACTCCCCTCCCTGCGATGCCTCAGGAACCACAGACCAAATCCGATTTGTTTTTCTCAGGTGAGTAGTTTCTCACTTGAGTGGTAGGTCAGTCTAGGACAAGTAGACTTGGAATTCAAAGGAATTGCATCTAAAAAAGATGTAATAGGATAGTAAGGGTAGTAAATGACTCAGGATAACAAATGACTTATTTTGCTAATGAAATTCCAATGGCTGGCATTATGACAGCTGTGTTACTCTGTCCATTTATTTGATGAAGTCTGAAAATCATTATGCAGAAGAGAGTTGGTTGAAAATAAACATCAGACTGATTTAAGCGCTATCAGAAGAAAAAAAAAAAAAGGAACACTTTTGAAAACTTTTGGGTTTGTTTTACTGTATCTAAAGCAGAGTATTAGGATTCAACTGTGTACACCAGCTTTACTCCTCTTCTAGTACAGAAGTCATGTAATAAGGTAAGCAGAGAAACATTTTTGCAGCCCTTTATACCGGAAGTATAGTACAAGTCCTAGAACAAAACATCTGAAAAACCAGCCAAGGATCTGGGTTTTCCTCACTAGTTCCTGTTTTACTAGTGATCAAACCAAAACTAAAAATGTCCTGACTCCAGATTTATGACTGTTCATAATCTGGATTCAGGGTTAGAATTTTGATTTCTAAGAGGTAGACCAAACCCTTAGACTTTAATACTGAAGCCAGGATGGCCACATCTGGGTGAATGCTCCAACGAGTAAGTTATTATTGAAAAGGTGGGCAGCAGCACCAGTCCAGGAGTGGTGGTAGTGTCAAGGTTCCTGAACTATAATGCCGATTGGAAAATAAATCATTATGCAAAAAGAGAAGAGCATGTTGAGATGATGGACTGTCTGTAAGTTCAGACGTTAGGGACTAGCTCTTTTGCTTATAGAGTGGAGCATTCTTTAACTGGCAATGACCACCTTTGGATTCAACAAACAGCTGTCAGGGAGCTGGTATGGCAAGAGCTGTGGAATTTATGTTATAATTGTGTTATAAGGAGGATATTATAGTTACAATTTTAGTATAGCTTGGTATCAAGGCTGTGCTTGCAGGCATAACCAGTGCACTTACTCATTAATTCCCTGTGTGATCAGGAGCTACCATCTGCACAGATGAAACAGTGGACTGATTTGAGACAACAGGCTAACGTGAGTTAAAGGGTTTGACTGAATTCCTAGTCAAATTCACAATAAAGCATTTCACCACTTTTTACAAGAATACTTCAGGTGAGAATTTCAGACCCAGCGCTTCCCACAGGCAGCTTCTGAAGTATACAGTCCAACTACTGGGCACTGTTTTCATGTTTAAATATAATGATTAACGTCCTGGATGGAGACCGTGGTCATTCCAGAAACTTTCCTAGACAGTTCCGGGTATAGAATTGACTAAACTGTACATGGATAACGTACTTGTAATTAGTCAGTAGAAACCGTTTGTGCAAATGAATAATTGATCATGTAGGACAATCCTTTGTATGTAACTAAGACAGTCAGGAGATGTTTTGTACATAGTTTAAGATAACCAGTAGCAACAATTTGTGCATATGCTGGAGTGATCACATAGGACCATGGGCCAGCTGTGTGTAAGAATTCAGCAAAAAACAGTTCAGGGAGTCTCAGTGAATCCAACTGGAGTCACTGTCACACTGAAGACAGTGATAGTTGCTGTCTGGACAGCAGCTAACCATCCTGTTCAAAAGATTCACTTCTCCACATCAGGTTTATCTTATGCAAGAGATGCCAATAACTTCATATTGTAGCAAACACACTCTGCCAATGGCAATTCAAATATTTTAAATTACAATAATGAGAAAAAGTAGAGAATTAAGGCTCTAAGTATTTAGCAAGTAGAGAGGCACATTTTATATTCATCATACATAAGACAGAGGTTTTTAATTTCATATGCATTCACAGCTGCTTCAGTGAGTAATTTTGAATAGTCATGTTACTACATGCAGATATTAGACCTAACAAAGACTTAGAGGCTTTTTTGTGTGAGGCGTTTTATTTCAGGAACAGTATTTATGGTTTCTTATTTAAACTTGGATGCAACAAAGAAAGCAGAAATGAAGCAAAGAGACTAAATTTTTCTGCTTTGCTGGTTCAGTCTCCTGAAGTCAAAAATGGCTTTTGAGTCATACAATATTCCAGGCTTTCAGTACTGCCTTTTACATTACTGGTAAGTGGAAAAAAATTAATTTAACTAGAGGTATATGCCTCTCAAGCAAATTTGATTTTGCAGTTGTCTCTTTCAGTGGTTTCTATCATTCTAAACTGCTGTAATCAACTGACTGAGGAGACGTGAAAATACAACCTTATCATAATTATGGAGAGGGGCCTTCTCCAGTGACCTCTATAATTTTAGTAACCGCCCAGGGAACCTTGAGCTTGAAATGGAATGTTCATCTCAAAATAATTCAGTAGTAGCCCATGAAGAATGGTGTGGTTTTGGCCCAGTTTTGGCCTCAAATTCCTAAATACTTGTCTCAATGGCTGCCCTACATCACTCCTGTACCCCACTGATGGTCTTAAAGCAGCATTTCACTGCAACAAATACAGAATGTGTTGATTTACGTCTCTACCTGCCTAAGGCTCTCTGAAAGACTTTCTTACCTAGTAGTCTTTCTTTTTATAGCTTTGCTAACTTACACCTTTCTTATACAAATCAAATGCATCTCGTTTGATTTTTTTCACCAATGTGATTAATTACATTGCACGATCTCTTTGGTGTCTGCTTCTTTATATGCCACATCACAGAACACAACACAGCTACTTGTGCTGTTGGCCATTTTGGGTCCAAACCAGCAAAACCCAACTAGTTCTTTCCAATCTTAGAAATGGGCCTAGAGATGGTGCTTTTATGCACAGAGAGATGAGAGCCTTGTAATTACTGAAGGGCAAGTACAAAGTTTCCAAGAAGGTTTGGATATTGACTAATCGGAGTTACTTTACTGGCATTAGTTTTAAAACAGATAACAAAAGTGATTTATAAATGTTTGGGAGGTCATAGCTGAATTTCAAGCATAAAACACTTTTAGTTTGAAAGGTAGACCACAACTGCTGACAAGTTTGATTTGATACAAAACCAACCATTCCTACAACTCCTTTCAGCAGATTAGAAGCATAAATAACTTTACTTTCTTCACTATTCAAATTCATGTTTAGCTTTGTTGCATAGACCTCTCCTATATTATTCAATGGTCTTCCTTTAATATTGATTCTTCATTTTCAACATTTAATTTGGCAAGTAATGCTGTTGCATGGATCAGAAAATTATGGAATTTATAACAATTTTTTATTAATTTATTCACCCATTACAATGTATTGTAGATCTTGAAAATCTACAGGCAATCCCACATAAAATCTCAAAAGGTTTCATCTTCTAGTCTTCCAATACTCTTTTTCACTAGGAATGTTATAATTTTTCTATGAGATTTCCTTGCAAATGGAGAACTTTATTTACAGTTCAGTCTGGCAAGATTACTCAGAGCTGAAAGAGTCTTATACTAGGGGTATTAACAAATATTTTCTGCTCACTAATTTGAGCAATACCCATTGCTTTCATTGGCCACTGTTCTGGACCCCTCCTGGGAGAAGGAATTTCATGGACTTTCTTAAAGTGGTAAAGGGACCAAGAATCCAGACAATGTATATAGTTTGGTTTTCATTCTGACAACAAAAACATGAGCACTAAACAAACAAACAAAAAAATCTTTAGATCTTCTAATTGTGAGATTCAACTTAAATACCTTACCCAATCTGTTGCTTGTCTTCTGTCATTAGTCACATGATTATCACTGCTGATTTCTCTTTGATGAATCTCAGAATAACCAGAAGCTTTTAACACTGCCATGTGACTATCTCCAGAGTGATTAGTAATGCAGATACTTAATAGCCTGAGAGGTTACAATACCACTATAAATACAGATTTGCTTGCAGGAATGTTTGCAGTGTGTGAATAATATATGTTGCGAATCAAACTGAATGTGATGTTTTTCTTCAAAGTAACATCTGCAAACTCTTTCAGCATTATTTGTTCAACTTTGCCTATAACAGTTGGTAAATGTTGACTTATTAACATGCAACTACTGCAAATATTGAATTTGTTTCAGCTTCTTTAATAGTTTAAATTTGCAAGGCAATGAGTCAACTTACATGGTTAACTTGATCTGGTCTTGGTTTTAATTCCTTTCCGACCTTTTCTCTTGAAGATGTTATTGTTGAGAACGAAGATGTTCTAAAACAGTGGCACCTACTTGTCTCATTCTTTGTTGCCATGTTTTATTCTCTCTGTGTCTTTAAAGGAAAAAAAAATAAAAATGTATTTTGTAAAAGTAACCAATTCATCACTTTTCTTTTTGGTACATTCTTTTTCCTGTATTCCTGGTACTTTAGAATACAAGCTCTTCCTGGAAGGGGCTTTATGCTAGTATTTGTCTGCAAAGTGCCAAGAATATTATTTTTTAAAGATACCCTAGCTTCTTCTCCATAACAAAAAGTTAGTTATGTGTGATCCAGTCTTCTCTCCTGATAGCTGCAGCTGGCAAATAAGGTCTCCTTCCATCCTCCTCTATTCCTTCACACACAAAAAGGCCAGTATGTCTGAATTTGTTACTGAGATATTACTGACTACATGGGCTACATAAAAGAATTCTTGTGTTCTCTTTTACTGTTAATTATGCTTTTTCTTAAAATCTCCTCTGAGAATAAGTGAGTTAACCCCCAAGCTACCTAGTGCCTCGTGAATTATGCTCACGCCTCACTTTTTGGTTATGGTAATGCCACTGATAGCATCAGCACAATAATTAATAGCAGGTTTTGTCAATTTTCTGCTTGACAAAATCCTCCCCGAGCCTTACCTACATCTTACCACATCACACAGCGTTACATTTCTTTCCTTCTCCTTTTAACCTCCTTTCACTTTTCTTGCCTGTATGTGTACATCTTCAGCTTGTTTTTCAATGGTGCTTATTTCCTTCATCTCCAAGCGAAATAAAAAGAGTTTTCAGAGCTCCAAGGCTTCTGCTTTCTCATTTTCAGTGGTTAGTAATGCCTTACCAGCAAATCCTTCCCAAAAAAAAAAAAAAAATTTAAGTTTATCCTGAAATAGTTTGTTTTTCAGCTGCACCTTGAAACAGCTAGTGCAAAATAGGTTAAACAAAGCTATTGACAATTTCAATTTACAGCTGGCAATAGAGCAATTATGAATAGAGAAAAACAGGAAATATCCACAGCAAGACCCCCATTAGCTAACAAATTATTTGCTTTCAAAATATATTAAAATCATGCAGATCTTAACAGGATTGTCTGTAGCACAACACTTACCTGCCTCCTGGCAACACAGTTACAAAGGCGAAGTGTGTCTCATTCCACTTGTGATTTTATAATGAGATGTGAGCCTACATTAAAGAGTATCATGTTTGTTTTCTGAGTGAAATTCCCCAGGTATTCCAGGATGCCAGGCAGCCTTTCTATCTGTCTTCTCTATTGTTAGCATGTTTCATAAATCTAACTCAAATGCAGCTGAATCTTTTCCATTGCAAAGCATCAGGTTTTGAAGCTGGCAGACATCACATGCATAAAATGGTTAATTATGTTGTGGCTTTCAAAGGCAATCTTAGTCTAAATCATTTGCTGCTCTGTGAGAGAAGGGTCACCTATGCACCATAACTACAAAGGGAAGAACGCATTTCTGCTGTCTGTTCTGTCTCCATTTTGAGTGCAGGCTGCCTGCTGATTATTCTGCATTCACTTCTCTAAAAAGCTTATTAATGTGGTCTAGAGGGAGACTGTCAGAAATGGCAGAATGAATCAAGGGATTTTCCTTCAACATCCAAATGACATGCTGCAGCAAGAGAATTAAACAGATGACTAACTAGTGCCCTTTTGTCTGAAGATGAAGATGGGATTGCCAACTTGTAAACCAGCGACTGACATTTGGGTGGATTAAATCGTCCTGTTATTGTACTGCTAGTTTCTAATCACTGGTGCTTTCTTGATCTCAAGTGTCTCAGCTGAAAGCCTTCTCAGTTCTCTGAGACTTGTTTGCTGAAACCCTCAGCAGAGCTTTTGCTGTAAACATTTATCCATAGAGAAGTACTGCTCTGACACTGACTGCGGAGAATAGTTGGCTTCTAGGTATTTAATTAAAACATTAAGCAGAAAAAGCTTTAGTGTCAACATTCACAAGTACTTTACTATAGCTGTGGGTTGTTATAATTGAGTTTTCCTGCAAATGCTTTTTTCTCCCCCTTCCTTCTCTAAGAGCTGGAATAGCTTGAGGTTTGCTTTGCCTCATGCTGTTAGTTGTGGCTTTGAGACTGTGCCCCATGCTGTCATTCTCCGGATTCTTTCAATCTGGTTGTTAGCTTTAATTTCTAAAATCAAGATTGGATGGCAACAAGGGGCTCTAATGAAAAGTGAAAAAAAAAAAAAAGTCATTTGTTAAACAGCATTAAGAATTCTTATGTGCAACAGCATATAATGTGGTCAAGCTGATTTTGTTCTGATTTTGTAAACTGCCAGATGTTTTTTACCTTGTAATTAATATTAAAAGGTAGAATGCGCTGTTCAGGAACCAAAGGTACCATGACACCTACAAGAAGTTCTGTCCAGGTTTCCATTTGCTGCCATTTTGATGTTTTCCGTATTAAAAAAACATAGATTGCACCATTCGATGAACATTGTCATTAGAATTTGCATTTAGAAAGTAGGGGGCTCACACAACTATTCGTTGTCAGTTAGTTCATCAAGTTAGTACTTACAAGAGTATTGCTTTATTTAAAGCAAAAGAAACCTGTACCTGCTGGCTTGGAACTAATAGAAAAGTACAAAGTAATGCCCCTTCACAGCACTTCACTGAACAAGATCTGTAAAGAACATGCTTTTCTTCCCACACTCTGGGAAATCTCACTTCTACTACCTCAAATGGTCCATGCATATTACATCTTCAACATAATGAGTCAAAGAAGAAGTTGTTGTGCCCTGAAGAAGGAAAGAAGGTAAAGATTTCACATAACATCTTAAATCATGGAAACAACTTTTCAAAGGAAAGAAAAAACTCCAAGTTGCCATTTCCAGATTGCCTCTGGCATTCTGGACACAGACGTACAGAAGCTGGTAGTTACCTAAATGACAGAAGATTTGTGAAGACACATTGTGAGCTCTCTACATCTGCAGTCACCTCCCTGCCTTTGATAAACAGAAGTTAAAGGGGGAAGTACCGATACTCTACATAGGCATATTAAAAATAATGTATCAATATAGTGTTTCTCTCCACTTTGCATGCCTTGCTTAGAAAGAAAATTCAGATTTCGGCTAATACAAAGCTGTTGTATGAAGAGGTGCTAGAGCTCTTGGTTTCTTGCACCTTGCGATTGCCTTCCCATCCATCAGCCTGTGATGGACAGCTGTGCTCAAGCAACTCAGGTATTGCAGTTGGTAACAGATCCTCCTTGCTGCTGTCAGGTGGTTTCCCTTCTTGTTCTTGACATAGGGAGGCAAAGGGTTTTCACTTCTTTCCAAAGTACTTAGAAAATGCCCTGGAACACAGAGCATTGCTCTATTAAGCAATGCAGAGTTTTTTTACAGACATGATGTGAATGAGCATCACACAACTAGAGCCCAAACTCAATTCCGTGTGACCCTGAGCACTTTGCCTTTTCACTGCAGTGGTGGGGGTAGACAAATACAAGAAAAGCAACAACTGTGCTACTCCCTCCTAAGTCAGGAGGTTATCCCTATTCTGCTGTACCATCACAATATCTACCATTCCAAATCAGTAGGAGTAAATAATTTTTTTCTTGTTACTGTATTCATGGTGGGAATAACCATACTATTTCCTCAGCATCCCAAGCCTTTAGTAGTCTGATTTGCATACCTGTGCAAACAACATTGCAGATATTTTTTGAACCTGTTAAATAAAATTTTGAAGTATTATTAGGAAATGAAACAGTCACATGAAAATCTTAAACAACAAGAGCTAGTATTACTGTTTCATTCTGTGTAAGAAAAAAGAAATCTAGATGTCAATACTGGAATAGCTTGAGAGAAAAAACTCAGAAACCTTTGAAAAGGTTTCTTTAGAAGGTGAAAAAAAATCTCAGCAGAACAAGTTTAATTGCAAAAGGTATAGTAATTCTATTTAACTCTACTTTTCTCCTCTATCTACACACACACACAGAGTTTATGCATATATCATATTTTCAGCAAAACACATATCCTTTTGTGTATCAAGTCATGACCCAGCTTATTAAGACTGGAATAGCTGAATAAACATTTATCTCTCCCTTCCCCCAGTTTCCAAGAAGCATTGGATATTTTGTCAAAGATTTAAGAGGCAAAAAACAAACATTTTAGATCAAGACTGCTTTTTAACTTTCTTATTTTTGCTGTTAATGACATGTTCATATATTTTTTAGTAAAAGCAAAAGTACTCTACCTAAATATTATTTAAACTTGAAAATTTCTCCTTGAAAAATATGAATAAAAAATTCTGAACAAACTTAATTCATACTATGAAAAAAAAAAATCTGTTATTTATTTTGTTATTTAGGTATGGAAATAATTAGAAGTGACAATATATTGGACATTCTTACCATAACTTAAAAAAAAAATGATATTAAGATAAAGAACTTTGAGCAGGTGAATTATTGTTTGATAAGAAGTTATGAACTTACACACCAGTGACTAGTTTAATTAGGAAAGATACTTTAATTAGGAAGGTTATTGGTTTGATGTCATGTCCTCACACATGTCATTACAAGGTCCTGCCTAAACTGTGGAAAAGCTTTTAAAAATCTGTTAATACAAATGGATGATATCTCTTTAAAATTTGCATTAGCAAGCTAGGGAAGTCATTAGTATACAGCTGTAACCCTAAGAGTGTAGACTTGAAAGAACTGTTTATTTTCTGCCTTGCAGCTGTGTGTAAAACCCACTGAGAGAAACTTGTTACCAATTACTGGTTTAGAGGCTTCAAGTAAAGACAGCAGGTACCAAGAGAGTAAAACAGTCTAGCTCACAAATAACTATACAACACTGAAATTCCTTAAGAACAGCTGTGAAAGGAAAGGAGAGGAAATGTAACTGCTGAGAAGAAAAATAAATGAGTAAGTAAGGAAGTAAGTAAGGCAAAGCAAAGCAAGACTTAGAGAAAAAAAACGAGTTAACGGAGATAGAGAAGGAAGGTTTTGCACCATAAGCTTCCAGTGACAAAGATCAGATCAATAGTGCAGTCCAAGAAACCAATATATTTCAGTGTCTGAGTACTTGTAATATCCGATTGGAAAGTCAGTTCTATACAACATAATGTGCATTGAAGAATATATTGCAAAAGGAAAGGACATTTTATAAGTGTAAGAGAAACAATTAATGTGAACTGTTGCAAACAAGAAATCCATCTCTTTTGTTAGAGACTTTATCAATCAGTGAAAATAATTTGGTTGCATTAACTGGAAAAAAATGGAATTATTTAGGACACACCAAGAAAATGGGTTGATAGATAAGAAATAACTGACAATCCTGGGCTGAAAAAGATAGATGACCAAGGTAAGAAAATCTAAACTCGGAAAACTCATGTATTGGTAGTCTGATGTTCTCTGGAAGAAAAGCTTGAATACTGTGGACTTCATTTCTCACCCATAACCCCTTTTCATACCATAGCTCCTGAGGCATGAACACCTTGCTTAGCATATTTCCCTCTCACTCTCCTCCCAAGGAGCTCATGGCCTAGTTGGAGGTGAGAGAAAGAGGGATCTTCCCTCCCCCAAGCCCATCTCACATGGAATGGAAAGGCATCCTGAGAAAGGGGGAGAGCCAGCAGAGAGTCAGGTGCTGCATAGCCAGGCTAGAGGGATTTATATCACACAGCACTTGTACCATCCAAAAACTTGAGTGAGTGCTTCTCATTTGTTTCCCTGCAAAATAAACCAGCTTAGCTGGAATAACCACAGGAGACTTTATGGGCTGAATTTTTTACTAAAGCTGATCAGGACATTTTCACAAAATCCATGGTCTTGGTTACCTGTGGGGATAGTAGTCCCAGCAACATGAGCTAAAGAGCAGTAACTTCTCTAACTATTCACACTAGATTCACAGATGAACCTCAGACTTCCTTCTTAATATTTTGGTCTACTTCTTCCTTTGTTCCCCCGTCTTGTTAATGGATGGCTGCCAGTTTAATATAATCAGAGTAAGCAGAAGATTGATATTGCACTCAGAACTGGTACAAAAGGGAACATGGCAGACATTCTCATGTTTCTTTACATCCTGATGTTGGCCCGATGAAGTCCAGCTCATTGTGCATTAGGTTTCTATAACATTTTTCATCAGAAGAGCTCAAAGTGCTGAACAAATATAAACCCTATAATGCCCCAAGCAAAAAAAAATGGTTTTGTGGTATTTCTGCCTGGTCCAAAGTTAGAAAAGGAAAGAAGTTTAAAGATAATGTCTAATTCAGAGAGGCATTAAGGAGAAAGCATGAAGAATGAGAACCAATAAAGACCTCAAGGTTCTATAAGTTAAGTACTAGAATGCCCAGACTTCAGTTTTGAACCTTTGAATTCTTTAAAGCAGAATCTACAAAGGACAGTTATACATTTTATTCTCCCTTACCTTGTATAAGAAAATTACTTACATCAAAAGAATGATCCCCAAAACCTGCACATTGAGCAGTAAGCTTCCTAGAGGAGACAGTAAGTGCATTATTCAAAAGGACGGTTGACCATGCCTTGCCTATAACCTGGCCATTGTAAAACAATCTTACCGTATGTCCATGGGCTAAGGCAAGAACAGACCCTGGGGTTTCCTAATCCTAACTTCCTAATGCTTGTGGATCTAATCTGTCCACAGGGCTGGTATACAGTGAAAAGTCTCAGAAGTGCAATCATCATGGTCAAGACAAAGGAGACAACAATGAGCAGAGTGTTAGATACACTCATAACACAGAATGGGATTAAATCAGAATCTGGTCAGACTCTTCAAAAGACATAGGCACACATAGGGTATTATATGAAAGCATAATGCTACAATAAGAATTCTGGACAAGGCAAAGGGCTTCAAACCACAAACAATTTCTAAAATCTTGTTTCTACCTAAGTCAGCAGCTAGATAGTCTCAGTCAAAACTGGCTCAAGCAAACAGAAAAAAAAAAAACTCCTTTTGGCATTGGTGGACTTGCATCAAGCCCATGAAATGAAAATGTGACAAACTACAAAGCATTTGTGTTCCTACTACTACAGCACAGTATTAAATGTCTATTTATATAGAGTCTTTGATTTTTATAACTCATAAGTAAAAATTGAAAGTTATTTTTCTGTATAATCCATTGATAGCAAAAATTAGGCAATTACGGATTAGAAAATGAAAGTTCTTATTGCATGTGTTATTTAAATATGGGTCACTGGTTACGGTATATCACAAGCACACATACACTGTCTTAACATGAGCTAGTATTAATCTGAGAAGGATATTGCACCTGATTATGCATTGCAATGATTGTGAGAGTAATTGAATTATTTCCAATTTTAAAGCAGTTTTGTTAAGATGGCTGTTGCTTACTCTAAATGCTTTTTATATGTTTTTCTTTAAAGTGACAATTCTGACTGCATTGGATTTAAATGCATGCTAAAAGGATATTCTAGTGAAAATCCCTTGTTTACTTGAGAGAGGCTGCTTAAATGTTTAATGACATTAGCTCCTTGCAAACGGCATTCATTTCCTGTATATGCAAATTTTCTTAATGTGAAACCCCCATAACAGGTAGAATGTAGAAAGTTAATGAAGCCATGTAATTACAATCACTATAGTGACTGCAGTCCCTGGAGAACAATAATGTGATAATATACATGGGTTTTGACTTTCTTTGGAAACAACAGCTTATAATTTGAAAATAGATAGTAAAATATTTTCATTATCTTCTGCTGTCTCCTAAGGCAAATGGCAGGTACAAATAGATTATGCTTTTATTAACTTAAAAAAATGGGAGATAATGCAATTAGGCAACATTTAATTGTTTTCCATTTTCCACAGCTGGCACTGGTCTAGGTTTAAACCCTTCTTTCAACCACAGAGTAAAGCCAGGGTCAATCTGACTTCAGCCTGGAAATCTTATTTTTGTTCTAACACTGGAAAGGTACATATTGAAGATGACCAAGTGTACGCCATTGATCACTTTAAAGTACATAACAGGGAAATCAAAAGCTAATTAGAAGCTTTGAATGCCATTTAAAAACAAGATTTCAAAGGACCTCTTCTGAATGTCCGAGATTTCAGTGTAATTTTTTAATTGCAATTATTTCAATTTTCTTTTTACAAACAATAGAAAAAAATTGACAAAGTAGTATTTAACGGGTGTTCCTATAAGGTTGGGGTTTTGCTTATTACTGTGAGCACTGTGAAGAGAAGAGGACACAGAAAGGCTCCCTCCTCCAGCAGCATGCTGGATTGGTGCAGCAGTTTGGGACAAAGTCTTGCAGCATGAGGGATCAGCTCTCAGGCAGCTCTGAGCAAATCAGAGCCGGCTCACAGGGAGGCTTTCTACCCTCTCGCCTCTTACCCAAGAGAAGCATTTAACTGAGGAACCTGGCCAACCTGAGATGTCTTTAGGGTAAGCAAAAATAAATACATGACATGAACTGTCTGCTGGCAATATGCAAATTTTTTCTTAAAGGTGCCTGTTTCTTTCCATTGAGTGGACCTTTAACTTAGGCACCTCAGATAGATGGCCAAGGTTTTCTAGTATACTTATTTATTTACTTTCCTTTTGCAAATAATTCACCTCAATGCTGTGGATAAACCACATTTACCTGTCTGCATTCATTTTCTGCTATCAAGCATTCTTGTTTCTCAGCATGGAAATTATATTTGGCTATTACATAAGACACATTTTTAAAGGGAGAGGATACTTTTCTCCATCACAGAGTGGAGAACTCTTCCTTAAGTGATGAAATGCTTTCTTTAACAAAATCACACAGCATCACAATATTACTACAGGTTCCATCACAATATTCCCATTTCCTGCAATGTAATTTTGTGGCAAGCAGCACAGAAGTTCTTATGCTGAATTTATGAGCTGGCATGTACTCTTCCTACTTTACTCCATGTATAGCTCACTGGCTGTTTAAAGTGCTCTAATAAAAATATTTATTTTATTCTATCAGCAATGGGTTATCTCTTTTGGTTTTTTTCTGACATTAACATTTAAAATAGTAGTGCCAAGCAAGCTGGAATAGATTGACTGAAAGTACAACAAGCAGCTATAAATTATGTAGGTCACTATCAGCTGGGGCTCTCATGCAATGTGTAAGAGTCAGTAGCAGCAGTTCATGTCATATTACCAGCAGCAGGAGCAGGAATTGCAGGCTAATGTAACACGGTCATCTCATCTTAATGATGAGACTACAAATATTGAATAACAGCTAGAGCAGCCAGACAGTTCCATGAACTTCAAAGCTCAGAGCTGTTAAATTAGGTGCTGCTGAAAGTGGGCTGCAAACCATGACGTGTTCTGGGTGCAAGTCCTCCAGTCCTGCACATCCAAGACAAATGTGAAGTTTGTCACTGCTCCAATCCAGCTGACAAGCCCAGATTTCCTCCTCAAAACCAACCTTGAAAGAGATGCTGGTACATAGCCAGGTCTCTGTCCATTAATGGGGACAGGGCATGTATAGGCTTTGCGTAAGGAGCCTGGAAGTGTTGCTGGTTCAACAGCAATGCAAATTGGACAGCTAATTTCTTGAAGCTTTCTACATCAAACCCAGCCATATTGAACATTTTGCAAGAAATTCATTGATTGAATTAGATTTGCATGAAATGTTAACACAATTGTTGTGAAGTAAAAATAAGTCAGTAAAACTCCCTGTCTGTTCCTGACCACTTCACACTCAGGAAAATAACCATATTTCCTAGATAAATTAATTGTTGTGAATTCTTCATCCACCTTAATTTATCACTCACCTCATTGTGAGGATTAATTAATGTCAGCAAAGCAATTATGAAGATGAAAAGTGCTATAGGTATTTAGAAAATATACATATTGGTTCTGAATAGAATATGAATCACAGTGAAATATTTCTCATGCCATCTCAGAAATACTCTGGTTTTATATGTATTCCAGCTCTTTGTAAAGCATGGCTAGTTTTTTCCACTAGAGCTGTTCTCCATATATCTTAGATAGTTAAAGCAGAGATTCCTAGCGGTACTGTTGTCACAGGATTACAGTGGGAGTTGGATTCCTAAACTTTTTCGGGACCTCAAGCTTAGGTTTACAGGCATTAACAGGCATCAGACTGTCTCTGACTTTTGACACACAGATGTAGCCAGCAACTGAACTAATGGAAGCAAAGACTCCAAATCATGCCTTTTTGAGGAAGAACTTTAGAGAGAAGCCCCAAGTTTAAAAGGAGTGCTTATATCCTATTTCTGAAACACAATTGTTGACAGCAATTTCCTTCAGACTATCGCTAATATTCTGAAATCAATTAATGTGGAAAATAGAAGGATGCACTCTGAACAATGGTGTGATGTGTTAAATAATTCTTTTGAGAGAACTTCCCACAGTGAAATGTTTTCCAGGTGTTTTCAACATTTAGAGAGAATGTTGTGCTGCTTTGTTTGTTCTTTTGTTGAAGGGAGAGAATGAAAACAGACAAACTGTTTTTAGCAGTTAGACTGAAAACCTGAAACTGTTTATCTTAAACTAGTCAGAAAGTTGATTTTGCACAGAGATAGCTTCAAGTTATATTGCAGGTGTTGTTTCTAAAAAGTGGGCAGTTCTATGTTTCAAAATGTTTCAAAGTTGTACCTCAGAGGAAAGCACACTTACCAGACAATCCATGACTTCTAATGTGTTTGTGATCAAATTCTATTTATGACTGTTCCAAAGTATATAAAATCATATCCTGCACCCAGCTATGACAGCTGAATCCAAAGTCCCCTGAAGATATCAGAGGCATTCCCATGAATTTCAGTGGGATTTGGATTTTTGTGCACATATTTTTTGTTATTTTTCATGGATATTCATGCAGATTATACTTCTATATCTGGAAAACATTGGGATTAATTGATACATAGTAATATAAGTATCATGTCATTATGTTAAAATGGGAAAACAAGGTCTCTATGTTTGGATAGTTAGGAGAAGGGAATAATTTAGAAACGTGTTGTTTCAGATATGCAATGATACACCCATGCATTTCCACAGCAAGAGATGATACAAATTCAGCTTGATGTTTGAAACACATTTTAATTGCATGTGAAGATAATATACGTTATGTTAACTTCTCCAACCTCCGTAGAGAGATCCACATGGATTACACTTTGGAGACTGGCACCAACAATTTAGGTAGGTAGCACCAAACTTTTATGACCTCACTTCTTGGATCTGGCTATTAATCTGAAACCTGTAAGGGATTCTTACAATAGCACTGTGAAAAGCAGAAAAAGAGTTAACGGCAATAAAGATAAAATGGTTTCTGTCTAAATGCTAAACCATCTGTGAAAATTTTCTTACAACTCTATGGACACTTATTTTAGCACTTATATTTGTAATTATATGAGGCTGATATGTCCCATTTTAAGAAACTTACAAAAAAGAAATATAACAAAATTTAACATTCATGGCAGGGCACCTTTTGGTCAATACAGTCAGAAATACATGTTTTATTTCAGCAGTTTATTATTTTAAAATATAATCTGCAGAATCCCAGGGATTATCTCCATCACTACTCTCCAATTTCACACTGGTATAGGATGGAATGGAAGGTGAAGGCTGTTTGCAGTGCCTTGGCACAACAGTAACACAATGGACTCTTACCTGTGAGTAATGCTGTCAGGTAGGAATGAGATCTCTGACTGCCCCAATACAGACAGTTATTAATAAATACTTTAGTCTTTTACTACTTCCATGGAATAGTTCCTGTTTTACATGTAAAGTAAACAAGAAAAGAATGAACAGTGAAAACTAGCATGCTGTTTTCTAAAAAAGGGTTAACATTCAGTGACTTTCCACATGTTATTAAGGCTTCATTATCTGTGTTTTTAAAACTTGGGTTTTTTTAACCAGTCTGTTACCTTTCTTTTAAGTGAACAAAACCTGGGGAACTTCATATTAGAAAATGATGGAGAGTAATCCTGAGATTGATTCTGTCTTAATGAAAAAAACATTATTTTGTGTGTTAATCTATATATGATGCATGTCATATCACATGGTAGATATTCAGATAATTTGGTAATATTCTTCTAGAACTGCAATACAGGCAGTAAGCTCCTGTCCCAACAGTCTTCATTTTCTGTTAAAATAGATTGTGCTAGACTTAAATGGAGTCCAGTGGCCAGGAAAGTGTTTATTGTTACAGAAACTCTTTTTGTTATTGCCTGCTGTGTCCTTGGGAAGCTCACTTAACCTTTTTGCTCTTCAGGCTTTTATTCTGTATACTGTTCCTAGTAATTCTTCCTTCTTAGGAGAAGTCTGATGTTTTGTAACTAGTGTTTGAACGATGTTTTAAGAAGTGAGAGCTGCCAGTATTGACAGAGCAACAAGTTTAATAATAATAAAAAAGGAAACGCAAGCTGTTTATGTAACAAAAGAGTTCTAGGAGATTTTGATCATCTAAAGCTGTATTATCCAATAGTTTAGATTACATATGGTTGGTAATCAGAATTTTACAGTTGTGTGAGGCAGGTGAAAGGATTCTAGTCACTAGATTTTTTATTTCTTAATTGCTCCTGAAAAGGTTCAATTTGAGCACTTAAAGTAAAAGCCAATACTCCAGCTGGCAAATATTTTTTTTCTGGAACAGTAAATTTACACTAAGTTTCCATAACAATAAAGTATATTTAAAAAAAATTATATGTGTTGAGCTAGCTCTGTTTTGTAGATTTTGTTCTACGTTTGCAATGGTCTGTGCTAATAAAAAGCATAAGAATGCTACAGCCCTGCCCATACAAGTACCCCTGTACATTAGATGTACCCTGGTGTGAACAAATTAGGAAGAGTAAAGGATAACAAAATATACTATGCTGATAATCTGCTAGAAGATTGCATTTCTATATTAAGTGTAACATGAAACTTCAGGAATGTTTAGAGCAGCCAGTGTGAACCTTCACAGCATGATTTAATAAAATTGCAATATATGAATGTACAAACTACTGGAAGAGTCATTACTTTCATTAAGAATATTACAGTGAATAAATTAACCTAAAACAATAAAACCTGAGCAGCAGATATATGTAAGTCATTTACATCTTGTAGCAGACTCGTTTGGTGTAAAAAAGAATGAATGTATTATGGTAGAGGTTTCATTAGCACTTGCATTTCAATTGACTTAGAAGCACACCATAAGAATACAAAGGCAATAAATATCATCCATAAACAAGAATACTGTAAAAGGCTTTTTTTTTTTTTGAACAAGATGTTCTGTGCCATTACACTTTACTAGTCATCTTGCATTTTCAGTATGAAAAAAGCTAAAAAAGCCTGTAATGGTGTCATCAACGGAACCAGTGTTCATATTTTATATGACTGCATTACATAACTCTGCATTAACCCTATGAATATGTCATGTTACGAAAAAAGCTGAAGATTTTAGAAAGCAGATTTTACCCTATTCTGTTAAAGTCACAGTAAACTGTACCTCTTCTAGAGAAATTTTACCCGTTTGTTAAGCATTTTACACAGTCTAGCTGAAATAACCCAGAGAGTCAAATTATTTATGAACACTGTTATTCACTGACACTAAGAGACATTTTAGCATGTTTTCATTATCATTTTGTTAGTACCTAGGTAAAAGAGTATGAGAAGTCTCTTGATCTCATTCTCTACAGGACAAGAAGACTAAAAAGATTTCCTGACACCTGTCCAGATGGCTGAACTGTTACATGCTGTCGTTTCTAGCAATAAAATTCAATATAGACTGAGCTATCAGTTTGAATAACTTGTATCTTATTCTGCATCAAAGATGGTTGAGGAACTGGGATTACACTGTGCCTGTGGCTGATGCTTATCACCTATGATCTATGTGCTTCGTGTGAGTATGTCTGGCATCCTGTGCATCATGGCAATACATGATGAACTGTTTCTATGTCAGAAATACGCAAGATACCGTACCATACAAACACAAAACCCCAACTAGTTCCTGCCATCATATCTGTATGAATGTATACCTACATCTCAAGAAGATAATTATTTCTATGACATTTTCACAAAATGGCTAACCAGTTCAGTGACTATACAAATATTTCTACTTTTTCATGCTCAAAAAAGGCATGCAAACAGCCATTGCAAGTCAAAACAGTCAGTCATCCTTTTAACCCAAAATTACACTTGAAAAGGGGATAGTAACACTTGCTATAGAGAAATTGTGTAAAAGAAGGGTAAGAACCTCAGTATGATAATTCTTTTGATATACCCACCCACTTTCCAGGGTTCATAAGTAAGAGCATCTTTATCGCTGTATGTAATAGTCCATGACTGGTCCTTATTTCCCATTTATACAGTTATTCATTCAGCATCCAAACATCCTTTGGTAAAGTATTCAAAACTTAATGAAATATTTCATGACAAGTATTCTATCAAATATCCCACTCTGTCATGTCTCTTTTTCAAGTTGATTTCCAATCTACTTCATCACTCCTTATACCAAGGTGATTCAATAACTTTAAATATACAAATTACACTTCCCCGTAACATATCAAATCCAATTATATTGCTTTTGAGAGGGGATTGACTTAAATGGTGCATAATATTCATAATAGTAGTTCATTGTTAATTTGCTTAGGTATAAGGATTTCTGTTCCATTCTCTGTAATTTTCTTTATAATCTCTAATATATGATTGCCTGTTTGGAGGAACAATTCAGACACGCTCTAAGATTTCTTTAGCAACAAGAAGATAGAGTCCACCATCATTCATGCATGTTCAGGACTCTGTTTCCTCGGGGTGATTGTTCTGCATTTAATAAAAAAAATTCATATCCCACAATGCCACTCAGACATTCACAAGATCTTAATCTTTTAAATGTTAGTGTTGTACACCTGAAGTAACTGCATTATCAGCAAATTTGTCATTATCCTTTTCTTTTCTCAGTTCACTTATGAATGTAGTTAATACAACTCGATCCAGAACATCTCTCTCTAGGATTCCTCTAATACCCTCCTTTCTCCAAAGCAAATGAAAATCCCCTTTCCTATATTTGGTTTAATCCCTTGGAGCACTCCTCTTGCTCCATGTCTGGTTAAGATTCCTTGCTAAGAAACGTGTTAAAAGATACCTGAATATGAGTAAAACCAAATATTCTATCACGTGATTTTTGATTCCTCAAAGAATTCTAGTAAATTAATAAACGTGGTTTCCCTCTAGAAAAGCCATCTGATTCTTTATCACTCTATGAGGTGTCTACTAAACCTATTATTTACTGTAGTTTCAAACAATTTGCCTATTAGCAACTTCAGTCTTACTAGCCTGCAGTTCTCTAAATTTTCCCTTGAAACCTTTTAGTGCGTTACTGTGTTTACAACCTAGCTTCTTTTCTAGGGCAAAGGCTGATTTGGTAGATAAATTACTAACCACAACTCATATTTTGGCACTTTTCATACAGTGATTTCTTTAGAACTTTTGGGGAAAAGATATCTAGTCATGCAGATATTAATACTCATTTCATCTGTTCTTTCTAAAACTTTAAATGATGGCACCACAAGTTGAGACAGTTCATCTGTCCTATCCCCCTTGGAGAATAGTTCTAGATTGTCATAAGCTCCTCTAAACTGAGCACCGAGTTAAATAATTCATTCTGGTTTTCCATGGTGTCTTCATCCTCCTTGAGAACTCATTTTAGATCTTGATCTATATGTAAGTTTTACACATTCCCTGGCAAGCTGCCAGCTTTTTTTTTTTCCTCTGTTTGAAAAAGATTTTTAAAAGCTGGTTTTCAAAATCTTCTTGCTTTGCCTTGTTATTGTTTACATCTATCTTTTCTATTTAATTTTATTTTTGCTAGCCACAACCTCTGCTTTTACATTTTATAATCTTCTGCACTTTTCTATTATCTGTCATGGCTTTGCACCTGTTTTTTATACATATACACATACACACACACACAGTCTTGACTGAAAGAGAATATGTACTATGTTCTTAGACAATATTCATGCTCTCCTTGTTTGTTTTATACTTTTAGCTATTTTTTTTCTAAATTATGTGACACGTTGTCACAAAGTCATCTGCATTCCAGGATAAAGGGACTGAAACTGTATAAAAATCACTTCAAAGAATTGTCATATTTTCTCAGTTTTGAAATGTTGAGATTTTATTTAGCGCAGTACCTGATTTTGCAAAAATCTTTCTCACAACATTAAGCAACGGTAAATCAAAGCATTTGAGTACAGCACCAGAAATTTTATTGGAGAGCATAATACCTTACATTTTTTTGCACTGATGCTACTATTCTTAAGGGATTATCTTTAACTGTTTATAACAATCTCACTCCTTTCCAAGCAAAAATGAGGTATGGTTGACCATTGTCTTTCAGGCAATCAGTTGCCACTTTTAAGAGTGGATGAGGAAAAATAAACACCTTTCTTATTAGAGAAAAGATAGGCACACCAAATTTGTCATGGAGATACAGCTTTGACTTTTACTAGTCTGCTAAAAATTGTTCTAATTTATCAAAGTTACTGGGCTTTTAAAGCAAGTAGCCTACAGAGTGAATTTGCAATTCACAGCCTGGCAGTGCTCTACTGTTAACACACATGTATGCCTGAAAGAAAGATGTATGTACAATATATGATATGTTTTCCACAAAAAAGAGAATGGGATATATTTGTCTGTGCTAAATGAAGAAGATAAGCCTGGTAAGGAGTTTTCCTTCCCTGAGTTTAATAAAGGAAATTTTCAGAGTACGTAGAGTCTCAGAACTAAGCATTGTTATGAAGACACCAAAAGATTTTAGTCCATCTTTCACAGTTGGGCTCAAAGATCTTCTTACCCTAGATGTTCACCATGGCTTCATGCATTTCCCCACAGTATTCCACACTCTGGTCCCCTTTAAAATATTATTTTTCCTCTAATAAAACTGTCTGCTGCTCAGTGTGAGGAGAACTGGCTATACCCACACCATCTAGGGGATATTTGTGTGCTCCGTTTAAAAGCAGGATGAAAGATCCAGTATCTCTACTATTCATGGGTGCCAGTTAATAGAAAAATGTAAGAGTTACAACAAATGTAGTCATGTATATTATTCATAGCTAATATGAACACGGTTCTTATTTCTTCCTCCTTACTGTATAGGGAAATATTATTTAGCAGTCTCAGATGGTAAACAATCAAAATCACTGATACCGCTCTTAAGTTTACACTGTGTTATACCATTATACCTACCATCCTTGACACCACATCTGTGCAGTTTGAGCACAGATCTACAGCTATGTCATCTGGAAAATCTTCAGATATTTGTGGGTTTGAGGTTTTTTTTTGGTTTGGGTTTTGTTTGGGTTTGGTTTTTGGGTTTTTGTTGGGGTTTTTTGTTGTTGTGTTGTTTTTTTCTTTTGGTTTTTTGTTTTTTTGTTTTTTTGTTTTTTTTTTTTACATTGGACTGTTAGAACAGATTAGCAAGCTAGTAACATTTAGGGATAATTTTGGGTAGTTCTCTATTTCATCTCACATACCAGTACATGCATTGTTGGGTCTTCAGAAGTCCAGATTTTGTCTATTCCAATCCCTTTCAAGTAGAGGTTAAAGAAATTAATTCAAAAAGATAAATTTATTGTTAAAATATTATTTTCGAGGAGTAGGGTTTTATAGCTCTAAAGGTTTTTAAGATTTTAAGTATATACAAGCAAACCTCCATCCACTATAGTGTATGATGTACACATACATAGAGTGAGAGAAAGATAACCGCATCTCTTGTTCCAATGGTTTTGAGAAGGATGTGACAGTCTGATGTCAGTCCCAGATACCACATAGCGATCCAGCCATACTTTGTCAGCCCTGGTGTGTGTACTGAAAATGCTTCAATTAAAAAAAAGTACAGAAAATAGATAACATGTTCTAGTAGAGATACAGATAATCGGCCTTCAAATCATTCATCCTGAAACTAAGAACCAGCCCAGGGATAATAGAGAAAGGTCATTAAACTGTGACTGTGTAAGTGGAGTCAACTGAAGAGCATTTGGCAATTTAAATTACTGCATTCATGGAAAAGTCTTTTTGCTTTGTCCTAGAAGACACAGGTAAAAATCCTAACCAGTGAATCCATGGATGTGAAGGATATGAATTTCACTTCATACATCCCATCAATTCTTATATATTTATGAATGTTTTCTAGGTTTACCTCTGCTAGGATTAAAAAGTGTGACATGATGAAATGAGATATCAAGCTTTCAGAAAGTGAAAAGAAACTGTAAAGCTCTAACCCAGCTTCAAATCAGTTAATGAGATACCTTCTAAATCCAATAAATGGGCTCATATAAAGTACAGATTGAAATTAAATTGAAGCATTTAGAAAACTTTTTTCTTTCCTTTCATGATTTCTCCTCCTCATACAAAATAGAAGAGTCCACATAGTGTAATAACAGTTAAAATCCCAAAGTTCTCATTTATTTTAATTGCATGGGCAGTCTGAGGCAGGCATTTTCCAGAACGAGAATGTGGAATGATCTAGTCTGGGACTCGTCATGTGGGGTGATTCGTTAGTGTCTTTTGAGTTCTGCAGAGGAGGATAGATACAAAGCCAAATCCACAGCCTAGAGACACGCCAATTCTTCCTTAGTTTGGCATTGTGACGTATGAATCTAATTTATCAGCCATTTTTACAATTTTTTACATCAATTTACCCTGTTGTTACATTACACCATGGCCCCTTTTCTGTTGACCAGGATAGCTAAAGCTTATATAGTTCTGATGTCTCAGGTTTTTTAGTAAAAAAAATAAATTCTTCAGGGCTTTTAGCAAATAAAATAATTTCTTCATCTGCCTTATAAATTTTTTCTCTTTTTGTGTATTCAAGAGTTAATTTCAAAAGTTTTTGCAGGTACTATATCTAGTAGTCAGGGGTTTATGATTGTCATCAAACAATTTCATAACTAAGATGCCAGGAAGACATGCCATGAATTTTGAATCAAATAACAGAGATGAATCAAATGGTAAAAAATGTTAGCTGAATATCTTTCAGCGTGGGAGTCTTGGTGAAGTTCATATTAGAGCTACATATGCTTTTGTCACAGTATCAGAGCTTTTTTATTAAGAAGGCAAGTATACCCATTTTATTTCAAAATTTGAGCTATATTTAACCACTGATATTTTTTTTTCATTACAAGATAAAAATTTTGGACAAAGTTCATCAATGTATATGTAATTTTCAAGGATTTCTTGCTGAAATAAATTCCTGTTAATTTACGGATTCACTATTTGTGTTCTGTACCATGCTGCAATTTTGCCTGTTTCACTCTCCATGCTTCAATTGATTCAAAGTGGAAGTTAAAAGCAGCAAAAAGATTATATACTTCCAAAAAGAAGATTTTGATAAATTTTGATTGAACTGAAACATTCTGGAGCTCCTTTTAATGGTAAAAATTTTACCTTGGATTTGATTTCCATTGGCTTCTTTAGAAAACAAATTTGCTTTTGCCAAAGTTTTATCTAATCTTGTCAGTAGGATTCCTATTTTTAGTGAATATTAATGCAATGTTATCTCATGAGAAAGATTACATTATAAATATTTATATATTTCTTATAGCCTAGAATAATTTTACTGACTAAAACTCACGGTAGAAAACAGATTTCTAACTCACTGATACAGAATGTCTTAAGCCAAAACCCATTGAAAGACTCCCATTAACTTTAGGGGAGCACTTTAATAGACTCAGTACGTATTTTTGACCTCCATGCCTGCAGCCAGTAAATATGTACTAAGCATGGAAAGACATCTAAAAAGCAGCCAGATATACTGCCTGAATCAAAGGAGCACATTTCACTCTGCAACCAGCTCCACAGCACCCTTTTGTTTTCCCACAGGCTTTGGGGCTAGGCGACATCAATCCTTTGTGCCTTGTAATATTCCTCTTCCTTTTTTGTGCCTTTGCCCATAATGCAGAAGCCTTTTAAAGTGTCCAGAGCAGAGCTCTCAAGTCACTTGTCTTACAGGACTGAAGAAGGCACCAGCACTGGGCAAACACCTGGTGCTTCTAGTCTTCTGGTAGGCTCTTATCTGAAGCCCAGGTGTCTTGATGGGGAAGGAATAACATCAGCATGAACCTGGGAAATATGATTTGACCAGGGACCCTCCTAGGTGACACAGCTGTTGGTGCACCCTCATGAGCTTTCTTCCCCTGTCTGATCCTGCAACCCATGCTGGCTGGTGGGAGCTGATGAGGCAGTTACCCATTATAACAATCTTACAGTCAGTGCCTGAGATTTAACCAGCCCGCATTGGACTGCATTAGGTGCCAAGGGGTATTTTGAAATGCTTTTTTTGCTTTGGCTTTGGAGACTGAAAACCAAGGCCCTTTTTTAAGATTCTGTTGTTTCCCTGCTTACAGAAATACTGCAAATCTTCTGCTACTGCTATAGTTTCAATGACCTACTGCAATTTGCCATTTGTGACAAAGTTCAATAAATAGAAAATGTAAAGTGCATCAAAATTATATTTAAGGATCCTCTTCATCTGCAGAAGACCTGCTTATTAGCTATATTGCACATTTAGCTCCAAGGGTTCTGATTATAATCAATAACTAATCAGAAAGTAACTTACACAAATGAAGTCCTGAATAATATACAACTGAGTCATAACTTCCCCAAGTACATAAATACTAGCCCTTTTATTGAAAAAATATGCAGTTAGCACTTTTTCTCTTTTTATTGTGGCATCTGTTTCAGAAACAAATTTTAAAAGAGAATTTGCAGCAGCAGCCTCTGCTTTCAAGAGCTCTGGATCTACAGTAGTGAATCCACTTTAATCAGAAAAGTTGGATAAGTGCCCTATCAAAGGCATGGTGCAGGGGCGAACACGCAGATGGAGCTGATTGGAATGGAGGGTCCAGGGGTAGAAAGCCCTTCTTAATAGGTAACCTCTCTGAAGTGGACAAAAATAAAGCAGAAATCTGTCTGCAGAACTTGGAAACTAACACTTGTCTCAGCTCTGAAACATAACTCAAATGCTGTGGGAGAAAGTGTGGTGAACAGAGTTATTTATGGATGTCCAGGGATGAAAGCTTTGCCTATAAAGAAAACCCACAGACACTCCAGTGAGGTAAGTACCAACAGTGTAATAAGATTTAATGTGACCATCAAAAGAGAAATAAAATGGAAAACTTTTTGATCACACTTTCTATAACGAGGGCAAACTGCAGGAATGACCTTTACTGCTAATGCCAAAACATTGAGCCAAATTCACTCCTGGTGTGACAGTGCTGAATTCCAGTAAATTACACCAGGGATGACCTTGGTCCATTCTGTTTACATATCTTAGCTATAAGCACCCAGCAGTAGTCAGAGCGTATTGTGTTTGAAGCAATAACATTTAACAGTCCAGAGGTGAATTAAAAAAAAAAAAAAAGCAGCCAATTTTACTGACAACTCAATTCAACTTAGTTTTAATTGAAATGGCAACAATAAACTGGAAGTAATTCCTGCTTGGGAAATGGCTTCACTACTCACTCAAAACACAATAGCACGAATCAAACATTTCACTACCAGAAAAGAAAGCAAAACAGAACCTTTCTCATTTCTTATGATTATCCTGAAGGTAAAATTCTAATACCTAACAGCTTCTGAAAGCTGCCTGCTTTATGTTTTTAACTCTTCCATTGACAGCTTTTAGGCCATCTAATGGATGCGTGCTAGTATTAGGTAATACTATTTATAAAAAGATACATAGGTAGTGTTAGCATCATTTAAACAGTCCTGGGGTATTCTTGGCTTCCCAGCTAGTTCTAGGAAGTAAACAACAAGGTCTACTTTATGTGAGCAGAGGCTTAAAGTTATGTGTATGGTATGTCACCCTGCACAGTCGGAAGAGTCTGCATTGCATGTGTAGTGAGTCTGAACTGCAAAGGTTCTGTTAATCCACTATGTCAGAACTGCCAAGCACATTCAGCTTACTCTGTACTAGGTCTAAGACATCCAGACCTAGCTTACAGACAACTTCAGGTCTCCTTTTCAATCTGGAGTCATGTGAACCAAGGCCTAATAAATGCTCAAAAGAAAAAGCAATTAATCATAGGCCAATATAAAAAAAAAAAAAAAATAAAACCACAAAACAAATTCTTCAAAGTGTCTTTTTTCTCCTTAGAATAGGAAAAATGTTAACCTTAAAGCATGGAAAAATCCTTCTTTTAATTGCTACTTCTTGTTGTTTTTCATTGCACTTTTAGTTGGATACATCTTTTTGCTCCCAGTTCTGACCTTACAGAGCTTCTGTAAGATTTTATGTGGTTATGTTTCACCTACATACAGAGCAGGAATCAATCCTTGTATGAGGTTGGGGAGCCATCAGGAAAGGAGGTAGTGTCAGTCCCTTGAGATATTATAAAAATCTTCATTATTGTCGTCAGTATGTGCCTCTTACATGGCACAGAACTCTTATTTGGCTTTTATCAATGGCCCTCATGGTAGGAGAGATGAAAAGAATCACAGAATCATTAAGGTTGGAAAAGACCTCTGGGATCATCAAGTCCAACCATCAACACAACACTACCATGTCTCCTAAACCATGTCCCAAAGTGCCACGTCTACATGTTTTTTGAACTCCTCCAGGGATGGTGACTCCACCACCTCTCTGGGCAGCCTGTTCCAGTGCCTGACCACTCTTTCAGCAAAGAGCTGCATTAATTCACCAAAATATCAAAAAGGCATAGCAGGCTTAGCTCATGTGGTTCAAACTAACAGTAAAGTGCTGGTAGTAGCGCACCTGTAGTGACTACTCAGCCATTTTTGCCCTACATTGGCCCAAAAAATCAAAGGGCACCTACAAGAGGGAGTAGGGAAACCAACTGTAGCTCACATAAGTATGCCATAGTGCTTTACAGGATTATTCTCAGGCTGAGTTGTTTCACCAAAGACAGATAACTGCTTCAGTAATAGTAGTGTATGACTTGGGGCAGTGCCAAACTAAAAACAAAATAACTACAGTCATGGAAAAAGTTGATCAGAATATTACATTTTCATTTTAGAAAAAGTTCCAACTTTTCAAACAAATCTTTCATTTCAACTGAGAATGAAAACTTAGTTTGATGGCTTTCTGTTCAAAGCGACCAGATTTTTTTTTTTTTTTTAATTCAGATAAACAGATTCTGCTTTATTTTTTCCTCAAAACAAGAAGCCTGGGCCACTGAATGGGCCATGGTCTCTGGCTCCCCAGGAGTTAAAATAGTCTCCCAGTGTTGTGGGAATTCTCCACTGGGGAGTCATGGGACCTTGCAGCAGCTCACAGTACTCTCACTCAGAAAGACCTGCCAGGCCCTCAATATTAGGACAAGGTGCTGGGCAGCAGCTCAAACCATAGCTCTCCAGGACTCAGTGACTACAAGGCAGAAGGCAAGGAGCCTAGAAGCCCCGACCATCCCTGCCTCAAACTGCCCAAACTTCCCAGTCCTTCCTTCAGCAGGTCTCGGGTTCTTGTTCTGTAGGCACTCAGACACCAAAGACAGTGCACAGAGTAAGGCCATTCCAGCCCTGCAGGCTGGATGCCACAGGGACCAGGAGAATCATGGAAAAAAACATGCAGGATACAGCAAAGATTGGGCTATGGCTCACTGAGAACTCACTGAAAGGTTTCCATAAGGTACTTTGGCCTCATCAAGTATATACCTTCTCACTCCAGAGTTGACCTTTTTTAACGTTTCATTAGAAAAAATTCCAGTAAGTATCACATATCACTAATGGCAAAACAATGCATTCACCAGAAATCTGTCTTGATCCAATTTGCTTACAAGAAACCCCAAATAGCATCATTTTTTCGCAAAGTTCAAGTCCAGTAGTGTTCTTTACTCTTACAGTACTGGATCCTTGGGTCCCAATATCTTATGCAGGCAGCCTCCTCCTCATCTAAGAAACACTTCAGAGTAAAATATGAGTTCTGTATTTATCCTACCCTTCTTACACTATTATATTATCATTCTTAAGGAATTAATAAGGAAATAATATTTCCAGAATTTCTACAATCAGGAGAGGGGATCTGAGCTCCTGAACATCTTTGTTTTATATTTTTTGCTTAAGAGTTTATTTCTTAGCTGACTATCTCCAGTGCTTTGTTTTTGATCCACCGCCCACCAGTCTCAGCCTGTGATCTTACTTCTCCTCGCACATTATGATGTGAAGTCTTGTCACCTACTGAAGAGCACACAGATCAAAAGAATCCTTAAGAAACAGCACATGTGAGTAATTGTGTCAGGCAGATGATGTAATAGGACAGAATGGAAAACTGGTATTTTTGAAAGTGATTTTCTGGATACTGAGTTTACTGAGATAAAAAACACAGAGGCCTGGGAAAGGACAACAGAAACTTAGCTCCCTACTCTTTTATCTCCTTTCACAAAAACATGTACATGAAAAACCTCACTAGTTTATTAGACTTTCTAGTGAGCATGTAACAAAGATGCATTAGAATTCATTACAATAGCAATTTATGTGATAAAAGCAAATATACACCAATAAAGCAGGTCAAAACTATTTATAAAGAAAAAATCCAAATCACTTCTTTTAGATGAATGGTAAAAAGTAAAAGTATAGGGTAAAGGAAAATAGGTTTTTCATCTTGTGACCACCATGGAGTTCGTAATAAAGCTAACCTAGAATTATGACATTGTAAACCAAAACTCATTTTGGAGCATTTTCTTTGTTTTTATTTCTGTTTAAAATTATTTAAATAATTTAGGACTGGAAAGGTATCTTTTCAAACAAGAACAGAGTGTAAAAAGTTAACAAGTAGAATAGCAAAACAAGGTTAAATAATATGAAATATCCCAGTCACTTCAGGAAGGAGCTAACACTGAAACCTGGAGGTGATGATATAAATACCAGCAGTGTTAATTTTTCCATTGTTAACTGCTTCACACTAATCTCACTGGTAATGTTATTATTTCATGAATATATATTCTCTGCCACTTCTTTTTGTTGTCAAATACCCCAATTGTTGCCCCACAATAGGAGATGTCTATTGGAACCTGGACTCATCTCTGGCCTTCACAGTTTCTAGGCTAAGCTTATCTAGCACTGGTACAAAAATCTCTGAAATGTGGAAAGCTGAAAATGTGGTCACAGAGTCAAGTTAATTGATTGTTATAAATTAAATGCAGCAGGGCTACTCTATTGTATATTTTCATATTTAATTCTGCAGAGCCATCCAATGTGAAGTTAAAAGAATTAATCAACAAATGTTAAGGTGCTGGCAAAGATTAACACAGAAACCAGGAATCATGTAGGAGGCCATAAAGCTTTCTTCATACTCTATTCCCAGGATAGTTTCTGAAAAATTGCTAACCATGATTTGAACTAAAGCTTCTCTTGCCTCGAAAACCCCATGATTAATATTTATATCTGAATTTTTCTGTGGGGTAATTTCAGGCAATTGCATGGGAACAGAAAGTTACACATAAAAATAAAGAGATCTCCCATAAAAGGAGGTATAGTAAAGGACGGTTCTGTGATGACTTTCTTGCATAAAGGACTAAGAATATCCCGTCTAATTTTTGCGAATTGGTAAAGGAGAAGAAGTCACCTTCGGAAGAGTGATTAGCACGGAATTAGAGAGACACAGTATAGGAAAACAGAAAGGATGTTAACCAATTACTTAAGCACAGCCTGTACAAATGAAATCAATGAACATTCACCTACATCAGAAATTAGATTTACCGGGACAAAAGAAAAGAAATCAGAAAATATCTTGATAACAGAGTTAATGATCATTAAAAGGTTTGAAACTTGCACAGTACTAACACTCTAAGATCAGAGTGTATACATTCAAGTACAAGATCTCTAAAAAGAGTTAGAAAACAAATTAGAATAATTTAGTGGATATTTTTATGAGTTTATTAAGCCCAAGAGAAAACATTAAAGGCTGGAGCACGGCCAACAATATTACGTGCAGAAGAGCAGCAATACGCTAGGAATTTTCACATGCCTTAGCATTAGCCAAATTTGTTGTAATGGATCACATAAAATAACTTTAGTTTATGTAATTTCATTTCATATGAAAATCTAAGTATTCAGTATGGCTAGAATCAGGATAATATGCCTTCCTCAGGGAGGCACTCCTTGCTGATATGCATCAAATCATTCTTACTACTAACAAGTCAGGCTCAGTTTTCACTGGCTTCCATGCATTCTTCAAGGAAGGGCATGGGAAGAGTTGTTAGGGAGAAAATGACAGCTGCTGACTCTTGTTGAACTAAAACTGCTTCTGATGTTGATCTTAGTTGAGCTAACATTACTTATATTACTACATCGGCAGTAATCAAGTAACCAAGGAGTTAGATTCTACTGTGTTAGCAGTATAAGAAACACAGAACTGCACAAATTCATTGGCTTATGTATGTTTTCCCACACTCTTTCCTCCTTCATATTTGAGGCATGGTTTGAGTGAAGACAGAGAAAGTAGAACAGGACACTGTCTTCTGGTAGATTTACATCGAAAGGGAATATACCTGTACAGGAGCAATTCTTAACTTCTCATTTACTAGTAGAATCTGTTCCTTTCAAATTACCTGATATCATCTGATCCACAGATGTTTGAAGTTAACCAACATGAGAGTTTTCACAATGGCAGATGCAAATTATAGGATGTTTAACACTAACTTATCTGTGGTATTTGCTTTTGTTCATTTCTTTATCCAAATTTTCAGAATAGAACTTGCACAGGACTAAAAACAACTTGTCCTATCAATGACCAAGAGTTAGTCAATGGCATTTTCACCATCTCTACATTGCAAACTACAGAAATCTGAACTAGATATTTACAGGCTTACTCAGACATGAAGGAGCAGAGTAGCTGCAACAGCACAGAGTTAAGTTGAAGTGAAGCCTAATCTACTGAAAAACTGCCTGAGAAGAAGGGTAATTTAGCCTCTGTGGTGCTCCCTGCTACCGTGCCTAGACAGCTCCCAGTGCCATGCTAATTAACTTAAAAATGGCTTACTAGAGGTGTCTCTGTGCTGTATTCTTCAGGAGCAGCATACCAGTAGCAATATGCAAAAACACTTTGCTGAATAAAAATGGACATACACAGGCACTTGAGATACTCTTTTACTTATGCTAAATAGGCATCCTAAAAAAGGACAAATCATACGTATTTCCTGATATGAATTCTAATTAGACAGTAAAGCAAGTTGAAGAACAGACTGTAGGTAAAACCTTGCTATATTTAAAATTCGCGTATGGCAAAAGATTAATTTGATATGAGCTATGCAACTATACATAGACAAAACCACACAATTTTCCCTATATATTCTGCTTTCTTCACTAAAAGCCTGGACTGTGAGAGTAAAGAGAAATCTGCAGACAAATTTTCTATAGCAATATTTGTTATATATGTAGATGTTTTGCCCTAGCAAAATACAGTCTGTTACCACAGATTAGAAATAGAAACCAAGAATGATACAAAATGCACTAGAAACGTATGGAAGACTGACTCTACAATTGATGCGACAGAGTAGAGATCAAAACTGAAAGCCATTTTCTACTCCAATGCCCAAAATACAAAAAGCAGAAGAAAGATACTTCCTCAAAATATCAGAAGTAATAAGAGCTCTCATACAAAGAAGAAAACAGGTGTAAGAGAATATAAGCTTAGTTATAGGAAATTACAGACAGCATAAAAAGAACTGAAATGCATTGCAAGCGGCTCTGGGTTTGGAAATAAATAGTAATTCCAAATATATGTGCCAAAAAAAAGTACATCTTTTCTTGAAATTAATCTTATTCAGATGTTGATTTGTTTGCTGATTGTTCTGTTTAGCCATGTCAAGTATCCAGGCATGGAAGTATAATGAAACATAATAGTGGTGATGAGACTGCAAATAAATTAAGTTAAATACATTAAAAATGAATCTTTAATTAAAAAAAATACCTGAGCATGTGTAATGTTAGTGGTTTCTATATCTGCACATGCACTTGAGTGATCTCCTGAGAACTGCTTTTCTTCAGTAGACTTAGGTACTGTAATTCAGTTTTGCCTTTGTGATTCATCATAAGTGCTTCTCAGGTGTTCATTGAAGTTTACAGCTTCTTAACCTTTGTTCCTGAATTTTGCTGCTAAATTTCACATATATATATATAGTATCACAGAAAAAAATTTTAGAAAGCTTTATTTACAAATAATTAATATCCACTATAGAAAGATGTCTATTCTGCCAAGGTGAGATTGTAATATTAATATTAAATTTAGTTTTTTATTAAAGAATATTTTAATTTTATGGAACTCATTGTGTAAAACAGATTTGGTTGGGCAGCCAGATTAAGTAGACAAGAACATATCTTACTTTCTATACCAGTACAGTAACTGAACTCTTTTATGCAAACAAAATGTAATTTAACAAATGCTGGCATATATGAACACACAGGAAATTAAATATGAAGTCTCTAATGATTTGAAAAAGATGGTATTAATTGGAAGAAGGGACAAGAAACCATGCAGAAAGGTCTAGAGGAACAAAGCTAGGTTATTTTTTATCCCATGTAGGGTCTAGTATAGTTGATTGTTCAAGATAGTGTGCCCATAAAGAAGAACAATAGCTAATGAGGATGGATGTATCACCTAAGCATATCAGAAATGGCTGTAGCAACAAAAGAATTGTGATGCATGTGGAGGGCTCTTTTTTGTTCAGCTCTTATATAACTGGCTTTAAAAATGGAGGAAGGTGCTGTGTGTCTACATTGTACATTTGCTAAAATGACATTACAGAAACAAATGTTAACCAGATTTAAATACTTAGATTTTATTCTTTGCTTTCCAAAGGAAATATTTCAAATGACATTCCCTTAATACTTGCAGAAAATAAATCCTTTAGAAGAGAGTGAATTAGGTTTAGTTGTAATGAAGATGAGTTAACAAAGATAAGAAAACTATTTTATAAAGGGATAGAGTTTTACTTACAAAGAGATTTAGGCAGTGGTATTAGTGACATTGATGGTCAAAAGGTATGTGTTGTTAGGAGTAAGAGATGGAAAAAAGTAATCCATATAGGAAAATCATATACATAAATACATAAATACACTGTTTTAATATTGAAGGAGATTTCTCAGTGCTGTTTCTATGCTCTCAACAACATAAAAGAATATACAATTTGACACTTGTTACAAGTGTTTAGTTTGATATCCACTAAAAATAAACATCCTGAACAAGCTTGCATTTTTATCTGGGAACAGCAAATTTGAAAAGTAGTGGGAGGTTAACCATTTCAAATTGTTTCAGGACAGTAGAGGGAGACTTAACAGTTAGAGGATATGTTTATTTGCTTTAATGCTGTAAAGAAACCTTCCTGTTAGAAAGAATATGAGTAAATATAGGAAATAAGAGTTATATAGATTGCTATAGTCTTAAATAACAGGAAATAAGACCTATATAGATTGTTATACTCAAATACTAGAATAATAGGATTTTTTTGAAGCAACTTAGAATCTGAAAAGTATTTCTCTCCTGGAAATATGCAGTCAAACTGCTAGTCTGTCATTCAGTTCTGGAAAGAATGATAGCATTCTTTGCATGAAGGTACTTGCTGCAGCTGAGCCCTGCACATGAGAAACAAATGAACAGGGGTTGTTCTCTACCTCCAGGAACAGCCTTGAGCTAGTGACGATGCATACAGCTAAGAAAATTACAATAGAGGCATCACATCAGGAGAAACACTGGGCATCATTCTGGCACAAACACATCTCTGTGCCATAAGTCATCCCCTGTTCCAGGGAATTAGTTGTACTTTGCTGGTGGCCAGTGTTAGCAGTAAGTGGGCTACAGCATACACACCAACTCAGCTATCATGCTGTCATGTGCAGAGGGTGAAGGAAATCTTTTTTTTATATATTCTCAGTCTTTCATCACCCAGTCAGTGATGAGGATGTGCATCTACTCACTGCTGGACCTAGGCCGAAGGTTCAAATTGTCTATACCAAGGCCAAAAGCACAGGACAGAAGTATGAAACTTAGTGCATGGGAATGCCACCCAAAAAATAGTGTGGCATTCAGGGTAACTTTCAAAGGATTCAGAGGAGCAATCCTGTTCACAGGAAACTGATACTTCTGATTTTTACCTAAGAGGTTCTTTTTTGTCAGTGACCTTCAAAACTGAGGAAGAAAAAAGATACAGTTTTAATATAGGCTATGCTAGGTGGACAGGTAACTTTTCAGATCAAAGTGTTGTAAGGATTTTTTGTTACAAGTTTTCCTTCCCATTGCTGTCTGTTTGCAGACAAAAGATTTTTAAAGTTTGCAGATTTCAAAGTTTTAGGATGACCTTGATAAACTATCATGGACAACCAGCCTCTTTCTACATTCTAGTTCAGCATATAGTTTGAACACTAAGCATTATCAATTTGAGCCTTGTGTCCCAACTTCTGCCTTGCTGGATGATAAACATACTCAATGGAGTTTGTCATTGCTAGTTAGTTCATTCAAAAGCAAGGATAGTTGTGATAAGTTCTCCATCTGTAACCACTGAGGCTCACATTTATAGATGAGATCAAAACTGGATCAAACCCCATTGAAAGTATAAAAACAAATCATGCTTGCTCTTATCAGACTGGAAGGCCACCAATCTAGCCTTTGTCTATGTGCTCCTCAGAGCAAAAAGTTTAACAACTCTCCTACAGTCAAAAAGTTACTTCTGAATCATGCTCTAGCAGTTACAGATTGACTTGTGTAATTATAAATACAATGCATGCTAGACAATTACAAAGATGTTTTCTAGGGCACAGTTCTTTCTTTCCTTTACTCTTTAAATCTGGTGCTTTTCTAAAATAAAATAAGCTGCTTAATTAGATTGGAAGTCCATAACCATCAGCAGAATACCTCAAATACCTTAGAATGGCAGACATGGCTGATCCATGCAATCACTTAATACCTTATAAAGCTGCACTTACCCATGGGTCAACACTCACCCGTGTCCTCAGTTACTGTTCGTAAGTTTCCCCAGTATTTTCATGGCTAAAGGCTTCAATAACAAACTCAACTTTATATAAAAATATCATCTGCAGCAGATTCTATTTAGCCACAGGCAGTGTTTAAGTGGAGCCTGACATAACCAACACTGTCAAAACCAGTGTTAAGAACCACGTAAATGAATTAGGTGTAAACTTTCAACTAGAAATATCCTTTTAGGCTAAAGCCTTAAAGTTCAGCTATTCTAAGGGCTGGTATTCTCTAGCCCTTCTACTCTTGTATCTAAATAATATTATTAATACAAAAATTGTTCTTGGTGTAGTTATAATCAAAATGACCATTACATTTAATCCTGTTGGTTAAAGCAGAGTGGCAAAACTAGTGTGACAGTGAAGGGAGTAATACAACTTAATAAACATCAGAGGTGATCAGGATGGAAGTGATTAAAAAATGCAAACTTTCAGCTCCTGGATTTTGTCATTCAACACCGTCAAAGAAGATAAGAGAAGTTACACTGGTTCAGTCTATGACCCACAGCAATATTCCTTGCATTCAGAATATTATTAGTGCTGAGTCAATGTATTTACTATAAAGAACTGTACCTGTTCATTGTGAAGTGCTGTAGAAAAAGAAAATATGTTACTATATTTAGAAAGAAAACTTTTTTTGGTGCATAACAAAAATAGAAGGGAAGGCTCAAATGCACAGCTACTCATGTTCTGGAGATTTAAATCTGGAGTTTCATGACAAAGCTATTCCAGTAACCTCATCTACTGCTTTCATGTGCCTATCCTAAATCCATCAGTGTATTTTTATTCCAAAGAATTTTCAAGGAACAAGAACAGATCAGCATCTTTACTAAAGGCCAAAGTATACATAATCCCTGTGGAAAAATCAGAGGTACAAGAAAAGTACAAATTTCCACCCATGATTTATAACAAATTACTGTTTTCATCAGCTGTTATATGTTGGCATTACATTGTTTGTTTACCAGTGACAGAGAGCACAGTGAACACAGTTTGTAAAATAAGGCACTGTCCTTAGACGACATGTATCCAAGTGGAATGATGTCTAATCTTGTACTGTTCAGAGAGGCCATATCTTTTGTACTTTTAAATTTTGTGCCGTGCTTAGTCATCAGAGTGACTATTGATTTGTAACAGACTAAAATTAATAGTTAATCATATGCATTTTTGTTACCATTACTTTTAGTGCAAGAGCTCCCTTCAAGGTCCCTGTATTTGCAATTAATTCCTGATACTGTCACATATTCACGATTACTTTGCTGTATGTACATTTAATACTTTATAATAACATGTATCATAAGTTGTTGGCATTTTAAGAAATGCCTTCATAAAAATATCTGTATAAAAATTAAAAGGTCAAAAGTTTTAGTCTGTGTAAACTCAAGATTTTTTAGTTCTCTCTCCCTTTTCTCAATTCCTTTATCCTTGTCCAACTTCTCTTCCTTCAAACTTGATCAGCATTTTTTTCTTCTCAACAACTATTTCCCCTCCTACATCACCCTCCTTTACAATATGTACTTGAACTTTACATAAGGACAAAAGGATGAGAGGCTGAAGTCAGCCCAAGATCAAAGCCTGGGATATTGGGAATCATAGGAGTTTTCCATATATGATTCAGTGACTGATTGTGTCTGCTTCTTTCACCGTTGAATTAAATGCCTTCTTTCCTTTCTGACTCAACACCTGTCTGGATCTGGCTGGAAACAACCCTGAAACCAGTTTTCTTTTTGGGTCTTTGTCAAAACTCTATCATACCAGCCCAACAACATGGGTCTGGAGAACGAAATATCTATTCTCAAATCCCAAGGTACCTGATGAAAAGAGATGGCCCAGAACACGTCACCTTTGGCTCCAAGGAAGACACAGGAATCATGATATTCAAAATGACTCTGGACTATGGAATATTTTGAGTCCACTCCTTCAATTAATCATAATGAGAGAAAAGAAGAAAGGAAGGGAGAAAAAAACTGGGGACATCAGTTTCCATAAACTACAATACATAAGACACATATACTTCTTTCTCTATTTTCTGTTAAGAACCTGATACTATTGTGTTTTGGACAGACACCATTCACTCTATGTATTCTTTAAAGTGCTTAACACAGTGAAGCTTCATCCCTTTTTCATCCAGGCCATCACTGCTATAAACAGAATTAACAAAAATAATAAGTGACTATTGTTGAACAACTTCAAATATGGTTTTCTGTTTGGGTTCATTCTCATAAGTCCATTCTTTATGACCATTATCTGCAAGTAATTCTTCTCACAAAGGAAGGGCCTACGGTTGAAAATTATTCAGATGCCAATTGTGAAAAATTAATTCATAGCCTATAATTATGACAGTAATGGCATCATCAGTAATCATAAATCATCATTATGAATGCATGATCACTGATTATTGTAGCACTGGGCCTTTGCTTAGTACCCAATAATATTTTAGGAGCTACATGGCAAACTGAAAGCATTGGCAAAGTGAACTTTACTGCAATGAGGCTGCTAATTTACAAGGTAATGTTTCTTAAAATATTACAGTTTCTTGTTTATCTGTTTTCCTATTAAAGTATAGTCAAACAGGCTGCTTGCAAATAATTCATTTTAAATTATTCAAATGTGATAGCATCATACATTCTAAGATGGAACTAATTACAAGAATGGACTGGAGTCTTCTATAATCTGGAATATTGTTTTTTAATCTAATTCTGTTTCTGAGATAATTACTTAGAATCAATCACTGTCAGGATTATAGCAATAATCAGATTGGAGTTAGAAGCTGTTGATAATATCTCAGAGTCCAATTTCTCCCAACGATAAGGAGATCAAATCAATTCAGCAACTGAGAATTACATTAGGATTATTCTAAATATAGTTTGTATGCATAATTTTACATTTTTTGATCTCATGTTTATGTTCACTTTATTTGGAATAAACATGTCCACATCAAACTTTAGACAGTATTTTAAAAATAAAACCAGTGATTCTCAATTTATCTGAACAGTGGCTTTCATTGCAAGAACTACAGCTTGCTTTCTGTTTCCAGTACTGATTTATGATTCAAAAGAAAGACAACCAAATGGGTCCTGAATGTTTCTCTCTGAGTCCTAAAAGAACACGATGAAAGAAATTTGTCTATTAAACCAATGATTTGCTAAGTATGTCCATAATGTTTGATAATTCACTGTTACTAAAGCTGTAACACTTAAGTATTTAGTTATTTTCATTAAAAAATTGCAATGACTATTCTGTCTTAAAATGATAAAAAACATTCTATTTGGTTTTGAATTTACACAAAGGGGAAGATTTGGACTGTATTTTCCAGTGAGAACAACAATTTAAGTATATATTTAGAAGTAGTCCAAGTTTTTCAGGAGAAAAATAATTAAACTTAGTAGATAGAATTGTATTAATGACATCACCTTACTGAAATCAGGCTGCAAAATCAGTTACACATTCTTTTCTCTATTTGATTGGTGATTACTTGCATTTGTTTACTGGATTCAGAAGTTATCACTTCAGCCTCTTTATGTATTCTTTCAATTTTGTATCTTCCATTGCCCTATTCTTATACAAGAAATGAGTTAGCAATTCACTGCTGCAATATATATGGTGTTGAAAAGTCAAAGATATGGCCAATTGCAAATCTGCCTGAATGTTGTTGGTTTATTTTTTTGACCGGGGACATTGTTATTGGCAATTTTGCTGACCTTTACCTGAAGGAATCATTTTACTGTATGTTGTCTCCTCAACAGATATAGCATGACGTTTTCTTTCCACATAGTAAAGAGGAGATAAAGAAGGGCTGGGAAGGAAAAGGGAACAAAATATATAGACATTCCAAGAAAGAGAACAGAGCTAAAATATGTAGTAACAAAGAAGAAGCTGATATATGTGAGACAGAAAAATTAATTCTAGTAAAATGCAAAAATATCTCTATCTGTCAGTATATAGGCACGAAAGGTACCCTGTCTTACGCTACTGTTCACAACCCCCTATACAGTTGCTAGTAGGTGTGGTAACCCCATTATGCACTTTAAAATTTTGTCAGGCATCTGTCTCCCTTTTATGAATTTGAACACTTTGAAAATCCTGTCTAATATCTTAATATACTTCTGAAAATTTTATTTTCAGGAAGTAATGGAAAATTGCAAAATTATTTGGACCATATGCCAGCCCTGCGTTCTATAAAATTCTGCTGACTGATTTCCATCCACTTAGTATATTTTAAATCTAAATTTTAACATTTTTACGTAAATATTTTTTATCAATCTAATTAAAAGTATACATTAAAATCCCTTAATCAAAAAGAAAGCATCCTATTTCTGTTAAACAAAATACTTGATTCAACCTAAAATGACCTTTTCTATTTTTATTGTCCAGAAAAAGTATTGCCCACTTCATAGTAACTACAAATCACTTCCTCCAGACATGCCAGCAAAAATATATAAAGGCATATGTAAATGAATATATAAATATTACTATTATTATTAGCCTAACTTTAATTTATATCAAGTCAAATTCTGGAGTAATACCCATACCACTGTATGCCATTCTTACACTGTTAAGGAGCATTAAAGTGGAAATAAATTACATTACATTCACCTCATTTTGGTGCTACGTTATATGGGCAGAGACACGTAAAGGGAGAAATAGGGCTTCGATATAAAGAGATCTGGACTTTTAATATCTACTTAGTTGTAAACCCTAGACCTATTTGAAAGTCTGAGGTGATGGAAAGTGAGAAGATAGAATAACTTAGACAAAAGTTGTTAGACTTTAAGCTTTCTAGCTTGTCTTCTGGCATTCATTAATTATTAGATCATATCACATTTATGAGAGAAATTTCATATCCCATATAAAACCATTACACATCTTTTCTCAAGGCAAGTAGGCTTTCACAGACAGAAGGCTGAATGAATACACAAATGGCAGATAATTCTTAGGGTTCTTTTAAAAAGTATGTTTCTAAAAATGGCAAATGTAAAACCTCCAGAATTAAGTGGGAAATATTGTGACACTGAAGGCCAGTATCTACATTATGGACAATACTCAGACTGCCCGAGAGGAAGTGTCTTTGACTTCATAATTTCTTTGATGGGTAACACAACCCATATGCAAACAAAATTCCCAGCTGAAATAATGAGTTTTGTTGTAGACCTCATGAGAGCAACAAGAAGCTGCGATGTTTCATCTTTTTTCCAAAATTTGAAGTACTTTTTTTTTCTCCTCTACTTTGTATGTAAACAAGGATTATTGGTAAAAGTCCCTTAGTACATACAATTTACTTCTGAGGCAGGCTATAACCAGGACTTTTCCTCTGATCCCTGTGTCAGGTCATTCTGGCTGGCATGAGCCACACTCAGCAAGGACACAAGCAGAACCACGGGACCCAGGCAGTTGTCCTGCTGCATCATGGCAGCAGTGATTCTGAGTGCCACAGTTCTGGCAGCTATTCAAACAATTATTTCAAAAAGACTTGTTGTTTTTTTCCATAAAGGATCACATTGTGATGTTCTGGACCCAGCAATCAGACTTCAGGAAGATTACTCTTATGTATGAATTATTCGGACAGAAGTTTAAAGTCTCCAAAATTGAACAAAATGAACAAAAATCAAGAAGACACAATGCACATGAGTGATTAGCAATACTGAGGTAGCATGTGAAAGAGAAATATATTCCTTTCTTCCTGTAGTACTAACACCCTGTTACGCTGCTGTACCCACTCAAGGTGTAGGCCATCTGAAGTCACTGGGACATAGAAGTTTTTAATGACACCATAACAATGAATTGTGACAGCTAGTTTCACATGCTTTTTGCAAGTGTAAACTGATGCCTTAACACATCACTGTGTCATCTTGATCTGCCTACCTTCCCCCATTAACAGCACCAGGGAGTCTTCAGTAGGACATATGCAACCTAGTTGTGTGTCTGCATCTGTCGTGGCTGTATACCAGGGTCTGAGCCCTGACCCAGCCAGCATTTTTCACCTAGAGTAGAACAACATTCCCTGAAAGTACAACTCCCTAGGTAGCTGGGAATCACCTCCAGATGACTGCAGTCTCCCTGAGTCTGCTATAAAGCAGCACGCTCCTCATTGGGCTCTTACAAACCAGAAAATTGAAGGAGCGCAAAGAACGATCAGAGCCTGGTTTAATGCTGTTTTCTGTCCCAGGAGGTTCACTGAAGCACACGTGGGGAAGCAGAGTGACAACAGTGCTTGCTTGGCTCAGTGGGTGTAATTGCCTGCTCCAGGAAGTAAGGATGAAACAGTAGGATGAAAGTTATTCAGTTCCCACATGCAAACTTTAAGTGTCATCATCTTGTGCCTTAATTCTCAGAAAATCACCATTGTTAGTGAGCAAAACCAGAAATTCATCACATATTTAAAGCAACAGCATCCAAAATGCCAGTTTCCAAGTTAAAAGATGCTTCTGTGTTCTTTTTTTTAGACGTGGCACTCCAGCCATTTTTTATATCTCAGATGACACTGGAGAGGTTTTATATCAGTTCAAGAGAAATAAAACAACTCTCTGATGACACTGTAGGTTTGAAATATAACTTTACCCTATTAAGTCAGACTGAAGTTGGAGCTATATCCAAACCAGGAGCATTTTGAAGATAACAGGATGAGATATATCATATATCTATATGGATATATATTCTGAGAATTTACCAAGTAGATATTAATGAGGCATATATTCCTCCTCTCCCTGCCTTTAAAAATGTTATGTATGCCCTCCAAGTTACAGTAAACACTGTAGTTAACTCTGATGACTATTGCCCCACAAATCATAGCCCAGGGTCCAGTTTCTGCAGCGGGTAGCATTTAACCAGGCAGCTGCTTTTGCTGACATCACATGTTGCCCATAATGTGCGGGGTTACACATGGATAAGTACAAATTACAAAGACAGGAGGGAAAGAACTGGCTCCACAGTCACTGTTCCCTTAGAGCATTCATTTACTCCTTGAGTAGCAGAGCAGGTCAAACAGAATTTCTCATAAACAATTTGGTCTAGTTGTCTCTCCAAATTGGGATAAAATAAGCAAAAATGGCAAATTCCTCCTCCTATAAATACTCAAAAATATGTTCACTTAAAAAAATGCTGTTTCAGTAAGGCTCCAACATTCTCTTCAAGTTCATATCTTCATTTTCTGTTATACCATTGCTGACATTAGAAAAGAATTCACAGTAGAATTGTCATGTAATAAACAAATATAATTGCTCTAGCCACATCAAAACAAAATATTTTAATTATTTTCTGGAAAAAGAACAATGAAATCGATGCAGAGGTGTTGATTTTATTGAATGCATGAACCTTTTCCCAATGTAAAATAGTTCCAGTAGAGGACTTCCTGCAAGTTGTTAAAAAACAATTCCCTGGAAACAAAAGTACTACTAGCTGTGCAACTACTCCTAATCCAGGGTGAGGGTTGTATTTCAAATCCTGGTGATAAGGTCTTAACTTATTGCAGGTTAAAATGGGAATAATTCCTTAGAACTAACAATTTTAAAATGCGTAACCCAGCAAGTCTTCCATTTACATATCTTTGCATTCGATTTTCTGTATCAATAACAATGAACACAGATAACTCTCTGAACACTGGGAGGACGGGATGGCTGAAGTGCATAAAAGAACTTTGTAACAGGTCAACACTGTACATGCAGCACAGTGCACAAGGTGCTGCACCCCTAAGGCAGTATTCAGAAGAACCAATAAGTTTACACAGCCAAGATGTGTTTTCACATTGTCATATCTTGGTGAAAAAAAACCCTCTGAGACGATTATTAAGTGGAGCACAGGATCGCTGCTTGTGGGCCCAGGCTGGCTGGCACATCGTTTCCAAAGCAAGGGTGTCTCTGCTCTTCACTCATCAGAATTCTTTTTCTGGGGTCTGCATGGTCATGGTGTAGATACATCCTCTGCCAATTAGCTTTTCTTTGATTTTGGATACCTGAGTGGTTGCTACCCAGGAACTCAAAAGCCAGTCAGACTTGGCAATCTGCACATCTGTGATTGACACTTTCTTACTTTAATCTTCTGGATGTAGAAATGAAACCAACTTTTAAAAGATGCAGTAGGCTCTGAAGGCAGTAGACCATCTGTGTAAGCCACGAGAGCTGCCAGCAACAGAGTACCCCTCCTGTGCTCTGCTTTTTAAATAGGCTCCTTGGGGAATAGCAGCTAAGATTCACAGTGTCTCAAAGCAATCTAAGAATCAAGGAAATGGGATGCCCAATGGTGTTATGGCAAGTCCCTCAGGCTTTGGTGTTAGGTAGGATGGAGATGATGATGATGGTGACAGTACACTAATGAGGACAATGATGCTATAGGCTGGGTAAGTTACCTAGAATTCCTTAATTAGAGATGTCCAAAGCATATAACTAGCTTGTCTTGTCTAATTTACTTTCTGATAGTTCCTATGTGGGTATTTACTTTAACCTTCTAAGACTTTTTGTCCCTAACCTTACCTAGACTCTTGAAAATCCATGTTAACTCTAATCTTAGCTCAAAATCATTTCATGTCCATGTTTTCTACCAGCTTGGCTTTTCCTTCTCACCACAAAAATCTACATAACATTTACAAGTTAAACTAAAATGTCCTTCAACTTTTAGTCAACTTGTGAAGTGTAAAACTCCTTTTTTCAAAAAAAAACATTCTTTGGAGCTCATGAATCTCTGAGCCTGAGAAAATATGTAATGCATTTGTAACATACCAAATTTGTAGTTTTTCATGGACGGCATGTAAAACAGAGAGAAATCCAGGACTCCTGACAGAATTTTACTGAGACAACAGAAGATTCAAATTTAAATTAGCAGATGTTATTCTAAGTGTATCAAAGCCAAATAAAATGTTTGTATGGACCCCTGCAAAGCAAAACTGCCAAGCTTCACTTTATTTCAAGGCAATACAGTTTGCTGTAAAGACAACCACAGTTAATACTTTCAGATTTCCAAAACCCATATTACCATATGTTCAAAGATGTATTCATTCTCCAAACAGCTTTACACTTTCAAAGGACATGGAAGCATATTTTCCACTTAGTAATGGCAAAATTATACTGTTTCTACCAGATGAAAGAAAATGTTGTATTCTGAGGGGCCGAAGAAGAAAACACAAAGGCCCAACAAAGACGCCTATATGAACCTGTTTGTGTTTTCATATACTTTTTGTCAGTGATACTCCAGATCTCTGTGTCACTGTGGTATCATTAGCAAAAGTCCCATTGGCATCAGTGAAAATAAGACAAGGCTCCTTCTATTAGCAAACACTGTACTGATTCTCAGTGCAGGTATGATACGCAATATTGTGGGTATCTACTCTACCACTTTCCATTCAGAGGTTGTTTTCTTTATTGACAGGTTATAGCCTTGAGTATTATTGTAAGGGGTATTGTCATTAGTAAGATTTGTGTAAAAACCTTTTATTTAGCACTGTCAGCTCTAATAGGGAAAATGACTGATCAGCATGTCTGACAGAAGTTTCTTCTTCGAAATTGTGTTGTACCAAAGTGTCAGGTTCAAACACTGTGACAACCTTTTCCCTCATGCATTGAATTGCAAATAAGGACTCACCACGATTATGCAAGTGTAGTGAAACTTGTATGTTGAAACAGAAGTATTAAGCTTATATTGTTTTCATATTCCAAGTACATGCACAGCAAAACATCATGATACAAATTAAGGTCCCAGACCTGGAATGAGTTCAGCAAAGGTGAACCTCTCTGATTTCAATTATGTCCTCATGAAACCCCTGATCAGAATTCATTGTTTGATCAGGAGTTTAAAAAGACCACTATTGTTTCTTCCTCTTTGTTGTTGGGGCCAATTTTATTCTTAGGCAAAGTACTAAGTCAGCTCCCTTCCCTCTTTGTTTTTCCTCCAGAAAGCATTCATCATAGCTGAATATCTAAAAATATCTACTTTGTATTTATGCAGTCTTTTATTTGTATATTGTCAAAGTGTATATATCATGTTAAAAAGTGCAAAATTTACCAAACAATCAAGATACAAATCATCTAATACCTGATTTTCAGCAACGGGACTTAGATGACCTCAGATGCTAATATTCAAAATTTGGATACACGAAACCTCCAGTTACCTCTGAATGTTACTCCCATATTACTTATGTTTATCCTTATGGTAATACATCAAAATGCTTTGGAACTGTCAAGGTGCAGGACTCAAAATGATTCCTCAATTGTACCCATAACGTAGGCATCCCTAAGCTGTCTCCTCTAATGTATATGTATACTTAAGTACCTTGTTCATTTCATGATCATCTCAACTTCATCCTATATAGCTTACTTACCATGCTACCTTTTTAATCTCTCTTGAGTTTGTGGATCTAAAAATACTCCTTTGGATCTCTGGCACTTATAAATTGCCAGTACTCTGGCAATTACAAATGCAGTTCAGGGCTGGAATGGATACTAGTACTTTTTCATAATTGCCTCTCATGGTGTCCATTTGAGATGTTTGACTTTCTCTGTCAAAACAGTCATGCAAAAGGATGATCTGGCATCACTGAAACAGTTCTCCAAATCCTTCAGTTTCCCTTCCCAAGTAAGTACCAGACCATGCTACACTTCTTTTTTTTTGTGTGTGTGTCACTATAGCCAATACTCTGTATTTTGAAGCTTTATTAACCTGTGCATCTGATTCCCAGTGAAGAATATTATGCCTGTAACAGATGAGGACTAAGGGCAGGCAGCAACACAGAAGAGTAAATAAGGAATAAAGGCATTAAAAAAAAGGAAGACAATGCATGCAGATATTCAGACACATCCATATCTTAATGGAATTGTTAATTAGAATTGTAATTTTTTCTTATATCTACTATTCAGAATTTACATGATGGAATGACTTTTTAGGACAGCTTTGAAAGTGGAACAACAAATGGCTTCACATGATTTTATCTGGGTTTTGCTAGGGTCTTTTTTTGTTAAAACAACTAGTATATCGGGTGGAATAAAAGCATTTTCAGTGAAGCAAGCCTAATGAAAAAAAGCCACTCAAATAAAAACCTTTGCTTTTTACATCAAAATCATTCCTGTCATATTAGAAATACCTTCCATGAACTCACCAGCTTCATCAAGTTTGGAAGCAATTTAGATTCCTCCATCGCTATGTAAGCCTTTCCAAATATTCCTTTGTTGATTAGAAAATGGTTTCTAATTTCTAGTTTGAATTTAGACATTTGTATCCATTTACTTTTCTGTAAGTACTATCCATCAGTATTTATGCCTTTGCTTTTATTTCCTGAAGGTATTTATGAAAAATAATCATACCCATCTCAACTTTTATTTTGCTAAGCTGAACAAACCAATTCCCTTTAATCTCTTTACACACGATAAGTCCTCCATTTCCTCTAGTTATACAAGTAGTCTTCCTTTGCTCCTGTTCCAGTCCCAGTGGATTTTGATAGTTTGTTTTAAACACAGATTTCTTAACACAGTATTAATGTATTCTAAGTGTGCTCCTACTAATAGCCTTGTAAAGCAGCTATACAGTGCCTGGAATAACATTTCTCCTGAAAATATGTCACGTTATATACTGCAAAACTGCCACCTTTTTCCATGGCTGATGTTTAATCATCATCTTGCTCGTTTAGGTTTGTTCTTCTTCCATCACATTAAATTCATGAACCACTTTTGCTTAAAAAAAATGTTATGCTATCGATCCCAACATACACGATCTTGTACTTGATCTGATCTATCTCATTGTTATCACTCCATCCCTTGAAGATATACCATATGATAATCTTGTCTTTCCCCAAATCAGTAGTAAGGCTTGGATTGGTATCACCTCTACTTTTCCACAACAACAAGGTCATTAATGAAAATATTAAACAGAGGTTATAAAAAAACCAACATCCAAAGAAAATAACAAGTGATCGATCTCCTTTCTTTCATTTTAGTATCAATGAATTATCATCTCTGTCTTAGCCAGCTTTTTATTCACTGTACAATAAACTCCATGCATTCCATTATCTCCGCTTCAGTGATTACCTGGGAGTATTACACTAAATGTTTTTTCTTAAACATAGCTATACAAAGTTCATGTATTTACCATTTTTCAAATAAATCAGTTATCTTAACAGGCATTTAGTTGATTTAATAGAAATTACCTTTGATAAAACCATTGTAAATTTTAGTTTACTTTCCATTTATACCTGCATCCTTTACATAACATTCTCAGACTGCAATGTGCAGCTATTTCCTGGACTACCTCCCCACCACAGTCCCTTTTTCGAAAGTAGATATTGTGGTTGGTATTTTATTTGTAGCTTTCAATGTCCTAAGTCCAATTCCCTACTAATAAATTAACCAAAATCATTACTACTGGATTTGCAAATTCATTTTCCAATTCTTTTAGTATTTTCAAAAGGTGGTTAAATTTTAACCAATTCGTAGTTCAAATACTGTTTTCATTACAGATTTGGCAGCTTTCATTACTCAGTGAGCAGCTTCATAATTTCAACTATCATATATACAGCACTGTCCAGATCAAAACTGTAAACAAACTATTAATTTACTCTCTGGTTCACAGACATTCTTTAGCCTTATATGCATCCTTGGTATTTGCAATGTGTTGTATATGCCTTACATTTTATCTTTTTATTTATGTGGCTGAAAGCTGTCATTATTATTTTTATTTTTCTCTACAAGGTGAAAAACTACTCAACTTTTAGCTATTTCCACTCTATTCCTTAATTCCCTAAATTTCAAGTATGAGCTCTTTTGTGCATCATTCTTTTTCGCACTACTTGGCTGTACCTTTCTGGTGAATAACTGTGTGAGTTATTTATTCTTTACTCATTATTTAACCTTTGTCACTTTATTGTCTTCTGTTTGAGATACAAACTCTAGAAAATATTTGCATTTACCCAAAGTAAAGTAAAGTAAAGTAAAGTAAAGTAAAGTAAAGTAAAGTAAAGTAAATTCTGGGCAACATTCATTTTCAAATTATTTGGGTCTTCTCAGTAAATCACATTAACAAGTTTCTTCCATTTCTCAGGCTTTGCTCTTTCCCACGGATCTACTTTTCTGAAATTTACATTTTAAGAAGTACCGAAGATCCCAGGATTTTTCACTCCCAGCTTTTTTCCCATGATGTGTTCTCAGTAAGCTCCAGGCTCCCATTAATTCTAAAAATTATTTAATTAATTAATTAATTAAAATTTTGATCCTCAGTAATGATCTTGTAGAAGAATTTGCTACCTCTCTCCACCAAAGATATGAGCCCATGTCAGGAAGAAAGAACTGGAAAGGACAAGATGGTAGGAAAAATAAAAGTGTAAAAGATTTAGACATGTGGACAGGACACAATGAAAAAAAAAATAAAAGAAGAGTTCAGGCTAATACAATTAGATGGGGACAAAATAACATAAACCATAAATTTTCCTGGCAGAAAAAAACCTAGACAGTCAAGACAGGAGTGGTAGTGGAAAGCAATTTAGACAGCAGTATGAAATACGGCAGCAAAAGCAAGCCAATGCAATTTCAGTCTGTCTATGCATTGATATCATGACATAGTGCAGCACTCTATCATCTGGAAAAAGGAAAAGCAACTCAAGAATTTAGGGATGTTTCTATTGTGCACCTTATATGAGGAAAAGTGATTGTGTCTTATACTACAACCACCATAACATCTCCTTCCTAACCATATCTGGGAAGTGGCTGGCTCAGACTACATTCAGTTGTCTAAATGCTGACTTTGTTGAAATATTATTTTTAGATGCACAATGTGAATTCCATGCTGGCTGCCATATTGCTGGCTGCAGTATTTACAACTGGGGAAACTGAGGAAAAGTGTAGTGCCTATGTTCAGTCCTTACCAAACTTTCTGTTTGCGTTGTTAAAACACTAAAACAAGTCATGAGCATTTCTCCCCCTGGGCCTCTGAATTCAGCCCAGGAAGGCATCGTCTACCTCAGACCTACAGACATTGTAAATACTTTAGCATTAGATCAATCCATTCCAGCCCTGCCACACAAAATTCAGCCTAATTTCAGTATATGCAGATTAGTCCTCCTTCCTATTTCCTTGGATTCCACAGTGTTACCACCTGTACTGACCTTTGAAAAATAGGATTTCTCCAGCACCTCACCACTACTCAGCCCTCTTCATCACAAGTTTTTGCCCTGACTAATCAGGTAGTAAAAAGTAAACACAGTTTCTGTAGAGTTTTAAAGTATTTATTGTTATCATGTAGCAGAAATCTAGTCTTTTTGGTATGCACAAGCAATGAGGTTTGACACTTAACTGATTACTAAAAAGAGCTGACAGTGCTGAACACAGAATCATTAGCATTCCCTAAGAAAGCAATGTAATGCTTTGTAACCCCAAAATCCTCCTCTCAGCCTCTCATCTCATTTCCATCTTCCTCTGAATGACTATCCCTCCTTTGCTGACTGCAGAATCTCTCAGCAGTTTGTTAGCTGAACCATCTAAGACAGCAAATATGGCAAACACAGAGTGACTTTGTAGCAGAGCACTAATGCCATTTATCAGGTATTTGTAAATCATTCTGTAAATACCTGCTACTGGTTTCCTCTGTGCATTCTCTGTTTCAAGGAGACCTGTGCTTGCAAGGCCATTTCAGTAGGGAAATGACTAGAGCTCTGATCTGAGTTACACATGCAATGCAAACATGTCCCAGAGTAGCAAACAGTGAGATAATGTGCTGCCCCAACCACTGCAGTGTTGAACCCTTCTCAGTAAGATTTCACTGTGTACTGTGCTAGACATGAAACCTTTTATGAAATAGACATGAAAATTGCAATTTGGCTGGCAAACGTTTATGGTAGAGATAGTATACACAGAATCTAGGAAAAAATGTATCTAGCATCAACATAAAGTTAGGACAAATGCTTTGGGTTGCATCATTTAATGGATTCAGCTGGCCTTTCTTGAGATCTGAAGATATCTTGAGTTTGGTTTGAATCCTGGGTGAGATGTGAATGGAGCTTTTATTTTAGATAATAAGGATCATAAGACATATCTATCTGTTGGTCCTTATTTGCAAATCCTCAAATAATACCTGGGCGCATATATTTTTACTTTTGGAATGACGGTATTTTGCATCAGTCATCTGCCTATGAATTTAGTGTAGCTAAGGCACCATATTTCTCTGTTCTATATCTCCCTCTCCTATAATTTGTGTCATAAGAAAATTCTAGTCATTTTGCAAAATGTGTTTTATTTCAATAACTCTCTTCCTCTAACTATGCCATACATACTCAGTTTCCAGATCAGTCTTGAGTGGGATGTCCTCTAAATTCTAATCACTGAAATCATATTCATATCTACACACAAACTCTGCTTCTAAATTTATATCAACTTCAATCTTAGGCCCACCTGTTTTATGGATTAATTTTCAACTGCTGTACTAGAATCTATAGATGTTTGAGTTCACATATTACTGAAGGATTTGATAGACAGAGAGATACAAAGGTTTACTAACTTAAATCATCATCTGACCTATACTTGGGTTTTGATTCCCACATCAACTATGTCTATAATCTTTAAAGCAAACATGGATTACAGGAAGCTTGAATGAAAATTGATATTATAGTGTGTATCGTCAGTGGAACTATTTCACCAGCTCATTGGATTTTCAAGAAGTCTGACAGCATTAAAGACATCCCTTGTTTGTCTTCATCTAAAGTCAACAGAATTTTACCTTAGAAATTAATATTTATAGCCATTTGTCTAAATGAAATCGTAAACTGAGTAAAATCTTTTTATTGTCCTGTACTTTGAATCAACTCCATTTATTATAAAACAAGTAGTTTTTATGCAGGTGGTTGCCTTACATTAATCTCAAGAAAATGCAGAGTTTATCTTGCTAGGAAAATGAAGTATTACCAGACAACACATTCCTTTTATTCCATATATTCTTACGTGCTGCTATGTGAATTTGGGTAGAGATTGTATTTTACATTTTGTATCTACAAGATGGAAACAACAAACATTTTCCCAACTGATCTTGAGGTTTGCAAAACTGAATCAATTAAGGCTTCAGCAAACTCTGAGATCTTAATATAAAGCATAGCTTTGACAGGCAAATGAAAGTGTAAGTATTTTAAGGTACACTTCCTCTAGTGAGTGTGATGAAAGAGTGATTATACTCTCCTCCTAATGATACTGAGGCAGGAGTCAGAGCCTTGTTCTGTTTTCACTGACAAATCTGAATGACAAATGAATACCTAATCATTCAGAGTGGCCCCCAAGTATTAGACTTGTCCCTCTCCTTCCCACTGCTGTGGAACTTCATGTGTCTTAACACAACCTCACTGAAGATCTGCAGGTTAAAATATATTGGTCTGGGTGTTTCCTTATGTACAAAGAATATTTCAAGCCAACCCAAAGAAGCTTAGCAAGACAAAAACTGTACTAGTATTTATAGGATGGATTCCGCTACCGAAGAGGTGATATCGATTCTGGTTAGTAGTAATGTCAGAAATCATGTGTATAATAGGGGGTTCTGAATCTGATTCTTTGGTTCCTAGAGTATTCAGCACCAAAAGAGATTATTCTGGAGGGAGCATAGCTATTCACATAAATTACATTCAACTGCTAGCAATATAATAATATGAGTAAAAAGAACAAAAGCATTTCTTTTTAAATATATTTTACAGTAAAGTTTGTAAAGTCATTAAATTTTCCTCTGTGATTTTTTTAAATTTTGTTTCTGAAGGCTTAAAAGTACTTGGAGATTTAAAAAAAAAAAAAAAAAAAAAAAGAAATTAATTTCAAATCTACTTTACCTCTCCTATAACTATTAGGTGATGATTTGTACCTGCTATTAAATCAGAGATTATACCTGTAAAAGTCACCCATGATTAAGGCTCCATGATTTTACCATCCTTTTAAGACATATTTACTATTTTCAGGGTCTGTGTATTTTTAATATTCCTGTAGTGAAGCTGCATATTGCCTTAATTAAAATAAGTCACATTAATTTATGAATCTCTGATTGGAATTTGTCAAATAGTGATTAAGGTGTAATAGAAAGATGCAATCATAGCTACCAGGAATTCAGCAGTTGTCTCACAGTGAGAATCTCTTGACCTTACAACTCATTTACTCTTCGGCTTGGCCTGGTAATCTCCAGAAGGAAATGATGTGGAACACATGAGGATTCAGGTCAGAACCTTGTTAGAATCAGTGTGAAAGAGCAAAAGATTATCAGGACTCTCAATAAATTATGACTGAAAATTATTTCAAGGGAAAATTATGCTAGGATGCAAAAGGAGCAAGCATAAAAATCATTAAGTAATATGCCTTCATTCCACTGAAACCGTATCAAGCCTGATGTATATTGACACTATACAAAATGCCTATCTAGGAAAAGACTAATTTTCTATGTTATATTGTAAATATTTCTGTTTTCAAAAGCTTCTTACTATTTGTGATAATGGATATCAAAAAACACATACACTGTTCTATTATGTGTATGTAGGTTTTTCCTATTTGCTCCACTTCATACACTGATAACATCTTGTAGTAATGATATGCAAAAATATTTGGACAATAGACAGAGTCAGGGTTGTTTCTTCACAAACAACCAAATTCTCTCTCAAAACACCATAAAACTCCCCTCGTTCTCACATTCTGATACTGTGCTCATTCACAGTCGTCTTTACTGCATAAAAGTACCAATACTTGGAAGTTCGTACACAAATTGGAGGCAGAACAAGGTGTCCAAAAAGCTTTTTTCAGCCTAAAATCATAACTGGTGATATCTGAAGAAACTATGCTCTTTGGCTGGTTGCAGTTGGGTGTTTTTGCTTTCTGTATGTTTGCTATTACTTCCTGCCTGGGAGTGGTTAAATGTTGTTTAGCATCATCCTCTTATTTTCCCACTGATTAGCTTTTGCCTTGAATCCAGACCTGTCTAAACTCTCCCAGTTCGGGGAATGGTATCTCACACAGACCTATCACACCTGTCTTAACTGCTATTCCAAACATCTAACCTTGATGGTTAGCTCCTTGCCTGCCCTCTAGGTTTCCCACAGCCTCTCTACTAGATGAAGAATGTCTATCCTATTTATATGGACTGTAAATCAATAATCTAGTTATGGCTCACCAGTCTCTTCCTCTAGTTAATGGCTAGTGATGGCATGGCTGCTTCAATACCAAGATCTCAATCTTTCCTGAGGGACTGAAAGTCTAGTAAAGATTTCAACCAGTAATTATGCTTTGGTTTGTTAATTGCATATCTCAGCCTGACAACCTACCTATACGAAAAGAGGATTTTTAGTGGCCCTTTGGCTTCATCATGTTCTTAAAGACTAGAAATGTGGCTGTCGTATTCAACACCAACAGAGAAGGTCATCTCCAACAGAAACTGTCATTTCTGCTTCCAAGACACCTTCTGATGAAAGATGAAGGGCTGTAAAACACAATGCATACTTATTCACACAGGTAAATGCAAATATAAGGGAAGTAATCTTAAGCAATCATGTCAACACCCAGAAAAATCAGTCACTCAAAAGACAAGATCTCCATAAAATGAAGCGAAAAAATAATAAGTAATATGCGGAAAAATATTTCAGGATGATCACAAAAATAGAGCTTGTCAGAAAAGCATGTTCTCTCAGACAGTAGTAAATATGCTGTGATTTTGCTATTGCTACCAAGAACTTAACAGAGTAAGCCAGGAGAGAAATTCTCAACTAGTGAGAGCTAGGTCTTTGTAATACATACTTTCAAAAATGCATTTTAGGATCAGTTAGTAGATGCTATTCTTACATGCCTAATGACACACACACCACCTTGGGAAGTCAATAAAATGTTTGCATCGATATTTATTGCACTTGGTGCAATCCTTAAAAATAATCTCATGACATCATAACTGGCATTATGAGATTCTTTCCCAAATTACTTGCCGTTGTACAGGAAACCACCAGATGGCGACTAAAAATGCAGCTCTTCATTGTTTCCTGAGATTGTATAGTGTTCTGTTCATCTGTCTTCAGACCTAGCTTCCTAGTGGTCTCAAAGGGCAGACAACTTACAGTCGATAAAAGGAAAGCATTTATCACCCTCTGCAGTTTACACCTGCTTGCTAGCCAAAATTGTAAAATGGCTGCAAGCGACTTAAACGGGCATAGATCTGTTCATAATGTCATACACTGCCATGAAATTTATTCTAGAGATTCTCCTTTGCCCCCAGCCTAGCAACACGTACAGTTTCTGAATGTTGTAAAGAGATAAATCTGCCATTTTACTCTTGAAATTCTAGGGCACCTATCAGCACAGTGTCTGGGAGCAAGTCATATTATAACAGGGAACTGCAGCACAACTGATATGAGAGATAAAGTACATTAGCAGCAGAAGAAAATCAAAGCAATAAAGGCAAAAAGACTGATAACAGAAGTGAGAAAGTTCTTCTACTATTATAATAATGTACATATTTATTACTCAGTCTTGCTTTAGTCACAAAACAATAGTTGTGTATCAAATGAACGAGAGTCTTCTTGTAGTCATTGAGTCAGCTTAACTGAGTTTATGATTTTCTTTGTTACATCTGCTTCATTAATTTGTTTTATACGACCTGTGAAACTGCTGGGAACATATTTTGCTGCTAAGTAAGTTATGTGGACAGTAATTATAAGTGGATATTCAGTCTGCAGTTGCCTTCCCATGTACATGGTGTAATCCACTCTTTCAGATACCAAAGCTAATTACAAAATGTCCACAGTTCTTGAATCCTCTAGTTTGACTAGCTTTGCATCTTCCATGGCTAGTGGCACTTATATTTGCAGTAAGTTCCCTGGGCCTTGCTCAGAAGAACATGCTTGCCATACTTGTATTGTGTAGAGCATTTGGACATGCAAACTACTGGTTAAAAGACTAAATGAACCTTTATGCCCAGCCTCTTCAATTTATATGAGGAAAAGTACAGCAAGTGTATGGACCAGAGTCTTTTGATGTATTCAGGAACTAATCTTTCTTTTACCCTGTTACTTAGCTTTTCAGAAGGCTCTCTACTCAGAGAAAGACATTTTCTAGGAACTCAAATGGGAAGCTAAGGTATGTGAAGGAAAGCTGAATTTTGTTTGTCAAAATACATCCATGTACTAAATCCCACTGCAAATTTATGAATTTCAGGAATGACTTCGTGTCCTTGTTGGTGCATAACCAGGATGAACTATTCTTGGATGACAGAGTAGTTCAAATGATTAAGCCATGCAGAAAGATTTGGAAAAACACTTCAGCTCTATCAGCCCCACATGCCCAAGCAGACTGCCAAATTTCATTGTCAGTTCCATGTGCACAATTGTATATACACCATTTGTTTAAACAAGCTACATGGAATTAGCGCATTAAGATACCTGTAGATATGCTTGCAGATTCTGCAGTCATAAATGAATTCTTTCATGAATGTAATCCATAAATAGAGAGAAGCAGGAGATTTTAAGCTATCAAAGCTTCTAAACCTCTCCATGCTATCAACCACTTGCAAGTATTGGAGGAATAATAAGTGTGGTTACAAAAAACTTTACTCACAGTAATTATACATGTTTAGAATTGAGTACTTTTCTCTATTTGGTAGCACCTCATAGCATGTAGGATCCATACTGCTATAAATTTTGTGCAGAACAAAACTCACAGAGTAGAAATGTAGAAAGGTATATTCAATGGAAAGGAATGTTTTCTTCTGTCATCAGTAATTCCTGAAAGCCGAATGATCTACTTCTGACTGAATGTTCAGAACTGGTATGACTCACCAAGTTTAAGAAGGTTGCAGTAAAAACATTTTGGGCATTATATTGTATGGAATGGTATTGTCCATATCTGCTATGGATTTAAGTATTCTTTCATCTGATTGCTGGATGAACGTGAGTGCTTTTCATTCATAAGAATATTTTTCTTTGTTTTGTAGAGTAATGGAACTACTCCAGTGATTTACATGAAGGCTGGGATTCAAGTCTCCTGATTTCAGTTATCTAAACTTTTGATATCTAATTTAAACCACTTGTCCAGATACTGCGTAGTCACTGAAGAGGCAAGTACCTCCAAACAATGATTCATCCAGTTCTTGGATGAAGTAATTGTTCTCTGGAGATGTGTGTTCCTTGCCATTGAGTAGAGAAGGAGCCAAGATTACATAGATCCTTAACTTTTAGGCATCTGAATTTCAGTGGGATAAGCCCCTTTCAGGGGCTGTGACACCAGCATACAGCTTTCCTACTGCAAACTTCTGATATTTCTCTTTCATCTTAATGTGCTGTCCAGTGCATGGTCAGTTTTTCTTTATCGTGCTCCTTTCTACAATTTTCCTCTCTTGGCTTGGCTCCCCATGGACTATCCCACCTGCACTACCAGCCTTAAAGAATATTCCATTGATACTTTCACCTTGAGGAAGAACTACCATGTATTTTGAAATAAAGTTTTAAAGCAGTTTTTTAGGTTTTGTGTTTGGGGCTTTTTTTTTTGGGGGGGGGGGTGTTTTTTCGGAGTTTTTTTTTTTTTTCAGTCAGATATTTCCTTATATTCTGAACTTATTTATCATGAACAAGGTAGAAATTGTGCCCAGCTATCTCTTGATTAAAATGACAATGACTACTTAAAGCTCAGTGAAAGAAACCAGTCGTCATTCATTGATGTATTTTTTCAGTTCCAATCTGATTAATTGGCTATGACCAAGAATATGCCTTATTTATCACCTTAAGAATTTTGCTGTAAAAATAAAGTCATCAAAAATGTAGATCTAACATGTTCACAGAGCTTGGAGAAGTTGAAGAACCGCCACAAGTTGAACTGAACTTGTCACCAAGGATAGCTTAGTTTGCAAAAGTTGCCTTGTAATGAATAAGAAGGAGACTACTACTTTACTAAAGAACTACAGTCAGTACAGTTATTTTATCAAAGAACAAATACTTAATATTAGAGGAATTAAACATGGAATTAACTGCAGGTGTAGCTTGACAAAGGATAGAGTCTACTTGTCATAACTTTAAGTGTTGAGATCTGGTTTACAATTTCAGTTATACCATACCTTATGTAGCTGATGTAGCTGTAAATTGTCATTTACATTTAACCATTATTGGTTCAACTTCCTGGCTCCTTGTAGGCAGAGATCAGATTTTAAAAAAATAAAAACCACCTCCTGACCTCAAATCCGATTAAGGCATGCAAGCATATGAGTTGGGCAAGACCACAGTTTTCAAAAAGAGTCTATATACAGTATACTAAGCATTTACTTGATAGTCGCATCCAATTAGAGTGCATGTTGGTGTGGTTGCTTTTTTTCTTTTTCCTAATAGATGTACTGAGATGTGTCCAAAAATAATTCAAATGTTAAATGAAAGAGAGAAAAGATTAATATTTTATCCAAAGTGTTGGAATCTACCCACTAGTGTGTTATAATACATCCCACAGCAATTTGTTCCATTTGCAGACTAGCTCTGTGACAAATTTTCCTTTCAAAATAAAATGTAGAAAATGAACATATAGTATTCTGAAATATAGCTGCAATGTGTTCCTATCTTCCAGCCAACTCCATTTACCCACAATAGAGAAGACTGTTCAAACTGGTTTAAATTTGAGTTTGTTTTGGTAGGCCTAGACTGTGAAGATGTGCTTCCTGGTGGTGAGTGGAATTTGAGTTCTTTGTTTTTCAGTCACTTTTCCAAAAAATTTTTGGAGGTGGGGCTGGCCCTAAAACTTAAGGTATAGAAAGTGTTGTACCACACTGGAAGGTGTACTGAACAGGCACATCGTCTCAGGGATAGCACTGGAATTAAAGTGCTTCCAGGAAATATCATGTTGTTGCTATTAGTTCTCAGTAGTCCTCTAGGTACTCTGGCATACCTTCCCCTCTCTTCTAGCTAGCTCCACCTGAGGTGTGAAGAGGTGCAAGGGAACTAAATAATTTCTTATTTTCTTTAAGCGTCCTTGAACAGCAGCACCATGGTTCTCCTCAGATCCTTACACTGGTAGGTCAGGTGCCTTATAGCTACCATAGGTAAAGGGGAGATGATAGATGAAAATGTAATGCTTCTTACTTTTAAGACCAGTCTACCTCTCATCGTTCTGCAGGTTTTTATTACTATGTATCTGAGTATATTCACTTGTCTGGATTTCATGCTGAACATTCTGTATTCCATAATATATGAAAAATATATTATTATTATTATAAAATATATTATATTATATTACATATGAGTATGTATGTATATATGTGGACATGATATATTATATTGTATATAATGTCTGATATATATTCCATAATACATGAATATTCTGAGTTTTGTCTTATCCCAAAATATTCATTTATTTGGCCCTGATGATAAAAATGTGCCTCAAGTGCAAATTTTTATTTCTTATTTTTATAGGTTACATGCAATGAACATGTATGCCCATTACAGTTTAATTCTATTTGAGCTCTTTAAGTACTGGTGCAAGAGTACATGTACCACAGTCTGTGATATAAGCTATTGCTTCATAAATGGACTAGAAATGTACTAAGAAATACAAAGGAAAGACAGAAATATGAATATCTGTATTCTTTAGGGCTCTTGTTGAAAAGCCTATTATGTGTAAATGTTCTGCCAATTAGATTTCACTTACTATAGATTTCATTTCATAAATAAAGTAGAAAGAGTGGGTGAAAATAATTTTTCTATATCTCCTATTTCCTTCAAAACCAGAACATATTCCAACTTATACGTCATTAACAAATGTGAATTGTGAGTAAAAAGTAAAATAAGAAGCATTAGAAATAAAGTTTGTGCGTGTTTTTCTCAGACTGTTCACCAATAAAACCAAAGACCTATCAAAAATTCCACTTGAGCATGGTCCTCTATGGGTCTATTAGCTAGTCACCCAGCTTTCAGCTGTTTGCTTTCTTGTTGATGTATGGGACATACAAACAGCAGTGAGAACAAATGTAAACTTCCGACAACAGCCCTCTTCTCCTAAGCTGTTATTCTGGGCAAAAAGACATCATATTCTCCAATATGCAATGCTGTATAGACTAGGCAATCTGCCAAGACCTTAATTTTTTGTTACATCAGATCAGATCGAAAACAATCAATTTAAAAGAAAACACTTCCATTAATGATGGAATCAAGCTACTTAACCAAAATACCAAATGTTTTTAAATTAGGAACATAGTCCAAAGCTGACTTTAGAGACTGGAAAAACAAAAGGATGAGGTGGTAAGGAAGGAATGTATCACTTCAGTGTTGTTCCTTTTAGTTTGACTTTCCTCTGAGCAGGGCAACTGGAAAGATGGTAATTTCAAAGCCACACACTCTCCAACTTAAATTCTTGTCCTTCAAAAGAAGCAAAATGACATCAATCACTATATGTCACAAATTCCAGGAGTTAATAATCATTTAGAAGCATCAGTGTTTGGTGTGATGTAAGCAAAATATTTTAATATGTATCTCAGGTATGCTCACCCCAAAAAGCAGACAAATTATTAAATTAGTGTAACTAAACCAAAAGTTCATTTAAAATTTTTTATAGAAAAAGGATTTTACTGATCAGGCCTACTGGTTCATCCAGACCTTAACTGTAAAGATAACTCTAAGCACAATTTTGCACCTCCAGTTGTTCAAGATTTCTATTGTTAATTTGTGTTTACTTACAAAATTTATAGGAACTGTTTTTTGTATGAGAGAAGCTGCAGTCTCACATTACAGTGAGGCAAAGACACAGTTTCTCTCCATAAACTGACATGTTTTTATCAGAAAGTCTTGTGTCTACATTTTCTCTGTAGTGTGGCAGAGAGATCCTCATAAAAGTTGATTGTATCATCAAAGACAAGAGGATTTCACACAATTTTCATTGTGGCAGGTTTCATTTTATGCTCTATTTATGAGCTTCATTGTACTTCAACACCAAGAATAGTTACAATCAAGATGTCCACTTGGTAAATCCGAAATCTCTGGATGAACAGTCCAAAATCCAGACCGTACAGGGGAAGTCTACTAATGCCCACTGCTATGGCTTCCAAAGTATTTTGAGATAAGGACTTTTTCTTTTTCTTTTTAATAATGGCAATAGTAAAGCAGTAGATGGGATGCCCAGAGAAGTTGTAAAATCTTTATCTTTGGAGATTCTGAAAACCTGGCAGTACAAGTTATCTTTGTTTTGTGTAGGATTCACTAAGTCACAGTCCTGCAGGTCACTAAGTGGATTGTCTAACCTAGATCTCTCTATGATTCAACAGAAAGCACAGGAGATTGAGTAGTCTCTGTTACTTCTCCCATTGTTAAAATGGCAGCTGAGGGTTGCTCTGGACACTCAGCTCCAGAAGGACTGCGGGAGGCTATGCTGTCTTGTCATTCCATCAGACAATGCCACAGACCTCTTAGGCCTTCATTTCCTGGTTGATTCACTCTCAGAACTTCTGATTTCTCAGATCTCAGAGCATGATCCCTTCTTACCTGCTCTCACCTTCTGTCCTCCTCCTCTATTGCCCCTTTCCCTCTTCTGTGTTGGCCCATGGATTCACTAAGAAAGTGAGGCATAGTAACCTGATACGGTCTTCTACCTTGACATCACATTAAAGGAAACAAGAGGTACATTGCCAGGGCAGTAACCATCTTCTGTGCTGTTATTAGGCTCCCCTGCTCAACCGGCTGCCCAAAGTATGGCATCTCACCTTTCAACTCAAGGGTAAATTGAGACATCACTAGGATACAGCTAACAAATCTCCGTGTTTGCAACTATCAGTTGTCTGTGAACATCCAAGTAGGAAGAATGCACTCATTGCTGTGCCTGGCAGTGCGGGGAGACTCCAGAACCACTTTCTGAAGAGAGGCAACACTTTGACCTCCGTGGTGTGTAGCATACCGAGGTTACTTATTTCTTCCATAGGGTCATTGCCCCCCTAAAACACAAAGTCAGAATACACTTAAATCTTTGTATATTTGTTACTATTCCTATCCCTCTATATGATCATTCTTTCTGAGAGGAAAATGAACAGGACAATGAAATGTGAGTATTTTTGAAAGAAACATATTCTAAATAACACAAGCTCCAGTTAAAACTGCCACTCACTATAAGCTTAAGTAAAACTCCCACTGACTTCAGTAGGAGTTTTGATTGAGTAAATATTTAACTGGCCCAGTGTCAGTACACTCACAAATGCAGTAAGATTAACAAGAAGTAGCAAACTGCCAAAGAAATGACTGTTAGGATGCTCAGTTCCAAGATGTCCGTTCCGAAATACCTGTGCTTCCCAGCCCTGAAAAATATCGATGTAGGCCTGACTTCTGTGTTAACTCCTAGTTCAAGATGAAACAAAGGCTGTACTGAGATGTATATGTAAACCAGTACTTGAAACAGAAGAAATAAAAATAATAACAAATAAGAACAATAACAAAAAATGTTCTTTCAATACATTAATTTGAGGACCCTTCCCAAACAAGACTTCAGTATGCCCAGTGCATTACCGAAAAGACAAACCCACGAGGCATATGAAGAAGAGAAAAATTTATTAGGATTTAGACACAAAGTATATTGCAATCCATTTAAAAGACACCACTGAAAAAAACTCTCTCTGAGATAAACGTAGAAGTCTTTTCTTCGGTTAATTGAGCTCTGTAAAATTTAAGAGATTTTAAGCTCTTGTCTAATGACAGATCATAGAATCATAGAATCATAGAATCACTAAGGTTGGAAAAGACCTCTAAGATCATCAAGACCAATGACCAACCCAACACCACCATGCCTCCTAAACCACATCCCCAAGTGCCACGTCTACACATTTTTTGAACACCTCCAGGGATGGTGACTCCACCGCCTCTCTGGGCAGCCTGTTCCAATGCCTGATCACTCTTTCAGTGAAGAAATTTTTCCTAATATCCAATCTAAACCTCCCCTGATGCAACTTGAGGCCTTTTCCTCTCATCCTATCACTAGTAATTTGGGAGAAGAGACCAACACCCATTTCACTACAACCTCCTTTGAGGTAGTTGTGGAGAGCGATAAGGTCTCCCCTCAGCCTCCTCTTCTCCAGGCTAAACAACCCCAGCTCCCTCAGCCTCTCCTCATAAGACTTGTTCTCCAGACCCTTCACCAGCTTCGTTGCCCTTCTCTGGACACGCTCCAGCACCTCAATGTCCTTCTTGTAGTGAGGGGCCCAAAACTGAACACAGTATTCGAGGTGCAGCCTCACCAGTGCTGACTATAGGGGGACAATCACTTCCCTGCTCCTGCTGGCCACACTATTCCTGATACAAGCCAGGATGCTGTTGGCCTTCTTGGCCATCTGGGCACACTGCTGGCTCATGTCCAGCAGGCTGTCAACCAGCACCCGCAGGTCCTTTTCTGCTGGGCAGCTTTCCAGCTACTCTTCCCCAAGCCTGTAGCATTGCGTGGGGTTTTTGTGACCGAAGTGCAGGACTTGGCACTTGGCCTTGTTAAACCCCATACAATTGGCCTTGGCCCATCCGTTCAGCCTGTTGAGATCCCTCTGCAGAGCCTCCCTACCCTCGAGGAGATTGACACTCCTGCCCAATTTGATGTCATCTGCAAACTTACTGAGAGTGCATTCGATCCCCTCATGCAGATCATTGATAAAGATATTTAACAAGACTGGCCCCAAAACTGAGCCCTGGGGAACACCACTTGTGACTGGTCGCCAACTGGATTTAAGTCCATTCACCACAACTCTTTGGGCCCAGCCATCCAGCCAGTTTTTAACCCAGCGAAGAGTACACCTGTCTAAGCCATGAGCCGCCACCTTCTCTAGGAGGATGCTGTGGAAGGCAGTGTCAAAGGCTTTACTAAAGTTCAAGTAGATAACATCCACAGCCTTTCCCTCATCCCCTAGGTGGGTCACCTGGGCATAGAAGGAGATGAGGTTGGTCAGGCAGGACCTGCCTTTCATGAACCAAGCCTGGTTGGGCCTGATCCCCTGCTTGTCCTGCACATGCCTGGTGAGCTCACTCAAGGTGAACCGCTCCATAATCTTCCCCGGTACCCAGGTCAGGCTGACTGGCCTGTAGTTCTCCAGATCCTCCTTCCAGGCCTTCTTGCAGATGGGTGTCACATCGGCAAGCCTCCAGTCATCTGGGACCTCCCCTATTAACCAGGACTGCTGATAAATGATGGAGGGTGGTTTGGCAAGCTTCTCTGCCAGCTCCCTCCGTACTCTTGGGTGGATCCCATCCAGCCCCATAGACTTGTGAGTGTCCAGGTGGCTCAGCAGGTCATAAACTGCTTCCTCCTGGATTATGGGGGGTTTATTCTGCTCTCCATCCCTGCCTTCCAGCTCAGGGGGCTGAATACCCTGGGGATAACTGGTGAAGATGAATCAAAAATAATGGTTTGGTTTTGGCAACAATGTGCTCTTTGATACTCATTTGTCTAAAGAACTCCATTCCAGGATGTCTTAGCTGTAGTCTTGAGAGAAATCTGATTGTGTGCTTCCTCTTTCATCAGTCAAGAAGGTGAAAACATCACTAATACAGAGTGATATGGTGTTCCTAAAAGTCTGACTTCAAATAAGACTATGGGGTTCCTGAAGGCTGATGGGGTTGCGGGAATGTCTTTGTGATAATACAGGGTGCTCAGGAGCTGCGTGTAACACTTTACAACTAATGCAGCAGTCACACCAAGTGACCTGAGTCAGATAGGAAGAACGCTTTGCCCTCTACCCCCTGTTGCTCTGCAGTGCAACATGGGGCTGCGGTGTGTAAGCGCATGTGTAGGCAAAGAGAAAAGACTGGAAATTAGCTATGCAGATCTTTTAAAAGCAACTTAGAAAATGTTACATGAAGAAGCTAAGAGCTAGAAGGAGATGAATGCTTAGACATAGGTGAGCTCTTTATTGTATGTATTTCTTGGTTCTGGGGGACTGGACCCCAACTGATGTATCCTCCTGAAATACCTGTAAGGTAAGAAGCATTATTGTCCCCATTTCTGAGCAGGGAATTGAAGCACTGGAGATTAAGTGAATTGCCCAAAGTGATATAGGTAGTAAGGAATAAATCCTAGTCTTCTCACACCAAGTCAATGCTTTAATAATCCTCTCAGTTACAGTTGGTATAAGAAAACAAGTCTGATCCCTTGTAAATATTTCCTAGACCTTCAGATGTGTAATCCTGCTTAAATGTGCAATGTCTGCTTCATTGGCTGGAGAACTGAAATCCAGCTAACCATATGTAGGCATCATTATAACACTTTAACATTGCCTATGACCATACTGGATAGTACTGACATTCTGCTATCGCTGCTCTGTATGGCCACAGTAATGTTATGTCAGAATCTGCAGAGATGTAAAGTTATAGATTCTTCTTCTATCAAAATTTTAAATAATGTATTTGAAATTTCATGCATGCACAAAAGATTATATTTGTACATATACCAAATTTAGTACTTAATTTTTTTAAATATTGTCAAATAACTACTTATTACATCTTAGAATATTGTCTTCATGAGCCAATGGTGAAGGCCTGCACATTGGTGTGAAGTTCTAGCAAGTCATAGCTAAGACAATGAAAAGCAAAAAATATTCAATTTTACATAACTAAAATGTTCCTATTAGCATTACCAGTTTCAGGGGACTTGTTAGTTATTGCTAAAATATGCAAATGTGAAACTCTGGTATTCAAGTTTGATGTATATAAATGACTAAGCAGAGAATGCCCGAAATTTGCTCAGTTTATGAGAGCAGAGACCACAAAAATACTAATGTAGGTAAAATCAGCAGAGGCAGAATTTGTAAAGCATACCCAGAAAAGAAATACCAACTAGATAAGATTCAGCTAATACAAATATGTATATTCACACATTTTGAAAGTCGTGACAAAAGGGCAAATTGTCACAAATATGAAAAGACTTCAAAGTATTCTTGAATTTGATGTTTATATATGGTACTCAATGATAATGTTAGTTCTTTGATCTCTAAGCTTTGCTAAATGGTTCAAAATTAACCAACTAGAATAGATTTCCAGTGGTTCAGAAAGGTTAACTGTACAGTATACTGTGACAGCATATTTCACCACATATTAATGATCTCCCACTGTTTGCTTTCTCTTTTAACAAATATTTTCATTTTAATTCCCAACAGCTTCTGCTGTTTCTTTGTTATTCTTTTATCCTCTCTCTGATTTACTCTGGAACTCTCCCCCAGTCTTAGGAAGGATTATACAGCTTCTGTTTTGTCTCCTAGCATAGGAATAGGGAACATCATGTAGAAGCATCTTTTCATGTCCTTCCACAATTTATTAATTCAGAAAAAAGATTAAAAAGTCATGCAGTACAAAAGCTGTTCTCATGATCAATATGGGTTGCAAGGGTCTAGATGTTTTTCATTATGTACTGTTTTTTTCTGCTATTAGACTTAATCTCAACACCCATTCTGTCCCAGAGCTCACCACCACCACCGAAAGCTGAGCCCTTTACATGTCCATCTTACTAATGTTCCATCCTCACACCTTGTCACCAAAGTCAGATAACTGAACAAAGGTGCTTGGCTCCAGCTTCTCCAGGCTGCCCCCCACCACCTCCCACCCCCCATTACAAGCAGAAACCAATAAACCTTAAAGAATCAGCTGTCATTTTATCTGCTCCAGCAGGGTCTGTCACCTTGCCCAGAACTGCTCATATAGAATGAAAACAGATCAGATATATGAAAAAAGGAAACTGGGAGTAAAGAAAAGGTAAACCATGGCAAAATTAAGGCTAAAATAAACAGTAAAAGTAGTGCTTTTTTAATGCTATGTATCAACAAGGACTAACTTGAAAAACGCAAAAGTTATCTTTAACTACGAATGTCGAAAGATTGAAATTCAATAGCAACTGAAATTTACCTGAAGTCTGTCTGGAAACTTTTCATTGTGGTTCATTTCTCCAGCAGTGACACTGTGGGGTGTAATGTCTATCCTTCTTTACATACAGTTTAAGAAGAACCCCCTTTAAGCTTTTCTTATGAAACCAAACCTTCGGAATAATAGAAAATTCTACCCAGGACTATGTTACAGCAGAGAACTTAAGTGTTAGAAATATCCTGAAGAGATGAAGAGCAAAGGGAATGACAATATACAAGGACACAGTGATGTAACATGCAGATCATCAGCCTCAGCAGCAACAGCATATTAAGCATCCTTATTGAAAGCCTCACTAAGAGGACCCCCAGTATGAAAATAAGATCTTAAATGCTGTTTTTTCCAGATCAATATAATCTGCAAAGTAAGGAAGGACTCATTTCTGTGGGACAGAAAATTCCAAAGAATCACAGGACTTCATGTAATAAGGTATTTTAATGGTCTAATAAGTTTTTAACATGTCCCACTGCCCTGATACAGGCAAGTACCCAATAAGGATAAAGGCAAAGCAAGCATGTGCTGAGGGCAAGCAGATGTCCAGGGGATGATAAAACTGAGAGAGAAAGACAAACTTTCCAGGTTTCAGTGTAACAGCTGCAACTCTGCTTTTGGCCTCATATACTCAGCAGCATTTCTCTGAGCAAGATCACTGTGAAAGGTTCAAGGCCAGTTCACAGGAGGCCAGTGCTGACCAGCCGACACTGCAGCTCCCTTTTTCCCACCTCCCCGCAGCCAGGAGCATGGCCACAAAGGCAGGCAAGTACTTGACACTGCATGGAAGGCTGCAGTGTCCCTTCCCTTCTGGGTACGCCACTGGCAGGCAGGCTTTAGCTAGGCAGCATGGGGCAAAAGCTGGCAGGGGGATAAATTGTAACTACCCTCTTCCAAGTTGTTCCCATAAAACAAATCTGAAAAGCTATTATCATTTATTCCCTTAAATCGCAACATGACACCTAATTCTGTGGCACTATTACTTTTTTTTTTTAAAGGCAATACAAAGTGATGCCTGGATGTTCAAGCAGCTATGTGTATTTATACAAAGTAAAATATGACATAGTAATATGACATATATTTGCACATGATTACACATACTTCAGCATACTGCTGTCCCTGTAGTTTTGTATTTCTTGTCTGCCCAATTTGAAGTGCTTTGAGGCAAATGGTGGCTCCGTATCTTTATACCATGCCTGTACCAGTGTTGGCATTTAACTGTACAAATATTTCCAAGGAAAAATAATAGGACTTTTGAATATTAAGCTTTTTCCCAAAAGGGAAAATATCAATCTGCATTGAAAAACTTGGGATAGGAAATCAATATCTGAAAATCATGTAAGCTGGCAGTATGCTTTTAATCACAAACTTCTCATTTTATATTCTGCCAAGAAGTAATTCTTTTGAAATCATTTTAAAGGAAGAGTAGAATTGTTTTGCTGTTGGAAATAGAAAATTTTCAGATACAAGTAATAACGAATTTAGAGGGAAAGAATTACATTCCTGTGAGAAGTGACTGGAAAATAACAAAAAATATACTCTGCCCTGATCTACCTTCTTGCACCCCATCTGAGGAGAAAAAAGACCAAGAAGATAAAAGAACAACTTAAAATTTTTCCATGTAAAGAGGGGATTGTTACCAACAGTGATAGTTTGAAAGCAACAGGTTGAAATTTTTTCAACAGCTATTCTTCCAGGAGAAAATGCTATTTCCTTTACATCAAAACTTTTTAAATTAACACAGCAGGAATTAAATTTGCATTGGAAAGAGTTTTTAGGTATATGCTGGATTTTTTATCACAACAAAAGAAAAGAGACTTCATTCAGAGTAATCATAGCTCAGTATTTGTGCAGTTATATGCATACAAGGGTCCTTAGTTTAAGGTCCTCCTTTGCCTGACTCAGACATGGACATTTTTTACATCCCAACTGAGTATCCTGGCTATGGAAGGAGGATCTATCATACCCTTTCTTTAGCATTGTGACATTCTGTATAAATAATCCATTGGACCAGCTACTTAAAGGCTGACCCAGTGTTCATTGTATTCCCTTGAGAAGCAAGAAACAGAGACCCAAGCCCCCACTGTGATAAATATTTAATCAGTCATTTGATGTGAAACAGCTCCAATAAGACGGCTTGGAAAAAGATACAACATTGTGGCAGCTGCTGCACATATCCAGTCAGCAGGAAAACCTTTGCTTATTTTGCTCTGTCTATAACTATATGCCAAAGGAAGAAAAACATGATAATAGAGAGCTTTCCATTCTAGCACACTGCTTCGATCGCTATAAAGGCTAGAAAAGATCATATGAGAAATAAAGGAGAAAGTTTTAGCTAGAACTATTTAATGATGACACTGATGGATTTTTCACCAATGGTTCTTTTTTAAATCAAGTTGTGGTCCAGGTTCAAGCAGTTAATGTTCAGGGAAAATGTCATGGCCAAGCCTGTCAGGAGGGCTGATTAGATGATTACAATAATTTCTTTGGGATCTGTAAGCTCAGAATTTGTGAAGGCAAAACAATACAAAAAGGCAAGTCAGCAGAGAAGGACAATGAAATGTTTTTTAGCTTTGTGCGAGTGACCTACTGAGGTCATTGCAGTGTTAAACTATTTGGTCTGAACAAGACAGAAAACATTCAGACAGTAGACAAAGTTCCTTCAAGTTTGAGGATGAATATGCTAGCCTGAACAACCATATGAGATTATGGATGGAAAAAGGACCTTGTGGGCCTCTCTATGAATCCAAAAAGGCAAGCAGAAATCAGTTCTTTTCTTCCAATACTGTTTGCTATTTAGGCAGCCAGAGCTGTGATGGTAAAGTACTACTCCTCTGTGAAGTTCCATTGTAACCTGAGTATCCTTCTTGTATTGAACTGCCTTAAGACACTAGAGTCCCTAGTATTTCAACCAGATTTCATAGTGGTGAAGAACAGCAGAGGGTATGAAATTCTTGCTGTAGATGTCTACCATCCGCCTGTCTACAACAGACTTACTGTCTGGACTCTATTATAGTCTTGGAGAGCTAATCAATACAGTTAATGGAGTTTAAAGAACAATTCATCTGACCAAATTTAGGACAAGAAGAACTGCTCTCTAGATGCCATTGACTCTATTGGCTATATCTCCAATGACTATAATGGGACTTACACAATTAATTCAAACAGGGACAGATGCATAACTAAGGCAAGATGAATCTTAACCAGAGCCTTTCCATTATGTGGATAATAAGAATGCCCACAGCTACAGTAGACAGTGTACATGATATGCCTGCACAAGATCCTTTTATTTAAATCTCTTTGTTTCACCTCAAATTAAACTGAAGACTGCCCTCAGCCTTCATCATGGCTAAGAAGTTGAGAGCAATCAGACGTGTTGCTAATACTACCATTTCTTTTGTGACATGGTATAAAAGAACAGCTGTATCTTAGCAATGCTATACTGGCAAGCCATCTAAGTTTGAGCAGATTACTGACTTTGAAATGTGTGTGAATATGCATATATATGCATCCCTGGAAATCAAACTGTGCCCTTGTCTGCTTATAATAATTTACCCAATTCAGTAAGACAAGGGATAGCTGGAATTCAGAGTTCAAATTTTCAAATGCTGGATCTTCAGTATTCCACTATTGCTTGCCTTAGGTCTTAAAATGTGTTTAGTTATGTGTGACACAATGTAATTATTTTAACATAAATTTGAATCCCAATAGATGAGTACAAAAATCTAAATATTGGAAAAAAACAAACAGAAATAAAAATATTATGGATGTTTCAGAAAAAGCTATATGCCACAATATTTTAAAGAATGTTAGAAGGTGAAAAGTTTCTTGTAAGAACTGTTCTTGTAAAGTATATGCAAATGTTCACTATGACAAATAGAAGATTATTAAACCCTTTTGTACCCTGAATACATGTTTGGCTCGACCTTATCTCATTAAGAACTTGGTGCTGAAATCATATTTGCCAGATGGCATTATAATTGTGGGTCCAAGGAGCATGGACTAATTCCTTCAGGTGAAATGTTTTCAGCCAGGACTTATCAGTAGTGATCTCCTGTTACCTTTAAAGTTTGTTTAACAGAGACCAATAGTTTGTCTAAAACTACGGTTATACTGTTCAGTCTAATTCCAATACTTTAACTGATAGGAATACAATTTCTAATGACCAGCTGGGACATTCCATTTTATGCTTCCCATCAGAATCAATAACAAGGAATAATCAGTGAGTTTTTTTCAAAAGTTCAGCAATGCAGAATAATTGTTTTCTAGAGAATTATAGGCTTCATGGATGTTTTAGATTGGGTATTGCCATTAAATTATTTTGGTTTCTTTACTGACAATATTTCTCCAAGTTCCTGAATTTAAAAAATTCTATTCCTTTCCAGGCATACCTTATTTACTGGTAAAGTTAAGCAGCAGGACATTGTTTCTCCAAATCCATAGAATAACCTTCAGTTCATGTGTCAGATGGCAGCAAGGGGATTCTTTGTAGTTTTACAGCTGAATATATGAAACTTGCATATGCAGACCATTAGCTATGTCATGGGATGAAAAGGGATTCATGCCATTCTGAGCATGTAGTTATCAACAAGCACAACGCCTTTGGTCAGTATACAAATAAGAAGCAAAAGGATAAAAAACTCCACCTGATCTTTCAAAACCATAGGGAAGTAAAAAAGGCATATCAAGCTATTAAAATAAGCATATTGCATAATTACAGAACTCATCATTTTCTTCTTCTTTGAAGCATGATATGGAACCACAGTGGGGCCAAGTGGTTTCCATAGGCTATCCTGAGCAGTGAAATTATGGGAAGAAGTAAATAAAAAAAATAAAGTAAAAAAAGGGAGTTTGATAGTCAAGGAGGAAAGAAAAGCTGCCAAAACCCCTGTATGATCCACAACTACAGTCCGCTTATTCCAGACATACTCTCTTCCACCTAAGAGTCCACGCAAGGACATGAGCACAGAAAACAGATCCATGCAAATGTAAGGAAAGACTGAAGACTTTTTCTGGATGTCATCTGGGAGCCAGGCCAATGGGCCAGATATGCTAGGCTATAACCTGAAGTTACCAAACCCTTGTTTGTAGAAAGTAGGTGTTTCAGTATGACAATACGGCAGTAGCATATTTATTAAAACTATGGCCATCCTGAGGGTCTCACTCAAGATTTGGGTTTTTAAACAGTATTTGGTAAGAGTTGTTTACCAGGAAGCATCCATTTTGACTCAGCAAAATTACATCATTTTTGTCAATTGACAGGTTCTCAGACAGAACAATAATGCTTAGACAGGAGCTTCATAGATTCCCTCCCTATAATCCCAAACAGAGAGACCCTGTAACTTGATCTGGAAGAAAAACACCACAAATTAAATCTAACTGCTAAGACAGTATACAAACACTGATACGCAAATGATCCTGAATATCAGTGGACCTCCACAGGATGAAAAACTAACCACGATAACTCTGTTCAGGTCTTCTAAAGAATTATAGCCTACATTATTATGTTCAAGAATTATGACCTATCTGACTGTAATCATTTACTTATAAAGGCACATCAGTGACTTCAGTATTGCGGGTCCACTAGATAACACTGTGCTGCCACCCACATCCGTATTCATGTAATATACATATAACCTCAACATCTCAGTAATAGTGAGAGACTTGCAGAAATGCTTCATTTTCTTCTTTTTTTAGTTGTCTGTCTTTGTGTGCTTAAAAGCACTGTGCTGATCTTCAGTTTCATTCCTCAGGCTTTAGGAGTAACACAAAGTAACCAGAACTGATAGTCAGCAAACAGCAGGGAAATGTTTTCAAAGCAGGAGGAACAGAGAAGATGTTTGTGATCATGTTTTTGACCTGTCCCAGTGACCCTGTGGAGCACAGCACAAAACTTCATGAAAGGAAATATTTGTTTTAAAAGGTCTCTGATTCCCAGGATGCTGTAGTAGAAAATGTAGGTTGTTTTTTTTACAGCAAGCCTCTTCACCGTGTTAACTGTATTCAGGGTATAGAGTCTATTCTTGGTCTGCACCAGTGCTTTGTACTGTCTTAAGCAGTGTACTCATTTTAGTGCCTCACAGATTCTACCTAGCAAAATTTACTTTTCAGCATGGTCACACAGCTTTGGGTCAGCTTATCATGTGGGCATACACTTATTTTGATGATGTTTCTTTAACACTAACTATCTTAGTAAGAAGAGCTGTGCACTTCTAAATGTTAACTTTCCATAGCTGTAAACAGCAAAATAATCAATTCCATTTGCAGAACTGTAGATTAGGATAGTGGTATTAAATCACAGTAATCCTTCTGCTTTGACATACACTTTCATTATCCAGCAATCACCCCAGTGGAGAAGACAGTAACAGTAGATCTTCTGATGCTCAGAGTTCAGCTACAATCTCTGAGATTTAGCAGAGATCAACCCTTAAATCTCTGAAGCTGAATTAGAACATAAGACAAACTAGTTTTGTTTCAATTCCCAGTTTTCTGAGATTTTTCTCAGTTTCCTTTACAGCACTTATAAACTCAGCCTGCCTGTGCCTAAGATCTTTCAATTCTATAATCCTCCCTCTTCCTGTATGCTCTGTAACTTCTGAATGCAAATCAAGGGACCTCAGCTGGTGATTCTGGCTGGCTGCTAAACAGTCTTCTCACGCTCCCCTTAAAGTCCCCTTGCATTACACAGAAAGTGCTTCCTAATTCAGTTATAGCTACCTTAAACTTTAGAAAAGAGCATGGTACAAAGAATTTAAACCAAACCCCATCAGACTTGTATAGTCCTGCAAAGATGTTTAGGTTTGAATACATCTATAACAATTTTAGACTTGGAGAAGAGTGTGGCTCCAGGCCAAGAAGAATTCCACAGGATTTTGGATCTCATTCACACCAGTTCATCTAATGGGCCAGAAAACACTTTCATGTCTGTCCCTCACTCCTGACCTTGAATATGAACACAGTCTAGCTGTGTTAGTCTATTTCTTTGTTTCATTTGAAAAATATTAGATTTCTTTCATTTTCACGAAGCAAACACAAATCCTCAGTAATATTAATTAATAATGAGAGAGACCCAAGTAGAAACAACATTTGACAGCTCAGAAAACAGTTAACGGACTTTGTATATACTGTAGGCCAAACTTTTTCTGTAAGAAAATTCTGCGTTCAATTAACACTGTTTCCTATCTTTTCTCTCCCCTTTGCTGCATTTACTCATGAGTGCCATCCCAAGGGCAATAAAAAAGGCTGACTAACATCAGCAACCTGAGGACCCATGGACCACTTTGGAATAACTCTCAGAAGACTAGCAACAACCAACATCTACATCACATCATAAGATTGACTATGGTCAGGGGAGTTGACACAAAGCCCTACTTGCCAGAGGTAATCTGTTCCAGTCTGAGTTTCCTGCTGCAAATGCTGAATGTTTTGCTCAGCTGTTTATTAGTCAGGACACAGCAAGTTCTCTGCAGACCCCACAATATGTTTTGAGCTTATCCTGATGGTGATCTAAGGTCTGTGCAGAATGGATCTCCAGAAATCACTGAGGGCTGGTCACATGCACTGTTAGACTATAAGTGAAAAAATTACAGATTAATACAGATATCATGTTTCTTTCTTCCAGTTTCTGTAAAAGCTGAGAATTTGGCTTTCTGGTTGGGGAAGGAGGTGATTGGGTCCTTTTCACTCCCAGTGTGAACAATGAAGCAGAGGTTCCTCTCCAGAAACAGGAAAAACACCATTTCCTTGAAAGTTAGAGGAGGTAAAAATTATACCTTTGCCTTGTAAAATGCAGCTTTTTGATGGATATTTGACTACCACATAATTTTTTACAAAAAAGAATGTATGTTTCTTAGAAACAAGTTGATTTTGGAAATGATGACACACTGCCTGGTGGGAAATCTAGTTTGCAGGCTTCTGGCCTCCACTCTTGGGGAAAGAAGATGATGCTACACAGGACTCACTTGGTCTGTTGTCCCTGAATAATGGTGTCCAGATGAAGCCTCAACATGTAGTATAGGAACATAAATCAGCAGAGTACTTATAAAACATCAGGAATATTTCAAGTTTGGGAGTAATTTTCTGAACTATTCCCAGGGGGGGAAGAAAAAAGGTCCCTGCTTTGTTGATCTTTATCAGTACAACATCACTAAGTTTCTTATTCTCAGCCTTTTCTGCAGTGATTGATTGCCTCTCTAGCTCTCTTGGGGGGCAGAGTAGTTCATTCCCATGAACCTAAATGTCTTTCAGAACTATCCCAAACTGTCTGAGAGTGACCAAAGTACTCAAAAGTTATAAGAACTGATAGGCAAAGGTATCACAGACACACATTTACAGACTTCACATACAGATGTAGAGTATGGCCACCTGGATTTCATTCTTTCACAAGGCCAGACTAAAATACATTCATAGAAAATGTGAGGAGACATTTATTTAGTGACTGGTGAGCAGAGTATTTTGATCTGACTCATGCAGTCATTAGGGCACACTAATTATATAGGCTGACTTTCCCCACAGGCAATGAGAAAAGGACTGCCATCAACAGTTTACATTCATATAAGATGTCTTTTTGCATAGAAGCATGACTTTGTTTATGTCAGGACTAAAAGGATGTGGAAGTAAAAGGGTAGATATATTTTTCAAGATTAAAGCAAGGCATCCAGATTCAACCACTATCTGCTTACGATTTTAAAAATACCAAAAAAGACTACCTTGATGCTTCCCTGTGTCACCAAACAGCTCTTTATCCTTGCTTTTCTTCCACTACCTAAAAGGCAAAAAACCTCCTTTCTTACAGAGTAAAAGAAACAAGAATTTCAGTTTTATACATGGGAGAGGATGGAGAAGTTATCGTAAATTAAAAACTCCCTGTGTAAAGGTGGCAGCAGTAGAAACAAGAAGAGGGTTAATTTCTCTGTGCTCTCAGCAGGCTTCCTTCACCCCACAGTGAAAATTCCAGAACAGAACAGTAAGACCCAAATAACAAGGCAAATCATAATAATGATAACAAATAAATAACAATATTGAGACATATTCTAGTCATCTTTTTTGCCTTTTATTTTGCCAGAGGCATTCCACTTTTTCCTATTAAAATAAAACAAATAAAAAGCAGCAACATTCTTTATCTACTTTGAAAATATTATTTAAAAAAATGGATCGCTCTCAGCAATTTTACTAAAATAAAGTTGAATATATTCTGCTTTTAAAAGTGGAAATGATTCTGTGCTTTTAATTTCTTTCTGAAGTAACAAATTGCATAGCACCAGAATGCTGCTTACCATTACTGGTCCTGGCCTTAGGGAATGTTACTTTATTACCTTTCCAAACCATACTTCAGAGGAATTAATTAATTGATGCTCTTAGCAGCCTCATCCTGACAAAAACATATGATACTCAAATGTTAAACATGGAAGCTAAGATGAAACTGTCAGGAGAAGGCTGAAAGTGGTTATTAATATGGGTTTTGATAAATATCTTCTCAGGCTCACACTGTGCCTCGTCTACTTTCATCTTGGAAAGTAGTTAATCTGATTGATGAAGATCCTGTTTCAGATTGTCTCCATGCTGAGTTTAATAACTGCACATTTTTTTTTTTTTTAAATAAAAAGTCCTTTATTGCAAGGCAAAAAAGCTTTGCACAGCCATGTTTTGCGATCGTGTAATAAGCCTAACAGTGAAGCCCTTGGTTTTTGCTCTCTCCATGCTTGAACAGCGTTGCTTAATTACCACACCATCCCATACATGACAGCATCCAGTCCACTTCCTCCTCCCTGTGTGCTTTGCAAAGCAGACTCTGATAAGAAAATTGTCATATGCTGCTAATGCAAAGCCCCAAGGCTTAAAAGAGCAAGCTCATCATGGCATCCTATCAGGCCTCCAGCACAAAAGGACAACACAGCAAGCCAGTTTTGTGTCATTACTAACATTCCAGTGTTAAAAATGATCAAGTTGATTTTTTGTTATCACCTAAATTCTTCTATTATTGTTTTAAACATACAGTCACAGTTATGGTTGCTGAGCTGAATAAAAAGTTGTATCTCTGTCACAGAGCAACATCTGTAGATGTATTACATACAGTATGCAATTATTCATGTTAGAAAGAGCAAAACTTCAAAATACAGTATATATAATTTAGAAGACAACTTCAAATATACAGTGCAACAGTACAGACATATTAAAAAGAGGCAATGGGGTTGTTACTAATTAGTAAATTAGCTTTGTTCATAAATGTCATTGTAATGTGCCTACAGAAAATTCTTCCATTGATTTGAACCTTAAATATTTTCTCTTTGCATGTCCTGAAGTACAGTGAAAGGGTATTCCACCGTAGCTTTTTCTGTAATCATGGCAATGCAGTTTCCCCCCACAATCTGTTCCCTATCTACTCTGCTACATTACGATGACTTCCTCAGGCCATTGCTTTATCTATATCACCTCTCTTTTTTAATCCCATCACTGACTCCTCCTTCTCCATAATATTTAAAGTAAATTCTTTCCTTTGTGTCCATACCTTACAAAACAGACTGCACATTCAACCCCAGCCTCCTGATTAGCCCACCTTCCTAGTATCACAGAATCACAGAACAGCTGAGGTCAGAAGGGACCTCTGGAGGTCATCTTGTCCAACCCACCCCTGCTCAGGCAGGGCCCCTTAGAGTCAAGTTTTTAATATCTCCAAGGATGGAGACTCCACAGCCTCCTTGGGCAACCTGTGCCTGACGCTTAGGGCACTGCCCTCTCTCAAACATCTCCTACACTGAAATGACTGGAAAAGCTTGACAACCATGAGGTTGATGCACTGTGGAGACCACTCTCTGCCACACCAACCTGTATCATTCCGCTCTCACTCTGAACTCTCCTGACTAACTCGCATCTGTATAGACCCAGGTAGTGACAGTTTTATTTTCAGGGATACAAGGTCCTACAATCAGAGTGCTGAAAATAGGATATATTAAAAACCTGCAAGGAAACTCCCATTAAAATATCTTCTAAGTCACTAATTCTGCAGCTAAACCTGGATAACACTGAGGACTAATGTGTGGGTTGAAACTAAAAGGCAGTGCAATACTGAGGAACAGGTATTTCATTGTATCCATGGTCTAGCCAAAACTACAGCCTTTTAGGAAATTGTCTGGGAAATGTTATTTTATGTGAAAATACTGACTCATCAGAAAATAATTTGAGAAACATTCAGTTTCAACTGCCTTTCTGTTCCAAAAGCTATGTAACAAAAAAAAAGGGGGGGGGGGGGGGGGGGTATCTCAAAGAGCTCTTTATTTCAGATTTTATTTGCTCTTTCTAATTAAAAAATGAAGTGAAAGTGTTTCTAAGTAATTGTAAAAAATAATTCCAATTCACTGAAACTTTATTTATATACTGGTACCATGTAAATATTTTTGAGAGGGCAGTAAATTTTTTTTCAATCTGTAAAGAATTACAGTACATTAGGGCAGAGCCCCCTGAAGTCTTCTCTCAACTGTGTAGAAAAATTCAATTCTGTTCCTGCAACCTTTGTTCCTCTTTGCAACCCTTTGCTCCTGCTTCCTTTGCAACCTGCAATCTCTGGCCTTAGCAGACATCTGAGGAGATAGAGAAGTTGTGAATCTGTGTACACCGGAGGGAACGCACCAGAAGAGCAAGGGTTGTTGTTCCTTGTAGTGTTAGGGAACAGGCAAGGTGAGACTTGAGACTAGACATCTATAAGAGGCAGGTGCTACCTTTCCCCACATACTCAAACACCTTACTGGTGGTACTGCAGAAGCTGATATGGCTTTCCAGGGCTGAAACACTGATAAAGGAGATAGCAAAGGCACACAGCATTTTGTTGTTCCCAGTTCTCAGCTGCCCTCAGCAACTGCCTCCCCAGCCTGTGCCTACAGCCAGCTCAGCAGCTCTGGCGAGAGGAGCCCAGTGGCTCTGCTGCTTTTTTCTGTGGGCAGCAGCGTGCCCTTTGCACTTGCCAACCTTGTCCTTCTGGCTAGCAGGAAAGGCTAGAAAATTAATTTATTGTTTAGGTGACTTCATTAGGACATGGGAGACATATCAACTGACCCTTCATCTTTGACTTTGGGTGAACCACTTAATTCCCCCTGTTCATCAGTTCCCACATGTAAGTTAGGACTATTCCTTCCTTCCCTCACCAGAGCTAGTATCTACTAGCAGTTATTTACTGTGAGCGAAGTTGCACCACTGCCTGCGAATGCCACATGCACTGTGGCATATCAGTGGGAATCTGAGTTTGCTGCCAGTGGAAAGACTGATGATATCTCTGCCTCTTTTGAAATGGAGGAAAAGCTTCTCACATCCCCTATCTCCAATAGAGTACTAAAGAAAATCTAGCACTATGTGTATACTATCTCAAAAAAAATAGAGAAGAGAAGAGAAGAGAAGAGAAGAGAAGAGAAGAGAAGAGAAGAGAAGAGAAGAGAAGAGAAGAGAAGAGAAGAGAAGAGAAGAGAAGAGAAGAGAAGAGAAGAGAAGAGAAGAGAAGAGAAGAGAGAGGAGGAAAGGGAAAGGGAAAGGGAAAGGGAAAGGGAAAGGGAAAGGGAAAGGGAAAGGGAAAGGGAAAGGGAAAGGGAAAGGGAAAGGGAAAGGGAAAGGGAAAGGTCACTCTTTCCTGAAAGTTAATTTCTTTATAAACACATCATAATACAATATGGTTAAATGACACTAACAGATTATGCTGCTCATAGCAATTCTAAACGTCACACAAGTGCCTTGGGTGTTCCATCATTTTAGGTGTACTTTCCTGGAGGAACAGCACACTGAGCCAACTGCCAGTAAATCTAGAACACAAAATTTGTAGGGAAAGGCTGGAAATACTCAGGCTGCCTGTCTACATTAGAGCAGCTGGTGGATTTTTCACTCCATATTGCATTGCTTGTTTTGTTTAGTTTTGTTTTTTTTTTTTGTTTTGTTTTGTTTGAGCTAAGTTACAGAGACTGCAGGAAGGAGAAATCAGCTGATCCCGGGGGGAAACAGAGGCTATTTCATACTAAAATGGAAATAAAAGCACACTGTACTTGCTTTAAAAAAAAAAAGGGGGGGGAGGGTATTTTTAGTGATGTCAAGTCAGATTTTCTCTTGTGTTCTGGCTTTTTATGGTTCACAGTGGAAGGGAGGACTATAAGGAACTATATATCTCTTGATGGGAATTATCATTGCATGAATGTCCCAGTAGGAGCAAAGCAGATGTGGATTTTGACATAATGGGCAGTGTTGTCTTGAGCTATGTTATTCCCATAGCAGGACTGATAGATCATTCAACAAGAAAGCAGCATTAAGATTCGAATGAGATGGACTCATTTATTCATGACTGTAAAGATGACTTGCTGAATAGCAACCTTTCACCCCCAAAAGGACATCCCCAAAAAAAACACAACTGACTATGTCATCAGAACTTTACTCCCCAAATTCTTCATGGTCAGCACATTTTTGTCAACTACCAAAACCGAACTTGTTTTTCAGAAGGGTATTTAAAATGTGCACATAGTAAAGATGATGTTCTGCTTTTCTGAGGTTTCCTCAGACATGCTGGGGTTGATTCTCTTATTCTTACTCCTTCTGGAAAAAAGGAGCAACTTTGTCTGTTGGTGGGAGTTTTCTATAACCCAAAAGAGAGATGTGTATTCCTCTGCTGAAAAGCAGAAGTATGAGTGCCGTGAGCACTGTGGGGAAAGTAAGCAAGGTTTCTCAGTAACAGAGAGACAGAAATCAGTAAAACAAACAACAACAACAACAACAAAAAGAGGAGGAATTTCCTTCAGGTGAGAAAGAAAATCTCAGTGGATGGAGAAAATAGATTCTTTGGTAGAGCAAAATTGGGAAAAGTTAGTAAAATTAGATATTTTTGCATGCAGAATTTAAAATTATTGGCCTTGGTAGGTAAACAGAAGATTTTTTATGCTTTTCTTGGAATTTTCCTTCAAGCTATGAACACCATCTTTCACGTGTGGAAGAGAGAGTGTGAGGAGGAGGTGGAAGAGGAGTAATGATTCTATCCATGATGATTCATAGTGGAGAAATCAGTATAACCTCTCCTCTTTCTCTCCATTAGCTACTGGCTGTCTCCTTCCTATAGCAGTGAACCTATGTAGCAGAAGAAAGCCTCGTGAGGGATCTTCTCTTAAAATTTCTTAACCATCCATATCAATAGTGACTATCACCAGGCAACAAGTTCTTCCCACTCCATCCTCTTATCTCCTGATTTGCTTTCTGTTTTATGTATAGTAACCTTACTCACTCGTTTTCCTCGCATACCAAGGCTGGTCGGTCTTACTGAACCTGGGAAAATCATACAATATGAGTCAACTCCTCATCATGGGATAAAATCTTATAATCTATCAGGCCAATACTGAAGGTGCAAATTTCTTTTGTAAATGAGCACATTCCATTAACATCGTTAAATTCTGTCTGCTCACAGGAAAAGTCAATTGGCTTGTCAGTTCAAGTACTTGGGAGTACTGAACCCCGCTACTTTGTTTCTTTGATATTCCTACATTTAAGACATAGAAAACAATCAACCTTCAGGAAAAATAAGAGCTGAAGTTTAAGTTATTTGAGAAGACAGACATGAAATGTCCTCGCCACCAAATTGTAGCTTTACAAAAAAATACAGTATACTGTTGGCAAATTACTATTAAGAAATGCAACTTTAAGAATAGAAATAGGTATCCAAATTAGCAGCAGCTCTAAGAAGCTGTAAGGATACACATTAGTTGCTTTAGCAGCTATGGAAGAAACGGTAGGCCTATGTGTCTTGCGTTTGTTTGTATCAATCTCTGTGACTGTTAAAAAGATAAGTATGTCTGACAAGTTTCATTTCAAAGAAACCTCTTTGTGACTAACAATGAGTTGAACTCATTACCTGCTTCTTGTATCAGTCTGGTGAAAGAGTAAATCTGAAGTTCAATTTGTCAGTCTTTCTTCTTAATCTGTCTAGAAAAAAATGTCTTCAAACTAAAGTTATTCAGAAAAAAAAAAGGGAAAACTAGATGTTCTTATCTTCTGAAATCTGGTCTCTAGCCGGAAGCTACATTTTTTTATTAAAATAGCTTTTATCAGCCTAAGAAATTAACTAGTCTAGAAAGAACATTTATCAAAACTGCAGTTAGTCTCTGAAAAGCAGTTAGGTCTCAGCAAAATGAAATTAAATAAGAAAATTCAGTGCCACTGTGGAACATTCCCAAAAGGAGTGCATGGGAAAGAGAATATAAAAGTGCCAGTATACATTAAGTAGTTTAGCGCATACCACACAGAGCAAGTCATTATGTAATTATAATTAAAGTTGCTTAAGTGTATTCCTACAGTATTATTGCCAAAGGCCAAGAACCAAGAAACTTTCACTCATATATGTGAGTCTCATTCACTGAGACTCATCACCTTCGGGTTTGCAGGAATCTATGTTAGAGTGAATCAAAGCACCAGATACTCTCTTGGTTTGCCACTACATCTGCTGTATCACCCCACCTTGTATGGTATGACCATTTAAAGAATGTATTGGCTGGCATTAAGTCTTCTTGTACAAGCCTAATTTTGAGGCAACTGAAATTCTTTACAATGAAGAATGAAACTCAAATTTTGAGAGCAAATTCTCAAGAAGTAGAAAACACAAAGTGACCAGCAAAATATAATAAGAACCCAAAGGAGTCAGAGAATGAGGAACAGGGTAAGACAGAGTGACAGTGGAGAATGTAACAACAAAGGATAGTGGACAAATCAGAAAGAAAAGGATAATTTATAATGTTGGCTGTGAAGTCTTAGAATCAGCAAGGTGAGCTCAAAAACACTCAGAGTCCAGAAAGTGCCTGAAATGGGAAAAGACTTAAAGTGTCTAAGTGCAAGAAATCTCTCAAGGAGTATCAAAGAGTTCAAGGTGAAATCAAGCAAACAACCTGAGCTAGAAATAGAAAATGCAATATTTAATATAAAAGTATTTTTTGTAATGTTCAAAAATTATTATTCAGACCTTCAAATTTCACATTATTGGTTAAAATAAACAAATATGTATTTTCCCTACTTTATTGGATATAGGGTAGGCTTGAGTCAAATATTTTAGCTTTATTTCACAACCTTGAGGCACAGGAGAGGCTTTTCAGAAATGAAAGCTGAAATGCTCAGCTTTTTAACAGGAATTCAAAGGAACATGCCAGCTTCTTCAATTTTAACAAAAAGTGTTAAAAAAAAAAAAAGCTATGCATCCTGTAATGATCTAAAAAAGCATGGAGGAGAAATACACGTGGAAATGAATTATGAGTAAACATTCCATACAACAAAAAGAAAGTCTATGTTGGGTGTGGGGGACCTGCTAAATACGGCACTGAGCAGCACCTGCCCACCCCTTCGCATTGTCATTGTCCTAGGTGGGACTGCATAGCACAGGGTTTAATTTGGTACATTTGTCCAGTACAGCTGGCTTTATCTCACTTGCCTTCAGCAAACCCTGCTTTCAATTCCTGCTGCCTTATTGCTTCACTGCCTGTGCTTGACTTATCAAGCAAATTTGTCTTCTGGCCCTGGCATATATGAGTGGAGAACTCCTGCTGGATCTCTTTTTTCCTGCCCTATCTTTAGCAGTTTCCCCACCTTTTTTATGTTACATCCCAAGACCTGCTTGACAAAACCTTACTAGGCATTTTCTTTTCGATGTCCAATGATATTTTCTTCTATGAGCTTGGCTTTTTTGCTGAACTACATCTCTCATAATAGACCAAGTTCATAGGGTTTCCACTACGTTCCTGGAAATGAGGCAAGGATGAGGCTGGGATACATTAAGAGAAATGTGGCCCATACAAAGAACTTGAGCCACCAGGGAGACTAGAAATAGGAAGCTCCAAGACTGTGATTGCAACAGTATAGTGATTATTGTCCCAAAATAAAATTTCTTTGCTACATATAAAAATGAAGATATTTCAATTAAGGACAACTTTTCTTCTGATGTTCCTAAAATGGAAAAAAATACTTAACGAGTCAGCTGTCTTCACACTGACAATATCTTTACCTGTAGCAACTATATGGAAGAAAGCGTTTTGACAGAATACTGCCAATAAGTCCTTCCTTTGAGGATAGCAATAAAAATGTCTGTGAAAAAAAACAGAATAATATAGATGGAAAATGGTTTAAAATGTCTATTTTCACAATTTTACTAAAAATTTGAGTCAAAAACATGTTGGTTGGGGGAGAGCTGTGGAGGTCATTTTGTCCAGTCTCTCACTCAAAGCAAAGCAAGCGATGGTGGTGGTAGAGTTTCTTCCTCTTTGCCAGGAGGAGCATGATGTTGATGTTTTCTTCCATCTCCACTTGGGTCTGTGTCTCAACATTTTCCAATATGCTTTCATATTGTGCTCTTTCTCCATTGGTCTTCAACTCCATATTACATGCAAACTTATGATATCCAGAGTGCCAGAGATATGCTGGATATTTGTTCTTTGTTCTTTTTTTATCCCTAAAACTGTTTTTTCCCTGCTCCCAAGGTTATATTCCATTAAATGACCAGTGGTTTTTAGAACTGGGATCTTCAGCATCATCTCCTGCCACATCAGCCAGTGTCTGTATTCCTCTCTTCTGCATCCTGATGTTTCTCTCCAGATCCTAGACTCTTGCTATTTAGTGATAACTGCTGCTTTTATTTTTGTTATTATTAAGACAAAATTATTTTCCTGGGAGCTGTAAACAATACATTCATGTTATTACCTTGGTTTCCTCCACAACTTAAAAGGCTAGATGCCTGTATTTTTTGCCCTAGGAAACACATGAAAAATAAAAAAGGGTTTTTTCAGTATTAGATCAGTATCCTGATCTAAGAGAAAAGGAAGGCTGACTCATGATTTCTGAATGCTGAACTCCTGAGATTGGCCATACTGATGATTAGGAGAAATGTTCCTCAGAAGCAATAGCAAAAAAGAAAAATTATTGTATGTGGTTAATTTACAAGTATGAGAATGAAACAAAGATGCAGATGGTGAAGAAATATAAGGGCAGGAGAAACTGGATGAACATCAGTGTTTACGGGAATGGTGACGAGGGAGAAAGAAACAAAGGCAGTAATGGTAAGTGAGGAACATTGTCTGTGGCAGTCAATACTCAATGCGAGCAGTGTTCAATCAATATGCAAAGAAGCAGCTAAAGTGGCTACAGCACAACACTCAGTGAAGAAGTTAAAATGGCTGCAGCACATGCAGTGTGCATTTGTTAATCAACAGTTGAAGTTGTGCCATCTACTGTGACAAGAAGAAGCATGAGGCAGGGGGCAGGCAAACAAAGGTTAAGTAAATAAAATGTGATTGATTATTAACAAGGCCAGCAAGCAGGTGAGAAGCAAAGGCAGTTAAAACTGAAGGATGAAGAGCACTGTTCTTTGTAATGACAACAGAAAACACTGAACGCACACCTGCTGCCCTGCTCTGCTCAGGGCACTTCCAGCCTCGCATGCGCCAGAGGAGCTGCAGACCTGCTCAGGCAGGCTGTAAATCTCACACAGCAATACTCCATCCTTTTGTCCATGTCTCTTTAACTGCTAAGGAGATTTCCCTCATGCAACTTCTGTCTTCTTCCAGGCATATTCTCAACACTTATACATTCCTTACCTTTTTAATCCTATATTAGAGTAGTAAGTAGGGCCTATGATTACCTGCCACCACCATATACATTCTGTACTGCTAGCAATAATGCCCACTCTGCTCTCTCAGATCATTTTGCTATACAGTGCTTTCCTATTTCTTTAGCCTGATCCCTGTCCAGATCTTTACTTTCCTTTGTTACTTCCACTAGTGGAGTTTATTTTTGTTGTAGCACATGAGCAAATAAATGCAACTTGCCAATGAAATGGAGAAGGGCACTGTACAGACAGCACATTGTAGTCAGCCTAGAAATGCAGAGAAGAGTGGAAACATTTCATCAGAGTCTTTAGAGAAAATAAGGACAGCCACTACTAGACTTCCTTCAGGGATATCCTGACAGTTTTATCTTCTGCTTTGTATTTGTTGGTTTGGGGGTTTATTTGGAGAGAGGGTATGGGGTTTTTTTTCAGGTTATGAGTAAATTGAAGTGATCCCCAAAGAAGATATATTATGAAAATAAGGTAAACAGGTACAATCAATTATATCAGTATTCTCTAACAGGATCTAGCAAGAGGTTTGTGACCCATAAGTCATATACCTTTTTTGTTTAACAAGATTGGCCAGGATGGCTGATCAGCAGTGATTTCTCAGCACCATCAGGGATCTGAATATTACCCTTTGAGTAGCTGAACAGGTCATGAAATAATCCACTCTGAGAAAAAGGATAATTATATTTAGTTTTGATGGACATGGCACTTATGAAATTCCAGTACCGTTTTCTGCCTGCATGTTGAAATCCTGCAACACATTACACATAAGTACAATATATTCAAAATCAAAATAAGACCCTGAGCTTCTCGGCAAACCTTAGTAATTTGAAGTGGAAGACATTAAACATAGGAAAAATACTGTACATATGGCTAAGAAGGAATTATGCAAAACTTGCTGTCTGTGGCTGGAGATATTTTTACACTATGATATTAAAGAGTTACATATTATAGATTAAGTATCACTCCTATTACACTCCTGCAATAGACAAACAGTAGAGCACACAGTACAGAAACAGATATTTTTCATAGGTATGCTATTCTTGCAAATATGTTTTAGGCAGAAATAATACCAGAAAATTATCTCCCAAGTTGCTTTTTTGATTATAAAACAACTTAAATATTTTTGTTAAAAAAAAAGAAAAGGGAGACCACACTTGTACAGTCCCTCAAAATTCATTGTTTTCTTAAAATCCTGTAACTTGAAAGAATCTTTTTGTTAAACCTGCATGCAATCATGTTGTTCTCTAGCAAATTCTATGAAATTGGCATTTTCCTAGGGAAATCTCTATGAAAGTATACAAACTACGTATTGCTCTCAAAAAATCTTTCTTGTAAAGAAGGGAAAAATGAGCTGTTTCTGTATGCTATTTTGGTACAGTTACTTTTAGATATCATTATCAACTAAAATGGCTATTCCACAATAGGTAGATTTATCTATAGACATAGAGTTGTGCATACAACTCCATAGCTATGAAAAATATAGGCATCTATATTCAGATAGATAGATACTACTCTGTCCCCTATCACCTGTAAGTGAAGAAAAAAAAACAAGGGTATAATTTAGAGGAATAAATATTAGTAATAATTTTTAGAACACCACAAGCTTACTACTGAATTTTATGTTATCTATAACATAAACAGCAAGAGTAGAAACATGTAAATAAATTAAGGGCAAAACAGCCCTTTATAAGTGCATATTATGTTATGTTAAGAGGAAAAAAGCCTAAACAAATTAATTCAGAATAACTGATTTTGAAACAAAGGTGTTAAGGTTCATCTATATCCAAACAAGGAAATTCATACATCTTAAGAAGCTATTTAGCAGAGCTCCATACAGGTATGTTTACATCTACAGATGTTTGGGAGGCCTCAGTAATGATTTTCAAATCTATTTGCTAATCTCACCCACACTGGACAGAAGGCAAGAGTCTCCAAGATATCTGATAGAAGAGAAAGACAGCCTTGGTGAATAGTGACCGAAGGATAAGGGCTGCTTTGGTGTTCAGCTATTGCTGGTCACTGGGATTTTGTTCAGCTGAGAGCCATTACAAGCTTCACAGCTGTAGAAAGGCTAGAGTTGCCATTTTCACCTTATTAAACATCACAGAGTCCAAGTGCCAAATCCAAACCCAAAGAAAATCCAATTTGATTATTCCTGCTTACAGAGCAATTTTTCAGAGATCACTGCTCTGTATTTATTAACATGATTATGGATTTTTGCAACCTGAGCAGAAGTAACTTCTTGACTATTATGGTAGTAGCAGTAGTGACTTTACAATGCTGTGGTGGGGTGAAGAGCTCTAGACAGAGGCCAGGCTTTGCAGGACACTGTGTAGGAAAGGGGAGCCTTCCCTAAGGGAAATGCTGGTGGAAAAGGACTTGGAGAAGGACAGATTGGTTAGTCATTGTAACTCCCATTAGGTAAAGTTCACAAGTGAAGGAGGAATATAACACAGGCAGCCTCAATGAGAAACCTTTATCTACACAATGAAATATGCTGATTACTGGGGAAGCATTTACTTCTGCTTTTGCATGCCCAAAAATTAACAATTGTAGACTTTAGCTTACAGTTCTATTACCCAGCTGCTGTGGCATGTATTAAGATACTGGAGTGTAAGTGTCCAGACTTTATTCAATGTTAGTCCATTGTGTTTCAACAGGACAGAAGCTGTACTTTGAAAAGGGAGAGGGAAAAGGCAGTTTCATGTCAGCTGATAGGATACAGAAAGGGATGAGAGGGAGTTTCCCATGCTCATTTCCATGGGTCTGAACTCTCTATACAATGTGAGGTGACAAATTAAAAAGACATTTGTGCAAGCTGGCAAGGAAGAAAATGATAAAATTAGATGGCAATCTTGAGATATAATGCATTGATAGATCAGCAATAAGCGGCTATGGCAATCTCAGTTCATTACAGAAGACATAAATCAGAAAGACCTGATTCAGTCAGGACATATAGAGATGCCATGTAGCACAGGAAAAATGCTAATACTGTGACCTGTCATAATGTCAGAATTACTGTAAGGTTGAAAACATGGGGCTGACCATGAAGAGCACTTGGACATTATGGGATGTGCAGGCAGGTTTGGCAAATTCTCTCAAGTACTGGGGTGTACAGAAGGAAGTCCTGCCAAAGCATTTCTTGGGAGAATGCACTGATTATAGAGATTAGGTAAAAGCTACCTCTGCATCTCTGTATCAGTTTCAGAAACTTAACCTTGTCTCCCTTTCCCCACCTTCGTATTTCCCAAGATTAAAAGGCTCTGTAAATTCAATTCCAATTCAAAAATAGTTTCTGAACAGCTAAAATCCTAATTTCTCGTTTCCTGAATGTTTTTTCCCACCTTGTTCTCTTGCAGGCATATAGTGTATACATGTCAACAAATGCTATGAAGATGGGACAATATAATTTCCTGATAATTCTGAAGGGAATTATCAGTTATCCCCAAAACAGTAATATAGGGCTTCGGAAGGAATGTTTCCTTGCCATTTTTAATTTTCTTGGGCAAGATCTAAGCATGTTCCAGGTAGGATTTTCTGTGAGGGTCATATTTATACGTGGTATGTGGGCACCCAAGGAAGACTAAGATTTATAGTGAGGTTTATAAAAGCATCCAATTTAATGGTGAATTAAAATAATAAAACCTAAGGTGAAAAGCATAAAATGTGAATATAAAACTCTCAGGGTATTTAAACACCCTAAAAAGTCTGAACTAAAGTGAATTTAGAAACACACACCACATGGAAAAATCAGTGGGCCTTCTGTTCCTATGTTATTTATGAGCTTAAGGAAATTCCACCTTTGGCAACTGTCACTTTTGGATTTTGACAAAAAAAATAAACATCCCAGTTCTAGAAATAACTGCAACCTCATCTGGTGTTTTAAACAGTTTTAAGAGGCAAAGATCACACAGACATTTTTGCTTGTTTCTGCTTATTTTGCTGTATTAAAAAAGAAAATAATTAGACATATAACACCATTCTTCTGGTCACCTGGGAGCAGTGGCTGCCAAACAACATTTGACAAAGCCGGTGTGTGGACCAGACTATTTCAGTGTTCACTGATGGCAGCTACCCATATCAGTGTCTACAGTTGTTGCAATGAATTATTAGTCTAACTAAGACAAAAATAATGTTAATATCCCAGAGTTCTATTGCAAAATAAAAGGAGTGAAGAGTCATCCTTATGTTTGGATCTTATTTGAAATGTAATTCATGACATTTTCCAACAAAAGTTGCAATTAGTGTCATGGACGTTGCTGTCATTGCATAGCTAACACTTCGTTTCTTGTCTGTCAAAATCAGAGCAGCTATCACAATTCAACTAAATTGAAAAGAAGTGTAATTAGAAATCCCTACTTTATAAAATTTCCAGTATACTTTAGCTAAAGTCAAAGTAGTAATTATACAGATTTCAGTCAGAAAAGCAGTCTTCAAACTTTTAAAACAGAAAATATTGCCTTCTCCTCTTTTCTGAATTCTGTGTGTGATTACAAAAAATGGAAGTTAACTGAGATTAAAATATTACTATATATCTTCTGTATTAGAAAGTAATACTGTGTATTATTTTTAAAGTCATTTATTTATTACATATAATCCTCTATCACTTAAGTCTTCTCTATGTATAAAGTTGAGGCATTTACCATAGAACCAATAAAACGTAGTGGGCACATTAAAGAGGCATTCAGAATCAGAGACTGAGTTTGCATCATATTTTTTCAGGTCCTCAGAGAGACAGATTGTCCCAGAAAGTTCTTGTCATTAAAAAATAGTGAATGATCTAGAAAACTACCTGGTGCAGCTACAGCCCCCACAAAGCTGCTAGTTTGGGGCAGAATAAGGAGGGAGAATTACTTTTGAACCTTTCATCCAACCCACAGATCTCTACAGGGGCTGTTGTTATAGCAATATTGCACAATTTCTGAAAAGGTTTGCAGCTGCGGCTGGCTTTATTCAGTTATTAAGAAGTATTTTTAATTAGTCTAAATGTCATGTACCCTGGACAGCCATGAGACTTAATCCTTCAAAAGAATATATTTTTCAAGAAGATCCTAGACATTTTTTTTCACAAACTTTGCAAATATTTCTGCTTCTTAAAAAAAAATCTTCTTAAAACTTAAACTTTTTTCCTTAGCAGAGACATTATTCAATTGCTTATTGCAATTGGTTTATCTCTAATCCCAAGAAACTCACCAACATATTTCCTAGAGAGTAACAAATAGATACAGCAAAATATTAACAGTCAGACCTCTTTCCCAAATTTCTGCAGAAAGATAACAAGGCAGTTGAATGACAAGGGAGTAAAACTTATTCATGAGGCCAATAAATGTTTAAGTTTGTCAAATAAATTAGTCACTGTTAATCGTTCTTTTGTTTCCAGGTATGTTTGATTTGTTTCCCATTTGAAAGTCCATTTCATCTTTCTTAATAAATTTACTGTCTCCTTTTATACAAGAGCGTGTATTTTCAGAGCTAGATATCTGAAGTAAAAGCACACTGAGGCATCTAAATAAGTGACCTGATTTTTAGAAATGTTGAGACTCAGCTGCCAGTGTGATCAATGTATATTGACTCCACATACTACATTCTCTTCATGCAGTTGAAAACATACCAATATTGCCATCCAGTATTTCATCAGGAAGTTATAAAAAAAATCTTAGATACCCGTGTTACTGACAATCTAAAAGTAAGCATTAAACTATAATTCTGATGGTTTATAGTGTTAGTAATACTCAACATTGATTTGTAGAGTTTGAATTAGAGAACTTATTTATGTACTCTCTGAAATGCAACAAATGTTTTGAAACTGAACGCTATAGATAAGGGCTTAAAAACTTTCTCTGACCTTTCAGATAGATCACTTGAAATCTTCTTTCTAAGAGATGTAGTTATTAACAGTACATATTTATATTCTACATTTTGTGTAATAGTTTCCCTGTAAAGCCAAGCCACTGATCCTGAAAGGTTTGTTATGTTTTGTTCATATCATTCTTATCATCCTGAAAATGCCTTAACTTCCCTCACCTTAAGGGTCTTACTGGATTATAAACTGGAAAAATCGACATCCTATCTCTGTTAACCTTTGGCAAAGCTTGAGGAACTATTTCTTTCTCATGAAAAAGCCATCTAATTGCTAATCTATAATCCTTTTAATATGCTCTCTACATTTTGGATTGATCTATTGCCAGCTGACCCAGGAGTGCCCATGGCTATATTAATCCTATTACTCACATGTTCCAATGGAACTCTTTAATGAAGTCTGAAAGGCTTGCATACTACTGATATTAAGGATGGTTACACTTGTATTGCACCTAATTATGGAACAGTCTATTGTACCACCTAATTGTGCAAATTACGTTTTTTCCCAAGGCATAATTTATTTTGATTACAAGTTTTATCATATTGTTTTCATCTGTGTTCTTTTTCTTCGGGGGGGATGACTTATTTACAGCTTCAGTGCTATGATTTTAATATACTAATAAGCATTACATCGCTTGACCAGACTGAAAATAAAATTATCAAGGTAAACAATGATGTTTTGAAAAATAGGAGTAATAAATAATAGTAATATCTTGTATATTTAGAATTTAACCTGAGGATTTCAAAACACTCTAAAAACAATGACAAATTGCTAGGCCTTAAAATGCTCTTTTAGTAAGTGGTATTTAACAATATTATAATTTTGCAGAGAAATAAATTCATGAAGCATGTTAATAGTAAGGACACTTTACTATCATCTGCCACAGTTCTTCAATCTTGACTTTTTGTCATTCTTTCTTGCAGAAAATACAGGAACAGTAAGTTTTGCATTGACTTCTTTAGGAGTTTGAAGCAATTCACAACTGTTGAGACTGATGTAATCCCTTTTAATGTCCTTCACTAAAAAACAAATCTATCTTTTCACTCCACGCATTGCACAGCAAGTAAAACACATCATCTGTAAGTACTGCATCAGAAAAAAGTTTCTAATTCAGCCATCTGTAATCCAGTGCAACTTGGAAAATAAAGGCCCCTATTCCCTACACTGATGCCCTTCACTGAGTCTTATTATGGTTTGGGTCATGTATCTCCACAAAACCTGCCCTGCAGTTACAAGAGAAATCACTTACCCTTCATGATGCCATAAGAAAAATAATAGCCTGCCCTCTCAGAAAATCACTCAAACCGATTGTCACATGTGTTATTCTGTCAACCATCCCAAGAAATAAGAGCATCAAGAAGAGAATCTGTGTTTTCTAAACTGTATCTCTGCTATGTTAACATCTTATCTCAACTTGGAAGTAGCCTCCATTTGCTTTATATTGGAAATTAACATTTTATTATTAACCTTTAAAAATGAAAGAATATTAAGTATGTTGTAATGTATCAGCTGCTGAGTGATCAGCAGAATACATATGCCCCTCATTGGCAGAAAAATGAATATCAAAGCCTCAGCTGAATAGTAACCTTCAACTGCCTGAGCTTTCTCTCTTAGATCTGTTTCAAAATACTAAATCTATCCCATAAAGCATAACCTTAGACAAGTAATGTGACAATGGAGTATTCATTACTTTCTTAGCCTTACTAAGTCTTATGTATTTATATACAAGTATAGATTCACAACAGCATATACTTACAATAGCCAGCTGATATTATACAATATTGCGCAACTGGCTATTTGGTTTCGCTTCTTAAACACCAGAGAAAATAAAGTGTGCATGTTGCCTCTGAAATACTTCATCAAGGTTGTCTAATTGGAATGCTACTTAATTATCCAATACAACGGCTACAGGTACTCTACTCATAAGCAAGAGTCACATGTCTAATTCATGAAAATATTTTAAAATCTACTACATTGGTGGATTTGGGTTCAAAACTGTAGGTAAGCCAATGCAGCAGCCGTTGCACATTACTCAACATGTATGTGCTTTCTTGACAAAATACTGGTGTCACAAAAATCCCTAGGAAAAATAATCACCTCTGGTAAGCAGTGGCTGTCACTTTGATTTTGGCTTTTTTACAAGGCAATTGCTTTCCCTGGACACTCTGCTCAATCCCTCCACAGAGCTTCCCGTAGCAGCCTTCTTTCCTCTCTGCACATGCATCTGACTTTCCTTATAAAGCAAATCAGAGAGACTGAGGAAATCGGTCTGTCTATTCGTGGCATCAGGAACTCAGGACCTACTTCACAGGACCTGTGTCCTGCAACATAGACCCAGGCATCATTTCCCACAACTAAGAGGCCAGGAGCAACTCTAAGGTAATTTCTCATGCTATTTTGCCTCCCTTCCCTGTGCAGTAGGAGGTAACTATGCAACCCCCTGAAACACTTCCCATACTACAGGAATCACCTAGAAATGAGACCTACGGTGCTTAAAGAGACTTGATAAGCCAGAACTGGAGACTGAAAATTCACCTGGGGTTGCACTACAACCCAGCAATCCACTCTGAGTAATCCTTTTCCTTACCAGTAACCTCATTGTCATTCCACGGAACAACTCTGAATTAGGTGCGATTCAGCATGGACAACAGTGTAACAAACTAGGACACAGAGTTGGTAAGAGATATAAGTGGAAAAATAAGTAGTTCAACTAAGGGAAATCAATAGATTATTCAACCCTTGGCAATACATGCTATTAACGTAAATGTGCTCATTAGTCTGCTAATAGACTTACCAGCCAAAAGCATTTTTCCCTTTAGGAGCATGAACACCACAGAATGTAAGAGAGTCACATCTTAAAAGAACAGATCTATGTCAATGTTGGATATATTTCCTTTGACCAGTATTAGCAAACACTCACCAAATTGGGGAAAAAAAAATCAAAAAAACAACTGGCTATGCAGGATATCAGCTGCTTCGTTGATACCTTAGATGAAATTTGCTTGACTAACTGCAAACAGGAAACCATTAAAGCAGTCATTAAGAGGATTGAGAAGCAAGTTAGGACTATGTTATAAATCATGCAGGCTGAGGGGCAGGGTATGAACGGCCCATAAGATTCATGGATTGAATGCAAAAACAAAAACCATCTGGGAAAATACATGTAGAGATTAGTTTATTTTTTACTATTTCGGATTCCTGAGATCCTGACCAAATTCTTTCTGTTTTCCATTATTAACATTTCAATTTCTTTCCAGGTCATTTGGTTAATGTATTATCCTTGAAAGAAACAAAAAAATGGTGGCTAAGATTTTAGTTTTGAAGGGAAGGAGAAGAAAAGGGAAGAAATTATTGTCATCTTTGATTTTCACTTAATGATACTGATTATCACTCTCAGTCTATTTCCACATTATTTCTAAGATTTTTGTGATAGTTTATAGTTAGCCTCTATATTTGTGTATATCTGATTCCTATTTTCCCCAGGACTTGCTGAAGTAAATTGGCACAGATTTACTTGTGTCTTAAAGTCTTTTTTTTTTTTTGTCAAACACTTTTAAACCATTTTAATTCCTCTCAAGAAATCATTATTTACTTCCATAAGGAATAGCAATAGTTCCCCCATTTTTTAAAGTTAAAAATTGGATGATCTTTTCTTTCTGGGAATTAGTGAATTTTTAACTCTGCAGGTTGTCAATTTGTAGTTTGGACGCTGCCAAACTGGGCTTTGAACATCTCAGCAAAAAGGCTTTATAATGTTTCTGTGGTTTATGATACAATTAAAGAATCTGAAAAGAGTGAAAGTGATTCAGTTACTTCTGCTAATATATGGATGAGTTCTCTTAAAATTATCAGTTTCACAAGTATGTGAGATGTACTGTGTTATTAGGCTAACTTTACTCCAGGAGTTCCCTAGTAGAGCTCACTGCAGCCATTAGCTCCTACCTCCTGCCTTGTAGTGATTTTGAAATTTTGAACAAAGTTGCCATTATATGTAAGATTAGTAAATCATTTCTCTGTTGTTTGTTGGATTACATCTGTTATTTACTTCCCCAGAAATATGTTTTAAAATTTGCACATCACTAGTTCATCACAAAGATAAATTATTAATTCATCATAATAATTTGCAAGTGCAATATGTGGTATTTCTCCATACAAAGTACAGCACAAACTTTAATTAAGTTTCCCAAAATGAAACTGACTGCCCACTGTATCATTTTCCTGGTACCATACTGTATTCTTAATTTCTACCAAAATAACATGATCAAGTCAATATTTAGAAAATAAGTGACAGTAAATTCACAGATTAAGCACCCATTATAAAGAACACATCAACTATATTTAAAAGTCCAAAATAAAAGTTAATTGTAAATTGTCATAAGTATATGATTTGGGAGTTGATCGATCAAACAAACTAAGCAGCAATATATTTCATAAAATAGTGAGAACCTTGCGGCAAAGCCATCAGACAAAAATAGCAACATTAATCAAAAATGGACCACTGCAATAAGTGAAGGTTTAATAAGTATAAATGTACTGAAGCAAAACATTTAGTTAACCCTACATGCTCTGCTGAATCAGCAGGCTATACCATAGGTTGTTCTAGTAAAGCATATCTGTATCATAAAGTAATTGAAGAAATCAGTTCCTGTGGTGCCAACTATTTATTTCCATTGTACATAAAATTTTAGTACTGAAGAAGAGAGAGAAAGAGGGAGATTTATAGTTCATTTGCAGCAAAGATAAATATTTTGTTTATGTTAAGTCCAATGAACGATAATATTACCTGAGGGATAAATTCAGATAGTTTCAGGAAAATCTTATATTTTTTTTCTTAAAATCTGAATTAAAGGCAGGTTCTAGGTAAATGTTGCCAAAAAGGGTGAAAAACATTTGACTAATCTTTTTTTTCCCATATTCTCATGTGTTTGTTTTATACTGATGCAGACTTATCATCACTTTTTTTCCCAGGAGAATTCTAGAGAACATTTCTAAACAGTCTAGTTTTTTTAAAACACAGCTAATGCTCTCAGTGGGCTGTGCCTGAGTCCACTGTGCAAAGCCTAAACAACAGGACAAAAAGTTCACACAGGGAAGAAAGAAATCAACCTCTATAAAATAAGTCAGGTTGGAATGTATTTTACTTCAAGACATACTTCATTAATTGAGTGGGCTTTTTTTTCCTGCCTTTTGGTTACATTTAAATTAAATTTCAATATAAATCATCAAGAAAAAATATGGTATAATGGGAAAAAAATGTTTATTTTTTTCCCCCTTGTGATAGAAATGGATAATATAAATGGCACTTTAAGAAAAACTCCTTCAGTACATTAAGATAAATTTAATAAAATCTGTATGCAGTCCAGTCTGTACGCACTATGAATGAGTCAAGACCCATTGCATACAGCAAATTCAGGCCCTGAAACCTGTGAAAGTTTTCCTAAAAATATATGGTTGAATAAATATAAGGGTTAATATTATGAAAGTGTCTGGAAGGACACAGAAATATGGATAATAAATCAAACAACCTACTGAGCCTGGACATTGGGTCTGGAGGGTTGTTTTTCTGTCCAGGGAAAACTGAGGAACCAAGGAGCTGTGCAGAGAGTGTGTGGTGTGAAGAAAAGAGACATAGTTTCTCAGCTTCTAGAATTCTGAACTAGCAACTAGAAGAACTTTTAAGCCTGTACCATTCCAAAACAATGTATTGTGGTGAGGTGAGAATAGTTAATCCTCAGCTGAATCCTCGGTCACCTCCCACTTGCAAATATCCATCCATCCCATGAGTTGCAGGGTATCATTGTGGAGGCTGCTGATGTTGCTGTGAGAAGAAACTTCTGGCACAGGGAATATTCCCATCTCATATCTACCCATGCCCTTTGAACTGCTGGAAAAGGGACTTTGCCTCTCCTAACCGCAGCAACTGTGGGAGGAAAAAGATACGCTGACTCAGGTAGTAATAGCACAAAGAAAGAATTTGTTTCTTTCTCTCCTCCCTTCTTCTTCCACACTAGGCTTATATCAAAATCTTCAATATGTTTCAAAGACAAATGATGTTAATAAAGTCAAAAGTTTACTTATTGGAACAAATATTTGAACGCTGGGAAACCTAGTTCAAGCCATTTATAGATTCAGACCAGGAACTTGGATATCTTTCTTCATGTTACAAAACAGTACTCTGACAAGTTGCCTACGGACTAGTCTTCGACAAATGTTTCTTGATATCTCTCAGTTTTGAACTGTTAGTGGTACAAAGTAACTTCCAGTACTGTAAAAACTCTGGCATGTAAGTAAGTACATGGCAGGTAAGATTTTTAGAAGAAAGTAGTATCATCTAGTGCACCAGATGAAGTAGCTGGAAATAGCAGACAGACTTTAAAACTCGGTTATTTCCAATGTTCCAAAATAGCAGCAAACTCAAAACAAATCACAGTTTGAAACAACTCAAAACAAATCACAGTTTGAAACAACAGATTATCAACAGTTAAACCATTATACTGAATGGTCTGCAAGGACAAGCTACTGAAGAGGTAAAAATTAATGAAGCATGAACCAGAAAAGACAAGAGAAGAGACTGGAATGTGTCTGAAAACCAGTATCACAATTAAGTCCATAACTTGCAGTATATTTCAGAGTTATAATTTTTAATTTAAAGACTTATCTTTGCAGGTTTTTTGTAGTTCTCTGTTGAGCACCAGAATGAATAGATCAGGAAATAGTTATTTTGTTAAAAATTTTCTCCCACTGAGTGTTAGTTGACCAAGCAAATCCATTTTGACACAAGGTGATTGCTTTGCTTCACCTGCACACTTTCAATGTGGCATTGGGCATGGAAGTACCACCGGAAGGAAGCATATGTTGTATTCAAGAATTTTGATGTTGCCTTTGGGATAGTGGGGGAAGGGATTGACTGCTGGCTTCAATAGGCAGTTTTGCCAATTGTTTCTCTGACAAGGCCTGATTCCATATGATATTAGCTTGGTGGATGCTCGGCTCTTGTGATGAGTTTGGCAAGCTCAAGGTGGCGTGAAAATTAACAGAATTTTCTTTTTGAAAGGGAGAAATGGAGGAAAGGTATTTCATTCCAGTACCAGTTGCTATCATTTAATGATTTTCATATAGATTGGTTTATGTTATACCGTGTGAAACCCAGAACTATGTAGTTTGTGGTGTTTGGAACTTGTTTGGCTTCTATTTTCTGATTTAAATTTGTTTATAGTATTAAGGCTTTGAGAAACTGGAAAATACATTAAAGCTGCTAGCTAGTGTGATGCTTTGTGTTTGATGATAAAGACCTTAACTGCTTGATCTCATACTACTTTGAAAATATATGATAATTTGGGATCTTTTTTCACCACATTCACAGAAACACATGTATTCACAGAGTCTGTCTGGAGGGAGATACCAAACTGAAAACTTGTGGTTTGAAGGATAGCTAGAATGAGAATTCATGGAACGTTTTAGTTGGGAGATGCTAGACTGGCCTATAAACAGTCACTGTCTGTCGTGGTTTAACCCCAGCCGGCAACTAAGCCCCACACAGCTGCTCACTCACTCCCCACTGGTGGGATGGGGGAGAGAATCGGAAGGCTAAAAGTGAGAAAACTTGTGGGTTGAGATAAAGACAGATTAATAGGTAAAGCAAAAGCCACGCACACAAGCAAAGCAAAACAAGGAATTCATTCACTCCTTCCCATTGGCAGGCAGGTGTTCAGCCATCTCCAGGAAAGCAGGGCTCCATCACACGAAACAGCTACTTGGGAAGACAAACGCCATCACTCTGAATGTCCCCCTTTTCCTTCTTCTTCCCTCAGCTTTATACGCTGAGCATGATGTCATATAGTATGGAATATCCCTTTGGTCAGTTGGGGTCAGCTGTCCCAGCCATGCCCCCTCCCAACTCCTTGTGCCCCCCCAGCCTACTTGCTGGTGGGATGGGGGGAGAGGCAGAAAAGGCCTTGACTCCATGTAAGCACCGCTCAGCAGTAATGAGAACATGCCTGGGTTATCAACACTGTTTCCAGCACAAATTAGAAACATAGCCCCATACTAGCTACTGTGAAGAAAAGTAACTCTATCCCACCCAAAACCAGGACACTGTCCCAATTCTAGAACAAGGATTGGCTGTATAGACATGAATTATAATATTCGTTTAGCTTATAGAAGACCTGGAATCATGTTTCCAAGGCTTATTATTCCATTTTTCTATGCTATTTGTTATTGTGGCTTGAAACTCTTTAATTTTGATTGAATACCATATTTAGATCCAAAGAATCTTTCTGCACATTTCTGGAAATATCTCCCATACTGGTGCAGACCCACAAAGCAGTTAATTTCTAGGGAAATTTTTCTTATCATGTCTGGTCAAGGATATAGTAAAAAGTCACCAACGGGAAGATTTGTCTCATCTGCTGAGGTTGGGTGGGTACCTTAAAATGGAGACTTTTGAAGATTCTAATGAAAAAAAATGTATCTTCTAGTGATATTTGCCTTCTTCAGTAGACCCAGAGAGAGGAAGATGAAAGTTCAGGGAACAGTCAATAATATTAACAGTTCTTATAAGAACTGGTGCTTGATTTTTACTAAGACTGTACTCATCAAGACTAAGTTATGTGTGTTTCTGCTGCATATTAATTTATCACTATTTGTAAACACTGCTTTATACTTTAAAGACAGTCACTTGATTCATCATAAGACTTACTTATGCATGGTAAATAAAGCTTTATGCTTCTGCCAATTACTAGACTAATCCTTTGCAGACTGCTGAAAAAAAGAAAAAACAAAAAGAAAAAAAAATCAAGACTTGCACTTTCATATTTTTAAATTGGTCTTTATTACAATAGGTTTTTTTTCCAAAGCTGGCACAATAAAAATAAGCTTAAAAAAAAAAAAACTCAGAATACTTGAAACATGTAAACATTCCAAAATATCATAAGTACTTTCCCTTCTGCATTTTCCTATCTCTAAAATGACATCAACTTTATGACAGCACTTGCTAAGCCACAGTTATACGTGTAAACTTTGAGAGAGAGAAATGTTTAATGGCAAGAGAGATACGAAATTTGGCTTGGCAATGAAAGCAACATTAAATATAGACAGAATGCTGATTCCTCATAATGTAACATATTTTGGCAACTGAAATCAGTGTAAGACCTAGTCCACTGAAGTGAGCAAAAAGATCATTGACTTTCCTGTGTTTTTTGTATTTAAACTAAATAAATAAACAAACGTATTCTTTTGTAATTGTACTACATGCTTGTAAAGAAATCTTCTGGATTAAATTTAGAACCTCTGTTTAGAAAAAGCCAATTTTTCACCCAGGTATTTTCTAACATAAAAACTGTTGAGAATAATGAAAACAAGCAGAAAATATCATTTGAGCATGAAGACAAACTTAAATAGAAAAAAAATAAACCTTTTCTCTTTTGGAACATTTCTAATTTTCCTATTAAACATTATCCACCTTCTTTAATGCAGAATTCAATTTCCAGCACAAAAGAGATAAAACATTGTTAATGGTAATGGATATTAATCTGAAATGGAATGAAGAAAAAATAGAAGCATGCATTAAAATATGCTAATGTTAGTGTTTGCATAATATCCATAATACCATAATATGTTTTTAATGTATTTAGGCAAACTGAAAACAACTGACATTAACAGCAGATAATAAATCCCTTTATTTTGTACATCCAGATATAATTTACATGCTGAGATCATTGCGTTTCTTGTTACACATTTGCAATGAAAATAGCAATGAAATAAATTAATCTGACACTGCTGAAGTGGGCAGTGCAGTACAATCTCTCAGTGGTTCTGAGCCTAAAAAACATCCAGACAACAACAAACAGGACACACAGTATCATATATGCTAGCTTACAGTAGCTTACACCAGAGAGTTCTCTTAACACATGGAGAAACTGCCAATATGCCCTTGGAAAATATATTGCATTAAACATGTCGATAACAAAGGCTATCAGCTTAATGAAACAGATGTTCAGGATTCCAGGTGGATTGAATGACACTGATAACTTCATTCAGAAGTAATAGTCAATATAAAATATGATTTTCTTAATAGAGTAGAGCATAGTATTGATAATTAAATAAACTTTTAATAATGAATCTGTCACAGAGAAAGAAGTGCTATGAATCATTCATAGTTACATGCTTGAGGCAAAAAGTGAAAAATGGCTGACTTTTTTTCACTTTTTTCTGCCAGAGTTGCTCTTCCAAATTAGCTAGTCAAACCAGCTGAATAATGAGGTCAAATTTTTGACAGGGTTAAAACATCATGGGTTAGGGGTAATAAAAAATAAATTATTTAAATAGGAAGGCAGCATGGCCTTAATGCTCAGTAAATTATTCAAGATTTTTTTAAATAAGAAACTATGATAGAGTCTATAGAAGTTTTCTGTTGCAAAGCTGGAGTAAATAATATCTCTTCTTAATATTTCACTGTATCTTGTTCCTCGGAATTATTTCTGATTCTTTCCTCAGTCCAGTCTCACAGTGTCTAGTGTCACTGCTTGGGCTAAGAACTGAAACACAGCACAACTCTCCCATAATCTGTCCACAGAGTTTTCAGTCAGGGGTTTAAGCATACAAGTGGGTAATAGGTGCTCCAACAAATACAGTCATTCTTGATATGACAGGAAAACCCGGAGGCTTCTGAGAAAACAGCCCTCTAAGATCCCTCAGCCAGGCACCTCATGCAATGCCATGCAAGAGACAGCCCTTCCCAGAATGAACTTACTCAAAAGAAAGAAGACTGGAGGAAGAGAAAAAATTATGCCAAGTATGCAGAGGACACCAAATTGGAGGAGACAGACAGCAGGCTCGAGGGCAGGGCTGCCATCCAAAAGGACCTGTATAGGCTGGAGGAATGGGCTGCAGGGGCCTGATGAAATCCAGCAAGGACAAATCCTGAGTCCCACACATGGGAAGGGAGATCACCTTGTAATGACACAAGCTGGGGAGCAGCTCTGCTGAAGGGCCTGGAGGGGTGGCACACCGTGAGCTGTGCACGAGCCCACAGCGAGCCCTTGCAGCAAAGGAGGCCAGCAGTGTCCTGCACTATATGGGCAGGAGCACAGCTGGTAGCTCAAGGGGAATTATTATTCCCCTCTACTCAGCACTTGTTACATCACATCTGGATGCTGTGTCCCATTTTGTTCCCCCAGTACAAGACTTTGATAAACTTGAGCAAGTTACAGCCACCAAGATGGTCAAGGGCTGGAGAACTTGCCCTGTGAGGAGAAACTGAGGAAGCTGCACATGTTAATCTTAGGGAAGAGACAGCTTGGGGGGCCTAACAGCAGCCTGTCAGGGCCTACAAAGCAATAACAAAGAAGGCAGAGACACACTTTTCACAGCAGTGCATGGTGGCTGAAAGAAAAACAGGCATAATTTGAAACAGGTAAAGTCCAACAGGGATGCACTGATAAACTTTCTCACTGTAAGGTCAGTCAGTCCGGCGGTGGAGCAGGTTTTTCAGAGAGGCTACGCAGTCACCATCCCTGAAGGTTTTCGAGACCTGAGCTGACCCTGAGCAACCAGGTCTGACCTCATAGGTGACTCCACTTTGAGCTGCAGGTTGGATTCGAGATGTCCTGAGGTCCCTTCCAAACTGAATTTTCCTATGAGAAATCAGTTAAAAAATTAAATTGAGACGTTAATGCATGTCTTGAGCCCACATCTAGGTCTTTGCTCCCTCTTGAGTTCTATTCACTGAATTCACTGTCTCTATCCTGCCTGGACTGATTACCTCCATAGATCAGCAACAGATAAGAACCGTCTGTGTTATTGGTGAGAGCACAACAATTACACCTGATGAATGAAGAGACTATCAAATTAATTCTTGGTGCTCTGAATGGCTGGGCCATCATCCTCCACAACTACATTACATACGCTAGTTTACATCTTAATTTGGAGAGTTTTCACTCCATCAAAGGCCATGGTTATTATGTTAGTTTTTGGTACTGCAAGGTTATAAACTGGCCCTAGTACTTCATTGTTCTGTCTGACTCTGCTAAGTTTTGTGTAGGTGAAAACAGGCAGGGTAGGATAGAGACTACCCAGCCAAATAGCCAATGAGGTCTGGAAACAGTGTTAGAGACCTTCTTGGAGAAGGCACTACTCCAAATGATCTTGAGTGCTCCAGACTCTACTCTTCTATGTTATTCTGTTCCCACCTTCATCCTCCTGAGGGTCAAGCAACAGCAGAAAACATTTCTACATTGCATTCTGTGTAATATACATTTGTATATCTTATATAATTTTTGAACAAGTTAGCTTAAATTACAAAACAGATAACTTGCACCATGTTCCATTCTACTGTCACCAGGCTTCTTCCACTTAACTCATTGCCAGCTAACTTTACCATAGCAACAAAAAGCTGCAAACTGCAGTAAAGAAACAACTCAGTAGATAACTGGTGACCACTAGTATTGGTTCATCAGTGATGTGTCAAGCATCATTCCTGTGCAGCACAACTTTCTGCATGTTTCTAGAGTTCGTACACTTTGTTTTCCCTGGGACTGCAAGGTAGGGTTAATAGTTTGGCACAGACATATTCTAGTCCGTCTCATGTTCTTTCTCTGCTGTGCCGTATTTCTTCAGTTTCTTTATTCAACAGGATTTTCTTTCTCACAATCAGGTACATATGGTGGGTAATGCAAGTAGCTCTGTATTATACTCACGTTCTCAATTAGTTCCTCCCTATTGAAGAAGTAGATCCAGGACGGTTTCTCCTCTGGATTGATTTTCTACTTTCTGGATCATAAAGCTGTCTTCTCTGTATTCTAGGAACTACTTTCATGTTTTACTGTCTTCATTACCTAATGGGTTTCAAAATGGTTATTGTTAAGTCCCTCATGAATATAGTAGCTTCTGGTTTTTAACACTTCAAGAGTTCATGTAGGAATTTTCCATTCCAAGTCAGATGACCTATAACAAATATACACAATCATTTCTTCATCATACCCGTTTATTTTTCCAAGGCATGCAGTACCACTGGTTGGTACCATTTTGGTTTTTTATTTTTCTATATGATGCTTCAAATAGTTTATTTCAGGCTTTTTTATCACTTTTGTCATTCCAATTTTTATATTTTAGTTCTCACCTGGTAATATGTTGGTTTATGTTTTCTTCTCTATTGCTGTTTTAGCACTTTTCTTGCCCTTTCCTTCCTTTTCTTGACACACATTACATCTTACTTTTCTACTGTTTCATCCAAATTGTCTAGAGCAACTAAAAGGTTTCTTTTTTTGTCAGCTGAAAATTAACCATGTTACCTTGTGGGCTTTGCCAGAAAAAAGAAAGATCTTTGTCATCCACTTGTATACCTTCTTTAAAGAAAGCATGTTCTGTATATTAACTAACAGATACAGTAAGGCACGATAGTTGCTAGGAGAATTTTTCACTACAATAACAGAACAAATAATGATTTGTCTGAACATAATTTATAGCCAACCTGAGGCTGCAGTAAATTATGCATCTTGTTTTATTCACAGAATGTTTTACAAATGTCTACTGAAGATACCTCTTTTCCCACTTGTATTTTTTCCTGTAATGCTTCATATTTTTAATACAGAGTAGTAATGTGTTCATAAGAAAAAATAACATACTTCACTTATTTTCCATAAGCTAACATCCACAATATGTATGATTTCCTTATAAGCACACTCTGTAAAGTAACCAGCTTCAAATCACATATAACCATTGTTAATGTCTAATCATTTCTTATGGACACTTTAGAAGTGGTAGAACGTCCATTTCTTCCTTCTCACCAAGGGCATTAAGGACATTTTGTAAGCAACTGAAGTATTTAGGAGAATAAGTGATAAGTTTTCAGAATTTGTAATTCTAACTTCCGTGGGTATTTTTAAAATCCACACTGTGAGATGCTGAAAATCAAACTGGAGTAAATTTTCATTTTTTGAATTGGATTCCTTTCACAGATAATAATTCTAGTAAACTCCCTGGAAAGAGAACTTTAACTAATTTTATGTTGTTCATCTTGGTAATAGAGTGGAGCATCAGTGACTGTCGTTTGCTCAATCACTTTCACTTGTGGTTGTCAGAACTGACTTACTGATATCATAAACCTCTATTAAAATTTCTGGGAATCTTCATATCCTTCAGTTTATAGAATGCAAAATTATTAACAGAATGGTGTTATCATGTACACATGGAATCAATTTAAGCATGTTCCAAAAGAACTGTAAATTATCAGAATTTAAAATAAAAGTCTTGCGTGAATCACTGATATGGCTTCCAGTAAGTCTGGTGTTCTCAAACTAAGAAAGCATTGGGAAAACAAACTCACAATTGGGAAATGAAAGTTTGCTGTCTCTACAGTATCATTTGTGCAGTGCGCAGGAGTTAAGAACAGTCAGTTCTTTAGAAGGATTAATTTCAGTATTTGTAATTATAGTTTACTTTCATGGTATTTTTTGTAGAGATTCAAGTACTTGCATCCAATGAAAATGTAACTGCATTTTATACACTGAGACAATGAGGGTACTGAAGACAGTGGTATTTCTGATGGATGTAGACTGATGTCTAAGGTGACAAGTGTCCAGACTGACACTCTAAAAAGTGTGATAAAAACTTAGAGTAAGAAAATGCCTTACTTACTTAAATGATCAAAGAATTTATCATTTATGGAAAAATGCACTTTTGACCTCATACTCACAAGCCTACCTTGTCCTCAAACTCATGGCAAGGTATAAAAGGCTGGACAAATCCAAAAGCTTATCTGAACCAAATGATTCATTTTAGTCATAAAGCAAGTCCAGTAAACTATACTAAATGCAGAACAAGACAGCAGAAGACAAAGAAGATAGCTTAGGAAACTGACTCCTATTTTAGAAGACGAAATGGGCTTAAACTTGTTCGGCAAACCCTGGAGAAAATCCATAACCATACTGTGTAGGTCAGCTAGATGATTCCAGTGTAGGATTGTGGTGTGTTGACCCCAGCTGGATGCCAAGTGCCCACCAAAGCTGCTCTATCACTTATTCCCTCCTCAGCTGGACAGGGGAGAGAAAATACAATGAAGGGCTAATGCGTCAAGATAAGGATAGGGACAACACTCACCAATTACCGTCATGGGCAAAACAGACTCAACTTGGGAAAATTAATTTAATTTATTACCGATCAAAATCAGAGTAGGATAATGAGAAAATAAAACCTAAATCTTAAAACACCTTCCCCCAACCCCTCCCCTCTTCCCAGGCTTAACTTTACTCCCAAGTTCTCTACCTCCTCCCCTCCAAGCAGTGCAGTGAGACAGGGAATGGGAGTTGCGGTCAGCTAATCACACGTTGTCTCTGCCACTCCTTCCTCCTCAGGGGGAGGACTCCTCACACTCCCCCTGCTCCAGCGTGGGGTCCCTCCCATGGGAGATAGTTCTCCACGAACTTGTCCAACGTGAGTCCTTCCCATGGGCTACAGTTCTTCATGAACTGCTCCAGTGTGGGTCCCTTCCCCGGGGTGCAGTCCTTCAGGAACAGACTGCTCCAGCATGGATTCCCCACGGGGTCACAAGTCCTGCCAGAAAACCTGCTCCAGCGTGGGCTCCTCTCTCCACAGGTCTAAAGGTCCTGCCAGGAGCCTGCTCCAACATGGGCTTCCCATGGGCTCACAGCCTCCTTTGGGCGCATCCACCTGCTCCGGTGTGGGGTCCTCCATGGGCTGCAGGTGGATATCTGCTCCACTGTTAACGTCCTCCCTCATCATGGTCGTCACCACAGGCTGCAGGAGAATCTCTGGTCTGGTGCCTGGAGCACCTCCTCCCCCTCCTTCTTCACTGACCTTGGTGTCTGCAGAGTTGTTCCTCTCACATATTCTTACTCCTCTCTTCTGACTGCTGTTGCTTTTGTGCAGCAAGTTTTTTCCCCTCCTTATATATGTTATCTCAGAAGCACTACCACCATTGCTGATTGGCTCAGCCTTGGCCAGTGGTGGGTCAATCTTGGAGCCGGCTGGCATTGGCTCTATTGGACATAGGGGAAGCTTCTAGCAGTTTCTTACAGAAGCCACCCCTGTAGCACACCCCACACACACACCAAAACCTTGCCATGCAAACCCAATACACAGATTTCTTCTTAAATCTTTTTATTTAAAGAAAGAAAAGAAACAAACAGTTACATCTAAACAATTCTTTTTTTTTTCCACTGCTGGTTTGATTTTCTTAACTGACCTTGTTTAGATTCTTCAGCAGGATCATATAAGCATCAGACCCAACATAAACAAGGCAGATGAGAACATGGCTACAGCGGCCATGGGCAAAGAGGATAGAAATATGGAGCACTGTGACAGAATGGCTTAAACTGTCCTAGAAAAAAAACATTTCACCTGCCTATGTATGGAAAAACAAATCCTCATCTATGTTTTCAGGACTTGCCTAACCTCTTATGCCTGTGGTATTGGGTCTTAAATACTTCAGTTGACTCTGGGAGTTTAGACTTGCTATGAAAAAAGTTTGTAAATATTAGCTAGTTTTTAAGGAAAAGTGCTGGCAAATATCACTTAAAGGCATGAGCACTGAAGGACTGGATAGGAAATTATAGCCTATGGTTACTCTGCATCAAGCCAAAACTGAGACTTCTGAAGGGTTTTTGTGGAAAAAATAGAGAGTATCTCCTCAGAAAAGACAGTAGCTAAGTGCAGCTCCACTGGAATGTGAGAATTGCAAGTTCCAAGTCCTTCTTTCCAAATGCATCAGAGCAAAGATCTGAGGTCTGCTTTTTCATAGAACACATGGCTAACTTTCGGCAATGACAGGGGGTTTTTTTTCCTGGTTTTGACAGAAATTAAATGCTGAATAAGAGAAATCTTTCCCAATTACAAAAAAAAACAAACAAACAAAAAAAAAAAACCACATAAAACAACAGGTATATTCATGTGGAAAGTTCCCTTCCAATGCCTCAGCACTTTCTACCAAAAAACCTCTCATTTTCTAGTATAATTTTTATAAACTCTGTTACTTAGTTCCTGGGGGTTTTGGACCAATAAAATTTGTCATAGTACACTATAGAGGTCTTCCTTAATAAGAATATCCTTAACACAAAAAAAGCCTAGAGTTCGTGTTAAAAGATACTTTAACTATAGCTTATTACATAAAAGTAAAATCAGTCATGACTCCAGTTTTTCTACATCTGCAAACTAAATGATTACATGGGCTCAATGTTACCATTAACTTCTAGCTTTTACTAAGCAAATCTGTCTCATCTCTAGTTCTTTCTGCATTTCTAGGTTGTAGCCAGTCTTTCTTGATTCCTGAGTTTTGTGACAGTGCTGTACTGTGTATTGTTTGTCCTCTATTGTATCTAGAAAATAATTTTCTGCAATGTAAATTTTCTCATGTTTCACACACCCAAGAAACTTAGCAGGCTCAGAGGAGCTTATAGTGACAACTGGTTTAGAATATGCTTTTCTTGTAGTTTTTGCCGATTTGAAATCCAGGACCTTATGGTACAAGGTCCAAGGTGGTGCAAGCGAAAAATTTTCAGGCAGTCTCAAGTGTTTTCCAAGTTAGTGGCTGACCTGCCCCAGTATACAGGACAGTTTTAAACATAAGCTGAGACACCTTTCATCTTGACCTCTGACACAAGAAGAAAATGGAAAAGGGTTTGGCTGTCAGCTGCTGAGGAATGTAAATGAAGTTTGCTGTTTTATTATTAACTTGATTGATATACCCCAGGTAAAGCACTCGAGCACTCCTGTTAGGTAGTGATATTGGGTGAAATATAGCTGTTTTGCATCTCCCCAGTTATCATTATGTTAATTAAGTTAATAAAGTTACAGCCTCTAGCGGTAATCATATTCCTATGTGTGTATCTTGTTTGCCTGAGGTGTTTGAATCAACACACTGGTCTTATCAAGTCTGACAAAATACATATTTTGTTACATAATTACCAGTTTAAAAGGAAGTTTTTGGGGTTTGAGATGTATTCAGTTACTGGTACATTGAAACTTATTCATTTTTAGGAAATATACCAAAGGGATATGTACATAACTTTCAAAGTACAACTGCAGTCTCCACATACAAATTCATCTAATATCAATGAGGACTTTCTACTGAGCCCAGGGTAGGGTAGGCAGTCAAATTTCTTTTTAAACAGTATTTTATAGGTCATTACATTAAATGGATTCACCTCTACCTATTTAAATTAGATTTTCTTTTTCTCTAAATTGGTGAGAGTTTGCCAAATATCCTAAAATTTCTCATCTCCACACAGTTTTCAGAACAAGTTTTGACTGTATAATTAAGAGGGGTTTTTTTCTGACCTTGCTCTGAATAATGATAGTGCAATTGGATTTGAAATTAAAATGCAAGTGAGAAGAGAAAATTCACTTAAAACTGAGGCAAAGAAACAACTCTTATAATTCCTATCATTAAACAGTTCTGAATTAGCCTATGGAATCCAAAAGGCATTATTGAAACCTAGGAATAAACTAGTTTCTTCAGTTTGAGCTGTTACAGTTTGAAAAAAATTTATATTGACATAGAAACATACATATAAAAGAAACAGAAACCTTTTTGTTTAGACATAAAACAATTTTTGAGGACATCTGAAAGAAAAGACTTGAGCAGGTTAATCCAGATTAGTTCTACAGTGTCCCTCGCCCATCCCTCTGAGGCATTAAATTCCAGCCATGATCTGAGATGGGCTGTAGAGTAAATGTCCCTTTGCTTCTACCAGGGATTATCATTATATGGGACCAACAGGATTAAAAGCATCATAGAATCGTAGAATTGTTTAGGTTGGAAAAGACCATTAAGATCATTGAGTCCGGCTGTTAACCTAGCACTGCCAAGTCCACCACTAAACCATGTCCCTAAGCACCACATTTACACATCTTTTAAATATCTCGGTGACTCAACCACTTCCCTGGGCAGCATCTTAATCCTTCTAAGGATTACTTCCTTATTTGTTTCTTCATGTCACTGCAGACATTCAGTCTACATGTGAATTAGAAGATGGCAACCAGCAGACCGGCAAGATACACCCAATGCAACATTAATCTGTAGGCTTGCACTCCCTTGTGGAAGGCCGCACAGGCCTTTTAGTGTGGAAGAGACAATGGAAAAATCAAAGTGGCGGTTTGGGGCAGAATGAGGGACTAGATGCTGGTTTGAGGTTATGGGCAGAAATAGGGTTTGAATTCAGACTTACTGTGGGCCCTTTGGGTCCAGAACTGATTTGGCATTTTTGGGAAAGAATGTGGAAAGGGGATCATTGGTGAAAGGAAAATCACTTAAATAAGTTGTGCAGAGTAAACAGTGTTAAGTATTTCATATCAGGAACGGAAAGTCAAAATTCAGAAACCACAAGGAAAAGACACAAAAAAAAATTATTTAAAAACAAATACACTCACTATTTTGGAACTAAACTCAAAAGATAACTGACTCATGAATCTCTGGTTTGGAAACATAGTCTGGTTTGGTTTTTTTTCCAAAATATCCATTAGAATTTCCATGGTGTTATTCAGTGAAGCTCTTCCATGTTCATATGTGAACTACTGAATGTAACAGAACAATCAGTTGATAGGGTCTCAGTTGCAATGAGACCATGACTGTGTTATCCTCACTGTTATGAAAAAAAAGCCTTTCTCGCTATGGAAACCAGTAAAGTAAGGAGAAAGCTTACTTTCTCTGTTTAAAATACTTTGGGTTCTAATAATAAATTTCAGAGCTGATCTGAGATCTGCTAAGGTCAATGGAAAAGCTCTCAACAGTTAGGGTGGACTTTTGATCAATTTTATATGCATTCTTTTTCTGAATGAGAAATTACATCGTATTTTACCCTGAAATGACTTCACTGAAGATAATAGTTACACCAGACTTGACGATGTACTGAAAACTTTGGCAATGGTTTTTCCCAGCTATTGCCTTTTTTCTCTATTCTGTAACTGCAACCATTTGTGGTTTAACTATATTCTAAAATTTAAAGATTTAGCTAAACTCCTAATTCATCTGAATTGTGTCCTGTAATTTCACTCTCAGAACAAATCTATTGTACTCTAACGTATGATTATTTGATCAAACTGGGTCTGCCTAATTTCAACCAGCAATACTAACATGTCAAGAAAGATTAACTCAGTCCAACCCATTTTCAAAACTGTCACTGACTCATAAGTTCTTTGTTGGGTTGACACAAAGTACATGAAGTCAATGGGCATTTTCACTTGAATGGCAGCTAAGGCAGACACCGAGTGCGTAGTGATGGTATCAGCAGTTCCATAGTATGCAGTCTGTTCCAATTTTGCTGTAAATGTCTCTTCCTGCATCTGATTCACCTAAAAGCCTCAGATATCAATAAACAACACAAACATTTATGATAGCCTGTTTGTATAGTCATAATTTCAACAAACTCATCAAGGATACCAATTCACAGATGTTCTCATCCTCCTTAAATTTAGAGAACATAATTATGGTATGACTGTGATGTTTGGGTTTAGTTTTCACTTTGCTTTTTCTTTGGGTTTGAGAATTTTGAGGGGAGTTCTTTTTCCAGTTGCGTCTAGTTCAGCCAAATTAGCGATGCTAGTTGTAGTACAAATCACAAAGTTTTGGTATTGATTTCACAGACACCTCAAACAAGATTTTGAAAAGGAAAACCTATTAGGAAACTTAATCATTTGTACTAAAATTATGTTAGCTACTACTTGGCAAGATTGCTTTAGAACTAAGGCTTTGAAGCCTGTCACAGGTCTTAAAAATAAAATTGCTTGAGTAGTTGAGGAGAACTGTATTAAAATGCAAATTTCCAGCTGTTAATATTTCTTCAAAAACCAATAATCCCTCAAGGCCACCAATATGTCAAATACTTAATGGAAAAATATTCCTTAGGCAGAATGGCCTTTCTAAGTTGACTTTTGATTAAACTTAAAATACTATATAGCAAAAAAACTTAAAATCAAAAAGAGGATATAAATATAGTACTAGACTAAAATGTCATAGAGAATGCAACTGGAGGGGCAAATTTAAGGTCACTAATTTTTAAGTAATTTTCTACCCTTTTTGAGGATTAGGCAAGGAAATAATTGCTAATATAAGGTATACCCTATAGCACACACCTACAAATGGGCCTTGAAAGAACAGAACTAATACTTTTTCTAAGTAATACAGATGTAAACATGGAGTTGGGATATAGTTGGTGTATATAGCAAAGTCAAAGTCTCCACTGCCAGACAGTTCTGCTTCTATTCTGTAGTACAGTCTGGAACTTGAGGCTCAAAATTATCAAGTGAGAATGAAACAGACCTTAATTTCTCTGGCTACTGAATTCCAGGACTCTATGTGTCTCTATCAAACACAGGAGTCAGATTTCCTTTGAGAAAGAATGACTGAATCAAAAATCTAACCCTGTTCCCATGAAAAGCAGTGACAAAACATTAATGTAAGAAGGACTGAGATCTCAGTTTGCTTAAGTTGCTGTACACTGTGACTGAGTACATCAAAATTTTGAGGAACTGGAATTGTCATTTAAACATCAAATCAACCCCAGAACCAATAGCTGCTAACATCTTGAATTACATAATTCTGAAGTGTTGTCCTATAAAACAGATTTATGGGAAAGAAATCACAAAATAACTCTTTATTGATTAGCATACTCTGTGACATCTGTGTTGCTGTAATATCACCTTTTACAATGAAAACTTTGTGGCAGCAAGGTAAAAAAGCATAACATCCACACTGTTTGTAATATCAATGAGTAAAAAGAACTTTTAGTAGCAAGAAAAGGCAACTCCAGATGCCTGAAGTATAATCCAGTCTCAGTTCATCTCTAATGTACTGCACATTTGGTTTTGAACAGGAATTAGACAAGTGTTTTGGTCAGATAAGAAAATCTTTTATGACCATGAAGAAACAGCAGTTGAATTCTCAGCTGGTGTGAAGCAGAGTAGTACTACTGATATATCTTGAAGATATGAAGATCTACATCAGTTAAGGACATGACATTGCATTTGATCTTCAGAAGATGTAGTATGATGTTCTTAATCTCTAATATAATTCCAAATAACATGTTTTCAGTACCAAAGCTATTCTATAGTCCTTCAAAATATAATAATCTGTATAGCTTCATTTTAACTTTTGAGGCTTCAGTTACCAATGCATTGCTCTAGTGAATGTGAACTACCTAACAGCAATGAAAAACCCTGGGAAAAAAGTATGAGGCAGGATCAATATCAGGTCCTTGTTTTTAAATAAGAGTAGTAGAATCTGTAGTTTGTACAGATAGAGAAAAATGTCAAACAGACATTTCTTCTGCAAAGAAATCTGGAGAGAAAATTAAAGTTACTGGTGATGTTTTACCTGAAATTTTAAAAGGAATGGATTTGTTTCAGCTCTAAAACATTCTAGAGTCTATCAACATACTCCAGAACCACAGGAATCAGGCATAGATACACCTGGGTGAAATCTGGTTTTCACAGAAATTTAGGACGAGTTTTTTCTGACATCTTTAGTTTCTGGATTTCAGCTGTTGCTTATTAAGGAATTTTGGCAGATTCCAGGTTCAAAAGGAGATGTTAATACCTAAGCAGGACATATGACAATTTAAATATCCAACTCCAGTTTCTATGTGCTTCTGCATATTCAAAACTAGAGCTCCCTAAAATGGTTGAGGAAGAGAAGGAGGAAGGGGATGAAGGAGTTATTACAGGAAGTATGAAAAAAGAGTAAGATATAAGCACCTATCTATAGGAGAGGGCTCCAGGGTATGTATATCAAATCAGTAGGGACTCTAGTTCTTAGCAGCCCTGATCCATAACCTCCCTGAAGAGTTACAGAGGTACCCTGAATTCTATATTCCTCTCAACCAGTTCTTGGCAGCTAACAAAGCTAACTGCCCTAGATTTCATCTGAAGGTGTCTGACCATCTTGCCATATAACCCAAGCTCCTGATACAGGATTCTGGATTTTAAACTCTGAGTTTGAACAATACAATGCATTTTCTCTCTGTACCTAATAATCTAACCAAGTTACCTTGAAAGACACTTCAAAAAAGCACCCATCCTTTTGAAACCCCAAGGATTTGGTTTCTGGTGAGCACCTAGAGCAGATAAAGTAGAATCAGACAAGGACACTCCACATGATCAGCAGGTTTCCAGTTTGCTGAGTGCCAAGTTCCTTTCTGTAAAAAGATATCAAAGTCTAAAGAAACAAGAAATGGTATTTCAATTTTCAGATGTCCTTTTAAAAACTACTGGTTTTTTAGTCACAAAGAGGTCACTTACGGGGTGTTGAGGACACCACAATAAAGACAATGACCAGTCTTGATTATAATCAGTGATCACATTCAAATCTTGGCTATGACCAATGATCAAAATGTATTTGCTGACATAGTGTGCCACTGCAGCGTTTCTTAGAGCATCAAAATAGCTATACAAACAGTTTCATTTACACCAGCTGGAGGATGAATAGTAACACTTCTACATTTTCATTTTGAAAAGTCTGTGCTTAAGAAAGGGTAGAAAATGATAACAAAATATAGTTAAAATGACAATAAACAAAGATCACTTACAGTATTCAGTGTGAACAACTTTAAATGAAAAATATTTCAAGTGTATTTCAACCTAATGCCCTGAACTTGTCTTTCAAATTAATTTTGCCAATTCATGCTGAACTCTTAGCTATATTTCCAGCCAAAGTACATGTCATCTGCACCATGTAAATACAGTTATATTGTTATCCCAGCTTTTCAAGGTATTTAACAATGCCTTGCTCTAAACTCATTTTCGGCTGGTTGTGAGTCAGACTTAGCAGCTGGAAGTAGTTGTGATGAGCATTGTGAAACTAAAGATGGAACCAGGCTCTGTTCTGTACTCAATTCAGGGAGTTTTATATCCCTTTCTCTCCATAACTTCAGGGAAGAAGGAAAGAAAGACACTTTCAGTCTTTCCCAGATTCAGAATTAAATGTTGTCATACTTTCATTCATTTAACACTTTTTTAGGTTCCCTTGTTAGCAATTTAAGCTCAAAAACAGGTGATCTATGTAGTAAGGTTATAGTTTTGCTTCACCATCACAGTCATTTTGCCTTTGCTTATCTGGCAGGAAGTTCTGACAATCTTTTTAAAGTTAGAGGTCTTGCCCTTTTATTTAGTCTATTTTCTGATATTTCCCTTTATTTTCCCATTAGGACTTGAATTTCTGTTTCAAATAAATCCAAACACCAACACCCTTATGTAAGAGAACAACCTCCCCTTAGAAAGAACAGGTATTGTATATGTTGAATTAGCATGAATCTAGACTCCTTTCTTTTTGATCAAGCACTGTTTCATGTTTTAATATTTAACCTAAGCTTAGGGATGGGGTACCTTGGCCATCAGCGATTATCCATTTAATCAAGGGCAAGTGTTCCTTTTAGAAGAAAATTAGGGAAAGTTGGCAGGAGAAAATAGCCTTAAATTGTCCTTGCATAACATGCAACCATATATGGATAAAAAGGTTTAGGGTACTTAATCTGTAAAGACCACCAAAGACCCCCAAAGAGAGGAAGGCATGCACAGAAGAATCTGAAGCGAGCCAAGGGGAGTGACTTAATGCCATTACGCAATCTATGTAGATTAGAATGAATATGTATTAGGCAGAATATGCATGGACTTGTTGTATAAATATAATGAGGTAGCTGGCTTTGGTATGCTTGATTTGTGGAAAACCACTGAGTACCCAGGCTTGCGCAACCCTGAAATAAATTAGCAATGTCTCTCCTGAGTGTGTGATTATTGCACGCTGAGGGATGAATCCGCTTTTCGGACAACACTTACTTCTCTGTTCTCCAAATAGTTTTTTTCTAAAATTTAATTATTCCTGAGGGGCCTTTTTACATTTAAATGGACAATTGAGAAGGCATTCTTTTTTCTCATTTACCTTTCATCTTTGAAAGATGGATTTTGTCTACATTTTTAGTTTGGCAAGGAAGTTGCTTGAGCATTGCCAGATTCCTAATTAATTCCCCAAATGATAGTGTTGTTTGGCATTTGGTTTTTTGGGGTTTGGGGTTTTTACATTTAAATGGCTTTTTACTTTGTTATCTAGTTATAGCATCAGATTGCCTTGTTATACTGTAGGTAATTTTTTTTAGTACTCACACAGCAATGGAATCAGGAAGGTATTATGCAATGGGTTACATGTGGTATTTTTAACTACAAATTTCGAAAGAGCGTTATCGTAAATAGTTGAGAAACAATTAAAGTTTCGATCAGAGAAAGAACATGAATAAGTTAAAAGTAATGAGTTCCTGTAAAACATATCCCAACAATCAGTGTTGTCTAAAATTTAAATCCTTTGGCATTTTTACAAAAATTGTTTAAACTAAGAATTTTATTATGTTGTAAAATGAAGTTTTATCATCAAAGAAAAGCAAAAGTAAGAAAAAAAAAGCCTGGTTAGTGACTTGGATTTAAGACCCAGTAATAATACTTATTCTGAATGTTCCCCTTGAATTATTTTAAGTAATGGAATTTTTCTTGTTTGGTCTGTTGAGTCACTTTCATTTTATTGAGTGGGTAAGGTTATACTTATCTGTGAGATCAACTGATATCTATTTTCTTTGGTAAGAACTTATGATTTGCTTGTCTTTGGACCAAAGTAGTAAATAGATTTATAACCTGTCATTTCCAACTATGGTGGTTTGACCTTGGCCAGATGCCAGATACCCACCCAGCCGCTCTTTCATTCCCCGTTCCCTCACATGCCTTCTGCTGGAGGAGAAAAAAAGATGAAAAAATCTTGCAGGTTGAGATAAAGATAGACACATCACTTACCAATTACTGTCATGGGCAAAACAAACTTAAGTTTGGGGAAATTAATGTAATTTGTTGACAATTGAAACTGATTTTGATGGTAGGAAATAAAGACAAACTTAAAACAACACCTTCCTTCCATCCCTCCTTTTTCCCAGGCTCAACTTCACTCCATTCCCAACTTCTCTACTTCCTCCCTGCCCCAAGCAGTGCAGGGGGATGAGGAATGGGGGCGTTACAGTCAGTCCATAGCAGTTCCTCTTTGCTGCTTCTTCCTTTTCCCCTGCTCTAGTGTCGGGCCTCTCCATGAGCTGCAGTCCTTCAGGGTAAACTTGCTCCAGCATGGGCTCTCCATGGACCACATTTCCTTCAGGAAATTTTCACATGCTCCAGTGTGGAGTCCTCCATGTAGGGTGGGTATCTGCTTCAGCATGGTCCTCTCATGGGCTGCAGGAAAATACCTGCTTAACCATGGTCTCTTCCACAAGCTGCAGAGGAATCTCTGCTCTGGCCCCAGAGCATCTCCTCCCCCTCCTTCTCTGGCCCTCATATTCATACTGCTGCTTCTCACTGTTTTTCCTCACTCCTGTTTGTCTGGCATTTTTGCCCTTCCTTTAAATATATTTTCACAGAGGCTCCACCAGTTTTGCTGATGGGCTCGACTGATTCCTGTTGTAGATCCATGGAGGACCTGGCTGGAACTGGCTGTGTCCAGCATGGGGCAATCCCTGGCCTCCTCCCTGCAACCACACCACCCACCATCAGATACTTCTGATAAGTATTTTATGCAAAGTAAAAATCATAATAATCAAAGTTAATATACTTTTTTGTAATACAGAGCTAAGTTAATAAGTAAATCAGGAAAGGATTTCTAACACGTTTAAAATCTGTAGAAATATATGCACGTTTAGTAAAAACTTTCTTGAATAACAAAGTACTATCTTCCCTAGCATTTTCTTTTTTTCATGGAAGACAGAAAGTATGAGTCTTTTGGCATTCCCTTATTTAGGTTGCAGATCTCAATAAACTGGCAGTCAAAGACTGCCCAATCATACTTATATACCATAATATTCATGTTCTTTAAGTATAGTGTGTAAAACTGAATGTCCCTTCAAGTCAAGAAGCACACAAGCAAGAGTTTAATAACACAAATTCCTAAAAATAAATGTGAATTATTCTGTCAATAAGTATTTTTGCATCTCTGTTAAGATTTACTTCATATAGTGGTTTTGCACAAACATGCAATAGCAAGCAGCAGTTTCTTGCTGTTAATGAAAGTTGAGGCAATGATATTGGATGGATGAGGTGACAACGGGTCATATCAACCATAAACAGAAGTGTCAGAAGAAATCTGATTCATTTTCCACTTGTTGGTAAATTAATAAGGCCCCTTCATTCAATTTGCAGCCAAAACAGTGGCTATAAAACTGCAATGTCATAGACAGACACTGTGTATATGCATTTTACATAAGTATGTGAGCAATGTGATACCAAAGGGACAAAGATGTGTGTGGTTGAATGTGGGAGGGATCCAGGTAACAAGAAATTTTAAGTAAAGAACAAAATAAGCACAAGGGACTGTAAATAGGCAGGATATAGTGCCAAATAGACAAGAAGGATACTCAAAGCTAATTTAAGAAACAATTGTTAAAGACTAGCAGTTGTGTAGGTGCAGTGATAATAATTTGTAAGAACTAACCATTGGCATAAAATGTGTGTGGGGGGGGGGGGGTTTAATGAATGAATTTGGTAATATTTTGTTTTAAAGCCCAGAACTGTTCTTTTTTGTCAGTGTCCTAAGCAATCCCATCCTATCAATCTCCAATTCCCTAAATTATATCTATATCTACATGTAGATATCTTCACTTGTAATAAACTTCATGAAATTTCTCCATCAACATTTTTTAACATTAAAATTTTTAAATTTTAACATAAAACCATTTCAAAAATGGTAAAGAATCACCTAGGCATCACTGTACAAACTCATAACAGGTCTGCTGAAATATGGGGGAAAAGGAAAACCAACGTTACTTCAGAAGTGTCTCTTTAACCCCCTTGCAGAGACCATTATTCAAGCTAAGCTAATCTACCAAGTTAGCAAAGCCAGCAAAAGGAACTTAAACAAGGGATGGTTTTTTGCTCTCTTTACCCTGACATGGTGTTATCACCTGCACTACCAAATCCTGGTCCCCCAGTGCAAGAGAAACTAGAGATACCCAGTCCTCTCAGTGTTCCTTCTGTACTGGAAGAAGCAATGTAGCTTGGACAGAAGAAAATTCAGACATACAGAATTGCACATAAAACCACCAAGTATGAAAAGTCTGAGGCATGAGGCAGGCAATAGGAAATCTTCTAGGAAGGATAGTGTGATAAAAGCATTAGTCCATTCAGATGTCTTGGCTGCTAACTGAAGGACTCATTTTGAGGGCTCCCTGAAAAGTGTCTTCAAGAGCTGGTTGTGACAGAAAATTCCTCAGTTCCACCAATCCACCTTCAATTTCCATGATCACATTTGGCAGTTTCTGATGATGATCGAGATTGTCTGCATCCCATGTTCACAGCTTGGGGCAAGGAGTCAGGGTGCAGTCTCTGGTGACCAAAAAGTCTCTGCATTTGGACTCCATAGAAAGCATACCCTAAAAAACACATACAATGCACTTGCAATGTCTTCTTGGTATAGTCAGCCCTCTCTGGGGAAGAAAGCAAACAACACAATGAGCATCTAACTAATGCAACGAGTTCTGGTATATGGGCAGGACAGGAATCCTGATATATCCTGCATCTTGGGCTTTATCTGTAGGAGGTGTATCAGCTGTACATCACTTCATAAAGCAATCACAATAGGGGTATTCTGTGTCTCTTCTTTACTATTATCCCAAAATATGATGCATAGGCAGTTTTGTTAATATTATGTGTTGTTGGGAAGAAGTAAATCGGCAGTGTAAGAATCTATTTCTATGGTATGTAACATGTTATGTAGAGAAATTTTTATGTAAGAAAATTCTGTGACCTTAATTTTCCTTTCAAAATACCTTATATTCTTATTTGCTGTTCATCCAAGCATCTGAAAGTTTCTTCTGAAAGCAGTTTTTAATAGAAAAAGAAAAAAAAGTGAAAGAAGAAAAAGAAAGCTAATGAATATGATGTTTAGTATGCTGTCAGCCATTTAAGGCTTATGCTGCCACAACTCCAGTTAGCTGAGCACAGCAGTAGTTATGAGGAGTAATGAGTTTGCCAGACATTTTTAAATTCTCTCCTGCTGTGTGCTGTCAATTGAAGAAGAGGGAGACAGTGATGACCAACAATTTAAACACAATGGAATGACCATAACTGGCACCTAAAGAACAATAAAGCAAAGACCAAATGGCAGGATCTGGCCAACTACCTTGAAGATCCCTGAATATGACAAGGATTGTTACATTTTAAGTTTTGCTTGAAAAGCAAAGTGCAGCTATAGATTCAGTAGCCAGCAAACATTTAATTGGAAATAACCATATTTTATTGGAAAAGCAAGATAATTTATGACAGACTGATGAATATTTAAGATGGTTACACATTTGTTCATTCTTTTTTTGCTGCCTAATTTAAAGTAGAGAGGTATTTCTTGATAATTTTTAGTAGCAGTAATAGATAAGAAAAAGACACATACCAAAGATATTTCTTCAGTTTTAGTGATACTCCTGTGACAGACCAGAGATTATTCTCCTTCTGCACTGATCCCCTCAAAAAGATTGAAACTCGATTTTTAAAAAACAAAGTAGATCTTCATAGCTACCACCATGCTGCACATTTAGGGTACTCATTATTTTCTGGTAAAAGAGGGATTGGGCATCAGATTTTCCACTGCAAAAGAATAAGCCCCCACCATTTGAAGTTAATTAGACCAGCTCTATATGAAAAATTTATTCTGCTATAACTTTATTTTCAAAATAATATTTTAGTGTTCCTAAAAAAGACAAAAAAACACCTTACAACAAATGGGGTTTTTTCTCCCTTTCTGGTGAGTAAGGTTAAATATAATGTTTCAGCATTATGGAATTGAGCTAAATCAACTTCACTTGAGTTCAGTTTTATTATTTAGCAGGAGCAAGTGAGCCTGGAGAGGGTTATGAAGCTGTTCCTTATTCAGGGTATCAGCTAGAGGACTCCTCAATTGGGAGGTTTTATCTCCCCCTAACCAGAAACCCAAACCTTAGTTTCTGAGGCTGAGCCAGTCACCCCAAGACCCTGCTATAGTCAGCGGAGATAAGATAGACACCTCTAGACAATTATTTGTCTCCCTAAAATGGGCATGGATGGATCGGATTAATTGTGAGTACCTATTTTTGTTTATATTTGCTATAAAGGGAGTCTCAAGTGTTTAATTCTGACTTAAACATCCACTTTTTAGACATCTAAACTTTGTGCAAATACTTTTTTTGCCATCTATGTAGCTCGTTTGAGTGTTTTTCTATAAATATCTTATTTGACTTCCTTTGAGATTAAAAGGCAAGGAGTTTTTCCCTAAAATCCAATTATGCGTCATTTCAACAGCCCCCATTTTCAAAAGCAGAACCAGGACTAAATAGATACAGTTTGTATCATGTTATATCAGTTAAGTTACGCAATACAAATAAATGTAATATTGATCATGCTTGACAATGCACCTCTGTTTATCTGTGATATAAGAAATAACTTTCTAGTTTCTTTGGAGACTACAGCAGTGAGTTGTTGCAAAGCATATTTGGAGAACTGGAAGTCCACAGTATTATGAGTTGATCCTCTAGTAGCCCCCTGAGAGCCACTGGAATTCATCAGAACAATACTGCTAGGAGAGTTTTTAGTTCACAGATCACTAGCTTGATCGAATATGTATCTTAAATGCCTAACTATTCTCTTTTTATTTTTGAATATTAAAAAATCATGGGGGGCAGATTTATTTCAAACTAAGAAAAAAAGAATTGGGTGTACCAAGCTCAGAGCTTCATCTGTTCTGTCTTCATCGGGCTTCCTTTCTGCAGAAGCGTTGTGCAAAGAAGCCTCTGGACTACATGAATAACATACAAAGCTGTGCCAGATTTGCTTAAGAAAGGTAGTGCTGGATCACAGACTTCAAATGACTATGTCCAACAGAAGCACAGAGACACAGAGTCAATGTAAGGGCTAAAACCTTCCTTTCTACATCCATTGGATGTAACTGTATTCCCACTTTGGTCATACAATGGGAAAACATGGTTTTGTCCCATCATTTGGCAGACATACAGCTTAGTGTCACATCACATAACAGGGTGAGCTTGTATCACACAAGCAACGGTGCATGTTGTACTTGTGTGTACAGGAAGTAGGAAATTGTAGTTGTGTATTGGCCACATGTAAGCTCCCAGTGTTACAGCACTGAAGCAAATGTTGGTATCTGACTTTCCCAAATAATTCCCTTCCTGCTTAACACACTGTCTAAGCACCACAGAAGGACTGCAGCTTTTACTACTAGATAAGGAGGGCAGCTTACAGCAAGAACGGCAATAGGCTTAGGTAACATAATCCACAGCCATGGCTGTAGCCTAGACAGACTTTTGTGAACTGCATATAAACCTATCCTGGTCTCACAGAGTGTTATTGCTATCCAAAATCGTTTCAGAAAATGCTTTTACATGTAGCACTGTCACCCACTGTAATGTCTGGACTATATCATCTTTTCTGCTGCATGATTATTTTTCATCCAGGATTCCTGGTATAGTTCCTGCTTCTTGAATGGACAACAGAAGAGTTTAAGCAGGGGACTTACAAGTGAAAACCAGAAAAGACTAATGCTCCTTAGATATAAAAGGGAATATTCCTGTTGAAATTTGTCCCTAGCTTTTAGATTTAGCAATATTTTCATGGGGAAAACAATGAGTTTTTAAATACTAATACATAACAAACACAATAAAGGGAAACAGACTTACCACAATCATTCACAAAAATATTCCAAACCATTTTTTACATACAAAATGAATGCTCTACTTCACAGCTTTCTTTTATCGCTCAGATAATGGTATCTCTTATTAAACAAGGGAATCCAGGGTATTTGCAGCAGTTGTAAGCAACCTGTATACTTTGTAGTTAAGCACAACTGAAGAAATTTTCTTTTTAGAACAATATGAAGGAAACACCACATGTTAGAAGGAGACATGACCTTAATGCTCCAGTTTGAAAGCAAACATTTAAGAGGTTCAGCAATTTTTCAACTCGTTAAGAATGTTGTAGTTAAATAAATTTAATGTCCATATCCACATAGATGTCAGTGCTGTGATAAACTCACACTGGGGGACTAGTGCTGCCAGGAGCTGGTGTATTCTAGGCTGGGGACCCAGCCACTGTTCTGACATTGATTTTAATTGTATTTTGAAGACAGTAAAGCTTTGGGTAGCTGTCATTTTCCACAACTGCCAGTGTAGGGCAGATGTTTTACTCTTAACACTGAATAGTAAAGCGGCATGATCTATGTGCTTAGGGTCTTCAGAGGGGCCTGACTTTTACCCTGGTCTTGCCCTTATTCTGATACATAACCGGATGCAACTCATTTGTTGTCTGTGTTGCCATGGTCTGTCCAGATTACAACATCTTCAGGGAAATTCTTCTAACTACATATAAATGCAGAAATGAATTCCAAATTGATAGGCTTTTGGTGAGTGGCTAAATCTTAGAGCATATTGACTGCATACTCAGAGGTCTATTTACATACATCTAATCTGAATCTTTATTCAGTTTTGTCCATGAGAATTTTTTGATGTGGTACTGAAATGTCTCCACACAGTAAAAAGTATTTATTTAAAATTTATCTAAAATTCAATAGCAATAATTTTATTGTCTGGACCATGTTATCATCCTCCACTCTACAGCAGACATAAAGGCAGATTTCTGAAAGATGTACATCACTGTCACAAGATACAAGACAGAAAATCCAGAAAAAGAGAATGATCCATGTCTGGAGATGCAAGCAGGAAACTTCGAAGTCAAATCCTTGCTCTGCCACTGATTGTGTTTATGTCCTTAGAAATACCAATTAGCTTTTCTTTTTTCTGTGTTGGTCTTCCCTGAAGGGTTAATAATGTTATTTCCCTATCTCACAATATTTGACAGATAATACATATGAGACTCTGAAGCATTTGAGCACAAGGTTTCCAGTACTAGCCTATGAAAGAGCATTTGATAGAGGCTCAACACCATACTCCTGTTATGGGCTCGTCTCTTCAATGCTTTTACTCATAGCTTTTCATTTACATCAGCCCAATCACCACACTGCACAGCTGCACAAAGTGCAGCCAACCAACAGTCAAGATCTTTAGAACCAGCTTACACACTTCAGTTCATACAACCAGCTAGACCAGTGTTGAAAGCTTTTAAGAATTTTTGTCTGAAATTACTCATATATTTTTGCTTCTTTTCTTTCTTATTCCTCCTCCCACCTTTCTTTCCCATTTCTGATCCTGAACCATACTGAGTTACCTCTTGTAACACAGGCTTCTCAGTCCTCTCCTAATTGGCAAAACCCTCCTGGGAGGATGACTTTTTAGCATTTCAACATCTTATATTATTGCTGTGATCTTTTCTGCAGAAGAGCTGCCACACACAAATGATTCACGTTCAGTTTGCCAAATGAGATGACTAATGGGAGTGGACAATAGATCTGCAGAGGGACCTTTTTGTCTCATTCTACCCCATGCATGTGCAGATATATCACCATGCAGTTGACTGTAATTTTGTGGGGGTGGCAGGAGTTATTTATAACATTTTTACACATTCAAACAAGAAAATAATCCTCCTGTTTTCAAAACCGTTATCTCTCAGAGATTACATATCCTCAAAGTCATATTAAATCCTAGTGTAGGGTATAAAGGCTTTTTCTAATTAATTCAATTTGGTTATGCAGATTTGGTTCTGTCTACATAATTTTTTCACATAGCATTTTTAATATTACCTCTTTTACAAAGAGATTAGACTTCAGAAATTAAAATAAAAATCTATGTGAAAAATAGGATGACGCTGGTCTGGCTTTAACCCTAGCATCTGCTTCTTCTGTAAGCTAATGGCTACTGAGCAGACTAAACTTCTTAAGTTGAAATGTGACTGCATAAATCATGCAAAACAATTCAGAGTTTCTAGACATCAAGAGGCTTGCAGACTTGAGGTGTGATTGAAGAGTAATAATGTACTTTTGTCAGTGAGTTAGCCTGGGTCTGAAAAATAGACTAGCTGATTGAAGGACTTGACCTAATGATCTCATTCTTTTATCTCTACTCTGTCCTTGTTTCCAGTCCACTCTAGATCTTTTTTCTCCATTTCTTAGTAGACGAAAATTTTCCCTCAATCCCACTTATGTAAATGAGTTTCACTGAGCCTGTCAATTTTGGTGAGATCACTTTTTGCAGTACCCTTACTATTTTCAGCTGATGTGACAGACTTAGCTGTAGGTAATACAAATGACTTTGGCATAGAGATGATAGGAATTTTTTTCCAGAAAATTCCTAATTTCTTAGATACAAATCTGTTTGATTAGAATAATAACACTTTAGGCAAGTATAGGCAAGATTTCAGAAAAAAAAAATTGTTTGTACAAACAAAAAAACTAGTCTCATATACCAAGAAGCATGAAAAAATATACCTACTTAAATACAACTATTTAGATTTATCTTGATTGCAACATGTGATAGAAAGTTTAGTGTACTTTTTATGTCTTAAATAATTTCCCATGTAGAAATTATCATTATGGGTTTACCAGGATTTTTTCCATATCCTAACAATTATTTTACAAATCATCATTGTTATTATCTAAAATCTGTGCTAAAGAAAAACCTGAGATTTCTGTTCATGACCTAAACCATGTTGTACTCATCTTGTTCCAGCAGAGAAAAAAAAAATCTGAGCCTGACACCTGAAACAAATTATTTTCTTCATTCCACCCAACATTCTGTATATTTCCAATGCAGGTAAAGAACTTTTAACATCCTATTAAACACTGTAACTAAAAAGTAATTTTAAGGAACAAAAAGTACAATATACATTCCTTACACCTTTTGTAAGTTACTTTATCCATAGTTGTCATCTTTATCATTAGAGCAGAAGGCTATTCTGATCTTAATAGAATGTATGTGAATGGCATTATAATTCACAGGTGATTCCAGATTTTGATATTCTTACAGAAAATGCAGGTTTAACTTTGAATGGTTGACAGGGAAATTAGTGAAGACACACGGCTTAATTTAGATATACCTGAAAATGGCTGCTAACTGTTAGATACCTTCCAAAAGTATATTTTCTTTGAGCTGCTCTATCACAGAAAATTAAGAGATCACTTTGCAATATCTTTCCATTATCTGCATTATCAATCATTTACGATGTGCTTTGGCTGTTTAAAAATAAAAGAAAAATCATTGAACTACTATTGCTAAAGATAATGCTGCTTGAAATTAAAAGAATAGTTTTTCTTTATGTTGTCATTTTCAGAGTGCAGCAAACAACAGATTTATTTTAATATGCATTCATAAAGTACTGCTGTAATTTTGTAAATGTTATTTCTCTGTCTCACGCCAATATTATATCTGTTACTTCCTACACAAAAGGACATCCATAAGGAAAAAAAAACCTGTCTTACTTTGCTTACTTTTATAGCTGATTTATTGTTTCTAGGGATTTAATCAAAGTTTCCCCTCAGAAGCTTAATTTTTGAAACCAATTTACATCTTACTAGCTATTCCAAAATACAATTAATCAGCAGAAGACCCATTTTTATGTTTAAATTTTTAGCTGAGAAGGGGATTTCGTAAGGGGAAATTCATCCAGTACCAAAAGGTTTGCAAAAGTTCTGCACTCATTATTTAAGACCTCTGTTGAAGCTATAAGTGAAACTCTCAGTGGTGCTTGCTCAGAAGACTTTAACCCAATTAAAAAGCCCTTGACAAAATAGGCTACTGCATTTCAGGCTCATTTAGCCTCAGGAGAAAATATCAGGGGTAGGGACATGACAACATGGTCAATTAACATGACTTCAGATGTGTTAGCCTGGCACTGCAATGACATTAACTAAAATCAAGTCAACTAACACAATTAAACAGAAGACCCTCTTTACCAGTCCAAATGTACCCCAGAGACTAAGAAGGATGACCCAATGCCTGGCAGATCCTTTCAGGGAAGACACAGTAAAAGCTCCATCTGGAGTACCATTGCATCCTTAGGTATAGCCATGTATTCAAGTCAAACCTGAAATCTGTCCTAAATCTGCCCCTCTACTCTGTTCTGGTGAGACCCCACCTGGAGTACTGTGTTCAGCTCTGGAGCCCTCAACACAGGAAGGACATGGACCTGTTGGAGTTGGTCCAAAGGAGAGCCACAAAAACGATCTGAGGGCTGGAGCACCTCTCCTACGAGGACAGGCTGAGGGAGCTGGGATTGTTCAGCCTGGAGAAGAGAAGGCTGTTGGGAGACCTTATTGCAGCCTTTCAGTACTTAAAGGGGGACTATAGGAAGGATGGGGGCAATCTCTTTAGCAAGGCCTATTGTGACAGGACAAGGGGTAATGGTTTTAAACTAAAGGAGGGTAGGTTTAGACTGGATATAAGGAAAAAATTTTTTACAGTGAGGGTGGTGAAACACTGGCACAGGTTGCCCAGAAGGGTTGTGGAGGGCCCATCCCTAGAAACGTTCAAGGTCAGGTTGGACAGGGCTCTGAGCAACCTGATCTAGTTGAAGATGCCCCTGCTTACTGCAGAGGGGTTGGACAAGATGACCTCTAAAGGTCCCTTCCAACCCAAACCATTCTATGATTCTATGATCTTGCACTAATCCTATGTGTCTCCTGTTTCTCTTGCATAGCTGATTACCATTCAAATGCCTTACAATTGCAGTGAAATATAATCCCTGTTCTGATTTCTTCTGTGATGTATTTACACTGTATACTCAACAGGCTAGCACTGGTATAGAAACCTGTTAGTGTTGCCTGCCGCCTGTTATAATGACCCCTTGCAAGGGTTTAATTGGGTTTTTTTCTTTTGCCTAATTTTTCTTTTTGTTTAAACCATTTTAATCCTTCTCTGGTTTTTAGTCCCACAGAATAAATATAGAAGATATTTATGAGCCTCTCAGGCCTCGTCTTCTATACCAAACAAGCCAGCCTCTCATAATCTGGAATAAGGTAGACTTCTATTCTTTTGCTCATCCTAACAGCCTTCTCTGTACGTTTTCCAGTACAATTTTACCTTTCATGAACTTCATTAGCTTAAATGGTATTCTTTGATTTAGAGATTCTGATTCTTTATTGAGGTTTTCTGTCTTCAGTGGCTTCACTAAGTAGTATTCTTAACTGCTCAAATTTCAACTTATAGAAGTAGAGACTTCTCAAGTTTATCCAGTCTTCCTCTGCATTCACAAACTTAGTCATCATAAAAGTTCATTTCAATATATTATCCCTTTTTCTGCTTTCCTTCATGTCTTTAATTTTTTATTTCTTTAAAATATTCCCAAAATATTTTATACAACATACTACTGAGATCGTATCAGCAAGTCAGTAGTTTGTTTCATAACTATGGTGCTATGTGTAATAAGATATTTGTAATTCTCCTGTCAAATTTTATGGATTTATTTTATGCTTGCAACTGAAATTTTTCTGTTGTACAATATGCATTTACTCCACTTCTGGGGATGGTATTTAGTCATATACACCTGAATTCAACCTTTTCCTATAGTTTTTTTTTTCCTTATTTAAGCTACTGATGCAAGACAGCTTTTGCATCTTTGACCTGCAGATGCTAAGGCTCCTCTGAGATTCTTCCATCCAGATTGCTTCCAGACTTCAATTTTATAAACCATAAACCTGGTTTTGTTTACCTTATTATTATCACTGAATCATATTCTTTGTCTGGCTCTCCTAAAAGATCTCTATTACTTAATAAAGGAAATAACATGCCCTTTTGTTGCTTGTATGATTGCTAGGTTAAGAAATCTGTTAATATCTCATGAAAAAATATATAGGTCTAACTAACTTTAGCAGCAATTATTCTCCAAACTACAACTGGGAAGTTAAAGTTTCCAAAGATTCCCATTGAAGGCTCTACCGTCAGGCTAATTTGACCCCAGCTATTTGTCAGAAACCTTTAATGTTACTGTCTCCTTCCTTTTTGTATTGTTTGTCCTCTAGAGATTTTGTCAAGCACGTTTTCATAGGATGTTTATGTTACTTTTTTGAGTTGAACTGTGGACGTAGAAACTGCCATTAGGAGTTTGGAGTGTCCATTGTAATGTCTTTCGTCTTCTTTAATCGAGTGTACACTTTCAGCTTTCTGATAAAGGGTGAGATTAACACACAAAGCAAAAATATCATCACTTGCTTTGGAAGTTTCTTTGACAAGTGGTCATTCTACAAACAGTTCATTGAAATTCTAGATTTTCAAGTGAAAGTGGAATATTCTTTCTAAATGTATTGACAGACTAAAGATACAAAACTAATTTAATACGTTTTGAATGGAAAAGCCTCACTCACTGTATAGGTCTTAAAGAATAAACCCTAGCAAATTTTAAATATGAGAACAGAGACGAACACAAGAACTTCATTGAGCTGTGGGTTTGTGTAGTGTGATATTGACAACAATGAAACAAAGTTGTCCAATGTAACAGATGACTAGAATAATGCAGATGGAAAGATAGAAAAATGCAAGTACTTTTACAGCATTAAGTAAATTCTATAATTTGTACCAGATGTTAACACCAGAACTTTTGCAGGGCTTCATTTAGTCAGATGCTTTATCAACCTAGCAAATGGAAAAACAATCTTAGCTGTCCAGTGCATATGAGGAAACACCTTTCTCACAGCTGAAATCCAGAAACTCTGAACTGACATGCAGCACTTTTACCTGCATCAGCTTGTTTACATACTGACATGAAATGAACCTTCTTGCCGAGCACATAAAACAATGCAAAACTTCTACATGATTTGTAGCTACCAAGCTCTGTGTGTGTTTGTGTGTGGCAAGCCACGAAACTATTAAACATTTTTACCCCTATCCTTTTAATTTTTTCTCTCCATGCTTTGTTTATTGCATTCATTGTGACCCATCTCAGATTTGAACCTGACCTCTTCAAGGCAGAGATTGTTTTCTCTGCATACTTTGTACAGAGTGAAAATTGTTTTGGACATCAAGTAATTTGTTTCAAATAATATTTGAAAGAACTATGAATTGATTTGGATAATCACTGTTAGCTTGTCTGTTAGTGAATCAGAAAGAAATAACTACATTTGCTGAATAATCATTTTAGATTAGAGTCTGAAAAGATTTGTAAAGGAATCTGACCAGCTCAAGTAGTTTGTAATTTGTCTCAAAATTCTCCTGGAGGAGTCTCACAGAGGAACTGTGGCAAATGCTGATTCTTGCATCTAAGAAGAGTTTTTCCATCATGGAGACTGTAGGATTTTACAGACCTGTAATGACTGTCAGACATTCAGGTATGGATTTCACCTCTTTCCTATGACTCAGAATAACACTATAATGATCTCTTTGTTGTTTCTGCATAGTAATCATAGAGGTCAGCTGTGCTACTTTCTGTAATTTCATGGTTTTCATAACCACAAGAAGCAATAAACCAAAGATCTCTCAATTATCACTATTCTAAACTTCTCCCTCAACTCTCTTTTTACTGAAAAAAAATTAAGACAAATAGTTATTTTAGCAGTATTTGCCCTTTCAGCACAATGCATCCAATGTTGAGTATGAAACTCATAACAACTAGGCATACACCACTCAACAAAAACTGAATTTTTGGTTAAATAATATAAAAAATATATTTTCTACAGGTTTCTGTACAAGAATGTCATGATTATTCATGAAAATTGAGCTTACTGTCACAAAGAGACTGGGCTTGTTCAGCCTGGAGAAGAGATTGCTTCAGGGGGAACCTGAATGCCAGAATGTACAAGGAGGACATCAAGAAGGTCTTTGCATGGTGGAAGGATGACATAGACACAAGTTGAAATAACAGGCATTCCGCCTAGATGTAAGGGAAAAAAATTGCACCAAGGGGGCAGCTCAGCAATGGAACAGTTTGTCCAGAGAGGTTGGGCAGTCTCTGTCATGGGAGATTTTCAAGAACAGACTGGATAAAGCCCTGAGTATCCTGGGCTGAGCTCATAGTTAACCATAAGCAGAAGGCTCCTTCTATCCTGAATTTTCCAATGATCCTTTAATCCTATATCTAACAGAAATATGGAATATGATATTGAGCTATTTGTGTGGATGTGTTGCACTTGTAATTGTATGCAGATACACTAAATACATATTCCTCTTTTTATCCATGGAGAAATGTCACTGACAGTATATGGGCAAAAGAAGAAAGTTCTTATTCAGCTGATTTAATGGTTTTCACAATAACTAATACAGTAGGGGACCAGGGCTGGGGTAGTCTAAGTGCTCAAGTAACACAGATCATGAATAATTATATTAAGCTTACCACAACAAGTATTTAAGCATTTTGACTTATTTGCAGAAAGACAGGACATTTAATCATTGTAAATGTACTACTAATCGAAGAGAATTTCACCATGTATTAACACATATTTTCTTATGCTCTTATGTACCTATATGTACAGCAACACACAGCATATGTCAAAGACATAAAATAATTGAAGCAACCATTTCATTACCTACAAAATAGTGACTTACCAAGATGCAGTCACAGGAATATCAACATAAACATACAGCTAGAACTACTTATAAATACATATTTCAACCTGTCAGTAACTTCACTGGAGAGATTTAGCATAAACAGCATCTGCAGGAAGTGTCAGTACTGTCAATAGTTATTTCACAAACCTGGTTATCATTTCTTGGCAGGCTGCAGAGGAAAACCCCTTCACCATCTTCCTCATATGCACTTATCCAAGTAGCCAAGTTTTAGTGAAGGAAAAATGTATCACCCCTTCTGTGTGAGTGTGTGTGAATAATTTCTATAGGTATCTGTGAGTACAGATGAAGAAATAATATCTGGAAAACTGCAGACTAAAGAGATTAAAAGGGCATGCTGAGACATAGCATGTGACAGTCTCCCTAGAACTGGTATGCTCCAGTGACCAGAGGTCCTGTTGAATCTATAAGAAATGATGAACTGAGAACACCAAGAGTTGGCCAAATTTGTGCACGGCCACCAGCACACGCTGGGTTCAACAACAGACTGTGTATCTTGAACCACATCCAGAAAGGCAATGAGCGCAAAGACTATAGGATTGTGCACATACCTCATAAAAGAAGGGACATTGGGGGACTTTCCAAACACCTACCTGTAAGCCACTGGTCTAACAGATTTCAAACATTCTAAATAGCTGGAACCTGGGGCTTTAGCCTACTGTCTCACAGAAAATGCAGCAGGAGGCTAAAATTAGAGTACTAAAATTATCTCAAATAAAGGCGGCAATGGAATTTACATATCTTGGATCCACTGTGATTAGTAATGCCTAAGAAAATATTTATGGAAATGTTACTTTTGTTCCAGATTTTCTTTATAGGTTTATTAAGCCTAACCACACCCATAAAGAAGGAAAACATTTTTCAACATCTTGACATTGTATGTATTGTCTTGTTCTAGATGTCTCACTTTACTTACAGTTTCCTTAAACAGGAGATGACCTCTCCTGTCAGTCAGAGACAAGTTATAACTTTTAAGGTCCAAGATAGGCATAAATTGCCATTTTGTTTCACTCTCTGATTTTATATTATTGCTTTGATTTGTAATGTACTGCAATTTCATTTGCAGTTTGTACTATCTTTCTAGGGAGATCAATTAAAGATAACCGGACAAATTCTTGATTATATTCAGAGAGTCAATTTTAATATTACTTACAAGAGGGGATTGTAATCTTATCAAAGATGTAATCTCTGCAGTTTTGCTTTTGCTTACTGGGAGGTTTGAGCATTGTAATTCAAACCAATGTGATATGGAATATGAGCAAAGTCCAATTTATAGGTGTTCCATCATATAAGCTAAATAAATAACAGTGTAATGAAGAAAAATCAAAGCTACAAAAAATATTTCCGTTAACCTGCCCAGCAATGCAATGACATTTCTGATAGCATATTGTAAGAGGCAGTGAATCTCAAAGCCAATGCAGAAAGTGAGAAAGGAATCAAAATAATACCAATATTAGAGGAAAATACAATATCTTACTGGATTCAGAATTACTTTATATTGTCATTATATTCAAAAGATAGCATAGGAGCCTTGAAAGAACAATGAGATAGCTTGACTCCACTGAATATGGAAGTGTCAGGTACTTTCTTTTTGTACAGCATTTCATTAATGGTTAATATCAGTAAACTCCAACACTGGTTACAAGGTGGGTGTGAGACCCTTGCCTTACTGGAAACCAGACCTCATATCAGAATGTATAATTTTAGATATCTAACTTGAGAGTTTTGTAAATAAACTGTTGAGATACATAGATTATATTTCTATCAAGCTTTCATTTTACATACATGTCTTGTGGCACTGAAAATCCAAAGTGTTTGCTATTAAACAGCTGTAGGCATTTTAGGTCTCCAGAAATGAGTCGAATTCTGCTGCAAACACTAGCATATTGGGGGTTAAATAAGATTCAGATAATCATTTAGCAACTTTCAAAATGCCTTGGTAGTCATTATTTGCACACAGGTCTAGAGAAAGAGGGCTGAGAAAGGATGGAGTCTTTTCTTGTATTCTGGAGGCTTTATCCATACAAGGCAGGTCACACTAAAGTGAATGGAACCACCCTGACATGTAAAGGCGTGCCAGAGTGCAGTACTGTCTGAGGTTCAACACAATTTTTAATTTCTGCTTGTTCTTCACTGAGTGCAAGACCTAGTTCAGCTGATTTGAAATTAAAAAATAAATTTACGCACAAAAATATTTAATTATTCAGGTTTGGAAGATTAGGCAAGGAGTGAAAAAACATAGCATTTTGTGTACCTTTAGTTACATTTTTGTAAGAATGTAAGTGACTTTGACCTTGCAGCAAAGAAGGCTAAGTGTCCTGGGCTTCATTAGGAGGAGTGTTGCCAGCAGGTCAAAGGATGTGATCCTTCCCCTCTGTTCAGCACTGGTGAGGCCATACCGGGAATACTGGGTCCGGTTCTGGGTTCCCCAGTACAAGAGACATATGGACATGCTGGAGACAGTCCACTGAAGGGCCACAGAGATGATTAAGGGACCAGAGCATCCCTCATATGAGTAGAGCTGGGACTACTGAACCTGAAGAAGGCTCAGAGGGAATCTCATCAAAGCACATGAATATCTGAATGAAAACTGTAGAGAAGAAGGAGCCAGGCTCTTTTCAGTGGTGCCCAGTGACAGAACAAGAGGCAATGGGCACAAAGTGAAACACAGAAGTTCCATCTGAACATCACTAAATACTTCTACTGTGAGGGTAATGGAGCACTGAAACAGGTTGCCCAGAGAGATTGTGTGCTCTACATCCTTGGGGATATTCAAAAGTCATCTGGACCTGGTCCTGGACAACCTGCTGTAGGTGACCCTGCTTGAGCAGGGTTGGACAAGATGACATCCTGAGGTCCCTTCAACCATTTGGTGATTCTGATTCTGTGACTCAGGTAGCTCACATTCATTTTGGAAAGTATCTGAAGTATATCAGGGCTTTCAAGACCACTTTTGGCAAATATGGGTTTGTGAAACCAGGGGAGCGGGAGGAATGACAAAATGGGAGTCACAAGGAACTGGGCTCAGTTCAGCAGTACCATCCTTTGGTGGGCCTGTAATGCCCGAGTTCAGCTACATCCCATCTCACAGGTGTAACTTGGCCTCTTGGGACTTCTTGATGTTAGAAGGACTGCATCCGCTGAGCATCACTTCCATGAGCTATGCTGACCTGAAAGCCTAGTATGTGCTGCAGGCCACAGGCAGCCTCACACTCATCCTAAAAGACATCCACAGGGCCACCTAAGGGCATGTTCATTTGTGGCAGCACAATCTTTTATACAAGTCTTTGGGCCCCATTTTTAGAAGGATTTAGTGGTCTTTCAGCTGATCAAATGCACTCCCAGTGGTCCTAGGCAGATTTGACTAAGCTGCTATGTAGACATCCAGGATCCATGACACAGAGGTCATGGGAAGAGTGGGAGCAGGCAGTGGAAGGTCTAAGGAGCTGGATTTGATAGCACCAAGACAGATAACTTGTCCCACTGTGGATCTCACATGAAATTAGGCTTCTCAACCTCTCTTCCCATTTACAGTACCTCTTTCAGACACAGCTGGTGCCACTTGGCTGTTGTTTATGCAGATGCTCCAGCCATTAGGGACTTCAATCTGGCCCTTCTGCTACAGAGTTTACAGGATAGAAAGCATTAGGCACTTTATGTGAATTATATGTCATTCACAAACTAGATGTTCTCAGCTTCTGTAATAGTCCATCTTCAAGGCCTCAAGGCTGAAGCTAGTGCTCTGAGCATCTAATCAGTAGGGAAAGTTGCAGAAGTGCTTTGGTTGCTTTGAAGCCGCCAGTTGCAAGAGACTATACACATAACTGAATTGGACACCTGGGAGGTTATGCTGTAGTTATAGCTGTGAAAACAGCAGTGGTGCCAATACAATGAATCTAAGCACTAATCTGTTTGTTTGGGAGTCTGAATTATTTTGAAAGCCCTAGCAAATGACTGTCAAGGAGACTTAGGGCTACAGCTATAGCTTGTGATGGGATGTTTCATAGAGGTACTATCTCAGGTCCTGAGGTGGAGTAGTCACATCAGTTTGGGTCCACTCCAATAAGTGTATTTACCCTCTAAGAATGGGATGGTTTCCTGGAGTAAAACCCTGCTGAGATTGGCATAGCTGCTGAATGGGAGAAACTTCAATTAGGAGAGAAAGCTGTCTTTTCTGTTCACAGCTGTGCATGGTAGATATCTGAAAATTCCTATGTCTCTCAGTGACTTATGAAAACTGTACTTCAGTTTCCCAAGTCATTTTAGAGTGGCATTTCACTTCTCTTTCTCGATTTCTAGAACAAAAATATTGATTATTCCACCAGTAAAGAGTGAATGGCAATGGCGGAGTTAAATATGGTACATTCAGGGCTTATGTTCCCATGAGACATCTGTCTCTCAGCAAGACTGTAAGTTTCTTGCTTGCCCAAGCAACAAATCCAGAAACATCTTATTTAAAGCAACACTGTTGAAAAAACACTATTTTCTCATTAGTGTCAAACATTACCTTCTGATACTTGTATGTGTTCCTCCTATTTGTAGTAAAGCTCTGTGATGCTGACCCCAGTATTGAAATTTAAAGTTGGAGCAGCATTTAATGAAAAAATAGTCCAAAATTTTTCTAACCTACAATAAAAACAGTATTGCCTATCTGCTTTCCATTTAGAAAATCTGACATATTTTAAACCAACCTTGAGGTAACACTAAATGCCCCATATTTATTTAGTAATGTTAAATAAAATTTACCACTCAGCAGGGCTAGCTACAAAACATAAGGTTTATTGACACTTTCCTTCTTCCTAAAATGAGACTTGTAATTCAATTATGTACTCATAGGGGAAGAAAATGGTGCATGTTCCAGCCAGCAGCCCCCATTGTCCACATGTGCATTCTCAGATCAAACAGATCTAATAATTCCTTGTTAAAGTCATCATTTCCCATTAGATGAGCAACTGTGGCTGGTAAAAGGTAATGGTTACAGTGTGTTACACAATTAACACAGTGTGAAATGAACTGAAATATGTTTTCTAAAGATGATTTTCAATGGAAATGGAGTATTTAGACTCTGTGTATCAAAAATACAGATCCAAATATGGGCTGTGCTGAATCTTTTTACAAAATTGACAGTATGCTCACTCACAGCAGCTCTTCTACTACACATTAAAATTAGCATGTTGTCAAAAGCATATCAAACATTCTTTAGGACTATGAAAGAGAAAACTTGCATTAGAAGAAAATCACTTGAAGTTGTCTGGGTATACATAAATGATGGGAATGTTTTCAGGCTTTGTAATGGTTTCTGCCACAAAATGTACTAAAAATTCATATAATCACAAAGACTGCAATGGATAATAGACAGCAAGTTTAGTGTAAGTAGAATGAATTCAGAAAAAGAAAATTACATTGTTCTGAAAAAAACCCCAACCTAGCAAAGCCATGAGTGAGCAGTTTACTGTGTTTTCTACATGGTATGTGCCAAATTACCCAAGTATAACTCAAGTAGTCAGTGAAAGACAATATCCAGCAGTTCACAGATACAGAAATTGCTTATCAATTCATGCAGCTTCTGTCTGTCAATAAAGAAAGCAGATCTAGTAGCAGATATCTGATCTGGAAAAAAAAATAATCCATAACTATTTTCATGTAGTACAGCATTTTTTACTACCTATAGGCTAAATTCAAATCCTGACAGAAAATCCAGTGACTCCAGTGTGAATCTTGTCACAGATTTCAGTGGGCTTGAAGTTAGGTATCACATGAACAGTCAGATATGCATTTGAGACAGCTCCAAAACTGAGTACTTTGAATCATGTCAGTGTTTTTATTTAAGCAAAGAGTGGCAGGAAATACAGACCAAAAACTGATCTAATGCAAATACTTAGAAGACTTGAATCCCTCAGAGTGTAAATTTGACCTTGTAACTGACTTCTGTGAAAATGATGTAATATGACTTGCTTGAATAGTGAAATGCTAGAGCATTATATCTCACTCCATAGTTGAAAATACACACAAAAGAAAATATTAACTCTTAAATCAAACACACTGTACCCATTTGCAGATGACGTCCAGTTAGGTTACTTCAAATGATTGGCAGATAGACAGAGTTTACAGTCAAATCTCTTATAATCAGCAATTTATTTTCAGTCCACAGACCTTCCAAACTACTCTTTGTGATTCAGATTGTTCATACATGATTTTGTCAATACACTAAGGGCATTTGAAAGTTCAAACTTAAAAGGAAAAATTGGCAATAATGATGCTCCTCAATAGCTCTTTTCAGAAATCTCAAAAAAATGACCTGTAATTGTAGATCAAGAAATGTTGCCATCTCTCAGCAGAATGGCTTTTCTTCAAGTGAAATATGTGCAATAAACGCCTTTACATAATTGGCTAGTGTAGTGGTGAAGGGGAGAGAGGGAAGTGTGAAGATCTTCACACAGGGCATACAGAAATGGCCATGGGTAGGAAAATGAAGTAGATCTGTCTTGTTTCCTTGAACAGCAGGAAGCAACATGAGTGAGAAGAGACTATATGGATGCAAGATCTAATGTGGTGTTACACAGAAAAGCTGCTCAGCAGTCATTTTCTCCTCACAGCAGCATAGTCCTTGGAAAGGTGAGGTTCCACACTGTCCCCTACTTAGGCTGATGGTTAACAGGACTAGTAACAGCAGAAATAGAAATAATTGAAGAGTGGAAGGACCCACCTCTGACAGAATGTCTGCAGGAAATGAGCCAATTTATGCTGGTCAGGCTGTGAGGCAGCTGAGAATAATTGCTATTTTAGTTCTAATAGTGAACAACACTGCAAATACAACACTGCAAATAAACTCTGAGTATATTGACTAATCAGTGAACAAGTAAATAGAGAGAGAGAGACTGCCCTCCATTGCAATGTAAATGGTCTTTCCTCTGTTTAATTAAGCTGTAGAGTTTAGGTTCACAGAAGGACAAATGCACCTTGAAGCCCATCAAGCTTGTTCTTATGACAGTGAACCCAAAATTTCACAAAATTCTTGCTTAGCTGATGACTGGCCATACAGTCACCTTGAATAACCAGACTCCCTTCTCCAAAACTCTTCAGGCCAAAATTGTCCTTGTTCAGCTGTTGTCTATCAGGAGAGGAGGTAAAATCTACACTTCTCACAATTTTTAACAATAAATCTCCAGGACACTTGAAAGCTCCTACTCTTCTTAAGTACTGACCACAATGAACATTTGAATACCTAACACATGCCTAATCCTGAGACATTTCTCTTCTTGAACCCCTGGAGGCATTCAATCTGGTAGGCTTGTTCAGAGCACATAGAACAGAAAAGAATAGGAATTATAGCCTTAGAAAATGCAGCTACAGTGGGGAAGTTAACAGATTAAAGAACTGAATTCACGTCTTCCGCTTTCTAGGCAAGTGTTGTAACTAGATATTTCTCATAGGAATGGTGAGGATGAACCCTGTATATTAAAAGGGAAATCTTTGTTCAGTTCTTTGAAGGAAAGAAAGGACTGAGGGATGATTCAACTTATACTGCAGCTGTCACGAGATCTGATTCACAGAAAAAGATAAGACTGAGTGGTTGGAAACAACAGGCCAGGAGAAGAAGAAATTGAAAACTTCTTTTACCAACAATCTTCAGAAAGGAGACCCGTATTAAATGAAATCACTTCCTCACTTCCAGTCCAGGCTCCACAAATTTGTTCATGGATTTTTTTACAGCCAGGCTTCACTTTGCATATCCTGAGAACTTACCTCCCTCCAGCCCAAAAGCTGTGCAACTGTATCACCTCAGTGATGTTCACATTTAAACCCATCACAGAGGTTTATTAGCACAGGAGAGTGTGTTAATGAACCTATATGCTTCCTCCTCATATTCATTCAGATCAGAGCACTGGCAAAGTCTGCCTCTGTCTGGAAGTAACCAAACAGACCTGCACCTTTCTTTTCACAAGAAGCTACTCCATGTGTTATGATAGCCACATTAGAACCAGAGGCAGAGAGCTGACAGCTAACAGTAAAACAATGTAAAGAGTAGCCATAGGTGAGCTTTGTCTTCCAAATATTTGCAGTTAACATTTTATAAAGAAGGATCAAATTCAGTTTAAAACTAAATGACCAAAATTTAATGATGATAAAAATGAAATAATATTTATAAAGGTCAAAATTCTTGTTTTGATGAGAAGGTAATATTAACTTCTAATGCAACCTTGCATGACTCCTCTTAACATGTGGTACCCATTAAAACATAGGAGCTTGTCTTAGAGTTATACAAAAGCCATTTCCCCAAACTGGAACCTTTGATCCAGGCAAAGATTGTATTTGTAACACATACATACTAACAGGCCAGAAGTAAGGGCTACTTCTAATCCATTAGGAACTGTCAGCATAAATCCCAAAGAGACTAGAGATATCCTCCTCTGGACAATTATTTCACTCATTAATATGAGAAGGAAATAGGCCTTTATTACTTGTCATTGGTTCCACGAGAAACACTTTTCTGCCTTGACTTTACACACAAAAACCTGCTCGAGGTTTAAAGTTTATGACCTTCCTTCCTCCCAAAAGCAGATAAATGATAAAAGTATCTCATTCCCCCAACACATGAAAGAGTCTCTTCTGGCGAATAATCTGGTTAGTTTTCTGTTTAGTCACGAAATAATAATTACTTCAAACTTGTGTGATTGTAGTTTAAAAACTGTAACTGTAAAAATGCCATCTTGGTTATTCTGGCAATGTTAAGACCCCAAAGGTGCCATCTTGCAATGATTTACAATATGATTAAAGACTATAAAAAGCTGGTGTAGTAACTTTGAAAGGGAAAAGGGGAGGAGAGGGATACATTACTGAATACCAATATCATCCTGATAAATGGGAGGAAATTCAATAGACACAAGTGCAGAGTACTACACTTGGGGCTTGTCTACACAATCAGGTTAGTACAGCAAACTAAAGCATGAATTTACAGTACACTTGCTGCTGCATACTAACTTTTCATGCTGAGACTCTTGCTAAGCACTAAGTATAGCTCTGTGTGATGTCACGTACTCCACATGTTGCACAGAGCTGGCATTCCTGCAGGCTGCAAGTATCCACAGGGGAAGCTGGCACAGAGAAGCTGGTGTGCTGTAAATTTGTACCCTATCTTACTGCAATTTACCAGTGTAAATGCTCCCTTAGGCAGAAAAAATCAAATGCACAAATAGAAAATATGGAATTATAGGTTTGACAGCATTACTGCAAAGCAAACTGAAGTCAGCATAACCATCATAGTCAGTGATAAACAATGAAAAATAACTATGATATTGGTATTACATACAACACTGTTACTAGTATTTAGAAAGAAACAGAAGAGAATTATTCATATTCTGCTTTGCTTACTACTAGTAAGACATCATCCAGAATAGTCTGTTTTCTTTGGGGTTCCACACTTGAAAAGGTAAGCAAGTTTTAGAGCAGTCACAGAAAAGCAGTCAAATATGTTATAAGAACTGAGACTGCTTAGTCTAGAAAAACTGTGGCTGATGGCTGAGTCTGGTAACAGCTTTCAAAGATGTAAAAGAATGCTATAACAGAAGTCCTGTTTACTCTTTCAGTCCAAAGGGATTTGGAAGGAAATAATTGCTTTGTTTGCAATTGTGATTTTCAACACTGTTATTTTGGAAACGCTGAGGTATGCCATCCTGAGGAGTACAAGAGCAGGTCAACAATGGGAGCAAGACATGCCAGTTTTAGGAGGAAGAGTGAGAAAAAGAAAGAGAAAGCGAGAGAGAAAGAGAAAGCGAAAGAGAAAGAGAGAGAAAGAGAAAGCGAAAGAGAAAGCGAAAGAGAAAGAGAAAGAGAAAGCGAAAGAGAAAGAGAAAGAGAAAGAGAAAGAGAAAGAGAAAGAGAAAGAGAAAGAGAAAGAGAAAGAGAGACTTGAACCTTAGCTTCCCTTGGGGAAAGGGCACAGGAGTATATGGTTTGAGAAATAGTAGCTGAGTTTTGGGCCAGATTGCCTTGAGAGAACAAGGAATCAAGTATCCTGAAGAGTCCTAAAAACAATTCATAGTTTAGCCAAACATCTTTAAGTGTGGTCTGAGTATTCTTGAACATTTTTCTGGGCAGGAGCTCAGAATTAGACAGCTTTGCAACTCCCTTTCATTTATCTCTTTAAATCTATAACAAGGTGGACCTTCTAGTGGCCTGTACTTGGCTCAGGTATATTCTTTACAATTAGCTGCAGGGCAGCAACATCTATTGATTGAAGCCTGAGAGCAAGTTACTGGGACTCTAATTTTATGTCTGATCATTTACCAGTTTTCAGTGTCTCGTCTAACTTATCTTCCTCATTTTCCCTATATGTAAAAAGAGATTATAATATTACATTTATATTGAAAAGAATAATAAATAAACATTACGTTTACAATTATATATAAAATTATGCTTGTATTTATAGGTGGTTTTTTATTATTCATTTGCATTTGATTATTTAATTGGCGTTCTATGTGCCTCCTAGTTATCCATATACGATTTTCATCACTGAACGGGTTCTATACTGAATTTACAGCTTGCATGTTGTAATGGGTGCAACACATCTTATATTAGGAACCAGCTAATGTAAAAAAAGAAGTCTTTGAGCTGACCACATTTCTCTTCCACAAAGACAACAGATGGAAAATATCTAAAACTGAGAGATGAAAAATCAGAACCTTCTGGGGAGAGGGTTGAGAGTAAGTTTAAAGTGCCAACTGGATAAACTGAAAGTTCTGGAAATTTGTAAATTCAAAATGTGAAGGGGGCAATTATAATAATGTAAAAGAACAACCCTCCTTGGAAAGAAGGGGTATTATATATGTTTAATTAGTGTGAATCCAGACTCCTTTCTTTTTGATCAAGCATTGTTTCATGTTTTGATATTTAACTTAAGCTTAGTGACAGGATATCTTGGCCATCAGCAATTATCCATTTAATCAAGGACAAACGTTCCTTTTAGAAAAAATAAAGAACAGTTGGCAAGAGAAAATAGCCTTGAATTGTCCTTAGGTGACACTCGACAATATATGGATAAAAAGGGTTAAGGTACTACATCTGTAAAGACCACCAAGGACCCCAGAGAGAGGAAGGAATGTGCTGAAGGACCTGAAGTGGAGCCAAGAAAAGTGACTTAATGTCATTATGCAGCCTATGCAGATTAGAATGAATATGTATTAGATAGGCAGATTATGTATGGACTTATTGTATAAATATAATGAGGTAGCCGGCTTTGGTGTGCTGGATTTGTGGAAAACCACTGAGCACCCAGGCTTGCACAACCCTGAAATATATTAGTGTGTGATCATTGACTCATTGCACACTGGGTGACGAATCCGCTTTTTGGACAACAATAACAGAAAGTTGTCTTCTGTTGGCAACTAACCATCAGATCTTCTAAGCCATATAAAAGTAGCAAAGGGAACACAATGTAAAGCCTTTTTAAAAACACTGTCAATTATATCTGGAGGAGAATGAGAGGAAGACGAAGGTATAGAATAAGCCTACAGGCTGGCAGTTAGAACTGTATATTAGCCTGTTACCTAGAAACATACAAGAAATAACAGGAAACTAAATGGAAATAGCGTGTATTTACTAGCAATGGTGTGAAATTCTATTATTGATTTGTTCTACCTCCAATCAAATTACTTTGCCTTTCAGTGATATTTAGACACAGGCAACAACTTTCTTTACATCAATTCCCAGCCCTACAAATAAAATACCTACTTTTTTTAATGGCATACTTAAATCTTTACCTGAGGATTAATTATAAATACCACTACCACTTTTTACTTAGTATTTCTAAATGAGTTAATACAATCATCTCATTAGTTCAATTTTAGTAAAATATGTAATGATATATCTCTTTGGCTCCTATGTGTAAAACACATTAGTGTGGAGCACTGATCACGTGATCTGAAATAGGCAAAATGACTTAAAACAAAAAGTAGAGTAAGAAAAATCACATCAAACAGTGGAGGGCATACCAGAAATCAGTGAGAAAAGAAAAATAAATTTTCTAATATATGACATCACAGCAGCTATTTAGAAGTAGGTCTAAGTAATTTGCTATTGAAGTTCACAGGTAATTCTTACATCTGTGAGGTTAGAAGTGTATTAAAAATGGATATAAAGAGGTAGAGTTGCAGAAAATAGTGGTGTAGAAAAGTAGCTACTAAGATATCTGAAGACTGCTACTTCAAAACTCAAATGGTGAATGAGAAAGAACACTGGAAACCAGTATAATAAAGGCTTGCCATTTCTATTAGGAGTAATAAGGAACAGCTCATTAGAATCAATTTTTCTGCCATTTGAGACCTGAGAGAGACCATTGGAACTATGAACATGGAGGAAATTCTTTAGAAAAAGGTAATGAGACCCTTTATCATTGGGATTCCGTCTAAAATATTGCATTCACTTGTAGTGTTTAACCATAATAGAGACTGAGAAAATGGGAGTTGTTCTGAAATGACCAACACAGTTCTTCTGGAGTGGTTAATAAAAGGCAACTGTACAGGTAATACTTGTGCAAATAGCAAAATTATCTAAATGGAGAAAATTTGTAAGATTCCCATGAATAAATGAAAAGAATGCTTTTACAGCAATAGGAGGAAAAAACTTCTTTCAGGGGTCTAAATTCAATAACAGTATAGTCTGCAGGGGAAAAAATGGTAGAAAAAGTTTGAGAAAATAATACTTCATTGGAAAAGGGAGACTTTATGCAATAAAATGTTTATCACTCTAATAGTTATTAAAGAAACAGTGGCCAAAAAGTAAGTCTCTGATACACAGAGGAGATATCACCCCATATTATGGATGGAGTTAGTACTGGAAAATACTGGTGAGCTCTTGAGAAAAACACAGTCCAAAGTTTGCATCAAATATCCAATAAAGATTATTACTCCTGTTTTCTGAAAGGCTACAGCTATATTATCGAAGCTCATCAGCTAAAAGTTTTCATTAGTTGTTCTTAAGTCATGGAAGATCCATTTGGGAATCTCCTTGTTAAAGTCTCATTGACACACAAGTTGTGTTGCTATTGACTGCCCACATTCTTAACTGGGTGTGACCTACAGGTCATTAACAAAATAAAGACTAGCGCGCTTAATGTCACACACTTATATAAGAGTCCCTTTCATACAGTTTATTAGTGAACTTCACACTTGGAGGGTTAAAATGAATAATTGCTAGGTAAATAAATGCCTTTCCTCTACCTTTAGATTTAAGCAAAAACAAAAACCCCCAACCAAATAAAACTGTCATGAATGCAAGATCACCATGGTTCCTGCCACTCAAGCTCTATTACTTCTGTTTCATTCAATATCAGCAATAACAGTTCTGGATTCTAAATGCAGCTGGTAGAATGGAGTCCAGAGTATTTGCCTGAAGTATGTTTTAATTGTTGAAATTTCCTTGCAAAAAATTCCAGCTTTATTCTCAAGACCTCCCTGCTCTATGACTAATCAAAATACTCTACTTTCACCCAAGAAATTCAGAGATGCTTCATAAATATGGCATAATAAACTTCACCACAACTATAGCTATTGGATATTGTAAGAATTAAGATGACTTTTTATTCATGCTTTATATGTGACCTCATTTTTTCTCAGGTCGCCTGTTTCTAAGTAAGCTTTTGCATCTCATTATAGATTTGTTGTGACCTAGGTGAGGAAGTAAAGGTCTCATGTTATTTATGCCTCTGCTAACTCTGGTTTTACTTATTTTCCATGATGAACAGATCCGTAAATCTGGGCTTTTCCCAGGAGCTCAGTAGACCTTCCATAAAATACTGGACAAAGTATCTGATTTACTTTTTGAAATTGCTAATTTCTACATCTTCATTGATGTGTATGAACAGTTTCAACTTTATAAAATTTTTTTTGTCCCTCTAATTTCCTGTTAACAACAGGCAGAAGTTCATTTCACAGACCTTCCCTCATAGCAATATCTCTACTTGCTACATGGTTGAGGTACACTTTGAACTAGGAATAAATCTCATACATGCTCTATCTTCTCAAATCCTATCATTGACAATGGGACTAAAGCTCTCTTAGAATTAAAGTTCAAGTGAGTCATTGGTTTCCTCCTGATCAAAAGCACCTACAAAAACTACATTTGTTCCTTTATCTCAAAGGCAAACTAAGATAATGGTTTCAAAACTATGTATACCATGCAGAGGATGTCAGTCCAAGCTGAGGCAGAGATCCACCAGCTGTGCCCTTCAAACAGAATAAAAAAATTGTATAGACATATTCCAGTGAGAAAATAAACTCCTGTACAAAACAAAGCAATCTCCTTGTTAGTTTGGGTGATGATAGTACTTCAACTAATTATCATGGAACATAGAAAACAATGAAAAGATTTTATTTTTAGCCATAGGATGCATCAACCCTTTTGGAGGGATCATGTTATATGTATTAGATCATATTGTCAGGTTTGTACTACCCAAGGACACACAATATTCCCACAGTCCTGCAATTTACTGTATCTTTACAAATGACACTTCAATTTTAATGAGTCCTCCTTTCACAAACAGTAAAAAGTGTTAACCTTATTCAAATTTATCTAGAAAATTAATTAATCTGTGGATTTTAGCTTAATTTCAGTAAGATATTGCCCATTCTTTGGGGAAAAAAAAGAAAAAAAAGAAAAATACCTTTTGTTAAGCAATAGTTTGTGCTTCCACTGTCAAAATGTTTTTGGAAATGGTATTCATACTCATATATTAAAGTGGTAACAGGGTAAATCACCAAAGGACTTTAGTATAAATGACCATCAAAGTTTCCATTTTTTAATACATGTCCAAAATGAATTAGTTGCTTCACCTCTCATAAATTCCAGACTGATACAGTGGAATCAGAAGTTTTGCAAAGGGTCAGGAATGTTTGTATTTCATTCATGTATATATTGAAATATAGTACTTTTTTGAGAACTGTGCATATTTTTTCAAAAATGTAATTTCATAAACTACATGCCTCAAATTTATACACACATGACTTACAAGAACTCTACAGTACATTGTTTTGAAAATTGGGAGTCCTTGGCATCAAAACTCTTTCTGAATAGGTATTGTATACTCGTCTCTGTATTATGCAGCTCTTAGCACAACAGATCCTTGATGGAGCCATTTGAGGTCTCTGGCAATGTTAGACACACAGTTAAGGACAGACCGCTAAAGACAAGATTCTCTTCCATTTCTACATGAATTTGGATACAATTTGACATGGAGGACTCATACAGTGCTAAGACTATTGTTCAGTATCTTCTGGTGAAGAATAATTCTGCAGAACAGATGCCTAAGCTTTAGGTTGGTTTTGCTGTAAAAGTAGCAGATATTTTGTAATCCCTGTTTTCCTCCACAATTCTCTAACACATTGTTTTTGGAGTAGTTTGTGCTATTCCTGCAGGATTCCAAGTTACAGCATAAGACTCAGAATGCATGAGGATGTAATGATTTAATTACAGTAAAACTGCCCTCTGACTAAACCCCCTGAGTAGTATTACTAGGCTAACATGCACCAGAACACTACAAGACTTCCATTCTGCTCTCCTATAAATGGAGTTTGAATGTTTCTTTGTTCATTGTAAATGAGTACAGTAAATTTCAACAGTTTCTGATATTATACTTTTTAAGTAAGGGAAGCTTGGAAAGACAAGGGCTTTGTAAAGATGAAATCATTAGATTGCTTACTATACATGCAAACTTGGGAAAAGGAGAGAAAGAGATAAAACTTCACGAGTGACTTCATACAGGGGGAAGAAAGTATATCTTCTGTCCCATACTGAAGTATTTTGATAAAACTAACAAGTGAAAGTCTTCCAGCTTTTCATCACTGTTCCTTTGATCAGTGATTTTTCAGTGTAAAACCACCTGTTTCCTATATCCTGGATTCCTTTTCTCAAAAGTACAAAAGCTGACACATAAGTTTTATCACTGATACATCCAAGGCAAGTTTAATATATTGATCTTTGCCTAAGTGCATGATCCATGTTTTTTTTGCAATAGGAATAATTGGTTTCATTAAAATATCCCTATTTGTGTCTCCTCTATGTAGTGAAAATAAGACACAAAGCATGCTTTAAATGTTCAAAAAAAAAGTGAACAAAACCAGTCTCTTCATTTCTTAAAAATAAATAACTCAACCTTCTTTAATCCTAAAAATATACCTTTAGATATATACATCTTTATTACCTCTAGAATTAGTGAGTTATAGTGAGGCAACATTTGCCTGGCCTAGCACTCCTTTAAGGCATTGTTCATGTGGAAGACTCAGATACCCATATATACATTGCTCAACTGAGTAAACATATCCATGTTCATTAAATTCCTTTTTCAAATGGCAAAACAAAAAACATTCTTTAAAAAAGTTAGCAAACACAAAACATTTCCCAAAGAGACTGAATGAAATGCAATGATTTAGCACCTAAGCAACACATTATATATTTTGATATTAGATCACTGTTTCAGAACCAGATCACCAAAAGAACTCTTCCAAGTTCAAACTTAAGAATGCTTATGAAAACAGCAAGTTCTTCAAAGGCTTAAGACTAAAAATTAATATGACTCACTGTGACAGAGGCAGATAAAGTACCAACTACCACAATTAAAAGGGTCAAAACCATTGCATGATGAATACTTCCTTTTTGTATTCATGTTACTTGAAAAGGTGCTAAATATATATATATATGAACAGACTGTATGTACTTCATATATTTATAGGAAGTTTTAAAAAAGAAAGAAAATAATGAAACTATACCAGTAAGAGTATTTCACATCCATTTTTCAGAACTATAAATGAGAACACAAAGCATATAATGCTCAGTCGTGATATAGATTGCTAAGGTTGTTAATCATATTTAACACTGGAATTCTACATACTATTAAATCAAAATCTGTATTGAACTCAGTTGCAAAATTCCCATTGACTTTAACAGAGCCAAGATTTTACTCTTGGTTATAGCACAGATTACTTTATGGTTTATATTCAGAACAGTTATTTTCCATAGAGCACAAATGAGGAAACACTACCAGTATAATAACAATTCCTGTCAAAAAAAAAAAAAAAAATTGTATCTCAGCATATTCCTGAATGAGATCAGAATCTGGACTATATGGCTTGGAAAATTTCTTTCTCCAAATCTACACAGCGTGCAAGGTCACAAGGTTGTCCTGGGAAATGTCATATATAATGAAGAAATTCCCACAATCATATCTGTTCAAAGGAGCCAAAGCAATGATGATATGGAAGTCTCCTCTCCTACTTATACATCAATAGGAAAATATTTACTTGTTAGTAATGTTATCCATTTGCTTTATTTCATTCTTGTTTAAGTTCTGCACATTTCAGCAACAGAGGACCACAACTGGAAGTTGTTTCAAACTTCTCACTTCTTGAAACATTGGTGGAATGTTTATTGGGACTTTGGAAAAGCTGTTCATGATGCTGTGCATATTTGGAAGCTGACCCATGTCTGCATTCACAGCTTTGATACAAGAGCACAGAACCTGGGGGTGAGGGTGGAAGGGGTAAGGAAGCATTGCGAGGTATGATAATTCTGAAAGATATAAGAGAAATACTGAGTTCTTCTTTGGCAGCCTTCTTTTAGGCACAGACTCATTATAGTTGCTGGTTATCTGGATGCTGGGGTTGAAGTATGCCACTATACACAAAAAAAAAAAAAAAAAGTATATATAAAAGCTATGATCTTTTTGTTTCTAGGAAGAAAATTCCCTCATACCATAAAAAGGGATCTCTTCATTCCATAAAGAGAGATCAGTGCCTCAGAGGAGGCTAGAATTAAGGCAAAGGCAGGCCTGTGTACACAGAGAATGGCTAGATGTTTCCCCACTTCTAAACAGTAATGAATCATTTTCAAAAAATCCTTGCTCCTTCAGTTTCTTATGCAAGTGGGGGCTTCCACTCAAATTAGCAAGACCCTTCAGTAATGAGATCTGCTTGCTAGGAGTAGGGCCTGAGAAATTTTTATATATTTTACACATATATCTATATGAATTTGCACACACACACACACACACACACACGTACATATACACACACAAACACGCACACACAGAGATTTATAAATATATGTATATATATGTACATATGCAAAGAGACAAGATTGAAAACCATGTCAGACTTGGAATGTTATCCACTTGTCAGAACCATTTAAACTACTATCTACACAGTACATATTGAAACTCAACTTTAAGATTTTTTATTTTTATGTACAGTTCATTTTTTTTTCTCTGGAAATAAAATATCTAAATACAGACAGACTGTAATGTTGTATATGTATAGCTTTCAACAATACTTTAGCTGAATAAATGCTTTGTACATAGTTCTGTCTTTAAATGGAGTTTACAGCTACATTGATAAAACGGATTCCTCATTTCGTTGATCATTTTTAACCAATAACAAGCAGAGAGACAATTACAAGTTAATATTAATAAGCAGCTCAAATAACACCGGTTAAATTATGTACAATACAAACCATTCATACAAATGAAGACTAGGATATTGAATTTGTTACAATATTTTGTAATAAAGATAAGACAGCCACTTATAACTTACATGTTCTCCACCAGGCATTTTCCTTCTTAGAGATCAGTTGGAGAGTTTTTAAGTAGCTTAGCTGGCCTAAACTCAACCAGGTTTAAAGAATCAGAGCTTAAAGAGTCAGAGAAACAAGAAATCAGAATGTCTGCCACATGTAAATTCCAAATGTTTGCCCATCTTTACTAGTAACAGGCTCGCTCCACGGAAAAAGAGCCACTTAACGCCACCTCGAATGTGCCTACTGTATGCTGGAAAAAAGTCACGATGCTTTTCTGTGTTCATATGGTAAGAAATACTGAACTCTAGACACACATTTTTCCCATTTTAACAAGTATTTACTCCTACAGTATTATTTACCAGTACAGCTACTCCAAGCAGTAGAATGCATGAGTGGGGATTATTGATTGGCATGTACTCAAAGGACTTTCAAAGAGATTTCCATAACAGTCTGCATTAGAAACCATTCTCTGTCTAGTTAATCCATTTTGCTTGATGATAGGTTATCCTGAAACCTTAGATATCAGAAAATGAAAGCTCTCTTAACAGGAATCTCAATAGATGTGAGCTGAAAAAAGTGTGTGTCTTTGTGTATGTGTATGGTTTTATTTCAAATCCATAGTGATTTACAACTAGATTGATACATGGAGCTGACTGGGCAAAAATTACATTAGATTGTTTTCCACTAACATATTTGCAGCCATTTGACATCAGCAGCAGCGGGTAGACACATTCCAGGCAATAGATGTGGCCTTCCTCCTTGAGGTTACAGCCCTGTCATATGACCTCTTTTATTCCCCAGACTTCAGTCTCAGACACGTGTTGGTCTTCACCCTGATGGGAAGTAGGGTGTGTCACTGTGGTAGTTGTAATCAGGACACACCTTCTGTACTAGTTTATAATCTGTACTATAAAAGGAAATGTAAATACAGATTACTTTAAAGGGCTTGGAGCAGAGCCATGACACGTGGCTCTGGGTCTGCTCCTGATAACAGGTTTTTGAAGGGTCATAGTTGCAGAGTGTGTTCTTGGTAGCCTTGTCAACCTTTTCGTACTCGATTCGACAGTTAAAGGACTTGGAATCTTTGGCATCAATCACTGTCTGTTGTGCCAAGTCAAATTCCACTATTTTTGTAGGGGGCACTAGGCTCACAGATACATTCCCTTGACCAGTGGAGTTATGCCTGAAGTAAACACTGAATGTCCCATTGCCATGGTCAACTATTTTTCCCGTTATTAACAGATTTAGCTTCACAGTCTTGATGTTAGAATGAAAATCACCCCAGCCAAACATTTTCTTAAATTTCCCAGTCTTGACGATGGGCCGTCTCTTTGCTCTGGGCCGAGGCTCTTGCAGGTCTGTGGAGTTCCTCAGCCAGTCCCAGAGATCTTGCTCAGAATAAGTTTCTGGGGCATCGTATCGCAGGTCCAAATCTGTATCGTTTTCCTTTCCACGAAAAGTCTGTGACAGCAGTCGGCTGATGGACAAGTCTTTGCTACTTTCTGTCCATATGTGCTTTAGTGTGGATTTGGAGCTTCCTGATTTTAGAAGTTCTGTTTTTCCTCCATTTGTTAAATTTGCACAGGTAACCTGAAAAAGAAAGAAGGGAAGAAGAAAGAAAGGATATATTGAGATATGTAATAGAAACCCCATAATTCCCACCTGAGACCAAAATGATCAGATTTTTTAAGAAACTAAATTATGTCTCTGTACTCAGTGAAACAAAACAGAAATGTCTATTTTCTTCTTTTCAAGTAGTTATTAATTCTCCTTTGCCAGTCTTTTACACTGGCCTTCAGATTTAATCCCAGCCATTCACTTTATTCTTCAGCCTACTTCTGTTATGATGCCTGCAAGTGATATGTATGTAATGAAGTACTGCAAAAACTAAGGTACACAGCTGTGTCACCCTCCAGTCTGTATGTGGCTTTCACTGGCCATTTCTCATCTCAGAGTGAAGTACTCTTGCTTTAATGTTCTCTCTGCAAAAAGACTGTGTCTTCCAGCATCACATTCATTTATTTTTGCTGCCCCTGCAGCCCACTGTCAGGGTGCTGTCTTGGTGGTGCCAGCCTGACCATGCTCAGAGTCCATGTCATTATAAATCTAATAATAGTAATATAATTTCCCTACTCCTTTTATGAGTACACATTGGTCTGTGTTCTTGACTGGGACCTTCAGTCACAACTACAATATAAATAATAGAATAATGAAAATTTTAATGAGCTTTGCGTCGACAACTGTACATACAGTGTGCTGTACCTCAATTAATGCAAGAGGAGTCACAATCTTTTCTTACAGTCCCTTATAGATTAGCTACTGATCTGCCTTGTCTGTAACTAGTATGATATGCATTTCTCCTTCCACACTTTACTTCTTTTTTCACACCTTCCTCCACAAACCAAAAAGTGATCTGTGCAAGAGAGAAAGCCATTTGTGTGTTTATAAGAAAAATAGGGCCACCAATTTAAAAGTAGTATCAAAAAAATCCTGCAAAATCACATTTTTAAAAAAGACAAAATCTTGCACCAAGTTCCTACAAAATCATAAACTTCAGACAGATTTTCACAGAATTTAGTCTCAGAGCAATTTGTCTTATTTATATTTTTTCTCTTTGCCTTAATTGTGTAGAAAACAGAGAACAGATGCAGCCTTGCAGCTGTCTAACATGCAGCACTGGTAGAAGGCTCTGATGGAGTGTAGCAGGGAGGGCTGGAATTGGCAGGGGGCAGCAGGTAGATGGGAAGGGGCCAAGAACACCCTTAGTCCCATTCCCCCTAAAAATTTGCACCAGACATATTGCCACATTTTGTAATAATTGGACTGCTCTGAAGAGGCCATCAAGCTTCTTATTTCCCTTTTCATGGCTACATAGGAGATTCTGAATATGCTTGTTTTATTCCTCTGTGTTCTGGCACTGATTTATGTGCTCCTATCATACTTGAAGTTATATCCTCCTCTTAACTTAAAAATAAATTGAGTGTATTCCCAACCCAGGAAACCCATTGGAAACCAGCTAGTATTTAAATCATGGCCCCTCCCTACTGGTACAAGTGGAGGTATATGTCACGGAGGATATCTATCACAGCATGGCCTTTTCATTTCCTAACAATCATGGAATTGAAGCATGCTTTCATTAACTTCAGTGCTTTTTCAAGGTCAGCTGAAGGCACATACATAAAATCAGTCTAAATTGTCTTAATATACTGATCACATAGGAAGTATGCCCCCAGCCTTTTACAGTAAACAAATAGGTAAATAAATCTGTCACATCCCACACTACACCTCCCCAGTGCATTTCAGGTTGGTGGGCCAGTAAGGGTAACAGATAAAATATGGGTTTTATTCAGGATTGTGCCAAAGAAATTACTTCCTCCTCTTTTGAACAGAAGGAAGGATTAAAACACAGACTAGCATTTTGATAGCCAGTTTGTAGCTGCATCTTAACAGCAACACAGTAAGCCAGGAGAGAAGCTGTAATGAAATGCACTGATGGCGCACTGGTTAATGAAGCAGCAATGAAGATGTCACAGGGAGAGAGAAAGAGACTCAGAATATAATTTTGCTGTGGCACATGGGGAAGGAGTGCAAAATACGAAGAGAAATGTGGTGAAAAGGAAAAATGTGCCTCTCTAGCATGAATCTGTCAACCTGCTATGAATCTAAGCAGTTAGCTAGCAGAGCTAGTATACCTGTAATCTCTAGGTAGGATACAGATTGCTTACCACTATATTTTTCTTTGCTCACAGCTTGTTTTTCCTTTGTTTTCCCTTCTGCATCCAATGATTTACATTTCATAGGATTACACTGCAAATTCCATGTAACAAGATGTAGCCGTGTAAAAACCTCTTAAAGGGAAGGTCTCTGTTTTTTCAGATGTATAAAACTGAACACCAAAGAAAGGAAGCAGGTATTTTCTGAAATAGTTGCTGACAGATCCAATACATGTGGTTTTTTTGAAACCCAGTATGTGTCATGGAAATGGATGATTCAGATTCTATGCACACTGTACTGCTTCATACCTGATCTAACAAATACAATTGATTGTTACTGTCATCGATTTTGTAATACCTGAAAGACTTCTGGTCATGCAGTTAGCCCGGAGACCTCTGTGATTTTCAGTGTGGGTAACTGGCTGCATTCATGATTAAAGGGTTGAACCTGGCCTCCCTAGTCAAGTGTCTGTGTAAGCACTAGAAAAAACAGCCCATAAGGGTTAATAAAAAAGGTCTAGAATTCATTGTTCTTCACTAACATTTTCCAGCCAACTGCTTCTTCATATACTGTTAGTATACTATGTGCTATAGAAAGTAGCTATATGTATCCTCAGAGACTCGCACACCCAATAATACAGAGCATTGCTGTGTAATAGAATTTCTGCAAATGCAGCAGTTATTTTCAGATGAAATAATTCACAATTTTCTTCCATCTCTCTTCTTTCCAACCACAGGGCTGCAGTAATACAGGAAAGATCATGCAAATCCGTGAGTTTTTGTACTTAGCAGTGTGAAAACTAGCTTACTGAAACATAGACCTATTTTAGCAGTGCATGAAAAAAACAGCCAATTTAAAATGGCTAATGGAGAGCTAAAACACTGAGCAGCCCAAATTCTGTGGCGGCTTTTTTGTCCTCTTCCTCAAGTATATTTGCATATAATTCAGGAACCTGCATACTCTACCTTATCAATTAATTTACCATAACCAGAGTTGCCTTCTGTTCCACAGCCAAGTGCCACTCCCAGACAAAACACTGAAAAGTTTGGCCCCCTTGTATTGGGCCTGGCTTTGACTGAGTTAATTTTCTTCAGAGCAGCTCATAAGGTGCTGTGGTTTAGATTTTTGACCCAAACCCTGGTAACAAACCAATGTTCTAGCTCTTGCTGAACAGTGTTTGCACAGCATCAAGGCCTTCTTAGTTTCTCTCTTGGCCCCTCAAGTAAATAGATTGAGGGATGCACAACAGGTTGGGAGGGGACACAACCGAGCAGATGACCTGAACTAACCAAAGTGATATTCCATACCATATAACATCATGCATAGCAATTAAAAGGAAAAGAGGGAGTTTTAGGGTGGGGGTTAGCCATCTTTTGCTCAGGAACTGGCTGGGCATCGCTCTACTCATGGGACGTGGTGAGTGTTGCCTTTGCATCACTTGGTTTGGTTTGTTTTCTTCTCTCTTCTTCCACTTATTTTTCACTTATTAAACTTTTTTTATCTTGACAGCCAAATTTTCTTGCTTTTGTTCTTTCTTTCCTCTTCCCCTGTCCCACTGGGGAAGGGGGGGAAGTGAGGAAGCAGCTATGTGGTGCTTAGCTGCCCACTGGGGTTAACCCACAACACCACTACAGTGCAATATATCAATGTTGCAAAAGGGCTGAGAAGGGGTATTTCCTCCATGATGCATAGCTAGAAGTGGTTTTGAAGGATTATGATGTCAGCAGTGTTCGTATACAACAATAGTAAGGAGCAAAAAGGTGTAGAAATGTTTATCCAATGCTACAAATGTCAGTGGAAAAGCACTCAGTAAGAACAGCAGACTGACATTTTTGTTCCAGTCTTGTACTTTTAATGGAAAGTATGAATTTCCACTCCCTAGTAAAGTTTACCGATATCAAAAAGGTACAAGGAGCTGACTCCCTGGTAACTCTTTTCCAATGGATAATGACAAATTGTTATTCCATATCTTCTTCTGCTTCTAGGAAGGAGTAAAGACAGTGGTTTCACTGGGCACAATATCCCAAAGCGTCATTAAAAAAGACACAGGAATTGATCTGTAATTCAGTTTTTACTCCATTAAAATGGAATACTCCATTCATTCTTTATCCTCCTTTTTGACGGTGCATAATTTTTTATGATGATGTTTAACATCATTAAATGTATTTTAATGAATATATGTAGTTCATTTAGGACTTCCTAAAGGACAGGCAGTCTATTCGTCTCAGAAAGTTTGGAGTTCTCTGTCAAGACACTGAGCCCTGAATGCTTTTTCAGGTCAAACCTCAACATTTGGAGCAGAGAAAACAAACTTGGAAAGGGATCTCGGGAAGCCATGAAAGACTCAAGTGGTGATTTAGGCCCTCTTCTCAGTGTAAACTCAACCATAGGTATATTAACATTAACTTAAGAATGATTAATTTGAGATTTAAAAAAAGTAATTATTCAAAGAGGTTCAGAATGTCTCTTGATTTCTCAGTCTTTTTATTCTAGCTCTGTTACAGTTCATTACCTATAATTACAGTATTGGTTTAGAAATTATGTATTTATTCCTCCAAATGTATGACTACTTGAGGGCAAATGAAAATGTAAACAAACAATCTAATGCTCAAGGTAGAAAATCTCTCTCTTCAGGTAAATAACTAATCAAAACCAAGATCGTTTTTGCTGGCATAACACTATAAGAATTTGGCAGCACTGTATTTGCATATGCTCCATATACAAGGATTCAGAATTTTCTTTCTTCGGTCAGATATCTCAGATGCAGCATGGGTAAGAGAGTACTGGTGGACATAACTATAAGCTGGACTATTATTAAGGCAGGACAGCACTCAGAAGATTTTAGCTGGATCCAGTTTCCCCACATTAATCCTGTTTATGTAATGGGTGGAGGAAATCCTGGACCTAATTTACTATGCTACTTGGATCAATTTTTCTTCCTATACCTGCCTACACACTGTACAAAGTTACTGGTGCCATGGAAATATTTTATTCAGTGAATAATTTCCAGACAAGTCAAAGCCAATATTCCACAGAAATTTGATGATAAATAAAGAAAATGAGAATGAAAGTTGATGGAAACATGATTATGACAGGGGGGAGTAAAACACAGAAAACACTCGCACCTGTTACAAACTGATACTTCAGAAAGAAAGGACAAACATGGAAAAGACGCACATTAATATTTCACCTAAACAGATCTCTCTGGTTTTAACTTACAAGCCTTTTTGCCACATGACATGGAAAGAATAAGCATGTGGATTGGTCAATCAAAAAATGCAAACTCAGATGAATCTGACAAATGGAACTGTAAATCAGGATCTACTGTGTCAAATGAGAACAAAAAATTGGCGATGCAGGATCAAACCAAAGACTCATTTAGAAAAATGTTCTGTCTCCAATAGCAGCTATAAGAGATGCCTGGAGAAGAGCAAGAACATGGCAAGCATATGACAGCCTCCTAATTTCTTCCCAGCTGTCAAATATTTCTAGTTTCCTCTACTAGATATGGTTTCTGCATATGTTTTCTGTTTCAGTAACTCTCAGTAGACTGCTTTTCTGTGTATTTGTCCACTCTCCCCTGACCCTTTGTAAACTTTTAGCCTCCATAACATCCTTCAGCAATGAGTTCCACAGCTCTGTTCCCTCTTACTGTTTGTTTTGAACCTTGCTCCTGATGCCTTCTTTGGAGAAGCCTTCATTCTCCAGATGGAAAATTCAGTCTCTATCCACATTTTCCCACTTTGCTGCTATACTTCACATATTTATTCTACAAATATCAGTGAGTGGAAAATTTGATGATTTCTAACTGCATAAAGAAGCCTACTTCTGGACCACCAGTGCAAGCCTCAGCTGTATTTATTCATAGTGGTAAACAAATATTGACCGCTTCTCCTGCCTTGACTATCAGCCTCCTGTGTCACACGAATAATTCCTTGCATGGAAGCCTTTCCATACCTTTGAATTTCCTTTGTTTCCTTCTCTGAGCCTCCTTAGTTCTGCTCTCAGTTCTGTCTTTAACATCAGGAACCCAGAATGGCACACAATATTCAAGATGTGGCAGAACCGTGGTCTTTTATGATGTCAAATGGCCTTCTATTATTTGTTCACTCATTTTCTCTGCTAATTCATAATATTTTATTTTATTTTGATCACTAATGAGCACTAAACTGATGCTTGCATGGAACTGTCATAACCCCAAAATCTCAAACCTATGTATATATGAAGCTGGGATTTATTTTTTCCCCATGTGTTCCATTATTACAATTATTACCACACAATTTCATTCCTTATTTACTGCCTATTTACTAATTCTGATAATATCTTTCTGCTGTTCCTCACTGTTGGCTCTTATCTTTTGTTCTCTGAAATATTTTATGTCATCAGCAAACTTACTTACCTTTCCCAGATCATTTACAAATATATTGAACAGCAGAGGTCCTTGCACAGAGCCCTGCAGAATTCTTATGGCAATCTCCCTCCATTACTGACCATATAAAAAAGAAGCACCTAAAGTTTTCAACAATATTTTGTGAAGTAATCGCTTGGGATCATTCACTTAAGCATAACAAAATAGAGTTTTTTGTCACACAGAAACAGGAGGGAAGGTAAAATTTTTTGTACTGTCTTTAAGTTAGGAAATTGAACTTAATATACACTGTTACTGCAATTTTTGTGTAGATCTACCTTAGGATTCATAAAGATCAGCTTAGTACTATCAACTGTACTTAGCTCAGCTTTAAATTCTGTATTTTTCTTGTTTTAATCTATGAGCTATTGTGCTTGTTCCAAATGGCCCTTGTTAGAAAGAAAATGTGGCTACCTGAGCTTTTTTCATCATTCACACAGCAGTTGTTATGCAAGACCAGAAGCTGATATAAATTCAGCTGACGACAGCTGATACAAATTCAGTGAAATTTAATATCATTGAAATTAGAGTGCCTATATCAGTTGATATCTGTTTGAGATCTGACTAAGAATCAAAGACTAATTAGAAAATTTGTACCCACAGAAAGATGAGGACTCTAATAAAAGAGTAGAGACACTGCTTTGTTTAGAGACATAATTCTTAACAGTTGTTAGTCATAAAATATTAAGATATTGCAGTGGGCTGTTCTGCAAAAGAAAAATAACTAGCACAAGTTACAGCTTTACAGTGCTCTTCTACACAGTATACGTTTTCTGTTATAACTAAGTCTGAAAACTAGCAAGTCTCAAATAACTTTCAGGGAATGCAAAGGTGATAAAACTCCTTGAATGGTTAGTTTCCAGTGAGAATACTTAAGAACTACCATGTCAAAGTTTGCTTTAGTGTCCTCTTCCTTGCATTCATGATGACTCTAGGCTAATCTATGACACTGCCACAGGCCCTGTGAATGAAAGTAACAGCCTGCCACCACATATTAGGAAAGAGTCAGAACATGTTCCGTGCAAGCCCAGTCCATGATCTAGGATGGGAATGACCTCACTGATCACTGCACTCACCTGGAATACAGGTCTTAGGTCTAAACTATTCATCTAGGCTTATTCCATAATCAGGAGAGAGAGAGAGAAACAGAATTAACTACTTCTTTTATCTCCATTAACTATTGATGAACCTTCAAGGATTGAATAAATGCTCTTTATCTAGATGCCTAAGGGTAAGCAAGAAAAATCTGACCTATGGTGCAAAGTTTGCCCCGGAGAGAACACCATGGAAAGAACACAAAGGCTGCAGGCTGGAAGCAGGACAATGATAGCTCTATCTAAATGCTTTCTGAAATGCTCTAGTCATGTTCAAGGCCACTGCTCCCTATACATCTGCAAGCATGCTCAAGGTTGTGCTGTGTTACTTACACAGCAAGGTGTGCAGACTTGCTAGTATTCCTCCTCCGTCCTTTTAGATACAGGAAGTTTCCCATATGGAGGTTTCCTTTCAGAAACACTGTAGCTTTGTATTATTCTGTTATGTTTTGGGTTTGATTTAATCATACAAATAATTTTCACGTGTATTTAGAATCTGAAAAACAAGTCTTCTTGAGCCTGTTTGTTGACTAGTGACTAGAAAAAATGTTTAGTAAGCAGGCATTTAAGAAGTGTTTAGTCATCTAAAGATACAGATAGGCACTTGAAATCACACTTAGACTGTAATTATGGAGACATTTCTTCAGGAAGCACTGCCCTAACTGATATTTTTCTCTTTCTCTTTTTTCTCTGCTTCACTCTGCCAGTGCTGCCCTCCCAGCTGTAGCAGTATAGCTCTTTGTAAGAAACTATGGCTTTCTTTTTCCTCTCACAAACTTCCAGAGTGGAAGTCGGACTCAGAATTAAATATCCAGGCTCCTCTAAGTGCCTGGAGAAACTGGGAACTTTGAACCAGGAACCAAAACCACAGATCCACAGCAGGAAGCCATGAAAAGCCAGCCCTAAGAAATGTTCCACCCTGTTCCTGGAAATCAGGGGTGAAGACAGGCACTGCTGTCACTCTTGTCTTTCAAAGAAGGAATCTCATTGTTTTTCCTTCAAAAAGGTAGCTCCCAGAGAAAAAGGAAGTGATTGTAATTGACAATTTAATTTAAGAGCTTGAGAACATTAACAAGTCAAACCAAAAGTCCATCTAGTCCTGTACAATATATCCAACAATGGTTAAAAATTTATTTTTGTCAAAGAATTCAAAATCAGAGAAAGAATATACTACTTCTACCAGAAAATCTTTCCCATCTTCAAACATTTGCAGATCAAGGACTTGTTAATCTGGATTTGTGGCTCTGAATTCAATAACCTTCAACAAATATATTTTACAAGATCTTGCTTGTTTCTGAAACTTCCAGCATCTGAAACACCCTGTGACCAATAGTTCCATCTCTAACTTCGGGCTTTCTGAGGAACCCTCACCTCCTGTTTGTTTGAACAAGTCACCTCCTAGCTTCATTTAATGCCACCTAAATTTTTGTCCAGCAGGCCACAACAAAATCTAGCATAGCAGCAGCATTTTTCCTGTGGGGTTCAGACAGAAGCTTGGTGTCTGGATGCTCAGGCCAAGCAGAGCTGTAAAAGTTTATGGCTGGCACTAGGGGAGATTCCAGATCAAAAAAATGATGTGTTGTCTGAGTGACAGGTACTTCCAGAACTAGGCAGCTCCAAAGGTGGTAGTCAAGGGGCAATGTAAAACTGTATTTCTGGAGTACATAGGAAATGTATGGACTGTCCTGGCTCAATTTATGGGCCAAATCTTGATCCACCACTAAAGTAAATTTTAAAAATCCCAGAGGAACAGAAGGATGAACATAGTGTGGTATTATGTAGTTTGTTTTCATTTTCTTGCCTAGTTGGGGCAGAATGGAAGGTGTTTGGTTTGTAAAACATCATTTCTCTTTCAATTTAGAAAACATTACACTATCCCATATAATAGACTGTGAGCTGAAGGACCAAATGAGTTACAATATGCTGTGAATTTTTTTCTAATTTTTTTATAGGTTACAATTACACATAACAATTTTGCAGCTTTCTGCTTTTTGCCTTAGAAGTGCAGGAATTTAGCCCAAATATTTCTAATGGCAGAAATGCAAGTGAATTTATAAAGATTTGGGAAAGGATCGAAATATAACCATAGGAAATATCCTATTAACTCTTGCCCTATGTTTTACATTTTTAGAAAGAATTTAAACTAAAGTCTAGAAGCCTACTGCCTATGTTGTCATTAAAGATTTTTTACTTCAGTGGATTATAACTTTTGAAAATTCACCCCGTCTCTGTTCAGCAGGGGATTAAACTTCCATGGAATAAATTAAAGTGGGTTAAAAATGTCTAACAGAGTTTTAAGGCCCCTGTATTATACCAGTATCACAGAGTGCTGCTAACTTTGAAATGAAAGTCTAGCTAGGTAAATAAATTTTGTCAAGGATCTATTGTTCTCCTTTCACATTCCTATAAGCCTTCTTTTATTAATATTGGCTTGCCATTTTCTGCATACATGTAGAGAGTAATATTAAATAAAATTAGATTTTATATGAAAGGCCACAGAGCAACATTTTAATCAAAATTTGCACTGTAGTTTGTTTTACATATAACACACTGAAAAAACTGTTCATTTTCTTAGGGCTTGACATACCTTCTGAAGAAGGGGAAAAATGTGTTTCACACTGGTTAAACAGAGGATATCCCAGTACTATATAATGGATGAAGCCACTGTGCACTATTAACATGCTTTATTAATACTACTCATTTTCTAGATACAGTTTCCAGTTATCCACTGTTAATGTAAAAGTTTAATAAAATTAAAATATTCCCTCATTTTACCCAAATATTTTGTTGCTATTATGTCTTATACTGTATTTTTCCAAAGAAAAGCATTAGACTGTTAATACAGCTGAGTCATTTTCTACATAGATATTCATGGGTGCATTCTAGAAACCTGAATTTGAAAAAAAGGTGTCTTTTGAGGAGATTTAACTCCTACAGATGTTGGCACAGTGTACATTTCTACACAAAGAAATTGTATATCTGTATGAGATGCTCATGAAATACAAAAAAAGACTTGCACAAATATATGAAATTCTATTGCAGAAGTACAGATTCCTTTCATTAAAATTGCCTGTTGCTCACTGTGAGTTATCCATTTGTTGCAAACAGATGAATACTTCAGAAAGGCATTTTAAAAGCACGGAGGAAGCCATTCCACAGTTCAAGAGGCATTTGGCATATCCCTGCTAACTTTTGTGCCTTCATCTTCACCTTATGCCATTGCCAAATACGCATACTGACTTCTCAGAAGTCTCCTATGATCATAAAGACAACAAGGTTTTCTTCTCTTTGAATTTCAACAAGAAGCAGAAATATATTCCCTTTCTAACTGTGTTTGTTTAATAGGCATTGATCATTCATTCATTTGGTCAATAGATATCAAAAACTATTAAAATCCATCTCTGAGGAAAGAGGTGTGCTTCTTTAATGTTGTTCTGGCAAGGAAGGGGAAGATTAAACAGCTATTCTATTGCAAGGGTTCTCAATTTTAATTGATATTTTCTTGGTGGTTTTGTCAAGGTCTGCTAATCCTTACAGGGGTCTGCTCAGCAGTAAGCAGCACATGGGCACTGGCTCTGCTGGGAAAGCCAAGTGTTGCACATTGCTTTCCTGGCTACGTTGTACGCAAACACGTTGCAATGCTCCCAAAGTGCAGAGATGTCAAAGAAATACAGATTGACCTACTGGAAACTAGGAAACGCCACATGTTACATTTTTACAAGATCCAGGCAAAATTTATTCTTGATCCAAATCTGAACAGGACTCTACCATCAGTGTACATTTGCTCAGTCAGGATGCAGGGACACCAAGTAGCCTCAGAAAAAGTACTATCCCCATTTGCTTACCTAGCTGGTCTTTCTGTGACTCTGGACACAGGTATCACAAGAGACCTATTATGCCATTAAGAGGAATGCAGTTAAAGAGTACTAGAAGGGGATACTGTACACCAGTTTCTCTACCTCTTGTAAACTAGTAATATTCATTCAGTATGGTATTTCTTTGCAGTGATTGTCCCTGAACTTGCACAGACCAGTTTTTAGGTCTATGGTACCTTTCTGAGTTGATCCAAACAGACATTGTGAGGGAACCTAGCACAGCCAAACAAAACAGAATAGAATACCCAATAGAAAATCAACATTGTCTGTGCCTGATAGTAGTCTTTTATTCTCTTCCTGCAATAGTATCACACCTAATTAAAAGTTAAAATTAATAGCCAGCAGGATTAATCAAATTCCATATGCAAATATCTGGCTCTGGTCCAATTGCTAGTAATATTGCTAAGGTCATTAACTTAAATCGAGATGAGTTAAGAGTCCTTTGGGCATTGACACATAAGTTGAAGAAGGTTATTCATTGCTAAGTTTTTCACACTGAAATGAGAAACTTAGGAAGAAAATCTGTGAACGTTGCTTCAGCACACCAATTTCTAGGATAATGAGCAGTGCTGTGAGCTTGTCTGTGGAGAACCATGAATCCTCTCCTGTAACATACAGTAGTTTTGATACATTGCTTTAAATTCATGTTAAGATGTACTGAAGCAAGTTGAATATAAGATAGTTCAAGGTCTAGTAAGGTGACATCTTTGGGATTATTTTATGCTTGCTGACTTCTGCTGAGCACCTTCACATTACAGAAAGACTTTTCTTTTTTTAACCAAAACTTGAGTACCAGTATCATAAACCCTTCAGAGACTTTTCCAGTCTTCAGAAAAGGCCCAAACATTTTCAACTAGCAAGAAATATTAACTTAACGTATAAACAGAAATACTGGAGCCTTAGAGCACTTTTTATACCAGTGTAAATACAGTGCATTCTCAGGTTACTGTCTCTTCAGCTCACCTCAGAACTAGCTCCAGTGTCTTGATCCATAACTGCATTTCCAGGCAGGGTGACTAGAAGAAATGTAGCCTTTAAAGGCAAATTATAATGGAGTGCCCTACACCTACGAACTTTCTCCAAATGCTGATGGCTGAAATATTTTAAGTTGCATAGTAACAGAATGACTGCAGAGTAATAAAGTAGTGATGGCATTATATTACTTTTCCTACATAAAGAATAAAAACATAAAATTTATTATTCTGACCTTGTACCTCAAGAACTTCTCAAGTATGTAAAACAATTCAACTGGCCTATCAAAATGGACGTAGACTAAAGGGAATCCTGCAAAGCATGGTTTCTAGAAGTTTTTTGATATTTAAAGAAAATGCTGGAGTCTAAAAAATTAGGCTGGAATCCTTACAAGTTTGGGCTTTAGTATTTACTCAACAGCATGTTTTCATATTCTTAAAGTATAACAAATTCAGGGTTCAGGGAGAATCAGGCATTATTGGTCCCAAATCTACATGAGTTAGGAAATGCAGTGGTACTGAAAATGGACAGAGAAACAGGAAATTTCCACACCAAGTTCCAGAAAGCTTTCATCTTTTCTGACTGATACTTGGAGTCCATTCTACTTTAACCTCAGACTGTTCCAATCATCACCACCTTGACCACACTGAATTATTTGGGCCAATTCCATCTGCAGTTCTGTTCATACATCTCCTGAATGAACAGGATTTCAATGGAGTGATTCAGACAGGAATTAAGTTCTTTGCCTTTCAGAGAACAAACATTTCTTCAAAGACAGGTCAAAATCACCTTATAGTAATATATTCCTATGTCTGCCCAAAAAAGCAAATAACTTTTTTCCATTGTCTCATCCTCTATATCTGTGTGGCTGAGCAGCAGCACAAAACAATTTAACCTTAGCAAGTAAATTTCATTTGTTACCTGCCAAAAGCTGATACAAAAGATAACTATGAAAAAGCAATAAAATCCTCATTGTAAGGCAATAGGTAACATGCCTTTGCTATAATATACTTGCTAAATAACATTCAATGAACTCATAAAAGCATTTAATTTAAATATAAATGCTTAGCTGTTCCATTTTTCAGGGAGTAAATGACACTTTTGCTTGTGTTTCTTTGAAATGCATTGCAGAATAGACATCCTTTCAAAACCCACAGTTAGTGTTATATATTATTACTTTTACTGCAATGCTCATGGACCACCCTGTGGTCAGGGTTAGGGTGTACTAGAAACTAAACATATACAGTCACTGCCCTAGACAGCTTTCTCACTGAAACAGATTTGGCAAAGGCAAAGCTAAAAGATGAAATATTGGCAATGTCTTAACTCAATTGCAGAGCTAAAAGTTAGTACAAATCTCTGGACTTTTCAATGTCATATCCAGGATGTACCAAAAAACATTGATTCCAGTAACTGGTTGAGATACAAAATGTCACTAGCTGTTTAAAAACATATGCAGGCTCAAGGAAACAAAGTCAGCTCAGAAGTGAGTTGTGTTATTGAACTCGCTAAGTCCATATCATCAAGAAGCCTGAAACCCACTTGTAGAGCGTTAAGAGGTCGGAGTTTTCTCCAAGAGCACGGTCACCTGCCCTCAATAGTGAGAAATGTTTGACTTGTCCCTCTGTTAAAAACGACAGTGAAAGTAATCAGTCTTCCAAAATGTGAATCCCTCAATTCGCCCTTTATCTTTCAGCTGTCAGTTAACAGCAGCTCTAAGTAGTCCATAAGCTACCTAGTGAAAAACAAGAATATTTTTCATTGTTTTAAATTTACTTATTAAAATTCTAATGATAGAATTTTTATAAACTTACTGGAAACCAGCAACATCTTACTCACCTTATTCAAGCTACTAGCTTTTTAGAGTGTTTTCTTTCTTTATTTGCTGTATAGATAACTAAGACAAGGGACTGTAGGGCAGCAAGAAAAGTCCAGTTGATACTTATTACAAGATCCTTTAAGCATTTTATCCACCCACTGAAAATTTCTTATGCATTCATTTTACAGATTTTATTGCTAAAATATGGAAGCTTTTTCATCTAGTGGAATCCAGTAATGTCCTGGATTAATTAATAGAATAGATTTTCTGGTAATTTCAGTTTTTCCATGGAGAACAGCATATACACAGATTTGGTCTAAAAGACATCATGTTTACAAGAAAGACATTTTATTACTCACCAGTTGCAGGATAGTATGAGAACATCAAGCTTTGGAATTTACAGTTTAGCTGTATCATGACAACCTAACCAAATGCCTGAAGCCTAAGCCCCAGCCCAAAACCCTAACTCCTCATCCTAAGCCCCTAATATTCAACGTCTCACCTAACTCTAACTCTAACCTCTTTGGTGCCCAAGAATTAGAATAAGGGCAGTGGTTGTAAGTATAATGCACATAATTTAGCTATGATACACCTTCTCTAAAACTTCTCATGCATTTTCAAGTATGATCATGTACTTTGACTAATGCAGAATCAGATCCTTTGCCAGCATCATTGACTACCACTTAACTAATTTTTCAGCAGATCCATGTCAGATTCACCCAGGTGAGGACTGACCACATATATTTAAAATCATCAGAAAACTGTCAGTTTTAAATTGCAGGTTCTTCTGTATTCAGAGCACTTAAAATAATCTTCAGATATGTTTGTGGTCCAAAACATGATTTGTTATCAGTCAGGATGAAAGATTTCCAAATATATCAACAGAACACAAAAAGCTCAGGCAGAGAGACTGCAATTTTCCAGCTTGTCCTTCAGTCCTAAAATGACAGTACTTCTTGTTATGGGGAACAGCAGTAAGGCCTGCGCAGCAGTCTCTGTGCCTGTTCAGTTACTGCCCATTCTAATCAGATTGCCAGCAAGGGATCATTAGGAGTTTGGTGTTTATGATGTAAAATATCTACTAGGAATTGGATTTTGATCATCACTTCATTTTACATCTGTTTCCCATTAACCAATGGAACAAAAGAGTGTTAATCACTCTTGACCTTTCCTGGATTTGAACTAGTAACTTAATTGCTAATCCCTACTGAGGGACTCTGAAGTACACTACAGAGCCCCTGAGGCATGCAGCCTTACCCCCTTTGTTTTACATTGGTTTTAACCAACCTCATCATCAAGAATACCCTCAAACTTGACAATGTTAATTACAGCTTTGGCCATAGTTCCAGATGAAGTATAGATGAAACTGTCTAACTAGAAACATTAAAAATATCTGCTGAGCTCTAGGTGATTCTACAGGAATCAAAAAGTATCTCCAGCCAAGAAGATCTTGCAGACTCATGCTACTGCACTGTCAGGTTGCTCCTAAGAAATGTCCGACTTCTGGCAATTAGAATTCTTAAGGAGCTGGGTAAAAATCTGTTAGTTTTGGCTTCTTTCAAAATCTTCCCCCAGATGGTAATATAATTCCAAACCAGCTGAGATTCACTTTGTGTTGAATTTCATTCTAAAAAAGGATCATACAGCAAAGAGATGAACAAAAGGTTTTCCTCTCCTCAAATTTCAAGCTACAGCATGAAGAGCATTTTCTTTGAGGTTTTTTTTTTTTTTCTGAATATGATTATCTTATTCTAAGTTCCTTATCTCCATATCTAATCTTTTTCCTTGGTTATTTTCAAATTTACATTCAATTATATTTCAGACTCACATTTACTAACTTTGAGAGAAGAAACATAGAGACAATATGGTCTACTATGTACTCAGGTCTTGTAGCAAAGCTTAAAACTGGAAGAACATAGGGTTCTACCTGCACGCTGTCTGCCAGATTAAAACGGCATTAAACTAGCATTAATTTTCCTGTAAATGCCAGTGCCTAGTACTGTTGTAGTTTGTCACATAGATTCATGCTTCTTACATTCATATGTCAATATATATAGCTTTTTTCAAGATTTAAGGTCATATTTGTAACTAAACCTAGAACTACACTTCTATTTCAAACCTGTCTGTTGAAGACTTCTGTATATGGGTTACATTTACTTTTCCGTTATGTTTAGAGCACATCATCATTGCAAACTGGAATGCAGAGCCTACAGCCCTGAGATTGTACTGATTAATATCTCAGAAAGAAATACTAGCAGGGTCCCTCAAAGCAGACAAACTGTGTGGACATGATGCTGCACAGAAGCTAATTAGACCCATCTATCAGCAGAGCTTATTAATCTGGACGTTGTGCTGAGCTGATGCAGCTCTGTGCTTTCTGGTTCAGGAGATAGCTTGTACAGTTCTAGCTCATAGGTCTGCACTGTTTTTGTTGTACAGTATTGGCAGAGCTCTCATTTCCTTCATTTTTATCCACTGAAAAATGTGTATCTTCCAAAAACAATACAAATCACAGTATTTGTATGTGTTCAGTGGAGTGAGTCATTTCCTGTATGAACTGAGTTCAGACCAGTGCTTCATGAAGCCAGTTGCACAATGACTTCAGCAGGCGTTAGGTAGTTCACACAGAGGGACACATTGAAAGGTACTTCCCAGTTTGATGGGCTACCAGCTGCTCAGGTTGCACCTCAAGGGACAAAAAGAGTGCATGGGGTTTCTAGTGTACAAATAAAAACAATTTACAGTACAAACTCATTGCACTTCAGTAGAGTTACTCCAGAATTACACTGGCATGAATGACATTCTAATCTGCTCCACACAGTTACTGAATAGCCCAGTCAATATCAGTTTACTGAACTGGGTAATTAATGTTTGTCATGACTGAGAATATTTTCCCTTTCCTGCTGTCTTGGTCATACTAGGGCAGGCCTACATAGGTAACAAAAATTATTTTTAAATTATTATTTTGGGCAATTTAAGCCAAGAAAGGAAAAAAACTGTCTCACAAGTCTTGCCCTAAGGTCTCACATGAGAGTCCCAACAGAAAGCTGAGTGAGAAAGTGTGTTTTGTGTTGTGTTGGAAACATTTCCTTGACTAGGAATTTTCAAACTTTCATATAACAAATCACACACTAATCCCTCTTAAGTACTTCAAAGAACCAGCAAAGAACCAGCAAAACACAGCAAGAGCCATGAAAAGACTCAGGACTTTTGAACCATTCCCAGCCCTCCTCCTGTTGCTACAGCTCCTCCAGGAAGGCAGCTTGCCAGCTTCCTCAAACAAATTCTCTGCACGAGGGGACTGAAGCATTGGATGGACTCAGTCAACAGGAACTTGTGGCCAGCATGCCAGGCCACCTGTTCTAGGGAGGATCAAGCCATGGAGAGGGGTTGAATTCAATTTCCTTAACAATTCTCTTTACAAGGTGTCCCGGCATTTATCAAATCTCTGCCACCTGGAGAAACTCTCTTTGTATCTAGCAGAGAGGGGGAACAATAGAGCAGAATGCATGTTTCCCCATCCCCATACCAGACTGACACTGGAAACCCCTAAGTAACTGCCACAAATCTTACAATGGAAATACACAGTTTTCCTGGGAAGAAGATGAAGAAACTTCTGGCAGATTAAAAATAAATAAATAAAAAATTCCTCATTCCTTTCTGTGAAAATTAATTAAAACTTCAGGAGACTGAAGTAGTGAAACATCTACAGTTACTCCAGGGGGATGTTTCTATCCAGTGTTCTCTTTTATTATTTACCACACTAAGGCTCAGATGTTTGCAGGAACTTGAAAACATTCACCAGCAAACCCTCTTCTTCTCAGTTATTAATATAGTCAAAAGACAATGATCTTAGCAACATATCTACAGCAAATTATGCCACAGACAAATACATATGAACACCACTTTTTTCCTTTATTTTGCAACATAGAACACAGTAAATAATTCTTCCTGTATTTGAGGAAAATATTTAAATGATTTATTGCTAATATTGACCATTTATAAAATGTAACACAAAAAACAGTTATTGACATGAATTTTGTTATACAGTGAGAACACAATATAAAAATAATATCCTGTTCAAATATAGCATTTTTCCCTAAAGATGTCAAAGAACTTTACAATAGATTCAAGTCAGTCTACTACATAAGAATTATTACAATCATTAAAAATTAGAAATGGCAAAACCAAAGTACTGAAAGTTACATAACTTCCTCAAGGGAACCCAAAATTGCTCTGAATGCCACTTTGACTGTAAAATTGTAGCATCACCAAAAATCAATCCAAGAAGAATCAAGGACAGTTACATTGCATATTTGGTGGGGGTATTAATGCAAATGTGGTCCTAGCAGAAAAGAACAGGCTATAGAATCTGTTTAAGTGGAATCAATTTTAAGCTAATAAATATCTGCTTTCATTAGAAATTCAGGAAATAATTGCAAGATTAAAAATATAAAGTACAAATAACTAATAGCATATTTTGAAAGGAAATGTGTACATTGAAAACCAAATGATGCAATTTTTTTCTTCCCACAATAAATTACCTGAATTGGACATAATGAAAAATAAGATAAAACAGACAAGAATAAATAGCTTCCAAGTGCTGGTCCATCATTGGCAAAGTTGCAGAGAGAAATGAAGGTTTATAGTTGGTGTGGACCCGTGTGACACTTTCTGGAGAAGCAAGCTTTATATTCAGAAAAGGAACAGATGTTTTGGCAGATAGCATAGAAAGAATCCTGTCAGAGACTATAAACTAGGCTTGAAGGGAAGAAAAAAAAAGAGTGTGGAAAAAATGTGAAGTATAAAACAAAAGAACCAAAATGACATGGATAAAATAGAAATGCAGAAAAAAGACAAGGGCTTTGTTAAAATTGAAAAGAGAAAGTAAATGTGCTAAACTCCTTGTAACTTTGGAAGAAGTTTTAAGGCAAAAAAAAAAGAAACTTATCTCTCTTCCACTGACACAGCTCATTGCAGCATGAGACTGGGAGATTAATTTTATAACTGCAGACAGAAATCAAATAAAAGGAAGAGTCAATGCCCTTTTTAAGCATCAGTAGAGAAAGATCACAAGTACACAGCCAATATTAAAATGCAGCCAAGTTTATGGCCAACATTTAAGTAGATTTGTACTGGAAGAACAAAAAATAACCAACTGTGTAAACAGAGATGGGTGTACTACCATCACCTGCCCCTGCACCCAAAAGTTTTCCTCTTTCATTTGTTTGCAGTAAAGAAGCTCATTCTGAACCAAACAAAAGTGTTTAAGAAGATTTTAAACTCAAACTCACCAAGCCAATTTCTGTGAATATCCTCAGTCTTGATACAGAAGAGCTTTGTCAAGAAATTCTCAGCCTACTCCATTCTGAAATCTACAGCTGCTGGACAACAACATTTTAAAATATCATCTTTAATCTCCAAGAATAGCCTCTTCTGAAAAACTTGAAGGAAGCTGGTATCATGGTAGCAAAGCCAGTTAGCCAGGGCTCAGTCCTGCCATCTGCTAAGAGCAAAGTACCAGCTGAAGATACTATGGTACCTCTTGGTGCAAATATCTAAGTTGCAATGAAATGTGGCCACAAGCGAGGTGCACTCCCAGCTGTGCATCTACTGTGATCACACTGATACTTAAACAAGTAGTCATAAAGCGTTCAGATACTGTATGTAAGCTGCTCCTTACTAAGAGCCCACATGCCTGTCCTTAGCATGTAGTAAATTCAAGGTAGGTCAAGATCACTTGTGCATAGACAAAACCAAAAAGTTATTACAGTGAAAAAGCAGCAGCATAGACTTTTATTACAGAATATCCAAGATCACACCTTAACTTCACTGCAGTAAGCTTCCCACACCCTAAAATAAGACTAGCTGGCCAGCAGGGATTCAGCTTAAGGCACAGTTCCTGAAGATATCTTAAAATCAAAGACTACATTTAGTGTTTAATAATAGCTATTTCTATGAGGAGAGACCCATACAGTAACAGTGACTAGAGAAAGAATTAGAAATGTAATATCACAATGAAATTGTTACACACTTTTGTCTTTTGGATTGTAACCCCTATATTAAGTCATTAAAGAGGTGCCATTTCTTGCACAGTAAGAAATAGAATATGTCTGTAGAAACAAGAAACCATGAGAAAATTTACAGTCAGAGGAATGTGCAAGGAAGAGCAGCAAGGAAATGAATACAAAGTCCCAGTAAAGCTGACAGAAAGAAATAAGAAGGTTCACCTGGATAGAAAATAGACCATACAAACACTTTTTCACATTCCATATGTATTTCCATCAGTGGCTTCCATTTAAAATGTTCTCAGTCTTCATTAGAAACCAGATTTTCCTGTCTGATGGACATGAAAGCTCAAATTCACTTCTGCAAATTAACTATGTTCTTTCTGCTTCATACATCAACTATTATGTGCAACGTTATTGCTGGAATTGTATCTTAGCTTACAATTTGATGATTATGGTACATCAGGGAAAAGAGAATGCACCTTGCTCTGCCACAGCTACATTTTTATTGACTCCACAGTACTGAATGGGGAAATTTCTTTTTGTCAGCAAAATAAGCTGGTCTGACTTGGAAGATTTAAAGGGTGCAGATCTGGCATCAGTGATCAGTTGATATTTGCAATGGCAATGGGATGGCAAAAAGTATCTGCTTAGTCTAGGAAGTTACTGCAACTATTTAGAAGCAGAAGCTGAAATGTTTATGCCAGAAACATTAGGGGATGGCAAAGTAGCATACTTTTGCCAGCTTTTTCTCTGGAAAGAATGTGTTTCTTCATGAATAGGGAGACTTTTTGCACTCTCACCACCAACCCACCACAGCATTTCCAGCCTGTTACTCATCACTAAGAGACTGTGAAGTAATCTTTCCAATGGTTCCCACTGACTCTGTAGCCTTCAGGTTTTGTGAGATATATGATCGGTCCTCGTTGGGAAAGTCAAGAGCCTCCCAGTTTAGTTCTTCCAATTCCAGAACCATGAAACAGAAAATGAAGTAAAATCTTTCATCTTGCTCTCACAAATTATCTGAGGCATCTAGCAAGGTCTTTCCTCCTCCTCCCCCAGAGTCCTCAAAATCTTCTTTGACTCTGAAAACTGGGTTTGTATCTTCTGAGAAACAAATTCTTCACTCATTAATTCTGATTAAAAGTAAATCTCCCTTGTTCTGTAAAGAGGAAACAATTGAAATAATTTCTTAATGGAAAAACCACAAGTCCAAAATGCCAGAGGACAGATGGATTGATCAAAAAGACAATGAAGTCTTTCCATTAACTTTGATAGACTTTGGCCTTAAGTCATTAATCAGCATTGTTAAGAACTGTGGGTCTTGTAGAGAGGTTTTGTACTAGAAAAAGAGAGACAAAAAATACAATCTTGACATTTCCACTAGACAAGAAAAACTCAGGGGATGTACTCACAGCCATACTACAGTTGCTAGATTATAATAAGCAGTTTTATATTTAAATAGAGCGGGTCTAAGTGTGGAACTAATGACATTTTGTTCGTCACCAAGTTTTTTGACTGCTTGTTGTCCTGAAAGGTGGCAAACACATATTTTTCTTTCATTTTAGAAATAAATGCAGTGGCTACAATAAACACTGTTTTCCTTTGCAGAATTGCTAGCCCATGTATTTTTCTACAGACATTCTCTATATATCAAGATATTAATAGAAGATTTAAAATTACAAAGACAATGGAGATTTTTTCATCACAGATTTCATGGTTTTTTAATAGCATGCTAAAATAATTTATATTCAATAGTTGTATTTATGTATCCTTGATGTTGCTTCCTTTGTTTGCTGCTATTACACATTACATAGAAAAATTAGTTATATGCCTACCATTCTTTCATCTAGATCATCCTCTTGAGTAATGTTGATTTGCATGTGACTATGGGGGATCAGTCATTTTTATATTTTTTTTGTTCCTCCTACAACTGTCTTATATTTTTCTACCTGGTATGTACAAACCAGTTCTCTGAACCATCTTCCTGAGCTATCCCAGGCAAGTGTGAATTATTTTGCTTACTTGTATCATAATGCCAAATTCTTCACAGCTGCGAATCATTGCTTCTCATCATTTTACTCACCTATGCTTCTCCTTCTTTGTGTTGCTCTAGTAAATGAAAATTATCCTTATGCTGATCCTCACAAAATGGCTGAAGTCATTTGCCTTCACTTGTGTTTGCCATTACCTGCTAACTCCAGGATTCTTTCATCTCCTGAAGCTAATCATCTTCCCTTATACAAATAAGCTGAACTTTTCAGTGGTTGCTGCAGTTGACACTGACCAATGTTTAAACCAAACTGGCACCAACTGTACTGTGGGTCTGATGGGTGCAGAGCCTTCTTGCTGCCACTGAACCCTCAGAACATATTGCAAGGAATCACCAGCTCTGGAAAGGAGGTCCCAGGGGTATATACATGCAAAGAGATGTTGGCTGGCTAGAAAAGCTTTTAAATATTTGGTCTGTCTTTCAGAATGTGTTCTAGATAAAGCTTCTTAAAATCATCAGCACTTACATCCCTGTCTCCCTCTCCCTAGTTAATTTTAATCTAATTGAGATAGACCACTACTTAAAATAATTAAAAGTTTTCCTTTCCTGAGTGAGTTCTGACTATAACCAAATAATACCTTTTCTGAAAGTGAACGTTTAGCTGTCACTATCCCCAAGAGCAGAAGTGATGCTTAAGTATCAGTAATTTCCTGTCTCCCAGTTTCTAGACACCACTTCTAAGTCCAGCAACACCCTCTCTCTGTTATAACATGATTTTGCCTATATCTGCTCAGGTTCATGTGTTTCTCATCTCTGGGACAAACTTCATCTGCCTCTGGAGCTTTGCTAGTCTTTAGATGTTCTAATATCCTGATCATCTGCTCAGGTATGGTCTTGATTTCCCTTAGTATATCTTCTTCCTCTCCAAGGAGATTTACATCCATTTCCAGCATCTGTCACCCACTCTTTTGTGAATGTTAAGGCAAATCATTAATTTAATGTCTAGAGGTTCTGTCCATTAATTATGCTAGTTTCTTACTCCTGCTACCTTTACAGACTTCTCATGCAAAGCACTTTAAAATTACTTCACAAAACAGCTCAGCATGTCTTCTCCCATGTTGACTCTTTCTATAGGCTTAGGCTTCCCATAAAGAACACATATTTGCCTTCTTCTTCTATAAAAGCTGAAAAAGAAATCTATTGTGTGCACTAGTTTTTCCCAAATCTCCCACTAACTACCTGGTCTCAGCTGTGTCATGTAGTAATTACCTTGATCATCTGTATTAAACCCCTGATTTTCAGGGAACCTAACCTTTTTTTTGCAAGTATTTTGATATAGCCTGTTTTGCAACAGAACTCTTAATGGTGAGGAGTATTTAAAATTCAAAGTAACCAGCTAAAGATTTTGAAAAAATGTAAAGGGATCACATATTATCTGTCCAACAAAGATGGACAGCAGTGAGTTCCTGTCACTATGCCTGCTCACACTGTATTTTTGTATGCAAGCACATGCATTTGTATGCATGTGTATTATTTTTAACTTTTATTGCCCTCACTCAGACAAAAGATTCTTAGTTTTCCACATTAGAAAGAGGGACAGACTGCACCACTGACTCAATTTCCTCTCGACACTAGACAGTGCTTCCCTTTTACCTATAAAATCTTGTTCCACGTGCCTCTAGAAACTGAGATCACACAAACACCTTTGTAAACAAGTCAATGTCCTATGTGATACACTTCAGTCTAAATTTTGAAGATGTTTCTGCACAGCATCTTTAGTGAGCGCCCATTCATGTTCACCCACAAAGCCAATGGTGTTTTCCAGTCTGTCATAATCCACCTCAAATCTCCACCATCATAACATCTGTTCCTGTGGTGAACTCTGATCCCCTCACACAGAATCCAATGGAACAAAAGTGTCAGCCTCTTTGACCAATGCCTGTTTATGATTTTCTAAAGAATCAGATATAAGCTATTTGCCTTCATCTTCAAATTCCTTCTCATTTTTATCCTATCATCTCCAGTGAGCTGTCTCCAGTTAGACTGTAATGTTGGCTTCCATCACCCATTTGTCAGATATTTTTAAACAAGATCCTTTGTGATTTTTTTCCCAAGCATCTGCCACACAACCTCATTATCTTCCTTCAAATCCCTCATTAAAACTCTCTTGCTGTGATGCCTACAAAAAAACATGAAAAAATATTTTAGCTAATAATGCACTGAGACACTTTCTCTCATACTGACCAACATTGCCTTGTTGTTTCCTTGTGCTCCTTTAGCTGTCTGGATCCATGTGTTGTCTCTTACATTTGAATCATAGCCTCCTCATGTGGTCCTCATTTAAGACTTAGAGCTCTTCGGTGCTGATAATATAAATAATAATCAGAAGAAAAGACTTTTCCTTCTCATTATGCTTTGCTAGCTCCTGAAAACATGTTCACACTTCCCTTTTGTGTTAGTTTCTAGCAAGTAATTATAGAAAGCACTATAACATAATCTGAAAGTCCTCTCTCCCTTTTCAGAAGGGAACACACAAGTGAAGGACCAATTCATCCTCTATTCAGAAAAAATATTTGAAAAGGAGAACTATGGGTAAGAGGGAAAAGCTCATGTTTCAGCATATTTTTTTCCATAGGGGACAGAGAAGTTCAACTCCATTTTTTCACTAGCCTGTTCCTGCCCCTTAGGACAGAACAAATAGGATTCTCTTCAAGGAATGGATGAGGTCTTTCCTGTGGATTAGAGGTTTCCTTTCTTCCTTCCCTGACTGCCACTTCTTGCTGGGTACAGTCCAAGTCCTGATGCTTTTGAAGGCACACACTCCTGCTCTGGCACTTCCCATGGAAAAGGAAGTGCTTTTCCTTCAGGAAGGGAAAGAATGCTTTTTTTCCCACTGCTGATGGGGAACAGAATTGTTTGGGAGAACAGGAAAGCAAATGTTTTTCTCACATATTTCACAGGCTCTCAGCTCTGCATTATTTCCATGCTCAGGTCTTAAAGTTGTTTGTAATCCTCCATAATACACACACCCAAAACAGCTCTACACCTGCACTAAAAGGAGCCCTTCCTATGAATGAACCTCCTCTGCTCATGTCAGATCTCACAGTGACATTTCCAGTTTGGCTTTTAAGTCCTCTACATATATAATATGGCCTTAGGCACTGTATTTTTTCTTTTACACTTTGTCTCTTTCTGTCTTTTTACCAGATTAATCTAACACTCATGCATTGCTCAAGGAAGGATCCCTGTTCACAAGGAAGGTAGTTATTTCCCCAGTCTGACACATTATCTCTGTGGATACTACACACAGATGTAGAAATTACTTTAGCCAGAAGTACGATTCATTAACATGTTCAGCTGATAATTGTCTATCACCTGGAGAACAACTTTGGCACATTTCTAACAATATATACACCTGTGAAAAAAATGTATACATTTATACACCTATCAAGTTATCCACAGACATCAATGAATCACACAGCAATTACGCATTTTTGTATGTAAGCAGTCAGTTTTGACATCTATATGCTCTATACAGACAAAAACACATGAAGTCATGGACTTTGTGTTGCTCAAGTGAGACAAGACATTGGGAAAACTTGATACTAAATTTCTCCTCTGCATTTCCATTTTGTAAACAAAGAACACTAATAATGCAAGCTGACAAATTATGTCAGTTATATTCATGAGAGACTAAACTCTGCATCCTATCCTTTTAATCAGTCTGAGTTACGGGAAAATGGTTTAATTATGAGAATTTAAGCAGTCATAGAGATTTAGTAGTTCATTAATCCCATAACACATCCATGGGAGGTAAGCCTGGAACTGCAGCTCAAGCACTAGGCAGAGCCAGAGGCTATTCTAGCACAGAAGCTGTTTGGAGACAACATGGAGCAGGTGTAATCTTCACCTCTTCAAGAAGCATTTCTGAATTGCAACTGTGGCGTTTCTTTGTGCTCCTAGGGGACTGAGGCAGCTCTATGCTGTTTGCATAATCTCACTCTACAAAGACAGCAAATGCAAATGTACTGTCCCCCCTTTGATTTCATGTTGACAATATCATGTCAAGCCTGATCAACCAGTCTCCATTTAATTGTAAATTATTATCTCAAGGGAAATTCAACTCTTTACAACTTTCATATCAGAAATCAATTGGAAAAATAATAATGAATAATGCAGCCTATCAGGAAGTTCCATTTCCTAGAGTCAGCACCTGCTAGTGCCTTACTAGCCGCTATGCAAATCTGATGGATACATGTTATAAAAGAATGGACTTTCACTCCATGCAATGCATACAAAAAGGTTTGTGTGTTATAAACACAACAGAGGCTCAACTTTGACAACTCACACTGCAAGGACTTTCTTTTCACACAAATATTGTTAGCAAACTTTTTGACTTAGTCCAAGTGGTTTCAGAATGCTACCCAAAGCAAACAGTTCCATCTTAAAATGTTGACCCACTTTAAGAAGAAACTCAAATGCTGTTGGGGAAAAGAAAGAAAAAGGAAAAAAAAAAGAAAAAAACCCACAACAAATTGTAATCTTTCAGAATTTCCTCTTTAACTTTTTCTGATTTTCTTCAGTGCATTTTTATCACTTTCCTAATATCACTTTCAACGTGTCTCATATCAATATCAATTTCAATCTCTCTCCAAATTCAAGCAGACATCTTCACCTGAAATTGTGTTCTGTTAGCAAGAAATGACCTTGCAAGACAACATGAAGGGTAATTTAAGTGAGCTGAAGAAATCTAAAGTTACAACAGATTAGGATATTAGACCTTGTTTTAGATTATTTGTGTAATAATATGAATAAAAAAAAAAACCCTTCATCAAAAAAGAAAAAGCACTAATGTGGTCATGTGACAAATGAAGTTAAGGAGGAGAATCAATTACCTGATCTACAGTCTATGGACCCAATTTAAAGTTATGCACCATTTACGAAGATCTTTTGAATAATTCACTCAGGGAAAAAAAGTTCAAAAAGTGATGTCCAATAAAGCACAAAGCTTTACAGTTCATTTAAGCTATGTTTCTTTATGCACAAGTGGCCATATCTCCATTATGTATCCAAGGGTGCACAATCACAAAACAAGGTGGACTGTGACAGAAAGGGACATGACCTGTTCCAGTACACAAAATATATGCATTACCAGTGCTCATTTAGTTGAGGAAAAGTAAAATAGGTATAAAATGTCAAACTGCCTGATGTAGTCTTAACTTAAAATAAATGCCCATTACCTTTGAGGGTTTTACTCTGAGCTTTGCTGCAATAAAGGATGAAGAGGAGAAGAAAAAAATGTAACCACTTAGAGAAATTGCCCAAGACGAGATATTTATGCTAAACCTGAAACATGCAATTTGCAGGTTTTGCGGCACCATGTGGTTTACAAACATCTGTCACTGACCTGCAAGGTAACATAAATCATCACCAATAAAGGCTTTTGATTACTCAGATTTTGAAGGAAGTAATAGGTAGCAAACTTATAGATAACTAGACAATACAAGTCCACTGGGATGGTTTAATAAACTGGGCAAAAGCAACTGAAGAGATTTACTAAAGCCCAAGTAAAAATATAAATTTTATGAACAAAGATTTGTCAGGATCTTACATCACACCACGTACTACAGTGCCTGGAACCACTGGGTAGAGAGGAGACTGAATCAGCTGAAAGATCCCATCACCACGGCACCTTTAGGAATTTTCAAGGAAAAGGAAATTCCAAGGAAAAGTGTAGTAATATTATCTTGAATATTTGGCAATGGCCTAAGCACTGCCAGAACATACTGTCCCAATCTGCTGTCTACATTTCAAGAGAAATGTTGATAAACAGTACTCAGTTCACAGAAGAGCCTTGAGCATGCTTAGCAGATCAGAAGGTCTGTTCATAGCTAAATACTCCAAGAGCTCAATACTTTTAGAGAAGATTAGGAATTATTTGATCTACAGCTTAAAAGAATGTATATGAGAAACAGAAATTTAATAATGGCTTCTTTGATCTACAGCAGAGTTGAAATTTTAAGGAGACATCCCAAAAAACTTAAGAAAAAAATGCAGATAATAATGTGAATAAAAGTCATCCACTTTGGAAAAGACTAGGAATTAGAAATGTGGAACATCTGATCTCACATAGGCCAAAAGTTCCCCAAACTGTTATAGCACAGCCAAAGCAGAGTTTTGCACAAGTCACAGCCTTCTTGGAGATAAGATACAGAGAAATACAGAAGAATCTACGTTCACAATGGAATAGAAAGACTACAAGACATGAAATGGGAACAGTTAAATGTTACCAACAGAAATACCTTTGAAGCCATTAGTGAACAAACATGCAACTAAGATTAAAAGGAGATAGCTCAGTAGTGACTTCAACAATATATCTACTTTCACTGAGGAAAAATAAATATTATTAGATGATGGATGCTCTGAATATCTTCAACAGCTGTAGGATGTCTTGCGTTTTCTACAGTTTTAGCACAGGAAATTAAGAAGTAAAAAAAATGGAAAGAATATAAGTGTTTCATGATAATGAAACTAGATTAATTTGAACAGGCTTTGTAAACTGCCTTTATAGAGTACTGTGTTTTCTGTTACAACCACTCACAAACATCCATGACTAGCACAGATGGGGTTACTATCAGCTAGACTGATCATGCACTTATTAAGTCAAGACAGAAATCTTTGTCTCTTCACATCCAAAACCTAGAGGGAGACAACTGTAACTCATATGACTGTCTTGTAAGAGAAATGTAAGAAAAAAATTAACATAGTAGAGAAAATACAAAATATATGAGTACATATATAAAAAATGGTCTTTAGATAATCCAAATTGTGCACACAAATATGAAGTATTAATTCAGAAAAAAAATCTGGTGTCTGCTATATTAAATTGCAGTTGTTTTGATACCAAAAGGAAAGACATCAGAAAAATAAAGGGCAGTACAAATGCACAGCTTCCAGAAATATATCCACACACTAAAGACTGTAAATGAGCAACTTTGAACTAATATGCAACACGGACAGTGTGCCAGTGTAATCAGTGTGATACTGAAGAATATGGAAAGGCTGAAGGAGAAGCTGCAAGTCTACAAAGACAACACAAAACTTCAGGGAGAGAATGAATCACAATAAATTTACTAAAAACATGAGTAGCCTTTGTGACTTCAGGACATAGTTAACTGCATGTAGAATACTATGTCCACTCTTGGACCATTTAGTACAGGAGAGATGTCAGCAAACTGGAGGCAATCCAGTGGAGTGTCATGAAGATGGCTGAGGTGCTAAAGCATATGACATATGATGCTGAAGAAACTGGGTTCAGTCTAGAGAAAAGTCTAAGGAAGGACTTAATTGCCAGATTCCTATTACCTAAAAGGGAGCTATAGAGAGGATGGAGACAGGCTTTTCTAGGAAATTTTGTGTAAACACAAGAAGTGACAATCACAGAGAAATTCCTGTTGAACATGAGAAAAAAATTCCTCACCATGAGAATAAGCAAGCACGGGGACGGATGCTTGAAAGACTGTGACGTCTTCATTTACAACACAGGACTGAACACAGTGTTAGTCAACCTGATTAACTTCAAAAGTTAGCCCTGCTTTGAGCAAGAGGTTGAGGTAAATGACCTCCAGAAGTCAAAAACAAAAGACCAAATTGTGGTTATGCAAGCCATTGTTCAGATAGGAAATAGGAGTAACGAATTGCAAAGTCAAATACAGATTGAAAACAATTAGATATATTCAAAACCAACTATAATATCTGAGAAAGAAAAGTTAATTGATACTGAAAAATAAGAGAGTTTTTGAGAAGTATTCCCCCACTGGAAAGTGGGTGTTTATATCCAGTATTGATTTTCTGTAGAGTTCATTCAAGTGTAGATTTGTTGTTCAATTTTACCAACACCCGTCCCCAGTTTCCATAAGGGCATTTGGTGTGCTAGGTGAAATATATTATATTCTGGGAAATTCAAATACAAGATTCAGGGCTTTCAGTGGTTCCTTTGGAGGAGATACTTACTATGGTGTGATGGAGAGCATTAGCAAATTGTACATTTGTTCCTCAGGCAAGACTGGGCCCATTCAGCAGATTATAGTATGTAGAGAATTTGCTTCTGATGATTGAGTTTAGGGAGGCTGAAACTGTGCAAGAATTTTACAAGGGTATCAATGCATGAAGGAAAGAATATCAATAATGAGAAAGTCTCATAAAAGACAAAAATGGAAATCATTTTATTATAACGAATGCAACCACAGAAATATGGTAGGAGTACTTAGACAAGCTCCATAAAGAGAATGAAAAGGCTAACAACAAATGGACACTTTCCAGGCAGCTGAGCCAAATTTTGAAGAGATTCAAGAGGCAATCAGAACTCTTAGGAATAACAAGCACCAGGTGTTGACAGTGTTGCTGCTGAAATGTTAAAAACAAGAAGCTGTAATCTTAGAGACCTCATCCAATAATTTGTTTGATATGGAGGTCTGTGAAAATGCTAAAGGAACTGAAGAAAGAAGGCATATTTTTAATTTCAAAGAGGAAGACAAAATGTAAAGAGACAGTTTGCTTTCTCTGCTTATTATGATTCATAGAAGCCTAGCTTTAAGGCTTTGATATAGATTTTGCCCTTACGGGCAACAAACAATAGGAGAATGCAAGTGTTTCCAGGCATACATAACATTTCATAAATCTCATCTGTATGTATCAGACATTTTCAATGCTTCAGTGACAAAGAAAAATTGTAGTATGATCAGTATACATATTTTAAATAGATTTTAAAAAATGGTGTGATAGCATTTTCCAACGTGGTCTTTGTACTGCAGTGAAAGAGCTGCCTAATAATTTTATTAGGGCTGTACAATTGTGTGTTATATGATTGAAAAGTAGACTATGGCACGGGAAATTCCTACGCAGTTTGCTGGCAATATGGGATTATGAAAGGCAAAACCATGTTTAGAAAAGGTCTGGTAGGAACCTCTAGGAAGTTTATGAAGAATGTAGGGTAGAAAAAAAATTAGGTCTCAAGCAAATTCAGTAGCAAAGGATACAGTCAGAATTCTGGGAAGACATTCCAGTCACAAATCTCTTGGAAGACCATTCTTATACTACCATTGCATAACCATGTAAAATGCTGACCAAGGAGGAGGCAGAGACATATGGCAAGCACTGCTAAGAATCTTCAACGTCAAGGTGATGAAAGAGGAGAAATGAGAACCTGAGCTTGATTCATCACAGTGATATTCCAGTTTTATAACAGTTGGCCTTCAGTGAAATTTATAGTTTCATGAGTATAATTTCAATAGTGAGTCAGGCTGAGTACAAACTCAGTAGTGAGTTGTGTTTATTCATTGAGCTAGAACTTCCTTTGTTATGGTTGTTATTTATGGCCTGCCCTTGGAGTCGTACCTTGTTTGAGGTATGTTTCTGAATTATTGTCAGACTTGACTTGATACAGTGGCTTCATTACATTAAAATTTTGCTGATGGCTGATTTTAATATGAATGCATGATGCAACTGTAATTTGTCTTTATTCTCTTTTGATTTAATTAAAGTTACCTACCTGAATCATTTTTGCGTTCCCTTTTGCTTTCAATGACCATTTCATGCCCCTCTTCTTTATCTAGTAATTATCACTCTAGGCAGTTGTTAGATCCAGTTAGATTGAGTTCTTTTGTTACTAGCTTTGATTTGACAAGTCATATTGTTATTTCAAAATCAGCAGAAGAGGCAACTGATACTTTTATTGGAGATTAGCGTATCTTGCTACAGACAATTTCTTATTCTTGTTCCTTTTTAATAAACAACTTCTAATAGGAAGAAAGCTGCAAATTGGCATCTCTGAACCAAAAGAAAGGTAAATAAGTCATTGACTTTGAAAAAGAATCACATGTAGAAATCAGGGTTATCATGTAGCATTTCATTATTATGAGATTTTCTTCAAGAGGCAAAGTTTGCCCCTGCTCTCCTTTTACAGATCATCAATAGCTTTTTAATCAAGAAAAATTAGCTGAAGATAGTGTCATTTATCTAGGGCTATATAATGATCTTTACAAATGTTTCCTGAGTACAGTGTCATAACTGAAAGCTCTCGGTGCCAGTTCTTTTATTTATTTGCTATTTCTGCCTACCTTAATGTCTGGCTACTGTGCTATAAAAATTGCAACTGAATATTACAGCTGGGGAAAGAACTGAGATGTCTTTTGAAATAACAGAATAAAACTCACTCCTTCTAGTCCTTTTTTAAAACAAATACTGAATGTATAGATCAACTTACAGAATGCTGTAAAGTTCAACACATCTAGCCTTTTTTGGGCCAAGAAAAAATAACATCAGGACCCAGTTGTGTACCAGTAAGATTTTTCTAATCATTCAGCTTTCAAATAGGGAATTGCTCAATTAAATATCTTCCTTTAAAATCATACATTTTCAAAAAAATTGTTTTAAGTGCTCACATAAAAACATAAATTGTATTATATAGACAAAAATCAACTGCACCTGAAAATGAACAGTACCATTTATGAACAAAGATTAAATTTATTTCTTGAGAGAACCAACTCAGTTAAAACAGAAAACTCTGTTTAAACGAGCTATTTCTGAATAAGCCAAAAAAAGGAGTGTGACTTACAGGGTACTTGTTCAAAATGCCAGAGTATAGTGATGATGCCAAGACAGAAGGAATTTGATGTTTTAAACAAAATCCTTCTGTCCAGCCAAGGTTTTTGTTTTGTTTTGATTTAAACAGTAAAAGTTTCCTTCTACCCAAAGCCTAGAAATTCAAAGATATAATTCAAATCTATAAACAAACACAGTATTAAATTATGCAGGTGTATTGTTAGATCACCAAACAAATAACACCATCACTGCACTATTAGTCTATTCTGAATTTTAGGAAAGACTTCCCAGTTTTCACAGTATCTGGCAGCACCGAGCACTTGAACTAAAAAAAAAAAACAAACACACTGATACTACAGGACATGTAGAATCCTTACAGGTACTTTTATGACACCGCCTTCTATTGTTTCTATGTCATCACTCTGCAATTTCGCTATATTGTCAAATATTTGTTCTTGGGTAGTAACTCTAGTTGTGCCTAAGGACAACTGTAGCTGAATTATGAAGAGTAACCACTTGTTTGTCAGAGTTTGATTTTTGAGATCCTCCTATATATTTCACATTTAGATTCTGACTGCCTCTTAGCTGACTTCTTTATTCTTTCTTTAAACCTATTTTGTACTCATATCTCCACATCATAAGATCATATCACCTGGAGCTATGACGTCCCCAGAGAGACAGAAACAGAAGATATCTCATGAATATACTTCCATAACAGTGTACACACACCTAAACATATGCAAACCAAATTAAATAAGTGTAACGCAGAAACAATATTGTTTCTGAAACAATATTACACCTGATGTCAAACAAATACACCCAAGAAGAAATAATATCATTGGTTTGGTAACTACACATAACAGGTTCTGCATTTAGGGAGACTGAGAAATTGAGAAAGGCTCACCTACTTTGAAAAGGCTCCAAACTTCAAGTTTGATTTCGCTTGTCATCAAAGTGTCAGCTGAACTTCAGATGAAACTTCCTTCCCAGTTCCAAACTTTTTGCAAGACTCCTCTGACTGACAAAAGAATGACAGAGTACACTGTTCTCTATGAGCTCAGCCAGGTTTGCAGACCACTATGCTGTTTAGATGTCCTGGACTTCTTGGTCTGGTTTAGCATGTTAAGGCAGCAGTGCCTGGACTCCCTTGAGCACAGGGTGTAATTTATGGCTATGGCTGCCATGGATGACATTGGAGTAAAAAAAAAATTTATCATTTCCATATTCTCCAGTAAGCACTGTTTATAATCTGCCCCTATTAGTCTTTCACTAAAATATTGGAAAACCTACATATGATTGCATTCCACACCCCTTACAGGTTTCAGATGAGTTTTTACTCTGAAGTCGGTTAGGGTTTGGACAGTGAAATTCAGCTTGGGGTTTCAAAGCTATTACACAAGGGAAATGCTTGTACAAATCCCGAGAAAGAGAAACTGCAGAATGCTGAAGGCCCAATTCTTAGTCATTTATAATGCCTTTCCAAATCCTGGAATGGAACACATTCAACTATATAAAATTTAGCACTACACTATGCAGTAGTCCATTGGGGCACAGCTCTTTTCTACTTCTAAACCTGATATAGAGGTTAAATTTGTTGCATGTCAGATATAACTGTGTGACACTCACATGTCTATGGGGCCAGATGGGATCCACCCAAGAGTACGGAGGGAGCTGGCAGAGGAGCTTGCCAAACCACCCTCCATCATTTATCAGCAGTCCTGGTTAATAGGGGAGGTCCCAGATGACTAGAGGCTTGCTAATGTGACACCCATCTGCAAGAAGGCCTGGAAGGAGGATCCGGGGAACTACAGGCCAGTCAGCCTGACCTTGGTACCGGGGAAGATTATGGAGCGGTTCACCTTGAGTGAGCTTGCCAGGCATGTGCAGGACAAGCAGGGGATCAGGCCCAGCCAGGCTTGGTTCATGAAAGGCAGGTCCTGCCTGACCAACCTCATCTCCTTCTATGCCCAGGTGACCCACCTAGGGGATGAGGGAAAGGCTGTGGCTGTTGTCTACCTGGACATTAGTAAAGCCTTTGACATTGTCTCCCACTGCATCCTCCTAGAGAAGGTGGCGGCTCATGGCTTAGACAGGTGTACTCTTCGCTGGGTTAAAAACTGGCTGGATGGCTGGGCCCAAAGAGTTGTGGTGAATGGACTTAAATCCAGCTGGCGACCAGTCACAAGTGGTGTTCCCCAGGGCTCAGTTTTGGGGCCAGTCTTGTTAAATATCTTTATCAATGATCTGGATGAGGGGATCAAGTGCACCCACAGTAAGTTTTTTCCAGATGACATCAAACTGGGCAGGAGTGTCAATCTGCTCAAGGGTAGGAAGGCTCTGCAGAGGGATCTCAACAGGCTGGATCGATGGTCCGAGGCCAATTGTGTGAGGTTTAACAAGGCCAAGTGCCAAGTCCTGCACTTCGATCACAACAACCCCACGCAACGCTACAGGCTTGGGGAAGAGTAGCTGGAAAGCTGCCCAGCAGAAAAGGACCTGGGGGTGCTGGTTGACAGCCTGCTGGACATGAGCCAGCAGTGTGCCCAGATGGCCAAGAAGGCCAACAGCATCCTGGCTTGTATCAGGAATAGTGTGGCCAGCAGGAGCAGGGAAGTGATTGTCCCCCTATAGTCAGCACTGGTGAGGCCGCACCTCGAATACTGTGTTCAGTTTTGGGCCCCTCACTACAGGAAGGACATTGAGGTGCTGGAGCGTGTCCAGAGAAAGGCAACGAAGCTGGTGAAGGGTCTGGAGAACAAGTCTTATGAGGAGAGGCTGAGGGAGCTGGGGTTGTTTAGCCTGGAGAAGAGGAGGCTGAGGGGAGACCTTATTGCTCTCCACAACTACCTCAAAGGAGGTTGTAGTGAGGTGGGTGTTGCTCTCTTCTCCCAAGTCACTAGTGATAGGATGAGAGGGAAAGGCCTCAAGTTGCATCAGGAGAGGTTTAGATTGGATATTAGGAAAAATTTCTTCACTGAAAGAGTGGTCAGGCATTGGAACAGGCTGCCCAGAGAGGTGGTGGAGTCACCATCCCTGGAGGTGTTCAAAAAACATGTGGACATGGCACTTTGGGACATGGTTTAGGAGGCATGGTGGTGTTGGGTTGATGGTTGGACTTGATGATCTTAAGAGGTCTTTTCCAACCAACCTTAATGATACTATAAGGTCATACAGATAGTTATATAGTACTGATTGCAACTATACTCTACCATTCTAACATGGATATTCCTTCTGCACATTGTAAAGAACCCAAAATCTTCAGTGGATTTCATTTCATAACACCTCTGAGACATACAATTTGTTCTTACCTGTTTTTTAAAGCTGGGAATGAAGGGCCATGTTTATCAAGCTATTGAGGCATCTAAAGAAGTAGATTCTACCTTCCCAGAATTATTTAAATTTTCAAAAGTATCTGTGCACTAAGGTGTGAAGAAGATTTGTATTCAGAAAGCAAAAGAGAATGAGCACTTACACATTTGATAATCTCCCTCTACTTAACCATAACTTTAAGCATATAAAAAAAAATCTTTGTCTTTTTAGGTCAAAGTCATTTGTTCAAGACTTCATGGAAGGAAATGCTCACTAAACAAAAGGTAGAAGATGGGATATCTTGTATGTCTGGTTGTTGTCCTTTTCCCGAGATACCTTTATCTCATAGAATTTGCAAATGCAGAGTTCACATATGCAAAGGCATACTCACTCAGGAACTATGTAACCAGGAATATGGAGCTACCTGAAGGTTGCCAAATATATCTGAATTACTGCATAAGTGTCAAACAGATACATTATGTGTTTAAACATAGACATCTAGTGTCATTTTAGATACTCTAAGTTACCGAAGATATCAGATAACCTAAAACAACAAAAATTACTCTATGCAACTAAATTTAGATACATGAATCTGTCTCAGGGTGACTACCTGGACATCAAGCTCCATTTATCCCACACTGTCCTGCTGATGCACTTCATCTAACTAAAGGTACCTGGGCTGTGATTTTCAGCTGAAACATAAACATCTTTAAAATCATCACAAATAACTATGAGCTTATAAGACTTCCTATCCTGTTTCTTGTGATTCTTGTCTGTTCAAATGCTGTTTATCCTAATTTGGGTCTTGATCTTGCAATTAACTATGACAGAGTGTATTTCCATTCCCATGGAAAATTGCAGCAGCTCTGCACTCTTCTAGGGATTCAGCCACAGACCTGGTCCTCTCAGGACCAGTTACAATTTATTGTGGGTTCGGAACAGACGACATTTATGGGTCTTTAGGTTTAATACATAACAAACCAACAGTTCTAAAGTTGCTAGGGTTTTTTGTGAAAACAGAAACTATGATTCTTCTCGGGAATTTGATCTCTAAAAAGGATAAATTTATTTGGAAATCCGTTCAGTGCATCAATATGTCATTATTTCAGCTGGAGAAATTCATTTTATAATCTCCTGGATGCTGCCTCAATTGTAAATCAATTGTAAATAGATTCCTATCAGTTTGTCGCACCAGATAGCACTGTACATTTCAACTTGCAACTACAGAGTTTACATGGTAAAAACAGTATCACATGCTTAAGGCAAAAAAAAAAAAAAAATCGGCTGACCTGTTAGCAAAAGTCTGAACGTATATCTGCCAATGCATCTATCTTATCAGCTCACAAAAGCTTTTCTCTAGATGATATCAAGATCAAACTCTAGCGTGGAACATATTACAGCTAAAGGTGAACCACAGTGCTAAGATGAAACTGGCGTAAACCCTAGAAATTTGTGCTGAATGCCTTTCCTAGCCATATTCCCCAACAGGCCAGCTGCAGGGAACATTCATCACAGAAAACATTTTTAATTATTTCAGCCTCTGGGAATATCTGTACTACTATTTTTTTTTGTACAGAGACAGTGCACCACTGTAACATAAACAAAACCCTCGAACCTCAGGGTTAATGCTACCATCATTTAGCTTTTTAACTCACCCTGAAGGAGAAACACAGAAAAGGCTAACATGAAGGTATCAGCTGCATAACTCAATCACTGCATAGCTTTAAGTAAGTAAGTAACCCTCGCAGACCTATTGTTAAAGGCAAGATGAAGGGAAAGAATACTCTTTTATGAAACAGGGCAAGAGGGTGTTTCAGTTGCTACCTAGATTAGAGAAGATCTTGGTCAATGGGTGCTCTCAGAAAGAATTCCCCACTAGCACAGCCTACTCTGGGTCTCTGGAGAACTTTGCTGAACAAAGGCAATACCTGAACCAAAGAGTCTCAGGATTTAGAAGGGAATGTCAGTTGTCATAGCAATAACTGAAGTAAAGATAAATTTCACACAGATGTATAAACTAAGAGGAGATGGTGGCGGAAATGCAGAAGATTCATGTTATGACAGGACCACTGTCCCCAAAACTCTTCTACCCCCACCCTGTTTTACAGCCTCCTAAGTGACATTTACACAAGATGAAGTGACTCCATGCAGAGCACTGCTCTTGCCTGGGTAGGCTCACTTGAATTCCCCATGCAGGCTTTCTGCACCCACTTATTTTTGCCCCAAACCACTTCATTTGTTCAGTTGCTTGGAGCAGTAATTTGTGAAATTCCTTTTAAATGTGGGACATGCATAAGTAACAGAATACGGAGGACACTATCCGGGACATGGGTGTCCACATGGATTTGCCGCCTTCTTGGGCATGTTAACTTGCTGGCTATTCCATGTCCTTTTCTGTTCAGAAGGTGAAGAAGATCAGTGACAAAAAGAACAGACAATACAGTTTACTCTTCTAATGGAAGATCTGCAGTCTGGAAAACATTAGCAAAGAACACACTCACCTGACTCAAAATTCACCACACTTACACAGGATCAGGAATAGCAGGGCAGATCAGTAATGATAACAGTCTGCAGAAGAATAGGGTGCCAGCAAGGTACAGTGGCAAACTTGGCAGAAGAGGGAAGGTATAAATAGTGATCAAAACAAGTGAGAAATATCAAGAAATCTAAAGCAAACTTGCTGTCCTATCTAAATATAATGGATGAGCTGTGAGTATGGATAGAGGAACCAACTCAAAGGAAATGAAGGTTATCCTCACATCATACTCAGAAAACAGAAATGTTCTGTAAAAGACTTGGCTCGAGGTATCCGCAAGATGAGGAGCTGAGTAAGGCCCTGATGGCGGGTATCAGAGGTTGGTTGTTGCACTGAGGTATTGGTTGGAATTCAAAGGGAAAAGGATAAGAAGGGGAGGTACCTGCTCCAGTAGGTAAAGCTCCAGGGTGGCTTTGAAGAGACTTACCTGATCACAGTCCTAGTTCTGCTGCTAACTTTGTGCCCTCAGGCAATTCATTTTATTTCCTTGCAATTCTGTTTCCCTTCCTGTCTTCCCTGCCATCTATTTTGGACTGTATGCTGTTTAGGATAGCAGCTGTTCTTATACAGTTCCTAGAACATGGGGCTCTGATCTCATGGGAGTCCTCTAGACACTGCTAGAATACAAATAATAAATAATCTTAATTTAGCAAATACTTATTGAGTTCTCTCAGGTATTATAACTAATTACTGCCATTTTCCCTTAAAGAAATAATCCATCACTGTGTGATGACAAAAGAGCTTTTCAAACAATGGATTTAAAATCTATCTATTCAGAGAAATAATTTATTTCTCTCCTATCTCTTTATGCAAATTGTTTGCTTCCTTGTGGGGCAACTCTAAACTCTCTAAATAGTGTGAACTAAACAAGTATTGAGCAGGTTCAGACTCTGTACAATGTAAAGATGTAGATAGATATTTTCTATTTCTAAAGACATTATGTATACACAGAGTCTACATTCCACTTGTAAGTCATTAATAAAAGAGCTGAACTATGCAGTATATGACTATCTAACCGCCTAATTTGACAATGATATATTCCACCTAATTTGACAATGATATATTAACAGCAACATATTTCTATTTCTTAACTTTGTGATTACACTCCAGTAATTTCATGTAATCCATTTCTACCTAATCTGTCTTTTAGTAGTGTACCATATAGCTTAACTACACTTTTGGTAGGCAAATGCACATTTTTAAGAGTACTCACTTGTTTCAAATGGATCAGTTTGAGAGCCTAAATTCAGATATTCAAGGACTTATTCTCCAGTTTTAAATGAGACCTCACAGTCCACTTTCAAGGAAGAGCAAGAAATTTCAGAAGTCTGGCACCCTGCATGAGAGGTTTACCTACCTAGAGACTGTTTACTTCAGCTAGTTAGGAAGAACTTGCTCTAGTTATCACTGGAAAGGTTCCCATGAATTTCAGCAGTACTCTGTCATACACAGATGGCTAAAAAGTAGAAATTCTCCCTTTTAGTAGAAAGAATAGCTTAAGTGAACAAAGAGAAAAGTTTTATCTTTTGTCTGTGTATGTCAAACAGGGGATGCATCAATACAGAAACACAGAAACCAATCTTAAGTTTCAGCTGTACCAGTGTAATTCCATGCAATGTGACTGAAAAGGAAATGTTATGAATAAATTCTTTCATTATTAATTTATTTTGTGGAGGTTTGAAATCCCATTCTATCTATATGCAGCAATTTGAAATGGATATTGTACTGATATTAAGCTGCTGGCATACCTGCTGTAATTGGAATGAAAATTTTTGTTGATTTTCATAATTAAAATTTCATTTCAAAGATTTAAGGAAAAGGCCTTAGTGTAACAAAGGCTGATGGCAATTCTAGTTGGAATTTTAAAATGTTATCAATCTTTTATAGACAGCGCTATAATAATCCCAGATGGTAAACCAGATCATCCTACACAGGATGCTAAAAAGAGAAATCTATTGATAAAATAATTGTAGTAGTTCTTCATTTACCCTGTTCCACAGGTATCATTAGTCTCAGGGATGATAATTGAATACTAATCTAATGACAGAGGACTAAAATACCCACATTACTTGGCATATACTGTGGTAAGATTGAGCACATGGGCAATAACCACAGGTCAGGTGATAAGATATGTGGTTTCACTGATTATTTCAGTCCATGGACTATCAAGCAACCTATAGTCCCTAAAACTATATCCATTCAACCCATATAAGAGTATTCCCGGTGTGCAAGACAGCATGTAGCAGTGGACTGAATTTCAGGGATTAGGAAACTTGGCTACTCTGAAGTTTATAACGTTAATCATTTCATTGTACAACTGGCTTTCCCCTTTTGGCCTTAAGCTGTCTAGACCTCAAGCTCTGTGTGGCAGGTTCTGTCTCTTAGTCTTCATGTGCACAGCTCCTAGTACAATGTGGCCCTCAATCTCATTTGAAGCTCCTGGGTACTTCTAAAACTAAAAACATATAGAATCAATATCTCCATCAAAGCAACTCACAATACCTCCAGAGGCAGGTTACATACAGACAGGCCTGGGGACCTCATTCACTTCCCAAGTTCATATGGGGATAAAACCCTATAAATGTGCTGAAACCCCATCCAGCCACTGGAAGAAGCATCCGGTTCAGTCACAACTTTTTGTAACCACTGAAGTCCACATGAAGAAGATTAAAGGGAGAAAAAAGGAAATATTAAAAGAGAGAAAATGGATATGGAGACTGGAGAGACAGTTCAGTGGAGGTCTTTCAGTGTCCAGGGCTACGAGCACTGGAAGGGCGGGACAGGATTGTTCCTGATAAAGTTCAAGCAACACCACCATAAAATAGCAGGACCATCGTACTGCTCTCATGCAACACTTCCTTTGGCTTCATAAGAAGTCTGATGGCCCAGACCTCTACACTTTAATCTTGTCTTAGGGAGACAATGTTCTTATGCACAGCCTCAGTATTAGTTTGTTTTCAGCTTATCAGTTTTTGAAGTAAGCTCAGAATCAGATTGCATCAAATTAACCAGTTCCACAACAGTGCTCCAATCTCCTGAACGCCTGTTGATTGCAGTGAGTCTGCAAGCATCAAAGCAGGACTTGGAGCTTTTAATTACCTTTGAGAATCTAAGCTGATCCCTCTGCATCAGTTTAGCGTAGTTCCCACACACTCCCTCTGCTCATAAATTTGATTTTATCCTATTCAATAATACAAATTAAAAGGATAGAGACAGGTTTGCACTTTCAGCACTGGGTTTCCAGTATCAACATGACAATTACTTGTGCTTTTAATGTTGTGCCTGCTGTAGTAAGTGAATCTGTAGTTATGTCAATCTATTAAAAACTAGGGCCAAAGGTCAGCAGGTTTTCCATGACAACAGTATTATTAAAGTTTTCATAGAGTCAGAGCTCTTATGGATCTTTCCAAGTATTACAAAAATATTCAGTTTAACAGATAATAACCAGTAGCAGTAGATATATTCTTAATGGCCTAATGACGATTTTTAATTTGTATTGGACCTGTACAATATAAAACTGTTTCTAAAGTTATGCAAAACTAGCTGAGTATGAAACAAACAAACAAACAAAGAAGAAAAACAAAAAACCACCGCACCATTTGAGCATGAAGTTTGCTTAAAATGTCCTTCTTTCTCATTTGTACAAAAGCTGTCACCAGATGGAATGCTTTCTTGACTGCAATGCTCAAAGGTACTCATTAAGTCCAGGAAAAAAAAGAGTTCAGATGAAATCTGTACATAACCTTTGCCCACAACACTTCTGAAGTTCAGACCTATACAGATAAGTTGAGAGGAAGGCTTGTTTGAATGGTTGGCTGATGGTTTTGTGATTGTGCTACTCTGTGTCAGGTTGGCTGGCCGGCTGGCTGTTTATTTAAGACAGACCACAGTGCCTTAGTAGTCAAGCAGTTTGCAATCATTTGTTTGTTTTCAGAATATTTTAAAATTAAGGCAGTGTAATTTATCCTATTGCACAGCTGGAGGACGGAGACACATGTGACTCGACTCTAAATTGTTTTCAGTACAGACTTACAATTTAGTTTCTGTCATTGAGTGCAGAATCACAGCACATCATCACTGGGACCACCCAGGCTGAGTAAAGGTGGCAAAACTGTATCCAGATTTATTAAGACTGAAACTTGGAATGTAGAGTTCTGCAGTGTTTTAAAGGAAGAAAGACCCTTCCTCATAACCTCAAGTAAACTGCTTCAAATAAACATGTAAAGCCCACTCACTAACACACTTTCAGACCTGGGCTAGTTGGGTCTTTGTACATCCGTTCTGCAACAGGTATCCTAGTTTTCCCATCAGCAAAAGATTTCCCAGTCCACCCCTGGAGCAGGCAGGATGTTGGACAGGGACTGTGAGAAGCTGGTCTCTCTTCTAATGCACAGCATCTCAGAGCTACTCCTGGATTGACGCAGGTACTTAAAATTATAATCTAGAGCAAAATTACTTTCCCAAATGTATGTGGGACACCACAGAAACAAATCCTAAATTCCTGAGTCCTGATCCTATACCTTTGGCTGTAATATCATCTTTCCTGATTGGCGCTAAATCAGTTTGAAAGGCTGGTCTCATATGATGTCCGGCTTAATTCTGCAGAGGGCTTAAAAGTAAAGGACCCTGGTCTAAGATGAGCTGAAAATGCTGGGGAGTGATTTCCTACAGATATAAGTGGCCTTGGTATTGCAGAGCAAGTATGCACTCACAGCCTGCTTGCAAAAATAAGAAAATCCTTTCCAGATGCATGTGCTCCATATACCTTTCAAGGCTTGTAGAGTTAAAAAAAAAAAACAAAAAAAAAAAAACAAAACAAAAAAAAAAAACCAAAAAAAAAAACCCTCTCATTTTATTAGGAGATCTGTAAAAGTCCTGTTATAATTTCAATTTCCCATTCAGGTCTGTTTATGGATTTCCCCCTTTGTTTATGGCTTTTTTAATGTTCCACTTTATAGAAGCCATGAATACATCAGTATTTGCACCAAGGACCTCATGTAAGTAGCTCAATATCAGCTGAGAAAACAGCAGTCTGATTTGACAAGATTTTTTCTTCAAGTTCTCTCAATCTGCTTTGCACCGATTACAGAAGTTAGGGTCAGAAAGAAGGCTTAACCTAGAAATTTTTGCAGATATTTTAGCAATGCTGTGTTCAGAACTGTTTTCCTGATCCTTATTATGTTGTTAGCCCTGCAGAGGCAAGGAACAGTTTAAAACATGTCACAGTAGGAGCTGTCTTAATATTAAGTGTTAGATCACTGATGGCAGATGTGAAATATTCCAGCTTTGTTGTAGTGTTTGAAGGCTTGTACAGAATTGTTAAGTAAAGCAACATGATTTTGCTTTCTTTTTCTTTTTTTAGAAAAATAAAATAAACATGAAGGGATCACTGCATGACCCTGTTAATACAAACAGAGTCAAAGCCTTTGAATGTATCATGATGGTAGATGCTGTAATGAATAGCTCCGAAAAAGGCCTGCTTTGTTAGACATTTTTTTAATTGGGTCATAGTAGGTCACTCCTAAATCTCCAGGCAATCAACAAGAACTATTTTTACACAGATGCAAAGTAGTAATATGAATATTCAAATATGATCTAATTAATTTTCTAAAAGCCAGTCTTTTTCTGCCAGGGCACAGATTATCATAATTTTATCCTTCAAATTTGAGAAAGAAAAATCATAAAAATCTAAATCATTAAAAAAAACTTCAAATTATGAAATGGAAGTCCCCTATAAGGATAATAACAAACAGATCACAGGCTTCTTAAGCTAGAGGGACAAAAATACCTTTAACCCTGTAAAACTTTGTGGTACAATCATCTGATTTTTTTTTTTCCATAAACTGGTATGATTTCTTTCAGGACCATTCAGAGAAGCTTATGAGCTATTTTTAAAATTCTTTAGGCTTCCACAACAAACCTTTCCTGGTTTTTAATATTTTGATCTTCATGTTGGAAAATTTGAAAACTGGTATATGTCACTATATATGTGATAACAGTACATAGACATATTAGCAATACAGAGTAATTTCCCTATGTACAACAGATGCCAATTTTTATGTTTTTTTCCTGGTTACTACAGAAAAGAAAAATGCCAGCCCTGTGTATGACAGCAAGCAGTGTGGCTTCTAGTCCTCAGCAGTAAATATACCTGGAATATGGACAGAAGTGGCACTCAGCCTGAACATCCATCATCATTTTGATAGTTTGAAGTGCATCTGGTCCTTTGGAGTATATTTACTGTGATTATCCAGTTCAAGTCTTTTCCAACTATTGTATGTGTCATCAGATAACAGTAATGAAAATAACTGCAGCCATTATTACAGGGTTTAGGACCTTGCCATCTGTTGAATATTAGCCTTTGCCTTGCCCCAACTGGCATGCTGTTGTGACAAAATCGACACATAAGCAGTGTCACCATGTTACACTTATATACTATTTGTATAGCTCTTTTGTTTCCACATATCCCAAGGAATTCCACAAAGCAGTGTTAATAGAGCCAGTAATCACCAAGAAAACAGGTCAGACAGGATAAATGTAGTTCAAGCACTGACACCCAAACACCATGGAGCGTAGAGCTGGGGACTGCAGTTGATATTCACCATTGCAGGATATACACGAATGAAAAGCTAACACAACTGTGTTAAGCATATGTTAAGATCTAGTAGTCTCAAACTCGGATCCTAACAGATTTTTTACTTGGCAATCAACATCTGTAAAGAGTCTTAGGTGCAAGGTAATGTAGGGTACTAGCATAATACCCTGTATGACAATTAAATAGTGTATTCATAGAGCTACCCTTATAAAGTATCAATATTTGCCCTCATATACAACAAAGCATCAGAAGCGTTCCAGCACCTAAATGCCAGAAATGCCCAGACCTCAGACCATAAAAATTTCTCTTGTTTTCTGAAGACTCAAGTCCCTTTGAAGATAAAAAGGGATAAAAATATTCTGATAACAGAAATTCCCTGAGCTTAGAGAGCTCATCAGTCACAATGGAGCAGGCTGTATCATCCACAGCAGTATGTACATTCCCACTGCATCTGCCATGCAAGAGATCGTTCTAAACAAAAACCTTCTTATGCAGTATTACTGGCTACATCACAGATCATTAAGATGATTTTGTAAAATTCACATGGCACTTGCTAGCAAATGCTAGGTTTTAATGGTGACTACTTCAAAGACAGGATGTGACCATCAGTTTGAAAAAAAAAAAAAAAAAGTCAAGAAAAAGCACTGCACTGAATAATTTCAACAAGAAAACCAGTCAGTGGAAAGGAACTCTATTAGATATAACAAACCAACTACCAAAGACCTCGTGTGTATTCATTGCCTGGGCTGGGTTGATTAGGAAGGGAAGGCAAGAGATAAAGATTGTTATATGAGGATTAAAAGATATTTGGGAACATTCATAATAATAATTTCCTGCACAATTTTATGTCTGGAATAGATCAGCTGCATTACATTTATTTTCAGAGGTTTTTATTTTGGAAAAGTTGTGACACTATGGTTTCATTCTCCAGTCTGTAAAAACAAGCCGGATGGAGGATAATGTCTCAATCTATCGTCTTCAGCCAAGGAAGCCATCTTAAGTAAGGGTGTCACAGTAGTGAATTTGACTGAAGAGTGAACACAGCCAAGTGTGAAGGAGGCTCTTACAAAATTTTTAATAGCAAAAGCTCTCCTTTTTCACTTCTGAAAAGTCATGTGAGCCATGAACATGTATAGCAAAAAAAGTACCACGTACAACCACAAACAATACTAAGAAAAACAAACACAACAAATTCCACAACCTCCAAGCAGACTGCAGGACACAAAATGCAGCCTGATGTTTCCTGACAGACTGCCTCCAGTTCCATACTCAACTAATCAGAATTGTTAGTGTTATATTAAAATAAAACTGCAGTAGCTTAGAATCCATAACCCTATCAAGAACCTATTATTATTTGAACTTCTAAAAAAGCAAAAGAATATGGTACTCCAGCAAACACTTTAACTATTAAACACTTAGTATTGTTCTTTTGGGAACAAACCCAAAGTTACTACTAGTGCTACTCTTTTCAGCTGTAGAGTGGAGGTACTATGAACTGTAACTGCTGTCCCTGTTTTTGGAGACTGCTGATCTAGCAGCATATTGACTGCTCAGAGAGAAAAGAGGTTTAGAGCAACAGAAATCAGCTTCTGTAAATCTAATTCAGTTTGCTTAATTCAAGACTCTAGATGATTCCCATGTCATCTTTATAACCCTGAGTTCTTAAATTACATAAACTGAGTAGCAGAGGAAAGATGCATTAAAACATGTGTGGAACCATGGCCAGGATTTTCTTTTGATTTTCCTCCCAGATCTTTCTCAGCTTGCCACATTTCATTGGTATTTTCCCTATTATCATTATCCAAGTTTTGCATTTTTAAAATAGATGAAAAGTGCAGAAATGGGAGAGAGTAGCTTGCTTCTTTCAGCCCCACCACTTTTTGAACACAGGATTTTCCAAAACATGGGATGTGATTCTTCTGTTGGGAGGTTATAAAAGAAAACAAGTGAGCACAGAACATCCAGAAGAGCTGATATCTTGAGGAGTAAAGTGATCAGCCACCAATATGATGAAGACTCATTTTCCATTCCTTTTCATACTCTGCCCACATTAATGCACTATGAGATAGAAGCTTTCTTGGGTTTCAGCTCTCTCTCCATCTCACTGTTTTTAATCAGGAGTTCAACCCTAGAGGGAAGAAATCTTCTCAGTTAGGCTTACTGAAATGTTTACATTGCTGTGAAAAAATTTAGCTTCAGTAAAGTGATATGTTTTTTAAGACATACCATTTCATCAAAATATGCCTGAGCAGTGTAATTCTTCAGAGTCAGCTGGATCAAAAAAAAATGCAGGATAAACTCAGACCCCGTAATGGAAGCAGAGCTACATGCAACTCACACTTCACCATAGCTCTGTGGGAACTGTAATCAGGGTAAGTGCTGTAAAATGTAGCTCCAATTATTTGCAGATGAAAAAATCCAGCTACAGTTATTTCTTGAATCAAAATTGAGGACGAAGAATTAGAGGTCACTCAGATAAACTAAAAGCATTTTAGTGTAATGTTTATCAAGGTTGTCTTGCTCAGGTTTTTTGTAGTTGCTTTTATAAGATAAGGTAAAAATAAATTCTAATATTCTGCACACAACTTCTTCATATTCAAATGCAAAGCCGTGGACAATTCAAAATGCTGCCAAGCAACATAATGCTACAGGCCATCTTCACTGATACAAGCACAGCTGGACTGAAAACCTTCGCTGAGATCTCCACTAGAGCATGGGAGTACAAAGATTGGAGAAATGGCCACATAAATGAACAATGGGTAATCTGCTGTGATTTCTAAGGATACAAAATTGGACCAAATTAGAGAAAATTATAAATCCAGATTATTTAGCCATCTGCGGAGTCAAGATGCAAAGTACTGGATTACACAAAAAGTCTAATAGTTTCATTAGACTTTGAAGCTGATTTACGGTTCACTATTTCCCTCATCCATTTGGGAATAACCTGGAGACAAAAGCCTTTATCTCATGTGGAAGGACACTAGGCTGTATCATCCACAGCTCTAAGTACAGAGAGCATGTTAGGTGAAGGGGAAATGTGATAGAAGCTACAAAGAAGATAACAGAAGCCAACTAGAGGGAAGTCTGTCTGGGGAATACATGAGGGGAAAAAAAAAAGGCTATTTATACTGCTACTCTGAAGAGGCGCATACTTTGTGTTTTCAGGAGTACTGCATAAACATACATGCAAAATTCAGTTTAGTGTCTGTTTCAACTCTCTCAGCTGGCTATCAGCCATAAGATCAGTCCCCTATTACAGATACAGACTTCCTGAAGACCACAAAATAGCTCCTCTTAACTGGGCCTGTTTGGCATCTGGACCCTCATCCTTATCTGATACTGAAATACATGTTTCTTCATTTCACCCCAAAATCAGTTTTGCAAACATAAAAAAGATTAAATACTAACTCCACTATTACTTCTTGAACCAGAATCAAAGCTTCTGTTAAAAGAATTACTGTGATCCCCATCTGTTAAATGTTAGGCAAAAGCCTATAAAACAAGTTGCATCCAATGAATGTGCCATACAGTAGCATTATGTGACAGGTAAAAGTCTGAAAACCATATTAGCACAAATTCAATGGCCATGTGAGGTGACATAAAACCAGACACGCCTGCAGCAACAGTTGCAAAAATTATCCTGAATTACTTAGTAAATGCAGAGCTATTTAAAAAAAAATAGAGAAGCGTGTTGCTTTCTTAACTCTATGAAAGATCTTGAGGCCCTAACAGACACAGTGAATCAATCGATACATCTATACAGTCAGGAGGTATCGTAGTTATTACTCATTCATTATGATGTAACATTCTCTAAAGCCAAATTAAGAGAACAGGAGTGGGATATTAAGAAGGGGCTGGCTAGTAGATTGACACATGCCATTGTGCTATATGAGATCAATTAAACCATCCAGATAGTCCTTTGAGGATAAATGGGTAGATGCTCAAAGAAAATATCTGCACAGTCTGATGAAGACATTGAAACAGCAATTCATCATTGCCTTCAATATGAATGGCAATAAAGACTGATCAAATGACAGATGCTCTATTCAAAGTCAGCTATTGTAGAGGAATGCAAGAGATAAGACACTTTAACTCTTTCCAGTAATAACTAAAAAATCACCAAGCCAAAATTCCATGACTATAGAAATATTATTCCTCTAGAAAAAAATCTCCTGCTCTTAGAATGGGCCAGTCTGTTCTGCCAAACTGCCCTGTGCACACAGCCTTGACACAAATAGACTATAAATGAAGTTACTTTTTACCAGCAACAAACCTTGTAGTAATTGCTTACTACAGGTCACTTTTTGGTTAAAGAGAATCTATTCAAGCACAAGAGCCATGGCACCACTGGAAGTGGCTGGAAAGAGTGAAGAACATGTGTTGCTTATCCAGCTTAATTTAAAAGGTTGCTGGAAGTAAGTTTGCAGCAGTTAAAGTAGTCTCAGGTTCACACTAATTCTACAAGTGATTCTCAAAGAGACATTAAACCACCCATGCCTGCTGAACCACTCTTGCATTGTTCCTTTTCATCATGTCACATCTGCTCCTTTCTCTTCCCCGACTGTGCTCTAAAACTGTGAGTTGTGTGTCCCTCGAGAGCCAAGAAATGATTCAGAGGGGATCACAAGGTCTGAAGGGGTCATTTCATGATGCTTTAAGCCAATCCAAGATTGCCCTGCTGTCAAAAAGAATGATCCCCCTTCCCATGGCCTCAGATTGCTGTTTCCTCCTTTTCATCAGCTCTAACACTAAATGGAGCCATGCAACGAGTCACATCAGTTTACTGACCCAAAGGAAAACTTCTATTTTTGGAGGGTTACTTTTCAGTGTAAGCCATCACACAATCACATGCTCACTAGTGCCAGCACAACAAGCAGGCAAGGCTGGAGGTAAGGGCAGGACCACCCTTTTCTTCATGCTGATCATAGTCCAGCATAAGCTGAACATAGCTCTGCTGCCATAGAAGCAGCACTATTATTTAGCAGCAGTTCAGTTCTCCCCAGAGCAGGGAAGTGAAAAGCTACTGTTAATTAGTAGCTGCAAGTGTTTACAGTAGCCAAGGGACTACTAAACACTTATAATTTCTGGCAGAAGCTCAGATCCTCCAGGACCAAGTGCATATTTACAACGTCAGCCAATGATTAGAATCGATTGTCATTCTCCAACCTTGAGGAACTGAGCTGCTGACAAATGTCCGGATCACACAGGTGCAGGGGAGCCCAAAAGGGTTTCACAACTTCAGAAAGCCTCAAATAAGGGTTCTTCCCTCAGACAAGGACAGCTCTTCTTTCCAGGTATGAGGACCCAGAAAGAGGCAGAAGTTGAGTGCTCCTGCAGGCTGTGGAATATCAGTGATTTTCCATCTCTGAATAGTTCTGGCAAAAGATGCTAACAGTTTGCATGTAAAGTTTTGTTGATGTTTCAGCAGTCAGTGCTACCTCATAAAAAAACTTAGACAGCTTGCAGTAACAACACTCAGAGCAATCGGGAGTATTCTATAAGCTTGAGACTATTGCTCTTTCTGGCAGGGGAAGCTATTAGGTCCCTGTGGGCCATACATCACCTCTGCAATGGGAGGACAAGTATCCTGGCTCACCGCAAGCCATTCAATCTCTTTGCACAGCTACAGACTCAGATTTTCCAGGTAAAATTGCAGGGCTTGAAGGAAAATGAGGATTACAGGTGTGGCAAGCAATAAGATCTTTGTATGTTTCATTGAAGATGACAAAATCCCAAGTCTTGTCTACGGAAAAGATTGCTGGAACTAAGTCAGGGAGGAAGTCAAACAAAATATCCAAAATCAGTGAATGCCTGTACACCTCCACTTGAACACCACAAAGCCAGTGTCAAGAAAGCTTTCACTGCATCAGTGTTGGGATTTTCTCATTTATGCAAAACATCAGCATCTTCCAAAACAAACTCTCCTATTCCTTGCAAAAGAACATGAAAATGTTTTCCTTCCTTTAACTATCTTAGAAATTAAAAGGTAGAATATTGAAACTAACTAGAGAAGATTTTGTGCTTTCTCTGTTCCCAAATATTTCCTTGTTTCTCACTTGTTCAGTTCCTTTTTCATGGGTGTGTAAGCTAATTCTTCAAATGTACTCATCAGCAAAGACCCGTTTAAGTGCCAAGGTTTTAAAAATCTCATTTCCCAGAAGCTTTATAGGCATGCATTATAACACTTGCCAATATCACCTCAGATGAGAATTTTGGTAAAGATGGACCTTAATTAATATTTAAATGGAGTATTACACAGTGAAGGTGTTGATTTTAGTCTACAAATCAGTCTGCAACAGTTGGGACTTACCAGGGGAACGGGGCAGGTGTTTCTAGCCAAGGAGCAGCTGATATTTCCATTTTCCAGATTTCTCCTAAAGGTGCGTTGTGTTGGCAGAATAACAGTCTAACTGTAGTGTTATCATCAACATGGAATACAAACGGGGAGTCAGCTTGATATGTTAAAGAGACAACCAATGGAAAGAAACATTAGCAATTAATTTTGGAGTGTTGCATCTACTGAATTTACTCATTGGTTAAATACAAAATGATTGGGGGGGGGAGTCCATGAACTGATTGCTTTATTTTTCTAAATATGCTTAAGGAAGGTCTGTGTAGACCCTGTTGTTAGTCTATTTATCTTTATAATATATAAGAACAGTGACAATGTGAAATTCAGGATTTTCATTATATCAAATCTCATTGCAGAAGAAATTGTTTGCTTTAGAGTCAGACCTTTCAGTCAACTGGTCATCATTTCCATCACCCATCAGGAAGATTCCATCACCTCATTTGTCCTAGCTCTGTCCCTGTATCATACAACTACCACTCTGTATCCTTTGGCGGAGGCAGTCCTTAAGCTCTAAATTGTTGGAGATTGAAGATGTGTTCTGAGGAGGCATCACTGTATGCTTCTTTTAGATATTTCTAGGCATCTGGTTACTGTCCATTCGGGCAGATGCTACAGAACCAGACATACCTTTAGATTTGATACAGTATGACACAGGCTGAACATCTTATGATTCACACTAATATCTGCCCTCTGCAGCAACCTGCACTGCACTGTAACTCAAAGATCACAAACAGAGCTACTTCAGTAGCAGAAGAATATTAGTAAGGGTCCCAAGAGCAGCTGACCTGTGGCAGTAATTGGCAGTAGAGACACACAGGTTTAACGTCCTTAGCCTATCCCAGATGCCACATCAACAGTTAATCTTAATTTTCTCACTGAATTATGACATTAAGACAAGCTGAGGAATTTCTAGGCAAAGTTGTTTCTTCCTTACAACTTACACCACTTCTATCTCACCACATTTACAGCATGTTAGCAACTAAAAAGGCTTTACTTTCAGAAGTGGAATATATTTAATTATGAAAACTACATAATAGTTTGTATTTCTGTTGCAGAACTATGAGGCAACAGTGCAATTTGCAAGAAACAGGAATTGGAGAGTTCAGGCTCAAAGATGTATGTAGCCTCCAGATAGATTAGCAGGAACAGACATTAGGTCAGCTATGGCCAAAGTGAGCAGTAAAGATCCTCTGCTCAAAAGAAACATGGAGAAGTACTGCAGGAACAGCATCTTCAGAGATAAAATGACAGTTATGCAGAAGCTGCGTTAAAATTTACTGGTCCATAGGGGAAGGCTCTCCCATGTCACCGTCTGAAGTACTACAGAGAATTTCTCCATAAAACCTTATTCTTATGCTTTACATTGGGATAACTGAAACTTATTTTTATTTCTGTTCACCATTAGTTGAATTCAAAGGTATTTTGTAAATGTGAAGGTTCTGACAGTCAAAGCATCTATTTCCTTTATGGTCTGTTTTTATTTGCTGCAAGATTTTCTTATGAAAATTCTATTGCAAGATTTTCTTACATTCCTAATTTTGTAAATGTGAAAAGAAAAGCATACACAGAATATTAATCAATTCCTAATTCTGTCTTTAAGGTCAAACAAAGTTTTTGAAGTTGATATATCTGACAAAGGATTATGACTACAAGAGTCATATCTGCATCTTAAAAGCAGATTTGAGAAATGCCAAATTATTCCAGTTCTAACTGCAAAGCCAAGAGAAAACACCTTTACACAGAACATTTTAATTGTTTTCAATAATTTATTCAAGCATTAGTTTTCCAGGGTAGATAGTGAGCATACAGTGAGTATAACAGTTTCAACTACATTGCCATAAGTGTTGTGTTAGCATAAATTAGGTCACCTTGCAGTCAGCAACATCTGAGAATGTACAAAAGATTATAAGCAAAGAACAACAAAGACAATTTTCTATCTCTCCCTCAGAACAGCATATGAGAACAACCTGCCAACCTGCCTCACCTACTTGTGACATTCAACAGCCTTAATAGAGGTATATCACAGTGCATTAATATTTCACTATCTCTTTTTGGCTTCATTTGGTGGGGTGGGAGGAATGTTGGAAGCCTGCATCGTTTTGTCCTGTATTCTATTACTCCAGATGTACTATTCTTTCACTTTGCATGATTGTATAGGATCAAGACGTCCTCCCTCAGGGAAGGAGAAGCCAGCTTATTAAAGCAGAATATCACTGGATGGCCCATTTGTCTTGCACTGTTGAAGTCCCCTGACAAACAAGAGTGTCCAGTAACAACTGATACTCGGAACTAAAAGTAGAGAACATTATTTCCTGTCTGCTGAGCCCTAGAGGAACAGTTCCCAAAAATCTGGTGGCCAAACCTCGCTTGAGAAATTAGACAACGCTTGTGCCTTGCAATGTATTAGTGTGGGGTCTGTAGTCTACTTTTATCTTTCAGTTTCCTCATTGAGACTGCTGTCCTGGGGAGCAAAGAATAGACTTGTTTCCCTCTGAGTCCAGCTGATAGCATGGTACCACCATATTGATTAGTGAAGGAAGAAATCATGTTTGGTCCTGCTGCTGGCTTCTTTTAGGGGAAGGATGCATTAGTACTAATTCACTAATCTCCTTTGGAAAGGAAACAGGAGATAAGAGCCTCCTCCCAAGGAGAAAACATTGAAAAGGTCATATTTTTATAGCAAACTGAAGAGCAAATATAAGCATAGAGGCAATTCTGTGCCAAATCCTATTTTGAGTGCTTCTTTTTTGTTTTTCTGAAGCAAAAATATCATCTCAGCTGATTTTTTTTATTTTTGTGCTCAGTCCCTGGTTTACCACCTTTCTTGATGAATAAAGTAAAATGTGGCTATTTTTCATGTAAAACTGCCTTTTGTACTTTAAAGAAAATGTCCTTGTAATTTTTTGCATACTGCTTAGGCCAAAGAGTCATTTGGCAAGCTTCAAATGCTCTGTGTGTATAGTCAAAGGGGAACATTTCATATTTGACTGAGTTTGGAAGTAGTAGATAAGAAACAAATGCATTAATACATAAAAAAACATATTCTAGAACATAAGTCATGGCCACATCTATGGGCCTAGTGGAATGTGATATTTATAACAATCCTGATTTAATGCTCCAATGCAAAAGGACTACGGGTATGATTAAGGTACTAGAAAGTCAAGGCTTCAGGTTCTGCTTTGGTTCTGTGAAGTCAACAAGAAGTCTCTGGGCATTGCATTAGGTACTAAACACATAGACAATGCATCCTGGCATCCTGGGAAGTGCTGAAATGTGTGTAACATAATAAAAAAAAATTTCCTTGTCTTTTCAGCACTTCTGATCAAACCTTACCATTATACAAACGCAGATGTAGTTAGGTTACTGATTACACCATCAACCAGTTATTACAAAAACTCCAACACCATGCCATTTTCTCTAACATTTCATACTACACATCACAATTTACTATTTTTGCTTTTTATGTGTTTACATTTTTAAAGGAAGGAAAGAAGTCTCTAAAGAAAGAAAAAGTGCCCTTTAAAATAATATTTTTGTGACATTAGGTTAAGAAATTCACACTCACCAAAACGTCAAGCAATTCAAAGTTATGATTCCCATGGCAAACGCAACATCGACACTGCACATAGGCCTGAAAATAGCTGCCAAAGGAAGTGTTAGAAAATTCTCTGCAAGGTAAAAGGGGACTAAGTTAAAATTCCTGTGAGAATCATCACTTTGAATTCCTTGACTCCTCTGTGCATGTACATTCTTATCATGACATTGCACAGACATACTTTTTTGCATTTCGTACTACGCTTCCACTACATTTGTAACACCAGAATATTTCACTGTGAATGTTAAGCACTGGGATTCTAATACCTTGTTCTTATGGAAAAGGCTTACCAGAGCAGAAGCTGAGCTGTATTAATTTATTGTCATGATGAAGGGGATAGTGAGAATCAGAACTGACACTAACTCTTTCTATTTTCTCTGCTACTTTTTGATTGCAATCATTGTGGTCTCCACGGATGTCATATCCATAACAGGCACACCAGCATTTGAAGCAGTTTACTGAGGCTGGAAAACAATTCTGATAAAAATGTGCTGCTGCCAGAACTTGGCATATTAGAGTGTCTGAAAAGATTGCCAAGGTTGGCATTTTGCCTATGTTGCCCAGGGCCATAGAAGATTGACACAAAATAAAAATTGTTGAAAAGATCGAATGTGTTTGTTTTTATGAGGCACTTTTCTTTTAAAACACAACTTGCCTGTCAGACCACAAGTGCCTAATATGACAAGGTGCTGATAACTTCAGGAATGCTGCTGGGAATCATATCGGTTTTGTATGGTTTGAAAGCACTCTACGGAACTGGGCCTACAGCACATGTTGATATGTAAGATGTTATGTACCAGGTGGAACTTTAAAAAGAGCCAAAGAAGTCAGAAAAGCAAATCTCAGTGAAAATCATACAAATCACCTAGAAGTTGATGGAGAAAACTAAAAACAGGTAGGGGATTAGTATCTGATCAAGTTTTTTATCAAGAATTAAGTGCTGTGGCCTTGCTATAGCCACAGAAAATTCAAAACTGAGGACACACACAATCTGAGTAATAGTACATGGTACACAATTCTCCCTGGTTTTGCAAAGACCCTCTTCAGATTTTTTGAATGGTTGAAATTGGTTTTGCCCCATGTCTCGCAGAACCATTTGGATGGATGCAGACAGACTTACACAAAATTATTCATTTCCTTTCAATTTTTTAAATCATTTTGCTTCTAGTTTTTTGTACTTTCCTTCTGTAAGTCATCATGAACCAAAGTTGTACAGACAAAAATGTGTGCAGAACGCCAATTTCCAAATCAATCACAGTTGCCTAACTGGTCAGATGTAACAGGCTCACAACCAATATCAAACTCCTACAGAGGATTTTCCAAATGTAAAGATTACATTTTTAATTGATTAGTCCAGGATATAAAGGAAAGATAAGCATGGGACAGCATGCTATTGAACATTTTATAAATAGAAAAAGATGTTCAGTCTAAGTTCAAATGATTGCTAATTGTGAACTCTTTATAAACTTTAGAACTTAATGCAGTCTTGGAGAAGAAAGAACATAGACTGTACACAGAAATCAGTAGGCTGAGCAATCTTCCAAGATCTACCACCTCTGCCAGTTTCTTGCCCAGATCTTTACCTAAATTCCTTTGAACCAGAAGAACTTTGTAGTTTACAAATTCGTATTGCATAATTGCAAAAACTCAGGGAAATTTTAGGTTCCTTCTAGTAGATTTTCATAAAGCTGCCAGAAGCTCCTTTCAGATTTTGTACATACAGATGGTGTAATTGCTTCGAACTAAAATCTGAAGATCTCTGGCACCTGAAAGAACTAAAAGGATAGAAAAGCTTCCAGTGATGTCAGAGAGTTATAACCAAGACCAAATTTCCTATCAATTCCAATTAAATCTTATTTGGTATTAATACAAAATGAGGTTTGTAGACTACATAATCTGTCTCTGTGGAAGGATATTATGTGTTTGAGAAGCAAGAAAAGCATTCTCACTGGAAAGCTGTTTCTAGCAACCAGTTATGAGAGGAGCAGGACTGTATCTGAGGGACCTTATGGTTTTCAAAGCTACTGCCATTCAGCTGTGGAAGATTGTGGGTTCAATTATTTTGGATCTGATACAGACGAAGTACTGAGTTTCTCAACAGAAGTAAATAAGAAAACTATTTTGGCAAGATGAATTTTTCTGAAGAGCCAATAAAACTTCATTTCACAAACTTCTCTCAAATGCTGATCCACACATTTCTAGTTACTGGTTGTTGGGCAGCTGCCGAGTCATCACAGTGACTGACATTTTTTCCTTTCCCCATATACTTTTGACTTTAAAAAATGCTTATTTGGTGCATCACTAGCAGTTTTCAATACACTGGTTACTGTGCCCTGCAGACCTCTGAGTGGAATTAGACTCTCCTGGCCCATAGAGGCAGATTCTCCAATTATTGTTTCTGCAATATTGCCTCTTCCAGAACAATAGTGTGGTGGATGCTACAAAACAGACCCCATTGAACTTTCACACTTACAGTTCTCTTCCCTACTACTTGCAGATATTGCGGCATAGAGTAATAATAAACAATGCCTTTTAATGCTGTAGTACAAATAGCTCTCCAAACCTCTTCATTCATTTAGCCTTGTCTCTTTTCCCTTCCTCTCAGGAAGGAATATGTGTTCTTCTGAGGAACACATTTGATAAGTCCACCAAGTTTTCTTCTTCATTATGTTAACAGTAGTGGAGGTTGTCTCTGTTGGTGGCTGTGATTGCATCTGCATGTTATTGGCCTATTACTTATAAAGATCATTGGCATACGTGGATGACTTTTACGACCAGAAGTTTCATACTGAAAGTTGGCCATATGGGAAATAGCTCCATGATTACTGGGAGAGAGGTTAAAGATATCGATGCAATTTCATTGTCTCCATTGAGGGATTCATGGATTGTAAATGATCTTTTTTGTGTCTCAGTATCTACATAGCTAGAAATATATGTTAACGGAGCAGCTGTCGCCAGTCTCATGCATTCAGAGACATCTTGATCCAAATAGATTGTCACTGATGGATTCATGTTTGCAATATATTTTGGTCCCCAATTTGTACTCTGGACAAAAAACTAATTCTTACCTTTTCTAGACCTGCTCCTCATTTCACCAAATCTTCATAAATAAAAAACATAAAAGCACAATTAATGCATGCTATTAGTGAAACAAAGGATACAGTAGTACTTTTAACTTTTTCCCAATTATGGCACAGCTGCCACTAAAGTAAGAGGAAAGCTATTTCAAGGGACACTTTCATTTTCCATGTGCTAAACAGGAAAGTTACAAAAATGCTCTCTATCATGAAAATTTGTAGTATATCTGATTTTATGCCCTCTCTTTAAAAGTAATGAAGAGTTTTCCTACTAAACCAGGTGCTTTGATCATAAAGTAACTCAGAACAAAATTTGTCTCATGCCGTGTTCATGAGCAGCACAACACAAAGGTTTCTATGGCTGAGATCTCTACTTTCTCTCAAAATACAAATATTAATGCACAGTAGATCTTTTTAGCAGTAACACATTTAGACATACGTTCCAGTTTTCAAGCACATTTTCACAAGCAGCAGACTTTACCTGCCTACTCTTACACAGGACTCCAGGCAAGTATGATATCTACCTTTGAGCCAATTACAAAAACTTATTGAAAAGGAGGGCTCAGACCTAAGACCTAAAAGCTACAAAAGCTTTATAAAGTTAACAACTATCACCTGAATCATCATAGCACTCAATATGCACACTCTAAGTCTATCTCAAATCCATCATGACACTTAGCTTAGACTTTCCTTTGAATTTTAACATAAATCCTATCATTGTGCAATTGGGGTAGACTAAGAACCGTCATGCCAGCTATGCCTGTTGATCAGATGACTTTTGTGACTTTCGATCACTAAAGGACATAAGATCAGGACCAGGTCCCCAGGACTTAATACAAAGCCTGTAGATAACTGTTGGAGCTTTACTATTCTTTTACACAGGACCTAGGTGAATAAGCATAATTAAGTACAAAATCAACATGACATAGTTTTTCAAAAGAAAATATTTCTGCTGCCTTGTTCTTCTCTTTTATCAGTAGCCCATCATATGGGTTTATTAACACGAATATAAAGGTTATTCCCTCCCAAACCTTCAGCCCCTCAAATTCAGCCTGGGACATTAAAGACTCATGGTGTGCATCTGACTCACAAATTACCCCAGAATCAGATCTTAAATGCTGAGATTCCTGTTACATCTTGCCTTGCTGCACACTCTGTCTTTAACACTTACACAGCATAGGGCTGGGTGCTCTTTCCTCTCCATTATACCAAGCTTTCAAGTATGTTCTCTGAGATATCACTCTCACACTGGAAAAGGGAATTTTCAAAGGCTTTTGAGAAGGTTTGAGACCTTCACAGAAAAGTTCTCCTGGTGGTGTTGGCAAATCTAATATGTTCTCCCATAGCTGCACACACTGAAGGGGAAACTTGGTCTAATCAGTGAAGTTATCAGGTATGTCTATTAAAATACACTTTTGCTGAATTCAGCATGAGTAAAGCAGTTAGCTGATCTCCTGAGAGCAGTTGTTTGGTCTCTTGAGAAAGGGCCAGTTTACAGAGCTACTTTTCAGTCCAAGTGTTAAGCAATGCAACTGTTCCTCCCTATAACTTGTTGTTGCTGTTGTGGCTAGTCCTTAACTCTTTGCTTTTGTAAACAATGAATAGAGTCATGCACTAGTGCTATACTTAACTGGGCTCTTTGTAAATTTCTATTATCTAATACAAAAAGAGGAAAATATCAGAGCACTTTATCCTGGTTTATTGCAGCCCTTTAACAGCATTGGAAATGTTCCATCAAGAAATTGTAGTCCCATTATTTGCTGCAGGATGGATTCATCAAAAAAAAGAAAATTCCTTCAAAGGCATTAACTTTTGCAAAAAATTGCAGATGGCTGTAATGACCATTTGCATTTCTTATGTATTAGACAGTGTATAAATTTGCCTGATCCAGCACAAAATATCCATAGCCTTATGGACCATGCAAGCTCTGGATGCTGGTCCCACAGCAGGTGAGTTGACACATTCAGATGAAAGGTCAAACTGTAGCAGAAAGCAAATACTAAAATACCTGAAGTATGAGTTGTGAATGGACTCCCTGCATCCATCTACCACCACTCCTGGTCTCTAGACAGAACTCCCACTGAGAGCCATGTGAATTGCAAGACTCCCATTTCCATGCTCCCCTCCATTCCTCTCATTACTTTCTTCTCTTCCTCAGGACTGTGAACAATATGCTGCTTCTTCACAACATATCTTCACTACTATCTTCTGCTTCCTTGCTGCTAAAATATGTATAATCAACAATAAACAAATCTGCTGGAACAGTAATCACCTGGGTTTCAAAGCCAAATTACCAACTCAGGATAATTCATGTGGATTCCTGTTTGTCCCTGCTGACAATAACTGCATATTTTTCCATACTAAATAAGTTTTAAATGTTTGGACTTTTTACTATCATTATTCAGGTAATCAGAAGAGATCAACTTTATCTAACTGTTCATTCGCATCCACTTAAACTATTTTGTGAGGCAACCAACACAACCTTTATTTCCTGTACAGTACCTATACCAGCAGCCCATTCAGATTTATCAGTAAAGAGCAGGAAAATTTTGAAAAGGTTTGAGAGTAGTTCATCTTGGCTCACAGAATTGTCCATTATCCACATGCGCATCCGGTGTGTGTATGAATGATCCAAACCTACTGTGTCTACAAAAGTGGACTAAAAAAACAGGTTCAGGGCACATTGTCCTTTAAGATGGATTAGAATTATTTAAAAAATGTGCATTTCATGTAGTATTTCCCCATTTCTGCTCTGTCCTAGGTGAGAAAAGGAAAAGACAAGACAGTAAAAAGTGAAGAAATACAAAGCACAGATCATGAGAAATATTAAATATTTGCCCTAGTTTCAGTTGCAATTTTTGCTGGAGGTTGGTTCATATCTAATTCTGTTTGTCAAAGTTTGATTCTTTCAGGTAGGATTCCTAAAAATAGATGCCAGAAAATATTACTTTTCCTTTCTCTAAATGCATACCAATATTTAATTTACATGTTCTAACTAGCTACTGTGCATGCACATGCCTCATTATTGCAACCAATTGTATCTGTACAGGTAATATTAAAAATCTGGTCATGTACATGGGATGCTTTAAATCAGACAATTAATTACTTTTAGGAGTGGGGTCCTTTTTCTAAGATGAAAGGAAATATTTAAGTTAGTCAAGATATCTTATTACTTCTCCATAATATACAGAGCTTTAGGGAAAGATTAGGTTTATTAAGTCAGACTCACAATGCAGGCTTTCAACACTGCCATTTCCAATAAGTACACATTTGTTTAATATTAAAGTTCCCTTTCAAAACAAAGTAGTTAAGCCTACCCTCACATTTATACATCTGCAGTTTGTTTGATAACTTACAACATAATTACAGGCTGTCCTCCCACTAAATGCTGTATTCAGACTTATGAAACAAGGTGGTAAAATATGCACTGGAGTCTGAGTACTAAGCCCGTAATTTACCACAAGCACTAGGAAGAAAAGAAACAGAGGGGAACCCTGCTATTTAAGCTGCTCAGTTATCACGTTTCCCTCCCCCACACATACAGTAGCATATAACCCATTCATATTTCAATTTTACATTTCCCAAACTGTCATCTTCTCATGTTTCAAGTTCATTTGAAATGCAATCTCTTTATCAAAGCAGCAGTGAATGCTTTTACAGATCAAGAGAGAGCTGTCTCTCCCCACTAACAAATAGGTCTGTGGTAAATGGGTTGGTGAAATAAAGCAGGCATTGTGGGGTTAAGAAAACTGCCCCAAGAGTTATGGAGGGGAGAGGTGTTCAGTCCCTTTCTTACCTCCCGTGATCAAGCAGTGAGAATGTATCTTCCCTCTCTGTTGGAAATGCAGCTAAAATAACTACGTAAATTCCCAGGTAGAACAGAGCATGTGGAAAATGAGATATTGGCCCCATTTCAGACATTTCAGCCAAGTTTCTCACAGAGGGTGGCCCAGCCTACGGGCTGCACTGAAAAGGCCAGCCTCCCAGCGTCCTGTAATGCTCACTGGGGGATGCCTATTCTTTCTCCAGGGCTGCTTATTCTGGTGGAGAGCAGGGCTCACACGGTACCTGGGCTCTGCCCTGCCTACCCCTCCAGCCCCAGCTTGCAGGGCCCTTGGGGTAGTGCGCTTTTGTGCTCACCTTTCCTCAGCAACTGCAAACCATTAGACAGGAATGATACTTTCAGGCAATCACATTCTCTTTCTTTTTTCCTTTTTTTTTTTCATCCGTTTTACTATCCCATCATACCTCACCAGCAATCACAGGTTCCTAATTGTGATTTTCTGTTATGTATATGTAAAGCTCGCCTAGCAGCAGTGTCCTCAGAACAACTTCATTCTGTAAATATGCCAGTTCACTTGGTGCTGTTCCAGACAGCATTTGTCTCAGTCACTACCTACAACTGCAGCAAGTTATCCAAGTTTTAGATTTTAAAAAATGAAAGCCACATCTTCACATATAGTATTTACTAAACACATCCTGTACTATAAAAAATAATTACTATTAAAGGCATACTTATTTTTCACTATGTTTTTTCTACCTTCTTTGCTGCCCCCCAAATCTGCGCCATAAATATCAATGACAACACAGTCACTTTTGATTCCATTTTAAAATCTCTAAGCTACATTTGGCAGGTTGCAAACATGAAAGAAGAGTTCACCTGCTGTGAGAAAATAGGTAACGCCAGAATAACATCTTAAATGTAGGTGTGTGACTTTTATAAGAGTGGCAGATTTATCAGGGAAGAGTGGGAGAAAATATACTGAAAGCTGGGTGCTTTAGTGTCCTTTGTTTGCTAAAGTATCGCTATGAAGTAAGCCTAAGAAACCTAGGCCCATCCCCACTCATTCTGGGGTATTGTGAAATGCCAAGAAAATCAGAAAAGCATATTCCAAGCCATTTGTTCACTAAGCTTCCTCTTAGTTCTCATACTGCTTTACTCAAGGAAACACACCTCAGATTTTGTCTGAGCTTTCAAAGACAAAGAAAGGATGGTTTTCTCATGCCAGAATCCAGACTGGTTTTGTCAACATGCTAGACAAGCAGAAAAAAATGGTATAGACACAAACTACCAAGAAGCTATTGAAATCTGTTGAAATTTTGTCTCCACCAATTACATCCAAAGTTGCAGCCTTACTGAGAGCCTACCTTCTATGTGAGCTAAACCAAAGTGGTATCCGACAATGTCTGAAACAGTACAGGAACCTTTAAAGCAAAATTTGAAAAGGTAACAGTTTTTCTGCTCTGACTGTATAGATGCAACATATAAAATGTGACTAGGACATAAGGCTCCCAATAGATGTCCCTATTTCACTGCAGTCCTCTTAGATGAGCCAGGGCTTGTGAAGAACATTCAAGTCCCATCACCTCCTCCAGAAAAAAAGATTAAAAGGTGTTAATGGAAGAGACATATATAAAAATACAGACAGAGAAACAGGAAAACCAGAGAAGTCCATGCCACTTTGTTTCTTCCAGTATTTTTTGCAAGCTCTTTTTCAAACTGTGTTGAAGAGCTGAGAAATTCAGTTCAAGTGTTGCAATATCAGCAGAAAAATATGGCATTACTGTAAAAGAAAGGATGTGGGGGAGCCTGTCAAAATGCTTGATTCTTAAAAAATAAATCAGACTTATTTTTGAAATAAAGTTCCTATTAAAAAAACCACTACAATTTACATGTCTCCCTCACTGTTATGTGTCAAAGCTGGCCACTTGCATGTCTGGGTGCCTATATAATCTGAATCATAGCAGGTATGATTTATGCTTCTTTCCCTAAACCTTTCCAGAGAAAAATGTCTCCTTGGACATATTGTCCAATACTCCAGCTGTCCTTCTCTTCTTTCCCCACCTGTCAATTACCCAGAAAATATTCTTCAATACAGAGGTGAAACATGAGCTGTGATATATTAAACCCACCTAGAAGAGATATGTTCTCTATGACATAGGTTTGTATTTGGGCACCTAATTCCTTTAGGTTTTGTATCATTGCCTAATTAATGACTACTTGTAGTTCAAATAGCATCAATTAAAACAAGAATGTGATTGATGACATCCAGAAAAGGAAAGGAGACAGATTATAAGTAACTTCTGAAAAGACATTTCACATGTGTGAACTGACACACCTGGAGTGAAAACAAGAACAAGAAGGCACACACAAGACTTTATTTTATGGTCTGCCTAATTATCCATCTGTACCTCTTGCCCCATGTAATTAGGTCTGCTACAAGGGAGGGAATGGTGCTTATGGCTAGATGCACAGGAAGGTCTACTGAAGTGTGGTTTTATGATGGGCAGTGTTGGGTTTTTCTCCTGACTCCTGCCAGTAATAGGAGTCAGCTGCTGACAGAGGTACTATGATTCGGAGTTAAATTACTAGGTGGCTGGGCACTATATTGCCTGTTGCTTCTTCAAAGTTCAATAGCAATGATCTTTGGCAGCACAGCTCTCTCATTTCCACAGCTAATGCACTGATTTGGGGTTTATTCACAGTATTCTGTTTCATAACGGCATCTTAAGTGCTCCATCATGGTGAGCTCCATGAAAAATTGTGATATGACAACAAAAGTGCAGCTAAATTCCCTTTGCAGTCCTTTCACCTAGGGGGCCTGAAGTGAAAGGTCTGGTCCTGCTGTAGCACTCCTCTGCTACCAGACTGAAGCACCAGTTGCAGCACCCAGCTGCTAGCTAGGCTTCAGTCACATCCCCTCTCTCCAGACACAGGTCTTTGCCAGAGGGATGGCATAAATGCTCCTACAAACCAGAGTGATTATTCAACTAAAGTCTAATGATAAAGGCAAAGGTGGATGCTGCCTCCACAGAACAGCCATGTGTAAGGCAGAAGAGGTCAAGAAATGCTGCTGCAAAGGCTAGTAGTGGCAGAGACATGGTCACCTCTCAGCACCCTGGGTCCACCCCTTGACCCAGAGTAGGTTGGGGAGCCAATGTCCTATGTGGCCTCTGATGTAAGGAAAGGTTGCTGCAGTGCTGGGGAGAGAAAGGGATTGAAATCATTCACAGCCAAGGTTCAGAAACTTAGTAAGCTGCTAACGCTTTCACAAACCTGATTCAAGCTTAGGGAAACCCCAGCACCAGTGAATTCTAGATCACTTGTCCTATTTCAAGCCCTCCCTTTTGCCATTAGGAAAGTTTTCCTTCTTTTAATGTCATTATTATAAATAAATCTACAGCTCATGCAGAGTGGGAGCATGTTTATGAAAGTAATATTTTTGCATTGTCACTTATCAGAACAAAACTGCACTAGAATAGAGACCCTATAGTTACATATTCACACTAATAAAAAGCAAAATTTTCCATGCCACCTACTGACCTGCCTGCTCCTGGTGTGCACCTCATAAAGAATTAACTTGGGTTAAGAAACTCATAATATTCAAGAGTGAATTTTCAATAATTTCAGACTCTATCAGTTACAGTAGAAGCCCGAACACGGTGTTAGACCTATAAAAAAATATTCATAGCCACATCCAGTACTACCAATGTTTTCCATTCATCATTAAATAAGTTGTGATTGAGGATGGAGTATGCTGAAGAACTGTTAGAGAAGGTGACACTACCACAAAGTATTCATATTCAAAGCAGACTTCAAAATGGATTGCAACAAGTGTGAGAAATAGTAGAACATAGCAGTCAACAAGCCAAGGACAAAGACAGTAATCTACACCTCAAATGCTCCTTCAAAACAAGGCCAACCAGACCATTGCCAATACCTAACAACCAAACTATTTCAGACAGTGTCGGCTTCCCAGACAGTCACTAACGCTGACTGACATACAAAGTGATTGTGGAAATATCAAACAATAGTCCAATTCCTGAGGTTCTTACTCATACATTTAACTCAGTTGTTACTAGGGCAATTTTTTTTTATTGAAGTCAATCCATTCTGACACCCTGCTCTGAACGCTTGTTGGACTTGGCAATAATAATTCCTTCTGCTTCTTTTCATGTGTTATTCCTTCAGCCTTGATCCTTTCATCTGTGTCCCCTGTAGGAATGATGTGAAATCCCTACTTTATTTCCAATTATTGAGACATCTGGAGATGGCAGTGAAAAGTCATGGCAACCAAAATATAACAAAGGATCCTAAATTTAAAAGCAATTTGACCTAATAATTTCAGAGAGAAGAGATTGTTATGATTATAAATATATCATCTGATAATCTACTGGTTCTCACTATCTGAAGTATGTTTAATTCAACTGAATGCAATATCTTTTCTCTTGCAGACATTTTGGATCTGAGTAATAAGATTTAAATAGTAATGGAAACTCAGGACTTTTTTTTTGTTGAAAACACCTCTACCACTTGAGAAACAAGTAAATAAAAAGCCCAGGTCTCTATCAAACTGCTTCTGAACAAATTTTGCATCAATTTGAAATTTCAGTCAAGTAAAGATGGGGTACAAAATGTAGATGTACAGACTGTAGAACTCTTTTTTTTTTTTTTTGCAAAGAAAGAGTATCGATGATTATTTTTAATCTCTTATATAAACAGTCCATGCAGCATACTTGAAAGAAACAAAGCAGGGAAATATTAGGTGACATTTAAATTCAGGATGATAGAGAAATAATGACAACAAATATTTTGGTACCTTGCGTCATGGGTCATGGTGAAGGCTACAGTCCCAGCAACTCAGCAGAACATCTATGTTCTGTGTGCAAAAGGGGAGGATCAAGCACATTTTGTCATGCCTCCGAGGCAAACTCTCTGTAAATCAGTGTACAAGCCAGATCGATTTCTACCAGCAGAATGGAATATCCTGAGTGTTTATGGTTTTTAGGTAGCCCACTGTAACTTCCTTTTCTCCAACCCACCAGGTCTCACTCTACCACCATGTGTTGTAACATCAGTGCTCTGCTCTGCTCTGCCACTTGTCAGCCACGACCTCACAGGCATGCAAGGAACCCTGCCTAAATTCTCAGCAATCACATCCTTTCAGGGTGAGTGATTTGAAGGTTCCTGGATGGAGGGAGGAAAGCCTGCTTTATAAGCCCATATCATGCTGTGCAACCAGCTCACAGCTTTGTGTCATGCAAACCTTAATCTCTTCACAACCTGTCTAGTTGCATCGTAGTTTGTTCTGAACATCATCTCTATGCTGAGGGATCTGGATTTCTCATAATCTAATCATATCTCCTGTCATCTCAATATAGGTTATTTCCCCTGCATGTTTATCATAGATGCATACTTCAAAATGTCAGCTAAAAACAATGTGACAACATCAGCAAAAGGTTTTGCTTTACTGAGTGCAAACAAACTAGCCTGTTGGGTATTCTAGCAAAATGGTACAGTCTTCTTTTCCAATCTTTAATCCTAATGTTTGCCTTTTCAGTGTGGCTAGTTGCTTCCTCCGTGCTTATCTTCGGAATCAGATAGTGACAGTATGTTTTTATACTGTACTGCATTTTTGTAACTCATGTAAGCTGAAAAGTTGTTTCTGTGTCAGGTTTTTTTTTCTGTCATTGACTACTACAAATGTAAGCATTTTTTGTGAATATCCTTGAATGTACCTTCAAAAGCAATCATTCCCTCTTGCACAGAAATATAAAGGCTTTTCAAGTATATTACAACCAAAAGAGCGCACATCCTTGGGCTCTGTGTGTGGCTCCTTCTTTCCTTTTCACTGTGTTTTTATTTGAATGTTTTATTGATTTTTTTCCCTTCAGATCCAAAGCCATAAAAACAGAGGAAAAAATATCTACTTGCAAGTGACAGAAAATGAAAAGGGTAGCAAGAGCCCATAACAGTGTCTGAAAGTTGGAGGAAGGATCCCACTGAGACGGTATGATACAGCTCTGTGTATGAGGGACAATAAAGAGGAGAAAGAGCCTTCCTTGGATTTAACCCCACTTGTAGGAGGAAAAGCAAGGGCAGCAAACCCAGGTCTCCTCAGTAGGCAAAGAGTCAAAGGGAAGGAGGGGAGACCAAACCAAAACAGGCTTATCACTGGGAGCAAGCTGTCCCCTGAGAAACAGAAAAAAGCTCATCCTTTCCCAAAATGGGAGGGAAGCAGGTGAGACATTGCCCTAAGGTCTGCTTGAGGAGGGGTGCAGCCATACAGTGTTTACCCAGACATTTCAAAGTATGCAGTGTTGCCTTCAGTAACACATTACTGTGAAGGCATTATAGCACACCTATCAACCTAACACAACCATCCGCAACCAAGCAGGCTGAGTACTTCATACATCACTCTGCCTAGGGCTTTGCCTTTAAATCCTCTTATTTCACTACCTCAAAGGCACCTCAGTGTGTCCTAGTCAAACTGGCTGCACCATTTATCAATAACAGCAGCAGCTGCTGCCACATCTTGCAGTTACTTGGAACTGTAGCAATCCACCTGTAAGGAAACAGTGAAAAAATCGGAAAGATTTTCTCAGATCTGCACAGCTAACAAAGGCAGGGCACTGGTTTAGCAAGGCCAGTAGCATGCTCCAATATGAAAAATTTAAATGAATGTGACATTGATTTCTCCTGTAGCTCTGTTCTGTAATTAAAGCTATAACCAAATGTTCTTATTCATTTACTCAGGCAAATTCTCAATGCGGTCAGAGGAATCTGTCCAACGAAAGAACAGGGAAACCTGAGTAGCAGCCCAAAGATTTAACCCTGCTTGCTTTATTTCTAATCACTGTCTTTTAGGAGGATAATTAAAGCCACTTGACATGTGAGGTGCTGTATACGTGCTCTGACCTAGTACAAGAAAGAAGCAAGATATCCCTCTCTGTTAGAAAATAAAAATTGTGAACCAGAAGCCATGATCCCATCTTGGCTTCTCCAGCATGCCCTGATTAAAAAGGAAATCTTTCTTCTGTCTACAAAACAAGAGGAAAGAAGTCTACAACACAGCATTTGGAGCCCAAAAGTTAGAGCAGCGCAGCGTGTGAGGCCACTGCAGCCAGCCCCTGTGCCCAGACCTTCCTGTCCTCTTCCTTTGTTACCCATCCTCCCCACCCGCACCCCTCTGTGCTTTCCCCACCTGCCCTCGCCACCCCCTCCCCTGCCTCCTTACACATGGGCAGACGTTTCCTCCACCACTGAGAACTGGATTGTTGTCCTTATTTATTTGGTTCCCTTTTTCCTAAGTGCTGGAGATGACTGCATGGGGTTGTCTTTGTCACATTGTTACTGCTGCCTTTTATAATTACAGGACACTGGTCTCCCTGTGTATTTTCAAATGTAGTTTAAGGATGAATGTTATTTCATATCCTTTTTTTCTGACAGACCTAGACTGCTTTCTCCATACTGATACACACTTACAATAATCTGAAATTTCAACTGTGGAAGGTACAGCACCAACAGAAGCAATTGTCAGTTAGTAGTGTTATTATACCGTGATATCAAAGTGTCTTTAAAATAATGATAAAATCTTAATGTTTAAATCTCTTAATTTTTTTTAAACATTCAGAGGTCATTTAACACAGTTTTAAAATAATAGAATAGGTCACTTAGAGGCAAAACAGTTTGAGAAGCTATCCGCCTATACAGCAAAATGCTAATGCCCTTTGAAATACAAAGGCAAGGGAGTTGTTCTCTTTATTGTCTAATGTTTTGAACATTTTCAGACCCAGGTCCAGAAGTATTTATCTTTCACCTCAAAATCTGATTGCTGTGCTAATGCTATTTAAAACTAAATGGAAGAAAATTATATTCTCCACAAGAATTCGATTGATTCCTTTCTTTGGATAGAAAAAAAAAATAATAGTCATTTTTATTCACACAAAGTCCTGTATAGAAACCTCTGTGTGTAAATCACATTGGGCCTCTATAATTTGTTATTAGCTATTGGTTATAGCTGGGATAAATGCATGGGAACACTACTTAAGTAATTGTAAGCAATGTCACATTTGGATTTGGGACTCAGCCCTCCTGTAGCTTCCTACAAATCATTATTCTGCCTCCAGTTTGCTCTTTTTCCTGCAAATCTTTGAGTTTAAGCCAAACAGGAGTACTGTTCTCAACCACAGGAAGAGTCAAATTAATTCTTGGAGTGAGAAAAAAAAGCGAGCTCACTATGCAGCTGTATCAGCCTTGTGCACTATGTTTAAAGTGGCATTTGAGGAATTAAGTGTGCTGAAATATTCAAGAATTATTCAAATATTCAGTGACTCATAGGATGCCTGGGTCAACAGGAATACACTTGACAGAGAAGTCCAGCATGTTTTCCTGACTTCTGACAAGCAGCAGCCCAAAGGAGATAGCTTAATACCACACACCATGCTAATTCTCATTTTTTTCTCATATGGTCTTGTGATCTTCCCCACCATGCAGATAGTAAGCACAACATAACACAGGACAATAGAGACAATAGAACCAACTTACTGATTCGCAAGTAGAGAAGACTTCAACTGGAGATTTTAATAATTGTGTATGATGCTCAGATACCACCTTCCCAGATGAGGTAGGAAAGCAGCTGAGTATAAAGATCTCATCCTATTATGCCTTTATGATCATTATCATTGGTGCATCTAGAAATCCACCAAGTAATTTACAAGATTTCTTTTCAGAGAATTGTTCAAATATATCATGGAGGAATATTTTAAGTTTTAGCACATTATGGAAATCCAAAGCCGTATTTGTTTTGTATGAAATAGGATCTAGAGAAATAAGCTTTATCTGCATATGTAGGTACTACAAATATATATTCATATAGCTTATATGTAGATAGCTAGCTGAACACCCATTTATGAGTTAAGTTTACATGTCCCAGTCACAGAAATTCTGCATTGAAATTAGGTACTTAATTGCATACTCAAAGCCTTGACTTTCTGTTTGTAAATCTGATCTTTATTAGATTTTCCCTTGACAACAGATTCCCAAAGCACCTCAGCCACTCCACTGCAAGTATTTTCTTCCCCTTCCCAACCTTTAACTTTTATCACTGTTTCCTAGCGGCAAATACATTGTTTACTATCTCAAAGTATGTTGCAGCTCACCTGATCTTTCTATTTGCAAAATCACAAGAATCATTCTGCAGATCTCCAAATTGTTGCTAGTAAGGAACAGTCCTTTTGCGTGGAAGAAATTAGAGCCTGCACTTATGCCCAGGGTCTGTAAAGTGGGATAGGTATGTGAAGAAAGGTTCCTTGCTCCCTCACCTCCTGGATACATGTGCAAACACCAGGCATAACGCAAGCTGCAGCGATTTTTTTTCAAAACAACAGGAGAAGTCACTGACTGAATCTGGACTGCGACAAAGACTTTCCGGTTTCCTAACCCAAAAGAAGACCATACCTCTCTAGACTCATTACTTTATATATGCATTCAGATTTGGGCATCCAGAACTAAGAATACCAAACTGTCTTAGACATTTTTCCAGCTTATGATGTATGCTACAGTCCACTAGGAACAGATCTGAAATAATTATATTTCATTTCCTCTCATGTCAGACAACAAGTTAGCTTAGCACATTTTAATGGAGTGGTGCACAGTGGCTCTTTCGCTTAATGAGACCACATTTTGATGAGAGACTCTAGTGGGTTAAGGAATCATAACCATAATGAAATCCAAGGTTTGGGGTTTTGGTTCATTAGGCAACAAGGATAGCTCTTCAGAATACTTGCTTCCAAAAAGAAATACAGATGCCAAGATTTTATATCCCTCTAGAGAGTTTTCCTGCGAACTGTCATTACTGAAGAAATGTACTTGGAGGGAGAGGAAAGAGGGATTAAAGAATTCAGCTGTGCCACATTTATCCATCAAAACAAGATAAAAACTTGGTTTCTCAGTTGTGGAAAGAAAAAGTAGTTCATGAATCTGTTTTGATAATCTTACACTAGATAAAGAGCAGTTTCTATTTCCAGAATACTGGTTATCTTGCATACATTCAAGGTGTGCATGCCAGTTGACAGGTATGCACATCCCTTTCCACTACATATACAAAAAATACAAGCACAAGATACAGGCAGCATGCATAACACCAAGCTCTGACAGATATTTTCCTAGAAGAAATTAGCATTGTGCCTGCACTAGGAGCAGACAGCAAGAAAAAGGGAATAAATCAGCAATTTTGCACTATATAAACCTACAGAAACTGCATTTCTACCTCACAATAAAAATATAATCAAGAAAAAGTTGAAGAGTACTTTTCAGACATTCAATGTATTTTCATATCAATTCTTCTTTCTATTAAAATTTGCATAAACTAGCAACCATCCTGATAATAGAGGAGGATGGGAAGGTTATGGATTATCTTGCCTAGAGATGGTCCCTGTGGGAAGATAAGCCAAAAAGCTGTACAATTTTGAAAAAGGTTGAAGCAAACCAGACAAATGAAGGCAGGAATTCATCCTCTCGTGCGCTTGTATCCATGTTTTTTCCCAGGAGCTAAGTCATATGTTTGCAGTACCAAGTAACTGTGCTCATTTTAAAATTATTAAGTAGCACAGGAGAAGAAGAAAGAGGAGTTTAAGTACTGCAAAATAAGCAATATGCCTTCCACTAGCAGTAAGGGAACATTATGAAATCAGAATGGAGAGCTGAAAGCCCTGGACATTTTTTTACTACAACAAAATGTAAAAATTTTGAACCTGGAGTCTGTAAGAGGACCTCTGGGAGCTCTGTCCTCCTTACATGTGCATGCCATGGACTGCACAAAATCTCACAAAATTCTTTTCTGATAATGCCTTCAATTTGTGAACTACTAAAACCAAAGTACAATGGATGTAGTCAAAGCATTCATTTCAAAGGTTTACATGCAGACTGTACTAGTCCTCCCAGGCATAATCATCCAGCAGAAATAATGATTAAAAGTCATAATACATACTTTTTTTCCAAATCCTGCACTTGACTTTGATCAGAGTATCAGATTACAAGGCATGCATAATCAACAATATTGTAATTAAATTGCATCAAAGATTGCTGACCTTTTGGTGCAATCTTTCGGGTAGAATTCACAGTACACAAACATGCTTTAATCTATGTGAAACGTTTATCATGCACAAAGAAAGGTAACTTTTTGACATCAACATAATTAGCCCTGGCACATTGACTCTACATGTCAGCCCTTGGCTGTGAGCTAACTTGTGTGAGATCATGTTAAGTGCTGCCAGTTTGCATAGCTGCCATGGATTAAGCAAGAAAAATGGTATCAACAATGTAGGCGTATGTTCTCTGCTGCATGTTAATGAAGCCATTTGCAGTAAAATTGTTGTTATTTAGAATTTGCTTTGTTTTAATTATGAAAACAATATTATAGAATCTTTGTACTTTTTTAAGAAGGCCATTAATTAACCTATTGATTACTGGGAAGAGTGAGAGAAATATTCTTCCTGAAAATATATTCACTTTTTCAAGGTCTTCTCTATCCCTTCTAGATTGCTGTGGTCTACTGACAGAATAATGTTGACTTTTTACCATATGAATAAATAGCCATAATAGCTGCAGCATAATTTACAGATTATTTCAGTTCTCCTTGAACCAAGGTCTGAAAGCTGCTAAAGCCAGCTGATAAAAGAAACTTGCCATCAGATGAAATTTGGACTTATATCCACAGAAAACACTGGATTTCATTTCTCTCAACTTTATCTGGAAGTTGCATTCTGACAGCAGGGACCTCTAAAGACTTTTCAACTTGGCCTGTCTCCCACCTTTTAATTTGCATACTTGATATCCTACAATCACCTTCTGAGATCTTAGAGCACTGCCATTTCTCCTAGCAATGAGAGATAAGAGGATGTACTTTGCACATTCCTTAAGCTTGATAGTGTTAAAATACTGTATCTTGGCATCAGTAGAAACTTCATTGCAAATGTAACACTGAGGTTTTTAATACATGCAAGGTAATAACTATCCAATTTGAGGTTTTTTTTATTATTCTAGATAACAGAGTATTAATGCTTATTTCAGCATATGTCTGGAGCTTTGGTGATCTTGGGCAAGGCAGCAAATTTTACCACACGTACAAAATAATCATGAGACCACAGTTTAAGGCACTGACTAAGATACAGTTTCAAACATCTCTATTTATATCACACACAGAGCAAAGTTTGACTGCTGAATATAATGATGTCATAATCATGAGCTACAACCTCAGCATCAGCAACATCAACTTAAAAAAATTCAGCATTATCCTTTATTGTTATAAAATACACTTAGAGTTAGGAACTGTCCAGCTCCAGAATTTTAAATGTGGCCACATCCCCCTGCATTGCAGGGTGACTAGTTTTGAATGCCTAGATCTGAACCCACTCTAGGGTCCTAACCCAAGTGCCAACTTGGAGGTGAATTAATTTTCCTTCTGTTTAGGACCTCATTAAAGTAAAACCATGTTTTTGCCAAGATTTAAGCAAAGGAGAATAGAAAATCCCATAAAAACGTCTGCTTTGTCAGTGCTTCCACCATCTAAAAAATTCTGATTCTGAATCCCTTGCAGCGGGTGGGTGCTGCTGATCCAAACACAGCTCTAACCCTGATACTGACTGAGCCTGCACTGCTCTGGTTACAGACCTCATCTGGAGCTGAATCCTGTTATAGTGATTGTCTTCAGAGTCCTTTTCTGTATGGACTTAAACACTGTGTCTTTAGAAAGTACTATTATTATATTAATTTTCTTCCTTTAAAAATAGATCTGAAAGTCAGTAAAATCTTTCAGCAAAACTGATCCTTTTAAAAAGGGAATTGGAGCATCCTAATAACCTGGCTCTGTTCTGGAACAGGTGAAATGGGAGAATTGTATAGCTCCCTAACATAGAACATTTGTAGGGTACTTGCTAACCTCTTGTTCTGATCATCACAGATAAAACAATATTCATTTGCACAGAAACAGGTATTTACTGCCATTGGATCAGCCTAGGATTGCTTGCCTTGCATCCAGTTGCCACTCCAGAAGGGCATGGGTGTACTGTAGGACATGTGCCATCTCTGCCAAAGCCACACTGATATCACAGACACCTACAGTGTCTCCAGTGACACTAGGCATCTTGGCGTGGGCAACTGAGCTGAGCCCCTAAGCACTGTTCCAGTCACATAGGGTAGGATTCACCATGGGATTCAGACACATGGTTTTAGGTGTTTACACACAAACTAGGTGTCCAGGCTCCTATTGCAGTCAATGGAGAGCTAGTGAAAATAGGCGGTGGAGACCAGGCATCTTCTAGCCTGTGGGCTCAATGCATTTTTAGGGTCCAGTAACCATATTTACTGCAGGCTCAATTAAGTTGCCTAAAACTGGTGCTTTTGGCTATCCAGATGCACAAATGTGGTAAATGTGACATAAGACATGTGGGAAATGCAAGCCCTTCTGGACCTACAGCTTGCAGCAGGGAAGTCTGAGTTTCAAATGGCACTAGATAACTACGTTTAAGCAACTGAATGAAGCCCTGCAGATTATACTGGGAACTCAGACTCCCAGCTGACATGCAGACACTTACTTTTAGGTATCTGATCTAGAACTAAATTAAAAAATGGTGTCCAGTGGCAAATTCCTCTTCTAGGGCCCCATTTTCCTGTAACTCTCACTAGTTTAAATGAGAAGGAGCACAAAATGTAAACTATTCTGATGTACAACTGAGAGTAGAACCACTGTTTGGCTTATTTTTCTATTACAGTCCAGTAATAGTATAGTTTTTACAATTCCGCAAATCATAGGCTTAGTCTTGCCACTCCAAGCATCAAATCAAACCCAATTCCAGATGAAGACTTGAACATCAGAGAGGTACTTCCACTACTGCACCTCCTTCCCACACCGTATATTCCTCTGCTATGTAGGGCGTTATCTGCACAGTCCACATACACCAAACCAAGTGTCCATAATGAAATGTTTCTGTTTTGCTTCTTCCACTTATTCTGCTTCTGCTTATTCCTTAGCAGAAATTAACCTTTCAGAAGCAGCTGTTGATGTGCCTTCCTGTTTTGCATTATGTCTAAAAAAAGCATTTCACAAGCAATCATCGCAGTGCCAATATTTAGTGAAATTGATTTTGTTTACTTTTTGCATTATTGCACAGGTTATTGGTTCTGGGAACTAAATTTAATTTATTTCCAAGTATCTCAGGCATTTCATATATCACTTTAGTATCCCTTTCTCTCATCATGAACACTAGACATATTTATATCTACAGGGCTTATGATACATCTTGGACATAAAGAACAGGTATTCTTTCTGCTGCATAGAGAGAATCTAATGCTCGAAAAAATTCCACTGTGAAAATGTTTCTTCATCTTCTATGCACAGATGTTAATTTTAAAAAAACACACTTAGTTAGGTATAAATAAATATTGCTTGTCTGTTTTCTCTGGGGATCTGAGTTTGCTTCTGGCTATGCTTAATACATCAACACCTTTAGATTCTCTGTCGGGACATGTATGTAATCCCTTGCTCTTCCTTCTACAGGCATTCAAGGAGTCCAAGATAACACAAACAACAGGTATACGTACCAAAAATAAGTCTAGGCAATCTACTCATTTTTTCTGGCACTATATTCTGCAGCAGCATAAAAGGTGTCACTACTGAGCAGAAGCTGATAATTCCTCTTGATTGATCAACTCCCAGAAAAAAATCATTTGAGATGAAGTACTAAAATGTGCTTCATGGAATTCCTATAACTTTCAGAATTTCTCAAGCAGCAATAGCTGAACCTCTTGAAATGTAATAACATGAGAAAATTTTCCAAATGATGTCTTACTCAATCCTCTTTTTTCCCCAGTTGCTTTGCTTAACCAGAAAATGCTGAATGTTCAAGAAACTTGTAGGTCTCCTCTGTGTTAACCCCATTTTTCCTTACCTCTTTGATCTGTACTGAAAAACAGTATAAACATTGGGAACAACATTACAGATCAGTACATGGTTCATATCTGGTATTCCACACTAGTTTTTATTCCCTACCAGGTGATTTTCATATCTAACTTTAAAACATTCTTCATCAATTGCTGATTCCTTACTCCCCAGCATTGTTTAAGCTCCTTGTGTCTTCTTTTTGTAAAGCTTACATGTCATGTCTTGATTCTTTTTGACCTGTGTTTTGTTACCTTAGAGTTATCTTTAATTTCTGCCACTTATGTTCAAACAGGGAGAAATCTACAACCCAAAATTTCACTTCCTAGAAATCTCATCTGTACTCTGGGCACCAGTCAGCCTTGCTTCTGAGTGAACAGGGAAAGTTTTTGCTCATATAGTAGTTGTTCAGAACCTTAAAAAAGTTTTAAACAGTCTTTCCCAGTCACAGTTTGCCAGTGCAGGCAGGTGGTTTTGTGTCTGAGGCTCAGCCTTGGAGTCACTGATTTCATTAAGATCACAGATTTTCCCCACAACCCAGTACCTGATGTTTAATCAAAGACATTGATTAAACATGGATGTACGTGCCAAAACGTGTTCACTTCAAATTTTTCCTGATCACCATTATATATATACTCCATTAATAACTGGCACCCTGCATGTACTCATTCTATCAAATTGATTATCCAGATATTTAAACATCTTTTTAAATCAGATTTTTCTCAAAGTGCATTTATATATGTACACTTTATGACCTTTATAATAACATAAACTCTACCACAACCTGAATCAGATTTGCTAAAATTTCTTGGCTTTTATACTTCCCCATTCTGACTTCTCCAATATAAGATGTTTCATTTCGAGTCAAGCATGCAAGCTATACATTGTGATACTAGAGATCAGCTTATTTCTGATACACCACCAAATGCTTATCAGAAATGCAGTTAAACAGCATTTATGGCCAATCTTTATCTATTGATTCTGTAATTCACTGAAGAAGCCAAGCAAACCTGTCAGATGTTGTTCTTTTCATAATCATTTCTAACCACGTCTGTTACTGTGAATTCTTCCAAAAATTTCAGCCCGCTTCCAACATGCCTGCTACACTCCTTTGGAGGCTTATGATTAAGTCCTGCATAGCAAGTGCTCTCTATATACTCACTCGCTGTCAGGAGGTTAACTGGTAGATCTGCATTCACCACATTTCTCCCGGTCCCTAAAGCCCTCATTCCCTCTGCAACAATAAACGGAGACCTTAAGAGCACCACTCTAAGTACACACGACCCTCGCTTCCATCTCTGCATGAGCTTTCTGTTGACTATTCCCTAACCACTACATGCAGCAAAGTCACATACATTTTGCTGTTATTCAGGCACTGTATAGCTGTTACGCTACTCAGCTACTGCTGAGGAGATGGAAATGCCTGGGTCTTCTTTATAATAGTTATTGTCAGAGCAAAGCCCACTGGACAAAGCACAATAATTTCACTTTATAAAGAATAAACACTACTATTCATGTAGAGGAAGGCAATGCAGCTAAGCCCTGAAGGTCTTTGGTATTCAAAATTCATAGCAATCCTTGTACTCAAAAATTGTACCGTCTGAAATTTCTTATAACTAACGCTGGTTTTATGAGGATTTCAGTCATCTGTCAAGACCTTCAGAAAATCAGAGTTTACCTATACTTATTTTTAGACATGAAGGAAAAGAGGATTTCATTTTAACAAGCTTTAAAGAAAAACTTGTGAAGCCAAAAATAGTTTCCAGTAATAATATGCTGAAACTTCAAAACACTTTACACTAAATCCTTACAATACTAGATGGCAAGTTTTACTATTTTAGTTACATACAGGGTATATATTTGCATGACACTGTTGTGGCCTTCAAAAGCATATCACTGCAAAAGTCGGTGTCAAAATTATCATGAAATGTCACTACAGGAAAGTGCCTCATTATTGTATATATGAAATTTGTTTACTACTTTATCCATAAATCACTATTTCTAAAGAGCACATTATAAGAATTCCAGCATTTGAAGTTAATTTGTTTCATTATTCTGGTGGGCAGTAAAGATAGGTAGATGCACATATTCTCATGCACAGAGGTGTTCTGGTCTACATTCTCTTTTTCAGTTACTTATATGTCTGAAAATTCTTTCTCATTAATATTTTTTACATTTCAAAAAACTTTTCTTTTACTCTGATCAAATTTGATTCATCCATATGGGGAAATAATTTAGTAAGTCTCAGTGTGGCATTACAGGTGCAAAAACAGACATGTAAAGATATTAAATTTGCCAAGAATCGTTGTGTAATACAGTTTTGGACTAGAGTGCTGGCAAATTTAGTTCCTCATCAGCAGTATTCAAAATTGGCTCATTCCTTCCAGTAGTTCTAAGGAAGCAAGTTTCCTCTTCCTACACTGAACAGTCCAGTTTCTCTACTGAAGAATAAGGGGAAAGTGTGAAAAAAATGGTTAGCAATGAAAGTTTTAAAATTTAATATCATTAATTTTGACATGGTCTCTTGACCCATGGACAGCTTTTGTAACCACTGAGATGACTCTGTAGGTCACTCCAGAATATGTACAATCTGAACAGCATTTTAATATGTGGTAAGTCCATTTTAAAATTTGAATTATTATTTTTCTTTAACATGACTTACTTTGCTATGTCAATAAAATTCAAAAAAATCCCAAACTGAGGACCATCTACAACATGTCAGTATATTCTACCACAGTTTATTGAAATATGTTACAAAGATTTAAGGTCTTCAGCAGTATATACACAATTTGGTATTTCCTACCAGTCTGAAGGGTTGATTTTTCAACCTTAATAATCCTTGATAAACATCATTTCTCCAGAATGCATGAAAAGAAATCCCTTTTATACCAATAGCTAGTATCATCCATAGAAAGATTTATATGCATTCTTCTAAAGCAATATCTTGTTTCACACTCATAAACTAATGTTTGTCTTCTAAATAATATACTATTAGTAGACATTATGCCAAGAATAAATGTACTGCATGATACTATAATAAATCTCTAAACTTCAATCCTCGCACAGTACTCTGCCAGAATACCTTGTAGCAATCAATAATACACTTCACACTATCAATGAATAGCATAACACAGTGAAAGATGCATGGAAGTCTTTGCTATACCCAATAAATTATACTTCATAGCCAAATATTGTTTGTAAAATAGGCTGCATCACAAACAACTCCTGGGAACTGTAAGTTCAGGATCATTTCTATAATATCTGCAGATATATTTATGTCAAATCTGGAACACAAGGTTCCAAACTGATTTGATACCTAAACAAATTGGAACAAATGCTATATCAAGGGCATTTTCTTCATCATCAATAAACCTGGCATACAGCACACCACAGAGTTATGCTAACAAATATATTTTCAAGGATGATCCTAACTGCAGGTAATAGAACAGATCTTGAATGTAAATGTTTTTATGCAGTGGCAACAGAAAACTTAAAGCACACTCTGTGACATTTATACTCTCTATCCAAGGTAAATATAACTTTTCCCAAACTTTCCCTGACTACTAGTGGCAAGGTTTCTTTATAGCACAAGTTAACAAAACACTTGTAGCTGTGAAGGTACTTCAGATGAGAAACATCACATATCTCAGCTATTCATACCATATCTAAATCACCATGCCATGCCTGCTTCTCTTAAGAAGTAGTAAAGCACTCCCTGTTATAAGCTCCTGTTAAATTTTTTCAGCTGTTTCCCACTGCTTCCAGATGGCAATTATATTTACAACAGAGCAATAAGCTACTGACAACAGTTAAAAAGAAAACAAAAAAAAAAAAAAAAAAAAAAACACCAAACCAAATCCTACCAGAAAACAAAAGCTGCTTCATGGAGGAAAGGAAGTCTCCATGCCCAGGGACTGTAGACCAAGCCACAAGTTGAGAACTTCTGTTTCATGCACTTCTGCTAATATTCTGCTGATAGTTAAGGTCTACGAAAGGAAATAGCCACCATGAGTCTAAGCATCTGCCTACTTTTTTGGCCGTCCTACCACAGTCCAGAGGAATGCAGATGCCCCGCACAATGCAATGGCAAACTGGGCACCTCAGAATACAATGTATAAAAACAGCATCCCAATTAACAACAGAGGAGACACTGAGGACAAAACTTCAGCAACAGACTCTTTCTGAAAAGGTGAAGGATGCATGTTTAAGGAAGGACAGTAAGCAAGGGTCTGAACCACGTATTCCCATGGTCTGGGTAAGTTCCATAGACGGTAAATGTATGGATAAGAAGGCCCTGTTTTGAAGGAAAAGACATAGCTGTGATGTTCCGTCTTCAAAGCTTATCTAACAGAGAGACTTTCAGGTGAGACAAGCAAATTAATGCCTTTTCCATTGGCCTCAGCTGTAGGTACGAGCTTTTTACTTAGTGTTCATTTGGATCAGGGCTCAAACATGCAGCTCTGAAAGCAGCTTTAATTGCCTTAGAGACTGAGGTGTCATCTCTCGGATTTAGGGAAAAGCTGAGGGAAAGGGAAGAAGGAGGAGAAGATTTCAACAACATTAGACAAGAAAACTGTCCAAGTGATCCTGTGAACCCTATCTCTCAATATATGGAGGTATCAGTTCTCAAAATTACTGTAGGAGACCAAATAAAGAGTTGATGAATTTCACTGAAATTTCTGTTGGAAATGGACAATCTGTATGATATAAAATTGAGTTGTAAAAGCACAAGGATACAAAGATAATGAACTTCAAGTATCCATCTTGTTCAGCTACCAGTAAGTCCTTACCAGTTATTCTCAATATTACAGTGCTATTGTAAACCACTGAAGAAAAAAAAATATGTATACAGTATCTGCTAGTTATTACAATAACGACAGAGCAGGTGAAACAAAAGAGAACAACACATGTGCTGAAGTAAGAAAAAGGTTACTAACCTGGCCATCCCTGTTGCTGCTAAATCCGTTGAATTGGAACAAAAATGGGCAAATGACACCCAAAACTCAGGAGATACAAGAGACATAGAAAAGGGATAGTCTCAAGTCACTTGATACTCACCTGCAGGTGAAAACCACAGAAATCCAACAAGAAACAGGAGGCAAAACCTATCCTGCTTAGCTAAAAGCATGTCCACTCAAATGGAACCCCTTTAAAGGACAGGAAGTAAATTACAAAAAAAATCACTGCAGAAGCACAAGCAATGGAAAAGATGTTTCCTGCTCTTTGTAATGCTAGGTGATGGAATCAGTTCCAAAATATCAACTTCACTTTCAGTACTTAATGTGATTTACTCTCTGTGAGGCATCAATCAAGTTGTTAAGATCGGGCCTAAAGGCTGATTTCTTGCTCCTTTTGTTCATCCTTTGACCATGTTTAGATCTCCAGTGTTGATCGAGAAAAAAAGTGAAAAATATTTGGTTTGTATTTTTCAAACAATTTCCTTCAGCACAACAGCCTGCACACTTTACTAGATTGTGGTTTCATTTCAAGTGGATTAAATTCTTAAATTGTCAGACAAAAACTTAATGGTTTTTCCTTAATTTTGCACTGCAATCAGGCGAAGAGTAACCTATATTTGCCAGCCTGGGAAATACTGCAAGATTTCTAATGTCCTATTGTCCTGAATTGATAAAAGGGAACAGCATTTTGAAATCTTTTCCCAAGTAGAACTTTTTTTTTCCCAATTGCCTTCATGAATCAATGTTTAAATACAGATATCAAGGGAACTTTAAATACATTTATTTGATATGTGAAGATAAATTTCTAAACAAAAATATTTGTTTCAAAGTGAAAAGTTGAAATCCTGCATTTCAGATGTGTTAAAACAGGGCTTGTGAAATTTTTTTATCTATTTTTTTCCATGTAAGATTTTATCAGAATTACAAACACATGGTAAAAGAAAGGCTTTGCTCAAATTCCGCTGTCATAAAGCAAGTGCTTCAGCAGTATTTTCAATCTGGTCCTAATTCCAAGGCATACTTGCAAAAAATGCATTACCCTCAAAAATAATCACATTTTGGACACATTTTCATTTTCATCTCAGTAAATGTGTTACTATGTCAAAGGCAGGCTTGTATCAGGTAAAAGCCAAGCAGGCATTTCTTTAGATCAACAGACTGGCAGGAACAGCAGAATCAGCCATTACCTATCTACTTTGTTGACAGCAAAGCCCTGGAAACCCAAGTTGCATGTTGCTGCTGCAGGACAAGTGGGAATACATCACGCAGTACTCTTTGTTGGTGGAAGAGGCGCCACCACCTCAGCAATTGCTTGTGAAAGGAAGAGCAGTAAACTTAGTTCTCTGTAACCCAACATCCTCACTGTAGCTCAACCTCCCTCCTGCTCCAGCCCTTCTCCATCCACTGTTCCTCTCCTTCTTGCTGAACAGTGGGGCAGAGCCAGAGCTCCAGTACTGATGCAAAAAAATCCCTCTGTTTTGCCTAGGCCTCTGCGAACCCTCCACACTCACTTGTCATGTCTCTTCGCTGAGGCACTATGTGATGGCTGGACTGTGAGCCTTTGATGGAACATGGGCAGACTTCCTTCGAACTCAAAATACAATATAGATAAATTTTAAGTTACTAAAATCAGGACAGCAATTGAGGAAAACCCTACTTAACCCACTTAGGTTTCAGGGAAAAGCCTCTCTGGTAATTATAGCTGTATTACTGCAGAAACTCAGAGGCATCTTTCTCTTTGCTGAGCTGGCTGCCTAGATAAGTCACCTCTCATTAACAATTCAGAAAGATGCACTAATGTTTGAGACCTCAGAGGAGCCTAAATTTCTAGCCATACTCTGACTAAACTTAATTCATTCAGATTGCTTTGAGTTGTCTGAAAAGCCACAGTGGTGAATGGTACTCACTTCTTACAAAGTGGCTGACAATTTGAAGATTTTGCCTAAAAAGCAGGAGCCCAACTTGAACAGAAAGGGCACAGAGTACTTTCATCCAAAAACACAGTGTAGAAGGCAGTGCCTAGTATGCAAAATCCATGGACATAATGCAAATGAGAGCTCTCATGACTCCATAACAGCATAGGAATACTATACTATTTATTAGGTACCATCCTGCAAATGAGTGGACAGCTTCTTGCATCACAGAGATACCTAAGTGCACACAGCAATTCCAAGCTCTTGATTCCTGGCTTGATAGAGGAGTGTAGTTTGTGACACCCCTCTTTTTTGGCGTAACCTACTGGGTAACTTAACTAGCCCATGAGATTTTCTGACTCCCAGACTAAGTACCAAACCTGCCTCACTCTGTGTGTGGGGAACTCTGGCATTATGAATTTAACTTGCTCAGCAAAGATCAAGTACCAAGGAGTGTAAAAACTAGGGCTTGGATAACAAACTTGTTTTACCTGGCTAGAAAGCTTTTATAGTCCCAGAATCGCTTGGGACATGAAACCTATATATTGGTCTGTTGCTAGACTGTTGAATGGAGAAAACGCATTCCCTGAGAAAAGGCAATAGCTGATAAAGGAGTTACTCTGCATGTTTGCTTCTCTACTGAAAAGTAGTATTTGTTTAAGCATATTTACTGTACACTTCATTCCATTTTTATTTGCACTTCACATATACTGCCTACCAGCACAGATGTCCTATGTTGAAAAACATGACAATTTTGAAATGCAATTACTCGGCATATATAATGTCAACAGATGTTTTGGAAATATGTCCCATTTCCACACTCAGCAGGCTTCTGCTACTTTCTCCCACAAAAATGTCCAAGATAACAGAAGACTCATGAGGCTAGTGGTTTTGGAGCAGCCATCAGCCATCTTGGAGGATGGTTGTCTGTGAATTGCTGTGGTAGTCTCAAACACATCTGGAGGAAATCCTTTTGACAACAAGGCTGCCCATGCCAATATCAAACCAGGCTGTCGATGCCAATAGCATGACTGATTTCAGCCGCTCTTTAAAACGACTCTGTCATGATTGCCATGAGAACGTATGTCAGCTAAAACCTATTTAATGACTTACCCATGTAGGTTTGACTCATTTACATGAGGCTTCTTTATGCTACCATAGCAGTGTAGAGGCATCATAAAATGGATGTAGATGCAAAAAAAAAAATTTTTCTCCATGCTGTGTGCATGCCATATCTGAACAATCTCCCTAGCCTTAGTGCTCTGATCTTCCCCATCCCACTGTTTTGTTGTCCCTCTTAGAGTACCCTGTATGAAAGTAAATTACTAGCTTCTTAGAGCAGGGACATGTAATTATTAGTATTGAAAGCATTCAGAGAATGCACTGAAAAAATGCATTCATAAGAAAAATACTCTGCTAAGAACTAAACCAAGAATTTCCTCTCATTCCCAATGGATGGGAAAATCTTAGTTGCGATATCTCTGCTATAGTGTTGCCTAAGAGCCACAGCTCCCTTTCTAATCCCTCCTCCATCTCAGGGATGACAGGTCTCAGAGGATGCAGATTACTTCCTCCCCTTTCCTCCCTCCCCACACACATCTCCTGTCAGTTACATTTTGTAAACTGATTCTCTCTGAGGAAGAGCTAAGGCTTCCCCCACTCCAGAACGTTCACACCCAGGTAGCAGCCCCCAGTGCTTGCCACTCCACCATGCCTGAGGTGGGCATGGGTTCCTGTACTTCCCTGGTCCTCTGAGTATCCTCACAGGGCCAAATGATGACCTACATTGATGTGATTTTTAAGTGCATTATGTGTGGTCTCTGAAATAAGTTTGCAGGGTGTGAACCAAATCTGAAAGAACAGTTGTTAAAATATATTTATTTATCTACGAAAATGGCAATCTGGTTTTAGATATGGAAAATTAACCTGGTATTAAAAAAAAAACACCTCATTAAAAATGCATTCTTAACCATAGATATCATTAAGAGATAGGCAGATAAACCATAGCCAGCAGGTAATCTGAAAAGACATTACCAGGGAATTCGTGATAGGGCACAAAAGCAGAGTAGTTAGAGCATCCTGATGTTGTGCTTGAAATGGGTTGACCTTCTTATGGACTTCTGCTGTAATCTCTTCTGCCTTTCCCTCAATGCACACTTCCCCAGCCAGTCTATGTGAATGCAGACAAGGTCATAGGAGTGGGGAATTCAAGGACAGACAGATAAGATATGAATCACATCACCTTCCTGCCTCTTATTGGTATGCTTCAACCACGCCAGCCCAGCAAGCCATCCTTAACAGGAGGCGCAACCTCAAAACCTGAACCAATGCTCAGATTCACTGAAAATGATTCAGGGACATAATTTCCTTTCTTTTTCATGTTGGCACATTTCCCATAGAATTCACAAAATACATATAGGTTTTTCTTTTTTCATTCCATCTCTCATCCACATACATGAATGATGAAAATAGATACGAACCAACTAGTATCTATTTTTTGTTACCATCCCTTACTTTGGGACAGCAAATTATTTTCTGTTTTTAAGTAAAGTGCTACATAAGTATATGATATCTCACACCATTAATTTACAAGGGCTTTAAAAATATTTGATCTATAAGATTTAGAATCTGAGATTTCAGAGAGCATCTTGCAAATCAAAGTACTTACTGCAACTTTGGCAGGAGGTTTTTTTGCATCTAATTCTTCATCTCTTTTCTAAAACCAATGACCCACAGATACTCCAGTAACCTAAACAGCATCCAGTGCATGAGATAAAGTAAAAAAACAAATTCACAAGTGGAAATTTTTAAAATAACCTGCCCACAGAGAAGATTTTTTTTCCCAGGTTGGCAAACATGCTGACATCTGAGGGCTTAAGTCTCTGATTATTTTTTTGTTTGTTGTTTCTTATTTAATGTACTGTGGATGTTTGCATTGTCTACATAAATGCCACAGGTTAATTAAGTATTATCTTTAAATGTATTTCCTTTAAATGTATTTGCTTTTATCAGTTTTAATTGCAGAGGCTTTCCATTTCAAACCAGAGTCCCTTTTTGATGAAATCTTTAGAAAGTAAATAGAAGCTTCAGATTTAGCTTCTTATTAATATTCACTATCTTGTACACTTTCATTGTGTCTCTTTTCTTTTATAAAATTCATTACTTCATCTCTTTCCTCGAACTAAAATTGCTTCATTCTTATATCCATTTTTGCAGTGTACTTATTGGCCTTTTCTCGTTTATATGTATATGGCTTCAGCTAGAGTATAGAGTTAATAAAGTGATGGTGTTATATCTTTCTAGTCTTCAATGTTATATTATTTCTCTTTGCTTATTACTGTGGAGATTTATAGTGAACTGTCCAAAGTAGCCTCCAATACTGTGCTTCCAACTCCATGGTCACTTAATAAATCGGGCTTAATTATATCAATGTCACAACTGGCATCTCAGCTGTTTCCAATTGGACTAAGTCTCATATGTTGCAAAAAGAGTATGTTTTATTCTTTGGAGTTTAGAGCCAGATACCCATAGTGACCCCTTTTGTGGTCTTTAACCAGTTAATATCTTAGCAATCTCCTTTGTTTTTTCATACAAAATAGCTTGGTCAGGACGCTGGTAATGTAGTAAATGTAATAATCTATGAGATGAAGCCAGTATTTCTGTAGGCGTTTCCATGTATTAAGAAAGTGTACCTCCCTGGAGAATATAGAATAATTCAGGTGTAGCACTACTCAACCAGTTGATGACTTAATCTACTCATTATGAACAGTCAAAGCCAGATTTTTAAACGTGTTATTTTTATGTTTCATTCCTCCATGTTTCAGGAGTCTTCTTGCCACGTGGCCAAGCAATAAAGTTCACCTACTTAGCCTTCTCAGCTGTGCACAAAGATATGTAGGTTTTATTTCATTTTTTGGCTCTCTTATTTAACTTTGTGTTCTGACATACCATTAACTTTCCAGGATATTCCTTTGTGAGCAGCACTTGTTCCTCCCCTAGTTCAATTGTAATTTTCCTTATCTCGTATGACTGATGTCTTTGGCAGATGTCTTTGTCTGACCTGAATACTCTTTAGCACCTGTCAGCCTGCTCCTGCTCCTGCTTTATATAATCTCCTTGAACATTGCCAGTTTTCTGTGGTAGCACTTTAGCTCTGTTAAGCAAAGATGAAGCATCACTTTCTGTAGAAGCTTTTTCTTCAAAACTTTCTACGGTTCTGAGTACATTTAAATCCCTTGTCTTTACATCAGTTCTCCCACCACAGTTCTGAGATTTTGAATACTTCCCATGTGCTGCATTTTTGGGTAAACTGGGATACATTTCAGGAAACTGTTGCATAGAGGTGTACTTTTTGCCTGGTAATTTAATTTTGATTTCTGAAATACTCATTTTGCTTCCCACTTCCAAAGCCATAGGTACAAGTTCAGAGCCTGGCCATAAGAGTCTCCCAGGTCTTGCCAGGACGTTATTGACATCTCAGGAAATAGCCCATCTTGATATCTGTCGCACATACCTTCCCAATCATCATCTACCCAGCAAGTGACTGATTCAGACTAATAACTGAATTTCCCACTGCCAAATCCATCTCCCGGTGTTACAGGAGTAACAATTTCACCACTTGCAGAGGGTCCAGTCTGAACTGCTGAGACCACTGAAATCTTCCACAGAAAAAAAAATACAGTGAATGAGCAAATAAAATGTGCAAATTATCTTTCAAAATTCTTTCTTTTAGGAAGTCCCAATCTATTATGACTGATATGGATTGCACATTTTAATTTTTTTCATATTTAAATCACTTTGTATTCTTTGAAAAAATCACAGGCAAGGAACTGAATTTTAAGTGGTGGTGGAACAGTTCTCCATTTACATCCATTTTTCATATAATTTTCCCTTGTGGTAGTTTCCCTCAGGCTCAAGCACAGACAACTAATCGTCCCAGTAACAAAACTTTGGATTAAAAGATTTCCAAGTCCATTATAGAAGTCCTAATGAAAGTGTTTACTTTCAAAGTCAGATCTAACAATCAAACACAGTTCCTACTCAGGCTGTAGTCAGTCTTAGAAGTCAGTCAAGGACTGGCTTTAGAATATAAAGCAAATATTCTGCAAAAGGGTTTTGCACACTGAAAGTTCAGAGTAGTCTTCAGTTTCTCCAGTTAAACTAATTCCCTAGCTAAATGCTTACTACTCAAGATTGAATTTCACAGCATCTCGTGTATTCTCAGTGACTGTTTGGGAATATCTTTGAACAAGCAGTGAAATCGGCAAGAAAAGTAGTTCTGGACTCAAAGACACCATTAAAAATAGACTAAATTGGCTTACTATTCCAACAGGTTAGGCTGACACTTTAAATTGTAATTTGGAAAAATGAGGAAAGAGATACCATTGACAAGAAAAGGGATGAGGGGGACTGATGAAGAAAGAAAAGAGTGAAGTGAAGCTGGGGTAAAGAGGCAAAATGAACAGATTTCCCCTTTACCAGTGAGTAATCTTCTAATATAAATCACCAGACTGTTCCTCCTGTAGAGATAATCCTGAATTTTTTCTTCCTCTGTAAAGGCCATATAAAAATTCAATAAAAGCACCTCTCAGGCAAACTGTAAGTTCTTTTCTTCACAGGTCATCTTTTTAAATTTTCAGTTTCTGATCCTTTTTATTTTCTGTCAGATGTGAATAGTAACAGACCAGATCTTAGCTGCTATAAATATCATAGGCTGCAGAGAGCATCATCCGTACAGCCTAGTTAAAAGAGACTACCCTTGGATATCTCATAGATGCCGTTCATCTGTTCTTGCACTGGTTTTTGATACTGCAGCAGAAATAAACTTGCCCTTGTGCATGTTCTGAAAATCTTACTCCATCACTTCACAATTATGTCCTGATGTTGCAAAGAACTGAGGACCCTCTGCAGCCCACAAGAACCAATGGTTTTCAACACCATGAGGGACTGACATTTTCAATTATCAAAGCTAGAGTCCTTGGGCAACATCATTCCCTAACTCAGAGCTATTATTTTCAGCAGTTCCTCTGATGAAGTATAAGCAAGCAGCTCTGGAGTCTTCTACACAGTGGGAAATACAGAAGTAGTTTCATTGCAAATGATTTCCTGCAAGTAAGAAGACACCAATAAACACAAAACTGTGATTTTCGATTTTCAGAAATGACCTAATGAACTGAGACAGTGAAGCTAATGTGCCCCAATTATGTCGGGGAGGAGAGCGGGGAGGAAGAAGAAATGAAAAAACAAAGAGAACTTGGATTATGAATGGGTCTGATTTCACCCTTCTGAACATCCCATTTTAATTCACAGTGAACTAGTCAGCAGCTGAAAACAGACTGCAGTTTTCTAGCCACTGAGCTAGAGAGTTTTAAAGGTGCATGGAAGGAGCATACTTTAAAGGCAGCATGGAAACACCATGACAGCCAGTGTTCCTGAAGGCAGTGTCCCTGGAGTGGGAAAAATTACGGTCATTCTCCTACATTTTTGCATTCCATTTCTCTCATCAGCACCTGACTAAGGCCTTCTCTAGAAAGCAGAAAAGCCCTGAACATATCATTTGCCACCTTCCTGTTTTCTGTTAAGGCCCTTGCCTCCATTCCTGGTTTCTTCCGCTTAGGTTTTAAACTTAGCCAGGCAGGAATCATTTACTGATTCATATGAATGCAGTACCTAAAACAAGGGTCCTCGTGCTGATGAATGGGAGTAAATTTTCCTCCTTCTCCTTTTCCAAGACAAGAAGCAATGGAATGAGGAACTTTATGTGAAGCATTAGAAAACACTTTCTAACAATAGGATAAACTTGTCTTGCCCTCAATCTCTACTGTAACAAAAGATTATTACTTCTTCTTATCCCAAAGCATGCCAATAGAGATGCAGTCATTGTGCCTTGCCACCCCATAGGAATACAAGTGGAGGAAAGTCTGTGATTCTTTCCTGCCTCCTGTGTTACCATACTGAACTATGCACAGACAGGCTCTGAGGTAGGAGACCTCATTTTTCACTATTAAAAATGAACCTGACAATTTGAAGAAGTGGTCTGAAATCAATAGGATGCAATTCAGTAAGGACAAGTGAAAGTGCTACATTTATGTAGAAGTAATCAACTGCACAAACAGAAGGTGGAAAATGAGTCAGTAGGAAACAGTTTGTGGTCTATGGGGGATCACAAGCTGAACAGAAATAAACAATCTCACCTCCCTGCAAAAACTATTGCACAGGTTGTATAGGCAGCATCATGTGTAAGATTTGTCTGTAGATACTCCAGAATTAGTAAGCAGCTAACGTGCTGTATGCACCTTTAGGCACTGTGGTTTAAGAGAGATGTGAACTTCTTGCAGCAGTCCGGGGAGAGCAACAAGGTGGACTAGAGGGCTGGAAAAAGTGATCTGCAAGTAAAGATTGAACAAAATCAGAGTTGTTCAGTCTGGAGAATGAAACATTTAAGAGGAAATGTCATAACAGACTTCAACAGTATCTTGCTGAGGAACTGGAATCAATTGCTCTCCATGTCCACAGGGATTAGAACAAGAAATAATGGAATGTGGAAACTTTAGATTAGGCATTACAAAAACTTTCTAACATGAGGAGAGCAAAGCATCGGAACAGATTGCCTGGAAAGACTGTAAAATCCATATCATTGGATTTTTTAAGAATAGGTTCCAGACATGTTTTATCAGATTCTGTGATAATAGTTGTAATAATAACACCTTATGTTTCTTTCATGTGTTTTATAAGAAAGAACTTGAGGATACAGCTCCCCTCTGAGTAAAACATGCAGACAGGGAAAATTTACACTCCACTTTTTCAAGTAATGAGAACAATGTCTGTAAGTAGTTGAGTCTCCCACTTCCTGAGCTGTAAGCAAGCCCTAAGAAAAGGATTGGGCTAGTAATTTGGGGTCTGAGCTCCAGGCTCCCATCAAACCATAAAGACTCCATTGAGTGTGACTCAGCTGATCTACCTACAGATGTCTGAAAAGTAAACATCTATAACTGACCTTGTCATAGCAGGCTCCCTTTGTAGTCAATGGAGAGAAGCAGGTATGTTTAGGCAGTGAATCACCTGGGTTGCTAAGGTATAAAAACATAAGCTGTATTTCATTGTCTCCTGGGCTGGGAGTGGATGTTAGGAATCTCAGCTTTCTGACTGCTCACTTTGTAACCCAAGATTTGAAATATAGTACTCTGGAGTGACATTCATGCATATAGAAAAGTATGGTTGTATCTTTTCCATCCTGGGTACTTGGTTGAGGTTCCTACGGAGTAAATTCTATATTTAGGAGAAGCAGGAAACCTTTCCCTTCTACTATGCTAATTTTAACTTGTTAAGATGATGGCTTAAGTGTAAGAAGATGAACTGCCTGACAAAGGACATATGATAGATGAAGATGGTCATAGGAAAATGGTCTGTTCAGCTCACATGTGATTCTGTAATTTACCACATGGTCCTTCCTGTGTGTATAAAGTGGAAAGAATCTCTTCAGATGTACTAGATAGATATTGTATAAAAGTCAATTCTAGTAACACTTTTCATATTGCCTTTCCCCCAGAAATCAATCTTCTTTCACACTAGATTTGTTTCTCAAATATGAAATCTTTCTCCTGGTCTGCACCCCAGATTTTTTTTCTTACTTCTAAATGTCATCTCTTTAACTTCTGTCTGTCTCTCCTTCTATGTCTTTTTGCCCTCCTTCCTAGCAAGAGGTCTCACCCTTAACTGTGTCAAAGGGTTTTAGAGAAACCCGACTAAACATGAGAAAGGTTGGCTTCTTTTGGTGCCAGAGTCAATCTTCCTCTTGGGACAGCAACACAACAAATCAGGAGTTTTATTAGCTAGGCATGCTACCAGAGGTGTTCAGGCTGAGGACAGAGGCCTCTCCCCCTGACCTCCCATGCCGTGGGTGAGAGACGTCAGTCTGCAGCTGCAGGGTGGAAGGCTGTCAGGCTAGCTGAGGGCACCGGGCACAGCAGCAGACCAAAGGGAAGATAGCAAGAATTAGCAGTGTTTAATGTAAACTCCAGGGAGGTGCCGAGTTGTCGCAGTTTGCTTCTAAATACCTCCTACCTCACGCTGCTTAATAGCAAGTGGACTCCATTAAAGGGGGTGACCCATCTGGCCAGTGCCCAGCTGCCTAACAGTCAAGGCTGGGCTGCTAATTTGAAGACCATCTTGCTTCATGGATTATGAGATTTGGGGAAGGGGGGGTGTCTATTTTTTATTTTGCCATTGCCCCAGACTAGGATGGAGTTAGGAAAAGCAAGGGGACACTTCCATTTTGGTTTTACACCCTGAGGCTCTCCAGGATGTGCAGATGCAACAACAGGGAATGTCTGAATTACGATTCTGCTGACAGTGCATCTTCTTCCAAAAACACCAGTACAATCACAATACTCACTTGGATTTGTTTTAGTCCTGTAGTTGGACAATTGCCATTACTGGTCCCTTTGGCCACTTTCTGTCATCTCCTCAAAAAAAGCCAACTAGCTTGGCCACTCTGAGGGCTAGTTTGGCAGCTGTCAAGTTCCAGATTATACTTCTTGAGCACTGGCATCTGCATCTGTGACCAGCCCTTTCTCTAGCCTCCACCCTGGCTTTGTTCCCAGCCACACAACAGCCCTCAGGCTAGTGCAGGGCCAGTCTGCTCCTGGACCCCTTTTGCATCCTGGTGGCTGCTTTCTTTTGAGTCAACCTTGATAAGAGAAAATATGCTTCATAGTAGCTGCTACACTTGCAAACAAACCCAATGGGCTGCATCTCATACTCAAGGTAAGCATGGGCCTAATGCTCTTCTAAACATGCCTGGGAACTGTTGTCTGCCACAATGTGGCTGGGAAATGTACAAATCATTTGTATTTGTGCTGCTGAGCCTTTTCGTCAGAAACAAGGCAGAGTTTTTATACCTGTCTTGTTTTCTGATCCAGTTTCCACAGAAGATATCTGGTATACAGTCACAAAATTGAAAGTAATAAAATTAAGATTCTGGCAAGTTATCAACCATCAGCAGATACACAGCAACTAACAGACTACGTGAGTACCCTAAGCCTGGATGAATCAAAGTAACATACTACCTTAAACCGCCATTATGTGAACGTGACCACAGACCAAAATCACAACCTCCCATTGTTATAAACGACTAGAAAACTCTCTAAGTCTGGATTTTGCACTTGAAATGGGAGATGGAAACTGACAGGACATAAATTCCTATAAATAAGAACTTGGTATGCAAAGATCATGAAAGACCAAGAAATCTTGTAAAGGACTAAATTCCACATCATATATACACCCTATGAAATTCAAAAAATAAATGCTCAAAGCAGGTACCAGGTGCTTCCTAGGTCACAAAGCTAAGTCCTGTCTGAGATGAAGATTCCAGATGAATTAGCCTCAGTTAATACCCAAAGTCTAACTCCCAAAACATGCATGGGGAAATATGGTAAAACTTTCAACCAGTGAAACAGGCAGTACGGATGGTGTGTATTTCATCTGTATTACCATCAGCACATAAACATAGGTTAATGTGCTTTGAGGTATGTTCAAGCTGCAAAGTACATGCAAAGCCCCACCAGGAATTCCCCTTTGCCTGCACATTTTCTCTGAACAGAGGGGAAACATGACAGATACTGGGCTGGCAGGGGCTGCTCCCCTGTCTCCTGTGCCAGTTCCCAGCTCCACCACCCAAATCCTCTACCAGAATGCAATGTAATAGTCAAGAAACAGGAATGGGAAAGTAGAGGGACAATGATGGACCAAAGCAGCCATTTATCTAACCCCTGCCTCTGTGAAGTTTTGATACCCTACAGGTAAAGCATTACTTCCCATCAGATTTAATTTCCCAGTCAGAAATTGTAATTTTCCTTAACTCCAGACCCCTTGCTGGCTGCACACTGGTCAGATAATGTGAAGGTTCATTCTCCCAGTGTCATGATCCTGTAGATCAAACACATCAAATCTCAGTGGCAGACAAGACAGTGTGCCAGTGACCAGACACATTCTGATGAGCTGTTCATCTAATTGCGGATAAACACCATTTGGGATGTCTAATCCCTTCTGGGACACTCAAATTAGACCAAACTATGCTTTGGTGTCATGGTAACACCAGCCTCAGCTGATAACCACAGAACTCAGATACAAATGAATGAAAACTTACAGAGTCCACTTGTAAGGTAAATAAGGGTGTTCAGCATTTACTGTGTAATAATAGGGTTTTGGGTTTTGGGGTTTTGTTTTTTTTTTTTTTACTTACTAAACTAGAATATATTTGGGCAAGTACAGTTAGTCTGATCTCATTCCAGAAGCTGAAAAGGTGGCACAGGTAACTAACTGCCTGAAAATTCTTTCATTATTAGGACATCTCCAAACAGGATAGTGTTGCATAGTCTCCACAATGTCCTCTCCTGCATGCCTTGGGCAGTGTGCACAGTAAGTAAAAAGATTGTTGAAGGAACATGGCTGCATTTTGTCAAGCTCTGGTTCATCTAATGTCCTTTTGAGAGATTTTAGCTTCAGGCTATTCTAACTGAATTTCTGGCACCAGAAATATCACAGATAGTTCCCTGACCCTCTCTTAGGCCTTCACCAAGCAAAGTAAGTTCAGATGAGTCCACTAGACCTGGCTGTAATTAGATTTTTTTAAAGTCTTTTGCTCTCTCTGCAAAGTATCATTTACATTTTAGATAAAGTGCTGCTACGCTTATATGGCTATGTAGTCAGACTGAAGCTGGTAGCATTACATCAATTTAAATGGGTGGATTTAGCTCATAGGAGTTAAAAAGCATAGTTAAAAAAGAAGGACCCTGATGAGCTATTACAGGCACCACATCCCACTATGTCTTTCAGAAACTGATCAAAATCCACCTTAATACTAATTAAGGTCTTCATTCAGTTCTTCCGAAGGGCCAGATGCTCCAGACTCCACTTCTCTGATGGCTAGATGGCTTCTAGCCTGAATTTACTCATGGGCAATTGCTAGGCATTCATTCTTATGGCAATATTGGTTTTTAGCTGAAGAAACTGTCTCCTCCTTCTTTTGTATTTACCCCAGGTGTCTTTATACAGACATAATCCCCTTCTGCTAGGCTTAACAAGACATCTTTTAGTTTCCTCTCCAAAAATAGCCTGGCCTTTCCCAGAGTCATTTATTTCTTCCTTAAATATGAATTACTAGAATTGCCCATAATTTTCCAGATAAAGTAGCAATAATATCATTTCACATCTCAATAGAAGTACATCACCTGACTTGCCTCAGTAACATTTGACCTTTTTCATGGCTAAATCGTATTGGCAGATGTTGGTCAATCTGTGATCATTTGATTCAACCAAGCTTCCTTTCCCTCAGCAATTTCCAAAATATGATTTCTCCAGCTTGTAAAATAAATTCTTGTTATTAGTTCCCAAATGTAGTGTCTGAGTTCTAAAAATGGTCACTTCACTACCCTTTCTCTGTTTTTCAAATGAAAAATCAAGGTTGCTTATGGTGTAAGAACTTTCCAGAAAGCCATGCATGGATTGGACTTCCACTCAACAGCTGGACTGGACTACTGCTCTGTATCAGGAACATTATTCAGTTCTTTTTTTCACATCATTTCAATATTAAAAAGCCATTTTTCTTACTTGAGTGGACAAAACTTTACAAAATACACTGCAAGAAAAAATATTGAATCAGCAAAGAAATTAGACTAGTTGATTTGCTTCCAACTGTAGTGACTCTTTCATCTCTTATTAAATGCACAGTCAAGCTTCGTAGTCTCAACAGATTTTTTTTTTTCAAGCAATTTTGTCTTTTATCTTCAAGCAAAGATATAAAGCATCTCATGCATGGGAAAACCGAGACAGGAAGCCATGATAAGACTTTGCCCAAGCAGGTAACAGTGCTGGCTGCAGAAATCACAGATGTAATCCTTGCTCTGAGGAATGCAGTAATAGACCAGCATTGACTTCACTAAGACTAGGTTTTCATAATAATATGATTAGTAAAACAAAAGGCATTTTAAAATCAAGTTCAGTTTCTGGTTTTATTTTCTTAGCCTGTTGTTTGGGGTTTTTTCTGTATGTGTAATGAAGCTATTGTGTTTCACTTTGCTTTTTATTCAGTTTCTACTCAACCATCACTTTCAGATTTCCAGAACCGATGAAATAAACTTATGCTTGATTGAAAATCCCACCAATGAATAGATGGAGAGGAAAGTGTCCCTTATTATGTATATTTCTACTTTGAATTAGTTTAGGCCTAATTTGAACCTAAATTATCTTGCTACTCTTCCTTTAACAGGCTCTTTTTCTCATTTTCAATAAATATTATTTTGCCATGCCCCACTACGGCATTCATCAACTACAGTGCAATCACAATAGGCAATTAACTTCCATCAAATCCCGAAACAGACCATTTATGTCAGAACAAGGTTGAACTATTTACCGTAATCATATAATAGAGAAGCTTACCCTGCTACCCAGGTCTCTTCCAAAGCGTATTAAACTCTCCTGAACTCTCATTCTATGAATACACAATGTTTTTTTCACATAGTACAGCAAATTGCTAACATTCTTCCAGCATCTCAAGGAACATGAACTTTGAAATGGAAACTGTCAGGTCAGAGACACCACTCAACTATTCTTTATTTGAGGAATTTACCTGAGACAAAGTGCTGAGGCATTGAGTAACCGAGGTTTATTCTTGCAGAAGGGGTTTATTCTCATTATTTCACTGTGCAGGTATTACCTCACCACCAGAACGCTGAAAGGTTTTGCATAAAATCCACCTACTTTCTGTTTTATATCGTTCTTGAGGGTTTTTCCTGGTGTTTAATATGCTATACTGCAGCTCTCAAAACCATGAACTTAACTAAGCGATGGAGTTTTTACCCTTCAAGCGATGGAACGTATCTTGGAGAATCCTTGCTGGACTATTTATTCAGAATTGCTTTTCCTTCCTATTAGCAGCAGGAAAATACTTTAAGAACTGGACCCCATCACAGAATGGGTGCAGGTTGTGCTGGGCAACCACCACTTTCAGGATTAGCAAAGATTGCTAGCCATTTAAAAATAATAACCAAATCTGCCAGTTCATTTCAGCCTTCTCCTACAGATCCTTTGGTGGGGATCACAGAGACCACAGTGAGCCCAAGGGACAGCAAGGCAGGGTGGGCCTCTGAAGGAGATCAGCAGAGGCAATATTCAAAGGTAAAAGACTCAGTCATAGGAAACAGTGCAGTAAGGAGCAGAGTTCAAGAAATAGGTCATTATTAATCAAATTATAGATCAGACCCAATAACCACATATTTCCTTGAGTTGCATTCAACAGCCCTTTTGTAAGATATTCACAGAGTAGGATCAATACCTCTCTGGAGGTAAGTAGCATAAATTATGTCTCAACATATACACCACAGGAGTTTTACTGTGTGTTTTATACAGTAATTGCATTTTATAGATGGCTGTGGAAGGCTTCAGCTTTCATTGATTTTTATCATAAACTAAAAGGTGGCAAGAAGAAAAGAACAACACTTTATATGAAGAAGCCAGTCAGCTGAAGCTGCAAAAGAAAATGAAAATTTGGCATAGTACATGTGATCAATCCATGTTTCATGCAAAAACTAATGCAGATATTTGAGCTTTTCCATTCAGAGTAGAAAAATCTTGAAATGTGCCACAGAAATCCCTGTTCATCTAATAGCAGCCAATTGTGCTATCCATCAGCAGGATTTAAGACTATAGGAAGTCTTTCTAATTACAGCACTTTTAACACTCCTTATACCATGAATGTCATCTGAATCATTTATGAAACAAGGTAACTGGAAGTTGTGGTTTCATTATCACATACAATGTGACCACATTCACATTCAAACCAAAGTGAGGGATATAATTTAAGATCATCATCATGTTTAAAATTTGTGACTTTCAAAAGTGTATTTTTAAAACATTCCTCTCTGATTTCCTTCTTTTCTCATGTCCTTCACAGCAAGCAATTCAGAAGAGATGTTAATGCAGCATAACAACTCTTTACCCTTTTTCAAGGCCAATTTTGCAATATGGGCAAAATGATTGGAAATGTAGTCCTGAAAAAGCTTAAACCATCTGTCAGGGACTCAGTTAAGAAGATCCACACTGTTTCACAGCCAAAGATGTGGATAAATTATGCCTGGCTAGAAATGTCCAAGGCATGTGGGTTACCATTCAAGCTTATTAGGATGAATTACAAATTTTTTATTGTTCATTACCCTAGTAAGATAATCTTTTCAAATTATAATATGCAATAAGCCATGCAGACTGGAAAGAAAGCAAGTGGTAAACACTGGTAATAATGATTTTAAAAGCTCCATATCCTGATATATCAAAAAGCCATGTATGTGTATGCACTCAAATGTCTATTTGTTTGCCTCTGTTGACACACCACTGTCTATATTTTTGTGCTCTATACATATTTATTTATATTACTGCTCGTGTTTAGTGACATTCCATAAAACCACCTGTCTCTTTTATTCCTGAAATGTATTTTACTAAAAAAAAAAGAAATGTAAAGACCGAGAGGTTGAGGTAGCTGTGGTTAAGTTATATGGCTTAGGCCAGCAGATATAAAAATCATCTGAAAGTTATGCTGTTGTTTTAATACTGTCAATACTGTTGCTGTTTTTATGGACACCTGTTATCCCAACATTTTTAAACAAGGATTTTTCCAAAGTATTTTATAAACACTTCCAATCTAAAACTCTTTAAAGCCCATAAATATTGCATGAAGCTTTTATCAGAAATATGAAATTGATTATTAGTTGAGGAAAGATCCCTGGGTAATACACAAAATCAAAATAAATCAAATTTTCCCACCTACATTACTATGCTATGATTTTTAAAACCCCCACAGACATTGTTAATGCTAAAATGTATGTGAAGATCTATGCTTATTATATATATGAAAGTTATGAGAATTATTTGATAAGTAATGGTCATTTTGTGCACAAAAGGCCATAACTAGCGCTTTGCTATCTGAGATTTTTCTCTGATATTTCCCTCCAAAACTATTCAAAAATTCTTACAAGTCCTAAAATTCATCCCTTACCTTCAGAAATTAGCACTAATTTCACCCTGGAAAGCAAACTGTCTCTTAACCAAGCCTGTCCAACTAAATTTAACAGAACCCTAAACATCTTGGTTTTCACGTTTATGAGTATTTTTTTCTAATTAGTCTCTTATGGGTCAAAATAACATAATATTTTATTTTCTCACACTATTTTCACTGTCCAGAACTGGAAGGTACTGATATACCTGAGATAGCCCATTGAGAAGGTGAAAGCAAACAAAAAAAGAAATTATCTGAAATGCTGATGCAATTAAAAACTCAAATCTCCCTCCTTCTTTCACCTAATCACTAAAAATTTTAGCATGTTTGAAATTAGGTTTTTTTGGGAAAAGGAACAGAGGATAAAGAGAGGCATAGAATGATTCTTTAGGGTGTTGGCAGCAATTTGGCAGAGTGCCTGCTGTAAACCGAGGTGGTGTATAGTGTACAGGCACCCTTACAAAATCCATAGTGGATCCCTAGTGTCCACTCAAAGCAGTAAACAGGCCACACATTTTGTACAGGTGTAATCAAGCAAAAACATACAAAGATCACCTATTCCAAAAATAGATGCTATGCATCCAAATTTCTCCACAAAACCACCTCAGCATCCATATATCCTGAATGGTCTTTATTATATTTTCGCTGGATAATAAAAGTGATGTAAAATCCATTAATACAGCAAGAAATAAACAAACAAACAAAACAAAACAAAGCAGCAGCTGGCACATTAGGTGCTGTTCAGGTGCCAACACAGCAGTCTGCACGAAACAAGATTATTTTGTGTTTGTTTGGTTGATTATATTCAGTGGAAAATAGATTGCAAGCAGGAATAGCAGCTTTATCAGTGGGGCTGACTGGAGACTCCATTAGGCTTTCTGCAAAAAGTCACTTGATCTTCTTTTTACTCATATCTATTTTTCTGTCCCTGTCTCCATTTTTATACTGGCAAAGCAAAGACGTAATTTTGTGTGTCCATTTATGGTTGCTGAGTATCTGACGGTACCCCTAGTCAAGCGTGTCTAATTTACAGAAGATTGGGCCAAGTGACATCTTGGACCGAATTTGAACTGATGACCTAGATAATGGAAAATCAAATGACTTTACAGTAATGTGGTAGCTGGGGCATGGGTTAGTTTCAGACATAGCAAAAAACATGGAAAAATATGGTACGCTTTCCTGTTTGTATTTATTTGAGTAAATATGCACATCTCTGAAAGGTTATCTTGTTATATCTTTAAGCTCCCTCCTCCACTACAGTCATGAGCTGGCTGAGCTACCATTTATCACAGCAGGCTAAAATTGTCACAGCCTTGGTCGACCATTCAGGAAAACAGAGGAAAGGAAAGTCCTGACACAGCCATAGGTCCTTGCCTGGCCCAGCTCAGAATATGAATTTCTTTGTTGTAAGAAGAGCAAGAAGGCTTCATCCTTCAATTCTCAAGTAATTGAGAAATGGGAATTAAGAGATATACAACCCATCTCCAGCCTTACCAGAAGGATATGAGGAATAATGTGGTCAGTAAAGTATTGTAAAGCATCTTACCTTCTACAAAGAAATTAAAAGGGGAAGGAATAAAAGGGCAAAGATGGAAATCTTACTGGCAGCACCCTAATATACATGCCAACATACACTCTACCATCTTAACCTCAGGCTCGGATTGTCTTTTGGTCTGTTCTAGGAGTAGATCAAGTACAGCTGTCCTGTGTATTTTCCACCATTTTGTGGCAGACTATAAAGCCACAATCCAGAAAAAAAGGGTTTTTTCCTTCAGCCCTTACAGAAGTCTGAATAGTATATTATATCTGTAGAATGACTAGATAACAACAGTAGTGTGAAAGGCCTATAAAATGTCTTCTAATGGACAGGAAACCTGTATCTGTGGTCAGTTACCTCTGTTTTCCATTACCTGTTTTTCTGTGATGTAGCACGTCTCATTTGCCCAAAGTCAAGCCTTGAACTGTACCAGTGGAAAAACATTTTTAAAGCAGCTTCTTGAACAACCCAACACCTGCAATTCTGTTTCCTGCCCAACATCTCTTCTATTCTTCTACTCTCCACTAACTGCTATTTACAGTAGACTTTTGGGGTTACTTCTGGTTGTTTGGGTTTTTTTTAAAAAAAAAAGAAAGAAAGTATAGATAACAGAACTTCACATTCAGAGACCACCAAATGAAAGACTGGAAACATCCATTGAGAGAATAATTGTTAGAGGATGAAAAAAAAAAGCCCATTTTGATTCAGTCTTTCATATAGCTGGCAGTATTTAAATGTTGACTGGTTTATGATCTCATGTTTTGAAGTTCAAAACAAATCCTGAATGCAATGCAAATGAGCTCATTATCTCACCTCTGATATTTATGTATTTAATTTCTTGATGACCTGTTTTACTTTTCCTCTGCCTTAAAAACAAGAAATAATTCCGAGACAGAGGAATATTTTTACATTTGTTTTATCTCTCTTACCCAGATCTCATTACTAATCACAATGAATAAATGATACTTAAATGAATACTGGGTAGACACAAAGGACTGACTCGTCCATGCACCTCAAAGCAGCAAGATATTATTGTGTGGCACCGAAAAACAAAGTAACCCTCTGGTAAGTTTTGAGATGTTAATAGAGATAAACATCTGTAGAATTTAAATTATATTTTCTTAGTTCACCTGACAAAATGACAAATGACAAAAAGTTAATCAAAATAACCTTTTAGTTTAATCTATATAGCATGTTAGTTGGTAAAATGCTTTTTTGTGCTGGTTTTGGCTGAGATAGAGTCAATTTCCTTCCTAGTAGCTGATATAGTGCAGTGTTTTGGATTTGTGCTGGAAACAGTGTTGGTAACACTGGGATGTTTCAGTTACTGCTGAGCAGTGCTTACACAGAGTCAAGGCCTTTTCTGCCTCTCCCCCCACCCCACCAGCAAGTAGGCTGGGGGGGGCACAAGGAGCTGGGAGGGGACATGGCTGGGAGAGCTGACCTCAACTGACCAAAGGAATATTCCACACTAAATGACGTCCTGCTCAGTGTATAAAGCAGGGGGAAGAAGGAAGGTGGGGATGCTTGTACTGATGACGTTTGTCTTCCCAAGTAACCATTACGCGTGATGGAGCCCTGCTTTCCTGGAGATGGCTGAACTTCCATAGGCCTGCCTATGGGAAGTAGTGAATGAATTCCTTGTTTTGCTTTGTCTGCATGTGTGGCTTTTGCTTTACTTATTAAACTGTCTTTTTCTCAACACATGAGTTTTCTCACTTTTACCCTTCTATTTCTCTCCCCAATCCCACTGCAGGGGAGTGCGTAAGCAGCTCTGTGGTGCTTAGTTGCCAGTTGAGCTTAAACAATGACATTGTTTTAGACTGATGATGATGAGCTTCAAAAGTCTGCATCAATGTGAATCAGTCACTCCACTGCTACTCATTAAACTCTGGTCACAGTACCCATGTTCATCTCCTCATTGTGTGGGGATTTACAAATGGAACTTTACTACCCAAAGCACTTATGTGCCATTTTTGCCAGTAATTGAAGTATGCTGAAGATAGAAGAAGCTGACCATGAAACATCAAAAATATTAAAGTAGCAACCATGTTGCCAACATCTAAATGTGAGGATCTTGAATTACACACACTTACAAACTGCCACAGGAAAAAAGCTTTGATTTCCAGAACAGACTGGAAAAAGCTTGCACTCGGAAGTCTACACTCACTGGTAAATCTTTTCTGTTCCTTTTTTTTCCTTGTATAATACACAGGCTGAAGTGAACACTTAAGTTCATACACTGAGCAGGTAGATTAAATAAAGAGCTACAATAGTTTCTGGGAACTGCAGTTTGCATTAGATGTTAGCTGCTATTCACTGAAATCTAAGGAATGCATATGCCACATAGGGCTGTGATTTAGCCCACACAAATTCATTGCCCACCTCCCTGACACTTAAGTGTTGTGCATATTCTTGGAGCCCAGTAAGCAGGCATGGCTAAGTACTGTTCCAAGAGTCTTTGGGAAAAGGGAATTATATATATGAAAAAAAAATGTAGAATATGCCTATTCACAGGCGTTGTTCTTGGTCAGCTGGAGCAAAAAGGGTTCCTACACAAAACTGAATTCACTGGTATCCCAAAGCTCAGCTGCTACCTGGTGGAACACAGGCACCCATGAAGAAAAGGGACCTCGTGTGTGGCAGACACCCATGGAGAAGAGGGATCTCATGCATGGATCATGAAGCCTTTTCAGGATGACCAAAAACTCACCTGCAGGTGAGTCATCTCAGATGCTACCTTTGGATTAAGCAGAAAGGGACTTGCAGAATCCTAAATTTCTCCAACCTACACCAGCTAGCAGAGTTCACTGGCCATGGAAGTATGTTTTACCCTCTTCTGCATGTCCTTACTGGGGGTGTAGGGGGATGTCAGATTCATAACAGATTTCAGTCACCAGAACTGATGATTATATTTGAAAGAGTCCCCTCTCCTGCCCACTCCTTTGTTCCGGCACTGACATTTGCTTTATATAACTCAAGGGCTGTTTAAGAAACAAAACCATTAGAAAATTTTATTTTTAATTTTTTTCTTGGTGGTGGGGAGGGTGTAGATAGGAAACCAACTACAGTTCCCTAATTCTTTGCTTTGGCCCTGATGTAATTCAGACTAAACCTATAATTTGTAGTAGCTTTGCACTACTTTAGTAGAACTGTATAATTCTATAGAGTTTGAAGTACTAGCAAATACATTTTATAATCTCCCCTTTTTGTATAATGAATAACAAAATCCATCATTTAGAGACTTAAACTATATTTTGATGGATATATTAACATTCTGTCTTCTAAACAATAGACTAAAGGAAGAAACTGATGTCAGTAAAGAACATTTTGCTAAAAAGTAGTCTAATACTGGAGATAAATTGAATGCCTTTGGAAATATATCAGCTGACCTTTTTGATATTCAGTGTTAGATATAATTTGGCTCTCTTCACCTTAATTTACCTATAAGTCTCATCTCTGAAAAGCCAGTTAAAGTGATGTTTTATGACATAAGGGATATATTTCAGGGGTCTCTCTGTGGTTATTCACATCCCAGAAACAACCACACCATCTGGCACAATAACCTCTGCACATGTAGTCAAAGTACACAACTTTGCAGCAGCTGAGCAGAACAGTATGGGAAAGGTTGCCTGACAATTCCTCTAAGCAGAGCTCAAAATAAGAACATTAGTTTCTCACATTCAGGAGCACATCATTAAAATGAGTAATTGGGAATGAAATAAAAGGAAAAACCCAAGCCACATGACAACACCACTGTTACAATGTATGAAGATACATTTACTTTTTAATTGGACTTTTACCATCAATTTGAATTGCGGATATGTGATCCAAAATAGTCACAGCATGCCTACGTGAATTGGCTAATGAGATGTCCGCTCACTGCTGAGCCCTTCAATTAATCAAATAGCTGAATACATTCAAGGTAGCTAAATATCATTCTCTCTGGTAATATGTTAAAATCCAACATTATATCAGACATTTTCACTGGAGACTTAAATCTGAGTTCATGTTGGGATAGCCTTCAAAAAAAAATTAAACTCATTTAGTGATTCGAGCATCTGCTTAATTATTTTTATTACCCTGCTACATCTTAGGAGTAATGTGCCTAAAATTTGACTTACAAAATAAATTACCTTTAAGACAAAGAATGGCAGTTTAGATCTGTGGTTAAAACACCTGGGAGAGAAGTGGGTTTAAATCCCAGCCCTACCATTCCTTTTTGTTTGACCTTGGCCATGACATTTAGCTTTCTAGCCTCATTTTCCATATCGATTGAACAGAAATTACTGGGGTCACAGGACAAAAAGAGTGGTGCAAATTTCCCTTTTAGGAAATCTAAGTTTCCTAAGATAGAGTCTAGCCCCTCCATTCCTACAGCAAGTAAGCAGCCATGGGATCCCTTCTAAAATGATGAGCTAAAAGACACCCAACATTTCAGAAATGTATGTATGACAAGCTACTACAAAGAAGCAAATTCCAAACATTCCTATATAAAAACATTCCTTCACATATGTGGGAACTGTTCAGGGAACTTTCCAACCTCTCCGTCCTAAGGAAAAGGTCTACTATTGAGTATATTAACTTTTCTTGTCACATGTTTTTTCAGATACTTATGTTTGCCTGTTGAATCTAAGCCTAGCCTCACTCTGTAAGCTGTCAGCAAAAAAAGAGCATCTCTTTACATACCTTCTCTTTTCAATCCTATTGAGGTGCCAAAACAGTTTTTAGAAACAACTGCAAATTAGTGGCTTCTACCATTACCATAATAACAGTGATCTCTGCAAATTCTAGTGATCAAAATAGTAAAAGAAAAGGCAGATTTTTTTTTTCATAGAAGATACCATTAGCTACACTCTATATTCACCTGCATTTTGCTGTGTACAACTTCAGCGTTTCTCCAGCATGCTGCCAGGCTTATGTTGTGGATCATTTCCTGAACCATTCTACAATGGGGCCCTGCTGCACACCTCTTTTAGGCAAATGAAAATATTATAGCGGATGGATCTTGTTTTTCCGGCATTTGAGGCTCCTAGTCCCTCTCTTCAGCATTACTTGTGGTTGAGGAAATGATGTGCTACAGCATACCCAAGCTAAAAAACAGCACTTTAAAAAAAAAAAAAAAAAGGAATTAAGATAATAGTACTCACACCCCACTCAATATTGATCAGCAATCATGACCTGATGAGAAATTGTGGTGGGTTGACCCCATCCAATAGCTAAGTTCCCACCCAATCAGTCACTCACTCTCCCTCCAGAAGGATGGAAGACAGAATCAGAAGGGCAAAAGCAAGAAAAACCTTGCAGGTCACAATAAAGACAGTTGGTTGATTGAAGAAAAAAAGAAGAAAATAAAATAAATCAAGCGATGCAAAGGCAATCACTCACCACCTTCCATCAGCAGACCAATGTCCAGCTAGTCTCTGAGCAAAGACTACTCTGGAAAAATTACCCTCCAGTTTTATTGCTGAGCATGACTTTATATGGTGTGGAGTATCTCTTACATGGTATGGAACATTCTTTTGGTCACTTAGGGTCCACTGTCCCAGCTGTATCTCCTCCCAAACTTCTTCCCACCTCCAGCCTACTCGCTGAGGTGCAGAGTGATAAACACAGATGGCCTTGACACTACGCAAGCACTGTTCAGCAATAGCTAAAACATTGGTTTGTTATCAACACTGTTTTCATCACAAATCTAAAACACAGCACCATACAAGCTGCTTTGAAGAAAATTAACTCCATCCCAACCACATCCAGTACAGAAATGAAACATTACCATGTTTTTTGGGGAGTGCAAATCTGTTGTTCTTCTAACATACCATTTTGTGTCAAATAGCAAGATTTTATTTTTTAAACTCATCCGTTATGTCCTCCACAGCCCTACAAAAGCCACATCCTGTTTTCAGTCATATAAGACAAATTCTTCATTACATTCCTGAGCATGATTTCCAATTATGGAACATGAATATTTGCTGAATATTTGACTAATACAAGAAAATTTTCAAAATAACAGCATCTCCTTAGACACAGTCATGAAAATGTGCCCTTGTTTCAATGGGGAAACAAATAAATAAACTTCTATTACTCCAGCACCCTTCCAGCAATGAAATTCAAGATTCCCAAGACAAAATTTATTCCAGGCTATGGGCTGAACACCCTCCAGGTCCTAATTCTTAAAACTTTTGGAACTACAATAATGATAAGACTTCCTGAAAATCTTGCTATTCTCCTGTCAGTTCCTCAGCAAGTGTGAAGTGGTATTGCTTAGTCGACCTAATTAAGTCAATATACTTCAGCTGGAAAACTGGCCTTATCTGATTTTTCCCTATTGCAATAGCAAGGTGGACATGAAATATTGCATCACTTCTTTTGGTGTGAGGTCACACCCAAGACAAACCTCCTCAGTTGTTCACCTTGCCTTAACGCTCAGAGAAAACCACCAACAGGTAACAGAACAAGAAAAGCATTCCTCCTACACCAGCAATAGCCAAATTAAGTGACATAAGAAATGTTCACAAGAATCTTTCAGAATGATGGCGATATTGAGATAAATTTAGGTGGCTATATGTAGGTCTGTGCATGTGAGCCAACCGTTTAAGGTTTCATTGTGGCTGACAGAGATTTAGTCTATAGGTTCAGTGGAGCCTCATGAAATTCTTCCCAAACGGAAATAGACACCTGCAATTATTTGGGTTAGTCTAGTTGCTTTAGCCAAAATTCTAGGAGACAAAACCATGATATTTCCTACCCCATGCAGATACATTCTGTTGTTAGAATATTTTAAGTTGCCAAAATGAGAGAAGACCCTAGGTTTTTCCTATGCCTCCTGTCTCTGCCTCCAGATGATACCAAACATCAGGTAGAGTCACTATACTCCAGGGGCCACCCTGCAACAGTGTGGGAAAGACAAGGGCAAGGGACCCTTGAAGGATGTTTGGGAGAGTGGCTAGTGAAAGGGCAGACAAAATAAGTTTAGGAATACAACCTGTGGTTCAGCTTAACTTTATGAGGTAGGCTGTTCTCCTAGTTTGTCTAGTACATCTGTTTTCTACCAGTTCATTTCCTTTTACCTGTTAATAATATTGAAGTCTTATCCTGCAGTGCTGCTTCTACCTGCCCATTTTTCCTTTTAAATTCTTCACTCTGGCAGAAGGGCTATTGGCTTGATCTTCTTTGAAGGCAGATTTGCTTGTTGTCACAGCTGATTTAGAGATTCCCATGACATTCAGTTCCCCTCTTGTTTCCTATATTGAAGATGAGCAAAGCTTTTCCTTTGGAAACACTGACAGGTAGAGCTAATTTGCAGTTCCCAGTAATTGACCATTTCTTAAAGACTAATGATGTAGTTCACACCTAACCAGCCTTGCAAAAAATGCGCAAGAGTAAAGCAAATCAGAAGAATGTATATTTCAAACCTTGTTAAAGGGCTTTCATCAGCAATTCTTCCTTAAGCTTGAAAAATGTCTCAGTCTCCTTTATGTTGATGCAATTTCTAAACCTAAACAATTGGCTCAAGCTAATCCTATTTATTAGATGTTTTAGTACACAGTTACTAAACTTTCTACGGACTAACAGCTATAAATGATGAAAATGTTATTTTGTTAAACAAATTCCAAAGCATACCTATCTGTATTCCTTTTCTCATCACTGCAATATAAGAAATCTATTACTTGTACTCTTGAAATATATGGACTCTCATAAAAAACGTGTTTGATTTTGTTCAGTGTTTGCTATACGTTGTTTTTCTGCAATTTCCCATACACCTGTAATGAAACCTGGGACAAAAGCCATACACAATAGAATGGTGTAAGACTGAGAAAGTGGGAGTAAAAGAAATAGACTGGAAAGGTTAAACAGTAGCAGAAAACCAAGACAAATACATAGATGTGAAACAGGAACACTAGGAAAAAGAGAGCAAAAATAAACCTTGAAGAGAGAAATGGTAGCAAAAAAGATAAAATTAGGAGAAAAAGTCTTGGGAAAGAGTTTTAGAGGAAGATCAGATTGGAGAAGAAAGACATAAGATAAATTAACCTAACAGAATATAAAACACCGGTAAAAGTCCTTGGAAAAAATAGTCAAATTCTAAATGAAAATGGGTGAAACAAAAGAAAAAAAATAGAAATATAAAGCCATAACAGTAACACATTGTTGTCTTACTGATTTCTAATCTGTAAGATGTTCATGCTACCCATTATGGTTGGTTTATTTCACAGAAATTCATGAGTATACACCTTCTACATGTTATGCCATTGATTTTGGTAGCACGTCTGCATGTGCAGGTACATATAGATATTTGCAAGACTAAAATTTCAGTCTCCTTCTGTATTTGTTGGGACATATTCATGTGAAAGCACAATTTCTGGTGATGTGATTGTTTTAATCCTTTCTTACCCAGTGCAAAAACCAAAAAACTCAACACCTGTGATACAGCCTACATTGCTGTGACACCCATCATTCCACCCCAGAGTCTCATCATCTTCTGGAAGCCTTCTTGGTGACACACCCATCTGAATTACATGGAAAACATTTAATCCAGCTGTATTTATCCAACAAAGCTAGGTAGACAGTCACAACACACTACTTCATCTGCATATAAATTTTGAACTTGCTCCAACTAACTTGCTGGCAACCATTTCAAAATACAGACACCAAGAGTTTATTTTGCTCAGCAGCCATATAGGTATATTATTTACTCATGAGTACCTTCAGACTATATATTTCTCTTTTCTCTTCCAAGGAGAGAAAAAACTTTATGTTAGTAGATGGAGAGTTCTCCCATATTTCCAGATTTGACACGAAGAAAGCACACTAACTGGGTTTATATTACTTATAACTTCATAATTTTAATTCAAAATTGCTAGTGACATTGACTTTGGGGCAATCACAGGACATGTGTTAATGTTAAATATGGCACCATGTTTTCCCTGATAGAAGTATTTGCCTTCTGTATCTGTCACAAGAGAAACTTTTAAAGTGGAAACTTCTCAGTCATGGGGAGCTTACAGTATAATACCCAAAATTAGACACCATCTATCTTTGTGTCAACAGCACTTCAGGTAGCTAAAGTACAAGTTCTCCCCCTCCGATCTACTGATGAGTTACACCATGACCTAGAAGAAAGTATTCATGAGTAAGCAACCTTCTTTATGGAAATTAATTCTCCAAGAAAATGTTGTTTCAGGCATCTCCTCAGCAGAAACAAGGAACCAGAAGAAATGCCACAGCTGTTGAACACTGAACGCTTGAGCACAGAGTCATCTAAAATAAGTTTTAATGCATTCTAAAATTAAAAGGCAAATACTTTTGATAGCAAGTGCGTACTGAGTCGTTTAATGCTCCATGATTTATTTATGAGGATTTTCACCATAATAAAGGAAAAACCTTGGTTGAAAAATAAATGAAAACCAGCATGACATTAATATGACCAGAGAGAACCTCTTGCTTTTGCCTTTGGGATATGATCAAAGGACTCACTTCTGTGAGTATAGTTCTGAAAAATAATCATGTCTGACAGTTAGCATATGGCCCCGACCCTTAGTTGTACTTGAACAGCGTTTGGCACACCATCAGTGCAAAGCACGCCTAAAGATAACACAGACTTCTCTTGCAGCAACTGCTCAAAGTGGGGAACTTGCAGAAACACAAAGGAAAGGATCTAGCCTATCCTCATAACCTGAGTAAAGGAAATGAATGGGACAAAGACCAGGATAAAAGGTCACCCCTAAACTAAACAATGGCTTTTGCGGACCTTGTGGACAAGGAAGTCAAGGGAACATGCAACTTCCAAAACTACAGGAGATTAGAAGTGCTTTAAAACAATCTCCCTTTCCTCTTGAGTTGTGTTGCTCATCCCAGTGACACAGCTGAAAAGCAAGGGCTTCCACTCAAAACTATACATAGACTGCAATGAATGCACTCCAGGATCCAGCTTATAGTCTCTCTGTTCACAATTAGTCAGTTGGAGACCTACCCAAAGCTGATTAAAGTTCCTGCAAAGCTCATGTGCCCTTTCTGCTAGGAAAGTGAAAGCATAGGATTGGAGAGGAAGAATAAAACTGGTGCAAGACAATTAAGGAAATGGCCAGGTCATGCACAGCAGTCCAGAAGCTAGGGAGTAATTCTTAGGTTCCACAGATTTGATACAGCCTATATAAGTAGGAAATCCTTACATATATTTCCATGAACACTTCAGACCATTTGCCCTTGTTCAGCAAATAGTTTTGTCCTTTGCTGCATATATTTTCTGCTCCTCCTTGACACATCCTTGTATCAATTCCCTCAGCAATCAGGTCAGCACAAAGATATGTGAAAGGAAAGTGTCTGATGCAATGCTCACCGTAATACACTCTTCAAAACAGTCTGTCACATTCACTGTAGGTGTCTAGAATGTACAGTTGGATGCCACACATTCAGGTAAAAATCACTTGCTCTTCCCTTCCAGAGCTCTTCCTCACTATAAACAATCCCATTCGCAAACCTATTGATAACCCGAAACTACACCTCCCTGTCCCTTCCCACTGCTACAATGAGAACTGGTCTCCTTCTCATCACGAACAACAAGAAATGGCTAGGTTTGCCCCCAAAATTCATAGCTGTTTCCAACACCCTGTGAAAACATCAGAACTGTGATTTGTTGTCACTGGTGATAAAGACAAAGTTGCACTGTTGAACAGTCTAGTTAATTCTGCATTTTATTTCTCAAGATTTGTGATTCACCCCAACAGAGTTAAATTAATGGAGTATAAATAGGTTTGTCACATCTTCAATAATTTTCATGAAGTGTTTTTACTTTAATTTGTGAATATATAATTTGTACACATGATAAAAATCAATATTTCACTTCTTATACTTTTTCATTTACATACAGAAAGACAAAGAAAGAAAGGAGAAAATTCTTTTCCACTTCAGTTTCTTCACCTGGGACAATGAAAGGGGACCTAACATTGAAATCTCTGTACTTCTATGCACATGAATACTGTGATCACTCAACATGTCCTGATACCGTCTTGAGCATTTTACAGATACACTCTTCAGGTTTTTAAAGTTCTCTTTAATAAGTTGAAGTGAAGGAAGTTAAAACGGATCAAATAGCTGCAGTTGATACTTATATTAATACGTTGTTAATACTGCAAAAACAATCATGTACAAAGATTTTATTCTGTTCACTTTTACAGTGGTTCTGTTCCTTGCCTTTATTATTTTCAACACCATTTCCAGTGCGGACCTTTAAATGCAAATATATGCTGCATGTAGAAGTGCCATATATGTCTGCAGACAAGATCATTCCCAAAACGTAAAGTTTTCATTCTTTGTGTTCCTGATGTGTTAAAAAATGAGAGTATACAGAAACAGTTTGAATTCCATACTATGAAAAGCAACCTTTTTTTTTTTAATCAAAAAATAGACTCTAGGGCTATCTTTTTTTTTTTTGCAAGGAGTATTAAAATACCAAAATAGAGTATAAAGTTAGACATCCCTAGAGAGTCCTGGATTTTAAAAGGTACTTAGATAAATTATTTTCATTTCAAAAGCACTAAACACCCATAAGTATCTATTGTAGAAAATAGGAAATAGTGGATTCTCACTACCTCTTACAACTTGAACTGTTTAAACACAGACTGAGGAATCTCATTTTAGGCTCAATCATGGTGACCACCTGTTCCTTAGTCTTCTATTTGTAAGATAAGTACTGACCTTGATTTATCATTCCAGGCTTTGGATAGTCATTTATGCTTATATAAAGTAAGTGTAATGCACCGGTGTTTTTCTAATCATTGTTCTGGTCAACAAAGGGATAAGTCAGCATTGGTGTTAAAGAGTAGAAAACCAGATCCATCTATTTTAATGTAATTAAAAACACATTTCAAAGAAACCTGTAATGCACTGTATGGAGAAATTAATTTGAATTATTTTTTTAGATGGGTATATTTTCTATTTTGAATTTCCTTTATATGTCATCCTCTGAACATGAAAACAGGGAAAGAGTCATGAGTACAGTTACACGCTGGAACTTCTTTATAGAGAAAGTCAGCTGAAACTTCGATTCAAGCTCTGAAATACAGATACTATCTTATGAAATACTTTTTTTAAATGGAACTTTGTGTATCTCAAAATTCGCACAGTGATTTTAGAAACCCACAGAGGTTGTAAATACCATGCAGATCTGCTAGATGAACAATATATCATATCAGAACTAGAATCAGTATGAAAATAGAGTACATAATTTTAATTTGTGAGTCAGTGAATATTCAGCAATACATATTTTTTAAATATTTTTAAGGAAAGGAAGCTGACTGAGCAGCAAAAGAACAAGGTAAATTAAAATTAAGTCCCAATGAGCTTCTCCTTTCTCAGGTAGCCAATCTCAAGCTCAAGTTTGTCATAGAAAAACGTCAATATTTTAGAGCTTGCCAATTGTATTTTCTGTCAGCTGAACCAGAATATTTAATCTCAGGAGTAGAGGCAGATGTCTCTTAGATAAGACACCTGCTCCCTTTAAGTTGGAAAATATAGTCAAATTGCATTTGGTGATCCACCTGCATGAGCATATTTTAGCTGCAGAAAAGAGAATTGTTTGCAGAAAGTTGATTATACTTAGCTTGCAGCAGCTCAGATACTTGTTACTGCTTCAAGGAATGGATGCAGACATCAGAAGAGTCAGACTTTGTAGCTGTACTCCATCTCAGGATGTGGCAAAGAAAACCATTTTCCTTCCTCCACCAGTCAGAGGAGACTAATATTACGTAAAGCAAATTCACCACCACTGACATAAGCACACAAGAACAAGCAGATAGGTGAGACCAAAGGTCTACTTTCAACACCAGCAAACAAAAGGAGCTTAGGGAAGAGTATAAGAACAAGGCAAGTCTGTAACAACATTTCACCAGAATATCTTTCCAGTGTCTAACCATTTGTGGCTCAGAGATCTCCTCGAGCCAGAACATACTCTTTCTGGAGAACACCGCCCATTGCCTCACCTCAGGCAATTTAAGGTACAGAAAACCAAAGCTACATCTATTTCATAAAATCACAAATGGGCTCATTGGTGTCCTAAATTCACCAGCCTTGGCAAGAAATGGTGCAAAAATCCTGAGCACACATGATCTCAAGAAGGTATAAGGGGCCAAAACCTCCTTTGCTTTCCATTGGTGTAAGTCATGAGTTACTCTACGCATGTTACACCCTTCTAAAATGACTATTGAAGGTAAATCAGGCCTAGCTACCAACCTGTCTCAGCGATCACTGCAGTGGACAAGGAGAGTCCAGGGCCCATCCTGTCCTTTTTCCATTATAAAGTAGCCAGTGTTTATGGGTAGGCAGTCATAGGGTTCTACAAATCTTTCTTTTGTAAAACTTGTACTTCACTCCCTGATCCTCCTCCACAGGACTAGGGACAGCTGAGCAATCCTTCTGTAGGAAGAAAGCCAAGAATGCTGGTTATTTCTGTTCCACACACCACATAATGGTAGTGTTAAAAAATATAATAGACTTTGTGTTCCCTGTGCACAAAGGACATGCACTCTTTGTGCTGTAACACAACACATGCACTCCAAAAGTCTACAAAAGAATTGACTTGACATTTTAATAATAAAGATACCAAATATTCTCACCCAACCCTCTTGGCAGATGGAGGAAATTGTGTTGATAAGAAGTAGGTAATTTCCTCTTGATTCCTATTCATAAAGTCCTTATGAATTTTAACACTCTAGGCCTTGTATACGATTGAAATTAAGATTTGTGCCTGGCAATACTTGCATTCCTGTACAGCTTGGCCTACAAAGGCTTCCAAATTTTTAAAATTGTTTGCATAAAAAGAGAAGCTTCACTTTATTGTGAGCCATGGCAGCCTGGTAGGCAGATAAAACTTTACCCTAGACTGGTGTGTTAACTCCTTTGTAGTTCTGATGTCGCCATTCATTTACTTTTTAAATAGCAGAGAGAAAAACAGATCAGATAGAAAATGGATGTAACTGCAAATTATGCATCTATCATGCTTACTGCCTAGTGGCAATCTCCCTTTGACTTTCAAAAGAGTGAGATGGGGGCCTTTCAGCCTTTCAAAATGTAGAAATGTAGAATATGAGTTCCACTTAAAGTGTAGGTATTGTGAAATGATGATTGTTGAAAAATAGAGATTTCTTTGTTGTTGTTATTTATTATCTAATGAATTGGACTTCCATGAACCAAAGGCCAAATCCTGAGCAAAAACCACAGAAACATTTCACAGATAAGGGTTAGTGTATTGATGTGGTTCCTGTTAAAATTAGTATAATGAGATGTGCTTTCCAAAGGGCATTAAGTTCCTCCAGCCGATGGGACCACATGCAAATGAATTACCTTTATGTAATTACCTTCACATTCTGTAGTGACACCCTGGCTGTCATGTAGTACAAAATCTACTAAAATCAGTAGTCCATGGCCTTGGAACTGAACATAGCGATGTCATTTACATGACTTGCTTAGGTTTCTCCCAGCAAGGGCAGCCCATACTACAGCCCTGTAGGCAGCTCTCCACATTCCCATCCACCTTGTGTGAGCTCACACTACACACATCCTGACGTGCCTTCAGGTCCTCAGCTGTCCTCCCACAAGTCCCTGCCTAGAGTTCTCCATGCCTTTGACAACCGCATCATGGTACCGACCACACAACTGAACTGGCCCTGCCTGAGTCTCACAACTTGATTAACTTATAGCCAAAGGAAAAGGGGACCAGCAACTGGACTTGGCTATCAGCCTTTAATCAGGCATATGTGCACATTGTAGCTGGCAGCCCAAGAGGGCCGGGTAGCAAACAAGCACCTGTTTTCTCAAGGACCCGGGCCAGAGCACTCCAGCAGGCACTATGACCTGCTTGCATCATTTTCCTGCGTATAACTCACACTGTGATGTACTGGAGCAGTCTGCCCCCAGTGAGAAGATCCCAAGTCATCAGAGTTCACCAAGATTTAAAAATACAGCACACAGGACAGAGCACACAACATTGGATGCAACTTTCTTGGGTCCACATGAAAAGGTAGGGAGGCAGTAGGAGAACAGAGACTACCAAGGCCAGGGTTCTTTTCCCAAGTCATATAGGCAGGAGATAAGCTACGTGTCAACAAGTCACACCATTTTTATTCCTCAAAAAACCTTTATTGTTGTCCAAGACAAAAGACCTTAATTCATCTCACTCCACACTTTGCTCTCTTCACAAAGAATGAATTCTGACAGCACTGCTTCCAGGAGCAGCACCCTGAGTGCTTTTCTGTGTTCTTGGCTCACCTGGAAGGCAAGTATGGCACTTGTCACAAAGGACCCTGTCCTTAGCACACCCTGTAATGTTTTGAAATATGGAGTTTCACAGAGAGCCACACCTCAGCTGTCCAAGCCTTAACCTGAAGGCTCTGTCAAAGACAGGAAAGGCCAAGAATCCTCTCCTGGTATGGACTTTCACAAAAGCAGCCCAAGTTAATTGTCACTTATACCCATGCATATATTTATATGTATTCATATGTGTGCATGTATGTGCTCTTTATACTTAATTTTGATCCAAAGAAACATTGATCTTTACTCACAGAATGCTACTCTCTGTCATCCCTGGCAGATCTCTGAATCAAAACTGGTTACCATCTGACCAAACAATCATGCACAGTAATCTGGATTAAAAAAAATGCAAGGCAGCCCACTTCCTAATAGGAAAATTCCCAATAAAAAGCAGCATATGAAAACACATTCTTTAAGCTATACAGCCTTCCTTACTGGCCTCTGCACTCACCCGCTATGTCCTTCCAACACTCAACGCCTGAGCCATTTCAAGTCTGGCCCTGTGCTTGGGCCACCTTCACAGGCAGTCCTTTTCTCATGTGCGTGTTCCCAGGACAGCAATTGCCTGACTTGGTAGGATTCACTTGGATGGCTTAAGTTGTGGGCAGTGTCCTTCATCCCCATGCAACAACAACAGAGAGGATAAATCTAAGGCATCCCAGAGCATGGATGATGGTAACATTGAGTAGCAACAGGTGGTTATCCAAGAAGAGCAAGCAGGGGAGAGGGTGAGAGAGCAGAACCTGGAAGAGGGGAGGACCAAGGCCAAACCAAATATGTGCATACCTGATAACCTTTCACAGATTACAATCTTGATTTTTTTCAGTCCCTTCAGCTGCCGGATGCAAAGCCATAGCCCAGGTTGCTGATTCAGAGAACGTGCAAGAGTAACTGAGACTAGGATAATCACAGAAGCAGAGATGAGGCAGCCATAATCACAACGAACTTTCTGTATAACAAGGGAAACCATTACTACTAGATTAAGTAGGTCATGTACCTTTCCAGGTGTCGCTCACATTTTGTCTTCTGCATGAGTATTTATGCTAAAGCGAACAGACTAATATGGGAATTTTTACAAATATGCACACATAGAATGTATTCACTCCCTACACAAGTGTCCTCTACTGTATCAAATTAAACCATTCTGTATATGTATTCCCGAAAGCCCTAGGAAGGGAGGAGAGGAGCCATGTGGAGGGAGCTGGGCAGGCTTTCTCCAGCACTGAGCAGGGTTATTTTGTAATGTGCACCAGAGTTTACATTAGAAAACCAACAGCTAAACAGAACTCTGACCAAAAAGCAAGTGATATAGACTTCTTACCTTCACCAATGCGTAACACAAAGTCATTCCACCATTTTCTCTGCTATTTCAGTAGCTTAAAATTTAAAATACGCTTCGCATTAAAACCATTTTACAGCTGCTTTTACTGATACCAGATAAGTATTTACTTCCAAGCACCTGAGGGCTGAATTATTTCTCAGTATCCACTATAAGTGAAGACTAGCTAGAAAGCCAACCCCTTACCATTCATTTATCCTTCTTAAACCTTGATTTAGATAGTACTTATATCTTCTGTGGGCCTTGCTAAAAGGACAAAGACCCTCAGCTTCTGTACCATACAAAATCATCATTATCCCTCATTGATCAGATACACATCAGTAAGCTAGGAAACAAAGATGTAAGACACAATATAAAATAATAAACAGTTATCTTTGTTAGTTCTATTTTCTGGTCTAAATCCTCAGGTTATTGCCTCAAGAGCTGTACACAATTCAGGCAGTGGTTGGTCATGTGAACTTTGGCACTGCTCAGGTGTTTAGCTTTTAATTCACAGTAGAGAAAAATGAGGCAGTATTATATTAAGAAATGTATTACAATGTACTTTTTCAGATAGAAAATTTTAATTTATTTAAGTATTAATTCACTGGTAGTACAAGAATTTAGCCTTAAGTCCATTTTTATAGTACTCAGAGATGCCCTTGCAGGACACATACCTCAATCCAGCAGAGGATGGAAGTAAATGTTTAAACACGTGAAGAGTCTCACTGCAGCCTGTGTTGCATATTCAGAGTTCAGCACATGCTTTGGTGTTTTGCTCGACTGGCACTAACATGGTTTCTATATCAGAAAAAGTGACATCAAGCAATTCTTCTTCATCGTAGTAGTGAACAATTTAATAATTAACACTAAAACTCAGCCTGGAATTATTTGCAACAATACAATGGACACATGTGCAAAGAGCCTTTGGTTTACCTGCTATTATCTTCAAAATAATATATTAAGCACATAGGTAATGTGTAAAGACTTGCAGAGAGCTCAGCTCAGCATTTCAAGCTAGGTCAAACACAGCAAAACCCTTTGGCATCTAAAGATTGTAGCACAGCTCTGCTAATACCAAGAAGGGGCCTTCTTTACCATTCTTCTGCTAGGCCTCTATCAACGACAATGAGTTATGCATAGCTTTCTAAGGTATCATGAGAAGTTCAGTTTTGCTTGGTGCTTTTAAATCCTTTTCTGAGTCATATTTCTCGCTCTGGGGCTTTTATTACAAATGAGTTAGATGCAAAAGCACATAATATCCCAAAATATCAATCTGAGATGGCATGATGAGAGCAGGATTCATGGGGTGGTTTTGTGGTTTTTTATAGAAATCAATTACTGACAAATCAATATATTTTTCTGCTATTTCTGCCTCACGGTTTTATTTTTTCGTTAAGGTCTGCAACTTCAATTAAAGATTAAATGTGTTGAGATATCATATCATTAATTGTTATGAATTGGTGAAGTATTCCCAGTTACATATGAATGTCCTTGTTTATGGCAGATAGGACAATTGCCTCACACAGAGACATTTTAGCAGTAGTATGATGTCCCACTCAGTATCCAACATTACTGTTTATGTTGAGTGCCTGTGGTTATAATGTGACTTGCAGAGAACTGCTTTCCACCTCCAACTTCACCACCAGTGCCCTTGTGATTAGTCAGTCAGACAAGTGATATAGGTGTTTGGAGTTGAACATCTAAAACTAGAGGTGACCAAAATGCGTAGCACCTTTTACTCCCCTGCACTTTTGATTTGTTTTGTCCGTTGGTTGTTGTGAGGTTTTTTGGTGGGAGAGGAGGGGAAAGGGGAGTGTTTTTTTATTTTTTACAAAGCTCCAAAATTTTTGGGTGGAAGACTCTGTTAAACTTGTCTGGAGGCATTGGGAAAAATGCCCAGTTATTTCATTGATGGGCTTTAGATCAGACTATGTCTAGCATAGGCAACCACTATACTTTTCTTCCCATATTTACTGCTTTTCATAATACGCTGAGAGTACAGTTTATAACCTTAGAGCTCTCTTCTGCTTGTACTTTTCCTCAAAGGGTCAACATAAAAAGTCAAAAGAAAAAAAGACTCAAAACAAGCTTTGCTTCTCCAAACCATGTAGTAATCTTGGTTATAGTCAGCACATATTCTTAGATCTCACTGAGCTTAACAGGAGACTCCTTTTAAACACATCCATTCTGAAAAATATTCCCTCTTGGTTAATAAACACAAGATCATTTCCTTTAGACTCACGGGCTTGCTTACACATATTTTCCTTCAAGCTGAGAATTACTGTGAATACTACAAATAAACACTGCCTTCATATCCCTTATTGAGCCTAGAAATACCTTTGTAAGCAAGGATCAAGAAAAGTAGTTGACAAGAGGAAGGATGAGACAATTTCAGGAAGATGGATCTTCTAACTCCTGTGTCTCAGATACAATACTTTTCTTGTTCTTTTATGCTGAGGTTCAGGGCAGAACTCACCAAGAATGTATCTGTGTGCTCAAATACAATGCGTTTCTTTGCCTGTATGTGAGCAATTTCCAAGCTAAATTGGAAATTTGTGCACAGCTACACCCATACTAATAGTCCCTCTAAGAGGCAAGACTTCTTTGCTCAAATACTGTCATTCCTAACTCAACTACATATGTTCAGGATTAGGGATTCTTCCTGTTCCCCTAGCTCAAAAGGCAGGCTAACCAAGCACACAGTTGTCTGCATCTGGCTATGCAGTTGTGTTTTAAGAAAGAGCCACAAGTATGTTCTCTACAGTAACTCTTTACAGACATCTCTTCTACTTTATGAGAGGTGCTGAGTTCCCCACTACCAGCCATAGTGACAACTCCTTCCATTCCTTATATAAGAAGCTATATGAAATCCCACCACAGAAGACCTAAGAATATTTTTGTAAAAACTTTAGTCCACAATGTCTCATTTAATACTACAAGTCAGATCTTGTTAGAGACCCATGGATATCTAGGGGGAGTTTGGGAAGTGGTTTCAATCACAATTCTGTTGCCATAAAGCGTTTGTAGAGTCTAACAGGGGTTAGCTTTCACCAGTTACTCTCAAATAGGTGGAGATAATCTCTTGGTAAAATGTATTCAGTGTGTTCCACTTGATACAGAAACAAAGTAATGGCCAAATCAGTTCACCTAATCTAGTGTCCTGATTCTACCTATGGCCAGCATCAGGTGTTTCTAAGCAAGCTCTAAATAATGCAGCACAGAAATATTTAAGAATAAGATATTGTTCACATTCCAGTGAAAGGAATATCTATTTGCACTGAGCAAATGCAGAATTAGTTGCATGTAGGGAAGTCTCATGCTAGCATTTCACATTTAAGGGTTTGTTTCTGTCTCAAAGCATGACAGCTTACACACTTTCAGAACAATTGGTCTGCTAGCCAAGAGAGGAAGCAACAGCAGAAGGTATGTATAGTCACATATGGCCAGATCAAGGGAACCATCCAGACTTAATACCGGCTGAAGCTCTGGCCAACAAATGTTCCAGACATCCAGAGAGAAATCTGCAGGCACTTGGGTAGTCTGCATTGTGGCAAACAAACCTCACACTTATTCCCAGGTCTTACATTGCCAGAACTAGAAAAATCCCATTTACACCATATCATCTAAATTAAAACTGTTTTTATCCATCACCACAACTAAACAGCAGGCACAGTGGCTTTTGTTTGTTTTCAGTTTTAGAAGAATACAATTTATGCCAAGGCTGCCACAAAGATGATCTGTGAGAGAATTGCATGAGATAAGCACATAGAAGTTAAAAGTAAAACTATCAGAGAGCTCTTGAACTCTTTTGCTAGTCATTCCTCCTATCTTTTACAGTACTCAGTCTTGCCATTTTTGCAAGTAAGACTGTAATACAAGATGTCTTGGCACTCTAAAAAACTTCACTGATACACAGTTATTCTGTAAATAAATCTGCAAAGAAGTGCTTAAAGGTTTATTTCTTACTTTTTAGCAACTAGGCATAAAGTATTGGGCTATAAAATGCTTACAAATTAGATTACTGGAAGTGAATAGAATGCATTGTTATCTACTGAACCAATGATGGGTCAAATGGCAGTTTGAATTCTTGTAGTGAATATGACTGTGACCTTCACGTATACCATTGACATAAAGCAATTTTATTTACATTTTTAAATGCACACAAATGTGAAAGATGGTACTGCTGCAAAACGAAACATTAAATTTTTTTGTCCCAAGGCATAACTGAGCTGTCCCAAGGTCACATGCAGCCTGAAATGAAGCAAGACTTTCTTAATTGTGCTACCAGTACATGTCACCCACATCTGGTGGCACTAGTAATATATTTTCATTTACCATCTTATTTTAAGATGGAGAAGTAAGAAATAATGAGAGACTGTTTCTTTTGTTCCTTAGCTGTTTCTGCACAAACTGATTGTTAATTATGTTTGAGCTGCTATAACAAACTACATGTTTCAGCTGTACAGATTAAAAAGGTCTCCCCATAAAGAGATGGCAGGGTGAAAAAGCCTTATTTAAAAAGAAATATATTGCACTCTTCTGGACCAACAGCACTATAATGTCTATACTTCTAGAAGAGTATATTTAGAAAATAAAGCTATATATAATTTGATACAATCTGCACGTTTATAGTATTTAAAGAACAGCATTTTTCATTCTATGCATACCAAATGTGGTTATCTGCCACTCTTAAAAAAAAACAAACTATCTATTACATCCCAGCATTTCCTCTGCCCTTTCTAAGCACCTCATGACAAAAAAGTTATTGATAAAAGTCTGGTCTGTAACCACTATACAGTAGGCAGTGTTATAAAGAATTTATAAATAATAACAATAACTGCATTCTTCTAACCATTCTATTTAACACTTCCTGCTTCTCCAAAGTACAACATTTAAAAAAGCGCAAAAGGTATTTATAGGATAACACCATTTTGGAAAGTACTGTCACACAGAGCACCTAGAATGGTACACATTCTATAAATTATAGATGGTTCTGGTAGCAATGGCTATGATTAAGGTTGCCTGAACCTTCCCATAATAAGAGCTTTTTCAGTTGCTTATAATTTTGCTGAACTCTAACCACTTGGAGTAAAATTTTCCCTGCAAGCTATTTGCCTCAATATTTGTTTAGTCTTTGTGGAAAGTTTAACACAAAATGGTTTAGAGAACGAGATTACAGGAAAATATACCTTGCTTTGAAAAAAACCAGCTCTTCTTTGAGAAGTCCTGATGTTGCCTTTTTGGAGAAAGAAAAACCTTTGAAATGTGGTAGGGCATGACCTTTTTGTCAGGTAAATAATTTTTACAGTTCCTGAAATGCCCATTCAAAGCCAGTCTAGTTTGTTGGGTGTTTTAATCTCAAGTCTTAACTACTTCTTCCCAGAAGCACCTCAGCTTTTACAGCTAAAAATCACTAATATTCTTTACATGCTTCAACCCTTAGAGCTATTTGCGTGGCATAGCCTATACATGTTTCAGCTCTGCAAAACAGAGTTCGCTTTCTTCAGCCCGTAGAGCTAGACACATCAAGCTAGGACATCCCTGCAATCCTTGCTCCTGATATCCTAGACCAATCAAATAAGATGCTGGAGCCAAGTTCTCCTATCCTTTTATTGACAGATCCTGCTGGTGCACTGAGGATGAAGAGGAAGCTAGACATAAAGAGAGCATGCAGTAGTTTTTCATAGATTTTTATGGGGAGTGATAGATACAAATCACTAAACAAAGCCAATTATAAGCTTAAAAATAGTGGATGGAGAGTGAGGGTAGTGGCCTGCAAATTGGTAGCTTGTTTCAAGCTAACAATATACACCCACGGCTAACCAGTAGTTTGGAGAGTATTGGTCTTAGGGAAAAATAAAAGCTTTCAGGATCTTGGGCACATAAAGAGCTTTCTAGGAGTAATTAACTGTGCTATGACAGACTGACGGGGTTTTTTTAAAATGTAAGGGCAAGAATTGGACTTGGATGTAGCTGTGAAGATAATGGAGGTCCGGCAAACAGATTAAAAACAGTAAAGTACAAGACTGCTTATGCTTAGCATTAGCAATTTTGGAAGATCCTCTAGGCTAGATCCAGAAGGTGCCTATAATTACTACAATGAAGTGCTCACTCTCTGTGTCCCAAGGACCTGTTAGAGTTCATAACCTGGAATTAGATATCCACATATCCCTGCTGGGAGAAGTTTTCTGAAAGCAGAATTCACAGAAGTTACTAAACTGTCCAAACTAAGCAACCAAAGGAAGAAAAAGAATTAACTTAAACACTTTCTGATATTTCCAAGGCATAAACTGCTCCTAGAATCAGGCATCTTATTTTACTGTTGCTAATATGCCCAATGGATAGAGTTGGCAAGGCAACACAATTTCAGCTTTCTGGTTCAAGAATTTCTTTCACATCAGAATAAAGTTTCCACTCTGAATAAATTCATATGCATAGGGCCAAAGAGCAAGAGAGAAAGCCTTAATACCACAAATGTCTCAGAACTTACCTACAAGGAGATCCTGTTTCCTGAGTGAAGCAGTACCTGGGTGTATTAAATCAAGCAGAATAAGATGAACAAGCAAAATCAAGAAAATTCCCCAGATTATTCCACTGGGCAGTGGTTAAAGCAATTACCTCAGAATTGTAAGGTTTGGGTTCACATTTCCTGAAGCAGAGGAAGAAACTGAATGTCTTAAATCCGTAGCAAGGGCTTCAGCCACTGGACTGTTGAGAAAAATATGGATGGGGGACAAAGAAAATGAAGAGTGGAAAAGTCCTATGACCCTACCATATCTTTTGTAAGTCTAGGGTGTTACAGACCCAGCTGGAACTACTTCCCAATAGCCAGCACTACCTTATTTTTTGCTTTCAAGTGTCTCTGTGAGTCAAGAGCATGATTACTAGAGAGAAGTTATGTATTTTAGGCTGCAGTGGTGGCATTTAAGCTCAAAAATAACCCAGAAGTCTAACTATCACAGCTGATACTAATTCTGTTGTAAGTGATAGCTGAATGTGAGGTGCAGTCTTTTATCAAGGAGCAGAGCTTAGCTACATGTTGTTAGCTTCTTACAACTGACTAATAGGATGCTTGAATGTGTGACTGAAGCTGGCAGCTGAGCCCAGGATGATCAAAACAAGATTGCTATGGTCTGACTTATATCAGCCATAGAAACGGTACTGTACAGTGAGGACATACACACCGAAAAATGTCAAGAGATGATATTCAGATTGTCATGAACTGAAATTACCACACCAAAGAAAGCCAGAGCTTGAGTGCATGGTTGATGTGAAGTACTTATGAAGTAATTGAATATGAATAGGAATTTAATTAATATGAATATGAACTAACCAATTAAAGCTAGAAGCTGTGATACAAGACAACAAAGACAAAGAATAAAAAATATTGCATGTAAGAAACTTTCTGCACTGTCATTTCATTGGGCATTTGCAATGTCTCTTTACTGTGCTCAATGGCATTAATATTGTATGAGCAAAAAAACCCTAAGTGAAGAGTTCAGCCTTGAACCAAGCCTGTGACTAGAGTCGGAATCTTAGGTTTGCGAGTAACATTGACTCAGTCACTAATAATGCCATATGCTGTGTAAATAATTCTTAAATAGCCAAGAATGAAATAGAGGTCCAGGCTTAGAGGAGACAGACTCTTGGAGAAATAAACATCAAAGGAGAAAAGACTGTGAAAGCTAAGCAATTGGGACAGGATGAATCTTTATTCAGATTCTGTTTTCTTTGAGATTTTGTTTTGATTTCTAAGAAGAATCTTGCACTGGGATTGCCTTTTGATTACTGTACTTATTTCTATGCAACTTCAGTGACTCATTCATATTTTAGAACCAACAGGATTTCATTAAAGATGAACCTCCTGTTTCTTCAGACATGAGCCTAATAACATGCATTCCCTACCATTCCCAACGAGTCCTCTAGCAAAAGTAGAGTTGACCATAGCAAACATTCCTTAGGTACCTAACAGGTCAATAAAAGTGATTTTTAAAAAAGGTAGTTCCCATATCATGTTTACTTATCAGGAAAATAAACAAAAGAGCATAACCTCACGTTTATTTTTATAACCATCGGAGGTCACTTTTATGCTGACATTTCATTTCTGCTAAGAATGCTCTACCTAAGCAGTGATACATCTAACATTCTTAAGTAACCTGAAAATTAATTCCATCATCAAAGAGAACTCTCTCAATTAAAAAAACATAGTTGAGCCCATTTTCTGTCAGGCTATCTTTATGACAGCTTTTGTTTCCTAAATACATACTCAGAAGGCATTGGAAACTAGGATAAATTTATCAATGTAATTTCAATTGGGTAAATCTTTCATCCCCACTGGGCATATTTATTGGAATCTGACTGTAGCTGGTCACATTATTAATAGCAAACAATTTATTTGATTAATTTGCCCTACATTTCTGTTCATGAAATAGCCTCTCCCATTTTGATTTCTGCTTCTTTTATTCATAAGCATTCAGTGAATATTTTCAGCATATTTTAGTCTGGAGTCTGTTTGGGAGCTCCTTGCTTCATCTAATCACAATGATTATTTCTTTACTGGAGATGGTGTGACTTGAAATCTTCAGTTAGTATAGTCTTTGTTACCCTAATTGACTTTGCCACTGTAAGCATAGTATCAGGAACATTTCTGAGGTGACTAGTGAACATCTAGTATTATGTTTGAAGCACTGACTTACCAAGGGGTGCACAAATCCATATGAAAACATTCTTTCTCTAAACATTCATCAGACAAAACAAGTTTACACAGGTGTATGTTGAAAAATGAATATAAAAGGATGAGAATACAGGAGAACTGAAAGCTTCTGGGGAGCGAGAACTTTTATAGGTAGATCCTCATGGTATCATCCCAACCCGTTTCAAGCCACTCCCCTGTTTTTCTGTGATACGTTTTCCCAGAATGATCAGAATGATCCTTCATCCATTACTCCAACCACCACATGATCAGCTGCAGCTAAACCGAGGAAAAAAGGGCAACGTGGACCATGGCCCATAGGAGTTGCAAGTAGTCTATGAAATGAGAATTACAGGATGTACAAGCAATGAGTTTGCTATTTTTACATAAGTTATTAACATAAATCCACTGTAACTAGCCTTTTCTAAACATGTTGAAGAGAGAATTATTCCAAACATTTCTACAGCCTTTGAGGTCCTAACAAAAAGGCAGGGCACAGAAAATTCCTAGAATTCAAGGATTAATCTTAAATCAATCATGCAAGGTGGACCACACTCAAAGAGGAGTATTTCCACAGTGGAAATACTGTCTTAGACTCAGTCTAATTTCTCCATTAATATGCAAAGCTGGGGTAGAAAAAAACTTCCATAGCAGCCCCCTAGAACCATCACACTCCCACCAATGAACAACTTTTCCTGATGAATACATAAGCACATATGCTTCTCATTACCTAAAGTGTTTTACAGGTCAGGAGGTTAAAAACTTTCCATGAGCAATGGAAATGTAGGTGCAAATTTAGAGAATGCAAAATACGTGAGCAAAATTGAGTCAGGGACCTGTCCAGCTAGCTGAATTTCAGCCTGGATCAACAGGCTAGCGAAGTCACAGCTCCACCTGTTGAGCTAAAGCAAAGCATCCACCTGTAACGGCTGGCAGCACAGATTCATTTTTTTGCCAGACGTAGATGACTAACACTGTGCCACTTGGATAAAACAAAACATAAAAGTTTAGGGACAAATCATGTAGTCATTACTCTGTGTGACTGAGTACTGTAGCTATTGAGCCATTCGTGAAAGAACAAAAGGACTTGGATCTAAAGGAAGGGTCTCATGGCAGACCAAAGACAGGACAACCTTCTTCTGGGTAAATCACTAAAGCACACCACAATGACACAAACAATGCTAGAAATGAAAGTATATAGAGCCCACAGAGCTTTTTTTAACTTCACAGGAGACTAAGTTGCTCGGACCAAAGGCTATGAATACCACATAGCCACACATACATATTCTTTCATGTTTATTAGAAATGCTTATTTCTTGCTTCCTATGCTAGCTATGAATAGCCAATTCACAGAAAGCAACTTAAGCTGAAATGTAATGAAATATCATTCCCAGCCACCTTATAAAAATGGAAATATTTATCAAGCTAAGGACACCATTTTAGAACCAGAGAAATCAATGGCAAACTTCTCATGAGTCTGAATGGTCTTGAATTAACATGCAAATTTCTTGTGGAAGAATAAATAAGGGTACATTTTTTGCCTTTACATGGTCATCATTCAAGTACCTTTTTCTCTGAAAGGAAAAAAAATCTGCAGTAGTCTGCAAAAAATGTAGATCAGTAGCAGTTAAAACTCCAAATCTAGAGCAGAGATATAATACTGCATACAGGCCCCACACGGCTTTCTCAGATATGCCACCATTTGCATCTCTGTAATTCTAGAAAACAGTAAGTGGTGGTGCCTGTATACTTCCAAATATGTTTAAAAAAAAAAAAAAAAAGATAAATTAATGATCTATTTGAAAAGCTTAACTTTGGTTTCATTTCAAAGATAAAGATATTTTGCAGGCTGTTTCTTCAGAAACTGAAGCAGTAGTCAGAATAAGTCACAAATCATGATTCCAAATATTTGGAATTAAGCAAAAAAATAATTATTATCCAATAATTAATGGATAACTTTTATTATCCAATAATCATTGTGAAAATAAGAAAGAAAATATGTTTAGGGTAAGGGATGACAGGTAGTGTAATGCTTGCTTATAAGCATAATATTGTAATAGATCTTAAGTAGCCCAGAGGTAAATTCAGCAAGTTCTTGGCAAAAATATTACTTTGTAACATTCATAAAAATATAGATGCGTGATCTTTTCTGACATGAAAGGAGAAAATTTTATAACCTAAAAACAGAAATGCAAAAGCCATACTGCATTCACTTTCTTATGGCCCTAGTTCACTAAAGCATTGAAGCATGTGTGAGCAAGTCTCCTGACTTCTGTTAAGCTTATGTTTTCCTTCTAAAAAGTAGTTATAAATCATTGGCATCTACTCTGAAGTGTCTGCTACAACCCCACAATTTCAGAATATTCCATAAATTGTGAAGAATAAAAGCAGCACACACACCTCCTCTAATGTACTTAGTCACACATTTCCATATCCATTTGGATTGCATTACACTGAAAGGCTGAACCATATCATTACAATCTGCTAATCCACCCAATAACTTTCCCAAGACTCACACTCTGCTCTAGCTAGCAAATCTTCTGTGCATCTAAGATGCAAACGCAAACTACATTCTGATATATTTATAATTCTGTGGGACAGTATCTTATTCCAATGACTAGGGCTAGTAGAGCCAGCAAAGCTGCTCACAGAGGAAGGAGATATACAGCAAGAGGTACCACCATGTGATTCAGTAGAAAGAAGCTGAAGATACAGCAGGTGATTCACACAGAGCACTGTTTTATCAAGGGCCAGAAGATGTCATTCCTTACTCACTCCAAGTGACCACTCACAGAAGTGGCTCCACTGTAATTAAGGATATCCTTTGTGCAAGTAACTACTTGAAATCCCAACATTTTATAATTCAGATATTAGCAAGTAGTGTTACTAAAGGTCACACTCTTGCACCTCTATTTGCAACATGTACTACACTACCATCTACTACAAGCAAGCCAATTAAGCAAATGGGATTGTTTGTGGAAGGAGGGAGAAGAAATAAGTAGGAATATAAAATTGTGGGCCTTGTTAAGGTAATATCCATTACAGATGAAGGCAGCAGGATGGAGCCCATCTTTTTTAATGGTGAAGGTTTTGATGTACTATTTACTATGCACATCTTTTATGTCACAACTCTGTATTTGTATTCCTTATTATTTCCCTGCTCTTTAAAGATCTGTTCACTCAGCAATTGTCCTCCATAAAGCCACAGTATTATTGCTATGTTTTTCCTAGCAATATTGCTTACGAAATCTTCTCAAGGTGCAAAGCATTCCCCACATAAACATTAAGAAAAAACCCTGTATGCAATACAGAGTAGCTGCAGCAAGTGACAACAGAAATTACTCTAAATTAGCCAAATTATGGACTAACATTCTGATTTTAAACAGACCAATATTTTACAATATTGTTATTGACTTTGCAACAACAGTGAGGACACAACTTTAATATTATTCCTATTTTAAGTCCATCCCTTCTTTTGCAAGGCCTCAAATGCTGTGGATGAGACCGTAAACATAAAAAGCAGTCTATTAATTTTATATAAGCAGTTTTATATACCTGAAGGCCTATGACAACATGTCTTGACAAAATAGCCCAGCAGAAGAAGTGTTTTTCTAAAGTTTAATCAAGAATGGCTTATAAAAAATGAGTGTGCAGATAAATATTATGGTACAGGTGGTCTGAACTATTCATAACAGAAATTCCATTAGTTAAAATTTTTGAGAACTGCCAATTACACTTCCAGTTCGAAATGGCATCTGAATAATGACAAGCAATTCTCAGTGATAGAAATGGTCTACTTAATCTTTGACAGGACACAGAACCTGTCCTCCTCGCACAAGTAAACCATTGATTTACATAGGAATCCTATCTGTATGACACTGCAGGATCACGCCATAGGTTCTGCTGTATACAAGCCTTTGTTTTTCAGTAGTGCTCTCAATATATGGCTAGAGTGTGTCTTCTTTTTTCTTTTTCTTTTACCCAGTGGCTCATATGCACCTCTAAGACAAATGCAGGAAATACTGTGCCAGCTGAAAATTAACTCCCGCATAATGCAGGGCTGACATGGTGGGGGGGGCGGGGGTGGCCAGGAGGGGCAGGGGCATAAGACTTGCTAATCACTAATCATTTGTAATGTTACTTATGTTATTTCTGCCACAGGTATGCAGTGTCAGGCAGAAGCACTATACTCATAGGGCCAGGTCCAAAACTACTGGAATTGTCAGAAATCATCACTGAGTTCAGGGATTTCTGGATCAAAGCATCAGATGTCCTAAGTAGGAAGGTAAGCAGCATCTTCTGTTTTTCAACCAAGGTTGCAGTATTGATTACATTTTAAGCTACTCTTTTCTTTTCTTCCTAAAGAAATGAGATAAATTTAATGTCTCTAATTTGTATATATATACAATATATATAAATATATATGTCATATTTTAATTACAGGGGGTTCCAAGAACTGAGGCTACTAGATCACTTCTTTTGTGGTATTATTGTGGCTGTCAGCTCTGCTGCTGAAAGGAATCTGCTGAGCCTAGGGATCCTGTACAGCAATCACCGAAGTTTAAGGAAATACACAAGGGAATAACATAGGTATATTTTACTTATCAGTTTTTCAAAAGTTCAGCAAAAAATACAGAATAATCACAAGCACACACAATAAGAAACAGCCGGGCTCTTCGTTCTTTAGTTTTTGCATCAAGTCTGGATTAGAAAATGAAATTTGAGGGAAATAGGGCACTAGTATCATTATCATTTGGTAGGCTCCCAGAAAGCAAAAAAGCCTAATCTCTCACCCTTCAACAATCTGCAGATGTGGAAAGAGCAGATTATCTTTCCATGCACTGGTCAACCTGCCATCGAAGCGATGAAACACATTAACAGGAGAGGTGATACCCCAGAGGGCACTGGCAAAACTGACACGTAAACAGACAGGACAGAGACCAACTAGTGAAGAAATCATTTCACAGCAGACACAGAGGGCAAGGAAGAAGATATTACTAAACTACTCCTTGGAGGGGAAAAGACAGGCCACCTGGAGAGATGGATTCAGTGTGCAAGGCAGATGAACGTCCCCGAGACATTTGTCACTAGTTGGACTGCAAGACACTGACATTAATGAGGGTGGCATTTGGAAGATAAAAGCAATATCTCTGAAGCAGACAATACAGTTTCCAGGCACCACGCATGGGGACATGGTATAATCAAAAGGGACTGGAAAACGTTCACATCTAGCAAAAGCATCACAACTGCCTCTGATATTCATGGGAGGATATGGATCAGGAATAAATGGCTTATGGTTTTGTCTGGAGGGTTGGTGGGGATTGTGGGTTGGTTTTCCTCTCAGCCCAGTCAATTCACATCACATTCCTTTATTGAAGGACTCTCCATCAGTCATCCACTTATACCTGCCTTGTCAAAAGTCAGTGTTTCATTGACAAGTGCTTTTCAGGCAGCAGACCTCTAGAGGACAGCTCTGTCGATAGTGAGTGGGGATTTACAGGAGTGGAGGCACTTGCCTGTGATTATCTCCTCTTGAAAGCAAGGAGGGAACGGGGAGATACCCCGAGCCCTGGCTGTCGGGACACAAGCAAGTGGAGAAAACGAGATCTGGCTGCCCCTCTCAGGTGTCTTAGAGCGTCACTATGCCAAAAATGACATCAGCTATATCCGAGAGCCACTCCTGCCATGACCCAGGGGATGGAAAGTGTCATTATTGATTAATCGCTCCCTCCTTTTATGCCTCAGTGTCAGCCGTGTCCCACAGCCCATTTTGACTCCGACAATCTCGGGTGTCTCTCTGCAAAAGGAGAGGATGGAATGGGTCCTGGGATAGAATGAGACAAACTCGAGCGTCCCAGAACAGCTTTCCCAATCCCCAGACTCAATCCCGCTGGGGATCTTAGACGATTAAATCCAAGATCCCATCCCTGTTGCCTTCCACACTCACATATTGCCCCTCTAGTGATTTTTTGCCCAGAAAATAAAGCAGCTGCTTCGCTATTAAAAGAAAGCTGGTCATCAGCAACAGTGAATACATCGATCTGCTTCTGCCTCCAGGAAAACTAACGCAGGCAGCCAAACCCCAAGCCCACAGCGGGTGTCGGGTGAGGCCTGAGCAGCAGTGGCCCGAAACACTGACTAGCCCGGGACGGGGCGTCTATGAAAGCGGAGTTCCCGAGGGCCGGCGCGTCCCGGCAGCGCGCAGCGAAGGGCGCCCCGGGGCGGGGAGCGGGGCCGGGCGCTGTCCGCGGTGCTGGCGCCGCGCCCGCCCCTCCGGGAGCTCTCCGGGGTGCTGCACGGCCGGGCGGCGGGGGCGGCGGGGGCGGCCGCGGGGGGGCCGCCGGCCCTGGGCCGGGCTGGGCGCGGCGCCGCAGCCGCCGAGCAGGGCACGTCCTCAAAGCCGGCCTTGTCCCGGTCCGTCTGCAAGCCCTTGTCCGCTCTCCCCGCAGCGCTTGCACTAGGCTTCCGCGGCTGGAAACACTCAGCGTCTCCGATAGAGCCGGGGAAAAAACATACTTAAAAATAAAAAAAAAAAAAAAAAAAAAAAAAAAAATCAAAAATCACGTGGACTAATTGTACACTGAAGAAAGTTTTAAACGCGGATCCAGTAACGGACAAGAAAATGGGAACCCAAAACAACCCGACATGTGATAAGGACAAGCTTTTTCTGCTTCCTCTTTAATGCTGCGTGCAGGGAGCGCAGCTCCACGTGTGGAGGCGCCCATGTCCCCGTCCTGCTACAGAGTACCGGGCGCCTCCCGGTTGCCCTTCAATACCGACTCTTTCTCTCTCCTCTTCCATGTAAAAATTGAAAGAGAAGGGGGAAGTGGTAGAAGAAAGCTGACTGAATCCCTCTTTTAATCACAAACAACCCCAGCAAGATGGATTCTGGGAAAGGAAGCTGTATTCCTAAGCAGCGACCGGTGTCATAGTAGTTAAAATAGAACAGAAAAGCCTCTCACAAAGTCAATTCTTATGTAGATGAGGCGACATAAGAGCTTTTCTCTCTCTTCGCGGGCTTCGTGAATTTCTAATTTGCCCAAAGAAGCCCTAGAGGAATGAGGAAGAAAGGGCGGGAATATTGGGATTGCTAGTCGTTACAAACATTACCACGCTCTGGACTGTTGCCTAGAAATACACTGAAAATGAGGGGATCCAACGTCATTGTCTCAGCCGAGTTATTTCTCTTGACCTTCGGCTTTGTCCATCCAGGCTGAACAAACTTCCTGCAATGAGCATCGCCCCTGCTCTCTGCCAGACACACAACTTTGATCTCTCTAGGTCACGGAAAGGGAAAAAGGATGAGAGGCGTTTCCCCTCCAAAAGAAGGGCACTCGCAGAAGTTTAAACAGCAGCCAGAAAAACGCAGGGTTAAACAGTACACTAGGAAATATGCTGTCCTGTTGAACAGAGAGCAGTTTCCACAGCACTGAGAACCCGCCAATATATATCATATCAATAAAAAGGAGCTCTTCGAAAGCTTGCATAGTAATTGAGATTGGAGTTCTTTTTTGATATGGGTTGGCATTTCCTCATATCAATCTGACAGAGCCAACTCAGGAAATTGCTGGTAATATTCATCTGGGGAGCACTTTCATTAAACGTAATTCATTCGACTTTCACAATAAATTGAGTGACATCCTTACAGCAGAACCTTTTTATCCTTGATGAAGTGCTTGCCAGCCTTTGGTTTTCTACTTTATTGTCACATTCCTTAAAGCAGAATCGTCAACATGTCAATCTGCTGCATGAAAAAAATGCTAAAGCTGTATTTACAAAGCACCCAGGAGGTGGTTTAATGCTGACTTACAAGAAGAGCGAGTTGGGAGTTAAACTCTCTGATAAATCACAGCATAACTTCACCCAAGCCCAATCGGGAGAACAGAAGCCAATCCTAGGGAGGGAAGGATGGCTCACACATTCATTTTTTCCAAGTGCTGGCTATTCCGAGCAATTGGTTTCTTAACCTGCTTCACCGCACTTTGCAAGACGACTGGGAAATTGGCTTTTTGTTAATTAAAATGGCGGTTTAGAAATGCAGGGAAATATTAAACAGCTTAAAATGGATACCTCTAGGTACCGACTTGGAAGATTTGGCTAGTCAGAGAGAGGCGGGGATATTGGATTATATTCAAGTGCCTCCCTGAAAGGTGAAATCTATTCCAGACTGTTTTCTCCAGCGATTTAAGAGATGAAAATAGTGTGTACTAAGCACCAGGAAAAAGATATTTCAGTGCGGGGAAACCCCTTCTTAAACTTCTAGCACAGGTCCCTGGTGGTTAGGAAGGAAGGAAGCCCCGAAAAGATTGTACCATCCTCCGCTTAACAAAAAAAAAAAAAAAAAAAACACCTAGAGCTCAGGTAAGTTTGTTTCGCCTACACGAGCTCCGAGTCCGGTTGCTGTTCCCGTGCCTTACCTTCCGAAAGGGTAATTATTCCCCCTACACCACCGCGAAAGCGTCTCGCAAACTCCTTTAGAAAGAGGGAGCGGAATCGTCTCAAGGCTGCGTAAACTCTCTCGCACAAAAAGTAACTTCTCCCTCCGCGCCAAGCGCTCTCCCGCCTTCCCCGCCTTCGACGTCAAAACTGCAAGAAATCGCTTGTTTGGGGGGGGGGGGGAAAGCAATATCCGAATGCTTTCGGCACCGAATGCCTCTGAGAAAATACTGTGGGTGGTGATTATGATAGGAGAATGCCTTGTCCCTCTTTTGTTTTTTGTTTTCTTTTATCTTCGGTGCCTTTTTTTTTTTTTTCCCTCCCTCCACAAAGTAGGACACAATCGGCAACTATCTTTAAAAAAAGAAAGAAAAAAAAAAATCCACTTATCTTCGCCGGCACGTGATATCTCTTCACGTTCTCCATAGCTTTCATTAACCGGGTTGAAATGACCGCAAACAGTGCGACACAGAGCGAAATTAAATGTACACAAACTCTGGAGCCACTAACGCCCTGTTTACCCCCTCAGCAAATACCGTGCCAAGTGTGCCACCGCTGAGGACAATTTGAAACCTCTATTATTGAGAACACTTTTGCAGGAAAGCTCCTCTCGGCTGTCAGAAGGCCTCCAAACTACAGTGACGGTGTGGAACAGACCTTAAAACCCCAGCCCGGCGCGGGGAGGAGGTTAGCAGGCTGTTTCCAAGACCCTCTGCCAGCCCCGGGAGCCCCGCAGTTGTATTTCTCTGACAAAGCGCCGCGCAGAGAAGCCTCCCCCCGCGAACCAACCTGCCCGCAGCCCTCGTCGGGGGGTGAAAAATCACCCGTCCATTTGCTCTTGCGCCGCTTAAATCCCGCACGGAGTTAAAAGGCTCTGCCAGTTAGCTCTGATGTGTGTCCTAATTTACAAACCCACCGGTGAAAGAAACACTTTGCTGGGAAAAGACGACGAGCCGGGGGGGGGGGGGGGGGGGGGGGGGTAGGGGAGAGAGCTGAGGGGGAAGGGATCCTTACCCCTAGCAGCACGCAACGCAAAACTCCGACTGGTTTTTAGTTCCGTACCCGCTACTCCGGGTAAGGAGTGCCTAAGTAGTGAGCTGAAGTCTCTTCAAGCCAGGGTGATCCCAGCAAAACCGGGGCACGTTATCACTCCTCGCTTGTACCGTGCGGGGAAGTTCCCCCGAGAGCACGCGAAGGCAGAGCCTGGGAACATGTTGGGGAGGTCAAGGAGGGGGTAAAATCCTGCAACCTACACGGCATTTTGGGTTTGCCGGGGGGTGCGCGGGGTCCGGCCGGCGGCGGGAGCTGCCCGCCCCAGGGGTCCCCCTTAGCAGCCGGTGCGGGAACGATCTGCCTTCTCATTTTGGGCCATCCTTGTCTTGCCCCACTGAGAAATAACTAGTGAGGATCCCTGCCGTCTTTGCCCGCGCGTTTTGCAGTCGCTTCTACAGCATGTTGCTTCCACCCAGGGAGAAAAAAAAAAAAAAAAAAAAAAAAAGAGAGAGAGAGAAAGAAAGAAAGAAATGAAAAGAAAGAGCCTGGCGTTTTATTGTCCTATGGTGTTGGACTGGAAATTCACCCGCAACTAGGCAGGAATTAAACGAGGTTTCCATTAAGGGAGTGGTGTAAAACCCCTGCGACCTTATCAACAGACAGAGCTCAAACCTAAAAGAGTCTACGATCTCCGGGTGGTTTTTTCTTTCTTAATATTTACGTGCCTCCTTAATGACGATTTTGAGCTCGGCGCAGCACTGTTAGTTAAGAAAACACTATCCATTAGAACAGGACTCAGATGCTTTCGAAAGCAGCGGTGAAGTGGAGTCTTGCGGTAAATACGACCGAGTGTAGCTGTTTGAACACTTTCTGCAGCTCTCTAAATCTGAAGAAACAAAATAACTGCAAGCCTTTAAAGGTTACCTCCTAATTCTACCAAATAAGTACTAAGTTATCCGTTTAGGCCAAAGGAAATGCACTTCCACTGCAAATCAAAAGTAACATTTTCAATCCACTGCGCAGCTCGAAACAAGAAAATGCGTGTCTCACAGAGGCTAACTGATGTTCTTATCAATAAACGTAATACGGCGAACCATCTCTACCCCAGCAAAATTCCTACTCGTCCTGGTCGGCCGTGACCTCTATAAATTTCAGGCAATAAGGCTGGATGGCATATGGCTCTATTAAAAAGGGAGAGAAAAGCAGAAGCACTTTTTTCCAAGATTTCTTTAGGAAGAGGTGGGGGGCGGGGGGGGATAAAAAAGAGCATTGGTTTGCTGGGTGAAGAGGATTTACAAGCCCGCGAGTGTCTGGAAATGAGTAACTTGGAGGCAGCCCAGCCTCGCTGCGGCTGGTCACTATCTCTGAATACCCCCTAGTTCAGGCGGAGGGAAAACAGGCTATTTTCTCTCTCCCCTGTATTATTAACCCCTCTCAAACAGGATTTTTTAACACGCTCGATAGGAAGCTGGTTGTGCTGCCGATTCATTTACCCTTCCTAACAGGTTGGGTACTGAAAATTTCATTCCTGATTGACACCGCTCTAGTCTGCACAGAGCGATGCGCACACACGGATGAGCACAACAAAGTGCTGCACCTTGCTCGTTTGTGGCTCCGCGCTAAAGCTTTAAGCAAAACTTCATGCTTCGATGCTAATAAACAGTTTATTATCACGCGATGGCCTAATGCAAACTCTCCGAGTGACTCCCTAAATACGGAGAATAGGGAGAGATTGGCATAAACGTCAAGTATCGACTTAGAAAGAAGAATCGGGTTAGACAGGGAAATCCTTTGGATCCCCCCTGAGTGTTTTGGCAGAAGACACAGCCCAGCCGAAAACCGCATCCCCTCCCCCTAGGTTGTCTTTTATTCCCGATTTTGTGTGTGCGTGTGTCATATTTTGCATTGTTTCGAGGGAAACTGGCAAATCGTCTCCTTTACTCTGCAATACCAAGCCCTTGGAAAAAAAAAAAAAAAAAAAAAAAAAAAAGCATTCAGGTAATGAAGTCTGTAACTAAACGGTAATTGAATCAGCATAATTTGCACACTGAATGGTTTTCAAATGCTCCCAGTTTACAATTAAAGGAGAATTAATGCGCTTGTTGTTCAGACTGCAGCGCATTAGAATAAATCCAGCACTGTTGTTGTAATGAGTCGAGAGCAGTTTAACTGCCAGCAAACACATTTAAAATTTAACACGACGTATCGATCTCGCTCCGGCTTTTTGATAGATTATTTGCCACGCACTTTCCTCCCCGCTTCCCCCCCACACGCACCCCCGGCTATAAAATCGGCGGGGAGGAGAGACGCCGGCGGCAGACGAGGCACCTCCCGGCGAGGGCAGGGGGCCCCGGGCGGGAGCCAGGACGGGACGGGACCGCAGCCCCCGGCGCTGCGCGGCCGCGCTGGGCGCTGCGCGGCCGCGGGAGGAGCGCGCCGCCCGCCCCGGCCCCGCCCCGGCCCCGCCCCGGCCCCGCCCCGCCCCGGGCCCGCGCGGGATTGGCCGCCCCGCGCTCGGCCGCGCTCCGCCGCCCCGCGCTGCACCGCAGCGCCCCCAGGCGGCGCGCCCGCGCCAGCGCCCGCGCAGGGAGCGGCGGCGCCGGCAGCGCCCGGCGGCCGCGGGGCCGGGGCCGGAGGGGCCGGGGCCGGAGGGGCCGGGCCGGGCCGTCGCTTCCCCCGGCACGGGCGCCGGCGTGCTTCTCTCGGCCGCCCGCCCTCCTGGAAAAGGGGCTTCTCCTTCCCCGCCGCCAAGGGGTCGGTCGGGCTCCCGCCAAGCGTTTGCCTGCTTCACGCATCGCAGGCGAGCGAAGGTGCGAGCTACAAAGGAGCAGCCTGCCTTGGTTTTGTTCCTTGCGCTCGTAGAGCGAATAAAGTGTGTGTTAAAGGAGATAACGCCGCTGCTTCCTCGTGTTCCCCCGGTAGTCTTAAAGGAGATTTGCTGTGAAAGTCAATGACACTTCCCGCGGAAAATCCTAGCCGTGCTTGTCACCGAGTGCCTGCGCGCCGGTGCCGCGCCGCCCGTAGCGGCACACTGGGGCGGGGGTGGGGGGCTCGCACCCTCCGGAGGGAGCAGAGGGCAAGAAGTTGCCTCCAGCCCTCAGCCGGGGCCGGCGCCCCCGCAGCCGTGCTCCGGTACCCCCGCAGGCAGCGGGGGGACCCGGCCCGGGAGGCGGCAGCGGGGACCCCCCGACCCTGCTCCCGCCCGGCGGCGCGCCCCTTCCCCGCGGAGGAGAAGTTACAGGTCTGCCCGCCCCGCGCCCCGCCGAGAGCTCCCGGCCGAGCCCCGCGCCTGCCCGCCCCGGCCCCGGCCCCGGCCCCGGCCCCGGCCCGACCCCGGGAGGACGGGGCAGGGCTGGCTGCGGGGCGCCGGTAGCGGCCGTGAGTTTTGCCCGTTCTCCGGCAGGCTGGTGCCCTCCTGCCCGCCGAGCTCCCCCCGCCCCGGCCCGTGCGAGGGGCCGGGGGCACTCACCAGGTAGAGGGTGGGCTGGAGCAGAAGGACCGCGTACCAGTAGACTGCCTGCATCCTCGCGGCTCAAACTTCCCCCGCGCTGCCTTCGCTGCCTCTTTGTTCCTTCCAGAACATAGATCCACCTGACATCCACTTTACAGAACAAGCAGAGCTCTCACCAGCCTAGACAAAAATGAAATTATAGACCCCATGACCACAAGACAAGGTTAGGCTTGAGACAAGGGGGGAAGAGAGGTGTGTAGGGAAGGGGGGGGGCGGGAGAGAAGGAGGAGATGGGGTGTGTGGATGGGGGTGGGGGAAACAAAAACCGATTAAAATCTAGTTAAATCCAGCGTCAGAGCGAAGTGATCGCACGGTCCGGGCTGGCTGCAGAGCGCCTGTAGGCAGCGCTCCCCGGCGCTCGGTCCTTTTACTGGGCGGGAGAGCCCCGTGGTGTGGGCTGGGACGGCCCGGGGGTGCCGCCGCCAGCCCTGCCCTGCCCAGCCCTGCCCTGCCCTGCCCTGCCCTGCCTGCGCCCCTCGGCGGGGACCGGGCGGCGGCCGCCCGCCGGTTGGCCGCGGAGCCCCGGCAGCGCGCCGGAGAGCGGAGCGGCGCCGGAGCGGGAAGAAGGGGCGGGAGACGCTGGAATCGGGGCTCCGGGTGCTCCTGGGCGCTTAGAGCCGAGGCGAAGCGCTTCGCCCCTGGGACCCCCGAGGAGGCTCTGCCTACCCCCGCGAGCGCCCACCTCCCTCTGCCGCTCCAGAGGCGCGCCGTGCCGCGCCCCGGGCCGGGGCCGCGCCCCGGGGCGCCCCGACGGGCGCGGACCCCCATCCCCGGCCCCAGCCCTCCTCCGCCCCCGCGCCCGGCGGACAGCCCCGCCGCCGCGGGGGGGCCGCGGCGGGGATACGTACGGCGTGGGGGGTCCGACGGCGGCCGGGGCTCCGCGGGGCGCTCCATGGGCGAGCCTAGAGGGGCTGAGCGCCGCGGCGCAGCCCGCCGCCCCTGCGCATCTCCTCGCCGCGCTCCGCGCCGGGGTGTCCCGCGGCCGCTGTGCATCCGGCGCAGGCACAGTCAGGGCGGCGGGGCGGCTGGCAGGCTCTTCCCCCCCCTCGCCTCCCCTTCTCCGCACACGGCCGCGCTCCGGCTCCGCCGAGCAGGACACTTACGGGAGGAGGGAGCTGCCCGGGCTGCCCGCTCGCCTTCGGCGGGGGGCGCGGGCAGGAGCGGCGGCACCGGCGCTCCGGGGCGTCCAGGGCGATTTGTCTCTATTAAAAATGACTTATTGGCGAGGGAGCGGCGAGCGCCTGCTATTTAACTTCAGATAAAATCTATCTGCAAAGACCTTGGCCGATCATCTTAAAATAAAGCGCTGGAGCCGAGCACTGTCCGAGCCTCACTGCTTGGGGAGAGAGAAAGAGCAGCGGAGGGGGGAGGAGGGGGGGCTTGCTTGGCGAGGGGGAAGGGAGGAGGGAGAAAGGGGAGTTTAGCGGCGTCCCATCCTCTCCTCTGAACGGGGTGATGAATCAGAGCCCTCCCCGGGCGGTGCGACCTGCCTTGCGCTGCCTGCCTTGCTGCCTGCCCTGTCTGTGCTGCCTGCCCTGCCCGGGCTGCCTGCCCCGCCCGGGATGCTGCCTGCCCCTGCCCGGGCTGCCTGCCCCTGCCCGGGCTGCCTGCCCCTGCCGGGCTGCCTGCCCCGCCCGGGATGCTGCCTGCCCTGCCCGGGATGCTGCCGGCCCCGCCCGGGATGCTGCCGGCCCCTGCCGGGGTGCCGGCGCTGCCCGCGCTGCCGCCTGGGGCACAGCCCCTTTCCCTCTCCCGCGGCAGCCGGCTGTCTGCCCAGCGCCTGGAACGAGCCTGGGAGAGCGTCTTTTTCCTCTTTCTTTCCTCTCATGTTTGTTTTTCCACCTCCCTCCGGGGTGTCCCGTGCAACGACAGTGCTGCTTAGCCTGTGAAGGCAGCGGGCGCCCGCAAACCAGGCACCGGGATCTTGGAGCAGAGCTGGGTGACGGCTGCGGGAGCCAAGCTCTGGGATTAAAGGGTTGCTTCTCCCCCGCAAGCAGGAACCTGTAGCTGGACAGCCCCTCGGAGTGAAACTGGAAAACTCATCCCTGCCCGGTGCTGTGGCTAATCCCACCAGCTGTCACGCAAAGGGAAAGGTCTCATCGACCTTGTTTTCCTTCTTCTTTACAAGGAGTCCTATGGGGTTTTATTCCTGCCCTCTTCCATCCCCCAAACCGTATCATTACCAATGTGACATTGGGACAGGGTGAAGGGGAGGATACCAACAGCACAGGGTAGCCTTACCAGATGCCCTGCCTCGATAGCAAAGCTCAGATTTATCACCTCCCAAACGGGAACCAAGAAGCAACCAGCATGCTGTACGGAGTGGGGAATGAGAGAGAAAACGAGGACTTCAGTTGTCCTGCCAAATCCTTGCTTCCCTCAGAGCATGTCCTGGTAATTAATACCTGCAATCTGAGGCTTCATTACCAAGCTGTAAAATACTGTTTTAATTTGGGGGTCTGAGTTTGGAACACTGTAATAAAAGGGGAGCAGGAAAAGGAGGGGGAAAGTAATGACTGCTCTTTGAAAGAACCGCACCAGAGCCTTCCCCGTGGCCATTTCTGCTCCAAACACCTGGAAGATGGACACCTCCATATGTCTCCAGCACCATCACTCTGCTAGACATGTGGGATGCTCACGTCACAGCTTTGAACAGAAGCGTGCAGCCTGCAAGGAATCATGCTGTCATCCTGCCCCTCCAGACAGCCTCTGCATTACAGAGCAGGCTAAAGCTGCCTAGGGACTTCTTGTTTCAAATGGGTAAAAAATAAAAAATCACAGCTGACTTTTCCCTTTCAACTCCCTCCTTCCTAACTATTCCACTCTTACTTCCCTGCAAGTGAGGGGCTTTGTCCACACTTGGTAATCAATTGAGAGAGAGAGACAGACAGACAGACAGATGTTGCTCTCTTTGCACAGAACAAACTTGCATAAGCTGCATGGAGCATACTGCTGGTCTTTGCAATAAGCTGCTGGTACATATTTAGACCCAGCATGGTTACTCTTACATTAGCTATGAGATTGCTAGGTTAATATGGAGCAGGAAAAGCAAACCCAAAATCTGCCAGATTTCAGTGGGTCATGTTCCGGGGGAAGATATTTCTTCAAGAAGGAATGATCCCCTCTTCAAGAACGAACGATTCAACTCTACAATCTGTGTAACGATTCAGCTTCTCCAAGGTCTGATCATTAATGTCTTCGTATTGGAGGTGACAAGGGAGTAGTCCTTGGAGAAGAATTATTCCTTCAGCTGGTTAAATAGAAGAAGGTCCTCCCAGTCCTTCTCATTCAGATCTTTATGTCTCATTTAGGGGAGCACTGCGGAGGAACTCCTGGCTCCGTTGGAATCACAGGCATGGCTCCTCTTTACTTCAGCCCACTAAAATGTCCTCCTTCTGTGAATTCAGCAAGGTCTTCCATGAACAGCCCGGTCTGTATTGTCAGCAGGCTCCTGAGGCAAAGTTCTTAAGGACAGACAAACCCATTTTCTGCCAGGTTGGGACTGATCCAAGGTCCCATTGGCTTCATTGAGGGTTTCTTTGCTCTTCGTCTGACCTCAGCCAAAGGCCACTGGGACAAACTCTTCAACTACAGAGGAACTGAGCTCTCCCCTCAGAAGGACTGTTTGGATGGCTCCTTCCCTCCATTGCCATTCCAGAAGAAAGGAGCAAGGAGCATATGGGAGCCTGGATTGATATTTTTCATTTAGAAAAAAAAAAAAAAAAGCAGGCTCCAAAGTATTCTAGCTGTGAACATGTGATACTTTTTCAAAAGGAATGCAATGCTTATGAAAATCTGACATTTAGGATTTTTGGACACAGTCTTTTGACTTTTATCTGATTCTGTAATATTGGTACAGCAGCTTAAGTGGAATATTAGCTTTTTTTAAATGAATTTTAATTTCAACCATTTGGATGCTGTTTGTAACCTTAGGAATAAGGTCTCCAGCAAGATAGTGTCAGCTAGCGAGGTTTTAAAGAATCACAAATTCTGGGTATACTAATGGACTTTTAAAAAGTCCAATTAGACTTTAAAATGCAATTGGACTATTTTTAAAGCTTTGAAACATATTCTAACCTTTAGACATCTTCCCTGTTACTGCAAAGATAGCTTCCTAGCTTGCAGAACTGAAAGAGTCACAAACAGAAAATCCAAAGACAATGGCAAGTGATTAATAATTGCTGCAGGTTCCAGCGGAAGATGGGCACATGGTTTAATTGCTTGAGGCACGAGAAGAAAATGCAATGCTGTCATGATAAATATCAAATGACTGTGCTAAACTTACTGCACATAATAATGCATATTAATAAAAATACATAAATACTACAAATTTTTGATCTTACTACATAATATTATCATAAATAAATAATTATTATTTAATAAATCTATAATGTTTTTATATCATAAATACAGAATAATTATCTATACTAAATATATAAATTAAATATATATTATATAATATCGTAAATATTATGAAATATTAATAAACATCTCATTGACGAATATGCTATTATTTATATATCATTATATATGATGATCATGAATAGATATGATATGAATAAGTAATGTAGCTAACCTGCCTAAACGTGGACAGTTACATATGAAATAAAAATAGTAAATAGATACTATTTATGCTATTCATATAGGCTGCATGTCTTATTTTGGAAATACTGCTTGGAAAAAAGCAAGTAAAACAAAGAAGGCAAAGGTGGGTCAGAGTACTAAGGGCTGAAGCAAATCTAAGTAGATGAAAAAAACCTGCAGCTTAACCACCATTTTTCGGTCTGCTCTTAACCAGATTTTTTCTCAGTGTTTCAGTGTTTCGGGGTTACAGTAGATGCCTTCGTTGGGAATTTTGGCTCTGTTAAAGCCACTGGAAGTTTTGTCCCATCTCTTTAAAGGATATATTAAAATGTTAACAATGACTGTCTTGAAGTAAAAAATCAGCCTGTGCTATAAGCAAACACCATCTCATCTATATGCATGTGGAAGTACTATTGAATTCAACCGGAGTTGCATATGCACTACAATGACAGATTATGGCCTCCACAGCTTTTCTATATTTGCATTATACAGTGTACAGGCCAGATGCCTCACACCACTCATGTAAATAATCTTACTGAAATGTTCTTCATATTGCCAACCATTAATTCATCAGACCATCTCTTCTTATCCCTTCACATTTTAAATAGATTTCTTTTGTTTCAAGGAAATCTTCATGTTTGAACACAGTATTTTTATGGTTAGTATAAATACTACAAACAGAGTCCCTTGTCACATTTTATTTCCATTCTTTCAAGGTCAGAATATGACTGTATATACCATTCAAAATTCTAAATTTAAAAATCTCTCTGTGAGACTTTTATTTTTATTACATTGATTTCTGCCTACTTGCAGTCAAAGGCATACCACAAAGTGGTGTCACTCTGTATTCCATATGGAAAAATACAAGAATACTCCAACCATTTCAAGAGAAATGCTTTGAATTCATGATGTTCTTAATTATTTCTCTTGTCGGTATGTCATAAGAACTCACACAATGTTGGAGTGAGATGTGACGTTCAGCATCAAAGAAGACTAAAACGTAATGTACAAACAGCAGCATCTGGATCACTCAATGCTTCTGTGATACAAATATAAGCAGGCCTACAAGCTTCACTGGACTTATTCCAGGAGACACTCAGTGTGCACATATATACTCGGGTGTTTTCCCAAAATACTTGAGATGAGGTGAGACATAAACTATTGTCTATATGAATAAAATTTACAGCCAAGTTTATCTACAGGATCTTCTCATTAATAATGCCTTTAAATCCAAGGGGGAAAAAAATCTCAAGGTCCTGAATAAAGTAAAAGAAAGCTTTCTAACCTTCTTTGCGGAGGGACCTTCTTTTCTAACATAATGTGTATAATAGAGATTTGTATTTGCATTCCACATTTATTCCATCTATTAGGTCTTGACAATTTTCTACAGTGACAATACAGGAAATAGAAGAGTTTTAATAGTACCCATAAGAAAAGAGAAAAAAAGAACTTCAAGTAATGGAAGGAGTCTGTACTGAGCCTATACATTGTCCAGAAAATACAACAACTTGGGTGAGTTTCCTGAAGACATTATTAGATTTCAAAAATTGTGAGGGACTAAGTTAATTTCTTAATTAAAATCCAGTTATTGGAATACTTCATGATGGCCACTCTAGGGATTATTAGCTGACAGCAACACTTGTTGAAATAATAAAACTTGATAACAAAAGTTTTATTAAAATCTCTGTGTGTGTGTGTATGGCTTTTAATTGCAAAATAACACAATGTATATAATGTCAGCTGGGAAGGCTTTATACAAGAGAGCTAAAATATGAGAGTTAAATTGTCTTGAAGTAGGAATTGATGTGGGAGAGTCTGCAAGGTCAGTTGTTTTCAGTTTCTGTGTGATGGAGAGGAAGAAAGCAGGGCAGTCCCCAAAGGCTTCTTGGACTGCCTGCAGGGCTGGAGGAAGGAGGGATGCTTGCAGCTGTTGAAGCAGCTCTTCAAGGCACATTGCTCTTCAAGGCTTGGGCCAGAAAGCTGCACAAATCCTGAGTGTTCGGGGCAGAAGGCCACTCCACGGAGAATGAGGAAGAATGGCAAAAGTTCTCCCTGAAAGCCTGGCAGGGTAGGACATCCTGGCTCTACACCACATGTGCCAAAATGACACCATGTAGCCACACCTTCTGAAGCAGCATAGTCAACTGTTCCGCCCTGTAAGCGGGAATAAACTCCCTGACATGGCGTTTACTGTTGCTGAAGGGAGATCTCCTAGTATCTTCCCTTCTGCCAAGCACGTTAGAGCAATGCCAACAGACAAAGGCACTGGGGCTTCTGCTACGCACTCGTCTGTTCATGAGGAGCTTTTACACACTGCAGTAAAGAGCCTCAGAGGTCTGCTGACATCAGGAAGGGAAGAACAGGTGGTGAATGACTAAAATTGCTGGTGTCCAAAAGGAATCTTATTCTCTTTTAAGGAACCAGCTAATAAAGGGATAAATGATCTCAGAAGAGCCCGAGAGCTGAGCTCAGACACTGGGCTCTTCATGCCAAATACTGTTGCCACTGGCTGTAGCTAAGAAGAAATGGGCTCCTGGACGAATCGTCCGTGCGATATGTGGAGCTCTGCGCGCTTTCAGATTGCTTTTACTTCGTGGCGAGCTTGTAAACTATCTACCCCACTGATTTTGCTAGGAACTCAGTGAGTAGCAGAACCTGAGTGAAGGGGATATTTTACCTTTCATAATGTCATAACTTAGTATCATTGTTCCTACAAGGCAAAATGAACTATCAGGAAACAACTCGGAAACAACTCAGAAACAACTCTGCCTTTCGTGTTTTAGAGCCTTAAATTTGGGTGGCCAGTCCGTTCCTCTTCAGATAAATGAAAGTTTTGAGACTTCCTGCAAACGAGGTGGAGTTGAGCCTTTGTGAGAAGTCTTGTTTGGATACTTCTTGCAATGACAAGAATTTTTAAAGACAGTTTTTTTCTAAGCCCCTCATCTGGTAAATGATTTCATGTGGCCAGGTGTTAAGGCCAGCAAGGAATATCTTTAAAACCATTCAAGGCTGCTTGCACTGCAGGATCAGGATTTTACATTGCAGCTACAGTAATTAGGGCTTTTTAGTTGCATGCAAAAGTAAAACCAGAATTCCCTCAGACTTCTTCATGATCATTTTGTGTGTTTCAGACATTTATAGGTGTAAAGGACAATCTTCAGTCAGACATCACCCACTCAAGTGGACAGCATCTTGATACTTTACTCAGCTATGAACCAGCTCCAATATTTTCAGTATTTAGAGGATAAAAAAGACATATGAGAATATGGGAAGGAGCTATGTACTTTGTAAAACTATGTGAAAATATGTTGAATTTCACCTGTAATAGCAATACAATACTTAACTGCTTTTGCTTATCCAAGCCTACATTTGGTATTAAAACAAAGTGAGATATTTTGGACCAGAATATTGTGAAATCTTCGTTATAAATGGACAAATCTTGAAGAACTTTCACCTTTGATGAAAACCTGAAATAGGTTTTCATCTTTACTTTACAAGGGAAGAGAAAGCTTCAGGCAACATATCAAAGAAATTACAGAGGAAATGAAAATCCTACTTTTGCATGCAGTTGCTGCTGAGGTATGAATACTTGGCTACAAAAAGAGAGACAGCTGTCAGGATCACCAGTATTAATGAATACATGTTTAAAAACAAAGGGATGTCGATTCGTCAAGTTGCTTTGTTGTGCCGTTGCACACAGATGCATTTCCATTTTACTCTTGAGAAAACTTTACTAAAAATTGCTGGGAAGTGAAGCCAAAAATCAGAAGAAAGAGAAATAACCAATTCCCATGGTTTACATCATTTAATGTAAAAATTCATGCTTTCTCTGTCAAAGAGTTATAAGGGGGGGTTGTGTGCTTAATTACGCTGGATTATTACAATCTTCCAGTGCCACCTTGTGGCTTAGCATAATACTGCAAAATACATCCAACATTAAACTTCACATTCTCCAGGCATATGCAGCCAATTATGTATGCAGCAGTCCATAAAGTTAAGATAACAAACTGAGAGCAGGAAAAGAGTTTTTCATCTTATATATTGAACAACCTTCTGCCCCTGCCACAACAAAATGCCAACTTTTCCTGGTACAGGGTTGCATCCATCACACCTGATGCTAATATTGGTGTGCTACTCAAAGGATGTGCCCCAAAGGAGTAGGCAAAAAGACTCCCAGGGATGCTTTGCAACAGGCCATGTCAAAGTACTTTAGCATTGCTCTATATCTACACCATGTCATTTAGCATTGAGGATATACTTTTTAGTTTAAATCACTGTTCTTATTTCACAATGTAACTGAGTGCATCACCATATGCAGGCATCACCATATGTGGGCACCTATTCCAGAGCTTGACCACTCTCACTGTGAAGATTGTTTTCCTCGGCCTACCTGAATTTCCCTTGCTGCAATCTGAGGCTGTGTTACCACATCACACTCACAGCAACGGGATCATGGCTCCTGAGCAGAGCCCTTCCACATTGCTACTAGAACAACACCTTGCACAGCTATACATAGTACCTTGGTGGTAAGCGCTTTCCACCAACAGATAAGTGGAATTCTTAAAGCTGGAAGTGAAGAGATATACATTATCCAGAAATAAAATCGATCCATTTCATTGACACATATCTCGGAGGACATAACCTTTTTGAACAGGAAAGGCATACCTTTGAAAGGAACAGTGTAGAAGGCAAAGGGATGTCAGTGGCAATGGCAGTGACACCAGCAATAGCTGCAGACCAGCTCACGCTCAGACTGGTACTGTGAACTGAGAATCCTGGATGGGACAGTCCAGCGCCCCAGGCTGGCTCACCCCACATCCTCCTGTGAAACTGCCAGTCTCAGCTACACAAGACTTGCAGTGATGGCAAAGACATTTGGAGGACATCAAAAATTAAACTGAGGGGAATCAAGTGGCTTGATTTCCATGAATCTGCAAATCCATGAAACTCACAGGTGACAAGTGCATGAAAATAATCTCCAGATCAAAATCAGTCCTGGATAATTATGTCTCAGATGATCATGCAGTGCCAGTCAAGCGTTGTACAGCAGGCCTTAAATTGGGATTCCTGTTTTGGAGAATCAATCACTTACCCTACTGACAGATCCATCTTTTACTTTTCAGCCTATACTCCTTACAGACCTGCACTGACAAATCTATTGTTTCATGTCATCTGTCGATAGTATATATTATGCTGTTTTCAAAGGTGCTGAGCTTATGTAGTGTACCACTCATAAGGTAATAGGATCATAAAACATAATTGTAAGGAGCACATTTTCAGAAGATTCATCTTCCTCTTGAGGACATAAGATGTGTCCATGGTTTTATATCTACACAAAGATTTAAGGAGACTATCAGATGCTGACAGAGGTCTGATTTAAACAGCAATCGTGTTTAAATCTAGCAAGGTGGCCATGATCACTCCAGCTTCCTAGGTAAATTGAGGCTTGCAGATCTCATTTTGTCTTCACAGATCCGGGGGACAGTCTCAAGATGAATGGCGATACTCTTTTTAGCCAAGCACATGTTAACTAAATAGGCATCTATGTATACATCAGAACTTGGATGCACTATCTTTTTCAAGTTTGGATATTTCCAGATTCAGATGCATGGTATATAGTATATATTCTGCAATAATAACAGACTCTTTAGAATAAAATCTTCTTTTCTAAGCTGAGTAGTTTCAAACACTGCAGTAAAATACATTGAGTAAATTTGGATTCTGAAGAACAGCTAGTCTTAAGGGGGCATTACATTTAAATTTAAGGTGGGGTGGGGATTGCATAGTTCAATTAGGTTTTAAATTCAGCTAAATTCAAAACATTGCCAGCATGGTAGAGTGTACTTAGATAAAACAGATTTACAGATTTAGAACTTGTTCAGTTTCAGCCCTTCCTGACTAAAATTTAGTAAATCCTTGAGCATCGTAGTTTGAATTAAATCCACAGATTTAACCATGTTTAACTGGATCTAGTATAAAGCCAGTCTGAGAGAATGATAAATAGGTAGCTGTTTGTTTTCCATTTGAGTGCTGGGCACTGCAACAGTAGATTAATTATCCTTAATTAACTATCTCCTTTGTAGAAGCTTGGAGCAAACTATCTAATGAGACCAGAAGGAGAGCGGAAGCTACTTGATTCACTTAATGCACAGGTATCATCTGTACAATTATCTGTCCTCTGAGCAGATGGGGTGTGCTCACAGCAACTGAGCTCCTGGCCCTGGTAAATGTGACAAATTGAAGAAACTTGGGGAGGCAGAAGTGCGCTACCAATACTCAGAGAGAGATCACAGTGCAATCTCAGCTGCGGGCTAACAGTACCTGTGGTACTAACAAGTCCTGTGGTAGGGCAGCATCCATCTGAACAGGAGCGAACATCTCTAGTAAATGGGTTCCCTGAGCTGTAGGATGTCCATGTATTCTTTTGCACCAAGGATATCAGTCAGCGGACAAGGAATCTAGCTTACATTGCAAAGAAGATACACTACAGAAAGATGCAATTGTCAGGCACACAGATAATCCAGTTTCTGATGCCATGGAAAACTGGCCAGTGATTTGTATGCCACAAGTAACAGTGTTGGACCTCTGAAGGCTCCTAGGCAGTTTCTTATATGACGTCAAAGAGGATATGGTAGCTATGGACCATGACAGTATCAATGTCAAAGGGAGAAAATGTAATCTTTTAGGCTGGGGACTAAAGTGTACTCTGAAATATTCCCAGTACCATGCTCAGAGCCAGAGAAAAGATTTACTTAAAAGCATGGCTGAGAAAGGAGCAAAGGCAAAAACGTTAATTTTTTAACTCTCTGGAATAGCTGAAATCTGTGTAAGAAGGAAAGCAAAACCAAATGAGAACCAAGTCATTGATTCATCTAAACAGTTCTAGAGAACTTTTAAAATAAAACTCAAGGAAAGTCAATGCTTGTGAAAAAGCACATACTCTTTCCAATCCTCTGTAATGTTATACCTCTCTCACTTTCTATCCAAACAAATGGCATTCCTCTTCACCAAGTCCACAGCTCTGGCAAGGCACCTGAGCCTCTCACTGTGTGGGGTATCTGCTGCCATGCTATTTGAAGGGATAGTCTCACCCCCCATCCCCCAGAGGTCTCATAAATTCTCATTAAGAAAGGACTAAATTCATGACAAGTCCTGGAGGCAGAGCTGCCTCACCTCCATGATGACATGCTGAGGTGATTCAAACACCCAGAGTACCTGTAATTTCCCAGTCCTTTCACAGGCAGCAGATAACCCTGTCCATGACGTGAGTGAGGCCCAGCTCCAGAACTGACAGCTGAGAGCAAACTGCCAAGTGCCTGGTTTCAAAGTATCCTGAGGTGGGCTGGGAGCTGGAGCATCCACAGCTTTGTGATGTTCTTGATAAACACAAGGCTTGGAAGCACAGAGCTCTTGGGGAATAACTGGGAGGCTCTGTTCTTTGCTCACGGCCATAGCTAGGGAAATAAAAACCAAGGGTTCCTTCCTAGTAAGGAGTTGTAAGGAATAAATGTGTGGCATTTGATGACAACTTTCTCTTCATTGGACTAAATACCCTGGGGAAAGACTTCTGCTCCTGAATTTCCATTCACTTCAGTCGTTCCCTCCTTCTGCTGCAAAATATTGGTGGATAAATCAAACAGGACCCTTTCAGTACAGTGACAGGATGGGATCATATGTGTGTGATAAAAGCCATGTCAGTGAGCTGTTAAGAGCTTGAAGAACCTTCCTAGAGGTGCTCAAAGGTCCCGGGGGACCACTGTTGCACAAAAGGGTGTCAGAGGTACCTGCTGTGTCCTATCCTCAGGACTGCCTTAGAAAACAGTGTAGACATTGCCCACTTATGACTGCATAGCATAACGGCTTGGAAAGCCTACACAAGAAAAAGCCATTATTGACTCAGCTTCAAGCAGTGGCCTGCTTCAAAGAGGCTTGCAAAAGGGCCTTATTATTTCCTTATATTACATGCACAGTGGCTATGCCCATAGGAGCAAAAGACTTGAAAGAATTAACATGAATGGTGTTTGACTTCAAAAAGGGAACTACCTAAAAAAGGGAAAGCTAGGGAAGAGGACTGTAAATGTAACAGGCAAAAGAGTAAAAATTTTTGTATGGTGTGGAAATTGTTTTAAGATGTCATGTTAGGGCTCTTAGTAAGCCAGTAACAACTATAAAAAAACTTTAAAGAGAACAAAATCACAAGTCAGTTATAGTAAACAACAGGGTGAAGAAAGATTTTAAAAGTAAAAAGAACAAAAAAGGAAGTTTCATCCAAGTGAGGAAAGGAGAAGATCATAAAAACTGGCAAGTTTGAAGAAAACCACAAGGAAGCCCAAAATATTTTTAGGAGCAATTTGCTGAAGGCATAAAAATGTTTCATAAAAAATCTTTTTAAACACCTCAGAAGTAGGAAGCCTGCCAGCTAGTTAGTCAGGCAGATATATGATCGAGATGTAAAAGGAGTGCTCACGGAAGATAAGGCTGAAAATGTTTAATGAATTTTTCCACTACTGTTCATGGTGGAGGATCTGAGGAAGGCTCAGGCACCAGAGTGCTTTATACAGGGGAAGAATATGATGATCTGTCTCAAACTGAAACATTAGAAGAAAAGATTTCAGAACAAATTATAAAATAAATTGTAACAAATCAGGTTCCAAGACTAAATAACGTTCACTCGGGACTCCTAAAGGAATTAATATATGAAACTGCTGAAGACCCAACTCCATTTCATAACTTAAAACATACACTGGCCTCAGCTACAGAGATGTTAAGTGTGATGCCAATTTTTTTAAATAGTTGTTGACATGAACCTAGGAAATCTGTTTTCCATCATGAGCAAATTGGTAGAAACTATATTAAAGAACAGAATCTATAGACTCAGATATAAACATGATACATTGGAGAAGGGCCAGTATGACTTTTGTGGAGGGAAGTCATGCTTCATTAATCTATTACATTTCTTTGAAGAGTCAATTAATATGTAAACAAGGATACTGTAGTGCTGTAGGAGGATGTAGATTTCTTAAAAAGTTTTGTCAAATTCTCTCCATAAGGGCTTTTAAAACACTAAACTTGCCTGGAGGAAGGTGGAGGTCCTGCTATGAATTAAAAATTTTCACAATGGAAGGATTTAGCCATAGGACTTGTAGGGATCTGTGCAGGCATATTTGGTGCTCAACAGATTTGCAAATGGTCTGGAAAGATCATCATGTGCCAAGATTTGCATACCATGATGATACAGAATTATTCAGGACAGGAAAAAATGAGGATGGCAGTGGAGATTTGCGAAGTGATCTCATTTACAAAGTGGCTTGCCTGTAAAATGGTAGCAAAATGTAAAGAGAAGTTCAATGCCAGTAAATTAAAAGGCAGACCCTTATTTAAATGTGTGCTCTAAATTAGCTATTTCCACTCAGGAAAGAGGTGTGTGGAAAGTTCTGTGAAACCATCAGCTTAACAGTCAGTGGAAATAATATAGACAAATAGACCTTATGCTTTTTTTAAAAAATTAAGAGCAAAAAAGTCAGAAAACATGAGTACATCACTCACAAATGGTTACTATGTACCCATCATTGACTGTGCACAGGTTTGCTCACCATATCTGCAAATGGCTTTACAGAAGTAGGAATGCTGCAGAGAAAGATAAGAGGAATCACCACCGTGTTACAGCTTCCACATAAGGAAGCTAGTAGAACCAATGGCAAAGGAATAAAATGATGTGGAGGAGGAAAGTAGGCAATGATTTTGCACTCCTTCTCTCAGTACAAGAAGAAATGCTCCCCCGGTGAACTGAGAAGGTAGTATGTTTAAAGGCAAGTGAAGGTCAAGATGTAAGTGAATTCTGGAGCTCATGACCAAAGGACGTGCAGGTTGCATAACTGAAAGGACTGAAAAAGAGACAACTTTATGGAAGATAGAACCATCAGGTGTTATTAAATAGTGACGATAACCCAGCTGTACCCTTCTAGGTCAGTCACTGTTTAAATTGCTGGTTACGTGAAGCTAGGAAACTTTGTTCTTATACACTTTCCTTCAGTATTTACTGTCAGAGGCAGACTTTCAAGATAAACAGATGTTTTATCTGTCCAGCCATCCTTATGTTGTAGTAGCACAGATGAACAAAACATGACTAGAAGAAACCATTTGGATCACTGAGTTCAGTCCTCAGGATGGGCCTCCAACAGCAGCTGCCTGGTTCAGAAAGGATCTGTTAAACCAGCAGTCTCCAGGGGCTGTAAAAAGCTTCCCCATGCTTAAAACCTAAAGCAAAAGGCAAAAAGACACAACTGCAGTGAATTACCAGAAGAGAACAGGAGAGAAGAAGGGCACCACCACTCTCCTACATTCCACCCCTAGTAAAATAGCATTGCAAGAAGGAGACGACACCTACCCAACAGAGGAGGGCAAAAAAATCCCAGTGATTTTTGCTGAACTACTGTGGCTGAAAAATATCCCCTCTGAATGCAAATTCATCAACTTGTTTGTTCTTATATTCCTAAAAATACAGATGCCTAAGAGCCACTGTTAAAAAGTCTGATGCCGCTTTTTCCTTTCTCTGTTGCAACTTTTATTTAGGTCCATCTGGGTGACTAAGGCTCTCAGAAGACAAGAGAGATGCCAATTTTTGTAAAAGGAAATAGAAGTGCTGTTATTCAACTCTGCTATACGATCACTAAATGTTAAAGCTTGTCTCATAGTGGAGGAGCAGTGAAGCAGGAAATTGCTAATGCAAAGTGTGTAAGAGAAGATCCACTACAGCAGGATTCAGGCGTCATCCCAAAAGCCACTGTTGCAAAGAAAAGAAGAAGAAATACGTGCGCAGAGGAGAGCACTATGAAAATAAAACGGCTTTCCAAAAAAGAAAAAAAAAATCAAAACCAACATAACCATTTTACTACTGTATTCAAAGTTTAATTGTGTGTTATAATTTTGTGTGCAGTAATTAGTCTTCAGTAACGCACACAGCTGACACACAGCTCAGCTCCCCAAAACCAAAACCATATTGGTCCATTTACGGAGAGCTCTGAAAGTAATAGAATTTATTTTAAAAGTAGTGATAATCTATCTGAGGAGACAAGCTGATGGTTGCACTTGGGTTTTGAAGATTTCTAGCTAAAAGTTGCTCACTGTCCCTGTAGGGTTTGTTGTGACCCTGCGGGCAATGCTGGTGGGCAGTTCTGGGATGTTTCTGCAGACTCACTCAGAACCTGTAATTCTTTAGTACAACTATAAGTGAAGAGATAAGTCTTTTAGATCCCTGTTTAATCTAGGGCCTTCAAGCACCTGCTTTAATTCTGTTTGCTTAAGCAGTGCCATCCATCAATGGTTCTATTAGCACTCTTTAAACTAGGCACACATTTAAATGTTTTCAGGGTCACAGCTTGTATTCTTGCAGGTATGTGACCAGCTGTGTGTGGCAGGTATAGGCATGTACAGCTATTTAAGATGACTGATAACTGAAATGGTGAGTCTGCAGAAGTCTTCACTACAAAACAGTCCATGTGTGGACAAATTACATCATCTTTTCCTGAAGTGCTGTAAAATATAATATTCCCAACCAAAACTGATTTCACACTATTTGCTCTACCCAGGTGCTGTAGTTTCTGTAGTGAATATTTTGTCTCTTCACGACACTGTATGGACCACTTTCTAAGCCCCAAAGGGAATCTTTAATATCCCACATTTTCTCTGGTGTCTTCTCACCAAAGGAAGGCTGGGCGTCCTTCTAGAACCCTCCTGACTGGGCAAATGTGCTGTGCACAGAATTGTATCTACACTTTGGATTAACTATAGTATCACATGTGGTTTATTTATTTACCTATTTATGGAAAACATGGAACCCTCTGCAGAAGTAATTTGCTGAAAAATATAGCCTTCAGGATATAGCTGCAGCCACAACTGACAGTTTTCAGCATATTTATGTCTGTGATATGACAGTACTTTAACAGACCTTAAATACAGAATTATATAATGCACAGTGCTTCACTCTCAACTGTGTTGATATGGTGCTCATATGTTTTAATATTCAGCATGTACAGAGATTCACAAATATTAAACAACTCATTCTCACAACAGTAACTGAAGCAGATAAGTTTGGTTATGCAAGGGAATTGCAAGTTGATAAACGTAAGGGCTTGAATATACGCTAACCTCAACAGAAAAACAAATTCTAGTTTATTCAACGTAAAGCTATGACTAGCTCTAGCCTCAAGTTTAAAACGCGTTTGTACTTGTTGAAAGCAACTAACCTGGTGCATCATTATGCCAATAGATGCTGCTATGGATCAAATTTCCAAAGGTTTTACTCAGCTTGTTATAGAAAGTAAAATGCTTCATATTCCTCACATGCCCCTGTGCACTTCGGGCATGAACCAGGAGCGTTTACTCTCAGAGGGACTGTTCAGCTGATCCCTTACTCTTAGTGTTATTAGTATGGAGAGCCAAATACAAAATGGATCTAGCTTGAGCAGTCTTTTCATAGCTATTATTTCTGATAGGGATTTATCACACTTAAGTGTAACCACCAAAAATTTGGCCTGTAGGCTTAGCTAGCTATGTAGGCTACACAGTCAAAGGACGAGGGCAGGAAATTCCAGAGGGCAATTCATCTCACCTAACTCAGACATGAAGCTTTATAGCACTTCGACATTTGATTTAACTTCTTGGCACCAATTAGGCACCCACTTTAGACCGAGCATGATGCGTTTTGAAGATGCCATCTTTCTCCATTGGCTGAGGAAGGGGGACCAACGTCGATTAGATCCTATTTTTCAGACAACTTAAGTTAGAGAGAATGAAATCCATTTCTTGTGTCCTGTAACCTGCTGGAATCTTTAATTGTGGATTTTAAATGATGATATCTAGGCAACCCCTTGCCTGACTTTGCTTCCAGATACATCATCCAGACACCAAAATCCTAACCTTAAAGTTCAAGTTACTTAATGGTCAAAATCAGAAGCTGTTTTGTTAAAAAAAAAAAAAAAAAAAAAAAAAAGGCCTGAGATACCAATCTAAAATCACCTTGAAGGTCAAACTTCAAAGCCTTTTGCTTTTTCTCCAATACAAATATTAAGCAGTCACCAGCTAAGGGATAATGTAGAGCTCTGGCTCAGATACAGGCATCTACGTAATAGCACCACATGTATATATGGAATGAACCATGAACATTTACTGTCAGGGAGAAGCAGTTATTTTCAAGCGCAGCCAAGGTGTTTCAGCAGTGGAATTGTTCACATGCTGCTTGATGTAAACAAGCAGCTTCTTTATAAGCTCCCTGGGATAGTGATCTATTCTGCTGAGAAGCCCACCTCAGCCACCCAGTTAAAAATAAATGAATAATGTAATGCGAAAGGAATTCAGGGATACACTTGACATTCTAATTCCAAGAAAAACACTCTCTTATTCAGTGTTTAACACAACGATTTAAGTGGACGGGTAGTGTAGTCATATACCTACTCTAGATGCCACCTTCGACTGTGCAGCAAACCAGTACCTGGAAGTCCCCAACTTCTGGATTTCTGTCTTGGGTCCTTCATCGCTCTTTTAGACTGAGGTGCCATAGTAGGCACCAAAATAAATGGATGCCATGACAAACAGTCTGAATATGACAAAAATCAGTGTGGTGGAGCAGCAACTCAAATTTATGTAGCATTTGGCCTCTTCTAGAAGAGGAATAATAGATCAATAGATTAATAGATTAATATTCACTGGGTAGCTCTGCTGGCAATGTTTCCTCCAAGTTTTACTGCTGCTAATAAGCAAACTTATAAATAAAATACCTGTGTACCATTTGGCTGAGTTATATGCTGCCCGTGTCACTCATCCATTGCCCTCATTGGCAAAGACCTGAAGAAAAATTACTCCATTTGTATCTGTTTCTTATCCAAAATTCCCACTGGATACCCAGCTGTCAGAACATCCCTGTGTTTGAAGGCATCCGAGCATTTCTGAACCAAGATTTGAGTTTTCTTCTGTGTTAATTACAGGAACAACATGCTGAGCTGCTCTTCAGTCAGAAATCTCCTTTTTGCCGCACAAGAATGTGTGACGTACAGCTTATGACTGAAAGGAGAAGTAAGAAGCCAAAGCTGTATTTAGCACTTCCATAAAATGGAACTTGAATGTTCAGGACAGATTGCAAAAGAATTTGAAAGAATCTCACTGGATCAAATAGTGTAACAGTAATCTGCAGTGATAGCATGATGCCGGTTGAGCTTCACTTGTCCTGATTTTGTGCTTTCTTGCACTGGGAGGAGAAATGCCAAAATTATGAATTTCCCAGTGATCCTACTGCAGGTACCACTGAGTAGGGGTGAAAGGAAAAAAAAAAAGAGATACAAGACCAGTTCCAAATAAAGAGGTAACAACTCAGCGATGAGATGTGACATGACATTGTCCTTGCAAGGGAAGAGATTGGAAATAGACAAGGCAAGTGAGGTGAAAGCAGGAAACGGTTTATGATTGTAAACAGGTTCATTGCAAAGGGGAGAGGAAAGGTCACCGGACCGGAATCAGTGACTGACAAAGATGAAAGAGAATGCTGTGTGATGAAAGGATTCATGTTATGTACAGCAACAGGTTCTTGAAAAGGAAATATTGTACTACTGTGTATCAGCTGGTGCTAGATGAGCTGCTAGTGAAAGACTGTATGAAAGTGATATTACTCAAGGAGAAACAGAAGAAAAAGTGAATGAAAATACTAGGGCATGTATGGAATTGCTGCCAAACTGTTTAAAGAACTAATGAGTGGCAGGAAAGTGTCTGTCACTGTATGCCCTTATAAAAATGTTACCTGTTCATCAGAGCACACTGCAAAAGCAGCCATCAAGAAAGAGCTGCAAGAAATCAAGGGCCAAGAGTTTGTTCAATGTTGCCAAGAAAACAAATTATTCAACCCACCACTACTGGTACACCAAACTGTGAGAGGGTGTTTGTGGCTTAGCAAAAGATGTGGGTGGGTTTGCAGCATGTCTGCAATAATGCTGGCAGGGAGGAGAGATGTTGGTTTGGTGTCGGTCATTCTGCGAAACCATGGAAAGAAGGTGTGCCAGGCTACTGAAGAAAGTCTCAGAGAGCTGGTAGGTGACTGCATGGGTTCAGATGTAGTGCAAAATCTTGTTACAGGAGCTACTACTGAGGTGTCCACCTGAACTTCACTTCAATCCTAATCAAGGAGAAGAGCGAGAGTAGTAAGCAGTAAGAGAGTAAGAGCAAGAAAGTAAGATAATAAAAAAGAGTAACAAGTAGTAAAAGAAAAACTATGTAAATGTCTTTGGAATAAGCAAAGTTGTGCAAATGGCACTACTGCCTCCTACATAGCTCAGTGGTAAAAATGTGAGGCATTGGCAGGTAAGCTCAGTCAAGCAGCTGTGTGAGCAGGTGAGTGGGGAAGGGACACGGGAGAGGAACTGTCAGCAGGCAAAATGTTGACTGGGCGAGAGGACACACAGACCATCTAGGGGAGCCTGAAGATTGCCCTCTTCTCTTGCCTCCCTCTAGTCATACCACAGAGCTGCAAAGTCTGACCAAAATTACTCCCTCTCCTTTTTCATCCCGCAGGAGGGGCTGCCAGAACAGCAGGTGCTTCGTTGTGTGCAGATGCTGTCACTTAGTCATGTAGCTCTTTGTAAGTCTAAGTTTTCCTGCATGTTCCTGCTCACATAAAACAGAGGAGCCAGACTCCGAAGACAGTCTTTTTTCTTAGCTAAGCTAAAAGAATGAGACATGCTAGCTAAAATGATGCCTGAAGGTACAGCGAGATTAGTTCATAGTGCTGAGCCTCAGCTGGACTCTCTGGAAACTGCAGCTGCTGGGTAGTGTGGCTCTGAATAATAATAGGAAGAAAACACAGAAATGTCACTAGTATTTGCACCTTATAGAAAATGTATTAATTGTGTCAGCTAGCTATTTCTGTGCTGTACTGAAAGGGTGGTGAGGCCCACTCTGTCCTTCACAGGACTGAAACCTCCGTGCTTTTCTTTTCATCCCTTACCTAGCTGCCCATGGTGTTTCCAGTTCAGAAATGGTCTGAAATACCCCTTGGTTATCTTTGCACAGATCTGAGATGTTCTGTCCTGAAGCACTGAGTGTGCTTCTGCTGAGTCTTTTCCCTTTGGGTCCAGGCTACCACATCACAGCATCCTTTCATATTACACCTCCTGATGACGGCACCTGTTTGGCCTCCCTAAGTAGGTGTGTGATTACCTGGGAAAAACTATGTAGCAACAAGTGACCTATAAAACTCCTAAATAAGCTAATATTTGGTCAATATGCTTCAAAAGACCTGTTCTAGAAGGGAGTCCTAGTTATCTCAAGTAAGTGACTCTGGTATGAAATGACATCTCAGGTTATCCATAAGTTTCTAAATTTTTTATTAATTTTAATCAGAAATTTCTTTTGCCTTTGCAGTACTTCTTTCTGCATTCTTCATTGAGCATATAATAAAATATGCATTGCTATAAACTCTTCATTTGTTAAGTACCATAATGATGTCAGGATGATTGGTTGTGACAAATGCAAGATGCTCTGTGCTACAACTATCTTGAGAGGGCTGTGAGCATTAGCTGGCATTCCCTGAGTGTATTTCTCATTACATCCCATCATGTTACTGTCTTTCAACAATGATGTCCCTTGTCTTCATTCCAGTGTTGCCTTGGGGATAAAGTAATGAGTCCTCAGACCATTTTCCTCTCTCTCTCTCTAAAGAGAAGGCAAACAAAGTACCAGACAGAGTAGAAGATAAAGAAGCTCACATAGTAGGAAAGCAGAGAAGGAGATGGGACTATACATCAAAGAAATTGTGAGAAGATTTGATTCACGCTGGGTCCAGGCATCGCTTGACTAATCTGTAAGAGACGCCAGCTTGGTCTGTTCTGCAAAACTCTGCTGAAATCATTTTAGGTTTCTCATGCAAACTGACTCCTTTCTCACTGTCTCAGCTGCTGGATTACAAGTATCCCCTCTGAGCATTAGATCAGGGACTCAAAACAAGTATTCTATCTATTAGAGAAAGGTATGATAGTCCTTGGCATTTATGAAATAAAAGGAAAAACAGCTAAGTTAATTTTTTTACACTGCCAGTTGCTGAAGACCTTTCCATGGTTATTATGTCATCACTAATTTCCAGTATATAATACTGAAATTGAATTATGGATAACACACGTCATTTTCCACATCTTTAGCTTTCATCTTTTGGCACTCCTGTAAAAACTGTACATCTTGAACTCTCCACCATTTTAAACATGGTATCCTCTGTGCTCCAAAGCCACATCACTGTTCCTTCCTGTGCAGGGATTAGCAGAATCATTCCCTCTCTTCCCCTTCTCCTGGCACATCTCCAGCTGCTTCTCACTTTGTAGGCAAGGTGAAGGCCTTCATTGCTGACCACTGGAAGGCAAGTTGGCCATTGCTTCTACCAGCTCTGCTTGCTTTGCTGAAGTGGGGTCAGATCTAGTCCTCCCCATTTTCTGTTGCTGCAGGACTGACACTGTGTTAGGGAAGATGACAGCGTTGCAGTGTGCGCCACTGCCACGGCTGCCAGCAGAATGTGCCTGCATCCTCAGGGGTCTTTATTTTCATCACCCAATGGGTATTTCTGTTCCCACTTCTTTTGATCAGGAAATAAATAGCACTGGCTCTTCTCTATGTAATTCAGAAATCAATATCTATTTGAAATCTCCACAGCTATCAGTGTTGTTGTCCTCTTTAAACTGCAGAACATTTTACAGCTTTATGCCCATACAAAGCAAGGCAGACTATGCTGTTTAAAATCATTTCCTCTTGCTGGAAACACATAGAAGCCACACATGTGATACAACACACACCTTCTTGCCACAGTCCCCCACCACCCTGCAGACTCCTAACCTAAGGAGCTCACGTCCTGGGGAGGCTTGGAAATAGCTGTAACATGACATGGGCGGCATGAAGGCCACCCATAAACAGCACAGCAGATTGCCTGGGTTTACCCAGGGAAGTCAGAAATAAATGTACGATTTATGGAAGAGGTGTGCAGAAAAAGAGGTAATTCAAGTTCTGAACATAGCTGTTGTGGCTCCTGACAAATCATTTACAGAAAAAGACACTTGGTTTCCTTTCAAACTTATCCACAAAGAAAGGGCACAAAGCAGAGTTTCCATAAATGAGTTTCATCCTTCTTTTTATGTGTCCAAAACACTGCCTTAACCACTTATTGAAGGACTATACCATTCAAAGCTGAAGGAGCCAGTGGAAGAAAAGGATACAAGTATACAAATAAGAATAAAATATCCTGCCTTCTCATTTCCCCTTCACAAAAATACATCTTGAGTGCAATCCTGGTTTTACTTGAAATCAAACATCTCTGTTTATAGGGGCAGGATTTCTTTGGTTGTTTCTGCTCCCCTGCCCCATCCCACCCCATTGCCATCAGTCAGGCCCTCCTCGTCAGACAGACTCTGCTCGAAGCCACAGCTATTTCTCTCTTTAGCTGCACCAAGTAATTGCTCTGCGGCCGCACCTTCATAGTAACTCTCAAAAAAGACAAGCACAGTCCGAATGCGGTGTTTACTCTTTGTCCTCATCTTCCTTCTTTCCAGTTTCTTCCATTTCAATCAAACATGACCAAATTATATATTTTTGTCCCTGTTGCTGCTACTTTTATTTATGCTTATATCTTCAGCCCTCTTACAACCTCAGGGCTGTAAAGTGTAATTTTTCATTTCTCCATCCTCATCTGGTACCTCGAGTGCAAAAGCCCATTCCTAGATGGGGAGAATAATCCAAATGACCCTAAGACAGCTAAACATTTCTATTCACTACAGAACTACGGATAAACACGATAATGGGTTGTGAGACTCTAGGGAAAAGAAATAAACATTTTTGGTGGATAACCTTTCCTCTGGCATTTTTCTGCAATGCCACTTTCAAACATCTGTTGCATCCTGCCACCTTGCACTGTGATACTGTCAGAACTCATCAGTGATGCACAGTGAAACTCTAAGGAATATCTAGATTCCTTGGCAAGGGATATTGGTTATTCAGTAGCTTGCATTTTGCCCTCTAACACTAATTCTTATGTTGATATTGCAGGACGATGTGAGGAGCAATGACCTGCAGAGGGTTCTGCCTTCCAGATAAGGTGTAAAACCAAGAGTCTGCTACTTGCAATCACTAAAGGTACTGTGCCACTTTTCTCTAAGGTGTATTATTTCCTCTACTCTGGTGAAATCCCAGCTGTGAATCTTACATTCTGCCTATCTATTTTCTCCTTAAAATTAAATTGGATAGGATGATTTTCATTTCCTCTTCCCTCACTTCTTGTGTTGTATGGCTCCAGGCAGTAAAACAACCCCAGTGTTTCACCCTGGAGGTGCCTGTATCTCAGTAAAGGGTGAAATAATCCTTTTATCAAAAGATTTACCTACCTCACAGGAATGTTGTGAAGTTAAAGCCTTTTTTTTTTTCAGATAGGATTGAGATAAAAAGCACCATGGGTACACAGATGATCTGCGTATTTACAAGGAATTGACAAATTTTGAATGCAATTAATAAAGATCATAAATTTTTGAGATTTCAGTTTCCTTCATCGTTTTTTTAGAGGAGGAAGTTGGTTTTGATTAAGCAAAATAAAAGCAGTTGAAAGAAAATCCAGACAGGAACGAAAAACCAACCACAGTGCTTCTCTTTAAAGGAAACAGCTCTCTCTGCCAGGCAGGATCTCTACAGGATGCACAAAAACTACTGCAAAGGATGGCTGTCATATTAATGCATTTTCAGGTCTTTTCCTGCAGCCACTTTGAAGACATGTGACTCAGCTGTATTTCTTTCTATTCAGCAAAATGAGTTCTTGCTTTGAATACCAAAGGCAAAAAGAAAAGGGAAACACAGAGAGATCTCTGTCAGCAGTCACACAGTCAGTGCGACTCCTGATGAAAATGATGGCAGATGCCTAGTTTCCACTGGTACCTTGCACTTTCATTCCTATTTCGTTGAGTTTTGCAGATCTGGAGACTTGCCATCTGAGAAAAATTAATCCTTTGAGGTGAAACAAGTTAATGTGCTTAAAATTGGGTGTTAACATTGATTTCAGCAAACTTAGCAAAACCAGGACATGGTTAGATGTTATTCCATGCCGTCCTGGCAGAGGGAGACATCAGAAACATCTCTAGTTATTACACTGGAGGATCATCTGCCTTGGAAGGATAACGGCTATTATTAATCCTTGTTCCTGGCAGCACCCAACATGACTGAGAGACTTTCAAGCAGCAACAAAGACCAGTCCCTAACCTTATAGTCCTAAACTAAATACAGAGTCAGAGGTAAGGGAAAGTAGTACAACGTACAGAGTGCTCCTTAGGATGGTCTGAACTAGATGCTTTAAATCAGCCAGGCAGTCTTATAAGTAAGGTTAGGAATTGCCTTCAGAATCCTCCATTTCCTCCTCCAATCCTCTACTTCAGTCACACAGTGTGTAGAAACTGGCTGCTTGATGGGTTTTGTCAAGTACCTCCTGTGAAAGTAGGTATACACACTATAGGGAGAAAATTAAGTGCAGTCTATTCTCATTTATTTTCAGGAGAATTTTCCAGCTTGCAGTTTAATGAGACTTCATAGAACAAAACCAAATTCTTCCTGTTTAAACTCTCCTTTTAAAATCTTAACTGTCTCTTTTTTTTTTTTTTTTCCCAAAAGTAAATATGCTAACTATGGGCTGGCCTCAAACCCTAATTTACAAATGTTTTTTATTAACCAGGTGTTTATTTTGTTTGCATTATCTCATCCCGTTCTTCCCTGGATATTTGAGGATTAGCATATGTTGTGGACAAGATCAAAGAGATCAATTTACAGTTTGTGAGCTTTATAAGGGAATTATTTGATTTTTGCAAACAACACAGCTGTTGTGCATGCAAAAATCTACTTACTTAATGGTCTGTAAAGAAAAGATTTCTATGGACTATTTTGTTTGACAGAATTCACTCCATCTCATACAAAAATCAATTAAGATGAAAATGCAGCTGGACCGTGTATGTGTATTTTTTTTTAATCAACAGAGCCCTATGTCTCCAGATTCTATTGAATTAGGTTTTCAAAGCTCTTTTGTTCTCACCTGTCTACGAAAAATCATTCACGGCATCCTGGATCTCAGCTCAGTGAGTGCCTGAATCCAAAAGGTAAAGCACTTCGTCCCCAGGGAGGGCGCCAGCTGTCTCATTGATTCAGCATAGCTCTTGGCTGATGCTGAAGTAGCACTGGCAGAATTTCCAGAGAGAGGTGTATAATGAGGTAGTGCCATGTTAACCATTACCAGGGAGAAGTAGAACATCTGGTCTGGAAGAAAAGAGGAGTCCAGAGCTGAACTATCAGCATCAAAGCGTGCATTTGTGGGGCAGCGTATGCCAGGATTCACTGCCTAGAAGCAACAGATTTAGGGATGAAATGGGATGTAAAAATTAGAGTAAAAATAATAGGGAGAAAACTCCTTTTCCAATGTATTTCTTTTCTAGGACTTATGTTCTTGTTGACTTAAAAACAGCACTGTTAAAATTCTTATATTCTGATGAAAGAAAGGATATCAGAATAAGCCTCACTTTGTATAAACGCATAGTTATTTCCTCAACATTTTATTTTTTATCTGTCTCTATTCCTTTCACAGACCAAGCTGCCACTTTGACATAATCCCACTAAAACCCCAGCTTGGTGCAACATTTTCTACTCTTTACAGGTTACAGTTCTACAGCAGGAGTTTGCAAATGCCAGGGAGCACCCAGTCTGTGGGCTGGGACCAATCTCCTCGTGTACCTCTCCCACAGTCTGGAGTGATGAGGGTGTAAACAGTGAAAATTCTTCATCAACAGTTGGTGGAGATGGTAGGGAGTGTCTTAAAAACAGAGACAGAGGGAGAGAAAAGGAAGGAAGTCATCCTGGGCAGCCCTTGCTAGCAGGTGCATTCACACCAGGTGCTGGCTCTGTTCTCCACTGACTCAATGAAATCCCTGTCTATAGCAGCAGGACACTGGCAGTTTTTGCAGTGGTATACAAATGCCTGGGTATATTTCAGTTTTATTTTTGTTGGGTTGATGCTTTTAAGAAATCTTGGGTTTATACGGGCAAAACAAAAGGAGGGGGAAAGTGTCTTCCTATCGCTTGCAAGGGATAAAATGGTCTCTGCATCAACTTTGAGAGTACAGCTTCCTCACTGGCTGCACTGTCATGTACCTGAGTGAGTGTACGGTACCTTCACAGCTCTCTCATTGTCATTCTGGACATCTTCCTTGCTGGGCTGAACTGCTTCCTAGATGACTGATACTAAAGAATCCGGTCAAGTACCTGTGGTGCCTAGTCCTTGTGGCAGGCATTTCACAATGAAATTCATCGTTGTCTCTTACAGTCATGGTGGGGGTGGCTCTCTATCCACAGTTTTGCTGGGTTAGGCTTCCCAGCATTGCTGTCTCATGACTACTTTAGGATTTACTGTCTGACTAACACCAAGGCTTTTGTCCTTTCATCTGTTCATCCCTGAGCTGGGATCTTTGCAAAGCCTTATGAGGTTGATTGCAACTTTCTTACAATGGTAAATATGGAATAGTTAAATATGCCACAGACTTCTTAATCAGTACCTCTATCAGTTTTTCTGCTGTCCCATCAGGCTGTTCACAGTAAGGATTTGCTGTGATGTGCAAATACAGCAAAGAAAAGCATTGCTGGAACATAAGACTCCCATGACCCCTCTCAACCCCAATCAGGGGTCCCCAAACTCCCTTATTTCACATTGCAAGGAGTCAGATACACAAAAGTAAGTTATCAGCTCCTAAGACAGCTCCTAATACTCATCCTTCATCCTCGCCCATTTTCTCCTCTTCTATTCACAAACTGCTCCAGGTAGTTTTCTACTCGGAACTGCCCATTGTTCTTTCTATACTCCCCCATCTGCCTCTTAAAAGCAATACATCATCTCCCTTCCTAATCATCTTTTATCCTACATTTGAACTCCAAAACATTCTGTGCCTTTTTGGATTTGTTAATCCACGTTTCTCTAGTAGCCCACCCTGCTCACTGACTCTTTCAGGTTCCCCTCTGTTTCTATATACAGGAACACTGGGGGTTTTAGCATATACGCTCTGTTCCCCAATTTATTGTTAGGAGTCTGTATCTGTATTACTGAGGACATGAACTCTGCAAAACATCTTCTCTCCTCATCCCCTGATTGATCAGACTGGTGGACTTCTTGGTGTAAACCGTGTCCCCCCTTCCAGCCAGTGTATGTGAGTATTTATTTTTGCATGGGCACTGGAGCACAAAGGGAGGGAGGTATTTCTCCTAAGTTTTAGCTCAACAAGAGTTGGGACACTGCTGGTGTGTGCCTCCACAGCCAGGAGCTGCAAAATACTCCCAAATCCTAAGGTACAGATATAGCCGGGAAAAAAACAAAGCCACTGCATTAGAACAGACCATATAAAAAGGTTCTTTACAGACCCATCTGTATGAATGTAAGTGGCTGATCCATTTCTCTATAACAATTCTTATATCAGTCACCTGACAAGTTACTGGGGAGGGGGTGGGGGGGAGGAAATAACATGTCATCAAAATGAACTCCTTGAGTATTTCCATTTTGGTGCAGAGAATGTTTGATAAAAAGAGTCACTTGTCATCTCTTCCTTAAACATAGTCTTCTGCCTCTTTTGTTCAAACCACTAAAAGCTAGATAGCATATGCGCAAGGAGTAAATTCTTCACAGGCGGGCATCTGGATCAGTATATTGAAATCGAGTCTATTTTTAGGCGACTGATGCTAGCTTCCCCATGAAACTGCATATTTCAGGCTTTCTGAAGTGGATTCTTGCCATAAATTGATTCTAAGTCATTTTGAGTGCATGGGAGGAAGGGCCTGCTCCAAAGTCTATTGAAAATACATTAGAGTCTTTCTATTGATTTGAAAAGCTGAAGATCAAGCCAGCAAGGATTCATTCTGTCCATGTAAAATATGGGCAATTTGCATTAGAAATGCAACATAAATGTATTTCTTATGCAAAACTCAGCTGAACAAAACATTTTGCTGCCTATCTAACAAATTCCACAGCTGGAAATACTGTTCTCTCTTTTATATCCTTATTCTTCTTATCCAAGTAGTTAACCAGGTATTTGGGGTTTTCTCAATTGTTTTGTTAGGAGGATAAATTGATGAGAGAGTCTGTGATTGCTCTGGTACAACCCATTTTCTTTACCAGGAACAAGCATAAATCCCTGATACAGCAGGAACAAGCAATAGAATGTCTTTTTTTTTTTTTCTTTCAGCATCCTAAATCTGTCTTTTTAACAATCATTCCGCCCCCAAAGCTGCTTTTTCTTCTCTTTGGCTTTCCTTCAGCCATGCCACACATACTTCTCTGTCTCCTGTTTTTCTGGTCCTTTCTGCTTGTTTTTCTCATTGGTGCTGATTCTCTGCTCTATTCATTAGATCCTTAGGCTCTGAGACCGCTTTCCAGAAATTTGGGGCTGCTGGGATCTGCTGTCAGTGTTCCTAGTAGCAAACCCATTGTGTCAGTTGCGGCTTAATACCTACTATCACTTAACTGTTCTCATTTAACTTAAGAAACAGTGATTGTCACTCCCAGTAATTTCAATGAGGGCTGTGATTGTTTCCAAATCAAAAAGCTCATGTCTACAATCAAGTTACAACATGTGAGTAGTTACCTTGGACTAGGTGACCCACAATAAGCGTCCAAATATCCTTCCTCTTAGGCCATGCCAAATGCATACGCAATTCATTTAGCTAAGTCCCCACAGGGTGTCATCCAAATCAAAATAAATTTCATATTGACCCACTTGATGTTCTCAGGCCACTGAGGCTTGAAGAAGGCTATATATAGATCAATAGGTTCACATAGGGTCAAATGAGAGGAGCATATGGATTTAAGCCTCTTCAGGAAAAATTTGAGCTACCAATCAAGCCATTCCTCTTTTTGTGAACTTGTATTACCTTGAATGATGACACATTGTGAAGCAACTGATATATATTAAATTATTACCTTTCAGGAACAGTGTAACTTGTCTAAGCCACACATGATTAAGACAAGAGAAACTCGGTGCCCAATGTAATTCCGTTATATTATTTTTTCTCTCAAGCTCAAATATCTTTATTTCTTAAAGTTTTGAAACACGTGCAAAGTCAAGATATATTCATAGAACTTATTTTAGCAAATAGGTGTTGTATTTAATCTTGAAGGGAGCTGGTGATAGAGATTCCTGGGGTTTATTCTAGGGTCAATCGCCAATTTACAGAGAGTTTTGAAAACTCTTCTTATTCTAATTTTTGGTGTTGTGTGATGGCCTGGAGAATATTTTTCAGTAGACTTATGAATTCTCATTAATTTATGAACTCTGTTTATGACTGTTATTTTCAACACAGAACAAATTTATGCAAAAAGAGACCCTGCCTAAGAGACCAATATGAGTCCTTAGGGCCTTGTACGGCTTCTACCCAGCACAATAATGGAAGTCACTGCCTGAGCCATTAACTCTTAATAATTTCAAGCAGCAAGTTAGAGAAGGGATGGAGAATGGAAACAACACAGAGGAAGGATAGGAGGAGGAGATATTTAGAACTGGATTTTACAAGCAATACTCTTATAAAAGTAGCAAAAAAAACCCCTAAAACAGGAAAGAGAGTCTGGCAGAGAAAGACCCAGAAGTCCTGGGAAACCTTAACCACCCTTTTAAAAAATCCTAAAGGGTGGAATTTGTGTCATTTGTTCACAGTAGTTTTTTTTTTTTAGATCTACAAATCCTCTTTGTTTTCCATTTCTTTCATTATTGGTATGCTTAAGCTCTTTTGCAAAGGCTGAATGTGTTTAGCTTCAGCTGTCACAGAGCTCTGCAGAGTTAAATAGCCTGTCAGAGCTATCTCAGGAGAGCTCTTCTGGGCCTTGATGAAACCAAAACTATTTCAGCAGAGTGTACGTGAGCACAGCAACATTCAAATGTTTCTGGAATCATATTAGTATAAAAAGTAATGCTTTTGTATGTAAGTGTCACATCCCCCCTTCCCCTTATTGCTGAAAAAAAAAGCCTATTTACACCAGAAGTAATAAATTGTGACATCATGTTCATAGGAAAACCTACTGAAATTAATGACAAGAAACCCACAGTGTGTTCAGCCTTCTATATGAATTTTACTTTCCCACTTAATTTGGGTCTTTGCTATGCTTTATCAAGACTAAAGTTATAAACACCTACAAAATCTATTTACCTAGGTCTTCTACTCCCTGATGGAAAGCTTTCACCTCTCAGCCACTATATATAAGATGGGCACTATTGCTCTCCCTATCCTTTCTCTGTGTCTTCAAAGAAGAAAAGGATTTAATTATCTATTCAAATGAGTTGACACGGAAGCATAAACAAAAGGAATCCCTGTCTGAGGGTCTTAAATTTCCCCATACATTAGCCACCTAACTCACATTTGTCAACTCCACTCCCAGAGCCAGTCTGGTTTCAGATCTGAGCCTGACTATACGTGAAAAGCTAGGTATAAAAGATTTGACCAAGGTCATGCAGAAGTCTGGGATGGAGTGAGGGACTAAAATTCTTTCCTTCAAAAGGCTTCTTGTTCCCTTCTAGTGCACCTGGAACAGCCCTGAGGACCGAAGCACTAGCTATTCATATAATGAAGAACCCTTCCACTAAAAATTGCTCCAGGCACACTCGGCAGCAGGAGCAAGGATAAGTGGGAGGACTAAGCTAGCTGATAACACTTGGTAAACTATTAACCAGCCCACACATGGGCTTGAAAGGTTTGGACATGTATACATTAATCTTTTCTGTAAACATACAGAGGACAATCATGGACACGGTGGCTTAAACTGCCAGTGTTAATAGATTGCTGACCCAACACAATTACTACTGCACAACTCCCACAGATATCTGTCCTTTCTGCTGAGAAGGACATCCTAGTTGGGCCCTCACATCCTGCAGAAAATGGATGGGAAAGACAGAATCAGTTATGCAGGGGAGAAAAAAACACAAAGAAACACAAAATCAGGGAGTGTTTCTGTATATACATAGGTGTATAACTGGTGTTTGGTTTGCACTGAGAAATATCAAAAATACCACAGAAAAGCTCTTCGTGACACTCAATACAGAAGATCATCTTGAAGAGTGTGGGACTTGTCCTTGCTTGAATCCAGTAACTCCAGCACACAGAATGCATGGAGGCTGCAGTTTGTGGGCAGTGGTTGCAACAGGAGCTTCATGGTTCTGCTCACTGGCCCTAGGTTGTCCTCTGCAGACCATCCATATTCCATTCACCTAAAGCCCAAATACTCAGGCTACAAAAGCAGAACAACTCTCAGTGTGGGTGTGTAAGTATCAAGAATCAAAACCCCAGAATATACATGAGTATTGATGTATCTGCATTTGTATACGTCCTGTGTGTCCTGGAAGCCCCAAGATCCTAGCAAAACTATTACATGCTGATCCAGTTTCTCTGGGCATTCTGTTTTAATGGTTGTATGATGTTGCTGGTGGCTGTGAGAAAGGTCTCTGTTCTACCCCAGAAGTACATACATATCAACTCAGAGAAATGTCATTCCTCTTTATATCAAAGTGTCTGACTTCCTTTTGCAATAAAAGGTGCTATATAAGGCAAGAGATGACAATCTGAGCAATAAAATATGAAATCCTAATCTCTCCATGCTGGGCACAGAGAGAAGTTCATTGAGCCATTGGTTTACTGTAGTATCTTATCCAGTTGTGATAATGCAGATAAAAGGGGAATGGAAATGGCAAAGTTATTAAACTAATTGTATCTGCAAGGATATTAATTTAATTTATCTCACTTGATTATTATTGCCATCAAGCTCAAATGCAAATCCTGAAGTGTGAGTTAAATAGATGACTGAATTTACTTAGGGGGGGGAAATAAAGGATTAAAAATTATAAATGCTGCTTCATTACATGAATCTGGAAAAGAAAATCTTTCTTCTAAGTGATTCTTTGATATCCTTCTTGCTTTCTAGTCCTTTTGTTAGGAATTTTTAAAGCTCCCACTTTAAAGGAACCCATGAAGAGGACTAGTGTGCATAGTTTTGCTTAACTGGACATGAATATGCTTGCCTGATATCAAAACTTAATTCTCTGATGTTTCAGTAGATGCTCAGAAGCATACTGAAATCAGAATACATAGTGACCTCAAAGAGAAATGTGAATGGTTCTTCTTCTGCCTACAAATAAACATTATTTTCTAATTTGTTTTTAAAATTTTATTAGGTTATTGTGGTGCTAGCACACCCCCAAAGGAATTAAAATGTGAAATATATGATTGTTGTTTTATGTTTCCATTTCAGTGTATGGGATTATTTCTTTAAAGAAAGACTTAGGGTTGTGTTAGGTTTCTTATACTGTACATATTTAAAAGCCTATATCCAGGGACTAGCACAATAAACCAGTGTATTCTAATAGATTAAAAGTGAAACTTGGTCTTCTTTTAAAGAGATGGCAAAATTCCAGGGTGTCGCCGAATGTATAAATACTGGAACTGAGACTGATATCCTCATCGTGACTGAGGATATATCTATAATATATAGTACAGTTTCAAGTCAGTTGCTGAGGGTAATTTAATCTTAGAATGACCATTTTATTAGAATGACTGTGGTGCTTCTGGTACCCAGGTAGGCTTGTTCAGAGCACTGTGCTCTGGAGATATAACCGGAGACCTGAAGCAGAGCCTCCAGTCATCTACTTAACCTCTCTGTACTTCAGATTTCTTGTTGACAGAGTGAAAGACAGGATGGAAGTCAGAACTGGGGCATAAGATATGAGGTATAATTAACCTTTTTAAAGTATTATGAAATTCTTAAATGAGAAGAACTAAGTAACAAATGCACACAGCAAGAAACAAAATTCAAACTTCATTCTGTGAATTCACTCTCCTAGCCCAATTTTACCTTTACCTTTTTTTATTCCTCGTCCTTATCACTTCTCATCACTGGCAAAGTATTTATTTCAAGAAATTAGAATGTCATAGGCACAGTCCACTGATATATTTATTCATACTCAACTGAAATAACTTCAAATAATCTTGTTTTTATTAAGAGACTCCAGGTGGAAAACATCTGCCATCATGACCCCAACACCTTCCAAAAGAAACTGTAGGCGTCCCTGGAACCCAATTAAACAACACAAAAAAAAGCATCAGTATAGATGATTTCCTACAGATTTGGGTTCTACAATTAGGTCCTCTGGTATCTTTTCTGATATCAGGACTATGTGCACACTGCAGCCTTTCCTTGGGCCAAGAGGAAGACATTTCTTTCTGTCTCCACCCAGCTACATATTTCATAAAGTGTTTGGAAATTTATCTTTGAGATTACTGTTTTTCTCTCAGACTGTTTGGAATAGGCCAAGAAATTCAGTGGTTATAAGGAGATGAGAGAAGGGAACAGTAAAACACACATGTATCCACACACATATTAATCCAGCAATGATTTCATTAGCCTCCTTTCTTTAGGAAACTGAGCTGAACCCATTTGAAATAACTTCAAATAGAATAAGAAAAAGAAGAATAAACATCCAGAATTATAGGGAGGTTGATTCACTTCTGATAAAAAATAAACTACAGTGTATTAGACCAAGTCTTAAAACCTCAGTCCTGCAAAACATTTAACATTCATTCTTAAGGTAACGTGTTTAAGATGGACTACATGCTTAAAAGACTTGTTAAATTGCAGTGATACTTTGTGCTGAAAGTTAGGATTCAGACCTTATGAATTTAAAATAATAGCTAAGCCAAGGGTAGCCAAGGTTTATTATTATAGCTGTGTGCGGCATGGTAACCAAACCTGTGGAAATGTCTGCAGCTGTACACACAACACCCCTTCTGAAATGCTTCCTTCACTAAGCTGAGCTGTTGAACTAAGTAGATTGTTGCCTACCATGCAACATACACAGAAAAAAACAGAATAGAAAGCAAAATATCATCTTGGCTGCCATATCCCTAAGTTAATAATCATTGTAGGAGCACACGGTGAGTTTTAGTATTAAAACGAAGGGCTTCATATTACAGATTATAGGGAGACTCGTGAACAATGCGGCAGATACAGACAATCAAAGTGTCTATTGAGCCACGGAGCTGCAGTACAAAAGCAATCAGTGCAGAAAGCAAGGCAGTGACAATACAACTTTAAATCCATTTGATAGGCAAACTGTATCTGTTGAAACTTCTCGGTGAATGAGTATAAAACTCATTATCAGTATTGCAGCATGTCCCATGACACCACTTTATTTACTTACATGAAGACTGGAGAATTGAGTAAATACAGCATCCCTGCACTCTAAAAATTCTTTGCAGATAAATCCTTTGCCTATATTTGTTCTTTGTGCACTTTCCGTGTGTCTCTCATGCAATCTCCCTGCCCGCTGTAGGAAAACAAGCTTTATAGAAGGTACAGGGCGTATGCCCGTGAAGTGTATTTACCATTTAGAACGGTCAGTGAACACATTCAGGGTCTTAATGATACTGGAAAGTACTGAATCCTTAATCTCAGCTTTTATCATTTAATGTTCTTGGTTGAGTATCTCAGATGTCTTTGAAGCATCACAGACTACTCAGTCATGCCTTTAAATGGTGAGAGTTATTTGGCTGGCAGAGTCCATTCAGTCACACTGTGTGGCAACATACTTTGCATCTTGACAAAAATGTTTGTTTTTTACTAAGTACTTTTCACATACCAATTTTCCCGCAGGGACTATGGATTCCATGCAGTCTGCAGCCCATTTCAATCCATATCACTGGCCAGCACCTTGAATCCTAATGTAGAGGGATCTGTTCTTCACCTCTCACTTGAATACAAAGAAGATTCAAAAATTATGAGAAATATTTCAAACGCAGATGACCAATCACATTTCTACATTTTTCAAGACAGCAAAACTTTTAGAGATCACAGTGTCAGTGTTTATCAGTGTTTTGGAATGTTATTTTTGACCCCAAATCCAACACTACCTGATTTGATATTTTCTGAAGCGTGAGCAATCTCTTAGCATTGGTTTGTGGGGATCTGTGACTTCCAGTGAGCTTTGCATCGGACTCACATAGAATAATTACTATTGCTCGCTCTGCTTTGTAGTGGAAAGCCAGTGAAGATTCTGACTGTGCTTTTTCTTTCTTTTTTTTTTTCTCATCCTTGCTATAATCTCTGTAATTGTGATAACAGCAATCTGAACTACCTTGTTTTTTCCTTGTTGAGTAATTTGATCTGAAAGCAACTCCCATTCTCAAGTTCAGTAACCTTAGGGAAGAGGTGAAACAGAGAGGTCATTCAAAATACAGAGACTATCAAGAAGATTTAAATAACTGAATCATTAGGATTCTATAATCTCCTCTCCACGATCAAGATGGTAATGAGAAGAGGAAATAGCATACTATGCAATGTATTCATTGGGAAAATTACCGTAATGAAACTTAAGCACAGGAAATAATACAAATGTAGCCTGTTCTCGTTATATTCTAAAGATTGACATTTCGTATCATGTTCTTCCTGTCATTGTTACTCTTGTATGAAAATCATACCATGCTTTCACCTTAAAGGACACATTTTGCTCAACAAACAATACAAATGTATCACAGAAAACTGTAAGACCAGATATGCGATCAAGCACTCAGAGTATTTATTTACCATTCATACAAATTGGGAAACAAATCTTATGCTCAAATCTAAATGCAGTATCTATCATTCATTACAACTACATTAACATTTTTATGCCATAGAACAGCCCCTGGAAATATCCAAAATAAGTCTTTATAAGCAACCTCTTTTTGGACCACTAAGAAATCATCTTCTATGCCAGCAGATACTGTTTCTCAAAGTCTACAAAACCCAATACATTCTGCTAGAAAAATATTTCACAGGTTAATTTATTATTTCCGTAGAGAAGAACTGAAAAAGAAACTTAAACAATAAATTTATTGTTCTTAGTTATTCCAGTACACCTTAATTTAAAAATAGGTGAAGGAACATCTCCTTGGATATTCCAAAGTTGATTCAATGTCAACCAAAGCCTAATTCTGAAATCTTTACCTCCAAAGCTGAACATCTTCAAAAACAATCATAGAATCATAGAATCATTGAATCATTAAGGCTGGAAAAGACCTCTAGGATCATCAAGTCCAACCATCAACACAACACCACCATGCCTCCTAAACCATGTCCCCAGGTGCCACGTCTACATGTTTTTTGAACACCTCCAGGGATGGTGACTCCACCACCTCTCTGGGCAGCCTATTTCAGTGTCTGACCACTCTTTCAGTGAAGAAATTTTTCCTAATATCCAATCTAAACCTCCCCTGGCACAGTTTGAAGTCATTTCCTCTCATCCTATCACTAGTGACTTGGGAGAAGAGACCAACACCCACCTCACTACAACCTCCTTTCAGGTAGTTGTAGAGAGCGATAAGGTCTCCCCTAAGCTTCCTCTTCTCCAGGCTAAACAACCCCAGCTCCCTCAACCTCTCCTCATAAGACCTGCTCTCCAGACCCTTCACCAGCTTTGTTGCCTTTCTCTGGACACGCTCCAGCACCTCAATGTCCTTCTTGTAGTGAGGGGCCCAAAACTGAACACAGTATTTGAGGTGTGGCCTCACCAGTGCTGACTATAGGGGGACAATCACTTCCCTGCTCCTGCTGGCCACACTATTCCTGATATAAGTCAGGGTGCTGTTGGCCTTCTTTGCCACCTGGGCATACTGCCAAATCATACTCAGCCATCTGTCAACCAGCACCCCCAGGTCCTTCTTCGCTGGGCAGCTCTCCAGCCACTCTTTCCCAAGCCTGTAGCGTTGCATGGGGTTGTTGTGACCGAAGTGCAAGACCTGGCACTTGGCCTTGTTAAACCTCATACAATTGATCTTGGCCCATCGATCCAGCCTGTCCAGATCCCTCTGCAGAGCCTTCCTACCCTCGAGCAGATTGACACGCCCACCCAATTTGATGTCATCTGCAAACTTACTGAGGGTGCACTCGAACCCCTCATCCAGATCATTGATAAAGATATTAAACAAGACTGGCCCCAACACTGAGCCCTGGGGAACACCACTTGTGACTAGCCACCAACTGGATTTAGCTCCATTCACCACAACTCTCTGGGCTCGGCCATCCAGCCAGTTTTTAACCCAGCGAAGAGTACACCTGTCTAAGCCACGAGCCGCCAGCATCTCTAGGAGGATGCTGTGGGAGACAGTGTCAAAGGCTTTACTAAGGTCCAGGTAGACAACATCCACAGCCTTTCCCTCATCCACTAGGTGGGTCACCTGGTCATAGAAGGAGATGAGGTTGGTCAGGCAGGACCTGCTTTTCATGAATGATCAACTTCAACAATGATCAACTTCAAAAAAATCCCAACTATTATTAATGGAAACGTATCAACTTAAAGGCAGCTGTCACTAGAAATCAAGTCAGGTTAATTAATTTCATCCTGTGTGATTCCAAAACACTTTAAATACTATATGTAGTTTTCCTCTAAATAATGAAATGCACTCAGTGGGGGTAAGCATCACTACCAAAAACAGATATGAAGCTTTAACAGCTGTAGACACTCAAGAGCAAGGTCTGCAAGGTGCAGCATTACAAGCAGCACAGAGTGGATACCATAAAAAGAAGAGACAAATGCTCGTAGCAGGTGACTCTGTTAAAAGGCACTGAGTATCTGCTAACCTGACAGGGAGTCACGAGAGGTTTGCTCCCTTCCGGGGAAATGTGTGTGCTCAATCACCTCTCTGAAATGCCTGTACACCAATGCACACAGCATGGGGAATAAACAGGAGGAACCAGAGATCTGTGTGCGGTCGCAGGGCCATGATCTCATTGCAATTACAGAGACATGGTGGGATAGCTTGCATGACGGGAATGTTGTCATGGATGGCTACATGCTTTTCAGGAAAGAGAGGGCAGCAAGGCAATGTGGGGGAGTTGCTCTTTCTGTGAGGGAGCAACTGGAATGTATCGAGCTCTGCCGAGGGGTGGAAGAAGAACGAGTCGAGAGCTTATGGGTAAAAATTAAGGGGCAGGCAAATATGGGTGACGCTGTTGTGGGCATTTGCTACAGGCCACCTGATCAGGAAGAGGAAGTCGATGGGGCCTTCTACAGACAGCTGGAAGTAGCCTCACAATCGCAGGCCCTGGTTCTCATGGGGGACTTCAACCACACTGATATTTGCTGGAAAAGCAACACGGCGAGGCGCTCACAATTCAGGAGGTTCCTGCAGAGCACCAAGGATAACTTTTTGACACAGGTGGTAGAGGGGCCAAGGTGGTGAGATGTGCTGCTGGACCTTATACTAACAAACAAAGAAGGTCTCATTGAGGATGTGAGGGCTGGGACTAGGCTGCAGTGACCATGAGATGGCAGAGTTCAGGATCCTGTGTGGTAGAAGCAGGGCAACAAGTAGGATTACAACCCTGGACTTCAGGAGACCTAACTTTGGCCTCTTCAAAGACCTGCTTAGAGGAATCCCACGGGTTAGGGCTCTAGAAGGTAGCAGTGTCGAAGATATAACTACAATATTCAAGTACCGCTTCCTCCAAGCTCAAGATCGGTGCAGCCCTGTGAGGAAGAAGTCAAGCAGAGGAGCCAGGAGAGCCGCATGGATGAGCAAAGAGCTTCTAGGAAAACTCAGATGGAAGAAGGAGGTTTACAGTATGCGGAAAAAAGGGACTGGCCACTTGGCTGGAATATAGGAACATTGTCAGGGTATGCAGAGATGCAACGAGGAAGGCCAAGGCCCACTTGGAACTAAATCTGGCAAGGGATGTCAAGGATAACAAGAAGGGCTTCTTCAAATACATCAGGAGTAAAAGAAAGACTGGGGAAACTGTGGGCCCACTGCTGAACGAGGTGGGTGCCCTGGTGATGCAGGGTGCAGAGAAGGCAGTTACAGAATGCCGCCTTTGCTTCAGTCTTTACTGCTAAGGCTGGTCCTCAGGCATCCCAGCCCCCAGAGGTGAGAGAGAAAAGCTGGAGAAAGGAAGACTTCCCCTTGATTGTGGAGGTTTGGGTTAGAGATCATGTAGGCAAACTGGATCCTCACAAATCCATGGGCCCCAATGGGATCCACCCACGAGTGCTGAGGGAGCTCGTGGATGCTGTTGCTAAGCCACTCTCCATCATCTTTGAAAGGTCATGGAGGACAGGAGAGGCGCCCGAGGACTGGAGGGTAGCCACTGTCACTCCAGTCTTCAAAAAGGGCAAGAAGAAGGACCCGGGAAACTATGGGCCAGTCAGCCTCACCTGCATCCCCAGAAAGGTGATGGAACAGTTCATTCTGGAGGTCATCTCCAGGCATGTAGAGGAAAAAAACGTTATCAGAAGTAGTCAACATGGATTCACCAAGAGGAGACCATGCTTGACCAACCTGATAGCCTTCTATGATGGCATGACTAGCTGGGTAGATGAAGGGAGAGCAGTGGATGTTGTTCACCTCGACTTCAGCAAGGCTTTTGACACTGTCTCCCATAACATCCTCATAGGTAAGCTTAGGAAGTGTGGGTTAGATGAGTGGACAGTGAGGTGGATTGAGAACTGGAGAACTGAACGGCAGAGCTCAGAGGGTCGTGATCAATGGCGCAGAGTCTGGTTGGAGGCCCGTAACTAGCAGTGTTCCCCAGGGGTCTGTGCTGGGTCCAGTCCTGTACAATATATTCATCAATGACCTGGACGAAGGGACAGAGCATACCCTTAGCAAGTTTGCTGATGATACAAAACTGGGAGGAGTGGCTGATACACCAGAAGGCTGTGCTGCCATTCAGCGAGACCTGGACAGGCTGGAGAGCTGGGCTGAGGGGAACCTCTTGAAATTCAACATAAGCAAGTGTAAGGTCCTGCACCTGGGGAGGAACAACCCCATGCACCAGTACAGGTTGGGGGTTGACCTGCTGGGAAGCAGCTCTGCTGAGAAGGACCTGGGAGTGCTGGTGGACAGCAAGTTGACCATGAGCCAGCAATTTGCCCCTGTGCCCAAGAAGGCCAACGGTATCCTTGGGTGCATTAAAAGGAGTGTGGCCAGCACATTGAGGGAAGTTATCCTCCCCCTCTACTCCACCCTAGTGAGGCCACATCTGGAGTACTGCATCCAGGTCTGGGCTCCCCAGTTCAAGAAAGACATGGAACTACTGGAGAGAGTCCAGCAGAGAGCTACAAAGATGATCAGGGGGCTGGAGCATCTCTCTTAAGAGGAAAGGCTGAGAGACCTGGGTTTGTTTAGCATGGAGGAGAGAAGTCTGAGGGGGGATCTTATCAATGCTTATAAATATCTAAAGGGTGAGTGTCAAGAGGATGGGGCCAGACTCCTTTCAGTGGTGCCCAATGACAGGACATGGGGCAATGGTCACGAACTGGACCACAGGAAGTTCCACCCGAATATGAGGAAAAACTTCTTTACTTTGAGGGTGACAGAGCACTGGAACAGGCTGCCCAGAGAGGCTGTGGAGTCTCCTTCCCTGGAAATATTCAAAACCCACCTGGACACAGTCCTGTGCACTCTGCTGTAGGTGTACCTGCTCAAGCAGGGGGGTTGGACAAGATGATCTCCACAGGTCCCTTCCAACCCCTTCCCATCTGATATTCTGTGTGATTCTGTGATTCCGTGAAGGGTAGAAAATTCAACAAGTGTTTTAATGGTACATAAACAAATACTTCACAACATCTAAGATGCCCAAAGCAATAAGAATTTTTTTTAAAAAAGCATATAATTGTATTGCTTTATAACTACAGGAAACAGCAAAGACTTTTTTTTGTGGCTACCAGTAATTTTTTCCAATTTATTTTGATGAATTTCTGTAAAATTCAATTAAACTGGATTTTGAAGCCATAGATTTCAAAAGGGGTTTTGTCCAACCAATGTCCTTTTTCATCAGTCTAATTCTGAACCAACAAGTAACACCTCAGGTAAATTGAACAGCTCGAGCTTTTCTGATGATAATCCAAATTGGTCTTTCTGTATTGACTAGAATACAAAGATCATTATCATAAAAAGCTAGAGTCCTGAATTCCTCTTGATCTAAAGCAAGGCAGCTATACCAGCACCATGAACCTGTTGTATCCTGTTGAGGCACTAAATGAAATCAGTTTTCCTTAGGAGACTTCCATGGAGATGATTACTCCAGTCATCCACAATATCCACGGACTTGCCATCTGCAATGCAAAATAAGCAAGATGTTACTGGTTCTTCCATAGCTCACTCTCCTTATTGGCCTTGATCTAAACTCTTTATATTTCCTGTGGTCATGAGCAAAGAAGGGAGGCCAGTGTAGTGGGGCCCGATACTCCTTACCTGATAAAAACTGATATAAACTCAATGCAGGGAGGCACACTGTATGTAACTTTTTCATAATCTTTGTCTAAAAATCAATTAAATGAACCACAGGCACGTATCATCAAAGGATTCCTTGTGCAGAGGCACTAATGGACTGGAAGAAGGTGCTACTTCTTATTCTTTAGACTCACCTATAATGATGTGACACTTGACAGCTGGGGATTTCTTTTCTCTTCCCATCTGGCTTGCTTCCTCTGAGCAGAATTCCAGCACTCGGTGTCTGGTGGCCCCTGCATCAATAAACATCCCCATATTTCTAGTGTTACACTTGATGTAACAACAAATGCAAATGTTCTTCTGTATATCCAGTTCTGTGTGACATAGCTTTGGCAACTGCCAGCTGGAATAGGAAAAAACACTCTGATTTCAATAGTTGACAGAACTGATATACAGAGAAAGCCAACCAGTGCCAACCGAAAAGAAACAGGACATTACAGAGAACCTGTATGTTAACACCAGAGTCCAAGGCCAAACAGATCACTAAATAAGATTCAAACCTCACCCCTTATTGGCCCCAGCTGTCATCAGGCATCAGACTTAAACAATTGCTAAGTTCATGTTTTTCTTCACTGACTCTTAGTGCTCCTATATGTGGGAAGTGCAGTGGCTGTCAAGCGCAGATCACACTGAATACATCTAGAAAGTGGGGGCAAAATGAGTGTAACTCAGCACCCATCTACTTCCTGGAGACCAAACTATATGCAGACTTGGGAAGCACTCCACAGGCAATCTGGGGTACCTAATGTACCAATCACACACTGGGAACTTGGGAACCTTCATATAGCCAGAGCTCCCAGCCACCTCCACACATCAGTTCTCTCAATCACTGCAGTCCAAGCAAAGACCTGGTAGGAGAAGGCAGGAGTGAGAATCAAGTGAAGAGACCTGGATGCTCTTCATGGCTTCAGTTGTTCTTTTCTTCTTTCCCAGTGATGAAATCTGCTCCCAGTGAAGAAGGGGGAAAACAGGGAAAGAGGAATATAAGGAAAACTTTGAGAACTACTAGTAGAGTATACAGAGGGCACGCAATATAACATTTTCCTAGTGTAAATTCTTGTCTTACATTGGAATACTGTTTTTTTCCCATGTGAATTCATGGCCATCACTGCATACATGTATCTGATCTTAGAAGGTGCAGGCGTCGTCTTGTAGGTACATCTAAGGATTTGGGGAGTTGGCCCAAGGGCAGAGGACTCATCATGGACATTTTTCCTACCAAAGTCACATGTTTTGATCTGAGTGGCACAAAAAGACTCTGTGACTCTGGTAAAACATGGAGAGTTTGCTGCAAATCTCACTTATATTCTCATTTCCTAAAACTTCAGTATACCAAATTCCAGAGCACGCTTGTCTAGAGAAGAATTTTAATATGTACAGAAACTTCTTTACAACATTTCACATGATATTACCAGGCACGTGACAAACCCTGGATGGAGCATTTATGACACCTGACATCTAGAGCATTCACATGCCTTTTCAATTACAGCTGCCGACAAGAAATAGCATCCTCCAGCTGCACAACTTTATCCTTCCCTCACTTCTGAATTGAGACATTTGGCTTTAAAGTGGCACTCTGGACTGTACTCTTAAAACTGCAATTGTCACTTGATGAAAGGAAGCCAAATGCTCCATCAGGGACATCTGACAGCAAATAAAAATCTCCTTCCTAAGGGCATAATGGGCGTGATGCAGCCATATCATTCTTTCCTCTTATTAAATCACACTGTCAGTGGGACTAACTACCAGGCAGTAGACACATGGACTCCACAAAAATATACAAAACAGAAGTAGGGTACAAAAGGAAGCACACGCTCCTCCTCAGAACTGAGCACCGTGACATTCCATGAATAAATTAATGTGATTACACCTCCAAAGAAAGCCCAAAGAAAACAGTTGGAACTAATGCAAGGCCAGGTACCCTATCACCTTAAGCATGGCCTTCACAGTGGGGTGAAACCATGGGGGAGGAAAGAAACAGCAGTTCCTCACTATCTGCATTCACTTGCAGGATAAATTTTAAAGAACAACACAAGCATATGCACAATAATTGCCAGATAGTTAAACAAGGACGAAAAGCATGACCAGATGAACAAAAAGTCTAAGTTTGTTCATTCTTTCCTCCCACAGCTGCTGTCTGGCTACAATCTCCTCAAGTCTAATTAGCAGGCCAAATTAAGCCCTCATGTTACTCTGTTCAGTGGAGTTTGCATGTGGCATACATTTGCACTAATGTGCTATGGTAGATATTTTCTTAAGTGACTCTCTGCTAGTATTTAGATGTTGAGGAATCTAATTTCAGAAAGGGCTGAGCATCCTGACACCCAGACAGTTTCTCTCTATAAGGACTAAGATGTCAAAGACAATCCAGAGTGAATCAGCTACTTGCAGCTCTAGAGGGGGTAGATCCACTGTGGTCCCCATATCAGACCTACCAGGCACACATATGCTACAGCATCTTCAGTGACACTAGACACCAATGGTTAGGAACATTAAATGTGCCCCATAAGTCAAGCGAAGAGATTTTTGGCTTTTATGTATTCTGTATCCAGACACAATGACCCTGAGCTATTTATCACATTTCTTAAGCCTAATATACAAAAAGTAATGCTGTTAATAAAAATCAGATTAAATATTGATAATAGCTTTTTCTTACTTTTTAATCTTTCCTTTATTTATTCTTATGACACTATTTTCAAATTATAGCTCAGTTCCAGAGGACACACATGGAACTAACAAAAAGATGCCCTCTTGAATACAAACAACTGCAAGGCCAAGGACAGAACTCCCTTCTCCTAACCCACCAGGTCAAAGAGGAGCAGCTTAGTTGGGAGATCCCCACTCTGAAAAGAATCTGACTCAGAGACTATCCATGTCCCTGCTACATCCTCCCTAGACAAAGGCTGACCATATCGCCTCTTCAGCATAAGCAAGAAAACATGGGAGTCAGCAGAATCCTTCTACTTTTATCTATCCTCACTTAGGAGGATAAGAAGGCATTCCCACTGTGAAAAGCCCCCTTTCCTTTATTCAGTGATACCGCTAAGACACAACGTTTCTGTTTCTCTCTTGCAGAAGGAAGACCAAATTCTGCATTGCATACGATAAGCGATGAGTGGATTTGGGCTTTCCCAGGCCGATGCCTAGTGAAGTCCTGAAACTAGAAGTGTCTCGCATAAGAAGGACTTACATGCAGGGCAAGAAAGGAGAGGACACACATCAGTGCACTTATCTCTGACTGCACAGCAAGCCCAGACCCCGCTGCTCCAGTCAAAAGCACCATGCAAATTACCTTAACTGACCCCAGTTTATTCACAGAGCATTTTATTCTAGAACATGCATCCTGTGAATCCCCTTGGCAACTAGCTAACAGCCGGCAAAATATTCTCTGGCAAGTGCCCATTAAACTTCACATAACGTTCCTACACCAAAGAGGCTTTATCTCTAGTTTGTAGTCTCAATTTTTTTAAGCATCCTGCAGTACCAGATAAGCTTTTAAAAAAGCTGTTCATTATTTGATGTTCCTTTGTTCAGAAAAAAATGACAACAAATAAATTTTGAGAAAAAAAAGCCAGACACCACCTTGATATTTTCAGTGGTGCTATTCACAAGACAAAGAAAAGACACATTTTTTACATTCTTGCCCAGAATATTAAAGTCCTGTGTTTTGCCAGAGAGATGATTTGGGTATAGAGAGCTTCATTATCAAAGGTCTCAGCAGCTCTTCTTGTCTGTATCCTCCCCAACAGCATCCTGGATGTCACAATCACTTTCTGGGAAAGCAATTTTGATCTTCCCCAGAAAGCTATTAAAAGTAACCTGGATCTTACAGATATAGCATTTTACCCTGAGAATTTTAAAAAGCCAATAGCCCTTCTTAATTATTTAATGAAGATTTAGCACTGGGTATTAGCTCCTGGGCAGAGCTGTACATCAAGTATATGTCATATAATTTGTTACTGAAGGATGAACATGAATTTCTGTTGCCACCTTAGGAGACAGGCTCGACCCGGGCAATACTTTGCTAATAGTTTGCAGGGTGGGAGCATTTTGAATTTCCATAATTTTTAATGATTCATTTGTGTTTTAATGGGGATCCAGGTTCACTTCACATCCTTGGGCCATTGCAGACATTTTACCCCCAAGTTAATCCTGTGTTCATTCCCCAAAATGAATATTCATACCATTCAAATGCAATTTTTAATTAACTGCACCAGCAGTATTATCATTATTGCACCTGAAAGATCCAAAGCCAGATCAGAGAAATGTTGCCACAATAGAATTCACTAAATTCTGCTCACATTCCCTTCTAAGGCTGATCACCTTTAAAGTAATGAGAATAAACTGTGGGATAATATAAGACAGATCTAATTAAGATAATGAACTGGAGATTATGAACATTGCTACTCTGTGTCTGAAGAATTTTAATATATTAGTCTAACAGAAGGTTAAGGATTTATAAAAGGGAAGATATAGAAACATACAATGTGGGGTTTTGGGCAAAGCTTGAGATTCAGCACCTAAAATGTATAAATAAGAGGGATAAAAGGAAATAAAAGAGTGAATTTCAGGAAACACACATCATAATTTCTTTTAATTAATTTACTTAATACTTGCATAGAACACAGAATGAGAGAATTCTCCCTACAAAGTGAGGAATAAAAAGAAAGCAGACAGGGAAACATTATGACAAGCTAAGAGGCACTTAAAAGGCTACGCTGTGGCGAGTTTTACCCTAGCTTCCATCTGATATGGCTATTATGGCCTTGGATGAATTTTTCTTAAGGGAGCAGCCTAATTAGCTTGCCAGCAGCAGCAAGGAAAGGAAAGGGAGCGAGGCAGGCAGAAAGGAAGGGGGTAAATGAGCTGTTAGGTAAAACAGTCGATATCAATAAGACCTACTGTTCAGTTTCTGTGAAGCTTCATCTTCCAAAACAAGGCAGCAGAGAGACAAATGTTTGAGGGTGAAACTAGAACTCAACAATTTTCTGTAATCAATAGCGTATTGTCAGAAATCGTCCTTCTCACATTTGCAGAGGTACATTCTTCAAAGCAAGCGCCTGGGAACTGCTGCCTTGGAACGGTACCCCCAGCTAATTCACTGTAATTATTCTGCTACGGATAAAGTTTCACTCCAGAAAAAATCATTATTACCCTTCTAGAATAGAAACATCAGTTTATTTGTTAAGGAGCGAGTAAAATTCGGCCAGGCTGTGTTGGCTCAGCACTGTGCACTGAGTGCACACCAGCCTCCTCTGGTGGGAGGGGACATTGGGAAAACTGAAGTCTTGAGGGGTAAGTCAACACAGAGGCATGACTACAGCTCAGGTAGGCATGGCATAACCTGCCCAGCACTGGCAATGACAGCAGCATGACTGCAGCGGTGCAGCTTCTCTCAGACTGCACTGTCTTGCCTAAAACTGTAGGTAAGTGCTGAGCTGTGAAGCCTCAGCTGCCATAGAGGTACTGTTCCTCATAGTCGAGCTAGCTAGTGTAACGCCCTGGCCCCTGTGAGCTGGGAGTCTTCATGGTGTGAGGAGTGACACAGCTCCTGGAGATCATTTGTTCTGTATTGCATGCTGTTACTGTAGACTAAGAGGTCCTTTGATGTGCCCCAGTACCTGAGGAAGTATAAACATGTCAAAATGTCCATGGTATTATTCTGACTCCTCACAGACTCTTTCACAGAGCTAAGCTAGCATTGCTAGAGGCAACAGGAGGCACTGGACCCTGCACTGAGGGAAGTGCAGAGTCCGTAATGGAGGCTGGTCACTGGATGTGAAGAGGGAAGCAGTTGGCAATAGCCAGCCCAAAACACCATTTCATGTTGTGTTGCCATAGCAATACAATATAAGGACAATGGAATCAAATTTTGCCTGATTAAAGACAAGGTTTAGCTTAGAAAATATCCTTTGACAGAAAGAATTATCTGAGAATAAAATGACAGTAATCTCATTCTGGTTCATTTCTACTGTTCTGAACAGGATGCCATGGACAACACGTAATGGCTCCAAAGTTCATTTCCAAAAGAACAATCCTCACTGCTGCATCCTGTCCAATTTTCACCTTATTCCAGACACAGAGATTGTACTATAGATAAGCCTAATTGTCATTGGCTTCACTGAAGTAGCAGCACTATTTCTCTGTATTTAGGAGCATCCACTTTCCTTGGAAAAATAGCAATCTATGGATCCAGAGACAGAGAAATTCAATGTTTTTGAGCTTTCTTTCAGATTATTCTACTAAAAAACCCCAAAAAAACAACAGCTTTTTCTCCCTAGAGCAGCAGAGAGATAATATCCATAACGTATTCTCTATAAAGAGTAAAGCCTGTCTGTGAAGTAGACAGGTATTTCCTGGAGGTTTGTTCAATGCTTGGGGTAAGCAAGAAACTAAGGACATAACCAGCCTCCCAGCTCATAGTCTGAACATCAAGCACATTGCTTTTACCCTCGCTTCTCTCTTACTATCGCAGTATTAAAAATTATTCCAAAGGAAAACATTCAGCTGCACATACTTGGCCCCCCGAGGAGAGGGTGAGAAAAGAAACATACACCAGCTGTTCCTCATGCTGCTCCATGCTCTACTGCATGTCACTCTGGTGCTTTGGTCATGAGCTCAGTACAAAACCCCAAAAGAATAAACTGGAAACCAAGACTGTCCTAATATGGCTGAGAAAAGCCTGAAAAAATCAGAACAAGAGCACTGAAGCAATTGCTCATAGGTCTGCCAGCTGTGTACTACACACCAGCTCACCAGGAGAGGACAAATTAAATGAGGAGTCATCTTCACTCCTTGAATTTTAAAACAGACTCTTAGGGCATGTCTTGAAAAAAATCAGTAGACTTCAGGGGTGGATAAGCCTGATCTTTTAGAAAAATCTGGTTTACCTGAACAACCTGTATTGACCAAATTGACAATGTACTGCAATAAACTGTTAATACTGCCCTGATTCGTATGCATTTAGTAAGGGCATTATACATAAGACACTTCCAGTGATTATGAGGTGTTGAAACAATATGGTGTTTGGACAACAGGCAAGGCGGACAGTCAGTGAGAAGACAAGGAACCTCTTGGTAAACCCTTGAGTGACAGGAGGTTCACTAGCCCAAGAAGGACTGTCTCAGCCTGCCAGTGAGCCCACAAATTGTCCTCCATGAAGGCAGGAGATAAAGCAATTCTGAACATATAAAAAGTTAATATCTCTTCGCCAGGAAAAGGCAGCTAGAAATATGTAGGTATGTTTAAGCAGGTATTGACTGGTGGGGGTTGAAGAAGGTAGGTCTGCAGGCCTTTAGGAAAAGGAAACATTATTTTGGGGAGACTCGGTGACTTGTTTTAAAACCTTTTTCTCTAACTGCTGTATTCTCACTGCTACCTTGGATTAGAAGTGATCTAGTTACTAAAGTCAGTCTAGTCACTGCCCACTGGAGATGAGGACTTAGTGCAGGAGGGTCACTTGATTTCATCCTAAGAGTTAAAGGTACAAAAGCTAAAACATGAAATCTGATAAAGGAGAGAGAACACAGGTAAAGTTGGCCTTCCAAATTGTAACAGGCTAGTGAAAAATCTTAACAAGGAAAGATGCAAAATAATCTTATTTTCCTATATGATAATTCTGACAATTTTTCAGACAGGTAATATGATTACAGTTTGATCTTTTTTAGTGTAGCTCATAATCATCATGGAGAGATGAGGCAGCACTTGTCGTCTCTCATTTGCAGAGCTGAAGTATTTTTACCAGTACTAACAGATTCTCCCATTCTGTCCAGGATTTGTCAGGCTTAAAAAAAAAAAAAAAGAAAAAATCCAAACTGGTCTTAGTTCACATAGCTACTAACTTACCCCTTGAATTTTTCCTCCATCCTCAGGGAAGACAGAGAATTCCTTCACAGATGGAGAACCAAGACCTATCTGCAATGTCAGTTAAGAAAATGATTTCTTCTGATTAAACTGGAAATGAAGGATATTATTTGTTGTGAGATCACAATCTCAACTCCAAAATTGTTGTATTACCAATTATTTCTCTTTTGCTTTAGTGTTTATTGTCTTTTTGACACCATTGGAATTCAAGGATACCTTCATCTATAAATATTTTCCTTCCCCATTATTTAAATCAATAGTCCCAAATACTTTTACTCTCCATTATCTTTCCAACTTTTGTTACCCTCAAGACCATATTTCTATCCCATGCATATGCATAGAGATGAAAAGATCAAGAGATACGAGCTCATTCAAATCTCATCATCTGTCTTATATCCAATGTACCGTACATTAATGGAGCATTAAATTTTTTGAGTTAAATCAAGGTAAAAAATTCAGTTATGATAATAAAGGCTGCTATAATCCAGCAATTGCAATTTTAACTGCTGCATGAATACATGAGTAGGACATATGATTTGAATAACAATGGGAATATTAACAAATATTGAGTAACTGTGTGAAAGTGTAACATTTAATATGATAGCTGTATTATTGTTAAAAAGTGAAGGGGAATAGACATGTCACCAGGTCAAGGACAAATCCTGATTTTCTCACTACATGTATACTGATCTTTAATTAGTTCTCATACAAGCAAACTCCAGGTGCTGAAGGGTACCACTTTACAGAAGTTTTAAAGGCCTTTGGTATTGTGCTGTTCTGTTTAAAGTAAAACAACTTAAGGAATAGTCATTTGGCAAAAAGACCAAAAACTATCCCAACGAGAAGAAGCTAAAAGACTATGTAACTCTCTTATCACCCCTTTAACTCAGCAGCTGCCAGGAGGACCTGCATCAAAATTACCAGGACGATGAGATGCAACTCCAACTTGGCATGAGGAGTGTGGAGAGGAAAGAATTACCAGCTTATCACAGCAGCCTCTGAGTGGAGAGCTCTTAAGGGAAAGTTTCCAGAAGTCTGGACTTACATTGCCACTGCGGGGACATTTCTGGAAGTTGTCCTCACAACCAGAAGTCACTGTAGAGAAAATGAGTCATTATCTGGCCCCCTGGCCTTTCCACTCCCATAAAGTAAAATGACCTAATACAAAGTCAGGTGTTGTGGTTTTGAATTATTTTTCCTAATTATTTACTCTCCAGCACTGGTAGGAATCCCCAGAAAAAAATGGGCTCCTCTCTGCCAGGCCCAATGCATGGCATAAAGTCCAATCCCAACCCAAAATTCAAATCCAGTCCAAAAAGCTTACAATTTAGGGACAAGTCTCAGGCATCTTATACTCGAGACTTAGAGGGATTAAACTGAAAAGCCCCATCTCCACTCTTATGCATGCAAAAGCAAATGTGGAGGCCTAAGGGGGCCCTAAAAATCCCTCACACCGAGTAAGGTTTCTTTAGGAGAGGGACTATGAACGGACACAATAAACCTCGTTCCTAACATCCTTTCTCAAGGTCTTATGAAGGAGCATGCTACAGTTTGGAGTGGGGACAAGAGGAACAGCATTACAGCTATTTCAGCCATGACATTTCTATTTCATGCAATCCTATTTCACATCCCCATAGGACACTGCAGAGGAACCACAGTTTGAGCTGAACAGATTATGCTAGAGCTTTCACCAGACCCCAGGGCAGTCCAAGGTTGAAGTAGCGCAAAAGTATCTTGAAGTTACTTTAGCCTATCTTCCTTTTGGGTCATAACTTCTGCAGTTCTACTCTAGAGACAGGACACAGAATTTCACTCTGATTTGCTCAAAGTTCTCAGTTCCAGAACTGATTTCAGATGTCCTGAGTTCCCAGACTGCCTGCTTTACACTGTAAGAGCTGGGGCTGCTCAGACTGGAGAAGAGATGGCTCACTGGGATCCTATCAGTGTGCATAAATACCTTAAGGGGGTGAGTGAAGAAGAGAATCAGACTCTTCCCACTGGTGTCCAGTGACAGGACAAGAGGTAATAGGGCACAAACTGAAATACAAGAAATTGCATTCGTAACACAAGGAAAACCTTTCTTTACTGTGAAAGTAACACAACTATGAGCTGCTCTGGGATACAGAAGTAATTCAAAACTATTAATTATAACTGCCAGTGAAGAACACGGTGCTGGATAAATTTCTTCAAAGGTAGTATTTCTGCTTGCTCTAGCCCGATTCTCAACAGTCCCTGGATGGAAAAAGGGCAGCAGAAACTTGGAACTAGAGAACTCCCATTTGTTTCTGTGTGTCTTCAGCAATCTTCCAGCTTTATGCTTAGTTATATACAGTCTTTCTCAGGAAATTTGCTCTTGAGACATTCTTCTGGGGGCGGGGGGGGGGGGGGGGGGACTTGTTGGGTGGGGTTTTCAAGGGCATCTGAGGGATTTAGGAAACCAGTTTACACTAGAAATTGAGAACTGAGACATCCTTTTCTTTGGCTGGTGATGAAAATGCTTCCCGCTGTATTTATTCCTTACTGTGGATGATTCCTTGCAATGAGATCTACAATTTCAGTGATGTAAGACCATGCCTTACATGCTCACACTCCTGTAACAATAATAACCTACTGTGGTTCTCGTCACCCCAGAGGCTTCAGTCCAGTAGCTCTCCACTTCAGGAGTCACAGACATCTAGGCTAGCAGCATGTATCAGGTAAGGAACAGAAATTCTTTGCCAGAAAATAATAACCAACATGGGGAGGCTGCCAGGTATCCTAAACCAGTAGGATTCTGCAATGGCTGATGATGAATTTATCAGGATTTTTGCACAGCACCAACAAGACTGACTTTTTTCTTACCTTCTTTTTTCACAGCCTCTATAGCATCAGCCTGTACCACTACTGTTCCCTCACCTTGGCAAGCTGTCACAGAAAAGTACACAAATTAGGAACTCTGTGGAGGGCCACATACTTTGTATCTAGAAATAGGTTCAAATCTTCACAGTGGCTTGCCTCCATCCTAACAAAAAAATCTCGCCTTTCACTTCCATCTCAGAGTCCCTGCCAGCAAAATGTGAACTACATTTAGTAGTCACATCCTGGACTCCTGAGCCCTAGGAGAGCAGGACCTGAGAGACCACTTAATTAGTCCTACTTTATCCTGACACTGGGATCTATGACCCTCAAATGGAAGATGAGGCAGGAATAAAAACAGCAAAAACAATGCTGTCTATCAGGTCTGCCTGTCACAGATAGGAGCTTCTTTGACACCGCTGCAGACCTAACAAACAGAAGGGACATTCATAGCATCCACACACTTCTCAGACCAACCCCCCTGACTCTCCTCCCTTTGAAAAGCCAGAGCTCTTTGCATCTCTACTGCATGCACAGCTTCAGTGATGCTCAGTTTCTTTGCTTCCACATTGATATTTGCAGATTCTTAATAACCCCTTATTAATCCAAAAAGTGCAGTTTCATACATGCTAATGAGAAGAGCATAATGTTAGCTTAAGGAGTGGGAAGTACAGCCCTGCCATGAAGGACTTTGCCAAAATACCTCGGTATTCACACAGGCAGGTGAAATATACACTTGAGGACAGAGTAATAACAAAGCCATATTCACATGCAAGGACATCTGAGCATACATGGCATATAATGAATTTGTGTTTAAACATCTGAACAGAGTGCCTCTGCATAAAATGCTATGAAGGGATTAAGCCAAAAGAGTCATGTGGCAGCAACTCAATAAGAAAGATAAAGCACAGTCATTTAGGCCCCAGTTTCCCCCAAACTTTAGCTTCAGCTGCTCAGACTTCATTTACATTACCACATCTTGTGCTTCAGCTATTAACAGCATACTACATTGTGACTGGCCTTTTGTGGGGACACAAAAAGAACGAGTGGTCACAAGGAAACCTTTGTGCCTCTTCCACGGTTGCATAGGAGAGCCAGTCCTTGCAGTCCACAGCTGTAAAGGGAGTTTCAGAGTTAATAATGCCAGCAGCAAAACACTTTTCAAAGGAAAGTAGAGCAGAAGGGAGGGCAGTTAAAGCTCTGCTCTCTTTCTCTCACATCAGCTACCAAACTAAACAGAGGGAGTTTATGCTATACCCCCACAAAGGAGATGTACAAACTACTTGTCATTGGAGAAACCCTTTCCATGACACTGAGACTTTCCGTCTGCCCTTGAGAGCTGACAGGCACAGCGCTTTCAGGAATTACCAGCGCTGCAGTGCACCTGCAGTTCCCCCACGATTTTGCTGTGCCCTTGCTAGTGTCAGGAGAATAGGCATCATACAGGATTTATGTGTGTCCTGTTGCTGGATTTACTTATGGTATTTTTAAGCACTGGCCATATGCATGATGCTTAATAAGACATAAGCTCTGCCTGGAAGAGATTATTTGTTACATATTCATTCATTCTCTGCCTCAAAAAAATCACAAAGGGTATTTTAAAAGAAATATTAAAAAACCTTATTCACCCTTGAATCAGAGAGTCCATCAGCATGTCTAACTAGCCAATTTGCACCACTGAATTTGTCCAAAATGTCAAACTTTATGAATGAGCAACCTGGGAAGTTAGAATTGGAAGCCCCAATTCTGAGCATGCTTTTACTAAGGATATGTTTATGTTTTGTAATGTGAGCTATAAGCCCTGTAGAATTGTTCATAACCTGCAGAAAAAGGATAAAATAAGAAATATGGGATGATGCTAGAAAACCAAAACTCTCCTGATGCAGAGAGAATTAAAAAGACTATTTTAAATAAAGCTGGACGTGTCCCGCATGCAGAAAATACATTTGTGTCCGACAGAAAGAGCCGGCAGGTGTCAGCCTTGCTTTATACAACCAGCCTCACCCTGGCTCACAAGCAAATTCTTGCAAATTTGTTTGATCTGATTATTAATATTGACAGTAATTTTGTTCTGAGGAGTAACAGTTACACAAGTTAACTGTGTTACCAAAGAAGTCTATATCCAGCAATATTTATGTAGGTTAAAATGTTGAAAATTCCGTTACCATAGCAACTGCTGCATCAGATGGATTATAACTAGGTGAATGAGGAGACTGGAACAACTTCCTGATGAGAAATTCAATTAATATGTCAGTATTTGTAGGCAGAATCTAAATAGCAATTCCTCTGAGTTGGCAGTCACAGTTTACATGTGATGTTTTTCTCCAAAAGGGAAATGGTGTCCATAATACCTTTATGCTTCCGTCACATTTACATGTATGCCTGTTTTCAAGGCATTCACTTGAGAAGCACATTTATTTTCCTCATACCAAATTCTAACTTGTGAAATGACGTGCATGCTTCTATTCAGCATATCCACATCACACAGGTAGTGTTTTGTAATGCCAGTGATCACATCATGCAAACAAAATATAGTGTTTCTTTTAGGAAAAATGCATGGAATATAACTTTTAAGATAGGGTTTTATAAAGACAAAATGTTGCAACACACTCTGCATGCTAAGGGTTAAAAAAGTCCAGTCGTTTCGCAATTTAGTTCCTGAAAGGCTCCTTATCTCCTGCTATGCTGCAATTTCCACAGCACTCCAAATTCCCAGGGATGCTGTCAGTCACTCTGATGGGTGCAGCACCCAACCCTGTTTATTTCTGATGTTCTTTTCTGATGATCTTTTAAACCCACTCCCCACCCCCCACCCCCGAGTACAGTCTAACCCACAGGAAGCACCTGTAAGGAACAGAGAAAAAAAGTGTCTATGGAAGACTCCTGACTCTTTATTTTCTTATCTGCTTTAAGTCATGCCATAATTTGACATAGGGACTTGTAGTCGTTTCTTCCGAGATCCCCAAATCATTTTTGGCCTATCCTCATATGAAAGTGTCCTTTGGGTCCCATACTTTAAAACCCTTTAACGTGCTTCAACTACAAAAACCTTCAAATGTTAGTCAATACCCAAGCCACCTTGTTTCCATTTGAAAAAGAAATGTAATACATGACTCAGATTATTTCCATGGCTTTTTTATAACAAACGCATACAAAGTACATACACAAATTTCTCAGAAGCCAGTATGAATATATATTGGAAGGGTTTCCCACTTAGAAATTTTCAAGTTTGGATTTCCACCTAATCATGTGCTCAAAATAAGCTTCCCTCGCTCATAGGACTTCCATCCAGGACCACATTCAGAATTCCTTTGTTCTAAATTTATGGACCTTTGAAGTGAAAGATGTTGATTTCAATGACACTAAAACATACGCGGGTTTCTTATTACACAAGTTATTACGAACATTACGTATTACGTAATTTGATTTGGATTTGTACCTGATGTAAGACCAGAATAGAAGAAAGTTGAATCAAATCAAATAGGTGATTCTGGTGAAGATAAAATATTTTTCTATCATGTTGGCAACAATACTAATAAATTAGAGGATAAATGTATAAATTCTAACTACTCTTTGCACATATTTACACTATGCAGTCCGAATACTGTGAACACAGAGGCAGCAGCATAGCTAAGTAGCAAGGGAACCAGAGCAGTGTCAAGATGCTATCAAAATGCCTCCTCTGTGTCAACTTGTCTTCTTTTATTAGCTTGGAGGCAAGGCCATGCCTACAGGATGACAGCACAGTCAGTCATCACCAAATATCTCTCAGCTTGGTGTACTATACAGAGTTTGCACACAAGCACAGGCCCATACGAGACTGGGCATTTCTAGTAAGCTCGATTGTGCTTTCTAGGCATAGCCAAAGGAACTGCTTTTGCTGGGCTGATGCTATGGAGTACCAGCTTAACAAATACAAACTGACAATTACTAGCACTTCCTACTGTTTATCAAAAGAAAAATCAAAGTCTCTGTCTTACACTCGCTTGCTCTTGTCAGCTGAAAACGCTCGACATAAGATAACACAGAAGGTCTGGAGAAATTCAAGCACTTGCTAATAGGCCTCTTTAACCAGCTGCTTAGAGATTTTTGCTACATCATTTCAGGCCAAAGATCTTTCATAATCTGCTGCCATTTCCTGTGCTGTAATTATGAATCTTACATCTTGACAGAATCTACTGCTCCAGCTCTCTCTCTTCACTCTTCTTCACTTTTTTTTTTTAATTAGATGTTTTTCAAGATTTAGTTTGCAGAAATACACTGGTATCTGTGGACCAGATTTTTCAGCTTGTGTAAAGTTATGTAGGTATGGGGCTTTTTCAACGGCACAAATTGCAGCGAGCCTTAGATTTGTCCTGGGAGCTGGTTACCTAACTGTCCTTTGTGCCTTTGAAAATATCCTGTGGGGCCCCATATTTACTTTTCCAATTATTTAAAACAGTTTGGTCCTGAGCCAACAAGGTTCATTAAGAGGCACTCAACCAGCTTCTTCATGTAAATTTCAAATGTCTTTATAAACACAAAGCTAGCAAGAGCAAAGGCAACGTTAAGAAACCAGGTTTCCTTTGGACCAGTCACAATCTCCTCTGAATTAAAAAATTCCAACAAGAAATGGAACACAGCTAATTATTTTTATAACATTATCATTTTCCACTTTCTCTGCCTGGTACCTTGCATATGAGAATCCAAAGCACTGTACTAAATCTCAGTATTCCTCTATGACACTGCGGTCAATCTAAAAATTATACAGGTTTTACATTTTGAAAACAGTTACAATTAATGAAGTCCAGAGAAGGTGATGGGGAAATTTAAGGAATTCTGACCAAAGTAGACAAACAGGTACTCTTAGAGCACAATGTTAATAAAGGTAATAAAGGCAAAAGTGACTTTTATGGCAAGGGGAAAAAAGGAAAGCTTCTGTTTAATGCACATCTCTTCTCACAAAAACAGACAAACTGGCAGGTGGTGTGAGGAAAGAGCTAGAGAAAATGACCAAACATATGAGAAGGCTGTAAGATAAGCACAGAAATAGCTCTCTCTCTGCGTTGGGTGTGCATCTGATCATACACAGTGTCTCAAGAAGACCACTGCAGGATAACAGGGGATTCACATAAGAATGAAAGAAATAAAAGAGAGAAGGAGTTTTACAAAGGGAGACTGAAAATACTGATACTGTTTTTCTTAGAAAGGAAATGAACAAAAGAGTTACAGTAAAGGCACCTCAATTCTACCTCCTTGTAATCCCAACCACGTCTACATACTAGTGATATCAAGGTTATAATGGTCAATATGAGTAACAAACAGGTAGAAGTAAGAAAACTTCATGGTTATAGTCTTAAATGGAGGGATTGGGGATCAGGCTGAGATCTTTATGTGACCTGCAGCTAGTTCCTGTACAGCTTTTTGCATCTTCCCCTAGTGCTGGCCATGGTTAGACACAGGACAGCAGCAGGTCCTGTCCAGTAGTGCAATTTCTTTGCTCCTTTAGCCAAGGGACACAGTCTATGAAATATGAAAATGGGCATATTCCCAAGGCTGTACACTGGAGTCGTTAAAATGAGGAAATTGCAGTTACAACACTACCTAAGTCTCACTAACTTTCATTCCTGGAAAACAGAACTTAAAAGTCATTCATTATGGATCCTGCTTCCCTGTCCAGTGCAGTCATTCCTTCTAGCTCTTTATCTCCAAAATGCCTTCGACAAAACCTGCAGGAACTAAAAATAACAGCATTAGCTCATCACCATGTTCTGGTCAATGAGTTGAGTAATGCAGACCTTATGAGAATGTACGATTAGAGCTCTTTCAGATGAGCTGCATAACACAAGCCATTAAACACAACTCTATTGATCTAATTTCATTATTTTCAGCAGACTGGAGTTTGGAAATTATGAGCTCCACTAATGAATACCAAGCACAGGAAAAAATGGCTATAATTGATTAAATCTTAGTTGAAAACACCTAAGATGAGATACTTGTCATTACAGATAAAGGTTTACTATAATGTAAGTCTATGTTAATGCAAAATACTCATAGCCTACTTTTGTTCAAAGAGCCACTATGCAGAAAATTGAATAATTCTTTCACACTGATATGCTATTGCTTTCTAGTGATAGGGTTAGAGAATGATATCTTTTTGGAAAAGTATGCAAGATAATAAGTTTAAAGAAGGCCAGAATAGTAAGTCCATATTTGTATGCTGAAACAGAAAGGAGCACTTTCATATGTTGCAATTAAATAAGCCATTTTTCTTCAGAAGAGGTGGAGAGAACTAGCCATACAAAGCAATCATTTCCTCACCACAAAACAGTATTATTTCTTCTTGGCAACACAGGCCTTATGGAGTTTCCTTCCTCAGTCACAGAAGTGAATTTGGAATAAATGAAAATTCATGTTACAAGGATATGCTGCCTGTAATGCCACAACAGAGCACCTAATCTTCAGGTGTTCTGAAGATTGTATCAGGACTTCTTTGTGTGAGTCTTTCAATCAATTCCTACTGAACTTGAGTATAAGCTTTATAAAAGAAAGATCTACTGCCCTCTTTGTGATTCTCCACATAACAGCCACGCTTGCTTGACACATTAAGGATCACTGAATGTCTTTCGACTGTTTTGCTGTTTGATTATTCTAGCTTCATGGGTCAAATTCTGGCTGCAGTTAGAAACATATACCTGAAACTCTTAAGTCTTCTCATTTTCACTTTTATAGCAATGTAATAGAAGAACTCGGCTTTGATGTGATGAAAGAAGGAGCAAGTAGCGGTGTTTACATATTTCTACAACACTGAAATATATGTATTTTTTATGATGAAGTTTGTTTTGTGCTTTTGAGCAACAGGATGTTAGGTAAATTTGTGCTGTTTTCTACAAAGACTGTACCCAGCTGACATGATTGTACCATTAGAAGTAAAATCTTGGCATAGCTGAAGTTGGAGAAAGACATTTATATTACTCCTCTTTGGAAACCTGTCTATCAAATCTGACCATACCTGGGTGCAGCACAGCCATTTTAGGATGCATTATGTGGTAGGTGTTCTGCTTCATATCTTGAGTGCCAGGCAGGGCACAGTGGTGTTCAGAGATTTGAACCATGTCACTGATTAATAGTTCTATTAAACAGGAATAATGTTCCTGCACTTAAAGCACTTCATCATAATTAAATCACACTGCAGAATAGATAATAGACATTTCCTGTATAGTATCTGTCCTGAGGTTAGTCTATGTATATGCATCTACTAGTTAAGACACACGCACGTTAAGCAGCACATCAGCCCCTTTCTCCAGCCTTTCAAGATGCCCCTGTATGGCAGCTTTGCCCTCGAGTGTATCAGCTGTTTCCTCTAATTTGGTGGCAGCCAGGAACTTGCTGAGGGTGTTCCCATCATCCAGGTTATTAATGAAGATACTTCTTGTGGTTTAACCCCAGCTGGCAGCTAAACCCCACACAGCCATTCGCTCACTCCCTGCCAGTGGGATGGGGGAGAGAATTGGAAAAAAGCTAAAACTTGTGGGTTGAGATAAAGACAATTTAATAGGACAGAAAAGGAAGAGAAAATAATAATAATGATAAAAGACTATACAAAACAAGTGATGCACAATGCAATTGCTCACCACCCGCTGACTGATGCCCAGCCAGTTCTCAAGCAGTGGCTGTGCCCCCTCAGCCAACTTCCCCCCCCCCTTTTTTTTTTGTTCAGCATGACATCATATGGTATGGAATATCCCTTTGGCCTGTTGGGGTCAGCTGTCCTGGCCGTGTCCCCTCCCAGCTTCTTGTGCACCCCCAGCCTACTCGCTAGCAGGGCAGTATGAGAAGCTGAAAATTCCTTGACTTAGTGTAAGCACTGCTCAACAACAACTAAAACATCAGTGTGTTATCAACATTATTCTCATCCTAAATCCAAAACAGAGCACTCTACCAGCTACCAGGAAGAAAATTAACTCTATCCCAGCCAAAACCAGGACAACATTAAACAACGTTAGCCCAGGATCAAGCTCAGAAGAGCTACACTAGTGGCTACATGAACTTTAAACCACTGACTCTTTGAGCTTAGTGATTAAGCCAGTTTTCCAGCCACCTTGTAATCCACCCATCTCTCTAATTTGGCTATAAGGGTGCTTTGGCAGACTTTGACATAAGGTAATTAAAGGAAAGGCATACAACATCCATTGTTCTCTCCCACTTACCAACAGGGCCAGTTATTTCATCACAAAAAGCTATCAAATTACTCAGGAATTTTTTATCCCTGACAAACCCATGCTGGTTGTTCCTCATTACATTGTTTTCGTTCAAGTGCCTGGGAATGGTCTCCAGAAGGATTTGCTCCACAATCTTTCTAGAGACTGCGGCCAGGCTGAGCAGGCTGCACCTCCCTGATCACCTTTATGGCCCTTCTTAAACACAGGTGTGATGTTTGCCTTTTTCCAGCCATCAGAAATCTCCCCCAGTCATCACAGCCTCTCCAGGATGATAGATAACACCCTCTCCATGACATCAGCCAGCATCCCATCCTGTCCAATGAACCTGCATATGTTCAGCATTCCTAAGCGGTCCTTAACTCAGCATTTCTCTACCATGGGTAGTACTTCCCTCCTCATGATTCTGCTACAACGCACAGGTACTTGGGAGGCCTGCAAGCAGGTCTTGCCAACAAATACTAATAAAGATACTTATGATTGTACACATTCTTCTGTAGCTCTTAAAAAAGCTTTATAAAAGTAGGTATAAAACGAATAGAAAGAGAGGAGGTTTTAAATTGATTTTTTTTTTATTGGCCATATTTTGTAGCGCATGTTTGTTATGGCTAAATAGCTCAATGTCTTCCACATTCCTCAATTTAAATATTTGGTTCTGCATTGTTTTTCCTGGTTCAAAAGAGAAATGTTAACCTGAGAGATGAGGTTATAGGCATCATAAATGTATCTTGGTTTAGTCTGAGTTACAGTATTAATGTTTGGTTTAGACCATTTAGATTTAATTCATTCAGTTTTAAGGAACTCATGAAAAAAAACATTGCTAAGGGACTGAACCCAGCTCACTGGGCCTAAGATTCTAAAATTACATAAACAGAAGGACTACAGGAGCTTGAACCAGCAGTCACTGAGGTCATCAAGACTTTGGACTGGACCCATAGTTCCTGAAAACAATGTTTAAGGGGCTCAATGTTAAATTTTTACTTGGCCACAATGAATCCATTCAGTGAAATTTTGCACTATGTTATTACTTGCTCATCCCTATAACATATACCTCAACCACAAAAAAATATATAGCTAGCTGAAAAGTTGTTAACTGCATTTTCAAAAAGGAAAGATAACATTGGCGTTGTGGTTGTGTTCCTCTATCAGAGCATCTAGGTGTGCAAAAGGTTTGCCTTTGTACCAATGAGCAGGCTACTTCGATCATGTATTCTACTGTGCAGAAATAGTAAATATCACATTTTTCACCACTCACAATCACTGGGAAAGAAAATAGATAGAGCTGTCTCTTCTTTACGTTGCACAGGAACCACCTCTTACAGGGGAAGTTAAAATGAGCTGTTGGTGTAGACCAGAGGGAAGCAAAACCATAATATACTGGAGGAGAGTGTCTCAAAGGCACAACGTCTTCGAGCTGCACAGACTGCACACCATTCATGGATCGAGGCTGTGCTGAAAGGAACGGTCTAGCCCTGAATATTTTATTTTCCAGAACTCAGTCTAATGAATTCTTTTGCTGTAGAAGCAACAGATTAGAAATAGAGCTGTGAGAATATGACATATTTTGCACTTCCAAATGCAAACTAATTTAAAACTACCAATAATATGTTTTATAAGCCAAGTTTTATCCTGATGGGAATTGAAATGAATGAATTAGGATACTCTCCAAAGAGGATGTGATAATGGAAAAGCTCTTTCAGATCTTTCACTGCAGCAGCTCAGCACAGTAAACTATTGTGGTACAAATGACTGAGCTGATCATGAGGAAACAGCAAATTTTAGCAGGCTTTATCGCTAAAAGTATTAAGATGATCCACATTTTTGATAACTCAAAATGACAAATAATCAATCTAGTGTGCCTTCACAATGAACAAAATAACATGATTTCTCCAAAATTTCATGGATATTTTAGGTCTTCTTACTAACAGTATCTGCTGACTTTACAAGCCTTTTTCAAACCCCACATTAGGAGAGAAGCTGAATCTCAAGATTTTTTTAATGTATATTCCAAGTAAATCTTGATCTCTTTTCAGCAGAAATGAGCTGAGCTACAGCACATCAACCTAGCAAGCAAAATGGTTTAATTGCCCACAACATTTTCACCTTTGTTGAACTTTCTGAGGATATCAAAACACTTCTCATAGAATCAGACTGAAGATAATCTTGTGCGCAACATGCAAGAAACCTACTCATCTTTAGTTATGTGGAATATACATATAGGTGATACCAAGAAGGAACAGCAAAAGCAGAAAATATTGAATCTGTGAGAGTACAGCTTGTCTCCTGGGACAAGTGATCCATGCTGTTCCTAAAGGAGGAGGGGAAAAAAAAAAATCACTGCTGAATGAGAGATGCAGCAGTATTTTGAGGAACAAATGCTTTCTCTATTTAAAAGAACACTTCAACCTTTTTTTCTCAGTTCAGCTCAATAATATTCCTATAGTGAGGCGAAGTGCTTTTCAAGAGCATAGTATGAAAAGGGTTGGAAAATAGCATTTTCAATAATAATTGATATTTCCCATCACTTTAAAAAAATCTGCCTTGCACTTCAGAAAATTAAGTGGTTGGTTTTTCAAATGCAAGGATATACTGAAGTTGGACTAAGCAGTATTTTCAGAATAGCAGCCTCCACAACTCCTGGTGGAGCAACTTAAAAAAAAGAAAAAAAAAAAGAAGAAGAAAATTATTGGTAAAGATATTCCCCTCAGATATGAAATCTCAGTATATTAGAAGATGAAACTTTAGCAGTGTTCTGTTCCTCAATTTCAAGCAATGCAACATTTTTTCTATTAGACTAAAAATAACATGAAGTCCTTATGTCATAAGGAACTGAAAAATATCTTCTATCTCAATGTGGTTATCTTAAGACAGCCAGATCTTGGAGGGCAAAGACATTGTATAGCACTGGAGGATCTGATTCAAGCTGTCAAAATCTCAGAGATTATTTAAACCACAATGCTTGGTTTTACTTCCATTTTATCACTAAGAATTCTTTGGCACATGTGACAAAGGTTTATTGAGCACAATGACTTCAATTTAGTCTCTTTTCAAGCAGATACCAGAATACTTTACAAAATTGAACATTAATATGTTTTGGAAAATATCAAATATTTTAAATTATCTGCAGTTTGGATTGTTGAGGATGCTCAGCAGGAACCTGAGATACCAAGCCATAGTATTACTTGGTAACATATCTATTAAGGATCATACCTTCAGAAAATTCAGTAAGTGTACATGTTAATATAGAAGTGTTTACATGATACATGAGTGGTTGAAAGTAAATCAGTCTCTGTAGTTGCTTGCAATAGTTAACGTGCTACAAGATTTAATTTTTAATATAGCAGAATTATTCTCACACTTCTGAGAATAAGCTGTATCTACTCTTCACAGCATAACAGCTGTTAGACTTTAATAGACTTTCATCCTCCCAACTTACGAAACTTCTCCAGGAGAGCTTTAGAAATGAGGTGACTCATATTCTTCATGGGGAAGAATATTTTAATAATATTACTGTTACAAGATTTACTTTTTTAGAGGGAACAACTCTCATGAACACATCAAAAAGAACATGGTAACATCCAGAAGCTTCAGCCTGTATTGACTATATTATTGATTTCTAAAGACTTGCAATTAATAGAAAACGTGTCATTTGGTTCATATTACCACCATGTAAATCTATTCAATAAAGAACTATTTTGTTGTTGCAACCTCCTCCCAAGAAGTTTTGTTTATCAAACGCAGTTTCTGTTAGTACCCTGCTCTCTAATCCCCAACCTTGTGGAAAAGGCAAGCACATCTTATGAATTTCTAGCCTCTGAAAACACTGGAAGGAAGATCAGATGGTTAAAGGCAGTGGTAAATCAATGTAAGAACCCTTGGCCAGCCCTGCCATAGGCTTTTTTTGACAAATCATTGTATCTGTTTGTGTCTCAATTTCTCATTTACGAAGCAGAAACAATGATCCTTGTTGTCTATCTCCCATTTTGCATTTTCTTTCAGACTGTAAGCCTCTTTGGGAAAGACATTACTATTTGCAACATGTATGTATAGTGGCCAAAACAACAGGGTTTGGGTTTGTGCTGGGATTATTTGATAATACTGCTGCAGACTATAATAAAATAAATTCATAGCATACTGCAGCGACTGGATTGCTTACCCAAGTCCACGGTAGATGAAGATAACATCAGTACAAAGTATATCTGCATTTCAGAATACAACTGATGACTGCAGCTTGTGTGTGTGTTTAAATTAATATTTTCAAGTAAATACTTTAAAAGGAGGAAGGTTTTATTATTATTATTATTATTATGGTTCTCAGATGGAAATCAGTGCAAATCGTCACCATGCCAGTTCTCATCTTCCTACTGTCTACTTGTCTTTATTAAGGATAAACCTGGTTCTTGAATGCCTCGCTAATTCTCTGGTGAATTTCCACAAACACCAATTCCATCTAAACAATGGATTAACTAACACAGCTGTTTTGATTCAAAATGTCAGGTATGAAAAATAGATGGTCACTCCACATGCTCCATCCCTGCCATTCAAATGAAAAGTATCTGACAGGAAATAGTACTTTGTACGCTGTTTGCAAGACTATCCAAGGAGTTTTATAATGACAATAAGGGAGAGAAGTAGCGTAGGATAGTGGAAGGAAGTCCAATAACAACAATGTTCAGTGCACAGCTCACTGACCATGAATTGCCAAAAAGGGTATCTTAACCTCCACTTGGACAGCAACATTAAAAGTGAGGACTTTGGACAATATCTAGAGTGAAACCAAACCTGCACGCAGAAAAACCCAGGTAAGCCCTTGTGCTCACAATTGTTTCATCTTAAGTCTGCAGAAGCATAGGAAAGTAATGCTGACTAAACATCACGAAAGCCACTATTACAGGCTGACTCCTGTTGGGCAAAGTTTTGGTCGTACCTTGATGGTCAGAGATGCTAGCACCTCTCTAACCTGAAGCCCTCTAATCCTAGACCTGGCTGTCATTTCAACAGCTTCACTTTCCTGGTACATATTTCCCAGTTTATGAAAGCAGAAACAAATTATTAATTAATTAAATCTCTGAAGCTGCCAATAGGCTACAGGTTTTTAGCAGATTACTAAGCTGGAATCATGTTTATCACAGACGCAAGTGGCCAAGCAGTCCTTACATTAACACAGTTTCCTCAAACGGTGACCAGAATTGGTCTACATTAGCCTCTCACTACTCTGCTTGTAGAAATATAACACTCTCTGAAGTCTCTTCCATTCTGTATGGATTGGCTCCTTCACTTCATAATGTTAATGCACAAAAGAATATGCTCTACTTTCCACTGGCTTTTCATCTACAGGTGTGTCACACAAACAATACAAACTAAATGCCTTACAGAGCTAAATATCTAACTATAGAAATAAATACAAAACAGCAGAACACGAACTGAAGAACTAAACACCATTAAACTAGAGAGATAATTTTGCTAAGAAATTTGAAAACAGATTAAAGATTGAAAAGCCATTTATAAACTGCAGTGGTGTTCCACACAGTGGGAGCAGTGTGGCAAGAAAAATAAAAGACTAGCAGATGGATCAAAGAGGACACAAAAGACTGGAGGAAGTTTAAGGGGAGCATCATTTCCCTCCCCTTGATTTCCAAATTTTGAGCAGAAACTCAAACAGCAGCAACTGTGTCCATAAAACACAGCATGAAAAGTTTGTACCTCCTTGCGTGGATGAGAAACAGAGGGGAAGAGATGTGCTATGGGAAGATTAAAAAACATCTTAACGTGCAAAAGTTCAACCATCAATTAATAATAATAATGTCACAGTCCAGGAAAGATAAGAAAGCTTCAATATTGTTCTTTTCTGGGATATCTGATACTATGCAAATTTCTGAAGTAACTAATTCACAGATACATCTAAATGGCTGATAGAATTACAGCACATGCAAATCCTAAGAAATCTTAAGGAATTAATATACAAAAGGGAAAACTATCATTCCTAGTGCTTCAACTGACAAACAGCTCACTACCACTGGGCTTCCAAAATACCTGAATTTCTAGTTTACTCTCTCCCCCTCCTGATGGTTTTCCATTTTCTTATTTGAATTTCTGTCTTACTACTTGAAGAAATATGATAACCTAGGTTTCAAAAAAAAAAAACAACAAAAAGCCTCTACACGTTTGTTAAGATTATAGTATACAGGTAGCACAGAATGCAGGAGAAGGCACCAAATTAGGTGACAAGAGAAGAAGATCCCATAGCATAGTACGCTGTAGTAGCAATGTGATACAGTAAATGTGACTGAAAGGTGAGTCTCACTGAATCAACATGTGATTCCAATCTTTATTTGTCCTTTCACAAATTAAATGCAGCTGGGGCAAAGTGTAACACAAGGCTTAGGTGCAGAAAAGATCTTACAAGAGGGCTAATATTTATTGCTAGCTCACTCTTTCAAAAGCTCTAGGTTTGTGCAATTGAGGGCTGGGAAAGTCAGTTCTCTGCCCATAAAATGTGACATGTCCAACTGTGGCATGGTTGATAGTTACACCTCAGAGGGTGGTACTTTATCTTTACTTGAATCTTACAGCTATTTTGATTATGTCATCCAAAGAATCTCAGTTTGCAAGAGGATGTGGAGTTCTGTAAAACAGTAAAAATTGAGTTTTTTTAAGGTCAGTAGATCAACTGGTCAGTTGATTTAAGCAACTAGAGTACTTTGCCCAAATGGGGAAAAAATGTTAGTGACAGAATGAATGTAGCACCATGCTTCAGGGCGTTTCATGCATCCAGTCAGCTTTGCCAAAGAACTAAGCTTGTGAAAAGTAGTAAGTACACCTTATTTCATGCATCGCTTGCAATAACTGTTTTCTGTAGTTACATTTCTGTATTTCTGCTGCACTAAAAATATCTCCATGGAAGATAAGACAGGTGCTAGAACAACCAGATGGCACTTGCTTATATTTATAACATTCACGTCTGCTGGTAAACTATATGAAACATGATAAAAGATTAAGAAATGCCTGCACTATAGTGAGGAATAAAGGTTTAAACCTAATTTTTTTGAGGTTATGTAGTAATATCAGCTAACACTTTAAGACATTAAGCTGTACAATGCTAGAAGTCATCTGTAACTTGCAGAACGTTGGCCTCATGTAAACCAGAAATGAGCTAGCCTAAGTCCCTGATTCCAGGTATATTTCACACACATACATAACTGTTGGCATAAAAATAGTTCCATGATTACAAAACTATAATGCTTTTCAGAATCAAGGTTCATTCAGGACTATTTGCCCTCCTATCTTACCCTGGTGCAACTAAGAAAAAATAATACTTTTAAATTTACCAAATAAAATCTCCCTTTGTGTCTTGGTTCTGCTCCTGCAATGGTTAAAGTAATTCCTCCACATGCTGTGAGATTTTCTTTCTTCACCCTCCTCTAGGAGATCTGCACACATAAATGCAATACCATTAAAAGATACAATGAGTTCTTCAAGTTCACTTATGAAGAAAAACTACCAAAAACAAATGCCTGACCTGGCTGAAGGGGTCCCAGATCATCATCTACTGCAGAGAGACCTTCTGTCACTTATTAGCACTGCTTCCCTTTCAAGAGGTAAGAAGTAACTCCATGAACATTTTTTCTCTCAAAAACAGTAATACTTGGAATTCATTTGACTAATCAGGTAATACCTGAGCCTGCTATTCCCTCATAGTCAAGAGAACTCGTGTCCAGAGAATGATTAACCTCACTGGAAACTAAAATAAATCAGAAAAACCGCACCCTGAAATGCACCTTCTTCTCTCCATTTGCTCTAAAAAGAGCTCAAGATGACCAACACAGCTTAACAGTACCTACAGTATAGCATGTAGGGTAAATGAGATATCTAACACCAGGTTTCCTGTATGCCAAATTTCCAGCTGCTGAAGTGTTTTATACCCTTTTCTGCAAGATTGAAGGCCTCATTAATAGATTTGTCTCCCATTAAAATATCTGCTCACTATTACCGTGTTTAAACACAAAGACTATCCTATTAGCGTTTCTGCAGTTCTGGAAAGCAATCCCATATTTCTTGACATAAACCCATTCCAATTTGCCAGTACACCGTCTGCACTATATACGCCACGCTCAGGTCTGACCTGCTGCTAGTGGTCACACCAGTACCAAACAGGGAAATTATACAACCTCCCAAATCTTACCTGAAATTCCTCAGGTTATACAGCCTTTAATTAAATTATTCCTCTTGACTTCTTCAGTGCTCTGGGAGTACATGCTTAGCTACCTACCCATTAGGATCCCAAGTCTTTTCCAGAGCTACTGTCTTGCAGTGAAGTCGCTGTTTCTATAAACATCTTGCATTTTTTCCTCCTAGATGTGCGACTACTATGCCTCACAGAAACACCAAGACACTGACATGAGCACTTCAGACCTCTGTAAGGTTCAGCAAATGATGCCCCGTTACCGTCCTCATTTCCACTCCTCCTCCTCTCTCTTCCCTCTTCATTTTCTAGAGTTCCCTCCTGTCCACTCTTCTTCAATCCTTTCCTTAGGCCCCACCAACTCGACCTCATCTCCACTCCCGCCTTCATTCCCAGTGTTGTGCTTAACCTGCCGCTCTCTTCACGTGCAATACAGGAAAGTTAACGCTTCCCCACTTAGGTGGGTAAATTTTTAGCCCCATCTTGCTGTTCCTCCACTTCTCCTGCTACCTCCCACCTACCCAACAGACTGTTTTCAAACGCCACCTGTGAACCTTCCCCCTCATGTCAAGCTCCGAAATCAGCTTAAAATCCACCTCAAGTACTTTATGCAAACCAGCTCTCACAAAATCCCACAGGACCCATTTCTGACCCAAGCTCAACACCAACGCTCTCCCGATCCCCTTCGACATTGCCACCTGCCCACGAAGTCAAAGGGCCTTTTTCTACAAGTTTCCACTTCCTTGATCACAACTGCCTATTTACGGCAGCCAAAACATCTTAATATCGCCCTGATGCTCCCCGTGGGACACCTGCGGTCCCCAGCAGGCTGGCGCTGAGGAGAGGGCTCTGGGGTTTGGCGAGAGGAGCCCCAGCAGGGCTAAACCCGCGGAGGTTTTCCCGCCACTCTCCCCTCAGGCCTCCCTCACAGCGCGGCCGGCGAACGAGGAGGAACGGCGACCCGGGCGAGGCCCGCGCCAGGCAGCGGCCGGCCGGCCCCGGGCACGGCGGACCCGGCAGCCGCCGCCCTCCCGCCTCGGGGGCCGGGCGGGCGGCGGCGGCTCCGCCCCGCTGCGGGGGCCGCCCGCGCCGGCAGAGGCGGCTCCCTTCGCCCCTGTGACGCCGGCGGCGCTGGAACACCTGGAGGGGCGGCGGCGGCGGCGCCTCCGGCTCGGCCCTCCCCTCCGCTCCGCTCCGCTCCGCTCCGCTCCGCCGCGGGCAAGGTGAGTGCGGGAAGGGGGGACCCGCTGGGCTGCGTGCCGGGGACAGCGCGTTCCGCCCGCAGCCGCCGCGGCCGGTGCCGGGTGGGCGCCGCCTCCCCCGCGGGCTGCCCGCCCGCCGGGGGGAAGGAGGCGGCGCGGCGGCCGGGCCTGGGGCGCTGGCGCCCGCCAGGGCTTGGCGGCGGGTGTAGCCGGGGCCGGACCTGTCCGGGGGTGGAATTTCCGAGGCGCAAGATGGCATCTGCCCCACCTTTTTGCCTTGCGTTTTCCCCCTCCCGACGTGCGCTTATCTCGCCATGATCATTGCATTTATCCGTTTCTGCCTCCCTTCCTCCCGCACATCCTCTCTGGCTGGCTGCCCGCTGGGAGCGGGGAGGGTGGGGAGGAAAACGGCCGCTTCTCCTCCGCGGTTCCGGCTTGGCTGCCAGGCTCCGCGCTGAGGCGCAGGTCGTCCGGCCGCCCTGTGCGCCCCCCTCCCGGGCGGCCGCCCTTGCTTTTACCTGAGGGCTCCGGGCCGGCTGGTGGTGAGGGGTGACGGGGCTTCCTGTGGCTAACATAGTGCCAGTTATCGAACCAGGCACCGAGGCGTTAACAGCTGGTGGAATTGGAATTAAAAAAAAGAAAACAGACCCCAAACGTCCCGTTTAAAGCCTGTATTTTCTGAAGGGTTGAGCTTGATAATCAGATTTGATCTGCATCCATCCACCTGGCACGTGAATGTTGTTTATCTGCTCCAGCCATTTAGAAGAAGAAGGGAAAAAAAAAAAAATTACTTGAAACATAAGGTTAGTTTTTAGTAAGAGGAAAGGGTGAAGGGCACTGTGCTCTTTTACGCGTTGGTATCACTGTGTGTACGTTCAGCGCCAAATGTAAATAAGTCTCCTGTTCCACGCTGTTTGGCGGAGCGCCGATAGCCTCAAGGTCCTGCCTGGGCCCTCTTAAAACAGTAATTCAGTTTAGCCTCTGTCCAAATTTATAAATGTGAACTGAGCTGGGTAATCCCAGGGGTACATCGTTTAAACCCCTACCCCCAAGTTACATTGTGTGGATATTTTGGAAGGTTGGTATTGGAGTAGTTCTTCTGTTTGGTTGTTTGTAATGTTTTGCCCCTGCCTGCAAGCCTTGCTTTAAACCGAGGTGACCATTTATTTCCAGAAAGCACCTATTTGTTGGGATTCCCCCAATGTTCCATTCTGTTATCCTCTTTCTTTCAGTTTCTGGATGGATTTTATTTAATTTGGATCTTAGAAAACAGCTGTGGCTCTTGTTGCAGAGCAGACTTCTTTGCAGTAAACTGTTCTCGTGTTTCCGTCTAGCAAGGCTGTTGTTGTAAGGAAAAAACTGTGTTTGATCACTTTTCCAAAGTGTTGGGTAGAGAAAATGGCGGGCTGGGTTTTGGAGTCTGTAGTGCAGGCTGCATTTTGTTGTGGTCTTTCATCTGATTTTTTTTCAGTAATCTACTCTTTTTCCACTTTGTCCAGGGTTCCCAAGGAGTGAGTGGAAGTACCCACTTGACAGTGCTATCAGCCTGGCACTGGTCTAGGAGTTAAGAGTTCTAAGTGGTACTTAGCATGAAGTCCAGGAACATCTCATTTAGACATTAGCAATTTTTTCATACTGCCCTTTGAATAGGGTAGCCCATTGATTTAAACTGAGTAGCTTTACGTTTTAAGATCTGTGTTAATGGCACTAAAGAAGGAATTTAGCATAAAGCCACAGAGGTCTTTTGTATAGTAAACTGCCATAACTGGTATAACCAGTCATGCTTTTCCCATGGCAAGCTCTACTGGAAGATGATGTGGCAGTTAAATGCTGCCAAACCTTGGTCTAAATGAGTTTCTGAGGTTCTTTACTGTCAAAGCTTTGTGGGTTAAACATTGTTATTTTCAGAAACAAGGCATGCTCAAGAGTTAGATGCTGGTAATTGGAATTTGCTTGCTTCTTAATTGAGATAGAATTAAGTGCTTTTAGATAATGGTGATTTCTTCCATTGTGTTTGTGGGAGCTGAGATTCAAATATGCATGTTGCTGAAGGTTTGCAGGCTCAAGAAGACCAGTTATGACTGTATGGAAGGGGGAAGGTTTCTTGAACATTTTTCTTTCACAAAATTATATTATTGGGGTATGGAGGGAATCGCATAGTGCAAAGTAAAATTCCTGTTGAACCCTGCTACAGGGTTGGGATTTTTCCCCTTAGCAGAGTTTCAAGCCCACCCATCTTGCCTGTTCTTCTCTGTTATCCATTCTCTACAGGGCTGCTAAATTGTTCTGATGAATTCCCAAGTAGCCTTTTCTGGAAGAAATGAATAATAACAGCTCTTTTCAGTCTTAAACTAGTGTTGAAAGCTGTTGGTACGAGTTGGCAAAAAAAAAATGTGCTAATATCTCAGCTAAACTAAAAGTCAAGAAATGCTCTCAAAGACTCTTTTTAATACTTTTTTTTCAAAATCTCCTCCAACAGTGTTGCTCCAAAGTAGTTGATTCTTCAAGATGTTTTGCCACTTCTCAACCATAAAATCACTCTAAAGACAAAATTATGCCATGTGATGCAGAAGCGTTAAAAATAAAAAATCCTGGAGAGTGTTAAACAAAGAATCAAGCAGTCAAGAACAGTAGAAACATTTGACCTTTTCCATGTTGCTAAGTAATAATAGTCTCACGGTAGTTTTTTCCTGTGGCTATTGTTAGCCATGGCAAACCGAGGGGCATTTTGACCGGTTATACAATCATTTACGTCAACCTTGGGAACTGTCTGTTCTGAGTCACTGAAACAGTACTTGGGTCCATCTTGCGAGTAGCTTCATAGGGATCACCGCGGCTTTAGGAACAGTCAGCTGGACTGCCAGGATCTGAGAACAGTAATAGAAAAGTTGAGTAGACTGCATCTATCAAGAATATACAGCCTGTGTTGATCACGGCGTTTGCTCAAAGGGCGGTGAAAGAAGATCACCCTGTGATCTTCTTGTGTTGTGCATGCTAAAACTGTTTTGTTAATCAAATCTCTTATCCATGGATGTGAAGTGATCTCCTGAGGGAATCTGGAGAAAATTATTTTCCGCTGTTCCCTCCCCCAGCATTGTTTCCCCTCGGGTATAATAGCATTGCTTCCTGGCTTCTGCATGGATGAAAAGGGAGGAGAGAGGCAGAAACCTGACAATGTTGACTGTGTCAGCAAATAGAGTATCTAAATAAGAGAGCCATTAGTTTGAACTTCTAAAACAGAATTTGTTCGTATTTATTATAGTATACATGGGAAAAGGGTTTCATGATTTTTTTTTGTACATCTGCTGCTTTTCTCATAGCTTCTATAAAGGGAAGGTTTCCTAAGATTGAGACTTTAGTCTGATTACAGGTAGAATGTGTCACAAAAACCATCTTCATATTGTCTTTTATAATCTATGCATAGCAGGTGTTCCATATGGCATTTTCTTTACTAGCATTTGGCTACTAAGTTTAAAAATACTGGTTTTTAAACTAAGAGAAAAAATGTGTATTACAAAACAATTTGATAGTCATTTCAGAGAAATGAAACAAGTCTGCATTTAGAATGAGGTTCAATACTGGATTGCATATATCCCCAGCTTTGCTCATTTGCAGAGTGAGGTTAGGCCTGCCACTCGACGACTTATATTCAAATTGGTTTTCTGTAAAACACACACAATACTTATGATACTTACCTGATTCTTTCCTAAGGACATTCGCTCAGTGTTCTTCACAAATATAAGTGGAAAACTAGTAGTCAAGTAAAAGATGTTACGTGAGGGCAAACTGATACTGTGCTGTTCTTCTACTATTTCACAATAAGCAGCTGAAAGAAATTTAAAATTAATGTTATGTGTAATTAAATAGCTGTGTCTTTATGTAAATGATAAAGTTCTACATGCAAGTTAACTTATCTAGAAAGGGCTATTGTTTGCTAGTCAATCTTCCAACTGTGAGTCTACCAGCATTTATTTGAAATATTTTGTTCTGAGACTACACACTGTGTCATGACTACATGTGCCATTCCTATCGGTGTTTTTGAGATAACCCACTATTTTTAGGAATTTATCATTCAACTGTTTAAAAAAAACCAAAAAAAAACAAAACAAAAAAAAAAAACCACAACAAAAAAACCCAAAAAAAAACAAAAAAAAAAACAAAACCCAGCTTCAAGTGTCATTTCAATACACATTATGCTCTAGAAAGGAGATCACTTATGCCTGTAAGTTTATGACTTGATAGTCTTTGGAATAACATGACAGGCGTATAGTACTGAATAGACACAAAATTGTTTTCTGGAGAGGAATACTGACAGTTGACTTAGCCTTGCACTTCGTGGGAGCAAAAACAGGTTTTAAAAAACATGGTGACATAGTGCCAAATTTCCACTTTTTCATATTGGCTAAAACTTACTGCTAACCGCTCGAGTACTGAAAACCAGAGCAGTTCGGGTGGATTGATACTCTTAAGTTCTAGGTATAAGTGAGCAATAAATTTCCAATGTGCGAATTTGCTCTGTTTATCTGCCGCTGTCTATTAACTTCTATGTATCAGAGTTAGGAATAGAAAAATAAAGGACTAAATGGTAGCATAAGAAACAGGGCCCTGGATATCATCCTCTCTTTAGGCTACACCAGGCAATCAAGCAGAATAATTTCCTATGTTAATTGTATATTGTGAAATAATTATTCTGCCTTAGAAGTAAGATAATTGGTTTTGGAATAAAGTAACTCTTAAGAGTACTCTCTGCAGTAGCTATTGGTCATCTGCCCTGCACAGAGAGTATGTGTAAAATTCAGTGAAAGACAGATCATTATATACTTAACTTCAACAGTACTACTCATTTTGTTGGATGTACTGTTTGCAGACAGGTGCCTGGGTAGTGCTACAAAATGACAGAAAATAGACCCAAACATCCAGATTTCTTCATACCTTGTACATGGTTTCTAATGGTGCAAGTCCTTAATCACACAATCTTAGTAATTTAAGATACCTGCTTGTATTACTGTGGTTTGTTCTCCATGCAATTTACTAGCTTGAAGAAGAAGGGAAAGGGAGTGTTGTACTGGCTCAGAGTACCTCTTTGAAAAACAGACTCCAAATTCTCTGATACTTCTGTTGTTTTGAGTACATGGTTGGGGTTTTTCTGCATGTTGAATTTAGTTTTTAATATTTCTTTTTTTTTTGTTCTTTAATCCTTGAAAAGATCAAGACAAATAAATGGAATGGAATAAATAAACTTTTTGCTGGGGTGTCTCATAAACCTCAATAGTGAGGAGAAGGAAACGGAAGAAATTGTGTACAGAAATGTTAGTTCCAGATGTGCTTGCAGTGAAAGAAAAATTTGTTCCAGTGAGCTTATGGGATGTGGCTGTGTCCTAAGCACAATGCGTTACTCAGTATGCTGCTGAATCTTTATTCCCCAGTAATTCAACAGACCACCATGAAATCCCAGTTCTAAGAGAAGTGGAGTAGAGAAGTGCCCTTACTGCATGATTTAGCCGTGTAGTTCAGGTGCTTCGTGCAGAAACCATCATTTCTGTGCGCTCAGAGGACAGTGGTGCGGCTCTGGTTCAGGTGCTCAGAGTTGCACTTCGGAGGTTCTGTTTGCTATCTGTACAGGGGGCTTAGTATTGAGAGGCTCATATGGTAATTTAAGTACCACGGCTGGATAATTGGGGTCAAACAGCATGAATTTCTTTCCCCTTCCGCACCTCCCAGGTGTATGAATATAGCAGATGTCCCTCTCTGTGTAACAGATGCTGTTTCTCACCCTGTGCTTAAGAATGTATGAAACTTCTTTCTAGATATCAGCTCCTGTAATAGGTTGTAAGAGTAATCCTGTTGATACAACTCCCTTATAAGATTGCAGTATTTCCTCTCCTGAGAAGTTGTGGATAATCTGTAAGATACACTCTTCCCTGGATAAGTAGTAAAGCTGTGGATCTGTCTGAGCCAAAGGAATAGACAGAAAGTTATAGTGGATGGAAGGAGTTGCTAATGCAGCACTTGCAGACCAGTTCTGCAAACTTTTTGAATTAATAAACAAGTGCAGCAGTGAGTAGTCTAATGGAGTGGAAATACTCCTGGATTTAAAGCTAAGCATGGATGATTCTGCAGGATTAGAACATCAATGATGAGTGTTAAGAGCTTTAGAGGAAAAATTAAATCTTGTCATTTGTCATGTTGATATAACTTAAAGTCTAGATTAATTTTAGCTGAATTACAGTGGTAGCTATTCATGTAGTTAGAGTAGGAATACTTGTAAGTCTGTGTGTAATCTTGGTGCAGAATGTCTATATAGAACCAGGCTTCAGTTTTCACTCTTTTCCTGCATTGACAATATGGATAATTCAGACCAATAGGCTGCTCTGTTCTCTTTTGCTTGGCAAAGGCAAAGTGAAATGCAGTTTGAAGCTCCTGACTCACTGGGTCTGCGTGTTTGTAGGCAGACCAGGGAAGATATAGCTGTGCCCTGCCTGATCTTCATCTTGCAGCGAGACTGCTTCTTGCTTTGGAGGCCCATTTACTTGATTCAGTTTGATCACAGCTTCCAGGGAGCAGAGTGGGGGAGACAGGTTGTCAGCCAAGAGCTGTTGAAGATGCACAGATGGCATTGATTCCCTCACCTAAGCACATTTTCTTCCCTTCAGAGTATTTTACATAAATGAAACTAACTCTCTTATCTTTTACAGATAGAACCCTTAAAATTCTTTTTATTTTTTGTTACTTAGTACCACTCTACTATTATGGTATTAAAAGTTTCTTGGAAGAGTATTCATTTTAATAACACTGTTATATTAAGTAAATCGACTGCAATGCATGATTCTGCCATATTTGAAGTATAAGTTGCAGGATTTTTAAGGTGCGGAGAGTTTGTTGGGATTTGAAGAACCTCAGAATGTATTAGCTGCTTTGAAAGGATAGTTAACTGAGAGGACAATGCTATTGGTGAAAGTGCAGACTCTTCTGTGTCTTTTTTGATGAAGACATTGCTTTCACATAAGGCTTGCTGAATTCTGTTCTGCCTCTTATTTGGTTCCCTTTTGTTGTTTCTGGAAACGTCTCAAAAGAATGTATTGGTCAACCTACTGTCTTCCTATATAAGTGTGGTAGGTCACCTTTGATGTTAAATTTGATCTGTCGATCAGCATTTATAACATTTTTGCAAGGATTTCAGCTCACCTCTTGGTTCTGAGAAGTTGTGATTAGATCAATAGTTTGTTTTAGATAGTCTTCACAGCTGGAAAGACTCCTCTTTTCTGTCTCTGGTTGCTTTCTGCTTTCTTCTATAAGATCTGTTGTCTAAGCTGTTAAGAGGACAGTAAGAGCTGTGTAACCAATGCTCAGCAAAGGACAGACATTTGAATTAGGGGAAAAGATTTTTTTTTTTTTTAATTGATTTCCCCATAACCTACGAGAGCATTAAGATCTGAATTTCACCTTGCCACGTGACACTTCTTATATTTACTGTCACTGGAAAAGAAAAATTACCTGAGTGACATTGATATATAGAATTGTTTGTTATCAGTTTAGCTGTTGGAGAGAAGGCACTCATACTGTCTTTTTCTTACGAGTAATCTTCAGATACTACTTGTACAAAGTTGTTCAGCTCTTGGAAAACTGGACAACTTATGCTGCAACAAAGTATAATAAAGCTAAAAAAGAGAAGCAAGCATGTACAAATGTTGTACAGAGCATGAGCTAGAAGGCAAGCCTAGGGTATGCTGAAGTTTAAATCACTCAAAGCACCATGATAGCATTTTCCTGTTTGCACAGAAAAATGTAGATGGTGTATTCAAATGGACTTGGAGAATATAGAGAATCAAAAGATTTTCCATACGAATAGAAATGCCATTCGATAGTGAGGGTGCCCTTCCATCAAGTTTCATTCCAGCATCATGGCTAATAAAATATCTCAGTAGGAAAACAGGATGATGCAGTACGCCAGAAATATTATGAAGTTCTGTGTGCATTCCAGCTATTTTTGCTACCCATGGAAGTAATTTGTGGGTAAATAGCCTACAACCCAGATAAACTCTGCCACAGATGCAGAGGTGCCATAGTTGGCTGTTTGCAGGGCCATCTTGGTTCCAGCATGTCTTGTTAGCTGTGGCAGAGCACTATGTGAATACAGCTGTACCGCTTCTGAAGCCAGGCTGTCTAGAAACAGTTCGGCTGTACTTCACAGTGCCCAGGCTGATAGGCTGTGCCAGTCCTCTCTGGTGTCAGTGTGCAAGCAGGGAGGCTTGTGGAATGTGATGCTGAGGCTTCTTGGTGGCACTTCAGAGGGCCAGATCAGGATTTTCAAGGTTTCGGCAGGATTATGAACCCAGCTGGTTCCATATAGAAATGGATGTTTCAGCACTCTGGTCCCTTGTGTTCTGGGCAGACTTATTTTGAATAGGGCCAGCTCAGGTTTAATGCTGAAACTGAGGTAACATCTGTCTGTCTCAAAACACTGGGAAGCACTTGCAAAATTACTGGAGCTGTGTGTGGACTTCTTCAGGAGACCTCAGATCCAGCACTGTGCAGCAATAAACATGGATTTGTGTACAGTCAGCTGTAATGTAGCACTGTTTTCCCTAGCATGCTCTAGAGCACCTCTGTTTGCTCCCTGCCCCCGCCCCCCATATTATCTAGAGTATCCCTACCTTTTGTTAGCTAAGATAAAGGCTGTCTGTCATGAATGTCACAAGTGTTGCGTAACTCTTTAGCATCAAAGATAATGGAAACTTTCTGATATAAATGCTTTCTGATGGGGTGGTGAATGCTATTTTTTTAAAATCAGTGTCAGCATAATATTATTTCTTGAAACTTTTAGCGTTAATACACTGGGAAGAAAAAAGAAATAAAGTACCTTACATCAACTCCTTGTGGCAAATTAGGCTTGTTTTTATATAAAAAAACTGTATGACAACATAGGTTAATTTTATGTTTGACTGCAGTTTTGGGGGAAAGTATTGGTGGACTCTAGTTATTGTCATGTGCTTCTACTGTAGTCAGCTTTGGCAGAGCAACTCTGTTCGGGGCATCTATGTCTTGTTCTTCGAAAGCATAAGAGAGTTCAAAACCTAAAGCAGTCAAAGGTTATGTGCTCATTCCTTTGTCTCTCTGCAGCCTCAGGGCCAGCATTTCACGACTGTAGGGAGTCTTTGTTACATGGTTATGAAGTGTCCCTTTTAATTTCTTCATACTTCCCTGGGCTGTTTCCAGTCCCCTTTTATTCACATATCTCACTTTTTGTGGCTAGACTTATGACTTCAGGATTTCTTTTAAAAACCTCATTGCTTTTAACTATCCCTGATGCTTTTGATAATGTCCTTTGTTACAGTTCAACCAATTTCTTAACCCTCTTTGGTTCCTGGACTTGGAATAGAGAGTAACAACACATGAAGTTAGAGATTATAAAAATAAATAAATTATTTATGGCCCTCCAGGTAGGGCCATTCTCCCTGGCTGCAGTGTAGAGCACATTTTTTACATCTTGTCCTGCCCAGACTGGCCCAAGGGCTACTACAGGAACTACCTCCTGTTTAATTTTTTCAAAGGCTTGTCGTTGTTCAGGGCCCCATTTGAAATCATTCTTCTTCCACGTCACTTGATAGAGAGGGCTTACAGTCAGACTGTAATTTGGAATATGCATTCTCCAAAACCCCACAATGCCTAAGAAAGCTTGGGTTTCTTTTTGCTAGTTGGTGAAGATATGGCTGTTATTTTGTTGATCACATCCATTGGGATCTGAAGATGTCCATCTTGCCATTTTATTCCTAAAAACTGGATCTCCTGTGGAGGTCCTTTGACCTCACTTTGTTTTATGGCAACACCAGCCTTCAGAAGGATTTGGACTATTTTCTTCCCTTTCTCAGGAACATCTTCTGCTGTGTTGACCCACACGATGATGTCATCAATGTACTGAAGGTGTTCCGGAGCTCCACCCTGTTCCAGTGCAGTATGGATCAGCCCATGGCAAATGGTAGGGCTGTGTTTCCACCCCTGGGGCAGTCGATTCCAGGTGTACTGGATGCCTCTCCAAGTGAAAGCAAACTGTGGCCTGCACTCTGCTGCCAAAGGGATTGAGAAAAACGCATTAGCGATATCAATTGTGGCATACCATTTGGCTGCCGTTGACTCCAGTTCGTATTGAAGTTCTAGCATGTCCAGCATGGCAACACTCGCGGTGGCATAACTTCGCTCAGGCCATGATAGTCTACTGATAGTCTCCACTCTCCATTGTACTTTTGGAGTGCTCATATGGGACTGTTAAAGGGTGAACAGGTCTTATTGATCACTCCTTGGCTCTCCAGTCAATAAATCAGCTTATAGATGGGAACAGGGAGTCTTAGTTGGTGTGCTATTGCCGCTGGTGCACTGTTGTGGTAGCGGTCAGCACCCATTGTTCTTCAACCTTTAGCAACCCCACAACAGAAGGGTCCTCCAAGAGTCTGGGCGAGGTGGACAGCTGTTTAATTTCTTCCATCTCCAAGGCAGCTATACCAAAAGCCCACCTGTACCCTTTTGGGTCCTTGAAATACCCTTCTCTGAGGTAGTCTATGCCAAGGATGCACGGAGCCTCTGGGCCAGTCACAATGGGGTGCTTCTGCCACTCATTCCCAGTTAGGCTCACTTCGGCCTCCAATACAGTTAACTGTTGGGATCCCCCTGTCACTCCAGCAATACAGATGGGTTCTGCCCCTGTATAGCTTGATGGCATTAAGGTACATTGTACACTGGTGCCCACTAGAGCCTTAGACTCCTGTGGGTCAGATGTGCCAGGCCATCAGATCCACACAGTCCAGTAAACCCGGTTGTCCCTTTCCTCCACTGGGCTGGAGGCAGGGCCCCTCTAGTCCTGGTTGTAGTGTTCATTACTCATTTCTTGTAAATATGAGTCAGAATCCCCTTCATTAAGATCAGAAGTAAGATAAGATCATCTGTTCTGTCTGGGGAGCTGCCCACTGGAGACTGGAGCAGCAATTTTCCTGGAAGAACCCCCATTTGTGCTTGTTTTTCTTTGCAACTCACATACCTGTGCCTCTAGGGTCAAGGTAGATTTTTCCATGCTTCTTCCTCATGTCGTCTCCGTGGTCACACAGGTAAAATCGCAGGATGTCCCGTGGTGTGTACCCTCTATATCTCCTCTTTTGAGCAGAGGAATGTTTACTCCTAATAGCTGAGATATGAGATACTGGTCCATGCAGATGGGGAGTAGGACCTATCCTCTTTGAGTTGCTGGAACTCCTGGCAGTTTCTCCACAGCCAAGATGAGGGAGGAAGAAATATTTTCTTTGTATTGCTGGATTTGACCAGCCAATTCATCCACCTTTTGTCCCTCCCAGTCATTCCAGGTCATTAATGCCAATGAGTTGGCATACAACGCTGGTGCATTCCATACAAACTTCCACCTCATGGGTTGTGTGCAGCGGACTTCATCTGGATCTTTGGATAACTGCTTGTTTTCCAGGTCACCATAAATCACCTCCAGCATGACTAATTCCCTCAGGTACTGGATAGCTCTCTCCATGGTGGTCCCCTTGCCTAGGTGGTATATAATATCTTGCTTGAAGGGATACCTTTCCCTTACACCTGACGGGAGTCAACTCCAGAGGCTGAGGGCTTGTGCTCCTTTTCCAATGCTTTGTCAATGCTCCCTTCCCTAGAAAGGGTCCCAGCTGCTTGGCTTCCTTACCCTCTAATTCCAGGCTACTGGCCCCATTATGCCAGCATTAGAGCAGCCAGGTGACAATGTGCTCGCCTGGACAATGGCTGAAATCTTTTCACATATCTTGCAGCTCACTCAGGGATAGGAATCAGGTGGTTACCATCTCATTTATGAGTTCTTCCTCTTCTTGTAATGGCCCTGCTTTTTCATCATCCCTTATAAAATGAGCTGACTTTCGCTTCCAATATTTCTTCTTGTGTATGGGGTGACTGATACTGGCACGGGTTGGTTCTCTGCTTCAGCTGCAGTGCCTGTTGCCAGGGTTGGAGTAGCTGCAGCGCCTGTCATTTTGTCGTCAGATCCAGAGACCTTCTTTTCCCGTCGAGGGTTCTGAATAGTGTTGTGCAGGGCTCAGAAGGCACGGGCCAGGCCCCAGCACATTGCAGTGATTTGTGTCTCTCTGGAATTGCCAGGGTGACAGCATACTTCTTCCAAATATTCTACTAATTTTTCAGGATTCTGTACTTGTTCAGGGGTGAAGTTCCAAAGCATTGGAGATGACCACCGTCCTAGGTACTTGCCTATACTATCCCACACACCCTGCCACTCATAACTATGCAGCCTCAGGGCAGATCTCTGGGTGGTATTTTTAAATAATTGAACCCTAAGCAAGACCTGAAACACATTCAGGACACATAGCAATAGGAATGTGCTGGTTTGAACATCCCAAGGACATGAAAAATTCTCAAGAGCTATTGTAGTTAGCCTGGAGGAGAAGGGGAAGGTGGAGGAATGTGTTTCCCCCATAGATTGGCTTTCCAAGGAGAAAAAGTAAGAAGTGTAATTATTAATGCTTTCTGATAAATGGCTCCCAAAGTGCAGAGATGACAGTAATGCTGAGTACAAATACCAGATTGGTCTCGTGACCAATAATTTTATCATACCATGAGCCAGTGTTACACCGTGCAGGAAGGCAATAATCTTAATCCCCCTCCTAGGGCTGATAAACAGCACATAAATACTGATAAACAGTATATATGGCAAGTAAGGTGTTACTTAACACAACTCTGAGAGCAAATAAATCAACATTGTAACCAGCGACTATTAAACTAATATAATGAATGCTTGTAACAAATTTGTTTTAACACGCTCTGGTCAGATCTGTTGTTATCTCAACCCTTCGAGCCCCACATTGGGCACTAAAAAGGACTGTTGTGGTTTAACCCCAGCCGGCAACTAAGCCCCACACAGCCTCTCACTCATTCCCCCCCGGTGGGATGGGGGAGAGAATCGGAAGAGTAAAAGTGAGAAAACTCATGGGTTGAGATAAGAACAGTCTAATAATTGAAAGAAAATGTAATAATAATGATAATAACAATAATAATAATAATTTGTAATGAAAAGGAAAATAACAAAAAGAGAAAGAAAACCCAAGAAAGACAAGTGATGCAAATGAAAAACACATGCTCCACCAACCAACTGATGCCCAGCCTGTCCCCATGCAGCGTCTGCGCCCCAGCCAGCTCCCCCCAGTTTATATGCTGAGCATGACATCATATGGTATGGCATATCCCTTTGGCCAGTTGGGGTCAGCTGTCCTGGCTGTGCACCCTCCCAGTTTCTTGTGCACCTCCAACATTCTCGTTGGCGGGTCAGTATGAGAAGCTGAAAAGTCCTTGACTGCTTAGCAACAGCTAAAATGTCAGTAAGTTATCAACATTATTCTCATCCGAAACCAGGACACTTCTTTTTTTAGGGACACTGGTTTCCAGGAGAGGCAGGTGGATGTGTACCATTTGTAAGGCCAGTGCCTTAAACCTGTTCCCTGTGTTGGTTGTTTACACTTTGTTCCACATAATATGCATGTTATTCCATTTAGATAGACTGTTCTTTGCTTCCTGTCAAACCAAGCATGCTGCTGAGTAACTGAGTCATGGATGTGTATACAAGCTAAATCCTGTGTTCTTATCTCACTGGTACACACCCACAGTTTACTTAAAGAGGACCAGTATTAAAACAGTGAAGTCAAGCATAAAGGCGTTAGAAAACTGGAGTTAATGTTGCCTGTGCCTTATGGCTCTAGAAACTACAGTAAAGCCATGACCAATGCTGTCCATTCTGTATTTTGTCTGACTCGATGCTATAATGCAAACAGCAATCTGAAACAGTCTTTTCTTCCTCTTTGTTTGTCATTTGGCTGTTGGCCTTTACATTTTAACTCTGCTCTGAAGACAGAATCATGAATTTTCTCATGGTCTCTCCTGCAGTGCTTATGAGCACTTCACAAAAATTCCAATTCAGGAAAATTTCCTGCTTTGATATAATCTCACAGCATCTCATGGAACTTTGCCAGGAAGTTTCACAGGTACTGACAGCAGAGAGGTTCATTTCAGAAATCTGGGATTTGGCTCCATTTGGCTCCAAATGGAAGTGCATGTTCTTCACGGTTGCAGGAAGCACTCAGGTTATTTGCATTCCCTTGTTAGGTTCCTGCAATCTGTTCCAATCCCTTTGCCACTCCAGTGGTAACCGTGCTGTCTGTAAGCAGCACCTTGCTAGATAAGTTTCCAGTGTCACATTTCCCCATTGCAGCCCCTTTTCTCTCTCACCCAGATTAGTGCCAAAGTTCAGTTTCAGCACCATTACCTTCCTAGCTGCTTTTTCTGTTACTGTTTTCTCAGTCAATCAGCTTCATATCTAAGTGCAGCCTGTTGCTGTGTTCCTTCTGTGCCTGGTCTTACCAAAGGCCATTTCCCAGCAGCACTGTCCCAGCTTCTTTTTGGTCTTGACTATGATCATGCTGCAGTGCCTCTGTTTACATGCTGGCTGTATGCTGGAGAATAGAGTCCTGTCTGAAAGCAGCAGAGGAGAAGCCAGGTGCTCATTGTTTATAAGGAGTGTCTGGCTTCATATGTAAATTTGGCCTGGAAGGAAGGGGCTCAGTTACCTGTGGCAAGTGATGTGTGTGCCATCTGGTCAGCTCAAAGTGTGGTGGGAGACTTGAGTATCTAAGCTGGAGATATTAACTTACAAAATCTAAAGTCCGAATACATACAAATCATATTCTATCCTCAGGAACTGTGGTGTCCCTCACAGAAAAACCACCTGGTGGTTAAATTTCGCATCCATGGCTGAAGACATGATGTAGCTAGTGTTTTTAAAAAATACCAGTGGGACATGGGCGAAAAAAGTAGCTGAACTGTGCTGTGGCTAAAACTTTGGGGGGGAGAAAAAACTTGACTGGGGAAGATGCCTAGCATGGCCAATTTTGGCTTGTCTCATCAAAAGTCACTGAATTTATGCCAGGTAAATTTGGTTTTGCCTGGAAAATTTGCTAACATAATAATTGGCAATACCAGCAACACCACTTAAATGTGTTTGTCAAGGATTTAAGTGAGAATTGTGTGTTATATGAAGAAAGCATTTGGTCCACAGATTGAAAAGTTTTCTGTCATAACATGGTAAACAAGATGCTATAACATAGTAATTTTCTGTGAAACGGTAGAGGTTTTCTAGTGTCTGACTTGAAAATTACATTTTAAATATGTCTGTATTAACTGATAATTTCTTATTTTATTTAAGTGTCTGAAGAAAACAAGAAACATGGAAGGTCATAAGTAGTAAGTATACCTTGATCATTTTTTCTTATTCTAAAGAGCTAATGTTGTTTGGCATGTTGATTTGTCACTGCCCGAGTCTGTCACATGTTATGTTCTGGCATCTAGTATTTATATGAAGTCACTGGTAGACATTCTGTTTAAAAAGAATAAAAATAAAATAATGAAAACCTGCCAAAGAATGGAGAAACAAGTGAATTGACTAGATAGAAAAATAGCATGTTATCAATTTCCCGCTTAATGGAATAGAAGTGTATGAACTGTCGTATTTCAAGAGGTTTATCCATGGTTGTCAACTTCAGAATAAAGTACATCCTTCTTTTAATTATATTTTCTGATTGTTTAACAAAAGCTAAATATGTCCATGATTGCTTGGCACAAAATCCATTTTAAAAGGTATTGACAATGTCTACCAGTAAAAATTGTCCAACAAATATTTCAGTAATGCGATTATAAATCTTTCATTATCTTAAGCATAAACAGGAGCCAGTAAATTCTCCAAATGAAATTAGAAGTTGAATTTATCTGTAGTGGTAAAAGATTATGTCCCTCTTATTCCTTCAATTGGTTTATCAGTCTCTAATTCAGGAATCTGTATTAATCCCAGCATTCTTTTTTTATGACCTCATATTAGTAACTCATTTTTATTACTTGCACCATGCCCCCAGAATTTCTAGTGACCTCCATTGAGGTAGATATCAAGGCTGGTTGACATCAGATGAATTATGGTGTTTTCTTCACTTGACCACTGAACTGAGATATCAGTTATTTGCACAGCTGTAGCAGAAGTTAAAGCACACAACTCACCAGACAGCTAGGATCTTTAAACTGCCTTGTGAGCGGTTTGATTTTTTTTTTAATTATTATTTTTTAAAGTAATGCTGTTTTTATTAAACTCTCATATTCTGTTTTCTCATCAGGCAGGGGGATCTTCTTGTTATTTATTAGAGGTAGATTCTGTATTTTAAAGGTGCAGCATATATCAGGTCAATATAGGCTTCACCTAACTTGATAGTCTGCCTGTTGTCAGAGGGCGTGATGGTTTGTTTGTGCAGAATTCCACATGAAATATGGTATGTTTTGCATGTGTCGTTTATTTTGTGCTGTAGCACCAAAAAGGCCTTTATTTTAATTTTAATGAAATTAATAAATGAAACTCTTGGAGTTAATGCTTGGGTAGAATTAAATGGGTAAATATCTTTGCCTTTAAAGGTTAGGGAAGAAGTCAAGAAATGCTGTGTATAAGTGCATTTTGAATTTTGTCCTTGCTCACTTCCAGTTTAATTTCTTACCATCTCTTTGGTGATTAAGGCACTGCCTCCTAACTCACTGATTAAAAAGAACTAAAGCAAGTAACAAAACCCTGTGAAACAAACTTCCTTTTCAGGTTAAACTGTGTCACTAGTAACTATGTAGGGCAGATGTGCCACCCTTTTGGGGAATGTGTGTACCAATGGCTTGTTGTTTCAGAATGGCCGTAGCATTTCACAGCAAGCGTGTGTATACATATGTGTGCGTGTGTGTGTGTCTCCATACATGACTTGATGTGTATGTTGGGTCTGAAGACGCCTTGGGGTAGCATCCCTGAGCTACCTGTCTGTTGTGAACAGAGCTAGTGGGCAGTATCTCACTAATGAACCACAGGTGGAGGGTATCTTTTTTCAAAATAGACTCAACCTCTTTAATTTTCCTGGAGTATTTAATATAGCAAGTTTTAGCAACCATTTACTTCTGAAGATTTGCAAAATCACTGTAGCTTTTTATATATGCACATAGGGGAAAAGGCACGTACTTCTTTAGAAATTAATAATGGACTAGCACTTCATGAAAGAGACCAAGATTTCATTGTAAGGTTGTATTTTCTATTAAACCATCCTGGTATGGTTTAAATATTGTGGAGTATTGTGGAATATCCAGTTTATCTTTAGATGGCACTTTTTATTAGGTCTGCTATAGGAATGCAGAATCATGTGTCAGTAGAAAATAATCCTTGAAAAAAAGATTCCCTGTTAAGCACCCACAGCTGTCATGTAGTCATTGCATAAAGAAAGATATGAGCTATCTATCCTTCACATAGCATGCTCAAAAGAGATGAGTGTTCTTCTAATTCTTTATTATTCAATTGTGAAAAAGGGAGGGCAAGAAGTAGTCTAATTCCATTCATAAAATGAAATTTGTGAAATCCTGATACTGCTGAAATTGCATGAAAATCACTGCCTGCTTAAGCAACTCTGCTAGTTCAGAGCACTCTGAACTCTGAAGTTCTCCTATTAATTATATGAAAATAAAAAGTTCATTCCATTGGCTATAAATCATTCCGTAATTCATTGGGAAGAATTCTTTGCAGCTGATTATTTGGCAGTACTACACGATAAAGACATTCAAATTTAAAACAGTGTATTACTTTCCAAAGTAGGATGGGAAATAGTTGCTTTGTTATTAATGCATAATTAAGAAATGCATGTTAGAATATATATGTCTGCATGCAAATGCAGTATTGTTGATGGAAATGTATTAATCTAGCATGTTAGGCTTATTTTTTAAGCATTCTGTTGAAGTTTTGTGATTTTGTTTCTTAATATTCTAGCAATTATCCAAGGGAATTTTATGACCAATATGCTCAAAGCCAAGAAAAATCTGTGGTCAATAAAATGCAACAGAAATACTGGAAAACAAAACAAACCCTTATAAAAGTTACAGGAAAAAAGGAAGATGAACATGTTGTGGCTTCAGATGCAGATCTGGATGCAAAATTGGAGGTTTGTAATGTTTACATAATGTGTATTCTGTTTATTAATTTTTAAAATGTTTTCATTTTCATCAAGCCTCTAATGTGTACACAGCGTATATAATAACATATATACTTTTTTATCATTATTTTCTTGTAATAGCTCTTCCAATTTTTGACAAAAGTACCTATGTAAATACGGGGAATATAGTGGCAGTTTCTAACACAAAAACCCATGTACCTCAAACTTTATTTGGAACCTAACATCTCTTGTATTTATTTTCAGATTTTGGGGGCAGATTTTTTCTTTTTTGTTGGCAGGGGAGAGCAGGAGATCGTCCTTTGTGCTTGTATCAGTCATTCTTATCCTTTGCTTAGATCAGTTTAAGATTTTTATTTTTTTTTTTAGGTAGTATTCTATAGTATGTACAAATGACATTCTTTATACAGTTATAAAATACCACATATACCAGAAGAACATGCAATATACCAAGAGGGAGCAAGGTGCACAGTGCGCTCTGCTCTCTGGAGCTCCTGTGCAGATAAGTGGGATTTGGCATGACCAAAGAAGCTTCTGAAAGTCTGTAAAGTGTAACCAAGAGAAGGAATCCAGCTGTGTGATACATACAGTCCTACTGTCAGTATCCTCAATCCATTGTAAAAAAATATTAAGGTTCTACAAATTGAAGAGTTTGAACAACATTGACAGAAAGCAAAAGATACAGAACGGACTTCTGAAGTGTAATAATCAAGTTAGTGTCCAGCTAAGTTTTATTGGTATTTTTTTGTTACATAGGGTAAAGGTTTTGCCTTACTGGTTTTCTTGCAGTTTCTCAGAAAATTGTTGACTTAGGATTCTCAGTTTATTGGCGTTTTAGCTGAAATACAAGAGACTGTTTTACAACAAACAAATCTTTGTAGTTCTAACTATAACAGTGATGACTTATAACATGATGATTTTAGCTATGGGGTCTTAATGGGTTATAAATCAAGAGTATTGATGTAAAACAAGCCAGAAGGATGACCAATATTTTATAAATATATACCTGAGTTCCTGCCATGCTTACTGTGTTGCAGATTCATTAGGAAGGATGCTTTGTTAGCTCAGGTGGGATTGGAAATAAGGAAACTTGTGTTTACCAGATAAAGAACTATAAGCATGTTTTCACTTGGACAACTTCTCAACTGCAAGTCGCACTCTGTTTAAAAGACAAGACTCAAGTGAATGTACAGGAAGTGAAGCAGATGCAAAGGAAAACCGTTACTGTGCCAGTAGTCCATTTTGCTTGTATTAGTGTGATGCTTGATACAGTGGAGTTTAGGTTTAAGTTACAGGTTGGAGGTTTTAGACAGACAGACAGAAAAAGTAGTAATGTTTCTATTTCCTAGAAACAATCTCCAAAATTAGTCAAGACTGACTTTTTTTTCCCTCTACTTCCTGCTTTATGAACTTGGTTAGAAAACCAGAGCTATGCCAGTTAAAAGTTCAGTTTAAATCAATAACTTTCTATGCTGGCATACCAATGCAAGTTTAATACAGCAAAGTCTAGTGGAACAAAAATTCAGTATGCATATTGCCACACATGATAAACATTTTGATAACTTCTTGTTCTACTGTGAGTTTTTTAGAAACAAAGATTTGTACCTCTTCATATGTATCCAATAGTATCAACTAAAAAAACCCCAACATGAGTAGTTCAGTGAACTATCAGCTCTTTAGAATAGATCTGTTTCCAAAATTATTTTTGTCTTTATTTTCCTTTTGTAAGTTATGATTGGTCTGTCTGTAGTTTCAGTGGTCAACTTAATTGAACGAAAAGGAGAGTTGATAAGGAAAAATTACTTTCAAGCTGGAAAGATTGCTCATTGTTCAAGAAGAAAACAGTGATCCCTAATAATTTCTACAAAAAATTAAGCTCTTTCTTTTATTTTAATTGTCAGTGTTTCTTGCATACGCTTACAATTTTTCTTGTGTATTTTGTTTCAATATCAGCTGTTCCATTCTATTCAGAGAACGTGTATGGAGTTACTGAAAGCAATTGAACTGTATCAAAAAAGGATTTGTTGTAAGTATGGTCAAGTACAGTAGTTGAAATGATAAGGATGTCTGCATTATGGAATCACTGAACACATGAAAAATTAAAAATGAAAATGGGGAGTTATTAGTTTCATCCTGTTTGAAATAAAGATACCATTCCTTGCAGTCAGCTAAAGGCAGGCTTGCATATTTGCTTAAAGATCTCCTAGTTCTTAAGTTTTATATTTGATATTATGCAGTGATAGGTAGCAATAATTATGGGAGAAAGCAAGCTTTTTCAGGTTTTTTTTTTTCCATTCCTTGCTTGGCTTTTTTAAATTCAGAAGTGTATTGTCTTAGAAATCCTAACTCTGTTCTGAACTGTTTTTTTTTTAATCAGGATTGACTATGAAGAATATTGGGCTTATTCCTGGTTTTGCAATTAAGTAATCCATGCTATTACGATGAATTTGATAATGCTGACTTGGCTGTAACAGGTGTACAGTAATTAGTGGCAGTCATTAGTGAGAGACAGGGATCTCATTTGGGAAGTTTAAAACAGCAGGTTGTATTAAAAGACCTCTAAATGTTCTCTGCAATCAATATTGTTTGATTCTCTGCTGCTATGATTTCTGGCCTGGAAAACAGAATCCAGCTTTGGAGACATCTTTCAATTCACTTTCTTTTGTTGAACGTTATCCATATTTTCTCCAGTCTTTCCTTTTTCTTTTGCCTGTCCAAAGAGAGTCAGAGATAGTGTTTCAGGACCTGGAGATAAAATTAGAATACAGAATAGTAGTGTATTGAGTTCAAAAAGTGTTCCACAGTCACAGGTGAAATCTCTGATGCAAAGATGTGCATGCAGCATGTTCTGCTGGAGCATGCTGTGAGTCTGCATTGCATTTAACTCTCAACATTTGGAAAAATGACAAGAGAATGTCCAGACATCTTCTTTCATTATATTAGGCCATTCTCCCTCTAGATAGTGGGAAGAAATTGGTGCTATAGGAGACAGCCGCTTTGGAAGACTAATAGGTGAGGTCATAATGAAATGGTTTTGTAAGGATGTGAGATCATGAAAACTGTATGGTCCCAGTCTGGAAGCAGGCAATAAGTCAGTGTGGAAACACTTTTATTTTTCTTCATCTTCTTGTTTAAAGAACAATCAGTTAATTTCAAATAGAAATATTTCAGATATTTGAAATATAAATTAAAAAATAGTGTTTGAATTGTGTAGAATGTTAAAGTTGTAAAATAATCCTGCAAAGTAATTTGAAAATAAATGCTCTTTAAAATGAAGTACTAGATTTTTCATACGAAAAATTAATTTCTGTAGTCAAGCATGAAAAATGGAGAGCAAGAGAAAAGCAAGTGAATGAGCTTTGGGTGATATAACTCAGAATTAGCTTCAGTGAAAGTATGCTACTGAAGATCAGCTGAGGCAGTCCAGGTGGTAAAAAAGGATTTAAAAAAAAAAAAAAACAAAACAAACACAAAAAACAAAACAAAACAAAAAAACAAACAAAACAACCCCAAACCAAAACCAAACAAACAAAAAAACCCCAAGTCTAAAAGATACTATAATCAAGACTGGGTCCTTTGTGTAATCTAACCAGCCTAATTCCTTTGTTCAAGAGAGAAATAACATGTTTCTCCTGTTGTCTTTTGGCACTGATGGAATTTTGTTTCTTGTTACATATATCAACAAATGTCTCGAGTGAATCAGATCTTCTGTTTAATAAATGCAGAATTCCATGAAATTATTTATTTTTTCTGTGCTGCTTGGATTTAGAGTTACTTAACCTATTTGATGCTAGGCCAGTTTTAAAGCTGTTAGGAACCTATTAAATAACATGTTTGACCACTCATTTATTTTTCGTTAGTTCTATCTCAGGAAGAAAATGAATTGGGGAAATTTCTGCGATCGCAGGGTTCTCAGGATAAAACAAGAGCAGGAAAAATGATGCAAGCCACAGGAAAGGCCCTCTGCTTTTCTTCTCAGCAAAGGTATATGTATCAGAATTACTGTCTGATTTACAAAGTACATGGGATAATGGTAGTTGATTCACCGTTGGCATAATTCATTTTGCCATTTGAAATGTGTGAGGAACCAAATAATAGGAAAGTTATTATTGACCAAACCTGCTGTAGTATTGGCAGTATTACTGGCTTGCTCTGTCTAGTTTTGCCTGATCCTGTTTTTTGTCTTATGGACCTGCTATGTCTGTGTATCTCCAGATCCCCCACCTGTGCCTGTTCAGCTCAGCAGTTCTAAAGCTGTACAGGTGCATCTGCACGGCCTCTCTATCACTGGGGTTGTAAAGGAGTTAATGTCAGGTCCGTCTCTTGCTTGGTGGCACTTCACTCTGCAGAGAAGTGCTCGTTGTGGAGGTGACTGGATCCTGGGAGCGCAGGGAAATGGGTGAGAGAATGCCTTTTTCTGGGCCAAGGATTCTTATACCTCAAGTAGGTGGAGGGGAAAGGAGGAGTCTGAATGCCATTTTTCTGCTTTAACCTTACACCATGAAGTCCCTCAAGAGAAGATCCCAGATCCCCACTGAGCTCATGTAAATTGGGTAGGACCAAATCAGTACAAGGTAGGAGTCCAGAGAGACACACAAACACATGCTGTTACCCAGAGCCCTGGATGTCTCACTGACCCTGCATTTGCTCAAAGAGTTTAAAGTAACAGTACCTGATGGCATTATGAGTATTATGATGCTTTTGGATGCTTTCAGTATTGGAACTATGAAAGTTTGAAATTCACCGTAATTTGCAAGGGAAAATTCTATTCCATGGTATTCTACAGGATTTTTTGGGGCTTTTAACTGTTGTGATACTTTCCAGCTTTAGCTTAACAATGCAGCTGTTTTGCTCAAAATAAAAGATCGCATACAGAGCACTGAAATTTTCGTATGTTTATCTTGGGCTAGAGTTTGGTCATCAGCACGTCCAGTAACAGCCATGATTGGGATCTTTAAAACACATGTAAGGCACCTTTGATCAAAAGCCCTGATGATTTGCTTCTTTATAAAGCTTAACTGTTTATAGAAATCCCAGTGTATGACATGTCTACATAAACTGAATTTTCCTTTGAATGGCTGGGTAAGTGTTTGTAGAATGAGAAAAAATGTGGAGGAAAAAAAAGCCACACTAAGAAGTTCACATTTTATTATATCTCTTACTCAATGCATTTTTAAGGCATCTTGTAAAATAAACTCACATAAATATAAAACCAATTGTTTGTCTTCTCTTCAGCCACCCTCAAGCTCACGTTGAAGTTGGGACTGCTCTTATTTATGTTGCATGCCAATAGCTAGCTCAGGAGCTGGAGATCAAGAAGACACAGTTTGCTGGTTACTGGAGCTGAAATTAGAAATTCTCTTATGCGTAGGAAGTCCCTAAGTAGCACATTAAACTAACTCTGCACTGGTGTGGAACTGATTGAACCCATTCCAGTGAGGTGGCTGCTGGCAACCAAGAGGAAAGGAGAAGCAGCAGGAGGAAGCAAAGCAAAAGTTGGAGTAATCCTGTCTTGTGAGATCCCATTAGGAGCCGAAGTAATGGTATAGGGAAGACAACAGTGTCCCCTACTGCCTTTCCAAAGTGTAGTTGCTGGAAGAAACATTTAATAAAATTCCTAAATCCTTCCAAAAGATAAATGTCCTTAAAAAAAAAAAAAAGGAAAAAAACCCCAGATAATTATCTACTCGACAGATGACTTCTTTATTTACATGTACATTTGAAGATTAAGAGGCTAATGGAAGTGCTTTTTCCGAGGCTTAACATGACAATCCTGATACTTCTGTGGTATGTATCCAGTAATAAATTATCTCAGGTACATTTTTGGAGTTGTTAAATGCAGCTTGCAAAGAGGAATGTTAATAGCACACATACAAGCAGCTTGGCTAACTACAATATATATATACACATTAGAAAAGTTACCTCTTCCACTCACATGTGTAAGTGAAAGGTCAGTAGTTGAATAGGAAGGTTGCAAACACAATATTCACACAAAATTCATAGAATCATAGAATCATTTAGGCTGTGTACTCCCAACCAAGCTGTAGAACCATCTGAACTTAAGTGAACTATTTTGGCTGTGTATGTTTTTTTGATTAGCTGGTAAAGTGTCAGTAGTTGTATTAATCTGTCTGCCTTTGTGGAACAACTTCTTGAACATGTTCCTCTCCTTCCTTTCTTTCGTTCATGCCTTCCCCCAGATTAGCACTGCGTACTCCTTTGAGCAGATTATATCAAGAAGTGGAGACTTTCAGATATAGAGCCATCTCAGACACATGGCTGACAGTAAACCGAATGGAACAATATCGGACTGAATACAGAGGAGCTCTACTTTGGATGAAAGATGTGTCTCAGGAGCTGGATCCAGATCTTTATAAGCAGATGGAAAAGTTCAGGAAGGTATGAAGTTTCATAGAAGGGGATGGCTGATGAATGACAATGAAGCGTGGTTTTGATTCTTCTGAGGAAGACATAATTCAACAGCACTAAGGATGCCATTTATCCTAACTAATATTTTCTATGTGACAGAACTCCAGTTAATCTGACATGGAATACAGTATCCTTCACAGAGTGGGTTGTAAGGAAAGATACAGTAGTAAGAAACAGCATTTTTCAGTAGTCTATTCAACTTCATCCTAAATCTTTATAATTGAAATAATATATAGTTTTAAAGAAGGTTATCTAATTTTAAATACTTAGCTGTGATGCCTGAATGACTAATGGAAGAAGATATGTCTGCTGTCAGCCAGGCAAGGGAAAATTGATTTTTGTAACTAAGTAGTACAGAATTACAGACATGCTGTAGTACCTGGTGCTAAATTTTTGGGTGCAGTTGAAGACCAACATTTTCAAAATTGGCTGTTGTTGGATTTTGGGGAGGAATTGCAAATTCAGAATTTAAGTTCCTCGTGCAGTTCAGCATGACTCTTGGGCAACTGCTGAACACTAAAACTGCTAAGAATGCATTCTCCATAAATCTTCTTCATTCAGTGTCAGTCAAGTTTGCTATAATCCTCTCCTCCCAAAGGGCTTCCAAAAGTCACAATTTCTAGGTGGTAGTCTGCAGATTTACTACCAGGTGCAAGTAAAGAATTTATTTGGACTGATCCTGTCCCAGTTGGTTCAGGAATGGTCATGAGAACTTCACATTTGGCAGTGAGGCTCTTGAGCTGATTTTGTTAAAAGACTATAATGTTCACCATTTGCTGTTTATGAATCTTGGCTATTAGGAGGGGTTAGGATCCTAGGTATAACATGGTGGCTTTTACTTTGACTAAAGGCAGTAAAAAAATTTACAGAAATTGAATGATGATTGAAAGCTGAAGCCTAATACCGGAAATTGTATTAAAGTGTACGTGCATATATGGATGTGCGTGTGGCTGAGAGACAGGTAATGTACAAAAGAGAATCCCTGTTCATCGATGGCTTGAGTAGTCTGTGACTGAAAGTGTTTGGAGATGAGAGATATTTCATTTGGGATTTTAAAAGCCTGAATAAACCATCCTGACAGGAGAGGACTGGCATGCATCTAGGCTATGCCATTTTTTGTAAACTGAAGTGGTGACAATAGCAATTAAGGAAGGGGTGGAACAAATTAAACCCTAGCTAGTCATCTAATCTTTATTTAATGCTTCAGTACAGGATATTCCTGTAAGTCTTGTGGCACCAGACATGTATTTTATTATGCCTTGTGGGAAATGTTTATAATGGCAAGTTCTTGCAGGTAAAATAATTGGTATGGTCTTGGCCTCAGCCAATTGCTTATGTATAATGTTTGATTTATTAGAAAAACACTTAAAAATGGAATGTTAGAATGAATAAAGCAGTACTGGTAATGGTCATACAAAATTGATTTATAGCTTTCTTGCAAAACAAATGCTATGAAAGGTATAAATTGTATAAATGGCAAAGTAATTAAAATAATGTATGCTGCTTTGTACAGTGAGCTGTTGTAGTTAAAAAGTTAGATGTGAAATTTCAGTCATCTTGGGTTGCTGTGCTTCAAGGTCAGCAAAAATAAGTTGTTTTTTTTTAAAAAGCTCTCACAAAACTTAGTAGTAAAAATGTAGAAATACTAAGTATTTTGAAATATTTTTAGGTCTGAAATGAGTTATATTCTGATGTAAAGAAATAGTGAATGTAAATTCTAAAATTCTGTGGTGTTGCCTCAAATAGTTTAAACAAAAAAAACTTTAAGAAGGTCTTTTGAACCTTTCTTTCTTTCCTCCCTCTAGCTGTCAGCTGAAAACCTTTCAGATCACATTGTAATGCAGAGAACAAAAAGCTCTATATTTTGTAGCCCACAAAGTAAAGAAATGCCCTTGGTGTCCACTTCCTTACATATCCCATCTGTGCAACAGGCACACCAAACTAGTCTTTGAAGATTTTAACACTTGCAGAAAGTAAACTTTTTCTTCATTCATTTTGGAAAAAAAAAACCCACCAACATCACAAAAATAAAATCCTCAAGCATAATGTACCTAGGTAGCTGTTGCTGAACAAGACACAACAGTTTGGTTTTAGTGCTCTACAAATGTGGTAGGCAAACAAAACTAATGGTGGATACTGTAGTCCTAAATAATTAAAGTAGAGGAGTTATTTTTACTCTCTTTTTGTTCTATTCTTGCTTGCAGATCTTAATTGTGCCATAGTGTGGCAGTGTAATGCTGGGTTTTTAGGGCTTATTTTGGATCTGTAACAAGAATTTAAGAAGTCATGCTAGTTTTGTGTTGCGAAAGATATCATAATTACTGATGTAAGGTATGTGGTTCTAAAATATGCTATCGCTGAGGGGAAGTGTTTGATCTGGAGCTGCATATCTAGTGATACACCAGCAAGTAGTTAATAAAGCTGATCCTGTTGGAGCACTTGAAAGAAAGTTTTCTTCAGACTTCTAATTGTAAAAATCCTAAGTATTACTTTAGTAAACGTCTTTTTTTATTTCAAGTAAGCAGTGCTGGTTTAGTGATTTTTAATGCACCTAGTGCATCAGCAGTATTTATATCTCTTGGTTATAGAACTGTTTTCAAGTGTGTAGCCTTTTATAATGTATATCCTAAATGTATCATCATGTATACAGGTATTGTACTTGTTTTTGGAGACCAAAGCTAAATCTGTCCAGATGGGGTTTTCATACCATCCCTCAGAATAGCTCAGGCTAAAAGATCAATAGTTGAGTCAGTATTTTCAGAGCTGATAAAAGCTGAGATAAAACATTGGCATTTTTGTAGCTCTCTTTCAAAACAATGAGGTACTTGTGAACAGCGTTAGAAAATTCTTTCAAGGTATCAGTCTAAATATGCAAGACTCAGCAGTATGCGAGACCCAGTGAGACACTTTCAAAGTGTCCCAGAACACTGCATAACAGCAGTTTTACGTTGTTATTTGAAGCTATCCATGTGACTGTAGCTGCTTGAGTCAAACCAAAGAAACAGGTGAAGTATTTACTTTTGCCTGCAGAGTTCTATAAATGCTATGTACCTTCATTCTTTTTTTTTTTTCTATTAACAGTTTTTATGGACACTCCAGTGCTTTTCTAGATATAGAGGTCTTCCATCCCAAGTTCAGAGTTTGAAGTGTTGTTTGAGAGAATCTAAAAAGCACCTTGGCATTGCTGTGTTATTTAAAAGAATTTGAATGAATTAATACCTCTTTACCAAATTCTCCACCACTGATCAGGTTTTTAAGGTTCTTAAATTCAGGCTGTTTTATCTGTGTAGTGACTGTACATATAGCACGAGCCCTGCTGTGATGTTGTAAAAATATAGACCAAATTGCCCAAGTGCTGATAGTCCCCCAGTGTCCTTCCTCCAGCTCTGAAAAAGTTAAGCTTTTCCATGCATTTCCTGAGAAGGAACATGCCAACAATGCAAAGTGATAGGTTATGCCACCAGGCAACAGCCTCCCATGTGCAGCCTACAGGAACACAGAAGAGGCTCTGCTGTTCAATTTTACTTAGCTAAGCTGTCTCATATGCTTATACAGAGCAATATATAGACTTTTTCATTAAACCTAGACATCACAGTGCCACCCATAACAAGAAAAAAGTGAGAACTGAAAAAACTATCTGAAAAAACATGCTGACCTTTAGGCGAACTGTAAGAAAAATTACATCTGTGACATGGCAGGATATATATCATGCTACATTGGTAGTGCAAATTAATCCTTTCTATATCTGTTTTTCGCTTCTATCATTCTTCTACTCCTCTGCTTCCCCTTCATTCTGAGGCTTGAACCAAAGCTGGAGTAGCTTTGTAAATACCCACTGGCCATGCTGTGATCCCTGAGACAAGCTGCACTGCAGCGGTGTACTGAGAACTGGGTACTTGGAGGGTTGGCTCTGTTTCTCCCTGTTGTCTAGTCCTCTCTGCTTTGCCAAAGCTGCTTTCCTAGGAGCTCTGCTTCTGTATGAACCAAATGAAACTCAGATGGGAGAAAGAATGGGTTGACGCTGTGTAAGTGTAAGGAGTGATGCACGGTCTGGTTGCTGCAGAGCTTTGTAAATACTATGAGATTCATCTGCTTGGAATACAGTGCAAGCCCTGTATCTGTCTCTATGGTACCTGGATATTACAGCAATAAATATCTGAGTTTGTAAAACAGTATGTATTAGATGGGGTACTGTCTGGAAAAAGAGTTGGGTTTTGATCGATATGTTTGCATGGGATCTGTGCAGGGAACCTCACAGTGCAGAGCCCTGAACTGCTTCAGCAGTATTAAAGAAGTGGAACAGAGCCTACCATAGATGAGAATTGTCAGACTATTCCCCAGAAGATCCTAAACAATTATAGGACCCTTCATGCCTAGCTGTTACTTTGCATGCAGCTGTCAAGAAACTTGCAAGCTTGCAGCTGTCAAGAAACTTGCAAGCTTGCAGCTGAGTTGTTTGGGCACAGTTTATCTCGAGTTCTTCCTAGTTGTAGCACTCTATATACTTGAAACAAAATTAGTGCTCTAAAATGGCATTTTAAAGATAAATCTGGCAAGAGAAAATGAAAGGCAGTGAGAAAAAGGAAAGTTCAACAAGAAGAAGTCATAGTGATATACCGATAGCTTAAACTGTTGTTTTTATAAATATACTAATGTAGGGAGTGGCTGATCTATGCAAGTTCTCTGTTAAATGTCTTTTAAGAAATAAAAGTTAAAGCTTGTGTGGACAGCTGGGGAATAATGAAGATCCAATATAAATAAATAAATCCATCGATTAAAAGGTCAGAAGGGAAACGCTGAAGTATATGTATTCATTGTAAGATCTCAGCAAGTATGGATAAGATACATCTGCTGCAGCCTTATAGGGAAGGCTCGGGACCTACATCTCTGTTCCCCTGCTCTCCCCTTGCCTACTAGCACTGTCTGGGATGAGTGCACTTTGGCTTGTGTGATGATGAAGGGGCTGCACCATGTTACAGCATAATCTGCTACTCGCCCATCCATTAACATCAGCTGCAAATAGCCCTGCAGACCTGGAGGCACTGTGGAAATGTGCAGGAGGATTTTTTTATTTTAATTCTCTGTTACATTTGAAAACTCTTGGAGAGCTGAGAAAATGCAAAAAGCCTAGGGAAGGAGAAAAAAAAATATGATGCTGATCTTTGAAATAAGAACAGACTTGGCAATTGCCAACCTTGTAAACTTAACTTCAGTTCCTGGTAAAAAAAACAAAATGGAAATCTCTAGGCATTTAGAGGCTAACAAACTGAAGAGTAACTAAACAACACAGGTTTCTAAATAACATTAAAGATTTTTTTTGTTGTTTTGCTTTTTTAATCAAATTATTAAATTAGTAGGAAAAAATTGCAAATCTGGGTTGTTGCAGTTCCTTCTGAGTAATTACTGGAAAAATGACTTTGCTAGAAAAATAAGAGCTCTCAGGAGCTAAGAGTTGAGAATATTGGCTGAGGGACACTAAACAAAGTTTCAGAGGATCGTAGAATACCAAGATGGAAAATACCTTAAAGATCAACTAAACTTTCCTCCTGCCAGGACAAAATTGTGCATTTGTAATATATTTTCCAAGTGTTTTTCTACATCTAATAAATATAATTCAGCTGTGGGTGACAGTCTTGGAAGTTTTGTGGATATTGGTGATATTCTAGTTCAATTATTAAAAAGTCAACCAAAAGAAAATGTGCTAATGATAATTACATCTGCAGACGATATTGAGCTGGAAAGTCTTTTGGTTTTCCAAGCAGCAAAGTATACCAGAGTCTCAAAGAAAAATGTCTTTGGCCCTTGCAGTCACAGTGGTGTAATCAATAGGCTCTCAGCTGCCATAGTTACAAATAGCAGTGTAAGTGATTGATGTTTAAAGCCAGCTATGGTAGTCACTGTTTACTAACTTTGGTTTTTTAAAAATCTAAAAAAAAAAAAAGTAGAAAAAAAGAAGTTGTAGACAGCAATTGTCTCTGTTTCTTTTTAGGTGATACTTCCACATTAATTTCCAATACTAACTTCATCTGGAAAACTTAAAGTGCTTTTTCCTTTAGGTGACAAAAATGTAGGCCTTTGCATGTGAGAGAGCAGATGATGATTGTTGTGGTCTGGAACTGTCAGAAAGATCTGAGTAGCTTTAGTAGACCACACATTAGATATGAGATTCGTGGCACTGTAATGTGAAAAATAATGCTGGCTTTCATAATACCTATTAGGAATGCGAGATGGTAAAATCTATCACTTTGATAGTCCATCTTTATCACTCTTGGTTAAAAAATCTTCCTTAAAAAAAAAAAAAGCCCCCCCCCCCCCCCAATCTGTTTCCTGATCTGGATTGCTGCTGCTCATGAGCTGAATAGGTGAGATTCCGAGAGATCCTGTAATACTCGCTGCAAGATAGCTGCATACTCTAAAATTAGTAAGATGGTGTCACACTGCACTCTGAGATCCACATCTTAGTGTAGCAGTGTGATGGCAGAGATGAAGATAACAGCATGCTCTTACAATATGATGATAGGCAACACCTACGCATATCACTTCTTGTGACGCGCCTGTGCCACCAAGAGTATGTTTGGTTTCATTCTGGTAAGGAATAACAGTAAGAACATTATTTTTTTAAGCAGTTTTTTAGTATGAAAGCATATGGTGTTGGAAATGTTAAATTTAATGATTTACCTGGAAATTATGATAGTGAAAAACCAAACTCACAAAAAAGTGCTCTTTATGCAAAATTGTAGGTTTTGCTTTGTCATTGTCTCTCCTTGTAAAAGCAGATGGACTTTTAGTGCTGAGTGTATTTTCTTTGTGCAGTTTCTGCTGTAATGTTTTTTCCAGGTTCCCCAATGTCAAATTCAATAACATTAAGTGGAGAAACCAAAACATTCCAAGATACTTTACATACAAAATGCTCAAGTGTTTTAAGACAGTTGTGAAAGATGTACCTTTTTTGAAAATGTGACTGTAACCAGAAATGTTCTTCACAGTGTAAGCATTTTATAGTCTTATAACTTTAAATTGCCACTTCAAGTACCATTTGTAAGAATTAGGGTAGACAATAAGATAAAATCAATGATTTTCTGAAGCCATTTCATGTATATTAAATATTACTGATGATTGTTACTGGGTTAAAAGCAAAGTAACAATCTGTGATGGAGATGCCCTTTTAAAAGCATAATAAGAGTACACCACTTAAAAATAGAAACATGCTTCTTGGAGCAGATTACATCATCTTAAAAGGTATTGCTTGTAGAATACAGTTGCTCCCAGAGATTGATGCTTGCCCTTGACAGGCAGTTCATCATCTATTCAGTTATTTTTGAGAAAGAAGAGTCTGAGGTGAGACTCAGCAAAATGGCTGTAAAATAGAATAAAATGAAGTGCTAGACTACAGATACAATATATTTTTATCAACCTTGTTTCATGTAACCTAGCTGAAATCAAAAAAGGTAGACTTAGTTTAATTATTGTGCAGTTTCAGGCTTCTATTTATTTCAAGAAAAGTAAGGCAGACACGTCCTAAAAATTTCTGGTTTCCATAATTAGCAAAATTTGTAATGTTTCAACAGAATGCAACAAATGTATAAAAAAAAAAGAAATCAGTGATTTAGATCAGTAGTAATGTTAAGCCCAACTTTAATGTAATAATCGTTATATAGTCCCAGTATTGAAAAGGCACTCTCAAATATGATGTGACAAAAATTAAGCTCCAAGAATTTTTCTCATGTCTAATAATTATAGAAATGTGTAAGCATTAAATGTAATACTGAAATTTAAAAAAAAAAAAAGAGGAACAACTGAACACTGTTTTCACTTAATTATTCTGCTGTGTTTTGGCCTTAAAATCACAAAGAAAAGATGATTGCCTAGACAATTTCTATTGCTCACATGAAGACTCTAACCCTGCAGACTGCTCTGTGTGGGCAAAGCCCCTAACCCATGTGGATCATTATGTGAATTCAGAACCTAAATGAAGTGTAAAAATGTAAACAGAATAGGTTGTGAAAGGAGAAATGAGATTTGGAAAATTCCCTCAGCCTTAATAATCTGAAAAGGCTAGGAGGATAGCTAAAGAAATATTTTTTAAAAATAAATGAAATACAGATGTGACCGAACTGAGAGAATTCTGCAGGAGAGAAGAATAAACAGGAAGGGGAATACAGCTGTTGGGGAAAACATTGTTTACACAAGAGAACCAAGTTTTTCTATGGTCACCACTGCCCAGGAATTCTTCTTACACTTCCCTAAAATGCCTGGGCACATACATAATGTAGTCCATCTGCTTTTACTTCATAAGGCCTTTGCTGTTCAGTTATGTGCTACATAGGCTCTGAATGATTACAAAGATGCTATATTTGATTTTTCTCCTTCACTTAACGAATCCAAATTGAAGAGAGGATTAAAAAAACTCAAAACCCAAAATGTACTGTTCTAACCAGGAAAATAGCTAATATGCCATTTCATCTCTGTTTTAGGGATATTTTACCTGAACCCTGCTTAGATTTCAAATGTTGTTTCATCTGTGATAGCACAATGTCAAGTCTGAAGAGCACTACAGAAAGATTTGGGTTGTTTTTTTTTATATCTTTTTGAGTTTATATCTGGACAAAATATAATTAAGTTGCATACTTATTGATGTATTAAATGCCAACCAGGAAACTTATTAATCATCATGTGTTTTTCTATTTAACAGCATTTTCAGTTCAGGTAATATCATATAACTGAGGTGTGTTTATTACCAGCAAACTGGAGCAATAACAACTCAGAGGATTATGTACAACAGACATTGTGTTACAAATGAATCATGATCAGTAGTGGGTGCCATTTCATATTCTGTGCTGAAAACAAAACCCAAAACCTCAACTATAGGACTTCTACTCCTGCATTAGCACTGCAGGCAGAGTGGCTTTGCACTGAGGACAGTGAGAGCATCTGGGGACTAAATATTAAAGGTAACTTGGTCATCATGGTGATCTTGTTACAAGTATCTTTCTTGGAGTGTTAGTGTTACATCCTGCTAGGATTTGCAGCTTATGTGTCAATGGCGTTCCCTGGCTCTTTGTACATCTGCCCATCCCACCATCCTTTGCAATGGCCAAGAGGACCTTGCAGGCCAGCTTACTCTTTTATGGTGCTTTCATTGGGGAAAATGTTACTGCACCTGAACTTGAGCTTTTCACATTCCTTTACCTAATTCCAACTTATTCACTCCCCTCATCTGCCTACGCAGAAGGGACCCAAAGTCAAGTGACAATCTTGCTCAGGCCCTGAAGAGTTTAATTTGGATGAAAGAAATGAAAAATATGAATGATATTTTCTAACTATGAGGACATTCCACATAAAGGATTCAAGAAGACCTCCAAAATACCTTCAGTAAATGAGATAAACTGAGTTGTGTAATTACTAGATGAATAAAATCATGGACATAGTAGAGAGATTAGTTTTGTGCTATATTACAATTTTCTTTACGTTGCTCCTCTGGTCTTTCAGTGTTCAAAGGTAGTAATTACCTGTCTCCATTTCCTGCAGGGGCTAACAATCTAATTGCTCTCCCCTTGCCAGCATCCCTCCCTGCACCATGTGTGCCAACTGTCCTTTGCTCTCAGGTTGTCTCATATGATTAACACAACTGAGTTGTGATAAACTCAAAGCAATTCTCAGCACTTTTAACTCTAAGTCCAGGTTACTTCTGATTTAGAGCTGAACATAAGCTTTCAGACCTGAAAGCTTATATCTTCGCTTTTGCCATTTATTTTGGTCAGCCTGCTTCTTGCTACAAGTCTTTGCAATCATTTTTGGCAACTTGTAGCCTTTCATCGTATTAACAAAATGTGACTCTCTGTTTTCAGACTACATAAAGTTATTTGCATCTGTGCAGGGAACTGTTGGATTTTATCAACTTCCTTGTAGTCATCTGAGGAGAGGAGACATTCTAAGTTATCAGGACAAAGCTCTTCCCTAAAGAGGATATATGTTCATGCACAAAAATGTGCACCCGTTTGCAGTTTAGCATAGTATATGTCCAAGCACGCTGTTGTGGTAATTACTCACAACTGCAGACTGATAGATGTGTGCTCACTACTAGAATTACATTTGGGGCTCGTAATGTAGAAGTCTATCCCAAAACTCTGAAGTAATGCTACTTAGATGAATGTTGTCCTGGTTGCAGTTTGAGTCTCCTGTCACACAAATAGAAAAATCATTGCTAATTATTTTCTCTGTATGTCCTTGCTTCAAGGTCTATATTAGTGTCAACATGGTTTTTTAACTTTCAGCCTAGTAAAGCACACATCCTGGGTTTGACTAATACTGAAACTTGTAACCAGCAGAAGGTTGAGGCATGTATCTGGGTTTCTTAAAGTAGAAAAAAAGCAGATCTTCTAGCAAGGCTAGAAGCTATATATTTACTGCCTTCCCTTCATTTAAATTGTCATTTCATGCTTGTTCCCTTTTTAGAATAATTTGCATATTGATCCAAGCTGTAAAAATGAATACATTACTGTGAGAAACCTTTCCATGTTAGCTTGAGGAGCGTATTATGTTCTATGCCAGCTGATAATCAAGAGAGTAGCCAAAAGGTGTAAGCTCTGAGGGGCAGAGATGGTCTCATACACAGTTTATTCCTGTAAAGACCCAATGTGGATGAGTTGGGAGCAGAGGCTGTTGTGTGCCTAGCTCTTGGCTGTCACGTATTTGACTACTTGACAACTCCCTCCTTTGATACAGTTTGAAGTTAAACGGATTAACCATAAGTAGTTTGTCTTTATGCTGGAGAAAAATAGAGGAGAAGCATCATGCAGCCAGCAGTGGTGTTAGCTGGGATGTAGCTGCTGACTGCAGCCGTCTCCTTCCCCCCGTACCCTCCTTTGGAGCAAGAGCGACAGCTCTTTGGGTAAAAGCTGCTGAGGTTGGGCCCTACCCTGCATACAGAGTAGATGCATTCATTTGGAGCTGATTTTTTTCCTGCACAGGCAGGAGATAGGGAAGTTAGTAGGTAACGTGCAAGGAGCATGGGTCTATTTACTTGAAGAGTGGAGGAAGATTTTTGGAAAGGAAGAGCCAAGAGTACACATAGCCCTTTTTCTAGGGAAGGTTTATGGCTATGCAGAGATGCTGCTTTTCTGAAAGGCGATGTCTAAATGGAGCTTAACTGATGCAGAACTCTGTAAAACACTCACTGTAATTTGAGAATAGCATCTATCAGTTTAGCTTAAAAATGTATTTTCCCCCGCTTAAATTCAAGTAAACACCTCTTAATTTGAAATAAGTCTTGTGTAAACACACTTAGCATCTGTTTAATTCAAAATAATTTTTAAAACAGTTTAGGTAAGCTGCAGACAAGTAACATACCTTCTCCATTTCTAGGGCTATGGGCTCGGAGGCTCTTGAATCTTTTAAGATGGGATGACTCAGTAATGTTTTTTTGCTTTGCCTTATTTTTATGTTGTGCTGTGATCTTAATTTCAATAATGACTTTGAGTGTGGTTCTGAAAAATTGAAGACTTGCTGCTTTCAGCTGCTTAAATTTAACAAATGTTCCTTCATGTTACAGTAAATAGTGGTTGGAGTTATGAAAGTGATCCATGTCTTATATTTGGGAGTTGGTTGCATCCTGTATTTGATAGAATTTTTTTTTGAAGTTGATGTATTTTCTGTGTATATTCCATTTTATGTTTTGTTGCAATGAACTCATTGCTGGTAGAGCAATTGGATTCATATTCTGGCACTGCATTGTGCTGCTGAGTTTGTGAAAGCTGTTGTAGGCTTAAAGCTAAAGATTTTGTTGTCTGTTTTTTGGCTGGATGAACTTGCTGGATTGTGCTGAGAAATGTAACTTTGATCAGGGCTGTGTCCAGCTGCTGGATACATGGAAAGGATTCTGCAGAGGCTGCGCTCTCACCAAATGAGATGCTGTGTCTGCCTGTACTGGGCCATGCTAGAGGGGCAAAAATCAGGAAGGAGGAGGAAGACATCTCCTTAATTCCTGGTAATTCCTTAGAAAAAAACTTCAGAGGTTTTCTGTTTCTGTTGGGCTGTACCTTTCATCCTGGTTTTTTTTCCTCCTGTGAAGGGACTAAATTATTTTTTAATAATGGAGGAGGAAGTATATTTCTACTGCTGCAGGGCAGCTGTTAAAAAAAAGTTGTTATTTAGCACAGAGAGCAATATTACTTGCCACAGATAGTTTTCCTGTCTCAGAGAAATTTGATGTGGATGTAACAAGACTTTGCTGCTGCAAAGACGTGTTTGGATCCAGGTCTTTGCGCTACCATAGTATTGATAGTAGGGAGGAAAAGATGTCAAATTCAAGTCAAAAAAGTTAAACAGGCAAGGAAAAAAACCACATTCTCTTGAGACATCTTCAGTTAGAACCTTGAATCAATCAACCTTGTTGACTGAATAGCAGGAAGACTTTTGGCATATGAATTTAGAGTATCTTTAATTGATGGGCCTGTTCTGATTAAATATCTAACCCAGTAGTAGGGCTGCTCCAACAGTATTTATTTTTAGGAAACTACCTTAAAAATAAAAAAGAGGAAAAAAAATAGCTATATATATTTTTTCCCAGAAGAGTCATGTAGACAATAACACTGTTCAGTGCACCACTCTCAAATATCATGAGTAAAAGTTTCACTCAGCAGACAACTCTCTAGGACTTGAATGAGGAGAGAGGAGTGTTGCCTACACGCTTGGGCAATGGATGCTGGAAGATAAGCTAGGCCTGTCCAGGTAGGTCCTGTAGGTTTTGGCAATCCATTTCCAAAATTCAAACCCCAGGTCTTAATACATATGTAGACTTCTGTACAAGGGGGTACAAAATTTTATTAAAGTACTGAGATCTGACCTTCTCTCTGCACTGCAGTTATAATTGAGGAAACGTTGGAGCATCTCAGAATTGCCCCCAACCCTTCTCCAAATGAATCTGTGTGAATGCAAAGCTTACATACTGTCATACAGTTACAGTATGTGAAGCATTTGTATGTGCTTTCATTATTTAGGCATGTTTGGGCATAGGCAGTGCTTGAATACACCCTGGCAATTAAAACTGAGCACTCTTACAGTTATAAAACCATATAACTCAATGTGTTTTTGAATTTTAATAATAGAAAATCTGCTGTTACACAGGTTTTAGAGATTTCTACCTTGTTGGAAAAGTTCGTTTGAAGTATCTGTGCTGCCTTAGACCACAGAACAAAGAGTTCTCACACCATGACAAGGCACTGAACCACTCTGAATCCAGCACAGAAACTCACAAACCTGCCTTGACCTGCAAACATGCCTCAGGGTTACCTTATTCTTAAGGATGGACACATCAGTTCAAACAAAAATCCACTCTCTATCCATCATCTGTCTTCACTGGTGACCAATGCTAGCAATTAGGGAGTTGCATAGAGCAAATACACAGTGACATTTTCTTGTAGTACTGTGACCAGTGGGGGCATCATAAGACACAGCGTTGGGGTTTTTTTCTATAAAATTGTCCAGTTGCCTTTTGAACCAATACAAATTCTGGCCATCACAACAGATCACTCTGATCAGAGAGCTGCTCTGCTGACACAGATGTTGTGTAAAGATCCACTGTCTTTGTGTTGAGTTCAAACAGCTAGTTTGGTATGCCCTCTGGTTCCTGTGTTGGCTGAAGTCTGGTCTTTCACAGCTTTTGTATGTGTGGTATGATGGACTTCCATCATACTCCTCCTTAGTCATCTCTTTTTTCTTGGCTGGAAAATCCTAATCTATTGTTCTTTTTACAGAAACTGATTTACATCTTTGATCAGACATTTTGTTCTCGCCTGCTTTTTTTTTCCCCCATTGCTAAGACTGAACTGATCTGCTCTTGCAGATCCAACTTGGCTTTGGGTGGAAGAAAAATATAGAGGGAGAAAAAAAAAAATCTTCCTGTCACTGTATAATATTTATGGAATCACATGCACAATGTGTGAGGAGGTTCTCATTTTTCCCCATCCCTAAAGAGAGACAAGAGAGTTGGAAAAGGTACATTATAAAACAGCAGGAATAAACTCAGGGCTGGGAAGGAAGTGAGGCAGTAGAAAAAAAGGAGAGAAAGGAGTAAGATAAATGTGTTTGTGTTTGCGTAAAGGAGTGAGGGAAAGCTACTTGGTAGGATTCAATTTCTGTGACAGCCATCATTGAATATATCAGAAGATGGTACAACCAACCTTTGTTTTTTGGAGGGGGAAAAAAGGAAGAATATTCAAGCCAGCTATAACCTTATATCCTCACAGGGGTCAGAGAATTGCTCACATCTGCTGACTGTCAGTGGTTATGAGGTAAGCAGTTTTGACCATGGCTTACTCATTACTGCCAGGCTGAAGTTACGTGGCATGTGAGCCAACAGGCTCAAAGCAGTAAAATTTTTACAGGCCGAGTACTGAAAAACTTAAGAGGCAAATGTGGCATAAATGTGACACAAGGAGCAAATTTCATATTTTACAGAATAAAATCCACAAAGGAGTCATGGTGCATGTCCACAACCTGGCTGTTTGGTGAATATGATATTTGTATAATATCTTTTAGAAAAAAATCCTCTACTGGGATTTAAAAATAGCGGTAGTTAACTCAGTGTACCTAACAACATCTTTTCGTACCTTATATTATTATATTGCTGTTAAAGAAAAAAAATGCAGCAATGCTCATTAAGCGCTTTGCTCTTTAACAAGACATTCTCCTTGACCAGGACCATAGACATGGATTTCAAACCAGGAAGAAAAAGGCCGGCATCCAACTCAAAGTACTGAGAGGGTGAGGACAGGGCTAGAAATCAGGACAAAGTTACATAGGCAGGAAAAAAAGAAGAGCATGAGGCTCTGTGGTCAAAGAAGAGAACAGAGAATGGAAGTAGTAGTGTGTCTGGGATATATTTGTATCCTGAGCACAATGGCTGCAGCTCCAGTGACTGGAGATACAAACAACACGACAGTGTATGTTTGGAGGTCTAGATTAAGGAGCTCTCTTGTATATTTAATCACAATTTCATCTCTTTTTTATATTTAATTCTTTTCTCCTCCCAGGCAGCAAATTGTTAATTGCAGCTCTGTAGCTACATTTGCAAGGTTTTGCAACAGTTTTTCTGAAGATCTTCTGTAAAGATGTAGCTTAGCTGTCAGCCAGTGGCAGGAGTCTGTCGATACAGTTTGAGTAAGCACAGATTGCAGTCCACATCTCAGGCTTGAAAAACTGGCGAGGGAGAGTATGAAAAAGTGTAAGATGTAACTTGAGGACTAGGGGAAGTTACTTAAGACGAGGTGTTTCTAAGTCAATCTGTCTCATTTAACAAAGAGAAGAAGAGTTGGCTTGACCATGGTATGTAAGTTGCTGAGGCTCCTCAGTCTACTCATCAGGAGTTTACCAAGAATCATGGCTTGGAAGCTTACGCTGGATGAATTCAAATGGTAAATAAGACATGTATTTAAATACTTACGATTATTATTAGCAATAAAGCAAATCAGTTTGGGTTTTTTTTTTCCGGGCATCACCTTGGTTAGGATTTATCAAACCTAACTTCCAACATCTGCTGTGTGGATGTCTGCACTATAAACTAATCAACAAGAGCTCCCTTTATAGTGCAGTGGAGAGAAATGGGCTCTTCTGGGGTGACTTGAACCAAACTCTAGTCTCAATTTTTTTTTTTTGTTGGCCAGAACTCCATGCACTAAAACAGATCCCAGAGTAACAATGTAGGTGTCAACATCTAAGCTATGCACACCTAGCATGTTTTTCTGGAAGATATGCCTTAGGGTAAGTACAGGAGTAATATTTTGAGATGTTACTCTACTGATTTGTCTGGCCTTAAACTCTAGCCAAATACATGGCAGCTGTCTAGGAATGCTTTTCTAGAAAACCTGCAGAGCTTCCCAAAGCTGGATCAGGTATGAATGGCCCAGGGGATAGGAATCCTGCTGTGCACAGGGACAAATTCCAGCAAAAACTGAGCCAAAATAGTGACCACAGTTTTGAAGATTACTATGGGAGTTATAATGGCTGTCTTCAAAGAACTGCTGAAATGGGCCATACCCTATTAGGATGTGTTGAAAATCACAGAATCAGAGGAAATATGGGATCCTTTTTGGTGCTTCCTGTAGTTTAAAACTTTGTTACCCACAGATACCTGAATGTTTCTAATACAGTGTTTTTAACATACTGAAAAAAGTAAATTAAGTATAGATGTGTTTTATTTAAAATAGTATAAAAAATTGCCATATTTTTTAAAAGTAGTAGTTCAACTAAAACTAAGGACATCTGATGTGTTTTTAAAACTGTGAAAACCTAATCCAACACAGATATACTAAGCTTTCCCTATTACATGATTATGTTGTTTTCTAGGTGGATAAGGTTTTAGAAGTAGTAATTACTAATAGATTTAAAGTACAGAACATTATCATCCAACCTTAAAAGATTTTCAGATTGTTCTGTTCCATTCTGGGAGATGATGCTGTAATGATAAATATATATATATATATGTGAATGTATGTATATATAGTTTAGGGTCTAACTAATGCAGCCTTGCAAAGTTCCTTCAATATAGCTTCTTAAAAAGCTCCTAAATATTTTCTTTTCAGATTATTATTTATTCAGTGCCTCAGGGCAGCAGGTCATGTTAGAGGCAGAAGTAAGAGCTATCAGAGTGTGATCACTTTCCTGATGAAAAAATAATTAACCCTGCAGTTGTTCTATAGCATAATACAGCATCACAGGCACAGGTGGGAATAGAACACAAAAACCATTCTTTTAATTCTATTAATTTCATGGACTTGAGAAATTCTGTTGTATTATCAGTTTCATGCTACACGCTAATTTAGAGCTGTGCATTGTATCAAAGCTATCACGTGTCAGTGTAAAGTGTCCATGTGAAATTTAGTTCTGTCATATAATCCTTTCCTTGCCTGGTACGCAAATATTCTCCTGTCTATAGCAACTTTATTAGCCCTTCCTGAGGGGGGACAGAAGGAAAAGGGGGAGAGAAGAGTTTAAAATCCTATGGCCTTATCCATGAGACATGGCAAAAAAGCCCCCCACAAAACTTGGAATTTTGTGTAAATGAGTTCAATTTCATCTTCACACCACTCAGGATATGTTATACTTTTATTATAAATCAGTATAAGCAGAAAAAAAACCCTCCAAGCCCTTCAAACTCTTCAAATTATCAGATCAGGAGCACAGCTGAAGGCTGAAGTTTGCTTGAATTGTTATATCCACACACCCAGTGGCAACTCTAATGCTTTTTAGCTGATAGGTGTTGCAACAGAAGAGTTTGTAGTAGACCTGCGTGTGTGCGCACATGTATACGTGTATAGCGCAATGGAGGTTTAAGAGAACTGAACCACACAAATGGTGGAGCGGTGCAGGCTCTTCATGGTCGTGTTTACAAGGCAGGGGTCTTTAGTTGTTTTATTTTGCAAAACAGAATGAGTGGCTGCTATAATGTTATAATGTTCTGGTGGGGTGGACTCCACTATCCCAGGGGCAAGAGTTGCTCACCCCTGTAAATACTCAGTAAGGGCTTGTTTTCCCAGCACAATCCTAATTTTGGAGGATTTTAACAACCTAAGCCAAAAGACCCCTGCCCTTCAAACGCTTGGGCTTGTGCTTAAGTATTCCATAACTCTGGAGCAGACCTGTAATTTATTCAGTGCTTTTTGGTGTCAAGGACAATGGGACCCAGTCTCATTGAAACCTTCAGGAACATAGAAATGTTAAATAATAGTGAGCAATATGATTGAAATCAAAGGGAATAGTCACATATTCACATGAAAATGTGAATTATCATCAGAGGCTATTGTTCTTGTGTGTGAACTAAAACTATTACAGCTGCTATTTTGTCTCCCATTCTGATTGGAGAGGTAGATGAAAAATCCTGGGTTTGACTAAACTCATTTTTTGAGAAGGAAAACTAAGTGTAAGAATGATTCCATCATGGAAATTCAAATAGGGTAGGATTGTGAAAATAGCTAAAATGTTGCAGGTTTGAATGACAAAGTTTGCATGAAAGCTGCTGGGTGTGGGGGAATAACATTTTGGTTATAATGTGACTTTTTACTAGTTCTTTTCCCTGGACCGCTTTGTTGTTAGAGTAAGGAGAGCAAAATAGATGTTAAAATCATGGAGATTTGATTGTCCTGACTAGAAACAAAAATATTGTGATTAAAGGAAAAAAAATTTTTACCAGCGTATGATGACTTTATGGTCATTCTGTTTGGAGACAATTGATATTTCAGATCGAGTTGTTTGGCAGAGAAACAACATTGTTCTTGGTCCCAGTAAATACAGTGAAATGCTGCTACTGCTACACTAATCCATATTAAGCTGCATTTCTCTATATTCTATTATGGAGTGGTATAGCATTGCTTCTGCCTTCTTTTTTTTTTTTTCCTTTTTTCTTTCTTTTTTTTCTTTTTCTTTCTGTAAGAAGAAGAATTCATCTGATTTGGTTTTTTTTTTCCAATTTCAATTTTCAATTTAAAAAAAAAATTGTTTTTGAAAATTGAAAGAAAGCTGTACTTAGCATTCTTCCTCTGTTGCTTACATTCAGTTCCAGGACTGCCATGAACATGCTGCAGCCTCCAGTGAGAAATCTGAACAGGTGAATTAGATGCTTGAATTAAATCTAAAATCTCTGGGTAATTATGGCAGGTCATTTGCTAGTAGATATTTGCAATTATTTGAGTAGCTATTGATTTCATTGGATTATGTTGGATATCACTGTGTTTCAGTTGAATATTTAGTTCGTTTCTCATCATGAATGTTCCAGCCCCTAGAATAATGGTCTTTGGTGGCTGAAAAATCTTTGTGCTCTATTGTATCTTGTGATAGACTTCCCTTGATCAAGTCCATATATAATGAGAGTTTTCTACCGCTTTAGGATACCAGAAAGTTGTGCCAGTTTCCTTTCCAGAATCTTTATCTCTTACAATGCAACTAGCCTAATACATGTGTAATTCAGCTTTCACTTATCTACTGTCTTTCCATATGAATTTGCTGATACTTCAACACAGGACATACGTATTTTCAACAGCTGTTTCAAAGTGTTATTTGCTTGTACTGCTGTAGTGACTGGGAATCTGAGTCATAGGGAGCAGCTCCACTCTGCTAGTCTTGCAAAGGAAAAGAAGAAAAAGGCAGTCTGTACAGCAGGTGTACTTGCAGTGTTTCCTCTCCTCACACAGACATAAATTCTCTTTCAAAGCTGACATATCCGTTGTTCTTGTGTGGTGGAAAGGCAGGTGGTACTTTTGTTGCTTTCCAGAGTAAGACAGGTAGACATGCAATGGTGATTAAGTCCTTTATATGAATTGCAACATGACTGCAAATTTGCTTAATTAATCTTAATAGGGTGAGGTGCATGGGGCTGCATGCAGAAGTGCAGACCATCATGATTAATTCCAAAATGGCAAATTTAAGAAATGTATCATTGGAACTCGTAATGCACTTTAGGTTATATAAATTCATATCTCAAGAATAGTTTCATTTCTTGAACAAAGCTGATGTACATCTGCTCGGTTTCAGACCTAAGAAATATTATTTGGATCTATTAAACTGTCCCAAGTAGTTTTCCTTTTTAACTAGGCATTTCTTGCTCTTTAAATTCCATCTCCTAAAATTAATTTTTATCAGTGTTTCTCATCAGATCATAAATGAAGATTTTAGTAACCATGGCTGAAGCAGATGAACAGAAGTATGCTATCTCTTCTTTAACCATTGTTCTTATGTGTTATTCCTACGTGTTGGTAGAGCAGAGATTAATGAATCCAATAAATACTGTTCCAACCCACGGGAACAGTTGAGTCAAAGTATAGTCTGCAAAATGTAGACCATACCATAGCACACTGAAATCAGGTTTAGTACTGGGCAAGATGTTGGAAGTCCTTACATTGCACATGGAAAAGTTTAGTTACAGGCATTATTTTGTATAAAACATTACCTTTTCTGTTCTCTGACTACCCAGCATCCATCCTCAACTTAAAAAAACAAAAAAAAAAAAAAAAATCAGTAAGTGCTTATATATGCTCGTGTAAAAGTGTAATGGATGCTCCTTGTCATAACACCACTCAAGCTATGAAGTTATTACAGTTTTGTGGGAACTGAGAATCTAGTCCCTTATGTTTTCTGTGCTATATGCAGAAATGCTGTAAGATACGGTATATGCTAAATACTTTGTCCCCAAACTACAGCCTACTTCAGTTTGCATTTAATTTTCATGTAGTCTTTACAACGATCAGGTATGCCAGAAGGTGCTATGCTTATTTAATGCAGAGATTTGTACTGATTCCATCTGCTGGTAGAGTTTACCCAGAGACCCCAACAGGAAGATTTGCTATATTCCAGGCATTTTTCACTCTTGATTTACTCACTCCCCTCCTTCTAGCCTATACACACGCTGTGCATGCTTTTCAGATCGAGTAAGTGAGAGCTTGGGTGACAAATTAGACTGGAAGCATCTGTTTCTGCTTCTATGTTGGAAATGCTGAGACAAAAATAAACTGTATGTAAAGTGAGTTAGTGCATTTATCTGACATAAGTTAATTTTGCAGATGATGCTTCACTGGCAGAATTGTCCCTGAAATTGGGCTACTACTAAAAATAAATTTTGCGTTTTATGGTAGACTAAAAGAAACTAATAACACAGATGTACTGTAGAGGACATAAAGATTCCTTGAAAGTACACTACAAATCTGTATTTTAGTGACTGAACATGCTGAATAGGGTTTTTCAACTGGGTCTGAACTTTTTTTTTTTTTTTTTATGTTAGCACTCTTGAAGATTGGGACTTTTCTGTTTGAGTATAGGTTTAGGAACCTGTGTTAGCAAATATTTGCCCTTAAAATCGAGCATACCAGAATATGATTTTCAAGCCCCCAGGATTTAGGATTTTAACATTTATTTATCTACTTACTTCTTTATTTTAGTCTTTTAAAATTATTTCAGCTTTATCTGGTATCTTACAGTTTATCAAGCTATTGATTTAATAAGATACTGCTTTCCAAATTTATGTTTTCTTACGTGCTCTCTTTAAGGAATTCTATTCTGTAAATATTGTACTTAGATGTTTGCATTGGGAAATTTAAAGCAGGTTGCTCCAGGTTGCTGCTTAGAAAAAGAAAAACATGAAGAGTAATCTTTTTTTTTTTTTTTAATGATAGTAGTACCAGAAGATTTTCTTGTACACCATAAACCTCACAGCTAGCACCTACAGTTTCAGATGCTTAGGAGCTATTTCATCCTAAAGTGTCCCAGTTGCATTTGGACTGGTGCGGTTCTCTTACAGCCAGTAAAATCCTGACCCTTTTTAGACCAGGATTTTGAAGAAATTTTGTATGTTCAGCTTTAATAAAGTTAAATATATGAATAAAAATTTGCAGGACTGAGACCACAATGAGGTCCTGTTTCTCCTGTCTTAGAGAGTAATTGCAGAGAAAGGAGAAGATTAGTATGTATTACATCAGCTTTCCCTTGAGTAGAAAACCAAAGGTTCATTCTGATAACTTCTGTGGTATTAAGTAGATTATGCTTTGTAAGCACTAAGGTTTTATACCTAATTCCTGAAGCTACAAGTAATCTTAAAAGATGTCTAATAATAATTTGAATTGAAAATGCATTTATTGGCACACATAAAAGGCAAAAGGTCATGCTGAGGTAGTATGCAGCATTCTTTCTCAGCTGTCTTGCACTGCTGCTGCAAAATGGAGAGTACTTCTGCTCAATAAACTTTGAGTATATCACAAAACCTAAAAGCATCCTTAATTTAATAGATCTTATAGTATCATGTCTTCCCTGGTTGGCAAGAGAAATGCGTGGCATTTGGTAACACAGCATTAAGTATTTTGAATCATCTGTATGAGCATGTCAAACATACAGGTCTGTATTCCACATTGTGTTGTGGATCACCTCTTTATGAATGCTCTAGCTTTTAAAAGCGATGCTAATTACATGTCCATTTAAGATAAATGCTGACATTTTTTCTTGCTAAATATCCCTGAAGACTGTATGCAGGAAGACTACAACTCAAACTTTACAGTTTTTTTGTTTTCTGGGTTTTTTTCTTTTCTTTTAAGGAGTTGGAGACATGAGGTAGACCCAAATTCCGGTCAGTTTTATGAAGTCCTTGTGCAGACTTGCAGTTGTAGAAATTTATAATTACATTTAGTAGTACCTTTTTTTTCTTGTGGCCCACCATCTATGATAAAGTATTTATATTCCCCAGAACTAACATTCTTTGCTCACTTGGCCTATCAGTCTACAAAGCCACAGCTGTTCTTACTGTGCTTTCACCAGTGCTATGATATGCTGAATAGGAAAGGGATTCTGATCTCAGTTGCACCATTGTGAAGTATAGTTTTATATTTGACAAATTTCCACTGAGATCAGTTGAATTTCTCTGGATTTTTGTGGCTGTAACTGAGATGAGAATTTAGTTTCAAGTCTCACTAGGTTTTTCCAAGCCCTACAACATCTCTTACTTAAATACCTTCCTGTTGTAGCAATTCTTGCTGGCAATAGATATAGGTAATCTCATGTTTGGATTTCAGTTAGAAGTTCCTTTTTGCACAAGCCGATGATTTTCTTCACAAATGTCCTTTTTAGGCCAAAGTTGTAAATGCATGCTCTCCGTCTCTTGGAGCTAAAGCAAATAAAGGATTTGAGGACCTAATGCAGGACAAAGGTGTGTTATCCAACACTGGATAAAGCCTCCCCGCTGCTTCTGCCACTGCTCCCGTCCTCCTCTGTTGCTGCCTAATTATAAGCTCTTTACCCACCTGCTGTTTTGACTAGACAATTGTGAGTGGGATGGGACTTCTCCTGGCATAGATAGCATGGTGCCTCACTTGGGCTTCAGCCAGGCACAGATCCTCAAGCTAACAGAAGTAAAGTCCCTCAAGGATCCCAAACTAAGAGGCAGCCTCAGCTCATGCCAGCGTAGTTCCATCTGGATAAGGCTTTTCACAAAATATTGTACTTTGTAGGGGGATATGTTGGCAGTAGCTGCTCCTTGCTTTTTATGTCATAGCTTAGTGTTTGTCGTACTTACCTAAGGAGTGGAAGCCATGGGAACAATTTTCTCCTTCCTGAGGGAATTCAAATCTGTCTCCACGTCACCAAATCATCTCCTTGTTATTAAAGAAGTCTGCCAGCTCTGGACAACCCTCTTTGGTTTGAAGCTCTTCAATACGCCAAACAAACAAAGCAAGTCATCAGTAAGATGCTGTAGTCTTGTGGTTAGAGCATTGGAGCAGGTCAGAAGTTTGAGATGTGGTTGTTATTACCAGAACTCAGGATTTGTTCATTGATTGCTTGGTGTAATTAGTGGAGTTATCCTGGAGGACTTCCCCTTCTAGATGAATGCGCTAACCACAAAGCTATTTTGTAAAGGTAAAATATCACTGCTGTTTGTGTATTTTTAAAAAAAAAAAAGTGATTTTTTTTTTTCTGGACATCATCTTTTCTACAATTAAAATCTCACCAGTGAGTTGCTGCATTTATCAGAAATTTTGAACTATGGTAGTTTCTTCATTATAAGCATATCAGGCCTATGATATGTGCAACCCTATTATATTACTTATGCAGACCCGATCTCATCAGTGAAAAAAAGTTGCCACGCATCCAGCAACCCAAGAGTCCCACAATTTGTGTGAGTAGGTCATCTGATGAATTTGTGATGCAGATCTTTTGCAGTTTTTCTGCCTGGTTAGAAGTCTTATATACTCTAAGTGAGTTTGCGAAAATAAGATTAGAAATATGGTAACGCTAACATTTTGGATTGCGTTATGAGGTATGTATCAGTCCATACTGCACAAGGAGCACAGGCACTTGCTGCAAGGTTCTGGATTCACTTCTGAAGATGAAGATGATCAGACTTTGATTGAGTCTGCATATTCTGAACAGAATCGGTTTACTCTCTGAGTTAGGCAAGTAAAGGAAATGAAATGTATTTCATTTGCATAGAGTGGGTTTTTTCTGCTATGAAGGTTTTTTTGGGTAAACATTTTAGTGTAACCGTGAAAGGGTATATAGGAAAATCATCATGTTTTGTGGTTTGATTGTTTCCGATTTCCTTGGAAGAAAACTAAACTTTGTATATGAATTTTGTTATGAACAAATTTGTTTTGTTAATATAGTATTATGGTAGTGTACAAAATTGTCATAAAAATGGGGGATCCTGGGTATACAAAGCCTCCATCAACTTTCTGCCCTGATGCCTGATCATGAGAATACCAGTATTGTTGTCAAACATGTGCGGCTTGTGTAACAGACAGTGTCTTGTATATACTTAACAGGTGGTAGAATAATAATTTGAGAAACTAAAACGCTTTGAAACTGCAATTGTTTGCTCCTAAGAAAGGGGACCTTGGTATTTTTCTTATAGCAATAAACAGGAAAAGTGCTCCATTTTAGAAGGAAAACTTAATGAGCTAAATTTTTATAGCAGTTCAAAGTTATTGAAGTACTATATTGTCAACAAGAGCTGCAGATCAACTTTAAAGTTTGTTAGTATAATTTGTCTCCTACTATAAGTTTAGGGAGGCGTCTTTGCCTGTGCCCCTGTATATTATGTAGTAAACTTTTAGTTCCAAATTTGTTGATCAGGCTTTGAATTGGCATTTCTGTAAAGAGATACCAAAATGAGTATGTTTTCCAATTATTATCTTCTCAGTATATATTTAATACTAATATCCATCTTATAAACAGGGGTTAGAAAACAAAATTTCTTCACTGAATATATTAGAAAAATAGCAACACAGAAGATAGTAAGAGCTATATTGTAGCATATATTAGCCTGCCATATCTTAATTTCAGTGGGATTGATGCTATAATGAAGTTCTATTTAAATTTTAATTGAGTCTGTTCAGTTGTCTGATTTCCGTAGAAGTTGTAGTAGTTTGCTCTTTCGTGAAGCTGGGGTAGAAAAATGGAGAGAAAAAAAATCACTACATAAACAATTGTCCCTTTGTTTGAAGGTTCAAGCTCAAGTGCGACATGCAAAACTCAACTTTGACAAACTGAAGACTGATGTCTGTCAAAAAGTGGATCTTCTGGGAGCAAGCAGATGCAACCTCCTTTCTCATGTGTTAACAACATATCAGGTATCCAAAGAAAATGTTGACCTCCAAAAGAAAGATTTCCTGTTAATGTATGGTTCTTTTAAGAGGTTACCATGGCAATATTCAATTGTAAGAACATATAACTAGTATTGGAGGGGAGATGTGAAATTTGCACTGCAAGCAGATTGGTGTTAAAGCTAGTATTGCATTGAAATTTTATCCTACCTTACAGACAACACTTCTTCATTTTTGGGAAAAAACTTCACACACAATGGCAGCCATCCATGAAAGTTTCAAAGGTTATCAGCCATATGAATTCACTATGTTAAAGGTAAGGAATATATAGATATGTTTGTTTGCCCAGTCATGACAAATAGAAGACCATACAAAGATGTAGAAAGCACACATTCATATTTTGTCCCTGTCCTATCTTTTCATTTAAATACAGGCTTTCTGTTAAATGTGCTTCTGACTAGTAGGATCAAACACTGCCTGTAGAGTGCAGTGACTAAGGGACCTATTTCAAAGAAAGACATTATTCAGGGCTGCACTTAAGTATGTGTTTAAGTGCTAACTGGGATTATGTTTGATTGTTCCAGAAGAATCATAAAATCCAGCAGAATTAGGGATTTATGTTCCCCTCCAAAATCCTGCAAGTGAATTAATACTACTTTGCCTTTGCATCTGTTTTTAAAAACTCTGGTTCTTTAAGAAGACCTTATTGGACTGAATATGAGTACATGGATGCTCAGGATTCCCACACCTGTTTTGAAGTACTCGGACTTACTACCCCTTAACTGCTGTGGGTAGTAAAATTTTGCTTGACTAGTGGTATTTGCTAATCCTTTGTAATCTTTGAATATGGAATATGTGCAATATCTGATTGAAGTGTGAGTTCAGAGTTTTGCCAGTATCAGGTGTTGGATATCTTATGATTCATTCCATACCCAGATAGGATATCATGATAATATGATCAAATATCAGGTAGGTATTCAGGTATCTAACAATAAGCACTGAGCACTGTGTATTTTCTTGGTCATGCCTTCCCCTGCATAGGAAGTTGCTTTGCCCATTGCAATTTGAGGTTCAGTAGAGTAATGGGAAAAAGTGAAAAAATTCATTAACTTCCCAGTTATCCCCACAGACATTTTGTCCTGTAGTTATTTTCTACAGTGGAATAACTACATGATTGGCTGATCCTGTTTGCATGGGAGAAAAATAACATTTGTCTGAAGGAGGTCTGATGGAAGTGTTACCAGCAGGAGGAAAGTGAGGAATGAACAGCTTGGCAAAGCTGCTGTTTTCTTGGAGAGAGACAACCCAGTTTGAAAATAATTACAAGTCATAGCCTCAATCCACAAAAGTTTGTGCGTATGACATGTAGAAGTTGGGCTGCACTGTGCTATATATATATAGCCTGTGGCTACCCTAGAGCTCCTGGAAAAGAAGCACCTGAGGTATAAGGTTTAATTCACCCCAGCCTACCAAACTTGTCTGTACATGACTATGCTATATTTAAAGTTGTTGTCTAGAATGTGGGTTGGGAGGGAGCGGTTTCTGAACTTTGAAGTGCATAAAGAGCTTGTGGAGACTTACTCCTGCAGCTTGAAACATCACAACAGACCAAATAAACAAATTTCAAGCTCAATCTCTCCTGACCAGAGGACAAAAATAAAAAGAGGCTCATAAACTGTTTCATCTTACCCAGCCTCTGAAGAATCCTGTCTTGCAGAAGTCCTCATTTGCTGTGAAGTTACCATAACTCAAAGCTTCTTTCTTGCATATTTCACGTCATGGAAGATGGGTTTTAGCCAGAGCTTATGTCCAGGTTTCAGCAGGAGACAGTTGGGCATAGTTGTCTTGACATTGCTAGTAATTGCCTACAGACTCACCAATTCAACTCCAAACCAGAAAAGAAAGTCCCCTTTATTTCTCCACCATTGCCTGCTCAGAAGCCTTGGTACCATGCTGGCAGGGTGTTCTTAAAACTTCCTTATGTTAGAAGGTTTCTGAGGAATTTTTTCTCTTTGCTTTGATGCAGACCAATTTCAGTCTAGTTTCTGTAGGTAGCCTATATTGTTGCTGGGTATTTACTTTTCATTCTCTTTCATATCTAAAAATGTGATCAGTTGAACAAGACATGTTTCAAAATGTATAGTAACATTTGGACACCTTGGAGAAAAACTTGTACAGAAAATGTACCTGTTCTGGAGTGTGAAGTACCCTTGTGGTGGAGGATGAGAGATATTTGGGAATGCTTATCTTTTGAATATCCTCCTTTCAGTATAATCTAAATTTGAAATTAGGTTGGGAATCTATGGTGAAGAAATATAATCTGTATTGAGTGCACACACATATAACAAGCACTCCCTTGAAGCAAAAAGTAACTGTCAAAATGGTTGTGAATAATGGAGTGTAGGATGCAGCCTAACTTTGTTATGAGAATCTTAACCATTTTTATTGCCGGCCTCCTGCACTGAAAAGATGCCATTTCCTGTTTTTGCAGTGATAATGTACGCTGAGAAATTATGCTAATCCTAATCAGGAGGTAGTTTTATACTACAGAAGTCCATGCTTTCAGAAAGCAGCTGCTTGGGAATAAGACTATGTTAGTGCCTTTTAGTATCAGTTCTTTATTTCTTTCGGTCTCTAGAGTGTGGGTTTATATTCAACACCAGAGTTAAGTCTCTTCCATGATCTCTTTTCCCCCAATTAGTAGTTTCTCTTTGTTTATATTAAATGATTGCTAAGGAGATTAAATCAAAATCTGGTGGTTGCATCAGGTGAGATTCTGTTGCCTAAGAGAATAGGTGCCTACGGCAACTTCAGGTGCCTTCCTAGGGTAAGTCATCTCTTGTCATTTCTGAAGGGTGTAGGACTCCCATTATTCCCGTGTCTCCTCTGCTAGACCTGGGTGTGGAATAACAATAGATGTTCATGGTTAGGGAACTGATCTCTACCAGTCATATGTGTTCATGCCAGAGTAACTATATATTAAGAAGGAGCTGCAAGCTAATTCTACATTGAGATTACATGGTATTATTTTTTTATGAAGTGTGATAAATGGCTACAGCTGATGCAGGGTAAGTGTAGTTTCTGATGGAGAAACTTTTGGTCTAAAATGTACCCAATGAAAATGCCATGTCTGCTGTTGACTTTATGCATTAAAAATATACAATCAGAATATATAATTGCTTAAGACATACATAAAATATTTCACTGTGCCCATTTCTACGTTTAATCAGGAGTTACCCCTTTTAGAATATTTTTCCCTGTCTTATCTCTTAAAAGGGATCTTTTCTAAAAGAAAATTTTTAATTTGATGCTTGCAAATAATTTTTGTCTTTTATGATTCCAGTTCTGATACTAGCAGCTTAATTTTGCTCATACAAGTGATCCTTCTGAATTAAACTAAGCATACGTATATGTAGGATTAGTGTTTTACTTTAAAACAAGAATTTAGAGAAACTGTTAATATTTGACTTAGACATAGATTGTCTTACTGAAAAATTAGAAGGTGCTATGTACTGGAAAATTACTACTTGCATTTTGTAGTATGAATATATTCATGTACCGGGTTTACCTCAGGAAAGAGACTCTTAAACACCTCTCAGGATCGTTTCTGGAAAGAAAACATTGTCTTTAGATATGTTTGCCAAAGTCCCTTAACAAAAAGCAGCTCATTTGTTTTCTTTGCTTCAGGGTATATGCTGAGAGTAGTATAATTATGCTATTGCAGCTGTATTTCCTAACTGCAAGTTTTATGCTTGATGAAAGATGATTATTAATGTGCTAACAATTCTATGTATTGTGATGTAAAAGTATCCGTTACTGTATCCATTGCTGTAATATTAAAGATGATGGGTTGCTGTTTTGGTAAAGCATTTAAGGTTTCATTGTCTTGAAATTACCATATATCAAATGAATTAAAATTTATTTCAGGGGTTACTTTTCATGAATTATACCTCTTTCTAATTTCTGTCACTGTTTATTTGCCTTAGTTATTTAATGAATATTTATTTGCATTTTTTACGTTTTAATGCTATAATACCAAACTTCCTGAAGAGTTCATATGAGCTTAGAAAAAATAATAGCCCTGGTAAGGGAGTTAAAAGGTGTAAATCTTAGTGGGTCCATTTATTTCCGTGCAAAGTGGAATACTGCTGCCTGTGCTTGGTTTGAAGAACTTACATGGTTTGGAGAACACTGTCCAAACAGGTACTACAGCACTGTTGCCTTCTGCTGACCTCGGCTGTAGTCTGGTATCCTTTCTTGTGTCTGTTTATTGCACCATGACTTTACTCATAGGCAAGATTGCGTATAATTTTATATCTTTGGGGGTTTTTTCGTTGTTTTGGGGGGGTTGGGAGGTTTTCTTGTTGATGTATCTCCCTGAGGAAATTCTGAGACTACCTGCTTTTCCACTTCCCTTTCAGCTCTCCCCCCAAATGAAACATATCCAAGTTTTTTTCTCCTCAGTGGTGTTGCACTTCTCCATATGTATCATGATGTCCTGGGAAGTATCCCTGGCTGCTGGAGTTGCCCTTAGCATGTGTTGCTTTAATTCTTTCTCAGTCAAGAGGAAGCTCATTAGTTGTCCAAGGCACTTGGGGGGAAGTGTGGGCGAGCTGAGCATGTTGTCAACACTCTGGTGATTTAACTGCAGAGGACAGGTTTTGTGTGCAGTCCAGATGACTTTGGCTTGGCTTGAAAGCAGCCCAGATGTAGGTGAAAGAATTTTCTAAGCGAGTAGCAGTCAGCCTAGGAACAGTGCCTGAGCTGGAATCACTGTTAACTCTGCAGCAGAGGAACCTCTTGTCGGCTTGGGTGTCCCAGTCCAAGTACTGGGAGCAAACGAAATATCACCGGGTGACTTTTTTTGGTTGTAGAGATAGAGAAGATAGGCAGAGTGAATGACTGTGAACTTACTCTATTAGTGTGAATGGTCTTACCCTGATTTTTAGAGTAAAAGAGAAATGATGAAGCTAGGAAGAAAGCTTTCTAAACGTGAGAGGATCCTACCTTCAGTCACATACTGGTGCAGCTCACAACAAAGTCCACATGAGTTCACATGAGCACCCAGACAAGTGCTGGGAAGTTACACTTTTGTCTGCTCTGAGCCAGCAAAGTCAGGGATGCTTCATACACCCAACTGAAGTGTGCTTGCTTTTGTCTGAACTCAGTCTGTATCTTTATAGCCTTGTTTAATCACTACACTTTCTAGATGATGGGACTTCTTCCCTTCTTATGATGTAACCTGAAACAATTAACAGAATATCAGTTTCATTTCTATACTTGCTGACAGTAGTGATCACATTACCATGGGTTCTTGTTTAGAAAACAGTTTACAATGGCTTTTTAACTTTCAGTTTTATTTCATATGCATTCTGTAAATTTTTTTTTAATCTTTTTAAAAAGATATCTCAGTTCCTAGTGTTCATTGGGATGTAGAGTAAAGAGAGGCAGGAGAGAGGAAAATTTCATTATTTGCTATCAGAATTGGAGGGAATATTGTCTAAATTAAATTGCTAAATTGAACTATTGTATTAAAATACAGCTGGTGATTTTTAACAATTTTTATCATAATCTCCATTGAAACTGAAGCTGTATTTCAGAGCTATATTTATTTTTCTAATACGGGAAATATTAACTGCCATTATCATCATGCTGTTTCCTTCCCAAGGTACTTGTGAACTCCATTTCTATATGCTGTTTCCGTGGTTTGATCACAGTCCTTTAAATATGGATTTCCTGAAACACTCATGAAGGAAGCATCATAAAATGCAGTTCCTTAAAGAAGGATGCTGATTTCTTTGTATTTTTCTTAGTGAAGGTGCAGAAGACTTGACTTCTGATGATTTTCTTTAACTTGTATAATTAGGCAGTACTTAAAGTAGTTCTGTTTGTTGTTCAAAACTATTACATCCTTCTTGGGGCAGGCTCTGTGCTGCTATACTTAGTGGCAGACAGAGCACCACAACTATTGCACCATCACCTCCTGATTACAATAAACTGTGTGCCCTGCGATGAAGGTATCCAAGACAGTTCACGTGCCCAAAGCAGTACAGTCCCTGTAATGCAAAGCTCTGCTGTCTTTCTCTGCACTGCACTTTTGTACAAGTATAGTGCATATTCTTGTATTTTTTAACTCTAATCCAGGGCCTCTTAGAGTCAATGGAATAATTCCCATCAATTTTAATAGTACAAGAAGTGCAATCTAATCAATACCTGGTAAAAATGCAGTTAAAGGGTAACATTAATTCATAGGTGATCTAGCTAAGGTGGCTGGTGACTATTATTCAGAATCCAAGAAGTACACTTAAAAGTGGTTCCGGTTAGCACTGTTAGAGTTTCCAAAAAAAGTGGCAACCACAGAATAAGGTAAACTTCTTTAATGCCTCTATTTATTATTGCTGCTTTTGTCATCCCTCGTCTTTTGACACATGATGTCTGCAGTGCTCTAGGTGCTTATGACAAATTAATCTGTGATATTGGATAAAAGAATTAACTCACTGAGAGGGGAAAAAAAAAATGCAACTGCAGTATACGACAGGTCCATTAGTTGGGTTTCTAAAACACTGAAGTATACATTTCCTCATATAGACAAGTACTGAGCCAAGCAGAAACTGGAATGCCCCTTCTGGGTACTCACCTGTCCTGGATAACAGGGCAGTGCAAACAAGACCTGTGACACACCTGGGAATGTTTTTCTTGTAACAGGTGGGCTGGGGACTCTTAACTTTTATTCAGTAGGTGAGATGGACTTAGCGGCCATATTTTTTTCTTTGTTTTACTATTCTGATGAAACATACTACCATTTTGTTAAAACTCCAGATGCAAAGCACCACATTTTTGTGTTCGTTATGTTTTGAGCAAAAGGTGGCTTATTTGTTTTAGCCTTAGTGTTTGGGGGGACAGGGGGAGAAGGTGGAGGAGGTGCACTACTATGAATAACATGAGACATAAATAAATGTAATTACAAGTGGTCAGGACGAGTCACATGAAACATGGTTTTATTTTTCAGAAACTGAGTTGGACATTTGAAAGAGGAACATGTTTTCACCTTCAAAACCATTTATAGAGCCAAATATTCACATTGATAACATTTGCAATTATTTAATTACTATCTTCAGTTATTTAATTTTTTGTACAGAAATCCTAATTAATGCATAACAGGGACCACCAGTAGGATATTTATCACTTCTGTAGTCTCAAAGAGTCAGTCTATAATGCTTTATGTGTTGGCCTGTTCCCATGACCAAATTTTGGTTATAAAAATGCTGACCATGAAACTGTACATCGTTATCTTATAGCACAGTCTTTCAAATTGCAAAGGGACAACAGGGTTTTGTAATACCACACATGGTCTCTATATAATCATCCAAGATTTTAACCCTCATTTTCATATTCAGGACATAAGTAGTACCTTCCCACTACACTGCAGTTGCCAAGATTGTGTGAATAGTTGTGTCGGGGAAAAAAAAGAATAAAGAAGCAGTATATGAGGAACAAGCAGATGTAAAGAATGAATTTTTCTCATCTTTTTTTTTAAAAAAAAAAAAAAAGGCAAACCCCCAAAATGGCAAAGGAAAATGCTTTTAGTGCCTGCTTTGCACGTGGTATAGATGGTTTTACTTAGAAATATTGGAAACAGAACATGAGTTTAGAAGTAGCCAAGAGTCACCTCCTTATATGAAGTGTGTTCCTGTGACTCAATTTGAATGAATATCTTCTAAACATTTTTTTTTTTGCTTGTTTGAGTCACTTATAGTTTTGATATGGCTCAGAAACATTCTTGCTTAATTTATGTAGGCTCTGTAGTCTGGTTTGGCCTTAAATTGACATACTTTTGCTTCCCTGATTCTATTTTGTTTTCTTCTCTTCATTTATATTATGGTTATGATCTAGAGCTTACAAGATCCTGTGAATAAACTAACAGAAAAAGCAGAAAAGGAAGACCTGCAGATTGAGAGCACCAAATCAGTACAAGATCAGCAGAGTCAGTAAGTCACATGGCCTATATATTAAAATAATAAGTATTTTTGTCTATAATCTGCTTTCCGGTTGCTAAAGTCACCGAACATTTATAAATGGAAATACAGACACAGCTAGTCTGATCACACTAGCTAACACTAAGGTTAATACAAGAATTCCTGAAGTGCTGTAATGTGTACTTGAAAACTAATAAGCTTTATGGTGAAATTAAGAGCTTTAAGAAGACCCATTAAACCTTTATATGTGTTTCATCTTTCCTAGCCTTCTCTTTATTTTTCAGTTTTGCTTCATTTTTCTTTAGTAAAAGAAATGGTAAACAACTACACATGGGAGAAGATATATGAGCATTGTATTTCTCCCTTCAGCAGCATCTCCTTTCACCTGGGAATAGGATATGGATTCCTGATTGCTTTGAGCAGCGATTAGTTTTTGTAATGTATACAGCATCAGTTAGTAATGCAATGAAGCAATAGGTACTTAGTTAAAAGTACATCCAAGTGAGCTGATGTTATCAAGGTTTGAGTTACCTGTAGCTCTGAGGTGAGAGAGACTTATGAATGGGCTGCTATGGGCAGAGGAGAACAGGAGAATGAGATGCGATCCCTCCCCTACGGGACCATCAGGATTCAGTTGCAAGGAGATGCAACGTTGATATAATCCTGCTGCCACCTGTTGTTTTGTCTATCCCTGGTTAAATGAAGCACCCAGCAAAGGATCAGTTGTCAAAAAGCAGAGAACAGCTTGACTGATAATTAGTGGATTTTGCTCAGCTATTTATAATAATGGGTTTTTAAAGAGTGCAGTTTTCCAGTTCTTCCACTTGTTTAGATTCAGAACCACTGACCAAAATCAGTTTATAAATTGGTCAGGTTTGGTGCTATTCGGATTAGAAAGGACTTGGCCAAATACCATTTGGCAGGTGGCTGTTTCCACAGCAGTGCCTTGAATCTGCTGCTTCTCATGTGACAATAATAAAGAATTTCATAAAGAATTGTTTTCCTCAGTGTTGAATATAAAATTCTAGAATGAATGCATGATTTATGCAAGATGCGTGCATTGGCACCTACCAGCAAATGCATCAGATGCCATGTCATGGTTATGCTTGGTTTTATTTATGGATGATCTTTTTCCTTTTCTGTCATAAAACTGAGGGGAAACAATATGTCACCATTTTGCTGTCTAAAACAAACCATAAACATTTTTCCTTCACACAGTCCTGCTTTATTTACCCCTTTGTACAAAACCGTTTTTCCACACTTTATTTTACAAAGCCGCCCCCTGCCCTTGGGGAGGGAACCCCACAACTGGGGAGCACCTGGCCGCTTGCTCACCCCACGGGCACCCCATCTCACCTCCACCAGGGCTTTGGGGTGGGTAAACATCTAAGATTCTAGAAAAAATACACAAAACAAAGCTTTTAAAATCCTCATGAACTTTCCATTCACAGTAAACATTCTTTATACTAAAATTTGGCCTGAATCTAATTTTCCTTTGCTCCCCACAAGCCTATCCCCAAGAGCAGGGGAGGTGACCTCTCCTGTCCTATCACTAGAGGAGAGGAGGAATGTGAATACACAGTCCTCTTTACCACCACATCAACCTTGTGGCTGCTTCATTCCCTATTGGTTGAATGGCTTTACACAAAATAAGAGCAGATAGAAAGTATATATTCTTCATTGAAGAGATTACCTTTGTATAAGAATTGCATGTAAATCACAGCTTTTTTTTTTCAGTGAAGAGCTTTTTCATCAACACTGCTGATTTGGTTTTTTTAGGAGTCTGCTGACATGGGACAAAACTCGCCTGACTCGACTTTTAGTTGGTTGCTGTTAAAAAGAGAAGATAGATTTTTTTTTTTATTATGGTTTTTTTTTTTTTTTTTTTTTTTTTTGTTGTTGTGGAACAGTTGTATCTCCTTCGTGATAGTTATGAAAGACCAAATCTGGAAAAGCAGAATACACTGTACTCTTCATTACAGAGATTTAGTTAGATTAAAAATAGAAGGATGGTAGGTTTTGATAGTTGGTCTTCAATCTAGTTTTTGTTTTCAACAGACTTCTGCCAATGAAACAATAAAAGTTAACAAGACCAGCATATACAGCAAATGCAAGAGTCCATCTGAATTACTGTTTATTTGTTATTGATATGATTCTGTAATGATGTGACCAAAAAGAGAAAAATATATTATTATTCTATAGCCTGAGAATTATTTTCTCAATTGTTTTCTTATTCTTTCAAATTAAGGTTGATTTCATTAGATGAGGAGAGCCATACCAAGGAATCAAACTATTCAGGTATTTTATTTCATGTTATCATAACTTAATACATGGGTTTTTTTCATTTTTGTTTATTTCATATATGTTCAACTTCACCCGGCAAATCCCTACAAATGCATAAAACTTAAGGCTAGGAAGATCTGTTAAACCTAATCTCATATATTATATGCCACTGCATTTCATTCAGTTACTCTCAGATAGCTTGCCTTCCAAAGCATAATTCTTACATTGGGAAGGATCTACAGATTAGTAGTTGTTGAGACAAGGAAAGTGTGCCACTTAGCTTGCTAGTTTATTCCAGTGATTAAACATGTACTCTGTTAAAAACTTGATGAATTCAGTGGAACTTCTGCCTAAAAGCTAAGCAAAGTCATACTCAGCCGCTGCCAGTGACCTGATGGGTGGTTATTACCCAGTGGCACAGCCAAGCTCTAATTGGAGGTGCACACAGAAAGAATGGGAGGCAATGGACACAAGTGACAGGAAGGGAAATTCTGATTACATACTAGGAAAGGAAGAGTTCATGGTGAGGGTGGCAAAGTGCTGGAAAAAGTGTCCAGAGGGGCTGTGGAATCTTCATCCCTGGAGATCTTCAAGACTTGACAGGACATGTCCCTGAGAAACCTGATCTAACTTCATAGTTGGCTCTACTCTGACGAGGGGCTTGGACAAGATAACCCCCAGAGGTCCTTCCAGCCTAAATAATGCCATGGCTTATAGTATACCTTTTTCTACTAAATCAGTGGAGAATCCCTTTAATATGTAGTCTTTTATCCTCCATGAAAGTACTTAAAAGGTACTACATTAAAATCAAGACACCTCTCACATCTTCATTTCAATAGACTAACCAGACTGATGTATTGAAGACATCTTCTCTAGTCCTTTACTTTTTAAGTCTTCGTTTCCATTCCACTTTCCAACATCCCTTTTCAAATGTGAAATATATAACTGGACATTTCTGATGTTGGTCTCTCCTGTCATGTTTCTAGAAGGTAAAATCACATTTCTGTTTCTATATCCCAGAAAGATATCTCCATTTTGCTGCAACACCAAGTTAGAAGCTCATATCTGAATTTGTTGTTTATCAAGACTCGGTTCCTTTTGGCCACAGCTTTCCAGGACTCATTCTTCCTTTCTGCAGCATGGCTTATATTCCTTATTCCTAGAGATAAAACTTACAACTTAGTGGTATTAAATTCTCCCAGCTCTGACTAGAGAAACTGAATGACTGGCCTGAATGACCACCTCTAATAGTCTGTTAGTTGTTTGCACATTTTTTTTCAAGGGTGATTTTGTGTTTACTTCCAGATGACTGCTAAAGCCATCGAATAGCGATGGATATAACACTAAGCCTTGCAGATCTAAACTAGAAACACTTCTACTTTGCAAGTATTTCTCCTAACAATTGGGTTTTGACATCTGTTAGTTGTCATGTTCCTAATCCGTTCAATATGTTCATTACATATATTATGTGGTGCTAACTTTTTGGCTGGAAGGCTATGCAGTGTAAAGTCAAGTTGTTTCTAAACAAATATCTTTACCAAAGAAAGCTCACAGTTTTATCAAAGAATGAAATTAGTTGGGTTTTTTTAACTAGGTCTGCTTTCCGTAAAAACACCTTTTATTATAGGAGCATTTATTACGCTCATATTCTTCTGCTGAATCCTATACTGAATGGGATTCAGTAAATGTTTTGCCTAGGAGCAATGGTGAGCTACCAGCCCATAGTTACCTACAATTACTTGAGTCACCCTGTTAACTATTGTTGTTGTTTGGCTGTTTTTTTGTAATAATGACACAATATTAGGACTTTTCCAGTGTTTTGAAGTTTCACCCATTTTGAAATTAATTAGATATCTCTTTGACAAAATATTGTAATATTCTTGGATACTAAATCTGATTTATATGTTCTTAGCAGATGTTTTCAAGAATCTCAGTTACTTATGGGCTGTAAAATATTTCACCATCGTCCATAATATCAATACCTTGTTCTGTCTCTTTCTCCATCACCCCTAGAAGGAACTGAAGTATTTTGGAATACGTCTGCCTGCTCTGCTAAATCTTTCCATCTCCATACGCTAGTGGGTCTGTGCCATTGCTAAGATTTTTTTTTTTCTTAAAGTACTGGGTACGTACTAAATACAGTTGTAGTGCTACTAGTGATGGAGCTGTGTTTCTTCTTAGTTTTCCTTATCAACTACTTCTACTTCATAACTTCCATTTTTTTATCATTTGTTATGCATTTTTTCTTAATATACTATTGATATTTTTAAGATTGGCTCCATCATGTTTACCACTGAACTAAGGCAGGCTTTCAGCAACAATTGTACTTTTTTCATTACAGAATTCTGGCCATCTGTATCCCAGCTTTCATGAACTTCTCTTTCTGATTTTTGTTTCCCCTTCTGCCAGTTAGTTTAGGGTTGGGTTTTTCCCCTTTAGCTTTGTGCATTGTCCATTTATGGAAGCATCATGTATATTTGTCCATGTGCGTTTATGCATTTCCTATCTATATAGAGTGTAATCAGATGTGATCATGGGTTCTTAAATGACCAGCTGATTCTAGTGCTGGTAGCAGATTTCTGTCACTGTCCTAGCAAAGCCTCGTTAAAATAATATGATTCAAACAGCAAGCTGTTCTGTTTCTTTTTGTTCTGAACTCACCTTGAAGTTTCTCTTAAAAGGGTTTGGCATTGAATTTTTATTCCCCTATAGAGAATTTTATTTCTCATTTCCAGCCTCAAATTTGAGGCTTCCAGCAGATCTGCCTTCCAGTTCTGGCAATACTGTGACTGACCCCTTCATTTGCCTTTAGAGCTACAGACTTACTTGTCTAGAAGCTAGATTTCCTCAACAGTTAATGGGGAGAGAAAGGCATGTTCAGCAGGTAACTCATTCCTCCTGTTTTACTACATATCTTAAATGGGATTAATCATCTGAGGGAGGTGTCTCTCATCACTGATAGACAGAATCTAGAGGATTGTTTTGACTCCATGCCTAATCTAAGAAACTTGCTCAGAACTTAAGGTAGGTAGAGTTGGGGCATGGTGGTGTTTTTTCACCTCTGATAGCATATAACCTTCAGCTATACATTTTCCCTCCTGTTGGTCTTAGCCCATTTATTTTACTGCAGGAGAAGAGGTGGTATTATTTATATCCTGACCTGGGGTGCTTTGGGGGAAGATTCCTTTTCCCTATTCCCAGAGTTGCTGTCATGAGGAAGAACATAATGTCAGGGAAGGTGATTTAGGGAGCGATGAGGTTCTGGGCATTTTTGTGCTCTCTCCTGGCCTGTGTAAGTACAAGCTTCTAAAACAAGTGTCTCTGCTTCTGGAGGACAGCAGAAACTTGTCTGGTTCTTGCAGTTGTCTCAGCTGGGTGCACTCAGCCTGGAGACGGGCTAGTGTGGCAGGCAGTGATTCAAAGGAAGATCCCCCAACAGGTTATTATTTAGAAATTTTCTTCACTTCTTAGAAATGCTTATAGCTTGGGTCTTTCATCCATTGTGACCGGGTTCATTTTAAACATGAATACCAGCAACCGTTGCGTGATCTTATAGTGACATTGTTTATAAGCATTGTCTTGTGCCAAGTGCAGTTTGACATGTTTATGGATCTTGATTACAGCTGACGATTGCAAGGATCTCATACCCATGTTACAAGGAAATTGTAACCACAAGCAGAACTCAGGTGAAGAGACTTAAGAAAACTACCTTTAGATGTATACATACTGATTGACAGTGTACTGCAGATCTTCCTTTGTTGCTTTTCTTTTTTCTTTTTTTTTTTTTTTTTTTCCTCTTAGGTGCCATAGATGACTTGTTAGACCTGCAACCTGAAGAAAATGGTATGAAACATTTGTGCACATCTGTTTAGTCTGCTTTTCAATTACAGGCATCAAGTATAATTTTAATCTTAGATCTTAATTGTTTTCATAATCTGAAAGGTTGAATGAAATTATTCAGCTGCAGTGTTTCAACAGTGTTAAAGGAAACTCAACTTCATATACATGCAGAGGCACTATTCCTGATGTTATAGTGTGAAGTAAACCTTCCTGGGGATAAAACATATCGTAACAGGTGATTCAAGGTTAGGTATACTGGACTATATTCTATTTGCCCCACTGAAGTAGGTCCCACTGTAAACCTTACCCCTCCTATAACATTTCACTAACTTTATTTTTTGGTTCTTTAGGTGTTGTATCACAACCCTTGGCAATACACTAGTAACCACAAGATTTTATATCAGAAATGTACATATCAGAAACAGATGATTTAGGCCTCTTAAAACTATATAAGAACTGGTGACTTCTTTCAGCCAGATAGTTAATTAAATTTTCTGTGCTGTTCTCACACATATATGAGAAAGCAATCTTTCATTCCAGGCTCCACTCCTATTCTTATGCTTTTGGTAGATTAGTGGCAGCTCAAGGGAACATGCTGTTTTTTTCCAAGTGGTACTGTTTTACCGTGTAACATATGAAAGATCTGGCTAAAAGTTTTATATTGAGTTTTCGTATGCAGTAAGAGTATTGCCCATAATTTCTCATTTGCTTTTCACTCATATCTCTCAGCAGAATGAGTAAAAAAACCTTCAACAACAACAAAACCAACTGTGGCAACTCAAAAAGCAAGTAAAGAACCAAAGAAAAAAATCCCTTTGTGCGGTTTAGTCAGACAGACTGAGAGTGTAATTTGGGGTATTTAAGGCACTGCCTTCATGGTAGGTAAGGAAGAGAGCATTTGCAAACACCTCGACTTTGTATTTGCCACGGGCAGTCTCTTGCGCTGTGGGGAAATTACCCATATGGGGAATCACCCACGAAGGCAGAAGCAGGGAAAGTTCCTCAGCTGCCTGGGCAGAAGGCAGCCCTAATCTGTGGATAGGTAAGGTAGTGATGACTTCTTTTCTGTGGTTAATAAAAAAGGTCAGTGAATGTCTGATAGTGGCCTTTTTTCTTCTTGTTTTCCTCTTACACAGTTCCATTCGTTGTTGGACCTTCTTAGTGGAGATATAGATAATGCATACAATTATTGGTCATACAAGTTTAGCTATGCCAGTTAGAAGGCTATATTTTTTTTCTTCAGTCAAGTAGTTAAATCAATACGAAAGCAGTTGTGGCGTGGCTACATCAGATAAGGATGGTTATGTTAATGTTACAATATCAGCTTTTTACCCTAATTTTACACACTAGCTAGCTTTAGGCTTATGAATATTGTATTAAGTGCAGCAGTATAGTTAAAGGTACACTTTTGTGTGTGTTTAAGAAAGAAGTCTTTATCCTGTGTTTCTGATAATGTATCATTGTAAATACTTTAATTTCTCTTCTCTTAATTTTTTTAAATACCAGCAAAATGAGGCATGTTTGCAAAGGAATATGAGCATTGCTAGAGGTTTGTTGAAACAACTACAAAAAAGAATATAGTGACATTGTTTTTTCAGTGTTTTATTGGGAGTTTCAGGGTTTTTTTCATGGACATTGATAAGGTTAGGGGCAGCATGTGCAGACAAAAAAGGGATTTTGACTGTGAAAATGGGCAGTGAAAACAGAGAAACAGGAAGAGAAGTAATAGAGGATTTACGGGTGAGGTGAGAAAGTCCATATCATTCTAGTAATCTAGCAGCGATACCACATGAGTAATATCTCGATAAGCAAGACTGGTTTCAAGATAAACCTTTATTGCAAACAAGAGTAGAACTTACTGGTGCTTACTCAAGGCAGCCTAAGCATAAGCACCACCCTATCCTCCCCTGCCCTGGGTGCATCGTCACCGCAGGGAGATCAGAAAGACTGCTGAGACAAGAAATGTGTTACTCCTCTGATGTCTGATGGTCGTACGCACTACTGCAAGACCTAACTGCTCTTTAGATGTAAAGGTCTATGTTGTACTTTTTCCCCCAGTAAAAAATGGGACTACTGCAGTGGGATACCCAGATGAAGTGGAGCTTTGCTCTGAGTTGTGTTGATGCAAAGCCTTCATTCCATTATAGTAAATGTCATTTGTGGTTAGGTACAGTGTTGGCGGTGTGCCTTAGCAGATCTGTTAGTAATGATGCTCTCTTTGCATCTCCCCCTGTAAGCCTTCCAAGTTCACAAAGGGGCCTCCTGAAAGCACCTTTGAGTTGGTGATGCCCCATAGAGATCAGAGTTCATAAGTGCCTTTGAAATAGCAAGTGTCTTTCCCCTACGGAAGGATTTACCCCTCTGCCTCACCTGCTGAATAGCGTGGGGGAATTGTGGGTGGTTGGACAATGTTAATGTTCTTTGCTGGTTATCTGAAGATGGGAAAGCAGCCTGAAAATTTGTGAGAACAAATTGTTTTCTATGGTATTTCAGTTATAGTCTAGCGGGAACATCAGGAGAATTGACGTGTTTGTAGTGTTTCTATTTCTAACTTTTGGGCCATGTCAGGGAGTACAGAGGTATATAAAACTGTGAATTAGAAAGAAGCTGAATCTCAGAGCTGACTTCAGTAATGAATAAAAAAATCCTTTTATTACGTGTTGGTTTATTTGTTTCTTAGTACGTAGGTGTGTATGCTGACTCATCAGCCTATTTTAAAACACAGTTTTGTGCTTTTTTCTCCTCTGACTCCACTTCAGCCATTTCATTATAAATTATTACAGCTGTTAAAAAGGAACTTTCCTGAGAAGGCCATTGCGTTTAAATAAAATGGCCTGTTGAAACCATTTTGCTACTATCAATCTTTTATCCCTACCCGAAAGGGTTAAAAACATCTTTGCAAGTTGGATACAACTTGCAGAGCTCAGCTGATCCATCCAAACTTTGGAAGACTGAAGTTGCTTCTGTGCCTTACCACAAGTTTGAAATGAGCATAATTAAGATAAACTGATCTGGGTTTCAGTAACGTAACATTATCAACGTTGTTAACCACCATTTTTGTCCTGTGCATACTCCCACGGTGGAGCTCTAAATGTGTCCAAGTAAAATAACACTTGGGGTTCCTTGACAGTTCTTTTACTCTCCAAATATTCTGTAAGCTAGAGAAAAGGATTACGTTTCTGGTTACAAGCTTCATGTATTTTATATAACTATTTAACATTTCTAAAATAGGAAAAATTGTTTTTAAGGAGTAGTGGCTTCAGTGAGCTAAGAGCTTCTTCAGTTGCAGTTCTGGTGCTAGAAAAACTAGCCAGGGGAATCAGAAGGAAAGTGGCCCCAGTTATTTCTCAACAGCCTAAGAGAGGGGGGAAAAAAGTTACTACAGCATTGAGCATAGAAATCCCATACAGTAACCTGTTCTCATGGGAAAATGCCCCAATAATTCAAGCATTGGTCAGAAGGTCATAAAGGTCATCTTAAGTATGTTCTCACAGAATTTTAGAATAATCCCCAACTCTTATTTTCAATTTACACCGATCTGATTTTTTTGACAGTTTTATATAATGTTTCAAAAAGCAACATAAAAGTAGTCTTCTCCAACGTTTTAAATATTAGACTTTATAATGACTTTGGTGTGGTGTGTAATAGATTTTTAAGCACACTTATTGTTTTTAATGAGAAATGAGTCTTAACAGCAGTGAGGTTATCTAAGATAACCAAGGAATTACTTGTTGCATAAGCTACAAGCCCAGATGTCCAAGAGAATTGCATTTAAAAGAGAAAACAACAAATATTCACGCAAAAATGTACCATCTCGCTTAATTTACAAAACTTAGACTGGATGTTTTTAAAAGGTTCCTTCTTTTCTTTGTCTAAAAAATGATTTATCTTGACTCTCTTGTTCTGAGACAGCTTCAAAGGATCAGTTTGTGAGGTCCTTGGAGTCAGAACCTGGTGATAAGGATGACATGGTATTACTGAATGAGATCCTCAACGCTTCGTCCCTGGATGAGGGGGAGTTCAGCAAAGAGTGGACAGCTGTTTTTGGACAGGTTGCCCTTGCTGATCTCACCATGAACTCTTCAGCTGGAGATGTGGAGAACGCTTCATCATCTGTGGCAACAACACCATCAGGCTTCTTGCCCTCACAGCTCTTAGACCAAAACATGAATGACTTGCAGTCGTCTTTACATGGTGAGAGCTCATCTTGTTCTGTTAGTGGGTTTTTTTTACGTTTTAGAGTATGGTTTTCTGCTTTGTAGAAGTGTGGTGACAGCATATGTTGTGCCGTAGCTGCAGAAACGCTGAAGTTAAAGCAGAGCGTGGCCTGGAGAAAAACATGTGAGTAGCATATTTGTTTTTCTAGCCCTGCTCATTCAGTGTTTGTGGGTGAAGTACCCTAAAACCTGAATTCAAAATTACTGTCTTGAATATTTTCATTGAGCTTCCTGAAATGTTCTGTAGGCCTTTTGAGACACTTTTTTTTTTTTTTTGTAACAGAAAATCTGTTTGAGTGGCTTTTACTGTTTAAATCACAACTGTTGTCTCCGTTAAGGGGCCAAAGTACCAAAAATGATGACTGTATTTTGTCTGGTAATACTATTTTTAAACAGCTTAGTGAAAATCTGTGGCATTCATTAATTTTCTTTTTTTTTTTTTCAATCCTCCCGTACTGTTGCATGTAGGGATATGGGTAAGGTAGAATGGGTTGTCTCATCCTAGCAACAATACAAGTGGATTCCTCTCGTAGGCAGGTTATCTACTGATGCAACTCTTTCTTTCCCCTTTCTTCTATGCAGTTCATTTTCTTGGGTTTTCCAAGCTGCTGCTGGGGGGAGAAGAAAGGAAAGAGGGGAACTAGGGCAGAGCTTTGGCCTTGAGGAAGGGAGGGAGGAAGGCAGGCTGGTGATAACCAGCCAACAGCAACTACCTTCATGCTCCCTGCAGTCCAGCTAGATTTCTCCTAGGGCTTTGCAGGCTCGAGGAGAAGCTTGCCTTTTTGGCTCTGTCCCAAGTCATTTAAATCTCATTTTGGGGGGGAGTGATGTGGGAAAGACTAGCAGACTGATTCCATCCTGAAGACTACTTCTTGGAACCCATGCACCTGGTACAACCATACATCATGTAAAATGATCTGTGGCGTTTTGGCAAGATTAAGAAAGTCAAATTTACCTTATAATTAATACAGTTATCACCACCACCCCTAAAGCAAGATATTTGGGTTTGCTGACTTCAGTGCTTAGATTAAACTGGGGGAGTGACATTTGCAATGATGCACAGTTTTAGATGTACTTTTATGATGAGGTACATGCATATATGAGCGTGATTGATAGAGTGAAGAGGGACTGGAAGAGTATAGGATTTGACCTCATAAAATATGAGCTAAAAAAATCATGAGGTTTAGTTATTGCATTGTCAAATTAAACAGTTGTGACCAAAAGCAGACGTGGTATCTATTGAAGGGGAAAAAAGGAACAATGAAAACCATATTTATTGATACAGAGACATAAACAGATTTTAAGCAAATTACTGAAAATAGCAACAGAAATATTATGGAATTGATTTTTTTTTCCAGAGTTTTTACATGTTTTTAAATGTAAACATGTTTTTGAAGGAAGAATATTTTTGAGGTGTAAATGGCAAACAGGGCTGGATATCCTTTCTGAGGTTATCACTCTCATTTGCACGAGACACTGGCATTGGCTGCCCTGTGAGCACTGCAAAATCAGAACTCAGGAATGTTGCATTCAAGGGACACTAGAAACGGAAAATTCATTCCAGTCAACATCGTACCCCAGAATCTCTTTGAATAAGAAAAAGAATAAGTATATATTGAAAGAATAAAATATGTTGATGTTTTCAAATTGATTTCCAAGGTTTTGGCAGAAGATCATAGTAATTTATCTACTGGTGTTTGAAAAGTCACAGCTAATCAGCTGAATGATTGTATCTGATAATCAATGTGTTCCCAGCTGATAATAGTTGCCAAGTAAAATGCATTATTTAAACTAACTTTCATAGCCTATTTTTCTTATTAAGTTTTTTGTTTCTTATTTTTTAACAGAAGGTGAAATTCTGTCCATTTTGCATCTTGTGAAATCTCAACTTTAATCTTAACGGGCATTTCATTTCACAGCACTTCTTTCATGATTTGACCTTGTCAATGAATTTGGAAACAGAGACTTTTTTTTTTCTTTTTAAAACAAAATACTAACTGCAGTATAAACATATTTGAACATACAAGTTGAAAATATTAGAATATATGAATTATGGATATTTTTACTGAGGACTTGTGATACATATCCTACACTTTCTTTTTCCCCTAATTGGTAGGATTGCTTAATAATTATTCAGTGAGAGGTGCTACACTGGAGCCTCAGTGTTGCATACTTCCTGTGTGAATTTGGCCTTAAGACCATAAAGATTCTTAAAACTCACATGCTTAACTTTAAGCATATTAACTTTTCTATTAACTTCAGTGGGATTACTTACTTATTTTATGTTAAGCACACTCATAAATCTTTGGGGCTTTGTTTTCTCTCTGCCTCAGATCTTAATCTGTAAAACAGGCACAATGCTATGCAGGTTATAAACTGCTACGGTCAGGAATTCCCAGCTCAGGGTTTTCTCTGGCTGTATTTATAGGCAGGATCTAGCACAATGGGACTTTGAATTGCTATGGGACTACCAGGTGCTGGTTTAAAATATATATATAAATGTATACATATATATATTAGAAGCAAAGCATGCTTCCAACAAATCTTTTAGATTCCTCTCCAGATCCAGCTTTGTGGTTTGGTTGCCTTTCCATTTTTTCACAGAGAGCATTGGCTTTCTCCATCATGTTTATGGCCTCATTTACTTACCTATTCATAGCACTAAGGGCTCCTCTTTATCTTACCTATGTGTGCATATATTCTAGTTGGTAAGAAAACATGCAGCTCACCGTTTCCATTTCTACATTTAAGTGTGGTTACATTTGTGAGGACACTAGCTGAAAATAAGCTGTCTGGTTTCCTTGCTGTCTCGGCGATAATCTTTTGTCTATTCACGTAATGAAGCCATCCTGTGAACAGGCAAACCAGAACAGGCTTAGGGCCAACAACTGCTTTCAAATTAATAGGCTGCAGTTTGTTTTTGAAAGGCAAAGTTGTTCTCTGTAGCTCACTGTGAGTGGACACTAAAAACATAATTCATGAAAGTATTTAATAAAAATTCTGTGTCATTCTTTCCCAATACCTTTATAGATGCTTAAGTTCATTACGAAAGCATTACACATTTTGAAGAGCATTTTTGGTTGGGTGTTTTTGTTGCTGTTGTTAGGTTCTTTTTGTTTTCCAAGTGGTACTTGAGCTACCTGTGTTTCAATGAACAGAAAACCAGTCCATGGCATCTCTCATAGACGTGTTACTTACCAAGCCTTAGTCCAGGAACTCAGAAGGAGGGCTCCAAAGGAGTTAACTGCTCTGCGGTGTTTCGCTCTGTGGTCTGCCAGTCACATCAGTGTAAACAACGAACATCAGTGAGGTCTTGGGGAGCCAACTCCTGATCTCACTGAAGTCACTGGGACTTGCACAGAAAGTTTCTGGACAGCACTCCCATTCATGTCTATGAAATTAGGATTTGGCCCTGTTTGCTTAAGCTACTCAATTTATCTGTTGCCATCCATTGACATATTAAAACACTTTCTCGCAATACATCTCCAAACAAATGAAAGCACTACCATTTTCTGTAGTTGTGTGTAAGGTCCTCTGCCATTCTCCTCTTTTGTAACACAAGCAGAGAAAATGCCTGGAACAATATGTTCATTCTGAATCTAATGCCATACTTTTCATTATTTATGATTCAGATTTGCTTATTTGAAAGATTAAACTCTAAAGTCCCATTTTCAAGGGGCACAGGCTAGCTCGTAAGCCTTTATCACCTTTGCCTAGAACAAATACACGTGAGCACTCTGCATCCAGATTTTGAAGAAGTTTTTGGTTTGTTTCCTTAGAGATACAGAGGACATTTGTGGCTTTACATTTCCTTCCTAATTCATGTGATTTTATAGAAACCCTCTTCTTGTCTCCTTTTAATAACACAGCTTGGGCTTCAGACCTTTTATAGTCAAGGTAGGATCAGAGAGTGATGAGAATAATCTGTTAGAGAAAGGAAGGGTTTATGTGACTTACGTGGCTGTTACAGTAACTGTCAGGACATGGTACCAAATCTGACAGGAATCTCAAAAGAGGAGAAAGTAAGGGGAGGAACGACAAAGAGAGTAGAAAAGGATGTGAGAGCATGAACTTGGAGGAACGAAGAGACTGAATAAGGAAATGCTGGCTGTGTGCACAGAGGAGTATCCTGTTTGTGATACTGCAGAATTAGATATACTAGATCCCTGAGATGGATGGATAATTGATCAGGCCACACGTAAAGGAGATATTGAAATTAGCAACACAGCCTCCAGTCCTCTAAATGTGATAAAGCATAAGAATTTAAATATCTTAAGCCAGGGACAAAAATGCTCCATTTTTTCCCAGTATGTTTCCGTGGTACGCCACTCCTGGTTCATTTTGCCAGCCTAGCTCATCTGGCCTCACTAACTGTATTTATCATTAGTCTTTCGTGGCTATGGAATATGCATGTAAGAACAAAAAATTGTGAATTCCCAGTTTCACTTTTTCCTGCCTAGTCACTCTCTCCCTGCTGAGAAGATCCTTTCAAATGAAGAACAAAAAAATACTCCATTAAAACCTAGTTTTAAGTTAACTCAAAGTAGTGCATCTTGAATTTAATTCTTCAAAGTGTTTTGCAAGATATTTTTTTTTTTTTTTTTCAGAATTAATCGTTTCAAAATTAACTAAAAAATCTAGGGTCTCTAAATATGTTTTTTCTGGAATAGTTGATGAAATGAAAGTCTTTGGAACCGTAGAAGTAAAGAAAGGTGGAAAAAATGTTTAGTATGTGTGATATTTTCGCCCAAATGTAAGTGATATTCTTCTCCCTACAGCTATGCTTGACTTGATTACTGTACTGGCCTTTCTGTGAACAAGTATTAACTGTGATTGGATAAAAGAAACAAGAAAAAAATCTTTTTTAGCCAGGTTAAAAGTTTGAAAAGAGTACAGTTGCCTGAATCTGGAGATGATGAAATTGATCCGCAGATACTCTCTTCTCAAGGATGTTGCTTGTCTGCAGCATCTGACTGCTGATTTCTTGTGTGCAAGGAAAGATATGAACGGCGATAACCGTAAACATAATATTCTGCTTCATTGTCTGATGTGTGCTTTGTGCTGCCAGACAATGGGGTGTCGAAGTTAACAAAGTATTTCTCCATGCTAATGTTGCTGTATTATTGAATTTTAGGATGGGCAGCTAACAGTGTGGGCTCACCGTCTATACCACAGCCAGCACAGAAACCAAACAGCCTAAATGTGAATGCTAACAAGACGCCCGTGAAAGGTGATACAGTCATGTATTTTTTCAGCTAGTTTGCTTTTCCTTTTTATCTGTGACTCTTGTATCTTTCTAGTCTTCTCAGTTAATCTATCATAACAAAACCTATTTTTGTAGCAGTTACATGTCAAGAATCTTGTGCTCACTAAATGAATTACTCTGTTTCAGCATTGATTATGTGTATGACGTGTGTGTATGTGTAACCTTTTGGTAGGTTTCAGTGCTAGTAGTATGTCAAAAGAGTAGTTTACTATATAATGAGGGAGCTGAAACTACAGTTTCTTCTGCTACTTTAATTTTGAGTCACACAGTGCATGCATCTGCATGCACTTTGTCTAAGCTAAACAGTGTTTTGAAGCTCTAGGAGGACATTGTGGCTAAAATACGAGCTACTGATAGGGCAGAAGAGCCCTAATTTTAAATTTTGTTGATAACACACATCATATCAGTAATCATCTGTTTGAAATTTAATTCACTTCTTGCAACTGAGCCAAGAGTGCGTAGTCCTCCCATGCACCGAGACAAAGCCCTGCTGATTTTGACTAGGGTTTTCTGGATAAGTGACCCAGAAATATGTTGAATCCTTTTTGCCAGTTTGTAGCCCATTCTGTGCATTCACATTTGATCAGAAGCTATGTCAAAGATGTTCAGTTTAGAAGAAAGCAGCAATGAGTATTCCTTCCCCTGCCTCCCAGCATTAAAAGACTGACATTTTTCAGCTCAGTAGAAAACAAGAGCGTTAAGGTGTTTTGGAAACTCTTTTGGAAAGGAGCATGATACCACAGCCACAGTACCTTCACCAGAAAAAGGAACAGCCTTCAGCTGCTTTGAAATCTGTGTTTATGAAAGTGGCAGATACTCCAGCCTTGCAGACACCAAGATAAAAGTCATGCCAGGCGGAGCCTATTTTGTCCGTAAATTCCTTGTGTCACAAAGAATGCTTTCATGCGACATTATCTCTCTGAGTGGAAAAGCACATCTTATTTCACTATCAATATAATACATGTTAAGCGTAGGGTCACAAAAAACAAAACAAGTAGTGATGTGCCTTCTTTAGAGCAGCCAAAGTTGTCACTGCTTTAACCTGAACATGTGCCCTGTTGGAATAAGAGAAGGTAGGAGACCTCTATGAAATCTGTGTATCAATATACACACGTAGATGCAATAGTCCAACTGCTGCTGGAACATATTCCTGGTTCACATATTTTTTATATCCATCAAAAAATACACCCTAATACTAGAAGCTGTCCTTGGAACTGGCTATCAAACGTACCCCCTCTCTCTCCAGCCAATACCTTCCCATTAAAACTTCATTCCAGATGAGTAATGACCTTGTGTGGTCATATCCAGGGGCGACAGAACAGTCACATGAACTGGATTTAGGCAAAAGAATTTAGTCCTGTAAAGGAGGTTGAAAGTAAAATTTGCCTTCACTTTCCTGTTACTTTTTTGCAGGCATGCAGGTGCCACACAAATAAAATACCTTTCATGAAACAAAGCTAGACAGAGCAAGATTGTTTCTATTTTTAATTAAAGTGTTCCTGTACTTATCATGGCAGGAGCCATATAAAAGACACTGGCAGACAGATGTAAAACATTCATTCTTACTGAAGTTCCGTGTTCTGTTAAAGGTAGCATTTTAAAATGCCATCACTCATTCTGATTTTCTTGTCAGAAGTGCCCTTAGTCATAAATTAAACAATAGCATGGCATTTGTTTGACCTCAGTCAAACATTCAGTCAGTTTTGTTTTAAAATAGCTGACAAGTCTGTCCTTTTTTTCTTTTTGTTTTTGTTTGGTTTTTTTTCCAGAACCTACAAAGAATCCTAAAGACTTGACTGCCTGGTTCAGTCTCTTTGCTGACCTTGACCCGTTATCCAATCCTGATGCTGTTGGGAAAACTGATAAAGAACATGAATTGCTTAATGCATGAGTCAGCTGCCTATGGTAACTCACATTCTTCCATTCATCAACACTATTTTGGGGTTTAAAAAAACTAAATGAAAATTAGTATGCTGTTGTGAAACTATAAAGTATGTGCCATGATAATAAAACTAAAGGGAATGAATCCCCTTTTATATAGGTACAGTTATTTGCTCTTGTTTTGTATAAAGAGTTCGCATTTATTTTCTACGTGGATTTACAAAAATGAGGTTAAGAATTAGGGCAGATTTCTTGCCAGATTAGAGTATCTGCTGAAACACTGTCTTTGCCTGAGGTGATGCGGAGCTAACACTGGAGTGAAATACAAATTGCAAACCTATTTTTTTATAATGTTTCTTGAGTAAATAATAATAAAAGATCATGTAACTGAGGAGGCTGCATGAGTCAAACATCTATCATGTATATAATATATATATTATTGCTATGTTAAGATGTCAACTAAATTTGTTTTGTTGGTACTCACAGTGAAAAATCTGTGCTGGGGCTCATTACTGAAGAAATACATTTGGGTCTGTGCAGCCATGAAAATTGTGCCCTTTCTATTTTAACTTATTAGACAAACTGCACTACATAAACAGGTCATGCCCAGCAGGCTTCTTTTCTGAGGTTTTTCTCCATTGCACCAACAGAATTTGCACCTGTTTGCAGAAGTTTCTTGCAACTGATGCTTTAACATGCCTTCAAAACATTCATATTTCTGTTTGGCGTATTTTTCATCCAAGTTATTTCTGAAGCATGTGTTATTTTGAGCTTGTTGTGACATTAACTCTTTAATAAAATGATTTTGACAAAAAAGGAGTTTTATTCCCACTGGAATGCTGATGTGCTGTTGAATTGGTACGTAACAAGTGTCTGAAGACAGAACACATGACCGGTTTTTAGGCAGTACCTAATAACTGGTATCATTACCTCACACTGTTTCTGAATAGCAATGCAAGTGGACAGTAAGAAAATTTCAACTCCTTCCATGTTCCTTTGCTTCCCCACTCTCCTTTTACAGCAAAGGAAGATAAAAAGGATGTGTCAGCAGCTGCTTAAGATCATAAGTTCTGCATATTTGCTCTATGTACTGTATAAGGCCTGCTTTGCAATTTATTGTATTTGGCCTTTCTTAATTCAGTTAATTTGCCTTTTACATTGGTGAAGTTTTTCACTACCAGTTAACTGTACACTCAGTTAGTTAATCCTTGCCTCGTGGTCTATTAGATAACTAAGTACCTGCACTGGAAACCAGAAGATAACTATATAAATACAGAAGTTAACCGAACTGACCTGCTTCTTCTCAAATGCAGCAGAACGTTGTTTGTTGGCCACACTGAGCAGCATTAATGTGCATTTGATACCTCCTAGCTAAAAAGCTACATGCTGTCAGTGGATGGGGGGTTGGACTGACTGGAGTTCATCTGACTGAATCCTCAGCAAGTTTTAAATACCTCTGTACAAAACTGTAGTGTTCAAAATCCCACCCCATAGCCTGGAAGTCTCAAGGTACTTCAGTTTTTGCCAGATACTGCTCAACAGCTGAAGAACATATATTTTAACATATAATGGGAAAGGATTGTCTGGTCTTCTCTTTGCTCAGTACCCAGCCCACCTAGGTCCCCAACACTGAGGCTGCTAATTAAGACATGGAAGCTGATGTAGATGCCTAAATGTTTCTGAAGATAAAACCTGATTCCTTCCATGGTATTTCCTACTGTTTGGTACTGGCAGCTCCTTGCTCAATAAGCCATCTTTTCTGAGATGTATACCTTTCTTGAGCAGTAGCGGGGAGCTGGAACTCCTGACTTTGGGCTGCCTACTCTGGCAGTAAATAAGGCATCTACGAAGTGGATCAACTGGGATGTACCGAAGGTTTATGCTGAGGTGCACTTACACTTAGGAGTGCTAGTTTGCACTCATAACACAGGGCATTTGCCCAAAATCCTCTTCATCTGCAATACCAAAAACGGTAGGAGCTTAAGGGATAGACAGGCTGCTTTTCAGTCCCACTTAGTTACCACTGAAATCATTAAACAGATTCTTGCAACTTTAAGCAAGTCTGTGGTTGCTAAACTTGCTCTGGATTATGTTTGTCTTGATAGTTGCTAAAACACTTGTGGACAATCCACTCCAGCATTTTTAGTAGCTGAAGCAGTTAGGCTACAAGCAAAGATGAGGCTGTATTGACTTCAAAACAGCTAATTAACTGTCTTTTAAGACTCAGAAAAATGTTTGTGTTTGGTTTTTAGGTCACAGATTCTAGACTTCCAGGATTTAAAAAAAAAAAAAATATCTCCTGTCTTGATTGGGACAATTAATGGCATTGCACAGGTCCAGCTAAAGATGTTCTAAATCCTCATTATGTTTTTAGGTAGAAAAAACATCTGAATGATCATCCATTTTACAGAAGAGAAACCATGACTGCAGGGGTTTTTCCATCCCCCCACCCCAAACTGCAATACCGATTAGTTCATATTATGCATTAATGTCTTGTAATATGTAATTTTTGAAATTAACATTAGCTTTGAATTCTTAGTCTTAAGCCTCTGCAATTTTTTCATACTTCCAAATGAAAAAAAAGGAGCCAGAGGTATTTCAAATATAATTAATTTTGCTTAAAGAAAAGCAAATGTACAATGCATTATTATCATGAACATTTATTGAAGTTAAAAACTAGAGCAAGAAATCTCACAGCCTGCAAATCGGTATTTTTTCAGGCAAAAGTCTTAATTACAGAGTTACAAACAATACTTCCCTGCTACTAATGAAGTGTATGGCATGCACTTCTCAGCAGCCTGGGCTGCAGAGTAACTCCAAGCCCCAGTGCCATTGTGAGAGGATTTTCTGTGATGTGCATACAGGCTCAGCAGTAGTTGGGACAACAGGGTAGTTCATCATCCTGGTAAAATTACAGATTGATTGTTCTACACACATAACATTCATCTTGATTTAATATGCCTCATTCCCGTTGCACAGTCTGGTTTAGTAGTGGATTGTTGTAAAATAAAAACAGCTGCAGAACCCCTATGGCAGAAGAAAACAGGGGTAATTGATTGACTGTCTTTTATCAGGAACTTTAATAAAGTTGATGAAATTGATTTTGGTGAGTCGAGGTTTCTACAAATCTAAGAACAGCTGCTTCAGGGGAATTGGAATGGGCACCTTGGGAATTGAACAGCTCATGGAGAAAACTGACAAGTAACTTTTCTGGCCTTCTTCAGTGATCAGAATTTACTTCCAATGTAGTAGAATATGACTTACCTTGTTCCCTTCTGCTGTTCCCATATCCATAACATTGCATGTCCATGATGTTGTGCTTCGAAGCAGGTCCTCTCGGCCACAAGCAGCCACCTGCCTTCACCCAACACCCTTTTTTAAATGGGTGCCCTTCCAACGTTAGGGGCTGCATGTGCTAGAAAAAAATGGGACCACCTAAGCAACAAGGTGACTGTGAGTGGAGAAGCAGCACCAGCAGCAGCTTTGCTCCAAGTGGGAACAGTAGCAGGCTCATAAGCCTTGACTGCTCCAGGACCTGAGCCTAGAAAGGCTCAGGAGAGCAGGAGGTTGACATGAGGACACAGCACCCAGGTGTTGTGCGTTATGCTGAGTTTTCCTGGAGTCTCTGCCACTATCATTTGCCATCTACCATCTCGTCCCACTGCAGGTGCCAGGGGATACTGAACAAATGGTGGTTGCACTGTCCATGCTTGCTGCTGAGTGAACTAGCCCCAGGCAGAGGAAGAAGAGCTGGAAGGTCCTATCTTCTCAGTGCAGTTCTCAAAGACGATTACTCAGAGTAGCAGCAAGACATTAACATGGTAAAGGTGCAGCTGCCAGGGTTGGGTCCCTCCTTGCTTTTTTCAAGCTCCCTTCCTCTTCCACCCAGCATGCAGTTGCTGCTTCCTCCCACTTGGTCCAGTACCTATCTGCTTTCTCCTTCCAGGTTGAGAGGCACTGGGGCAGGCTGGCAAGGACGAGGTGGGCAGTGTAGGGAGGCCCTGCTGTGCTGCGAGCTGGGCAGCCTGCGGCAACTCTCACTCACCTCATCAGTGAAGAATAGTTGCAGGAGTTGGACTTCTGCCACAGTAAGCCATGGCCAGCCAGGGACCCAGCGTATTTCTAGGTGTTTACCACTATGGGTGCGTAAGGACCCTGAAGTTGATCCCTCACTGCAACCTAGGCGCCCTATTTCACCTAGTGTTTACTGTAAATCCCCCTCTGGGTAGCCCACTTTCACCATTTCTGCTCCTTGTAAATGTCTTATTTTTAAACAAGCCACCATATGGGAAGGCAGGAAGCAGAGCAACAACTCGACTTGCCAACAGCCAAGCAGCAGAGGGTTCGCCTCAGCTGAGAAGCAGAAATGCTGAGCCAGTCTGGCGCCGCGTTGGCAAACTAGGTTCAAACGAGCCGCTTCCCACTGTGGGGGCTGCCGCCCTGGCTCGGCATGTGCTTCGTGCGCACAGCCGGGCTGCGATGCCGCGTAGCTAGTGAGCCCGATACCACACACGGGGAGACTCTCCAGTGACAGTAAACAAGGGTACCACGGCCAAATGGCCAAACAGGCCCTGCAGGTTCAGCAAGTTTTGCCTTAGGTAACCATCGGGCCTCCAGCTCCAAGGCAGACAGGCTTTGCAGCCAATCAGACCATTACCCAGATGTTCATTAACAGTGCTCCCCTAAGCATAAAATTGACTTTTCCCCTCACTGACTAATTAGAAACCAGGATAATCTTCCCTTTAAGTAACACAAGGTCTTTGCCTGCACAGGAGCCCACTATGTTAGACCTGCTGGAGCAGGTCCAGAGGAGATCCATGAAAGTGGTCAGAGGGCTGGAACACCTCTGCAATGAAGGCAGGCTGAGCACATTGGGATTGTTCAGCCTGGAGAAGAGAAGGCTCCAGGGAGACCTTATTGTGGCCTTTCAATATACAAAGGGGACGACTAAGGAAGACCGAGAGAAACTTTTCACCAGGGCCTGAGGAAAAGGGGCAGCAGTTTTGAACTGAAAGAGGGTAGGGTTTAGATTGGATATAAGGAAAAAATTTGTTAAAGTGAGGGTGGTAAGACAGTGGAACTGGTTGCCCAGGGAAGCTGTGGATGCCCCATCACTGAAAGCGGTCAAGGCCAGGTTGGATGGGGCTTTGAGCAACCTGATCTAGTGAAAGATGTCCATGGCAGGGGGTTGGACTAGGTGATCTTTAAAGTCCCCTTCCAACCCAGACCAGTCTGTGATGCTATGTTGAAGCGAGGAGGCTGCCATGCACCAGGGAGCAGTGTACAACTCCCATCAACTTTTAACTCTGTTCTACCATAGCAAAAGCTTGATGTGCCCAACCTTGTAATTAAGCCATAGTGGAAGGGTGTGAAGTTTTGGCTGCTTTCAAAAAAATTACAAAGTTTAAATTAAGAAGAGAGAAGCGTGCTGTAGCTTGGAGGTAAAGCTCTGGCTCACTCTACCTGCCAGCTATTTACACTGGTTGCTGTTGGAATCTTTACGGAGTAATGAGTACCAAAAAAAAAAAAAAAAAAAAAAAAAAAAAAGGAGAAAAAGCAGATAAGGGATTTTAGAAGTGACTAGAGACCTACCTAAGCTGTTAAAGAAGTTACAGCCAGCCTTCTCTTTAATCAAAAGTCTTTCATCTAGCCCAGAAACCTGCTCTGTAGGGTGTTTCTTTTATTTTGGACTTCCATAGCTATTATGGCAGTAGGAAAGGCCCCAGGACAGGTGCTGGGAGCCATATGCTTCATCAACAGGCTGGAGAAAGGAGGAAAAAAAAAAAAAATTTAAGCGTTACACAATGAAATCATCTACCCTGTCTCCACCTAGCTGGGTGGGTAACAGCTGGCTGCAGGAAACAAGTATGCTGAATGTAACAGGAGCAGGATCTGACAAGGGAAAAAACCAAACCCCTACTATGATTCTAAGTGCAATTCTCAGAATAAACTCTTGACACATAAAATACAGAAATTAAAACTATGGCCCACTGAAGTAACTGCTTTGCTGTTACAGCTGCATATTTTCTTGGACTGTTTAGGCAGTCCATGTGGTTTTCCATGATTATCTCTGCCTTGAACTTGAGTACAAGGCCTTCAGAACACCAAAGTCTGACAAGAGAGAGTGACCCTCACTGTGGCAGGGCAGTAGTTTTGATCTGATTTTTAGAAGACAACAGAGATTCTGAAGAATGAGACAAGCCCTGGAGGGACTTTTCACATCTATGGTTCAGATCTAACCATTCTGCAAGGTTGTCCTTGGATTTGATAACAGCAGCCAGGGCTCAAAAGCAGCCAGAGGCACATGAGCAATTCAAGGCTTTTCCCCCAAAATGCCAGCCTATGCTGTTAAGTCACAGAAGCCCGCTCAGGGCTTGGGTCCATGAGCATCCCAAACCCACCTAAGCGTGGGCCACCACCCCACGGTGTCCTACACCAGGACAGGGCAGGCCCTTTTCCAACTGAAAGAAGAGCCTGTAATGGCACTGGTCTGGCTGAAAACTTGGCCCAAAAAAAAAAAAAAAAAAAAAAAAAAAAATGTTTGAGGCAGCAGAGGTCACACAGGCACGTGAGCCTGTGCAGTGGGGAGATGCCAGCGGCAGCAGCGCTACCAGAGCACTTGGGCAGGGCTTGTGGTCACCTCCACTTGTCACCAAACCACAACCAAGCTTATCTACGAGATAACAGCTGTTACTGTTCTTCATGCAGGGAAATAATAATTACAAAAAGCCTTACTCAAACAAAATCTTCCTTTTGTCTACCCTTAACTCTCCCTCCCCCTCCCACACCGAGCACTTTGCAGCTTTTGCTTTCATTTTTAAGGGAAGTGATCTGGGTCTCCTGGGAGGTACGAGAGCTCTTGGCTTCACCGGCCTTTGCCACGTATATTACTTATTATTGCTGTGCTTCAAAGGCTGGATGGGTCTCAGCGCAGGTCCATCTCACAGCTCACAGTTTAAGCTATGGGAACATTGTCAAAACAATGTATAAAGGGAAGATTAAAAAACAAACAGAGGCATTCAGGAAGAGAGCCTGCACTGATGTTGCTTCAAGCCCCTCCTCTTGCCCCCACCCATTTTCACAGCCCATCCTGTTAGCAAACATTAAATACAATCGGAAAACACTAAAAATCCATAATGAGTCATTTTCCTACTTGAGATTTGCAGGAGCAGATTGAACTGTCTGTCCTGGGGTGGTTTTTAATGAACAGTACAGTTTGCCTTTAAGCAGTTTGGGTTCCCTCTCTGTTCCCCATAAACACGTGAAGTATCTAATGGAGAGGCTTAATTGAGATTGAGGTACGTAATGTTGTTTTCTTTGATGGTTGTTATCCAAGTGAAAAAGGAAAATGTTTTAAGATACAGGAAAATGCTTTTATGACCCCAAAATAAGTTCTCCCGTTATGTAGCATTGCTGAAACAAAACCAGTTCATTTCCGCAGGGAGGACTGCCAAAATGAAGCAAGTGCCTCTCCACAGGGAAGACTTAATCCAATGTACACACCAACAGCATCGACAAAATCTTTATCAAGGTGCTTAAGTTTCTGCACCAGAGCATATGAAAAAAAACCCATGCATGACCCACAACAGCGTGAAGTAGCTTGGGGCCGGTCTTGCCGTGACTCACGGGCTCACGACGGTTCCTGTCCCCAGCTTGCTGCTGGAGCCCGAAAAGACACTGTGATGCTGCCTGCCTTAAGTCCCGAAGGCTGCAGGAAACCAGGTCACAACCTCTTGGTTTGCAATGAGATGGAGGAAACCTCACCAGGCCATCAGAGCCAGCAGAAAGGAGACTGCCACACAAGAGGGGCAGGCAGAGCCTGTGCTTTTTGGCGTGGGAAACAGAGACTCCCACAATGGCAAAGGCTGGGAGCTGGTGACTTCTGGCACCAGGAGGGTGGCTCCTGCTCCACCTGCAGATCTGCATCTACAGAACAGGGCCAGCACCCTGGTAGCAGGCAGGGGGCTGGGAGCTGTGTCCTGCCAAGCCTGAGCCGTGCAGCCATACTAGGAGGCAGCAGCAACTGACAGCAGTGGGCAACTCCCTGATGCCAATCCAACCTGTCATCTAGGGAGGTTTTGCAGCTTGCTGGGGACTTGGATCCGGGACGTTATGGAGAGATCGCCAAGGCCCCTCCAGCCCACAGATCCATCATCAAGTGACAAAGGTTTGGCAAACAAAGGGTGCAGGGTGATGTGGTCAACGCAGACCTCGGAGATCAACAAAACAGAGGCTCGCCCCAGCTAAGCCCAAATAAGCGAAGTGCTAAGACAGCACTGTGGGGAGCTCTCCGAGTGCTTCTGGGAGACCAGGGTGGCTCCCTGAAGGGGCTGCAAGCTAACGCATGCAGCCTGGGGAGCAAACGGGAGGCATTAGAGGCCTGCATGCAGTTGCAGGGCTATGAGCTCACTGGGATCGCAGAATTGTGGTGGGACAGCTGACACAACCGGAGCACTACCATAGCTGGATGGGGGCTCTTTAGGTAGGACTGGCCAGGATGCTGAGGAGGGGTAGCTTTATGTGGGAGAGTACTGGGAAGGCATGGATGCCTTGGGATGACCTTGGGATCTGTGGTGACCCAGGCGAGAGCTCATGGGTCAAGATCAGAGGGCAGACCAACACGGGCAACGTTGCGGTGAGTGTCTGCTACAGACCCCCTGATCACCAGGGGGTAGATGAGGCCTTCTTCAGACAACTGGAAGACACCTCACATCCACAGGCCCTGTTCCCTGGGGGCTGAACCACCCCGAGACCTGCTGGAGGGACAACACAGCAGGGGACAAGCAATCCAGGAGGTTTCTGCAGTACCCTGGTAACTTTCTGACACAGTCAGTCAAGGAGCTGGAGATGCTCAGCTAGGTCTCATACCTACAGAGAACTGGTCAGGAAGCCTCAGCCAAAGTTACCACAAGACGGTGCATTTTAGGATCTGGAGAGGCAGGGGAAAAAGCAAAAAGCAGGATCACAACCATGGACTTCAGGAGAGCAGACTTTGGCCCCTTCAGGGGCCTGCTTGGAGAAATCCCATGGGATACAGCCCTGGAAAGGAGTCCAAGAGACCTGGCTGATTTTCAAGGATTACCTGCTCCAAGCTCAATCCTTCCTCTCTATTCAGCACTGTAGAAGGCTCAGGGGGAAATCTGATCCATGTGGATCAATATCTGAAATGGGAGGAGGAGGACTGGTGTCAAAAAGATGGAGCCAGACTTTTCTCAGTGATGCCCAGAGACAATGGACACAAACTGAAATACAGGAAATTCCATTTAAATGTACCAAATTACTTTTTTTACTTTAAGTGTGGTCAAACATTGGAATGGGTTGCCCAGGGAGGTCATGGAGTCTCTGTCCCTGGAGATACACCAAACCCGACTGGACACTGCCTGCGCAACCTGCTCCAGCTGCCATTTATGACAATTATGGCATACTTCATCAAAAGGGTTATATGAACAAATTGACTTTCCACACCCAGAATATTCTTACAATTCTATTCAACAGTCCCTAATCCTGAAGGCACATAAATCTTTAGACATTTATCTTCCCTCAGTGCATTTCCACAGGCACCATAAGGCACCTATGCAAGTACCAGAGACCCCAGGCTGCTGGGATGACCCACACTGAAGTACTCACAGGATTCCCAAACAAGTTTTTTTCCCCGAGCGTCTAGTTTGTTGTCCAGTCTAGTAGATATATTTTCTCACTTCCTGGATACAAAACCAAATCATGCTACAGTGCTGCATTCAACAGCCTTTCAGTTAGGATGCCACCAAAGAGACAGATTGCAATCTATAGGTGGCCTGATTTGGAGAATGAATAACACTTATCCAGGCTAATGCTCCTGTATTAAGGCATCCACTATCTTCCTAACCCAAAGAACATCCTGTACATACAAACATGCACATACAAGGTTACTCTCCAAACCAGGTACAGGTAGGGCCAAGGCTACCTTTGCCTTCCCATTGCTTAGAAAGGGAAAGACCTACTACCACCATCTTCATCTCCCTCCTGGCCCCAAGGGTTTAGTATTCCCCTCCAGAAGAGGGTCAGGACAGAAAGTCCTCCCTAGTGGAAAGCAGGTTTCTTAGATACTGAATTCAGAAAGTGTCTAAACTGTCTCCTTGGTGTTCTTCACTAGAACAGAAAACACGTCCACCATTGTACCCAACTTCATTTCATGAACAAGAGCCCCTGAATGAGGTGCCAATCCTTAAAATACACACACACGCCCCATCCAAAATAAAACTGTGCAGTGAAAGCCTGTAGTATGGTACCATCTCCATACTGTCATAGAGCTGTATTATCATAGAGATGAAACTTATTTTTGCAGCAATTGACACCAAAATGCTGAATGTTTTTCAGCGTTCTCAGGAGGTACAATGAATTAGAATCCAAAGGAATCGCAAAAGCAGAATCAAGCATATTTTTTCCTATTTCCTAAAAACAATGTTTAGTTTCCAAAGGCATCACCCTTACTTTTTTTAATTTTTCACGAGTTCTTCCTTCCGTATGTAACAAGCCCAAAGATACCACCAATCTTACAGAAAGGGAGGCTGTTACTCCCTGAGAAACCTCTGTACCATACAGGGCAGGACTAGAAATTCCTATCTGAAAAGAAATCAGAAAGGAGTAATTGCAACACCCAGCCTTTTGGCACCACACCATAACAGGGAGTCTAGCCTCTTTTAGCTTTCTCCTCCTTGGAGAAAGAACCTCCTTCCACAAAAATCTCAAGAGGTCTCAGATCCCCTCTCCTCCTGCAGTAAGCATTTAGACACCCATAATTAGTTAACATGACTGCTATGCCTAGCAGTCTGGATTTAGGTAACGCTACTTACTTACAGTTTATTTGGAGAAGTAAAAGTAAGAAGAAGGGTAAAAGAAATAGATTACCATGAGTATTACTAAACGTATGTTGCCCTGAGCAAACCCTATTTCTCAACCAACAGCTGTACAAATCACTGCAAAGTTTAACCACACACTTCACTATGCACATACACACACGCACACACAATTTAAAAAAAACCCAGAACTTATTTTTCTACAGGCACAGTTATTAGCCTAATTGTGCTTCGTTAACAAGCTCAGTCTCCAATTCAAGGGGAAAAAAAAAGATTACACAACTTCCTCTTCTCCCAGGCTTCCAGCTCCTCTGCAGCTGAGCTTCCAGGCCACAGCTCAAGGCAGCTAATTTAACATCAGAACTTGTTACAACCTGAGATAAAATTTCAAGTTGTTCTTCTTAAAAAAGGGGTCATCTCTCTATCTAGCTTCACCCGATTGCCATTCTTTCTTGTTGCCAGTTGAATTGGCAGTTTAACTTGCATGTTCACTCACTTCTAATGTGGTCTTTACTGAGGAAGCACTCTACCTTCTCAATCAGCATTTTACTATCAGCCCCACTGGAGTGACACATTATTTCTGTGACCTGTTGCACACCAAAGAGACACCACCTACTCTCCAGTTTCTTGCCATCTCTACAAACTTACGGTGTTATTGAGGAGGTGACAGAAATCAAAACAACTATAAAGCTACTCAACCACTTCTGCTTTACTGGAGACTTCACTCATGTGTGACACAAACCAAAAATTTTCAGAAGCCAGAAATTATCTTCAAAGAGCTATTCCAGACAGTTTAAAAAAAGTTTAAAATACTGCAGCATGCTACTTTTTCAGTGAGGCAAGAATGCTTAAGGTAATTAAAAAAACCTACCTCTTTAAAGTCAACTGAAATGTAAAAAGCCCCAAATAATCATGAGTTACTAAGGCTTACAAAAACATCTTCTTTGAGCACATCCCTTGTAAAATCATCCGATTTTAAACATATTAGTACCGGAAAAAATCCACCTTTGCAAGTTGGCTCAGTACCCAATTACCCTTAGGGCTAAAATAAACCCACATTTCTCGAGTGAATTCATCTAGCTTCATCTTCTTACTGTTCAAGTTTAGTATTCCATGTCTGTTAAATTTAAGTAGCTCATTACTAAGTATTTCCTATGTAGGTATTTACTAACTGGAATTAAGTCACTCATCAATTGCTAAGTTAAACATGTTGAGCTCCTTCAGAACCTTGCTGTGTGTTTTTTCCAGTACCTCACTCATTCCTATAGCTCTTCCCTGAGCCTTCTCCAGCCTTTTCCAGTCTCTCCTGAAATGTATAGTTTTCCAGGACCAGTTACACTAATGCAAACAGAGACAAGATATACATATTTTAACTGCACGACAACCTTTAATCAACCAACCTCCTTTAGCCAAGCACCAACCATGAACGGCTGTACTTGTACATCCCAGTAATGGATGTACTTTCCCAGCTTTCACTCACTTTTTCCTTGCATTTAGGTTCTGGAAACACATTGCAGGAACTATGGTTATTTCCTCCCAATTGTATAGCTTCAAATTTCTGTTTGCATGGCTATATTTTGCAAAGCAAGCCAGGCTGTTCTACAACAGGAATTGATTTATACTTCTACTAGTCATTTGTCATCTTCAAGCTGCTTAGATTTTACCTCAAGTAACAGGTGAAGGTATCAACCCATTACCATGGAGTAAGGCCAGGAGCTAGTTTGCTAAGCCCTCAGTGGTCTGTGTTTGCAACTGCGATGTCAGCCAATGTCTCTAATCCATTCAGTTTCTTGTGTTTATTTTGTATTACTCCAAGCTTATGTTTGAATACTGTGAAGATATCAAGGCTCTAGCCCTGGGCCAGTATCTGGCCCTTCCCAAGAGCTGATTTCTCAGGAAGCCATAAATCATTTCCCTGACAGCACCCTGCTTCCTAAAACAAGCAGGTCACTATCTGTTCCCCCTATTCTCAGCGTACGTAGCCAAGGGATTGCCTTACACAGTCCTCCAGTCTTTGAAGAGTCCATTTCTAAAGCCATGAATTGCTAGAAAACATAACATTCAAGTTGAGAAAGATCTTCTAGTCACAAAGCAGGGACACAAGGCAAAATTATTTCATTAGCTCGCGAGTCTCAGCCCTTTTCGGACTGCCTGTCTTGGCTTTGAGGAAGACATAGGCAGCGAATTACACAAAGCACACAACTTTGAAGTGTGGCTTATGTGGAAGTGGCACGTTACCACAACCGTAACTAACCAGGTGAGGCCTAGGTTCACAGAGATGGTGAAAAAGTTGCCTGTGGTACAAGCTGCATCACACCTTCTCAGGGCGAGCTACATGCTTTTGTCGAAGTAACTCCTGAGAAGAGAACGCACTCCCACACAAGGACAGCCCAAAACTGCTGCAGCCAAATCCATTTAGAGGACAAGGCAGTCACAAAGCTTTTCCTAGCAAGCCCTAGAAGCTGATGATGAAATGCCTGAAACCAAGCCGTTTCCGACTGAAGGACATGAGGCATTTTCATAGCAGGGTGGGATACTACATCCTTTGAGGCTCCAGACTTTCAGCACTTTCAGTTAATTTTCAGTTCATGTTTTTAACAGTCACATCGAAACCTTGTAATCTTTGGGATGCTGAAAACTTAAATTTCCACTTACTGATAATAAGCATTAAACCATTCTTGCTGGTTATTGCCATAGTGCTCTTCAGTAAACACTGACTTTGGAGGATTTACATGTATTTAAATATTATTCTTCTTTCTTCCTCCCTCCCCCTCACCCCCCATCTGGAAAGAATTATTCTGCAAGTCAAATGACAATCATTTGACTCATACAAAACAACATGAAACCAAGACTGTCAGTAGATTTATACCACATCCTTTAGGGGTTTAGTTTAGTTTCACATAGTGAAACATCTAATGGCTTTCATAATTTTCAACAGATAACTTGAAATTAGCCATACCACAAACACAGCAGCGGATACACAGTTTCCAATAACACTTTTTTTTTTCTATGCTCTGAAGAGAGAAAAACTTCATCATATGCAGAAATAAAATACGCTATTTTTAAAGCGTATTTAAGCATTCAGCTATTTTTAGATTTTTTTCCTCCCTAGAACAGTGTTATGCAAAAATCAATACGTAAGAGATTATCTTATTCTTGAAGACATAGCACACTAGTCAAAAATACATGGTTGACATTATTCTAGATGTAAATTTGGAACAATATTAAACTTTAATCTCATTCTATGGTGTTTCATACACAGTTTCCAAAACAAATAAATGAACCACTGCTTTTGTGTGTTTCCCCCCCCCCCCTTTTTAAACTATAATTTTTATTTAAATAAGACACAGGACCTTCTATACCAAAAAAATACAAAACAAAAGCCACACATTTCCTTGTGTAAAGCAATATTATGTGATAACTTGAATACTGTTCAGCACAGTGGCTAGAAATAACAGTACAACTATGTACAAAACTTTAAACAATATTTGACAAATTTCTACAGCTGGATGTAGAATACAATTGAGATAAACAACTGCTGGGAAATTTACATGGCAAAGCATTAGCTTTAACACATTTGGTTCAAAACCTTCAAATCTGCTAAGAACAAATGTGCAATTTAATTAATATTTAGTTTCTCGTGGAAAAAATAAAAAGAACATGTAATGGCATCGCAAATATTGTACAGAGTTCATCACTGATCTAAAAACCACTCATCACACCCCCTGGTAACCTAACACCAATAACTGAGACTACGATTTCTTATCTGGACATAACCAGAGCATAAAAAGGTCATCATACTGCAATGTTAATCTAGAAAGAAAAATATTACAAGGAATCAATACTTACATCACGAGTATTTTCTCCCCTTTATCTTCGGTCTATAAAATATATAGTGTTTTCACCTAGGCCTGAGATTAGTAGGGTTAAAGATGGCTGTTGTGTTTTAAGAAGGTTTTTCACACAAAAATGGTTAGAGACGGATCTCTCTCTCCTATGTTTTCTGCAAGGGGAGTCAAAAAACAGTGACTGTTTTATAGGCTGCAAATTCCACCTTGTAACAGAGTACTAACAAAACCTCAGTAATAAAATGATGCTTTATCTCCAAAGAAAGCACATATTTAGTGAGTAGTTATTGGTGGCTCACTCTCACCCCCCTCCAATCTCATCTTCCAAAGAGGAAAAAAATATAATAGAGCAAGTTTAAATGCTCAGTAGCTGCAGGCTACTAATCTCTTCAATTCCTGGAAAAGGTGAACCTCATTCTCTTAGGAGCAGACAGCATAAACGTAGTTTCACTGAGCTGAAAGCAACGGAGCAAGAACATCAAGTTTATTTTGCCTTTGGGGTCCTCTTTGTATCACAGGAAATTATCTCTGAAAGCAATGCTCCTCTTGTGCCAGTACAATAGAAGAGCACCACTAACCCGTTCTTGCCGTGTACTATTTTGAGAAAGTGTCCAGCCTGCAAAACCGGGATTATTTTACAAGGATTTTTTTTTATTCACACTTAAGGAGGGGGGAAAACACACTTTTACAAACACAACTTAAGTAACTGAAAGTTATGGGAGAAGCTTCGATTAAGTAACATGAACTTAAAACTACCGTTTTCCCCACCCCTCTTAGAACACCCACTTGCTACTTTCGGACTTTAATCCAAACACAATTACTCACTACATAAATAAAATGCTGCTCATCTAACACGGCTTGACAAAATCTGAAAACCTATTTCCAACCAGCAAATGAATTAACATTTCCAAAAGAGAAACTAAACATTAATTTGACTTTTAGACGGTAACAGTAGCATTTCACATCCTTAACTGCCAACAAAAACATGAGAGGAAATCCCCATCACCCCCTGTGAAACCTGAAAGAATTTCTGTCCTTGAACAAAAACATTCTTGTCTTTCAAAATCCTCTCACACACAATGTGGAATGTTTCTCATGTACAGCCTAGTACTGAACACTTTATTTGCAACAGTTTAACAGTCATTAACTGAGCAACACCTGAAACCTTTAAATGCCACATTTTTACGTATATTGAAATGACAGTAAATGCAACAGTTGTTTTGCTTGTAAGCACATGAAAAAGTGATATACATCACAGATTTGCTGGTTCTCCTCATGTTCACCCATGTCCAGGGTCATTGTTCACCTGGATCTGAATGCACTTATTCCAAGAAAGTGGAATGTAATGAGGAAATATTAATGCATAAAATAAGGAAAGGCAAAAGAGTGATGTTCCCTCTTTAGCTTTGTAGCTGTAAAATATTTTATATCCCAATATGATATACATTCCAAGTTACCTGAGTTTACACTTCGAGAGAAGTACCTGAAGCTAGGCCATAGGGTGGGCACTGTGCAACTGTTGTGGCCATTTTTTTTTTTTTTTTTTTTTTGCATTGTGTGTATTACAGAAGTTAGAAACATAAACACCTGGATCAATTGTAAACATAATCCTGAAGTACAGTATTTTCCATAGGACACAACACAGCAAGACATTTTCTATTCAGACAGGCAACTTTTTTTTTTACATATATATATAGAGCTTATTTATACTGTAGAATTTGAAACAGAACACAGGACACAGTACTAATCTGGTCAAACATACTATGAAATGCATAGTCTCCACTTAAAACGCTTAATGATATATGGATTCTGCAGGCATTACTGCTTTCTCACAAAAAATGCTGAATATGAATTCTGTCCCTGCCAAGAACAGCGTTGAGATATTTTTTCGAATGCTGCTAAGTATTCCACGTTGTTCTGAAAGGTTGCCACCTCATGCAGATGTATCTGAACTATCATCTCCTCAATCCTTGTTTCAGGGCAGAGGCCTGCTCCACCTTGGTCTAGATTAACACATAGCTCTGAGGAGAGGAATGGTCTTCAGTCTGAATTTCTTGCAAAAGCGGCTGCTGCTGTTGGGACGGTTGCTGTAGCGGGACCTCTGTAGAGTCCATTGTGCTGGTGTCATCTGACAGAGATGAGAAAGAGACCCGAGATGAAAGCTGCTCAACAGTCAGGGTGCTCAAAGCTGTGCTTTGACCAGAGTTTGGAGAGTTCTTCAGCGTCAGGTCCGAAGCGGGAAGGAGGGGGCCCAGAAGTTTTACAGGACAGAAAGCTGATCCGGTTGGGATGAAATTAACCTTGTTTTTGTCAGGACATGAAAAGAGAGGGGCTGAGACAGGCTGCCGAGACCTACAACAAGAAAAAAGATTATATACCTGGCCAACCAAGGTTTTATACGTCATGAACTTTGTGGTTCTACACGTTGCTAAAATGTGAATGACAAGGAATGGGATTAATTGGACAAAGGGGCAAACATCTTCCATATTGGTAGTCAGCTAACTGATCCACAGCATTAAAAACAGTACTGTCACAAAAATGACTTGATAATTACTGGATAAACATGCAACTTCCAGCAAGAAAAATCTGCAGTACATATGCACATGAAAAAATGCTGCGGTAATTTAGAATGGCATAAATTCTTCTTTAATAAAAACAATGCAGCAACAACACATTTAGCCATATTAAATCCCTTTGAGAACCTCCATTAAAGAGACCTCTCCTTTCCCATGTTCCGTAATTTGTCTGGAGGCTTCCTCCACAACCCAACATTGCTTCTTCACCAGCCAGCAGGCAAAGAATGCTGTTAGAGCAAGAAACGTCCCCTCCTTAAATCTTTCATCCACAGGAGCTAAGCATGCAACCTCAACAGCAAGTGCTCAATACTGCTGGGTCTTGGGGCAAAAGATATGATGTCCAAGAGTTTAATTTCTGATTTCTTGCTCAGCAAAAATATTGAGCAAAGTCTATGCCATAAGTATACTACTGTCTACAAACACTTTACATAGGTTTCATTCCATTTAGTATGTTTTATACGTATCAAAATGTAACCTATGCTTGATACTGATAAAGAATTATGACAAGGAGAGCTTTTGTTTTAAGCCACAAATATTTAAAAAGTTAATTAAAAAATATATATGGAAAGAGGTTTATAAATGCTTAGGAAATTAAATGTACCTTATCTTTTCTGCTTGGATTTTTGTTGCCTTTTATAAATGCACAAAAAGAGTTCAAGCATAAAAGACTCCATTTCCTCTTCAAACCAACGTGAACACTTCAACTTCTCTTCTGTACAAACTCTAAGAATAGTTTGCTCCTGAAAAACTCATCAGCTGGGATAGTTTATTCATCTGCAGTTGAATAGGCTCAGTAAACAGGTTTACTGCTTTGCAGATACCAGCTGATATAAAAGGCATTACTTACGACATTTCCTCAAAGACCTTCACTCGCTCACATCCCTCTGGGGGCTCTCGTTTGAACATGTAGCTGTTGTTTGGTTTGGGAGATGAGGCATACTTGGGCAACGGTGAGCTACTCCCACTGTCTGAAAATTTAAAGCAGTTATATTACTAGAGATTGAGAGTGCTTTTTAATTAAATTCGATTTCCAAACAAGATGCCTTTTTTCACAATTTAGCCACTATGCTGGTTTGCTTCTACCACAATGCTTCCTTTATTGCAGGCTATTTCTAACACCCTTGTATAGCACATTTCTTCTGAATAAAAGCTTCAGTGCAGCAGTAATCTATCATATAACAACACATAACAGGAGGATATTTTTATCCAGAACACTGCAATCGGAACAAAGCAGAGCTGTGATCCTGGAAACAAATATGTTCTTTATTATGTATTTCAAAAAACATAAATGAACAAGGTAATATGCATAATACATGCAGAAGAATTATGAGTGGTAATGATAATATGCCTTCTCACTGTATAAACACAGTTATTGAAAATGTGTGTATACAGCTTGTATCTTATTTTAAAACATAATTCTTCACTGGAATATTGACCTCAGTCTCATGAATAGTTCAGAAGTTGCAAAGAAACAAAGCATGTTTGTAACACAGGTACTGATACCTCATCATTACAATGTCCTACCTTACTTGCTTCACAATTGTGAAGCTGCTTTAGTATCCACAATAAAGCTTCCACAATTCAATTCTCTCATAGCTACTAACTATATAATACAGATATTCTTTGTAACGCTAGCTGTCTGTGTATATTTTACTAGATACACTTAGAAGTAAAGGTGTGAAGATCTAGGATACAAGACAATAGGCAGATTTCTTTGTAGTTCTTGGAAAATATAAGAGGGAAGGCTCAACTCTGGTAATGACAAGCACAAAAGTTGGAAAATTAAGACTATGAAAGGGTTCACTTTAAATACTCATCTTGACAACATGATATTAAATGCATTAAGGAAATAAAGTAGGTACAAAAATAATTACAGAAAATCGGCTTTTTGCGGTGGCTTCTACCTTTTTAAAAAGCAACATCTATCTCAGGCTAGTGTTAGTGGCTCCCTATTCTCTGCTAGGGCTTACAATTAAAAAAATTGAATGAAATGGCAAGGTTAAAGAAGATCCCCCAACTTAAAAACACACATTATTTGGAGATAAATAACTCTTCTTTATGTTTTTTATTAGCTCCTTTTGTGTTTTTCTACCGATGTGGGGTACCTTACCATTTTTAACTCAGATACCTTTGTTTATTCTGCTGTTGTTCATGTGTGCCTTTTCAGCAACAGTGGAAAACCAACCAAAGCTTCAAGCACTATGACCTAGATTCACTGAAGCATATAAGGTTGTCTTTAACAGCTTGCAAACAGTAACTACATAAACTTTCGTATAACCGCGACTCAAATACAAAGGCTAATCATTAGAGGTTTTGAAATATTTCTGCTTCCTCTTACAATAAGACACAAATCAAGTCAAATTTGGAGATTTACTATGAAAATATGAGGAAAAAAAACAGTTGAAGTGAACTTCAGTAGTGTATTGATTATTCAGCTCGTTCCTGCTGTAGAGTGAACACAGAACTTTTATTTATAGAATTTTAGGTGTTAACTGTATGAAGGCAGAAAAAGCTTAGAGACAATACAGATATTTGCCAAGCTGGGAGCATGATGGTCCTGTTGGCATCTTTCCACTGTTGGCCCACACAGCTCATTCCAAACACAGAAATCATTAACAGAACCCAGACAGTTTGTTTCCTCCTTCTAATATTTAAAATTGAAGATCCAAGTTTCTATTTAAAAAATTTGAGACATAAAATGTGCTACTGTTCATTCCACCAAATAGTGGAAAACTGTGGAAGTACATCCAAGGAAAGAATCTAACTGAATTCAAAGTTAAGTCAGTTCTTGGAAGATTTAGAGTCTTGTCCAGCCAGTTCAGTTTTCAATCAAGTTTTTTGGTTTATTTAGCCCTGTCTGGCTGAAACTTTCTATACAAGACAGCTGTTAAACAAGTTAAAAAAAATTATATTTTACAGTTTAACCATTCTGTTTCTCTCTTTACCCTCCCTGCTTTTAAAGTTTACTAAGCTGTTAGCTTTTCATTTTGACCAAACACACACCACACTACTATTTGATAAATACATGTGGTTATCAGGAGGCTCACATGTACAAGCTTGGTGTTGGTTCTACACGTACAGCAGCAGTGTGAGAACGGAAGGGTACTGGGAAAATTGGCCACAAATTAAAGTGGTAAGAGGTGGAATTTACAACTTAAGCCAGTCTCCGCTTGTGTATCTTGTAAGCTCTTAAGTGCTCAACTGTCACATTATTAATCCTTAATGACACTGCAAATGTGTATTCTCAAACTGTGCTATTTACACATTTTTCTTTTACTGTCTTAGAGGCTGCAATGCATGAGCCTTCATGTCAGAGGACACGTCCGCACCTTCCACGCTTCCACCAGTAGGGTGTGCTCTGCTGGCGTACGTCAGCCAACTCATCAAGTTTCATTAAGATGACAATGATTGAAGATTAACAGACGTAACCTTTAAAGGGAGTTTTGTTACCATAACCACATAGCAGACAATATGGAGCCTTATTACACAGAATTTCTAAACATAAATATTCAAAATGGATATATTCTGTTATCTAGAAAATGTTTAAGCTTGCAATGAAATACTAGAAATGCTAAAGACTTAATACTATAAATTTTAGCTTGCACATACTAGAGCAACAAAGGAGGCAAACTAAAAAAGAATGTGTAAAACAATTTTTTGAGTGACAAAACTTAAAGGAAACAAGAAACTTTGCCAGTGAGCCTTGGGATCCGTTTTGATAGCTTCAAAAAATAGCTTTGTTTCTTAAGACTATCCAAAGACTTCACATACAATTTTCATTTTAAAAACTATGAATCACATTTTGTACAAAACCCCCCAAATTTCATCTGCTTATATCTTTGGATGCCTTTGAACTTCACCTCTGTCACAGCTGCTAAGTATGCCATGTAGCACTCTGAATTATGGTCTCATGGACCATTCAGAGTATCATGAATCTGAAGTACTCAGATTCAGAGTATCATGAAACAGACCTAGTGAAACCAGTAGCTTTAACGCAGCAAGGTAGTCACTTACCTTGCAATACGCTGACATTTGAAAGCAAAATCATAAAGCCAGGTGCCATTAAAATAACTTCTCTCCCACCCTTCCCTCTCTGCTCCAATCAATACCACTTAGTATCACTGCTCCATTCCAAGCAGCATTGTGGGCCTCTTCTGAAATTTAGCTTTCACTACTTTTAAAAAAAATTCAATAGATCTAGCAGCTTCTTGCAGAAATGTAAACCAAACAGCTGATACAGTCCAAAGAGCAGCTGTGAGGGCCTCAGGCCAAAGCACAGCTTTGCACAAGAAATAAAAGATGCTTTAGAAATGTAAAGCAGTGCTGTGTCTGTACAGAGCCGCTGGCTCCTCTCGCTGCTCATGTCTCTCAAACTACTAACCTTCCTTTCCGATTCAGCAACACACTCAGGAGCATTCATGAAGCTGATAATTATATTTTTTAATGGTAAAGCCAAGTTATTCCCATAGAGAGAAAAAGAAAACCTCAACTTGAGAAAAGTAACAGAAAAATTTCTTGGGTTTAAAATGTCTACACTTGGTTATACAATGCATTTTTCAAAACTTAACAGGCCTCACAGTAAACTTACAATAGCTTTACTCTAGCATTACAAAAACCTTTACAATGAAGGTGTGAAAAACTTTGTGAGTTTTGTTTCATAAAGCAGTTAACATCCACAACAGATGTTAATAAACTGTGACTCAAAACTTGCTAGTCCCTTATAATTTCTGCCTATACCCCTCATTTATCATATCTATAACTCATTTATCTATGATTTAACTATTCTGAAGATAACATTCTTATTCAGAACAACCGGCCTGTGGGATATTAATGATCTGAGAGTAAAAGGCGCCTTTCTGACTGTACTTTTACAACCTCTGAACAAATTAATTTCTCTTGGAAAACTGCTAGGCATTTTTCTAGTTTCAATCTTGTCCTTGAAGAACAAAGTTGTGAAGAGCAGTTCAAGCTTTTATCTTTCATAAGCACAGTATTAATTACCTTACTTAAAATAATTTAAAACTGCAATTATATTACCTTTACAAAGCTGGCTGTATCACCATCACCTATACGCTACTACTAAGGCAGACTTTTGATACCAACCTATCATTAAAGCCAGTCTTAAATCCAAAATCCACAAATAAATATCTATTCATTGTGAAGTTCAGCAATAAATTTTACTCCAATTAGCTGTTCAAAAATCCAAGACAAGAACTAAAAACCCTTGAAAAGCATTGAGAAGGTTAGATACACTATTTCAAACTGTCTTCACATGCTACTGCCAATAAAGTACCACTGAAAATTCCCATTACTGTGATAACTGAGTACTAACTGCAAAAGGAACTATTCATTTCCTCGCTTTTTAACTTATGTTTGTTATCAGGACATATATGAACAAATTTACCTGTTAAGACATTTCCTTGTGTGCTAATACCTTACTGGATGTCTCTATAGTGATTCAGTCTTGAAAACACATTACAATTCACATGCATATTATAAGAAAGAGAAGTAGCGGGGGGAGCTAATATCTCTGTTATTTTTGGAGCATGGCCAACTCATGTTGAGCTAAGGCTTTTACTTTGATGTGGTTAACTTACACATGTGCACACACGCACCCCCAATTCAGGATTTGGACAGGTGGATTTGTTTTCCACTACTTCCTTTTAAATCCAAGATGGGAAAGCAATACTTTTCTGAAAACAAGAAAAGCTAGTATTTCTCCCGCTGCCTTCCTCAATCTTATTCCCAAATCACTTTAAGAATTATTAAACAGAGTATATTTACAGAAAAAAGCTTAACCTTACTTATAACCTCAAAATACTGCTGTCTTAACTAATTAGTAAATCTATGCTAAATCTTAAAAGTTTTCATTTCCTCTGCGAAACTTACTACTCTTAGCTTGCATGTTTTACCCAAACCCTGCATCCCTCCAAACTAAAGTCCATGTTTCCAGCTAGCTGACCAGAAGACCAAGAATGAGTTCATTAGTAAACAGTTGTCAAAAAAATCAGTCTTTTTACACTGGTGCCTATATTTTCGTACTACATGTTGTGTCAGTAACTCTTAATCATTGAAACTCCAGTTTACTCCCTCTACAAAACCAAATGACATTTTACAGACTTTGAAAAAAATGCAGGGTATTGACATATAAACACATAAATTATTCAGAAATCTTGGGCTGTTATGCAACATACACGGACAAGTAATTACTCTCCATCAGACTGTTCAAACTCATATCTGAGCTCCTTACCGAATAGCTTCAAGTGGAATGTAAGAGTTCAGAAGCAGAGTACTTTTAAAAGCAGTCCAAAACTTCATCATCACCATTTTAATCAGCAAGTAACTCACCCATGATGAATATATAGACTACCACAAACCTTCTTGAAACCTTTTTAAAAAATAAACATGTTACCATCTGAATTCTTCACATTAGAATCTTCATAAATAGTTAAGACTGTTTGCTGTGCTCCTCTGACGTATTTATGGAAGATGTTTGTGAAGTTTCACAAACAAGAGGGAAAAAGATATGTAAACAAACAAAACCAATTTTAAGATAAATCCTCAATCCCTCCACAACCATCAAACAAAAACAAAAACTGATGTAATGAGTAAAATGAAGGTAGTTGTAAAAGCAGGACATCACATGCCTCCCATAGGTAAAGGCGGGCCATTCTACTCTCACCTTTATCACGGTCATAGAGTAAATCTTCTGTTGAGCAAGGACTCCCATCCTGAGATTCAGGAGGGCAAAAGGGAGAGACACATGGTGAATGACTGCTGCAGCTGCTGCTGCGCTCCTGGACAGACGGAGTCTGAGTGTCAATGCTTCGTGTACTACTACTACGATAGTGAGCGGGTAATGGGGCCCTTCGACCATCAGGGATATCCAAAGGCTGCAAAAGAAACAAGCAATTAAGGTTACAGAGAAAAGATCAAACTCTTAAGCAATGTCAACCTGTACCACTCATAACTGAAGTAACAAGGCAAGGCCTTAAGAACAGCAAACAACCCATTTTCAGAAGAACAACTTTTTACACAGGGAAATAATACAGTGTACAATGGACACAACGTTCATTCATTACGCTGAATGCTGGGACAATGTGCAGATGTTCCAAGCCAACTATATCCTCTTAATGCAAAGTTAACACCAGAACGCACTTCGACACATGCTAGTATTATGGTTCTGTATTTTTTATGATAGTTTAAAAAAGCAAACATCCCCAACTAACAGATCTCTAATTATACTTAATAATACAATTTTCAATAAAGGTCACTGTTATTATGAAAGAAAAACAAGTACCCTGACAGAGATCACATTTGGATAAAAGGGAACGCAGAAAATGTCAAATACAATGGCATACTATTGCCATAACAACCAAGTGAATTACATTTATAAATGACACCATCCAGGTTTTGCTAGTAAGTCGTAATTCTCCAGTATACCTCTACATTCCATCCTTTACTTCTATAAGGTGACCTCTGACAAAATGTCAACTAAGTAGATGATGCACAGGCTTCTACAAGGTTCACAAGCTTTGTCTTAAACCAAAGCTAGTAAGCACTGCCTGCTCGTATCAGCCTGGTTGGCACTAGCCAGAGTGATCTTGCATCCCATTCTGCAATATACTGCGTAGACATGTTCGTAGTAGTAGACTGGCATGCTCTACTTACTTGTCCTTCCCAGTGGAAAATTAGTTTTATTATAAAGACAGAGCTGTTTTAAATGTAAGAAATCAAATGAGAATTACAATTTTGCTTAAAAATGAAGGGGGGAAAATGCCTGCAAGATTTAAATTTCATTTTTATCCTCACTTCAGCAAGGACTGTATTCAACCCATAGAGAAGGGCTTAAGTGTTCTAGCTACAAAAAAATAATGTCTTTTTCCTTCTCACTTCAAGTGAACATTTTTAATTTATTGCTTTCTTCTTCCCCATATATTCCAAAACTGTAACAGGTTGTTCCAGGGCCTAAAATTCAACCCAACATTTTTGCTAGCAATGAGGACGTGAAACCTATTGGCCAAGTATCATGTTCTTCCCCTTTCAGCAACAATCTATTCAGAAAACCACCACATATTATACAAAGAGGCAGGAAGATCCTTCTCTTCTTAGGAGCCTTCCAGTTAATACCATTTCACATTTCAATTAAGAGCAAAGAAACACACTATAAAGAGAACATTCAGGTTGCTACATCAAATGCTGAAAAGTTTGGACACAGCTGTGTGGTCTGTTCCAACAGCTCAGTTCACATTGCATATGCGTTACAACATGACTACATGTTGCTATTCCCATCACCCCCAACAGGCCATGACTCATTCAGTGCACAAGATAGACCTGAAGCGTTAATATCATTTGTTACACAGACAGAAGAGAGGTAGAAAACAAGACTGAAGCTGTAGAAAGAAAATAGTCTCACAATTAACGTAACCAAAAAATAACTGCCATGCAGAACAGCATTTTTATTTCCATCTCCGCCACAAAAATTCTATGAGACGCCAGGAAGTCATCTGAACCAACCTCTCTCTTTTATGGTATCTTCTCTGGATGCCCAGTTTGATAGGACTGATTTACAAAAAGTCTTCAACATTCACAGATGCAGAAGGAGACTATGAGAGCTACACTTTAAACTCCTAAAATGGAATACAGTATCCTGAGCTACCTGAAGAATCACATTATAGAAGCCTGATGAATTTGTGTTTCTCCATCCATAAAGTGTAGATAATATCATCTTTCTTCTCACACAGGTGTGATAAAAAGAGAACAAAATTTCAGACACTCTCCTATTATATAGAAGCAAAAACCCAGGAAGAAATTCAGACTTCTGACTTCAAAGCAAGGTTTAAATGGTGAGCATTAGGACACATATCTAATGAGGAGAAAACAAAAACACCGAACAGCTGCTCATTAAGTGCATATACTATGCTCTACCTAACAGGTAAAGCAAGGATTCCAGGGAAGAGGGAAAAAAAACAGTAAGTGATCACATAATTAAAGACTTCAGGATAACACAGATGTTCTTCTACACCTGGATGAACAACATAGTCTTATGTAGTCAGGAAGTATATCCCAAATCATGTATTTCAACCTCCACTGAATTAAAATTTAAGGTACAAAAAGTTATCTATTTTTAGACATGCCTCTAAATATACGCACAAGTAGAAAAAGCTAAATATTTATCACTCTTTCCAAGTAAAATGACTTTTAAGGCATAGAAAATGCCAGCAAATATTTCAGATTACTGTGCTTCTGTATTTATCTTTCCCTTAATATCAAGTTTTGACAAGTGCAAAAAAACTTCATGAAAATATCAACTAAAAGTATTCCACTTTTTAAAAACTTTATGTATTAAACCTGATCAACCTAAGAAAATACTTTAGAAGTTACTTTCCATGAGTCACGCCTAAACTATTCTAAAAACTGAAGTCCTCACAAACTCTGAACATAAGAAATAGGGTAACTAATTTGGTACAGCTGCTATTAGTTTTCATAACACTCAATGCATGGAAAACAACTAGAAATTACTGCATTCTATATACTGCGTTGGTTTGTTGGTTTTTTTTCAAGAGTGTCCAGTCATGTAACCTTACGCCAAATGCATTCTGACAGGACACCTGCCAACCCCTATGGGACAGTGTGTTCTTGGACACAGTTACACACTACCCTCATCTCCCTGCAAAGGTATGGAAATGCTCAACTTGACAACAGCATGCATTTCTCAATACACTGTTAAACTTCACCACATTGTTTTCAGTATTGATCTTTTTGCTGGAAAAAAACCAAAAACACCTTATTTAGTAGCATCAGGAATGCTACTATGACATAATATACCAATGGGAGCCTTAAAAATAATCTGTTCTTCACAAGCCTTACATCTATTTTGGAGGCAACTTCTTGAGAGCAAAGCATTCAGTGCTTTTGATTTAAAAACTGTTCGCTAGACTGGAACACAAAGGCAGACATAGGAAAGTGCTTCTTCCTTCTAGCATCAATGAAGTCAACTGCATTAGCTAAGGTGCAAGTGCAAAAACCCATGATGTATCCTGGGAAGGAGCACTTGGAAAAAAACAGACTTTTCAGATGAAGAATATGAAGATTTAAGTAAGGATCCTCTGCATCTGTGCAAATTAGAAGTAGCCCTTTTATTACAGGATTAAGTTTTCTGATAGGTACGTAAAACCATCTTGCTATCTATTTCCAGAAGCATTAGAAACCAAACAAGAAACACATTAATCATTTTACTTATATGGTGTGATCGTCCATCAAAATTGCTTCATTTCTAATTACTTCTGTGTACTTGAAAGATAGTTCCAGTAGTTTTTTTTCCTAATAGGAGACCTATTAACATGTCCATGCCCTACTACAGGGCACTTTTCATTACTTTCACAATGTATTCTGTAAGAAGGAACACCTCTTACCCCCCACTCCCTACGGGAAGTCCATCATCTTATTGTACCAAAGTCTCCAATGTTTATGTTGTGCAGTCACAACGGGACAAAGAACAAAAGCCTATCGCAACTCCACAAAAAGCCAATTCCCTCTTATACAAGTTATGGTGGGAACAGAGACACACCATCACAATTTTCTGGAAACCTAGTCAATAAGTTATAAAACATGAAAGAAAATATATTCAGGATCTTTGAATAAATACATTAGAAAATGAATTCAAGTTTATTAATAAATCTGAGGAGAAAGAGGCAATTAAGAAGTGACTCAAAAAAGCCAACTTTAACTTAGTTTTATGAAAGAAAAAAGAGAACACCTTCAGTCAACTAAGCAAGATGAATGATCTGAAAAAATATATATATACATGGCTAAAATGAAAAGAATGAAATATATGGAATGTTTTGAGCACTTACAATGCAATCCCTCTAAACTTTATGGTCAATTAGATTATTAAAAGGTAATGACAATAATAAATTGACAAAAACAATAATGGCATTATTGTATCACCAACTATCTTTGTGAAATACAAAAATAACAAGACTAACGTCTACAATAATTCTTTTTACTTTTTTAAGTAATTGTACTTTTTTAAGTACAATTTCTATCATTAAAATATTATCAAAAAAAACCCCAGAGCGTTTCAAAGAACAGAACTAAGTAAGCACAAGAGAAGACAAAACGTAAGACATATTCCAAATCAATATATACATTTTTTAAGAAGTAGTATTACAAAAATTCAAGTCAGCAAAAGAGAAAACAAAGTATGTAACATCATACCCTACAAAACCAAAAACAAGTCTAAAAGATAAATTAAATTCATTTGTGTATCTGAAGACTAAGCAAGGAAGTATGAAACTGGGAGAAAATTTTCACTCGTTACCCATTTTAATTGGGAGCTAAATTAAAAAAGTAATTCAAGTAATATCCATAAAAGTATCCATTAAACTGCTTTAACCTTAAGCTTATTTTTGTCCTATATATCATCTAGTCTGATTTCAATATACGAACTAAGAAACAGTTAAAAAAAAAATCCTAAGTTTATACTGGAGAGATGAGAGGCTAATAGAAAAAAATCAAGAACACTAGACTAAAATTTTAAAGGTTAATAGAACTAAAATGCATTTTATTTTACTTGGGACAGCCCAAACATGGTTATCAAAATGAAATGGAAGAAATGAGAAAGCTAGTAATGTAGTACCTAAATTTGAAAAAAAAAAGAATTTTTAAAAAATTAAGTAGCGAGCTGCACCTGAACTAAAGGTAATATTCCTTCTCAGTGTTTTTAGCAGGTTATATGTTATTTCCCAAATCTTTCCTGGCAAATTAATACAGATTCACAATACGACACAAAGTGTTTTATGCAGCTGGATAGATCAATTCATATGAAAATTAAGGTTTGAACATGTACTCTTAAAACTGTGAAGTAAATGCGGAAACAGATTAAAAGAAACCAGCTGAACACCTAGATGCACACCAAACTTACAAGCAAGTCTCTTTATCCTTCACACATCACCCAAAGCAACCAACTACCTTTGATCGTTATTTTAAAATACTTTCTAAAAATATAGAGTGTTCAAGCAAGAAAGAATGGCAGAAAATTGAAAGAAAAACAAATTGTTTCACTAGCAGTGAAACTAATGAAGTTTGGTTTCCTATGGTTTATCTTTTGTTCAGTAATTCCTAACCTTTAACCCAGCTGCCCCAACTCCCCCAGGCTAAAAAGAAGCTAAACTCTCTTCTTAGGAGGAAGTTCACCAGCAGTAAGATTGAGTAAATTACTCTTGTTATGATCTTCCATAAGTAAGCTATGAGATCTAGTAAGCTCAAAGACAGTGCTAGGAGTCCCACTTTAGGTCCCACTAGACCAGACTTCACAGAAATAAGAGTTACATAGCAGGAAACAACCCTCTGCCCACAAAGATGGACTTGACTTCAAGGGCAATGTCTAATTTATGACTTTCTTTTGTGTCTGAAGACTGTCCCCAGCTAGATGTTTGGAGGAAGGGTTCACTATTGCCTTGGTTGCGTAAACTGTTGAGCACCTCTGGCCCCAATCCAACAATGCACTTAAGTATGTGCTTAACTGTTTCGCTGGATCAGAGCCAGTACATTCAGTAACTTAGGAGACCGAGTTCCGCATCCCAAGTAATAAGCTGTTAAAGCCCAAGGACAACATTTACGAAGATGATTTGTCTGATAAATAAATGAAATGTCCTCTAACCATAGGAGATTACAACCCTAGCCATAGCAACATCAATGGTGGCATCGTAATACATACCTTTTTATAGTCTCTCTGGAGATGGTGCAACAAGGTTTATTGATTTGGGCTTTCTGTTTCGGTTTGTTTTTTCCCTTATTCCCCTGTTACAACATACACCCCTTCTAACGGGATGAGACAGCCTTAGGAAAGCAAACTTAACATAAAACTTCTACTACTACAGTACTTCATTCTTAAGACTGCTTTGACTGCATGACTAAGTCTCTGGAGAAGCAAAGACTATTCCAAAATTTAAGTTTACTGCCGAAATGAAGAACAGCAAATATCAGGTTTTGGAATCTTAAACCTCTGATTAAGGTTTTATAGCTTGACTCATACATTGAATTGCTATTACATGACCATTCACAAGACAAGAACCTATATCTTAGAGAAGATTAGAAAAAAGCAGCAGAGCAGTTTATTCCACAGCAGAAAATTTTCAATGGCAATTTAGGAAACAGTGGCTGTAAACCAAGTATTTCACATTTTAAGTGTTATCTAAGCACACCAGTGCTCCTCAATGACGATTCCAATGCTCCAGTTCTCCCACATAAGCAAAGCTACCCCATTTGTCAGTATTTCCCATATGGAGGTCTCCCATGACAGATCAACGTGGTTTCATGGACGTAAAATGGTCCACATTCAGTTCATGGAAGAAAAGCAAGCATTAAAACTAAAAAGCAGAGCGTAACACAGGAATCTTAAGTCTTGCCTAAGAAAAAGAATGCAAAATGAAGCAAATATATTAATCTCCTGGTCTCTAATTACTTACTACTGTAGCCTGAAGTATCTGAATTTTCAAGCACTTGCATTTTGCACAAAAACAAAAGTTCTCTACAGAAAGGGCCAGAAGCCCTTTAAAAAAAAAAAAAAACAAAAAACCAAAAAAAACCAAGAAACACACAAACCAAACACCACCCTAAAACACTGAAACAAAATTTTCAAACAAACAGTTCTTTGAAGAAAATTATTTGTAATTTCAGCCACTAGGAAGGTTTCCCATGTGTTTATAGATTACAAAGGAAAAACAACAATAATCATGTTAATATAAGCTTACCTTGGATACTTCTTCTCTTCCACTGTTTTCCTTAATGAATACTTTTTCAAGTTCGGGGCTTATTCCTTCTACATTACACGGCACACGTGAAACAGTTGATTTTGGCACTGAAATGTTTGACAGTGGCATAGGGACTGATCTGGAAATAGAAGCCTAGAAGGTAGAGAGCAACATGATTTGAAGTTGGAATATGAAACAAAGACAGAAGTCCGAGACCAGTATTAAAAAACCTAAAAAGGAAGAAGCTGTGTATTAATTTTGCCATCTAGAAGACCGTCTTTACTTTGCAAATTTAAATAAAAAGAAATGCTTGCATAAATCAAAAACCACTAAAATCACCTCTCCTTAATTCAGAGAAGTAACCTATAATAAAAGCATTCTACTACTTCACTTATCAGTAAGTAGACAGGTACATGTACGTTCCAGATGTATAGACTACGGAATACGTGGTAGGGCGATGGGGAGCACACACAGGGTGGGTGTTGATGCTGATGGTTTAACTGGGATCCAAAAGGCATTTCACAACATTCCTAAAGCTTAACCACTCAGCTGAAATATTCCCTTAATGCACTTTTATTCTCTTTTGGTTGGCTTTAGTGATTGAAAAATAAAGCATTCATTCTGAACCTATAATTTCATTAGCTTATAGATTTTTCAGAACTTTTATGTCAAAGGTCTTAAAAGAAATCATTTCAAGTTTAGGAATTGAGCATGTAAATAAATACAAGTATGGTTTTCAGAAAAACCCGTTGGAGTGGAGCTCTGTTACCAACAGGAACCATTCACAAGAGTGCACATGCACCTTGCGCAGCCAACCTCAAAAGCTTTACCCTACGCTGACAGCCAGGAACAGTCTTCACTTCCCAATATATGTTCTCCTCTCATTCACAGAATCACAGGATGCTTAAGGCAAAATACAAAACTATTTTTTTGAGTTCTTGCCAATGAACCTTGCACAATGTGCAGCTCCAAAGGTGTGTGTCACTTGTGTGAAGGCATTCTCTGACTCTGACAAAACACACTGCCTGCAGGATGGCTTCCCACAGTGGTGCCAGAACTGAAAACTTCACCGGTCTCATCAGAGAACACCTTCTTGAGAAATCGAAATATTGCACAGGCCATGACAAAGTGAGCTCCAAGTACTAAAGAATGTTCCTTCAAAGCACATGTCCTAGGTGGGTTTCAATCTGTGTCAAAGACTGTTTTTACTGTGACTATAAATAGTGGCACAGGTACCTGCAACGGCTTACTTTAAGATGGAAAGCAAACCCTTTTTCTATGCAAAATGTAGTGGGATCCTTTGTTATAGAGGCATAGAAGTTTCAGGAAGAGTATTGATTTCCTGTACGTCTTCATCACAAGATTAGGTTTTAACCACGAGATTTTATCCAAACAGAAGAAGGAACATATAGGATCAGCCATCACAGCTCAGCCTCTTCTTTCTAAAACACCAGCTATTTAAAAAGGCAGTCAGAAAATACGACGACAGAACCAACGTTTCAGGAGTTCAAATAGTGGCCTGTTAGTAACATGGAGCCCAAGTTAAGGATCCACTGTAGACGAAATTTAATCAGGACTTGAATGTCTGCACTGTCAAATGAGACATGATTAACTGCCTTCTACAAGTGGCTTAAGGTTCATGAAGTCATTGAATGAACCTTGCCTGAGCTTCAGAACGCGTAATTGGGTTTCAGTTTCACTGGCAGTTTGTAATGGCTAGAGCAGACACTGCACGGGGCATCCTCCATTGCAGCCTGCTGAGAATCTGGTTCATGGTCAGGTAATTCGTCCAGGTAATTTGTCCAAAGCTATTCTTCATATGTGCCAGCATCTTTATAATAGGAGAAATATAGATATACTCTGAGCACAGGCAAATTTTTATAACTTTGTGAAACATGAAAATGACCTGAAAACAAAAATTGTCTTAGCCAGGCTAGTGTTATAACTATGAGCTATATTGAAATTTGCCTAAACTCACACATCACTTTGAAAAACAGGTAAGTAATAGGACAACAGAAAACAGAAGCTGTCAGACTAGGAGCCTGAGCTTAACCTCTCAGAGAGGAGGATATCAAATCCATAGACTGATGGTTGGAGAGAATTCCTGTCATCACAATGCCCATTGGTATTGAACATGAAAATGGTCATCAACATAATCTGGACATAATACTTTGCATCCTAAAGTTTATGTCTGATTGAGGTTTTACAGTAAATCACAGTGTGTGGAACAAGAACAGGCTGGTGATTATAGCCATTTTTCCATTTAATATGATGGAAACTCTGAAAATATACTGTAACATAGCCACTGCAACCACAAACTCTCATGTTAGAGGACAGGATCCTGTATTGACAATGATTCTGAACTACTGTAACAACCAAGAGGCATGTCCTAGACAAGACCATGAAGAGAAAGACTTTTATCCTATAGTGTGACAGATTATCCAGTCATCAGGGATGGGATACTGTGGCAAGCATCATCTTGGTTTCAGCTGAGTTTAAATTCAAGGTGAATTATCACTTTCTTTTTAGAAAGTAAACACCACAATATTGTTTTCTTTGATGTCATGTGGAAATTGGCTCTCTGGCCAGGAACTGACCAATAAGCAAAGTATCAGAAAGAATCATAAAATGGGACAAGGAAATGAGATTTTCTCTCAAATCTCTGGTGTTGCCATCTATTACTGATGACTACATGGTAAGGTGAATCACAAGTCTGTTCGTAACAAGCTGTTACTGTTCTGCTTGCTGCTCAAAGGCTGATCAATTGTTGGGCTGCCAATCCAGACTGCTTACCCATGGTACTTCCTTTTTTTCTATTTTTATTTTTTTTAACCAGCTCAGATGAAATTGGGTTGCAAGACTGATAAGCAAATAACTTCCAGAGGAGCAGAGACTTTTGAAAGCGTACCACAAAAATTAGTCTTGGAAGCAAGTATGTATTCCTGGAAATGCAGTCTTATCTGGCTATACTCAGAATTTGTACAGCATCTCAATATATTTCAGTTGCTATCCTCCTGCAACCCTTCTTTCTTTTATTATATGACAACTATCAGGTAAATTTCAGTGAAGATGTAATGGTATCAGGTTGTTAAGCATTTCAGTGTACCACATAAGAGAACAAACAGAAGACAGACAGGAAGAAACAGCAGGCTATTCACCCAACCCTGATAAGGTAGGAGGCTGTTAATATAAGCAACTATCTACTTACCTGAGTCTGACTGATTGCTATGTGGTTGCCATGGAGAGGTGACTGACGTTCTTTCTCTTTACTGTGACGACTACTCTGCTTACTGCGCTGAAGCTGCTGCCTCAGTTTGGCAATCTGCTAGAAAGAAGTTCAGGTGAAGTGATAATGATTTATCGAATGGATAACTGCTCAAATCTTCATGTATAAGTGAATCACAGACATTTTAAGTCCTCTTTGGAAGACTTTACAAGCATATGGGATTGCCTTCCCTTGAAGCATGAGCATTAAAGCTCCTTTCTGCTTATTGGATACTTTCTCCAAAGTATCTGCTCTATTCGCCAACCTGAATATGACAGCAGGCTTAGTTTACCTACTAAACTTCCTCATTTACAAACAAGCACTGTAATAACTGATGCAAACAGAAGTAGTCAGAATGACAATCTGTGGCAATTTCTGGCCTATATAACTGGTTTAAACTGGGGACTATGAAGCCTACAGTTTAATTTATTTGACCTTAAACTGAACCAAAATTTTCCAATGGTAATTCATCATAAAAGCGAAGAGCCTTCACAAACAACTGGCAATCAATATGCATTGCTCATCTTGGAGAACTTTATTAAATACATTTAATAGCATTTCCCTGCAGGCTAAATTATCACAGATTCCTTCAGGCAGTTGGAATTATCTTTTCTGCTGTCTGCTGCAAAGATATCTAATCAAAAGTTAAATATTTTAAAGGTCAAATGCAACTAAAGCCATTATCCATTTGACCTGCTCCTTAACAAGAAACCAAAGAATTTCATTTGGGGATTCCTCCACTTATTTACTCCTCCAGGATAATTTCTACATGAAAGAGAGTATTTACCTCTACAAGCATTGTCTCAGAAGTTTAGACTACGAGCAAATTCACACAACAGGTACAGACACTTCCTTAAGACTGGATAATTTTTTCCTTCGGGCTCAAGTCCCACTATTCCTCATGCTCAGCACACTGGCATATAAAGAAAAAGCATGCACAGCCCCATTTCATTTTTAACTCAGCTAGAGATACAATTTTTAAAAACCTGAAGGGCAAGTAAGGAGAAGTAAATGCACATGAATTCATCTCAAAGAACTTCATCAGCTGGAAAGTAACCTCTTTTTCTGAGTGACAGCTTACAAGTACACACACTCTGTGGTTAACTCAAAGTAGTTAAATATATCACTAGTGCTCTTGCAAAGCAACTCTGGTAGAGAATCACTTCACATCACTCTTCACAGTGTCACAGATGACAGTGCTTGGTGAAGAGGTTTGGATGGAGCTTTGCTCCAGGCTGCAGACTTTTCTTTGTGATGTTTCTGGTATCACTCACAAAAGAAGGATCTACCTTTAAGGCTTCATATCAAGTCTTGCCACAGCTCGTTAACCATATTCAGAGAACTACTACTCAGAAATGGCTGAAGACTTTGATCTTTCAACAACAAACAGTTCAGATTTCCAAAATGGTCTCTTTGTGTAGAATACATCAAGAAAGACAAAGCCCTAATATGACTTAGTTTCTAACACAGACAAGCTAGATTTAGAGAACTGGGAGACCGATCTCTTGATGAAACGTGCAACTTAAGCACCATGTCAGAAGAAACTTTGAAGGATTCTGAAGAGATACTTGATCTCTAAAAAAAAAAAAAAAAAAAAAAAAAAAAAAAAAAATGTCCAGAACTTCCCCATTCTCCCTGTAGGAGTAATGGCAATTAGGAAACCTAGCTCCATAGAGAGATGAAAAATCAAGCAGGTAACCAGTCAGTTAAGTATACACACATCTACAAAGATTTATGTCTTACATCAGCATGTTAGAGAATGGGGAGAACAGCAAAATAATCTTCATCTTCCCCTTCAGAAACTTAAAACCAGAAGAGAAGAATGATGCCCAGATTAGAAGACAGCTGTGGACTGAGATGGCTGGCTACAAGCATCATCAGAAAGCAGGGCGAGTGCTGCATATAAATCTTTCATTTCTGCTGCCTCTCCTTGATGCTATGCACTTCCTCCCTAAGTTAAAAACTTGTAATACCCTATTTTTTTTTATTGACATGAAATCTGGCTTTCTGAGCTTTCCTCAGGAGCATGCTATAAAAAATAAGATCTATATAACTCCACCTCAGAGATGTGGCTGACTGATATCAGTCACAAACAGCTTGCAAATCTTTGAGAACATAACGTCTTACTGTAAAATTTGGACAGTGAAAGCATTCAGTGGGAGAGCGTTGATAAACTGGTATGTCTCTAGGCTGACCAAAACCTGAAGCTTTGATATCCTGAAAGGAATCATGAACCCCTCGAATCTGAGGTTCTCTCAGCCACCTCAAGAGCACATATATTTTGGCAGTAGGTTCTTGACCGTAACAGAAAGAAAAGGCTTCTTGGATCACTGTAGGGAAAGAGAAAGATGAAAACTTGGTGAAGAATCTGACTGTGTATCTGGAGCTGATATGATCACTTATGCCAAACATGCAATGCAGTGAAGAAACAGATATGCCTTCTCAGATCATCTGTCCTTAGCCCTGAATTTGAAGGACCCGAGCTTTCCATGATGTGGTAGCTACCATCAGACAAAAAAATGAGAAAGTAAGGATTGACATATAAAAAAGAATCTGCCATTTCTTATTCATCCTCCAGACACGGGAGACAGAGGCTTGCCAGCACAGGCAACCCAGCTTTGGAGCAGCCACACTAAGCAGGCAGTGGCACCGAGTACACAGACAGAAGAATCCTCCAACTAAATGATGCTGCATTTCTTCACCATAGGGAGTCCACAGTGAATCTACCACTTGCTAAAGCTAATCCTGAAATCCCAGTAGCTTTTTTCTTCCACAAGATTGTATTTTTATTGCCAATTATTTTCCATCTCAAACTCAAATAAAGCCACTGCTACTAACAGGAAGAGGTAGCTGTGCTAGCTTCCTGGAAGTTTATCTTCACCTTCTTCCTAAACAGCAGAGAAGCACAATCAGAGCATCAAACATAACCAAAATGAGCTGCAGATAAGTATGAGGTACACTAATCCTAGGAAAGCAGATATAATTCGTGTAGTGAGGAAGGAGTGTGACACATATGCCTTGATGGCACCTGTTTTAACAAGTATCTCAAAGCAGCAGCAGATCCTGTCTCTTGGGCACTCGACTGATGCAACTAATATAGGCTAGGGAATTTGCCGTGCAAAGAAAATGGTGCCAAGCGATTGGTGTCAGGAAAACATGTACTTGAAGATCCAGCCATTACACTGGTGTAAATGCACTCTGACACTGAACTCCATTCAGGGCAGCAATACAGATATTTTAGGAAGATGAGGCAGAAAAGGAATGATGTGCTATGCTGGGGGAAAAAAGTGCAGTAACAAAACACTCCATTTTAACAGGGCAGCTAAGAAGAACAGAAAGGGTTTGGGACGCCCAGGTACTGAGTATGAAGGTGACTGGGGCATCCACAATCGTATTAAGGAACTCACGTAAATCAACACAAAAAGATCTAATATGTATCCTTTAAAGTGTCCAGTTACTGAAGACATTAAAGCCTTAGCCTTGCACATATATGCACTTAGATCCATAAAATGTGACAGTGATTTTAGTATACCAATTCAAATGCTCCACCTCGCTTGAAGATGGGCAGAAAGTTCTCCTGATACAATTCATACATTTCCTTAGAGGATACAGCTGAAAAATCAAGGAACTCCTCAAGGAATAAATGCAATTTGAACCCTACTTCTAATGTTCAGATAAAATTACTTAAAATTACTTTACTTTACAACATGTAAACATATATATTTTTAGTTCACATTTGGCAAGTACTCATGTGACTGTATGGCGGGGGGAAGCACAAAGCACACATCTGTGCACATTTCAAAAAAATTAAGAAAGTTTTCAGCCTTTCCTCGTCCAGTGGCTGTTCCCTGCAATATTGCTGAAGTATCATAAAGGCTCTTTTCTTGACTTACTTTACAGTTATTTATTAAAAAAAAACCACCAACAAAAACCCCAAGAAAACACAAAGATCAGTGCATCATAACAGTAATAAACCTACGTCAGGTCATTCAGGACACAAGCTTGCAGTTTGGCCTTGATGGTTTACTGTCATAGAGCCAACTATAAGATGACAATCAAAGATTATTAAACAAACAAGACGTTAGGGAAAAACCCTATATTTTTTGCTTGCTGAATATTTTTGCAGCTAGAAGTGTACTTGAAATAAATATGAATCTTGTCTATACCACTTGTAATATGCATGCAGTCTAATATAACTAATGGCACAAACCTGAGAAATAAGCAAATTAGGTCAGTTCTTTACAACACTGGAATAATCTGAGTATCCTGATAATTTTTCATTTGAAGAGACCTAGATGCAGACTACTAATATGAAGGAACATGTCACATCTCACCACTCCTGTCCAAATGCTCATTAATATTTACCAGCTAATAGGCTGTATTTCTACAAATCAGGCTACACAACATAGTAACTTCCTATTGCTGAACAAGCCACAAACTCCTCATTAATGAGAGCGAGCTCTAACTCATTCATGTACCATTTGTTAATAAACAAGTTAACCAGTAGGTCAAAGAGTAAAACAAGCATTAGAAATTCAATCTAAACGTTTGAATACAATCTTTCTATTCATATATGAAAGCTCATGAAAAGTGCAAGCTCTCATATCCGATTCTATTTTATTCCAAAGTCCTTTTCAAGTACTCTGTTAGAGCAAAAGGGACCTTCTAATGGGGGATTGCTGGTGTCAGTGGAACAGATACAGCATACAAAGGTGCTTAAGGGAAGTGAAAAATCAGCTGTCCAAAATACTTCTTTAAAAAACTACACAAACTGAAAAATATTTGTTTTAAATCCCATTTTTTCCAGTTCTGGGTAAATTCCAGTTCAGGTTAAGCTATAACTAAAATTGTTCCTATTCAACTTCAACAGAATTTCAAACTAACTATTCAGGTTGAAGGGGACAAAATACCAGTGCTTCAAACCACTACTTGGTTTGTGTCCAGTACAAAGACTGTGATAGCAATCTTTATCTCCTAGTCAAGACGTGTACTTATTAAAATAATGTTAAAGCAGTCTGGCATTATCTTACAACAAGTTATATTCAAGACTTTGTAAAATCAAGCAGTAGGTCCCTTCAGAATAAAAAAAAACCAAACAAACAGTAAATGTTATTAGGAGGTGATAAAAAAAGGTACACTCTATCTTTACAAAGTTCATATTGAAAGCTGGGGAGTTGTAGAATTTTTAATAGACCCACTAAAAGAAAGCAAGCATTGCCTATTCCACTGCTAGACAGATTCAATCCTGACACCCACCTATTTCAGTTCAAGGGCAAAATAATTTTCAGTTACCCAAAATGAAAATTTTTTTATGTGGTAATACAGAATTCATTTGCTTGCTTGGGATCTTAAGTCTATACACTCCTTTTTAGGTTTTTTAAAATGTAACTCTTTTAAAAAGAGCTCCCAGTTGTGTTAAATAAATGCATTTAATTGTAATAGCTCTCCAACTAACCAAGGTAAAAACTTATTTTTAAATCTAAAATCTTCTTTTAACAGTCAATCTTCTTTTACCAAAACCAATTAAAACTAAGCATACAAGTATTTGGCTAGTTTACAGTATCAACATAATAAAAAATACATGCTAGAAATCATTCCATTAATTGTTGGAAAAAGAAAACATGAATCCAAACTGCTAAGACAAGCCAAGGAAACACTAAACAGCTATCTACTTGTTTACTGTCAAACGCTATGGGAAACAATTCAAAATGCTGAGCAGAACTACTGTTACCCATGTTACTCATAACAAATGCAGTTGCCCAGGAGAAGTGATACTTTTATTTCCATTACTTAAGCTATTGCTTTCAGCTGCCTATAGCTTTGTCAAATTTTCTCTGGTCTACCATGCAACATTCAGCTCTCCTATCCCCTTCCCATCAGAGATTTCAGTACAAGTATTAGAATTATTTTAAGAATGAGATTAAAATGAAAGTGGGGTGGAAATCCTTTTACCATTTTACGTGCCAAAACACATTATCGTAGGTTTTTACCTGGGAAACTCTTGTCCAATGCTTTGGAAGAAAAAACAAAACATTTGTCTGGGGGTCCTTTATGCTGGGAATGTGCCCCTCTATTCCCTTGGAAAAACCTTTATATTTGGCATAGCTTTAGCAAAAATTTCAGTTTGCACATGTTAAAGAAAGATGTTTGGAACTGGAAGCTATATTTGCTAGTAATTCTGTCTCTACTGGGCTTTACAGCTTGAACAGAACCGCCCCAGAGAATCTGTCCTTCCGGAAACTGCCGATTACTGTGGCACAAAGAAACGGAGTGCATAGATACTGTTGGTATTGAACAAACTCTTAACACGTACCACAAAGGCATTAAGTAGCCAGACAGGGAAGCTGGAACCAGGACTTACAGGTGAGAGACAGGAAAAAGAAAGGGATAAAATAGAAGCCAAATGATGGAGAGACAGAACAGACAAGGAGCTGGAAGGTAATCGAGCAAGAGCTCAAGTAAAGAAAGATAGACCAGAATTGGCTGGATAATGCACACAGAGTGACACCGGGACTATGAACCCGGGGAACTAGAAGAGGCAAGAAAACTGGTTTGAGAAGCTGGAGAAAAGAGGAAGTGAAAGAACTATAAACTGGAGAAGACAAGGGCAGGTTTTGGGGTGAGCAACCACTGCAAAATTTGGATAGAAACAATTCCTTTCCACACACTCCATTTTTTCCATTACTGTCTTCTATCAGAAAGGAACCATGAAACCCATCGGCCACATGTTTCTTATCTTTCTCTTGTGGTCAGTCCATAAAGAGGATGGCAACCTAGCCTAATGGATCACTGTTATCAAATGGTAGAGACTTGCTTACACGCTGAAGGTTTCACTATCGCTTACAGTCACAGCCCTATGGTGAAGAAAAGCTGCTTGTTGCAGAACTTGATAGGGAACCGCCAGAAGATGAAGGATGGTCTCTCAGTAAAAGCAAGCGTTATCCTGGAAATACAGATGTTACTCCTGCCCCTGTTACAATTCCTTTGTGCTGGTAGGTAATGTTTAAGCCAAAACTTTTCAGAAACAAAACTCCTTCTGCACTAACTTCTTGGGCACTTAATCTGTGATTCTGAGTGCTTCCTCACAGCTGTAGATGAAGTCACCCAGGCAACGGAAGGCCCCATGTACTAATAAATCAGCTATGATGGGTTTCATAACAGGTACTCAATGAGATGGGAAGAGACAACCCTCTTTGGATTCACCTCTCTTTGGCCCAGGTCCTCATCTTTAAAAATTAGGCTATTGCCACCACTAGAATACAAGATTATTCCACATTTGTCAAATCTGATTTTAAAATTCAAGTAATTAAACTTACATCACTCCTTTTGACAACTATTATTCCTATCAATGGCTGTCCAGAAGACAACTATATATTGCCAGTAACATCATCTCCTCAGACAACCTATATATTTCTTCTCATTTCTCAATGTCTTATTAAACAGGGAGCCAGGAGAGAAGATGCAAAAAGCCCAGAATATCAGGGAAAAGTCCCACCCCATGAGAACATGCTGCAAGATTCATTTCTTGAAAAGAAAGGTGTGGCTCTTGAAGAGAGGCTGCACCCTTCCTGACAGGGGCATGAGGCTGCCTGAAGGCCAGTTATTAGGTACAGGACAGAGCTAGAGTTACATCAACTCTGGACTGAAGTTTACTGGGACAAAAACCAAAATATTGTCATTTCAGCTGAGCTGGAGATCATTTTACTGTATCTACTTTCTCATGATGCAAATCCACTTCACTTCTGGTGAGTTCTTTCTAGTTGCAGTTGTAGTCTACAGCAAAATACGTATAATTAAAGCGCATTTCAAGTAATCATACCATTACTGTATCAACACTTACCCTCCTTCTTAATTTGTGAAAGTGATGACCCCTCTACCTCCACCCTTAAACTTGAAAAAAATTTCTAAACAAGACTATGCTAACGTACCAACTTAAACTTTGCGTCTTTCAGGAGAGCAGCATTAAAGAACAGAAACCTAGCTGAGGCAACTCTGAACAGAAAAATTAGTAAGCAACAACAAGCTGGCTCCTCAGCACTCACTCTGGCCACTCCTTCACAGCCAAAACTGTGTAGTAGGAAGGGAGGAAATCCAACAGGTATAAAATAACAACCACTCTTGAAACAACTCTTACATTGGAGGTAAAACCTGTTTCAAAAGCAACAGAGGGCAGGGAAAGGGTGCAGTTTCCTGGACTCCAGATAGGGATTAAAAAATGTCTTGGGCATATCAAAACTTGAAAGGCTCCACTGTGTAAAACTTCTCACCTCTTTTAGTTGATCAGCACTTCCCCATGATGCTGAGCGCTGATGCGATCTCTTTTCTGCTCCTTCTTCAGCCCAACAGCTAGGTGTCTAGCAGGGAAAAAAAGAAAATATACTGTACTGAATTCTCCAGGTAAGAAAAACTTTTGGCATAGTATTGCTTTACTCTTTCTGCAGTGTCAGAGTTCAGGCATTACACATAAAGAATAAATTTCAGAATCTGATACGCAGCAGTAATAGTCTCAATACATAAAACAAAAATATAGAAAACTAAGGCTTTGTAAACTTGCATTTACAAGGGATGAGGACAATGAACATTACTGAAGAAGAAATTGGAGGCCTGACATCACAAAAAAACCTTACCTGGCTACTCCCATCTCCGCTTTGGCATGCATTTCTAGTTTTCACTCAGTGGACAGTTTAGAAAACCACAAGATTAAACAAGATATATGAACATACACAGAGACCAAAAGCCAGGATTCATTTCTCCCACCTGTCTTACTTAAACACGAGGCCACATAATTAATTCCTTCTTTCTAGCTCTGACTTGATATAGAGTTTGATACACCTTTCATTATTTTTGGCACCAACTTACATGAGCAGAACAGTGAAGAGTGGGCGTTTTCCAGCCTTGTCTGCAAGCCCAGAAGTTTGGGGACTGTCCTTGGATGTAGGAGCTATAAAGTTAAACCCCAAAGTTTGAGAAAGGTCTGGAAGCCAGATCTCCCAACTCTTGTGCTATTCACCACAAGACTATTATGAAAATTGAGGATATCCAACAGCATTTCTAAACAAGAGAGTCACCAGCTGCCAGAGGAGCAATGGGGACATCTAAAATCCCTGGAGATTTTGGGGTATGAACCATATAAAACTCAGGGCTATGGGCACATATATAAATTCATGAAAAGAAAAAAAAAAGGGGGGGGGGTGTTTCAACAATTCCTACTAGTATTAGCTGAACCTTTCACAATAAGGTCACAAAAAAGTAAACTCTACCACTGAAAACGATGAGAATTTGGCAGTGGGTATTTTCAGGGAGGGGACCACTGCTAATACTTTTCCAAGGGACACCGGATCCCAGCCCAGCAGGACAGGTAGGATCTGGGATCCACCTCCCTGCAGGACTTCCTTCTTGTGCACAGAAACCCTGCTCCTCCACAGCTTTCCTTACTCTTGTTTCCTCTCTAGGGTCTAGAAGCTTCTGTAGTACTCACACACGTAGCAGACACTGTTCTGCTCCGGAAGCAGGCCGGGCATCGCCTTGGAGAACACCACAAAAACAACGTCTGCAGCTCCTCACCTTTGCTGCCCTGGGAAGGGAGGTGGCAGCAGCCCTCCAGGGCCAGCCTGCTTAAGCCAAGCACGCCAGGCCGGGCCTGGGACCATTACACAGTGAACCGTAGTTTCGGAGCACAGACTATACCTTTATAATCACTGCACTGCCATAGTATTTTATGGCCTACAGGCCAGCACCTAACTCGTAAGTGCTAATATTTCACGTGCTAAGTCACTTCATGTGCACAGGCCTACATATCCCACTTGCACTTTCTGCCAGCCCTGCACTTTCCATATTTTTGGTGCGGTTTTTTCCCCTGTTACTTCTACAGCACCAGGAATACTTCCACCAAAGGCCCAGCAAGCTGTGTGGGCGATTAAGAAAGCAAAATGGAAAAAGTCCGTAATGAAGTTTTTGCTGCATGTTCCCAGGAAAGAAACAACAAGTCTTTATAAAAGTTAGGGTTCTGTGTATTTATTATATGACTCTCTTTGTGTGTGGGTCTGGGGAAGAAGCCAGAAGATAATGTGGTTATAAAAAAAAAAATTAACATGAGTGAAGAATTAAAACAGCTATTCAAAACCATGAGGGCAACATGGGAATCCCTCAGTCAGGCAACCCATGACTCTTGTCACCCAAAGCAGAGCCTCTGCCACAGGCGCACGCTACCTGCATGTGTATTCGCTTGCTCCACATGTTAGTTGAGCCACGTAATACATAATTACTTGTTCTTGCAGACTGGGCACTTACCACCTCCCTGAAATTTTTGTGAAAGACACTGTATTGCTTTTAAAATTTTTTTGAACGCTGAAGTAGCTTGCAGATTTCTAAAGGAATAGAGAAAATGGGTGGAAAACTTGCTCCTTTTTCAAAATCATGGGCTTTCACAATCTATTACAATTTACCTTCTAATTTAAATTACTCTTTTCTTCAAGTATTTTACTATATCCCAAGTAGAGCTGGAGCCATACCCTCATACAAAACCAGAAAAAAACAATGCAAAGGGAATTCTTCCGAAGAGTGTATTCTGAACACAACACCACTCCATAGTTTGGGGAACAACTCCAGGACAAAGTAGAAACGGGCATTTCAGGTGCTTAAATATTTTCCTGTAGTGCAGGAGGGTGTACCAGGGATCACTACAAGCTCATAGCCTTTCAACTACAGCTTAATAAACAGAAAAGACATCTGAGTATCTAAAAAGCCAAAGTGAGTTTGTCAACGAGAACTGTTAAAAAACAAACCAAAAAAAAAATTATGTAGAAAGCAAGAGCTTGCCTGTACTTTTTAATAAGTACAGATATTGATCCAGATAGCAAGAATAAAAACAAATAGCAACACCCTGAAAAACAACAACACTGGTGACTGTTAGTAGAAAGAGGTGGGAATCCTTATATTGCAGCTGATTTAATCAGAAATCAGAAATAACAAATAAAAACCATCCATTCACTTAATACTAAGTTTTGTACTTTCTCAAATATGCTTTGATGCTCTCTTCCACTCAAATACTATCTCTCTTGAGACAAGGATTACACAGTTGCTTTCAATCTCTGGTAAACTGAGTCAAGTCACAACCTTTCAAAATATACATACAAGTATCAGCATACAGGGTATACAGGGGGCAGACTATTTGTGTCCCTCAATTTTATTTGCAGTATTAGATTACAAGTACTGTATGATGTTCCTAGCACAGCACTGAAGTCAGGCAATGTTATGTTAATGTGCTATTTATATTCAGATGGAAAAAAGAAAAAAGGTTAAAAAAAATAACACAACATAAGCAGTTACTAGAATATTATAGCAAGCCAGTCTTCCTGAAACCCTAAAAATTGCTGCTTACAATATATTGTAACCCACATCATATGAAGATAAGTTTTGGGTTTGTAACCCCAAATCCTTATATTCAAGCAAATACTTTTAAAAAAACAGAACAAAACAAAAAACAAAGAACCCCACACTTGTTACATTCAAGCAGAACTTCTGCTTTTGTAAGTTAGCTCATGTATGAGCACCTCATATCTCACCTGAATGTTGTAATTTACATCACAAATAAGATGGGGTGTACAGCACCCTTGATATGCCACAGTTCATGAAAATTGTTTTCATCTTTATTTATAACTTCTACAAAACAGGCTTATTCATGGAAGCCTTCATTTGAAGCTGCAAGTGTACTTCCTATGTGTTAAAACATATTAAAAATAAAATAATAATAATATTAAAAAAGTAACTCAAAACTATTTGAAGAAAAATTTCTGAATCACAACAAAGGAAACCAAAGTTGCTGCACCTCAGGTCAGAAACACACTAAGAGAGGTCATAGGCACTATCTGTGTAACTGGTAATATTTCAGAGCTGAAACAAATTTACACCATCACTTAAGCATGAACCGAACTGAAGGATTATTCCTGCAAGTCTATATTCAGAAGCTAAGATTTAAAACATTTTAGGAGGAGAACCTTGGAAACATAAGTAACACATGCTGCAGCTTCGAGAGGAGGATCGCTGATCTTTCAAAATGTGAAGGTTCGTAGTCCCAGTTTCAGCTGACACAATGCTTAAAGCATGCGCATGGGATAGGACATGCTGAGAACACCACATCTGGTTGCTTTCTTCAGTCTTAATGTAAATCACAGTTACCATTGTTCTAACTCACCCAACCTTGTAGAGATTAGCATTTATTCCAACGCGTTTGGTAATTCTGCCTTGCTTTTCCACCCATGTCAGGGATATACACCTACATTCTTTCCACTTCATTTAGATCAGAATGACTGCATGGAGTACTAACCTACCTAAACCTAAAATAAGACTGAATTACTCTAAATATCTCGCATTTTATTGCCATCCCTTCGCTCTAATTACTGTATCTAGCCTGCATTCCAGATTAACTACATTGGGGGATGGGTGCAAAGATTAAGAACACAAGTCTAGGTTTTACAGGGGAAGCAATTATGTTTTTGAAGAACTTCCACATTCAAAAGACACAAAACAACAGCACTAGAAGATAAAGTCTGATGAGTCTTCATATGTTCCTAAAGCATTCAAAGGCCCTCTAGAAATTTTACAGGAAGAAATGGCCTAAAGAGTTAGAAGTTCATTTGACTATAGGCAATAACTCCTCTTAAACATCAGACAGGTTAAGAAAAGTTAGAATGATAAATTCATAGTTATATGACACACATCTCTTCCTCTTTGTCCCTTCCTCCCAAAGTACAGCATTAAAATATCCCATGACAGCAATGATAACTAATACACCAATAAAAAAGCTTCATGTAATTAAGCCTTCTGGTTTATGATGTTAATTTTTAAGCAACAAAATTTCTACCCAAAAGAAAAAAAATGTTACTCAGGGGACTAATGAGAGGTAACTACATTAAAGCCTTGACCCACACACAAGAACAACAAAACCATATTGTAGCCAAGCATTCTATTTTAATAACTCTGCATTATTCTTTAGAAAGTAGTAAAAATTCTGAAAGGCATTTTGCAAACTTTCTTCATTTCTGTTTGTGTAGTATGTAATTACCATGTAAAATGGAAAAGGTATATCCAGGCATATTGGACACCAGGTTAAGAAGTCAGCTGGCGTGGGGAGGGTGTGCAGGGTATCACTGAATCATATTCCACTTAGTCATTTATTCTTTTCTTTGTATTATTTACGTCAAGAAAGATTACACAGACGAACTTTAACTGGCAATGTCTTTGTTATGACATCAACATCATATGTTTATCCCTAATCTCTCCTTTTTAGTTTTATAAAAATCTTTTAAATTATTTAGCTACTGCCAAATAATAATATTAATAAACTATGATGATTATACCAATGTTTCTGAAGATTCTGAGGTTAGGCATAACCATTTCAACATTGAATTATTCCTTACACTAGGAAGGGGGAAATACTTACACGTATAGCATGAAGGAGAAGTATACAGAATTGCTCCATCAGTGCTCCCAACAGACCGAAAAAATGGGGAAGGAAGCTATATTGAGTTTTAAATGGTTATAATGAAAAGTTCAAATTTTGCTGAAAAAAGGAGGGGGAAGTAGGACAGTGAAGGAACTTTGGAAGGGGATCACGAAGTACATCAACACATATAATAACTTCCTATAATAGTAAGCGTCCCCACATTTCTGAAATACTTAAAACACTACTAAATAAAATTGTGTACCTCTGATTATCCAAAACTTGCTGCTCCTTAAAGATCAGCTAATTGTATGCATATGCACACATACACACACAAGCATAAACTCATGGAGAATTCTCAGAAATCTGGAATTATGTAAACATCACAATGCATAGTGTCATAGCATATTTTTCCAAAAGCAAACATAACAACCTCACTTCTCTTCAGTGTTGTCAGTCAAAACACTTTAGGTGGGTGAGACACAGAAATATGAACTATAGTTACTGTTCTCCAAGATGCAACAGAAACTAAAACAAGCGAACAAAATTATGCTTCCTCTATTTAAATAATAAGATATTATTGAATTCTTTTTTTAAAATCCTGGTTTAATTTTAGAGAAAGAAGAAACATTTTATTCATGCGCACTATACAGGTTCAAAGAACTTAAGTGGGAAACAAGGACTTGGAATAAAACTCATTAAACATTCATCTGATCACGGTGAAGACCAGAATCTGACCCTTTTTTTTTTAAATACAAGAATTCTAAGAAACTTGGAACAGCCATAATCACCACCTTCACAAAACTGCACAAAATCTGGATTTTAAATTAATGTTTAATTAGGGGCAAAAAGTACCCTTGAAAGAGAAATAATTATTCCACCTACAATGTAAGTTATACTGACAAGTATTGTTCATGAGTTTAGAAGTAAAACGAGATAATTTATTCTCCAATGAAACATGCTTATCCAAAAAAATCAATTTATTGATTTTCTGTATCTTGTTTTTATTTAGTTCATTAACATCTTCCACTCTGCTAAACTACCATGTGTTATTATTTTTAGCTACTGTGAACTATGTGAACTCCCACAAGCTAAACTGTTACTTAGCCAACAAACATGAAGTAGTGGAAGTACTTGTGCTGGTACTCAAAGAGCAAGGTTTTAATTTAATTTAACTTAATTTGCCATGCATGCATCCTATCAACAACTTGGAACTCATCCTTAGTTCTTGAAATTAGATATCCTTCAAACTACACAGAGCTCAAACAACAAAAAACCCTGCACAACCAAAACATAACTGAGGTCAATATTTTACGATCAAGTTCATCTACAAGCCTCCCTAGTGAACATCTTATTTTAAACAAACCTGGGATTGGCTGTGCCAAGGACTATGCTTGTTATATTTTACATATTCATATAGTCCTGAGTAGTCAAGACACACATTTTTTCAACTCAACTTAAACACTGCTAAATGCTTGATTTTTGCATAATTTGAATAAAAAGACAACTAATATAATTCTTTGTTAGAAGATATCCACACAAATCCAAACCATGAAACTTCCCTGCCCTTATCCCTTTGAAATAATACTTCACCTTGTAATGACAACAGTATTGCCTTTCCTCTCTGTGACATTTGATTATGCTGAAAAGGTAAAACTTCATTTTTATTTTTTTTCCTCCCTGAGCTTTGTTTCTGAATGAGGCAAAGGGTGGCAGCCAATGGGTCAAATAACCTAAACACTTGCTTGAGCTCACTAGGAAAGCAATTTTACTGCCAAATGCTTGGAGCTCAAATATTTATAGAACAAGTTTGTTTCTCTTTTCTGTAACTAGTGAAAAGGTTGTTTGTGAATGTTTAAATATTCTAAATTTTCTATTCATAAGGGTATTTATAACGTTTGATATGGATACATGTTTTATGAGAGAGGAGTTAAGAAATACAGTAACTACAAAGCATGCTACTGAAAATCTCTTGAATGGAAATTATGGTTTCAAAACAGAAAGACTTCCAAGGCACAGTATTGTGAAAGGAAGGCACCTTGGAAGTAAATCCAGGATCAAGAGTCTTTTAGGCAGATCTTTCATGACGGTAAAGATGACTGCTTGTTGTTCTTTTTTGCTAAAACCGCCTGGCTGGTTTCAAAATGAATGAGTAGGACATGAAGACAGAATTTTCCTGAAGGATCCCACCACAGTTTCTAAAAGTTTCCTGGAACAATTTTATTCATCACATTCCCAAATTCATTAAATAGGATTTCTGGATCATACAGACAGATCTTTTTTCTTTTCTAAGCATTCTACACTTACCCTTCCCCATCAGAGGGCTTCCTGCATTGCATTACAGTAGATTTTAAAGAGATGTGGAAAACTATTTATACATTCTAATTCGTCCTAAGAAATTCAGTATTATACAGAAGACTAAAATCTAGAATCAATTTAAAGAGCTGCTGCATTTGCTCTAAGCAATGGTGGCAGAATGGGTGACAAGTATGTTGCAAGTCAGTGGAAACTACCCAAAACCTATACACCTACAAGTGATGTTATGACAGAAAACCCCTTGATATTTTAAGGGTTTCATATGCATTGTGACAACATAAGCTTCCCTTAAAAACAATTCTTAATGGCACAAGAGAGTTATAAGCAAAAGGTAGGATGACAGAAGTATCATTTTTCTTTGCAGGACACCCACGATAACAATGGGCCAGAATGATGCCACAAGACGTACAAAACTGATTTAACAACCATCCCTACATGGCCTGTAGATAGAAAACACAACCAAAGACAGATAGTTTTTTCTAGTTTCCAATTTAGCATAGAACACAAACTCAGGTGACTTACTCCATACCCTAATAACACTACTGAAATCCAAGAATGCAAGTCCTTTGCTACTGATTTGGTTTTTTTAGAATTACTTTTTTTTTACCTGTTTGATAGTGATCATCTTTGTGGGCGACAAGCTCCAGCATGAGGAGGAATCAGGCAAGAAACAATGTTCAGCTTTCTAGCCAAAGAGCACTATGAATGCCACCGCAGCTAACCTGCCAGAGGTTCCTGCTAAGGTCAGAGCCCTGAGCAGGATCCAAGGGTATAACAAGGGTATGAGGCCATAAATAATCTCAGCAGCCTTCCCTTCGTAGCTAGAGGTAAGGCTCTCACTCTGATGTCTGGCTTCAAGAGGCAACTCTTCCACAGAGAATTTTTGTTTGTCTTTCTTGCTACTAAGTAGGACAGGGAACATCTCAAGACCACATTACATGCTCAGTCCCAGCTTCCTTGTCTTGACTTCCCCTCTAGTGATGAACTGATCAATTCTTCTTAACAGTAATCTCTCTCCTTCTCCTCCCCCACATGCACACAAATATACTTTTTGAGACCCACAGATTTATTACCACAATTTAGTAAAATCTTTAGTTTGTCAGTCACTACTATTATGGAATCTTTTTTTTTTAAATTACACTCAGCACAATTTTGCATATAGCAGCTTTACAATAAACCAGATACAAGGCTGAGATTGAAATCTGCTGATTTAGCCTCAACAGATCTGCCCACATACAGAAAATTATTTTTAACAACTGTTTTCTAAAAGCATAAAAATATTATCTGTCGCGTACCATGTTACTGAACTGACACTGATTAAAAACCACTACTGTACCCTGGTTTTAGGGCTTTATATTTATAACAAAATGAAGTGAAAACACACTGCTTCAGAATTAGATTGAGCTAAGATTCCAGATCAGGTGATAAAAGTATTATCAGGAAGACATCCACTATATGAAACATGTCTGTTGTCTTGTTTTACAGCTTTTTTACCTGAGTAGATTTATCTTTCATACATGAAGGGTAGTGTACGTGGGGATCACGTGGCCACTGTCCTGTGAGGTAAGGTCCTGTTATTGTGTCCAAAGAGGAAGTTCGCCGTATGGTACCAGAAGTTCTGATTTGCTGGGATTTTGGCCTGTCAACTGTAGAAAACCAGAATAAAATCAACAAAAGAGTCAGGCTAAATTTGATATTAAATGTTAAAAGCTAGCTATGACACACAATGGTAAGAACATATCAGAAACCTCTGTCTAAACGCCAAGCTGAAAAGAATGCCATCACATCAAAGCAAATAACATCAGACAAGGGAGAAAAAATACAAAAGGGAAAACTTAACAGTTACAAAAAACAACAACGCTTAAAGTGTTCGTACCTGCAAAGAACAAGGCCACTTATGCGATACGTTTTCATCAACAAAAAACATCAAGCAAATTTAAATACAGTGATGATGCAACTCAGGAAAGCCAGACATAGAGAAACAGAAAATATAACCTAGTATCAGTATTGGGCTATTTTTTTTTTAAGTCAGCTTGCTTAGCTGTCTAAATACTAAAACACAAATCATGATAAAAATTATGATTCTTCACAAGATGCATATCCGATTTCTTGCTCTCATGTATGTCATTCCATATTATTTACAAGATCCCAATACAGGCCTTAGCAAGTTGAAACCGTATGACTCTCTATTTCCCTCTGACACAGCTCAGGTCAAGGCAGCTACCATGTTTGTCTTCACTCATCACAGTGCCTGCAATCTTTGACTCCTCCCTGTACTTTCTCTCCCCATACACCTAGATCATGGAACACTTTTTCCCGCATTTCATTTGGAAAGCAAAGAGTAGGGTGATTCATGAGATTGTTCTTTCCCACATCAGAGTTTTACAGCACGTTCTCTGGATCATCTCGCTTTGTCCTTTAGGCAAAATTATTTCATATACTCGTTTTCTAGACTTTACATAAGCCAACCTAAGCCCTACATTACAGCTACTGTGTATCTTGCTCAGCCCTACTAAAAGAAGTTTGCAAGTGAGATTACTTTCAAGCTAGTCACATGCTACGCACTGATCCGACCCACCAAAACCCTACTCACTGCTCAGAACTTGAGAGCAGACCTGCTAGCACACTTCTGAGACTAAATGTGGGCACTGAGCTCCACATGCATTTTCTCTTTGTATATCATCTAGAATTGCTGGATCGCACAAGGCAGACTCCATCATCTTTAATCATGATTAAGGTACAGCTTGCCCTTATACAGCAGCCTTATAGTATTATATGTGAACATGATAACGTTAAAACAGACCAGAAAAATGCAGAGCTGCTGAAACACTTCATTTCACCTAAAATTAGTTGTCAGAGTTCTAGATAACACTGTCAATTGGAAGCATGATAGTATATCATACTACCTTTGTATAATAAAATTGTTTTGATTGCAATGTTATCTATAAACCAAATCCCTACAATTTCAAACAGATCTATCCTCATAGGATTCCAGTTGTGACAAATTTGCATTTTAAGAAAGATTTCTGAACTATTAAAAGTAAGAAAGCCTGAAATTCAAAATAATGTTGACAAATTTTAAACATGAAACCAGTATTGACATTTGCACCGAAACACAAAAGTACCTAAAGGCTGCATACCTAACAAAGCATTCTTCCAACCTTCACTGCCATGCTATGGCACCACACTGCGTTCCAAGGTAGCCTGAATTCTGAAAATTCCTCCAAAAGCTCTGTTCATTAGAAATACATTCCTTGCAAAAAATCTATCTGGAATTTGTTAAATAAGTAAGTAGTTAAGTACGTTCTAAAAAAACCTTTTAAAACAAGTTAAAGACCATGCAGAGACAAACTGGCACGACAATGTCTGAAAATGGGGAAATAAGAACTAAGCAAAGTTTACCTTTGCAAACTTTACATTTAAAAAGTCTTGCTACCAAAAAAAAAAAAAAAAAAAAAACACACCACACAACCACTCAACCCACAAGTCCAAAACACACAAATAAAATATACACAACCAGAGAATGATCTAAGGTCTGTGTCTTATTCTACACCCAGAGGCAAGGCAACAGCAATCCCGGCATTAATAACTCACATAATTGCACTACAATGGCAACGGACACAAACACCACCAGAAGTTACTACATTTATATTTTTTCATGGTAACCTTGGAAGTGGACTGCAGGACACTGTCAAACCCCGAAGCAAGGAAAAGAGAAGTTCAGGACACAGTCTCCTAAGTCCCTACCACTCTTGACTATTTTTTTGAATCACAGGAAACAAACCAAGGATACCACTTCTCAACTGCATAAACCAACCCAAGTTAGCACAAATGTAATGCCAACCCTATTCCATTCCTGCCTGCGCTCCTTCCATCTACTTTAAGATGGCATGCACAGATGTATGAACCCACCTAGTAAGGTGATTCACTGAGTTAAACATTAAGAAAACTAAAACCTACCTGAAAAAAAGTCATAAACACATGGTTTTCCCCATTACAAGCAAGTTGGCTGTGCTGGTTTTGGCTGGGATACGAGTTACTTTTCTTCACAGTACCTAGTATGGGGCTATGTTTTGGATTTGTGATGAAAACAGTGTTGATAACACAGGCATGTTTTAGGTACTGCTGAGCAGTGCTTACACAGAGCCAAGGCCTCTTCTGCCTCTCCCCCCACCCCACCAGCGAGGAGGCTGGGGGGGCACAAGAAGCTGGGAGGGGGCACGGCTGGGACAGCTGACCCCAACTGACCAAAGGGATGTCCCACACCATATGAAGTCATGCTCAGCATATAAAGCTGGGGCAAGAACAAGGAAAGGGGAGACGCTTGGAGTGATGGTGTTTGTCTTCCCCCAAGTAACCATTAATGCATGATGGAGCTCTGCTTTCCTGGAGATGGCTGAACACCTGCCTGCCGATGAGAAGGAATGAATGAATTCCTTGTTTTGCTTTGCTTGCATGCACAGCTTTTGCTCTACCTGTTAAACTGTCTTTATCTCAACCCATGAGTCCTGCCGATGAGAAGGAATGAATGAATTCCTTGTTTTGCTTTGCTTGCATGCACAGCTTTTGCTTTACCTGTTAAACTGTCTTTATCTCAACCCATGAGTTTTCTCACTTTTACTCTTCTGATTCTCTCCCCCATCCCACCACGGGGGAGTGAGTGAGCAGCTGTGTGGGGCTTAGTTGCCAGCTGGGGTTAAACCATGACAGTTCTTTTTGGCACCCAACGAGGAGCACGAAGGTTTCGAAACAACAGGTTTGATTGGAATGTGCTAGATCAAACTTATAGCTGTTATTGCTGTTTAGCTATTAATTGGCAGGCTCCTGTGCCTGCCATGGGGCTTGCTTGCCTTACTGTACATTAGAGTCTAGTGCTCATTAGTGGCTGCTTTTTGCTTTTGCTACTTGCTGTACTGCTGTACTACTTATCATCTTACTCTGCTGTGCCTGGGAACATTTTGATAACAGCAATGGCCATGCGCCTGGGCTGGCAGATGGCCAGGGCTTCGCTGCTGTTTCTGTGCTGCTCTACTGGACAGGTTGGAACTCCAGTGTGAACTTGAGTCAAAGGGACTGTGACCTGCAGATGAGTCCACATGAGAGCAGGACACCCCAAAGTGTCTGTGGCCATGGATAAGCCCATGCTAGAGCAAGTGCACCTCAAAGTGACTGTGGCTGTGCTTAAGTCTATGCCACAGCAGGTATACCCCTGGAGAGACTGTGGCTCATAGATAAGGCTCTGCTTGGAGCAGGTACAACCCTGAGGGAGTGCAGTCTGTGGATAAGTCCAAGCTGGAGCAGGGGTAAGGGGAGGAGTTCATTGCAATGTTAAACCCAATGGCCTAGTCCAAAGGGACCAGGGGTGGAGACTGTAATGCACATACCTTTAAATTGTTGTAACCCAGGATTTGAGTTGCATATTATGGTAATTATTATAGCAAGAACCCCTTGTTGCTAGCAAGGTTAGAAGCAAGGGGAGGAGTTCATTGCAATATTAAACCCTATAACCTGGCCCAAAGGGATCAGAGGTGGAAAGTGTAATGGAAATACCTTTAAATTGTTGTAACCCTGGATTTGAGTTGCATTTTATAGGAATTACTACAGCAGGAGCCACCTGAACCAGTGGAGGACAAGCCTTACAAGAGGCAGAGCAAGTGCAGCAGTGACCCAACCTGAGCTGGCTTTGGTGCCCAGTAACTCCACACAATGCACCATCTCTCCTGTCCTGCCTGACTACCGTAAGAGATGGAGCCCAAAGTCATGGACTAAATGAACTCAATGGACATTTTGTGGACATTTCTGAACACATTACAGGCATTTTACAAGGGGGTCCATAGACTAAGGGAATGATATCTGCATATTATATCAAAGGATGGGAAGGGGGAATGGTTAATGAGGATGTATTGAATAGTGTGGGACCTGAGCATGATGTAACTGGTATGGAATAAAGGGTGGAGAATGTGCTGGTTTTGGCTGGGATACGAGTTACTTTTCTTCACAGTACCTAGTATGGGGCTATGTTTTGGATTTGTGATGAAAACAGTGTTGATAACACAGGCATGTTTTAGGTACTGCTGAGCAGTGCTTACACAGAGCCAAGGCCTTTTCTGCCTCTCCCCCCACCCCACCAGCGAGGAGGCTGGGGGGGCACAAGAAGCTGGGAGGGGGCACGGCTGGGACAGCTGACCCCAACTGACCAAAGGGATGTCCCACACCATATGACGTCATGCTCAGCATATAAAGCTGGGGCAAGAACAAGGAAAGGGGAGACGCTTGGAGTGATGGTGTTTGTCTTCCCCCAAGTAACCATTAATGCATGATGGAGCTCTGCTTTCCTGGAGATGGCTGAACACCTGCCTGCCGAGGGGAAGGAATGAATTCCTTGTTTTGCTTTGCTTGTGTGTGCGGCTTCTGCTTTACTTATTAAACTGTCTTTATCTCAACCCACGAGTTTTCTCACTTTTACTTTTCCAGTTCTCTTCCCCATCCCACTGCAGGGGAGCAAGCGACTGGCTCTGTGGTGTTTAGTTGCTGGCTGGGTTTAAACCACAGCATTGGCGTAATAAGGGGCAGAAACCACCACAGGAGAGCCAGGAGGAACAACAGGGCTGCAGCAGCACTGAGGTCTGTTCAACAACATTTTTTGGCTCTCACCCTTTTATGATATATAACCTTAGACTATAAAAAAAAATAAAGGAGAAGGGACCTGCAAGCATGAATTTTGAAGGAACTTCTACAAATCAGCCTTTGACAAATTGTCTTGTACAGCAATGAACTTAAAAATGACTGGATGCCATGGAGAGCAGTTGAACTACACCACAGCAGTGGTGGCTCAGATCAGCTTAAATTGTTTTCTAAATACTAAAACTGCTCTCAGGATTTATTTCTTAATTTTGCTTTTCTGACCTCATTTTAAGTCTGGCTTCTTGCTACTTTAGGAGCTACTGCAGAACTCACTTCTCCCCAAACTTTCATTACCAATGGTATTTTCATGCTCCTGTCATGCATATCCTTCTCCAGTCCCAACTGCTTTGCCCGGATGGAAACCTCATGCTACAGTTTTCTCACAGAAGCAAAAAAAGTACAGCAAGTGCCATCCAATATCTAAGCACTTCAACAGCTCCTGAAGTTAGCCAACAGACTTCAGCATTCAGAAAGGCTTCATCAATATTCAGAAATTTCTAAAATTACAGAATGATTTTACCCAAGTTTCAGACTACACCACATCTGACAGTACTTGAGTGTATGAGTGGATTTTACTGCAGTAGTAAGTCAGAACAATTCTGTTCTCTTTCTCAGTTATGTGTGACATATCTCACAAGGAGCTCAGCTCTACCTCCAGGGCAAGTAAACATTGGAACGTAGTACTTAAGCAGCATAACGTTACCTGAAAAACTTAGCTAGAAACTACAAAAGATGAATGCTCACAGGAAAGCAAAATAACTTGTGTTATTTAAAATATGCCACAAGTTTTAATGGTATGTATTTAGGGGCTATTTCTACACATTTCTACTTATAAATGATTTTACGTAAAATGGCACAAGGGTCCACCTGAATACTACAGCTGGTGAAATCTGGCATGATCCTACCTCCCAGCAGGAATCAACTAAAATAAACTGCATGAAATCATGAAATTATGGTTCTGCACGCTGCATTGAGAGCCAGAAGAATTCTAGTTATACCACCTAGACTGACTGAAAAAAGGTTTCCACTTCTCTGCCAGCAAAATGTAATTTAGTAAGAGACTAACACATGACAGCTCTTTTCAAAAGGACATAGGGCTCAAATAAAACCATCTGCTACAGCTCTAAAATGAAGAGATTGCCTTCCCATCCAACATAGAGGCAGATAACCTGCACATAATCTCAAAACCATGTTCGTAATCCATTTTAACTTAAATAATGCTTTCTGCCATGTGTGCAATGAGGAAAGTCACCTGCGCAACAGAAGAGCAAGATTGACAGCTAGCATTAGTACCATTACAAAAACTGCTTCAGCTAAATCCACCAGAGCTCATCTGTCAGCATCTTTTCTTCCCATCTCTCTCTCAGCAGTTAGCAGATGCAGTTCAAATTTGGCCAGAACTTTTCCACTCACATCCTTGCATGGCTATATCCAGCTTAAAAAGACTAAATTTATCCTAAGAACTTCACAGATGACAGATTCCTCTCAACTTGAGTGAAAAACATGAAATAAAAATAAAATTAATTCCTCTCTAAAACTAGTATTAATATTGTCATCTCATTATCAATGTCAGCTAACTGTGACACTCTCCTGCCAAAAGGCTAGACAACATTCTTGCACTAATATCTTGATATTTTTCTTGAAAGTTCATCTATAACTTAAACTATTTACCCAAGACAGCCAAGTCATGACACCATGAAATATCACTACTGAATTCCACAATAAAGTTTCATGATATGTTGTTTCTCTTCAGTTCAGTTGCTAACATTCTGCAGAACCTTCTGGTTCACCTTCAGAGCTACTAGTGAAATGAGTCCCAAGCTTAGGTCTCATCCGTTCCTAAGAATTTCAGATTTCACCTAGGAAATGAACACTAACTTCAGAAGAATTTTCTCAAAAAATACTAAAGATTCTTGGAAGGACTCACTTTGATGGATATCCTATTCTGCTTAAGATTCTTTTCAAGAGCACCAAAGTCAGAGTTCAAGTAGTCTGGCTCGAAGAAGATGCAAAGACTAGATATCACAGGATATCTAGTAGGAAGGAGCATCAGATATTTCTAGGACACTCCTACTAGGGATGACAACAAATTTACAACAATTTACAAAACCAATGTGTGAGTGCCTCTTAAATAATGAAGTACATGGGAATGCAGCATGGGAAATCATAAACTAGAAATGGAAAGCTGAATATTAAGAAATGGTGACCCACAGCAACTAAGAATGATGGCCCAACACTTAGGTCATGGTTACCACAGCAGTAGCTGCTGACGAGTGCCCCACGCATCTAGTCAAAAGTCCCCTCTTCCATTACACCTTTTCCAAGCGTGAGAAGGGATAACTCTGCTCTTGCTTGCTTCAGACAATGATTCCTTGAGTACCACAAAAGTAGACTTTCAGATACATGAGGAGGAACATTCTCTGAAGAGTCTGGTCAAGTGGGTTTTTTTGCCTTTTTGTTTGGTTTTTTTTTTTTAAGCGATTATGTAGGGATACTGTACTGACTCCTGAATGTATATTTGATTGGTCTTTCTGGCTCCTATTATGGAGGTAGATGGACAAACCGGTGCATGTTTATTTGTAGAATTTGCCTCTATGACATTGCAATGAAAAAAAGTTTGAATAATGGGGATTTAAAGGCCACTCAAAAAAAAAATACTTCAAACTTCATTCTCAAGAAGGATTCTGTCTTGTAACTGGAGCCAGAATCTCTCAAGAAAAGGATTAATGAGGGATTTGGGGTCCCTAGAAGTTTTACTCCACAGGATACATCTACTGGCTCAAAAGACATTTCCCAGTTGCCAGTGACTGACAGACTTGCTTCTGACCCAATCTGCAAACTGGCTGAATGACTGCATTAACGGTTTAGAGTGGTGCAGAACAGCAAAGAGCATACTGTTTGCCATGTTCTGTTCATACAAACTAACAAAAAATAGATTTTAAATAGCAACTTAAAAAACAACACCCTAATATGTAATTGAATGGAAAAAATATGAAGTTATTGCAGCCTTCCTTCTATAATTTCAAACTAAACTAAGTTTTAACAGCTTAAAACAAAGCCAAATACTAGCTTTTTCAAGCATTTAAAATGTAGTAGAGTGTTTTGCTATCAAAAGGATATTTCTAAGAGGACATAGCAAGAGAGGGTCATTTTAAGTTACCTGCTGATACATCTCTAAAAAATACTGTACGTTCGGCTCTGTAAAACGTGACTTCATTACGTGTATCACATTGGGTTTGATTTTAGTTGTATCAACTTCATAAATTATTCCCAAGTTTCTATTTTTAGAAACTGAGACAGAGGATGACTAAAAATTAAGGGGGCTGACATTCTGAAGTAACTACTCTGAACACACTGACATAATCCACTCTAATTTCATTTTGTTATCCATAACATTGAACCGACCAAAAAAAAGGCACAGAACAGCACCATAATCTAACCAAGGCTCCAACAACCAAACTGAACAAGCAGAAAGCAGTCCACTTCATGAGATCTGAGATCTTTTCAGAGATCCAGGTCCATGAATGACATGCTTTCTACATCCAAGATTCTTCAGGGGAGGAAGAAAAAAAAAAGGGGGGGGGGGGGGGGGGGCAGGGAGAGAAAGAGGGGAACTAGTTTTCCACATAGGCCACTTTACAACTTGGTAGTCAGGGCAAATTCAGTTTTGTATCTGACAAGGCTTACAAGAATTCAGACTGAACTGCATGAAACAGCAAGTCTAGCAATACAAGAGGTAGCCTATACTAGGAAAACAAACCAAAACAAAACCAGTTTGCTCTCTCAAAGGAAAATTGTAGACAAAGACCCACAGTAAGGGATCTGGGAGTCAACCGCATTGAGTTACCTTTTATAGCCACAACTAAGCCACCTAGAAAGGAAGAGGTCTTCTGATTAGTCACTGAATTCAACAGGTAGACCAAGGCATTCCCTTCCATCAGGGAAGTTTTATACATAACTCTTCAAGGATGTACAGCTCTACTCACCTAACTGCACAGGAAGGCGCAGTGCTCAGAGCTAGGCTATAAATATCTGGAGGAAGAGGGACAGATGAATGAATTTCACTGGACCTACAGCTGACTCTCAAAATGTTGATTACTTATGCATATATGTTGAAGCTGCCTCATGTCCCTATTCCACCCAGCTACAGGTCAAGTAAAATGTGACTATGCATATCTTTCGGAAGTCAGATTTTGTTCACAGCAAAACTACCCTGTTTAAACTCAACATTATCCTTAGAGATCAAGCACAGAAAGAACACTCTAATCTCAGTAAGAAAAGTAAACAAACTATAAGGAAGAAAGTTTCAGCCCTCTAAAGCTAAGTTATTCTTCTAACAAAGATTACTGCTGGCATGTATAGGACCTGTATACAAAAGACTAAGCATTTAATATCACAAAAGACCATGTTGTTCAACAGATGTAACCTACACATTGGCACTCTAGCAAGACACCAGGTAGGTAAAACACTAATTTCCAAACCTTTCAGATTTTTATGTATTTCACATTTTTAGGGTGTATTTTTCTTTGTCAGGTTATCATTTCAAACTTAAACACTACGCAAATACCTAAACTTAGTATCACTTAATAAAGTATCTCAAAAATATTCCTACTTTAAGAAGTTAAACAAAATTGACTGAAGCTCAGTAGCTAAGTACTTGAGAAAAAGAGCACATTGAAACACACCACCAACCATTAACTGTTGTGTACTTCTGCAGGTACAGAGAATTTTCTTCATTTTAGTTCTTTAATTTAGATCTGTTGAATGATAAATTTATCCAATACTGAGAAATTAACTGGGAACAAAAAAGAGCACTAAAACTTTTTTTTTCCTTCCAGTGTATTAATTATTAAAGTCTTGAAGGAAAGTATAAAAACATGTAAATAAATCAGTAACGAAAGATAATACCACCTTTGTTGAATAAACTTGATGACTCTGAAGGGATTTTTTTTTGTTACAATGGTAATAAAATTTAACAAAATGTTGTAGAGAAGTGAGGGGGGTTTGTACACCTTTAATCCCTTTAAACCTTTAAAACCACTTTCCATCAAAATGCAGCTAGACACAATTACGAATAAAAAACCTTAAAAAAATCAGAAGGTATGATTCACCATTTTCACAATCAAAACACACAAAACTGTAATCAGTGCATGGTAGGCTATACAATGCCATCGTAATGATCACCAATGATTAGAGATAGAAAGCATTCTCCTAGCTAGAGATAATTATACTAAACAAGAATAGTATTTTTTCTGAAAAAATACTGAAAAACAGAAACATAAAACCAGATTAAAACTGACTGCTTAAATCAGGCTGCCCAACTTTGGTGATTAAATAAATTATCTTTTCATTATCAGTTAAGTCATAGAAACAAAGGACTAGAAACAACTTCCTAAATCAGGAGCCCAGTTCTCACCTATCACTGACAAAATGCATATAATCACTTAAAAACAGTTTACAAACTCAGTCTTGCAGCACCTGGGTATTCTGCCCCCACGACTCCTACTGGAAAAATGTTCTTGGAAGATTTTTTTTTTCCTGACGGTTTTAGGCCTTCTTATAGTTTTCCACATAAACATTTACATTGTCAAACTAAACCACCCATTCATGTCCTAGCACTAACTTACAGTCCGTCCTTCCCACCTCTCCATCCCCTTCCCCACTCACTTGGATTCAGAGAAAACAATTGTATTTTTATTCTGAGTAGATTTTTATCATCGTGTGGTTATACTCCTAACTTAGTAGTCCTTCTCTGAGCTTACTGCAGTTTGATTTTACATTTCTGAATTTACAGAGCACCAAAACAGTGTGCAGTATCCCAGATGATGTCTCAGCAGGCCCCTGTGCAGCAGGTTGCTCATTTCTGCAAAACCTGACCCGTGCCCAGTACTTTTTCAGTCACTTCATGTTGGCAGTTTAGAGATCCCACCATCACCCAAATCCACCCTCCAGCATTTTCAAATTACTTGTTCCCACTCTGAGGAAAAGATTTCTGCTCAAGTACAACCTCCCGTACATAACCCTCCAATTTCTACTTTTAAATTTCACTTTCAAAAATTATTATTTCAATTCCCAAGGTCCTTCAACTCTCGTTGCATAATCTTCCGGGGTACTAATTAAATCTCTCAAAATGCATCAACAGCTTCAACACCCTAATTTTAAAATTTGCCTACGCAGATAAGATCTACTTCCCGTCTAGAAAATCAGTTCTCTTATCAAAACCATCAGGTTAGCATGACAATTTGGAAAGTTTATTTTGCACTTTAACATTTCTTGCTGCTTTCCACCATCCCTTAGAATTTCTTAGGCCAACAAATCTCTACATTTTAGAACTGGACTCAAAATTTTTCATTTTAAAACCATCAGCATCATCTGTGCTATACTCAGGTATCTATTCTCAAATGGTGTCACCTCCTATTCAGAAGATTGCCTTAGAAAGTTGAAGGTAAGCGTGAACTTCTAGTGGACTTTTCTAGAATCCTGCAAAAGAGATCACTGAGTAGGCTTTATTAAAATCTGCAATCTGTATTTACCAGACTTGGTAATTCCAAATTACCCTCTCCCTTAAAGTTTCATTCATTTGTATCTTCCTGGGTTAAAAATTACTGTCCTTATTGAAAGTTGATTACTTATACTTTGTCCCGGTGAGCACAAAGCATTGAATAAATATCTGTGCTATTTCCTCTGTGATTTTTGCTACTATTTCACGGAGTTGATTTTGAAACCATACATTCCAGCAAATCAATCTCAGATCATCCTTAATCTCTATTTTCTTGGTACCGAATGGTAGCAACTACTTTTCCCTTATTTTTGTATTTGCATGTTTCTATTGTCTGTCTTAAAGCATGCAAAGCCCAAGTTTCTCCAGGTTTTAACAATTCTCAGCTAAGATTCACTTTTTGATTGATAATGTGACATTCTTTCCTCAGTTCTTCCTGCTGTTTCTTGTAGGTGCTCTGCTTATTCCTAGCAGCCTTTTTGAGATAACTGTCCATGCAATCAGATCACATCCTGGAGTTTTTCTGATGTTTGAAAGGTTCCAATAGTGTTAACATTTTCCATTAAAACAGATTCTCTCTGTATTCAAGTCAGAGCAACCCTGTTTAGCCAAATTTTCAAACTATTTCCTTCTGAAATATTAAACTTGACTCCAGATTCATGAATTTTAGAACATACCTCTATGTAGGATTTTTTTGTTTTACTGTATATGCATGTAAATTTGCATGATTAAAAAAGGCCTAGCTGCAGAAAACATCTAACCTTTATTGTATATGCAGTGCCAACATACCCATTTCTTCTGCTTCTCCCAGATTTTGAGTTGTCAGACTTGGTAATTCCTATCTTCAGCGCAGCCAAACTGAGTTTCTACTATAATTCTTGCAATCAAAAGATCACCCTGCATCCTCCAACTTTGATTAAAGGCTACGCACACCACTAAATAAAATCATGAGACTTCAATGATCTTAATAGGCTAGTTCTTCTTTGGAAGAAATTAAGGTAGATGTATACAACAGTTTCACAAAATTAGTATTTTAAACAATATACGGGCTGCACACTTCAATACACAACTTGGTCTCTTTCTACAGTAATGCCCAAAGGTTATTTGGATCTTCAGTGTGGACAACTTCCTAAGTTGAATATGTGTTTCCAGTCATTTCCTTGTATGGATGTTTTCTCAAATACACATTACTTTTGAACATGCATGAGTTAATTACATTTTTGCCCGTGGGAAATTCTTCTCTACCAGATTAGGACTTTTTCTTGTTCCCCTGAAAAGAACACCAAGTATTTCAAATGTATTTTATGGTTTCTTTGTAGGGGAACAAAACACTGCAAAGATGATTATTCAGGGCAGGGTATCAGGTACAACAAAGGAGCCACTGAAGGTGAAATACCAGAGGAATCAGAGTACAAGAGAAAGGATGTGTTAGGGTATTCCACTGTCAATTGCCACAGTTAAGTAAATACAGCTATCAGTTAAAAATGAAGATTTGAAGACATTAACTGAAATTTACTTCAGTGAAGACAGCTCTTCCTTTAACCTGGCAGCTTCCCAACTGCTGTGTAAACCTAAGTCTTAGTCTGCATTCTTCAGCAGTTAGCTGACATTTTTAGAGTCACACTGTTCAAAGTCTGTTCCGGGACACTCAGCATAACCCTGGGTTTAATTTTTAGTGAGCAAGTCAACTCTCCATTACTTTGAATAACAGAAAGTTAAGATATCATGTGGAACAGAAAGATTTTGAATTATGCATGACATACTGGATACGGAAGTGTAACACCTAACTGCACAGAGTCAACACTGCAAAGCCCCTTGGGTTTTGCAATGTACTTTCCAGCGCTCCAGACTCCAGTAAGAGTGATTAGCTGACATACAGTGCTGAATTTAGGCTGACTCCGTGTGCGAAAACTGCACTCACCAAACCGTTCCAGAGCACAGACTGCACCACACTGACACTGGCTACAATCATCGGCATCTTCTAGTCCTACTAACCTAATGAGCTCTGCTGTGATGTGCAGAAGGAGCAGTAGTGAGACCATCTTCAATACCTACAGAGACCCACAGGTCTTGTAGAGTCACTCACTGGCTCCTCCACACTGTGTGTCAGTGGCCTGAGTTCTGGGAACACGGCACATAATTTTTAAGGTTTATGCAGCAACATTTCTGATCCAGCATGGGTACAATGCTTCATCTAATGAAAGCAACTGTACTGTTATCCTTGGAAGCCATATGTTCACAAGCCTAGGCATTTGCACCTGCACTTAGGTAATCTGCTCCCAAATAGCCAATGGCTGAGCGCACGTCATACTTGCAAGAAGTGGGCTTTGTACTTACAGGCTAATTTCTGGAGACTAGGATTAACAGAATTAGCTCGTGATTGAGTACTGAATAACCAGAATTTGTTTTCTGGTAAGAAGACATTATTTCCAAATCACAGTTGAATTTGTTGACATCTGTCAGCATTTGGAAACCAAAGAGTTTTGATTTATTTTTTTTAGTACTGCAGCCTAAGCACCTGTATTAAAATGTTTAGGTTTTTTCTAACCAGGAAGCCTTTTTAAAAATGTAGATATACAGGTAATCCAGCTAGCCAACCTTCACAAAGCATTTCTACCAGAACTCCAGAATAGGCACTGTACACCAAAACACCAGAGACTAAAAGGCACATGATATAGCAATACCTATTTTGCCATACATTTCATCGGTTCACAAGTGGTTACTGTTACAGAAAACACTTCCAAAAGACAGATTTATACTTACTAGAACAATATTAAAATTCATATAACTACAGAAATGCATTTCAAGTTTGTAGTATGAATGCCAGTGATCTTGCAATGACCAGTCAAGACAGTCAGATATGAGTGTTAATTCCTGAAATTCAGAAGTGTGTCTACAACTAATCTTGCTTAATGCCTGCTGGTGAGAGAGTAGGAAAGGAGGATAAAACTAACCTTGTTCAAACAGGTGACTTGCACTGTTCAAGGAATGGGACACTTAAATTACTATTCCAGTTTAGAATATTTTCTTCTCACTCTGCCTTCAGATATTCTATAGTGGATTTTAGATCATTCAAAAACCATGACAGAACTGCTATTGTACTGTTCTTAGTCATCACTCTTATGAGCAAAATATGAGACATATTCTTCCTAAAGACGAAAAAATGTGCAGTTTGGGGAGAACTAGTTTCAGGTTGTGCAAAACAAGTGGCATACAAGAACCAGTGCTGTTAATCACTCATTTGTATTTCATTCAGAGAATAATATCCATTGCAAACAGCTACTGCTCAATTTAACACTAGCAGCAGTGAAAGTTAAATCCTTATAAACACCAACATCTGTGTCATTGTTTATTGTTAGGGCACATGCAACACTAAATAAGGTCTAACCAAAACAGTATCTTGCATTAAGGTTTCAAAACCCAAGCTCATAACATTTTATGACCTACTGGGAAGTATATATTGTTTCCAAAGCAGCAATATCTAATATGGAAAGCTAATTAAGAGATCTACTGCTACGAAAAATTAAAACTTTCCATCCAAAACACCTTCCATTTACCCAGCACCAACTGGTTAGGTTAATCCCTATTTACAAATTGTTTATGCAGAAAACAGTTATTGAGTGTAGACACCCATACCTTCTGCATTTTTTTCCCCCATCAGAGAAAGCTAATCTGTTTTTAACAGGGTGATAGTCAATAGGTTGGTAGGATACAGCAGCAGCGGCTAATAAGTGGTGCAGATACCAAAGGAGCAGGGAAGGTGCAGAAGAGGAATGAACAGGATGGGGGCAGAGGCAGCATTACAAGGCCAGAGAGAGCAGGCCAAGGGCACTCCCCAGCATGGCCCCACTTGGCCTGGCTGGATTTCCTTCCCCAAGATCAGCTTCCAGTAGCTACATGCCCTCTTCTGTCTTAATAGCAGCAGGGGACGTAGTCTGAGCAGAGTCATCACCAGACAGTCCAAGCAGACCATGTAAGGGAACAGCTCTGGTCCTACATCCGTATTCACACAGCTGGGAGAGCAAGAAAGGGTTCTTGAGAAAGCATGTATTTCAGTTTCAAGCATGGGTGAGCGTTCCATGGATGAGATCCTAGCTTTGGAAAAAATAAAGAGTTGGAGAGACTGATTCACCATTCAAAAGGATTTGTATTACACACTGTATCATGATACTCTTGTGTGGTATCCATACTGCAGAAGTCTCAAATTGTGATTCCTTTTCAGAACCCATCAGGTATTTTCAAGCTTTAGGATTTAATTTCTGATTCAAAAACAGTCATAATACAAATTAGCGGTGGTGAGCTTCAGAGTCAAAACAGGAGGGGAAAAATTAAAGCATAACTGAAGAACAATCTAATTTTGGGGAAAAAGTACACACACACTCAAAATGTAAGAATTAGATTAAGTACGAACACCTGTTTTCCTTTACTCTAATCTCCAATCCTCTATATTTTGCAATTGCCCACACCTTAAAAATGGTAACACGAAGGAAAAGGGGATAATCTCAGGCTGACAAGTTACTGTGGATGCATCCCTTCCAACAACGATATGTAAATATTATTTTACTTGCCTGAAAATGCCTTAAGCCATTGTTTAAGCACTACAGGTTTACATGGAAAGCAGCGTTGAAAGAGAGAGAACTCAATGCATTTAAATATTAAAACAAGATGATGATCATTAACACAGTTAACTATCTCAAGTCTTGAGCAAAATTTTCCAGTTATGTACCTTTACTACAGGGTCCTTGTTTTATCAATAAATGATATTTTTCAAAAAATGCTAGCCAATGTTTAAACCCTACTGTATTAACAGCTTTCCTCGAACACATGCATGGAGAACTAACCATTGTGTCAAATGTTGGCAACGCTTTTCTCTACTGAAGATACTGCCAACCAAATTAAACACGAACTTCATTTTTCACTGTGGAAAAAAAGCTATTACCTTCTTCAGACGAAGATAATTACTCAACTGATGAAGTCCCATTAAAAAAGTATTTCAAATATGCACTTGAACTGAAACATTGAGGAACATATACTTTATTTCCAATAGGTTTTGCATTGTTACAACTATTGCTTTCAAGACCAGGTTGAACTGAAAGTTCACAATTACTGCATCCATTATCTTTTTTTTTCATGATGATATCTACAGTAGTAGCATAAACACCATTTTAGAAATAACTAGCTTTCCACTGTGAATTTTAGCAATATAGCAAAGCTCAACAACTCATTGTGTCAGTCTATACTTAGCAAACACTGACTATTTTGTAAGATTCTAAGGTACAGGCTCTTGATCTACCATTCCTGCTTTTTAAGAACCTCTGTTCACCCCACCACCATGGGAAAGAAAAGGGCAAAAACCAGGAACCATGAATTTCAGAAAACAAATTTCAGTGTTAGCCACTGTTTTACTATGCACGGATGTTGGCAAGTAACTTCAGTTTGGCCATATGTAACATACTAATACTTGCTTACATCCAAAGAATAAGAATTAAAGGTTAGGCAGTGATTTAAAGTAGATTATACATATACTTTATAAGTTATTTTTTCCATGGGGCAGGGGGGTGCTTTCTTAATAGCTAATGCCCTGCATTCAAGTTCAACGGAGAAAATACCTTTCTATTTTTCTTTCCTACAGTTAACACCTGAAAAGATCAATTAATTTGTCTTATGAAACATAAGGACATCTAATATATTACTCATTTAAAGCACTGTTAAAACATGTAACTAAAAAGCCTTTGAGTTCAAGACAAGTGGTTCAAATTTAACCAGTGTCTTTTATTTCACCATATTATATTCCAGTGAAAGCTATTTTGGGAAGAGAGAGGGACAAAGCTGGAGCAAAACTGTTTTGGCCATACAATTATGGGAATACTGCTATTATTCAGGCATCAGGAAATAGGAAGCGTCACAAAAATTACTTCCTTACCTACATTTGTTAGAAATAAAGGAAAGATCTTCTTGATCTCTGGTATAAATGCTTACGATGCCAAAATACTGGATGGCTTGAATCCAGGATATTAAAATAGTTCTGTCTTTGAAGTCTGAATTTTGGTTTTTTAAATACTGATATCCCTTGCAAGTCTAGAGATCAGCAATATTGTCTTACTCCACTCCTCACTCCACTAGCCTTTTATCTAATAGCGTAACAACAGATATACATACTCATTACTCAGAACTGGGTTATGCAGTTGTTTTGCATCTTTTTTAATTCCTTTCTCTTACTAATGTTGGCAATGCTTCAAGAGTTATTTTGGGAAGTAAAAGATATTGGGAACCCTGAACAGCCAAATTACTGATTACAGTATTTTTCAGATGTCCCCAAAACTAATCTTTGCCTCCAAAATTCGATATGGAAAAATGTTTGTACTATAAAATATGTAAGTGAAAGTTAGAAAAATACGAAGCATAATATTACAGTGCCACCAGAGTTAACACTAAACAAATCAAAGCAATATTGAGCTTGAATCATACAGAAGTCATTTACACCCTACTTGTATACAAAACATCACATACCACGTGAAAAAACAAACTAAACAGGAAACCCACTCTCATATTTATTCAAGCTACTTTACATAATAACAGAAACTACTGATTTTATCCAGGTAAGAAAGAAAACAACTTGCTTTTCTTCTGTAAAATGTAAGTGTTCACAAGCAAGTAATAGGTTTTGTTTGACCTGTCCAAGGGATTTTATTTTTATTGGAGTGTCCTTTGTCATAAACCACACAGCTTCGCATTCTGTAAACATTATCTTTATGCGATCAGAGATGTATCAGATCTATTCCCTCTAAGAAAACTATGTGTTGTTACATCCAGCCAGACCCTTTTTACATCTCCAACTCACCAAAACATGAATACAAGCTACAAAAATGTATCAACTAGTAAGGAATAAACATGAATAAACATAAAAAAAGAGGAAAGGAGTAGACTCACGCATTGCAGGTTTATCCTACGATACCAGAAGTTCCCCCCCCACCTTTTTTTTCTTTTTTAGCACCTTGAAATTAGTTTATAGCGTTCATGATTTCTCATCCATTCAGTATCAATGCTAACCAAATACAAATACTGGGATCAATGGTTTCCTAACAACTACAAATCCCCAAATTTGCATAAAGAAAATATCATCAAATTTTTAAAGTTTCAGTTCTAAACACACAGGGTTTTGCTGCAGAACAAAAACATTTACAGCATCCTAGAAGGAAGGGAGAGAAAAGATGATGACGGGAGAAGAAACAGCATGCTGCTTTCATTCATGTAGTAGTGATGTCAACGCCTGCAAGTTGCTCTGACCTGTAGACGCTCAAAGCTCAGTTTTCACAGAAATCTCCTTTATGAAAGGAACCTCTGGCAAATCACTGAAATATCCACAAAAAATAGCATAGCAGGATAGTCAGTTCAAGGAATCTATACTGGAAAAGGCTGACAGGCAATGGGGAAGGGGCAGGTGTCTTAAAAAGAGAAAAACATCTATCCATCAGAATCATAAGCAGTCTCCAGCACGAGCATATTCGTGAAACAATCCAAGCCAGACTGCGGAGCCAAAGACAAACAGATCTCCTGCACTGGTGAGGAAAACAACAAGATTATACCTAGAGCCTAAGCTCTCATTTTACAGCAGAGGGAAACGGTTTTGAAAAAACTAACAAAAAAACTTAATCTTAAGTCGCTTCCCCAAGACTTGCATACTGATAACAACTATAAATAGCTGGAGTAGCACATTATTTAACAAGCCGCAGCAAGATGGTCCATGTTCGAAAACAGAACATATTTTTTTTTTTCCAGGTCCTCCATTATTACTGCAGCAGTCCTCCGGTTCAGCTATCAATTTTCTACATACTACTACCACCGTACAGACTACAAACATTGTTTTCAGGATCCATACATCATGTACTAAAATGCTGAGAACAAGCAGGGAAACAAAGACAAAATCCTGCCCCGTGGCACGCAACTATATTCCAGATTGTGTAAAAACAGCTCTAGGTTTTGGGGGGGTTTTGTTTTTGGTAACCCTTTTTCATGTGCAAGACTGAAGAAACTGGGTATCTTATTACCCTCGCCTGCTAGAAAATGGTGCCTGTATTTCGGTAAAATAAAGCTGTTGACGTGTGCAATTGTGGTCATTATTAGGGCGATCACGTTGTTTTCATTCATTCATTCAGGATTTGCTAGAGGATGTCAGCTTCTGCAGCAGCAGCTGGCTTGACCTGGAGGAGGGGGAACAAATTCCTCGCAGCGCATACAGATTACAGGGTGCATTTCTTGACGGACCGTTTATGATTTTATACATTGCACTCATTAAACTGAATCAAGCCGTGTATGCTGCTAATGCGGTTCACTGTGAGGCAAGCTCAAACAAGTTTAATGACGGAAAAGTCATTCAGTACTAATTTATAGTCTGATTTATTAAGGCTAAAATAGCCCACAGATGAAGATGACTGAAACCACTTTCTAAAATTAAAATTTCCCCTCCAACAAAAAATTCGTATGTAATCATGAAATACTTCACAGCTTTGCAGTATTCTTCCTTGCTTGCAGGTAACTGCCCACGTTCCTCCCTCTTCAATACACCTTAAGCGTAGACCTTTATAGACTGCACCACTACAATGTTTTCCTCCGGGTTCCCATAATTAAACAATTTACAGTATTCATCATCAGCACCATCACTATTCATATGCATCTTTTTTTTTGTTTTGCCCAGTTTTCCATCAGCATTTTCCAAAGGTTAAAGAAGGTGCAAAAAAATTAAATCTACATTTAGCATTTCATACAGTAGGAAAAACATGATCTTTAAAATTTTAAATAGAGCTTGAGTGAAGCAAAACCACTGAAGCCCAGTTCCATTTTCAAGCATGCAAAACCTTCTGCATAAATAGATGATCTTTTCGAGAAATAAATTATGAAGTACCTCTGTTCCGATTATAATACAACAAATTCGGTCATCTGCATAAGCACAAATACTGTATAAGGTAAATTAACTCCGTGCGTAACCAGCAGTGACATTTTGCTCATTTGCAAAATGCTGCCCATGTCCTAGGACCGTTCCGATGACAGAGATTTGCCAAAGTTACAAATACTACAGATTGTAAGGTTTTACTACACATTAAAACTGAGAAGGGGGGTGGGGAGAAGGTCACAGATTCCACTGCTACAAAACACATTCGCAACCAACACAGACCACAGTTTGCCACAGAAATGAAGCACAGTAAGACTTATGGAAGGGACAGAACAAGCGAGGGGGTATTGAACCACAAAAAGCGGTCCCAGGAAGAGATTACGTGACATACCCGATAGCTACAGCAGGATAACATAAAAAGTGCATTTAGTCTGATTCATTCAACTGCTAAATTGATGGGGGAAGGTGGGAGGTAAGATGGCCACCTTCACTTTAACACATTCAATAATTTAGCAGACAGCCTGACACAGGTTGAGTTGGACTCGCTGGGAATCAATTTTACGTTTTGAACTTTACAGTCCTGTTTTGGCTACGTTGGGTTTTGGTTTTGTTTATTTTTTCTTTACAGTCTCAAGAACTCAGTATTAAATATCAGGAGGCAGACTGTGTTATTTGTTTTTAAGCATCTCAATATGGGAATTTCCTTTCCGTTTGGGAGCCTGTGCTTGAAAACATCACAAATTTCAACCTAAGACGTTACAAAAATGCAAGCCTTTAAGAAGCCGAGCTCTGCAGAAAGGAAGAGCGTTTAAGGCTGGGTTTTAACACACACTTAGGAACTGGGCTGCGACACCCCATATATAAACCTAACCCATTAACAACCCGTACTAAATAATTACACCTGTAGACAGGGAAGCGGGTGAATTTTAGACCCGTCCCTCCGTGGCACACCCCCCCGCCCCAGTGCTCGTGTGCGAGGGCGGGAGGGAGCGGGGGCAGCGCCGCGGGGTCCCGGGGCTGCCGCCCTCGGCCGAGGCGCCGGGCTGGGGCGGGGGGAGCCGCGGGCGGCCCCCCGGGGGCGGCGGGGGGGGGGGGCTCGGCCGCGCTGCGCTCCGCCGGGGAGGCGCTTCCTCCCGAGGCCGGCGCGGGGGGAGGACGGGGGTGTTTTTCCCAAGCTGGATCTCCACCTCGCCCCAGGAGGAGGAGGAGGAAGAGGAGGATGACATTTAAGGGCTCGCCCCGCTGCCCGGGGGGAGGCGGCGGGACGAGGTGCTCTCTCGCCGCCCGGTTGCTGTCCCGGCAGGGCAAACCCGGGCGCGGCACCTGCCCCGCTCCGGGGGGGGGGGGGCGGTTGGGGGGGTCACCCTCGCCTCCCCCGCCCCCCCGAGACCCCAGCGGGGCTGCTCCCCCGGGCCCGGCCGGCAGCCCCCCGGCTCCCACCCCCGCTGGCCGGGGGGAGGGCAGGGCGCACCCCCCACACCGGGGAGGGGGTACCGGGGGTGCCCGGAGCAGGGCGGCCCCGGCCCGGCCAGCACCCCCGGGGGCTCCGGAGGGGGCAGGGAAGCAGGACGCCGGCTTTATCCCGGTGCTTTACCTCGGTACACCGGGGAGCTGGGGCTCCGTCTCTCAGGTGAGCTGCTCCTCCTGCTGCCGCCGCCGCCGCTCTCCGGCGAGCGCCGCTGCCTGCCCTTCACCCTGCCCGGCTCCGCCGCGCCGCCTCCCGCCGCCAACGGCGGCGTCGCGCTGGGCGGCGGCGGGCTGCCTCCGCCGCGACCCCCGCCGCCGCCCCCCGGCCCGGTGTTGCTGCCCACCGAGGCGGAGGGGGAGCGGGTCGGGCTGTGCTGGTTGCCCCGCAGGAGCTGGTACGGGACGGTCGCTCGGATGGGCTGTAGCAGCCGGCTGGTCCCCGCCGCGCCTCCCCCGGCGCCGTTACCGGCGCCCCCGGCCGTGCCGCCGCCGGCGGCAGTGGGGGACCCGGCGGCGCCGCGCCGCATCCTCTGCGGCGGGGGCTGGTGGTGGGACGGGGGGGTCTGCGAGGAGCTGGACGACGAGGACATGGCTGGGATGCGGAGGACCCGGCGGGTCACTCGCTCCGGCGGCTGCGGGGGGCCCGAGCTCGGCCCCCGGCGCCCCGCATGCACCGGCCGCGGGGGGAAGAGGAGGAGGAGGAGGAGGAGGAGAGGAGGAAGGAGGGAGGGGGCGGGGCAGGACGGGACGAGCGCTTCACGGCCCGAGGGAGTCTCGGCGCCGCCTGCCCAGCTGCCCCCGGCGCTTCCTATCGGCGACGGCGGCTGCTCCCACGCCAGGCTCCGGCCATCGCTGCCCGCCCCAGCGTCGTGGGCACCGGGGGCGCTGCCGAGCCCGGCGGCCGCTCACATCGTACAGCGCTGCCGGCTCAGGGCGGTCGGCGGCGGCGGCGGGGCGCGACGAGGGCGCAGGCAGCCGGAGGGGGTGGGATGGGGAGGGGGGGAGGCGCTCGCAGCCAGCTCCTGCTCCTGCTCCAGCTCCAGCTCCTGCCCCCGCCCGGGAGCCGCGGCCACCACCATCCGCTCCCCGCGCCGCCCTGCCTCCGAATGGCACCGCGCAGCCCCGCCGCCCGGCCGCGACGGGCAGGGGAGGCAGGCGCGCGCGCCTATTGGGCGCCGCCGCCGCGCCAGGTCGGGTTCCATTGCCTAGCGACGCCGTCGCTCTCGGCTCTCAACCAATGAGAGGGCGGCGGGGCGGGGCGGCGGGCGGGGCGGGGCGGGCTGAGGGAAGTGGGATGTGGCAGCCGCGGGAGGGGCGGGGCGGCCCTGCCCGGGGGAGGCGGGGCGGGGCGGGGAGGGGAGCTGCGCCGCCGCCCGGTCCCCGGCGCTCGGGAGCCGTCGGTAGGCGGGCCGGCCGGCCGGCGCGGGGCCGCCGCGCTCGCCGAGCTTCTCCCTCAGGGCAACGGGCGATCTGTGCCTCGGCCGCGGCCGGCCGGCGCGGGGTGCGCGAGCGGCCGGTAAAGATGGCCTCCTTCTCCTCCTCCTCCTCCTCCTCCTCCTCCTCCTCCTCCTCGGCGGGTTGCCTGCCTGCCTGCCGGCCGCCGGCGCGGCCGGGCGCGGAGGGGGACCGGCCGGGGGGTTCCGGGGGACGCTGCGGGGGGTGCCCCAGCCCGCGGGGCTGTGTGAATTGGGAGTACTGGGCTGTACTGGCCGTCGGTGGAAGGGCAGGACGGCAGCCCCCGGGGTCCTGCTCGGTGAGGTACCGGGCTGCGCTCTTGAGTTTCAAGTTGACTTTCCGAGGATGCTGACTTCGTACTACAGAGAGCAGGTACTGTGAGCCACGTCCTGCACTACCCCTAATCCCAGAGGACTCCCTACCTCTAACCCGCTTCCTCCCCTGCCGTGCAGGGGAGGCTCAGAAACACAGCCAGAGTTACCTGCAACGGGGTTTAGTCACATCCATCGTATGTGACCGTCAAGCCTTTACAATAATCTTCTTTTTGCTAAACGAAGATGTTCTTCAAATTCTAATTAAGTGTAGTTTCGTCATTTCACATAAGCGTATATAGAATTTGTACGAATATTTCCCTAACGTATGTCCAAAAACACTTACCAGAGAATGTCAAGAGGAAAATAAAAAGTTGTACAGTGATACTAAGAAAAGTCCTTTTGTTCCAGCAGAAAGCGCTCCCACTAGATGAATTGATAACACGAGACAATGGGACAGAAAGAAAATAAAGATTAAGATGAGTAGCTTAATAATTAAGAAAATAAATGGCTGTAAGATCAGAAAGATAAGTTGAGCGGAGTCCATCGAGAGAGTAGTGTTTATGTTGGATCCGACGCAAATAGGATGCTAATGGAGGTGAATGAAAAATGCAGCGAGTCTTGCTTTGTGGAGGAAGCCAGCTCAGTGTGATGGCCTCTCAGATTCAAAGTGCAGGCTTTAAGAGAACAAAAAGGACGTAGAACATAGATAGAGGTAGGAGGTAGACAGAGGTGTTTAACGACCTATATTCTGCTATATAAGATACTGCCTTCGAGTCCATCAGTAATCAGGCAAAAGTGTCACAGAATTAACTATATCCCTTGTACTCCTTTTGAATATATGTCAAACACTCATAATGGTCTTGTAGCACACTGCAGGCTACTACACTTACTATATACTTCCAAAGCTGTCCATACCTATCCTTATCCCCTGGTAGCCCAGGAGCCAGTTGATAGCCCCAGTGAGAAACTGTATTCTAGGAAAATGCATCTATTCATGGGTTGTTAACGAGACTTTGTTTGCACTAGCACCATGTGATGCAGTCACCGCGGTTATGTTACAGAAAGGGTTGGAATAATACACCTCACATCCACATGAACGTGCTCAGGCAACAAAGCCACTTGTATAAATTAATTTTAAGAAAAATCAGCAACCATGTATTTTTCCATTAGTCCAGTCTTTTTTTTTTTTCTGCTAGCATGAGCCAAATTTGTATAACTGTGGTGTAGAGACTTTTCCCCCAAGGGTTTTGCACTGTGCTTAATCACAGCTTATGAAGTCTATCTAGTTTATTTTTTCTGCTTCACTGCACTGGGATCAAAATGGCTGGAAAGCATTCACCTGTAGAAGTCATCTGCCCACAATAATATCAGTAGTGTTTTAAACAGTAAGCACATTTTCCTGTATCTGTAACTTTGTCAGATAACATTGCTGATACAGTAATGTCTTACAGACGGAAAGTCATCTGGTGAGAAGGTGCATCTTTCTTTGGCCAGGACAACAGCTGATACGTTGCAGCTATTGCCAGTGCTCAGAGTTATATCAGATTAAAATAAAGGTGAGCTAGTACAACTCTTGAATTTAGCTGTTCAGACACTATTCTACAATCCCTAGAAATAATTCCATCACGTCCTTCCCCATCAAAACAAGTGAAATATTTGAATAGGAAGAATAGATGCATAAAGACAAGGTAAACATGTGACACACAAAAAATCCCACAAGCCCCAAAACAAAAACAACCCCCCGATCCATAGGACACAGCAGTGTAAAATAGCAGTAGCAAGTCTTGCTTTCCAAACAAACGGAGGACCATGCGGTAACCTTACAGTCCAAACCGAACCGACGCATCACCTGCATAGCCTTCAAAGCAAGCGAAGAAGAAAAAGTCCACTGGGGCCACTTCCAGTGTTACAGGGCACATCAACAGCTGTACAGGGGAGACTTCGCCCCCAAAAGTTATTTCCATCTTCATCCCTGTCTTAACTAGAATTAGCCTACATAGTATAACAACACTGTGCCATGTGCCCAGGAAACAGTGATTTTGGGAGAGATGAAGAAAGTAGTCCCTTATTTTACAGTGGTATGCCAACTGCTGAATTTTTCATTATGCTTTTGGTCTAGGTTTCAGAGTACTTCCCTCAGGGAATACCGTTGCCCTGTAATAGTCAGCAGAAGATATAACAGGGAAAGTGAAGGAAAACCTGAGCTCCTATCAGAATCCTCCTATCTTTCAAAAACCCATGTTTGCCTTAAATACCTTGAGACAACTTTTCAAAAGCCACGTAACAGGCGTTCCTTGCTTCTCATTTCCATTTTAAGAAACTACCTTGTCAGATGGCACGTGCTTAAAGGAGTTTACACTGGAGGTGGTGGGTATTTCTGAAACTTAAATCATTTTTGAGACACGGGCGTCCTTAGCACAGCTTCTGGGAAAGGCATCCTGAAAGCAGTGGAAATTATACATCACAGCAAGAGCGTGGAAGCAAGGGAATGAACTCAAGGAGTGGGGCAATGACAAGCAAGCGTGGAACAAAGCCACACACTTCTCTCCTACTATTAACAATTACTAACGGGTTCATCTCTCAGGGGCAGAAACCGGTTTACTTGAGTGCTGTGAGCCATGGAAACTGAGAAGGTTTAGGCAGTCACTAGACATGGCGCAATCCTAATCCTTAGTTTGTTCCTACTTGAAGGTTTTAGAGAGGAAAAACTCTTCAAAACTGGACATATCTTTTGTTTCTAGGCACTTACCTGGGCATAAGGCCATCAATAGCCGCTCCTAGTGTATCTACCTGCTTGTTTTAGTATTTTTGTTTCTCTCTTATCTCCCTCTATATTTTCTTTGCTGCCCTTTGCCCATTTCACTTAGAAACAAGTCCTTTCTCACTGTCTCCAAGGTTTTCATACAGCACCTACCACAAAATAGCAATAAGAAAGGGTGCATTTATCTTCACGTATCTTTGAATCCATTCCCTGTATTTTGCATATTTGTAATGAATAAACAACTAGGAATATTACATTTGGGAAGAGAGTAATAACAAGGTGGAGTACTTACAACCCAGTAATATTTTGGAAGAGACTACCAGAAAGCAGTAGCTGCAGCCAAAGACTGGAACAACCCCAAACAACCCAAGGTGCAGTTCTCAAATCATAAAACTGGGTCTAAAATAAGCTTGCCACTGTGCACTTGCAGCATCCCTAGGCAGGAAGGGGAGTGCCACCTGTCATTAGGGCTCCTGTGGGAAATGCTGCTTTCTGCTGCTAAGTAGCTCTGCTGAAGCAGGAGCAGCAAATTTTCCTAGAAAGTGTAATCTCAGGCGGGGAGGGGCTGGTTTTGGCCCATTTTGCCTTAAAAAAACGTTCTAGCTAGAACAAGTCAGTCATGGGGAAAAAAAAATATATGGAATTTTTTGCTACAAGGATTTTTGACAGCTGGGCACTGCCTTTGTCAAGTGTGCTCCATCTTCTCACAGTTCAAAAATGTTTGATGGCACCGATATCATCTCCTCAGATCTGCTGAGCACTCTCTGCCCAGAGGCTTCTTGGGACTTACCTTGCAATTGTGCCCTTGAATTCTCCAGGGCTGCTGATACAAAGTCATTATCCCCACTGCTGGTTTTGTTGACACTCACCAGGGAAGACGATGGAGTTGAGAAGTGTGGGTGAAATGCAGAGAATCGAGAAATGGGACAAGGCATTAAAAAAATATAAAAAAGAAGAAAAGTATTTGGGAATGGGGTAGGAGGGCCAGGATTCAGGCACAGAGAATAAAGGAGAGCAGGAGCCAAAATGGGGCAGGTAGAGGCAGGCAAAACTTCTGTCTCACCATTCAATGCCACTTACAGCACTTCCAACTCATGATGACTTTCAAGTCTCTACATGCTCAAGTCATCTTCTGGCAACAAAAGGAGACCCACGGCTGAGGACTTACCTTCACATTGCTGATCATCCAATTCAGGGCCAAACACGGGGTCAAGCGTTAGATTTCCTTTCCCCGTGTCTTTGTTTTCCTGGAGATGGGGAAAAGGCATTAAATAAAGGAATGTTAGACCTATGGAGTCAAACAGTATTTATACTAGGTCAAATTAGTATTTATGAATACTCACAAACAGGAAAATATCAGAATTAAGTTTAGCATCAAATTTCAGAAAAAAAGATATTAGAGTGCTGTCTTTTTAGTCAAACTCTACTTGTTACTGTATTTCATTCAGTGCACAGGATTGTCGCTGTGAGTAAGGACTGTATAATGAACAAGCCAGGAAACTACAGAATTAGAACCGTAAGATTTTCCCTTAAGAAAATTGAATACCATTTTGGATAATTGTCTTTTTTTCCTGTCTGCCAGAAGCTTTTCTGAGATACTGAATAACTCAGTTAAACCAGAACCCGCCCATTAACCATTACTTTTGTTATAACAGAATCTTATCTTACCTGGAATCAGACCTGCTGCTACATCCTCTTCTCTTCTTCAGGAAAATATGCCAACCACTTGGGACTTTTGAATTATGTATTCCTTAGGCATCTGCTTTAATATAAAGGCGAACATTGAACTCACAGCTAAAATCACCAATCCTTCTTCTTTCCAGGATCCTCATTCAGTCTGAAGTTTTTCTTTCTATCCATTGGTACAGGTAATTCCATTCAACACTTTCCTTTAGCTAACAAGTCAACCGTGTCAGACCATGCCCTGTGAGAAGCTGGGTTTTCTCCAGCCTGCAACCCTGCCCTACGTTACTGTTTCAAGTTTAGTCGCTTGACTCAATCACCATCTCCATTTTCATTCCCCAGTTCATCATCTGGGAAAAAAAATCCGATTGGCACAGCTGGCACTAAGCCCAAGTCCTTTCACAGGAGGAGTTGAGGGATTTTGCAGGTTTGTTTTTCCTCTATTCCATTTCTAGGTGATCAGTATAAGGACACTTGAGGCCAGATCTGTGGGGTTGCTGAACACCAAAGTGAAGCTGATTGATATGGTGCATTAAATTAATGAAACAGTGTAGAATGCTAAGATTCTGATAACGCGAGGCGTCAAAAAGTAATGGACACTTCTAGCGTTTTTTACCTTAATTTCTTTTGCCAGTGTCTTATCTGTAAAATATCAATAATAGCTAAATAATGCAACACTTCATTCTGCAAGGACATCATAAAAATAATTCTTCATATTTATAAAACACCCTCATGCTACATCATAAAACCATTTGTGAGGAAACATATTATATTTCTGGGGTAGCTTAGGTACTCTATGTTAAGTGTATACAATAACAGTACCTTGAATGTAGCAACAGTAAGCAAATGGCAGTAGCAATCTGAATATATTTATATTGCTATATTTATTACTAATTATACCAAATATAATAAATGAAAGGCACCATTTCATGTGAGCAGTTACCTTGCTAAGGATATTAGGAAAGCATAAATGTGCTGCATAATACTTTGATTTATATGGCATTTTACTTTTTAAATGAGCAGCATCCCCTTAACGAGGTAGATTTGAAGCCATTATGATCCATTAAAACAGTTATAAGTGTCTGATAGTAGAGTCCCTGACATCCTTCCACTAAGATTTTTTTATTTAGTCTATACCTGGTTTTTTGCTGTTCTTTTTGAACTGCATTATCTGTGAATGCCCCTACCAGTGCCCTAGCTGTTGAGTTTGTGCTGGTGTGAATAAAGGTACATTTTGACAATACTGATTTGAAAGGTTTGGGAACTCCAACCTCCGTTTCAGAGAGTCCTTCTCTGGATTTCTTCTAGCTGTCTATCCTACTTTACTTTTTCTCACAAATAAAGCCTTGTTCACCACCGTCTTTCTTCCTAGGCACAACAAACAGCACCAAACTTTATTTGGAGTTTGTCACCACTATTCCCTTACCAGCCAAATGGGATGCTGTTGAGTGACACAGTGGGCTCCACAACCACTACTGGAAGGTAAACAGGCTGCCTTTACATCTTCAAAGCAGGAGAATATTCTCTTGTTAAATAGATTTTGCAGCCTGGCAAGAAGAATAAGAATGAAATGTATTAGAGAGCCACGTTGTTTAAAAAATTTTAGGGTTTGCTGCTCCATAAGCAATGTACTGTTGATAAGGATGTTGTATTTTGAAAGCTTCTGTGCATACAATAGGTTATGGGGCCAGAGCAGAGTCATGGCACTGAGACGAAAGGCTGGAAATAATTATTATTTCCAGGCAGGTAATATATTCGCCTGTAGAACAAATATTTACTTGTAAATGTGGTTTGTTGGTGTGACAGCTATAAAACAGGCTTTAACATGTCGCCTAATGCTAATTTACATACAATAAAAGTTCATTTACATAACACTATGGAACAAACCTGTAAAAACAAGGAAGCGTGCAGTTAGCTTAAAAGTGTACCGTTGAGGTGGCATGGTATTTAAGTGAAATATATGATGCATTTCTGTTTTAACTGCATGTTTCCTTGGGTTTGTGGGTTGGTGTCACAGCCTTAATTGCATTTAAAAGCAGGTTTGGGGATGTGAATTTCCTTTGTAGCTTTTACATCCCAAACTAAAATAGAATGCGAAACTTAGGCATCATTAAAAGAGAGACGAAGGAAAGGGAACTGCTAGTAGGTCTCAGCAGCGGGGATAATCTCCCACAGGGTGAGGTGGAAACCTTATTCCATGAGTCATTTAATACCAAATAAACAGAGCACTGGTGAATAAATTGTAAGGCATGATTTTTTTTTGTTGTTCATTGACAGAGGGAGGGCTACTTGACTTAATGGAGCTTTTCCTTTTTTAAGTTCTGTAGTAGTAAAAGACACAGACAGTGTTACGGATAGAGTTTTTCTTTATTTCTCATTATCATTTTGGTTCTTGCTGTAATGGTAATATAGTAAAGGCATGAGTAACCTTAGCCCCTGCACTGTGAAGTAAGACTATTTGCAAGATGGAGCCCTCCAGAGTTGCTGAAATTCAGGATCCTCTTAGAAAGTGGCCATCATTGATGTAGTTACATAGTGTTTTAATTACAGTTCCATAAAAGGTTTTGCATGCCTGACTGTCACAGGTCCTGCTATTAAAAGCTACGCTTTAGTGACAAAGCTCTGAGGAAGACAGCTGAGTAAGCTGTGTGTGCTGGCACGGCGTGCTCTTGGTCTCCAGTGGAATCCAGGAGACTGATAGAAGGCAACAAATAACCCCTTTGCATCAGTACAGTAGGAGCATGTCTGTAATCAAACATAATTATGGAATCACTACCAGTCAGAGCTGTTATAGTCTTGCTTGTAATCAAGAACAGCATTATTGCAACATTTATTAGTCTCAAGAGTAATCTGAGATTTTTGGGTCCTTGGAAAGAAAAGTGTTGTTTGGCAAATCTATCTATATGTGTTATTTGCCCAGAAAGAGAGTTCTTTCTTTGAGAGATCAGGACAGTTCCAGTGAAGTACGTCTTCAGATTCTTCACAATCTTAAATCACAAAAAGCCCACATATTACTTGAGGAAATTCTTTCCAAGTTTGTCGTGCAAATTTGGACTGACTGGCCAGGTAGACAGGGGCACACATAATTTCCCTGATGCTTGAGGTGTTATGTAACCACTGATGGTGGAGATAGAACTACTACGTTCAAATAAACAGCTGAAATCAGTCCCATCATGGAGAAATTGAACTCTTTGATGTAACTGTTCAGTTATTACAAGGCCAGGATGGAATGTCTCAAGGAGAAGACCTTCTCCTATAGTACTTAGTTACAGGTGTGGCTCTTCCAGCAGACAGCATATCTCTGTTACGTAAGAGGGAATGTTAAACAGAAAGTGTATTTGGAAAAAGAACGATATGTGAGATAACTCACCATAAGAAGTATAGAGAAGGGAGTAAGAAGTACAGTTGATCCTGCAAGGGTAGAAGAAGCTGTATCACTTAATTTTGGAAAGGAGAAGAGGGAAAAAAAAGAAATTTTTTGTGACTTCTTAGCTCACAAGGGGCCAGAAGACAGCTCTGAATTTAGAAGTGGATGTGGGTGGGAAAGCAATGGAAGAAGAAAAAGTTTGTTACCTTAAAAATGTTACCTCAAAAGATTTGGAAAACAATTAATAAAACCACCTCAAAGCTCCCCAAGGAAATTGTGTGTTTTGTTCTACAGGCTACATAGATGATCTGTAGAGTTGGTCTGGCAGGCACAAGAGCTGACACAGACTTCTCCCCATACCAAGCCTCTGAGGTTAAGAGAGTCAGCTCCTCTGTTTGTGTATATGGCGACAGTTCTGCCAAATACTTCTCAGATACAGCAGCTTTATCAGTGAGAAGGATCTAGGCTGCCATGCAAAGATAATCCTCCCAAGTGGCTTGAGGAAGGGCGTGATTATCATTCCAGAGGAGTGTAATGTGAACCTGTGCCTCCTGTTCAGCCGAGTGGTGGCTAGACCAAGGAGGCTTCTGCTCTTTGCTCACTCGTTCTTTCTTTTCTTCTCTTTCTTTCATTTTTCTTCCTTTCTTTCAGCAAACAACTTATCTTCATATTAACTTCTTTTATGATGTACATTTAAGATGTCCATAGTGTGAACCAGGGCCACAAGGCACAGTGGTCCTTGGAAATGGATCTCCAACTAGACCATCAGCAGAGTACTAGGTAGGTGGGAGTTTCCCATCTTGGGGTGCTTGGATGGCTGCTGGCTCTGATTAGCATCTTACAATGGCAGGTTTTATCTGAAAACAGTGTAGTGGAGTCTTCCAGCAGACTGAATCAGCTCTAGTGTTTCAAGACTTCTCTACCAGCCACAGCCTGAGACACACAAAGCTCTGGTCCCCACGTAAGAGTGACGTGGCACTTCCACACCTTTGCTTGAATGGATCTTAAAGATGGATGTTGCCTCTCCTGTCATCTCAAAGAAGCAGGCCCTCTTCTAATGAAATCAGGTGTCTGATCCCCCAGGTCTCCTGAACTTCTGCATGTCCTTTTTATTTCACGGGAAGGACAAGCACATCAAACACCAGACGGGAGAATGGCGATCCTCTAACCACATCGGGCTGTGCTTATTTATGGGTCATAATCCAGAAACAAAATATTTGTGTTTGTTTGGGGTGTTGTTCTGGTCTTGCAGGTCCAGTAGCAATAATGGAGTTGAGCCTAGAATTTAATACACACAAAAATACAGAAAGTGAGGCCAACAAAACCCAAGATTAAACAAATAACTACTGCACTACAACAGCAAGTGAGCTTGATTTTTTTTTAAAACCAGACAAATTTCTGTATCGAAGCCCCTTTCCTCACTGCAGGCTGCGTAAAGGAAGGAGCAAAGGCAGCTGCAACCACCTCAGCTTTGGAGATGGGGCTCTCAGTAGTCAGTCCTGCAAGAAAACATCTGGCCGGCCTTAACGAACATTATTTTCTAGAATGTTCCCCAAGCTCTGCTGGCAGGGAAATATGCCTGCCTTATATAAAGAGGCAGTTCTCAAACAGCACATGATTTGTCTTACAAAAGCTTTCCTTAAGGGCAGACTTAATTATATATCATACAGATCTATTATATATTCTGTTTATACAATTATAAAGCATTATGGTTAATTAGTTGTGGTACAGACTCCTGAAGCAGAATCTGGTTAGAGAATAAACAAAACGCTCAGTCAGCTGCAACGGTGGTTAACAACTTGCATTTTCATATCACCTTTCACGCTGAACTCTCTTGAAGTGATTTGTAAGTTAGGCAATCCAGTGGGCTTGACTTTTATATTTTTGGGGGTTTTGGGTTTTGTATAAAATTAGAATATGCGATCTGAAATGGCCTGAGATTCTCACTCCTTTAAGAAATTAAATCCAAGATATTCCCTAACCAACTTTTATTCAACTGTTCTTCCCATTTACTGTCATAGCACCTGAGTGACCTGGTGGTTAATCATGATCCTATTATGTCTGGCATTGTATATACATGGAACATACGTACTTCTTCATCCCCTTTTCCCCTCCTGATATATACAGCTCTGACTGGCAGCAGTGGGAATCTCTATCTGCCTCACTATTCAAAAAATAGGGGTGAAATCCTGATTGTGAAAAGATTTTTATTAGACTGAAGTGTGTAATACTGCATAGGTTTGATTTTCAAACTATATTTTTACATTATTTTAATGTGATGAAATGGGCTGACATGCCACAATATTAATGCCTCAAACCGTCTGACATCTTTGAACTTAATTACTTTTTTGCCATCAAGTTATTTAGCACTGAGTCTTATTGTTGTGTATATGCTGCTACAGGTGTCTGGGGAGAATAAGTGGTTTTGGAACTCTCATCAGTGTCATGTGAGTAGAGCTAAAAAAAATAATTTAATATTATTTGTTGTGTCACGGGTTATTGTACTGGTTACTGTGCACACCCAAAAAGGCAGTTCTTAAAGCAAAAGAGCTTGTAATATTTATAAGAGAAATTGAAGTAAAAAATGGGAAGAAGGGAGCAAGAGTGAAGTTAGAGTATGTATTTAGCATAGACTAGATATCTATACTGTGAAATGTAGCACACAACATACTTACGCATCTACAAATAAATTAAAAAGAGCACTCCCCACGGAAAATGCCGCAGACCAATACCAATTCTCAGTTTTCTGAATGCATCATGAAAGTAGTGGGATTTGAGATAACTTTGAAGGAAAGCTGCATAGTTTTTTTTTACAGTCTATTTTGGGGATAGTTTTCTAGAAGAAAGCCTGAAAGATGTACATGAAAGAACCTCTGAGAGAAAGAGATGTATGGGCAACTAAAAATGGCATCGTCCACTTGGAACAATGAACTGCATAGTAAGATACAAGATAAGATTATAGATGAGTGCCCAATAGGTGCCCCTAACTTGTATTCAAAATGGCAGTAAAGGGTAATGTCAGGAAAGGATAAAAAGACAGGCTGATAAAATCATAGAAAGCATTCAGGAAAGTCATCTTGACTTCTATGTTTTAGGCTCAAGGGGAACTTGAGAACTTGCATGGTAGAGATGACAGTTGCATTGATGCAATCACAAGAAATCACCTAAGAAAACACACGAGTAGAACAATAAGAGGTAAAAATAGAGCCCGGTGAGATATCTGTTGAAAGAGAAAGCTAGGATGGAGACCTCCCATGGCTGAAAGAAAGGTTAAGGAATTGGCAATGATTTGGAAAAGAAAACAGGAAACTACAGAGAGTCAGGAGTGGACAAGATTTCAGAGTCACAGTATGATCAGTAATGTCACAGGCTGTGGAGATGGAAGGAGTCCTGAGATTTGGTCACATCATTAATAGTGACCTCAGAAGAGCTGAGTGGAGCGTACACAGCCAAAATTAAAGACAACTTGTGAAAAGGTGAAGTTGGCAGAAAGCCATCCGAAGTAATTGTTTCAGGCAATGCATTGTTTTATTTTAGAAGTAATGGACAGGAGGAAGACTCAGCAGAAATGCAAAAGCAAAATGAGGTCAAATGTAGGATTTTAAAAAATATGGATGGAATAGACACCCTTCTATGTGTTTTGGGATGGCCACGAAGAGTTAAAAAAAACAAAGAACAAGGAAAAAAAAAAAACCAAACAAATAGAAAATTACAGGATTACTGGTAAAGGAGGAGGGGTAAAATGAAAATCTGATAAGAATTGCCAGGATAAAGGATTGGGAGAGAGAGGAAAAAGTGGGAGAGTGGGTGAAAGGAGAAAGAATGTGGATTTGTTGATTAGATCTTCTCTTGAAAAAGAAAGAACTGATAAGGTGGATAAGAAGACTGCAGAGGTGTGTGAAGTTGATTTCAGGAGAGCATTATTTAAATTAAATGTTTATATTTTACAAAGCAAATATATTTTTAGATTATAAAAATGGAGAAGTCATTAATTAATTTGAATCAATGTGACAAATATGTAAAAAGTAAAAAACTTTTTCCAATCTCATCTCTGAAGTATAAATAATACTAAGATCCTCAGATGGTGACAAAGTTTAAATATCATGAATTTGTGTGGAAACCGATTAGTTTTCAAGCAACTGTCAGCCAATTTTTGTGTTCTGCCACTCAGGAAATGTGTCTGTGTAGATGAAAACAAGATGAAATTTTCAAAAGTGTTACTCACTAGTATATATTAACATTTGAGTTAACACAAAGAGATTTTAAAAAAATTAGAAGTCCTATTCCTGTGTTTTATGCAAGTGGAAGTCCACTTTCGCTATTAGTGTTTTGTCAGCTCCCAGGCATTTCCCTGCTTCCTCAGGAGCCCTGTGATAAATAGCCCATAACTGCTGCATAATCGTCATTTTGTGTATCTGCTTATTATTCTTACATACCTATAAATTAAGCTTCTTGCTGCTAAATTTTAGCAGTGACAGTGATCAGACACATGGGGGTAGAAAAGATTTAGAAGCTCAGCTTGTCCAGCCAATAGTCCGAAAGACTGGAATATTCCATCCAGTGGAGGTTTAAGTTCCCAAGTAAAACAGCTTTTCTTCTTTCAAGTGGCAAACTTTCCAAAGAAGAGTTCTCATTTACAAATTCCTATCGAACAGTTTATTAAATTTAAATTTCAATATTTTATTGCTATTTTCCATATATACAAGTTCGCTATGCTAAATAACACTAAAAATATCCCACTTTATTATATGCAGGTGAAGAATTTTAATTGGTCTTGGTTCCACAGAAGCACTAAAGAACTTGAATAGCTGTACAAGAGTCTTACATACCAGCCACTATATATAAATAATACTCTAAAGTTTATGAGAACAAAGATCCCATTGGTTTAGCTTTTGCAATAGCATTTTAAGTAATGTATTTAGAAACTGTAATACATCACTAGCGTGATCACTTTGATTCTTTGATCCAGGCTTTGGGATGCATCGAATGGACATCACCGTGACATCTGAGTGCCATGTTAATACACGCCTCTCACTTTTAAAAGTTTATAATAGACGGGTAGGCCTTTCGTATTTCTGTACCAGCTTTGTTAAGTGTGCCCGTAGTGCAACACCATCTTTCTGAGGATGTCTTAGTGTTTGTTTGGGAAATCCCTGCTTTGCCCAGAGTTAGCACAGCTCTCGGCAGCCCAGCTGTATCCCTCAGCCAGCGTGGGCTTTTGGAGCCACTGGCAGCGATAACAGCTCCACAGCCACGGGGATAAAAAATAACTTGGCTTCCCTCCCACCACCTTTCTACTCCAGTGCAAAGGGAAGGAAAGGTTATCTAGTTCTGAAGCTAGAGAGAGTTCAGGTAATAATAGCATTTTAGGAATAACTTATGAAGATACACGTATTTCAGGCAGTTCCCACCTGCCCCTAAATCATAGCTTGTCGTGCATCACTCCCCACAGCAGCCTTACACACTTGGTAGAAAAGTACTGGGCTGAGCCTACGTATAAACTAAAACTTGACATGTTCAAAAAGTAGCATAAATTAAAATTACAGAACAAGCTGTTATAAGACATTTAGGTTTGTCTTGAAACTACCATTTTCTTTCAAGATGTGCAGCATACTCATGAGCACACAGCAGCAGCTCCAGAAAACATCGTCCTCCAACATTCCAGCTTTTGTGGGCGTGCTTTAATTAAAAGGATTCTGCAGAACAAGGAAACCTGAATCTTTAGAAGAAAAAAAACGGATTATAAAAGCACACTATTATGATTTCATATAGATTCAGAGAGAAAAGGGAGTGCTTATACTAATTAAATGATAGAATTTTAAGAAAACCAAGGAAGTTATTCTGTTATATATCAGCAGTTTGGAAAGAGAAATCTTGATTTTGATCTACTGTTATCAAAATCATAATGGTACATCAATAGAATAACAACATAATAAGGGTGATCTGATACAGGCCGTAGCTTATTTAAGGCAGAAACTTCTACAAGAAATTAATTGGAAGATAAGAGTCAGATTTATATCCACATCTTATTTTCCTCCTGAGATACTAAGCATGTGATATACACAGAGAAGTGTGTAGCTATTTGCACCAATAAAACATGTCAATGGATTTCCTATGAGATGGTTTTTCATGCTTTACCAAATCAATCCTAAATGGTTCTAATTATGCATGATTCTTAGCACATGGCTTTGGTACTGGTTACGGCACATTTACTCTGGAAAGGCAAAGAACTCCTACCTGAGGTAATTCTGCCCTTTTGTTTATTTGTGAGTATCCTTATTGCTGGTATTACGTAGTATGCAGTTGTCCTGTTGTCATTTTTCTGCAGAATGGATATTTCCTGTCTCTCAGTCTATATTAAGATCATCTTTCATTTCTTGTGTGATACTAATACTGCCCTCCACAGAGGGGACTTGCATAGATTATCAATGGAAACACCTCGGGGTAAGTTGTGTCTCTCTGTTGGTCTTTTTACGATCACATCCAGAAGATCAGAGAGAGCTTTATCACGGTCCGTTTCTTGCCTAGGAAAGAATCCTTCAGAGGTCCACCCTCGTGGCCTCATGCCTCTACTACCTTTCCTGGAATGGTGTTCCACTTTAGAAATAAAACACTTTACAACTACTTTTAGTTATGTTCATGGTTAATATTTTGAAGTGATACACAAAAAATTCCAAAAGGATAGCATGCGTTTGGGCAGCCTCTTCTGTTTTTGTGTCAAATGTTGACTATTTTTATATGAGATTCCATGCTGCAAATCATTTTGTCAGCCCAGTGAATCCATAATACCACAGAATTTTAATTTCCTAACTGTTCAGGTTGACATGGATGGTAAATGACATTAGGCATGAAATTATTTGCTTAAAACATACATGGCATATGTGGGTTGACACACTTGGATCCACAGCTGCAAGCTGAGATCAGCCCTCACTCCCTAGAAACTATCAAGGTTGATTGTAAGAGGCAAAAGCTTGGTTTTCTAATGTAGCAAAGTCAGAACAAAATTCATCTTTGCAATGGGGCATGCTCGGTAAATACCTAGCTTGATAAGATTGAGATGGCATTTTTCTAGTCTCTTTCTTTTTGAAGCTGTATCTCCTTTTCACAACCAAAAGTCTCTCAAATAGGTTGGATAGGTCATAAAGACAGAATATATAAACTGTAGATGAAAAAATAATCTATGACACTACCGTAATAACACAGTGGAACTGAAAGACTAACCTGATCCATGCTTTCTAGGAAATATGTCACTGGCATGAAATTCAAGCACACCATGAGCTTTTTGCGCAGCATGTAAGCACACGCACAGCCATGGTCCAGCTCACTATTTGGTTGTGGTGATGGACTCCTGGAGGACAAACAGGGGGAGAAAATGCTTGGGCCCCTCTCTCTTCTCACTGGAGGATGTGGGTCCCCCTCACCAAGCAAGAAACTGTCTGGACCAGCGTGTAAGGGCACACCACAGTGGGAAGGACCTTGAATATTGTGTTCAGTTTTGGGCCCCTCACTACATGAAAGACACTGAGGTGCTGGAGTGTGTCCAGAGAAGGGCAACAAAGCTGGTGAAGGGTCTAGAGAACAAGTCCTGTGAGGAGTGGCCAAGGGAATTGGCGTTGTTTAGTCTGGAGAAAAGGCTGAGGGGAGTCCTTATTGCTCTCTACAACTACCTGAAAGGAGGTTGTAGTGAGGTGGGTGTCAGTCCCTTTCCCAAGTAACAAGCGATACGGTGAGAGGGAATGGCCTCAAGTTGTGCCAGAGGAGGTTTAGGTTGGATATTAGGAAAAATTTCTTCACCAAAAGGGCTGTCAAGCACTCTAACAGGCTGCCCAGGGAAGTGGTTGAGTCACCATCCCTGGAGGTATTTAAAAGATGTGTAGATGTGCTGCTTAGGGACATGGTTTAGCGGTGGACTTGGCAGTGCCAGGTTTGTGGTTGGACTCAATGATCTTAAGGGACTTTCCCAACCTAAATGATTCTACGGTTCTATGATTCCTGGAAAGGGTAGGGAGCCAGAAGGGATTCCTCCCAGTGGCACAGCTCATCCCGCAGTTCCTGCCACCATAGTGTCTATCTGCCACCTTTCGCAATGAGAATGAACCAAAAAATTCTTTCCTACCTCTCCGGCAGTAGCTTTTACCCTGATAAGAGCAGCTGCATGTCACATGTTATCAAGAGAGTGATTGCTGGCCAAGAGACCTGTGTTACTCCCTTCTGTTTTTAATTTTCACCTGCTGTGGAGAGATAAAATGAATTCCAGTTTAGCTTGATGATCCTGCCTGCACAGGTGTGCTGTAAGAATACCACTGTGGTGTTCAGCTGGGTGAATGTTTTAGATAACTACAGTAATTATTGAAAGTACTGGTTTTAGTTCCCCCCCACTTTAATCTGGATCAGATTTGCCAAATAGTTTCAGCTGACTTTTTCCCCCCTAGATAAATAAAGCTAGAAGAGGAAAAGACTTGTGCCTCCTTTGATGCAATGCCTGGCACTTGAATGATGCAGAACATGGGTGCTGTATATTCAAGACCTTCCTCTTCATGAGATTATTTGAATTCAGATTTTTTAATTTCCTACCTAAATTAGTCCTCTAATTATCATGTTATTAGCTTTTCCTGGGTGGGGTTTTCAGTCCCTGCTCCTGACACTGGTGCATTTTGTGTATGTAATTAAACATCCAGGGTGGAGCAGCACCTCAGCAAGCAGGGTAGGGAGAAGGTTAAGAGGAGCTCCACGTCATCACCCTGAAGGTGTCAGCTGTAGGCTCTTCTGCCCTCCTCGGCTGGGGAAGGGAGGCAGGAGCCAATGCCTCTCCTTCTCTGCCATCCTTATTTCCATCCCATTGCTCCTTTGGCAGAGGAAAAAAAAATGAGGGCCACAAGTAAGGAGTTTGTGTCTTACAGGGATGGGCATGCTCCCAAATGACCTAATATTTATTATGCATTTTATACAGAAGTAGGATGGAAGAGTTGTAGCAGCAGAGACTGAGGGAGATTCAGCTCCAAACATCTTGTCTCCTGAGGCTGGAGGATCCCTCCAAATTTAACCTGGGTTCTTGCAGCTCACTGAGTGAAGCGGTGTGACCACATAGCTGTTCAGCAGGGGGAACCCCTGACTCCAAACTTCTGTGAATTGAGCCCTTTGATTCCTCTTGTTCTAGCTACCTCTAAATAAAATAGTTAACTTCCTGTCAGATGGAACAACTTACTCAAATTGGGACTTTTTTATCAGGAAAAATGGAAAAAATTTATTTTGGGTCAGTCTAAACAAATTTTATTTAATTTTTCAGTTTGGCAACTGATCTGAAAAAATCATTTGCACAGTTCTATTTCCACTGTTGTCACTCAACAGTTTCTATAAATATAGCAATTAATTTGCACTTTAAAAAGAGTTAGTACAGCAAAAACCCCCTAGGATACAAAAGTACACCTAGATGATTTCTCTTTGTGTTAGTACCAGCTGTGTCAGTCAAATTAGGCCATCTGTAATATCCTTGTAATCTACAATTTTAAAATTCCCATCCAGCTACATTACACCTATACCACTCCTTTTTTTCAGTGGCATTACATAGGATTAACTGAAGAAGGAATCAAGTCTTCAAAGTTAATTGAAACATTGTTGATGATGACCAGGAAGGCATACTTAGAAGCTATAGGTGAAGAGATTTAGATGCTTGACGCGGTTGTGCCCAGGCTTTCAAGCTCCTGATCTATGGAAGAAAAATGCTTCTGGTTTCTTGTGGCGGTGAACCTGCCAGCTAAATGCCAAGTGAAGTATAGCTGCTTCGGCTCCCCCCGGAGGCTCCTGTCTTTTCCTTCCTCTGGAGGCCCCATCTTCTCAGTCTGGTGCTGCTACATCTTTAATAAGATCAATAATCCTCTTTGGTTTTAGCAGCTTCATGAATTCTGATTAAGCTCCATGACAGTGACTGTGTATTAAGAATAACAGGCAAGAAGAAGACTTTAGTGTCTCAATCCATGAGGCATGATAGTTTCTTCTTTAGGCAAACTGTTATGGATTTGATCTTGGGTTTTCTCGGTGTGGCCTCTGTAAATAAAGTGCTAGCACACAGTACACTTACTGTACGGCTCCTCTTCCCTGCAGACCAATTCTTTCTGATGAAGACTTACTTTAATTGTTCCATGACTACTAATGTGTTTAATTAAGGCTCGCGTGGCTAAGTCTTCAGTGAGAAAATTTGATGTGCTTACAAGAATTAATATAGTGAGAAATCACAAAGGTACAATCAGGAGTAAAAAATCAGAATGGTCTCTAGCACTGCCTTTCAACCAAACACAAGTGTATGAGTTTCTGCGTGACATTAAAATTCTATTAAGTATTTGGGGGAAAAAAGCCTGGCACTGACAGGATACGTCATCTGACCACAGGAAGCTGTGCTGACAAAAATTCATAAAGTGGAAATTGGAAACCCATACTCTGAAGCTTTCCTGTATTAACAGTTTAATGTCCAACTATGTAATATATAATTTATGAGAAGTCTCTAATGTGATCCAGCCTCACATATTTTGCAATTTGTTATTCTTATTTAGAAAGAAGTGAAGACCAAACTACTCTCTCTGGTTTCTGAAGCCATTTTAAATAATTTTTAATATATACGTCTCATGGTAATTTTCCATAGACTCCACTTTGCAAACCCCTATTTTCAGTCCTCACTAGTGGGCTCATTTGGGCTTACTTCTTGGCCACTGTTTTCCTTTTGAAGACAGGGAAAAGTTTGGGGGAATTAGACATTTGTGTGGGGAAGATGATGCAATTGTGCAGAAACGTAGATAGAATTATATTGTTGCTCCACTGTTTTTTATGAAAGTGTCATCTAAATGCAGTTCTGGAAGGACTCCTGTTGTCAACTTTTGGGATTTGATCTAGCCAAAAACATCCACAAATCCTCTCTTCATATGCTGAATGTTTAATTTTCTATAGTCTTGTATATACTTTGTGTTTTAAAAGTAGATTTCTTTATTGCTTATGGTCCTTCTGTGACTAGAGTAGTACCTCTTTCTGGTTTTTGTGTATTTAAAACCTTTCATTTCTGCTACGTTTTCTGAAATGGATTATGTTGAAGAACATTCTGTAAAACTTCTTTGTAAATCCCTTTTTTGTTTTTAATATCTGATGCTAGTTGTGAGTATCCACTCCATTGGGAGCCCTCGAGAGATATGATAGATGCCAAAAGTACCATATTTGGGAGTGAACCTATAGTGGAAAAGGGAAAAAAAAAAAATCATTAACGTGCTTTATTTGGGAAGGAATCTGTGGCCTTTAAGAAATAGAAAGGCAGGAGAGAGGCCGCAGAGTATGAAAATATTGACAAAGCTAACAAGTAGTACCTTACTGTTTGAAAATATGCAGAAATGCAAGGAGAAGGAGCAGTCAGTGAGCCCTTTGGTAAAGGTGACCATGCCCTTCAGAGCAGTTACCTCTGCAGTTAGATTGGAAAGCAGATATCCACAACCTTGGGGAATAGCTTGCGGCAGGATAAATATGCCACAAAGATGGAGCTAGGGGAAATTGAATCCAGAAACAGGGAAACTAAAATTAAATGGAAAACAGTCTGATAAGGAAAAGTGAAAGAATCATCCGTGCATGGAGAGTATAAGACAGATTTTTTTCAAAAGTTATTTCAAGATGCAAAAGCATCCTCCACTATTTCCCATTTGCATTTTAAAGTAGTTAAGATATCTTGGAATCAAGGTATCTAGAAGAGGACTAACCTGCTTCAGGTCAGTTCAAAGGTGATGTAGAAGAGTATTCAAAACATGTTTGTTAAAAAAGTTAACTTCACTGAAGTTTACTTTAAACTTTTCCATACTGTTGCTGCAAGAACTATCAAAGATTACTGTAACTGAAAAATAGATGGGGGAAGAATTTTATGGTACTTAATATGGTATGTGTAGGTGTATTCATATTGCTTTTTTGTTTTAAATAATAATAACACTCCCATTGATTGTCTGGGTCTTTCATACAGAAAGAAGGAAGAAAAAAATGTTTAAAAAATTAACAGTACAAGCCTGAGTACTTACTGCTACTTTATAATCACATTAGAACAGAGCAGCTCTCAAGTTAGGGGAATTCTTACAGATCCCAGTACGACAACAGGCGGAAAGTGCCCAAAAGGTCTCTAACAAATCTATGGACAAAGATCAGGTCCTAAATCTGATCAGCACAACATTAACTTCAGTGCACCGTTATACTCACAAGCACTTGGTTTCTGGTGTTTGAGCACAATGTTGCTTTTTCTTCACCAATTCCATATGTAGAGACAAAACAACTTTGACAGTTATGTCATGGTGAAAAATAAAGGAAATTTCCTTCTTCGTCCTTTGTAACAATTCCTGAGTTTCTAGCCTAATCTAGCTTGTACTGCTGTACATGCGCAACAAGGTTTAATTACATAGAAGCCAAGATGAAACTGGAGGAGCCCAGTAACCATGGAGATCAGTGATCAATAATATAATACTATTTGTTTATAAATTATCCATAGCCCATATATCCTTTTGTAAAAGGCAAATAGGCAAGCAAGATCCTGGCAGCTGTTCAATTTATTAATATTTTCTGAAATCAAATGTGATTACACTTTCTGTGGGTGACTACCTTCCCATTAATAATGTTATTTTCAAATTGTTCAATAAAGTATGTATTAGGGGAGATGACTGTGATTGGAGGAGAAATATAAAGCTCCTCAGTATAGGAGTCATATAAATACAGGAGTCATATAAAGCTACATCTGAAGGCTGCATAGTGAAAAGTGCTTCTTCTTTCGACCAGAACTCTTAGCAGGCACTACCAGGCTGTGTTACAGCTCATGGTATGTTTAGGAAAAAGTTATGAAAGCTTGTGGACCATACACAAAACACAATTCACATTCCAATTTCTTTTTCTAGTTAAAAAAACCTCATCACGAAGCCCATTAACGGTGGCAATCATCGTTTGAAGTCTATCTCAGATAATGATTATGAAGAACCTGGAGGAGGTTTCAAAATCTTATAGTTGCTTTTGCTTTTGGATAGATTAAGACATTTTCTGACTAAGCATTGTTTATCTTCCTCCTTACTTTTAAAGAAGCAACTAATCAGTTTTACTGGGAATATTTGCCACTAGAAAGTCAATAGTCATCAAAATTTAAACTCTTCACATGCTTTACTATTCTGGCAACTTTCTACTTAGAAGGAAAAGAGAATTTTTCATTAATATCTATTTCAACATTTTGTTCTAGTTTGTTTTCAAAATTACTTTGCCAAAAATGAATATTAAAAGTGGAAAAGATTTTTTATATTATTTTACAATTTTGAGTAATGCAAACCCCGAAGTGACCTGTTTTGCATTTCGCTCCATGATGAGTTTGTTTTCTTGAATTGGGAATTATAATTTAAAAAAATCTTCCAAAAAAATACAAAATCTGTCTCCCTAACAGTTATGTGTATAAGAAGGCAAAGCATGGAGAATTAAGAGCCATTTCAGAATAATTTATTGTACGGTTTTAGTATATCCAGAGAGTTAATGGATCTAGGAAACTGGATGATATTCTGGAATAAAAACATAGTTATCTCATCTGTATCAAGAGGATAAGAGGATAACTGATTTTATGACAAATGCCACTTTTGTAAAAATTACATAATAATTATATAATTGCCATAACAAATCCCTGTTTTGTGACTTCACAAGAACATTCAGCATCTCTTCAGCTCGAGTCTGTGCTTGCAGTGAAGTCCTATTTAAAAACAAGGGGTGTATATATGTTAGCATTTCAGCCCGGGAGTCCATCTCCGGATCATCCCAACTTACTGTTGTGTTTCTGTTTGAATCATGGAGCCATCTCAGAGCAACCTGGTTTCCTTCTGAATGGAACTAAATCAGGAGACGTGCTTCAGAGTACAGGGGACATTCAGTCCGTAGGACGAGCAACAGTAGTGTCAGCTGGAAATGCTTGTACGAGTGGGCATTAAACCCTTGGCGTTGGTTTATTTTTTTACTCTACGGATCCACTCCTCTAGGGCTTGTTGTTGTATGGTCCTCTTGCTGTTGTATGGACAAGGCTAAAGAGAAGCGTTACTACTCTGGGTATTAACAAAGCATAGTACCCAGAGTATCATCTCAAACCAATGTCTCTTTAAGAGGATGGATAGGGCTCGGGATTTTCTGAAAAGCTCCTGTCCTGCACAGATGCAACCATCCTGTATGCATTTCAAATCCAGCTATTCCATTACTCACTGCTCCCACTGCATCCTTGCTCAGCGGGTTAAGAATCTGCAATTACACTGTGTCTGCCCTGAGACAGGTTACAAGTTGCCCTAATAAGCAGCAGATTGATTTTAAGTTGGCTCTGCTGGCTTTTGAAGTGCCTAATGGAGCTGGTTGCAGCAGTATGGGAGTTTTTGCCCGAGCACTTCCCACTGAGGAGCAGTACTTCCACAGGGTGCAGAGATCGCACTAGTCTGCCTGAGGCACCGAGGGAGCCGTGGTGTTGCTGTGGTGAACCCAAGCGTGTGGAACTTGTTTGCCCATGACATCAGGCTTAGTTGACCCTTCACTCCGAGCAACACCTGGAAACATTTGTTTTCCAATGGTATTTTGTTTTGACTATGAGCAGACTGTACTTGAATGATCTTTCTTGGATTTTTCTTTCCTCAAAATCTTCTGTTTGTTATACCCAGTCTCTAAAGGTAAAACACATACCTCTCTGCTTGAAACAGAGGAGGAAGGCAAGGGTTTAACCCTGAGGGTCAAGAGCCCCTCATGAAAGCCATCAGACCGCTGCTGAACGTGAACTTTGGGAAGGGATGCTCTGGGATGTGGGATGCTGTGTCCCGCAGGCCTGGATCTCTGATGGTCCAGATGGGGATCGGCTGAAAAGCACCACAGCTCCTCCTCTACCACACATATTCTTTCCAAATGAAGGCAATGTGGGGAAAAAATAGCAGACACCATGGCCTCGTCTTGATGTGCACCCAGGATACAATTTGGGTGTGTATCTGAGGCAAGAAGGAAGTCTTTCTGACCCCTGAATTAGATGTATAATTATGAGCAACTGTGAAGTTGGAGTCCATGTCCATGAGAAGCAGGGTTCAGATCCAGCAGGAGCTTGGAAATGGGAGCAACAACCAGTCACAGGAGCAAAATTTTGGCTTCATAAGAAAAAAAAACTCCTGGATCCCAATTGATGTTCCTGCTTCCACTGAGATCAATGATCATTCTGTCTCCAGGAACAGCAGGTGAACCCAGCAAGGGGCTGCAGGCTCCAATCTGTGTCAGCGAGACAGGCAATTAGCTGAACGTGCTGTCCTACAAAGCACAGCTCCCACGTTGGCCGCCTTTTAGGAACCCTGCGGTAACAGCCACTTTGCTGAGCTTCTGGAAATTCTCCAGATGCAGACTGTTCCCCCCCAAAGCAGCAGAATTCCCATGCTTAGCTTTGCAGTCTTAATGCTCTTTTAGATTCAAATTTATATGGCTGTAATTGTCTAGATTTAAAAAAGAAAAACAACCCCAGGACAAGTGAATCCAGCTCTTGCCCCAAAACCCATCACGTTGGCTCGAACTGTGGCCCCACCTGGGCTATCAGCAGCACTGGGGGTTCAACTGTCTCAGCAGCCTGATAGTTGAAACTGTCATGAAAAAAGTACAGAAGACTGTACTGGCAAATTTCTCAGATATATTTGCTAAGAGCAGAGAAAAGGTGAGACAGTTGCCTAAAAATGGAGATGAGACGCAATTGCAGGGTGAGCGCTGTTGACTGGAACACACAAGATGCAGACGGGCTCCTTGGCAGGCATTGCACACACAAACAGCACGTTTTTAAGAAGCATGGAAGGCAGCCACATTTTAATAGACTTTCTCCCTGTCCTTTTTTTAATCTTACTTCAAAGAAGAGGTCACCACAATTCCTTTCCCTGAGCCTCATTCTTGGAAATATCTAAGTCGCTTAGACTCAAAAAAAGAGTAGGAAAATGTAGACTAAAAAAAATGAGCTGGACATGATACCCTACCAAGAGGAATCACTGTTCTAGACCAGATTTTGCCAGCTCTTTCATTATGAGGATTTTCTCCACATGTGACACTTAAAATCAATCACTGGGAGAGGAATGGAGAAAGGCAGTGAAGGGAAGGCAGCAATCAAAATAATAAACAATTTGGTTCCTGCTAGAGAATGTGTCCTTCTTTAAATGACAACAAAAAGATAATAATGTGTTTTCTTTTGTGTTCATGAAATCAAGTATTCTCTCACACTAAGTCAGTATTAACATTTTAAAGAAGCTTTAAAACTTACAACCAGGTTTTCTAGTTAAGATGGGAAAACATTTTAAATTGGAAATGTGCATTTAATCCCCTCAATTAAATGTAAAATATTTAAATACTTAACCTGATTGCTGCCAACTGCAATTTCCTATAATAAGGAATTATGAGGATAGAGGGTAGTTCTTAAAGGCACATGGTTCACACGAAACCAGCAAAGATTCAGGTCTAGAAACTGCAACTCCATCTATGCATATAGTGACTTATACTTAGCCCCTTCACACAAGTTACAAATGGGAAAATTTCAAGCACTATTTTTTATTTGGCATTAAAAAAAAAATCTTTTTTTTTTTCCTACATGTGGACTAACTGGTTACTGTTAATTAACAGCAGATACAGCAAAACGACACAGGTTTCCAGCCAGTAGAGTCATGTGAAACATCTGACATCTGAATTAAAGGACATTGTAAGAAAATTCTTCTGGAAAAACTGAAGACCAATCTCACACAATGCATTTCTTTGTGAATAATCATTTCATCTCTCTATCTGTCTGTCTGTCTATCTATATATCTATACCTACATATATACACAGATACATAATATATATCTACATTCTCTATATATGTATCTGAGATCATGACACATTTCTGTTGCCCAAATTTTTACATTAATTCTGCTATAATCTTTAGGACAAATCCTGTTCTCAGCTATGACAATGGAAATTATAACAGCTTTGCTGAAACCCAAGTATGTCCAAAAATCTCTTTTTTCTTTCAGAACTGCTTTTTTGTGGTGTAAAATAGGTCTATGCTGAGGACAAGATGCAGGCACCAACTGGCAACTGGGCTTCATGAAAGTTATGTGAACTCACGAGGCCATTTTCTCACACATTTGGAGAAAGCAGCAGATTGAAAAACGCTGGTTGTTAGCCTACAAGTAAGCAATATATCCTGCATTCCACCTCAATCCATTTTAGGAAGTGGTCATTATAACTTAACTTCCTCTACATCTCTGTACTTTGAACTGCTGTTCACTTCATAACTAAAACTGCATCTAGAGAATGAAGTTTTATTTTTATCTGACTTTTTCCTTAAATGCTGCATATTCTAATTTCCTCCTCCTCCCTCCATGGCTGGCAACAGACCAGCTCTTTTATTATATTTGGAGCAAAGAAACAGCCCACTGAACCCTTCCCAGACCACATTGTCAGGACTTAAACACTTTGAACAAATCAAAGTACTTATTTAAAAGTAAATGAATTCCCATTTGTAATACAGCCTTCCACTGCTAACAACAGGTCCGATCTCTGCAGAAATAATTCATCAGGAGAGAAGTAGGACAAAAAGGCTGAGATAAAGAAATTCATCCCATTTCCAGGCACTTTGCTGGAGCCATCTCTGGCAGCAGCAGTCTCGCTTGGCTTTCTGCATAGACAGCCAAGGGAAGAGAGGACGAGCCGGAGGGTGATTCTCATCTCAACATTGGCTGAAGAGCTCCTCTTTCCCTCCTCTCCTGCAAGCAGATGGAAACTAGGATGGCTGGGATTGTAATAAGGCACATTAGCATGGAGGAAGCAGAGAAAAGATTTGTATCTGAGAAATTCCCTGCTTGGACCTTCTGGCCCGGCCCGAGCCAGCATGCCATTAGGCACTTAGGAAAGGCACCTACAAGTCCAGGGTGGATGTATGGGGGGCAAAAGGTTCAAGGGAGGAAATTCTCAGATAAGAATTGTCCCTCTCCTCTGTTTACCTCAGATTTCATCATCTTAACAATATAATAAACACTGTGGAAGAGGCTTTCTCTAGGTCAGAGGAGATTAAGATCAATAGGTATATACAGGGGGAAAAGGTAAACAGAGTAAGCCAAGTGTAGCTGTGTTACCGTGTTCTCAACAGCATTTCTGTCAGCTATTACCAAGTAGACTCTTGGTGTTTTTACAAATATGAGCAAAGTGCCAAGCTGCCACCTCTCTTTTTTTCCTTTTTTTTTCCTAATGAAAAGCATAGGATATTCTAATTTCTGATGTCACCAGTGCTCTACGTTAAATCCCACTGTAGTGATGCCTTCTCTCGTCTTCTAACACTCTGGCAATGCCTACGCTGATCCAGTTTGCTGAGGTGGTTTTGCACGGATTATCTGTTCTGATACCAGTTTCAGAATAAATCCTAAAAGAGAGTGGACTATCCTCTTGGAGACTGACAAAAGGCTGGGTCATGATTTCCAGACTAGTGATCTATCAGAAGCAAATGGTGTTTCACAGGAGAACTTCTTCAGCATTATCTTCATAGTTTGTTACTTTGGGGAAGCAGAATATTAGTTTGTGTATGAGCCAAAATAACTCTTTGAAGTAAGTTGAGGCAGTAGGTGCCAGAAAGGCCTTGTTCAGTTAATTGCAATTTATCTAAAACCACAATAATCTATTTGCAAATTTCCAAGTAAGATTTTATCCCTTATTTGAATTACCATATCTGTTTAAGAAGGGTGTACTTTTATTCTTCCTAACTAACATTTAATTTTATTTTGGAGAAGATAATCTTTGTGCATCTACGTTCCTATTGCAATGGACACATTAGGAACACTTTTCCTACTCTGTGCCATGAAGACAAGGATATGCAAACCAATCTAACACCAAAAAGTTATTTTTTAGTCACTGTGCACATATTCTTATAAATAGCCAGACACTTCCATTGCTACAGGAGATCCTTGCAGAGCAAGTCTTACCTGATTTCTTTTTGATGTCTATGGTGAACAGATCAGCCTTGGGATGACTTCCTTTTTTACAAGATAGCCTTTAGCATCTTGGCCTAAATCTCCCTTTTTGGTCTAAGCAGGGTGGAATGGCTCAGGCAATCTGCTGAGACTGGCGGATCACCAGAAGATGATCTTGCTCAGTTCAAAGTTTTTAAAGGTAAGTTGTTTTTGAAGAAGACAGAAGAGGACTTGAGCACCACCTTGCATGCTTAGAGCAATTGTGTCAGATCTCTGTCATTGTGTGGCTAGTCATGCGGGAGATAAGAATGGAAGTTCGTCAAGTCTGCATTGCTTTTACCCGCAGGGTATTAATGTGCAACATCCTTTTCTTTAAGGACTATCACCCTTGAGATGCCTGTCTACCAGCATATGCCCCATCCCAGAAACAAAGCATCTGTCAAGACCTGACTGGATGGAGTAGAGTATCCCAGAGAAGGCATCAGGCTGATATTTCTAACATAGGGCACAACTTTCTCCTGAAGGAGAGACAGCCATTGGAGGTGGTGGTGAAGAGGGTAAGTTTGAGAAGACTTGGAGGTCTTAAATGTGAAAAGTTTTGGACAAAACCTATCATCCTGAAAAATTGTTTTATTCTTAGAGATTTTCTTAGATTTGTACAAATCAATAGCTAGAACAACAGTCTGCCATACAGTTTTTTTTATGGAAATAACTGCAACATGAATAGAGATAATTTCACTAGCTAGCCTCTAAGTAAACAAAAATACATCAGCCGTCTTTGTTCATTCAGTCTATTAATTACAGCTGTCCTAAGATTTAAAACTTGTCTTCTATTTAATTTATGATATTAAGATTCAAGGTGAATCTTAATACTGATTTCTACTGTAAAGCATTCTAGAGATCTGCAGCAAAACACTACATTTCCATTTCTCAATCAATAGCCTCTTATTTGATGCCCTTTAAAAACCTGATGGCAACTTCCAGCTTTGAAGCAGTTATTTGAACTTTATCATTGAGTGGGTGCATATACTGCACACTACATGCAGTAAACATATCAAAAGGAAGTAATTTTAAATCCCTCTATTAATCCAGTATCAATTGCCAGTATGACACCTTCCCACTTTGCCTACCCCCAAAACATGAGTGAAATCACAACAGGAGTTGAACTACATCAAAAGATAGAGTTATGTTAACCCTGTATGTCCAATTTTAGCCATAATTATACTAAGATTGATATGTAATATCTGAAAGTACCATAATACTACTTGAAAAAAATTTGGCAGTCCTTTCTGGGATAAATTTAGTGCATATGTTCTATTCTACCCTATCAAGCAGAGGCAGAAGTGTAAATGCTTTTTATTTGAGAGACAACTGAAGGAGAACTAACCTAATTCCAAAAGACATAAAAGTCAAATAACAACAAAAAGATCCTTTGAAACAATTGGTAAGATAAATATTAAGTCTTTGACAAAAGCCCGATCTAAACATATAATGGACAAAGTCGGAGTTACAGGAATCTAAAAATGTCTTTGAGAGCAGAATAAGCCAAGCAGATGCACCAGTAATTTCTAAAAACAGCTGAAAAAGGAAATTACTGTACAGTTTCCAAAACATCACACATTGCTTAATTTTCTTAAGGAAAACAGACAAATAGCAGATCTCTTCATAAAAAGGGTGACGCAGTGGTCAGACTAAAGTCCCAAAGTCTTTTTTCAGTTCTAACAAGTATCAGCTACTTTAAATAAGTAATTCCCTTCTCACTGTGATGGTCCATTTCGCCTGAGTCTTTGTGTTCTGAGCCCATCTGCTTCAGACTTCTTTTCCAGTGAGATTTAGATGGATGCCCAAAGCTGACCTCCCAGAACAGTTACATGAACATTTGGACGTTGAGTGGCTACTCTTAACCGTAACACTGGTATCCACTAACGGTTGGATGAGGGTTGTTTATAATTGAGGCTCATCTTTTTTTTGTTTGCTTGTGAGCAGTTTCTTTTATGTTCTGTTATTGAAGTGCATGTGTCGACCGACTTAAGAGGACAGCCTTGTAAATGAGATCTTTGATCTCAAGAGTTTATTTTATCTTTGCAGCAAGGAAAAGTGAATTGAATTGGCTGGCAGAACTAAGCCTACTCTTGTCTCTGTTCTACAGCTGCTGCATCCTTCTGGGGTCATCATAACTTCCACTTCCACCACTAGATACTCTCTTTTGCCATAGAATTAAAAAAAGGCTTCTCCAACACCTCATCATAACCTGCAGTACAATGCTGAAAGTTATACAGCTCCTCATTTATTATACTAACTATGCAGCATGTTCAGACTGTTTTGCTTCTGTCAAAGGGATGTATTTGACAAACCACTGAGCTGTGAGCTACCTTGATACCTCATCAGAAAGTAAACTTTAATAGAATATTCATTTTCTTTTTTTGGTAAAACAGTCTAGAAAGACTACAGCATGGAAAGCTGCAGACTAAAAGCAAATATCTGCTCTGAGATGTTGAAAGGAGTATGCGATCCATTGTTACTCTCGCATCATGTATGTTTACATACAGAGGTATTAGCATTAGGGACCATTGTCCTATCTCTACATGTACACAAGAAAAGACAGTGTGGGGCACAGAAGTGATTTACTTGTGATACGGATCACTGGTATGGTAGTGTCAATTCTTACCACCTGCATTTCATTTAGTTTCTATATTTTCATTACAGTCAAAGTTAGCTACTACAGAAATAATGTTCAATGAAAACTGCTTTAAATGTCCTCCCCTCTGCCCCTTAGTTTGATGTAATTTTACTATGTATTTTTCCTTCTATACATGAGAAGTCTGCCATTTCATAGTAGGTAGATATCTGTAAAAAACTAACATTTTTTAATGGCCTCAAAGAAATTGCACGTAGAATAGCCAGGCTTAGTCAAGCTCTGTAGCACTCACCATGAAGGTGGAAAAGCTTTCCATTAATATATTTCAGAAAATAAAGTTTAAATTATTTTTGGGGAGTTCTACTGAATGCTTAAAACCATTCATACATGGAGAAAAAAAAATTCTACACACAGTGTTGTCTTACTACGGACTGCACCACAGAGGTCAAAGTAGTGCTTCAGATCTTAGAGATCTGCTTCAGATCTGCTTTGTAGTTCATTCAGCCTGCACATTAGTATGTTCAGGAGAATTAAAACAGTCTTACTCATTAGCACCATATAGCACAAAGAAAAACTTCACGTACCTGTACACAAAACCTAAAATTTGCGCTCCAGAACTCAAAGACAGTGAGATGCCATGCCTAGAAGACTAAGTTTACTTCTTTAACTCCTGGAATGTGAAAATGATGAAATTCTGAATTGACAAAAATCTCAGTTTCATTCTATAGGCAGTAACGTTTCCAGGTTAACTGACTGTCAGCGCAATGGGAACAAGGTAGTGACTTTTCTCCCCTTCCAGTAAGCATAAATACTTACATGTCTTATTGTGGATGGCTGTGATTCAGACAGAAGGAAAGCTAAGAAGTGTCTATGGAAACAAATCCCTTTTGCAGAAAGAGACCCAGGTGTCTTCAGAAAACATTCTCATCTCTGTGAAAGATGTTGAAAAGAAAGAGATGTCTACGAGAATCAAAGGACATCAATATCTAACTGGTAAAGAAATAACATGGTCTCAAATGGAGGGTATAGGGAGATCAATAGTTTTCCTTAGTTCAAGGAATTTGACATATTGATGGGAAGAAATCAGGCCTAATGTACCTACTTCTGACTTTGCAAGCTTGTTACAGAATGTCAGGATTAACGCTGATGAAGAGATGCAGCACAGCAGGTGGGCTGAACATACCCAATTCGCTTATCGGTCACAGGAGCGCTGCGAACAGGGCAGGCAAACAGGGCATGGCGCGGCAGTTTGCACCGAAGGGCACGCAGGGAGGGCGCTGCACCCTGCTCGTAGGCCCACAGCCCAGGGAAGTGCTCTAGGTCTCTGCCAGAATGGTGGGCACTCACCTCACAGCTAAAACCAGTGTTGCTGCGGAGATAGCCCCAGAGATGTCTGATGCATCCACCCAGAGGGAACTGGTAAGGAAGGAGGCTTCAGTACAGGTGGTAGGTTGCAGTGAGTGCCCAGACCCTTCTCCTGGTGAAAAGGTAAGTACCTGCACAAGGTGTGCACAGATTGATGAGCTGTTGCGTCAGGTGGCTGAGTGACAGGAAACAGTTAAAAGGCTGCGCAGTATTAATGGAGCCGAGGTGGAGATAGATGGGTGGTTTCAGAACGACGTTCCTGTAGCGGATGCCACTGAGAACGAGGCACCTTGGACCCTGGTGACCCACAAAAGCAGGGCTCTGCTTCAGTCTCCACCCTCCAGCATCACTACCAACAACAGATATGAAGCTTTAACAGCTGTAGACGCTCACGAGCAAGGTCTGCAAGGCGCAACTGTACCAGCAGCACAGAATGGGTACCATAAAAAGAAGAGACGAGTGCTTGTAGTGGGTGAGACTCTGTTAAAAGGTACTGAGGCGCCCATCTGCCAACTTGACAGGGAGTCACGAGAGGTTTGCTCCCTTCTGGGAGCTACGATCCGAGACATCACTGAGAGGGTGTCACAACTTGTCAAGAGCACAGATTACTATCTAGTGTTACTCTTCCATGTGGGCACGAAGGATGCTATAAGCCAGAGCCTGGGCAGAACCAAGGAAGACTATAAAGCCCTGGGGGAGCAAGTGAAAAATATTGGTGCCCAAGTCATTGTCTCCTCCATTTTACCAGTAGGAGAAAAATGGGCAGCCAATAACAGACAAATAATGCAAATCAACTCTTGGCTACGTGGCTGGTGTCGTCACAAGGGTTTTGGTTTTTATGACAATGGGACTTCCCCCAGCAACCATAGCCTGTTAGGGAGGGATGGAATCCACCTGTCTAGAAGGGGCAAAGGAAAACTTTGACAGCAGGCTGGCCAACTTGGTGAAGCAGGCTTTAAAGTGAAGGACTCGGAGAGGCGGGGTCCAAAGTGGCAATGCTGATGCCATCACATCCAACAGGGGAATAAGGCAGGCCAACCAGAGCAGCGGCAAAGGTGCCTTAGCTGCCTCATGAGATGACAATCAGAAGACCAACCACCTCAAGGGTGTGCATGGCTATAGTGGGTCCCCGTGCACCCCTCCAGGGAAACCTGCATGCTCAGTTACCTCTCTGAAATGCCTGTACTCCAACACACACAGCACGGGGAATAAACAGGAGGAAATAGAGAACTGACTGCAATTACAGAGACATGGTGGGGTAGCTCGCATGACTGGAATGCTGTCATGGATGGCTACATACTTTTCAGGAAAGAGAGGCCAGCAAGGCAATGTGGGGGAGTTGCTCTTTCTGTGAGGGAGCAACTGGAATGTATTGAGCTCTGCCTGGGGGTGGAGGAAGAACGAGTCGAGAGCTTATGGGTAAAAATTAAGGGGCAGGCAAATATGGGTGACGCTGTTGTGGGCATTTGCTACAGGCCACCTGATCAGGAAGAGGAAGTCGATGAGGCCTTCTACAGACAGCTGGAAGTAGCCTCACAATCGCAGGCCCTGGTTCTCATGGGGGACTTCAACCACACTGATATTTGCTGGGAAAGCAACACGGCGAGGTGTGCACAATCCAGGAGGTTCCTGCAGAGCACCAAGGATAACTTTTTGACACGTGGTGGAGGAGCCAACGAGGCAAGATGTGCTGCTGGACCTTATACTAACAAACAAAGAAGTTCTCATTGAGGATGTGAGGGCTGGGACTAGCCTTGGCTGCAGTGACCATGAGATGGCAGAGTTCAGGATCCTGTGTGGTAGAAGCAGGGCAACAAGTAGGATTACAACCCTGGACTTCAGGAGACCTAACTTTGGCCTCTTCAAAGACCTGCTTAGAGGAATCCCACGGGTTAGGGCTCTAGAAGGTAGCAGTGTCGAAGATATAACTACAATATTCAAGTACCGCTTCCTCCAAGCTCAAGATCGGTGCAGCCCTGTGAGGAAGAAGTCAAGCAGAGGAGCCAGGAGAGCCGCATGGATGAGCAAAAAGCTTCTAGGAAAACTCAAATGGAAGAAGGAGGTTTACAGTATGTGGAAAAAAGGGACTGGCCACTTGGCTGGAATATAGGAATGTTGTCAGGTTAAGGAGAGATGCAACGAGGAAGGCCAAGGCCCACTTGGAACTAAATCTGGCAAGGGATGTCAAGGATAACAAGAAGGGCTTCTTCAAATACATCAGGAGTAAAAGAAAGACTGGGGAAACTGTGGGCCCACTGCTGAACGAGGTGGGTGCCCTGGTGATGCAGGGTGCAGAGAAGGCAGTTACAGAATGCCGCCTTTGCTTCTGTCTTTACTGCTAAGGCTGGTCCTCAGGCATCCCAGCCCCCAGAGGTGAGAGAGAAAAGCTGGAGAAAGGAAGACTTCCCCTTGATTGTGGAGGTTTGGGTTAGAGATCATGTAGGCAAACTGGATCCTCACAAATCCATGGGCCCCAATGGGATGCACCCACGAGTGCTGAGGGAGCTCGTGGATACTCTCACTAAGCCACTCTCCATCATCTTTGAAAGGTCATGGAGGACAGGAGAGGCGCCCGAGGACTGGAGGGTAGCCAGTGTCACTCCAGTCTTCAAAAAGGGCAAGAAGAAGGACCCGGGAAACTATGGGCCAGTCAGCCTCACCTGCATCCCCAGAAAGGTGATGGAACAGTTCATTCTGGAGGTCATCTCTAGGCACGTAGAGGAAAAAATGTTATCAGAAGTAGTCAACATGGATTCACCAAGAGGAGACCATGCTTGACCAACCTGATAGCCTTCTATGATGGCATGACTGGCTGGGTAGATGAAGGGAGAGCAGTGGATGTTGTTCACCTCGACTTCAGCAAGGCTTTTGACACTGTCTCCCATAACATCCTCATAGGTAAGCTTGGGAAGTGTGGGTTAGATGAGTGGACAGTAAGGTGGACTGAGAACTGGCTGAATGGCAGAGCTCAGAGGGTCGTGATCAATGGCGCAGAGTCTGGTTGGAGGCCCCTAACTAGCAGTGTTCCCCAGGGGTCTGTGCTGGGTCCAGTCCTGTACAATATATTCATCAATGACCTGGACGAAGGGACAGAGCATACCCTCAGCAAGTTTGCTGATGGTACAGAACTGGGAGGAGTAGCTGATACACCAGAAGGCTGTGCTGCCATTCAGCGAGACCTGGACAGGCTGGAGAGCTGGGCTGAGGGGAACCTCTTGAAATTCAGCAAAATCAAGTGTAAGGTCCTGCACCTGGGAGGAACAACCCCATGCACCAGTACAGGTTGGGGGTTGACCTGCTGGGAAGCAGCTCTGCGGAGAAGGACCTGGGAGTGCTGGTGGACAGCAAGTTGACCATGAGCCAGCAATTTGCCCGTGTGGCCAAGAAGGCCAATGGTATCCTTGGCTGCATTAAAAGGAGTGTGGCCAGCAGGTCAAGGGAGGTTATCCTCCCCCTCTACTCCACACTAGTGAAGCCACATCTGGAGTACTGCGTCCAGGTCTGGGCTCACCAGTTCAAGAAAGACAGGGAACTACTGGAGAGAGTCCAGCAGAGAGCTACAAAGATGATCAGGGGGCTGGAGCATCTCTCTTAAGAGGAAAGGCTGAGAGACCTGGGTTTGTTTAGCATGGAGGAGAGAAGACTGAGGGGGGATCTTATCAATGCTCATAAATATCTAAAGGGTGAGTGTCAAGAGGATGGGGCCAGACTCCTTTCAGTGGTGCCCAATGACAGGACAAGGGGCAATGGGCACAAATTGGACCACAGGAAGTTCCACCTGAATATAAGGAAAAACTTCTTTACTTTGAGGGTGACAGAGCAGTGGAACAGGCTGCCCAGAGAGGTTGTGGAGTCTCCTTCCCTGGAAATATTCAAAACCCACCTGGATGCGGTCCTGTGCACCCTGCTGTAGGTGTACCTGCTCAAGAAGGGGGGTTGGACAAGACTACCTCCAGAGGTCCCTTCCAACCCCTACCATTCTGTGATTCTGCTTCTTTTTTTTTATTAAACCTTTTTCCTACAGCACTAAACAGGAGCCTACCTTTGGATTTTAAGGAGGATTTTCTGCCTCTCTGTTGCTGTAACAGACACTCTCTGGCTTTAAAAGGAAATCTGGTTCATCTGGAATTGCCCTGTCATCAGTAGAAGATTTGCAGTTCCCTAAGAAGGGAGGGACTTATCCCTAGGAGTTGCACTTCTGGTTCCTCTCCATACTCACTAGGGCTGAGTAGAGAAAACCCAAAGAAAGATGAACTATCATGTTATAACGAGGGTGGTGGTGGGGAGGAGAGGAGGAGGTTTCTCAAGCGCAAATTTTATGCTGTTGTTCAGAACAACCCACTCTTCTTGCCCAGGAGGCTGCTTTAGTGCTTTTGTGAACATAACAGGTTCTCCAGCTAAAAATGAAATTAACTCTGTTATTTTGAGATACTGTAATTACCGCAGTGAATATGCTCTTTGCCTTCTTCCTTTATTTGCTCTAGGGTCAAAACCTCTCATCTGTTACCACAGAAGCATATACTTGCCAGCTGCAGTACTGTAGTGTCAGGGTTTGGATCATACTTTACAGAAAACATCAGAAACTGGATCTGTAACTGCCTCCTCGACTGACCTGCTGGGCATGGCCTTGTCTGGTTCCACTCCTGAGTTTGTCACCAGAGAGTTGTCTGTAGGGACCAGCTCCCAATCAGCCTTCTGTCAGGCTGCTCTGGATGCAATTATTCTTTGATTTACCTTCGAACATGTGGGCTTCACTCCCCTTTTTCTACGTTCAAAATTAGACTTTTCCAGAGCCTGTATTTACAACTTTTCCAGAGGAAATAAGAAGTGTCTTGTTATGTTTGATTTATTAGAAAGTTCCATGAGGAAGCTATCACACAATGCAGACTACATCTCTTGCAAGGAAAATGTAGAGAACTGCAAATGCAACTCAGAATCTCCCATGAGCCAAAGTAACTTTAAATAAACTACTTCATAAAGAAGTGCAGGCCTACTAATATGTCCTCTAATGGCAGTGACAAAGCTCCCATTTACAGCACTTCCCTGGCCCAGGATCACACCTCAGCCTTTCATTATTAGTTCAGGAGTTGACAACCTGTCTTAATTCTGACGTTGATGATGTCAGTTATGGAATACCTTTCAGTTCCGTCTAAACAATTTACATACATATGCATAACACAAAGCAAACAGTTCTATTCAAGTTCTCATTTTTATATACAGAATATACAGAAAGGACAGCCGGGGTGGTTTACTATTTTAATATCAATATCAATTATATTTTCATTGGTTTTAGATTTCTTAAAATTAACTGTATTCCTTCATCAGGGGTCAAATGTTTGCATGACAACACATAGAACCATCCAGTATTTGTTGACAGTGACAGATACACATATATTCTATGCAATAATCACTTAGCATATGATGTTAAACATATCTTACACAAGCAATTCACATTTTTACAGGAACTAAGACTTCAAACTTTAATTTTCTGGAGATTTGTGTCATCTTCATGTTATTAGTGGGCAAATAGTAATATCCATTAATCTTACTGATTTATAACAGCTTAAGTGTATTTTTTTCTTATCCCAGTGGAAATAAATTCACCTTTGCTGTCTGGATACCATTAGGCTTCAATCCACTTTTTATGGTTGATGTCAAGCAAAGGAGAGCTTTGAGGCCCAGCCCTTGCTAAACAGAGGGCAGTCAGGAGACACATTCCCAGTGCTCATTATTAGTACTCTTGCTAGGTGTAAATTTTACCATTTATGGAATATGGTTAAGGATGCAGCCAAATGTTTAACCTACCATCCATATTTCTCATCATAGGTGAATACAACCTCCACCCCACCCTCCTTTGCCTCTTCTTTTCTTTTGAAAAGGACAGCATATTGGCTTGTGAGTGTAACAGAGCGTGATTCTGACAAGACATGATTATTTTAAATAAATAATCTATCTTTAAACAAAAAATGAACACCAAAAAATTATATGCTAAGTCTGCTAGCAAGGAAAGAACAAGTATAGTGAGTTTCTTGGCTCTTCAACAGTGCTTTGCAGTTCTGCTTCTAGACCAGCTCAGCTGCAGAAACATTTCAGATTCGAAATTGACAACTTGAATGGAAACATGCTATTTGCAGGATAGTTAATTTTTTACTGATTAAATATAAAACGATGAAAATTAAATTTTGTTCTTTGGGTATGTGTTAAGCAGAAAACTCAGCACACAAACCAGTTCTAAACAACCTGGTAAAATGAATTCTGCCTTCTAAGAGGTCCGAGGACTTCCCAGCTCACAGCCGTACTATCCTCAGAGCAGCGTCATGGATGTCACCTAAACCACTGCCAGTCACCAACACTGTACACAGAATACATCAGATGAAAGTGTGATATATTTGATTAGAAGGACCCTGATTTTTAAATGGTACTGAAAAGACTTCCACACTGAATTTCCAAGTTCAGGCTCCCATGAAGTCTGAATGGTCACAACTACAATAAACAATACAGGTGAAGCCAAGCAGTTATTCTCACACATAAAAAATAACTCACTATTATTTAGCATTTTTTTAATTGGAGTGCAGCACAGATACTTTCCCTGAAACAAAAACTTCAAAACATTTATGAACATATCTGTCAAAAATATTAAATACATACATTTAAAAATATCTAAAACACGAACATTTAACAAAGACGTATTCACAATGTAACTTCTCCATCATTTACAGTATTTATCTCAAATACTGTAAGAGGATGCAAGACTGAAAATATATGTATTTTAGAGCTATCACAGAGCATAGAAAATATAGGAAAATATCCCACTAACATTTGGCACAATATAAATATTCTACCCCAAGAGAGAAAACAAGTGTAGTCTTTCGTCTGACACAGATTATTATTCATCACAAATCATGACGTTACATCAGAGAGCTGTTGCTCATGCAACAGCAGCTCTGGTTTTAGTCGGGAAAAACAGGCTGAAAGCTTGTGAGCGGGGGACACAGTGGTCTGTGAGAATGCATGTTTAGGTACTTAGCCATTTAATTTAGCTGGATAAGAAACAATGTAATGTTTTCCTGTTGTTAAACATTGCCATCTGTATCTCTGGCACACAAATTAAAAAAAGAAGGGTGTGACCATTAAAAGTACGTGTCCTGAGATTTCCTTCTTCAGGGGGCAAAGAGGTTAAACTGGAAAAGCTGATCTATGTATAAATCAGGAACACATGTGGTAATGAGAACAAACAGCAGCCAACAGGCAGGCGGGGAGGACTTCTCCAGGCACAAAATGAGATGGACAAAAATACCATCTACTGGAAAGGGAGTAGAGCAACTGATTTTCACTTTGAAATTGGTAAGTTTAACCAGTTCTCTTAAGTCTTCATAATTATTTAAGTACTCATAATTAACTCTGAGTTTTAAAACTTGGTTTAACTGCAAAGTTGTCTGTCCAGCAGCGGAAAGCAGCATTGCTTTAGCAGTAATACTGGTTTCTATCTGTAGAAAATCAGATGTGATCTTAAAGAAACACATGTAACAGGATCTATGTGTTTAGTATCTGAGTGAAATAACAAAACAGTGCAGACGTGCGTAGACTTCATCTTAAAGTTATGAAATGTTTGTGTCTGCAGCCTACCTACTGGAAGTAGATACCAACAGATAGTCTCCTACTCAGGCTGAAACAGTTTTGCTTGATTTCTCCGGAGATAAACAGAATATTTAACATAGTAAGTTACAGTTCACTTAAAGCTAAGAAATACAATACAGTTGTGAATAATAATCCTTTTGATCCAATGCATCTGTATACCAGTGGCAGGCCCCCAAAATATTAAGTCGATGAAAATAAGTTTTTATCTTCACCATAAGACTTGTTCTTGACACAGACAGAAAAAATAAAGAAAACATTATGGATCACAAAGCACTGAATTTTCAAGTGTAAAGTCATACCAAAATCTTGATAAATTGTCGTTGATGTCGTAGGTGAGCAATCGGTCAGGAACGTCATTATGGGTGCCCTGTACTGCTAACACATGTGGTGCTAGGGCAAAGGGTACGTCACTCAGAAGATCTGACATGAAAGGGCTGCTTTCCAAATTTTGACTCCTTTCATTTCCCACCGCTGCACTTGATACAGTCAACTGCGATCGGTGGCCTGTATTTATCTAAAGAGGACAGAAGAACAGAAGTTCAGACGTTACAAATCAGGCAGCTAAGGCTTTGTACATAGAACCATCATGACCTACTAATAAATGAAAACAAAAAATAAAATAATAAATAAAATCAGTTTCAGAGTTTGGTTCAGGTAGATCTAAAAGAGCAATTCTTAATACCTGTTGATATAATTTTTGGGTCAGGTTGAGTTGAATTAAGGCTAAAACAACATTAGCTTTTTTTGAATGATTAATGGGATTTCTCCACCTAATGTTACTCTGCATTTATGAAACCCATAAGGCTAGTGGGACTTTTTGTCATTATGTCCAGGCTTGTTTAGGGGAAATTACTTCATATAATTCCTTTCATAAACTGATGAAGCTCCATCTTGCGTTCCCCCTGTGCCTTTTCAGAAGTTGTCCAACAAAGGCATGACTTTGATGATTAAAAAACACTCCTATCCCAGTTATTTCAAAGTGTTAGTGATGTTGCTTTCCAGTTTGAAATGGAATTGCATGACTGGCTGGTGAGGTCTATTATATATGGTAATATATGCATTGCCAAATACGTGCTTTATAGAAAAACATAGTTAACAAAACTTAAAAAACCAACAAAAACCCCTGAACCAAAACCAACAATGAAATAAAAAACCCCCTGCCACACAGAAAAAATCAATATAATTTACAGAAAAGACCAGCAGATAGGATGCTGGACCCAATAGACTTGCAAGCTTTGGTATTGGCCTACCAATATGATCTTATTAAGTGTCTATCCTAAAACTTCTACTGTTTCAAAAACAAAGAAAAGACTATGTCCTCTGCCTCTAGAAATCACATCTAACTTGTTTTACTATTTATAGCAATAAAATGCTATGAAAACCGATAGCTCTCACATCATCTCTAGGAGTAAGTTGTTTGTTATATGTATTTCTATTTTGTATAAGCACACATACAGAAATATTCAGTAATTTGTTCAAAAGTGCTTAACAAGTCATGTCAGAGCCAAGAACATTAGACATAAATTTCTGATTGCAGTCCCGACTTCTTCCTTTCAACCTCCATACTCAGCACACATCCAGAAAAATCCAAAGCTTACACTGTTATTAGGGAAGGGAGAGCACCGAATGCTTTAAACGCTGATTCGTGTTCAGCTGATTGTAAGACTTAAATGGATCTAGTTGTATGGAGGTCGCTTTCATCCTAAATTATTCCAGGATTTTTAGGGGAGTTGTACTGCTTAAGATCTGACCTGTGCTGGAGTTGAACTTTACAGATCATGGTTGTTACAGAGAACCTGAGGTTGTGGCTGTTTGACAGAAGGACAGTTTGGGCAGTGGGGTGACGGTGGGATTGTTTGTTTCTTAGCCTGGGAGTATGTAATACAGCTAAGCATTTAGCCAGGTAAAAGGCACTCCATCTCCTTCTCAAAGGGAGGACTGGGTTTGATTTGAACGCAACGTGAGCACTAGTCATTCCTTACACAACCCAACATTTCATCTAGTAGGACAGATAACAAACGTTAAACCTTCCATTAAACTGTCAACAATGAAGTAGATAATCTTGCCAATCTAAGTCAGTTCAGAGTCAGCACTTGTCCTAGGTGATGGAGGAAGCTCGCTCCTCCATAAGCTACTGGGATAGAAGGGATTAATGGTGCCACACGCTCTGAAATGGACCCTCATTTGGAAGCTTTTGTTTATACTCGCGATGACTAGAAACCTAAAGCTTAAGATAAACTTTCCAAGATCCATTACTATTATGTCACAAGATAATGATGTAAAATTTCTTAAGGTTAAGAAGTTTTAACAAAAGGAATGACTGCTAGGTATAACTACTAACCTTACTGGTTACGATGCAATACAAAAGACGAGTGAATTAGCTCCAAAGGAGGCAAATGAGGAAAGCTCCTTCCTACTGAGCTGCTGGGATTCACTTCCCAGTACAAATCCCATTTGATTTCCCCCTCTCTTTCAGATCACCTTCTGGCTAATTGCTATAAAACATTTTATTTTATAGGTATCAGAAAAGGAAAGAGTAGTCCCATCTTTGTCTATTCTTCTAGGCCACTTCAGAGCCTTCTGGAGATAGACAGGGTATGTCACTGGGTTTCTCCTGCTTTAACAATATTCTCTAAGCTATTATAATACTGACATGTCTGCACTACATAATTCCTACAGCTACAGTTTACAGATATTTTTTCTTGTTCTTTTACTTTCCCTAGCTTTACTTTTCTCAGTTCTGTATTCTTATGAGTAGCTAACAGCTCTTCAGAAAGCTACAGGCAACAGCAGAGGCAAGAGTTGATAAAGAAGATTTCTTTTGGCTTTCCTTACTGATTCTGGTACCTTTAGAGGGCAGGGAAAATAGGAAAGCTAGCAGAGAAGTCAGGAAGATAGCCTGCATAGTTCTACTGCAGCTTTTCAAGCTCTGAGCAAAAATCCATGGGCAATAACACCATAAGTCTGTGAGTTCAGGAAAAATCTTAAAACCTCTTGTACTTGTCTGTTCTAATCAGCACAGTTATCTTCAAGTCAAAGATCAGCAGCTCTCTCTTTAAAAGGGATCTTAGCTTCTATAGCTGTTAACTGATAACACTTAGAGGGAAGTCTTCCTTCTTGTCATGGCCAAATAGGCTCAAGTTGTGCATCATAACAAAATTCATAAACATCTTCAGCTATAGACATTCTCTTGCGAAGAACACTGCCAAACACACAGAACATTTATCTACATTAATTATATTTATCTGAAACCTTCCCCCCCAATACTTCAAATAAGTACTTAAATTTGTAGCTGCTGTAAACTTAAAAACTTCCCTTAATTTCTACTCTGCATGAATTTGTTACATTCCCTCTTGAAAGAAACCTGTGGAGCATTTATTGAGGTGCTGGTATTTGCTTGTATTACATCAGTCCAATATTCTGAAGGGGAGAGCGGAGCCAGAAAGCCCCAAATGAAAAACAGGAAAAGGTTACATCTAGGAATCAATTAAACAAGATCTTCAAAGACCCTTCTGCCTCTCCCCACTCCCACATACCAGGGAAAAATGATCCCTCACTTGCTGTCCTATTCCCATAGCTCAGATGATAATCAGAAATCCCTAGAATCTAATGTTTATTTTGTTTGGCAAATTATACTTTTATGAACACCTGTTTGTATCTTCATTGTCCCACAAACTGGATGAACTCAATTTACAATGCAAATTAGACTATCATGTGGCAAAACTAACTTCAAAGAGGAAAAAAAAAAATCAGAGTGAGCACAAAGCATCTTGGATCTTTTTTTCTCCAGAAACCTTACATTTGTTAGAAGGGTACCAAACGGGCAGCCCCAGAAATTAAAATCCTTTCTGCACACAGCAGATACCATGTATCAACAATGATAGAGCAAGAATCAGCTTTTCTTACTCTCAAGCCCCACTCCATGTTTCAAAGCAAGACTGCAGTAAGGAAGGATGAATTACATTAGAATTATTTTACTGTTAAACATCATTTTAGCATATGCAATCTCTGCATACTGTCAGTGAGGTTCTTAATAGTCTATAGATTCTGATACTAGTTGAACAGTCAAAACAGTATCATAAATGGCTGGGAGCAACATAGTACAGATAAGTTAGGAACAAAGAAAAGTGTCAGGTCAGTATAACAAATGCCGTAATCTGATCTCGGATCCAATGGTCCCAATGTACCCTGTCCCTCATGAGAAGGTCTTGGGTCCAATATGACAAGATCAGTTCACAGCATAAATGAGAAAAGGACTCGAGATTTACTGTTTCAGTTTCACACATAAACCACTACTGTCTGTCCCATGAAAATGGCTATTTTTCACTATCTTCAAATGTTCACATTTACTTTTTCATTTATAGCAAGTCACATTTTATGTTACTATTATTGGACTGACATCTCAACAAATTATGTAATCGGAAAAATAAAAAACCTGGGGAGGATGATTCTTTAATGCAGTATGCAAAACCCAATCATGGTGGAAAAACACTGGCCAAAGTTAACCTGGAAAGTTAACTGAAGATAGGCTGCTGGAAAACTCTGTCATGTTTGCAGTTTAACTCCTTGAATACTGTGGAGCCCATGCCTTTATCTAGTACACAGTGTGTCATATGCGTTATGGTATAAATTACATTATCTATTAGGTATCTACTTACAAAGAAAAAAGCTCCTGTCCTGAACAATTCAGGTTGAAAGAAGTAATTTTTCAGTTCTGCCTAGCACAGTCATTACAGGTAATCATTGCCCTTTGCTATGCAGAATTGTTTCTGAGCACTCTTACAGTGATATTTAGATATCACTAGGCCTCATGTGCAAGACCTTATCAAACTAGACATATTTTTGTGCTTCCAAATCATTAAGAAATCCTTTAAATGGGCTAAGACATATTTCACTCATATGCTGGAGAATCCACATCAGTGAAAAGACCTTGGTGAAGCCAACCTGACCGGCAGGCTTTTACAGTGACTGTGGTAAAGTGATGAAGAACTGGACACTATACTAGAGAGCATCAGTCACCCATCTGTGCTCAGATCACCCAAGTGGGTTACAATGCAAACACCAGCACAAAGCTATGTGATGCAATCGAAGTAAAAGTTATGTTTTCACGTGTGCATTCTTCAAGCATATATAGAACTGCAAGTCCTAGAGAATTTGATATCCCACATTAGTCACACTGGTTTCTACTTAAATGCCTAACTTATTTATCCAGAATACAATCTATTCAGGGCATACTCTCTGGACATTAGCTAAACACATCACTGCCAAATGCTATGACACACAATCCTGCTATGAGAAACATGAATTGAATGCACTTAGAATATCACCAAACAGCAGGGAGTCAAAAATCAGTTAAAATTACAGAAGGTATGGTAATCAAATTTAATTCAAATAAGCAAGGTGTTTTCTTCAATCTTGGTTCGCAATCCAAATGAACAGGGATAAAAGAAACACTATGTAAATATATACGGTAGCTGGCCACCAGAGGCTAATTGTGCTGTGACGGAAAGGGTGTTGTATGTTATTTTAAAACTAACAAAGTATAAAATTATTCTCTAAAGTAAATTCTTCCTTTTTGCTTTTTTTTTTTTTTAATGTTTCTCAGCTGCCTTTAAAAACATCTAATTTGCTGCATCTCTGTGCGCTAACCATGAAGTCTGCCAAGAGTCTCGTAAGGAAGAAAAAATGCATAGTTTACAATGTAGTGAGAAGCTGGATTTACAGTGCTCTGAAGGAGAATCAAAGATCAGTGCCTGCATTATTATTATCCAAACTATTGAACAAGATTTTCTAACAAAGTGGTTCATTTAAAGAAATTTTTACTTTGTTAAAAAAAAAAAGGGTTTTTTTCCAGACGCAGACCCATTTTCCTTAAAAAGACAGCCTTGAGAAACAAACAGCACATTCAGCCTTCCAAAATTTTTAGTAAATATCCAGCAATATCATAATTATGACAGAGACCTACAACGCTACTGATGATACAGAAATATTATCTTTATTTCAGGCAATTTTGTAGTATTACAGCAAACAGTGTATCATAATGTATCTCAAAATTTATTCAGCATTATGCAGTTATTTCTGATGTACCTGGAAATGGAAATTGTCTTAGGGGATTGTTCTTCCAATTGTGTTTCAGTTGATGCTTTTTAGGGTATTCACTGGGCCTTTTTAGAAAATTTGTAGGAATTCCAGAGTGAGCATCTCCACTGATGACAACAATTCACTTTTTAAGTAAGAACAGTAATGGCAAAGAGGAACAGAGGGAAAAAGAAAAATTACTTACAAGGCACTCTGAATGTTTAGCACTTTGTATTCAAAAATCTCAGCTAGGAGAAAAGGATCAGTAAAACCTTGCTGGAGGAGGAAAAATTGCATGACATGATAGTTTTTAAATGTCACAAAAAAACCCAACCCAAAACATCAACAACAAAATGCCCCCACACCCAAACACACCAGTAGGTACGTGACCTACATCCTTACAGAACTGTAAGCAGGGAAGAAACTCACCCAGATAAGCATAATACAGATGCCCCTGAGATGGTTCAGAAAACCTCACATGAATCATGAGAGCTGCTATTCTTTCAAGGCTCACTCAAAAGTTTAGTCAGCATCCCCTCCAGGGACTCAAGAAAAAAGTTATTTCTGTCTGGGAGAACAAAAGTAGATGGAAGAAGTAGTGCTGGAGACCTTGCAGTAGCTCATTGCCATATCCAAATGGCTTCTGGTCGCTTTTTTTCTTTTTTAACAGAAATGCAGTGAATGGGATTGTAATACTAGCCTAAGATTGGTGTTGCCAGTGGTTGCCATAGGGCAGACTTTGACACTGAAAGCTTTGGGCTAAGATCGAGTTCTTGGAGAGGCTTTTAGAAGCAAGAATGGCTGTCAGTGGAAATCAGCTTTCCCATTTGCTTTGGGCTCTTGTTTCCCAGCTTCTTATGACTCCCATTCTGTAACACAACAGTGATTTGTCTTTCTTAAAAAGCTCCTGCTACCTGTATAAATTTTGTGTGATTAGTAGGCAGCATGTTTTTTCTCCATTTATCAATATTGCTGTTCCGAGTAAAACAGAACCAGATTTTAAAACAAGCATTTAAGAATATTTTTACTGATTTGTGACATACATTTTAGATATTTTTCTTTTTCATTTTCCTCTTTAAAGCATGCTTTTCAGCTGTTCCTTAGACTAGAAGGGAATCAAGGTCAAGTTAATGTTGCTGAAATCTTAAAGAAAAAAATTCTAAAGAAACAGTGAAAAGTGCCTCTGACATTCTACAGTTTTTCATTATTATAGCAAAGCTCCCCACAGAGTATCCTGGCTTGCAAAGAACAGTAGGGGAATCTTTGCTGAACCACACTTTCAGTATCAATAGTCATGTACATTTGTACATCCTTATTGGCTTAAAGCAATTAGAAAAGTGTAATTATTCAGAACTAGCTTTTCCCCTAACATAGGAACAATTTGATATTTTAAATGCAGAATGAACTTTCTGTAATTAGTACATGCTCCTTGCTCCCTCAAACAGCTAAAACTGTTCATCTCTGCAGAGGGGAAGAACTGCAAGGTTGCCATTGGAACTCTGGATACTCCGAACATTCCACAGTTAAAGTGTGTTAGTTTAATTATCCTAGTAAATACTGAGACACCTGTGAGTTTTATTTATGAAACACTTACAGAATGTAATTCTACCCTGAAAAGCATTCTTAGGTACCACAAAAGACTGCATATCTAGTGTCTACACCAACTATCTCATTTGTTCTTCCTAGAAGAAAAAAATTGGTTTTCAGTAACAATTTCACAAACTCAAACCAGAACAAGATTAAGGTTCTGCTTTTACTCAATCCCCTAAAATAACAACTGGGCCCAGGAAATATTTGGAGGGGGGTTGGTGAAAAATTTAGCAAATATATTGAACTTAATATAAGCAAAATTGTATAATGATATTTTTATTCCCAATTCCTACTTTTACTCCTTTATTCCTCATTCCTATTATTTAATTCAATAGTTGTTTAAAGACAGAGAACTATAACATCTCAAATGTGGGCATCTAGAATACGAAACTATAAAATCGTGAACAGGGATAAGATGCAACGTGAAGAAAGACTGCAGAACTAAGAGAAAGCAGAAATAAGAAGCAGAAAAGGATTCTAAAACTTGATTAAAAATGCTAAGCCTTACTTTCCCACCATAACTAAAATAATTACACTCATCTTTCCTTCTATCCCAACCAATTTTAGCACTTTTGAATCTGATAATTGAAGAGCTGTATCAGCATTTACGCCCCCTCAGTAGCAGGGTTCCTGTTCTTGCTGCCTCCCTGTGCCTCTCTGGAGGCCCCTGAGCATAGGGCACTGTCCAAACAGGTGAATTTTGGACAACGTTCCCCTCTGCAACATGGACATTGTGATAAGAATTATCTTAGCAGAAAGAGGGAGATGTGGGTTCAAGTAAGGAACAGTTTATCTAGTTCCTCTGTTGCTTTGAAGTAGTATGCACACTGTTCACAGCAAAGATCTCATACACCATAATAAGCAACGTGAACAATATTCAGCACACTGTGCTTCAGCCAGTGCCAGGAAATGTTGCTAACTAGGCCAGATATTCTTTTTTCTTTTTTGTGTAGCACGTATGTGGAAAGATTAAAAAGTTCATGAAAACTACTATAGTAAGTAAACTGCAAGCCAGAAGAACTGTAATTGAAAATGCAGGCAGCTCTAGACACCCAGCAGTGCATTCCACAGCCACAAATCAGAAGTGAAGGACAAGTCAATATATTCCAAAATGAATAGAGAAGTCTGATAAATGCTGATAATGGATTTACTCTGTAACTTCAGTGTCATCCAAAAGCACAAAGCACTCAAATTTATTTTGCTGCTACCTTCATTCCTGATGTAATATAAACTCAGATATTAACTATTAAAATTCGGTATGTTTTTGATTTTTAGATATTTTATTTTTATATAGTAACATTATTATTTAAATGTAAATTAATATTTAAATATACAACATACTAATAATAATTACTGTTAATATTTAGATATTAATAGCTCAGATATTAACTGAAATACAGTTCAAAGTTTGAAGCAACTTTGAACCATGAATGAATTCTTCATATGTGGGGTGATAATTTTTAAATAACTAAGATGCAAATGTTACACCCCCCACCCCCCCGAAAATACTCTTTTAACAGAGCTGGAATCAGGAGGAAAGGCTATATTTTAACTTTTCAATGTAGCCAGAGACTATACTAAGAAATGAATTTTTTATAAAACTTTAATTGCATATTCAAATAAACAGTATTTAAATAATCCATTTTAATTTAGCAGCTACATTTGGTCAATGTAGTTAGTGACAACAAGATTTGAGTTTCTCTCTACTGCTCCAAGCAAAAAAATATCCTGAAGACTTTTTGGGAAGCTGATGTCCTGAATAGGAGGAGCTTAGACAAACTGGATCTCTGCCTCCATGTCTCTGCCCCTTGTTCCCAGCCTCTGCTACTGCAGAAGCTCCAACATGGTAACCTGCTATGGCAGGAAAAAGATGACAGTTTCTCTGAGATGGTAGATGTCCATAGAGCAGAACCTCTAAAAAAAGAGGAAGAATACTGCATTGTCTTATTATTCTACTACGTGTATGAAAATCCAAGGACTTGAATGGGAAAGGAAGCTGTCTACTTAAGAAAAGAACTTAGACAATTAAACGTAAAAGAAAATACTTAGCAAACATTGTTTCACAAAAAAAGTCAATAATTTTTTCAGCAAATTGGAACAACTGGGAAAAGCTGCATAAATCAGAAGTTATTGTTTTGAGAAGAAAAGGAAATCTCTCCTTGAGTAACTGAGGTAGTCAGCAACATCCGTGAAATGTCTCCCTAGAATGTTAGTATCAGTGAGAGGAAAAAGACAGAGGGATAACAATTTCCACCTACAATAAGAGGAAAGGAAAAGGAAATTATCTTGGGTTTGGTTTTCAGAAAAAAGCTAATTAAGTAGAGTGAACAGAAAAGAATTACTAGTCTGAACCCAGGTGAAGCTTCTTCCAGTGATACCTGCGAACATGTCCTCAGCTGTGCTTTCAGAAGTTCTGTTAGGTAACTAAACCCCTGGATCTTCATAATGGTCTCTCTCCCCAGTCTTGAAGAACATAAATAGATTCTCAGGCAGATGCGTGACTAAAAATTGCTGTATTAAGTGCTTTATTCTGAGGTTTTTATCATGCTGCTTAAAAGTCAAGCATGTGGCAAGACTAGCAATATGTCCTACTTACAAATTTAAAATATTCTAATGCCAAAAAAGTGAATTAGGCAAGTGTCTCCTAACACAACTTTCCACCTGCTCTCCATAAAGATTCAAGTCAATAAAAGAAAGGAAGGATGGATATTTGACTTTAAGTTCCTCCATACATGGTGCGTAGCTGGAGCACTTGTCAACAGCACCTTCAGCAAAGAGCTTACCAGGAGCCAGAGTCTGTAAAACTTCAATCTACAATCAGTAACAAGACTGAGTTGTCCTCAGCACCTACTGCTTAGGCTTTTGAGGTGTAGGAATAAAAGCACGATGACTCTTAAAGCAGTAAAGGACCAAATAATTAATTAAATAAATAAAAGGAAACAAATATTGGTCATCTCATTCAATCAAGGTGGCCTCTTTCAGCCTCCTGGTTCTCTATGGAGGGAAGATAATTGGACCATATGAAAAGGAAGATGGGTACTTCTTTGGCTTTTAAAATAGATTTGTTTTTATCAAGCAGGTCTACTAATTACATTACAACATTAGAAAAGTAGTCTTAAAATTTGTAATACTGTTGAAGCAAAGGAAAGAAATTTGCAAAAAAATAATTTCCATTTTATCTTGTATTTTTAAAGAGTGCTCCAGAACAAAATTTGACTATGTACTACCCAATGGACAGTCTTTCACAAGTCTGATACGCCTGAGGAGTAGTGAAGTTTTGGGGACTTTTTTAAGGTAGAAATTACAGCAGTAGCACATAATGGTGAAAGGATCAAACCACACTGATGGAAAGTACAGAAAAACATATTTCTGTCTTACAAATATTAGCACTTTCAACTGAAATGAGACAGTTTTCATGTCATGTTTCCTTTCCATTCAAATGGACTGCCACTGCTGTCTGTGTTTTGGAGGTTTTTTTCCCCTGAAAGTGGCAGTGAAACCAACCTAAAGACATTGTTACTTTCCTTACTTGGTGTTTAGAGTAATTATTATTAAGCTGCCCTATACTAACTAGTCTTTCAGCCACCATTTTCCACTAATGCATCATGCTGTAAATATCACTGTTCCATCAGGCTGTATTAGCACTCAGTCTCACCAAGTGATGTATGATCTACATTGCATTTTAGATCAATTTTAATATTTGGAAAGACCAGAAGGGTTGCTCCCAGAGGCAGGATGACTGACCAATCAATTTGTTGACAGCAGCAAAGTGAAGCAGCATTACTGGCTTTTAGTCCAACCGCATGTGTTTGGGCAAGAGATACAGGGTAATCAGTAGTTTTATCTGGGGATTAAGCTAGTCAGAAGATCCCAAAATTAGAGAAAGGCTAAAAAGTGTGATGGGAACATCTGGGCACCCAATTTGAGCATCTTCTGCTACAAATAACCATCCAATGTAACTGAATAAGCATGCAATAAAGTCAGGCATATAGTGAGTCTCTGCCAAAACTAAACAGGGAGGTATGCCAATTGTGCTTCGGGATACATGTGCCTTGGTCACTATTTGGAGTATATCTTCCTTTATTAAAAACTCGCTCTCTAAATGAAGAGGCTGCCAATCAGGCCAATTTTACTATTTAATGAACTCTTTACATGCGGGTATGTACATTGCTATTTATAGGCACTAAATGACGAAAATATACCATGCTTTCGTGCTGTTCTTTCCCTATAGGAGGTGTTTTTGTCTTCTGTTGCTCAAACCTCACCAATCATACAGACCAACCACAGCACTGACTCCAGACTCCACAGGCAGGGCTGTGGGACGGAGGGACACTTCAATCCATTTGTTGTGTTTATGTGTACTTGCTGGCCAGACAGAACATTCAAGTCCCATCCTAAAAGACTGTAAGGCTTCCTCAGTTCTTGTCATAGTGAAAACTCAACTGAAGTTAAACAAAGGGTTTTAACAGTATTTCACACTTGCAAAGTGCTATAGAAAAACACTTTGTAAGAGAGAGCTGCATTGCTTTTTTGAAAATGAACTGTTTTCTAAGTTCAGAAAGGAAGCTGGTGACAACCATGTTAATTCACATCTCTCAATTCCCACTCCAGTTCCCTATATCTAAAAATATAATACTTCCCTTTAAGAAAAAGACAATTGATGTAGCATTCTTGACATTACTATGATTACTAGTATCTGAAATAACCCCAGCTGTGTATCATGTTACACAGATAAAAAGTCTAACTATTCACCTTTAGAATTGAGAAAAACCCTACAAGGTGATAGTCTTACAAGACAGCCCCAGGTCTTACTGGTTGACCCTGGGTCAATAGATCGCACAAATCAGAGTTTATAAAATCTTGTTTGTGAGGCTATAGCAACTTATCCTTTGTGATGTGCAGAAGCACGTGTATGTGTGTGTGTATATATATGTAATATGTACACACACCCTTCCCTCTCCCGCAGCTTGCCCAAATATTGAGGGCAGACATAAGTCCCCTGGTCCACACATTCTGGAGTTCTTCCTAACATGAAAAGACCTCTTAAATATTTTGGTCAATTATCAAACAGATAGCAATATGAACATTACAATATAATGAAGCTTTATAAAGTAAATATGCTATTGCATAGCAATAGTTGTACCATGTAATGGTTGATTTTTTTAACTGACTGGGCTATTTACCTTTGTTCTCAGTAAGGTCACAACCATATACTGTGCCCTTCTTATCATATGGTAGCTCTACTTTGTACACACTTTTGATCTGTGGCTGCACATGGATCCCCCAAAGGACTGTCAGCTATTTACTATACATGCAAAGGATGGAGGGAGCTAAGAAAGATGATGTCCACTGCAGATGCCAACACTGAAAACTAGTCATCCTTCTTTAAAGGTAATGTCAAAACTTCACTTCCTATAGCTTATGATCATGCACAATAGTTGAGTAAAACATAAGATCTTTCTTCTGATGGTACCAGCACTCAGAGAAAAAGTACATACTTGATGACCTGCTGCAGACTTATACCAGTCCATTCTAAGAGTGGATAATTTCATTAAGTGATTATTGCTTACATACCCAATTAAGAAGAGAGAATATATGGACCAACATGCTTTAAAGGCTTTATAGGTGAAAAAGAAGATCTTGCAGTTAATATGACATATGAAAAGCAATTAATCTAACCAGGCCATGACTAGAGTTCTAGCTTACGAGAGCTTAAAAAAAAAGCACCAATCTAAGCAGCAACATTTTCTATAGACACTGTATTTTGTCAAAATGAAACAAACTAATCACAAACGTTGGCCAATAATTTTGAAGTACAAACCACCTTCCCTAAAGCAAATGTAGGGAATTTAAAATGATGCAGTAAATCTAGCGCAGAACAGCCTTCTTGAGATTTTAAATATGGGACCCTCTGAACCATAAAATAAGAGTTGGGTGACAATCCGTAATAGCTCCTTTTCCAGTACCTTGTAAAAATAGTCCAGACAGCCAAGCTTTAGTAAAAACTGGGCAATAATAGGTCTGGAAGAGCCAATTAATTTAAAGAAAAAAAAAAAAAAAAAGAATAACATTAGCATTATTCATGCCCTGGAATTATATCAGGTGATCTGCTCAGAAGGATATCCTAAAAGTCTACCAACTTCAGCAATACTTGCTAATTTCTCTAGATGAGTGAAAAGAAAATGAAATTAATTTTTCCCCTACTCTGTACATGCACAACTCCCACTATCTCTTCCTTGACATTTTATAACTCATACTACTTCTGTCCTTCCAGTTGACTAATATGACCCCTAAGCAGATGCCTAGGAAACTGTTATTTACATCTATTCAGAATCCTTACATAGCAGCTTTACAAAGGATCAATTTAATGAGGATATTATCTGCCAATTCAGATACAAAAATATTTTTTCTAATTTATTTAGATACCTGCCCAAAACAGTGCACATCAGTGTCTATATGCAGAAAACCACAGATAATTTTAAATTTACTTCAGGAAACACGGGCTTTCTTTCTGCTACGTTCTCAGCTTATAGTAGCAAGTTATGAAAACAAAGGGCACAAGAACCATAACAGAACTATTGCAACTCATAAAGAAAACTATGTCCTATGATGATAAGTATCACAGCAAGGTATATAATTAAGAGTGGCTATAACAACAACATATAAATTAGATAATTATGGATTAAGCAATCCCTTGGGGGATTCTCTCTTGCCCTAGAAAACATCTAACAAGCTCCTTAGATAGAAGGCAATAGCTATTAAGTATTTGAGGGAGAAATAGGACTATAAAGAACAACAAAAAAAAAGAACACACAGCAAAAGAAAAAAAAAATTTTAATTTACAATCTAAAGACGGCTCTCATTTTTGGTAGTTTATTTTAATACACTTATTGGTACAGTTTTCACCCGTTAAATCTGCTGATGTCTGTTGGCTAAAGAGCATGTGTCAGATTATCAAGAAATGCAGTATCAAATAAACACGAGCTGCTTCTTAAGGTGACAGTAGGGATATACAAAGCACTGCAGCTATTACCAGAAATGTAATTTTTTTTGTTGTTGTTGTTTCTTACATCAATTTAATAATCCCAGGTGTCCTAGACACCAGACATACAATAATCTTCATAAATCCTAATTCACAGCCATACCATCTGTCAAAAATATTTTTTATGTCTCCTAATAGATATGCTCCATAATTGCTCTCACAGTAGGACAAAAATACATGGTTGCACTAATTTGCTTTACCAATGGAATAGCTCATTATCAAAAATAACCCCACCACATTACTAGGGTTTCTAGCACTCTTCATATATCAAAACTAACCTTTTCATTGTTATTTTCTCTAACCTTAAATTCCCAGTGAAAGCAAATAAAGATTGAATTATCTGGAAATTGTACTACAATAATGGAAAACTCGCAAGCATGAAAAAATAAACCCGTAATATCTCTTTCTATTATGATGGTGTTGCAGTTAAAATTAGAAGCTTTGTATTTCAGTGTCACAAAGAGACTAATTTAAGTTCTCAGCCCTGCAGAGCGCTAAGCATTTTGGCCCCAATCCACAAAACCACTTAAATGTGTGTATGACTTTTAGTTCATGAGCCCAAAACAACTTCAGCAGGATAGTACATGTTTGATTAGGCCCACAGCACTCTTTATCCTGCCGGACTACCCATCTCCCTAGGACTGACTTGGCGTTGGGAGATGACCATCCCAAATTTCCATCTGTGCTCGTGGAGATGGAGAAGATACTCCACATGGGACTGTTCAAAGCAGGAGCTTCTGTTCCCACTCTGCAGAGGACAAAACGTTTGGACTGAAGTTGGCCTTTGACAGCACCCTTCCTCAACAATCTGCAGTTCCTCTAACATGCATGCAATAATCAAAACCTCTTAAAATAACACAGACTGCAGGTATTGCAGTTGGTACAAGAGGTTCTGTTACATGTTGCTAGTTGCAGCAAGATGATCTTGGTGTAAGCTTTTATTTGTGCATTTGTTTAAGTAAGCTGTGCAAGATTATACAGAAATACGTACTTGAGAATTCAGAAATTGTACAGAAAACGAATCTAATAGTACCTAAGTAAATGGGAAATTCCAAAGATGACAACAGTTACCAAAAAATACTCCAGAAGATACTTTCCTCAAAAAAATCAAACTCAACTTCATTTCCCTTTAGAATAAGGAAGTGAACCATGAACGAAGTATTGCTTCATTCTTCTTTAAATCACATTTCTAAAAGCACTTTCCATGTTCCACAAAGTCTACATCTATTAAATTGTAAAAGAGATTATATTTAAAAATAAAAGCAAGTTTCCAGCAATTGAAAGATGCAGTTGAAGAACTAAACCCTCTTCTGTTCAACTCTGTGTGACAAATATCTGATACTACTTTGCAGTCTAACAGATATCTTTTAACATACTGTACAATGTTTACAAAGTATTCTTGTTTTAACACTAACAAGTTTATTATTTCAATTAATGTTCTATTTCTCAATGACATTGAATATATAATACAACACTTTTCCAATTTTGCTAAATTGGTAGATTTCTCCCACAAATTTATAAAAACATACTACTGCAAATAGGAGCATTGCTTCCGTAATGGCCAGAATTATCTATTTCATTTCCATGATCCTCAGTTACTCTATTTAATTTGAGAAATGGAGAACTCCTTCGAGTAAATGTGAAGTCCAAACACCCAAATCCAGAAACTGGAATGAATAACTTAGATACTACCAAATGCTACATCTGCTGTATCTTAATTTAACTGATGTTGTCACAAGCCAGTTCATACAAGTATTTTTGTGACATACTAAGTCTTTTAGTATAAAGATTATAACAAATCTTTGTTTTATTTTCACTGTAATATCTGCTATTTTATTTTGAAAACTTTGTTTCTTTCCTCTAACTCATAAACACTTAAAATCTACATAAGTTCCTATTTTACTGAAATTCCACAGAACTGAACAAACCACTGACACTACAGTAACTGGCAGCTCATGATTCCTCGCAAGAACATCACATTAAAGGAAACTATGCATAGTAGGTAGCCACAACAATAATGCATTATACTGCCTCAAAACTGCAGGACTTCAGTTGCAAAACACTGGTTCAGATGTGCATGGATCTAGAAGTCAGACTAAAATTTTGCAATTAATTTTAACTAATTCATACTGCCATGTTATCAGAAGGCAAACCACTCATTAATTCTGATGAATTAAAGATTTCTGTTTCAGACAGAGTTTTTAATTTGAAATTAAAAAGGGGGCTACAGATCACTCACACATTGACCACTCTTAAAGATGCAACGTTATCACACACACCACTGATATACCAAGGTACTTAGCAATAATAAATATTAAAATGGCATTGAGAAGAGAGAGACAGAGACACAGTTAGTTCCAAGGCTAGATATGAGAAAGAGAGAGAGAAAGTACAGGTTAAGAAAAGAAAAAAAAAAAGAAACACCACAAAAGCACCAAAAGTCCAAGCAAAATGTCTCACGGTTATCTTGTAAATATCTATAACTATATGGCAATGGAAAACAGGCTCATATTCATTGCAAAAACATTGCTAGAGGATGTGAAGAAGAAAATATGTGTACATCATATGCAGAAATATTCGGAAAAGCCTTCTTTGGTATACATGGACTAAATATTAAATAAATCAGGTGAAGAAAAAGTAGTCCAGATTTAAAGCCACACAGTACTGAAACAGAAAGCAAACACACAGTGAGGACAGCCTATTATACTCACACATTTACAAGTTACTCACAATGGTAGCTGTTGAAATAAATGACTTATGTTAAATGTCTGACATTTTCCATCACTACTTGCCATGCTAATGCTTCTATGCAATTCATTAACATTCTAGCTACAGTTTAATGTTTGCATGTCTCAAGTACAAAAATAAGATACTCGGCAATACCATACAGCCCAGCCTTCTTACTATTTCTTTTTTAAATCAATATTGGTGGCCTCGATAATATTACCATCTAATTACTAGCAATGCTTCTTTTATGACAGATGACAAGGAAGGCTGAGTAGGCACGCAGTCTATGGAAGATGTGAATGTGTTGAAACCTTCTCCTGCAGGACATTCATGCTTCTTAAATGAGCTGCTGTGGAATTTTCATCATGTGTGTGTAAGGAAATAGTCTCTTACCTGTGGAGGCTGGTTGTACATTGGTCTGGTCTCCGGAAATGAAGTTTTATCCTTTGACTCTCCATTTTGATCATCAATTGTATCACCTAGCAAAGTAAAAAAATACCTATTAAATCACTGAAATCCTTTATATATTTTATATGGAATAAGAAAAACTCTTGAGTCTACTCTGAGTAGACTATTACTGAGTGCTACTCAGCCAATAGTTTATAAGAGGAGACAATTTAGAAAGGTGAAAGATTTAGTCACATAATTCTGGTTTTATTTTTAGTTGAACTGTTACTGCTTTCTGTAATGGAATATTTTGAAAGTCTATCCTTAAAGGATCTTGCAGCAACATTTCTAAATGAAAGGGTTCAAGTTACTATAGTTTAACTTCTTTGCTAAGCCTGTGTTTTTGGTTGTCCTGTTCCATTTTCTCCAGAGGTTTAGGTAGAGCTGATGCACGTGGCAGAAGCCATTGGGGGCAGCAGCCAGCCCTTGCCCATGCCTAGTTAGCCTGGAAGCCAATGACACCGGGTCCACACACACTTGCTCCATGCTGTCATCGGCCCCCAAGGACTGACTGGTCAGGTCCCCCGGGTACAATGCAGTATTCGGTAAAGCATCTTATGAAAACAAGCAGTAATATTTAGTCATCTGGCATGCTTTTTAATACCCAAGTATTATTCCTAACAGTGTATTTTGAGAATCATCAATAAGTTAATCTTTGTAATAGGTCATTAATGTCTATTAATTCCATTAATGTCTACACTTTTCAAGATCTTTTCTGGAGTTAAAAATGCTGCTCAGTAAACTGGTAATTCTCTACATAAAATACTCCAAAGCACTGTATTCACATCATCACTTAAAAAAAAAAAAAAAAAGCGGGGGGAGGGGAGACCAAAGGAGATGAGGAGTCAGTTCATCTTCAATTCCACTCCACAGTACTGTGAAAAACAAAATTTGTAAGCGCCTATAAGATAATAAGGTAAGTAACAGCCATGAAAATAAATAATGTTCAACCATTAGTTCACATTTGTAATGAAGTAGAGAGGCCTGCAAAGAAAAATTATTAGAGGTCTTGTAAACGCACTCTGCAGTGAAAGACTGCAAAAACTTGGGGAGATATGAAAATGGTTAAGAGATATATGAAAAGGACAGTAAGACATATTTTTGGTATGTTTGCCGTGGATGAGAGTGCAAACAAGTTTAAATTGTACCAAATTTAGGCTAGATCAGTTTCTCCAGGAGTAAGGCTACTTAAAGCACTTGAAACAACCTAAAGAAATGGTCTCTCTAAACAGTGGTCCATCTCCAAAAGATTTCAGAGGTAGGTTGAAGAAACGTCTGTCATGAATGGTTTCAATCCTGCCAAGGCAAGGAAGATGAATGACCTTTTGTGGTACCTTTTAGTTCTACATTCCATGAAGGATGCCAGAGGAAAGACTCCACAGGATACCCCTCCCTAAAATCAGGATTTGTCAAGGGAACTTATGCTGGCTCCACAGAGACTTGTGAAGGTGGAAGTAGACTGCAGCAAGCTGGACAAAGAGTCATCAGGTGTGTAAGGGAAGAGCTGAGTAGCCACTCAGTAGCAAAGGGACAGCTAAATGAAGTCAGTGAGATGTCTGGGTAAAGTTGGGTGTATGCATAAACATACTGAAAGAGAGTTACATGGGAGATTTAAGAAACACAGGAACCAACTTTTTACTCCTTGTCTTTACATACTGTTCCTGAGAAAGCACTCAGAAGTTTCTATATGCAAAAAACAAAAGACCAAATTCATGTGTGTTAATACTGGCCAGAATATACTTTTTTCCTGTGATTAGTTTTCCTTAAGATGAAAACAAATCTTTGTTTGAAATCAGGACCAAAAGGTCAAAAATGTTAAAACGTTCACAGGAAAGGAAGAATAAGAACAGCTCATTTGCAGAGAAATGAAATTTTTTGACTTAGAACTTTGACATCCAGCTCCCAGAGGTCATAAGTTCTTAAGGAGGCCAAAACGTAGCAATATCTATAGTGTTTCACAACTCAAATTGACTTTGTAAACTGAACTTTAATGCAGAGCTCTTCTTTGCTTAAAAAAAAAAAAAAAAAAAAAAAAAAGGCAAATGGGAAAACCCCAACATCTTGCCAAATTTTCAGGCATATGGTCCTGCAAGGATAAGCCATGAATCTTTGTATAGACGGTTATTCTTTGAGCTAATGGAGTTAAAACAGTTATAGGCAGCAGCACACCAAAATGCCCAAGATGTCTACTAGGATAGAACAGTCTTCCAGAGAAATCAGTGTTTTCAGCGTACTTCTTTCACTGGTTCCTATTTCAAATACCCAAACAGATTAGTCATCCTTATTTCTACTAGCCCAAATAATGAATTACCTCTCACATAGCTCCCCAGCTCCACCAGTTCCCAACCTTATCAAGCTTGCAATAGCGGACCCATCTTCTTTAGCCACCCCCAAATTTTTTGTTCAGCTTGCCTTGGTTTCCCATTGACCTCAATTCTAATCTCTTTCCTTAACTGGAAGTCATAGTTTCTCTTCCCTCTTCAGGCTCAGCCTTTCAAATGCTTCCTTGTGCTCTGGCTTTTCCTCTTCTCCACTGCAACCCTGCAATCTCCTCTTCCCGTCTACCTACTTGTTAGGAAGATGGATGAAGGTAAACACCAAATAGACAGACATCCCATGACAGCACAGACCTTTGGGAGCAGGAAATAATGCGGGCTCTTTTGAGCACTTCACACATTCTGGTTGATAGTTTTTGACTGGGGAAAAAAAAAACCCACCCCAACCCCACCAAAGACCCCAGAAAAAATCCCAAACCCAATCAATTCCCCTTACACAATCCTGATGTAAATAGGTATATAATTACAATTTTGCCAAACTAAGCAACTAAAATCTGGCTCTGAAAAAATAATGAACACATGACCTTAGTAGGCAGGGCTACCAACTCCTCACCACCACTCCCAAAAAAAGTCTTTAATCAGAACTGAACTGCAAATATGTTCATAGATAAGGCCAGAGGGACCACTGTAATCATCTAGCCTAACCTCCTGTATAAATTTAGGCCATAAGATTTCTTGAATTAATTTGTTTGAACTAGAACAAGTTTAAAGCTGTATTTTAATTAAGAGATAACAGAAAAAATTATTCATTTTACAAAACAATTAGATTCTGGCTCATATATCCCTTGGTTTAAAAGAATTAGTCAAAGTTTTAGTCATAAAACTCCTATTAAAAAAAAAAAATCTAAGTCATGTATCTAAAAATGTCATATACTATTTAGAGACTATAAGAATTAGAAATGAAGGGCACTCCATGCAGTGTAATACAGTTTAAACATCAGCAGCATAATCTGTGATATGCAGGACATCACTGTAAAAATTTATCAGGAAAAAAATAATCATGCTTATTGCTGTAAAATATTCCCTTACTTATCAGTGGAAAAATATTTTCAAGTTTGAAAAGAGAGCAGTAGACATATTTATCCTACTGTCCAGATGAGCCCATATTTCAAATCCTCAGTCTTGGGAGGCTGTTTTTAAGTAATATTAAGCCTCTTCCAGGCCCAAACAAATGGTGATGCACTTAAAGGTCAGACATCCATTTCTCCTTTCACCAAGCTGGTGCTGGAGCTGCACCAACATTCTCTGAGTTCCACTTGTATCTTCTTTTTCCAAGAACCGCAGCCAGGTGTTGCACAGGAAAGAAATACCCAGTTCAGTCTTCAGTATGTACTATGTATGTCGCCCCTCAGACCTCAGAATTTTTTGTTTCTTCAGAAATCTGCATTCAGCTGCCTATCTGGACCCCAGCAAACTCTTGTATAGAAAGGTTCAACCACAAGTTTGGCTTCTACTCAACAAGGAAGTGGGGTTTCTATTTATACTCTTTCCTCTTCCAGCATTTTGTTATGCTCAAGCTGTGCAGTCTCTTGATCAACAGACAGCATTTAAAAGTCTATCCCACCCTGTTTAAAAAATTAAAACCAATTGTAAATATATTTTAAGAGTCTTCTGTAATTTAGATTGCCATTTGTCCTGGTCTGTGCAAGATTCCTGTGAGACAGTGAAGCACGTGCAACACAGCAAGCAGTAACTAGCTACCAAATAGACAGATTTTCAAATGTCACCTTCAGCTTCAAAAGACAGACATCTATTTTCCATTATACTTTAGTTATTTGCTTAACTCTTTGTTGCCTATCATTATCTTCTTTATCCTGCATAGAAATGGCAAGAACAAAGAGTACTCTGGCTTCTACCTGGAAGCAAAAAGACAAAAAGTTTTAAGAGAGGGATAGTAGGATCTGAAAACAGGAGAGGCTGACTCTGTGGAAGCATCAAGGTTTTACTGCAGTTTCACGCCCCTCTTTCTTACTCATAAATCTTCCCCTCTCTCCCTGAGATAAGGAATAAAGACAGACCAGACACACCAATTTTAAGTCATCCTGCTCCAGAATAAACTAACAGAACTTTGGGCTTCGGTCCATCAATAGTGGCGGCACTTTCAATCTAGGGACGTATTGAAGAAGTACTGTAATTCCCCTTCCCCTCTGAACATGAGAGTCTCAGGATTCCCTACAATCTCACTTCTGCATAAAGGGATACTATCACTTTTCTAAGTCCTGCTCTTCTCTCAGCCTCATTTAAATAGCCTCCAGCTCCTTCAGCAGGGAAGAAATGTGTTTCTGCTCAGTCTCTCCCCAGCCCTGCTTATTTCTCCAGCACACACTGCCAGGGTCTCACAGCTTCCCTTTGCTTCTAGAAGCACTGCAAGCTCATTAGTAAAAATTTCTTTTCCTTTCTTTGTGCATACAGCAGATGGGCAATCAGCAATGAATGTCAAGTGGCTGCTGTTCTCCTCACTGCCATTTCCATCCTCAAGCCTTGTATCAGTCGCCCTGATTCCTTTCAAGAAGAGTTCATAGCTACATTTAGTACCAAAGAGTGCTGAGCTGCCAATCTAGAATATCAGTCAAATATGTTTACCAGCCCCTTCCTGCCCAATGAGTGGGCTGGGGACTGCAGTGGGGCAGTACCAGGGAACACTGATGGCAGTATCCAGAACACAAAATTGTGCTGGTTTTATGGGATCAGGACAACTAACAGAAGACGGAGGGAAGGCCTTTAGAAATCTTTGCTAATGAGCATAGAATCACAGAACGGTTTGGGTTCTTTAAAGGATGTTTAAAGATTATCTAGTCCAGGCCCCTCCCCCCCCCCAAAAAAATGTACTGTACACAATTATAGCAAAATATAATAAACTGTAAGCAATTTGACACTTCCCGTTGGTGATTAACAGACTGTTCAATGATCCATCTGAATCAAATATGGCACTGGCCAGGTACTGTCCTCTTCAATGAGAGAGATGGGACATTGGTGTGTAGGTGGTTCTCTTTTCTTAAAGTGGGACTACCATGCTGTCTAGCATTAGTGCTATAAAACCTACACATTAATCCTCATTAGCTTCTATGTGCACATGGCCAAGACATAATAGCCTTATAAGAATATCTATAGTTGGCAAAACAATGAAGTCATCCTAGTTTCAGGTCACCTCATCCTGGTTTCATATTAAAGCTTTTTGTATCCACAGCAGTTTCATTTCAACAAGCTAATAATACCCCCTAAAAATCCAATATATCAGCAAAAAGATTCTCCACAGCTGCAACTTTTAGCAAAACAAGAGTTTAAGAGTTTATGCTGCATAAGGGTGAATGAGAAGGAAGTCTGTGTAAGCCTGTGCTAAGGCAGAGGTCTGTGTTAGCCTAAGCAAGTACATGGTAAGTCTTTGGCAGCCTTATATTGAATTTCAACAATGTTTTTATAGGTGGGTATTAAGGGGTCCTACAAAGAAATCTTTGACCAGCAGTAAAACTTACCAGTATCTTCTCTAATTATCCTGATGAACCATGAGAAAAATCTATATAAACTTTGCAGAATGAGAACCCTGAAAGACTGATTTCTTCAAACTTGTAAAAGGGAGGGGAGAAACTGTAACAAGGTAAACATTTTCCTGAATGTTTTTGCATTTACAGACATGAAGCAACAAGGTTCAGTCCCTTCCCAATTAAGAGGAACAGCAAATCCAACTACAGCACATGCCACTGAAGATTATGAGAGTGGCACTCCAGACTGCCACCCAGTTTCATTTTGGTATCCCATCCTTCTGCAGGTGACCTTAAAGTAGAGTCTCCATTTTCCTAAACAATTCTGTCAGAGTCTTCTCAACCCACATCTCACTATCAAGAACACAGCAAAACTACAGATTAAAAACTCCCCTACAGAAATTTCTTTTCTCCCCAAACAAAAACTTTTGGGAAGATGGCAACAGAAAACAGTATAAGAGGATTAGAGGCTTCTGTAGAGTTTCAGTATCTCATATCTACATACTTTTAAGTCTGCAAAAAGCTTTTTATTTCTGTGCCTTTTTGTATTTCCAACTTCTTAAAAGTTTGACTTTTTTCAAAGCTTTCCTGGATCCTAAAACAAAGAACCCTTAGAGTTTAAATCCAACGCCATCTTCAACCACTTCACTGAGGCTAAATCATTCCCACTGCCCTAACCCCCATTTATATGGCTTTCTTTTAAGAGGTGACCAACTCTTTCAGAAAGCTGATGAATCCAAAGCCAAAGATTCATAGCAAAATTTTGGTTGGAAGGAATCCCTGGAGGCCACACTAGTCCAACCTCCAGTTCAGTGCAGGGCTAACTTCAAAGTTAAACTAGGTTCCTCAGGTGCTTGTCCAGCTGAATTCTGGAAGTCTCCAAAGATAGAGATTCCACAGCCTCTCACAGTTCTCAGTTATATCTATCCCTCTACTATTTGTTACCTCCAGGTTCAAAGAAAGCTGTAGTATTCATTCATCCATGAGCCAGGATCCCCTATGATTGAATTTTATTTTACTTTGGTTTTAACTTAAAATACTTCCATGTCAAACATAAAGAAATGGTGAGGTTCAATCTCATTCTGGTTTACTGGTGTGATACATCCTTGCAAGTACTTTCCCCTCCATTATATGAGCATACCAGCCTTTCTAAGTAGCCCACAAAAACACTGAACCCCCTCACCACAGCATAGCTTTCAGTAGATCTCACTTTTCCATTTTGTTGTTTGGAAATCCCATTCTAGAGTTCATTACCCTAGATGCTGCCACACCTTTCTTATCTAGTTTTGCTATCGGAACAAGCAGGCAATATGACTTATCAGCTACTCAATACATCCTTAGTACTGAAGCAACCAACATAGTACAGATCCAAGTAAGGGCTTATGACATGTTCAATCATTTTATAAGAAAGAATTTGAAAACAAATGCTACACAAGAGAAGCATATGCCCTCTAATTCTTCTGACTCAGCAGTCGTGTTTATCTGGGTGTGTGTGCCCCTGCCTCAGGGAGAACCTCAAAACTATTCACAACTCTTCCTTTGTTCAACTGATACTGTTCTGTGGATAAGCCCCAGAATATCTATTATATGTTAGCATTTATCCTGAACATTGTCCCTAAAAAAATTCTGCAAAACTGCCTGGAAGGCATAGATTAGATGCCATAAGCCAGTCTCTACATGCATTACGTGGCAGTTCTTGACATTCCCAGAGAACCTTTAAATTTTCCTGTCATTCACTTTATCTGTCAGTTAAGCCCCTCCACTTCATATCAAAACAAATGCAACCTTCCAAGCCCAGGTGAATCACATGTTTCTGGGGAAGTAATCCATTGAATCTACTTTTTTGAAAAATAAAAGTTTTATAAGCTGATAGCAGAGTATTGTTGGTAAGCAACTTTTCTTGTCACTAGTTCAACTAACCTATAAAACCTATCTCAGGGGTTGGTTCAAAAGGTAAATATTTATTAAAACATTCAACTTTTCACTATGAAATTAAGATGATTTCACCAGCCTCATTTAACTATGAGATTAGGACTCCCCTCCTCCTGTTTTATTCGGGCTGTGGTTTTAAAGGCAATCCTGGCCAGTATGAAAACAGCACATTGAAGCCCACATTGATGAGGACAGAGATTTTCCTAGTCCATAAAAATCTGCAGTGTGGTCTGCCTGCTCAGTCTCTCAGTTACATGGTGTAACTTGAATGTCAGTAGGTCCAGCATGTATTAAAATTATTTGCCTGTCAAAAATTGAGGTGCTGATAGCCTAATATTTGCATATGAAGCTTGCTACATAAATGCAAATTATGTTAGAAAACTAACAATGCAAATTGAAGCTGGTTTCCTAAGGAATTAGATTTACATGACCAATCTTCTGCCCCTGATAACACAGGAAAACATTGGCAAATGTGGTCAAAACTGGCACAGAGACAGAAAACTTGAAGATGTTTACAGAATGTAATCATCTGCAGATGGGTAGTACAGAGAGACCAGGAGTAATGACCCTACTGACGGAAAAACCCATTGCTCTCTGTTCTTCTTGGCCTGCTAGCAGGTCAGTTGGCAAACACCGCTGTGGTTGGTCACTGGGAATGAAGGAAAGGGAGGCCACTAGAATAACGCAGGGAAATAGCCAAGGCTCTTGTAGAGGGGTAGATGGACTAGGAGATCCTCAAGGAGGTCCCTGAGAAACTGAACTTCATTGTTTCTCCTATTCCAGGGAACATCATGTTTTATTCTATCTTGATAGCATTTCAGGTATGTCTAAACAAGAAATAATTTTTACATAATGAAGAAGAGAGGAAAACCTCACAGAAAAATTTGTAAATCAATCACTCAGTCTACCCGTATTAGGGCCACTTACATCTTTGTCCCACTAACTGCTGTGGTATGCACTGTGATGAGGAGATGATCATATACCACCTCATCCCAACAACTAGCCTTCATGTGTGGGCAGCTGCCTACAACATTCATGTTAGTTATTAAGAACTCTTTTTGTCACATCTTCTAGAAACTCTGAAAGTAACCAGAAAGCTCAGTTAATACTTTGTGGAAGAAGAATTAATGCATAGGACAGAACACTCATTTAAGGTAACTTTTATGCGACATAATTATAAGACATCTTCTCCAAAGTAATAATCATTTCCTACTTAAAGTGTTACCATCCTCTCAGAAGCATGGAAGTCTGTGCTCAATTCTGAAACAAAGTTAAGCTGAATTAATTTAAAACACAAACACCACACACCAAGTTATACAGATACACTGATACACAGCTTATGTGTGTCTGTGTGACATACAGGTACCAATAACGTGATGCAGAGAGTTAAATCATAATATCTAAGCTTCTGTCAGACACACTTTAGACGAGGCTTACAAACAGTCTGGCTTAAAAAGCTCCCCTCCCCACATTTTTCTGAAATTTTTTTCTAGACAGCAGCCTGGCAATCTTATGTCACTGTGACAATCTATATAATGTCAATTCTGAGTGTAAAACCTTATGTTACATCCATTGCTGCTTTTGCATTTCTGACACATGCTTGCAGAGTTCTTCTGAACACAGCATATTTTGTTTTCCTCTAAAAAGAAGTATAAACTGTTTGCATTTTGTGTAGTAACAAGTACAAGTTTATAAACATACCTAAAATTGTTACACAAAGGTTCTGAATATATATTTAAAAAAAAAAAAGGAAAACTTCAATCCAAAAGCAATTTTAACAAATTATTCAATAAAACAAACAAAATATCTCTGCCTCTGTAACTCCTTGGAATATTACTTTTGGTTTACACTGTTAATTCCATTGTATTACCACCTTCTGATCTACCTCAGTCTTAGGAAGGGGATCTAAAAATCTAAAAACAAACAAACTAAACAGGTTCAGAAGTAGGCTGTCTCCTCAAAAAAAATAAAACATAAATCCATTTAACCTGTCCTCAGAAATGGCAAAAACCAGCACAGTAGCTAATCTTTGGATCAGAACTCTCTCATGAATAACCAACTCCACACAGATGATTAAAGGACTACATAATTTTAGTTATTTATTTATTAGAGCACATAGGTCAACAATATGGATTAGCTAGGCTTAAAGTGTTATTTTCCCAGTTACTTTTGTGTTTTAAGCTGGTTTAGTATTTCTAGGAACTTTATTTTAAAGTCAGCTTTGTAGAAGAAACTACACTATGGAACTTCTTGTTTACTTTTGACTTGTGTATAAACAACATGGAAATGTTCACTGCAACATGTTAACACTACATTGCTTGATTTTAAAGGCAATGAGATAAATAGCATTAAATATTTACACAGTTTTAGTATTTCTGGCTTTAGTACATTAAAACCTTTCTACCCATTCTTTCCACCTTCAATTGCATTTTCACATTACACAAACATAGTAGCGGAGATTTGTTAGGAAAATATTTGAATTATCAGCACAGAAAAAGCACTAGCAGAATTATCTAAAATCATCCAAAGAGAGGGCAGAAGTTATTGCGGGGGGGGGGGGGGGGGAGGGGGGGGACGGACACAAATGAAAAGTTCTGATCAGAGAAATCTATTTCACGAAGTCTAAAAAAAACCCTATCACATTAAAATATCCATTTACAAAGATACGAGGGCAACAGATCAAAAAGTGTAGTTGGTATGTTTCTTGTTGCATCTTTCAATGAAATCTCCAAACATTTGCACGTACACAAGTAAGTGACATTAACACTGTGCACAAAGCAAAGAGAAAATAAAAAAATTATGCAGTACTTGAATAATTTGTTAAAAAAAAAATCTGCCAGGACTTTGTACCATATTCTTATCATACATAGAGATAACGAAGAAAGGTCACAGCTGGTTGTAACTTTTATCATCACAGCTGTTAATGGTGTAGAACTGTCTGAGGGCTACGATCCTTTATGCCAAGTTATGCCTACATTGTACATCAGTCCCTTCCCTAAACTCTGCACAGGAATGGCACTTCCCAACTAAAACCAAAACATTTCAATTTGTCAAAAAAAACAACAACAAAACATTCACGTAGGATCATGCCCGCTTCAAGAGCACAAAGGCAAACAGGCAGTTTTCAAAAAAGAGCATTTCTGGTTTCCTGAGGTGGCAACCACCCACTTCCCCAGAGGCCATGGGGAGCTGGGCGGGGTGAACTGCAGTGGGTTTCAAACTCTGCAGCCACGGCTTCCAGTGAACTCCAGGCTTATGGGCACTCAAGATCCATGGCAATGTGTCAGCTATGTTAACAGGGTCTACCAGATCTTCCAAGAAAAACTTCCTGATGTTCAAAGATGAAGGACCACTCTCTGTCTCAGGCTTTCGAGCTTGCAAAGTTCAGCAGACCAGAAGTACTAAGGTTTCTGAATTCCCCAAAATCCAGTGGGCAGATTGTCCCAGAGGCTGAAGTACAAAATTTTCCAGGTTCTGTGGCTCCTTACCCACCTGCTCAGTGTCAAGTTCCCAGACAGGTTTGCCTTGCACATGTAATTTTTCTGCAGAACATTTTCATGCAATAACACAATTAGAATAGAACAATTACCTGTTTCAAAACACAACACACTGAAAACAGACAAGGCCACCCTACAAAAACAAACTATGCACATCTGGTAACTCCCTTCTGGCTACTATTTGAAGAACTGTCAGTCAACCTGTAGTGTGAACACTATTACCTAAGGGTGAGTTTTCGCAACAGGGCTGAGTCAGGCTAACAGCTCAGTGCTGCCAAAAGGAGCAGTCCTGCCTCTCCCCCCAGCCCCAATGCTCCTGCTGTTTCCTTTGTAGTGGCTCCCAGAGTCTCCTGAGGTCTTGCGAACCACCTGAGCTCCCTGAACTGCTTAAAAAAGATAAATATATACTCACTTTCTTGCTGGGTTAGTTTTCTGCCAGTTTAGTGAGCTAAATCAGAGACGTCAAATGAGCTGGCAGAGCTGGCAGAAGGATGTTGGAAAGTAATCATGCTTCCAGGAGCAAGAAACAGGATGACCTGTTCTTCAGACAGTTAAGTGGCTTAGCTGTCCTGTGGAAACATACCCTATCATAGCACCAGTCTTGCTTTCCGTCAGGAAAAAACAGAAGGCAGTATTTCAGATCTAAATGTAGTCTCCACTCGAGACATTACACAAATCAACATGGAAAGTTTCAAAGGTGTGCTAGCATTACATATCAGAAACATGATGAAATTCTTAAACATACCAAAAAACCCCAAACAACTGATTGTATTAGAAAGTGCTCCTTTTTGATATTATCAGTAGGCTATGGACAACTAAAGATTAATATATATTTTTAGTTTTCTTCCTTTTCTTCCTGAGGGGTCAACAATGCAACTAGTCTTCTGTCTTTTTCTTTCTCCTCATGAGAAACTGGTTTTCACTTTTACTTTGGCAGCCCCAGACACAAAGCTGAATTGCTGTGTTCAAGGAGCCACCTCTGGAAGCAAACAGTGTTAGTCTGGATGACAGCTCTTTCAGGACTTCCATAAACTGGCTTTCAGAATTACTATGGGCAAAGTAAATTTTATGAAAAATCTGAAATCTTACTTGGTCAATGCAAAGAATCCATCCAAATATTTAATTTCTTGCAGATATAGCAGTAAAAAAAAAAAGTAGGTCAGGTCATGCAAGTTTTACAAATTCTGTTTGAGATGCACTTACATGAACCCTGAACATGGGGAATTTTGTGAAGTTGATATTCTTTCCTATTTCTAGCCATACTCCTTACCACCTCTGTTTTGAACTCAGTACTCAGAAAAGGACAGACCAACAATGTCACCCTGCTCTCTCCCTATAAAACAAGCCAATGAACCAACCCATCCCATGCACGAAGGGCTGTGTTACCAGCTACCTGTTCAACTGGTTGAAAATTGGCAGATCAACTTCTAGGTCACAAAGACCTGAACTCCTGCATCTGATAGGCAGCCGCTACGGTAGATTAATTATTTTCACAAAACAAGAGAGAATTCAGTTTCCATGATGCAGTTACTGCTTTACACGTGCTCTACTCAGGAACGTGTCCTATATTCAGAACCTGAAATCCTCACACTGTGATCTGCCCACAATCATTATGCAGCCTACTGTGCAGAAAAACTAGAAGGAAAAAAAATCCAGGGCCATGAACACAAAATGACACTCCTTTCTTCCCCAAAGACACTGCCTCTGTCTGGAAGACAACTGATTTTGTATCTCCTTTGAGAAGACACGAGGACTACAGGCTTAGTGCCTAGAGGTTTACGCACACAAGCGCTGCAGTGGGACAGATACTGTACATGGTTGCCGTCAGACCAACTCAATGCTGCTAAAATGGGTGGACCCGTCTTTCCTCTCCGCTCTGAGCTGTTTGCTCCTGCCATTCCCCTTGTCTGTTTTGAGGCTAGCCTGGCTCCTCAGGGTGTCCCCGCAGCTCTCTAATCCAGAAGAACTGTTTCAGCTGGTTGAATTTGCTCTCACCTTAGTAAGCAGACCTGGCTCCCTACAGGTATCTGAATAGTACTGGATGATGAGACACTAAGAGGCAATCGAGCAGCTCACCAATGCCCAAGGATGCGTTTCCATTCATACCTCCCATTTCTGCCTTCCCTCTTACCTTACCTAGCTCCATCGCTCAACCCCTTTGAACCAGTTCATGTTACTAGAACAGCACAACACAAACCCAAAGAAAGTTCACAAAATAGCAGAAAATTAAGTGGCAAAAGTGTAGAGTCTGAAGAGGGATGAAGGAACTGGCCCTCCCTCAGAGAGGCAAAAGATCAGCCCAGCTACACATGGAGCTAGCCTAAGACGGGGTGATTTTCTCAACAGAGCAACTGTATTCCTGCGTGCAATATGATCAATCGTCTTTAAGTGTTGCCTGGATAAAGGTGACCTTGTGTGAGGCCACGCGAGCTGATATAATCACTCACCACCACTAAGGAGGGGAATTCCTCTTCCCCTCACTCGAAGGCCCTGCCCTTGCACTGACTCTGACAAACTTCAGACTTTCTGCTTATTAACCCATATTTTTCTGGGAACTCTGCTGATTCTCAAAGTCCAGCAAACACCAGAGCTGGGGCAAAGTAAGATTCACTGAAGTGGAGGAAAGTGGCACCTTTGCTTGTGGGTGGCAGCAAGCTGATAAAAATCAGATTATCCTCTCTCGCAAAACCGCTACTGACCAAACATCTCTTAGATGAATAAAGTCAGACATTGGAGAAGACAGCATACAGGATTTTGCCTTTGAGATATCCCACACTACTTAACTTCAAAGCTTTTGTGGCTAGAAAAAATTGCTTTACTGTCCTGCCCCAAAGGGATTAATTAGGAACAAAGGCCTCAAAACCAACCAGTCTCAAACTTTCTAAGCAATTTGGAGGTTAGAACACTGTGCCTGTTGTGAGTTTGTTAAAATGTAGGTGTGGTGTACAAATGCAGGGAATGTTTTGGGGCTAATTATTGGGAAAGGGCAACAGCTGCAACATAGACCCCCAAGTTAGATGAGGCTCCCCACACAGCTACTGATAACAGGCTTCCCCAAAAGGCAACCAGGAGGCACCGATGTTAAACACCTGCTCCGTATGCAGGGAAGCATCTTTCCATCCAGTGACTAAATTGGAAGAATTGCTCCCCAATGAAGACATCTGAAGTCAAACACTCCTATAAGCAAACTAATCCATGATTTCTACACCATTCTCCAACATGAAGGGTAGACCAAACCCAGGCAGCTGTTCTGAAAGGTTGCAATCAGAAGAAAAGCTCTGATACAGCGAGAAAAGTTTCAGATATGAGATGTAAGCATGCCCCTAAGAGCATCCCAGCAACTGAAGAGATTCCAGGAGGAAGAAAATGCTCTGGTGCAAGAGACACTCCAACCCCCCCTAGTTACCTGAGATCCATCCCATATTGAAGCCACCCTGCACATGTGTTCTTTTAGACATCAGTGCAGGTGAAATGATGCCTGCAGTGAAGGAATGAGGTGGGAACAAGGGTCTCTGCCTTAATTATGGGAAGATGCAAGCCAGAAGCACCAGGGGACAGGAGTTGAAGCTTCACCTGGACTTCCATGTATATGTTGAATGAAGGTGTAAGAGAGAGATTCTGAGTTTGTCTTGCTTGAATTTGTTTCTAAATTAATAAAAAACATTTTAAAAAGTAACTGGACTACAAGCATGTTCTGAAGCATGATTTCCTTCTTCCCATCTGCTTCTTTAATCAATTTACAGTTATAGTTGCAATCAAAAGTAATGAAAATACAATACATCTTAGAATTAGTGTCTCTTCATTACTTTCCCAGAATCCCAAATTAAAAGCTCAGGACAGACCATAGAAACATTACCGCTGTATTAATACCCAATCAAACCTTTTCAAAACTTTGTCACAAGAGGTCTCAGATTTAAGAAAGGGGCTCTCAATTGCACACATGCAAGTAATGACTTTCTTTCACCACCTTTCTTCTAATGCATGGGTGTCAGGTGTATATATCCAAAGCTTAAATCCGTAGCAGCACCTGAGAGAATGGAGCTCGGAAAACAACCTGACCACCTTTTGATCTACCACGTGTGAGCTTAAAATATCCCAGCCCTACCAACACTCTCAGTGTTCCCAGAGGTCCAGCAGGAAAACAGGATTATTTTCTTATCTCAACCCACATGGCATGGATTTATTTACCTGTATTAACCTGAGACCAGGCTGTTCTCATCTGAGGTCTGCATTACCTACCATCCTCCCAGCTTGCTTCCTACAAAACTAAGTGTCATTTGTGCTAATCGGTGCTAAGTGAACCAGAAGCAAGAGAATGGCAGGGATCCAGCTGACTCATTAATACCAGTGTAACGGATTAACCCTTTTACATTGTCTTCCCACCCCCCCCCAATTAGTCAGCATCAAAGAGGTTTGAGACTGCATACATCGGAAACATAAAATGGGGCAAAGTGTTTGAAAACAAAGGAGAACATCTAGGAGCAACATCATATTCTGCCACAAGGACTGTTACCTTCATATTACTTGAGAACAGTATTTTTTTTAAAGTTAAACTAAACTTTACGTAAAAGGCAGCAGGAGAGTGGAACAGCCTGTCTGGAGAGAGCGAAACATTCTGATCTGTATAATTAATCCATAACAAACTTGTCACATATATGAAGAATGTATAGTTCAGAATGAAACATACAGCTAGCCACTCCAAGTTCAAAATAGTTATTAACTGTGACTATAAAATTACTACAAAATGTTAAAACTGAACCTTTCTTTGTTTTTTGGGTTTTTTTTAACATATGGGCAGCACTTTCTGATTTGTGATGCGAAACAAGATATTTTTGTTTTAGTCAAACACTGCTATTTAGAAATCCCTTCTAAAACAAACTGTCAGTCTGAGGTTTTACATTATACGAGATTTCCCCACTACTTACCTGCTTTAAAAAGTTCTTCTAAATGTGTAACTGCCATAACTGCCACCAAAGATTAATGACTCCTCTCAGTGCCTCCGCTAGCCTTCTATTCCATTTGATAAAATACAAGCGTCTTTACTTCTTAAAATAAGCATACGTATGAACACGTGACGTATATACCTACATTCAGACAAACAACGCATCGCAGACAATTTAAGCAAGAGACCTCAACTATATTTGTAATAATGTTTTTGGAAAAGCGGAGCATTTCTCATTATGCATTTATGTACACACTTCACCAAAACCAGGATTATTGCACTGTATAACTCGAATGCTAACACTGAAGACTTAAACCCTGTTTTATCCAATGTATGTAAGAATATCTCTATACATAAAATGTTTCAACGTGTAGTAAATTCTTGCCTGTATAAATGCTTTTAATCCTTTTAAAAATTCAGTTACAGTTTAGTGAATATTCCACTTTTAAGACATCCATCCAGCATTTATATTTCCTTCACATAGTCTGTCTCAATTATACTACAGCTGTCTCACAAGGCATAGCTGGCCATCTTCATCATGAACAACCACCACAGAATCTGAAGTTCTTGATTAAAAAGCAAATGGTTTTGTGAGCCAAGCTAAAACTACCGCAGCTGCTCCATTTCACAAACCAAGTGCCATTCAGCTGGGAAGAATGGCACCGACTCTGAATTGTTCTTCCTGAGAGTTTTCACAATAAAAACAAACTACACTATTTCCAAATTTTCAAAGACTTGAAAAAAAAAATCTGCACTATTCTGGAAACAAGTGTTTTCTTTTTACTCCAAGCTTTTGATTTCTACATCAGTGTTCCCCTATGAATAAAAAAACAAAACCGAAACCAGCCCCTCCCCCAAGCATACACACCACACGGGTGCCTGTAGATACTTTTAATGACCATCTACAGCAAGTCTGCAGATGTGTTAAATAGGAACTGCAACGCTTAACTTCAAAAAACCAGCAAACCAAGATACTGCTAATCAGCTGATCACTACTGAAGCTGTTAAATATTATGCTCAGTGACAGGGTAACTAATGAGGAAAAATAAATAACATAATTATTACTATTGATATACATTAACACAATGATAAAAAAAATTGTAATTTCCTTCATCAAGGCAAAATATCAATCAAATCCTGATCACTTGCTCTCCAAGAACATACCTTTCTCTACAACATATGAAATAAAACAATCTCATTACAGTGAAGGTGCAGCAAATGAACTCATAATATGTAGTTTGGATAAAAGTCACGTTTAGTACAACTTGCAATGCATGACTTGTATGTGTCGCCTCATTTTTTTAGGTAACCACAACAAAATGTAAGTGTTTGTAATAATAAAAAACATAAGACACCCAAAACAAACCCACAAAAATGCTGAAAGAGAATTTTTTTCTACTTTGCTGAAACAGATTTCATAAAAATATCAGAACCAAACCCATTACATAGGTTTCCTACAATATCCTTATAACACTTTCTTGGTGGGCAGGCTAGCATGTGTCCAGGAAACACTTTACAGCTAAGTTATCTTTTATACTTCAAAAATAGTGAATGGTTAGTCAGACTTTTGGGTTTTAGTTATTTGGCTACATGAAATTTATTTGATGTCTTAGCCAGAAATAAACTGCATGTAGCTGAAAACACTTCCCATTCTATTCAAGTGAAAATATTCAGGAGTTTTCCCTAAGTTAATGTTGACTGACACAACAATGTGAACCAACTCCTTCAACGTGTTTAAATTCACTCATTTCCCAGTAAGAAAAAAAACAGCTGAGCTGCATTAAGGATTTTTCTTTAAAATATTGTCTGTAGCTTCCCTATTACCATTTCATTTATTTTGCCTTTATCCCTATTGTACTTGAGCTAGATTAGAACCACCAGGCTAAGTATAGACTAGACATTACACAAGGCTTCAGAATATTGCAATTTTTGGCATACAAAAAGAGGAAAAGCCAAAAACTTAGGCTACCTTACTTTTCATTCTACCTTTAGGAGTTAGAAAAGGTTTAATCTTGTATTGCCAGTTAATGAGGACTGGTTTTAGGCTACATGTATCGCTGCAGCGTTTTAGAATGATTACAAGCAAATTTTACATATTTGTTCCTTTTTTAATGTAGTCTGAAAGTAATAACTCAGGATAACAAACTAACAACACTGAATATCTTTTGAGTATTTTGTAAAAAAAAAAAAAAAAAACCCACAACCTCAGTATTTTAAGGACTAGTTGGTAGATTTGGCTTCACAAGTCAACACACTCCATATGAAAAGGTGAACAGATTTGTAAATTGTTTTGAAAGGTTTTTTTTTAGTCTGTTCTGCAAAGAAAAAAAGACACCGTGAAAGATGAAGAGAAAGTGAATGTTTATCTGCAAATGATAATTTCCAATTTCAATGGAAACACTACTTTCACTTTGAAAACCTTATATTTCATAGTACAGAACTGATTTGTTTGGGGCTTTTTTTCTTTTTGTTTGGTTTTTTGTTTTTCTATAGACAAGTTCTGACCCTAAGAAAAATAATGGTTTATAATGGTCTTCCCACAGCTCCTGTCACAAAGTTATTGTGCCACTTCCAGGCTGTTTTGTTTGGTTTTTTTTTTTTTTTTTTTTTTTTTTGTTTTTTTTGTTTTTTTGTTTTTGTTTTTGTTTTTTTTTGTTTTGTTTTGTTTGGTTTGGTTTGGTTTGGTTTTTTTTTTGTTTTTGTTTTTGTTTTTTTAAAGTCTTTGAGGCAGTTAAATTCAGCACAACTTTCGAACTTCTTGAAGCAAAACTACTATTTTCATTTTAGAAGTTACTTCTTAGGAACTGTCAAACTGTATGTTCATTTTGGTAAGATTGCATATAAGACAGCTTAAGTATCAAAAATTCACACTTTTAGGAGCAAAAGTTAATGATTTGAATCTACATTTGATTTTTACCCTAGTATACCCAGGTATCCAAAGGAATCATCCTGCCCTACTTCTGATTTTCAGTTCTGTTACTTGAGAAGACAGGGAAGACACAGGCTGTCTGGAGGCCACGCTGCAGCAAGGAGAAGACTTCAATTTGTTTCGGCATCCGCCGAATCCAGGTCAATGGACCCAATGCGCTGGTGTAGCCCAGCCCTTCCTCGAATATGAAAATGTTTCTGAAATTCAGGTATTTGGAGAATGATATGCATTTCTCTCAACATTGTAACCCAGTCAAGAGAGAGTGTTTAAAATTTTCCCCAAAGTACAGTTTCCAGCAACTTTCAGGCCAGATTAAGAATGAGAAAAGCAAACCAAACCATGTTCAATACAATGCATGCAACAGCCCCTCTTTCAGTCTGGTCTTCTAAGAGGAACAAGCAACTCATTTCAATCAAATAACACAAGGATATGTGTCTCAAAAATTACTACATCTTCACAGATTTCATGAACAAGGCAGCTGTGCAGACAGAAATTAAGCTTCCCACTGTAGAAAAACCTTCAGCCAGATTTTGCAATAAATCACAAGAAAAATCCCTAGGAGTCAGGACTACAATAATTCCAGCCCTCCCAGAAACAGCAGTGTAATTCTCACTGTCAATTACTTTTTTTCTTGTGTGTGTTTTCAGGATATCTGACATACAAGGAGTGGGGGCGGGGGAAGAAGGAGGGAATGAGTGGACCTACACATTGTTCCTATATTCACTTTTTTTTTTTTACTTTCTTCAGAAAGTAATTTCTCATTGTACTAGATCGCCTAATAACGCCTACTTGAAAAAGTTCTAGGATCCTTGTCTGCTCCAAGCCCTCCAGTGTTCTTTATAAGGAGGCAAAGTTACTTATTTGCTGGCCGTTGCCCCATTTTGAATCCTTATTTTTAATCACAGATGGGCCAAGGCCTTGTATCAGCAGGAAAATGTCTCACTTGAATTCATTGGGGGAGAGGGTGCAGGGGAGAAAATCATTACAAGTTTTTAATGAAAAACCCATTTGATGTCTATTATGTGTGCATATCACATGTCACCATTTTCTTACGGCAACGGAATATTTCTAGATGGGGAGAATGAGAAACTTAAAAGAAAGTCTAATCTTTAATAATCTAATAAATGTTTCATCAATAACATTATCTAGTGTGGAGGTTTCAAATTAAAAGAAATGCAGAATCAGCTTTAGGATGCAAATTAAAAAAAGTTGTTTTAACCATAACAGAGTATTATGAAACTCCTTTTGTAGCTTTTACTTTTGAAAATACTTTCCAATTCACTCAGATGGAAGACCTGCTACTACTGCAATGTTAGTAAGATAAATCAGGTGACATTCCTTAAGGGCTCAAAAGAAAGCTAGTAAGGAGCATGTAAATTTAGGTCAAAAATCAAAGTAAGACCTCAAAACTTTTTTGAAGCAACTTTTTCAAATACACATTCTTCATACATAGCTGCTTCAAAAGGAAGCTAAACTTAGACATTTAGATATGTAAAATAAAAACTAACCACAATCAATATACTTTCATGAACACCAAAATGGACTATGCATATACAGCAGCCGTTCTGTTAGTCATTTAGCACATCTGAAAGTTTGTACTGGGTATCACAAGGCTATAAAGTACGTTTTCTGAAATCCCAACTATTTAAGATTGACAGGGATTTTGTGACAAAGTGCAAGGCACAACCTGCAAAGCCTAGATGAAAAATAAGATCAGAATCAGAAATAAGCAAACCTAACAGTATTTCAAGGGATGAGAGGGAGTATTTGGATTCAGTTCCCACTTTGATAAAATACCCTGGCAGTAATGGAATCAACTGGATACTATCATAACCTTTGTTAGGAAGCAAATCTTGATTAATGCTTTAAACAAGCTAGATACATTGTGATTTACTATGAAAAGCAGTAAAATCCCAAGCATTTCCCTCCCACTTAGTATTACTATATTTTAAGATTGAGTTTTGACTAAAATAATCCAGGATTAAAACCATTTAAATCACATGAACCCTTTGTTCTCAATCATCTGCACTTCCATTAATGTGAAAGTGGCACCGCTGATACTGATAGTTCAAAGAGTATAATACCACCAGATTCAAAAGCTAAAACATGTTTTCCATTACAAAACCCCCTTATAAAAGTCCTTTTCAGTGTGGAAAACCAAAAGAAAGAGATAATTTCAAGAGGCAATAGATCAGCTTCAGTATTACCACACTAATATTATCAATAAATGGATATATATGGCAAAGCAACACCAGTTTCTTCTTACTGCAATGGAACATTTTCCGTATTGCATAATGTTTATCCTCTCCTTCCCTTATTGTTGATCTCCTACCAGAGACTGCAACATTCAGGACACGGGGGGAGCAACTTAGAGTAATGGCTGTGTAGAAAGTCAGCATGGATTTTATAGCTTGCATTTTTTATTGATAATGGTAAGGTGATAAAGTTTTTATTTTTTCCCACACAGCATTTACTGACACAAGTTTGTTCTGAAGAGGTAAGTAAGTCTAGAAATCAGCACTGTGAGCGCCAAGCTAAAGAGCTGGAAGACAAGACCAAGAGGCTGAACTCACTGACATACAGGGCAGTAGAGGAAAGCAAAAGCACAGTGCCTTTGTAATATTGCTTTGCGTGTGAAGACTTTGGTCTACGTTATGCGAGTAACCAACCTGGACAGGTTTCCACTTTCGAATTTCACAGAGACGCTCTTCACCCAGTTTGCACAGTGACCTCCTTTTTCCACCATTAGATTGGTGGCCAAGTAGCTTCTGCACACTTCCATTCATACTTCTCACTAACTTTGCACCACTTCAGAGAACTGGCAAGGGTTGATTTTACCACTCGCACATTCTAGAGATTAGAGAAGTGAAGTAACTAGTACACAGAATCAGCAAAACACTGTCTGCAAGCTCCCATTTAACTAATAAAACATTTTAGTGATCAGTTTACGTTTTAAGTCTCTTCATTCTAATGAAGCAATGCAAACATGAAGCTACTGGTTTTGAAAGGACTAAATGTTTTGAAAAAATGCACAAAAAAGTACAATATTGCTGCTTGGGCCCACGTAAAGTTAAGGCAAATGGGAATCAACATTTAGGAAGACTATGTTCCTTTGGACTATCAGATGCTGCTTAAATTGGCTTCTCTTGACGGCAATATTTGTCTTTGAGGGCTATTGTTAGTAGAACAAAAAAGCCACCCATTTGTTCAATACCTTTTTTCTTATTTTGCTCTTAATGAAGCTCTTCTATGCATTTTTATCTCCCAGTTATGTCACTTCCTTTCTACACTCTTGTTACTACACTCCATCGTTGCTCAAATATTTGTTCAACAGCAGCAGAACGTTTTTGCATTTTTACTGCAACTCAAAACACATGACCCCTGACTGGTATCCCAAGCTGATTTTACAGAGTATTTAACTGAAGTAACATGACTGTTTCTTATAAATTAAGTACCATGCAGTCATTCCTACCCCATAGTTTTAAGACAGCTAAGCCAAGGTAAGACCTCACTAAAGGAGTTGGTCCTTCACACTGCCTCTGCTGTTCATCTGATGCTTTGGCAAGACAGTTCAGTTTATTAAGCAGGCAGGAAACCCCAAAGCCTGTGTGAGTGTGGAGGTGACTTGTTTTTCACCAGCTTAGTGAAATGAATCAAATCATCAAGAAATCAGACAAGTGGCTAGACTCACTCAGGCGCAGGGGAGAAAAAGCCAGCTCCTTCCAGTGACAGTGATCTGTTAAATGAACTCATTAGTGCTATCTGCACCTTAAGTGGAAGCCTCTTGGGCAAAGCCCCACGAGATTATTCTCCCATTATTCATAAATTATGTCTCCTCTTTTTTTAAAACAGAAGGATGTTATAAGAATGGCACTTGAAGCTAGTACTAGGCTGTGCCTCAGAAGGAGGGTGCATGTGAATACTTAAGGACATTTATTGCAGATCAGCTAAAAATCAGCAATTCACTGAGCTCTAAAATTTCATCACTTATCACACATAATGCAACACTGTTTATTGCACAAAGTTTTAATATTGAAATATACCAATCAAAAAGCACCATGTCTTTGGCACTAGAAGTCAGCTATTTTATATTAAATATTTGTGATGGATATCTCCAGGGGCATATATGAAGGGTTGTTTTCAAATTCTTCCTCTTGCTTTGAAATTATCCCTAAGTATAATGTTTCTTTAAAATTCTTTGCAGCAGAAGCTGCTGGCATTTTAAAGTTGCAATGGCAGAGTAGTATCTCCACAGAGAAAAAGAACTATTAGAGCTCTGCTGACAATGAACTAGGGGAATTTAAAAAAGAAAAAAAAAATCACTTTATGCATGTCCAATAGAATCCAACTTACTTTTTTAAATTGCAGCCTGGGATTTAGTAAAAAATGTCACATCGTGCATACCCTAAATTTCATTTGCATTTGACTCCATAATTCCTCAAGATTGCAGTACATTTTCAACTTCTTATTACCAAGTGTTTTGGGGCATTCACAATTTCCAGGATGTGGCCACTGCTCCCCAGTATGACACTTAAAGTACTTCTAGAGCAGACAAATGTCTTAAAACATTGCAGAAGAAAAAAACAGTTGTAAACATGCAAACCAAAGGCAAACCAGTAAAGTTAAACATTAACTGTTGGACAAGGTTTGTATGTGCATATCTGACTGCAGCACCACTAGATCAAGCATATTACACTCTGTGTATGACTGCTGGACTAGATTGCCGTGACTAATGAATACTGTGTTGCTGCTTTGGCCCAGAAGCAGATATAAAAAACATCGAAAAACCCAGCAACTCAGAGATATTTGTTTTACTTTTTTTGTGCTCTGAGAAGGATCACTTTACTTAATTTCCCGCAAGTCCATATTCTTGTTGGCAACATTCCTCTGTGGGTAAAAGAGGCGATGCAGAGTCAAGTTGTTCTCCCCCCTCTCCCTGTCCCCCCACTTATCCACTGTTTCTGGAATCGATTTACATCAGCCTTCATCTCGCTATTTTAAATGATGCTCAGTATTTTCTTTCTTTCTTTTTTTTTTTTTTGCGGGGGGAGGGTGGAATAAGGAAAGAGAAGAGGGAAGGATTTGGGGTTTTCTTCCAAATAACCAGAGGATTAATACCAAGTTACATATGCTTTATAACAGGTCTTCCAAAACACCAAGTAAACAAGAGTAAAAAGCAGCACCATCAAAACCCATGGTATCACTAGCCAACTCAGCACATTATTAAAAATCTACTGAATATCTGTTTGGCATCAGCCTTTCTCAAAATAACCCCAATTCAAAACATTGCCAAGCAGATCCCCACATACTCTGGGGAACTAAATGGAAAGTTGTACCCTTCCAAACATCACATATCAGGGCTGTTGGGAAAAGCTGCAGAGAAGTAAGCCAGAAATTCCAGATAACTGAACATTTCCAGATAATGTTATTTCTTCCCTTAATTGTGTTACCCTTAAAATATCCTTGTATCTTCTCATGGAGTTTGATCCTGGTCCTATGAAAAGTAATTCACTCCAGCGATGCAAGATCAAGCCTACTATAGGAGGAGAAAGGTTCTACCGTCTATATACTGAAAATAGGCTTGTCACAGATATCCACGTGATCCAATACAAGGAATCCAATGAAGGTACCTAAATTGGAGCCTAGTGAGTTCACATGGTCACTGAAGCTTTCTGGGCGCAATTCGAGGGATTTAAGTAGAAGTGCGAAATGTTTTATCATAAGATTTGACTTTATTACAAGAGCCTGAGGTCTTGATTTGTTTATAACTGCTTTCTTTCTGCATCTAACACAATGCTTCTTTGCCTCTTTGTTTATCCAACTTAGATCACTTCCATTATTCTGGTACTGAGGAAAAGGAAGGGAAGAAACATTAATCATATCCTTACTAGCTAACTTTGAACTGATACCCTGAGTTTTTTACAGTTAGTTTGACTAATGCTGGCTATGCCTAGGTTATCAAGCCTACAATTACATTGTACATGTTATTTACCACAACATACATAACTAGCTGTGCTTTGTGTATGTGCTTGTTTTATATAAAATAGCTTCATTCATATACTATTCAAAAAAAATTAAAATCTATCCATTATTAAAATGTACAGAGACAGATTTGTTCGCAAAGAAATATGAAGTCAGTCCCTTCTTTTTTTAATTCATGACTTATGACATATTAATTGTCTCAGTTTTGTGATTCTTTGTATAGTCTTTATGCTATATAGACAGATGATGTTTCTTTGTTAAATGCTTTGCTGTTTCCCGTTGTGAGAAATTAATTGACTGTTACTATTCAAGTCCTAACAAACAGCATTTCTACTGTCCTTTGCTAATTATGCCATGCCTGCATTTTACATAGCATTTCACACTACATTTGTTTTTCTACTTTATATTTTAGGGCAGCTTATTTGTAAGAATGCACATTTATGTTCATATTATCTTGACCTAACAGACCAGATCTGATTGCTTTTTAAATGTATGCGAATAATTGGCTTGGAAAGAACACACAAATATAAGTGCTGCAGTTAGTGTGAATGCAAGGAGAGTTAAATTGTGCTGGCACTTTAAATAAGCTCAACTTGCCAGTTTAAGTGCATGTTTTGCTTTGGGCCCAGAAACAATACAATGGACCTATCTTTGGGATAATAACAACTATGCCTGCTTATCTCACTGAAAAACAAGCCTAACCTGCTGGAAAACCCAAATAGTAGGTTGTGTTAAATGTAAAATGGTGGTCAAGAAAGAGTGAAGGGGGAAATATCCAAGACAACCTCTTAATATTCCCACACATGCTCTCAGACAACTACCAGAATAAAATAAATGTCTGTCAGTTAACAGTATGGACAAATAACAAGCGACTTTCAAAAATAACTGTAGTGGTGGTTTGTTGTAGTCGTAAAGGTCTAAGAACTCAGGCAGGATGAAGTCTATAAACAAAAGTAATAGATCTTCTTAGATCAACTAGAGTAGACAGAAATAGGCTTTGGGTCACAGAAGTCCTTTAAGCCTAAAACCAGAAGCAATTAAGCTTTAAAAATGGAATATGAGTGCAAAATAACTGTCTGGAGTTAACTACAGGTTTGCACATAGTTTTAAGTACTATCAGTTATTCCCTCTGACAGACATTAAAAATCGTGGCCTCAAGAAAGATCTTTGTTTTACAGTAATTCTAAATCCCCATCCCCTATTAACCTCTCCCTCCCACAAAAATCTGGGTCCCTACCTCCCACCCCACTAGCTCTTCCTCTCCTTTCAAAAGCATCAACTCTCTTTTCTTCCCAGGATGGTTTAGTTTACCTACATTTTGAGCAACTATCTCAGATGCTATCTGGCTGAGGAGCAGCAGCAGCAGCTTTCATTTTCACACCTGAAGAAGGTCTGGTGTCTCCAAAAGGCTAGTCTAGTTTGTCTAATGATACTCATGGCTAATAGGAGATATTACCTCTGCCTATAAAAGCTGTCCTGCCTAGAGGCAATTTACCAAACAAACATACCAAGTATGTAAAATAAAACCTAAATGAATCAAAAAATAATTCTGAAAAGACAAACTCTATAGCAGTTACTGAGAGATCAGGTTACCTCAGAGTTACAACTGTTCAACATTTCCTTTGAGAAGGAGAGGAGAAATACAGAAGCTTTCAATATAACATGTAAAGTATGTTCTCATGTACTGTGGTTTAGGGAGAGAAAATCTGAACTAAAAATTCAAAGACTAATCTGCTTTTGAAACACGAGGCAAATTCAATTAAATTTCTTCAATTTTAAGTTCAAAGACATTAGAGCAAAGAATCCATAACATAAGGCAAAGATCATTTTTAAGCACAGAAAGCAACATACAGTCACATCTTAAACATTTCTATTTTAAAATAGCCTGTTGTCATTAATTAGAGCCGTTAATATGATGTGTATGGACAAACAGTTAACACAGTGTAATCAAGCCTTAACTTCTGCATTTCCTGAGTTCGGTTCTCAGTTCCATAACTGACACCATCTGGCCAAAACCTCAAATACAGTCTTGCACGTTATCGCAGTAAGGATATTTGACACCAGTTGGAGCAGCTTGAGCAGTTCCCATCCCCACAGCTGCTGGTCACCAACCCTGCAGACCAGCCAGCAGAAGAAACCATACTGATGTTCATTTCTTTTTGAAGCAAAATGTTAGGCCTATTTGCCCTAGAAAATACTCTGACTGACTTGGAGAAAAAGCAATAACTATTAGTGTAACTAATCGAGTTTCCTGTACTTTAAAAGGTAGTAATGGCCTTAATATAATGGCTGATTAGAAAAAACCTTCACAGATAACAATTCAGTCCGAAAAGCCAGTATTCAAACTCAAGCATATGGGGCTAGTCTGGGGCACAATAATCCAAAGCCCATGCAATGGACAAGTCTCAAACCTCCTGCTGAGATGACAGTCAGGTTGAGAAAAATTGTTTTAAATCCATGATGGCTGGCAACTCACTGCATCAGTTAATACAGTAACTCTGTAATTAAAAAGTCTCTACGTCATGCACAAACATCTGTAGTCACTGCTAGTCTCTACAAGTTGTCCCTATGCATGGCGCAGGCTTCATTTTAGCCAGAACCATGAAGATTGGCTCCAAATAACTTGATTACCAAATTATTGCTGATACCAAAATCATTCTGAGCTTCTTTTCTGAGTACACCTCACTGCCACCCTTTCCACATTAGCTCCTTACTCTGAATAAGCCTTCACCATTTGTACTGCTGCTGTTTTTCTTTTCCAGTGTACCTATGAAGATAAGATCAGCTAGTTTCTCTGACGAACTCCCAGATGCCACCAGCCATGTGTGGGAAAAATTACAAAACAAAATTCATAACAGTTTTCAGGACACTTCCCAAAATTCTTCTCCCTGGAACATGTACACCAGGTTGCCATTTAGCAATAACCACCCCAACTTTATTTTTAAAAAAGAAAAAACATGCCACAGTCTTTCATATTTTTCTTGATTTGTGCAACTCTTATCTATCTTTCAGATGACACATTCTTGGGACAGGGACTCTCTGTGATATGCACACACTTCCCATAGCACTGCATCATAAAGTTGGCTACTAGACAAAACCAAGTTATTACCAAACAGGAATTACTACTATGCAACAATTTTGTTTAAATCAGAGGTGAAATATGGCTTTTATTACAAAGACTAAAGGGATGGGATGAAAAAGAGAATAAGTAACTGCAGCTGCAATTTTCTGAAAGCTATGTACAACTTTTTTTATTCCATCCCTAAGGTGAAAAATGTCTTGGTTTGGTCTTTAACATGTCCATGTCCAAAGAAGAAATTAAGCCAGTTTATTACCTTGTATTTCCCTCTAATGGACTGTTTCTTTTCAAGCTATAGTCCCTGTACTAACATAATAAAATCCTCCCCCCCAAAAAAAAAACCAAAAACAAAAAAAAACCCAACAACAACAAAAAACCAAACAAAGTGTTTTGCTTCAGCAAGGACTTCAGAAATAATCCAATGTCCCTTCCTCTAACGACAAGCCAGCAGGAGTGTTCAGGCACAGCGTAATCACTCCTCCACTATACCCAACACTATTGCATTAAACTATAATTTAGTTGATCTACTTCTTGGAGTAATTTATTACGTTTTGAGTTCTGTGGATAGTGATAGGGCTATAAATGAAGCTATAAAAACTCTTATCAGCTGGACATCTATTTCTATTACATGAAAGTTTGGTAAATATGAAGATTTATTAGTTGAGCAATGCTCCATGAGAACATTGTTTATACAGTAAAGTGGAGGTGATTTCTCTTTCATTCTGTAGTTTCCTTTATTTGCTACTTGCACACTGTTTGAAAGTTGAACTGGTTACAGATTTCTAATGTACATGTATTTCTCAAAGTGAGATTTAATTCTTGACAAACTAATATAGTCTTTTAAAGCATGTCTGATCAAGACTGAAACTACGGTGTGAGTATCTGCATGGGTTTTTTAGGTTAGTGAGCAGTGACAACAGATGAGAAATTCTATCTGCCATGCAGCTAGTCCCATGCTCTGTGAACAGAGCTTTGTGAATGCTGGAATTTCATATATAGGACTAGATCAAAGCCCAAAGCTTTATATCGGTCAATTAAAACAGTACATTCTACATGTGTCAAATAGATATTAAAAAAACAAATCTGCTTTTTCAGTTTTAAGGAATAAATTATTTTTGCTCTGTGTTTAACAGAGCTTTTCGGTAAAAGTAGATTCTTAAACAATCTGTCATTTAACAGGAAGTTGCAATCAACTAACTAGACAAATCAGACAAGCTTTTTCTTTTTAAAAACTCCCAAAATATTGATTTTGTATTCTTCAAAACATCCCTACTATCACTGTAAACAGAGGTATAATACCATGGGTATGAAACGTGTTTGAAAACATACATCTTCACTGACATTTAAGATTCCACTCCATTTGTGTGATATTAAGCAAAGCTGCAAAGTACAAATATATGATTAAAAACTGCTTTGAAGAAACGTGCACAAAGCTGATCCCATGCAGTAAGTTTTATAAGTAGAAAATTAAAATGGTAATGAAATAACTCCACGAGTACAGCAGAGCAGCAGCTCTTTTATAGCTGAGATGGGGAGGACCCTTCCACGTACATACGGACATACAGACATACATCTTACATCAGCGCTAACTTTAGTTACCTTGAAATACGTTGTACAGCACTGAAGCACAGAGTAAGGAAGTAGTTTTACCAGGGTTTTCCTCCATATAGCTCCCTAATTTTGCAAGGCTTTCTATGAAGCAGTATGTCCTGGTTTTAAACTGTTAAGTGTAATTGCTTGAAATCTTTACAGTAAACCAGCTTAGGAAAAAAAGAGTTCTGAAGGTTAAGAATGTACTAATCTTTACCCAGTTTGGTGATACTCTATTGCAGCAATAAATCAAGGGGCGGGGGGTGGGGGGGAAGATACTGCAGGAAAAACACCATTACTTAGTCACACACAAATTGACAAAGTGAACCATAAATGAATGACTCAGAACTTTTCAATCGGTATGATTTTTTAATGGAAGAAAATTTCTGGTTTCATACCAAGAATCTTGCAGCTGCTTAAAATATATTCCTTACTAAGAAACTACAGTTCATATTTGCCTTAAACTGTACCAGGACAGAATTTTGCACCTACAGAAAATTCTGATCAAGCTTCTGATGGACTCAGAAACCCCTCAGAGATGGGCATACAGATGTAACATGGTCTCTATTTCCTCACTGATTTAACCTGATGGATGTAGCTGTGTAATACAAAAACAAGGAAACTGAGTAAGAGCAGCAAGACAGTCCATTAGGAGAGCTAACTTCTGAATAACTATGTTAGTGCCACCAGTACAGTCATGATACACTAACTTAAACTGATTTTTCATTTATGTTAAATACATTGTCCACTTAATTCTAAGATGTATTTCTAATTACTTTTTTCTATGTTGAGTTTTAAAAGTGACCAGTTTTCAGAAAAAGAACTACAACTGAAAACAAGCCTCCCTTGCGTTGCCTACACACATTTTCTGACTCACTAGCAAAACCCAGCAACTTTTACTATGAAAATTCAGGCAACTGTAATAATCATTTTATAAGAAGCGCTGCATTTTCCTCATCACACATTTATTTACAAAAATGTAGTAAGTACACATATGCTCTACAGGTTTACCTTGAGGGCTGGTTTCACAATCAATTTAACCAACATTAAGCGAAAGCTGCAGCTGAAATCGGCTGTGCTGTCACTGCACCATCGCCTTCAGCCCAGACTCTCAGTGTGTACCTGATCAGTCGATCAGTTCTCTGATCCAACTTGTGTGCAGCCACACCAGCAATGGTGGCACATGCAATATATGTGGCTGCCACTTTCCAGGGGATACACGTATAGGAAAGCAACCATGGAACCATGGACTAACAAAAACTAACTGCCAGCTTATCCCACAATAGCATGCAAGACAGCAATTGTCATGGATAATAGCAAATGCTATATATAAATGTATATAAATTGCCATATATGCTATTTGGCAAATGATATATTGATTTTCTTTATATATCCTCTATATTAGCCCAACAATCCTTTTACAGAAAGTTTAACATTGCATGCACAACACCCTTACTTCCAAAAACCCACAGGTCTTATGACAGGTCTCTCTCTTGTTTGCTTCATTTGAAATTAATTAGCTGAAGTCTAGATTCTAGATGTCGTCTTCTCATAAAGTACCAAAAGTGTCCTTCACTGGCACAGTTCAATGAAAAATCCTATCTAGTCTATTACAGAGCCTGTACTGGGTCACTGAAACTATCCATGTTATTGCTGATATAAGTGTTGAGCCTTTACTGCAAAAAAAAAATAATGCTCTGTAGCTGAGTCCTGACATATTCAGACAACAGACAGCTACTAGGTTTAACATTATACAGAGATTTAGACCTCAATAAATTGGTAAGACAGAAATCAGAATTTTCAACATTCAATTACTTGTTTTCAAGAGTACACCACATGAATGTCTGATTAAAAGCCAAAATAGATCTTAATCATATAGCAACACACTACAATGACTCACTGAGTAGAAATGTCAACAAGACATCTCAGTAAAGTTAGTTTATTTTTAGCATATTATTCAGGAGCAGCTGAACACAAAAGTGAAAGAAAAAGATCAAGGAGGAGGTTCTGTGCTAGCTAAACATGCTTATCACAGGATGTAGTGGAAAACTAATGTGGTTTACCGTATAAATTTAAAATAAAAAAAACCCAAAACATAAAACTCACTAATCAGGATAAAAGTCTAAGAGGGAAACAATTAGTGGTAAGAGCCTGGATTCCCCCATACCTTCCAAGTTTATAAATGTGGTCCTTAATATCAAACAAACAGTAAAGAATCAGACAAGATCTTTAGCAAACACAGATTGAACTATTACAGATAAACTGTACAGCCATTCACTAGAGCAGATTTGTGCTATTTGTCAAAGAACATATCTCCTGAGCAAACAAATTAAAAAAAATTCAAACCCAAAAAACAGTCTTTCAAAATATTCCACATTTGCAATTTTAGTGGCTCTCCTAAAATCAGCAGCTGGCCAGAAATACCATGGCAAAAATCAAATGTAAATATACCTGACAACTATTTACGACATGTTGTATACAACTTTAACTATTTTACCTTTAAAGTTGACATCTACAGGACTTTCCAGTTAATGGAAAACTTCTCATAAGACTTCTACATCAAGCCCTGCCAACCTGGCTAATTTTGTTATGTTATGTTAAGCACAAAGGGGGGAAAAAACCACTGTCCTCCCTCCAACTTGAATTTTTTTTTGTCAGCCACTAATATGAAACACTTTTAGACCAAGATAAAATGGAAATTACTACAGTCTTAATGTTAACAGTGTTAAAAATAAATCTTTAAAGAACATGACAGCACCTATAGCTAAATATTCCTAGGTATCCCCAACCGGCTTGTATTTTGAACATCATAGACACATCTGTAAAAACTGAGCACAGTTGTACCCTGGTATCAGAATCACAGAGCAGGAGAAGCCCAGTCTCTTCAACTTCTCTCAGTCAAGAAAGTTTCCGTATCCACTTTTTTAAATAAGTGCTAAACATATCCTTGAGGAGAAGTCAATTATTTATTTTATTGGCAAGTCTGAACATCTTCACATGTTCATTTCCATTCCATTCCGGACAATCTATTTATCTGAAGAGTGGGCCAGAACTGTTGAAATCATTACTATAAAACCAGCAGATTTCACATAAGCAAATATGAAGAGCAGGCAAAGATATACAGATACACCACTGTGTAAGATACCATAGTGTGCCTGGATAATGTGCAGGACCTACCATTAAAAATAGAGATCTAAAATGAGATAGAATCTACACATAAGCATTTTTTCTCATTTCTTCTGTTTACTAATGCATAGGAAAAGGAATGGTATGTCCTAAAAATCAAATGATCTGTCTCTGATCATTGATCAATGATAAGATGCAATATAAAACAAAACAAAAAAAAACCTCAAAAGGCACAACTCTGCTTTGAGTTTCTAAAGGTGGGACACATAACTGAAGGAAGACAGTTTATCACGACATATGCTTTTTAAGAATGATAAACTCTTAAAATTGTTTAATACTAAGCTTTAAGGAAAGATCCCAATTTCAATTAAAATGCTTGATTAAAAATAGTCTCTCCTGGGAAAACTATACCAGTTGACAAGAGATTTAAGTTAACTTATTATTAAACTAACAGGTTTGGAACAGGACTGATGCCCAAAAAAGGCATTTAATAGGACCTCCTTTTCTTGAACATGCTCAAAAGATTGTAAGACATATGACCTTTAGTTCAAATATAGCCTCCCTGTGTTGCATTTTACTGGATTGACACTAAAAGAAAAAAAAAAAAACAAAAACAAAACCACCACAGTATAAACTCTGTAGCAGCCACTAGTCATAATTTAAGTGTTTTTCTGAGTTCTAGTGGTGTCTTGAACCTAAAGAACCACCTCATTTCAACAGTCTTTTAAACCACTTGGTTTCCAGACAGGAATGAGTAACATACTTGCCCTTGAGACCGAGGAAGTGCCTATATAGCTATATGCTGACAGACGAGCTCCTTTCCCAACCCTTCTACATGGCAGAAGTCAAGGCAGCTCCAGCCTAGACAACGTAGCTCCATTACTGTGTCACTAGCATCAAGGTAATCAAAGCTTTGCTCTCAGCAGGTCATCAGCTCAGGCTCAGTTCAACACCGATGGATGCATTTTTAAAAGTACAGAAGTCCCATGTCCAGACAACCTGTTGAATTCAGGCAAAATGAACTGGAATCTGTCTGGACTCATCCATACAGACAAACCCAGACACACTGAAGATATAACTTTAAGATAAACCAATCACAAAAGCCACAGGCCATCCAGGCAGAAAGGGTTAAGAAACCCCACAGCCATATCACTACCATTCTCTTTCCCACAAGGTTTTACTAGGGCAAAGGTAGAGCAGCAAAAGGTTAAAAATATAGCGATGGCCTTGCTCTTTGTTCAAGACTACAAGAAACAACCCACCACTCCACATCTTGGTTCTGTCAGACAGGGGTGTGTCTGGCAACAAGGTATTGTACTTTCAGATGCAAAAAGGCTGGCCTAGCCAAACCCTCTGCTGGTATGCTCCTCTTCCTGCAAATTTTGGTGTTCATCTCCCCCTGGTGGACTATGTACAGAGAGGGGAAACTTTGCTGCACCTAGAACAGCTCCACCTAGAAAGTCCCCCTCTAGAGTCAACACAACTCCATTCGTCTTCCAGTTATTAGGAAATCCTCACCTCAGATGCACCAACAGGCACAGCCAGCAAGACCATCTAGTGTAAGTGGATTCTGAGAGACCAGTGTGGCCACCATGTGGCCAAATGAGCAGATGTAGCTCTCTTGCTCTGGAACCCACTGTATCGAACACTTAGAAAAAAACAATTATTTTAATACATATATACAGGTTTCACCGCACTTACCTGCTGTGGCCCAGGAAGACAGAAATAGAGTTCAGTTTGTACTTAGACAGGATTGAATGGAACAAGGTATGAAAGAGGATCCGTAATTAGTATAGATATATCATACGAAATCTGGAACAATAACGCATGAGAGCATACAGACCCAGAACTCTTAACAGCCTTTCTTACATTCTTTGAAAGACACCAAAATACCATAATACTACCACGGTTCAAAAGCCACAGAACACATCATCAACTGAAGTGCATAATGACAGTGAAAGACATGTCAATCAACCTTTCTTAGCTGATACTAGTCTTCAGCTTTGGTCAGCAAAACCAACAGAAGTTCTCTATGCCAGACCTACACTCAACTTCTAGACCTACACAACACAATCCATCTCATGAACTGTTGCAGCTCCCTCACTTTTATACTAAGCATTTCTTTGTATTACTTTGCCTCCTAATTCTGTCCAAAGATTTAAGGAAATGGCGATTGTTTGGCATTTGTTTTGCCCTTACTCAGCTATTTCCAAAAATCTACTTTCAAAGTGTGGGCGTGTGGCTGGCACACATCCGAGTAAGTCTCAACTACAGGTACATTTTAACTTAGAGCAGAAATAGCTATATGCTTCTATTCTGTATTTTCTAGGCCACCAAAATTTAGCAATGTTTACACAGTTGGACCTATAGCAAAGTAGATAATGTAGATGGATGAACTCCTTCAATATCAAACCAGATCTACCAACTACACTGTTACATTCTTACAAGTCACCGTGATGAACAGATAAACTAAAGATATGTCTCCTCCCCAGTCAGAGTTAGTACAAGCTAAAACTTGCCGCTGTAAACTTTCAGGGTGACAACTGCTCTGTTCAGCACATGGGAATTCTTAAGTACTTACATTTTACTAAAAATAAACTTGAATGCAATATTAAACACTTTATCTCAATGTGTCAAGTATACAAAACTGTACAGAACTTTCTAAAAACTTCACTTAATCATGTAAAGACTGCAATTCTTGGTGAAAGCTAACATGGAGGAAAGAGAAAAAAGAAGAGTCTGCATATAAAGCAGAACTACAAACGATGACTACTTGTTTTGGAGACTTAAAGATTTTTTTGCAGCCTTATAAAATGTTCTAACTTTACCTGAGTCTGCTGATCATCAGCGGATTAAGTTTTCCAATCTTCTTCAACTTGAATTCACTGTGGGACACAGCACATGCACTTAATCCAATGTGAAAAACCTGCTTTCACTCCACTTGCAAAAAAGTTCTGATTTAAAAAACATGTTTTCTTAAATGTATCAAGGTACTGTAGTAAGTGCCTTAAACATACCAGTAAAACTACCTAAACTACTGTTGAAAACCCCCTGGAATCTACTGGCTTAAACAACAAATTTGCAATGGCTATGCAGATGCATCTGTATACATACACACATTATGTCAGTATTTTCTCCAACAATGTCAATTGATTTAGGGATCTACTTTCTTTGGATGTGCTTGGCTTTAATAGTTAGGTGGCTCTGAAGCTATCTAGCAATACCTCTGTAGACTTGACTCCTTTCTTCCACTATGTATCATGCTTCATCCATCTATTCTCAATCATGTTCAATACAATTCCAGGTGGCAACTTGTGTTCTCAGGAACAAAGCAGTGGCATCCTGCTCCCCCATTTATAGGACTTTGAAAAACCCATGCTTTTTTTTTTTTTCTTTGGCCTCTTTTTTTATTGCTTCTCTAGTGTACTTGCCTTTCCTGCCTTTGAAAGGACTCAATTTGAGATATCAAAACATCCAGGTATCTAGCTAGCATAGAGATCTGCAAAAGCAAGCAACTTTCTTTTATGGAAGGATGCATCTGTGAAACATCATTGGCTTATCATACTCTTAAGTCAGCTTCTGGCATATGGTTGCTCTCAGACAGGTTCCCTATAGTTGTTTCTACCCAAACAAGTGAGCTTACCAGTGACAGGCTTTGAACTCACCTAATAAGATGCTTCTAGGGACAGCAAAGTTCATAGCTTTATTTCTGCAGAGAGTCACCCCGATCAATCTACATTCCAACGCATTTATTTCATTGCATGATCCCTTGTTCCGTTGTTCTTGATGTCTTGCACACATTCTCATCTACTTTGAATTTGGGGATTGCAGCAAGTTTTGTAACAGGAAGGCACACCCCTTGATATCCAGCTTTTATATGCCTAGATGGCTTGTCATTTTCCCCTGGTATGGGCACAAATGATGGAAAAACTTACTTGCCATGTAGAACAGTGAGAATCAAGTCCCTGGAAACAATCAGTCCTAATGTTTTTCTCAACTGAAATATATCATCTTTTTGCAGCTCTCCTGAAAGTCACTTTCTTAGTAAGGTAAGACAAATATAGACCTCCTTAGCTTTTTTTTTTTTTTTTTTTTTTGAAAAACAAACCAACAAACAAACAAACAAAAAAACTCAAAATAACAAAACCAAAAAGACAAAAAAACCCAAACCACCAGACTTCAATTTGGGGTAAAAACCATGAGAGCTTAGGCAGTTATGTGAACAGAATTTTATTCTGCCTGATACAGATAGTAGGGAATGGGAAGATAAGCATTCTGCATACTGACAGACTGCACTGAGAGTTGTGCACTCCAATACTTTTCCTTCAAAGAATTTCTCAACTGTTTCCCACCCTACGGTGTGGAAGTACTAATCAAATTATTCCAAACAAAGGACAAAAAGAGTATCAATTAAAAAAAAAAACAATCCCAACAACAAAAGAGTTAATATCAATCCAGTGTCACAATACTTCAGCTGTGTTTGTGGAACAAGCTAAGCTACAGCTATGTGAGTTTTTGCAAATGTAAAACTAATCTACCAAGTCTTGTATACATAAATGATACTGTTATACCAATAAAAGAATACATTGCTGAACCACCCAATTTTGAAAGCAGAAATAACAGTGACTTGGCATGAAAATCTAAGACTTCCCACTTTTAATAAAGTTTTATGTAATGGTTACAACAAAGGAAAAGATTTTTAAAAGGTTGAAAAATATTTCTAAAAGAAAAAGTTAGTTTAGAATAACAATGCATACCCTTTGGCAGGGAAGGGGTACAAAAAAAAGTAGTGTTTTTAAAGCTTCAAGCAGTACACAGCTAAAATTTTTAAAAAAAAAGGCTTTTGCAGTTGGATAGCTTGTGTGCTTTCCTTTGTTATTCATTAATAACTTTTGTGATCATTGGCCTGTGTCAATTAAGCTTCAACCGAGTCCCTAAAACAGAGCTGCTAAACCAGATCAGCATAACTAAGGGTTATATGGCTACGAGCAGCCGCTCGAGTCAGTTGTTACCCACCTGCGGCCCAAAGCCAAGCGCTCCATTAGGCTTATCCGAGGGTGGCTACCCTCCCGTGCGCTGGCTACCTGACTTTGGACCAGTACACCAGCTAGCCTCGGAAGTGCCATTCCTTGCCAAGCCATTAAAGGAGAGATTTGTGGGGAGAAGGGATGGGACTGAAGGAGGATAAGGGAAGAGGGCTAAGGCTAGCGAGCAGTAAAGCCATAGGAGGGCGGGCTGTGTGGGGGTTTGCTTGTAACGGAACAACGAGTTCTTTTAAAAGGTGTTTTTCCTTTCAGATGTGTTATGTATTGCATATTATTGCAGCCTGCACTTACCTGACTCACAAAATGCATGGTTTTCATACTTAGAAGCAGGCAAGTCACACTAGTTTAGCAGATGATGATACACTTAGACAGCATAACTATCCTATTTAAAATTTCAACTTTTTCACCTATAAATGAATATTAAGTTAGAAACACTGTGAAATTATTTGTATCAAATTAGCTTCCACTAGAAGAAAAAAAAAAAAGGACCGAAATCTATATTTTTTTCCTTTTAATGCAGAAATATATTATTTAGTTCCCAAAATAACTTTTTATGGTTTTAGCACAAGAATATATTGCATTCTTGCTTCCATCACTATTCCCTGCAATAATTAAATTCTTTACCTCCCTCAAACACAATGAGCAAAACATGCCCGAAATTTTTGGATAAGATGGGCTCTATTTTGTTGTTATTATTCTCAAGTGTGGGCACCACTCTGTGTCGTAACTTTGGATTTTTAAAGTAAAAATATAACACTCAGCTTTGATTATATCATACAGGTTTTTGAAGAGTCAGTAAGGCATATGACAAAAATAAATCTGGAGAGGAAATGAAGGTATTTTCTAGAACTATTTATAGTTATCCAGTCATGCTGAACTGATTGTATTTCCTCCTATATGGAAAACGCACAGACAGCTGCATACAAAATAAAATGTCATCAACTTTTAACCTAGATCCAATGTAAAAAAATAACAAGTAAACATACTTGTAAGTAGACTAACATTCTTTCAGTTTACACAGGGAAAGAAAACTTTACTGCGGCCAAATCTTGAAACCAACCATTTGTATAGATAACCATATATCTCTGTACATACAAGAACCTCTAAAGATTAGGCTCATTTTCTCAAGAACTAAATTTTCACATTGGTACAGTATTTTAATGAAAGCACTTAGACACAAGTAAGTTGTTGGCAACATGAAGTTGTTTTTTTATTTTTTTAATTAAAAGAAGCTGTAAAGTGTAATTATAACCTACAGTTTCCCCCAAGTGTCTGGAAAATGGCCAAGAGGTATTGGTTTCTGTAAGACAGAAGTCTTATGAACAATAGAAGCTGAATTCTGAACAGGGATAGCTAATACTTTGCATCATGTCTTTGGTAAGTTATGCTTTTTCTGTCTACCTCTTCACTTTAAAATGTTAGCTTTGGGGTCAAAAGGGCACTCTAATTTACGTGGACAAACGAACCTACTGGACAGGCCACCTGAAATCAGTTAGTTCAAAGGTAAATTAAAGACATATTTGGTCCCTCTCACATTTCCTCTCATGTTCTAAGGCATTCACACAGGATTTAGCTGCAGTGATTCCTTCATACACAATGCTTAACATCCTGAAATTCCACTTTGTCAAGAGGGCACGATCACAGAAGATACTAAAACACCTGAAGTGAAGAAGAATATGAGGATACAAGAATGAAACGGTGTTATGAGACTGGACCAGATATTCAGCCTTTCTCAGCCTTTTGCTACTCTGCCTACCTGTTATTTGGCTGTTTGATGATTTCCATTGGAAGATCTCACAGGAACAAGGCAAGAACCATGGAGCTCTGCTTCACTTCATTGACTCCGCATTTAGCTTTGAATCTTTTCAACTTTAATACTATAATGAATTTATCTCCAGTGCACACACTTACTTTAATTGAGATTATTCCTTCAATTCACTATTCAGAAAATAATTCATTCGCAATAGAAAAGCATATACATATGGCTTGCTAGAAATATTTTGTTTAGAAGCAGGTGGTGCATATGCAGCAAAGTTTTAGCAGTGTTCCATAAGGATCAACTCCATAGTCTAGTATTTCCTCTACATTATATAAGCAGGGGAAAAAAGGCAATAACTGACCCTCCCACGCTAAAATAGGGACAGAACTTAAGGGGGGAAAAAGGTAACCAGACACTCAGCTTACAATAAACTAAATATAACAAAGCCTCCCCCATCTGCAATGCTGTTTATTCCAACTGTATTTATTTGATCTCTCCACATCAAAGTTTACATCAAGATCTAAAACATCCAATCACTTCTACCGTGACTATAGCATGGATTATGCTCACTGGCAAGAGAACCTCAACAGTTTTACGGACAAAAGTAATTGTACATAAATCCACCCTGGGAAATCAGGAAGGCCACAGACACGACCCCAGACAAACATGTCCCTAAGGTTTCAAAGGAATCTAAAAACAGTTCCCGAGCTTCTTCATCACATCCCTTAGAAGAGTCCATCATGCTTTGCTTCAAGGTGTATAGTAATATGTACAAATAAGATGTTTCCATGTAAGAAGAAAAATTACTTTGTATTAGTTAGTACCCCACTAGAACGTCAGGAATGTAAGATTATAGAAAGCTCTTCCTTTGGATATCTTTTTGTCCATCAAGTGTACAAGCTGAAATTCTTCTATCTGTCTTTCATTAATAAATACATCAGAAGCTAGGAATATCTAAAAGTAGGATTTTAACAACTGGCAACAGTAAATGCACTTTAGGATATGTCTGCCTCTGCTTGACTACCATTTCAGCATGTTTCTGAAGCAGCAAGGGTCACATTTCTCATCATGATTACCTGCACATTGTACTTCACAACTAGGTTTCATACACATAATTCAATTTATAATTCAGACTGTGAGTTCCCAGTTAGAAGTGTTGTTGTTTTGGAGGAAAGAAAGAAGGACAAGGACCATATTACATTATGTTCTGACCTTCAGGTGATTTCTGGAGGCAGTTTATATGGCATTTATCTATTTAGTTATCTTGAAGAATACACTCAAAATCCTGCCTCTCAGAAACCGTCTGCTTTCTTTCATTTCAACACCAGTTCTGTTCTTTTGGGTGGTTTGACAGTAATAAAAAGCATCCCAGACATACTCGCGGAGTAAAACTAAAGGCAAAAGTCAAACAACATTCCCACAGTACACCAGCTATCATCTTCTGCTTGCAGCATGTCAGCATAGCACATGGTTCAATCCTCTCAAAAGGGTCAGAATACACTGGACTCCTGAAACACTACATCAATAGACTGGTCCTTAACACTCCAGGTATCACATCAGAGCACTTATGCTACTTTAAGTCACACAGACAGACAACAAAATTAATTGTTGGTTGCTCTCCAGTTGGCAAAGGTAACAGAGGGCATACCTGAGGAAAGTCATCAGTAGTAGAATGGAAAGAGAAGTTTTAAAGCAAGAGCCTCTGAGAATGTGTTCATTTGTACCCCACGTTAAGCCTGATCTCCAGAGTCAAGATCAAAAATGCCTAGACATGTTCTCACCAGAAATGTCTTAGCTTCACAATTCATCCTCTGCACAAGAAGTTCATTGACTTTAGGTACAGAATGTAAGCAAACAGATGCTTTATGCTGCCAGGAATGTGCTGGAGACTTAAAGAAATTCAAACCCAGAGGATTCAGAAGTTTCACTGGACCCAAGGGAGAGGGTAAAAAAAAAAAAGAGAGAAGGGAAGTAGCAGACAAGACCACTTACACATATCACACCTTCTGAAATAAGAACACAAAAAAGCAATGCAGACCTCCTTAGCTTTCCATCTGATTCATCAAATAGAGGTTAGAAAAGAAAACAGCTACTCTTGAGGAAGAAATGCTAAGAAGGTCAGTGTCTAAGACGTGCAGCTGAAAGATACCTGCTGACATTAAGCAGGTATAAGCCTGTACTGCTTAACCTGTAAAAGATATCATGAGAATACTGGGGGGAGGGCATTCTTTATAAAAGAAAAAAAAAAATGCTTTGCCTTGTCATTTTAAAACAGAAGACTGCAAAAAACCTGAAACACTGCAAGATAAATTAGCTCAGGGTATAAGGATACAGAGCGGACCAACACTATTGCACGATGGCCCTGATCAACTTTAAACCAACTTCCACAGCAGCAGTGTGTACTTCAGGTTTAAAAAAGCAATAGGCAGGCAAATAAAATTTATAAAACATTTTATAATCCGAAGTTCTCAATAACTTCTTATAAGCAAACCTGGAATCAGAATGTGCCAGATAGCTTTTACTATTATTTTACATAGAAGAAGAACCCATTTATTTTACCAGCCAGCACTGTCAGCCCTAGCCCCCCGGGGGGGGCAAGGGGCCCGTGCCTGCCGGATCGCTAAGCCAGCAGAATGAGCACGTACAAACAAAACGCACCCTCTTCCGCTGAACAGCTGCGCCTGCAACACACCTCCCAGCAACAAAGTAGAGCTTTTTTTAATCAACTTGTGACGGATAATGAATGGATTTGCGGCTGTGACAAGTTGAATATCACCCGAAAGTATGATCCTCAATTATTTCTCTTAGAGTTCCCTCCCTTCTTTCTTCTAATAGTTTCTTAATACTCCTAAAAAGCTAATTTAGTCTAATAGCAAAGACTTACAAGTATAGAATTTGACTGCTGTTTAATGCTATTTAAAATGAAAAGCATATTATAACAAACCACGACTCATTATCTTCGCACAGCACACATATTCTGCTATCAACAAGATTAGAACGGGTATGATGCCTGGAAAGGCATACTCAAAACAATAATCTAAAAAAGCAGCTGTCTCAGAAGCCACAAAATGCATTAGGGATCTAAATTCATTAGCTGTTGCGTCTGCACATGAACACAAGCGTCCTGGATCTCATCGGGAAGCAGCTGAACTCCCACCTTCTCTTGCCTCCCCCCACAGCATGCTCCAGGCGTAACAGGCACCTTTTCCCTGGAAATTAAAACAGAGAAAACCAGAGCAGATCCCACTTTTCCCCTCGCCTTCTAACCGGCCCACTCAAGAAGCAATGGACCTGAGATCTGGGCCCCATAGTCTTGAGGTATTCAAGCTCCTGCCTCCCACAGCGAGCCCTCCTGGTCAGCTACACTTTAATTTGCTTGGGGCACCTTTCTCCCCTTCCTCTTGAAGCTGGAGCTGGTTCACCCAAAAAGGAAAGGTTGCCTGGGACAGAGGTAAAACAAATCAGAAATGAGCCTGATACCTAAGAGTTGGCAACACACTCTTGTCTCTTCACACTGTTTTTCGGGGGGTTGGGGTTTGTTTTAACCTTTGGTCATTTCAGTTTAAGAAAAAGAAAGCACAAACCCACAACAAACACAGGCTAGGGAGTAGAGACCAGTATTCCAGTCTCCTTACTCCCAGGTCACTACAGTTCAATGATTAATGCAGTATCATAGAAGCTCCTACATCTTGCATTATTGAAGTAGAACCATTGTGCAGCCCGTATAAACAGTGGAGGTCCTCCCAACTGGACTACGTTAGACTTCAGTGCTAGAAGATGTGCATCTGACTGCACTAAGCCTACGCAGAACAAGATTTGAGGTCTCTCGCTTCTCAGATGAATGCTTGAATAAGCACAAGTGCACACCCAACATATTTCAAGAACATGCTGTAACTTCAGCTTTTGGTTTTGAATCAAGTGGACAGACGTGCTTGATGTACAGCCCCTTGATTCAGACACTTCAGCTCCAGAGCATACCTAGAATTCAAGCTTACTGCCAGTCTCTGCTTTCGCCAGTGGGTCATTTTAGGCAAATATACTCAAAACACATTTTATAAACTGAATTTCAGAGATGTTTAATTCTACTTCTTGGATCACTCCTTCCTATTTATTTAAAACACAATGCACAAGTTGGAAACTACTGGTTCTTTCCTGGGTCCCACCTCTAGTTCACTCAGTGGTAAAGTAGGAGTAAATTTTCATAAGAGTTGGTATATCCAACTGAAGTTTATATTCAACTGGAGTCAGTATATTAAATTCTGTTTAAATCTGAGGAAAGCTCTTTGTGCATCTCTTTCTAACAGTGTTGACATAATTTGTGGGTTAGTAAAAGAAAACAGTTCCAGCAAAAAAAAAAATCTCCCCCCTAATTCTCTCTCCTGATGAAGGGTGTATTGGTATGTGTATTTAATATCCATGTTTTAAAGGTAATATTGGCTGCTTTCTGCTATAATAGCTTTGCTAATGCTTTTGTAAATCAAATCTTCCTTAGTCATAGCCTTCCTCTTCTGCAAGACCTAAGGATGAAATCATTCAGAAGAAATTATGTAGGCAAGTTCCCACTGAAAAAATAAAATGGCAAAGAAATAGCCATAAAGTCCCATTCCCTCCCTCTCAAAAAACTGATGTTTCATACAAACTGAAGGAAGGATAAAAATTAATCTTGTGGGTTTTAAGTTGTTCCTCTCCCTTATTCACCCTGGAAGAGGAACACTATGAGCTTACACTCCTAAAGAACTGCAGTATATTGCTCGTCTAGACAGGTCTCAGCGAAAAGAGATTTAGAATGATACAGTCATTTTTTCGTTCCAGGAAAGGTCTGGGACTTTGGATCATTTTAAGGAAGCTTGCCCATTTTAACTGAAAAAAATGAGTATATTGTACATGTTTAATAGCAGTCACATGCTCAAAGACCTCATCGTTAATCTGGGGGTAAATGAAAGAGAGAAAAAAAAAAAAACAAAACAAATGAACCTCATCACTGACAACTTCATACTACCAGTTGTGAGAGCTCTCTCTACAGTTTGTACTTGCATTCTTATAGACAAAATACAAAATCCGTATTCACCTAATCCATTCCCCTAACTTCACCTAGACACCCTGACAAAAACAAGAAGGAAATGAAGAGACTGTATACATCTGCTGAGTGTATTTAAAGTCTCACATGTATCTCAGCTGCTGGGAGGGGGAAAGACAGAGAAACACTCACACTATATCAATATTCCTGAGTTAAACTCACTTAAGCTTTTGAATGATTTTCTGTCCATTATCATTTTTGCCCCATCCACAGTTTTTGTACCAAATAACCATGCGCAATTTGAGGAAACAATATACAGAATTAAGAGTGTGATTGCATCCTGTGATGTACATGGTTAACTGTAATAACAGCAAAGTGTACGCTAACTGTTAAAGAAACGAAGTGCACAAACGAAGCAGCCCACTATTTCTAGGAGGTCTTTGCATTCCTCGATTTTTTACTCTCACATAGGAGGACATCCCCATGACGATGGAAATAGCACTAGAATAATTTACTAAAAGATATAAAAAGCACAAAATGAAGTGATCATGGTCACAAAAAATTATTACTGTATAATTTCCCCTGCAAGCCATGGTCAATGTGTGAGTGAATGCTTATTTTTGACTGAAGGAAGAGAGAGTAATTTCAGAACTGACTCCACGCAGCCCTCATTTGTGGGGGAAAAGCAGCATGAAAAAGCTGAAGATCATTCAGCTGTGTGAGCAGAGATCAGAAAGCGCATTACATTTTTGGCAACCACCAAAGATGTGTTATGGCAGAAGTAGATGAAATAGCACTGAAGTGCAAAACAATTGACTGGATAAATCACCTATATCCTTTAATTTCTTTGGCCCTTACTGAAAGGTACTTAACCTAGCGTATCAGGAAAGAGCAGCTAAAGAAAAGACAACTTTACGCACAAGGTGACAAGCCATCTTTCATTTTATAAAGAAAAGCCCTACACTTATGTTACTATTTCATATCGAGGCCTATGGCATGACTGGCTTGAAACACTTCTGAAACACAGAACATAACCTTCCTGAGTTTCTTTATACTACCTAATTAAAAACAAACAAGACAATGCATCTTTGACATAGTAATTTTTCTTCTTCCACTGAAAAAATGTACAAAAACATTTATTTGCCAGAGATGGAGAGGGGTGTGTGTAAAATGAGCTCAACATAACATTTCCTTCAGAGAAAATTAACATTGATTAACATCTGTAGAAGTCTGAATGACTCCAGCCAGACAGGCAGTGATTGCATGGGCTAATGACTAGGGCTCCCTTTGCAAAGAATGATCTTCTAACTATGCTGTAAATTGCTGAAAGAGGGACTTCAGCCTGAATTTATCACTTGCCAGAATAGCAGCTTGTACTCCTGCAACATATTTTCCACCTCTTGTTTTTCAGTTAGACCTAGCTGTAAGTTCACCTTATATAGGAAAATCAGACTTGCGCTAAAAATATATTATCATATCTTGAACTATTTTCTTTGCATCATAAAGCAAAGAAGCTTTTAATTCTAAAAGAGATTTAATGACCAGCATATTCTGGGAAACAAAGTTTACAACCAGCACTTGAAAACTCCTACTTTTACACTACATTTTGCTATTTTTACTCTGTTTTACAATAAGCAATCAGTATTTTCCTTTCTTATATTCCAACTGCAAATTGCTTTAAGAATGCTATATGGACCAATAGACTAAGGCACTACTACTAGAGAGTAAACTACTATGTATGGGAGTAAAATTGTCAGAACCCAGATGTCAAAAGCGATCACCCTACCATAAGCAAAGGTTAAAGAACACTATGTCGACTGTGTAAATACATCATTGCAGAAATGCCTTCAACTTTTCTGAGGATAAATTTCTAGCAAAAAAAGGATTTTCTTACTTCAGCATATACTACTTCCATCACTATTTGCAAGAGTTAAAATCAGTAGGACCAAACCTCTCAGGAGCAGTTTGGAGACCTGGACATGTAGAAAGTGACTATTATACATCAAGTCAGAAGGCAGTTAATATGAAAAACAGGAATGCAACTCCAACCAATATTTTCTTAGAGGGCTGGCAGCAAACTGTCAGATGCATGTGTGACCTCAAAACAACCTTTTGCCAGATGCCTCTTTAACCTCTTACAATTACATCAACTTCTAAAAAGACTGGTACATTTTACCATTTTCCTCCTTTGGTTATGCAAATTAAGAAGATGTGCTTAAAAGACAGATTGAAAATGTTTGGTTCTGTGCATTTCTGCCTGTATTAAAAGCCCCAAAATAGAGCTCTTCAATACAGCAGCACATACTTTTTTTCTCTCCAGAATTAAAAACTGCTGTGGAAGTTAAACAAGAAGTCTTCATCTTCTTTCTTTTCTCTTCCCTTGAGTCAGTGTTCAAAAACAGGTAACTTTCTGAGAAAGTTGTGAGTTAAGGGGCCAAGAAAATATTCAGCCAAAGCAATCAATAAATCACTTTTAATACTATCTACCATTTTTAAGTAAGTAACTTTTTTTCCCTTAAAAAGTATGTTACACATCTCATGTTGCAATCAACAGAAGGCAACACAATGATTCGTATTATTCAGATTCAAAAATGGCTTGTATGCTAACATTTAAAGAAGGGCATTTCTGCAAATTTAAAAATAATCAAATTCATAGCATGGAAGCATCATGAACATGTTTCAGGGGCTCAAGCCTCAGAAAGCAAAAAAAAAAAGAGAAATGTTACAGGATGAAAAGTAAGTAGGTCATGTATACTAAAGTGCTAAAAATACTAACATCTGATTTGTGGCTGAGAGAACTGTTTTTAAAATCTAGAGGTGTACAAGTAAATGAAGAATTGCACAGTCCTTTGTCAACAAAAACATGCTTTGATGAGCCATTAAAAAGAAAGATTCCCTGTGCTGTACAGAATCCATGAAAAGAAATTTCCTTTAAGAAATATACCTCCTTATACAGCAAAACAATGAATTTCAGTTGTTCTGTAACCCAGTTCCTTTAATCTGCATAAGAGATGCTGACTGAGTTCACTCAACCAAATCACTACTGGCTTTCAGAATACAATCAACACATGCTTTTCAACAGTATTAATATAGCATGAAGCTTGTGCTCCTAATTATTCATGTTTTTGCATTCTGTTTTTTCCCCCTGCTGTAAAATATGCAAATTTACTTCTTTGTGTTATTTAGGTCCCACATGGGCCTCAACAGATCTGTTTGGAAGGAATTACAAGCCAACATCTAGATACATGCTGTCAACATTTCAAGCTTCATTATTTTTATTAGGTTGGAATGCCATTATAGATTTGATATTAGGCTTTAAAAAGCTTTTAATAAATCTGTTGAAAACCTACAGTCTAATAAAATGGTGTACTGATAATTACTTCTACTCCACTTTGTGTGTGTGTGCATGAAAGGGAGAGAGAAAAGCCCTACAACTCTTGAATACAAGAGAAATCCCCATCTAGCGGTACTATTGAAAAATGCAGTTTGTTTTTGTGCAAAATTAGTACCCAAGAGGATTAGTTTGACTTCATTACTGAATGAAGGGTAGCCATTACCTCCTTATGCAACTAAGGATCGGTAACAGGAAAGGACTGTTTGTTCTGAATTCCTCCTCCTCCCTTTTCAGACAACTCTGACTGTAAAATTCAATGCCCAAATGAGCTACTACCAATTTTTAAGTATAAAACCAATAAAGCAGCACTTCAAGAAACAGGTCACTTAATACAGTAACTTCTTGGTGTGCAAACGTTAACTTACAGTGGCACAGGCTGACACGTAGAAAGTATTCTTTAGATAAAAATATTAAAAGGTTTCCACAAATCTCAGATTATTATAAAGTTAGTATTAAATATTTTTAAACTTAAACAACATAATGAAATAGTAGCTTGGTTATTCAAAAACTGCAGGGTTGGAAATAACTACACGAGCACTTACTGTTATATAAAAAATACGTAATATAAGCCCATTGACACAGAAAGTGAAAGGACATTGAGACACTGCTTTTTTCCATCTGGCACAAAGCCTTGTGCATTTCTTTAATGCAATAGTGTATTTTAAAACACTGCAGAAGCCCAGCCTTCCCTACTAGCACCACTAAAAGCTTCTTAAATATTAATGAAAAAACAATGTAGGGATTCACAGGAATCTACTACACATTACTACTGACTCCTAGAAAACAAACAGCAGCAGTAACACTAAGATTGTAGAAATCACTTGATGCATTTAATCTTTGAGGTGTGTTCGCAGAGGGGAGAAATCAAAAAATTATTTGAATTGCAGTAATAAACTAGTATGGGGATGGTCCTTTGATTTGAGAGGATCAATATATTAAATTTCCCTTTCATAACAGACCCAATCCTGAAGATTTTAAAATCGCACATTTCTCTCAGAATCAAACATTTAAGCTGTTCTTCAAAATATATGTAGAGATCTGTATTACTAAGACCAATATGGAAACAATAAATATGCAATTTATCCAATTCTTCCTTCCACAATAAACAGTACCCCAAAAACTGTCTGCACGCAGAATAAATTCATGGCAAAACAGAAATGGGGAGTTGGAGGGGAAGAAGTACATGTAAAATTGGTCTTCAGAAAAACAGTCAAGATTTCCAGAACTAAAGACTGACTTGCGTTGATCATTTTACTTTTTTTACATCTTCAGTAGAGAAGACTTCCTGATTTGTTAAGGATGATCTTTTGCAATATAACTGCAGTTAACGAAGGGAAACATTCAGTTGGCTGTAAATCATACTTTTCACAGTCTCACAGCTGAGTGAGGATGCTTCTGCCTACAGATGAGGATGATCCCGTACGAAGGAATTATAATACTGAATTAACCGAGTAATATAGATAATGAATACATCAGAGGAAGGTTCAAGTACCTCATTTAAGATAAAGCCAAAGTTCAAATGCCTTGCAGAGATTCACTTAAAATAGTAAGTCATACCTGACCACCAAAATTTTAAGATATCTATCATCCACCATAATTTATAAAATTAATTGTGAACTCTTTTTGCATCCTGTTATGTTCCTGACTTCGTCACAGCACGTAGTAGTGATGAATTCTACAACACCTTGCTTCTCGCAAAAAAATTCCCGAACTTTCCACCTTTTATCTAACACCAGTTCTCTTCTACTTTCTTAATAAGAAATATTTGCCTTATACTGTATTTCATCTTGCAGGATGAAGAACAGTAGCTCCCACCTCCTTTTCTGTGAGGTTTTAGATGTTGGTGCAAACCTGACCACATTTGCTCTGTAAAGCAAATTCTAGTTCTAGATGGTCTCCAAGGATCTAGGAAAGCATAGTAGGGAAAAGGGAGGTTTACAGAGCAGAGTATCTTAATTATAAAATTCCTAACAACCCTTACCATGGCTATAGCCTCCCTGCATCTGTGACAGTCACTCCACTCTGATGAGATACCATGCCTATCTCTTTCTCCTTGGGTACTTACTTTTGAAATTTTGAAAAACTCTACAGCAAAATTGCTGAATCTCAGAAAACAACCTTCGGGTGACAGTTAAGTGCTCCCTATAATTCAATAACAATACTCCCTACCACCTGTTAGAGATCTGCACCTGAGGCTGAGAGCAGAGCTCTGAAATAATAGCCATTGGTCAGTATTGAAAATTCATGTTCATTTACATCTAAAAAAAATTAAACAGGAAGCTGTCCTAAGTTCAAGGAAGAAACTGAAGTTAAATACGTTTACAAATCAGGTTTATCAGCAGCTGAGCTGCTTCTCCAAGCCATTTACTCCATTCCAATTTATGACATAAAAAGAACCCTAGGAGAAAACAAAACAAAGCCTAACAACTCTTAAATCCATGAAACAGATTGGTCTTTAAAACACAAGTCAAAAGTAAACAAAGCAGACTTGAACTGAGGCATGGTTCCTCAGAGAACCATGCTGCGTCCAAACACTAGTGGGAGACAACACAACCACCCTGGCTGTTCAGCCCCGAGTGCACCACCGGGCTCAGCAGCCCCTTCCCCAGCCCTGGGGGTTTGGCTGTCCATGCCCACGGCCAGCACTGACACAGTGCAGCCTGAGCACGACCATCAAGGTCCAGGCAAAGAGCTGTGGGAGAAACTTCATCTCAGGTTCTTGGTCCTTGCCCAAGCCACCCTGCAGGGATGCCTGCACCTGCCTGGGCACCTTGATGATCCCAATCCTCTGATCTGACTTCCCGGCCTGGCCTCAGATCTGGCTCATCTCTGCAGACTTGTCTGGCGTTCGCTGAACTCTCATCTGACCCTTGGTCACCATCACCAGGCCTGCTCTGCTGTCCTTGCTTGGGTAGCGTGGGACTGCACCCCTTGCCAGGGAGGTCTCTGCCCAAGCCTCTGCCCTCCTGGCACCCTTGCTTGGCTGCAGGCTCACCTGCCTGGTGGAGCCACCAGCACTTGCTGCTCCCTCACACTGGTTTACTTCAGATTTTTCTGGAAAAGTAACCAAGACCCTGCACATCAGCATCTTGAACTAAACCCGAAAACAAAATTAACGTTTGGCAGTATTTTTTAGAGAACACATACAGAATAAAATTCTGTGATAAGTGATTTTTAAATTTATTTATTTTTTTTTTAACGATGAGGGCGATGAGACACTGGAAGAGGCTGCCCAGAGAAGTTGTGTTCAAAGTCAGGCTGGACAGGGCTTTGAACAACATGATACAGTGAAAGATGTCCCTGCCCATGGCAGGCAGGTTGGACTAGATGATCTTTAAAAGTCCCTTCCAACCCAAACCATTCTATGATTCTATGATATTTCAGTTGTCTTCAAGCAAAAAACACTCACCACCCACCCTACTGGAACCAGCAGCACTATGCAAATGTTTGCAGAGTTTCTGACCTTGTTGCCAAACACACATGGGAAGCAGCACTGCCGTCTCAGTTTTTCAATTCCTGATCTTAGGCTGAGATAAGGACTACCAGTTGCATGAATCTTTGAGATCTGATGGGAGATTTGTAGCTGTGTGCCAAACAAAAATGCTAGCACTAACCTGTCTTCTTCTCTGTGGCTGGCAAGAGTAGGAATGGATGGTAGGCTGGAATTTATTGTATATTGCAAAAGCCACAAAACATGAGAAATTCCTTGAGAACTACTACTCTTCAAGATCCCCAAGCTAACTGAAAATGTACTTGTTTTATGAATTCTGGCATTCAGAATGTTAACTTTAAAAACAATTTGTGATTATCAGGCAAACCACTGAAACATTTTTTATATTTCTGCAATTGATTCATTCATCAAAACCAATTGCATGTGTTATGCATATTTCATAAGCCTCTTTTCCCTTTTCAGAATAATAGTTCTGCTTGTTACAGAACAAGCACCACTTTTACAGCTTCATGAATAGATGAGATGACCAGTATCTGGAAAATAAATGAACTGGTAGTTAGACATGAAAACATTTTAGTCCCTGGTAAAAAATTACATTTTATATTTATTTTGTAGAGAGTGAATTATGAATTCTTTTTTCTTGACACCCGCACATGCAGTATTTGCCCTAAAAGCTAACATAGAGAATTTCTTTCAGCTACTATGCTGCAAATTTTTTTTTGTTGCTTCCGGTGTTTTATGAGTCATCTTTCTAGTCAAAGAATAGGTATTCAGATGTTGAAATTCCAAATGCATTGATAGTCTACAAGCAAAGGTAGATTTAAAATATAGCAATATATAACAGAACTTGGAGGAGTTATGAAAAAAAAAGAAAACACAAAAAATTATCCTCAAGATTTGACAGGGTGATAGCTCTAGTGGATCTTTCTCAATAAAGTGTTGAACCTTCTTCCCTTTTTCAAATATCAGATGATACAGAAGGAGACTAGAATAATTAAATATTGTTAGGAAAATCACAATTATCTACATTTAACTGTGATGCTCAGTACTCTCGCTATATTACTGAATAGATTTCTTTCATACTTTAATGGACATGGCATTTGATTCTTTCTTGGTAAGTCTCATTCAGACTACCAGTAAGACTCCTGGTGGCCCTTATCAGTGGTGCATGGTGTGAACAATCCTGCAAGGGATTTGTGACAGACAAGCTCTCCTGACCACAACAGTGAAAATCAGGAGCAAGCATCCCCTAAGGATGTATTTTTCCTCTTCTTTCTCCAGGAAAGAAAAGCATGTCCACAGGATATCAGCAAACTAGACTTTTGTTCTTACATGCTTTGAATGAAAGACTGGGTTTAGGAACCAACTTAAAACATAAGAAATTAAATTCTCACTCCCTTCAAGACTGCCTACAGCAGTATTCTCACTAATGGTCCTATAATTCTACTGAGATTTGTTAAAAACATTTAGTGTGGGTATTCTAGAACATTTTACACTAAGTTTAAAAAATATTCAGAACCTCCCATCTGAGTAGTAAAAAAGTAACTAGAATAGCTAGGTGTTGTGGTTTGTTTTTTTTTCAGAGTGCCACTACTCCTACACAAACAAAACTTCTCAATAATTATCTACTTAAGTGCTGACCTGTAATTCTGCAACTACATCTATCTAGCAAGACAGTGATATGCTCCACTGACAAGGCTGTGGCAATTCTTTTGCCCAGTAAAAGTTAGTTAAGATGAAATTACAGTCCATTTTGTTGCAGTTTGCTAAATTAACTTTTGTCTGAGCAAAAAAAAATAATAAATAGAAATAAAATAAGAGAAGATTCAAGCAAAATTAATAGTTCTTAAGTTTATATTTAACAGATTAATATGAATTTATATGAACAAAGTCTAAATAGTAACTGACAGCATTTCAGGAAAAGGAATGAAGCTAAACAGAATGCAGAATCAGGACCAGCAATTGTGGGACATAAGCAAAGTTTGGGTGCAGAACTCCGCCTATTACAGAATTTGAAACTCTAAATGGTCTCCAGACTTTTTTGGGACAACGATGTGTCTCCTTTGACCCTTCCACAATGCAAGTGCTGGAGTGATTTGATGTAGCCATTAAAATTAGTGCAGATGAACAAAATCTAGTGGAAGGCAACCATTAAACATGACAACACAGAGTCACAGATGTGCAAGCAGATTTGTTTTAATGGATATCTATTACAAAGAATATAAGTAAGTTCTCCTCAGAAAGAGTTCCAATAGTCTCATATTGTTAGATTTTTATAATCTAGAGGCTTTCGTGACTTGAAAATGCTCAAGAAGTAACACTTAAATAGAAAAACACTGTAAGATTCCTGATAAGAACAAGTCAGTAAATCAGAGCAGCAGAAGCTGAATATTGATGATGACAGATTTACAAGGAGGAAAACACAAATTTTCAAAAGAGGAAAAAGAAGACGATCCGTTACAGCATGACAGCAATAAATTCTTTATCTTCTGCACACTTGAGCCATTCTACAAGACTGTGAAAGAGCTTGATTAAAGCTGCAAATTTAGCCAGTACTTCAGATTAGTTTTTTAATAACAGAAAGACTTTGAAAACCCCAAACTGCTTAATTTTCATCAAACTAAGCAAGAGTCAGATTCTGAGACAGAACATCTACATTTGCCATGTGACTAGAAATACACAGATGCTTCTTGGCTTCTAATATAAAGACTTTGGGGGTAACGCTAAAAGGAAGGAACCTGAAAAAAAACAGTCCTCTAACAACTGCAATAAGATATTCTCTTCCCACAACTGTAATCATAAAGCTAGAAGCTTCAGCTTTGAGCTTTCTTGTTTTGTAAGGACATAACTTCTCCTTGCTCACAATATGAGAGGGAAACAAGAAACTACATTTTCAATGCTCCTGAATAAGAGTTCATACCTATGTAAATAAAACTTCAGCTATTTAGCCAAAATTATGAGACTAGGAATATGAACTCCTTCAAGAAAAATAAGAATTCAGAACAATTTTTATCATGGCTTCTCTTAAAAATTCATTTGGTCTAAGCATCTCAAAGAAATTTTTACATTTCAAAGATGATAAGAATCACTTTATACAGAAGCACCACTTACCCACAATAACAAATCCATCTGCTTCTCTCTCTGGCACTGTAACCTTCTTTGAATCTTGACTTTTTCGGAAGAAGCTGAACATAGCCTCTTTTTTTTTTTCTTCTAAGTTGTTATCTAAAATAAAGACAAAACATGTTAAATAAATATAAGATAATGGAATTTACCATAAGAAGTTCACACCATGCCGAAGGCCACATACATGATATTACCGCTTAACCTTTGTCACCAGATTTGAAATATCAGGCATTTGTATGGCAGACAGACTACCTTGTTGATGTAGCAATTGACTTCAATAGACAAAAAGAGAGTGAAGTATAAAAGGCTTTTCTATAAAGTTATGAATGGAGTGGAACCATTAAAAAAAAAAACAAACTTCAACCTTTTGAAAGGAAAGAAGGAAATTCCCTTCAGCATTTATCCAGCACGTTTTGATATTTTTCTGCTACTTCAAATTGTTGTTACACAAACTTTCGCATCAGAGTTAGTTCTAAAGCATCTAAACTTTGAAGCCCAAAACATGATCCTATAGAAAACACAGCTTTATAACGCAGGAATACTTGAATGAAGCAAATTGCACTAGAGGTTTTCAGTCTTAAATGTCTGTGCATCAGTTAAAAAGACCAATCCACCCATCCCTACAATATTAGCATAGTATCTATTTTCATTTTTCCCATTTGCAGTCTTAGAGACTGCTTAACACTTAGGTGTATTTGATTAACAGTTACCAGCGATTCACTTGAAAGAAACTGCAACAAAATCGTATGTTGCAAATTTTTTAAAACAATAATTCATTAAAAGAACCTTCCAAAGCAGCTAAGAACTCTTGAGTTCACAACAGCTAGAACAAAACAAGGAAACTAGTGGGATAAAAACATTAACTGCAAAAGATTATGCTCAGTATATCTTCTCTCTCAAGACTGGAAGATTACATAGAAGCAATTCTGAACAGCTTAAAAAGGACAAATTCATGTTAAAAACCCCACAAGCATTAGCCAAAAAGATAGGCAGCTGAGCCAGCTTTTACAAAATTAAGTCCTATGAACCACCCCATAAACACGGATACATCATGAAACATTCTTCTGAGCAAATTCTCTAATTATGCTGAACTTTAAGATGTAGGCTCAAGGAAGTTTCTCTTCTTCCAAGAAAAGTAATAAGAAAAGCTTTATAAGGAAGCATCCACTCTTGTGAAGAACAACCAACAGAACTATAAAAAGCACGTATTCACAGGTTCATCTTATTGAGAGGGCTACCAATGTACCACCACCTACTTTCTATTTCCTGCCTAACTGGCACCACTGAAAGCAGCAACTGAGAGTCTCCCCAGCCTCCTCCCGCAACAGCAGCTCCGTCCGTAGCACTGGGACAGTGAGAAAAGGAAAGAGGCACCGCAGCAGCAGTCACCCCTTGAAGGTGCGCTCGCCTCCAGCCCCTGAAGGCTGAACTTGGGTCACTGGACAACGCCAACCTATGGAGCAGCCTGTGGTCTGGCCGAAACACACTGTGTGCCAAACACAGAGAGGGAGGTCTAAAAAATGGCATGTGAAGCTCTTCTGTGCTAAAATACCAATATAAAACTGGGAAAAGTGCAATAATGTAATTTCAGGTTTGAAGTAGAGTTTGAGAAGCAGAATCCTGATTTACCTTGCAGAAACCAACAGTTAAAGGAGAAGGGACTGGCAAACCGATAGCAACATCTAATATACACCTCCAACAGAGGAGAGGAGTCCAGTCTAAAGAAAAGAGGTGTACAGTGTAAAGTTTCGATCCATTATTTCACACTAAATTTAACAAAGAAGAACCTTTAGAAGGTGGGAAAGAGAGAAAAGTGCTACCATGTAGTGTTTGGATTTAAAAAAAAAAAAGGAGAAAGATAAAAGTCATGGATTAATTATTTGCCGGAATTCCTCACTTCCCACCCAAATATTCATGGTACCATAAGTAAGACTTTTGTTGCCCTAGCCAGTGACCTGTAGCAATTAACTGCACAATCAGCGCTGACTATTCACCAGATATAAACTGCCTCACACTCTGCTGTTACAAGCAATAGCAAACACTTCCATACTCCAGATCACAGAAAGTCCTATATGAAGTGTAAGCACTGGCTTTCAGGAACGGTATATAAATAGAACATGGCAAAAGCAGCAACAATTCAGACTGAGGCCTGACACCCGAGACTCAAAGACTGAATATCCCTCAGGCTGGCCAGCTACTGCTTGCTTATGCTTGACGCAGGGCAATTTCTAGCAACCAAATAAACTACACTGATGTGCACAGGAACAGAAAAAACCATCTAATCCCAGGTAAGCAGTAATTAAAAAAAAAGTTACTTATCTGCACTTTATTCCTTTTTTCGTGTTTTCCTACCTTACCACCTTACCACGTGAAATACTGATATTTCCAGTTCCATGGAGATTACACAGTAGAAACTCCTAATTATCTCATTTATTCCTTACCTTCCCCCACACCCAGGCTCAACACATGGCGCCAGCAGCATATTCCTTTTTCAGCCCTCAGGGAATAAGTCTTCTCCTGCTACCAATTAGGGTTGTCAGTCCCATAGCTCAAGTGGTAAAAACCTGTGCTGTAATGCTCAAGAGTCAGGTTTCTGCTCCGATGATGTATGAAGGAGAGCCAGTTGTGGAACAGTTTAAAATGCAATTTTACCTTCATCCTAAGTGTGCAACAACAAGAAGCAAAATCAACTTGATGTGTAAAATCTTACAGATAGCTTTGGTAAAGGCTCAGATTCCAGTCAGCCGCTTCAGGTGCCAGAGCTGCAGTTGCTCCAATCACATTTTTTTCTCTTTGAGATCTGCATTATCGTACAGTTTTCAGCTCTATCACATAGCATTCCCCTTCCCTTCTTTCTTGCACAAACAAAAGCAACTTAATCAGTACATACGTGGCACAAAAGAGTTGTATAGGAAACCATGCATTTGTAGTCTTTTAAATCGTGCATACTTAACATACCTAAACTTCACTGCTTAAAGGACAACAGACATTTCAATTCAGGGTAAATTGACAATCAGTACAATTTGACCTAGCCAAATGAATATTACAGGCACTTTCACATACTAGATTTTTTCCTTTCGTTGACAGAAGGCAGCCTGAATATCCCAATTTTTTCTAAAACCCACAAAATTCATCTTATCAACATACAGGAGGGTTGATCTTTACTTCGTAGTTTTCAGTTTCTGAAGTAGCTTTAACTTAATTCCACTGCCAGCAGTATTTCTCAAACAGAAAACAAAACAAAAAAACCCCACACATCCTTTTGCTTGAAGCAGAAAACCAAACAAAGAACAAAAGTACCCCCTCAGCTCAGGCCTCAAGTTCTTACGCTGTTAAAACCACTGGTCCAGCAGTAAGAAAATGGCATATATTTTATTTTGTGACTGTGAATGTTGGGGAGGTGGTAAGGACTCCACATACTAAAAAGGCTAACGTGCTTAGTGAGGCTGTTTCCTTCTCTGGGTGTTCACCACTTAGAAACAAAACTTGTGCCTGTAGATCTCGGGTCTGCATAACTGATGTGGAGGAAGGAGCTCACCAACTACTTCTTGCAGCATTTCAGTACCTTTGCTGAACACAATATTAAGTTTAAACTAAATAACAAAGAACGACTAACAAAAAAGAAGAGGGGCACAGAAACAAAAATGAGAGCTGTATACAGAATGGCGTAAGTAAAGGAAAAGCTGTAGACAGGCAATGCTGGAACATTTGTGATATTTGCTCTCTTAAGAATTTTATCAGCTGTGGTACTTCAAAAGTAAACGTAAATCTCTCCAGCAAGGGGAAATGCAACCACTAAATTTCTTGAATTACATGTTAAAAACAGAACAAAGCCCCTGTCCAACAAAGAAACAGAGAGCTGAATGGAAACACTCATGCTCTTTAAGATAAGAACACAGTTTAAGCACTTGCAGAATCGGGTTGGAGTTTTACTACTTGTAGATAAGATGCGATTTCAGTTAACGAAAGTTGACAACAACCAGTTTCCGCACCAGTTTCATTTCAGAGTAAAAATTAAATTTGAAGTTTGTGGACCTGGATGCACGGTCACACAGACTAGAGAAAAAAACCCCTTAGTTGTGGGGTTTTTTTAAAAGCTGTCAGCACAAAATCACAGAAAATACACCCACCATTCAGAGATAGTACCACATTCCTGCAGTAATTTCTCCTATATAGCACAGCACTTTTCCCTTCCAGATGGGATTAATTTTATTTCTATAGGAGACTTGAAATTGAATTCACTGCCTAAAGATAAAAATCTCCCTTGGTAGGAATATGCAATTCCCTTCTCCTCATGTTTCCCCCTCACCAAAAAGTGAACACAATTTTTTCTTTCTCCAATCTCAATCGCTGATAGTTAAGAATAATGCTTTTGGCACTGCTTCAGTCATTAGCAAGTAATAAACTGTGAACTACAGCAATTCTGTGAGGCTGCAAAAAATATTTTGTCTTTCTGTGAGGCTCTGAGAACATACGTGGGATTGGACAAAGATGAGTTACAGAGCTGCACAAAGGGGTTAATTTATTCCTCCTGCATTTTGTCAGTCTCCTTTGACAAGAAGTATGGGTGACCTTTGAGCCAAACCAATACGTTAAATCCAATAAAATTTTTCTATACAATGAAGATCCTAGCATATTTAGCATTACTTTTCAGCCTTTTCAGACATGTTCACAAGTGACAGGAGGAGAAAGGTAATTTAATATTAAAAACACCAAAGATGCAGACTGAGATAAAGAGAGGATGCCCAGGAACACAGCAAAGCAGAATTGCAGTGGCACTGCCGGTAATTACGTAAATGATGATATGAGGTCAGAACAAGATACAAAACTGACCTTAAAGAAAGAACCAGAATAACTTCATGTCTAGCAGTTTAAGCTATATAATCTGTGGAAGGAGAAAATAGAAAGCATCAGAGCAATTCTCTCTTCCATATTAGCATCTGCTGTGATTCGCCAATAAAGTAGCAATCAGAAAAAGAGCAAGATGTTTATAGCCCTGTACAGCCCTGCTTATGACATGAAGACAACCAATTTAAGAGTCAAGAACATGCATGTCAAAAAGATTTCTCTGTGACACCAAAAGAACAGTTTAAAAGCTCTTGGACTAGTGTAAGTTACTATGTGAAGCCGAAAAAAAAATACGACATATCATTTCTTTTATCTGGCATTAACATAAGCCATATTACTTTAGTTTGTGATCCTTGAAAACAGAAGAAAGGAAAGTAAGTGTCAAGAGAAACACAAATATAAAAAAAGGATACACATATAACAAAACACTAACAAAGACTTTGTTATTTACATAAAATGTGAATATTTATTTTTGAAGTTTTCATAAAATTTAAGGGAAGCAGAAATACCAAGAAGTATGCAACCCAAATTACCATAGTGTAAAACCACTCGAAGATGCTGAATCATAAAAAAATCAGCCACAATCAAGTCAGACAATAAAAGCATAGGTGACACAGGCAAAGCCAGGAGTGAAGTAACAATACTCAAACCGATGTCAACATTCAAAGCCCTGAAGAAGACAGAAAATGCTAAAATAGAAAGCTAGGTGTTTATTAGATACAATACTCAATAGGTTGAAACCTACTTCTTTCCCTGCAAACAGTTCTCTCTTGACTGCAAACCTTTAACAGCTGCTAAGCATGATACAGACATATATTTGTAAGAACTTCTACAATGTGTTTTTCTAACAGCTGACCCTTCAAACGTGGCAGACAAACAGCCCTAGAAGAGCCACTTTGCAGCAGCCTGCTGCATCTTGCTCCAACTGTTATGAGATCTCTCCTTTAAAATCTCCGAAGATATGCTAAGGAGATGAGGACATTCTCTTGCAAATAAACTACTGAGAATGTGAACGGCATAGTGACACTGAGGAGATGACAAGCAGCTACATCCCATTGAAGATATAAGCCCACAGCACTCCTTCCCAGCCACATGCTGGTTCTGCACAGCTTCTGGTGGTAGCTTGCTTGCTTGGCGAGCTGGTTCAGAACCATCACAACACTAACCCAGCCAACAAACAAAAACCACTTTGTGCTGGTTAGCAAGCTGAACTAACCCACGGCTGCTTAGAAGAGACAGCCAGCACACAGGCAGTGTGGGGATCGCCCTTTTAAGCTGGAGCAGAGTTAGATTTTCTCAAGTATTTCCTGAAATACCGGTCCTGGAAACAGAAAGGAAATCACAGAACCACAGAATGGCTGAGGTTGGAAGGCACCTCCAGAGGTCATCTTGTCCAACCCCCTGCTTAAGCAGGGTCCCCTAGAGCTGGTTGCCCAGGACCATGTCCAGATGGCTTTTGAGTATCTCCAAGGATGGAGAGTCCACAACCTCCCTGGGCAACCTGTGCCAGTGCTCAGTCACTCTCACAACAAAAAAAGTGTTCCCTGATGTTCAGAGGGAACCTCCTGTGTTTCAGTTTGTGCCCACTGCCTCTGGTCCTGTCACTGGGCACCACTGAAGAGAGTCTGGCGCCATCCTCTTTGTGCTCTCCTTTCAGGTATTTATATGCATTAATATGATCCCCCTGAGCGTTCTCTTCTCTAGGCTAAACAGTCCCAGCTCTCCCAGCCTTTCCTCACATGTAAGATGCTCCAGTCCCTTAAGCATCATTGTGGCCCTTCGCTGGACTCTCTCCAGTATGTCCATGTCTGTCTTGTACCCAGAACTTGGACCCAGTGCTCCAGGTGTGGCCTCATCAGTGCTGAGCAGGGAGGAAGGATCACCTCCCTTGATCCACTGTCACCGCTACGTCTAATGCAGCCCAGGATACCATTAGCCGCCTTTGCCACAAGGGCAATTGGGAGGAACGTCTCCACACAAGGGACAGCTGGGGAAAACACACAGAAAAAGGCAAAATGCATGGTGAGAGTGCCACGTCTAGGTGCTAGCTCTGTCTTATGTCCATCAGTTGCTCTAACCCTGGGGATTGAGCGTAAGCTCTTTAATGGTGAAATGAAATTAATGGAATAGAAGAGAATGGAACAAAACAGAATATTTCAGTTGGAAGGGACCTACAACGATCATCTAGTGCAACTACCTGACCACTTCAGGGCTAACCAAAAGTTAAAGCATGTTATTAAGGGCATTGTCCAAATGCCTCTTAAACACTGACAGGCTTGGGGCATTGACCACCTCTCTCGGGAGCCTGTTCCAGTGTTTTACCACCCTCTCGGTAAAGAAATGCTTCCTAATGTCAAGTCTGAACCTCCCCTGGCACAGCTTCTAACCATTCCCATGTGTCCTATCGCTGGATCCCAGGGAGAAGAGATCAGCACCTCCCTCTCTGCTTCCCCTCCTCAGGAAGCTGTAGAGAGCAATGAGGTCACCCCTCAGCCTCCTTCTCTCCAAACTAGACAAGCCCAAAGTCCTTAGCCGCTCCTCACAGGTCATTCCTTCCAGCTCTTTCACCAGCTTTGTTGCACTCTTCTGGACACATTCAAGGACCTGAACATGCTTCTTAAATTGTGGGGCCTGGAACTGCACACAGCACAGAAGGTGAGGCTGCACCAACACTGAATACAGCAGGATGATCGTCTCTTTTGACCGGCTGGTTATACTGTGTTTGATGCACCCCAAGATGCAGTTTGCCCTCTTGGCTGCCAAGGCACACTGCTGACTCATACTGAGCCTGCTGTCGAACAGCACCCCAGATCCCTTTCTGCAGGGCTGCTCTCCAGCCACTCCTCTCCCAATTTACACCTGTGCCTGTGGAAACGCGGTTTTGAACATCAACCACGGCCTGTAAAACAAGCGAAGGTTAACACAACCGGTGACGGGAGCGCTAGGCTTGGGCACGGTGGCCTGAGGGGAGGCAGTAGCTAAAGGGAGAGGGAAAACGGCCGTTAGGGGAGGGGAAATATGAGGTAATTTAGAGGGAAAAGGATTAAATGACAAAATACACATGGGATAGGGCTGGAAGGGGCCGGGCGGGCCGCGGTGGGGAGGCCGGCGCGGGGGCTGAGCCCCGGGTTCCCCGGCTTCTCCAGGGCGCAGCCCCCCGCCGGCCTCCCCGCCGCGGCGGCACCCGCCGCGCTGTGTCACCCACCGGCCCGACCGCCCGGTGCCGCCACCGCCGCTCACCGACCGCCGCCTCCGCTTCCGGATCGCGTCAGGCGAAAGGGGAAGTCCCGCCCCGGCGCTTCCCCCCACTCCCCCCCGTCCCTCCCCGGCGCTTCCCCCCACTCCCCCCCGTCCCTCCCCATTGCCAGGGGTAACGACGCCCCTCCCCTCCGCAAAGGGCGGGAAATCGATGCCGAGATGGGGGACGTCCATGAGGGACCGCGGCAGCGCATCGCCACCGCTCACCTGGCGCAGTACATCGGGCGGCCCGTCTGCTTCGTGGGCCGCGTCGAGAAGGTCCGTGGCCTGCTCGGCGGTCGGTTATTGCCCTTTGGGCCGCGCCGCGGGGGTTTGGCGGGGTGGCTGCCCTGTCGCCATGGGTAGGGCCGTGAGGGGACCCTGCGTGAGGGGACCCTGTCGCCCTGCGGCCTGGCCTGAGGGAGGCCGGCGGCTCCAGTCAGCCCGGGGCAGGGCGGGAGGCGGCCGTAACGCTCGGATCCCGCCCGCCGAGAAAGGCCCGCTGCGCAGTTGTGCTTGAGGCCGCCGAACGCGTAAGGCCGGCGGCCGGCTTCTGAGCGCACAGGCTGAACGTCTTTTGTAGATTCATCCTACTGGGAAGCTGTTCGTGCTCTCGGATGGAGAAGGAAAACACACGACTGTGGAGCTGAGCGAACCTGTAAGTTAAGGAGTACTTTGGAAATACTTGATGTTGCCTCTTGCGGATACCGGAGGTTTTGTCCCTTCTGAAACCTGTCCGTGCCTTGCACCTATTGAGTTTTTAGCAGGGAAAAAAAAAAATAATCCCTTGTTTCTCCCTTTTCCACCTACGTTTCATCGCCTCTGCTTCTTACATCTTCCAGCTAACTTGCAGTCTTCATATTCATGAACTGCCTTGGTCTGTATCGATTTTCAGCTGGTGTTAAGAAAGAGAAATCATTCCTTGTCAGACACATCCCCGTTTGGCTATTTTGTCCTACTCTGTTCGTTGTTTACAGTGTAATATATTCCACTGCATGTACTAGCTTTATTTTAATTTGACTTTTTCCTCCCTTTTTCTTATTGCCTTTATATGCCCAACAGAGTATTTTGTGAAGATAATCCAAAAAACCCAAGGATATGGTGCTGTCAAGAGTTTTTTGAGTTGCTATTTCTGTATCCTCTTAGAACACTTGTCATAGCATTCCTGTAAACTTCATAGTTATCTTGAAGCATTCTTTCTTAAAAAAAATTAAACTCAAATACAATTTATTTTATTGAAAAAAAAATTTAAAAAATCAAGCAATGAATGCATTGGGTGTAAGATACGCTTATAACTACTGCACAGAAATATTGCTTCCTTTGTTATCGTGTACCTCTAAAGGAATAACACCCTGGCATTCTCTTCTGTCTGTATTTTTTACCTCTAGCAAATGTTGTATTTAAAGGATTATTTTTGTTGTGATGGCAAATGCTCTAGCCTAACTGAGCTTGTATGTAGTCGTTACATCTTTTTCTCTGAACGAATTGTTAAACGCTGAGAAATCTCGCCATTTCCAAATAATTGCCCGTGGTGCTCTCTGCCTTTAAAGGCAGGAGCCTCTCCTTGTTGATGAAAAATGCAGTTTCATCTAGCAAAGAGTTTTGTCTTATAAATGTGAAGCTTGCTGATTTCAAACTGCAGGAAAATGTCTGTCCTACAAGTTCTGCCTGCCTCTTAACTCGAGTTCATGAAAAGGTTTCCTACTTTGGGTTGTTAAAACTTCGGATGTCAGCATCTGACCGACGATTCCACAGCTTTCCATAACAGATTAAACGGTCAAATTTCATAAACGCATAGGTGCAGTGTTGGGCACTTTGCCGTCTGTGTTCCACTGCTGTAGGAGAAACTGGTGTGTGCAGAAAAAACATGCCAGGTTTATCTCTTTGGTTTGCCTAATATCAGTGGAGAAACTTCTAGATTTGCTAACCAAAATGCTTTCCAAGTTTTTTCCCCTTTAGTAGATTCCTTTGTTTGCCTGTGTGTAGCTCCTCCTTTCAACAGAGAAACCCAACATTATTGGGGGGGTGCAGTGGGGGGAGTCTATTGCTGTGTTCCAGGACACTTACTGAGAGTTAGATATTGGAAGAACATTACTGAAATAGTACTGCATTCTTAAAATTAATATCTTAAAAAAGAAAGGAAATATGTGCAAGCTGTATGATTTTAGAGTAAGATAAAATTTTTAGCCTTTTTTTTTCCCCATGTTCAACCAAAGAGTTGTTATTGTCAATGTCTTTGTATTCTGAATGCTTCCAGACAGATTACTTAAGAAATAATTTCCAGTTGTACCTGCTGAATCTGGAATACTGGAACTGCTCTCTGGCATGTGTGATACCTGCTTAGCTTTTACAGAGTTCTATAATTTATTCAGGTTTGAATGCAGTGCATTAAAATCTGGATTCTTCTGCTTTCTGTGTCCTAGATTAGTCTCTGTTTAGTGATTAAACTACACAGTTTTATATACTTATAAACTGATACCTTCCCTCTGATGCTTCTCTGTTTTGTTTTGCTTTTGTGGGTTGGGGGGGGGTGGGGTGAGGCGGGGCTATTCAGTGGTACTGTATTGTTTGACATGGAACAGAATCTGTCATGAACAAACCACCAGTTGTGGAGAGTTCCTAGCTTAAGTGCTGTGCAGTAGAGACAGCAGTCAATTTAGTGACACTGATTTGATATTGTGATGTGTTCTAGCTAGATGAAGAGATCTCAGGAGTTGTTGAAGTAGTGGGAAGAGTAACAAATCAGGCAACCATCATGTGCATGTCATATGTCCAGTTCAGAGAAGATAAAAGTCCATTTGGTAAGTAAGAATATGCATTATGACAAATTCATTTTGAGTTCTGAAGTCTTCTTTGCTGAGTAAGAAGGGAGAGCCTGGTGATCTTTTTTTACGGACAAGGTCTTTCCTCAAGCAGCCAGACATGGAGTAGAATGTAGAAAAGGAGAGTGTCATGGGGAAAATTCTGCACAAAATACACCGTTTCACTGCCAAACTGTAGGGACTGACTCGAAGCTGGAGCCAGTCTAGATCATCGCCTATAGGGTCTAGGCGTTTTCCCACTCCTCACCGCATGGTTCTTGCCTTGTGCTGCACCTTGTGTGACTGTGCGGCTAGCAGGCCTAAAAATAACCCTCCAGAAAGCAAGCAATGGGAGCGCGGCTGCCTTGGGAAGTGGGAGAGGATGAGGGAGACTGGGAATGTGCTTTAAAATAAGCAGTGCTTTAATGCTGTCATTTCCATGTGGGGAATTTAGCTTATGCATCATAACCATTTTCTTTGCCCTCTTTCAGATCTGGAACTCTACAATGAAGCACTAAAAATTATTCATGAATTCCCTGAATACTTCCCGTTCGGTACTGGGAGGAACAATTGATTTGTCTTAGCATGTATTTAGAGCTTCAGAGGGGGTAGCAGTACCATCGCTTTCGCGTGATAATAGTATACTGAAAAGATGCTGTTACGTGTGCTGTGTATTGCCAGTGAAGAATATTTTCTTTGAAATGTATTTATTCAGCAAGAAGAACAATTCCATCGATATCCCACTGTCTGTATATATTTAACCCTTTTGCATCCATGAGGAATGTTCTCTGGCAGGATTGGACTTGCTAGAAACCCAAGTTTTGTAGGCATCTTTTTGTTGTTGGTAGAGGTTCTGGGATACTTTACAGGAAACTTGTATTGAAGACATTTGGTGGGGTTTTAATGTAAAGATTTTTTATTTCATTTGCTTTGACACATTTATTGAACATGGGATATTTTGCATCTTGAAGATGGTCTCTTCTCCAATAAAAGAAGATGTGACTACATTTAACTATTGATGTCAGTATTCCATGTTAGAGTGCCGTTTTCAGTGATCTGTGGTGACTCCTGTTCTGTTTTACCTGACACAGGTAATTTTAACAAAGCGGAGTACAAGGTACTTGCCTTTTGTACTGATGCTAAACACTTGGAAGATGTCTAGCTAGGCTTGCGATTTCAAGTGCCGTTGACCTCCCATCACAACCTTCATTCTTGGTGGGAGTCTAAGCAGAAGTGCCAGGATTCAGCCAGCTTGTCATGACAACTTTAACCATCTAAACTTCCACACAGTTCCCAATTTTGTTACTATCCAGGCTACTTACAGCACATAGGAGAATTCTTACATCTCCTAGGGTAACACAATCAAAGTAAAATCTAACTTTGGAAATACTCTCTGTGAATTAATAAATAAAATATTTCAAAGTATTTTAGATAAACCTCAGCCACGCTCATTATCCTTTCGTACAAACAGGTTTCAGATTTAACAGCTAGATCTAGTGCCTTATTAAGACTGCTAGCTTTGTGCTTATTTATAGACATCTCCGTTTTCAGACAAGGCATTTATGTTTTAAAGACTTCTTACTTATCAAAGTTACTACAAACTGGGTGGATGATTGAGTTAACGGGTGATGTATTTTTTTCCTCTCTCTACTTGGAAGGCAGACAATGACAAAGTTCCTGTCACGGGGAAGGAGGAGGGCTTCTGAAGTAGGAGTCAGTCTCATAGAGGAAACAAGAACCCGAGGTCCACGTGGCATGGTACTGTGCTCCATCCTGTAGTGCTATCACCGCTATATTTCAGTGCTCAGTGGAATAAAATGTCATTCTTAATAACTGCAGGCATGTTTTCCTGGCATTTTGTACTATTCTTTAGAAAATTGGTATTTTGTGCATGCATATGTATTCTGTAAGGTGTTGCGTACAGTTAGGTACCGAGACTACCCAGGCCTAATAAAAGCCCACCACTAGATGGCTGTAGCACTTCACCCCCACGGAGACCGTCTCTGGACGTGTGTGGTCTTGTGCCGCAGCATTTGAACACGTCTGAGTGGCAAATGCTGCAGTTTCCCTTTGTCAGTCAAGGCTCTTCTTCATCCAGGCTGGCAGGGATGATGTGTGGCTAGGCAGGGCAACGTACCACTGAAAGCTTCCACTGCGTGCTTTTCATTCACCCACTTCTCTATCAACTACCGAGTTGTGTGAAGAGTTAGTATATAATAATGTATATATAATATAGCCTACCCTGACTATATGGCTATGCTAACAAGACAGCAACGCAAGGAACTGTAAAATACTCTTGTAATTGAAGTAATGCTCGAGTCATGTATGCAATTACCAGGATAGCAATGTGGGAAACTGCCAGCCATTCCAGATTCCCAAGGGAAATGAATAACCGTGGGGCCTCTACCCGCCAGTTAGGACTGCACTAACACGGTGAAGGTGTGAGAAACTGCCAGGCCTTGTAGATAATAAAATGGGAAATAGCGGCTTCGTGGGTCGCTGACCAAAGGGGCATCACCAGGGCAAGTGTATCGTCACCACCAAAGAAGGACGTCGCCAAAAGTGGGGCCAGTAACGGAAGGTGCGAATAGGAGCTGGTGGCTTCTTTGGGAGGGTGTGCGGGTGGTAAGGGGTGGGAACCTGGGAGAGGAAAGAGGGATACGAAGTGAGGGATGTCCTTGGGGCTGACTGGGGGAGGTTTCCATCGTTTGGAGCAGGACAGCAAGCCTGCTGCTCCCGCCACACTTGCGACTGACTTCTGGGAGCTGGCACCTGTTTCCCTGCCCTTGCTAAGGGAATGTTTGGTGCTCCCTAACATGGGCACGGGGGGCACCGTCACCTTGCCTTCTCCTCCTGTAACATCTGGCATAGCTGGCAGGATCCTGATCTAAGTAAGCATAACTGGAAAAAACAAATCCGGTACAGAAGGGGTGTCTGCCAGAGGCACGGGGAAGCCCAGATTGGGCAAGACAGCTGTTGGAGAGGCGGAGAGGGGATTGAGCAGGTCCCAGACTGGGCTTCCTTGGCTGCAGCAGAGGTCAGGCTTTAGCAGATGGTGGTTACTAGGCACTTCAAAAACAAGAGGCAGCTTAAGGCTGCCTGCCTTGTTGCAGGGGCAGCTAGGTGGTCCAGTCTTCGTGAAGTTTTGAAGTCAGAGAGCTATGTTTTGAGAAACAGTTCTTAAACCCTCAGTCTATTTTAGCTGTCCAGCAGGCTAAACTGCAAATAAAATTTATGGAACAGGCACGATGGAGATCCTTATTTAGGGAACCTACACACGGGATGAAAGAGCCTCTGTGCTTTAGGCGGGCAATGGCACACCTGCATCCCACCGGCCCTTGTGCGGCATCACCAGAGATTGCCGCTGTAACAATGGCCATGCTGCAACCCAGGTGTCCTCGCTTTCTCCAGCCAAACCTCTCAGGTGTCCTCGCTTTCTCCAGCCAAACCTCTCAGGTGTCCTCGCTTTCTCCAGCCAAACCTCTCCTTGGCATGCCTGGCAGACATGGCAGTCATCACTCGGTCGTTAAGAGTCACTCCTGCTCAAAGCCCCGTAGCTGTGTGGCAGAAGGACGCCCAGGTAAGGAAGCTGGGGAGCAGCCCTCCTTGTAGGCCAGCAAGCTACTGAGACTTGCCTCTCTGCTCTGACAGCCCACGGGGGAATGGTTTTATGTCCCATTTGGTTAAGGTACAGAAAGCAGTCTACAAGTCTGAAATGGAGTGTCCTGGTTTCAGCTGGGATAGAGTTAATTTTTCTTCATAGTAGCTAGTGTGGGGCTATGTTTTGGATTTACGCTGAAAACAGTGCTGATAACGTGGAGATGTTTTCGTTGTTGCTAAGTAGTGCTTACACTAGTCAAGGACTTCTTCAGCTTCCCATGCTCTGCCGGGTGCACAAGAAGCTGGGAGGGGACACAGCTGGGACAGCTGACCCCAACTGACCAAAGGGATATTCCATACCATGTGACATCATGCTCAGTGTATAAAACTGGGGGAAGAAGGAGGGAGGGACATATGGAGTGATGGCGTTTGTCTTCCCAAGTAACCATTACGCGTGCAGGAGCCCTGCTTTCCTGGGGATGGCTGAACACCTGCCTGCCCATGGGAAGGAGTGAATGAATTCCTTCTTTTGCTTTGCTTGCGCGTGTGGCTTTTGCTTTGCCTATTAAATGGTCTTTATCTCAACCCAGGAGTTTCCTCACTTTTGCGCTTCTGATTCTCCCCCTTCCCACTGGGCTGGGGGGAGTGAGCGAGCGGCTGTGTGGTGCTTAGTTGCTGAACGGGGCTAAACCACAACATGGAGGAACAGACTAAAACTTGGCAAATGCTCCTGGGGAAATTCAGTTCTAGTGGGGATGCCGAGGGAGGCCACCGGAACGCAGCCGTGCAGTGGAGCGCCGTGCAGGAACCTCGGGCTGCGCACGGGAGGCAGGGGGAAGCCTTGGCAGGGCCGTCACTGCAGCCTTCCCTGGCCATCGCTGGACTCTCGGCTAGCCCTGGTCACCGTCACCAGACCTGCTCTGCTGTCCTTGCTGGGGTACAGACATGCGCACAACCCGTGCTGCGCTCGTGTGCGAGGGGCCTGCGCATACGATGAGAAAGTGCTCGTGCTTAATCAGGGAAGGGAGGCAAGGCTCGAGCGTATAATGAAATGAAAATAATGAAATGTAATCAGCATGAACCATAGGGTCAGAACATTTTAGCACGCAAGGCCACCTTCATCTAGTTATCTCTATCAGGGTTGAGCAGATAGCAGAAAACAGTAAAAGTAACTGCAGCTAATAAAATGGCTGTAGCTCTACTTTTTGTTAGAAGACAACAAATCAGCCCCAAAATCACAGCTTTATTAATTTAAAAGCAAAACAATGAAAAAAATCTGATCATTAAAAAACACACACCTCTTACTTTGTAAATTTTGCAAACAGTGTAATTAATGGCCCGAAAGCCTGATTACCAATTACAACAGCCAAAACTGGTAGTTACACTGTGCCAGAATACGCATACATTCATAATCCAAAACATTTCAAAAGACATGCCGAGTATCAAAGTAAGCATCTAATTTAATGACGTCATAGAATTTGACACAAACAGGTATAGTCAAGTCAAAAACATTATAAATGAGGCTTCTTTACATAAGAAAATGAGACCTTGTAAGTTAGTAGTTGCATTCACCTGGACATGGAATTTATCAGGAAAATTTACTAAACATTGTTTACTACAGAGGAATAAAAATATATCCTTGACACTTAAAAATCATCATTTCCATAAAGCAAAAGTTTTATTGCCTGTATTTATATAAATAGGGTATCATACATTAGACCCCAGTTTACATTTATAAATGGAGAACATTTTGAAGAGCTCTTCAACAGCAACATGAAGTGTGCAAAAATACTGGAAAGAGAAATAAATATTCTAACAAGAAAAAAAAGTAACTGCTCTCCCAGGCCTACAAATATCAAGTACCTCTTAGATTTTTAACTTAAAAAAGAAGATCTTTGTCAATTAGGCAAGAATTTGAGATCAGAATAAACATAGCAGATGTATTACAACATTAATGCTAAATCAGAAAATATAACCCAAAGTCCCAAATGTAATCATGTACATCCACAGAAAACATTTCCACATTCTATCTTGTTGCAACTACACTAGAGCACGTAGAACTAGTGGTGTATTACGATACGCTCTCTTTTAAAACACCAATTTTCACAGTCCTGGCAGTACGGTACCAGTTTATTGCTAGCATTCCATTTAGTATTTCATAGCTCACAAGTGTTAAGTAGCTCATATACTGTTTCTACTAGTAAATAAACACACACCAAGTAAACTGATGTTATTATCACATACCTTAAAACAGGTTTTTTTTTACCCTAATTTGTGTGAATTTTGTTGCCTACAAAATCAAGGACAACAATACCAATTAGCTCCTAGCACAGTATCAGCAAAATATCATTGACTCTCTCTCAAGTTAATAAATAATCTTAATTCCAGCTGGTAACATATCTAGAACTACTTCTGGTCAATAACCTAAAATTGTGCAGGCTTTTGGGAGCAGACTGGTGTCTGCTAGCGACCAGAAGCAGGATTGATATAGGTTGACTCCACACTTCCCAGTGTATTTCAGAAGTACAGGGAAATGCTGATTATCCGAGTGTCTTCAAATATGTTTGTAGTCAAAAACCAGCACGTAGTTTAAAACTTAAATATTTACAAGTCTCCTTGAGACTTCAGATCTTCGCAGTACTATCTAAAAATTAATCAATCAAATGAAACCCCCTATAGTTTACTTGCCCTCTGCACTGAAACAGACACATGACTTTTCAGGGAACTCCTCTAGGATATAGACATCACTAGGAGACAAAAACCCCAAGGTCTTTAGCATTAAAATTCACATCTGCTAGGTATGTAGCTAAATTAAATAAAACCTCGAATTGCAAAGATATTGCTTTACTATTAACAAAACTTGGGAACAGAAAGAAATGGGTTTTTCTTTAAAATAAAAATCTTTAGCATACAATTAACAGTGGCACTTTGAACAAACTTACAAGGAAAGGATCGTTTGCATACCAGAAAGAGTGATCAAACAGTGAACAGAGGAATCCACAGCATTGCTCTGCCATATTCTGAAGAACACTTGCCAGGTGTTTATTCTGAAGGCCCACTTTCACAGCATATAAACACTGCTTTGTTTGGAAAACAAATAAAAGGGCCGATGAGCATTACCCTGAAAACTTCATTTAAAGTTCTTTGGATTTTAGCAAATCCAAAGAGTCCACAGTTCCAGGAGTGCTTTTGAACTGAACTGCTTCAATCCTCTGAACAAGGACCATGTACTATACCCAGAGGCTCATTTCAGGAATACCTGTTTGTACCAAGCAGTCATACACACATCATTTTACCAATCCGATTGCAATTTATTTTTTCACAGTTAGTAAGTCACACACGACCTTTGCCTAAAATATATGCTTGGACTACGATGGACATCCATTAGAGAGCCCCACATTTTCAAACAATATTTATGCCTGGACAGTCTCTGCTGGAATGAGATTCCCTGTTGTATCCAGCTGCATACACTTACAAGAGCAGGCAGAAACCGGGCACTCGCTATGGTCCCTAGAGAGCAATAGCAGAAAAAAAATTAAAAACAGGTAAAATAAAACTAACAAGAATTTTGTAATCTCTACATTTAAGTAGGTGCATGGACATAGTATCTCAGAAAAAGCCAGCATCGGAGTTAAGTTTTGCCTATGTTCTAAACCAACAAAACATTATAAAAACAGATACAGCAAAGGAGGCATGTCCTACTCAGTGCAGCATACCTATGTGAAATAAGAAAGATTTTAACATCAGCTTACCTGAACCAGCTAAGCATATGCCCAGCATGTCCGCCATGCCTACAGTTGTGACACCAAGTAAACCAGTTGTTGAACTGGGCTAACTTCTTGTCTTTGCTAAGATCCACTTTTTCATCTGACTTGGATCCTCCTGTGCAGAGGCAAACCCACCCCCACAAATATGCTTGTAAATCATTATGCTTCTTTTATATTTCAGTCCCAGTAATGATATTAGAATAAATTTGAAATTAGGAACATTATGTGAAGAAGTGGCCTGATTCTAAAAGAGAAGTCAGTAAAATTGTTGAGAACCGGTGGAATGCCAAAACAAGAATTATATTTCTGAGCTGTTGTTTCACATCTTATAGACCTGCTAAACTTGCCTATTAAACAAATTTTACAGACAGAATCTCTTTCAACAGTGATTTATGTTTCAGTGATTGATTCATGTTCCAGTGAATTATGGGCCTGTTTTACTGCACATGAAGTGTTCTGCTTTAGAAAAATCAACAAAATCTAAGTTGTGAACTGGAAAAATTACAATATAGAAGTCATAACACCAATCAGTGAAAGAATGAGAAGAGATATATGAATAGGTGACAACCACACAGCTGCTCAAGGCTCTATAACAAGACTGACCTAAAAATATGGACAAAATCAGTTTCACTTAGACCTCATATAATGCTGAGCCCAAGACATTTAGAACCAAAAGATTCTACTCATAATATTTCTTTGATGTGACAGCATGACCCATACATTCTTTCACACTTAGTGACAGAAAGTATACCACATTAAATTTATTCTCTTCCTCTTCCAGCTAAAAATCAATTAATTTACATTCCAAGATCTCTGTAGCATCCCTACAATTCATCTCAAGAAAGCACACTTCCCATTTCTTACAGTTTTAAAGCTCACAATACTGACCACCACCATACTTGAATCTTTTTGTCTGTCTAACCATGGAATTTCACTGACAATCTCACTGGGAAAACGGTCAGAACCAAGCAACTGTGCATACTGTCTGTCACCAAAGAACTGAGACATAGGTTTTGTCATAAAATCAGAGGGGATGTAAACAAGTTTTCAATTAAGGTCTTCCTCCCTCAAAATGATGAGTATGAATATTTACAGTATGAGTACAAACAGAAAGAAAAAGGTGCAACAGAAGATCTTCCAACAGGAACTGCTAATTAGGCCTCTAACTAGTACTCTAGCTGAATAACTAAAACCCTCTGTGTCGTACCTGGACAGCTGGAAACTGGTGTTCCCATATTTATCAAGCAAAGCGCACAGCGAGGAAGGGGTTTACGGCAACCAGGACAGCTTGTAACTTTTGACTTAGTTGGTGAACCGCTAACTCCGTATTGGCTAAAACCTCGTCCCTGGTGAGGAATAGCTGAACAGCTGTACGAGATTGATTTTCCACAGAAATTGCAACTCACAAACACCTAGAGAGAGCAAAAGCCCATTAATTTTTTGGTTTGGTTCCACTTTTGCTACACCTATGAGTGAATTTGTTCAAGCTGGCAAACACTTATTTACCAGATATTCTAGAGCGTGCCCTGGAAAGCCAAGGCTACTTGTGAAGTAGTTCCTAACATCTTGGCTTACAGATGCGGCACACAGTCCTGAGAAGTAGGCCTTAATGATGCTCACTTGCCTCAAAAGCACATGAAAACATGCACAATTGCTAAAACTTGGGAAGTATTATTTAAGATAATAGAAAGCTATATCTGCAGTAATGCAAGAAATTAAGCTTACTTTACTTACTATATAATTAAACCTGGCCTCTCCCTCCTTATTGTCAGGTGACCCACTCTAGAGGGTCCACATGAGGATTTTCCTAATAATCTTTATCTGCATAACTTATGCCACAAGTTGTGACTTGACACCAAGGAGCACCTATTTTAAACTCTTCAGGGGCTATTTATGTGGATCCCATAAGGAAGGAGCAGTAAACTCAACTCCCTCCCACTCGGAGCAGTACGGATGCAGCTCTGCTTAAACAGCTGTGATGGATACATGAATTCAAAAAGAGCCTTCCTTAGAAACCCTTGGGCCCTAAGGCTTGTAATGCACATACTTCGCAGACACAAGAGAGTGGAAGGTGCTGTGGTAAGACCATGTTGGCTAAAAATGCCACCAGATAATAAGTAGATAGCATTTGGACAGGGCGTTAGTTTTTGGTTGACCTTATGTTCAGAACTGATAACGGAAGTTGCTGCCGCTCACTTTTAGTTTAAAGTACAAGGGCTTCAAAATAGCTTTGAGGTTCGCTCCAGTTAAAAGAGAGCCAATTTGAACTGGTTCTTGGTTCAATCCCCTGGTTTCAGCATCATCCTCACCCCGATGCTGAATTCAGCTGGATGATACACCTCTGATTTTGTTTTTCAACAACAAAAAACCAAATGGGTTTCCCCAGAAAAAGTGTTGAAAAGTTACAGTTTCTGAAAGACAACTTGTTACGTGAAAGAAAAAGGTTTAAGAAAAGAAAAAAAGAACACAAATAAGATGTTGGGGAACTGATTCCCTAGATTAGATATAAAGAAATGTAGATTTGTTTACCATATTTCTGTACTCTCTATCAAAACAGTTATCAAGTCCTTTCTAAAAAATATTTTTTGGGAAAAAAAAAAAAACAAGCCACCAAACAAAAAAACCCCACAACTACTTTTTTAGGGTAGCCATAGTTGAAATCTTTCTTTTGCACATGAATACTCACGAAAGCCAAGGTGCAGCCAGCAACTTTTTTCTACAGAAGTACCATGCCACCTTCCTCTCTGGACTGGTCATACTTCATGCAAGAATTACATTTACCTGGGCTAAAGGTTTTGAACTGGGATCCAGCTTACTCCTATGGATATCAAATTCTGCACGTTTATGCCAAAATCTCCAAGCATCTAAAAGATTCCTGTAGTTCTCGATCCAGTACTGAACCCTCTCATCCTTAAGTACATCTGATGGAGAACCCTAAAGCAGGCAGGAAAAAATGTCAGACACTCACTGGAGATACACAATACGTATTATTCACTTCTTCAAAATGCTTTACAAAGCATACTACAAGATATAAGAAGTAATACAGTGTAATTTGTCTAGAAAAAGATTAATTTTCTGTTAAACTGTAATGTGAGTTTGATAAAAATTTTCTTCAGTCTGCCTCTCTGGGTGAAAATACTTGTGCTGCCACGTCCTCCTAAAGACTCGTGTCTGTCAGATGAAGGATTATCAAATTCTGTCACATATCACAGTCTGTATCATTGTTATGATTACATATGCAGTTAAACACAGTGCTGGCAATAGCTGCCACTGTGTAAAGGCCAAGACAAGTCCATCATAAAAAAAACCTAAACCCAATGCCTACAGACAAACAAAAAACCCTACCTCAGTTCTCTATCAAAATCCTGGAAGCAAAAAAAAAATAATGAACCTTTCAGGAAACACACCAGCAATGAGCAGGGGAATGGGTATTTCTAGTTCAGCTAATGAAATGTTTTCTTTTTGCTTCCTTCCCCTACATCTCCTCAAGCTATCTCAACCAGAGAGAGTGAAGATGCATATTTACAGTTAACACTGAGTGTTTCAAATGACTCCACAAAACACGCATGATACGTATCGTCCCAATTTATCATAGAAAATACTTTTCAGTTCACAAGTTTCAGTACTATACTGCTAAAGAAACTACATTCAGTTCTCCTCTATAAAGATTTATTTTCAAATGAAACACTGACCTGTAGCATGCAGTAGCTTGCTGTCTGGACATCTCCAGTTCTGTCAACATAACTTTCCATCAAGTCAACTCCATCTTTTGTCAGCCCTGTTAATAGTATTCCCTCCAAATTCCCAGCATCTTTCATTTCATTCGTCAGCTTTTCAATAAACCTGTTCAGCTATAAAAAAAAAAAAAAAATTACCTAACTTTTGCTGTTTGTTCATCCCTTCCTAACTCATTTATGTCAGTATATGACAAAACTTTCCACGACTGGAATAGCTTTCTTGAAGAGTCTCTGCTGCTAATAGAATATGCTGCTTGCTGGATGTTATGCAGAAAAAGTTATATGGCTATATCCACTATATTGCAAGAATTCAAGTATTTATCAACAAACTTTAAGCCTCCTGATAGGAAGTGCAAAGAGGGAGGTTACGTATTCTTTAAATACTTCAGTGAATTTAAAAGAAAACATTCCTGCTGTAACACCAAGCCTTAATTCGAGAGAACGTAAATATCTGGAAATAAATACTGAATAAGTACAAATACTTCCAGTAAAACAGACATACAGGTAACACAATAGCATTTAACAAACTAGCATGTCATGAATACTAATAAAAAACCCAAAGAAACAAGAAAAAAAAAAAAAAAACCAAAATCAAGCTGAAGGTACAAACTGAAAACCAGATTATACCATAATTTACATCCTACTGTGATGAGAAAAACCAAATCACTCATGACTCACTGCATCCACTGTTCACCTCTCCACCCCAGAGTTTCTTCCACGTCTAAATAAAGCCCAGCTTAACAGTTTGCTTAAACATACAACCACAAGCTTACCTGAGCATCATTGAGGAACTTGCAAGCAAATGCCACTCTGTCTCGTACAGCTACGTTATTTTCATACTTCGGAGAGAAAAATGGGAATACTACCATCACATGCAAGTTTCCACTTTTTCAATACATTGTTTGTAAATTTGCACTACTGTATAACTAATACTATGAAACTGATTATGTACAAAGAAAACATCACATCTGAAGAAACCTAACACTAAATATCAGGTTAATTGTTTATACTCAGTTACAGGTATCAGAGCAAGACTGCGGCTACTGGAACAATCTACTCAAACGGCAGCAAAGCCTGGTACAACACGTCCGATGTGGTATATGAAACTCTAGAAAAAGAAACTTTGCAAGTCACGTAGAGCTGGGCTTAGTGTTTCTACATGTATAGCCAAGAGTCTCACCAAGTCACAGGGGGAAGAAAAACAAACAAACCTTCATTTACCGTATTTACAAAATAACTAGCCTAACCACTCAATTCCTTCCTAAAATCACAACTAATGAACAAAACAAACAAACAAACCAACCAAAAACTAACTCCAAACACTCAGAACATGGATTTCTCACAAGTATATTGGCACTCAAGGTGCAGCAATGCAATAATATTTACTTTTTGCTTTTTAATCCTTTTACTAGACATAACACTGAAGAAAAAAAACGCCTCGACTAGATTAATTCTGGTATTTAGCCATACCCATATTTTTCACTCCTGATATTCCCAGAACATACATTGTGATTGACACTGTCAAAACAAGATGTGCTTGGCAAAATCTTTTTCATGCAAACTTCAACAGCTCTCACTGAAGTAAAAATTAAAATAAAAAAAAAAAAACCCCAACACCTTATGATCTGTCAGTTTCCAATTCATCCATAAAACAACTGTAAAATTATTACCTAACATGCAGAGAACAAGAACATTTTTCTCTTGAAGAGAGAAAAAAAGACTCAGGTTTCTCTCCTTTGGGATTCTTACTTTATTTTTTTACTTTTTTTTTTTAATACCCTAAAAGTATCACATTATAACAACTTTGTTTTCAACAGAATTAGGCCAATTATCCTGTTGCATTACAGGAGTCCTTCCTTGAGCTAAATAATTCCTACTGAATCAAGTATTTCTGCTGTTCTCTCACCAAGGATCAAGTATGTTACTCTTCCAAAGGCTCAAAGTATCTCATAATTAAAGATTTAGTTTGCTCTTCACATGGCAATTTTATACCAATATCAGAAGATGTGAAACTATTCTGTTTACTGTTTCAACACAGTGAAATTATTTTAACAAGTAAACAAGGAAAAATAAAATACAATTCAGTGCAAATATAGCTTGATGAAAGTTCTGCAAACTCCCTTGCACTTATTCTGTTTTGTCATTTCCATTATTGACCTCTCTCCCCTTTTTTCCCCCTGCTTAAATAATTTTGATAATGTATTTCTAGTCATTTAATAACTCCACGCTAAAAAAAAATTCTCTAAAAAATGTGTGAACTGTATTGGATATTTTGGCTGCTTATGCATGTTTTGTTCACTAACATAGCATTCACTAATACAAGATGTCTGTTTAGCAGAAAGAAATGTTAACTGCCAGCATCAGGAGAAAATAATACATTCTAATCTGATTAATTCATGGAGCATATAGCACCTCTCCTACGTGTGTGTGTGCGTGTGTGTGTATATATATGCACCTATTGCTTAAAGGAATTTTAACATAACACAAATTTACTCACCAAAACACCATCATATGAACCAGACTCACTTGTCAGGAAAGCAAACATAGCACACAAGTAGGGATTGTTCAACTGCAGTCTTAGAGTACTGCACATTTCTCTCCAAAGTGAGTTCTTCTCGTCCGTGTAGCCTGATAGAGCCATTGCTACTACATTAAGGTTCAGATCACCTGATTTATTAAAAACAGTCAGGGAAACAATATTCAGGTTAAGGACGTAAACCCAATTAAAACTGTAATTGAAAGCATCAGTTAGAAACAGAAAGTTTTGTCAGGATGCAAGACAAAATGCAGTAGAATTAGCACTAGCTAAAACAATTGTGCATACACTAGCATTTATTAGTTTCTGCTTTAAATGCCTCTGTTCAGGTAAGTTAGCAGCTCTGAAAGCCACAAGCCCACATGCATGACAGCCTGAGTTATACTTTAAGCAACATCATACTGGTTCTGGTATTTTGAAATAGTTTTGATAGTTCCCATCGCTAACATAAAAGATTGTCGTTACCATAATTCATATCCACAAGAAGTGAAAAGATAGGATGGTCTATATAGCCATCACTTAACAGAGCTAGCTGGAGGATGACAATAGCATATCGCAGCTTCAAGTTAACAAGTTTCCTAAAAACATTAAATCTACTTCATCTAAATGTTCATTCTGACAGAAAGTTCGATTTTGTTCTTGAATTTGAAGATAGCGTGTCTCCGCTCTGAATCTTCCCTGTGGAAAGCACACACACACACTTACTTCCCCCACCAAAAAGAGGCAATACTAAAAATAAAAGAACCTTAACAGCTCCCTCCGTGTCTTACCTACCCACTTTAGTGGCAAGATAGTCTTTAAATTTAGTAAGAGAACACAGATGCAAATCGGAGTTGTAGGAGGAATACTGGCAAGAAAACGGAACAAAAATACCTCCATCTCCCAGCTCCAGCGTCTTAACTTTTCCCTCATACACTGCAACTCTTACCAAATATTACTCCAAAATGTTTTCTGCAGACCCTGAATATTACATTTCAGTTATTCCACAGCCATCACACTGGTGGAAAGCTGCATACAGCCTGATGGAAGCAGACATACATGACATCTAGCCAAGATGCAATTCTATTGAAATAAAAGAATCCCTCTGGTTCCGAGTGCAACACTTTCTGGGTTATGTATCAACAGGAAATTCTGAAACATACAATCTATTTTAACAAGACAGTAAGGCACATGATACTCTGAGGAGTAAAAGATCAGGATTTCCCAGATTCTCAGGCTACAGTACAACCACTTCAAGTAACTATTTTATAAGACAACGGGCATTTTTCCATACTATCTTCCATAATTCTGTTTACAGGAAAAAAAAATCTACGAACGTGACATAATGCCACAATAAAAGATACTAAACACAATACACACCTTTTCCCGAGGAAGCCCCTTTATTTAGAATTTGTATTGCTCGCCGTATGTCCAAGTTGAAAAGCGCTACAGCAGCAGCTCGCTCCCAGTCTCCTTCCTGTTCCAAGGAATTTAAAAAAGGTTCCACATCTAAGTCCGTTCCCTTCTTTATCCACCCACACAGCTGTAAAGCCAAGGATCTCTCCTCACTCAGATACTGAATAATATCTGCCTGTCTATCAGATCCACTCCTGCTGTGCCTGAGGTTCTCTGTTGTTCCTAGAAATAGGAAATAAGTTAAATTATCCTCAAATCACAATTTAAATTGCAATCGCAACACAACACTTTGATTTCAATTACAAAGCAGAGTATAACAGCTGAGTATCCTATTTTAGGACTGACCTGGTTTTGGCTGGGATAGAGTTAATTTTCCTCCTAGTAGCTGGTATAGTGCTGTGTTTTGGATTTAGTATGAGAATGTTGATAACACACTGATGTTTTAGTTGTTGCTAAGTAGTGCTTACACTAGTCAAGGACTTTTCCAGCCTCCCATGCTCTGCTGGGTGCACAAGAAGCTGTGAGGGGAGGGGGCACAGCCAGGACAGCTGACCCCAACTGGCCAAAGGGATATTCCATACCGTATGACGTCATGCTCAGTATATAAACTGGGGGGATTTGGCTGGGGGGGCAGCGATCGCTGCTCAGGGACGGGCTGGGTGTCACTCGGCAGGTGGTGAGCAGGTGCATTGTGCATCACTTATTTAGCTGTTGTTGTTGTTCTTGTTGTTATTATTATTTCCCCTTCCTTTTCTGTCCTATTAAACTGCCTTTATCTCAACCCATGAATCTTACTTTTATTTTTTCTGATTCTCTCCCCCATCCCACTGGGGGAGAGAGTGAGCAAACGGCTGTGCGGTGTTTAACTGCCTGACCGGTTAAACCACAACAAGTACTTTAAATTAACATCACTAAAAACTCCACAGTAAGGAGCAGCATGCACAAAATTATTTTGATCTGCTAAAAATCATGCATCTAAACTTGACACATATTCCCCACTAAGTCTTTTTTCTTTCCTCTACCTCCAAAGATTTTGGAGGTTCTTGTTACAGTTGACAGGAGTTATCAGTCTGTTCAATCTGAAAATACATAATACACAGTCAAGCACCTGCTCTACCGGTTCTCCTCTTCTTAGCAAGCATCAACGTGCTAGAAGCTTCCCCACCACTGAAGAGTGATTTTGCGCTCCAAGGAGCATAAATATTAATATGACACATAATGAATAGAGAAGGAAAGATTCAAATAATAGATTATACTAATAAAAACTTCACTGCGCATGAGAGGCATAATGTGATGCACCAAGGGTGATTACCACTTCAGAACAAGACAGCTGATTAAAACATAGTTACACAAACGTACTTAGTACATAACCAGTAACTACAGTAAAGCCAGCTCCCCAGAAATATGCCCCTATGTGGAACTTTGAAAAATATAATAGCTTTGTGGGAGCAAGAATTTTCAGCTCCATAGTCAAAACCCAAACGTCTGAAATAGTTCAGTTGAAGATTTACCTCTGAGGATACTTTGGTTTTATGATTACTGACTTCCCAAGAACACTGAAAATTCTGGAAATTGCTGTAATATAAACTGTTAACTTACATATATTAAAACACAGAGATACTTTGTTTCTATATTTTTAAATAGCCTCTTTCAACAATTTTTAAAGGACAAACCCATGAGTGCATCACTCTGTAAACATACTACAATAGAACTTATCAAAGCTGGAACATTCTTACCCAAAGATGACTTCACAATTGATTTAATGCCAGCATAAACTAAGGGACCTTTGTTTCCTGTAAGTTTTTGATCCATATCTTCAGTATACTGCTTCATAAGTATTTTCATGTATAGGAAGCTTAATTTTTCCCAAGTGTTTAAAACTTTTTTTTTTTAAATTTAAAGTCAGACGCTATTAACATATGCAAAGTATTTAGAGGATGTTGCATTATATTTAAAGATTTTCATGCATTTCATGTAACTAGTTTACATATAAAGGTGCATTACATCTTTAGAATACAAAGTACAGTAAAATAAAGGATATAATGCAGAGTGTACCAAAGCGATTTCAGCTGAGGATCTTCATTTCCAGCTAGGAGGTGATTTCTCCAAACTTGTTCGGTATCGAGACCATACCTTGACAGAGCTCTGAGCCGCATTTTGGTCGCTATGTCTTTTTCCAAGGAACTAGCCTTTCCTTCTTCGGTACACTCATATAAATGACGTCCACAAGCCCACATTAAGGATGTCACTGGACTCCATGCAAGAGAAATTCTTTCAAAAACTGTGAAGTCAGACATAGTCCTGTTGGGAGTCACTACTACCATTCGATTTTGACTTGTGGGATGCCAGGCAAATGAAGCAATGTAGTTTTCACATGGCTGGACACTTCTTTCAATTATTGTTGGCTCAGTTTCATCTCCAATAGGGGTGGGAGTATGCTGCATGTCATACAGTCTAATGATATTGCTATCCCTTGTTAAAGTAGCTAACAGTCCCGTTCTTGTTGGACACCATGCAACTTTTGTTAAGGGTTTTGGTTGCTCTGTCAAAGTCAAAACAGGCTTTTCAAACTTCCTTAGATCCCATATGGCAACCTGACCTTCATAGAAGGAAGCTACACGATCGTGGAAATAGGGATCAACAGTCACTCCTTGGACAGCCTTGGTGTTTACAAATATTTTCTGGCTCGTGTTCCTCAGATCAAAGATAGCCAGATTTCGATGCATTCCAGCTAAAAGCAGCTTCTGATCTCGTGGAAGCCAACAGAGAGAGAGACAAGCATCGTTCTGTCCTAATTCATACAGTGGCTTTGTTACTACCAGTCCTGCTTCTGGATCTCCTGCTGAAAGTCTTACTTTCTCTGTAGCAACTGCAGTCTCTGGGGCATATTTGCTACTGATATCCCAGATCAATACTGAGAAGTCAGCCCGATGTTTATCTAACCCAGCAGCAAGCCAATTACTGTCTAGGGGGTTCCATGCGAGCGTATTGCATTGCCGTGCATGTTTGGGAACAAACTCTTTGCCTATCAAATCTTTAGATTTTGAGTTGTGATCTTGACCAAGGCTCGTAAGTACCACTCGACCATTGGCCTGTCCAACAGCAAGGAGACATTCAGGATCGTACTTTGGATACCAAGCCACACATTTCATATACGGTGTGTCTGAATTTATTGACAATAGCGTAGCTGTAGTTTCTTCCGATAACCGCAAGGACCCTGCCTTGAGTTCTGAACTTACAGCAGAGTCAATGTGATAAAGGCTCAATTCCGAATCGCACACAACAAATCTGTCAACGTGGTGCGGGGCCCACAGAATATCAGGTTTGGAGCCACTCATGTTTAGGGTAGGTTTACACACAATTTAAGCACTTATAAGAAGATTCAGGTGATATCCATGCATGTAGAAACTGTTGAGAAAATAATTTGTATGAACGTTATCAAAACCCAAATTCCTTTATAATCCGAGATTATCTTTAAACAAACAAAAATATGGTTCTGAATTACTTTTAGCCCAAGGGTTTAACACGTATACAGTTCAGGCCACAACCTTAAGTGTTCTCTGCATCACAGCACTTTCCCCGTGGCACACTTTGGTTTTGCTGCTATGTACCTACTGAGACAGAACCAACACAGCCATCTACAAACTGACAATAGGATTCGCTGTGTTTGCAAACTCCACAGTAGTATTAAGGAAGAAGGGATTAACTGAGATGTGATGTGGCACGATACGTGGGTGTGCTGCTGGTAAAGAGCCACTCCCTGAAACATGTAAAAGAAGATTCCTCTGCCTAATTGAAGTGCACTAACTGGCAAAAATTAGAGTCCGTGTGCTTTGTCTAAAGTCTGTTCGACAGCCTAGAAAGGCTTGCCCTTTCTGAAGAGTTCTAGAGAAATACAACTTTCCACTCCTCATCTTATTCTGCTGCTCCTAACCCCACTTTCCGCCCCAACGTTACCTTGCCTTCGCTCACATTTGGCCCAGCAGCATTCATAAATGTACATTACTGTTAAATCCCATTTACGCTGTCAGTAGCTGCACGCCCAGAGCCACTACCCGTGCCTGCACACAAAGAGGCACCGCAGACCCTACAAACCTCTCCTGCAGCGGGAGGAGGGCACACACCAGCTCGGGAAGCACGGGAAGGGAGCCTCACTTGCTCCTCCCGGGCCTCCCCTGCGTGCCCGCCGCGCCCCCGCCGGGCCGCAGCCCGGCCCCGGCCGCCCCCCGCCCAGGGCAGCGCAGCGCGGCGCGGCAGTCGCGGAGCGAGGAGGCCGCCCAGGCCCGCCGGGGGACCGCGGCGGCGGGACCGGGCCGGGGCGGAGCGCGGACGACGGCGACCCCCCCGCCGCCCCTCCCGGCCGCGGCAGCTGCTCACCCGCCCCGCGGGGCCCGCCGACACCGCCGGGGGTGCGGGGGGGAGGGGGGGGGCGGCGACCCGCCGCCGGCCGGCCCCGCCGTCCGAGGAGGAAGAAAAGGAAGCGCACGGGGGCTTCCGGTCGCGAGGGCAGCGGGGAAGGGAAAACAGCGGCACTTCCGGCGCGCGGGGAAAGAAGAGCACGGCACTTCCGGCGCAGCCAGGCGGCAGGAGAAGGTGAGCGTCAGCACGCGCAAGGCGCCTTCCGCCGGACGGAGCCGTGCGCTCACTTCCGGTCTTGGGCCGCTCTTCTTTCATTGGTCCGCGGGAGCCCCTCCCCGCCTCGGGGAGCGGTGACGTCACGCCCGCCACATGTCGTCAGACCAGGGGGCCGCCCCTGGGCGGGCGTGGGCTGGGCGGTGTGTAACCCCCCGCTGAAGTTGAAACGCGGGTGTTTTAATCAAAGATACACGAGTTCGCACGGCTGCGTGAGCGCGGGTCACACCTGAGCCAGCGCCGGGGTGGGAGGGACCGCCTGGTACCGCCCTGCCTTCGTGTGCTGAAACACTCTTGCGCATGGGTTAATGCCCCATCATTAAGAGGTTGGCGTTGATAAGCGTGCCAGGGACAGGTGGAAGAAGGGCAAACAGTGGCAACGGTGCTAATTTTTACGCATAAGTGGAAGTAACTAGTAAGCAGGAGCAACTGGATGGTATTATTTACCCTGGAAAATGCAACGGGTGTGAACTGAGATGACAAAACCTCCAAACGTGTCTCTCGGTTTGGAGCCTGCTGTTGCCTGTTTGCCTTCCGAATGGCTTTCCAGAGTCCTTCCCACGCAGTAGTGGGGTGTGACACGCCAGTGTTCTGGTAGCAGTAGCTCGCTCAGCTTCATGTTCAGCCCTTTTTGCATTTAGTTCCTCCAGCTTCTCTCTTCCCAAGTTCTCTTCCCTGTTCAAATCCAAGTGTTTCATGACTGGGTGCGGATTACTTTTTTCAAAGGCTTATGGTTTGGCCAAAATTCAGTAGATTTGCATAAGAACGCCAGCAAGTATATCCCTCTCTCACTTTCTTTCTCCTTCCCCGAAGCTCTGTACTTTCTAATGTATACCTTACTGCTTTAAAACGTTAAGGATGCAGATTTTAACTGAACAAAACCACCTGGTTTTCATTAGCCTCATTCTTAGAAATGACTGGATTGCTTTGGCCAAAATTTAGATGGAAAGACATCTGGCATGAATAGTTTCAGTTTATGACTTTAAAGTTACATAAAGCTATAAATGACAGAAAAACAGAGCCTTAAATAGGAAATACTGGGCAACCTTAACAAAAGGATGTGGTACCCAGCCTGTCAGTAAGTACACAGACGCGTTCTGTGCAGGCTTTCTGGATGTGTCCTTTGCTTCATCTCTGTTCTCGAATGGGAATTACAAGTGGATATGGAGTCTGATCCAAATCCTACAGATGCCAAACAGGAGCCTTCATTTGATTTTGTAGGCTCAGAAACATGCCCAGGGGAAGAATAGTTGAAACCTTATTACCTAGACATGTAGAATAAACTCAAAATTATCTCACTTATATAAGTAAAAAATACTGAAAAATAGGTATTATTGCAATTGCTCAGATTTATCATGTGGATCATAACTAAATCCTGTAAATGGTAATTCTGAGTATTTTTCCTTACATTCTATATATGATGTCAAAGACAAAATGGAAATGTTTGTCAATTCCTAGAGAGCAGTCATTAGGCAAAATATTTCAATAAAGAGCTCAAAGGAAAGCAAAAAGTTTTGTCAAAAGAAAGAAAAAGTAGTCTGTGACATGGTAACGTTCTGAAGGCACAAGAAATTTTGTGTCTCCCCTGGGGTTTGTAGCATCTCTTCAGGAATAAGGGAATTAAAAAAAAAGTTGAAACATCAATCCAGAGAGGAAGTATTTAATATCTCATATGAGAAAGGCAAAAAATATCTTAAACAACCTTTTAAGAAGCTGTTGGGAGGCCAAGGAAACTGTTTTATCAGATAACAGGAAATTATTCCAGGCATGTTTTGAAGGACACCTGAACATAAGAAAACTGTACTTAGAATCTCTTGGGGTGGATTATAAAACTTTTTTAGGTGACTTGTAAAAGATAATTATGAAACAAGCATTTGTAATCTATAAAGTATCAGAAACTGTGATGAATTAAGATGGGCTGTAAAAGGCAACAAAAGACTTGGTTTGTTATGAAGGAGAATGGTTCAGGGTATTTCAATGCAGAATATTGACATAATGTTTAAAAGGAAATGTTTTATTAAGTTAATGTTCAAGAATTAATACTGAATATGTTTTATTTTAAACATTTTTAAGTTTTTAATAATCCAATCAAATTATTAGTAATTATTAAGAGATGTTAATAAATAAAAATACTTTATTTTTGTCTTTCCTTTTTTTATATGTAGGGACTGGAAGGTTCTCTTGGCCCTAAAGGACTTTGGGGACCTCAGGTAAGTGAAACATACTCTTACACGGTTTTTGGAGAGTTCATTGTGTATTTCATACACAATCTAATTTTCTTGCTAAATGATACGCGTTTGGGGGCAAAAAAATAATACAGTTTGGTAAAGCCAAGAATTTGCTCCATATCTGGCATGGGGCACAGAGCTGTGCTGGTGCAGTCAGCTGTTCAGCTGGACCTTCCATATGCTCTGTGGTATTTTTTTCCTTTCACTGAGGACCTGCTAGTTCTTTTTCCCCGCTGCTGGAATTTCTGGCGAGCTACTCAAGTAGCCAAAGTGGCAGCTTCCACAGTGTCCCAGGGTGACTGGCAAAGTAACACCTCCAACAGCTGAAGAGACTGAAACCGATCAAGCAGTCTCAAAAATGCTGTGATTGTTAAATAACTGTGCTGAATCAGGGAAAAATCAAAACAAAGAGTCCCCTTGGTAGCAACTGCCCAACAGACTTTTTTTTAAACTTCTACAGTCTTTTTGGAGGGGAGACAGGAATCTGTGGCAAGTTGCTTACTGTGACAGGGATCTCAAACCTTGTCGTATGTTGCTAGTTCTGTGTGTCGACAAAGAGAGGACAGAATTTTCCTACTCCACTTCAGTCCAACTGCCTGGACACGAGCATCTCTGGAGTACCTGAAACAGTACAGCAAATACAGAGTGTCACAGATTCACAGAATGGTTGAGGTTGGGAAAGTGAGTAGGGGGTTAAGGAGAATTTACTCGCGTCAGAACATGAATCTTTAGTCCTAAATTCCATTCTGCGTAGTTTAAAGCGGTATTACTCAGTTTTCCCTATAGTGGACAGTGTCATTTCTATGATACTATGCAAAATCAGTATTTTTAGCAAAATCAAATTTTTGCTGTCTGAGAAAAAGCAACATTTGTTATTCTTGCTAATTAGGAAAGAAGAACATTAAGGGTTTGGGAGATTTAAGATCTGCCATGAAAGGGATTAACAAGAGAAACAAAGGAGTCAGCATTTCCTTGCAGAAATTAAGCTGTTACTGAAATGTTCAGTCTGTAAACTTTAAAATGTTAGCTGGTCTTCTAGGTGAAGTCACAAATGACTTCTATTAAACTAATTTTTTAAGGTGGAAGCAGGCCAGATTGAATTACCTTTTTCTTTCAAGTATGTACTAGTTACTTGGATTATTACTTCTATGATCTCTTTATTTCAAGCCTTGCATTAATGCTGCATAATGTTACAACCTACATTCTGTTTATATTTGAGAGACTTCTCATACCAAACAAAACAACTACTGAAAATTAAAAGCAGATGAATATTCTGCTAAAACACAGGATTGATCCAATAATTTATTGTAACAGCAAGTAGTGGGAATGAATTACTTACTAATGGGCATATAAATCATAGAATAGTTTGGGTTGGAAGGGACCTTTAACGGTCTTCTAGTCCAACCCCCAATGAATATATAAAAATGAATAAATGAATATGCCATGCAATAAATAACAACTTATATTAATGTATTTATAGACAATTACATATTAATAAGTTCCATTATTTCATAAAAAAAAATAAATGCCTCATAAAAGAGTGATGACTTGGAATACTTTTTTAGTTTTTGAGTTGTAAGAGACTTTTACATAAGATGTTTGTGATTTTTACATGTCTCTTAGGTATTAACTTAATAGGGTAGTATTTATTATTTAAATGAAAGAGAAAAGCTGTTAAAATAGCTGGTAATGTTTTCAATTAGTGGTCAGCTCAAAACTACAATGCAGGAAAACCAGGTATTAAACAGGAAAGCACGCCTACCCTAACACCTGTACATTTGTTTGTCTTTCCTTTTAAGCAAATTAGCTGATCTCAGACCTGTAAAACAGGGAGACTTCTGAACTGGAGCATGCCGTTTCTGGCATGCCTGGGTTCTTGGTCAGTTCATTCCAAACCTGTATGGTTAGGTCATCAATTTTGCTTTGACAAAGCACTAATTTGCTATGCTTATCTTTTTCATTATTGGATTTGTGACTTTTAATGCTTCTGTGCAGTGATGTATTTTTATATCGTTTGTCCTGTTGGCAGACCTGTTGTTTGTTTAACAAAGGAAGGGATGATAAGCATTTTCATGTCATTCACAGAAGATCAGAAAAGTGTTTTTTAACATCATGTTTGAAAAGTCAGGTGAAATAGGTACACATTTATACGTCTGGGACCCAACCCACACAGTTGCTGAGGACTTACAATGGGAGTAAGGCACACTTATGAGGACATTTTTGTACCTGGAGTGAAACTTCTGAAATTCGGGTTAGTTTCTCAGTGAAATATGGCCTGGTATCACAGAATCACAGAATGTCTGAGGTTGGAAGGCACTTCTGGAGATTATCTAGTCCAATTGCTCTGCACAAGGCAGGGTCGGCTAGAACAGGTTGCTCAGGTTCTTGCCCAGTTGGTTTTTGAGTATCTCCAAGAATGGAAGCTCTACAGCCTCTCTGGGCAACCTGTTCCAGTATTTGATCACACTCACAGTAATAAAGTTTTCTTCTTATTTCCAAATTATCTGAAGAAAAGAAATTTCCTTGGTCCTATGTGATTAGGATTTCAGAACCTGCTTTTCTGCAAGCCATGGAGATGTGTACTTTTACCTTTTCTCCTTTATTTGTTAAACTCTCTTTAAACTCTCTTTATTTGTTATTATTTATTTGTTAAACTCTCTTTAAAATTGTTTGAAATAGAAATCATGAACCGAAGTACTAATTGGACAATTTCAGGTTCTCTCTGAATAACTTCCTTCTTCAGATACAAAGGCTGATAGTTGGCCTGGAAATATTTAAAAGTCACATTTTTAATGGTTTCTTTGGCACTGTTAGAGTCAGGGTCTTAGTTCCTTATTTTAGCTGCCTCTCATATGTCTTTCTTAGAAAACAAAGGAAGCACATAGTCTTTGGCTTCCTTATTAAATATTTTCCTACTTTCTCTTTTGAATTATAGTAAATAATTTTTAACGGTCTTTCCAATGTTTTTGTAGCTTTGCAAAACTTTTTAAAGAAAACATATGATTAACCATTGTTCTTCCATCTTTCCAATAAGCTCCATGTATTCTGTGCCTTTAGTTTAAAAACATGTGGATGGACTGGCTTTTTCCATCATTTGCGTTAATGTTTGGTGGCTGTTTTTTCTTGTCTCTAAACATACAGGATAATTTGTATTATCCAAGAAACTACATTTCATGTGTTATACATTCACAGGGTTTATTAATGTAAGCCACAAATATGGTCTAATGGTACAACAATGAGTTGGCTTAGATTTAATTCTAAAATTCCTTTCATTTTAAAAGCATTTTTCCTTGTAAAACCAGCATTTTTTTCCTTAATAATAGTAATCTTTAGGAACTCAGCAATTGTTCTGATAAATAAAGTAGGCCAAAATGTGTGGAAAAATTAAGAGTAATTCAAATAGGGTAGTCTAACATATATTAAAGGCAAAATTGGCAGCCTGTATTTTCATGCTTATCTGTTTCATTTTTCATTATTCCACTTCCTCTGCTACTCTTGAAGTGGGACATGGTGACTTTTTCACATCTGTTTCCAATAATCACCTCCTGGTTCTTTTTATAACAAAGATGAACTTCAGTTTGTGTGTTCCTATCATTTTTCCATAGGAAAGTATGGGACATGAGTTTAGTTAATACTTGCAATAATCATATCATCTAACTTTGATTTTAAGAGGAAGTTCCTTAGGTACTAGGGAATCAGCAGCTTAAATATCTGACATCTTACTCATTTCTTGAGTCCTAATGATGGTCTAAATACACTACTAACATATACACAAACTACAGAAGAAGTGGTTCCTGTGTCTCTGGCACAAGAGAGATTCAGAGAAATTTAAAAATGAAAAACTGTATTTTGAACCAATAAATGCTGTTACTCTTATGACAGGTACCAAGCAAGTTTAATGGAAATACAAGAATTTTACCTGCTCAGAGACCACTGTTTCACTGTTACTAGATCACATGAACTGTTGGGACATACATGTTTTATAATTAATCATTTTACCATACTCAGAAATTATATTCCCTATGTTGATCTCAAAACAAATGCTGGAAGAGTATTTGGTTAGTGATGCTGTGAATTTCTCAAAAGTTTCTGAACCTTTTAAACTCTTGGACCTTTGCTTCTGTTTTCCACACTGTGTTTTTCTGATTTTAGTTTTCCTGTAGCTATCTCTACATTTGCACCTTTGTCCAATAGCAGCATCTTTATTTACAAATAATGCAGAATATTTCTTTAGTTCTGAGGTTGTACCTAGATGATTATTAATCTCTTCATCACCATTGCATAATAGCTGCTTTTTATATTTCTTTGTTCCTTGTAATTGATATGGCTTACACATAAAAATAAATAAATCATTAAGGATCTAATTCAGCTTGACTTTTGGCAAGTCTTATTTTAATCATACATTTTCTGGCCTCTCAGACATTGCTTACAGTTCTGATCAGTCCCTTTTATATTCTTTGTAAGATCTGCTTAATTCTAATACCATATGTGAGAATTGCTTTCATGTAGTTGTATCTCAAACGATTTTCACCAATTTCTCCTCATGGATGAAGTATAAATTTATATTTTTTTAAACTCTGCAGAATATTCCAGGTTTGCTCTATGTACAAGTCTATGAGTTCTTTAAGAATTTTTAATCATGTAGGGACTTTGTACCGTGGAAACTCCATTTCGAGCTTCTTTTCTTCTTTAAAGACCTCTTAAAATTCATAAGAGATCAAGGTATACCAAGGTTAGTTAATGGTTTTTTCATGTATTAATTGAAAACAATTTTTCCCTATGGCTTTGATATGTTTTTCCATATCTGATTCCTGGAAGGCTGGCTTTTCTTTTAGTTTATTTCCATCTCTGAGATTTGTTTGTATTTTTGTCATGTCTGGCCAAGGGGGACTAGCCAAACTAGCCAAATCCTTTCAGGAATACGGAAACAGAACACCTAAATACTGCTGAAGTTTTGCATGTTGCAACATGATGTGACCACTGACTTTTTAAAGACATGGCAATTTCTAATTAAGTTATGTAAATCTACTGCTGCTCTTCCCTTTACAGAAGAAGAAAAAAATATGTAGTCTGACATTGTTGTCGTTCACATTACTTCTGTTTTGGATTATGATTGCTTAAACTTGCAAAAGTTGTTGCTTGATGGAGCCTAGCAGGCTGTTTCAGATGTGCTGTTGTCGTCTTCCATGCCATGATGCATACCCTTCTATACTGCATACTGGGCTTATCTGATTTTAGGTAATAGAAAGTATTAATTGCATATGGAGTTTGAAGCTGGGGTTCAAACGCCTCTCAGTCTGTGTAAAATGTATGTCCTTTTAAAAATATGCCAAATTATATGGATTCAGCAGTGTGATTGCAAAAGTTGTAGGTACAGATTACAAGACTATTTCCTCTGAGTTTTAGTATTTCTTCTGAAAATTCTTTCATTTGTACAGATCATACTTTCATTCTTTGCATATGCCATGATTTTCACTTAATTTTGTATGATTTCATAATTAAATCCTAATGCAAGTTACTGTATTCAAATGCTGTGTATTTTCAGGGTGAAAAAAGTTCTGAGGGTCCAGTAGGTCCAGTTGACCAACCAGGTCTTTCATCTTGGACATTTATTAACTGAGGCATTCAAAATAATAAGCCTTTTGAGTAAGGAAGGTGACTTTTTAGGTGGCAGAGCATCCTATGCCACTACATAAGATAGGATAATAATAATAGGAGTGAAAGAACCCCTCAACTTCACTTGTTCCATTAGTATCTATTATTGTTGTTGCTGTCCTTGTCATTCACTGAGATACATAGAAATGTGAGTAAGGGGAATTGAAATAAAGACAACAAGACTTTCACAGACACATTTATTTCCTTTTTAAGGTAGTGACTTCATTTTATTAAATGCAAAACTAATCTATGAAAGTTTTGAAATTAATCTCTTACCTTATCTTTTTAGGGTATCCAGGGTCCTGAGGGAATACCTGGATCAAAGGGATCCCAAGGTTTGTGTGTTTAAGGTCCAAAGGTAACCTGTGAACAAAAAGCATGATTTTAAAAGGATAGAGCAAGGGATATATGTGACTGAGGGCAAACATTTTTATACATTTAGAGCTCCTCTTCTTCTAGGGAAACTCATGAAAGAAAAGATTTGGATCATTATCAGTAGTTGATAGTATAGAGACAGCTCCTCTTGAACTATATCGTACATTATGATAAGCAACCTTTGTCACCAGGTGCTTACAAAAATAAATTGAAATGTACAGGCTTTACAAAGGGTTATTTAAAGGATCTGAAGATGAAATATGCTGTATTATAACCAGTTCCTCGTTGCTGAGCCTGACCAAAGCCTGACCAAAACTGACCAACTTTTCAAACTAAGAATTTTTTGTAGTCAAGAAGTGGCTACACAACAGGAGATGTGGTCGCTGCACATGAAAACTTTGGTCATCTTTGGTTTAAGCTGTCAGTGAAGTCAAACATTTTATAAAAATTATTCTAAATACAAATTTGGGGTTTTTTTTATTTAGGGACAACAGGGTGAGCCTGGTCCAAAAGGGGATTGTGGAATTTCAGGAACCAAACTGCCAGGAAGTAAAGTAAGTCTGTTTTGAAACAGTTACTGTTTTAATCCTTGCTCTGTTTTCTTAGAGTTGTAAGTAATAATTTACCATAAGAGTAAAGAGGAACATTTCCAAGGCCAATATTACGTGTGTCCCAAAGTGACACAACAAGACTGTCATTTAAATTCTCTGAAAACACAGAGCTGTACTTACTTCAGCAGATCATACTCCCTTCCTGATACATTCAGTGATCACTTTCAGCTTTCGTTGACTTTGTAGCGCTCAGAAGATCCATATATGAGGTAGTGGTGCTCCCAGTTTGGGTATCTAAAAGAAAGGAATGTGTGAAATGAGTAGTTTCTGAGGATCAGATAGGAACTAAGGAGTAAAACCAGTTCTTCCAGGTGATATCCTCTCTCCTTGAAGCATTTTATCTTAGTCTTTTAATATCTTAGTCTTTAGTTCCCACCTTCTGTTACAAGGGGACAAATGTTTTGCCCAGACAGTAGCCTCATTTACTAGCTGTGTCCTGATTAAACGCTGAATGACTCACCCAGTATGAAATACTATCATTATGCATTATCATGTAGATACACCAGAGGGCAGGTTTTAGATAGCGTAAGTATCTTTATAGCTTACATAAATTGAATTCAGCAACTAAGTGATCCTTTTGATACATTTATTGCAATCTGATTTTTAAAAGGCGTAGAATCATGCCTTTACTTACATAGTGTATGAATAACAGTGGCACTGAATTAAGATATATCTGGTATTGGGAACAGTGATTTTTAAAAACTGTATAAAAGACATGTTTCAGGTTGCATCAATTAGCTATGTCCCCTAGCCAGAAAAAAAATCTACCATTCTTTATAGTAACTATTGTCATTCTTACTGAGTGAAGAGCATACTGGGGAAAAAAGTGTGAATTTAGGGCAGTCAGTATTGGTTAATATCATTGACCAAACTGGTCCAAAGTGTAAGTCCTTTGACATACTACATTCATGTACTGTAGGATAGTCACCTTCTTTCATACTTTTATAAATTTATATCACATTCGCATTCAGTTGTGGCTTTCCAAGCTACAGAATCATAATTTACTTTTTCTGTCTTCGTACAGAAGCTATCTCTTTGTCAGCTCTCTCCGTTTCTTTTCATTTCTTCTTTACCATTTTTGAGTTGCAGTAACAAGAATAGCAGAAAGTATTTAAGGAGGACAGGTATTGTACCAGGAAAGAAAGCTGATACATGGTATTTTCCATTAGAAGAAGTGACTTAGAATGAATGCAGGAACTAAAGGCTTTTTAACTCAAAATTCACTAGCAACATAAAATGAGTTATACAGATAAATCTTTGTATTGCAGGCCAGAGCTTTAGTATGGTCATGTAATGAGTGCATTTAGATAGATTCAGTAGTCCTGGGAGCTAAATGTATTGACCGTCTGGTTCAGAGCATGTGGTTCAGAGCAGCCATTGAAACACTGCTGTACTAAACAGCTTAGCAAGAAGTATAACTAGTGTTAAAAAAAAAAAAGCTCTAATTCTGGAGGCATTAATTCCACCAGATTTGGTTTCTAAGTGAATATAAAGCTATGAAACTATGTACTGGCAAGACTAGTGAAAAAATAAAGCTCTGAATTGCAAATCTACAGTCCTGTAACAGAACTGTCAAGATCCTTCTTGTACTTCCCTCCTGTACTTCCAAAGCACAGTAAATAGTGAAGAAGAGCTTAGGCTGTTTCTAGAGACCAATTACACACAACGTGTAACAGATCTACAGATTTTCTAGCCAGAGAAGTACAATCCAACTTGATCCCATTGCTATCTGAACACCAGATGTTTGTGACAACTACCAGGTTATATGTGTAGTTGACCAGTCAGGGATTGTTATGTCTAAAAATCATAAATGTTAACATTTTCTGATCTTTGCCAGATGAGAGTCGTGTTTGCAGGTCCAAAAAAAGTGAGAAATCTTTGAACAGAGCTGAAATTCCATTCACTCAATTCTGTTTTGGCACACAGTGCAGATAAACCTTGAAAACTGCTGGAAGAAGCATTCTTCTATAGCTGACAATCTGTCTCTGGATGGATAGGCTGTTTACAAGTCTTGGTCTAAGCATGCATAAGGTTAAGAGTATGAGTAATCCATGCAACTAATTTGTTACTAATGAAATGCTTAATCATCACAGTTGTCTCTGATCCAACAGATGCTGGATGCTCCCAGTAGTTATCATTTATATAGAGAATTAACAGATATTTAGTGTAAAAGATTGTATTCCATTGAAACTCTTTAGTCTCAGTTTGTATAATAAAGGCAACATTTATTTAATGAAGATGATTAACTGCAATTGAAGTGACACATGCTCATCCATCATCTGACAGGAGATGATGTCGAGGTTTCTAGGAAGGAGGCCTTTCAGGAGCAGGCTGCAGCTGCTGGGACAGCTAATTCTTCCTCGGTTGCACTGGGGAAAGAGTGTGAGCAGCAGTGCATGTATTGTTTTTTTCTGGTAGCAGCATGTTTCTCCAGCACATTTCATGGTAACAGAGCATGCACAGACTGACAATTCTGTGTAGGAATGGCACTATGTGCAATCATATCGCAGATGTACAGCTCTCCCATGCAACCAGATTAGGGTTATCTCCATCTTTGGTAAGACCTCCCTGAGTTACTTAGTATGTGTTGTCTCACCCTTTAAACGAGTTAAAGTTACATATGCTGTTATACTTGTGGCTCACAGCACACATGAATAGGTTATGGGTGTTTGCCAAGATGTGATTTCTAGCTGAACATCTTTTAAAAAAGGGATCTACCATTGGAAAAGCAGAAGATGGGTACTTCAGAAAGCATATGCTCTAGCAATAGAGGAGACCTTGCTCACAGGCTAGGTGAAGGGTGCTTCTACTAGCCTGAATGAAGGCAGAGACTTTTTTATGTTCACTGGTCAGTGATGCCCTATTCTTTTCCCCTTATTCTTTCCCCTTCACCAAAATTTTAATGATATCAGCAAGAAAGGTACTCTGCTTACTTAAAAGCTCCTAGTTGGCATATTCCGTTGCTGTTATTTAAACACCAAATGAAAAGCAAAGCAGGCATGGTTTCTGTACAGTTTCTACAAGGAAACTGAAAAGAAACAGGAAAGTGTGATCATTTACACCATTTTATAATAGCAATGTTTTGTCAAACTCCACTTGCTTCAGTGTCTGTGGCCAGGGAGATCAAATATTGCAATAACTGTTGAAGGTTTAGGAGAAAACTTTGCTTAGAAGACGTTCAAATACATCCCTGTTAGGGACTGTAACTGTACCCCCCCGCCCTCCCCGAGGATTGGTTAGTGAAGTTTAATTAATTAATTCTTTTTTCCTCGTAGTTTTTAATTTTGCAGAATTTGAAGGTAATCTGAATTTTAGAATGTTACTCTCCGGAGTGGATTGCTTCTTTCCCTCCCTGCTTGTAACCATTTTAACTTCCTTCAGGAAGAATATTTGTATCCAGATTTATGACATGTGCCTTGTAGTACAGCAAGTTGTTTGATAAACAATGAAACTAACACTGGTTTTCTTTGAGTCCTACATCCCCTACACTGCCAGCCACACAACAGTAACCTCAGATTTCCCAATAGTTCTGTTTATTGCAATGCACCCAGGTACTCCTCAAGTGCTTGGAGTCCTCTTTTGCAGTACTTTTGCTCACTTTCCATATTACTTAAGTTCCTTGTCTTCATTCCCCTTTCCTGTCCTCACTGCTCCCACCACCCCTACCAGCCACCCATGTCTTTTCCCTCTTCTCTGGTAAGAGTTAGCAAATGATGTCTCTGGTTTGCAGCCTTGGGCTCTGATTGCCAAGTTCATGAGTTCATCTGGACTGAGCAGCTGGTGGAGGAAACCCAAGTAAGGGCTGACCTCTCTTTGCTCTGTGTGTGTGTGTCAGGGGGTGGTGGTGGTAGATGCCACCAAGTGCTGCATTCACTACACGGCTCCTGTTTCTTATTAAAGGTGCACAAACTTAGTATTTCTGTTTTAAATCGGGTAGAAAGTAGCCAAAGAACTCACGGGCTGACTGCATGGAATTCACTTACGTCAGAAAAGAGGCTCTCAGAATTCTGCAGGAGGGGAAAGAAGGTTTTCCCCACCTTATTTAGTCTGCCATAGGGAAAACATGCCCCATTAATTTTAACAGATTTGGTTTTATATGGGTGTAGTAGATAGACTGCTGCAGGTGTAGTTCAGTGGATTTATAATCACAGAAGGCCAGTCTTTGCTACTTGTGTATTTATAGAAGCCCTTCTTATTGCCTTAGGCTTTGGGAACCACTAAATGGCTTTAATATTTTCCATTTTGCATTTTTAATTTATCATATGAAGCAGCATAAGTTAATAATTTGATTTATAGTTAACTCTCTTTTTCTTTCTGTTTCTCCATTTTATGCATAATAAAATCTGGATCATAGCAAATCATCAGCCTTGTTAATGACATTTCTTGATCAGGAGACTGGGAATTCTCTGAGAGCAAGTATTTGCACTCTACCATGTTGTGCTCTAATAGCTTTCTAAGGGGCATGCTGTGAAAGAGCTATGCTTGAAGCAGAATAAACAGATGTGCTTTAGCACTTTTTGAAAGTTGAATGCCTTCAAGGAAGACATATCAATGGCAATTGATAAACATGGTATTCACTCTGTTTCTGTTAAATAACCTGATTAAATCTGTATTATCAAAATCAAAGTTTAGAACTTCTATATTCTCTGCCTTTTCATCTTTCAGATGTGCTTCTCCTACAAAACTAAAAAAGCAGAAATTACAGAGAATGCAAAGCCTCAAAATTCATATTTTTTTGGTAAGACAACTATTCCTAAGCTTTGCCCACTGTTTGCCATGCTGAAAGTGTTTTCTGGGTAATGAGAGGTATTCAATTCACTGTGAAACTTCCATCAGGTGCTGGAACAAAAAGAGCAAACACAGTCTTTGGGTTTGTAAACACAAAAAAGCAATGAATAGAAAACATTACTGTCCTCCAGAATTAGATACTGAGTCTGGTTTTGGTGTATATGTTTAAAAACAATGTCCCAGACGTAAGCTACCAAGGTGATCTCAAGTCTAGAAAATCTGTCTTGAGAAAAGTTAGAGTGCAACTTGTATAGTATTTAGGCAGATTTTTTAAAAGCTATTCAGTATAGTTCAATGGTTCATAAACAACTGTTTATAAATTTTCAAGCCCAAGTTTTTGATGAAAGATTGGACCTCTGCCAAAAAATCTGCTTCACTCAAAAGCATCTTTTTATCATGTGTTCTTGAAATGCCCAAATTATTCATATATCACTTGAATTTTTCAGTTGATAACCGACACATTTCAATGCTTAATCACATCGCAGTTCAGGGACGTGACGCATCCCAGTGATGAAGCCTGAGTCCTCCCTTCTGCAGCGCCATGAGAAGGAGCTCTCCACTCTGTCCTGCCACAAAGGTGCCAAGGGACATCTTGCCTCATAGGCAGTGCCTGTCTGGAGGCTCAGCACTGACCTTCAGCTGGGCATCTGCACAAAACTCCCTCAAGGCATGTCATGGTTCCTTGAGACTTACCATTGACATACTTTCTCTCACCCCGATTTTTTACTTAACACTGTAACATTACAATTTTACTCCGCAGCCTGCCGTTATACAGAACAAATAAAATTTGCATGCAGCATGCTGAGAGCTACTTAAATGACAGCGCCCTTTTAGATATGCTGTCTGTGTCTGACTGTTCAGAGGATTTAAAGAGCAGAAAGAATTTCTGAGAAAAACAGCTCAGGATTATTATTTTTTTTTAAGTTGTCTTTTATTATTGTAATTGCTAATGCAATTACCCTCTATGAGACATGCTCATGGTCCTGGCAGACTCACAAATCCTTGGGTCAGAATTCAGTTCTAGCCTACAGATGATAATGTGCTAATCTCACATCTCTGATCTAGCCAGTGCTGCAACATTAGTATGGACAAGCTGAAGAGGTGTGGCTGGCAAAGTGGTGGGTAAAGATGCAGATTGTCTAGAATTGAGTTTTTTAATGTAAAAGTTCAGTTATTTAAAATGGGAAAACACCCATGCTCCCAGACTGACACTGTCCCTTTAATAAAATGGCTTAGTCTCCCACCCGGCCCTGGCTAAGTGCCTGACTATCTTCATTTAAACTTCAGCCAGCTGAACAGCAATAATGGACCATAAATGATCTAGATGCAAGGTAGAGCCATTTACAAGTGGATATTTACAGGTTGCTTTACTTTTGTAAACAAAACATATTTTCCAGTATGACCGACTGGACATATTTTCTACACTGACAGCTTAAGCAATCCACAGTTTGCTTTTTGAATGCCTGCGAAGGTAAGAGACTTAGTTATTTCCTTTCTATTTTTAGAGGACTGCACTGATGGTTTCTGTATATGTAACTACTTGATAGACTTGAGAAGAGGATTTAGGAAGGATATTTATATTTAATATATGATCTCTGTTATTAATGATATTTTAAATGAATTTTTGTAAATTACAGGTATATTTTGTAAATCAATTTTAATGGAGTTCAGTTTTCTCTAGAAATATGTTGACTTGCTGACTTAAATGTTGTAATGTTCATTTTATTAGTGTATATTGTTGTTATAATAGAATATTGCCTTTATGGCAAATATTGCACACATTCTGTTACAGCCATGTAGCATTCATAATACATTCATGTACTGAATTTCATTACTAAGCCATTGTTTCTTAGAAGAATAAGTTGTTCATACTGATGCTCCAGGCCTAGGTAATATATCTGCATCCCAAAACACCCAGATCTTTGTTTATTCCTAACAATTAGGGATTTCTAGAAACAAACTATATTGTATGTTTTCTGTAATATTTCTGTTAATTTAATATAATTAGTTTAATAGCAAAGTATGTTAATAGCAGTATGCATTAGTAACAATTTCTTTTACCCTTCTTTGGTAGATATTCAAATGAAAGCTAAAGACAGCACTGGTTTTTTTTTTTTTTAAGAAAGAAGAGGGAGCACTGTGTTTGTTCTACCCATATTTCTTTTCTAAAAAAATGGGTTCTAACACTCATGTGAGCTACAGTTGGGATGGTACTGGCTGCTATGCTTAAATCACCTACCCAGTGACTTTTTATAATTGTTTTTTATATGTTGTCTCTAGAATTGTGCTTCCCACAAATGTGTATTCTGTATGTAAAGTATCCGTATTTATTTATTTGCATCTATTAATGAAGTATTCACAGATGGTTTTTTACTTTTAACAGAAAGGAAAAGTCATCTAATTTGGGATCAAAGTCACTATGTGGAAAAAAAATTTTTTCTTTTGCTTTTTGCTTTTGGCTGTGACAACAAACCAGATAGTATATGGGCAAAACAGAAAGAAAGGAAAGAATTCTTTTTCTCACATGCAAAAAGATGAAGGTAAAACCATTTTCTTAAAATTTCTAATTGACTATGTTGTATGTCTCTGCATATTTCAGGATAATTAGCTAGTAATTGACAACTTATATATGCATTTATAAAATGTGATTTATTTTGATTATCAGGCCTGGAAAATACTGTGGTGACATTTACTTGATCATGAACTCCAGTCTGATCTGTGATTTTCATTGACACGCATATCTCTTTCAAGATAAATGATAACAAGCCTAATTTTCAGTTTGAAATGGCACGTGGAAAATTTTGTATACAAAATCAACTAAAATGCTGAAACAATCCCATCAAGACCCTAATTTGAAATTTTTTGTCTGTAGACTGTATTTAATAATACTGGTATGAATTAAACTAACTTAAATTTAATTACTTGACTTCAGTAGAATTTTTTGGCATTTACAGTGAAACTTATCCTTACAATTTTTACCGGGAAAACAGAGGAATCCCTGGGGAAATGTTCTGAGGATTGGGATTGTTGCAGAGAATTATCTGAAATCTGTTGTGTAGGTGTGCTCGTCATTCATAGATTTAACTTTCTTGTTCCATTACAGGTGATATGTGTCTCATTGATATAGTCTTTATCCTGGATAGTTCAGAAAGTGCCAAAAATCAGTTATTTAATTTACAGAAGAATTTTGCTCAAAACTTAACTGACAGCATTTTCCAGATGAAGCCAGTTAAGTCTCAGAAGTATAATGTCAAACTAGCAAGTATGCAGTTCAGCAGCACTGTCAGCATCGATCATCCCTTTAGAGTCTGGAAAAATGTGCATAATTTTAAAGAGAAAATCACGTCTCTGGGCTTTATTGGCCACGGCACCTACTCCTATTATGCAATTTCCAATGCCACTCAGCTGTTTAAAACTGAAGGTCGTAAAAGAAGTGTGAAAGTGGTTTTTTTGATGACTGATGGTGTGGATCATCCAAACAGCCCTGATGTCCAGGGTATAGCCACAGCAGCTAGGAGTCTTGGAATATATTTTTTTACCATTGGCCTTTCTAAGAAAAAAGTCCAAGAAGAAAAATTGCGCATGATATCTGGTGATTCATCCTCTAAACGTGTCTTATGCCTGGATGATCAGAACCTGATAGTTGATGTAGCACTGGAACTGGTAAGTAATGCTGATGTTAGTTAATCTTGTCACCCATCTATCCATGGCAGATTTCATTTAACTTTGATAGGTAAGTCCTGAAAGCAGTGCAGAGGTTTGCAGGTAAACCAGGGCTGGAGCTGGCTTCAGGTTTGGAAGTTCCGGAAGGTTGTAAAGATCATGTGGGATATCTGCAAGAGCTGGGCTCCAGCATTGGTAGCAGAGAAGGTCAGTAACTATGGGCTTAAGAATTAACTTCAAGAAAGTCTGATGAAGCCAGTAGAATTTTTTTAATTGACTTAAGTGGGGTCAGGTTTCCAAAGTACTGTAACTACTGCCACTGTAGTTATTAATTAAGGGCACTTAGCTCTCTGCCCTTCTAGCGCAGCATAAGGCACACATAAGAAAAGGTAGGGAATACTGCTTAATTAATTTCTTAGTTTAGAGTAGACAAAAGTGTTGCTGTGAGAGAGATGTCAGCTGGACTTGACCTTTCTTGCTTCTGAGCAATAATGTGCAACGTGTTGGGGTGCCCTAGGAAGTGTTTGGGGTTTAAAATCCTAGAAAATATTTTCAAGTAAGAGAAGACTTTGCAAATAATAAATTAAGACAATTTGGAGGAAAATTATTCTTAGAAAATGCAATAGCTCTAATTAGGGAGTAGTCCATACAGAATTTTTGTAATGTTTTTGTAGTCTCTTAAAGGTGCTAAAGAACTAATTTGGAAAATTTAACATCAGAAATGGAAACTTGCTAGTTATATGTGAAAATAAATGATTATGTTGTGCAACTAAGCACATGGCTGGAGATCTCAAAGATGCAATAAGTGAAAGGCATTTCTGAAATAATTCATGTTGTTACAAGTCTATGTTTTGTACTTGTGAAGGTATATATTTACAAAAGAAAAATTATTCCCTGAGATCCCATGGAATGATGCTGTCATGAGAATGTTTCTGTGGTGCATGTCTCTGCTATATGATGAGTCAGGATGGAGGGAGCTTCCTCCTTCATCTATATGAAAGTAATATTTTTCTTTTCTTTTCAGGAAGCCTTGCTTCAGAAGCAGGTAGGTTTTTTGAGTTTTGTGTGTTTTGATTACTCTTATTCATACTAGATCTCCTGATGTCTGCTTCTTCTATAATGCAACAATACTCCAGGATTAATCAGCCTTCCTTGCCTGAGTAAAGTTTCCAACCATGGTTGATTTTATTTTAACTTTCATCCATTTCTTCCATGCCCTCTCCTGAGAAATCTACAACTTCTGTTCATTAGTGGATAGTATCAACAGTAAGACATAAAGAACTCTTCCTACCAGAGTGCAATAGGACTAGTACAACACATGCAAATTTGTTTGTGGTCTCATTAGAAAACAATAGCAATGTCAGAATTGTCCAAAAATTATGTAAGATTTCACAGTACTATATACTCTGTATATGCTACCATAAACATTTGTAGTTGCAGTAGTAACAGATTTATTTGCTTTTCTTATAAATAACTCAAGCAACTGGTTTTGACTGGGCTATACAGGATGTATTATATCCTGTATACTGGATATAATCAACAGTAATGTTGATTATATAATAAATATATATATTAGAAGATAATTTATTTCCTGTTATTCCACTTTTATGTTCTCTAGTCTGTGGCTAGGCAAAAACAGAGTTTTTGCTTTAAAAATTTGAAAGAATACATTTGAAAAATGTTCTCCTTAATGTTTCTATGAACTTTTTAGTGTATGTGGAAGAACTGCGGGTGTGAAAAGGGAGTAAAAGGAGACAAAGGTGATTCTGTAAGTATGCATTCATTTGAAAAGCCTCCAGAATTTGGATTGTAATCATTGAGATCAATGTTGCACAGTATTTTAATTGCTTACTATGTCTGTAAAAATCAAGACATTAGCTGTGCATGTACTGCAAAAAGAAGTGATGTATCAGCATATCACTGTGAAAGCCCATAGTTTTAAGAGCTCAGAACAAAATCAATCCATAATAACATACTATCTTGGAAATATATTTATGTTATTGGGTAATAAAACACTGTGGATGAGTAAGTACATGATTTTGAAGCCCAAATTAAAAAGTTATTCTTGAATCTTGTAACGGGGAAGAAAGGTCCATTAGACAAAGGTTTACTCACACCAGTAGCTTCTATTTGTGTAAGGGATAAATGTTCAAAAGATTAAGGGTGATGGTATATATGAAGAAAAGTCTAAAGCTCTGCCTCCAACACTCTCTCTTGTGATACTTCAACACATAACTGTTTCTTGGCTCTGGTAAAGAAGAGAGAAGTGGGAGTTCAGACAGTGTGTGACCTCTTTGATCCCTTTGTATCTTTAATAGCTCCCCCAGAGACAACCAAGGTGCATACAGATGTTTTTGCCTTTCTCCCTAGACACTAAGGAACCGGTCAACAATATGTGTACCAGGTTATGACAGCAGGGCCTATCATCCAGTCCCTTGGCTCCGGATAATGTGCATGTGGAACTAAACCCCGTTTCCAATTTAAAATTTAAGATCCAAGAATTTTAAGTTATTTTATCCAAAATTATTAGATGTAACCTATTTTATATGTAGTTTTATATATACACATACACACCGAGCTGTCTCGTCCCCACCTTCATCATCCTCCAAACAGGAATAATGGTGTAGTAATTTTTTATTTTGGGGCTGCTGAATATTGCCACTAAGCTGTTCTGTGCATAGGGTTTTTTTTAAGCAGAGAAGATCAGATAATGGTGGGTAACTGACATGTGGGGAGGAGGAACTGTGTATGTTTTTTGTGACACTTACCTGGTTAGATTCTCAAATGCTCTGTAGAAAATGTATCTGTCACGGAATATTGATTAAAAAAAAAAAATCACAGATATTTTACAATACCAGATCTCTTTTATCTAAGTGAAAGTAGTGTCACATGTGCCATACCTAAATCAGTGTGGGTTTCTACCTAAGCTTATTCCAGAATGATTTTGGCCTGCTCCCAAGACACAGTTTTAGAGAAACTGGAGAATTTTGTCCTCACAATGATAATAACATTTTCCTGCTTTGTTTCAGGGCAGTGCTGGTAACAGAGGGGAAAAAGGTGAGCCAGGACCAAAAGGAAACAAGGTAAAGTGAAGTTAAAAAAAATAAGGCAAATTTCTATCTAGTTTTATTCAAACCATAGAAGTGAATACAGCAAAGGAAAGTACATTAAAATATGATTCAAAAGATTGACTTTTGCTATGAGAGGTTGATAGTTAGGTGCTTTAGAATTGAGAGAGAAAAATTTGAAACTAAGCTGCTACCAAGTTAACACTGCCTATCATTCCAGTTTTTCTCTGACAACAGACGTCTCTGAATCTAGGTGAAGGCTCTCTAAGCTCCACAGAGCTTTCTAACAGTACATAAATCTCTTGAGCAGCGCGGCTTGCTCTGATGACTAAGATTTCAGTCACCTAATAACAGTGGTTGAGTTTTCTATGTTAATGTTCAGGAATTGTGTGTCCTTGATTGTGGGAGAAAGAAGTGTGGATGTTTGTAAATGGGAAAAGCAACTTCTGCTCCTTAAACAGTGTTCTTGGTTTTAGTGTAATAGTGATAAATAAAAAGGCAGTACATATTTCAGTTGTATTCCTTTGCTTCTAATAGGGCGATGCTCAGAAAGGAGATCACGGAGAAAAAGGTGAAGAGGTATGTGATTACCACAGTGCTAACTCATATTTGTTTTTTTCAGATTATCTTGCAGATCCTGATTCACAGTTTAGTTCCACTGAACTGAAAATGTGTTTTCCACTTTTCACACATCTACTTTATTCAATTATTTAGAGCACCTCAACTAAGTTCCGGTTTAGAGAAGCACCTATGCTGAGACAGTCTAACCACGTGCTTAAGTAAAGAGATGGGATGCTACTGACAAAAGGAACTTTTGAAGCTATGTGGTTTTGTAGTGACTTGCATTAGACTTATCCCAAAGATAGAATTGAAAATGTCATCACTAAAAACATCTAGATAGCCCTCCAGTGTTGTCTGACATCTGATATTTCTCAGCTTGAATTCTTGATTCACAGTAGAAAGACTAACACTACCCCATGCATGAGATCAATTCAGTTTAAAAGTCCCATTTAAATGGTAACGTATATCTGCTAAGAGGCTGGCAAACTGAGTGGCATATTTACAGCTAATGCTATGAGGAGAAAATACACATCTAGATTTGTAGAGAACTGTATGTTAAAAGATTCCAGTGAGATCTTTTATTGTTGTGAATAGCTAAACTTCTGAAACATAATTCTTTACTTTTTTTTTTCCCTACTTAAATTAGCAGTATGTTATACCTTTGCTTTCTCTTTTATAATTATTTTTTCTTTTTTATGTTTTTTTTAAATTTTTGAATAGGGACCTCCTGGCTACAAGGGAGACAAGGTAAGATTTTTATAGAATAGAAGTAGTCTGAAAATAGATTGTCACTTGCTGACACTGTATGTGAAAGAACGGAAAGAAGAGCCTGTCTTCTCTTTTTGTCATGAGGGCTCCTAATGCAATCCCTAGAAGTAAATTCCTCATTTACGTAAGTGCTTGCAGACTGTCCTGTTGGAATTAAAGAAAAAAATAAAGAGCAGAAAATGTAATCTAAATATAAAAAGAAAAATGTCAAAGACCAGAAATAAAGCTGCTGGAAGGAAAAAGAAAGTTGAGGGTTGAATAAGAGGTTAAATAGAAAGAATGTGAAATTGTTTGCTACAGACACAAATAGATGTGGCAATCATTAGTTTTTAAAAACCTTACCATAAGGATGTTTACTTTTAAGCTAATTATAACTTGCAAGGGCTAATGCTTGATCAAAAAAAAAATCTCAAGATAGGCTCTCCAAGAAGCTAAAAAAATTATACACTTCAATAACTTGCAAGATTCTAGAGCTGAAATTTATGCTGCAAACTGGACCATCATAGCCAGAACAGAAACAGAAATAATCCCATTTTGACTTTGCTTGGTTTGGACACTTATCTTCCTACAAGGATTGTTAATAAAAGCAGTGCCTCTCTGAATCTTTGTATTCACTAGAAAAATGCTTCAGTCAGTTTTATGGAAACATTTCATAGAAATGGGAAAAGTAGACTCATATGTCTGCTTTTCATATGTCTATTAATACATTAAATAATCAGTGGAACACATCAGTAATTCTCTTTCTTCATTCCATTTGTACAATCCCACAATTGTTATTCAGGAAAATCTCAGACATCCCAGTAATGAAATCGGAATATAGAGAGTATCTCTGGAGGCAGTGCAGTGAGGTGGAAAAATACAGCAAAACTTATTTGATATTAAATGTGTTATCTTCTTATGATGTAGGTTGGAAATTTTGTAGGCATTCTTAGAGAGAAAAAGTATCTGTCTTGAGTAGAGCAGACCATATCTTCTGCAGACCGTATCTTCTACAGACCATATCTAATGATGCCACTCTCAGTTCCTCAGAATCTACTAAACCTCTTGTGCTACTGAACTGCTTGCACAGTCTTTAATGCGTGTAGTGTAATCAAAACATCTTCCTTAGCTGTTAACCTTTCGATTTCTTGTAAAGGGTGAAAGAGGAGAATGTGGATCCCCAGGAATAAAAGGGGAAAGAGTAAGTATAATTTTTATTTGAACTCTTTCACGTTGATGAAGATACTAGAAAATCATGGAACTTATTCGTAAACATAGCTTGTAAAGATTATTGTAAATTTGGAACATCTTATTATTCCCTGGTAGTAGAGATACATTCACAGTATAAATACGATTTGTAGAAACTGAACCCACAGTTCACCTATGGTGAGAGAAGAAATGTAGTCACGTACCTAAAACAGAAGCTGTCCTGACCACTGCCAGGCCCTGCTTACAGAGGACTGTGAGCGTGTTACAGAGTTCACAGGATTTTTTCCCTAAAATGTTAATTTTAATTAAAGTATATAAAGTTATATTACAGTGGAAGCAGGTTCTTACACAACCTGAATGACTTTCAGGTCTACCAGCCCATATGTGCTGATTTACATTCACACCTCTATGTAGTCCTCCTCTTCTTTTAACCTGAAGTGCAGAAGTGATACAAGTTAATATAGATTTTACCTGGGTTTTACCCTCTGAAAGATGGAAGGATAATCTACTCCTGAGTGAGGTAATCATGTATCTTGAGTGCATATAAGCAGGTTTGTATGAATACTACAAACCACTGATTTATAGTTCGAGTTGTTAAGTGCTACCAACTAGATTGCAACTGATCATTCTATTAAAGCACATTACTTCAGTTTTAACATCTATATTATGCTTACCTTTATCAAAGACCAACCTGAAAAGTTTGTCATTCCTGGAACCTGTTATTTAATGATGAATTTCAGGTACAAATTAGGAAATATTCAAAATCAGCAGTATTTGTTGCAAAGAAAAAAGGGCATTATACTATAACAAAATCTAAAGGCTGAGTATATCTTGTGAGGTGCTGGTGTTCAAAATGACAGCAAGTGAGTCAGAGAAGGCTGAAATATCAATGAAAAAGGAGAAAGGGTTGCATCTCTCAGAGGAATAAAGAAAGATCATAACTTCTTTGTCCAGGCAATACGTGAGAAATAGCATGAGGTTATGTGAAATGTCTACTGAGATAAAAGGAAGCTGTTCAGAAGCTGGCAAAGAACATTATCAAAGCAGCCAAGAAATCTGGATGGAGAAAACATATGCCAGGGCTGCCGGAAATGTTCTTGTTTCATTTCTGTGGTGGACAGTGATGAAAAAAAAAGTTTGACATCTGCAAAGGATGAGAGATTATAATGGATGATGGACTTTAAGAACATAGTGAACAAATGAAAATTACAGTCACTTCCAGAATTCCCAGCTTCACATTTACAAATGCAGAAGATAGAACAAAATTATTCTTTTTTTTTTTTTTTTTTTTTTTTTTTTTTAATGGAAGTAGTCTAGGCTGGACAAAATCATCAGAAACTGAACATACATGGCATGGCCAAATGTAAATTCAGTATTCTGAGGTGGATCTTTAACTGCAGTGATGGATATTGGAGCATAATTGGCAGTAGTGTTGTCTGATTTGAAAATGTTCCATTTTTCCCCTGCTGCTTTCCAGTCTCACTAATCAGGCTGACTTCAGCAGCAGTTTTGATGCTGTGAATCTGAGTTTCTTCAAAAGCTAATCAGGCTTGAAATTCAGAAAGCGTGTGTTCGGCTTTGAAATCAGAACTGACTCCAATCATATGTGTGTATTCTACCAGAAGTAGCTATCATCCCATCAGCATATTGTTGTTTGTGCCATCCATTTCTTGTGTAGTTTTGTAAATGGGCTAGAACTGAGTGGGGTTATCTGCTCTCTCTGGTGGCTGATGCTTGGCCTGGGAGCAAATGCCAGGGAGTAGAGAACTGTTAAAAAATTCTGAATCTGAATCTGTAGGGGAAGACAGTCAATGAATGGAGTGGCTTGCTAGAGACAAGCCTGAAGGTGGCACACCAATGTTTGAGGGATAGTGTGCTAGCGAGGTCCTTCGGTCTACTGTCTCAGTGGAGGTAGGGGATGGAGATCCATGCAGCAGCAAAGGCGCAAGGGTTATTGATGCATTAGAAACCATGGAAGTGCCTGAGAACAGTCACATCGGAATTAGGCCTTCTCCCCCACAAAAGGTGTCAGGATCAACAGCCTGACTGAAGTGCATCTACACCAATGCACGCAGCATGGGCAGTAAATCGGAGGAGCTGGAAGCCATTGTGCAGCAAGAAAACTATGATATAGTTGCCATCACAGAAACATGGTGGGATGACTCGCAAAACTGAAGTGCTGCAATGGATGGCTATAAACCCTTCAGAAGGGATAGGCAAGGCAGGAGAGGCGGTGGGGTAGCCCTGTATGTTAGGGAGTGCTTTGATTGTCTAGAGCTTAATGATGGTGATGATAGGATTGAGCGTTTATGGGTAAGAGTTGGGGGAAGGCCAACAAGGCAGAAATCATGGGAGGAGTCTGTTATAGACCACCCAACCAGGATGAAGAGGCAGACGAAATATTCTGTAAGCAGCTGGAAGAAGTCTCACAATCGCTAGCCCTTGTTCTCACGGGGGGACTTCAACTTACCAGATATCTGCTGGAAATACAACACAGCAGAGAGGAAACAGTCTAGGAGGTTCCTGGAGTGTGTGTGGAGTGTTCCTGACACAGCTGGTGAGTAAGCCAGGACCTGTTATTTGCAAACAGAGAAGGACTTGCAGGTGATGTGATGGTTGGAGGCCGTCTTGGGCGTAGCAATCACAAAATGATAAAGAGTTTTCAATTCTTGGAGAAGGAAGGAGAGGGGTCAGCAGAACTGCTGCCTTGGACTTCTGGAGGCCAGACTTTGGCCTGTTTAGGAGACTGGTTGACAGAGTCCCTTAGAAGGCAGCCCTGAAGGGCAAAGGAGTCCAGGAAGGCTGGACATTCTTCAAGGAGGAAATCTTAAAGGCGCAGGAGCAGGTTGTCCCCATGTGCTGAAAGATGAGCCGGCAGGGAAGAAGTCTGGTCTGGCTGAACAGAGACCTTTGCTTGGAACTTAGGGAAAAAGGAGATTTTATGACCTTTGGAAGAAGGGGCAGGCAAGTCAGGAGGACTACAAGGATGTCATGAGGTTGTGCAGGGAGAAAATTAGAAGAGCCAAAGTCCAACCTGAACTTAATCTGGCTACTGCCATAAAAGACAATAAAAAATGTTTCTGTAAATACATTAGCAACAAAAGGAGTGCTAAGGAGAATTTCCATCCTCTGTTGGATGCGGGGGGAAACATAGTGACAAAGGATGAAGAAAAGGCTGAGGTACTTAATGCCTTCTTTGCCTCGGTCTTTAATAGTAGGACCAATTGTTCTCCGCGTACCCAGCCCCCTGAGCTGGAAGACACAGACAGGGAACAGAGTGGAGCCCCCATAATCCAAGGGGAAATGGTTAGCAACCTGCTACACCACTTAGACACACACAAGTCTATGGGGCTGGATGGGATCCACCCAAGGTGACTGAGGGGGCTGGCAGAAGTGCTCACCAAGCCACTCTCCATCATTTATCAGCAGTCCTGGTTAACAGGAGAGGTCCCAGTTGACTGGAGGTTAGCAAATGTGACGCCCATCTACAAGATGGAGGATCCAGGGAACTACAGGCCTGTCAGTCTGACCTCGATGCTGGGGAAAGTTATGGAGCAGATCATCCTGAGTGCCATCAGGCGGCACATACAGGACAACCAGGTGATCCAGCCCAGTCAGCATGGGTTTATGAAAGGCAGGTCCTTCTTGACTAACCTGATCTCCTCCTATGACAAGTTGACCTGCTGAGTGAATGAGGGAAAGGCTGTGGATGTTGTCTACCTGGACTTTTGTAAAGCCTTTGACACTGTTTCCCACAGCATCCTCCTGGAGAAACTGGCTGCTCATGGCTTGGACAGGCATACTCTTCCCTGGATAAAAAACTGGCTGGATGGCCAGGCCCAAAGAGTTGTGGTGAATGAAGCTAAATTCAGCTGGCGGCTGCTCACAAGTGGTGTGCCCCAGGGCTCAGTTTTGGGGCCAGTTCTGTTTAATGTCTTTATCAATGACCTGGATGAGGGGATCGAGTGCACCCTCAGCAAGTTTGCAGATGGCAGCAAGTTGTGCAGGAGTGTTGATCTGCTTGAGGGTAGGAAGGCTCTGCAGAGGGATCTGGACAGGCTGGATTGATGGGCCGAGGCCAACCATATGAGGTTTAACAAGGCCAAGTGCCAAGTCCTGCTCTTGGGTCACAACAACCCCACACAACGCTGCAGGCTTGGGGAAGAATGGCTGGAAAGCTGCCCAGCAGAAAAGAGGCTGGGGGTCTTGTTTGCTAGGCAGCTGAATATGACCTGGCAGTGTGCCCAGGTGGCCAAGAAGGCCAACAGCATCCTGGCTTGTATCAGGAATAGTGTGGCCACCAGGAGCAGGGCAGTGATCTTGCCCCTGTACTCAGCACTGGTGAGGCCGCACCTCAAATACTGTGTTCAGTTTTGGGCCCCTCACTACAAGAAGGACACTGAGGTGCTGCAGCATGCGCAAACAAGAGCCACGAAGCTGGTGAAGGGTCTAGAGAGCAAGTCTTGCAAGGCGCAGCTGAGGGAGCTGGGATTGTTTAGCCTGGAGAAAAAGAGGCTCAGGGGAGACCTTACTGGTCTCCACAACGACCTGAAAGGAGGTTGTAGTGAGGCGGGTGTCAGTCTCTTCTCCCAAGTAACAAGCAATAGGACAAGAGGGAACAGCCTCCAGTTGCACCAGGGGAGGTTTAGATTGGATATTAGGAAAAACATCTTCACCAAAAGGGTTGTCAAGCATTGGAACAGGCTGCCCAGGGAAGTGGTTGAGTCACCATCCCTGGAGGTATTTAAAAGAGGTGTAGATGTTAGATAGATGCTTAGGAGCACAGTTTAGTGGTAGACTTGGCAGTGCTAGGTTAACAGTTGGACTTGATGATTTTAAAGGTCTGTTCCAACCTAAACAATACTATGATTCTATGAGTGTGGATGCGTAGGTATCACTGCTGAATTTGTCATGGCTATTAGAAGCTCAAAATGTGACACATGCCTTGAAGAATGTAGCAGTGAGCTGGTGCCTCTGTGTGTGGAGATGTTGTTAATTAAAGAGAAGAAAGAGAAAGAAAAGACGAGTAAATTATTTGCTGAAAGCTATTTTTGCTTCAGAAATAAATTATAACTGAGTATTGAGTCAACTGGAAGTTAAATCCCGTAGAATATGCATTCTGGTGACTGAAGAAAAAACAATGCAGCAGAAATGTGAACAATCTACAGTGGCAGTAACTGGTAAGAACTCATTAAATGGAGAAATGACAGCTAATGGAATAAAAAAAAAATTACATTTTACTTTTTTTTTTTGGCTGTGTTTTCTAATGGGTTTTGTGAACTATTAGTGTGATTCTGCCATGCTACTGAACACCAGTTTGAGTTAGTGAGACAAAGTTACCTTAAGTTATTCTGGTATAAGCACTGCAGCATTTTTTTTTTAAGAATTCTATATCTAATATACTTCTAGAAATTGAATTTAAAGACCTGTAGCAAATATCAACAGTTAATCAAATAGCTAAGATGTTAAGTAGCCATCCACAATGTTTGTTGTATATGAAAAATATTTTAACCAAATATTGAGGATGGAATGTAACAGGCAATTACTGAATACAGAATGAGAACAGCAGTATTCTGGAGAGAGAATAAACTCCCTAAAAAATGCTTGAACAGAGATATGAGTTATTACATGTATGCTGTGGTTTTCAATACTTTAAAGCAGATAATTGCAATTTTCTATTAATCTGATAATTGAATCTTATTTTTCCACAGGGTTTGGAAGGTCCTTTTGGCCCTAGGGGACCTCGGGGGCCTCAGGTAAGGGAACTAAAAGCTACCAAGTAAAAAGAAAACACATTATATTCTGTAAGTTTCTTCTACATACAACCTGTCAACTCTGTGGAGAGCAGCACATTTCCTGCATGAGGCACGAAGACAGCGGAGTCCGGCAAATCTTTGTCTTTTGGAAATAATTGTCAAAGAAAAAATCTTGGCGGCTGCTGCTGCTGCTTATAGCTACTCAGAGGTGTGTGGCCCACTTGGGCTCTCCAAATGCAGAGCTCTCCTCTAAGAGTAATTACCATGGGAAGTACAACCTGCTTAATGACTAAAAGGCAGATAGCATGCAATGAGCTTGAGAATGATTTATCTTAACTTATGTATTTATATTAACAGATTATATGTATTTCTCTTAGCACACCCTGCCTCAAGCACATTGCCATTTTACCGCTGGGACATTTGTCCATCTCACATCATGGTCATAATTTTTTCCTCAGGAAGAATAGCTTATAAAAATGTGATTTTTCAAAGTCTCTTTTGGAAATGCTTTTCAAGTACTAAGAGATTTTAAAGAAATTTTGTTTCTTTATATGACACTGAGATACTAAGAGAATAAAGTAGAGTTTGCTTCTTTTAAAACAAAACTGCAAGATTCTTTTTAGTAAATAGTACTTGATTAAAATGCATAAACCAAGGAGTAAGGCCATATAACTGAGTTTGTGCACAACACAGCACTTGGGACATCACTGTGCTTTTATGAGACTATTATTCCCTAGTTTGTAAAGTTATGATTTGAGCATAATTTGGAACACTAACTACATCAATTTCATTCACTGTTTTCCCCCCAATATTTGGTTTGTGGTCATATAACTGTTACTTAGATGTGTGATTGCATTTTTGCATGCTTTGTGCAAAAGCTGAAAAAGGAAAGGAGAAAATAATAAATACTTTTTTCTGACTGGACATCCATGGGAGATACAAAATCACAGATAGTCCAACATTTTCACATCTGTTTGTGAGCCAAAATGCAATATTTTGGAGGATTTACTATAGCTATTAATGATGGTAGCCGAAAGGGATTATTTTTGTTTCTTTTTGGATAGTCATGTGTTTCTTGTAGCTTCTCATATTTAAGAAAGGGAATAAACACACTCTGAGCACATTTTTGTGTCAGCAGTGAGACCAATACATTTAGATTTGGGCCAGTTTGTGTCTTTTTATAAGCATAAAGTTATCCATGTTTGGCTCAGCATTTTTACTACAATAAGCTGTAGTTTTATGGTATTATTCTTTTGATAGCTTGTGATTTTTTTTTTTTCTCCAGTCACTTAAAAAACTTCATGAGGCTTCCACTTCATTTTGATTATCAGTTCTGTTAGTGGTAGTTGCAACAACCTTGACCAATCTGACTCGACCAGGCAGCCCAGCAGATGCCAGTGGGATGTTCACTAACTCACAAGTCAGTGAACTGGAGGGTTTCAGTAAGAGTTAAAGCTTTAACGCCAGACTTGGGTGTAATCTATTCATCCTGTGATCTTATTGCTCTTCATAATTATCAGACCTACTTTTTTTCAGCTATTGTACCAGCCACAAGTATTGGTGAAGGGTCCTCCTCAAATGTCATTGCTCCAGACAAAGTACCTTACCTGCTCTGTTTCTTCCAAAGAGCCATTAATTATTTCCCTGTGTGAGGGGACAGAATGGTTGTAGTAATGTCAGGGAATTAAAACTAATCTCAGCTCATCATCAGAGAAGGAGAAGGAGAAGTGATTTCTTACAAACGGAGCTAAATAGGATGTGACAGCTTAGTTTATTTGCTTGGGCAGAAGAGAGAATATGAAAATATGGCAAAGACAGGAGCAGGAGAAGAAAGGAATGGAAAGCTTCAGATAAAACAGATGCAATTCACATTGAGTAATAAGATATCCTTTTTGCCAGCACTGGTTATTGAATATTAACAATATTCAATGTGTTGGGCACTTCACAGAATATGACACAGAAAACTCTTGTCCTTTAGAGCTTAGCATTGTGCTACATTTTACTGTACCCTGTTCAGGCTTAAATGCAAAAGAAATTCAAAAGAATTACATGCATCTTCAAAGGCAACTCATTCTATACTTTGACTTTTGTGCAGGGTATCAGTGGACCTCCAGGTGAGCCAGGCCCAAAAGGCATTCAAGGAAGCAAGGTAAGATGTAGTTGTATTTGTGTAGATGTTATTTATATAGGGAGAGAGGATGCAGAAACTCTGTGTAGAATCTTTGTACTCTACTATTCTTTTTCCTCAGTAGTTTTTTGTTAGTGGTGTCCTTTGCACAACAGCAATGTACATCACCAGCTTGGTGCACCATAGTATCATCATGTTATGAAGGATTTATATCATTGGCACGTACAGCTGGTTCTCCACCTGGGTCTCCAAGCCCAGCCATCAGAGCTTGGGAGAGCATTTTGTAGGGCCAGGACAGGGTGCTACCAAGGACCTGCCTAGAGCCACAGCACTTAGGTTGGAATTTAAATCACCTGCATATGTGTCTTGGCTTCTGCCATCACTTCAGAAGTTTTTCCTAGACTATTTTTGACTGAAATGCCCTGTGTTTAAAGATTTTAGGTAATTCTAGATGGTGGTTATAAAATCTTTAGATTTGAGTTTTTAAAGTCATTTTTAATTGCTTGTATGACGTGAAAACTCAAGGCAACTTTGAAATTGGTAGAGGTGCAAGATTTTATGATGATTAATGCCTTAGTCATATTTAAAATATATCATTTAGAGTTAATGACTACAGCTTGTCAAGCAAAATCAGTTGGATAAAGTATCTGATTAATTTAGGCAGTCTTCTGGTTTGCAAACCTTTGGGAAATTGCTTTATGTGAATACAGTTATCTTGCCCATGGGACAGCTGTTAACATCGTTGTTCGGTACAGAAAGATCTTTCATGTATCAGTTTGAAAATGTAGGGTCTAATGACAAAGACTTTCTACCACAGGACTGACAGCCTGGTTAATGCAATGCCATATCTAAGTTATACAAGGCAACTAGATTCACAGAAAGCGATTTGCCAAAGATGCAATATTTAAACACTCGTGTTTTGTTTCTTAGGCAACATTTTCATTTGAAGATTCACAGAAATAAATTTGGATATGGGAAATGTTTATAGTAAAAAGTTTGGAATACTGGCATCCATCACAATTTTCTTCTTCCTGAAAATAATTCTTCATACTTGTTTCTTCATCTTCTCAACAAAATGCTTGATTAGGAAAGCTGCTACAGAATATTTCAGCAGTGGGAAAGAAAGAGGATGATGGGTCTGAAAGAAGCTATTCATACATGTGGTGGAAAAGTAATGCCTCTCTAACTTAAGCACAGCAAACGACAGTAATTTTTTTAATCTATCATTTCACACTAATGAGTCCAAGATAGTACTACCAGATGCTTTTATTATACACTAAACTGTATTTGTCGAATGTTGTTTGTCCTCCTGTCAGTCTCTTCACACGCTTTCATGTCTGTAAAGTATATGCAGCTCTCTAGAATTCATCTGCCTGGATATAATATTCATGGTCTTTTGATATATTCAGTATGAATAAGAAAGGAAGTTCCCTCTTTTTTCAGCTTCCAACCCTGCAACCTGCTGTTTAAAGTCTATAGCCGAGGTTTTTCCAGGCTCAGACATCTATCATAATAAAAATATTGCCAGACAAGTTTAATTAATATGCTTAGGTAATTATACTTAAAAAGTATAGCAGAAACATATGTATGCTTAGAGGTTAGCTCTCCTCCATACCTAGCACCAAAGCTAACCTTTGGCATTTTGGAGCTTATTTGAGATGAGTGAAAGATTTTTTTAATGATCAGTACAGATAATCAGCAGTTGTTTACAGCTTAATAAACACCCATTCAGCTAGTAAAGGTCAAGGCCTTTTTTAGTTCAGACACGTAACAGTCTTTCCAATATCTTTTGTCCTTAAAGAGGATTATTCAATTGCTCTTTTAAAATTAGTCTTCATGACACATAATACAATATCTCTGAAAAGTGGCAGTTATTTATAACTGCCTTTTGATAAAATAAATGTCTATTCTTAGTGCAGTTCCTAATACCCATGGCCTTTCCATGCCAATCCTTTCTGCTTTTTGAGCTGAACTAGTGATTTCACCCGGGTTTAGCAGAGCTAAGGGCAGTTGCATGGCATTAGTATCAATGTGACATAACACAGAACATCACCGCTGAACACTTTTCTTCATTGTTAGTGGGCCATGTTGAGGTTTGAGAGAGGAGATTCAGTTCCTCAAAATATAAACTTCGCATCAAGCTCAGCCTACAGATGTTTTGGGTCTCATTTGTGAAGTCTATAGTTCACTCATATATCTGGCCAGCTCAGCCTGTCCCACACCTCTGTAAGGCAGTGCCATACCCGTTCTCTTGCTTTGCAGTGCCAGGCAGCAGACAAATCTGGAGACAGTGTCAACTCTGTGCTGTCTGGATGCCGTTGGCTCTGGCAGCCACCAGCAGGAGAGGGCTGGTGGCATTGCAACTTCAAGTAATTTAATTTGACTTGTCTGAAGCAAGGTAGCACGGAGTCCTGAAACATTGTCTAAGAAATCTCTTAAAAAAACTTTTCGTACGTTACTTCTGTTATGCATATGCATTTTCTTCTTCTTTCTTAAGCTGCTGGCTAATCCATCAGTGTGAATTTTCACTGGCTGCATAATACTCTACTTCCATCCCTTTTCATGATATTGATTTACCATATTGCCAGTAATGATCTGAATATCTCTCAAAGTCCCATTGCCTGCATTGACCAGCTTTCCACTGACTACAACAGGAACTCAGCTAACCTGTTTCCATGTAGACACCTATGTTTAGGAGTGATCATATGGAGCTGAATCACATCCTTAACCTCTTAAAGTCTTTCTGATGCACTTCACAATGAGTCCTTATCTTTAATAAACTCTTTAACATACAAGCAAACTTTCACAGAATCACAGAATGGTAGGGGTTGGAAGGGACCTGTGGAGATCATCTTGTCCAACCCCCCTGCTTGAGCAGGTACACCTAGAGCAGGGGGCACAGGACCGCGTCCAGGTGGGTTTTGAATATTTCCAGAGAAGGAGACTCCACAACCTCTCTGGGCAGCCTGTTCCACTGCTCTGTCACCCTCACAGTAAAGAAGTTTTTCCTCATATTCAGGTGGAACTTCCTGTGGTCCAATTTGTGCCCATTGCCCCTCGTCCTGTCATTGGGCACCACTGAAAAGAGTCTGGCCCCATCCTCTTGACACCCACCCTTTAGATATTTATAAGTATTGATAATATCCCCCCTCAGTCTTCTCTCCTCCATGCTAAACAAACCCAGGTCTCTCAGCCTTTCCTCTTAAGAGAGATGCTCCAGCCCCCGATCATGTTTGTAGCTCTCCGCTGGACTCTTTCCAGTAGTTCCCTGTCTTTCTTGAACTGGGGAGCCCAGACCTGGACGCAGTACTCCAGATGTGGCTTCACTAGTGTGGAGTAGAGGGGGAGGATAACCTCCCTCAATGTGCTGGCCACACTCCTTTTAATGCACCCAAGGATACCGTTGGCCTTCTTGGGCACAGGGACAAATTGCTGGCTCATGGTCAACTTGCTGTCCACCAGCACTCCCAGGTCCTTCTCCGCAGAGCTGCTTCCCAGCAGGTCAACCCCCAACCTGTACTGGTGCATGGGGTTGTTCCTCCCAGGTGCAGGACCTTACACTTGATTTTGCTGAATTTCATGAGGTTCCCCTCAGCCCAGCTCTCCAGCCTGTCCAGGTCTTGCTGAATGGCAGCACAGCCTTCTGGTGTATCAGCCACTCCTCCCAGTTTTGTATCATCAGCAAACTTGCTGAGGGTACGCTCTGTCCCTTCGTCCAGGTCATTGATGAATATATTGTACAGGACTGGACCCAGCACAGACCCCTGGGGAACACTGCTAGTTATGGGCCTCCAACCAGACTCTGCGCCATTGATCACGACCCTCTGAGCTCTGCCGTTCAGCCAGTTCTCAGTCCACCTCACTGTCCACTCATCTAACCCACACTTCCCAAGCTTACCTATGAGGATGTTATGGGAGACAGTGTCAAAAGCCTTGCTGAAGTCGAGGTGAACAACATCCACTGCTCTCCCTTCATCTACCCAGCCAGTCATGCCATCATAGAAGGCTATCAGGTTGGTCAAGCATGGTCTCCTCTTGGTGAATCCATGTTGACTACTTCTGGTAACGTTTTTTCCTCTACGTGCCTGGAGATGACCTCCAGAATGAACTGTTCCATCACCTTTCTGGGGATGCAGGTGAGGCTGACTGGCCCATAGTTTCCCGGGTCCTTCTTCTTGCCCTTTCTGAAGACTGGAGTGACACTGGCTACCCTCCAGTCCTCGGGCGCCTCTCCTGTCCCCCATGACCTTTCCAAGATGATGGACAGTGGCTTAGTGAGAGTATCCACGAGCTCCCTCAGCACTCGTGGGTGCATCCCATTGGGGCCCATGGATTTGTGAGGATCCAGTTTGCCTACGTGATCTCTAACCCAAACCTCCACAATCAAGGGGAAGACTTCCTTTCTCCAGCATTTCTCTCTCACCTCTGGGGGCTGGGATGCCTGAGAGCCAGCCTTAGCAGTAACTGATCCTGTTACTGATCCATGCGGATCTGCTGGCTCCTCTGCTTGACTTCTTTCTCACCGGGGTGCACCAGTCTTGGAAGAATCCCATGGGTTAGGGCTCTTTGAAGAGGCCAAAGTTAGCTCTCCTGAAGTCCAGGGTTGTAATCCTACTTGTTGCCCTGCTTCTACCACACAGGATCCTGAACTCTGCCATCTCATGGTCACTGCAGCCAAGGCTACCCCTAACCTTCACATCCTCAACCAGACCTTCTTTGTTAGTATAAGGTCCAGCAGCACATCTTGCCTCGTTGGCTCCTCCACCACCTGTGTCAAAAATTTATCCTTGGTGCTCTGCAGGAACCTCCTGGATTGTGCACACCTCACTGTGTTGCTTTCCCAGCAAATATCAGTGTGGTTGAAGTCCCCCATGAGAACCAGGGCCTGCAATTGTGAGGCTACTTCCAGCTGTCTGTAGAAGGCCTCATCGACTTCCTCTTCCTGATCAGGTGGCCTGTAGCAAATGCCCACAACAGTGTCACCCATATTTGCCTGCCCCTTAATTTTTACCCATAAGCTCTCGACTCGTTCTTCCTCCACCCCAGGCAGAGCTCGATACATTCCAGTTGCTCCCTCACAGAAAGAGCAACTCCCCCACATTGCCTTGCTGGCCTCTCTTTCCTGAAAAGTATGTAGCCATCCATGACAGCATTCCAGTCATGCGAGCTATCCCACCCTGTCTCTGTAATTCCAATCAGATCATGACCCTGTGACGGCACATAGACGTCTAGTTCCTCCTGTTTATTCCCCATGCTGAGTGTGTTGGTGTACAAGCATTTACATGCTCAGGTAACTGAGCATGCAGGTTTCCCTGGAGGGGTGCACGGGGACACACTATAGCCATGCACACCCTTGAGGTGGTTGGTCTTCTGATTGTCATCTCATGAGGCAGCTAAGGCACCTTTGCCGCTGCTCTGGTTGGCCTGGCTTATTCCCCTGTTGGATGTGATGGCATCAGCATTGCCACTTTGGACCCCGCCTCTCCGAGTCCTTCACTTTAAAGCCTGCTTCACCAAGTTGGCCAGCCTGCTGCCAAAGTTTTCCTTTGCCCCTTCTAGACAGGTGGATTCCATCCCTCCCTAACAGGCTATGGTTGCTGGGGGAAGTCCCATTGTCATAAAAACCAAAACCCTTGTGACGACACCAGCCACGTAGCCAAGAGTTGATTTGCATTATTTGTCTGTTATTGGCTGCCCATTTTTCTCCTACTGGTAAAATGGAGGAGACAATGACTTGGGCACCAATATTTTTCACTTGCTCCCCCAGGGCTTTATAGTCTTCCTTGGTTCTGCCCAGGCTCTGGCTTATAGCATCCTTCGTGCCCACATGGAAGAGTAACACTAGATAGTAATCTGTGCTCTTGACAAGTTGTGACACCCTCTCAGTGATGTCTCGGATCGTAGCTCCCAGAAGGGAGCAAACCTCTCGTGACTCCCTGTCAAGTTGGCAGATGGGCGCCTCAGTACCTTTTAACAGAGTCTCACCCACTACAAGCACTCGTCTCTTCTTTTTATGGTACCCATTCTGTGCTGCTGGTACAGTTGCGCCTTGCAGACCTTGCTCGTGAGTGTCTACAGCTGTTAAAGCTTCATATCTGTTGTTGGTAGTGATGCTGGAGGGTGGAGACTGAAGCAGAGCCCTGCTTTTGTGGGTCACCAGGGTCCAAGGTGCCTCGTTCTCAGTGGCGTCCGCTACAGGAACGTCGTTCTGAAACCACCCATCTATCTCCACCTCGGCTCCATTAATACTGCGCAGCCTTTTAACTGTTTCCTGTCACTCAGCCACCTGACGCAACAGCTCATCAATCTGTGCACACCTTGTGCAGGTACTTACCTTTTCACCAGGAGAAGGGTCTGGGCACTCACTGCAACCTACCACCTGTACTGAAGCCTCCTTCCTTACCAGTTCCCTCTGGGTGGATGCATCAGACATCTCTGGGGCTTTCTCCGCAGCAACACTGGTTTTAGCTGTGAGGTGAGTGCCCACCATTCTGGCAGAGACCTAGAGCACTTCCCTGGGCTGTGGGCCTACGAGCAGGGTGCAGCGCCCTCCCTGCGTGCCCTTCGGTGCAAACTGCCGCGCCATGCCCTGGCTGACGTGCCACGGCCTGGTCGCTCATGCTCCCTCGGGCAGTTTAAATCTCCTGCAGTTGCTCCTGGCGATGCCCAAGTGTGTCAGCCTGGCTCATGAGAGCTGCCGGCACCTGGTGGGCCACTGTCCTCTTCCTCAGGCTTCCCTGGCTCTGGGAACCCCCTTGTCTGCCCCAATCTAGCGCCCAGCTTTCACCCTCCTTTCAAGTATATATGAATATGTCAAACAACCTATATCCTGCACAGAATGCAGCTCAGTGTGGCATTAACTAAAACCAGTTCTTGCTATTAAGCAAACTTTAAAAAAAGTTCTCTCTATTTGCATTTCTGCAAAGTTATAACATTTCAGAAACTTCTAATTTTATTACCATGTATACAGACCTTCTCCAGAAAGAGGCTGAGGAATTTAAAATGACAAATTTGAACTTTGCTTCTATAAATATAGAAATACATGTTAACTTATATTAGTATTAATTTACCTGACTAAATATATTTTCATTTAACTAAATGCTGAACTTACATGTTAATAGTAAACCTACAACACAGTATAAAGCATAATAACTTTAAGAGAAAAACATTGGAAAGTAACAGGACGTTGCAGTCAGACACAGTTAGGAGTTGGGAACTGGCTATTTTCACTGTGTATCTCCTGTCTTCTGAAGCAGTCATCTTGGTCCTGTTCCCCAGGCATGTCCTGAACAATGGACCAGGATTGTTCTGTTTGTTTTCTCTTTTACTGACTTTCTATTGCCTATTGGCAATGTTTCAACAGAAAGATGTTAAATTTACAGAAGAAAAATTATATTGTTAAAGCCAAATTCTATGTTATTTTGTTTCTCTCACTAACTTAAAATACCAAGAAAAAATACCATTCACAGCTGTGCTTTGTATTTTCTTAGGTGTTTGCTTTACTGTAAGGCATTCTTCAGCTTCATCAGCCACCACATACTATCTGCATTGTAACGTAAAACAAAAACTTGAATCAAAGTATACCATATACTTCATTCAGCTATAAAATGTGAAGAAAATTACAAAAAACACATAGGAAAAAATTGTGTACTTCTTTTAAGTTATCACACACAATTAATTAACTGAATTTGCAGAACATCAATTTATAACCCTAGGTCTAAGATAGAGACACTCAACTCTTGTCGAACTGCAGCTTATAGGAGCAAGGAACTCAGATTTTGTGTTCCTTGTCTCACTAAGAATGCAAGGGTGGCCCACAATTCAATTTTGCTGGCTGATGAAACCATTTCCAAAAACACAGAAGACACTGTCTCCCTTAGAGAAAGACTAAAAGTACCAGAAACAGAAAGTCAGCAAAGAGAAAATCCATGCCACTCTTGGTTCTGCTCCAATAACATACCATATTCCTGCCTAGATGGCCAGGAATTGGCTGGATGGCTAGTTAATAGGTGGTTTGGAGATTAAATCAGTTGTGGTCGCTTTTGCTTGGTTTACTTCACAAAGATCACATTGAAGTTATTACAGGAAGCCATAGGCTTTCAAAAGGGGACACAGGACATAAAGTCAGTATTCCCTATTAATAGAAACAAAAGATTTGCTTGCTCTATAAATGTAATATATTCTGTCATAAGCAGTAGTGTCCAGAAACATTATCCAGTGAGAATCCCATCTCTCTTCCAACATTCTGGGTAACCTGTTTTCTGTCATTTTCATATTTAGGTTCTACATATCTCTTAATTGCATTGGTTAATACAGTAAAATAGCATCCTAACTGGCTACTGCATTTACTTTTGTTGCGTTTGTTTATTACCACATATATTATGTGGTTATGTTCTCATTAGAAGACAGCTTTGCCCTTCAATAGCAATAAAAAACAGGAAAAATGCAAATATTCTGACACAAAAGGACTTCATGCATCTTGCTTTCCTCTCTTAAAAGGAAACAGAATCACCATGATTTTTCTGGAAACGGAGTTCTAAGAATTATTATAATGCCCTTTATTTTGGTCAATCAAACTTCTCAGCCCTAAGGTTCTGCTGCTTACATTTTTGCAAAGCTGAAGTACCTCACTGGGGTTGACAATGTAAAATGTGCACATCCACTTTCCCCTTGTATTCTTGGTGTTAGATAAAAAATGAATTTTCAACATCTATTAATTTATTCAAAATAGTAGGCAGTATTTTGTCTGTTTCCATTAATTTATTAAAAATGCTTAACTAATATTTATTTTTAAAAAACCCAACAACATATTCTATACAATAGCATCAGTGAGGTTCCATAAAAGTGTTTATATTCAAGGTAATTTTGAAAATCTGTTTGTTAGTGAGGGGAAAAATAGTGACTATTGGCAAATTTCAGTGGATAATTTAGAAATGGAATTACACAGTTACAGATTATAAAACTGAGGAATAAAATCAGGAAGTGGGCATGACCTGTGTTCCACTCATAAAGAAGTGATGAACAGGGAGTACTTATGGTTATCATTTCAGAAGTGACATTGCATTTGTTTGTTTAAACTCTTAGACCAGCTACTAGAAATAAAGTACAAATTTCTAGAAACCATTATATATTCATGGAAAGACTGAAAACAACACATTCTTAAAAGCCACTGCTCTAGTAGGAACCTCTCTGGAAAATTTCATATGCGTAGTAAGATTCTGAATTAGAGTCTAAAGTTGTATGAACAGATGTGCATTCAAACTTTTAAGGAAACAGTTAAGTTTGAATGTGCAAAGCAGTTATTCCCATAAAAACATGTTGGGATAATCCTGTGAAAAATCCATCATTGCATATTTCCCTGAAAATGTGTCCCAAAATGTGTCCCAGAAGAAGCAATGCTGCTTCTTCTCTGATGACTTACAAATTCTTTTCTTACTTATGTGGCAAGTTACATCTTTCCCAGGAGACTGAAAAATCCAATTTCCCTGTAAAGAAGTATAGGTCCTAGGTACCTCAACTAGCTTAGAAATACAAAGTATCAGTAATATCTGTTCAAATATCTAGATCTACTTGCATTGTTGTTGCCAATGTTTACTTTAAAGATAAAATAATTATATTTTAAGATTACTTTTTTGCGATAGCTTAATCATTATTGCATTACAGACTGAAATACAGAGTCTTTGTGTTCCTTACAGTATGTATGTGCTTTCTTAAAAGTAAAGAAATTATTTATATTGACACTAACTGGTATTCATCTTAACATAGCAAACTAGTTTTTGTTTTTTGTTGTTTGTTTTTTTTTTTTTGGGGGGGGGGTAGACTGTTAAGTATGTTCCAAGCTTAAAATGGTGCCATTTTAATATGTAAAAATATTTAGCTCAGACCAAGTGTAATTTTCCTTCCCATTGCTCTTGCGGGCATTAGATGCCACCTGAAGGAAAATCCCAATAGGGAGAGAAAAAAGAATTTGGGCAGAGTGTTAGACAAAGGAAATAATTACAAAAAAGCTACTTTGAAAAGCAGACTTTTCCTTCTTCGTGTAGAGATAATGATATTATTGCCAGCACTTTATGGTTTTAATAAATTCCACATTACCTGTAGCATCAAGACCATAGAAGATAAAAAACAGGCTTACTAATAGCCATATGAAGTTTGAAATATACAGTCTTTAAAACAGATTGAATAGTTTAAGTTTCCAAGTTTTGCATGCTGTCTGGTAGAAGGTGGAGTTTCTTTCTCCATTAATATTCAGGCATCCTTTGCTATCAGTGAGGAAGCATTCAACAGAATAAAATTTTCATACTACCTTACATGCTTTTTATCATACGGGCTGTTTACGCTGCCTACACCAGTACCTACTAGTACAGCTGCTGAGAGGCAGATTACATGACACCAGTCATTGGAACAAAAACTGTATAATGTTTTTATCATGGTTAAAAAGAGAGCTTTTGGTAAAACATTAACTTCAGTAGGAATCCCATCTGCATTCAAGGCAGCCTGTGTATTAGCACAGCTATATCATGTGGGTGAACTTGCAAAGGAGCAAATGATTTGCGATAGGAAGCATCCCTCAGAGTTACTGTCCTTGGGAAGTTCTGTCAGGCGCTGTCAGAAATAGATACGAAACACAATGTCTGTTTGGACGAAAGGACATAAAATTTGGAAGACACTTTCCAAACACAACAAAGGGGTTTGGTTTATTGTTTCAGCTGAGAGATGAGCCTGTATTTATCAAACATCGTTTTTCAGAACGGAACAAGTTCCTATACCATTTCAGAGGTTTAGTTTTGACAAATGGAGACAACATGCTTAGTGGCATTTGCTGTGCCCAGAGTAGCCTACTTACACATAGTGGTGCTGCATGCTGCTGAATTATTTTTTTTTTATCTTTTACATTTTTTAAATATGTTTTCAACTTTGTGTATCTTTTATATTAATTTCATGGAGCATGCTAATACATCATGGCACAACAGATGGCTGCCTTCTCATCAAAGAAATGAGGACTGTGGGTTTGAACAGCTAATATTTAGCACACTGCCTGGCCTTACAGCAGCCTGTGCCTATTTCTTTGTCACTGCGGCACCTCTTCCTTGAAGTGGGGAAGTCCATCCCTAACCAGACTGTCTCCAGGCCTTGAAGCTATGTGGAGCTATATCTGTTAATGTTACTTGTCAAGTGGAGAGCTATTGAAGTAAGGGTTGGTGGTGAGGTGAGGGAGCCTATAGGCTGGAAGGCAAAGCTTCTTGGGTAGCAGGCTGGTGTGTTTGGCTTAATGTTCTTTCAAAACCCATGCTTTGTGCATCTTGACCAGCTTCTTGCAGAAGCACAACTGTGGGTAAAAGTGGCAGAAGTATCTCTGTCCTTGAGGGAGTGTCTATGTATGGAAATTTGCTTGCAAAACTTTCTACGGAAACCTCAGTACAACAGTTTTACTTGTATAGCTCCCATGGGGATGATTTTGCCCTAGAAGCAGAGCACACCATGGGGCTGGGTGTGTGTAACTACAGCACTGTGGCTTTGCTGATAGCATTCTGCCGGTGTACTTCTACGTACTGATGCAGAATCAGAAGCTGAACTTCCATTGATGCTTAGATGCTTGTGACCTGTTGGCATGAATGGAATTCAGTAGCCTAGATTACTACCACTGAAAATGAAATGGAGGCTTTTAAGTCACTAAAACCCTTCTGAAAATGTTGCCTTTAGTGTATATTATTTTCTAAAGAAATAGGATAAAACGTTTCCTTACATATTTCCCCTACTTCTTGTCTAAACAGAATCAGCCCAAAAAGCCCTGAAATTCAGTTAACTGTTGGCTTAAAGGACAACAGTACTTAAAACAGAGAGTTTATAAAGAGAATTAAAGAGGAGACAAATAGGAGCTTTGATTGTATTATTCTTGGCCTTCCCTAAATTTCCTGCTGATGGGAAATGCTTAATAAAAATTATTTTTGATCAGCTGACTTTAAAAGGACAGTTTGTTCAATCGCATGGAGGAACTGGAAGTCTAAAAGATGGGCCATTTGAGGAATTTTTGTTGTTGCTGTTGTTCAATCAGTTTCAAAGCAAACAGGAGGAAAAAACCAGCTATGAACAAAAAGGGTCAATTTCTAATTGGCTTTGTATCAGTAAAAATTGCACCATTTACTATAGTCTGGATACACATCAACCCAGTTGTGACTCTGGTCCAAAGGCTTCATGAAAATATTATTAGGAAACCCAAACAATAAGGTCTACCTAGGAATACAGTACACCTCTTCAATAGAATCATAGAATGGTTTGGGTTGGAAGGGTCCTTAAAGATCATCTAGTTCCAACCCCCTTATATTCTGCATTTTGGCAACAGCTACATGCACAGAATCTGTATTAAAGCAATGCCAGTGTTGCTAATACCCTATCAGTATGCTATGTGGAGATAAATGTGCGATTCTCCTGAGTTATAGCAGCTTTCTCTAATTTTTCTCTGCCTTTTAATACTTATCTCCTATTGATGCTGTATTAATTTATTAGATTGTGAAGGTGTGCTATAAAATCTTGTATTTTGAATAAGCATTAAATTTTATAGCTGCTCTTCAAATTATCATATTGTCCTGTAATGGAATTGATTTAAGACTGGGGATCAAGTTCCACTTTATTCTGGGTTTAAAGCTGCAGTAGTAGCACTCCAAGTGCATATTTATGAGAAATTAAGCTTCAAGGATAATCTGTTTATTTACTTTCACTGTATATTCCCATTTCTGCATCTTAGCTTCATTCTTTGGCAGATTACAGACTGGTAGATTTCTGGAGAAATAGCTGGCTTTGAAGTAATTTTTTACACTTCCATTGACTTCTCAAGTGCAAAAATCTCACTGAAAGGTTTCAGAACTCAGCATATAAAATTTCTCGGTATATACAAAATTTCAACTCCCCAAATATGGATACCTCCTCAGAAAATAACCACATTTTGATAAAAAGCCTTTTTAATAATTGTGTGGCTACATTCGCTTTGTTAGTAACATATTAAACACACAAGCGAATTAGGAGCTGCAGTCAAAGATAGCAGTAGGAACAACAGTTGCGATATGCAGTTGTTGCTATGGGAAAAACCTTGAATGCAATCTCTAAAGCATAAACACTGCTTAATTTCCAAATGCCCATCTTTCTAGCAAGAAAAAAGTTGAGGAAGTACCAAATTATTGGCTAATGTCAGGACCAAAGATATGGCAAAGAATAAATACATTTTTTATCTTTCCTGATGCATATGAAGGAATGACTTTATAACATTATTATCTATCTCAGCAACTTGTATGGCCAGGATATTGACCCTGCTCCTAATCTCAAGATTTAAGACAGGGGGTTTGGGGGGGTATTTTGGGGTTTTGGGTTTTTTTTTGGTGTTTGGTGTTTTTTTTTTTACTTTAAAAACATATTTCCATAGCCCTAAATGAGGCTGTGGAAAGACACTGTGGCGGAATTTGGTTAAGGTTCCATTTTCATTAATAGTTTCCTTCCATTTTTTTTCCTTTAGGGAGAGCAAGGCCCTTTAGGTCCCTATGGTCCTCCAGGACTCCCTGGTGTTGGACAGCCAGGACCCAAGGTAACTCTCAGTAATACGTCTGTTACAGTGCAGCTGACCTGCTGTTTTATCAAACTCAAACTCTTATCATCTAAATGTAAAACTGATACAATATTGGCAGGTTTTTGTATTCACGTAGGATGGAGATAACAGACATGCCTTTCCAATAACTTTAAGTTTTTATTATGATCCCATTGATATAACAGAAGTCAGAAATAATGCCATTTAAATGGGGCTTAAATATGTGAGATCATTTTCAAGCACTAGCAGATGCTTGCACTAATGAGTAAACCGTACTTCAAGGCATGGAAATACATCTCAGTCACTGTGATGGACAGTCAAGTGACGGATTTGCCGTGTTATTTCTTCACTAGGGAACAGATATTCTTATAGGTTATAAAATTCTCTCTCTCATGCAGCCTTTAATTCCTCCATCTTATTTTATTGCAAAAGACTAGAAGGTGGAATCCAGTCTTGCGAAGTTGGAAATGTCATGTCTGCCTGTGTTGGCCAGCCAAATCTCCTTTTGGAAACTGCAAAAACATCTACATAGGAAACATGACTGCTTGGTTTATGAGAGTTTTGTCAGAGACCTAAAGCTCAGACTCAAACAAGAAATCTAAATTAGGCAGAACTAGATCTCACCCTAGTTCTTCTGGCTGCTAAGTCTTTGGTGTTACTTTATGCTATTTTTTCCCTATTTTTTGGAGCTAAGTGCCAGTGTCTAAAATACCTGCTTTTTTTTTTTTTTTTGCTTTTACTGTTCTAATTTGTACATTCATTGAACTCCTACATATTTTCTGTGCAGTGGGGCAGACCCTGGAATATAGAGAGGGTTTATATAGCTCAGAAAGTATTTGCCATGTAAAAGGAACAACTTCTGGTCATTCCAGAAGGGAAAATAGTTTAGGGAGAAGGAATGTCAATCCCAGTCTCTGTACTACTCTGGGGTGAGATAAAAATCCTCTGTGCTTTTTTCCTTGAAGCACATAGACCTCAGTAAACTGGAGGAATTGTGAAGATTATGACACCGTATAAATAGAAGATATAGAAACCATGCAGTTTCTGGAGTTCCCATGCAATTCCATATTCCACTGAAGCAGGCTTCAATTCAAGTGCCTAAATAGAGGCTACGGTGAGGATCCCTCACACCTGAGCATTCCTGCTGCCTGACTTCACTCCCTCATGCCTGTCATCTCTCAGGTCCTGCACTTTTAAGCAGTTACCCCTGTGCAAAGTGATAACACCCCTTTGCTGTTGGCATGAGGGCTGGAATGCTATCTTGTGCTCCAAGTATTAATCGAAAGGTACTTTCAAATGCTTCTAAATAGTTATTTATGCTTTTTTTGCATCAAGAGATGCTACACATTTGATTTCAGACCTTTCTGGTGACATCATTGTCATCTGTATGTAAATGTTACACTTTTCAAAAACATCGAGTGGAATTAGGACTGAACTTCCTAATATTCTCTTTCACAAGGGCGCTCAAGGTCAAGAAGGTAAAATTGGATTCCCAGGACCTCCTGGAATTGGTGAGCCAGGATTACCTGTAAGTCAGTGATATATACGTTGGAAGTGGAAATATAATAAAATAAGTCTTAGTGAGTGTCATTGATTGACAGCATCTATATCGGCTACTGATTCCATAAACCACCTTGCACCTAGTCTGGAGCAGCAGAAGTGTGTTTGGCTATGCCAGCCCAGTATTGTGGCAGTAACTGCATGTGGCTTGCCCAAGTAGGAGAATAAAGCCATATCCAAACAAGTTTTGGGGATATAAAAAAATTGCTTGGCCCATGTGAGCAGGATTGCAGTATCCAGTTTTCAGAAGGACATGGAGTTGTATATAAATAGCTGTACCCCTACTTGTTTGAGTTGAAAGTAATCTTTAAAAATTGTCTAAAATAAAATTTTAAGAAGATGAAAATCCAAGAGCTGAGACATTCTTCAACTCCTGTGTGTAATTTGGATTGCATCAAAAACAAAGACCCAAATTATATGCTTGTAATTTTATCTTTGGCTTCTGAATTACAGAACTTCAGCAAGCTTTTTGTAACATTGAGTTAGTGCTCACTGACTGTTTTTTTCTTCCTGAAACGTATAAAATGTATGGTTTTCTTGTGTATTTCATTAAAAATCTCAAAGAGATTGTTGATTAAGAAGCCATGAATGTGGATGGGCGTTAGATTTATTCCAACAGTATTTTTGAAAGTCACTTTGGGGTTGTAAAAGACTATTTTTCTCACAAAAAATGTAGAAAATTTTTGCTTAATCAAGATCATCCTTAAAAAATCCTTATTGGCTTTAAATAATGAAAGACAGCTGGATTTTGTGGAAGAACAGAAAGTATTAAAAAAATAATTATCTCTGTACTTGTTTGAAACAAAATTTGCCTTCTCTAATTTTGTATGTTTAACCTGCCATTTTGTTTGAAAAAGCCTGTGTTCAAATTAATGATTTTCATTATGAAAATCATTAAATTATGTGAAATTATAGGGAATAAATTTCACAGTGGTAAATGTATTTATTATAAATTAATCTACAGGTTCATTTGACTTTCAAGGGTACAATCTTTAGACATAAATTGTGTAATTCACACCATTTCAGCATTAGCTTATTCTAATCTAAATCTTCCAATTAAGCATTGCTACACTTCATTTTAATTGCCTGGGCTCAGCCAGCTGTTATGGAAGCAGTTTTACTTACCAGTGTCATAAGAGTTGCAAGAACCTATACTAGCAGGTTAGACAAAATGTCAATAAAAAATTGAATTGCTGATATAGTCTGAATATATTTTTCTTTTTTGTTAAAGGGACCACGTGGCCCTGATGGTCTGCCAGGTGAGAAGGGTCTACCAGGAGAGGGCATTCAAGGCCAAAAGGTAGCTTTATGGAAATTATTGTAACATTGTAGGCCAAATTTGCAGTAGTGTCTAAGTTATTTAAGATCACTGATCATTCCACTGGTATAAAATGTCAGCTGATGGATCTTGGTCTTCTGAATCATGGTGCTCTCTGAATGTCCCTCCAAGTTCAGAAACTCTGTCAAGATAATTACAAAAAAGTTGTACAGTCCCTCTAAGACTAGTAAGTTAATGATTCTCTTATTTATGTGTTTAATAAGATACCTTATTTTGGTAGCATTAATTAGAGAAATTCTCTTCTGAAAGACTACTTAGCTATTTATGGTCTGTATTGGAAGAAAACATTCAGGAACCATTTTCATTCTGTCTTACCATTTTGAGAAATTCAAAGATGGATTGTATGAGTCTCTATGGACAGTTACTTCATTAAGGGCACTTGCTAGGTTAATATATGTGAACATTCCTTTTTCTAAAAATAAGTACAAAAAAGCAAAGATTTATGATTAAATCACAACTGTGCTTCCCATCAAAATGTATCCCTCTTTTTTAGCGGCTTCAAGATTCTCTAGAGCCTTGAACTACTAAGCAAAGAAGATTTTTCTTCCTTTTACGGAAAAGATGTTAGTTGTGTCCTTGCGCCAGGTTCTGAATTGTTCTCTCTGACTAATGAACATATTATTGCATTTTCAAAATGTAGCTTCCTTCTTCCTAGTATTTCATTTTCTCCTTTTGACCTCCTGTGTACAAGAACAGAATAAATGCAGATGAAGCACGTTATGAATTGTAACTGAATTGCTTTTCTCTAATACTGATAATTCCATTGACTATTTTTCTTGTTTGTTTGTGAAGGAATATTTTTTTTCTCATTATCCAGATTGTGATGACCAGTTTGTCTAGGATGCTTTTGTTGTAAATTCCCAAGCACAGTTACAAAGTTGACACATATTTCTAGGGTGAAAAAGGCTCTGAAGGTGTAGCTGGTCCTCCTGGACTGCCAGGTCAACAAATCAAAGGTGACAAGGTGAGGCACAGAGTATTTTTCTAATCGTATCTATAGTTAATTATATTTATAGTTAAATTAATTATGAATTATTCACACAGTATCACAACAATACTAAGGTATGTTTTACATGAAATCTGAGGAACTATGCTACACAGTCCCATGCAGCTCCACAGGCTGCACTCATATATACAAGTAGCTGAGCCTGTTAATATTAACTGAGAGTGCTAAGGACTGTATTCTATGCAGCTGGGAGTATGAGTGAAGAAATGGACTTTTTTCCTCCTAAATTTATTTCACAAATATTGTGTTTAAAGTATTTTAAATTTTATTCAAATACTTTAAAAAATGTAAAAAACCCTTTGACTCATCTAATCTAATGGACCTGGAACAGGCAAAGGAACACTCTGGCTTTTGAAATTTGTTGGCTTTTTGGTGCCCAGTCCCCCAAAGAGGGAGCCAGGACAATTTTGATTCCCTTGGCCTGATGAGATTCCAGCCTGTATCTTGTGCATCCCCAGAGAGTGGCTGATGCAACATGCCCAAATGTCCTATAGAACAGAGGCAGTGATTCCAAATCATCCTTCTCATGATTTAGTGCCATAGCCCTCCTCCTACTCCCCATTGTTTTCCTTCCCTCCTGTCCCCATGACTCCTGTTCTCCTTGTTGCCCACAACTCGGCTTCAGTGAGAGGAGAAGGCAGCAATCCCATCCAAAGTCGTTGACAGCTTAGTCAGCAGGGCGTGCTTCGCAAATGTGAGAAGTTTAACTTGAACTTACTCATCTCACTGTCCTGTCAAATGGCCCTCCAAAATCTTCAGAGCAACCTAGGTGGTGTGGTGTGGTGTGGTCTGATTTGGCCTGTGTGTGAAAGATATGCTTGGTGAGCACCTGTCAGACCATCTTGCTAGAGGCCTTAGTTAGAGGAAGACTGGTTGTCTGCGCAGGAATGAGTTATCTTATTCCCATGACTGTATAGGAAAAATGCAGCGATGGCCAGGAGAGTAAGCGTTTGGGACCGTTTCAGTAAATACATGTTTCTGGCATAAGTGAAACTAATTATTTTTTGTTTTCTAGGGACTGGTGTCACACATCTTTGATGCCTTCATGGGTCTGTGCCACTTCCAATACCCACATGACCTCCCCATATTCCTCTATTCCCACAATTCCCTCTGCCATAATTCCTCTATTCCCTCCCCAAGTGCTGTAAAATACTGTTACAATACCACGTGACAAAGATTTTTCAAAAATACTCTCTAGCTGCTCTGTTTACACTTGCAAGTTTTTCTTCTGAGTGTTGTGCAAGAAACTGTATATTTCTGTACAAGAAAATCTTTAAAATTAATCCCAGTATGTAAAGATAAGCTATGGATCCTTCTAATAATAAAGTTACAGCTGTGATCATCTAATGTTATAAATGAGGTAGAGTTTGTAGGTAGGAAGGGGTATTATTTTTATTATATCAGTTGCCATAGGCAGTCTTTCAGGTTTTCCAAACACATTTAACTCAAACAGAAGCACCAAACTTCAAGATAATACAGCTTGGAGACTGTTGCTCTGTGTTTAGTTTAAATATGTTAATCAGCTAGCATGGACTAGTGCAATTTAGCTCTTGGGAATACTTTTTCTATAGGGTGAACAAGGCCAGGTAGGACCACAGGGCCCAGCAGGACCACCAGGAATAGGCAATCCAGGAAGCCAGGTAAGTCTACATTTTGGACATGTAATGAGCATTTGCATGTAGTTTTCGCTTTATACTTTATCAGAGCTTTAATTTTGATGTGAAGACATTAAAAATCTCACAGTGATTTTTCATTTTATAGTATCAAACTAGTCTTTAGGCAAAGCTTGTAAATATAAGTGATTCCAACCGATTTGAATGCTCTTAGAATCAAGCAAACAGAAATTTGGTCTAATCTGCATGATAATTTGTGTAGGAGATAAATCAGATGCATTGCTTGGATGATGACATATTATAGATAAGAGTTTCACAAGGTAAGAATCCATCACTTCTGAATTTCAAGCCCTTTGAAGCTTGAACACAGCCTTTAACATTTGGAAACAGAAAAACTGTAACATCCCAAAGGATCTTTTGGTTTTTGGTTTTTGGAAAGAAGACAAGAGTTCATGCTTTCACCATACCATCCCGATGAATCAGGGCTTAGATGCAAATAGTGAGACACTTCCCATTTGTTTTCTCCCTAAACAGTAATTGTCATTACACTTGGGTACATCAGTGAAGTCCACAGGATGGTGACAAAGGAAAAATAAAATAAAGATCTCAGAACTAAGCCTGAGGACAGGCCATCAAATTGTTTTCTTTTAAAGATAAGATAAAATCATTATTAGCTGAAAGACGGACATGTGGTGAATTTCAGATGTGGAAAGACTGTAATGCACTAACTCATTTATTTTGCTTTGTAGGGTATACAGGGTCCACAAGGAAACCCTGGGGCAAAAGGATCTAAAGGTTTTGGTCTGCCAGGTCCAAAGGTAATGATTCAGACATTGTTTTTTAAAAATAGCACAAGCAAGAAAGAATAAGCAATATATATTTGCCAGGCTTTTCAAGAGCATGTTTGATGAGATGAAAATGTAACACTTCATTGGAGATAACAATTGGTTTTTGAATCTTTGAGGGAAAACCACCCAGGTTATCAAGGTGTTCCCCAAATGGAGCATATGGTTTCTGCTTAGTGTCAGCCCTTAACCTGTGTGAATGTGGATTTTAGGTTCTAAATAAACACAAATTTATGAACAATTTATCTTTCAGACATGTTTATATCAGGTGAGTTTGGTGCCACACACACATTATGTTCAAGGAAAGCATTTTACAAAACAACTTATCTGTAAACTAGCGATGGTTTTGAGACTTAAGGCTAGTCCCACCATGCCTTCAGCCTGTTCTTCAGCCTTCCATGATCATCATGAGAAAGAAGGAAAACCAAAGATAGAAACACTAGGAGAGAAAAAAGAGCTTAAATGTACTTAGTAGCTGACACTGCACCACAGAAGGAGGGAAAGTAGGAAGAGAACAGGAAAGTGGGGTAAAGAATCACTTCTGTAAAAGCCCAAGCCTCTAGTGATACAGTGTCAGGGGAGCACTGTAAGAGGAGAAAAAGGGAATTGCTGAAATACAAAGGAGACCAAGTGGAATAAACTGGTGAACTGTAAAGCAGAAGTGTGCTTTATAATCACCTTGATTTACAACAGGAAGACAATTAGTCACTGTAGCAAAAGCAGGGAGAACTACAATCATTTTCTTCTGGGCATTTGGCATGTAAATAGCAGTTACAGCAGCAATGTTTAATATTAACGTAGGAAAAAATAGGTAGCTGTGAAACATGTTATGATTGAGGGCAATTTTCCTAGTGTGAAAAAGTATTTTAAAAAGCAAAATTGAAAAATGGAAGTCCCATTTTTTTAACTATTTTAGAACTACTGGGAGGAAGAATCGTGAGGGTAAAACTTTTAAACAGAAGTTCTGTTTTTTCTTTATTTGGACTCACTTTTCATTCAGTGACCAAAGAGTTTTTGATATAGTGGTATAAAGTAAAAAATAAAATGTATTAAAACAAAAAGGAGAAAGTTGGAATGATTCACTTATACTTTCTGCCCACTGCAAGGTTAAATAAAATAGATGCAGTCCTACATGTTACTGGGTTTTTTAAAGAACAGAATTTTCCAGTTGAAAACTGCTTGGATGAAAGCTTGACCAGTTAGAATCAGAGAATCATAGAATATCTCAAGTTGGAAGGGACCCATCAGGATCATCAAGCCTACTTCTATGCGTAAAGCAGTTAGTGAAATATTGCAAGTAATGAATGAAGCTAAAATGTGTTCCTCTGCTAGACAAAAGCCTTTTTGTCACTAGGGTCAACCAGGTGAACCTGGACAAAAAGGAGAACCAGGACTTCCAGGAACTGGCGTACGAGGACTTAAAGTGAGCCTATTTTTATTTTTAACTGCTTCTTTCAGGGTCTTTGAATTCTTTCACTAGTTGCTGATAAACTAAGTAGAAGATTTTTTTGGTATAAATTGACTATGATCAAAACAAGAAGGAATTTCAGTGACAGGTAGTCACTTAACTTTACAGTTTTTGCTTTTAAACTTAAAATGCTGCGCTAGAGCTCCCACCCTCTCTCCTAAAACCATTACTGCAGCCATAACTGGAACAGAGTTTTCCCCCATCTTTTCTAAGCTAGTGAGGTATTTCCAAGGCCTGTTAGAAACGTTACTACCTCTGTTCCTCTGCAATTAAAAAAAAAAAAAAGGAAACAGTCTATGTGACAGTGGTGGTCGTACTGCCTACATGTTAGAAGAGTTTTTAAACACTTAAAGCTTTGACTTCAGCTGCCATTTTGAAGACTGTATACCATGTTCTTAATGATTTAAGTAGGACTTCCAAAATCTTGGGTAAGATGACATAGACAGCTTGGTTTTGGTGATTTTTCCCAGGATCATGGAAGAATCACTTGGTAGTACTAGTTCCTATGGATAGTTTCAACTCTGTGGCAAGTCTTAAAAGTAATGCCTAGACCAGTTTGTACAGCCAGCGAGGTGTTAGTCTCCAGTCAACAACTCCATTTAGGCATTTTTGGCTGACAGTTCCTTAAGTCCCAGATGTTTGACTTTGCAAATGAATTACATTCGTATCATGTTGTTCTTGTGCACAGAATAACAAACAGCATTCAATCATGTTTTTACTCACTGAATAATGGAAATTTATTTAATACAAAATCAAGATTTAAGAAGTAGGTGGGGAGCTTGGAAAGAAACCTAAAATACTTAGATTGTATGAGTAGAAAAAATTACTGGCTCTATAGAATATTTAACTTACTGGGAATAACAACCTTTATTTCAGCAAAAATATTGTGTATTATTAATATATTAACACACTGTTAGATCAGTTTTACAGAATAAATAATTTATTGAAGTATGCAGATATAATTTATTCTTCTTTAAGGGAGATATAGGTCTACCAGGACTCCCAGGAGCGAAAGGGGTGCAGGGAGATCCTGGGAAGTCAGGGAAAAAGGTAAGGAAATATATTTTACTGCATGTAAAAGGTGTAGATGAAAGAAGAACAAATCATTTTTTGCAGGTATGCAATGGCAAGGGGTTCATCCTGGAGGAGGGCATGTGCCAATACTTTTGCCAGGGAAAAGGGGCTAGGCTAGTTGAGATGTTTCCAACAAACTTTACTCATAGTGGCTACCTTCTGAATCTGCAACTGATTTAGCTGCCCTGCCTTTTGTGGGCTATTGACTCCTGTTAAATTTCATGGTCTTCCTGGAGAACAGATAGCTTGTGTCTTTAGGCTGTAAGGAACAGCCTTACAGCCTGTTGAGGTTCTTCCTGACACCAAGAAGTCTTGCTCAAATTGCTGTGACTTGGGGCATCTAGCAGGGTGGGGAGCTGTGGCTGAAACCTGTCAGTCTGGTACAGAAACCACCACAAACAGCTGAAACCAGGGCTGCTTGTTTCCAAGAGAAATTCTGAGATTTTAAGAGAAACTCCATCACATTGGGAAAAAGAAGCTTAAATTCAAAACGATGGAAAGGAATTTAGAGGGGTGCAAAGCAGAATGCCAAAAATAGTCAATTTAGAGTAAGTTAAATGGAGGCTTTTAATTTTAGTCTTTCCAAATAGAATGAGCTGCTGAGTGAGCAAAACTCAGTGCTTTGGCTCATAGTTGAATTGCTGCTGAGAATCTAGGTGCCTCCAAACTCTGATACTGTGCAGCTCTTAAATGAGGGTAGCAGCTGGCCAACATGAAGAATTGATGAACTGAACATGATTCAGAGTAAGCAAATCAGCATTTTTTGACTGCAGGTCTTTAATCAGAAAATATCTGAATAGCTGTAATAAACCTCTATTAAGAATGCAGCTTCACTTTTTTTTTCATCTACAAGGGCAGTGCAAATACCAGTTTGACAAGCTACAGCCTGAGGCAATAAGCCTTCCACTGTGGAAAAATATGTAGCATTTCTGTTGATACTTAATTATTTTAAAAAAAAATTGAAATCGCCCACTATATAAGTGCTCAAAAATGAAGATCCCAATGTATCAGAAGTGAAACATCGGTATTAAGAGTAAATGTTGGGTTAAAGTTACAGGTGGCTTTTGTATTTGGAAATGCTGCAGGTTTTTTCTCTTGCATATTGCCTTTATTCTCATGATCAGCTTGGTGCTGTCATCTTCACTGTCGTAATTCATTATAAGTGAAAATAATAGTACTGAGCAGCTACCTTGGGTATTCAGGACAGTGCAGAGAACAGCTTGATGCCTGCAGTGAGTAGCACAGTGATGTTATGGCAGTTATTTGCAGGTGTGAAGCTGTCTCGCAGAAGTGAGATACAAACTGATGCCTATCAACAGCAGGGTCTGTAATGCCACTTTCATCAACAGCTCAAATCACAAATGGATTTTTAATCTTCATTTTAATCTACTTTTCACTTTCTGAATTACCTACAGGTATTCTGATATACTAATCCGACTTATATTATGCATAAATATTTTGTAGATAATGTTCCTTAATAGAATCTTTTATGTGGACTACTTGTGAATTATTTGAAGCAATGTTTCTGGCAAGTATTTGCAGCCTGGATTGGCCTTTGGCTACAGAGTTGCCCAAAATTTTTGCTTCTTAAAAGTTCTTTTTCTTAGAGTTGGTCAACCAAGACCTTTTCTGATAACTTTGCAAGCATTTCTCTTCCTCATATAAGGACATGCTTGCAATTCTTCATACAAAACATTGATGCAATTGCAAATGGCACTATTACAAATGTTTGTGAAAATAAGGAATATGAATGCAGGAGGGTGGAAGGGGTTTAAGAAGACAGAATACTTTGGTTTTTGCAGGAAAAAAACTTAACCAGATATTTACTGACATATTTGGGAAAAGGGTTTATGCAAGCATTGTTTCTCGTAAGTCTATTGATTCAATAAAATTAGCTACATGAAAATTAATTAACCATCTAATCTCTGTTAGGGGGAAAAGGGAGATCAAGGTCCAAGAGGCCCAGAAGGACCCCCTGGCAAAGGAGATGTTGGCCAAAAGGTATGGCTTGATGTGCACACTGGAAAAATACTACAGACTTTTAGAAAGACCCACTTTATAAGAGTTCCAATTCTGGCCTATCTTTTCATTCATTATATCTTAAGTAGTAACTATACTTTAACTGATGATTTTAAAAGATTTAAGAGAGAGCGATGTGTTCCTTAGCCTAAAAAAGTACAGCAAAGTCAGACTATAAATGTAGACCCTAAAGTTAATTGGGCAGTAGAGATTTCCTAAAAATTCAGTACAGAATTTTCCTTAAAGTTAGGAGGATGCAAGTTATCTCAGTGTGCTTATAGGGACAGAGAAGGAGCTAAGAGAAATTGGGTGACTAGTTAGATATTAAATTGAAAGCCTGAAAAGATGCATTAGTAGACAGACAGCTTTTATCTCCCACCTGGTTAAATTTAGGACATTTGGGGCAGATTCTAGAACTGAGTGGGATTTCAGTTGGAGTGGAGCATCTAAATACCTTTCTAATTGTAGGCATCATTATTGTCGTGTTTTTGGTTATTTGTGTATCTGCCAGTGGTGAATGAATCTTTGCTATGACTGAAAAAAAAGGTTTGTTTTTGTCAGGGTGACCCTGGAGAAAAAGGATCCCAAGGACTGATTGGTCATAAAGGAGTACAAGGCCCCACTGGACCAAAAGTAAGCTTGTTCCTTCAGGGTAGCCCTTCACTTCGTGTTTTATAAAAGGTTCTGTGGAATTTATGTAATGTACAAATTTCTCAAGCATCTGATGCTTGGAGCCTTAACAGAAAAAAGAAAAAGCAGAAATATTTCCATCCTCTGTCCTGAATGACACAAAAGTCCCAAGGAGAAAAAGAATAGGAAAATATATAATTATAGACCTTATAGTTATGCATGAGCACTGAGAAGCTAAATTAAAGTTGTCCAAGTGATACTAACCATAAGCATTTCACCAATTTTTACTTTGAAACATTAACTTTCTATTTCAATATTTTGTGGTGTCACTCTGAATGATACGGAAATTGAAATAATACAAGTGTTCTGTTTATTCCATTGGCTTTGTAAGCTGGACACAAAAAATTAATTAAAGTTAAAAAATCAAATACATGGTTCAAACAGTAGTTATTTAAAATATGAAACTGGGACCAGCTTTCACAAGAACAATAAGTTGATTTATGATTTTTCCCAAATATTGTCTATATTGTAGATAGATCTATATTGTAGATATTTTTATAATATAAAGTGTTGAAAAAACTTTTTGCTACCATGATACCATTTTGTAACAGGGTGACCCAGGAGAGCGAGGACCACCTGGTGTTGCTGGATCATCTATTCAGGGACCTGCTGGACCAAAGGTGATTATCTGATATGTGTTTGCTGGGGACCAGAGATTGGAAAATTTCTAGTGCACATTTCTGTCAAAGTTAAAAGAATATAAGTTAAAGAAGTTAAAATTCCTTGTTGTAGTAATAAAGATGACTGAATTTTAGAAATAAGGACTGAAAATTAACAGAGAGTGTTTGGGGGCCCTTTAATGTGATGCTGAACTTAATCTGTTACTGCCTCCTGAAGCCATTTGTTAAAAAAAAAAATAAAAAATCCTTATTACATTTCTGTTGTGCTTTGGTCCCTCCTGTGAAATTAACTTTGAAGTCTTTTTTTTTTTTTTTTCAAATTTACTATGCATTTTGTTTCTTAGACTAAAGGTTTCCTGAATGTGGCAGTAGATCCCTGCAGGAGTGTGTCTATGTATAGTTCTAGGGAGTTATATGCTGGACTAGATGATTTTTTGGAGATGAATGTTTGTATGTCACTTCCAAGTGAACAGCTGGACTGTAGATACTACTTTAAATGAAATGTCATATACAAGACAGCTAGAGCTACATCCACCCCATTTTCTCTTTGGGGAATATGTACCTGAAATGAATGGGACTTGTCCCGCTGAGTAAAACAAGCAGATTCAGCAACAGTAAAGCTAACTTTGAAGGTTTTAAAAACATTTGAAAAATTCACTACCACCCCATTTTTATTTTAAGAATAAAATAGTTGCTGTTTTTATAATATGTCAGTTAACTTCAATTGATGATTTTCAGCTTTGGTGATAGTTTTTGGGGTAGAGAAATCACTAGTGTACATCCTATCGTTCTGAAGTAATTTCATCCCCATTTTTCTGCTTCCTTAAAAATATGTGTGCCCCCACACACTAGCACACGTAGGTATTGTACATACAATGTACTCATCAGCCTGGCAACAGGACATCACAGAGGGCTAGGATGTGGCTTGACTTGTCTGTGCATGGAGGAGGAAGGAAGAAGGGAATGGAAGAAGCTCAGGGTACACCTGGAGAAGCAACCACAGAGAAGAAAGAAAGGAGAGGATTGTGGGGTGCTCATATCGCTTATATTGGTTTAAAACCATAATAATGTGCCAAACTTCATGTCAGGAAAATATAAGCGGCGTGCTATAAGGCACAACTTGTTTGAAGACAGGTTTCACTACACTGGTCTCCCTTCTTCACATTTTCCTGGTTACTGTAACATTTTTGAATAGACCAGTAAGTGAGTCAAGATTACTTATTGATAAAATTCATGCTGAAAAATAAGAACTTCGTAGACTTCATTGCCTTTTTCATTCTGATTTTATTCTGTTCAGTACAGTTCATATCACTTTCATAGCAGACTGACCATGATCCAAAATCCAGTGGAGTATGTAGCAGTTTTTCCAAACTCTCTACTAAATTTTAGATCAGGGCTTTTGTGTGCAGTGGCTGATGCGAGAAAACAAGTATTTTGGGTAATTATAAAATGCAAGCTGATTTTCAGAAAATATACAAAACTTTGTCTGTTTAGCTCCGTAACAATTTCTTTGTTTAAACAAATATCTGCTATGTTTCTGACAATTGCTCAAGAATGTAACAGGCTACACAGGTCCATTTTCTCTCTCCATTGTGGAAAGTACAATGATTGCCGGTAAATGTGTTCTCAGAACATCCTGGTATCTGCAGTACCAAAGCCAGACATTATAAATATCTAATGCAGGGAATCTGCATGTTTTTCAAAGCTGGGAGTTGTCATGGTCTGAGGTCTTTTCAGTACATCTCTTAAGTATTTGATGTAGTAATGGGTGATTGCTGTCCATTCCTGGACAGCCATGGTTGTGTCCACTGGAAATTTATTTATTTTAAGCTACACCCACGTTTGGGGACTAGAGTTTTATTTCCCTTGACAACCATTATGCTGTTACTAATATGGAGACAGTAACATTAGATAGCTGTTTTTTCTCATATTCCTTTCTCATGGTTACAGCTGCTCGGTGGTTTTGATAGAACATTCGATCTGCATTCCCTAGTGAATGTTTCCTGAAATACTGCCTGTCCTTGTCACTAGTGTTAAAAATTGCAAAAGTTTCATTGAAAACTGAAATTTTCTGTGTAAGATCCTTAATGTAAAATAAAACATCTGTTGCCATAGATTAAACACTAGAAGGAGCCAGATTTTCCTCTGTGAAGGGATAACATGAGGAACTTGAATTCTAAGCCTGATTGCTTTCCAGGAAAGCTACTGACAGAGCTAAGATTATCAAACAGTTGGACTGGGTAGTATTTGAGGGAAAACTCAAGTTTCTTCCTGGGTCTTCAGACTCTGGAGCTTGCAATTTTGAAGTGCTGCGCCATTGCATCTGTAGCCTTTCTAAACATACTCTGTGTCAGCACTTGTCTTTGGATTTCTTTGGTGTTCTCTTTGTGCTTTGGCAGAAAAAAGGTTATGCAGCCTTACTTGTGTGGGCAAAAGCAGGCAGAAGCCACAGGTGAATCTGGCCACTGAAACTGAATTATGGTATTCAACCTTCAGCTGAAAACTAAAGCCATCAATTTTTTCACCAAGGCACAACGAAGTCTTTGACACAGTTGTGGAGAAGCAAAAGTATGAGAAGTCAGAATCAAGATAGTAAAAGCTTCCTCTAGAAATACTGATTTCATATTACCTAGCTCAATAATTGTCACTGTCAGAAAGAATTGAATACTTGTTCTTTTCTGTAAAACTTCAGAAATTAAAACTGAAAATAATGAATATGGGTTTGGATTTGTTTCTTTTTGGATAGGGGGATCCAGGACCCAAGGGGCCACCGGGAGATGATGGACTTCCTGGAAATTCAATAATGGGACCGACGGTAGGAGTTTTTAGACAAAAGACGGAAAATAAATAAACATGAGACATATGCAAAACTCTTGTGAAAATGTAGAAACCACTTGAACAACTTTTTCAGGAAAGTAACTGACCAATTCTTCAACTTTTCCATCATTTCAGGTTAAGTCTATTTTTAAAAATAAACTTACTATCTTTTCAAAGAAGAAACACAAAATAGATTAAATAACTAGTCCAGTGTACCTCACCCTGCAAACTTCCCTCAGGAAGTCTTCATTAGGAAGGTAGCTCTTCAAATTCATCTCCACCTTTCATTATCTCATGTGGTCTTTTATACCTCTGTATGGTCAATATGCTGTTTACTGAGTATAAACTGAGAGGTATTAGTTATTTTAACAGTGGAGTTTCAGTATTACCAACCTTGCACATTCAAAAGCGTAAGTAAGACCCAAAATAAAGAATTTTTAAAATAGATATTTTGGAAGTACTTATTTGCATATAGGTTACAGAATAGGATTTACTTGATAATATCCTTTACATTTTTAACTTCAACACCAAGAATGGAGTACAGTAGTCTGTAGCAGGATCGCTATGCTCACTGTTCGAGCCTTTAGTGGTTAACTGGCAAGATCAACAGACAAGTGAAAGACTGGAGGTGAGACCAAGGACCATCCTCTTGCCAGTGGGAAATAAGTTACAGGAAAATTATATAGATTAATTTGCAAAGGATGAAGTTTATGGGGTTTTATCACTGTTGAACAGTGAAGTGACCTTTTCAAAGAACGGTTCTACGTCTCCTGTTTCTTAACTGGTAACAGTAGTTCAGGATGACTGTTAGGTACATAAAGTTATGCCTGCTTTTTCTCCTTGCATAATGCATTACAGTTATCAGCATGGAATTTTGTCTGATATTTTATAACTAAATTACTCAAACACTTTAGTAGGGTTTTTCCTCAACTCCTTGGAATTGCCTTTCATTTAACCAACCTGAATAGTATGGCATCATTAGAAAACAATGCCACTCACCTTTCTACATTATTTAAGAACAAACTGAAAAGCACAGTCCCTAGAACAGATCCCATGTCCTCTACTGCAAAAACAGGATATATTTCCTTTTACTTGGCAGCTTTCACTTCCTCCCCTCTAACACATTTTATGATATCATATTGTACTTCTATCAGTCATGATCTGGGTTGAAACTTTCTATAAGCCTTCCGCCACTTGTGATAAGGTAATAGTTCCAGAAGACTTCCTTCAGTGTTTGGGAAAGGTACCATTCTTGTGATCTCCTTTCCAGGCTGAAATCAGGAACCTTCATAGTAAACCTGGGTTGGTTTTTTTTCACATTTACTTTGTCTGTACATAAAATATTCCACTCAATTCCACTGTTTCACTTCTTGGGAATATAGTTGATAGACCCAAATTCAGAGACCAATTAGTTTATGTGTACCTAATACAATGTAGTTCAAAATAAAGCAACTTAATGCTATAAGTTTTGTGTGATAACATATTAGGAATACCAATAATGCTTTACTCCTGGCTTGACAGACTTCTACCAGTACACCTACCAGAGGATGCTGGACAGGACATTGATCCACATGCATTCAGTGGCTCATATTTTTGAATTTTCAAAAACTCTAAATTTATTTACTTTGTCTGTAATCTAGAATGCTACTTCACTCTGTTTTTCTTATAAAAAGAATTGATTAACATGACTTAATTGTCCAGTCGTATACTTAATCATTTAGGCTTTGATTATGGCAGTTGTTTTTTTTCTTAACAATGACCGTGGACACAAGATTTATGCTTATATTCTGTTTATCTTTTTTTTTTTTTTTTCTTTCTTTGAAAGAATGTAGAAGCAACTATCTTTATATTACTGCTTCAGAAAATGACTTTAAAACCTGCCCTGGAAAGGTTGGCAAAGTAGATGAATTAATTCAGCATGCCATCTGTGACATCAGTGGCATTTGCCCTGTTGTCAGCGCGCTGACTTAGAGTGAGTCAGTGTGATTGTCTTTTCCAGACCCCACAAAACTGTGGGAAGCATTAATCACAGAATTGCTCCTGGACCATCTCTTGTTTATTTTCAATGCAGCTATTAAAAAAAATTAAAACTAAATAATCTGGAATAGAGAACTGTTTCTTGTAGCAGATTTGGCTGAAGATTTGATTTAAGTAGATTTATAGCTGTATTACTAATGGCAAAACCAGACACTTGACAAAATCCCAATTCTTACAGAAGAGAACGTGTTAACATGTGTTTGGTATTTACAGTGGCCTGCTAAGATTAAATGAAAACATCTGTTTGGCTGTTTTTTACTGTAGAGGAATTAGAAGAAAAAGTAGAGATGAACTCATGATCCATGATTTCCTTTCTTGTTAAAAAAGGATAACCTTTCTTGTTAAAAAAGGATAACTTTTCTCGTTAAAGAAGGATAACCTTTCTTGTTATTAAACATTTCTAAAACATTTCTCATTTTATCCATGATTTAAGAACTATGGATATTAAGAATGAGGAAGAGGTAAAATTGGCTTTCCATTATAAAGTTATTTATGAGCTAGAAGCACACTTGTTGGTTAGATTTTCACAGAACTGGATCAGAATTCCATCATTTGAAAATTAGGAGACATGAAGAAATGTCTTCCAGGGCTGATGCAGTTTGAATCTGGTGCTCAGGTTATGTTTAAAGTCTTCCAGTGAAAGCATCCCTTTGGACTGGAGAATAGGAGAAATTCATACAGGAGTGCCCTATGATGCACAATTTTCTTTAAGCATAAGGCATGCTTGCGTCCCTATCCCAGATTCCGTCTTAAAGTGGTTTCAGGGTTTCATCTTAAACAGAACATTGAGTCTACCTTGTCTTTCTTTGTTCACTTATCTCATAACTTAAACCTTTGATGTATATCTTTAGGAGAGCCAAAGCAGCTCTTTCATTTTTCCTTGACAGGGCTAAATTAGTTAAGAAGATCTGATTGCCTGTGTCAGTGGTAGAGAGGTTCATGGGACAGGAACTTTGGACCCTAAGTCTGTTTTTGTTGGATATGTAACTAGAATGAGAGTTGGTTTATTCTCCAGTCACAGACACTGTGTTCAGACAGACCAGCTGCTGAGATCTGAGCTGCTATCAGGACTCCATTCATGGTTTCTTGAAGCATTACATTATTGTAGAAATTGCCAGGCACAATGCACTGATGAAACAGCAGTTTTCAGTCATTTGTAGTTTCTTTTTTCTAGCTATTTATTTTTACTGGAATAGACAGGGAAATATTTGTTATTTGTATGTAATTATTCTTCAGGATATGTTATCTGTATGTATATTGACAAATGAACCTCCAACACTCTACAGGAGACTCCATTTACATTTCTTGGTTCTGTGGGACTGAGTGAAGGGTGTACACTTCTCCCTGTGTGGCCATACACATACCATGCTTAGGAGCAGGGTGGATGTGTGACCTGCAAGTATCAGTAAGGATTTCTGTTTGGCAGTGCTGTCATGTGAACATCTACGGTATAGACTGCCAGCGCATCTTGAGGGATACCTCAAAGTAATATGTTTTCTTTCTTGGTACTGTGAAGAACAGTCTATTGCAAGCTCAGTTAATTTTCTTATTAAATGTCAGGAAAATGATCACTGCAGTGAGGGAAGAGGAAAAGATTGCTATTTGCTTCTCTTCTGGTCATGAAAGGAAGCATTGAGGTTTTGCAAATGCAGAAATCTTTAGTGGGAGTCAGTGGAACAGTCAACAGAAGAAGTGATTGTATCCTGATACAGAGCATTTTAGGCTAAACTAAGAGAAATTACGTATTTCTCATAATCAGTTGTATTTCTTTCTTTTACTTCTTTCCCTTGTAGAATGCAGTTTTGCTTTACTGTGTGAAAGGAAAAATGTGATTACCTGGAAGCACAAAATGTGCAACATATGATAACTTAAGCCTGACTTATTATGTTTCAGTATTGTAAAATTCATTGTTCAAATGTCAGGACTTACCCCCAAAGTTATAGAAGTTCAACTTTTAAAAAATAAATTTAACTCTCTATTGGCTAAAGATAAAGTCAATGTTCTGAAGATTTATCTCTGCAACTACAAATCTAGAAATTAATAATTCCCTAATGAGAACTTTTATTCTTCTGAAATGTTAATTTAGTCAACTGAAGCGACAACAAAAAAGCACAAGAATTTCTGAGTTTTGCGAACAAATTGCAAGAGCTCGTAACTGCTATTCTGTATTTCCAAAAGGGTATTAAATAGTTTCCTTACATATTTGTTAGTATTTGTTACATTTTGATGACCAGGTTACTGGCACGATGCCTGACTTACTATTTTGTATTTAGGGTAACCGGGGACTACCTGGACTACCTGGACCCCGTGGAGCAAAAGGCGATGGCCACAAAGGTGAAGCTGTAAGTACAATTTTAATTCTGTATTTTGTGTTCTACAAAAAAAAAAAAAAAAAAAAAAAAATTACTGTGTGATAACTCAATATTTAGTTACTTAACTAAGTGCAATTAATCTTCTTTTTCATCCTTTAGCTAATTTAAATATTTCATATATGTTTTGAAGTCCTTTCCTGTCCTAGATACAATGCCAGTTCTACAGGCAGTCAGAACCGGGTATAAACTGTTTTCATTTCAGCATCATGAAAGCGATACCCTGTAATTCCATAAAAATCTTCATGGCTGCTCATACATGTTTAATACAATCACTGCTTTGAATTCTTTTCCTTCCCTTCTTCCCTCCTTCCCTTTACTGTTCTTTGTTCAGGATCTCTAATAGCATCTGCTTGGCTAAATCTTGCAGCCTTCAATTCCTTGGTTTTTCAGCTGCTTTTCATACTGGATGGATAAATCCTCTTTTTTGAAAATTTCCCCCCACCTCACCTTTCTGATGGTTAGTTCCAGAGGGGGTTAATGCCTGAGTATTCCAGCTGGCACATTCCATTACAAGGGCATATCATCCTAAATTTCGGTCATCCAAAGCCACACAGACATGTTTGACCAACCTTTCACTAGAAAGTGAAAATACTCTTGCCATCCTTCAACCACCATGTCAGACTTCCATTAACACTATTTCCTTTCTGTCTGTAATCCAGCTTTATTTCAAACTAAAACCACAAAGGCACTCCCAAATACACTGAGGTGGGACCTGAGTGCTTCCAAATAAGTCACGGCTGAGCTCCAATTTCCTAGCATTCAAGCTGATCCTGGGAAGATCCTTTGGGATCAGAATTAGTTCAGAGGGCATTCACTCAGAAATCCTGGTGTAATGCCATGTACCTGACATATTTCACAGCACGGAGGGACACTAGACCAGCTCAAGACTCCTTGGAGGGTCAAGGAGTGCCAGTAACGGACCCAGACCCATTAAAAAGAGGAAGTGCAAACAAATTAAAAAACCCTACTCTCATCCCAAATAAAAATGAAAAGCAAATGCAAAGGCAATCGTGAAGAAGGCAGTGGTGCAAACAGATGACTGATGAACCTTAAAATGCCTCATAGGAACTGAAGCTTTTAGCTTCACACATTAAGATATCTGTTTAAACTAAATGAAAAAGTAGTATTGGTAGATATAGAATCAAAGAGGTCAGTGAGAAGCTGAGAACTTTTCATTTATAGTTAGTCAAAGAATTCAAGAGAAGCCTGATTTGGTAACCATTGATTAATAAAACTATACAAATGCTGGTTGTAGTCTGCCCAGTCACAGGATGACAAACTTACATGTATGCACTTCCTGCATATCTATTAGTGACTACACAACAAAAAAAAAAAAAAAAAAAAAAGAAAAAAAAAAAGGCTTTGCTCTGCAGTAGTAGCCCCAAAATCATGTCTGTTCTAGGATTCCCATCTGCAACTGCCGTAAGAGTCATGCTTCCCTGCAACTCAGTCTCAGGCTTCAGTAAAAGCTGGCTGTGTTTCTCCCTGCCACTGAGTACACATCCTTGAAATGTGTGAAGGTTCTGTTGTGCTGTAGCATGCATCTTTCCCCTTTTCATGCCGCCATTCCATGCCGCATGATCTGGAAAGACCAACTTTGCAAACCACTGGCAGGCATGGACAAGATTTATGTAGCTATGTCTCTGTAGCATGATGGGTCAAAGACATCTGCCCTATGAATGCTGAAAGGGAAGCTAGCAATGCCTCCAACAGTAAGAAGGGCAGCTGAAGGGGCTGTGATGGATTGAGCAAGGAGTTCAGGAGAACAGACTATTGAACATCAGTACACCAAAGTATGTTAGGGTTACCCAACTCCCAAATTTAGATGGGTTAGCTCTAGTATCCCAGATATGTAATGTCTACAGTGTGCGATCGTGGAGCAATGTCTGCTTTCCCACTGGTTTCTCTGAGCTGAGAACAGCTCCAATATTCTTAAGTCAGGAGCTGGACTTTTCTTCCACCACTCAGGTTTCCACCTGGGACTGAGAATGACTGTTGCTCAGTACATATCGGAAATGTGGAACGTTTGACAAGATACAGCAAACCCAAAGAGATTAGTTACTATTGCTGAAATTCTCTTCTTTGTTGAAGAACACAAGTACTCTTCCTTTAGGACAACTACTGACATGCTTTATTCCTCTGCTGTACCAGGGACCTCCAGGACCAGCAGGCCCCCCAGGACCAGTAGGCCCAAAAGGTGTGGGAGATGCTGGACCAAAGGTACTTGTCGAATGGTAGTACATGCATCTGACTAGTGGACAAGGTAGACAAACATCTTCCGAAAAATGCATTAGGTTAAAATGGCATATATATGACAAAATGCTGTGATGTCATCTCCCACTTTCCATTTCAGTTAGAAGAAAAGCTTGCGATAGACTTTTCTGCCATGATGGGTACAAACCGATTCTTGCTTTATCCCCAGATTTGATGCAAATATGCAGGTTTTCCATACATCCAAAGACCCAGGATGTTTCTAGATGCTGGAGTTTCCATGTGGAAGTCAGAATCCAACACAGGCAGAGTATTGCCTAAAAATTATGCACTTCCTTTCTCCTACAGAAATGCAAGGGACGAGGCCCCAAAGGAGTCAGGGGAAATGTTGGTTACCTGGGACTAGTGAGATATTTTTAAAGTTCCTAGAAATGGATTCCTAAGAGAAGACTATAAACCTTCATCTATAATTAACATTAGTTTAGAGGCAAAACTTGGCAGCAAAAAAAAGAAACAAACCAAAACTGATAAAGGGATTAGAAATACAACATTGAAACATTTCCAAGTTTTTTTCATAAAACATGGAATAGCTAAAGTGTTACAAAGTTCTAAGCAGTATGTAATTCACCTAAAAAGTTGCATTGTAACTACGTTATAATAAGTTGGAAAAAAGAGACAAGACTAAAATCACACAAGAAATTAAAATATCCCACAGGGTGGTTTTATTAATGATTTCCTCGTTACATATGTGAAATAGGAAACAGGCAGCCTGTTGCAGGAGAAAGCAAAATAAATATTGCCCAAACAAGTTTTTTCCCAAACAGAAAAGGAACTTTCAACTTCAGTTCCCAGAACATGAGAATTCCCATTCAAAATAAACAAAAACAATAACCTCTGAAAAACATATCCACAATAAAGGAAAAACTGAAGGACATTCATCCTTAGAAGAACCTGACCTTAGAAGGGCCATAGAATGGCCTGACAGTGGGGTCTGGGAAGCCTGGCTTTGTCCTCCTATTCTGAATTACCGTTTATCAATCTAAGACATTTCACATAAAGTAATGCAAGGTCTGGCCCATGACACAAACTACTAAAGAACTAAAAGTAATTTTGATTATGTTATTCATACATACGGCTAAACTAATTAGATTTTTGTATATGAGATTATATCTTTTCCAAATCGAGATAACACACTTGATGTCATACAGTCTTATAAGACATTTTTCTTGGTACTACAGAAAAACATTTCATTAAAACCCTAGAATCTTCTATTAAATTATTAAGGCAGATGTTGATAAAATGTAACTTATGACTACAGAATGTCTGGAGGCATGATTATGTCTGGAATTCCCCATCACTTCCTAAATGCATAATTCTGGAAAGTAGTGTTTCCCAAAGAAAAGGAATTGGAAGGTCATGTCAGATAATCAAATAAGATGATCTCCCACTGTGATGCCATGGTTGAAAGATTACAAACCCCAGAAATATAAATCAGAATTTCAGTGGGAATATAGGGGTTTAATATAAAGAAATTTGAGTTAAATCAAAAATGGAAATAAAAGATTTTTTTTTTAAGTGAAAGGAAACCACTAGAATAATTTCAGTGAAATTTTGCATGACTGGAATTTTTGAAATCAATATTTGTGACTGTGTTTCTGAAAAGTATCACAAATACACACGTTATACAGAAATGACCTGTGTTGTATTAGTTGAACACTACCAAATAGTAACAAATTTGGCAGTAAGCCCATTATTTCAACCTGAATTTGACAGAGCAAAAGTGAAATAGCTGTGACCACAAGGTGAGGCTCTTATAATTTAATAATATTTAATTACAACAGGAAATAGTATAATGGAATATCTAGTAATAGAAACTCTTATCCTAACTCATTATCTGTAAAGAAGCCAGCAAAAGATTAGCCAAAGGCAAGCAATTGTTATCACTATTCTCATGTGTTTTCTGAGAATTTCAGGTCAGATCAGGGTTGTCATGTAAATTAAAAGGATCTTCCTGATTTCCATCAAGTCATCTCTATTGTCACAAAAATTGTCAGAATTAGATAGCTTGATTTTAAGAACCAAATTGTTGAAAAACATGGATGCAAAGGAAGCTGTGTTTTCAGGTTAACAGAACATGGCCTCCTGTGTCCGTGGGAGCTGGCTACGATACAGCCTCAGGAGCAAGAACTCAGCACATGCAGTCAGTCTAGTTCAGGCAGCCACATGTACAAACACAGGGTCTTCTGGGGTGATCTGCATGGGTGTTTTAGACTGAATCAGAAATGTGCTGTTGAAGTGAACCTCCCAGTGGACCCATTTACTGTTCTTTGGGTTCCAGACCAAAAAGAGGTCTGAGCGGTCCCACAACCCAGGAAATGGATTTCCTTTAGATGAAGCTAAACTAGATGGTCTGATCTGGAAGTGCTCTTAATGTACTTCTACCCCCAGCAGGTGATCAGTCCACAGCAGCAGACCAGGCAGGTCTCTTCACATTGCATACAGTGTAAACATCAGGCTGCAAATTCACTGCTGTTGGGCCTGTAGCACTATTTGTTGATGGACACATAGAGTTAGAAGCTGCCTATCAAGCAGAGGTTTCTACTTGTAATAAACAGTCGTGGGGTAGATTCAGAATCATATATCATATGTGATATATGATATCATATATTATATTCATAACCATATCCATGGGTTACGGAGAAGTGGCATCTTGTTCTAGGAGGAGTTGTATTACAAAGAACCCTGCAGAGTAGCTGTCTGCAAGTAACACAACAACATTAGGGCAAATCATGCTCACATCAAATTTTGTCTGAAAAGTTTTGCGTGGATCTACAGGTTTGATTGTGTTGCAGTGTGATATTGCCCATCAAATCTGGCTGCTCACAGTAGTGCTTATCTAACAGTCTCTGTCAGAAAATAAAAAAACCCCTAAGAGTTAAAAACATCTGGTAAAAATGTAATTTGTATTTTTTACTTTATAATAGGTAAATTTCTTTTTTATGATGCACCTAGATTGGTGCATTAATCCTGTGGGGGAAGATGCATGTTGGTTCTATAAATGGGAGAGCATCTGTAGCTTTTGCAGTGTGTGACTGCTGCACCAAAGCATGCATTATCTGACTAGTCACATCTGGGATTTAATTCTGTGCATCCACGCTAGACACGTTGTAGAGTACACTCGAAAAAAAGAAACAAAGTATATAAACATCTCTTCTCCCTCCCTGGTTTTTTGTTCCTCTTTGCTTGTACAAAGTTTTGAATTCTTAGTCTTGACATAACTTCCTGGTAACAAAGGTGCCACAAGGAAAAACAATTCACTTGAATTGCAAGAATTCCCCCAGAACTTAGTTCATAAAATGGACAATCTTCTGTTTTTTCAAATAAAAGGTAAGTGCACTGGCTACCTCTCATCCCTTCCGCATTAAAAAAAAAAAAAAGAATATAAGAACAGCAACAGCCTCTGCATATAAAAAAGAACATTTATTTGATAAAAGAGACTCATAAATTTACACACTTGTTAGTTTGAAATTCCTTTGAGAATCATTATATAGGAATGTTCCACTCAGCTGAATCAGAGCTCTGTTCTCCCCGCTTTCAGAAATGGCTCACATATGTGCACACTGCTAGATAGGAATTTTATGTAACAGAGGTCAAATTGACATGAAAACAAAATTGGAACATGTGGGATGCATTCAATCCTGGCAGCACCCTATTTTCTGTAGCATTAAAACAGAAGCACATAATGTCAGAATATAATAAAAAATGGATTTAAAAGCACTGTGGCCAACTAGGAGGTGGGTTACAGACATTCAAGAGCAAGAGCCCAGCACTAGAAATAAAGCAAGCTTCATTCTCAGTAACTGGATAGCAGAAGGATTATTAAAACCCCTAGTGTAGTCCCTAGTGCATGAACATTTGGGCTGGGTCCAGTTGCAATATAAATAACTTTTGCAGCTTGGGCCCTGTCTATTTGAACTAAAATGTGGGAAGTAGAGATGCAATGTATTTTTTTTAATATGTTCTTCTTTACAAATACCATTATATCCACTAGCTCTCACTAAAGAGAGTATTGCAGTGTCTGTTGTATGTTTCAGTATCAAATATACATGCTTCACAGTAAATGAGGTGTATATATTTGGAAGGCAAGATTTATTTTTCAGGTGACCATTTAATGAATTTTCTTGAACAAATGGTATGGAATAGACATTGGAATCCCACACTTTACACTGTCTTGACTCAGCTCTTTATTTCTTGTTTCAGTGGTGTTTTTCTAGTTCACTGTTTTGCTGATGGTGACAAGCTTGTCTACAAGAACAATACAGGAAATAAATTAGACCTCATCAAAGAACAATACTAATCCTTCTTGAAATTAATTCCCTGGAGGACAGTTTAATGTCACACCTTAGAAAAAAAGAACTGCTCCACTTCGCAACTCATAAAGCAAAATAAAAGTCTTTTTCTCTAAGCCAAGAAATACAGAAACTTTAAGGATTACGATAAAGCTCTACAAAAGAGCTTTTCAGTGAGACATCTGGTATTAACTAAACATGTGAGGCTAAAATTCGATCCTTCACCTGCAACGACCCTGTGTAAGAATGTGTTACCCATGGGAGGAAAAGGCAGATGACTTCAAGTCACCCTTACGCTCTTTTTGGTCAGGGCTGGTCTAAGAGCAGGTTGTAGGTATATTGGATACTGGACCATAAGGAATCATTTACTTGTTTGGTAACCTCCCATTCAGCTTCCATCACAGCAGCTTACAGGCTATTTCACAGGCCATAGCATCCCAGGATCTCCTAAAAAAACTTACAATGCAAAGTCTTACCTGTATATCCACATCTTAGCAATAGCACTTCTGACAGGTTTCAGAGGGAGGCTTGGGCAGGCACAGCTTTGGCTTCTCTGCACAACTTCTGCTCATGAAGAGTTCTCCTACAAACAGCTTAAGTTAGTATTATGGTTTACAAGGACATTGAGGACCAACAATTATTTCTTTGAGAATAGATGGTACTAAATAGGAAGATGACTACATTTGCCCAGACTCTCAGTATTTCCTAGTATTCTCAAGCTAATTGTAAGAAAATGCATTGACAAATTGAGAAACTGGGCATGTTTTACAAGGTCAGGAATATCTACCATTCATCCCACTGCAGAGGGGCATTTTCCAGCACCATGTGCGAGACTTAAGTGCTACAATCTGTAAGTACTTAAGATTGTAATCTTTAAGAGTTTATAGCTAGAATTTGGCGGGGGGCAGGGGGGGAAGGCAAAAAGTTCAAGGGCATTGCCAATATTTTGGCTCTTTGCATTAGTAGGGAAGGTGTGATATAAAAGCCTCAGGTCATCTGAAGAAGAAAACTACTAAAGAGAGTAGCTCTCTCTTTAGTTCCCTTTTCCAAACCAGACTAATCAAAACCAACAAACTCCCCTCTCTGATCGAATCTGACGGAGAAATTTCCTCCTGACTGAACATGGCAATCAGTTTAACCCAATCAGCTTGACACACCAGTTTAAAGCTAAGAGAATCCATGTACTGTGCCTATGTCCTGACTCAAATTCGGCAGTCACCAGTGCTTTGGAAGAAAGAGGAATTGAAAATAAATTCAGAAGCCAAATGTTACATCAAGAAGGAAAGCATTATAAACTCAATCTGTTTCAGCCTTTGGATTGAGAGTTCCCACCTCTCCAGATCCATCAAACCTGAGCATTGTTTGTGCCCTAATATATTTACATACATAGCACATATGTCGGGACTTCGCATAAGAGTATCATAGCTAAGATAGCATAAAAAACACAGACTGGAGTGATCTCTAGCTAGAGATTGAACCTTGAGCGTTTCGCCTAAAAGCAGTCATTACAATGACTGCACACATTCCTCCCAGAAAGTGAAGGAAGTCAGTAAGAGTCTGTACTTCTGTTTCCTTCCTTTCCAATCAGTTTGATACGTTGTTTCTTTTCACATACCACAACTCAAGTGTCATCTGTGATTTTTGTGATTCATACTTGCACCTCTCTCCTAGTTAGAATGCTCCCTCTGCAGGCACAGCCATTTTTACAGCTTTTCCAAGAGCAAAATCAAGTACAATGAAGAATTTTTATAATGAAATTTTTTATTTTGTGAAGAAATACAATTTCTTCTTGGCTCTGTTCTTAATATATTGGATGATCAATAGCTTATCAGAACATTTCTTTCTTTTGCACTTGCCTGTACAGGCATAGGTTTAGGGACATTTGCTAAACCTGATTCAGAATTTTCTGCATCACTCTGCATCTATTTTCTGCACCTTATCAGTTACAGATTTTTTTTTCTTTGCAAACTGATGGGAGTTTTCTAGTATGATGTGCTGAATGTGTGCCTATTCCCTCGTTTGTACAATTATGGACTGAGGAAAACAAAACTGCCTCTTATATCCCCATGCCTTCCCCCTATCAGTAATGTTCCCTGACCCCCATCTTCTTCACTGGGCTCATCTGCAGCACGAGGGGCAGCACCAGGCTCTGCATTACCCGCGTTCCCCCTGGGCAGCCAGCTGCTGCCTTCTGTCTGCCTGCTGGTTAAGGGATGAGCCTCCTTTGGGGTTTTTCCCCACTAAAAGCATAAATTTTATCTCTCTCCTTTACCGAGCCTCCAATTATTACCAAAACTGACAAAACTGAGTATGCTCAAGGCCTCTACATTTCTGATGAATTTGGCTGAAATTGACTGAGGAGTTCAAAATATACTGGGAGGAAAAAAGAGGACTAACACAGACAAGCAGAAACACAGGCAGAGTATCACTGAAGCCTCATTCCCTTAAGAAATCAAGCTACACATACATGCATTAAGGCTTTTTAAAAAACAAAACAAAACAAAGAAAGGGCTGTTCTTTTCGTTCTTCTATATCAATGCTATTAAAATTCATTTAGTTTTCATAAACACATTAGTTTGACAGTTCTGGAAATTAAATGTCTCTAGTTTCAGAACAAGCACAGTATCAGTAAAGGGCACGATCACTCTTGTGTCCCACTAGTCCCACTGTTGTGTCCCCTGTCCACCCTGGTAAGCCCCTGCAGAACGTGATGGGAAAATGTTGTTGTTTCCAAATGAGTTTGCTTTCCTTTTTCTTCTGTAGCTGATAAGTTTGCAAATTAGAGTCCTTAGTCTGTTGGTGATTTTGATCACATGGACCTTTGCTTGGGGAATAATGTTCTTTATCTAGAGCTTAAATAATATTGGTGCCTGCATTTTGGCCTTTTTTTCTATCTATAAAGCAACTGTTTATGAACGTAACATCTGTTTGTTTTGTTTTTAAAACTCAGTAGACTGACTGCCTCGTAAGTGGATGAAAGATGTAACACTTAATAGGTAATAAATTACTGATGTTTCTGTGACTATTTTCAGGGAGACCGTGGAATGAGAGGCTATCCTGGGCCCCCGGGGCCACGGGGAAGCGGAACAGTTGGTCCCAAGGTTGGTACGATGCCGTGTTGAAGCTTTTGTGCTCTTTTGTGATGCTGGCTACCAGACTCTCATCTCTCAGACACCAAAATATCTTCTTCAGTTATTGATTTACATTGCTGCAACTGCAGGAGAAATCAAGCATAAAAACATGGGCACTGACCATATGCTTCTAACAACTGGATTAGGAAGGAAAACTAAGTGCATGAAAATTGCATTTGCAGCTAAAATTTACGAGATTACAGCTGGAAATTGAACAGTTCTATCAGGTTGATAAATTAGTTAAATAATGCGTTTCTTCTGTATCTATTCTATTTCCAGGAGATTCTTTTGTGGTGGAAAGTATGTTTAATGTGAATGTTATGTTTGCAATTTATGCTCAATTAAATTGAATCCAATTAATTTCATTAGTAAAACCATTAGGAAAGAAACATGAAAACAAAAAGTTAATTCTATAAGCAGCCAGCATGTGACATCTGGGCAATTTTTTCCTCCCTCCACTAAAGTGATTTATAATTCAAAAAGACATACTGGTAAGAAAAGAAATTTAATGCATGCCTGTATTTCTTTATTATAGGTGTATCCATCAATTATTTTTACAAAGGCAATGAGGAGAAACATTGTGTATATTTCTCCACTTTAACTTAAGTTAAAAATAGACACGCCTTTGTAACTTCTTCTGTGATTTCCTTAGCAGAGGTTAACAGAATTGTCCACTGCCATTTTGAATAAACTAGTATCTACATGGAGAAACATTGATATTACCAACCTGTTACAGAAATGCAATGAGCAACAGAGCATGAATATTTTCTCAGGATTTATATCTGACTGCCTTGCTTTCTGAAAGCTGCAGCAATTTCGGTACCTTGGTAAATCATACAGACACAGTCTGTTTAAAAAAAGTAAGTTTGGACTGGATGTCAAAATCCTACAAATGTGTGACACTATGTGCTGCTTCCACAAAGCCTTTGAGAATGAAAAATGTGTTCTCTGTGGCGAAACGATGTTTTATTTTCAAGGGTGAGGACCTGCTTGTAGCATCTAGTTCTGGAGATAAGCTGTTTAGCACAATGTTTTCTGTGAATCCCTGCTAATAAATATATAGATGAACAGTATTTTTCACAAGAGGTTCTGTCAAAGTTTGTGGCAAATTTTTTGTCTACACAGATGAGAATGATGACTTTTCAAACATCACCAATATCCAGAATTAAAATATTTAGACCTTATATTTCTATTTAATGATGACCAAGTTTTGATATACTTTTGCCTAAATATTCAACATATGCAAAATGTAGGTAGTTTACATACCACTGAGTGAATTCCATTTACTGTATTGGAGCACACTGATTGTTTATTTTAAGAGAGTAATCAAAAATCCAACCTGAATTCTATAGAAACTTTCATGAAGCTTGGTCAAATTTCAAAAGCTTTTTTCGACTAAAAATAAAGGAAAAAAAAAGGGAAAACAAATATTTAATTTTGATGTTATCAAAGGGATATGCTTCACTTTGTCACTTTGAAGTGTTAGATAAGCCTGGCTCCAAAGCAGAAGGGCTTTACCTGGCTCTGACTGTATCGACACAAATCAGCAGGTGCTGCTTTGGCTTTTCTCTCTTCCCCTCCCACTTACAGTTTTCTGAATGACTGGTGCTCCCAGAGACTGTGGCACCACAGGGGCTTGGCATATATACAGGGTGCACAAGAACTAGCTAACATGCCTGGCAGATTTACTCGCGTTGGGTTTTATTGCTCTCGTCCTTTGTGCCTCTACTGTTGTGCCTCCCTTGTGTGGAGCGATTGCATGAAGCTGTTGTATAAAGATGGTTTCTGTTGGTTTCTGCGTGGGAAAAAGTGGGGAAAATGTCACACTGTGTCATGGGCAAATTTTATTCTTTAATTATTTTCAGCTTCTTTGTTCCTTTGCTTTCCTGGGAATTTGCCAAGGATAATTACTAAGGCCTACATTGAGAAACCATAAAACAAAGAAGAATCAGAACTAGAGTCTTTGACATGGTTTTATTTTTTGCTTGCAGTGACTTTGAGATGACTCCCTTAGTGTTACCAGCAATAGAGTTTACCTCCTAATTCTTCTTGTTTTGCCCCACTGACTGTTATAGGGTATTATGGGACAGAAAGGCTTGCCTGGTCCACCCGGGCCCCCTGGCGACAGCATACAAGGAAGCAAGGTAATCCAGTTTAATGTGATATCTGCCCAGTTTCTTCTCAAAACTTAAGGAGATTCATTGTCTGTTTTTCTCTTTGTCACTGAGTCACTGAACTCCTGCAAATATCCATTGTATATTTAAGTTTCTTGTTCATAAGGTATGTAATATTTACTTTAACTGTTGAGTTTTCAGTATTGGTGGCATCCAATTGCTCTCCTATTATTCTTGTCATTACAAATATATTTAACCTGGAAAAGAAGTCTCATCTCTGCTACATCTTACTGATTTACATAGATTTAAAGGATGCTCCAAAGAAAACATCCAGGGTTTTCTCTAGATGCCCTTGTAAAAGACAGTAACAGAGATCTACTACATCGAAATAAGGCAAACACCACACACAGGAATATAAAAGAAATTAACCAGTCTCCCATATAGTCTTCATCAGGTTTTTACTCACCTAGTTCCAGCCATAACCACAACTTCTCTCCTTATAAGGAGAAACACAAACATGATAACGTATTCTGAACATTCAAAGTTTGTAAATTGCCTTGTCATAAATGTGTGGAAGAAAATTATTAAAACTGGAGGCTCTAGTGGAGAACACCCCAAATTTCTCCTATTTCTCTTAAATCAATGTGTTTAAAGTTGAACATTTGATAGAGTATTTCCCTGGATCAGGAGGACTGTGCTCAGCTCTGCAACTCTAGGTTATCACACCACCAGTGATTCAGTAAGAGGAGCACTGTTTTAGTTGAGTTAAGAAAGATGCCTTTCTATACTGTGGTTGGCTGTAGACACTAAAGCCACCAGGGATTTCATTGACAAAAGAGGGTTTTGTTGGAAAATAGTGACATGCTAAAACAATAACAAAAAAGTCATTAAAATGCACCTTGTTGGCAAAATGTTTCAGAGGAGAACCTGTCTTTGGTTCGGCATGGAATTACTTCATACACGCTTTACCAGAAAAGCACCTATTCCTTCTGAATTTGTTTTGTTCAGTACTTGCTCTGATTCCAGCTTCAGTGTCTTCTATTTATATATTCATGTTCAATCATTTCCCTTTTTATACTGCAGAGAGCCCTTCCTTTTTTCACTGTGAGGTGTTTCACAGCAAAAAACATATTTTACTGTGTTCTTTCTTTTCTCCTTATTGTAAAACTCTCTTTAACAGATTCTGATTTATCTCATCACAGGACTTTCCTCGACAGAGATCTCTACACGGTTAGAGTCATGACTGTCTAGACCTTTTGTTCTGATCTGTTTGCAGTTTTCTTCTGTATTAATTGTTATCAGTAACCACAAAGCTATTATGTATTTTAATGTGAGGGCATAGGAACCTCTTATTTTCTTTTCTTCCTTTCTTTGCTGAATCTCTGAAGGCTCTTTGTTCTATTCTTGTGGAAAATAGAAGAATTTCTGCCATCTCTGTATGGCTTTATGGTATGGGAAAACTATTTCCTGCCTGGCTTTAATAGACATTTCTGATATATTTCCAGAATCTATATCTAGAATCTATCTTGGGATATATCTTTGTTAATTCTACGGGTATGCGAGGTTATTTATATAAGCACAATTGCCATTCTGAACAGAAATATTTCAGAAATCAAATGCTGAATGAAATGAAAATCTGATGATGCATGAAAAAAATAGATTATGTAATATTTTTTCTGTTCCTGAAAAAGGTAAAGGTTAGTCAAAATATGCTCAGAGTATATATATATATACACACATCTATCTATCTCTCTATCTATCTATCTCTCTCTATATAGATACACACAGAGTTTTGGATGTTATGTTGGCACTGCTATGAATAAATATCTAAGGCATATTTTAGAATTGTAGAGAACTCAGTTCCATCATGGAGGTTTTCCAGTGGAAAAACATGGTGCACTGACCCACACTGTCAGACAAAGGCATGTTTGTAATGTAGGGATGTGGAATTTAGGGATGTAAGAAAGTTACATGTGCTATGGCTATGGAAGGTCTTTGTCTTTGGGTTGGAAACCAAAACTGTAATGACGTGGTGGATCAAATTCAGGTGCTATTATTTCTATAGCATTCCACGAGTTGTGTAGTACAGTCTTGTCATTTAAATTTTCTTCCCTTAACAATTGCTTTTTTAAGTTATGATTATTTTTATATACTTCTTAGGAACAATTTCTTTCTGAGCAACTTTGGTAACTATCTGGCTCCTGTAGTACCTGTTGCCTCCATATGCTGATGCTTGTTGAGCTTCTATCTGTCTCTTCTGTCCTATCTCTTCACAGCCATGTCAAGCTTCATTCTTTTTGGCCACTCTTCATCAGCTTAAAACTACTGTACTCCTGCATTTGAACTATCAATATCACTCCAAGTATTTTTTTTTATATACATACATAGAGCTCAGTCTGCATATGGTAAGAATGGAATGTCAAAAATGAGATGGCTTTCGAGTAACTTTATGTTGATAGCTACATTCACAGGTCTTTTTTTACGCTCGGTTTCCTTGCAAAACCACAGTCTAGACATTCTCAGATCTGCACTCAGTTCATAGAATGACATTTTTACATAGAAGTCTGCTTATTGATCAATAATCTAGCAGGATATTAGGGTCAGGGATCCAAGGGTCTGCATTTTTACATGCATACCACTTTGGTTTTTATGGTAAGACTGTTGTTCAAATTTGAATTTAATTACGTACCTGGATTGAACTGGCAAAGTAATAAATATTTTTAAATTAATACAGCATACTTCTTGGTTTTTACTAAATGTTCAGTTATGGTATCTATGATAAATCCTTCTTATGTTGATTGATTGCACAAGTAGAGGAAGCAGGATTTGGTTCTGCGTTTGATGTTTTAAAGGATAAAACTCGTGTGTGCTCATGAGAAATGTCAACTGTACAGGTATGACTTTTTTTAGAACAGTAGGTCTTATTCAGTTTTCATTGCCTGAACACCATCCTAACAATGTCAAATGGGCTGTACCAAATTACAGCAATAAATCTATAGTTTTGTCAGATCTGATGTTTATTATTAGTGAAGGACCACTGGAATACACGACATATCCTAATTCTGGTTCATATGTATGTGCTTTGCAGATCTGCAAAGGTGTTAATCAGGAAGCTGTGTGATGACCCAGGTCAGGAAGGATAGTGAGTCCCAGTGCTGGACAGCAAGCATTGAAACAAGCTGGCACACTGTTCCACCATGTTTAAAAGCCATTTGCATTAATACCCTACAGGAAGGACCCAGGAAGCACAATCCTGCTAAAAAGTGACTTAAAGTAAATTAGTCTAAATAGTCACTGTGCGTTCCTACAACAATGCAAAACAAATTGCTTTGTGCACCCCATTCATTGCCTCAGGAATATTTCTTATTTGCAGGAATTTTTTTTTTCCCAAGTGAATCAGCTATGTAATTTGGTGCATCACACTTTCTTTTCCAGTCTCCAGAGTCTACATAACAGTGTCTGAATTTTTGCTGCTGTAAGAAATTGGGGAGAGGGGAAGGGGAGAAGTTCTGCTTACAGAGGCAAGAGGCTGCTGGTTAGCATGTCAGCGATAGGTAGCCCTGATGGCGAGCAGAGTATTTTAGCTCCCCAAGTTAGGGCTAGTGGACCAAGAGGGTCCTGCAAGGCAGGGCTGTAAAGGCAGTGCTCTGGTGGAGATGTGAACAGTGGAGTGCAGTGGGTGCCTTTGCCTAGCACGGGGCAAGACCACAACATGCCCATGTGCAAGCAGAAGCTCCCATCTCAGCAGGATCTCAGTCAAATCTGGAATTAGGACAGGGAAAACCATCCATGGGCCATGACTTGTAGTATACTGCCTCTTCTAGGAGCTGCATCTCATTGTCTAATTCCTGGTGAATTCCCAACTCATGGGAGTCAGGAGCCTTGAGTACATGGAAGAGAAGGTTGACTTGGCTGTGCACTGTGCAGCTGCTTCTCCGTCTGTAGAAATCCATAAGTCCCTATCCAGCACAGCAGGAATGGTCAGTGGTCAGTCCTTCTGCACTAGTGTGCCTTTGGTGAAGGCTGGAGTCTTGATAAATTTGGAAATATTTTTGTATTTCCCTGCCCATCATGAGCAATATAACCCCTTTAGTCCCATTTGTGAGCAGCTATACAAGTATTAGTAAAAGGTGTTTTAGTGAGACAGTCTGAGAGCTCTTGACTGAAAGATAAAACAGACTGACCTAGTACTTGCACCTCATAGGCTAGGTTTGGTACAGGTGATGACTGCTCCTGATCTCACTGACAGTCTCTGGAGCTGGTCTTGGTATCTGCACCGGGCACTGCTGTTACATGAATTATGTATGTAATGTGAATGACAGTGGAGCATTTATGTGCCAGGGAATATAATCACCCCGGCTGGGTTTAATATGTATACAGCAGTTGATATGAAAAAAATATTTGTGTCACCCTATTAAATAAAGCAGGAAAGTTTCTGGAAGCCAGATGCTGTGAAGGATTTTCTGTATTTATTTTATAACAAGTGTGTTTTATAACATGTATGCCTACACCGCTAGCATGAACATGCTTTTCAAGTCTGTGTGCATGCAGCAGGGCATGTGTAACAATCATTATAAACAAATTTGAACTTTCTAGCTGGACTGATACTGTCTTTTGAAGTATCAGCAAAAAGATGTTCTGCTCTCCACATTGTGAAAAGCAGAGATGTCTTTTTATTTACTGAAGATCAGAAAAACTAAGTCAACCCTGCAGAGATTCTGGGTGTGTATTTCTAGAGAACCTGTGTGTTGGACCTGGTTTTACTCCTTGTAGACTGGATGAATAACTCTCTGAGCCTCAGTGAGGTTACTTTTGTCTTTCATCTGTTTCAGTGAAATGACAATATGTCATTTAATTAATCAGGAAAAAAAATTCTTCATTATATACTTTATAAAGGCTTCATATGTGTTCTGAATTATACCCAATTGCTTATTTCTCCAGCTTCAGACCACTTCCGTCTTGAAAATTATGTGCTTCACTGCATAATACAAATGCCTGGCTTTCTCTATGATGCAGAATGTTATAAAGTGAATGGATTCAGCACAGATTTTACTTCAATTTTCAGTAAACTTACTTTCCATACCCTGTTCAGGGAGAAAAAGGAAATCAAGGTTTTCCTGGACTAAAGGGATCAATAGGAATTGGCCTTCCTGGACCAAAGGTAAATCCTAGGTTTGCGGTAAGGAAAAAAAGGTGATTTTTTTTTTTCTTCCTTTATTGGTTATTTGGTGTGACAGGTTTTTGAAGATAAATAGAAGGCAAAGACATTGCCTTGTATAACTAGCAAGGTAAGTGCCTACTTCTTATTGTCAGCTTTGGAGTCTGTGAAAATCCTAATTGTCATTAAGGAACAGGTTCTGAAGTAGGATCTAGAATGAGATCATACCTGTTTGCAGGAGAATAATATCAGTCAAATTATGTATTCAGTTATCATAGATATTTTTCAGGTATTACAAAACGTCCTTTTATTTGCCAGGTTTTGACAAAAAAAGAATTGCTTTTGCTTTTTGACTAATGTCTTTTAAGGGCTTTGTTTTATTTGACTCATTTTTTTTACAATGATTGAAGCCCAAGCTTGACTCTCTCCTTACTGAACCATTTCCTGGTTGATGCAAAAATTCTAAGAATTTCCTACACATACATATTCCCATGTAAAAAATTTTGCGCAAGGAGAATTTAAACACTTTGTCTATTTATTAGTGATTTTCAGATGTGTGGCTTCTGATGGGAGCAGTTGAGCCAAAGGAAACCAAGGCTCGTGGTCAATGTGGATGTGCAGACCAACTATGTGCATACACACGTGAGAACAGTGTGCCCAGGTGGAATGAGTGTTGATGTAAAGGCATGATGCAGTACACCACCTTTAATTCACAGCATATGCCTGGGCCAGCTGGGCAGCCCCTCTGCAATAATTACAACAGAGCTGAAATATTGAATTTATGGTGAAGGCTCTGTCTGGGAAGCCTGAGAAAAAAAACCCATGGCAGTCTTCATGGGAGAGCAGAGATGATCAGGCTCCCTAACTTTGAGAAGTTACCCAAAAAACAGTTCAACCTCCTCTGTAGTCACCTGAGGTGGGCAGTTACTCATTCAGAGCCCCAGCCATTTGTTGCCTGCACTTACAATGTTCATGGTGCTATGGTCTACACTAGCTCATTATATAACACTTTCTCAGACTTCTGTATTATTCAAGCTACTACAGCTTGCAGCTTTTATGCAAGAGTGAATATCAAGCTCTTCCACACAGATCCAAATTTCTGCCTCCTAATTCTATTTTCTCTCAGATGCCAAATGCTACATACTATAATAATAACTGCAATATTTTCACTGTTCTTCTTCTTGTATCTTCACTAATCTTCATGACCCAATGTAAATCTCTCAAAATACCCACCATTTTTCTGTTTGCTGGTGATATAGCAGACTTGTCACACATGAAAAGGAATGGTTTAGTTCAGTAGGAATTTCATATAAGTGCCAAATACCAAAGAGATCAGGTTTTACTATATTTATGTGTAAGAGAGCAGCACCACCACCGCAGTCAGTAGATCATATTTGCTCTCCCTTATGCTGACATTAACTTTGAGGTCAGATTCAATTCATGGACAGGCAATGGGAAGTAATACCCTTTGCTGGATATTATGATTCTGTGAAATAGAATAGAAACTGTCTTCCAAGAGCTTACTTTGTGGAGACTGGTTTTCTTAACACTGTGGAGGAGCTATGTACAATTTTCAGGTTTATACCAGTTTGAGTAAGGTAAGAATTGGACTGAGTCAAAAGGGTTCCTTAAAATTGATAGCAGTCACCTCGGTGAATGCTGTAACACAGGAGGTATCTATGTGATTCCATTGGCTGGGTAATTGTTGTGGTTTAACCTCAAGCAGCAACTAAGCACCACACAGCCACTTGCTCACTCCCCTCCGCCAGTAGGATAGGGGGAGGAGAACTGGAAGAGTGAAAGTGAGAAAACTCATGGGTTGAGATAAGAACAGTTTAATAAGTGAAATATTATTACAATAATAATAATTTTAATGAAAAGGAAAGTAACAAAGAGAGAGAAATAAAACCCAAGAAAGACAAGTGATGCAAATGAAAACAATTGCTCACCATCAACTGACCAATGCCCATCCAGTCCCTGAGCAGTGGCTCCCCCAGTCAACCTTCCCCCATCTTTATACACTGAGCATGACGCCATATGGTGTGGGACATCCCTTTGGTCAGTTGGGGTCAGCTCTCCCAGCTGTGTCCCCTCCCAACTCCTTGTGCCCCCCCAGCCTCCTCGCTGGTGGGGTGGGGGAGAGGCAGAAAAGGCCTTGGCTCTGTGTAAGCACTGCTCAGCAGTAACTAAAACATGCCTGTGTTATCAACACTGTTTTCATCACAAATCCAAACCATAGACCTGTACTAGCTACTGTGAAGAAAATTAACTCTATCCCAGCCAAAACCAGCACAGTAATAAAGAGGAATAATATAAAAATGGACAGTAACCTAGATAAATTTTTAAGCATTCAAGTGTCAAGTGAAATGTAAGGTGGTCAGTAACTTCCAGAGAGAAGTAAAAAACTGTCCTACACAATCTCCTTGAATAAAAGTCTAATTTAGAACCTGAATCTTTTGAGAGTATGTTTCATACCTGCATTATGTGAAAACTGTCTCTTGAAATACCATAATGTTGAACACTTTCTCTTTTTGGAAATCAGAAGGTCTAGCCACTTGAGGAAAAAAGTGTAGAATTGCTTCTAAATGTGAAACTACCTATTTTCCAATGGATGTAACAGTCCACGCATGCCTTTTCCTCTGTTCTTTGCAAGCTCCCAGTTTGTCATGTGGGTTTTATACAGAGCTGGTGTGAGTTTCAGTACATTGGCTGATCTGGGGCAGTTACGTCTCTCCATAGGTCTGAATTAACATAGGTCCAGTATAAACATTGTTTTAGAGTTCAAGAAAATCAAAGAAAAGTAAAAAATTATATATTCTCAACATTTGCTTAAAGATGTCTTTACCCCTCACTCCTGAATTAAGGTGATTTTTTTCATGGAAGTTTCTTAAAGATGTTTTTACTGCCCATCTTGCTTTCTCTGAGAGCCTGCTTTGAGATGTTATCTTCATAATACATACAGGATAAACCAGCCACACAAAAAAAAAAAAAAATCAGAAAATTTATCTTGAAAGCTCATTGAACCATAACTCCAGCTCTGACTATCAACAAAACTGGAGTTACTGACTGTGTTTAATACGGTTGTTTTAAATTAGGGAGACTATGGAGATAAGGGTGATCCAGGGAGCAAAGGTGCCAAAGGAGAGATTGGAGACCCAGGACCTCCAGGACCAAAGGTAAAACACACTTTTCATATTACTTAATTTTACACAATAGACATTAGACAAATTTGGCTTTGTTAATTATCTCACTCTACATATTTTCAGGGAATTTGGGGAAGAAAAGGTGAACCTGGTCTTTCGGTAAGTACGTACATGTATTAACTTAAAAGATAAAAGTTTATTTTGGGAAAATATTTATAGGTTCTGTGACATTATGCAAGGTTGTTTATGGACATTGCATTGCCTGTATTTTTGTAAATAAATAAATAGATAGATAGATTTCAGCATTCTTAAAACTAGAACACACAGCAAATTAATTAATACTCTTTTTCAGAGAGAAGAAGTTATCAGACTTATCAGTGAAATATGTGGTAAGCATTCTAGTATGGAAAAAAAATAGTTCTAATAAAACACACTGAATTTATATTGACTGAATGGATTTGTCCTCTGCATGTTTGTGTGTAAGGATACCATTGATGTGAAAATGGTGCACACTATGTTGCCCAAGCTATACTGGAAGTAATTTGGTCCAGCTCTGTCTCTATTTATCAGTAACTATTGATTAATTTATTAATTGAGCTTTAACTGACTGTAAATCTGATATATGGGTTCATTTTTTTTTTTGTGAAGATGGTTTCTCATAAAATGAAATGGCTATTCTTCTAGGTTGTGGTATCAGCTGTAGAGTAACACCACTGGAACTAGTGTTTGTCATTGACAGTTCAGAAAGCGTTGGACCAGATAACTTCAATATTATCAAAACTTTTATGAAAACAGTCCTTGACAAGGTATCGGCCAACAACGCTACAACCCGCATTGGCATTATCAACTTTAGCCATGAAGTGGAGTTGGTGTCTTCTCTGAAGCAATACGCAACCAAAGAATACCTGAAATCAGCTGTTGATAAAATGCCCTACTTAGGAGAAGGCACATACACAGCTTCTGCTATCCAAGAAGCCATTCAGTTATTTCAGGCTGCACGCCCGGGAGTAAGAAAAGTGGCTGTTGTGATAACAGATGGACAAGCAGACACTCGTGATAAAATACAACTGGATACTGTAGTGAGAGAGGCCCATGCTACAAATATTGAGATATTTGTCATTGGGATTGTTCAAAGGACTGATCCTCATTATGATGATTTTCTGAAAGAAATGCAGCTCATTGCAACAGACCCTGATGAAGAACACATTTACCAAATAGATGACTTCATGACGCTTTCAGGTAAAAGAAACTATTTTGGTAAGAGGAAACTTGAAATAAGCATATGAGAGAGTCTGGCCTTTCCCAGAGCAAGGCAAGGCAAGGCAAGGCAGCCTGCTGAATGGCAGCTTATGTTTCTCTTTTGGATGCAGCTCTTTCTTCTGTTTCTCTTCTTTGGCCAAATGAAACCTTTGCCAAATTTTTACCTCTTGCAGGAACAATAAACCACAATGAACAGTTTTCTGAGCCAAGGCCTTCTTTGGGGCACTCCTCTCTTGCGAGAGCTTACATCAGCCTTCCCTCAGACTCCTTTTGTGCTTGGCCATGGTTTCATCCTAAAGAGGTGCATGTTTCCTTCTACCTTGACGCAACATCTCTGTCTTTTTTTCTCTCTCTCTCTCTCACATGGCTCTTGTCAGTCTTGGAGTCCCACTACCATCTCCTACAAGCTCTTTTTTGGGTTTTTTTTTCTGAAAGCCATAGGGAAACCGATGCTTTCATCCTGATTCTAGGGAAAAAGTGGTGGAGCAACACACAAGGGAATGGGGTCTGATAGTACATTGTATATTTCAAACTGTGGCTTGAAAAAAATCCTGTGGCCACAGCTGGAATCAGGAGAAAATCTAGAGGAAACCTATAATGACCCATGAAAAAAAAAAGTACTTTGATTTAGACTCACTGCAGACTAACCCTATGAAGTATATTTTTCCTGAGCATAAACTTATTTTGCTATGCTGAGCCTGTGGATGGAGTTAAGTCTGGATTTAAGGTGTTAACAGTGAGAAGAGAGTCCAAGCTAAGGTTCTGGTCCCAGCTGGGATTAAACTTAAGGCTCTGACTCAGGCTTCAGCATTCAACATAAAAGTATTCCCAGTCACTGAATTTTTTTGTGCAAATAAGTAGAATGTGTCACCCAGTTTTTCTTTTTCCTTTTTACACATAAACTCTTTCCTTCGTTCTGGTTTTGTTTTTCTTCACTGTTGAGCTATGACTTCTGCCTAAAAAAGGGACTTGGTATTTTTATCTGTTTATTCTTAAAAGAACAAAAGGGCCTTAAAATCAAGTAATTCAGAGAGTGTGTCACTTCATTATTTCTCATTTGCAGTCTGACATAACTTTAGAAGATGAGCTTTCACAAGTCACTGTCATTAAAGATTTGGGATTAATACTGCACTAAAAGCTTGTGGTGAATTATGACTTTTCTTGATTACCCGTAATAAATTTCATCATTTTGCTAATCTTTTCAGCTCTTGAAAGTAAACTGATCACAAAAATCTGTGAGAATGTGTCTGAAGTCACCAGCAAAGATAACGTTTTATCTCCAAGTCCAGAACTTGAAATTGCTAGTGAAGATACTAATAGCCAGTTCCCTCAAACGACTACTTCAGAGATTTATACACTCCCTTCAGAAGGAATCGGTTACCCAGTAAGTAAAGAAGTAACAGTTATCAAATGTTTTTAAAAGATGTGTGTCTTTATTTGAATTCAAATACTCTTCATTTCACCATTCACCACTCTTTTAATATACAAATAAAGTGTCATTTGGCTAGACCAAAAGATCTGAACAAAACTTTTAAAGTTAGAGTGAACTTGTTTGTTGAGAACAGAAGCTTACAGAAGAAAGAAGGTAATACCATTTCTTAGTTGCAATAAATGCCAGCAGTCCTCATATTTTTTTGTAGTTCTTATTCATTTTAGAACTGAGTCAGAAATCTTACCGATAGGTCTCTATTGAGGCAGATACATAGTGTATAAGGCGTTTATTTACGTGCAAGCTGGTTGTTAGTACAGTGCTGCTTCTTGTGGTCACACACTTCCCAGGTGTTATTAAGCCCTCAGTATTGTTTTGCTTTCCACATTAGACTGTACTTGTAGGACTCCTCATTCATGTTAACTCTTCATTCTCCAGCTTTAAATTCCTCCTGCTCTACATTGGGGTTCTGCCCTCCAACACAGTGCTACTGCACAGATAGGCAGGACAGGCGGAGTTTTAATGCAATAGATAAATATTTTCTGCAGGTGTGCATCACCTTAGCTCCCTTATTAGGTCTTTGGTATTTTTCAGCCACTGTATTAGCATCAGAGTAGGATATTTGTCACCTTTACACTATATCAGCACTAACGCTCTAGGGTGTTTTTATTGCTTTGCCTAAAAATAGCTGATGATAAAAATTGAGTGTTGCTTGCCCCTATAACCTATTGAATAAACAATTGAAATATTTGACATATAAACCTCTGTAGCTGCATGGAATGGATGTAGTGAACCACAATACTGGTACTTAACTGAATACAGATTGGAGCTAATTAACTATTACTGACTTACTGTGGAGGAGTTGATAGATTAGCCAACATTAATACTTTGGATTACTGTCTATGTAATATCATTCATAATTAAATCATTCACTTTCAAAATTCAGTTTAATTTCTTTGAATAAGAACTGCCTCAGTAGGTGTGATTGATTTAGGTTTGGGGGTTGTAATACCTCTAGACAGATCTGTGTGACACTGAGGGCCAATTTTGACATTCTGTGACATTAAGAAAAATAAATGTAAACCTGGATTTATAGATGCTGACTTTATAAAGCGTGTGATAAGGATCACAGATAGGATTAGTTCTAAGTGATCAGATGCACACAAACTACATTCTGGCTGGCCACAGTTATAGTTAAATCTTCAAATCTGTTGAATTACTATCAGAAATAAATACAGCCTTTTTGTAGACCTGGAGAAGACATGCAATATGCAAAGGACTGGATGAGTTGTCTGCACATTTATATTTTACCTAGACCTCAATTTTCAGAGTCCCAATGACTCTGAAGAGTTTTCTTAAACTGACTGAGTGTGTCAGTAGTGGCCTGTAAATGGGAAGATACTGAATAGTATCAAATTCCTTCCTGTTCTCGGTAGGTAGTCAACATGTGGGATTAATGCAGCCATTTGTATTATACTGTACTAAGATCCTTGTAAATCTTTTTGAATATACTAAAACACTAGAGAGGCAAATTTTTATATAATAGCCTTAATTTGAAGAGCAGGGTTGGCTTCTTAACACATCTATCAAGATAAACTAAAATTCTAATGATTAGAAACTGGCTGTTAGCTAGAAACAGGAAAATAGGTGATTTGTCACTTGGCTTGATACAGGCAAGGACACATCTATGAGACAATCTTATTAACAGGACATGGTTCTCATAACACAAATTTTGGAAATTTTTGCTGTACTCATAGGATTCCACATCTAAAAAGTTCTTGGGAGGAGCATAATGTACATGTGTTTTTCTATCAATAACAAGTACCCTGTTCCTCCTGCCTGCCACTTTCCATTTCTTGACAGATTGAAGATGTCAGATCATTCTCAGTGAGTATACGAAATGTTAAAAAGCACTGATTTACCCCAGAGTTCCTTCCATTATTTGTTTTATTTATATTACAGACTAAGTGGTGGCTGAAATTTTGCTTCGATAGAATGAATTCAGCTTAGTGACTAAACTGAAGGCAATACTTTGCCTTTTTATTCAGCTCTCAGTGTCAGAAAACTATGGTTATGTAGTAAGCAATCACTAGAAGGAGGTCCAAACCCACCTGCTGTTAATAGTATTTTTTCACACATTATTTAGCAAAAGCTTCCTACATAATTCTCTCAATTTTTTGTCTTAGCATCTGAGCCCAGACAGAATTTTACATTATAAGATTTTGATTCCTTTTGCAGCTTAGTCCACCAAGGACCAGATACGCTGAGCCACTGCCGTCTGCTCAGGATCACACTGTGACCATGTCTCCTCACAAAGAATCGAGATTTCCTCCACTTTATGACATATCTGAAATCAGACCTCAGAGTCCAGTTGTCAATGCTTTGTTCAATGTAACTGCTACTGAAGATCAGCACCTAACTGTGTTGCAAACACAGGTAGCAAAAACCCAAAAAGGTAAGTAATAAATACTGTCCTCAGATATTGCATAGCAAGTCTGACCAAAAAAACCCCAATGAGCAAATCCTACTCCCTCCCCAAATATAGCTACTAGATTTTATCACTTTTTGTTTTTCTGGGTGCTCTGTCTACAGACATCCCACACAATGCGAGCCAGATTTTCAAACCTAGATGACAAACAACCCTTGAGTACCAATTGTGTGCTTAGGTATTTAAACAGCAGCTTGGTTCTTACATCAGGATTTAGGCAGTCTCATTTCAGACTGATCCTGTATTTGTTCAGTCCTGTTCAGGTAACTCATTAATAGAAATGGAATTTGGCTACAAATTTGAGAAAGGCATATATAGTCCCAGGTAGTACACGGAAGAAGAAAAAAGGAGTGCTCTTCTTGCTGGAGGAGGCTCTTCTAGGATAACGTAACTTATCCCCAAAATCCAAGCTAACTCTTATGGATATACTTTCAGATCCAAGGTGCTTGGAACCTATGAAACCAGGGGATTGTCGGGACTACGTGGTGAAATGGTATTACGACAAGAACGGCAATTCTTGTGGCCAGTTCTGGTACGGAGGTTGTAATGGTACCAGCAATAGATTTGAAACAGAAAAAGAATGTCGAGAAACCTGCATTGACTGATGAATAAGTAAGTTGCCTCCATTAGGTCCTCCTTTAATCACCTCTTTCCTAGGCTAAAAAGATTTAGTCTATCTAAATGTCTCCCATGCCATACATACATATTTTATCATCCTTTACACCGTTGATCAACCTTGATATGTTTGTCTGAACCTTTTTGAGATGGTGGGACCAGAAGTGCACTTGGTAGTCATGGATTTATAGTGACACAGTGAGGTTTTCTACTTTGTTCTCTGTTCCTTATCTTACATTGTATTTGATTTTTTTGACCATTACTGAGATTGGAGGTGATATTTTCGTAGATCATAATTCCAAGACTTCACCTGTAGGATGAGCTGAGAATCCATCGTATTATATGTGAATTTATGATCATTTTCCCCCTTGCGTATTATTTCACATTTATCAAAGCTCAGTTTTCCTTTTCCGCTCGCAGCCTACACAGTCAATATCACAAGGTCCTTCTGCAATTTCTTGCGGTCACCCCTTTTCTTTACTACTTCAGAGTAACACAGTATTGTCACCAACTTTGTCACCTCCCTTTTTACTCCCTTCTCTAGATCACTTCCTTACAACTATATGGAGTAGGACAGACCACAGCATACATCCTCCAGTGACTTCTCTCCACTGACCGTTTATCCCCTTTCCTTTGTTTTATTCTTTTCACCACTTACAAATTAGAAGACTGTCTCTCTCAAACGAGTATAAATTTCCTTTGGGGAAGGACATTATATTTTGGAAATCCAAGCAGACTATACTAACTGCCTTAGGGCCACATGCTTAGTGAGCGAGGCATGGACTTCGCAGAGGTAGCTAATCAGTAGTGCATAACTTCCTCTACAAAAGCCATATATATAGCTCATCCCCAATAAATTGTATTAAATACTCTATTTCATCTTTCAGTACAGGAAAATTCTATTGAACTGCAACCTATGTTTTTCTAAACATTTCAGGAAAATTAAACAATTCCTTATTTTTTCTAGAGATGACTGCTGTTTGGAGTTTTTAAAGCTGGAAGTTCATGTGTATTGAGGAAGAATTGACTGAGAAGAATCCAAAATTATATGTTAACATGGATATATCACTACCACGCTCTACTTCTTTCGCCACTATGGTATTCACAGTAACTAGATTCCTGTATAACATATATTATCTGCAACACCATAGCAGTAACTTACAATCACACATATACACACACACGGGAACATGCCTTTTCCCTCCAAATTTATATTGACTTGTTACTACCACACATGGCAATGATGTGATTCTATTTTTAGGATTAAAATGTAAAAAGTGTTTACACTTAACATTTAATGACAGAGGTCTCAGTCTCGTGGAAGAATAAAATCTGCTCTAGTTTTAAACAAGAGTAAGTTGTTCCTGAAATTAGCGCACTCAATACAGCATTTAAAGACATAAACTAAGATTTCCATTCATTAGAGTACCTCTTTGGAATGTAAATACCACAGCTATAGGTAATTAGAGGGAGGTTTTTTTCCCCCCATTAAAGCACATTCGGATTAACATCAATATAATCTTTTCAATTAAAAAGGTAGGACTTTCATTCAGAATTATATTAAAAACAGGATTTTTTATGTCCTTTAGGCTAGTCAGTACCTTTCAATTTCTCAGGGCCTCTGTGTTTAAAAAAGAAAGTTATTTCTCTCTAATATATGCTATTAAATTAAAAAAGGGAAAAAGCACTGAAAGATGTATATAAATGTTTACTTATATCCTTCCTACTTTTAGCCATAATCCTATATGAATGTGTCATTAAAACTGAAAATGATGAGCATGTGATTAAAATGGAAAGCAATACTTGATAAAGAGTCCTGTGTTCTTATTTCTTTGCAAACAAAAGACTAATACCTACACAGGCGGTATCGACAATTCTTGGTATGTTTAAACAATTGCTTGCTCAATTTCCACCCCCCCCACCACGTAACCGGATAGCATGAAAAATTAACTTATTTTCAGCAGATAGGATGCAAACCTAATTCTATGGAAAGGTGTGCTTGAAGTACAGCTTAAAAGTTTTTAAATTTTTTTTTTTTTTTTTTTTTTCAAAAACCTGGCCTTGTTAGTGAGTTTCAAATTAGAAAAGAAAAAACTGACAGCAGCCCCAAAAAACCCATTCTGCTCTTATTATACTCAGCACTAATATGATGATCACTCAAAAATAACCTGAGAGCACAATCAATTTCTGTGTGACATGGAACAGTAAAACTCAAGGATATTACCTTGTACTATGTGTCCTGTGATACCCTGAAAATGAAAGGACTCAGTGGTGTAGAACAAAAGCCAAACTGTTGAAATCAAGAACAAGTTTCCTTTCAAAATAAAAAAAAAAATTAGAAAGTAAAGTTTGACACAAATTTTAATAAGTCTGTTAGGGTTTTTTTGCATCAGAAAAATAAATTGCTTCAAAGTATACAACAAGTGGTACAGATGGGCTCTTGTGATAAATAAGATCAGCTACATATAAAGCTGGACATAAGCAGCACATAAAATAAAAGGTCAAATAAAAGGTTTCAGGCAAACAAACTGCCCACTAGTGGTGCAAAAAGATCATGGAAAGAATCGAACTACTGTTCATTAATAAAGTCAATGTCATCATACCAAGAATATCAATGCGCTGGAGACCTTTAACAGTGAGCAGATGTCCAAAACAAGAGAGGAATAAACACGAAGTTTAGGGAAGAAGAAGAGCAAGAGGGATAGACACAATGATCCTTTCGAATTGGCTGGAAACAATAGATTCAAAACTTAAAACATACTAAAATATGATGTTAACACACTGTCAAACTTGAAAGATGTATTGAGAGACTATTTTTCTAGGCTCAAATCCAGTATTCAGAATTCATTTCAGTTAGATGACAAAGGCAATGTAAGGAATATTAAAACGAAGAGGCAGTGCAAACGTATTTAAGAAAAAGATTAGCACAAAATATGACCCTCAAAAGAAAAAATCATCGGAAGAAAAATAAGTCACCAGCATCCCCCCATCCCAAAAGGACCCTCACCCCACAGCAGCCTGGGGTCAGTAACGGTAAGTGTGACATCCTGCACTTCAGCAGGAATGATTCATTGCACTGATGCGGGCAAGCAAGTTATTTAAGTTGGAGACACAGATAGATATGGATAGCTAGAGAGATAGATCCAGGGATAGAGATACGTATCCAGATGAAGATCTACAGAAAAGATCTTTTCAGCCAGAAAAGATGAAAAATTTGCACAGTTAAACTCAACAGTAGATTACCTTATGGATAGCTGTAAAAAAACCTGAGTGGAACAGGTTCCACGATCCAGTCCATTTCCCACCTACCAGGAATGTTTTAGTTGCTGCTAAAGTTTAGCTGCTCCTGGAAACCCACAGCAGCAAAGCCCACTGGAATTGCAAGGAAGTCTAGGAATCTGCAGGATCTTTCAAATCTGTTCTTATTTTCTGTGCCTGGGCAATTGCTTCATGGATGGGATTAGCTGTTGTGTTCGGCTCCAGATCTCCAGACAAAGAGTACGTCTTGTCTAAGAAATACTGGGGATAATGCATTTGGGAATAAATGTGAGGATGTGAGATACGGGTTTGCAATAATATCTTCTATAAAGTTTAATGCAAACCTTTCTGGTAAAGCTGACAAGCTTTAATAAGTGCAAATAGTGATGCCGTTTGCTATGTAACAAAGCAGTTACTCTTTAATATGCATACAAAGAATCTTCTTAATGCAGTTAAACCAGTGTGATCCAGAAGGTCACTGCTTTCTTTTCCACTTTCATGTAGAGTTGACTAAACCTTTTGTAGCAAAGAAGCAAAAGTGAAGGCTATAAAGGTTTTTTATGTCATACGCTGTTCAAATCAGATTATCCTGAAATAAGCATCCTTTTCTGTTCAGGTCTTTCTGTGACTCCCCAGACTGCAAACCCTGAATGTACGCTCTGATATTTAGTAAACCACGAAAAAGCACATAAGTCCCTGCTGAAAGGACAACTCTTCTCTAAATCTGTATCAGCACTGACTAGCGGCATTGGCTCCTGTGTCTCCTCACCCAGCTCTGCATCCTCAAGGGTGTCATGGGTCAATAAACCAGGAGAGGGCACCTCTTGCCAAACGTCCGCTGCTTTATTCTCAAGGTGTATAAAATCATAAAACATCCTTACTAACTGAAAGCATTACAGTTTCCACTGCCAAACAAACCCTTTATTTACCTCACAGGCAAAATTTAAAAGCAAGAATAGTTTTAATTATGAAATCCTTAAATCTTCTGCTAGACCAGGCCAAATGCTATAAACCATAAAAGCTAAAAATGGTTGAGAATAACACAGGCTTTTCTTTTCTATAGAACTGATCATTATAAGGTGAATTCATTTTCTGACATCCTTGCTTCTAACAATTCAGAAAAAGAGTCAGAAAATTAACAAGAAAATAGTACCCCATCTGCTCATTGTAGAACAGCAGCAGCTTTTCACTTTTAGAAACTCTACCAGTCTCTTGCTAACAACTATCAGATTGAATTCATTTTCTGCCTTAGCCCAGCTCGGTCGCTGTCTGTCCCTAGGGCCCATTCAGACTGTTAATAACACTGCCTGTTCGTTGCCTGTCCTGCTGTCTGCACTCCTCTGTTTCTTCTACATCCTCACATTTCCTCTCTGTTATCCTAAACTGACTGAAGATATGCAACATTTCCTGCACTGCAGTTTCAAACATCCTCAGAAAACTGATTACCACGTCTCCTCATTTGGAAGTTGCTGTCAAAGACATTCCTTGGGGGGTGGGGGAAGAAGACAGAAAAAAAAAAAGACTTTACTGACAGCATGGCTGAGACCAGCATCCACTTTTTTTAAAGAAAAATGTTATGGGCAGTACAGATCTATCACAGCATTCCTGCACTTCTCTCACTTAGCTGCTTTCTTAGCTCTTTTGGTGCCATCTGTACATAGAGCACACCCTTCTCGAAGCTTCGAAAGGCACCCAGCTCCCAGCACATCATTTAAAGCAAGTTCTCACAGGTAACTTGATGAATTTTTAAAAAAGATCTTTTATTAAAAACAACTCCTCTTCCTCCACCCCTCAGCAAAAGGGCCAATGTCTTCATGGGCAGGTGTGTGGGCTGGGGCACACAAGCTCTACCTGTGAGTAGAGTGACTGTTCTAAGGTCTCCTGACACGAGAGGTCTTTGACATCCCCATTATCTACTGTTATTCCTCCTGCAGCTTCTTATCAATCATCTTTTATCATAATTTCAGTCTCCTCAGACTTACTTTTTACTGCTCCAGTTGCAGAGCTCTTCCAGCTGCTGCTAAAGCTGAATCTGCAGCAGGTCAAGGTTTTGAAATCACACAGGCAAACATAAGCAGACATCTCAGCTATCGTACTTAGTAGCTAGACAAAGAGATACAAATTATATTTAGTTACTAGATTTTTAATTGAGATGGCCTTAGATAAATTGTCTTTACTTCCAGGAGTATTATCACATCTTTCAGTAGAGACAGAATCAGGTCTAAGCTTCAGGGATAAACAAACCCCAGATTTTGAGCCAAATTCTACTTAAGCTTGGCTTTTTTTTTTTTCCTAACCAGGAATATGTAGAAATTCAGCCAAATGGGTAAGGCTCTAAAACATGATCCATAAAGACTTTCTGTTTTGGCTTTCTAACCTTCTAACCATAAGACCTATGTTAGAGCAATTTCTAAGACGAAAGGAAGAACACGTGGGCTCTCCTCGTCTCACAGTCTCTGCTTTCAGCAGCTGTAACCTCCCTGTGTGCAGACAGGGAGGGAGAAGGGTGATTTTTGCATTTTATTGGCATTGCAAAGGGGATCTCTCCAACGTCTGGCACTGTTGACCCTTAGAAACAAAGAAAAACATTTCTTATTGTAAAAATAATGGTAGATAAGAGTTTTGACAAGAATAAATCTAGCAACCACAAGGCTCAACATGAGTAAACCCCAGGTGCTGCTGGAAGTGTTTGGGCTGGTGCTCCTCTCTGAGCAGCCTGAAGCTTTCAGGATGCTTAAAAAAACCTGCCAGAGCAGTAAATAGATGAGCAACAATTCAAAAAAGCCCCCAGTCCCGGGATGTACCCAGGCACATCCCCTTCAGTAGCAGGGCTGGGGAAGAGGGGCTGCAGGGGAGAGAGGGGTCAGGTTGTGGAAAGTGCAGATTTGGAGAAGGATTTCAGGGATTTCGTGGTCTGGTTGCTGCCTGCTGGCCCAGCGGTGCCCCAGGCTCGCTGAGCACACAGGCACGGGTGCAGGGAGCGGGGCAGGGGAGGGAGGCTGGGGACAGTTAGAAGCGATTTTTCCATGGAAAGCAAATAGCTAGTAATTCTTCTGAATTACTATCATGACATCATTGGCAATTTCAGCTACTTCTGATCTCATTCAGGGCAACTCCCTAGTGCATCGTGTTTTCTCACAGGATAGTTTCTATCAGTTTTAACTACACTAAATTAATAGGTAAAATAGATTTCTGCTGACCAGAAAGGCTGTATTTTCCAGTTAATTCAAGCACAATGAGGTTCACATATAAAATCCAGGTTTGAAAATTACTGTTTTCATTGCAGTGACCCTCAGAAACTACGACTGGGACTCCATCAGGCTGCATGCCGCATAACTGTGCAGATCATAAGTTACTTGAGGCACAGGCTGCCAAAATACACAAGCCGCTGTAATAAGTGGAAAGCTTACTGACAAGGGCGGTGCTGGAGGCAGAACTGCACTTTGCCCAAAGGGAAAGTCGTGTCTGCAAATACAAATCTTCCATTCCTGTTCTGGATGAACTGTACAATATAGTCAACCAGAAGTCAGAGTACTCACTGGAGATTCTAGAGCATACAGGTGAACTCGTGTGAGTGAAAACCATTGTTTCAGGAGGATCCTTGAGAATTTAGTAGTCGGATGTCAGGCTTTTTTGAGATTTTTTCAACATGCTCAGTTGGATTTGTTTATAATTCATAAGCTGGTTGAAACTCTCCTTTTTAAGAAGAGAAAATCGCCCAACAGAAGTTCCCTTAAATAAGTTAACGTCCACATCGGTAATTTAGGTTAACACGGAGTAAGGATGTTGTACTGGTCCTCAAGTCAAGCATTACAGAACTTGTCCTGTCAGCGAGAAGAAATCCCAGCATCTTAAATGATGCAGCTGCAGTGCGGGGCCCCAGCGACCCCAGCTTCATCCTGCAGTGCCACCAGGAGGAAAGCAACAAAATGCCTCTATGAAACAAACATAGCAAGACATCAACGGGTTTTTACAAATCATATTGAAGTAACAACTTCCAAAACTCAGCTCAGCAGCAGTAGCTGGTTGAGGACTTTTTAAATCACCTCTCAATTCACCTCACAAAATTACATTTTCTACCAGCCACCACAGCTACCTCATATTCCCGAGTCTCTTTGACAAATGTGTAAGTTGTCTTATGATTGATCCTTAAACTGGACATTGTGGAAAACAGATGTTAAGCAAACCAGATACCGAGAATTGCAGGGACAAGGCTTATATGGTATTTATACTAAAGCAGGAACACAGCTATAAAAAGGGCCCTTATGCACACTATACTGTAGTATGAAAGCCAAAGAGCAACATACCCCGTAATCACGTCACGGATCCCCTTGCAGCACCCCACCTCATCTATAACCATTGCAATACTGCTGAATCTATCAAATGTACATCTAGCAGTAAAGGACAAGCCTAGGAGCACTTTCTGAAAGCGCCCAGGGAAGCCAGGGCTCAGTGTAATAGCAGTGGTAGCAAACAAGAGTCCCCCCGAGCTGTATCTCCAGTACAAAGGCAGGTGGAGAATGAGTCATGCCAGAAATGAAGCTATTATGCAGAAGGGACGTTTACTCTCTGCCAGATTACTCATCCCAGTGATCCAAGGTTAAGGGCTCCCGAGCTCGTGAGCTGGTGTGCAGGGAGGTGCAGGAGGCACAGGAGTAGAGACTTTGGCCTCTGCTTTTGGATGGTGCCTCGATGCACCCAGCAAGACCCCTCCTGGATACAACCTGGGATACAAGCTGAATGACCTTCCTACCCGTCATGTCAGCTCAAACTAGCAATGCCCCAACACAGCCGTTCTCTGCAAAGCTTTCTCACGTTACAACCCTGAGAACAAGACTTCATTCTGGGAATATCGTTTCACTAAATGCCTTTTTTTTTAATCGGTGTACTTTGCACAGGGAAATCTTTTTACTCCTATTTACATTACACTGTTTTCTGTAGCATCCCGTTCTCTAACGAGAGCCCCTTCCAGCTTTCGAAAGAGCAGCGCCTGTTAATCAAAGAGCCGCAATGGGAGACGGCAGCAGTTACATCGGTTCTAGAAGTTGTTTGTGATATAAAACTCATTCCAACCATCACATCAGGATCTTTCTCACTCTCAGGTGTATGTCGACCTTTCACACTCCCAACATGCTCGTAGCCCACCTTGGTCTCCATCTCTGCCAGTTCTCATGCACTCTACTTGCCAGCTGGTTATCGTAGGCTAGGCTTGCCTGGACATTTCCTCCTGTGGGTCATTGACTGTGGGTTGGTGTAAAGTTTTGGATACTGGCTATGTTCTTTAACCAGCTTGCTTCCTCTTCTAACACGGAACAGATGTATACAGATGTATTTGTGAAACAGCAGTGAAACGCTAATTATCAGCATAATGCTGAACTGAACATCAAGGGAAATTGTTTCCTGCCATGTTGCACTTGTTTCCTGTTCTTCATGTATTTGCTTTTTAAGAATTAAAACAAGTAATTCTTAAGCGCTGGGCTTAAGTTAGGCGCAGGTGCTGCAGGCAGTGCAGGCTCCCCTTTCTTACTTCCACGTGGGAAGAACCCTTTTGGATCATGTTCTCGCACTGCCTATAATCGTTCCAATTGTTTTAATCGCAGCTACCTGCCAGCTATCAGAGATCAGAAGCTTTTGTAACAGAGAAAGGAACTGTGCCAATATCAGAGTTAACCTAGCTCCACATACCAAGGAAATGTGATCTCTCAGTTCAGCAAGAGGCACAACTACTGTACAGGAACAGAGAGAAAAGAGAACCTTTACACTGATAAAGCCCATTGTGTATTCACCAGGATACAAGACTGGAAGGAGGGCAAACTCAGCCTATAGTTAGTCACTTACATGATGCAGCACAGCCCCTTCCCCATGTGAGGGAAATAGCACACATTAGCATTGAGACGAAACAGAAGAGTCTAACTACCCTTCTATAAAATGGGACATAAAAGAGATGTTTTGTGTTATCATTCAGAATGATAAGCAGAACTTCCACAATACCACCGTTCCTCTGGAAGGAAAGGGATAAAGTGAAAATGCACGAAGGATGAGATGGGCATGACGGAGCCCTGCCAGCGGTCAGGCAGGGGCTCTCCAGGCTGCGGAAGGGAGCTGACCGCAAAGCGGCAGCAGGGACCAACAAGACCCAGAGGAGCTGAATGGGAAACATGCAGGTGCCGAAACATCTCCCTGCAAAGCTGACAGAACGTTTTAGGATTGTAGGATAACTCAGGTAGGAAAAGACCACAGATGTCATCTAGTCCATCCCAGGTTCCTGCTCAAAGGTGAGTCAACTACAAGGTCGGATTGGGTTACTCAAGCCTCCACACTGCTGCGTACAGGCAAATGTCTTACGAAAGTGAGCCTCATCCTCAAACCTGGCTATCCTGAACAGCCCAAAGCTCCCGAGGGGAGTCAGGGCAGCCAGATGGAAAGACTTGGGCTGGTCTTAAATAGAGAAGGTGCTGCCCGGCAGCAGGAAGTACGAAGCATTGCAGCTGGACACAGAAAACCCATCGTGAAGGTGTTCCCTCGATTAGATGCTCCAGCTGAAACAGATGTTGGAGTTCAGCAATCCAGGCAGCAGCATAGTACAAAAGTGTAAAATCAAAAGGGTTTGTCCCCTCTTCAGTCATGTTAGAATGTCTCTACTACTACTGATTGATATATTGCATGGGACATCCACGTTCCCCATACCAGCATTTTCTTTCCTTATGCTCATCTTAGAGATGCTACCTCTACAGTACACAATTATATATTTAGAAGTCAAAATATTAGGTGGTCCCGCTCAATGTATGTAATTAACCCTTCTTTAATTGCAAAAGCCATAGGGCCACCCAACATTTTTGGTTCATTTATGTGCTGCAATACTTCTCTCACTCTCCTGGGCCCAGACATCTAGCCCACAAGTATATTTAGCTAACAGGACACAGCAAATACGTCCTTTCTCCAACCACGCTTTCATTTTTTTTCATGCTGTTAAACATTTGTAACCGTTTCCTCATTTTACAGGGATGTCAGGAGTAAAATTCCCAGATGCTACACATAAGAGTAACTCATGCTCCCTCCACTCCTCTGAGGCTCAGGAGGACGGAACATTCAGGGTGGCAGCTTGCCACCAGCACATATGGATCTTTTGAAAAGCTTTGCTGAAAATATACATGAAATTCACAACTCTGACTCGCCGAAAAAACATTTGGCAATACTGAAACTCTTTGCTGCAGGACTGATGGGCATGGCAAAGACCAGATCAATCCAGAGAGCCACCACACACCTATAAGGTATTGGTTTTCAGTCGGGATCGCTGAAAGCTCCTTGCACAAGAAGCGCTGCCAAAGCGTGGACTGGCGCAACTGCACTTACAGTGGGATTTTTCTGCAAGTACAATAGGATTGTATAAAATAATAAAGAGTCTGCGAATCTAACTCAATCTCCTGGAGAAAATATTAGTAGTTGGACCATGACATTTAATAAGACCCAAATGCTACTTTTATAATGATGGTTTTAAAGCAAGAAGATACAGCTGATGCGTGAGACTTCTCCCACTGGGATTGGTGTGAATTTGTGAACACTGAGATCTACGTTTGATAGGACAACTTCTGCATTTAGACATCAGGAAGCCTCCCTAAAATGAAAACATGGCCAATGCATTTTGAGAAATATTTACTTGAATGAGTCTGAACAAGATGCATGAAAGGCAGCTTTGGAAGCCAATAAAGATAAAGCTCGTAAAGCAAAGCCCAAGCCAGTGGACAGGGAAATACTTTAAAAGTAGGATGCTGTTGATTAGACTGACAAATGATGTTCTAATCTGGGTAAACAGACACTGCCTACGCTCTGCTAAAAAACGGGGCAACACTGACAGATAGGAACAAAGGGTCCATTGTTCACACTGAAGCACTGCCAGCTCCTGAACAGGAGTTTGCTTTTCTAAATGGTGTTTGAAAATTGGTCTTAGACATGGTTACCCTGCCTGTCCTTGAAACACTAATCATATTTCAGCTATGATTTCAACAGAATCCACAGCAGAATATGTGAAACCTGCTGTTTTCAATGGTAAATGCTCGAACTAGTGGTGCTGGTGAAGCACTCTTCTGTGCCAGGAAAATTTCAGACCCTCAGGTGTGATTTTCATATGATTTGTGCTTAATCCCTGCAGGGTGCTCGCCTGGGCTGTAAATCTGGGAAGGATTTGGACTCCAGCTTACAGCCACCTCTTCCACTTGTGACAGAATAGCCAGAGAAGAGACATTTAAAAACGCTGTCATACTCCCAAATTTAGTAGAACTACGAGTTTGGAGACAAAATTTTAAAGATTAATTACAGAGACATCTATTTGTTTTAATTTCTAACAAGTACTCGGGATTTGGCCCTAAGTGAACATTTGTCTTAAATGTTACGCTCTCCATCTCCAGGGGCAGGCAGCAGGAAGACAACACTTAACAGCACACCGCTGGGGTGACTCCTAGTTAAGGATTCATGTGGGACAGTGAAAGGAAAAAAAATCATAGACCAAGGGTTTGAAGGTGCAGGGTACTAACACACATTAATTTTTAAGTCTTTTTGATCAGTTCTTAGACAGAGGAGGAAGAGTCAAGACCTCGACTACCTGAGACCGTGCAGGATCCAGAGCTGCTGGGAGAACTCAGGGTGGAACCGGGAAGCAGCAGCAGCAGGAGGCTGATCCGGTTCTTCAGGTGACTGAAGTTACTGACAAAGCTCCTTTCCTTGCACTGGATTAGGATTTTATCCTAGGAGGGGAAAGAAATCAGAAGGCAGCAAGGAGTTGCTGGAAGCCCGGTTAGAAATTCAAAGAAACAAACCAGCCTTTTTGATTTCAAGATGCCAAAGTGACGGGTTTGCACATGCCATAGTTTGGTTTTGTACAACCGAAGAACTGTGCAGCAAACTTACGTACCTACTGAAGCAAAGGTTTAGAGTTTAAACAAAAGGAAATAAGCAAGCCGCTCACGTCAACTTCTATTTAACAACATTCCTGCGAAACTCCCATCTCTATCCATATCTAAATTTGAAATTCTATTGCCACTCGGCTTTACAAAAGACTCTTCACCTCTTTGTGCAGAAGCAAAAAGAAAGTTTGTGACTGTAGCAACACTTAGTGGACAGTTGGAAAATTCATGTTCCTTTTAGAAGAACATTGCTACAAAGAATTCCCTCTTTTCTAAGGAAAACATTTTTCATACTACTTCAGCACAACTGGCTGCTAGAGTTTGGAGCCAGTCCCCCTGTCCATCCTACCAGGCTGGGAAGTATTTTAAGCATCAAATGATAAAACATGGTTCCAACTCTTGCTTTGGTAGCAACTCATTTAGGCTGATTTTAAAACATGTTGTAAGTTAGTAACTTTACTGAAGGCAGCGTAGCATTTCACACACAGACCTGAAGGGAGCCGTGGCCATTTGGGAGTGTGAAAATGACGGCAATCCCTCTGGTATCACCTACTGACAGGAAAAGGAAAGGAAAAAAAGGAAGGGGGGGTATATGGGAATCTGATTAAAAGACAAATCATACCTCCAAAGAAGGTAATGCCTTGAATATGCGAAAGAATTGACGCCACCTCATCCCAAGAGCTGTCCCACACATCAGAGAAGCCCCAAGTGGAACTGGGACACTGGGGTATGAAGGCTTGGTCAGCACCGCTGCAGCCTCCAGCGCCTGGGGCTTCAACCCACCCTCAGTAAAACAAAGCCTTCAGAAATGCATTTTGGGGGAGGGAGGAAAGAAGGGACTGGACTTCACGCCTTGGAGTTTCACCACAAAAGGGGAGTGTTACACACAACGGCACAGGGGGCTGAGGAGTCTGTAGAGAAGAGTTAGAATCAAAATGTGTGAGTCACAGCTCAGAACCACATCAGATCCGAATTCCAGTGCTAACAAAATCATACCTAGAAGTAGTCTCCCTGCCGCATTCTGTTGACTAACCGGCATCGAGGGCATCTCTACAATTTATTTCTATTGGCATTTCAAACGGTCTTGCAGGAATATATATTAGAAAGCTGAAAAAATGGAGAGCTCAGGCTGTATTTCCGAATTAAATAACCACTTTTCCAAATACTTTGCCAAATACCACCCTAACACCCAGAAGCATGATCCCACGATCCGGCTGTTTTCCCGTCTATGTTCAATTACTTTACATGTGGAACAATGAAAACATTCACTGCAGGGCTCCAATTTGCTCCCTTACTCCTCATAATAGTTGTCAGAATAAGTCCCTCACTACCAAGTTTCTGGAAGCCTCGTTAAGGTGAGACATTGTCAAAGTGGAGGAAAGACCGCTAAACGTTTTGCAGCAAGAGCTGGAACCAGCACCGCGCAGGCTTATCTTCCCCACAGCTTAGAACAACCTTAGCAGGCCCAGGGTGTAAGATACTTACTTAAATTTCTTTTTAGTTCACACTAGTGCAGAGAGAACCCAGGAAAATTCCCTGGAGCCAGTGAAGCTTTCTGTAAGTGAGCAGGCTACAAGACCTTACCTTCATCTTCAGCGAGTGACATTTCACTTGTGTCTACAACTTCTGGTAATCAAATACACAGAGTCGGTTACATATTAAAAAAGCAAGCAAAGCAAACCCACGCTTACAAAACAGTTCTTCTCCAGAGTAGTAGCTGTAGCTTCTGTTCTGCTCCAGTACTCGCATCGCCCTGCCATTTGCTGGATCCAGTTTGATCCTGACAATTGGAAGTTACAGCAGCATCACATAAAAGCATAACCTATCTCTGAAACTTCGGAAAGGAGCTTTTATCATCTGTTCAATTGGCTCTTGTTCCATAGCTAAAATATTCTAGCTTTTGAGCACAGTTAAATCGGTTACCACACACCTCCTGCGCTTCACAGACATGCCTGCGCTCTGGTCAAAAGTAATGAAACAGTTAATTAATCCAGATTAATAGTACTAGCAGGGTCTATTACAGTACTGAAGGTAATGAATCAGCTGCACCCTGCTTGTGCCCGCCACGTACGGCAACCAGCATTTCGCACGTAAAGACACTTCCCATCTGCATAAGTGGAATATTCTTCACTGCTGAGCATTATTCTGCATGAAAGCTCGGTTAGAACGCACGACATTGAAATCTTAACTGGTCTGGTTTTTTTTTTTTTCTGAAGAGATTCACTGAAAGAAGAAACCCTTTTAAAAAAAGGTGGTTAATTTTGAACAGTTTTGCTTTATCTTTGAGGTACCAGCTATAGCCAGTTCACTCGGGACTCTGTAACAAGTCGGAGACACTGAAAAATCAGGGCAATGCAGAAACAGCAGCCTGCTTATGTGAATCTAGCACTAGCACTTATGATTAATTTTGCACTTTAAAAAAAAATAAATCTTTGTTTTCAAGGTAGCTTGCGATTTGTTAATAGCATACATATAATAACAGAAAACACTGCAAGCGTGAGAAGCTTTTTGACTTCCCTGTACTCACCCGAGAAAATAAGTAAGAACGTTTTTATCAGCTGTGCTACGCTACTAGCATACGGGAGGGGTAAAAGACGACAAACATGCACTGTGTATGAGATAACTTATTTATTCAATTCTCAACTTAATTTTGATGCTAAAAATTGGTCAAAGGCACTTCAAAGAAGATATTTAAAAAACAAATCCTTATGGTGATCATTCCAGACAAGTCACCAACTTACACCTGCCATTAAGGACACGACTACCTAGAGTTGCAGAGTGAAACATTCACAGGATTTAAGTGGAGCATACTGTCCAGCAGCAATCTTCAGTTCTTTTAGAGCACTGATAACATTGGTGGAGTATTTTAAATACAATATGGTAAAACAAAGCAAATTACACATTTGGAGTTCCACAGATGTTTTTCTTGACAGAAAAAGGACAAAATTGCCTTTCCAAGTGGTCCTGGATTGAGGGATCTATTTTCACTTGTGCGTGCGCCACCAACATCAGTAGCAGGTACATCAGAGAAATAACCTGCACTTTCCTGTCGTACAAGACAAAACCCCCTGCTCAGGTAGCAAACTGTTTCTAAGAGGTCTATCAGCTACTCGCTAAAACTTACACTTCTGGAAGCGTAACAGAGCAAATGGCAACATGTGAGGAAAAGCGGTTTTTAATGTATAGCCCCACCAAAGCAAGACAGGGAAAGTGTCCTTAAAGGTAAAAGGTACTGGGAAAAGAGCTTCCGTGAAATGAGAGATGGCACCAACATCATCAGCGTTTAACCTCTTCAAGACCACCAATATAGACTGCCAAAATTATTTGGGGGTGAAAGAAGATTAAAATTGGGGTTTTTCTGCAAGCAAAGATTAATACCATCCACTGATTAACAACAGTGATCAGAAGGTAACTTCCCGGCATTCTCATTCCTTCTGAACGAAAAAACACTTAACACAAGGCTAAAATGGTACTCTGTTACACTAAATGACATTCCCACATCCAAGCACAAACAACTGCTGCCTAGTAACTTCCTGAAAACTAGTTCAAAAATTTTAGGTGGGTCATTTAAATCACTACAGTTCCAGTGGAAGCTTTTAGGTTTTATAAAATTAAGAAACCTCTTTTAGAAACAAACCAAAGCCAAACCACAGAGCAATAATCGGTATAGCCTACAAGAGCCTACGTTAATGTGCTTCAGAAAGGTCTTTCCACCTGAAGTACAGCAGCCTCCTTGGGCTGCAGAAATATCAAACTCAATAAATACTTTCTCAAAGCACAAAGACCTGAGAGTGAAATAACAAACTATCAATAGTAGTGTAATATTGTACATGAAAATTATACTAACTGTTCACATTCCAACCTCGTCCACAGAAGCTTTTGAAGGGAGTGAGATACAAACCAATTATTTCAGCTCATTGTTATGACAATAAAATTCAACAGAGAACAGCAGTCCTCTGTTATAATCACGGGGTGTAAAAAACGATACTTTTTCTAGCTTGTCTGGAAGGAAAAAAAAAAAAAAACAACCCCAAAACAACAAAAAAACTCTTTGCAGTGCTGTTAGAAAGGCAAAACAAACAGATTCAGAGGCCTAAGAGCAAGGACACTTCAAAACAAAGCACGAATGGATATTTGAAGACAAGGCTGCTCTTATTTCTCCAGATAGGCCACCTATTTATCACAAGGTAGTATGTTCTTAGCCTTATTCCCTCAAGAAATGGAACTTGTTCCTGTATTTCTCTATTCCCTCTGAGGTCCTGCAAGTTTTGTGGAAAGGGACATTCCTGCCCCACTCCACTAAACCCACAATCCACAGCTGGGCGGCAGACAAGAATTAGAACTGCTGCTGAGAAAATGCTTCACCCTGAGCCCAGCAGTGGCTGGTTTGACTTGCCAGCTCAGCAACCACAGCTGTGCGGAGCTCAGGCATCTCACTACCTGCCTCCTCTTGTCCACCTGAGACTTATGCATGATGAAGTTGAAAACCCAAAGACAGGCTAGTCAGGATAGTAAGGCATATGAAGAGAAAATGATGTTACTTCACAGGGCAGCACAGGGCAAACACAGGACACAAATCTGCAGAAAATACGCAAGATTAGTTCTGCCTGTTGTGGAAGAAAAAAATCTTTAAATCCCCACAGATGAACTGAGGAAGAAAGCAGCAATAAAGGAGCAGTACAGTAGTTCAGCAGATCTTCTACATGGGCTGAATTTACAAAGATACTAAGTTGGGACCTTGATCTTATTTTCTAACTTCCTTAAGTATTCCAGAAAATTTTAATTGTACATTCGAACAATGCCACTGGAGTTACCAGTACCATATGGATTTTACAATATTACTGGTTTGTGTTGCACATGGGATAAACATTTAACCCATAGAAGGAAGCACCTCCCAGCATGGTACCACTTGTTCTCTTCCGGACAAGCATCCCTCTGACTAGAGCAAACTAGAGACCTTTTCCTTTTTTAAACAAATACAGTTATAATTTTCTACTTATGTCAATTAACATAAAATAAAGCTCATGTCCCTTTCAGTACTTCAGAGGCAGTCTTGCTCATAAAAGACCAACAGATTTAACCCTGCAGGAACTATTTGTTTAACTAATACTCGATATATGCACCCAGCCTACATTCAGGCAGACAAGATGTATGTAATATTTCAAGCCCATGAGATATTTCAGTAATTGCAATCATGCTGCAGAGCAATGGTCAGAAAGGAAGTCATGACTCTACTGTTGGACAACAGATAGAACCCCAATCTGTACAAGAACTATCTTTGGAAAAAAAATTCCAGTACTTCATGGTAACATCCTTTTCCAGGAACATCCTGAAGGACAGCAGCAGTAAATAAGGCTGTCTGCTACCAGTATGTGCCCTTTCCAAAGCAATGACTGGAGGTAATTAGGTTATGTCCAAATTCATCAATATGATGAAGGTGAAAAATGATAAAAAGATGAAGAAACTTTTGTTCAAGCGTGGAATAAAGTCACACGACATGTCAAGCTTAACCCTATCCCCCATACTGCTACTCACTCAACTTGAAAAAAAGAAAACCAGAAAGTTTTACATTAACTATATAAAACATAGGCTTGGCCTCTGAAAATTTTTCAGTAATTAAAACACGTATTTTGTCCCACACCAGGAAAGTGTTTTCAGTTAAGAGGCAGAGATACTCATAAAGTAGTGGAGAAAGTTAATGCACTTTGAAAGATTCCTGCATTCAGGCTGGCTTACCTGAATAACCATATACCTCAGCTTCAAAAAGAGTGAAATAAGGATCATTTAACGCTTTCTTCTGAAAAAGGTAACATGAAGCAGATACAGAGGAAATTTTAAAAGCGGGGGGGGAAAAAGTTCAGAAAAGTGAAATTAAGTACTTAAGCCAAATAAACTAAGATGGGTAGGGATGCCGTCAAATCGGCTTTGCTGCAGTTTTAAAATAAGACTTGTTTGTAGCTGTGAAATTTTAATGATCCTCGAAGTATAGTGATGTGAAAATTAAATGGAAACAAACTAATTATAATACTGGCTGAACCCAAGTTGTTATAATGCCATTGCAACTTAGCTAAGATACTATTCTTCTGGTTTACATGGAAGGTGTGATGGAAGAGAGACTTCTATTTCAAAAAGCATCTACCTTTATCTTATGCTGAGAAATTCTGAGATGAATTTTTATATCCTTTCAACCAACAGGATAATTAAAAAAAAAAAGCCACAGGCAAATCTGTAAGCAGCTTGCATCACCTCAGCAATTTAAACAATACTAGTTATTTCTGGGTTTCTCCCTAAAACAGTAGTGATCCAACTTCATATTGTTTTGTACAACAGAGACTTAAAAATTTTAAAAATAATTCATAACAGTGAATTCAATTTCTGAAACAATTCAGATGAATCTTTTGGGTGGATCTCTGCCTATTCAAAATAACCAGTCTGTCGTTAAGGCAAAGCAAACTTGAGACTATTTTCACTTCTATCCCTTCCTTATAGGGCAAAGTACACACAGTAACTTCAAGACATTGAGAATACTAGAGAAAGCCATCATGAAGTATTTGACTGTGCAATATCCAATTTCTAATATTAGAACTGACTTAACAGAACATCTGGAAGAAAACAGAACAGAAAAGGGAACAGAAATACTGTATGATTATCTCTGAACCCGTCTACTATGGTGTTTTTACACAAATTCTTCCAGACATTAGTGTACCAGAACAACCTCCTATTTCACAGCTTTAGGGCCCCAAATCTTCACAAGTAGGGCTGACAAGGTCACGCTATCCCAAACAGTCAGAGCCAGCACCAGACTCTGTTGTACACAGACAGTGACAGGAACCGCCAACATGATTTCTGAAATAAGAATCACCATGAGTAATTTCAGTCCACAAGCTTCATGCAGGAGTTTGAGGAGACTCTTACTCATTGTACTGGCTTCTTTTAGTTTTCTTCAAAGTCCAATTAATTCTCAGAAATTTTTTGCTTTAGCTTTTGATTATCTTCCAGTGCTTCATTTTTGCTCTGCTCTTCTGGATTCTTTGCCAAATCAGGATTGTACCGATACAAATACCCATATGGACGGAGATGATAAATCAAATATTCCAAATGATACATAGTCACGGAATCAACGTAGTGGAATGAAACTGCTAGATCGGAGCAGCATCCGGGACCCTACAATGCGAAACAAGTCAAAATAATCAGCAAGAATTGCAAAGCATGCCCTGGATTAAAGATCCAGGAAGAATTCAAACACATACTTGACTTCATGGTAAGAAATTCACTATCATCAGTCATTCATGTACTTCAAAACTTGATGTTAGGCAAGCAAAATGTATCAGACAGATCTGCCAAAGCACCTTTCCAAAATAAAGTTGGACAAGTCTTTTGCTTCTGTAATCAAGCCAGTGAAAAAACTAGCTGCTCTCATTAATGTCAGAGGTTTTTTGCTTTTCAATTCTTCTTTTTTCATGTTGGTGTTTAAACAAAACCATGAAGCAGCAAGCAGGTCTAAACGCAGTACTTTTATATAAGAAACCATACATGTTTCATGTGTGTGTGTGCGCATGCACCCGTGTGTGTGTGCATTCACACACCATATATTTTGGCAAAATTGTCAGTATCTAACTTCTGACATGTAGAAAATTGTAACAAATCATTTTGGAACTATTATTTTTTTTAAGTTTGTTAATTTCATTATTAAGCATTTTTAAGACCTAAAAGATCATTGCTAACACATTTGTTACAACTTGCTTTTCCTAGCTCAAATTCAGCTCTCAGGGTGCTTGTCTGGAAGCTGGGGGGGGGGGGGGGGCAGACAGCATTCATCAGATTTGATTGCAGAGCTGCTAATATTCCATCTCTATTTGGAACTAAGAGTCAACATTTAAAGACACTGAAGAGAACAATTGTTACATTAATTGTTATTCTTTCAATACTTACTAAGTTTGACCAATATAGCTTGGTTTTGACACCAGATGAAGCAGTCTCTATCCAAACACAACTATGATAGGACAGGATCAAAGATGCCATTTCCATTCTGGATCCCCATCACCACTGCGTCAGTTATGGATGTAACTGTCCACAGCTCAGCCACCCGTGAACTGCAACCATAGCTAAAGCTCCTGCATCCTGACACACTAAATACAGTATTGTAGCTGTTTCAAGCTACAGAAATGCTCTAGCCACTGAATACAAGTATAAACATACACGCTTTACAATGAAGAGAGTCTACTGAAGAACTAGACTTTTTTTTTTTTTTCCAATTTTACTGTGTAAAAAATCCCACATCCTATCCTTGATTTTGGCCACTTATGCTGATCTCTAAGCTTGCTGAAAAATAACACCTTTAAAAGTGAGACTATAATCCTAAAAAAGAAGCCACATCACAGATTATATGATCATTCAAGTTTACAATGCGGAATACCTTCAGATTTCTTTAATTTCAAGTAGCACTGCTCCCCCCCCCCTTTTTGTTTTCCTTTTTTTTTTTTTTTTTTTTTTAATTTGAACTGGAGATTTCAGATGTGGAACACAAAGGACAACCTGAGGCTCTTGCAGTAAGAATGTTCCAGCTTCTAAATGCTATTTTTGTTGCTACAATAAAAAAATTTTTAAAAATAGCTTTGCGAGCTCTCGTGCTTGCCTCCACTTCTGCAGAAAGTAGACAAGAGTCCAATACAACTACATAAGGAAATCTAATAATATTTCTTTGTTTGGGTCATGCTTTTATTTCACTTCTAGGTGACGTTTACTCTTCTATAATCTTTTCAATGAAATTCACTTACATGTATATTTTAACAACCTTCAATGAAAAAGTGAGAGCAGGACAGCTACCAGCGTTCGAGCCAGGTGACACTGCATGCAGTTACCAGTGATAGGAGAAGTATATCACAGCACATCTCCGTTTGATGGGACAAAGACTAGCAGGCTAGCACGCTCACACATCCCATTACCCACCAGCCCCTCCAAGTAACTTGGTAATCTCTTAGCCAATGGTAACCAGCTACAACCATGAGCAAGTTTCAAAATTACTTCTGTTTCTTAGGTTTTATGCAAAGGTTCCTGTTGGGTAGAAGATAAAGATGTATCAATGCCACCTTCCCTTTCAGTAGGCTTTACTCTAACTAAGCCAAACTGTTTGACCTTGCTCTGTACAGTCAGCACACACAGCTTGGAATGAACCACGCTGGTCTCGCTCCTCACTGCACATTGGGACTTGGGTGGCTGGAGGAGAAGCTAAGGACACTGTCTGTGAGATACGAGGGAACAAAACAGGACAGTAACTTGGCAAGGAAGGTAGTACTGGTGACACTAGACAAACGTGTCAAAAAGGTTTCATCAGTTTTTGCTGTCCACAGAACATAGCAAAACTACAATAGTGATTTAAGATTCACTAGCTCTTCTGGAATATTAAGTTCTTAGCATCAACGTCTAGTTGATGACTAGTGTATTTAACACATCTAGGCACAGGTGTATCACAGGATATCACAACAAAATCTTCTAAAATATACTGAGCTCCTATTAAACTGCTAATTCACACATCATACACATTCATACACATCGTAAGATATACTTCAAAAAATGGGTACCAGGTTCGTAAGGACTTACCTCTACAGCAGGATAATAATTATAATTCCAGTACCAGAATGTTTTTGGTAGGTATCCCCTGATTAAGTGATGTTCTGGAACGAAGGGATGAAAGGTTTCTCTACCACTTGTATCCCTAGAATCTCCTGCTTCCACATTAATGACCTCCATGCATTTTCCTAGTGCCAGGTCTTCAATTGAGGAACTGTGAGAGCACTTGTTCGTTTTAAATGCAGAAACGAATCTCTTCAGAGCTTCTTTGCTCAGAACGTATCCTGCTCCTCCACTCATGTAGCCCTGTTTCACATAAGGCTTAAACCTCCGTCCAAAGTATATTGGTTGTTCAGGACTGTATTTTGAAAGAAGCCATCTCAAGTTGTCCAATACAACATACGTATCATCATCTGCTTTCATAAACCAATCAGCATCATCAAAATAATGGTCATATACGTATTGAAAAGCTTTAATAGTCTTCCAGTACAGTTGGTCCCTGCCTTCTTTGGTTTCTAGGCCCACAGTTGGGAAGTCTTTATTTTCCTCAGAGCTCATAAAAAGTATTTTATTACAACGTTGGGCCCAAGTGGCCTTAACGTGCTTGGCTTTCTTTTCTAGATTTTGAGGTCCAGTCATGACCCAACACAGTATTTTCACCTTCTGATACAACCCCTCTGCAATATTTTTATTCTCATCTAAAAAAAAAAAGAGGAAAGTTCCAAAACAATATTAGACCTGATTGCAGAACGAACGTAAGAGCAACCTCCCCTCAGGCATTCTGTTTCTAGATCACAAAAGGCGTGCAGAGGGAGAAGAGGCATGTGCTTCCAAATGTACCAGTTAATGAAATTAATGTTAGATTTAGGAAGAAAACAAATAAGACTCCCAAAACCAAGCAACTAAAATTCTTAAAGCTACTTCAGCCTCACAGGACAAAGGTGAGCACAAGAGCCATATCAAAATGGTATCTGCTCAGGGAAGTGTGCCTTTAAAAAAACCTTGATCCGTACATAAAAACTGTTCGGAGGCAACTTCTTTATGGTATTGCAGAACTAATGAAAATTAAAGAGCTGAATATTTTCACCATTCATAATGAACACAACTTAATGATTACAGCAGGTCAAAAAGCGAATAAGCTCTGTTATATATATTCATGTTAACCAACAAAACCTAATAAGTATTTCTAAAACAGAAACGTATTTTTGAAGGAAAAAGCAGATGGTAAGCCAGAAAGAAATAATTTATCACCAAATCAAGTTAAATCTTATTTGTAAAAAAAATCAGTTTAAGTAAGTTAGGATACTATGAAACTAGTCTTATTGTTGTGCTAAAAATGTTTTTGTTTACAGACAATCCAACACAATAAATAGATACACTTATCTGAGGTGTGTAATATAATGTTTTCCAAGCTGCCAAAGCATTCATTTCCCTCAAAGAAACATTTTTCACTTGATACAGAGTGATTTTAACTCACGTAAAAGAATATTCCATGGAGAGCGAGATCTGCATAACTGGTCCTAAAATATTCCTGCTGACACTTTTGGCAACGACAGATCAGATTGCTTTGTAACAATTTTCTACAATTACATGTGAAACATTCACAAACTTGTCTTACAAAGTTTGCAGTTTAAATAAGTTTAAATAGCAAATTACTTATTAACTTCTTCAGCAAATGCACTAAAGTGCATTTTTTCTCATCCAAACTGTCCCAACTCGGACACTATCTGTATTTAGGATTTAGAATGGACTCATTTAATGAGATGTGTCAAATTTAAAAGTATGCCTGAAATATTAGAAGGGTCTACCTTCTTTGGAAAAAAAAATAATAACAAATTAAAAAAAAAAAATCAGAGTGCAACAGAATTTCTCTGGTTTGACTGTGAACAGCAATCTGGTTTGGACTGCTGCGTGATCAGCTTGGCAACCAACGCCCACAGTGACCCCCTCTGCCTTCCTGGCCCGTCTCAATTCCAAGTTTTACTTATTGTGTCAAAAAGTGAACTTCTATTGTTTTTTTCAGCTTTATCTAAGAGGCTAGATAAAAAGCTAGAATTGGTACAAAAATAGCTTCTTAAAGCTAAAAAGCAATTCAGCCACATCTATAATGCTAGCACATATATCTGCTTAGCAAAACCTCCGTTTGCTAATAGCATTGTCAATAGTTCATTTGAGAAGTTCCTGCTCCAAACAAGTCTGGATACAGAAGCTGGATGACCAGTTGGGCTCTAAGGAAAAAAAATCACTACTGTAATAGAAATGTAAACAAAGATGACCACCATTCAGGAGATCAAAGTTATTTAGATGCAACCTGAACATGGGGAAAGTGAAAGAAAAGGATTCATACAAATTCTTGCAGTGAAGAAAGCAACATGTTGCATTGTGCGAAAAGGGGACATATTGTACAATTAGTCAGACATAACAAAATACCTTTATGCTGTCCAGAGTCTGCATTGAAATTCATTTGTCCTTGCAGCTGATTGTTATCGGTATCTGCCGAGTGTTGACCATGTGGATCATTGTGAAGGATATGAGGCTGGATCTTAACCTGTTCTTCTAGTATAAGGCTAAACAGAAGATAGCATACGAAAAATCCTATCGCTGATCCAAAAGTGAAGGTTAGAAGGTTCATCAAAGACTTAGAAGCAGCCATCTCCTGAAGGTAACACACTGTCAAAACCAAATGAAAAGTACATTAAGCTCAAAGCCGCTTAGCACAGCAATCAAATCTAAAACTACACGAAGAAATCAAGAACCAAATCTCTGGAAGTAGAGATCTCGGTTCTAGCTCAGATTCAGCTCCCCTGGGCTTGCATGGAAGTTTAAGCACAAGAGCAATGCAAATATTTGTATAAAATTGTACAACCATTGATAAATTTAGTGCAAAAGGCCTATCATATATTCTCTAGCTTAAAATTATAAAGGGCAGTCATAAATCAGAATAATGACTGTATATACAAAAAACATTAATTACATTTATATAATATTTATACAAGAATGCATACATTTAAAGTGCAATATCTTGATTATAAAATTGTAATATACGGTCACGTCTTTATTCTCTTCGTCCCAAGAAATCTGTGCTTCAAAATGTAATACCTAAGCCTTTTACAGAGCTAAAAGATAATGATCAAAGGCAGTCTACAGGTCAAGATACAATATGGTCATGAGATGTACTCCAGGTGTAAGTATTTTACAAGAATTCTTTAAAAGATGTCAAACACAAGCAGATTTTGAAGAGTTATAAAAGCAAATCTACTCTCAAAGTAGAGCAGTTTTCCTTCCACTGTTAGGAAGTGCTGAAGATAGACTTTCAGAACAAAGAGTAAGACAACATCTGAATTTTCATACAGAAACATGCGGTTTTAAAAGGCATTTGGAGGAAGGGGAGAAGAAAACACATCAGCCTCAAGGCCCCTTCTACATATCGAAAACCTTGTATTTCAGTAATAAAAAAAAAAACCCTTTACTTCAGCCATACCCTTGGTCCTCAAAAACTAAAGGACTTGGCTGATCGTTTTTATAAAATTAAACAAACCCAGCATCTACGCCTGCATAAAGTGAGCTTTATACATCCAAAACAACTGAGAATTTTTATATGTTAAACACTTGCAGACAAATTTCAGGCTGTTGAGGTCTGAGGCCTTTTCATCTTTGCAAAGGGTTGAGATATTTTTCTAATAATTCCTGAGTAAACTACAAAAATACTGACTGTTAAACATATATTGGATTCAAAGCAGAGCCTTAAAAACAAGTCGATGATGTTCCCTCCATTACGGTCATTCTTAATGTCAATGGACAGAACCCAATTTAGTTAGTTAGGGAGCCAAAAAAAGAAAATTACGGAATGAACAGAGCACTGATGAAACCCATCGATCAGAAAAGAGCTGCAGCCACCAGAACAACTCATTTAGCCTGCACCCACTTCTCTCATTGGCTGTGCAGAGCCTATTGGAAAAAGGCTGTCCCCAAGCAAGCTGCATGAATCACTATGCAGCAACACGTGCTCCAAATACCAGCTTTCTGTCTGACTGAGCGCTCTCCTGAAGGGAGAGCAGAGAGGACAGAAAGCAAGTATGCATATTGTTAGGCTAGCACTCTCAGAAATCATCAGATTTACTGCACACATGCAGGTCTAGACCATTTGAGCGCAAAGCAGGTCTAACATGTGATATGCTTTTCTTTCCACATTGCTAGAAAAAGGAAAGAAAACTGGCAACAAACTTGAAGCACAAAATAAAAATCAAGAAACTTAATGGTTGTATAAAATTCACGTAATTATAACTGTGGTTGATAAGGAGCTGTAGTTCTTTAATATGAAAAAGCACACTATACAATTTTTTAATCATACGTTGTCTTCCCTCAATTCAGTGCTACATCTTGGTGGAGACTAACGATTGCCTTTAGACATCACATCTTGAAGTGTAAAATTGACTGTATTATCATTTGTGACCCAGGTCTTGAAAAAATGACTTGGCTTCCAGCTTTATTTCTATTGTCTTATATACCAGTAACTTGGGAAGAACACACAATGACTTAGACTCAAGAAAAAAAAAAAAGGCACAAAAACCCAAAACATTTAAGGAAAAGCCAATACGCACATGCAGCCTATGACACTGAGAAATATCCACTGTACTAAAATTTTTTTTTGTTTTCACTTTCCCCATCTATCACCACAAACTCCACTCAAAATTTGCAATACACAAAAGGAGAGGGCCAGAGTAAACAATGCCTTCCTTCAGCATATTAAAAGGGGAAAAAAAAAAAAAATCCATGCATGCACACAGTGTAGCTACAGCATGTTCTAGAATAAAAAGTCTCCATTGTTCCACTTCTCAATATTAGGTGTCTCTTTGCCATACAATTTCAGTTATCTGCTCTAATAGCTGTTAAAATTACTCTTGCTTGGAGAGAAAAAGAGAAGATCACTTGGACATAACTGCTGCTTACTAAACTAGGGAATTACATTAAATCAGATTTTTTAGAAAAAACTTCAAGTGTATGGGAAATGTTAAAAGAGAAAAAAGTGCGTTCGTTACATTTGGAAATCATGAATTGATTTGGCAGTATTCCACAAGCAAAGAGGATTTCTGGGAGCAGGTAGGCACAGATGCTGAAGCTGTACTTCATACTTGATAGGAAATGCCTCTAGTTACAGTTTTCAATCTAAAATAATCTGCTCATTGTTTATCAATTTTATATCAACAGACTGGATGACTATATACATCTGCCTGTATCCATATGTTTACCAACTCCATCAGTAAACAGGACATAAATTTGTTTTTTTTTAATATTACCTTGATATTTGACATAAGTAGAGTCTTAACTTGCCAGCAAAAGTAACTGAACGCTATAGCATTAGACTAGAATGAGAAAATGTCTAAAAGAAAGGTCAGTTCTTCTTATGATAAGCATCCCCACTCAGACTCTTTGCTGACATTCTTTTCTATACAGGGCAAGACATGCAAAACATTTAAGTGTTCAAGACCAGGTTGGATGGGGCTTTGAGCAACCTGATCTAGTGAAAGATGCCTCTGCCCTTGGCAGGGGGTTGGACTAGGTGATCTTTAAAGGTCTCTTCCAACCCAAACCATTCTGTGATGCTATGATTCCATGACATACAGAGAGGGAAAAGGTAAGCGCAAAACGTACCAGGTCACTAAAAGATCCCCATTTTTATTCCTATTTCTATTTTTACTTCTCTAGTAAAAAAATGACACTATTTAAAAAACCACCTACAACACAAGCCTAGGTTTAAATTTAATTTATGCTCCACTGCTCTATCATGGCAGCTTAAACAAATATATCTATTTAGATATTCACGTAGGTAGCACTATTCACATCAACCAGACCAACAAATGCTTTAAAATTCTATCACAACTTAGCAGTCATTGTAGAGCTGGCTCCAAATTTAAGTTTCGTGAGCCAATGATTTCCACACCTTCGAACTTATAGAAAAAGTATTTTTTCTGTGTTAGGGGCTGCCGAACCTGGCAGCCCAATGGAGACAAGGGTGCTGCAACTGCATATCCCCAGGTCCAGCCAGTGACAAGGCTGAAGATGTGCTCCCATACTTGCACATGCAAACATGCATACACATGGCTGACCATACAGATCAACACAGCTAAAAAACAGTGTTCATGCAAACGCAAACATGGTCTGGCCTTATGCTGCTCCTCTTCATAGCTGACCAGGACAAAAAGTCCGTTAGTGGGGAATATACACATACATACAATGTGCATCCCTCCAGCAACTGGCCTCAGACACTCAGTCTGTCCAAGAACCGACCCTGAGTCCTCTGCCTCCCCAGAGCCCCACTCCTGTCGCTGGTACAAACCTCCTCACCCAGATATGCATACACACAGCTCCCCACAGACAGGCCCTGATTCCCCAGTAAATGGCCTTAGACGTTCAGTCTGCCCAGTAACTGGTCCTTGGATCCTTTTGTCTCCAGTTGCCTCGCTCAGACACACACGTGCAAATGAGCCTCCAAAACAACCCCCAGATCTTCCAGTCCCTCCAGCAGCTGGCTCGGACCTCCTGGACTCTCACATTGCCAAACTGAAGACCCTCTGATCTCACTAGTACCCGTCCCATACTTACAGCTGCCTCAAAACCTGGCTCCCAAGCCTCTTACCTACTCACTGGCTAGCCCTACACAATATTCACCAGCAACCACACACTGGCATACTTGCCAAGACAACACTCATGCACTCTGGTCTCCCCAGTTACTGGCACTCCAGACACATAAGCCCCTATGACCTGCAGTCTCCACTCTGGTAGCTGGCATTTAGACCCTCACTCACTCCAGTCTCTCCAGTTGCTGGCACACCAGACACAAAGGTCCCTATAGCTTATGGTACCGCTCCAGTAGCTGGCACTTTGACCTCAGTATGCACATGTGAATATAGCACAGAGTCCTTTCATCCAGGAAAACATTTAGAAATGGAACTTAATGAGGATGGGCTCTGGTAATCTAGCACAGGGCATGGCCAAACATACTGACCAGCCATTTGTTTACAACTGACCAGGCCCTTTATCCCTTATCCTTCTATTTTCCCACACTTGTTCCTCCTCAGACCACCCCGTTCTCTCCCTTTAGTCCCTCCCCGAAGCATCTCATAATAAGTTTAGTACCGTCAGAAGATGATGCTCTTCTCCTGCATCCCATAATATGTCCCATATTCTGTAAGCAGTTACCCCCTCAATCCTGTAGCTGTTCCAGAGAGCCTTTCTGTTGACTTATCTTGACGTGTGTCACACCTGGGCAACGGGGCTGATGGCTCTCCAGTGGCAGAACTGGGGGCTGCTTCCTCACCGACTTCCCCCTACCCCCGCTGTGCCTTTGTGCGGTTCTGGTGATGAACCTTTTAACACATTAATCTAAAATACTGTTCTCACTCTGCTAGCTGTTCCAACAAGGGTTAAGGTCACCTTCCAAAGCCAAAGCAAATTTAGGGAATGCCCATGCAATAGGAACATATGATACTGCAGCTTGCCCCATCCCCACCCCTCAAAAAAAGAAAAACCAACCACTTTTAAAATTAATACTTTTAAGCAAACTCAGACCATATAAGTTTTTGAACTTGTTTCAAAAGGAAACACATTCAACAAAAAAACCCCCAAATCTGGGATTTTGAAATTAACAGAATGCAGGACATACATCTAGAGATTTTGGCACATTTCATCCCACCATAATCACTTTAATGAGAAACATGGCTAGCCTACACACAGAGCTGGCTCTTCCTTGTATCCCTTACTTAAGAAGTGAGGGGGAAGCTGTGAGGCCCCAGCACAAAACAGAATGTAAATGTCGATTGAGGGCTACATAATTAGCAATGAAATTGATCTCTACTACCATGTCCTTAAGAGTCAAGCAATACATCAGAATAATAAGTCAAAATGTAGAAAACGTAGGCAGTTGTGCAATGCCCAAGAAAGGTCTTCTGCTCACTAAGGCCCATTATTTCTAGATGCTTTATACAGACATATTAAAATGCTTCTGAAATGAAGCTATATGCAAAACAGTTGTACATTTGCCAGTGTTGCCTGCATCAAGGATTACTGTGAACTGCTGCAGTTTCCTATCAACTAAGCACAGATTATATTTTTCACTTTCAAAAATATTTTTTAAAAGAAAAAAAAATCTAATGTTATAAGCATTTCCTTGGAGAGGAGCTTTTTCCATCAACAACTCTTGGTTGTTCTATCAAAAAATATAGACAATAAAAGCAGGTATTTTGGTACAGGTGGACAATAACAGCACTAAAACAAGATGTGCAACAATCCACAGCGCAGGTGAGAGGGAAGATTTTGGTAATCTCCTTCCTCATTCCAAAGGCTGACACCCTCTTTCAGCAACAAGTTACCGAGTCCAAAGCGTGGCTTTCTAGACCTCTACTAACCTCGTTCTTACTAAAGGGAACTGCGACGTCAGTCCAGGAAGTCCCCGTTACCAGGCGCAGAGGGCGGATGGGCAGGGAGCAGCGAGCAACCCCCCGCGCCCAGAAGGCACCTTGCTCCCCCCGCCGGGGCTCCGACAGACTCGCCGTCTTCCAGGGAGACCCCTCCCAGAGCCTCTCCTTCCTTCCCAGGCGGGCAGCCAGGCACCTGCTGTCCCCTCAACCGCGGCTGCCGCGGGCACCCTTCTCGCCGCCGCGGCCACCTCCTCCCGCCCCGTTACCGCGGGGGGGGGGGGGGGGGGGGCACCTTCCTTCACGTCGCCTCCCCAGCCGGGGGGCTGCTTTCGGGGGGCTGCTTTCGGGGCCCTCTCCCCGCCGCCAACGCCGCGCCGCGCCGCGCCGGGCCGGGCCGGGCCCCGCCGCCCTCCCCTCACCACCTCACCTCACCTCGCTTCGTCTCGCCTCGCCTCGCCTCAGCGGCCGGCGGGGCCCGGCGCGCGCTCAGCCGCGCGGCCCGCAGGCAGCCCAGGGCCGCGCGCACGAGAGGCCGCCGCCCCGCCCCGCGCCACCGCCGGCGGCACCATCCCGCCGCCCCGCGCCGCGCCCCGCCCCGCCCCCGCCGCCCGCTCATTGGGTGGCGAGCGACGGGGGGCGTGGCCGGCCCGGCACGCGCGCGTGTCCTTCGCCCGCCGCGTGGCAGCTGCCTTCATCCCCGCGCGGGATCACGCGTGGGGACGGGGCTCCGCCTGCCCGCCGGGAGCACGGCCCCCTCGCCGGGCCAGGCCGCGAGTGGCGCCCGCGCCCCCCCCCGTGCGGGGAGGCGGTGGGCGAAGGCGGGTGCCCCGGGCCGGAGCTGCAGCGTGGGGGCGGGGCCGGCTCGCCTGCCGCGCGTGGCGGCTTGGTCAGGGCTGTGAGGCGTGGGGGGCGGGGCGGGGCGGCGGGAAATGGCTCAGGGCGGGGAGGGGAGAGCGTCGCCCACCTCGAGGCTGTCGGCGGTGAGGGGCTGCGGCGCGGCCGCCGCCTCCTCTGCCTCCCCGGGGACGTTTGGGAAAGCGATGCGGCGGGCAGGGCCGCGCCTCCGCCCCGTCACCGCGTTACCTTGCGCTCGTCGGCGCGGTCCCGCCTGGAGGCAGCTGTGCCGGGCGCTCGGGGCGGGCTGCGGCCTCCCAGCCCCTCGCTCCCTTCGCTTCAGCCGGTGCGGAGCCTCCGCGCTTCCAAAATACCGTTAGGCGACTGCAAGGGACGTTGCTAGGTAACTGAGCCCTCTGGAATCATTCCTTATCTCCCTGTGCTAATGCAGCCTGCCTCCCTAACGTCTGTGACGTTTCTCGCGGTATCTTCCCTTAGGAAAAATCTATTAAATATGAAGAGGGATTATAGATGTAAAAGGTGTTTCACATTACAATGTAATCGAAGGATAGCATTTTGCAAACAGTTAATGGAGCTTTGCAGTCAATACGTAGAGGGTTTGGGGTTTGGTTTTTTTCTTTTTTTGGAGGACTGGGGTGGAGGTATGTGCAAGCAAGAACTGGCCCATGCTGAGGGCCGCTGGTGTTTCTGTAAATGGATGTCACTGCACACGCTGATCTCGGTGTCCCACCACATCTCCTCCCTCCCCGTGGTTCTCAGTCCTTCTTCCAGCCTGTCCAGGGGTTCAGTCTGAACCATAGCTTTGCCTCTTCGTGGCTATAGAGCTGTGTGTTTACTTTCTGCCTCCCCTCTCTCTAAAGTAATTACCCCCTTGGAGATGTGCCTTTTCCTCCTCTGTTTTTAGTTATTTTCCTCTGGATGACTGGTCATTCAGGAGATGCTCACTTTTGTACTGGTTTAAGAACCTCCTGTGTCCCACACGGCTCCAGGTCATAGTTTCTCATTTCTGCCCCATCCCACAGTTTGCTACCCTCTTAAAATAAAAATTTCAAGCAACTTGGTCAATGGTATCTCCCTGAGCTAGTTTCACCATAGAAGAAAGGGTAGAAGTGAGGTGAGCACGTTTGTTGTAGGGGGGAAGCTTTGGCATTAAGAAATTTAACTATAAACAATAACAAAGACAATGGAAATTGCAAAGGCTGCTGAAAAACAGAGGTGTCTGTCTTGTCATTTCCTTCCCCCCCCCCCTAATTTTGGTAGGAGTTCTGTCGACCCATGTCCAGGGCATGCCTTAAAATTCTGAAATAGATTAAGTGAAATTTTTCAAAATGCCTCATATTATAGATAATGCAGTGTGATTGAGTTGAATGTAAGACTTCATTTTGCTTGGCAAACTCTAAGGCCTGGTCTTGCATCATGGGAGTTCTACCATCAAGGGCTGTGGCCCATGTATACTACATACATGTATATGTATGCATGAAGTGCTACAGCTTGTCATGCTGACATGTTAATTGGGCTGTTTCACTCTTTGTTAGGCTAGTTTGAAAGGAAAATTTCAAAGAGAGAGAAGGTGGAAGGTACTGTAATTTAACAAAAGTCAATCACGGCTTGCCTATTAATATTGGTGTACACAGTGGTTTCTTTAACAAATGTGACTGGTTTGGCCACGTTGTAATGGCTGTTTAACATTTTATGGAGACATTTACATACAACATGTACAAGCAGGTTTTTTTTTAACTCGGGGAGAGATGAGCAATCTCTGGCAGTTCAGAGTAAGGGAATGTGCCCCTCCAAGGGGCTGCCCTGCATGTGCGGTGGTAGCAAACACGCTTCCACACCTTCTGCTGTGCAGCGCTGCTTTGCATAACTGCTTCTGGGTGGCTAGGCAGAGGGAAAGGCCATTCTCTTGCTTGGGTCAGGAAGGGGGGGCAGGCCTGGTGCTCTCTCTTGCTTGCAGGGCGTGCAGATCTGCTTGACCACAGTCCCTCTCTATATAAATGTGCTACTTCCGTGGGAGACTCTCTGCTACTGAGAAAGCCCAGCAGTGATGGGGGACACACTGGTATCATGGTAATGTGACAATGAGATTCACATCACTTACCTTCTGGCATATGTGGCTGGGAACAGATGAGAGGGAAATTAAATTTTTAGTAATTTAACTTAAAATTAAATAAATCAATTCGGTCTTCATGACAGTGTATACAAAAGAATCAGATCTTTCCCTACCTAGGAGGGCTAGCCATATTTGACATAAAGACTGTTTCCCATGTGCTTCCAAAAGGGGCAAGGCAAAAGCAGGGTAGCAGGCCCTTAATCCCTTTACTTGTCACTAGGTAGGTCTTTGTGAGCTACCTGGCTGGGCGTCTTCACCCCTAAGCCCTCAGGACAGCACTCCAGAGTATGTGCCTGCCGTAAAAGGCCACTCACAGGTCAGCTACTGCTCTCAACTCTCTCCATTTCCATGCAAGGGAGTCTGAGAATACAGGTTTCTAAAGAAGAAAGCTGGGACAAAGTTAAGGTGGAAGGTCAAATGCTACAGCTGTTGTGAGGCTGTGCAATTTGGCAAGTCATCAACTACACGCATAACATTTAAATATGTAATTGGATATCTAATAAATATCTGCAGTGAAACTGTGATCTCCTTCTGTAAGCAGCTTTCTACATGCTAATGGCTGCAAGGAACCAGCTTTACCATATCAAAGTCTAGATACTTCCATTCATAACTATTTTGTTTTCTTAACATTTTGTTCAATTGTAAATTGTCTTATCTTGACCCTGTTTATGCCATTACTTTCATGGATTGTCAGCAAGACTGTGAAAATATATCTGAATGAGTAATTTTCACATATTTTGACTGAAAGCTACTTTTGTGTTCTCTGTTCACTCGCTTGGTCAAACAGACAAATGTAATGCCTTATTTGCTTAATATTATTTGTAAAAAATGGCACTAACTTGGCCGTTCAGATTCAGTGAGACGATTCTTCTGCAAAGAACCTATTACCCGTTCTGTGTCACCTTGTGAACCCACAAATTGTAGTTGCAGGCACACTGGACCAGATCAAGCACGAGTATTATCCCTGCCTACCCTAATTCCTAAAGCAGATAAAAGGCCTTTAGGAAAGTGAATGGAGTTTCAGTTTACCACCACACCTTTGCCCACTTGACTTGGGACAGGACACACTGTGGTGCTGTGGTGTCCTGGAACAGTCAGAACCATATACAGAGTTGTAGAACTAATTTACCTTATTTACTGTAATCTGTTTGATGACTGCATGAGATGAAGTGCATTATAGTATAATAAAAAAGGATTCCACCTTCCTTTTACCCATGAGAACACCAACTGACTGGAAGTCTGACATCCTGTTACAATACGGAACTTTATTCACTGTATTTCTTGTGCAAACAATAGTGGAATTGCCACATAAGAATACACATTACTGATCTGTGAAGTTAGAAGTACTGCCTGCATTTAAACAATGTACAATCTCTACACTGCTATTCTGTTAATAAGATCTGCTTGCAACAAATAATCAACTTAAAACAAGCCATCGTCATCTTGCAGATTAGCATTCAGTGTGTGCCAAAAACTTGAGTAATACATTTTGAGTGGCCAAATCAGAAATTAATCACTGGATCTTGCTAAAAATGTAATATTTTAAAGAACACTTTAAAACAATTTAAAGTAAAGCGGGTTTGTTCATTACTGAAATTAAAGAATATTAAATGTCTTTGTATTTTCATTGGAAATAACAGACAAAATGTAATAAGCTATCATTCTGGAAATTCTGCGAGAAAAGCACTTCCCACAATGTTTCTATCCTGCTTACAGACCTGCCCCAAAGCCTACTTCAGAGACCTCTGGGCTACATCCATATTTCTATGGATGAAACAGTGCCAGGAACCATTCTCTGGCATAATTATTTTACAATTTTTCAGTTCAAAGTAAGTTGAGGGCTGTGTTGCAGCGCACCGGAATGAGATTTTCCTATCAGGAAACTGAGAAAATGACACTCATTTTCAGCGCTGTGGGACGTGGTGGGAAGGCAGGCAGGAGCACTGAGGGGTTAGGAATTTTGCTGGGATTCCCTTGGAGGGCTGCACTGTGGATGGACTGAAACCCCAGTCCCATCCATACTGCTCTTTAGAAATAGCTCTTGGCAAGTGTTACTCTGTAAACCTTGCCCAGAGATTTTCTCAAGGAATGCTACTTGGCCTGGACATAAATCACACCGATGAGTGCGCTAATAATTAGTCAGCCTCCCATACTTGAATTTATTTTCTGGCCCCGATTTGTTTGTAGACATGGCCTCGCAAAACCTACTTTAATCACTTAAGAAAAATACATCTCTCTTTATTCTTGTTACTGATATATTTCTGTATAGATACTTGCGTTTATTTTACGTATGCATGCAACTTAAAAGTTAGCCAGAGCAAGTGCAAATATTTGCTCTGTCAAATCCTATGATAATAGTAAAATAATAAATTCTGTAATAATAAAATCTCTGATAAAAGAGATGCATTTCAGAACAGCTTGAGGTGTAGCCAACACTTGTGGATACATGCTTTTGTTTGCCTATCTCGTACCTATTCCTGGCAAAAGCAAAGAGATTCAGGGGACTGTTGTCAGCCAAAATGAGACTCAAAGTAATGCTGCTATGAAGTATTATTCTTGTGTAACTGTATTTTTATTAAAGCTGATAGAAGATTTTAGTTGGCTCATGTTTCTTCACTTTGGAAAAAAAACAAACAAAAAAAAAAAGAAGCTTAATAAAAATGTTAGAATTAGTATGGAAAATAATCCTGTTAAACTATTAGAAATACCCACATTATTATCTGGCATCTGTGATGAGTGATGAGGTATTGTTCGATAAGAATTAGAATGCAGAACTAACTCTTCTTCTACATTGCAATCATTAATTGTTTAATTCTTTTAATTCTTTTGAATTGATACTGCATTTTGAGTTCCTTTAGAATTGGTTTTCTTCTCTTTGGGGTTTTCTTCTCTTTTTCTAATCAGGAGGAATTCTCTTTCTTCTCTTCATATGTAAAGAGACAAAGCTATTTTTACAAAGTCTGTTGTTAGAGTTTCTAGCTAGGGAAGAATAGGGAGGAGAGACGTTCCACGTTACTGTTTCTGTGATAGCAGTAACAGCCACAGGAGTTTGCCTCTGTACAGAATTCAGAATTAATTCCTAGGAAAAAAGCAGAGTAAGTAGCTATAATGAAGAGACAAGGCGATCATTTGAAGGGTTCAATACTGCTCGATTTAACAGAATCGGTAAGAGGCCAATACGTACTTGTAGTGAGCTCTATTTTAGTGTGTGCTTTTGTGAGAAAACAGGAGAAAATTACTTTCACTGTGAAATTTCTTTCTTTTACAGAAAATAACTGGCTTAGTGTATGTGATAGTGCAGTTGTCTATTCTCCACACTGCAAAGTGTTACATTTGCCAGTCCAGTTATTTCGTTGCAGACCTTTGTTGTATTTGTTCTACTCATCTGTTTCTGGTAACAATACTAGCAGGGTGATGGTTTCCCATTTTGAGGTAATAGCTCGACCTAGTGATGGGAAAGAGCAGCTGCAGTCATATGTTTTAGAATAGCTTCTCAGTCTTTTATAAACCAAGGACCACCTAACTTTCTTTTTTTTAAAAAAAAAAAAAAGATCCTCATGCAGTGTTCAATAATTGTCATTCCTGTTCCTCTGTTGTTCCTAATTGTATTTAGGAGAGCATATATGTGCACTTAAGCACATTCGACTGACACTTTTGATGTCTTCCAGATGCAAATCACAAAATTAAATACAGTGCTTGAAAAGACTAAAGCAGCACAATAGATGTGTGTCAAAATAACTTTATTAAAATTACGTCCAGTTATTCCAGCTGAAAAATACATTCCAATGTATTTTAAGTCTCTGTTATGCATGTTGAAGCACGGATTTAGCTGTTACAGCTTTACACCAGCTAACCACGTCTCTTACAGCAGAATTTAGCTGTATTCTAGATGAAAAGGATCTTGTTTGTATTAAACAAAACATCTATTGAACTGGGCAAAATCTCACAATGGATGAATTACAATGAAAAAGTGAACTGAAGATTGTAATTTGCAGTTAATCCTACTATATTGACTACGACGGTTAGTTTAAATGCTAATTCAGCTGACACTTAATCTTTCTTACTATATGAAAAAGAACCAGAATTTAAATTAGTTCTACCATTATGGCTCTAAAAACTCAGACGATTATTCTGCTTTATGTTATAGAATCAATATCAGACAACTAATTTTTCTGTCTTATTCTGCAAGTGGATAAAAAAAGCATATGTAATAAATAGTTCTTTGGTTTCGTTGTTTGTTTCCCACCCCCGCTTCCCAGGACGAGAGAATAAATTACCCTGGATTCCTTCTCATTAGCCAATACCACTATTCAGTTAAAGTCAGCAATGTTTCATTCCTCTGTGGCCTTGGGCCTACTGACAATGGAGCCATTGGTATGCCATATGCCGTGCCTGCAACGCGCCCTGGATGGCCAACAGCTCTTTCAACAGCCCTTTCTTGCCTGTGCTAAGAAACACGGGGGATAATGGAAGGGCTGGGGTGTTAAAAAAAAGGATGCGGCAGTAGAGCAAAATGCGTAGTCTTTTGTGAGGCAATAACAAATCACCTTATTTTGTGTGCTCCCTTGCTGCTGCACTAGACATGCCTTCCTAGTACTTTACTGAAGTTCTGAATGCCCGGGCTCTAGAAAAGATTTTCTTTTAACACTTCAGTGCTGTGACCTCTAACTCCGAGGTCAGAGCAAGTCTTATTTGTTTTGAAGCTTAACATAATTAAGCAGAAAGAAAAGGAACTCCTAGTGGGAGAGATGTCTACTTTTTATACCATGAGAGAGAGCATTTTGGCTGGAGGAGAGACAAGTAGTCTGCATGTCCTTTAAATGTCTTCCAAAGGAAGAGAAAAGAACAGAGTTAAAAACAGAAAAAATAAACATATTCAGAATTATACGAACAGACAGCTCTGTTAGGTCAATAAGTTCTTTAAAAGCTGCAAGCTCAAAGCTCTCTGGCATGTGGTGCAGTCCCATCGGGTAAAAGGCAGACTAGCTGACACTAATGTTAGTCTACCTCGCTTCAAGCTACAGATCTCCAAACAGCTTTTGAATTTGACAGTTTCTCTTTTCACTTCCCCCCCCACCTCAGATACAGGGATTAAAGTATGGTTCTGCCCAAGACCTTGAGCGCAAGCACTCACTCTTTAAGAGCACATCATGTTACTATTCTCCTGGGGAAGGAAAACCAAAGTAGGAAAAGGCCTTTGCTGTCTTCATGCGCATATCCCTGACATATAACCATACGTTTCAGATCTCAGATGTGTTACCAGAACACCTGGCACTACAACTGTTGCCTGGGAAATGTGCATCTATCCAACATGACTTTATATTTGTAAAGATAACCAGGGTATGAGATATGTTATTTATGTCAACCCATGCAACTGGGGAGGGAGCAGAAGCAACCTTCTGCTTTGAAGCTCAGTCCCTGCCCTAGAAAATATACTAGGCTGCTGCCAGAAAGAGCATTTGCTGTTTGCCACTTGATTTTCTGTTATCGCTACGATGCTGGATCATGGAGCAATGTCTGTCTGAAGTCACTCCTTCCTGGTGGAAATGAAGCCGTACACTAACTCCCTGCCCCAAGAACGGCATTAGATTCTTATTAGCGCGCATTCAGGAACAGAAGATGTAAACGTATAAAGTACAGTACACAGACTTTTACATGAAAGTAATTTGTAGATGCTGACAAACAAATCAATAGTAGCATATCCTGTTCAGCTGGGCCTGTGACAATGTGTGGCAAAGTTTTGCGCAGCAAATACATAAAGGAAAAAAAATCAAGCTGGAAAATACAGGATTCTTGGTGATCTGTGCCCAGCTTACCTCATGAACATTCAGTCACTGGGAGTTGAGAAAAGGATAGTTTGAGGCATCTGGAAACTTGAAGCCGTCTGTTCCCATGACTCCATTACGACACAAGTTAGGATCGGAGAAGGAAAAAAAGTATTGCCATTGCAATTCAGGATGTGTTCAAGGCCAGATGGAGAGTAGCTGGCCCAAGCTAAAAACAGATACTGGATGCAAAGGGAGTCACGGGAGTGTAGACAACATACACCCTTCTCCTTCCCACAGCCAGAATCTCCTATTTTTCAAAAATAGAAGGTGTTTCAGCATTACCCTTATTATCCCTCAAATTGTTGGTGATGAAGCATCTTTAACGGTCCATGACTGTAGATGGTCTGGCGGGGTGCAGAATGCCTGTGTTCCACTGCTACTCACTACCAATTGCCCTGCAAAGGGCTGGTGCAAGGCTGAGCCAGGGCAAATCCACAGAATTTCTGATGTTTTACAGTCCTGCCCATCACAACGACCTGGCCCAGGAATCCACTCGTGGCAACCTTCACCATCAACAAAGGTGTAGTTTCTCAACAACTCTGAGAAATTGCAGAGTATGCACATTTGATGTTGACAGAAAAAGGAAAGTCTAATATTTGAGTCTGGCCCTTGTTTTCTACTTCAGATCTTGTTTTCTTGCACAGCTCCTGTGAGAGCAAAGGATGGGAACAGAAAGCTTGGCACCATCACAAAACCAGCTGAAACATGCAAAAAGCCAGAAATTATGAGGGATACCTTCAGGATGCTACTCCCCATAAAACCCCCAGGTACTATAGGTTGTTAACCTGTTAGTCATCACTGTGAAAGCAAAAGACCTTTGCTTGACAGAGAGACTGTATGTCTCCCTCAGTCACAGCCTCTGACTTCTCAACTTTCCCCTCAGTTCTGCCTCCTCTCCAAACAGATTTCATGGATCTCACAGAACTCACACATTTCCAGTCTTCCAGGCATGCTGGTGGCACCACATCTGATGGATGCAGCAAAGGTATTCATCTTTAGTGGGAAAGAATGAGGAGCACAGACTTCAGCTATGAACAATGCTCAACTGAGGGTTGAGCTGACAGTGACCAGCTCAGTGTAACAGTCATGCAGCTCCAACAGTTCATTCTACATTGTACTCATTCACCTGTTCACTTTGACCTTGCATTTACTCATTTACCTGTTGCCTTCAGAGAAACCTCCTAGCCTTTCATTTCAGCTGATTAGAAACAAAACTAATCCAAGTACTTCTTAATTAATTAATCAGGAACTTTCTTGCAGTGTTTTTCAGCCATTCTTAAATGGCTTTAGCCTGTGGCCAGATGGTTACTTTCAGGTACTAAACAGGTGATACAACAAAGTAGAAAGTCTCTTAGCTACCTATGGCACCTGGTATTTATTTTCAAACCTGTTCTCTCCACCCAACTAGCATCTATTTAAATTCCTCTCAACAAAAATGCAGTGGAAAACCAGCTTTAAAGGAGTATAGTGGAGAAGAAAATGCTTTGGAGAAACTATTACACATGGAAATCTCTGCAGGAAGGAGAAAACTGGAGGGAAGATGTGACTGAGAACAGAGCTGTGACACTGGGGTGTAATTACATGAGTGCTGTCTGCAGATATGCTGGAAAAAAAAAAAGATTGGATATTGAAGAACAACACTTAATGTAAAGAGACTGTAACAGGCTACTTGGCAATAGTAGAGAAAAACTAGAAAAGGACAGGGACATGTCAGATATTACCTGTGCTATTGTAACTACCAAGCAGCAACATTGCCAAAAACAGATCATGTGTGGTATTTCTGCCATTAGTCCCATGTGTAGTACCATCAACCCCATTAAAACAGGGGATTTAACATGCAGGACATAGTAAAATGCAGCAGTTATCCCCAATTTTTAAAAGTGGTAGTAAAGGGGAGGATAAATATGTGACTGTTACCCAGTGTGCCCTAAGGATGCAGACACTGATGAGGACTTAGGAGGTTTCGCTCTTCCCTGGCTGTGCTTGCCCAGCCTTACCGGGCCACGTTCTGCAAGTTGCTTCTCACCCTCCCTGCTTCAGTTTCTCCATGAAAAGATTCTTATTTTACCAAATGGTTTGTGACATGCTATTGTGAAGCACTGCATGAGATCTAGTTATCAACCAGGAATTATTAATAAAATGAAAATGTCCAGAAAACAAGCCTAAGCAGACCCGTCCAAAAATCTTTTCTCTGTGTGGGGAAAAAAGAAGTAAAGATGTAAAGAAAAGCTGTTTACAAAAGTCTCGAACAAAAAAAAAAAACCAACCCAAAACAAAAAAACCAACCAAAGAAACAAAAAAAGCTAGGTTAATACAATGTTTGTCTCTTATTTCTTGTCATTTTTGAAAAACTACAAGACTCAGGAAAAAAAGGAGAGTTTACCACTTTTGGAAGAAGGGGAAGGCAACTCAAGAAGAGTACCGGGACCTCGTGAGGTCTTACAGAGAGAAAATTAGAAAGGCAAAAGCCCAGCTAGAGCCGAGTCTGGCCCCTGTTGTAAGGGATAACAAAAAATGTTTTTACAAATACATTAACAACAAAAGGAGAGCCAAGGAGAATTTCCATCCTCTATTGGACGTGGAGGGGACCATTGCCACCGAGGATGAGGAAAAGGCTGAAGTACTTAATGCCTTCTTTGCCTCAATGTTTAACAGTCAGACCGGTTATCCCCAGGGTATTCAGCCCCCTGAGCTGGAAGGCAGGGATGGAGAGCAGAATAAACCCCCCATAATCCAGGAGGAAGCAGTTTATGACCTGCTGAGCCACCTGGACACTCCCAAGTCTATGGGGCCAGATGGGATCCACCTGAGAGTACTGAGGGAGCTGGAAGAGGAGCTTGCCAAGCCACTCTCCATCATTTATCAGCAGTCCTGGTTAACAGGGGAGGTCCCAGACGACTGGAGGCTTGCCGATGTGACGCCCACCTACAAGAAAGGCTGGAAGGAGGATCCGGGGAACTACAGGCCAGTCAGCCTGACCTTGGTACCGGGGAAGATTATGAAGCGGTTCACCTTGAGTGACCTCACCAGGCATGTGCAGGACAAGCAGGGGATCAGGCCCAGCCAGGCTGGGTTCATGAAAGGCAGGTCCTGCCTGACCAACCTCATCTCCTTCTATGCCCAGGTGACCCACCTAGGGGATGAGGGAAAGGCTGTGGCTGTTGTCTACCTGGACATTAGTAAAGCCTTTGACATTGTCTCCCACAGCATCCTCCTAGAGAAGGTGGCAGCTCATGGCTTAGACAGGTGTACTCTTCGCTGGGTTAAAAACTGGCTGGATGGCCGAGCCCAGAGAGTTGTGGTGACTGGAGCTACATCCAGTTGGCGACCAGTCACAAGTGGTGTTCCCCAGGGCTCAGTGTTGGGGCCAGTCTTGTTAAATACCTTTATCAATGATCTGGATGAGGGGATTGAATGCACCCTCAGTAAGTTTGCAGACGACACCAAACTGTCGATCTGCTCGACAGTAGGAAGGCTTTGCAGAGGGATCTGGACAGGCTGGATTGATGGACTGAGGCCAATCGTATGAGGTTCAACAAGGCCAAATGCCGGGTCCTGCACTTCGGTCACAACAACCCCATGCAACGCTACAGGCTTGGGGAAGAGTGGCTGGAAAGCTGCCCAGCAGAAAAGGACCTGGGGGTGCTGGTTGACAGCTGGCTGGACATGAGCCAGCAGTGTGCCCAGGTGGCCAAGAAGGCCAACAGCATCCTGGCTTGTATCAGGAATAGTGTGGCCAGCAGGAGCATGGAAGTGATTGTCCCCTGTACTCGGCACTGGTGAGGCTGCACCTCGAATACTGTGTTCAGTTTTGGGCCCCTCACTACAGGAAGGACATTGAGGTGCTGGAGCGTGTCCAGAGAAAGGCAACAAAGCTGGTGAAGGGGCTGGAGAGCAGGTCTTATGAGGAGCAGCTGAGAGAGCTGGGGTTGTTTAGCCTGGAGAAGAGGAGGCTCAGGGGAGACCTTATTGCTCTCTACAACTACCTGAAAGGAGGTTGTAGTGAGGTGGGTGTTGGTCTCTTCTCCCAAGTAACAAGCAATAGGATGAGAGGAAATGGCCTCAAGCTGCGTCAGGGGAGGTTTAGATTGGATCTTAGGAAAAATGTCTTCACTGAAAGAGTGGTCAGGCACTGGAACAGGCTGCCCAGAGAGGCAGTGTGGTCACCATCCCTGGAGGTGTTCAAAAAACATGTAGACGTGGCACTTGGGGACATGGTTTAGGAGGAATGGTGGCGTTGGGTTGACAGTTGGACTTGATGATCTTAGAGGTCTTTTCCAACCCTAATGTTTCTATGATTCTATGAAAATGCAGAGTTTGTGACATTTAGATCTCTGGAAAAAACCTCAAGATATAAGGTGTTCCCCAGCACAACCACTGCTCTCCTGTGAGCGGTGACTCAGTGTGCCATTGCATGCACTTTCACTCTGCTTTTCCAGGCAGCACACAGCCCTGAGAACTGTACACATGGCAGCTGCAGGCTGCCCAAAGCCCTGCCTCTGCCAAGGCCGGTCCTGTGTTCAGGTGAAGCTGTTATGAACAGAAACCTCCTACATCTGTTCCTGATCAGTGCTGGAGTCTACTTCTCATGCACCAGACACTTAAAGACATTTTTCTTTCTAAAGCCTAAAAATATCCTTTTAACAGCTTCTTAAAGGTCCTTTTAAAATTCTACACACAGACCACACTTACTGCTGACGGTCTGCATAACCTGAAGAACTTTATGCACAGCACTGCAGTTTTACACTAAGCCTGCTAAAGCTAGCTATGAAAGTGCACTACATGCAAATTACTACTAATGGCTCTCTTGAAGTAGGTGTGGAAGGTTTCTATTTAGTGCTTTGCATGCTAGTCTTAAGAGTTTAATTTCATTTACTTTAGCACTCTCAAAGGCAAAGCTGTCCAATAATGAAGTTCAGGTAGGCATCAAAATCCCTTTTTGCCCATAGCATCTATTGTTCGAAAGCGATTTGCACAGCAAAATCCTAAGTCGTCAGTAGATGCTTCCAAAGGAACAAGCTTTGCAAGTGCTCTCCCTCCCACACCAAATGAAGTAGCTTTAATGCAACCCCACGCAGGCGTCCGAGCTCTTTGCGCTTTGCACAGTACAAGCTACAACTGGGGGCAGGTTTGCAGGGACAGGGTTTCTGACGGCTGCAAGCCGCCCTCGTGAGCCTAGTGACCCAGCGCTGCACGCCGGGGAGGCGGCAGGCCCCCGACTTCTTGCCCTGCGAGGTGGCTCTCGCCCTGCGGCGGGGCTCCCCGAGCCGGGGCCGCAGAGGAAGCCCGCCGTGCGGTGCCGTGCGGTGCGGCCGGGCCTCACGGCGCCTCGCCGCGCGAGGACAGGCCCCGGCCCGCGTCCCGGCCCCCGCGGGCCCTGCCGGGACGGGGAAGCGCATGATGAAACTTCGCGGCGGGTTTCAACAGCAGCGGGGGAGGAGCCGGCACCGGCGGGAGCCGCCCTCTTCATCCCCCGCCGCGGCGAGGACGGCGGCTCTCCCTGCCACGGCGGCCAGGACCGGGTAAGGCACCCGGGCGGGCGGCGGCTCCTGGGCCGCGGGGCCGGGCCGGGCGGGGGGCACCGGGGGGGGGGGGGGGCTCGCAGGCCGAGGGCGGCCTCCCGGGCGAGCCCCGCGCAGGACCCGGCCTGCCGCCGTGCGGCCCCGCCGCGCCGCGCCTCGCCCGGCTGGTGAGCGAGGGCGCGGCGGGCCCGGCGGGCCCGGCGGGCGCTGCAGCCGCCGGAGGCAGCGGCGGCCGCGGGCGGGGCGGGGCGGGGCGGGGGGGCCCGGCGGGCAGGGGGCGTGCGCGGAGGGAACGTGCCCCCGCTGCCTGCGGTCCCTTCCTAGAAGAGCCCCGGGGCCGGCGGGGCAGCCGGAAGCCGCCCCGGGTGGAGGGAAAGCCCGGCTCCGTGTGCCTGGGGCTGAGCTCCCCAGCGCTGTCGTTTATCCGGATGAGCCCCAGCGCCATCGCTTGTCCGGAGGAGAAAGGTGTGGAGGGATCGGTGTCGGTGCGGTGCTGTGCTCCCCTTGGCATGCCTTTTGCAGCCCCGGTGTCCCTGGAGCTGTAGGCTTTGTGGCTCTCTGAACCCTAACCCTCACCCTAATGGGCGCTTGGGGCTGAGGCTGAGGTCCTCAGCACCATGGGTCGCCCAGACGAGAAAGGTGTGGAGGGATCAGTGTCGGTGCGGTGCTGTGCTCCCCTTGGCATGCCTTTTGCAGCCCCAGTGTCCCTGGAGCTGTAGGCTTTGTGGCTCTCTGAACCCTAGCCCTCACCCTAATGGGCGACAGGGGCTGAGGCTGAGGTCCCCAGCATCATCACTTGACCTGTAGGTCCCCAGCCTCAGCCCGCCTCTTCCATTAGTTAGGGTTAGGGCTCAGAGAGCTACCAAGGCCTAGATCTCCCGGGACACTGGGGCTGTGAAAGGCATGCCAAGGGGAGCACAGCACCGCACCAACATTGATCCCTCCACACCTTTCTCGTCTGGGCGACCCATGGTGCTGGGGACCTCAGCCTCAGCCCCAGGCGCCCATTAGGGTGAGGGCTAGGGTTCAGAAAGCCACAAAGCCTACAGCTCCAGGGACACCGGGGCTGCGAAAGGCATGCCAAGGGGAGCACAGCACCGCACCGACACCGATCCCTCCACACCCATGGTGCTGGGGAATTCCAGTCTAAATTTACCCTCCTTCAGTTTGAAACCATTGCCCCTTGTCCTGTCATTAGAGGCCTTGGTAAAAAGCCTCTCTCCGTCTTTCTTATAAGCCTCCTTTTTATACCAAAAGGCCGCAAACCGAAAGGACTGTTAACGTTTCTGTTGAGATGATGTTACACGGTTGTACTTGATGATCTTAGAGGTCTTTTCCAACCTTAATGATTCTATAATTCTGTGCTTCAACAGATCATACCCAGTGCCCAGTAACGATTTGTTCTATTTGTGCTCTATAAAAAAATCATGGACAACCTTGGTGTACCTAAAGGTAAACTTAAGCCTGATCTCTTGCTGGCCAAAGGTTGCTTATCGTATTCTGAGCAAAACAGGTTTTACCTCATGTTAGTAAAGTCTGCTGTTTTCTTGATCAGCCCTCTTGACAATTAAGCTATTAATAGTCTACATTTGTTGTCTGTGTTTCTAGGTGTCAGCTCTTGCTTATAATGTTCATGTCTTTATTGAACAGATTCTCCAGTTTCAGGTAGATCAACAGCCTCATCATGTGCGGTATCTGGGCCCTGTTTGGGAGTGATGAATGCCTTTCTGTCCAGTGCCTAAGTGCCATGAAGATAGCACACAGAGGTCCTGATGCATTTCGTTTTGAGAACGTCAATGGATTCACCAACTGTTGTTTTGGTTTCCACCGCCTTGCGGTTGTTGATCAGTTATATGGCATGCAGCCTATCCGGGTGAAGAAATTCCCATATCTGTGGCTGTGTTACAATGGAGAAATCTACAATTTCAAACAGGTAAGTGTTATATGGATCACAGGGCATTTTCTTTTTTTTTTTCTTTTTTTTTTTTTTCCCTGAATTTCAAAACTAGTGGATATGCGGAAAATGTTTAAAATGTGATGGACTAAAATATCAGAAAAATTTATAAAGTTATCAAATGACTAGTATTTAAAAGGAAGTAAATTATCTCGATGAGCTGTGACTCTGTGGTGGTTTAGATAGTAATATACTTAGTCTTTAATAGTGAAAAATCACTTTTTAATTGACAAGAAGGGCAATAAGTATTTGTATCTTCAGGTTTGATCCATTTAAAATAAAGATGCATTCTTCATTATCTCTTGGGGTGGGGAATTCCAAGCCTCTTTCTCCCCTTCTTCTCTCTTTATAATGCAAATGCTTTTAGACTCTCTTGCTCTTTGGTTATTTTGGGTTGTTCTCCAAGCTGTGGGATATTGCATTTTTATTTCTGTATATTAACTTAGGTGGGATATGTCGCTTAAATGTATAGCATGCATGCTTATGTCTTTATGTAAAAGCAGCAAGCACTAGGGAGATGTTTCCAGTATGCCACCAAAGTCGTCAGGTGTCTACAGCTTAAGGCAGATACTCTGCGGCATTTTTGACGTCATATGGTGTGGGACATCCCTTTGGTCAGTTGGGGTCAGCTCTCCCAGCCATGTCCCCTCCCAGCTTCTTGTGCCTCCCCGCCTCCTCGCTGATGGGGTGGGGGGAGAGGCAGAAAAGGCCTTGACTCTGCGTAAGCACTGCTCAGCAGTACCTAAAACATGCCTGTGTTATCAACACTGTTTTCATCACAAATCCAAAATATAGCTCCATACCAGCTACTATGAAGAAAACCAGCATATTCATCCAAATTTGGCATGTAAAGCAGCTTACAATTGTGACTGTTTCTGAATCATGCTGAAACGGAATGCTTAAAATGAATCATCAGCTCAGCGTGGTGGTATCAGAAACGTATAAATAATCTGAGATGTCTTAGTACTTCTAACATCACAGTTTTGAAGTCAGATTCAGGTTGCTGTCAGTGACATCAGTAACATCATGGGGAATTTGACTGAATAGGCAGGAGATTTTTTTTTCCCCAATCTTTTAAGTATCTGGCTGCTTGAAACTTGAGATACACTTTGCCCTGCAGTCCATGTGAAATGTATCATACCAACAGTCTGTAATACTTGCAGTGTTTTGTATTGTGGTTTTTCTGCTGTTGCAAGCAGTAAGAATTACTCTCAGTCTTGCTACACGCACAATCCTAAGGGGAATTTAATTATGCAAAGCTTGCATTGCCATCAGCAGGAATTTGTTCGGTTGTTCTCACTACATTATGTACCCTCTTTCTTTAAAAAGAGATTTTTCTTTCAGGCTTGTGGCTGAAACCTACCTAGGAAAGGATCATTGGTGAAACAGGTTTTTTGTTTAGGGCAATGACTTAGTTATTTTAATATTAACTTAATTTGATCCAGGACTTTGCCCCATAAATAACAATTAAAACCAATAAATTTAAGTTAAAATGCTAAAGTGTTGGGTTTTTGGGGTTTGTTGGCTTTTTAATGTTTTACTGAAGCCCCCTCTTTCCCCCTGTCTGGTAGATATTGAAAGGACTTTAAGAGTAGTACCACAAGAAAGTGAAGAATATTTGGTCTGACTTAAGTCTGACAGCTAATTTCTTCCTCCCCCACTCCATCTGCACAAGCAGAGTGAAAAGGTTAGTTTGAGGATGGAGGAAGATTAGGCAGAAGGAAATTCTCTGTGCATAAAAAAAACCCTGAAGAACTGCAGTGACAGCATAAGTAAACCAAAGTTTATTTCTGAAGTACTTTAGTCTGCAGAGAGGTTATCAGTGTCTATGTGTTTTGGGGTTGCGGGGCGCTTACATAAATGTCATTATTATTGAATAAAACAGTGGCACCAAATGATTTGAGACGGCAAAAAATGATGCCTTTGTTTCTGGTCCTATTTTGAGTTGGATTTTTAGAAGCAGTAGCTGCTTGATTCTGCCATTTGTCTGTGGGAGATGGGGAGCCTAGTGCTTCTGAAGATCAAGGTCATGCGTTTGCAGTTTGACATCCTCAGATAGAAATGTATCCCTGAAAATTTGCCATAATATGAATGCTTAAGACTGCAGAGTCAATCTACATTATCTGGGAGATGATCCTGGATAATATTTTGAACAAAAAAGTGTAATTTCCTTCTGTGGCGGAAATGTTTCTGTAACTTTTGAACTGTGATTTTACGAAAAAACCCCGTAGTTTTCTTATTAAACGATTACATGGATGGTGTTGTTTTTTCAATTAATAAGCAGTCAGTGTTTGCAAATGCGTATTCATGTTTTTCTTTATTTTTTCTTAGTTGCAGAAGCAGTTTGGATTTGAATATCAGACGTTAGTGGATGGTGAGGTTATCCTTCATCTTTACAACAGAGGAGGAATAGAACAAACAGCATCCATGCTAGATGGTGTATTTGCTTTCATCCTTCTGGACACTGCGAACAGAAAAGTGTTTCTGGGGAGAGATACCTATGGAGTCAGACCACTATTTAAGGTGCTGACTGATGATGGATTTTTGGGTGTCTGTTCTGAGGCAAAAGGTAAAACCAGTTGTATTTAGTGCCTAAATAATCTTAGGTATTGTTGTCGGAGACAAACTTCTTTGTCAGGCTTTTCTTCCAAGTGTGAAGAGAAAGTGAACTGTAATTTCAGTAATAGAGGAACTATATTTAGTAGTATAAGAGCTACACATCATTAAAATAAAAACCACGGACAGTAAACCTCTAAGATGTTTAATTCTCCTTAAAATCTCTAAAATAACTTGCTTATTTAATTTTGTAATTCTTTGTGTTCTGGAATCATAGCAGTATTGAACCCAAGATATTTTATGTTACCCCAAAGTTAAATGTAGTCTATAGAGAGGCTAGATTTATGCTACGATAAATTATATTAGCATTTGTTCATGGTGTCCTGTGGTAGACTGGGAAATAATGTCACAATAACTGCTAATCTGTAAAAGCCAAGGATTTTAAAACCCTGCTGAAATTTCCTGCAGCATTGGGTAATTTTCTAGTGACACATATTTTATTTGATGATGATTCTTTTCATTTGAGAAGACACATCCACTATTCTTTTTTTTTTTTTTTTTAAGTAATTATCTCTAGTCTTGACCCTTGCATAAACAAATCCAAACAGTGCCAGAAGGGAGTTTATTGCCAAAAGAGCACTTTGGCTGAAATTGACTTTCAGAATTACTTGTGTCTTCGCATTTACTGTATATCAATTTTATTATCAGACTCCAATGTAGCTTGACTCCTCTAATGGTAGTACTAAGTACCAGTACTAAAAGCTGTACCATCTCTGCTTCTTGGGAAGGACATGGTCTCCATGCTCCAGCCAGGGCAGACTCAAACTCAAAATGATATTTTTTAATACCGAATTTGGGATCTGGAGAAAATATTTGTATATAGTTCTAGTACAGAGGCTGTTGAGTGAGGTATAACTTGACCATCCTAGGTTTAAAACTCTGACTTTTTTTTCCCATTTTATCTGCAGGACTTATCAACTTAAAGCATTCAACAACCTCATGTCTTAAAGTGGAACCGTTTCTCCCGGGTCATTATGAGGTGTTGGATTTAAAGCCCTCTGGCAAGGTTGCATCAGTGGAATTAGTAAAATTTCATAGCTATAAAGATGAACCACTCCATGCTGTGTGTGATACAGTGGAAGCTCTGCCTTCAGGTAGTACAGCAAAGCATTTGCTACTTATTCTGTTTAAAAAGTGAAAAAAATTATAATTTTTGAATGTAAAATTTGTATTGATTGGTTTAAAAAGTGCCATTTAAAAAAAAAAAAGGAAGAACCTTCATAATGTAAGAACTTGAGAATTGTTTTTGTAGGCAGTCATGTGTAAATATTTGTGAACTTGCATGCCCTCACTATCAAAGGAAATTCAGACAATTATCTTTGTTTTCCTAATCGCATAATCCAGCAAAGTCTAAGTAATGCTTCTTGGTTTGTTTTTTTTTCCCCCTCTCTTTTTTTCTGGGCAGGCTTTGATCTTGAAACAGTGAAAAGCAACATCCGTATTCTGTTTGAAAATGCTGTTAGAAAACGCTTGATGGCTCACAGAAGGATTGGTTGCCTTTTGTCAGGTAAGTAGCAAGAATCACAATTCTTGTGTCTTCTCTCTCTTATACCCATAATCTACCAGTTAGAGGAAAGTATGCTGGCTGTTCTGCTGTGATGTACCTGAAGTGATCTGAATCTTCATTTGCTTTTTAGTTACAGAGAACTTGTTAGTTTGTGATAAAGTTTTAGAGTTTACAAGTATCTTGAAAGTCTTGGCATGTTCAGCTAGCAGGAGGGACTGAAGTTCTTACTTGCCACCTTCTTTGCTTTAGACTCCATCCTAGACTGCCCTTGATTCGCCAAATTACAGGGGAGTATCTGGACCAGAATTATTTGCTACACTCTTTTTTTTTCAGGTGAGGTAATAGCCTGTAGTACAGGAAGTTGTTCACTGAATTGGTTGTTACCAGATCAATGTTACAGAGGTGCTTTACAGAAGTAAGGCTTTTTAGCCATGGGACTGGCTGTGTTTTTGTAGCACTTCGTACTTGTGGTTAGAGTTCTGATATCATAGAATCATAGAATGGTTTGGGTTGGACAGGACCTTTGATGGTCATCTACTCCAACCCCCCTGCAATGGGCAGGGGCATCTTCAATTAGATCGGGTTGCTCAGAGCCCCATCCAACATGACCTTGAACGTTTCCAGGGATGAGGCATCTACCACCTCCCTGGGCAACCTCTTCTAGCGTTTCACCAACCTCATCATAAAAAATTTATTCCTTATATCGCTCTAAATCTACCCTCTTTTAGTTTAAAACCATTACCCCTTGTCCTGTTGCTACAGGACTCTACTAAAAAGTCTGTCCCTGTCCCCATCTTTCTTATAAGCCCCCTTTAGGTATTGAAAGGCTGCAGTAAGGTCTCTCAGAGCTTTCTCTTCTCCAGGCTGAACAACAACTCTCTCAGCCTTTCTTCATAGGATAGGTGTTCCATGCCTCTGATCATTTTTGTGGCCCTCCTCTGGACCGGCTCCAACAGGTCCATGTCCTTTCTGTGCTGAGGGCTCCAGAGCTAGATGCAGCACTCCAGGTGGGGTCTTGCCAGAGCAGAGTAGAGGGGTACAATCACCTCCCCTGACTTGCTGGCCATGCTTCTTTTGATGCAGCCCAGGATATGGTCGGCTTTGAACATGAGTAATTACACTCATTTATCATGAACCGTATTAAATGTGCATTTGAATGAGAGAGAACTGACTAGGACCTACTGTTGGACCATTTCCTCACTGTGGCATCGTAAAAAGTAGGAGGGAGGTAAATGAAACAGGGAGATACACAGAGTTGGAATATCCCTGTCTCAGTAAAAAGCCTGTTCAAACCCCAGATTTCAGATATCAAATTAGAAGGCGGTAGGCAGCTCCTCACATGCACATGCAGAATGTATTAGTAGCAAAACTAAGTGCCTGTGCTGGTATAATACCAGAGTATCTCAGTGCTTTACAGTTTTTTGTATGCTTGGAGCATCACAGTTGGAGAAGTGCTTTTGTTTCCAGTCACGGGGGGAGTTCTGCAGCTACACAGTGGAAACCCAGGTTTTGATTTCTTTGATTTTCTCATCCTAAGCACTCAGTTTGATTTCTGTGTTCTCCTTTTCTCAGACTCGGCATGTAATTTCTACAGAAGGAGATTTTTTTTTTTTAATAAGGTAGCATGCCCAGAAAGGGGATCAGGGTGGGAATAGATGCTAATGAACTCAGCTGAAAAACCACATGCAGGCTGTAGGAAACAAAGAGAAGATTTTGCCTCATGCTTGTCAGAACTGCAGGCAGGTGTGGGAGAACAGGTACTGTGTTTTGCTCAGTACTTCAAAGGAGAGCAGCAAGCAGAACTAGTCAAGGATTAGCAGAACTAGCTCATGAGAGTAAGAAGGTGGAGCCTTGGAATACATCTGGACACCTTGTGTATCTCTTGGTTTTATTTTTTGTTTGTTTTCCAAACTGTTCAAATCCTTCCACTGTCCTCCTCTGAGAAAGGAGTCAAAAAAAAAAAAGAATGTCACTAGTGAACCTTTTCACTTTGAAGTGATGTTTAAAAAATAAATTCCACTCAAAATGTGTGAAATACTTTTGAGAAATGATTGGGGAGGAGTGGAATCCTTGCACTAAACATTCTGTTCTTTTACTTAATTCTTTTTTATTCAAACAGCAAACAAAAAAAAATTTACGTAGTTCTGTCAGTAGACTATCAAATGTGTAGGTAAGAAGGGAATAGAGCGCAGTTTTGAAATGGAGAATAAAGCCCATTATAGCAGAGTTGAGAAGGGGCATGTTCTGAGGTGGTACAATGTTTTCAGAACACTTTCTGTGTATCTTAAAGAAGGCTTTCCACTGATGCTTCTGACACCAAAAGTAGTAATAACTTAGTACTTAGTAACTTAGTTCCACTAAAGTTGCCTGATTCTCTTGTTAAGCAGAGGTAAATGTTCACTTGTACAAGAAGTACCTTGGGTTCACACAGCTTGAAAACGCAGCCCACTCATGAGATTCCACTGTCTAGATTTGGTGTCCTTAAGGGGAAACAAAAAACAGTCAAACCCAAATAATTTGTTTTGTTGGCAGGGGGCTTAGATTCCAGCTTGGTTGCAGCTGTCCTTCTGAAACTGATGAAAGAAATCAACATCAGTTATCCACTACAAACCTTTGCAATTGGAATGGAAAACAGTCCCGACTTACTGGCTGCCAGAAAGGTATAGTAAGCATTGCTTTCAGTTTGTTCTGAGCTGCTGAATGCTAACCAGTGTATATTAATGGTGCTAACTTCATGGTATGGTATCAATAATAATACTGAATACTTATATATTGCTATATGTAAATCAGTTTGCAGTAGATAATTTAGTACAACATTTGCTGCTTAGCTAAACTTATGAAAGAGATGATTGAGCCTTACCTGTTTTCTCTTGCATTTGGAAGGCTTTCAGGACAGACTCCTATTGCATTGTTACCAAAACGACAGTACTTTGGAGTTGTCTGAATTCTGCCTCTGGGTTTTAGGGTAAATCTCCACGCTGTGGTTCCTATGCTGTGGCATTTGTATTTATGTTAAATATTGTAAGTTAATCATCCGTTTACTGAATTAAGAGCCTTGTACAAACTGTTTGGCATCTGGGGTGCCCTTTAGGTATCCAGGCTCTCATGGCTTTTGAGCTACTTTTTCTCTTCAAGGCAAATACCCGGAGTATTTAGAGCCTCTACAGATTCTGTTATGCTTTGGGCAAGCAGCTGGATGGTCTGTTGTAATCATAATTGAACACTGTAATTAAGGAGACTGTGTTTCCTCTGGTGAATGTACCACTGCAAGTCAGGGGGGCTGCTACAGTATCGTCTTTTCTTGGCCTAATGTCATATAATTCTCACTGTGGCAGAAGGGAGCTGGTGTTTTCTCTCAGTGCGTGTGTTTTAAACACAATGTATGTTTTAAAAATGTATTAATTGAAAAGCAATGTATTATTGTGACCTTTTATAAACAGGTGGCAGCACATATAGGCAGTGAACATCATGAAGTAATATTTAATTCTGAAGAGGGAATTCAGGCCATAGAGGAGGTTATCTTCTCCTTGGAAACGTATGACATAACAACAGTAAGAGCTTCAATTGGTAAGATTTTTTTAATAGCGATCTTTGCTTTATATCGCCTGAATAAAATTTTATGCAAAATCATGTAGTCATCTACTAGATCCTTTAGGTGTCACAGAACCTGGGAACTAGGTCTCCCAATTTCTGCTCCCCAGTCTTGTCTGTGATACCACACTGGGCAAAAGCAGTTATTAGTTTCAAAGTCACCAACTGTGCAAAACAATTGTCAAGAGCTGTTCCTGAAGCTTTGGGATGAAAAACTAAAGTTATGTGAAGAAGAAATGTTAGATTTACAGGTCTAGCTTTTCTGCTCTAAGTATGAACCTTGGAGGAAGGGGGAAAATTTACAGTTATCTGAGGTACTGAATGTTATGATAGCAAAACAATTATGACGATCCTGTTCCTTGCATAATTTTAATACTGAAGTGAAGTATTTCTTGTCACCCTCTAGTAACACTGGCACTCAAGCCGGGTAGAATTCTTATAAAGTATGTTTGATTCCAAGAAATGAAAGAGGTCACCAGCAGCTTCTTAGAAAGGGTTGCCAACTTGGTAAGAGTGAGAAACCCTAATCCGGTGTAACCTTCTGTGTAATGCCAGCTACAGCATTTTACCCAGTTAATCTTGTGTCAGCCTGAAACAGTGTAAAAAAATTAATAGGCCAAACAGGCAACACAGTTTTGAAAACCCAGGTCCCTGAGTGGAATTTGGTACGTAAAGATAGGACTTTGCAATGTGAAATATTGGAAGTGTTTCTTTAAAAAATAAAGCCAACTCTTCATCTGTCATCTTTCTTTGTGGTTGGGGCTTAGTATGAAAAATAATGAACTAGATCCTTTTCACTAGATCTCTAATACTGTTATAAAAACATATTGTTTGGAAAGATGTAATGAGGGGAGGGCATAATTCCGATTAATAAATAATTCTTTTAAAAAAAAAATTGAAAAAAGGGCTTCATCCAGTTCAACCCGCAGTGGCAGAAAGTTAAGCAGCAACTTTTGCTGGTAGTTTTGTTCTCCAAAGCTAGAAAGTTTGTTCAGGACTATGCTGGAATTAATCATGGGCTTAATTTCAAACTCAGTCAGAGTAATCCCTATATGTGTTCCCATGGGAATCCTCCAGCACTCCCAGGATCACAGACACACACATCTTTCTGATATTTTGAAGGGCTAAGTATAAGTACACAGTTTAGATGTATTTGCAGCACTTTTGTTTGTGTGGCTGTTGATGGCTTTGAGTAACAACAAGATGTTTAGTGTATTGCAGTTGTTTGCTACAGAAGAAAGTAGTGTAGGAGAGAAGCTTCTATAATGCTAAATTTAAAACTGTACTAGCTGTATATAGCATCATACATGTAGCTGTATTTTAATAACTTGTTTTTTTTAGGTATGTATCTTGTCTCCAAATATATACGGAAGAAAACAGACAGTGTGGTCATTTTTTCAGGAGAAGGATCAGATGAGCTGACACAAGGATATATATATTTCCATAAGGTAAATATATTCACTATACAGAAAGCCCTTGAGCTGCTTGTTCTCCCCTTCAACAGAAAATCTCTACTGAGATTTCAAGGTGTGAATTTTGAGAGTTGTCACAGCTGTATATTTGCCGAGAATTTCTCCCAAGGTGGCATAAAATCCAAGGGATTCAATTTAATCACTTGAAAAGTAACTCTTTATTAAACTTCAGAATTCCTGAAACTGTTATTTCTTGTATGTGGTCTTTGTTAGTTCTGAGATCACTCAGTGATCATTACATCTCAAACACCAGACAGTAAGTAATGGTTCCCTCAGTACAGCTGTATTATTCTGTGTGCTACATGCATATGTCTGGTTACAGGCGCCATCTGCCGAAGAAGCTGCAGAAGAGAGCGAGAGGCTTTTGAAGGAACTCTACCTGTTTGATGTACTTCGTGCAGACAGAACTACTGCAGCACACGGGTAAAACATAGTCTCTTGGATGCTGATGACTTGTATGATTGAAAAGATGTTCAAGTGGTGTTCCCCAGGGCTCGGTATTGGGGCCAGTCTTGTTTGATATCTTTATCAATGGTCTGGACGAGGGGATCAAGTGCACCCTCAGTAACTTTACAGATGATGCCAAGCTGTGCGGGAGTGTTGATCTGCTTGAGGGTAGGGAGGCTCTACAGAGGGATCTGGACAGGCTGGATTGATGGGCCAAGGCCAACTGTGTGAGGTTCAACAAGGCCAAGTGCCGGGTCCTGCACTTGGGTCACAACAACCCCACGCAACTCTACAGGCTTGGGGAAGAGTGGCTGGAAAGCTGCCCGACGGAGAAGGACCTGGGGGTGCTGGTTGCTAGGCAGCTGAACATGAGCTGGTAGGGTGCCCAGGTGGCCAAGAAGGCCAACAGCATCCTGGCTTGTATCAGACTAGACTAGGCTAGACTACTTCAGTTGAAAGGGACCTACAACAATCATCTAGTCCAACTACCTGACCACTTCAGGCACAGCTTCTAACCATTCCCATGTGTCCTATCGCTGGATCCCAGGGAGAAGAGATCAGCACCTCCCTCTCTGCTTCCCCTCCTCAGGAAGCTGTAGAGAGCAATGAGGTCGCCCCTCAGCCTCCTTCTCTCCAAACTAGACAAGCCCAAAGTCCTTAGCCGCTCCTCACAGGTCATTCCTTCCAGCTCTTTCACCAGCTTTGTTGCACTCTTCTGGACACATTCAAGGACCTGAACATGCTTCTTCAATTGTGGGGCCTGGAACTGCACACAGCACAGAAGGTGAGGCTGCACCAACACTGAATACAGCAGGATGATCATCTCTTTTGACTGGCTGGTTATACTGTGTTTGATGCACCCCAAGATGCAGTTTGCCCTCTTGGCTGCTAGGGCACACTGCTGACTCATACTGAGCCTGCTGTCGAACAGCACCCCAGATCCCTTTCTGCAGGGCTGCTCTCCAGCCACTCCTCTCCCAACTTATACTGTGCCTGGCATCACTTCGTCCCAGGTGCAGAATCTGGCATTTGGACTTTTTAAATTCCATCCCATTAATCATAGCCCAATGCTCCAATCTATCTAGATCCCTCTGCAAGTCATGTTGTCCCTCAAGAGAATCAACAGTACCTCCCAGTTTGGTATCATCAGAAAACTTGCTAATGGTGCATTAAACTCCTGCACCCAGATTGTTGATAAATATATTGAATAGAACTGGCCCTGAGGAACACCACTGATGACCAGTCACCAGCCAGATGTAGCCCCATTCACTACAACCCTTTGAGCCCTGCCCTTCAGCCAGTTCTTCACCCAGCGCACTGTGGACCTGCTCACCTCACAGTTGGACAACTTGTCCAGAAGGATGCTGTGAGGGACAGTAGCAAAAGCCTTACTAAAATCCAGAAAAACTACATCCACCACCTTCCCTTCATCCACTAGGTGGGTGACCTTATCATAGAAAGAGATCAGATTAGTTAAACAGGACTTTCCCTTTGTGAACCTGTGTTGACTGTGCCAGAAGTAGCGTGGCCAGCAGGAGCAGGGAAGTGATCATCCCCCTGTACTCGGCACTGGTGAGGCCACACCTCGAATACTGTGTTCAGTTTTGGGCCCCTCACTACAGGAAAGACATTGAGGTGCTGGAGCATGTCCAGAGAAGGGCAACGAAGCTGGTGGAGGGTCTGGAGACCAAGTCTCACAAGGAGCAGCTGAGGGAGCTAGGGTTTAGCCTGGAGAAGAGGAGGCTGAGGGGAGACCTTATCACTCTCCACAACTACCTGAAAGGAGTTTGCAGCGAGGTCGGTGTTGGTCTCTTCTCCCAAGTAATGAGTGATAGGACAAGAGAAAATGGCCTCAAGTTGCGCCAGGGGAGGTTTAGGTTGGATATTAGGAAAAATGTCTTCACCAAAAGGGCTGTCAAGCATTGGAACAGGCTGCCCAGAGAGGTGGTGGGGTCACCATCCCTGGAGGTATATAAAAGACGTGTGGACGTGGCACTAAGGGGCATGGTTTAGTGGTGGACTTGGCAGTGTTATGTTCGTGGTTGGACTCGATCTTAAAGGTCTTTTCCAACTTAAATCTGTGATTCTGTGGTTTTAAAACTAAAAGCCTGAAGGAATTTGAGCAACAGCAAACCACGGTGCAAAATCTACTCTGGTATTCTGTGGCTGTAGAGCCCACTGTGTTGCCAACTGATGCAGGAAATAGCTTTTGTCTGGGATTGTACTGGTCTTTATAGAAGCAGTGAATTAGAAATATAAATATGCAGAGTTAAGGAAGGAAGGTAAAGTTGTATTTGAGTTTGGGTTTTTTGAGGTTTAGACAAAGAGGAAACTTGAATCTCATGATCCACATGGATATGAAGAATTAAAAAACATACTGAAAGAGAAAAGTATGTGCATTAACTCAGGTAGCTGACTGTAATAAAAAGATGTTAGGATACAATCTGTGTGGTTGATACCATAAAGAATCACCAAATTGTACACTGCAGAAAATAGCATTATTTTACTAAAGGAATACATGAATTAAAAGGAGAATGTTGTTGGGAAGCTGGCTATAGATGAGGAAAAGATGGTACCATAGATAAAGCAAACAACTTGTCAATCAGGAAACTTGCGTTCTGTATTGACCCTGCCACAAAATGACTTGTCCAGGTTTTTATAACCTTCTTATGTTTCTCTTTCCTATATAAAAGATGGACAGGGTGCAGGAGACCTGTCATTTGCATCATAATTTGTTCTGTACTGAAAAGTTTGGCCACATATTCAAGGCTGTTTAATATCGCACTGGCCGCTCTTCTTTGGAGAGTTGCCATTTCTTGAAGAGAAGCTGGGGTTGGCTTCACAGCACTGCTAGGAAGAAAGAACCCTTGTATTAATAAAATTAAACTGAATTTAAGGTATTCAGGTTTATGGAGAAAAGGGAGAGGAATTAAGAGTAGAGAGGAAATGATGGGAGAAAGGATGAAAGTACCTTTATCAGTTAGAAAAAAATAACTGTAGGGAAAGACTTGCAATGCAAATCTTATCAGTATATGTGGAAAATGAGCCTCAGTACTTGGTTGCTGAAAGATGATGTTTTTTTTTTTTTTTGGTAAGGTGGGTATTCCCTGAAGTAGTTGAAGCTTTTTATCAGAGGAGAAGCTACAGAGACAAGGAAGTTACTAGAATGCAGTATATCATCTCCATTTGACTCTGAAGCTGGGCAGCATAATGTCTCTTGAGGAAACACACAGGCTTTCTTCCTACTGAAGACACAGTTGCTATAATTTTTTTGTTGCCTTCAGTGTCCTTTAGAAGCCATGGTATGCATAAGAGAATGTAAGGAGGAAGACTTTGTACGTGTATATCTGCTACTGGTGTAGGAGAGAACTTGTTGTGCAAATGCTGCAGGATCAGTAGTCAATAGCTTAATGGTGTCCATGTGGGCTCCTTTTTGTTGTTTCTTGAAAACACAAACAAATGTGGATTTCAGAAATGACAGCAGAAATCCTTGCATGGTTCTATGATATCTTTACAAACGCTGATGCAAATCTCAATGAGCAACATGGTAGTTCTCTGGGGGCAACAGGACTTTTTTTCAATGTGTTTTTGCTTACATGGAACAACGGTTGTTGCAAATCCTGCCGGACTGCAATCTTTAAATTCATAGAATCATAGAATCATAGAACGTCCTGAGTTGGAAGGGACCTGCAAGGATCACTGAGTCCAACTCCTGTCTCTGCACAGGACAACCCCAAATTCACACCATGTGTCCAAGGGCATTGTCCAAGTGTTCCTTGAATGTCATCAGGCTTGGTGCCATGACTGCCTCCCTGGGGAGCCTGTTCCAGTGCTCCACCACCCTCCAGGTGAAGAAACTTCTCCTAATATCCAACCTAATTCATTGTACTAAAAGCTGTCCAGCAGATGGCATCATAAATCATTGAGATCTTTATTTAATCTGTGCTGACCATATACTTAACTCTCCAAATTGATGAATTAAATGCAGATAGCCATGAATATGCAAGTGAAATTTCTTCTAAGTAAAAGCAAAAAGCCTTGTGTTTATGTGAAAGACAGGGAAAGCTTAACTGTTATGGAATTTGTAAGTAGATGACTTGTTGGATTAATTCAGTATCTTTTCTGGGTTTTTTTCCTCTGTTTAGTCTTGAACTAAGAGTCCCATTTTTGGATCATCGGTTTACTTCTTATTATTTATCTCTGCCAGCAGAACTGCGAATCCCAAAGGTATGTAAAACTAGGGTTGGACCCAAGTGCAAGCTTACAAATTCACCGATACGTGTTCTAAGCATGACCAAATTGCTGAATTCAATGATTACGTTCTCTACCCAAAGTCAAGCATGCTCTTAAATATTTTGCTGGAATGTTGGAATCCTTTTCTGACCAGACCTTCTGAAAGGAAACCATTTCTTAAGTGTTTAAAGCCAGATCTTTGTACTGCAGTTCCTGAGACTCACAATGTTGGTTTTTGTTCTGCAAACAGAATGGAATTGAAAAATACCTTTTAAGACAGGCCTTTGAAGATTCCAACTTGCTTCCCAAAGAAATACTCTGGCGACCCAAGGAAGCTTTCAGTGATGGTATAGCATCAGTAAAGAAATCCTGGTTTTCTATTCTTCAGGACTATATTGATCAACAGGTACAATACCACTGTTTGGGTTTTTTTGTCTTTCACATTTAGGTGTATTAGATATGCCAAGGGGAGGCAGCTCATATGCTTAGTTGGGAGAATAAATCTGGGTATGACAGTAACTTGAGCTTCATGGTGGAGGAGCAAGATAAACTTTAAACAGTGGTCTTCTAGCTATCTGAGTTGGTTAAAGGCATTTGAAATCCTAGATACAAAGAAATGTTAGAGCCTGACAGAAATGACTGTGTCAGGAAATGAACATCATTTAAGTATCTGGATTGCAAATTAGATTGTGTGTCGGCAAACACAATTTCAGGGTTTCATGCAAAGCAACTGCTCCAGCTGAAGGCACTTGCATGAACTTACTGTGCAGCTGAATAACACCATAATGGCTTTATAATGTCCTTTCTTGTTTGTGTCATTCGTTTTTCCCAGCCATGCCTAGCTAAGCCCTTTTGCTTTTTAAAGCCTCTGCTTGCATTGCTAACCAATGAAGACTTACAGCATTTTGGCTTTGGACAGAGGATAATCATCTCTGGTGTACAGAGGTAGTTTAATCGTCGAGAGGAAGGAATAACACCCAGTTTACACCAGAGCTCCATTCTACAGAAATATGTGTAGTCTGGCCTGTGCACGAGTGCTTGTCTGTCCTACCACCGGCTGCTTGCTTCCCATTTTCTTTCTCTGTATCCACAGGCAAGAAAGTAGTTGGATCAGGCAGCAGTGTTGTGCTGCCTGTACTGAGCCTGTATTGGTGTAGTAGGGGCAAATTTATTTCATGGCTGTGAGGAGTTGTATGTGACACATGCATGTGTCACAGGTGATAGCATGTTGGCACTGGAAGCTAGCTGCTTTAGAAATTGCCTCAACTGGTGCAACTATTCATCCTCCCTTTCTCACCCAGCTTAGCAACTGCAGGTGTCTTTGCCTCTGCATCCCAAGTCTTTTGTTGCTAAGAGCTTGGTTATACAACCAGAGTCAACAGCTCTCTGTGAGCTGAAAAAAAACCAGGAAGCCACTTACGTGGCAAAAAGACTGCTTTAAGTTCTTCCGGTTGGTTCACAGCAAAGAGAAGGACAGGAAGGAAGTTTTTGTGAGCTTACTAACAAAGGTGATTGTAACCCAAAGAGAAATGGACTTCACGTATAACGCAGAGAGAAATACTAACAGCACTGGAAATATAGTTATGTATTCATAAAGATCAAGGGAGCCTATGACAAAAATTCACCTGTCAGAAATATCTGCCTCTAGAATAGACCTCTCTTTTTTTTTAAACCTATGGGCATTCAGTGGTTGGTGAATCCTTGTATGTCTTTAACTTGCAGGAAGTTGACTTGTAAAAGTTAAATGTATTTGCAGCTTAATTTGAGTTTTGCTTATGTCTGTAGGTTGATGACCTTATGCTGGAAAAGGCAGCCGAGAAATATCCTTTCAATCCTCCTAAAACAAAAGAAAGTTATTACTACCGCCAGATCTTTGAAAAGCACTACTCAGGGCAAAGCAGCTGGCTGCCCCACTACTGGATGCCAAGATGGGTTAAAGCTACTGATCCTTCTGCTCGCACGCTGAAACATTACAAGTCGGCTGCCCAAGAATAGGCTGTTGAAATAATCCCCCAAATAGAAGTGCTGCAAGCAATTTGCGTACACTCTGCTTTAAAAAAACCAAACCAATTATGCAAACCTAAAGCTTAAATGGTCTTTAAGATGCATTTTGATAATGCTATTGGAAATAAAAGCTTTCTGTGGTTAGTGTGCTATTAAAAATTCATCCGGCTGTACCAAAACTTTGTAATACATGGGAAAATACTTCATGGACAAGGAACTGCCTTATTTGGCAGCTCTGTTCCTTATGTGACCTCGATTGTATTAATTTGCCTTGCAACCATTTAATATATATTAATGTGAGCTCTGTTTGGAGGACTTGAATAAGGCTAAGCAATGCAGACTGCTGCAGGCCCTCTGAACAAAGGGGAATTTCATCCTAGCTGTTTAGTGATTTGTGTTCCTGGCTGTGGTATTTGGATAGTCTGTCTGTATTATTCTATTCTGAATGTCTTTCTAAGCACTCCTGAGAGCCTTGGTCTGGTTTCAAAACATTTAGATATTCATAGCTATGCAGAGATGCTTACTAGAGTTTATATTAGTGGTGGTGCTGGGTGTTACTGTATTGGGTCCAGCCAGGGTCAACCCACTACCGTTACTTAATTAAATGAATGGGAATCTTATTCATTACTGTAAAGCCACCAGTTGGCTGTTTTGAATTTTGTAAATATCCCAGCAGTCTAAAGATACTGTGACTGTTATCAAAGAGCAGAACAGACAAGAGAAGCCGAGTTACGTCTTTGTTTCCTATTCAAGGGCTTCAATTTTTAAATGTATTTATTATTCTTGAAAATAGGGTGTTAACCGGGTGATTTGTCTCAGTCTGATGGAAGTTGCATGACTAAGTATTTTAAGAAATTTTTCACTTACAGTGAGAGTTTTTCCATCTGTATGATGAAAAGGTAGACCGTGTTGCTGCTCAACTGCACGTGGCCAACTGTGTGGTGAACCAACCCTGTTAACCATAGATTTTAGTCAGACAAAGCATCATTGAAGGCAATGGGATCAGACACCTGGCTTGGAAAATGGCAAAAAAGGTTCTTCAGAAACCACAAGAACTTCTGAACCCTACTGAAAAGCATGTGTCTTTTTACCCAAGATAACTTTTTATTAACTACTTAGGCATGGGGGCTGCTTTTTGAAAGGTAACTTAAACATAAGGGTGGCCAAAAAATATACATATGTGCTGCAGATTGACTTGATTAGCATCATGCTATTTATGAAGACAAAAGTCTAGTTTATTGTCCCTCTTGACTAGGAAACCAAAGCTGATAGTTATTTAAAAGATAAAATATAAGCAATTCTGGTTTAAAATCTTCATAAAACAACTGATTGTCTATTTATTACTCCCCCCTAATCCTGCATTTGAATCTCTATTCCAGAAACCTTACTGAACCTCTTGGTGGTACCATGGAGCTCATGAACTGTCCAGCTATGGCCAGTAGTGGCCATATTTTGACATAAACTTGCACATACTAGTCATTTATGAATATATGATGAGTAAGGTAATACATTCCTGTAGCCTTCTTTACCTAAGGGCCATGTGCTTGTCTTTTTTGATTTCTTTGAAGCAGTAAAGTGTATTTTGACTTGGGAGAGGAGCACAGAGTATGTTGATTAGGTACTGATGTGTAAAGATAAAATTGTCTACTCTCTGGAAACTTCTCAAGGCTGAGATGATAAGAAAATAACATTTGCCTGAAGTAAAAATTGGCTAAGCACATTTTGGGGTCATTACCGGAATGCACTTTCTGCTGCAACATTGTCAGGTATTCAAGGAAATCCACCTTAATTTTTTTAATTCCTAATACACTGGGCATTTATGTGGTGAGGCAAGATCCTAGACTGGTGATCCTAATTATTTTAGCTTTTTACTGATGTGCAGAGGAAAAATACAGTGTTTGCTGCCTTGTTCTTGTTAAAGGTATAAATGGTAGGGGTCTCAGGAGCAAAAACCTATTAATTCCTTCTCCATGTGTAGACTTGAATTCTACAGCCTGTTTGGCTTCTGTGATGCTCTGTACTTTCTCTTTTCTCTTCCTTTTTTTCTGTTTTTTTAACGAAACGGCTACTCTGGATCATCTGTGAGCTGCAGACATGTTTGTAGTTTGTCACAGGAGGGAATGGGATGCAGGCCCAGAGTGCAACGCTGTCTTGTCTGGTTTTACTTTTTATCCTTCTTCCTGCTGTAGTTGCCTTCTTTTCTCACTCCATTTCTTTTGGAGACAATTAAGCCGGACTATTCTGACAGCTGAGTAAGTTGGTTTGAGTAGTGTGTCAGAGGTGGGGATGGGGAATTAAAGTCAGTGGTCCAGCTGGGAGGGAGGAGATGGATAACTCCTTGGCTTGCAGGACTGCTAAGGGCTGGGGGAGAACCTGGAGGGTTCTTGCAAAGTGGATAAAATAGTGGGGGGCGTCTTTTCATTGATTTGATTTTTCTTTGATTAAATTATTAAATTATGTTTTCACTGCAATCTCTCCCTCTTTTGAGGAAGAATAAATAAACAGTGTATCTGCCAAAGAGAGCACTGCATTGTATGGGACCTACTAATTGCTTAAGGGCACTCAGTGACACCCATGCCCTTCATCTTTTTAATAAAACCTACCTCCTATTTTAAGCTCCATTTGACTGGCATGTGTGGAGCTTTGATGACTGTCTCCACATCCAAGTGTCCATAACAGTGACTCTCCAGAGAAGCTCCGTAGTGCAAACCAACGTGTAACAGCCAGCGAACACTTGACAGGACTTTGGGGACCCTTGGTCCTTTGGGCAGAGATTTCTATGTGGGGTGGTTTGAAATCATATAAAATGTTCGAAATTGTGTTTAAAATCACAATAAAGTGTAAAAGCACCCTGTTTTACCTAAGAATGTGGCATCTCTTTGTGGAAGACCTTTGGTGTGGGAGATGTTATTTGATGAACATCTATAAGGGGATGCATATTTAACTGTCTTCAGCAAGAATAAAAAAAAGCTTCTGGAAAACAAGGTTGCAGGAACCAGAGTTTGCTTTGCTGTGGAAGCTAATTCCTCAATGAGCGTTGTAATTTTATTCAGAGTTAGAGTTAACATCAGTCAAGGTTGTTGGGTTTCTCCACTCAGAACTGAGGTAAAATATGGTAAATTGTGGTTAAAAGTAAAATATCAAAAAAATATACTGAGACTCTAGAGGGATTGACTTAGTCTTTTGTTTTGACACAGACTTAATGCCTGATTTCCATTAGTAAATAAGAGAGAGAAGTTGTCAAAGGAGGATTTAATACAAGGTAAGCCTGTGTTTGAGCTGGCTATTGAACAATCAACCCAAAGGAGTGTGGGGCTGAAGTGCAGGCGAGGCTGCTTATTTCCATAGCAAGGTAAGCTGTGTGTTCCTCAGCAACTTTCCTAGGGATAGCCAAAGCGCTGTGCTGGTTTTGGCTGGGATAGAGTTGCTTTTCTTCACAGTAGCTAGTATGGGGCTATGTTTCTGATTTGTGCTGGAAACAGCGTTGATAACACAGGGATGTTTTAGTTACTGCTGAGCAGTGCTTACACAGAGCCAAGGCCTTTTCTGCCTCTCCCCCACCCCACCAGCGAGGAGGCTGGGGGGGCACAAGGAGCTGGGCAGGGACACGGCTGGGACAGCTGACCCCGACTGACCAAAGAGATGTCCCACACCATATGAAGTCATGCGCAGTGTATAAAGCTGGGGGAAGAAGAAGGAAGGGGGGATGTTTGGAGTGATGGCGTTTGTCTTCCCAAGTAACCGTTACGCGTGATGGAGCCCTGCTTTCCTGGAGATGGCTGAACCCCTGCCTGCTCAAGGGAAGTAGTGAGTGAATTCCTTGTTTTGCTTTGCCTGCATGCGTGGCTTTTGCTTTACCTGTTAAACTGTCTTTATCTCAACCCACGAGTCTTCTCACTTTTACTCTTCCAATTCTCTCCCCCATCCCACCACAGGGGAGGGAGTGAGCAGCAGTGTAGGGCTTAGTTGCTGGCTGGGGTTAAACCATGAGAAGCACATACATCACCTGCACCAGGTCACCTTGTCACAGTTCCCCTTTTGTTTATTTTCTTAATTTCAGGGCCTATTGTTTTTTATTTACATATGAATTAAAACATTGTAGTTGACATAAAGGCTGAGATTAGGAAAACTTTAAAAGGTTTCAAATGAGGCTGCCTCTGGGTGAAGGTAATGCATTAAGTTTTTATTTAACTTAATATTTTTAATTTATTTAAATTTAAATTAATAACTTCAATTTTTTATTTACAAATCTTGAAGGAGAGAAGGGACGGAGAATGAGGAAGCAGGGAGGTGGTTTATGCTGCCATGGTATACTGCGAGTTGGTAGGGGTAGTAGCTAGTGGGGGTTATACATAAACAAGGTTTGTTCATGCTGCTTTTCAAGATCTATTTGTGGCATTTCACCCATCCCTTTCCATAGTGCCACTTCCCATCTTTTACTTGCTTGGAAACTCTTCCAGTAAAGGAAAACTAGCTGGGCAACTAGTTTTTATTGCAGAGTATGTTCAGGTTTGGATCTTTCAAGTGTACTATGAGCTACAATGGAAGATGTCAACAGTACCCTAGAATCCTCTCAACGCTCGTATTTCTCCCATGCGAGCAAGTCAGGGCTGGCTCTGCTCTGCAGCCTCGTAGCTTTGCCTCTTGCGCTGTGTGCTCGGCGCAGGAGCAAGTCCTCGCGCAGCGTGTGTCCGAGGAAGCTGAGACCAGACACGTTTGCTCTACCGGGCCAAGAAGAGTCTGTCAAAGTTGGAATTCAGATGGAGAGGTTGCTTTGAGGGATGATTTTTTAATTATTTTTTTTTTTTCTAGCCGGCAGATGGCAGCCACTGTTAGCACATCCGTGCAAACGAGCTCTTCATCCCTAGGGAAGACTGCTCTCCATCCTCCTCCCTGTGTGCTTTTAGCCTGCTCCTTCAGACATGCTTGTCGGTGGGATTTTGTGCGTGAGCTTCATGGAAGAGAATTTAATAAGTGCCAAGCCGAAAAGAAAAAATGTTGTTTAATTGATCTTGCTCACAAGATATTGCGCAGAGCTTCTCATGCTGGTGCTGCAGGTGAGAAGGCAGCTAAGAGTTGAATGCATTAGTATTGAAGGCATTCAATATTCAATTTAAAAACAATTAAAAAACAGTTATGAAATTTAAAACTAGAAATGTGAGTTAGAACAGGTATAAAATGCCAGTTCTAGGGAAGACGGAAGATAATATCAGGCTGGGGAATGGGAAATGTTAATTTTACCTCTAAAGTTGTTACGGGTTATTTTTTCCTATTTTTGTCATGATTAACATGTGGATCATAGGCTTTCAGATACTCATACACAGAGAACACTATGAGTCCTACTAGGAAGTTTTACAGATGCGCATCAGAAGGCCTTAGGGCCATACCTCCACTTTTTTCTCAAAAGAATTATTAAAAAAAATTATATATATACATTATAAAATGCAGTACATCATATAAATTTGGAAAGATTTCCAACTTCTGTAAATGGCCAATCCAGTTGTTTTATGAGCTCTGAGTGATGATGAACAGCTGCAGACTGCATATATCTGAGCATCTATTCTCAAACCCCATCAGGAAACAACATCCCCCAGCGACCATCGGTGGTATAATGGCAATGTATAATGGCTGTCTGATTTGACAAACACAGCCTTTCACCCTCTCCAGGCTCACTCTGGGGAGAGGTCTTGTGCTTTTTTTTTTTTTTTTTTTGTTGTGGTACAGGGTGCTTAATTGAGGAATTTTCACTAAGGAGAAGATAGAGCAATTGGGTACAAAATAGTCCTTTAGAGAATTATAACCCCAGGTTCATAAAATTATTGGAACTGACCTCAATTCCTACACCATAATCATCTTGCAGAGGCCAAATAGAGAGTCAGAATGACCTGGTTGCAAAAGCAGCCTCCATTTCTGCTGCCATCAAAGATAGAAGTAGTTGTGTGTATTAATAAACTGTATTACTTAACATCTCTCACCACTGCTTTTGAAGACTGCTCTTAACACCTGGGGCAAAATGTATATTAATACAAATTACTTTTGATTAAAACCATTATTATTTTAGCACAAAAAAAAGAAGGGGGTGGTGAAAAGGAATGTTCTCTTTTTAAATATTTAAATACTCATTATACCAAAGTGATACAAATTACTGGCTGACTGACAACTTGCTAATAATAGCTTAAAATGCAAATAGAGCTATTATCCCAATTGACACTAATTGGAACTCCTTTGGCAGCCTGGGAGGGCAGGGCAGGAAGGTTTGATTGTTTCCTTGAGCTGAAATCAGATTGGTAAGGAAGTGTGGGGAAGATGTGCTGTGGATAAACAGGTTGCCATCTGTGGACATCAGAATTAATCATATCATATTCCAAGAATATGATCTGCCTTCTGCCCGTGTATGATTTTGGTGGGGTTTGTTGGTGCCCAGGCTGAGTTGGTGCTGTGGGAATCCTGCAAATGCTCAGCTCTCGCAAAAGAGCTACCATGTCTTTTCTGAATTATTAAAAATTCACTGCTTTAAAATTCATTGAATTATAAAAATTATCACTGCCAGTAGCCAAAAAGTCTACACTGCAGGGTGACTCTACACAGAGCAAGCATCTGGGAATTTCAAGCTTTATGGACCCTAAGTTGGTACAAATTTTTCATGCAGAAGCTGGTGTAGGAGATGGCAGGGGTGCCCATTGGAGGATCGTGGTCCCTTGGCAGCATTCACATTGCGTAGCAGAGAGGTCCATATGTCAGGTGTCATCAGTTACTTTCAAAACATGAGAAACAGCCTCCCAGGTTAAGGTGAGACAGCTGTTGTGACACCCCTGCCATGCTTTCCTGGCTGACAGGCTGTTACATCTTTGTTAGTTACTCTCTTGATGAGATTTTTATTTTCTTAGCAACTGGGAGCTTTTGCTGGCTGTGGTTCTCCACCCCGGAAAATCCTTCCTGCTTCCTCTTCCACAGAAAAAGTGGCAATAATGCCAGGGTTAGGAATTGTACTGAGGTCAAGGATACAATGTGGGGCACCCGTGTGTACCCTCAAACTCCCTATCTAGACTCGCATGCTTCTCCGCTGTGTCTGTCATCATGTCGTACAGCCTTTTCCCCATCGCTGCCACCATGCTCCAGTGTGGTATATGAAGAAACCTGGTGTGACAGCCTGCTCTTTGCAGTAGGTAAGTTATTCATTGAAAAGATGTATTAATTAGGAAAGGGGATATATGTATATGTACTGTAAGACAAGCTCTGTTTTCTGCAATAACATGTTTTATGTCATATTGTGCAGTACAGTGAAATGCCAGCACAGCTCTTGAGCCCTCTTTCTAAGAGGAGAGAAAATGTGGGCTCGACCTCTCACTCCAGCAAGAACTTCCTTAGTGATCAGGAGGAAAACACTTAAGCCTCTCTGCCCTCTCCAGTGCAGCCATTTCCCACTTTCAGAAGGATGCTGTGAAGGTAAACTGAGGAATGAACAGGAGGGTTCAGACTTACTTCATTCCCAGCTGCATGTGCTGTCCTTTGCACTCTCCAGAGCACACAGTCGCAGAGGGTTGTGTCTGACACTCTCTAGCAAGGCTTCCTACTTGACTGCTTTTGTTCTGGCCAGTTTTTACGGTGGATCTCCCAACTACTGATGAAGTAGTCTCACCTTGGATTTTTGAGTGGGAAGGTGAACTTTCTTCTCCCCTGGAGAAAAAAGGCATGGGGATCTGGGGCTTAAACATGGGGTTTAGGGACAATGAGATGGGCTTCCCATCTCTCTTGAGTGTGGCTAACCATGTAAATTGAGTGAGCCTGTGCTCTGCTGTATGTCAGAAGGTGCTGCTCAACATCTGTGTCCCTATTGAACAATGTCTGATGCCTGGTGGTGTCTGGGTGTCACCAAACTCATCTGGCCAAGAGCAACGTGGCACTGTGTCAGAGCCTTGGGGAAGTCAAGGGAAAAACACTGCTGTAGTGTTATGCAGATGAGTGGGTGCTTGTAGGTCCCAGTTTGGGAGGAAGAGGAAGATGAAGGCTGGTTTGAGTATACATTGGGAGTATGCAGTTATGAGGTGGATATCATGAGGGCAAAAGTCTGGATCCTGTTTGGGTAGATGTGAGGTGAGGGAGAGGATGGAGCCATACCTGTGCTCCCAGAAACCTACAGCCTCACACAGACATGCCATTACTCATGGTGGTATCTAAGCAAATTAATTTGGGATCCCCTCTGGTAGGATATATCCTCATCAAATGAATGGGGCCTTTCCAAAACTTGGGGTCAAGGACAACTTGTTAATCTTGCTCCCTGCCCATGCCCCATGCCCCCCAGCTTTTATTTAAATACTCATCCTTTATCTCCGAGGAGGTTTGGAGACAAACTTGCCTGTTTCTCTGACCAGTAAAAACGCAAACCAAAATTAGCTGTGCTACAGGTTGGGTGAATAGTAGAAAAGTATTTTGCAATATCTACCTGTATTAGGCCATCTCCCTCTAAGCAAGACATCTTTTAAAAACAAGCTGTGGAGTGGAGGACTGAGAAATGTCATGACATTCTTTGGGAGACTGAAAATCGCGGCTCCACTGAGCAGGCGACATGTCTAGGAGAAAAACAATGCTTCGGAGGGCTGTGGATGCAAACGGACCCTGTGTCTGCTGTGCCTTCAGTACTCCTGTAACACATCACTGAATTGAGCAAATTTTTGCCTGGGGAGTTGAGCAGAGCCGAGACTTAGAGATGCACATTAGCAGACTGATGGCACCACTCATCTCCTCAGCTACGGCACTGTGTACTCCAGGGGCATATGGCTCAGTAGAAGGTGAACCCCCACAGGGATAAGACAAGTCATCTTACTCCTACCAGTGATGGCATCTGACCTACCCATCCCACGCTCTGCTCAGCTGATGCATCCCAGAAGAAGATGCACTTTGCCTACTGTGAGCTTGCAGTCCCCATTAAGACTGCAGCTCGTGCCTGAACTGGACTTAGTGTGGTTGGCATTGGTTGTCACATGAGCTGTGGGGTAGGTATTTCCGCTAGTAGCTGATGTGTAGACATACCTTTTATGTGGGACCTTCCTGCTCCTTTCCTTCTCCTTGCCAGCACTTTTGCACAGCCCTTCTGAGGGCAGATCATGAGCTGACGGGGGCAAGACTCCCAGTATAACATACTGGGAGCTGCTTGGTATTTCTATGCTTATTTCAGAAGCACATAGGTTCAATTCAGAGGAATTTTAACTACACAAGGAGTCTCCCAGAATTTTGTGTGCTCAGTCTGGTAGAGAAATTAATTTATTTTCTCCTTAAGTGTGCTCAGGGTCTGAGGGCTCAGATTAGCCACATGCTGACAAGATCCAGGCAAATGTTTCTGTTGGTCAAGCTGCCTGTTCTAGCACAGCACTGCCAGATTTGTTCTGTGTCGTGAAATTGTTTTCTGGAAAAATAATTTAATTCAAAAGAAAACTAAAAAAATTAGTTTTGCCATGATCTACAATAAAATATTTCTGTTTTATCTTTGGAAAGGCATCTGCCTTATAATTATACCCAAGTCTAATGAAATAAAAATGGAAGTGAGAAGTAGGCCCCTTAAATGCTTCACTGAGACAGCTAAAAATGCTCCTTTTGGACCAGCCAAGTGACTGAAAATCAGTAATTTCTACTCTTCCACTCCTCTTTCTCAGTGCCTGATCTCAGCGACTTCTGATGGTGCTCAGGACCTTGAAGAAGGGACTCAACAACATCCACAGGGCAGAACCCCAGACAGGCCAGTCATGTACCAGGCAGGGTCTGCGTGGGGAAAAAGGACCTGATGTAAAAGTGATCTGATTAACTAGTTAATATTGGTGCATATTGTATTAAGTTGAATGCTGATTTTTATGGAATGCCTTAGGTTTGCAAGAAGGAAAAAAGCTCAGCTAGCTGGCATGCAGCTAGGCAGAGTTTGGCTGCATGTGGGTACAGGAGCAAACATAGAGTTTTGCTTTTGAGACCTTGCTGAAAGCCGGTCGAAATCACTGGAAGATTCTCATTGCTTTTGTCATGATTTAGGCAAGGTCCACAGGACAAGTTTTCTCTTTTCAGGCTTAACTGTGGTGGATTGTAGTTAGTGTGGGAACATCATCTTTCTGTGCTTTATGGTTCTATATGAAGACAGTAAGATACCCTGAGTAAATTGAATGTTGCTCCATATAGATAGAAACAACATAAAATATGTATGATGATCTAGAGGTCTCTTAGTCTCCCTGTATCTTTGAAATAGTACTTGTAGAAGATGCGAGGTTACAGGAGTTCTCTTCAGACATATCAGCATGATTTATTTATTTATAAATCACACCTCCTTCACTGTTAAGGGATTAACTGGTTTCAATATAGCTCAGGGTGATTAATCTAGAGTTTTGTTCAGATATTTTTGCTCTGGTGCAGAACACAGCTAAAACAGCTGGAGCTGTCAGACAGTTCTCCTGTCATGTTTAAAATTAAGCATGGCTTACTGCCCCAGCTTGAAATAGAAAAGATAAATGCAGTAAGTAGCTCTCTGTAGAAATGTAAGTGTCCTCTACACAAGTGTTTTATTGAAATAGTCTATTATGGAAACTATTGCTATGGTGTAATTTTCTTAATCATCCTGGCCAAAATGGACTTTTTATAATTTTGTTCAATTCTTTTCTTCATAAATACACTTTTTTTTTTTTAAATCTTTTGCTCCATGAGATTATGAAGAGGTATTTGCGCTAATTTCCTATGCTTCTTCAGTTTTGTTACTATTCTTCTTCTCTTAGCATTCAAATGACTGATTAGAGGCATTTATGAGATAATGAAACAGTTTAAATATGCAAATATCTTTCAGTGATGACCTGCCTCTATCAGAGTTCCTAGGAGGGAATGAGAGATGCCTACATTATTTCTGAGAATAAAAGTTGCCCTGGCACAGCAATATTTGCAGCCCTCTGACTCGCTGATAATTCCTTGCTGCTAATTTTGCAGTGCCAAAGAATAGGTCAAACACACATCAAGTTTGTAGTGGGTGTGGGATATGAAAAATGTTGTGCAGAGTTAATACCTTCCTGTCGCTGCCTGTGCTTATCACATATTGGTTTTATATCTGTGTGCACACGCGTGCTGAGGACTGATGGTTGGAAAACCTTGTGGTTTTGCACAGGACCCATCACGTTTCGTAATCAGGTGCTGAAATGACACAGCTGGAGATGATGCTTTCTATCAGGGTCTACTGGAAAGCACTGCCTCTGCAGCTGGTAATCTGCACAGCAGAAAGCATCCCATCAGCCTGGTACAAAACTTTCAGGCTTCATCTGTTAGCAGGCGTGTTGCTTTAATACAGACACACGTAGTAAGCTTGACAGAAAGAGCCTAGAGCTTAGAGTGTTACAGTTTTGTAGAAAATTGGTGTTATATGGGGACATCAGCAGTTTTTAAGAACTGCATGAGAAACAGGTGGGTGGCACCCAGCACAAGTTCAGGATAAATATTTTTATCATTAGGGTGCTGATGACAGAATATTATTTACTTTCTGCCTTTAAAGTACTGGCTGATGTCTGCCAAATCCCAGGAGTCACGAAGCTGCCTCGGAGGGGACATCTGCTGCAGAGCAGCGAGGGGGCTGGAAACAGAGCAGTTTTGTCCTCAGCCACTCCATGAGCCAGAGAAGCGAGGTTCTCCTGTGTTTCAGCATATAAAAAGGTATCTTTGTGTGCAATGCTAAACTAAAAGTGGAGCAAGGTAAAAGATTTTTTTTTTTGTTTCAAGCACAAAAGAAGTTGATAGGTAAATAACAAATTTAATTTTATCTGAAGTGATAATATTACTCAGCAGACAGAAATAGATGGCTCCATCCAGGATACTCTGTAAAGTGCGTCCTTTTTCTCAAGGCTTATCTTTACTCTAAATCTCCAGATTTTTTATTGGCTTCTTTAATTGTTTCTATTTTAGGTAAATCTGAAGGAATCAATATAAAAAATCAACGTGTGGGAAGTATCAGTCATGGTTTTCAATTGAGTTATCTTAAAGCAATGTTGCAACCACTCAGGGGCATTTTTTGTTTCCATTATAACTTTGATCTCCTTTGCTCTTAGGAGACAAAAATAGAAAGATTCATGACCGTTTTAGTAGAGCAGGGTTTTGAAGAAATACTGAGCTTTAGAAATTTGCCATAATCACCCTTAAATGCTACAACAGCTGCCTCAGCTGGATCAAATGCTTAAAGCACGTGTTTGGGGGCGTCATGATTATTATATCTTTTGAGATGTGTTTAAAAGGTGCAGTCATACAAGAGGAATACAGCCACAGTACTGCTCTGAATCGCTAAGCATATTGTTTCTCTCTACAGTAGCTTGTTTCCAGTTGTGGGTTTGTCAGTGAAATCTGGTTGAGAGAGAGGGGGCTACAGCTGCTGGACTGTGCTGGTGGTTGTGGGCTAAAAGGTTCCTTTAAGAAAGAACTTGTGTAGCTCTTAAGAAAATATTTCATGGTATAATGTAACTCATTACACTATTTTGGAAAAAATTTGCTCTTTTTTCTTTTTTTGATAACCAAAGAACCTGTGGCTTGGTTGCTCTGAATCTCAGGTCACTGAAATATCACATTCAGATGAAGTTGCTAATCTCTAGTACAAATAAAAACAATGTCTCTCTCTTATTTTCTGGAGGGTCTATTCCGTAACATCACCATGTGAAGTAAAAACAAAGAGTTAATAAAGATTAAAGAAACAATACTCCATGACAGTTCCTGCACTCTCTTTCTGTGTCAGGAAAGTGAAAACTCTTTACAATTCTAATAGTTGACCAAACAGTTGAAAGTTCAAAGCAAAAGTCCTCCTGAGAAGCACAGAGAAAATCTTTAGGGACATCCTTTGTAGTGAAGAAAGACTTTTCTTTTAACAGTTGTCATGTGAAATTTATTTTTCCTGAAGTTGGGACCTCTCTTTGTGCACTCAGATGGTACACCTGTGACAAAAGGGAGTTCCTACCTGTCTTCAGCTGTGCTCTTGGGCTTGTTGGACAAAACCAATGTGGTGTGCATCCCTTCTGGTTGGGGACTATTGTAGCAACAGCATGTCATGGCTATGCTGATGAAGCCATTAACAGAATAATAAGGTGGTGATGAAAATCCCAAAGAGGGCATAGTGCCAGCTCTCCCTTGGGTTTCCAGGGTAAGGGGTATATTCTGCAATGCAGAAATGATTCTATAAAGTAAAGTTTCAGTGCTCTGTAAAGTTGTAGAGAAAGGGAGTAACTAGCACAAAGTGACACTTTTCCCTTTGGGAACAGCATTTTGATCGTTTTGAGAACCTGTGATTGAGTTCTAGTGTACAAACATATGGAGTGCTGACAGTGCCAGGCATTCATCTTTTTTTTTTTTTTTTTTTAAACATATATTAAAACCATAAAGTTTTATAAAAGATTTTACCTGGAATTTCTCCTTTCCTTCTCCTTTCTGAATAATTTCAGTGTTTTCCTCTTAACCTATTGCCTGGAGACTTTATTTCTTTTTCAGCATAAAATGTGAGACCCTCATATAGTCACATGACTCCAGGCCATGGCTGCTTTGGAAAACATCAGAGGAAGTGAGATGTGGCAGCACTGCCCTGGCAATCTTTCTCAAGGAGTCTCTTGAACAAGTTTTTGGAAGAACTTACATTATGAATTATAAGACTTTTTTTTGATTGGCAAAGGAAAAAAAGAATAAGAGGTTCTATCTTGGCTGTGCGGTTGACCTATAAAATCTAATATTAAATAAACATCTTTGAAATGTACTAATAGTATCAGATCAATATCAAACGAAGTCAGCTTGAGCCATAACATTTCCACTGACTCGTAATATGTAATGGGCTCATCGGTTTGTGTTCAGCACAAACACTTCCCAATGGGAGGCAAAGTCAATTCATCATTTCAGTATCTGGTATTGTTTTGTTTGGAAGTTTTACTCTTCTGTTTTGCAGCAATTTTTTTTTTTTTTTTTTTTTTTTTTTTTGGTAATAGGTGTAAGCGGTCTGAGCTGGAAAGTGCTCCAGCCCAAATTCATTCTGTCATTGTAATGGTAAATGCTGGATGAGATTTAGTTTTCATATTCAATGCAATAAATCATCTCCTCTGCAACACAGGTAGCTGCATACTTTAGATCCAGCAATACCAACAGTGATGGTAAAACAAATGTTTCCCAAGAAAATACTTGAAAAGATAAGTGGATAAACTCTTCTCAGACTCTTAGCTCTGAATAGAGGCAGGTGCTTTAAAACTAAGCTGTTCATCTATTCAGTGCAGTTTCAGAGGTGACTGGAAAGAAAAGGGGTGTATAACTTTGCTGACACAGCCAGGTGCATGGGACAGAGGGATGACCTGCTTCCCTGCTAGAAATTCAGCTCTTCCTCCTCCTCCTTGGCAGTTGAAGGCTGCAGCTGGGGGAGAGTTTCCCAAAGGATGGAGAAGGGCTCACTTTAATGGAGCTGGAGAGTGCCTGGAGGACCATTCCTGTCTGCCGCAGCTACTGCCGAGCTACGTTACCTCTGTTTGGGCAGCTCATGCCCTGTACCTCTTCCATAGCTGTATGCATACAAAATGGTAAAGAGGAAAATATTTTGTGCAGTTCTACCTTCTTTTCCAGATAATTTTCATAAAACAAGGTCACTCAAACCAGCAGCTGGTGTGGCACCAGGACCTACATGCAGAGCAGCAGGTCCCATGGCCCAGAGCTCCTTGAGCTGTAGGTGGGACCATAGCATGGTCCCATAGCACTCACTGCTGGACAGGACTGTCCAGCCACCTTGCCCCCGCTCTGCCAAACTCAGCCTGCTCCCCAGCCCTCCTCCTCTTGGTGGCAGACAGCACAGAGCTGCACTAAAAGAGAATCAGTTTTGCTGGGCTGCCCCAGAGGTCTTATTTTTAAATAAATGAGGCATCTATATTTCTGGGTGTAGTCCCATTGCCCCATAATTCACCACAGGGTGTTATCTCAAAAATAAAATATTTTTAGAAAATGAAACAGCATGCAACGTTATTTCTTCAACTATGTGGTATTCTTGTATTAAAATAAACTCAAGTGTATGGGTACATCATATGAGCCATAAAAAAAACAGCTAAGTGCATATGCAAAATTTTTCATCTGCAAACAGTTAACTGCAGGTATATGCAAAATATTTCTTAAAATATCTCTTTTCTATCACACTGAAAACTTCATTTCCCAGTTATACCCATCATATAACTTAACAGACACAAATACAGCCTGTTTTTCACACAGATATGCTGAAAATCTGTCACCATTGCTTGATTCCTTACCAACAGGATTTTACTTTTAACTTTTGCTTTTAAATGCAGTCTTAATGTAGCCACACTGTATGTATATGTTCCTTCAGTAATTAATGTGTATCCTCTCCAGGCAAGATTTACCTCCAGAGGGTGTTGCTTGAATTTTAATGCTTTGGTACACTGAATTACAATGTGCCTATTGTTTTCTGAGTATTATAAGAATGAGAATAAAAAGCATTTCTATGTGCCAAAATTGAATGTCTGTGATTAAAGTTGGTGTTCTGTTGCTCAGTTAGGTGTTTTCAATGCAAATTAGTTCCTGTAGAAAGCAATGATAAAAGTATATTGACATATGTTGGTGCAGGTACGTCTTTCAACTCTCTTACAGCTAGGCTTCTAAAATAACAGGGTAAGAAATGGTTTAGAAAAAAAAAAAAGCTTTTTTTTTTTTCTTGTTAATTTGCAGAGATTTTCTTAACATTCATCCTTATGTTTTTAGTTCTTCCTAAGTTTCTTAGCTCTTTACATAGCACCTTGCAGAAGTGGCTGGTTAGGTACAGGGTGCGCATTGCATTTCTAGCTCAGCCACTGCTGTTACCTCTGGCCAAGCTACCTTACTTTGCTGGGCTTCCTCCTTCAAGGCTTCTGGGAGAGCCTGAAGCACTGACAAAGAGTTTGGCTTTTTAACTGTCTGTTCTTGTTTCATTTCTTCTGTATAGAGCAAGTGGTAATGTTGTTTAATTTAGAGCTGTAAATAGAAAGCAAGATGTGATGTTTGTTGCACATGCTCTGCGTACCTCTCTAAAATGGAGTTTCTGAGCTGATGAGTTGCTGATTTATTCTGACAGAAACCAGATATCCCATCAGGGATGCAGCAGTGAAAATTTTTAATGAATATCATCATGAATTTCATACAGCCCAGATGCCCCTCTTGTTGACAAAAGTTTCAGTCTCTGCTCTTTCAAAAATGTTAAAAGAATAATGTGAAGGGAGTCTGTTTGTCTTCCCTGAAAGATGTAGATAGGTTGGAAGACATTTGCATGCTTGCTAACAGAAAAAAAAAAAAAAATCCCTACTCTTCCAGTAATGACTATTTTCTGCAAAGGGAAGTGAGCCATTTTGGAGGTAGCGTGAGGACATGGAGCTATACCCGGAATCGCAGGCAGCTGCATCCTGACACAGTACAACTCCAGGGAAGGAGCTGCTGTGTGTTCTTGTCCCAGCACTCTGGGAGACGTTTGTTAACGCAGTCTGCGATACTATGGCTAAGGGAACTATTCAGGCTCATCATGAAAAAATTTGGTCATTACTGAAGTTTGCACTGGGACTTGCTCAGTATCTCTTTATGATATCTAAGTTATCTAAGCCATAGTTTAAGAAGATACAGGGACAGAGCTTGCATTTAAAGAATGGCTCTTGGTAGCTCTGAAGGAGCTGGTGTACTTAATAAACAGCATTTTTAAGAATCACTTTAATAATTAAAAAAACCCTCTTGGTGTTATTCTGCTCTAGCTAACAATGGCAGGGGCTGGGTTCCGTGCAAAGATCTGTGTCCAGACATTTCCAGGTTCTTCCTTTTCTTTGGTTAGGACCGCACTAAAAAATACCAGCCTCCTGATGTGAACACAGCAAAGCACTCACTTGTGGCAGCCAGGTGGACAAGCGCTGCAGAGCCCAAGCTTGCCAGCGAGGTGTATATGGGGAGCCAGACCCCACTCCCAGCCCCCCGGTCCATGGGGGACTCCATGGCTTTGGCTCCTCAGGGTAAGTTTGGCTGCATCTGCGCAATGGGGGAGCAGTCTCCATGCAATGGCAGAGAGATGGAGGTGATGGATGGAGTTGATATTCCTCCAGGTAGGAAGGCTGCTGCCAGCCTGGCTTCAGCATCCCCCATCTGGGGGAAGGGGAGTACCTGCGTGTGTGAGAAAGACAGGACCTACCAGAAGAACAGCCACCTGCCATGATGCAGATGAATGATGTATTTCTGGGGGAAAAGAGAAGCAAAAAGGGGGCAGAGCATTTTGGAGGTGGGCTGTGGCATCAGACTGCCTGTAGCACCTCCCAGTGGGGACAATTACCAGCATCACCCTGGGTTTCCTCTCTGTGCTGATTTCCTAGACAGACTTTTATTACTTTATTTAAAGCTTGCATGCATTTCACTAATAAATGCCCTTGCTGCAGCTTTGTCAGTTAGCTTATGCAGCCTGAGGGATGTCAGACTGTTGCTATCAAAGAAGAACTAAGTCTGGGTCATGGTCACAGCTGGCTGTTGCAGAGATGGCAGGGGATTTAGTGAAAGCTTCTCCAAAGCCTGCAGTGGAGCTGGAGAGCTGGCATCACCCAGCAATCCAAGGCATGAGCTGCAAGCAATGCTATCCAACTCATAAAATTGTTTAAAAGCTGAAGGATCTTCAAAAGAGAGATTACAGACCACAGAAATTATTAAAAAGTACTCAATAATGTATAGACCGTATCGCTTAATACTAAAGGCTGAAAAAAGATATATGAATAAGAACTCCTCTTTGAATCTTGAGGACCTCAGGATGCCTGTGAGGACAAGTGTTTGGGCTAGGAGGGTGGCGGGAGCAAGCCCACGGTGGGGACGGGCAGCTGCTGGGCTGGATACTTGCAGGCGTCTGTGGTTCATGCGCCTCCATGTCTGCCCCAGATCCACTGGGCAGGCACAACCTCACAGCCCCGACATGGCACAGCTCAGCCAAACGGTCCCCAGTGCTGAAATACAATGAGGGTTTTTTTTGTATTGTTGGTAGAATTAGATGGAACTTTTCAGGCTGTGCCTTTTGGTGTGTGTTTGGTTTATTTCTAGCTTGGAATGTATGTCTGTGCAAACATATAAATCAATGCCAATTTTAATCTTATTGTTCAAAACCTAAATTAGTGCAAATCTGACGTTATTTTGCCACCAGAAATTAAAATGAGTTGTTTCAAATGCCAGATTAAAACCGCTCGTCAGACAGCCACCTAACAGGAGAATATTTTGACGCCGGAGAGTCAATCTTTCCTTCTAGAGAAAATGGTGGTGGTGCAGTTGATATGCTTGAGAAATGAGATGCCATCCAGAGGGACCTTGACCGACTTGAGGAGTGGGCCCATGTGAACCTCACAAAGTTCAACAAGGCCAAGTGCAAGGTCCTGCACTGGGGTCTGGACAACTCCTGGTATCAATACAGGCTGGGGGATGAAGGGTTTGAGAGCAGCCCTGCAGAGGACTTGGGGGTACTGGTGGATGAAAAGCTGGACATGAACCAACAATGCACGCTTGCATCGTATCCTGGGCTGCATCAAAAGAAGCATGGCCAGCAGATCAAGGGAGGTGATTCTGCCCCTCTGCTCCGCTCTGGTGAGACCCCACCTGGAGTACTGCATCCAGCTCTGGAGCCCTCAGCACAGGAAGGACATGGACCTGTTGGAGTGGGTCCAGAGGAGGGCCACAAAAATGATCAGAGCCATGGAACACCTCTCCTATGAAGAAAAGCTGACAGAGTTGTTGTACAGCCTGAAGAAGAGAAAGCTGTGGAAAGACCTTATTGAGGCATTTCAATATATAAAACAGGCTTAAGAAAGATGGAGAGAGGGTTGTTTTTTTTTTACCAAGGCCTGCAGAGACAGGATGAAGGGCAATGGTTTTGAGCTGAAAGAAGGTAGATTTTTTACAGTGAGGGTGGTGAGGCACTGGAACAGGTTGCCCAGAGAAGTTGTGGATGTCCCATCCCTGGAAGTGTTCAAGGTCGGGCTGGATGGGGCTTTGAGCAACCTGGTCTAGGTGAAAGATACCCCTGCCCAGGCAGGGGGTTGGACTAGATGATCTTTAAAGGTTCCTTCCAACCCAAACCATTCTATGATTCTATGGTTTTGCCAGAAAATTCAGTCCCAGCCCTTTTCTGGGTGCTGTTAACCAGTATCTCTGCTGTCCTCCAAACACTTAAAACCCACTCTGTATTGTGTTGCTCTCTCTGGATGCAAACACGTTTGCAGTGATTGCTTCTGCAGGGAGGTTTGTGAGACATGCAGGCTGCAGGGAGCGAGCAGCGGGGCTTTTTCTTTCCTTTCTCTGTCTCGCAATTCAGCTTATATGGGCTGTGAGCTCTGGGAGCACCATGAGCCTCCAGGCTCAGGGGACAGCATTTTAAAGCTTTTTTCATTTTTTTTTTTACCCTTTACTGAGCATTAGTCAACACGCATTTCTGCACTTCTTTTGCTATACTGTCAGCCCAGCAATCAGCTTCCCCCCTCATTGAGCTCAGTGGGAGCTGATACAGAAGTTTATTAGTCTGAAAATTAGCCTTGGCAAGACGAAGAGCTGGCAGAGTGCTAGTAAAACCCCTGTGTCTCAGAAGAGTGTGGTCCCCGTTGCAAGTTGGCCTCAGTTTTCCCACTGTGTAGGTCCCCACCTCACTAGAGCCAGCTCCTACTTAGCTGGAAGTGGGGTCTGGTTTAAGTATGGGCAGGCTGAGGTGCTGCTCCTAACATAGCAGGAGGGAGGTCCTATGTCCACCCATTCTTCATGGGTGCAGTTGTGGGGATGCCCCAGGTAGTCTTGAAAATGGAGGTTGGAGAGTTCACTTCCGAAATGGAAAACAACAACCAGTTAATCACTCTGTATTACTTATTTTGAAATTTGGTTTGTACACGCTGGTTGTTTTGATTCACCTGCGATGAAAGCTCATATGGCAGCATCAAAAAGAGAACTGTAGCTTTTAGCTGGTAGAAAGAATATAGATCTCCAGACGCCTTGGCATCTGGTGAGATGTGTGTAGCAGTTTGGGACTGTCCTGGAAATATAGTAACCAGACATTTTAATTAAAAAGACAATTACAGTCATATTTTTTTTCTCTTATATTGCAGGGCTTCAAGCCAACAGGTGCTTTTATTGTGAATCTGCAAGATAGAATTTATGAAAAGCTTGGCTTTCAAATAATAAACCTGCAATAGCAGATAAATTCCACAGCAAATTATTCCACTTGGAGCTAGGGGATACATTGAGCCCTTTTCATTCAGTCAACACACTTCTTAATTTCCATTGGGTTGAGGATGGATGGCACTTTGTGTGACCCAGAGCAATCCCAGGAATGCCTGTCTCCAGTAGCAAATCCCCCAAAGCATTCACCAAACCCGCACTAGAAGGCTCACAGCCTCCCTGCAAAAGGAAGACATCAGTTTGATATTTCTTTGCAGTCTCAGACCACTGTCACTTGGATCCGAGTCTCATTCCAGACTGACTTGGGAAATAACACCATCATTATCACCAAAGAAAGTATGTTGCAAAATCCCCAGAGTAGTTTTTATTTAAAATGTTACTATCATAAAATTCCAGACTATGAAATGAAGACCTCAGATTCACATTCAAACCTTACCCACCCCCCCTTTTTCAAAGATATAGATACGTAGTCACAAAACATAAAACATGCTGCAATGATACAAATATATTTTTTGATATGGAAATTACAGTACATTATAAACCATGAAAACAAATTGAGGCACTAGACTGTACATCAGCTCTGTTCTGCACTGGTTGTGAAGCTGATAGACTCGCTTTCAACAAACAAAAGAATGTTATCTTTGTTTAGTGAACATATCGAACAATGTGCTTTGTTGTGAGACGTCACCAGGGTTGCTGGTCCTTTCAGAACCACAATGTACCTACACAACATGTATCGCTGCCACAATATGAAAAATAATCATTTTATTGAATGTACAACTCAAAAAAAACCTAAACCCATCGGTTATTGTTAAATAAATAATTATTCCTTACAGTGGTTAGTTTATATTACACTGCATTGGCCATTGGAACAAATGAAGTTTAATAAATAATGCACGGGAATATCTCATTTACGCCTCCGTTCATAATTCTGTGCTATGCTCCTTTCAGAGGACCCTGCAAAAAAAGAAGCAGAATGAAGCATGTAGTACAGCCTTGCGTAGAGCCCAGCAAGCACAAGGAAACGTCAAAGACCTGCAGCCTGCTGGGTCACCGCCGGACCCCATCAGAGCGTTTGGACCCAAGATGAGGGATCCTAACACAGCCCTGAGCTTTTTTCATTTTGTTTTACCCCTCAGACTACACTATCCTCCAGGAGGCTGAAGGTCTGAGCAGTGCTTTCTACCTCTCATCTATCAAGCTGCTTGAAGTACCATTAACTCAGAGCCTTTTTACGTTCCAATAATCCATCTAACTGATGGGATATGAGCACTCAGATCAGTTTGTGGGTAGAGGCTTTCTGCATCGACATATCTGCCTTCTGTCCTGCAGAGTCAGCTCTTTGCCAGTTTAAACTGTCCCTGTCCCCAAGCCCTGAACACAGTGATACTAAAATCTGCAGCAGGAGCTAAGCAAGCCTCAGACTACCCTGTGGACCAACCACAGCCTAAAATAGTCTTCAGTAACATATTTAGTAGCAGTAGATCTATCCTTCTTGCTCTTTTAAAATGAGAGAGAAACCCAGAGAGCCCTTCTTGGGCAGAGCCTGACCATAAGGTGACATAGCTGGTCACCAGTCATCTTTGCTTCGACCCCAAAGGGAGGATTGCTTTCACAGAGCATAGGCATGCCTGACTATTGCATGCAATACACAGCTAGTTTGGGGGGATTCAGCACTGCATCCTGCAGGGAGCTGACATTTTGGATCAGTGACAATTTTAAATTTTAACAAGACTTCAATCTTCACCAGGCTAAATGCAAAATGAGTTGAGCTTTCTTTCTCAATATGGATTGTTATAGTATCTTTACTGTACATGTGACTCTTTTCTAGCTTCTACCTGGAGTGTTCATCCAACAGACTGCCCAACTTGGGAGACAGTCAGTGTCAGACCCCATTTTACCAACCCAGGAATTGAGACACCAGCATCCTGGCACTCTGCTTTGTCACATGAGGCTTTAAATCAGCACCACACTCACACCCAGCAGTGGGACGGCGTGAACTCCTACACATTGCCAGGGGACTCAGGGGCTTTCTGCAGAAGAAAACCACAGCACCAAGGCATGGCACCAAGAAAAGGTCCTGCCCAGTTAATTGTCTTTCAGTAAGAAGTAAGGACAGTCCTAGCACATACTCCTGATCTTGCTTTGATTAAACAGTCCTTAGGACCTATCTTCTCCTCCAGAGGAGCAGAAGCAACTTCTTACCATTTTCCTCTCAGGGAATCGGCAGAAAAGCAATGAATTCTAGTTTTACCTGTCAGGTAGGTATTACGTAGCCTGACAGGGTAAAGCTTCATTATTCCCCTTTGTTACAAATACCACATAACTGCATCCTTACTATACCAGCAATTTTGAAATCAGGGCAATAAAAATCTTTGCCTTTTTTAAATGTGTGCTGTATTTTACATTCTTATACTAATGTAAATGTAATCCCAGTGGAAACCTAACCCAATTTATTACTTCCAGGCTATTTACTTTTGTGATAGCAGATATATTTACAGGTATTATGCACTTAATACCTATTGCCACCACAGATAAAATTGTACAAAATTATTCATGATACATAGCAATTTGCAAAATGATGCAGAGAGCAATATTACTAGTCTGAACAGTGTTTAATTGAAAATAAAAGCTACTGACAACCATAATTGCAGAATATAGATCACAGCATGTATCCACATAATATAAAGGTGTCAGCTAGTAATTTAACTTTTATCATCCATTTAACAAAACAGTGAGAACTATTTCAGAGACATGAAATACGTATTAGGTTCTTTATTTTTTTAATTCCTATTCTGGGGGATTAACTGACACTTCACGGTTCACAGTGAGGGATTTCCTCAGTACAGCCCTACAGCACAGGGAAGCTAGAACTACTGGCAGTCTGCAGTTACCCAAAGGGGTTGTGCACACAAGGGAGGAGGATTCTGCCCTATATGGATGCTATGGGAAAATAGCACAAATTCACAGTATTGGTTCAAAGCTTAAAATACTTGTTGCTATTTTTTTTTTTTTTTAGGTAAAATGAAAAGCTGGAAGAGGCTGGGAACGTTTAACAGCCTGACCTGCAGAATGAGGTGGTATTAATGGCAGGTATCTGCCCTTCCACCTTCTGCTCCAAGTTTGAAGAAAAATGATCTCCAGGGACAATGAGGATATCCCTTTACCTGGGAAGATCTGGATTTTGATGACAAGTTTAAATGAGCTTTACATTTTCAGCCTCTGAATTTTTCTTGATGTGTCAGTAGAATTTAGTTTTTTCCTGTATTTGCACTTTGGGGACTGGCAGAACATGCTGCTGGTGAAGACAGGGCAGTAAGGAAAGTGCCCTGGGGACTTCTACCTGACCTTGCCTGCAGCTCAGACCAGCCTGTTCATCTCAAGCATTGGAGTGAAGTGAACCCTGAAATATCTTGGTTAACGAAGAAAATCCTGATCCTTTTTCAGAGAACTCTGGGTCTACACTACATAAAGTCTGCTTCTTCCAATCACTGGGAGAGAACAGAGGCAACAGAATGAAGAGGCTGTATATTACAAAGTACCAGATTTAGTCATATACATACCAGAATTTAAAGATCTTTTGCCCATAAGTCCAACAAAGGAGTCTGTTTTATGCCCTGAAAAAATATATTTGGGCATGTTTTAATACATTTTAAATAGGCAGGCTTTTAAGATAACGTGTTCTCGTGAGGAAGGAAGACACAGGGTCCAAAACTGTTCATCTCACAGGCTAGTTGTTCACACCACTCTCAGACAATGGAGAATGAACATCAGCCTAACTAATCAAACTGAACAGGTTAAACCAAGGCACAGGCCAGTTAGTGGACATCTTCTCATTAACTCATATAGACTTTTTGTTTTGTGGGTTTTTTTAAAGTATAATGGAAAAACAATGGCCAATAACTGATTCTTACTCCTCTCCCAGTACAGTTCCTATTGATTTCAGCAAATGCACAAGAAGGCAGTGTCTTGGTATAGCCTGCATCTGTGTGATGCATCTCCTCTACTTGTTGGTGGTTATTTTCTGTAACGTGGAAGAAAAACCTTCCTCGTAGGTCAGGCAGAGCCCTTACTGGAGAGGAAGCCAATGGGACTCAAAGTCTGGACACGTCAGAGCTAGACATATTTTCAGAATATTTATGAGTTCAGATATTACCTTCCTGTCCCTTTAGTACTCCTCAAGGTACTGCATGTGTAGAGGATAAATTACTCCAAGTTTTAGCCCACAGCACGTATCTGATACAGTGGTAGCTATAGTTTCAGATAAGGAACAAAAAGGAGCCATTCTTCTTTCTCTAAGCTGACTTTTGAGGCAAACTTAGAAATTTCTCCTTGGAAAGAATTTTGCTTGGCTAATTCATCTACAAAACAAGATGAGTGATCCTCAGACCTCACAGTTATTAATTCAAGCTGAAGCAGTTTCAGAAGGCTATAATTTTTCACTTTAGTCAGCAGGTTATTTGGCATGAGCTTTGTATCGGACTCTTTAATTGGTCTTCCAACACATAATCCTAGTGATAAAGTCTTGTGGTTAACAGAACACCGGGACAGTTATTGACTTCTGTGGACAGAGGAGGTCTCAGAGAATACAAGATCATTTTTACTTATTAGAAGTCTTCCAGCTTCTGTCTAAGCATCTTCAGATAAATTCAGAGAATAAAACTATTACTGTGCAGAACAAGGGAACACCACTCTGCTGATACCATCTCCCACTTGGCATTACACAGAAGCAAAGCAAGGCATGCTTATTAATGGGGCAAGACCTGCTTGTTTATATGGCAGCACATCATTAATCTGCCCCTGCTGTGAGCAGGGGTCTGATTCCCACCCAGACAATGCTGAGAGCACAGGTACAGTATCTCACGTGCAATGACATGGGCTCTCCCGTGGAATCATTCTCAGGGATTTGGGAATTCACTACTCTAATTTTCCACATTTTGCTGTCTTAATTGCTCTTCTCCGTGTCTGGCAGAAAGCCTGCCTTGCCTATGAGAAAGGCTTATAGAATCCCCCCCATGGGAAATAAGAGAGAGCTGCAACATCCACACATTAATGTGGATTGAAATCTCAGAGCTTGTGGTGGCTCAGATGAAGTACAGGCTCACAGCTGCACTGGGGGGGTTTCAGCCCTTTAACAGAACATTGCTCCACCACGGGTGCTGCCAGTCCTTAGCTGAACCCCGTCACCTTCTAACTAATCCCCTCAAATACACTATTCCCTATCCAAATATCTCCTAATAATTACTTAAAATATTTGCATTTTTTTAACTTACTTTTGTGAGACATCTGGCCATATCCTGATTGGAAGAGGAAAGGAAAGAGAAAAAAGGGAAAAGAGTTGTTGAAAAAATGATTGTCACATATATATGATGCTACTGCAATGCTTTGAAAAATCAAATACAGAAACTACCCTATGCATATTCCACTTAAGGGAAATTAAGGCAATCATTTACAACTGCATTTCTTTTTGTATTGACTACAAAATCTTGTTTTAACTAAACCCATACAACTTAGACCTGTTTAGCTCCAAGCTGCTTTGAGCAATTCTTGATTCAGAATGTAGAAAACATGTTTATTATTTGTGTTTTGTGTGTTGTATTGTGTGGCAATTATTGTATACACAACCAATTTCCACACAATTGGGGGATTGTGCAATTCAGTGCGCAAGCGTGCGCATATTGCACAATATGTGCCGTTCAGTGGCACATATGCCGACCTGTGAATTATCGTGATACTCCTTACTGGTATTTACATGCTGTATTGGCGGGCACTTAGCACTTTGATGTGGAACCCACTCTTCCCCAATCGGTGCGTTTATCTGATATGAAACTTGGGAGAAAAAAAAAGAAAAATAAAAAAAAAAAAGAAAGCTAAACCCAAGCAACTCACACCGCAACTTTTGAGAAAGGTTTAACGCCTCGAACCCGAGTGACAAGCGCTGTGGCGTTGGGAGCGGCACTAGTGGCATGCAGAGAGGCGTGAGAGGGAGCCAGCCCCCACTCCCCCACCCCGCTCACCGGCATCCCGCTTGCCCATGAGGCCGAAGAACTGCTGGGGCCGGGGTCTCCGGGCCATCCTCTGCAGAAAGTGCTCCAGGGGCAGCGGCAGCTCCTCCTGCGGGGCGAGAGCGCCGGCGCTCAGCGCGGACCCCCCACGCACATCCCCCGCGCCCCCGCGGGGTCGGCGGGCGGAGCGGCGGCCCCCGGGGCTCACCTTCACCTGGTCGCCGTCCGACCAGTCGGACCAGTAGCTGAGGTCGTCGGTGGCGCCCATCTCCTGGGCCAGCGCCTGTGCCGAGGCCAGGAAGAGCACGGCGAAAGCCAGCGGGAGCCTCATCGCCGCCTCGACGTCCTGCGGGGGCAGGGGGTGAAGCACCCGCGCCCGTGGGCGGGCACGCACCCCGTCCCGCACACGCACCCCGTCCCGCACACGCACCCCGTCCCGCACACGCACCCCGTCCCGCACACGCACACGCACCCCGGTGCACGCTACCTCGCACTTACGCGCTCCCAGTTACACGCTTACCACCCCTCCAACAACTGCTACATGCACCGCTGGATATACAGACGCCCCACACATATAGGCTCGTCTGCAGCTAGATGCACACACAGGTGGACGTGCCCATCCAGAGGCACCCCTCCGCACACATACATGCAGAGCTATACATACACACACCCTCACATGTAGATATACATCTAGATACTCACACCTTCACACATATGCACCCCCATCCACATACTCACACACACCCCCACACCTCCAGGTACATACACATCTAGTTATAAACCCCCAGCCCCTCACACAGCCCCCTACACAGCTTGGATGCACACACCTACGTATAGATACAGCTCCCCAGGCACACACAGACACACGTGTCTACAGGTACACACACACACCCCGTCGCACATCCAGGTACACGCATCGGGATAGGCACAAAAACATCCTTGCACATACAGGCACACACACGTGCGGCCACACAAGTATGTATAGGCACCTCCCCAGATGCACACGCATATAGACACCACACACACACCCCCCCCGCACACGCATATAGGCAGACACATAGAAGTACACACGCACACACCCTCACAAACATATAGACAAACACATATAGGTACACACGGACGGACGGACGGACGGACACGCGCGCGGGCGGGCGGGCGCACGGACGGACGGACGGACGGACGGGCGGACGGACGGACGGACGGGCGCACGGACGGACGGACGGACGGACGGACGGACGGACGGACGGACGGACACGCTCCCGGAGGCGCACGCACCGTCTGCAGCGGGGAGGGCGGGCGCTGCTCTCCGTGCGCATTGGCCGTCCGCGGGAGCGCTCCCCACTTTATATACCTGGAGACGGGGAGGGCCGAGGCAGCCTCATTTGCCTAAATGCAATTACCCCCGGTTTTATCGTCCCAGCCCCGTGACAGCCCCCGCCCCGTCGAGCAGCCCCCGCCCCCGCTGCCGCTCCCGCGGCGCCTCCCGGAGGTGCCCGGGGCCGGGCACGGCGGGGCGGCCGGGCGGGTCCGTGTGTCCGTCCCCCCCGCCCCAAGCTGCAGCTGCGGGTCCCCGGGGCCGCCCCGTCCCGGCCGGGGCCACGGCGCGCCCCGGCGGCGGGTGCGGGGTGCGGGTATAGGGTGCGGGGTGCGGGTGTAGGGTGCGGATGCGGGTGTCAGGGTGCAGATGCCGCTTTTCCGTCGTGTCACCCCTCCACGTCCCGCGGCTCCCGCACAGGGGTGAAAGCTGCTTTCCGCAGCGAGCGGCACCGCCGGGAGGACGGGCAGCGGGCAGGGGACGGGGGACCGAGGGACAGTAACACGGTACCGGGGTACCGTGCCCGGGCGAGCTCCTTCCTCCCCCCCCACCCCACCCCCCCGCCCCGGTGTACCCTCCCCCGTGCCGCTGCCGAAGCAGCCCCGGCCCCCCGGGGGAGCCTGGCGGGACCGGGAGTGAGGGATGCACACAGCCGAGGAGGGCCCGGCCCGGCGGGTGCAGCGCTGGGGGAGCCGGGCACCCCGGAGCTGGTGTGTGTGCTTGCAGGGGGGCTGGAAATGAGCCAGTCTCTCCAGCAGCAAGCACATCTCTGCCTTCAGCCTTCCCCTAGGACAGCTTTGTGTCGCTGCTGGCATTCGGCTCAGGTAACTGTTTAGGTCATCTTCTATTTCACAGTTGTTCCATCCTATTTCTCCAAAGTCAGTTGTGCACGAGGCTTCTCAGTTAACCTTGGTGGTCCCTCAGCACCTGTGTTGTCATGGTGCACGGTACCACAGCCTAAGTCAGGCACTCTGCGCAGAGTTTAGCAGGAGCTAATCATATTTCTTTTGAGAAAGAAGCTATTGCTCGGGAACTGGAATCAGCTCCCTGGTACCACCCCTCTGCTTGATCCAGGATGCTACCATTAAGGTGGTCTTGCTGACAGTGGTAAACCTCCTCCCCAAGGACCACTCATTGGCATATAACTGTGGATCCAAGGGGACCTGGCACCTTGTTTGCTAAAAAAAGGCATGATTAATATCAGGCCTCCCTGTTAACCAAAAATATTCCCAAACCAAAGTATTCCCCAAAGCACAGCCAGGCACGAGCCTCTTCCTGACTCTTGGGGATGTCTACGCTTTGTCTTTAAGACTCTGCACATAAATAGGAAAGATTGTGTCCAAGTGATCTGAGGGTCCCTCCGAAGTCAACACAGGCTGCTTGAGAGGGTGGCTGAGAAAAAGAGTGGTTTGGAGGAGCCCGCCGAGCAACTTCATGCAGCCCAAGCACCTGCTGCGGGCACCTCTGCTGAGACCTCAAACGTGGGCAGTGTGAATGCTCCTCATTCTGCCTATCAACAAACTGGCAGAAATTACGTTGTTTAGCAACTTTGGGAACCCAAATGATCAGATTTTCGTGCTACAGCTTTGCAGCATTCCCTTCGGTGTGTGAACTTTGAAGACCCGTGAAGGAAAATTGTTTTCCTGTGTTTTTTCATTACGCTGTTTCTGTTTAGTGTAACAACAGAGCAAAAGGTCAGATATGTCAAACCAGGCTTGGCAGTCCTACAACTGTCGATGAAGCTCATGTTTTACAGAAATCCTGAGAACTCCCAGCTTCCTCTGAAGTTGATTCTGTCATCCAGGAGTCCATGATAGGTATGATAAATTTGAACTGAAAAGTCTTATCTGTTCTGTAATTCAGCGTTTTATCAAAATGGATGTAATCATAGCTTGACCTGTGAAATTACAGGGATTTTCATTTTTGAGAGAGCAAGAGATGGAAAATTAAAAAGTGTTCCTTTCTATTCCTCAGATATTTTAATGAATTCAGGTACTTTATCTCAGATTTATCTAATAGTTTAGGTGGGAGTGAAAAAATGACTAATAGGTCAAGCTCACTTTTCTCTTTCTCAGTTTCTAAAATAAATTGACTGCTTAATCTTTCTTTGACCTGCATTACCTGGAGATTACACTAAGGACTTTGCAGGAAGTGAGTAGATTTCATGGCTAATGAGCAAAACCGATTCCTAGGAAGACTTTCTGAGTTCATTTGGAGAGGAGCTATATCTTGACCTGGAAGCAGCTGAAGTTCCTGCCTTTGTGCTGCCTGGTCCCTGCCCTAGGGATGCATTAGAGCATATTAAAATGTCCTTTGTGCACAAACAAGAAAACCCTCAATTTTGCCAAAAACTTCCTCTGCCTCAGACATAAAAGAAAATGTCTTTGAAAGATATTGGTGGCTTTATATCTATTAGTTCCCTTGCGAATAAGTATGTGAGAGAAAGAATGGGTACAAGGTACGTACGTTGAATATCCCTGCTCTATCCATGCTCAGGGCACAGATCCCACCCTCCTGTTAGAGTTAGACCATGTGATTCTAACAACTAATATGAAGATTTTTGTTCATGAATCAAGAGATCATTAGACCCAAGGTAACCCAAACAGAGGTCGATTTGTCCTGTGGAAGTGACAGAGAAAGGCATTTTTGGAGTTCTTATCCAGACATTTCCCTAATTGAGTTTAGGAACGGGATTAAAGGTATTTGTTGAGGCTAGAATCTCAACAGTAATGGAAAACTATATGGGAAGCAATTGCCTATGAAACACACCTCAGGGAATTGCTTTTTCAATAGGTTTAGTATGATACATCCTATGTGATGATTCTTGTGAACTGTTTATTTGAATTTTATGATGATATTTTGATTTCCAGTAAAAAGTCCAATAGTTTAATGGTGAGACACATTGGCTGCTACACAGTTATCAAGTGATTCTTATACCATCAAGAAATGGCTAATGTGCTATGGGAAAATAGGAAATTGTATGTGACCATGTAAGATTTTGTGCAGAATGCAAATCTGAATTGTTTGAGTATACACGATTTCAGAACACTTGACACAAAATGAAGGCATCTGGCATTGTTCTTTAATGGCCTTATGCTATATAATTAGATGCTATATCCTTAAACCTAGAGCCTAATTCTCATATATATTGAGATCGAGATCTCTTTTCATCCCTTTACCAGGGATCTATAAATAACAGAGGCAGCCCCAAAACAGTTATTTTATATAACTTCAAAAAATTAGGGATGAGATGCAGTCTACCTGAGCACAGTGATGCTGTCTGTAAATATACTGGACCTCAGCTCTGATTTCTGTCGCAACAAGAACACTGGAAATGTTCTTATCCAAAGATACAACTTTGTAAACATTGGAAAGAGAGACCATGACTGATGACTTCTTAAATTTTTCATAGGTATGTGTCTCCAGGGGAAGCAGAATGATTTCGATCACAGATGAGGAGTCTGTGTACACAGTGATTGATTTTGACACTGTAAGGTTATTTATTGGCAAAGCATCCAAGTGGCATTGGAAAAATTAGCGGAACTCACAGCAGCTTCCTGATTTTCTAATTAAGTATGGCCAGGTTAGTGAATTACTCTTTCATCTGTATTTTAAATTTTACGTTACAAGTTTGTAATTTTAATTTTTGCTTTAATGAAGGTTTACATTTTCAGAGCATATGCTTGTACATATTAATGCGTGTGAAGCATATGTGATAATTATGCATATCTCTCCCTCTTCCCCCTCCTGTCCATCCATAAAGTGTGATAGATTATTCTTCTGCTTGTGAAACCAGACATTATATGTTCAATTATATTGCGCTCACAGGCATGCAAGAAAGGGAGCAGTGAGATCTGCATGCCACAGGAATGCCCTTTCCTGGGCAGGTACAGGCAGAAGCAAGGCTGATCTCGCACTTGCTTAATCATCTGGTAAGAGCTGGAAACATAATGTTGGTCTTTGGTTCTCATTTGGAAAAGAAAAGTTAATGGGTTTCCCCACTCTTCTGATCCCCGTCATCTTTTACGCTCCCATTGCCATTCTCCACCCCGCCAAGCCACTAGTATCACTTGCATCTTACCTGGACTGAGCATCATTAACCCTGATTTGAGGCCCATTTTTGTCCACACTAAGTTAGGCATACAGGTTGGATGTGGGACCAACTGAAATGAAAATTTCAGGGTATTAAGATACTGAATGTAAACATATAATGTAAATACCACAGTCAAGGCTATCCTCCCAACCTAGTAGCTCTATAGGCAATCAGCTGCAAGAGGAATAAATGCAGTCCTGTCAAACTCCTCGAGCTACTCAAGAGAGCATGTCCTTGGAGGAGAAAAAGCATTTCCTCTCAACCAGTTGGAGATCGCAGAGAGAGAGAAGCAAAGCTGTGCAGAACCACCTCTACCTTTGAAAAAGCTGTGGGGAAGCTGGCAAGGAGAAGGAGGGAGGGTGGCTGTCTGACTGCCCAGAGATGCCTGCTCTTCTTCTGACTGCAGGGGTTGAGCATCTGCCAAAGCTTCTGTGGCATTTCTAGAACTGTATTAATTCAAAACAAAAGTGAGAAGATCTGGACTTGCAGCTACCTGGAGATGCCTTACCATAACTCTCCAAACAGTTTTCACAAGAAACGTGGAAGATGCAATATTTTTGTTCAGAAAAACCAACAGCAAATGACATTCTAACAACACATTTTAATAGCAAATACAGAATGGTATTTGCCTCACAGAGACAGTGCCTGTCTCTTTTAACCATGAACCCAGTTTTTCCCACATTTGCCATCACCAACAGAATGGCCAGGGGCAACCACAAAATGTGGCACAAAGTATTTCCAGAAGGTGAGGCAGATTGTGAGCATCACTGGTCTGAGCTTGGCCAGAAAAAACTGCAATGAGAACCCTCCTCGCAATGCAAAGGGCTCAGAGCAGCCAACGAGCAGATGCTTCAGATTAACCAAGTTCATCACTCTTGGAAGAAAACTGCTGACATCACTTTGTTCTGATGCAAACAGAGAACCTGTTTGTCTCCTGAATACTTATTAGATTACAAATATATTTATAAATCAGTTGATTTGATTCAAACTGAACTTTCTGAGTCTGGAGCTCTCTCTCTAAGGCTCTTTGCTTCAGTTGTCCAAGCTTATTTGAAAGCTACCTCACAGTGACCTGTGAGGATAAAGGGAGGGTTTAAACTTACTTCATCAACAGGTGAAAGCAAAAAGTTGACTTTTAATTTAGCTCTAGCACACCTTCTGTAAAGCTTTTCTGTAGGAAGGACAATCTTTTCGCAGAGACCCCTCAAAGGCTGGCCTTGGTCTTATTAAATTTTGCAGATGGATCATCAAAGCCAGGCCCTTGGCCTGTTTTCAACACCCGAGTATCTATCTGATCCTGCCACCAGAACCTGTCCTCGTTGCACTAAGCACCGTCTGGCTCCCATCACAGACAGCAGCAGTGGAGGAGGACAGTCATGCTGGAGTGAGTGCCCAGGAGGAGGAACGACCCCGGTCCCATGCCACGGGAATATACAACAGCACTTCTTCGTTATCTGGGAAAGCGATGAAGACATGGCTGTTCCTTTTTTCTCCTTTTTTTATGCCTGTGACACATGCAACAGCAGCCCTCAGTTCCTGGGCACAAGGTGGGTAGCCTTGCCTCCTGCCCCTACTTCCAGACCTTCTCCTGCAGGGAGGATGAGGATTTTTTTGCACCGGGTCCTTCTGCCGATCCCCCACAACTTCCCGGTGTTCATCGCAACAGCAGAAAGGGATTAATGCTGCTCACGGGTGCTACAGTCTGTACTTAACTGAAACAGTTTCTTACCTTGGGATCAAACACTGGTGAATCATCCTCTTTTTTATTCTGTTTTAGAAACTAGATCATTCATACGGCTATATCTTCATTGAATATTAATATTTTTCTCAGTAACACACCGCATTTGAAAAACAGATTCAGAAATCAGCAGGAAAAAAGGGTATAGTTTCAGGAAAATTTAAATTTATTCTAATATTACTACAACTACCGTGTTTTTAGTAGTTGTGTTAAACAGCTTTTACAAATCCATAATAACACTATCTTCTTCGTTATTTGCACTTGTTGCATCTCAGTATATCTTTTTCCTTCCTCATGTATCTTTAACAGAAGTTCACAACACCTCCAGAAGTCTTTGAAGTCCTCAAAAATGTTGATTATGACTTTTCTGCTTTTTGTTTACTCCACAATTTTTAGGAGACTTTGTTCTAAATCCTTAATCCATATATGAAACCCTGTGCAACAACTTGTAAAAGCAAGTTGGCATTTCTAGAACAAACCTCCATGAACTTAGTCTTGGATGTAGCATTGTGTATAGTGAGATAAAAGTGAAGTAAAGAAAAAGATATTGCCCGAGGACGAAATCAGTGGGAGATCTAAGGAGTTTAGATGCTCAAATAAAGCAGAAAAAAAAGTAAAGGAAGGGGGAAAATAGCAAGGAGAGTCTTTTGTGCTGCTTTGATAGTCACTTGAAGTAAGATATCTTTCTATGGCTTGGCTGTCTTCTAGTTTTGAATCCTATATTCACTTTTTAAACTCTCAAGTTCTAAACTCATGTCTGTGACAAGTTCATTTTTAAGTAGGTCACTTCCTGCCAAATAATTAATCAGGAAAGATAAAAAAAAAATGTGAAATGTATTTATGGGCATTGTTTATTACCCAGAAATTTTACAAAAGTAGCTGCCTAACCAGAGAAGGGCTATTTGTGCTAGAATTCAAAAGTGTGTCCTAAGGAGGAAGGTGACAGAGTTGCTGGTGGATGCTATGGAAACCTGAGACTTTTTCATCAGATTGCATGTGAGGCTGTTTTATCTGTTTGGTTTCATTGTCTCACTGTCATCCTTTCCCACTCACTCCATGCTGACTTCTGAGCAATTTTAAAGCCTTGCCACGTCTGACGCAAATGCTTTAACAAGCCACGAGCCCAGCCTTCATCAGCAGAAAGAGGGGGGGTCACCTTCTCATAGCAAGTCTTGGGGGGCCACCTCCATGCCCAAGGAAATCAAAGAAGACTTCTCTCCCCCCGCAGCCCTCACCGCTTGATGTAAGTCCCTGATATGGTGGGATATATGCTTCTGGATTATTTGCATCTGTTTCTTCTAGAATTCCTTTTGATGTGCGTGATGAAAGACTCGAGTGCGTTTGCAAAGAGCTGGAGGACAGAGCGGGAGCATCACACAGCCTTGGGTCGGGCTAAGGAGGAGGGACTCCCTGCTGAGTGTTTGGGCCCTGGCTGCTGTGCTTTGTGGTGCCCTGAAACTCAGAGCTGTAAAGAGCCCTCTTCCTCACCCTCCCTTTCCATACCTTCACATCTCACCCGCTATAAAGACTTTGCTCCCAGATTCTCCTTCTGCTCAATGGAGACCAATGAAAAAGGGTAAATGAGATGTTAACCTGGAAGCACCTGTGCCTTTGTGAGAGTCCTCACATCTACCGGGCTCGCGTTCATTTGAAATGAAATCAGTGGATTGGCCTAAGACACTTCCAAGTTGCAGCCCAATTAGCAATTCAGCCAGTCTTAAAGGGGAAATTAATGCTCTGTAAGTTTGAGATATAAAATAAGAAGTACTCAAAGTAAGAAGGTAAAAAAACCGTCTTTTAGGTATACCTACGAGAAAACATCACTGGGTCATCACTTGGCTAGAAACTAAAACTTTCATCACTTCAAGGCTTCACACAGCAGAGGACTGTGTCATTCCCAAGTCTAAGACCCGCTCTTGCTCACCACAGCTGCACTCACCTGTGAGCAGGCATCTCCTTTTCTGCTGAATTTCTCTCTTTTCTGTTCGCTTGCAGCAGTAAGAGGTAGGTCTCATCTAGGTTCACAGCATTCTCCAGGCAAAATTGTCATATTTTAGCTCATCAAGAGATGTATGAGGTCTTATCTCATAATGGTCATTGTGCTTGAGTGACAGATCAGTGCCAGTGCCTTGAGATGCACTGTAGTATGTATATGCAAATATTTTTTGTAGTTTGTATTGATTATGAAAGAACACCCTGAATGGTTTCGCAGACAGCTGATTTTCCCAGGACATCCAGAATAATGAATTCAGACAGAAATGATGAGCAAATTTGCAGCTGTGCTAACTCCCACATAATCTGCCAACTTGCAAGTCTGCTTGGCTCTCTGCACCCACAGCTGCACACGTAGCTGGATGCATTGGCTGTGCCCTCCACAAGCAATGCTCCTTGTCTGCAGCCAGGAACATGAGGAAGGAATGGTTATTTGGAAAACATAGCTCAAGTGTCATGGTGTTTACCTCCAAATGATGGAACCACATTGCACACCTTGCATGTATTCCAAATGATGGAAGAGAAGTTTTCCTATATTTTCATATAAAATTACTAAAATTTTTAGATTTTTTAAGAGGATTTAGGTACATAAAAAACTAAGGACCATAATGTTTAAGTTTTAGCTGCTTATTAGAGCACCTAAAGGAATGAAATCCAGGTTCCTACTTCTCCTGTCCAACACCAGGAAGAATTAGATGCTTGAAAGTTCAAACATCTAGTGCACAAACAGTGAGACCCCCTGTGGTTAGTCAGTAGACAGTGTGGTGCTCTCCTGTCCTGCCCATCTTCAAGTTAGGCATCTCATCAGCTGTTTGCTTTTCCCTGAAGGTAAAGATCAACAACCACTCTGCCAACGGGCTGAGGGGAACTGCTGTGGTCTTTTAAAATGACAGGAATAATGCCACTCATTTTATCTGATCTGAGGAGTAGATTACATGTGGATCTGCCATAATTGGTGTGCATTCACTGGGTAATGCAAAAAAGGTAATGCATATTGCTGAGTTATTTATTCTTAGGTTTAGAAAAGAGGATGAAGGGACCAATCTTCAGGTAAAGCTCTGGTTAGTGAAACTAGACTGAAAGGTGATGTTGTTCTTAGCAGTGCTGATAAGCTTTGCAGATACACCTCCTCTGCAGCATTTCTAATCCATATTTAAGTTAAATTCTTTGTTAGTAATATTAGGATAATATAAGGTTTACCCCAGACTAAAGATGTCTACTGTAAGGAAGTATGTTGAATAAACATGCTCCAGATGAAAGTTAGTGTGCTGGACAGTTTCCTCCCCATTTTAGAATGAAGATAGTTTGTGCTCATAAAATGTTCACATCTTTCCACACAAATGTGCTGACATATAATTCATAAAAATACTAGTTATGATATTTCTAAGTTTGAGTAGCTTACCCCAAGTTTTGTGCAGCAAATGAAGACAAGCATGTTAAATATATTTGGACACATCAAAGATAAAAATATTACTCATAGATCTGAGGTCTGTTACCTCAGGACACATGTATTCTGTTTTTATATGTTCTCAAGTATTTCATTAAACATCAGTAGTTTTCTCCACTTTTTATACTTTTCCCTTGATAATTTGCTTAAAAAAGATGGAACATGACAGCATTTGCTTTCTGAGTCAAACTCTGTACTGTATTTTTTATACTAACATTTTAAAGCAAAGGTTTGTCTCTGGCAGAGTGTGATTTGATTACAATTCTTTTATTAACAGAGCCAAGCTCTACACACATATTCAAGTGTACAACATGGAAAACAAACATCAGGTGAACAAAAGCCTTTTCTCTTAAAAATGTCATTAAACATATCAGTTAAGGGCTAGACTAATTTTGCCATCACTATCATTATTGCTTCTGCTTTAAGGGCATTTTAGCTCTTCTATATCTTTTTCAGAGAATGAATTCTTTTGGTGTGACTTTTCACAAAAGTAAAGCAGTTATTAGGAGAGCATCCCAGTCCAGAGCGTGCATAAGCACCATTTTAATCCCCTTGATGTCAAAACATGGCACTCTCAGTCTATCCATGGCTAAGAAGTGCAGAGCATGCTTGCTGTCCCCTGATCTAACTTTGAAGTTATCCTAGCATTGAGAAGGGCTGGAGTGGGTGAATTCCAGAGGTATCTCCCAGCTTAAGTTCTTCTGTGGCAGGGAGGGATGTGCTTGGCAATCAGTGGCAGAGGCAGAGTTGGTTTGGGAAATGTGTCTCTAACTCCCTCTTTTCTTGCTACTCACCTGCAACTATTGTCCCACATGTCCCAGTCAGCATGGTGACCACCACGTGAAGAACGTGCTGTTTTCAACCTGGACACTCTCCTGTGGTCAGTGCCACGGTCTGGCCAAAGGGCCTGTCTGATGCAAGGCCAGGGCAGAAGTGGTGCTCTTATCTGAGGTGGTGAAGGTCTGCTGCTTGATTTTGGCTTAACACTCTAGCACTTTAGCAAATAATCAGTGTTTTTAACATTTCCAGATACAAGAAACTCATCTTAAATGGAGCTGTTTTTGTTTGGCATAAATCAAAAGATGACATATGAAGACTGAACATGTAAAGAGCTCAACAAAGATAGTGCTGTGCTTCCTGAGCAGAGGGAGAGGTGGGGGTGAGTATTTTTGCACTTTGGATTCATGACTTAGGCCATGTAAATGTGCCGCTAGTGATCAGGGCTGATGTGGTGTATTTACTCAAGAGGAAAGAACTATTTCTTGTCCAGGGCTGCTAGTACAATCAAGAGAGAGGAACGGGTTTGGTGACTATTTCTTTGTACTCACAAGGGGAAAACAGATGATTTAGATAGTTCATCACTGTCTAGTACATAGTAATTCCATTCAAGTTGTAGATGGTCTGAATATAATATAATACAGCAGTAGGGTAATATAAAAATAACAGATATATCATTTTTTTCTTCCTTTCCAAAAAGGAGCTATTATATTTATAATTGCATAGAGCAATAGTACTTTTCTGGTTTCTGCAAGATCCATTATACAAATTTCCTGCTCTGTTCTCATCCTCTTCTGAGTGGCTATATTTCACAGCTGAGCATTTAGAACTATTTTTACTTAGTGGATAGTCCAGGGTGGGATTTGTCCTGTGACAGGCGGGATGAGCTCCCTTCCCCAGGTGCCCAGAGTTTGTGTCTTGAATCACCTTCTGAAGCAGACTGTGACATGCCACAGGACTGCCACCAGTTACCCACAACAGGAACCTATTTGCATCATTCTGTGATTCCTCTCCCACATCCTGGTGGTGGACACCCAAGTTTTGCTGTCAGACAGAGTTGGTATGTGGCTAAGTTATGTACCTGAACTCATGAATCTGTCTGCTTCCCAAGCCCAGTAATAGAGGCATTGCCTACATGAAGGTATTTTACCATAATTAAATATTATATGGATACAGTTGATCATCATTAATCCTATCCCAAGGGTGCTTTAGGAATCTTATAGGGATCTTAATCAAGATCATGGCACCTATGGCATTAAAACACTGGCGAGTGATTGCATCTTCAGTTTTCAAAATAAGAGAATTACAAATTCCCATTTTCAGTGAATGCTCCAGTGCCTGGCCAATTTGCCCTTAGGGCTGTAAAATAGGATTTTCAGGTTTCTAGAAGGAGAAGTAAGCTCAGAATTATCTTTAAATCAGAGTAAACAAGAATCATGAGTATTTGATCTTGTTAGTTCTGAAACCTTTATCCATCATATATTCCATTTGGGTTTGGTAGAAACTAGTGCTTTTTAGTACATTCATATTTTATATCACTCTGTCAGAAACCCTGTTTTTAATCTAAGAAGAGTGTGTCTTGTAAAATAACCGTACCTGTGACACTTTCACTAGAGATGTTTTTATACATTCCCCTAAAGTGCTGACATGGTCCATCCTCCTAATCATTCATACAAGCAGGATCTGGTGGATATTCTCACTGGAAAGGTTTTATTTTTATAGAGTAGGTAAAAAATGGAAAGACAGAAAGAAAACTCTTGAAATGTTAAGAAGCTTTTCATGTTAGGTAAACTGCACATTGTTTTATGTGCTGTGGTAGGACATTATAAAATGATACAATAGAAGCACAAAATATATTAAAGGGATTTTTCCACTTAAGCAATCTGTCTTGGTGAAGAAAGTTAACTGATCTTCAAAGCTGCATTTGCTATTCCTAAAACATGTTGCAGTTTTTTGCTCTCAGTGATGAGCCATGCATAGTGTCTAAGTTGTCAATGTCATCAGAGTGTCTCAACTAACTGCAATCACTGTTCAACACTTTAGAGCGAAGAGGGAAAAACATCCCTCTCAAATAAATCTTTCAAGACCATACATCACAGCCAAGATCAGGAGCCACTCAACAGAAATGATGCCATGAGACAATAAAAATGGACAGCTTCCATACTGGTCCAAAAGCACCTGAGCTGCTTCGTTGTGTCTGAAATAATAGGAAGGATATGGGACTCATTGCAAATGCATTGAGAGTATCTGCATGATAAAGAAGATGCACAAAGGCATTAAGCAAGCGTTTTTGGATTGAAGCCATTGAATCATATTTGGAAATGGGAATGCTGAGTGGTGTTATACTGTTGTGGTAATTTACAATGTGCCAAATGTGCCAGTATGTAACATAAGGTTGTTTTATCAAGGGTGGACTCAGTTTCATTTAAAGAGGATTTAAATTTGGGGTCAGGCAGGCCTTTTCTCTCCCTTCCTCCATCTCTACCACTACCAAACAATCAGTCTTTTGCTTTGATTAAATTATTCCCTCCATATTAACATCTTATCTGTAGAATTTCATTCTCTTTGCCAATTTTGGATCAGCATTGATATTTCAAAGTAAAATAATATGCAGGATAATTAATTTATTAACTAACTCATTCTCTAATTAATTCAGGATTTCTCAGCTTTTGAATCACTAAAACAAGAGAAAACAGAAGATAAACGCTTTCTTATTAAATTGGTTAAAAGACTTTTCATATGTAAAATAAAAATGCTTTTATGTTAGCAGGTCTGTTATCTTGTCAATGAATGAAGGATTTACATGCCTAATATTCTTTCTGCTCATGAAAGAGTAGATCATATGAAAAATGTGATTTGGAATGAGTAATAATTTGTTAGTTCAATGTAGGCTTTAGCTCAGCTTCCTAGGAAATAAGGATTATGTCTTCATGATGTCTGAATGTTTCTTCATCAGTCCTTCAGCCCACTATGAACATTTTTCAACATGATTGTCACAGTTCCAACCAAATCTGGTAAAAGTATTGATCTCTAACAGATTTTCCTCAAGTTTCAGGAAAACTGAGAGCCTCTTGTAACAACGAGGCTGAAACTACTCCTTTCCATTGGAGAGAAGACCACAGGATATGGCTGCAAAAAACTAAGACAGGGTAGAGCCTAAAGAAACCAAGTTAATGTATTTGCCTTCTCACTGAACAGCTTGTCTGCTTGAAGTTATCCATATTTTGTCTTTGGACCCCAGACTTGTTTATATGTACAACAGAAACATATACAGAGCCTTTGCCTTCTGGTTTGAAGCTATGGAGTTGATAATGACGTGGGGTGCTTGGGGGACTCCAGGTGGGTGGCAGGCAGAGGATCTGGTAATTTTTCAGGCTAAAAGAGCTAACCAAAGGGGAGATGATAACAGTCTTCTGCAGAGAGATGGATATGGACTGGCTTTTCACCACCTCTACTAGTACAAGAAGCAGGAGGCATTACGGAGCAGCCAGAAGGAGGAGGGTTCACAAGGAGGTATATAGCACAGGGGCAAGTTGTGGAGCTCTTTCCCTGGAATGCTGCGGCTGCTAAAAACATTTCTTGGGTTCATTAACAACCAGCCATGCTCCACACTCAAAGGGGAGAAAAAAAATCCATTGAGAGCTTCTTGGCTCAGGAATTCCTTGATATTTAAGTTTAGGGTGAGAGGAAGTGTTCATAAGTGTTACTACCAGTTCTCTCCGTTTGTGTGTTCTTTGCTATCTGCTTCTGTGCTTTGGGGATTGGGTTTTATTTTCCACAAAATGCCTTCCATTTATGTTATTTAGATTTGTTCTACTTTAGTTACAGTAGCATATATTTATTGATAGTTTTACTGCTTTCAAAAGACAAGCCTCTTTAGACTAATTTATTCACACTCAAAATAATGATTTTACATAAGACATCTGAGGGGTCTAGGTATCACCCCAGAGACAGCAACTGCCTTTCCTTACAAGCTGGAGGCAGGACATCCATTTTTGCACCGTCAGCTTCTTCTACCTGCTCCAACTCTTTTCTTGTCTTTCTAAGTGACACATTGTCCACTGCACTCTTTTGGATAGGTAATCAGGGTATCCTACCTTCTCAGAAGGATGCCTGTGGTCCAGCACCATCCATGGAGCCTATAGCACTTGTATCTCTTGTAAGACATGCCACCAGGAGAAAAGGGGGTGATGGAAGGCTGAAAATATGGATTAACTCTTCTTGATTTGAGCAGTTGCACAGCTTTCACTGTGTGCTGTTCATTCCTGTGTTCCTCAGACTGGTCCCAGATGCAGACTGATGCATGACTTGAAGGACACACCAGGAGCTGAGGTGCCACAGTGACTTCTTATGGAGCTTCAGCACCTTCTGCTGGTGGGTAGGTACTGGTCTGCCTTTTTTTTTTTTTTTTCTCCTTTCAATTATTTTCAGTATTAGTCTTTTACAGGAAGAGAGTGAACACAGCCTGGGTAACCACAAATGGTGCAGCTGAATTTCCTGCATTGGAAAAATTAAACATCAGCACTGTAGGAATGCAAGGGATGAGCCTCACCCTGGGAAAACTACCTTCCTGATCAGGCTGTCCTCCTTCCATGCTGGGTAAATATGGAAGAAAGGATATCGGAATGGATGTATCTAACCCAGTGTGGGTGCTCTTCAAATTTTTTGTTCAGATTTTGTGGTCTGGACACAGAGTACTAATTGTGGGACCCATCCCCATTGCTGTATCTGGGTGACAGCTTTAGATTATATGAGAGATTTTGGGGCTTTTTTGATAACTTGTCACAGCATTGGCAGCCTAGTTGCAACTGGGAATGCAACTGTTCTCTGTGCATCAAGATACCTAACCATCAGAAGGAAACGGTGCGGTTTCCATTGACATTCTTTAAAATAAAATGTCATAGTGTATCTGAACGCTTGAACCTGATCATTTAAGCAATCACTGAATGCCACACTATGAGGTATATTAAGTGCATGAGAAGTAGCTGTCCTGACAGTTAGAAATGAGTAAATAGAAAGGTATTCTATATTTATGGAAGCAGTCTTTGGCAAGGATTGTAATTGTTTGAATAGTGCATATGAGAGCTGTTGGAAACACTAGACTGAATCGTAGATTACTTTTCATTTGACTGCATTTATGCCTCTTTCCTTTCCTGTCTGCAAGTAGGCTTTTGATCCCAGGGAGTCATTGGGGATGAGTCTTCTGAATCTAGCCTGAAAGACTTGCACTTCTAAGCATATATATATATAAGCACTTGCATACTTACAAGTCTGGAAGGCTTATACTTCCATAAGAATAAAAATATTAGTCATTTACCATTCATATTCTCCACCCTAAAAAGTTTCAGTCATCCAGATAAAATGATGAGAACATCCCCTATGTCAGGTTTCATTCTAATTAAATTAGCATAATTACATTAGCAGTAAGAAATTCTTACACGTAGTAGCTACGTGGGTTATTGGGCTAGTCAGGTAGAGAAAAATCTTCTTTTTCTTTGGCAAATATACATTAAAAAATACAACCACTTTTGTCCTTTCTTTCTCTCACATAAAAAATTGTCCCTCCACAGAAATGAGCTGTGTGCAAATAATGATTAATGGTCATAATATGTAGAGAGCTGTGTTAGTCAGAATCATATTAGGTGGTCAATTAAAGGTTAAATAAAATCTAAAAGCATTTTTTCAACTCTTGAAAATGAAGCTGTACAAAGAATGTTAATACCTGTTGGACATGGTTTTAGCCAGTGCAATGTTTCTGTAAATGTGATGAAGGAAAGCTCACTTAGAGAGATTTTTCCCTGAAAGATATTGCTGGGCAGTAAAGAGTGGAGCAGGCAGATGTGTTTGTGAGGCCTCACTGTGAGGATGAACTTACTGGTGTGGTGATGATTACAGATGAGCAAAAGGACAAGAACAAGACTAGTAATATTTGGAGAGGAAAAGCATCATAAGCTCGAATAGCAACTAAACCTTGATGGAAAAGCAAATGAGAATTATTCAGTGTTTTAGAAATTAGATCCTGAATAGTAGCATTATGTAAAGAAACACAGGTACAGCTTTTTTCCAGTTTAAGGTTCAGACTAGTCATGAGATTATACCAAAGAGCAATGCCTAGATGGCCAGTTTTTCCCTCTCACATATCTACACATAGGTACAGACAAACATGCACACACACTCACATGAACGATGATGATACTGCTGATGAATGTGACAAACTAAAATGCATTAATACAAATTGTTGATGCATGATAGACAATTACATCCACAAAAAAAGTATTTTTAGCATATCAATATCATGCAATTATTTAATCTATATCCTATATACTGAAACTAAGGTCTAGACAAAACTTTTCAGTAGTATCTGGAGCAGGCATGGGGAGCCAGAACACTAATGAATTTTTGCATGTTAATCAAGATACACCCCATGCTTTACTCCATTAGAAGTATAAACTCATTTACAAACTGACAGGCTTCATCTGCTTTAGAAACCTCAGTTTATAAAGTATCAGGCAACCTAAAAAACTTTCCTCCTAGGATTAAAAATCTTTTTCAGAAAGTCTAGTCTGGCTAAATTGGCACTTCTCAAGCAACATCAAGATACAATTACAGCCTGGTTTCCATACGGTTTTGAAACAAGAGACTCACAATTTTATATTTGTACTTTAAAGACAAACCCTCAAAAACATTCATCTTGTTAACAGGCTCTGGAAAACTGATGAATCTGTTACCACTGTGCTTTGTATCCCTGGAGGAAAGAAGGAAGAAGATCCTGGAAAGACTTTGTCTTGCATTTTTTTCACGCTCCTTCTCTTCTGTCAAAGTATTATATTATTGGTAGTATAGTTACAAACTCCATTTGGGTTACAGTCATTGTCCAAAACCATTTCTTTTTTAATAGAAACACTCTGAAAAATTGATATAAAATAAAAAGGGAAGGAAAAGCATAGAAAAGGCATTTTCAGTGTAGTTTTGTGACTGTTGCAGAAAACGTAGGCTTTACTAGGACTGAAGTAAAGATATGAGCTGTGTCAAGAAGTCATGGACAATTACAAGAAAATGTAGTTTCATCTAGTATTCACTACTGGAGATCTAGAAATATCTGTGTTGACCTAACTTCCCAAATGAAAGTCTAAGGAGAGAAATGAAATCTCGAAGAACTGGCTTCTCATTTCTGACAAAGGTGAGCATTTGCAGCTCTTGTACTCCTTTTAATGCCCCACAACCCCTCCTCCCCTAATTCAGATCTCTTTCCCAAACTGATGTCTCCTGGTGGACCTTCATTCTTAAATACTTGTTCCTGCTTAAAAAAAAAAGTAACAAGTCTGAAAGTGAGCATTTGCTGCCCTCTTCCAAAAATTTTGGAAGACCCTGTGCCTCATCTGGTTGTAGAAACTCAATGAGAAATGTACAAGCTAAGGGAAATTCAGTTACCTTGAAGTATTAGCCAGTCCTGATTAACTGCTCATAATAGTAGCCCTCTTGTGAATATTTTTCGTATCACCAGCTTCCCCGCCCCAGTGACCCTGGCATGTTTTTTTTCTGGAAATCATCACATCTGAGTCCAACAGCACAGCATTGGAAAATGCATAAATACAGCAACAGCATGAGTTGGCCTGAGGATCTTTCCCTTGTAAATGCTAACACACACTAAATAATCAGACACGAGAGAGGTCACAGGAGCACTATCTTTCTCACAATTAGGTGGATTTACAAGCTGCACCCTACTCTAGCACTTCACATAAGCGGCGCAGTAAGGCCTCTGCCCCAGTTTACACCAGTAATTGCACAGAACTGCCAGTGCAGATCTGACGGAGCAGCATCAGGGCTGGTCAGGCACATCTCAAGCTTCAGAAGGCAATGAGGGTGAAGAGGATGCTGCCCTCCCTTCAGTGTTCAGGGAGGCCCCGTGTCCTCACCTTCCCTGCAGCACTGATAAGAAACAGATAAATGGAAAACCTGAGCTGGGGGCAGACACACCAGAAAACTTTGGGAAATTTTAAAACAACTGAAAACAAAGTTTTACAATGGGAAGTATCAGCAAAAGTTAAACATAAGTGCTGCCATCTGCACTGCTTATATCATAAAGTACAAAATGTATGTCTGGGGCTGCCAAAAGTTCAGCAGATATATCCTCCTCTGAAAGCCCTGAAATGCAGCACTGATGGTAGGTCTGCGACAGCCTTTGGCAGACAAAGCTGTGTTCAAAACTCAGAAATGGAACCACCTCATGCATTTTGGATGGACACGTTTGTCAAAATACTGTTTTATTGTAGCAGCAGCGGAGGCTGAGGCTGTTGCTTAAACCCCCATCAAAACACTGAAGGGTGAAATATATATACTTGCTCAGAAAAGAGCACAAGTCACAACCAAATAGACTGTCTTTTCCACATCGTTAATATTTACAGTTTTACACCTAGTAACACAACTCACAACCAAAGCGACCTCTCACCAGACTTCATTAATATTCATAGAAGCAAGACAAGTAACACAACTCATAACTGGTGCGCATTTCCAATATTCATTAATATTTACAGCTCTATAGGTGATTTAGTTAACTTATATAAGTTCACAGTGGTAAATCATGATAATAAGATTAACTTGCAGTGTGGCTTTCCAGGTTAAGTAGTATCTTAAAATAAAAGCTCAGGTATGAATTAATGTTACTATCTGCAATAACTTCCATTCTCATAGTATTTAGCCTTGTAAATCAGCTTGTATTGAATAAAGATTTTTCATTTGCAGCATAAAGACTCTTTGCAAAGTAAAATTGATGCAAATATGTGTCCATACATACTTCCATACTGGAAGTATGCTTCCAGGTAGCAAGACTTGTTCCAGAAATCACCAGCATTTTCATTTTGAATCCAGGCATACTTAGGAGATGCTACAGACCAGATTGTGTTTGTATAATAGAGTTATAACTTATTCTTATGATTAATTAATATTTGATACAAACTTGAGTGATCTACTAGAGGTCATGCCATGTATCTTTATTTAACAGTTAGATATTTAGTCTAAACTAGTTCCCAGAGTCCCTCTGTACTCAGTGGGGGTAACCTAGCACCTCCAGAGGATGATTCATGCCCTCTACCCAAAAACTGTTTAATTCCTATGTCAAAAATTAAAGGGTCCATTTCCCAACTGTGTGAGGGAGATGTGTGAATGACTGGAGGGGATCTGGGATGCACATTTGGGGGCAGCCATGATTCATGGGAGGGCAAAGTGGGTTTCCTTATCTACTATATTTTTTACTATATGTATTTCTGCTCTCCTAAAAGTGGTTCACAATTGTCTTACATGTAGACAAATGTGGTAATAAGCAGATAAGCAGATGTCTTCTTAATTATTTCAGACTAATGAAGTGAGTAGTGGAGCTTTATTTCATGTTCACAGCCTCTACATTGCATCCAAAACTGAGGCCTGGGCTCTTCCTTCTGCACACAGGCAGGCTTTGGTCATGATCCCCAACAATTTCAAATAATTTCAAAATATTTTCAGACCCTGAAAACCTGTAACTTTGTGTAAGGGATTCCTATTCCCCACCTTTTAATCTTTTGAAAGACATAGACACCCAGAAAAACTCTAGTTTCAAGGTACTTTAAAACAAGCCATGGAGCACAAAAGAAACCTAGCAGAAAAAACATCATGCTGGTGCAATCCCTCTTGCTCTAAGCATCAGATTTTAGTCTTACACCTTAATATCACCATTTTTATCTTTTCAGTTTTCAGGAGTGGAATGAGATATCTCCTCTTTATATTGTCTAGAAAATATGATTCCAGTTTGACTCCAGTGTAGTACTGTGCCCACTGGTTTTTCACTTGAGCAATTCATTCATCTTGCTTTGTGAGGAACAACCAACCAGCAGTTAAGCTTTCAAGTTTTAGCTATTAATTGCATGCACAAAAAATTTATGATATCGATTGCCCTACAGTATATGTAAAGCCGAAGAAATTAAGCTGCTGCATTTCAGAATCAGTTCAAGTGTCTAAATTCTTATGTCCTAACACAGAGATCTGCAGCCTTTTAAGGGTGATGTGGCTGGACAAGCTTCCTTTTCCAAATTAGAACTGAAGTATGCTGGCATGAGCTCAGCAGAAGTTGGAGATGCTGTTAATGGGGCAAAATGCAGTTCATAGACCAGTGATATCCCTTTCCCTGAAGGGAGACGAGGATTTGCAGCTCAGCTGGTCCTTTCTGCTTACATCAATGCTCATCTCTTAGCTATGCCCACTCCGAAAATCTGCCCAAGTGCCCTCCATGTTACGTGGTAGAAGTTACCAAATACTGCAGTAGCATAATGATGAGCTGTGAGGCACTTTATGGTGCTGATATATTAGTATGCATAAAATTAGCTAATGATGCAGAATCTACTAGTGTTCATCCTTTTATACCCTTTTGCTTTCAAACTGATAATGTAGCAGAATCGACTCTCCCACTCACCCTTCTCCTTGGGTTTAGAAAGCAATTTCCTTTTCTAAAAAGGGAGTTTCAGGGTGCTAGCTAACCTTATAGTAGAACAAGTATTGTTCCAAGTGCCTGGTACTTAGCTGGGGAAACAGAAGGACTGAGATAGGGAAAGTAGACAAATAATGGTGAAGGTTTAAATGCAAGGAACAAATGGGGTTTCTCCGTTGAGGGCTGCTCTCTACTCACTTGGAGAGAGTGATTCAGTAGGGACTGACCTGCAGCTCAGTGTGGTGGGAGTGGTATGGCATCCTGCTGTGCTGGTAGTGCATCCCTGCCCCAGCATTAGTTACAGAGACATGTGTAAAACACATATGTAAACCTCAACTGAAGGTTCAGAATTATGTGGCTCTGTTCCACAAATTAACATTTACATTATAAGAAGCTCTATCCATCTGCTGAGGCAGCTTTAGTCTCTCTTTGAGCTGCTTCTTGGCCTGAGTGTCTGTCCCAAACTCTGTTTTGTTTGTTTTACCCTTTCACTTTTCTAGAGGGGGGAACCTTGAAGAGTGATGGAACATATTCAGAGGGTGGAGTAAAAGAGGGGAGAAAGGAACTTTTTCCTCAAGCAATTGTTTGAAGACTCTCCCAAGGCAAGTACCATCAGCTACAAGTGTCAATGAAATTAAGAAAGGTATGGGGGGAGTAGTGGAAAACAATTAACATTTCTGGCCACAGCTGCCAAATGACTCTGCCCATAAGCAGCAGAGAGCACTGGAGACAAACGGGAAGAATTATTCTTCAATCTAAGAGCAAACAAGTTGCACAATGCAAAATGCATCCCTTAATATCACGAGAGGAAAGTTCTTGGATGTAATGATTAATTTTAATTCTTCTAGGTGCCGGGGGAATTGTGTCCATTAAATGAGATATCAGGCACACCCGTGCAGTCTCATGCACTTAGGTCCCATCTCATGTCACCACTCAGTGCCTGCACTGTGATCTCTTTCTTGCACTGTCCCAGCTGGGTATGAGGTGAAGAGTCAGGAGCGGGAACAAAGCCTTGGTGTTGTGCTGCAGCTGTGGAGTGAGTGTCCAAATGGCGGGTCCATGCTCCCAAAACCCCTGCTGGGTGGCTTGATCCTCAGCTTGCGCTTAGCATTGCATTGCCTCTGTCCATCACACAACATTACACGCATGGAGGAGGTCGCAACAGGAGAGCAGAGGTTTGACAGGTGTGTAACTGGCATATTGGCTCTGCTGACATGAACACAGCATGCCCAGTGAGGCCAGGATTTCCCCCACAGTTACTCTGTTTGCGTTGCCTAGCATCTCAGAGGGTAACTACGATGCAGACTTTGCAAACAATCCATCAGAAAGTAAAGCAAGCACACGTGTTTTTGGGACTGGAGATGAGAGTGACTGTGAGGATATTGTCAACTAGAACAGAGCAGCAGTGGATTAATGCTTCAGCATGTCACCAACCCCTGTGGCCAGAGGAAAGCTGGCCAGCCTGTTGGGACTTGTAGTCTCCCTAGTACTCCAAGTTCTGTGATCACATAGCAGAAAACTTGGGAAGGGGAGGGGGAACTGCTCATAATAAATAATTTTGAAGTATTTAATGAGCTAGAGAGGTTTTCTTGGAGGATGATTTATCCTCTGTCACATCTCCTGTTTACTTCCAAATGGTATCTTAATTGCTTTTCTCCTACTTGTCCCTCAATTAAAGCTTCTCTTCACATTTGCCTTCATTTTCATCACATCACTTAATTTTCCGTATTTACTTTTTAATTAATGATCTGGCACTTTTTGTCTTCTCTAAGCTTATTGCACTGAAAACTCTGTCCTTCACTACTGTTTCTTGGGAGCAGGAAAATGAAATTTGTTTGCTCCAGACAAAATTAGTCTGACTCTTTGCTTTGTTTCCTCTCTTCTACTGAAGCCAATGTAGCTTAAATCGTTGATTGCATAAAATGATTTTGTGGGATCAGATACCCTTCTTCTGCATTTTTGGTAATGCAGGTACATTACAGTGAGTTCTTTTCTGCTAACAGTATTTTTCTGCAGGGTAAATCAATACCTGCAATAATAATTTGTGGGATTTAAACAATAGTAGTATTTTCTACAGTTTTTCCCAGATCTACAAGTTTTCCAATCTCTTTTCTGCAGATGTCCCCTTGGCTATGTGCAGCAGATGTACATATAATTCTTGAATAGCGAAGTGAGATAAACATGTAATATATATGCTCACTGAAAAACCATCAGTGTAGAAAAAAAAGGCAATGCACACATTAGCATGGCTTTTAAGCAGATGTAATTTATTCACTTTCTCATAGGTCTGAATCATTTATTTGCTGTGATTTTTTTCAAGTAGCACTCTATTTCTAGCTGTTAGCTGTATCATCAGCTTGTGAGTAAGTGAAGGTGAATGTGATGCCTACCACCTATTTTCCAATTATGCTTAAAATATCGCACAGAGAATACGAGATATTGGGTTTTCCAGGGGCAGAGCCTAGCACACCACTGCAAGCAGATTGCTCCAGGGCAATTCCCTCTCAGTCCTTCTGTTCTACAAACCCACCCTATCCCAAGTTTTTCTGCATCACTATATGGGACTGCTTCTCATTACCTCAATAGGAAGGAATGTGTTTCAGTCGCTTGGAGCATGGTCTTGTGCACTGACAGTTTTGCCATGTAGAGAAGCACACAACTAATCAGTCAGTCTCCAGGGTCATTATGTTCTTCAGGAGGCAGTTGATCACCACACAGGAGTGGACAACAGCCTCCTGGGAGACTAAGTAAGTACTGAATAATTAAGACGATGACAGCCAACCCTTCCTTATTCACCAGCCAGTGATACTACTGAAATCCAAGATCATATACAGATCAGAGAAGAGTGAATGGGAAGACTTGAATTCTATGGAAATGAAAGAAGTTTTCCATACTCTCTCATTCAAAGCTGTCCGTAACATTTCATGAGACATACAAGAGACATCCCGTATGAATGATTTATCCTTAGTGCAAACCAAGAGTGTCGTGCTGCTGAAGGTAGAGGCAGTTACTTGTGTTCAACCACATGATGCAAATCACTGTCTTTTATATTTGAATTCTTTGGTGCATTTGCCAATTGACCAACTAAACAAGTACAGTCCTTGAAGTACATTTTACACATTGGTCTTACCTATTATGAGCTGATTAATATTTTGAATCAATCAACAAATTGATGTTGAATTTACATTGATAATTGATGAATTACCTATTGTGAGCTTAATACCTCTCAACATCTCCAAGATATATTTGTGTGATTACTAAGGTGCTTGTTTGCAGATAGTTTCATTTGGCATTAATGTAACAGTATAAAAAAATAAAGCACTAATAGCTTTATGAATATTCATGGTAAAATCATGTAGCTACTCTTGGTAACATATTCTCTTTAGTGAGTGCTTTAATGACTTGCTGCTTTATTCATGCAAACAGTTGCAACTCCTGGGTGTTCCACAAATATTAGCACGCATATCTCCCTATCCTCCAGAACTGTAATTAGAGTTATGTCCCACTCTAGATTTGCCATTAGAAAAGATATCCACTTGGAGAGCAAAAACACGTGACTGGGACAAGTCATTGTGTTGCTTTACTTAAAATACATTAAATACTAAGCAGTGACTACTATACAAAAAGTCTGTAAGCTAGAACATGGTGAACCACCTGAAATCAGGCTCAGTTCACAAAAAAAATCACAAAAAATACAACAATTCTTTAGATGATTTCTTTGAAAAGAAAAAATTAATCAAACTGTGTCCTGATGAGTATACAAGTCATTCATATACTGCCTGGGAACTGGTTTAACTACCAAGAACGTGTCAGACCGAAGCTGCTGAATCTCATTGCATCCTCAAGTCTGGTCATGGTCACTAAAGTCAGACCAATGCCACTTTGCTTACAATTTTCACATTTGCATTGCAGTATGATTGTGGGGATCATAGAAATATTTTTGAGAGGTGGAATGAAGGTGCTCACTAAGCTGATCTCCAGATTGAATGAATGTGTTAGAACATCTGCTAGTATTGGTGATTTTCAGAGTTCAAAATTATAAATTTGTTTCACTGTAATAAAAATAATCTCTGCTAGGATATGCTGAATCCAGGAATAATTGATTACAAAACTGCAGTCTTTTCAGAAAGAACCATTTACAAAATTCAGTCCGTTTAAAAAGAACTTCTGGTGCTTACCAATGACGTGTATTGACAGAAAGAAAAAAATAAAGGAAAGTTTCTTAATAAGATTTCAAGCCAGTGCTGATTTCTCATCCAAACCTATGATGTTGGTAAGTACAATAAAGCTCTGCCAGTGGATGGAGAGTCTATACGGCCCTTCTTAGAGAATAAGACACAATTAAGAACAGTAATGAATGCCCAAAGTACAACATTAGTTACCATATTAAAAAAGTCATATAATCCCCCAACCTGCAGAATCCTGTGAATTATCCTGTTCTGCAACTTTATGCAGCTCTTTAGCTCTGTCCTCTATGTTTAATAGTGAACTATGATTTTTAGTCAGCTTCCTGTTGTGATACATTAGAAGGAACTGTTGGATCATTTTATTGCTCCAGAGCAGATAAAATTGCTATGGTTTATGGAAAATGGCATATGATTCATCTGATTAAAGTCAGCTGGCAAACTGGGAAAATAAATAAAATAGAATGAAAGATACCATGTATTGTTACTACTGTTCTTTACTTCTACTAAAAGAGAGATAAAGGCATCAATAAAAGCTTAAGACTGTGGAAGGAATTGTACAGACATCAAGTAAAAAAAGGTCTCTGCACAAAAATTCTAGTAATCTTTGTCTCATTCTCCAATGTCATAAACCAGGGCATAAACCCCATCCCCTTCTGTACACCCATCTTAATGAAGCAAGGTCACAGTCTTATAACCTCAGGCCAATGTGTCTTCCAGCTGTACCCTGCTGGCCCACACTCAGAGCCCCAGAACTGTCCTTACACACACCTAAAGTAAGCCCACATGTCTGTACTCTGCCTCCATGTCCTGGCCCCATGTCTTGAGCTGGAAACATAGGTCTCAGCATTGGCGGGATCCCTGCAGTGGATGTTGTGCTGGAACAACTGCCCATAAGTCATGCAGGAGGCAAGTCCTGCACAGAAGGATTTAGGGAGCATCAGCAGCTGCCAGTGTGTATCTGCCAGGTAAGTCCCTCTACTACAGCCATCACATACCCTTTTTGAGATGGTTTCTATTCTACCAGAAGTAGACTTACCAGAGCTTGGGATCTTCTGCTGCTGACAGAGACAGTCCCATGGGCTTACACAGAGAATTTCCTTCCTTCCTGTAGCTTTGTATAATAAAAAGAAAGTTTTGTCTACTGAAAAAACAAGGGGAGACAGCAAGGAGGCAGAAGTACTGTTCAAATAGAAGGAATTGGCAGTTTAATGAATAAATATAGCTCTGAGAGTGGGTTTACAGCATGGACTTGCAATTTTCCTTCAGTTATCATTGTACCTCCCCAGTCGCTGACACTAACACTGGTACAGATCTTCTAGGGACTAGCATCAGATGATCTCATTATATGCTATTTAAAGCAAAATGTGGCAAATATTTCCAAATCTGTCCTTCTATATACTATGAGCATAAAAAGAACTAATTCAACATAAGTCTCCCTCTCAAGATGAGATGTGCATTGAGAGGCAGATCTTCATTGGTAAAAATCCCTGGATGTGCCCTAAAATGATTCACCAATACATGAACTAGTGCCCTTATGTGAAGAAATTGTCTTCACACCTAACTTGGCTTCATCCTTCCAGCTGAGAGAGAGGTAGACCTGCAGTGATGGGAACAATGGTTGCACTTCAGAAAACAACTGGCGAGAAGTGAAGCTGGCCCTAGGAAGGTTTTAGGAACCAAAATAAGAAAATAGACTGCATGTGGACTCAGCATGTTTAGCAAATACAGAAACATTCACAACTAAAACCTCTTCCTTATATTGGTCCTTCTCCTGGACTCCGTGACTCACTATTTGTTAGCTGGGCAATTTAGAGCTACTTTCAAGAAATCTCAGCATTAGGTGAGAAAATGTTATCTGCCTTGTAGCTTGTTTCTTGCTGTAGGGGAAAAGATTGCCATGGTAGAATAGGGAGGAGGAGTGACAAAGCACCAGTTAGGACAGAAATCCTGCCAGAACCAGTCTCTGCAGAGTGGGGAGACTGAGGTTGTGGCTGGAGATAAAACTGCAATTGCTCTGGTTACGTCCATGGCAGGAAAAGGAGTAGATGTCAGCTAAGATGTTACTATTAAACTTTGTTTTATTCAGGTATCCAGAGCCAAGGTGTCTGACAAAACCTTGCTTCATTTTTGGTCTGAGTCCATCCTGATCAGAACAGGGTAACATGAGCATCTGTACAACACAGCAACTGCTCCTGGCTGGTTCAGGCCAGAAACCCTTACCCATAAAGTTTTTCCTGTTTCTCTTTTCACTGCCTGCAGGAGAGCTCCTATCGACTTTGGGGGATCTAGCTGGGTTGCTGAGGAGCTGCTCTTCCCCAGGATAGCATGGTCTCAGTGTCTCGTTCCCCAGAGTTATTGGCCACATGCCTCCTAGGACCATGGTTGTCATCAGGTGGCTGGTGACTAATTTTCTGGGCCAGCAGCAGAAGTTTGTCTTTCTGACAATATAAACAGTAAGTATTCAACCAAGTCTTCTTTCTGAGGCTGGTGGCCAGAGCAGTTTTGCCCCTTTCCTCACAACCCTCTGGGATCACAGAAAGCTTTGGCAGATCTCCTCTGTGGAACTGCTCAGGGGAGCTCTGAGAGAGGTACCCAGGAGTGCAGTGCAGCTTCCACCTTGAAAAGCACCAACTGTGGGCATGAGGAGGTCTGCACCCATGATATGGAGGCTGCCGTTACACTCTATAATAGTGCCATCTCAGTGGCCCAGTTAATGGTAGGTGAGCATGAACATCCTAGTAGATTCTAATCCCTTTCTGTCAGTGTTCTGCACGGGGGCTTGGACTAATCCTGTTACAGATAACTTTGATCCTTGGGGCCCCAAAGACATGGGAAGAAGACTTACATGGCTGACTTGCATGGTCTTGTTTACAGGAAGCAGCATATCTTCACTATGTGCTTCCATTCCACTTGGATGTCTTCACACCCCTTTTTAAGGATATGCAGAGACCTCAGTATTTCTGTAATTGCTATACTCTGTACTGTATATGCTGTTCTGGAAAGAAGAAGTATTCAGTAGACATTGGCATAATGAAGTCTTCGTTCTTCACTTGTCAGCTGGGCAAGAAGAAGTAGCGCTTTGAGGATTGCAGCAACTTTATCTCAGAGATCCTTTTAAAAGCATTTTTTCTTATTCTATGAAAACTGGTTTCATGATGGGAGAGGTCAGAGTAGACTCTGGCCGTACACTGCGGTAGCTGAGAACTTTGCTTGCTTATTCCGGAGGCGATATTACTAAATTGAGGCAAAAATGTTTTGGTTTTCATCTTTTTAAAGGCAATTTTTTGCACTGCTGAAATCAAAACATTATGGTGCCAAGTGAGATAACACCTTGAAAGAAAAGCTGCTATTGAGCTGCTTGACAAAGAAAGCAGGAAAGCCAAGATGCTGGGAAAGGCTTTTAATTTTAATTTTGTGAACTCATAACGAAACACAGATGAACTGAATTTTTGGAAAACGAATGCAGGCTTGTGAGCTGAAATTCTCAGAGGTTTTAGTTTTATAATTTAAATGGCCCAGATTTTAGATTAGTGAAACATCTTTCAATACTTCAGTGCTAGAATGTACCCATGTGATAAAATTAGTTAAACTAATCTTTACAAACAAAGAAAAACAGGTAGTGGCTCTAATTTATGTCAATTCACATTTGCACAGCTCTGTCAACTTGAGCGGAGCATTTACTTTAGCTGTCTGAAGAGAGAATCAGATCTTTGAATTCACTCCAAATGTACAAATTCAATCAACTAGTTCCATTAAACAGCAAACTGAATTGAGAATATGTGGACTAAAGCTGTACTTGAGGAGGAGAATTAAAAAGAAATTCCTCAAGACAAATGGGCTTGAATAACTCTGAGTGCTTCCTTCAAAGAATCATTTTAAGGGTTTCTGGAGATATTTTGTTTGGTATTATATCTCTGTTCTGAAAGGAATGATGATGCCCTAAATAGCATGACTTCAGCATCGTGCAATATGTAGTTTGTTAAATGGTAGAGGACTAGGAAAGCTTCTTTTGTTCACTTTAATGTAAAAAGCTTAAAGCAAAATTGTTTAAGCAGTTTGAAAGACAGAAGTCTGCCATATTGCAAAATGTTGAACATGTTCCCCAACAGTTAAATAGTTGTGAAACCTTTAATAATATGGACATTTTCACTGTGACAAACACTGATGTGGTAACAAGTGAGTAACTCACCCATCTTTAGTGGTCCACTTAGAGACCTTATGCAATGAAGAAACAGATGGAAACAGTTTTAAAAGCTAGTTGTTTGAATCCAACTGGGGCAGTAAGAAGCTTCAATTTAGCTGTGAGCTCTGCAATTATAATGTCTTGCATCAGCTATCCAATGGGTCACTGTGCATGGTTTTCTCTAGACTAGAGAAGTGCCCTGCATTAAGTTTTTGCTAGTCAATATATGGGACTAGATCCTCAAAGAAACTTCACTGTTGACCTGATTTTAGGTGCCTCAATGAGACCGTCCCATGAAGCCCAGCTCAGAATACCCTCTTGTCTCCACTAGAGATGTGGGGATCTTGATGTCCCCAAGGGAATGAACCTGACTCAATGGCTAAGCAATCACTGAAGGCGAAGCAGCACCAGAGAACTGTTGATGTGGAGCAGGACAGAGCACCTGGCACCTCTTTTGTGAGGACAAGCTGATGTGGGGTTCCAGCTGCGTTTGTTTTGGAAAGAGATGAGTCTTGCAGACATCCTCATGGACATTTCTCATGAGCTAGCTGAGATGGCTCCCAGCTCAAGGTCCTGGCTTCTCATTGGCACAAACCTGTGCTTGCTGTACAGAGCAAGGAGAGTACCAGGTGCTGAAGTACCAGGTACTTCAGTCATGGCTGTGACTTCTCTAGGAAGATGGAGGACAGCTCCTATATAACTGAATCTAGGAGAGTATATGTTCCATATTGGATCTAGTCCTTTGTCTAGAATAATTTTCTAGAATCATTGTAGTTGTCACAACTTATTACTCATGAGATATTCCCAGAGGCAATGTCTTTTATAGAGGTTTTTTTTTTTTTTATCTACAGAAGACCTTCATTGCACAGATCTTATTTAGAGGAGTCAGTCTCTGCAGAGAGGTATTTATTTTTAGTTTATATTAAGTATGCTATTTTTGTATAACATGCATTTTATTCCCCCCCCCCAATACACTTACAAACAAAATGGCCACAGGCCTCTCTAATACATGTCATGAAAGTCTTCTAAAAGTGTAGAGAGTGTATTACATGCTGGGAAACAGTAGGAATCTCTTTGCTTCTTTCATAATACCAGATATTACTGTGTTCAGCAATGGCTATTTAAAATTATTTTCATACTCTATTAGTACTTTATTTAGGAGTAGTTTAATACATGATTTTAAAAGCAATGACATTTATGATGTGGAAAAAACTTTTGGATAGAAAAGCATATCTTGTACTGAGAGAGAAAATGCTGACTGATGCCAGGAGTTTACAGTAGCATGTTGGTCTGTTCCAGAAAAAAAGTGTGCATGTTGAGCACAAGGCCACACTGTAAAATACCATAAGCAAGATAAAACCCGCTTCAATATGAAAAGCCATTCACAAATCCAATTTCTAGAGTTATTCTGAGGGACTTCTTGAAAAGTCTTCCACAAAAGATTATTTGTCTTTAACAGGTCTGAAGGCACAGGCCCTTACTGGGATGCCAGCAGGAATGGACCATTCCCAGGGAAGCCAGTGATATTTGGGAAGGAGGCTGCCCAGGGCAGGGCAATGAGGTGACCACCCTGTGGCTCAAGGAAAGCAGTCCTATGGGAAGCCCAGGGGATATGAATGGAAAGTGCAGGAGGAAAACATCCCAGGGCAGCAGCTTCTCACTGCAGATGGGGCCATCAGTGACCCTGACTGCAGAAAAGAAGGCAGGATTAAGTCTCCCTGGAGATGCAGAGTGATTTACGGAGCTTCACACACTCACGTGAGGAGGACCACAGTCCCAACAAGAGATACAGTGTTCTTTCATCCTGCAGATTTTCTTCCTGTAAAATTAACCTAAATGCAGATAGCACTTCTCCCTAACAATGTCTTAGACCTCGTCTTCAAAACATGATATCATTTCTGCAAAATTTTAAGATGAGAATAACTGAGATAGATGAGAGTCTCAATAAACTGTGACATGATATTGCACAGGGATACCTGCATGTATCTGTTCTGCATCAGGGCGATGGGTGCTGGTGCTGCAGGATTCTTTCTGGATTTTAGTAAGAAAGGCACAGCTATAGAAGCTGTAATAAAATAGCTGTTTTAATTAAGTAGAATAAAAAGAGGAATACAGATAGTGAGCAATGTCCCTTCAGATGCTGGGGATCCCACTTTCCTGCAGCATGGGACAGACCCTGGCTGTATTTTCCCATGACATGCTGTGCAGATCCCGTCCATGGATACATTCCTCCTCCCTCCCATACAGTGGTACCTTTTATTGTCTGTAACAAACAAAACCACGTACCTTCTCCTGACAGGTGTCTTTCATAACATCCACCATTGTGGAGCGCAGACCAGCATGGGATGTTCCAGCATATTCCCTTACAGCAGCTACTTATGCTAACCAATATACGGGCTTCTCAAGCCCGAAGTACAAGGCCCAATAGAGCAGATATGGCTTGCCAAAGATCACTTGCTCCATGAGTACAATGTCTTCCACAAGGCTCCTAATGCAGTATCACAACATCTACTTGAACAGTACTTAAACAGAAAGGAAAAAATAACTAGCTTTTAATGTAATTAAATGTTATTTTCACATATAATATGTCATAGAAAACAAAATTCTTTTAGCTCAGTAACTGTCACACAGGTTCTTCCAAGAGGTAGTTGAGAAACATCTTAATGTCTCAGAGCTTAAGCCTACAGCATGATGAGGGATGGGTCAGAGCTCATGGAAGGATGTGATGGTTCTGCATCACTCAGATTTTTTGGCAGATTGGATAACTTCATAAACTAAATCATAGCCTAACTAAACTTCCTATGACCTCTCTGATCATTCATCAATCTGTGCTCAGCTTCAACAACAAGATAATTGTGGAATTTACCCAAAGAAATATTCCATCGAATACCAGGTTAGTAAGCTGAACAAGTCCTTCTGGCCCTGAAATAGACCTCTCCATGAGCGCTTTTCATGTGCTGCAAGAGTGGAGCTCAGCAAGCAGCACACCCACTTAAAAATCTGAAGCAAACAGCAATGAGAGATGAGTTTGTGTTTTGCCCTGTGAAGATCCAGTTCTACTATCAGAAGACATTGTCAAAAAGTCAAGAAAAGTTAGCACCTTACATGGGATCTCAGTGAGTGTGCTAAGGTAGAGCTGGGTGAGGGTCCATGTCTGACATGCACAATACAACCCATGTAGTTGTATGGGAGTATATATTCATTAGCTTTATTATGTCATCCATTATTTAACTTTCAGGAAGTACTTTGTGAACAGGTCTTGGAGCACAAGTCTATTGCATTTTCAATACAGTCCTATCTTCAGCAATTTCCCCTGGTGTTATGTGGATCAGAGCACAACACTGCCTCATGGCCTCTAGTTAGGTATTAAATGAACAAAAAGATTTTTTCCTTTAACAAAGAGAAGAGACAATCCAGCAATTACAGCTTTTGTTCTCCAAAAGGCCAAATGTTATTTGAAGAATTTTGGGTGATTAAATGCCTTTAATTAAACTTGCATGTCTTCAGGTTGACAGGCTTGTTTTGAGATGCTAATGACACTCTTGAATCCAGCATGGTGGTGGTGCTGCTGCATTCAGTCCCTAAACCAGCAAGTGTCCCCATCCTTGCAGTTACCACTGCATTTTTCATAGCTAAGCATCAGCTTCATATTGAACAGTCGGACTTTATAGCAGAATATCCACAAATCTAGCAGTGTCTGTCAACAGCCTCATACAAAAGACAAGCTCAGAGCCCCAGTCAAATAGTAGAAACAAGAATGATGTTCTAGCATGCCAAAAGATGCCCATGAGATACATGTATGCAAGCGAAAGGGGAGAAAGAAAGTAGGAAACACTGTTCAGAAGCCCATTGGTGTTTTAGTTTTGCTAAAAGAGATTCCCAATTTTTCCATGCTTAATGCTATTTTAGGACACTGTGTGAAGGGAGAGTCTGTCAGATTAGACAGGAATTGATGGGTCTGAGGAAGCTCCTTTTCAAAACAAGATTGGAACAAAAAAAAGCCAAGAAATGAAAAGTAATCAACTTTTATTTTCTTGTCTGCTTTCCTGTTTCCAGCATATCAAGTATAGCAATTCAGACTTTTAAAAAGTGACTCCTAAGGCTAGATTTCCTGTGTTAGCCCCACTGTGGCTCTTCCCTGAAGGTAGTCTTTCTTTAAGGGAAGACTATCATCCTTAGCCACAAGGTATTTATCACAATGAAAAGCTTTTGTCCAGGACCACATTAACTTTTTTGACCCCTTAATTCTCTTATTTAGATAGGATAATACATCTCTGGGAATACCACAGGGTTTGGAAACCCTGCTACACACAGGATGGCATGGAAATAAATACCCTGGATTTCATGATGTTAGCTTTTTCTTTTCCATCCCTAGAGTGCCTGCTGAAGTAATCATCAGCATCAGTCACTTGCTGGGGATGGGAGATTTTCTGTTGTTCGCAGGTGCAGCCCAACTCCCTTCCTGTGGTGCTTTTGAATCTCAGATGCCTGTTGGGAATTCCTGAATGCCCAGAGGTTGGACTGAAAGGAAGAAAGAGTGAGGTGAAAACCATGGTCTCTCTGTCCTCCTTACCAACCTGAAGTGAAGTCAATACAGCAATGGTTTACTGCTATTTCAGGCCTGCAGATAAACTTCTCTATTGCTTCTACTAGTAACTGCCCAAATTTCCTGACAAACCAGCGCTGTGGAAGAGGCCAGCACTGTACAGACATGTCAGACTTGCTGGGGACCTGACAAAGCCTCAGTCTAGTAGCCTGGGATAGTGCTCCCCGCTGTTGCAGAGCTGCTGCAGAGGCATTCCCCCAACTTCTAAAGATGGGCAAAATGTGATGCCTAGGTCCAGCAGCTGCTAGGAAGTGCCCACTCTTTCTCCTAGTGTTGGGCGTAGGCAGCAAGCCTTTGCTAGCTGGGTGGCTGCCCCACGCTGGACATAGCTGGTCGCAGATGGCTACAGTGGACCAACCACAGGGCACAGCTGAGCCCATCAGCGAGGCTGGTGGCACCTCTGGGAAAACATATTTAAGAAAGGGCAAAACACCACATTGCAGAGACAGGAGTGAAGACAAGAAAAAAATATGAGAAACAGCCCCTCATCTCCAAGGTGAGAGAAGAGCAGATTCCCCTGCAGCCCATGGAGAGGACCATGGTGGATTAGGTTTATTCTGAAGGACTGCAGCCCATGGAGGGGACCCACAATTCCCCAGGGGAAAAGTGTGAGGAGGAAGGAGCAGCAGAGAGGAGCTGTTATGGACTGACCACAACCCCCCATCCCCATGACCCTGCACTGCTCAGGTAGGGGAGGAGGTAGAAAAGTTGGAAGTGCAGGAGTGAAGTTGAGCCTGGGAAAAAGGGGGAGAGTGCAGGGAGGTGTTTTATTTTTTGTCTTTCTTTCTCACCATCCTGCTCTATTTTAGTTGGCAATAAATTAAATTAATTTTCCCCAAGTTGAGTCTGTTTTGCCCATGATGGCAATTGGTAAGTGATTTCCTTGTCTTTATCCCAACCCATAAGCTTCTTCATCCTATTTTCTTCCCCTGTCCAGTTGAGGAGTGGGGGTGAGAGCAGCTGGGTGGGTATCTGGCAGTTGGCCAATGTCAACCCACCGCACTCCTTTACCAGGATCCTTTTATTGGATTCTCAAAGATTATCAAAGCAGGTAGTTTGGGATTTGCAAAGGCCCCAGCCCAGGTGAAAGTGCTTCATTCAGACAGTTTTTTTGAAGGTTGATGGATTCTTCACCACTTGCCACCCCTTTCCCTTTGCTTCACGCAGATGGCTCATTTTGATCTTTGCTAGAAGTCTTCCACAGTGTTAGGTAAAGTCCTGCCTGCCAGCGATCTATGCTCACAACCAACATTGTGCTCCAGGGTGGAGCACAGTCTTTAGTTTGACTGAACTTGTTAAACATCTGCTGGGAGGCTTGAAAGCAGAAATGTTCTGTTCTCTGAGGCCTGTAAATGGGAACAAAACCTGCAAGACAACTGTTTCCCTATAAGGGAAAGAACAAAAGGGTTCTAAATAAAGGCCTTGTTTTCTTCCTAGTAAATACTGCATGAAGGGATGTTTTCTTTAATGTAACCTTAAGCTCCAGCGTGCAGCGATGCTTTTACTCAGCTAGCAGCTTTTAAAGTTTTTGGTTATTCTTTATAAATGTCAGCGATGCACTTGCCAGAGTGATGGGAGACTAGCATTAACTTTAGTCTGGAGAAAAGAAAATGTTTCACCTGGGAGAGGCTACTGTTTATGTAGGGTGACCATCACATCATTGTTGGGGCAATCACAAGGGGGTATTAAAAAGCAAACAAAAAATTGTGGCAGTTGCTTCTTGATGTGAAATGCCAACATCTTTCTATTTAAGGCTTTGCATGGGTCTGTTCCTGAGCAGCCAGAGACATAAATGTTCGCTGAAGTCCAATGTCTTGGCAAAATCATAGACTTGCAGCAGGCTGAACAAACTCCTATTAAAAATTGGCTGCACTTTGTGTACCCCTCAGGTCTTTCATGAGGAAATGAGCTGCAGAGGTAAACCCAAAATAAATGGGGGATCATTCAAACAATCTTACCACTTTGGACAAACCATGGCTCATGCACCATCTTGATGCCTCTGTGATTTCATCAGATATTTTTGATAGATGCTCAGCAATATTTCAGTACTTTCTCAGATGGGCTTATTCATCTTGAGATAATGTCTAACACCTTATTTCTTAATTAATTTCATCTAGTTTTCCAGAGAGCAATAACATATAATCCTGGGCTGAGAAAGAAAGCTATAATTAAATAATCTGCTGATGTCATGGACTGTCATGAAGAGTGGAAAACTACAATTAAATTATAACCATTGGCTCTCAATGCAATCCAGTATTAATAGCTGTTTCCATATGTAATTAATATGACTATTATTATTTAGAAACCTTGGGCCAGGCCCATGGCGGTTATAAACCGGTGTTTCCTTGTTGACTTCAAAGGACTACAGCAGCTTAAATTGGCTGAAGGTCTGGCTAGTCAGACTTTGGTGGCTTATTCTGGGAACAGTGATGAAGTCTCAGCCCCTTAAAAAGGACAGTCAAGCAGTACTGGTTACAGAAAGACATATGGCCTTGCAAAATCACCTTTGTCCAGCTTGATATTCTGTTCCCAATACCTTGTGCACATTTGTGCCTGCTCGTGTCTCTGCTCCTGGTACTCAAGCCTCGCTTTCAGTAGTAACACTGAGCCCATGTCTAAAGATTTTGGAAAAGGTGAACACAAATGACAACTGGTCTCTTCATTCCCATCCAAAGCTACAATCCCTTTGTAACCTCCATTTTATTTTTTTCCAGGTCCTCTGGTTTCACTTCTGTGTATGATGCTGATACAAACGGCCATAATGAGTTGCTATTCATTTCATATTCAACACCAATACATGAGGAAAATCACAGCTTTTTAGCATGATTTGAGAGATGGTGAGTGTTCACCACTCTTACCAGAGCTCAGTAGAAACAGCAAATGCTTTGAAAATCTGACCTTTTTCTCCTTGATAATCTGTTTGTGCAAGGGCATTAAGCAACTGATCAGATCATGTTTTAAATAAGCCAGGCTCACAGCCAAAACCTGTAACTTTAGAGAAACAGTACCCTGTTTTAAATCCAGCACATGAACAAGGTTTACAGGAAAAAGCAAAATAAACTTTTTGCAGCTTCAAATAAATAAGCTGAATTCTTACAAAATCACCAAATCCTTCCTTCCCTGATTTCTCTTTCACAAATTCTGGAGTCTTTTTCCTGCCTATCCCTTCTGACTGGCCACAAGCTGTAATTTCTCCCCATGGATTCCCCAGAAGAACTGTGCTGTTTGCCATGCTCTACCAGGCTACCAGAGCAATGCACCTGGTTGTTTCTCAAACAGGTACACAAGATTTGGAGAAAAGAGGCAGCAGCCAAAGAGCGCAAAAAATCTGCGAAGATTCCTGGCCTCTCCCGTTCTTCAGCACATAACAACCCCGCAGCAGAGCATCCTATTGCACTGTGTCATGGAAAAGTGGATAATTTTCCCTGGTGTAATATTCTCTGATCTGAAAATACCCTTTAGGCAAAGCTGAACATTCATGTAGTAAAGAATTTAATTTTATTAATGGGATGATTTAAACTCTTTTTTTTGTTGTTGTTTGGGAATGTTTAGTCTTTTCCTTTGTTTTTGAAACGTCTTTGTAATTTCTAAATATGTTGAATCTTATATTGGGAGGAGGGGAAAGAGAAGACAAAGTGAAGTGAAACATTTTACCTTACCTACCTCCCACTCAGCCTTTTCCTCATATATTTGTTTCATTAAAATTTTCATGTGGTGTTTTGTTCTACTTCAGAATGAAAACAAACTTCAAACCAGTGAAATTTCCCATAAAATTAAAATTCTGGTTACCACTTTGCATTAATATTTACCTGTCTCAAATGCTAAAAAAGCCTTTGAAATTCCCTGGGACAATAAAGTGTAGAAAACAGGTTGCGGTTAAAGCAGGCTCCTGTCCCTTACTAGTCCTCTCGCATAGTGAATCCAGACTTCCCAATAAGAAAGAAGGAAGCAATCAACATCATGCAGTGTTATTGGCATTTAATTGATGAGGTGAAGCAATGAAGGAATGGTGCTTCTGTCTCCACGCAGATTTCTGAGTTTTGTGTAGTGCTGGCAGAGAGAGGGGTCATTTCTCAGCCAATGTCTGCTGGACACAACTGATGTTTCTATTAAATATCTTTTCTCCTGATGACACAAACTATAAATCTTATGAAATGTCCCCCCAGGTAATTTTGGTGAAAGAAGTTTGTTCATACAAACAACACATATATCAGAAAAGTAATAAACGAAGGGCACAGTGCCATTAAGCAGTGTTTTCATATTAGCATTATGAGGAGTTTGTAACAGGATCTAAACAAAGCCATTAGTCACTGATGGAACCATTACTAGAAATAAAATCACTTGAAGTCCTTTTAGCATTTTTCAGTACACAAATATTAAGAGACTTCAAAATGAGCTTTAAAAATTCATTTCCAGTCAAATAAACTCTCCTACAACTGGCTAATAATTTCAGTGGCAGACTTTTTCGATTTCCAGACCTGGAACAGCAGCAAAACTGGTAAAACTGAACTCAGCAAAGGCAATGAGCTGGTAAACATGGAGGTACTGCAGACATAGAAAATTCTCACTGAGTTTCAGCTTCACCAACTTTTCTTTGGCTTCAGTTTGATCGATTAAGACAAATTCAAATCACAGAATAAAATTAACTTCATTCATACATTGCTTTGTACCATGCTCAAAATTTTTTAAGACAACATACTTTAGGTTGAAGGCATGAACTGGTTAAGAGGACTGTTTCTTCAGTCCTGAAGAGCTTGGTTTACCTTATATCATTTCACACTTTTAAATCAGTTGCAATTTGAAGTAGTGATTTTATTTGGGGGAGAGTGGCATTTTTTTTTTCTTACTAACAGTCAGATCAAAGCTAAAATCTGTCATTGATTAGCAAAGGATAAAACAAGCAGATAAAAGCAAGCAAGCAGCTGCTCATCAAATGGACTTATAGCTGTTTCTGCCAAGGGCTTGTATGTCCTTCATAGCTCAACAGGATTGGTCAGAAAAAAAGGCAACGTAACATTGGCTCAACTACAAATCCTCACTTACCACTTATTCTGTTTATTCTATGACTCAGAAAGATAAGAAAAATAGGATAATTACCAGAGACCATAATGCTCTCAGCAAACTGAAACATTTTGCATTACACCACAACATCATCAGAACTGCAGCAAAAGAGACTCTCACCTACTCTAATACCAAGGAGAAAACTTCTGAACGCATCTCAGAAAGCATCCCCTGGTCCTGACAGAGGAATCGGAGCATGGAAATTATGCCTCAGGAGGAAACAGATTGGGAAAGGAGTAAAATGGACGAAAAGAGAGCTTTATCAGACTCAGGCTTTCCTTGCAATTTCCTCCATGAAATTGAAAGATAAAAGGAAACACACTAGTTTTAATTAAATATTTTAACAAACACAGTTTTTAAAACTAATTTCTTCATCTCTTTTTTTTGTGAAATATAGAAATGAGAGCCAGACTGTAAAACCTGAATACCTCTAAAATATATAAGCTATGACCATGCATAGGTCTGACTAGCAGGGAGGATGGTCACACTGCAGCCTGTGGATGTAAGCTGACTTGCACAACGCCGGGAAGCAGTGTGAGCTGCTGTGCTGGGAGCTATGCGTTGCCACAGCCACCAGGTCCCAGGCGCTCACCGGGGCTCACTGACCCTCTCCAGGGGTTCAGGTCTCCCTGCTGGGGCAGGCTCTGGCACAGCCCCCCTGAGTGTAACCACCACTGCACCGCTCAGGTCAGGCAATGACTGCAACCAACGCGCTGTACTGCAGAGAGTTTCAATTGCTTGAGATGACACCATGACTTCTTATTCTATTCTGGCAACAGAAAATGCGCAGGCCTTTGCTTTGATTCAGTCAGTCTTCATTGGATTTTTGAGCTTTGCATAACTCATTCTCCTTTTAGAGTAGGAAATTATTGTCTCTCACGCTTTTGCTCTAACTCACATCTGCATTTAAATAACCTTAATGAAACTAATAATAGAGTTGCTGAGGACTGAATATGTCATTGAGTGAATATTTGGATGTAAGTTTCCACCAAGCTGATTGCTGTGGTCTGTCATTCAATTACCAGATCACACTTTTACCATCCAAAATTAAAAAGCCCTTCAAGCAGCAATAGACAGATGAGCTAAGGGGGAAAAAAAAGATCATCAGGCAGCACAAATCACAATTTGGCACTGAAGTAGCTATGACAGTGCCTGTAATGCATAGAGTTAACCTGTCATTTATTATGTTAGATAGTCAGATTGGCCATAGTTTGCAATGTGGCAGTTTAGAGAGTGTATATAATAACAGCAGGTCATGTATCATATGCACATAAGTAAGAGTGATAGGTTTTGCTTCAGGAACAGCTGGAATCTACATAGTCATTTAACTCTTAGGCTTGAGCAGGGCTGAGCTGTGATCTCATGATTTCAGACAGTGTTATAGGTCCAGAAAGGTTTCGAGGTCTCAGTGGTGTGGACTCCACAGGTTTCCCATGGTGAGTGTGGGGAGGTGGTGTGCTTCCAGGGACCTTTGCCTCTGGCATCCTGCTGGATCTGGCCCTTGTTCAAGCCCGTCTCTGAACTAAACTGGCACCTTATTACAATGTCAACAATTTCAATGGTGAATAGTCTTTTTTCTCTTTAATTTGTCTGCCAGGCTTAGGGGGGTGATAAAACAGAAGGATGGGCAGCAAGGCTAAGACTAATACAGTTCACAGTACAGTGCTGGTATCTCTGACATGACTGGGCTTGTTGAGCCAAGCACTCATTTTGCTAAACCAAGACTCTCAGCACAGCAGGTCTAGGGAAGTGATTTTTTCTCTCTCTTCCCTCCAGTGAGACAACACCTGGAGCACTGGGTCCAGTTTAGGGTTCCCCAGCATGAGAAAGACATTGTGACACCAGAGCAAGTCCAATGGAGGGCACCAGGGTAGGTGGGGGCTGCAGCACATGAAGGGCAAGGGGACGTGGGGAAGCTTCTAGCCATTTTAAGAGCCGGCAATGATGGGAGCTGACTGCTCTTTTCAGTTGCCGATTCAGAGGAGATACAGTGGAGGGAGCCAGACTCTTCCCAGAGGTGCACGTGACAGGACAAGGAGTGACTGACACAAGTTGCGACATGTGACATTTGTAAAGTAGTAGCTAATGCATCTCTAACCATAAAGCCCAAGTCTAGATATAAAAAGGAAATAAGGAATAAGCATGTATTCCATTTATTGTCCTACTTGGAAAGCAGAGCACAGTGATGAGAAAGTGGGATATAGTGCTCAGCTGTAGCATAAATATCAACTGTCTGCCTTTTTCTCCTCTCATGAAAATGCTTTGGAATCCATGCTGATGTATTAGTAATTGAAATAGCATTAACACTGCAAAAACAGGGTTTATTGAAAGCCACTCACAGGCATCCCACCTGTGCTGCATCAGCCAAATGTATAACTTGTTGGTAAAGTAAAACACGCTCCGGGCAATGGGAACTGACATGTCAAGCAAGACAGTCTCTCTGCCTATGGAGACATGGGTGTGAGGGTAGGTGTCTCTCTTTTACTTCCACAGCAATATGTAGGAATGGAGGACACACAGGGGTGAGAAGTGCAGGACTAAGAAACTGTAGGAGGGCACAGGAAAGCTATCAAACCATCCAGACTGCAGAAGGATACTTGGGAACTGGTGTTTAGATAAAACCTGCGCTGCAGGCTACACCTTTAGCCCAGTAAATCAGGACTGCAAGCATACAAGCCCAGTTCAGAGTGCATGTCTGTGAGAGAGAGATGCTGATCTACACCAGGACTGTGTCTGAGCTTGCACTCATCTTGAGGGAGTGGGTAGATCTGCCCTTGGAAGACTATTGGGAATGGGGATACTTTGAGGTATTTCCCTGAATGCTGTGTGGGGTTTAGCAGCATGGATCACCTGGCAGAAGCAGGCTGGTTACCAGTCCCATCCCCAGTTTCTCTAATGACTTCTGACGTGCAAGTAGAAGAGGAATCATCTTTCTTCCACACAACTCTTCTGTCTGGCAAGCCTGATTGTTGGGAAAGGTAACAACAGCATTAGCTTTTTTTCCCTAGGCTTTCATGCTCAATTATTAAAATGTCTTGAGCTGCACTGAATAATTAATTCAGACTTTCTTTATGTCATGAGGGAGAGCAGTTGTTGCCTTGGAATGACTGTGGATAACTTCCAAAAGACAGGGTCTGAGCAAGAAGGACATTTCTGAGCCTGGTCAGTGGCATGGAACAGATAGAGCCGGCAGGTGTTTCTGCCTGCACTCTTGTTTGCATCTGTTTGAAGCAGGACTACCACACTGAAGAAAAAGTTCCTGGCAATGGTAAAGCCTTCTTCTCATCCTGACAAAAAAATAACCTCAAGTGACCCTTCACAGTCAAGGTAGAGAGGAATTTTTTTAAAGCCTAGAAATTCTTCTTTGTTGTCACTATTTTCAAAACCATTTCAATTTTTGAAGGAAGCTTGATATCAACACCACTATATATTTCACTCTCTAGAGACAGAAGTGGTTCAGATGTGCCTTCCCCCTGTGCTGATGAACACCCAGCATTGCTACCCCAGTTACAGCAAAGCAGACCTTGTAGGAGGTGGAAAAATCAAATGAGTTTTACCAAGCCAGATGCCAGGCAGTGTGAGCTTCCTCAGAAATCAGCCAATCGTGCTGGAAGAACTATCTTGACAAGGCATTGCTCTCTCCCACCTCCCAGAAAATACCCCCTTCAACCTGCACTTTGCCTGCCCCTTCTTCTTGCCCCTTTTGGTCTTCCAGCTACCACTTGCTGCTGCAATACTCCTTGGACCATCTGCTGTGTTCACTGTCACTCCTTTGAATGGCCTCTGCTGACTCCGCAGCCCTCCAGTGACAGCGGCAGTGACAGCAGCAGTGACAGACAAGTGTCCTGTGATCCTTGCCTGCGGCAGGATAATCCCCTGGGAAGTGGATCTTCTCTAGGAGACTTCTGAGGGAAAAAATGTCTCTCATACTTTGGGAGGGTAAACAGGTTTCTCCTGGCAGTGGGAGATCATGTACCAGTAAGGGTGGGAAAATTCGTCATCTTGGGAGGGAGCAGGAGGAGCTCAGAGTCTCTCCCAGCAGCTCTGCAATGCCCAGGCTGACCGGGACAGACTGGTCTGGAGCATCTCTGACCTCTCCTTTTCTGCTGTGGGGCAGCAAGCAGGAGCAGAAAACACCCCTGACAGACATCTCTAGAAACACTGGTGGGAAGCAAACCAGGGGGTCCTCTGCAGTTCTGGCAGTAAAAGCCAGCCCCTTTAGAGACAGCTGAAAATATGTATCAAACCAGAGTCAACCACAGTGATTTGGACCAGCTATGAAAGAGCCTTCGTGTGCTTCTCTGCCCCTCTGAACACTTTGTCTGTACCTGTTTCCTCACATACAAAACCAGCATGTAGATTCAAGCGGCCATCACTACAAAGACTTTTTGGGGAGCTGCTCAAACTGACGCACGGACAGGAGCAAAGAAATATATTTGCAGCAGCACAACAGGTTCTGGTTGCCAATTCCTCACAGCTGTCCTGTTCAGTTTGCTCTCTACCATCCTTTCGAGGCAATCTTTGCAAAGGAGGGAAGCTATGAAGTTTCCATGGCACCTCTGTTTGCCAGGGGATATCTGTGAGTTTTCTTCCAGCTTGGGAGGGCAGGGTAACCAGCAACAACCAAAGCAAAATATTAAATATTATGTGATCCTGGGGTGAATATAATGAAGTTCAGGATCAGCCAACTTGAAGCCCTCATACAAGTTGGGAAGGTATTTGCTGAACAATAGCACTGCTGAGGAACACCTCAGAAAATTGTAAACATCCGCCTGGTGTAACAGCAGGCATATACCCTGAGTGAGCATCATTATCACACGTTGCACTGGGAGGGAGTTATTTCCTCTTATTCGGTGCTGATGAGATTGCACATAATTGCCTTCTGGCTCAGGCCCTGAGCAGAGGATTCAGGAACAGGATACTCTGATGCTGAGAGGCTTGAGAAATCAATCATCTAAGGATCTTTCCACTCAGCTTAACATCTACAAGGCCAGATACTCATTCAGGCAACACTTTCATTGATTTAATGGGGTTGTTTTGCTTGGAAGAGGTTTTTAGCATGCAGGAGAGACAGCCCACTGGAGCTAGAGGACACCCCGGTGCTTCATGAGGACTTTGCAATGAAGAGAGACAGAGCTCCTGGGACTTTTTTTTGGTCAGAAATGAGAAAATGATGATACCTTCCTCCATCAAAGAAGTGTTTGTCAGCAACTTCTGGTCTGAAATTTGACTTCAAAGCTGTGGGCCTTGATAAAAACTCCCTTCCTACCTGTCTGTCTACAGTACTATTAGTTTTGCAGCTAATAGCTGGTAGACACATCAGTCAGGATTAGTCAAGCTGTCATACAGAGTGCAAATTCTTCCCATTGGAGAAGATTTTTTTAGCCCACTTTGCCTTTGGGAAACAGTCCAGGCTTGGGTTTTTATTTTTGGAAAGAGATCTTGTCATGGTTTAACGCTAGCCGGCAACTAAGCCCCACACTGCTGCTCACTCACTCCCCCGTGGTGGGATGGAGGAGAGAATTGGAAGAGTAAAAGTGAGAAGACTCGTGGGTTGAGATTAAGATAGTTTAATAGGTAAAGCAAAAGCCATGCATGCAGGCAAAGCAAAACAAGGAATTCATTCACTACTTCCCATCAGCAGGCAGGGGTTCAGGAAACCCTGAACCCATCTCCAGGAAAGCAGGGCTCCGTCACGTGTAACAGCTACTTGGGAAGACAAATGCCATCACTCTAAACATCCCCCCTTTCTTCTTCTTCCCCCAGCTTTATATGCTGAGCATGACTTCATATGGTGTGGGACATCCCTTTGGTCAGTTGGGGTCAGCTCTCCCAGCTGTGTCCCCTCCCAGCTTCTTGTGCCCCCCCAGCCTCCTCGCTGGTGGGGTGGGGGGAGAGGCAGAAAAGGCCTTGACTCTGTGTAAGCACTGCTCAGCAGTAACTAAAACATACCTGTGTTATCAAAACTCTTTTCAGCACAAATCCAAAACATAACTCCGTACCAGATACTGTGAAGAAAATTAACTCTATCCCAGCCAAAACCAGTGCAGAGTTTCACTGAAAACTTTGAAGGAGAGTCTCTTTGGTGTTTAGGAGCTGGGTAAGTATCCCTTGATCCTTGCAAAATATCTCCTGCAGACCTCTCCTGCAGGGTGGAAAAACCAATACTCAAGAGGATTCTCACTAAGAACTAAATACTTTTCTGTTGGTGGGGAGCAAGTGGAAGCATATTTACAGGAGGCGGCGAATGCTGTGTATTCTGCTCTGTACACAGTGTTTCTGCACACAGCGTTTCTGCACACAGCAGATGCCTGACCTCACACAGCCAGCTACTGACCACGGATGTGCTGAAATCTGTGAGCCCTCACCAGCTGTGCCTTTCTGCATTGGAAGGGGCTTACCAGGGTGAGGGGCCAAAATACAGCCTTTGAGCAAGAGTTGAAGTTCAGGACTCCGGAGCATGAGAAGAAAAATAGCCCCTGAAAAGACTTTATTTTTTACTGAAAACCAAGGAAACTGAAATGTATGGAAATACTAGTGAAGTCTATCCATAGAACACAACAACATCCTGCACTAAGCTGAAGCTTTTCATCTTCAAGGACTGTCTGATTTTTCTCAATAGATTTGAAAGTCGCATTTGGACCAGACTCCACATGCTGTATTCACATTGCATACTGATGCACAGAGTAAATCTCTGAGCCATACTGCTAGCACTCAACCCGAATAATAGCATCAGGTCACATTTTTAATGTTATGCCATAGGCAATCAGTTCCTATACTGTGGGCCATAGGTCAGCTGGCACACAATGACATTAAGTTGGATACCATCTACCATCTACCTGTCCTGCTTTCAGGGACAGACATGAAAATAAGGGATTCTTTTGGCTGATGAGAAGTATTAATGGTTGAGACCGGCCCACTGTAGGAGGCACAAGGTTAACTGATATCATCTTTGTGATCATTCCTAATTTTCCCAGTATATCCATTGTGAATGTAAACTGTATGCTAATAGTCAGGGAGATAGAGTTTTCACATATGATGGCTTTCATCTGGATTTATCGCTTCCTGTGGTAGGTTGGCTGTGGGGGGACAAAGCATCCTTTGACATGACAGAGGCTTGATCGAAACTCAGGTTTGAAAGTTATGCTGAAAAAGCAAATCTAAAATCCTCAGCGCATGACCAGTTGCTGGCTGAAAGCCTTACAAGAGAGGTAGTCTGTACTTGTGAGCTCCTGGTACAGAAATGTCTTTCAGTACAATTGGTTGTAAGAGTTTGGAAGGTAATAAAGAGTTCAGAAGTAGTAAATGACAGGGTGTTTTTATGGAGATTTTTCACAGCTGTGTTTGAGGAGGAACCAGCAACAGAAAGGGGAAGAATATCTGCCATATGAAACCACAAACATATGAAAAAGAGAATAGGTCACTATTACTAGAATGTTTTTTGTGGTCATATGAGAAAGGTCAGAAAACAAGACTTGCAAATGATAGACCACATGATTTCCACCCCCCCTCCATGTTTTCTTTGATTATATTTTAAAAAGTTACCAGTTCATTCTAAAATGGTTAGAAGTTAAAGTCCTAATGCATCAAACAGTGCATGTTGACCAGGGCAGAGATAGGAGTTTTGTTTTTTTAAACTCTTTTTTTGGCAGGTCAGCTCTGCTGATTTTCCCAATCTGATTGGCACAGTCTCTGGTGAGGCATCTTGCAATGGCCAGTGAGCCTCTCTAGACACCTGGGACATGTTCACCTTAAGCCCTTTGTCTTCTCTGGCTTATAAAGGTCAATGTTACCAGCTTGAAGTGGCTAGACAAGAAATACAAAATATTAAAATACCTTTTTTTTTTTAATTCACAAATATTCTGCAGTGGTTATAACCAGGTATCTCAAATGCACCCACATAAAATCTGTGTTCAGTGCAACATTAGCTGACAAAGGAGGTGGACACTACAGAAACAGAGTCTAATCCCTGCAGTGCCATATTTTGGCAAAGAAGAGCTGCTTACTTTGGGCTTAGAGATGAAGGTTTTGCCAAATAGAAACTGTTCATTTGGTTATTGTGATTCTGTGGGTCAGAACAAGGGACATCCTCTAGTGTTTTAAACTATCCACAGAATGTCACAGCAACATTCTACTTTGTGCATATTAATGGTGGACTAAAACTGGATTGCCACAAAAAGGAAATGACAGACTTGGTTTTCTAGAGTAATTATTCTCAATTAGATAAAACATTCTGCCTAAACATAGTGTGTGGATTCACAGAGGGGAAAAAGGTACAAGGGATCTTTCCTTTTCCACTTTAACACTAGTCAATCCTAATGGGGAATGAAATTCTGCAGAACCCTGTAATTTCCCTAAAAGCTCCCAGACTGAAAATGCATCTCGTACTGATGCATTCATGTTTTCTTTGTGTACTTGGCACAGCAGGCAGACACAGAAATGACAGGGGAGATTTGTCCCTAACTCATTGCTTAATCATTTAAATAGATACACCAGCTACTGTATTTTATTCAAAGCCTGAGGTCATTTATACTAGCATGGGTATGACAATATAATATGTCGGAATTTTCCACAGACACAAAATGCTCCATCAGGCTGTGGCTGTTGCTGCTGTAGAGGTAAGATTTTTTTTCACAGTCAAAAACTATTACCAGCTCTGTCACCAGGAACCTTTAGGCATGGAAAGTCACAGGCTGATCTAGCTGAACCTTCTTTTTGTCTGACTTTGTAAACAGTTTTTAATTATTATAATTAAAAGGCTGTCAGAAATGTGTTTCATAAAGACAACACTTAGAGCATTTACACATCCAGTGAAGGGTACTTGAAGTGAAAGAGAAAAAAATATTCTCACATTTTAATAATAGCAACAAAAGTTCAAATCACTTCATCTGGGGAGATGTCTCGTAAACGTGCCATCAGAGGGACTTGATTTTAACCTCTTTGAACCTTCCCAGCTTCTACTCTCCTCCTTTTCCTGAAGGTCCTCATATCTGCAGGCAGCATTTGTCCCTGCCTACTCCAGCAGCAAATACAAGCTTGCACTCTCTTCCAAATGCCTGTGTAGAAGCTACTCCCTGCAGGAAGGAGCCTTTGAAAAAATGAATATTTTTAATATTGCAAAACAATTTGTGAAAGAAAATAATTCTCTTCCTCTAGCTGTGTGATTATAGTTAGCAATTTTATTATTAGCTGATAGCTCTCTGGAGGCTCTTGTGCTATATTTTGCAACATGTTGGGGGTGGGTATAAAGCACTCCCTTAAGCAAACAATGCCATTGCTCTATCAGGAATCTGTACAGCCATCAAACATGTCCTAAGGCCCCCAGACTGTTCTTTTTTATGTTCCATTCAATGTTTTTTGTTCAAAGAGGTAAGGAGAAACTCCGCTCCCTGAACCAAGCCAAAGCACATGAGCCCAAAGCCAGAGTATTTCACAAGAGCCAAGGAGACATCCTTTGCTCCTCCCCTGCTTTCACAGGACTGTTTCTTGCACCTCAATTTTGGGTGCAGGCAGTGCCATTGGATGGGTGCTGCAGCAGGCTGCCTTCGGGCATGACACGGCTCTGGGCAGCAATCCTGCTTCTCCTGTGATTATATGGCAGGCACAGCACTCCAGAGGAGAGAGCTGCCAGGTGAGAAAATGGGTCTGCTAATGACTCCAACGGACAGGATTTCTCACCATTCAGTGCTAACTGGCCAGAGCTGGGATTTAATTTTGTACAGTGGACATATGGGAGCCAGGGCAGCATCCACCTTATTGCTGTCTGCTCTCTGGCAGCCAGGCAGCTATAGCTTTAATCCAAGAAAAGCTGCAGTTGAATGTTTGAGGTCCTCATTTTCTTTTTCAAGTTGGTCCCCACAGCTTTCAGGCTGGTATGTGGGGATTTACCCAAGTGTTTCTTATGTTTTTTAATGAGAGAATCTCAGGCAAGAAGGCATCCACTTTTCCTGGACCCATATATATTTAGAACTGCAGAACAAGCGGTAGTGGTTATAATGTGCCTGTCATCAGATAATGTCCCTGCTTGGACCTGAAGCAAGAATAGGGACCGTAGTAAATACTGTAATGGCTAAAGACAGGGAAAGTGTGCAGCTAGCTGCAGGCATGATTTGGGGAAAGTAATAGGTGAAAAGCTGAATGAAGTGGTTTTTCTCTCCCTGATGAAAGAATGGGTGTATAGCGAGAGGAGTGGAAAGTCATGCTGTTTGCTGTTGTCACCACAGGGTATTTCTCAGAAGTGGACACTCACTCAGGGAAAAGCAGCACTGGAATCCACCCGTGTCACGAGCCACCAGGCTGGGTCCATTCCCAGGCAGGGGATACAGACCTCCTTGTCACACCCATTACAAGTCTCAGGTGTGATGCAGATCATGCTGCTCATTCTGGAAGAGCTACGCAGTGATCCAGTAAATTCACGCTAAAATGTTTTTCAAGATGGCCTCAATTTTAAGTTACCTAATATCTTCCAGACCTCCTTGCTTTATACGAGCATAGTGAGGCCTCGAAATCCAGCTGGGTGGTGCAATCAAGGCCTGGAAATGGTGTTATCCTCATGTCAGCCAGGTCTTCTAAAGTATTCTGTTAAGTCTTACATTTTTCCTTGGAAAGAAAAGGTCACCTCGCTATAGGTCTTCCTGCTTTCTTGATGTTTAGCCACCACTAAATTTTGATTTCTTCCATTTCAGTCCATTTAATTTGGGCATTTTTAACCTGAAGTGATGTGACTTCTGAATTAGGAAATGACAAATTCCTGCCAGATGAAAAATTTTAAAATTGTTCTTAAGAAAGGATAAAATCAATTAAAAGGACTTGGCAGAAGTTTCTGCATTAATGCACATGAAATGTGTATTAACGCAAATAGCACTTATATTAATCATCTTCATTGAACCTGCAGGTGAAATGAGTAGTATGCAACTTTCCCTTTTATTTTAGGGCATTCCAACAAGATGCAGCTGATACAATACAAGTTGGTATCATACAGAGATCTTCTGGTATCTATGGTACCAAAAAATAAACACAAATTACTTTTATACGAACATGTAAATGCAGCAAGCACTATGTAAACTACTTGCTGCAGTGAAGATCGGGAAGGAAAGTAAATATAAGGAAAAAAATCTATTGTGAGGTAGTCTTCACATGTTCTAAAATTCTTTTTGAAAAAATATTTTTAAGACAATATTTTACAGTTAAGAAGAAAAAAACAAACCCAATAAAAAAGGTCCCAAATGATGAGATATCAACGACTACCCACTCTGGTAACACAAGTCAAATGAAACTAATAAATCTGCCACATAATAATTTACTGCAAATGTGGTTTATGGTAGATTGAATGTGAACAAAGACAAACATAAGATAGAATATAGTTGACCGGGAGAAAAAGAGATTTACTGTCCTCTTAACAAATGAATTTAAGAAGTTTCATTATGTTTAAATCGTTGGTTTTGTAGCTTAGCAAATGGGAGTGGGAGGAGATCAATAACTCTGGTGTCAGCTCCTAGTGATACACTGAATTTTGTAGGTCTAGAGGCCCATAGAGTTGTCAAGGTTCTTAAAAAGTCAAATTTCATAAGTCAGCAAGACTAATTTGGAAATTTTGCAGTTCCTTGCAAGATTCTCAGTGCTTTCTGTTCCTAGTTAGCATGGAACAAGGACTATAATTAGAGGCCCTCTACTAATATTAGTATTTTGCCCCCTGGCCCTAATGAACACAGGTCATATGCCCTCCTATACAACTTCAGCAGTTTCCAGACTTAGTACTTGCTGAAAACCTATTACAGTTTGTGACCAGAGTTGAATTCTGCTTTTTCTTTTAAACAAATTGGGAAAGACTTCCCAACTCTGCTGATCTGGGTAGGGATAGCAATGCTGCTGCAGGGAGCTGTCCTCCCCTGTCACACAGATCTTGGAGACACTTTGTACTACTGGGTGCAACTGCAGAGGACAAGCAAAGACCACCGCCTTCCTGGCATTAATTGCTACCAAGAAAGATGGTATCCATCTCATAGAACTACATTTTTCTAAAATTTAACAGCCTAGTCTGACAGAGCCATCTGGGCTTCCTCTCTAACCAGCGAAGGAAGAGAGACGCCTCCACGGGGAGATCAGATCAATCCTGCCGCTGTCACTATGGAACTGGTACCTGTTTTCCTCTATTGACGACAGCGGTACCCAGATTCCTGGCTCAGACTGGATCCCTAGCCTTTAGACAAGTGGAGGAGCCCATCTGGGCTTATCCATCAAGCCACAGTTCCCACCTCCTCCTGCCATCTCTCTTAAGGTGCAGCAGCAACCAAATTCCCACCTGATGCTGTCAGGCTATTTCACCCCCATGTGAACCATGCAAGGATTTACCCATGTGTGGATGTTAAACATTAGGATGTAAGGGCTCACTGGCACTCATGGAGAATTTGTCCTCAGGAAACTGCTCCATGCTCAAAAATGGGCACTGCCTGCACATCCCCACCCAGGTTGTGCATAAATGTATTTAAATTGCAGAGATCTAAAGAGTGTTGGCTTAGAAAGAAAAGCCAGTAATCTCAGTGCAACACAACGGGTCACTGTGCACTGAAGAGCTAAATTCTTCTGGCAGTCATTAAACTTCAGTGGTAAGGGATCAGCTACTCTTTCTGTACTGACATCAACTGAAAAACTAGAAAGTTGCCTGAGGTCATGAAGCTTCTTTTTCCCCTCAGGGTTTTTTTGTTTTCATAAGAACTAGTTACATCCCCATTGTGGCAATTTTTCACCATTTGCAGTAGGAAATATTAATGTCACACAAAAAAAGTCATATTAATGCCACTATTTTACTGGCACAGCATTAAAGTTTTAAAAAATACTCAGCCATTCAGATGTTAGGCAAGGGTTCCACAAATACACACATCTTCAGGAGGTGTATGACGACTGAGAAGCTAAGTTCCTTCTCAGTCCGTGATAAGCTTTTGTACCTTGTGTAGTTTTGTTATAGCTTTTACTTTGCATACTTGATCAACTTACCATCATGTCTCCTTAAGTGTCACAGCTTGTAAACTTGCTTTTGGAGGCACAAAAGGACCACATTTAGTTCCGCATCAAGCAGGTTTAAAACGCTTCAACATCTTGTGCTTCTCTGGGATGAAGATGAAAATTTGTGTCCACCAGTTTGGAAGATTCTGTTTTCCAGAGTCGTACACAGCATTAGAGCCAGATTTGAAAGTCCGTTTAGGTTTCAGAAACAGCAAGTAGAGGAATAGTAGAGATCTGCAAAAGGGTTCAGTTCCTCAGTGCTTTTCAAAATCCCAGGAAGCCTCTGTCTCTTATTCAAGGCAACAAAACAGCTTTAAAAATTAGAGACTTCTAATTCAGATGCAGAGATATTTGACTCTGAAGCTATAATATCTTCATGCATGGAGAATCCATTTATATAATTTATGAAAGTTTTTCCTTAGTAATAATATACTGCTAATTGATAAAGTTAGGCTGGAAATTAGCAGCAGATTCTAGTCAACAGAGTAGTTGATCCTAGGAAGAGTGGTGGGTAACGGCAAGCGAAAAGAGTGAGTTTAATCAGCTTGTGGGAAGAATTACATGATAGGCTTCCTTGGCAGAGCCAGTTCTCATCAACGACAAGGACCTCTCCAGCCCACAGTCTCTAGTTGTATTTTTTCCCTCTCTACATGGTACAGCTCATGATATGAAAAAAATCCAGTAATTACAACTGGAGAAATGTAAAAAGCAGCATATATAATTAAAATCCTCTTCCCCCAAACCTCTCCAAATTATTGCTAAACAGCCTTTCAATCTGAGCTGGACCATTTGCAGCACACAAAGTGCTATAGGGTGGTTAAATAACGTTGCTGATTGCTGTCCTAGTGTTGTACCACTTTGGATTTTAAAACACTGAGGAGTTCACCCTTCTTTCCCACTGCAGGGAGGCAGAGAGCCCCATCTGGGGAACCAGCTCTCGTAGCTGGGAGCTGGGCAGCAGGGGCCAGGACTGTTCCTGTCACCCCATGAAGCCTTGCTAGTTGTGTCCCTCTGATCACCCTTCAGAGAGGAGAGTCTGGATGATTTGCTCCTGATTAACTACAGAAAAGCAAACCAATGTAAAGCCTGAATAAACCTCTTTTTCTGCAATACCACTTTCACTGTGCAAGACAATGCTTGTATGGTACAAGCCCTTTCTCAGAATAACCTGTACTTAAGCATTTCTCATTAGAAAGGCTGTGCCAAATCACTCCACGTCAGACTGTGGTCCAAGAAATCATGGCTTCAAAGACAGAAGCGAGAATACACTAGCAACAAAGAGAATTAAAAATCAACAGCTTCTGTGCTTCCTGTGTCCCTAACTCAGCTGACTGCAGCATCAGTGCTGATGGTCTGTCGGCAGGATGTCCTTCTTTCAGTTAATCCCTACATTTACACCTTTCTAAATTATTAGTGTTTCCTACGCTCTTACACTAATATTCCACATAAAACATAAATTATGTTTCTGAGGTATTGTTTCTCTAGGCAGTTTAGTAAAAATGTATCATATGTGGGTTTTTAACTCTCTAAACCACAAATTAACTTCGTCTGTGAAATGATGCACATTTAAAATATACATTGTATTTTTTATTACCTCATTATCAGCTGCAAATATTCATGGTCAATGACTTTAGAAAGTAAATTACAACTAATTACTGAAAGCATTGTTAATTGATGCCAGAGAATGTGTATTGAGAACACTCACATAATTTAGGGGGTTGAATATTTAAAATTATATTTTAACATTTGAGTCAAAATTTGATACTCTTCCTTGGCATCTGTCCTCTCACAATCTCACCTTCCCTTGAACCTCCCACATCTTATGTGCAATGTGCATTTTTTGACCTCGATGTTTAACAGAAATTTATAGACATACAAATAAATACATTCATGTTTGTGAAATTATATTTCAAAAACATTTCAGACAAAGTGCTCCAGTGTACACCCTTCTTTCCCTCAGGAGGAGGTGAAAGCAAGGACATTACAGCACTTAGCCAGGTTCCTTGAAAGTACCACAAAATATTGCAGTGATGAACAGAGCAAAAGTACTTATATAAAGAGGAAAGGAAACTGGTGGGAAAATTATTCCAGGGTTTCTCTAAAGGGAGACTCACAGAGAGAATATCCTGGTAAATATAAACCAGAAAGGAGATCTTTTGATATGTGAACTTTTCCATTTTCCTTTGATATTGTTTCTGATGGTGACTACTAAATGAAACATAAAAAAGGAAAGAATTAAACCTGTGACTCAATGAAACCCTGGCAGGGTTATCTTCCAGAACCTAGCTGAGCCTTGCGGTGATCCTACAGGCTCACAAGCCTACATGATTCACCCTGTAGGATTTTATGTGCTGACAATTTACATCCTTGGACACATAGGTCAGTTACTGATGTCCCTAGTTTCATTGTCCATCTCTCTACCTTGAAAGCGAGAGACAGCATGATGTTTTTTTCTTTAGCAGCTTTATTGCACAGTAGAAGTCAAAGGCTTGCTTATTCACCACTGATTTCACTGGTATATGGACAAAATCATGTATGCTGTGCTTCAAGCACTGTGTACAAAGTGAGCCTCTTTCGCTACATAGTGTATGTCAGGTGCAGGAGCTAGAGAGGATTCAAAGAAAGCACTGGCTGCCCTGACTTCTTTTTGCCTGAAGTAGCTTCTGTATCCTGTCTGCCACAGTGGAGACGTATATTCTGCAAGAGGGAGGTAGCTATTTAGTTTTCTGAGTCTTATGGAAAATTTCTCTAGCCAATTGTTACCTTCAGTGAAGGCTTTCAAAGAAACATAACTAATAAAATCAGTCTTTCAACGTATGCAATCAAAGGCTGCCAAAGAGAAGATACATAAAACCTACTCAATAGGATCAGACTAACAGGTACAGTTCAGTATTGTTTATAATAAAACATTTATGAATTACAGTGTAACTACTAGTATTTTGGAAAAGGGTAACAAAGTTAGTAATGATACAGACATTTTATCTTGTAAGCATGCAAAGAAGGACACTCAGGAGAGCAGGATAAAGTGTAAGAAGTTTCTGAATCCAAGTGAGAATAACCAACAGAATAAAATGACAACCATCTATTAGCAATTGCATATGCTCTAGCTTTTACCACTGTTTGCATGGTCAGCACTATCTGTATTGAGCATGGTATACTTAATACAGCACTCCTAGGAACAGACATCTTTTTTTAAAAAAAAAATAGTTTATACAGTTTTTGCCCTGCTGTTTCCATTTCACAGAAGGTTCTGGTAGTTGTTTACAATCACAAAGACACGATTACTATTAAGAATGTTGATATGCCATTATTGTTGATTATTATTATGAAAAAAACAAAACCCAAGACTCATGTGCATGTATTTTCATATAATTATGCTAGTTCCTCAATCACTTCTAATGTTTCCACAGTTTTCATCATTGCTAGCAAATCAATGTCTATTCCAGATCTTTTATTATTCCCATTTGAATCCACTAGTGACATAGTAAGAGTCTAAAGTAGAAATGATAATTTCATTAATTATTTACACTGAAAAGAATTCAACACACCACAGCATGGGAAACCTGTCTAAAACAGAAAGTGGGAAGGGAGCAAACTCGAGAGGGTTGCACAGTGAGGATCTGGTCTGAGTTCAGGGAGCAGGAATGGAAATGGGAGAGGACACAGCAGGAGAGGGCCTTGACACAAAGCCTGCTAGATACCATGGGCAGACCTGCAGGAACTGATAAGAAAACAATGTCTTTGCTGGGTTTATTATGTTGGATTTCTCTTTGCTTGTCTGTGATTGTTCCAGAAGATTCTTTTGTCCCTTACCAAACTATACCTCTAAAAGCCTGTCCTGGTTTTGGCTGGGATAGAGTTAATTTTCCTCCTAGTAGCTGGTATAGTGCTGTGGTTTGAATTTAGTATGAGAATAATGTTGGTAACACACTGATGTTTTAGTTGTTGCTAAGTAGTGCTTACACTAAGTCAAGGACTTTTCCAGCTTCCCACGCTCTGCCAGGTGCACAAGAAGCTGGGAGGGGGCACAGCTGGGACAGCTGACCCCAACTGGCCAAAGGGATATTCCATACCATGTGACGTCATGCTCAGTATATAAACTGGGGGGAGTTGGCCAGGGGGCAGCGATCGCTGCTCAGGGATGGACTGGGCATAGGTTGGCAGGTGGTGAGCAATTGTATCGTGCATCACTTGCTTTGTATATTATTATTATTATTATTATTATTATTATTACTACTACTACTACTATTACTACTACTACTGCTACTGCTACTGCTACTGCTACTGTTACTAGTACTACTATTTTATTTTATTTTGTTTCAATTATTTTAATCCTCAGAGTGTGCCAGTGCTTTATGGATCAGCCACTTATTTTCTGATAGGAAGTAACAGACCAGGTCAAATTACTGCTGATAACAGGATTTGCAGGTTCTTTCCCCAACTCAGAGTTCATAAGACCTTTCTCTGTTAAAAGGACATACTTTAGCCTTGATTACTTGAAACAATATTTAAATGCAACCAAGCACATCAGCAAAGAAGCAGTACAACCATCAAAGAAGCAAGGAGTTAATTCCCATTCACAACACAAATTCCTTCCAGCCCATTCTCCCTCATGGATCCCTCACCCTGACCTCTGGCACATCTGCACAGGCAGGAAGCACAGAGAAGTTCTACACAGTGCTGGCAGTAAAGTGTGGCTGAACAATGATCTCTGGTTTGGGACCTAAAAACTAAGCTGTGTCCCTTTGTAGACCAGGGTCACACCAAGATAAGGTGGTGTCAGAGGCAGATTTCAGAGTGGTTGTTCTCTAGCCACCACATGTGACTTCTGTGAGCTGTATGAATGAGAGATTTCCCTGCCTGCTTTCTTGTAGTGGTAGACATGAAGTACAAATGTTTTGAGTTGTCAGTATATTTGTCTTCAGCGAGCTCCCTGTCACCCTGCCCTTGTGACAATCCTGCCACGCTACCTGGTAAGATGGACAAGGCTGCTTTTAAAAAGAGGGCTACAAACTCCCACAGAGCTCTGGGTGCAACCCAGAGGTGAATTGTCCCCAGTAGGGGCAACTTCATCCATGCCCCTGAACAGATGGCCAAAGAGAAGATTAAGATTAGTTCCTTTTCTACCTCATCCCTTGCCTATTTCTCTTTCTGTTGTCAAGTTTCTTCAAGTGTAGGGATTTGTATTAAACACAACCAAAACTGCACAGACAAGACCTGCCCAGGAAGGCCTGCAGAAAATAACCAGATTTCTGAAATAATATACCTACTTCCAGGAGAGATGGAGCACACAGTAAGCAGTAATTGGTACCATATCCCCACACACCTAGTAATCTGGGGAGCTCAATTAAATTACTGTGCTGTATTAAGAAAAGTATGTGACCATACAGTTATTGACACAGAACATGCGCAGGGAGAGGAGCAGATCTAAGGTCACATTTTCAATGTCTGGCTTTTCCTACATTCTGAATGATTAATGATATTTAGGATGCCTTAATATGTCATTTGTGTCTTAACACTCACAGGTAGTGTTTTCTCTTGAAAAAGAGACTTGCCTGCTGCTCCAAACAGAGAGGACCCTGAGTCAGCAATAGAAGACAAAGTCGTGATTAAGTTAAACAGCTTTGTAATCGAACTTCACACACAGTCTTTGAAATATGGCAATAGGTTCATCCTGCAAAGCACAGAAACCAGGAATGGATGCTTGAGAGATGTGAATTTTCAGGCCTGTGTCTTTGCTGTGTCATCTTTGTAAGGTATGCAAACAGCTCAGCCTGATACCTATTGTTGAAGTCCTTATTCCCCAAAGCTCTGTCCTATCCAGGTAAGGCATATATTGATCAGGAAATGAATCACACTTAGCATATGAAAGATGGATTTGAAAAGGCTGTGGTTATTCAGACCATATTTGTGAGTATCCCAGTAATATGGATACTGTATGTCACTGCAGGTGCAATGCCAAAAATGCAGCACGGTAAAACAATATCACGTAGTGTGGCAGGTTTTTGTTCTAACCCACTGTAAACACATTTGTCCTAAGACTAGGTTTTAGGATAACAACATGGATTACCTCAAGGGAGAATGTTTACACCTAAGCTAACATCTAGGGAAATGCCCAATCCATTCTAGTGCCAGAATTTTTTATATATGTTAATGATTTAAACAAAACTGAAGGAAAATTAGTAACAGACCTTTTTCAACTCAATTGCTGTCTGAAAAATCCATATCCCACTAAAATACAAGTGACTTCCTTTCATGTCTGAGTCACGATATAATAATTTAATGTGATTTGGTATGGAATATGACTCACTGCTGTTGAAATCGTTGGGATTGACGTTGGACTGTAAATGTGAGCAGGCAAAATGTAAGGTTAGCTCCTGGAAAAATAGAGCAAAGAAGCTCAAGTTCTGAAGGCAAAGCTAGACACCACTGTGAATTATGAAAATTGCCTTCTATTAGTTGCAGCCAAATGTGTGTGTCAAGTGGGGGAAAGGTTGGTTTATGCAAAAAAAGGTAGACTAAGTGAAGGCTATTGCCATGTTCACCCACATCCAGGGACAGTCTTCTTACGCTTTGGGGAACACCTAACCAGGGATCAGGGCTGTGGTCACAAGTAAGATGGGATAGAAGACACTTAAAACAAATGTTGTAAATGGATCATTTGCAGCTGTTGCTGGCAAAAGTAGGGAAATAGCTTTCTTATAACAAAAGAATCTCTTAGGAAAATATCGAATGAGATGCTGTTGGAGATATAGCATTCCCACATTGTTCAGTATAATTAATGAGGGATGGAAATTGGTACTGATGTTAGCTAGCACCCATGTGCAGGTGCAGAACTGGGCTGGCCAAGATAGGGATGTTTGAATTGTTTTTGAGCAAGAGCTGGCACAAAAAAGAATGCAAAGATATGGGACTGTTATAATGACACAGACATATGCAAATGTGGGGACTTGGACGAGGGAACATCCACGGCTCCATGCTCTCTGGAGGGAGATGCGTAATATCAAAGGTCTGGCCAGGAATACAGATGAAACATGCGTAAGCCTCAGGGAAAAAATGCACTGAGAACAAAGAGGATGAGACAAACTTCAAAGTGCAATTAAAATTACTCCTAATTTCCACTAAAGCTGGAAAGTTTAATTAATCAATTATTATGTATGGAAGCAGAGAACCTTTTAGGTGTTTCACACTCTGGTTTGGCTTCAAGGCAGATTCTGCATGCCTTTCAGCCAGGACTTTCCTAGATTAGGCTAATTCCTACAGTGACTTACACAATTCCCCAAATTGAGATCTAGTCCTGCAGAAAAAGTCCATCTCTCATCATTTCCCATCTCATTATTTGGGGTGAAGTGTGAGCTTACCCTTGGGACTTCCATGGGTTTTGGCAGATGATTCAGGGAGAATACGAGTCAATATGTGCTACAGTACTGCTTGTCCTCTTGGACAGAGGCTACCTTCACGTTGTGAAAGGATGCTTACTGTACACCTCTCTCCTTGGGGCAGGCCGTGCAGGACTAACACGTAGCAGGCTAGAAGCAAGCAAAGAAAATGTGTCTCCCTGGCAGACATACATGTGGATATGATTTTATGCATTTGGACTTTTTCTTATGTGATAGAATCAGAAATAAACACCATATAATTAGAAATCAATATGCAAATGAAAGAGATGAGCAAGGCTTATGGTTAGGCTCGATATGACTAGACATGATGGGAAAAGGAAGGCACTGGAAGATGAGAGGGTGAATGAGAAAGGTGAGTGTTAAACATGTTTTGCTGAAGGAGGGGGGGCAGTATGCAGCCTCTCTCCCTTCCTGCCACAGAAAAGCTGTAGCTCCTTGTTGGGATTTCAGCTCTATTCATTGGTGCTGGCTGTTGGGCTATGGGCATCTCTTAGTCATGCTGTCTTTTTGCACAGCTGCTATTTTCTCCATCTCTTCTATATAATGCACTTACAAGCCAAACTCCAGCATTAAATTGGGGGTGGGGGTGGGGGTGGCGGGGAGGGATCAGAGGCTTTTATTTGGTTTTGCAATGTAAGTTATTAAAAATCAGCAGAATTCATGGATGGAAAAAAACTCATCCCAGAAAGCAGAAAAGTTTTTAGCTGATAGTTTAAAAAAAAAAAATCCAACAATGAAATATGACAGGTTTCATCCCACTATCTGATCACTCCAGAAACTTATAAAACGTAAAAATAATGGTTTAGAATGAATAGACCTAATGTAGTCTTAGTCAGTGTTGCTCTTACTATAATGTTCTGAAACCACTGGCACCTGAAAAAAGAGACATACAATGAAATAAAATGTCACAATGTAATAAGTCAACAAAATCTTCCCAGCAAATGAATAATTTCAAATGTTTTTAAAACAAGATGAATTCACCTCTTGTATACTACTCAAACATGCTGTTCCCCAACATGTTCCCCTGCTCCACAAACTGATCATATCTGCCTGTGCCGGAGCAAACCGTGTTTGTTTTACACCTTGTTTGGAATTTTTTTTCTTGTTCTTTCTTTTATTTTATTTCATGTTCAGAAATTTGCTTTAGATGCCCATCAATGGCTTGCTCTATGAAAATTATGTCTAGATCAGTGGAAGCAGTTGAACTACTATGCTTTAAGAAGCTACCCTCTCGTAGCTGAGAGTCCTTCAGGCAAATCCCCTCATTTGTGTCTTAACACACACATGCACATACATTCATACAACAAAAGTCATTCTGGACGTTGCTCTTTTTATTAATAAAGTGGGCAGCAATTCTAATACTTCTCGTCTTCTTTGTACATTCTCTAGAAAATCAATCTGGATTTCATTCAGAACATGTAGGGAACTTGTTTTTGTTAAGTTCTATTAACTGTAAAACAGATCAGTGGTATACAGTTAGTCAAAAGCTAATAACTAGAAAAAACAATATGTGCTATATTGAGTAGGGGATTTCTAATTTATAAATATGTCACTCATTTTATTCTAACTTGTGAAGTTCCTGTCCTGAAAATGCATAACATGGTCACTCCTGTGCATATAGTAACTGATAGAACTGCTATGCATTTTATTAAAATAAGGGTGTGAAAGCTTTGGAAACATGATTCTAAGTCAGTAAGTCCATGTGCAATACTATTCTCAGCACATACATCTCAAGTAAGGAGGCAACGGAAACTTTGCTCCCTGCCTCCGTGCTTATTAATGCTCCTGTGCTTCAACGAAGCCAAGAAATCATAGCTCTTGCTGAAGTGCTTGGTGCCTTGAATACAGCAGGGACTTTCTTATCATTCCTTTCCTATGTTGTCTAACGGACATTTCTGAGAACCAAGGGTATGCTTAGAAAATAAACAGCAACAAATAATCAATATAGCCTCCCTCTCTCATTTTCTGTGAAACCAAGCAATTAGAACAAGAAACAGCCAGGACAACAAAAACCTATCAGCAGTGTGGAATGGAATACCTGCCTTTTAAAATGACAATATTTACAGCTTCATAACACAGGATTTGCACCTGTTTAGACTACTTGATATCCTACAAGGATGAAAAGGTGTCCAGAAGAGTCAGATGATACGTGTCCAAACCTTACCAGCCATGGCTTTACACCAGTATATAATCTGAGGAGTAATTTTATTGGAATCAGCTTGCTCTATGTTTCTTGCCTAGGAAAGTGATTCAGGTATCCATTATTTCATTTATATTTGATGGCTGTGAATAGCTGTTATCATGCTCTAAATTACTAACATTCATTACAATTAATTTCTACTTTGGTTAAGGATTACTTTGCATTTGGAAAGATGGTAAGGTTTATATCTTGTTTTTCGGAAATTTATTTCCTTGTTTATAATACCATATGTTTTGAATTTGCAATTTGCAGTATAATACTTACTTATCTTTTCAGATATTGTAATTATTATTTAATACTACAAACAGAAAAGTACAAGCACAAAATTGCTGTGTTGAAGTGCAAGACGACTCTTGGAAACATGAATCAATTGAGCAGGCGAGCATTGTGTTAAACAAATCCACAAAGTAGGATTGCTCCCAAAGAATATTATAAATATTCCCTGAAAATGAGTCAGCAAAATAACATGGTAGGTGAGGGGGAAATAACCACATTTTCCTATTCTGGAGCAATGAATTGCTTGCAAACCACTGATTTAATTTAAATATGCATGGATACTAAGACCTATATCAGAGAAAAGATGCAAATTGTATTTGAACAAGCACAGAATCACTAATGTCCAAATTAGTGTTACAGCCAAAAACAGAGAAACGTGGGAAATGTAAAGAAAGGAATGCTCTGAGTCATGTAATCTCTTGACATCTAAATTGATTTGATGAAACTTGGGCTGTTCATATTAATCTCTGAAATCCACTACAATATTCTTTCCCATCTGCATTCATTCCCCTTCTCTCTGAGCAGTGACTTTTCCTTGCTTCTCTGCCCAGATCATTGTCTCACATCACCCTTCCTTATGACTCAAGGATCCCACTGTAGTATTTGGAAAGACTCTGCATTTTCCTTTTTCAAATTCCTCCTCAAACCGCACTTCTGCCAGATAATAGTGGTTAGGGACAAGTGAATACTGCCAATAACCGGATTATCAATAATTACATCCTCCTAACATTTTAGCATCATGTCCATTGACAGGTTCAACACGTTCAGCATCATGTTCCATTTCACTCTGAAATAATTTGCCCATAGCACACAGTGCAAAGGCCACAGAGCTCATGCCATCTATATATACTTTCACGGGAGGAACAATTTTCCTCTCCAGGAGATAATAGAGAGTCTGGAATTAATCACATACAACTCCACTGAAAGAAAAATTAATATGGCAGTCACAGGCAGTAGATGACAAAAACAGTTTCAGTTTTTATAAATAATATATTGCAGAGATTAATCAGTTATGGTTCAAGGGAAAAGTTTTAGCACCATCATACATTATTTCCTCTCTGATTTGGAAACAGCCCTCTGGATATGAAAGGGGAAAAAGGTATGTCATCTGTTTGGTTATCCAGGAGTCGACATTTTACTGTGTTCATGAAGACTTTATTCTCTCTGATTCCCTGCTCTCATGTGATCACAGTTAGCATTTCTCCACATCAGGAGGAATCCTTCTGGGGATTAGCTAATGAAAAGTGCTGTAATTCAAGAAATGTGTCCCCTTTGGCTGCTGTTATTTGCTTTTCTTTGGCAGTCAAACAAATATTGATATTTGAGGGCCTCATCTACTGACTGAAATTTCTTTCTTCGGTCTTTCATATGGATGCAGATTAATAATGTACGTAATCCACTCCCACTCAAAAACTGTAATTTTATTTTTTGTTGCAAAAGTGTTTTTTCTATTTACATTTTTTTCAGTTGAAGAATAGATCATTCTTTACCATGTCCTCATGTTCCTCCTGATTTGCATAATCACAGGGAATTTGATTGCTCAGCACAAAATGCAAACCTGATTCTCTCTTGTATTTATGCTAACAAGATTGTATAGCCAGACACTTTTTTGTTCAGGGAGATGTCTGGGGAAAAAAAGGGAAAATTCAAATCTCCTAAAATAGTACAGGGATGTATTATTTCTTAAAACCTTTAAAAGCAACAAACAAACAAAAAAACAACCCAAAACCAGAAAAAACAACCAAAATCCTAACCATCCTGTAGCATTGCTGCTGCAGTCAGATCTCTTGTAGCTGACCACCCCGTGAGCCCTGTGCTGTTAACGTAGCCTGCCGTTCCACTAGGACATGTTTCTGTCTTGCACTAACCCAGGGCTTGCTGCTCTTGACAGAGCAACAGTCCCACCCCAAAGCCATCCAACCACTTCACAAAGCCAATGGTACCAGGATGGTATTTAGACGAGTAAAGACCTGGAAGGCCGGAGACATAGACATTTGTGTTGCTGGCTTTTGCTGACAAATACCTATCGAGATACAGGTGGCTGAAGCACTGGAGGGAATAGATCTGGATAGAATACCCAACCATCTTCAAGAGGAGGATCCCATGAATCAAGGGATTCATATAAGCACTTTGGTACCATTTTTGCATGTCCACTTCCCCTGCAATCTACATTAGGGTTGAGCCTGTAAAACCTGTAGTAGCTGCAGGTACTATGTTGTCCGAACAAGGGGAATAAAAGGAGGTCCTTCCTCGTTGAGAACTCCCCTGGAAACAAAAGAGGGCATCTCAGATCTTGGGGATACTCTCAAAACCTGCTAAATTAATGCTGCAAGATACATTTCTTAAAGGACATTTGTCATATTGAGCATTTAAGTAGCACATTGATTCTCTTTACAGTTTATTTAATATTCTGAGTATGTCAGATCTGGATTCCATTTGCATTTGAAAGACACCTGGTACGGTCAGAATAATATTGAGAGGAATTAATTCATCTCATCCTGCATCAGGAAAGCTCTTTCATTACTTCAGATATTAAGTTCAGTAACAGTGATAGCTTCCGATTAATTGCTCTCAATGACATTTTCTTGTTTGCATACCTTTGCATAGAGAAATTTCCTATACTGTGTTTTTGCAATTATCTGATCTACTTAGCAAAGTTGGACCATGATATCTAATACCACAATATGTAAAAATTAGTCAGTCAAGACAATGCTAATGGATTTTTGAAGACAATAATATTTGTTGTATCTCTTTGGTTTGAGACAGTGACTACTGACATCTTTGCTCCTTGAAAATTGTAGTGGAAACTCTTCCCATTTCTGGTGTGTTCTCTTCCCAGGATAAGGCAGCTCCAATGGCACTTCAATCACACCTATCCCTGAAGGTACCACTGCAGAAAAACATAGGGTTCATTTTCAGACAGAGCTAGTCATGACAAGTCCAATTGCTGACATTCAGGACTGTTTCTGTGCTTCCTAGGGCCCATTTTATCAGGTAAATAATTAGATACAACATCTACACCTCCCTATTTTAGATTCTTTATATTTTTGCACAGAAGAAGTCAGCAGAACTGACTATTGATGTCTAGTTGATACCTTCCTCTTAGCTCTTCTCCTCAACTGCAGAATGATAATGAAACCAAAACAATCTTGCAAGTAATGCGAGAATTAAAGTTTTCAAGATACCACCTTAGTCTAGTTCATAGAAAGTTGAGATTTTCTCAAATGCAGGAAGTTGAGGTTAAATCCTCGGAGATTCTCATCTAGTTCAATTTGCCAAGCTCAGGGAGAGGAGTTTTGCCTGCTCCAACCTACAGCCGTATCGGCTTAAATGCAAGATAAACACATACAAGTGTTACAAAGTAAAACTGAAGTTTCACAACTGATTTCTCAAATGAGATATTTTAGAAAATATTTTTAAGTTCATAGAACTGAAAGGGTTACTTATGCTTATTTATAAAAACTTATCTCTTAAAAAGTATTATTTAAAAGAACTATATTTTGAGAAATAGTTACATTACTCTTTAGCAAACTAAAAAATGGTCATTAAACACTTATAATGCTTTCACTAACTTTATTTTCAGTCCTTTGACAAAGTATCTGAAAAGCATAACCTTTTTTTAAAATAATTTGTTTCACAGCACAAGTGCAGAGATTGATGTTACTATTTGTTTCATTTCCCATTAAATTTGCATTTCAAACCCTCACAATATTATTATTTATATCTATCTATGTTGCAGTAGTTCTTAAGAGCAATAAGGATTGAAACTGCACAGTGTTAGATGTGTTCACATGTACAGCTTCACACAAAAAGTTCATAATGCAGGTAGGCATGAGATGAAACAAAAGGGTGACTGTAGTTATACACTCTTGACTGGTAGACAACATAAAGTATAGAAGGAAATGGATTTACCCCCAAAAGCCATGGCAGAACCAAAAGCTGATCTGAGATTATCTGAATACAACTAAAACACACTGTGAAATTTTACACCTAAAAGAAAAATGTTTGTGTTCCAGCTCTTGTGCTCTGTAATGAGCATGAAAAACAAGACCATCTTAAGGGCTTTTAAGTATGAAAGACTACAATATGGGAGAAACACTGAGATGTTGCTGCCTTTTGCAAATGCATAGTACTGGATTTGATAAACAAAATATTTAGCAGTACTGAAAATTAATGATGAACAATTCTGGCCCAACACCAGAATCAAATGTCTAGTATATTGACATAATTTTTACTTCCTCTAACTGAGTCTGCTGGAATCTGATTTATTTCAGCCAGCCCTTGTTCCCTTGCAGGAATTGTTGACATAGTATATTATGGCAATCAATCAATATCTGATTAAATTAATGAAGCTCTTTCATTACCTTCAAGCCCAGATTGAATTGCTGCAGCCAAAGTGGGAAGACAATATTTTACTTTGCTGTGGGGAAACCCCCACCCTGCTTCCAAGCCCTGACACTTATTGTTCAGCTTGTTCGGTTGAAGAGGAAGATTTATGTCCCCCTTTCCCAGCAGCAGTTAGGAAAGAAGGCAGAGGATTAGCTGGCCATGGGGCAGCTGTGACATTGCTTTCCCTCTGAACTGAGTGTGCAGTTTAAATCTTGACTGCTAGGGAGGGAGAAGGAAGGAAGGAGGATTTCCAGAAATGGGCAGTCTGAACCCATAGAAGTGGAATTAGTCCTTGTCTATATTAGCTATGCTACATCCCCAAAAATGCAAGTCCTTGTGTTGGGCCTATCATATATCATTGTTGTCAGATTGCCGAGGAGATCTGCACTACATCTTTACCAGATTCTGGCCTGTTGTTATTGTTAGGAGGCAGAAGAAGAAACAAGATAGGCTCCAAAACTGCTTTACCAACAGGATTAATTGCTGGTGGCCTCGTGGCTGGCTGGTGCAAGTGACCGTAACTCGGTGGAGGGGCTGTGAGTCTCTTTTCTCTCTAATTGCAACACACAGTAGGGCTGCATTGCTTCCTGCTTTCGTCATCTTTTCCCTTCCATATCTCTAGCTTCATTACTGAGAAGAAATAATTTACCAGAGCTAATAAAGTAATTTTGCAGCACCAGCACCAGTGCACCTACAGGGAAAGGAGTACCATTGGTCCCTTTGAAATGGTGCAAGCAGAGCTAATGGAGGCTAACAACCATGGTAGCTACTGACTGTTTGCTCCTTGACCAGGGAGGAATATGGTTCTGGCTTTAATTTTGCTAATGGGAGATTAAGAAACTGTATTTCCACCAGCCTAACAAACCTTGTCTGAGTGTCTGTGTATCATAGCACTGGTCTTTTAAGTCCCTTGAAACTATACACAGAGGTGTTTTGAAAATATTACAAAACCAGACTTAAATTAGCTTAGTGCTCTGCAGAGTCGTTCAATGTTAATTCAAGCTCTTACATGTGAGATGTGCCTTTTTAGTTTGTTTTTGCACAGTCAGTCACAGCAGAGGTGTGGTGTTTTGGAGCAGAAGCCATTGGCATATCCCCTTGCAGTATTGCTAGAGCTCTGCCTGGGCTGCAGCAAGTCAATGCTGCAGCTCCGGCACCCTTGACCAGCCCTGTCCATCTCCAGACAGAGCGACAGAGCGGTTAGGGTGTGGAGCCAGCCCTAGTCCCAATCCTGCAGGCTTGGTTGGGGTTGCAAGGTAGAAGCCTGCTCCTGGACATATTTTACAAAAGCCTGTTTCTGGAAACTTCCAACCTTCTCTTTGCTCTTGGGCTAAGTGCAGTTGGCCAAGGGTTGCTCATACTCCCAGTCCCAAACTCAGCAGGTCCTCAGAAGGAGAGGGCTGCCTGCCATGGAGGAGGCAGGGGCTGAGCATCTTTGCAGCCTCATTGACTTCCTCTCTCCTCCTTCAGGAGAAAGCAGCAACCAACACAGAGACCTGTGCAGACTTCCCAGTGCAACTGAAGCCTCTAAACCCCTTGCACGCTCTGCAAATCCCATCCCAGGGCTGAGCAGCTCTCAGTTAGTGGCACAGCCAGGATCACCTCTCCAGTGCCCTTGACTCCCATTTCTCCAGGCAGTGCTGTCATCAGCACCATAATATATAGCCCCCTTGAGCAGTGAGGGAAGTAGGTACTAACTAGCTAGCACGGCCTGTTTTGCTGGCTATAGCTGGAAGTCAGTGTGTCTAGGGGAAAGCGCAGCACTTAATCACTCACTTCGGGTGCAAATTTAGAGTGTGAAACTCTTGCCAAGTTGAATCAATTATTTTATTGGCTGGAATAAGTGATTATGAAGCTTTCTTGGCATACGGTTAGCTCTTTCTGTTTCCTTTTTCCAAGCATTGCAAACCTTTTAGAAGAAACACCAACCGAGAGAAAATGATTCGAGAGAAAATGATTCAAGAGAAAATGATTCAAGGATCATTCACAGGGCAATTTTGATACTTTAATGTTATCTGCACTATAAGAAACATAGCAGGTTCCACATTTTAAGTTTGGGGAATCAAAATGAATGCTTTTAAGAACTGTCTTTTGTGCTAAGAGAAAGTGAGAGCAATGACTGTCTGTAACAAGGGTAAAGCATCTTCCCAATGTCAGAGATGGATTGTAGGTTAAAAGTTGACCCTTAGCTGCTTTTTCTGATGGTCTTTGTTCTGTAATAATCAGATTTAGAAAAACTTGTGCAAGGCAGTTGAAAGTAATTCTGCTATATGCAAGACATGTCAGGGAGCAGCAGTGACATAATTTATGGACAGCCAAAGAGAAGAGTAATACTTTGGAAAAATTCAAATGGCTCCTTCCCATCATCACTCAGCAGCAGAGGATATATAGACAAGGTTTTAGACTTGCAATTCTTCCTACTTTTTTTGCACTTTTAGGAGAAATTGTGGGTACATTACATTCCATAACCTCCATTAACCTTCACAACATGATAGATTCAGGCTGTGATGGGCCTAGACGGGGTGGGAAGCAGAGGAGGAAACTCAAAGGTGAGGATCCTTTACCTTTACACAGATTTCATCTTGTCCTTATAAGAAGATATGAGCAAAGCTGGAAACTGCACTGGGCTCTTCCATGGGACAGGCCTGTGCACAAAGCTATTTGCTCTCTCCATGTCAAACCTCCTGCCCTATAGTATTACAGAGACATGGTGTGGCTGAAGGGAGGCCGGATTGTCAGGATGGGGAGCAAAGCAGACAGCATCTAGTATCTCTAAGGCATCTAATGCCACCTATTCTCAGGCATTGCAAAAGGTGACCCTCTAGTCTGATGCAATCTGGCAGCCTGTTTCATACTCCTGTCTGCACTTATTATAGCTGAGCACCATCAAGAGAGAGTCATGCCTATTTAAACACAAAAGGGCAAGTAAGGATCAGTGTCTGGCCACTGTAAGCCTGGAGTAGTCCTGTTGGTTTCACCAGCATTCACATTGCTTCCTACAACCTCATCGAGGCAGAAGCTGGCACAGCGGTGGTGGTGAAAGTCAGGAATACTTGAGCTGGAAAAAAAAGCCACTCTGGACAGCTCAGAAGTATATAAAACTACAGCAAAGATTACAGAAAATCTTTGCTTTAAGTGTCTTAGATACAGAGTGGCTAATGCATGCAGTTAATTAAAGGCCCTATGGGAAAACTAAGTGATGTAAAATATTATGTACAAAGCAACCAATTTACTGCAAGTTTAATCCATACAATAAAATGAATATTGCTAGAAGAGTTGATTTACATAGAACCTATTAATGTTTTATGTTAAATTATTTTCATCATTATTCTTAGAATATTTACAAAAGTATGTAAAATGTATATTTTCTGAAAGCACTAACAACTTCTCTGTATAGTAAAGACGTAATATACTAAATAATTTGACTTACTTCACATTCAGAAAGCAGTAGGGGCTTGTAAATAGAGTAGTCAGTTATGTTCTAATGATGGTGCTGATATGGTGAGTACTCGCTCATGGGAATAGTCCTGCTGAATTTAATAGGATCTGTCACATGAACATGGCTACTGGTGAATGTATAAGTGGGAAGAACCCAGGTCTGCAACATTGTCTTTCACACGGACACAGCAGTCCCTCAGTGTCTCAAGGAAGAAACTAGAGCAAACCTCTTCATTGGTCAAGACCATATAGCCCCCATACTTTCATCTCAAGTGTAGTCACTAAAAAGCATGCCAGCATTCACCTTTGGGCCACTTAATATTAACCATGTGGCTAGTAGTTGAAAAAAAAGTAGAAAGTGTGTGTAGCACAGTGATCTTTGGTAACTTTTTCTATGCTTCACCTATTAAATATCTATGACCATATCCCTTCACAAAGAATTTGTATCAGCCTGTGCTTCTTTCTTAGGAATGGGAGAAATAATACCAAAACTTCTGTTTTTGAAAGGATGAGGAGGAAAGACAGAAAAAGCTGCTTTTCTCTATCCGAATCTTTCTGGAAATATAAAGATACCTCCTGCAGAGCAGTTTTGTTTTAACTTCTTTTGTTAAGTTGCAATTTTTCCCCAATTTCAAACAGAGCAGAGAGGACATCTCTGTAAGGAAGTAACTATGCTCCAGAAGGGATTAATTGATCTCAAGTGCAGCAGAGCTGATTTTCATCGGCCAGTCTGATCTAATCTGAATGCGATTTCCTGGCCTTGTTTCAGCAGAGTTGTACCTAAGTTGGAGAGAGCAGCCAAAGCCACAAATCCTTTGCAGTTGCACGGCTCTGCATTGGAGGTGCTGCTGGTTCCCATGGGAGGGAGGGAGAGCAATTCTGGTCCCTGCTTTCTGCTCACTGGCAGAGCCTCTCTGCAGCAGAGAGAGGTTCACCTGATACCCTCCTTATGCGGACACATACTCACGTCAAATATTAAGACATGCACAGGACATTTAAGGTCTTGGTCAACCAGCCCATCCAGCTGAGCCCCATATGGCACTGCTGTTGGTACTTTAGGGCAGGGTGACTGTGTCTCTGCAGGACAGCCTAGGCAGACTTTTAGAAATAATCACCCAGAGACTTAAACACCAACTGCTTCTATCTCTGCATGCATCTTCTACATGAAAGTGCCATAACATGGATGGAGGGCGATAATGAAATAACAATCTGTGAGCTTTCAGCTTGCAAACCAACTACCAATTGTCAGCTGTCTGATCGATTATCCAGTACACCAAAAATTTGCAGGGGCACAAACATAACAGGATGGTGGAGTATACTGGCTTCAGGGTTTGCCTGTCATTGGGTTTGCCTTCTGCTGCATAGAGAGGGGAAAATCAACCATGCATGCTTTTGCTTGGGCATGCATGGTTTCTCATAGCCCAGAGAATTTAAAATGAGCAGTGGCTCCATTTAATGAGTCAGCCTGGCCTTCTTACTATTGACTAGCAATAGCCTGTGCTAGGAATATATTAGAGAAAGAAAAACAAATAGGAAAAAAATCTGTTTTGTGAGCAATTGCAGCTGTCAGGCTGGTCTCAGACTCTTTCTCATTTTTACTTTTATCATTACACAAAAGATGTTTGTTTCAGTCTCTCCCTCTCCAGGCTGGGCTGCCTTTTCTCAGGGATTTAGATATTGAAAGCAGAGGAGCAAAATGTAATCCCTAGGCAGCCAGCAGCTCTATGAAACCTGGAGTTTCCAGAGAGGACAGAGGTCAGTGCAAATGCTACAGAAAGAGATGTTTCAGAAGACATCTGTGCCAAGTACAGAGACCTCTAATGTACCCAGGAACAAAGTGTTAATGGGAGGTGCAGGTCTGTCAGCCAGAGCAGGAGAGGCACAACTAAAGCCACCCAAACACTCTATTGTCTCATGTCTAGCTAAAATGATAATTGTCCTTCCTATACCCCTGTTCTCCTCCTGGCAGCCTGTCTCTAAGCCTACTTGAAGCCGGCATTGGACAGTTCTGGATAAACAAGGTTTGGTTCAAGATTGACTAGTTTGTTTAATTCTAGAGAAATATTTTGGTTGGGAAATGCTGAACAGATCTTCAGATACCTCCAAAGGTAGGGCTGAGTATTCTTACAAAATGCTCAGATTTTAATAGGGCCTATACACCAAGGTGAGCCCTAACATTTATCCTCAGCCATCAGAACAGCAGCTGTGCTACACCTCAGACATAAAAAACTCCTTTATTAATCAAAACCTTTTTCGCACCCAACTTTTCTACCAGCTATAACCAAAATCTCCTTGTTCCCATGGGAGCTGACATAGCCCACCCAGCATGCCCAACCCACCTGGGAGCAAGGCGGGAATTTTATGCAACACTTCTCAGGTTGCCCCAGGCATCTGTTTCAGGTGTTTCTACAGGGAGTGCAACTAGTCCTTGCAGGACTTCCTACAGTGCTGGGATAGAGCTAGTATATGCACAAAGGAAGCTAGTGTGAGAAACCACAGTGTGGTAACTGCAGTGTAGTTTGTACTGGGTCTATCTGGGATGGAATTAACCTTCTTCATAGCAGCCCCTACGGTGCTGTGTATCAGATCTGTGACCAAAACAGGTTGATATCACTCCAGTGTCCTAGTTACTGCTACGCAGTGCTTGCACAGTGTTAAGGCTTTCTGCTTCTCACTCTGCCCCCACAGTGAATAGGCTGAGGATGGACAGGCGGCTGCAGGGGACACAGGAAGGACAGCAGATCCCAGCTGGCCAAAGGGATATTCTGTACCATGTAAGGGATACTCCTTACCATATAACATCATGGTCAGCAGTAAAACTGGGGGTTTGGTCTTCCCAAAGTAGTCGTTGCTCAGAGACTAGGTGGGCTGATGAGAGGGGGTGAGTGATTGCCTCTGTATCACTTGGTTGGTTTTTTTTTGTCTTCCTTTCACTTATTAAATTGTCTTCATCTCAACCTGTGAGTTTTTTTCTTGCTTTTGCTTTACTGATTCTCTCCCCCATCCTACTGAAGGGAAAGTGAGCAATCAGCTTCTTGGTGCTTAGCTGCTGGCTGGGGTAAATCCACCACACATTATAAAAGTCGTTGCTTTTCTGGAGCTGTGACATTACTCTAGTGGGGTTTTCTGGAGGTTTTCCTGTAGTAATTTCAGCAGTGAGTCAGCTACTTATGCTGCAAGATAGATGAGAACAGTGGCTAAACAGGCTTAAGCTGGTATTTTTATTGGTACACACATAAGCTTGTCTGAAGTGTTGCCATTCATGAGGGGTACTCTTCACGTTATTTTCTGTCTTTAAATATCTTTAGATTGTTTCAGAAAATTAAAGATGAGGTGTGTACTAAAAAATAGCAATACAGATCTGTTGTAATGTTAGGAAAACACAGTCATGAAATGGACTTTCCAGTCTGGGAAGCTGCGATTACAAACTTTGTTTGATCACTGGAACAAAAAATTGTGTTTTCCTGTTTCTTGTCCTACAGGAAAAAAATATTAAAAAATTATTCAAGCTTCATGAATTGTTTCCACTGATAGCAAAAGCATTGTAAAACATTTAATGATGCTGTATATATTCTGCTTAAAAGACAGTGTTTCTATTAAACACTTCACACATACAAAAAAAAAATAAAGATTGCTGTTAGCAAACTTTTTCCAAGAGGCTTGAGACTCCTGGACTTTCCTAGGCATGATGAGTTCTTGTGTTCATATTTATTTCTCAGTATAGAAAATGCACTTCTCTGCCTGGGCTTGGCATCTGTAAGCAGGTCTGGGTGGTCTGGCAGGTGATGGAGCCAGCAGGGCTGGGAAGAGGTCCTGCCACCCCCTGCCTGCGCCAGGGCAGAGGCTGCTGGATTCCAGCAACAGCCCCAGGGCTCGGAAGGGCTGGGGAGCACCTCCTCCCCATGGGGTGAGTAGTGCTCAGTTAAAACTTCAGCACTGAGATGGAGAGCTCATCAGCTCCAGGGTGCCTAAGGAATCACCGCTGTGTGCTCACTACTGAAGAGGTGTTTGTCTATCCTGGGGTTGTGCAAAGCAGGAGCCACGATGCAGCTTATCCTGCTGCATCTGACATGAGCCAACCTCCACTGCTGTCCCTGTCCTTCTGGGGTAGTTCAGGGTGTCAGATCTCACCTCTCCTGCCTCATTCAAAGGCTTTGGTGGGATCTTTCCACCCACCCCTCTTTTCAATACCAAGGGGATGCATTTAGCTGTGCTTTTCCAGTGCAATGGCAAGTCAAACACAGCAATGGCTCTTACCTTAATTTCAATGGTTTTACATGGCAGCTAACACCATCTGCCTTTGCACTTACTTGAGTATTTTTTGTATCAGAATTTAAGAGAGGCATTCTTTTTCAAAGATAACAGTGGCTTCAGTACACAAGCGTTTAAAGAGATCCGGTCATATGATAACCCTTTGTACCCCATCCAACACACCCAGGTGTTGCCTCCTATCTTTAATGGAAAATTTTGTTTCCTAAAGAAACACTTATTCTGAGGCAGAATACAAATTAAAGAAACCTACAGAAATCTTTCCTGACAGAATCAAATAATGTGTTTCTAGCCGATCCTACCACATTTCCTGAATGATACCTCACAGCAAACATCTGAAGAGAACACAAACAATTTGTGCATGTTTAAAGCTAGCCCAAATCCTGCATCCTTGTCATTATTGATGAAAAGATTTATCTATACTCTCTACTACTAGCCCAAATACCAACATACCACTAAACCAAAAGTCAGAGATTTTCTTTTTATCAGCTGTTCTGGAAGTGTAGTTGTGCTTATCTTCCTCCAAATTCCCCAAGTTTCTCCAGTTTCTCCCCTTAGTAGCAAGCATACAGTAGCTTTTCTGGCACTGCAATATCCCCTTACAAACTCCTTAGAGTCACCCAGTGGTGCATCCTCGGTGGCGGTGGCAAGAGGCAAGGTTGGGTCATGTCTCAGGAACTGCCATGTGATTAAGTCTTTCTCCCAGGCTTATGTAGGTCCACAAAGAGCTCGTGTACATCAAGTGCCGAGCACAGCTGGCTGAAGGGAGGCTCACTTTGGGTGTCAGCCACACCAGTGTCAGCTCAGTGTCCACAGATGGCAGTGCCACTGCTGCAGCAGAAAGGGAGTGCTGGAGACATTAAAACTGGATTGTCATTTGGTCGCTGAATGGTGGCAGCTTCCCTGCAGGGTCACACAGTCCTAAGATCCCTTGCTTGAGAAATCTGCATCAGAAGCTTTGCTGACTATAGTGAAAGCACTTCATAGTTAGGTAGGATGTCAGCTACAGGCATGGCTAGAAAATGTGGGAGAGGGTTTTGAGTCCCTGGCTGGTCCTACCTGTGATATGGATTGTGGTTATGAAAATTTTAGAGCAGCATAAGTGTTGAAACAGTGGTTTTATGACAAAACGGGGTAGCTGTGCAGGGGATGAGTCTAAAGCAGGTGAGGCTAACTCCCCCTCAGGGGCAAAACATATGTACTGAATCATATAACCCTGCCTCTTTCCTTCCCTCAGTGCACCTGCATCCAGCCTGCATAGTAGATATAGTTTTAAAACAGATACAGCCAGCCTGAACATGTGAACAACTGGTGGTGTAATGTCAGGTCTGCTATATAACTCCATACCATCCTTGCTGCTCGGGCCATTAACCAAGTTAGTGTGTGTCTGCCTCTGTCCTGCAGAAATGTAGTAGGTGCAGTCAGGGGTTGATGGAGAGGGCAGGGAGCTGCACTGCGTTTTCCCAGATTTTCCTGTGTCAGGTGACACAGAACATGTGCTGAACTGGGCAAGATTTAGGAGGGAGGAAAGGGAAAGCGGTCTTTGGTCTTTTTGATGTCCCCAGGAAATCTGTGCTTGAGAATCTCCATTATTTCCTATAAAGACACGTCTTTGACACAAATCTGCAGTGCTAAGCAGAATTTGCACAGTCTGCTTTTGCCGAATGACAAGTGAATTTGTTTTTGTAGATAAGCTTGTAAGTAGAGCACAGCTGGTATGGAAATGATTGGTTTTAATTTCTCATATGTTTATGTCTGTGATTTAATTACTGCAATCCCTGTTACCAGCTTCTTTATATTTTTACTTATTATTGGGCATCAAGAATGTAATTTATTTCCTTTGGACAAAAAACTTCTTTCCACAAAGTGAAAATCCATCAGGTGAAAGAGTCATGTTAATTAGTCTATTCAAAGATACACCACGTGTGTGAATAAGAACGACTGGAGCTAAATTGCATTAGCAAGAGATCAGGAGATTGCAGGATGTTACCTATAGTCGTGGTCAGGAGTAATAACAGGATCATCTCTGTAAAAACATGTGTGATTTGAGTGAAGGTTTTCCTCCTGGGCCCTGCAGAACAATATCAACACGCTTGCCACGTGGCAGAGCCTCTGTCTGGGTCCATGATGGAGACATTACACTAGCAAAATGCTTTTCAAATCATAGAAGCATAGACTTTTTTGTGATTAGGCTGAATGTGAAGCAGTTTTTCTTCTCCCTAAATTTTCTAGGCAAAGCATACACAAATCAAGAAGGGAGATGCTAAGAACCTGAAGCAAAACCAGACAAGCTGAGTGCCAGCTCCCTTCCTCCCTTAGGAGAAAGAAAGGTTGATCCTTCCAAGTTGAGAGGACCCATGGATTGCTTTACTCAACATTAAACTTTTGTGTGCACCTGCAGTTTATTAAATTTAGGTGCCATCCCTATGCTTGTATTTTAAGGGTTACACATTCTTCTGCTGTGCATTTGAAGTAAGTATTTGAGTCAGGAGGCAGAGGGTACAGCATAATCCCTTCCTCCAAAAATCGATAGTTTTGACATCATACATGGAAACCTGTTTCCACAGCCAATGTGTACCTACAGCACATTTTCCTCAGTATAATACTTTCTGCTTGCTGGCTGGAAAGACTGTTTCACCTTTGCTCCTCTGCAACCACCAGGATTATCTAAGTAATGAGTTTTAAATTTCTGCATAGTTCCTGGCTCTGCACAGGGTCTATGGATCTCCTGCCCAGCACATTTCTCGGTGGGCTGTGAATCAGGCCTGTTGACTTCTTTTGAAAGATATATCTGACTTACTACAGCTGTACAGGTTAAGCTACACTTTAGAAACTATTACATCAACAGTTCTAAAATGTAGGTCTTCAAACATATAAAAAAATACTAATTTTTGGAGGGGGGGAAACTGCACATATCCATTATTAGTTGTCATGTAAGGAAAAAAAACTAAACTTAAAAACTTAATATGTTATCAGTGAACACCTTGAATGCATTTAAGTTTGAACGAACTTAAAATTGCTATAATCCAACAACATTATGTTATACATTTCTATTTAAGTCAAGAGAAAGCAGTCTCTCCAGACCAAAAATAGTACAGAATCCAATCAAAATATATAACACCATCTATATTCTGAGCCATTTGATATCAAATATCAGCCCGTACTTTAGAAACCAAAACCCTACCACATGGATTATTCAGTTATTTGCGGGGGGAAACCCACCCTCTGCAAAGCTCACAGTGAAACCCCCATTGATGGAGCCTTCCCTGCATGTTTGCCCAGTTGGTGCCGAGGCTGCTGGGGCTGCAGCTCAGCACCTGGGGCACGCGTCGACGCAGCCCCCATGCAAGTCAGTGAGGCTGCCTCAGGTGCTTCGCTCAAATCACGTGTTTTTACAGATGTAAAAACTGATCAGAGTTGATCCTGATATTACTCCTGACCACGACTGTTGGTAATGTCCTGCAATCTCGTGGTCTCTTGCTAATGCAGTTTAACTCCAGGCATTCTTATTCACACACCTAGGTGATCTGCAGCATCCCTCATTGAAATCCTCTTGGTTTTTCTCTGGTAGTTTTTGCAGGCTTTTCCCACACATCTTGAAAAAGGAAGCACTGCTATAGCAAGGTATATTGCAATTACTTAGTTAACGTAGGGCTTATCGGGATTTGTTCTGCTTAACTCTAGGAAATAGAGGGACTTCAGACATGTGATTTATGCCTTTCCTGAGGCACACACACACACAAAATGATTAGAGGTTTCAATCAAATATTTCTGAGATTAAAAATGTAAACAGCATAAGGCACCTAAACCATCAACTGATTGATTTATCTATTACTTTTAATGAAATCAAACATGAATTAACCCTACTGGAAGGCTACAGCCTACCTTTGGACAAGTGTATTATGCTATTTTGAGTGCTGGAATTAATTTCAGAAGGTTGCATAATGGTGCTGCTAAAACAAATATGTGTTGCAGAAGGAAAATACTGGCAGAATGGCACATGACTGAAGAAAAAGGATCTGTTCATAAAGGATTCTTCTATTTGATTTTAGATGAATAAATTAATTAGAATCCATGTAATTATTGTGCTCCTAAAGGTCTGCTGCCCGTTTGCTAAGCTGTACAGTGTACTGAGTTTATTATAAATCTAATGCTGAATGCTGGTGTCCTGAATGACTCTCAGACATCTTTGATATGAAATATCTTATAGCTAACATATCTTCCCATATTCACTGTTACAAGGAAAAACAAGCCCCACACAAAAAAGAAAGAAAAAAAATTTTAAAAAGACATGTTTAATTCAGTTTTCTTCTAAGTGCAACCTTCTTTAAGGATATAAATACTTCATTCTAAATTTTCCAAAGTGACAAATTATTTCAGATGTTTTCTTGTGGATGTTTTTTGTGTTGATGCTTTTCTATGAGCATAGAGCAAATCCTGTTCAAAAAAAGTAGTGTTTTTTGGTGGCTATTACAACGCAAAATCTGAAGCCCTGCAGTAATTTTCTATATTACATCTTACAAAGGACTTGACCATCTATCTATGATATTTTCCCAACACCTTCTTTCATTGACATCTATTGGGAAATTCAAAGTTCTCCTCCATAGGTTTAGATATCTGTCACTGTTTAATGATTGTAAGTTACAAGGAAACTTCGATATTTTCTTTCTGTTTCCCTGATGGTGGCGGCAGGCATTCCGGGCATCAGAAACAAGAGTGAAACCAAGAGATAATAGCTGTAGATTTCATTTCTGCAGTCTGGCTGGGCTCAGCTTGGAGGATATCACAGTCTAAAATGGGTTCCTGAACTTTTTTCTTATGTGAAGTCTTAATGCTCTGGGACTTGGTTCTGCAAAGTGTTGAGCCCTCTGAAACAACCACAAATGATTGGTGAGGTATATGCCTGAAGACAACATATTTCAGTGTGTTCTTGCTTTAGATGTGAACATCTGACTTGGATGAAACTAAGGGGAGCATCGCTGCAGCAATTTTGCCTCTCCCGTTAGATGTGATATAAAGCACATGTGATATAAGTGATGGTAACAGTGTATAGTGGAGGGAGCTTCTTACCCTGCCTGCATCAGTCCCGCCTGCCATGCCACATGCAGGGTCTAGCTTCTAGAGGGAACAGAAGGCTGTCTGGTGCTGAGCTACTCAGAAATATCTTACACAAAAGATTTCAAAACAAACCCATTCTTCAATTGGATTGAAGTGACTCCTTGTCTTTTAGTAAAACCTGTGAGAAAAAAAAAGGTGAGAAGGTTTTCTGTCTTATAAAAAAAAAAAATCAATTAACAATGTTCCACAGGCTATTCCACTGATAGCCTATACAGATCTGTGGCAAAACCCCATGGTGAGTCAAACCACATCTTCCTCAAAGCTATTGTCTCTGCATTTCCATCAGGAAAATATAATCAGAGGAGGACTGTGCTGCCTTCCCCAGCAGTGGAAGAATGAATGGGCTCTGCTAGGATTATTTGTACAGGAAATTTGATTGCTAATATGCATTAAAAGGTGATGCTAAAATGTTATGACAATGAGGACTACCAAGATCAATAAAGAAACTGATGTTCTGGAAAACCAGATCCAATTAGATGGAGATCTTGATGCACTGAATACGTCTGCTCTGCACGGGCAGTACATCACAGCCGCAGCAAATGCATTGAGTTTGCTGTTCACAAACTGATCTGCCCCCAAATCCTGTCATGGAGAGACCTGCAGTAAAGTGTCAAAAATGCTCAAGAGACTTAGGAGTCCCAGTCACTTAAGTCCACTAATGGATGGGAGATCTTTGGGCAAGCAAGAAAAGCAGGGTCAGAATTGAGCAGGCAAGCTGTGCCTGGCTGCTGCTCCAGCACCCTGGGGCGGCAAAACAGGTGGTAAATTAATCAAATAACCATGCAAGCTAGCAAGAAAGAACAATCTCCTCACAGTGAAACTTCTCCATTCTGGAATATCCTTGCCAGAAAAGGGGTAGAAATACCTGTAACCACAGTTGTTTAAGGTAAATAAAGTTGGTATGAATACACAAAATTATACTCCAGTTGCTACTCGTCTGTCTAAATGTTCTGTCTCCTGCTGTGTTAAATTTTGTAACACCTATACAGTATTTCTGCCTTTAGTAAAACACCTTTTGAAGAAACAGAGAACATTTAGTGTGTGGGGGGTTGCCTAGAATATATGATCGGATTTTTTCTATCATAAAGTGCAAACTGCAGGTTGAGACTTGGAATGACTTCTCAGTCCTCTGTGCCTTGGAACAAGGCAGAAGATATAACTTTTGTCCTGAATCTTAATTTCTTATATGAAAAATATATGCCTATAATAATCATGTTAAGCATAGAGGAAAGATAGATAAAGCATTACAATAATATTTTGGGCTTATTTTAATATGATTCAGAAGCCAGCAAAGCAATCTAGCGTAAGCTCAATTTTAAATGCGAGGCCTGTCCTGCTAAAATATATGTTCTTTGCCAGACCAAATCTTATTACAGCAAGGCTTTAGGAAAAAGGAACATACGTACCTGCTTTATTTAACTAACAAACTGCAAATTTTTACTTTTTTGTTTCCAGGTATGCTATTTTAAATTTATTTGTAGCACATAATTATTATAAGATTGGATTTTTCTATAGGCACAAGGATTAGTGTGGCCTGCCTGTTTAAGTGATACCAGAAATCAAATGTAAAATAATTGCATGCATAGACCAAGTGGAAATTCTGTTTGAACTGAAACGAGTGTCTGTGAGCAGACACCAATATTCCCCAGAAAGTTCTGACTGTATGATACCTAATAGTATGGAATGAATGAGAATCTGGAAATAAAAACAAGAAAAATGCCAAAACATTTCCCCAAAATCCTATTACAACTTTTATTATTCATCTGTTAGTCCAAGCGCAGAAAGAACCTTCCTTGTAACTGCAGTGGACAAACAGAAAGAGAGCAGATGGTATGGCGAGGAACTTTCAGGGCCAAGATGTCCAGTCGGTGGTAGCATGACTCAAGGCAGCTTTCGTAAAGTCACACTTGTCAGGGAAAGAAATAGAGCCAAACTCAATTCACAGGAAAAAATAAATTGCATTCCTGATTCCTTTATGTAATTATTTTAAAATGAGTGTTGCTCTCTGAGCTGCTCTGTCTGCATTTATTTAAATTAGGCAGAAAGTTTATGTATAAAGGTGACACGGGAAATCCAGCAATATTAAGAATCAGATCCTACGTGTCATGTTATAAAACGAAAGAGCACATAAAATTGAAATTACTCTCTCTGTATTAATGCTATATAATATTTCTAGAATTTAGTATACTTTTTGGCGACCTTGTAGTGTGAGCTTTTAATATGAAAAATTTTGAGCTGTAAGACAGAATTCATCTTTCTTTAACTTTTTACACAAATTTTGTAATGTCACTAACACAAGTTCTAAGCTTTTTTCCCCTGTTTTCTTCAGTACCATTTCAGGATATTTTCTCCTGGCAGAACTAATAAAATATGATCCTGAAGCAAGAGCAGCCCTCGGTGCTCTGCCGGGCTGGGTATGGAACAGGGCAGCTTCTGCAGGGCAGATAGGCTTCCTTTGCGAACAGGCTTTCTCAGGAGCTTTGACTTTTATTTACTTTGGTTTCTTATTGCAGGGAAAAAAAACCTAAGTCTATGAATGAAATCTCATGATGCTCTGAGACTGATTAAAAATCATAATGTTTTGCTAGCAGTAGAAATAGAAAATGTGTTCTTTTATGTGACAGGGCTCCTGATATATGAGCCCCAAATGATTCTCCCCTTCATTTGATATGTCACAAACACCGACATGCACAAGGTAAATATTTTTGTTCAAATGAGAGTGTTTGTAACAAAATCGTGAAGAAATAAAATTAGATTAAAAATCAGTCACTTCATGTAAATGACAAATATTATTTATTATGGAATGAGAAAGCAGAATGGAAAGCTTCTCTACACATGGATAGCTCTTCTAAGTAAGTAGTTTCTGAGGAAATGTCAAATGAAGAAGCAGAATCAAAAATGCATGATACTGTACCCTCTAATATACATCAAACTCTTAAGGAACTGATGGTGTAGCTCTCCCAGGAAAACAATGGTGTCCATGCATACTCCTGAAAAGCTGCTTGTGGAAAATAAGTATTGAGGCTGTATTAATCTCAGTATCCCCTATTTAAGAAATGTACTGATAAGTAGGAGAGAAATGAAAGAAAGGACCCAGGAAAAATTGCAAGATTGGAAGTGGTCTTATTTACAATTTCTGTAACATGGCTAAGGAAAGCATTTTTCTCAGTTCTTCACAATAGCCAACAAAGATGTAGAAGCTGACAGTTAGGAGCAGAAGTGAGACTAAATGCATTTTTTTATCAGTGAGGGTAGCTCACCTTTGCAGTGATTTCCTAGGAGAGGAGCAACCCACTAGTAATTTCTTTAGTCAAAATGAGATATTTTTCTGAAAATCATACTGCAGTTTAAATGAAGCCTTATTCAGGAAGTCCTAAGGCTTTGTGCTCTCAGAAACACACTATCCAGTGGTTAGCAGATTTCAGATGCAAAGTTCTGGCTAAGCTTGTTACAGAAATAGAGGCAAAAGCTGAGGCATGCTCAGCATTTTTACACTTACCAAGTTTGGGGCACCAGTTCCTTCAGTCCAGTGTTCTGGAGAAGCCATATACAGGAATTAAGATTGAAAAATAGCCTTTGCTTATTTATTATTTGTTTATGACCTTTTTTCGGCATCCCTGAAAAAGGTGAGATCTCTGCTGGTCCAGATGCTATACCCACACAGAAAACTGTATCTGCCCCAAGAGTAGAGGATGCCATCCCGTACCACAAACAAGCACATCATCCAAGGCACACACCTGGGATGCAGAAGACAGTCAGAACTCTGACCACAAGATGTTGCTTGGGAGCACCTAGCACTGGGCAAACATATAACAAGGGTATAGTTACACTAGAGGGTTTGTGGAGTGTGTCAGGGTGACCCAGGTTTGCCTACCTTTTAGCAGTCCTCTGAGCCAGCTGCACCCCGGGGGCTGAGCTCTCTGGGACAGGACTCCTGCTCTTGGGGTCAGCAGTAAACCAATGTAGTAGCCACCTGGCCTCAGGACAACTGGCCATAGCATCCTGGCATTTGGTCTGCTCTCCACAAAGCATTTCTTTGCATGCCATGAGCCAGGAGAGGCCCTGCAGCACCTTCTCCTCTGCTTTTCAGGGATGGTGGCCTCAGCTCTGCCCTGGAAGCACAGGAATAGCAATGTTTCAATCCCAGTAGTGATGAGTCCACTCACAACTGAGCCTGCAGATATTGGAAGAGTTGGGTCTTTGACTCAGCATCTAAGGAGGCATCTTTTTCAGTTTCTGACCTGGTCCGTGTAATTACTTCAGTGAGAAAGTCAGTTATTTCATTAGCAGTTACAGTTAAACCTTGAACCACCTTAACTTAGCCAAGGACCTTTCCCCAGGATTTCTCTCTTTGCCATGCAAGAGCCGTGCAAGCTCCTAGACATGGCAAGTTTTCAGACAACACCATTGTTTTGAGTACAGGTGGATGCAATGATGTATTTCCCTTAAACAATGGGCCTCCTATTCATCTACCAACAGAATTATTTATGTCTCATTCCCCTGATAGCTCTGTGTCAAGGCAACAGCCTACCTTCTGTGCAGCATGCATTTTGGTATCTCTTAAGTGTTTATTTTGTCCTTGCTACTAACTTCACATACAGACCGTGACTCACATTTAGTGGGACTTTTCCACTTGTTCTAACACTCAAGTCCTGCTGAGGATGCCCAAGGCTGACAGCTCTCTTACTGCTGGGGGGATGCAAGAGAAATCTGTCAGCCAGTGATAATATTCCAGCAGCATCCCACAACACCACACAGCCTTTGCAGGATGGAGAGCCATGTGTTGCTCAGTTGATGCAAAGAGCAGTTGTGTTTCCAGAAGTGCTAGCCATGGATTGAGAAGACAGACTGCTCCTTGAGCATTGGTTACACCGGGCTAGGCCAGCCTGTGCGCTAAGGCAGTGGTGTTAGTCATTGGAGAACTTCAAAGTGATGCCCTGTCTTTAATTTCTACTGTAGTACTTAACTGCAGATGGCTTGAGACTTGGTGTCAGACAATGAAAGCTTCAGTGCCTATAAAACCTCTGTGTATACCAGTGAAACTGCTTGTCCCCAGCATGTTAGAAGAGGTGCTCAGTAGCTTGCAGAAGTAGGCTTCTTAGCACAGATAGTCTTAGTCCAGCTGAGCTACTTCTCCCTAAATTCCAGTCTTTCCCAGTGGCCAACACCACATCTGCCCTCCTTACAGCTGCCACACTGCCCTCCTTCTGGAACAGGCAATTCCAGCATCTCAAAAGACAGTTCAGGAAGCAACAAGGAAGCTAGAGATGTTGTATAGTCCATATTACTCATCTGCATAATTTAGTAAAATTGTCCTCCTCTTCTTTTGAATCCCAAAGATGTTGCAGTTTGCATAGTAGGACTGAGGCTTAAGAGGGACCTTCCAAGGGGTTTATCCACCTTGCCCTTTGCCTTTCATTACTGTAGAGATGAACCATAGTGAATCACAACCAATCTTCTCTTCTTTAGTTCAACTCTATTTAACATCAAATGTTGGCTGCTGCAAAGTTTTAGCTGCATCCTCCCTGCACTATCACAGTGATTTATTGGTACTGTCCTTCAAAACTATATGCTTTATATATTGCAGTTACTCTGCATTCATAATCCATTGCCACAGACTTCCTGTATAACCTGGGACAAATCATTTATGAGCAGAACTTTGTAAAGATATTGCAGTGATTAAATTTGGTGGACTATTCACTAAATACATTGATTATTCTGTTTCTTAATATCTCTTCATCTTCATTCCTTATTTGAAAAATGAAGATAACAATGCTCAGATATTAAATGGCTTTGTTTGGCTAATTTAGGTTGCTTAATGACCTAGGTAAGGTCTTTCTTTTACTGTGTTTGTATAGAGCATAATTTAACGAATCCATCTCAGGCAGAGCTGCGTATGTTCTGGTACCTCAGGACATACAATTACACCTGTAAATGATATTTTAACATATTCCACTTTTCTTAAAACTACTATAAAGTGAAAGCACATTTATAATGTCAATTTTAATGCAACTTTTGCCGTCAAACTGCTAGTTCAGATTTAATATCCGGAAAACTATTTATCCTGTTCATAGCTATAGACCAGATTAATATTTTAAGCAACTCAACTCACATTTAAATTTGGATCCGAAAAGACATATGCAAAGTAGCTCTGAATGATGTTGAATAAATAGAATAATTTTTTTCTTAATTATCTTAAAATTATTTGCTTCTTTACACATAAAATAAGTGGGACTTAGTTCACCGGATTTGCATATAAAGTAGGAAGTGAATCACCGTAAAAGTAAGTGTTACCGTGTTCTCACACTCTGTTATAATGATACATTTTATGGGCAATATCATTGCCTAAATGGGTTTGTGAACCTTTCAAAAATATTTTTAACACCAATATGCAAAAAGCATCTTATAAAAAAGTAACGATGGAATTGGCATGTGAGTAAAGAACTGGGCTTGGCCAAAAGTCATCAGAATCAGTCTTTCCTTGGGCTTCAATAGATTTAGATCACACCTTAAACATTTTAACATTGATTTAGCACTCAAGAAAATCAAGAGTAATGGAGAGGAGCTGGGTGACTAGAAGCTACCATTCTGCTTCTAAAACCATGAGACAGATGTGTATGGAGATGGTTTCCCAAAGCAAAGAGGGGGCCTTTAAGCTGCTTTAAGTGAAGTCCATAAAGAGTGTCCATAAGGAGTGTCCATAAGGAGCAGAGAGCAGTAGAGCTTCTTGGAATATTCCTATTAGTCTTTTTCCATCAGGAGATGGAAACACCTCTTCAGAAAGGAGGTGTTTCATGGGAAAAAGGTTCATTTTGTGAAAGTTTTGCTGTAACCACATTCTACTTTTTTCCCTTGGGAAATCTACCTGGTTTTCCACTCAGTGCTCTATTGAGTATGGAGGAGTCTGGGCAGCCTTGGTGCCTGACTCAGGAGCAACCTGCAACACTGATCCCAGAGCGAGGGACTCTGCACCAAGGAGGGCTGGAATAACTGGCTGGCATGGATAAGAAACAGGCCCTCTGGGATATTTCTGTGCTGAATTAATTCTTACTTCAAAAACCAGTAAAACTCTGGAAAGGTCAGTTGCTTCCTTCAGTAGGAACTATTTTTACCAATGGTAGAGTTACCTTACCTCACTGTTTGCATCACTCCTTTATAATTCATCAGGGTACACTGTACACTTAAGTTGTTACACGTCCTGATGGGAGACGGACACATAACATTGTTAGGTTGATAAGTCTGGAGCTTATCAAGTGAAACAGCAAATAGTTTTTGTCTTACTCCAAAAGTCAATTCCATGGAAAATTTAATTTCGGAGTAGGAAAAATAAAGTTACTTTTTCTGTCTTTTCTTTCCCCTGTGCAGCTAAAATGTGAAAAATAGATCTATCAGCAGTTCTCAGGCATTTATCAAAAATACCACTAACAGCTCCTGGTATGCTGACATAGCCATACACAGGCATCTCCAGCCATGAGCTCATCACCCAGCCGAATCCCACCATCCTCAGAGCAAATCCGCACACCGCAATCTCCACCCTCTGTGGCCACGGCACCCCAGTCGTGTCACACACAACTGCCTTTCTCCCTTGGGTGCTAGTGCTCTCCCTGCAAGCCCAGGAAGCTGTTGTCCATCCTCTCCTGGCAAACAGCATCCATTTGCTCCCCCCAGTCCCTTCCTCCCTCTCCTCCTGCAGCCAGACCTAGTTTTGCCTGCTTTCTCCAGTAACTTAAGTCATTATCAGTGTTTGGTAACTTCCTTGCCTGCTAGGTTATGAACACCTTCCACAAGGGCACAAATATCTCTAAAAGCATCCACCCACAAAGCTATCAACATGTTCAGTACAAATATGCCTCACTTTCTCAGGTACGGACTGTACTGCCTGGTCCTGCAATGCTCAGGCTTTGTGGCACTGCCTGTGACTCCAGCTTTCTAAATTATTCCCTCTGACAGCCATTTTTCAAGAGCATTTTTGTGTCAGTGTTCACCAGTGATGTGATGTGCTGTTGTAAATATTTCATTCTATTATAAGCCTGCAGAGAGTTTTCTTCTTATTTTCAGTGTGTCCATCCTGTGCTGTTTTGATGGGATACTTGAAAGAAGGTCGAATAATTTCCACGTAAGATTTGAGCTTCAATTTTAATGGGGTGTCAGGTCAGGTTCTGAATTTAAATTCATCTGTGCATTGCCTTTCTTTCCTTCTTCTCTTCATTCTACTCCTGATCTTCACTCCCATGGGATAACATGACTTTTGCAAAAGCTGTTCTAATGTTTTTCCCATCCACACTCAGTGTAGTGCCAGAGTTAGCACAAAATTACATAGAAGAGGACGAGAAATCAGAAAAATCCACTCAGACATCTCTCATTTCCTTTAATGTGCCTTAAAATGCCACAAATTAACATAATCCATCTTGGAGAACTGGTCAGAACATTGCATTTTAAAAATGTAGCGGTTGTGTTGGATTTTTTTTTTAAAAAAAGGAGTTTTCCATTAATTTTTCTCATCTTTCAATAAAAATAAAAGCAGAAGGGGGCATTCTTTGGAAAAAATCAGGTTGTGCTCTCCTCCCTGTCCCCACACATCTTTCCCTACTTTTGCTGTTCATAACAGAGGGCAGGAGTGAAACACCGGGTTCATCCAAGGTCTTCACTGCCGCTGCTACCCATTCTCTGCCCGCAGACCTGCCCTTCCGTTCCCCAGGCAGGCGCCAGGGAGCCGGAGGTAGCAAGAGGCATCAAGGATTGTCGGGGGTCCTCCTGGGGGCCCTGCTGCATCTGCTGCGGAGGGGCACAGCCCCTTCTATGCACATTTGCCTCGGTAGGAGGGAAAAAGGAAATAAGTTTGAAGCTAACAAGTGGTTTGGGGGGAGAGAAGAAAATTCAGACAAGCTGAAATGTTTCGGTGAGCAGCTTTGGAAAATAAGATTTCAAGAAATTATTTCCCCCATGCACCATTTTTGTATTCCAGCCAGCCAGTTTAACCGCTTACTCGCCTGATATCTCTCTGTAAAAGCCAATCCTGCTCCCGGCTGCAAGTTGCACTCTCAAAATACTGCTTAAAAAGTCACTTGCACTCCTTAAATAAAAGAAACAGGGACGCAGTCTGCCTGTTAACTGAGCAGGAGATGGGTCTGTGGATCCCAGATAGATAATCCTAAAACAAAGGTAAATATCAGCATCAACAGAGCTACCAGAGGGTGAGTTGATCCATAGGTTTCAGAGGAGTCATTCACATGAGGAGGGTTAGCACAGGGGTTTCTGTCAACCAAAAGCTTTTTGAGCTTACCTGGGTGCTACTCACTGCCATCACCAAGCTCTTACCAACTCCATTGATCGCTTTGGGGTTGGTGGTGGAAGGGCTTACTAGCAGGGATTTGTGCTACAGACTGCTGCTGCAGGAGTCCACAGCACTGTATGGGAATATCTACTGTACAGTATAGCTATATGAAATCCATGCAACCTGGGTGGAAACACTGTTTCGTTCTCCTAAATAGCTTCACTGCTGAAACATTGACATGGGTCTCCGTCAGTTTCAGCTGCACAGACATCATCTTTATGAGCTTCAAAGGCCAGGGGAAGAAGGCTGTATTTTTGCTTGGTACTAAAATAACAGCTAGAGCAAAGCATACAGTCTGTAATTCTGTCAGTGATATTATCTATTGCATAAAGTTGCATTCAAATTAGCTGACATGGAAGAATAGCATAGATATGGATGAGGAACTCCATCAATTTTCCTATGCCTTTCCCTGTACTTGCAAGTCCCCTGAATGTTGTCCAGCTCAGAAAGCCAGTGAGTTTAATTGTTTAAAGAAAATTAAAAGAGGTGTCAGCATGATGATTGTGTCTGTCAAATCATGTAGTGACAATTAAAGCTCAGGCTGTTTAAAGGTGTGAAGGGCGTGGCTCATTTGATCGCTGGAGCAAAACCAGGTCACTCAAACTGAGTATGTATTTGTTTTGCTGTTCAGTAAGTATCTGATTTTATAGACTTTTTGTCGCCCTGGTCTGCCTTTTTTTGTAATCTGTCTTTTCAGCTGCACTGGGTTTAACAAAGCAATGTCCAACTGCCTATGCGTCCAATTTTCTCTTATGGGTTGGATCCTCAGATGGATCTGCAACAGCTTGCAACAGCTGATACTGAATCCACCAGCTTTAGCCTTCTCCGAGCTCTCTGTGAAGCCCCAAGTAAATGTCTTATCCTGGGACTTCATGAGGCACTTAGCCCTTGGTGAAGTCTGTAACCTCCTTAGGAGAAATGAAAACTTTTTGTTGTGGACAAGACCCTGAGATGGTGGCAGTAGAAGACAGCCACATACAGAGATGGTGATGCGGTTGGCAACGGGCAGGCCAGGAGGTAGGATAGCTTGAAGGATCCTGGTTTTGTTGTTTTATACTTGCATTTGGATACAGAGGAAAAATGCTATTTCCTGCAATTTGGTTCAGGTTCTTTCCTGATGTATTTTCTTTGGTATTGCCTTTGTGTCTCTTCCATTCAGTGTCAAGAGTGCAACTTGCTCCCACAGTCAATATGATCACAAGTGGTGTGGACAGTCCCCTGTTCCTTTGGGACACCTTATGATACTCTGCTGCTTGCCCTACAAAAACCTCTCTTTGGGCTGCAGAGCAAGGGGTTGGCCCAGGTGACCTCCGGGATCCCTTCCAGCCCAAAGTACTCCATATGAAGGAGACATTTGGCTCCCAACAAAGCAGGTGAGAGGTGGATACGCACTTGGGCAGCTGGAAGGCAGGTGATGGGGGATATGTTGTGTGTTGGTCGATGACCAAATTTGAGGGTAACTGGGAGCAGCCAGGGAGTCATGGGCTGGCTGAGCGGCAGGTGGCAAGGATGTTCAGCCAGGCATTGACTTCTCAGGTGTGGTGGGAATGCTGATTTCAGTGTGTTTTGTGTAACTTCTCGTGGAGTCTCTCAGGAAACTACGATGGAAGACTGCATGAATCACTATGAGTGTGTGGGCTTTGCCTTCAAGTGGGTGAGATCTGTTTCACTCCAGCTTTGTCTCACATTATAAAGAAGTAAAAATGTGCTCTTCTGGAACTTTTTGTTTATATTTTGCAATAAAAGCTCTGACAGCCGAAATAAAACTGTTCGTGGATTTATGCTTTTCAAAGTACAGACTCAAACTCACAGACAAGTGGAAACTGTGGGAAATGAAATAGAAGATTTGGACTTACAAGGAAAGTAAGTGATAAATGACAATAAAGTGGGAAGATGGTGGGCAGGTGGCATGGCTTTGAGCATCAAGGCTGACAGCCGCTTCTCACCATCTGTTTTCTGCCTCAGCTGAACCGGACTCAAATTGAGCAGGAGGAAAGGCTGTGACAACACCACCATGTTTAGAGAGCAAGGACCAAGGGTGGTCTCTCACTAGCCATAGTTTTTCAGCACTCAGAGGAACCATGACAAGACATTGTACCTGGGTAAGTAATTTCTGAAGGCCCATAGAGCACCTCTCTGTGTTCTGGTGCTAAAGGAGGGTCGAGGTACTCATGAGATGTGGCTTTGAGCAAGACCTCTTGTCTGCTTGTGCTTTCACAGCCTGGGTCTGCATTTCCTTCATCTTTCCCTTTCTTTCCTGCAAGTCACTGTGAGATTCTGCTTGGCCCATGCAGAGACAAGATGATCATGGAGAGGCATTTCTGATGACGAAGAAAGTCTAAAGAAGGAAAAATGTTATAGATTGCACCAGCTAGGGAGGCTCATAGCTGGGGAGGAAAGAAGGAGCTGAATCACGGAGGAAGAAGTGGTATGTGCTGGTGTGTTTTAAAGTATCCTAAACATCCCCGATAAGAGACAAGGAAAGTGTTAAGAACCAGGCATAAGCCTTGTGAACTTTCTTCTCTCTTGTGTTACTCTTAGAGTATGTGTCAGATCATAATAATATGGATAACGGGGTGTTATACAATGGGCTAAATATATTGGTCACATAGGCACTGAAGATAAATGAGGACAAAGAGGAAGATGTTACCCGGAGATTAATTCCCTTGCTACTGCTGGTATTATACATCCTTCCAGATTCTGTCTTTATCTCTTCAATGCCAAAATTGTTTGATTTTGGTGTCTTATGAAAGTAAAACTTTCTTCATAATTCTAACATGTTAAGAAATCAAAACTTTATCAAAGATGTTCTAAGAAAAGCCTTTTTTCTATGTAATTTGTTGTTCAAAGAGATTGACTTTCCACAATTTATGCACATTAGTTCTGGCTGAATGCTGTGAGGTAACAGTTAAAACCTAGTAAATAAATATTGAGAGATGTCAGAAAACTGCTCAAGAGATTATCAGTCTTCCTTTCAGCCCCTACTTCTCAGTTGTCAGAAAATCCTTCCATCCTTGACTCACTTTCTGCTAGGAGTTTCCCCAACCACCTCTTCTGGGAATGGTGCCAGTGTAGCTGGATGACAGCTGGGTCTTGCATGTGTTCTGAAGAGCAGAAGAGGCGGTGTGGTGGCTGACCTCCACAGGTGTTGCCCTTTTTTTACCATTACACACTCACACGAAGGCACAGTAATAAATGCATGGCAAGTTTCCCACCAGTCCATTCACAGATGGACAACTTTAATACTGCAAAAACTTTCATTAGATCATTAGTCCCTGAAAAGGGGGAAGACTTCAGTCTTGCACACAAGAGGCTATCTTTGTAAGTAGTTAAATGGATATTTCAAACCTTTTAGCACTCAGGCAAGAGAACCCTATGCCTACTGTCCATTACATAGTGCATTGCAAACCCCTGATGATTCCTAAACCCCATCCTGCAGCACAGCCTTACAAATCAGCTCAGCTCGGTGATTTAAGACAGACCTCACAGGCCAGTGTTTCAGCTCCAGACAAGGCTAGGCAGTGGCTCAGCAAGGGGACCAGATGACCTCCGCTGCATTTCATTATCTGACTGGGAACCTAGCACGAGGGATTACACTGCTTCATCAAATGGCTATCAGGTTTTTGCCTGTCCACAGCCTCTTTCTATGTTGTATGCTAAAAGCAGAACTTTTCCCGTCTTTTTTTATCATTAAATTCTTGAAAAACAGACGCAGTGTCACAGCTTTTCCTAAGCCTGTGCAGGGTGCCTGAAAAAATGAGATGGCTTTATGGAATGAAAAGTCAAATGTAGCGAAGGTGTATGTTTACAACAGATTATTTCTCCTAATGATAACAGAGACCTTACATGCACCAATCGTTAACTTCCATTGATATTGATGAAAGGCTTTAATTTTTTCCTAATCTTACACAGGTTTATTAATTCTTAAATCAAATATACATTATTTCATTGTTTCTCAACTGAAAATGCATGTTCTGAGACCAATTAAACTAAACTATGGGGTGTATTTCTCATTCTGGCAAACAAACACAGCAAGATCTTTGTGAATATTTTTCCTTGTATGAGTTTGTGTTTCAGTGCTGGTCTACTTTACTGAATATTTTGGTACTGCTTTCTAAGATATGTGGCTGTATTCACTTGTTTGTCTCTGTATATACGTAGTTTATTTTTAAAAAGATTTCTATTTTTTTCTTTAAGAAGCAGAAAACTCTGAAAATTGAAAAACAGGGCTATTTCTTCTGCATTTGGACTTTCCATCTTTCTCTTTGGAAAAATTGAGAAAAATGAAGGAAAGAAAATATTTTCAAAAGAAATTTGAAACCAATGAACCCAATGGGTTTTCCTAAGCATTATTTTTTCTTAATTTTCTATGAAAAATTTACATTTTTGAAGTGTTTTTAGTAAAATTAACCATGTTGATTAATTGTTACAAATCACCTGTCATTAAAGAAATGGAATATTGATAAAATAAGAATCTTTTTTGCCTGAGTCTTTTATTAAAATATAGACACTATAGATATTTAAAAAATGCTTTTCTGTCTCCCTCAGCATTCTCAGAAACAGAAGCGCTATGCTATCATAAGAAAGTTCCTAATTTACTGGTGATAGCACATTCAGGATTGACTGCATATTGCACTAGGGAGTATATTCTGGTATTTCCAGACCCATTTTGATGACTCAAGACGTCTGGATAAGATTAAAAAAAACCAGGTGGTCTTCTAAACACTTCTTTTGTTCATCTCATTATTACTTAAAAATCACTCTATATGGGGTATATTGAATTGGCCAAATATCCAGATACAGTCCATTGCTGCTGTTATGGTCATTGTTGTTATTATTAACATTATTAATAATAAAAATAATAATATGGGAAATATCAACAGTAATAACAGCATCAAGAAGACAATTATACAAATATTATGGCCAGTTCTGCTGTCTGTTTCTGACTAGCTTTCTGCCAGAAAACGTGGCTTAAAAAAAAGCCTTGAGAAATCAAACTTAGACAAAATCATAAGAGAAACAAGGTAAAGTACTTATCACAGCAAAAGTCAGAAAAGCAATGCATCAGCTTGCTAAAGGATGTGGTAAATTTTGCATAAATAAAATTTTTACATAAAGATTTTTTCTCCTAGACTATATTCTTTGGAACAGAACTTTTAACCAACCAACTAAAAAAGTAGGTTTCCTACTGGAAAAATACCTTCTGCTGAAAGCAAATAATTTTTTGCATAAACAGGTTGATTTTTGCATTCACTCCAGGAACATAAAGAAATTGAACATTCTGAAAAGGTTAAATATTTTGTTTAAAACAACAGGCCATTTTATACCTACAGATTCTATTATCTTACAGTACAGGATATAAATCAAAGTTGGAATGAAAAATTTTCATCCTTTCAAGGGAAGGATTTAGTTTAGCCTGTGCTACTCTCTGTTTAGCACTTCGTTTCACTGGGGAACCTTTCTTTTCTCAGTTGCTTTTCAGCATGGAAAAATTCCAAATCATGGGATCATTATGAAAGTAAAGACTTGCAATACAACTTGTTATGCCAGGAATCAGACTAAATAATCTATACAGAGAAAAATCCAACAATGTACCTGTAGGCATTTTGTCCAGTCAAGGTGAAAGAGTTGCTGATTTGGGGTTGCAGGGGCTTTTACATATACTTAAAGTTAGGCAAAGATTGAAATATATATTTTCTTCAATTACAGTAAAATCCAAGGAGATGGGTTCATAAATGTATATTTGATGGGTTGTCCATGAATTGTCCAGCTGCAGTTTGTAATCAACATCACATATTTGAGAAAGTACTGACATACAATTTTCTTTTATACTTGATTTGCTCTTTTTGATCTGTTCTCAAGAGTAACGTCAAGGAACTTTCATAAAAACTAATGCTTAGCAACATTCATTAAAAAGGATTTATTAATTGAAATTCTTTTTAGAGAGAAGCTATCTCTAAATGGTGCAAGTTGTAAGGACAACCACCTTCAGTGGAGCAAGCCCTATTGGTCTCCTTCATTTAACAAATATTCACTACCGAAGCTATTTGATATCCTTGACACTTTCCAGCTACATAGACAAGTCCTACATAAATACCATGCATACACAAGTCAGTGTAAAATATATGTGCACTTTTGATTTTTTTTAAGTGACTGAAAAGTAGGTCCAGACTTAGAATCTCTACTCAATGGTAATTGCAAAACGGTGCTTCAACTTGTTAAATTATCAGAATGGACCAAGCCCACAGAGAGGGATCACATTACTTTTCTGAGTTTATTCATTCCAAGGAAATTTCCGCTGCTTGTAGCAATACAAATGTAGTAGAGTAAAAAAGCATTTGCTGAATCTTTATAATGCACCTCTGGTAAATGACAACAGTGCAGCCACACAGGGGTATTCCCCACACACTGACAGCTTTTTGTAACTCAAAGTCATTGCAGGCGATGGCCTAGTTATTCAACTGTTATCATTTCTGTAGAAAGAGGAGAAGATTTGCACTATATACAACATCCTATTTCTTTCTCAAGCATCCCATATTCATCTGAAATCATAAAAAATCAAGAACGGAGGCAGTCTTGCCCTGACAACTCAGGTGCTTTACAATGTACTCTCCCAAGATTTACAAGGCCTGTAGAAAGGATTGTACTAACCCTTGCCTGCTGGCTACAAACCAGTCAGACTGACAGACCACCTGCAGACATGTTTGCAAATGTTCAGTTTCTTTCCAATGGTGAGAAATAAAGCTTATGTACATACAATAAGAAAATGCTACATTACTGTTCTTGTTCTTGGAATCACAGACACAGGCTAAGCTATGAAAAAAAAAAAAAAGAAGAAGAAGAAAACAAAGAAAAACCAAAGAGAGGTATAGATCTGGTACATGTCTAAAGCTGAGAATGTGTTCAGATTAGAGGATAGCTGAAGTACATCAAAGGGTTAAAGAGTAGAGTAGCACAGAGCAGAGCAGCTTGAGTAGAGTAGAGTAGAGTAGACTAGACTAGACGAGACCAGTATACGCTTTCCTTTTCTTCAAGATTAGCTGCTGCAGAAACAGTTCCAAAATAGGACTACTGTGAGAAGCAGCTGTGGTCTGTGAATAAAAGGATCTGCTTCAGGGACTTTAATTGGCTCTTACAAGAGACAGTTCTACTGTAAGAAGAGGGAAGGATAGTTTTCACAATGAAAGCACTGTGGTCCAAGGCTGTAACAATGAATTTTCCTCCACTTCAGAAAATCCATGCACTAGAAATATGCTATGAGATAGTGGAAGGACTTTCCATACTAACCTAAGAAAGAGGAACCTAGGCAGGTAGATCTTACAAGACCTACAGTCTCTCAGTCTCGTCGTTCTTATTACATATCATAAAAGTAATGAAAAAGGCCATGACTGTCACTCTGAATCACCATCTGCGAAGTAATTGCATCTCCTGGATTTGATTCCAGGTGGGTGGACTGGAGTTAATCCGACTGATCAATCCTTGGGGGACTTTACAGGGAAGGAGTTCCTTCCCCATCTAAATGTGGTTGGTAGGATCAGAATAAATGTACAGTTTATCATGATGTTTTGTATTAATACTTCTAACTAATAAGCAGAATAACTATATTCAAATACTTCTGTAGATGCAGTGAATTAGAGAATATAATTTATCATCAGCTCACTTTTTTTGTTGCTCATCTGGAATACCTGACAATCTGAAATAGTGATAAATGAAAATGCTCTGAATACTACATGGTATAAGAACCAGGAGTGATCTATCCTAATTCTCTTCTGCCAGCTAAAAACCTGATTTTACATGAAATATTCTTCCTTTATTCTTTGAAGTAACTTCAATTACGTCCATTTGGCCCTTAAAATTCAATAAACTTTATTGGAACAAGAAACTAACCCCAGACTCCTGTGGATGTACAGACATCAATTTCTCAATGATACAGCTAAATATGCAATTGAAAGCCTTAGGCTTAGATCAAAGTGTTTGACTGCAACTCACTCAACAGGACTAATCCCATTTACCTCATTTGTATGACGATCCTGCCTTGTTTTGACCAAAGTCAAGCTTGACAGGGCAGATGCTGGACATCACGCTGCAATTCTGATGCCTGGGCTGCAGCAGGATTAAACATCCTGAGGCACAGGAGGAAAGATGCTGGTGACAGGGTAGTCAGAGGCAGAAGGCCATTTTCATGTGAGAGAGCCAAAGGATGAATTCTACAAAGTCATGTACATCATCTAGATCTTTTCAGAGACCATCTGAATCATTGTCTATAGTGCTCCTTAACTTAGGGAAAAAATTGGCTCCCATGTATTTCCACATGTCCTTTCTGCCTCAGTGTAGGGACTAGCCTCTTGGTCAGTGTAGGCGTAAAATGTCCATTAGCACTGAAGCTGAACCCATCATGGGCAGCCGACAGTTGGGTTCCCAATGCTCATCTGTAATTCCACTTCAGCTTCCTCTTTCCAGTTCACAGCAGGGTTCACCTTTTTATTTCTTGGCCTCTGATCAAAAGCTAGTTAATTACCAAAGCAGCATGGAGTTTGGATGATTGACAGATAACATCCCATGAGAGAACAAAAAGCTGCATTTTGAAAAGATAAGACAGTAAAGATATTTCAACAAGAAGTCAAACAGCAGGCTTCCAACAGGAAGTGCTAAAAGTCCCAGATCATTACACCAGAATGGGTCTTTGTCAGCTGGCTTCATGAGAAGTGTCAATTTCAGCTGAGTATTTGATCAGCTCTAGCTCGCTCATTCAACAGGAGGCACCTGAACTCAGTTACTATTCTTATCAAAACAAACAAACACATCTCTACATCACCACAGAATTAGGGGACATGAAGCATTTCACACATTATTTTGTGGTTTTTTTCCATCTTTTATGTCCCTTTCCTGGAGACATGTCACCAAGAAAAATCATGTCAGAACTGCAAGTAGTATTGTGACACTTGCAACACCAGCTTTGCTTTGCCTTTTAAAAGTACTTTCAGGATCTCAGCTGCTTGCAAGAGCACTGGAACCATCTAGGAACCCCTTCACTCATGAGGAACTGACCCGGCCTATAGATGTCTGGTCCCTGACATGTGAAGAGGAAAGGAAGCTAGATTTCTACCTATTTTTTTTTCCTCTCTTGACCTCTAATTTCAGATTTGTTTTCTCTGATATGACCAGTAACTGTAGAGAAGTGAAGAGCCCAGGCCTGTGGCTCTCCCAGACCCCAGGACCAGAAGATGTCCAGGCTCCCTCCAGCTGCCCCTGGACACCAGATTTTGCTGAGAAGGTGTTCCGCTAACAGCAGCCGAAGGGTCATAGGCAACCCTCCTTTCCACCTACCACTTTTTGATGAACATGCCAGGTCTGCATTTGGTTAATGCATTTACAGCTGCACAGGCTCTCTGTTGCAGCCCAGTGAAGTGTTTCCACTGACTTCAGTGGCCACAGGATCTCCTTACAGACACGAGTAACCTCTCTTCTTCCAAACTGCAATGGCCAGCTTCAGTGTGCTCTTGTATCCTTTTATTCCTAGCCAAGTGTTTGCATATCAGACTGCTCTCTCACCTCCAGCCTTGCCTGCTCCACCTGCATCTTCATTCTTCACCAAAAGACATGCTGCTTTTGGCCTTGCTTGGCTGACCTGCCAAGTGGCCAGCTTTCCCAGAGGCCAAGTACAACAACAGTGCGACATCAGCTCCCAGGTCATGAAGGCAGCTCATCCCTGTCACCGGCCAAATCAGTTCAGAGGACTATGAAACACCGTACACTGCGCTTCCTTAGGAAAGGATCTGGTATCTGGGAAGGAGGCAGCCTGTGAGACTCTCCCATGTGAACTGTCTTAGGGACCCCATGGGAACATGCATGTCCCAGCAACCAGTGAGGCTGATTTACAAATGTCAATGCAACACCAAGGGCATCACTAATGCAACGCAGTTAAGATTTCAGGCTGCTTGAATCCGCTTTCAGATGCTTGAATCCTTTTCTGACTGCACTTGAGGATGTTCTGATTCAGCACAATGGCCCCAGGCAAGCCACCAAACGTATGACTGTATCTGTAAGCAACACCTCAGAGCTTTCTTAATCAGAGGTCTTCTCTTGGTAGTTGTGAATTTTAAGATTCACTGCCCCCCTCAACTGTGGAGCAAATCTCGGTGCATTTGCTGTGGGGCAATTCCTCCAGAAAGAACAACCCTAATTTAGAGCAGTTGATTTCATAAGTAATCACTCTGGTTAAAAAAAAAATAAGAGTAAAGCATGATTTACATACACTATAATAAAGATAAGAATTTCTCAAGCACACATAATTTTTAATACTATATGCAGGCTAAGTACTGTAATAGAAACGTAAAATTGCTGTTCAGGACCCAGAGAGCAGTTTAATCAAATGTGCTAAAATATAAAGAAAATATTTGTTGTGAAAATGACAAAAGTTATTATCAAGACATTAGTGCCACTGTTTATCACCAGGGATAATGAAGAGGTGTTTTGTGGCATATTTCTCCACTGGCAGGAATATCTCTGTGTTTGAAGCCAGTTGAGACATGAAAGTGCTATTCCTGAACATAATCAGGAATCGATTCTCCATGACACCACCAAGCAATTACAGTACCATTAAGTTCCATTAAGGTGGAGACACTGCCAAATTTAGACTCAGCAATTAAAATACTAAATGAAAGTGTGCAATCCCTGTACTTTCCTATCTTCTGCATGTCAAAAGAAGACTTGTCAAACAAAATCAGAACTGAGAATTTTGACTGAAACTTGTACAAATCAGAAGTTCTCAAACTTTACCCACATTTTGGCAAAGCTATAAGCCCTGAATGAAATTTAAAAGTCACACTGATCCACATCTTCCTTCACTTCATAAGAGTTCTGGAAGTGACTTCCAGAATTAATTTATTATTAATTTATTTTAACATGATCCATAGTTGTTGTTTTTAAATCATACAGCTATGTTCTCATAAAAGATGTACCATTTAACCTCACTTTCATTTTTACGTGTTGAAACTGTTCAAACAATTATTTTCCCTGAGAGGGAAAAAGTCCCCAAGTAATCAGTGATCAATGTAATATAATTCAGTCTGGGAAATACAATAACTATCAGGGAAAGTGCCTGAATGAAATTTAAAAAAGATATAAAATCACCCAGGGCATTGTACGGTCAGATTCTGAAGTTAATGCCTAGATCCTTAAACCCTACCAAATTATATCTGCAAAATATTTCTGTCTGATAGTGTCTCTTGCTAGACAATCATGTTCCTGCTCCATACAGAGTGCATTCAGATGCATACTTGCACATTATAATATAACTGGTGCCATATGAGTACTTCCATCCATGCCATGCGATTACAATGCATTGGCCAGCTGGCTCCCCGTACGCTGAAATATGCTCTAAGAAGCTGTTCTGAACAGTATAACAAGGAAACAACTTTATTATCTTCAGACCACAAATGGAAGCAGTACCTGGTGTGTGTTTTCTCCCAGAAGTACACCTGGTTTTCATACTGAAAATAAAGCACTTCCATGATTCGATCTGCCACGTGCAAGGGGAGCTGTTTTCAGTTCACGCTGCCTATGCCAGTGCTCTGCATACCCTGGGATAGGAATGGAGCTTGCCCTTGACCACCCTGTAGGGCTAGGAGGCTTCACCAAGGAGAGTCCTTGCACCAGCCCACCCGGAGCACCGCCAATATCAGCTGGTATCAAACAGCTGCTCTTATCAAAGCCACTTGTCACTCTGGGGTCCAGGGCCTTTTCCCAGACGGGGTGGGGGTAGGCTCTCCGTGGGTTCGCCACACTTTAGAGCGGCGCTGCAGGCTGAAAAAAAACAGGTTTTCTTTTATGTTCCCTGTGCTTTCCCTGATTCCTTCTTTTAAACTAGTTTCTTGTAATTGTCTTGTTGTGTTTCTACTGCAACAAATATATGTTTCTGGACTGTAGCTCTGGGAAAGATTCGGCCCAGCAGGTTAGTATTGGCTAATATCACTGGATACATCCCGAAGGAGGAAAAGGGGAGTTATGGCTGCCAGGGGTAGAGCCTGCATCCTTAGTGCTCACTTCTATTCAGTTTCAAGAGAAGCCAAACTACTACCTGCAGCCTGCACCATGCAACCGTATATCCTTGGATTATATGCATATTTCTACTGGTTTCAGCATCACTGGGACCCTGGGCCAAGGGGAAGAGAAGATATCTATGCTCACTTGAGAAAATGACCCAGAACCCCCTATCTCTCAAGCACCTGGAAAGGCCCACAGTGTACCCGAGGTGTCCTGTTACTCTGAAACGGCAGATCTTATCCAGCAGTTTGCTAAGGAGTGCAAAAATGCCTGACTTTCCACAATCCATACATTTGCCCCTTCTACAGCAGGCAACTGGAAGGTGCTGATTTAAGCAATTTATAAGGATTAGGCCACAATGCTGCTTTTTCCTATGCTGCTGCTGTCTACTGAGTGTCACAGGCAGTAGCAGGGATAATGGTGTCGGCATTAGGCACCAAATGCACCTGGGTTAAAGCGGAAGATCCATTGGTTTTGTGACAACTGAGGATACTAAGGATGATTTGAGGAACCATCTGATTTTAATAGGCAAATGCAGCCCTGTTGATGGTCTCTTCCTAGTGAAAATGCCCTGCTTTTGAGCCAAATCACTAAACTTTTTTCCTGTCAGTCCATTACTCTCATCAGTCTGTAGATGTTGGAAACAATACAGTTCCTTCCACTTTGTATTAAGAATGACAACATTACCATAGAAATGACCTAGTAAATGGTCCATTCAGCTGATAATTTTACTTCAAGCACTGAAAAAAATTAGCACCAAAAAATATCCTCAGTTAGATCCCAAAATATTTTCTGTGCCACATTAAAAAATGTATATGACTTTCACTAATGGAATTAAACTTGGACAAGATAAACACTCAAATTTTCCTTGAGTTGCAATTTTCTTCAAGGGCACTAGACTCTCTGAATGGCAGGGACCTTTCAAGCTGACACAGTAAAGTTAAAAGAGGCTTTCCTGTCTTAGCTGTGTTGCCTTTTTTCTTCACGGCACTTCATGCTTGAAAGGTTTAAAATAGACTGAAACAATCACAAACCCCACGCTGAGGACAGTTATTTGTAACTCTGTCATTCCTCCCTCGTCTCCTAATCCTGACAGTTGTGCTAGATTGACTTCTTGTTATGCAATTGCCATATCACATCATCCTGAATTTTCCAAACAGATTGCACTGCCAAACAGGTAGGTGGGATTTGCATATGTTGTACTTGAAATAGACAGGGGCTAACTACAAATTTACCCATATATTTGAATGATTCTTGCAAGTGTATAATGAGAAACAATTAGATTAAAATACAAGGCGTACAGGAATGAAATGTTATGGTTTAAGGCTCACAGAAATAAGCTTAAACACACTGGGAGTAAAAAACATTAATAAAGTTTTAACTATAGCTGGCTTCAAAATAGGGATGTTAAATCTTAATTTCAAGCTTTGAATCAATGTAGCATTAACCGCACACTTAAACGCTGAAAACATTTTCTTAATCCGTTCTTTACGTGGATATGATCTGAGAACATGGATTTAACCATATACTTAATGGTTTTACTGAGCTGGCAACAGACTACTTTAATTGCGGAGAATCTTTATTTCCATAGTTAGTAATGAGGAACAATCTGTTCAGCAAGCAATTTATTCAAATTGACTTTAACAAAAACTCTTCTCTGCTTTACTAAAAATATAGAAACTTCCGAATAAGATTCTTTTTCTCTTACAGTGCTGTCTGTTTCAATTCTTGCAGTTCTTCAGTGTTTTTCACCAAAATGAAAATTAAAACATCTATTTAGGAGACCTACTTTCCTATTTGAAAAGCTGATTTCTTTTTTCTGAGTGTGATGCAAATAATTTTGGCAGAGGGAAATGAATAGAGTGTTTATATTCAATAACAGGTTGTGTGCATCTGGTTGTGTACCAGAGATAATTGAAACTCTGTAGAAATTAAGTCCTCCAACTCCCATTCTAATCACATCTTGTCATTGAATTATGAGATGATTACATATTTCACTTGGAGGAAGGGTAGTAAATACAGGAATTTGGGATCAGAGACTAGGAAAAAACATAATAAAAACTGTAGGAGATATCAGTAATAGTTATATCATATGATGGGTTTTTTACTCCTAATCTGTTGTGTACGAGAGGGCATTTAGGAATTAAGTCAGTCTAACGTAGTTTTAAGAATACTCAGGAATCTGATGATTAGCTGAGCTCACAGGGCCTCTGAAATATTGTCTTTAACGGGGCTATAATTTCTTCTGCTGTGTGGGTCAAAGCATGAGGACAGAATCATAGAACCATAGAATCATTTAGGTTGGAAAACACCCTTAAGATCATTGAGTCCAACCATAGACTTAACACTGTCACAGATATCAAGAAAACCTCTATCCTAGAGACCAGCAGATTGTGGGCAAAGAATCTGCAAGAAAATGGGCAGAACCCTGTGTCCCATGACTGACAATACTTGGAAAAAGTAGGACCTACATAAATCTTAAGATCATAATATTAGTTAGGTAAAACAAAGAGTTGTGGAGGCTCTTTCCCATTTTAACATTCTTTGATGACTTTTACAGTCATCTGAATATACTCCTTCTGAATATACTCCTTATGTTGTATCTTACAGCATTTTTATTCACCATGGCTCCTAAAGAAAAGTCTCTTACGAGCATCAGACTTGTCTGTGTGTGCTAGCACAGAAGCAGTTTTTGATCCTGCGTTGCTAGAAGGCAGGTGGGGGCTCCTCACTTGAAAATAATACTCCAAATGAGATTGCAGGAGAGGTCAAAGATGTGGCTAATCTTGTGGCTGTGACTACAAATCAGAGGGAATATTGTTGCTTCAATGTGATACATCACATATTGTTGTCCATTATTGCTCAGCAGCAGCCGAATGCAGCAGTTAACACTTTAAAATGCATCCCCCAAGCATCCCCATGCCTACAAGGCAGATAGAGTGAGTGGGATTTCTCTCTGCTACAAGTTAGATGTTTAATGTGATTTGTCATGCAAACTCTTTATAGTCAAGAGAGAAATGGGCACCTTGAGACACATCTCCTCCTACCTGGACAATTAGCTTAGATTGGACACCTCACTTACAGATTGCTGAAGTTGAGGGAATTTGTCTTACCTCCTAAGAATGGCTTGATTTTTTTTGAGTGAAACTCTCCTCAGAGGCAAAGACTATAATTTACTGCAGCATCTCAGCATGGATATAGGTTTCCAGCTTTTGATCCCAATATTTAGAAATGTTGGCAAAGCCATCATTGGATGAAACAGTTCATGTCACAGACATGAAACTTGAAAGTTTTTACAAGAAGAACCTGGTGAGGTTCCTGCGGATTGACAACATGAATCAACACTAATCCTGGAAAGGATTAGGCAAAGTGCTGACTGCATGGACAAGCCATACTCGTGGTCCTTTGCTGAGGGCTATTGCACGCAGTTTGAAGGCTATTCAAAACCAGAAGTAGTTTACTCCATTTTTAGCTACAGTGGTTGGTGTAGCTGTTGCATACTTACCACAAAAGTAGCTTCTTCTAAACAACAGTGCTTCATCCTGGATAGACATGACAAGGAGTTGTGACCTGGGCAGACTTCTCAATGTGAGGTAAAGATGGTGGGAAGCACGTCGCCATCCTGAAAATCATATGGGTCCTTACCAAACCAAGCAAAATATCAAACACCAGGGCGTCACAGCACTCACTGTATTTGCACCGAGCTTTTTTTACTCTCACCTGAGGACTCACAAAGCTTCTGTGATTTCCAGTAAGAATGTAAACAACCAGCAGCCACCAAGAAAGACTGGAATGACCTTTAATAACTCATGGTTTTTTCGGCTACTAGTTACATTTTGCCTGGTTTTTAGCACCTTCATTGGTAGGCCAAAAAAAATAAAAAAAGAAGAAGAAAAAGTGGTATTGTTCTCATATGAATCATCCTTCCCACTAAACTGTCTCCTTGACTGGCAGTTGAGTTTGTTAGTCATCCATCGTTTCAAAATTGTGGGTGGCAATTATCCAGCATTTCCTCTAGGTGTCAAGTCATACAGATAATCCCCTGGGGTGTTTCATTACACACACTTGAACCGCTGTGGTTTTGACGTACCCACCCTTCCTAAGTAGAGATAGTACGTTTTTCCTTCCAGGCTGTGACTGCAAAGTTTTGCTAATTTTCCCCAGATTTTACTCACGGATGCCTGATACCTTCACAAGCAGTTACAGGCTCTGTCAAGTATGCCCAAGCTGGCAACTTCATCAGTGGTGATAAACTATGATGAAAAGAAAAGAAAAACCATGCATCTTGAATAGAAAGTGAGCTGCTCAGCTGCTCAGCCACACATATATAAACAGAAGTCAAATAACAGAAAACTAAGGTGACAAATGCAATTTCATCATTTCAGTTCATGGGAGTAGCTACTTTGATTTTAGCCTCAGCGGTCTCACAAGCACAGCTGGCTCAGCCTCTTCGGCTCTGCAGAGAAAAATGAGAATGGCAGGGTCTCAGGAGGGAGTGGGACGGATTTAGGAAGGGCATTTTGAAGGGAAATGCAGCCCAGGTGTGTAGCCAGTAATAGAACAACATAGCAGCAGCCCTTCCTGGTGGACAGAGAAGCCTCTCCATGGGGGGTCAAGGGCAGGGCCCCATGTTGTGGTCCTGCGCAACTCTGTGGGGTGCATTTTGGTCTACATTAATTGTATATGGGATTTGGTGAGACTAACTTCATGTTTTAGGGCCAAAAATCAGGCATGATAAATGCCTCTGTCTGAGGTGGCCTGATTTCACTTAATTTCAAGTCCCTGGTGTTGAAGACCCCAGCGCTCCTGGGTTTGGAGGTGTTTTCCCTCCCGCTCCCCCCAGACTGTGGGCTCTCCAAACTCTGAGGGGATGTCATCAATCTCTAACCCAAGGTTACCTTCCTGAATTATTTTGCCTGTTTGACCAAATATCACTGGAATAGTTAGGTAGTCCATACTGTTTAAAATCATATCTTCTACCTCTGTAAAGACATCTTAAAAGCATGAGCCGTAGTAGGTACATGTAATTGCCACAAAGAACCAAAAAGCAAATATCTGAGCTATGTCTGCAGAACACCATAAACCCTTCAGGTCCCATAGGAGCCTTTCTCCCATGGCAGTTGGTGGGGTTGGAATCACTTTTTCATTATTTTAATGGAAACCTTCAGCAAACTCATCAGTTTTAATTTTGCTGACTCACATATCAGCACAACAGGTATGCATCTGTGGGGTTAGTTCTGACATTTTCTATCTGTAGAAATAAGGATTTGCAACAAGATAATTATGCCTTGATGGTACTGTGCATGTTAAATTCTGTAATGATATTGGACAATCAGATGGCCACTGTTTTTGTTGTTTACTCCAGGATAGTTTTTATTCCAGTTGAGTCAACCTGGGTTTTAGGACAAGCATTCAAAGAGGCACAAAGTGAAAGACTGACATGCAGTATTATGTCAGGCTGATGACTTGAGAGGCAATACCAAATTACTGGTATACACTGAATGAGAGCCAGGATGAATGTCAGCTGAAGATAGCTGGATGTGTCTGTTAGACAAACTTACCATGGTTTAGGTGCAACAAATTGTGTTGTAACTATATGATCATTATTTTTATTTTTGTCCTCATTTCCTCTTATTTGCAAATAAGTTCCTACTAATACAACTCAGTATAGTACTTGTTACTACAGTGAAGTTCCCATTGAATGGGAAGCCTCTAAACTTGAGGTCATTTTCAGAATAAATCCATTAGCTAAGGAAAGCAAAAGAATGAGCAAAAAATGCCAGATGATTTGACAAGTCATCTTCTGTCTAATTTCAAATGAAATTTTGGCCATCGTGAGCTAAAAATTATAATTCAATAGCTATTATTATTTGAAGATGTTCTTTGTATTGTCACTGGGTACCACCAAGAAAAGCCTAGCTCCATCTTCCTTATAAGCTCTTATCAAGTATTTATTCACATTGATAAGATGCCCCTGAGCCTTTTTTTCTGTTGGCTGAGCAGCCCCAGCTCCCTCAGCCTCTTCTCATATGACAGGTGCACCAGTCCCTTAATCATCTCCATGGCCCTTCTCTGGACTCAGTCCAGCATGACCCTGTCTCTATTGCACTGGGGAGCCCAGAACTGGATCCAGCACTCCAGATGTGTCTCACCAGTGCTGAATAGAGGGGAAGGATCACCTCCCTCGATCTGCTGGCAATGCTCTGCCTAACGCAGATGCCATTGGGTTTCTTTGCTGCAAGAGACCATTGACAGCTCATGGTGAAAAGGATTCACCTACCAAAAAACAGAACATAATGCAAAACTGAAAAAACAGCGTTTGCCCAGAATGACGGGTCTTGGGGAATTTTGCAGGCTGCCAGAGAAGGAAACCAAGGAAATGTGGCATATGGGTAGTAAAAGTTTTATTGTGTGATCTACACAACACTCTGATTGGAAAGGATTTTGACCCCCTCTAGAAGAAAGACGATTTTGTTACTAGGGAAGAGTTGAATCATGGTGGGAAACCTGTCTGAAAAATCTCTTCACAAAAATGTGGAACTACCTGCATTTTAGTAGCTGCTATCTTAGGCAAAAATATATATTTCACTGTTAGACTAGACAAAAGAGACTTATGAAACCTCACATTGTTTACGCTTGATTAACAAACAGGATAATAATGCACTAGCTCAGCTATCAACCTCAGGGTTAAATTTCGAATTAAAATTAAGGAAATCAAATATAATTAACATATTCAAAAGACTCTGGTCTTTTAATGTGAATTTACAATTAAGATATTTGATTTTTTGATTTGTCTATGGCTCTACAGTAGTTCTTTGCTAGTTCTTGTTTTCGTTTTTTTTTTAGTTAAAATAGCCTAATCCATCCTTGACTCTTTTTATCAGAACATGTATTAAAATCTGTCCAAGAGAATGCCACTGGAGAATGTGAATAGCTGTAAAACTTTTGTGTTGTAGAGAGAGAAAAAGTGGAACAGTTGGCAAATCATTCTTTTTTCTTTCCCTCTCTTTTTCTGAATGTTTGTTTTTAAAAGAAAAACTGCCCTTTGACTGGAAGTGTTAAAGAAACAAAGCAACATTTCCAGTCCATATGCATCATGCACACTGAAAAATTATTAGACTATTGGACACGTACTTCTCTGATTAAGTCTTAAGGGGTTTTGCTAGTGAGAAATGGTGAACTATTTCATTAAGAGCTGAAATGATGCCCTCTCTGAGATAGCATTAGTCTCTAAAAATAATGTTCATTTACCTAGTTTTCATTTCGTTTAAGGACAGCAGAGGTAGCATTACACAGAAAAAAGCTGGAATATGTTTTTCAGTCACGTAATGTCTGCCTTTAAATTGGGGAACCTTTGACCTTGGGTGTTTCTGCCAAGATTGATTTTTCATATCTGCCCAGCTAAAATGAATTGTAGGCAGAAAAAGTATTATGCATGTTCATTTTTACTTTTCTTCTCTATAGCATTTGACTAGCATTGCATCATTAAAATACAATGGTTGTTTCTGTGGTTTTTACAGTGCTATTTTCTTTTTTTCCATTCTCTTCTTTTTTCCTTTTCTTTTTTTTCTTGAAGATTTTAAGCAAAAGAGGATTTGGGGTTATGTAGATGTGGACTGTTTAGAGATAAAATGCAACATTCAGAAGCAGACACTTTAGAAGGTGCTTTAAGGCGTCAAAATAAATTATTTTTAATGTACCTATATTCGAAAAAAATATTTAAAATACATGCACTATCCAGATCTGAGGCGAAATACTGACTGTCACAAAAATAAGGCAATTACATTATCTACTGAATGCCTGTTGAAAATAGTCATAGAATAAGTTGTCAGTCTTAAAAATATTTGAAATAATCAAAATGTCTTTGGAGTTGGAAAAGCGATTATGTAAATGAAGACATTTAACCAAGAAGTTGGCACAGGAAACCTGAAGAATAAGTTCTCACATTGGAATAAAGCTGGCAGTGGAGAAACATAGCTATTTGTGGGTGCAGTAGTTCACACTTAAATATTATTAAGATACGAGAAAAAATATCTTAACCAAGTCAATAGCTGTTTCTTACTGCTCTATTGCTAAAGAATCATGTTTGTAATTTCATTCATGTTAGTGGGAATTATGTACAGTGACTGGGGCAAGCTTAAGTCTTAATAGCCTATTCATAATGCATATTATTCATATCACTCTAGCATTTAGAAGTTGCAATTTGGGACATTCTGCGCATACCAGCAGAAGAAAATATCAATCCCATTTCCTTGAAACCAGGACCAAAACATAGACATGAGACAACACACAGATACAGCTATTACCAAAAAAAACCAGTAAGCAATTCTAATCACATGGAAGACTCTAATATCACTGCACAGAAAATCCTGATGTTGTGTGTTCTTCATGGTTATGAAAAATTCCTAATCCAGGAGGATCAAATCTAGATGTAGCTGCTCAATGCACGTTGCCCTCCTATGGTAGTGGAAATGGCTGTGGGAGTTACTGTGCAACAACACATCCACTTTTGCAAGGCAGGATCTCGCCCATCACAAATGAGATCAGATGAACCTCAGGAAGCTGTTGCCAGTATTGCAGCAGGGTCAGTCCTGCTTTCATGCTTCTGCATGGGAATGGAGAGGACCTGGAAGATCCTACATAAGGTGGCAGCTTCATATCATTGGCTGGATATTGGTTGAAATCTGAATAATCTTCTTTCAAATATCCTTGCCTACCCGTGTCAGGCATGTGTTAGCTCATGTGCCTACATGTATCAGCATGTGCTACCTCAACAAAGACCTCGGGGCAGTCTTTTCATAAATTGTTTTGCTATTAGTTCTTTGTTTTAGTCCCTGTGCAGCACTGAACTTCTTCTAGCCCATGGGTATATATCGCTGGTATTATCAAGCAATGTTTAACTTTGAAGAAAAGCAAACATGAGAAAATAGAGTCCTGAAAGACCTATTTATTTAAAAAGTCTTTAGTCTGACTTAAGTGACTGAATTATGGGCAGAACTCTTTATCAGTTTTGGTTTGCTGGGGCATAGAGTATAAGAGATGTTAACTTGCTTCCTTGCAGTGTGATGCAAGTTTGGCATGTGTGTAAAGGATTGATCCAAGTAATCTTTGTTACAAGAATGAGAAACTTTTATGTAGTAATTAAATAAGAATTAGGAATTGCCTAGAAAATGCATATGTAAAGTGGATAAATAAGATAAATATTTGTGGTGGTTCTTTGCAGCTATCCCTGTGCTGATGACAAACTCAAAGCTTGGTACCCTGTTCACCAAGTGGAAGGAATATGTTTGTGAGCATGGAGATAAACAGCAAACTGCTAGAAAGTCTAATTCCCATATGTTGTTTCTTGTGCCTTCCTAGGAGAGAGCAGTTTTGATATGAGTAATAAAGCAAGTTGTGCCTGAATGCCAAAGGGAAACCATGATCTTTCAAAAGTGGCTGGTGAGTGACTGGTCAGAAATGAACCCAGAAAAACTTTAACTGGACCCTGTGTAATCCGACAGCCAATAACACGGAGAATGTAATCAAAATAATAGTGATATAACCCCATGTGCCATGAACTATCCTGTATATCAACTAGAAATTGAGAAGCATTTTGTTTGATGGTCCTGGCATGGTAAGCAGTAAGAATATCCCTTAACAGATGCAATGAAGTCTAGTCTGAAACATAACGCTATGAGAGAGTGGATTATTTAGAAACTCGGGTTTAAAAGAAAATAAGCCCTTTCCTTTGTTTAGCAGCTAAGGCTATCATATTGGGAAGCGCAGTGTGGCAGCTCTGCCTAGCAGACTGTCTGAATCACTGGTTCCTTGAACTTCCATTATCTCAGTAGGCACCTAAATCCATCACAAGCACAGTAGCAGGGCATCTGCAAATGACCCTATGACAGTTGTCCCACGTGGGAGAAAAGGCTGCACCCCGAGGGCAGGGGCTGGTGCTGAGCACAGCTGCACTGGGTGATCCTGCCTCCACGAGCACTGGTGAAGCTGCTTCTGCTGACCAGAAGCCATTGCACCCAACTGTTGCTGAGGGAAAGGCAGTCCTCTCCTCTGGCCTGGGGAGGGAGGCAGGTATTTTCACAAAGCAGTTCATCCCACTTTGGATGGGATGAATTACTCTTCCTCCTCCACTGATCATTCAGGCAGCCCAGATCAAAATACTAGTTGCAGCTAATACTAAAGATGTTTTGTGCAAACATAGTAAAAATAACTCGTGTGGGTATTGGAAAAATTAAAGTTTATCAAATCTGACAATCGCAAAAGTGAATAGGAAAGACATGTTCAAGGGCTTTTTCTGAGCAGCCATTCTGTACTGCTGCTTTAATCTATTCATTCAAGAATTGCTTTGAGTGGAATACAAAATGCAAAACAGTATCTCTCAGAAGAGCCAATATTCTTTAGAGAGTTTAGACAAGCTGTGTCCATGTGAGACGGGCTGGAAGTCAGGAAGCAGTTCTGGACAGCTTATTTGTAAGCCCATACTGGCATCATCACGTTTCCTGCTCAAGGAGCAGACAAAAACTTTCCTGAACAATCCTCAGGAGTTGTAAATTATGGATGTATCTCTGCGAACCCTTGAGTTTCTGACTGAAAGTTAAATAAAGCAGAAGAAAATACTTTTTTTCTCTTTTATTTAGTCTTTTGATTCTCTGCACAGATCCTTCTATTGGTTTCACATGGCTTTTATGTTTTCCTACGTAGGCACCCTTAACCTTACGCAGACATACAGTCTTTCTGTATTTCCACTATGTTTTTAATACTTTAAATAATGTGTGTATATTCTTCTTAGATATTGATCCTTCTTCTTTTCTGAGTAGTCAAATGTGCTTATGCATGATAAATGTCGATGTTCATACTGCTTTTTACATACAAATAGGTATTTTCATCAGAAAGAACTTGCTGTATCTATTTCGGGCACCTCACATGCCTGCATTGCCTTTTGTCGAGAGTCAGTCACTGGACGCAGCTGCTTCAAATCCTATTAGCCATCCTTTCAGATGTACTTCAGCAATAGGACCTAGGCTTTTAGACATCCCCAATATGAAGCATCTCCTTGTAAAAATAACCAGCACTGGTTGGTGAGGGACTTCAGTGAAAACTTGACTGTTTCACAGAGCAACCTGAGATGGAGATGCAAGATGGCAGCCCGCGAGAGGGCCAGAGGTGCAGCAGTGGGTGAGTCGAGGTCATCCTCTCTCACAACAGCTGTAGCCAGGACCCATGCTGCCTCCGTCCTCAGCCTGGAAGCATCACCAGCTCTTACAGCAGAGGCCAGCTGGTGGAAAGTTGATGTTTAGACACACAGTTCCCTAAGCACTGGGAGTCAGAAGGGCTGTCCTTGCTCTTTCACCTCTCTAACCCCTTGCCATAACTACCTTCCTCTCCTTGCAGCAGCCACAGCTCCAGAAACAGTGAGGTGGAGGGGGGGGCTTGTCTCCTTCCAGCAATCACATTTCCATCTCTCAGAAGCTCTTACAACAGTTGGCAATGATTTCCAGCTTTCCTGGAAGCCTCTATTTTGCGCTAATAATTACAAATCTGGATCACAGATACTGTCCTCTCATGCCTGCCTGCCTATTATGATTGAGATACAATATTGAGAACACTAAAGCCACACAAAATTTATCCCTTCCAGGTTACTCTTTATAGTGTTAAGAATCTTTTCCAGGTATGAGTCAGCTGGGGCTTGCTGATATGCTGAGGAGAAGCTCATTTGAAACACTGGCGGTGTGCTCGGGCTCAGCAAACTCAGTGAAGCTCCCCTCCATCCCTCAGCTTCACCCTGATTTCAGGGCAGCACAATAATCACTGCTGGACACCCAGACTGGTAAGTGTGCCTTGGTACATCCTAGCATCATGCTGGAACAAGACCTTGGCACTTGGAGCATGGCCATGCTGGTGACATTCCCAGGACATGGTTACCTCCAGTGCTGCACAGTTGCTGGTGCCTTGCCTGTCCTTCCAGGCAAGCTTTTTGGACAGTTTGGGAGCCTGCACAGTCCTGGGACTGTTCCCTACAGGCAGGTTGCATGTGGTGCCTTGTTTCAGAAGTGATGGATTTAATGGCTGTGACTTTCAACTGATAGACGTGGCTGGGAGTTGCTGCCTGTTCTTGGAAAGCACCTTAGTTCCCTTGGGAAATGCAGGCATAGGAGACAGAGGGGAGCCAGGCTCTTTCCAAACCCCTGCCTGATCTGCAGCACGCACAGGCAGGGGGGGTGCAATCTGTCCAGGTCTTACCTCCTAAAATGGAAACAGGGACGCTGGCAAACATGAGGAGCCCTGGCTGAGCAGGGCTCATTGTCTGGGCTTCCCTCAGCAGAGCTGGATGCAGATTGTGGGAGTGCTGGGGGGAGGAAAAATGTGATCTCTGCTGACAAAAAGCCCCTATTTCCCTCTAAGACTGACTTATGTCCAGGTGTACAGGGGTGGTGGCATTAACCACAGGGAAGCTCCTGGATCTACATGGGTTCACTTGTTCAGCGTGATAGCTCTGTTGTGATAGCTGCATCAGAACTTGCCACAGCAAGCCATTATTTGGTCATCCCAATTTTATTCATTTTTAATGCAGCAGTTGTTTTCTAAAAGTACAATCCCTCTGCAGAAGTGTGTCTTCTTGACTCAGGGAACTCATAAGGGCTTTAAAAGCATCTTCTTTTAATAACGTCATGTTCTTGAATGCTGGTGATTTCCCTAGGAAATTATCCATAGATTCCTCAATTTTAATTGTCTTAGGGTAAGAGCATCTACTGTGCTGACATCAATTCCAATCAGTCTGGATGCTGTTTACAAAGAGATCGGGCTGCGTTAGTCCTTAAAGCATCTCTGATTGCTGTGGCCCTACCCTCAGCAGCAGCCCTGCCCTCTGGCTCTGTGCAAGGCTGTTGCTCTGTGTGTGTGCTCAGGACACCTCGAGCTCTAGCTACTGTTTAATTAAACAGAAAGCCTCAATGTATTAATAATAAACTAAATCCATGGCAGGCAGAGGAGGAAGCTTCTGCCAGAAACTTTATCCCTCCATCTCCTCTAGCAATTCATATCTTCCCTGTTATTTTACCACAGTATCTAGCATCCCAAACCAGGAGCACACTTCCCCCACTCTCCTCCCGTGTTCCCCAAAGAGGTCCTTTCTACTATGGTTTTATCTGCCTTCCACGGGAATGTGCCAGGGGACTGTTCCTGCCTCATGCTGCTGCCTCTGTCCAGGCTCTTACAGGAGCTGTTGTTCTGCACAGCAACAGGTTACGACCACCGCACATCTCCACCTGATTGTTCATATGGGGTGACTTGTCCTCAGGCCCCAGTAATGTGCCCCTATACACACAGAAATTCTTCCACCTAACATACTCCTGACTTCACCAGGATTTTCTCTATTCTGCATGGGGCAGCACTGAACACATGCAGGTAGAAACCTCTGCTAGGGGTCTGAGTGTGTTTGGCACAAGCCAAAATCACCTTTGTCACCAGTGGCAGGCTGAGGACTAGACACCAGCTCTCCAGATTCCCAGTGCCAAAGGGCTTGTACATCTTGGCAGTGATGGTAAGGGGAAAGAGGAGGAGAATTTTTCTTGTAACAATATGCTCTGTAGGGCTAGGCTGGCAACATCACAGCTGTTGGACAAATCCCTGGTAGAAAGAGCCCAGAATCTAAACACACAGAGAATGAGAGGAAGAAAAGGACCAGTAACTCACACAGATTCACCCAACAGGCCATGGAAAATGCCCACAATTAATTTTCAGCTGTATGTGTTCTCAGTCCTGCAGCCTTTTGAGATACTTTTGAAGAAGAAAAAACAAGGTTTTGGCTTTCAAACGGTAGTAATAAATAGCCCAAAATAATTAAAACTACTGTTGCTGTATAACTGTGACAACTCATTTGGGGTGGGGTGCATGCATTATGCATTAGGTGTGAGCCAATCCGACGATCTGCAGGGCTCTTCTGGAGGCAGCCTTGCCTGGTCCATGTACACCAGCTGCTGAAATCCAGGCCAGCTGCCAGGCTGCCCTCCCTGCTGCCTGCTCCCCTGCCCGCTCACCCACTCTGCCTGTGCCAGGCCTCTGCGTCCCCCTCCTGAGCTCTGATGCTTGGCTGGGCAGCTCCAGTTTGGCTTTCCCTCCCCAGCCCTCCTTCAGAGTTACTCCCCACAGGGAGAAGGAGGGAGGAAGAAACCTCTGCTAGAGTCCTGCTTTTGTTGCTGCTCCACTCCTGTTCCTGAGGTATATGACATCAAAAGGCCAAGGCATGCCTGGTTACCGGACAGACCATGAACCCTACTGTGTATTTACCAGATGCACAAGGAAGAGTTGCTGCACACTAAATATTTGCTCTCTGCTGCTGAACCTCTCTGGGCTCTGATACATTCCAGGAGTGTTAGTTAGGGGCTGCCCACTGGAGTATTGAAAGGGCATATGGCTTGCTATTTTAAAAATACAGACAGATTGAAAAAAAAAAATTAATTATGGCAGATTTCCACTAATTTAAAATCTTCCTCTTGGAAGACTAAATGCCACCCATGTTGGCAGAAGAATGCAGGGACGTTCCTGGCCTCCATGACTTTAATCTTCTGTTTAGGTCAAGACGAAGAAGGCAGTGTGTGGGAAATCGCCTCCCATTACAGCACATCATGGTACTAGAGAGCTGACTTCGTCAGGGAAGATGCACCCTCATGCGAGGCTGCCCATCTGCAGCCCCCAGGAGCATCACCAGGAACTCTCCCATTAACAGAAGGAAATTTTTTCATTGAAACTGTCATTTCCACTGCCAAAATGGAACGCAGAAACACCCCAGTTATTCCCCAGCCCAACCCAAGGAAAAATTCCCTCCTGAGCTTACATTTTATTTAACCCCCAGAATATAGGAAAGATGTACTAACCACCACTGGGGACATTTCTCTTAGTAGCAGTAAACCTGCCTAACACTTTATCTATTTGAGATCAATAAGAAATGCTTCTGAGTGATAATATAAAATATAGCAGATGCAAATGATGCCTCATAAGAGAAAAGAAAATCCCCAGAGGTTCCTCTCAACCTGTATTTCTATAGGTTCTAAGTTTCCAACACCATGCCTTTTAGAATATCATAGAGTAAATACAGGGAAATAATTAATTTGCTGAATTTCAGCCTTTTGCAAGTTGTTTTATATGTTTTTTTCCTATTTTGAACAATGGTAAAAATATCAGCTGTGCAGAGAGGGCTACATTAAGGGGACATCTGGCAGACAAGCCAAAGAACTAGACAGTGAAGATGGAGAAAACTAGAAACAAGTGCAGATGGTTGACTGGACAGAAAGCCCCATTTTTCTGTGCATTTAGACAATTGCTACCTGGGTTAACCACTGACTTAGACAAAACCATTTCTATAAACAGGTTAGATCTTCTCACGGACTCACAGAAGTAAAGAATTGAAAGGAACCTAAGAGGTCATCTAGTCCAGTTTAATCTGAACCTAGATGGTCTCTGAGAAGTTGTTGCTAAATCTCTGGTGACAGGGATTGACAGCCTAAGCAGTCAGTTCTGCTGTCGCACTGTCCTTACGCTAAGGAAATTGTTATGCAGCTGAGAGAGATCTAGATAGCAGGCAAGCTATAAGGACCTTCTTGTGGATATTCAACAGCACAATTGAAATATCTCATTAATTTTGTGTGGCTTCTTTCAGCTGGTCATCTGCACTGTTATGGGTCGCTGAGTGTGATACAGAGAAGCAGGTCTCTATGCAGGGAGCACATCAGGTTTAAAAGTTGCCATTTGTGCTCAGGCAATAAGAAACTATGGATTTTATTCACTAACATGATTTCAGTAGCAGTTTATTAGGCAGATGATACAAACACTGCAATGAGAGGGGAAAAAAGTTACAGATTTCTGCAAATATTTTTCCTGGTTGCAAAAACTTTAAGTGTAGCTGTTAGCAAAAAGATCACAGCAAAACTGTGGAGGCAGAGACCTCAGCACCTTCCTGTCTTCAGAGGCAATGTCATCTTGTATTCACAAGCTAACAGTAATGTCTATTGTCTAGGAGTTGTAGCTTTGCTGTGGCTTACTATGAATCATAACCCTTTCCCCCACTGAGAATAAAGAACAAGGAGAGAATAAGCAGAGAACACATAAGGACTCTTCCCCTTTTTCATTTAGTAATCGCAGCAGTCAGAATACCTCCTGCCCCTGCCTAGCATGGTCAAGAAAGAGTAATTTATGTTTACGAGAGTGTCAGAACAATGCTGACACATTTTATGCGTGAGAACATGGCAATAATTTTGGATTTTATTATCAAGCAAAATATGTGTGTCAGTAGCTACCTGTTTCCTCTCTGGTTTTGTTTATGCAATCAGAGGAGTTTCAGTGCAGAAAAATTAAGAAAGGCTGCCTGTTTGGTGGAATCTTTCAATCACATGTGAGACAACTGTTTTATAAAACTAATTCCTGTGGAAAATGTCATCTATACATATAGATATATGTATATTTTTATGCATATGTATATAAATGAGCCCACAGTAAATATGAGGATTTGTAAAGTATTGATCAATGCTCATCACCTGAGTAAGATGTGTGACTGTCTCAGGGTATGTGCAGTGTTTCATATCTGGACACGTGAAGGATAGCTGATGAACTGCTGTATGTAAAATCACAGAACGCTGTCCATTGAGAAGGAGCTCTGGAGATCACACAGCCCAACCTTCCACGCAAACCAGAGTCAAATCTGGTGTTAGATCAGGTTGTTCAGAGCTGTGTCCAGAAAAGGTCTGAGTATCTCCAAGGATGTGTCCACAGATGTGTCTCTGGGCACCTGTTCCAGCACGTGACCAATCTCATAGCGAATTTTTATTTTTCCTAGCATCTAACGGGAACTTCCCTTGCTGCAACTTGAATCTGCTGCTCCTTGTCCTGTCATGCACACCTCTGGGAAGAGTCTGGCTCCGTCTTCCGTGTCTCCTCCAAGTAGGTACTAAAGAGAACGGTAAGCTCCCATCATCGCCAGTTCTTACAACGCTGGGACCTTCCCTACCTCTCCATATCCTTCGTGTGCTGCAGCCCCTACTTATCTTGGTGCCCTCCACTGGACTCGCTCCAGTGTGGCAGTGCCTTTTTCATACTGGGGAGCCCCAAACTGGACCCAGTGCTCCAGGTGTGGTCTCACTGGGGGAAAAGAGAGGAAGAACTTCCCTGGACCCATTGTCAACATTTTTGCCAAGGCAGCCCAGTGTGCAGTTAACCTCCACTACTGCCAGGGCACCTGGCTTTTCCAGGCTCAGCTTGTCCACCAGCTTGCTGAGAGCACACTACATCCCCTCCTTCAGATCACCAATGAAGATTTTAAACCATACCGGCCCTGGTATCAATCTCTGAGGGATGCCACTAGTCACTGGCTGCCAGGAAAACTTCTTACAGCTGAAAACCATGCTTTGAGCCTGACAGTCCTACCAGTTTTCCACGCAAGTAATCACCCACTTATCCAGGCCTGATTTCACCAATTTGGCTTTGATCATATTATAGGAAACTGCCAAAGATCTTTTAAAGGTCAGTGTATACAACATCGACTGCTCTCCCGCATCCAGAGCCAAGAAGACAATCAGGTTGGTCAGGAATGATTTGTCCTTGGTAAATCAATGCTTGATGTCCAAATCGCCTTCTTGTCCACCTTTTGCCTGGAATCAGCTCTCCAGGGTCTGAGGTTAAGCTGACTGGCCTATAGATCCCCTGATCCTCCTTCTGGCCCTACTTGAAAATGGATGTAACATTTTCCTCCCCTGGTTATTGTGACCTTTCAAAGATAATAGAGAAATGTTTCAGGTTGACATTGACCAGCTCTTTCAGCATTCTTGGATGATCCCATGGGCTTATGCATATCTAATTTTCTTGAGTGGTCCCTAACTTAATTATCTTCTACTGTGGGTGATGCTTCCCTCCCCCAGGCTGTGCTACTCATGTAGATTAATCTGATGAGAAATGTATTTTCTTTTGCCACGGGTACTCCAAATTATTCTAGTTGAAGCTTTGGCATTGCTTCCACACCCCAACTTTCTAAAGCTTTTTTCTTAACAAAAGTTTCAGTTACTTTTGAGCATGGTGGGTTTTACATTCAGTCCTTGTTGGTTTATGCTCTTTGTAGCTTCTGCCCAGCCATTGCATTAGCAAAAGATGTCATGTAGCTGTAGTTATTAAAATATTTTGCTCCAATCCAGTGACTTGATATTTTGGGAATTTGCATGAATGAATGGATAAATATGTCTGATTCAGATGAGAAACAGATGAACATATTTCACCAAATGTATGTGAAAGCTTCAGCATCTAAGTTTAAAATAACAAGTCAAGATCATCTCTGGGTCAGATATAAAATCTTCTATGTCTTCCTGTTGAGTGGCTGGTCTAGAGGATTCTGTGACTCAAGTGTCAGGTCTTAAAAATACTGAGTGCTTACTGTGTAAGGAGAGCTGGACTGGCTTTGGAAATTTAAATTTTCAATGTGGCAGATGGTAAAGCTAGATAAGAGTTAATTCAGTTGCATCTGTAATTTCATGTCCACAACAGAGTCACTTTATTAGCAATTTATAAGAACATATTGTTTGTTGCTACGAAAATCTTGAACAGGCAAGACTGAAACCTGGTATTTCTTTACACAAGTGTTTCACAGTAAAAAAAAGCTGTGCTAATGTACTGGGCAGATAATGTTGGAAATATTGATGAAGATATTACCGCCCATAGAGAGTTTTGAGGCCCAGAAGCTGAGAAGAAGCTGAAACCTTATATGCATGCAACTTGGACAACATCATGTTGAATAACAACTCCTACTGACTTGCTAAGAACATTTTCTATATCACTTTTAGTAGTTTGTGTACTTATTTGTGTATTCATATATGCAGAAAATATAATATATAATTTGGAATTTCTGCCGGACATTTGAAGATGCCCATGCTGAAATTAGTGAAGAAAATCTTCTTTTACCCAGAACTGTGATGAATGATAGCTTCTTTTCTTACATTTACTTTGATGAAGAGAAAGGAATGTTTTACATTTGAGATTGCCCTTTGTATAGAACTCCAATCAGAAAAGGAGGACCTTTTCTAACATTATGTAGAAGAAAATTATTTTAGTGGGACAGGCTTCATCTGACTATCAACCAGGGGATTTCAAGGGAGAGGTTTGTCTTTTGTATTATATGAAATTGAAGTGAACACCTAAACTTAGGCTCCTGAGTTGACTTCTAATTAAAAGTAGCCTGGATTTCAGACCTGCTGAATGTGAAAATCTTGAAAAGAAATTAACGGAGGCTGCAGGAACTGAGACCCCTCTGGTTTGAGTTTACAGAAGTTTCAAAATTATTTGGAAACTTAATAATAGTTTATAACTCTTAATAACTTAATAAACAACTCTGTGCTCTATCTTTAAGCAACATGATTCAGAGATGTTAGTCTGAACTACAAATGATCTAGCAAACCCATGTTCCAGAGACACGGTGCTGCCTGTAGCTAGAGACAGACTCCATGTGCTGTGCAAGAGAAAATGGATGCTTCACCATGCATTGAAACAGCTACAGTTCACTGTACAGTAAAGCCTTCTTTCTAGTTTGCCAGAGATTGTTCTAGGAACCACCACACCCAGCTTTGTTTCACATCTCTTCTGTGCCTCCTTGGTGCATAAACACTGAGTGGGCTGTGAGCTTTGAAGAGAACCTGCATCTTGTCCATGAAAAAAGACAGGAGAAGAGGTGGTAAGAGAGACACCTTGATAATCCTCATTGATAACATGGTTTGCAAGGTTTTCTCCTGAAATTCTCCCTGATGTTCAGGAGACAGCCCCAGATGACGATGTGGCCCATCAGATTGACAATAAGCAACACATGCCTTGCGAGGACTTGTCTGAAGCCTAACACCAAGACCTGCTCCTGCCTCAGGTTACTCTGCACGACCCTGGGCAGGTCACTGCCATTCACGTTTGTGAAACTGGTGTAGTAATATGTATTTTTCACTACTTTGGGTTATCTTGTCCAGCCATAAATTTCTTTGGCTTCACAGGTGCCCAAGTCAAGGAGATCTCTGTCTCCACTGAGAAACAAAAAACAACAACAAAAAAGTATAAAACAAATTCAAAAGAAAAAGTAATTCTACCAGGATGCCCTAAAATTGTGGTTTAGAAAACCAAAGCATCTTAGCCCATCACATTTTATTTTAATGTGAACAAACAAAGAAAATTGAGCATAATGCCAAGGCTTTATTTGTGTATTCCTCTGTCACTCAGGAGATTGTTCCTATGCTGTGCACATCAGGGGGGATCAGTTGGTCCAATAAGCCTCCTTCAGGCAGCACGTCTCTAGTGCACATGAATAATGGAAAGGAAATAAACTCCAATCTGTGCAGCTTTTTATGAAATACATATCTTAGAGCCAAAATGCCCAAACAGCCTGAAATCACATTGCTTTTGCCCAGAGTTATACTCAAGTGTTCAGTACCCTGCCTTGCCGTTCACTAGTGTTGCAGTGCCTAGCAACCTGCGGGACCTGCTGCAAAGTGTTTAACTGCAATGGCTTAAAAATAAAATAAGGGGGAGTCCTGAAAAGCAGATACAGATAGAAGGGTGCCTTTGAAGGCACGGAGTAGCTTATTGGGGAAGCACAACATGAAAAGCAGAGTAAGCAGGTCATTAAGCAGAAACACAGCTTATTAAGATCGATCCATGTTCTTGACTGTTGTTTAAAGATCTGCTCTTTCTGCAAAAGTCTTCTGTGTACCATGACTGAAGATCATAAGATGCTCAGAGCCACCAAATCAAAGATGAATCAGGACAAGGTTTTCCATTTTAAGATGGAAGTAGCAGCAGCAAACAAACTGTATATCTGTGTTTCAGTAGATGCCCACAAACCCAGAAATGGATCTGATTGTATGCTAATCCTTATCATGTGTCATCACTACAGTGTTTCAGTCTGTTTTGCACTATGCTTAAATGTCCTGAAGCTCAGTGTTATGGGGAAGATGCATCCTAGTCACACTGTTGTGTGGGCTGCTCCCTATTCATTCACCTAAGGAATCCAGGGGCTCCATCCATACTGGCAAACTCATCTTAGCCGCAGGAATGCATGATGACAAGCAACGTGTCAGCCATGTGGAGACAATGGGGTCAGAACTGCAATGGGGTCAAACCTAGCAAAGCCAGATTTGTTCACAGTCAGTGAGTGTAGAAGACGTTACCACAACATGCGTTGGAGAGGCAAACTGCTTCCTGTGCCCAGGAGCACTTGTTTGACTCCACGTGTTCTCCCTTCAGTGCATGCATGGGCTTCCACACCTGGAAGAATAAACAGAAATTGTTCTTGTATTTTCAAAAAGTAAAAGTTGTTAACATTTGTAACACAGTAAAGGGAGATGACTGAGAAATAGGCTAGGAAGGGCAAGGGGAAAATGGGACAAAATGCATTTACACCCCCCTATTTCATGTGATCATATCTTTGACACAAAGAGCCCAAGTGTACAAGGAGCTTAGAGATAATGAGATTCTTTAGCAACCTTGACTTTTTAATGTGCTGAGAAGCTGCTATGACTGGCTGCATCCATGGATTTACATCTCAGTGCTGAAATAGAGGGTAGGAAAAGAACTGTCTGTGGGTGCATTTAGTCCCTGGAGGCTAATTCTTCTTCTCTTTCCTTTTTCCTGCCTGAATGCTAACCGGCTGTGCTTCCTTGTCCAGTGCCCAAAGCTAGAAGCTAAATTAAAACTCTGAGGTCTAAGAAATTTGGCAAACACAGCTTCTGTTTTGTCATGGTCATGTTTCTGTCCTCTTTCTGCAAAATTGTGTCACAGGGATCAGCACAGTGAAGAGGAGGTCCTGGGTACTGTTTACCTTTGAAGTGTCTTCTCTGTATTCCTTTTTAGACCTGAAACCTCAAAGAAATTACTCTCACTCATTGTACCCAGGTGTTCATTGGCTAAAAAGAACACAACATTCAATCAGTCAGATGTACTATTTTTCTTGCTTTGGAAAAGATCACCAGAACTGAGATAGAGCAATAAGGAAGAGAGCTGAAATCTTGTGAAGCTTTGGGAGCCCGACGGCATGTGAGCTTTGGCTTGCGCTCTGTATCAGGAACAGGGGAAAGGAGGGGGAATGCATTTCCACGGATATGCTCACAAGCTCTTTATGGAAAAGGGTCTCTCTGCAGCACTTCTGGTTAGATCAATGCAGCTAATGCCAGGGCAAACTCACTGCAGAGCTGCTATAGCCCCCCTGCCACATTCCTCTCTCCCAGGTTCATCCCTGTACTAGGGCATCCCCTGCCCTCATTTATTTTTTCTTATCTGAGGATCAATAGTTCAAAAAGGATACAGACTGACTGAGGGAAGAGTTGTGCATGTGAGTGTGCAGTAACTGAAGCCCAGGGCTGAGCTGCAGGCAGGTCCCTGAGATGATGACCTCAGAGCAGGAACATTTCTCTAGTGCTGTTCTTCAGGAGATAATATGCTCTTTGTCACCATATGAGTGGGTATCGTGAGGTAAGCAGGATATCCTAAATTTTGGCTGGCAGTCCTAAGTGATAATGAACATATATTTCTTCTGCAGGTGATGACTTTTTAGGACAACAATAAACAATTCGGTCTCTGTATTGTTTCCAAACAAACACATCAAAGGACAGACTTTCAGAGCACATTTTAAGGGAAATAAAAATCCCATCCATAAGGAAATCACACAAAATAATTTCTTAGTACATTAAATTCTTGACTTTTCTTTCTTCCAAAGGTTTCTTTTTAGTGAATATCAGATGAGAATCCCAGCAAGGATGTATTTTAGGCTGATGTCCTCAGAAGTGAAAAATAATTAGTGAACTTTGAAGTGGAGCTAGTGTAATCTCTGTGCTTGGTACGCTACTGTATTTCTTTCAAAGCCTTTGCCTCTTCTAACATGTTGTAGCAGGTGGCCTTATTCACCATTTTAAAATATGAGATCAAAATTAAGTTTATTCAGCTCAAATCCTGATATTCTCTCTAATTTCTGTTCATCACCTAATCTGAGATTATGCTTTTTGTGCACTTTATTGACTGGTGTAAGTAATTACCTTTCATTGCCAGCCTAGTGTCAGAAGGCACAAAATGTTTTGAATCAATACTGCAAAAAGCTTTTTTTCCTAACAGCATCCTGGGAGCAGAAAACACTTTGAATGAACTTATGAGGGGAACAGTTGGCTATGAAAATATCGTCAGTGATTTCCTTTTCACCACAGAGCAGTATCTATTGGGGCTTTTGAACTTACATGGAACAAAATATGAAAGTGTGGTATTTGGATATCCTCTGTTGATAAGGAGGTGTTGTGGTTTAGCCCCAGGCAGCAACTAAGCACCACACAGCCGCTCGCTCACTCCCCCCACCCCTGTGGGATGGGGGAGAGAATCGGAAGGGCCGAAGTAAGAAAACTCGTGGGTTGAGATAAGAACAGTTTAATAATTAAAATAAAACAGCAATAATAATAATAATAATAATAATAATAATAATAATAATAATAATAATAATAATAATATAATGAAAAGGAAAATAACAAGTGAGAGAGAGATGAAACCTTGGAAGAAGGAGGAAAAAAAAAAAACTAAACAACAAGTTCTGCAACCGCTCACCACCCACCGACCGACGCTGCCGGTCCCCAAGTCGCAATCACTGCTTCCCCCAGCCAACTCCCCCCAGTTAATATACTGGGCATGACGTCACATGATATGGAATACCCTTTGGCCAATTCGAATCAGCTCTCCTGGTTGTATCCCCTCCCCTCCCGGCTTCTTGTGCACCTGGCAGAGCATGGGAAGCTGGAAAGTCCTTGACTAGTGTAAGCACTACGTAGCAACAACTAAAACATTAGTGTGTTATCAACATTATTTTCATACTAAGTCTAAAACACAGCACTATACTAGCTACAGTGAAGAAAATTAACTATCCCAGCTAAAACCATGACAGGAGGCAATGTGTATCTAGCAGATCCTTTTCTGTTATCACTGCATGGGAGTCTATAGATAATTAACTCTTAGGTATTCCCTGCTAAACAGGATATTTTTGCACAGTTCCAGAAATCTTCTCAAATTTCAATAGTGCCACATGATGACAGTCTACAAAACTGGTAATTTTCTATAAAATGGAGAGTAAAAATTCAAATTACAGAAGACCAAAAAGTGGGAGAAGGTACTATTATATATCAGTACGTGTGCTTGTCCTCCCTCTGTTCCTGTGCATAGCCTTGTGCAACAGAGCCCTGGTATTGGTTGGAGCCTTTAATAACACCAGGATGCAAAGGAGCAGACTGAGAAATAAAGTGCATTAGCAGCAGGAGCTAGGGTAGTATAGAAAATAAGGGGTGGCCACAGAAGACCTTGAGAAATATGGTTGTCTCTTGTAAAAGGCAGAGGAACCTAAGCAGATGGTATGCAAGTGTTGCATGCCCATGATCCAGGCTTTTCAACTGAAACCTCTCACCAGCTCTGGCTGTCACTGCTCCTTTGTGTATCTTCATTTTTCTGTGTCTTCCTTACTGACACCATATTGGTCCCTTATAGGTTCTCACTACTTGCTTTTGTGCTGATTTTGCTTAGCACAGATGCTGTGGATGACCTGATGAAGGTAAGATGGAGTGCCAGTAGGGTTTATTCTCCTCATTTTCTATTGTGAGTCACAGCCTGTGTTTATTTAAGAAATAGAGACAGAAGGTGTTAACACAGCATTCATAACGTTTTTCACTGTTTTTTCTCCAAGTCTCCCTGGCCAACTGTCCCTTGTCTGGAAAGTGTACCACTATCTGGTGATCAGACCTGAAATTCAGACCAAAGTCAAAAGAAGACTCGGTGTTCGTAACTCTGACTTTCAGCTCTTGCTCTGGAGCTCTTTTCTGAAGCTATGTCTGCAGGATAACAGGAGGCTTCATGGATCCAAAGGACTATCCATCCTTTGAGATGTGCAAGTACAAATATTATTCTGAATGTCCCTTAATTTGTTTCAGTGAAAACACTGAATTAGCACACACCAGTAACTGAAGTTTCAGGTTTTGTTATTCCTCTTCTCATTGCTGATACCAATATTTTTCAGTGAAACATAACTGAGTGAATATTGAATTTGTATGAAGCACGGGCAACTTTGGAAGTGCAATGAGTGACGTATCTGTTAGGCATATACCCCTTGTAATTGTGGAGCTGTCATATCTACAGTTCTCCTTACGTTTTGTCTGCAAGATGCCTTTGGGAACACCATAGCACATGGCAGACATGAGCTGCTTGCAAACCTCTCTGCTAGACTGCAGCTACTTTTTACGGGAAAAGGCCTGCATCTTTCAGCCACCAAATGTGCTGTCCGTGCTAACCTCTGAAAAATGAAACCAGTTTAAATAAACAGGTAGAAAACTACTGATCTCACTAACTGGGAGAAACCAAGTCTGTTTCAATCTTTTAGACTTCAAAAGGTATTTTCATAACAAGTCTTTTCAAAACACGCTACAATTAACAGATTTAGAGACTGAGTGTCCATTTGCCACACTGTTAAGTCACAAGGTGATGGAGATAATGTAAAAATGAAACAAAATGGTGAGGAAGCCAGGTTGGTAATATGACTGTGATTTTAGCAGAGTAAGAAGAAATTTACAGATAGCATAAAAATATATTTAAGATACTTCACTAACTCAGACCCTCAAGGTCTCAGAAGAAACAGAGCCAAGGGGGTCAGAAGGTAACAAGCAATCCTGGCTGCCTAATGTTCCTCACTTTTTTTTTCCCCAAACCCTTTCTTCTCTAGACAATGCAAACAGTTTTTCCAACCAATATCCCATCAAGACCTCCTGCTGTGTTAAATGTGTCTCACCCTGAGATTCACACTTTGGTGCTATGTAGGGAAGTAATGCCATCACTTCACTGAATCAAAAGTCTTTCATTGTTCAAAGGGGTTGTCACCTTTTTGACAATGTCAAAATTAACTGCTTCACAGCAGGGGAGGTCTTAGAAATAATGAAAGTTCCTGCCATCGCTTAAGTATAAGCAAGATAACAGGCACTTAAGACATGGAACTGTTAATACCTGACCCTTTTTATGAGGATTTTCACCTATAAGAAAAAAAATGCAAAAATTACTGCTGAGATGAGGGAACAAATGTTCTTTAAAAAACTACCTGCTCTTCTTTCTTAATGCGTAATAGCCTATATTATTTCAAATATAATGTGTCTGGTATTTAAGAGTTGCCTTATTCCTGCGTATTGGGGCCCAGCAGGACCTACATGCCAGAGAACAGCACAGTAAAAAGTGATTGAGCTGTTACAAGCAACTGCCTCTAAGCAAAGAAAGGAGCATGTTGTGGAAACTAGCTTTTTTTTTCTCAGGGAAAACATGTGCTTTCTCACTTGATATTAGTTAAGAAGAACAATACTACAAAAATTGTATGGACACAGCATAAACTGCCTTTTGGAAAAGGGGACGTGTATGTGGATTCAGTGACCCAGCAACCACCCTTCCATAGTCTTTAAGCAAAGTTTATTTAGCTTGCAAAACTGAGATTTTTGCTGCAGAAATCAGACTTTTTTTTTTTTGAGCTCATCTGTGACATCTAACTTATGATGTTTTGATCGTTAAAGGGAATGGGACAGAAGTAGAAGAGAAAATAGGAACATTTTGCACCACTGAGGGTTGGGGCTTTTTTTCTGCTAGGGTAAGCAACAGATACATTACCGTGGTGTTGCAAACAGCTGGTACAATTTAAACCATTCTCTGTGTTCTGTATACTCAGCGAGTGCCAAACAAAAAGGCATCTATTCTGCAAACAGCACCGAGCAAAGTCAGCACAGGGTAACACACTCTCCTGCTAGGATAAAATGGGCTGTTTTCAGAAATACACAGTATAAAGGACTCTCAAGGCACTAGCAAAATTGCAGTTATATTTTGATCCAGCCCTCCATTTTCAAAATGCCTTTTTATAGATTTATACTGCAGAAATCTGATGTTCCCTCAATAACGACTGTTTGTGCAGGGCATGTATACTTGCTTTCTGGCATGGGCTCTTACTGTTACCATGCTTTTACTGACAGAAGAGCTTCAATCTTTTTGAAAGCCAGGCCTCCGGTCCCCATCTGAGCGCATTCACTTCTCTTCACTTTTGTCTCAGCAGTTCCACCTCCCTAGCATAAAAAAAATCACACAAGGAGAACATCAGCTACAGCTGCGGATGATCCTAGCCCTGTGTGTATGTATTCAAAACAGAGATGCACATAGATATTTACATATGTACATGACCAGAGCTTTTTTGGGTCTCCATTTTTTATATATCAGGTTCACTTGGCACATTTCTAGTACAATAAATTTAACATGAAAGCCAGGAACAGTTTCAAAAAAAAAAAAATCTTTTTGCTTCAGTTTTGCCTCGACTCTTTGGTAATACCAGCTATTTTTGTAGGTGTTTAAAAATACCCATTTTTGTTAAAAACCATAGATAGATACAGAGATCAGCACAATTGCCTGACAATCCATGTGACTTAAAATAAATATAAATTATGAAAATAGATATACCCAGATATAGATATATATACCCAGATAATAGATATACCACACATATACATATATACATACACACACACACACATATATATATATATGACATGGCCATTGCTGGCACACTCACAGCATGATTGGGAGTAGCAAGAGAAAGCTGCTGGGTTTTTTCAGAAGAATGGTGGTGAAAAGCAGCATGACAGTTCCTCTACAGTCTCCGTTTCTGTTGGAAAAGGATGGTGATATCTGGCCAAAGGAGCCAACCTGTCAGCCCTGGCACCCATAAGGTAGTCTGGGGATGATGCAGAGGGAGGGTCACCCTGATAGTACCCATGGGCTGAAATTGCCACTACATCTGAGGATAAAAAGTCAGTTATTCTTTGGGTGCTGATCAGTTTTCTGTATCACCAGGAAAAATCTATTTATAGTATACTACAGGCATGTTAATCAAGTAACCTTAAGGAGGAGGATGAAAAAAAATTATATAATCCACCATGGTAAAATAAGATATTGTTCCTGTGTTCAGTCAGAGAGAACAAAAGAAAGGTGGATAGGGAGGGAAAGAAGGTTTCCTTCCATCCCAGGCTAAAGAAGGCCAAATCACCACCTTTGGCAATGGGCACAGCCCACCAGCCAGCTGAGATGAGTTTCCCTTGTTAAGTACAACTTTAAGGACACATTTTGCCATTTTATCTTTTCCTACCTCTGCAGATCTGTGTTTACAACTGACCCCATTTACACATGCCCTGTTCCAGTGGCGGTATTACATGGGGCTTGTGTCAGGGAAACGCCCATGAGCCTGGGCAGGTCCCTGGCAAAAAGCAGAGGGGACAGGGGCTCTCAGGGGGCAGCAGCAAGGTCTCAGCTGACACTCAGCAGACCAGGAGTTCACGCTGCATCACCCCCGTGCAGCATGGGAGACACACACTAGTGTATCCTCCTTGATGGCACTGATGAAAAAGACATGTTGCTTGTAATCCTGATCTGTTTATAGTTTCGTGCTAGTCCTTTAGGTCGGGGACTGTAATTAAAAAATTAAGGAAGAAAAAAAGCTACCACTTTCCTGAACAAAACTGCTCTTCTAATGCTCATTTGGCTCTTTTGTGAAGGAAAACATCCCCAGGGGACAATTCTGCACTTATAAAATAAACATTTTCCATGCATGTGGTTAAGGACCCTCATAAAATATGTAACGAGGCATTTCTGTTTTGTGTATGCCTAGCTTCCTGGCATGAAAGTACTTGCGGAGAATTGAATACAACTGTGGAAAAAGAAGTGAGTGAGATAATAAAACATCTGCAGATTAAAGACAGAGATTGGCAGGGAATCCAACAACCAGTTCCTGTTCTATTGGTATATATATTTCCACTGGCAACTGAGCTCTGAGAAGGATGCAGATTGTTTTCTCCAATCTATAAGTCAAAGGAGAGCAAATCTCAGCAGATTATTATTTTAAATTTCTCTTTCTTTTGACTTGTTATAGAAATCAGAATATAAACAGCTTATGCTTTCATTTTTTGAGTTTTTCCCCAAAAGCACCCCCTCTTCTGCAAGCTTTGGGGATTTTTTCTTAGAGCACATTAAAATCCTCTGTTTCTGAATGCCTTCTCCTCTCCTCTTCTGCAGCTTGCATTTTGTGGGAGAACAGAGCCGAGGCAGTCAGGAGTCAGCCTGCTGGCATTTTAGAAAAATCAATGGCACCTGTCAAAAGAATTGCCTTGGACTGGCAGCAGGAATATCAGTGAGAGCAGCTCCCAGCTTCACAAAGTCTAAAGCACTCTTTCGCCAGGATTACAAGGCAGAACTCTCCTGTTTTCTGATACAGCACTTCTAATTACTCATACTCTCTTTATAGATCTGTGGCACACCACTTTATTAGACAAATACCATTTATTATAGTATCAAATGTGATGAACCTGTATTATCCTTCACAGAACTGCAGTCTTTTTTTCTCTGTTTTCGCTGTTTGTCTAACGTGAAACTGAAACACCAGGATGATACTAAATAATAGATACATAGTATTTAAGCTGTATGAATAATTTATCTTTATGTCTTGTAAAAGGCAGCCTCTTCCCAGTCTCTACAATGTTTGTCCAGGTTGAAGAAACTGTTTGTTCAACCTCAAATTGAAGGATATTTTTTCAATTTTGAAGTGGAATTTTTGAAATAAATTTAGATACCTCAGGAACAAAAAAAATCAAACTGGCTTATTTGAAAATAATGAAATAAATGCTCTAACTTTTATAATACTGCTGTTTATATTTTAATGTACAATTTGATATTAATTCAGAAATACTTTTAAAACTTAATTAGTTCCAAGATAGAAATTTTTACTGATTTGTGAAGAAAACATTTCTCCAAAACACTGCTCTCACTTCCAACATTACTGTATGTCCCTTTGTGAGTACCAGCATACCTGATACAAATGACCTGGCAAAACCAATATTTTACCATACATTACAACTTAAATTTGTTCCAAAAGGTGCAGAAGACTTTGTGCACCACTACGGAGGGCTCCCTGTAAAAGGCTTCTACGGCCCACATGAAAGCATTACCCTGTATAACAAAAGTAAATGCATTTTTTGACCTAATATAAGTACTCTGGATCCATTTTTAGTATAACCTATAGGGGAACATTATACAGTCCATGGCAAAATATATTACCAGCATAGAGATGGCGTCTTCCTTTGTGAAAGATGTATTTCTGTGTTCGTCAAAGAGGTAGGTCTACAACAGCAGGGCTGCAGAGGAAGAATGCCACTTGCAAGAATCCCAGCTGGGACACCAGCCAGAAAAGCTTTTTCTTTCCCAGTGATTGCTTCTTTAAGCAAAATGTAAACAACTTCATTTTTTTAAAACGTAATATAAAATGCTTTGTCTTTTCCTACCTTTTCCTACTTTTCTTTCGGTTCTTTCTTTCTAGATGAAACAACATGAGAAATACCAGCTGAATTTGCAATTTAACCTATCTGAATTTCCATTTTTGGTCAATACGGTGCTCAAGCAAAACAAACCAAAAAAGCACGCTGCTCTGTCAGAAAGGATTGTCTGTGATCTCTTTCCTATATACATTTTAATTTTTTTTTAAAACCCAGGCATGCATGGCTATTTAGCTATATCTTCTTGCTAATTCTCATGTAGGAGGAGCTGATACAGCTGCCTCTTCAAAGTACAGTGGGCCAGGCTTTCTGCTCTGCTTTTTGAAATATCCCTAGGAGGGGCTTTGGATCAAGTAATAAAGTCAATTCCATAAAATCTACCTCAACAGAACTATACTGCTCCAGTTGTACAGCAAAGCACACTGAAATTAGAGAACGCCAGCTAAGGATGCCGATGTAATTTAAAGCCAGACTCATTTGGACACATCATGATATAACTTTTAGTTACCTGAGCACAATACCTTTTCTGCAAACTCTGCTCCCTTCAGCTCTGCTGCGTACTGCTCATGGAGGCGTAGACCATGCTTTGTAGAAAAACCAGCCGTGCTTCCCAGCTTGCAGCCCACATCCCTCCTGACGTAGTGCTCCACTGGGCATGGGACCTGCCTTGCTGCTGCTCTGCCCCAGAGAGGATGCTTGGGCAAGAACTCGAGCCACTGACGCACAATGAAGGAAAACTCTCAACTTGTCCATCTGCCCAGGTCCTTTCACAGCACTGTCTCCATAATGTCTGAGTGTCTTGTGGGCAATATTCTGGAAATTGTTATAGTAGGAATCCTAGAGCGGGAAAGATGCTAATTTTCAAAGATCTATTTTTATATATATATGTATATGTGTTGAAAGCATTTATGCAGAGCATGGGTTTCCAAGAGTACTAAGTGCTTCTAAAAACTGACACTTCTCTCTCAGTTTTTGTTTCACAAAAGCCCTTTAAAGCTCTTTCATAAGTAATTAAATTATATTTTAATAATTATTAAATGTTTTAGAGGAGGAGTTTGCTTTTGATCAAACTGACACAAAATGCAGCACTCCCCCATGGCATGCATTTCTCCCTTTCACTTTATTAGTATCTTGCCCCACCTCTACTGTAGGTTTGAGCAGATGGAGTTCAAGATTTCAGTTCACAAAACCAATAGAGCTGCCTGCATAAAAGAGTGATAAAGGAGGAATCAGGACCACGGGACTGAAACACACCTGCTGTGGCTGAACTAATAGTGAGGAAAGCAGAACATATTCTTTACTTCTTTCCTGTTGTAAATATTGCAGCCGTCATTGTGCATTGGTTTATCTTTCTTTTGTTTCTCACGACAGAATCCCAGCGATGCCAAGCGACGCCAGCAGGATTTGGCGCTTTACTGCAAAGAAAAGACAAAATGGTGAGACATGAAAAGTACCTGTGCAAATGCGCTAGTTCCCTGACAGGCGCAGTGTTATTTATGGTGGAAATCATTTCTGTTCATCTAAGTCCCTGAGCTTTGCTCACTTATGCAACTTTGATATGCAAGGGCTGAAATTGCCTTAACAGAACAAAGGAAAGGTGTGTTTTAATGTAATATTTTATATCTACATGCTTCTTATTCCATACAGATGTGGCTTTGCCAATCCACCAAATGGAGTCCTTCGAAGTGCTTGTCTTCTAGATAGAAGGAACTGCTAGAATACCATGACTGCTAAAATTGCTTGAGTATTAGATTCAGATAATGTTGCCAGTGCTCAGGAAAACAGCAGACAGATGCTAATGCCCTGCTTTCTCAAGAACATCAAGATTTTACTGTAAGGATGCCATTTCATTTGTTTGTTTACCTATGAAGGTCTAATCCATATTAGATTTGAAAAGCAGAATGAATATTAACAGCAGGCAGGGCGCAGAATACCATCCACGCAGCACCTGGCTCATGAAACTCTTTGCTGTGGGAAGACCTTATTTTGCCTTCCTAAACCTAACTGCCGGAGGTGTCCCTGCTCACAGGCAGGCTCATCAGACAAAGGCAAAGTGATGTGACATGGGCTAGGGTGCCCCACAGCATCCCAGCCTCTCTTCTGGTCTGCCCTGGCTTGCATTGCCACCACCCAAGTAGCTGTGCAGGCTCACGTGGCATCATTGTTATCACTGGATAACAAAGGCAATACCTGCCCATCTAGATCTTTCAGAAACAGTTGGCTTCACCCACCAGCACCACTTTTCATCTTGTATCTAGATTCAGAGATTCCAATATTTCAGAAGCATCACCTCAGTTCCAGCAAAGGAATGGCTGCCTGTAGCTAGCGGCGGGAAGAGTTTTAGAAATCCAACACTTTCTTCTGAATTCATCATTTTTGGAAATTGGGTTGGGGGGGGGGGGGGGGTGAGGAGAGAAAATTTTATGAAATAACTATTCAGTTTGGTGCTCCCCAGTTGAAGACATTGACATACTGGAGAGAGTCCTACTGATGGCCACCAAAAAATTAGGGGCCTGGGGCATATGATGGATAAGGAGACACTGAGAGATTTGGGTTTGCTCTGCCTTAAAAGAGAAAGCAGAGATTTTACTGCTCTCTTCAGATGCCTAATGGGAATTCATAGAGAAGTTGAAGTAATGCTGCACAGAGCTGCACAGTGAAAGGAAAAGAGAAAGTCACAAGCTGAAGAAAGGGAAAAGCCAACTGCATACAAGAAAAAAGATTTCACCATGAGGGCGGTCAAGAACAGGAACAGGTGTCCACAAGTTATGGAGTCTCCATCCCTGGAGACATCCAAAGACAGACTGGACACAGCCTGAGCAGCCCTGACCTTGCTTAGAGAACGGGCTTGGAGAGGATGGCCTCCCTTCCAGCCTACATGCTTCCATGGTTCTGAAAAACAATACACAAAAGGTTTGCTTTTTGCCTAATGCATTCTGATATCCAGCAAAAGTCTTTTAAAATAATAAAAATAACATTAGGTAAATTGACCTTTCCCAGCTTATCTTGTGCTTATTCAACAACAATAAATCTGTTAAATGCTATTTTTCATTGGAAGACCATGAATCAATGTCCTTGAAAATAACCTATCCATTTTGTCAACAAACCTTAGTCTATCTGGTTTATGCTAGACATGCTGATTTTATTAAATTAAACCTTGGATATGCTACTTATCCAGCAACAAAGAAAAGCATTGCTAAAGACAATTGGTCCAGTCTGATCTCTCTGTGCTGTGTAAGTGAAGAGGAACTTCACTGAAGTCAAATGAATTTATGCTGGCATAATAGTGGTTCCTGGGGGAGCAGAATGAATCTTGGCTGTTTGACAATAGAGGAGAGCAGCTCAGCAGAAGCTAATGGTTTTATAGTGTTTACTTTTATAATCCCTGGGAAGGCAGAATACCTCTATAATTCAAGATTTCATGCATAGCCACATTGGGTCAACAGCACAAAATCACTTCTGGCAGAATAAAGACCTGTTCACCAGGTGGTGATGGGAATTGCTATCATAAATGGGCAAAGCATTCAAGGTGTTTGGTGTAGTGTTACAGGAATAAACAAGGGCTCAGGAAACAACCTCAAATTCATCTATCTTTATTTTCATTTTTATGTCTGTACTACAGTGAATTATCTCTACTACCACCTAGCCAATAGAAATGTCCAAATGCAACACACACCTGCGACCACCACAGTGATCTTTGAGGAGGACAAAAAGGAAGAAGACTTTGGGTGCTTGTTCCATTTTGTGGTTGAAGTTTAATAAAGAATCTGCTTGCAGCCTGTTGATGCCTTGCTTTGCTTAATATGAAGGGAAGGATTACTTGTGTTTTAGTTTTAGGGGGCCAGCAACAGGAAAGATGTAAGAACACCAGCATGTGATATGTTTCTGGATTTGTTTGAGTTTTCTGCAAACGTTAAGTCTGGTCTTAGTCTATGCACTCATTAAAGTCATTATAAATCTAATCAACACACTAGAATCAATGAGAGGAAAGACATTTAAGGAGATAAAAAAAATTTCTGGTAAATGAGAGCTGAAGCAGAATGCAAAGTTCTTCTCCAAGTTGATATAGACAAAAAAATGTAAGACTAGAGCATTAGTAGTATGCATACAGCCTCAAGAAAGCAGCAAAAAATGCTTTTATTGTAGAAAATAAAAGAACTTCATCATTTTTTAAGATTTCACCTGAAATGTAAAACATTCTATCAATTTAATTTCAAGAAATGCACTGCTTTGAAACTTCTGTAAGTCTTCATAAGGAAAAGAAAATGTGTAATGACTTCAGAAAACATGGCTGAAGGTAATCATTTTGAAGATTTGTAAAAGCTTATTTGGAGGATGGGAGAGGGCTGTAGAAGGTTGTCTCCATGAAAATTAGCCTTAGAAAAAAATTTGCATTTCTTAAACTAAATCAGCTCAAGTTTTGTATGCCTTTAAGAAAAGAATCCAAGACCAGCCTTTTTAAAATATATGCTTTTTCAAGCATATTCAGACTAATTTAAATTACAAAAGGTCCTTTCTGGTTGAACAACAGCTTTCAGTCTCGGATATCATCTTTGGTACAATAGACTTTTATACAATTCAAGGTGGTTTTTTTGTGGGGTCCAGAACTAGCTTAAGTCATTACTGGATGTTGCAGAATGAATCATGACAGTATATAGAAAATACACATAAATAGATACATATATATTCTTTCTGCTTCTGGTGGAAGTTCGGGAACTTTCTTTTTTTGTTTAAATTGTGTTTTCTGTTATTACCTCACATCACACTTGATATTTTCTGTCCTCCTTCAACATTCAGTGTCTAAGAAGAGATGAACCACTACCATAAGTAAGAGGGTGGCAGATGGAGGGGGTTGGGCCCATGCGATTCTGCCTGGGTTTTGCCCCATACCCCATGAGGGGCTGGTTTCAGGGCAAGAGCAGGGGGAGGATGGGCTCCAAAGCCATTTTCCTGCTCCAGCTGTTAACATGCTGAGTGGGTACAGAGAGAGGGACATCACTTGCATTCATCTGCCGATGGCATATTCCTTCCTCAGAACACTGTTGCAATGCAGCTGGAGCTGGCAGGGATGCGTGGCAGGAACGCCGCACTTGCAGCTGGGGGTCTGTTTGTTGCAATGGTCTATAGCTGAGAGCACCCCCCGCCCCCTTAAACTTTGGATTTATCTATGCCGGAACAGTAGTTCAGTTAGCAAAGTACTGGTTAACCTTGCTCAAAACAACCCAGTTAAAAGCAAAAGCTGAATGGCAGCATTTGCATAGAACACCTCAGCTCTCTTTAACAATAAGATACGTTTTAGAAAAACAATAGCACCTTTGAAGTAATTCTTGAGTGCTATAACAATGCACAGGAAAGTGCAAGAGCAATTAAGGTAGGGATCCATTTGAGACTGAGTAATGCAACAACGTGTGCTGCTGACGGTGTCAGGGACCCATGGAGAGCACAGAAATAATCATGTTTTCTGTCTCCGTAAAGGAGAGCCAAGATTTCCAAAAATTAAAGGAAGTTTACTGACATCCAGAGCTAATATGGGATTACTGACCAACGTATGATCAATTACTGACCAATGTTCCCCTCCATCCCTATTGATGTAGCATGTGGAAACCCACATTTGAGGTTCTCCAGTGCCTTCCATTATAACAGCCTGGTTTCAGCCATCGGCATCTTAGCCTAAGCCAGACTATTTCATCTAAAAGTTTGCAAGGCTTTTACAGGCAGGAGGAGGGGAGAAATTATAATGAAAACGATACGGCCATTCCTGAAAGCTGGTTTGCCCATTCTGAGAATTCAGGCAACTTTTCCCGTGGGATTTGGCTGGATATTATAGAAGGCAATTGTACCAGGGCAGGCTGTCCTCCCATCCCCTAAAAGATCTGCTCAGGTTCACCCAGAGTTGAGAAGCTTCAGTTGGCAGAGTTACCCCATATGAAGTGTGACCTTGTGATTTAAAATCAGACATAATGCGTAGACAAATGGGAGCCAATTGCAGTTGCAGAGGCATTTCCTACCTCAGTGGCTGGTGCTCTGCACCTCGCTGAGGGAACATGTTAGGAGGCTGAGCAGCAATAGTAGCTAACGCTGTACCTTTGCTTTCCTGCATTTTATACTGTTGTCCCTGACTCCCAGCACCTGCTTGGCTTGAGAGTCCAGGGGAAGCTGATGTCCATCCTGGAGCGCAGCAGGGAAAGGCACAGCCAGCAGCAGTGTGAAAGGCCTGCAGCTGGGTCAGTAGGGTGCTGTGCTCTCTCAAGCACCCCCTGACTCCCAGCACAGCCCAGGCACTTGAGCACACAGTCACTGGTTTCTGGGTTGGAGCTCAAGCTTAGAGGTCAAAAATTTTCTTGATCAACTATCCTCTAGCTTTCTAAAAAGCAAAGGTGGTCTCTGAGCTTATGCCAGTCTGGAAAAAGTTTTGGTCTCAAAGTAGGTTTTATTCTTCCCAGGTTACATAGTCCTGGGATTTGAGAGGAGCTGATGTTTTGTATGCAGTCTTAGCCTGCTCTGTGAATGCCATTATAGCTAGAAAAAATCCTACACAACTGATAAAATAAGACACTAATTGTTGTATTTATTGCCCTGTGAAGGTACACTCTGGCATTATTAATTGTACTTAGTCACAATCTGTTCATCATCTAATTGTTCTCCACAGAGCTGAAGAGAACCAAATATTTACCCACATGAATTTATTAATATCTAGTCATGAATCATAACCACTCTACAATTATTTTTTTTAAAGGCAAGAAAAAACTGCAGAAAAGGAGACGTGCAAGGTTGAACAGAGTTTGAGTGTTGGGGTGCCACACAGCCTGGGGGGCTCCCTGGGGACCAGGAGCCATGGGGGCTCTCTGGAGGTCCAGGGACCATCCCACCACCCTGGCCAGGAGCAGGGCAGCCCCATCCCCGGCCATCACTGTGGGTGCCGCGGCCAGGGAGGGTGTGGGGAAGGGGCATGGACACCATGGGGGCTGCGGGGGCCTCTCCAGCCTGTCAGAGCTATGGGTCCAAGACCTTCTCTGAGGTTGCAAGCCTGGCCTCGGCTGGCATCTCTTCCAGATCTTGTTTTGGCCAGTCTGTGCTCTCAGGATGATATTTCTAGTGCATTTAACTTCAACGCAGATTAAGCTTTTCAGTGGCACTGCTAGAGAGACACCTTCTTTAAGACCATCCTGAATTAAACACATGAGCTGGCACTCCACTAATCAACCAGTAGGACTAATTGACCTTCCCAGCATGTCCTACAACAAAAGTACCAAAAATACTTTCCTGATAACATACTAGATATTTGCAAACTCTGAAGGCAGAGTCCTCAATCCCCCCAGAGAATTACTTTTGCTCCAAAGGTCAGGGGTGTGAGGTGGGCTAGAGGCTCGCATCAATCCTTGTTTCTTCCAGATAGATTTGCCTCTTTACAGCATAAATTATTGTGATCATAGATGTGACAGGTTATTTGATCATCTTGTAGGGAGAAAAATGTCTGACATTTCTGAGTGGAAAGGGACATTTACCTTTTAATACACTGTAAGATATGTAAAAACGTAATGTGCTTTTGGTCACTCTGTATTTTTCAAAGAATTATAGGAGTTGATTTCATGTTAAGAATTACAGGGGGGTTGTAACTTTTAGGTTGAAAATAATGCAAATTCCTCTCTCTACCTGAACAGAAGTCAAATTCAAAGTCATAAAATTGGTACAGTGGATATCTGTCTGTACTACAGATTGAGTCTTAACAAGGCACACATACACCACTGTCATGAGATGGGATCCTCACTGTGGTTCTACCACACATTTCATAAGAGACCTGAGTGTACAAAATGATGCCTGTAATTTGGAGTGTGACTGGGAGAACCAGGATCTATGGTGATCTCCTTGAAATCCCCATGGACCCAGACTCCCTCACTCCAAATAAGCAGTATAGGTATCCAAGGACAGCTGCAGTGCCCAATCTGACTGTATGACAGCGACAATTTTTTCTGCCTTTGAACTGAAATGACTGAGGCTTTGAACATTTTTAACATCTTTTTTTATTGCTGCTACCATTACTGAATGCAAAATGTGATTGTCAATTGAGTATTTAACCTCTAGGTCTAATGAACTTTGAGAGGACAGTAGACATAAAATATTTGGTATGAAACCAAAGAATTCTGCTCTTCAGTAGCATTTAATGGTTGGTCTAAGATTTATGCTCCAGTCAGATGGGTTTGGCACTGAATGTCTCCTTTTGAAAGTAAACCATACTTAATGAATACGCAATGAATACAATTTACCATTATTTCTGCCACTTAGTAAAATTTTTCACTATGTTTCAAGAGAATATTTTCACTGTAGAAGGTGACTTTTGAAGTAAAGCTCTTGCAGCCTTTTATTAGAGGGTTATATTTTACTTACTAAACCCATGGCATATTTTACAAAGTAAAAATACATTCCTATACACAGTGTGGAATATAAATTCTGTGTGCATTTAAATTCGGTAATTCAAGCTCTCTCTTATTCCCTTGGAAGCTATTCAGCTGTGAAGGCTCTAGAATATGTATGGAAAGAAATGTCAAAATTCTTCTGTGGAACATATCTTCCCCTCTGTTCTGGTGTTTGATAACCCAAAATCAGAGATTTGATAACCCAAAATTACAGATCTAAACATGTCTAGGAATATTTTTCTACAAACCAAAGTTAAACTTATCTTGTTAAATTACTTAAAACACAAAGCACCGGAAAGTTGAATGTGGATATGCGAGAAATCCATAAGATGAAGATCCTTGCTTGGGAAGCTTGAAAATATGAAGAATGGTAGTTTATATTCTGATGATACTCCAGGGCAACTGTCTCCCCAGAAGCAGATGAACTCCAGAAAACAAATTTATATTTGTAAAGACTGAGGGATCACCTCATTAACAATGTACTCCCCAAAAGACTATCTCAAAACATCACTAAATGTATTGAAATACAGTTTTCTTTCACCACTGGCTGTGGCCAGTTGTGTAGTATCTCTGGATAGAATTGCTACCACACTACACTTGATGACAAGAATGTATCACAAAAATAAAATTTCCTGGCAGTAAAAACTCACCGCAGCAATAAAAATAATTATCTCAATGAGTGTTTTCCTCATAAAAAGGGGGAAATAGTACTCTGATAGCTTTGAGGATACTCTGGAATATACTATAAAAGCGGGGTGCTAGCATATCCAAGTGATTATACACCTGGTTCGTGTACTTTTGTTACCGATTTAGAATACTGGTTGACTGAATTTTCCAGCAAAAAGAACAAAGCATGAGTATTATCTACAGAGCCAATGGACACCACCCTCTGTGAGGGGTCCATGGTCTCAGCTGTTGCTTGGTCTGGATCCTGCTGGATGCTGTGGTATAATTATCACTTATTTCAGTGGATACAGAATTGTAATTATATTTCTACGTCCACATCCGAAGAGACAGCCATGAACCACAGCTTCATTCTGTCTGTGACAAGTATGAAAAAATAGAATTTGGCTGTGAAAGTGTAAAGCTTGCAAGGATTTATACCACGTTATACAAGCAAGCACACTACACAAACGATTTAAGAATTTCTTATTTGAAATAAACACAAAGGTTTCACACTCCTGGGCAAACTGAAATAGCAGGAAAAGCAGTTGTTCAAGATCATACTCCATTTCTCAGTTGAGGGCTGCCTAGCTTTTCTGACATGCAGATAAAGGGCTCGCAAATCTTCCACATGCCCTCGGCTCCCGTCTCTCAACATGGTAACAGCAGAAGTCATTTGTGAAGCAGACGTTCTGCTGTGAGAGTGACCTTTCTGACATGATGTGCAGTCCCTCACTTGACCTAAAAAGCACTTTGTCACAGTGCGTGCTGGACCAAGTTCTGGTGAACAAAGACCAATTCTTTCTCTAAATCTCTGTGGGAGATTTTGTTGTGAACAATATTGAGCTCGACTGAGAGCCTAAAAACAAAATGTGCCCCCCCAGAGGATTCAGGTTAGACTGGAAACCAGATCTCCAGATCAGACCAGTGCAACCTGATTATGCCATCTTGTTTCTTCTCTTTTTTCTTTTGTTTTCCATAACACCAAATGGTTTATTCAAGGATTTATTTAAAGATATTATTGTCTCTGGATAAATCCTCTATTACTGCCACCAAGAACTGAGCCAATTGCTGTTCTCTAATTCATTGCTGACATCCATTTACTGAGCTCTGTATGAGATGAGGAAGTTGGGAGATAAGTGAGAATTTTTGCTAACTTATGTTATTAAGTAGATTCCATTAGGCCTTGCATCTTTTCCTTCAGGGACGTCGATTAGAATCTTCTGAAATGCAAATAATCATACTTCAAGACAGGAACCATTTCAATGTGAAAAATGTTTGCTGCTGAGAGAAACCAGAGGCAATGAAGACGACAAATCATCACAGCACATGACACAGAAAAATCCTTTGGAAAATCCCTCCGTGTTGCCTTCACCTGGATCAAAACCACATACTGGGTATACAAGTTATCGAGATATCTCTGCTTTTTAATAAAATAATACATCATCTGGTAAAAAAGAATTATATACCTTAAAGGCTCCCAATGATGAGTAGGCAGCCGAAATGCACAGGTAAGACATGTTGGCAAAAGTGAACAAAACCACATATTCAGGTGCTAGGGAGGTAACAGCGAAAGAGGGCACAATGTGGAATAATGCCTTTTAATATTAATATGTACACTCCAGGTTTGCTCTTCAGGAAAATAATTCAACATCTGGTCTAGATTTGTTGGATCTGCTGTCTGGGGTAGTTTTGTTTCCTAGTGCTGTTCAGGAGTTCTGTGACAAGCTGTGCAACCAGAGCATCTGTGCAACCAAAGCAGACTAAGGGTGGCAGCCTGACTGGTGACTGGGAGTGGAAAGCCAGACTGTCCAGCCCAAACCTGACAGTTTAATGAAACTAATCTAGTCTTTTCCTCCTAGTGTGCATTTACATTGATACAATATGAATTTAATTTTAAAAAAAGAAAAAAAAAAAAAAAAGGGCTAGAATTTTTCCATTCTCTGCTTTTTTTTTCATTATATTGTATATTACAGTTCTTTCTGTGGTTCACAATTTATTCCAGGTATGCCTGGTACCCTTAAATTGAGGCAGGCTGCTTCATCAGTAAGCAGCATTGCTAATGAGATTATGTTCTTTCTCAGCTCTTGTCATTGTTCCCATTGTAAAAGCCACATTTTAATTTCTAAAGCCAAAAATAGTTAAGTTGTATTTGACAGTGTTCCTTTTTTCCTGTCATATTTGCAAAATGCTTTGTCCCCTGGACTTTCTTGCGTACTTCCCTTTTCACGGGGGACTTGCGATGACAAAAGAACTGCAGTGTCCAGTAGGTCCCATGGTTTCAGTCTCTTGCGATCCTGTGTAGAGCAGATCTCGGCAAAGTTTCAAAGATGGAAGAAGAGAACAAAGAACTTTTCTAGATGTCAGGTAAAGCTGATTTTTTCCTGAACACCTTTTAAAAAGAAACATTCCAGAAAATTGCTACCTTTCTACATTTATTTGAAAAACTGACATATATGACTAATGGCTGGTAAATGATCCTATACCCAAGCTTGGCAGGAGACCACAGAGCACAAGTTGCATGCTTCACCACACCTTCTTCTCCGAGAAGGAAACCAGAGGGGACTTGTAGGGAGCCACCTTGTTAATATTATTGTCCTGCATCAGACAGTTCAGTGTTCTGAGCCATTTGGGTAATGCAATTCTCAACACAGGAAGGACATGGAACTGTTGGAGCAGGTCCAGAGGAGGGCCACAAAAATGATCTGAGGGCTGGAGCACCTCTCCTACGAGGACAGGCTGAGAGAGTTGGGGTTGTTCAGCCTGGAGAAGAGAAGGCTGCGGGGAGAGATTATTGCAGCCTTTCAGTACTTAAAGGGGGACTATAGGAAGGATGGGGACAATCTCTTTAGCAAGGCCTGTTGTGACAGGACAAGGGGTAATGGTTTTAAACTAAAGGAGGGAAGATTTAGACCAGATATAAGGAAAAAATTTTTTACAATGAGGGTGGTGTAACACCGCAACAAGTTGCCCAGAGAGGTTGTGGAGGCCCCATCCTTAGAAACATTCAAGGTCAGGTTGGACAGGGCTCTGAGCAACCTGATCTAGTTGGGGATGTCCCTGCTCACTGCAGGGGGGTTGAACTAGATGACCTCCAACCCAAACCATTGTACGATTCTATGATCCTATAATTCCGACACCTCAACAGGGGAACAAAAGATAATTAAAATCTCCATGCAGTGCCCAGCTAACCCCTAAACTCTCTGATCCTGTCTGCCTTCTCTGTAGTGTTGCTTCTTCCCAAGCACCTGACAGCCACAAAACTTCTTAAAATCAATGGGTTAATGTGGAAGATAAAGTCCATCAGCTCCCGAAAGACATCAGAATAATCACACTGATGCATGTAATAAGCCATAGTAAATTTGACATGGGCACAGTGCTGCTATCATAGTACCCTCACAGATCAGGTCAGTCATGATCCACTGCCCCCTTCCAGAGCACTCAGAATAAGGCTGTGCTGCTCCCATTGATGTGGAAGCAAATAGCGTCAAACCAGCATTCAGCACAGGTTTCATTGTGCCTGGCATTTTCTGGGCTGAGCTTTGTTACAGGCTATTAGAAGATGGCACTGAAGTGCAAAAATGAGATTTCACTGTGCTGTGAAACTCCCACAAAAGAGTGGTAATTGAAATTACAGGTTTGCATGGAGGCCTATTTGTTAAGATGCTTGGCTCCATTTAGAGGCGTGCCTTGCAAGAGAGGACTGTTGTCAAAAAATGACCCTCCCTCCCTTGCAGCTGCACCATTTTAGGGAATTCAATCCACTGGAAAGTTCCGAAGATTTGGGCTTCTTCAGGCATGTGGCAGATGGTGGATCCTTGAGTGGGTGCTTCTCAGATGGAAACTTTGATGGATCTTTGCAAGGAAGAAAGGCAGGAGCTAGAAACGAAGCAGTTGTAACTCTAAGGAACTTTATTGTTGTGCGGCTGACTGGGGAAACATTTGTGAAAAGTGAAAAACCAGGGTGGTCCCACAGGCAGGCTGTGGGCATCACCCAGCTCATGGAAGTTGTCCACCCATGATGACCCCTTTGCTCTGAGGAGATAAGAACCATTTGTCAGGGCAGCAGGTAAAATCCAAAAAGCCCTTCACAACTGTGTGTAGCCCAGTGTTTAAACCTATAAATCACAGTCTCCACAGCTGGCATCCCTCCGCTAGCCCTGGGTGAGGTTGGACCACCCTGAGTCAAGAACAAAAGAAATACATCATGGCCAGAATCCAGCATCCTTTCTCTGGGCCCCACTCACCCAGCCACAGGAGACGAGTACGGAAACCAAAGTTACTGCCAGACTCCTTCTCCCCTTGTTCCACTGAGCTGAGATTTTTACACCTCCTGTTACAGCTTGCTTGCATGGAGGTACTACAACCTGGTTACCACACTTTGGCACTTAAGTAACAGTTCTGGTCAGAAAATGAAGGAACAAAAATAAGTAATCTGAATGTTTCTATGTTTTTATTCCTTAAAAAAAAGGAAGCACTCTACCACAACGACAACATTCCTTCTAAAATCCTTGTGCAACTGGATTATAAGGGAAGACACAAACTTGCCCTGTAGCTTAGTGGGTTGTTCCCATTAGGCAAGCCCCATATATTTCCATAACTCAGTATTTCAGTAACTGTGTTAAGCCACAGGCAATGGTAGAAAAGCCATGAGCATCTCCACTGTCTTCAGCAACTTTCCTGTTCTCTGCAGCTTCAGTTCCCTTGGACCTTCATTAATCAGTTCATTTACTTCCCCAGATAAATAAAGTTCCTGGAACCCACGTAATGGGGGAATTTCCACCTCTGAAGGCATTTTGTGGAAGTTTAGTGTAGTCTTATGCTTTTTTGTTAAAGAGAAACCTCAGAGCTTCTCAATGGAAGTGAGGTGCTTCAGCAGAATGCTTATAAACGGTTGTATAAAAGAAGATAAAACATTAAAAGTGTAAAATTAAGGAAGAAAAATAAACTGGGGAAAACTGAGCTAAACCCTGGTCCCACCAAAGTCCAGAGCAGACCCGACCGACTCATTTCAGCCAAGTCATCCTCATCAGAACACTACATGAGAAATGTCAAACCTGACTATGTAATGAACACCTTAAACAGTTTTGTGTTACCATATAAAACAGTATGTGAATCTGTTAATGACTCCTTTAGTTCTTTTCCTTTCCTTTCTCCCTCATTAACAAACCCTACTTAATAAACTTTGATACTGGGAATATATGAAGTTATGTCCATAAGGCTATAAATGTCTCCAGTTCATAACCTGCAGGATTCAATGCTGCAAAACAGCAGCCTGTAGCTTATCTTTTGCTTCTGCACTTGTACTTTTCAGATCATTTCTGTCTTAGTGTGGGTGACTCATCACCTTGTAAATGGAAAAGATGTTCTATCATTTCAAAATTTAAAGTCTCACAACTCTACCGGCTGTCCTGAGATGGGGTTTGGGTGGCACAGGTTGTCCTGCAACCATTTGAAAAATAAAATTATAAGAGACTTCGAAAAGCAGCATTTGCAGTAGGACTTTCCAAGGGATAGGGGTGCAGGGCTCTTTTGGGCCAACAGCTGAACAAATACAGGAGTAAACAAGCATTGTCACTGGAATGAAAACATCTTTGCTCAGAGAGTGCTAGCAGCCTGCTGGAGGATTTCAAGACTACTGTGCAGTATCATTTGCAAAAGTAGCATGTTTTCTACTTTCCATGCTAACAAGTAATTGACATGTTGACTAAAATCTCGAGTGGCAGCATACCAGTGTGACTTAGACATCTTCATTAGCTCATTGGCTTTTTCTACATGCTGAAGATTAGCTGCTAGCTTTGTTCCTGCATTGCATGGCTAAAGTAGGCTTGCTTGTGCCACGTGCCACATGGGAACAGTGGGCTCAGCTGCCCTGCATCCCCCCAGGAGACATCCCTTAGGCACAGAGTCTCCCAGGGCTCCCAGTGGGACCATGCAAAGGGCATGGACAGTCTCAGGTCTTCCATTCCCTTTGGGAGAGCCAGGTCATGCCAGTGAAGCGGACCTCTAATTAAGGGCTATATGCAATTTATGCACTTTCGCTCTAACTGCTTGTACTTTTTCTCTATTCAGAGATGCAGTGCAGACTTCAGCAGAGGACAACCCAGCAAAGGTGTGATATCTGATCACTAAAACTGTTTATATCAATGTGGTGACTGTCTCCAGCTGGAACACAGTAATGTGTTTATTAGTTACAGGAACCTACCTAATGTGTCCCAAATATTTCCTGCTTTCAAAATATTACCCAGAAAGAAAAATTTTACAGATCAATGACAATTTTTGGGTTTCTCTCTGGTTTTTTTCCCTGCTTTCCTTCCCTTTTCCTCCCAAGAAAATAGATGGTGATAGATGATTTCCGTTTTCATGTACATCAAGGCAAGTAAGAAAATAAGACATGAGTTGACAAACATTGTACAGAAGGTAAGCGACTAGCATTTTGCAGCTAAATATATTTTATGGAAAACATTAATTTACATTGTAGGAGATGCAAAACTCTCAAACTTTTAAAGGAAATGAAATTATAGCATTCCCAAGCCAGTACAGAGAATTCAGAACCTTTTATTCTTTGTTTAAATTGTGAAGAGGCCATCAAAACAGATTTATGTTAAATATAGAGAACAATCTACATTCCTTGATTAAACCTGACCTTTGACTAACAGGGGGAGAAAAACAGTAGATTGGAAACACATTTCAAAGGAGACATCTCCACTCAGGTTTTCTTTTCCTTTTAACAGCTTCATCTACAAACCTTTGAAGGCACAGAAGTGTTAATTCATCACCATTAAGGAATACAAGAAACTTCAGAAGGACCTGGAGATAAATAATGAGTCATTATGTGTCTGAGGAGAGACTTTTTTACTTAATACAGAATTTAAGTGTTTATACGTGTTATCTTCAATGAAAACATGGCATAGCACCAAACAACTTACATTATATTCCTAAACAGTGGCATTTTTTTCTCCTAACGTATAATATATTGCAGTTCTCCCAAAATTTTGGAGGAAAAAAAAGCCTTTCATGAAGTTTTTTGGTTTGTTCTTTTAATCTTGAGTGACTTCTGCGAGGTTTAAAAGACAAGACATAACTTTGTCACATTGTATATCACTTCTGATATTGCACATGGGAAAAACCCAGCCTGCCCTGAGGAAATTATTGTGACTTCTAGCTCTAGTGCACACAGTTGGGAAGAGGGCTTAATTCTGCCTTGCCACAGAGTGCTCATGTTTTGGCGCTTCCAGGTTTACTGGCTCTTTACACATACTGCTATAACATCTTACAGCACATAACTTACTATCTTTTTCATGGCCATCTTCTAGGTATTGTTCAGCAGACAGGTGATAGTTAAGACCCTGTCTCTTCATTATTACTTTGGTGCTCCATCATTTGAGGGAGTTGTCCTCCCTTTCTCTTGGGCTTCCCATTGCATGCTCAGTTGCTACAATTCTGTGTGGGTTGGGAGCTACCCTTGTAAAAGCTGGAGAGTTACAATCCTACTTTTCAGCAGTTCAGATATGGAAAGAACTCTACAAAACCCAACTGTGAATTCATCCTGAGCTGTGTCTGAGGTGTGAAAGGGCTAGGATCTTTTCATTCTTACAAAATGTTTCCATCTCTGAATTTCCGAGTTCAAATTAAGCCAGAAATAATGTAATCCTTCAAGGCAAGGTGCTCTTTCCAGATTTCTGGTGTATTGTGAAGGACCAAAAATCTTGAGACAGTCTGGATATGGACTTGCTACAGAAAATCATGATTTTGTGAGTGTCTTGGCTTATAGTCACTCTAAATTTTTCTTGCCAGGAGCAGGAATCATCTCATAGAGCCAAAATGTGAAATATTTCCTCACTGAGGAAAACTCTTGTCCTATTGAGTGGAGACACCTCTGTCATGTGAAAAATATTATCAGAGGCTGCCTTAACCCACCAGGACTCTGTGTGTTTGACAAGGATGGTTAGACTCTCAGGTTCAAGTCAATAAGCTGTAAGAAAAAAATGTCATGGAAACCAGTGGCACCACTGAAGAAAATAAGCAGTATTCACCAGGTGGAAGAGTATCTTTTTCAGACCATTAGGTAGGCAGAAATGCTCAAGTAAACCTCATTACATTACCTGGTGATGTAATCCATGTGCCTCACAATTAAAACACTTCAGTGGTGATTTAGAGGTAATCGAACTACATTAATTGGGAGTTTACTTGTTATGTGATATCTTTAAATAATTTTAGTGTACAGCAGTAAGAAAACAGAAATTAATTTGCCCACACACAATGTGATGATGCTTATTAGCTGTAATCACAACTACTTATGAATACAAACTATAGCACTGAGGGAAAATACCAAAAGCCAAACAATTTGAAGTTATGGAAACATCCTATTTTACAGTGAGGCCATAAAAATTTGTACAGCACTTCTCCACGCTGCATAGTAAAAGAAGGCAGTGTTATTTAATTGACATGCAATCACAAATGACCTATGGGGTTTTTTGTCTGTTTATGTTTGGTACCTTCCTGTTGTCTACTACCACAGCACCAATATATCTCCCAACTTTTTATGAGCCCATCTCCCAGAAAAAACTTATTTCTAGAGAGACTTACATCTGCAGGTCTTAGCCGCTCATCTTTGGGGAGGAGCCCTCTGAAGGTGCCTGTCTCTTCTCAAAGACCACAGAGAGAGTGGAGTTAACTGATTTATGCTAGATGTTCTACCTACATGGCGAAGTCAGGCAACAGGAATTCCACTCTGACATTCACCCAACCACCTGGTACCCACATCTTCCCTTCTCCACTCTCTAGATAATTGTAGTGAGGAATTCTGTAGATGAGGTACAGTTGTTTAACCTGCAAAAGATGTTGTGTTACTTCCTAGAAACAACTTCTTTCCCTGTTTCTTTGAAATGCAATCAAAAGCTAAGGCAGAAAAACCCTTTCTTTCTCTAGGAATGAAAATTACAACCTTTTGAAAAGTCTCATAAAAGCTGTGTTAAACAATTTCACTTACAGTTCACACTCCAGGGATCCCACATTGTATACATCTACGTATGGGGAAAGACACTTACCACATGCCTGCACCAGAAAAAAAAAAAACAACAAAAGGGTTTGGAAAAGAGAGTGTAATTTGCAAAGGATACTGTGATCAGGATGTGGATTGTATTCAACCTTCTTTTCTATTGCTGTTTTCTCACTCTTTGTTCTCAGCATTTATTTTTTAATCAACTCTTAAGAACATGTATTTAGAGTCACTTTATTGGGGCTGTTGTCTGAAAAAGAAACTTGGCTGTGAATTTTGCTGAAAGCTGATCTGCTTAAGCAAAGAATTTATCCCACGTCATATTCTTAAACTTTCATGAAAAAAAAAGATGTGAGTGAATTGCAAAATCTCTGCACTCTTAAGGTTTCCCAGCACAAGTTTATAGGGAGCATGGAACAGGTTGTACTGAGATGTCATCTGTTTGTATAGCATAATAAATTCCTCCTCCACATCCTTACCATTTTGGTTGTCACCAAACAGTTTATTAAAGGTCAAGCTCCCGAGTAGTTTCACCTCTGCATTTTGTTATGTGAGCTAGATTCCTAATGCTGCTGAAGAAAGATGCATCTCTCTTGCATTTGGCAGAGTACTCCTATTCAGTCCCTTCCTCTGCCTGCAGAGATGTACATGTGCATCTTCCCTCAGGGTGCTCCTGCGTGGTTGCAGGAGAAATGACCAGCATTGAGTTCCTCCTCTTAATTTTTGACTTTGGATAAATATCTGAATAGTGAATGAGACAATACATGGAATAACATTTCCAAACATGATGCCTGGCCTGCAGAACTTGTCCTGACTCAAAATGACACTGTCTCAGGCCATCATTCAGCCTTTCAGTGAGGGCACTCACTTCAGCATTGGGAGATCAGGTGTACTCTGCTTTACCCAGGCAAGGAACCAGGAGCAACTGCTTTTCAGCCACTGTTTTATGTGGAGGAGGGCTTTCCTAACAAGCTTTTCTCTTGAGCTTGGGCTACTTTATGTAAAGTGAGGTTGAACTCATCACCTGCTGTCATACCATTAGTGATATTGTTTGACTTTTTCTCTCTGCTGCTTTATTACCTTGCAAGGTAATAATTATAGTTACTTCTCCTTCTGTGCGTCCCAATCTACAAGGGGTTTCTTACTGAAGACAGTCCTGTTTTCATGGAGCTTCTTGTGCATCACCACAATAAAAGTTTCCTGCCCCAGTAAGGGGTAGAAAAGTGAAGTGCATGAAGATCTGCTTCAGAATTTGTTCAGACCTCTAAGATTGCAATGCAAGTGCCACAGACTGTAAATTAGGCCTTTCAATATAAGTGTTTATTTATTAGTTTTAAAGGCAGCTGAATTTGCTGCTTTGAAAAATCTTTAAAAATACATCTTCTGAAAGACTCAAACTGATGCTTGGTCAGAGTCTAATGATCTGGAAAACTGCTGGTTCAGAACCATTTGCTGATTCAGAACTGGTGAAAAAGATGCTTGGCCAGGCTGGTGAAAGAGAGGCAATACGCTAGTTAATAGCTGAGAGAAAGGCTCTCCAAGTCCACCTTTGACTTCTTTCGTGTGAAATACATTTTGTTGTCATGCTTCCCATGACATGTACAAATGGGGTCGCAGATCTCCCAAGTTATTCCATTATGCGATGTTCAGTCTACATAACATTGAATTGAAGGGATCGCTTTTCACTTCTGATTCTTAAAAACTGCACAAAGATGGGGTTTTTTTCCTCGCTTAAGTGTTTTCCCCTAGTTTTACTTTCACTGGATTTGCCCACAGAGAGCTGATATCTCAGGAAAGGGTGGGTCGGTGGGGAAGACAATCTGAATCTGTGGCAATGGTATTAGCAAAATCTGCACCTGATTTGAAGTAAGCAAGGGGGAGATGGGCGAGGCGAAAGGAGGTTCATACAGATGACTGAGATTCAGGATATGTTGGTTTTACTCTCAGATTAACCACAAAATTCATATCTGACTTGAGGTACTTTTCCTCATCATCTTTTTCCCCATTTATACAAGATAGTAATTCTATTAATTGTTCCATATAAGAAGAAACAAAAAGATCATTTCAGAAACTGGACTAATGAATACTAAGGAATCACCCACTAGGAAAATAAATGTAAATAAGGACATCAGCATTGGGAGAACTGCTTCCAGCAAGAATTGAAATTACAGAGCAGTACCACAGTCATACTCAAGGGAAGTACCTAAGGATGGGCTGCAAGCCATCCCTAAATGCATGTTTTATGTTAAGCACAGATTTTAATCCCATTTAATTCAGTGGGTCTTTAGCTGAGTGAGATCTCACAGTTAGAAACTGGTAGTTTCCAGTGATTAATATTCAGTTCCTATTGATATCAGCTTAAGCACGTGCAGTTAAGGATCCTAATATATAGCAGCCTCCTGTCCGTGTCTGTAAATCTTGCCTGGAGCCTTCTGAGATATCTATTAAACACTAAGATAATGTTTCTCATGATGGCATAAACCACCATTTCCCATGGAAAACCTGAGTGGAAGAGGCTGGTTGCAGGAAGAACAACAACAAAACACCAGAAAGATTTTGTAACTAAGATCCACAGTATTTCAAAGAATTTTTTTAAAAGCCTTTTTTTCACATTGTTTTTAAGTCCATTATATAGCACTGTCTGGCAGTAGAAAACATAACACTCTTCTGCTTGTAAAGTATCAAAATGCATTAGGTTAAAAGGATGTGTTCCATTTTCAGCAGCTACCATTTTTTAGAAATTGGATAAAGAAATCATTTTAATATCTGTTCTTTACTCAAGATTAACTTCTCGTAAAAGGTCTATTATTTATTCTTTCAGACTTTATTAAATATACTGCATTGCTTGCATCCTGCAGGTTACTTACTTCAGTTCATGATTAGCAAGAAATGCAATTATCTTAAAAAAAATTTGATACATATATACATTTTTGGAGGACATAACCATTGTCATTGTCCTGGAAAACACAATTAATCTCAGGTTCTTCAAAACAGCACTGCCCAGAGATAATCACCTTAAAAACTGATGGCAGTTTGACTTCATTTACTAACTCTAAGCAAGTAAACAAACATAGGTAGAACTGCTTAAGTACATCTTTGGGCAGTGTGCATGAATGGCCATGTTGCAAGGGCTTTGGTATTTTTGGCCTCTTATTCTTGTCTTATTAAGAAAATAAAAAACAAGACTGAAAAAAATCTGGGTCAAACTGTGAATCAGTGGGTGTCCTTCAGCAAAAACTGAGTAAGGATTTGTAGATATTGCTTAAATGATCGATATTTTAGACTGTAGGTAATTGACTCATCTCTCTAGATCAGAGCAAGGCTGTTCTCGAGCAGCTGCATTCTGGTATCGGATGCCTGGCTCTGCACACCAATTTTCCAAGGATCATTACATGCCTGCAACTGTTACAAGTAGTTTCCTCACTGGGGTAAGTTTTTCACTCTTATGCCAGTGATAAATTTCCTGAAATACCTGTTCCTGTAAAACTCTAATTTAGTGAAGTCATTTATCAGTGGCAGATGAGGTCCCTCTATACCAGACTTTGCTATGAGCAAGGTCCGCTGTGTACATTTTTCTTGCAGCTTTATTTCGTTATTGATTTTTAGAGTAACCATTTCATCCAGACCAAGGTATGCCACAGTGCCTCTCACCTCATTGTTTCTGCATCAGTCTGAATGCTCAGTAGACTTCTCCCTTTCTTTCATTTATATACTCAGCTATAAAATCCAGTGTAGCAAGCCCAGAGCCTTGGCATATTAGGTCAAGGAAAGGAAGAGAGGCACACCAGAGGTGACACAAGAACTCTGCAGACAACATATGTGAGTCAGTCTGATCCTGGTTTCCTCCTGACTACCAGAAGAGAGAGCTGCACCTGGAGCCTGCATTGCACACTCCTCTCAGGACATCTCTGGTCACTAGAGATAACAATGCCACCTTCACTCAAGTTCATCATAACTCCCAGGTGAATATCCAGGATGAAGCCATCAGACTCTCAGCTATTCTGATTCTGTCTGGCATGAAACACCATCCAAGACATAAAAAGCGCAAAAAATCCCACATATTGGGAAGAAGCTAGAAAAGAAAAACAGTTCTGTAGACTTTTTAATGTCTTGTTTGTAAATGTATTCTAGACTTCCACACCAAGATGAAATGAAACAATTAAATATTTATTTTATATATGAGAGAAAAACTAAGCTTTTGAATGCCATATTTTTTATTGTCTGATGGGGTAGTCTGCCTGCAAATAAGGGTTGCCTATAATTAAGGTATCTGGCCAAAAGTGATTAGTCTAGTTTAATTAATCATCTCATGTAATCTGTTAGCTAGCATGTGTAGATTTCTTTCTAATTGTACTTAAATCAACATTTATTTATATCGACCCTGCTAATGTCCCTGTGTGGTGTTAAATCACCCATGAAATATTATTTTACAGATTCTGCTAAAAACAATGTGCTTGGTTAATTTGAAATGAAATAAATTGCTTTTGGTTTTATGCACTGATAACATGACCCACTAAAAATCCCACCTCATTTGAAATGCTGTACTTAGCACTGAGGACACACTACTTGCTGCATGGGCACAGCTACTAGAGTTAGCCAGACAAATTTGTATAAGGTTCCCCATTGCTATTGCGTTGTGTCCCTTGGGTAAGTTAGAACAAACTTGCCATAAAATATGATACTTAAAATCAGACATTAGAGATGTAGCTTGCAAGCATTTACCCTCTCTGTCATTACCAGAAACAGAGAGGCTTGGTAAAGCTTGTTAAACGTCTCCAATATGTTGTGTATGAGTTTTTAGTTCACTGGCTGAAATGCAAAAAACAAAAGCAAACAATTTTGGGTATTGTGATATCCAGATATTTTGTTTGACTGAAAAATGAAACAGCCTCTTTAATTTTCAGAAAGGACTACCTTAAAAAATATAAGTAAATTATGAAATGAAATCTGAATATGTTTTATTTACCTGAGAAGCCATCAAAATTGATTAGACAAGCCAAACTTCAAAGAGTTGTTCCTTCAAAGGAGCTGCTGTGCAAGCAAGCCATCAGAAAAGCAGATGGAGTCCTTTTCCTATGAGAAAGTCAAATAGCACTAGGCATTATTTTGCCTCTTCCACACTCCTTTGTTTTCTCATATGTGTGTTCCAACCATAGACATCAGTTCAAAATGAAAATCAGTTTGTAGACCAAAGCTAACTATAGGACATGAACAGCTGTGGTGCACCAAGAAAAGTCTATGCACCGGTGAGAAAATAAATGACTTTGAGTAGCGAAAGCTCCAATGGCCAAGGGCTCCCCCCTTCCCCACCCCAGCACTGGACAGAGGAGCTGGCTGAGCCACAGCAGCAGTGATGGGGTGAGCTTGGAGATGGGGCTTCTTCCTTCTTCCCCCAAAGGCTCACCCCAGCTCTGGGCGCCTGCACCAGTGCTCCCAGCAGCTTAGCTGGCACACCTTTGGCCCTGGGATTTGGCTGCCGCTCAGCACTTCTCCCTGACAGCAAAACTGCAAAGTTGCCTTTACAAGGGGTAAGCAAATGATGAAAGACTAGAGGGGGGGGGGGGCAGAATGAGTTTTTTGGAATTTTTTTTCTAAGTCCTTTCTGGGGTTTACAGCTGGTTAAGCTGTAAAGGGCCATGGGGAGAGCCACGATGTTTCCTAGCTCTTGTTTACAGATCTTCTGTTCCACTGTCTCAAATGATTAGTAAAACTATGGATAAAAAGCAGTGCAAGACCTACAGGGGCATATGCTGATGGATGTGGAAAGGCCATGGAAAGCACAAATATGACACCCACTTAACTAGCAGATTTCCAGAATTTCTGAGGCATAGGTTGCAAATGGAAGTGTTACGAGAGCCAGCCTCAGCAAAACACAGTGCTTTCAGCCATGAAAAACTAATACACTTATAAGAAACTGATTAACAAGGCACACCATGTGCATTCATCTGTCTGGACAAACTCATCTGAATTTTGGGGAGGAAAGTAATCAATAATTCCACGTTTTTATACATCTCAGTATCCTACCAATGCCAGGTTCCCTGTTGAGCAAGCCAGCCCACTCCACCTGACAAATACTGGTACATAGTGGTCTAGAGCAGCAGTAAGAGTACTTCCCAAAAGAAATGAAGTTGCAATGAATCACTATGATGAATAGCCTGGGGCAACTGCTCATCCTGTGAAGGACAGTTTTAAAAATGTTTTTCTTTTCTGTCAATGAAATATTGTCCTGTCAGAAAGCACTGATGAATGAGTTACCCGGGATATGACCCATCTCTGCAGCAAGATGAGTCTGCCTTTTCCCAGGGAACACAACGTGAGACTTCAGGGCATTTCTGAAGCACTTTGATCCAGACAAGCATGCAGAGCAGCCTCCGGCTGGCACGGCTTCAGAAGAGCCGAGCCACCGGCTCCCTGTGCAGTGTGCTGCAAGAGTCATCAGAATCATGAGGTGCAACAAAAATTTGGTCATATAAGAAAAAAACATCAGGAGCTTGGGGCTGTAAAATGAAACAAAGGGCTGTAAGCCTGTTTCTAAATGTGGTAATCAAGACAAAATCAGGTTCATGTTTTCCAAGGGCATGATGAGGTTTCACAATGAAAATTAGGTCAGATCTGTGTTCCTCATCTTAAGCAGAGCTGATATCTGATTACCAGGCACCTATTCAGAACATATATGCCATTGTCATACATTTCATGAGTAAAGCAGATTTTGAAAAGTAGATCGAAATGGGAAAAACATGATGCTTTTAAAGAATGTGGCATGTTTCGTACAGATCAGTGCCATCAAACTCACAGCAAGAAAAACAGGATAAAACATAGACTGCTCAAGTTGCAAAGATGGCTGCACTTTTGGAGAACATTCTCCATCTAATTTGAGCCAGACTGGACCCTATAAAAACTACGGTAGGGTCGAGCAATTATTCTCATGTCTCTGAGAAGGTGAAGTTTAGAAAGACATCACTGGAGATTGCTAGGAAATGGCAAAGGATGGGGCCTGTGTTTCCCTCAGGCCAGCAATATTGGACAAGTCCTTGACTATAATACCTGCACGCTATGGGACTGTGATTAACAGTCAGTCACCACTGATTTTAGGTACAATTTCACAGCACAAGGTCCTTTTCTATTTCTTTCATAACTTAACAAAATGCTAATGTTTCATTAATGTTAATAATGAATTTTATGGCAACAATTTTAGTATTCATCCACTTCTTATCACAGTCCATACTCTGGTGTTTCTGGGTGTCCTGGCCAGGACCCTTGAGCTAAAAGGTAATTAGTGTTTCCCATGTCTGGAAAGATGGAAGTTTGAGGAACCTGGCAAGGATTCACCCCACAGCTTTGGCAGAGGAGAATGAGCTAAGACCACCTGCCCGCCGTCCATGCAGCTACCCCAGCCCCATCCACATGGCTTCCGTCCAGCACATCTTAACAGCATGGTGGCATCCACAGTCATATCCCTAAAATTTACTGGATAAGGCAGAAAATATCCAGCCTGACTTTTCTAGTGAAACAGCAGATTCTTTTTAGATGCATTTCAAAATCAGTATTTTCTCCTTTTCAGAGACTTAGTCCAGAAAGGATCAGATTTACGGTGGTAGCTAATTGAATCTCATAATAACCATGTAAAAAACCTAGCAAAGATGTAAGAGATTTGCATGTGAATTTGGACTCTCAAAGGGTTAGGATTACTAGGGATATTTAAAAGGTACTACATGGGTGAGCTGCTTTTGTAGCAATACTGACAAGAAGCTAATATCAACAAATATCTTCAAATTTTGCTGCTAAAAAGAGCTTTCCTCATATGTTTTTACCAGCAGATGATGACAAAATTTCTTCCCTAAGAAGACAGGTTTGGGACCCCAAGCATTGTGCGCCAAAGGAGCTCACCTGGCCAGGTGAGCAAGGCTGAGCACTCCAGCCTGGCTGCCCCACTGCTGCCGGGGAAGCCATACTGACACCGAGGGGAGTTGTGAATATGAGCACTGACAAGGGCAGAGATGCTCGTGACTTCCATGTGATTAATGCAAGCCATGCTTGCAAAAGCACATGGCAAACCCTGACCCGCATTAATCACATTAGGAAAGGGGATTATTTTGCCTGTCACCGTGATTAGACTGTGTCAGAAGGAAACTTTTTCCATGTTTGCAATTATTAATATTTGCTGAAACGCTTTAAAGCATTATTTAATTAAACTTCTTTTGACTACAAATAAGGCCCTATCTCTTGCTCTTTTCACCCAATTGTCTGTGTCATGCTGATGAGGGTACTTTTGTCACATCAGTCTTTGTGGGGCTTGGGGGTTTTTTTGCTAGTTATGGAATTTTTAGTGTTTTTTGATGAAAATGAATTCTGAGCCCTTCTAGTCTCTGAATTGTTTCACCCTGCTGTATGAACAGTAGGTAACCATGGCACGCAAGAGATCTTTCACAGCATCTGTTTTTCCCCTGCCTCCTCAAGGGGTAGCTCACAGCTGGCCAGAAAACAAGAATTCTCTTTCACACAAAAAAAAAATCACACGTGATCTAGTTCCATGCAGAAATGAGAAAGAGATCTTTTCTAGAAAGAAAAAAAATACACATCAGGGAGAGCTTAGACAAGCCAGTGAAGACTGAGATATGCAGCATCAGCAGGAGTTTGAATCTGGGTCTGCTGCATTTCAGTCCTGAGCTCCCTCCCTCCCTCTGACCCGAGCAAAATTAAAGCAAAAGACTTTATCTAAAGAGATGTCCTTCTGTAGGGTTCTTCATCTTCAGCCAATCTACATTTTGCAATGGAAAAATGTTTCATACACCAAAACATCAGTTAATTGCAATATTTCTAGGAAATAGACATTTTTAAATGCAAAACTATTCTGAATCAAGCTGGAGACCTTGCTTCCAAACAGTATTTTCTTTAGTTATTTGTTTGAACTTCAGCACTGATCCATTAACTTATCAGGGATAATGGAGAGCATGTTGCTTCTTCTGTTACAGTGCTAATGTATAGCATTTGTCAGATTTGGTAATTCTCTGTTTACAGGAAGACAACATTTACCAGTCATTAGTCTTTATCCTTTTCATCTTTTTGCAGCAAGGAGTGATCTGTATTTTCTCCACTGGAGTCATTGAGATTTGTAAGCCATGTAGCCTTGGATCTGATATTATTCATGATGGGAACACTCTTTCAAATTAACTTATTGGAGAAAAATGTAAATCAATTATGTTTACAGCTCTCAACAAACAGAATTAAAATCTTCCACCAGTCTGCTTCCAGTTCCTAATCATTTGTGTGATTAACCCAGTGTCTGGGATTTGTAAGACAGCATGAGATGAATTGCTTTCTCTTCATTATCTGACATTGTTCAGTTATTCCTGAAGCGTCCTAAAAAACAGGCAAGAAAACAAACCCCCCTTAAAATCATTATCCACTGAGAAATGGGTAACACCCACTGCCATTCCTCAGGATCATTGTGCAGCGTATATGCAAGTCAGAAGGTCACGCTCTTGAGACAGCAAATGAAGCAAAATCAATCACAGGCCAAGAATAAACATACGACCAGCCTGGCTCTGGTCAGCCGGCTCATGAAGGAATGTGAGTGAAGGAAAGAGCATTCGGTATATGATATATAGAAATGCAATTCTTGAAAACAATGAGCAACAGCTGAAGAGGTGAAGCTCTAAGCGCCACCTACCTGTTCCCTACAACATTTTAAAATGTCCTCTGCAGTATCCATTTCCCATCGATTCCACTTCATTTGGACTGGTACAATAAGGAAGCTTTGATGATCCCCAGGGTCTGCCTGCTTTTGCAATCATGTTAATAAACAATCCCTAACCCACATGAGTGATTTGGTTCCTGGCTCTGAAGAGCCCTTTGGGGCCAGAGGGCTCTGCCCCGTGCCACCCCACAGGTCCTGCTCCTGGGCTGAGAGCCTTGGGGGTTGCATCCAGGCTTCCCATCCCCCTCCTGCAGAGAGGAGGGATGTCTTTGGGCACATCTGAAAGACAGTGCATGGGGATTTGCCAGGATACTAGGCCTGGAGGTCTTTACCTTTCTGTACAGTGACGTATCACCATTTTTAACACTATTACCAGTTTTGTCATCCCAGCACTCATGTGAAGCAGAAGACTATAGCTGCCCCATCATACAGATGGGAGATTGATTTGGAAGGTTTGAGAGCCCAAAGCCAAAGCGCGAAGGCTCCCTATGTAGATAGCTTCCACAGAAGAGCATTATTTAAGAAGAATCCAGTGTGCTGGTAGTGTCCAGAAGCCCAGACAGCTTTTCTGAGATGCAATGGCTGGGCTAACCCTGCATGAGAAGTCATCCCGAGCTGTCGGGCAGGCTGTGCTTACTCCACTGCAGGAAGAGTCTGACCAGCCAGAAGCCAAGGGACAAGCCCTTCACCCAGAGACAAGCCTCCACCCAGCAGGGAACGAAGGGATGAGCCTCCACCTCTGCAAGAGCCCTGGCATATCCCACTCTCTGTACGCACGGGCTGCCACAGGACACGTGCTGCAAGCCCCTGCACCAAAATGCAGGTGCATGCAGCAGGAGCGCGCTGTTCTTAGAAAGAGCATGCTGTTCTCAGCAGCCTTCATCCAACTCTGAGTTTCAACAGCCCAGATCCCTCACATCCTTATGTAAATCTCTGCTCATTCTAGAGTTTGACAAAATACATACCTTACACACAGCCTGTACCAATATCTATAAATCCAGCATTTACTGGCTTGATGCACTGATAAAATATCACATTATTTCATCCAACCTTATAATCAGAAAGTCAGAATTACAGCAAATGGAATCTTTTCTATCCCGTTTTAAAAGGTCTAATTATTTTATTACTCAATGTATGTACATGCGGATAAGTAATAATTATTCCGAGTATTATCCTGCATAATAAAGCCAGTTAATGCTCAGAGATAATAGTACAGAGACAGCTCATTATACTGATTTGTACAAAAATAACAGAGTTATTTTTTTCTTCTGAGCAAACTTGGTCTGGTTTGATAATAGCAAGTTTCAATCACTTCTTTATTTGCTGAAAGATTAAACTATGTGAAGCCAGTATAGTGATTATTATTTCAACGATGAATCACCATGTGCTTTTATACTGGATTCAAAGAGGAATTAGCCATCCAAAGGGTTTGAAGACAAATTCGTCTAAGGCGACACTAAAAGAAGGATGATCCTGAAATTACTGCATCTGTTTATAAACAGCCTTCTTACAGGAAATGTCACTTATGAGTTTGTGTTGCTAACAGCTGAGAAAACTCAGATGAGTGTGAAGAGGAGGAAACAGTGATGTTTTCCAGTATCTCAGAACCATGCAAGTTCAAGACGTAGAAAAACCAGTTCAGCCATGGAGCACATTTGGTTTCACTAAGGCTGAACCTGAAGCAGGACAACTGCAACACGAGAGGTGGCTTTCCTGCAAAATGAAGACAGCATTATACCTTGATAACCCAGCTGCCCAGCATATGCCCTGCTCTCTGGTGGATCCAGCAGCACGCTGCCCTTGATGCATGTAAGGAAGGGAAGTCCTGTGAGAAAGCACGTTTTGTTTTTCCAGCCCTTTTTTCTTTCATTTCCTCTGATCTAAGCTTGCTTCATTCAGCTTCTCCTTATCTAATCCCCTACTCCACTATTGCCCTGAAATAAAAAACTCTGGGGAAAAAAAACCCTGAAAATATAAAACAAACCCTTGTTGCTCTTGGCTCCTTTCTGTCTTACTCCCATTTGGGTTTTCCCGCCTGGAGGCCATAGGCATGACATGGCCCAAGGCCACAGGCAGGGCCACCATGAGACCAAATGACCAAGCCCAGGGGGCTTGAAGCATCAGCCAGCCCCATGATACACAAGCCACAGCACTGCTGGTGAGGCACAGCAAGGGTTTGGTTTTTCCCAGCACCAGGAATTCCTCTTACCCCCAAAAAAGGATGGGGCAGGGGAGCTTAGGGCGGGTGTAAGGGGTGAGGCTGCCCGCCAGTGCCTGGGTGAGGCCAGGATGGAGGGGGACAGCCTGCCCGTCTCGTCCACATCCACTAAGGAGAGGGGTTGTTTCCCAGCAGTAACCTCTGGGTCACCGGCAGACAAGTTCAATGAAAATGCTGAGGGCAGGTTTCCGAGGAAAGGATCAGACACCTCCACTGGCACCGGCAGGGAAGTCAAACCAGAGGAGTGGCTGCAGATCCTGACTGGACACTCTGCGCCAGCAGCAGACACGTGTTTCTGATGAATACCCGTGTCTGCACGTTTGCTCAAAGGTGTGACGTCTCTGTCTCACATTTAGCCACCACCTTCTCCCCATTAATTGTGTTTAGGAGGGGCTCTGAATCTTTGCCATACCCATTGCTGCTTTCCTCGAGCAAGTCATTTATGGCTGTAAATGTATAAGTTTGTAATCATTGTTAATTTTGACTAATTACTAAGGCAGTTGTTCCTTCTTTAATACCAGCTTGATTCAGAGAAAGTGTTTGGAATGGGATTCCAGTTGGAAGAAAAGCTGCTATTAAAGCTAAGCCAGCCAATGCCAGCTGCTGTGAGTTACTGCCAAATTGGAAGGCATACAGGAGGCTCGCAGCCCCTCACCTGGGGAAGTGCTCATTTGGTCCCTGCTGTGTTACCAGTAATGCCCCCCCGGGCCGTGCAAGCAGCCATGGGAGCAGGCAGGGCACCACACCAGAGCTCCTGGGTGGAGACATGCCACTGCCTGCCCCTGCTGCAGCTGTCACCTCCCTGGGCTGGCAGGGATCCTCACGACACCAAAGCCATGCTCCATTGAGGAGCAGGATCCTGGGAGGACTCAGGAGCTGTAGCCACTTCAGTGATACCCACAGGTCACGGTGCATGACCTAAAACAGAAGAGCCTGGTCAATGTTACCAGTGGACAACCACCTCCATCCCACACTGTGTGCTGCATTACCGGTACACAGAGCTTCCTACTGAACTCCCAAAACCCAGCCTCACCTGCCAGCCTCTTGCCTAAAATCCCCACTGAGAGATTCCCCACAGAGCTGGGCTCCCCCATGCCCTCGATGATGGTTGGTTCCTAACCTGGATGATTAGATCAGAGACCAGCTAAACTTGGCTATTTTGGACTTTGTACAAGTATCTAATTTATTTTCAGTTTGCATAAAAATATTTTGAAAAACCTCCAAACCCAGCAAATCTACCTGTGGGAAGAACTTGGTCTGATTCCGAATGAGCACTGAGGAGCACAAACATTCTTGGCTCTCGGGGACAGTTTTGACCAGAGGATCACCAACCACAGCATCCCCACAAGGTCCCCCGGGATGCCTCATCCAAAGGGAGGCAGCTCACCCCACACCTCACAGACCAACATGGGCAGTGGCTGGGGTGGCAGCTGGCGTCTCCCCCAAAGCCAGCTCTGCCCTGGAGTTGTGCCCTGGGAGCAGGGCACAGCTGGGCTGAGCAGCAAGGAGGAGACTGACTCACTGCCACCTTCCTTCCTTGTGCGATGGGGGCTGCCAGGGCAGTGCCAGAGACTTCTGGCACAACGACATACTTTCAAGGAAGGAAAATAATGCACAGAGGAAGAACTAAAAAAAAATCTCCATGGAAAAGGAAGATTTTCATTCCAAGCCTTTCTGTCTTGCATCCCTTGGAGTCCTGCAGTGAAAAGAGAAAATTATCCTTATACTGAACACAATTTCATAGCTCACTTCTGCTTTTAATGAAAACTCTTTCATGGGCATTTTTTCTGCACCAACATTTATGCATGTGCCCAGGGAACAGGAAGGTTCCCTTTAACCAGATGAAATACTGTTCCTGCCTCTAGACAGACATTATGGATCCTTGCAACTTCTATCTTCCAGCAGAGGAGGCCAAGACTGCGAATATATTTGTGGCCTTTGCATTTTTTCTACACCAGCCACGTGAGGGTGAGCAATGCTGCTCCTTGGCCGTGATCTGCCGCTGCTTTGACTGGAAGTCCAAGTGTGTTCTTGGGCCAAGGCACTGACCCGTCTCCATCACTGACACATGCAGTAGGAGTCTGGCTCCGCGGGTGCACGTGAACTTTGCCACCTTCTCCCCTGTATCTGGGATTTATTGGAGGAACAGTTCTTGCCCACGTCCAGGATTCCAGCTAGTCGATGACGCTGCCAGTTGTAAATCTTATTTCTACAGCACTGATGGGTTCCTTTTCTGTAGATTACAAAGGGCATTTTTATCATCCAAATTGCATGAGCCAGCAATGCAATTCACTGGAATATAGTACCTCTATAAATATTTCACAGAAAGGTGCCAAGTACTATAAATTGTTTCATACAGCCACTCCCAAACGCCACTGAAGCAATGGTACACACCAGAGGCATTGCAAGGCCTGTGGTCCAAAGCCTAGAAGGAGGAGCTGTCTGTCCCACCTGTTGGCAAGGGGAAGAAAATGCACTTAAAACCTTGCTCAGACAAGGTATTCACCAGCATATCACCCCAAGACTCTGTGACAGCTCTGCATTTTCATGGCATGCAATCTGGGAAGAATAGCATTGAAAGAGTAGGAAAAACCCTTCATATTTACAGCAGAGACTATGAGTCTAGCAATGACCCCCATTCCTGGGGCTCAGGAAACCTTCTCCTCCATGCTGAAGGAGGCCAACCAGGGATGGCATGGGGCAGGGGAGCGGTGCATGCTGCAGGATGCCCAGAGAGCAGCTGTACCACGTGCCTCTTAACGCCCTCCGCAGCCCCTTACATCTGTTTATACCCACCTCTCACCATGCTCTCCAGGGGTGATCTCTGTGCCTGCCTCCCTCCCCCTGCTGAGCAGATGTGCTTTTTATGCAGCAGAAGTTGGTACTTGCTCTAAGTAATAGATCTTTCCATTGGCACAGGGAGTGACAATCGTTTCTAAAAAAAAAAAAAGATCAGCCTGTTTTGGGGCTTATTGCCAATGTTCATTAAAAAGTTCATTTTTTATTTAAAGACATGGCATTTAAAGGACATTCTCTTTAAAAAGTTGGTGTTACAGGCCTTATGCAGTGCCGTGAGGCTGAAAAAAACAACCTGGAAATGCTTTGATCTCCAACCTGTAAATGCCTGAGGAGAGGTAGCAATAGCACATTGGGTCCTGAGTTGATGGACAAACAGTTCTCAGGAAACCAACACCTGAGCAGCCTGTCCACAGGAAAGAGTTTGAGTAATTTCCAGAAAGGCTCACTTGCAGTCCAGGACAGACAGATGGTACAAAGTTTCCTTTCTAATTCCCTCTGTGGCATGTTAAAAATAAGCCAGAAAGGCCACACAGATCCCTTGGAGCAACATCAGAGGCCCCTACTCCTTTGGACAGAGGAGCCCGGTGCAGTGGGTCCCGAGTTTCCCAAAGCTTCAGACGTTGGAGTAAAATAGCATCAATTTTAACAATCTCAACCAGGTTTGCAAATCTTAAGAAGGTTTGCTTACCTGCAAAGGGGCAGAGTTAAGGACTGTCTTTTTCCCAAGCCAGTCTTTCCATTTTTACAGCTGAAAAGCAAACAGTTCTGGTAAAGAAATGCCACCTTGGGACTGAAAAAACCATAGTCAGAACAAACACAGTTGGGAGTGGATTTGGTTTGATGCAATTTTCAGTTTCTTCCAGTTCTTCCCCCCAAGGAAAAGGTAAAGGTTAGCTGTGGGCATACCACTGCAGTCAGGAGATGTTTCGCTGGTGTGTTACACAGGGAAGAAGTGAACCCTTTGCAGTCCAAACCTCAGCCCCTTAAGGGCAATGGGTAAAGCCCTGCAGGATAACATTAGGATTTCCCTGAGCAGCTTTCTGTGCCATGCCAGAAGTGCCCTTCCTCACCATGCAGAGGACAGAAGGGGCTGCTCCGAGTCCCTTGAAGCTGGTCACACTGCCCAGGGAGGTGCTGGGAGCAGGGACCACAGGGAATGGCCCTGGGGATGGGTCCCCCTTTCCTGTATGGGGACGCTCACCAGCTCCCACCAGCACTCCTTTGGGCCCCAGAGGATGCTGCAAGGGTGCAATTGTGCTGGTTTTGGCTGGGATATGAGTTAATTTTCTTCACAGCAGCTAGTATGGCGCTATGGTTTGGGTTTGTGCTGGAAACAGTGTTGATAACACAGGCATGTTTTAGTTACTGCTGAGCAGTGCTTACACAGAGCCAAGGCCTTTTCTGCCTCTCCCCCCACCCCACCAGCGAGGAGGCTGGGGGGGCACAAGGAGCTGGGAGGGAGCACGGCTGGGACAGCTGACCCCAACTGACCAAAGGGATGTCCCACACCATATGACGCCATGCTCAGCATATAAAGCTGGGGGAAGAAGAAGGAAGGGGGGGACGTTCGGAGTGATGGCGTTTGTCTTCCCAAGTAACCATTAACGCATGATGGAGCCCTGCTTTCCTGGAGATGGCTGAACCCCTGCCTGCCGAGGGGAAGGAGTGAATGTTTTGCTTTGCTTGCAAGCGCGGCTTTTGCTTTACTTATTAAACTGTCTTTATCTCAACGCACGAGTCTTCTCACTTTTACTCTTCCAATTCTCTCCCCCATCCCACCATGGGGGAGTGAGCGAGCGGCTGTGTAGGGCTTAGTTGCCGGCGGTGGTTAGATCACAACAGACATCCAGTGATACCTGATTTAGAAAGAAGCCAAATGAAAGCCAGAGCGTGTGATCTAGCTTTCAATCACAGCTACACATCATGCCTTGTGTTCCCAAAACATCCGTGCTACAGCAATATGCTGTTAAGCATCACAGCTATTGGAAAATAGCAATTGAATCCCACAGGTAGCACCGATATGTTATGTTTATAGCTATCCCTAGCTCCCTTTAGGCAGGGAACAAAGTTTTGCTCTTACAAATGACTACACAATAACTAATTATATAGTGATCAGTTTGTTCTAACAGAAGGGGTTATGGTAATGATGAGACCCAGAAGTGATTATAAATCACACATAAGGGCCCTGCGACAGATGCAAAGAGCTGCACAGGTATCTCGCTACATATATTATGTTCAGGAGTGAGCAATAACATTATTCATTTTCTAAGCCTTTTTTCTGGAGCATTTTCAAGTTATAACATCTTAGTTACTTATAGGAACTTTTTTATAGTGGTCTTAAGAATGCTTGACATCAGTTTTTCTAACTTGAAAAGAAATAGCTACAATTTTTAATTCATCAAGTAGTTCTTACGGTAATAAAGAGTTGAATTAAGCAGAGTGAAATACAAAGAACAGCAAAGCTGATCATCTGGGATTCCCATACCAGAGGGTAATTTCAACTTTGTAGAATTAAACAAAACCACCACCACCACCCCAACTTGATAGGAATAACCAAGAAAACAAGCTGGGTCAAGACGAAGTTACTTAGTTGGCAATTCATGCTGCAGCTTAATTATTGCAATTCAAGGAAAGCTAGCAAAGCAGGTTTCATTCTGCAAAGTTTGGGATTTGCTCCCAGAATCCCCTTTGACTCCCTGGTTACCTGTGAGCTACAAAGATTTGTCGCAGGTAAGAGTAGAAGAGACAGCAGCTCCAGCCCGCAAGCGACCTGCTCTGCCTGGATCGTACCACAGAGGAAAAGCACTGTACTTCACAGCAAAAGGCAAGAACAACTGACTTCAAGGTAGTATCAATTTCTTAACTTGCACTTGATATTTGAACATTCTTGGGGTTTGAAGGACCTCCTGCACATCTCCCAGATCCCCATTCCAGTTCTCTAGATGTTTTCTCAGGAACTGCTTTACTCTCTCTTCCTTTGAGATTGATTTTTACATTGACTTTTAGAGCTCATCCAGTTTTTGAGATGGGGGGAATTATATTTTGGCCTATAGACTTGCTGAATATTGGTTTGAAAATAACTATCCACATCATAGGATGTCAATAACATCTAAATAGCTTTTACAGGATTCTAACTAGTGCTTCTAACTCCAAGTACCCCCTTGGCATTCCCAGTCGATATTCCTTGCTTGCTTTGTCTCACTGTATAGTTCACTGTGAGCTTTTATTGTGACATCTAGGAAAATCCCTACCACAGTTCAGGATTAGGGATCAGACTAGTAAATTCCTATAACATATTCCCTGGCATCTCACTTCTGGTTTTTTTTATTCTGAAAGCCATTAGCCAGTCTTTAAATCACTGCCAGTCAGCACAGAAGTACATACACCCTCAGCCTGGCTGCTCTTAATGCATGGAGGCTATAGAAGATGTTTACGAATAGCCAGGAGGGCACTTCTTGCTTTGGGAGGCAGCTGTGGCTTTGCAGAGCCAATGTGAACAGAGAAGAGGAAATGGAGACGCTAATTCCATCTGATTTACTTGTTCTGGAGCATCTCCACTTGGTGGGCTGCTCTTTCTGGCTAACACAAACACCACTGTGGGAAAGGAAAAAAATTCAAGTATGTCCTGAAGCAAGACAACCAGAAGAGGCTGCTGATGGATCTGAACAGTTAGGGACGGGGCTGTGCAGCTGCCTTCTTTGCTCCTTCAGCACAGGACTTCAACGCTCATAAACCAAAATGGATATTTCTCCATGATGCTCTGAAACCTGTTTGACCACTGTGTCAGGGATGCCTTGTGCCTCCACTCCAGGGCTTAAATCCTGTGACATCAAAACACCTTTAGTCTGGCAGAGTCTCACTTTTTGGTGTGGATATGCGGGGTTTTTTTTTTTTGAAAGGGCCACCTATTATGCTTAAGATGTGTCATTTTTTGAAGTTTTAGAGCTGCTTTTAAAACACTGCCTAAGCAAATACTGCAATAATCTATTTATTGTAGCAATGTGATCAGACACACCTCATGCTTTGATCTGCAATAGAGCAGGGTACAGACTTCATGCAGTGGCATCATATCCATACTAATCACGTGCCCACAAGGAACGGGTACATGTTTGTGCCTCACTACACTGCCATGCAGTTCCTGCAGCAGATTTTGCTTCAGATAGCTGACTAGCAAGGGAAGACCTCCCCCACAGCCATTTAGGAGAAGGTAAAGTGGCAGAATTCATATCCCTCTTCTCCAAAGACATGGATTATAGAGAAAATGTGGGTAGGTCTTATTGTTAGAAAGTGTCACGCTGTTCTCTGAGCAGCCGATCGTGACCAGAGTGCATGAGCTGAGGGGCTGGAGCAGTGGCTCTGGATGAAGAACGCTGGACCCTCCAAAGGACCTGCAATAGGCAGTTGTTCTTGTGTCCACTATGGTCTTAGTTCTTTCCCCAGCCTCTTCCTAGTTCCTGCTCTGCAAAAAGAGACTGTCTTACCACAAAGACTTTTTTTTTTCCTTTTCTTGTCATCTTTGTTTTCCTTTGCAATACTGCTGAGAGGTCACTCAAACTGTAATCTCATGTACCACAGGTTTTGTCAGTGATTTTTTGTGTTGTTTTTTTTTGGCTTAAGATCAAGGAGACCGGAAACACAACAAGTCAATACTAGATAAACTCCAGTCTCCATAGCAACAATGAAAAGTGTTTTCCTTCCTCAGTTTTACAATTCCAAGCGGAGGCCTGGTGAGAGGTTAAAATGTTTCCTAACTTACTTGCTCACTGCAGAGTTTTAAAAGCAGGCTACTGGGGTGAGTAGCACAGGCCAAGTGAGACCCGAGAAGCTTTCCTGAGCTCCAGGATGCAAGACAGGGGTGTGGGATGGGCAGGTGGGAAATAGCATTTTCACATCTGTAGGACTTGTACGCAGTAAAGCACACACCTGTGGCACAAATCACTTTGGGAGAAAGTGATGGAGAAGAGAAAACATAACATTACACAGTGCCACTCTTCCTCAGACTGACCGCCGCACCATGGTGGGATCAGGAAGGCAACACTGTACTAACTCCCCCAAGACTACGGGGCTGCATTGCTGTATTTGCACCAAAATCAAAGCAATTGCCTTGTCCCAAGTTACTGCTGTGAACTTGCGCAGCTATGCAGAATGCATGCTGCACGCAGGCAGTGCCGCACTCCTGAGCTCATGGGAGCTGAGAGCCACCGCTGACCGCCGTCTCCTGCAGCTACGTGGGTTTGATACTTCGTGCCTGTGTTCATGAAATGCTAAAATTGCTGAATGCTCGGGAGAAAAATTCAAGGAACCTGTGACCGATAAATTGAATTCCCCAGGACAGACTGGGGAATTTTGAGCCTGAGGATGACTGGACCCCACAGTTGCAGTCAACCTCTGGCACCAAGACCTCTGCCATGGCTGTGGCACTCTGCATGCTGGATTAGTGCTTGGCAGAGGCCCCTCCGGAGGAAAACACTTTAAGTACCAAGAGGTCCTTGGAACACCTTTCTATTTGTTTGTAAAGCCAGTTCTTCCTAAACCTTCTTTCCCTCCCTGCCTGCCAGCCTCCTGGGCAGGGGCTGCCCGTGAGCAGCATGCAGGGGCTGCGGATGTGCAGTTGTATGTGCCGTGCTCCTGCCCACGCAGCTGCAGCAACACATTAGTCACGCATCATTGACGCATCCAAGTCATTCCTGTAACAGGTGTTGATTCCCTCCCTCTCACAATCTGAGCAAAGTCCCACCATGTGAAATCAGCAATTAAGAGTGTGACAAGAAGGACAACAAAATCAGGCTGAAATACAGACACATCCGAACAAACCTTATTGTACCTTAGTGCACATAAAAAATGCACTTAATTTCTTTCCCAAGCTGATCTTCCAATTGACAATGTTAATTTGGAATAGCTGAATTGGACAGGAATGGCATATTTAACTCAAAAGAAAAAACAAAACAGAAGAGCTGAGTTTCATTGTTTATAAACTTGTAAAATTTGGAACTCCCCAAATGAGTTGTCCTTTTCACTGTACCTGAGGGACAGATCCAGCACCATTCTGGGAGCACTGTACAATACCAGCTGAATTTGATGAAGTTTTCCAGTGGTAAAGGATTGCAAGATTTTGCCCCAAGAGGCTAAGAAACTGTCATTTTAAGATATTTAGGTCAGGTCCATTTTCCCACCACCCAGTAGCATGTGCTCACATTATAAAGTTAAATAGAAATTCTCAGTTCAGTTCTAACTGGGTCTTTGATTAACAGGATACTTCCTACAGCTTTGAAAAGTTTTTAACTTACTGGATCATAATCAAAGGTGACTTTGCTTATGACAGCATGATATTGTTAACCTGTACTCGAGTAGTAGAGGGGATGTACAAGGAGGGAATCCGTGCGAGTAGGAGACATGGACTGTGATCAGCTGAATTGGTCCACAGTTCCTTACTGCCTCTCTACAGAGCCCAAAAATGGGGAAATTCAGATTCTTTTAGCAGCCCTCTTCAACCCCAGCCGGGCCACAGGCCCAGGACTGGGTGCTGGAAGACAGCGTGCCTTGGGTTCGGCCATGCGCAGTTTAAACCCCAGTCTGGTTGACAGAGCCTGTTGGAAGGATCTACCATGGCCCGTCATCCGCTTGGGTTACTCACTGATTCCTGACCACACCAGCCTGGTTTTGATGTGGGTCTCCTGTGCAAGGGAAAAGCATGGCCAGTTTCTGCTGCTCTAGTGGACCTTCTGTGCTATAGATTCTGTGCATTATTCCACCAGAGTTAAGCAAATTGATATCCTGCCTTTGGTACAACCCCCCAGAGTACTGCCAGCTTACTTTCTGCTACATGTTTTACTGGTTTTGCTGTTAATCTCTCAGAATAAACATATACCACTATTTTAGATTCTGTACTACTTGTTTTTCCAGTCAAAACCAGAAATAGTAACCTTTTAGGAAAAAATGGTAAATATGTTAGCTCACTTAACAGATTATTTAGATTTCACTTCATCCCTCTAGGAGTGCAATTGGCATAAAACAGAAGGCTCATCTGTGCTGGAAATGGTGTTGCAAACGGTGGCATTTCAACAAACTACTTATTGAGGGCTTTACAGTAGTAATATGCACTTGTCTCGATGTTCCTCAGCATTTATAACAAGTTGACAGATATTCATGATTAAAGGTCATTTTACTAAATAAGGATTCTTGTTTTACAATCTCAAGTACATGCTTTGAAATTGTTAGAGAGCAGATTAAACACTGAACTGCCCAGACACACGTATCCATTGCGTAGGATCATATATCACGTAAATGGGCTTGTTGAAACACCTGACATTTACTCATAACACACACTGCTCCAAGTGGCAAAACCATTCAGTTCTTAGTCATTTGTACATTGAATTTATATGTTGACTTATAGCTCTCAATCTCAACAAACAAAGAATACTTTGCATTATACTTATATAATGGTTGCATCTAAATAAGATTAAATTCTGTGATCATGTGCCTTAATTGGTAGACACAAACCACCGGAAAACCTGGAAGGACTCAGCACTGTCGAGTCTGTTCCCAGGGCAGAGCTGCGGCCACTGAAACTGCTGAAAACGTTCCTACCAAAGACAGTGGTTTTGCAGCAGGTATGTAACCCCCACAAACAAGAGCTGGTCATTTACAAATGCAATTATTGTCACTTCTAACACCAGACATTTGATTTGCGTCAGTCTTTACAGTGAACTTCCTGATGCTGTTCAAAGGGGAAGACTTCCCAGTACCACCATTCCTCACTGTGAGGCTCTTGGGTACCAAACACTGGCAGGCATGCCAAGCCCGGTCCAGCACCGGCACACAGATCAGTAGCAGGTGGGTCAGGCAGTTCTGTTATCAAAGAACCCCTACAAAACCTGTGTTGCTGCCATCTATACCCTCCAGCAGGAAGGATTTACCTTGAAACCCTTTCCTTTCCAAGAGGTCTGAAAATCAACAGTTAAGCAGGGTGGCACGTAGAGACATCTTTTGCCCTAAAATGGGAGATGTCTTTTACAGTGATTCAGCTTTCACCCTTCCTTAAAGGTATGCGGACCCTCGGTGTTCACGCTTGGGGTAAATCAGTCTGCTGAAGGATTCAGCCCTCCCTCTGCTATTAGTTTGGCTATAGAGAGTAAAAATTAAAACAGATGATAACAGGCAGGGAAAGGCATGGGATTGGTCCTTCACTAATTATTCAATATTTTTACCTAGAAGCCAATGAAAACTTGGCCACTGACTCATCAGTGAATAACCAGCCTCTCATAAATACACATCCAAGATGAAGAGATAAAGTCCACTAATAAGTCAAAAAGATTAAAGTGAGTCCAAATAGCTGAGAAATTAAACTCCTTCATAAATCATACCTTTGACTTGTTAAATTATTAATTTATTTTTAAGCGAGAAACATCCCATTCTAATAGCTCTTGCTGGACAGCCAATTAAAAAAGCAGAAACCCACATCATAGAGATAATAAAACACTGAAAGAATGACTTTTTAGTTGTTCTTTTTAAGATGTGTAACTTGTATTTTGCATATCAAAACTGGTAATTTTTAATGAGACAGATTTCTGAAAATTAATTTTTTGCTGATAAGACTTCAGCACATGCCTTTTTCAGCTATCAAAACCTTCAGCTCCCTCCAAGCCCCACTAGCTGCCAGGTGCGCACATAAAGTGTTACCACAGAAAAGGTTTAGCCAAATTAACCACAGAATTTTATCACTCTCTTTTAGTTCTAGAAAAGCCAAATGGATTTAAGACCAACAAAATACAAAGGATCTTTCTTAATGGGTAAGCTGAATGGAGAGAGGTCTTTTAAGGGTGGTAGGAGCTTTTCAGTGTTTAGTTGTATAACAGCAATCCATATCAACACACACAGAGCACAGCTTAAAACTTTGTGCTCATTTCTAACGTGATCATAGCTATTTTTCATTATACAGTGATTAGTATCTTTTTTCTAAGCAACTCTTTTGCCATTTGAAATAGCACGCTGCTTGTAGTTTTGAAGTAATTTTGATGGATGCTTTCCTTTGTTCATTATCCATCAAACCCTGTGTAAAATTCCCCACAAAAAGTACCCTATACCTTAAAAAAAATTAAATTAAAGAAGAAGCATCTTTGTCACTCTGCCTTTCTGTGGACAGGATGAGAAGCCCATTGTCTTCCTCAACTGTCATTAACCACACTTGTAAATCAAAGAATTTCACTAATGCATGGTGGTGTTGGTGTTGCAAAGCTTTTGCGGGCCCACCCGTGGCTGCCACTTGCGTTAGTGCTGCTCAGATCAGAGCATGCCTTACTTTTAGCACCAGCTGTCTTAAAGCCAGCAGTCTTTAAAGATGTTTCATTTCTATTGTGGAATTTTAGCTTTTGAAAGACTTGTTTTAAACAAGAATACAAATATTGTAGAAAATATGAGCTACTATTGGGAATGAAAGAAAACAGTTGTCAGATATACTAGAAAAGGGAATGTGGATATAAAGATGTTTACCCTCACCTCCAACTCACTTTATGTCTCATTATAAGCTTGTTTTACATACCAAATAGCAATTTTTCATTATAAATTAATTTAGCCTCTAGAAACGTGCATTATCTAGCTACATACATCAGAAGACAGATGCAACTAGTATTCTAACTAGTTTCATTGAACTAAGTTTCATTAAATGTGTTGATAAAAATAAGTACTCTGAATTGCAGTATTTGAAATAAATTTGAAGCAACTTGGATATTGACTGGAAAGAAGGCAAATGTGTACTAGCAATCAAGGAGTGGAAACAAACTCTGTTATCAAACACTGGTTTTGATATTAAAACTGAGCACACCTACTGATGAAAATTAGTGGTTAGTGCAACAGAATACAGCCTTATGCCCTAACACCTTGGAGTTGGAGTATATTTTTACAGCTTTTGAAGCTTAAACAGAAAAAAACTTTATGTAAGTGCAAACGGCAGTATCGGACACAATTTTCAAGCTTCGTGCACGCACACCCCATCTGCTTCCCACTTTGATGCTGGGGCAAGACCTAGGTACGTAGCAGGCCAGAAGGGAGCCGCCGTTCTCTCCAACCATGCCCTTGAAGCACCAAGAACCAGAACTTGTGAACCTCAGCCCTGCAGTCTGGATGTCATCTCCACCCTTCTATCCCTGTTCGGATTAGGCCTTTGAGGCTAAAGGATGTTTCTACCGTGCAAGCAGCAGAGGTTGGAGCAGAGGAAGATGTAGCAAAGTGACCACAATTTGCACAGGAGTCTTGCAATTGACATTTTAATAGAAATGAACAACCTGCAGCCTAAAATCCTAGCAAAGAATTGGGAAGAGAGATCAGGGAGAGAGAAGCAGGCTGCTCCCCACATTGCCCCCAGTTACAAGACAGGAGCAAAGCTTTGGCAAACAGCATGTTGTTACAACTTGAGACAGATGGAAATATGCTTACTTGTCAAAGCTGTTATCCCCCAACAGGAAAGAAATTATGTTGTCTTGAACACACTGTGGTTAACAGACAGGGAAAAGTCCAGAAATAGAATACAACTAATAATATAAAACTAGGTTCGGAATATGAAATGAAAGCTGTCTTTTGCACAGAAAAGGGGTGTTTCTTCTTAGGAGAAAGAAGAGTAGGACTTTTTTTAGTCACAATAGTATGAGTATTACAATAGGCACACGTTGTCCTGATGAAGACTTAACTTATCACCTGTAAGTTACGGATGTTTGTAATACAGTATTATCAACAGGATAATTTCTGTGATTAAGGAGTTTACAAATGCTGGTCTATATAAAATATTGAATAATATGAGATACTGAGCTTTTAAAGAGCCTTTGAATTCGAACTACAGCACATCCAACTCATGAATGGTTTTTTAAAATCGTAGATACTAACAATAATCTGAGTCTAGCTTTGAAGAGAGTGCAGAATTTTCTTTGTAGGTCAGTGGTTCCTTCAAGGTCAATTTAATAATGAACTACATCTTTTATTTTAAAGCACATTTTCACAATAAAGCTCAAGAAGAAAACCAACTTTCAATTTCAACAGCAGTATGGAAAAGGAAGTTTCAAAATGCTTCCGTATGCATTAAAACAATTTTTAAACCCTTTTAGTTTTTGTGTTCCGAGTCTTTAGTAATAGTGATTTTTTTATCAGGTTTGGTAGCCTCATCCATCAGTTCCTTCAGCTGCCCAATTTGTTCATCACGGAAGTCATTAAGTTTTTCTTCTGTGAGATGGATTCCATATACAGTCTTTTCTCTCCAGTTTTGTTTGTCCTCATTTATTTGTTGCTGTATCAGTGCTGCATAGTTCTAATGAAGAAGGAATATAAAGGTCACAAAAATTACAAATGCAGGATTCAGGTCAACTTTTTTTAATACCATTTTACCATAAAACACACTGTTTCTTAACTTTCTACAACATTCTATTAATCAACACCAAATTACAAAAAAATACACTTTTCATAAGAAAGAAAAAGTTATTAAGACATTTCTAGCACCTACAGTCAATTTTAAGTAGCTAGTTTAAAATGCATATCATTTATGTACAGATTAATTCTACCGTATTGTGTACTACTACTGAACAGAAAACAAAATTTAATTATAGATCAAATATATTTATGTAGTTATAACTATTAAAATACATGTTTTCTATCTAGCAGGATATCAATAGGATTCACTTTGTAAACTTATAAATCTGGAAAAGTATTATTCTTGAAGATATGTACTAGAAAAAGCAATCTATAATTAGACAATGTCCTAAAGCCTTTCCGCCTAACCACTTTCTGCATTTCTGGGAACTAATGAGGTCATTTGCACCCAGCCGTGGACTGCTCCAAAGGTGGTAGGAATTCAGCAACTTCTGTTGCTCCGTCAGCTTTGAAAGAAATTAGTTACCAAAATTAAAAGTTAGGGTAGGATAAGAAGGGCCTTCAAGGACAGATACCTCCATATTGCTTACTCATTCCCTGAAGGAAAAAAAGGATAACCACTTTCCTGTACTGTTTTGAACATAAGTAAGTTTGTTCAGGCTTACTTTCAATCCCATTGTAAACAAAAGCATTTGGACCACGTTTACTTAAATAACAGCATTTATGTCAGTGGATAGGCAAAACACTCAGTATGTATTACATCAATACCAGGCCGAGGGCCATCATAAAAGCAAAACTTCCTCAAGGACAGAAATGGAAGTGGCCAACAGATCAACCAGTAATGTGGGCATAGTTAGAAAATTGCTTTATTATTGCTTTGGAGCAATCTTTGACCATCACGACTTTTCTAAATTACAACACTCGAGGTTGCAAGGACAGTGGTTCTGCAAATTTAATACGGCTAGCGGTGCTACCACTGACACCACTGTGCTCAAAGCCCATCGGCATGGATGTTGTGCGCTCCCCACCTCCCTCTGCCCTGCACCAGCCCCGCTACAGCAGCTCTCAGAGAAGTTGCAGTGAGTGAATTCGTCAAAAAGCCTCATGGCGTATGTACTTACTGAAGTCAATGAGGCTATTCGGATGTTTAAAAGTTAAGCACACTTTTAAACACTGGGTTGGAAGGGAGCCTAAACTTTCATTTTTCTTAAGAGGAACTAAAGAAAAAAACAAACCCCACCATTAAGAAATTAATTTCAGAAGTTAATTTTTATTGATAAAAATATAGGCTTCTCTCCTACTTCAGTAAGGTATCCTTTAAAGCACCCTTAGTTTCAAGCACTACTCTGAACATAAGAAACTGAACTAAAAAAAACTATATTCTGAATAAGTAAGAATGATGACTTACATTGTAACACTTCTTTTTTAAAGGAGTAAATATTGGGAGTATTCAAAAGCACAGGATTATAGCAATGAGATATAAGCATTATTTTAATTGCCAATTTTCAGCTAAAAGAAGCCTCATTTTACATACTAAATTGTTAATCCAATTACCAGCAAAGTTAGTAAAGCCATTACTTCAGCTGTACGTCTAATAATTCCAGAGAAGTGGGTGAGAAGGAAAAATGTTATTCATGAGCATGTGATAAATTTCAAAATGACATTTGCTAACATAAATACACTACATTGTTTATGGACCATGTCAAGCCTCACTGAAGTCAGCAGGATATTACCAGTCCTGCTGCAAAGCTTAATTCATGGCTTTTTAAAGAAAACAAATAGATAAAACAAACTGGGGCAAACAAAAGTAAGTTTTTATTAATACAGACTCTGAACTAAACTGATTCCACATCACCTCTCCCCTTTTTACATTAAATACACATTCAGGAACAGTGACACTACAGTTAACCCCTGCAGTAATCCCATACCTCAGTGTTATTACCTTATGGTAGAGTTGGTCCAGGGTTTAGAAGGAACTAAATACAGTTTTTTCCTGATGACTGAACAATCAAACAGTAACAGCAAAGTAAAAAATTATAATAGCTCAAAAAGTCTTCAACTTTGTGATTTACAGAATTTATCAAGCCAAATGGTCAAATGTGATCTCTGAAGCTGTCAGCAGACAAGTAACACACAGACATGTTACACATCAACTATTCCACCTCATTCTATCTTCAAATTTCTGCACAGAACAATCCAGTCAGTATCGATTCTGCACTCCACACAACAACATTCATAGCATGTAATTCAGAAACAATACTGAAAGCAAGCAATGTGAAACTCTCCACGTCTTATCAAGAGACCTGACTAAATGTACAAACCCTGAGAACCTCTCCATTCAATGTCCTACCAGTGCAGGTTCCACAGTGGGAGAAAAGTCCTCCCCATCGCTAATGACTGACCACCTGGAGCAGCCTGGGGCTAATGCTGCAGGCATGGGCTATGGTACCTAGAAATACCTGAAGCCCATTTAAAGACAGGTTACAATTTTACAAACTTTGTTGACTAGAAGATCATCTATTCCAAAAATATCAAATTAATTACTGGTCAAGATTCTGAAAGAAACCCTTACTTAGCTTTCCCAAACAAGGAAAATTACTTTGCTTCTGCCTTTCGTTTTATTTTACATATAACTACATCTTCCAAATATAACAAAACTCCTTTGTCAACCACGACACAAATCCCCGGCAGATTTTTCAAGGGCATCTTATTCCAATTACGGTTCGCACTCTGCTCACAGAACCAGAGGCAGGAGACACCAAATGGAAGACAAGCAAACCTGCACCCTCGCAGAGCCAGGCTCAGTGTACACAAGGATGGCAGAGGCACACAAGTGCTCTCCTCCCTTGCATGGATGGTCAAGTGTGGCAGGTCAGTCAGGGACAACCTCTGCGCCTTAGGTTTTTTTGGGTTGGTTGGTTGTTTCTTTGTCAGTAGCTCTTACTGGATGATCCTCTGCCTGCACCAGCTGTACACTTTCTGGGCACTTACATGAAAAACACAAACAAAAACCAAACCACCAGCTGAATGGTAAAAGCTTTTGCCCCTTGTATATGACTTCTATGAGAAACAAAGAGGACCAGAATCAAGTCCAAGTCAAGACAAGCTCTCCTGATCATCTACCATCAAAAGACAGCTGATTTACCCGGTATTCAACCCCAGGATGCTGGCCATCCATATCACAGACAGCCTCAGGGTCCCACTCCTCCCAGTATCCATCTCAGTCTTAAAGGAGGGTAACAGTCCGAGGTGCAGACTGGCCAGGTCCCTGCATTGCCAACAGTACGTGCAACCACAGAGACACCCCGAAACTCTCCGTATTGCCAATGCTCTGATGCACTCCTTAGCGATGCTAGTTCTGCCCACAGATCATGCTGGCGTCTACAGCATGCAAGCTGAATCCAGCCATTAGGCTCTCTTAAAATCCTATGACATGGTTAAATACTTGAACCTCCAAGTGATTTCTACAAAAACACAGAAGGTGAGTATTTGCTGTAATCAATAAGCACAGAGTTTTTTATTTAAATTAACTAACTGAAATGAATACACAGTTTTCCTGTTCTCTGATTCATAAGTATTCACAGAATGCATAAATTCATCAAAAGGGGAAGGGGATGGGTGACATTTGAGGTTTTAAAATACCACACGTTACAGAAAGGGTGTCAGCCTTGTCTTCAAATTTGAGAAAGGTTTAAATACAAAAATAAAAGAAAAAAACACACAACCAAAAGCCCCTCTCCCTGACTGCCAAAGGTGTAGACTCCTACCTGGTCCAGTGCATGCTGATAGACATTTATCTCATATGCAAATACAAAATGCTGATAGACATTTACGATTTAATCATAAGATTAAATTGGTTAAAAGACCATTTGCCCATTTTCAGTGGGAAGAACAGTAATCATCATTTCTATTTTCTTTGGCATCCTCCTCAACATGTACAGTGCTACATTTTAGACAACCGCTCCAAAAAATCTCTGTAAGATTCATTTAGATAGAAAAAGTCAGGATAGATACGTATGTTCACAGTAACTACCTTTACAATTCACTTTCTTGCCAGATTTTCTCTTTAAAAAAGGTCTAAAATGGTAATGTCCTTTAAGCAGTTAAGGTATAAAGCCGATGTATTCATCCATTCCAAAAGACTACCTCCACTTGCAGTCTAATTAATGATAACACTGATAAACAACAACATTATTGGGGCCAGATCAGAAACCTGGCTACTCTGAGACATGTTTAACAAACAGGGCATAGTCAGGCACTGAAAAATGCTATCAAATTATTTTAAACTGATTTTTCTCAGGGTGACATGCTAGAAAAACCAAGCATGGCCTGACAGGCCACCCTCATGGCTCCCTGGAAGTTAACTTAAAATTGCAGCATTTCAATTTTTTCTGCTGCTACTAGGAGCAAAATCAAACACATGCTGCTACGACGGTAGCATAAAGAAACAACTGTGAACAGCACAGCTAGGAACAACCTGTTCTTATTATTGTGCAGACATATGTTGAATGAATTATTTTATGCACATTCAGACAGAATTCTGCAACTGATTTTCTGTATTTTTACTACAAAACTGTTTTGTTTGTTAAACTATCAGCAAAAGACAAAATCTTTGTAGAAATTATTTTTAAATGGGCGATACATCTCATGAAATTCCAGAGCATCTCCACATATTTTACCTGAAGCTGTAAGTATAGTTAGAATGTAATAACAAACCTGGGAAAATTCTACCACACTTAAGCTCAGCCTGATACACAATTTCAGTGGATATTTTCATACACTCGCATACACACTGAGCCATAACAACCTACACTTCACCCTATAAGATCACTTAAAATAGCCCATAAACATTTTAAAATCTGAATAAACAGCTATGTGAAGTCACACATCATTTAAGAGGAACAATGTATTATCAAACCATTTCAAACCACCTTTGTTTTTGTAAAGGACACGCCATGATCACTTAAAAAAAAGTCAATATGCTATAAAGGGTGGTGAGTAAGCCTTCCTCCTGCTTTTGAAAATACCCGTCAAATGGTATTTGAATGATACCAGGCAATGACATATGGCTGGCATTATCAGAATTTCTTACGTGGAAAATTAAAATAGTAGCTGCTGGGAAAAAGGCAACAGAATGAAGATGGGAATTTCGCTCTAGGGTACCCAGAACAGCAGAGGAACTCTGGAGAATAAAGATATCCAGCTCCTACTGCAAGTCTTGACAGAAAGTGAAAAAACAACTTTCTCTTCTGGCATTTAAATCACCTGAGCATCCATCACATGTGTAACAGCAAACCAGAGGCAACTCTTAGCAAGAGGAACTCGCACGAATGCTCAGCACTGTTAACTTAACACTGTTCCTCCTGAAAGCCTGAAGGATGTAGGGTGAGCAGTTACTGCTGAGTGGCTTTGCAAAAGGAAATTTATTGATTGCAGCGTGAGCACAAGAGGGAAATCTTAAAGATTATTCGCTTTCTGAAAATGCTATAGGACTTTACATGTAACCTTGGAAAACACCAACATCCAAAAGGTATGAAGCCAAATGTTTCATCCACGGATGCTCCAGCTCCAGCGCAGCAGACGACGCTCACATTCTGAGGCAACAGTAAGGCCTCTAAAACAGCACTGTGCTCCAGTTAAATAAAACATTACAAACAAGTTGATCATCATAAAAACACAGTTACACTATAAATTTAACAGGCATATACAAGAAAAAACTAGCGACAAGCTTATTTATGATAGAAACCAATGTTTTTCCTCATGTTTTCTTGTTCCAGCATCTCCTTCATTGCCAAGGTCACAGCACAGAATCCATCAACAAAACGTTTAATATCTACTAAGAGAGGCAGAGTTGTGCAAAGTAACACCAAGTTTTCTGGTTTCAAAACCAGGAAGATTTTCCCAGCACAGACACATTAAAGAAAGCCACAGAACAGCCCTTCAACAGGGTGGTTTGGGCTAAGGTAGCCATAGCTGCAGAGACCTGAGACGGTGCTGCAGCCAGCAAAGGCTGCAACAACGAGGGTAAGCAAGCAAATGCTCTTCAAGTCCTGTGTTCACCACTGCTTACCTTGAGGTATCACTTAAATAATATTCTAATCCTCTCTGCATTCACACACAAACCTCTGTCGCTCAAATTAAACATACTGTAAACTCAAGCTCTTTGGCTTGAATGAAGCACCAGGGTTGCTAATGGAGGGGATACCAGCGGCTATGCTATAGGCAACAGATTTAATTAGCTCTTCTGTTGAATGATTTATCTATATTTCATGAGAACAATTTGGTTATAAATGCTGCTGTTCTGAGATCTGCTTACCACCTTCTGACAGCTCTTAGACATAAAGAATAAGATGCCTTAAACAAGCTAAAAAATCTGCCATTTCTGTTACATTTCAAATTTCAGCCATCCTTGATCTTTTCTGTTAATAATAGAGGGTTCAGTTAAGTGGAAGTTAGGATGTAACGTATTAAATAGGTATGTTTTATTCAGAGGTTTGCTATGTATAAAAACACGAACATTTGAAAAATGGACTGAGTAGCTTATATGACCAGTCATAAGAACACTAAGTTGAAACTTCAAGCACATATAAGTAAGAATCAAAAAGGGTATCAGAAAGAGTGCTGTATTTTTATTAAAGCTGCAACATTACTCACTCTATTTAAAAAAAAAAACAAACAACGCTCTTCTCAGAAATTAAAAGAAAGCACATTTTCACACAAATTTTTGAAAACTTCAGATTATGTGGAAGAACAAAAATTTTTAAAGCTTTTTTTTTCTAATCCAGCAACAATGCAGATTGCATTCCTCCCAGGATGAGATCCCTGTTCTTCCCCTGTGCATCACCACCTCTTGAGCAGGGCAGCTGACGAATCCCCAAAGGGAAAAAAATTCCCGAGTGTGGCTAAACCAGAGCCGGTAACTCACAGCCACTGTCCCTGCCCCTCTGCTGAGGCAGCCACTACAGTGGCACTCCAGAAAGGGAAAGAAAACCAGGGACAGAAGAGCAGCACACACACAGAGTTCATTTAATCACAAATTCTTCACTCTGAGGGTGGTGAGGCACTGGAACAGGTTGCCCAGAGAAGCTGTGGATGCCCCATCCCTGGAAGTGTTCAAGGCCAGGCTGGATGGGGCTTTGAGCAACCTGGTCTAGTGGAAGGTGTTCCTGCCCATGGCAGGGGGGTTGGAACTAGATGATCTTTAAGGTCCCTTCCAACACAAACCATTCCATGATTCTATGATTCTATGAAATGCAAACCATAAAAGGTAAACAAACTACAGGGTTTGCCAGAGGCCAAAGTGGTTCCTTAGGTACCCTTCAAGACCACAAGTGTGGAGAACCCATCTCACTACGGGATACATCTCCTACCCCCAAAGAAAAACAATGCAGGTGAAATAACATCCTCCCTTCTTTAACAAATATACCCAACTGCAATTAATGAGGAGCTCTAAAAAACAAGCTGTGTGAAGAGCAGCTTGGATAAGCTGTTTTGTATTTCAGTCCATTATTAGATGGAAAGATTTGTAGAGCATATTTCAAGCCAAGGGGATAGTCTAGCACTTGCGATGGGATTGTCTACATCTAAATGTTACATGTCTAAGTGAAACTAGAGATGTACGTTGTCTTTGTGCTGAGCGTCAGAGAGAGAAAATTCTGTCTTAAACATGATGTGATGACTGGATACACTGTCCTCCAGAGATATGGGTCTCATCACTGCAAAAGCAACTACATGTCTCTCTCTCTCGCTGGCTGTAGATGACTGGCTTCAATCGACTTCCTTCCTTTCTTATGGTAAAAGGAAAGTGTTCATTAGTTGTTTTGTTTTGTGTTTTTTTAATTACAAAAGGCAACAAAAATACCATTTCTCCTTGAATGAATCTATAGTCTCTCCCCTGGAGTTGTTTTATCTTTGGGTAACACTGCTGAAGTCAGACTTGGCAACATCCTGAAGTGAAACACGTGATGGAAAAAAAAAAAAATGTAGTTCCTTTTTATCCTTAGAAAACTTTCAGTTATGTATATTTTAATTTTGGAGGATGAAAGACCATTACAACACACAGAGGTAAAACAGATTTGTCCAGGACAAAGTCACTGGATCCTAAAGAATGGGAACAGCCAGAAAATTTTGAAATTTTCTGAAAGTTCATCTGAAAGGAAAAGCCATGAGAACTTTAACAATATCATGTTTTCCCAGGAGATTCAGGAAGGATGATAGAATATGTAATTATCGATTTCAGGCGTAGTGATCACAGTAACACAATGATGCACATATTGTAACTATACAGAACTGTTACCATACAAGGGGTTTTTTTTTTGGTTGCTTGCTTGTTTGCAGTTTGGGAGGAGAGAATGAAAAATTGTTCAGCTAAAATGGAGCCAGGGAATATAATTATGTAATACTCAGTAATCAGCATAGAGAATTATTATTTGATCAGGAAGGTATAAAATGGACTACTTTTTTTGAGCACAGTTTACTAATATTGTTAAACTGGAAGAAATGACATTAATTTAGAGGAATGGGAAAAAAGCTGGAGGACTAACTCAGCTTTGTTTATAGCTTAAATAACATGTCTTTTTTTAATGTCTTTTTTTCATGTAAGGCTTATGAGATCATAATTTGAGGTGAAAGTGGGAAGTTTGTGGCCTGACCGTCAAGGTAAATACATATAAATGCTATTAAGTCCAAAACAGAGCACAACAGCATTACAGTACATCAGAGTGACTTTACTGTCATTTGTGGAAAAACAAGCTGTGATTAATTATTTCTTTCTGGATGCACAATACTTACATCAGTATTGTACATCAGGGCTAAAATCTAGGTCACTAAAAGCTTTTTGCATCATCTGATAACAGCCACAGTCTTCAAGATTCTCTCCACTTTACGTTAATAAGCTTAATCTCAGCCTTAAATAGAGAGCTTGAGATCGTTCTACGGAAGAAGGAAGGAGAAAAAAATCAGAACATACTTGAAAGAAAAACAACATTTAAGAAAAAAATAAAATGACCAATTAAGTTCTGAAAAGAGAGATCAATCTGAAATATCGATGCAGCACAAGAAACAGGGGAGGAGGAAGAGATGGGAGGTACAACAAAAGAGATGGTCATGCGAATGGGTTCCAACGACTCGACAAGATCCTGTCATGGTTCTCTTCCCTTGGACAGGTTGTATCATTCAAAGCGTGACCTCCACCAAAAAAAAGACTTCTTTTATGGAGGAATAAAAAAAAATATTCCTCTCTGAAGTCCGTATCAGTATCTGAGAGTCTTTTAAATTGGTACTGGAGACAAAAATACTTGGAAGAGAAATATATTAAAAACCTCATTAGAACTTAATATAGGTAACAATTTAAGAATAAAACATGGAAAATTATTCAGTCTGGACCTTCGTATGTAAAAATTATGATGAAATCACACTGCTACTAATACCAAACTCTAAGACTGCTGTGACTGGACAAATAAGCTACAGACCAGAAAAGTTAAACTTCTTTCAAGAACACTGTGTCATATTTGCACAGAAATCCTAATAAATACTCAGCAATTTGAAAGATGGTTATTTCTTGACTCAGTTTCTATTTTGCTTTGACATTTTATGCTGTGCATGGCAGTTCTTTGGTTAATAAAAAAGCTGTCCTGTGCACTTTTGTCTACTGCTGATGTTTTGTCTGGCAAATATTATGCTACAATCTTACAGAATATTCAAGGTTTTATCACATGCTGTTAATTTAAAGCAGGGCAAGGGAAAAGACTGGAAGTTACAGTATCAGTTCATTTTTAGGAACTTAACTTCCTCAACGCATCAGTTATTCTGGAGTATTTCAATTTAAATATTAAGCTAAGAAATCTTGGCAAAGTGCTTCACTGAAGATAATTCCCAGACAAGTATCAACACTAAGTACAGGCATTTTACCTAAAAAAACCTGAAGACTGTTTTAGCAACATAATCACACAACTATAATTAAAGCACACAATGCAAACATCACTTACAGACTCCCATATCCATTCTTTCAATAGAGGACAAGCATCTTAAATTTGCAGTTATTTCTTTCAGAAGTATTACTTCCAGATTTTCAAGGAAGACAATGATTTCACATCTAGATATTCACAAAAGGAAAATAAAGCCTGTTTCCAAGACAACCACATTAGCTTCCGGACTGCTAGATACTAACTAAGAACATGCAAAAGATTACATATCCCAGATTATGACACTTGAAAGACTTCCCATGCATGTTCTTCTACTCAATTTATACCCAGTGAAGCATGTCAAGCTACATATATATCCAAAAGAGACTCTGTGTTCTTATTTTTCCATTACTGACATTCCTATAAGCTCATTAGAGCCAAAACCTTAAACTAATACAGTAACAAAGAAAACCTCAAGTATAAACAGAAATTTAATCTGCTAATAGGCATCTTGCATTGATTTCCCTGACACCACATATAACCCTTCTGCAGAGGGTGCACTGAATTTTTCACTTTCATGGACCTGTAGAAGAATAATGTCCCTGAATGAATTAAGTAAAAAGTCATGGGCAATATTTAATAAACAGACCAGAAGGTCATTAGTGTAAAAGTCAGATCCATCCCTTAGAACAAACAGAAACTTCCCCAGTTTTAAGTGAACATATTCTACACTCCCCGTTCCAATACAATACATGGGATATTAATTTAGCAAAGCAAATTTGGCAACAGAAAATAGAGTCAAAGGCTGATTTTCTTGGGCAGTCTTACCACAGTCCCCCTAGTAACAGGGGAGAGGGACAAGCCCTACCTAGGTGCTTGTGGAGGCATTTAAAACAGACAAGTAAGGATTCATTAAAATTTATCTACCTGCTTCTTCAACATGGCACAAACATTTTGAGGTGTGCTCTTCACAGAGCACTGCCTAGGAGACTGGCTATCAATAAAAGAAAGCCTACACATAGTTAGGCTCATATGATTTCAAAAATTAAAAAATATTGCCACTGGGAAACACAGGTGGATTCTTATAAGGGTGTTACTTAGGTAAGTATGATGTTCAGTCTGGTACTTTTCAAAGTTCTACTCCGTAGAAATAACTCAGTGTATTTAACCACAATCATTTGGTTACAATTCAGTCCTTCTTGCTTTTAAATAGCAGCAGAATGGTATCTCTATGAAAATAAATGTATACTGATGTAACTGACATTTTCCTTAAGACAACTAACAACATACTGATTTATATTTGTAAACTCACCCTATGGAAAGAAGGTTTTTTACTGCAACGAACATGTACTTCATAGTACTTAATAAAAGGCAAAAAAGATTAACTCATTAGCCTCTGTGCTAGACCCAATGCAAATTTTTAAAGTTCTTGTTGCTGCAGCAAAACATGCCAAATAATGTTCAAGTTTTAGACCAGACATACACTTTTTATACACATAAATCTAACTCTGTCAAATGCAGTTAATAATACAGATTGTTTAAAGTCTTCCATATCCTCCAAGCAATAGAATAAATCACAGCATTTCCTACTTCTTTAGTTTTATTGCTCTCAAAATTACAACAGAAAGTTCCTTACTCTGTTTTATTTTCCTAAAATATGGTGATATAACATATATGCAGCCAGAGAGTCCTCTGATATAACAGTGCAGACAAGAAAGGTCAAAGAAATGAAAAGTTCCCATTCTAAACATAATTCTAAAATTGTGCTGATTTTTTTTAGCAGTTTCTTAAGGTCAAAAAACTAAAGCCTACAAATCCATGTACCTTACCAAGGGTTTTTAACTTGCAGGTTTTTATACAATCTCTGAACTACTTCAGAAGTAGCCACAGAAGTTAACTGAACAAAACAAATGTGTCATCAGTATGTTCAAGGGCTGCTATAAAGGAGTATGCATCTCTGCTGACTACATCAGAGCCCCCAAATCTGAAAAACCCAAAAAATTCTGTAATCATCTGCAAGTCACTACCTATTTATCCCTTTATCCAACTACTCTGACATTTAAGAGGATTTTTTAGTATCTGTCACAATACAGCAAGTATGGGCTGGGCTATCACAAAAGACTGGAGGGATTAAGTACAAAAGCAAAAAGGAAAATTCACTGATCTGCTGAACAAGTTTCAAAATTCAATGAAGTACTGCAGACACAGCTAATTTGAAAGCACTTCTGAAAAACTCCATAAAATATTCTGTACTGTTCTTGGGGAGATCAAATACATATCAAACTCAAGTCTGAACACACTTTCCTGTAATCTTTATACAACAAATACTTCAAGATTAACTCACCTAAATCTTGTTCTATTCCTTCTTTTTTGTTTCTGCTACTGCAGGAGGTTTTCCAACTATTAAAGGAGGCTTGCTTTGAATTAGCAAATGACAAGGAAAACAGGATAGGTGAGTAATAAAGAGACAGAAATCAAGTAAGTCAAATAGCTTAGATTTGTATGTACTTCTTTTTGAAATGAATACTCTGCTAACAAAAACCTAAGCTTTCACAACAAAAATCCAGACTGCCTACTTATTCCTAAAAATTCTCACCCACCTAGAACCTCTCCTTTTTCTCTGTGCAACCACAGGCTGTCCGGTCCCAAGCAAAAATGCATGTTGAACTGGAATAGAGGTTAATTTACCTCAATAATTTAAAGGCAAGCATCTTTAAAAGAATGCAAAAACACCAGAGCCAGGAAAAATATCAAGGCAACCTTTCAGAAACGCGGATGCACCACATTAAGATTGGTCGAGCCGGCTTAGCTCTGTGCTCTGTCTGCCAGGCTCCCAGGTGCTTTCACAGCAGAGTACCACAGTCTTCAGCTATGAGTAAAGCATCGGCATTTGGAGCAGAAGCAGCCTGCCTGCCGAGAAGGTATCAAGAATGGAAAATATAGCATATTAGTTCTACTTCGATGTCAAAAACCCCTGAGATAAACTACCTCTGCTCTGAGTTAAGCAGTACCATTTAATCATTTTGGTATGGCACATCCACATCCGCTCAGATGCTCTCTCCACACTAATACAATACTTTTATCATTAGCATCAGTGTCAAACTGCTGCACTGTCTGTTTACTGTATTAAGAAACAAGTCATTTTTCAACTGCGTATGATCAGGAAGAGAAGAGTTTTCAAACTGACTATATAGTAAGTTCTAGAAAAATCTCTGCTTGTTATCCATTGATGACACAAGTAAACAGGTTGCCTCAAGGTTTCTACCAGTCAGAGAATACTAAAACTATTCAAGAGGTTTAATTTGTGTTTCAAGAGTTTTCAACATTAAGGAATTACCTCAACTTATATTTGCATGGCTTCAAAATTATTCTGGACTTGTTTAAAGCAATGAAATGCTATATGAACAATAAAAACTTGAAGTATTTTTGAGTTGTTTATATATCTTAATGAATTTTGATTGCTAGCCAAGAAAAATATGGAAAAGAAAGTCTTCTGTACCTCTGCGCACAAGTAGGCAGTTACATGAGAATCAGGATGACTTCTTGCCTCACTCGCCACTCCTCAGGATGGCTTTCAGAGCTACCTATTTAAGGTAAACTCCCAATTAAGCTACCCTGCTTTTTAATTTAGTCACACAATTCACTATAAAGTTAGGCCAAGATAGTAAACATGAAAAAGCTCTCAAATAAGTTGCGTGAAGACACCACCAGAATAATCTCGAAAAACATTTACATCACCTACCACCCAGTGATGCTTCCCCTTAAACCACACTGATGGTAAATTCTGTGGTCTTCATGAGCAGTTTATTTCAGTCTTAAGCGGGGGATGAATATTAGCATGCTTTGCTGTCCTGCAGAATGGTTCATGTGCCTCTGAAAAAAAATCCAGCTTGCTACGTGAGGAAAAAAAAATAACAATCCTCCAAGTAACATCAAGCCCACTGCATTTGTGAAGCTGCCAGTCCAGGGGAGAGCTTAGACTAGTCAAACTAATTCCATTTAGTGATGTAGTGGAAACTCCTCCTGCTCACCAGTACCATGAAGATGCAGCAGGTGAGCACAGCACGCAGATGCAGCAGGTCACAGCTCCAAGCACTGGCCCTGCACAGGAAGGCATCGGATTGCAAGGATTCCTCTATCAACCCAGCACGTGCCTCATTTCTATCACAGAAAGATGGGTAGACTAGAATAAACAGTTGTTTACACCAAAACCCACTTGTGGGCTCCTTACTGAACTGTCCCCACGGGATAGACGTTGAAGGCATCTGCCCGGGCTGGTCCCAGGGCTATGGCCAGGCATCGCTTTGGTGTCCTGACCATACTGCGCTTCCCAGCTCACCCCAGCTCTCTGTAGATCTCTGACCCACAGGCACATGCACTACAGTAAATTCAACCATAAAGTCCACCTGCTGTTATAGCACAGGACAAGCCTTTGCTATTGACTGCTGCCCTAGAAAACCAGAACAAAACATAACTTCTCTTCTCCATGTCAAAACATAACATTTTAACATGAATTTTTAATTTCTTATAAGAGGAAAACACTGAAAACAACACCATACACCAAGTGGGGGAGAAGCAATGGGAACGTCTGTATTCTACTGTATTTATTTATGAGAAAAATAAAACAGATCTCCTCATCTTCACTGAACTGCTTGCTATATCCACTATAGCAGTGATTTCACAAATAACAGCTTCACAAAACATCTTCTTTTGCAGATCCTAGCTTAGTAATGCTTTATTTCATCAGGTGGGTGGAGAATTTCCTTGCGAAAGTTCTGCCACGATTGCTGTCAAAATTATTATACCTATTTGAAATATCTTTAGAATCCTATCTTCCCTCAAAAACACTGCCTACAAGCAATCTAATCACAAATGAAAACAAACAAAAAAGTCCCATTACTTGGGAAAAAGGAAACTTTTGGCAAGTAACTCGGTAACTTGCCAATGATAGATGTATCACTGTACCAAAAGCTTTAATCAACAAATGGGATATGCTAAATAGTACAAGGGGTCATGAGAACTTCATCTCACACAACAGAACTGAACATCTGAAGGTGAAAAAAGAGACAAAGCCAAATAAAACAAATTCAAAGTGTTCATTCACACTACAATTAAATCCATTACACACTGTTGCATGCTTTCTGCTAGACTACTAAATAAATTCAAGTGAAGCACTGTTAGATATCAATCTCACTAATGCATCCTAAAATTGTAATGCCATGAAATACTGGAACTAAGTCTTTTGGATACCATGGAATTGATTTTCAAAAGAAAAATCTGCACAAACCCATATGCTTAATTTATTCCTACCTACACTTGTTACTGTGTATTAAAAGTGTATATTTGTGCAAATAAGTGCACAAACAATCCATTAAAAACAATACAATAAAAATCAATAATGATGTTGACTGCATTCACACCAGTATAATACTGGTTCCCATGCCCTTGCTAATTGCCATAAAAGTCTTTCCATCACAGTTACACTTCATACTGTCTGGCACGTTAACCTTCATTTCAGCCACATATATAATTTATATGGCTAACTTGAGTCTCAGTATAAAACCAGATAAACTAAACCAAAGCATACTAAACATATTGTTGAAATGTAACCACACAGCCAACATCACACCTACATAGTTACATTTATATATTAACTAAACGAATTATTAGGCAAAACCCAACAAAGTATGATATTCAATTCTTTGGGACATATTACTCTTGGATTAAAAACAAGTGATTAGATGCACCACAAAGGATACCAATGTGTGTCAGTGATCACGTACTTGCAGAGTACTCAGTTAGCACTTGTACTTCACTACCATTTAGCTGTGAATGCTGATTTAAATTATGACTTTCTGACTTCTGTCATTGTAATTAGTTTTGCTTGAACACCAGAAACTTTGGGAATTTTCTCAGCTAACATTTGAAAATGATACTGTAATTCAAATCTTTTCTCCACATCCTCTACACCTAACAGCAAAAATCACAAGGATTTGTGACCGGACAAGGCCCCAAGCAACCTGACCTAAGATGGCTGGGCTCTGTGTAGGTGCTCCAGGGGTCCCTTCCAGCCCAGGTCTTCCAGACTACCTCTGCTTTATTACTCTACTAATTAAAAAGCCAAGATTAGTCCAAGTTATATTTTAATGAATACCCCTAAGTAAAAAATATTTAAATACTTAATATATCGTACTATATTTAATAGTATTTAATGTATCGTACTACAACAAACAATTCTTTTCTCTCCCCAAGGCAAATGTATAAAAACAACTAAACCAACTACAAATTTCAGTAAGACAGACAAGTTCATATACTTAAGCAATGAAGAGTAGAATATTATCACCAATCATCAGCTGATTTATTCAAACTATATCAGAACACAAGCTTTTACTGAATACATACATAAGCTAGTTTCCATCCTATTCTTTCATACCAAACACAAAACTTCATTGGCAGCTATTTCTCAGAAAAGAAACAGACTGCATTTATTACTTTTCACACTAAATCAAACAGTCATTGAAGCTTTATTTGTCCAATATGCAAGTGAAAAGAAGAACAAAACCTCCTTTCCACTTGAACCACAATACACATTATGCAACAGCAGCCAAAGAATATCTGATCAAAAATTACAAGCAATACATCTTGAAGATACCAGTTCACAAAATTAGGCTCAACGACAAAGCATAAAACAGAAATGCCCTAATCCACAAACTGGCATTACCCGAAGAGAAACGAAGTGTATCTGCTTGTCCTTGGGGTATTGTGTAAGATGACAGCAGCTCTAGTTTTTCCAGGGAACTCGGGAGTTCCTCTACACCCATCATAACACAAGCAAGTTTAACTGGGCTTCTTCGGGCTGCTCTTCACCCATACGACACCCTCTTTCTTACAGGAACTACACACAATGAACTTCACAATGTCATAGCCTCATCTGCCATGGCCCATGACAGTTTAAGCTTGGCCCATGACATTTCAGAAGTGGGTCAGTAAAAGGGAAGGATAAGAAAGTGTGCTTACTTGCCTTATCAATGCAAAGAGCAAGTATGAACGACAGCTGAAGTACGTTCTCAAGAGGACGCTGAATGGGTTAATACCAGCAAACACTCTCCTTGAATTGAAGTAGAAATGAAATTTTAAAGAAATACTAGTATTCAAATAACATTTTTCAGATCTAGGATGCAGAGTAACAAGAAACATGTCTGGCAATCCCTCCTGGCTAGAAAGACAGCAAGGGGGTTTTTTTGCTTTCTTTTCCTTCCAGGAATATATTTTCCACCTATTCAGAGCAGAACATTCACAACTGCTGCTATACAGACATAGCGCCCAGCTTTGACATGCAATTTCATAAAGGCCTAGACAGTCTTCCCTTATTTTACCAGACCAGCAGCAGAACAGCACTAGAGAGTTCAGAACTTGTTTCTTAGAACAGCTCAGATCTGCACACAGGTTCCAGAGATGATGACTCTCGATTTGGAGAAAGTTAGATAAATCTAACCATTTCTGAGAAGCTGATAATGCAAGAGAGAAAGAACCCAGAAAAAAAGCAGCACTTGCACTTGACAGCAGAGGAGTCGAGAGCTCTGTTTGCAGTTAACGACTTAAAAGAGTGCCCAGGAACACTCTGAGAAGGTACCAGACCCCAACCAGCTTGCATCTTGATGCCACAGTCCCTGGCACAGGTTTTGATTAAGGATAACTAGCTTTCTCCCAGACAACTCCCAGGCCCAGCCGGTGAGCTGGCACAGACTGGGGACTTCTCCCAGCAGGCAGTTTGGATGTGGCCACCCTGCTTTGGAGGGTGAGAGTTTAACAGCACGGACATGGGCTGTTCCACTGCCAGCTGCAAAGCAGCCCCAGGCACATCTGATTCAGCAGTACAGACACAGCTTTAGCCCGGCGGTGCGGGGGCCGAACAGTCAAACTAACAGATCCCACCACGCTCTGCAAGAGGTGTATTCCCAAGTCAAACGCTCATTTCACACACTGCTTGATTTTGGCTCAGAATCTCCCCTGTGATGTGCAGGTTTTGTATTGGGATAATTTTTCCATAACCTTATCACTCAGTCTGTGAAGCCTCCAGGTCGAAGAGTACACCATCTGAAAGGGACGGGATTTTGCAATATGTTATCAAGCAGAAATAATACAAAGGTTTGCTTCAATGCAAACAGGTCAATGCTTAAGTTTTTCAATTCAGACTCCCTTCTCTTAACTAAATACTCTGATACATGAATGACTTTACCTTCATAGTAAAAGAGCTGAAACGGACTTCACCTTCACCTACAGCAAGTTCCCCATGCTTCCTAGTGAGGTAAGCAATAGCAAGGGATTGGTGGGCTCATTAGTCTGTACTATTTTCCTCCTTACTATTGTACAGCAATGCCTCAACTTACTTCCAGTTAAAAAAATCTACTATTTTATTTTTTTCTATTTTCCCTGTCTTTCCTTGTGTATCTAGTTTCCTGTCTCATCCATAAGCAACACTTATGAGCAGTTTAGATAAAAGTTACTGTCTAAAACTGTGCTTTATTGAATACAAGAAAAAAGAGTATTTTAATTCCTTAAGCAAGATACAAATTTGTCTTCTATTTGCAAATTTTCCATTCTACTTTGTAAAAAAAAAAAAAAAAAAAAAAATTAGTACTATACTAAGTATTCCTCATATTCTGTTGCACATTTTATTTTATTAACAGAAGAAATACCTTTCAAGTATCAATGACAATACAGCAACAAAATTCCTCAAGTTTGTTCTCCATAGTGTATGTTGCAAAAAGTACCCAGTTGTCTTCAAAAAGGCTAGTCACTGCAAAATCAAGCATACTTTCAGTAACACAGTTTGGAAGTTCAATGTATGTCAATTTAGCAAAGTCAAAATGAAACAGCAAGGAAACTATAAAGCATTTAACAGACCCCCTCCAGACTTCTGCTGTTTCAGCCAACAGTGTTACAAACCACAGCATGTTGGAATGCTGATTATTTTGTCCAACATATCTTGTGCTAAAAGTACAGGAATGTCAAGATTGTTTTCCTTCTTACTAACCTAAAAGCTCTTCAGACGGATCTCAGTTTCCTTCATAAACTATTCCATAATCCGGGCAGCCAACATCTTGTACACTTCATTTTGCTCCTTCAAATTTCACTCACTGGCAGCACCACTGAACTGGCCACCTTCCAGCCTAACGGACTTATCAACGTTATCAATGATAGACAATTCTGCCACCATGAACTCAGGAATAAAAGGGAAAATTTTCCAATTTTTTATGACTGATGCTACCGATTAGGTGGCCATGACTCAACCACATGCCTACAGGCGGCAGCACAGCATTGCTACCGTCTATTGAGAAGACTTTCTGGCACATCTGCAATTTCAGAAGAACCCACTGAAATCATCTTATAATTTCAACATGCTTTGCTGCAGGTCAAAACCATTACACACTCAATGAAGTAGATGGCACCAAACCCCTGAAATACGCCATATATGTATAGTTCATATCTATATATACACGTATACAGAAAATAACAATCGTAAAGGGTTGGAAGTAGTTAATGTCTAGAAAATTCAGTGTGTGACACACTTGTTAACACTGGATAGTTGATACTAGTCAATGCTACAGAAAATGTCCTTAAGAGAAGGAAGTTTGTTGTAATGTCAAATGAAGTCAGAAAACCTTTTTCCTGAAAATGATGCGAATAAAACAAAATGCAGAATATAAAATTTCCTAGGAAGAGCTGATGAATATGAAAGCAAGATCCAGAACCCTGAACAATTCCATATAACCCTTTACAAAAGCAGGTTATTGGTAATTATTAAACAAATGCTGATAAAAAATTCTCAAATATGTTTTCAAGCTAGACACACACAATACATCAACTCTATGTATTAAGTTTGTTCAACTTCAAAAACTTAATAGTGACATTCCTCTTCTGACCAACTCATTAGTTAAATCCTATTTTAGGATGTGAGTTTCAATGCAAACCTCTACTGCTTGATGAACACATCACTCAGAATAGTTCAGAAATACTATTTCCATGTTTCCCCATTTCTTACAAAACAGCTTAGTATCTATTTATCTGGAATCAGACAATATACACTCAGGAGAAGAACCTGTAGTTGTCAATGCTGACCTTCCACCTCAATCTTTCCATTTTAATTGTTTTGCTATTCTCCACTGAACTAAAACATTTTTAAGCATCCCTTTATATTTTTCCATTCAGAAAAAGTTGAATACAAATGACCACAGAAATTAATCTTCACCACTGGAAAAACATACACTTACGATAATAAAAACATCCTAGTTTTGAAACACCTCAGACACAGAAAGTTAAATTTTAAAAAACAAAGCAAACCAAAATGTTTTCATCTTATAGTTACAGCCCTTCCAGAAAATTAGGAGCTATCAATGTTGTAAAACTAGCTGCAAGGGCCAGACAGCATCAAACAGGCAAAGGCCATATCTAAACTGACACATGGTCTGCTCCGATCCTGCCGGTTCTCAGGCTGCCTTTCCAGCAAAACCCAAACTATCGAATCCAGTCTACAATTTAAAGGAGCCCTTTCCCAGGAAACATGAAGGAATGCAATGATACTGGCACAGATGGCTTTTTTCACAGTTAATTCTCCAGGGTTCAAATGGCAGATCATCACAAATCATCACAGGTTTCCCACCAGCAACAAGAAAGTGGTCCATATTATTTTTAAGGCAGGGGGGGAAATGTATATATATATTGTTAACAGATCTTCTCTCACCAGGAACATAAAACTAAACCCTTTAGAACAACACACACAGGTGGATGTATGTGAAAAACCAACAACTCGTTAGCCATACTGGGAGGCCTTCCATTACTGGCAGACTGGATCCATACAGATGGAAGCTGTCAGGGCTGGAAAGACAGCATCCATCACCTCAGTCCAGGGTCTGCTGGTCCAACCGTATTTACCAATTACCAAAACAGTCTCCTACTGCAGACATCTACAGAGGCCAAGACAAGCCTCACCCACATCCAAGACATGAGCTGTTAAAAAGATGGTTGTTTAAAGTTTGGAGATAGCAATATGCCATTATTCAGGTCCCAGGACATCTAATCACGGGACAATGTCTTTCCAAAATTTAGAGATGACAAACAACAGAATACTCTTGCCCAGGATTCCCTTGTCTATTTTCACCACACAGCTTCTTAGTTCTTTCTTGGCAGATGCACTTACAATTTGGCCAGCTGCTTTTCAATATGCCTAAGGTTTTATAAGGATGTGTCCTATTGCAAGTCATCGAGACCTGAGCTTCTAAGTCATCCTCCTCATTACACCTTTTCAGCAATCCTGACACAGACACCTTTCCACCACCCAAAATCCTTCCATAATGAAGCTTCCTGAGTCCTAAAAGATTTCTGGGTCATCCTCTATTCAGCTACAATACTGGTGTACACAAAACTTTGAAGAATAAAGACATATTACTCTATGTGCTGCCATTTTTCCATCCCTGGGGTTTAATGCATCAGCAGGAAACAAAACTTTAAACAGCTCCATTGTAAAAGATAAATATTTTTTTATAGCATAGGTTGTTCTTATCAAGGAAAACAAAGACAATCCCAAGCAAACTGCCATCAATGTTTCTAAAAACAAATGTCTACCACAACTATTTTCCTCTATCTGGCCAAGTCTGGGAAACTAGTCTGCTGCTGAGGAGTGGCATCTGCTGGCAGACAGGCACTCCGCAAAAATTGGACTCACCAATAAAATAAAAAAAAGAAAGAAAAAAAAAGGAAAATCAGAGTTCACGTTATTCACAAAGCAACTTTCACTTGCTTCTTGACCGATAGGATGGCAATGTTTTTCCTAACAACGTAACTCCTTTCAGTTCAGTGATGGTACAGAATTGCCCATGAACCAGAACAACATTGCTAGCGCTGCCTATGAAATTTCTCTTCGCTAGTCAGTCAGCAGCGGAACTAGTGAAAAAAACCCACAGCTATACAAAATCTCATTTTCGTAAACCACTAAGGACATTATATATGTTTGTTATTTAATTAAAACCCTTCACATCATGGATCTCATAAACAAATTCTTACAATGACTCACTGTAATTGATGTTAAAAAGCTCACTAGTATGCTTCACTGCAAACAATCAACTGAATTTAAAAATCAAGAGGCCCAGAAAACAACGGAGTATCATGTGCTGTACACCTTAAAATTAATTCTAAGCATTAAATCAAATTTAAACTACTGTAAATGAAGTACATACACAGAACAAGTCATTTCAACATGAACCAGAATATCCTTAATTTTAGAGCAACCTGCTTGTACCACAGCCTAAAGCTGACCTACGCTTTCCATGATGTGCTATTCTTATAAGCCATAGCTCCTGCAACTGTGGCAGACTATAGCTTTTTGGCGTAAAATATCATGGCAGACGACTGACACGTACCATACTCGTTTTGGAAAGGGCAGAAAAAAGAGAAAGAGATTCAGTTTAAATGTTTCACCCATGTCTAGAAATGAAAGAAGGAATAAATACTGTTTTATACTATATTTACATTTTTAAAGAAAACTTCTTACTCTTAACAGCACCATGCAATACCAACATACTTTGCAACAGAATCTAAAATGTGGCATTGTTAACAATAAAAGTTTTTCTTTTGGTGAAAAAAATAAGCATATCAGGCTACTACTATATGCTTCCAAAAATATGATCACTTTAAAACTCAACAGACCCCTTATGAAAAAAATAAAATAAAATAAAATAAAATAAAATAAAATAAAATAAAATAAAATAAAATAAAATAAAATAAAATAAAATAAAATAAAATTTTTAAAAAAAGTTTTGTGTCTACATACCGAGGCTTCATCTCCTCTGGGCATACTCTACTGGGGGCTACCATGGCTGATCAGAATACTGTAATGACTCTTCTCAGCTGCCAGGTTAGTCGGATGAAACTAGAGCAGAAAGCTACTGTGATAATTATCTCCCTTCCTGATACCATTGTAGCAAGCAAAGGTGTGTTTTTATGTCATGTATGTCATGACATCTGACATCAGACCTGCAGCTAAAGAACCAGCTGGTTATCCAACTACCATTATCTAACGTTGATTTGAAACATCAATCTTCTAGAAATTAAGGGAAGCTGCTGTTGGTAAACACAAGCCATGCTCAGAGCAAGACTCAGCCCTGGCATCCCCATCTCTCCACTGGGGACCTGGTCACAGCACTTCCCAACTCCCTTCCAGCCCCATGACATTAGAAGTCTAGCGGTGGAAAGCAGGGAGCTCCAGTGCAGGGTCCAAGATGTAGCCTAGGCACAATCACTGATGGAGGTACTAAGAGTACTTCATTGGGCCAAGAACACTTGTTGGAAAATTTACATTACTGATCTAAATTACAAGATGGGAACTTGAAAGAAAAAATGCAATGGGGAAAAGTAAAGAACAAAATACTACACGATATGTCAAAAATATACATCTATTAAGGAGTACAGGAAGAAGAAAGTATTTAAGTTGATAAATGTGCCAGAGAAAAGCCTGAAGAGGACAGAATGAAGCAAACCTATCATGCTGGACAGTTTTATCACAAGACTATGAGAAAAAGACTTTGAAGAACTCCAAGAACTTTCAAACTGCAGGAAAGAAGGGACTTGTACCATGCCAGTATCTGTTGAAAAATGTAAAGTCATATGCTGACAGTCTACAGAGTTCCCAGAATGTGATTAGGGTATTTTTTTAATTTTTTAAATATCATGGAGGCTAGTGCAGGGTGTTTATCTTAGGCTGGTTCTCCATCTACAAATCCAATTGTGAAAAGCAATTTGAGTAAAAATCATCACAAAATGAGAGATCAGCAGTCTAAAAAAGGAAGCGTGAAAGAGGAATATATGAGATGTCTTTGCAGAGAGGTCAGGTATATTTCTCCAATAGAGAAAAACAAAAATGGGCTTCAGAAAAGCAAACTTCAGCACCGTTGGGGAACCAAAAGTGCCAGGGCAACACTTTGAGGGATTACAGACTGTTGTAGGTGCCCTTTTCCATGCTAGGGTATCAAAGGGTAGCCGTGCTGAACACTGCAAACCACTGGGGTAGCTGCTGTGTTTCGCTGCTGGGGTAGCAAACTCCCCCAATGCAAATCAAAACCAGAAAGCACATTATGAAAACATTATGGCTAAACCAGGTGGGAACCAACAGTAGAGTTTTTGAATTAAAAAGCCATCTCAAAATCTACAGCAGTACGTTAACAAATCTCAATATGTATTTTAATAAATAATTTAACAAGAACTGAATCTGTGAAAATTCTCGTTTCTATTAGAAAATTCAATACCCTACTTGTTCCTAGTACAGGAACAAGCCTTCTCAATTTAAGTGTTTGCTGCCATCATGTGTACACTTCAAAAACTGCAATCTTACAAAGGATACTTTTCATCTCTCAAGTCAAAAATCAGCTATCAGACTACGCGAGGGCATTACAAGCTTCAGTTAGAAGGTGACGAAGCTTCAAAGATTGCCAGTATAATATGAATTCTTCCCTCAATACAGATTGCATATACATCAAACAGCATACACACTCAATCCAATTACAAAGACCACATGCTTCCACTATGCAATCATAAAAAGCAAAAAACTGATTATGAACTTAATGGTATTTGGTGGTCCACAGAAAATAAACCAATTGCTCCAGTTCATTCCATGCAGATATCAATACTACCAACCCAATTCAATACCTTCAGTTGTGACATTTACCAAGAAGAAACGGGGATGGGGACTTAAGTTCAAACCCTTCCACCAGGCTTCTTCTGGTTCAGATTCAGAAAAAGAAAAAAAGAAAAGAAAAAAAAAAAAAAAAAGAATGTTGCAGTGATCCAATGATCTGTCCATTTCCTCTAAATTATGGACTAGAATAGTTCAGGAAGAAGAAAAATATAATATAAAATAGCATAAAATTAGTGTATCAACGTTACATCATTCAGGAATGCCCATAGAGCAAAGGAATATCCATCTACATTTTAAGTCAGTCTTGAAAGATGGGTGCAAGATCAATTTAGAGGTATTCTACAGGTTTAGCTAGTTACTGCGGGGGGGGGGAAAAGTGCATCGTGCTCTCACCTCAGTCTGCTCAGTCTCTCACTAATATCCCTGAAAAAACAAAAAAAGGAGGATATTAACAGGACTCAAGCTCCCCACATATCACTAAGCCTAAAAACCAACACTCAGTAACTGTACTTTTAGTATCACTTCTAACTTACTTTTAGTATAATGAACATTGCATTAAAAATATCTCATTAACATTACTTTTGGAAATTATCTTTAAAAACCTACAAATTCAAACATTTTATCAGACACTATGATTAAATATGTTTTCCAAATCATATCTGTCAAAAAGTGCAGTTTGAAATTAGCAGTTCTGAGACACTGAAATAAATTTTGTGCTCAGTGTATTCCCAGGAGTGAGCTGCATAAACAGCAGGATATCGATTATAAGATGTATGGTTGTAGATACAGTCAGCTTCAGCATTAAAACAGGCAAAGCTCTTGGCATTATGAAAGATGGCTAAAACAACATGAAGATTGATAAAGATGCTACAACATACAAGATTATGAAGTCAAAATCTGAGGTCCAGCTTCTTGCAAAAAACATATTTGATTACCTGACTTTAACATTAGCGAACTATACGAAAAAGCCTTGATCCCTTAATGGGTCCAAACAGATCAGTGTGTCCTAAGTACAGCTCTATATTCAGATGTGATACACACATCTGGGGCTTTAAAAATCCTTGAATTTGTACAACGCTACTTGTGCAGACAACCTCACATTATGCTGAAAGAAGAAAACAAAAAAACAATTCTGAAACAATTATTCAGATGTGCTCCAGATTCCATTTCAACCCACAGAAAATATCAATTTTGTGTCTACACAGGACAGAAAAGCACATCTATACAGTATGCGCAATTACAGCACTCATAATATTATTGCAGTGATTACAAAATATGGTACTTGACAGCACTTGTGGAAAGTTGGCAGTGTTTATAGCCTTGATAGTGAAAATGCACTGAAAACATAGTAAAACCTACCATGCTTACAAAACACTACAAGCTGACAATATTCACATAAGTACCAAACAAATGCTAGAAGGAAGGTGTCAATAAAATACAAACAAGCAGAAATCCTTATAAATCTCCAATTCCAATTCATACTCAGTTTGTCTGTTTGACCCACTACTTTGTCTTAAAAAACAACAAAGTTCAAAAGATTTTGTGGATTAGTTACCTCGATATTATCTTCATCTGAAAACCTAACCTGGTAAGGTTCTCTAAATTCTACTGTAAAATACTTTAAATAATAAAAATAGACCGTGCTGGAATATCAAGGTGGGTGCAAAGCAATCAGAATACCCAACTCCTCCTCTTTCTTTTTTTCTTCCAAGTCTAAAAGGAAACAAGAAATCTAACAAGACTCATACTTGCACACATACAACTTAAAGACAACTTTTTAAGACATTTTCTTTCTGTAACCTGTACCGGGTTAAACTTTTTGAAATGGCTGTCAAGGAACACTGAAAAAGCAGAATCAGGTTAATTTGCAGCAAATAAGATAAACTGTTACATTCAAAGAGTACTCGGGGATCTGAATGCACACCGCCAAAACAATGCATTTCTGATCATTACAGCTCTACCTTAAAAAAATCTGGAGGCCCAGAGAATTATGTGCTATTATGTATATAATTTAAACATAATAAAGGCTTTCAATTTCCTAAGTTTCAAACACCTACACAAGTACTACGCTATGTTAGCTAGCATGGGTATGCATATGCTGTGTCTCATATGGCTTGGACAGAATTTTATGCCACCACTAGATGGAAACCTGAATTACCTTTTTAAACTGACAATTCTGTAATTGCTCCATTGCTGGTTTTGCTTCTACTGTGTCTGACCATTGCTATTCTCTTATTTAGAGATCTAATCACATGCTGGCTGTCACAAATTGTACTCATTAGGAACGCATCCATGAGCAGGCATACACAAAACTTCTACAGTGTCTTCGAATCTGAGAGCGTTAATGTATATATGCCCTGCTCATTTCCCAAAAGCCAGTGCTACTCAATGCAAGGAATAAACTGTTACACATATTACAGATTCACCCCACTTCTACAGCCATTTAAACTTCTCAATCTAAGTTAGAAAAATTGCTGTACTCTGCCAACAAATTTCAGTTGGGATTTAATTAATGCCACACTTTGATATTTAAAGTCATGTTATATACTTTACAAATATATGCAATGCTCAAATAATCTGAAATTTATAAACCTATTTGCACACCACGTATTTCTACAAAGTTCAACCACTTCAATGGAATTTATCCTGCAATGTATTATAACCTGAGGTGACTGGCACACGCAAGTGACTGACAATGCTGTCTGATGTGACCCCAATGACTCAGATATTATTTCCTGCTGTGCCAAAACAGTTGCAAATAAAAACTGCAACTAACAGACAGCCACAGTTATCAGGACAGCCATCTGACTAGCTACATGCAACCATAGACATGATAATGGAGAGGTAATTGGCGTAGTAACACAACAGAAGCATTGAGACTACTGATGCTACAGCTTATGAAATTCTGGATTTGGAAAATACAGAAAAGGTCTAAAACAAAATCTCACGTTTGCCTTTAAGTCTTATTTTCCACCAACTCCAGACCAAACCATTTTTGAAATAGGAAAAAAAAAAATGCAGTGCATTTACCCATAACAAAGTTAAACAAAAGCAGTTAATCAAATGCTATCCCACACCAATACATACACAGGAAAAAAAAATCACCGGCCTTAGCAGTGGGCAGATGAATCTGAAAGAGAATGACGCTGCTCTCCAGATGAGAAATACCAAATGCCCCTTCCTGTGACGGGCGTGCACCACACACAAGCCAGCGGGTTACCCCAAATCTCTCCACATGAGAAAGCTCCTAGACCTCCTGGATTCTCCATGGAAGGGGAGCAGACACCAGCTCCTGCTTCTAAACCCAAATTTGAAGGAGCACTGAAAGCAAGGCAGTGATGCCATAATATGAAAAGGATGTTATTACCGTGAAACTTTGCTATAGGGATCCATGTGGTCAATCTTTGCCTTTATTTTTTTGGTCAAAGGGGCAATTGCACATGAATGCTGGTTCAGGAAACTCACCAAATCACGGGCGCACCAAGGCAAAATTGCCATCTTACACAGGTACACTTCAAATCTTACAGCAAAGCAGGCCACCAGGAACAACAGGCCAGAGCAGCAGGCTGATTTCCTGCAGCTGGTCACACCCAAATCCCACATGCTCTTCAATTTATCAGCCACAACTCTGCAGCTCTCGGAGAAGTGAGAAATTCTTTCCTGCCTTTTGAGAAATATCAGAGAAAATAGAGGAAATTGTCTCCAATTTAGTTCTTACAAATTAATATCCAGCAAACACCTTAAGTGGGGGCTAAATACATAAGTCTCAGTAGGAATTTACTCTTAATAAGAAGGTTTTCATCCAGATAGCCATAAAAATCACTAAAAGCAAATTCCAATGCATCCGGTAATGTTACAATGAAATACTACTCTTAAATCCTATTTCACAACTTTTATTAAAGTCATAAAACAGCAAAAACCTTAAAGTCATATTTCACTTCCAAAAAAATGTATTTCTTTGTCAGGTAGTGAAAAGATCTCTTATACAATGTACTTCACTGAAACTGAGAGCAGAATACAGAATGTCCGCAGCAGTTTTAGACTTATGCAACCTATATATTTGCTGAAAGACAGTACAATGGGCAACCCATACGTCCCATTCCCGTCCCAGTCTGACTCCAGCACTGGCCACAGCTTCCTCTTCCACCCGTCCAACTTTCTTTGGCTATTTGCCCTTCAAATTCTCCTTTCAATATCTCAACGTATTTTTGTGTGCCAGAAGCTTAAAAATAAATTGAGATAGGAAGGGAAGATCATACTAGCCCAAAGAATTAAGAAGCAAAGAATTCTGTAAGTGTATCCACTCGTGAGCAGAAAAAGATGTATCAGGACAACTATGTCCTGGGAAGCATCACGAGACCATCCCACAATCATCCAGTGAACTAAACACTGCAAGGGCAATTGATGTGGGCAATTGAAAACAAATTTGATGAATGACAATTATTTGTATCATATCCAATATCATACTGATTCAAAAAATTAGCCATTCTTGAGAGGCTACATGACCAGGTTCCTCAGAGAGAAAGATACAGTTCCACCGTAATTTTACCAATATAATGACTAGATTTGTTATCGGGAATGAAAAAAATGTCACCTTTCTTCTGAGTATACAACAGCAGATGTCAGCTCCCAGATCAGTCTCATTTCATTTGGAAGCTTATAAAATGGCTTTCAGAGTCAAGAGTGGCCAAAGCGTTTCAAAGGCAATTTATTCAATCTGTTAGATGTGAGAAAATGTCATGTAATTCTGCAGAATGATTCCGCTCATCTCAAGATAGTCCAGATCTTCCCATCTACACAGTCAGGCTTTTTAAATAAGCTAAGTACAAAATGGCCATTTTCAAAATTAAAAGAAGAATTAACTTAAATGATGTAAAACAAATGATTACTGAAATTACTTAGCTGAATATTCTACATTATATCATTTGTAACCTGGAATAAAGTAATCAATATCATCTTAACATTACCTATTCTTAAGTAAGCATTCTCATCAGCTACCATATGATTTAGAAGACTGTTGAACTAATTCCGTCAACATTAACTCAATAGCATTCCAAGGTAATAATCACTATCAATCTAATTATATCAGCCGTCTCCTGTAAATGAGTACCAATTATTTTAATTAAAATATTAAATATTTAGAAAATAGAGGGGAACATATATTAATAATTTACATACTTAATTTGAATCTACCTGAACAACCATAATTCCTGAACAACAAAGCTTGCTTTCTTTGTATCCCCCTTTAATACTTTCCAGCGGGTTTCAAGACGCAAACCATCAATCCAACACCAATGATAGGAAAAACGCAAAATTTACATTGTTCTACTTTTTACAAATGTATATGTACTTGCAGACTATTTCTGTCAGTCTTATTCACTTAAGCACTCTTCCAAGAATATTCAGAGCATAGTTTCCCTATTTTGTAAACGCAAACAGGCCAGTTTAGGTTTCCCATAAAATGACATTAGTCACCTGTGCGGTTGGGTTGTAACACTAAACCCCTCAACTCCTGTGCATGCCAAACAAGGGGATCCCTTCTCATCTCCTTTACGTGAAAACAGTATGAATCATTTGCATAATAAGACAATATCATTTGGGAGCCTTTTTACCTCTTTTTTTCCCTCATTTCTTTTTAAAGTCAATCTTAGAACCATTTCTTTTTAAAGTTAATCTTGGAAATCTCCCTTTAATGTTCCACCTATGCTTTTGTGGACTGTAAGGATATTCAAAATGCCTGTACCTCTGTTTGAGAATCAGGCTGAGTATTCAGTTCCTGCACTGAGATTTGGGTTCTTCCCAAAAGCCACGGAACAGAACCTAATATTAAAGAACTACGGCAATATGAGAAGCTACAGTTTCTTGAATGACCTGTAAAATTAAGAATCCTTTAACGGTTCTTTTTAAAGTTTTTAACAGTAAAATCCTACAGGTTTTTCACCATGTTTCAAAAGAAATAAAGGGAATTTGCTCAGCTTGTTTTCTCTGATAAACAATTGATGTCCCCAGTTCCATTGAATCAGGATGATTTAAATACCAAGGGAAAAAAAATTCATTTGGCGCAACCATAATGCGAGTAAAATGCCAAACAACTGCTAAACAATTAGCAAATACGAATCAAATTGGAGGACAAGAAAGCATACCACAAATACAGACTATGAACTAGTATATTCAAGCACACACAGAAGGTCTGACTACCCAAAAAACGCCTCAAGAGTTTCAACAGAAGTGAAGTAGTTTCATGTTAAAATAAGTCATCCTTGGAAATTTTCATTCAAAAAGCATATGGGTGGCTTATTAAGATTACACTTCATACTGAAGTCCTTATTCAGAGTCAAGAAACATCAATGCAATCATCATATCCATAATCTTTACCCGCTGGTGAATATATATTGAGATATACTATTTTAATATAGAATTATGAATACTATTTTTCTGTAATATGAGACATCATGCCACTCTGTACCAGACACCCTGCGTGCAGTGTGAGACATGAGGAAAGAACTTTTCCAGACGGAAGCTGAATTTTAACAACACTAAAGTGCATACAGTAAGGTACACACGTACCTTAATGCACAAGCAAATCAGGAAGAAAAGGGCTTGACACGTGCAACATGCCAAAATACTGTTAACAGAGCTATAACTTTGCATTTTTCCCCCCAAAATGGCTAAAACTTAACAGGAAATATAAACATTTTGTATTAATGTTGTAGTGATTTGTTTGGGGGGGTTGTTTGGTTTTGTTTTAATAAAAATAGATATGGAGGCAAGAAGTACAGTTACGGTTCATGTATGCAAGGGAGCATATCACAGCTTCACGCGTTGCTAACTGTGCAATTCATACGCCCTTCAAGAACTGGGCGCTTCGCAGGTACACTGCTGTGTTCTTGCAAGAACTGTTCTGGAGCCTCCAGCCTATTTCTGATTAGACAAGTGTCCTGCTGCCCAGGAAGGGTGCAAAGAGGACTCCAACATGAATTAGAGCATCTTTCTCTGTTACCTAATTCAAGTCATCTACAGTCCACCTTCCTCAGCTATCTAGTTCAAGTCTTCAAGGGGCTGGGAACTACAGCATAGCATAAGATGCAGACTGAGGCCAAAAATGTGAAAGTCTGATTTAAATTCCACCCTTGAAACAGATTATTATTTGGGGGAGAAAAAATCCCGGAATAGAACAAAAAGATGAGAAGAGCCACGTTAACTATGTGCTAAGATCTCCCAGCATCTTGTTGGAAGACAGACATATTTGCAAAGTTCTTTATATGCACACACTCAAAACAGTTATTAAATTAGTTTCCTTTCCTTGAACATATCATAGCTAATAGCACGAAATGTCAGGCTTCAAAATTCGACTTCTGTTCCTTGTAGTCTAATTTTTTCCCAGTTTTCCCTATAATCTACTTTTAAAACATCTTAAAACTGAGAAACAGTTTCACTATTTGTTTACTTCACAGAAATGGCTAAAGATATTTCAATGTAAACACTTTCTTCCTTTTCTAAAACTATTTTAAGGAGGGTTTTAGTACTGAAAACAGTAACCTGTGGCTTGTTTTTTTAACTCATGTTAAAATTGGAAGCAGCGATGCGGAAACATTTTGGCAGTATCAGGTAAATGACAATTGAGAATTACAACAGCATCAGGCATTTGAGAGGTAGATAAAAATTTTCCCGATTTCAGGATCTATCAGTTGGCAAGAGGCAATTAAAATACACTTATTCCTCTCCTCTGAAGAGAATACCAGGCAGCGTTCTCCCTGCTGGTTCGTAATGCCCCGGCGCAAGGGTAATGGAGCTGCTTCACCCCCCAAGATTTCAGCTAGAGCAGATGGAAGGGATGGGTCAAATCTCTCCCCATTACCCTTCTCTTGGTAAACCGAGGGGCACTGGATGCTACCTATGCTAACCAGCTTCCAGGGCAGAGCAGAATACAATTTTCTTCCACAGAAAGGAAAATAGTTTTGAAATTCAAAAATACTACCACACCAGTGGCTCAATGAGCATGAAAACTAACAGGAAGCTTGTCTATAGATTTGCCTCTTGCAGTTGTTTGCATGCTTTAATTGAAGTTTTTCCTCTGTGAAGTGTCTATAACATTTGCCAGTCCTGTGGGGTTTTTTTGGGGTCTATTACTACGCTAGCATCTGCTGGAGTTCAGGCATGTGGGGAAAGCACCACAAGAGTCTCCCTCCTCTGCTGCTCGTGAAACTTGTTACAGCCTGATGACTTACGAGCGATCTGCTTTTCTGTCATCGGTGAAACCAGCCCCTAAGTTCAGGGGGAGAGGCAAGCAGAGAAGCAATGTTCGCGGAAGCCTTGTTTCCTTAGGAAACACTCTGAAAAAAGTCACTCAGGAATGAAATACAAGTTCATGGGGAAGCTATTTACACCTATGTATTTAGCTAATTGTAATTACACAATTAGCTATGTACGCGGTTGTAAATCTATATACGCGTTTATATAATGTATTATTATAAATTCTACAGATCATCTTGTGTATATATTTTTATATATGTATATATAACTAATCATAGCATTGCTGTCATTCTGTTAGATACACTTGCGTGTGCATAGCTATCAACACGCAGAGTTGAGGCAAGGAAATAAGCACCATAAAAGACAACCTGCCCAGGGAGGTAGGGCTACGAGGAATGATTCTGTGATTCTCTGGACTTCGCAACTCCGTCCCGAGCTCGCCCCTCGGGGCAGCGTGCCGCAGGACGGCACTCGAAGCACGGCAACCAGCAGTCGACACGCCGGCGGTAAGTGGCACGGAAGGAGCGATACAGGCGTTTTCTCTCTCCCTTTCCGCGACACATATCCCTACGCAACACGACGTCCAGCGGGCTGCTGCTGCTGCTGCTGCTGCTGCTGCTGCGGCAGGGAACAGCGGGGCTGCCAGGGACGGCGAGCCCCCGCAGCGGGGCGGCCGCCTGGGCCTCGCCCCGGCCTCCCTCCACGCGCCGCGCCGCGCCGGGCCGCGGGAGGCCGGCGGCGGCTGCGCGGCGCCCGCCGGCAGCGAGGGCCGCGCTCGGAGCCGCCCGAGGGGCCCGCGGCTCGGCTCGGCGCGGCTCGGCGCGGCTCGGCTCGGCTCGGCTCGGGAGGCGGGCGGGCGGGCGGGCGGCCCCCCCGTCAAAGCCCCGCGGGGCGGCGGGCACTTGCCTCCCATTCCCGCAGGAAGCGCTGGGCCTCGGCGGGCCCGGCGGCCTTGTGCTTCCTGAACTCCTCCTTCACGTAGCGGTCGCCCAGCGCCCGCAGGGCGGCCGGCAGCGCCCGGTGCAGCAGCAGGATCCGCCGGTACAGAGCCCGCGCACCGCCCGGCATGGCGGCGGCGGCGGAGCGGGGCCCTCGGGCGGCCGCACCGGGGGCGGGGCCAGGGGGCCGAGCCCGGGCCGGGCCGGGCCGAGCCGGGCCGGGCCTCCTCCGGGGGGGGCCCGGCGCTGGCCCACGGCAGGGTGTAGCCGCGGCGTGAGGCTAAGGGTCTGCTTTATCCGTCAGAAAATAACGCCGAGTGAACTCAGAGCCTGCTTTTTGCAGAAAATTCGTCCGCACCGTGTTCGTCTGCACCGTGTTTAAAACGTTACCAAGAAATTCAGCTGCAAATCTTACTTTTAAAACAGCTGGAGGGTGAATAAGCAATTCGCGGGGGAAAAAGACAAAAGCAATTTGTCTCGAAAAGATGCGTGTGGACGGCAGGGATCACAATAAAAATCAAAAATCAGTGAATTTTCAGTTCTGTTTTCACCACCAGAAGAGCGAGCTGTGCGCTTTATACCTAGGAGGAATTTGGTGCAAATGAACTAGTCCATTAAACCCAAGCTTCATAAGCATATATTTGATTTATCTGCATTTCTAAGCTTGGGTGAGAGACGAGAGGAGCCATAGTGAGAAATCTTACTGCCTCCTGCTCTGGACTTCGTGCCGCCACACTGTTACCACTGAGCTCCCGCTTTCTATTGCCTCCTGCCTACAGCCCGAGCTGCAACTCCCCAGCTCTTCCATAAAGTTTTTTCAGCTGTTTAACATCACATCCAACCCACCCACGTGCAAAAATCTTCAAATGTCTACAGTCGTGGCTATTTTGAAAATAACAAAAGGTCTGAAAACCAGGCGGTGGCAGCAGTGGCGAAAGTCCTGCCTCATCACGGGCGCCTGTTAAGCGCCTTCCAGCCAGTCAAATCATTGACGCTTCAAAACAAAAAGGAAACATTTCCATAGGCCCAGGGAGTGTTAAGCTTTCCCAGGATACTCAGAAATGTCATAAAAATGTACTGCCTCGTCAAAAGCCCAAGTCATTATATGTCAGCGACAGAGGAAAGAGCAAACTACAGACTATTTCTCTCACCACCATTTCTTGATGTTTATTTATTCTCCCAAGCACTTTGGTGACGGAAAACTGAAGCTCCCAGTAGCACAAAAGTTACCAAAATAAAAGAAAATGGTTATACTTTCACTTTTTCTTACTGGCAGTTTCCAGTGCTCTTTGTGCCTGTAATGTTCTCGGGGTGGGCTGACAGGCCCTGGCAGGGGAAGCCTGATCCTCAGATTGATTGGTCTTGCTATATTTTCGGACTGTGTTTTCTGCAGATGTTTCTTTGAGGAAAGATTTCTGGACTTAATGCATTTGGTCTACGCTGAGTTCAACTTTTCAAAAGATTGAGGTTAAAAAACTGATTTGCTTCGTCAGTTTCATTTGCAGCGATGCAATTCCACTGAATGATCTCAGGGTGCATTCATTTACAGAATTTATTTAAATCTTTTTTTATATAATGACCACCGTACTTATGTTGCACATTGACAGCTTTCTCCTTGCTACATCCACCCCGTGCGGTTTTTAGGAGTCCTTTTCCTTTAGTGGCCTGCTTAAGCCCTCTACTGGGCGCTTGCTTCGTGGCTCAAATACTAACTAGGATGCATCAGCCAGATCTGCAACCTTCAACATTTTTTACACCTTGTCTTTCTGTCCACAGGGACCAAAAGCCATTTTGCCCATCCTCTGGGGCAGGTGGTCCCTGCCCAGCAGAAGAGGAGGATTCCCGCAGCATCTGTGCACCTCCGAGCTGCTTCAGCTGCGGCTCTTGAGCTTCCTCCTTGCACCTTCCCTAGGTGCTGCCCAAGGAGCAAGGAATTTGCCAGTAAATTCCCCGTGGAGCAGAAGATAGACCTGTAAGCTCAGCAAACGGTTTGGTAACAGGCTAAGTTGTCAGCCTTTGTCCATTAACAATTTTTATATCCTAAAGTCCTCAAAGGGCTCTGCGCTGTTAGGGTATGTGGAGAGGCTGCAGAGGCAGTTGAATGCCATATCCCTTGTGTATGGGCACAAAAGGACTCACCATCAGAACTCGGTAAGATATTATAGATATTAGAGGTATTATTTCTGTATAATGATCTCTCAATCATCAGTACTCAAAATATCTACGCCACAGCTTGAGTCCAGGCACAATTTTAGCTAACATGCATGAGTGCAACTCCTCCGCTTGCCTCTTGCAGACACCTGCCCGTGCTTCCAGGCAGCACTGCCTCCGTGCAGGGCACTGGGGCGTCTGTGCTGCCTCCCCCGGTGCTCCACGGCCTGGGAGAGCTTTTTAGCTTGCGCCAAAGAGGCACCTCAGGTAAGGGATTCATCCCACTCCTTTTGGGCAAGCGGAGGCATTTTATCCCTACTTCTTTTCAGCTGCTAGAAGGATGTTCTGGGATATATGTGATTTAGATACCCCATGAAGGAGTATCCAACCTGTATCCAGCCAGGGTTATGAGCACTGGCTCAGTGTTAGTTATGCTGAAACTGGAGTAGATCCTACAAAGACACCAGAGTATCTCTGTGCCATACCCCATAGTTCCTTTGGATCTTGGGAGGCAGTATCAGCCTTGCCATAGGGCAGCTCAAAGCCAGGCAGAGCGGCTTAGCCAATATGCTAAGTCTTTATTTAAGTGGCTAGGACTCTGTGAGCAGCACCTCAGTCTTTTCCCAAGTATACACAAGAAATCTGTGGTAAAGCACAGATGCAAAGTGCTCTAGTTGCTTAGCCATCCTTCTGAGCCAGCAGCACTTCAGTAAAAAGTAGGAGACAGATTTTGACCCTGTGAATCTGCCAGAGCAGCCATGTTCTTTGCTACAGTCCTAGCTCCAAATGTAGAAAGACCAGAGGAGCATTTCCATGTTTATTTTTTTATCAGTAATGTGTTGACTAAAGAAGATGAAGCTAAAGTATTTATTGAGCTGTTGTAATTGCTGTAATCTTTAAAATTATCAAGAGCATCCTAAGAGGAGTTCTTTTTGTGAATCAAAATAAAAGATTAAATGTAGAATGCAATGATGTGATATACCTTTCCAGAGCCTTTGGTAGTCCTGACAAAGCTAAATTGTATTGTCATCCGTTAAAAAAACAGGATAATATGCAATCTTCTCTAAATTGTAGGTAAATGTTAAACTACAGTCTAATATCCTGCTATAAAAAAAAAAAAAGAGCATATAGTCCTGTCCCGTGTTTCCTACTTTTGCATTGTGCAGATCACAATGAAACTGCATCTCTTAATTCAGAACTATGAAGTTTTTAATAAACTTTCTAAATATTCAAATAGATTCAAGACAGTTCCTTTTTGCGTACTATTCCAGACCAAGGCAGACTTTTCTGATTCAGAAGCCAAGCCAAATATCTGTTATGACGGCACAAATTGCCTGCTAAATATTCTGCGGCATCTTCCAGTGTGCCTCGTAAAGTAAAAAGACGCAGGATTATGCCTTCTTTGTGGGAAACAACTGCAAAATTAATAGTTTCATAAACGACTTAGAAAAAGCTATGGGTAATTGGAGATTCACAGGATGCTTCTGCCTCTGTCGACACGGAGTAGAGCTTTGTCCTTGATTCAACAGGAGCAAAATCAGTGCTAGCACGGGACAGTGTGCTTCAAAACCCACCGACAAGTTGGACACACAAACTCTTATACATGGATGCTGTCAAAAAATGGACCAGCTCTTTCCCCAGGGCTTGGGGAAATACAGGCTGATGAAGATACCAGCCATGTTTGCTGTTGGCTGCAGAGACAACTGCCTGTCTGTGTCTGGCCCAAGTGAAACCAGCGTTCTTCACACAGGCTGTGCTTGGTGAGCCCCAGGCTGGTCAGCAGGGCACAGTAGTGAGAGCAGGACAGGTGGTTTTCATTCAAAAGCTCCATTTCCGTGAGGAAAAAAAGACGCCATAATAAATGCTCTTTGGTGTAACTCATCAGGATGGCTTCAGGTACTCATGTATGCATCTCATAGTAGGGGGAAATGAAATAATAGAAAGTGTTTCGTATGAAATAACAATTCTGGAAGAGAGAGACAGCCAGCTGTTTCTGGACTTCAGTTGCATGCTTGGTGTGTTGATAGCTTTTGGACATTAAAAGGAAGTTCTGCTTTGGTTCAGCTTATGCTTGAGCTGCTCATTCATTGCAGGATTTCTTGTTCTTTCATCTGAAGCATATGATCTGTATCATCCAAAACACATTTTTTTGACAGTCAAAAGAAGCAATTCCTGAGGAAGCTCTGCTTGCCTCCTGCAGACTTGAAAGATGCCAAGAGTATTGGAAATCTTCAGAGAACTTAGCTGCCAAACTCTATCAAGTTTCTACTTGAACATGTGTGAGCAGAGCTTTGCAGCGAGCCAAATGTAGGCAGCTTCATGCCAGAGGATTGCCAGGCTTGTGCATGGACCCTCCTGTTCACCATCTCCCCACCTTCCTCTCTGCAACTCTCCTCTCCCTAGTCCAGTGCCAGATTTTGAAGCACAGAGGCACCAGCACTTCTCGGGTAAGCGGCTGTGAAAGAAAGAAGAATTGCGAAGAACCTGTGAGCGTTTTCTCTAATCTCATTTTCAGAAACATCTACTATTCAGCTGAAATTTTCTAAAAAAATTCAATTCAGTGAACTGATCCAAAATTAAAATTTTGGGTAGAATGATTAAAGAGCATCAAAGCTCAATGTAATGACAGGCAAGATATTTTTAGGGGAAAAATCCTACACCTTCATTTATAGGCAGTGGTGCCAAATCAGACTGTGAGCTGGAAATCTTTTTTGTCCTTAAGCTATTATTGTTTTCAACATTCAAAGCAAACACCCAAAAGATTGCCTAGATTACAAAACAATTTTTCTACTTTTGAAAATTCAAAGAGAAATTGAAAATTTTCATATTTAGAATCACTATGTGTCTTCTTCTTTCATGAACAATCTTTTTGGTAAATATACTACTAATCCACCTGGTTACTCTGCCACATGTGCCGTTCTGTTCAACCACATTAAAATTCTATAAAAGATGCAGTATTCTCCTGTTATTTCACATAAGTACAGTTTGAAAGAGCTTGTTTTGTTATTTCAAGTATAATCTAAACGTGTACCGCTCATGGGTAAAGCTTTGTTTTCCTGGTCTACTTAGTAAGTCATTGTAAAACTCAAAGCCATGCAAAGATGCTTCCACAAATCCACTAAAATTCCTTCTCAAAGAACACAAAAAGAGCACAGAAATTGTTATGTTGACAGTTGTAACAGAGGGGGGAAACAGAACAAGGGAGAAGATGGCCAAACTAAATTTAATATTTTGAAAAGCTGCAGAAAAGACCATATGTGTGTGAATGCAAAACACTAGCTCAGCCTCAGAGTGTCAGGAGGGCAGCAGAAAAGAGCCCCTTCTGAACAACGGCATCCGTGGATCCTGGGAGCTCCAGATGACACGCCATCGGGCCCCAAAGTCTAAACTCTGGAAATAAAACCACCTAGGCTCCATCACTTTTAAGCTTTTAGCCCAACTTCACACTAACCCAAGGGGAATTTAAAACACAACATAAACATGTGTTTAAACGAAGTTAGAAGAAAGCTTGTTGTCCTGTCTCCTGTTTTAATTAAATACGTTTTATATGAAAAGCATAGCTTACAAATGCAAGCTATGTGGTTTCTCTGGCAGCATTGCAGCTCTGAGTAAACACACTATAGTATTATTTTGTTTGCTTTCTTCCCTAATTAAGTTTTAAAAGTTTCCTCATCTCTCTGTGTGGCTGCTTCAGTTTTGGCAGCAGTACTGTGGCAAAGGGGACTGGGAAGAAGAATACGCTTTCTCTTTCTCCCTCCCTCCCTCCCTCCACCGAGTAAACAATCTCAGATCGATTGGAAATCCATTCTCTTTTTTTTTTTATGATATATAGATGACAGACCACATGCCACAAGTGAAGCATGAGCCCTATGGGCCATACCGGTGTGAGAGCACACACCCTCCCTCTGGGAGAGGAACGGAGCAGTTGACTGCATTGATGATGGGAGGTGCAGCTGCGAGCGCCCAGACTGTGCTGCATGCTTCAGAGCAGAAGTCAGAGCTGAGACGCAAAATTTGAAGCCAAATATGAATTTTGTCATCCTTTGAGGGTGTTTGGATTTCTCCTTCCTCAGAGGCTACGGGTTTTCAGGTTCAAGGCTTTGCTATAAAACTGTCAGGGTTTAATGAATCCAGGTCATTGTCTGCTGTTTAAAATGAGGCACGCGTAATCTAATGTCATTCATCATTTTGGCATAAACAATATGCTATCAGCAAAGCACATTTGCCATCTCAGGCTATTCTAGCCCTTTGATAGTCCTTTGAATGCATCCAGTCTGTCCAGGACAATTTAACATACTGGCCAAGTACTGGAATACTTAACTGGCCTTGCATTAAAACACTTGGCATCACCTTTGATGTGAAGGCATGTCTTGTCTCTATCCAGTTTCTGATGTTGTAATCAAGCAGGAAAACAAATCTGACGTGAAACTGTGTAGCTCTATAACTGTTCGTTTCTGTTTGTTGTGTTCCCTACCCTGAAATTCAGCACCACATGGCAGGCTTGGTGGGTATCTGGATAGTTACTCATCCTGGGTTTATTATTCACTGGATCTGGTAATATTTGGGGTTACGTTTCTTGGTAGGCAGGATTTTCCTTTGTGGTTTCTTGATATAACATCACATATTAATGGTTGAGATTCAGGATGGAACTATAGGATACCACATGAAAAACAGGTAGCTTTAACATAAGTACTCGAGGTTCCTTGAACCCATTTCATCCAACAGCGCTATCACCGTTCATCTGTTCCTCCCTCCACCCCCTTCCCAAACCACCTGAAGGCAGGATCAGTAGTGATCAAAAGACATCCTGCATTTCTTGGTATTGAAATGATCACATCTGTGAAATACGGGCTTTAATAATGAGTTTATTGCTGTTTGCTTTGTGAATTATGGCTTTGCACTTCTCCTAAACCAAAACAAAAGTTATTTACAAGGTGCCACAGGAATAATTTTTAGACTGAGAAACAAGTAAGTTAGCAAACACAAACTCCTCACTGATCTGTGAAAGTGACATTTGGTTTTTTACTTCTTGGAGATTTGATTTTACACTGAAATGTTGAATGATAATTTGTTCTTGTATGCTATGGAGCAGTAGCAGCTCCAGGTGCTACAGAAAGCACAAAGCCCTTCAACTGCAAAAGCAAGCTGTAGGAAAAAAATATCAACTGTTCCAGTCTAACGTGTTAGATAGTAGGATGGTCACAATATCTTCAAAAGAAAAAAGTTGGAGACTTTCCTTTGATGGGAGATAGCAACTACAAAGTGCCATAGCATCGTTTATTCTCCTATTTTGGTTTTTTTCACCATATATAAATTATAACATTTTTATATTAATTAGTAGGGCAGAAAAAAATAATGTATATTTTAAAATCCTTGACAATGAGTCTTGAAAGCAAAGTGTTTAATAGTGTGATGATGTACTGCTGGATCTTATGGTGAAAGCAGCGTTCTGTAGGACAGCTGATTTTTCTGTGAGCTCTAAAATTCAAATGCGTGCTGTGTCATGTTGAGAAATTGGAGAATCCCATCCAAGTCTAGGGCATAGTCTGTATTTCAAACATCAGGTTGTTTAAGAAATGGATACCCAAAATGAAGCCCGCCTTTAAAAAATATCCCAGCATTAATATCTGGCAAGTCTTACTGCATTCAAAGGATCATTTTTTATTTTTTTATTTTTTATGCATGGAAGAGCACAGGCATACCATGAGCTGTACTGGAGGGGATCAATACTTCAGAAATTCTTCAAAAGGACAAGAATTGTATCCCTTCTGTTGTTCAGCTTCATATATCAAAATCGTGCTCTTCACAGCTTCCAGAGGGCTTTGCTGTGACTCATTTACTGTCTTCCTGCACTCTGTTTTCAAAGTTATGCCCTGGGAGCAAAACTTCTCATTTAGACCTGGATATCAAAGTGCTCTAAAATCCACAGGCATCTCCAACATGTTTTGAAAATTGTTATACCTCATCAGAGCCAGGGGCAACATTATCCATGCAGGTCTGAAGTCAGTTGGTCTAGCAGGTCTTCAGATAATACCCCTTCTTTTCAACCTTCCCAGGAGGACTGCATTTAATATGCTCTGAAATCCACTGGGATTTGATGATTGTCTTGAAAACTCAGTCATGACAATGATTGCAGGACAGTTCGCAGTGCAGATTTGGGGTCATTCCTTCCTCCCTCCCTGTGGAACTGCTTATAGCAATTTTTGATTCTTGTTTTTTCATGAACAGCTCAGAGAAATCTGAAGGTATGAATCCCATGAAATATGTCGATATTACGGTCTGATCCTGAGCTCAGCTCTTCAGCTGACCAAACTGACATTACTGAAATTTGGTAAACAGGCAGTTTAGAAATATTTAAGACTACTGATTGAATAGAAAAAGAGTAAAGCAAAGTAAAAAATTGCTTTTCTGATTCTAGAACATAAATAATTTTTCTTGCTGTGTGTAAATGCTTTTGATTCCCGCTCAGCTATTGTCTGTATCATGCATGTGCTGTTGTACAAGCAAAAGAATAGATATGCCACAGACATGCCACACCAGTAGTGTGTGCATATATATGCATATTCCTATTTTTATATAAATGTGTGTACATATACACACACCCACATGCGCCTCCAAGCACACATATGTATGCCCATTCACACACACACACAGAGGCAGGAGTGCACACAAAACTCTTTTGTTAGTGTAGCGGTCTGAAGTAACGTACCAAAACCATATTTCCCTGTTTTACTTTGTAATTAGATTTTTTAAGGTTTTTAATACAGTGACATTTTTTTTTTTCTGGTAACTCATCCCAGCACTTCCCACAATATAAACTGTACCCTGCACGTGTGTACTTGACACTCACTGATTGCTTTGCATGCTCACATTTCAGAATGTGCCTTCAGCTACTTCAGGATTGCCTGCGAGTACTACATCCCCATTCAACAGATGGGAAACTTGAGAAACTGAAACATCCTGCAAAGCCAGCATTCCGTAAGAAAGTGGCAGAGATGGTACAATAACTTACGACTTTTCTGGGTCTCAAGTCAGTGCTTTAGCCAATAGCTCATACTGTCTTTGAAGTTTGCACGACTTCATATTAATCCACACTATGTCAATGTGATGGCGTTTATTAAAAACTTTTTGGACAATACCTCGTCATCGTGGGATAAGCTACCCGTAAAAAAGCAATGTGAAGTCTATGGGAAGTTTAGTAAAATCTTTCTATGTACACTGTAGAGGCTCTCTCGACAAAGGGAACATACAGTTATTGAGATTTGAAGTCTTAACCCTAAAATGAACTGAAAGATGTTCCCACAGCAGAGCTGCAAATGCCCCTACCAGCAAAAGACTTGAAAGATACTGATTGTCTCTGATTGAGGTTGCGTAACAGAAATACATCTCAAGGCAAGATTAAAACATTCATTAAAGAGGGAAAATAAAACAGCATTACAAAAAAATAAGGTTTTACCCTTATACTTCAGTAGTTACAAAATATTCTTCTGGCTCTATTAATTGCAGCTTGCAAAGGCTCTATATTGAGTCATTTAGTTTCTGTAAGTAACAACCCTGTCCTAGCCTTCTTATTGGCATTTACTCCTATGCCACCCACATTGAACTCCAAATCTGGATCCAAGGATTGCTGAGCTGTGAAGACTGTATTTGTACAATTCTGCCAGTAACCACCCATATAACCTCAGAAGAATCAAAGAGAACTAAAGATATGCTGAAACATTCAAAAGTCATTTGAACACCACCTACCGGGAGATGCTCACAGGTTTAAGGATATTTTATATGCATCCTATTCTGTTCTCTGGTTGGTCTTTTCAGGGTGGAGAGGGATGGTAAAGGGCCAAAGACAGCTGTTTGTGTTTGCTCGTTTAGCAAAATAGAAGTTTTGTATTCCGTCCATCTCACCTCTGGATGGTGGTAAGTCAAATCTCAGCACTGTGCCACACTGCAGGACCAGAGGAAGGCAGCTGAGTGTTTGCACAGGGCGAAAAAGCATGTTTAAAAGGAGATGAGGACTAAAAGCTGCTAAGAATAATTAGCATGGCTATGCTGTTTACCCATTCCACAGTTTGCTCGTTCACTACCTAGTAATCATCCCTTCCTCAGTGGGTAAGTGTCTCCTTTTTGTCTGCTTGCTAAAGAAAATTAAGAGATTTACCCAGGGCCAACAAGAGGTCAAAGCAAGAGCAGAGCAGCCTCAGCATCCTCACCTCCCTCCCTTGGCTTCACACCTCAGCCAGGGAGTTCCCATGTCCAGGTTTGCACGTCCCAGAGGAGTTCTGTCTTTGGGCGTGACAGAAGCTGCTGTAAGGCTGGAAACAAAGTGTTCATCCCTTCTGGTGTCTGAATTAAGTGACCTAAAGACGGCACAGGCTGTGTGCTCCAGAAAAGCAGATTCTTCCAGGATGTCTTAAAGCGAGCACCCGAAGGTGAATAACAGCAGCTTGCTCATGAAGTGTGCCTGGATGGAGACTGCAGCTGTGCATGTGCAAAGCTCTCTGGTTCATCTCTACATACATATGTGAAGAAGACACATCTTTATGCATCCACATATGCAAGCAGACCTCTGTACTGAAAACAGGGAAACAAAAGTTCATGTAAAAGGGCCTTCCCTACTCTGCTTAACTGGCAGTAGCGGAGATCTGGCACACCTGAGGACAAATGTTCTTCCACCTGTGTTTTTAACGAGGGTGCTTAACCATCCCACCTTTATTTTCTGAGACTATAAACATTTTTCAAGTATTTGACTGCTTCTCTGTATTTCCTCATTCTCCCAACTTGGACAAACAAATGGGTTGATTTGTTGCAGGTTTAAGTAATTAATCTCTCATCATTTTCTCTCCCTGACTCCCATCCCAAGGCTGCATTGTCTAGGATGCATTGGCCGAGTGGAAAATGTTTATTTGTAATAAAGATATACCAAAATCCCCTGTATCCACTGGAAATAATAAACACAGAAATATCTCCACAAGTCATCGGTTTGTTAAAAAAACTGTGTTTGCCATTACTATCTTTAGGTCCTAGTTTGACGTCACAGTGTCCCTTTAAATAAATAACCCAGGCAATGCAATGCTTTTCAGAGGGGGAGTGAAGGTTACCACTGACTGTCTTCTTGATGGTCAAGAGATTCAGCAGATTTTTGGGGTTTGGATAAAAAAAAACCCACCCTCTATTATCTGAACAAATATTTTTTCTTAACAGTTCCTATGTAACCAAGTTCATGGGAAGTGTAAGTAAAAGTCAAATGAGGGAAGAGAATAACTGGGTGGACTCCAAAGAGTGTTTGATTTTTACCCAGAATTACTGTGGAACACACCTGTGGACACATACACGTGTGCACCCACCTGCCAGCGTAAAAGGCAGAAGGTTTATATTGGCACTAAACAGGGACACGAGTATCACACTTGTAGTTTTTAGGCTGCATCTCAGTTGGTTACTGCAGTAAGAAAACCACTGATGTACATGACCACTTGCAGAAGTCATGGACGGCGTGGTAACATAGGACAGCAGCCCAGAAATCTGCATCTGATTTATTTTTTATTCATTATTAGGTGTCACTGTGTTTAACACAAAAGTTCACATCCCATAATAGCTCTGTTTAAAGAAGTTACACATATCAGAAGATATGAAAGGCATTCTCTTGCTCTTGATTTTTTTTTTCCTCAACACAATATAGCCATTCAGAACCAAAACCCAGGATGTCATATCCAAACAAGCAGCTTCGCAGATACACACATTCCTGTTTTGTCCTGCATCCTGAATGCTGCCAGTCAGGAATCAAATGCCAATTCTGACACTCTGGAATTATTTGAAGAGGGAAATCCAGCCCACAGTTGTCCCATTGCTAGCATCCCTGCATCCCCTGCAGGGGATGTCTAAATAAAATGTACAGAAGGATACATCTACTGTATATGGTCTGGTAAGATCTTTCTGTAATATTTTGACTGTCAGAACATTTTTATCACAGATCTGTTTTATTGCTATGAGGAACACCATTTTTAGATCTTTATAATCACAGACTGCTAGTAACACCTTATCATTTTTTTCTTTTCTGTGTTTTGCCTTTTCTCCTTCTGTCTCCTCCCTCTCGCCCTCTCCCCTTTTCTTCCTTGCAAACAGCACTGTGAAAAGCCCATTGTTGAGCAGTGGGCTTGTGACATTAGGGTCAATTCCCTGCCCCTTTGCTCACATTCCCTTTTCTGCTCTTTAAGGGATGAAATCTAAGAGAGAGAGTAACACACAAAATTGTACAGAGCTTTGGACTGCTCGCGTATCTTATAAACAAAGCCTGCAAGATGGTGCTTCACTTTGAGCACATTCTTGAGTTCCGATAAAATTAGCATGCAACAGTACTCAAGCCTCCATGGATTAGGGTGACCTCCTTTAACGTAGAGATTTTATCAACGCATTGCTCATATTTGCTGCTCTTGCTTCCGTGCACAATATTGGCCCTTTCTGGAGAGCCTAGATTTTCTTCTTCTCACCACCTAGAAGCCTGTACAACCCTGGGCTGGATCTAGTCCATGCTGTATCCCTCAGGTCTGGATTGATTTGCTTCCATGAACTGGAGCCAAAGCCTTCCTTTCAGCACAGCATATTCCTCTTCTGGATGCTACGCTGATACCGTAGCTGTGTAGCATTTCCAACCCAGTGCTGCTCACTGAGTAAACTGGCACAGCCTACCTGTTTTAGAAAGCAAGTATGATGATTTTTGGAGGTGCTGGTTCTGCTGAACTGCATCATCTTGTTGAGGCAACAGAACTAAAAATTATAGGAGCAGAGCTGATGGAAGACAAGGAATTTGAAAATGATACACTGTGAACATAAGAAGCCTGAGCTGGTAGGAAATTTATTCTCTTTGCTATCGTTAGCATTCACATTTTCAGAAACAGGCATGTTTTGATTGCCTCCTTTATTTATTTTTAATAACACTATTTGCAAGAAAAATACCTTACTGCTGGAGCACCGTGCGTTTGGGGTTGATTAGGTATAATTTTCTGCACAAGACTTACAGAGATTGCATCATGTTAAGAGAAAAACATATTAAAAGCAGCGCAGTGCAGAAATCAAGGCTTTGTCATTTTAGGATATCAGAAGCCCCTGCTTACATGTATCTCCTTTTTTAAGAGCAGGGGAGGCACGTTTGTGCATTTTGGATCTTGTTTGTGGATTTCAGCTGGTTACACCCAGCGTAAGTTGCATTAACTCCTTTTTTCATCCGACAGCCACTACTGAAGACAATAGGGAAGCTTTGCACCATCAGAGGATTTGGCCAGTGTTTTGCTTGTTTGTTTGTTTTTCAACTAACAATAAACAAGTGGTACATAAGTAAAATACCTTATATTTTCTGTTTTGCAGTTTCCTTTGTATTACTTGAGATATCTGCGGATTTTCTTCTGATTTGTCATCCCACCTCTCAGAGGGATGACATCCCCTTTCTTCGCAGAGTCAGATCTGTGCTCTTTTCTGCATATAATCCTCCTGCAAACACTCCTACAGCCATCTGCATTGGCCAGTAGATGTCATTGTGTTTCCACCGCAAGAGCACATCAAACATATTCATCTGGCTGCAAATGCATGTCCAGTCCTGCAAACAATGCTGTTGACTATTTAGGACTTTTTCTACCCTGCAGCAAAATATTTGTTAAAGATGCTTAGCCAGAAAAGAGTGAAAATTAAGTTCCAAGCATTTGATAGCTGTGACTAACTAGCCAGAATACCCTTGGTCTCAGCTAATATACTGCCAATGGTGTTATACAAACACAGCTTACTCAACAGGACACAAATCATTGTTAATAAACTATTACAAAAGATGCCAACAGAAGAGGACAGAAATAATGTCTCATGGATTAGCCAGCTTCTTTAAGTAACTAGCTTGCTTTGCTGTGAGGTAATCTGCTCTTCAATACTCAAAGAGACAGGACTGAGGATTTATACTTCAGAACTATTTAGACCTTCAGAGTGTAATGAGAAGTGGCTGTAGCCTGTTATTTTTCAGCTATTTTATCCTGGACTATGTTAACAGCTTCCTAATTTGCATGATATAATAATATTTGTGATGTAATTAGAAAGTTCCATTTGAGGTCAAACTATGGTAGCAATAGAGAAGCAAACACTTGGCAGTAATCCCAGAGGTAGGGCTTTCCAGAAAGTCTGACATATTTTTTATCAGCACAAACTCAAGAGACATCATTTTAGGTTTTATTTTTAACCATCATTTCATAAACTTAATGAATGTAAACGGGCTTTGATATCTGAAATGCTACATTCTCGATTACAGCTCAGTTCCCAAGCTAAAGAAGAAGCACAAGATGAACGGAGGGTGAAGTCAGCTTGCGACATCCGTGCTGGAAATGGCACATAGGGCCAAACTCCCCGCTGGCAGCAACCAGAGAGGCTCTGTGGGCTCTAACAACACAGGAGACCCTTGACAGATTCAGCAGAGAACTGGCCTTTTGCAATGTGTTTTGAGTCCCAGGGGCGAGCCACAAAACTGAGTGAAGTCAATGGAAATCTTTTGCTTGCTGGTAATGGGCTGTGGATGAAGCCATGAATCAGGTTTTCTGGAGGCTGGGCGCAGCACATCTGTCTTGGGGTGAGGCAGCTGAAAGGCACAGGCTTGGATTTGAAAGGATGAGCTCCATCTCGTAAGTGTCTCTCTGCTCAAGCTTTACTAGCTCAGGAATAACCTGAGATGATGCTGTGATAAATTACGTTCTTCCGTTGCAATCAATGCCTACGGGAGCTATGAAGAGAGTGACTCGTCCTCTTTCTTGCTCACGGAAATGCTGAAACTCCTTTCTGGCCTGGGAGACTTTTGCACAGGGAGGAATCACAGACTGGTTTGGGTTGGAAGAGACTTTTAAAGATCATCGCATCCAACCCTCTGCTGTGGGCAGGAACATCTTTCACTAGATCAGGTTGGTCAAAGCCTCATCCAACCTGACCTTGAACACTTCCAATGATGGGGCATCCACAGCTATGGATGGGAACTGTGGCTGTTTCCAAGTTTGGATATGAGGCGTATGCTGTACGTACAGAGACCCTGTAACTGAGGACCCCTTTGACTGTCTGGACCACCAAACCCTTCCACCTGGACAAGCAGAAGAATGCCCAGTGGTGGCCCATAGGTACTACAGCAGTCTCCTCCAGGTTGGAAGATGCATGGGACATGTTTAGGGATCACAGGAGCATCACCTGCTGTTTTACAGATAAACTCACTTGCAAATACAGGAGCCATCCACAGTGCAGAACTTGTCTTTAATAATATTCCAATGTAATCCCTTATAAATAAATAATTGCATGACAAAACATAAGCCTAACAGTATTCATGGGTCCGGCTGCAAGTGACATACCCATTTCCCACACACCACTCCACACTCACGTCATAAATGCTACTGCTGCTCACTCTCTGAAGCACGCGGAGGAAACTCTGCACTACCCAACTGAGACTGGGCTCAGGCTGCTGAGATCCCCCATGCTATGCCTCCAGACTTTCACATTTACCTGGGATTTCTCATTCGAATATGATAATTTAGAATTGCCCCTGGGTAACTTTTTTGATCCACATCAGCTGAGCCATAAATCTAAAATAAGAAACATGCAGCACTGTCTTGAAAAGCTGTATTCCCAGTTCACTGCTTCCTCACCTAATTCCTCTCACTCCTGCTCCCTGTCCCATGCAGCCAGGACTTGCTGGCACATTTAACTGAGGATTTAGCTGACTAAAAGCACATCAGGAACTTTTCTGCTTTCAGGTGCACGCTATTTCCAGGCAACCTACTACATCATTATGGTGTGACGCTGTCAAACATGCACAAAATGTAAAGGAGAAGAAAACAGAGCCCTGTTTTTCTGTCTGCCTGAGGACATCCACACACAGGTGGAGACAATGGCGCGACAGATCTGGGAGCCCAAAGAGCTGACTTTAATCTGGACTCCAGCAAGTCTCTTCTGTCTCATTTTTCCATCTCAAGCAGGGGAAGTGATGCTATTCATTATCGCATTTCACCTGAGGAAAATGTTATCAAGGTTAGTATGGCACTTAGATACTACAGAGACTGGAAAATTCCCAGTCCTGCAAAAGATCATGAAGAAATGACTGACTCTACTTTTTGTACCAAATGCAATAGCTAAGGGAGAGGATCACTAATTTTAAAATTACAGTAGAAATACTGACTATCTCACTTTGTAAGCATGCCTTGGATATCCTCGCCAACACAAAAGTTCCAATTAAAAAAAAAATTAGAGGTTGATGATGTAATTAGAGCCTGTGTTAAAACACACTTCCAGAGGGGAGACGAGTGAACACTTTCTGAATATCATACATTTCGATAAATCCAAGGTTTGCTGTATTTGGAGCTGCCACTACATTAATATTCTTTAATTTTTAATGTAATTGTGCATGAGCTTGCATATCTTTCCTTGCTTAGAGCAGATCCAAGCATGGGAACAGTCAGATGCAGGTGGAGGTTTTGCAGCAGGGTTCAGGGAACCAGACCCTCCCTCTGCGGCGGCCAGGGAGATGTGTGTAATCCTGGGGTGGCCGCACTGCTGGCCTGCGTGGATGTCACTGCAAGAGCATCTCCAGTGGGATCAATTCCCCTTCATTGCAGAGGCCTCAGAGAGGTACCTGGCTTAGACTTGCCACCTGGGATTCCTCTGCACACCCTTGCTTGTGCAGCCATGAATCTGTAAGACATAGCACTGAGATGCATAAAAAGACATGTGTTGGGGGTTTGGGGTTTTTTGGTTTGTTTTTCTACCATGGTATTTTTCTCCAGTTGCCTTTTTTTACCCCTTTGGGTGAAACTAGACTTTCCTAACTTTAACTGTTTAAAAGTCAGGCAGCGAGGTTAATTCACTTCTCCAGGCTCCCTCTGCAGTTGGGCCCGGCATGTCCCAACAAAATCTCATCACCTCTCAAGAGACGGGTGTAACACTGACAGGTCAAACACCCTTTGGTTCCTTCTGCTGCCTGTGATGGGAGTTGAGGCACCTGGGCACCTTGCTGCCCAGCTCAGGCACTTGACTTCTGAGGGGCCGAAGATGACGGACTGACTCCTGGTGAGTGCTGTGCCCACCTTTGCTAGCCATAATGGCAGGCTGTGCACCCACCAGGCTCTGCATCCTTCAGCCTCAGGGTAACTTTACCTATACCTTGAATCTCTTGGCCATTTTTAAAAGAAAGAAAATATTGAACTTTGCAACAGCTGAAAATTTAAGCAAGAAAACTTGATCATGTTCATGCATAATAATTACTCTTCAGCAGGATTATTTTGCATTCTAACTGTTCTTAGTATAGAGTCATCACAAAATTCTCTTGGTGTGCTCAGTGTGGAAAGTCAGTTGAGATGCTATAATGATGTCGAAATGAAATGCTGTCAGCGCAAATCCGTAAAATGACATAACGGTGTCAGAAATGAAAGGGAATCATATCAGAGTGTGTTCCCGCACCACTCAAAAATTTGTGAGAGGAAAGGGTGCCACAATTTGGGGACAATGTTTGTTATGACAGAAATGCTCAAACAGCTTAAAAGGGAAACTGCGTTTGCCAGCCGCATCACTTTTTAATGCAACAGATTTATCAAGAAGTTGTGTGCTAATTTCCTCTATAAATATCTCTGTGAGCAGAATGATGCTTTGCGTTGCAGAACGTGGTTTTTAAGTAGTTACAACTCTGGGTTTCTTCTGAAATGTAACGGGAAGATTCATTGCATTCTTAGCTTAAATAAACAGTCATTTATTTTTTGAGAGAAAGAAAAAGAAAACACCTCTCATCCAGTTATCCTCTTTGAAGAAACCCACATCCCCATGTCTGTCACACCATCCTAAAGACAGGACTCTCAGGTAGGACAAATCTATCCCTGTATCTGTTTTTTATACTTTGTAATGGTTACAAGTGCCTAGAAATTCTCACACTCTTTGAGGAAGGATCTGTATTTTGCACCTGTTCACCCCCCTACCATGTAACGTCATGCTCGGCAACAAAAACTGAAGCAGAAGAAGAAGGAGGGGTGGGGAGCTGGCTTCCAAGGTGGCGTATGTTCAGTGACTGGCTGGCCAACGATCTGCCTGGGGGAGGTGGTGAGTGGTTGCCTTTGCTTTGCTGGCTGTTTTTTTGTCCTTACTTCACCTATTAAACTGCCTTTATCTTGACCCATGAGGTTTTTTTGCTTTTGGTCTTCCTATTTCTCCCACCATCCCACTGGGTGGGGCAGTGACAGAGCGGCAGTGTGGGTGATTAGCTGCTGGCCAGGGCCAACACACCAGAGAGGTGAACTGGCTAGCACTGCTGAGTAAAACACAGACCTCCCAAGCTTCGGTAATACTTTGCATTTACCTTACTAAGTCTGTGTCATAGGCTTTGCTAAGCTATCTTACAACCAAAACTATTTCTAAATACTTCCAAAGTTCCCCTTAACGCCAAGCGGTGCAAGAGGACAGAGCAATGGCTGAAATAGCATGCTGCAAGAGCAAGGAGCCAGCCTCATCTGCTGCAGCACAGACACAAAACTTCAGCTGGTGGCTCCTACCTGGGCCTTGCCCGACAACTAAGCTAGAGCACATCACGATAAGCTAAGAATTTGCAAAGGCTCAGCACTGACCTGACTTTGCGTCTGGGGAAGCCCGTGGTAAACCTTCTCTGGCACCAATGGGGGCAGCCTGACTCCAAAATATTTTTTACTTTGTTTGCTGATGGTAATGAATTTGCCGTGACTTTTACTATGGCATCTGAGGCTTAATTACCTTCATCATTAAAAAAGAGCAGTATCATTTCTGTTTGGAGCACGCTGACTTCAGCTTCTCCTGGCTAAAATCTGGGACCATGCAACGTTTGTCCCTGTGTTTGAACACCCAGACATAGTGCTTGGAGCTGCAGGTGTGCCAGGGGATGCTCTGGTTACCTAGCAGTTTGAAGAGTCAAACATTAAACTCATGGCATATGTGCACACAGAGCAAAACCACCTTTATCTGCTGATTCTCAGTGGACCTCCTAGACTATATGCAGTTACAGTGCTAAATACTCCAACTGTGTTATAGATGGTCTGGAAAGTACTCCTGACAAGTCAAATTAATACAGCTTGCAGTGCTTATATTAGCATCCACAAGTATCCTAAATACTTGAGTTTGACGGTATTCTTGGTAGAAGCAATAGATCAGGTATGTAGCAACACAGCTGTCTCATGATGTCTCTCCTGGGAGAGCATGACCCCTCCTCGAGATACAGCTATCGTTCTCCACCTCAGCAATGGAAGCTGAGGGTGCTGGCCTAGACTCGAGACCTGGATTTTAGGTGGCTAAAATAAGGCAAGCTGCAAAGACTGTGTTAATGAAGCTTACCAACCAGATTGTGTCTGATGTTCATGGGTAGAACCTTCAAACAAAACAAAAGAGGTTGCCTAAAATTTCAGCTGATCAGAAGAATTTTTCTATGTACCTATCTGCTGTAGGGGCTTATTCTTTGCCGGTGCTTGATTTAAACAACAAAGTAGGTTCTGATTACTTTGTTCCAGCCAAGGTTGTCTTTTAACAAAACCTGTAAATCTGGTTACCCAGAAATATTCCATTACTTGATTTGAGAGGTTTTAATCTTCAACTGTTCATACTGGTAAAAAAAAGACAAAATAGTATGGAAGTCTAAAAAGTCCACACTGACATTTTACAACACATTTTCATTCTGTGATTACACAATTTCTTTCATTTCTTTTACACAGAGCCAAAGATCTTAAAGAAACACCCAAAGCTGAAGTAAATTATTTCATTTCAGGTCAAGAAAAATATATGTTTTACATGACCTGAAAAATTTGTCAGAATTTCTGATTTCTACAACATTCAGAATAATTATCGTGTGATCATTCAAAATAAGTTTTTAAAAGATCCTTCAGGCTTTCCAGTGAAATAAAAACCTACCTAAAATGCCTGGACTTTTTGAAAAGTGGTTGCCTCATATCAGCAATGGCTGAAAATTGGAAAGCAATATTGCTAATTTCAAGGGAAATACATTTTCCTGCAATGACTTTGCAACTTATTTCTGCTATAGAAGTGGTGGTAAGACAAATTTCAATTTCATTTCTAAATAGATATTCAAACAGATTAAAACTCCTCAGGAAATCTCTGAAGGTGTTGCTGATTTCGACTAAATAACATTCTTCAGATATTTGCAATTTTGACCAAATATTTCCCTTTGACTAGGAATAGCTCATTAGGCTTTCATTTGTGTAAAATATACGCCCCAAAGGAGTAAAGAAAATGGAAAATTATGTTTCACATTATGGTAAAATGGGGATATGTTTTAGAGCCTTTCAATTAAAATTTGGATTTCTTCACGGAAGGTTCAATATTCTTTTTTTCCCTGTATAAACAGGATTTTCACTCAAAGGAACTCTCTGAGATCTTCCATACATTCATATATTTAAAAAGTAAGTCTGTTACTATGTCAAATGTGTCTCACTGGAAAAAGCTATTGACTTTTCCATTCTATTGCTTTAATTTTCCACTACTCTTGTATGTTGGAATACTCCAGGTGGGTGCTGCGTGTGCTTCTGATTATGCTGTGTTACACAGCAGGGAAACCTCTTATCTCAGACTGGTTGCCTAGTTGAGAAAAAAACACATTTAAGGTAGTAAACACAGCTGCGGAAGAAGTATTTTCTATTTCCTTGCTGTTTGTTTTAATGTACTAAAATGACATAATTATGGAAGTTTGCAAAAATACCAAAATGTAAAACACAATAATAATTTGGTCTATGTGTTTCTATTATAGTCTATATGTCTTCAGATATAGCTTTAAACCATCCCAAGAAAATCTTTAGAAAAGTCTTTTCTGCTTTACGCTCTGTTTTGCCTTGATAAATAAAATACAGAATTTCAGAGAAACGGAATTTTTAAGTAACCTCGTGGTTACACTGGTGTTAAGAAGTGTTCAAATCTTGTTCTCGCCATTTTTCATGCCAGCTTGGAACTTTTGGCTTGAAGATTTGTGTTTCTATTGTTTTCTTTTTGACTCTGTGCAAACACTTTAAAGATAGGAAGTTTGCAGATCTGTGGAAAAAAAAAAAAAGAATAGAGGTTTTGTAAATCTAACCACCACAACTTCATTTGAAGAAAATGAAATCTGAACTCTGAAAGAGGACAATGCCTTTTTTTTTTTTTTCAGCTTGCAAAGAAATAGAGTAATGCAATCCCTTTTATTTCCTATTTAAATGAGGCTGAAGCGTTTTCATCTGTGACATGTAGAGTCTGCTTTGCAAAGAATAAATTCGGAGCGCACACATTGTAAGTATTTGCCGAGAGCACCAGGCTTATATTGGTTGAGTAAACAGCACTATAATATTACAATATTAAAAACAAAATGTGTAGAAATATGTGATTGTCACTTTTTTTTAACACTCTATTACCTTCTGAAGTCCTAGCGGGAAAAGATTAAATGTGAAGCCCTCAATAAGGAGCTCTGCTCCATTCGAGCTGCAGCCATTCTCCATCACCTATTATTTCACCAAAAGAAGAACTAGGTTTTGATAGAGATCCTCAGTCCAAACTGCCCACAAACACCCAAAGCCATCTCCCCTGAAATCTGACGTGAGATAACACTAACGACATCCTGGCCGCTTCAGTCTATGGAAGACTTCATCTTTTATATCATGATGTGTAAACACACAAAGGGCTGCATAAAGTTCCTTTGACTGTGGCTGGAAAGACTTGCACTGGCACCAGCGCGCCTTTGGATCACACTGTACCATCCTTTCACTCCATCCACAACTATTATTTCGCTGCCCAGAATTGTTGTAATATGACTGCCTCCCTTCATAATCTCTGCATTTTATCTAGCTTCTTTTCCAAAGCCAGAGAGGATAATTGTCATCTCTTGTATAACACAGCAAAAAGGCCGAGGACAGGCTTCGGGGAGATGGCTTTCTCTGCTTTCCAGTCCACCCGTACCTTCTCCAGACTGTAAATCCATTGAGGCGAAGAGCAACAGCAAGCGTGACGAGGATTTCTGATCTGCCTAAAATCAGCAACAAGTGCCAGAGGAAGAAAAGATTTCATGTCCAACTCATCACAGCAGAATCCAGCAAAGTGGGATGGAGAAGAAAGAGGGCAGGTGAGAGCCTCTAAAGCATGGGTACCAAAATGGGTAGGCTAAGGCAGAAGCTACAGCTCCGTGGTTCCAGGTATTGAACCAGGAGAGGGAGCGTGGGCACACAAAACATCCGTCTACTCCCACTGAAGCCAACGGGGACCCTTTCTATTGATTTTAGCAGGACCTGGATCATGTTGGTGATTTGTATCAGGTGGGGTCCCTGTGGAGATCAGGGAAAAGGAAGAGGCAGCCATGCACACCTTGTTGCAAAGAGCTCTGGGGTTAACTGCTGGTCATTTGAGTGATGCAAAGTGCCCAGCCCAAATCCCGGCATCGTCATGCGCCCACCATTTCTGACAAAGAGGGATTCTGAAATCAGGATGATGGCACATTAACCATGAGGACCTTATTTGGCAGCATGTGAGAAAAAAAAAGTGGAATTTTTTATGAAACTGACAACAAGATTACTGAAAATATACAGATCTGAAGGCCAGAGGGGACCACAGCAATCATTTGCTCTGATTTCCTGCACAGCACAAGCCATACAACATAATTTGGTCATGTCTGCATCGTTCGTTCATCCTCTGCTTGATCCAAAGATCTCACTTGGAAAGGGAGGCATCATCTTGAAAAAGTACAAGTCATGCAAAAGCCACCAAACCTTTGGGCTTTTTTCCAAAGGTTAATTTACCCTTTTTGAAAAAAGAACGAGAAAAAGATAAAGCATGTCTTATTTCTAATCCAAATGTATTCTCAGCTAAATATCTTTAGTGAAAATTCTTTACCTTCTGTAGGTATTCAGCCAGCCGGTACTTTACCTCAAAATACATGCCTGCCTCAAAGTTTCTTAAGAAAAACACCTTCTTTCTCATTCCCAAACCAAAGCATTTTCCCAATAATAAAAGAACTAGCAGGCTCACAGAAGCACAAATGATACAGCCCCAAGAGCTATTTTTCAGTCACTGACTAGAGAACATAGTGATGAAGAAATCTGAGCTGAAGAATAACCTCCATTTTTCCAATAAATAAAGATCTTCACAGGAGTGCAAAATGAATCTTAAAGCAGAGCATCCTGATGCTTCTTGCAGCAGGGCCTCTTTCAAGGACAAAGATATAATTCAAACATGGAGACCAGAAAAAGAAGAAAAGTCTTTTCCTCTACGCTTATGAATATGACAGTGACCTTACAGAGCCCCTTGAAGAGGCAGCACTGAAAACGCAGCCAGTGACATCCAGCTTCCCTGCAGGGCTGCTCACAGCTGCAGGCTGGGTTGCGAAACATGAAGGAGGAGAAGGTTCCCCTGTGCTGCGCAGGAAACTTTTTGGAGACCAAGTTTGGATTATGGCAGCGTGAAGGACATAAAAGCTAAGACAGAAGATGAAATAAAATAATACAGCCCTGGAACTGCAGACCCAAGGAAAGTCTAGCATATATTTATTTAAAAAATAATAAGACTCAGCTATAACTGAGTAACTGAGCATGAAGGGGGTTTTATGACAGTTGCAAGTTATTAAGTCATTTTATAGATGTTATCTACTGCTAGCTAGCATATATACTGTCAGTGAGTACATATTGATAAACTTGATAGGTGAGGCCAGACAGACCATGTAACGTAAGCAATAAGGACAGAACCATGTGACAAGAGATGTGGTTTTGCTATTTTGATCTTTAACCTGCAAGGTGTCCTGGCCCCTTCTTGAATGTCGCTTCTCGTATTCACTGCTCAAGCAGCCTAATGTCTGTGTTTCATTTCTGCATTGATTTGTATGGTTTCATGTTGTCTGATTCGAGCTGATTGCACAGGCATGCTAACCTCACACTAAACTTAGCTAAACAGGATTTTTGGAGAGCTTGTCCTAACACTGCCATCATCCACAAAACCTTCAAGGTTTAAATTATCAAAGTTTGGCTGACCTCTCTAGGATAACAACACATTAGATCATTATTAAAAGAGCAAAAGGAAAATTGCAAGCTTAATTCCCAACGTTTGTAGGGGAAAATCCACATTGCACAAGGGCCCCTGCGGGCCGGCTTCCCCGAGCCCCTCTGCCAGCAGCCCTGCCCTGCCCTGCCCTGCTCTGCTGAAAACACACCAAAGGGCCTGAAGAGCTACGCCTCAAATTCTTTGACCGGTCATCTTTTAACAGGGATGTCAGAGATCTGGGAAAGCATTCCTGCGGCATTGGGATGCAAAGGGATTTATCTCACATCTGAAGTCCCGCAGAGAGGCAGCGACCCTGCTCCTATCGGAGAGGCCGAGAAGTGAGTTACGGCTGAAGGAGATGTGACAGGCAGGAGAGAATAAGCAGTGAACGGCCGGTACTGTTGATGAATCAGCCTTCTTCCTTGAGGAGCAACTGCCTTTGGCTACTCAGACCTAAAAGCTAAAGTAATAAATTTTAAGGCCTGAAAAGATCATTACAGTCATCCAGCCCAGCTGCCCACTCATCCAGGACGCTGGATTTCCTGAAGTTGTTCCCTCCTGCCCCTCCTGCCGCCAGGGCTGAGGTCCTTTCCTCCTCTGCTCTTGGTCGGAGGCCCTTCCCCGCCTGCCAGCACCACCACCGGCACTGCTGTGCCAGACCTCTGCAGCACACCCCCCGCCTCCCCGGCACCACAGCCGGGCAGCAAGGGCAGCTAGCGCAAATATTTTCTCTGAGTGTTTCTGGCAAAGAGAGCTTTTACACCCGGCTCTCGGGCGGTGCTGGCTCACGATCTGCGTCAGAGCAGCACCTCCAGCAGCTGTTTTGCCCATGGAGCGCCAAGTCGGTGCTCAAACATCTGTTGTGGAAACCTCGGGCAACTGCGTGGGGAGCCATGATCCTGCAGCTCTCGCTGCTGACCCAAACTGCTGATCTGAGTATGGCTCCATCTGGTTTGTGTCTTTCTTGGAAACCACCGGGCCTCACATCAGTCGAAGTACCTACAGCTCCTGGAATAACAACATGCAGCTACCCGGGGAGAAGGCAGGTAGAAGAACAACTCGGTTGGGAGAAGTTGGGTTTTCTGGTAACGTTTCTCTGCTGGCCTCTGTGACCTCAAAAAGAGGTTGGTGTTACACCGCGATGGAAGCATGTGGGCCGGAAATGGGAGAAACCCCTGGCATGGGCTTTTCCTCGAACACCCTGCCTGGCCCAGAGCAGGTCTCCTTGAGATGAGTCACGTCTGTGCCGAGCCCTTGAATCGAAGAACAGTGGGAGCTCCCCATCTGCCTCGTGTGGATGGAACTCCTAAAGGGAAGGAAACGGGTGAGTTTGTTAAGTACTCCCCATTCTGGAGGAGCAGGCCATGGCTGGACTGTGACTGCCAGGCAATGCCCTGCCTTGGGAAGGTTGTGATGCATCACGAAACACCTAAGCAACGCCTCAGTGACCCTGGCAGGCACGCCGCAAGAGAGGAGGGAAGGGGGTGCTCCAGGCAGGAGTCTTGCATCCCCAGGCATCTCTTAACATCATCTTGTCCCACACATTTGGCTCAGCCTGCTACAGCTGACGCTAACAGGGAGCCCTGGCTCCTCCCTTCAGCCATGTTGGTGCAATGTGGGGGAAATAGGTGCAAGTGTAAGCTCCTCATGTCAGCTCTTTGGCAAGTAAAAGAGACAGCCACAATTTGCCCTAAAAGACAAATTCTAATTCTTAACATTGTACGTCATGGTTTTTATGCGCAGTGCAATTTACAGGCCAGACGAGCGAGGCCAGCGGAGCCCAGGCTGCGGCCAACCCAGCAGTGAGTCCATCAGCTGTGGAAATGCCAAAGTGACAGGTCCGCTTCATTAACTAGAGGCCTGGCGTTTCCTGGGCATGCACAAGCAACTGGAAGAGAAAAGGCTGTTCCAGGGGTGGGAGACGACTGCAGGTGAGTGAAGCTTCGGGATGGAGGGCAAAAACAACGCCTACCCCAGTGCTTAAGAGACCCGACGGGCTTTGATCCCGAGGTCACATGTGCATCCTTCCATTGACACAAATGGTGACCTTCACAGGAACACGAAACCTCCTTTTCTTTTGGAGGGACGTACGTTCTCCAAAGCAGAGCATGTCATGCCTAGGTGGAGGAATGCCCGTTTTCCTCTTCCTGAACCATCTGTACCCAGAGCTGGAGGCTCTGCAGAAAGCTACTGAAATCTGAGCAAAAATCCCAGACTCTTTCCCTGGGTTTTCTGTTAGGTTTATTTCTCCTCCCCTGCTCCCAGCTGGTTTTTCGCAAAATCCTTTCCCACATTTTTCCCTTTTATCACCGCCCTGTGCACATCCTTCTGGGTAGTTCGCTAGCCCTCTCCGCTGGATTCCCGCTAGCTTTTGCCCATACTGAACACGACAAGATTTTTGCTTTGCAGCAGATGTAATTTTTTTTTGCCCAGCATTAGGTGGGAATACAAAGATTTTCAGACCCTTTGCCTCTTCGTTCTGAAAACACTCCCCTAGGTAAACAAGCCCTAAGACTAAGGTGATGCACCGGAGCGCCTGGAAAGCCCGTGTTTGTGAAAGTTGCTTGGAAATCACCATTTTCTGATGCTGTAAAACAAGAGTTAATCCGTGTTTCCACTGCGGAGGGCTGTTTGGGTTGGTTTTTTTTTTTTTTTTTTTAAGAAGGGGAAAAAATTCCTTTCATTCTTTGCCAGCAATTTCCATGGAAATAAGAGTTTCCAGCAAAAACTCGGTTCTGGATATTTTAACCAGAAAGTGCAAGATTTTCTCTGAACAATTGCAAGATTTCATCCAAAAGTCTGAGCGGCTTCATCCGAAGTATTTCGCTCCTTGGCTGGAGACAAAGCACTGCCGAGCGAGAGAGGACGCAGAGCCCTCGCAGCCCCCGCCCCCCCCGCCCCGGTCCCCGGCCCTCGGCCCGCGGGGACGCTGCGGAGCCAGGACCGGGGCGGGCACCGGCCGGCACGCAGCGCCCCGTCCCGCCGCGGGGCTCGGTCGGGGGCCTCCCCGCCAGCTCCCGGGGCCTGCGGGCGGGAACAATCGCCGCGTTGTCCGGTCGCGGCCGCCGGCCCGGCGGCTCCCCCGCGCCCCGGTCCCCCGTGCCCCGCGGGGGGACGCAGCGCTGCCGGGGCCAGCCGGGCTCCGCCGCCGCCGCTCAGTCTGGCCCCGGCGGGGGGGGGCGGCGGCGGCGGGGCGGCTGGGGGACACGGGCGGCGCGCAGGTAGCGCGGCGGCGCTGCCCCACGCGCGGCCACGACGTGGCGCTCTTGTCACGGGCACGGCCGCCGCGCGCCTCCGACGTGTCCGCGGCGCCCCCCGCGCCGCCACCGGCTGCTCCCGCGGGGGGGGGGGGGGGGGGGGGCGGCCGTGTCCCCCCGTGTCCGTGTCCCCCCTCCCCACGGCGGATGAGCGGGGTTTGGGCCCGAAAGGGCCGCGGCGGGGCGCGGGGGCCCTGGGCAGCCGCTGAGGCGGCGCGGCGGGCATGTGCCGGTAAACAATGACCATATTGTGAAATGGAAAACAGACTCCGGCTCCCTCTGAAACGCTCGCTCCCCACCGGATGTGTTAAATAAAAACCGCTGGGGGAAAAAGAAAAAAAGGGAAAAAAAAAAAGGAAAAAAAAAAAACAGCAGAAAGTCAAGAAAATCGGGTTCGGGCTGGGAAGGACGGGGGGCAGGAAACCCGCAGACAGGCGGATTTGTATGCCCTCGGCTCGGTAATCCTCGCACGGACTGCAACGGCTGCGGGTGCCTTCAGAAAAAAAAACCAGCTTGGGGGTTTTGCGGTTGTATCTGGTGGATTTCTGTCTTTTTTTTTTTTTTTTTCTTTTAATATCGAAACTTTTTTCTTTTTTTCCCCCCCTTCCCCTGCCTTCCCTCCGAATAAAACAAGAGTAAACTTTCTCTGCTGCAGGAAACCGATCCAGATTTCCCCAGCGAGCTGCACAAACAGCCTGTCAGGACGGCTTGGCCGGGACCCGCCGCGGCTGCGGCCGCTGCCGGGGCTGGGCGCGATACCGGCGCCCGGGTCCTCTCCTGTTTTCTCCCTTCAAACGGCACCTTCCTGCCCGGACGTGTCGAAGTGCAGTGCCCTGGAATTTATGACACAAACGGGCTTCCCACCGACTCTCTCCCCCTCTTCAGCTGTTTAAAATCCCTGCCGTCCCTTCTTCCAACTGGAGGCAAATGGGGTGGGAGCTTTAATAAATTTACTTCCCCCCCTCCCCAATCGTAAACATACATCCCTCTCCGGTTCCTCTCTTCGGAAAAAAAATAAAGGGGGCGAGAGATGCTTCCAATGGATTTAAGTGATTCATATAATGAAATGCTTAGGGATTTGTTTAATGTGATTTTATATGAGCTGTGGACATTTCCAAAGCAAACAATAAGTTCAAGTACAACATGCACGGTTGTGTTACAAGTGTTACCCAGCTGGCTAGGAGATCTTCGGTGAGCAAACAGGCTAAATCTGGAGAGTAAACAACTGCAGAAAAATCTACAACTCCAGGTCACTGAAAACAACCTTTTATTTGTTTTCCTTAGTGTCTAGTAAAATCTGATCCATTTTTGTTGCAAAGCTGCTGTAAAATTACCAGGGACGGGCATCACCAGCCCGCGGCTCGCCCCGGCCCGGCCGGGGACCCCATCGCCTGGCACCCGGGTGCGCGCAAAACCGGGGGCTGGCGAAGGAGGGTGCTGCTGGTCGGGGTGCTGCGGGGGGTGGGGGGACACCCCTGCACAGTGCCAGCCACGTCCGGGGGGCTGTCACCCGGGAAGCGGGCTCTTGAGGCAGCCTCCAAGTGGAGAAGCCCCGCGGCAGCCTCCCACTGGTCCTGCCCACGCGTGAGGGGGATTTGAGCTCCCTTCGTGACGGGTATCCGACCCTGGGCCGGAGCCGGACCGGATGGTGAGCATCGCCACGGGGCGGTGCGGAGCGGCCACGCGTGGGGCCGAGCGGCCACGGGCGCACCTGGAGGGGCGGCGGGGGCGGGGGCGAGGGCTCTCCGCCCACGGGCATCGTGCCACAGCCAGGTCGCCTTTCGCGAAACCCGCGGGGTGGGTGCCCCTAGGCCGTGCGGTGCCACCGGTGCCCCACGGCAGCTCCCCCGCAGCCCCACGGCAGGGCCGTCCCGCCGGGAGACTCCCGCCTGGCTCCGGGACGCGCGAGGGTCTTCGACGCAGGAAATGATGTAACTAAAACTCCAGATTTGGGGGGGTGGGGGGGGGTGTTAATGTGATTTACTTTATTTAACGCGGAGGTCGCGGGCGGCGTCCCCCCCGGAGAGGGAGGACAATCCGAGTGAAACAACCCCCCTTCGACGCTAAGGGTTATCGCCCCCAGATCAGGAATCGCGTTGGGAAGCAGGAGCGCCCGGTGCCTCCTTCCCAAACCACCGACGGAGCCAGGAGGGAGCGGACGGCGGAGCCGCGCGGCGTGGCGGCGGCCCTTCCCGCGGGGCGCTGCGGGCTGGCGGTGCGGGGGCTGCGGGGCGGGGGGGGGGGGGGGGGAGCCGGAAACCTCCCCATCGCGACGCCCCGGCTCAGAGATTGCTGTTGGTATTCACTTCAAAAGGGCTTGAATGGGACTTCTTTTTTTTTTTTCCCTTTTTTTTTCCTTCTTCTTTTTTTTTTTTTTTTTTTTTTTTGAAGCCAAAGCTTTGTTGTGCTAAACTAGTTGGACGAGTTAGGGTGTCGCTGCTCCCGATTGCTCTGGCCAATGGAACCCGATCCACCCTGCTGTGCGTAAGAGCGCAATTAAGGATTTAACCAAGCCTATGCTGCGCCCCAGCCAGCAGTCTGCCGGAGACAGACAGAGCGCCGCAGCCTCCTCCCCCAGCCATGTCTGCCTAGACCCGAGCAGCCCCAGCAGCCAGCCCCAGCCCGCCGCCGGCTCCGAGCTATGACAGGAGTATTTGACAGAAGGGTCCCCAACATCAGATCCGGCGACTTCCAGGCTCCTTTCCAGACGGCCGCAACCATGCACCACCCGTCCCAGGAATCTCCCACTTTACCCGAGTCCTCGGCTACGGATTCCGACTACTACAGCCCGGCGGGGGGAGCCCCGCACGGCTACTGCTCGCCTACCTCGGCTTCCTACGGCAAAGCGCTCAACCCTTACCAGTATCAGTACCACGGCATGAACGGATCTGCTGGGAACTATCCCGCCAAAGCCTATGCAGACTACAGCTACGCCAGCCCCTACCACCAGTACAGCGGGGCTTACAACCGCGTACAGAGCTCCGCCAGCCAGCCAGGTGAGAGCCGGGGGCGTGCGGGGAGCGTCCGCGCCCGTGGGGAGCCCGGGGGAGCGCGCCCCGGCGGAACCGTGCCCCGGGGAGCGCCGGGATGCAGCTTTCCCCGAACCACGGGGAGGAAGAAATTCAAAAAATAAAAAAAGGGGGGGGGGAAGGAAAATTAAAGAAAGGGTGTTTTGTTTTTTTTTTTTCTTTTTAAAAAAAAAAGGAGGAAAGCTGGGTCTACTTTTCCCGAGCAGCCCGCACGATCGAAACCACAAATCCCCGGACTAGTGCTTTAGAGAAGCAAACATCGGGCAGCTGCCCCCGGGCCCCCACGGCTGCCTCCCTCCTCCTTCCCCCCGCAGGAAGAGGGGGGAAAAATAGCCGAGTCTTGTTGCGTGTCTCAAACTCAGGTTCGCGGTGGCAAAGAAAGTTTCCTTCCCCCCCGTGCTGGAGGGGCGGGGGAGGAGACTGGGAGGGGGAGCCCAGCCGTGGCGGGGCTGCGAAGCCGGGAGGGTTTTTTGCCAGAAAGCGCCGCGTTTTTAGCGCTTTCCGTTTACTTCTTTGTAAGTGGGTGGTTGGGGGGGGGGGGGCGGGGGGGGGGGCAGAAGGGGACAGGGAAGAAACCCAAATGGAGCCCGTAGCCAAGCCGAGCTGCTGGGGCCGGGCCGGGCCGAGCGCGGCGGCGCTTGGGGACACGCCGGCGGCGGCGGGGGGAAGGCGCGGGCGTGCGGGGGAAGCGGTCGGTGCCCTGGGCAGGTCTCCGCTCCGGGCCGGCCTCTTCCCAGCAGGGCACCAAGTAATCCTCCCAATTCCCGCGGCGGGCGGGCGCGCCCGCCCCGCGCTCCCGCCCGCGCCCGCGCAGCGCTGCGCTGCCCTCCGCGGAGGATGCCCGGGGGCGGTGGCGGGGGGCGGAGGAGGGCCGGAGGCCGGCCCGGAGGGAGCGGGACACCCACCCACCCCCCACCCCCCGCCTCACCGCGGGGAGCCGGCGGAGGGTGCCCGGGGCCGCCGGCGGGAGCCCCGGGGGGAGCCGCGGGGGCCCGTCGGGCCGGCGCCGCTGCCCTGCCCGGCCCGCGGGCGGGAAGGCGCCGGGGGAGGCGCGGAGCGGAGCGGAGCGGAGCCGTGTCCCGCGCCTTAACGTCTGCGTCTGTGTCTCTCTCCCGCCCTTGCGCCCGTGCAGAGAAGGAGGTGGCGGAGCCCGAGGTGAGGATGGTGAACGGCAAACCAAAGAAAGTGCGCAAACCCCGGACTATTTATTCCAGCTTTCAGCTGGCGGCGTTGCAGAGGAGGTTTCAGAAGACCCAGTACCTCGCCCTGCCCGAGCGGGCCGAGCTGGCCGCTTCCCTGGGGCTCACGCAGACACAGGTACCGCGCTCGGCTCGGCTCGGCTCGGCTCGGCTCGGCTCGGCTCGGCTCGGCTAGGCCTGGCCCAGTCCGGCCCGGCGGGACGCAGAGCTCCGGGTCCCCCCTCCGGGCGCGGCGGGAAGGGCGGGATCGGGCCCCGCGGAGGGTGGCGGGGAGCGGGTCCCCCGCAGCTGCGGAGCTCCGGCTTGCCAGGCGGGCACTAATGGTGTCGCTTTCCCTCCCCCCCTCCCTCTTTCCTCCCCTCTCCTCTCCTCCCAGGTGAAAATCTGGTTTCAGAATAAAAGATCCAAGATCAAGAAGATCATGAAGAACGGGGAGATGCCTCCGGAGCACAGCCCCAGCTCCAGCGACCCCATGGCCTGCAACTCTCCACAGTCGCCTGCGGTTTGGGAACCTCAGGGCTCGTCCCGCTCCCTCAGCCACCATGCCCACGCACACGCTCACCCTCCAAACTCCAACCCGTCCCCTGCATCCAGCTACCTGGAGAGCTCCGCTTCCTGGTACCCCGCTGCCAACTCCATCAACTCCCACCTCCAACCCCACGGCTCCCTACAGCACCCGTTAGCGCTGGCCTCTGGGACAATTTATTAGAGTCTGACCCTCTTTTTTCTTTTTTTTCTTTTTTTTTTTTTTTTTTGTTCCTTGGACTCCTGTGTTTTACTGTTAAGGAATAATAACGAAAGGAATGCATATGGGGGATTTTTAAAAGGGAAAAGAAACAAACAAAAAGATTAAAATGTGTAAAGCTTGTGCATGTAACTTATTGCATTTCAAAGGAAACCCTTTTTTATACAATACGGACATTTTTTGGCTCAGCTGTGGACACTATCAATGGTGCCTTGAAATCTATGACCTCAACTTTTCCAGAGACTTTTTTTCAATGTTATTTTAACCCTGTAAATAATTGTAGATAGAGGAATTAAACTGTATATTCTGAATAAAATAAAATTATTTCGACCACGAGAAACGTTTCCAAATTACCCCTTCTTCTATTAATAAGAGGGAAAAAAAAAATATAATGCCAATTTGCTTGCAGAGAGCGGAGCAAGGAAAAAGGGATTTTTGCGGGGCCCGATCCTGGGAGCTCACATTGGGTCGCCGCGCCGTGCCACCACAGGCCGGGAGTGGTGGCAAGAGCTGACCCTCGTAGGTCCCCACGGGCGAGCCGAGGGGCGGCGATGCTCCGTCCCCGCTGGAAAAGGGGCTCTTGCAAGACCGCACACACCTCACCGCGCAGGGATTTAAGCTGAAGGGAAAGCTGCCCATCCTAACGCTAGAAAGCAAATCTCTCGCCTTAAGCCGCCCTGAATCCTTTCCTGAGAGCAATTAGCGTCGAGAGCTGCACACTCCACAGCCCATCAGTCGCCCGTGTGCGCTCGGCTAATTATACAAATTACGTTTCCGTCAAAGGGAGCCACTAAATATGAGAAAAGAATAAAATGAGGGCCCCCGCTCCCCTCGCTCCTGGTCAAAGCCTGCGGCGGCTCCAGCTGAAGGAGGGACTTTGCGGAGGTACTTTTGGGTTTTCCTTTTCTTTTTTTATCTCTAGCGACACGATTTAGGGAAAAGCCGGGCGGCGGAGCCGTCACTAGCGCGTCCCGGTGCGCCGGGGAGGGGACGGGGACACGGCTCCGGCGAGGTGGCCGCAGCGCTGCCCACGGGCGCGGAGCACCGGCGTGGCGGCGCGCACCGAGCGTGGGCCCCTCTCCCAGCAAGAAACCCCGGGTTTTTTCCCAGGCAGCAACCGGCCCGCGGGGGCCCCCACGGCGGCACACGCTCCCGCGGGGGGTCCCCCTCTCCCCGGCCGGCGGGGAGCGCGGAGCCGCGCTGGGAATTCACGGTCGCGCAGGGTAAGGCGGCGGCGACGAATGTGACAAAGGCGTCGCTCGAAGGACCCCCGAGATAAAAAATGACCCCCTGTCACCCGAGGATGGCGGGGAGAGCGCTGGCAGGGCCGGGAGAGGAGGCCTGAAACGGCACGCTCCTGCCCTGGGGCGCACTTACCTGTCTCTAGCCTTCCTCCCCGCCGCCCTCCCCCTCCTTTCTTCTCCCTCCGCTCCTGCCTGCCACGTTTTGCGCGTGTGCGTGAGTATGAGCGCGTGTGCGTGTGCGTGTTTTCTCCCCGAAGAAAGAAGCCCGGGGTTGCTGTTTTGTAACAGGTTGGGGGGGTTGGTAAATGGCTTGCTGTACAATAGACCAGTTTGTTCGGTGAAGCTGCTCCCTGCACGCCGGGGAGGAGTGCGTGGGTGCCGGAGACAGGGCGGCGGGGGCCGCCGCCTGCCCACCCCTGCCCGGTGCCGGCGGGCGCTGCCGGCTCCCGGCCCGCCGGAGCCCCGCCGCCCCCCGCCTCCGCTCCGCGGCTCCGGCCACCGGCTCCCGCTCATTTCGCTTGCAAGGTTTCGGGGACTTTCCGCGATCCTGGGGCTGCTGAAAAGCTCGGCTTTGTCTCTTCTGCTAACCTCCACCCTGTGCAAAAAAAAAAAAAAAAAAAAAAAAAAAGCCCGACCTTTCATTTTCTTCCGTTCTTTTCCTCGTTTCCCTCTAGACAAGCATTATTTTTTTTTTCCCAACCTGCAGTAAGAGATTCTCCCCTCCCCGAGGTCCCTTCCCTTTGCAGAAAGGCTTGGACACAAGAGGTGGAAGTCTATTTCCCAGGTCGGTCCACCCACCCTTTTTCCTTGAGGAGCTGTCGCGGGGCTGTTTGGTTACAGTAACCTGCAGGGGCCGGGAGCGGGCGGACAGCGCAGGAACAGCTCCGGGATCCCGGCGGGATGCCGACAGGCAGGATGCCGGGCAGGGATGGGAATTCACACTGCCGGCGCTGGCCGGGCAGCCCGGGCTCTGGCACCGCTCCCCTCTCCCAGCCAGCCGAGTCAGCTCGGCTCCGTTTCCATGCCGGTCCCTCTCCCTGCTTAATTTCTCCTCTTCCCAGCTCGGGGTGGTGTTGGGCAGGTCGGGGAGAGCCTGGCACCCCTCCCCGGGAGAGGGGAGCCAGGCGCAGTTAGGAAATGCCCCTCGCCGGGGCTCCCCGTCGCCGTGGCCCCGGCCCCAATGCACACCCAGGGTGTCCAGCAGATTCGTGAGAGCCCCGGGCCGAGGGGGATGCTCCTGCCCCTCCTGTCCCCCCCCCCCCCAGCAGGCACACCCCTCCCCGCCCGGGCGCAGCCCCGGGGCTCCGGCGGCGGCCGGAGGGAGCCTGGCTTGTCCGGGCCTCCCCCCTTTGCCTCCCCGGGAAAGGGATGGGATGAACTGTCCTTTGTCTGACGCTGGGTTTGGGCTCCGCGGATTGCTGGCTCGGGGCTTTTTTTTTTTTTTTTTTTTTTTTTTCACCCCCTCTCTCTTCCCCTCCCTTCTCTTTTCCTGGCGGCCACTTCCATGTGGAGCCGGGGCAGCTCGGGGAGCCGAGAGGAGCCACATTCCTGTGGGTGCCGAGCGGCTCCAGGGCTGAGCCACAGGGCCTGACACACAGACACACAGGCACACAGACGCGCACACACACACACAGAGCAGCCTGCGCCCCAGCTGCCCCAGATCGAGAGCTCCTGCCACTGCCTGCACCCCTGGGGCTCTCCCACGCACAGCAGATCCACGCGCACCACCACCCCCCCCCCCCACGCTGCGCTCGCCCCCGGATGGGGCGCACACCCACGACACCCACACCCAGACACCCACAGCTGACTCCCCACCTACGGACACCGGGGGAACACCTTCCCCCGTTCCGCCCCCGAGCCCCCCGCCGCTCCCTGCCCGGGCATCTCCGCATCGCCCGGCGGGGAAGAGCCTCCATCCGGGGCGGGGAGGGCGGGGGGAGCGCTGCCTCCTCGCCAGGCGACCCGGTTTCCCTCCCCCTCCTCCCTGGGGGATAAAACCCACCCCCTCCAACCTGTCACGGCGTCAAGGCAGCCCGCTCCTCAGGCCTTTCTGTCGCCCTCTCGCTCCCCTCGGTCTCCCCCATCAATCCGTCCCCCCGCGGGGCGCGCTGCCTCCGTGGGCCCGCGGGCGCTGCCCGGCCGCGCTCCGTCCCGAACGTGCATCGCACATGTGGCATCGATTAAAGATTTCTACCACGCAATTTTGCGACTGACAGACTTTAGGTGGTTCGGTTGTGGATTACGGAAAGGAGATCTATTGCTTCAGGAAAGTCGGGGCGGGGAGGGGGGGGAGAGAAACCCCTCTTCTTGCTTTCAGTCATTTGAGCGGTTGCCTGCAGAAACGCAATAACCTGTTTTATAGGTCAGACAACAGCCATGAAAATAGGAACCGCGGAGTTTACATTAAGCCTCCCTTTCTCTCTCTCTCTCTCTTTTTTTTTTTTTTTTTTTTGGCGGGGGGGAGAATCTGTGTTACATCAATTTAATGTTTCTGCTCTTTGTTCGGCGGTGCGTCTATTTACATACGATTTGGGAGGATAAGCAATGGTTTATCTGCCAGGAATACAGACCCGATAAATCCCGAAATGCACCCACGCCCCGGGTGTCTGCGTGAACACCTTCCACGGCTACAACTTTCAGGGCCGCGGGAAAAACTCCCAGCCCCTCTCGCCTCCTTATTTCCCTTTAGATGAGGGCCCGAGAAGCCGGGCCCGGCCAGAAGCTGCAACTGATTCAGCACTTGGCAAGGAGGAGCCTGGGGATGGCTCCTCACTCTTCTCCCGCTGCTGCCTGCCCCTCCGCGCTCCCGGAAAGGTTGCCTAAACCTCAGCCTGGGCTTTGCAGCAGGGATCAGCGAGCCTCGCCGGGCCGGATCCTGACTTGGCTCCGTGCTCTGCAGCGGCATCGTCTGCCTGCCTGCGGAGGTGGCCCTCCGTCGCAGGAAATCTTTACGGTCTCCTCGATATCCACCACATAACGCGTTTTATAAGGCTTTCTCCTCGCGGTATCCACTGGGCTTTCCTTTCCCTTTCTTTGCGTTATTTTTATTAAGACCGGTGAAGGAAAGAGCGCAGGGGAAGGCTGCGGGCTGCCAGGCGCGGCTGCAGCCGGGGGAGGCCGGCAAAGGTCGGGGCCGGCACCCCTCCTGCCCTCGGAACGCTCCCCCCCCCCCGCCCCCGCACCCAGGCCCTGCCGGTACCTGCCGGCGGGGCAGCAACCGCCCTTTGATGATTCGACCCATTAAAAAAGAAGCGGGTTTGTGTATTTCGTGTCCAGGGTTCATAAAAGCTAATCAGGAGTCGAAAGCGAACTAGCCCAATGAGTTAACCTCGCTAGCTGCAGGTAGTCCTGTTAGCCAGGCTCTTTCTGTTAATTAATTACAATTGCGTCGGTTCTGGGATAATTTCCTTAAAGGACCCCTGACGACTGGTCCAGCGGGTGGGCGGGAGCGCAAAAGGGCCGCGGGCTCCGCAGCCTCCCGCGGAGGGTGCCCGGCCCCCCGCATCCCGCTTCCCGCACCCTCCCCCGCCCGGTTACGAGGCTCCCGAGGCTCCGTGCCCGAAAGTGACGTTCAGTCACCTGAGAGGAGGCACACGACAAGGGCGAGCCCGGTTTTGGGGATGGGTGGGGAGCCCGGGCATCCTTCAGGTACCGGGGAGAGGCTGCCGGGAAGAGCCGAGCCGAAAGGCGGACGGATGCGGGCGGGAGCCCGGAGCATCAGCCCCTGCCTGCACATCAGGCTCGCACGCGTTGAGATTTGGACACGTAACGCTGCAGACCACTGATTTGCTATTTTCTTAATTCCCGCTCTTCTCGTTCCCTATGAATCAGTCTTTTGTCCTTCAGAGTTTGATTTGATCGCTACTGTTCACATTTCACTTTTGTATTTTTCTCTCCCTATACCATTACTCATTGAGTGCCCCGTGAAATTACAATCGTACATTTTCAACTCAGCAACCCATTTGCAGTGCAAAAATAGGGTCTAAATAATGGCTGAATTAGCCCTACTGGACAGTTTCAGATGTAACACTCTGTAATAATTATATTGCAGGCTGGATTAGGATGCTATTATCATAATCTGGACGTTTACAATTATCTGTAATTTGCAAAGATGCGCCAGGTCTTGATTACAGCAGTTTTTTTTTATCAAGCTAACCATCACTAAACAGTGACAGTAATAACAGCTAATTTTGCTGGCAATATAAGAGGTGCTGGGGTGTGCAAACAATTTCACACCTGGATGTGCTCACTCAACCAAGAATATAGAGAAAGAGCTTCTGCCCTGAGACTCAGAAAAATATTCTCCACTGCTTCAGTTCAGTATAGATTTCTAGACCCCGATCCTTGCTTAGCAGATTTTCACAGGGGTAAGTTTTGGGGTTCGCTTGGGTTCGGGGTCGGTTTGTGGCTGCTTCGCGCCTTCCCCTTCGAGGCGCCCTCCGTCCTTGCTCGTTCCCCCACTTTCACGGTCACTCTTGCGCCGGTGGTTTCCCCCACCGGGCCGGACCCCGGCAGCTCCGCGCCCCCTTTTCCCTCCCGGTGCTGCCGGGGGCGGCGGGCGGCGCGGGGCGGCGGCGGCGGGGGGGGGGTGGGGAGCGCGGCGGGGACCCCGCCGAGCTGCCGGAGGGGCGGCGGGGGGGCTCCGGCGGCCGGCGGAAGAAACCGTGCGAGCCCCGTGGCCAGCCTGGGCCGGCCGGCCACGCAACGAGGCGGCGAGAGCGCGCCTTTCCGCGGCTCCCCGCGGCGCCCATCCCCGCGGCCCCGGGGCGGCGGAGCCCGGCGGCGGGCGGGTGGGCGGTGGCGGAGCCGGCGCCGGCAGCCCGGCGGCGGCAGGTTTGGCGGCCGGCGTGGGGAGCTGCTGCCGCTCCATCCATAGATGACGCTGTTTCACGAGAGTCTCCCGGGGCGGCAGCCGCGCGAGTGGGAGCCGCCGCTGCCGCTGCTGCCATTCGCTCCCACCCTGCTCCCGGGAAGGCCTGCCTCTCCCCCCTTCTCCCGCTCTGTTAAGCTACCGGGCTTTTTCTTTATTATTATCGCTTATTTGCTTGCTTGCTTGCTGCCTGGGCTTTCTTTAAGCCTATCTGAGAAATCGCTCGTGGGGGAGGAGGGCACGACGCACCGCGAGGCTTTCCGCGCCGGCACCCACGCTGGCACCGGCGACGCGTGCAGGCGAGGACGAGCTCCCCGAAAAGCCCACGGGAAGCAGCGAGCCCCCCTCTCCCGCCCCCCCCTCCCCCCGGGCCCGCCAGCGGGGTGGGTGGACGGGACACACCGCCCGCCGCCGTCCCCACTCGGGGGCTGCAGCGAAAGGGTTAAGGCGGCTGCGGGGGCCGTGGGGGCCGGGACCCGCCAGGCTGGGCTCGGTTGGGCTCGGCTCGGCTGGGCCGGGCTCCCCGGGCTGCGGGACCCGCTCACCTGGGCATCTGCCGCCCTTCTGCGGGGGCGAGGGTGAGCCCGCACAGGGGCCAGCCGGGGGGGGGGTGGGTGTGAAGCCGGGTTTTCTGAGATACACACGCACGCACACACACACACACAAATGCTGTTGGTTTAAATGTATGGTAGCTTTCTCTCCAGTGTCATTTGAATAATTCAGTGAGCCCCACTACCAGCTGTACTTCTGAAGCCTCTTCCATTCTTTTCAGCATTATAATTTTGGTTAATTTTCAATTTTAGGCCCTACGTCTCTGCAATTTGTGTATGAATAACAGAATAATTTTCCTCTTTTGTTTCGCCTTTCCTGTTCCTGAATCTAAATAAAGATGGCTTTTTAGTATTAAAAGTGGAAGAAAATTACAGGTAATTATCTTTGACGGTAAAAACGCTGTAATCAGCGGGCTACATGAAAAATTACTCTAATTATGGCTGCATTTAAGAGAATGGAAAAAAACCTTCTTGTGGATAAAAACCTTAAATTGTCCCCAATGTCTGCTTCAAATTGGATGGCACTGCAGCTGGAGGCTTTGTTCAGAATTGATCCTGGGGAGCTCTGAACCCAAAGTTTCACAGTGGGAAGGGGAAAAAAAGAAAAGAAAACATTTTTCCTAATGTAACAATACGAATGGTAGAAAATGACAAGACTGATCGGTTTTAAACCACTCTGAAGACTGACTGAGCGTGGAAGTTGCTCAAAAAAAAAAACAAAAAACACCCCCCAAAAAACTGGTATATTGGTAAGTAGTCTTTGCTTTGTGTCTAATTATAGTGACTGTCCTTTTGCACGACTGTATGTAGCTGTCATTATATGGAGCACTCTGAGGATCTCTATTGACTTCTGATAAATGGCTCAGTGGTTTCAAGGTTCATAATTTGAAGGATGCCCAGGTCTCTAGCCATTAATTCTCGCAGTATGGGGCACCCAGCTTGGATGAGGAAAGGGCTTTTCATTGTCAGTAGTTGCTGTGCTTTCCACAAGCTGGTGAGGCTGGAGCCGGCTGGACAGCGTGTTGTGTGCCTGGGCACCTCTCAGGGCTTTGCAAAACATTCCTCAGCTTGCATTGTCTGCTCTTTAAAAACAAAGGAGGGCGCCTCCTTTCTTAATAATTTGGAGTCTCCAACCTTTGGGAAGAAAGGCAGGGCTCTGAGCTTTGCCTCGGCGAGAAAGCTGAGCTCAGCTGAGCAGCGGAGCAGTGAAATCGCAGCAGAAACGTCCGGGTGATTAGAAACTTCTTCCAGGCTTATCTTTGCGGTCTCGATACCTCTTGTCTTAGTCGTAGCCTTAAAATTAACCCAACCACCAGCTCCCTCCCCCTCCCCCCCCCCCCGATCTTTTCTGTCTTTTCTCGCAGATATGTGTTCAGGTGGCGGTGTCCGTGCGTGCAGGCAAGCGGGGGGACAGGGTCCGGCCGCCTGGGCTGAACTCGGGGGGCAGGTCGGGGGAGGTGGGCATCCGCTGAGGCGGAGAGAAATAGGAGCCAGGCGGGCGTTTTGTGGCTTTTACTCTATATATGAAAGAAGACAAAAACATACAAAGTATATATACAACTAAAATTCAACAATATATACAGAAAGGTTGCTCGGGGGAAAGGTCCCTCTCGCTCAGTGGGTGATGAGACCGCCGTCGGGCAGCGCGGAACCTTCCTTCCCCAGACCGCGGCGGCGGGTCTCGCCGCGGATCCCTCGCTCTGTCGTTCCTGCTCGTCTCCGGGAGTCTGTCCGGCTGTGTGCGGGTGTGTGCGGGTGCGGGTGAGGGGGCTCTTTGCGGGAGAGACGGTGGTTTCTTCTGAGCCGCAGCCCATTGCATTTTGAGAAAGCATGCAGGTTTTGCTTCGTGGTAATGTTCTAATCTTACAGTATATTTTCATTTTTCAACCAGTTCTCCTTTTTCCCCCCTTCTTTTTTTTTTTAATCCCTTCTTCTCTCTTTTATTTTTTTTTTCTTTCCCAGTCCGGATTCGGTGAATAAAAATGAAGGAGCTTTGACTAGTCTCTCTTTCATCATGTAATGTCTTTAGCTCATTAAACAAGTAAAAACGGCTGCCATGGTAGATTCAGGTTCTTCTTGTGGGCAAAGTCTGTAAAAAGTTTGTTTTGACGTATACTCCACAGAGAAAGAGGCTGGTGCCTTGGAGTCCAAAGGAAAATATCCTAAAGAGAAGTGTCTTCTGTGCGCCAGAATGAAAATTGTGTCTTTCTGTTCAAGATCAATCGCTGAGGTTACTTAAAAAAAAAAAAATGAAAAAAAAAATAAAGCCACTCTGTCTCTTTGCCGCATCTACAAGTTCACACAGAGCCTGTTAGCTGGCACGGCTTGGCAAAGCAGGGGAACTTCTTGCCATGTCGAGACGAGGCGTTCTTGGGAGATTATTTCTCTTGGACAATTCACATCATTTGTGGTCTCTGCATTGTGTCTTGATGTGGAGAAGAATACCAGTGAGAATAGCCAGGCATGTAGCTGTTGGGAGGCATATTGACTCCCTTGGCAGAAGCTGAAACGTCCCAGACTGGAGGCAGAGCCGGAGAGCGAGGGGAGAGGGCGGCGGAGCCGGGCAGAGGGTCGCTCTCGTGGGGGTTGCTGCCCTGCTTCAGCAGCTTCTTGAATTTGGAGCGCTTGTTCTGAAACCAGATCTTCACCTGTAAACCAAAACGCAGCAGATATCAGGCCGCCGTCAGCACCCAGGGCGCGGCAGGGGAGACCCCGGGGCCGGGGCTTTGCTCTAGGGAAGGTCTTGAGAGCCCACGCCAGTCGCGCGTGGGGATGGGGAGGGGGGAAGGAGGGGTGGCTACTGCTGCTCTCGGGCTCTGGATGCAGCTGGAGAGAACAGGAGGGTCAGAGCGGAGCTGGAAAACGAGAGGGATGCGGGTTTTAACCGGGAACGTTATTTTCCCTGGGCCGGCCAGATTGATCGAGCTGAAACGTGCTCTGAGCTCTCCTGCTTTAACGCCTCGTTCAGAATTTTGGAGGTCACTTGATCATTTGGGCAAACTGTTGTCGAACGTGGGCAATCATATGATTTTGTGCCAGGAGACAGGAGCCAATAGACAAAGGGCATCTTACAAAGAAATCGCGCATCCGAAAACATGCGCGATCAAGCGGTCCTCGCTGATGCGACGGGGGAGGAGGCGCAACGGCACCAGGATTGTGGCTTTATTTTAAAAGCTGTTTTTAAATGAAAGGGGGGGGGAAAAAATCTCTTTTCTCGAGCTCTCAAGATTGCTCTGGGTCTCATCCTGCTCCTAATGCAGCAGAACTCCCGAGGAGGCAGCATGCACTCCGTGAGGTGTGCAAGGATCGGGCCCACTCTGGCAGATCGGAATTATTATAGAAATTATATATATGTAAGACATATATACACACATGTTTCTTAAAATCAGTCAAACAAAGAAAACAACTCCCACGCGTGTATTTGACCTTGCAAACTTTGCAGGCGTAATGTCAGGGCGTAAGCAGGGGTGCTTGTCTGGCTGCATGCTCAGCATCGGGCCCCCGAACCTGTGCGTGCGAGAGCGAAAGCGAGACAGCAAAGGAGAGCCGGAGCGTGCATGCTAGGGGTACTAAAACCCCATTTGTAAAACCATCAGGTCTATTCCCATGATTAATGTTTGCTGAGTATTTAAAAATCGCTGGCTGGAAGCGACTGATATCAATGACAATGATAGAACCCTGAAGTTATTTGTTAAGCTCATAAATTCACATGATTACATTTTACCCGAATTGATCCCATCTATCCCTGCACTTCTCCGCAAAGCCCAGCCTGGGAAGCCTGTAATGCCTCATGTGTCTTTCAAGCTTAAATTAGCAGAATGGCACAGCTACTCCAACCACACTTAACTACGGCTTAACCTGCTATAATTTTGTACACGGCTGTCTTTGATCTTCAGATCTATTATCACCTTTCGTACATTTTGCCCAAGGGCAACCACTGCATTTGCGTTAGTCATCCAGGGTGAATTAACTATTGATTTTACAGGTATTTCCTAACGTGTTCCTGCTTCCTCCCTACCTATAGGTTGCTACGAGGCAGCTTTGCTTCGCTTTTAGCTCTACCTCAGGCCCAGCGGTTCCTTGCCTTTGTTTTGTTCTCCTTTTCACAGCTGGGCAATCGCACCTCGGTGCCGGAATTATCCCAAACTATAGGCAGTTTTAAAATGTTATGTGTGGCATCAAAAGGGAGCCTTTGCTCGCCAGACGGCTGAGGGAAGGGCGCGTTCAGCTCCTTCTGCGGCAGGCGGGTCTCTGTCGTGCGTTAGACAAGTTCTATGGCATGGAGATGGGGGACTGTGTGCGTTACCTTTTCTACCGTGCCCGTACGGAGGCCAAAACGTCTAGGGAGCATCGTACTCGGCTTGGCCTTTATTGCTCGCGCAGGGTTTCAGTGATTTGGGATTCCCAGTAATTACCTGTGTCTGGGTAAGTCCTAATGAAGCTGCCAGTTCAGCTCTCTCTGGAAGTGCCAGGTACTGAGTCTGCTGAAAGCGATGATTTAAAGCCTGGAGTTGTAGACTAGAGTAAATGGTTCGAGGCTTCCGAATCTTTTTCCCTTTTCCATTGAATCTGATTTCACCGTTTTCAATCACTGTGGTTTTTTGCTGATCTGCAAGCAAAACACCACAGCTGAAACATCACCCTCCTTAGCTATTTAACGCGGGCATTTTGGCTGCCACGGCTCCTAAAAACCCAGCAGCCTCCCCGGGTGCCGGTTCAACACCATCGCGTACGCCCAGGCTCCGGTTCCGTACAGGCATCCCGCCACGCACGCTGCTGCTGGGGACAAAACCCGGGTGCTGTCTGCCGGGAGGCAAAACCACCGCCCGGGCATAGCGGGCGCGGTGCCTTCCCCCCCCGGCGGGGGAGGAAATAATAATAATAATAATAATAATATTAATGTGCAGCACTGGCTCCGTGGAGGGATGCCTGGTTCCAGGGCCATCCAGGTTTTACCCAGCTAACTGACTTCGCGTCGCCGGTTTGGTGGTCAGTGAATCACCGGTCCGAGACTTTTAACAATGCTTTTTTCCCCCCCGCATCCCCCCCCCCCCCCCCCCCCGCCGTGCCCCTCCGGATGAATACGTACAAATGAGCGGCTCCCTGCAAAAAAAATACATAAATCAGACGGCCCCCGAGCGGAATGCGACCCGCTCGCCTGGAAACTTTCACTCCTCAGGTGTTAGCAGGAATTTTGCCTAAAGCCGGTCCCGCCGTAACAAAGGAGCGCCGAGCGCTGCCCGCCGGCCGCGGGGCGAGCGGGAAGGCGCCGGTGCCCAGCGCCGCGGTACCGCCGCCGGGGGCGGGGGGGAGCGGCGGCCCCGCCGCCGGTGTACCGGAGCGGTAGGCCCGCGGAGGGGGCGCAGGAACAAGCAACACCACCCCCCCCCCCCGCGCCCTTTTTCTCCCCGCGCACCCCCGGGGCCGGCATCTCCCCGGGCTCGGCGGGGCTCGTTATGGCCGGGGGTGTCCGGGGAGAGGCCGGGGGATGGAGGGATGGGGGGGGGGGGATGGCGGCGGTTTGGGGAAGCGGTGCCGGCTCACCTGCATCGTCCGCCCGCGTCTGGCTGGCCGCGCTGCTGTTGTGGTAGGACTGGAGGTAAGGGCTGTGCTGCGAGTGGCTCACGTAGGGGTAGGCGGCCAGCGAGCGGTGGTTGTAGGAGCCGGCGCTGCCGGAGTAGGGCGAGCTGTGGTGGTGATGCTGGTGGTGCGGGTGCGAGCCGGCGGCGGAGTGCAGGCAGTGCAGCGGGTAGTGGGCGCCGGCCATGGCCGGCGAGCTCTGCTGGGAGTGGGGCGGCGGCGGCGGCTGCGGCGGCGGCGGCTGCTGCTGCCCGAACTCCATGAAGGCGGATTTGGAGGAGTCTTGCGCGTCCAGCCCGTCAGCCATCGTAGTCATGGTCATCATCAAAGTTTGGGAGGGAGAGCGCGGCGCTCCCCGGCTCGCCCCCCGCGCTCTGCCTCCTCTCTGCCCAGCCACCGCCGCTCCCCTTACCCGCCGCGGCACCGCTGGAGAGAGGCGGCGGTGATTTAATTTAATTTCTTTTCTTTTTTTTTTTTTTTTTCCCCCCTCTTTTTTTTCTTTTCCGCCTTTTTTTTTTTCCTTCCCCCCCCCTCCTCTCCAAGGAGCCGTTGTGCGAGGGGCCTCGTTCACTGAGGGAGGGGAGGAAGGGGAGGGCGGTGTGCGGGGTGTGTGGAGGGGGAGGGCGGGCTACTCCCGGCGCTTTTTTGCGCCGCTCTTTTCCTTCATCCCCCCGGCGCGTGGGGTGGGTGGTTTTTTTATTTTTTTTGGGTTTTTTTTTTTTTTGGGGGGGGGGGGGGGGAAGAGGCCGGGCGTGTTGGTTGGGGGGGGGGGGGGAGCGGTTTAAGGTGGGAGCCGGGAAAGTTGGGGCTCCGGCGCTTCGACTTGAGGGGCAGGGACGCGCACAAGTCGAATGGTTCGTCTCCGGAGGGCAGCGCCTCCCTCATTGGTCACTCAACCCCCTGACGTCACCGCCCCGCCGCGCCGGCAGCGCGCGCGCTGCCCGCCCCCCTCCCCCCCCCCCCTTTTTCCCCACCCGCGCGCGGGGCGCGGAGCGCGCGAGGCGCGCTCCGCGCCCCGCGCGCGGGTGGGGAAAATGGGAGCGCCTGGCCCCATCCCCCCTCCCCCCCAAAATCACGCATCCCCACTCACACGACCCCCCACCCCCCCCCCACCCCCCCCCTTTGCGCGGTATTTTCGCTGCGGCGAAGCGACGCGCAGCGCATTTTTCCCCGCTGAAAGCAGCGGCGGCGGCGGCGGCAGCAGCTCCCGTAATCGCTTTCAAATATATGCAAATGGCTAGGTGCGGTTGGCGGTTTTGGCAAAAGCTTGATTAGGATATAAACGACCCGAGGAAAAAAAAAAAAAAAAAAAAAAAAAAAAAAGTGCCTGCGCCCTAAATTTGTCTTTAGATTACAATTCCAGTTGATTTTATTTTATTGTCAACATTGTTAATGATAAAAATAGAGTCGTTTTACAGTTATTTTTACTTTCTGGAAGGAGGCAATTAGACTTCTAATCAGGAATACACAAAAATCTCCCATGATTAACTGCAGTACTTTGTTCAAATTGCTGCTATAAAATTCAGAACAATTTGCCTGTAATGATTATGGACTGGGTTTATTTTGGGAGGTGGAATAAAAGTGGATATAGCATAAATTATCCTCTAATTATACACCAGTGTCGCCTCAATTATCCTCTTATCAAAATGGTTGTCTAACTGCCGCATTTAGTTTCAATTCTCTCCTTTTTTCTATAAAAAGAACTTCATACCTTGTTATTATTAATCCATTTATTATTTGCAAGGGGATTTATATCCGAACATCCAGGTGGTATTACCACTTCTCTTTCAAAGATGGACTGGGGAAAGACATTAAGTTTGATCCAGCACGGCGGAGGATCTCTCTCCCCTCTCTCTCTCTCTCCCCTCTCTCTCTCTCACTCCCTCTCTCCTTTTTTTCCCCCTTTCCCTCGCTTAAACCTCCTCGCGTCCAGCTAAGCATGAACTCCAGAGGCAGACCCCACCGGAGAGGACTGAGGTAGGAAGGACCCGGCGGAACTCGCTAAGCCTAGAGAAATCCGAAAGTTGCTCTACATGGGGAAACGGGCTGGAGGCTTCGGGCTTTGAAAACCACCACCGGCACCAGCAGCCGCCGCTTGCAAAACCCCGCACAGCCCAGAGACATCCCCAGACCCAGCACAGGTCCTGACACTGCCTCTCACAGCGGCGTTGCCTGAGGATTGGTTTCTAGATTTTGCGCATTTTTTTTTTTTTTTTTCCTTAACACGTCGATTTTGGAAATATTTAGAACGGTTTTCACTCTGGGATTTCCTCCCCCCCCCCCCCCCCCTTCTTTTCTTCATTTATGTTTGGGTTTCTCTTCTCCACAGCCCGGTCATTAGCTCTGGGAAGCCGGGGGGTGCGAGCCCCCTCTTTGCATACCGCACCGTCCGGGAGGGGCGGGGGGGGGAAAGGGGGCTGCGAAGCGGTGCTAGGTCGGTGGCAGGGCATAGCCCATAGGCTCTCGGCGCTTATAGCTCAGCTGGCTCCTTCTAGGGGGGGCCGGGGGGGTCTTTTTTCCTGGGCGGCTGGGATGTTTTATGCCCCCTTACCCACCCTCTCATCGTTGTTTCACTTCTTGAGCCCTTGGAGCCGGTTCAGTAACTCTGAATGCAGTTGTAAGTGTCTTGCCTTGTTCTCCTGCTTTAACAAGAGTTCCACTTTAACACGCGAAAGGGTAACCCGATCCAGGCGTTTACAAATCTACAATGAATAAAAATATAGAGAAAGAGGAAGAGAAGGGAAAGAATTCCTACTGGGAGCCTTTATTCATAGGTGTAGAGAATGTACTCAATAGGAACAGGTACATTTGGCAGTTTTATTGCTTTATACCCTCCAGCTTGCTGCTAACATCGTGAAGGCGTTTTTTCGCAGGTGCACATACTAGCATTTTCTCCAGCAGCAAGAGCATGCATAACAAAAGGTGTCAGAAAATGGGCTGGGGAGTGTTTGCCACACGCTGCTTTCTTAGTTCGGAATAATTCCTGCCGCAGAATGGATGCTAACCCGGGAATGGGGGAAAGTTGGGTAGGAGAGGAGACCGGTTTGAATCAATTCCTAGATGCCCCCTTAGGGAAGGGAATAAGGCGCCCGAGTCGGGCAACGTGAAACAAAAAGGAGAAGAAGAAAAGGCAGGGAGAGTCTGCAGGAGCTGCTCCCTTCGATAGGCAGCAAAGGGAGTTGCATGTGCACCCCCGGCTCAGCCTAGCTGAGGGACGAGCCGCGGCGGGGCGAGCGGGTGTCGCGGCCCCGGGACAGGCGGCGGCTCCGGGTGCGGGCCGGGGGGGTGCGGGAGCCCCCGCTGGGCACCGGCGCTGCTCGTCCCCGCGGTGCTCAGACATCCTCCTCTGTCGTCAGGACAGTTGACTCCATCCAGCCTCACACCGATAATTTTCCCCAATTTAATTAGGCAAATCTCTCGGTATGGAGCTGCCGGTGATTGGTCGATGTTAATGACTCGGCTGCAAAAAGTCACGCTGCTTGTCAATATTTATTGTTTTCTTTTCTTTTTCTTCCCCTCCATCCCCCTTTTCCCCGTGGCCTCTGGCACGAAGGATCCGTGCCTGCGGGGAGGGGGAGTGCGACGGGGCCGGGGCACGGCGGGTGGCGGGGACGGGCTGCGCGGCGGGGCTCGGCACGGCCCGGCCCGGCCCGGTACGGCCTGGCACGGCTCGGCCCGGCCCGGTACGGCTCGGCCCGGCCCGGCTCCGCTGCCTGCCCGGCGGAGCTGCCCCCACGCCCCGCGGCCCCGCCGCCCTGCCTCCCCCCTCTCCCGTTACCCACACCGGGGGGCGGAGGGCAAAGGGGTGCGAGGGGGGCAATAGGGGCCCGAGCCGTGCCCTGGTAGAGGCGGCAGCTGTAGGGGTATTTCTTCTCCGAGGGGCAGGCGGGCCCCGGGCCCGCGCCGGGGCGGCCGGGGATCCCTGCCCGCCGGGAGCCCGCACTGCCGGGCACCGGCCCTCCCCGGCTCCGGCTTCCCTGCAACCGAGCTCCGTTACCGGCCTCCTTCTGAGGAGATTAGACCCGAATCAATAGCTCTGGACGTACCGGAGCACCGGGGTGCTCATTTCCAGGGTGGGTGACTTATGAAAAAGGCGGGGGGGAGGACGCCCCGCACCTCGTAGTCCCCTCGCACTGAAGTGCCTCCGAAAGCGAGCAGGCAGCAGTCACGAGTGGGGTGCGGAGCTGCGGGGACGGGAGCCCACGGGGGGAGCTGCCTGGCCTGGACCGAGCTCCCCGGGTGGTGCGCGGGGCCGTGCGGGCCAGCAGCCGGGCCGGCGGGGGCAAGGTGCGGGTCAGGGGGCGGCTGGGGACTGCCCTGGGCCGGGAGCTCCCGCACCGCCGCCTGGCAACACCGTCACTCCCCGGGGAAAGGCAGCAGGAGCTCATCGCCTGCGACCCCCCCCCCCCCCCCCCCCCCCGCCCCGCCTGGCTTCTCCGCTCCTTCCGCGGCCGACCCCGAGCTCCCGGAGAGGGAGGCTGCAGCCCTGGCCGAGGGCGATAGGGATGCGCCCTGCGCATTGCTCCGCGCCCTGCGCCGCGCATCCCCGGCCGGGCTTGTCTTCCCCTCATCCCCGCCCCCCCTCCCCGGTTTAACCTCCCCTGGGGATGCGCTCCGCAAGTCACCCTCCCTCGCCTGGAGGGCAGCGAGGCCTTTGCACCCCGAGCGGGACTAGGGCCGGTCCCTCTCCTCCCCGGGGCTGGCGGAGAGCCGCGGGGGCAGCGCGGCCTTGTCCGTCCCCCCCCCTCCCCCCCGGTGCTCCCCCGCTCCGCTGCCGCGGTGACGGGCGGAGCGGAGAGCCTGGCACCGCGCACCGGGCTCCCTGTGCCCCAGGGCTGGGTGACTTCGTGCTGCCGGTCCTCCGTGTCACCTTAAACCGCGCCGCTTAAATGATGTTTGCGGGTAGTACTTTCGAAAGACCAAAGCGTGCGTGCGTGGTTTAGAGTCACATTTGTGAGCCGAAAGATGTCACACCACAGACACAACAGTTAGAAGGAGCTGACGAACAACAGGAAACGGGGTTCTATTTTTAGGGTATAATAGGAAGTTAATATAAGCGGCCAGAGGCTTCCTATATGCCTCCGAGCACCTTCTGTTCCATTCATTCATTCATTCATTCATTCATTCATGCGTTCAACAATAACAACAGGGGAAAACAAACATTCCCGTTCCGTTTCTCATCCCCTCCTTCCCGGGAAGTCCTGCTCTGGTGTTTGCACGGGTGGGCTCTGCGAGCCGAGTCCCACTTTCGGGTTGTTCAGCTTGTTTGTTGATTTGTTGGGGGGGTGTGCGATAGCTGACGGCGTTCATCAGGCGAGGTTCCCCAAAATGCCCTCGGTGGGGGGGTTCCTGCCCCCAGAAGGAGTGCGCAGGGGCTGAGGGCTGCTCTCTGGGAGTATATAGCCCCCCTCCCCAATTCACACCAGTGTTCGGGAGAAGTGTTTCGGGTCCCACCCCGACCAGGGTGGCTGGGAAAGTCCCAGAGAAGCTTATTTCGGGAATGATGTTAGCGCGCGTGTTTTGCCGCGGGAAGCCCGTGTATACGCATGAAGGGGATCTTGCAGCAGGATTTTTAAAAGGGGCAGAGAAATGCTTGGGGGGGGGGGCGGGGACGGGGAGAGGAAAAGGTTAGTGCCTGAGCCCGGTTTTTTAGCGACAGAAGGGAATGCACAAAGCAATCGAAAGGCGCTCGGGAGAGGGGGGGGGTGTCTCCTGCAGAGTGGTGGTGGGGAAATCTCGAGAGAAGTGGAAAGCCGGAGAATATTCCCGCTGGCGGCGGTCCGCTCCAGATGCATTTTTGCGGAGAAGCTCCCTCCGCAGAGCCGCGGGACTCTCCCCGGCCGGAGCGCGGCTCCGGCGGCCGCCGAGCTTGCGCCCCCCGCCCCGCGCGGCCGTGGCTCTCCGCGGGTGTCCGCGGCCCCACGAGGCGGCTGTGCACGGCGGCTGCCCGGCACGGCACGGCACGGCACGGCACGGCACGGCACGGCACGGGTGGGCAGCCGCCGTCCTGCCCCGGCAGCGCGGCTCTGCCCGCGTTATTTGCAGCTCCCAGAGAGGCTACAACAAAATATTTCGCCTTGCATCTGCCGATGGCAATTTTTCCCCCGCTCTCTCAAGCCTGTTTACCCCGAAACACATGGCCTCCTTTCTTTCTGCCAGCATGTCATATTGCCATCGTCTTAATAGCAGCTGAGTGGCGAGCAAAGGCTCCCGCAAAAGGAGGTCACCTCCTCAAGCTGGAAGCCAGCTATTTTAAGGAGAGACTGGGGAATTTGAGCGCTGCCAGTGCGAGAGCAAGAGCGGAGCGGAGGCTCCTCTGGATTTCAACCCACTAACATTATAACAGACAGGCAGGCGTCAATGGCTTTCCATACCGCGAGTGTGAAGGAAGTGGCAGGGAGGCGGAGGGGGGGTAAACCCCAGCCCAGCCTCGCAGATGGATCACACACGCCGCTCTCTATGTTGTAGCGTGGGTCAAAATAATAGGAGTCAGAAGGGGGAAAGATCCAGAGGGAACCAGCCACTGTCTCTTGTACAGATTTGTAGCGAAGCCTTCGCTGTAATTAAAACCTTACAGCCAGATTCATTCAATGTGTGGCTCCGCAGAGGGTCGGGGGTTGGGGCTTTTTGTTTGGTTAATGTTTCGTCGTGTTGTTGTCGTTGGTTTTTTTCCCTGATGGGGAGGGGGGGTGGGGGGGGGGTGTGTATGGCGGGGGAGGCGGTATATCTGCTTTAAAATGGAATTAGGCTCCAGGCGAGCGGCTGCCCGGCGGGGGGACGGGACGGGACCCCCGCGGAGGGCCCGGGCTCTCCCCGCACCTGGCCAGGTGTGCATCCACATCGCCTCAGCCGGAACCCCGGGGACGGGTCACAGGGCGAGCCTGGCCCCGCCGTGCGGGATCCCCGCAAAGACTCCGAGCGGGTGGATTTGCCTCCTTCGCCCCTCCGCCGGGAGCCTTCCGTGGGAGCGGCGTGGGGGGACCTTCCCCTCCGTGGGTCAGGGGGAGCCTCCCCCATGCAGCCGTGGGTTTGCAGACCTCCGCCTGTGAGGCTTTGACTTGGCAGGCGTCCCCGTCTGCTCGGGTGCTGCTGAAATAGAGATGTTGGTTTTAGCGGGGACTTTTGTTGTTTTGTTTTCTTTTCAAATGAAAGAAAAAACAACAACAATTTAAAAACCCCTTCTTCTGGCAGAAGAAGAAGACGCCATCCAATTAAAAAAAAAAAAAAAAGCCAGAAAAAACACGGCTCCTAAGTGCCCATCTTGGAAGGGCTCAGAGGCGAGTGGAAACTCGAGGCTCTTTTAAGTCAGCAGAGAAGCTGCAATTTCTCCTGCGGTAGCGGCCGGTTTCTCCCCCGAGCCAAGCGCCGCGCCGAGCCTTCCCGAGCCCAGCCGCCACGGGTGGAGCCGCGGCTCCCCGCCTCCCCACGGCCACTCGGGTCCTGTCCCGGAGACGCCCGCGGGGAACGTGTCACCCCGGCTGCGCTCGGGAAGCCTCAGATGCCGGCGGGCGAAAGCAGAGGCTTTAATTGCGGCGAACGGGCGCGATGTCCTCTCTCTCCCGTCTCTTTCGCCGCCGTTTATTTTTAGTACACTTCAAATGCCTACACATTTCCCTTGTTGAGATCAGTGCAATTATTTACTCTACCTTTAGGGATGCATTTACCCAAGCACTGAATGGAAATGTAGTAAACACTGCGCAAAGTCAATGCAGTTATTGAGGTTTATTTAATAGGAAAAGAAGAAAATATCTCGGCTTTACTTGTTTCTTCGGGCAGCCTCGTTATCTAGAGTAGATCGCAAGGAGAGTTCTCCGCTCATTCCCGTGTAATGAGATTGCTTTATGTGTTTATCTCGTATCTGTATCTAGCTACAGCCTCTTTTGTCAGGGTCTCAACGGACTATAACAACAAAATCTAAAAGTTAATTTAGAAGGGTAATCCGGAGGGATCCATTATCTGATCTCTCCATAGAAACTCAGCTAGGCGAGGTCCCGTATCTGAGGGCGTAAAAAGAAACAGACGAACAGAGCATCGCCTCCAGCAACGCGAATTCCGCCTGCATCCACCCGTCGGAGCGGGAAAGCTCTTGACACCGAGCGCGATTTCACTGGCGGAGTGAAACTGCTTTGCCCGATTAACTGGTCCCAGTCTCACCACGGCGCCATCCTCCACCTCCACCCCGCCAAGAATTATTTTTATTTTTCGCGAGTGGAGATCGTCACCTTTCCCCACCTGTTTGCCCTGACCCCTGTCCCCCCTCCCCCCCCGCTCCCTCGAGCATCCTTCCCACGGAATAAATGCAGGAGGAAGGGACGGGGAGGGGGAGGCGGTGAGAGCACATGAGATATCCACAGCATGAGACGCGGGAGGTATCCCGGGGTTCTGACAGCTGGATCTGGAACAAATCTGATCTGGATTAACTTGCCTGTTTTGTGAATTGTCTGAATTTGAGCAAGCAGCCCTCACCCACTCCGCTTCTGGCAGGTTTTGTTACACGTGCCTCTATAAATATATTATCCCAACCCTCCTTCCTCGTTGGAGCTCTCTGTTCAACAAAACAGAAACCAGAACGAGGAGAAGCGATTTTCTTTTTTAAATGAAGACATTTATAAGTAACCTAATTTCGTATCGTGGAAGTAAATTTCATGCTAGGATATATTTTGCACAACATGTAATCTTTTAGAGCCGGAAGACATTTAATTAAAGCCATATTCGGAGAAGTACAGCTTAAAAGCAGTCATACGACCACATACCTCATTCATATTCAGGATCCGTCCGCGAATTCATATTGTTTTAATGTGGGACATCGCCTTTACGGCACAACCCTGCGAGGCCTGGGTGAGAGATAACACAAAGGGGAGCAGACCAGGAGCAGGGCGGGGTGCTTTGCCCGGGGGGAGGTGTCCCTTTAACCCAAGGACCAGGGGCTTTCTGCTTCTCAGCTCCCGACTTGCGGTCGGAGGAACTCCCGGCGATGCCCACGCCGGAGCTGGGGGCTGGGGAGAGGGAGAAGCCCACCGAGGGTGGGCCGGGGTGAGCATCCCCGAGCTGGGTGCTCCCGCTCCGTTTCCACACGCTGCTGCCCACTTCACGTCGCCTTGGGGAACACGTGCGTGGGGGCAAGGTTTGATCACGTCCTTCGCAGTCCCACCCCCCCGGGGGAAGGTCGAGGTTCCCTGGCAGCCCCATTTGCTGGCGCTCCGGGCTGGTCTGGAAGCGGGCACGCAGAGCCGCACACCCTATGGCCGAAAGGGGATCGCCTGGAGAAAGAGGGGATGGCGCCCCGTCGGCCCCGTTCACGCGTGTCTGTGGACTTTGATCGCACCCGTGCCGCTGGAACAGAAAACACACTTTCTGTCCAAGTTTTTGCCCCATCTCCCGCTCGACCGTTCGCTTATTTCAAACGAAGATCAGGGACCCCCGAGGGAACAGGGCTGCGGGAAGGGAACGGCCCGGCCCCGAGGTGAGCGCGGAGCTCCCGCCCGGCGCTCGGCTCCCCGTCCCACCGCCTGCGGGGCTCGGTGCCGCCGCCCCCGCTGCGGCCCGGCTCCCCCGGCCGCGCACTCGCTCTGCCCTTCAAATAACTCTTAGAAGCTGCCCTGAATTCGGTGCGGGTCGGACCGGCCCCCCCGCCCCCGCCCCGCCCCGCTTCTCCCTATGGTAACTTTTGTCTAAGGGGCTGCTCGCTCCCTCCCCCCGGCCTTTCCCCCGCCGTCCCCGGGGCCGCCGGTGCGGGAGGCCGGCTTTCGGGGAGCCGGGGGACTTGTGCGCTCCGGGGTCCGGAGCGAGCGCTGTCCTTTTCTTCTTCTCGAAGGGGATGGCAAAATGCTTGCAAAGGCGGGGGGAAAAGCGAAGCGAAATAAACAGGGAACAGATTCCCCACGCCCCCACCCCCAACAAATCATCCCCCCGTCCCGCCCGAGGGAAAGCAAACCCGCAGCACGACCGCCCCCCCCGGCCCGCGTTTGAGGCTGAAATTCAGTCGCCAAATCAAATCAGAAAGGTTCTGGTTAGCTTCCTTGTAGTGGTAATTAAAAGTATTAATTGGTTGTGTCGACAGCTTAGAAAGACAGGTGTTGCTAAAAAAGCCTCATTAATCTTCCAGTCATTCCTAAGCGGCGGTGGGAACCGGGCTGGGAGAGGGAGCCGATGGTTTACAAGGGTCTTTCAAGGTTTAAGAATGGAGATTATAATAATACCACTGCTAATCGGACGACTTTCTCCATTCCTTTGAAAAATGGAAATAAATCAAATGGTCTGCCTGCAGCCCGCAGCCAGAATAGGGCAAGAAGCCTTTCCCGGACTTCGCTGCCGCGTTTAAAACAAACTCGAAAGGGTCCGCTTAATTTTGTGCGCGTGTATATGGATAAAAAACGAGGAGAGCGAACCACGCTTTGTGTCTTCGGGTTTGTCTTTTTTTGTTTTGTTTCCGTCAGGTGGCCTGCGGCCCGTGGATTAAGTAAGTTTTATACAAGCGTTCGGGACGCTGATCCAAACTTCGGAGGTTCTCGCTAAACCGGGCCGGGAGCCTCCCGCACCGTGCGAGGCGGGAGGCGGTGCCGTTGTGGCCCAGGTGCGTGAGGACGAGGGAAGGAGGAAAACCGGGCCGCCGGCGGGAGGCCCTACCCCGGCTTTCTCATGGGGGGGTTTGGGGGCTTTGTGGTCTGTTTGCCGGCTCCCGGGGGGGCTGCCGGGCCGTGCCCGCCATGCGGACCGGCGGCCTCTCCTCACGGCCCTCGCCGCCGCCCGCACGTGACAGCGGCGCGGGGCATGCGCGCGGCGGCGGGCCTCAACGGCCCTAACGGCCCTAACGGCCGGGCGCGAGGGGCGGCGGGGGCGAAGCCCCTCGGCCGTCCCCGCGTTACGCCCCTGCCCGCCGCGGGTGCCGGGCGGCGGGCGGCCGCCCCCGCTCCTTCCCTCCTGCCCCTCAGCCCCTCGGGTGCGCGGGAGGGGGCCCGCCGCCCGCCGGCACCCCGCACAGGGCGGGCGGGGCGCTCCCGCCACCGCTCCCGACGGTGTTACCGCCCCCCCCCCCCCCCCCCCCCCCCCGCCCAATTATCTGCGAACGTCGCAGATCCGCTCCGTTCCTGCAGCGCTATTTCCTGCGGAGGGTCCTTTGCCAGCCAGGGAGCACCAGCCCCCCCCGGCGCCAGCCGCCAGCCCCGAGGCACCGGCGCCGGGGAGCGCGTTTGCGGGGGTGCCGCGGGGGCCAGCGGCGGGGCCGGCGCGGGGTGCACCGGCAGTGCCCAGCCAAGCACCCCGTTCCCGAGCAGCCCCCCCCCCCCCGACCCCCCGACAGGCGGCGTGTGAGTCCCGGGGCTTAACCCCCTGCGGAACCGCAGAGAGGCAACGCACAGCCTCTTCCTCCCGCCTATCAGTAATCCCCCCCCACCCCCCCCCCCTTGCTCTAAAACAACAAAACAGAGACTTACCTGAAGTGGTTTTTATTTTCACAACAAGGGATATTCCCTGCGTTACACACAACGCATGCACAGGCACACGCACACAAACACACATATTAACCAATAGAAAAGCAAGATACGAGGGTTTGATGCTCTGCTGTGACATGAATAATTGTTGCATCGTGTAACTTCCTACATCTTGGTTTTAATTTGCAGTGAACCAAACAAAGATATTTGCAATTTTTAAATAAGCACCCTATGTAATAAATGGGAACATTGTGCATGAATGCTGTTTCTTCCCCTTTTCTTTAGAAGACATTATTAGCTCTGACAGCATGCAGCTCAGGTTTGGAGGAGAGGATTTTGTAAAGGGATGACAGACAGGAAGGGCAGCAATCATGGGCTTCTTGGGCTAAAGCTTTTTTTCTTTTTTATCAGAATGTTCTGTTCGATGCCATTTATCCTTGATGATAGAAAATTGCTCTGTTGCCAGGACGCTGCTGCTGAAATAGAGGGCAGGAGCCACATTTCCATTTTGCAGCTTGAAAGCTATTCAAATGAATTTGCAGAAAGGGGGGAAAAATCTAGAGATAAACAAATGAGAATAAATCGAGTTCCCCTCTCCTCTCCTCTCCTTTCTTTCTCTCTCTCTTTTTCTTCCTTTTCTCTTTTTTTTTTGGGGGGTGTGTGGGTATGCGAGGAAACTATTCATTTTCTGCATAAGGATTTTGGTTCATCAGTGTTTGGAGTACCTGGGAAGTGCTCTAAATCAGGGAACACTTATTTTGCTGCTGTTCCAGCCACCGAACATATAAACATATTAGAGAAATTTACGTGTGTGTGTGCAGATATGCAGCCACCTACGATTTCCTTACGTCTCTGTGTGTGTGTATATATACAGAGAGACCCAGAAAGGCAGCGCTGGTTGCTGCTCTGCCTGCCAGGCGGGAGGAGGAGACCACAGACGGGCACCATCACCTTCCGGCAAGGGGGATTTCTCCCAACATTTACGTGTTGATTCTGGTGAAATTCCTCCTCCTTTCTGGAACAATTAAAACCCGAAATGCTTAAGCCCCAGCGCTGTCCTTCCATCATACCTAATTGAGTGGGAAATCTTCATTTTCCCTCCCAGTCCATTTAGAAATTTCCGGAGTCCCAAGGAGAAGTAATAACGCATCTGGCTATAATCCAGCACGTAGCCCAAGGGCTAATTTTTAATCATTATTTTTAAATTAAGCATTGAATAAAATAAAGCCAGAAACATTATTTATAAATCGGAATGAATATAATGACAAGTAATTATGCTCTTCCTTCGCTGGTGATTCAAGGCTCGGCTCAGCTCCTCAGTTCAAATCCAAATAAATGAAACGTGTGAAGCCTGTTAAACACTTCCATTTCACTTACTTGTTCCCTCCGTAGGCTGCTGCTGTGTCAGGCTGGAAATATTGGGCATACCTCGACTGGGGATGTAAAAACTCTCAGAGGTCTGAGAGCCCGGTTACCGCAAAACAACTTTAAATGAATTCTAACTTCACTTCTCCGAGCGCAGGCTGGTGCCAGTGAGTCATGGGGTTCAGGAGATTACGCAGCGTCCTCTCAAACACAGCATTTTAAGCGACCATACTATATTTGACGACATTCTAAATTTGATCAGCTTGGATTTGTTCACCATGTCATTTCGACCGAGTTTTACCTCTTATTAGGCTATAATTAGCACGTCGGCTTCAAGGGCGACGCATTTCAAAGCGGCACCTTGTTAGATGTGGTTCCCTTCCGCAGGGAAGAAGATTCTGGAGGCGGCAAAGAAACGAACAGGACGGAGAAAGAAAAAGGAGGATCGATTTATTGGCCTTGGCCACCAGCTTTTCCATAAGCGCCCAAGCAGTGGGGCATGCGGCTTGACTATTGATTTTTAAATCTCCCCTCAGCCGAAAAGATCAGCGCGCAAATAACAACGCAGCCTAATCACTGCTGCTGTCAGAGCAGGCGAAAGGCGGGCTGCGAGGCTCCGGCCGTGCCCCGCTCTTCCACCCGCCGAGGGGAGCGGCCCCGGGCCGCGGCGGGAGCCCCGGGGGGGCGGGCAGGGGGGCGCACCCCCCGCGGGCCGCGTCCCCTGCTCGGGGCGGGCCCCGGGCGGCGGAGCCGAGCCGAGCCGAGCCGAGCCGGGCCGGGCCGTCCCGCCCGTCCCGCCGGCGGGCTGCCGGGGAGCGGCGGCGGGGCCCCCGGGAGCGGCGCACCTGGGGGGCACTCCCCGCGCCCCGCGGCCTGGCGCCTGGCGGGCGGCCGAGACCCGCCGCGCCGGGGAAAGTGCCGCCTCCCCCGCCCGCGGCGGCGGCCGGGCTCCGCCGCCCCGCCTCAGCGCGGCCCCGGCCGCCGCCGCGGGCCTCCTGCCGCCGGCCCCGGCCCCGGCCCCGCCCCGGCCCGGCCCGGCCCGCGGCGGCGGGCGGCCTTCGACGGCAGCCTCGGCGGGTCTCTGCGGGCCGCCCGTTCGCCGCCGGCCCGCCGAGCTTTGTCGTGGCTGGTGCAAGCGGCGGGGAGTGACTCGAGTCCCGCTCTGATGCCCGGTGGGCGATCCCAGCTGGAATCGGGCCGCCCCGGCCAGGCCGGCCCCGGCAGGGAAGAGAGCGCTGTGCAGGGGAGCTCCCTCGGAGGAGTCCGGGCTTCCCTCGCCAGGTGCCTCACTGGCGATAGAAAGGGATAAATTACGACTCGAGAGGCGAGATTAAAGCCGCTCCGGCCCAGTATCCAGCTATTATCTGGGAGATGAGAGCCTCCGTCTGGGCTTCCCGCCCCCCGCCATCCTTAATGCGGTGACTTGACTTGGGCTCAAGGAAGCCAGCGCCTGCACGTTGAAGTGATTGTAGAAGTCAAACCAAATATCTGTAATACCCGCTGCGGTTGAGAGGGTGCTAGCCTATCTTCAGGCAGCAGATGATGAGAATCGTAGCAATTACCTGGGGGTCTTTTGTTTAAGAAAACTTCAGGCCTAGATGAGTCCACGCCTGCTTGCCAGATAGTGACTACTTTGTTCGGAGGGCTAGAAAAGCAAAGATAACTAGACCTGGGTATAAAGTTTCAAAGGTACAAGGCTGAACAAAGGAAAATTTAGAGAAGAGGTGACAAAAGCCACGGAACCGCCAGCAAATGGCAGAACAACCAAGAAAACCAGCTTTGTCAGTACTGTACTTGTAATGTGAACCAGATTGCCACAGAAAACAAAACGGGTCACAGGCTAGGGAGCAACCTTGGCTGCAGTCTGCCTCTTTTTGTTAGCGATTCCCTTGATGGTGCGTAGCATGGCACACTGCTGCAGTCCTAGCCCGCTACCCTCCCTTTCTCCTCACATGTCTGTGCAGGAGGTTCCTGGCACGGCAGAGGAAAGGAACCTGTTGACATGGCAGCCAGGGCATTTCACAGCCTCCCACCTCTGCCATCCAGGGCAGAGCTGGGTTGTTCAACCCGTTTCTTGCCATGCAGACCTGGTAATTGTGTCTTTCATCAGGACTGTCCAGCAGAGCACATGCTATTACTCTTTGCTCCTCTAATAAGTCAAGCTCACAGTATCTTTGTCCTGTGGACAAAGTGTATGTGGCCATGTAATTAAAGCATGTCTAATCATGAGCTCACATACGGTACTGAATTTGGGTTGCACATGTAACCTCACATCTGGCACTTTCTACCTTTTGAGTGACTAACTTCACAATCTTATTGTTCTTTTAGCTTCGAGGTATATGTGTGTGAGAAAGATCTTTATGTAAACCAAAGCAAAATAAGCAAGCATGACATTTTTTATAAAGCTTTTTTGAAACCGAAGTTGTCCATAGTTTGGATGTGTGCCATGAGAGCAGAAGTGTGTCTGCTGTTTGAATTCTGGCAGACGGATTACCCAAAAAATCTCTTCTCTCCAATATGGGTTCAAGCACAGCCAAAGTCTCATGAGAATGGCTTGAGACACAGACTGGTTATCACTCGATCTCTGGCGCCTTCTCTTCCCCACAAGAGAATTAGAATGCCTCTTTTCTGATTACGCTCATTTAAGAGATTAGGCGTTGGAAAATTAAAGAGATAAACATTTGAATATGCACCTGTCTCCTTATTAACGCTTTCAAATGGCTAGGTTTTAATGGTACATTCCATCAGGAAACCATTGACTTCAGTTTAAAACCCTAAGGTTTTTGCTGTATGACAATCTTTTTAACAGACTTATGTTGTTCCTGCAGGGGGTAAGAAACCCGTGAAATCTTCACTTTACAGATCCCACAAACTATGTGAGGCTTCTGTCTCTGAGAAAACTACAGACTTGTTTTGTTCTCCAAAGTAACGCTGGCTTGAATAAGCTAGATTTTAATATCTCAACAGGTTCTTTTGCCTTTTCAAGTCCCAAGCAATTCTGGTTTCAGGCTGGTCAGATTTAATACTAGTACCCTAGTTTACTGCAGCTCCTTCTGTGCGTGTTTGCAGCTCCCTTTGGGCATCTTCTTTCCCAAGTGGCAGGAATACTTGGGGCATCAACTCGGCCTGGTATGGCATCAGGGTAAGGGCAGGGCATGTGCATTCAGCCTTGTGAGCTTGAAGGATATGCTGGATCCATCAAATGTACAGTTTCTACTTCTCCTTGAACCAGATTCATAAGGTCACCTTTGCAACTATCATTCTGTTGTATGAATTTGCCATTGTTGCACAAATGGTGAAGCTTCTGGTCTGTAAACATATCTGTTTTATACTGAGTGATTCCAGAGAACTTTCTAAGGTGCTTTTATAGCCGCCCATCACCTAACTTTCCAAACACAGCTCTGTGGTAATCAGCTGTATGTAAAGACTAATATTTTACAATCAAGTCATGTGTGGCTCAGATGGACCTTAAGCAATGTCAGGCAACAGAGAAAGTTTCATAATAGTTTTATTTGAAAGTGTCCGTGGCAGAAAGTAGTCAGATTGGCTGCCTCCAGACAGTCCAAGATCATGCCTGTGTTTCCTAAGTATTTAAAAACTGTGGAGTTAAAGAAAATTAACCTAGAGTTCATAATTAAAACTTTTTTCTCTGTGAGCTACTCAGTAACTCAGTAAATTAAGTAATTTTTCCTAGCCTGTTAATGAAGAACTCCCCCCAACAGCCACATGAAAATGACTTGACTAATTTTAATAATATTTTATAGAAAAAAGCATATGGGTACGTATTGCAAAGGTCAACAGCAGCATGGAACAGAGTTACTGTACCAGCTACACAAAAGTGAGAGCTCCTCATACCTGAGGTTAAAAACCTGAAGATTTTTATCACTAGACTTAAAGGGAAGATTCCTCTGCTGAAGCAGTAGGAAAACCTTACGCTGTTTGTACAGGGATTTTCACATGCTTCCAGATGACTGAGCAGCTCCTACCCCGCAGCTGAATGTTCCCACTCCTTGGTGAAGACACATTCACTCACCATCCACAGTGTCCTCTTCTGGTGTAAATGTGAAGGAAAGTGTAAGGTGGCTTTGCTTAAGCCAAACACTGTTGACTACTGGAGGATAAATTACATCTGTTCATTTTACAGATATTATAAATTAGATACAAATTGTAATAATTATGCTTAATTGCTACTTAATTACTGATTAAAAGAAACCTTTTTATTTTTCTTTATTACAATCCCATGCATGTTTTTTTTTCAAGGATGTTTAATCAGGCAGACGTTCTGAAGAACAGCCACAAATCATATTTTAGTGGAAGGATTAGAAAGATAGTATTCCATACACCATTTTGAATAAAAGCATTTGCATATGACCTAAACTTCAACACAGTTGGATCATTTTCATCCAAGTGTTGCCAAAAAAGTATGCAGCTTTTCAGAACAAAGATGTTCTAGATGTCCAGAGCATGCTAGTGCACTAAATTAGTGGCAGATATTTTTTCCTCTGTATCATAGCCCTTTGTTAAGCAGACAAACTTGCAGGCAGCAATGAGGAAAAAGAAAATAACTTTAAATACACCTGGGATTTTTGCTTTCCACAGTAGAGTCCTTACATCAATGAATCAAGGGGAAGAGGTGGAGGAATCTTTTCGTGCTCTGTTGTAGAGTAGGGAAGATAGATGGAGATGTTGTAGAGGCACAGAATGATAGTCTGCTTGAATTCAAAGAAGAGCCAGGTGAGTCATTAATCAAGATCATGCCTAGATAATTGGCTGAAGGGCAACAGCAGGGTGGACCCTACATTTATGGCTTTGAGAAAACTGCTCACGGATATCAGAATAATTTTGAGTGTGCAGCAAGTGCTGGTTTGGGCCAGTTCTTCTGTATGTGTGACTTGGCTATCCTTTTTGAAGTCAGTGCAGATACGCTGGTAACAACTGCTGAGATTTGACCCTAGGTATTTACAATCTAAAAAAATCCAATTTTGTAGATATGAAGTCTATTTAAAATAATTTTCCAAGCATTAGAGAGACCAACTGCTGCTAGCTGTTTAGAGGGTTGGAGTAATTATGCCCATGCGCTGCACAATATAAAGCACTTACGACTACTGTATGGATTGTTTTACGGGGGGAGGGGGGGCTCGTCACTTGGAAAGGAAAAATAATCACCTATTCTCTTCTCTCTTTGCTTATTACAAAGCCCATTGAAGTCAATGGGAGTGTTGCCACTGATTTGTGTGGGCTTTCGTCAAGCCTTGCATATGCTACTGCAAACTGGAGGGGGAAAAGGAATATGGTTAAAAGGAAGAGAAGCAAGAGGGGGGAAGTTAAACACAGGCGAAGAATAGAGCCCTTTGTCTATTAATTAGGGTTTACATGGCTTGTGGAAAGCAGTGTTCCTCCAACACTGGATCCCTCTGCCCCGCTATTTCATTTTTACATCTCCCATGTTAGTTGCTTTTCAGATCGATATAATGCTAATAAACTATGCACTGTGTAGCACTAACCATAGCACTCTGCCACTCTGATGCACAGGAGAGGAAGGCATTGAATTGAACAAGCTTCTCTAGGGTCAAAAATGCTTTTTATTTCTGCAGCTAATGCCCACTCTCCCTGAAACACGTCATCTGGCAGCAACACGTACATGTATCACAGGACCTTTTCTCTGAGTTACTCAATAATATGTAATCATTCATTGTCTTTGGAGAGACAGGACCTGGTGGAACCATGGAGTTTTCCTGATGAAGCCTTGCCAGTATGCCTCAGCTGAAACTGGAAGGGCTCACTGGACAGTCCCAGTTCATTCCCATGTCCATTTTCTCCTGGTTACACCCACCAGAAGACAGTGACAACTGGTCACAAATAGAGAGGAAAAGTGCCATTGTATTTGACACTAGGCTGGACTCCGGAGATGTTGTTCAGTCGCTGGGTGTGTCTCAAACTGCTGGGTGACCTTGGGTAAGCCATTTGGGACTCAGACTTATGATCAGTTTATGACAATTTAACAAGCTATTGTGTCTCAGTTGAACAGCAGTGACTGTCCTTGTGTGCACTCTTACCCAGGGCAAACACAGGCTGATGTGATCCAAAGTGTAGTTATATGAGCAAATGAAGCCAGTGCAACCAACTCTGCTGCCATGAGATTGTATCCCTGGGAAGGCAACTAATCTGGTTTAAAATATGGGAGGGTTTTTTGTTCTTCTTTTTTGCTGGATTGTTTTTAATCTTCACCAGTTCCCCAGTGCAGGTCACTCTGCAGGAATAGGTTTTTGGTAGCAATGTTGGGCATACAATGGCAGTGCTGATCTAACCTGTAGTGAAACAGGTCTAGTTACTTCACCGTTACTGTCCAGGAAGAGGATGTACACGGAGACAGCAGATCAACTGGTGCCTGAAGATATTTTAGTGTGATTATGAGTCTGGCCTATTAGATCCAAATCAGCAAAGCACCTAAATATCTCTGTGGATCAGAGCATTTGTTCCCCGTGTAAAAAGGGAGGAACCTTTACCTCCCTCTTCTCCCTTCTCTGTCCAGATTTTAACCTGTATAGTGGAGATGCTCTCACTCCATGTTGATAGAGAGTTCAACATAATGATGGACTGATCTTACCTGAGGTCTGCGTACAAGTAAAAATGAATCACGAGAGTAATAGAGGGAGAGGTGTGCTCATTTGTCAGTGGAGAAAAGCAGAAGGCAGCAAACAACTTCTGGGTTCGTGAGCTTTGTTGTCTGCCAATTAGCTCTGGCCTCAGAGTAGTGATAAAGGTATATCCTCAGCCCACTTTCACTAGGCAATTTCCCTCAGTAGGACTTTTTATTATTATCCGAAGTGCTATTTTGATAAAGTAAACACTTTGGTAGAGAAACAGTGTCTTAATAGTACAGTAACATGTGACATTATTTCACACTACACACACACACTTCCTACTGTTAGGGCAATTTTTTAGTCCAGTTTTCTATCTCTTTTGGTGGACAGACAAAATAACACATGTGTATTTGTCTGTGTGAGGTATGGGTGACGTAGGACCTAGCTGAGAGCTCTGGAGAAGGATGAACTCAAAAAAGAGCTCATGGAGCAGAAGACAGGTATTTGCTACCACAAAGAGGAGCCTGCCCCTCAGGGGCTGCAAGGCTATGTCTCAGAGAATGAGGAAGATAGACCCCAGCCACCACTGGTTTGTGAGAATAAACTGCTTCTTGCAGAAGAGGCTGTACATTGATTTTCCTACATAGGTTTAGTTTCATGTCTGTAAGGCTGCTGAATTGATATGCATTAGCTCTAGAGAAATTCTTCTTTGCTCAGCTGCTTTGCATTCAAAAGCAGAGTATTTACAGTTTTTTCTTAGGTGCTGAGTAATGACAACTATGTGTTGGTTCTTATGATCACATTTTACAGTGACAGTAAATATTGGAGTTAAAAAGAATGTGCAAAGAGAGGGATCTGGATGGGTCACAGTCAGGCTGCCACCCAACTCTTCTACCAAGGGCTTCACACCAGCATGTTCCAGGTCTCTGAAATGATTTCTCTTCTAACGTAGTAGCTACTAGCTAGCAATTATATTTCTGTCTATAGAAAATGAGTCCAGCTGGCTCTGCTTCCTCTCCCTTGAGAAACTCTTCAAGGTTCTAGGTTCCCACAGCCAGGCTTCCATGGCTTCAAAGGCATAATTTGGCACATGCCCACTGGGCATGCGTTTGTCAAAGTACGCATACAAAATTTCACTGTTGAAGATTTGTGCCCCAGGGAAACTTCCACTCTGAGGTGAAATTACTTCTTTCCAAATGCCATACTTGTACTATGCAAGCATACACCCTTTAACATAATAATAGTGACTTCCAAATGCAAAGTTGTAGCCTCCAATTTACAGCAAGCATACCCACTGCAGATTACCTCTTAAGATATCTGAAGGCAAAGTATTATAGCAAGAGCTATTTACCCTAGATTCTGCCTTGTTACAAATCATCCTTGTACATTATGTTGGAGGAACAATAAAACAACCTCCTGTTACCCCTTGCGGAGTGGCAGACAGATCAAAACGCTCTCATTTCTTATTGCTCGTCATTCAGACAACATGGTGCTCAAGCCTAACCTCCTAAACAAGCCACACCTTTTTGAGACAACACAAGTACTCGTTTTTTCTTTCCCACCACACACACCTTTTTATGAGAGAGGAATACTGAATGACATGTAGTGCTCCTTCATGGAAAGAAGCCACGTGAGGTTTGATCGCCAGGTGAGACACCCAAGCAGCCTGCCCAATGGCTCTCTTTTCTGAGAGCTCTCCTCAGATCTTCTGTTCTCAGAAGCTGGCTCCATTTGACAGTGTCATTTTTGATGCACACAAGAAATGTTACATGAGTAACCTCAGATGCCCTTGAGAATGCACCATGACCCAATATACAAGAACTAGTGTTTGTGTCACTTGACTTCTGCAGTCCCAAAGTAGTGTGTGTAGACTGACTAGTTGTCTAGGCTCCCACTTCTGTCAATGGAGAAAGACAGACTGTACTATTTTTCAGAGATATCTAACTTAGATTTCTTCGTTAGGTGACATGTTTCTGGAAGTGAACATCTACCTCCATAACTATAAAGGAGGCATAGACAACTGAGTTATCCTAGATGTCCAACTCTTAGACAGCTAAATATAAGGAGATGGATCTCATCTAAGTGGATGAAACAAGATGCCCAGAGAACAGCTACACAGAAAAAGTAAAGATGTGTAAAAAAATCCAACTGTGACTGGATGTTGGGCATCCTACATATTTTCTTCTGTGCCTAGTTTATGAAGGATCAGAATAGCTTCTAATCAGACCAATTGTGCTTTTCAGTTACAGCTGTGGAAGTGCAGTACAGTTTTAGCACTAGAGATCCAAATTAACTGCTAATCAGGAGGGTGACATGTACTCCTTGATGCCACGGGAAGTGTAGAACATGTATGCTTCAGGTTACTGCAGGGGGCATCCCTGTGCTCGTCTCTCCAACTAGTTTTCATATAATCTGATGGCTTCAGCAGAAGGGCTTGTGCAAGCAGGCTTGAAACCAGCAAAATAGGTAGACCAGTCTGCCATTTTATTTACTATTCGGTACATAAAATCCGGTCTCATTGATTGTTTCAGGGGGAGGAGGGGATGGGACCTTAGGCACCTAATTAGGGCTTAGCTGTCTAAGCCAGCTTTGAGGATGAGGCCTAAGCACCTATGTGTTGAGCCTGGAGGGACTTTGTTCTCACAGAAGGACACAGATGTTGAACTCACCTCCCACTTTGATCTTACTGAACCTGAACCTCTTGTCCTGCAGAGCACTAGTATCTTCTCAGGCTCGTTACTGAGGGCTGCTTTAAGGTTCAGGAGAGTTTCTTTCAGTGAAAAATGGCTAGGGTCAGTGCTGCTATCTGTTAAAGCATTTTGCATTTGCAATAATTTTTGTATGTGTGGCTTTTGATTCATTACAACAAGATTTAATTCATTATGGCATCCTTAGCTTTCTCAGGACAGCGTAGGTTTGTCTGTAGTCTTACCTTTAGTCTGTTCTGTTACTTATAATATTCCTTCCTTTGACACAGATGGCCACAAATCAGAGCTTGTTCTGGTTAGGAAGCTAAACCGTTGATGGAGTCAGGCCTTTCTTGGGTGCAGTGCTACCGATTTACAAAGAACATTCAAACTCCTCTTTCTCTGACTGCAGATGTAATCAAACCACCACAGACAGTACCATTGCTTATAGCATTACATTTTTTTGTTCAATACCCCCGATAAGCTCTCCCTTTAGGCGTTTATGCCTAGATAGCTTCCTTTTAGCGGCTGTGTTTAGAGCTTATTTCTCCCTCTGTTTCAGCTAGCTTGTTTTCTTGTACATGCATACCCACAAATACACCCTTACCCAAAGCAATAACCAGCAGTACCATCTGCCCACATTATTCAAGATTTAGGGTGTACTTTTGCCTTGTCTCGGAAACCTGTATTACCTCATCAAAGAACTTACTTGGCTCTGTTATCTCAAATGAAGATCAGCTTCAATGACTCTCCTCCCAGCGTTCAACAATAATACATCATGTTCACCCTGCTTTTGCCCTTACAGGGTTTTCTACTTGCTTATCTTTCATTTATCTCTGTGTTGCTTTATTTGGCATTAAAATACAGAATGGAGGTGCTGGGGCTAGATTCCTCTCTCACTGACACAGTTCCACTCTCTTCTATCTCCGCAGATACTAGATAGTGGAGATACTTTTGATGCACATCTATGAATGAAAGAGAGAGTGCCTTCATTTTTCATTACTTTTGTCAACTCCTGCTAGTGTTTTTTGTTTTTTGTTTTGTTTTGTTTTTGGTTTATTTTTTTATTTCTCTGATACCTCAACTTTTTTTAGTTGACTTTTAAAGAGAGCTGGTAGCTTTAAGCAGCACTAAGGGAGAAGACAGAGCTCTCTGAGGACCACAAGGAAATTACATCTAAATTAAGAGAATAGAAGTTAAAGCCAGGTTTTTGTCTATCAAACAATCATCTCTGGAATTAGGCAAATAATTCTCTCACAGTTAGGAAGATACTAACTACGAAAGCTTTTAGCTGTTCCCCCTGTCAAACAACATCCGATGTCCAACAGCCACGCTGACAGGGATTCACTTATGACATAGACTTTCTTTGGGGAGAAATACAAAGAAACATATGGGTCAGTATGACCCACCTCTTCATTAAAACTGTGGAAATGCATTTTTTTTTTTTTTTTACAACAGAATAACATCTCTGTGATACCTTGGTTGTCAAAAACCACAATTATAGTCATTGTTTATACATTAGGGAAACCTCATCCTAAATCTGGCACCATATGGGGGTGAAAAGAGCAGCTGCTGACATTTCAGGATAATCATTATGATCTAGCTGCAGATATGACTCAGCATGATGAGCCTGACAACAAGAAGGGGAAAAAAAGTGAAGCAGCATGTGCAGGTTTCAAATGTCACTTCAGGGCACCAGCCCAAATGCATTTCCAAGGGGAGAGACTTTCAACACACACAGAGTGGGACAGCTCCTTATGAGCTCCACACGGAAAGCCTGGACAGGACTCCAGGCCAACATAACCAAAACGGTTGTTGATGTTTGAGAGTGTTGTAATCCAAGAGAGAAAAATAATTAATAACTGCCCAGGAAGAGTTTTGGAATATTGTTTTTTTCTCTTCATTTTTGAAAAAAATGAAACGACGTCAAGAAAAACTGTGCAAGCAGCCCCACCTCCCTGTTTTCAGCCCCTCTCTGAAACACTAGCTCATCACTTTTCAGTGAGTTTGGAGTTCAACAGATTCCTTTTGATCAGAAAATAACAGAGATATTTGGCTTCTTCCATGCAGCCCCACTGGTATTATTCAGCATCCCTGAATTCTTCCAGCAGGCCACTGCCTTCTCCACTTTTAATCTGCCTATTCTCTTCCTATGATGCCTGTAGAAAATCTCACTGTTGATGACTTTCTGAATGTTTTACTCTCTGGACCTTTTTCTGCCCCTCTGTTCTTGGAGCGTTTATTTCCCAAGGCAGGGATGCTCTTTCTCTGCATATGTCTGAAACATAGGTATGCTTTCACTGTCATGGAGGAATCATTGTGACAGAAAGACTTCAGAAAAATGCTAGACTGTTGCTACATATGTCCAAAGCCAAGCTCTGGTGCATTAGATCTTGCCACAAATAATGGTTTTGTTTACTCCATAAATATGTACTCCACATACCTTGTGTCAATATCAGCCTTTTGGTCTGGAAGATTGTGTCATTTTTAAGGAAGAATTCATATGCTCTAAGCTCTGACCTGATGAGAGGCATATCCATTAGAAAACCAAAATACAAGTGCTTCCTTCAGAAAATGCTTGTTTTGGCAATAGATGGGGAGGTTCAAGTAGCACCTGTCTCAAGGCTGGGATTCACTCATACTGTTATCACAGTGCTGTTCACATGACCCATTCATCATGTGGTGGGGGCATGCCTGAATTGGGATGGATGAAATTCCTGGTTTGTAGTGGTGTAGAGGCCACAGGGCCTTGGGCAAAAAATGATGCTAAGACCAAGCTTCTGGCCACATATTGCTGGTTTAGCAACTTGCAATTCATTGCCTCATTGTGACTGAGGGCCTCAGTGAAGGATGTGACAGCAAAGTGTGGCTATTGGTTAGATAAGTTATTCTGGGCTTTGGAAACTGGCCCGGAGGCCGTAGGTTAGAATCATAGAATAATAGAATTATTAAGGTTGGAAAAGATCTCTAATATCTTCAAGTCCAGCTGTCAAACCAACATTACTATGCCTCCTAAACCATGCCCTGAAGTGCCACGTCTACACATTTTTTGAACACCTCCAGGGATGGCTACTCCACCACCTCTCTGGGCAGCCTGTTCCAGTGCCTGACCACTCTTTCAGTAAGAAAATTTTTCCTAATATCCAATCTAAACCTCCCCTGACGCAGCTTGAGGCCATTTCCTCTCAGCCTATCACTAGTGACTTGGGAGAAGAGACCAACGCCCGCCTCACAACAGCCTCCTTTCAGGTAGTTGTAGAGAGCAATAAGGTCTCCCCTGAGCCTCCTCTTCTCCAGGCTAAACAACCCCAGCTCTCTCAGCTGCTCCTCATAAGGCCTGCTCTCCAGCCCCTTCACCAGCTTCGTTGCCCTTCTCTGGACACGCTCCAGCACCTCAATGTCCTTCTTGTAGTGAGGGGCCCAAAACTGAACACAGTGTTCGAGGTGCAGCCTCACCAGTGCTGACTATAGGGGGACAATCACTTCCCTGCTCCTGCTGGCCACACTATTCCTGATACAAGCCAGGATACTGCTGGCTTTCTTGGCCACCTGGGCACACTGCTGGCTCATGTCCAGCCAGCTGTCAACCAGCACCCCCAGGTCCTTCTCCGCTGGACAGCTTTCCAGCCCCTCTTCCCCAAGCCTGTAGCGTTGCATGGGGTTGTTGTGACGGAATTGCAGGACCCGGCATTTGGCCTTGTTAGACCTCATAAAATTGACCTTGGTCCATCAATCCAGCCTGTCCAGATCCCTCTGTAAGCCTTCCTACCCTCGAGCAGATCGACACTCCTGCCCAATTTGATGTCATCTGCAAACTTACTGAGGGTGCATTCAATCCCCTCATCCAGATCATTGATAAAGATATTTAACAAGACTGGCCCCAAAACTGAGCCCTGGGGAACACCGCTTGTGACCAGCCACCAACTAGATTTAGCTCCGTTCACCACAACTCTCTGGGCTCGGCCATCCAGCCAGTTTTTTACCCAGCGAAGAGTACACCTGTCTAAGCCATGAGCCACCAGCTTCTCTAGGAGGATGCTGTGGGAGACAGTGTCAAAGGCTTTACTAAAGTCCAGGTAGACAACATCCACAGCCTTTCCCTCATCCCCTAGGTGGGTCACCTGGGCATAGAAGGAGATGAGGTTGGTCAGGCAGGACCTGCCTTTCATGAACCCAGCCTGGCTGGGCCTGATCCCCTGCTTGTCCTGCACATGCCTGGTGAGGTCACTCAAGGTGAACTGCTTCATAATCTTCCCCGGTACCAAGGTCAGGCTGACTGGCCTGTAGTTCCCCGGATCCTCCTTCTGACCCTTCTTGTAGGTGGGCGTCACATCGGCAAGCCTCCAGTCGTCTGGGACCTCCCCTGTTAACCAGGACTGCTGATAAATGATGGAGAGTGGCTTGGCAAGCTCCTCTGCCAGCTCCCTCCGTACTCTCAGGTGGATCCCATCCAGCCCCATAGACTTGGGAGTGTCCAGGTGGCTCAGCAGGTCGTAAACTGCTTCCTCCTGGATTATGGGGGGGTTTATTCTGCTCTCCATCCCTGCCTTCCAGCTCAGGGGGCTGAATAACCTGGGGATAACCGGTCTGACTGTTAAACACTGAGGCAAAGAAGGCATTAAGTACTTCAGCCTTCTCCTCATCCTCGGTGGCAATGTTCCCCTCCACGTCCAATAGAGGACAGAGATTCTCTTTGGTTCTCTTTTTGTTGTTAATGTATTTGTAAAAACATTTTTTGTTATTCCTTACAATAGTGGCCAGACTGATTTCTAGCTGGGCTTTTGCTTGTCTAATTTTCTCTCTGCAAGGCCTAGGTTAGGCATTTCTCTTTATTCTAAAAAAAAAAAAAAAAAAAGTCATATGTAGAATCAATTGAACAATGAATTGAGACTCCCAGTTGATTTTCAGGTACATACTAAGGTTTTCAACACACTGTAGGGAATTTTGATGTGTGTCATAATCTCTCCTGTCCCATTTTGAAAGAAAGTCTCTGCTGTTTTGGCAATTTTTGTAGATTCTTCCACAGCTCAAATATTCTGTTTGCTTCTAATATTATATAAATTCTCATATACACATTAGGAGCTCAAGTCTCCAAATCTGTGTCATGCCAATTTGAAAAGATACTGTTTACCAGCTAATAAATATATTTCAATACTTTTCCTGCCTACTTTTGGCTGTGTAGGAGGGAAATGAAGCTAAAGAGTCTATGACCTGTGCTCTTACAGTAGACAACTGAATATTTATGTGTTTATAATGGATACATGTTCAAGGTTCAGCATTGCTATCTGTACCTATTATTACTGTTGTGTTATCATCATTATTATTTTGCACTGTGGTGGAGATCCCCCTAAAGATCAAAGTCCCTTTGTATTAGAGTCTGCATGAAGAAAACGAGAGGCTCTGCTCCCATGATAATCACTTCTGCTCATCCTTCAGCCTCACAAGCATTTCACTTATGAAGTAGCCTCTGAATGTACAGTGTTGGACATCAGGGATGAAAAAAACATATCAGCTGAACTAGCTTTGTTATACTGTTCAGCCAGTTCTTCAGAGAATATGGCTATGGCTACATCTTTGCGGATGCATGCCTACATCTGTTTTTGTATAATTGACTTGTTTACATACTCTATTGGTTGCTCTACTGATGACACTTTAATGACTTGGACATTTTGTATGTAATGTATTCTTGCACAACATTGAGATCTCATCTCTGTAATGTCTAAGTATTACGTGACTTGATTGACATCAGTGATTTTTTGGAGAGAGTTCTCTGCAGTTCAGGACAAGGGATGTGATTGTCTGATTGGTGCTGAAAGTTTAGACCTATATGGATATGGAAAGTTTTTATCCTGCGTGGTGTATTGCAATGAGCTGGTGCTTCACTGTTCTTCTGGAGAACCTGCTATCCTGTGAGGCTAGCTAGTTTTGGTGCATAAATACAACAAATGTAATTTTTCTTGCAGAAGCATGGACCCCCTAGATAATTCCTCTCTTATTGTTATTCGAAAGCCGATATATTTCCTTCACAGTAAGATGACATTAATTGTGCAATCAAAGACCATTGCTTACTGGAAAGGCCACGTAGATAAAACTGTGGCATGCATTCTAAGACTGTTAACTCAGGGCAGAAACACACTTATGACTGAGGTGTCAAGAATAATGTTGCATTGTCTGTTCATGAGTTTTATTGCCTCATATTCTTCTTGATCTTTAGTGTGATCTGTTATAAAGAATGGGAAAAGATACAATGCATTGGTTATAAAACCCCATATATTTAAAACACAGGCAAGATCCTGCATTGTGGCTGGATAACATACTCTGTCACACCAGTGAAACTGATGTGAATAACACCTAATTTTTTTGCTCACCTTCAACAACACTGACAAAACTATTGCAAGATCTTAACTGAACCTTCATTCTCAATGTGCTCTTGACTCCACAGCCTACAGTGGGAGAACCATGTTCACGGCAGTCATGGTTAGAAAAGACAGCTGGTTTTCCAGCTGTGATGTAGCAATCATCATTTAGATGCCAAAACAGAAAAAGTTGTTTTTTTAAAACAACAATGGTAGCAAAAACTGTCCTTCTAACAAATGTATGGTATTATTCCTCAACTCGTTTTTAAGACATTATGTTTCTCTTCCTACTTAACAGTATACAGAAGGAAACAATAAAACTTGCATCACAGATCTGAAGAGTAGTTTTTGGGCTGCGCCCTGATGCTAGTCTAGAGGAAAATAGGGAGCAGGAGGCTAAGCCAAGAACATGTGTGGAGACTGGCACCATGAAAATACTCCAAATTCCTGGTCTGATCCCTGCTGCTTTTTGTATGCCCGTTCTAGGCAATATGACAATGTGTTTGCTTACTGGTTATATCACCACTGGAGACAGAATGTCCTCTGGGGCTCCTCCAATAGGAGGATGATTTGTTGGTTTAGCAATCATTAATTCATCCCTATTTTTTTTAATGCAAATTGAAGTCGGCAGTAGAGTAGGCTCATGCTGCTCAGTGGCAGCTCCTTGGCAGCTTCTTTATGTTCTTTGGTTAGGTCTGCTATGCCAACCAACACAGGGACTTCAGCAATTGTTTGGAGTGCTTCAGCTGGCTTGTAATCAGACATATCTTCCCAGAGCTGTACTGGCAGGTAACTGAAAGACCTCTCAGAAAGCAGCTAGGGTTTTCACTCAAACCACTAGTGCATGTATTAGCTAAGTTATTTACAGCTGGAAGTAAGCAGCTGGACACCATGTATGTGTTTACCTAATCATCTAGTAAAACAAGAATTTGAGGTTACCGAGCAGTTAGAACCAGAGTATTTAGGAACATGCAAATAGTTTCAGTTTAGGATGAGATCAGTAGTCTCCACTGACTTCTGAGGCACGGATGGGAAGGTATCTGTAACATTCAAAAGGCTGCTGACAACATCAATCAAAACCTATTATGTGACACGTTATTTGCTTGGAGATCTGCTGTATTAAGATGCCATGTGGTTGGAATCAGATAATTTTAATTGTTATCATATGTAATCGTCAGCCACATAATTGTGTCTGACCAATCTTTAACAGTGTTTGTTTTCAGACTTCTTTCCTGAGGCCTGAGCTCTTTGTGGATTACTTCAGTGGTCTTTTTAATATCAAAAGAAAAACTAAAGTTTTCAGAGACCGGACATCACAGTGATCCTACATCTAAACAATAGAGTGTCTGATGTTAAACCAACATTGTAATCTGTCTTTCCCAAAAATTTCAGAGCTCATTATAAAATGCTATTTAGCTGTAAAACAGCAATGGAGCCTTTTGTTCTGGCCATGCAAAAGCAAATAGACAGATTCTGCTTTTAGTCACATTGTTTTGAATGGATTTACTCTCTGGTTTTGCTAATGTAACTGGCTCAGCAAGTTTCCGGGAGATATAATATGCTACAAAATGGAAGATGGGGGAGAAGGCTAACAGTTATTAATTATTGTTATTTGATAAAAAGTATCTGAAGATATATTGTGGTTCTAATTATTTTAAAAATAACACAGAGGCACACTTTAATGCCACCACATTGTTCAAAGCATATGTGGTGGAAGTATTTTCATGATTAGTCTATTAATATTTGCTAAACGGACATGAGTTCCATTTCTTCAGTGTATTTTACCTCAGGTTTGTATCTCACAAATAAGGGCTGTTCTCTCCAGTAACTTGTAGTGTTGCAAGACAAGTTGTATTGTAGACTTTATTACACTTTCTAAATGTTTGGTATACTTTTTATTTCATAATATCCCTTAAGGTAAGATTAAACAATGATAATCCACCTCCTTAGAAGACGGTTCTTAATAAGCAATTGTCTTAACGAGACATACCACAAGCAGATGAGGCAGTGTTGGCTTTGGTAAATTTGCATACATTCATACTCATAGAATATGATCAATTTGTCTGCTTATATGTCTTTACACTATCTCCAGTTATTCTTATGTTAAACAAAAAATGCTGGTTTTGGCTAAAGCATGTCTTCCTCTTGGTCTTAAGAGATCATAAAATGTATCTGGTATATCCCTGGAAATTTTTCTTCCAACAGATAAGCATCTTGTTAAAAAGGCACCTTACTTTCAGTCCATCAGGCTTAAGTTTCCAGTCCATGGTTCTCCTGCTAGATGGAAGAGTAATTTCTTAGTTGGTATTTCCCCCTCTGTGAATTACTTATGTGTACAACTCACCTCTTCCCATCTTCTTTCTGATAAACTAAACAGATGGAACTCCTTAATTTTTTTTTTTTTTTTTTTTTTTTTTTACTGCCAGGAATTCTCCTTTGAATATTTTGTGGTTCTTTCCTGTACCATTCCCGATTTCTGTTTTACTGCCCGGTCTTCATCATTGTATACCATCCTGCCAAACTCATGTCATTCACAGATTATATTTAGGGATATGTTTACATGACCATTGGTGAAATTGCTAAAGAGTATTAGGCCATGTACAAAACCCAAGGGAACATTGGGAACATTCATGCAATCTGAAATCCCAGCTGATGCCTTGTTTTTGAGATCTGTCAGCCAGTTTTTAATCCATCTGATATGTGCTTTATTTCTATTGCACAATGCTAAAATCATAATAGTATGTCACTGTCTGTGGATATTAATTTAACCCTTCCTTTCTCCTTGTTCCTTCTGTACTACTGTAGTAGAGTGCCTTCCACATAGAATGAATACCATTAAAGAAGTGTCATTGAAGAGACTTCACAGTATACCTGGCATTTTCCCTATATCAGGATTTAACAGCAAATTGTTTATTTAACTATTGTGCACATTTTTTTACTGGTTGAATACCTACTTGACTAAGCTGATATCAGTAGAGGATCTGATGGTGTAAATGCTTAACTGCATATATTAATTGTGAGTTGCCTTCCAGTCTTCTCTTTGATTTGAACAAAATATTATAGTATACATCCAGAAAGTACAGAAAGAAAAGCCATTAATGACAAACACAAACAAAGACAATATTACATTTGAAATTGTGGCTCTGAATTTCAAAGCATGATGAATTTAGTGTCTCATGCTAAAAGCTGATCCATTGTAAGTGCTAAAACCAGCATATATACTATTGAAATCAGGAACCTATGTTGTTGGTATTCTTGAAGTTACATAATTGAATGAGATGTGTGTAACCAATTTAACTATAAAGCAATGACAGGGAAATTAGCTTCTACAAGCTTTGACTATTCAGTATGTTTAATGTACCTAGAGCCCCAAAATACATGTATTTATTACAAAACCCCGTGGATAAACAAGTAAATCGGTCCTGAGAAAACCTGCTGATAACGGTATTCTGTAGCTGGTATTCAAATAAGTTGTCTTCAGTGCAACTACTGCAGAGTATTGTACCTAGAGTCTGAAAGACATTAAATAGAAGACTAAGTTACCAATGCTGAAGAACTCAGTCCTGTAGCTAATATATATTAATACTAACAGCATGTATAACATAAATATGCCTAAATGCAGCGTAACTAATATGTAATTAGTATAACAGTGTTAGGTAAGTGCAAAAGGAGCTGAGAGGAGTTAAATGTTCTCAAGGCAAAGGTCCGAGTATCTTCATGACCTTGCTGAAGCTATTACAGGTTTTCTGACCTCCAGATTCTGCAGAGAAAGTGAGGAATCATCATATCTCTGAGTGCAAGACTTCTTCATTTGCATCAGATTTAATTTGCTGGGCAAGGAGAGGGGGATTCTTCTGGTTTGAGTTTTTTTACACGTGTATCTCTGGCAGCTCCTCTCTAGTTACTCACCTGAAGAAGACACTTAGATATGTGATTTCATCAAAAAATAACAAGGTGAATTGGGACAAAGTCTAGGAAAAATGGTGGTTTAGCCTAGAAGGAATTTCAGTTGTGGACAGAAATCTTCATTCTGTTCAATAACAAATCCTTTTTGACTGCAGCCACCTCAAAAGTGGACATCAGGCAGATCAAATGACTCCTGAGCTGTGGAGGGCATTGATGCTCTTCAGCTTTGAAAATAAGTTGGGATATTGTTGCAGTAACTTGGGATATTGACTACAGATCGGATGGCAGCTCTGGATCATTTTCTTCTAGATCACTAGTGTGAAAGGGGATTTGTAAAAAAGAAATGTTTCCACCTCCCTCAAATAGTAATAAAAAAAACCAGCAAAACAAACAAGCAGTTGGCTAAATTCAGCATTCACATACATGTGCCATTTCCCGTTTGTAATCAATGAGAAACTTCTGTATACACCCCAGGGCAAAATCTGGCTCATCATATGTAACACTTTAACAATAATTTAGGATGATTAATGATCAAGTCAGTAGCTGTGTAATAGTTGTGAATTCTATTCTACCAGTGCTTAACTTTATATTATTTTTAAATTTACAGCTGCCATGGAAAATGACCAGAAATCTACAATCTGAGAAAACCCATCCATCATCTTCAGGCAGTCTTCCAATCTGTTAACTTTAGCTGCTACTAATAAGTGTCTCAGTCCAGGAAAAGCAATTATTATGATGTTTCACAGAATAGCTTCCAGATAGCATATGATGTAAACTGCACTTGGGCAACATTTCTTCTAAGGAAGCAGCCTTTTTTTCTTCAGTAAGTAACTTTACCAATGCAAGTGTGATAAAAACAGAGGTAGAGAGGCAGAGCTGTTGGAAATAAGGACTGACCATAGCTGCTGTGCCCATTTACACCTTCCAAAGACTTGGATCACTATGCTTTATAAAGCCGTTGTTATGAATTTTATCAGTGTGCAGACTCTTTGAGTAACAATGAAAGTTATTACATGTGATCGACATGTAGTCACTACATCACATAGGGCCAAATCAGGCATCCTGTTTTGACTGCAGGTTCACTTCCAGAAAGTGATATTTCACCTACTATTTAACATACATAATCCGCAGTACAAAACAAGCCCAAACTCAGTGCATTAGCATCTCTGTTTTGTTTCTTGCTATTTTGAGGCCTTTAATAAAAATGCAGCATCACTGCAGGCTGCTGCCTGCAGTCAGTACCCCGATCAGTATGCTTGCACATGGCAGTCACTTGCATTTTTTTCAGTGCTATGTCTCCACAGCATGTGGACATGCTGCAGTGGCAGAGGGAGCTGCCACTGCTGAGTGTCGCTGTGAAGATGTTAACTGGCCTGGACAGATGGAGGCCTCCCTGAGGTAATAATGAAACATTGTTTAGTGACTTCGGTGGATATCCTGCAGATGTAGACAGACCAGTGGAGGAACACAACTGACCTCCAAATATAGAGAGCTTACTCTTAGAGAAGGGGAAAACAAAGGAGGAGGGGGTCAAAGGAGCAGTGTATGGTTTATCTACCTGCATTGTAGCCTGGTTTCTATAACAAGGGACCTCTGGTGAGAGATTGAGGAGGAAGATTTGACAACTCCTTTACCACAACAAACATACATTGGCAAAGCTCTACTTTAGGACCTTTGAGCCAACACATTTAGGATCAGTCAGATAATCATATGGTGGCATCTTACCAAGCCTCTCTGATTAGTTCTGGGGGCTGGTTAGTATCACACCTCTTTATTGAAGGTTCCTGGCTACTAGCTCCTGGCTGTTCTTCACACATCCTTGTAAGCAGATGTTAGCTCATGAGTAACTTCGGAATCAATTCAGTCTGACCCTGCTAGACTCCTTGATCTTGATGGCTGTTGTTAGCAGATGACATTCAGCATGCTTCCAGACACCCATCTACCTCATCAGACTGAATGACTTGTCTTTTCAATTCCACTTTTGTAGCATATTATAGATCATTTTGGCGTGTTTGGATTTCTGATTGCAGACTTGCTTTCTGAACCTTGAAGAATTTGACACTAAGAGGAAAGCATGGTCTGGATTCCTTCTGAAAATTTCAGATTAATGTGCTAGATCTTTCTGCATAATATGTAATCCAAACCTAGATACCCATTTGCTTCGCAAGCAAAATTTTGGTCTTGAATACCATCGTTAACCTGTTTGCTGGGAGAAATGAGATTAATGGGACCATGGTACACTTACAATCTTTGCTTGGCAATTGGTTGTTTTCGTGATTAAATCAAGAAGATACATATACTGGAAGGTTAGAAACCATAATTTGCCTGGCTTAAAATAAGATGTTCAGTATATCAAGATACTTGCTTTAAATGATCAAAGCTGTTTTGGCCAGCAGATGTGCATACAAACACACAAATATATATTCTTAAAATATGTGTAGGCATTCATCCTAATATACGTGCATTCCTTATAAATATTATTTGAATATAATTTGTATATCATTCTTCCTTATAAATATGTAAAATTCCTTCTTATATATGCATCCACATACATACACACGTTCCTTCTCAAAATGTCCTCTTACCTTCAATTGTTGAAGACTGATAGATGCCAGCAAACAATCTGGTTTTGACATCTAATAAGAAGGTAAAATACATTGCTGAAAGGTCAACAGTTGGTGTTTGGGAGTTCTTGGCCCCCTGGACATCCTGAAAATAAGTGTCTGGAAATGCTGATCTTGCCGTAAGGCTGGTGAGCTCATCAGAGTTTGGCTATAGGAAGGTCAGTGCTCTTCATGCAAGTCATAGGCAGTTTAAAATATTCATCAACTTACTTATGTGTTCTTTGTTCTCCTGGACAGTAATTGTACTGTAGTGAGATAGAAGGTGTTAAAATTAGTTATTTTCCCTGGAATAGAGGGAATGAGAGCTCCTGCCTTACCAGGTTTTTTTTTGCTTCATGTGAAGAGTTTTTGGGGATTAGTGATGCAATGTATTAAAATGTGATGATGAAATTGTGAGCAGGAAATGTTTAATGGTACCTGCTTGATTCCTGACAGCATTATGCTATTTGTAATGATGAGAAAGGTGAAAATAAAAATGACATTTCCTATTTGGCAGATGCTCTGTAGCACTAACAGGAAGTCCAACAGTCAGATGATTTCAAGGCTAGAAATTACTGTAGGCCTAGTGAACTGAAAAAGTGCTACTTCTTACTGTCTGTTATAACAGAACATTCTTGTAATTAAATATGTAAATTAAGATGTGTGTGAACAACAAATATCATGTTTAAAGTCATGCTTTGCCATTAGTTTGAAGCCAGAAATCATCACTGCTTTCCTAGAGACATCCATTTGCAGTGAGAGTGACTGTGGTCTTTCCGGTGTTACTCTGTTACGCTATTTTACAGCAATGTGCTCAGGCTGTAAAGTACATACCATTAATGAGTATTTTTTTTAATCCAGATATTAATTTTCTTGTATAAGACAATCTTGTTCCCTAAACTTTTTCAGAACTATCACTCAGTTTATGTGCACAACAGGTCTTTGACCTGTCTTTTCCTAAAGCAAAAAGTCAGAGGAAGAAAAAAAGGAGTTCTTATGTCTTAAGTATTTGAAAATTACTCTGGTCTAGATGCCACTATAGGACCAGTCTAACAGTACATATTTAAAAAAATAATCACTAGATGTAGAGCACAACATTCCAGACACACCAGATTGTATTCAAATTCATATAAGCCTTTTGTCTGAGTCATTTACCTTCCTGAGAGGAATGGGAAAATGGGTGACATTTTTTCAGTTTTGTACTTTTCAACCAATCGAGGTCCCCAAATTCATGTTTCCTTACGTTGTTCCTTTGTATTCACTGGGTTTGTCAGAAGACGTGTGAATGAAAATAGATCTGAATTCTGCATTGCTTATGGGGCTTGGTCTAAAGAGGATTGGCAGCCATAGAAGGATCTCACCAAAGGCTTCCATGACTTCTAGTCACGTCATTAATGAAGACTCTTTGAACATTTTGGTCTTCTACCTTCCATATGAAGAGAAATAATGATCCTGCCTTTGAAAAAGGTTTTGAAATTCCCAGGGATGTAGATATTAATCACTGTTATACCTCCTTACAAGCAGTAAGAAATGAAATAGGGTTTAACGGAAAGACTGTGTTTTATTATATTTACAAAAATGGAACTGGAATATAACCTTTTTATTTAAAAATCAAGCTGCAGTTTAAGTTTTGATTGCAGTATTTTGTACTGAAAATAAGAATAATGGAAGCAATTAAGTATTCATAGTCCTGCTCTCACACAAACACCTTCCATGGTGAGCCTGTTTATGCAGCTGAGTGTGCCATACAATTGTTTTTATTACCTTCTTATAAAACAGCCTGTATAAAACACTTTTTTTTTGATTGTTTCTTTGTGTATTGTTGAGCGTGTTTGCATTCTAAAGGACTTTGCCTCATTAAAGCAATTACCGTAAACTTGCTGTAGTTTGTTGCTTTTTTTCCCCCTTCTCTCTCTGAGCACTAGAAATATCCATAAAGAGCTCTTGCCCAGCCGGGATGTTCTGTGTCTCACAAGGCTAGCAGTGGGAAGCTTCATTCTGAGGACAAAAAAAAATCTGTGGAGATTTTCTTTAGCTGGAGCATCAAAACAGCAGTGAGCCTGAAGGGAGGGGGGGAAATATGGTTGAACTCTGCCTGCTCTAGCATCCCCTGCCCTCCCTCTTCTTGGCACAAGCACGAGAAAAGCGGAGACTTCCAAATGCAAGTTTTGCCATGTGAGGGGAGGAAATAAAGGAAAGGCAGATGGGTCTGTTATGGGGCAAGATTTTGATTGCTTCTCATATGGGTTTTGTGGTTGTCAGGGGGGCAGGGCTGTCTCTCACCTCTGCCCATGATAGTCCCCACCCTCTGCCCATATCTAGGATTCACTTAATCAGATAGAAGGGACCTCCATTTTCCCCCCATAATACTTCAGGTACCCCTGCTCAGCTGGTGAGATGTAACATACGTATAATACCTGCCAAGGATTTAATCAAGTTGTTTCCTACCTGTGGTGGGGGATGAAGAGAGATAGCTTCTCTCTAGGGTTGCACCTGGGTGACCATAGCTACAAGCTGACTTAAAGCATGGCAAAAAAAAAAAAGGCAGAGCCTATGGTGTGGAAAGGCTGATGAAATAGTCTCCAATATTTTTCCTTGCATCGACTTAATGAAAACTTCTTAGAAAAACGAAGACTCACAGCTGGAGGAACCTACTGAATATCTACAGGTAAAGGTGACAGGGGGCACAGATGGCTGGGAGCTTTCTGAAATAATGTCCTCAAATCAGAAAATGCTGATTTGTCAAACCCAGAACTTTCAATGGGAAGGTGTTCACTGGTTCAATGAGTTTCTGGTCGAAATAAGAGATCTTTGTTTGCTGCTTCAGGGCAGCCAGAAGTTCCTGGGTAGGATATTCAGATCCAAAACAGAAGACCACATGTAGGGCTACAGTCTCTTTAAATTGACCCAGGGACATGAAATTCAGCACCCCATAGCCCAGGTGCGTTCTGGACTGCTGACTGCTTCAAAATGGGAATTTCTCCTGTTGGAGATGCTCCAGTTTGCATAGATGATGAGGCAGTCATTAGGCAAGAGAGTGAAAGAACCTGAGCTGGTAATCCAGGAATTAGATCACTGTGCTGGGAGGAGCAGACGGAAGTCCAGGTCTCTTCCCAGATTGACATGTCATTTCTTGTACAAAGTGAAACAGCTTCAGCCAGCGAAATGAGAAAACCACCCCACCCTCCTCTAGCATACTGAACTGATCTTGGACTACAGCAGATTTTATTCTTATTTCTATACAGAAATGTTTTTTACCCCCTTCTCCAACAGCTCTAGGGTGAGTCTTAATCCCTGGCTGTTGACTGCTCTGAGCAGACCCTATCTGAAAGGCCTTGGTAGCATCCTGAAGGAGAACAGCAGCAGGGACCTACTTGAAACTGTGAGATCTTTCACTCTGCAGGGAAACCATTTTTCCTACCCAGCTTTAATAAGGAACAAGTCGTTGAAAAATAAAAAAAGATTTTAAGGCCAGGAAAGTATATAGCACTGTAGCACTCAATAAAGGGGCCCTTTATTTTCAGGAGTATGCCAAAGTAACGAATATGAGTCTCTTGATATCTATAGAAATGCTAAACAGAGCCGCAGGGAGAAGAATTAGTCAGGGAGAAAGTTCTGCAGTGTGCTCGGGGGCAACCCCGGGTGAGGAAAGCCATGATTATTACTGCTGTCAAACAACACACAGTGCTGTACCCGCAGAGGTTTCTCCTTTCAGATTGCAAACTCAGAGAGCTGGAGATGCTAGGGCTTATTCCTCACCATCCCATAGCCTTTCAGTCTTCACTTCTGCATAGAGGAGTTTTAAAGGCTCAGTGGTGCAAGCAGTTGCCTGACCCACGCTAGCTCTGCTGGCCACCAAGGTGCTGTGACAAAACATATGAGAGACAGGGCCACATAGGAACTTGATGGACTTCATTAGGAAGCCAGTAGAGAATCTTCTGTGCATGAATGTAGGAAACTGAAATTAATCCTGCTTTCCTGTTTCATGCAAACTCCCATTTAACTGGAATTGTACCATATTACATCCTCTGGTATCACCACGAACAGAAGGCTAACTCTTCTTGCCAACCAGACAGATATGCAAGTGGTGACCGCAAAGGATTACTCCAGAAATCCATAATCTCTCTCCTTTCCTAGTGAGTTGTTGCTCATGCTGTTGGCTCCAATGCCTCGGAGGTGGTGAACACCTACCTTTCAGCATCCGACTCCAAATCTCTATTCTTTAAATAAACCCAAACTGTAAAACCACGAATAATTATTTATTTTTTTTATGATCATATAACTTCTTAGAGAAAAGAATTCCCTCCAAATACCCACATCAGTTCTGAGTTTGCCTTAACATTGTTTTTATCGCAGTTACATTACCTCAATGCAAGATTGTTCAAATCATCTGCTTTGTTATCAGAGCTGCTATGATTTACATGTCAGTAACTGCAAGACTGTCCTACAGCTTTAGTAGTGCTCACATCAGCTCAGCGTCACCTCTCCTTATCTTGACACCATCACACTGCTCCACTATATCTAACTCTAAAGAAGTGGTTTGTATTTATTTGTTGGTTGTCTCAATGATTTTGGAAGCTGCCAGTGACTTTCCTAATTCAATAATGCTGCTACTACAGCATTAATCATTCATCATATCCTGAAAGCAAAAGTGGAGTGATTTAAGAACAAAAGGTTTTAAAGAAAAACAAACACATGACCCACTGCGGCTGCTTTGGGGAAAGTAGCAATATATGCATGGCAAAGGCAGTAATGAATAGCATCTGCTTTATCTGTGGAAGAGCAAACAGTTGTAGACATTGATCATTTCTCAAAAAGAGTGGTGTTGACCAAAAACATGGAGGAAAGCCATCCAGAAGCTATTTTGTGCAAATGAAGTGCAGATTTGTGTATATGAGTCGATACCCCATTTGCTGTTTCCTTTCATTAAAACCACAACCTTAGCACTGGAAAATGATTATAATGGTTGCAGTCAAAGCCACTGTAATGCTCAATTCACAGAGAACTCAGTGAGGGCAGGGGAGGAAAAAAATCCTTCAGATCTCAAAAAATTGTGCTTTCATGTAATGAAGCTCTAGTGGAATAGGCTCAGGTATCTTATCTTTTCATACTCTCACTAGCCTATTGTGTAAGTCATTCATTGCATCCTCAGGGCCACACAATGGCACAGTGTGATTTCTCAAAGCACCCTATTACCACCTCGGTTTCCTTGCTGTATTGAGGCCAAATCCCAGTCCTCGCAAGAGGAGCTCCAGTGGGCCAAAGTAATTCATGGTGTCTCTTGGTTGGTTTTATCTTGAGGGTTATTTTAGCCCCCTGGCTCCTAGAGGCAGAACTCTGCAATCCCCCAGCAGCCACACATGCCTGGAGTCTGCCCAGGGCTTCACACTGACCTTGTCCCATGCCCCTATCCATGCACAAGCAGATGAGTGTCCCCGAGTTGTGCAAACTAATACTGGGGGGAATGACTTTGCTTTACCTCCTGACATGTCTCCATATGTGAAGAAGGGTTTCTGTTCAGGCATAAATATCTGAAATAGCTATTCATTATTCAGTGCTCATGAGGGGATTGCTCCAGTGAGATGCTCACGGGGGGGGGATGCAGGGTTATGACCTACGATAGCGACGTTCAGCCTTGGAGCAGCTGACTGAGGAGGTCGTCTTTTTTCCCTATTTAGTGTTGTCTTGTTGCTCACTTTCCTTGATATGAGGTGATTCCTCCCAAGATTATGCAAGCTTTCTGTGTTGGGCCTGAGCTTTTCTCTCAACAAAACCAGGAGCAAAGCCTCCACTGACCTCAGTGGCCAGGGACGGGAGCCCAGGCTCCACTATGCCTACAGCTGTCCAGTGAAATCCTCCTCAGATTGCTCTTCCAAGTCATCCCTTTCCCTGGAGATACTCAGGACCAGATCCTGCTTGCCTCTTAAAACCAAGCAAGCCTCCTACTGAAGCCAACAAAGTCCTTGTTGTCCTGAGCAGCAACGGCAGTACAGTACGCCCTCATTAACGAGGGACCTTTCAGACACACAGACCTTGATGATACTTTCAAAGCAGTGATGTAAAAAGTCTATTAGCCAATTTGTTACTCAGGTTGATTACCTCTTCCCTCATAAGGTGGCTATAAAGGGAAAAGGACAAGTGAGATTTCTTGGCATCACTTTTAGACCCGAGTTAAGTTTGGTGAATGGCTGGTCCCGAGAGCTGACTCCCGTCTTGCCTCCTGTAGAGCTGCAGCCCCACGCTTGAGCATAGCTGGGGTTTGGCACACTAATGCTCTACCTCTGCATTGCTGGGAGAGGCCACTGAAAATATACAATCCCCAGACGGGAGCGATTTAGTGAAATTAAAAACAGACAGGGGGCACTGAAACAAGGAGGTGTCAAATGTTCCCCCTGCCCCACCAAGATTTTGATGTGGCTGCTATGTATACCTGTCTGTCTCCTCTTCACTGCTGTCTAAGTTTGAAAGTTAAAATGCACAGAAGGAGTGGAATTAGAGTAAAGACACACACACCCTCACAGACACACACATGCGCTTTTAATCGTGTGTTATTACCAGTTAATTTCAGCTTGTCCAAAGGCAGGAAGAAAACAGCCTACAGTGGGGCTTGGGCCTCCAGAGGTATTGTAAAACATAACATCCAAAGGCCTTCCTTGACTCCATTGCTTCCTCTAGCCCACAAAGAATGTATTAATTCACATTGTTTGATTTTTCCAGATGCTGTTGCTTTCCCACTGTAGTCCTTCTATTTTTTTCTTGGTTAGAAAATATACTTTAATGCATGAGTGAATGATAACGGTGCTGCCTTTTAGCAGAGAACAAGCAAGAGGAAAATTAGGAAGTCAAGATAGCTTTTTACAGGCCCAAGTAGCTGAAAGTCTCAAACAGAATAAGAATGCTTTATTTGAATATATCACAAGCTTGAAGGCTTCAAGAGAATTGCAGCGTTGCTTGGGCTCACAGGAATTAAAGGGGGAGCTAAGGAAGATTGTTATTACATAACGTTTTGGAAAGTTATCTATTCTCCGCCTCCTCTTTTCTAGTAGTAGTAATGGTACAGAATGTGAAACAAAGGTGTCACTGAAGCAAACTGGTAAGTTAAAAGCAAATGAATTACCATACAGTATAAATCTACCACTGCCAAATGATTGGATAACATTTGCATTTAATGATGGGAATTATTAATGATAGGAATACAAAATGATCGGAAATGATAGGAGTCATAGGAAATGATAGGAATTCCCATTAATGATGGGAATAGGAAAAATTCACGGAGATAGAAGACGTATTATTTAAAGCATTTAGGAAAGTGCTTAGACTACAAGTATTTAAAAATACAGGGATAATTTGGGATTTGTGGACCAGTGGGAATCTTATCTGCATCCATTAAATTCATCAAATGGCAAGTAAAAATAAAATAGTAACAGGAATACGTGAGCAGATAAGGTTTGGTGCAGATTTTGCCAAATTGTACCTCCTTCATCTCTCTGACTCTTTGCCCATGCCCACAGTGGGGTGGACAAAGGCAAACCAGACATCCATCCTTCTAGACTTCTAGTAAGCCTCTAACAAAAAACACACACGAAGCTAAGGAAAAAACCCAAATTGTCATGCAAGTTAAGCTGAATATTTCCATCAATCAAAACCGGCTAGAACATAGGAAGCAAAGTACTCTTTTTACCTAGTGAATAAACAATTACTCACATAGGGATTAAATGGCTAGCTTTTGCCAAAGTAAAAGGTTTGCCATTGAGATGCTCCATTTATTAGGATCAGTGTCATTACTTACTATACTGCTATTACTATATTACTATTACTACTGTGCTTACTATAGAAGTGGGCAATGTGATGAGAAATAAACAGAGGACATAGCATTATTTTTTTCACTGTGTGAAAAGAGCATTTTGAGGAGGTTCATGTGGCTACAAACAGACTAATGAGTAACAAAATGACAGCTGAAACTCAGTGTTGATAAAATATTTATATATACATATTGAAAGGAAAAAACCTCCCTTTTTTCAAACAGCACTTTTTTCAATTTAAGCACTGATTTAGATAGGAATCCTAGTTGGCTGTTCATTGAGGATGCTCTGTTAATGTGAAGGTGTGGGTGAAAATCCTGGAGGGGATTTAATGGGAGGGAAAATGAACAGGACAGCAGAATGCTGTTACGTAAATCATTGCCACCACTTCCCCCAGCACTGCATAGGTGGGACTAGTTGTTCTGTCTGCAGAAAGAGAGGGTGTTTGGAAATGAGCTCAGAAATTACTCTGACTCATTGGTGGAGAAATTGGAAGGCTGGGATTTGTTTCTTTTTGAAATGGAGAGAAAAAGAAAGGGCCATGATAAAAGTAGAGAAAATAATCAGTGTACCCTCTCATACACAGTAAAAAGTGGACACTTGATGAAAATGAAAGGCAGCTAATTCCATTGCGCTAGCAGACAAGTTTCCTGCTCCCTGAGGGCTCACGCTGACTATGGACCACCTTGCCAGAGGATACCACACAGGCCAGGAATTCAACAATGTCCAAAGAAGAACTGAGCTTTCTTTTGGACAATAAGGCTATCTGCAATGACAATAATTAATGCCAAGAAAAATAACATTAGAGAAAAATATAGGCACTCATACTTCAAGCCAGTCACTCACCATCTTAGGGATTATTCTGCAATCTTCATTAAACCATGGTCAGGGCAGGTAATACATCAGATTGTTTATTGTGAACTCTATCAGGTACCGGACAGTGAGCAGGTGGATCAGGGGACTGGTCCAGAAAAGAAATTCCCATATTATTATCCTGCCTAAGCTATAAATATAAATTTTTGTAAGGCCATCTGATAGCAATTGAGTGTAGGTTTAACAGCCATAGCTTTCCTCCTGTATTTTGTGATTAATTTTTATTAAGTAAATAACTAGGACTCTCCAGACTGAAGTTTGAGCGTTATTTCTCTCTGGAGAGCTGCTGATAAATACGTATATTTTGTAATTACTATCCTCATTTTAAAATCAGATTGGTTCATTGAATGACGGCAAATGGCTCAGGAAAGACGGGCACCACCTTAAGCCCTCTGCTTCTGTACCCTAACTTTTTACAACACACAAGATCCAGGATCCGGACAGATAGGGCGCTTGGTATCTTTTATTTTCTTCAAATACTCTGTATTTAAAATACTACTCCAGTGGTTTCTGACAACTGCTTAGGGCAATTTTGCTTAGCCTAGCGGAATGTCCTGGAAACTACTGGCAATGATTTAGCTCCCAAAATTGGAACACATTTAGCAGAGACAGAAAGCCTATGAACAAATAATGGACAAATGCCAGAGTAAATAAATGCGGTTCATGAGCTGTGGTCAGAAATGTCTCTCTTTCAGTATGCAGTGCAAATCTTTTGCCAACATTTACCATAAAGTTATTACACAAAGCAGTTTTTCCTCTCAGTAAGACAAACTCAATGAAAGACTGCTTCTAGTCTAGCAGCCTACCATTAAGGCTGCAATAGCCTGTCATGCCAGGAGAAAACCTGTGTGCAGTGGGCTCGTTTCAAGCTGCGCTTTTAATTTTGTTAGTCGGGCTTCTGTGCAAAAAAAAGAAAGCGAGTGAGAGAGAGACTCCTCATGGTTCGACACTCCTTCAGGAGACCATGATGAACCACAGGGCAAATTCTGGTTCTCTATCTCCCAAACCCAACTCTTGGCCCAGCTGCACAAGTCCTTCTAAAGCACTTTACGAGGCTGTTATTATGGAGAGAGGCACCGCAGGTATCACCACCTGGGACCCGGCAGCATCACCTTCCTCTTCGAGTGCCTTGTCAGGGGCTCCAAGACACAAAACGACAGACGTAAATCGGTGGTATGCTATTGTTGCTGTTTCTTTTTGAAACCAGCTCCTTCACCATGTTTTGCAGGTTGATTTCAAGTATTTGCATTGTGAAGTCCCTACATGCTTTTTGGTGCTTCATTCTGCTTGCTGGACATGGGTCTGAGTGGATGGGACTTCTGCTCTACTCTCCCGTAGTCTTTGCCATCTTTGGAGGAGGCGACTGATGTCATCTTCACAATTCTGCAGAAGAAACCAAAGAATTTGCAGAGCCTCTCTGTACCGTTAGGAATCCTGACTCCAAAGCTAAACAGCCAGAGGTGGCTGGTTTTGGCTGTTCTCCCACCAAAAAGGCCTTTCCAGCCAGCAACCTCCCATGCAAGAACAGAAGGAAAAGAAGTTTGGAGGAAGGGTTCAGTCTTTCTTGGGCAGTTTGGGGTTGAACGAACACCAGGGTAAAATAGATGAGGGAATGAAAATTACATTGTTCTGCTCTGCGTAGTTTTCCTTCTACTAATAGCTGGAAATGCAGAAACAGAGACTAAATTAACCTCTGCATGCTGCCTATCAGTGTTAAGCCTCAGAGCGTATCCGCCCAGGCATGGTGCCACACAGAGCGATTATCGGCCCCATCCCTTGGCACGTGAATGAGAGAGCAGCTGATCAAAGAAGTGAAAACTGAATTTTTGTTTCAAACCTTGCCCCACCTCTCCTCCCACACATGCAGAGATTTAACCACACACTGCCCCCCAACAGTTAGAGAAGCACGCGAGTTAAAGCAGAAGAGGAATCCTAATAGAAATAGTTAATGGGAATCTTGTCATTTACAACTTTATGAAATCCTTAATAAATGTTGTTCTAGCAGTTTCCTGGATTTTCACCACTGACAGGATCCAGGCAAACAAAGCTACATGATTTTGGTAACACCAGCCAGAAGCTGAACTGAAGTTACAGGATTAGAAACCATCCTACTTTTGAAATTTGGAATATTTCTGTATATGGAAACCTATAAGCCCACTCAAGCATGCTCTAACAGGGACTGAACGAATTTGCTTTACTCTAACCCCATTCTTTTAATGAACATGCATCATTCTGTGCTGTGCCCGGCAGATGTAGTAATAGCAATGTCTGGCGAGCTTCTGCAAGGAGCCCTGCAATAAAAGCACCTTCCCCTCCCGCCAAGTTAAAAGAGAACAGGCTGACATGTATTGGAAATGCACGGGCAATATAATGATAGCAAATTGCTTTGAAAAGAAAAAGGTTCCGTGGCGCACATGTCATTTCAAACCCCAGCTATGAGGCAGTGCTTCAGCATCCTCCTTTGTGTCTCCCTCCAGATCTACCCCCTCTCTCACTCCTGCCTTTGGGGATAGCTCTGCCCGCATTGTAGATCAAAAGCAGCATCTTCACTACAAAGGAGAAGAGAGCCCACAAATCCGTACTGCCCCCCCACCACAAAAAGGAGCAGCCTTGTTCCCCCCTTCATCACGCTTTTAAGAGCACATTGGAAAAATTCTTTCCTTTTGGTCCCTCCCGATGAATTCCTCTGACTGGGATGTTCCTGCTAGTGCCTGTTTCCCTGCTCAGCCCCGTCCGGGCTGTGCCATGAGGCTTTTGTCACAACAATGGCTCTTCTGAGATGGTGACAGAACATCTTCTAACACCCAGGAAAATGGGGCTTAGCCATTATTTCTAGAATATATTTAAGCCCTTTGGGAGGTTGCTATTGAAAAGGCCAGGGATGCAGATTATCATTTTTTATTCTGATGTCTAACAAATATAAAGATTGTCTGCTGCACTGAGGAGGAGCTTAGATTTGAAATCGCCAAGTGGGTTGCCACTGTGGGTCCAGAGCTATCAGGCACGGAGGGGGAGATCACGTTATCCCCTCATTTATCCCTCTGGACTCTTTCCTCATCCACCCTCTACTTCCTTGACCCCTGGGCTGTGTTTGTGCAATTCTGAATGCATTTTACAAAGCACTGTTTTTATTTTTGCTCAAAACTCTTCGGCTTTTTCAGCTGCATGAAAAAAACCCAGTTGCGAAATGGTGTAAATCACACTCATCCACCTTTCTGATGTGTAATGTGGTCAGAGTATCTGGACATTGTCAGGGCATTGTAGTGCATATCCCAGAGTGACTTTGTTATAAGAAAGGAGTTTAATTTTTTCCTCTTTTGTAACCTTGTGAAATTTCCACATTAAAAAGCAATCACATCTTTCAAACCAGCAATGATTGTGTTTGGCATAATGGCTGCAAACCCCCAGTGTGCAGGGCTGAGCTTGTTTTCACTAAAACGAAATCAGCTTTCAAAATAAATGATCTGCAACAACATTATATTCCCCAAATCTTATAATCCTATTAACAGAGTTGATTTTTTTTTCCTTTTTTTTTTTTCATTGCCACCAGACTGACAAGATTGGCCCTGTTTCAAGGGGAAGAAACAGAAAGTCGGTTGAGGATGTAGCCAAGACATGCACTGCAAGTCGAGGACCAGCCCTGCCAGGGCCTGTGGTTAGAAGCTCTTAACGACTATTGTAAGCCCTTAAATATAATCATCTGTATTTCACCTCCACCTAATGTACTTCATGTGTAGCATGTTTATGTGTTCGCACAGTCTTTCAAGAGACTCAACAAACAGCCCTGTTTGCAGGAGCGGGAGGTGAGCGGGTTGCCCCAACTCTCCCGATGAATGAGACTTCTATCAAAAATGACACGGCGGTGCCAATGTGGTGAAGGGAAATGTCTCCAAATTAGCCTGGGCAAAAATCTCTTTGCCAGAAGTGGAAATTACGTGGTAATATCAAAAGGCAACTTTACTTATATATAATTCCAGGTTTCTCTGCAAGTATTTTTTTTGGAAGAAAGTCAGGAGGGCTCAATCTTGCGCTGCTTTTGCAGGTCCTGCCCCCCGTGCCCTTCCCGCAGAGGGGACCGGGGCCCCCTCCTCTCACAGGCACCGTGCACCTTGGAGTCACTTTGCTGTCTTAAACTCTGACTAAAAAGGTGCAATAATTGGCCCAGGAGGAAGAAATACTCGTGATCATGGCAGAAGTTTTCTTTTCCTTGTGGGAGCTGGAGAGAACACCCAGAAAGTGCCGAGCCCTGGCAGAAGGAGTGTGGGAGGGTCGCAATCCCCCTGCAACGCCTCTGTGCTGATGTCTTTTTGGGGGTTGCACCAGCTGGGAAATTATCCCCTGCTCTGTGAACCCCGTGTTTCCGATGGGGTGAAAGCTCCTGTGGGCACGGCGGGTCAGCAGCCACCGGAGGCTGCCGAGCGCTGGGGTGCAGTCTTTGCAATGAAGAGGTGTCAGGCTCCTCCAGCTGCACTCGGGGTGCCCAGCAAAGCCTGGGGAGAAACCTGGGGTGCACGTGCAAGCGTGCACAGGACCGCCGAGGCTCAGACCCACCTCGGCCTTCCCAGACACCTTTTACCATAATGAAATGCTGACTGGGGAATGTAAACACGGTCTTTATTTTTTAACATTTTCCTTTTATTAGTTCAGCAGGGCAATAGTGGTTTCCTTACGCTGCAGATCAGAAGCTGACAGGTCCCCGTAGCTGCAGGAAAGCAGGGTTCTGCACAGTAGTCTCTAGTCAGAAGCTGCCATTGCGATAGCAGCTGCCGCCTGCCCGAGTGCCGCCTCTCCCTCCGTTATTTACTAAATGGCTTTGCGACAGCTTTATGTGAAATTTAAAACTATAAAGTAAAAACATTCAATTACAAAGTAAATAGGCACAGTCCTCTCTGTTAAAACATAACACCTGCTTCTCCTCCCCTTACCTCTTGCTAATGCTGGCAGCTGAAACGTATTTTTTATGAACTCTGTGATGAATAAATCACTGACATCAGGCCAGACCTGCTACCAGTAGAAGTGGTGTGCTGCTGGTGGTGCTGGGAACCCCTCAATTGTTATTGCAGTCCCAGTTATTTAAAAACCAGCACTGAGATCCCTGGAACAATGAGCTTGTCTTAAAAGTCAGGAGATTTTTAGGTCGAGGAAACAGGGACTTGATTTTATCTTATTTCTGATTATTAAGCCTCTAGAAGATTATATGGCTGAGCTTTGATCTATAACCAAGAAGATATAAGGCTTCAAAAAACAAACAAAGGAAAGCTGATATTCTGCCAGACTGCTTCTGCCAGGAGCTGGGATTTCGATGGGGCAAGCTATCCCAAGACTTGTGACAAAACCTTCAGGGCCACAGCATAAGCAGGCCCACAGCCTGGTCAAAATGTTCACATCCAGCTGCAATTTTCCAAATATATAAGCTTCCTAGGAATTGTGTGCAAGTTCTTGGCCCTATGAATGTAAATGGGATCTGGTATGTAAAATTGCTGTTTGGGCAGGTAATTTCAGGATCAGACTCCAAAATTATTACAGTCTCTTCTACTATTATGATTTTAATAACTGCATCTACAGGTAGGAATTTGCCATGCGAAGCTCTGTTAGGATGTTATTAGCCTTCCGATAACAAAAAAATGTACCTGTCGAGAATAGATCCAAACGGCATCTGTTCGCTGTGTTCATTAAGTGCCCATATTATTCCTCAGGTGTAAGTCCAGATATTAAAATTAATAATATGAATAAGGTACAGATTTGCCTATGGCTTCTCCAGTCCACTCTGCTTAGGCATGGATTCTTTTCTGACTGAATATTTTATTATAATATAAAGGCAGATTCAACAGACATCCATAGGCATCTCAACAAATCTGCTCTGGACTTGTCTGCCTTCCATTTACAGACCTCCTGGTGAAATCACAATGCAGATTTGTTTGGAAATTACATCTAGATAGTGCCTGTTGCATACTTTATTTTCTTTTTACAAAAGAAATAATTCAAAAGGCTATCTAGTTTTAAGTATTTAAGAGTTATTAATTCCAGTAATATCACTACAAACACCTAATGCTGTGTATAAAATACAGCAGATCCCTTTTCTGGCTTCTGCCCTCCTTTTTGGGGGGGTTTGGAGCACTTGATATCCAGATCTGTTAAATACTGCCTCGTATCTCCGACTGCCAGAGCAAACCCTTCGGTGCATCTTAATGCTGGAGGGGGCAGAGCGAGTGCAGATTGCTGTGTGCAGAATTAAGCATTTGGATAAATATCTTGCTGAACTGGAATCTTTCTGGGAAGGGCTGGATGTGAGCACTGAAGTGCGATGCTGACAGTGGGGTTGTATAATCTTTTCCTTTTCAGAGCTCTTCGCTATCCAAAAGAAATGTTGTAATAACAAACGAATGTAGGCAGGCGATAATTTGGGAAGAAATCTAGGTGAGATTTGCAGAGGAGCAAGGGAAATTGAGATGCATAAGTCTCACTTTTTATTTGGGATTGGGTAAACTCAGATTCTTAAGCAGGTATGATAATGTCAGTTTATATGCTAGTTCCTAACTATCGAGATTTTACCATAAACAATGGTAGAAAAAAGTACTGGAATAATTATGAAAAATATACTGACATTTTCCTTTTAAGAAATTTCAGCTTTTTTTCCTGAAGAAACAGTTTTCTAAGGCAATTTACTCAGACAATAATAGAAGTGTATTTATGTAGCTGAAAAGATTAGTAACTCTCTTGAGAGAAAACAACAGATTCCATCTACCCATCGGGGAACTACCGCCACTCGCAGCTGCAGAGCAAAAGAATAAGATCTGCAAAAGCTCGTGCCAAGAAGAGCCGCCTTGCACCCCAGCTCACCGGACTGTCTTTTACTGGCAGCCCTTCTGCAAACCTTGACTGCCGTGCCTATAAGCTAGAAGTCTAACGGCTGATGTTTGCACTGCAGAAGTGTTCAGTCAGCATAGCATAAACTTATAAAGTGCTCTCCAAACAGGCGGAGGGCTCGATGAAGTTTCCTCTCCAGTTGTTCCAAAGCCCTGGCCAAAAATCTCAGTGGGATTTCCCGGAGGAATTACAGATCAAGCGCAGCAGAGCTGCAGCCAAACGCCAAGGCTGGAGGTTTGTGTATTTGCCACTCTCTTCCCCGGGCTCCTGGGACAGACCCCGCTTGCCGTGGGTTTCCTGAGACGGTCACCAGCCCTGCTCAGCCACTCTCACCTTGGCCTTCACACGGATCTCCTTGCCACATTTTTCTCTGTCGGCTCTCTCACTACAGCGTTACCATCTTTCATTGTTTGAAAGTGATCCTCTAAAGGGTATTTTTTTAAGGCTCAGTGCCTAGAGCCACTTAATTACATGATAATCTTAGCTTTTGTTTAAAAAGAAATGTGCTAGGCCCTCATGATGGCAGGGAGAAGATTGTACAGTTGACCCTTTGGGGCTTGTAGAAGGCAAATAAATATACCTAGTGCATATATATTTAATTTCATGGTTTGGGGGTAGAAGGCTAGCGTTTTACAGTATTGCAAGATTGGCAATGGCGTACATGGTTTCAAACCAAGCTAAGGAGGTTTTTTTAACATGGTTCCAACAGGACTGACTTTCCTTCTTTGGCCCTTGTTTATTTCTGGAGCACGATGTGCATGTGGCTTGGCAAATAAGTCTCTCTGGACCATTGTAATACTTTATTGGTGCATATACAACTATTGGGACAACAGCTGTAAACCAGAAGCGAATTTTTATATTCTTTTTGTTTCATACTCTGGCATGGTAGACATTATAACCTTGGTATTTTCTGAAAAGGCAACAAAAAGTCTTACATTTCCTCATATGAAAAATAGGGTTAGAGAAAACAAACACCTCCAATGAGCAGTTTTTTAGCTTAATGGCCCTTTCTAGGGTGGATGCCTTAATATCTTTCTGTGCTTGCAAGGCCACATATTTCTTTCCGAATCTTACCCTAAATGGAGGGGTCATATTAGGCCAAATATGATTGTCCTCAGCTAGATTTTATCTGCTTTCTGTGGTAGGAGAACAGGCTTCCAAGAGCTCCGTTGGGAGGGCTCACTACCTTTCTGCAGCTTTTTCAGTTTATGGGGTCATGTTTTTCTTTTCTCCCTCTGTTTCCGACACATGATAGTGCTTTTAGATGATGACAAGAGTCAGTTTTTCATTACCAACACAGGCAAAATACCAAAGATCATGTGAAAGTGCTGAGGAGAGGCAGAGGGAGAGGCTAAGGTTGCATGCATCACATAGGCTCCACACTCAAGAATGACATCGGGAATGCTTCAGAGAGTTTTACATGTCATGTGTCCACCCCTCATCCTTAGTGAGAGGGTTACCCATAACTCTTTCCCCATGTGTTGTTTTTGTTTTTGTAAATATCAAGGTATTAGTACAGAGCAGCTTGATGCCTGCAGTGTGTAAGTCTTCCGCAGTAAAGCTGTACCTGTGTGAGGTGAATCAGGCCTTAGAGCAGGAATATAAGGTCTTTCTTACACTTTTGTCCCACCACATAAGTTGTTGCACTTCAGAGAAACCCTTAGGTATCCAGGCATGCTAGGATGGGATCACGAAGGGTTCAAGTGATCTAAAGGCCATTGCCCTGCATTAGCCAAGACAGGTGCATGTTGTAATTTGCCATAGATACGTGAGGTCCAGCCAGCAGTGACCAAACTTCATCAGCTACAGGCACATAAACATGAAAAAACCCCCAAAGTAACAATCTTCAAGTGTCAACATTGCAGAAAACAGTGGGTATCTTCTGATGAAAAGGGGTACACCAACGTAACAGATTCAGCTGGAGAGAGGACAGCTTAGCTATGGATGATGGGAACTCCTTAATATGCTTGCATTATCCACTACCCACCAATTGTGGTCCCTTTCATGACGGGGAAACGGTTTTATGGTTTCACTCCTTTGCTAGGTTGGAAGTGTCTTGCCCCGCCACATTTCTCTTGCTGTTGACTCTTTCCTGAGAGTGTGGAGTACTGCAGAGACACAGCTCTGATAGCGAAGCAGCAGTCACAGAGGGAGCAGAGGATATCCTTGTGGGTGACACCAGCCTTCAAGGGAGATGTGAGTTATGGAGGCACCCCCCTTTTCCACTGGAGTGATGGGAGGAAGGCAGACCCCAGCGTTGCTGGAAAACGTTCTGAAAAATCTCAGTAAGTGGTTTCTTGGCCTCAGTGTGGGCTTTTTCCACTTAAAGGTACAATTTAACACTTAGACTATGAATTGCTTGGTTCAGGAATTTCTGCCTTATGCCTTAAACATTGATGGCACTTAATAAATAAAGTGCTGCCTCTCTTCTCCGCTCTGCACTCTTTTTTTTTCCCTTGTTGATCACTCACTCTCTCAATACAGCTACAGAACTCATATACCTTCACTCCAGGTAACCTCTAATCACCTCTCAGTCTTCCCCCATGATAACTTCTCTCTTTGAGTTTTCATTTTTCATTTTCAGTGCAGAAATCTGCTGTGCGTGGAAAGTGACAGGATGAAAGTAGGATGACTGGAAGAAGGTAAAACTGAAAAGGCAAGGGATCAGCTGTATCAGCTTTTGTTCAATGCTTATTTATTAAAGGCCTCCATATTTAAAATGTAGGAGAAGCTGCTGCAGAATGTGCCATCTCCTGCACCAGATAACCTACAACTGCTGAGACTGTAGTTGATAAAGCTGGTTTAAACTTTGTACTGAGTATGCTCAGTTTTGAGTATGTTCATTAATTTTGGGTGGAACTTCTTTTCATTTAACATTTAACTGGCTGGCGTTTGTTGCTAGTTCATTAAGACATCAGCTGAGATCAGGCTCCCTTGTACCTGACATTGAGTGTGTAAGGAGTTCTCTGTCCCAAAGAGCTTCACCTCTAGATACACAAGACAGCACAAGATGTGAAAGGAGAGAGAGGAATAAATAGATGCAGGAATTTGTCCTAGGACAAATGGCAGGACAGTAGCAGTGATGTGATGAGAAACTAAGTCTCTCAGCACCTAAGTCAATGCCCTTTCCACGGGGCTACAATAATAACAGCAATGACTCCTGCTAACAAGGAGGTAATTTTGGTATTCATAGCAAGATTAACCAATAAACCATGTCCAGTAGAGACGATTCAGAATTCATATATACAAAGGGCACGTTTGTTACAAATTCACTGAATCCTTTTAACCTTTTTCCATTTATGTCTGAATATTAACACTTGGAAATATGTGGAACTAGGGCTTAACAAGCTAGAAGAGTTAGACTATGGATGTTACTGTGCTCCTTCAATTTCATTAAATGGCATACAAGGTAATTATCAGTCATTGAGTTTCCGCTCCTCAGAGAAAAACCAAAGGGGCTCAATTATTGTTGCAAAATCCAAGAGGAAAAGGAAGAGAGAGACAGATTAAAAAAAAAAAGTGACTAACAAAGCCGCAGTGCAAGCGGGCTGTTCCAAAAGGACCACAGGCCACGTGCAGCCCTGCGGAAGATAAGCAGTGACTCCACATGGACATGAATGAGTCTTAATGTCCAGAGATTAGAGTGAGCAGAACTTAACTCTTGGATGTGACAGAGGGAAAATGACTATTTCCTCACCTTCCCCCCTCTTGCGGATGAGGCAGAGAAGGATGGCAGCTTGCTTGGTGGTCTGGCTCGCAGAAGAGCTGAGGTTCATTTTCAGCTTTGATGAGTCCCTTTGTGTCTCAGTGTTTAGTGCTGTAAAAGGGACTAGTAGCTGTATCCTCTGTAAGGACTTTGAAGGCTCTATATGGGAAAGCTGTGCCAGGTGTACAGAATCCTATTTGTATGATCTGGTTTTGTCCAGGAAAAACTCAGAGCAGAACTTTGTTTTCAGACAGCTACCATCTAACTAAATTGCTTTCCTGCTAATGGTACTGCTTGCCTTCTTGATCAAATGATGCAGTTTAAAATAAAGCCTGGGTTATTTTTTTTGGGGCACAAGTAAAGCTTTAGACCATTTCCAGATGACCACCATAAACAATAAGGAAAATGGCAGATTTTGAATGTGAAGTTTCAAAGAGCTTCTTCACAAAGGACAGCCATCGCAGTTCGCCTGCAAGGAAATTGGAGGGGCAGGGCATGGCCACCTACCCCTAAATGCAGCTCCATTTTATATGTCTTTTTCCTTTTCTTCTGGCAGGTCATTAGTCACAATGACAAAAGTATTTACCAGATAACTTGAAACAGGCAGTATTCACAGCAACAGGGGGGAATTCAACAGGATTTCCAAATCAGGCGTCTCTCATTTGCCCAGAGCGCCTGCTCAGAGCTGCCTATGCTACTGGGACAACATATCAGGGAAAACTCCTGGGTTGGCAGAGGGTGACCTAGGTGACCCCCCAGCTCTTCTTCCCTGACGTTTTTGGTCATTCTGAAGCACATACCTGAGCATGCTGTAGCAATGCTAAAAGCTTGCGCATGGACAGAGCAATGTGGGATGTTTCCATGCTTGGATGGAGCAGTGTGGAGATATGGAATGAAGATGTGGGATGAAGATGCATGTGAAATACAGCCCTTTCTCCAGAAGGAGCTGAGCCTCTTGTGAGCCCCCTGTTGGCACACCAAAGCATTTTGGCAGAACTTCAGAGCATAAACTTCTCTCCTGAGGAGATGGAGAGAAGGTTGCTATGGCCATCTGAGTAGTGAAACCAAACACAAGTAGGAGTAAACTGAAAATTTTTCTCCTTTTTTCATATCCTTAGCATCCTTTGTGGATGTTTGTTCTGAGACCATTTGTTCAGCTGCCTGTATGAATTAGCATGTAGATATCTGACCTTGAAATTCTGGCTTGAGGAACTGACCCCACCATTTGTACCACTTGAAACACAGGCTCATGCTGTCCTTGTAGCTAGATTTAAAGGCCATTTCCAGAAATGTGTCCTGCTGAAGTTAGGCATTGCACTTCTTAATATCTCAGCATAAGGTATTTTCCATATGGAACTGGCTGAACCCACTCTAATCACGATCACTGTATCTAACATATTTACCATGGAAAGATCACTAGACCGCTAAGAAGAAGGGATACAGTTCAAAGGCTTAGCTGCTACATGCTCAGATTTCATTGTCTAAGTATAAATAGCCCTGAAATAAATGCTTGAATCCAAATTGTGAAGCTTAGTGAGGGCAGCTTCACGATCCAAACCTAGAACTGCCTAGGAATTTCATGGCTGGTCACTCTGTGGCTTGCCCTGCCCACAGACAAAAATCAAGAGAAAAGGGCAGATTTCCAGCTCCGGTGCCTGCAACGGCCCTTGACAGGAAGAACAGGCTTGTGGCTGTCACAGCACACTGGAAGTCCAAAGACCTTGGTTCCCTTCCTAATGTTTGGACTTAGGGAAGTTGCTCTCTCCTGGAGTCAAACTAATTTTTCTCTCTGCAAATGGGAGATAATGCTTTTCTAAGCAATAAGAGTAAAGTCTGTATGATACTCAGTTACTTTGATAACAACTGCTATATTAAAGCCAAACAGAGAAACAAAATCTCCAGTAAAAGCCTATATAGTCTTCTCAGTTTAAACATAACTTTCTGTATCCATACTACTTCCTTGAAACTAGAACTCCACAGAGAAGCCAGCCAGGGTGGTCCTAATGTGATAATTTTGGGTTTCTGGTGGCAAAAGGTTCTTTTTCTTTTCCAAAAAAAAGTATTTTTCTTAATGCATTGAAAACCAGCCACACAAAGACCGACATTCCCTAGTGTTTGCATTAAAAAAAGAGATGTACTCATAAAATGCAGATGATGGGCAGCTTTCCTGTAGTCACAAGTCAGTGTATTCAAAGCCCTAACATTTGCTGAAAGCAAATACCTAAATCCAGAGCAGTTCTGGCTCAAGACTACTTTTATTAGTCATTGAAAACATGACACCTTGTTCATCAGCGCTCAGATATAATTTTGAATAGATTCAAAGTTAATCTGAATGCCATAAGATCTCTCAATTTCTTTCAAGTTGATTTTTCTCCTACATTCAGATTCTCCTCTAATTAAGATTGACTGTAGTTATATTCTCTATTTATGCCCATGTTTTGTGACCAAGATGATTGTTCTTTTTTTGTCTACCAGGTCAGCAGTCCCATCATAATTGCTTGGTTTATGTCAACAGTATTCATGATCCCTAAGTGGGCTTAGTGTTCAGGCCTACAGCATTTAAACTTCTAACATCAGGCAAGGATGGAGCCATTATAGCCAGTAATGCTAAGGCACAAATAAGATTAAGGTAATAAATATCAAATATCAAAGCAGCTTCAACACAGCATATATCAGAGTTGTGGAAAGAAAGAATTTTTCTGATTCATCAGCAGCTCCAAAGAATAAAAAGCCTTTCTGACCACTTAAATGAAATGTTCTGTTTGATCCGCAAATGAACTGTTTTATTTTGAAATTGAGATTTTAAAAAATGTTTTCAATTTTATTTCAAAGAAAGTTGAAAGGCATCTCAAAACAAAAAGTTGTTTGGTAAAGAAACACCGAATCCTTAATTTTGAAAAATGTTGCAACAAAAGACTTTAATTTTGAGGGAATTTCTCCTCAGTTTTGTGTGTGACAGCAAGTTGGTGAAATGGGACGTTCCTGGAAAGTTTCAGTGTTGACAAATCTGCATTTTTCATTCAGCAGATACCTGATGAAAAAATATTGCCCACTCTAATTAGTCCATAATTTCTTAAATCAGATGCCATTCCTTCACTTTCCCAATAACATTTATATTTTGAAGGCAAATGCACAGCTTTCCTCAGGAGGAAGACAGCCCTCAGCAGGACAAACTTCTAAATATCACTGTGCTCAAAGCCAGGATGGGCCATCCTGCACTGTGAGCTATCACATTGACTCCATGGGAATGATGCAACTCAAACTAGAGTTTAAAATAAGACAACAACTGTCTATCAATGCTAGCTCATTGAAAATATTTCATATTCTTAAATTAGGCAGGTAAACCATGAGTTGATGTCACTGAAGTTTGGCTAAAGTCAGTCTGGTTTCCCATTGCCCTTAAAGATCTGCTAGTGTCACCAGAACTTGGTAGGACAGCAGTGCAGCCTTAGACTTGTAATGCTCAGTCCTTCTCATGTCTCAGGTTTGGGGAGCTTACAGAGGGTTACGAACCCCCGTCGACTCAAGAAATGTAAGATGCTGCAGCATACGCACATTGGTGTAGGTAATTATGCCATTAACCTCTCAACTAGGTCTAATGTAAGTAACTTACAAATTTCAGGATTTGCTCTTTTTTGACATTACACTGATTACTTTCTTTGAAATGAAACTTATTTTGAGGTAGGATCAGTTCTGTATTTTACATGAGTTTGGCAGCTGGAGGAACATTATTTTCCTGCAGTATCTTGAAGAACAGAAAGGCACTTCCTAAGGATGGAGTGTTAGATACTTCTTGACTTTGAAAGCCAAGCTAAGGGAATTACTGAGAAAAAAAGGATAAATAAGTAGAAAAAAATCACAGTTCTATGATTAGTATATAGTATTTTTCTTCTGAGACTCTCAAAGAGAGAATCATAGCTACCCCTGCTCCTCTACCAAGGCAATGCTTTCACAGGGGCATTTCATGCCATGCATGTGTGGAGGTGTGGATGTCCTACTGGAAGGTTTAGAGAAGAAATTCTGTAGCAACCACACAGATTCTACAATTCTGTAGCACCTTGCAGAGCAACAGGCAACAGTTGCCTTTCAGATTTGTTTCTTTCTGTGGTTCCCAGATGAAATACTTTATCTGTAATTATTGTAATTTATTTGTATCAGAAATGCCAGTGTGAAGAAGATCTACAGACAAATTTTTTCATCAGCTTAAGTGAAAGAAATGCACCTTATGCCATTGTATCCTTTGCCCCATTACAACTCCATCTCTCATCATCCCTCCTGAAGAGTTTTGGTTTGGTGCTGGGCAGTCTGAGAACCACAGCTTTGATCTGTAATTTCTGAATGTGGACAGAAAGCATGCCTAAGTACTTATGGGTTACAAACTGGAGGTTAGGGATAATATCCCAGTTAGCACACTATGCAGCCTAGTTTGGAGCTTAATTAGTCTTCAGGTCATACTCCCCTGAGATGCTTTAGATGCTCCAGAGACCTTACACCGTGTCAGAGCTGTGAATCTGAATCTTCTCAGGTTGAACAAGCTCTGGTGTTTAGGTCTTTCTCTTCCTGAATGAATGCTAGGCTGGTGCTGTCAGCATTTCCTCCTCCTTTCTTGTCATCAAAAAGAGACGTGTGTACACTGGCCAAGTCACTCTGCTTCATTCCTGAATCAGGCACCGATACAGGAGGGTGAGCTGCCACCTGAGAGATGCACCTTCTGGCTGCCTGGGAGAAGGACACTGCTTTATGTGTGCCTCTGTCTTTGGCAGCTCCAGCTGGCCACACTGAAGCCTTTCACAGCTGTGAATTTGATCATAAGAGTCTAACTTGGCACCGTGAAATTCACGCCTGCAGCTGGCTGCTTGATTTTTCAGTAGAGCAGGACCAGGTTTCATGATGCCTTTGTTGCTCTTTGGATTAAGCCTCAAGAGACTATTTCCAGGACTGAAGTTGCAATCTGTCAATCATGCCCAGCTTCTAGGTGCGTAAAAAGCGAGAAAGAAGGACACACTGAGCCTCCCCAAATCCTCATGTCGGCATGTGCTTTTTCATCGCTGAACATCAAAGTATGCAAAGTTAATCCTGCAACTCTTCCTGCAGGACAAACAAGTCTCTGAGTCAGTTGTGCACACAGAAAAGAACCTCTTCCCCTTCAAAACAGGGAGGTGTTTTATAGCAGAAACTCTGCTAGACACATGCACACACATCCAGTAACCCACTGAAATCAGAGAACAATGACGGGGGCTATATATATTTTTTTTTCCCTCTTGCCTCTTTGGCAAAACGAGAGTGGGTGGAGACAGACACTTCGGCTCCACGTTCACCTAAAAGCCCTTTCAAACGCCCGGCGCATTGAGCAACACGGAGGCAGCAGTTTCTGTCTTCATTTCTGTGTGTTGACAGGGAGAGAGGGGAATTTTAACTGGATCAGCTCGTTTCCTGTGGCAAGGCATGGTTCACATGGGTGTAGCAGAAGCGAGGTGGATGCACAGCCACGAATGAGGGCTGCTGTGACACAGGGAAGCAGCAGCGAACTTGGCCGTGTTTTCATGTGGATGAACTCCTAACTAATGCTCCAAATCCCAAACTGAATCCAAACCTGAGGCTGCCACATTAAAGTAGCGTGAGGCTCCAGGTCTGGCTCACACCACCCTGTGATGCACAAGAGATTGCCTGCGCGAGTGGAAAGGCGTGGGAGCTCCAAGCCGCAAGGAAAAGGACTGTTTGGTGAGATTCCAGCCAAAACCACTTCCATACAGGGCCTGTTAATGAGGTCTTTGCCCCGGTATTCTGCCCATCTCTGATTTTCACACCCGTTTTCCACTGAAGGAAGATTTGTGTTACTTTTCTTGCTTGGACTGCTCAAAGTTGACCTTGTAGGTTGTCCTGCCCATCTGAAGAAAAGGGCCAAACCCCGGAAGCTGATGTGGTCTAGGCGAAATAGAAGAAAAACTGGCCCCAGAGTGGAAAGCTGCAGCATACTGCTTTCTTCTAAGACCAATTTGCCAAGATGGAAATGTTCTGGAGGCAAAGGGATTACACCAGACATGAACCTGTCTTGCTGTGTTTTGTAAAAAATTGGGTGTGTAGAGTACAGCTGCCTTCAGGCACGTTCAGCCTGCAAAACCTGTTCGTCTCAGTAGAAAATAGGATTTACTGCCCTCAACTGCATCATGAAAGCTCTGCTCCCATACAGGGTAGTATTAATATTATTAAAAATAATTTCTAGCATTACTTTAAAATGTATACAAGTGGAAAGAAATGCTTTTCCTGCCTCAGAAAGTGTTGAAGAAAATCCTGACCACAGAGATGTGAAGCCAGAGTACAGTGAGACTTACTGTGCATTTTCAGTGGTGTGAGATGGATCTAGTTTCTTACATAAAATTCACACAAAAATCACTGATGTATGAGGCCCAGTATGACTATTCCTTGCAAATGGAGCATCTGCTACTGCGAATTTAAATATATCTGTATGCATCCATACATGGACACTGAAATATTGTTGGTATTTATCACATTTTAATTTTTGCTTAATGTCTGAGTTTCTCTGTCCCTTTTAATGGTGCATGAACAGCACCAATAGCAAAAGTTTATGCTCCTGCGCTGTGATCATATTACACTTCTGTATTCCAGTTGACACCAGATACATCTGTAGATTAAAAGCAACCTTTAAACTATAAATAACATCTCCATCTCTCCTATGACAATTCAGTTATTTGCATTTTGTTCACTCAGACACATCACAGATGTAAATTTTTATGTACCACTTCAAAATCTGAATGTTTGTCAAACTCATACAGCAAAGAACTGCTATTGCTTGAAAAACACTGTGAAAATGGATAAAAGCCCAGATACGAATACCTGACCAGTTAGGCTTTAGCTGGCTTGGTCCCCAGCTCTCACACGAGGTTGCTTTGTGATGCTTCATGTTTGGTGCTGTGGCTCTGAGATCATCAGGTGCACTTCACATAGTGACTCATGGATGCATTTGGACCCAAGGGGAGGAGGTGAAAGGGGAGAAGTGATGTGCGTGTGTGTGTAGGTACGTGCACAACGCAATCTGAGGCACGTGGCGCAGGTGATGAAGCAAGGCAGGCAGGCGGGCTCTCCTACACAGTCACCAAGGAGGAAAGGCTCCCTGGAGGATGGCTGGCTGCAGTAGCCTACTGTAGGTGCACTGGAGGAGCCATTGCCTATTTGACCAAGATAGCTGGTACTCTAACATGGGCACTGTGTGAGATGCTTAGGGTTATATGCTACTAACACCCCCGCAAAGAGCCCTGAAAAGAGAAAAAACAGCAACACCAGTCACAGGCACAAGCAACTTTGGTTGGTTGGTTACTTTGGGTCCTATGCTTCTGGGGTCCTTGGGAGTCTGTGTCTCCCATGCCTTGCATCACTCCTGGCAAGCTGCCTCTCGTTAGCTGCTTTGCAAAAGCTGCTGCCTCTCTCAGCACGCTGACGGGAACAGATGCCTTTGATATGCAGGGGTGGAGGGTTACCATGGACCAGCCAGCACAAGGCAACTTGCTCCACCCTGGGTCACTACATGGACTCAATCCTGGATGGGAGTAGCCCTTTCAGGGGAAGATCTGGGGCAGCAGGCTTGGAGATGAAATCACAGAATCACAGAATCACAGAAATCCTCATTGGGAGAGCTGGGATGCTAAACAGAGCAGTGGGTGGTGCTGAAGACAAGGGCCTGGAGATGGGAATTTCACAAACTTTTAGAAGAATTTAAGATTCTGCTTCTAAATCTGTTAGTTCACCAAGAAACAAAACAAGGGCCAGATTCTGATCTCAGCGGTGTCATTGCAAATATGGATAATTACACTGATTTCAACTAATTCCAGAGGTGACAATCTTGCACCACTAAAACTAGTGGTAAAACTCTCCATGATTCAGTGGAGCTGAGAAATCACCTCACCAAGACACAACCGCAATGCATTTTCAAATGCCAGCATGTCAGACTCCAGAAACCCAGCTGTGTCCTTGCCTGCATCCCAGTCAGTAGCTTTAACCCAAATGAGATGTCCTATAGTTGCAGCTGAATCGAATACTGTATGCTTTAAAGTGAGGTGCTTTTGGAATTTGAATAGTTGCGAAAAATAAATCAGTTCAGCTCATTCTCATATGCCAGTTGGCACACAAGACAACAGGACTGGAAAGGTACATCTAGGGCCACAGAATCTGACTCTGCTTGGTTGTAAGCACCATCTCAAGCTCCTTCACAAAAGGGGAACATCATAGTGGTACACAGCATCTGAGATACATTCTCACTGGGGACTTGTAAAATGTCATTAATATATCCTTATCTCTTTTAGCCACTAGTTCATATGGCCTCTGCAAACACAGGTGCAAAAAGAATCAGGTCATTGATTTGGAGTCAACTTGCAGTTGACTGTGAAATTAAATGTAAACTGTACACAGATACTTTGGGTAAATTTGTGGCATTTGAGAATAGTTAGCTTTCTGTCAATATTTTTATTTCAAAAGTATTTAGAAAATGGGTAGGTGAAATCTTGTTACTTAGATCATAGTGCACTGAACAATAACGTATCTCTATCATCATCATGGTATTAAGACTTGGTCATATCTAGCAATTTAAATGATCAAATAACAATTATTCAGATGCCACCATCTGTAAAGCTTCTTGAATAATCTATAGTCAGTGAAGCTGGTAACACCAGTAATAACCTAAGAACACAGGATAAAAACTGTGTGCCCATAAATAGCCACGATGAAACCTTGGCTTAGTAAGCGTTACTAAGTTGCATGGTAGCAGGAGAATTGATAGTGGGAAAAGATGGCAAGCTACTTTCACATTGGTAGTCAGTGGTGTGTTGAGACATGAGCCCATGGGGATAAGTTCAGGTACCCACTCATAGGGATCCTCCCTGGCCAGCAGCTCCTGCGCCCCACTGCCAGACAGACAGGGTGCACTGTCTGTCCGTTGGCATGTGTGCAGATGACTCACCATCCCACGTGCAGCACATCCAGTCACCCTGCACACAGGGCGTCACTGGCTCATGCTCCGCGGCCCTGCCTGGGGTCCTGAACACTGCGCAAGGCTCTGCAAACAAGTGCTCGGAAGTACTACCCCAGCATAGCCTGGCAGTGCTGGTCATATTGGGAATCAGGCTACTTGATTCCCTGCTCACCTGAATTAGCAGTAAGTAAGTACACATGGAGACCTTCAACATGTTTGTCTCGGGATACAAATCTACATCCCACATCATGCTTCACAAATTAAGGTATTCATAGCTGAGCGGTGGGAAGGAGGCATGGTGACAGGTAATATGAAATAATATTGCAGCACAGACCGTAGGCTGGGCCTTGCATACATGTGATGCTACGAATGGCTCTAGCACGTGACCAGACACCCTTCTGAACCAGAGTACATAGGTCCTGTGACTGTGCATGAAAAGAAGGATCAGTAATTTCTGAGGTGAAAAGACTTCTGCAAATGGAGATAAACTCTGCCTGCATCTCCAGTCAGTACCAAACAGTTGCAGATGCTGCAAAACATTTCCTGTGCTCCAGTGGCATCATCTCTACATCACTTACTTTCTCTTATATGCACACACGTAAGTCAGCATGCAGGAATACAGTGTCCTTGGTGCATCCCCTCCACTCCTATGTGCTTTCAGCTGAAAACCTTTGCCTCAAGTGCAGTGATTGCTTCAAAATATGTCTCCTTCCTGAAGCAGGGGACTGAGTGGAGAGGTGCTGCAGGATGCTGTTTGCACTGCTGAGTGTGAATGTTGGAGAGGGCAGGGGCAAAAGAAGGGTGACACGTGGCACAACTAATTTCTTTTTTCCAACCTGCCTTCCCCTTCAGTGCTGGAACTCAGAGGTGTTCATTAGAGGGAAGGACAAGTAATTTTCTCCCTTTCAGAAATTAGCTGGAGATGTCCATTTTGCTGTCAGTGATGTTTCCAAGCAAAACTACAGCTGAGTGTAAACCTCAAGAACCACTAGACTGACCCAATGTCATTGCCGTTGAGAATCATTGATTAAATGGATCGTGATTCAAAGCCAAAACTGATCGTGTTTCAAAATTCTGGCTTGTTTTTGAGTGGTCCCATCAGCTTATTCTTCTCCTACACAAAAATGATATGCAGCCATGCTGTTACAGACCAAATGATGCAAAAGGATTTCAGCACTGTTCCCACCACACTCTCTAGGCTGAAGCATCCCTTAAATAGCCCATGGGCAACGCACAGCCCCATCCTCCCACAGGATCTGCTGGGCTCACTGTGCCCCCTGCTACTCAGTGTGACATGGGGATGTGGCTCACGTCATAGAAGGAGATAATGGAGAGAAAGACTACGTCAGCCTCTCTGCACTTGGGACTTTCTCCAGCTAGCAGGACAGGGCTGCCCTGTCATGACTTCTCTGGCATTCCTGATGCCAGGAAACAGTCTGCTGTGGAAACATGGGTTATGTGGAAAAACAGCTTGGTCAGGGATTCACTCAGCTGGTCAGGGACTCACCCTCTCTTCCCATGAGAGACAAGTGAACCTGTACCATGAGCTGGGCACTGCCAAAGTGCATGGGAACGTGGAGCTGTGCACTCTCACCAGAGCCCATCTCACTATCATGGGCTTCCCATCGTCAGATAAGGCATTGGGTTTTACAACTCCCTGTCACCGTATTAATAAATAGTTATCTGTCTTGAAAGTGTTTGTGCCTTTCCTATGGGGATCCAAAAAGAAGTGGAACCTCCCAGTGCAAAACAAGGTGAGGGGGATGAAAATAGTGGAGTGAGAAGCAGCTAGGGAAGCTACAGGGTGTCCTTTTCCTGCTGGGCTCCAGCCTACTCTTTGGAGAAGAGATAAGGCTAGGAACAGTAAAAAAATATGTTTGAAATTTCTGTGATGTTTGTCCTTCTTTGCAATAAAACTTAACGAGGGTTTATACCAATTGTCCTCAGAAAGATTTACAGTTTCCACACATTTCTGTTTTATTTTGCGACTTGTGGTGGGTGTTGTCAGCTTCACAAATTGAGCTAATAAATATTACAGCCATAGGTCTCTCTGATAGTATCATATTTCCATGTGTTTCCATTCCCTTGCATCTCCTGGCAGCATGTGACATTGCCTGGGTGTGCCAGCAGTGGCTGCCTACAGGTCCTCTGACCTCAGTATCGGGGTAGATGAGAAACAGACCATTGAATATTGTGAAACGACTGTCTCATTCTGGGAAAGCATCTGTAGAAAGTATCTTGGGAGACTGCCCTCCAGGCTTCCACCTTGAATTTTTCCATCATTACTAATGCTGGTACAACTCCAGTGATAGTAGCAGGGGCTACTGCTGGCAGTGGGAGTCTGCATTGCCGCAGCGTGTCCGGGTTCATGCTAGGTGACACAAGAACAGGAAGGCTGAAGACCTGTTTACACAAGCCTCCCCCCACCACTGCAGAGGCATCTGCGGCCACAACCATGCTACATTGCAGGGAAGGAAAAAAATGTTGGGTGGAGGTTCCTGGAGGCTGCTCTGCATGCACAGGGCTGGCTAGCTGCAGGAAGGAATGTCCATGTGTTGAAGGCACTACCTGAAGTGCAAGCCCTGAAGCTTGGCCCATGGGGTGAAGTTGTCCCCAAAGTGCTCAGGAGGGGAGGCCAAATGCCTGAGTGTGGCCCCAGACTCTCACCCGTGCAGTCCAGACAGGTGGGATATAGAAATCTTCTCTAGCAGCAGGTGACCTGACCTTGGCTGTTCCTGAGCTCTTGGCTGGTGAGCCCAGGACAGGAGGTGTGGGGGCCGGAGCAGCCGCTCGCCCTGCCAGGTCCTCCATGGCACCAAGCTGCTTCCAAACCAGCAAACTCTGCAAATCATGCTCCCCCTTCTCAACTTCTACCTAGACTCTGACGTTGGTTTTATCATCCTAGCCACTTCCTTGTGCATGGAAATTGGTCCTGCTTTTCTGCTTCGCTTTGCTTTCTAGACAAGTGAGGGAGTATCTATGTTCCCCCACAGCTCTTCCCAGAGATTGAAATGAAAGCTGAGATTTCTCTTTTTACAGTCCCCGTGTCTTCTCAGTGCATAGGAATCACATTTTGAGAGTGATGTGTATCGTAGCCCTGATTATTTACATTCATTGCCTACTTATTTTTATTTGCGTCTGAATTTGTGGGCTAATTACACAGGCACACGCACACAGACAGAAACCACTTTGGCCCATTCCCAGAGATAAACTAACCTAAAGCATGCATTACTAGCATGCTCAAAGGTTTGCTCTACCACTTATCTGATAGATCTTTAAAATAAAATGGTTTAATACGCCTTCAAATGAAAATACAGAACCACCATAACAAGGGTTTCCATGCTGAAGGCAACCAAATCACAACACATCAAAGTCTTTCCTAGCATAAGTCACACCACCTTTGGGTGCCCATCTGAAGCTTCAGAAACCACAGCCCTCCTCTGCATGGACACTGACACACCACGTGGTATTTCTCACCCTGAAGTAGGTGTCAATCCTCCCACCTTGCCATGGTCCTACTACTCTTGCCCACTGGTTGCATTTAAATGGTGATGCTTTTTTGATTGCATCATTGATAGAGCACCTGGACAGTCCCAGAAGGAAGGTCCAGCCATGTAGGAGACTCTTTGCATTGGGAAGGTGCCAAGAGCTTCTCTGTCTCCAACATTCTGAGCCATGTCCTTTTCCACCAAATATCCTTTTAACCTTGTGGGAGCCTGACCAGGGAATCTAAAAGCCTTCTATAAAATACACATTTAGGGAAAAATATTCTGGACCATACCCTTGGAGGAGACGCTGTGGTGTGGCTGTGGGTGAGCATGGGTGCACCCAGCTGGAGGGGAGCTGCTGGCTGGGAGCAAGTGAGGAGCCATGGGGGAGCGGGGCGAGTGGTTAACCTTGCTTTTTAAAAGCTACTTATTCAGTGGGAAAACATGAGCAGGAATTTTGGAAGCTTATGAACATTATTTAAGAGAGCTTTGAAAGATTTTCCTTCTTTATAAGAAGAGAAAGCCAGGCCAGAAACCTGCCTTCCCTCTGCTGTGTCAGGTTAGTTGGAGCAAGTGCCTTGAAGGCAGAAGGGAGTGTTTTATGGAAATACCTCCGGACTGTCGCTCCCAAGGAAGGCAGGCAGGGGACTCTGGGCACAGGTAGGACTGGACATACTTCACTTCTGGCAAGCCGCTGATCTGGATGCCAGCACTTTCCATGTATTCACTGAACTCAGAGAACTGCCAGAAGGTTTTGGGGGTTTAAGAATTATGTTTTCATTGTAACTGTGATTAATTTTTGTTTTTAAAACTTGTACTTCACCAAAAGACCAATGTTTGGGGTTGTCTTCAGTTAGCCTTTAAGGTCTGTCATGTAATATTAAACATTTTTCTTTCTACACTGTGGTAAGAAATACGACTCAGTTTAATGTTTGGTAGCATCTCAGCTGAGTCTATTAAGGATGTCCAAAAAAGATGGAAATTGAAATAGTGAAATATACATCAAGAAGAAGACAGTGTGAATTTTTTAAAGTCAGAACTTGAATAATTTTTATTAAATAATAGTGATCAAGCCTTATAGAAGCAACTAGTGATTTTGGGTGTCTGGTTCTGCAGGGGCATTTGTACCCTGGAATGAAAAGACATCAATACTTTCGCAAATAACTCCCTTCTAGAGTGCAACATCATATATGTACTTATGTATCCACACTTATATACTAGCTGAGATAGGACTTAAGAAATAACAATATAATGGAAAAAAAGATTCCCTGCTTTCACAGTTTGGAGTTTTGTGGCCATTGGAAGCAAAGAGTTATCTGTTTGAAGCATTGCCATGGCACACTGGTATATACTAGCCAGAGACTGGCCTATTTTGATCATAATGCAGTAAGTGTATGTACATATAAAATATTCATATAACACATTTTTATCTTTCTGTACCAAAAAGCTTACCATTGCTTTGCCTTCGGATGCTACCTTCTGTAATTTTGAAGGGTAAATCCTCCATGTTTTCATGCAGCATCGGCCAGGCAGGAAGGTCCATTTCCTTCTCTCACCTGTCCTTCCTCCAGGGTCAGGGCACGCCTGCTCTGATGCCTGCGAGGGCTCACATACCCCCCCTCTGCCTCTAGTTTTGCTTTCAGCTTTCTTCCTACTTGAAATGTCCTCTTTGTGTCAGGGAACCAAACAGCTCCTGGTTGCATCCAGCTCTCTAGCTGCCAGCACCAGGGCAGAGGTGCTATCGTTGCTCTGGCACAACCAAAATGTTCCTGGCGGTCACCACTGTGAGGAGAGCACAGCAGAAGAGAGAGGTTAGTGGGAAAACACAGCACATGCTGCAATGGGTCTGGTGGTCAGGTAAGTGCTTAGGAAAAGGTTACAGGATATAGTGATAAAACCACCTCTGTGATGTCTACGATGTAAGCTCACAACTGCAAAGCCATACTCATGGTGACTGCAAGTTCAGAGGCACCTTTGGAGGATTTGGGTGTAGAAACACTGAGAACAACAAAGGAAAAAGTCCTCCCAAAGTTTAATTTTGTAGAATACAATTTTTAACCTATAAAACCTGAATAAGTTTAATATCTCACATCAAGGTGAAAGGAATTTGCCTTATCCCCAATGTTAGGAAATGTCAGGACAACTCAATCTCCAGACAGTGCTGTCACCCTTTGAAAGCATTTTTGTGGTCAGCGTTTGCTTCTACATTTAATATTAACTTCAAAGCAATTTTTCCCCTTTTCTAAAGAAGCCAGGCTTTGGGTTCATAAATAAATAGAAGGCGGCAAAGTAAAGGAGACAAGATCTTAACACTTCCCAAAGCAAAGGAGATTAAGAAGTTTTTAAAAACTGCTTTATGAGCCATGGACTCATGGCCTTCCCTTCATCTGTGTGTCCACAGGAATGAAAAATGGCATATCTAGCTGGAAAGATCCTTTTTAGATGGTGAGATTCTTTTAAAATTGTAAGCTTTCTTGAGAAGGCAGACCCCACCTTTCACTTCCTGGGCCAGGCTTAATGTACTACTGGCACTTAATATACAATGCCAGGGACTATGGACCTATGTTTTCATCTTTTAGTGATGGCTCAATACTATTTATCTGTATGAATTCCATACTTCCCAGCCATAAAACCTGAGATTTGTATAAATAATAATGGAGACACTACAAATTATGCCCCCCCACTTTCCCTGGCATGCACTGATGTAAAAAAGCACAATTGCTATCACCCTGTTTTGAGTCATTAAATGATAAAAATTTTCATCTGAAGATGGCACTGATGAAATGAAATTTGAGCTTGTGGACTGTGGTACCAGGATAGATGAATTACAGTGTTCAAAAGTAAAAGGAAAGCAAAGGGCTTTTTTGCTCATTTGTGATACCACAAAAGCCCTTTAAAAAGCTAAGCTTTGATTCCAGTGGTGGGCTAAGCCTGAAGAATGAACCAAGCCAGGAGCCCATCTGAATGGCAAGACTCCTGTCCCTCAGAGGTGCTTTTCGTCCCTGTCAGACATATTGGGGATAATCCTGCTGCCTATTTGTTGGAGCTGCTTTCCCAAGATAGTCAGAGAAACTGTCCTGCAAAGACTCTACATCAAGTAAGTCTCCATGGACATGATGCACATCCAAGCTAATCAACGAGAAAGGCTGGAAGGGACTTGGAAGGCCAACTCAACATATCCTTGAGACATGTTTGTTCAACTGGTTCCTAAGGTTTATAGCAATGGGTGCTTCACTGCTTTGCCAGCCAGTGAACCTCAGCACTTCACTATCTGTAGTGTTAGGAAGGTTTTTCCTAATGTGCTTAGCCTGAGTCTGGGTGCAATTAAAGTATGTTGCTGCTTCTTGACATGATAGAAACATCAATCAGACGTTTCTCTTCTTGGGAATGGCCTTTTACACACCTGAAGGTGGTTTTCCTTCAGAGTCCCTAGCCCAACTCTTTTGATATTTCTTCAGTCCCTCCTCAAAGAACATTTTGGATCATTTGCCTCTGGGATGTCTCTGAGAGGTCCTCACTTTCCTTGATGTGGAGTAGCCAAGCCTAAGTGCATCCTTGCAGCTGAAGCTGGACTAGTGCTTCATGGAGCAGAAGGATGCCTGCAGATACCCAGCAAGCTGTGCTTCTGTATAGGAGCATATTCCAGACACCCAACACAAAGTCTGACTTCTTTGCCACAGCATGACAGGGTTGACTCACTCAGCCTGTGATCCATTATAATGCTTGTCCCCTTTTCTGAAGAACTGCTCCCTAACAAGTTTTTCTCCATCTTGTGCTTTTGCTTGACTATTGCTACCTAAATTTAACACTTTGCACTTTTCTCTATTAAATTTTCCTTTATTTCTTCAGCTTGTCCAGATCAAATTGAATTCAAGCCTATCCTCCAATCTGCCAGCAAGCTCTGCAGTTTCATGAAATCTGTAGCTGTAGTAAGCATACTTTCTGTTTCATCACCTAGCTCACTAAAGGGGGAAAAAAAAGCAGTGTGTTTAAGACAGAACCTGGCAGGAGCAGGTTTTATATTTGAGATATCTTTTGATTTTAGCATTGAAACACTAAACTCTTCCCTGGGTATAGTACCCAGTCAGTTATGCACCTACCCTCTGGTATTTCTCCATAGATTGCTTATGAGAACGCCATGCACAAAGGTGACAAAAATCTTACTGAAGTCAAGCTAGACAATCCTGCAAGACCATGTGAACATACCAGCCTGCTGGCAGTTCTCTGCCCTTTTCTATACCTGCGTGGCTACGCTGGGGAATGCGTTGCCCAGGCTGTCACAGAGGTCTGAGGTATTCATGACTCAAAAAAGGTTTAGAAAAACTCATGGGGGGTGTTGGTGGCTGTTCATTATGATGGCACAAAAGCCATCTCCTGCAGAGAGACCCTGATGATAGCTAGAGGCTGAGGGGTAGAGCAGAGGCCCTGCCTAGCACCACCTAGAAGTACATCTTGATGGATTATCTATTAATTAGGTTAATATTCACTTGTGGTGGATAATGAAAGTCTGATTTCATGAATCCGTTGACCATGTTTTGATCTAGATTTACCTAAACCAGGTGCTAAAAACCAAACACCCAGTGAAGTCTGAAGGATCCTAAATTCATGCACTGACATTTTGCTATCCCTTCTTTAAAGGCTCCATACCACTTACATAATGCATAATGTAACATGAGTGTTGGTAGGTCTCAGTATGAAAAAGTGAAATCTTGATTTCTATTATTTTTAAGTGGATTTTTTTTTTATGTAAAATTGTAAGCCAGAAGCATGTGATTGAAAGGCCAGTGTAAGGTAACAAATGTTAATTTCATTGTATGGCATGTTATAAGTTGGAAGTGAAAGCCAGAAATCACAAGCTTTTCAATGTGACATGTAATATGATTGCTTTTAGATATTGGTCTGCTTTATTTCCAAGATTTTAAAAATTACATTGTGAATACTCATACTGTTCATAATAAAACGATTGCCTGAGATGCAGAAATTCCATTTAGCCTTTTCAATGAAGCACTTAGTGGGCTTTGTACTGGGTGGGCACGACCTTAGAAAAGGCCTATCATTTGACTATGAAAACATGGCTTAGTTCCAGTGCTAACAACATAGCTCTGCTAAAATAACTTTGGTGGCTGCAACGACCTATAATTTTTGTAAAATCATCGAAAAAAAGTGTTTTCCTTACAGCAGTGTTACTTGTGTATGGGATAATTTTTTCATACACATTAATAATATTGGTTTGATTAGATATTTTTAACAAAAACAGTGAACAAGCGTCTCTGGATGCTTGTTCCAGTGAAAGGTGAAAGCACTCAGGTCGCACGTTAGCAGTGCTCTCTACTTGATTCTATTATCTCGCCATTTTGCTTTTTTTTGTGAATCTCAACACAGCAATTTGAGCCACATCAGTCATATACTACCAGATGGTATAAAAATATGATGTGAAGGAAAATATGGCATTGTGCACTCAGAATTATAACCTGAAAAAGGCACTGGTGGAATAGAAATCATTCCTCTGACCCTGTTCCCACTCAGCCTGGTTACGGAGCAGTCTCACTCTGAGTACCTCAGTACTAATTCCTGATTGCCACCAGAGTGAATCTGGCCCTGGGAATAATATATTTGCCATCAGTTCACAGTGTCCAGTACCTGTTCTTCATTTCAGTTGATGGGGGTGGTGAGACTGACTATCTTTCTAGGCTGTATCCTCTAACTTATGTCATCACTGACGTCAATGAAAAGAAGAATGTAAAATGCAGCCATTTCAGCTGAATTGTGAGCCACTATGACTGCATGAGGTGGAGGGCCCATGACAAGTATGCATGCTCACTGCAAAGGCAACAGAAGAGGTGTTTTTGTGTCGACTCCAAAGGATTTGGATGAGGGTAAATGCCTTTTTCACTTTTTGGTTCCATTTGCCTTGATATAATCCTGCTATCCAAAACCCCAAGGGGAAATATTTCAACACAGAGACTGTCTTCAGTGATTAAACTGTCATGAAACACAGACGAAGTTGGTAGGGTTGATTGGCTCTCACTGTGCCTTGACGCAGCTGTGGCCTGGATGAAGCAGAACTGGTTATGAGTCAATCAGACAAGGATGGGATCATGCCAGAGGTCAGGGGAACCAGCTCGTTAGAGGAGAACAGACAGCTATTTTCTCCTTCAGGTTTTCTTATTTTTAATGCTGGTGATTTGTGACACTTGCCGAATGAGGAAGGCATCCCCACCACAGTCCCCATCATCATGAACTGGCGTTACTCAGCACGGTACTGCTGGGGCCCAGCACCTCCAACCCTCACCTTCAGCAGGGCCAACGCAGGGCCCTGAAGGAGCTTTTTGCAAGAGATGGTCAGAGCCTGGGGAGTTACTTCTGCACACAGACCAGGAGCTCATTTTAAGAGTTTCCTGTACGGCTTCATCACTGGAGCATCTGCAAATCAGGGAAAATGTTGGTAAATGTGATGTCTGTCATTCCACCTCTCAGCTCTGCCCCATTTTCTTCTTTGCACTTTTTTTTATCCATCCTGAGGGAACTGCATCTCAGCCACCTCAGACAGTGTCCTTCCTTGTGTAATAGCAAGGAGGTTTCAATTGCTGACTCTGAGACAATGATGTGCTGCTGAAAAGTGAGGGGACTGCACTCTGGATCTAAATTTCTGTCTTGGTTCACCAAAACCCTTGAGTTGTTGACCAGCAAATTATGCAATGAAGCTTGTTTATTCTCCATATGGGGCACAATGTGCAAGGAGGTGCTGGTGAATTCTTCTTTTACAAGGGTTTGAAAGGATCTGGAAAGACTGTTGGATACTACTATGAAAAGACTGCTTTAAACACAAACATATGTATTGCAGCAAAGGTTAAAGACGCTTCAAAATTCTGAACTAATAAAGTAAAACTGGAACGATGTGCATATCAATAAAGGCAAAGAAACTACACCCATGCAGCTTGGCTTAGTGGTCCTTATGTGCTGTGGGAGGGTCCCTAAACAGGAATGAATTCACTCTCTGGTTGGGTTTTGTTAGAGTTCAGAAAGAAACTCAGCTAGCTGAGATACAGCTGATACAGACTGATACTACTCAAATGGAGTCTAAGCTGTAACTTACATAAATCCTGTTAGCGGATTAAACAGCCATAATTGAAAGGTCTTGATTTGTAGGCACCAGGCTCTAAATTAGCCACTAAAGTAGAAGGCAGTGAGTTTAAGAACCTGGCTGGGAACACCCATCCCGTAGTACATGTATTTGCCAGTAAGCCTCTATTAAGGGACCAAAGGAAGACAACACAGCTGTGACCGATCAAGTGGAAGAGAAGTAATACAAAACACCCAGCAGTTTTGTTGCTTCTAGAATATCCTGGGGGGATTAAAGATGTAAATAGTAGGCAAGAGAGTCTGAATCTTGGCCTTTCAGTAAATGGTCACCTTTCTGTTAGTGCATTTCTTAGGTTTTGCAGTGTTCCTGCAAAAGTGTTCTCAAGTTCCTTGGGCTGATTCAGGCTCATACACATCTTTTCCAGCATGTAGGCCACCTCCCCTGTTTACTATAGGGACCCTATTTTTGAAGGTTAATTGTGGATGCTATGTCATAATCATCTGCATCAATATCAATTATCTTTTATAGTTGCCTGTACTTAAAATGTGGAGTTCAGCTTTGCATTTAACACACTCCTAAACTATCTGTAATTCCTCTTTAAGCTTCCTCTCTTCCCTCCAGTTAGTTGATTTCCTTCAGTATTTCTTCACCAGAATATTCATTCTGTGCTCATTGTTTTTTATCACATAGTCCAACAGGCTTACATGTACACTATCTGTTTTGGTAAAGCCTGTCTGTTTCATGTGCTTGGAAAAGCTGCAAATAAATGGCATATTCCTTGTGTTGGGAGGAATGCATGCAGAATATCACATTAATCTCTAAATACAGAGCTTCTTAAGCTTTCTGATTCTCACTGGAAAGATATGTGGCATGAAAACTTAAGAGAGGTTGAAGACTGTTTGAGGATGGTTATCTAACAGCATATAAATAGCTGGGAGCAAATTATCTCATGACAACATCTTGTGATGCACTTCGTGCAGAAGTGTCTGGCTGTTAAATGGTCACACTGCAATGCTGGCTAAAGTTGTGGCCGAGTTTCTTCTGGAAGATGAATTTTCTAATGAAAACCCACAAGCACTTTGAATAATTGCTAACAATAACCTGGACTATAGTGCTTCAATTGTACAGTTCAGGAACATTAAACCTCTTAACCTTTGAGTTGCCTACTTGATTTTAAATGAATATGATACTCAAGATGATAACAACTGTGCTGCTTCGTTTTTTATTAAGGACACACATGATTTCTCCCCTGCACATTAACAGTCTCATTATAATAATAAAGAATGGCAAAAATACAGGTATCAAAAGATTATTAGTACCTTCTAGACACAGTCTTTTCACAGTTCCTGTTTCTGGAACTACACCACTCTAATTAGTGTAACAACTATTGCTACATTCAGAGTGTCAACAATAACATTTGATGACACAGAAACCTTGAAGAGACTAATTTCATCCATTGTTCTGTCTGGAGTTTGTTTGGAAAAATCTGTTTCATGTCTGCTCTTCCCCTGTGTTTCTTCTACAGTGTGCAGAGAAAAGCAGCTACAATAGCACCCATTTTTGGGGTCAAGGTAAATTGATCTGTACATCATAGGGAAAATCTGCCTTCTTCCAGAACGCCACTGCGCAAACGTACTGCATCCAACACGAACCATGCTGTTGAGGTTAGATGCATTTGCATGCTAAAAGATCTCCTCTACATCAAAATGTAGGTGCCACACAAAAGAAAAGACTGGCCAAGAAGAAAAAAACATGTTTTGGTAACAACAATAAAGGCAGGTCAGGTTTTAGTAATGGATAAGATAAAGTATTTTGCCCAGATTCAGCTAACTCTAAGTATAAAGTGTAACATTCGTACGACAGGACTTAAAATAGATACTGGCTGCATGAACTGAAACTCAAAGGACCTTTGAGAAGGGTGCCCAGCTTGACTGCCCTGAGCCTCAGCAAGGGGAATGGAGAGAAGGCAGGTTGCAGCCACACTACGTGCTCTCAGGGCAGCCAAGCTGCAGTAGCCCATAAGGTGTTATCAGAGCAGCATCAATGCGGCCATGAGAGATGAGATGTACAGGGCTCAGTTCCCGTGAAGTGCCGTGGCTGCATAAGTCCAACTGCATGCCTGGCGCCAAACAAGCATGGGGGCACTGCTTCTGGCCCTCAAACAAGCGGCATGCTGCAGCACGGTGCCTTTATCCTATCCAAAATCCTGTTGGATAACCCCAAATCTGAAACACGAGGCAATTTTCTCCAAAATAAAATAATTTTCACTTAAAATGCCTAGAAATGCTCTTACCACAAGAAAGATTTGACGAGCAGGCACAGACCAGATTAATTAGCTTGCTTGCAACTCAGAGCAATTCTATGCATCAAGGTTGGAGAGAGGCAAAGAAGCACTTGTGTTTTTACATAAACACAGTGTAAAATTTCAGCCCACCCTCAGGACATGATCGATTCTGCCAGTCACGTTCTAGCCACCCTTCTCTGTAACTCAAGGTAAGCTACAAGCGCAAAGGGTCTGATTTTTAAGAGGGTTAAATATTGCTACACAATCCTCACCGGATGAGCTCATTAAATGGAATTTTTCTCTTCCATTAGATCTCTCCTGGTTTTATAAGCCTCCTCCTTTTCAAGTCCACACCTCCTTCAGATCACCGTTCCAGCATTTCAGATATTATCGTTATTTACATGCAGTAGATTTGGACTAGATTCACAAAAAGGTTTACTCACCTAGCACCACTTACCTGCCACTGTACTTCTCAGCATCACCATTTGCATTCCCACTGAGCTGCTGCATATGCCCGGAGGTGTCTATTTCCCTGCCAGAAAAATTCCTAAATATTGGCCCAGAGCTTGCCAAGGTCTTAACTGTGTGAGCCTCTAAGCACCTAAATCACATCTAAGCTCTTTTGGGATTTGCAAACAAAGCATTACCCCCTGCTTGCCAGGCCTGACCTGACATGCATTTTCTGGACACACCTTCCAGATCAGGCACCATGCAAACCTCAGTAAGAAAAACGGTGGACAGTCTCCGTGGTTCAGTGGTCAGAACACCCACACAGCATGTGTGAAATGAGATTCATCTCCTTCGAGCGAGGGGAGCCTGTCTGCCTTACAGGCTCTAGTCTCAAGTAATTTCTGTGGTTGAAGGTACTCCTGCTCTTGAAGATGCCCTTGTGGATGGGCCAGTCAGGAGGTACTCATTGGGCCAAGTGGGGAGAAAAGTAGGAGAGAAATCAAGTGCAATCAGCATGGATGAAAATGCTAGCAGTGGATTTGCTGAACTGAAGAGAGAACTACCCTCTTTCTCCGGCTGTATCCTCTCTGAAATGGTCAGCATGGGCACTAACTGTACAAGAGAGGACTTGCTGATGTAGAGACAAGAGATAGGCTGTCTACCAACTTGGACAGGTCAGCAAACTCTTTTTGAAGGACAAGACTTACACTTTTCTATCTCCTCATCATTTCCTTCTGCTTGCTTTTTGTTGGCCCTTTTTTTCAGCACAACAGCCTTAGGACACTACATAAAGAACTTCAGTTCCAGCAGGCAACACCACCAGAGACCTTTTGACTTTCCTCTGGAAATTACTCGCTGGCCTTAGCTACTGCATTACCCAGGCTTGAAGTGCCCATGAATAGGGTTGTGTGTTCCCATGACACTTCCTGGTCGGGACAGCATGTGTAGGGCTTGTCAGGTCTCAACAACTTGGTTGAGCATTAGTGGACCTCCTGTAACATCATTCGTAGGAACACAGGGCATCCACTATTACCAAATCCTGCTCATTATTTTGCAGGTACCACCCTTCATCTTTCACTCTATCTTAAAAGCACTTGGGATTTTAACTGCCCCTTCCCCTGTCATCATATCCTATCCTTGTACTAAAAACCAGAAGAGATATTTTACGTCTGCCAGTGGTGAGTGCAGCTGTACCAGCACTGGCTGTTTTGCTTGGAGGGTAGAGGCAAGAGAGACAATGTTTAACAACTGCAGAATTCTGGCAGAGGACAGAAGGAGATGGTTGGCCTCCAGACTCTTGGGAATGGTGAAAGGAGAAAAAAATGTTGCCTCTCTCGCTTCAGGACAGCTATGTAGGTTGCTGGGTACTGTCTGAAAGTATCCTCAGTGTCTGAAGGCTAACTCAAATTGTATTCTAAGTGGAATGAAGCAAGTTTCCAGGAACTTAAAAACATCACGGGGCAGATGAAAGGGCCCTTCATGCCTGTTGTGACTTCCCCACTACTCTGACTGGATAACTGTCCCATAGCTTCTCTGCTTTCTTGGTTAGATTTACTGTGCTGTGAAAGACGCAAAGACCAAGCTGTTCAAGAGTAGATTTCTGGAATTTAAGTCATAATTATTTTAATATTTCTTAAAAACCATTCCAAGTCATTTCAGATCAGTTATGGACCCAGCCTTAGTGTAAAATGAATTTGCACAATCACTACGGGTTTCATAACCTGTATGGACACAACTAACCGGGAATAGAAATGTTTGGAAAGTATTTCCACCCACATTAAAGATAGCAACATTTGCAAAATGGTGATGTGTGTCTGATATGCTTGGGGAAGATGTCCATTGCTCTATCTCATGACAGGATATAGGACCTGATCCACAGTGAGCACTCCACAGCCCTGGATGGAGAAGAGCAAGAGGGCAGCTACGGCTGCACAAACTGTGGGGGTTGCTCATCCTGAGCACCTTAACAAAGAGCTTTCCCAAATCCATCCTCTACCACCATCAGTAGCACCTCTACTGAGGTAGAGACCTCCTCTACTTTGCTTCTGATTCTACTTACATTGAATTGAATGGAAAAACTCTTATTCTCCTTAGAATCACTAAAAACATATATGGTTTGTAGGGATCTCTGGAGATACCACAACCCAAGGCAGAATGGGCTGTTACTGTCATCCAGTCCTGACTGATCTCTTCTTAAAGACCATACCCTTACTCTTCATGAATTTTTCCCACTGAAGTTCAAGCCTTGCTTTATCCCCTACAAACATGCAGGACAAATCTTTCCTTTCCTCTTTGCAGCCACCTTCAACATAGACTCATTTTGTCACCCCTTAGCATTTTTTTGAAGGCTAAGAAACCCCAATGCTTCTGCCCTTTCTTCAGAGATCCTGCTTCCTCCAGCCCTTCTCAGAACTGCTCCATGAAACCTTCCTGGTTGTCCTGTGAATGTGGCACACAGGACTGGAAACAGCATTTGCAGCACCATGAAGTCCAGCAGCCCAAAGGATGAGACCTTGACATATGCCTAGACAGTCAATAGCACAATCTCAACTGTAGAATAGGGATAACTTTAAAAAAAAAAAGAAATGAAAAGAAGCTTCACGTGCAGGCCTCCCATCCTTCAAGAAATTGCTTTGCTCATCTGAAAGCCCCTTCTCTGACCAGGCAAGGCATGCTTTGCTGGATGTAAGGTAGAGGGATTCAGACACTGTTGGCATCTGATATCTTGCCTGATAAAGCCTGATGTGCGTGAAGAGGGCAAGGAGAGGGCAGCATGTGGGTCCTGACCAGTGCAACAAGCTGGGTGCATACAGTCATGTTTGGCTGCTATTTGCTTGGCTCTGAGACAGAAAGTGGTATGTCAGCAACAGCAGGAGGCAGTTGGGAGGAGGCAGAGCGTTTTGGGTTGCTCCTGGGATGTCAGGTCCATACACATTGCCTTAGTGCCTTTCTATATTAAAATCTGGAATAAAGGAATATACAAATTCAACACCCAGCAGCTGGGATGAATCAAAAGCAGATTGAGTCAATCCACAGTAAGGGCCTTGCATTTCAGAAGTATGCACACATGGCACGTTATTAAAAATAACTACTCAGAAATAGCTATTCTGGCTCCAGTCAGAGACAACCCAACAGGTCATGTGGTAAAATTCAAATGTAGCCTAGAAGAGTGGACAGGTGAAGTCATGTCATTGGTGAAACCACCACCAACAAAATGTCACCAGTTTCAACAAGACTAAAATCTCCCTCTTTATTTTAGTGTGGATACTCCCATGCGATGGGTACCATGAGAATTTGTAATCATAGATGCTGTGACTGAAAGGACCTGTCAGGTCATCCAGTCTCTTCTCCCAGATAATAAATAATTTGTTCCTTAGTGATACCAGAAAGGAATTACAGCTCATACTGAATTCAATTATCTGCCTAAAAAGGCAATGAGAATCTAAGGACTTGCAAGCAACCTTTATCATCTTATTTATTTCCAGGTGATTTCCTGAAAGTAGTCACAGCTTGATGCTTTTGTGAGGTCCCATAACTCCCTTCTCAGAGAAGATGTATTTAAAGTAATCATCCATTTATGCCATTTATACCTGGCAGATAACTGAACACTAAGCACCATTTTAGATTTGTCTGATAAAAAAATTTGAGAGAGATTTCTGTGAAAATAGGATTTCAATGATATTTTGGGGAAAACACTCTACTTATGCCATTTCTCTAATTTAGATGCTAAATTTCTACTAATGGACCATGGAATAGAGTCATGTGTGAGGCTTTGGTGTGCCATGAGCTCCTTTACACAGGGAGTGGGCGTGTCAATTAAAAAGAAGTGTTTCTCTCATTTTGCACTGAGGTTCCCGCAATGCCATGGAGTTCAACAGGATTTCAGCGGCACAACCAGGAGAGTTGTGTCGTGAATCAGACCCTGAGCTAACAGCCTATTTTAAGTCATGTTCAAACTGTGTTAATTGGCAAAAGATAAAACATCCACACTGTTTGTTTTGCTGCTGTAAGGAGTTTGTGTTGAAAACCATGACAAAATAATAATTAACAGGCTTCAAGTAATCAATCAATAGTATTTCATGAAAATAAGTTGTAAACTAGAATCTTGGACTCAGCTTTAAAGTTTGATGGTGGTTTTTTTTTGTTTGAGTGGTTTTTTTTGTTTTTTTAGGACAGCAATGATGCAAAGCTGAAACTAAATCCAGGCTTGCACTTGATTAGCAATTCCTTATTGTGGTTTTACAATGTTAAATTTGTACAAACAGATTAAGTGTGTTTTTAAGCTGTTCCTAAATAGCCTGGGAACTAAGAATTAAGTGCAGATTCTGCCCAGCCCCTCAAAAACCAACAGCCCCTTCTCCAAGCCCAACACCTGCTGTTAAAAATACATCACACAATGGCTCTGATCTTATATACCAGCAGATGTGAAGATGCCCAGAGGTCTCTCAGATGTTTGTGTTCCTGGGTCACGTGAGGGCACCAGGAAGGGGAGGGAAAATTATTCTGGAATTCCAGAGGTCACCGCTGGACAAAAATAATGAAAATTGCACACATGTTGAGAAAAATAAAGGGTTCAGAAATCTGGAAATTTGGCCAAGAAGCTTTAATGAGGGTAATGTTTCATCCCTGAATCAAAAAGAAAAGAAAGGAGAATACAAAAAAAAATGAAAAGAAATGTCACCGGGAGAAAGAAAGGACTCTTAGGATGGTCTCTAGCCCCAAGCTGAAAATAATTAAAAAGTTGTAGCCAAAAAAAAGACATGGTGATCCTCTCTGGCAAGGCTTCCCTGGGTGAGCTCTTAAATATTCCAGCCTGCAGCTAGCTGATACATTTTCAGGCTATAATTCAGAATTACCTTTAGTGATCTGCTGCACTTTTTCGTATTCAGAGGAATTTTATTTCCAGCGCACCTGGCTGGTCTGCATATGCTTTATCTGTAAATTTTTAGCCAGGGGAAGAATCTAGAATTTGGTCCCATGATTTTACTTGTGTACTCACCCACATGATAAATCTGATTTTAGGGAGATTATTCACACCAGCAAGTCACTATTTAAATCGGAAAAAGTATTGCAGCTCACCCCACAGTATTCGTCATTTCATTGGTATTAGCCATTTGTGGGTCTGCATCCTTTTCCTTGTGCTGAGCAAGGTCTCGCACAGTCCCCGCTGGAGGAAACGGTGTTTGAAAGGCTCTTGTACACATGTGGAGTGGGATGAAAGCCCGGGCCATGCACGCACAACACATGGCAGCGTTAACAGTGCTCAAAGCTTCTCAAAATAATCAACTGAGCTGCAGTGACACAGCAAAATACATCATAATCACATCAATTATGCAATCACTATTTTGTGAAAACAAGCCTCTGGGATTTCTTTTTAAGTAATCAAAGAAATATCAGACGGGAAAACAATGAACCTTCCTATTACGAACGAGCAAGTCTCCACTGGGGAAGGGAAAAAAAAAGAGAGAGAGAAACTAGCCCCAGACAGGCCATAAAAATGTCTAATTCTGCCTGCAAGAATGTGACCCTCTTGTCTTCAGCCCTGCAAGAGGGCAGAGCTGCTTAGCGCTGGCTTGCTCGTGCCCCCTCCCCACTCATAGGTGCTGCACAGCCCCTTTCCCGGGGATGCCACCAAGGAGATGTTTGTGTTGGGCTTGGCATGGAGAGGGGAGCAGTGCTGGCTGTGTACTGGTGCCCATCACCGTGGATTTCACACCCGGCCCTGCTCCGCCTGCCTCTCAGCACCGCACGAGCAAGCGTCAGGGGCGCATGGTTCCCATCAACTGGCTGGTAAATCCCATCCCAGGAGGAGAGGAGCCTGCAACCCGCATGCGGGGGAGCCCGCGGTGCCCCTGAAATGTGCCGCACAGCCCAGCTCCCCCCGGCCCCCGCAGCAGCCAGGCTGCAAGGGCGCGGCCCCGGGATTTTGCCACGACCACGTGTGTTTTGGCAAACGGCTTTTGCGAAAGCTGGCAAAAGCCCTTACAAAACGCTCACAGCACTGCATGCACAGAGGCCTTAGAGGACGCTGAAATCTTCTCCCCGGCAGACTCATGCAAGTGCTTTCAGCCGCTCCTGCCGAACTGCTCCCAGACCAGGGGTGTGCAGGCCTTGGGGGATGGGTTACAGCTGCTGCAACCGCAGCCTGAATTTGGCAGCAGCTTTGGGAGGAACTATAAAGAAACACTTTGCCCTGCAGCTAAAAAGCCTGATAAAAATCTGTAAGCATATGAATGGTAAGGGGAAAAAAGGGTCAATTCAGTCCTCTCCCTTCCCTCTCACCTTCCTCTTGAATTTCCAGATCATCCCTGATGCCCCTAGCCACTCGGTGGGGCAGTTGGGTGTCCCTCCTGGTCTCCTCGTCCCAGGGCTGACTCCGCCAGGAGCAGCACGGCCGGCGTCACCAATGAACCCGTGGCACCATGTGCTGCTGTGGCACCCAGGGTTCCCGCCCGGCCGATGGCCATCACCCCAGGGAGCTCACGGCCCACGGCAGGGCGAGGGACAGCCACTTCTTGACAGCCACCACCGTCCCTCAGAGGCCGAGGGAGCGATGTCTCCCTGGGACATGGGACAGATGAAGCGGGCGGCGTGTGGGGCTGAGGGTGCCAGCCCTGGGCCCCCCCCTGCCGGGGAGCCCCGCAAACCCCACCCCGAATGGGCCAGTGCACGCCGGGGTAATCTGGCCCCTCGGGGAAGGGATCTGGGAGCAGTGGGTAGCAGGGCCCTGCCTAGCTGACATCAAGCGTGAATAATCGGGCTTTAATGTGGCTGAAAGGTGGGAGGGGTGAAGGCGGCAAACGCACCACCTTTCTGCCCGGGGCCAGGGCACGAACGGCTGCTGGTTCCTACCCCTTCCCTCCGGCCCTCCTTTCAACCTGGGGCTGGGGAGGCAGTCCTTCCCCACCTCTCGCAAAATTCTTTGAGCTCAAAGGAGCCTCATAAACCCTCTCACCCCGGTGCTCCCCGGGTCTCCCCACCTTAACGCGGCCTCTGCTGCATCAGCTCTGCAAGAAGGCTGGGCTCCTGCGGTCATGGCTGCCCCATCCCATCCCAAGTGGATGCTCTCCTCAGGCTCCGCTGAGGGGTGACCCCAAAGGGTTTGAAGGATTCAGGCACCTCCTACCCATTACATTTCATTGGGGGTTGGTGCTTAAACCCTTTGGATGCTTCTAGACAGCCAGCCCCAAGAGTGTCCTCTCTTTCTCCCTCCACTGAGCAGAGGAAAATCCCTACGAAGCTGCCAAGGGTACGTAGAGCATGTGGTTTCTCTGGTGGCACAGGGGACATTTCCCTCCGATGTCCCCTATCACTACCACCTGCAGCACCCCCAGTTTGCTGTCCCTTCTGGGGTGCTTCGGTTCGTGCTCAGCAGGACAAGCTCTTCATGGTAACATTAAAAACTGGGCAAGTGAAATGATCCACGTTTAAAAAATATTAGGGGTTGAAAAAAATAGTTGTTCTTTTCCTTAGCTCGAATAATTTAATTGAGGAAACCTGTTAAATCAGCTTTGCCACCGGAGGAAACGACTCCATGCATCTACCCCTTTCAGTACCAGCTCGTTCTTTTAAAACACAAGGCTAGTAACACGAATGTATAAGATAGTGCTTTGTCTGGCTTCATATTAAATGTCCCACATGAAAAGTCTTCCAGTTCAAGTGCAAAGAAAGGATTTCATAATGCATCCCCATGGCTGCTTTCTCTCCCTCTCCTTCCAGCCTAGCTGTTTCTGTTCCTTTCTTTCATTCTTGTTTACTCCCTTCTTTTTCTTCCAATTTGTGTGTTGCCAAAGTTGCTTATCTCCCTTTTCCATAACCAAACTATACAGATCTGGCTCTGTAGATTCCAGTGCATTAACAAACTACCCAAAGGCAGGCAAACCAATACACAGGAATCCATTTATCTCAGAGTTAGATCTTTTCTTTACACTTCCCTACAAATCTAATTATAGGATTGCTCTACTCTGAAGTCTTTTCGATCTGCGTACATTTCCCCAGCTCTGAAGGATGATGTCGGGGGCATGTGAAAAGATGGGTTACTGTGTTGAGTTTTCTTGTGTTCGAGTTTTGGACTTTTCAGCCTTGCTGTGGAGTGAGGGTGCAAGAAATCTCCCAGTAATTCTCTCTTTAGATTGTGTTTAAATACATCCTAAGAACATATAGCTTGAATCTGCATGGGGAGGGCACTGCGGCTGGGTGCTTGAGCATGGACTACTGCTACGGACCCCAGTGGAAAGCTTTGGACACTCAGCTCTGCTCAGGACTGACCCCTAGAAAAGAAGACTAATATGGCAAATACAAACACATCCTAATCATATTTAAAGTAGAAATCAATACATGTGAGAGAGGTGCCCCTTCCTAAACATTTCCTGTAAAAAGTGATCAAAACAGCAAATTAAATGAAACTTTGACTAATACCCAATAGCAATTCAGAGCTTTTGAGTTATGGTTTTGAAGCAGAAGAAAAGAAAGCTAATTTGACAGAGTGGAGGCGATACAGGACATTGTATTGTACACAGCGCACTGTATGAAGGCCAGCTAATGAATTCAGATAGCTTGAAAGGAAAGGAAAATGAGTGTCTTATGTACAGATGCTTCTCACTGACATTTCATTTATGCTAATTCTGTGTATATACAGTCATATTTCTTCAGCTTAAATTTATAGTAATTCAAAGGAAACCAACAATATGTTAAGATGCAGTTATTAAAAGAAGAACTGGATCTAGAGTTTGCAGTCAGTATTTAGTGCTCTGAAATACCTAGATATCCAAAGAAGCAGGGGCAGAAACTATAATAAGCTTGAGTTAATCAGTCTTGAATGATCTGGCAACTTTCAATTTACTGGAAATTCTGCTTTTGATTTCAGTGATAGTAGAAGAGAAATAAATATGGAAAATTTTTGGAGCTTGGACACTCATAAAGGAAGCCCTGCTTCCAAACCTGATGCATACTTGCAGAGGAAGGTTGAAGTAGCAGCTAGGGCATTGGATTAAGACTCAGAAGAGCTCGGGAGAATTTCAGCTCTGTACCAAACTTCTTCAGTGACAGTGAGGAAACCCTTTAACCCCTCTCTGTCTCACTTATACATCAGTAACAGTCTGGACTGCAAAATTTCTGTGCTGACCTTCTTTTTTTTTGAGCAAACCTCTCCATATCAACTAAGCATACATCACTATCAACCAGAGCAGTCAGGCACTAGTTCAAGGATAGCCCAGATTATAGCCACATATTTTGCATAAATAAAATGCAAGTGCAGATGTAGAGCACAGGAGATGCAGACAGTGGGGCTGAGCTTCTATTGCACTCCCAGTACGGCGTGCGTGCAATCACATTACATGATATACTGCAGCCACCCCTTCCCTCTGATTCAGCCTGAAAAAGCCCTGAAAAAGGTTTTATGCTGACTGTTAAAATAGTGCTAATGCTTTAATTTAAAATGTGTAAAGGCACAGGGTAGAGTCTCAACTGACACCTTGCGAACACGAAAAAAAATAGAGAGAGGAAGGAGTGCACCAGATTAAACTGTTTTTTTCTGTGTTCTTTTTAGAGAAGAAAAGGGCATGGGAGGGAGAGAGAAAGGTCCGAGTTGAATAAATGTAAATGTATGAATGAGACACTTCTAAGCATACCCAGGTGTCTTGCCAGCTCAATGCAGAGAGGTCACAGAGAAATAGAATGTCTAATCATTGGAATAAACACAGCTGTGCATACTTACATTTTCCATACCTATTTTGCTAGTGGGGAAAAAAATAATCACTCCTCAGAAGATCTTTTCCAGCCACTTCTAGCTTCTTTATTTTTTATCCAAATTTTTTGCTTAAGAAGTGTGTGAGAGTTATTTTTTTTTATTTTTTTGGAAAAAAAATTAAGCTCCATACCCCAATTGGTTGTTCCTTTTCAGATGATTTTTAGCATTTGGAATGTGGCTTTGCCTTCCAAACATTTTTGGTATCAAATTGTATGGAAGTGTGTGAAGACAATTTTTTTCAGTATGGAATTTAATACTTGTGAAATTTTAAGGCAGAGGAGAAGGAGACTAAAAGGATTTTTGGACGGCAAACACAAAATTGAAAGATTTTTGTTTGGATGAAGCCAATGGGGAAAAAGAACAAAACTAATTCTGCTCAACATGAGGCACACAAAATTCAGCAGGAACCACTGTGGATTATGATTTTTAAAAATTTCTAGAAGCTTGAGAATAATATATGAAAACCTTTGAATTAATCATGAATATTTTGAATAGATATGTTGTTTCAAGATTTTATACAAATCAAATTCGAACCAAGAAATCTGGCTGTAAAAAACCAAACATGCTTTTGGATAAATCAGCTAGTCAAATAACAGATATTAACTCTCCCTGAAACCTTACCCCACTTGTACTTGCTTTTAAGGAATTCATTGTCACAGCATTTTGCAAAGAGAATTTATGACAGGGTAAGAAGGCTCCTTGCAAAATTAAGTTGAATAACTGAAACTATTCTTGTCTTGTGGCCAGAAAGCTGCTTTTAGCACGTCATTTGAAAACAAGGGGCTCAGCCGCCAATTACTGCTGCTGTACATGCAAAGTATGTACGGATAAAACTTGTAGATACCAGTCTGCTATTGAGAATTACAGCAAATGCTATCTGCACTTCTGTAAGAATTCCAGATTTTCCTTTGTTTACTTTTCTTTTATAACTTGACCATAAATATTGCTCCAAGCTGAAAAATTCTTTTAATTTATAGGACTGGGGAAAAGAGGTCTGTTGTTTTATTAAAATAATCTTGAGTGTGTTACAGCTCAAGAATAATTTTTGTAAAATGAGATTTTGACCATTGTTTTAAGAATGTGATATACTTGCTACTTTGGAGATTGAGCAATGAGCGAACATATTTACAGGGCTTGATGGCAGTCTAAAGTCCCGTAATTTTCAGCCTCCCTGCACAGCTATTTTGTCTGCAGCAGGCAAATGTCCTTCGGGAGACTACTCCCACCCAGCTGAGAAATCATCACCCCTTTCCTGATCCATGGTATCTCCACGCAGGCTGCTTTGCCGTAACAGTGAAGCCACTGACAAACAGGGCAAACTGGCACGCTCAGCTCCCCTTGAAGCTGGACCTGGCTGACCCAGTTCACCTCTTTTGAGGTAGCAGACATTAATCAAGGTGGCGGGATTAGATGGGAATGATTTTGTTGACGCAGCTTTCCGTCTCTGCGAGTGCCCTTAGTGCTCCTTCCCAGGGCAGACATGGACTTGGCAGAGAGATGGGTTGGACATGGGAGATCTAGGCAGAAACCGCAACTGAACTTTGTTGATAAACCAAATTCTTTTTTTTTCTGGGAAAAGTAGAAACAAAAGGAAAAGCGACAGAGTGAGATCATTATGGCTAATTCTCTTTTAAATATCCAGGCCAATTCAGATAATGTTATAGCAAGGGCCATATTGAAGCAATTTTTAAATAACCTTTTCCGCCTGCTTCTGCACAACCTTATCACTGTTCTTCCTACACAGGGAAGCAAAACTCCCACCAAGCCTTCAAGCGGTGCACAGGGCTTGCAATGTGCTCCAACAGCAGCTCCCTTGAGCGCACTCGGCAAGCGAAGGGCTCTGCTTCACCATTTATGGTACAGCTTCATAGTTGTGCGCTACACAGGTTTTAAAACATATTTTTAAAAACCGCACTGCTGGCAAAAAACCACATGAAGTGAAATCATCTCTTTAAAATGTATTTTTAAACAGTTTCCTCACACAGTGGAGCCCATTGAGTATACAAATAGCTAGTTGTAAATAACTGGGAGACTCTAAGCTGCGGAGCAGATCAAATAGTCACTGGCAGGGGATACCCAAAGTCAAACTTTCATTAGGTGCATTTTAAAACTTTGCAAGTCTGCAAGAACCAGAATCAGCTTTGTAATTCCAATGGCCCAATGCAGCTGTTGACTTCTGGAAGTCTAGTTCAAATCTGCTCCATAGTGAGAACATGTCCAAACACCTCTCCATCATAACAAGGGGAGGATGAGATGGGCGCTGAACTTCCTGAAGGACTGAGACCACGGAGAGAGCTCAGGAGAGCAGCAAGAATGAGACATCTGTATAACCTGCCACGTGGAAAAAGCCTAAGGGACTGGGGAAGTTCAGCCTGGTGAAGACCTGAGGGGAGTAAGAAAATATCTCTAGATACAGAAAGGAAGGGGGAGACCAATTAATCTCATTAATCTACAAGGCCAGAAGAAGAAGTAATGGGGTTTGAATTACACAAGTGTTACAATAAGAAAAATGCTGCAAAATGTTCTCTGCTACAAGGAGTAAGAAGAGAAAGTGTTGTCAGGGCACTGGACCAAAATGCGAAGGGCTTGATTTATTTTCTAGCTCTTCTGTAGATTTCCATCATGTCTTCAGTTTTTCTTTCACTGAAGAGGCTCCAGAAGGATCAATGAGTTAATATCGTTGTATGCAAGTTATAGTAGAAATAGTGATTGAACTTATGTCACATCAGTTTTACAGCCATATAACTACAACTGCATCAACGTACATGAAAAGAAGCTAATAAACAAAAAGCCTTGTAATTTCTTTACAGTAAAGACCATATAAGAAAAGCAACTTGTCAGATAAACCACTGCTTGTGTACAGCCTATTCCCCAGTTATTCCTAGAAAGACAGCATCATCCAGGATTATTAGCTAATTTTTGGTTCTCTGATGTAGCACCCAAAAGACCAACTGTCTAAGGAACAGTTCAAATGACATTTAAAAATGTTTCAATTCTTCTACATGAAAGAAAAAATATTTTGCCTTGCTCAGTATTAAATATTCCTTTTGGTCACTTCTAAGAGAAGCATATGAGACTAAAGTTGCAGGGAGGGAGAAGGAGCCAACTTTTTTCATTCAATGGCTCCTACTGTGGAGGAGAAGGGACTTCAGTAGCCCTCTTTCCAGGAGCAATAGATGGGGAGCTCATTATCTGCTAGGCTCCAGCATCCCGAGGCAAAGGAAGCTGTCAGTTTATCTTCTTGGCACTCTTCCACATTTTAAATGATTTTAAAATTTTAAGATTTTTTGCTTGAGGTGAGATGTTCCACCTTTGGAATCCGTGTTCTCCCCACCAGTCTCAGGACACATGTCCACCTGCCACCCCTTCTGGCTAAACGATATGTCAGCATCCCACACAAAGAGCAATGTCAGCAGAAATGACTGCTGGAGACTCCACCCAGAAACACAACTGTGTCAGAGCCATGCCAGGGACAGGCAGGTTGTAACCCTCTCAAGCAAATATGGGTATTGAACTTGGGTTCAATTCAACCTGGAAGAGTGTCCTGGCTGTTGACTAAAAGGGTAACGACATCATCACCCTCTATTTAGGCTGCCTGGCAAATCTAACTTTCCTGCCCCTAATGTAATTTTACTGAAATTATTCAATGATCTGGAATATTCAGCTGGAATTAGCTAGTAGTATCAGTCCAGCAAAGTCAGGGATGCTAATTTTTTTGCCCAACAACTGAAAATCAGCAAAAGTAAGGAATATCACAGTTCATTATCATTACAGAAGGTTATACATGCAACTAGGAGAAAAGGCTATGGAACAGAAATAGGACTTCCTTGAAGGAGGGTAAATAACCCTCGGATAAGGACGGATAGGAATGTGGTAGAGCCTCAGTGACTTGCAGCCTTTAAGTCATGATCACCTGTCTTTCTGAAATGCAGGCTATAATTCAAGGGGAAGTTAAGGGCTCGATGCTCAAATTGTTAGATAAGGTTTGATGACTTGTGCCGTGCAGGTCAGACCACGTACCCACGGTGCTCCATTAGGGCCTTAATGTCTCCAACTGCAGATGAAATGAAAGTCAAGAACCGGACTGCGACAATGACTGGCTTTACTCTTAGCATTGCATTTGACGTGTCACACTGAGGGCTACCTGTGAACAGGAACCCACTGGAAAAGCTAGTTCTGGTTGCATTTATATATTGAATTAGTTGCAGGTAATTGTGTGATTATTCATTTTCCATTCATTCTCAGAGCTCTCACTTTTGATTTAACTTGAGTGACTTTGAATGAATTTGAGCTCCATTGAAATGGAGCACGCAGAGATAAGAACATCCATGCACAGGCTCACGCTTAAATTACAATGTGAATGAAACCCCAGCTTGTTGTTCCGCTCCCAGCCTGGATGCAAACAAAATCACTTGAGGCACCACAGAGCCCTGAACGGTGTACGATTTAATTGCTAATCACCACTGACAGCCTGTTGGCTTGGTAGGCAGGCGACACAACGTGCAAACTGCCAACAAGAAGTGAGTCGGCAATAAATAAAGACATGGATTCTGGGATTTTGGCTGATTCCAGCCAGCCCATGGGGATGACAGAAAGGGGAATTTTGAAACCTCTGATCTCTTACGAAGCTGGTTACAGCCGGGCCCAGTGGAAAAAGAACATGGGCCAACTGCTCCATGTTGTGGACCCAAACTGAGCTGGTTATTACGAAACACCATTCTCTGTTGCTCAGCTGGTGTTTCAGAGCATCACTGATCCTGAGCTTACTGGTATGGTCTGGCTAAATTTGATTGCCCTGCAGTCACTTGATCCTATTTCACGGCCAATTTGCACTACCGGTCTGGTGCATGGCAGAGGCTGTTTTGGCCACTTCTCATGGCAGCATGCAGTAGAGATCTGCTGGCCCAAAACTGGAATGACTCAGTAGGGAAGTTGGTTTTGCACGCATGAGCCTGACTCATCTTCTAGTTACCGAGGAAATGGTTTTATCTAGGAAATAGCCTACACCATCAAGGCCTTTTCACAAAATATGCTTTCCTCAGTGTCATTCCTAGAAAACCATTCAAACACACATTCAAAACCAAGATGGGTTCATCTCTTAGAAAGTGAGATTACAGCATTGCGTGGAGAGCTTGCAGGGCCAGGAACACACATTTCCCAGTGGAGATACCAGGGCTCTGTGGCAGACGAAGACGTGAAGTGCCAAGCGGGAGGCTACACCAGAGAATGTCCTTTAGGGAGGGGTCTGATACCCTGTCAACTGTCAGGGAGGGGTTAATCTAATGCAGGCTAACCATCACCTTCGAATGACCAAGCAGGGAAAAACTTTACCACCCTTATATCTAACCTCTGCCTGTCCCATAGCCGGAGTGGAGGGCAGCTCATCGTCCAGCATCCCGGCATTCCCAGGCTGTGCTTCTCCTCCCTGCCTAGCAGGCATGCAGCCCCACTCGGTCCAGGGAATTGCATTTACTGCAAAGCAGAGGGAAAATACAAAATAAAGGAATTTTCTCTGGGGGAAAGGAGTGATCAATGAAACTGTTGCTTCTGTGGTGCAGCTGCTTGATCCTGTGGGATATCGATGAAGAGCCTTTTGTGGATTAGTAGAAAGAATCAGCACTGTCGTGTTACCAAGATAAAAGTATTCAGGTGTGAATTTCCCTTTCCTTTAAGACATAAAACCTCCCAACAGCAACTTCTGAGCACATCCTATTCTTCTTTCCTCCTCAGAGCTGTGGTAGAAAAACAGTTTATTGATCTCTGCTAAGAAATCAAATGTTGTTATAACTCTGAAGGGTGTCCAGTTACAGAGAAAATCGGTGGTAATCGGAAGCTTCGCACAGACCTCGCGTGACCCTGCTCATTCCGGCACAGAAAACTGTTTTTGTCTAACTTCGAAAGAAACCAGACAAACCCTGTGAGGTTACTTATAATCCTGACACCACTCTCAGAATTGCCATATGCTGGGAACATGCATTCTTGCCTATCTACAGTATATATCTGAAGGACTTTGTTACAGCCCTGATATTTGGCATATCTTAAGCCTATTTAGAACATCAACACCATCAATCACTTGGTACGGGGCCGACCAGCTGGATGAACCTTGGCTATCATGCGAAGGCTATTTGTCATCTGGGCATGTCTGTTTGGCGTATAACGCTCCAGTCCCAGAACAATTTTCCCTCTCCAAAAATATTCTCTTTGATTCAGGAAACACGTGACTAATAACAAACAAGGACTTAAAGATGGAGGTCAAGGCTGAAGTCTTAACCAAACAAGTGCATTGCTTACTAATGTTTGCCTCAGCCTTCAGATATTCCCTTGAAGAGCACCCTCGGTGGAGAAACGCAAAACTGTTCCTAAATAACACGAGATTTGAAAGACCTGCATGGCTGCGGCAGAGGTTTTCCTCAACTGTGACGATGCTGTTCTTACAAATTGGTAACCAGACAACAAATCTCTAACAGCAACCCACATTTAGGATGAACTGTGCCCACAATACATTCCTGCTCTCTCCAAGACAAGCGATATGCGGTACTTCTGACATTTAGGCAATTAGCCCTCTCTTTAAAATAAGAAATACTAGCTGAAGTATCTTAACCATCTGTGTGAGCCAAAATAAGAGCAAGGCAGTTTACATAAACAGTCTTAGCATGCTTTACAAGCATGTAGCTAATGATTTATTTTTTTAAGCCTCAACAATAGAGACTACTGGATATAAGCAAGTACTTCATCATTTGTGTCTCTCTGCTGTTAATGAAAGACTAGTAATTAGTGGGTGACTAAACTTCAAAAGTACATGTTGCTTCAATACATGGTGTTGTAAAAGGCAGATTCTCTCCAGCCATCTGCAGAGCCAGAAGGAAAAGGGAGGAGAAAAATATTTTGAAAGTTTGCCTTATCAATTGAAGTATTTTGTTCATCTCTTCAGCCCCACTTCTTAACCTCTCTTCACTTATCTCTCCACATCTTCTGTGTATTTGTTAGTTGTCTAATCTTGTTTAGGGTGTAAATAGGCAGGGAAGTTGTGTGTCGCTGTATTTTTATAAACAGATTCCAACATAAGGCAATGTAATCTAACATCTGACTTGCTGCAAGGTTTGCTGGGTACAAGGCATAGGCAACGCTTGTGGTTACAGGGACGACCCTGTTAAGCAATGACAATGCATGCAACCCCCAAATTTGTTAGCACTCATTGTTACTAAAGCAGGGTGAGTGACCTTGTCATATTTAACAGCTCTGAGCAGATGCAGCAGTGGAGATCCTGAGGGCAAAAAAAGAATCTCCGCTAGTGATGTAATAATATACCAGGATAATTAACCCCTTTTCCACTTCCAACGGCTTGAATAACTGCATAGTCCAGCTGGCAAACTCCCGATGCTTGGAACCCGTGCAGCCAGGATTTGTACAAACAAAAACCAAAACAAAAGTCATAAGCGGTCTGTCTTGTCTCTGAACAAGTGCAGCATTCAGAGGGGAGTGTGGCTCTAGCCCGGCAGTGGTCACGCTAGCATGGATGCTGCCACCTCCGTCTCCCAGTGCTGCTGGAACAGCAGCAGCAGACACAAAGGGTACAAGCAATGGCAAGAAGCAACCCAAGGATATGGCAAAAGATGCACGTTTTAAACTGCTTTTCAAATGGAGCCGAAAACCCTAGGGACTGAGGAGTGAAATATCTTGTTTACAGTTAAATTCCTGATCCACGTAACTAAGCAACATAGCACTATGGCTCCATAAAATGGAAGCAAAGTTAATTTTTTAACAATGCCACATTACCTTTGTACATCTTGTTCCTACTCTCCCTCAGGGTCTTACATGAATGAATCAGAAAATTGCTCCCTTATGTTAGGCTTGTGTCTGCACCTGCATTAAATTCATGTCAGAGAGGGGTGGAGGAGGCAAACATTGGGAGCACCAATAGGATGGTACCTCCGGATTTCAACTCCCAGTCTGTCCAACCTGACAATTGCCTTTAATAGCTTTTTGAGGCACTACGAGAAATGAGCCTCGCACCAGTGGTGGTCCCTTCAGATAAAAAAAAGAATAAAACCAATTTCAGGTCTTGTTTAGTTTAATGCCTGTGTCCCATATGGCTGGTCAGCCCCCTGCAAATAGTCAGAGAAATGGAGTCCATGCAAATGGGAATTAATTACTTATGCTTACAACATTTTTGTAAATAAAAATACTTTCTTTGCACCAGACTAATATTTTTTGATGGTAGAAAACTGGAGTTTCAAGCCGTTGAATCTGGGGCCTGCGGGTGTCTCAGCGCTGGATTCCTGGACCAATGCCTGCAGCCTTGGTCTGGCTTTGGGCCAAATCCAGAGCTGAAAGGGCCTGCTCTCTGGTTCTGGTTTTGGATGTCGCTTCTGTGATTTTGGCACAGGCAGATCGGAACGCAAGCTCAGCCTTCAACCCCAGCATTAGACTAAACCTAATCTGAAGCTTCAGCCTGCTTCACATTATTCCTGCTGGTTAATTCCAGCTGTTAAACTTCTCCCCCCACTACCAAGCCAGAGAGTGTTTTGTTGACAAATTTGCCATGCATTTCAAGGAAAGCAGGATCTGGCCAAGGCTTTGGGGTTATATATTTTTTTTCCACTGCAGGAAATGGAAGTGTTGGCAAAAATATTCACCGTTGTTTAGGATAAGAGAGTGTTTGGACATATCCAGTTTTAAGCGGTCTGCTTAGTCTGATACTCTTGATATATGAGACGGCAAAGAAATATGTCTAGGAGTCTTGGAATGAGGCATCTTTTTTATAAGATGAGTGAAATACACACGAGGATGAAATATTACTTGCATATTACCACCAAAGCTGGTTAAAATTCACTCAATTGACTCCAGATGTGGGTTTCTTCAGCAATTTTAAAGTTAGCACTACTGTAACTAGGTGTGAGGCCAAGGCAAACTACTCTAGTGCTTTATAGCACTTGGAAGCTACAGTAGTCAAATCAAAATATGTTACAAGAGAATCAGTTTCTTTAAGCTTAGCAGCAGGAAGGATTTAATATACTGAATACAGCCAACCCATCTTCATTTGAAAGAACATAAAATAAATCCTTACCACATTTGTGACTTATTATTTGCATAAACGACCCGGTTCAAGAAGCAGATCCCTGGCACTACTCATGCAAGCAGGGCCATACAACTCCACAATACTTTTTATTTATTTATTTTATTTCCATGAGATTACAACTATGCTTAAGGTGAGCATGCACCTCCAACCTCTGCTGATGCAGGCCAGTTGTCTGGAGTATTCAAAACTACTTTTCAGCATTTATTAAGCACTTAATGGAAGATATTAAATCTCCATTTTTATTCTTTTCCTCTGCCTGCTCATTCTCCTTGCAATTAGGAACTCTGTAAAAAGCTTCATAGAGGAATCCACTGTGGTACTTACCAGCAAGAAGTTTGACTCATCCTACAGTGATGCACTGTGTATTTTAACAATGTCTTTTAGTATCTCATCGATTCACTAACCGTTTATATTTACATTGGCACAGAGCATTTCAGTTACTGCCTTCACTTATTATCTCATTATTGAGCTGTGAGAGTGATTCCATAATGAAAGGTAAGCAGCCTCCTCAGTGCTTTTCTAACTAACAGCTGATGTTGTCCTGGGTTCCAGCCCAGCTCACCTCCATGGTGCTTTGAACGGGCAATGCCCATCCTCTGCTGTGCTTAAGGGAGAGAGAGTTTCCATGGTAATAGATATTCAGACTCATCCTTGACACACTGACACCTCTACGGTGATAAAATCACTACATTTCCCTGGCAGCTCCAACCAGTTCTGCTTTTTCCACTGCGAGGCTGGTAAGATCTTGCTCTTAAAGCCCCAGGTCCTGGAGCAATCAGGATGCCACCTTTCCTGAACTTGATTTTGTCTGCTTTTTTATTCATTTTGCGTTACAGAAGGGCTTTTGGAAATATGACCCAAGGGCACCCTAAAAAATAAGAAACTGGAAGATAAAATTATTTATTTTAAAGTAAAGACCTTGGTCTGTGTAAACCAGTCTCTTGCCTTTTGAACATTTAATGCTGGCAATATTGCAGCCATGCTATGCTGGAATGACAGACATGCTCCACTTCCACCACAGAAAAAACTTTCCCTGGCTGCAAAGGAAGAAGTAAGATTTGCCACAAAATTGCACAGCAACCTAAGTGTTTAAGACTTTCTCTAAACCACTCAAAACCAGCTCCTTTCTGCCTGACATTTCCAGTGTGGGCATATGGCAAGAGGATAATTTTAATATATAATTTAAGGTGGTCAGGTAAGTCTGTTTTAATATATTTCATACAGTAAAGGTTTAGAAAGAAAACCTGAGGTCATTTAGGGGGTTTGACTGCCCTTCTGTTGAAATAGTTTTATCAGAAAACTGCCTTAGTGTGTGTTGGTGATGTAAGGACATATCCTCAGCTGCGAAACATCAGCTTGTAGCTCCACACATGGCAGGGGGCCTTTGCCAAGTTACAATAATCTCATACAAATTTCCCCTGATGATTTTAGAACTCATTAATTCTTTAGTAAAATGTCACTGTGCTAAAAGTTTAGAAGAGATGTGAGTAGCAGAGAAAATAAAAAAGTGACAATAAAAAAGGAGAAAATATGTTACACTTAAGAACCCTTGGCATGCTACACAGCACTATTTGATTAAGTGAAGTTGTAATACAAAGACAAGGATTAATCACACAAAAGAGCAACATAATTAATTGCAAAAGCTAAGGGAGAATTTCAAGAAAGAATGCATCCTTTCATTTAGCTTACAAAAATACAATTAGTAATTATTACTGATTTCCTGGAGAAAGTCCAGAGCAGAATTAAAAATATCTCGAGTCGCAGGGAAGTTCATTGGTCCACAGGGACAGACATGCTTGGCTCTGGGAAGCTTATATTTGTTCAGCAAACTTCTTGTTTTTAAAATTATTTGTGCTGAGTTACATATCAGGACACCCATGACTGGTCTCTGCCAGGACTGGGGAACTCTTATTTTTAAACGCCTGTTATCTATTTTAAATAAAATCGGATTTCTGCTTGAAAATTTTGTAACAGCTGCTGTTACAAGTAATATTTAAAGATCATTGTAATTCAGAAAAATCATTACAAGCAATCAGAAAAACCTCATCCATTTAGAAATAAATACATTATAAAGGCATCATGAGCAGATCAATTTTATCTAAATTATTTTAGCTCACGTGGGCAAACTGATGCTTGTCAGAGAAACAATATCCTTTAAAAATTTATCCACCTGGGATGATCTGATCAGCCTTTGCATTTGTTCCAGGCTGTGTACACATGAACGCTGTTCAGCCCCAGGCACCTAAGCAAAACTTGTAGCTGATGTTACCCACACAGTGGGTTTTGTTTGTTCCTCCCTCCCTGGGACAGCAGTAACTCCTGCACAGGACCGCTGCCTCCTCTGCAGGGATGCAGGAGGGTGCCACAAACAGAATCACGAGACATCCAAAACACCCCTTTTTAAAAAAAAAAAACAAACTCCCACAAAAGCATTTGGCTCTATATCTCTGCACTCGCTTGCAGCCTTTACTTCCACAGGGTCTGCTCGGCAGCCCTTGAGTTTAGTGGAAAGATTCCAGTCGACTTTGGTAGGAATTGAGTCAGACCGTAATGACATGTGCATCCTGAGGGTGGTCAGCTAAATGCCTAGCCTCACATCTTGGATTCATACAAAACCCTCAGGATGAGAAATTGTTGTCTATGGAAATTAGTGGGGAAAAAAATCAATCAATGTCAACTTAGAATCTGGTCAGGCAGTTTTCAAATGCATGGAATATGCCTACAGCATCACACTGGTGCCAACAGCTACAGATTCAGGTAAACAAGCAGTTAGCCTGGGTATGCCTAGACTGCAGTGAAATGAACCTACTTGCCCCAACTTTCAAGCCAAGCTGCATATGCAAGTTCACTTCCAGGCTTGCTTCAAATACTGTCTACCTTCAAAGGCATTCCCAACCAATTCTGTTTCTAGTGGTATATCTCTGTTATTAAAAAAGGGATTACTGCCAAACTTGATCCTAAATTCCCGTTGAATCTTGGCCTATTGGTTACAAACAGCCAGGCTGTGGTCTACATCCCTGATGCTCTGTGCTACTGACTGGGAACTGCCCTCTGCTTGAGAGACCCGTGGTGGGAGCAGAGCCAGCACAGCCAGCTATGTGCCATCGCCTCCCGCACAGCCCAGTAGAGGGGACATGGAGGGAGAAGAGGCAGCAGGAACAAATTATTTTGGGGGCCATTCCAAGATGGGAGGAGTCTGAGCAACCCTAAGGTTTTTCTAGCCTACCTTTGGGGTAAAGATGGCAACAAGCCCCAAAACCTGGCAGCCACAAACACCTCCACATGCACCTTCCCCACTTAGCTGAGTCCAGTTTGGTGTCACACAAAATGCTTCTGCTACATTATTTTATTTCACTGTAACCAAGCATTTCCTTTTGCTTGCTTTCTATGCTGCTGTTGAATACATGAACAGTTTGTACACCTTCTGTGGTGCATGAAAGCAAAGACAACCCATTGTATTTAAAGTTGTAAAGTAACAACATACATTTTATGTTCCAGGTACTCATAGGACCAAAAGTCTCTCCAGAAGAATGTCAGTCTGGAAGAGCAGAACTGATATAATTCTATTTTTGGGTGAAGAATGGATGTGGTAGTTTTAAAGACTTCTTAGCAAATACCCATGTAAAGTGGCACTGACAAAAACACAAACTCTCAAGCAGTGAACTGCTTCGTACAGAAATCGTCAGGGAGATTCCTGTATTTACAGGGAGAAGGACTAGATGTTCTAATAGGTCTTTTCCATCTCAGATTTTTATCACTATGATTCATGCTAATTGTTAGTGAGAAATCACTTAGTGTCAGTAATAGAGGTGACACATTCATTTCTTTTTAGTCATTGCACATGTATTGCATTTGAGATGAAAGAAAGGGTTTATTTCTCCTCTCCTTTCCCCAGAAGCATGTTTGGATTTCATGCATAAATAGTCTTTCCTCCCTTTATCTGATTCACATGACAGTATGCATTTACATAAAGCTTCTTCTTGGGAAAACCATTCAAACCTTTATCTAGAGACAGTAGACATGTCGCAGAATTATGTCCTGCTTTACAAGACAGCTTTTTTAAAAAAATTTTCTGATGCATTATTTGTATCATATGCTAATTTATTTTAACAATTTTTAAGAGCACCATGCCTTGCCTTTCAGCTTCCCACATTTCCCCAGGCATACCCTAACATTCCTCTCTTTTCAGCTGTGCTCGTATTCTCCTGTCAGGAAGTAAAGAACAATTAATACATACTGCAGATAAAAATGTTCACACCAACCCACTCATTATTTGTTGTGGCTACACCAGTGCGCTTTGTGCTTTCTAGACATCCAAGCTGGATCTGCCCCAGCAAGAACATAAATGGTAACATACCATAAAGCTGCTCATTTTTACCACACCACCTGTGGTTGGCCAGAGGGACAGTACTATAATTTAGCCTAAAATCCAAGTTCTAGGTCAAATAAAGCTCAGATTTAGACCTGGGACTTTAAATTCTTCCAGTCTGTGCTTCAGAGGTACTCACAAGTTCAAAGGGGATGAGGAGTGAAGTCAGGATAGCAATTGCCCTCATTGGCTTTCTGCCACCTTGAGCTAAAATTTTACCCCTAGTAGCTCCACTCAGGAGAATCTGAGCCCTCTAGCCCAGCAGTGAAGAACAGCCCCACCTTTTCACTTCAAACTCATCCAGTTCCCTAACCAAGAAGGAAGGTTTCAAACTCCCATCCTATCTTCTTCCTAAATTCCATGTGGAAAAGCTCCCATCTGAGATGGAGTTCATATGTTAAATCTTTGAGCTGTTATTCTTAAGTCAACAGAGTCACACTGGGATAAAGCTAAGCCCCAACTCTATCCCTGGCTTCCACTTTGGCCCATTTCTAGTTCTTGGATTCACAGCAATATCCTTCTGAATGCTGACAAGATGTAGTGCCTGGGATAACTCATTTTTGTGGTTATGTAACTGAAGAAAGAGAGATCGAGTCTACACAATCTTAGTTTTGAAAAAGCCTATGATTTACAATGTAACAGCAAATCTAGATATATTTTATGGCTTTTAATAAACAATAAAATTGCTCTGGACACTTACATGAAACCAAGTTTCTTTTGTCCCAACCCTGAAATAAAAGTTTGAACAGAGCCAGTATCAATATTTTTCCTCTTTGACAAGGTATTATATGTTTTAGAAAGCCAAAATCTATATAAACTTCACTAAAACATTACTTTTCCATGGAGTCACGATGTCTCAAGTTGATACAATATTTACCATCATAACTGAATTATAAAGTGTCTTCTCAGGAAAGAGAAGTATAGATAGATGTTATATCAACATAAAGTCAGTAGTTAGAATAAGAATAGATTAGCATCCATTCAAAAGAGAGCTTGAATTGTGTCAACGGGGTTGGTGACACCATAAACCACAAAAGCACAAGTCAATTAGCCTCTCCTATGGGAAGATTTTGAATTTGCAGCTCAGCTGAAGTGACTCTCGGTGAACTAAAACAGTGATAAACATAGTAATACATCACTGTCTGCATGTTTAGATATCCACATGAAATAGTTTCAAAGCAGTCAGAGGGATGCAGGTAAGTACCTTCCAATGAAATGAATGAAGGCAAAGTTCTAAATCCAATCGTATATATATTAAAGTCACAGGTATTTTTACATCAGTTATTCCACTGAGATAATTCGTAAGAGTAGTATTTTTCAGAACAGGGCTTGAAATTTTCAAAATGCAGCAACAGTCCTTAATTATCAGGCTTATTTAATGCGCATGCAAACTAAAGAAGGTGAAGGTTAAATATTATGTTTAAAATAATTTAGCAATTGGGAAATGAACCCTTTAAAGAGACAAAAATGATTCAGTAGGAGGCAAGCATTCTCCTGCTGCTCAGTGCAACCTTTGCATTCCTAATTATTCCACGTTGAGTAATATATTACAAAATGAAGACAGTATTAAATTTCACTTCTTAAAGAAAGGAGAAGTAAGGTAAATCAGAGACTTCATCCATTATCAACAAAGTGCCATTGGAGGTTTACAATTCAGAATCACTTCGGTACCCAACACACTGAAGTCCTGAGATCTATCTCCTTGGTTGATGGAGATAACCATCCACATGAAGACATCAGTTTTGTTTCTTGGATCTGTACAGCTGTCATTACCACAAAAAAAGGCAATGCTATGTTACTTGGAAAGACCTAACCCCCTGTCTGTAATTGAGTTATTCTGCTCAACAGAGAGAGACTCAAAGTAATACATGTGTTTTGAAAGAGCAAGCGCTCACAGCACTCATGACACAGCCAGCTGCCTTATACCCCACGGATCTTCCACTCTCTGGTGAAATGGGGGTTTCATTTGAAGGCTGCAGGGTATTCTGTCATGTACTAGCATACACAGTGTCCACAGACTCACAAGATTCTTCCTCAGGAAGGAGTCCTCTCTCTCCACATCCTCACAATCTTGTTTTCACCCATCCCAAAGAGAAATTAAATGAAGAGGGGAGAAATTCACCAAAAAGGGGACAACTCCAGATAAGCACACCTCAAATATATTCCTTTGTATCCCTGGTAGTAAATCATGTACACAGCCCTTAGGTATAAAGAGCTTTCTTACAATGAGCAAGCAGCTTTCCTGGGAGACCAGAGGCTGCTCTAAGGCTCAGGCTGGATTACGCCCCACTCACTTGAGTTTCTCTCTTGTTGTTGCCGTCAGTACAGCTTGCACAGTTGAATAACAGGATGTACAGGGGAAAGAGTGCCAGTGAAAGAAAAAGCTACCAGAGCTCATCTCTGTTTCTTCCAGCAAGTTGGATATACAAAAGGACTCCACGAGATCCATTTAAGGAGCGTGCATGTCTACATGTGGTTCCTAGTCTGTATACAATGTATATTCCCCAGGAGGGGCTGGGGAATATCCTGTGTGACAGCTAGGACATGGTAACGACACTAAGTAATCCTGAAGCTTTTGTTTTACCACAGTATATTTCTCTCCAGCACTTGTTGATAATTTTTTGCCAAATATTGAAAAAAAACCCAAATACAAGAGTCTTAGTTTAAGAGTTCAAACCAGTCCCTGACTGGGACTGCAGATATACCATGTCCTACAAAGCAGAAAGTCTTAGAGTGTGGGGTGCCCAAGGGCAAAGGGATGGAGGGACCAGCTTTGCTCTCCACACTGGTCTGACTTCATCGCTCCAATTCTCCATGCAAAATCCCTGCTGTAGAAACACTCTCCTGCTTTTTGATGCGGTGTGGCTAACAGGAGAAAACTGCAGCAATGACAGAGACACGCATCTCCCACTGCCCAAACTGCTTCCCCGCTCTGCCTTCAAATCAATAAAAACCACTCCAGGTATTAGGCTTTTTTTTTCTCTCCTATCCAGCACATGAAGTCAGCCTGAGACTCCTTTGCAGGACAGTTTGAGTAATCACTACTCTAAAGCATCAAGGGACCAAATGAATACCGCTAGCTGTTGAGAGACTTGCCTGTTCCTTGCTAAAGAGGTGTGCTGGGGAAGAGTGTATTGAATAGGACAGCTGAAATGAGCAATGTGACAGTGAGCCCCAAAAACCCATTTGTGGATAAGCCCCTATAGCCATAGCTATAGAATAATGGCAATACCCTAGCAAGCCCTAGAGATTGCTCTTCTCACAAACACCATCTGCCAGACCAGGAGAGTGCTATCTGTTGAGAGCGCTCATGCTCCAAGAGGGCACTAAGGACACTCAACTTAGGTGTACCTGTCCCCAGAGATCTCCCATATCTGTAGCTAACAAAATCTACATAAACTTGTGTTAGTGGCCAAAATTGGACTCAGGTTTCTGAGGTGGGGAATGGCTGTTTTTTCTTGCTAAGATCAGTAACAGCTGAAGAAATCCAACAACCTTTTTTTATGAGCCCCTTAGAGCTTGTAAAATGGTATTAGCTATTATCATAGTTAATATTGCTTGATGTGGAAATATAAACTTGGGAAAACAAGTACTAAAACATTTGTGTAAATGTAACTCCTGACATTTATATTTATTAATTTGCTTTTGAGCAGTTTTCCATATTAAAAAAAGAGATTGATTACTCTGAATGTGGAAAATACCATGTTGTCACTAATATATTTTATTTGATTACAAAAGCAATAGAAAAAGGTTTTTAATATAATTCTTATGCACAATTCAGTATGCAAGATTTTTTTCAAATCTAACACACACTTGACAAGAAACAGATATGTTGAAAGACATCAATAAATGTACTGATTAAGAGTTTGAGACACTTACTTTAAAAATCTGGAGCAAAGGATGACTATTCTAATTACCTGAGACATGTGAAGTCAATTGTCCTTAATACTTTAAGAATGACAGATTACAAATGAATAGATATTAGGGCTTTCTGCTCTGTTGCTTGCTGAAGAATCTGTTGAAGGACAAGTACTTGGATATGTCACCTTGTGTCTGGGGAGGGGGGAGTGAAGAAGAATGAAAGGATGATGATGGGAAAAGTGAGATTATCTCAGTGTTGCATTCTTTCCTAAATCCAAAGTGGGAACTGATTCTCCAAGAGAAAACAATGCTTTGTGTTTTTCAATTAGAAATACTTAAAGGTATACGCAGCTAAGCTCCAAATATTAGGCTCTTTTCACAGCTCTGAGTAGTGCTAAGAAACCGCACAGATCGTATTTTCCATATATAAAAAATGAATTAATTCTTTTTACTGCTGGAATAACATGGCCCTCTGACCAAGTTGCTTGCTGCTTTCAAGAGAAAAGGCTCAAAACAAGAGCTAAACTTTAATCATGTTAATACAAACCTTCAGCTAAATAAAGATTTGGTCTATATTCTAAACAACTCTGTGAGCAGCTTTGCCTTCAAACAGAAAAGGCACACCTGGGATCCAGCTCTGATCCTCTACAGGTCAGGAAGAGTATGGATCGAGGTTAGCAAGTGTGGCATTTCCTTTGAGTAATGATTTTTACATGGAAACAGACTGTGAGAACTACAGTGTGAAGCCAGGGTTAGCATAGTCATCTAGTTTACATCTCCTGTATAAAATAAGCCATAATTTGCTGCTTCCAGCATGTAAGCCCATTAGGGACCTTTGCCATCGTATTCGTACCTAGCCACAGAGGCAAAGAAAACCCAGCAGAAGTCACACAGCAAACACAGCAAGTGCTGTGGTCCATGAGGTCCCCCCAGGACAGCTACCACAAACAGCTGCAGCCTATGCCAGGGTATATGGCAACAGCCTCTCCTGGCAGAGGGTCCCTTGGTGATGGGGCTGGTGTGGACTCAAACAACACAGCCCGGTCTTCACCCCTGTGTGACAGACAGAAGCGGTGTATAATCTCCTGGTGACTGATGCTCATGCATTAATGCCTTCCTGCCACTCTTTACACAAACCTCATTTAAACTGGTGACCTCGCCATGGAGGTATTTATGACATGTTCATTACCCAGCATCTGAACACCTGGAAGAGAAAAGGCTCTGGATTCTATTACCAATCCTCCGAGTTGTGCTGTTCCACTAATTGCTTTTAATTCTTATTTTTTTATAAATAACAGGGCTATTTCTCTGTCCATCTTCTTCCTTCCACACAAAGTGCAGTGTAGATAAGAGAAAATAATTTTTCTAAGCCACCGAATGAGAAAATGAGACTGTATTTCCCTTCAAATGTACAAGACAGAAAATTGCTTTAACAACAAATGCTTTATGCATAAAATAATGTTTATGTAAATAAATATTGGCATTTATTGTCCCCAACACAATTAACATTCCATTTCCAGGGAATAATCCATGTGCAGTGACTGAACCCAAAATGCAGCTCTTGAGAAGGAAGATTTCAACAAACACATATAGAAATGCACCTAAGTACATCATAACGGGTAAGGGACACAACAAAACCTGTAAATCACTGATAGCCATTATAAATTCAGCAGCAGATCTGTTAATATCGCGGTCCTCTAAACACAAGGAATGTTTACCCTGCCTGAGTTTTAGCAACACAACCTCCCTTGTAGATACAAAATGCCAGTTAAATAGAGGACTTGTTCTCCTGTGGCTTTCCCAGAATTTAACCCAAGATGAACTCTAGCTAATATATCTGTGCTGCTATCTGGTACAAATAACCCCACTGCACACAAGACTGATGATAAACATTTTTATGGGTTTTTTTTTGCAGAAAGACTGTTCCCTTTAGTGTGGGCAAAGTAAAAACACAGCAATAAAACAGGCACACATTTAAAAGTCTTAGAACACGGACTCCTTATTCTTTACCCTGTGATGAGCTTAGAAAAGATTGTGGGTAGCAGCAGAGCCCAAAATTCATATTACAAATTTTAAATAAGGGTATTTGCTCAGAAATGCTTTTTAAAAGTACTCAAGAAAACAGGACCCAGCGTTATTTGGTGATGTTCTCCTCAAAGTGTATGAGATAAAGAGGGAAAGGTGAAATCAAAAGGCAACAGAACAGCACACATCTGTGAGGAACAGAGAATAAATTGAAAGCTATCCTATAAACCACTTTGTATAACATGAAATGAGTTAAGAAGTAGAAATTGAACTGGAGAACTGTCTTCTCATTCTCCTGCTTTACTCCCCACTTGAGAACAATCATAAAAATTCAAAGTAATTTGGCACTACGGCCTATTCTCCTGTTAGACTCCTTAATGCATTTCATTTCTTCTAGTTATTCTTAAGAGCTTCATTAGGCAAACAATTATATGATTGGTGCATATCTAGGACAGAAAATATTTTAGTGAACTTTTATAATTCTTGACTCTACATTCTTACAGTCAAAACCACAGGGAGACAAGACAAATTTACCTAGATAACCACACAAATCTTTTCATTTTCCCCAAGGTATAACAACCAGGAATAATTATAATTATACCTTTACTGAAATGAAAATATTTCCATATTACTTCTGTCCAGGTGTAACAAACTCGTCTGTATTTCAAGGACTTGGTGAAAAGAGAGTCCTGATACACCTGAAAGACTTTAAGAGACTGAGCATACAAAACCTAAGTTAATTTCCTCCAACAAAAAGTGTCAGAACATGGATTTTAGCAAAGAAAAATCCCAGCCTGAAGAGGTTCCAAAGCACCTTTGCTCCCAAGAGTGCTTGCTAAAGGAAGGAAAATACAAAAGGAAAAATATTGCAAAAGAGAAAAAAATCCACCTAACTCAAACCACAGCCATTTTCTTGTCTGATAAGTCCAGAGCCAGGTGGCTAAAATAAAAGATTGGTGTTTATCTCTTGGAAGATCAGTGCTGATTCATTCTCATTACACTGCAGCAAGCTCACCTGTGAGGCTTTATAGATGCCTTGGGGGAAAGAGCTCAGCAGGGGTTAACTTCTTGTTGAGGGGGAAGAAAGGAGAGGTGAGATTTGGGTTTTAATTGGTGCAAGGGGAAATCCCCTCTCTTTTATATATGTGGTTCAGAGAAAAATACAGGTAATAACAATAATAATAAAAAGTCTTAGGACAAGAGTTTTGCTAAGCACAATTCTCTAAGCATTTCCAGGTCACCTTGGAGGTGGGGGAAGGGAGTTATCATTATAAAAGCTTCCCCTGAGATTTGGTAAGGAACTTGGTTAGTGAGATTTGTAGGAAGCCTTAGCTTGTGTGAAATCTGTAAGTTTATTGCTTGAATTAACTCTGAGCTAAGGAATAAAGTATACTTAATGCACTTCTAAAGCACCGTGTTTTACTTCCCGTTTGTTTCTATAAAAGGATGCTTCCCAAGCTGATCTGTGCAGTATATTTGTCCCTCTGGGTTTTACCTTAATTTGCTTGGCTGATCCAGAACTAAGAGGCTTGAGTATCTGATTCCCAGAAGTCATTCTTTCATTGTGAACCACTGTCATTTGTCTATTGCTTTCCATTTAAAAGACTCCAGCTTGCAAGACTGCAGTTTTCAGGTACTGGAAACCTAAAATGCCAGTGCTTCTCTCTAGTGTAGTAACTGCAAAGATAAAAGAAATCAGTTTAAATACCCAGAACAGTTGTTTTAGCCCGTTTTGCAGGTGATGTGGAATAAAACACCAGATTGTTTAAAAGCAAGAACAAAAAAAAAACCCCAACTTTTGCATATGGTTGCAAGGCAGTTTATTTTGAACAAAAACCCTCTAAAGTTATTCCAAAAGTACTTGTCTGTAGAGGCAAGGCCTTCCTGTAGCAGCAAGTGTGTTTAGGTGTGTTGCCCTCTGCGGGGTTAGCAGAGCTGCTCCAACCAGGCTCTTTGCCCATCAGCTGCCAAAGACCACCTCAAATAGCGGAGCAGCAGGAGACAGTGCCAGCCTTCACCCCTTTTATGTCAGGCAGACTTTTCCATGTCCTCCATGGGTTTCTTTACTCCCCGATAAAATACTAGAAGAATTATATTACTCTCTCCAGCCAATTTGAACAAGAAACACTTACTGCTGGCAAATAATAATGTTTTATATTTGTGAATTTGCTTTTTTATTTCTGCATCTAGCTCCTTGTTAGGGTAGGCAGCTGCCTACTTTGCCTACCCTTAAAGCTGGCCCTGGCAAATGCTGTGTTGTATTCCCACTGAGACTATGAAGTTTACAGAATAACAGGGCTGCTTTAATGTGGCAAATGGAAAGGCCGGAGATAGGCCAAAATTACTTTGACATTTAAAAAATCCAGCATCTTTTGCTTTACACTTTCACTTAGTGCTGGAGTTGAGAAACATTTTTAAAAAATAAAGCTTTACAGTTTCCTGTTAAATTTAACTATTTCACACTGTGTAATTAATTGTGCCCTCTTCCAATCCTCTCAAACTGAAATTAATAACATTGTGGGAAGCTGTGATTTTTACAAAGATGTGTAGTTTAAAAACTGTGAAGAAACACTGATTCAAAGAACAAAGTGAGAGGAACATAATATACATTCCGTCTGGGGGAGAAATAGCCCATTCCTTCACTTCTTGTCAGCTGGAGTCTCTGAATTCCCCCACCTTGGTACATCTCACAAAGTGAGTAATTTGAAGGAGATGACTGTGGATGTACAGTATGGTAGCACGGAAATCTTCTGGCTCCACAGCACTCATGTACTTTCATCTACATTATGGTCTGTCAGCTGCATACGACTGAAAAAAATACCCAGTTTACCTTTCCATCCCATCTAATATCCAGGATCAATTGAAGATGAAAAATTGGGGACTGGAGTTATTTGTCCTTAGTCCATCTGTTTGTTTCTCAGAGCAGGACAAGTTGCTCCATGGTGTTGATTTTATTATACTGTAACTCAGAAAGGAAACTGAGCTACTGTGTTTTTTCGTACTATTTTTCTGCAGCCGGGCCTGCCCGGAGCTACAGGACTGCTGGGGAAAATGTGAGGGCAAGCAGCGGGATAAAATGTAGCTGGCAAATGTTCTTGCTTCCCACACAGGTCCTACTGGTGGCCTCTGTGTCTCTCATCTGGGGGTCTTTCTGTCTCTGGAGGCATGTAGTATCCTGCCGATAAAGGAAATAGAAAAAAAATTAATTACTGCAGTGCCAGATCAAAACCACTGTGAACCCTGATGGTCAGAAGGGCAATGACTCCCCAGAGCTGGCCATGACAACTTTATCACACAACAGAAAGATTGAACAGTACAATCCCAACTTAAAAGCCTAGCTTCTGGCTTTCTTATCCCCTGGTGAAGCAAACAAGAAAATAAAAATAAAGGAGCATGAAGTTTCTGGGGAATGTTATTGACAAGTCAATAAAATACTCAAAGAACTAAACATGAATCTTGCTTGAAGAAGAAGTTAGGGAAGAATTCAGGACTTTTACCACCAACTCCAGCGGAAGCAGGGTGTGCCTGCATTAGGGCAGGACAGGATGTAGTTGTTTTTATCCTGGGACCAACTAAGCAAAGATGCAGAGTCCTACTAGCTTCCTCCAAGAAGTCCTGGAGAGCTGCACCCAGTCAATGCTTCCCACCAAGAGGACTGGACCATGGCCACTGAATTCTAGGAGATGGGCGCAGGGCCTTTCATCTTGGTGGCTCCTGTGCCAGTGCCAGTGAATTACCGTGCTGACTGGAGATGAGATCTCCTGTCGCTACCTTGAGCTCTGCACCCAGTGGAAGTGATTTTTCCTGGCATCCACCTGTGTGTCGAGTCAAACCCCACTGCTTAAAGTAGAAAAATGTAGCTAATAATCAAACAAATCCTTTCAAAGAGATTGGAGGGGAAGAAGAAGGAATAAATGGAATAGGAATAACAGAAAAGGGAAGAGAGGTTTGGCTGGCATCTCCAAAAGAGATTTGGGAGGTGAGTATTTGCCATGCCTGGCTGTTAAGCATCCTGCTGCCTGCATGAGTTTATTACCCCAAGTTAGGTGCTGAGGGTCCATACAGAAGGTAAGGGCTTAGTTTCTCAGAAAAATTAAAGCAATTAAAATTAGCTGCTCAGCCTCTAGGAATGAGAGTCCTAAAAGCCAGCACTTGAAGGAGGGAGCTCCCTAACCTAATCTAGTAAGAAAGGCCGGTGCCTCTGACTTGCAAAGAGAATGTGTTATATCAGAGCAATTTTCCCTCCTTTCTTCATCTACAAATATACTGGACACCCACATACCAATTTGTATGTGCCTGTGGAGAAGGGTAACCTGGATTTAGCCGAAGCTGTTCTCAAACTGTAGTAAAACAAAATGCAGAAAGAAATGCTGATCTGCCTCCTTCATTTGTTGTTCTTTAAATGAGGCAGTGAGCCTGCTCCTAATGAGTAACTCCAGGGACAAAAGAACAGGGAGGCAGGAAAACAAGGCACTTAGCTTAGGTGGGAACTTCCCAGGAATTTAGGAGTAAAATCCAGCTTTTCAGTGAGGTGAAACTATTTTCTGAATTTTTACCCCAAGACAGTGCAACTCAGGCATTAAAAGTCTGTATTGCTTAGGGAATCAAATCACTTCCTACAGCTCCTGAAGTAATTTATTCCTGAAACAAAATATATTTTAGTCTTTTCAGTTCTATTTTTAAAAAAAGGTTAAGACAGTCAACACATATGCAATGCTAAGGGAATCCTTATTTGTAACAACAGTAAGAATATAGTGAGATTCAAAATACTCCAGGTGGTAATATAGAGGAACACAAAACCTCCATCCCTTCAGATATTTCAATCTTTTAGACAAAAAAAAAAAGCTGACACAAATCACTACCCTTTAGCACTGATTAGCTTCACAGATACCTTCAGCAACTCCATGCACCAAGAGCCTATTTATATACCACACCAGCTTTTACCGTTTCCTTTTTCCCTGCTTTTTGGAGTGATCCCTATTTATCTTAATTCCTACCCTTCTTTTCTAAAAGTCATTGTGTGGGAATATTCTGGGGCAGGGTGTACTTGCTGCTTTGAACCAGGGATTGAACAGACAATGTCCCATTGCTGTTATCTTGGCGATATTTCACTATCGTTACTGAAAAAATAGATTTATTGGATGTCTAATAATTATTGCTGGCATTAATACTACTACTTTTTTGTCAGCTATTGTTATCTATTTATGCAACCCTGTTCAAATCTTAACATAAGTAAGTCAGTAAAAGTAAAAATGCAAATTGCGATACAGCATTCCCTTCCAGCTTCATTTCTCTTGGTTGCTCTTTACCTACTGGTGGGAACAGCCAAAGGATGTAGCAGGGACAAAAAATCCAAATGTTTTACAGGTTGGAACTTGATCCCATTGGGAGAATTATTTGCCACAGCTGGCTGTAGTAGAAGACAACTGGACCCCAAAAGCTTGGACAATCATGCCAGTCCTCTGTTTCAAGCTTGTTCAGTAGCGTTATGACTGCATTAATTTCTGATCTGGAGGACACTTACTGGCTCAAATCTGCACACGCAAGTTGTTTCAATCACAGCAATACAGTGTGAAGCACATGCAGAAACGTTTCCAGAGAGAGATCACTTTATACACTGCCTTGCAGCTGCCTTCATTTTCTGAACATGAGTCAGCTGAGAGTAAGCAACTTCCCACCTTGCTTCTCATGGAAAAGATATTCCGAGGTAGTAACAATCTTTTTTTTTAAAGTGTAAACCTGAAAACACTTTCCAGGGGAAAAGTGGATCAGGCTGAAACCTGCTAACAATAAGGTTACTTTTCATAGGGCTTTTTGCAGAATTCCTTACAGTAGTCCCTCTCTCTTCTCCTTCCAGACTGTCTCAGACCATGGGTTTGGAGACATTGTTCTGAAGTTAGTTTCTAAATGACAATATAAGGCAATGACACAGAAATCCCTCTGGCCCTAGTATATTATATTAGAATATTTTAGAACTGCAGGGAAAAATGATGTTTCACTAAAGAAGAAAACAGTAAAGTTGTTTCATAGGGACATAATCTAATATTGACTTCAGAAAAATGTAATTGAGTCGTAATTGATTAGACAATTTAAAATCCTCTAATAAGTTAAAGATGTGATTTCTTTGTGGTTGCATTATGGTTAGAAAATTGATTTCTTAGACACAAGACAGCCAACACTTAACCTGGGTTACTGTGCTATGTCCCCACACAATCCTCAGATGAGACTGAGTTTTTGAAGCAATTTTACTTTTTGCTGTGTGGTTATTTAGGTGTGAGCATCAAAACTGTGCAGTCCTAAAGTTACAGATGTGAGGAGTAACTTCTAGTATCCCTCCTCACACTCATAAATGCATATCAGATTGAGATGCATTGGTGACCATTTTTTTACTATAGCTTTTTTATTGTGGTACTTTTGTCAACTGTCTTACAGGAAAAGTGTTGGGGTTTGCAAGTGTACTTTGGGGATTTAGACACTTTCTTCCTTCCGTGGCATTACACAAGTAGTTCTGTGGCAGCTCAGGGCACAAAAATAATTGTCTGTGGATTTGTAAGGAGCTTGCTATCTTATTTCACTTTGTAAATCAAACTAAACAAACAAACTGGGAAATGTCCTTTTTGAAGGATGGGTGGAGTTTTTTCAGGGATGGTGAACATACAAAGTAGATAAAAACTGATATTAGCATTCCTATGTTTAGTTCCTGTGACTATAGACATTATAGACATTAACCTGTTTAATATGAATACCGTCTCTATAGCCCTCACAAAATGCCCATAGTAGGCTTTATGCTGGTAATAAGAGCTAAACCGTGCTGTATTTAATTTCATTCCCGCTGATAGCATTTATCAGCAAAATCTGGATTTAAAAACCCCCAAAATATGCAATTTAAGCCTCATCATAACTGGACTGCTGAGGAGGAAAGTGAGGGGATTATCTGGAGCCTGGAAGCACAAATATAAGAGTGTATTGTCAGCGTGGGCTATAGGCCTTTTGGCAAATGGTAGTGTAAGCTTCAGCTGACAGGCCTTTTCGCAACTGACAGACGAAAATATGAAACTTAAATTCTTCATGACAGATAGCTGTGCTGAATGAAGAGGCCAATGGGACAGTGCTGGGTTGGGGGTGAGAGCGACATATACAGGCCCTGTGTCTGCAGCGCAGGGCGGCTCTTTGTAACTCACACACAATGAATTTCTCCTTAAGACTCTCCCACTTCGCCAAGCAAACTGTAATAGCAGACTGGGGTTTTTTTTCCCCTCTCTTTCTTTCAGATCAACATCTTTTTTTCAGCAGATGAATGCCGAGTCTTAAAAGACAGAGGTGGCAGATTAAATTTAATATGCAGGCATGAAAGATGTTTCCTGGATGCTTCTCCATCGGACCTTTCCACCCAATCTAACATACTGCTATTGTAGGAAGCTTATTCACTGGTTTATGAACTATGCTTAATCCTCAGTAATGGCAAGCTTTGCCAAAATTTAAAAAAAATTGTATTTTGAAATGATTGCTCCTTTCTGTCAGCACCCCAGCCCTGCCTGCTCACAGGGTTGCACTCCCAACCAGGATGCCCCTTGGTGCAGGACTGGGCTCCTGATGCAAGATGGAGGTCCTGGGAGCAGAGCCCAGCCGCTGCCCCCAGATGAGGTTTTGGGATAGCAGGGAAAGCACAACTTCCACACTTGTGGTCCTCTGCAGTCAGAGGCTGACCGGGGCCATGGCCGCCTTTGCTTGCTGAGCCACCTCCATCCCTGCCACCTAGCTCTCTCACGGCTCCACCACCGGTGCTTGCAGCACCTACCCACAGCGAGATCACTCTTCTGTGGCCCCTGGGAGCCTCCTGAGGGTGCAGCCAGCACCCGTGGCCACGCAGCTTCTGCTCCCGGCACCATGTCCCGTCTGCCAGCAGCAGTTTCCGAGCCAGCTTCCCTCAAGCCGTGCCTGGCCGCCAGTCGGTTTCCTGGCAGGAAAGCTCCTGGCTTGGTGTCCTGCAGGGCATCACACCAGGTGATGGCAAAGGTCTCCTCTGGCCTTCGAGTCTATGAAAAAGAAGAAAACACACAGGCAGGTTTTGTTTGTTTGTTTGCTTCCCCTTTGCAGAGGGAAGGGCCCTGCTATGCAGCCGTTATGGTCTCCCCTGTGCTTTCAGTCTCGTTACTGTGCTATAAAAAGGGGAGATGGCAGCCAAGAATAACAACGCACAGTACGGCCTCCGGCCAATCCCAGAGTCATTACCTCCGCAGAGTTCCTTTTGAAGTCAGTGGACTGTAGGATCTAACCCTTAATATTTGTCTTCTTTTATACAATTTGTAATTATCAATACAAAAAAATAGAAAACCCTAAGGTAATATGTTAATTCTTACCAGATGTACTGTACGTATCCTTATATGCTAGAAGCCTGGCAGGACTGCAATGTCACAACAGACATTTACTGAAGTACCTGGGGAAATGTAACAAAAAGTGTTAGTAGAAAATGGTCTTTCAGCTAAATTACCTAATATATTTGCTAATGGTATCTGATTTAAAAGCCATAAAAATACTAAGTTAAAAGCACATTAGAAGATGTGGTATATTTATAAGTGTTTGTCACCTTGGCAACAAAAGCGAAATTCCAAATCTAACACTAGCTTTGATGGGCCAAGACCTTTGAAAATTGATAAATACCTGCTCTTTATAGCAATGATCTGCTTTCAGTGAAGAAATACCTCACTGTAAAAGGAAGTTCTTCATTGCATAACAGGATTTCTGTTAGTTTTCAGCTATGGTTTTGCCCTATCTGCCCACTGTAGTATAATTTTTTTAAGTCTTGACAATGAAAACAATATGTTTTCAAATACGGTAAAGCACTGATCTTTGTTGTACCCTTTTTTGTAACTTCAAGCCTTAATTTCCTGTATACAAACCAGGTTTGTTAGTATTGCACTGAGCTCTAAGCTGGCCTTGGTCAGTTTGCAGATCTATAGCTTGGATCTGATGACTGTGATTTTCCCTGCCTATGAATAGTCTTGCCACAAGCACTAAACTATGCATGCCCTGATAAATGTAGTACCAATTTCAGCTCTGCTTTCTTACAGAACATATAGTCCCATAAAACTGTGCTTTAAGGCTAAAAGGAAAGCTATTTACTCACTTGTAATGCAAATTCTTCCAGTATATTAATTCTGCATACAACTGAGTATAGACCCTTATTATGCTAATTCTTGTAGCTCCACTGGTTTGCCCACTGATCACAGGTGGAGAACATAGGGACAGTTCTACACAAAGAATCAACAGTAACGAAAAAGCTATTCATGCTGTCTAGTGGACCTCCTTCAACAGTGAAAAGCTCTGTTCTGTGTGATGGCAACAAGCTACTCCGAGGAACTGGGAGTCAAAGTAACCATGAGAAAGAATGTCCCCAAAACTGAGCAGAAGGGTGGGGGGTTATGTGTTTTCAGAGGTATGCAGACAACACGCTAATAACAGCCTTTCTCTGTCGAGGATTGGTTCCACAAATTCCCCCTCTTGACAGAACAACTACTAGCCACCCATCTTTGCCAGAAAATGATAAAGTTAATGGCAGATACTGATGCTGCCCTAGCGTAAGCCTCTCATTTGGCCCCTTCTGAGATGGAGAAGCATCACCCAGCATAACTGCCCTTCACCTTGTATCCTCACATCTGATGGGATTGATTAAACAACGTGGCCACAGAAAGGAAAGTAGAATCTGTTGTATGTGGGTAATCTCTGAGCAGAGGCAAAATCCCGTGGGTTCAAGGGTCCAAAATGCCCTTAAGGATTAGAGAAGCCCTTAGAGAGTTTTAGGTAGTACTAGATTAGACACTGCTGAGCACTTAATATCATTCTTTCTCTTCCTGTTCTGCAGATGCTTTAATTTTTGTTCTACGGTTGATTCATGAGGTTGACAATTGGCCAAGAAAGGCAAAGCGGGCATGAAAATGAACAGGAGAGAACCAGAAAGGGCATGTGAAGTGCAAGGAAGGAGTAGAAAGTAGAAGGACTGGAAAGTGGAAGAAGTTTCCATCAGCCAAATTAGGTTGGGACATGCTCAGAAACATATTTTGGGTGTTGGGCTTTTGAGATGGAAGTACCTAGGTTTTATTTAAGGCACAGCAAAGCACAGCTGAATTGCCCATGATCTCAGGAGACACTGAGCCGAGCTGCTCAGAAAATCTGTATTTATATTTCATTCAAATCAAGTATCTAGGGGAGAAAGGAAATGTGTCAATATCAATGAAAACTTTGGAGAAGTTGCTTTGGAAGGAAGAACATTTAATTTCAGAGTTGTTTAAGACATCTCAGTATTGGTGCATAATTGTGCTGTCCTGAGTCTAAAATAGATTTTTTTTTTAATGTTTTATAGGAAATTTAAAAATACATATTTCTATTCTGACTTAGATTTCCCAGTGGAAGTGGTGGCGTCTAATTTTCATGATGAGGATGCTTTGCTTTTGTTAAAATCAATGAGGACTGAGTGTCAGTCAGATTGGACCTCCAACCTTGTACAGTGTTTCAGTGGATTGAAGACTAGGCCCACAGCTCTATCCATCTCTAGCGATCCATCCAGTCATGTCCCAACACCTCCTGAGTGAACATCTCCAGTGAACCATGGAACTGATCCTTATATTAGTGAAATTGCTTTCTAGAGAAATGTGTGCAATTTATATGGAGCTGATACAGCCTCTATTAAGACACTGGTTAATAGATGTGGTTGGAGCTATTTTTCAAGTATTGATAATAGAGTGGAAAAAGGGTTTCAATTAACTGAGGTAGCAAGAATCATATGGATAGACATGTGCTCTTACACTCAAGTGCACAATTTTCACTGATTGATAAACCTTACACACCACTTGAGACTATATTCTAGTTACATCACTTCACCATTAAACTCTTCATTTACCCCCAAATGAATAGATTAACATTAAGTAAACTCTACTGAAAAATTGTCCAATTCAGTGAAGCTTTAATATAAATTTGTAACAGCCATAAAAGAAAATTACAATTTATCATTCAAAAATCATTATTTATAATGTACAATTCAAGATTTCTATGCAACAAGTGTTTCAAATGTGCTTGTTAAATAAGTTTACGCAAAACTGCAAAGGACCATCTGCAGCATGTATATATGAATATAACATATACAACTGCCTATGTGAATAAAAAAAAAGTGATTAAATTTTATTATGAAGATTGCCAGCCACATTGCTTTAGCAAATTTGTATTCATAGTTTCTGTTCTTACGTATGCCTCAAATAGATTGGATTTTCCTTCTGTTTAAAATAAATAAGGTAGGTTATATGATTCTCTTAATCAAATCACCATTTTATATGCTGAAGAAAAATGACTATATTATAGTGGCATTTCTGAAAGTCATTGAAAATGCGGAGAAGGTGGAAGCACCTTAAGAAGAGGTGTAAAACCAGTATTGTTAAAGGATTGTCAGCACTGTGGGCCAAATTTTGAGGAACCTGGAGTTGGCCTGTAAACACCAGAGAGCTGAAACCTACCTTATAATACCTCAAGAGAATTTGGACTTCAGTCCGCAAGGTTTGGCTGTACGCAGAACTGAAGGCCAATTGCTAGTTGCTTTGTTCTTTTAAGAGAAAATGTTTTTTCAATATACCCAAAAGGCAGCTGTCACCAGTCCTTGGTGAATTTTTGGAGACCCTTAAGGTCATTAACAGTATGACAAAATATGACGTTTCTAAATAGTCTTGTATATCTTAGGAATTCTGAATATCTGACAGCATAGCTGAGATCTGTCAACCCCTCTCTTTTTCTTTCAGCATTAAAAAGTGTATCCATTTTTTCAATTCTCTTTTTAGCTTTGGGTTTAAACTCATACAAATTGAGAGCTAGGCATTTGGACATATTCAGTTACACTGTGCCAATAAACCATGTCTGTGATAACTGGTTGGGAAATCAAATTCTAAATTTAGTCATATTTATGGGAATTGAGGAGCCGTTGCTTCAGTTGCATCTCTCAGATCTGCATGTGATTGTTTAATTTTTTTTTTCCTTGTGGCTTACATACAGCCTGCATAAACACTGAACATACAATTTCAAACCTTATTGTTTTGTTTTGGTTATACTTCAGATTGCAGCCACCTCAAACCACTTCTGAGGGAAGACACAATGGCAAATATGGACTTTTCCCTGCAGATGACAAGGCAATGAAAGACAAAAAACAGAAATATTTTTTTTTTTTTTTGAGGCACTGACTTTTTATATGGCCTATAAATTATTTGCCATTAATGTGTGAGAACTGCTGTGAATACAGTGCCATAGTCAGGCAGAATGATGCAAAGGAGAGTATCTAAAACTCCCAGCATTGCAGAGACTTTGTTTTTTAAAATAATTAATGTTGTCTTAACTTTAAATACATTATGAGTTTCCTGAAAGGAGCGGAATTGTTCTACTGACTAAAGTTATGTATCTCATCAGCGCAAAACTGTTGCCTTAAAACATAGATATCTGATCTGAATGGTTTTAATAAAATCTGTGATACTACATGGGAAAAAAATGACTTTGTAGGTTTGCAAGAGCATGAAAACAAGATTATAAAACAATCTTTCAGACCTCAAAGAACTGATCTGCAGAACTGCTTAGCATTGGCATCTCTGGGTGTTCGGGATCTTTCAAAATCAGGCCCAGAGCCTGAATAAGAATGTCACCACAAGACATTTTCATGCTATTTGCAGATTTTCTTTACAATACCTCCAGCTTTTGATTGTGCTAAAGCCTTAAAAGCAAATCAGAGAAAAGACTCCCCTATTGTGTATTACAAAAGATACAGCTAGAAACAGTAAAACTGTGAGAGCTGTTTCCTAATGCACTCCTTCACATGACAATCAGTTTAGATCTTTTACTTTCTTTCTCAGCCAACCTCAGTAACAATGTACTCAAATCAAACTTTTTTGCTGTAATATACTGCTGTAGGTAATCCTGCCTACTTTTAATTTTCTTTGTATGTTAGGATAATAATTAGCACCACTGTACTATCATATGAGCCTGCTTAATTGTCTAGCTTACCTGTTGTAGTTTAATAAGTACTGTACACATAAATATATGAATTTATGTATACATATACAATGCAGACAAAAGGATTTTATATATATACTCTGTAAAACCATTGGTTTTATAGATCGGTATGACTTATGCTCACCGTTTACTCTGATGCTGTTTTTATAAGCATTCCAGCTGTCACTGCTGCTATTGTATCTGCTATGGGGCTAAGAATTAAAGTTACAAAAGATTTATGTGCTTTGGAAAGCAAGTCAGGAACAGAGAGAGTCTGTTTTCTATGGTTCTCTTTAAAATACCATTCAGAGTAAACTACTATCTAACAGAAACAAAAAGGACTATCAGTTTTGCATGGTTGTACGTACAACAGCCCGGAGTCTGCCCTGGGCTGCTGCACTTGTGTGGAAGGGTTGGCTGAGCCGGATTAAGATCAGGTCTTGAACCAATAGCTCCTCATGGTTCTGATTTGATGTACTGCATCAACTTCACTTGGTAATCTAAGATAAAGAGCAGACTTTGATTAAGCTCTCAAGAGTGTCCTTATTTAAAAAGAAATTAATTGACGCCTCTGCTAGCGGCATAGCATTTCTTCATTCGTTTCTGTGGAAAACCACTAGATGGTTCATCAAAACCTCTGCGCATGCTGAAGGAGGCATGACAGGTTAACAGGAGCATTGAGGAAGAAGGTATCCTCTGCTTTGCAGGATGGATAAGGAAGAGCTTTTGGGGCTCTGGGGTTTCTGCATATAAAAAGTAATGCTTTGGGTCACTCCACAAGTGCCACAATCTGCTTCTCCAGTTGGGGTGGCTTTGCAGTCCCTCTGCCTGCGCGGCGGCTGGCAGCGCGGGAGCTGGGGTGGCCAGCATGGTGGTCCTGCTCACGTGCTGCGCTGGCCCTGAGCTGCCAGCACCTATGCCATATCTCCCAGGAGCTACACCCATGGCTTCAGCATCAAAACACACCTTAGATACCTGACCTTCATTTACTGCATAAGTCTATGTGATAACGTATATCCATCTCGCTTTCCTGGCATGTTTGCAACGAAGATGTGTGTGCAAGGTTAGAAAGTAAACCACCAACTGCAAACACTTCTTCACAGGCCATGGGTGACCCACACCAGGGCAGAGGAGCAGTGACAAATGAGGAGCAGTGGAGGAAGAGAAGTGATCCGCAAGGGGCAGAAACCACCATGCCTTGACCTCAACCGCCTGCGTTGCCCATCACCTCACTGAAGGGACTGGGAGGGAGGGAAAGTGGGAACCAGTGGTGAAAACAAGGGGAGTTGAGGTGAGGAAGGAGGGAGGAGAGGTGTTTGTCTGAAGCTGAGCCTGAGGAAAGGCGAGGAAAGGTGTTTCCCTGAGTATTTGTTCAATAGTATATGGTTTCTTCTTTTCCCTCAATACCAAAATCAGTAAATAAAAGTTTGTATTAATGGGCAATAAATTAAATTAAGCAAAATTCCCTGAGCTGAGACTGTGTTGCCTGTGACACTGCAGAACAGCTGAAAGACAGCCAGGGTTGGTGAAAAGCAGGCCCCGAGGGGGTGGAAGGGCAGTGAGTACGCTCTGCCTGCCAGCATGGAAAAGCCAGCACGCAGCAGCAAGCTCTGAGTGACATGCAACTGCCAATGCCAGCTCCCACCAGACCCACTGGTGAAGCTCCTGGGGGAAGAGCTGAGCTGATAAGCAAGCTAAACAGATACATTTGGGGCTAAAAATGCCCTGGAGGAACTTCGCCAAGGGAAAAGATGTGGCCAACAAGGGTTACTGCTGTTACCCAAACTTGTAAGAGATTATTTATGTCCCCTGACTTTCAGCACATAATTATGGGACAAGTCTTCCTAGGCTCCTAATATAGTCAGAGGTGAGACAGGTCCCTTCAAATTACATTTCAGGGCTGATACTCAGCCCAGGTGCTCTGAGTCTCCACCTAGAAGAACCCATTTCTCTCTGTTTTCTGAACTGAGAGTACAGAGGGGCTGACCAACCGAGTAAGCACCCTAAGGTGAGGGTGGTCTGAAGTTCAGTGGCCTGATTCTTGCCCTTGAAATAGTCTAGGTATCAATAAGTCCTTCAGCTTGCCAGGACTGCTAATGAGGGGTAGCCCTGCTTACCTATCACAACATCAGAAATAATGCTTGGTAATCCTTCCCAGGCTACAATATTTGATTTTATTTGGGTTGAACTTCAACCTGGCCATACCTTAGCCACTGTCTAGATATGTAAAGAGAGAAGAATGTTTTAAATGGAAAAAAGGCCTACTCTGTTCACCTGATTCCTAATGATTCATACTAACCTATCTAGTGAATATCTCCTGTTGAGGTTACCAGAGTGTAGTACTCTTAGGATAGACTTGGCAGAAATAAACAAAGGCAGTTGTGCAATAACATGAAAAAGACACTTAGGCATCAATAGCAGTTATTCCAACGTACGGTAGGAGGGCAATTTGGTTGCTTAAACATAGGCAGCTGGTACCATTTTCGAAACCCTGGGATATTTTGCCTCATCTCCAACTGCCACTGGGAAGGGCCAAGGTCTCCCAGATTACATTGGGCAGGCCTATGTTTTAGGGCATCTCAACCAACGTTAGAAACCTTTGTTTAGGCCACTGAATTGTACCCTGACAGTCTTGATATATGCATGGAAATGCACGTTGTGATGCACAGTACCTAGTAATTAATCACACTGTGATTACCCCTTATATGTTCGAAACATCAATACAATTTGCATTGAGGCTTGGTAATAAACATTCTCCTGATATAGCTGCATGGAATATATGGCTATCCTAGGACAGCTTTTTGAAAGCTGGTTCTGGATGCATCTGTTATTCTTCCAGGATGTAGAGCTGGGGGGCCAGAGATCAAGTGGCCAGAAAATGAAAGGGGAACGATATATAGGAAGCTTCCTGTACCCTGTACGGAGGAAGATTCAAAGGAAAATAATGGTGAAAATTTGATATGATGGACTGAGAGGAGAAGAAAGATGATACCGGGAATGGTAAACAAAGACAGGAAATAGCCTGCTGGTGGTGTTAGTTCTTGTTTAGGAGCCCGTTAAGTTTTGGCTAGAGGGCTAAACGCAAGGAGACATTTTGTCAGCCCAAATGTGGAGAGAAAACAGAAAGACAATAGAACAATTAGACAGAGGAAGAGAGCAGAAGTGAACAAACATATTGCCCCTATTACAGTGACACACAGCTAGAGCTTTGTGGCAATACTGCCCAGCTGCCTTTAGACTAACTGAAAATGAGAAAATAAATCAAACTTTCTTTTGACTGTCAAGGGTAAAGAGAGAACTGTTTCTTTTTCAGCCACTGGTAACCCGATAGCTTGCCACAGTGTATTTCACATACGGAAGTCTGTAAAGCAACATCTAAGTGTTCCTTGTGATTAATATTCCTTATGATCTCCAGCCACCTAATCGCATCCTGACCTCAGTGAGGGTCAGCTGTGAGAAGGGATGGGCTTTGGGAGCAGGGTGGGCTACCAGGAGGTGCTGGTGAATGATGGAGCAGCTGGAGAGAAAAAGAGGACCTCTGCAGACATGAATAAATAAATAGTGGCAAACCAAAGGCACTGACTGCAGGAATAATGCCACGGGTCCAGAGCTGCACAGAGCTATTGAAAGAACCAGGACAATCCATTCGTAATGTCCAGATGCACTGAATGTAGGATATGCTTTTTTCCTCCAATTTAATCCAAAAAACTACAGCATGAAATGCAGCACTATCCTGATACACAGAACGCCAACTCTGAAGGGATTCCCAGGATGCATTAACCAGTGCTTGGACTACCAGGTATGCTATATAACGCAGGATAGATACTCTGTGCTGCACGCTTAATTCTTGCATTCTGAATGGTAACAACGGTAATAAGGTTTCCTGTATTTTTTTTTCAGGAACTAGGTGCTTTCCTGGACATCTAACAGCCTGGACTGTAAGACGGTCCCTCTCACATCCAGACAAACTGTGTGGGCACTGCTGGTCTGAGCCAGATGTGTCCGAGCTGGTGGTCCATTAGAGGTAGCGCCCGTGCACACGGATTTCACATTATGTCGATGAGGCCAGCTGGATCAAATACACACAATGCCAATTTTCTTTGCAGTATAGGGTTTCTCTGAATAGGCACTGTTTGGTAGCCTGGGACCGTGCAGACCTCCAAACCAACAGGTTACCCAATGTGTCTAAAATCCTTACCATGGCTCTCCGATTTTTTTTCAACAGGACACCTTTAACTGCTTATAAGCAAATTCATTTCCAATCTGTTCTATTTCCTCTTCTTAACCTTTTCCTCAGAATATGCTTTCAGCCATTAAAGTGTCCAAGTCGAAGAAAATGGGCCCAGGCATTGAAATGACTAATAGTCACCCTAAAAAAATCTGGAAATCCAAACTAGTGTACTACATACATTTTTGTCTCACCTCAAAGAAAAAAAAAGGCTCTAATTCAGAAAAAACGCTCTATTTCCATTTTTCATTTATGCAAATTACACTCTGAATAAATAAATCTACATAATCTCACCTCCCTGCCAGACAACTTGCAGTAACGTTTGCCAAGAGAAAGACAGGCTTTTCTGATACTAATGCATAAAACATGCTGAATAAAAAAATTAAAACAAATCATATTGAGTAAATAGCTGCTGTGCAGCTCTGGAAAGAATAATAGAGGGACTGATGAGTTACTCAGGATTGTCTCATTCAATTATTTCAAACATGCTACCAGTTAAGGGTATATTTAAGTTAAGGTTTTAATAGAGACAGTCATATCCTGAACCACTGAAATCTATAGGAATTTTTTCCTTTAATTTCCATGAAACAGGCGTGTAGACCTCTCTGCTGAAGCACCCAATAGTGTCAGGCTGTTGGTCCTGGAAGACCAATCTATTCAGCATGTAGCTGCTGCGCTATGCTGGGTCTGGAGCTCCAAGCAAGCAGATCTCTTATGCTGTTTTGGGAATGTAGGAAGTGCCTTCCCTAATTTGATCAAAACTATTCCTTGCTCTGCGTGTCCTCTGTCCACGTGACTTGGTGACTGTAAAGATTGCCACCAGTCTTGGGACTGTAACAGGGGAAGGATAAAACAAAAATCAATGGCATTATGTTCTGATTAGATACCAGAGCCTTTTCCCACTCTGACTGCAGAGGGTAGATGGTGAAAGGCAACTCTTACTCTTGATGGTCCATCTAGAAACTGTCAATCAAACTCCAGTCATACATGGGGCTCGGGCACTCTCCTGTAACCTTTCAAACACCTTTTCACACTGGAAAATCTATTCTGGACAGCTGAATCCTTATGCTCTTTTCTCTAAAGAATTAAGCTAGTCAATGGGGCTAGGTCCACCAAAAGGCTTGAATATTATAAACAGCATCACCAAATTTTTAGATGCTGTGATGCTTTACGGAATTCGAAGATGTCTTTTCTCAGTGGAGAAAGGTAAGTTCCGTACATGCTTCCTGGGGGCAGTAAGGTAGGGGATATACAAAGCCTACAGACTGAGTAGGAAGCAACCTAAGAAAGCCACTAAGAAACCTTAAGAAAATATGATTTAAGACCGTGCCTCTGCTAAGAAATCAGTCACAAGACTGGCACTAAAATCAGTGTTTTCTAACAACTCCCTGTGGGAGAAGTTCTTCCTACTTGTTTACTGTATAGTCTGGTGGTTAAGAGCATACATCTGGGATATAGTATATCACCCACACCAACCAACTCCCAGGAGAATTTCTCTTTGGTAGGCTATTTGATGTTGCAGACTGAGTTATTTACTTGTCAAATCTGCTCCACCATGAGTGAAAATACCTGAAAATACTTTGGAAGAGAGAAAAAGACTGACCCCCAAATAACCAGCAAACACCCTGGTGGTTGTGGCACTCGGCTTTGACATCAGGCCAAATCCAACTCGGACACAGTGGAGATTTGAAGGCAAGCCTCTCGCCTTGCTCACCGGACACCTCTTTCTGCAAGGTCTAGCTGGCTGGCTTGGAGAATGCCTCAGATCCTTCAGGCAACGCAGGATGGGCATACCTTGATGAGAGAAACACGACATGGCAGATACCTATGCCCTTGGAGACCTTACTAGAAGAGAGATGAAGGGTTTGGGGAATTGCAGTGAGGTCTGCATCCATGCATTCATCTGCTAGAAAGGCTAGATAAGGTAATGCAAATTTCAGGCTTCTAAAACCTGTGGTATTGGATTTAATACAATGGATTTAAAGTTTTTAGTTTTAAATCCATTATTTTAAAGCAATCTTACAAGTAAAATAGGTAAATCTGAAATACTTTTTGTTCATATTTTCAAGCTTATTTCAAATTGCTCAGGCTAGAAACTTATTTTTCTCCTTTTTAAACAAGAGCTAAGCTCCTTATTTAACCACAAAACTACAGAAACCATAAATTTAAAAGAATCGTCAAAAATTTTTATATTTATAATAAAAGGAGGACAATTTGACACTACAGATTTTTGTGACAACATAAGATTAAATTTGGCTTACTGGTGATACGGGAATACTCAGCTCCACAGATGGGAAATGCAAAGGATGACTCAGATCTGAGACTGACTGTGGTCAGTCCCTACATAAGTAAGACACTGCTTCAGGAGTCCTTGATTTTCCTTGTTTCCCTCTGCAGTGGCTGGCCGTATCCCCTAGGGAAGTAGAGATTCTTCTCTCTGCTGGCACTCTGGAGCTTCCTAACCAGCAGTTCAGCAGAGAAGGAGGAGAAAAGGGGGTGGAAAGGACTGCTGTATCTTTTCTCCAGAGCAGATATGTAGGGAAAGATGCCAAAACAAGTTCAAGCTGCTTCCTGATCCAGGGCTACTTGAAGCTACTTGTCCACAGGAGTTTCCAAGTTACATTTTTTTCTGAGATAATCTAGGTGCAGTTGAGCACCTCGATATTCCCCAATGTGCTGCAAACTCCATAGTTTAGTTCTCGGTGAGGCAAAAACTAGAGGGTTTGAATATGGGCCTTAGTAGCTGAATGATTGCGGATCTTTGCAAGCTTCTGATATGACAGACCCCTATCCACTTTATGATTTTATCCTGTACTCTCTGGATAGAGCAGGGTATCTATTCCAAAATGCACGGCTTGCTAAAAATCCCAGCCAAGTTACAACTATATTCCACATATTGATTTATTAAACCAGAGTTTTCATAATTTTCACAATCATCAGTGTCAGTCAGTCCTTCCGTCACACAATAAAATGTGACTGCTCGATTAGACCTTTCCTCTGGCAGAAGGGCCCATTTCCCACCTTGCCTTAACTGTGGCCGCATGCCAGAACATGCTTGCACTGGGTTGAAACTTAACTATATATGAATTCCCACACCAGTTTTTTGTTCACTGTTTCCCTGACTTTAAATCTAGGACACGGTATAAGCCAGCTGTGCAAGTCATTGTCTCGTGAATCAGCTTCTCACAGAGCAAGGGAAAAAAACAACCTCTTCAACAAACTGGCAGTACTGTTACACGGTGATCGCCTAAAGAGAAGCCATTGGAGCCGCCACACGCACAGACTTGTTCAGGCTAGTAAGCGCTGAACTTTGCCTTTGTTTAAATCATCAACAGAATCTGGAATTAAGTGGAAAGAATTCACTTTGGAGTGTTTAAAAAACATGGCGCTTCTATTTTTCACGTAACATCCTAACTCTTATTGAATAGTCATAATCTCTCCTTCAAGCTGCTTGTTTCTCTGATGTGGTGGGCAAGGAATTTTAAAGTAAATTAGGTGTAGGGTTTGAAACAGTATGTTAAAATGCCAGAAGGAAAAAAAAAAACCAACCCAACAACACAGGTTACAGATTAGAAGGACAGAAGGCTGATACTTGATAGGTTTTTCCTGAATATAAATCAATAATGAAAGAATGTAAGGAGAACGGACGCGTTCAGTGGCGGCGGTGGCTTGCGTAACGCCGTCTGATGTTGCAGCGGACAGATTTATTCTCCCCACAGTACTGAGAACACATCTGGCGCTTTCCACAGCGGGTGTCTTTCCTCAGCCCCGGTCCGTGCGGCACGAAGCCGGCTCCGGGGAGCCCGGGCTCGTCCCGGAGCGACGGACCTCGCCTCCCCAGACCCGGCCGGGGACCCTGCGGTTGGGCAGCCGCCGGGGCCGCTGCGGAGGGCGGATATCCCGGTTTATGGCCTCTTCCCTTCCCAGCCCCCGGCACCTGCTCCCTCACGGCGCCCCGTGGGGCGAGGGGCGGCCGCGGCACGGCTGCGGCCGGAGCCGCCCAGCGGCGCCGCGGGCGGGCTCTGGGGTAGCGCGGGCAGCCGGGGCCAGGGGGGCCGCCCTGAGGGGACCCCGGCGAGCGGCGGGGAGGCCGGGCCGCGCCGGGCCATGGCGGGCGGGAAGCCGGCGCGAGGCGGGGAGCGGGAGCGGCGCGAGGCGGCCCCGCCAGCGGCGGGGCGGGGCGGGGCGGGAGCCGGGAGCCGCCTGCCGGCAGGGCGCAGGCGCGGTGGCCGCCGCCGGTATCCCGTCAGTCTCCGCGGGCGGCGGGGCGCGGCGCTCGGGCGGCAGGCCGAGCCATGTCGGAGAAAAAGCAACCGGTGGATTTGGGGCTCCTGGAGGAGGACGACGAGTTTGAGGAGTTCCCGGCCGAAGGTGCCGGGCGGGGCGGGGGCGGGAAGAGGAGCGAGGCGGCGGGGGTGGCGGCGGTGCCGCCGGTAGGCCGCGGCCTGGGCCGGGCCGGTCGGAGCGGGCGGGGAAGGAGCGGCGGGGCCGGGGCGGGTGTCGGCGGGCCCCTGCCCGCAGCGCAGCCCTCGGCGCGGCGGCGGCGGCGGCGCGGCCCCGCTCGCAGCGCCCCGGCCGCGCGGAGGCAGCTGTGCCGTGGCCCCGCGGGTGCCCGCGCCCCGCGGAGCGGAGCGGGGCCGGAGCCGCGGCGAGGGGCGGGGCCGCCGCCCGCGGCCGGCTGCGCGGGTGTGGCGGCGCCGGGCGCGGCGCGCTCCGAGCGCTGTGTCATGGTGCGAGGGGGCTGGAGGGGAGCGCGGGAGGGGCTCGGTGCGTCCCGGCCTCGGGGGGAGGCGGGTGGGCGCGGAGCGGGCCGTGAGACGGAAATAACGTGCTCCGCCGTTGCGCTGGATCTCGTTACGTTTTGATGCACGAACGTTCATGTGTTGGTTTGCTTCCCGTAGGTGCAAATACAGTGACTGAGGAGATTAAATCTGGACTTCAGTAGAGCAACTCAGTGTCCTTTTACAGATGTAACCTTGAAAAGGTCCCTGTGAAGGCATGGTTGTTTTCTCTGTGCCCTTAGTTCTGGGAGTTGTCTCGAGCTGTGGATAATGAGAAATCATATAAAACACGATGGATGAAATGTCAGGGGTTTCTTTCCCCTAATGTCTTCATTATATGCCTTTTTTTTTTCTTTGTGGCCTTGCAAGCGTTAGGTGTTCTGAATCCTTCAGTACCAGTAAAAATAATATTTTTGCGCCAACTGACAGAAAAAGTAATTAACGTAGTTGAGGTGATAGATAAACTAAACTGAGAAGACTAGCCCTCTTTTTCCGTAGATGGTCCCAAAACAGGCAAAAAATGTTTATCTTATTTGATGTAAATTAAGTATTGGCAGTAGGGATGAAGGAAGTCTTTGAAGCGTGCTTCTGAACCTTGGATTGGTCGGAGCACTGAATTGCTGTTACAGAAGGTGAAATTAATTCTACTTGAATCTAGCTGGACTACTAAAACCAAGTGCTGTGCAAACTTTCTGGGTAGAATAGAGATTTATTAAACAGTGACCACAATCAGGCTTCTTGCTGATCTAACAAAAAATATGAACCTCTAAAGGGGCTCATTTAAATCTTCAAGTGAGGTAATAGTGTTGAGAGAGTATAAAGAATGTTCACACCACTTTGAATGTTATCTTCAGTGCTTAGGAAAGAATCATGATAAATATGTGCTCAAACCCATGCCAAATTGTTGTTCTTTCAAATTAAAACGCCACTTTCTATGCAGCAGAAAAACTTTGCATTCTATTACCCAGTTTTTATCCAAAGGAAATTAGATAATGCAAACTTATGTTAAGGGATAAAAACACTGGCTTTTGGGGAATTTCTTTTATTCCGACTTAAAATTTTTCTTCAAACAATTTATCAAATCAATTTTATGTATCAAAAGCAGATGTGTCCTATTTTTATAGGACACTTTATTTGAAGTATAGCATAAGTATAGCATGATAGATTAAGTGTATGTGAATTGGTCACTTAAGAACTTCCTGTACAGTGCTTTTCAGAATGTAAAATGTAATGTAGGATTTTAGGTTTTTTTATGCTCTACTCTAAAAACTGGTTTTTTTTGTTTTCCTTTCCCAAGTGCAAAATATGGCGATCAGTGTATTAACATATTTTTTTAAGGAGTCTAGCCATGACAAGTTTATCAAAATTGATTTTGTAATTTTATTGTATATTAGTAATACTTAATGGTAGCAGGCTCTCAAATGCTCTTAATATTTTCAATCCCAGATAATCCTGTATATTGTTTTACTTTTACTTAGTCACAGGCTTTTAATGTAGCTGTGAATAAGAACTTCAGTATGCAATTCTGTGTTATAGTGTCAACATACAGATACTGTAGAATCTTGTAGCTGCTGTGATGAGAATATAATTTAGGCTTTACTTTCACTCTCTCCCCCCCACAATGTGGAAGATGATATGGGCCTTTTTGACTCTTCTTCGCTCAGTGTGATTTGGAGCATGTTTTCACAGTCTCCCCAACAGACCTGTTATGATTGAAGCTGCTCTTTGTTATGTTGGATACTAGTTACTAGGATTTTTTTTTTTTCAGATTTGTTGATCTGCCTGAGCTACTTGTATGTTAATAGATAGAGAGGTTTGACTTTGTGTTCATTTTAAACTGTTTTGAGCTTTGTTTTTTGTATCTTTGAAATCCAGATAAATGATGAGTGGTAAAGCTTTTTTATTTTGACAAAAAAAAAAAAAAAAAAATCCATTGCCTATAAATAGGCAAAGCTTATTGTAGATAGTTCTAAAATAAAAATCCTTCCCTTTGAGCAACTAGCAATACAACTAAATTAAAAGAGTGCATTTTTTTATACTGCATTTTTTCTTTACCTTTCCTTCCCAGTTCCTTCTTCTTTTGCTGTCCTTAGGGCCAGTAGGATTTCTATGCTCCTTCATCTGTTATCATTATTTATTTGAGTAGGGAAGTTTAAATTGTAATGCCTTCTACATGTCTGTCTTTAATCGGTTACAAATGGGTTTTCTTGTCCTGGTGAATCTCAAATAGTAATTTTGTTGCCTGTCAGTGTTAGAAAAAGGAGGAGAAAATGGAAGGACCAACCCTTATTCTTGTAAAGTTAGCTGTTCACGGTGCATTAGTTTTTAATATTTTACCCTACTAGCTTTTGTTTTTCTGTACCTCCGTCAGCGTTTAATATTACTTTGGGTCTTAGTCTGGATGGGCAGCACATGGCTTACGGAATTGTAAGGGGAAGAATAGTGTTGTCTCTTTAAATATGCTAACAGACTTTGAGAAATACAAGGTCACAAGTGTCAAAATTGGGGTGCTTCTTATTTTGGTAACGTTAGAAAAAACTTGGTGTCAGTTAGTAAAAGAAGACTGAGAAACTGTGTTCCCCAGTGAAGTAAACTGATTTGTGTTTACACAGTGATTCTGAGCCTTCTTGATTTTTCATTTTTGCTATTTTTCTGAACTAACTAGTTTGAGCCTATTTTTTTTTTTTCCACAATGAAGCATTAAGTGGATGATCAGTAATTTGTCAAGGGTGATGTGCCTGATTATAAGAAAAGTAGAAATTAAGTTAGCAAATGGACATTTAGTGTCTTGCCTCTGTAAGGAAACAGCTTCTGCTCATTTGGGAACCCAGAAGTAGCTGATTATGGGTAGCAACTGCTCTTTGCAGATGCCTCTTTCAATTTGTCTTTGCTTCTGCATCACAGATACGTTTTTGGCCTTTATTCATAGACTGTCAGCATCTGATCTGAGTGAACTGAGGATCTGTGTGTATGTGTTTTGGCAAAAGCATTTCATATGTATTTACTTTTTTAATCAGGAAAAAAAGTATTTAAATACAAACCTGGAATTGTACACCTTTTGTTGAGCTTTTCGGAGTCAAGTACTCAATATTGCTTTCTTTTTACAGTGGTGCTACAGCTTGCCCATTTGTTTGCAAAATGTCCCTTATGAATGTGTAATCCTGCAAGCCATGATGTGAAGTGTGTAATGATTTTTTTACCAAATTGCATTTGTATTATAATTTAAGAAATTGTGGGGTTTTTTTTTAAGATCTTTCTATGCTTTTTGGTCTCATAAAGGCTTAAATATAATCCAGACTTTTCTGTTAAGCACAGAAATTTGTTACCAGCTGAAGTGTACCTTGCCCAGAGGCTGAGCTAATCTGTCAACAAGACATGGCACCAAAGCAATGCAGCATAGCATATTTAGACCTCTCTTCTGTTTTTAGATTGGACTGGTTTAGATGAAGATGAAGATGCACATGTCTGGGAAGACAATTGGGACGATGACAATGTCGAAGATGATTTCTCCAATCAGCTAAGGTAATTTTATTTTTAACTCACTGTTCTAGAAGGTGGGTAAAATGTTTAAAATGGCATTGTTTAGTTCATATCTGAAAGTTTGAAATCTGCTTCTTTAAAAAATAGAGATCTGAAATGGAAATAAATGAAAGCTCTGCATTGTGCTTTTCTATCTAAAGCCTTTCAGAGCCAGACTTAAGGGTTAACAGCACAGTTTGAAGTACTGATCAGCATTTCACCTTTTAATAATTCTGCCCTGAAATACGTGAACCCTGAAATATGCCTGATGTCATTGATGTGTTCAGGCTTTTGCGGTGTTACGCAACTTAGTACAAAGATCTCTGCAAATTGTGATACAGTTGACACTTTTTCAATTTAACACAAATAAATCCTTTTCTAAGGACTTTTCTACATGTGCGTGAAAATTCTGAATTGTGTCACAAAGATTAATGGCAAGGGATCCAAAATTATCTCTTCTCTGCTATGTGGTATGCAAAATGTGGTGTTATACATTTTTTTCTGTGCCTTTAATTAGCATTGCTATTCTTTGTCCAAACGAACAAATTTTCCAGAGATCAGTTATCCGTATTAATGTTAAGGCTCCCTTCTTGTGTGATGACATGCTGTTCATGAGCAGCAATAGCCAAGTATTGCTCATAATATGCTTTAAAAAAAGTGATCACAATTTGGATGCCTCCAGTTGTTTAATCCTCTCTGTCACTTGTAGTTTCAGTTAATCCTTTACTGATGCATAATTATAATTTAAATTGTTTCAAGCATCAATACAAGCTCACATTTTATAATTAATCCCTCAGTATGTTGCATAAGGAGCAAACTCTCTGTAATACAGCCTGATTAAACAGTTCCTGGGCTGATCTCCCTTGTACTCTGGTGAAAGCGATCCTTTATGTAGAAGATACAAAAATAGTCTTTGATGTAGTTGTTTCTTATAAGGTTGAAAGGAAGTTAAACTGTAATATTGGAAAACAAGTTGATAGGTAGGGAAACAGACTTTCAAGGGATAGTGTAATTCTTGATAAATATAATTGATCTTGACAAACCTTCAGTAACTGTGCCTTAATTGTAGCCTTTAGTATTTGTGACTGTATGCTAGTGTTAAAATAGTAGTTTGCAATGTTGCTTCGTCGCAGCATGTTTTTATCTCATCTTTAGAAAGAAAATACTGCAGTCCTCCACTTGTAAAATTCCACTACTAAGTATGTAAACTAACCTGAAATACTTCTAGAAATTTGGACTACTGTATCTAGATGCACATATAATGCTAAGACTAGGAGGTAAAACAGGATGTGGTTCTGGCTGGTGTGTTTGCAGGCAGGTGAGGAGCAAAGTGCGGACAGGGCAGGAGCGATAATGTTTGCGGTTGCTGACTTGCTGTCCTGGCCACAACTAAGGGGAATGCAGCAATCCTTTTCCCTCAGAATTGTTCACTGGAAGGTGTATTGCACCAAGGTTTAAAAATAGTGCACTCTGGTATTTTTATTTAAAACAAACAAAGAAAAAGCTAAAATTGTTTTGGAATCACCTAGATCAGTAAGCTCATTTGGTTTAAGGAAATCCTGAGAATAACTGGTATAAGACAATATTTTGATTTTTTTCTAACGTGTCTGGAGTTGTTGCAGGCTCACAGGTGCTGCTTTGTGCCATTTAGTTGTACTCCAGCCATGGTGGGGCAGAGGACAATAACTATGATTAAAACAAGTGTTTGAATTTTTCACTTAGAAGTTGCATCTAGTGATCTAAGATATTAAGCTGAAGTTGAAGAACTATAGAGTAAGTGAGGTTAAGGTTATTGGTATGAACAAAAAAGCAGTGTGACATGTTCATATTCTAAAATGATTGTGTATGACGCAGTATATTTAAGTTTTAAAAATGCAAATGTCTGACAGTATTTTATTTGTATGTTTTAATATACCTATCTTTTTTCTGTACAGAGCTGAATTAGAAAAACATGGATACAAGATGGAAACCTCATAGTTTTTGCTGAATATGGAGTGGTTTAACATTGAACTGTGGATAGACTATATTGAGGAAAGAAGAAAAGGTGGAAAATGAGACGACACACTTAGTTCATTATCTGCTTGGATTTATTATTGTTTTGTATAAAAAAATAAAGTTTTTAATCTTAGCCTAGTCATATGTTCAGCCTCTACCAACCTGGTCACTTGTATTTTGGTTCGGAAATGCCTTGTGCAACAGAATTCATGGACTTACCTAGAATGCTACTAATGATCTTTCAGTGGCGGCTGGGATTGCACCATCCCGTCATGGGGAACCAAATAAGCATTACCAGAATGAAGACTAGCGTTTCTGTCATTGGGGATGTGGAGGTGTCAGAAAGAAATAAAATACTCATGTATTTCTATTAAAATGCAGCAGAAGTAGAAAGGGGTTTTGGAGAGTGATAAAGCTTATTTTGCCTCAAGATTTTATTTTGTAATGACTTGTTTTATTTTTGTTAGCAGTTTCATGTGGGTGCCAGTTTGATAGCCCCGAAAGATAAGATGCACTTTAAAGTACATTTGGCAGCAGCAGAAATCCAAACTCTCTAATCTGGTCCTGTCATTTCTGAAGCCTGTTAAGGAAGAGACCTCTCTGGAGGTGAGAGAAGTTCTGTTCTCATGCTTATTTAAGCCTAGGACTCACTGCTGAAACTGCCTCCAATTTGCCAGTTACAGCAGTTCATCTGTATCGCACAAACACGCCTGCTGAGAACGGAAATCAAACTGCCAACTCATTTCATGGAGGCCAAAAAATAGTTGCCAGACAGATACAGCAGTAGTGACTGGATTCGATTACTCTCTGAACTAGAAAACAGAAGGTGGAAATTACAAAACCTATTACCAATTCCATGAATCCTCCCCAAAGGAGCTGTTAAAGCTGGTTTAATGCAAAGACACAGGGAGATACAGCAATCCTGTAAGTGTAGGCCATGACTGCAAATTAAAAAAGTTTTTTTTAATAAAGGGGCAAATATGTACCTGTGGAATTTGAATTAGCTGCTTGCTTTTTGGCAGTTCACTGTAGAGAAGCAGAGATGTGATTGTGATTTAAAGTGAGCTTTGAGAATAAAGGTATTGGCTGATGGACATGCAGTAATGGTATTAAATGCTTTAACCCCGTTAACTAAGTAAATGAGTATCTTGCATTATAATTGGATTTATTAATGCGAGATGCTAGGAAGCTTTCCCCTCCCCAAATTACTTAGGTGGTGCTGTATTTATGGTGGAGGCAAGATTCGCTGTGACCCTGACTGCTTTCTGAAGATAGCTCTGTAAAGGTGGAGACCTTCCATTGCCGTCTGAATGGTTCTGCAAAACTAAATGTTTCAGAGAGTGTTGGATGCCTTCAGCTCGTCCAGTTCTGTACGGCTTGGGAAAAGAAAGGGAGGCCCTTTTTTCATGGGCTTGCCCTGTGCTCAAGTGACTTGTTCAGATTGAAATGTGTGGCTCATGCAGCCCAACTCAGTAGAATGCAAAGTCCTCGAGTTCATATTTTGACAGGTAACGAATGAGAAGTCTGTGTATCGAGTTGCAAATAGCAACACAAACATCCTCAAGTTAGTGTTGGGAATTTAAGAAAAGTATGTTCAGTACAGTTTGGGGATTGCTGGTGTTATTAACACATCAATATTGTGAAGTTGAGTAATGAGACTGACCAAAAGAAGATGACAGAAGAATTATGGAGGTGTCTGGTGCACTCTTTGGATAGGGACAGCTGCTTTCCATTACAGGATTCTGGAAACCTGGCTAGAGCAGCCCTGTCCCATCAATTGCTAGGAGCAGGAGGAAGCCATGGAGGCAGGAAAGCATCTTTGCCTCAAGAAATCTTAGTTTTTGCTGAGCCACAGTTGTCTTGCATTAGTATCTTTTTCTGTTTTCTTCACGAAAACAGAACTGGAAGGGAAGCCTAGGCTGAGGTAGTCTGATGGCTCTGCACGCCTGCAATAATAACCTTCAGCTCCTAGCATGTGACCTGAATCCCCCAGCTGGAAAAAAAAAATAGAGCAATCTGCTTTGAAGGTCAGTTTAATGATATGGTCATGTAATGCTGTCTGCATAAGAGAATTTGTTGCAAAGGGGTAAACAAGTCACATGCGAAGTGCTACGAGGATGTAGCTTATTGCAAAATCAAGGACTTCATGGAGGCTGATGGCCTGCATAATTACCACTCTTCTTAACTTTTTTGCCCTCAAGTTTACTGTGTGGTCATATGGTTCCTCTTAAGCTTTCTAGTATAAAAATGACTTGGGAACATTTCTACTTCAGATTGGCTGTTCTATTTCTTTCCAAAATATTTTAAAACCCAGCTGGTTTTGAGACACGCTAAAGACTTTTTTGCCCTTTTTTTCCATCTTTGGCAGCTTTGGTGCTCTAGAGGGAAGTTGAGGTGGTTGGCCCGGATGTCACTGTAGCAAGTCACCACAGCAATTGACCCTAATTTACCTGCTATATAACTTTAAAAGGAACTAATCTTCCCATGTGCTTGGAGGCTTGAGTTTTTTTGATTGGCCATGCTGGGAGAGGTTTTCTTTGTAAGTCTTTTCTGGAGATGTTCCAGTGATGCCTATTAGCTGAGGAGTGCATGAAGTGTGGGAGATAGGAATGCTTTGGGGGTGTGAGGGAGGACATGCTGGGAGAAGACAGGGATTTGGAAGGAGGATCTGCAGCCTAGCAAGGGTGGGAATGTGGTGGAGAGAGGGAGGTTTGGCAAAGGTCTGAGCGCAGGAGAGGTTGGACTTTCTAGTTAAGAAAGTAGGACAACACGTAGAGGTGCGCGTGTGGCGATTGTCTGGGTGTGGGCTGTTGGGTAGCGTCTGTTCCCCGTTGTGGGAAGGAGATTCAGGTCACAAAGAGGTTGACGTTGCCCTGTGTTTGGGGACCTAACCTTTTCACCAGCCTGTCCCTCAGCCAAGCCTTGAGACTCTTGGACACAGCGTTATTAGTCTGAGCCATGCAAGGGTACGCGGCATGCGCCTACAGCTCTCCTCTACATGAAGACTGAGGTGGCGTTTTGCAGTGTGGGGAAGGTTGTCGCACTCTGGCCTAGATGCTGAGGATGTCCCAAGGCAAAGCACTGTTCAGCTAACTTGGAGGAAAGCTCTGAAGGGTCCCTGATTGCCAATGAGTTTGGCGCTCTCGCTTTACCTTGATCCTTAAGAAACTATACACACCTAAGAAGAAATGCAAAGTCACGGATAAGCACGCAAAATGGTGAGCAGTCTGAATTGAGGCTGTCTGGAAAGCCTTCAGTTTGGCTCTTTTGTCTCAGAAAAGCCCTTGCTGGTTTCCCATCGGGTCCCTGCCTCCCTCCCTCTGCTAGCTTGCGCAACAGCAAGAACACCTTCCCCAGATACTTTCTGCTCCTGGCTCACAGTGTGTCCTGTTCCCTGCTTATTGCACTGTGTCCACACCGTGCCGTACAGAACGAGTGAGTAAGTTTGGGTATCCGTATCATAGCAGTCTGCGTGCTTTGCAAATGCTCTAATACATTTTCCACCATTCCTGGGAGACGGAGGAGTGTTTTCCCCTCTTTGAACTGCACGCTAATTTTAAGTGCTTGGTGTGAGACCCCCAGGACCTCATGTTTCACTGGATTCGGTAGTATGTAAAATGCTCTGCACATTCAAATGTTTCTTTAGCTTCAGTTACTGCTGTGCATATTCAGCATTTCTGCCGATCAGGATTTATGGGGTATCAAGTCAGCCACCCAGAAAAGGAGGAACACGCATTACAACATTTGCAGCTTTTGTAAGGAATGAGGCAAGGACTCCACAAGTTGCTACCTTCCCCTGCTAGCTTTTTCTTGAACCTTATTTTTCCTTATCCTGTTTTTTCTTGAACACTAACAAGGGCTAATAAGTCTCCTGAGGGAGGAGGTGAGTATAGGAAAATATATGATCATAAAATTAAAGACTATGAGAATACATCTCTATGGAAAAAGGAATTTATATTGCACAGAGTTACAGTTCCAGCATTTCCTATCTTTTAAGTATCTGACTTTACAGCCCTAATAATAATCTTTTAATGCAGGTGTGATTTTGTGTTTGCATAATAATACAGCTAAATTTGATTTAATTCCAAGGCATGCAGGGAAGTAAGAAGATTGATGCCCAGAAAGTTTTTGTGATGGAATTTTAGTAAAGAATGAATGTTATGTAACATTTCAAACACACTGAGATCCTTCAAGATGAAGTGTGTGATATAAATGTAAAATATTTGCAAACTATAATTTAGCAACCGTTTTAAAATCAGTCAGTATTCCAACCTCTTACATGCAGTGGGTGAGATCCTTTGTCAACTGAGAGCTAAGGGCAGTGAATGTGAGATTCATTAAGTAATTATATAGGAACATTAATTTCAAATTAATTTCAACAGTTGTCTTAGGCATTAGCAACCAAATTAGGAGACCAAAGGCAAACAGTAATGCAGCTTAATACTTTTAATAAATGAAGGCATTTGAAGTGATTTACATAAATCGGATGATAAGCCCTCATTTAATGGGCTTCCAAACGCTCCCCGCCTCCCCTTCCCGTTCACCTTTGCATGTTTCCAGGATGTGGCCATGCTCTGCATCTCCCCGGCTCTCTCATTACATCGTGCTTTTCTCAAATCCTTCCTACGTTGGCTTCATAATAAATGGTCAGACTTTCTGGAATTTGTTAGCGTGAGCTGGAACCTTTTAATGCTTCTGAATCTGCGGTGCTGGGAGGCATGGGGAAGGAATGGAGCCACCATTGACAAGGCCCCCAGGAAAATAAATGGTGGAGAATAAAAAAAGCAGATTAGGGTGTTTGGGGATGCTTGCCTACAGGCAGGGCAGGGAGATGAAAACCAGCCCATCAGCAAATGAATGGGTCACATGTAATGGATAATGACCAGCCCTTTTCATCTTTTCTGCAGTGAGCTCAAGGCTCTTAATGAAAAGGAACAGGCACTGGTCTGGATTTACATTGCACCTGATGGAAACTCGGCAGCTCGGTGACTCACCGAGGATGTGAAACCAGCCCTGCCGATACTCCAGCCACTGGCCTTGGGCTCCTCCTGCCATAAGCAAAATAAAAGCACTTCCTTCCCGAGGGAACTGGTAGTCTGTGAGATGTAAAAGGCAAGATAGGGCAGCTGGGGAGGGTGGGTGGTGGGCCATGTTTCCCTTTCTTGTGGTATTGGTTTGCAGTGTCTGAATAGGATGTGGTAGAACTATACAACACAAGGCTCTGACATCCATGAAGATTAAAAGGATGAATTGTCCCAGCCACAGGGCTGTTCAGTGGTACTGTTAAGCTGGCAGTAATGTTGGGACCTTGTTTTTCAAGACCTGGGTAACGAATGGATGCTATACAGCCACTTCTCCCTCAGGGAAAGCATTGGCGTGGCTGGGTGGTACCAGCAAATCCAGAAAACAAAGGTATAATGGTTCTGTTTGTGCTCAGGTCAGTACTGCTTTCTTACGCCAAAGAGAACTGGTTCAGGTCAGAAATGCACAAAGAGGCGTAAGCTCTACCAGAAGAGTTTGATCAATCTGACTCTGAAATATTTAAGATGTTAGTTTTCCTCCTTCCTTCCCAAGCTGTCTGCTGTGCCCCCTGTGCAGGTGAGTGTGAGCTGGTGCTTAAACTGGCAGTTTTCTTCCTAGTCAGCAGTTTGCCAGGGAGGAGGATCCCAGCAGGACATCAGGGCAAACAGAAAAACATGGCAGCAAGAGGCCAGATAAAAAAACACCCTTTTATACCTGAAGGTTAAAATGGGAAAGGATGAAAATCACTCCCAAGCAGAAAGCAGCATCTGAGAGGGGATGTGAGCACATCACATGACACTACTGTCGAATCACTGTAAAGAGGGATTCACTCCAATTTAGACATGTGAAATGGCAAGGAATCTAATGTAACCAGTAGCGTAGATGGATCCATTGCAAGACTATTGCTTCAGTGGCTTTTTAGGGCGTATTAATTTTTTTTTGCCCTGGGGCATATTAAAAATGCAGAGGGTGCAGTACAAAGCAGACCTCATCCCACAGGTATGAGCTCAGTTCTCTGGCTCTCCTGCTGCAGGGCCCATCTCCTGAGCGCTCAGCGCTGCAACCGGTGTGGCTGTTTGGTCTGTTCAGAGCCAGGTTCTGGCTGCAGCTGATCCCTGGTACTGCAGAAGAGAAACAGGCTGTGCAGATGTGGCAGCAAGACGGGTGCTACTGTGTGTTGCCGACTGGGAGCCTTGGCTTCAGCCTAGGAACATGACTTTCTCCCAGCCTCTGACTTGACATTTCATAGACAAAGCATTAGGTGCTGAGACATGTAAGGGATTTCATAAAACTGTGCATTGGATTCTGTTCCTTCCTCAGCTATTTTATGATCAATGTCCATTAGAACAGAGAGCAAAATACTGTTTCATTGCCTGTGAACATGGGTAAGGTTACATTGGTACTGTACATCTTTCCCAGGATGTGATTTCTAGTAGGCTGAAGCTTGCCTCATTAGAGACTGTCTGTTCCCCTTCGTAGGTGCCTGCTGTCTGTACCACAAAGAGGGTCTTGCATGGGGTAAGCCTTAGCGGTATTACAGCAGTTAAAAGAGTAATTATAAAACCAATGGGTAGGGATTTGATTGCAACTTGATGGAGCTGCAGAAACTGTGTGAGTCATCTTAAATAGAATATATATATTACAGTTATAAATAGGCTCCTTTTTTGCGGTTGCAATGACATGTTTAGAAATTGCTGTTCTTTTTAAAAATAACTTTGATGTTAGACAGGTATCTGGGGCTCGCAGGTTACATTGTTTATTGAGAAAACACACGCTTTAGCAGTAGCTTTCTGTCACACCAGGCATGCATGGTGCTTTTACAAACACAGCATCAGACATAGCCCCCATGCCCTGAGACTCTCAGTGAGACAGAAACAATGCACAGGATGCGCTGCAGGAGAGGATGGAGTGGGTTGTGATGGCCATTGGTAAAACAGCATGAATATGTGATGTTTGGGGGCAGGCAGAAGAAAGGAAAGCAGAGTCTTCTGAGTGAAGAGGTTAGGATGAAGCAAGGGACACCCTGGTTCGGCTTCAGTGGATAAAATGGACTGGATCCAGGTTGCTTCTGGATTGAAAGGGCTGATATGAAATGAGCTCTCTTCTGAGCTTGAAGAACAGCATACCTGAAAGGCATAGGGAACTTGGTCAATTTGTTTCATCTAGGAGACAGTTGAGTGGTGATCTGATTGTAGTTCTCAAGTTCCTTTATGGAGACAAAAATTGTCCCAAAAGTAGATGGCTTTTTAACCTCACTATAAAGGCAGAGTAAGACTGAGAGGTTGGAAGCTCAAGTTAGACAAATTCAGGCTGTACATTTATACACCAAGTTCAGGCTGTACATTTTTACAGCAGGTTCTGAATTGAGCCCTTGAAAGATTTTTCTCCCTCAGATGTAGTGGTCTGTCCACCATGGAGCTGATAATCAAGATTAGGCTTCTTCTTGATGCTTTGTGATGGCTGAGCAAGAAGAGGGTGTAGGTGTGATGCAGGAACGGCAGTATGGAAATATGGACGTGCTAACAGGGATAAGTGCAGACGAGCATTTCAGTCCTTTCTCACCATAGCTTTCCTGTTTTCCTTCTGCTCAGTGCTGCAGTGATTTTTGCTGTGCGTTAGTGGTATGGAACATGAGTTCGCATTGTACCATCTCTAACCTCTTCCATGACAGAAGGCACTGAATCAGGCAGCCTGCCTCCCAGGTCCTTATCTCCTCCTGCTTTAGCTTCATTGATGTCAAAGGGTGTTTATCCATTTCACATTGGTGTGGGATCAGAACCTGGAGCCTGCGAACATGCAATAAAAATGGTCTACAGCCACGGACTCGAGGAAGCACTACAGGGTTGTTTGTGGTGGGTATGGAGCTGCTCCCTGGGCACCACTGGACTGCTGGGTCCTTCTGTGTGTAAGGGGCATGGGTGTCCTTTCGCTCCTCCTTCAGAAGACTGCAGAGGCAGGGATTTAAATATGACATCTTAACCAAATTCAAACTCCTTACAAACTTTCAAAATACTGAGCAAGGTGTACAAATTCTCAGATATTTGATGCTTCCAAGGGGCACTGGTTGGAGTCCAGTGGCTGGAGCTCATCCTGTTGGAACCATGTTGTGAGCTTCAGCTCTGTAAGTTGGGAACATAGAAGTGATTTTTTCCCCTAGGAAGTCATATGAGCAAGAGCACCCAGGGAACTTCTTCCTTGTTTTTGCTGAAGCCAGTTCCAGTAGGTGGAAGAGTCTCATGCTGGTCTCACTTTTGCCATTTCCACAAAGGTTTTGAAAACAGGAGAAAGGGGCGGGGAAGAGCCACAGAACTGACTCAGGAGAAGATTCCCCATAGCAAGAAATGTAAATATTCTGCATATTGACAAGGTAGCTCAGAGGTAAGTGTCACAGTACAAAAACACCTTAATACAGTGAAGGTCCTGCATGCCTGAAGAGCAGCTGTAAGAGGTCAGACCAGAGGCTCTGTGCCTGGAGGGGTCAGCTGCTGGAAGAGCCTGGCTGGGAGAAGCATCCCTACAGCCGAAGCTTCCCATCAGAGATGTGCCACTAGCGCTGCTGGCAAGTAGACACAGGTGTCCCATTTTGAGTGGGGAAATGGTCATAGAGGAGCATATTTGCCTTCACGGGAGGATATCTCCATGGTGCAAGCTGGTGACTTTTATAGCTACGATGAGCGATGAGCAACTGTGATCGTCTGAGGCACTTCAGCATCAGCTCTGTAGTGAGCACCGTCAATCGTCATCACTGATTGCTCTTACTGAGACTTCAAGTGATTGGAGAAACTGCCCGATGTTCATGAAAGCAGTGGAACCTCTTCAACCTACTGCTGGAAAATCTTGAAAACAAATATATGGTTAGTTTGGGAGGGGATGGGATAAGTCAAATATTGCATTAATGGGTTTGGAAAAACATATGAGGAAAGAAAAAATGTAATTGTAGAGAGGAAGAGAGATGTGGAAATGCAAAAGAGGTAAAAGCCACAACAGCCACTGAGCTGAAGAGGGTAGGAAATGTTGAATTCAGGCTGGGACCACCTCAAAGTCAAAGGATCTGGCATTCCTCAGGGGGGCACATGTTGCAACAGGATGAACGCTTGTGCCTGATCCCCATGCCCGAGTGCTGTAGGTATTCTGCCAGTGTCCAATATACAGAGTGTCACCAGGGCCTGGGCTGTTCCTCTCTGTCTCTATCTCAACATGTCTGTTTCACAAAGTGATGGCAAGCTCCCAGGTAGATGTCCTTTGGGGATAAACCTTCCCCTGGGTAGATACTTCTCCTGCAGGAGGGTGTTCTGGTTTTGCTTACTTTGAAATGTTGGAAGCAGCTGCTGGTTTTCCAGGGTCATCTCATTGTGCAAGCCGTTGCACGTCCCCACCTGGGCACACCCTGTGGCATTAGCCAGAATGTGTCTGGACAGAAATTTTTATTTTTTCAGAAAATATTTAGTTCCTGAGGCAAAGAATGTATGTGGGAAGGTACCACGTTGAGCTACATGTTTCAGAACTGAGATCAGGATAAACATGGAAGAGAGTGGGAGACTGTACGAGGGTTACCAGCAACTCCTCATCCCAGGGCAGGGAGCAGCTGGGTGGGTGAGGTCCCCTTCTACACCTCTATCTGCCACTCACCAGTGGATGAGCTGTGCCTGGGTGTAGGAGTGGCAGCCAGACCCACCTGTTATTTGCCAGGCAGGGTCTTTCACTCTGTCACTTATCATGCAGAGTTTCAACAGCTGCTGGGTCTGTGCTGAGGAAACGGTAATAAATGAAAATTCCATTTTTTTGGGAGTCCCACACCACCTCTTCAGGAATATTTATGCTATTTTAAGGAACTCATAGTCTGAGACCCTGTTGGTCATTTTTATCTGGTAAAGTTTGCTGAATTAATATCAGTGTAGTTCTCACTATTTTCAATTACTGAACAATTATGTACTTGAAATTTGTATCTTCTCATAAAAGATAACTCACTTTTTGCTTTCGCCTGACAAAACAGTCCTGCTCAGGTTGCCAGAGCTGCCTTTTAACAGGCTTACAGACCGCAGGAGAGCTTTGACCTCAGTACAACTCCTAACCTCCCTGGGACTTGACCCAGATGGGTCCGTATTTTGTTACACCTCCTGTGGACCCTGCATCCTCCAATCTGCCATCTGTCCTTCCACCTTGGTCAGGGGATTTAGTAAATGTAGTCACCCACAGATTTTTCTCTTCTAGTGTGCACGGTTAAAGCGCCCCCCTCGCTGATAAACAGCACAATGACGTGGAGGGGTGTCAGGCCAGAGGAAGGGGCACAGAGCTCCAGGGCACCAAACAGCAAAGAGGAACCACAGGCTCCTCTCAGCTGCCACCTTGGAGGGGGAAAAGGCAGTGGGGTGGGAAGAAGAGCGGATGTTGTCTTCTCAGCGGGGTCAGCGCTGTGATAACACAGTACACTGTTTTCAATATTCCACTTAACTACTACCATTGCCACTCTTATAATTAGCAAATAAGTGAATTACATGCTATTAATGATCACTAGGAATTCCTATAAGACTTTCCTGTTAAAGTGGTCTTTCATGTTATCATAGGCCAATGCTCTCTTTGATAGTCATCCATTGCTTTGATGGCTTTGAAGTTGCATTTCTGTTTAATTTGAAATAAAACTGAAGAAAGGCAATATTACAATCACAGGCCTGTGTTTGTTTTCATCGGGAATGCATTAGTATTTCAAGGAAAAAAATTCTGCCTAGAAATCACCGGGCGATCACCAGAGCGATGCTCGAATAAGGTTGTGAAGTGACAAGGTGGAAATCCGCGCTCCCGGTAATGAGATAGAAGTTGAGTAACAGCAAAGGGAATGTACATAAAACAGGAGGTGTGCAGAGCTGCATTACTATAAGGGCCATCGAATCACACACATGGTGTCGGGGAGTCGGCACTGCTGATTTTGCTGGAGATTCAGCAATTTAAGTAACCTAATCAAGTGTCATAATTGATTGGAGGTTCATTTCCTCTCTTGGAAATCATTAAGGGTGGTCATTGCTTGCTAAAAGCATTTAATACTCCCTGCAATGGAGCAAGGGTGTTTCTCCCCGTCACTGACAGAAAGCCATTGCCAGTATGTGGCTGGGGAGCACGGTGGCCAGCAGCTCCGTGCTGCCCCCCATTCAGCCCCTACAAGGGGGTGCAATGCCCCCATGCACAGAGGGAGCCCAGCTGGGAGAACGGCAGGTCTCTCAGGGCAGCTTTGCCAGCCATTAATGAGCTGCACTTGATGCCAGGGAGGGATGGGCATTGGGAAGTGGCATTGTGTGGTGTCCCTTCCTTCTTTGTGTGAAGAGCTGAGATGTCCAGGACTTTGTTATTCAACTTGCTGAAATACAGAATTGCCGATTAAATCCTCCCCTCTGAGACCAACAGAAGTCCCATCCACCCGCCACCCCAGCACGAGGGGTGACAAGGAAGACCTGACCTCTGTCCTCAGCCACGTGCACGGCTGGGACCCTTTGGCCCCCATGCCTGCTGGGGACCCGCTGCCCCACTTGCAAGGGAGATGGGAGAGGCTGAGCCTGCAAAGCCAGTCCAGCCCCATGTTGGTGATGTTTAGCTGCGTACAGGTGCTTGCATCTATGTGTAAAAAAGAAGATGCCCGAGGGCAGAGGTGTCCATGTTTGCTCCTCGCATGGGTGGCAGGTGCCATCACTGTGAACTCAGCTCTCGCTCCTTCCTCCTGGTGATGCTTGCCTAAGTGCGTACCTAAAGCTGGGCAGCAAAACCTCTCCATGGAAGAGCACGCTTCTGGCAAAGGGGACCACAACTGCAATGCCCTAATCAAATCACAGACAAGTTCAGTGGTGTTAAACACTTCCCATTTTACATGTAGAGAGCAAAGCGTTACTTTAACTTGTTTTGAAATAACCTGTTTTGGATTTAGCCCACACAGAGAATGAGACAATCTCTTAAAATTTGACAAAATTAAAAGGGAAGATTTCAGTCCACAGGAAAGGGTTTTTAATTTTATGTTAAGGAGCAGTTGGAAAATACTGAGCTTTATTTTTAAACTAAATATAACCAATGTTAAAAAGCTGCTTGTAAATCAGAATTTCTGACCTCCAAACACACAATATGGGCTCCAGTGAGCAGATTTCTGCAGGCTCTAGAGAAGTACTTTCACCAGGTAGCTATACTATTGTGCCAACTTAGTATAATCATTGTAATCAGCCAAACCAATTACAGACTAACAACCTACTATACACATAATGTTCTAGGTATATATTAAGGATGTTCTGTTAAAATTGGTGAAAGTCCTCTATTTCAGCAGCAGGAAGAAAAGCCTTCATCACTATTTTTTTCATGCTTCATTTCAGTGAAGACTTAAATATAGTCACATTTACGTTTTGCACCTTGGAAAATATTTGTATTTTAAAATAACACATTAAAGCTTTGAGCCTGAAAACACTAATGCACAAGAGTAACTTTATTTATACATTAGGAATATTTTAGTCAAATGGTCTAATGTTTGCAGAGTCAGATTCTAAAAAATAATGTACTATTTTATGTTGTGCCACTATTGGTACAAAAATTAATGGATGCATTATTTAAATCAGGCATTTAGAGAGAAGCTTTGCAGCTTGGCTGTTTTTTGCTATCATATTGTTGGAAGAAACAAGTAAATAAAATCTGAGGGAATGGGAATTGAAAATAGAGGGAATGAAATGGAAACACATGAAATGTTCAAGATGTGAGGCACACCTGCTTCAGCCTGAAATGTCCCAGATTCAGAGCAAAAGCAATTTTCAACCTTCCCTCCGACCCAGGATTTAGTAAAACTCTTGATCCGTCTTTTCACATCTGAAAAATCCTTTCATCATTTTGGTCTCCATCAGCCCCAGAGGTTAAAGCTTCCCTTTCAGCTCTGATTATCACAGATGTGGCTCTGTATGAGTGGAGACCCCGGTTTTACCCAGGACTGGCCTTTGCATTCAAACTCAAATGCCTTTTCTTCCAAAGCTCACACACCCCAATTTGTTTAATGCTCTGGATATTAAGTATAGTCTTCAGAGAGAACACTTGGGACTTTGCTGAAGCAAGATCACTTTTTAACCAGAACAGCCAACAGTCTGTGGCTTCAGCCAGGATGGCGAGCTGTGCTTGCTCAGATGCTGGAGGGAAGAAGGTCTACAAGCAATACTGCTAGAAGAAATGCAGCAAATCTTTCCCGCGGGGAAATAAACATTACCCCACACAGGCCAACAACAGAAGTGTTGGGTTAATTAGACAAGTGAAGTATGACTGCTGCCTCCTGATGTCCTACACACAGATAATCACGTTTTCTTCTGGAAGCAATCCTTACTAGACCTTTTATTAGACATCTAAGTACCTGGTAATGGGAAAATACACCACCTGCTTCCATCAAAAGTATTTCTTGACTCCTTTAAAATTACATTTTTGACCTTGAAGTTACGGTACTGTTTTTGTTGCTGCTTCTGTTACCCTGGAGTAGCTGCTGTGGTCTTGGTTGCATCACAGTACCTATAGGAGGGGTTCCCACGCAGAGGCTGGGTTCATAGCACAGTCCATCGGGTGCTGAGGTGGGTGAGCTGTAGCTCGGAGTCAATGTAGAGATGTAGTGCTCTTGGGTGGTTAAGCGGTTCCTGCCATCATCACTGTAATTTAGTGGTAGCAATGTGAAACCTATATTTTAAAAAAATCCCCCATGAAAACAGCCAGCTAAATAACTTTCATCCTGTCCTGTCACTTTGTACTCACAGTCTACTTTCTGTTTCATGCCTGAGCTACCAAACTGGGGAGACCAGCCCTCCTCGCACACTCCTTTGGCAATACTTGGACATTTCACTCAGATGTGCACCAGGGAGTTCCCAAAAGCAGCAGAGCTGGTTGTGTGGGGAAACCAGGAGCAGAAATACCAGTAAGAATGAAATAATGACAGTCACAACCCTCCACTCAAAATAGCATCTCAGTTGCACAAATTGTAGTATCATGGCGACTCTAACTCCTTCCCAGGCCTGAGGTCTTCACAGAGATGAGGAAGGGACAGAAGGGGAGCCCTGGATGGGATGGTTTGTGCTCACTGAACTGGGTTATTACTTTCCCGAGTAAATGCAGTGTGGACTTGTTCAGAAATAATGCTGAGCTATTTCACTTTCTACACGGCAGATGGTTTTCTGCTGCATCATGACCCACAGGAACTTGGCATCCCCTGTGAAGACCTGACCACCTCTGTTTTCTAGTGTTTTGGCTCTTTGCACTTGTCCAGTTCCTCTTCCTGCTACAAACATTTCTGGGTAAAACTTTATTATACACTTCACAGTGCATATATGCTCTTTGACTAACGACTTTTAAAAATGGTATCTGCCTTTCCTCCTAAATAGGCCCCTTCTACACAATAACTACCATGCATTTCTGACAGTGAATATGTAAATAGGTGAAAATGAAAATGCATCCACTCTCACACAGAATATCATTGCAGCCTTAAACTTCAGACCCATTCAGGATGATTTGCTAACATTTGGTACTCCAAGCTGAAGTGCCAAAATTGTCTGTCTCGTGCAATTTTCAAACATTCCACCTGCACAGAATGAAGAAAAAATAGCTATCTCCAAGAGAGAGCAAACTTCATTTAACATGTTTTACAAAGTACTAAATAGCTTTCCTATTTCAGATGAAGAGCAGGGAATATGTATTTTGTGCTGTACTTACCAAGTACTTGCAATATCATATATTTGAGTTAGTTTCAAAGATACGTACTGCATTACTATGATTATTTATCAAAACCACAATCATGTAACTTTGTATGATCCGTGAGCTCAGTGGGGAAAAATTGAATTTCTATTGCTTTTAATTCTTGAAGAATTGAAATAATTTCCATTAAAGTTATTTTGAAAGACTAAAACTTTCTCTAGTCTGCTTGCTAAATACAATTGCAACTATAGGGTGTTTTGGGTCTCATTAAACAAAAAACTGACTATCTAACTGCAGTCAGATATCCTTAATCCTAGGACTGGTACTGCCTTCTGCAGTCTGGGTCTTCTGTCACATCAGAGTATTTTTATAGACACAGGCAATTATTTTTGCATATGTAAAGACTTTTACAGCCTGTACTTCATAAAACAGAACTGGTGTTTAATCTGACAGGTGAAGGGTGACTCCCTATAAGTCTATTTGTCTGTACAACAGTCCTGTTTTTACAAAGAAAACCTGATTTCCACAAATGCAAACCTGAATTACAGAGGATGGTAAAGGAAAGGCCCAGTAAGCCTTGTGCAATGGAGTCCAGGCTCAGTGGAGGGATTTGAAGCTCTACAACAATTATCTGTTACTGATAAAAATTTCATCTGAGCCAAGGACTGTCCTTACTGTTCATCGAAATCTAGTCCATGAGCATGGATAACTGCAGAATGTATACACCATTTTGGTTTATACTACTTCCCTCCAAGAATATTGTTGCTTTATCATTGGTTTTTGTTAGTAATTGTACTTACAAACTTTTGTGAGAAGGAACCATGGTTTCTCAACATGAGTGAGAATTCAGAAAGTTTTGAGACTACTTTGTATGAGGTAATCTCCCCAAATATCCATGCTTCCTAAAAACATCTAAATTACTCCCATGCCCCTTAAATTGTCTAAATCAAGCAAATTTGCAATTGATCTGTATGTGATGCAGAGTACTTTGGTACTGGATATAAAGAGTTGTGTGTTTTTTTCCGTAGCCTTGATGTGTTGGATCCAGGTCAAAACTTGTAGACAGGACAACTGACCCTGGAAAATACGGACTTTTCTATGGCAGAGGGAAAGCAGTCTTTTGAATGGGGGGTGCTTAATTTGTGAATATGACATAGTGCAGACTTCCTTGCCATATTTCCAGCATTTTGTCTTGCCCTCTGGGCTTGAACTACCAGGAGAACAATTTGTCTTGTGATGTTTGGCATTGCTGCTGCTAATGCCAGAGTAAACTAAGGAGAGAAAAGGCAAGTGGAAATTAAAAACGTGCCACGTGCAACTCAAAAAATAAGGTTAAATTTTAGACATCTTCCATTTTAGCTCCTCAGTTCTCTAATATCAGCTGAAAAATATGGCAGTCACTTCTGAGGCTAGATCCCTGTGGTATTTGCCGAAACAACCAAAAATCACACAAACACCCTAGAGTGAAGTCTGGTTAGAGGCAATGTGAATCACCTTGAGCTCTGAGCTGATGTGGTCACAGACAGAGTGTTTGGCATGGAGCCGGTGCGTCCGTCTTCCCAACTGCATGTCCCACCCTCTCCCGTGACGGTCGTGTTGTGCTGCTGAGCCAATCCCTCCTCTGAGGAGCTGCTGCGATGGGCCCTGCGGTAAGTGCAAGTCCAGGGTCCGTGTCACCAGCGTCTCCAGGCAGGCAAGGCATCGGTCCCCCAGGGATGTAGCTGTGATGCTGGGTGAGAGCCAGGCCCGATGGAAAGCTGCCTTCTGCAGTTGAGGCAACAGCAGTTTTCCCTGGTGGGAAGGGCAATCAAAGAGAAATTTTGAGTCATCCGCTCAGCGCTCACCCATGAGTCAGGAGCGATGGCTGATGGCCTTGGCAGCTGTTTCAGCCCCAGCCTCTCCAGTTTTCCAGGCAGCAGCAGGTGTTGTTGCATGGATGTGTGGCAGAAGAAAAAACTTCCATCCAGAGGAGGTAGATTTGACAGAAGAGAACTGAATAAGGAAGGTTACAGCAACGTTAAAAGAAACCTGGAAGGTTAAAAAACATTGCTGATCTACCAGTACTGAGTGAGGGCCAGCAAATACAACAGTGCAGTAAGAAACGGTGACGATGTGCCCTCCGCGAACCTGAGGTGTTTTTGTGGCGGTGTGGGAATCTCCAGCACCATGGCTGGAAAGCCAATGGGACTTTTGCTCCCAACATACTAGGCAAACACCTACACAGGATCTGTGCCGTACAGAAAACATCTCCCTGATCAGTTCCCAGCAGCCTAGGGAGAATTCACAGCTAACCGCTCAGAAATAGCAAATGTTTGGCTGCACTTATGGTAATTTCTCACTCTCTGCTCCCTCTGCGTTAAAACGATTATGTATGTTCTTCAGCGTCGACAAAGTTACTCAGCTCCAAAGCCAAAAACATGTGTTGAAAAGCCGAGGTACATTAAAGGCTCTTTTTTGATTCTAGCCATTTCACACATATTTTCCCTAAGCTGTGGCAGGCTTCCAGCGTAGCTGAATCCAAATGTTGCTCCTTTTGCAGGCACATAGTTTGTTCACATAGTAAATGTGCATGGTACATCTCATCCAATGCTCAGGTTATTTCTTCTCCTTGCAATGCAATATCTGTTACTGACCACCGCTGTGTAGAATCAACCTGGTGGCACCAGCTTGGCTGCTCAATGTGAAAAAAAAAAAGCCAATCCCTCAGTTTTGGGAGTTTTGACATTTTTTATTTGCATTTATTTGCACATCCCTAAGCATTATTCAATTGTCAAACAATCATGTGTTGGTGGTGAGGAGGCAGGTAAGTTATAAAAATGAATTGGCAAGATTCTCATTTGCAGAGTAATTTGTCTCCACTGTAATACATGTATATATTGTCAGGGCAGTAGAAAGGAGCCTTCTCAAGAAATGAGAATCAGGTTTATCAGCTCAGTTTCAGAGTCATGTTCGCTTGCTTTATTTGCATAGCATAGCAAAGAAAATCCAGCTCTCCTGCTGTTTTCCATTTCCCGAGAGCCCCCTTCTCCCCTCTCACTTGCCCTCCCTTTGCTAGTCCCACATAAATAGAAAATGGTGCTGGCATATTTTTCTAGGTAGAAAAAAGCAGAGAGCATGTAACCTTCCCCTCCTGTCACTCACCACATGCAGCCATGTAGCCCTACCTCAGCTGAGAGCTAGGGGGTCTATATAGCTACATCATTGCCAGAACAGCATTTCTTCCCAAGGGCATATGATCGCTGTCTCTATTTCCTGTCTTAGCCATAAACCTGCACAAAAAAGGATGCTTCTCTTTTGCTTTGCCTTCTCAAGGCCCCAGTTTTAGCAAGAGTTGCTGGGCAGAGTCTGGTGACATGGAGGACGAGGTTGTGCTGGCTTCTTTTGGGTCACACCAGTCACGGGGTGTTTGGCTTATGCGAAGGTCAGTACATGTCTGGGATATTCAATGGTTATAACAAACTGAGATTCCCAGACCATCCGCTTACCGCTGTCTCATTTTTCCTGCTGCACCTGGAGATCGGTTCTTGGTTTTACTTGGATCATAACTGGTGTCAGGACTCTACAGCCATAGCATGGCTCTACTAACTCTACTACTCAGCCATAGTATGACTCTACTCAGTATGGCTTGTAAAACCATACTTAGTTAGAGAGCTGTCCCTCAATTTGTGACAGCAACAGGTTAATCACAGTCTCTCCATTGTGGCAGCATTTTTTGCATTAAAAATAAATTTGAAGCAATGATGCTGGCAGCAGCCATGTTGTCAGTGGGGTACAATGAAGTAGAGCAGAGAGTTGAACATAGCAGGAGAAAGGCTGGAGATGCTAGGCCACAGCTCTTCAAAGTTCTTCAGGTATTTTCAGAATAATTTTTCTGGGTTTTATTTTTGGGATCCTTAAAAAAGCCATGGGACCCTGCCTTTTCCTTGCCTGGGGCTTCTGCTTCTCAGCCTCTGGCAGCTGCACTGCTCCTCCTGTTCCACAGCATGTCAAGCAACTTGTGATATATCACAATTACCCCAAGGGTGGCAGTCCCTGGGGAGAGCTGACAGCACAGTTCAGATCAGCAGAGACTTTGAGTTATTTTCAGGTAGTTTTAAAGATCATTCAGTAATTCCCTTACATATTCTACAGATTCTGATCAAGATTTTTCCTCTTGCAGTTTCTAAGTCAAGAGCAAAAATCACTCCCCATTTCTTCTCACAAGCAAGAGCAAGAGGACTCTGCACTTCGGAGGTGCAATGGCAACCTATGAATTTAGAGCACAAGACTTTACAAGTAGGAGTCCAAAAGAAAGGTATCTGGTCTTTTTCACATTCAAAGAGATTAGAGCCTCTTCCAATGACTTTGAGCTAGTTTTAGGCATGACCTCCTTGGTCTCTCCTTGGTCTCTTCCTTCCACATCTTCCTTTCCCTCAGTAGCTGTCTCACCTTTCTGCCTACATCCTGATAGCAACCCAGAGCCAGTGAATCCGGTCAGACATTTTCTGACAGTAGACATACTCCACCACAGATTGTGAAGCCTCCAGAGTCCCTAAAATGTCAATGGATTGGCCCTTCTTAGTCCTTGACAAGGAGATTCAGTCAAGGATTGGAGCAGGTTGTCCAGAGAGTCTGTGCAATACCTGGCTGGATAAAGCTCTGAGCAACTTCATCTGATCTCAGAGCTGACCCTGCTGTGAGCTGGAGGTTGGATCAAGACCTCCTGAGATCTCTCCCAGCCTGAATTATCCTGTGATCCCATACAGTGAGTCAGGTCAGTATGGTATGGTCTACATAAAGTTGCAAACAGTTAAAGGAGGTTCTTTACCGAGACCTAAGGAGGGAGCCCTGAGGAGAAAACAAAAAAAAATCCATCCCTCTCCCCATGAGAGGTAAGTGATAAGTGTGTTGGCACAGAGTCTTTTTCTCTCCATGCTGGATTAGTCAGCTAGTCCATAGGCTGGCTGTATGGTTTGAGCACACAGCACTGGCACATCATTTAGGAAGACCCTCCTCTGGCTGTAAATGATATCTCACAGTGTGGCACTGTGGAAGAGCTGGAGCCCTTCTAGAGTTAATCACCACCACTCTTGATATCTGCTGGCACCTTTATCCTAGCACCTTCTGGCAAAGCCACACTTTGGGCACCCCTGGTACCTGTGTGAGCAGGTGTAGGCTGATAGCAAGGAGTGAGAAACTCAGGTCTCTGCATCTGGTGGGTCAGATAAGGCCCTACATAGCTGTGTTTGTGTCCTAACAGAGGCTGGTAGAGCAGGGAAAGGGGAATGTGACCCAAAACATTGGCTGTGAGGCTGCTCACAGTTATCAGCAACTACTCAGAGGATATGACTGTGTCAGTAATTTGCCAACATCAAATAGCTACCATGGGCAGCATTTACCAAGGATGATGGAGATCTAAACACTGAGAGGTTTCAAATCTGAATATGGGATATGACAATGAAATTGGTGATTTTTGCAGCTTCTTGTGATTTCTCACTCCTATATTGCAACTGCCATGTAGCTGGTATGATTGCTAGCAGAAATAGCATTTTCTGGACTCATGGGAAACTCCCTGACAGCAATAGGATGATTCTCATTGATTCCATTAGGAGGTGATTAGATATGTAAACAGATTCAGTGTTGCCAATTTTTATATATTTGTTGTGGCCATGGAAATATTCGTTCTTCTTACAGCTCCTACTGCTCTTGCTATTCCATAGCTTTAACTTTTTGTTTGAATGAAGAGTACATTTCTAGCCCTTATGGCTAGAGAGAAAAGCCTGAGGTCCAATAACTTGTGCAAACACCCTGGCAAAGGAGATGTGTGATAACCTATGGGTTGTTTCTAATTTTGGCCAAACTGAACTCAGTACTTCCTAAGCTATGTTATCACCTACAGGACTTGCTCCAACTGTTGAATATGTCTGTGAAATCAGTTTTTCTGTTGATGGCGCCCCCATCCCAAGAGCTGTTTATTACCATACTGCATCGCTGAATGTTATCTTCCAACTGCGCTGCCAAAGAAAGGGCTTGGGCACTCCTTAAGTGTCCCTCTGGCAAAGCCAGCTGGCTTAGAGAAAGGGCTGAGGAGGCTGATCTACACTTACCCAGTCAGCTTTGCTGGTTGAACTCAGGATAACTCAGAGTCCCTTCCACCCGCACACGGTAGGACGGGCACAGCAGACCTTAAAGAGGACCTCAGTGTGTGGCCATTGCACCCATCGTTTAGGCTGCATGGAACTCTCAGGTGAGGCTCTCCACACAGGCATGGCCTCGTCCTCCCTTCACAGCAGGGAGGTGATGCCTGTATTTTCCCCTTTTGGATGCTGTAGCAACTTATTCTGGAGAATTTCCTTTCTTACGCACAGGAGACCTTTTTAACTCCCTTGCTTAGCACTCCATTATAATTTTGCTGCAGAAGGAGGTGGCAATTTCTGCATCAGGGCTGTTGGGCACAGAGAAGGACCCGGATGACAGGTACGGTAAAATGAAGGTGGCAGATAAACACCTTTGCAAAGCCTTAAAAATCAATTGATATTCTCCTTCTACAAAATGAAGGTGTTTCTTCAGTCCGTAGGTATTGATCACTTGTGGTCACTGATACCTGGCTGGCCAACGAACCACCCAACAGATTGCGTGGACATGCGGTGCCACTTCCCAGTGACAGCGCTTAACATGTTTTTCGTGTGGGTAACCTGAGGCATTTAAATTGCCTGGTTAGCATCCCTTTCGCTCACCCCCTGCCCGAAAAACCACTGCAGAGAAATGAGACTTGGGGAAAGGGAAGGGGGAAGGGGAGCTCTTGCAGGAGTTTTCACCTGGATACAGTTGCTATAGGAACCACTTACAGAGCATCTCAGCGCCTCCACTATACAAGGAAATTTGCTCGCCCTTAATAGCGGGTGAAGTGGTTTACCCACAAGTGTAGACATGCGGCCCCTGCTCACCCCTGGCAGGACGGGAGCTCCTCAGTGGGGAACGCCAGTGCTTGCAGTGGGGCAAGGGGACCCCTGGCCCGAGGGGGCAGGATGTGGAAAAAGCGATGCTCTCTCTGCATCTGCAAAGAGCAGTGGTGGCGGTCAGAGGGCTGCTGAAGTAAATGGCCAGCGGTGGAGGGCCTGGGGTGGAGAGGGAGGATAAGAAGAAGCCAAGAGATAGCGACAGAAATCAGGACTTTTATTTAAAAGGGAGCAGAAATAGAGAAAGTGCATGTAAGCTCTGGAAGAAATGGAGTAGCGGAAAAGGTGAGAAAAGAAATCAAAGCTCTAGGAGTGGTGGGTGGCATTAAACATGGAAACCTTGGAGAATGAAGCAGCATTAGTGGAAAGTGCCCGGGTTGGTGTTTGTAATGTTCTCTTGGGATCCTTGGATGAAAGGCCTAAGTAGAAAGAGCAATACTGTGTTTTTTAATATAATTTTGATAGCTTTTGCAATAGCTATTAGTTTCAGTCCTTGAAACCTCATCTCGATGGAAGCTGTGGTGGTGGCTCTGTGTCATTATCCCACTGCCAGGTGTACATTTATACTTGATGGTGTGGTACAAGTGCGGAGATTGCAGCTACTGGAGCAGGAGCTTATCAGCTGTACATTAGGGCAACTCTTGACCCTTGGTTTGTGGGGAAAAGTTAATTGGCAACAAGGAATAGACTGCGGACAACAAGTTAATGACCTTTTCCTACCAGTTCAACAGGAAAAGTAACTGCAAAATTGACATTGCTGGAAAAGCCTGTATCAGAGGAGAACGGTACTAATCGCCACGAGGCAGTGAAGGGAGACCATGAAGCAGGGAAAAGATTAAACCGAATTACATGAAGGACACCCAAGTTCAGCAAAGCACTTAAGTAGCTGCCTAATTTTAAACCAGAACTAGTGCAAAGTATGAGCCAATTTGAAGTGATCAAAGAAGGAACAATCTGAGGATGGCTCAACAGAGCAGTGTCACTTACCAGGAGCTCAAAAAAGTGGAAGGAAAGCAGAGGCAAACTTTAAAGAGTAGACAACAAGTAGGTGAGCAGAGGTCAGGTGAAGAAGTGCAGCATGGCAGAGGAGGAAGGTGGCAGCAATAGGAGTGAATTATAAGTTATTATGATAAATGACAAATGGATTACGGTAAATCTTCTCGATGGCCTATTTGCAGGCTGCAAATCAACAAGGGTTGGAACTTATTTACCATGTGATGCACTTTAACTTCACGAATTAATGGCATAACCTTAAACAACTTCTGCTAAATACACCACTTCACAAAATTACACAATTTATGTAAGGAAACCCGGATTTCACATGTCAACTGATATAAATACAATATTGATATAATTGTATTTTTTCAAAGATATGCATTAAAAAAAACCTGTAAACTGAGCAAAGGAAAAGTATATAGACTATCACATGCTGATTGTGCACTGCCAACAGAACTTGGATGGAAAGTGTTATAGTCAGCTCTGCAAAGGTCTGCCACCACAGAGCTCCTGACCTCAACAATTACGTATGTTTCTGGATAGGTATTTATTCATAGTTTCTTTCAAAAATATCCTGTCACTACGGCCAATGTTTTTTGCCTAATCCTGCAAAAGAAACAAAGCAGAGATTTTGGTAAAAGCTGGGAGCCAGTCAAACACTAGCAGCTGACATGCACAGGACTACTTCAAGTAGCGGTGTGCTTTAAAAATGCTGGCAGCAGTGGTCTGCTCCCAGCCATCCTCTATACAGACAATGAGTTTCCAAAAAGTACTGCTTGTGGTCAGTGGATTCATTAGTTTGGGCTCAGAGTTCTCAGAAATCTGAGACAACCATTTGTCCCTTGACCTTGATGGGTGATACACATATCTAACCATCAGGCCTCACAACTGATCTCCCAAAAATCAAGGAGAGAGCAACAGATTTTAAATACCTGTAACACATGAAGGGCAGGAGTCAAACAACAAAACACAATCAGATTATGGGCTTCTGTAGCAGAAGGATGTCATACAAGTAGTGGAAGACAAAAAGCAGGGAAGGACATTTATGTTGCCAGTATTCAAGTTAAAGAAGTAGGCTGAGCTCTGGGTAAGGGTGCAAAAGACCAGTTGAAGAGTTTTACTACTATGTCTCAGGGCAAGGTATACATGGTGAAGAGAAAAGGTTGTCATATGAGAGAACTCCAGCCAAAGCACCAAGCTTATCCTAAATCTTGCCAGCAGTAAAGGTGCTCTTTCATTGGGACAGCGGAGGTGGAGGTAGGAAGAGATGATGAAGACAGCACAAGTATTTCAGCATGGAAATGGTCCTGAGGGCCAGGAGGAAGAGGGTTGGATTTCAGAGCTGGAGGAGAGGTTAGTGGCAAGAGGGGTGCTGCTGCCTCCGGGCATGGACTCCAGGTACCCTCCAGCCTGAGGGACTGGCAGCTCTCCCCAGGCAGGAGAGCTGCTCCTCTGCCAGGCGGGGATTGCCTTCCACAGGCTTCTGGGAAGAACTCCTTTGCATTAAGCCCCCTCCTCTGCTCTGCTAATTAACTGTTGACCTGGATTCTCCTCCAAGAGATCTGTTCTCTCTTTATTTTTATCATCCTCTCTCCTGGTTATTCTGGATGTGTTTTACATCCACACAAATTGAAGTATCTTAATGTTCCTGGGACCTGGCGATGGCAGGGATCTCTGCAGACTGACTGCATGTTGTGTAGAATAAGCATTTTTGTGTTTTCTAGTTCAATACTTTCCCTTATTAACAAAATTGAAAGTTTTCTTTTTCTGGGTTATTATGAGACGGAGAAAACAGACTTTCCCACTGAAATTTCTCTCATGCATTCATTCTTCTATTATCTACTTTTCTTGTGGCTCCTCTTTTCATCTCTTATTGAAAAATGACCCCATTTTTTCATTCTCTTTTTGGAGGAGAGTTTTGCCAGCCCGGCTCAGCAGGCGTCTCTCTGCCGGCAGGATCCCCTCCTCCTCTGAGGTGGGAGGAAGCAGAGCTCTGCCCATCTTTGCAGATGGGGCTGTCTACTGCTTTTTACAAAGGCTCTGCAGCATCCTCCATATGAGTGAGCATGCTGTTCCTTACACAGCAAAGCGGTTATTTGCTTTTGGGCTGTATCTGCACATTAGTCTTCCCCACGCTGGAGGTAACTGTGCCTGTCTCCCTTTCTCCAGATGCTAGATTCAGTGCCAACACTGTAGGATGTAAGAATCACTGTTTCTGCCTTCCTCCCACCCCAGTGTGTGCTATTCTGTTTCTCTCTTGTAAAGCAGTATTATTTATTACTAGCATCGCAATCTCACTGGCTTCCCCATGCATAACAACTATTATTATTATTACCAGCATTGAGCGGCGTAATAATATCCACCATGTTGTCCCTAGCATTTTTATCCTCAAATGTGAATTTCCAGCTCCACTGAAATCCTAGTAGATTTCAACAGATTTTCAGGATTTTGTCCCTAGTAATATTTATAACATCACTTCAAAAGTCACAGCAGACCAAAGGAATAGATGCAGTGACATTCTGCTCATTCAAACGAACTTACACTGGCATGAAATCAGTGCAAACAGTAAGAGACCGGGTCAGAAATATTCAGCGTTTCTAGGTTACCTTGCACTAGCTTCCATCACAGCTAGAACGTTTTCAGATATTTTGCAGTGTTAGTAGGGTGGGTCATGATTTTCAGTTGTTTTTTTCCCTAAGAATAAAGCCACATAACAATAGATCCAAGCAATTTATTCCCATAAAATAAAAACAAAACTGAAATCTTTTCTTCCCACGAAATCTAACAGAGAAAAATATCCTGATTGGCAAATGATTTTTCAGTCCTTTCATCAACCAAAACCTGGCTCTTGAGGCTAACATTTGAGACACTGACTCATTTTTTTGAAGGAGTCTGTCCAACGAGAGATCTTTGACAGGCTTGAAACACTGCAGCAACCTTTAATTTAGAGAAATTATTTCCAGTAGGGAAAGCGGCTGGTCACGTGCAGGACTAAAATTAGGACCAACAACAACAAAAAATCCCCCCAGAAATCAGGATGCATCATACTGTCCAGGCTTGGCTCAGCTCTGAGGCTGATTTGTGCCTCACCAGCAGCTGTTCAAATAAGGAGCTGCCCCAAGGAAAGATCTGTACAAATGACTGGGCGGGTTTTTATTTTTCAGTTCTTTGCCTCTCACCTAAAACCCTGAAACAACTGGTTGCCCTTGTGGTGGATGATTATAATAATTATTGGAAAACAATTGCAGTGTGATCAGGCAGGGAGGGCAGTAATTGAAATATTGACAGGTGGTTGCTTTGTGCGAAACAGGAGTTTTTAAGATCAGCTGCGCTTTGAAGGACTCCCAGCTAGGACGCTTCTGATAAACTCTCTAATTAACGGTGTTATAGATTTTAATAGATTTTACTACAGGATCTACAGAAAGACCACAGCAAGGCTTTCTAGAAGAAGCTGTGAATCTCATACAAGTAATTTTCTGTTAAGGAATGCTTTAGTACATATGTTTTTATATCAGTTTTTCCTGATTTTTCCAGCTTTTTCTTTACACAGATGATGTGTATAAAGCCAAAAAGTTTGTCTACCTTCTCCGATGATTAAAATATCATTGACACACAATATTATCACAACTGGGTGATAATAAGGTAATTACATCATGAAGCTGCAAGCAGGAAGGGCAGAATTTAATACCCAGACAACTATGCCAATGGGAAGACGATGCCTAATTTTTAAGGATTCTGTGAGTTTATTTGGGGATGGAATGTAGTTTATGGCCTGGACAGCAGATGATGTGAATTATTGAGAAACAAATAATATTAAAAAGTATATTTTTCTTCAAGCATTGCTTATAATAGAATAAAATACTAAAAGTGTTTCCAGGATACTAACAAATATATATTCCTCAAAACCTCCTGGCAGGCAAAAATACTTCCCAAAAGGATGCTAATTTGAACTGCTTACTCAGGCATTCCCTTCTCATTAAAGGTTAAATTGGACAATCAAGTATTGTCCAAGAGTTGTACAGAAGATTTAAACACTATTTTGCAAAAGTTTCCACAAATTTAACTTTTTCCTGAAGCGTGAGGTCTGAGACAGACACTGTCCATCATTTTGGACTTTATAAATGATGTATGCACTTTTCCATCAGCTGGTCAAATGTTATCCATTCCTCTGCCAACAGAGAATACATCCCTGGAAAAAAGGCAATGATCAGGTGTCATAAATAAGCAAAACATGAAGGATGGAGCAGGGAACTGCAGTTCAATTCACATAGGTAAGTGGCTTTTACAAACATGCACTCACTGGATGAGGCTCCTGCATCAACTGAAACATCTTTGTTGTTGCAATTGATATTTCTGAGTGAGCTGATTATTTGTAATTTAAGGCTACTGATCTTCAGTAGATGTTGCAAGTAATTGAACCATCTTTTTAACTATCTGCATAACTTCTGCCAGCTCCACAATTAACTAGGCAATTTAGAAGCATCTCTGTGGTAGCATTTATTGGTTCATTTCTAACATTTTCATATTAACTTTATTAATAAATTGCAGTAACCTTGCTAAAACCTTGGAAACAGCACGAGAAGCTGTTTTCTGCCGTGGTTTCCCTGGAGAGTGCATGCATGCAGCCTCCCTGAATTTCTCTGGCAAGCCAAATGGGTCTTGCTCCATTTTCCTCCCATTTTTGCTTTGCTTGTGGCTGTGTGAGGCTTTTCTCTCCCTACATCTGTTAAGGACTGCATTTACCAAGGTGTATTCTCTGGTACTTGGTACCTCACGGCATGTTTCGAGGGAGGGACATTAGCTGTGGGTCTGAACGATGAATACAATTTAAATGTACCCTGTAACTCCTCATGTCAAACCAAGTAGATGGCTTGTGCCCTGCCAAGGTCCATGGGAAATGTATGGGAGAGAAAAAGTCATCCCCATGACTACTCTCTTCTTGTTGCTTGGGGATTATCGTGCAAAGACAGAGCACGAGTGAGGGTCACCACCTCTGGGGGACATGAGGGCTCTGGCTGAGGGACAAAAAGGGAAAAGAGACCTGTACCCCTGCACCAGTTTCCCACAGCACGTTTTGCAGCTGAAAAACATAGTGTTAGGCAAAGGAAAGTCTTTGTAAATTCCAGATGAAGTCAAGGGGAAATTTCAGCCCCACACAAAGCCATAAAGCAGTTGGAGAACAATTCAGAAAAGCCAAACCTGATGGGACTTTACCGTTATAAAATCCTTTGACTTGCTGAAATAGAATGTAACTTTGAATATTTAATTAATGTAACTCATTATTTTTTCTCATATGGATAAAAATACCTGCCCAGGGCTTCAGAAACACCTCACTTTGGGTGGACTGAAAATATCTGGATCTCAATTACATCTTCCCTGTTGAAGAACAAAATTTTTTCAAGCTGACTTGAAAAAAAAAAAGAGAATTTAAAATATTCTGCAAATCCTGCCTTTAGCTGGCAGAGCAGGTTATTTGTGCATCCCGGTGTGTGAGTGAGAGGATAGATGTGTCCCCCCTGTTTTGTACCGTGCCTCATGGAGCATGTGTTGTGGGACCCGATGTGGGCGAGGCTGTGCTGGCCCGCAGCCCTGTCCTCCTCAATGCGCGCTCAACAGCACGGCCAAACCTCTTCATGAGCCTCTTCCCGTGTCTGGCGAGCTGCAGCAGGTTTGCCTTGTCGGTACAAGAGGCTATCTCCTGTTTAGAAATAAAACTTGATCATCCAATGTCTTGTTTTCTCATCCTTCCTTTGATCCTTCTCTCAGGTACTTGACTGGAAGAACACACAGGAAAACAAAACAGGTCTGCTGAAGTTCAATCAGTCCCTTGTCTTTGGTTTGTTCTTCTTACCATTTTAGTTGCCAGACTCTGCAAAGTCATGTAAAGCATTATAACTGACAGGCCAATGTTTCAAAGCCGGGCACTATCTCAAGAGGCACGTTTGGTTACATTTATTCCAAGTCATAACTAGTTTTCAGAGGGGCTGCATCTTTGATTTAACAAGAGTTGCACAAGCATAAGATATTTGTTTGGGTTGCTAACTTCAGCCAACACACAGCGAAAATGTTGGCCTCGGTGCTTTGATGGTCACATTTTCAGTGGAGAGAACGTGTTTCATGCTACAAGGTAAATGCTCAGTTTCTCTTCCAAACAGCTGCTCAGCCTTGGCTCCCGTTCGAGGGCACTGGGTGATTCACACTGCTATGGTGCCTTTCTCTCAAGTGTTTTTGAAGTGTGTAGTGCTAAGAAGATCAAACAAAATGAAGGTTGTGGTGAATGTGGACTTATAATGTGGAACAAATCATTTCACTGTGTAATTGAACCATCACACACAAAACTGCGTAGTAGCTGTACTTATAAAAGTACATACACATATACATACATATAGGTGAGCTCTAGCTTCCCATTTAATGTGCACAGGTAAGAATCCAGAATTATGGAAAGAAAAGAAAGATTTCCAAATAATATAAAATGAAGAAGACAAGAATTCTGAGATTCAGAAATATGATCTTTTTACTGATTAGATTCTCTGAAGAAAGTTAAATGTGTTAGAAATTGAATATAATAAAGACATCCAGAAAAAAAAATGCAATACTAAACTGAGCTACTTGTGTCCACTCTGGAGGGAGTCCCACCAAGCTGCAGTGATTATTTAGACTGGGTCCAGTCTGAAGATTGGACATGGATGTAAAATATAGTCCCACTTTGTATGGATATAAGAGTAGGAAACTCATAATAGTTTTGTAAATGTTGTCTCTTTATGACCACATGGATTTTTCTTTTCTTTCTATCTATCTATCTATCTATCTATCTATCTATCTATCTATCTATCTACCTACCTACCTACCTACCTACCTACCTGTTTAATGAAAAATCTGTACTTAATAAAAAGATATGACATTGATGGAAATAATTTTGATTGGTGCTTATTAGAACAGCACTAACAATGATGTTTTTTTAAACAAGCGGCTCACAGCCTGGCAATAGAGGTAGACACCGAAAGCCCTGATCTAAACAGGGACAGGGAGGACAAAACCCCCAGACTACAGCATGTGAACTGAGATGCACCACACCAGCCTTGCTGGAGTTAGAAGGATGCGTGGGGGTGAGGACAGGGGAAGGCAAGCTTCTCACTCCCATCTCCTTCCTGCTCACAAATCCAGGAAACCAGCATCTGACTTTTTTTTCTTAATTTTCCCATTCTTAAAAACTGGGCTAAATCACATGGCCTGCTGCTACCAAACATTGCTTTCTGCAGCACCTTATAAATATAGCAGGGATCAGAGCATCATGATAAGCACTTTTAAAAATGACCACAGAAAACTGTTAGGTTAATGACTTTGGTCATATTTTGCACCATTTTAGCTCTGCTGGCCCAGACCTGGTGGCCAGTAGCCTGCCAGCTTTGTTTCTCCATTTGTGGAATTGCCTTTCTGGTCTTTGTGTAATTGCCTGGTGTCGCAGAAGCTGCTGAAAAATGCATTCTCTGTACCTAGGAAGAACCTGTATAAATATTCTCAATAAATAAATAACAGTTGTCATTTTCAAAATATGACAATCTCCAGTTGCCTGTGCTTAAATTGAATGACATGTCATTTATCCTAATAGATGTGAATGCATGTATAGTACATATGAGTGAGTCACCTAATTCTTATTCACCTCAGCCTTGGTCTCAGTTGGGGGCAAGTGCCTCTAACAGGGTTTGGATGGATCAAATCACAAGCAGAAAAATCTTGGTCAATTATAGATGCCTAAGGCTAAAAGGGAGGTGTCTTTTTCTCTTCTTTTTTTTTTTTCTTAATCTTGCCGAACACAGAATGCCCCTCCCATCCATAGGCTTACTGAAGGAGCAAGTCAATCTCCGATCTGTGGAATTTCTGGGAATATCTCTTCCCCCTGTAATTTAACGTGACTCAATTCTCCATCCTGATAATACAAGCGGTGAGAAAAGCTCCTAATCCTATTGGCATACCCTCTTGTCAGCACCTCTTTATTTCACTGCTTTAAAGGCTCAACATGTTTTGATTTACAATAAGCACTAAGATAACTGCAGGTGCCCTCTCTAAAAGCAAGGTTAACTCACCTGAGATGAATTCTTTTATTGCAAACAAAAGCAACACATGAGCAGGAAATACAATTAATACAGGTGCTTCCCTGAAACTTAGCAAATGCCATTTGTCTTGAAATGACATAAATCCCCATTATGTAAACAGGGCCTAGAGGCTTGATTTGTATTATTTCTGGAGAGGAGGGATTTAAGCAAAAGATAAATGGAGTGGTGATGGTGGGGGGAAAGAAATCCTTGTACTTACAAGGTATTTATTTGACAGCAAAACTACTAGGGTGCTATTTTGTGATTGTATTTAAAAACATGCAAATGCCTTAATAGAACCAAAAAAAGCCCAGTCTAGATGGGATTTCCATGTTAACTGATTTTTGCTGATGATGTGTAATATCCTGTGTATTTGCAATATACCACTCAAGTGTTCAATCTGACACATGAATCTTTTAATGATTTACTGTTTGGTGGTATTAAACTCGGATCCTTCTGGGCATAAAGCATTGCCAGATCCTGAGCACCGTGGGTCTCCGCAGCAGCAGAAGGATGCTCCTTCCCAGCTCTCTCGAGGAGGACCCTGCAGGATGCAGCCTGAGCTCCTGCTCCTGGTGGGGCCTTTTGCCCCACCAGGAGTGCAGCACCAGTCCTCCTAGAGGCAGGGAGCAGTGGCAGGTACATGGAACTGACTCTACACCCACCATCTGCAAGGCTGCTGCTGTCCCTAGGGATGCTGGAGATCAGGGCTGGGATGTCTGGTGAGCCCATGCCACTGCTACAGAGCTGGAGAATAGGGCACCTCCTGGACAAAAGGTAATACAGACGTTTGGTTTGTGGCTGGCACCAGGGTACCATGTTCATAAGCACGCTAGAAATAAGTCAACAGGGAAGCAGACTGGGAGGGCAGCAGCCTGCTAGATGAGGTACCACTGTCAAAATACTCTGTTCTCTTTCTAGCTGTGCTACTGACGTACACTGCGCAACCTTAGAAAACCACCCCATCTCTCTGAGACTCTTCATGCTCCTTTTCCCCTGCCAACTTTGTCTAGCTAGTCTTTCACTACAGGTAGACCACAGGGCCCTAGGTTTTCTAGATCCAACAGCTATTGTGCTATGGATGACAATCTCTATTGCATGATTTTCTGAGAAATGCATGTTGTTTTCTTGAGACCATGTACCTCTCTTCCTTTTGCAATTAACAGTATGAACCCTTGGTGTTTATAAACAGGTTGGAGGAAGGTGTAAGGCTATCATAGCTGCTTACAGTCTAAAAAGCCAGTTCAAAATGGTATTTAGTTTATAATTTCTCTTACCTATTTCCTTTATAATTCATATATAACTGCTTAAAAATCACACTCCGAAATTACCTAAAACAAAACAAAAAAAAAAAAAAAAAGAAGGAAATGTAACCCTTAATAGGATCATCAGACAAACAACTGCAATTATGTTGACAAGTATATGACACTGTTTTAGATATTCAGCTGTACCATCACCAAAGCCCAGTATCCTCTCCACCCAAAAGCTGTGCTTTGTTTGATGGGTGATCCTGATCCTCAGTTTTTAACAACTGAGACTCTGATTTTTGCAACCAGTCCTGCTTGGTTGGATTTCTGCAGCGTTGTGGAAACTATTGCCTTCAGGTTAACTCTGACCCTACCAGGAGTCAACCTACAGAAAGCCAATTGCATCATCTGGGCCAAAGCTGAAATACTGAGTCAGGCTGGTCTCCTTTCTCTTCTCTGTATTCTAATAAGCTGATAACTTCCAGTATCAAGAAATCAGGGGTAAAGCTTTACTATCCCCCCCCCCCCCCCCCCCCCCCCCCCGGCTTGAATCCACTGCACGTCCCAAATGTCCTCCATTATCCATTGGATCTTTAGGTGTCAGAAAAATGCCGGATCTGGTCCCTCTCCTCTGAAAATTCAGGATTTATTCACACAGCTACAGCAACATTTATCAACCCCAGTCTGCAGACATTACCTGCTCTAGGAGTGACAGTTGACATGGTTGTATGCTCAATTAAACCTGCTCTTCCTTTTTAAACAAGTGCATTAGACTACTAAATTATGTGCAAGTTTTCTCGTACACTTTGACTACATCAAACTTAAGATGCCAAACTTTGGCTGCAAACCTCAGCTTGGTTATTTGGAGAAGAAAGACTTAACACAGCTTTTTTGACAGATATTGAAGTAAAATAAAAATTGCTTTAAAGTTTTTTTCCATTTTATAGGAAACTTGCTGCTTCCCCAGGAAACAATTCTTAAATATGTGATGTGTAAAACAAAATATGAAAGCCCTACTTTCCAGAAGTCTCAAGAACAAGCAATTCCAGCTGATGTTGGAGACAGAGAACCATCACCTGAAAATCTAGCCCTGATGTTCCACAAAACCTGCTTTGAAAACCTTGCCAACTATTCAACTCTATACTCAGATGGCAGGTGCGGTATTTTCACTTTAGGGCTCTTTTCTTACAATTAGTCTCCCATGAATGGGGCCTTTCCTTTGTGTAGAACCCCACTGAGGTCAGCAAAGGATTTGTGCCTAAAAATAGAGGTTAGTGTAACAATTTGCTAAAATTATACTCCAGGCTGTCTGACTGGCCTGTGGATGTAAATGTCCTTTTGGGAAAATGGGACATTTTTATAAGAAAAGCTATTTCTACTGAAGTTCTTTAGGGTTTTTTGTTGTCAGATAAATGAATGAAAACTTAACACAGCAGAAGCAGCAAGCTTCTCCTGGTGCTGCTCTCTCTTTCCAGGGTATTCATAACTCTTTCTTTAACAGAGGGAAGAGTTGAGCAAGCACCTCTGTCTCCAAAAATAATTTCTAATTTTCTCTTAAATGACTGGATGAAACAGTTGTTTCCAAGGAATAAAAGGTGACTGAGGATCTTTCAGAAACTGAAGGTCATCACCAATTCCTTATTTGATAGATTCAGACTTCCAGAAAGACCACCTTCCTCACACTGAACTTCCTGAGGAGAACTAAAGGCAGATAGCCTGCCTGCCCTTCTCACTGCCATAAGCAGCCTCAGAGGGACATGTCATGTTCATTCCTCCTGCCATGGGTTCGGGGTGTCACCTTGCCACAGTTCAGCCTCCAAAGTTGGAGGCTCCAAACTTTTCTCTGCTTCATGAGGCTGTTTTATTTTCAAAAGGTCAGTTTGCTGTAATTCAGGAGATCACTGAGAGGGATTCGTGCCCGAGATACCAAATGCTGAACGGAAAAGGCTGATGTAGGAATAGCACCACTGAGCTGAAGTGCTTCAGGTGTGTTGGCCTTTACTGTAGGAATCAGTCACATTCCCTGGTCCTTCCCACCCCACCTAAGAAGGGAGGACGAGCCGCTTCATTCATGGGCATTTCATTGGTCTAAATTGAACCTTAACCAGAAGTAGCTGACAGTGCAACAAATGCCAATGCGGGGAACTGAACTACAAAGTGATGAAAACTTCATAAGCAACAGGCACTGACAGGAGAAGAATGGGAACTGATTCCGGTATCTGGGCATATTGGCCCTTCAGGGGTAGAGGAGTAGCCAGACCTACTTTGTTACAAACTGCTCAGGGCATGGTTCCTGAGCATTGGGCTTTTTTTGGGGGGGCTGAACTGCATCTCCCTTGTGCTGGCTTGCAGATTACAGCCTGGTGCTGCTGTGGCACCCCCTGAGCTGGGCTGGTCGCTGGCAGTGGCCACTATGTGAAAAGTCCCATGCCACAAGACAAGAATAAATGGCACAGGCAGCGGGAAGCAGCAGTGACCATCAGAAATGCAACAGAGGTACTTGTCAGACCATGGTACCTGATATGTTTTACTTACCCTTTTCTGGGGAGGGGGAAGTTTTCCTGCCAGTGCCCCACACCCTTGGCACCTGGGCCAGCCCAAAGCAGGGAGCGGGGACTCGTTGCTGGCGTTAGGGAAGGTACACTGTTCAATATGTAACATATCCACCAAATCTGTGAAGAGTCAAGAAAAAACTCTTCCAGAGAGAACAGTGGGGAGTCATCCTAGTCCATCCCAACCATTCTTCAGTAGTTGTTAATATGGTTTGCAGCCACTGACTTTAAATGATGTAGAGTCAGAGAAGAAGAGGATACAGCTGTAACATATTTAATTTTCAGTCTCTGGGTATCTCCTCCTATGAAATACCCTCAAAGCCTTTGGTTTCATAAGAAATAGCAGCAGAGAAAGGTTTCCCTCCAGAAAGCATAGAAGCAGAAAAGGTCTTTTGCAAGGCCATGCTTTTCAGTACGGCCAGATGGTATGACCTTCAAGCCCATGCAGCAGAGACACAAACCTTTCACTAACATTTACAAAACTCTATGGTGAGCCAGAAGTAGAACAACACTGTCCTCCTGCCACAAGTGACAGAAAGGACTCTGTTCCCAAAATGGAGGAGCACAGGAGTGCTCAGGAGGCTCCGGAGGAACCTCTTGACCCAAAGAGTGATACCAGGTAAGCCTGTGGGATCCACCACAGGAATGTCTGTGTGCAGCTGATAACTTTTAGTTGCTAAAGACCAACTAAATCTAAAATATAATCTTAGCCCCCTCAAATTCAAAATTCCATGAGAAAAATGGAAAAAAAAAATCCTTTGCCAAAATTTTCTTATAATAGACCTGGGAATGTCTTTTATTTCCTGCACAATGTAAAACACTCAAAGAGATCTGAGCAAGGCGTAGAAAAGACATATGTCTCTGAATCTCCCAGACTTCCAGAAAGATTTAGGTGCCTTTGAATGCAATGTGACTAAAATCATGATAATATTTTGTATATCAATGTTTTGATTTGAAATGTTTGCAGCTGAAATAAGCAAAGCAATTCATACCCTTTTCCCAAAAAATCGTGTGGGCTTTTGCTAATTTCGAGCTGGAAGGTGTACAGTCCAGATACACAACCATTTAGCAATGCTGTGTTTAGAGAGCACTGCATTCATTGAAATGGATCTGGAGAATGAGAGCAATATTTCCATTTGAATCCTGAAAGAGGACTGCAAACTCTGCCGTGGGGAGGGGAAAGATCTGCATGGTCTGAATGAAACCCTGAAAGAGCAGCAATGACTGAAAAGATGGAGAACCAGAGGAAGACAGGGCCATGGGCAAGGCTTTCAGCAGATGGGTCTGTGGTATCAGAAGAAGTTAAATGATCGCTAAGGAGGGAGTGGAAGCTACAGATATTTGATGCAGGAGAGGTCATTGGCCAGAAGATTGGAGCTGATCAGATGGAGTAAAGGCAAAGGAAAACAAGGAGTTGGAGAAGGAAAAACATATTTGGTTTTCTCTGAATTACCATTCTGCAGCTTGAATGTGCTAAATATGTACATCTTAGGCATGATATGAAACTTGCCTACCAACTGTCTGTGAAGAACTTCGAATGAGAAACACTATTATGTCAATAAAAAATACACTTTGCATTTCAAAAAGGTGCTGTTATTTCTGGATATGATTTTCAGATGGCCCTGATCCCCAGCTAGAATTGCTCTCAGTCAAGTCAAAAGGAGTTTTACTATAGAAGTTTGATGTTTTTTGAAAATCACACCTAATAATCTCTCAGAAGTTATAAGGGAAGGTACTTTAAATCTAGGGAAATGCAGTGTCTGCAGTACAAATTGACAGGATTAGCTATAAATGCTGTACATGCAGATAGACACAAACACTCACTCACAAACAGACCGAGACAGCCGTTACCAGGCGCTGGTGCTATTGAGCTGCTGTGGTAGATTTGGCATTCTTATCTCATTCTTGCTTCAAAGTCCAATTGTGCTTGCAATTGTTGTTCTGATTATTTAGCAGAGCACAAAAGTAATATTGTTCTCCATGTTGCTATACTAAGAGATGTTTCTTATGCAGGAGATAAACACATTTCCTTCTTTTTAAACACCGTCTTCTCCCCTTCTCTTTGTCTCCATCTATAAGCCAAAATGTATATTAAAAAGGTGTTTGTCCCCTAATTCCTCTAGTTCAAAAATCATGTATTGTGACAGACCTTCTACCCTGCTTTGATTCCTATGCCAACCTCACGTTGTACACTGCACGAGCAGAAAATACATGGCAGTCTCCTGCTATGGATTTTTCCAGCATGGCAGATTTCCTGAGCGCACAGAAGGAGCCTGGCTGGTGCCCATCTTGCTGCCCCTGCTGCCTCCAGCACAGGAGCAGGACGTGGTAGAGGGGTTAGGATGTCCCAGCCACTGCTCGGGTGAGCTGCAGCATGCTGGAGCTATGGGCAAGCAGGAGGCTAGGTTTCTTCCCAGATCCTCTGGTCTCACCAGGTCTTCAAAACAAAGCCCCCTGCCTGCCCTTAAATATATTGGGATTTTTGAAGCTGAATGCAATTGCCATCCCTGTAAGCTCTGTTTCACATGTAGGGTGCACACAGGCCATAGCCACTCCCAAATTTCCAGTGTCTTCTGTGAATGACACCAAGGTGATAGGTGTCATATGAAAGAACGGATAACTAGAATGTGTCCTGAATTCCGGGTGTGCAGAGGAAAAGCAGAGGGAGGTAGTAGGTAGCTGGCACTATTTTCATAATTATAAGTAAATAGGCTTTTAGCATCAGCAAAGCCCCTATAATCTAATACTAGTAATCTAATCAAAGAGCTTGTGAAAAACGGATTCTATATCCATATGATGATGTGATGACCTATAAAATGATGATAGATGTTCCTAGCTGGCATTGGTAACTAGGAAAGAAAAACAGGTTTATTGTGTGCATTATCTGAAAATGCAAATAACGTAGTTATACGCTGATCTGTCTGCAGAAATCTGGAGTTCCAGTTGTTAAGTCTGCAGATGGATTGGATGGAGATATATAAACTAGGAAATAAAAGGGCATTGTAAAACATAGAGTAGAGTAGTATAGAAGAGAAGAGAAGAGAAGAGAAGAGAAGAGAAGAGAAGAGAAGAGAAGAGAAGAGAAGAGAAGAGAAGAGAAGAGAAGAGAAGAGAAGAGAATAATTTCAGTTAGAAGGGACCTACAATGATCATCTAGTCCAACTACCTGACCACTTCAGGGCTGACCAGAAGTTAAAGCATGTTATTAAAGGCATTGTCCAAATGCCTCATAAACACTGACAGACTTGGGGCATTGACCACCTCTCTAGGTAGCCTGTTCCAGTATTTGACTACCTCCTTTTCAAACCTTTTAAAACATCATTGCTGAAGACCTATGTTAACAGAAACAGCCCTTCTCCCACCTATTTTCTCAGCAACAGACAATATCAGCAAAAAAATCTGCACCATAGACAGCAGAAATCAACCCTGCCTAGCACATGAGAAGCAAGCCAAGAGTGGCAGAAATAAAGGACCAGCATCTCAGATTTTATCATCGTTCACTGCAAAGATAGGACAACTTTTGATGAGGTCTTCTACAAAACAAATATGTTTTAATATGAAATATTAAATCTAGAATTGGTATTACCAAGACAAGACACACTTTGTATATACTTCTGTCTCATACACTAAGTGATTGTTATATTACTTCATGCATTATTCTAAGATGCCAGATACTGTGGTGATATATAACTAGGAAACTATTAACGAATTACCTCCATAGAGATTTCAAAAAATGAAATAACATATTGAAACAATAATGAAAAATATATTATAGGATTAACAGACTTACCTCAAAGTCAGCTGGGGTTCAGATTAAGGACGGATGGATTTCCTCTGTGTGAAATGTGTAAGAAGGAACTGCAGGTCTTGCTTCTTTTAAGTACGGAGTACATATTTAGAAGTACTGAATATTTCAGTGTTTGTGTTAAATCCTCTTCACTTCTATATTTCATAGCCACATTCTTTCTATTTTCCATTTGCTCAAAAAAAAAAAAAAAAAAAAAGAAACTTTAAATTTAGGAAGAAATCCCTGCTATCCAGCACCATGCAATTAGCATATATGAATAGGAAATGAGTTCCTGCTGCTCTGGACCATTGTTAATCCATATTGATGGGGTAGAAAACATGACATCAACTGTAAAAATCCAAGAACATTCCTTAAAATATTCAAATGATGTGCCTGGCCCTGTATTCACTCTGCATCTCAAATTCTCATTGACATTGTGGGTGCCTGGAATGCAGGAGGAATGCAGGATTAGGTACACGGCTACGTGTGGTATGCCTACCCTGACAGCAAAAACAGTTTTCGATTCTGTCTGAAATTCTCTGAGACAAATATTCAGCTCAAAGGAACTGTACAAAAAATACACACAAATTTTGTACAGCTGCTATTTGTTCTGGGCCAGATGCCACCATGAGCTGGATGGGGCTCTGTTTAGCTGCTGCTGAAGTGGTATGTGCATGCTGCACCATGCGGTGCTAGAGGAGCATGGAGCTAACCTCCTTTTGAGCTCCCTCACTAGACCCACACCTGCTTGTTCTTTTAATGTCTCTTATTTTTTACAACCTTTATGCTAACTGGTAGCATTACAAACTTGTCTTTATTTGATGGCTTGTAAAGGTGGGAGAAAAATATCATCAACCTGATGACGGTTGAGACACAGAGCAATTCTGTATTTCCTGGGAAGTTCTCAAGAATTAGCACCAAGGAAATGCCCTGGGAATTGCTGAGTAAAAAAGACTCAGGAGCCATCTCAAGTGGTATATATTAAAGCAGCCCTGAGGCTGATCTTAAATGCAGCCAAAGCCAAAATTGGTCCCTATAGCACCAGAGATAGAAGCAGTGTAAGAGGTTACAATCACATTCACTTTCACCATCCCTCATCTTTTTTGTCCTCTTTTGCACAGACAGAAGTGTCCCCTTTCAAGCCAACAAACTGTATACACGTGTATGCACATAGAAATACTGTAATCCATAAAAAGATGCACCTCTGAGTTCAAATCTGTCTGTGAGAGAATATCTGAGTATCCCTAGAGTCTCCAAAGAAATGTATCTGTCTAGCTAATGTCAGCCCGCCATGGAGTGGGCTGGCTCAAAGGCTTTCTCTCAAAGCCCATTTACTTAAATCGTGGTTCACAAATTGTTGACCTTCTCAACTTTAATGACATCTTCTGAACCATCATTATTGATAGGGGAAGTGTGTGAGCCATTTCTCACCCAACAAATAAAGGTTCAAAAGTTTCGAGCACAAGCTAGCCCTTTACTTTTCAGACCAATCTTTCTACCCCAAAAAGTCAAAGCCATTACTCCATTTTAGGATTTGCAGGCTGTGAAATGTCATTCTAGAAAGAACATCCATTTTTGAGTTATTGGAGTACAAAAGCTGCCTTATAAAGGTATCACAGTACCATTGATAATAGCTTTGGCAAAGACCTTTCAGGTCATCTAGTCCAAACCCCAGTAAGGAACAGTTATACTAACCTTTCGTATTAGCCTTGTTTTGAACACCTCAAAACTGATGCAACTCCACAACTGAAGGGTTTGTTCCAGCACCAATTTCCTTCTCCTGTAATCCCCTAAACCTGACTTTTCCTTTCTTTAGAGTTAGGCCTCCAGTCTCTTTTTATTAGCTTCAGCAGCACAAAATGTTTCTTTTCTGAATTCTTGTCAATTTTTACCTTAGATGAGTGGAATGTCTAGTTTGGATGGGCAGCTGGTGAACCGATGGGTTCCTCAACCTTTATAGGGCTGTTTTCACTCTCTTATCATTTTGCCAGGCTTAAACTATTTGAGCTGACACTTTTCTGCCTCTAGGTGATTTCTTTGAGGGTGCAGAACTTAAGCTGAAGGATCCAACAGTTTCCAAAATCAACAATAGGAAGAAACATGATGTTAAGATATTTGCAAGGCATTTTTTGGCAGAGGGATCTTAAAATACGGGAGGGACTGCCTTCCATGGAAAAATATGCTTTAATCAGCACAGAAATCTGTTCTTCATAGTATTGTGTTCTGGAAAACCTGCAAAGTGAAAGGAGTAGGTTGGGACATGCAATATGTCAAATCAATATGGACTACCTAAAACACGGGCAGTCTTTGGGCAATAAGACCTGACTGGGAAATGCAGCAGGGTGTTAAGTCACTTGGCTCCAGGAAAAATTGAGCTTGGTAGTTCTCACTGACTTTGTTGGGGTACCAGACTAAGTCTCAAATAACTGCTCTAGAATGGCAAAATAAAAATTTCAAAGCATTTCAAGGACAGAAGAAAAATCTTTAACTAGGAATCTTCATTTTTAATGGATTTTTTTTTTGTGTAGCCTAGTGAATAAAGCATAGTGTTTGCAAATCCTCATTGGATTATGTTTTTAGAACAATTATTTAGCTTGCTGCAATCATCACATTTACCAATCAACTAATTCATGCTGAATTCCAGCTGAAATCACAGAAGAATCAGCTTTCTCATGATATTCCAGTGTTTCCTCTTCTTATGCATCAGCCATGAAGTGGAGAAGCGCCAGGTTTAAGCCTGCTAAAGAATAGGAAGGAGAGGTTAGAGGGCCTCTGAGCAACGGGATTCAGAGTCATCCATGCACAGAGGACACACAGGGCTCCAGAGTTGGGGTCACCTTCCAGTCCTCACCTGCCAGACCTTGTGCCCTGCTTCCCCCCCGTCCCCCGAGGTGCCCTCTCCCGCAGCCCCCATGGAGGCAGGCAGGCAGGTGCCGTTGATTTCCACCTGCCTATTTCCTAGTTGCTACGACAACCCAGCAGAAAGTACATCAATATCTATATCAGAAAAACTCACACACCCAGTGACAGGAGGTGTCTGTCACATGAGCCTTCAGCTCGGGCCATATGTGCCGGCAATGCTACCCCGCTCCTGCCGTGGCAGGGCAATAACACACAGGCAGATCATCCTGCTCAAAACCACAGCGTGGTAGTATGTGGCAGATGCAGTAGATGGCTTCTTGTGCTCTGAGTTGCTAACATTAAAAATGCCTTCATGAGGTTTTGTTTTCTACCCTTCCTATCCAAACTTGGGATGAAGCCTATGTAAAATGAGTCATTATTTCATTTAATTCCTTGCTCCTTTCCTGACCTAGCATATCCTTTCATCCTCAGTGTTACCATCGGTGCCTTTCTTTTTTTAAAAACACATACGAAATTGAATTATTTTTTCAAACTCTTACCAAGTTTCTGCCTAAATGACGTATCTTTATTAGATGTTGCGTTCCATGCTTTGTATGCTTGGCTGTGTTTAGGAAGTGAAAACAGAGGCTACCTCTTTCTCAGTAAAATGGAAGTTGAAAGCACTGCAGAAGCTGTGTCACGTACTGTGCTTTCCCCCGATATATGTTATTAATCTTGTTCTTCTCAGCAAAGCTGTGTCATTTCGACTCACAAGAGGAAGGGATAGCTTCTCTCTCCATGCAAGTAGGGGGGAATGCTGACGTTGGTATATTAGACAATGGGTGAGTTTATCCCACCCAACCTTCAGGAAAAACTGGGGAAATGAAAACCTCTTTAGTCACTGCTAGATATCAGTTCCTAATTTTAGCCACTCAGCAGTATTTCTGAAGGTAGATGATTGCCTTGAAAGGCCCTTGTGATGTTTCCTCAGCCATTCAAAAGCAATGTATTATTTTTAACTTGGGGCATTTTACCACATTCTTGCCCACCAGCCTGCCTGGATTTCTCCCTTATTATGACTCCTACACTGAAAACATTTTCTTCTCTCATTATTTGAAAAATAGAAGTTACCAAAGCTATATAAATAATTCATGAACAAGCATGCCTGCCATGTGTGGGAATAAATTGTATGTGTGTGAGAGGAAGAGTTCAGGGGGTACAAAAATTGGAACAAACGAGTGCAAAAGGCACTAAACCCAGGCTGGATTTGTGGCTAATTTCTACCAGGCCAAAAAAATGCAAGGGAGAAAAAAGCAGGGGAAATGGGCTTGAAGTGACGACCTAACCTGGAAGCAATTTGGGGCCAGGACAGCATGTTACATGTGTGTACACCATCTGAGTACATGCTCTGTGTAGAGGGGGATTGCAAAACATTGTCTATATATGTACCATAATACAGCTAACCACACTCATATTCACTGCTAATGAAAACCAGTACATAGTACCTTTTACCTCCTTCACAGTAAAGGGGATTATGCAAGAGGGGGAGAAGGAAATTGGTGGTGGAAGACGTCTTCATTTCAGTGAAAATTATGAAAACACCAAATTAGCTACTTTGATTTGGGTCCCAGTTTTAAGTGATCTATTGTGTGTTTGGGGAACTTTGCAGACATGTTGGCCTTCACGGGCAGCTTCATCTCTTTCTTTGTCCATTGATGCCACTAGAAGAAAAACTGTTGAGATACTGAGTGTCCAGCCCCTTCAAAAGATAAGGAGAGGGCTCAGCGCTTTGCAGATTTTGGTCCAGGATTTGAACTGCAGTTCGGGTGGCGCAGTTCTTTTCTGGAGAAATTCTTAATGTGTTGATTTGAAGAAAAAAATGTTAAAAGCCACAATTTGCAAAGTTGTAAGGGTACATAGGACAAATCTGACAGAGGATTTAATCCTCTGTATGTTGGATGCTGGGATGCTTGGCTCATGACTACCAGCCCCTTTTGCCTCCACCATGAGCACCTTTGGCATGCCATACCCATGTGTGAGGAGAGTGGGGTATCTCTCAGCAGTGAACTGGACATCCAGCCGAGTGAGTTGGGAACTTGTAGACAGGTGAGTGATCACTTGGGAGAAGGCTGTGTGTGACACCCTGTCCCTCTCTAGGACTAATTGCCTGACTCAGGACTGTGGGGAAACTCTGCAGAGTCCTTGGGACAACAGCTGAGGTCCCCTTCTGAGTTTCTGGACGTGGAAAGATGAGCTGCATCTTAGCTCCCGCAGTGTGTAATTAAGAAGCCGAGAGTTGGATCATGCATATTTCACAGTAACTTTTTACTCTGAAGTACTGAAATGAGGTTGGGAGCTGCCAGGTACTGCCTCCCAATAACCACCCGGCAGCAAGGCTATATCAATGGTGGCCTCGAGGCATATTTGGGAGAGACGTGTGTACTCCTGCCTCCCTCTCCTCCACCTACCAGTTTCACCCTGGGCTCAGGGAGACACTCTTTGAGTCCTTCAGACAGATCAGGCCCCAGCTGGCTCCCTCACTTGAAGAACAAGCGTTGAGCCCATGACATCCCTGAAAGGGATGGAGACCCAGCCCTGCCTTCTTGGGATGGCCCTTGGCATGGGGCTTGTCCCACGAGTGTGTCGTGGCCAGTCTCTGAGAGCATCAGCTGAATTAGACCCTCATGGGACTTAGGTGGAGGAAAAACTGAATTCTGTCTCAGGCAGGAACAGAGTGCCAAGGGGTCCAAGCTGAGAAGGAAAGGTGAGGTTCATGGGTTTACCTTCAGCCTGCCAGGGACAGGTGTTTTGGTTAATACCTCTCTGGGCTCCTGCTATAGCCAGGGGAGATAAATGGGATAAAGCACCCCAGATAGACACCCATTTCTTTCCACTGACTATTGCCATGGCTTAGACAAATTTCTTCAACTACATGTGGCTCCTGGTTGCTTCCAGATGCCTAAAATTAAACCAGCTGGATCCTGTTCTGGGTACCTGAAAACAAAAGTCAAGCAGGGAGGCATCCCTCATCTATTTTTAGGAGTTAAGCAACCCCTGGAAACAGGCCTTTTGGCTCACAGGCTTTGCTTTAAGCAACTCTGTCCTGGCTAATTCTTGTTTCAAGCAAGGCTGCTGGCAGCCTGATGGAAGGTCAGGAAGAATAGATAAGGCAAAGCAAATGCTGAGAATTTGGCCCACTGAGTTTTAAAATAGGGAGAGCTCTTAAACAGTATGTGGAGTCCTGGGCAGAGGCATGTGCAATGCAGCGCCAAGATAAGCTTAGCGTTTTCTGTTATCAGTATGTACATCACCTTTGACATTGCTTGACAAAAACATGTTTTATAAAACAGGCACGTTCCTTCTCCACAGCTCATAGAGATACAGAAACTGAAATCATATTTTATGAATGGAAAATGAAATTAGCCTGAAATTACAGTGATAAATGTAGCTTTAGAAAATCTTAATTCACTTCAGTCGAGTGATTAACTTCTGCCACTCCACTGTGCTCAGTTATTGCAAAGTCATTTGGTGACATTAAACAATTAAACTTTAGACCTGGGAATAATTTTGCAAATCTTTATAGAACCATAAAGTTCATTATTGTTTTACATGCTTGTGATGAAATATGGTGCGTAACTCCAGCTGTTTACTCTAGCATAAAGCCAGCCTCTGGATAGAAAACGATAAGCTCTGGGCAAGAAACCAACTCTCCATCAGTCCAGCTCCTCCAAATGGCTATTCTCTGCAGGGCAAAGAGTTTCTTTGTTTCTCATAGTGAAAAGTTCCTGGAAAATAGTTTCTACCGTAATAGTCTGACCAGAATGGTAACTGCAGGCAATGGTGGTCAGCAACAATCCCAGGGGCAAACAGGCTCTGCTGGGGCCAGCTCTGCCACTGGTGAGCACCGGTTAGCTGGGAGGTGTTTCAGAGGCTGCAATTCACCTCACCTGGCATTCAAAGCACTGGAAATGCAGGCGTTTTTAACTTTGCTTTGCAACATTCAGCCTGGTGCCTTTCTTCGTGTCATTATTCCACCACAACAGGAACGTTTTCATTGTAAATAGCCCTATTTCTGAGGAAGAAAACTGGGGCCCTTTAGGAGGAAAATTGTTGTTTTACTGAAAACACATGTGAAATGTCATGATTTCTCATTTTTTCACCACCAAATTACCATTTTGTGTGACACGCAACAAAACCAGAACATATGTATGGGTGTGAAAATGGGTAATAACACAGCAGAAAAAATGTAGTGAATGTTCTCAGCGATTTTCCAAGACTCCACTCTTTTTAACAGAGTAGCTCTAATACACATTAAACTATAAGCAATATGTATTTGATTTCCGTAACGTCCTTGTTGACAGTAAAGGCAGCTAATTAGCGTAATTGATATTTGTATTTACTTCTCAGCTGTTTTCTTGTGTAGTTTTGGAGAGAGACTGTTTGTGCTTGCTATCAAAGAGCTGGGTATACAGAGCAACCATGCCAGTGGCACAAGGGTTTTTTAGGGATGGGCACAGACCCTGGCCACCATCCCCACCTGGCCCTTCTTCATTCCCGGGGCCACCATGCAGGGTCTACAGCTTGGAAACTAATTTTTGAAGCCTGGAAAAGCTAATTTCCAAGCAGAAGCTTATTTCCAAGCAGAAGCTTTTTTTTTTTTTTTTCCCCCACATTCTGGCTACCAAATGTTATTTATAATAAGCTGCAAGGCTCCAGAGGTGATACCAGCGTGGCAACAAATCGCTGCATGACAATACTACTTACTGTAGCAAGAAACAGCTTTTCTCTGTGACCGCATTTCTAATTGGGCTGTAAGAAATAGCATTAGAGCAGTGGTGTATAAGCAAGAATCATATTTGTATGAGGCTCATGGCTCGCTGTGGCTCATCCAGATACCACTTTACAACTTCAGTCATCAAATCAGCAGAACCACAACAGGCTCTGGTACAAGCCAAAGGGGAAAGTGCCATTGTAAAACTGAATACAGCTGCTTCCATAATAGAACTAATTGCATATTGCATCGCAGAGCTAAATTAGTAGTGAAAACAGTTATAAAACCAACAGACAGTGAAACATGACTCACCGAGGAATTGCTGCCAGTTTGGCGAATTCTCATTGGCCCCAGTTCAACAGCCCACACCTGCATTTTCTGAATAGTAAATATATAATAAGGCATAATTACTAGAAAAATACGCAGCACTCCAAATGTGACAACACGGTACTTGTTTATTGGGATAGTGAATAGTATATAATAAGTTTGACCCAAAGTACTTCTGAGCCACCTGGGGTCACAACGCAGAGGGGAGACGGGCACCACAATCCCGAACTGTGTAATCCACAAGAGGTTATCTGTAACGTAGCTGACGGCTGCTTCCAATTGACATGCTAAAGTGATACAAACCTCCCCATGCTACTCAATCAAAGGAGAGTAAATAGGAAGAAAGCATAAACAATAATCACTGTTAAAAAAAAAAATCAGATATTTATAGCCTGGCTTAAATATTCAAGCTGCAATGACTTGGGATGTCTCAGCTGACTTTACTCACAGTAATAGTTCCCTCAATAAAAAACAGATGTAGAAAGCGAACTTCATCTGTTCCTTCTGCTTATGGTCCCTTTCTCCCCTCTCTTTCCAGAGGATTTTTGCAACTGTGCTGCCTGCAAGTCCCCAAGAGAGGTGGAAATTGGACCCAGGAATCAGGGAGTGCAGGCGTGGGGTTTGCTCTCTCCGCTGCAGACCTTGGAGCTGGTGCTGACTGCTGGAGCCAAACCCCTGCTCGGGCACTTCTCTGGGTCCAGCAACACTTCTCAGTTTTAACAGTGATTCTGAAGGATGTTGATGTGCTTGGGTCCAGTCTTCCCTTTCTCCCAAAAAAGTCCTTCCTCACTTATTTCCGCAGAGGTGGAAAATCTTTGCTTCTCCCTCACCTTTATCAGCTCAAAGTCATTGCAACACTCCAACTGCTGCTTTCAAAATCTACTTTTATGCCTGTGACTGGACATGATTGGGGGAACAGCTCTAGAACAGGCACATTAACATTTCTCGCCTCACCTCCAGAGCAGCAGCTTTCACTGACCAAGAAATTCAGACATCTACATTCATTAGCGTTTCCACTAGTGCTTCTGCACATAGTTCATGGAAATAATTTCCCTCCTACAGCTCAGCTCTCAGAGGTGCTGGGGTCTCTGCCCTGAGCCACTTTAAACTCACGAGCAGTGTGACTGAGCTCAGGTAGTTTGATGGCTCAGGTCAGAGAGCTGATCAGCTGGCAGGACTGACCTCGCAAGAGGAGGAAAAAATTACTTTGGGTGCCTTCAAGAGACAGATCTCCCTGCTTTCAGCTGTCTGATACGGCATCGCTGCCTCAAACCAATCTGTTTTCTTCTGTTTTCCATGCCCACGAGCACTATCTTTTGAAACTATTCCTTGAGCAGTGAAAAACACTCATCATTTCAAGGTTATTCCCTTTAGTAGAAAGGAAGAGGAGCTTTACCTGTACTTCTGGGGCAGCACGTGCTACAGCTGAAACAGGTGACTGTTACCGGGGTCAGTAAAGCAACCCTGTGCTACCATGCTCTGGGTCTCAACGCAAGCTATTCTTTGTGCAGCTCCTCCCTTTACCTGTTCTGTTCTACATTTTGGATCCTTGTAATGCCTCTTACTGCATTGCTTTTGGGGAACAACAAGAGGTGTAGAATACCCAGATGGGGTGTCCCTCAAATCGGGCATGGTTGGTGCTGCTTCACTCCACACTTCCATGGTCTTGAGGATGAACTGGAATCAGGGGGATTCATTTGCTTGACTGGGCACATATGGACATTTTGCAGTACATCACATTTCTGCCATGACTTCAAAAAAATGTAAGATGTCTAAATTGTGTACAAATCAGAAGCATGTACAAGGTGGAAGGCTCTCCACCTTCCATAAGACAACATGGAGCTATATAAAGGTACATTATTATACATCAGGGCTTTCCAAGCATCTCCTCCTTTTCTATCCAGAAATTTTGTCTTGGCAGATTTTTATAATTGCCCATGTTTATCTGGGATTTCCAGACATCTGGGATCGCTATCAAACTGGCAGCCACACTGAATCAGATTTACTGTGCATGCACTGAACTGTATGCAGTCTGGAAATGCCATAGAGGGATAAGGTAGATCTATTCCTGTGCAGAGTAAAGCAGCCAGTTGAAACAATGGGAACTTTATTACTGACATGAGAGGGCCAGGATTTCACTTTGTGTTTCAATAAAATATTTTAAGAAGTAAAATTTTGCCCATGATAGGACAATTTTGGGGATTACTCAGTACAGTAGCTCTTTACTTCCGGAGATCCAGGTTCAAACTCATGTTGCAGGATTACAGATCTTGTTCTGGTCCCACCTCCATATATTTTCTTTTAATTTCCATAGACACAATTTCTGGGGGCATACTGCCTGCCCTAATGAGCTCAGACTAAAGCAAGAAGAGATGATATAGTTCAAGACTGAAAGGCATCAGAAGCACTGTGTAGAGAATTGCTTGCATTAAATTTTATGCTGGCAAGTAGCAGAAGCCTCACGCAGTTACAAACAAAAAATCTCTTAGCTCTGAATTAACTGTGCTACCAGGAAGGAAGGAAGGGAGGGAAGGAAAAGAGAAGGCATCATGCTCTGAGTTCTCCCTTGGTTTAAGACACGGAGAAATAGCTAAAACATAAATGTAGGGCGACGAGGAGCCTGAATCCAGCTGAGGTGTTAAGTCGCTTGTGTGGTACAGGGGAGAAATTAGAATGCAAACTAGAAACATTTGTCCTATTGTTTACACTCAGTCTGCATATGTTAAACGTTAATATTTTCTTGTGTTCAAAGTCAGTTTTCCTCCTGCTATGCATGCATACATATGTGTGTCGGTGCTTGCCCATATTTAAAGCCACTTTTCTCTGGTAAACTTTTAAGAGCTTAAGTGTAAGATATTAAGCAAGCAAGCATTTCTGTGAAGCTTTGGAAGATATTCAGAAAGTCTTGTTATCAGCTTCTTGTTGGCAGGCTCGTGGTATTGCTTAAAACCTGGTGCCAGCCAGCACTAACAAACAACCTTTTATTCCTCTACCACATCAGTTCCTCAGTGCTGAATATTTCTACTCATATGGCAATATTTTAGCAAGCTGTTGAGTTTTACTTCAGTGTAACTTTAGGGACCAAAATGCTGCTTTTTTTCAAAGTTTCAGAGGAATGGAATAAATTTAGGTTAAGTAACGATGATTATTCTAGGCAAAGATTTCCTTCATTTAATCTTCCCATAACCAAAAAATGCAAGCAGCGTTACCACTTATTTGAAAAAACTAATGAATTTCCAAGGGAAATTAGAGAATCAGTCCTAAAGTATTTGGATTAGGGAATCTAATTCTGCAGCCTCTTTGCATATGAAGCAAAAAGCAGAGTGGATAAGAGCCACATGCTATGCAGTTTCTCAGCCTGGCAGATTTATTTTTCATTCCCCTTCTCTCTGGCCAGAATCTCTGTTTCATTCTCAGCACCCTTCTTGCCCCAATAATGTTGTTTTTCTTTAATTTCCCTAGAGTGGCTGTAAATTCAGACCTGTATTTAAACCTTTGCAGAGGTCTGACCTTTATTCTTATGCTTGACCTCCAGTGCCAGGACTTGGACTCATCTTCAGAAACAATCTGGGTGTTTGGTCATCAGCAGGTGAGTCCTGGCTGCATCTTGACCAAGGAAGCGGTGGATGCTTTGCTGCCTAAGGACATGTTCACATGTCTACAAAACACACTGACTAGTACGGTGAACTCCATCTTTCAAAAATTTCCCCACCTTCTTTTGATTTTGAAGCATTCCCAAGGAAAGTCAACAAACCAAGACCAGATGTGTCTCCTCCGGCAGTGCCAGGGGGGCCTGCCCAAGTTCTGAAATTGCCGTGGTTTTTAATTGCCTTACAATGGGGCAGCACCCAGGAATGCAGGGCATGCTGGTGGGCTCCAGCACCCTCCCAACAGGAACAGCAGTGTGGTGGCTCCCCGGGAAGCTGTTTCAGGAGATGTGGCACTAGGGGTTCCACGTTTGTTGCATCTCTATAGCATGTTTGCTTAGTTTAAAATGTAAACCTTTTTTCTGTCTCTGACTTTCAGTTCTACAGACCTCAGTGTATGGTAGAAAACCAGCGAATTATGTTTTGAGACAACTATATATCTGCAGAAGAGTACAACTACCCCCAGGTGCCCCTTTGTTTTCATACAGCACCTCTGCAGCAAGTCCACCCTGCTCTACTTCAACCTCCAAACCAAGCAGTTGTCTTCAGACAGCTAATATTTCAGTCCTCCTGTTGGGCCAGCCAGTCTTTCCTCAGCTACAGGCCAGTTTGACTTTAGAAAGGTTTCAGGCAGTGAGGAGCAGAGAACATAGGAGGAGGGATTTCTCCCATGCTGAGGGACCAACCATCCTTCCTTTCCCATAAAAACAAGCTCAGGGTCAGATAATAACACACTCTGCAGAAAGAGAGGGCAAGAGAGGGAGGAGGTTCTTGTGGTCACGTTACTGGACTAGGTCTCAGAGATCTGGCTTTAGTCCATTGCCGGACCTTGGTTTGCCTGCGTGTTGTTTAAGGTTATATCCAGATGATACCAAGCCTTTCCACTGATTTGGACATGCTGTGGGTAGCTCTGCCTCAGCTCCCAAATTGCCAAGCAATGCTGCTCCCTGACTCCTGAGCCCCTGTGCCACCTTGTCTATTCAAATCATAAGAAGTTTGAGAGAAAATATGTTTCTTGCAGGAACAGTGTGCCAAATTTTGTAAGATGGGACCCATGGGTCTTTTGACAGGTATCATGGGATTCCTGCTCCTGCACTGATATTGCAGTCCAGGAGAGTGGTGATGGGAGTGAGGATGGGGAGGCAGGCACCTCAGGGAACTCTGTCCCTGCTGCCGAGGAAACTGTGCCTAGAAAATATTCATAATGTCATTTCAAAGTGATGGTCTAATTCCCAGAAATTTGTGTCTCTTCACGGACATTTGCCAGACAGGAGAACATGGCAGCATCCTTCTAATAAATTGTTCCTGTGAATGATTTGCCTGGCTCCTGCATGTGTGCGTGCATGCGTATCGGGCACTGCTATGAAGGTCTCTTTTATGGATATCTCAGGCTGCTGTCAAAGCCGTAGAATACGATGGTGAAAGAAACTCTGGAAACCAGGGTAAAACCAGAAATGGATGCAAACACAATTAGAATGTATGGTGTGCCGTCTGCATCTTTAATAAATGTTTGTCTGCAATGAAATACAATTAACATGTAAGATAATGCAGTTTACCTCATTTAGCTCTTCACTGGATTTATAAACAAATTCTGCCAGTTAACTGTCCTTGTTAAGCAGATGCACTCACCATACACGAGCTAAAACACACCGCAGACCACAAACTGGAACAGGTGCAGGGATTATAATGGGATGATGATTTGTCAATTTACCAGCTCTACATGTTGACAACAATGAATGCATTTTATTTAAAACACTCAACATTGAAAAGCACTTTTTTTCTCAGTCTAGGGAGACCAAGGTGAGGGGAAATAATGCAATAAAACTTAATAGTGCAGACTAACTTCTGATTTTAAATGCTGGTGCAGAAGATGTCCCGAAAATATTTCACATAAATTCTATGTAGTAATTAAGAAGGCCAAATATACCATCCATTTTGAAATGGAGGGATTGCTGGAGGAAAACATACGGAGAGCTTCTGATTCCTCTAAGGAGGTCCTGTGAATGAGGAAGCTATGGCAGAGGGGAAGCCCGTGTAGGGAGAGCTGCTGAGGGAGAAGGCTGCACATAGCACGAGATGAATTCCGCAGAGAACTGGCTGCTTATGTTAATATGTTATTCACATCAGAGTTGGCCCCAATGCTGGTTTTGTGCTTATCCAAATTGCCATAGAGTCTGATTTCCACAGGCATCTTGTGGCCGAACGATGCTCATAGGCACCTCTCCAATTCACAGACACCAAGAAAGGCAACAGATCTAAGCCAAGTACCAATCTGCATCTTTGGGCACCTAAATACATTGAAATCAGGTACTCAGATCCCCAACAAGGATCAATGCTTCGTGCTCAGCTGTGCTCAGAAGCATGCTGACAGACAGTCATCTCTCTCCAAGGATGTCTTCTTGAAGCCTTTGCTTTGTGATGTTAGCTTATACTGGAGCATATTAATTGCTATTAATTGTTTCATCAGTCTCTAGGATTTCACTTAGTTCTCCAAGAACAATTCAGTTTACATGAAGTTTCTTTGTCTTTGCTTTTCAGCTAGGGCTGGGTCCTCATCCAGCATAAATCAAGGTAGTTCCATTGTAGTCAAAGGAGCTAAGCCAACGTACGTTACTAGGGAACATTTTGCCTATAGTGTGAATAACAGCTGAAATGTTACTATTCTCAGCCACTTTTTCAAATAAATTATGCTAGGTTTAAGTGTAGATAATGAAAGCCTGGAATCAGCCTTGGTGTAAATGGGTATAACTCCTTTGACAGCAGGAACGTTGCATTTGGTTACCCCACAGCCGAATTTAGCCCAGTCAGTTCAGCTTGGCATTATCAGTGGGAAGATGTGGCTGTGAGTTCATGAAATGTCACATTCTTTTAGCTATAAAGGTGACACTTTAAATTGTCTTAAAGAGCAAGTGTGCATTTAATTTACATTTAACAGGATTGTTACTGTATATCATTTAAATACTAAATCAGTCTAAGGTTTAGTATGTGCACTAAGGTTTAAGAGTTACAGAAAGTGGGGAGAATGGGCCAAATTCACCCCTAATAAAATCGTGTTGGCTCAGTGGAGCTCCAAAAGGGAACATTTTTGCCCTTTTTTGTTTTGGTTTTTTTTTTTTTTTTTTTGTTTTCAGAATCTTTCAGCACAAAACACAGAAGAAGCTTGAGACAAACTAAACATTTTCTTGCTCGTGTTTTCATCTACCTGGTAAACCTAAAGAAAAAGTAGCGTTCCCAAAGGCTGACTTTTCTACTGCTGACACAGTTGGTTGCCCCAAAAATTTGCAGCTGTATTCTTCAACCACGTCTCAACTGCTGATGCACCTTTTAAAACTGCATATCTAGGTCCTAAAAGCATAGGATAAGTAGCCAGAGACACAGAGGGGCTTTTTTTGGGGGGAAAAGCCAGATTTTTCATTTTGAGGTGAACTTTCAAAATGTAAAAAATGTGATCATTCCAGAACAGAACAAAACCCAAAGCATTTCTTAGAAATGGAAATTTCAGATTACAAGTTGACAGACATGTTTGTTCCAGTATTTGGTTTTTTTTTATATATCATTAAACCTATTTTTTTATAATATGCAATGAAAACTTTGTAATAAAAAGTCATCTTTCTGGGAAATTGAAGTGCTGTGTTCTAAGAAGGTAGAAAGAATTCTTTTTCTCTCTTCTGTTTCAAAACAGATTCTCATCAAAAGTCAGACATTTCTGCGAAATATTTTTGCCTTTGACAGAACAGCAGTTTTAGGCAGGGCAACAGTCTGTGTATAAGATTGTTGCTAGCTTTAGCAAGCAGAGCAGTATCAGGAGTGCACATGCTAATTGCCTATGTACACACAGAGGATGGATGTTTGAATGTGATTGTGCCTGCAGGTACTTTAACCAAGTGCTGGAATTTCTATCCTATGCAGAAATGATCTTCAGCTTCCCCTTATCTTCCTCTCTGCAAGATTTCCAATGTTCCTGGATATTAAGGAAAAAAATGGAGAGGGAGAGAAAATCATTCTTGTCTCCTTTTAGAGGCAAGTGTCATGGCTCCGTATCTGAATCTTTTTTTCTTTTAGGAATTTAAGGCTGAGAATTATCATTCCTGGCAAGAGCAGCAGTCATTCTAGCCCAACTGTGTGACAGTACCAACAAATAAGAAGTGGATCTTTAAACTTTTTAAAGCATATGCCAAAATCTCAAGAAGAAGAAGAATGTGACAGCTGTCTCTTCCATCTACAGGATGCAAATGAAGTTTACATTTGTAAACTCAGTGCCTAAAGACTGGTGAAACACCCTAATTTTAGACTACCATCTTCTTCTGTTTGTTTATGGTTTTTACATCTTGGCAATGCTAGTTTTCATTATTAAGCTTAGATTTCTGCATCATGAGCCCAATCAGCCGAGTGTTATTCAGGCAGTATTTGTTTGTAGTTTACTCTTGTAGATATAGATAATGCTTTGCTCTCCCCAAACTGCCTCAGGCTCCATGGTGGTTCCTTAGACAAAGAATATCAGATGAGGTCCAAAGCACTTTGTAAATCTGAATTTTGCTTTGGCACCTGCATTAACAGCTGTATGTGACAAAGAGTGTTTACCAGAGAACAAGCTTAAACTCTTGGCACTGAAGTGAAAATTGTCATTAATTGAAAGTATGTTAGAGGCAGTTTTTACTGATGAAATGTTATGGCTAGAACATGTTTGATTTAGGCTTCCTTTTCATACCTTTGGATTTACAGGAGGCAGTAATATCCCTGTGAGCCATTGCTAGGAAGCTTGGCCATGTTTTAAGGCTTTGGGTTGAGGAAGACATTGGAAGGGCAGGCTCTGCTAAAGCTGCTCAGAAAACACACACACACACTCCTCTCACTGGGACCAAAGTTTCTTCTGAGATTTGGTTCAGACTGATCTCTAATATGACATCTTCTGTTGCAGCTTGACAAGTAAGGCTGGGATTTTCCTATTTATAAGGTAAAGCCTAAAGTAAAAGTACTTAATGCACATAGCATTGGGGGATCATATATTAAATTATTAGAATTTTGTTTTTAACTCCTTTGGCCTTGGATTGCAATAGATAGGTTTGGCAAACAGTGCATTTACATCCAAGATGACATTTTTTTGTATCCTCTGGGAATTTAAGATCCAAGGGTCATATCTGATTTGCCAACTGGGGAAAAAAGTTGTTGTTATTGTAAGTCACTCTTGCTTTGCAGTGTGTGCCATGTTCATGCTTTTACTTGATGGTATGTGTAAAGTATTTTAAAGTGGTTTACCTTGTCTAGATTGATTGTCTTTATGTGTGTGTGTGTGTATATATATAAATATGAATATATATATATGAATACATAAATAAATAAGATTTAAACTGTTTTCTCTTAACCAACCCTGAGAACCTGTGGGGTTGCCTGAGACAGAATCACCTAGGGTTTGGCTGCGTATGGTAAACAGGTTTTCCTCAGCATGCTCTGGAGATCATCGACCTTCAATGAACCCATACATTGTTTGGCAACTCAGCCCATGCTCAACACTGGCTCTGTGAATCTTGCAGTGCTTCCCAAGCAGTAATTGTTCATTAGGCAGCACCTCACCACTGCAAGGCAGATAACTGCTACAGAAAGGCCTTGGCAGAGGGTTTAAGTGCCTTGTTTGCAGCAGCAGATGGAGGCAATGTCTGGGTTGGAGTCCAGGGCTCCCCTGTCTCGTCCCCACCTTCAGTCCTTAGAATTCACAGTGCCAGGAAAGAGGATAGATAGTGTTGTAAGCTTCTTCCTTAGTGGTTTATTTTGAATTTTTGAGCTTGTGTATCTTGGTAAGTAGCTGTCAAATTAAACAAAATAGGAGTGGAGGAGGAAGCATTAGATGTCAGAGCCCAACTTAGTCTGCTTCCATTTAGTCTAGTTCATGCATTGACATTTTCAAACAATGCATTCAATTTTTTTATACTAGACATGAAAAAGCATATTTTCCTCTTTCAGCCTGTGACCTCGTCTTTTGCTGATGACTTCAGTCATTGTTTGTAATAGTCAAACCCCTGGGGCAGAGAACAGAGTGATTCATTTGTACTTGGGGCACTTGGATTTATAGACCACTAAACAGACTGAAATTATTCTTACTTGAAGCTTGCATGAGACAGTCTTCAAAACTAGAAATGGTGCCAAACCGAAGCCCTAGACCCAGATTCAGATTTCAGTGGGCAGTGCAACCTGTTTCCATAGCAGGCCAAGTATGTATACCAAACTTTTGGAAAGATCTCTGTTTCGATTGTTTAAATTTATGGGCATTCATTTTATCAAGGAACCCACCAGTATGTAAATACTAGTCAGCTTTACTACCAATTAAGGTGAAGCACAGTGTAAATCTCTGCCAACATATCTCTGCTGGACTGAGCATAAATTATTACTCAAAAAATGTTACTAGCTTAAGATGCTGCAGTGACCTCTGCCAGCAGCTGCTGACCTCTGTAAGTTGCCACCTTCCGTGGTGGCAGCTTATCTGGGCACTTTCTCACTCACTTCATGTACCATCAGCCAGTTTCGCTTATCTGGTTCCTGTAGCTATATGCTGGGCACTAGAGAAGGCTGAAATGAAGGGCAAAATTTGGTAAGTCACAGTGTGACTTCCCAGCAGCGGGTCTACAGCACCACATGGGTGCCAGGAGCATCATCTCATCTTTGAAGTGCCATCTTCTGGGTGATACCAACTAACTTGTTGATGACAGAAAGCTGAAGCCAGATTATATACTCAGCTTCACCCAAATCTGAGCCAGCACTGGTTTTCATTTTGCAAACCAGGACCTGACAGGTAAGGATTTGCAAATCCAAATCTCCTTTGATTTTTGTCTGTAACAGAGACAGGTCAAACCCAGAACTCACTGCTAACTCTAAGGAAAATTTTAAATTAAGTTGGAATTGGCCTGACCTCCCTTCTGGATTTGACTTTGCAAAACCAAGTTCTGACAGACAAGCTCTTGCGAAACCTGAACAGTATCCAGTTTGGTCATCTCTGCTTTGCATATTTCAATAGCTCCTTGCCAGCTACAATGCTTATGATAATAAGAATAACAGAAACCAAAGTGAAACCACAAGTTAAGCTGCTTATTATATAATTTAATTAGACTCCACTGCACTTTCTCTTCCAATTCCCAACTTACAAGGATTGAATTGTTAGGTACATTTTTCACATTGGGATTCTGAAGAGTTTATTTTGACCTGGCAAATGATTTTAAGTCTGAGGAAAAGCAGGTCGAGCAGTGGTGAAATAAAATAGGAAGTATGCAGTTTCTTCTCACCAAGCCTGGTATCTGCGTGACTCCAGCACACAAAGAGCTGGTGTGAATTTCAGGTCCTGCGCCTGCCTTAAATCAAGGCATTTGCAGAAATTACTCGTGACATGGTTTACCCAGTGGTCTTTGCTAAAGGAGCATTTTTTGGGGGAACTTTTACATCAGATGCTCATAACTTATTGGCTTCATGAGGTCACATGTGCCATTGAGTTAGGAAGGAAGGAAAAAACATGTTGTTATTAGTGAGCCCCTCACCTCCCTCCCCCCTGCCTTCCTCCCTCTCTTTATTCCTCTTGCATGTGCTGTTTCCTCCACAATATCTGCTAAACCTGCACAGGCGCGACAAAACGGTCCCTTTTTCTTTTGCAATGCAAGGCCCAGTGTTTCCTTTTTGTGTGCATGTATGTTGATTTATACCCCTTTGAGCCAATTGACTGATTGTCCCATAACACACCATTTAACTTCTATGTCGCCAGGACATTTGTCATCTCCCCTGCATTCTTCTTCCCCCCCCACCCCTTGGCTTTAAAGGCCACATTTTCCAAGAGGGAGACAATCATGAGAAATAATGTTTTTTTGAAAAGGGAGTGATTGTCACTGAAACCGATACGTCTGTGTGATAACAAAAACTGTCATTGCCTTGCATGGAACATGTGCCCTGGGGACTGGGAAGAACAAAGAGATCCTTAGAGAGGAGCAGTGAGCCATGTGCGTCCGCTCATCTCTGTGGCACCAGGCAGAGCCCACAAGCCATTTTTCTCATACGCCACTGGGACAGATAAATGAAGGAAGCATTTGAACAGTTTCCATTTAAGGAAGGAGTTAAATAGTTGAGTCATTCTTTTCGGCTGTATTACTCCTTCTGCAGTTATAGAGGCACCCAGTTGCTAGAGGAAGGACCAGGAAGAAGCTGCGTCTTCCAACTGTTGGGGCTGATCCTGCAGGTTCTCCATATATTATCAGAAATATCAGCTAGGGAATCTGGTCTTTTCTCTCATCCTCCTCCCCATCAGACCCCATCAGGTCTTCAGTTCTCTGGAGCGAAACCCGTCACCTTCTCCTAATGTTTGCTTTTTTAGCAGACTGATAAAAAGCACTCTTGTTTTCCTGAAGCATTTCCTAGAGACCAGAAGACAGCAATATACTGAGTTTCTGGATGGCAAATGCCGTGCTTTCTGCCATCTGTTTAATCAACTGATCTGCTGTTATCTGCCAGCTATTAGTTGTTGTTAATTCATTTTATTGCATCAACTGCACAGTGTCACCACTCCCGTCCTTTGTGTCACTTTCCTCTATTATTATGAGATGCAAAATGAATAAGTTGCAAAACAGTAACTGCAATCACATCTGAAAATGAGCCCTAAATAAAATTAAATAATGTTAGCTGTGCTGATCAATGATCGCTATTAAGCCTGTACCATAAAAGGAAATGCAGCTCAGCTCTAGTTGGAGAGAATAGGACTCTGTGGGCCACTCGGAGGTCTGTAACTTTTCGCTCTGAGGGATCCTGTAGGCCTTCCTTCAAACATCCATAGTTTCCTCTGGTTTACACAATAGTAACAAACAGTGCTTTTATTACTGACAGCAGTATATGGCCAAACTCACGGACCAAGATGTGCAAGCTCTGTCTGCAGAGGCTTTGCACACCAAAACGGGTATGCTGAGGGAACAGGCACACAGGGCTGGCTTGCCTAGGCTGAGTTAGAGATACAGAATTTAGGTGAAGCATGGGTAGGTCTCAGGTTCCCATACCTCGGTACATGTACCATGAGGTATAGATACCATCAAAGGCTTTCCAGGTGCTTTAAACAGTTGGTACCTGTTGCCACTGCTGTTGTTGGTTGCTGTAACTGATATTTTTGCCACTTCTAAGGGCGCACCTGGCCAAAAAAAAAGCTTGGGAACTACTGAAGAAAATTAATTTTTTTTTAATTTGCATTTTTTTGGTGCTTCTTACAGCCGAGTGTTCTGAAACATAGGATACAACATTAACTATTTTATTGACAATGGGTCAGATCCTCAAAGTTTTTAAAGTATTTAAATATTATTCATGGACCATGACTTCAATTGACTTCTAAGTTTCTGAGAAGTATCTGGAACTCAATACCTTTGAGATTTGTGACTAAGTAAGTATAATCAGGTGTGAAGCAGTAATTCAATACAGACACATAAGGGAAGAGAATTTTTCATGCAAACTTGTTACTTGTCTTATTTTCTCATATGGCAAAATCTCCAAGAGGATATTATGGTCCATTATAAGATTGTGAATAAAATGAAACATAATCCTACACTTCTTATTTCTACATTCCAAGCCCCAAAGTTAAATTATGATAATATTCAGCAGCAGCAGTTGCTTACTGTTGTCAAAAGGCATAAAGCAGTAAGGAATGTGTTTTGCTGAGAACGATATAAGAAATGATATCTAGGTAGGGGGTTAAACTGAGGGAGCTTAAACATATGCGCTCACAGAAAAGGACAGCATGAAAGGTTTTTGCGCCTTCACTTGTACCGAGAGCTGGAAGGTGTTCATCTAGGACAGTCATTCAGGCTCTCAGAAAACATTCTCAAAGGGCAACCCACAATAAAATCAAATTAATAAAATCAAATAGAGCGTGCCCATCTAGCCCTGTCCTGCTGCTTTGGGCTGCAGCTGCGGAGGTTGTAGGGACTCTCTAACTTCCAGTGGTGCCACAGCATTCGCACAGCCATACTGGGGCCATACTGGGGCCGCCCACGGGAGCTCTTAACTCTCTCTGCAGTGCTGCCAAACAAAAGACCATTATTCCAAGAGTTTCCATGTTATAGACAGAAAAACAACAACAACCATGCAAGCCGAATGGCCATCAAGAGCAATTACAACCAGAGCACACACGATGAACTATTGATTTAATCTGTTTCTCTTTTAAAATTGCCTTAGACTGGGTTTGTTTACAAGCTGTTTTATCAGATTCAGGCAATACTAATTATAAAGCAGAGGCAGCAAAAGCTCTCGGGACTCAGGAGAGCTCCCAACCTCTTCCCAAAATCTCCGAGGCCTCGGTGGGGTGCCTACCTGTGAGCTGTGCTGGAGCTGGGGTGCGTGTCGGGACTCGGAAAGCACTGAGGATGTTATGCGAATGGGAATCAGACATGTTTTGCTCTCTTTAAATCCAAATGGACGAATCATATGCAGCATTAACGGTCACTGGTGAATAATTTTGCAATACCATAAATATAACATTTGTTGCAGGGTGCAGATTTAAGAGCAAATCCAGCTTGCTGCATACAGGTAAATTAGACAAACTAGACTTTGCTCTGTCTGGATGCTTACAGAAAAGAGGGAATTAACTCTGCTGTTAGGTATGGCTGCAGCACCCACATCTCTCTCATGGCAAGGCTCACTGGTTAACGAGTGCACAAGCCCAGACAGGGAGCAGGTTGTGGGGCTGCAGCATCACCCAGCTCCCACCACCAAGCCGCTAGGAGATGCCACCAGCACCCTGCCATAGTGTGCCAGTCACGGGTGCATGCTGGACAAAACAGCAGTCCTTGCCCTGAGGGGTTCACTGCATTGGATTTTGAAAGCAGACAGAAGTCACACCAAAAAATCACATGAAAAATAGCCCAAAGCCCTAGACTGCTGGAGGTGGTGTCCTAGGTGAGGGCATGGTCCCGTTCCCACCCACCCCACCAAGCTGTTTCCCTGAGAGTCTCAGCTGAGTCGGAGGAAGGCCAGATGTACCAAAACCAGACTTTATCCTCCTACGCACACTTATTAATAAATTTACACCTATTAAAAGAACCTCTGGTAGTTACTAATCACAAGTAGACTGATTTTCCTCTTAGACACACTTCTGCTCATGTACCTCTCCTTTAAAATCAAGCACTAGGTCTGTCATTACACATTACCCCATACACTTTGTCTTTAGTGTCATCTGCAGATACTGGCTATCACGGCCTTTCAAAATGCTTCATGCTGAATTACTCACAGGAGAAGCAGCCTGTACCAGCCTTGTTATGTTATGGTTTCTGAATGACTCTGTGCACATACAAGAAACATCCCTCTAAACCATGCAGCTTGTGTATCTTGTAAAAATTACATCTAAATCTTACATTTCCCTTGCAGCTCATCTATTATTTGTGGGGAAAGCAGAAAGTTTCTTTTTATTCCTGTCTGTCTTCCATTAAACTAAAGAACTCTATAAATCAATAATAACCTTTTAGAGATGAACCTCTTTGTAATTATGTCTCTAAAGCCAGGTAATTGTTTGCATATTTTTATAGAGAAATAAAGAAGGGAAACATGTGTTCAGTGTGATTGAAACGGAAAAAAAAGAAAAAATTAAAAAAGAATTGAAACTGGTTATCAGCATTCATTACATTCACACTTTTCATCAAATTTTATATTACTCGTAGCCAATTAATTTATTTTGCACAAAACTCAAATCACTCAGGCAACAGTACACGCACTGGAGAGGGGAAAGTACAGTCTCTCAATTGGGATCTGATTTGGATTTTATTACAATATGGTCTTTATTAAGGATAATAATCTACAACCTCTGAGTTAAGGGAATGGTTGATTTCAGTCAAATCAATCTTTGTGTATCTCTCTGATGCCTCGGTGACATTTCCCAACAGGAAGGGGCTAAGAGCCCAAACGGGAGTGATCTCAGATTAAGAAACAACACAGACATCTTGAAGGCACTTGGTTTGTAGAATAAGATGACAGCAACCAGAGTGCCCTGGGGCACTCTTCCAGGGTGCCTACTCCCTGTGTGCCAGCCATCTGGGTTCATTTAAAGCCTCCGCATATGTGTGTGTGTGTGTGTGTGCGTGCACACGCGTGTGCGAGTGGAAGGTGGGGAGCAGCGGTCTCAGGTTGCAGGCTTCAGTGTGGGCTGTGCTGGGGGCTAAACCCTCCCGCCTGGACCTTCTCAAACCCGGCAACATCATCTGCTGGTCCCTCCAGAGGGGCAATTTCAGCAGGACCAGCTGCAGGGGGGATGTTTAGTGTATTCTTTATTCAAAGTGAAAGATGTTAAGCAGGAAATTTCAGGAGCCCTCTTGTTCAGAGAAAGAGAAAGGAGGATCGGGGGGAGAAAATAGAAACTGGAAAACATCCATGAAATTAGTCCCAAATCATTGCCTATCCCAAGCATTTCCTGACAAGCTGTCTGTCATATATTTGCAGCAGGTTATGCAAAAGTCTCCTTTGCCGGTAGCATATCCACATGACTAACACGAAAACTCAGCTACCAGCATTTCAGAAACTACATCCGCCAATGTGTTTTGCTTGGAATTAATTTTGAAAAGGAATGTAATATTTTTTGAAGGGAGAACTCACATAGGATATGGCCAGCAAACAGCTCCAAGCCATACATTCCCTCTCCTTATTATCCCCAGAGCTAAGTCATTTTAAAAGACAAGGGTATCAGTCTGAACAGACGTGCTGCCCCTGTCCCCCACCTTTCAGGCAGTTTGGTCAGGGCAAATAAGCTTCGACACAGCTGGGGGAGTCCCCTAAGAACTGCAGAACTGAGAGGGAGGGAAGGACTTGAACTCTGCAGTCCCACAGGGATGGAAAATAGGCAGAAATTCAGTAACTCAATGTCAATTTTGAGGACATGAAGCCTGAAAAAATCCTCAGGAAAAAAATCAAGTGGATTCACATCCTGCCGGACTGAGTGGCATGACACCAGGGATAAAGAAGGACCATGTGGATCATTAATACTGAACATGTAGGACTGAACATATAACAGAAAAATTGAGAATTTCACTTTTCTTTGTGCTTTTATGCATTAAATTGTAATGGAAATTGAATAAATTATACAATTTTGATAGCAAACTTTTAAATTTTAAAAACCCCAAATTGCTTCTGGAGCTGTTAGACTGGTTTCATTAAATTTAGCAAATTTGTTCAATAGTCTTCAGCAATCACAGTCTAAGGACCTAATTAGAGAAATAACGATGCTGTGCAGGCAGGAGGCAGAGCTGTGACAGCGGCATTAGCCACAGAGCATGGGGTACAAAGGAATGACCCACTTTCATGCAAGAGCAGCTCAACCAGACCTTTCATATCCCAATAGACAAAGGCAGGAGGAAGTGCCTACAGAGAAAGGATGGTGCTGCAGCTCTTCCCAGAAAGGGAGTGTGTTTCTTGGTTAAAATCTTACTGTCTCTCTGTGCTGATTATGTCACTGGGTACCAGATTTTCCAGTTTGAGGTGAGATCTGCAGCAGATAGTGATGATTTCACTGGCGGGTCTATACTTCTGTCTGGGTTGCTGGCATACCTCCTTGACATATTCTGCAGGACAGGTAAATACATAAAGCCATCCAACTCCTGACACTCTTTAGCAGGCTGACTGATGGGGAGATCCCTGGATCTCATTACATCCCCAGAGGTGCAGAGAGGCCTCTCCTCCCACAGCTGGGGCCTCAGTATCTACCTCCTAACAGAGCCTCAGCTCACCAAATTGCTCATTGCTCATAAGCAGCTCTATTATCTACTGACTCCCAGCAGAGTATGATCAAAGAAAGTGGTAGCACATAAGTAAATGCCCTCCTGGGGCTTTACAGAAAGGTTATATTTGTGTATTCAGGTTTATATGTGTACATTTTCTGTCTGAGCCAAAAGGAAAAATGAATGAGGGGCTATTTAGCCAGATGGGACTTTACCATGCTTGCCAAGATGTGTCCAACTTTTTAAAGTAAGAAAGCAAAACCAGAATAAAATTTTTACCTACCAGCTTCATCTGTATCCTCCAACGCTGTGTGGCAATAGATGCAGAGAAGGGCCAGCTACATCAATCTCAGCAAAATCCGACACAGGAGAGCAGATTTGACTAATTCTGCTGACCATTCCTCAGGTTATCTTGTCATTCCTTCAATGAACAGTCATTGTTAATGTCTTGCAATTTTTTATATGATTAGTTTTAGAAGTCTTTAATGCAGCAAAAACCTGCTCTCTTGTGCAGTATAAAACACAGTAAGAAAGAGTTCCTGCTCTCCAAAAAGTGTGTGGAGCAAATGGCTACACATTAGAAATAGTAATTGCAACAGAGGCACAAATGAAGAACCAGAGACAATATACAGGACTTTGCAGTCCCTTTTCTGTGTCGTATCAACTGGACCATATTGAATAGCCCATGAAAAAATAATTATGTTTAGAATGAAGTGGCATTAAGAGAAAAATTGCAAATTCATTCCCTGAGTAGCTCCTCTGAAGCTGGTGGAGTTGCCCTAGGGATGAATTTGGTCCGGTGTATGTCAGCTGGCCATAAGACATAATTTGAACTTCTACCTTTGCCAAATGAGCAAATATACACACACCATTTATTGCTGGTTCTGTTGGTTTAAGAGGTGCTCTGTATTTCAAAGCTAACATTTGTACCACTTGTTGCTGTGGTTGTCTCTTATTAACACAGCAAATAGCTAATGAAAATCTATGGCCTTGGAAAAACCCAGCTCATAAGTTAGGACTTTAAATTAGTCTGCCTGTCATATATACGCAGCATGGTACCCCACTACTTTTTGTCTCATTCAGTCAGCCCATTTATAAGGACACAAAATCACCAGGTACAAAGGTTGCAAGGAAAATTTTTTCCAAGAGGAAACAAGCCTGGCTCAACTGCAAACAGCTCATGCTCTATTTAAAGTCAGGCAGCATTCATTTCTCATGCCAGAGAACCCGATTCATCCAGGGCGTAACTCCACAAACACCAGCGACATTCCACCAGAGACTAATTTAGTCCAAAGTGCTTTAAAATCTTGCTTCATTTATACACATTTCAGTTTGGCTGTCAGTCCCTGTGCTTCAACTGCTGCCTTCTCCTACAGGACAGGGTGCCGCTGCGCTGACTTCCCGCCTCAGCCTGGTGCAGCAGGTTTTTTCCTTGCTGTCCCTTGGCAGAGTGCAGAGGGAGATGCTTGAAAGCTATCTCCAACCCATTCTCTTTCCTCAAGTGTCCTCTTCTGCAGAAAAGGTGACACCAGCCTGGCTATGATAACAACCTGACCTGTCCAGCAGGAAAGTCTGTCTCCAGTTTTGGGCAGGCATTTTCTGAGATTACACTTCCTTCAGGGAAGTCAATTTTGTTTTGAATAACAAGGTGATGGCTCTTATGTATGTCCTTTTAGCACAGTTTTTCATTGCCACATGTGCAAGGATGCATTTGTGTATAGCAAAAATAAACTGTTTCAAGATCATCTTAGCAATAACTCCCTGGCCCGCATCAGAGACTAATTTAACCCATAACATTTAAAGAACATCAGAAACTTGGATTGTCTGAGGTGTCCTTTAGCTTCATTTAAACTTGAATCTAACAGGTCTATCTCTTAACAGGAGATTTGACTTGTCAATGTCCACCCTGAAGTTGCCATTAATACATGGTGTGAAAGTGTGGCCCGCTGATGAGGAGATTGCATCCAAGCAGTAATAACCAGACTTTCCCTAGTGGGAGCTATATGCAGGTTGTGGATTTGCAGAGGGTCCTCCCAGGATAATTAAAGCACTGAGCTGTTAGGATTTTTTAAACAAGGTTTCTGGCCCTTTACAAAACATGTGTGCTATATATCCTTAAACATGACATGTTTTCCTCAAGGAGTTCCTTGTCAAGAATCTTTGTATTTAATCATGGGTGATGATGAGAATATGCCCTAAATGAAACGTAATTGAAAATGAGATTATGTAACTTTACTTCCTCTGTAGGTAGACTTTCCCTTGACATATTCTAGTCAGGTTTTGCATTGAAGTCTTTAGTGTTAAGCAAACTGACAAATACAAGATTTCTTTGAGAAATTAAAGAACCACTGAGATCTGATTTATATCTGCTGGTCTTCTGCAGCAGAAGGAAGCAGAGCTGTGTTCCAGAGGAATATACTTGAAAGAATAAAATCCAGCGGGTGACAAGTTATAAAAAAGTCAGTTTAAAGTGAAAATCCTGATGTCATTCAAATAAATCAGACATCAAAACAAACAAGCTTAAATTTACTAATTACCCTATTGGTTGTCAAATAAAATCTTAGTCACTATTAGTACAGCTGCATGTGCTCCTTTGCAATAGCTCTTGAAGAAAATGGACTGAGTTTTTGTTTGATTACAGACAGTTAAATTGAATGATTTTTTTTACATCCAGGCTTGAGAACATGAGGCAATATTTTGCTTGAAAGTTTTCATACCCTTTCAACAGGCAAAACATAGAGTCTGATTAACTGATTCTCAATGAGACCTCAGTCAGACTTTGGCTGGCAATTCCCATTCAAACCAAAAAATAAGCGTTAATTTACCATTTTGAATAACGCAACAGTGCCTACACTTTAAATGTCCATACACTGTCAAAACAATAATGGAGTTTGTTGCTTACAAAATGCCAACTTCCAAAAAACACTATAGAGAAAAATACTGGTGTGCTACTCTTTTGCAATGGGCCTGATTCTTTTCAAACTTGGTCTGTAATTCTGCAAGTGATATTATTTCTGGAAAAAACTGTGTGTGGAGAGGTCTCTTTTTCATTTTCTTTTTCTTTTCAACCTTAATGACTTGCAATTTGCACTACTGAGTGGCTATGGCAGCAAAAATTATTATTTTCTCTTTGCAAAACTGATATCAGTTAATAACAGTTATAGTTTTACTCAATAACACTAATAGTTTTACTCACCATGTTTATCATAAACATGCAGCAGGAAAATATGGCCAAATTCTGTCAGGGTTAGTGGCTTGCTGGGTTTAGTTGAAACAGTCTAGATTTTCCTCGTACAGCTTCTTTCTAGAAATGATGCTGATACCTGCTCCACCTTTCCTGTATTTGCCAGGGGAATAGTGCTTCTGTCCTTGAGTGAGGACCACGTGTGAATGAAAAGATCAGTAAAAGTAATTACAGTATCAACAGGAGCTAAGCTTCTGCCAATACTGCTGTTCCCATCTCAATTTTCAGTTAAACCGAAACACTTTATAAAGTGTCTGGGGATGAGGTTTAGGCATCTGATATTCAGATCAGAAATATCTTTTTGCTGGGGGTGGTCCCCTCTGGCCATGTATTTAACATATATCCAGGTGGAAGGAGATGCAACTTTGGGTAGAATAATTGCTCCCGCTGCGCTGTGGAAGTTACAATAATGTACTTAACAGGAATCGCAGCCGTAGCAGCTCAGCAGTGGTTGAATGGCCAAGGAAAGGAAAGAAATAAAACAGCTGTTGATCTTTGAGCCAAACAAACGGCACTAAAATTATGCTGCTACAGCTTGCTGACTCAGGTCCTGCACCTGAGAAGCTGTGATGCATTGGTCAAGCCTACGCAAGATGGAACTGGGTCCTTACCTGAACACAACTGCACTGTGTTACATGCAAGGAAGAGGCAGCCCCAATAGAAAGGGTCACTGCCTTACTCCCCTGTCCATGGGTCAGTTAAATGTGGGACAAAAATTCTTTCTGATAAGGTAGATTTGCACATCTGCTTCTCTGAACACTGTAAAAGATGAGTAGAACGACCTTTATGTTCAGAGATGGTTTCTTATCAATATATTTTCATCTGCTTAGGTAGGTTTGTTGACCAGAGTTTCGCTGTGATTTACCACAGTCAACAAACCAGAATTCTCCTTGTGTGAGAATGAAAGAAAACCTCTACCAAATATTCCTTAGCAAATGGGTAATTCCACCAGTCTATACCCTTTCTTACATTTTACATGAGAAATTATAATTTTCTTTGTCTACTGCAGGTTCATTTTAGTTTCCTAAAATGTGCCTGAGGCTTAGAGACGAAGCAGGGCACAAAGAACAGCCAAAGGCAGCAGAGTGCAGCCGGGGCAGCCACAGCTCCTCATTCCTGGCTGGGTGAATGCCAAGAGCATCCCACTGAGACTCTCCACATGCAAAATGCGTGTTTCACGTTTGTGCAGCAGTCAATATGTGTGTGTGTTGTGAATGGGACCACAAGTGCTCTCAAGTATTAACAGAATGGGGAGCTTGTACCTGGTACTGAGGAGCTGGGGGCTCCCTGGGACCTCCTGGCACCAGTTTCGACCCTTAATGTCCCAACTGGGGTAAATAGGACACCACCGTGACAGTTCAAATAACTCCAAACACAGCAGGAGCTAAGCCCCAGAGGCACAGTTCAGCAGGAAGGGCTCAGACAACCTCTCTCCTCAGGCTCCACACCAGGACTATGACTACTTCAGCTTCAGCCTGTCTGTGGGGGGCAAGGGGCAGTGGCTGGGGACCTCCAGCCAATGTGCCCAGAGCTGTTCTGGCCCTAAGGCTGGCTGGCATGGGATGGCCTGTGTCTGTGCTATTAAACTGTCCATCCCCCTACACAATTTAAAAGGATGAATGATTGATTTCTAGGGCCTGGAAACATTCTTCAGTACTATTTAATTTATTAGTATGGACAGAGCCAATGTGAACTGACTAATAACCAAGTCCAGACAAGGAGCTGCAGTCCAGCTGTGGAGGAGGAGCATCATTAGCCACCCACAGCCAGGAGGCAAGGATAGGGTGATCAGAACTATTGCTCCAATTTACTACCATATTGCTGTTTTTCTGTGTTTGCTATCCCCTCTCCCAGGAAAATTTTGCTTTCTTCTCTTTTTGGACTCAGTAGTTGTGAGTGGAGAAATATCGTGCCATGAGCACTCAGCCATGTCACCAGGTTTCTGTGTTCCTTTCATGGGATAGAGATTGAGCCTATAATATTTAAGGAGATGTTGCAGCCACCCACCCACACCTCCAAGCACTAGATTATTGTTACATAGATTTTGGAATAAATCTGTGTTATGTCAGAGAGCCAGATTTTCCATTTCAGTTACAAAGTCAGCCAAACAATGTGGAAAACCCATTTGTCCCCAGCCATATATTAATTTTACAGCATGCAGTTCTGACTGATACATGTTTTAACCAACAGAAGGGAGAATTCATGATGATGGAGTGCAGTTTACCGACAAACTTTTGATGACAATGCCATCAAACCCTAGTATACAACTCTCTCCATTAGGAAATTATTTTTCAGCAGCCCCAGTGGAGTCCTCCAAGCTTCACAGTGAAGCTAACACCCTAATTTTTTTTTATTTGGGCTGGTCTGTTTCTTGGACTCTTCTTATCATGCACATATGCCATTTTCTAGCCTGATTCTCCCTTGTAGTACTCAGCTGGAACCTTTTCCATCCAAGCCACCACCTACAGGCATGGTGAAAGTGGGCCACAAAGCAGCCGGGGTCAGACAAAGCATAGGAAGCATTTGAAGAGAAACTGCAAAGAGGAAGGAATAATTCTGGCTGAGACTGGGGGCAAAGTTTTGCTGTCTCTTTCCTTCCACGATCTTCTTGTCTGGTGTTTGCTCTATTTTTTGTCTTATCCCCTGTACTGCTTTGTCCTTGCATCCCCAGGATCCCTTCTTTTCTGTCAATGCCTGAATATCCCATCCCACTCTGCGCAGTATATTCTTTGCTTTTCTATTTCCCCTGTGCTTACCAATACTCATGTACTCATACTTATAGCTCAGAGAAATGGATGTAAAATTCTTTTTCCATTACATGTGGCTCATTTTCTTTCTACGACTGCTGCATTTTCTACTTCTTATCTGTATTTGTATGTAAATATCATTTCAAATTCCCTTCATATAAAAGAGGGGCAGCTAGCACAAATGGCCAGCAGAGCTATTGAAAAGCCACCACAGGACATACATCTATATGAAAGAATACACTGCTTTTTGATACTGGTAGCTGCAAGGTCATTAATGGCAGGAATAGGAGACAAACAGTGTTAATAATAGGCTAGTGGGGAACTGAAGGGACTTCACGCTTCCCATGAAAGCTTTTAGGATTTTATTCAAATCCTTCCCTGACAGGAAAAGGATGAGAGGACTGGGAGATTTCTTCCACCCTAGTCATTTCTTTGGTACACCATAGCCAAAGCAGGATGCCGCAAGAAACAGTGTTTCCTAACCCAGCCAATGAATACGTTATACATTGACCATGGAGGTGGTGGAGCCACCTTTATCTGCCCTCTTCTACCTGCAGCCCTCTGATTTCATAGAGGTTTTATATTATATCTTTCAGGGTAATTGTAGAGATCCTCACTCGATGGGGAAAACAGAGAGATTAAGAGAGATGGAAGAAGGCAACAGAGAAAGTTAGTCTGTTGTCTTTGACACTTTCCATATTAGGTCTTCATACTCTCAAGACTCATCCACCTGGATGGAGATGGGTGAGGTGGCTCGTTCCCATGGGACTGTGATCCAGAATTTGGCTCAATGACATAATTGCTTTTACAACTTGGGAATAGAATTTTCTTCAACAATAGTTCAATTATGAATGTCAACTAGTTGGGATCTGGCTTTAATTTCTGCTGTTTACAAGTTTAATTTAGGTTGGGTTAGACCTCTATGAACTTCAAAATGAGCAATTGTGATCAGCTGTTCACTGACCAGCTGATCAAGAAAGGCTTGCGTAATTAGGGAAGCAGAGTAATTAGCTTGTCAACATTTAAGCCCCAGAAGCCTATAGCAAAAGGCTACATCGAAGGATTCCTATCACCGTATTTATTGACCTTTAAACCCTTCAGCTCTTCTGTCATTGATGTTTAATCGAGTCACTTAGGCTGTCAGGCTAATAACTAAGATAATGAAGTAGTCTAGGACCTTGGTTTACTACTTTGTTATTCTAACACTAATTTTAGAATGCTAAAAATAGGTTCACTAAAAATAAGACATTGTGGGTGGGTTTTTCTCCTAAAACAATTGAGCTTCTGTTACTTTCCTCCCAAAACTATTAAGACATTATTAGTTTTCAAAGAAGTTCTTTTGTAGTAGAAGTTAATCACCATTTTTATAGTGAAGGGTTTCATAAATGAACTTCATGTGGTGATTATATTTGGGGAATAAAGAAAGATGGAATTTGTTACTTGTTTACAAATCTATATTTCTAAACATGAAGGGAAAACAACCCTTACGGCAGAGTAAGGGCATCAGGAAGATGAGCCTTCTTTTTAAAGGACATTACCTTTAAAGTCATTGAAGCAGAAGGGATCACTACTAAAATGTTTTAATAGTATGCTGATTGCATGGGGTGTCTGTAGGACAACTCAGGTTCTTTAGATGTTTACCTGAGTAATTTTTTTTAACCTCGAGTTGCTTAAATTTATTTTTAAGTGTGATTTTATTTAGTAAATTTCTGTGTGCACAATACTGGGGCTTCAGATAATGTTGATATAGCTGCAATTTCTTTATTTACCCTTAGGCTGCTGGTATATGTTCTTGACCTTACAGCCATTTTAACGTATATGTGTATTTTGGAATAGCTAGCAATATGCATAGATGAAATCAGTGTGTGACTTTGCAGGAAAAAGCATGCTACTAGAATTAAATTCTGAGGAGAAATAGAAAACATCTAAGTATGTTTTGAAAAATACTTGCTTGACACATTTTTTTAGCAAACCACTTTCTTAGAAAATCTTCCTCTGTTCTGGTTTTATTTGCAGATTTTTTTTCACACAAAAGCCCCATCTCTTCTGATACTTTTTCATGCCCAGAATGTTAAATCCATTTATCAATTTTTGCTTTTCTTTTAAAATAAAATACGTTTTCTTCTCCAACCTAGACAATAACATACCTTTAATACCTGTAAAGAGTTCTACGAGATTTTAGGCAATAAAGAACATTAAGGGATGTGGTTTTTAGGAAAATGTATTGGAGGCTGTTTTATGTATTGGAAAATTGTTTCAATGGGATTTTACTTAGTGGGAATAAAAGAAAATAAATTCCTTACATTTTGGATCTTTTTTCCCCAAAGTGTTAGCTCCTCTTCTTCGTTTTAAAATTCTGCGTTCACTACGCTACAGCAGTTTGACTTGTCAAGTTTGTAGCCATAAAGACTCCTGGCTATTTTATTGGCCGGCAGGTCAGCAATTGCTAATTTTACTTTTTCCTCCTGTTGAGAAAAATAATTTCCTGAGTTCCCATCTCTTCAGAAGGCATTCTCTGAAATGGAAGTTATGAGGACAGTCTTAGATGTCCTATAGCCTGACAAATTTCCTGGATTATTATTTTGGAGCGCACAACTGATTGTGCTAGATAGGGGGAATAACGCTACCACTACTCACAGAGTCTGTTGAAACCCTTATCTATCCCAGCCCCCTACTGACTTGTGATTTAATGCCGTGCGCTATGTCTAATAAAAAAACTCCTTCAGGCTGAAACTGTATCAGTTTTATTTGTCTGGTAACCACTGTGCACGCATTAAGTCACAATACAAACAACAGTAATGTCTTTGAGACCAGATCCATTATTTACTGCACTTTCATACAGTGCTTAAACCTGGTGGCAGCTTCAGCATTAAATAATTCAGAACACTGCTATGATCTTGCACGGTGGCGGCTTATACCATCTTCTGGGTCACGTCTTTCTTCTTGTGGATCCCTGGCTTTGAATGAGATGAGATTTTGCTTTTAGTGAAAAATCTTTTCTGGAATTTCTTCACTATTACTGCGGGCCAAGCAGGCTGTCAAAGGCTTCATTCAGCAACAAGACTCTTAGCTGACCAAGCTAACACAAGCTGACCTCTCCCCAAAGGACATCCTCCCAAAGGTACAGTTCCCTGCAACACTGGTATCTTCTGATACATTGATTCCCATACTTCCCTCCAGCATCACCAGCTGTTGAAGCTGGTAGGGGACACGGACCGTCGGCCCAGTGGGATATTTTTCTAATTTTAGCCCACAGCAATCCTTTTGTTAACCATCTGTGAGTGTCTTGAGTTGCAGTTTTAGGGAATGAGGGGGTTCTGCATTAGAGATCAGAAGGTATCAGAGATACCTGCATTTCACAGGTGTACTCACACACTCCGCACTCATTGGGAATGCTTTACTGAACTTCACGTTGTGTAATGTGATGGCATTTCACTGCCCCATTTTACAGCTGCTGATAGAAAGCACATGGGAGCATACATGCCTGGGGAAGCAGTTTCTGCATGTCAATATGCCTGCCGTCAACGGATATCTCAGTTAGACACGGCTCTGGTGGAATATATAACAGAATATATAACAGTATTTCCCATATAGAGAAAAGGTCTTTTCTGTCATCAAGTGCACTACATATAGATCACAGCACTGTTGTAGACAGTGGACTTGGGGGTTGCTATTTCAAAATAAGATATTCTCCTATAGAAATATATATGCAGTACTACTCCAAGAGAATAATATTATTCCCATAATTTGCAAGAGTGTTCTGGTATTCTATCAATGATAAATTTTGCTTTTTTTGAAAATTTTTCTTCTGCAGAAATGTTACATTAAGTCCATATTCCATCTGCATCTCCAAGTTATTTCTCTGATGAGCATTCTCTCTCCTCACTAATTACATTTCTGAATTTGTCTTTGACAGATACTTGCTAGTGTCTCTGTTCTCATTGCTTTGGGAACAGCTGCTGCATTTTACTTTGTTTTTTTCTTCTTTTAGAGGTTATTATCAGGGAATTCACCAGTTCCATCCAAACTTGCAGTCTTTCCCAGCTAGCATGGGCTAATCAGCACCTCCTTAGACTAAGCTTACACAAGGAGTCTAGTCTCTGACCTCCATGCAGCTGAGAGCTGGTTGCACCACTGATTACGAGGGAAGGAGGCTTGTGTCTGCAGCCTTGCTGTCTGACCCCCCAGAGCACAGTTAAGGACATATTTCCTGGCTACATATTGCCTCAGCATTAGTGGAGATCATAAAAGCAGACCCACACAGACAGAGGTACAGGAGGTAGAGATTATCCACACTGAGTAATGCTCCTTTGCATCCTTGCATGCACACCGAGCCTGCAGTGCCTCCAGATGCTCCCCGATCCTGTGGCTGTGAGCATCCCTGCCAGGAGCCACCTCCACCCATCAGCTGGATTGACCATGCAGATGCACCACCATCCCTGCCGCTACCAGGAAGATGGCTTTCTGCCACCACAGGGCATCAATCCCACACTGGATTCCCAGTGCACCAACAGTTTTTCTGTCTGGAAAAAACCTATTTATTTTTGGCTCTCACTGATATGCTGCAAGACGACATATGCCTCATCTGAAGAAGGGCTCACCTCACCTCCACGTCCCAGAAATGTCCTCCCTTCTCTTCCCAAATAGCCGATGACATGTTCTTGGTCAAGACTGGACTCTGCTCGTCTCTGCCCAGGCCCTTGGCTCCACCAGAAAGAAGATATTGAGGCTTTGGACTGTGGGCCACAGACGGGATGGGCAATGCCAAGGGACACACCAGAATGTACTGGCTGCAGAGTCCTGCAGAGCAGAAGGGAGTCAGATAGTGGTGCTGCAAGGTATAGGAGCAAACTAAATGTAAGCTCTCTCCAAAATTAGGATTCTGCCCAAAGTTCCCCCTGTTGCAAAGGGCCACTCTGGCCCAACAGAAACAAACATGACTAGTAGGAACGTGCTACAGATTTGCTACATGATTTTCCTTATCCTAAGACAGACGTCTTGACTACCTTAAGGCATCTCCCTGGCACTAGGTTTAGGCACCTGAATCCTGCCCTAGATGGCAGTAGTAGGACAAAGAGAGACTCGAAGTATTTGTCCTCAGTGGGTGTCCTACCTTGGAAATGACACTGCAGCATTGCTTAAGCCTGTATTTAACGATGCACATGAAAATGAAAACTCATATAGGTTGTGCTGTGAGCCGTACCTTGTAGGCACGCCAAGACGAAAAACCTCAGTATTTCTACCCCTAGTTAGCCAGAGTCCCTTGCTCAATGTGTATTAAGATTTCTCTTGCTTGTTATCTTCTATAAAACATAATTATATGAGCTCCTCCTTAATGGATAGGCTTCAACCACTGATGCTGCCCCACTCTGGACTTACTACAGAAGGCTTAAACTGACTGCATGCTTGGCTGCAAATAGCACATGTTGGTATGCTCATGACTTGGGTTAGTGCTGGTTCAGGACTGCCCTGAGTAACACTGCAGCCACTCATCCACCCTTCTATATTTGCATTCCTGGATATTTCAGGAACGCATTTGAGTTACATTCTTCACCGCAGCCGTATTGACTCTGAAAGAGAAATGGTGGCCTTAAAAAAAATCTCTCTCTCTAACTCAGAGAGGGGATTTCCAAAAGGTGAACTGAACGTCTTTAATATCAGAGATATTACAATTCTCTTTGGCTATTCAAGATACGTGCATGAGTTGCCTCTTCCTGTGGCCTTATGGGCTTTGCAAAGCTATTCCTTTTTTTTAGAAAACACCTTTATTATATTCTAGCTACCCGAAAAGTATTTTGCCATAAAAAACATTCAAGTGACTAAGAAATTTGAAGGAAGTCAGTCTTTGCCACAGATGCCTTTAATCTGAGAAATAGCTATGCTTTTATTTATACATTTATATTATATATGTAGGGGTATGTGTATGCATACATGAAGATATTTATTTTAGAAGGGTTTTAAATGTATTCATCAGTTTTTTTTTCAATATGGATTCCTTTCTTGCAGTTGAACTCATTGTACTTAAAAAGTTTATAAATAAAATGGTACCAAAAATTACAATGCAGAATTTTTAATCTCACACGTTTTAAAAATAGCTGCTTTTCCCTTTGTGGGAATGCAGTGGCATTCTGCCATCACCCATGCGCACAACTGTCTGACTGTGGGATTTGTTAAACAGTCATAGCTGACACACAGTCTAAATGACTACACTATTTAATAAATTTGACTCAAATATACGATAATACAAAGAGTGTATATGCTGCTGATGTGTCATAGGGGATAACGGTTTTGCTAGCTACTACAGTAGCAGCACTGCATTTTCTTGACAACAGCATGATGACTGCATTTTTGGATGTTTGAGTAAAGAGAGGGTTTGTGTGTGCAGGGAGAGATTGGTTTTCCGTGGAATAGCTGGAAGTCCTGTAGGTGCTGAGCTCAGCTTACATAAGATTTTTCTCAGAAGGCAAACTGGGAGTTGGCTTTATGTCCACAAGTCAGTATTTGTTCTCTTCTCTGTGCCAAATCCTTCCTGCTCTTGTGTACCAAATTGATCTCTGGTTTATTATTTTGAAAACAATAATTTGAGTCCATATTTTAGCCAGTAGTTTCTTTTTTTCTTTTTTTCTTCCTCTTTTTTCCTCCTGCTCGTAGTTTGCCACTGTTTGCCTCTGTGCAGTGACTTACTGCATACACATAGCCCTGGACATATCCCAAACTGGTTAATGATACCCTTCCTACCTCAAATGACTCACCCTTTGCTTCCAAAATGGGAAGTAATTTCCCTTTTCCTCTCCTAAGGACTCTCGTATAGTGCTGCTGGAGAAAAACTCTCTGCTATATTTAAATGATATGTGTGGCTATATTTCACTGAGGTTTGAACAAGCCCTTCCAGGATTATTCTACATGAAAGCATGCGGTGTTAATTCCTGTTGTTATTAGCCAGAAATGCAACAAAAAAACTTTATTTCAAAGTGGATGCAGACGTTGCTCCCTAAACAAGTTTCTGGGGGTGAAATCCAAAGGATCTTGGTGCCACTTGTCTTCTTCAGCCTGCTACTGGAATATGAAGCCTGACAGCAGCATCCTAGAACAGATTAACTTCCAGAGCAGCCTCGATTCTCTAGCAGACACCTCTCAGCCCAGGGCCATGACACTGCCTTGTAGGGCCTTAGAAGGTATCTTTGAGAAAGGAATTTTTGAAGTCCTATTGCCACTTCCTAGTTCCCACCAACTGGGCACACAAATAGAAGATAATGAGATTTTCCAAAGTAGGATCCTTTTAAGGTGATGTCTGAGGGTCACAAGATTTTTCAGAGTAAATTTCTGGTCAGTAGATATTGTGGCAGCAAAGTTTTTTAAAATCCCCTAATCTCAACAATAGGCTCTTATGAATAAGAATAGGCACTTCATTAAGCAGAACCATGGTGCCGTGACTCCCAGCTGTGATTTAGCTAGAAATGTTTCGAAAGTGTCTGCCACTGTAATATCTAAACACTGTACAGGGATTATAAAAATGCATAGAGAGCCACTCAGAAGGACAGCAGATCAATTCAATGATGAGAAGTCATATCGTATTTCATCAAATATAAGTCTATTCATTTATTCAGTTGTATCCCACTGCCAGCCTTTGTAGGAAGCAACAAACGTGGTATTCAAAACTCTCCAGGCTTCTCCTAGAATAAATGAATAGCACTGGCTCAAACCTCACTCAAAATTTCTGGGCTCACTAAGCAGTCTCCCAAGGGGCCCTCAGAAGATGATGGCTCCACGTGTGGAAGTGCAGAGGTTACACACTGAAGGGGGGACCTTTATGGGGGAATTGGTGCTTGGCTTGGGAATGCACACCATGTCATGATGATACAAAACTGGGAGGAGTGGCTGGTACACCAGAAGGCTGTGCTGCCATTCAGCGAGACCTGGACAGGCTGGAGAGCTGGGCCGAGGGGAACCTCATGAAATTCAACAAAAGCAAGTGTAAGGTCCTGCACCTGGGGAGGAACAACCCCATGTACCAGTACAGGTTGGGGGTTGACCTGCTGGGAAGCAGCTCTGCTGAGAAGGACCTGGGAGTGCTGGTGGACAGCAAGTAGACCATGAGCCAGCAATGTGCCCTTGTGGCCAAGAAGGCCAATGGTATCCTGGGGTGCATTAAAAGGAGTGTGGCCAGCAGGTCGAGGGAGGTTATCCTCCACCTCTGCTCCACACTAGTGAGGCCACATCTGGAGTACTGCATCCAGTTCTGGGCTCACCAGTTCAAGAAATACAGGGAACTACTGGAGAGAGTCCAGCAGAGAGCTACGAAGATGATCGGGGGCTAGAGCATCTCTCTTACGAGGAAAGGCTGAGAGACCTGGGTTTGTTTAGCATGGAGAAGAGAAGACTGAGGGGGGATCTCATCAATACTTATAAATATCTGAAGGGTGGGTGTCAAGAGGATGGGGCCAGACTCTTTTCAGTGGTGCCCAAGGACAGGACAAGGGGCAATGGGCACAAGCTGGAACACAGGAAGTTTCACCTGAATATGAGGAAAAACTTCTTTGCTGTGAGGGTGACAGAGCAGTGGAACAGGCTGCCCAGAGAGGTTGTGGAGTCTCCTTCCCTGGAAATATTCAAAACCCACCTGGATGCGGTCCTGTGCCTCCTGCTCTAGGTGTGCCTGCTCAAGCAGGGGGGTTGGTCTAGATGAGGTCCAGAGGTCCCTTCCAACCCCTACCATTCTGTGATTCTGTGGTTCTGTCTGGGGCCACATGCCTGCACCCGTTAGAAAGAACGTTCCTGTAGACAAGTGCCCCATCATCACACCACTTCCCACAGGCCAAACGGTTTTACAAGCTTAGTGTGATTACATTTGACCTGCCTTCAAGTCCTTGAAAAGTGCAACCTCCTCCTGTCCTGCCAATTCCCTGCCTGAACCAGCCATGGTAACCTTTTGGTGCATACAAAGAGGTCACTCAGCTCTGCCACTGTCCTCATATCTCTTTCCTTCACGAGCCCTGAGAGTGTTAGGAGCTTCTTCCTTGAGGACTACCACAGCCACCTGTGTCCCTGAGCAGGGTCCTTGCTGGAGGCCTGTGTTGCCCACCACAACACAGGACCTTTTCTCTTTCTTTCATCTGTTCTTCTCAACCCCTTTGCCAGTCCTGCGTTGTGCAATATTATTGTTTTGTCTCTTTCCCAGCGCTTCTCATTCTGGCTTTCCCTGAGCAGCTGGCCATCACAGTGCTAGCAGGCTTGTACTGCTGAGTACTTCCAGGACATGAAATTAGGATTTCTGTCTGACCTAGCTCATCTAATGATTGCCTGAAGGTTTTGAAAAGAAGCAAAGAGAAATCAGTCTCTGTACAAGACCTTTTTGCGCTGTTAGCACCAATAGAAAATCTTATTCATCAATGAGCTCTGAACTCAAACAAGGGTTGAACCAAAACCATGTGCTTGTAGTGTGCTCTGAAGTCCAGGAGCACTCAGAGGGAGGTGGAAGAGCAACAGGAGAATCACAGGGCTGGGACCTCTCCCTGGAAAAGGTGCCATCTCACCTTCTAAGTGGGTATCTCATAGGACAGTCAACAAAAAGCACTCAGAAAGATCTGACCCACTGCATTGCAGCATTGGATTGAAGGAAGCATCTCATCAGGTCTCGTTACAAGACCTGAGAAGGCACAGCAGGTGAAGCAAGCACATGGGACTGCTGTTTCAAAGGTTTTTTGGGTTTTTTTTCTGTCTCAAATCCCAGCATATATCCAAAATGCATATAAAGACCAGAAGTAATTTAACTCAAGCTTGATGTAATCTATTATGAAAAGAAGAACTGTAAAAAGTAGTAAATTTAAGCTCAAACTTAAAAATGTTCAGAAAAGTAAGATTGGACATTAGGAGAACTAAAAGCATACCTTCTACGTAGTAGGTTAAATTTTCAATATGTTAGCACAGAACTCTTCACATTAAAAGAGGGCTAAAAATGTTGCTAATTCCTTCAATTGTATCATGGATTTTTAACTATAAAAAGCATCAACCTCTGGAGTCAAATGATAACACAGGTCTTCAAGCTTTACTTTTTTGAATATGATTCTAAACCTCACAGCAAATAAAAATCTCATTTTGTTTGAGGATTTAACTTACTGACTCATTCACTCTTGGCCATAGTGGGTTAAAACAGGATATAGCAGGCCTACACCTATCTGGGAGCAGTGCAGAAACAGCTGCTTTATTATGAAAGACATTGGGTGTAACCATGGAGGACAAACATCACCCTCCATTCTGGAGATGAATCAAGATGTAAGGAGTTTTAGATGCTGTTTATCACACTGTTTTCTCTTATTTAATGCAACATTTAATGTGCTCTAAGCCTTGCCTCTTGGCTTGAATGCAAAGAACACAGAAGTCTCCCTCACCCACCAACACAAATCTGGGTAGTCTTCCCAAAAAATCAGCCAGATGAGCCGGCAAAAATGATTAGGCAGTTACAGCAGAGGTATTTATGTCTCTTCACTGCTAAACAAAAAACTGGGAGAGGATTTGCTTTTTGGGATGCTGAAGGACACTTGCCATGCAAGGTAGAGTGCTCTGCACTCTATTTGTTCCCTCTGCTAAAGCAACATTTATTATTTTGTCCTGCTTTTACTATTTCCTCCTCACATCATTACCAAGCAAAGTTTGTTTTTTGTCACTGTAACATCTTTATCCTGGTCAGAAATGTACCCTGCGAGTCCACTGCAAGGCCACTCTGTGGATGAGCTGGCAGAGGATGCCGTTGGAGGTGTGCAGCCAGTATCCCCTCCCAGGGACATTGCATCTTGTCCTCACGCTCTGCCTGTGTGCCCTCGCTTACCTCAGGCCATGGCCTCCCACCTGGATGGTGGCTTTTGGCTTCCAGCAAAAGTGGGCAGTGGTATAGAAGCCCTTTAGTTGCTTGACCCCATCCACAGGCTGGATCCATCCAGGCATCATCACCCACCAGAAACTGTTTATTTTTTTCATGTCTTTTACTGGCTCCATCGCAAAAGCTGTAAATACTGCCTTTTACCACTCCTAAAACTTAGAAGAAATGTGAATGTTGTCTTAGTACATTTGAGACTGAACTCCTTTGAGAGAAAAACAAAACACATTTTGCATCCAGTTATTAAGAGTTTTCTCCAGCGTGTGTGAAGACGCTCTTTATTTTGCAGAAATATGAAGTGGAAAAGGTCCATGACCCATAGTCCTACTGATGTGGGGTGCTCATACCCTCTGGTTGGCTCAGAGCAGCAGGAGGGATGTTTGTTAACCTCCCCAAGAACAGAAATTTCTGCATCTACAATATATTTTAATCACTTTTATTGGGATGCCTGAAAATCCAGGTAAAGGATTTGGCTTCAGCTATTGACAGCACAAGAGACCAGGAGAAAATAGAGGACAGGATTATATCCATTGAGGGACCAGAAGGGTGGGTGGGAGAAGTTGGTGCTGATCAGGTGTGAGGCCAGGACTGCAAAGTGCAGAGCTGAGCCTGATGCTCATTTCAAGCAAAGAGTTATAAAAAACAAAAAAACCCCAAAAACCAAAACCCAAAAACAACCCAGAAGATGAGTGGGAGCTTAGGGAACTCAGCATCTGTCCTTTTGAAAGTTCTCTACCCTTTGGGATAGCCAGGGCATGGTTTGCATGAAAAGGGTACTTCTGTGCTCTTGCAGAGTTTTTGCTTTCTCACACTGAATTTGTGCGGCAATGGCTTAGTGATGTGCATATTGGAATTAAAAGAATATGTTTGTTCATTTACTCAAACACAGGCTGGTAACACAGATTCAAAATATTATATTCTTCCAGTCTTGTGGCAGAAGAGTGACAGGAAATAATAAGGTCACAGAAATATGCATCATCATTCTACTATTTTGCTTTTTTATACCATTTTAACGTTTTTCACAGTTTTGCTTGCATAGATTTTCCACATAGATTTCCTCTCCTCCTTGTTTCTGAAAAGTGGCCTTTCAGCAGAACCTCCTTTGCTTCACAGCAACCATCAGCACACATCATGGAGAAAAGGTGGACTGGGCAGGGATGCTGCTGAGAGTCTGGACCAGTGCAACAGCCCCATGCACAGTGCACGTACCTCCACTGCCCCTTCCTCTTCCATACCTCCCCTGCCCGAGCCACAGCTGCTCCTCTTCATTTTGGAGATGTCCCTTTTCTCCAAGCACTGATGTCCTACTGTTTAACATGAGGTGAATAGAAACACAGATTTTGTGTTGACTTAGCCCCAGCTGCTCACCTTTGGGAGCCTGATGGTGGCTGAAAGTCTCCATGAGTAAGCACAGGGCTAAGGAAAACCTGTTTGGATATTGCAATTGTAAAAGCTTACATGTAAATGCGAGTGATTGTACATGCTTACAATTACTAATTTGTGCTAGTAGGTAAACAGAAGTGTCAGCAGTCAGGGAATAAACAGGTTTACACATCCTGTGTGGAAACCCGGGGCTGTGTGCTTCTTCCATTGTTTGCTATTTACATTATGAAAATCAAATTGACAGTTAAGATGCCAGAGGTTAAAAATATTCTGCAAACTTAGCTGAAAAAAAACCAACTGTCAAGAGTTCAGGTAGTTTCTATTTTATTTTATGTGCTGTCAGTAATACATTTACACTTCAAGAGGCTCTCCTATAAATATTTGCTTGCAAATGCCAGCAGAATGGAAAACTACATAGAGACTCCTGATGCTTTGAATCAGGATTCAAGGCTAAATTGACCAACTGTTTTAAATGTACTGCCTTGGTAAATCTGCTGCTTCATTTCCAAACAATCTCATATACTCTTTATCATCCAAATATTTGTGGAAAAATTGTTTACTTCTAATTTTGAATAAGCCCCTATATTTTCAAGTATGTTCTGTAATGTTGCATAGTTAGAGGGCTGCATCCCCAAATGTTGTAAATCAGAATAACTACAGTGAACTTAAAGGAGAGACCTTGGTATAAATGAGCCGAAGATCTGGCCAGCCTAACCTATGTGAAGAATTACCTGTTTTATTTTTAAACTGTTGGTAAATTAAGTTAAACTGCGATGTAATGGTAGTAATGCAACTGGTAATTGGCTTCTAAGCTTTACCAGATTCTTATAGTAATAGCTATTAGGAAGCAAATCAATGGCCTTTGCTGATGACTTACAAATATGCTCTGTAATAGCCTCTTCCCTTTGCCATGGTTGTTCTGAGGTTCAGGGTCTGAAAAATTAACTTTGTCTTCCCTGTGGACTCCTGTCTGAAACCTCAACTGTCTCAAGATCAAAGAAGATCCCTTGTCTGTGTTGTCATTTTGAGTGACAGATCAGCAATGTGTAATTCAGTAGATCAAGCCCTACTATGAAAATAATAATACCTCTTCCTTAGTTAGATCGGTAAAATCAAAGTGATGGTCTAACACAACTTAATTTCATCCTTCAGAAAGAAGTCATTCTTGAGCTTGCTGTAACTTCAGAGATCTTTTTTTGTAACTATTTCCTAATTAACCATTTCACTCCTCAAGCCTGTTCTTAATTTGCTTTTATCACTATATGCATTTTCTTTTTTCTTTGCTTCTTTTTGCTCCTTCTTTTGATAGTTGGGATTTTTTTTCAGTGAAACAATTCAGAGGGAAATCTACATATGGAGGCCATCAAGAAGCAGTGAATATTTGTGGCAGCAGGGCCAGGAAACCCAAATTTCTGTAAAATCTGCCAACAATGTCAGTCAAATTCTCCCTGAACATCAGTGTGTGTGACAGAGTTCTTCCTAGGGCCATAAAAATACATTTCTACACACTGCAAGAGAAACCTGCTTTGTTAAAGCTCAACACTGGTGAAGATGAGAAGCACAGCTAAGCTTTTGGTCTGTAAGTGGGAGATGAGTTGATAAGGCATCTGTGGGGGGACAACATTTCCTTTTACAGGGAGAAAAAGGAGGTACACAACCTCCCTTTTGACAGTGTGATCACCACTTTTCTTGCCAGATTTGCAGTTAAATTTCTCCTAGATGCTCACTTTTAGACATACTTAATTCTGTGTGCACCAGAGGTGTGAACATTTGAATACACACTTGGAAAATTTCCAACACATGGGCACATGCTGTATAACATTTGCAATCACAACATCTATGGCAGCTGGGCTTTGTAGCTGGAAATTGCAGAATGGCAATATGGGATCAACTGGTTTGCTCTGCAGTAGTGACCAGTACCAGCTGCTTCAAAGGAAGATGCACAAACCCTTGCAGTAAACATTTACAGGATAATTTGTCACTAAGGTAGTTCACCTCTCATTTTTGCTTGTTAAGAATGGCTCACGTGATGGTGCATAAAGGGTCAGCAGTTCTGAAGTTCTCATTATTTAACTAAAAAATATTTTCATGCTATTTAAGTTTTACAGAACTATGTTGTTCATGTAAATGTCCAATCCTTGTTTCTTTGCATTTTTAATCTTGTTTAATTTTTGGCGTCAGGGTAACTTTAGTAACAGGCTCCTAGCTTCCCTAGCACTTTCAGCCTTTTCATCTGCCTGGAGATGCAAATTCTCTTTCCAACTTTTGCCTTTGCAGGAAGGTCTGAGAGTTACTTGGGTTAGACCCAACTATCCAGAAGAGTTGGCTGCCTCTAATCACACCAGTTCCACCACCCAGTTCATTGTTTCACAAGCACTCTTGTAAACTCATGGGGGACAAGAAAGAAGCAGCCAGGTTCAGAATAAAGAGGGATTTAATTTTAAAGAGTATGCTTTGCATCACCTTGCAGGAAGAAGAGAGACACCCGGAGAAATATTTATGGAGCATCAGTCAATGGGTGACTCATTCCTTCCCTGATTTTTTTTTTTTTAAGTTTTTATTTACTTCCTTATTTTGGCCAAATTTTCAATTATCCTTGCCAATGGCTTGTACAGTCCCTGGCCCAAAATGTGAAAGGATTATTTCTGTTAAGGTTGAATGGTAGATCCCCTCTCTCTGATTGCTCCTACAGTTACTCTCATCCAGAAGGACCCAACACATTTGAGTTATCTGATGTCTATTTCGTTACTACTACATACTTGTGTTACTGTAGCCTTAGAGACCTGGCTTGGTCCTACAGTTAGAACTGTTAGGTGCTAAGTCCAATACTGAGACAGTTCTTTTTTGCACTAAGGCACTGTATAGCAAGTAAATAATTTTAAGGCATTGCCAGAGTAGTACGGGAAGGTCAGGGTCAGAGTATCTGTGAACTCTGGCATGAAGCATTTGTTAACTTTTCCCTCTCAAACTAAAAGGCTAGCCAAGGATGAAGCAGAGGCGCTTCTGCTGTCTTATATGATTAGTTCTAATAATTTCACACTGTCTCTTTTCCATTGCAAGCTATCCTCATGAATCCTATTTTTCACCAGCCTTCAAGCTTTCAACTACCCATGCCTGCAGTTGCTGGGAGAAGGAATGGAGGAGTGGCAGATGCGGAGCTGTGGCACTTCCTCGGTCTCTTGGGGACATCTCTTCACATTTGCTCAATCAAGTCATGTACACGTTGTGTCATGATGACATGTCGTGTCAGCTGGATAATAAAGTGCCACCACCAGACCTGAGGCAGTGCAATAAGATACTCTCCACCATTCCTAACTGCCCTGTCTGATTTTGCAGGTAGAAGTGTGCACTGTTTGGGATGCCAGCCTGTACAACGTATGAACTGCTGCATATCTGAAAGCAAAGTGAAACAATAAAACTGAGTGTATTAAGAAATCAATCCATTGGTTTTCTTTATTGATGATATTTCCTCCCGATACCTTTCCACGGGCATAAAATGCTCTGATGTTTTCCGACTCCTGCACCTAAAATGCCAGGATATTCATTTCCATCTGATGAGAACAAGAGATTGTTTCATGTCACAACATTGGATTTGCTCAATTTGCCCAACTGAATTAATGTCAGGGTTTTGTTTATGTTAAAAGTTCAGGATGCTTATTAACTTTTGGGAGAAAACACAAAAGCTCTATTATATACCTTTACTGTATTAAAAAAAAAAACTTTGATGTGTTCAGCATGCAACTTTTTGAAGTTCCAAATAGTATACCAGGCGAAGCGTGGAACGGAGAGCCTTTACTTTGGTCCCTGAGTCTATTGACCTGTGATCTCATCCAATAAGCAACTAATAAAGACAAAATTTAGATACTGGAACAGATTTCCTTATAAAATTAGGCTTTTTTCCCCCTGTAGTATCACAAGTCAGGGTATGTTTGCAATTGTTTTAGCAGTCTCAGAGTCTCAGCAGCCTCTGCATGCTTATAGAAATTAAACTACTTTCAAAGAGAATAGCAAGCTGTACAGTCAAAGAGAGAGAGTTTAAAACCCTTCAAATTCATTAAAATGTATTTGAAGAATGATAAATCTTCCCTGCATGTCAGACAGCCATCTTTTCTGTTTTATTTTAAAAGCTACTTTTCAGAGATCTGAGAGCAAACAAGCATGCAAAGGCTTCTTTAACTGCACCTTTTTTTACTTTTCCCCCCCTCTCTAATAAAAGAGTGTTTATGGCTTCATACACAGGACTGGAAAGAAAAGGATGTGAGCAAGAAAGATTAAAGGTATAAAATCCCCAGGCTACATTTAAAAGTAATTTTAAGAAGCTTTATTCAATCAAGAATATGAAAATCAATTCATTCCCCTTTTTGTTTAAACCAAAGTATTGCAACTTCCTTTTTTTTTAGCACTTATATAATGTTATTACTTGGCATCAGCTTTTATCCAAACCTAATGAGGGTTTGGCAAAACCTAAATACAGTAATGGCATTTTCCACATTAATTGAGCATACAACATCAAAAGTTTTAGAACCAACTTCACATTTAACTAGAAGACTAGCCAGCTTATGCAGATACAGCATTGCAATGAATTGATTCTAATTCCTTGGTGTTAAGTAGGATAGCTAACTGTTTCTACCGTCAGAGTTATGGTGCTGCCTGTTTTCATAAACATGGATTATTTATAAAGAGAAGGAAAATCTTCAAGCATTGTAATTGTCACCATTCATTGACCTCACTAAGGCAGGATCAATTTACATCAGCAGAGCCCCGGGGTTTTCTTTTCAGCTTGCTTACTCATAAAACTATAAAGTGCCATCTCTATATTGTCCTCAGTGAAGGACTATATAATTAATGTATTCTCATCATATAGTATTAAGAATGCTACATTAATTTAGTTGAAAGGAGACATAAACCACATCTAATATATTTTGTAATTATGGCAAGTGACTTTGCTCATTCTCTGTGTTCAGCCATGCCTCCTATTCAGGGCAACGGGAACAATGTTGCTCTATAGTCCCTTTGCTATGTGCACCATGGAAGTCATCATCCTTTTTAATATTGGTGTCCAGCTCCAGATAGTCCTCTCACCTTCCCTTTCATTCACAGTTGCCACTGTGCTCTGTGACAGCCACAGTAACCATCTCATGCTGAGACATCCTAAATCCACCGATCCTGATGCCATCTAATCTTCTAACCCTGATTTTCAATGCAAAGCAAATATGCCCTAAATGATCTGGAATTGTGCATTTTCCTGCCTTCCCTACAGAAAAAAAAGCCTTTGGATGTAAATACCTACCCCTTTTTGAAAGGCACCTTGCATCTGCTCTGAAAATAGGTAGCTTCCTAATGATTTTCCGATATATTTTAGAGCACCAGAAATCACCATTAGCATATTACAACACAAAGGAACTTTTTGGGGAGGATATTCACAGAGGCAAAGCATTGTCTGAGGACATTACCTAATTTCAATTCCTTCTCTCATGGGTTTTCTGCATGACCTCAAAACATTCTCTTGGGATAAAATTTCCAAGAGGGATTTAGATATTAAGCCTAGATCCAGAAAAGGGCTTATGTGATTAAAATGGAACTTAGGGAGGTTTTAAGTACCTGTGACCGAGACTGCAATCCTGCCAATTCCTGCTCAACTACAGCTTAACCCCAAAGGGACCTAAGGAACCTATGGGCCTGAATTTTTAGTTTTTCTTAAAATGCTTTAGAAGCATAAGGTACCACAAAAGACATGAATACACCCATTCTGAAGCACACAAACATCCTTTAGCAGCATATATGGAAAATAAATGCCTAATGAAAGGCCCACATAGGAACCGGGCACCTGTTTTCTTCTCATTCTGGGCTTGTAAGTGATAATATTAGTGACTTTCAATTAACAAGGTTATGATATTCAGATATTCCCAGGCCTACTTACCAATTATTTTAGTAGGAGCTGATGGCACATATAATTCTGACATTTGTTCTTTGGATGCATAACCTGCTTTTGAAGATGTGACTTACATATTTTTGGCAACGTTACTTGCAGTATCTTTGGACCTTCGCATTCATCTGCAAAAGGGGCTTGAAGGTGCTTCCCTGCTCACCAAGATGTTATGCTAGGTAAGTATATTAACAAACATGTAGTTCCTAGGCACTAATGGAAACCTATACCAGATTAGTTTTGGTTGAATTCTACACAGTTAAAATTCATGTTACATGAAAATAATTTTAAGTGCAGAACAGTACCAGAAAGTCTTAGGAATTAAAGTTATGCAATGATAAGTGCTGGAATTGCCAAGAAACAGCCACCTTAATATTCTGGTCCTTCTCTGAAATTCTAAAGCAATTTGGACATGAGTGTTGCCTTTTTTCTTAAGCTATTAAATCAAATTTGTCAAAAAAGTAAAGCAAACAAGTACCACATATCAAAAAAGATTGGCTCCTCAAGGGTCTTACAACATCTGATGGAGTAGTATATTTGTTGTGTTAACATGACAGTTAGTTGTGCGAAGTTATATGCTGGTCACAAGAAATGATGCTACACTGTAGCTTTTTTTTTGATGCTACACTGTAGCTTTTAGGAACATGCTATATTTTGCAAAATGTCTCACACTGACTTGCTGGTCTGCAGAATCTGCACAAAGAATGGGAATCTAAATGTTACTGATGTAAAGAGATATTGACCTCTGGCACAAACAAGATCTTAAAACTGGAATATTTCTTTTCAATCTGACATAGGTGTTTTTGTTTTGTTTTCTAGGCAGTTGTTTTACCAGGTAAGAAACTATTTTCATTATTTTATAGATTATTTTTTCCCTATTTATATGCATCTTGTCCAAACTAGTTTAAAATAACTCTTAACAAGGGATCTTTGGGAACCACTTTACTTTGGAAATTGTTTCACAGTCTTATAGATATTTCTGCTTGGAACTTACCCCTGTTATTCTTCTCAACATGATTTGTTAAAATAATCACATTAATTTTTAATCCTTGCAACTGTTCCCTTCCGAGGCTTTTCAAGGTAACATGCAGCACTTAATCCAGCTCTCTACCCTCCTCCTTTGGTCTCCTCTGCAGTCACTCACAGACACTAGCCATCTTATTCTTCATTTGCTCCCCAGGCTTTCTAGCCCCTAGGTGACTACCAATACCAGAACACTGTGAGATGATCTTGGAGTTTAGCTTCAGGCCAGGCACTTGAAGCTGGTAAACTTAACTGTTGCTGTGAGTTGCTAGTGCTACAACCAAGAGAAGCAAGGCTCTTCCTGACCGCGCTGGCATATGCCTGGAGGACACCTCCACCCGAGCCTTCTTGCTGTCCTCACACCAACCTCTTTGCACACTCTTTGCAGAATTCTTGCTCCAAGACCACTGAGGGCAAAAGAAGAAGCACCTTGCCAATGCGCAATATTTTGCAGAGCAAGTCATTCAGACTACATCACTGCTGTGCTAAGCCCTGTTTTATCTTAAATAGTTTTGCCTACTTTTCACTAGCTTAAGTAGCTCCCGCCTGCATGCTCTGCTGTTTAGCAATAGCCGCTCTAAGCCGGCTGTCCTGGCTCTGTATCTGGGAGACTTTTCGCCTTGCTGTGTATAGTAAGTTGGTTGTTTGGTTTGCAGGGTTTTCCATATCTGAGCTCAACTGTGTGGTTTGTTTAGTTCTTGGAGACTGGGGTTGGCCATTTGAATTCCTAGGTCTTGTGTGTCTGAAGTGAACCAGTTTGGTTTTACAAAAATATTCTATGGTATGACAGGATCTTGAATAGTAATCAGTGTTCAGCAGCGATGACAGACAGCAGTATCCACAGGAACTGGGTAATCAATGGAGACTCAAGTAATTGACATGTTAATGGTAAAAAAAATTAACTCATTCTAGGAAAATGAGCGGCATGGACTCATGAATGGTACTTTTTTCAAAAAGGTTGCTATGTCAATATCAATAATTGGCCCTTAGAATATTAGCATAATGGAAATATTAGCAATGGCTGTGTCCCTCAGGGAAGAAAACAATCTATCACGAGGGAAGATAATGGTAAATTAGTTACAGTATAATAAAAACAACATATACTTAAAGCCTAAAGGCTTATTTGTATGTTACGATTACTACAAAACCTCTTAATGTATAATTGCTAATGACTTAATCAAGTGTTTGAATTTCAAGCCCTCAGCATGACAGCAAATTAAGACCTTTTGAAACTGGAAGTTCTTTGGGGCAGGCACCTATTTTTGAGAATGGGCATGTGTACTGCGTTGCACTATACCCAAAGCTCTGGGCTTAGGGTGTCTCAGTAAGGGGAACAGTCATTAATTAAGACTAGACGTCTCAGGCACTCGAGATGAAGAAGGTCTCACCTTCTAAGGGGTCACATGGTATGTAACAACTTACTGTAATGTATATTGCAAGGTATGACATTTATACCATCTCATTTTTCTCTGACTGGTCATAGCATTATTTTGCCTTCCTTTTGTGATGTTATTACTATAACTATGAGCATTTTTTAAGTGCCCGAAATGACCTAGTTCTGAAATGACATGATTTTCCATACCTTGCCAACAGGAAGATACCAATAAAAACAAGCAGCTAGATTTAGTTCAGTGTTGTTTTCTATAACCTACCACGGATAAAAAAGGCCTCCGCTAACTCTTGTTTCCAGCTTTCTGTAGGAAGGAAGACACTGGTTTATTCAGGTTATTATTCATTCTACTTCCTTTACCATAAGAGTCCTCTGTTACACATAAATTAGTCTGTATAAATACAAACTGTGTTTGAGAAAGTTACTCCAAAAATGCTGGTATGCTGATGTCTGATGGTCATGCAGTCAGTGGGAGCAAAGATGTATAGCGCTGTGTTTTTCACAGAGAGAACAAAGGGACACGCTAGTTACTACGTCTCTTCTTTGTTGATATTGGACACTTACTCTGGACAAAGTGATCCAGAGGAAGATAAATAAAAAGACTTTGATTTTTCAAAATAGTGACTTTGAATTGGCCGGAAAAGAAAAATAAAGAAAGCCAGTACCATGTTACCACATGCCAGGAGACAGTGGTAAGTTTTTATTTTTATAGCACATTCTGGAAAACATCAGGGAAGGAAAAAAAATCATGGAATCACATAATTATAATCCTCTATATTAGGAATTAAAATACATTTTTATATCACTTCTCTTATGTCATACTTTAGAAGCTTTTGTTCATTTTAGATAATTAACAATGCTAACAATTAAAGGGATGAATGAAAAAAGAAATATAAAATATGTCTCCATTTTGATGGAAGGAAAATATAAAAATAAATCTGTCTCAGTTTCTGAGCTTATACCTTCGAAAGTGATCTTTGATGTTTCTGTTGGCTGTAGTGGGCCTCTGGACACATGGGAAGCTCTCCCCGCGTGTCTGATTGAAGGACTGGGACTTCATGTGGTAGGTCTTTGAATGTTCACCACTTTACACAGAAAAGGCTCTGGTCTACTGGTTACCACACTGTAACCAATGCAAGGCTAGAAAAAGGGAAAATGGAAGAACTGCATCATTTTCACCCGTGTCCAAAATAGTAAGCCCATTAAAATGTCAGCTATATAATATACTTTTTGTTAGTTTACAGTGAAAGTGGCTTCGGGGCTTTTGTGGAAACCTTAATTCTTTCTTCTGAAGTTTATAAAAAGCTCTGTCACTCCTATATAGAGATCCGATCCTGAATGACCTCTGCAGACCTCAGTGGACTATGTATGTGGGTTCTTCTGGCCACGCTGGAGACCATTTTGTCACTGCCTTCAAGATCTTATGTGTGAAAGGCTAGCTGGACTGTGCTGTGAAAGCAGTCTGACATTTTGCAGAGCTGAGCACCTTTGAAAACTGAGTGCACCTTGTAAATAGAGAAAAGCAGAAGCTGAGCCTTCTTGAGGCCAGGGAGGCAATGAGCCAAACCGGGGTTGCTCAGCCACATGCTACAAGCATGTCATGTGATCTGATGCTAGAAGGGCCAATGTGTGCCTAAAATGGGAATATCACAACAGTTCCTTGCTAATGAACACAGTTAATAATAATTATCTATTGATAATTCCACAGAACAAAATCCTTTTTATATCAGTATAACTGTTATTCTTACACAGCGTAATGCGCTACCAGGTAAAGAGATCCCTGCTTGTTCCGAACAAGCTAACTCAAGTGTCAGAAGCAATATAATTATATTTTCCAATGCAGGTGCTAGCAGTACAACTCCTCTGTCCCATCAGCATGGCTCAAACCCAACCTGGAAGGAAGAAAAATTGTGACCAAAGGGCCAAACACTCCACAGCCGTTATTTCAGAGTGACATTCAAAGACGAAGAAAATGACAAGCAGATCTCTAATATTTTTTAGAGAAGGCAAAATTTATAATTTATAATTTTACCTTCTATATAAATAAATAATTGTTTTAAATCCTATTGATTGACTATATCACACCTAACACAGTGAAGGCCCGATCTCTTCTGGAGTCACTACTACTAATATAAAATGCATGAACAATAAGACCAATAACGAAGAACAGCTGAAGACCTAGACTGGAGTAGTCAAATGCTAGAAACCCATGTGCTTTAGGAAAAAGTGGAACCAAAGAGATCATAAAGTTAAAAGCTCTTCTGAAGTAATGCAAATGTTTGCATTTGCAAACCCAAGTCTAAAGAGGTAACTATCTGATGAACAAAGCAACCAAAAGTGGGGAAAAAATGATGAAGCAATATAAAAAGAGAACTTCTTATTTCAGGATGTATGTGCAGCAATAGTCTTTCCATCTCAGGCAATACAGCATTCTTATTACTCAAAATTAGTCATTTTTTCAAATCATAATAAAAATTACCCATAGAACACAGTTTTAAGTAAAAAAAAAAAAAAGCCCAGAAAGAAAAAATCACAGGAGAGAAGTTATTTTCTCTTGGCTCCAGCAGCATTTTCGAAAAATCAAACACAAATTGTGGGCTCAACACAGTTTTATTCTAGTAAATCTAACAGGATGGGATCCTTAGTATTCATAACAAAAAATCATAATCCTTTTGGACTTCTACAGAGTACCTTAATGCAGTAGCATTTTGTAGTGGTGTGTTCTAAAATGTAATTATTTGCAGTAGAAAAGGGCATTTCTTTTTGCAGTTTTAGATTTATTGCCTTTCAATTTCTTTGCAAGTCAGTCTGCTCTTGCATTTTTGAGTGAACAGAGACTACCAAGCTCATTTTTTTTCCTGGAACAATCCTTTTCTTACAATACAACTACCATCTCCTTTGTGAAGCAAACACCTTCAGTTGTTTTCAGTGTTCCCTCAGACTCTTCTCTTTTCTGTCTTCTAACACCTTGACTTTCTCTTGCTTTCACTTCACCAGTGTTTTGATATTAACGTGATGGAAATCAAATATGATACCCACAGTAAGATATCCACAAATGAAACTGTATCAGAAATGTCACAATTTCAGCTATCATTCCAATTATATTATATGAACTATTATCTGCTTTTATTCTTAATAATCTACCATGTTGTTTGCTCCTGCTTTCTGTTTTCTCCCTGGTGGACTTTGATATTTATAGTAGGATACTGAAAGCTAAGGAATCTAGGTGAGATGGAATGGGCTAAAAGGAACAGGTATCTTTTTGCAACAATTTTCCGTTTTGCTTTTAATTTCACAAAGTGTTATACACCAACCTCTATGGAGAGAAGAAGTAGACAGACCAGCATTTAAAATACATACCTCCTGCTCACCATCACTCCTTTTTCCAGTAGACCCAAAGGAGTCAAGTTCATAAACTTCAGAAGGGATTTCCTCACCATTCCCTCTGTGCATGTGTCCTCTCCTGCCTTGATGTTCTACTTGAAAAAGGAATTCCCACAGATGCCAAGTTTCAACTAGCCATAGCTGGAAACAGGCAAAAGAAATACAGACATAACCAAAACAAAATTTAGGTGTAATATTATGAAAGTTCTCCTAATAGCAGAATTTCTTACCAGTTTCCAAGGAGAATGTTGAAATCTGTATCACCTGAATCCATTCTAGCTGGACTAGACAAACCACTAAGAAACTGAATAGGATGGTCCTATTCTCAGGATGAAAATATCTTAAATACTCTTCTCATCTCCAGTCTCCCAGATTTAAAACAGTTTTTAGACAAGCAGGCATGATCCTATATATGAACGTGGATCTGTCTCCGCAAAGCTCAGAGCAAATCATCAGAGAGATACTGGAGCTCATGGTTATTCAGCTGAAGAGACACACTTCTGTAAGTTGGTCCCTGAATCAGTTATGACTATGGTATGACACGTGTGAAGAAGGAGAGACAAGAGTGAAGAAGAGGATACTCCTGTGACTGCATTCTCATAGCCAGTGGTGAACTACTAAAAATGCCAGAACATACAGTGTCGGCAAATAATCAGCTTTACCTAAAGCTGTATACAGGGTTTGGATCAATGGTTCATTTTTTTTTAGAGTCTTCTCCACTCCATCAAATAATCCTGTTGACTTCAGAAGGATTTTAACTTGCATGAATCAAGGCCACTAGATCTGCTCCCAGAGAATGTCATTAGTTTCCTTAACAAAATCTTACTGTGGGTATCCTTAACTGTAATCTGAATTCTAAGCTACTGCTTTTGCTGACATACACCCATTGGCAGAAATTGCCTGCCTGGGACCTTAAGGAAAATACACATCACAAAACTGTCCCAGCGAGTAAACATGTTTGTGACCTGAATCTACTTTTGCTTTCTAAAGGCTAGTTTGAGAGAGTCACAAAACCTCAGACTCCCCCGGTTCATTCATTGCAATTGTTGTTCATAGTTGTGGTTGTTTTCCTTCGGACGCTCGTTCTCCCTTTTCCTGCTCTGTGGCCTGTTTTGCACCATTCACTTGCTCAGGCCATAGAAATAGCTTCCCCTGGAAAACAACACTGGAGATCTGCAGCTTAAAAATGTCACAGCAGTGCAGAAAGGATTGCAGAAAAACATTCAGAAGAAAACGACAAGTTTTCAGGAATGTCCTTCAGCTTAAAAAGTGGTCCTTTACAAAACAGGATATGTTAAAGATAAACCGAATTTCTCAGAACTACGAATACATCTCTGTAATGGAAGAATACTATTTGTATTTGCTTTGCAATGATGAGAACTAGAATTTACAGTTAATGACAAAGACTTCAGGTTAAAATTAGAGCACTCTTTTGTTTTTTTTCTTGAGGAGTAGTGAACATTATATGATTTATAATTAATTAATCTATATTTAAACAATTAAATCTTTCAGTTCAGACTTTGGTTTATTCTTGGCTAAACACGATCTTCAACAGCAGTAGCCTTTAACCAGTTTTTTTTCTGTGCATCTATTAAAAATCTTTCCCCTCAACTGCCAGCTAATCCAGCATGACTGCTGCAGCCTGAACTCAGAATTTCCCCCAGGCATCAGATGAAAACAGTCATATGTATGTGACTTCTACTCTGGAGAACTGTAAGAATACACTGTAGCACGTAGAAACTTCAGTTTCCACTAAAAATGAGTGTAGTGCATATTGTCAATGCAATCTATTTTCCTTGACTTATTCAGCAAAAGGACTGTGCAAACCTAAAGGTGGGGTCTGTGATCCTTATTAATCCTAAACTCTAAATTCAGGAGCAGCACCACTCTCCCCCATGAAACTAATTACACTTTAAAGTACTGCTCATCATGAGGAATGAATTCCCTGAGAAAACCATTGAGAAACAGTGTATCTCTAGAGAACACTGCTAAACCGTGAGTGCTGAAATAATATCTGTAATCCATAAGATTTTGGTTTTAAATCTGGGATCAGAACTTTTACATCAAAAGTTGTATTCAAGTAAATATTTTTATTTTTCCCAGTAGTGTAGAAGTGATATATCTTTTGCATTCGCAAATATAAATTTGTAATCCGTTTGCACCCTACATCTACAATTAGTTCTAAATTAAAGAGCAGTCACAGCAATAAAATTGGATACCAGCTGAATCAAAAGGCAACAAAGAAATCAGTGATTTGTACAAATCCCATTTCTAGTTGGAATGCTTTCTACTGTTACACCATTACTTCTACAACTGTGTCAAAAAACATTTTGCTTCAGAAACTTTGGTTCTGTCTTGCCAAAGTAAATATTCTTAATCCGTTCTAATTTTCTGTCATTCTCTAAGGTCCAATGTACCTCTGTTGGAGGCTTTACAGTGTCTGATCCATGATTGTTCTAAGAGATGTCAAGATTGTCTATATAGCCCATTCTGTGCAGTCATTTACCCTTCTAGAAGACTGAACATACAAAGCATTTTAATTCTAAAAAAAATTACTGTTTTTTCTCTGAACTATTTTTGTAACCTGTCCTTTTCTTCAAAGCAAGTGGAATCTCTCATCTAGCATTTTGATACAACAAGCAATCGCACTTATTTTTCTGCTGTTGTACTATTTCTAATTGAACCTACTTACATTCTATGCCTCAAGAAAGAAAAGAATACAATAAAGAAAAAAATGGGATTATACAAATAATTTATTCATCATACAACTGGAAATAAAATATAAAGTTTTTTTCAGTGTTTTCCATTATAGGATCTTATTTTCAATTGCTTACATATTAACCCATCACTCCAGGCCAGAATATTCCATGGTAGCTGGCTGGCTCACAGTAACATTTTTTTTAAAAGTTTTAGCAAAACCGATGCAATCATTTCAAGATGAAAAGAATGTTTTTTCAATGCTAGAAAAGTTTTCAGAAAGTTAGCTGTGGCATCCACCATACTTTGGAACAGATGGATGAAAACTAATAGAGAGCTAATGCTTGTATTAGGGATGTGCTTCTTATTACCTCATGCCAGCAAAATGATTTAATTTGGAAAAGATAAAAAGTTTGGAAAAATTGAAATCTGCAGATTCTCAGTAATGGTTTGCCCAGGGTTGGTACCTGAATTCTTCAAATATTTGTTCTACATTGAGCCAGCAGCTGAACGATGTAGGCTCTCCACATTTCCATGGAATGACTACTCTTTGCTATTGTTGGCTAATGCAGCACTTAAGAGCCAAACTAAAATTAGGGAATTTCTTTTCTGCTTCCAGTGCACAAAAGAGGGGAAAATGGCTCAATCAGGGCACAAGAGAAACAAGTCAGAGCTGATATGTTGGGAAAGAGCAGCAGAGTTTAAGGTAAGAAAACAGAGGCTGAGGAAGAGGAGCCACTGAAAAAATGTAAAAGGAGTTGGCAAAGGGCTTCAAGCACCGGGCTAAGAAGGAAACCAGATCAACTGAAGAGCAATGAAGTTGCAAATATCGGGATTAGAAACTAGTCAGAGTGGGTGTCATGCACTGTTCCCAGATTGTTATCCGCAGCGAGACAGACTCTGTCTGTTAACGCGCTTCACTGATGAGACGCCAGGCAGTTAACATATACCACAATTTTATTAAGTTTTCCCCTGTCCTTAAGCAAGTCACTTTAACCTATATAGCAAGCCCAATACATAATAAGACAGAAATTGGTAGAGCAAGATACATGAAATAGGGAGAAGGGGAATACGACCTGTTCGGTGTTCCAGTAGTCCGCGGCAAGGTCAAAGTTGGTGGGGGTCTCAGACCAGCTGAGAGGAAATTCCACCGAGTTACTCCCATTCTCTGATTTTATAGCTGGTGTGAAGCCCCTAGTCCCCACATATCTTTGCACCCTGAGTCTTAATCGCTGCAGCACACCCTGCTACAACTCTTGGAGCTGAACAGGGGCTGTTTGGGTAGATAAAGGAGGGGTGAGGATGGAGGAAGGCCTCATGGTTCAGCGAAAATGTTCACGCTTCTATAATTTAGAGGAGCCACACAACTAAACCCTCAACCACGAGTTGTGCTTGTGATTAGTGTTTAGTTGCGAGTGGGTGACAGCTTCTTGATTTGGTTTAAATACTTCCCCCAGGGTGTTCTGTTAGAAACTGTCTAGGCTCTTGACATAAGTTTAGGCCTAATTTTCTGGCAGCTGATAATCAGCGTAGGGAGTGGCAGAGGCATTTTATCTGAGCCTGCACAGCTGGGGCTGGGGGCTAAGCAAGGGGCGACCACCAAGTCGTCACCTAGTTCCGCCCCTCACCTCAGCCTCATCATGGCGTTTCCCTCCTCAGCAGACCCCCGCAATTAGTCTGGTCCCAGGGTCAGGACCCAACAGTGGGGAAGGCTGCTCAGGAACAGAAAGAATGAAATGAGGACCAAGGAGAGAAAGGCGATTGGTCAGATAAGGACTTTCACAAGGAGTAGCCAAGGACATAGAAGAGCTGATAGGAAAAGGAAGGAGACAGGTACAATACGTTATCAGGAGTGTAGCAGACGAAAGACCAACACCAACCTGTGTATAACTGGGGCAAAAAAACCCCATTTAAAAACACAAGCACTGGACTACAGTCCTTTCAAGATCTGGAATATTTTAATGTGTCCAGTGCCAATGATCATGAATTATCTTCTGTACCAGAGCAAAATGTGATAGGAATAATTAAAATCAGTAGCCACCAAGCAAATGGGGGCACCGCCATTTCCTTCTTCAGCTATTTCTGAAGCTTTCACTGGCTGTCATGTACCCACTGCAAGCCACGCTGTGTGAGAATCTGTTCAGTGTCTGAAATCCCTGCTGGATCAAGCCTTCTGAGGCAAAGGAATGACAGTTTCTGGCCCTAAAAACCTTGGTTGAGTTACGAACTAAGCTTCTCAGCTCTAACAGGAATGGGCCAGGTAAGGACCTGAGTGGAGACATCACCTTGGGCGCCTACAGAGCCATACAGGAAGGCTTTGGTGGGGCTCCAGTGCTGACAGACTATTCAAGAAAAAACACAGCTTTGAGATCACATTCCCAACTATTTCACCATCATTTCAAGGATCTGACCCAGAGAATTTAGGATATCTCTTCAGGTAGCACTAGACAGGTTACAAAAAAGACCTGACCAGGCATTTCAGACCCTCCAATGAAGCTGGATGCAGGTTAGCTATGCAAAGAGAGCCAGAGGTACTGACCTCTGAAAAGCTGGCAGGAGCACTTGGCATCACCTTCTGATATGCAGCAAGTAGCTGACGAGTAATGATTAACAGATTCCAAATATCAACTTTAGACCATGCAGCTGTGGCCAGAATAAATCGTTCATTTAATGATTTACATAAACATTTCAAACTCGGTGGCACTGAAGTGAGTATCTTTCATTTTAGCAGCAATTATATAGAAGATTTGCCTGAAGGGAAACTGAAAGCCCAGCTGTTGTGATACTTGACCTAAGTATCTAACGTTCCTCCCTGAAATTTAGAGTGGTATCTTGTTCAGGCTCAGCTTGTTTCTATGTAAGCACTCATGGAATATTTTCTTTACTCCAGAGATAATGCTCTGGTTTGGACTAACAAGACTCTCAAAAGATCTGGTTAGTTAAGTTTCACTTAAAACGTGCCAGTGCAAAGTGATACAGACAATCCCAGAAAAACTGATCAGAACTCATCTCTTCGGTTCTTGTCCGAAAAGCACTGAACAACAGGCTCTGGAACAGGCACTGCAGGTCAGCAAACTCAGGCCTTTCAGAATAAAAAGGAGAGCATGTTCTGTAGCTGAAGGTCATTTCTGCTTATGTCCAACCTCTGCAGGATATGGGTCTCCTACTTGATATCAAGTACAACAAGCGAATAGAGAGAAGGCTGTTAGTTTGCTTAGTTTTTAAGGGCAAATAAACCGAGACCAGAATCTCCACTAGACACCTAGGAACTCTTTGGGAACCAACACCAGCCTGACAGGGTGGGAGATAAGCGTTGCATTTTGCAACCACCCAGAGCCAAGAAGTCTGACAGATGTGTCTTACTCACTGTAAGAGCTGCAGCTGCTAAGTGCTATTCTATATGAGTTTCTGAACATAGAATACTAGCAGGCTCTTTCAGGAGTCTCGTAAAGATACAATTCTCCTGACAAGCCATACTATTACGTAGACAGCGATACTGTTCTGAAGTTCCAAATGTTCTTCAGGTTCAGCTTCTCTGTGGACCTCATCAAGCCCAGTCTCAAGGAGGTAAAATGAAAGTGAGTGGATCCACTCTCAAAGAAAATGCCAGTCCCTTATGGAAGAACAACTGACCTGTAGTTCTTCAGTGCTGGTTATCATCTTAGCATCTGAGTTGTGGCTGAGGATTCAAGAAGGGTATTGCTTTCAAATCTCAATAGCAAAAGTTGCATGTATTCTTTCAATATACCCTACCTATTTGCGTTATCTGGCTGAATCTAGTAATGAGCCTCATGGTGATTGTACATGCTCTGCACTGACAGGGAAATACCAGAAGAATACGAAAGTACACAGGACTCGAGTCCATTTTGTGACTACTTCTGTGATGTTCCTACAGAAGGCTAAGTTAATGCGTTCCCTCACCAGGTGATGAACATTTCAATGATGCGCACTTTAAGTCACTCTGTATTAATATAAACAAGCAAAGCAGTACATGACAAAGATGTTCTCTTCACCACAGCAGAGATGAAAAATTTTTTCCCTTTTGCAAGTTTTCCTCTCTCTCCCTGGAAAAGGACACTTTGCTGACTCACATCTGATTAGCCCTGTTACTGTAGTAGAAGCAGTGGAGAGGGAAAAAAAAGCTGGATTCTTTTCTGCCTCATACATCACTATCCACCCACAAAATCTAATAAGGGACAAATCATATTCTCAGATGGGATTTTTCCCATTGATTTTAGTAAGCATAGCAATGGATCTTCTGTATTTATTGTTTAAATTTTTTTACCAGCAGAAATAGTGGGCTAAACAATCAAAACATCTGTTGCAGTTCAACTTTCAGGAACTCAGCTGAAAGCCCCTAAAATCTCCTTTTGATATGTAGAGTGTGGACATCTGGCTGGGAAAGCTCTGAGACACTGAACAGAAAAGCTGCACGACACATTTATACTGAGTCACCACCAATCATACAACTCATCCTGAAATATCATGCCTCCTTCTGAAGCATGACCATAGATCTAGAGGGTTTCTTTCCACCTCTCCAAGGCTTCCAACCAAACTGAAAACAACAACAAACAAACTGAAAAGAGAAAAGAGGAGATAAACAATCCACCAAACAAGTGGCTATGTGAGCAGAGCAACCCGGAAAGGTTGATTTCCTGTGGAGCCTACTGGAGTTTAAAGAGAACAGTAGCTGGGCTGACATCTTCTCCTGTGGTTAGGCTTTCCTCTCTTTGCATATGGATTCTTTGGAGTCTATTAAGAGATGAACTTAGAGTGCAGTCTATTCTTCAGTGGGAGCAACAAGAAGCCTTTGTTCTTCATCAGGCTGCTGTTTTTTACAAAATCTGGAGGAATGTAGTACCTCTGAGCCCGCTACTTTTCTCTCAGGCCTGGTTGAAGCTGGCTAACAGCTGACTTTTGACCAGATGTATACAAAAGCAATGTGATCTGCCGTTCTTGGTAATCAAATTAAAAACAAAAAACAAGCACTCCAAATAATTAGAAGTTATCATCTTCCCTAGGTAAACACACTTGCTATCAATGCTCCCCGTCCTGTAAGTCATTAAAAACCTTTTGAACTTTTGTCTTTATCCAGTTCATTTCAAGAAAACAAATACCAAAAGCTGGGATACTCTGATAATGGAGAGGTGTACATACCTAGGTGGGTGATATTCTTAGAGCCTAAGCAAAGCGCTGAAACGAATGGAAAAGCTCCAGCTGGCTTTAATGAGCTTTTTTGAGCTAGACCATCTTTCTTGAGCTGTGGAAAAAGACTAGCTCATAGTGGGTCCTCTGGAAATGTCTACTAATAATTAATAAATGTGTATCTCCACGGAAAATAAAAAATGATGGGTTTTGGCTGGAAAATGAAAGAAAACACTGAGTTTCAAGATGACCAAACGTTTATATTTTCAAACACGTACGTTTGCTGAAGCTAAGAGAAAGTCAGTGTTTTGTACAAAACTTTGCAGAGGTAATATTACTTTCTGCAACATCTTGGCTAATTAAAATCCAGCTGTCTTCTTGCACACAGTGTATGTTCAGTATGTGCAGACATTCATACATATACTTTATAGACATACACATGCTCTATTAAATGATGCCTAGTCTCTTCTGTGAGCTAAGTCTGGTTAAAGTGGTGTGGCTATTCAAATATGACCAACATTTTGGCAAATGGATTTATTAACAGGTTTCAGTCTATCTTGTTATGGATAATGCTTTACATTCTAGGTATTTTGGTGACTAGGTTAACTTTATAAGTAGCGAATTAATATACTGTGTTGAAAATCTGACCTACTTTTGCTCTTTATTTTGCAGTGACTGACAGATTTATTATAATTTTTTCCTCTTCATAAATGCTTCAGAAGTGAGAAGATCCAATCCCTCTTTTGGCATTTTAACTTGGTGTTGCAATGTTGTTTACTTAATAAATAAAATTGCAAGAAAAAGAAGGTAATTTACCCCTTGATAAACCTCCATCTTGTTAACTTCCATCTGTGAATAATGGCTGGTGAGCGTGCAAAGTGGCTGGTACAGATTGGAGTTGGTGTAAGCAGAAACAATTCTGATGGTATTGTTAGGAGCTGGCATTTGCACTTATGCAAATTTTTTACTGGTTCAGAATAACAATGATTTAATGCAGCAGCACAGTTCAGCACTTGACATGCAAAGACAACTGTTATTGTGTTTCAATTTATTTTTTTTATATCCCCCTTATTAAAAAAAAACCAAGAAAAATATAGATAACTCCTATATCTGCAATATAATTTACATTCAGTACTCAGCTTTAAAAATGTGATACTACTAGTACACAGCATGATAAATATTCTAAGCATACACAACTTGTGCTAGGTGATAAAATATTCTGAGCATGTCCCAAAATGATTCTCTCATCAGAGATGGCTTGTTACCTCCACCATCAGCAGATACTGATAATTAATCAACTGAAATGAATCTTTACAGAATAAACAAATCTGTTATACATGAAGGATGATTATGTTCTTTAGGCTGTGAAGATTTTTCATAACTTATTCATGCCAGTGGTATGCCTGAGTTATGAAGTATTTTTCACTTATGAAATAAATATAGCATCTTTTGTTTGTCATATATCCCCTCTATTTTCTGGGCTTTACCAATGTAAATCAGCACAAATATACCAGCTATGCTGATTTACACCAACAGAAGAATTAACCCTCTATTCATCATCAGCATTAATGTTTCCTGAGTTATTTCAGAGGCATTTCTAAAACATAGCCCTGGTAAATAATTTTCAACTGTTCCATTTTAACAGTAATGTCTGTGTAAATGCCATTATCAGCCGTAAGACAGAATCATAGCTGTCTCCATCCAACTTTGTGAATTCCACTCTCTCCTGGTAGACATAATACACACAGTGGGGGATAGTGTCATATTCTGAGATGGGAAAGCCATGAAAATATACTAGCATTTGTATGGATTTTTAAATGAATTCATACTTCTACGTGCTGCTTTTATGCTCACTTTTCCTTGATCTATTTAAATGACCAGTTTGGTTTTTCACTGGCAGAAACATTGATAGGCGATGAATTTTAGACATGCATGTGAAAGTATTGAAAATCTTGTGTTCTAAGGAACAGGAAAAAAGATCATGTTTGGCTGACCTCCTCAGCAATCACAGATTAACAGCAGAGTTTAAATTACAAATATGTGCAATATGTTAAAAAACAACAGCAAAAAAGGAAACTGACAATTGTGAGACAATGTTACAAAATAACCAGAAAAACAGCAAATATATTTGAAGACATCATGATCTGCTATGAATATTCTTCAAACACAGAAGGAATAATTGTGAATGATTCATTCAAACTGAGTCATACTTTATTTTATTAGAGAAATTCTCAGGGTTAGGCCTACTGTGTGAGCACAAATTCTTGGCTAAGATTCACTAAAACTGATGTGCTAACTCACATCAGCCAGACATCCTTTACTAAAAAACCCCAAAACACAAAAACACAGAAACAACAAAAAACCCCAACCAAACCCTTGACCCAAGGAAGGGGATACTGATTCATGCCTTTCCTTGAGGCTTCACTGAGGGAGAGAAGCTAATAAAGAGTTTTAAGAACTATTTAAACAATATCTGCTCAGGAAAACCTTGTGCTCATTTCTTTTGAACATTCAGCTTTTTCCCACTAGGAATGAGGCAACTTGTTTATTATAGGAAGACATACTTGGTGCAAGTTTTGTGGTAAGTTAACATACAGCATGCTATCCATGCTGCTATATGTATAATATAACACAAAAGAAGCCACTTGAAAGACAGTTACTATGTCATGGGGCAGACAGAAGGTATGCTGAGGAAAACAGCTCAATAATTTGCAATAAATCCATCTTTGCTTTACCTCTGCCTTTCACCAAGGTACTCGGTGCATCCAGATCTTTCCAGATCTTATCTTTCCAGATCCGGTCCTTTCCAGATCTCTCCAGATGCACTCAGATCTTTCCAGATGCAAAAAGATAGTTTCTTACTGCAATGCCTACATTTTAGGCATCTGTCTGACAGTGCAAAATCCAGAATGTAAGAGAAATCATAGAAAGAGTAATGAATGTCAGAATAAGATCCAAAATAGCTAGCACACTGAGCTCTGCCTTACACTAGTCAACAGGAAAATGTTCATCCTTCATCAGTCCTTCATCAAGTCTAAAAAATCATGAGCCCCAGGCTGCCAGTCTCCCCAGGGTAATCCTTAATAAGCTCAGCAAAGATCATATGTGCCTATTGAGATACGGCTATACAATGTCCTGATAGTTAAAACACAAAGTAGTGAATCAGCTCTCATTCTCTCTTCTACATGAAAACAATCAAAGCCTAATTTTTCACCCTAAGGACCATGTCCAGATACTAGGCTGTGGCTTATTTTGGAAACAAGCTACAGCTCTTCCTGCAAAACCCATCCCCATATGTACAAACACTCAAGATGCCCTGTATCAGAAGAGGGCACAAGAACGAGCTAACTCTAGGTCATTTCTTATTGCAGAGGGGAGCCCTGGAATGATTGTGTGCTCTGTTTTGTGAGTGGTACGTGTAAGACACGGAAAAAGCCATTGCTTGAGGAGACAAAATTCTCTAACTTCCCCAAGAAATGCTTATATGTTTTTCAGTGAAAACTGACTCACAATTTTACCCTCATTCCATTGCATTTTACCGTACAGAACAGTCATGCTTCTCTCCAGTCCAGCTGATCTTGGATTCTCCTGCACGATGACACAACTTCACTAGAAAGAATGAAAAATGTTCTTCCTCTATTCCCCAGAGCAGTCTATGGCTTTGTGGTTAAAACATACTGAAAGGAGCATGGCACATGGGCCTGAATCCAACCTCAGTCAACAGTGGACTTTGAAAACAAGTCACTTATGGAGCCAAAGAGAGTGTTGTAATCCACTACAGTCATATTGCATGCCATTTTAAAAGTGAATGTTATTCTCCACTGCCTTTTCTATGAATATAAGGAGCTTCGGCCTGTACATGTGCCTTGGACACAGCCAGGGACTTGCCAGGCCAAACCCTGTATGCTGACTTCACTCAGGTTTTCATGTATGCTAGGCAATGACCTTCTAGCCTTGTTGGGACCAGGACACTACTGAAGACATGCTCAGGACTTGAGTCACCTGGAGCTCCTGGAGGCTGGGAGATGAAGTAGATTCAAACTGGATATAGGAAGGGACTTTTAAAGGTCATCTAGTCCAGCCTCGCTGCAATAAGCAGGGACATCTTCAACTAGATCACATTGCTCAGAGCCCCATTCAGCCTGATGGGTAGCTTCAGACTAGATATAAGGAAGAAATTTTTTACGATGAGGGTGGTGGAACACTGGAAGAGGTTGCCCACAGAGGTGGTAGATGCCCCATCCCTGGAAACGTTCAAGGTCAGGCTGGACGGGGCTCTGAGCAACCTGATCTAATTGAAGACGTCCCTGCTCGCTGCAGGGGGGTTGGACTAGATGACCTTTAAAGGTTCCTTCCAACCCAAACTATTCTATACTTCTATGATTCTAAGTGCTAGAAGAGATCAGATGCTGTCGCATTCAGGTAGCAGTTGAATGAGGCTTTCCAGGGTCATCCTTTTGTATTTACCTCTCTAAATTTCACCACCAGTCTACTTGAAACATAGGCAGTTTTTTTGCTTGTGTTTTTCCTTGGCAATTGGCTCAAGACCACGTGGCAGTATGATGTGAGAACCATAGCAATTTTCTTAGCAGTCTTAATATGGAAAAAAAATCCTATTGAAGCCTGTTTTCACAAAAATAAAGCTCAATAGGACAGCCTTTCAGCCTCACATCTAAATATCCTGGCTTCCGTATATTCTAAGACAATTGTTATGATATTTTCTCTCTGTAATTCGTCTCTTCTTAGTGGTATTATTAAAATAATCTGAGATTGTTTTTTGTTGTTTATAAATGGACTGCTGTTATCTATTCATTTATGACAAGGTGACAGTATTTACTTATCTAGTTGTTTGCAGATAAGCACTACATAATCTGGTTTTTGTGTTCATTTGAAAAGGTGCGGCTGGAGGAAGGCTCCAAGTCTGCTTTGCTCTAACTGCTGTTTTCTAGGTCAGGGAAATGCAGCAAGAAGAGAAAGGCTGTGCTGTCTCACAGAACAGCTGAGCACATACACCGGGCACACGGATGCGGGGCAGGTAGAAAAGGAAGAGAATCCAGCAAGTGGGAGGGTTTTACAAGAGGCAGAGGCTGGAAGACTGCTGAGAAGCAAAGGAGGTAGATATGCTGCCAGGCCTCACAGGTGGTGGAAGAAACTTCCGAGGGACACAGAGGAGACTGTGTTTAATTTGCTGAAAACCAGAAAGTCATTTCATTCATTGGACTGAAAACAAACATAAAAAGAGCCATCCTGCAAAGACACAGAGTGGAAAAGGGCAGATGCATTTACGAATCCGTTTAATTTCTCTACTGTCTCCCTCTAAGACAATTAATTACTTAATTGCTCTGGTTTATATTGTCATAAATCTGGCTTTGAGATCTTCTGCCTTTTTAGTATCTTTACGAAACTCATGTTAGAGAAAGTGCTGGAAGATCCACCTCAAAGCTATGACTAACTCGATACCCAATTATAAACGCAAAAACTTACCCCCAAGCTACTCTTACAAGCAACCTTTAGCTACATGCATGTGACAAGTTCCCTGGCTGCACTACCAACCTCAGGCCAGCCTAAAACCCCTCCCAGGAGCCAGAAGCCCAGAGGTCAGCCAGAGCGGGCACCAACAGGGCTGGCGATTGCCCTGGTCGCAGCTGCGGGCCTGCATGCCAAATGGTATGCTGCCAAACATGCCCAGACAGGCTGTCTGTAGACAGTCTGCAAACTGTCTGTGAGGCTGAGCATGTCATACTTGTGGTCTTCCTGGGTACAGCTGTGGACTCTAGTGGGGCTGCTTACGTGTCATGTTCGTGCTGACTTAGGAACTAAAATGGCATCAAGAAAATTTGGTTGAAAGCATGGCTCGTTCTCAGGACATCCCAGAATGAAGCCTTGGGATACAAGCAACTGGATGAAACATCTCTCAAACAGCAGTCTACTTGCAGGGAAGAAAACAGCTCTGGGCAGGAGAGCAGTTTGCTGAGAGGCGCAGCATGGCTACTGTGAAGGTGTTTGGCATCCTTCCACTGCTTGCCCCAGCGTCCTCCGAACACGCTGGAAGCATTTCCTCGGGCTAACAGCACGAGTCACTGATCGGTGCGTGGTCACCCAGGGCTCTCCAGCGGCCGCAAGGCCCCTCGGGGCCCGGGCCCAGAGTCCCTCTGAGGCGACTCGGAGGCTGCCAGGCCATCAGCCGCAAAACTGAGGAGAAAACCTGAGGTAAACCGGCCGCCTCAGAGGGGCGAGGGGTGCCCGCCCCGCGACGCCCGGGGCCCGCCGGTGCCCGAGGCCGCATTTCCCGCCGCCCCGTCCCGCCTCGCTGAGCGCGGACCCCCGCTGACCCCGCCGTGCAAGGCGCTGAGGCGGGCCGCCGCCGGGCCGGGCCGCCGGGCCGGGCCGTGCCGTGCCGGGCGCTGAGGCGGGCCGCCGCCGGGCCGTGCCGCCGCCGGGCCGTGCCGTGCCGGGCGCTGAGGCGGGCCGCCGCCGGGCCAGGCCGCCGCCGGGCCGGGCCGTGCCGTGCTGGGCGCTGAGGCGGGCCGCCGCCGGGCCAGGCCGCCGCCGTGCCGGGCCGTGCCGGGCGCTGAGGCGGGCCGCCGCCGGGCCGGGCCGGCCGGGGTGCAGCCAATGGGCTGGCGGCGCCGAGCGCCCCGTCCGCGGCTGGGAGAGCGGTGACGGCCGGCGCTGGCGGGCTGGTGCGCAGGCGGGGAAGCCGCCTGCCGCGGTCGGAAGAGAGGGGAGGGGAGGGGAGGGGAGGAAGGGAAGGGACGGGAAGGGAAGGGGTGGCCGCGCCGGGCACAGCATGGCTGCCAAGGTAAGTCACCGCCGGCGGCGGGCGGGGAGGCGGCGCGGGCGGCGGGCTCCCGGCGCGCGCCAGCGCGGCCGGTGGCGGCGGGGAAGGGGCCGCGGCGGGAGGCGGGCGGCTGCGGGTTTGACCTCGGGCCTGTCCTTGGCGAAACTCGGCGGGTGGCGCCTCCTCCTCCTCCTCCTCCTCCTCCTCATCGCGGCCCCTCACCGCCGGCCCCGGGGGAGGAAGAGGAGGCGGCGGCGGGGGTGGGGGGGTGCGGGGCCGCCGAGCGGCGGTGGCGGGCCCCCCCTCCCCGTCCGGCGGGGTTCGGGAGAGGCGGCGCGGCGGGGATCCCCACCTGCCAGCCGCGGGGAGCGGGCCTGCTCTCTGCTTGTAATGCACCATCTGATCTGCCTGACACTGCGCGGCCGCCTCCCGCGCCCGCCGCGGCGGCGGGAGGTGGCTGGTCCCGCCGTCCCGCCGCCGCCGCCGCCGCCGCTCGGTTGCGGCCCTCCCCGGTGCGGCCGGCCGGCCTGCCGCCGCGGCCCGCGCCCCGCCCCGCCCCGCCGGCCACCCGCGCCGCGGCCGGGCCGCCGCTCCGCCGAGCGCCGTTAGGCCCAGCTCTGCCTCGGTGAGCGCCCCGCCACACACGCACGGCGCACGGGTGCGTGAAGGTGCACATACGTACATGGTGCTACACACGTATTTTCGGAGGAGAGAATGCGGAGGGTGCTCGGGCCAGCAGCCGGCGGGGCAGGACCTTGTCGGGCTCGCCGGGCCCCGAGCGGGCACTGATGTTGGCCCTGCCCCGCTTGCAGGCCTTAGCATGACAGTCCCTTTTTGCTTTTTCTCCCATTTTCTCCACATACCTGTTTTTACCTTCTCTTTTCACTTTTGATTATAATTTCCAGCTGGTTTCACATATCTGTGCTCTCCTGTCAGGTTGATACCCGTTAGGCTTTTCTGCTGTTTCAGAAGGATAAATGAATTGACATACTTTTATCAGTTGTTTAATAACACGCTTCCATCCCAGAAAAAAATAAAATAGCCGTTAGCTGGATCAAGGCCATATAAAAATAAGTATTCCACTCCTAATGGCAGATAAATTTAAATGTAGTGTTGGTGTTTCAACACTTACTACCAGGCTTTCATTAAGTTTCTTTTTTGGATACTGAGACTTAAAAAAAAAATTGGGCCACATCCTGCTTTTTTTTGAAGTCGGTGATGAAACTTGTATTGAGAAAACATCAGAAAACAAAACTTCTCCAAAGAACGCAAAGCAGCACACGTGCTCAGTCTGACTGGAGTTGTACGCTCTTTTATTTCGGTGAGTCCTTGACTCCTGTCAACTCTTCCTCACTAATAACTTAGGTTATCTGAAACGCATGCTCTTTTAATGGATTGGGGAACATATAAATCCTTTGCTGGGGTATATGCAAGAGTCATCCCCAAATCTTAAGTTTATAATTTATAAATCTTAGCTGTCTTTTTTGATTGCCCACTGGCCTGTACACGCAGCACATCAGTTACGTCTTACCAAACTCTTGGTGTTAAAAGACTTAAAAGTCTTCTGTTCACTGAATATATGAACCATCTACTTACCTGTCCTTTCCTAGCAGCAGTTCTTAATCCACAATGCATTTGAATCCGTACTACTCACATACACTTAAAAAATATTGCATCATTTCTTTGTCTAATCCGGTATACATGTGAGCTCCATGCTACATGTTTGCATGGGGTCCTTTTTCTTTTGGCTTTGCTTATTACACAGTTCAGATAAACAAAATCTTTCCAAGCAGATGTTGAAAAGACTCAACACTTAAGGAGAAACTGAATTGAATGTACTATGTTTCTGATTACATCAGGCTTGGCAGAGAGGTACCTGATAAAAAGAACAATGGCTTGTCACTAGTGTCATAAGCATCCTTGGTGCATTGCAAGGCAGAGATACAGCACTTTGTACTGCAGGGTTTACAGCCCTCACGTAGCTTCTGCAGGCTTGCATGTGTTTTGAGACTTACGTTTAAGAAAAAAAAAGTAGAGCTGGGAGCAGCTAGAATGGATTAATTGTTAAGTTACCTTGTGAGACTTGAAGGGTTTTTATCTTCTTGAGGTGAAATAGTTGCTGTTAAACACAGATTAATTTCTATTTTTATTGAAGTCAGTGGCAAAATATATGTGTTTTATACTCTTAACGGTAACGTCTGAGCTCAGGTTCTGCAAGCATACATATGAATAACTTTGCCACATAAAGAGATTCCGGGCCTGAAGTTATTCACATGTGCTTGCAGGCACGGGCCTTGATTTGTCTTCTAACTTCCTCACTGATGCATCTCAGTAATGTTTGCCTTTTTCACCTCAGCCAAACAATGGACTGGTGAGTCGAATGATTTTTCTAAAATCCCTTCAGTACCTTTTCCTTGCCAGTATCCTGCATGACCGCTTCCTTTAATTTTTTAATTACACCCTTTTAGGCATATGAGTCTTTGGGATTGAATGTAATTGCTCTTTGCTTGCAAGATTTCAAATGTTGACATTTTAAGCAGACTCTAGGAATTCAGTCTGTCAAAAGGAAAAGCCAAACAGGATACTGTTAAGGCTGCATAGTTAAGCACTCAGGTATCAAGAAATAGGCAAAGCTCTTATGGATGGAATCTTTAAAGGCTGTTACAGTGCCATTTAATTGTCTTCGTTGTATGTTACTCAGTGTCTCACAATCTATACAACGTTTTAAACAATGTATATTGCACATCAGTGTCTTCTCCGAATCTTTGAAAATGTTTTCTAAAAGTGTTTTGTGAAAACTGCACTGTAAATTATATTTGCACAAATTGCCCCTAAAAACTGCAGGTGAGATGTTCCAGTAGATTTTTACCCCATTGGTAACTAAATTACCATCATAGGTACTAGCTTCTTTTTCTGAATTGTACAGAAAACAGGCTATGTGAAAAGTCTTTATGGTAACGCATGTACAGAGCAATAATGACGTTTTATGTAGCGTGTCATGCTTTATTTCTTCATTTTGAGTGTTTAACAATGCAATCACAATGTTTTTTCTGCCCTTTAGCCAGATACTTCTAAAGAGAAGTTACACAGTCTAGCTAATGCCCCTTGCCATTCACCTGGTGTGTATTTTACAGCAAAATTAACTGTGCCTGTTGAGTGAATGTAAGCTACCCTTGGCCCAGATACTGCTACGCAGTTCTGGGCATAGCTGTTGTGTCATGCATGTGCAAAGTGTGACTTGCTGTCTTTTTAAAGACCTACTGCTTGGTAAAATAGAAACTTATTTTCAGTGGGAAGTTCTAAAGCAATTCTCAATGAGTCCTCTTTCCATAGCTGATTTTGCCTTTGCCACTGTGCTACCTTGTCTGTTCAACAAAAGGTCAGAAACTGGTATTTATAATGGGAGCTAGTACATGTAGTATTTTTAAACTTTCTCTTTCATAACCACTAAGCTACACTCAAAACAGTTAAAAATTGCATTAAAGAAAATTCCAAACGTGAATAATTTCAGTAGATAAATTAAAGCTTAGAAACTGTGTAAAAACTTAGGGCTTAGCATGGAAGCACTTGTACCCCGTTAAACTTCATCTCTGCTATGGATAGCACGTGAATAAATTTTGATACTTGTATTGAACTGCACAGTACTGATATAGGAGGTAATTTTCAAATACTGTGGTGTATCTCTTTTTCTAATGTAATTGTTTCTTGGTGCATGTGTGAACTTTTATCCATTGGGCACATACTGGTTGCCTCCATTACCTGGAATGTGTAAGTTATTTAAAAATTATTGTCTTATGAACAAAGTGAACACAAATATCATGTGCTAAAACAGCTAGTTGTAAAAGTGACTGTTGAGGTGAAGGCATGAACCTTACATCAGTACCTGCTAGGACTACTTGCATGCTTAATTTTAAGTGCATGCCTAAGTCTTTTGAAGAACAAGTGCCTGGCTGTCAGAAATATATCAATAAAGTAACACAAAGAGATTTGTTGCTGACTTCACTTACATGACAATATTTGGGATGTTTCTAATGCAAGGTAAAGAAAATTTGTTATGCAGTTTTGGTGTATTTAACAATTTTTATTCTCTTTCTGCTTGTGTTTTTCTGGATCTGTTTACTATGGAAGCTGTATCAGTGGAGTTACATGTTTTTTCCGGTTACTGCCATATTTACCTTTAAAATCCTGAACTTTGTCATATCGAAAATAGTCCCCTTCTCAGGCTCCCTGTATGTCTTGGTGTTAATACAGTCAGACATTTCCCACTGAACACCCCAGTCTGGCAAGATACTTCACCTTGACTGAATTAATTGCAGTTCTGTGAAGGATTGATGCCATTGGCCCTGGCTCTGTGGGCCTTTTTGTGTGCAGAAATGATCCAATGCCTGCACTGGGCCATGTGAGTTAATGAGGTCTGGATAAGCAATGGCGGAAATACAAGCACCATGGCAATGCAGTTCTAAATGAATGTGATTCCAAGCAATGCTGAAACTATTAGATGCTGGTGCATCCATGCCGTGTTGGTTATTTTGCTGTCGTGCATACCCAGTGTGTTCCTTTGCGCATCATCAAGCTCCATCATGCATCTTGGTTCAGCTCCTTCTCCCATGCTCCTCTCCCCTGTGCCTGGGAACAACTGAATTCACTCTTCTTGCCCTCGTTGATGCCATTCTTCCCTTCCTCCAGCAAAATGGTAGAGAAGAATTGCATTGCATTGCATATGGATTTGATGGGCCCTCAGAAAGGAACAGGTGAGGGATCCTAGTATCATGATGGGCTACTGTGTCCGTGAAAGGAGTGGAGTCCCTTACGGACAGGCTCCAGCCACTCAGATCAAAATTGTCGGGGGGAAAGTGGTTGGTGAGTAAGGAGAGGAATCTCTGTTTCCCTGAAGCGTCACTGAGTTTGTGTACTGTAGACTTAATAGTGTCATGACACTTAATGGCACCATGGTAATTTTTTTGGATGGGATAGCACCATGTAAGAGCCACGTGGAAAATCCTACGGCTAGTCTGTACAGGTCCAGTGGTGCTTGCTAATGTATAATTACATTTTGGAACTGCACATAAGTGTGTGAATTCTTAAATACCTTATGTGTCATGAGACTCTTCTTTCCACTTTCCCCCTCAGAAAAAACGTGTATTTATGCTGCTTATGACTTATTACTGCATCTTGTCTTCCAAGAGACCAGAATTTGCCTGATAAAGGGACACTGAATTTGTGTGAGTGCTGATAACTTCAAACTTTTTCTAAGTACAAAGTAGCATGCATGACCACTGCGACTGAAACAGAGGAGAAAGCAAATCATTTACTCCCCTTCCCTGTCCTCCTGCCATTGTTTGTGTTTAGTTTCGTTTGGTTTCTTTTACTGCACAAGTCTTTGCTCGTGACGTTTACCCGCAGGGGACTGCTTGAGTCCTAATCCCACAAGGTGCACAGCGAGTTACGGGGCCCACTGGCAAGAATAATCCCAGGCAAGCCGCTCGCGGAGTGACTCTCTTGTGGAAAAAGTCCATACAGCTCTCTTCGGCAGTGAACGCCAAGTTACCATGAAAAGGAGCTTTATTACACCAGGGTTTTTGTCTTAGTTGAGTTTAACTGTTTCTTTGTACTACGATTTTCCCCTGCTTTCTTTATCAGAGCAAGGTGGGGGTCAGAGGAGGTGGTGAAAGAGGTTGATTTATGTCTTTAGTATGTTAGAGGTACTGATGGGATCACATGTTGCAACTGCCAGTGGTTTTAACAAGTTTTTGAAACTTGCTCTTTTCCACTCTGATGTCCCTGTAAGAGGAATTGCAGGGTGACCTCGCTTCATATGTAGCTCTGGGAGACTGTGACTGGACCCAACAGTTATGTGTACATCCTGATGTGCGTCTCGTCTGTTGTGATGACCACTGAAAAGTATTTTAAGTTACCTCGATCTTATCACATCGGGAAATGAATTCCTCTTTCCATGCAGCTTTGCGTCCCAGGAGGTTAGAGAAGCTCTTCCAAGTGTGCTTCAAAAGATGTGTTAAAGGCACTCCTCCTGATCCTGTAATATAGACAAGCTTACAGCCCTGAATGATAACAATGTGTCTTCTGACCAGCTTGTTTAGGCCAATATCTATTTTATTTATCTATGTTGTCCAAGGAGTATGACAAGGAGGTATGTGATACTGTTTTTCCTGGAAGATGGCATGAATGTGCTGCTTAATTTTAGCTTAATTTTTGCTTTTCATCTGTGGAGTTGCTGCTGCTTTGGCTGTAGAATGGCTTGACCATACTGAATAGAGCCTGTATGTTTGTATGGCAGCAAACCTAAGCTTGTATAAGGCCTCTGGGCACTACTGTGGCTCTGCTAATTGTGCTGTTTTGCTTCAGCTAGGACATAGTCTTCAGAAACACAGCAGCTGATGTTTTATGGTGCTAGGTAACGATGGCTAGTACAGCGTAAGGTTGCATGTTTTCTGGTGCATTCTCTTTCTGGAAAGTATCTGTATCTCAGTCATTTGCAGGGAGATAAAGAGGTCCTTGTAAAATTACTCTATTGTCGATTGCTTTGAAATAAAGCAATTTCAACTGAAGCTTTGTTAAAACACTTAAAGGAACACTGCAAATGCATTTTTCATAACATTTTAAAATAATTTCATGCTATTTACAGTACCTTAGAAACGTGCAGTTGCAATTATATTCTTTACCAAAAATGTTACTTGGCCTGCACAAAATCCAGTGTGTTAAAGGATGAAATTGCTCATAAGGAGTGGGTTGTCGGTATTTTTCTTTTTCTCTAAAGATGGAGAAAAATAAACATTTGAGAGAGAGTGGAGAAGTGCATGCATGTACACCAAACTATGTACATTTAGAGAAGAAACAGAAGAAATAGAGCTTGTTGCAAGCCTGATCAAGTTCCTCTTGTTGGGTACTTGTGAGGTGCTTAACCTCAGCTGCTGGGTTCATATGCTTCTGATGTCTTGCATGCCTAGGCAGCCTGCAAGAACTGTTTCTGTGCTCACCAGTAAGCTCACTCTTGGAGTCTCCTTGAAGATCTGCCTTACTCACTGGCTTACTCTTGGCCATGTGAAAACTAGAGCCTGGAATTTAGGCTAAGAAGACTTTTTAGTGTTCTCTAGATCAACGTCTCCATGCCTAAATTTTATCCACTTGGCTTTGGAAGTAGAATTAGGGAACGTATCTGAGGTGTCCAGGAACAGGTATCGCAACAGCCAGCATGCTGACTGGGGAGCATCTACTTCAGCTAGTGGGAAATAAAAAGATAGGGATCTCCCAGGAGGATCTTCAAACAGCAAGGCTTGCATCTCTATTTCAGACAGGGACGCTGGGGGACAGGGGAGAGGGCCAGAACCTATTGCAGCTGCTAGCAATTAGGGCACCCAGCTGGGAGAGGGGAGTTTTGGATTTTCTGTTGCCAGTGGAGTTTGTGCATTTTGCTTGAATGATACCTCCACCTGCCATGGTTTTGGAGGGTTGCTCTGCTTGATGCTTAATACAGTTCTGCCAATGCACATTAGATGTGTTGCATGCATCGTTGCTGGGCTGGAGTGGGGAGGCCTGGTGAGCATGTCTGAAATGTCTGTACGTGCTCAGCCACAGGTGTGGTGGTTCTGGATGTGCACCTTGGTGGAACTTCTGGAATCCTAAAAAACCTAAATTGCATACGCCTTTTTGCTCGTAGATGGATTGTTTTATTGCATCATGCTGTGACTGAGGTAGTGGAGCGTGCTAATGGATCTGACCCTCAGAGGCCGAGCAAAGTGGAGTTTGCAAACACACAAACACTCATTTTATTTGTGGGGAGAGCACTGAGAATGGCAGACATATGCCCAGCCAAACCTTTTTAAAATAATTATTAAATCTTCTTACTGTCGTCACTACATCCATAGTTTTAGGAGGTTATTGGTTCTTCTTTGGAGTCCTAGACTAGGCTGGATCAGGCCTCCGGGACTGGTTCTTTGCCTTTTTTGCCTTCCTGGTACTGGACTGATGGTCTCTCTGCTCTGATGCCAGGGCTGAACTCACTTAGCTGTTCTGTTGATTGGGTTGGCGTGGAGAGGTACCTGTTTGTTTCCTGAACCACCAGGTTGCTGTGTTTTTAATTCAGTGGTAACCCTGAAGCTGTGATTCAACTTGAATATCACTAAATGTTCAATAGCAATGCAAGGGTAATGTAATGGTGCCGGGGTGAATTAGAGTGGGTAACTGACTTGGCAAAATTAGCCCAGCTTTTTTTTTTTTTTATTATAAACTGTTTTTGTTTGCTTTAAGTGAGAGCAGTTCCCTAATACGGTTCACAGCAAAGCAGCATAAAGTTATGTGGATGGCATGCTCTAATGTGACACTGAGCATAGAAATACCTTAAGCTGGAAACCTGTGAAGGGTTGTCTTGTATTACAACTGTAGGACTATTTGCTGTTTTACATTTATGCATATTTCTGCATTTTCCTCTGCTCAGCAGAGAAATGAGAAGGAATTGTTCTTTACCAAAATTAGATCTATGGTGTTTTCTGTGGATCAGGCAGTTCGTTCATTGTCAACCCTTCATGCTTGGCTCATGGTGGGATAACCATAGAGGTGCTAGGGCTTTTTCCCTAAGCATAAGAGGCATGGTGCAAGAACGTAGCCATGGGGCTGTAACTGTAAGTTTTGCATAGGCAAAATTGTGAGATTGTCATAGATCTAATTGGTAAACTAATGTACCCGCTAGTTATTTAAATGCCAGGGAGCAACAGTCAGTTTAAATGTTCAGAAGAGGGAAAGTAAAAAATGGAACCGAAACACTGAGAAAGTTTTGTCACCATTTTTCTCTTAAATATTTATACTAAACTCTTGGAAAGTCTTTCGTCTGACTTTCTCTCTAGGGCCCAGTAACTGGACTGATAGGAGCATTTTTAAAAGGAAAACTGTGATGTGAATTTTCCGTGGAATTTTCCGTGGAAGCAGAAGTAAAAAATCAGACTGTCCTTGCAATTGTTTTATTGTTGTTTTTTAAAAGATATGTCTCTGATTGGCTTATGTATGTATTCAAATGTGAACTGACTTTGCTGTAGAAGGAATAACTGCCTCTTGTTTTAGGCAAGTTTATGGTTGTGCTTGTCTTGGTTAGCCTAGCTGGCCTCTATACATTTTTTCTAACAGTGCTGATCAGTTCTAGCTCAACACCATACACAGAAGATGACGGCAGTCTTAGCCTGTAGGAGTCAGGCAGCTGGTGAAATCCTCACCCTCTGAGGCTTTTTTCTCCCTTTAGAAATGTGGGAGTGTAAAGGGGAGTGACCTTAGTGGTGAAGATGATGGAACCTTGCATGCAATGCAGTAATCCTTATCGTTTTTTCTTAGCTTGGTAGTTTTTGAATTTGTGATACACATATGAATTGTTAAGCACTATGGCATTTTATGAATTATCTATATTAAAATGTATACAGATCAAAATGAAAAACCTAGCTACAAAGAGGTTTCATGCATTTGTGTTTTACTATTTACTATTATTATAAGGTTACTATTGCCTTTATGACTATGACCTCCACATCACCTCAGTCTTGCTCCCTACCAGCCAGCCCATGCCAGCGAAAGTAATGTTGGTGCTTTGCTCAGCTCTTCAGCGAGAGACTGAATCTCAAAGGCTTTGGACCAGAGCTGAAGGGAGGTTTATATCCCCCCAGAGGGAACAGGCACCTGGGACTTTTTATGGGAGTCGTCACTGGGTTTTTTTTTTTAACCCAGATATCATATTTGGAAAACTTATCCAATCTGAGTGTATTGTAATAAATAGTACCACTGCAACTTGGGATTGCTTTAGTTATTCTAAAATATGTTTCCATTAAGTGACACATTTTCTTTACTTTCCACACCTCCTGTCTGTGGGGTAGAGAGTGTTTTTGTCCCCGTAGCAGCCTTTCTTATGCCTGACTGTCTTCCTTCTCAAGCACCATTGCTTGAGTTTACTGTATTTATATGTAGGCTTCTTGGAGGATCTCGGGCTTGCCATCAGTTAGAGCTTCATTTGGTTTTAGGTAGGGCATAGTTATAGCACAGTGTTTGCTGGGGAAGCTGAGAAGTTGAGACAATTTTGGTTCTCAACCAAGCTCTTAGTCAACTAGTGTCCCGAGAGCCCCTTGTTTTCAGTTGATGTTGCTGATTTTCACTTGAGCCTGTCTTGTCTCCCTAGTCTTTCCACATTTTTGGCATTCTTACTGTTAAAATTTTAGGTGGCTGTGATTGCAATGAATAGGACAGATAACCACTCTTGAAACTGTTAATTCTTGTTCCACAAACTGTCCTTGCGATAGGTGAAGATTTCCCAGCCATATTAGTGCTGTTTGAATTATTACTATGTCTCTTTGATTAAAAATAGGTGCAAACAGTGAAAAAAGATGTTAACACTGCATCTCATCAAAAAAGTGCTAGATTAATTAAATTTGACATAATGTGGAGGAAATGCACAGACATGTATCTTTATTCAGACATTTAGGATCGCCTTTTTTTGTGAAGTACAGTGCTTCACAGAAAGCAGATAAAGAATGTACTGCTCCAGCACCTCTCTCTGGGACAGGAATGTCTCACAGCATAGAGACTGATCAGGAAGGCAAATGTTAATGATATGTTGTAAACTGAAGAAGAGTCTTTTAGAAACTGACCTTTTAAAAGCACATTAAATACCTTTTGACCAGTATATCTTATTTACTAAAACCTGCCAGAACACATAATTAAATTGACCTGCTACGGTCTAAGTTTTGGTAAGCCAGCAATGATAATCCTGGAGTTGTAGTTACCTGTAAGAACTATCGTTAGGTTATATTGAGATTAGCCACAAATTACATAGCTGGAACTTGATTATGTCTTCTGTTCAAAACAGAAATATTAAGAAAATAGTTTTACTTGAAGGGTATTAGCATGTAGTCTTTAATTTTTTTCCGGTCTTCAGGTCCCACCATAAATCAATCCCATGTGAAGATAATATACCCTCAAATTCTCAAAGTCTAGTTTTTTAAAAAATTCTCATCAGTATAAAAATCTCAAGGCTTTTAAAGGCTATTTTTGCAGTTATGGGGACCTATCAGAATAGTAATACATATGCTTTTTACAACTATGATTTTTATGTCCTTGATAATTAGGGCAATTGAAGAATTGCAAAGAGCAACCTTAATTCCAAAGCTATAATACTGAAGAAGGTGTTTTGTAGCTAGATGACCATAGTTATTAGCCAACCTTATAAATCGCTAGAAGCTGACTTGTTTTTCCCTCCTCCTTCAAATGCCTTTACATAATTAGTGTTCTGGAGTATTAAGTCCTTGGCTGTGGAGCTAAACAGCTGTTGAGCAAATGTAAAACATAACATTTCTGAGCAGTTGTGGAACTGCACAGGGAGGGAAGCATAGGGGATCATAGTCTGAATATTTCTGATAGAGTTGAACAAATACTTCTTAAACTGAAAACTTTAGGAAAAGGATGAGAACAGTGATTTGATGTATTTGAATTCCATTTGTTATTTCCCCAATAGAGAGTATTCTTTCTCTCTCTCCATTTGTGACACTGTAATCTTGTTGGTACTTCCTTTGTAATTTAAATTGATTTACTGGAATTCAGATTGTTGTATAAAATGCCATTGACCACAGACTTTTCCAGTTTCATGCACAATTTTGTATTTATCTTTTCACATATTTCAGTTTCTGGAGGTGAATACTACCTGATCTTTATTCACTGAAGGTTTAAAAATGTTCTTTCCTGGAGCTGAGCTTCATTTCTATCTGAGAGGATAAGTTTAAACTTATCAGGAAATGGAAGGTTCAAAGAAGGTTGCTTGGCAGGTTGGAGTCTTTTTTTAGTGCTGGCTTTGCAAGAAGATGAGGAGAGAACAACAACTAGCACTCTTTGTTCTTTGTTTTTGTTTCTGACATTGTGTACTGGAAAAAATATCTGTAGATTTCAGAATACGGTGTCATAGAAGTGTAGTCATTTTTCTACCTTCTTCCTGATAGTGTTTGCATACTGCCTAAAAGTGCACTTAGTCAACAGGGGAGGATGCTTTCACAAGGATGATCCCGAGCCAAATGCCAATCATCCAGCCAGTAGGAGAGGGAAATTCTAATTGTCTTCATATTTAAGTTGCTGTTTCTTATCCCAGCTTCTCTGAACTCTCTCAGGCAATAGAACTATCATTTATTCGGGGTTTTGGGTTTTTGCCTCAGTCAGTGGCTATTCAATTCTGGGAAGTTAGCAAATGTGCCCACTTCATCTAAGTAAAGCAGTAAATTAGAATAGTTTTTTTAAGGAAAAAAATAGAGCAAATTATTCAGTGTTGGAGTAGCTTGAATGGCATCTGTCTACATCTTTCATCAAAGACTGATAGGTGTTAATCAAAATGCAGGTAACATCTCCAAAACGTAAAAGGCCATCAGCAGGATCATGACACAAAGATTCTACATCTGTGCATGCAGCTCTGGTTGGGAGGTCTGTGTTCAAACGTGTACACTCATGGTTTCCTACACTGAGAAATGAGATCTCCTGCCTTAATGCTTCTTCCTACTTTTGCATGTTTGTGGTGTTACTTTGCATTTTTCCCTGCAGTTCTTTTACGCCAGGTGCCCACTACAGCTTCTTAGTCAAGTCTCTGGTCTGGTGTGTGATGTTTCGGTGCGGGAGAGAGACTAGGATGTTGTCCTGTATCAGTAGCAGGGTAGAAGGCTCCCTGCTTAAAGGACTTAATTGAAAGGTATATTCTGCAGTAGCAGTTGAGCATTATCGTCTATCCTTTGTTACGTGACTTTCCTGTCACATCCATCCATTGCATGACCTGATACATAGGTCTGATTTTAGGACAGAAGAAAAGAGGTCTGAAAATTAGTATTACTGAGCAAACAGCAGGCTGTTTGTTATTATTGTCATCTTTCTGTGCCTTGGAAATATGACCTATTTCCACTCTTCCCTGGATCCTCGGCTACTAAAACCTCTTGGCCATGTATTTTATTATTGTAGGTCTTTATCATGTTTGACAACTACTGTTTGATGGAACATCACTGATTTAACAAATCTTTGGCAGAAGAAACCTTTAAGTGAGGCACCGAGTATGAAAAGCCATTAGAAAAAACGCAGTATGTAAAAATACTGTGTCTGGCTGATTCCTGCTCTCAGCCCATTGTGCAGTCTGAATCTGACTAGAGAAATCTTCACGTGTTTAGGGAAAGAAATTTTTGAATAATTTCACATTTCCATTAAAATAGTTTTTGTCACTGACATCAAGTCAGCCTTCCTCCTTCCTGTCACTTCACCTGTCTAACGCTGCTTGCCATTGTGTGTCAGTCTAACTGGAAACTACTTTGTAAAGATCATGAATTAGTCCCATGTTGATGCTGTTCAAAAGGAAAAAAAAACATGGCAACAACAAACTTCCTGCGATTGCTGTTACTCTGTTCACATGACCAAATCAGTTACTTGTTCTGAATCTTTTCTTTCAAGGCTGACTGGTATGAAGCAGTGGGTTTGGTCTTTTCTCCATTGTGAATGTTGTACTACAAAAGTTTTGGGCTTCTCTTTTCTTCTTACAGTAAAGAAAACTGATAGTGACTGTAAATGTCTTGCAGTTTGCTTTTGGTGTTCCATTACATGTAACCGGTAGATTCAATATCTCAGTTATGAGAATAGCCCAAACCAGAATACTTAATTCTCAAGTGTATAAACATTCAACCCAAATACTGTATAATTAAAATAGTGGTTCCTTATTCTGTGAGCCATTGACAAGTTAAGGACAGTAAACCAGCTTTTCCCCTTTTTTCTTGTGGATGGGTGGGGAGGGAAGGAGGGAAAGAGGGCACTGAACTAGAGAAAATCATGGAAGAAGCTTAGCAAAGTACGCACAAAAAGAGTCTCAAATACACTATTTTCCTTCAGTGTTTTTAGAAAGTTCTATACAGAATATGTGTCTACAGTTCTTTTGTGGCTTTGAAAGCGTGGGAGTACTTTATGTTGTGTGTGACCCAGGTTTGATTAAACAAAGGAATATATAATGAAAACTAGTGTGAGGTCTCCTGGTTTTTCTGTTCACTGTTTGAAGTCCTCCTGGTCTGGCCCAGGTTGTGAAGGCTGTGAGGAGTAACCACTGATTGATCACCCACTGTTTTCATGAGGCAAAGCATTAATTTTTTGCATTTCAAAGGGCTCGATCAACTGGTCAGAAAGAAGTTTGGGGAATTTTACTATGTTTTTGACAGCTAATGACAAAAAGGGAACTATGTTGTCATCTGATACCAGTAGCGTGCTGTGGGACGGCAGACGTACTGCTCTGAATTTGTTTGGTGATGTCAGGGTGCTGACATCAACCCAGCTGTCCAAGGAATGAAATGGAAGAACTCTAGGTTAATGAGACATTGAAAGAATAGTGCTAGAGTTTCTCTAGTGTCTTAAACTCTGCTCCGTGTTTGGTTAACCTGGCATTTTTAGATTTTAGTTTAAGTGAAGCACTCCCAAAGAAAACAGAAACCCTTTTCTTGGCAAATAAAAATGATATAATTCTGTTTTCTTCTTTGCTAATATGCCTGCCTGAAAGTAATTTCAGTTTTTTTTTTTTTTTTAATTCCTGTCTTTAAATCAGAATACTCAGTTTGACATCATCGTCATTTCCACTGCAAACAAATGATCTCATAAAAATATTCTGAGGGCTATCCAGCAGAAGTAAATGTATTGTTTTAATGAAACAGTTATTGCTCTATGCAAATACGTGTAATAAAATAAGATATTTTATAATATCTATCAGATAAGAAGCCAAAATAATTCAAGCTGAAATCAGAATAGTTTCTAAGTAGAATGTATTAAAATGCTGGAAATGTTTCTGCAGTTTCTTAAGGAGATGAGAAGTTTTTAATTATTGTTATCAGGTATCTTACAACTTTTGCAAATTATGGAGAGTTATTTTGAACTCTTTAACAATTTTGACTGAGTTGCTGCAAGTCGCTGGCAGGTAAACCTTTACTGTTACAGTCACTGCCTTACATAAATGATTTAGGTCATCATTGGATTATTTGGTATTCCCACATGAAACTGCAAATTGTTTCCAAGTACCCTCTTTGATAGCTTCAACTTTCTTTTCAGGTCCTTAGTAAGAATGAAGGTCACATGCCCACAGTGGCCTGTGGCAACTGTGTAATCTCCTGGTATTTAAGCATTTGTTTATTGTTAATACTGAAGTTACAAATAGTAAAAGAATATGTTAAACTGCCTTTACTTTGTAATTGCCCTGTCTTCAGGGAGGTGATCTAATAATTTAAAACTGAAGCCCATATGATGGGAGTTGGACAAATGGTGATACTGTTGCTTGCAGGCAAAAGAGAGCATGTTTGCAAACTCATATTGTGGCATATGTGTTTTGAGATGACAGGTAAAAATCTTTAAGGGAGAGAGAGGTATTTTGTTATTTGAAAGTCCAGATTTTCCATAGTCAGAGGTTGACTAGCACGTGTATCTGGGAAGGTGGATAGTTACTGTGACTCCTTCAGCTGTCCCAGAGCACGGCCATGCTCCCCATAACCCAGTACTCCACGGTGCCGAGTGCTGTATAGCCAAAAAAGAAAAGAAAAAAAAAGAACCTATGCTTTTTTTTTTTTTTCTTATTGTTTCAAGTAGCACAGTGTTATTATTTGCCCAAGCATGTGTTGGAATGCTGCTGTTATTTTTGTTAGCTAAAAGGAAAGATTCCTGGCTGCAGGACTTAAGATTTTCTTTGAATCCCATCATTTATAGCCTTTAATAAGTTTGCTTTGTGTGTGTGATGCTGTTTCCATTGTGCAGTTGTCTTTGTTCTTTTTAAGGTTGTAGAATTGGATCTATGCTCACATAGGGATTCATGCCCACTCCCACACCCTTCCCAGTTCTCTGAGCTGCTGAGGTGTAGCATTTTGAAGAGTTGAATAGATGGATTTGATTATAAATAGGATCTTGAAAAGTGAACCTCTGCGTTCAAAGAAGAAAACACAACACCGAAACAAAATACATTTACCTGTCAGTTATTCCTACATAATTCCTGTCACGCAATTATTAGTCAAGACATGTAATGTATAGGAACTTTTCTCCAGCGCATTTCTTTCACTTGCTCCTTCACAAGCATGAAGTCACAAATAATAACAGTTAATCTAGCAACAACTTGAGACAGACCTTTCCACAAGTTTATAGGCGCTGATTGCACACCCAGATAATTTTTTTTCTCCTTATCACAGAATTAGTAGTTATCTAAGACCAGATCATTCTATTACAATACCCTTGTATGGCACTGCTCCAGGTTTGCTTTCTTCAAAGGGCAGCAGGTTTTTGTTTATTGCTGCAAACGATCCTGCTCATTCACTGGGACCTTGTGTCACAGTATAACTTCCATTGCATTGACATCTGGGAGAGAAAATCACTGAGAAACCTTTTGTAACACTGTTCAGGGTGTCTCTTCCTGTCATTGTTTGCTGTCTTGGTTCTGTGACTTATGAAGGTGTCAGATAAAGTGTGGGACCCTTCTTTTTAGGTTGCTGTGTGTACTGCATAGTATCAGGCACAGTGCAGGACTCTGAAGACGTTCTGTGGTGGTGCAGCATCATATCTGTTGTTTTGAATCTTTTGTTTGTGACTTGTTTTGGTAGAAGCATGTGATCATTTAGGCTGTAAAAGCTGCTTTCTGCCATGCCAGGGGCAGAGTGAACTTTTGGGTGTTGGGGGCTGGAGCTAGGAGCCAGGTGAAACCAGGAGTGATTTTCTCTGTTGAGCTGTGAGCAGTTGGGAACCTTGAGCACCATGAGCATGGGGACCTTGGAGAGGCTCATTAGTAGTTTGTATTGCATTCAGCAATGGCTCTCCCAGAGCTCACTGGGGCTCTGCATAGCTGTGAGACGATGCTTCCTGAAGGTGCCACCTTGTGAGAACCATGATGTTAAATTGCCTTCTGTCTTAATTGTGGCTTGCCCATTGCTTAATCCTGGTCCAAATACATATTTTATGCTAATAATATTGGGTGCCAGATAAAATTCATGCTGCCATAATAGTTTGCCACTTCTCCCTGACAATTTTTGAGTGATAACAAGTGTCTAATCTTGTGCTTCCTCCAGGAACTACTTTTGATCTTGCTGTTACACTGGAGAATTTTCCTATCCTTGCTTCTTTGGGCGGGATGACTGTTTTCCTGCCAGGTGTAAGCCTGAAGTTTAGCTCTAGAAGATGAATTGCTAGCACTGGGATGACTGTTTTTGGAAGATGAATGTGAGGCAGTTGATGTCTTGAGCTTATGGTCAGTGCACTGGTTGTACAGTAACACTGGTGTAAGAGAACAAACCCTGTGGGGATCAAAAGGGAAAGTCTAAAAACTGAGCTGAGGTAGCCACCAAATATGTTTTAGCAGGTTGATATTAAAAATGTTCAAATATGCCTCCAATTCCAAAAGGTATAAGGAAACAAAAGGGAAAGCAAAGTAAGAGTGTTAGCATCTATCATTCCATCCATCTATGGTGAGCAAGAGGCAGGTATTTTTGAAAAATACCCATGAGCTGATGGAAACATCATTTGACCATTCTCATTAGTAGCTCATTTGGAAATAAACTTTTTTCTGAAGAACCCCTAATATATCTTACATATAATTATTGCATTTCTTCAAGTGACTGGTGAGCTCTAGTTTGCTGAGATACATTGGGATATGTTAATATTACATAATGTCCATAGTAATGTAGCTTGCTTGTGTATCTTTGGATCACAGTCCTGAGGATCATCTGAGTGAAAACGTGTTGTAGAGGAGCTATGAGACAATAGGGAATATTATATGAGGAAGAAGATGGACTGATGCAGAGTACTGTAGCACTTTATGTTAGACAGGTAGAGAGAGTGATTGGAGAGCTGAGCTTTTTCTGATAGCAACATGAAGAGTGAAAAAGAAATTTCTGTTTTTCACAAAGAGTTGGTTTTCAGGTGTAGTTTCTCGCTGTAGTGTACTGCATCACATTTTGTTGTAGGAATGACAGCAATTACATCCTTGTCCTAGTCCAGAGGCTGACTACAAACTAAAAGTCCAGGTTGATCCTAACTGCATTTTCTGGTACGTGCTTAAAGTTTGGAGTGGATAGTATTGGTCACAGTATGATGCTTTTTTCTTTTTGTTAAACAATTTTGCTGAGCAATGACAATGCCTAGCTATTTTTACCTTAGTATTGGGCTAGTTTTATGGTCCTTCTGTTTTCCAGGTCTTTAAGCAGGAAAACTGTAGAAGTACACAGTCTAAATGTCTTTTTACATAGCATTAATGAGCTATTCTTGGAAATTCTTGTAGCAGTTTTCCTTAAGATATATATTACTCCCACTTTTGTTTCTGTACCTATTTGGAAGCATTGGACAAACCGGACAAGCATTTTCCTGTCTGTATGTGATTGATAACCATGTGTTGGTCCCCAATCAGTTTGCATGCAAAAATACTATGGTTTATTGGGTATCTCCCTGTGTGAGAACCGTCTTATGAAAAAGCCAGCTGCATTTGCTTTGGGACTTTGAAAGCAGGATCAAAGCTAGCAGGTAATTGCCCAATAAAGTAGGTCTGTTAACTTTGATGCACTTGGGGGAAGTGAGGCTTCCACTTACCATGGTGCAGGAGCCGGACTAGGAATTGCCCAGAGATTTATAATTATGACAGAGTGAAGATGGATGTGAATAGTTTTGCTTGAGATTTGCTGTCTCTGTTAGCTAGCAAATTTTGTTCTGCTTCACCATTGTGTGGGGTAGACTCAGCACAACTGTCTAGTTTCAGTAGCGTTTTTTCTGTAGCTCTGCATACTGAATCAGCTTGTAGGATCCGAGAAGACTTTGTTGATTAGTGTTAATAACATTTATTTTTATTAGCTTAGCTAGGTGTTATTAGACAAAGGAATGCAGTAACTGCTACTTAGTGTAGGGTTACACTTTTGCAAAATGTAATTGTAGTGTTCGACTCTGAGGATATGAACTGTTTTTAGAAAATAAATGTTTTTGTCTCAAGGCTGACCTGTGTTCTGACTGATGAGACTGAATGTGATAAAAGTACCCGCTTAGTAGTTATCAGCTTCTCTTACAGTGCTCCTTACCTTAAGCCTTTGGGTAGGTATGCCAAATGCCATCTGATTATTTTTTTGTAGGAGGAATACTTCGCTTACCGTTAGGGAGGTCTGGCAAGAAGGTCCTTTTGGTCTGCATTGTGTGCCAGCTCTCCTTGCAGTTGTGTGGTTTCCTGCTTGGTGAGCTGGTCCACATCTTGCCTGCAGGCTTCCCCGTGATGCTGAGTTCTGCATAGATTGCTTTCCATTTGAGATCACAGTCGAGTTCTTTTACTTGGATTCTGTCGTGCAAAAGGAACGACTGTGCTTTTGCTGAGGTGAGAATATGCTGAAGCATGCTGGGCTAACAGAAAATGGTTAGCGAGGCAGCTGAAACAGGAGACAGTGCCCTGGACAGATGTTGATGCAGAACACCTGTAACTTACGATGCTGTGTGTGATGAGGGAGAGTGACAAGGCAAGTTGCTATGTTAGAAGAATGATTGTGTATGTTTGTGGTAGTGTTAGAGTAAATATGGAAGAAGGTGATTCTCATCAACGTAAGCAAGTTAGTTGTATTTAAAATACAAACTGGAGTGTTGTTTTAGCCTAACACTTACACACTATTAATAGATTTCTGGTCTGAATTCAAACTTGGCCAGTAACTGCACTTTAACTGGTTTCTGATATTGCAGTTACTCAAACAAGAATGTAAGGTCAAACCCTGTCTTGATGTCCTTTGGAGTTGCATGTTTTGAGTGTATACGTATACTTTTAGCCAGAAGGAAACATTATAATGATCTAATCTGACCTCTTACATAAACTGGGCCACATGTGTTTGAGTCTTGCAGGTGGACTCAATACTTGTGATGAAACTGAAGAATACCTCTAGAAGACATGAGGTTTCCATCTTGATTTGAGGTCTTTTAGTGGTGCCAGATACAATCTTTAGTTGTAATTAAGAATTGAAAAACTTAAAAAAAAATAATCTTAATTTCAACATGAAGCTACTAGAGTTTACGATCACTTGTTAGGCCTTTCATCAAACATCTTCTCTCTGTATGTGCCCATAGATGGTGTTCTCTAGAATTAAACAGATTGAGCTCACCAGTGCCTGGCAGCAAGGCAGCTCTGCCACAGCTCTGGTCTGCTGCTTGGAGAAGGGCTGCTCTCCAGCGTCTTACCTGCTCGGTGTCAGGAGTTTTTAAAGATAATGGGGTAGAGGGGGACGTCTTTACCTCCATCAACTTTATCCTTTGTACTTGAGCTGTATTCAGGTTAAACCGTGAGGAAGAAACAGTATTAGAGATGTTTATCTCTTTATCTTTGGTTAAGACTTGCTGTTGTCCCAATAAACTTTCTGGAACATTGTAGCAATACCGAAGTGTTCCTGGATCCCCATCGCCTTTCTACTCTATCCAAATGGTGGCTACTAAAGTGATCTTTACCATAAAGGTGAGAAGGTCAGACATTTTATATTTGCCATTAGGTTAATGCAATATTGGCATTAATTCTGATTTTCCAGCTGCCCTTTCCCCCTCTTGCCTACCAATGTTGTTGTTCTTTACTGGGTGGAGCACACTCTCTACTTTTATTAGTCCTTTTGTATCTTTTGATATCACATACCATCTGACAACTTGGCCTTGTGTGTGCCAAATATGTTAATAGAGTTGATGAGAAATGTAACATAGTTTTCTTTGGTAATATAGTTTTCTTTGATTCCCAGTGGATTCTGTTTTCTTGTGTTGTTGTACAGTTACATTTTTCTGGGAAGAGTCTGTTTGCATTTGTTGTTGAGGGTGGAGGTGAGACTGAAAATGCATGTCAGTCTAAATTGAGCATAAGTCAACAAGGAGAAGAGAGCTCTGCTGGAGAAAATGGGCTAAAATTAAGATCAAGGTGCAAGGGAGTCTAAGGATATGAACAGCTCCAGTGTGCAAATCCACCTGTGTGTTACTGTCCCTCACTTACAGAGTTTTCCCTTTCTCTGTACACCCTCTGTCTCCCTTTGCTGAACATCATTGCTAATGGGAGGGATTTGGTGTTTTTAAATTAAATTCTTATATTGCCTGAGATATATGTTGCTGACTGGTTCTTCATACACAGAATAATGCACATATACACATAGTTATGCTGGCTAAAACTCTCAAGTATCTACTTTAGGAATGAAAATCCCTGCTGACATTTTCTGTATGTTATCCCACCCTTTTTTGTAGCATGTCCTGACTTTGTTATAATCCTGCACTTCAGTTTCTGTACTCCATGTTGTCTCCTGTTTTTTCAAAAATTGCTCGTTTGTTGGGGAGCTTTCTTCAGTGAACCTTACTTAATAAAAGTTACTGGTTTCTTTTAAAGTGTTAGTGTTGGTTACCAAGCACCTCTTTGTAAAGAGCAGTGACAAACATTTCCCTCAGATCTGCTTTATCAAATGCCTCCTCACACAATTAGAGAGATGTCATGCCTACCAGCTCATAGGTGGTTTTATCTCAGGCTGGTTTTTGTATTTATGAAGAGAAGATAAAGTGAAATGGTGAACTCTTTCCAGTAACAAAACACATCACCTAAGCTCAGTTCTATGAAAATCAGTAAATAACACCTGAGTTGACGGAAGGAGAAGCAGCTTGTGTCTGTGGGTCATTTTTCATAAGGCATGCTACCTGTTGGCTTGCAGTCTTGGCCTCAGGTTACTTAGCCCACCTTCAACTGCTAACATAACTGGGAACAATTTTCAGAATGGTATTGAAAGTGATATTTTGACCTTTTCCAGAAGGTCAGAATAATAGTAAATGCTAGTAACGCCTGTCATCATGATCAGTTCTTGTGTCTGTGTGTGCAGCTAAAGCGTTGCCCACAGCTGGGGATGGATGAAAGGCTGAATTAAATACTTCCCTTAGCACTGGTATCAGCTGCATTAGCACTGGTCCTCCTGAAGCTGTAACATAATGTAATAGAGGCTCTTTCCATTCCTTGGGATCAAATAGACCTTTCAAAATGGAGGTTGGAGTGACACATGAACGAGTCCATTACACAGTGCTAATCATCATCCTGATCTCCTGTTTCCTGGGAAATGGAAGAGCATGGAAGTAGACTGCGGGAAATAGAGGGAAGCCAGGGTCTGCAGCTTCTGCTTGGGCTGCCGGTCTGCAGTGCTGCTGTGCATTCATTGACCTGGCCAGCTGCAGCCTGTCTTTTAGTATATGGTTTGAAAGAAATTTGCTGTAAAAAAACCTCCCTAAATCCCCTCATAATCAAAAGGGGGCTGAAAAATGGCAGCTGGGCTGTGAGCACATTTTGTCTCCCAAGTTGCCCAAGATGGTTAATGTCTGAAAACCAAAGGAAAATGAGTGGAAGTTCAGCCATCAGCACGCACCCTTTTCCTTGGTTCTTTTCATCCCTGGTTTTTTTAGGCTTAGATTTCTGGGACAGTATAAAATTTAAACTTTAAGGCAGGTTAAGTGTGATACCAATTATATTTTTAATGGATTCAGATGTTTGAAGTGTCTTTTGTTTGGTTGTATAGTGGCAAGATTCTGCATTGCAGCAGCGGAGAAATGTTGGGGTTTTTTTCTTTTCACAAAGTTCCCAGTTCCTCTAGAGTACCAGATTTTTACAAATAAAGTTAAAGTAAATCTCTGCTTACTACACAGTGATTGCATTTAGGACAGCTTGTTCTTTAGAAAATACGCATTTTTAGATTCCCAGCTTCACAATTACACTTTGATTTTTTGCAACTGCCTCCACATGGATTTCTGTGCAAACAGAATTGGGACTCCAGCTGTGGACTCTGTCAGTTGAGTCCTAGCATAACTTCAGGTGTGGTTTTTCCCATTTAAAAAAACTTATAAAATTTTATAAGAAACCTTATTCATACACTTTTCTAAAAATACACTGGCTTTTTTTTGCTGGGGGGGTGGTGGTTGTCTTTTTTTTTTTTTTAAGTTTTTAAATGACCCATTTAGGGTGAGGAAAAACTTACTAAAGGTTCTTCATTAAATGTACGTATGAGGATATAATGCTGTTGTACAGACTTACACAAACTACTAACATTTTCTGCAGTAGTCTAGTGTGCTACTACAAATGCACTTGCAATCATATTCACCTTTAAAGTCTACCATTGCTCTGAAGAATCAAGAAAGTAGGTAGTCATGTTTTATTGATAACATTTCTGATGTTTAATTCTTAGGTGAGGGTAAGATTTTATGTCTTGCCTTTTGTCTGTTTATTCCACATTACAGAGATTTTTCACAAGTTTTTTTAAAATCCAGGTTTGCTTGCAAAGTATTTTTTTTTTTAATTAGAAATAGATTGATGTGCTGAATTGACTTATTGGATGATGGTTATTATGTTGGCAAGTTAGATTTTGTCAAAGTGTCCTGAAGAAAGAAAGGGAAACTCTATAGCAGGCACAGACTGAGAGAATGAATCCTCTTACTAGAAAAGCAGCAAATGGATGGCACAGTATGTCAACAAGGAAAATACTGATGGGCTTACTCTATGGTGGATATAGAATATTTTTTAATTCAATGCTTTTGGGAAAAAATTCTAATTACTTTGGGTTTGTGGTGATAAATGTAACTTAGATTTTAGTTGGAACTGGCTGGTTGTCTGATCTGCAGAAAACTCTAGATACTGTGCTTTCTGAATCTCATCAAAAAGGTCTACGCTGTAAGTTTAAATAGTGTAAAATGTTGGAATTAGGAGGTAGAAGTACCAGTAAACCAAATAATTACATTGGAATTCAGACTTTTAGGAAGTTGCTGTCTTGGACAAGTTTGTAAGTCTGAGTATTTCATTCTTGCCATCTATCAGTTGGGGGCTGCATATGGTACTCTGAAATCCTTAGATGAAAGATGCTGGAAGTATAAAAATCTGTACGGTAAAGATGGTAAAATGCCGAATCCCAGCAGAGAGGTATGTTGAAAAGATTTGATACTTGAATATCTTTATGACTTGTTAATGTGCGCTTGTTTAAGAATTGCAGGGTCGCATAGGGAAGCAGTTACAACAGAAATGATGAATAAATAACTTAGTGTAAATGTGAAATAAGTAAAATAAGCATGGCCAGCTAAAGCAGTGCTTAATTTATCTAAGGTGAACATTTATTTTCACCACTTGTTCTGTTGTTTGAATTCTTCCTTTTAAATGACACTTTGACATCTTTTGTATAAATTATGCATATTAATGTAATTGTATTTACTTGTAGGTGGCTCTAACCAAGAGAGCTGATCCTGCTGAGTTGAAAACAATATTTTTGAAGGTATGTATAAAGTAAATATTTTACTCTTTCTGCTTAAATTTTTCATATCTTTTGCTTCTTTATTGCAGCATACAACTCTTGATAGTTTTTCCAACCATTAATCATTCACTGTATTATTACCATGTTAGACTTAAATACCATTATCAGAATTGAACAATGCTCACCAAGAAGTCAGATACATTCCTGAGTGATTACTGTATTGACTCAGAAGTATTACTATCTTAGAAAAAACCCCCATTGTTCGGAGAATGGGGTGGGAGTTTCAGTATTGTTCCTACACATGATAAAATGTTCGTGTAGACACCTTGCTGTTAGACCATTTGGTAAACTTTTTTCTCCCATCCTTGCTTCCTTCCTTCCTGCCTGCCTTCAGGGTTATCTCTTCTTCTCCAATTTGTATAAGTGTTGGGAAGCTCACCTTGTGAAGTGGTGGGCATATTTATTATTTCACTAAAATTCCTTCTGTTTGCCTACTGAAGAAGTATGCAAGCAATTAAATGACTTGTGTACTTGTATACTTGAGAGATGTGTACTTTAGTGTTTTGCTGGAATATGGCTTTCTTTGACCCTTGTCCTAAATTTAAATAATTATTCCTAACTTTCCTAAGATTTATTAGTACAGTGTCTGTATTAGTTTGGTAGTCTGGTATGAAAAACGAGTATAGAAATTGGTGTGTCTGCAGAATATATGTGAGGTAGGTGTCGCAGTGCTACAGGGAGCTGTTGTATCTGAATCACTTTTATGAAGGGGTTGAGTGCCTAAGAGAGCTCGTACCTTTCCAAGTTCCTCCCTTCACCTTCCCTCTCTCCAGCGTCATGCCCCACTCTCCATGCACTTAGCATGTTTTCCATTGTCCCTTGTGAGCTATTATTAACAATATGTGTAGGTGTCACTGTGTATTGCCAGTATTTATAGTTTTATCATATACTGTCAGTATTTATAGCTCTGAAGTCAGATTTTCAGTTGAGAAAGCCAGGATTTAACTTATTAAGTCCTGGAACTTGTATCTATAAGGAGAGTAAAAAGACTCTTGAAAAAGAATGGGATAATGGGATTTTCAGAGGCAAATGCTTGAAGAGCAGGAGCAAGGCAGCAGAAAAGGCAGACAGGGAGTAGACCGTCGACCCAAGAAGAAGGTAGCATTGAGGAAGGGAATAAACATGGTAGAGGGAAGCCTGATCCCCTCTGCAATGTGAGGCAGCGCTCAGTTGAGGTGAGGGTGTTGGTTGGGTTGCTGAGAATAGTGTAAAAGTTGTTTCCTACCTGCCTGTGGGTATTCATCTCTCTTGCGTTTCTGAAGATTGTAGCTCCCTCACGTTTCAGTTTTGGTGGATTGAACGGGTCATGGTTGAGCACACTAAATACCACCTCCAGCTCCTTTTTCATCCTTCTCTGCTTCCCCTTCCACTTAAAGAAGGGGTCTCAGTAGGCGAAGTAATGAAATATGACCTGAACGTTTTGTTCAGTGTAATACAGAAATTGTTGTGCCGCTTACTACTGAGAAGGAAAAAGGATGAGTGAATGTAGTATGTTGTTTTTTGCTCTACAGAGAAGCGACGGTGGCCAGAGTGTTAATTAAGCTGCTTCAGATGGTTGTAAGTGGTGAGGCCAGTACAGTTGCTTCTGCAGATTGTGGGATCTTCACTTGTAAAATAACTTGACAGCCATTCTTTCTACTGCAGTTAAGAATTAAAAAACATCATTCCCAGGTAGGAATGGTAGCCACTGTGTAGAAATAAATATGAAGCTATCAGTTTAAATGCAGTTGATTACAGTCAACTTTTAGCATTTTTAATACATCAAACCCCCACTAAAATGTTTGCAAATCTTATTTAAAATGGGGTTGAACTGGTTAATACTTGACTATCTAAAATGTATGGAAATAAGTTACCAAAAAGCTATTAAGGACTATTGTATAATACCAAATTCTCTGTGACTATAATTGCCGAAGTGGGGAAAAATGCAATTGTAAAGAAACATTTTTTAATGTCTCTCCTCCAAAACCAATAGAATTGATGTTTTTCTCTTTTTGTTATGATAATTTCCAAAAGTAACTCTACTTTTTCTAAGTCTTCTACCATAACCCCTAAGAGATTAGATTTTAGTCAAAGTGATCAAGCTGACATTTTCCAAGGTCATTTTCTATATGTAGTATAGAGTACGTGATTGGATTTCAAATACACTTGAGTAAATCACAGTGACAAGAAACAGGGGGACACTGAAACCTTGTGCTGTTTTCTGTTATTGAGTGCCCTAGCAGGGGGTTAGCCTGGAAGAAAAAAAAATGAAATATAGAAGCATAGGCTGTATGACTTATTTGATTTGTTTCTCAATAGCAGCTGTGTTAAAAGTTTTTGAGGCTGGGATTCTGAAAGATTCTGTCTCCCTGCAAATGATTACATTGAAATCAATTGATCTGCTAGTTCTTATAAAAGTATACAATTGAAAATTCCTTGCAATGTATCAACTAGAAAGCTTGCGTTACGAACAGTGTCTATTGAAACATGAATCTTTAAACGCTAACCAATATATACTGGTTGCTATGCCAAAGCAAGTTATGTTTTGTTTGGGCTTGCTTCTCTGAAACCTTGTTTCTTGAAGATATTGCTGTACCTTAAGACTGTACTTATATAGCACTAGAATAAAATAATCTACTTACTGTTACACTTTGGCATCCCTTGGAGAGTTATATGCCTACAGCAGGTATAACGGTACTCTGCAGGCACCAGTGTGGCTCTGTGAAATGAAAACTGGCAGTTTCCTTCCCATAGCAGAGCCATAGCAATGTAAAGCAAAACATGTGTCTTTGAAGTACACTACAAAATAGCAGTAGGCATCTAATTTATTTATTACTTTAGTGTGGATAATGCTCTGTGGGGAGCTGCAACAATGGTTTATCATCCTACCTTACCTTAAAACAGAGTAAGAAATTAACGGTTGCTTTTCTGTTCTCAGTGCACACTGTTATCCTGTTTCCCTTAAAGCAAACACATAGTTATGCAAATGTTGCTCAGGATTTCTTTTCCTCTTGATTATTGTCCTTCTCCTTTTTCTTTTCTTGAAAAACATTTTTTGCGGTTGATTTCAAGTTTATCCTACAGAAAATGAGGGCTTTAAACTTTCAGGGATGACTGAGGAATCAGGGTAAGGGTGGTAAGGAGGGCAATTTTATTTATTTATGTACTATCTTAAAAATATTTTAATATTCCTTTTCCTTGATATCTAACATGTTACTGGAGGCTTCCTTTGGGAGCAAATATGCTTGGGTCTGTCGAGTGCTGTTTCTGGAGTAGTATGCCAGTAACTATGGTATAAAGCAGGAGTAATGTATGCCGGCGGTGTTTGGTAAGGTCTTGGACCCCTTTTCTTCTTTCTGCAGTATGCTGAAGTGTCCAAGTTCTTGCTTTCTCTTACATTTTTCTGCAAATGCTTATCTCTGGCCTCCTTTCAGCAGTTCAACCAAGGAGGAATATCTGTAGGTTCTTCTCTAGTTACAGACCAGCCGCGGCTGACGGTGATGTGGTGGAGTTCCTCCAGAACAGCACCCCCAGGTGGACACTCCTGTGGGATCATCTCCACTAGCACTGTAAATTCATTTCACAGGTGTAAACCTACCTCCTCATCTCAAAGGAGTAATTTCAGATGAATAAAATACGCTGGAGTATCCTGTTGCTGTTATAGTTTCAGTGGGCCGGAGGTGCCACATACATGTTTGCACATGTGCTTCTTGTTCAACTTCAGAAAAACATTTGGTACTGAAGTATTAACTCTTTCTAGACTACCATGGAGAAATTGTTGACATGATAAACAAATAACTGTATATCTGCCATACTTCTGGCTGGGAAGCCCAGCCTTCAGCTGCTTGAGTAACTCCCCACTTACTCTCTCCTGTTTGGGTGTAGGCTGTAGGTTCTTCGGAGCAGAACTGTCTCATCTGCTGTAATGTAAGCCTGCTCCTGATTGGAAACTATGGTAATGGTAATAAATACCTGGAGAAGGATGTATTTGAGGCACTAAATATTGTATTCATTTAACAGTATGCAAGTGTGGAGAAGAATGGCGAATTCTTCATGTCTCCAGATGACTTTGTCACACGCTACCTGAAGATAATTGGAGATGGTTTGCCTAATGCAAGCACTGTACAGCTCCTTGCAGGTGTGGTGGATCAGACGAAAGATGGGTAAGTGGGTTTTTGTGGTTTTTTCTTTTTATGTTGTTCATTTAAAAAATACAAAAAACATTCTTCCAAAACAATCTGATCTCCGAAGGGTGATGGGGTTTGTTTTTGCTTTTTGCTTTTTTTTTTGGCCTGCAGATACATAAAGGAATACAGGAGTGTTTTATGTGGATACTGTAGAAACAATGTTTTGGGCTGCACGTACCATTTAGCTGAGCAAACCATTTTCTGTCTACTATATATTTTTAATTCATTGAACCTTTCATGTTTTTTGGCTGGCTCCCTAACTCCCTCTTTCCTTTCCTTCCATGAGTCTTTCTGTCTCTGTTTACTTTATGTATTTGTCACAAACACATTCAAATAGCAATCCAGAATAACTTTAGATGGTGTAGGAAGAGATCGTAGAAAAAAAATTGTCCTGCTTTGTTTTGCTGTAGCACTGCTAAAGGTTTTTGCCACTGTTTTTTCCCTTAAGAGGGAGGAGTAGCTACTAAGGTATTTAGGCAGCCACTTTGCAATCTTGGGAAGACGGCAGTGAAGTTGGTTGCACATGGTTTGCATTTGAAAGGCTGACTTTGCCAATAGGCAAGATTAGCTACCCCTCCATCTTCTTCCCCCCTTCTTTAATGAAATCCTAGCTTTTGCTTTTGGTACTTGCCCAGGCAAGCTGTCTCTTCACCCATATGAATGCATTTTTTGAACCCTGCCTTTAAAGTATCTTTAGAGAAACTTTAGAATAATTAGCTATGGACTTAAAGTCTGTAGTTGTGGCATTTTTAGAAACCCAAAAACTTCAGGCATGACTCATATCAGTGGTTACAGAGAGTAAAATGTGAGATAAATAAAGCATGACTAGAGAATGCAGGCTTCCTAGGGAACAGATGCATGCATAACTGAGAACTTCTGCAATAGTTTCTGTGCTCGTGCTCTCTCTTCTGCTCAGCCAGCCTCATGTATCTGACAGCCAGACACCTTAAACCTTGCAGACAAGTTAATGTGATGATTGTTACCCCTGGTAAAAGAGTTCTGTAAAAGGTTATGTTGGTAACGTTGGCATGGTGGCAGCAAGAAAGTGGTGGCTTCAGATAGCGTTTGACTGAAAACATTAAACATTTCTCAGATTTCTTCCCTTGGTTCGATGCCTGCAAAAACGGCATTTTCCAAATTGCACGGCTTCAAATCCATTTTGTAATAAGAAGATTGAGAGTATAATCCATACCTTGTGATTTGGATCTCCCTCACAAGCAGCAGTTGGTGTCAAGAAGAGCAAAATGTAAAACTGTAGCTTATGTGAACTTGTTGACAAGTTAGGATTTCATAACTTGGCATGATCTTGCAGGAGTTTTGTGGTGTAGTATTGAGGCTTCTAATTGCCGCTTTCTGTCATGGGTAGGGACTGTTTCTGCAGTCCAGACTGTGCAGTGACAGGGGACTGCATGTTCCTAACATGTCTTTGGAGAGTTTCTTCTGGTATTCAGGCTGTCTTCTTGTTTAGCTGCTATTCTAATATGTGAAAGAATGGAGAAAGTTCAGAAAGTGAGTAGCATTCATCTCTCTCTAACCTGGCATTATAGCATTTTTTGCCACATGTCCAGGCATTTGTACCTTGTTCTAGTGGTATATAAAGTAATTCGCAGAGTGATCAACTGAAGCAAGGGTCACTTGCTTTTTGGTTCCTGGAAGGAAATCTCCTAGGGATGGCAATAAGACCTACTGGTCTTCTCTACTGAATTCTTTCCAACTTGGCAGTCCAGAGCTCCTAATTTTAAAGTGAGGTACAAACCCGCTTTTGTTAGTGTTCATTTTTAATAGGCTGGTCAGTGTTTAGAGACTTACACATGTTAAGGTCATGAGAGTCTGTTCTATAATTCAGCTTTATTTCTAGTGTGAAGTAGAAGGTAGCTTGCAAGAGCAAGGACAAATTAATTTTGTTGTAATGTTAGTGACTTAAAGTCGAGTGGTTCTGAAAATAGTGCTAGGATATTTCTAGAAGCATTTATCTGCTGTCTCAGATCCCAGTTTTGCTCTGAAGAAGCATCTGTTCTTCATGACTGGTGAGCATGACCACACTTCACCAAAAGGGTCTGAGCCCAGAATCACCAAGATTGTTCCTAGCACTTTTTAAAACGTTTTTTAACTCCTTCTGATATTGGTGAGAAGTTAGGTATAGGTACCAGTGTAATCAATGGGAAATACTAAAATGGGTAGGTCACACAGGTGAAAAGCAGACAGCACAAGAGCTTCAGACTCGTGAGCAGAGCAAAAAGGTGGGCAAAGAGTCACTTACACCAGAACTGAAGAAGTCCTGAGCATGAAGTGTGAAGAACAGTAGCTTTTATGTACAATCTCATTGTGGTTGCTGTGAACAAAATCTCTCATGTAGCTCTAGCACAATTCCTGCATTGCCAGAGATTAAGGTTTTGAGGGTATCTACAGGAGTTGCTGGTGGTGTGACAAAGGTACAAGATCTCTTCAGGCAGGCTCTGGTGTTCAGTGAATATTTGTTGCCATGGGAGCAAGTTTTGCCTCCATCTTAAGTCAGGGCATAGGGTTATTTGGAGGTAGGCTTTCCTTCTGTCCTCTTACGGAGGCATCTTTTTAAGGTTTCCTTTAAGAAAAGGAAATGCTTTTCTTGCTGATGGCCAGAGAAGCCTTTCAAAGCAGCCGATCAGTAATAACACAGATTTTTTTAAAAGTGTTATATCGCATGGCTGTAGTTTGTATGAAATGGACTTAAGAGCCCTGACTGATTCCTAGCCTTAAGCTTCTCATTCCTAAGTTTAGTTGAAAAAAAATGCTTAATTTGGGTTCAGCTGGATCAGAAACTCCCCCCAAATACAGTGGCTTTCTCAAGGCCTATCAGCAACAGGCCAGGCATTTTCCATCCTGCCTACTGTAACATATTTTTTTCAGTCTTTTGTTGTACTTTTAAACATCTGTCTAACAAAATAAGTATTTACTGCACATCTCTGGGCTGTAGTAACTAACACTTTACTGAGAAATACTGTATGCTTTATTTTTAGAAAGGACGAACTATTCAAAAATAACACTTGGAAATACCAGCATTTTCCATTATTATTGGATATAAATTTATCCTCTAATGCAGCAATTTACACTATACTTAGTTTACCTAGGTTGCAGCGTAAAATAATAGATGTAGCTTCAATTTGTGTCCCATTATGTTATCATGTTTAAATTGCTGATACAGTAAAAACATATGCATTGATTTCTGAAGAAACCTCTTCATCATTGTAATATGTGCATTATTACAGTGGGTAATGGCTTTTTTACTTTGCATGGCTACATGCGGATTTCCTCTGGTGGGAATGCATCATGTCTGTGTGGTGCCCAGATACCATGGGTGTGAGCACCAAAAGAAGCACGGAAGAAAGGAGAGAGTAGTAAATAGTGGTCTTGCTGCACCATACCCAGTTGTTGTCTCTTTGCACTGTAGCTCTTGTGTGTGGATGTTTTTAAAATACCAGGTTTTCAACCTTCTTGAATAAATTATGCAGTGTTGGCACTGTTAATGAGGATGTTGAAGGTGAAGGAAGACTGATCAGTTGGGTAGGATATCTTCAAGACCGAAGTAAAATTTTGTAAACATTTCAGCTTCCTCTCTTTGCGCTGTTAAAATCACTGGGCTTTTCTCTGCTTTTGTAACATAAATGAGCACTTGTTTAGTTAGATAAAATAACTCTTAAGTAGTATATTGAAGTCCATGTTAATATGTACTGTTTAGTGACACCTAATGATATTCAGTGGAGGGTTATGCTAAACCCAAAAGGGTGATGCTAAACTGGAGAGAAAATGTGTTACCCAGGCAACTACCCTTGTGCAGTATAGAGAAGTGAGCATATGGCTATGTAGTACACATTATTTCAGCATCTTTAAGCATTAAGAATCACACGTGTAATTGACTGTGAAAAATTACTGCTCAGTTACTGTATTGTATGGTCATAATAGAAGTAAATGAATACGTCATTGTTGTTAGAATAGATCTGTTGGGAATCACTAGCAGGCTAGTCTACTTAGGGAGCAAAAATACAATAAGAAGAAAATAGCTGGTTTAATTAACATGTAAAAATTGGGTTAATTTGAATTCAGCTGGCACAGCAGATATTAATGTATCTTCTTTAATAGTCTGGCTAGAACCACACAATTTGTACACTTTTAATCTTCCTAGTACTATGAATAATTGTTTTTAAAAATGAATATGGGGTTATTTTAAGCATCTATCTCTGACTTATTAGGGGGATTTATTACTTGCAAGTACTGACAAAGAATGCTTCTACCAGTATAAAATCTTGTAGCAGTGTTAATACATGAAGCTTTAATCAAATCCAGCCTAATAACATAGAATACGTTATTAGCATGGTGCTAGGATTCTGCTGGGATAGGTGCTGTGTTTCTTTTCTGTGCTCTCATCACTGTGTTGGGATCTGTTGGTAAGGACATATGCTGGTTGTTGTTTCACATGAAAAGTGGCTTTATCAAAACGGTGTTGGCAGATATTTTACATTTTTAATTCTAAACAACCCTATTCTAGAGTCTTGTTGCCTGCTGTCTATTTTGTTCTTTCTGTGTGTGGGCTTTATAATCCTTGGGACAGAAGAATTCAGTGCTTTGTATCTGGTTGCTGTTGTAGAAGTTGTCAGGTATGTAACCAATAGTAATGAATAATAATGAGCTTTTATAACCTGTAAGTCACACAGTAACAATAAATATGCGTAAATGCAAAACTAAATAGGTTGTGATGTATTGGTTTAAAATGGAAGGAAATGCTGCATTTTAAAAAATTTCTTTTGGCTTAAGAGAAATGGAAGTTTTCTTCCATTTAAAGACTGAGTATCTGTGTATTCTGTGTCTAACAGTGGGGAGTACTGAGAGCTCCCAAGGAGCTTAAAATAAATGACTCCATGGCCTGCCCATGTGCTAACGTGCATATGTAGTAAGTCATTGGCTTCTTTGCCAGTAAAGCTTAAGGCATGCTTATATGTTCACTGGCATCATCAATTGTGATTTTAATATTAATAATACCTGAGGAGGTTTCTTTTTATTTATTTCTCACACTCCATAATAATCTATGGTGGCAACTTCCCAGAGCTAATTTTTTGTTAGGTTATTTCTGACTCTACATATGCTTTCTCTTACTTCTATTTAGTGCATATATATTGAGAGAGGTAAAGTAGAACAGCTTTTTGGCCTTCTCTGTGCCATGTTTTTTTTTTAATGTCCTCTTTTGTTCATCTCCTCGTGTTTTCCTGTTCTTCACGGAAATTGGCTTCTGTTACCCTGTGGATGTTCGGCTGCTGATGTGCAGCAAGCACACTTCTGTGTGACTTGAAATTAATTCCTAAGACAGGGTGACTGGAAATTGCTCTATGGTCATGGGTCATCATAACTTGATGGAATGAATATCTTTTCCAACCTGTTCAAACACTTTGTTCTTCACTGTTATTGCATACTGAGTGGAAGTTTTCACTGAACCAGCTGCAGTGTCATTTTGAGTAGGAGTCCTGAGGATACAGTTAGTTTCTAATAGGAAAAAAAATTGTTTTTGTGTGTTTCTTGACATTTGTTACACTGAATTTTGTGCTTCTCAGAAATAAATCTTTGTTCCCCAGCTACTGCCATGTGAACCCATTAAAGCTATGCGCTTGCTATGCTGACATAAAGCAGCCTCAAGAGAGGGCAATCTTAAACCTCCCAGACTGCCAGCGGGCCCTGCAGCCACACATTTGAAGACGATTTTAAACTGTACAACCTAGACATTAAAGAAGTAGCAAAACAGACAAATGGTTGGCTTTTGCCTCTTTAAGAATAGGAGTTTGATCTCCATTTGAACTCTTGGGTGTGACCGAGAGAAATTAGAACTGCTCAAGGTCTTTGCTATATCAAATCTACCGCTGGAAGCAATGCCAAGTTGTCTAATTATGTATTTCTGCTTATTAACTAACTTAAGGAAGGGCACCTCTGCTTTTATCTCTGCACCGCTACTGCGCTCACATATTGGGAACCTGGCTGTAATGATGAATTTGAATAAACTGCTCTTGGGCTGAGGAAGAATGTGCAAACTACTGCTTGAAATTTGTGACTCAACACGCAGGACTGGAGGGCTGTGATGGATGACTAATAAGTTGCTAGCAAACAGATAACATTCTGATCGGTTCCTTCTGAAGTGACTGGCAGCATGTAGGTCTTGAATGGATTTGCCTTACAAAAGCCTTAAGTACTAAGTCTTGAGGGAAGTTACTCATATCTTTATTGGCTCTCTGCCTTGCCAGTGGAGGGAGGTAGGCTCCCCCAGAGGGCAGTTCAGTTAGATATTAAAGCTGAGGTGAGTAGCCACGCTGAGCGCTCTGCTTATTTTATGTTCTGTTGCGACTTGCTGAGAGGAATAGTTCCTTGTTGAAGAAAGTCATTTCCATCTAGTGATATAAAGGCCTCCTGACAGAGCTGGTGATAGGGCATTTTAGGATAAACTTTAATCCCTATTGATAACATTTTGCACACATTTTGATTGTGATCTAATTTCTCTTGTATAGCCTATGTTATATTGTATTTCATTTTTCTGCAAGCAAGTGGTTTCATAGCCCTTCTTTTTCCTTCATCCCTTAGGTTGATATCATTTCAAGAGTTTGTGGCATTTGAATCAGTCCTGTGTGCTCCAGATGCATTGTTCATAGTAGCCTTTCAGCTGTTTGACAAGACTGGCAAAGGAGAAGTTACTTTTGGTAAGACTGTTCTTAAATATACACTCTTAATTTAAAAATCCCTACTTACACTAAACTCTATTTCACCTTCTGTTACCATCGGAAACACAGTGATTGGTAGTGGAACTACACTAGTGCCAAGCAACTTTCTGGCTGAGTTTTTTTAATCATTTATATGTGCACAATATGAAGTCAAGGTCACGGTCGTCTTCATGGTTTTCTCTGGAACTGGTCACTTCTCTTTTTCTCTTCCCCAGCATGCTTGTGCAGGTCTTCAGAATAGCAATGAAAGGTGACTATAGGAAATAATTGTAAAACCGCAAGAAAGTTGCCAGAAGACTTGGGTGAATGTTGAGTCTGAAATTACCCTGAATTATTTTTTGTTTAAATTGGCTATATTTCAAGCTGGCTTCCTTTTAAGGCTTAAAACTTTATTCTGTGAGATTTTACAGTAATAAATCTATTATTACCCCCTGCCCCGCCCCCCCGCCCCAAAAATTCATCTGTGCATTGGAAGTGTGGTGTTTGTACTGACAACATGAGAAATACTCAAGCCAGTTTAAAACTTGGTTATGGGGACTGTTTATTTCTACATACCATAGAGACAGCTCTTGATATCTGCAGGACTGTCTGCCACCTGCCTAATGATAAGGGCCATTCTGTCTGGAAGAAGGATTCAGAAATCAGCAGTTTTTAATAACTTCAGACATTGAGCTTGCACTTCAGAAAGTATGGAGGATTTTTTTGCCTGAAGTACCTACGCTGGATAAAATTGCTGTTTCTAATCTGCTGCATTTGGACATGGTTATTCATATGTTTCAAGTTTTATTAATTGGTTGTTAAACAGTTTTAAGTAAAAGTAAAGTTGGATGATACTAACTCTTTGTCTTTCCAAAATGTATGATTCACATGTCCTTTGTCTTTTGCTAGTATTCCCCACACATGTTTTATGCTCAGTTAAAAAAGCCCTTCCCTTTCCATTTGAACTGACAAGATCCTGTTACCATTGTATTCCTTCTGCCAATCTGTATTTGAAATTGCGGCTGGCGAGAAGACTTTCTGTCTCTTCTTGTGTCTGTTTTGGTTTTTCATTATTTTGGTTGTCTGTTGAGGTTGTGAAAGATGTGCTTTTTGTGTGCAATATTACTTGTTAGAACAGCTTTTTAAAAATTACTACAGATGTTAAAAGATTTGAAAGAATTTCAGGAAAAAAGTTCTGCTGATCATAACCTTGATGAAGGAAGTATTTTGTGCCTAACAGTCTTGTGCATGTGTGTGGACAGAGAGGCAACGAGAGACGGCATGCTTTTAAATCAGGAGGGCACGCATATTTTGTGGAGGTTTTATTCCAGTGCAGACAAACCAGGGTTCCTGGAATGCCTGTGATGTGCAGGTTCTTGTCTGCGTCAAAGCCCACCCCCCCCCACCCCACCCCCCCCCCCCCCCGGTTGCTTGGAGCGTTTGTTAATAATCTAGGAAGAACTGTAGTTGTTTGATGTGAATGCTGAATCAGTTTGTCTTAACTTTTTAACTCTTGGCATTCTTGTTTGTATTTTTCCTGCTGGCAAATGCTTCCCTTGGGGTTTGACATAGTGAGTCAAGGGATTTGTTTGGCATTTGAAGTCCATTGAAGTCCTTCTAGTGATGACAGAAACTACTATGCCAGGCTGTATTTAAGGTATTTGAAAGAGGAGACATGCCAACATTGGCAGAACCTCAGATAGCTTTTTTTTTAATTCCTTCCTCTCCCCCTTTGAAAGCATAAATGCATTTGTAACTTCTGTATAGTACCTTGTGGCTACCACCCCAGCAAATGCCTGGAGTGGGGAGGATGTGAGAGCTGTCTCAGTGTTGTGCAGTCTCAGCAGAAATGGTTGACCTTTAGACAAAGCTAGTTTCTATTTTCTTTCATAAGAAAAAAAGCTCTTTTTCCCCCTATTATGGAAAAAAACCCCTAGTATTTTCATGAATAAATTATTACAATGCTATCCTGTAACTTTGTCACTTAGTGCCTCAGTCATGTGTCTCTGAGGTTAATTATGAGATCTTTTTCCATTGACTAGAATGAAAGTGGGATCAAGTCCTTATCAAGGTTAGGAGACTTAAATAGGGGTTTTGTATACTGTGGAATTACAGTGTGAAAGGAACAGAAGAAAAGGGAAAGGATCATTTTTCACTATAGTGCTGCTAAGTGTAGTATCTCAAGGATCCCATTATAAGTCTGTATCTCATTTTATTGTTGTAAAGAAACAGCATGGCTTATCTGTGCAGTCATTGTTTTTCTGTATACTGAGGTAATGGTATAAATATTTTAGCTTATACCAAACGCAATATAGGGCTTCCCAGCTATGAACTTCACATTTTCTACTAAGCAAATAATCCAAATCTTACTCTTCTACAGGTGCGCTTAGCTGGGCACCTTTGTAAAACAAAATAATAATGGGCTTCGCGTCACTGAGCTTTTACACTGAATGCCACATCCAGGCTGTGGATATTTAGAGAAATGTTCTGGGTAAAGAAGTTACAGTATTTAATACTTTGCACTTACCTTTCTTGAAAAATTCTGCACTCTTACTTTAGCTTCTGGGTTGGAAATGCCTTTGCATTTTAGCCGTATGTTGACATCTCTACAATTTTAAATGTTTGGTTTCTTTCAGGCTACAACTTAACTGTACCTGGTTCTTTGACAGCGCTAGCATCTATTTAAAAGGGCTAATCTGCAAGCAGTCTGTGTAAGGGGGGTGGGAAGTATTTCTAGTTTATTGCTTTTCGAGATGAATGAAATGGCCACTAGTAAATTAGTAGCCAGTGGCTGACTGAGACTACACCTGGCCGTTGCATCATGTCGTAGATTTATCTGCTGCTGAAGTGTCAAAGCTTTGACAGTTTGCAAGGAGTTAAAGCTCTCAGCAGGAAAGTGGGAGGAAGTTTAGCTGGCTTTTAAATTCGAGGCAAAGAGCAAACCATTGCTTCTTACTGTTGAGTGTTGACAGGCACATAAAAGCTGATAATGTAAGTCCAGGGGTTTAAGAGACTTAGTAGAGTTGCTTTTTTGTCGTATGACTGTATTTTAATGCCTCATTAAAGAAGCAGAGCCCTTTGAAATTCTTTACTAGATGGCGTTTAAAAAAAGGCGAGATGGTTGGGTAAAAATGTCAGTGTTTAAAAACTGAGTCGTCTTAACCTCCATCTCTAATTTCGGATGAATAAATGAAATGATGGGAGCTAACAGTTCTGAGCAGTGAATAACACAGTGGTGACATCCAGAGACTGGAACTTTCCTTTTCTTATACCGGTTCTCACAGCCCTAGTGAAGGGCAAAATAAGTGTTGTCCATGTTGGTTTTGCTCACAGAGAAAGGAAAGGCACAAAAAGAGATGTGATTCCCGAGTCTGTGCTGCCAACCAGTGTTGAACCTGGCTTTGAAGATCTTAATTCTGATTTGTTTTAAAGTAGAATTTCCCATCAGACAGAAATTCTTGCTCTTGTACTTAATGAAATGTAGCTGTGGTACAGTGTGTGTTTTTCTGGTTTTGGTTTTTTTTGTAAAGGTCCTCAACCTGAAGCTGTTTCAAAATGGATGCTGTGCTGTGCTGCTTTGAGAAATATGAGTATGCTGTAAAACAAGTCAGTCCTTTAATTTAAAAAAAAAAAAAAAAAAAAAAAAAAAAAAGGAAAAGCAAAGCAACCCCCCCCCAAACCCAGCAAAAATGCAAAGGGAATGGGGAAACCAAACCCCAAATTGTTGCTTGTTTAGCGTAACAGCTGCAGAATCGAGCAATGTGTTCTGCTTTTGTTTCAAAACAAAACTTTATTTACATGTAGACAGCAGCTCTTGTGGGTCTCTGCTTCTGTCATTAATTATATCAGTACAGTTCTTAGATAAACACATTAATTAAGGATACATCTTACTAAGCACTCCTGTTTGCTTATCTGATACTTGAATTGCCTGAATACTTGTTTGTAAACTTTCTAAAAGCACATAGCTCTTAACAGCGGTTTAAATAGCTATACAGCTATTGTGATGAGCTTCAGTTTTTCCTCGTATGATAATGCTCTGAAACTTTTTCAATATGCAAAGGATTATTACAGGAATCTCACAACTGCTTTCCTGACCAAAGGATTAGGTTCAGACTGTGTGAGTTAGCTCTGACGTTTGTTACAGAGGATTATTTATTTTATGCTTTGCCCTGTAATTGCTTGGTATGACTTGGCTCTTCTTATGGGATCTGTAATTCTTTTTTTTTCTTGCACAACACCTAGCTTAGTGATGCCCATCCTGGTACACTCAATGTCATGTAAAGCAAGGAAAAGCTAAATCTAAACTACCAAAATAAATTGCTGAGGCTGTAAGCTTTGGTCACTTGATGAATTGCAATAATCAGTATTTCTCAGTGAAATTTCCGTTGCTTGTTCAAATTGGTTAGAAACCATTTGTAGCTAGTGATGTGTTAGCTTACACCTACACAGAGAAACATTTGTTGGTTTATAAATGACAGTTGCCTAGATATGATGATCCCAATGGCAACATTACAAATGCAAAATTTGTTTAGTCTCTGATATTTTTTGTTGTTTGTACTGAGTTTTGCACAAATAATGGCCAGTTTTAAGTAAAAGAGGATGTAAGGTAGACTTGTTAGTATATTTATTTTCTTCAAAACAGTTCTTGAAATTTTCTTGATACTATTTTCAGAGAATTTCACTTCTAGACATATGTCTACTTGGCAAGTTTTTCTTGTTTTATTTTTTCTTTTAACTAAAATGTTATGTAACCAGGCAGACTTTCATGAAGGCATCTGAAGTAAAACAAAGCCTGTTTAGTCACAAAGTAAATCTGTCACTTTAAATATTAGGAGAAGGTCCATCCTGTTACACAGTTGTGTTTCATTTGGTCTAGAAAATACAATTGAGTTTTCTAAGTCACCCAGAACTGAAATTTGGTGTTTTGGTTTGTTCTTTGTTGGTGGTTTTGTTTTGTCTTTTTTTTTTTTTTTTTGAAATCAAAGTTGCCTCCTGACAAACATCAGGCTGAAGGCTGAGCATATCTCCTGTTCGTTATCAAAACCCAAGGAATGATCATAGAATCATCAAACAGTTTAGGTTGGAAGGGACTGTAGCAGCCATCTGCTTCGAACCCTTGCAGGGCCATCAAGACCAGGTTGCTCTGGGGGCAATGTCCAATCAAGGTTTTAAATATCTCTGCGGATGGAGACTCTGCAGCCTCCTTAAGCAAGCATCTTCCAGTGTTTGACCACTGTTATAGTGAAAAATAATTTCTTTGTGCCTAGTTGAGAGTGCCCATGTTTCAGCTTTCATCCTCTTGTCATTCCACTGTGCATTTTTGTCTTCCCTTCACTGCCTGTTGGGTAGTTGTAAACAGCAATGAGGTCCTCCTTTAGCCTGCCCTTCTCCAGGCTGAAACAACCCCATACCACCAGCCTCTCCATGCATGTCATGTGCATCAACCCCCGACTGTCTTATATGGAGAAAATAAAAGTGGTATTTTATTTTAGTTAGTCAGGTTATGCTGTTTACCTTCGTGGAATCGATCTGGGTTTTTTATTATTCTTCTTCAGGGCAAAAGGGGTAAATTTAGTTTTTATGCTCTCCTGGGGCCTAGTGCTTTCCAAACCTGTGGTCTTTGGGCTCTGGCAGTTTGTTCCTTCCTTCTAAGGAGGCCAGGAAAGGTAATAAAGAAATGTAAGGCTGTTGCTAGTAAACTGAAATTATGGATATGCACAGCGCAAGTAGAAATATTTTTAAGGGATTGCATCTTGGAAAAATGTTGAAAACCTTTTCTGTAAGCCAGTTACGTAACATTCCGTGTATAAATTCCTATTATTTCCCCTTACATCCAGGGAGGACAGAAGAAACAAACAAGCTTGGATCCAGAGTCTTAACTGCTGAAAGTGATGATAGTATTGGAAAGAGCCTGCTTTTTGGGGTATTTCCAATGTTTAGCAGAGGTACCAGATGTGCTCAGGTATCTCAGTCAAAAATCAGGGCCAATATGAATTGGACAGTGTGTGGATATGTCATGAGGAAGTGAATTCATAGTTTTTTAGAAGTGACAAGAGCACAAACAACCAGAGCATGGGAAGGCAAGAGGATTTCGAAGTGAGAACATTTTCAGTGGAGGGTGAAACTTGAAGCTTATCATAGATCTTTTGATTGGCAAAAATCATAAAGGCACAAGCATGTTCTCCTGATAATGTTTTCATTAACGTAAAATTAACCTGTAAGACTGCTCTGTCCTTATTGAAGAGTTTGGATAGGGCACTGATATTATAACCAAATGAATTTTGTTCAGTAGCTAGTGTCTCTCTCCTAAAAGGGAATGCATGCTGAACTTTTGTTAGGATTTGTACTGGACCTTGTGGTTTGCTGGGGGCTTTTGGGGATTTTTTGGTTGTTGTCATCTTTAAAGTCTTGCAATTTACTGAAAGTTACTTGCAACACCTGAAAGACATTTGGTTAGCAATACTGGTCTTAATCTCACCTCTGTGTACAACAGGTGCTATGCAGCCTTTGTTGCCTTCTCCAACCACAAAATGGATGTGGTTCACATCTGAATGGAACCACTTTCAGGAGAGCCTCCAGCCTCCTGCTTCTCTGCCCTGCTGTGACTGCCTCTAAGGGTGCTGGCAGTCCATTGGGGCTGTTGCAGTACGGTCTCTTTTCTGCTTGGAGATGTGCCGAGTCAACCAATTCATTTTATGGGGGCAGCCCAACAAATATCATGAGCTTTTGCTTTCCATTGATGTGCTCCAGATGTTGGAATGTTACATGGAGGTGAAAAACCATTGTGAAGGCATCCTTTTTTTTATATATGTGGAGCTTTATTGCACTTCTTTAAATGATCAGTTTGTAGTACAAAAAGAACCACTTTGATTTTTGGAAATTTTTAATGACTTATGAGCAGTGTTTTCTGAGCAACTGAATGTAGGTGCACACCAATATCAGATTGGCATGCATGTGTTGTATGGTATTTTGTCAGAGATCAGAAGAACTACCGAGAAGCTGTTCCAGTTCAGTGGGTCCAAAATCCACTTTTTATGAAAGGCTAACTGTAGATTTGCACGATTGACTATAAGGGCTCCAATTTTAAAAGATAGAGGTAACAGAGAGCACTTACAGTTGGTGGGATAATTCAAGAATACTACATGTTCAGATGGCTAAAATATTGTGCTTTCTGCTTCTACTTCATGCTTCTTAAGAGGAAAAAAATAGGCGTGGAAAAGGTGGGAAAAAGCCACTTTGAGAGTAAATTTCAACTATATGAGGTCACTCTTTGGTTAACAGCAAGCTGCGGGTTAGCCATCTTTCATACAGCTGTATATCCTGTTGGGAAAAAAAAGCCCAACATGATTACTAGGCGGCATTTGGGGATGAACCAGAAGCTTCCATGCCAGAATATATTTAAAGCTATCGCAGCAGCAGTATACCACTTTAAACTTGATTTTTATTTTAATTTTTTCCCCCATACCCTTTTCAAATTGTTCTGGAATTCCAGATTAGAAGGTGAAAACTTCAGCAGGCCCTAAGAGCTAGGAAAGTGTTTTGTTATTACAAATTTTAATATGAAATTTCATATAACAAAATACACATACTTTTGCAGTGTGTGTAATTTAGTTTTCTAAATTGGAAAATCTGCTGTTACCTAGCAGTTAATGACTATTTTTTCCAACATTTAGAATGCAGGACCTGATTTGATAAGCTGATAGAAGAAAACAAAACTGAGAACATGTTGGAAGTGCTCAAAGTGAAAATTACAGTTTAGGTAGGTTTGGGGGTAGATAGTTAGACATTTTAATTGAACTAAAATAGTTTTATACTAATACGGTACTGTTGTGGGAGTACATTTTGTGGTGCATTTGAAATTGAAGTATTTAAGTGGGGGAAAATGTATGTTAATGCTTTGCAAGAAAGTGATTTTTTTTTTTTATTCCATGTATCTAAGCAAAATAGCTGTTAAAGAAATAGAGCTCTCAAGTCTGTATTGGAGAGTAAAGTGTAAAGTTTAGGATAATATCTTTGAGCCAGGAGTTTGCTTTTATCACTTAGGTTGGTGTATTAAACTGCTGTAGGAAACAGTTGTGAATTCTGAAGTAAATATGTATTCTGGACAATTGCAGCAAAGTCAGCCCCTGCCAGTGTAAAGAAAGGTGTTGAGTCAGTCTGGTTTCTGAAAGTCCTGTGTTTTTAACATCTCCATGATCGGGATAACAGAAATGAGTCCAGATGATGATTTCAGTTACCCATGAGGAAACAGGGGCATTGAATTTGATATGACAGCTTTGGTTACACACAAGCAACACTGGCCTATGTTAAGCATTGGAAATCCCTGCTTGTCCATTACAGTTCAGCATTAGTCCACAGCTGGACTAGCTCAACATAGCTAAATTGGTTAAAATTGTCATTTTTACTATTTGAGTTTAATTTTGTCATTAGGGATTTTCTCTGAATTTGGAGTAACTAGTCCTATAAAAAAATAAGCTACCACTTACACGTGCGTACACACACACAAAATTATCAAAGAAGTGAACTCAACGTTTTTTTATGTGTTTATATGCAAGTGTATATGTGCAGCCACATTTTTAGGTGCAGGTGAAACTCATCTTAGTCTAAATGGATTGGGTGCACTAATGGAGGGTTTTGCACTCTTTTGAATGAATCTGTTTTAAAACAGTAGCACTACCACATGATAGAGCACAGATAAATTGCACTGACCTGAGCTGCTATCTTTTTTCAAATCAACCCCCCCTCTTATTGAGTTGTGTAATAGTCCTGTTCCTACTGTGCAATCTTCAGTTTGAGTGTTCTACCGGATACCTTCCTAGTAATATTTTAAGAAGGAAAGAACCTAATTTTTTTTTAAATTCAGAATTGCAGAATAGGTTGCGGTCCATGTCTTGCAAGGAATTAAGAGGCGGTGAAAATACAGCATTAGTCTATTATTTCAGGGCTTCTAAACTGTGGAAGAAGGTTGCTGTGACAGCCCTTCCTGCTCTTATTGCTTTGTTGAGGAAAGTTGAAGGGATAAGTACCTTTGCTTTGCAATCCTTAGTAATCAAGCTATTCCAATGTATTATTTAATTTACAGCATGGCCACTATTTCAACCCGTTTCCTTGACAAAGCAGCAGGGAGATCAAGAAGGTGATTGTAGCGCTTGTACTTCCGAAGTGTTGTACCTCTTCTGGATGAATGGGGATAAATGGACAACCCAACCAAGTACTTGGACTACCCATCATTCCACGTCTTAGCTGAGCAGATGTGATGTGGAGATATGCTTTCCAAAATAAAAAGTCATCATTATAGAACAGTCCTAGTGCCAGAACACAGAAGGACGGGAATAAGCTCTTAACTGGCTGTGTATTTGAAGTTCACAATAGTAAATAAAAAGACAACAAAACAAAACAAAAACCCAGACAGAAAAAAGCCAACCCAAACCATGGATAAACCCAAACAGTTCCAGTAAAACAAGACAATCCAAAATATTATTACTTGAGTATTTTTGACATGTATATATGCCTGTCTCTCTACACATGTGCTTTTGCCCAAGTTTATTGTACTTTTTCTGTGGCCAGGACCAGCAAGGGCCGGCGGCTTTGCCAGGCAAGTGAGCCTGCAGCTGAATGAGGGTGCCAAGAGGCTGGGGCATGGGCAGAGGCCACCCAGCAAGGGGTGCAGTCCCACGCTGTCCAAGTAAGGGCAGCAGAGCAGGGCTGGTGACAGTGACCAGGGTTGGGAGAGAGTCCAGCGAATGCCAGACAAGTCCCCAGGGACGAGGCAGGTCTGAGGTCAGGCTGGGAAGCCAAGTCAGGGTGTTGGGGTCACCAAAGTGCATGGGCAGGTGCAGGTGTCCCTGCAGGGTGACTCAGGCAAGAAGGACCAAGGACCTGACCTTCTCCCAGCTCTTTATCCCGCGGCTCTTTGCACAGACCCTGATCCACATGCTCATGGGTGGGGCATGGGGGAGAGGTTGCAGAACCTGGTGGTGCACGCACAGTCATGAAGATTATGGAAAAATGTAGAGTTGTTTCAAATAGTCAATGAGGACCCTTTGCAAAATGTGTGGAAATCGTTCTGCTCTCATCTCCACTGAGCTTTAGGTCAGGTCTTGCTTGGCAGTTGGCAAGGTGCTGGGGTTTCCTAGTCACGATAGTGAAACAGCTACTCTTATCAACAGTTCAATTTGACCAACTGGACTTCCTTCTTTGCCTTTTCTTCTCTGTACAATTTATTTTAAATGACTTTGAAAAATACGCACTTTTTTATTACAGCCATTTAAAGGAAACTGTTCCAAATGCATGAATGGAAGTGCTTAACCATTAACAAAACATGATTTTATAAAGGTATCACCTTTTGTCTGGGCAGAATGACAGGGATTTGCATATTCAAGTTTAAAAAATCTCATCTCTTTATACTAAAATATCTATTCCACACTCTGCATTAGTTTTGCTTCATTTAATCCAAGTTGTAGCTATAATGCTCGTACGTTCCTCTTCAGGGCCTTAAGTATGATGAATATAGAAACAGTTAGTGCCAGAAGGGTTTGAAAAGGTTATTGGTGCATGTGGAACTCTTGTTACCTTATGCTAATTCATGTCTTTTCAATTTTGTCTTTTGTTTTCCTCTTCACAGAAGGTAGCCTGTGTTCTTTACCGAAGTTGCTATTACCATTATCATCAGGGTAAATCTATCTAATTTTTTATCAAGGCCCAAGGTTTTGGTACAGATTTTCTATACCATGCACATATTGCTTAAATGCATAAAGGTATAACATGCATCATATATAAAATGTGTATAGCTTATAACATATAAAATAAAGCCAATTGTGACAGCTTTTCTGCAGAAATGTTGCAGCCGTTTTGTAAGGGGAATGGGATTTTTGTAGATGATCATGAAATTTTTTCTAGCTGTGCACTGAGATAGTATTAACTTCATTAGACTACATGGAACATTTAGGTACTTGCGCAAATAAATAGTTTGAAAGAATTTCAGATTTAATACATTAGCTATTTATGTGCTGTAGCCTGTAAAGGTTTTAGTAGCTTGTTCTGTCAAGTGACTAGACGGCATGTGCAATTAGTTCTCCCAATAAACGTGATTAATGTGTAGAAGGAGCTGAGGATTTCTGAGTTTGTTTCTTAAATGTAAAATATAGTGGGAGAATGACTTTCAGTTTGCTTGTTTTAAAATTTCAAATTTCCAAAGAGATAATATACACTTGGGGAATCCAGCGGTCTTTATTGTGTCATGAGGGTCTGTGGTTATTCCAAAGCACTCTTTATTTCTAGTTATAATTCTTAATCACAGTATGGAAATGTGAATGCAGTATACTTGTTTGTACAGTAAGCATTTAAGCATAGACATCAGTACACTGGAGAGAAGAAAGTCCCCAGGACCCAAAGGAAAAAAAAAACACTATAAACTAGCAGGCAGTTCACCTGGAGGGAAAATAGAACATCATTTTTGTACAGGGATCAGAAACCAATGACAAGGTATCCTTTAATTAGAGGCAGTGCAGGGAAAAACAGTTATTTATTATAGAACTGTGCAATTTATTTTAAAAATGAGTTTCAAAGTTTATTTTTTTAAAGATTGACACAAATGACAGCATGGATTTCTAAAAATGAATATTTAAAATCTTCTCCTTCAACCTGTTGTTTGTTTTGCTTTCCAACAGCTCTGGTTCAAACAATGCAAACACAGAAATGGTTATATCTTTTGCTAGCTTTAGATCTTGTGCTCTTACAGCTCCAGGCAGTGGAGCATTGACATTTTGGTCTTTTTAGAGCTAAAACAAATAAACAGTGTTCTAATATGGATTTAAAAGCTTCAGTTTATCAGATATTTTGATTGAATATCAGTGTAGCATCAAACCACAGTTGTCCAGAGAGGTTGTGGAATCTCCATCATTAGAGATGCTCAAACCTCAGCTGGACATGGACCTGAGCAACCTCAGCTGGTTGGACCTGCTTTGACAGGAGGTTGTACCAGATGACATCCAGATGTCCTTTCTGTCACAAATTATTCTGTGACTCTGTGAAACAGATTCCTTAAAAAAAAGCCTAAACAAACAAAATAACTCCTGGCATTGAAGGACATTGCTGCTCTTTACTGTGTTTAGTTCAGCAACTTGTGGGTAGCCATGAAACTTCAGCTGCAGGTGTAAGGTGAAACTACATTTTAAAATTGTCCATTTTTTATTTTAATACCTGACTTAGATGATTAGGAGATGATACTGTTAAAACTGAACAATAACTTGGAGTGAGTCCTAGTATGTAATTGGATACATTTTTATGGTTAAATCACAGGCTAAAAAACTTAAGATTTGTTCATGGAGCGTGAATGGTCTTTAATGTCTGAATCGGGCAATCTGACTACAGACAAGACATGAGTCAGTGACATTGTTGTAGATGAATGGGTGATGAGACTAGTGAGGAAAGAGGAAAAACGCTGTCCACTGAGCGTACAGAGGAGTTTGTGAACCATAACTAGTTGTGAAAAGGAAGTACAGGGTATGTGTAAAAAGGCAGTGGCAAACTGGCTGCCATGTCTCATGCCATCAATGAATCAGTAGAAGCAGAGCTGGCAATCTTCCAGTCAACTACCTGCATTGTATAATCCAACATGCACTCTGTCAGAAAAGCACCTGGTATTAGTTGCTAAGACATACTGACATCAATATACAGTATGATTTTGAAAAGATCAAGTAGTGTAGGGAGTTCCCTTGCTATTGTGCTAAATACCTACTATAATGCGGTAGTCTATGTTTTCCAAGTCATAGCAAAAATTAAGTGTACGTCTCCTGCTTGGACTGTTCGGAAGGATATTTGTTCTTATGTGAACCTCTGAGGCATGCATGTAGCCTTTAATCTCTGAAATAGACGAGGGAATGGAAATGCCCTGGATATATACCTCACTGTATTCCTAGTGGCTTGATGAGTTTTTAAGTTCTATTGCTGTGAGTTCCTTTGCTGTTTGTAATGCCAATAATTAAACATTGTCTTTAGTCTGAAATGACCATTCTTTTCACTTCTTGATGTTTGATTTTCTTGAGCTGGCATTTTTCTTGTAGGCCACAACTAAGGAGGGTTTACAGGGCCACAGAGTTGGGGGAGCAAGATGCATTGTTCCTTCAAGATAGCTAATGTATGATAACTAATTAAAATAAAATTACAGTGGCATAATCAGAGGACACTCTGTAACTTTCATCTGTTGCCAAGTTGAAGTAAAGATTGTGAGGAGCCTGGCCGCATCAAAAGGAATTGGAGACTGCTTTTATACTAGCCTAAGATTTTTCAATCTCTTACCTCGCATCAAGTAAGAAAGCACCTTTTTTTCTCTGTCAAAGACAAATCTGGAGTCCAACCAAACATAGCTTTTGGTAAACAGTGACTTGTTCCTAATCTCATCCAGTTGCTCTGGGGAAATTCAGGAGATGGAATGGGAGAGAAAGAGGAAGCAGATGAGCATCTGACTTCTGTGCAAGAGACAGGTACCAGAGCTGTTCAGGGAATATCGTAATTCCTCTCGAAAAGCAGAGTGGTCACTACCAGGAAGAAATAGCCATCATTTCCTCTTGTCTGCAAACAACACAGTCTGTCTTGTTCATGCTGATTCCCTTCTTTGAGGGGTGGGGAAGGAAGTCTGGCAGAAAGCAGGAACTTTGTAGAGGTGATCTCCAATGACATGTGGCAAGGTGCCTCAAGCTGTGTCAGTAGGAAGCATCCTAACTAAAAGACATTCAGTAGAGGGACAGGACCTTACCCTGAACGGACTGGCTTTCCTTCCTCTTGCCCTGAAAGCAGAATTTTCCTCCTGGAGAATGCTGGCGGACAAGATGCAAGCTGGCTGTGATGGAGCTTGAAGACATGAATGAACAATGCTGTCCTGGGGGCACTGTCTGACATTGCTTGGAGAAAATTCTCATAGGACGTTAGGGTTTGAAGTTCTGAATTTTAAGAATTTGAGGTTAACTGGGGTCAGTCTTTCTGTTTATAAGTTAAATCCAACTTGTTCTGATCAGCGGGTGGTGTGTTTTTAAAGATGAAACTACTGACTCTGAGGGATGGGAAGAGGTTTCACAGTATCATCTCTGCTCTTCCCATCAATCCCAGAATACCAACAGCCCCCATGCTTTAGAACAAACTGTCCTTGGGGGTAACACCAGCTGCAGTGCTTTTGGGTCTGTGCGGCAGGACACCTGTCCCTTTCACCTCCTTGGGACCATTTTTTCCCTGTGTCTTTAACCTTCATTCACTTGGGCACATCCTGACATCTTCCTGGCTCTCAGCCATCCCACCCACCTCTTGGTTTTTCCTGCTTCCTTGCCTGAAAGTGGGAATTTCACCCTGGCTGGGTTTCCCCAGGTCAGCAGAGCCACTGTGCTTGGCTGGCATGGGCTGAACCAGAAGCCAGAACTCAACTTGCACAGGATGCAGGACCTCATGGCTCCAAGGAGTCGGCTCCCACCTTTGCTGTGGCGCTGGGATGAGCTGGAAGGCGGCTCCCAGGCCTGCCTGGTAGGCAGAGCTTGGCTCCAGTGAGGTGGCTCCCAGCTTGTTCTGCACACAGGCAAGCACAAAGCTGTGCTGATTTCCTCGGCCCCAGGCACCAACCATGCTTGGGAACTGGCTTCCAGCTCCGCTGCTCGCAGAGACAGACAGGAGCTCTGGGTTTGGGCTCCTGGTCTTTCTTCCACAAAGCGTGAAGGGAGCAGGAGATCAGCTCCTGGCCCTGCCTGTGGGTAGGGAGTGTCTCCTGGGAACCAGCTCTCCATGCCCACAGGAACTAGCAGGAGACAAGAACTGACTCTTGGCTGGAGTTGCTGGAGGAGTCGTACGGCAATTAGGAAGGTATATAGCAGCTGGGAACCTCTGGCCTTGAGCTTGTCTTCGGAAGATATCTTTGCCCTATATTTTTGGCTGAGACAGACTATCACACTGAAGTGGGTGCTGTCGTGTGAGACAAGTACTTCCTCAGATCTCGTTGCTGTTTCTGTTAGTTAAAATATGTACAGACCAGTTCCAGCAATATAGGGTCCTTATTACTGATTGTACAAGATGCTGTCTTTCAAATAGTTGTTTCTTCACCAAAAATGCCACGTATTACCAAAAAGTCTGCCAAGCCCTTAATAAACCACTGCCCAGTTACGACTACTAAACTGAACTAACCTATGAAGCTTGCATTTGGGTGTGATCAAACAAACTTGTTGTGCTGCCCCCCCTGCTTGTAGCAGAGGTCTAGGATTAAAGTCTGCTTAGTGCTGGAAGTGGTGATAAGTCTGTGTTCCTGCCTGCCATGTCCCCCCCAGACCCTGCCCTGTAAGGTAACTACAGAAAAGTGGATCTTGAAATACTGGTATTTTTGTAGTTGATTTGTTTCAATGTGGAGAACTCTAGGAATAATACGAAAGCTTGAATTATAGTGACACAAAACTTTCATTGTTAGCAGTTTGAGAAGATTATGCTGAAAATTGGTTAACTTTTATAAATTGTCTTTTAACTTTAATCTTTTCTTCTTTGACTTTGGAACTTGAAATATCTAGTTGAGTCTCTTCTAATCAAATGCTGTGAGTATAAAACTAAACAAATAAAGAGATGGTTTGGAGATTGTATTTGTGAGGGTGTTCAAAGCTTTTCATTTGTGATGATTTTGGTCAACAATAAAATCAGGTTTGCTTTACAATATGTTACTAATTTGTATGAACAGTATTGCTTTTCTGTTAGAAAATATCATATTTGTTTTACTTGCATAAATATATGCTTGTATCTATTGTTATTTTATTTTATTATTAAATGAACATTTTTCTTTTCTTCCCAGAGGATGCTAAGCAAGTTTTTGGCCAGACCACAATTCATCAGCACATTCCGTTTAACTGGAATTCAGAGTTCGTACAGCTGCATTTTGGAAAGGATAGAAAAAGACACCTAACATATGCGGAGTTCACCCAGTTTTTACTGGTGGGTCTAATACAATACAGTTTGTCAAGAGTAATAAGAAGAATGCAAGAATCAAAGTATATGCAAACTTGCCAAACACCACACTGGTAGGAAAGTTGCAAGATAGACCGAGTGGAGGCTTTTAGAGTCAGAGTGCTGGACTTTAATAGTGTGTTGATAAATAGGATACGCTTGTGGTAAAATTGCTAATTCAGGCTAGCTGGGATTTTTTTCTTTTCTTTAATTTTTGGCATCTGTGTACAGAAGGTGATCTTTTTTACACTGTTGCGTAGACAGAGACATGAAATCAAACCCGTAGACCTCAAAGGCTGAAAATTTACTGTATATTTAAATCACATGAGTCAAAGAATGTGAAATAACAGTACTAAACATTTTGGACCCAGTTGCCAGACTGGTATTAAGAAGTACTGTCTGTAAACAGCATGTTTACCAAATTTGTATTAAATTCAGTGCTGATATCCAATAAAGAAGTTGTTTTGCTGCAAGCCCTTTCCACACACTTCTTTACTTTTGACCTTTTTTGAATTAAGAGTATCTCAGGGAAGTGTGGTATATAGAGGATAAAACACAATCTTTTTTTTTGCAAGGAATTCTTGGCTATTCACGCTTTAGGGTACTTTGTTAGAGAAAACAAAATATTGTGCTAATAAAAAAATGAACAGATTATCTGTATTTCAGCAGTACTGTTAAAAATAGTCTTCAGTAGGAAAAGTGATCCTTGAAGTGGTAAAACACGTGAGTTTCTTATTTGTATTCCTTCTGAATACTTAATGCCTGTATTAGTATTTACACTAAAGAGTTTTAAAATGGGAACCTGCTTCAAGATTGCAAGGTTTCTTTTTTTCTTGTTTACACAAGTATGTTAGTTCACAGTAGGAGGTGGTATCATTTTGATGAGGAATAATTAAGATAATGCTATTGAGACAAATGTTTCAAATTGACTTTGTAGAACAGAGCCTAATTAACTTTGGATGAAGAGGACGTCAGGTATCACATGATTAAATCGTATTCCCTTAGGTTTTGTATTGACTATAGTAACTCCTAAGTAGCTAAGACATAGACCAGTTTTGTGACAGAATAGTGATCTAGAACCTCTTTTGGATAAAAAAGCAAATGTGGTACTTGATTAGGAAAAGCCGTCTCTGGTCACATGTTCTGGTGTTCATGTATCCTGATTTGGGTGGATTAAAATCACAGTCTTAACAGAGTACCAGTCCTGTTTGCCTGATATATCTTTTTGTTCAGAGATCTGAGGAAAACCTGAAGAAAAACACTGAATGAAAAAAAAGGACACTTTTTTGCCAAAAAAAAAAAGAAAAAGGAGGGGGGGAGTGGTGAGTGAGGTTAGAGCCACAGGCCTAAAAGAGCCCGTAACCTCATGGCTGGGTATTTGGAAGATTTGAATTCTTTCTTTGTGGCTTCGGGTTCTTTCGTGTTTTTTCTTTGAATTGGGAAAAGCAAGAGCTGAGGCAGGAGTTTTCTAACTTTGGAGATGAGTCCTAACTACTAGGCTTTCTCCTTGTGTGGAGGGGTGTTCCTCTTTCCTTATCTAAAAGGACTTTTCTTGGATGTGCTCATATTCTGGGGGGAACTGTATTTGGTTTTGGTATGTCTTGCCTAGACTCTTTTTTTTTTTTAACCAGCTCTACTGCAAAAGTGAATCTTAGCTAGTTGCAGTGCAGAGTAAAAGGTTGTTTTGGAACATGTCAGTGGTCTTCATTAATTAGCCAGACAGCCCTTTTGGTGATGATCCACATAGGACGAAAAGAGGGAGGAAGAGCATAAACATGGAGAATAAGGATGATGATTCTGGGTGTCCTCTAGAGAGGTGAGATGCATTCAGGAAAAGTTCTAAGGCTGCTAATAAAGATGCTTGCAGCATTGGTGCAGGCAGCAAGGACTTTCAAAGAAATTAGTTGTCCTAAGACTCTGCTGAAGTTGTCCGCTACCAGTACAGTCTGTTAGGATGCTCAGTCAGTCACAGGAATTGGGTATATCTGTTTACCCGCTTTCTAGAACTGTAAGTCTTTGAAACACATAAGTTGCCTTGCTGATTCTTGCCTTGCAGCATTGTATTATGGATGCTGAAGTTTGGACACAGAAATTACTCTCAGCACAAATTGGAGAGTTAATGTTCACAGGCACAGAAATCTCCCTTTAAGCTCTGTAACCTTTGGTACTCAGCCTTTCCTTCTGACATTCTGCCTGTGCATGAATCAGTCTCCTTGGTCTGATGTCTAGACCTTGGACCTTAGACAGCAGGAGACCACGGTGGATACCAAATTACTTTTCTGCATTCCTGATGTGTGAATGCTCTTTACGTTGCACTTAACATGGACCAGATGGTTCTGTAAGGCGCTTCAGGTACTGCTTTGTAAGTACAATGCAATTTGCAACTTTTAATGAAATAATCCAGCTAGATTCAAATTCATTCACATTGGGTCCTATTATGCCGCATAGAGTTGTTACATATTCATTATCTGTCACAGCATTTGGGCTAATCATCACTTCTGGCAAAGCTGAAGGTACCTGGAAAATAACATTATTTTATCCATGCACAAGATGGATCTCTTCTGGCTTTAAATAAGAAGCGTTTATATGGGATTCTGAATATTTATATCCTGCCAGCACTTCTTTTGTCTACAATAACAGAGATGCCCAAGAGTATAGCCTCCAAACTGCTTGGCTCTGATATAGTTAACGATCTATTTGCATCAACCCAGAGCTCAAGGTGTGTTGTTTTACCCTGCTTCTCATTTTGCTAGCTTAAAATTAGCTCATATATCTCCACTATATATCCATCACATCTATATCTGTTTGGATATGGTCATGTTCCATTGTCATTTAAGTGGCAAGTCTGCTTCACGAAGAGCAACATTGGCCCCTTTCTCAGCATGTAAAATCTATTCCACAGGATGAATTTTATCATATGCTTATATGTGGGCCTGGTAAATCCATTTCCACCTTGGCTGGGAATTTATTTGTGCCCAGCATATTAGTTGACGAAGTAGTACTCTTTGTAATTGAACCCCGGGATCTACTCCAGTGGAAAGGTTTATGCTGTATCTGATGACATGTAGAACCATTGGGATGAAACCCAAACATAAATTTCTATCTAAGTGGAAAGCAAAGAAGCTTTTAATGAGCTGTAAGTGAAAGCTGTGGTAAAATCTCTAGATAGGAAGTAATTTCATGAAAATTCTGGTGTCAGTATGCCTGCCATGATGTGCAAATTTATTTTTCACCAAGTCTTATGCTACCTGGGAGAACTCTGGACTTCCAGCATCAAGGGAGAAGCTTGTTTTCTAAGTATATCAAAGTTTACAGAAAGTCTAGTTGGAGAAGGTTCTTTAGGATGTGTAATCTGTATTGTAAAGCAATGAGGATTGTATTTCTTTAAACCTTAAATCAGTCTACGTAAACAATATTGGAGTGAACTAGGTGAAACAATAAAAATTATTGCAAGTCAGATAGCATCTCTAAACACTACAACTTTACTTTATCGTTTTTTAGTTTATTTTTAAGGTGATATTTTTTATATTAGCTGCATATACACAGGATAGGCAATGCTACGAACATCTCATAAAGATTTCCCTGATAAATTGCTAGCAGCTACTGAGCCTCATTTTGAAATGTAGTTAGCCGTGCTGTGAGATGTCTCAACTTTCAGGCTTGGAGACTGAGGGAATAGATAGCCTTTCTTCTGAGTTAAACACTTTAAGGAGTCTATTATGTTGTTATGCAATGGATAGTGATTAGAGAAGTGAAATCTGTCTGGTTTTTCTGTGACAGACTTCAAAGGTGAAATTTAGTTTTGAGACTAGGTGTGTTACCATGTCTGCATGTTCTTGTATGCCATGTCGCTGCCATGGTCATGGTTTGAGAATGTCACGTGGCTGAAGGTACCCGTGCTTTTTTCTGCTTGGTGCAACTGGAAAATGCGTAGCACAGCTCAAAATAACCATAGCCTAAAAAGACCCTACCTTTCTGAGAAGGTGGGATGAGTCTTCTGTATCTATTTGCAGTATGCTCAAACCATTTAATTTCTGAACTAAAGAGGAGGTGTGAATAGGGAGCTCCAGAAGACTGACATCATCCTATTCAGAGTTTTGTCTTGCTGTCTATCTACAGCTAAGCAGCTTTCTTAGCTGACGAGTATGGGCAATTGCAGCACCGAGTCCTTGACCATGTGTTTAACCAAGTGGGATAATTCTTCTCTCTAGTGGGTTCCACATGTACCAAGAAGATTGAAAGGAATCACGTTAGCAAGGAGAGGATGGGGTGTTTTGGCTTGTACTCAACTGTACAGCCTTTCTGCAATTAGCTGGGTGATGACAAGAAACATGCACTTAACGTATCTCTCTGGAATGTGAGCCCCACTCTGCTTCTGTGGCTGAGACATCGCTGTTAGCCAGAGTCCCACCAATGGTATACGTACCTCCAAACTTGCTGACGGGTGTACGCAGATGGTAACAGATTGGACTTCTGCAAGTGGTGTCCAGGTTTTTTACTTCATTTTAATGCTGGATTCTGCCAGCACAACACTGCCAGCAGTTTCAGTGGTTAAAACAAATTGAATGAGAGAAGAAGAAAGCAACATTCACAGTTTGCCATGTAATCCTTCTGCTAAGTTCAATTTATTTTTTCTTTGGTGATGCTGCCACTTAATGACAAACATTTTTGTTCATTCGTTCATACGTTCCCACCTGCCAGGTGGTGAGTATTCAGGGATACAAGAGTTATTATACCTAACTCCTCTTCAGAGCTCTCTGCCTCCTGAGTAGCTGCCTGCCTCAAGCTGACAAAGTTTTTTTTGTGTTCTTGTGCTCCTCCCACCATAAACCTCCCAAATTCGCTTGCTTCCAAATTTCTGTTGAAATTACAGTCACAGTTGGAGTGAAGCAAGAGCTTACATGGCTGCATCCAGCCAGAGTGAATATTGTTGCTGAATTGTAACACCTCCACATAGGGGGCTGTAATGTAAAGGAAACGTGACAGAACTGAAATTGTAACACTTCAAATTATAACCCCCACAAGCATTTCTCATCAAAAGCAGAAATTTCTGAATAATTCTGTGAGTGAAATGCAGTGTTGAAACATTGATCAGTACTTCCCCCCCTACCCTTTTCCTCCTTCTGCCTAATATATTAGAAGGTTTTCGTCTTACCTTTCAGGTCAGGGTATAGTGTTTTAATTAGAAATTAGGACTAAAATTGGAGAGGTCAGGAGGCTGCAATGAAAAGACAAACATGATTTGACTGGCAGCGTGCATTGGTGGCCGCGGCATGAGCAGCGAAGGAGGGCGGCTGCAGGCCTCTGGCAGGTCTGATCCTATGCCATCTGAATTTGCCTTTCACCTTTCACTCTCTATTCCCTTGAATGCTGCTGTGAGATAAGTACCAACTTACAGGAGATCATATTCACCATGAATACATCGTGCTGGTGATTCTTGGCTAGCCTGAGTCTTGGTTTAATATGATTTTTAAGGCATATATTTGCAGATATAATGGAAATAATAGGATAGCATCATGGTTCACTGCAAGACTTGCTTAGTATTGCTGACATACTTTTGCTCTGATTCCATTTTCTGAATAACTGATTATGAATATGTATTCAGACTAAGCACTGTATTTCCAGTAAATAAGTTTTTATAAGCCTTGAAATTTAAAGGGAGGACATGGCAATGATTTATTTTTCTCCATTCACCAAGGAAATATAGATTGGGAAGTCTAACTACATCACCAAAAGGTATTTCTGGTTTTGGCAAACCTGTAGAACTGAACAAAAAGTTCATATATGTATTGTCAAGTTACTATCTGTGCAGGATTGTTCTTTTTAAATGAAAAATAAAAAAAATAAGAAAGTCTAACAGTAATTTATGAAGAAAGGGTGAAGGTCACAGTAGGAAAAGATAGAGTTTTGAGAGATTCAATGCCTTTTTTCTCCCCTCTTCTCTCTGGGGTACATTTGAATCACAAAATGAGATTATCAGGTGGTTGCATCAGATAATGCTTGTGATTGATCTCTGCCTGTTACTACTGTTGAAATATTGAGAGTTGATCTTTAATCAGTCACAATACAAGGAGTTCTAAATTAAACTGCTGATGTCTTTTGTAGACAAATAACTTTATTTTAAATGAGGATGCTTTTTGAGGGAATGCTCTCAAGATTAGTGGGTGTCTACGTGGAAGTCTCTGATGATTGCATTGTCCTCATTCGAGGGGTAGCAAACGCTTTTACAGAAAGTATTTTGACCTGCTGTGACACATGCAATAAACTGTATGATACACATCATGGAACACTTTAATGTTCATGAGTGGGAGGTTACCTGCACTGGTATGTTGATACATGCCTTCCATTTCTCAGTTAAATGAATCGCATGACCTAATGACCAGACAGCAGAGAAGTCATGATGGTTGTCCTAGATATTGAGCTCAATGACAGAGACCATATATGCCACCGATGGAAAAGGCTGAAAGTTACTCATACAATATCCAATTAAAATTAGATTACATGTTATTGTGTTTTGTTAAGTATGAGATATCTTGTAGGATTTGCATTATGTAAAATCTAAGTATTAAGGTGATGATTTTGAACCTAACTGTTTTTTTCCCCCCCGTATGTTTTCAGGAGATACAGTTAGAACATGCAAAACAAGCTTTTGTGCAGAGAGACAATGCTCAGGCCGGAAGAGTCACAGCTATGGACTTCAGGGACATTATGGTCACTATCCGGCCACACATGCTGACACCATTTGTAGAAGAATGCCTAGTAGCTGTGAGTAGTTCTGGTATCTGAACTGGGAAACACCTGGGATACAGACATGGGATTCCTTTTTTATGTACCTTGACCACTATAAATGGCACGTAGTTCAACTTATGGATGCATGTTTTTAAGTTTAGCAGTTACTATGGACACATATGAAAGTTAACCCTTATTGAAGAATATGTATCTTCAGTGATCCTGGTGTCCTGAGACAAATGACAAAGGAGATGGATGGACCTTAGTAATGGCCTACAAATGTAGAGTTTGCCTGACTATTTCCAGTCATTCCATCATAGTGGACTGTGTCAGATATGTCAAAATGCTATTGCATCTCACTTAGGAAGTCATCCTCAAAGGACTTGCTTTGTAATGTCAATTCTAAGCTCCTGTGTGTAATTTCCAAGCACCTGGGACAGTGTACGAACTGGAACATCACCCAAGGACATTTACTGTATATTAACTGATAGTTGTTACACTTGAGTGTACACTTTTTTTCAGCTTGAAGTGCATAAACCAAATTAATATACTACAATTCTGCAATTTCACTGAAGGAAAAAAAAAGGTACCTTTGGTTTTGACCACAGTTTCTAATCTTTGGAATTTGTAATCCAAAGTCTGGCTGTATCCAGGTTTAAAATCTATTCTTCTTGGACTTGCAAGGGAGAATTCCAGAGAGATGTGTGAAGTGATGAGAACTGCAAACTCGGGACAGAATATTGGAAGAAGCATACAGCAAAAAGCATAGCTAGAAGACTTAGGGACTGACGATGAGATCTGATACTTTCTTCCTCAATTCTCTCCCCAGTCTTGTTACCAGCTTTCCTGGGTCATATACTCTCTCATAAAACATAAGATTTTTTATTATCCCTCAAGGTCAATTAAATTTTGGCAAGCTTATGCATTGTTTTCAGAAATTTGCTTGATCTTATACTTTCAATAGAGAATTGATCCAATAATTTTTCTATGTGCAGACCCAACACCACTTTAAAACAAAGGTTTAGACTCAGTTCTCATTTGAGAATGAATAACTGTTCAAACCTTATTGTTCCCATTTTATTTGACTGCCTAATATAAGCCTGAGAGCTTACTGCTGGTTTTCCATGACTTGAAATGCCTATGAATTTAAATGTTTCAGTTGACCTTTTTCAGAATATGTTTTGATTTTGTTGAAATTTTCTGTATAGTAATGTACTTTACATGTAGAAGTAGATTTCCTCATTACTAGAAATAAGCCAACTTATGAAACATTTCCAACTGAAGCAGTACTGAAACTTGAACTTTGTAAATTACTACTGGTTATGTTGTTATAATCCTGCATATGTATTTGTTTAGGTTTGTAGGGTGGGGAGAGTTTTACATTCTGGTCATGATTAGCTTCAGTAACATAAGAATCTTTCATAGTTTTCTTTATTTTGCAGTTTTTTAAAAAAGCAACCCTGTGCTACTGTCGCTCTTGTAAAATAACATTGTTTGAAAACCTTTATTTCAAGATTTTTCTTAGTCTTGTAACACTCTTCTTTCTCTTTTCTTCTTTTACTGTCTCTACTCTAGGCTGCTGGAGGTACCACTTCCCATCAGGTCAGCTTTTCCTATTTTAATGGATTTAATTCTCTCCTTAACAACATGGAGCTCATTAGAAAGATCTACAGTACTCTGGCTGGAAATAGAAAAGATGTGGAAGTCACTAAGGGTTGGTAGAAATGTCTGCAGTCTGGAAGTTTCCTTGGGTGTTTGGTTGGGGCGGGTGGAGGGAAAGACCTCATCTGTATGCTTTTAAATCAATGGGAGGGGGAGAAAGCCCGCCTCATTAGTGTTCCTTGGTACGCCACTCAGTTTTGTACACTCCTGTTGGAGTCCACCCTCCAGGTTTTTCATTTTGTTTCAATCAGAAAAAGGTCCTAGTAAACTGGTGGTGGGGGCAGGGTGAGGAAAGTATGTAAAGATATTTAAAAGTTTAAAAAACTTCCTAGGACTCCTGCCAAATTGGCAGCCTATTAAAGTGACCTTCAAGGGTAGTTGAAGAATTCCATAAACTTGTATTGGCGGCACAGTAAGCTGATCTACAAGCTTGGAACAAGATGTTATCTGCTATATCTAACCACTTTTATAGAGAATTCCCTGTGCAACGCCAAAGTTTCATTAATGTGGCCTACTGGGACTATGCATGAAAAGTTCCACATCTCTTGACTCCTGGGGTTTTTTTCTGTTTGCTTTTTATTTTATTTTTTTTTCCTTCTGACCCACAACTGATTGATACCGTATGTCAAATATCCTAAATCCTGCTGATAGTGCTAAGCTTTAAGACCAGAGAGTTGTACTTATTTGCATGAAGGACAGACCATTTAAAACATACATTTATGTAGTGGCAGGAACACTTTTGTGGTGGGTCACTTTTATTCCCCTTCTCCCTCCCCCACCAGCGTCTTCTACTTAATACAAAAATATAAAGCAACTCTGGGGTGCTCTGGATTATTTGTTCTGGTTTGATTAGTTTTCCTTTTCTGTACTTGTATTCTGTTGCAGAGGAGTTTGTCCTGGCAGCTCAGAAATTTGGTCAGGTTACACCCATGGAAGTTGACATCTTGTTTCAGTTAGCAGATCTATATGAGCCACGGGGGTAAGTGGAGAATTATCTATCCTCCTCTCTTTCCTTTCCTTCCCTTTCTCTCTTGCAAGAAGTGGGAGGTGGGGTTGGGGAACAGGAGTGTAGTGTAGTGGTCACGTGCAGGTGACTTCTTGTGACCTGAAAACCCGTGTCTAAGCAAATGCTAAGCTGAATTAATTTCCTCAGGCGCATGACGTTAGCTGATATTGAAAGAATTGCTCCTCTGGAGGAAGGGACGTTGCCCTACAACCTGGCTGAGGCTCAGAGGCAGGTAAGAACAGAAGCCAGTATGATGCTATTATCTGTTTACAGTGCCAGGTAAATAGATAGCCATCCTCCTTCTGTGTTGCCAGTTAAGTTGCTTTTCTCTTGTGTTCTGTAATATCTGTGACAAACGCCTTCTTGTTAGAATTTATTTTTAACCTGTGTCATGTGCTCTCCATCTCTTCTGTGTGCCCCTTTCTCTTGGACTGCATTTTGAGAGGTTAAATGCAATTTACTTTGGAAAGATACAATGTATATAGTGTCATCCAGCCATTGAGTAAATACTAGGTGTATGCCTAATTAAGGTGTTCCTGTTTTGTGATTCTGTTGCTCTCTGTTCTTTTTAATGAGGAAAGAGGACTTCCTGCTTTGAATATGGATGGTAAATTCAGCATCTAGCCTATTAAATGGCAGCCCTTGTTCTGAACACACGTGTTCCTGGCTTCAGAGTATTCTCTGCTTTGTCTTATGCTCTGCTGAATATCAAAATAGGAGAGATTATGTTTAGTCTAGCATCACAGTTTCAGTGGAAGCATTAATATTCTCTGCATTTCCAAAAACTAAAGGCCTTTCAGTGGTATAACAGAAAGTGAACTTCTGTTGTATTTGAGGCAAAAAGAAATAGGAGTGTTCTTTAAATGTGAAACCTGCTGATTTTTTAGCTTTCATATTATTTTAGCATATCTTATATTTTTATTGACACAAGTTTCTATACAAATAGATTAAAAACTAATGCTCTGTTTCTGTTTCTCTCTTTCGCTGTCTCTATTTTAAGGCAGTCTTAACTTTGTGTCTTGTGAGACTAAGGGTTTTTTTGTTGGTTTTTTTTTTTTCCTGCTCTGGGTCTGTGTGGAGACGCCAGTTTGACCACAATGAGTTGATGCAGGCTACATTTTTAGGACTACCAGGCCATAAGCCAGGCCTGTGTGTGTGTGTGTGTACACATGCGTCTCCTTTGCTTCTCTTTCTTCTTCTCCTCCTTCCCCTACATGTGAACACCCCCACCACCACTCCAAGACAGTATCTAGGGTGGCGGTTTTCTGTTTGTTTGAGCAGTGACTAAATGTTGACTATGCTGGGATGAATTCAAATGAGTTGGCTCCCAAAAGCTCACCATCTATTCCTAGAAGACTCCTAAAGGAGTTAAAAGCATTTGCATTGGACTGAATATCAAGTAACGTAAGTTACAATAGGTGGCAGTAAAATGTAGCCAAAAATGTGATGGTGAAAGTAGCAGCTTCTTCAGTTTTTACTTTGGGGCCGCTGTCTTTGTTTGTATGATTTATGCCATTTTAAGAGGCTACGACATTTGAACCTGCTTAAGTCTTACCATTTCTTCTGTGTATGTGTCCTACCTTTTCACTTTTCCATCCAGTTCCTTTTTAATGTGAGCTACTTGATGCTGAGGCTGAAAAGATTTTCAGCTACATTGATACTTTCAATCAATTTTTCTGGCAATCTCCAGCTGCATTGGAATATTAGCTGAAACCTAAATGCATTTTCAGGAAAAAATATATCCATACTTTCATTTTGCCCTTTTACTTGTAGCATCCTAGAAAAAGAAAGTATTACAAAAAGTATTAGGAAGTATGGAAGACTTAACGACCCTGCAGAACATCTATTTTCCTAATTTTTTTCTTTCATTAGATAGCAATTTTAAATCTGGAACACTTCTGAAATTTATTTTTCATTGGGTTGAATCTAGCACTCATAGACTGTGAGCAAAATGAAAATGTGGAGGTGCTTTATGAAACCTTGTTTTCCTTTAGCTAGTATGTGTGAATAATGCTTGCATACTTGTTTTGATAGCCTGAGAAGTAATAGGTATACCTGCTTTTAGCGAAAGTAGAAAGGAATTCCAAACCAGAACTGCTTTTAGGTGTAGAAAATTAATTACTTAAGATGCAGTATGTGTGCCCTCATATGCACATTTGGACCATTGATTTTGGAGTTGTATAATTTTGTTGTAGTATCAGTCTTTCTTTTCTTCGCTATTCCAATCTGAAGAGGCTACATTATATGGCACTTAGAAATCAGTGGAAAAGAAATAATAATTGAAAACAAAATCCTCAGTGTATTGTGGGATTTTCTCCAGGTACCTTTATACTTATATCTGTCTGATCAGGAGATGTTCTCTCTGAAATACGTTGTTTTGTTTATTTTTCTTGTCTTTCCTTTTGTTTTAAATCCTGCCTTGACAGAAAGCTCCAGGCGATGTGTCTCGACCTGTTCTCATCCAGATTGCAGAATCAGCGTACAGGTTTGCCCTTGGTTCAGTTGCTGGAGGTTAGTCATGGCTGAGCAAAAGAATATTTATCTTCACTGTTTGGGTTTTTTCTTCTTTTCTTCTGCCCTTCTTCCCCTTCTGCCCCTTCTGCCTTTCATTTAAGTGTGGAAGGCTTCTCAGTCAGTCGTTCCCTTGAAGCCGTGTCTAAGGGATGAGATGACTATAAGATGGAAGGGGAAGAGGTCATCTGGTCTACAAGAGTTTTGGAATTTATGAGCCATTGGAGTTTGCAGGTGGTGTTGCTGTCTGGTTTGTCACCAAACCAGTTTCAGAAGAATCAGATTAATAATGAGGTAGGGCCAAGAAGTGCTTTTAGTTAAAACTGTGGGAGGTAGTTTAATGTATCCAGAGTGTATTGTGGAGAAAAAAGATACAACTGATATTTGAGATTTAAATGTTGAAGATGACAGTTACAGTCAAACACTGCAAATGCAAAATCATGTTTTCGTAACAGCTTGATTTTTATTTGCAGCTGTTGGTGCCACTGCAGTCTATCCAATTGATTTGGTGAAAACTCGAATGCAAAACCAGCGCTCTACAGGCTCTTTTGTAGGAGAACTTATGTATAAAAACAGCTTTGATTGCTTCAAGAAAGTGCTACGTTACGAAGGTTTCTTTGGGCTTTATAGAGGTAAGTTTAAAAGGTGGTATATACTAATGTTAAGATACTAATAAGAGTTCAGTGGAACTCTGGATTTTTAAGCCTATTTTATTACGACTTCAATTTTGCCTGGTTTGTGCTTTTGCTTCTATTCTGCTACAGATGAAGTTTGCAAACTTCTTGATAATTAAAACCTCATTGTAATGAGAACATTTCTGTAGGACCTTTCTGTCCTTTCCTTCCTCATCTGCAATAGGGCAACAGTAGCAATTTCCTACAGCAAAAATACACTGTTAGTCAAGTTTTCATTTCCTTAGCAATCCTTAGTAGCAAGAAAATTTCATCCTGTTTGGTAGAAGTTAGATCATCCATTTTTACTTTTTTATTTCAGTGTTCTTTCTTATCTGTTTTCTTTCCATTTGAAAACGTAAAAGCATAGAGAAAATATGGTACCTTGTTACTAACCGGATCTTCTTTTGTGGTATCTTTTGTGACAAAAAGGTTTCTCTGAACCAGTGACATGTGCTTCACTAATCATTGGGAATAGTCATCTTTATCAAGTTTTATGTATACCTCTTCTTAGCTTGTCACTGTTGAGTCAGCCAGAGAGATTAGCTGGGTTTCAACCCACTTAGCTTTATATACATAACCAATACACCCAGGTTATGAAGCTAGCTGTTCCAAGCTCCCTTTGTAGTCAATGGAGAAAATTCCAAAAGCTCATTTACTCTACTGAGGATGTAAATCATCCTCACTTTGGGTATTTTAGGTAAGTGCCTGCAGTTAGATAGTGGCCTTTTTTGTTATTTTGTCCTTGTCCCAGTTATGGCACCAACGGTGTAAGTTCAGGTAATGCAGAAGCAGTCATAAAGAATCATGAACCGTATGAGACTGCAGTTCTTCTCTGTCACAGAGATAAAGCAAATTATATTTCTGGTATCCCAATTATTAATATCTCTTATCCCCCACTGCCATATTCATTTGGGAGGATTTGAAACTTGCATTATATATTTCATTTTTAGCCGGCTTGCTTAGAAACTTTTTTTAACTTTTGAAAATAAGAATATTGTAATGACAGAAATCAATTGCCAGAAGCAGTTGAGTCAGGAATGAAGGACGGAGAATTTCAGTTAAATATTGTTATGATCTGGCAAAGCTCCAGGCACCTGAAAAAAAACTTAACAGTTTATAAGACAACATGTGAAACAACATTGAAAGTAAGTGGTGTGATACATGTGCGCTCTTTAACATATGACCTGAGTTTCTGGAGGTTGGCTAAGAAGCTCCTCTGCAAAATACAGACTTTGTAATTATTTCAGCACAATTGGAGATGGGAAGGCTCTGCTATTATTGACTGAGTTTGAGGTAATTTTTTGAGTAGGCCTGGTAATCTAATAAAGAGTATTGACATGGTTTCTATTTTGTAAGGATTTATAGCAATCAGAATCATAAAAAATCCCAGTTATTGGCAGAAGAACAAAATGTATTCCCTGCAAATGTATGTCTGCTTCTTCCAGGATCCTGAAAGAATGAATATGCAGAATTCCACTATTATCTGCTTGTGTCTCACTGAAACTCTGAAGCACAGTGATTTTTTCACCTGGAAAAACAAACCTCAGAAACATCATAAATGTGTATTTTTAACTCCATTTGCTTGTTGTGTTTTTGGAGTAATTTCTTCATTGCCAAATTTGGGGAACTTTAGGAACCTTCATCAGTATAGCTTGTCTTTCCATTCCCCATCCCCTTTACTACTTTTCAGTCTTCCAAGGAGTTCTGAATAGTGAAATCTCAGACAGTTTGGTGGAGCTGAACTTCTAAACCCAGGGCAATAATCTTATTTCTGGATTATATAGTAGAAATCGTGTGATGGCAAAGAACACCATCATTTCAGAGGCAAATTGAGACCTCCGTTTCTATAGATTCTCTACTTAAAGGGCACCCTGATTTAACTTCTCTTTTTAAAGAGTAAAATAGAGAAAACTCCTTAAAAATGTGGAGCTTCCTTTGTGCAGTTTGTAAATTTGGACTGTTGCTTGTTTTCTAAGGAGATCACGCTGGAGAAGGTTGAGCAACTGAGTGCAGAATGAAGGTTTCCAGTTAAGCTTGAGAGGACAAGAAAATTTGAAAGGAACATTTTGTAGATTAATATAGTCACCCAATTTAATGCAGTAAAGTTATAGCAAGAATCATCTCATCCTAGTCTTAAATACTACACTACATAAGACAGACTACAGAGTACCATACCTTTTGCTGCTCATTGGTAACTGGTATTTTTCTTACACTGTGGTGGGTTCAGAGTTAAGTAAATGTGTTTTTTTTCCCCCACTGGAGGAGAGAGTCATCTTTGGTAGAGTTCTCCTGCTTAGCTGAATAGTGATGCAAAACCTTTTAAAAAAATTGTAGTAGAAACATTTGGAGCAGTGGTCTCTTCGTCATGCCACACTGCAAGAGAGCAAGCAGGAATTCTAAACCCTACTCTGAACTCAGCCATTTCAGATGATATTTTTAATGCAAGGCACATATTTCCATCCAGTGAAGTGAACTGATTTTTCTTTTTTGTATCATTATTTTATTCCAAACTTGAAAAGGGCAAAACCACCATGTTCTAAACCACCATCTCATATAAGGATAAATTACACCATCTTGTGGATACAAAGAGAGCGTTAAATTTTGTTTAATGTGAATTTGGTTCTAAGAATAATCAGTGTTTCCACTGAGAAGGTACTTTGATTTAAAAAAAAAAAAGCAAACAAACATGATATAAAGCTCTGTAGAATCTTTATAACATGCATTATTTGAATGCTGTGTTGTTAGATTAATTTTTTTTAAGACTGTGCATCTGAGATAAATTTTTCATCTGTCTCTTTCTCAGCAAGGCTGAAAAGAATACCCATCTCATATACCTATAATTTACTGTTGTGTCTGCATTTATACCTGAAATACTTATTTAGAAACTCCCAGGTATTTATATATATGCAAATACAAGAAAATTTGGGAAGCTGTGATTTGTCAACATCAATTCCAACTGATGAGGTCCCCTGCATTTCTTAATATTTTGATCAGAAGTCCACCTAATGAGTCACAGAGTGCTTCACAGTCTTAAGCAATGCATGTAATAGAGATTATTTCACCTATACTTGATAGAAATTCTGTGGGAAATTTAAGTACCAGAGGTAAAATGTAGCTTGTAAAAATTTTGAGTAGCCATGCTGTTAATGCCGCTTCTCCTAGAGGACGAAAAAAACCAGGAAATGCTGTGGAAGACTCTGTTATCTGTGATCGTTAACTGTTAAGGAACTTGTTAGTTTTATTTCTTCTGATGGTGCTTCTAGCACTGCAGTGACTCCAGATGCCTTCTAATCTTAGATTTTAATAATCCAAATCCATTATTACTGGTGGACTCCCATGCTAATAATACAAGAAGACCATGACAGAAGGTTTCCTCCAGAAGTATGCAATGAAGTACCGTTTTTGTAGAATGGACGTACAAGCCTATTCCTACCCCAAAGTTCTGTCAAAGCACAAAATCTTCAAGAAATATCCCCTTTCCAGATGAGGGAGCTGTGCTTGAATGGCAGCTGGTGATTAATTGCCCAATTTATTGTGTGAATTGTGTAGTAGAAAAATTTGGCAGTATTTTGTTACCGCCTTTCTCTTAGATGTCCAAATGGTTTCAAATATTTTACCTAGACTGAGCAACATCTCCTTCAGTCAGTGGGTTTTTCTAATATGAAGGGAAAAGCACATCTGTTACACAGTGTGAAACTGAAGTTTCACTGTTAGATGTCTGAAAAAATGCTTTGGCCAAATAAGATTTTTTTATTCGATGCCATCACCGCAGCTGGGCTGGATGAGCTATTGCATGTATATTGACAATGTATTTAGACTGCTTTCAGAAAGTAACTTGTATGATGTCACATACTCTGAATGCAGCTCTCCGTGCTCTCCCTTGCATATACCTTCACCTTCCCATAGAGTCCTAATACAATAGTGTGTGAAATATGAAGTGGTACGTGGTAATTGCTACTAAAGAGTCCTGGATATATAAAAATGGGTTGAATAACATGTTTGCTGTATACTATACTAGCAGGACGCTTATGTGCAAAATGTTATTCTCTGATGTTATGAGGCATACATTTTTAAGACAGTCAGACATCTCTAAGCCTGTCCTACGTCTGTGCATTCATCATATTGCTGATCTGCTAATGCATAGTAACACTGAAAAGTTCCCCGCATGTCAGGATAACCCCAACAGAAAAATGACGTTTTCATATGCGTCCCTTGATGTGCTTTCTTTCTTCCAAAACTCATCATCTTTACCATATTCAGAAATCTTCAACAATGTTTCAGGGCTCTCGTCAAAAGGATAAAGAAAAGATAATTAAGGTTTGATAGTCATAAAGTATAGAATGCACAGGTACCACTTACAGGTAGCTTTATTACATAGGTATGAGAGCAAACCAAGAGTCCCTCTACCTTCCCAAGCTGCTGGAGACAGTAGGCCTAGCTGGTATCTGGCAAGGCTATAAAATGTAGTGTTAAAATTAATGCTACCTTTTTTAGAATACTGTATGCTATCTTGCAGTAGACATACACGGCATTGTCTGTAATTAAACTTACAAAGCACTTTTATCCTATAAAATCATGTGTGAAGTAGAGAGAGAAAAAGAAAAATGCTCTGGGTTTTTGGTTGTTCAGTTGGGTTTTTTGGGTTTTTTTGGTGGTGGGTTGTTTTTTTTTTTTTTGTAACTTCTACCTATTCTATTTAATCTTTCTTTTCCACATTGACATTTTATGGAAAGTTTTGAGTTGTAACAGTCCCATTCAGATTTGAGTGCAAAAGGAATGGACCAGATGGGAAAAAAATAACTTGTGCCAAGATAAACATGTTTCTCCTATGATTTTACAAGAGCCTTTGCAATTGCAAAGTCTTAGGAACTGAAAAATGAAAAATGGTAAAAAGGCCATCTTCAGATCAGTGTAGTGAAAATGAACTTGATTTGTCCTGCTTATGTTGCTTCCAAAACTGGAGGTTCGTACAGATCTCCAGCTGGACTATTTTTATAATTTTATATCTTGATATTTTAGAATGTCTCTCTCTGTAATTTATTTGATATGATATAACTTCAAAGTCAGGTTATATATAGCTTAGGTGTAGTAATACATGTACACGTGATTTTAAAATTAATCATCTCAGGGTTCTTTTGGAATTACATATCTGCTTACAGACCTGCTCTAATTCTACTGGATTAGGTTTACGATCAGATAGTGTGCTTGTAAAGTAAAGGGAATGATCTTTCAATCCCTGAAGATACAAATTCATTAGCTATAATGTCTATACAAAGCCACACATGTCCTATAGCAAGATGTAAATATCATGGCAGTTACAAAGATAATTTTGTCTGTATAAGGCTAAAACTGAAAAAAACCTATTGATTGTATATCCTTGTGTTTTCTTCATAGTGCTGCAGAAAATGTAATAATTAATTGCACAGTTCTGACTGTCTTAATGGTTTCATTGAAGTCTGGATTCAAGTCACCTGTGCAACTAGAACTGTTTAAGAAATTCAAATTTTGAAATTTAACTTACTCTGCAGAATCTCTTTTTTTTTAGCAACTGTATATGAACTTAGTGTTATTGTATACTTTTGTTTGAATATTCAGCCATATGATCATTATTCAACATAGTTGTCTTGGGGAAATGTTACGTGTATATATGTACATCAGCTGTACATGCAATTAATTACTCTTTTTGACACTTGAAAAAGAAAATGCTAATAGAGGTGCAAAATTTTAAAGGCATTAGTATACAAATATGACTGGCCCTCCTGCTACCACAAGCCAAATGGTGTTATTCACCAACGTCATTTCCTTATTAAGAGCATCAGTAGTAACCAGTAAAGCTGATGGATGGTAGCAGGATGGAAGAATACACTAATCCAGTGCACAAACACCTTTGTCTTTGTTATTCTCTGACATTTAGCTCTTTGGGAAAATGCTTTTCGGCAAGTTAGCTCTTACAAGTGAAACCTTAATTGTTGTCTTTTTCTCCAAAAATAAAACCATGGAGAGGTAAAAACGTAAGGCTTTGTAGAAAGTACCGAAAGGTGCTGCCTGAGCTACTAAAACAAAGGGGGTCTGCACCAGGAACTCTAGCCGGGGTGATTTTCTCACACTTCTGAACGGTGTCCTAATTTCACTCTGCTGATGAAAGCTTGCAACACCGTTCTAGCCCCAGGCTTAGTTGGTAAGCTTTGGGTATTTTTAGGTTGTGTCGTCAAAAGTTTACAAAATATCAACCATTCACTTCAAGCAAGTGAAGCTGGCAGTCAGAGATTCCCACTTCCAGTTCTGTAGCGCATCACTTCTAAAAAAATAAAGTAGGAAATTCCATACCTGGGAAGAAAGCAGCATAACTTCCTTTGTTCTAAGAACTGGTGAGTTAGCTGGGGAAAGAGCTCAAGAATGCAGTCATACATGTTTGAACGTTTTGCATTATTTTGATTCCTATCCCCTTGGGTCCTGCCATCTAATGCCATTGTTTTTGCCAGAAAAGGGTACTGTGCTCATGATTTTTGAGGTGGATGTATTGTTTGTCTCACAAAATTAATTAGAAAGTCTTAATTTTTGTGTGGAGATGCAGAAAATAAATGTTAGTTTAGGACAGAATACTGAAACATAGTTGGCAAATCTGTATTAGTGTTTAAGCGTGAAGTCAGCTAATATGGATTTAAAAAAGCTAAAGAAACAAATATGTATAGGCAGTGGTAGCACTTGAAGTGGTAGCACAAAGTTTGTTCTCAAAATGGAATGTTTAAGTACTCTCATTAAATATAATAACACAAAATTGCTGTAAAAATTGCCCGTTTCTAGGTGGTGATCTCTACATACATTTGTTGATTTGTTTAGTTAATACCAAGTTACTCGATGCATTGAATTCTTTATTTCCATGTTACAGGTCTGTTACCACAGCTATTAGGAGTAGCACCAGAGAAGGCCATAAAACTCACTGTGAGTTTGCAAATGGATTGTTTTCACATTTCTCCACATTGTAAAGTCCATCTAATTAAAATTACTGTGTTAAGGATTTTTATCCTTACTGTGTCAGCAACATGGTAGAGTGTATTCCATCATTTTTGCTTGATACTAACTTAATTACAAAAAGCACAAAGCAACTGTTTATATCTGACTTGTGAACATGACGTGGCATACAAGTTACATGCAGATATATATAGATGTATATTTTAAGAATCGTACTGAAAACTTATTTTTGGACTCGCTCCAAACTATAACAAGCATATTCAACTTGTTCAGCTCCTCTGCTTGTTTGTAAGTAGCGCAGTCCTTTGGTTTCTCTTTTTAGCAAAAATGAATAATTATTTATTGGACTTGGAGGGGTTTTGTTTTTTGTGTCTCCACATGGTTCCTGTATGTTTAACTCTAGCGCAACAGGAGATAATATGAGCATGTAGTGAAGTATTGGTAAGAAAGAAACTTGTTTGCATGCATTTTCTTCTGAAATGTTTTACTTCTGTAATTTTGTTATTTCTTGAATGATTTTAAGGCACTGAAGAATTTCTCACTGTAACCCAATCTTAATGTATTGGTTATTCATCAATAAGCTAGTATTCATCAAAGCTAGTAATATGCATTTTGAAAAAAGAAGGGTCCTTAATGCTGTTAATTGAATTACTATTGTGTTAAAACTTACTATTGAACACTCTGGTATTAATTTGAAATTATATTTAAATTTGTAAATGTAGCAAGCATTTCTAAAATCTTAAATTATTTTATCATTAATTTTTCTATAATGATTTCATTTAATTATGGATTGTTACCTTTTTTCAATGATAATTAAATTATGCTGCAAATCTTTGTTAGAAAGAAGAACATAGTCAGCTTTGCAATATTTCATATAAAATCTAAGATTTGTTTGGTATCTTAGTTTGGTAGTCTTATGGATGTATTTGCATTTTTGGTTGCACAGAATTTGCAGCTGATAAGTGTTTTCTCCAACCTTTTAATTTATCAGCTTTCATAACTGTTTGTTTTTCAAGGTTAATGATTTTGTGAGAGATAAGTTTATGGCTAAAGATGGCTCTGTCCCACTGGCTGCAGAAATTCTTGCTGGTGGCTGTGTAAGTATCTTTAATTTCCTTCGTATGAGATTCATGAAAGTGCAGTGTGTAAGAGTAACTATGTGGACTAAGGCTTCTGTTTAACCACAGATCCAGTTCAAGAGCAGACTCTCCTAGAGCATCTCAGTTCTTTCCTAGATAGGCCAGCCGTTCTTGATGAAAGGGTAAATGTTTCTGTGCATCGTGCCTTTTAACTGCGCTGTATAATTCTCACAGCTTAGAGTTTGTTTCCTTAATAAATTGAATGTGTCTTTATTCATGTTGGCTGTAGCTTGTGGCCTAAAGAGGATTCATGCTAACCTTTCCAGAAGTTAATAATTAGTTACTACTTTGTGGCACCCACTCTGCCACGTCACTTCTTTCCTGATGTGTTATTGCGCCCACTAATTTTCACTTTTTGCAGTGATACTGGCTTTTTGAAATGGCAAAAACTACTCATGCTTCTTTGAGTTCATAGCAGACGTAGGCTGTGTAATGTTAACTCAGTACATAATGCATTCCTGAATGTAGGCTGTATTTAAAACCCACTAAGTTTTTAAGAGTGTTTTGCTTGCACAAAGTAGTATCTTAATGAACAGCTGGCATATTACTGGGTAAATGATAACACTTCGCGGTTTGGTCTAGTTCTGTCTGTTCATATTACAGCTTACTTTATCTGGTGTATTGATTTTGTTCAAGCAAATGTAAATACTTTAGGTAAAATGAATAGTTGTTCAAAGACCAGTGCACTTTACAGATAAAGAACACGGTTTATTTAAACCGGCTTTGATCACTGGGGCAGAGCAATGTTGGTGTATTTTCAGTGTATCTTTGTTTCTGCTGTCATAAGACAGATGAGGTCACATTTTCAAGCAGCTTCTACCTGTGTCGAAAACTACAGCGAGCAGCAACTTAAAAACAAATGCTTGTGTCTTAACCTCAGTAGGTGCAGAGATTAGTGCTGTATGTGCTTGCAGAGAGCATACTACGATTATCTGAGCCTCAGGGTGCAGTGGCTCAGTTGCGTTGCAGGCTGAGAAGCCCTGGCTTTCTGTAATTCTCAGGAGATGGGGCAGGATTTGGCTGCTGTCTCACTGCTCCTTCTGTTTGATCACTGACCTGTTGTAGACTGCCAGGTAGGATCCCCTTGTTCTGTAACTTTAGGAGCATTCAGGGGAGAAAAAAAGAAGGGGGGGAGAGAAGAATGTGGGTCTCTAAAGCCCTAAATAAAAAGCATGCTGTAAATGAAGGAAAAATGCAATAAAGTGCTTGCAGAGTAAAAAGTATTTGCCCCTTACACTAATAAAATGTCTTATGAACATAGCAGCCATAGAGAATTCAGCAAAATTTTCATTTAAAATGTCATTTGATCTAGAGTTTTTATTTTTACAGACTGCTGTGAATTTTTTAATGCAGTACAAAAAGCACTCTTTACAGAGACCCGTCATTCATGAGAATGCTGCAGCAAGCTTTTTGCCAGTAGTTCATTTGTAAACTAAGGATCTGCTTTAAGAGATAGGTGGCTTGAGACAAATTTTAAACGTGCTGTAAATGTTGGCTTGTCCTATTTGGTATTTGAAATATATATTAACAATGAGATGCTGCACAAAGTTGTAGCAGTAGACGTGCGGTGGCAGAATGCCCTGAGTTTTCTTTTAACTGGAGTGCTCCACTTAAGGGCATAGTCTAGTGCCAGGTAGATAGGTTGGAACTTGTCTTTTCTGCAGGTGGTCTTTGGGGTTTTTTTTTGTAATTTTAAACCCAATTCAGACTAGCAACAGAGACTCTTATTACAAGTGGTGCCTAGTTTTTTGGGGTGAATTTTTCTTTCATGGTGTAAATATATGCATAAAATATGAGATGCCAAAGACAGGCTTTTTCCTATAGCTTTCAGCGTTGTATTGGCCTAACTTTTTGTACCCGTTTAAGCCAACGTGAAACCTACGATTTCACTGTGGAAACAGTAAGGACACTGTTGAGTGCTTTTGAAAATTTTCAGTCTCGGATTTTTACCTCATTTCACAATTTAGTAATCGCTTATGTGGGAGGCAAGAAGGCAGGAGTGCATGATGTGTTAGAGTCTAAAAAGGGGCAGCCAACTAAGATGAATTTTTTAAAAGACACCTGCCCTATGACCTTTCCGCTCTCCACGTCTAATTCTCAACTGTGATTGTGTTACAAACACAGATGTTAAATTTTTCTTCCTCTGCGCTTCTGTTTCCTTGGAGTGTATTCATTGCTTATGCAAGGGCTGTGTGCTGGGATGCACATGCACGCTGGGTTTTAATGTTTTAAATACCAGCCCTGTGAGTACAGTAGGACTGAACAGATACTTGGATGGTTTGGGTTGTTCAGTAACACAAAGGGCTTTGAAGGGGTCAGTATCACCTGGGTAGCTCCACTCTGCTGTTTGCCCAACCATTGCCAGGCCTTGACTTTTAAGTCCCCACGGAGTTCGCTTTGCATCATAATTACTGAGAATTAGTACACATGGCTGACTTTTGCACTTGTAACTAAAGCTGATTGTTTCATTGAACAAGTATTTTTCTGTTTTGTAAACTGTTTTCTCTCCTCCAAAAAAAAAAAAGAAGAAAAGAAGAAAAAGAAAGATCTTTTACTTCATGACCTCGTGGCACTTAGTTCAGTTAACAGCCTGTTTCATAGCTTTTTATTATGTGAAGATGAAAGTGGTAGTTTGTTGAGATTTATTTTTTCTGAGACCCCCAAGAATATAATTAAAAGTATAACCTTTATATTTTTATACAGAATGTTAAAGAGGGTTGTTATGTAAATTACTAACTCAAAATTTCCATCTCCTGTGTTTGTAAGAAATTTTCCTAGTGACTGTGGTATTTGTTACCCATAAAAATACATGTAACTTCCAGATTTGCACAATGCCTGATACCCACCATGAACTCTGGTCTCTGCTGTGCATTTAGGACTCTCATCACTCATGCGAATCCTATAAAGCCCTTATCATTATTAGACTAGTTAAAAAGCTTCAGTTCCAAGACATAGTGTGGTGATACTGTAGAGCTAGGATCTGCTGAGCATCTAAACCACAAATCTGACTTAACCTCCTTGAATTAAAAAGTGCACAATTATGCTAGGTTTGATTTCTGCTAATGTTGTAAGTTACCTTCAGGGATTCTTTGAAAAAAGGATGATCTTGGGTAAGCTGTAAGTACAACCTGAAGTCTTTTTTTTACAGTGGCAATAACCTTGCAAGTTTTTGTAAGCTTTTTTCATGGTCTTTCAATTTATTTTATATTTTAAATAAAAAAATAATCACTGGTCGTACCGAGCTTAGCTGCTTGCTTCTTTTAAACTTAATTCACTTAAAAGCTTCTGTTAAAAGTAACCTGATTTTTTTGGTCATTATTTTTATTTTTGAGTTATATTAACCAATTGAAAACTCGTATTTGTAAAAGTGACATAAATATTATTTTGGGGGTTTTGAGGTGTTGCCTTTAACACTAAGCTTGTAGGTGAGACAGTCATTTTGCTTAGTTCCTTAAATAAAGCAGTTCCACATTTAATTGAAAAATTTACATTGTGTGTCTGGAAGTAACCGGGAGAGAGATGCAAAGATGCAAAATAAAGAGTGATCATAAAATATATACAAAATATTAAGAAAAACAGAAGAAGTATTATAACGTGACTAAAAAGAAATAGCTATATAATACATGTTGCCTTGTCTGCATATAGTAATACAATTATACAGGTAAATCGGATGCTTGAATGTTCAGCAAGAAAAGGGAAAAACATTTTGCTATGTTAACCTTTCCTTCTGCTCTCCCTCCTCTTTCCAAGCACACAGTCTTTTCCTTCCCAGCTGCTCAGTGTGTGCTCACTATTAGCCAGCTTAAATCATGTAGCACAGTACAATTACAGACCCCGTACAGATCTGCTTTTATTTAAGTTGTCAAGACAATTTTAGGCATATTTCTAGAGACTTTATAGTAATCGTGATGAAGTTAAAACATATTGGACCTGCTTGGACAACCTCAGCTCTGCTATGGAACATAAAAATTAGATACGGTTAAGATGGAGTTTGTCTAGAAAATGCAAAATCCTGTCCAGAATTAATTTTTATAAAGGAATATGATGTGAAATTCCAAACGAATTGTGCCAAATAACCGATCCAGTGCAAATAGTTCTATTAAGCTACTTACATTTATTTTATGTTTCAGAGAGTAATAAAGATAAGTCCACATCTGAGCTGCATTTTCTGTTGCATTGCAGTAGGGGTAGAGGGTGGATGGACTGCAATTCCCACACTTCATAGATATCTTACTTGCAAAAGTTCATACATTTCTAAGTTGTAGGCTAAAGGAGACTGAAGGTGTCATACTTGCTTTCATTATTCAGAAACCTAAATCTGATAAAATTCTATCCTATTTGGCAAGGAAGGCTGAGCTATGAGTAAGGGTAAAATGAAACTGAGCGTTATGTGTGCTGGGGAAAAAAAAACTCTGCATGTGCCTCTGAAAAAAAATGAACAACTGCTATCACACAGGAAAGTTTTGGTATAGTTTATTGAGATAGTTAAGTAATGATGATCTTCTTGATGATTGCTCTTACTAGCTTTGAAAGCAAATGGCATACATCTGTTGAACTCTTAACAGATTTATTCTGAGAGGTCTATTCTCCCTGTAGTCAGGAATGTAACTTTCATTACTTTCAAGGGGAGTTCTGCCTGCATGTGTAAAAGCCCAACATTTACATTTATTGTTTAAGGAAGGGTTCAGAAGCTCCTGATATATTTTTTTTCTTGATTAAATTTAAAGCTATTTTCTTTTTACATAAAATTTATGTTGTTAAATAAATTAATTAGATTTACAGTCTATTTAATGAATATAATGTCACAGAATATGCTATAATTAATTAGGTATTTTTAAAGTATAGTTTTCTCCTCTGGACCACTGTAATTGTAGTTATTTTCAGCATACTAAAAAGAATTTAAACTAATTATAAACTTTTGGTAAAAAAAAACCCCCGGCTAGATCTGGACTTAAATTTAACTTCAGATTTGCAAATCCGTTGTGTTTCAACACTGCTCTGTTTTAATTGTCTCTGATTAATTTTCAGCTTTAAGAAATTTAAAATCTATTAAGAAATAGATTTAAGCTTTATAATGAAGTTTGGGAGAGCAACATACAGTAATATGATAGCCCTTCCAAGATGTTGTACCAAAGGGTGGGGAAGTTCCTGGTGTAGAGTTCCTCCTTTTCTTTGACCTCACCCCACACTTCCTTGCAGGTTTGGATGTTTTAAAAAAGTTTGCTGAAATTTTCACCTAGTCATACCTGTTTAAACTGGCCTTTCCTGAAAGCAGTAAGGAGTTATGCAGAACATGATTTCACTCTATTTTGAATTTTCTAGTTAAGTTAATTTTAATTTTTTTCCAAAGATATTTCCCATAACAAATTAGAAGTGCTTTCCCCTTTTGCTTCCCCTCTCGTCTTCCTTTTCATTTCCCTTCTCCCCTAAAAAAAAAAAAAATAATGGGGGGGGGGATTTTTTTTCAAACTGTGAAACAAGGAGGGATGGATAGGTTTAGGTCGATATGTTTCTGATTGCAGAACAGAACAATTCTGAACTATTAAAAAGCCCAATTTTTTCCAACAAACATACTTAATATTCTTCCCATTTGAAATGTATTAAGTTTTTACTATTGTATTAGAAATAATGACTGCAAAATTTTATATGAACATACATTACAGCTTAAAACATGTAATTGTTTTGACAATTATGTTTTATTACACATCCCTTTCTCCTGTTACTACTTCTTTTACAGGCAGTAAAATATTTTAGTGTTTACCAGTGTAGGTTAAAAAAAAAACAACCCAAAACCAAAGCCTCAAACTCAAATCAGGAATTAAAATCTAGCTTTCTATGAGAAAAAGGAAGATATTTATAATGTCACAGTAATTTATGATGTGACCAAGAAATAATGGGTCACAGTTTTAATACAGCTACCATGCCTTAAGACTTGAAAGGTCTGTAAATCATTAAATGATTCTACAACTAGTCAAAATAGACAAGTAGAGCAGACCGAGCCAAATGTTAACATCTTTGACAGGTCTCTAACTTAATTGCTTTTATAATGCCAATCAAATAGGCTCCACTTTGATTTTTTGGCTAGGCTTCTGAGAACTGAATTACCTATAAGATGGAAAATATCAAATCCACAATTTTATTTTTTTTCCCACTGTGAACTTGGTCAGTGCTTACAAACAAACCATAGTCCTGTTTGTTTCTGTTTAGCCAGGTCATTAATAAACTATTGTAGGGAAATTGTCACAACTTGTATCCGAGTCTTGGAAATCTGTCTGAAGCAGTAGCAGGAATGCACTTCTGTTCAGACTAATTGCAATTCTATTTATGAGCACTTTTACAGGAGTGTTTGAAGGGGCTTGCTTTACATTTTAGGTACATTTGGACATTAACAAGACTCCGCAATTCTAGCAGTGTTCGCTGTTTGAGCTGCCCAAAGCAAAACCTTAGCCAGACCAAGAGAAGTCTGTCCTCAGAAGACAAGAAAGATTAGCTGGAGAAAAACACAGTTCTGCCTGAGCAGCATGAAAGCTGTTTCTGTGCTAGCCTGGTCGGGGTAGTGAAAAGCAGATGATTGAGGGCTCAGGAAATCTCCTCGTGATCTGAAGAAAAGGTATTTACTATATGAACTCCCATTGCTAAAGAGCATTATCGGAATCCTGTATAGATAGGACCACAGACAGGAGGACACAAAATAGCATGAGATGGCTTGTCTGGATTTTTGAAGCCTGGCTTTATTGGGAAAAAAGGTAACAGAACCAAGCTTTTGAGAACCCAGTGTGCTTTGCCCTTGACATACAGTGCCACGTAATTAAGGTTGTCACCTTTGAGATCTATAAGAAAAACAGTCACTTTGGACAGATGTCTGTTACTCGGTAGCTCTTCTGGTAACAGGCAAGTCTGTAGTGAAATCACCTCTGCAGCAACTCAGCACAATTCATCTGATGCTCATGGGATCTTTTGCCATACAAACACCAAGACTTTTAGACGTAGTTTGAAGCACTGCAGTGGCACTCCGTAAATCTGGCTTCTAAGCCTTGTTCTGTCATAGAGTTAGTACATGATTTTGTGGTAAATCATTTAATAGTTCTATGCCTTAGTTGCCCTTTATTACACAGCGAGGATGGTAATTCTTCCATTCTTGCATCCCTTGAGTGCGTTTTTAATTTAGATTTTTTTTTTTTATGATGGGGAACAATCTTTATTTTGTGTCTGTACAATGCTCAGCACTTTAGGAACCTTGACTTTAATTAGGATTAATGGATGCTAGCAAATGCACAGGAAAACAAGCTGCATATGGAACTGGCAAGGAGTAAGGGCCTGGGACAGTGTAAGATATTCAGTATAACCGAATGTGATAAACAGTTGACTAAAAATTTTGAAACTTGCACCTGCTTGTCTTTTTGTAAATTGAATGAATAACCAAGACATTGTAGACAATTTCTTTTGCAGAGGTTGATTTTGGATAATTATATAATATGCTACTTATGTATTTTAATGGTTGCCATTAGTTGCCATAATTGCTATCCCTCGGTGATATTGTTGGGAAATATTAACACTCTAATAACAGTAGTGATCCTTTCTTCATCCACGAAACCTTAAAAGATGATATGTAACAAGTTGTGCAGAAGAAAGATCTATGCTGACCCTAAATGTGTATAGCTGAGAACAGGAAAAAGACTATGATTTGAAGTAGGTAATAAGGTTAATTAGAGGCACAAGAACAGCTGATGGTCAGTAGCAATGAAAGGAAAAGAATCTAGTACTTTCTTCTGGGATGGAAAACAGAATTTGCTTCCTGAATTGCAAGCTGTATTCTCTTCAGAACCTACACCGAAGCTTTCAAATGGAGATGTGAATGCCCTAGGAGAGCTGGGTCTGGTGTGCTCATTTCTTATCTAATCTCATAAGGACACAAAATGCAGTTACATTAAAAAGAACAGGAATTTCTAGTCTTAGAGTAATGACGGGGTGAAAATCTGTTTATTTTCTAGGAAGGTTTATTACATGGCGATTTGAACACGTGAAGAAGTAGAAAACATTCTGACTTCTTAAGCTGGAGTGTTGCTAAGTGGTTGTTATTAAACTAATTTTTTTTCACTGCAGAGTGGGTTTTGTTTCCCCATGGACAGAAAAAAATACCTCAACTATTTCTACTTCTCCCCTCCGTTCAGTAAAGTAGGAGGCATATGATAGACAGTACTGTATTACTGTACAAGACTATACTGCCATCGAGAGGTGTTTGTTGGGTGATCTTATACCAAGTGCAGAGTTGAAGAAATGCAAAAAAGAAAAAATCAGCTTGTTTTAAAAATTCACATGTATGTGGATGCATAGCTAGCTGTTCGTGTGTTAAAGCACATTGAACATTTTACAGGCACGCAGATTTCTAGGTATGTGTGTATGATGAGTTCTTGGATGATGGAGGTATTTCTCTTTTATTTTCTTGCTTTACATCAAACAAGACTGTAAGTACTTGTGATTAGGTCAAATGTTAAATTCTTTCAGAATAACATGGACCCTTCGTGGGCCCTTACAGGTAATTGTCTGTGCAGTACCCCTAGGTATCTACTCCTATAAATAGCTCAAAATTGCAGTTTTTATTTTAGTCACATGCTAATAACTGAAAAGTAATAGATTTGCTTTTACAGTCAGATTGTTTCTTTAAAAAGATGATTGGAAGAGGTGATAAGGAATTCAGAGTTGAGGGTGTTCAAGTTTGTAACTTCAGGATAGAAAAAACTGGTGTTACTGGGAACTACCTATATTAAACAGTTGATAACGTTGATTTTCTGACACTTGGTGGAGAAATCATTAAGCTTGAGCAACCTGAGCTTAAACTGTGTTTATTCTGGCCAAAAAAATTAGTTTTCAAATTCTGACCTTTGGGAGCATATTTTGAAATTTTAAAATGAGATACACTTTCAGCTACAACAGTTGGCAAACAAGAAGGCAATGTTCTTCAACTTTTGGCCAAACAGAATGAATGAGCAGGGTGATACGATATGCTGATGATGTTTTGTCTGTTTTTTCCATAACAGTTTATACTAGCACCTTGAAGAGACTGGAAAAAAAAATAGATTGATGAGATTTCTTTCATTGCATTCACTATGCAAAAACTCAGAAAGAAGACAGAAACCATGCTATTGTGATTCAAGCTACTGTTCTGGAGATCAGCATCTCTGGAGACTCTTAGAAGTTGTGTGTGTTTGAGCTAGGGGGACGCACACACTGGGCATGCAATTAACCTCTTTACCTCAAATCCCCTTCTTGTAAAACTAGAGTCATTGTACTTTCCTCACAGGAGCACTGGGATGAAATACCATTAATATTTATGAGACACTTGCATACTATGATGATGAATAACACAATAGGAGTTACCAGTACTAGACAAGCAAGAAATTATTTCATTAGAGAGTATAGTAGCCATCTCCAGTTTGCTTCCCCCTCATTTTGAGAGTAAGGAGCTGCAGTTACCAGCATAGATGGTTAAATAACAGGGTGATAAAAGCTCCCCACCAGGCAACTGCACTTGTTACTGCTAGAACTGCCTCTGCACTGGTTGATAAACCAGCCTTCCTCTCCATCGCAAAGCGGGCAGGTGGTAGAAACCCTCCTACCGAGACCCTCTGTCTGGTATTGTCTGGCTCATTGCTTTCAGTTATTCACCATTTGATTTTTGGAGTGTATCTTTGATCAAATTTAGAGAATGACAAAGGTTGTTCAGGGAGTTCTGGGCTAGTACCTAGACAGTTTTGTGGAAAGACTTCCTTGGAAATTTCCAATGTCTTTCTTCAGAGCTCCTTTGTGGGCAGCAAAACCTATAGTCTTTTTAGTAATGCCTGATGCATGCAGGTCTCAGTGTTTTAAAAATTTGAATGCAGTGAGCTTGATTGTATGAGGCAGGTAAATAATAGCATCCCCATTTTTCACATAGCAAGCTGAAGCAGAGGAAGTCTTGTGTGATTTACCCGGAGCCACAAGCATCTAATGCTGTGTTGACGCAGCCAGGTTGGACATGCAGACATAAACATTTATATGTGCTAGCACCTGAAGTACTTCCCATTAATTTGAATTCAGAAATTATTTGCCTTTATTCTCCTTCAAAATCAGATGTATGTTTCTATTTCCTTTCTTTAAATATGGCATTCACTTATAAACATTTTTATAAGTTTTCAAATTGCCCAGTGTTTTGGTGCATTAATAATAATAATAATAATAAATTAAACTTAATTTTGTTGTCATCTTTTAAATTTCAGTATGGTTTTCCTGTAGTTAAAATTAAATGAACACTTCCCATGGAGTCATGGCATAATGAACTGCAAGAATATCATACCAAGAGAAAGTAGTTTATTTGTGCTAACATAGATCAGTTGGTATGAGTTTTTAAGTGGTGTGTTTTAGAGGATGGTTGTGGTGTAGCAAACTTGCAATGATCATTATCACCTGCAATTGGGATTTTGTCCTTTTAAGAAGAAAATACGTGTGATGGCATGTGGGAACGCTTAATATTTGTAATACATAGACCAAAATGTTTATTACATAGGAATCTGTAATTCACCATAAAGGCCTTTCCAGGATTTTTTTTTTTTTTATTTTGAAATTTTGCAAGATGAGTAGACAAGTAAAAGAAACTCTCTCAATTTTTTGTTTCGAATGCTTACTTTTACTTAATATGTTTCAGTTTAAGTGCAAAACTGAAGTCAGCATATGTGCCAAATAATTTATCAGTCTAATTTCTGATGGCAACAAGAATAGCAGTTTTATATGTACCAGGATTCTGGTTTGGTAAAAGCAGTTAAATTAAATTATGCCAATTTGAAAGTCAAAACCAGTTGAGTTACACAAGAGCATGCTTTTTCTGGTCAAAATAGGAAACATTTGGGATATTTTGGGGGTTATGTAAAGACTTTAATTTGTAACCACACTGTGTATGCTCAGTCTAAGTGGTAGACAAGAATAGTTGTTCGTGCGATTTGCCATTTCTTCAGCACATTATTTAAACCATATTACTGTGCGTATTTTTTATTTTGAATGATAGTTAATCTGAACTATGATTAATTCTTTTAACATTTGGGTAATTTAAAAAAGATGTGCACATTGTGTTTACATACTAGACATGCCTAGATGCAAGTGCTTTTAAATGCAGCTTCCTTCATTTTAGTCATTACCTATTAGAAAAAAATAGTTCTTGTTTTGTTGTGGGGAGAGTGAGGGTTGCCCTTTGCATAGTTTGTGTGATTTCAGAACCTAGAGAAGGGCATAGCTGTTGGGCCACATAATTAAGAAATTAGCAGAAGTTAGAATGACACTCTGTTGAATTTGGGCCAGATGGAGTTTGAAGTATTTTTTTAATACACTTTTTTTTCTTGTTTCAAATTTTTAACTCAGGATCTGTCAGTGTAGCAGAAAGGTTATGCCCTGCAGTACGTATTGTGAATGAGATGAACTTTACTAGAACTAGCAGGGAGTCTAAAATGCTTGCCACTGTTGTGTTTTAAATCTAACTTTCAAAATCAGTTGAGTGATGTCTTCCCAACAAATGGAGACTGACATGTTAAAAACATTTAGCAGTTCTTGATTAATGGAATCCTTTGGTCTGTAGACCTTCTTTATTACCTGGTGCACAAATAATGATGTGGAGCTCAGACTCTTGAATCAAACAGCATTTAATGGCACTGAAACTGGTAGTTCAGTGGGGTTTTAAAAACGCAAAAGATATCTGCAGTTCTGGTCTTTGGAATCCATGTGTTCTTTGTTTTATGAACTCGTGCCAAAATTGAAAAAGCTTCTGCCAGACCTTGACTCTTCAGTAGTATGTTTTCACTTTCTAAGTACTGGCATGCACATCTCGGTTTCTTTGCTTAGTTACTAATTCTTCCTTTCACTTCGTTACTTGCTTTACAATGTTCTTGGCTGGTCAGTATTGCATAAATTGGTGTTGGTGAATGTATTCTTGCAGCAAGAATTGAGCTAGTGTCTGTCTGATGTGCTGCAGTGTCCTGCAGTGGCTGACCTGCTTCCTCTCTGTTCTCCCTGACCACTCATCTCGTGGGAGGGTAGGTTTCTTACCTTGTGAGCTGCAGTTTATTAACTAATACTAAAACTCTTGTCTGCTAATGGCTTAACCGACTGCAGCAGGATTAAAAATGCCTTCTCTTGAATGTAACAGGACGTACACTGCAAATAATATAACGAGTTAATGTACTGCCTTCCACTTTTAATTTCAGGCTGGAGGTTCTCAAGTGATCTTTACCAATCCACTGGAAATTGTCAAGATTCGATTACAGGTGGCTGGAGAAATTACTACTGGTCCACGAGTTAGTGCCCTCACTGTATTACGGGACTTAGGCTTCTTTGGTCTCTACAAGGTATGCTTTTTTTGTATATACATGCATTAAAAGTCAATTCTGAATATTTCAAATCGAAACATCATTTCATTGTTCTCAGAAACTTTCATAGGTGGATATAACTGAACTATTAAAAAAATCTTCCTTATTATGTGATATTATATCTTCATTTTTCATTTCTAACTAAGGGAAGAAACTGTCTCATGTTTTTGAGCATGTGGTTCTTGTAGGTCTTACTAAGATTTCTTTTGTCAATTCAGCAGGTGTAAGTATTGATCATTGAGGATTAGTTTGTGATTCCTGATGTTCTGCCTGGTGTAAAAATAAACTTATTTTCATCTGCTTCATGATATAGAGCTTACAGTTTTGGAGCTGTGCTTTTGGTCTTCTGTGTTTGGTTCAGCAACTTTCCCAGATGTCATTGTTAATCTCGTGATGGGAATAAATTGCAGCACAATAATAGTGAAGAAATACAGACAGTGGGAGCCCAGCATACAAATAAACTACTAAAGCAAGCTTCCCCTTGCTAGGTTAGAAGAACATTACCACAAATAACATCAGAAAAAGCTGCTTTTATGAGTGTGTACTCCAGACTCCACAGTTCTGCTTTCTACATATCTGTCTTCACATAGATACATAAATATGTAGAAATAAAGTTAGGTTTAATGTTAGACTGCAGCAGGATTAGAAACATCTTCTGTTGAATCTAATAGGATATATGCTGCAAATAATTTAAAGGATTAGCATGCTGCCTTCTACTTTTAGATGAAGGACACTAGATATGGGAGAGTATGAAAGGTCTTGGAGTACTCTGAGATAGCTGTTACACACAATATTGAAAGAAAAAATGTAATGAATGCCATACACTGCAGAGCACTATGTGGTGTTTCTTCAGATTCTGCAGTCTACTTCTTGGAAGAAAGGTTTCACTCTACCCATTTGTCCCAGTATTTCCAGTGCAGCAGGCAGTGTTTCTCAGTTTCTTATTTACAGCAGTGTAAATTGAAGATGCTTCAAAAACCACCAGATGACCCCCATCCCCCTCCATCTCAATTTTTAAGCATCCAATCCTTATAAATTGGTCTGTTAACATTACAAAGAGGAAGCCTGCCTGCGAGTAGATGTATGTATGTTTTGGCCTGGAGAGAAGTTGCAGGTCTGAATAGGATTTAATAGGGACTTGTTTTTCCCTTTAAATTGACTTGCTAATTTTTTAGGTGTTTTACTGAAGCTGATGCTATTGTGTAAACTCCTAGTAAATGGCATTATGGTGTTGATCAGGTCAACATTTACAACTGAAAACATGGATATGGTAAACAGTCTGCAGCCCTGAGGCTGTGCAGAAATGGAGTCAGCTACTGACTTTTACCTGGACTAGCAAAAATAAAACATAAACCGAGAAAGAGTGATGAACTAGTTTACTAAAGTTAGCATTTTTTAGATTTCTTTTTTTCCTGAATACCTACTCTTGGTGGTTGAGCAGAATTTGCTACATTTTTCCATTTGTAAATGGCATTAATGTCTTGGGTCATGTTATGAATTATTTCTGTTTTCTAGAGTAGATACTTGGTGAATATTTGTAAGGAATACACCTGAATGGGAGCTGGTTACCGCACTATGTCGCATTGAAACAGGCAGTTATTTAATCACAAACTACACAGTTTTGTTGGTTCACTCACTAAGTCCATTTACCTCCACAAAAAAAAGGCCATAGAAGGGTTTTGTTTTGTTTTTACTCTCCTGTTGTCTCTCTTTCTGTCTCTCTCCTCCCCTCCACTCTGCTCCTTGTGTACATGTCCTTTTGTGTATCCAATTTGGATTCATTGCCTGCAAAAATGCGACTGATTTGACAAAACTAGAGAATTTAACATGGCAATCACTGTCATCCACCCAGTGGAGCACAGACCATGTCAGAAGGCTTGTGTCCAAGTGCACCCTTAGTCACGGCTAGCTCTGTCATTGGACAGGTTTGTGCTGTTGTCCACCAAACACTTTGGCACTGTAGCCGAAAAAAAATGGCAATCCTATCTGCCTCCTCTTCCATATGTCAGCAAGTGTGTTGGTGCAGCCACATAATGATCTCGAACAGGAAACTCGTTAAAACTAAAACCTCCTCCTTCTTATGGCGTAGTTTATTTTGAACCCAGACCAGCTCATTCTGTAGCTCCTCAGAATGGTTGTACCCAGGCAAAGGGAGGAATAGCATCATGGCATGGGGAACCCACCAGTCTGTATCAGAGGAGTTTTCTACTGCCTTGAGGTGCTCGTGGAACAGCAGTGTTAGAGGCAAAAGCAGTCCTCTCCTGAATGCTTGTGCTGAAGCTGGCAGTGCTGGTGAGGCCAGGCAGGGATTAGTAACTCATTGCATCAAAGTCACCAGCCCCAGTAAATGCTACCCAGAGACATCAACAGTCTAAAATGAATTTCAGATAAGAGTAGATTTGGTAGGTGCTACCTTGTCTGGTGGTGCTTCTAGTAAATTAATTTAGTGAATATAATGATCAAGTGAACTGCAAATAATAATGAGTGTTCTACTAATGAGAACTTAAATATCTTGGTACATTTGGAATGTTTGTACTCTTAATGAGTCAAATTAGCTTTAAAACTATATAAAACAGAAATGAGGATTTTGTGTCTGTCGCAGTACTTTTCATGCTCTTCACTCTAACATGAACAACTCTCTCATTTGCATCTTAAGTGTTTTAGCTTTGTCTTTTGTGTCTCAAGACAGAAGGCTTGCATCTCAAGCCCTGAATGTACTTATTTTAGTAGATCTAAGTAAGACTCCATATATACTCCAGCAGAGGAACAAGAATAGATAGTTGTTTTAGAAAACAGTTTTATTTGTGAATCTTGGAATCTGTTTATAGGTTTAATGGGCCTTCATGTAAGTATTCCAGCTGTTTTAAACACTGGTCTATCTTAGCCATGATTTAGGACCAGCTGATTAACTTTCTTTTGCAAGTGTTGAAAGCAAAATTCTAGACTTCTCATTTCAGGAATTTTCATTTGAAATAAATGAATGTGATTTTTTTTTTCCCCTAACTTTTCTTTCAAAATATTGTTTAACAATCTAAAATTTAAATGTAATATTTCATTTCATAGTTGATAATGAATTTTTTTTATTTTATTTTTTTTCTGTTTGGTAAGGCCTGAATTTATTTTCTGGGGTTTTTGTTTGTTTGTTTGTTTGGGTTTTTTTGTGGTTTGTTTTTTTTTTTTTTCTTTTTTTTTTTTTTTTTTTTTGGTTTCGTTTTGTTTTGTTTTGTTTTTGTTTTTGTTTTCTTTTGTGGCCAAAAGAAAGCAAAACCAATAAAAATTAACTATTCCATCAGTTTTGGTTCAAGACCATAATGTTCATCCTTTTCCACTTGACTTGTTAGAAATTCTTGCAGAACTGCTGTAAGAAGGTTTGACTGCAGTTTTCTACAGCAGTTTCCACCACTGACCACCCAAATAATTCACTTCTGATGTCTGGATTAATGGATAACAAGTGCCTGTAGTGCTGAGTCCCTGGAAAAGGTGAAGATGGCCACTGTCTAGATGAGGTCAAGTAGGGCAGGATAATATGAGAAGCTGTACAGAGGGACAGGATCCCCTGTTGCTTACAGAATTCCCTTAAAGGTCTTGCTTTGAGATGGGAAGAAAAGGGATTCCCTCAACCTAACGGTTGGCTGGTGAAATCTACAGAGAGCAAAGATCAGTGATTTGTCTGTACTGCCAGCAGTGGAGAAAATAGGCTTCTTAGAGAGATAAAATAAATGGAGGGATATCACGTATTTAACAGGAAGACGGAGCCCAGAAGACGTGATGTTAACTTGAAACTAATATTACCACAATGATAGTTTGTCAAAGTAAGAGCACGGATATTTTTAAGCGGTTGGTTTTTTGTGATGAATGAGAACGTTACCAGTCAGTCTGCAAGCTTATAGTAGAGCTGAAGTGTTTCCATTGCTCATCAATGTGAGTTTGCTTCTGTGTGGATAAGTTACAAACCTCTTAAATCAGGACTGGTCACCCAGTCTGCTGCACACTGGCTTTTCTGTTTCTCTTGCTCCACTTTGGTGCTGTTTTGTTTAATGCGTTGCAAGAACTACAGTGAAAATTCTCTTTTCCCAGTTCAGAAGTAAATCATCTTTAAAGCTGTTCTTACCACCATAGATCAATCTGGCATTCTCTGCTTAGTTCCCAGGAATCTTTTATGCTGAAATACAGGTGAAAATCTGTAAGAGTCCCATATAGTAGTTGGCAAGGAAGAATGTACTTTCATTAGTTATAACTGCAGCCAGAAGATGCGAAGAATTACATGTCGATCGTAGCTTCATGAAGCAAATTCTTGCATATCTTAGCAAGATCTACTGCCTGTTGTTTGAATTCTTATGTTTTGTATTAATTTCTACCTATGAAGCACTTTCTGTGATTGTAAAATAAAATGCCCACACACCCTTGATATAGGTAATTTCAGTGTTCCTGTCTTGCACTAACAGGGAAAACCAAGGCACAGACAAATAAATCTTATGTCTCATGTTAACAAATTAGCAAAGGAAATGCTATGTAAACCCTTTTTACATCCAGCTGAGTGAATCTTGTATTGATTATGATCGTAATTATCCCAGCATTCTAGGGGATAGCCATTTGAGGATCACCAAGAAGCTGGGTTGCATTGTTTTGGTGCCCCTCTATACTAGTGAGATTAATATTCTTTTGGGTCATTCATTGGCATGTTTCGTGGTGCTCTACTATGCTAGTGACACAAAATAATTCATAGCAGTACTCTGCCGAGATCTCTGCTCTGTGCTCTGCTCTACTTGCAGATCAATGTTAGAATCAGAATAATTTGTGTTGAAAGCTAGTTCGGAGGTCATCTGGTCAACCCGACCCAGTATTTGACCACCTTAATCGTTTAAAACAAACAAAACCAAAAAACCCTCACCCTTTTTCTAATGTGTAATTGGAATTGGCTGTGTTCCAGTTTCTGTCCATTGCCTCTAATCCTTCCACTGTGCACCTCCAAGAAGAGCTGTCTTCCCTACACCTTCCCTTTAAGTAGTTGAAGAGAGCAATAAGGTCTCCCCCTAGCCTCCCCTTCTTGGAGTTGAGCACACTGAGTTCCCTCTGCCTCTCCTCATACACCATGGGCTGCCCAGCTGGCTTGATGGCCCTGCGCTGGACTCACTCCACTGTGGCAACGTCTTTCTTGTACTGGAAAGACTAGAACTGGACACAGGACTCCAGATGTGGTCTTACCAGTGCTGAATGGAGGGGTATAATCACTTCCCTTGCACCGTTGCTACTACAGCCCAGAGTGTGGCTGTCTGTCTTCACTGCCAAGAGGCATTGCTGACCGAAACTCAACTTGGCCACCAGTACCCGCCAGACTCTTTCTCTAAAGCTGCTTTCTGGCCACGCAGCCTCAGCCTGTACTGCTGCATAGGGCTGTTCCAATCCAGATACAGGACTTTGCATTTGCTGATTTGAACTTCGTGATGTTCTTGTCAGACTACTTCCCCATCCTGAGAAGGTCTCTCTGAATAGCAGCCTTGCCTTATAGCACACTAGCTACTCCCTCAATTCAGTAATCTAATCTGCTGATAGTGCAGCTCATGTCCCACCGATTTAGCTATGAAGATCCTATGTCAGATCATCTCAGAAGCCTTGCTCATAGTCAAGGTGTACAACATCCATTGCTCTCCCTTCATCCACAGGTCTGGCAAACAGGTTGGTCAGCCATGAGTGGTAAATCCATATTGGTTGTTCCCAATCTCTCATACGCTTCCAGGAGGTGTGCTCCATAAACCTCCCAGGGACAGAGGTGTGCCCAAACAGCTTGTAGCTTCCCAGATCTTCCTTCTTGCTCTTCTTCAAGATGGGTGTGATGTTTGTCTTTTTCCAGTCCTCAGAACCCCCTTGACTGACTTGACCTTTTGAAGGTAATAACAGCCTCACAATGACATCAGCCAGCTGTCTCGGCACCATTGGAGGTATCTCTTCTGGTCTCACAGACTGTGTATGTGCAGATGGTTTAAGTGCTCTGTCTGTAGGTAATGCTGTGCTCCTGCAGACTTTTCTGGTAAGCTCGTGGAGCTGAGAGGCCTGAGGGCAGATTTACTAGTAAAAAAGCAAGGCAAAAGTAATTTCTCTGCCTTTTCCATGTAATTTGTCATGAGGTTTCCTGCCCCCATTGAGCAACAGCCTCACAATTTATTTAGTTGTCCTTTTGCTGCTGATGTGCTTACAGAAGCCCTTTTCACTCCCCCTTCACATCCCTTACTAGATCCAACTCCAGCTGACCCTTGGCTTTTCTGATGCAGTTGCTGCATGCCCAAACAGTGGTTTTGTATTTCTCCTGGATAGCCCATAGCCGCCTCTGCTTCCTTTTTACTTTCTGCATTTGAATTCAGTCATGAGTTCCCTGTTCATCCATGCTGGCCTCCTGACACGGTTGCTTAACCTTCTACACAGTGGAATGGACCATCCTAATGTTTTGAGGAGACTGTCCTTGAAGATCAGTATTACCTCGGTGTACCTTTGTAACTCTAAAAGTTTTTATTTGGGGGAAAATTGCTATCACGGTGCATAGAGGCCCAGGTCAGATAATTTAGATCTCCGCTCCTTCTCTTCCTTCCCCACCAAAGAACTAAAGACCAGTAGGTCTGAAAAAACAGGGTTTTTTTCACTTCAACTAATTGTCTGACATAATAAGCACAACAATTTAAAGTCAAAGCTTCCTCCCAGACTCACTGTGCCTTCACTGGCTGTTCAGATACTAGCAATTCTGTAATGATATAAAGCTTAGAAATAACATGCATGTTAATTCCAGCAATAAAAAGATTTGACACATACAGCTCGTTAGGCTAACTGCTGGGTTGAACCCCTGTAGTTCTTCAAAGCTAGAAAGCAAATATGTTTTTCTGCCTTTGTCTAAAATTCAGAACTACTTGTGTAAATAAGTATTTTAAAACATTGTACTTCTCAAAACCCAGCTGCTCCTTTGGGGAGGCACGTAACAGCACTTTTGCAGAAGGAATTTGTTTCCTCTATTTGTCTTCTTTCTGCCAGTAATTGTTGCTGTGAAAGCACCAGGGCATGGAAGCTTATGACTAGTAAATTCTTCTTTAGCTACAGATATTCTGTAGATGACAGCTATTCTTGAAAATATAGAGACAACATATCCCAGTCAGGTAAAATATCATTTAACCTAATGCAAAATGTCATTTATGTTGGCAGAAATGGGAAAGGATACATTTCTGGTTTTCAGTATTTTTAATAGATTTTATTTAATTTACGGTCACAATTGAATACTGAAGTAATAGTACAAGATTAGCTAATATATTTTCTGTCTTCTGCCTGTCTTACACAGTAATATGCATAAAGTCCCGTTAAAGTCAGTTGAATTTATATTCTGTTGGTTTTAAAAGACATCTTCAAAGTGCTCATGTAAATACACATTTTAAGTACACCAACTAATATTGTACATTATAGAAACTCATATCCATATAATATCTGCCATAAAATGTTTAATAAAATATTACTCTTTTTATAAATCATCATTGTGAATAGTGCTTTACAGCATAACAGACAGTGCCACTCCATAATTTTGCATAACAAAGTTATTCTGTGATCCCAAGAAGACGGTGAATAATATGGTAGTAAATGATTATTCAAGGAAAGGATACGATGGTTGTTGTAATGTTCATGATTACAATTACTAGAAGGTATTTAGCTCAGATTTTTGCTTTGGCTGGTATCATCAACACAGTTTGCATTTCTGAAACTAGTCAGAAAAGCTTCCAAAAGTCTCCTCTTTTTTTTTTTTTTTTTTTGACAATTTCATAAACGGACTTCTGGTGTGTTGACCTGGAAAGTGTAAACTCAGGTGACAGGATGTGTACCAAGCTCCCACCGGGTCACGCTGATAACAGCTGAGGTATTTCATGTCTTGAAGTTGTGGGTTTACAGCAGGATGATAAACATACGAAACAGAGCAGTAAAAGTTTTGAGTTACATTAATTTGCATCCACCAGGCTTATTTGTGACTGTGTTCTCATATGTGAGAACCTGCTCTTCAGAATTTTTCCTTGAAAATAACCAAAAAACCTCCCTTCCAACTAAGAAGTGCTATAATTTTTGACTGCAAACTGAATCTGAATTGCTGGCACAGCATTTGAAATCGGCGTTTTATTCTTCTGCCTTGATGTGCTAAATCAGTTTCATATTTTGGTTGGTATAAATATACGTGAATAAAAACTTATAGCAGCTTTTAAGGCAATGTCATTTTACAGTAGAAAAAATTACGGCCCTTGAAAGCAAATGCCAGTAATATTTGACTGACTGTTACAAAACCTGTTAGGTGCTGTTAGGGCTCTGATTCCAAAGGGTTAAGTCTGTAGTAAAACCCTAGAAGAATGCAAAATGATCAAGAAATGACATGCTGCCTATTGTTTGTAGCTATAGGATCAAAATAACAATTATACATGCCAAATAAATTCTAAACCTGTAAAGGAGAAAAAGAGGGGGTGGCTATAAGTACAGGTGCCAGAAGCATTAAATAACCCTCTCAGACAAGGTGCACCACTGTTGTCTTGAATGCTGCTAGGTCCCCCCAGTCTGGCATTTTTCCCCCTGCACTAGACAATGTGCATTCACTGCAGGAGACTAGGTTAAGCCTGCGACTCCCAGACCTGCCGGCTCCTTCTGCCCAACCCGACACAGAGGTGCCTTTGTCAGTATAATTACCCTCCCCTTGTAGTAGAAATAGTTTGTTTAGAGCCTTATTTGCAGGTAGAGCTGGTATAAGCAGGAATTAGCATGCTAAAGAACCTGCCCCAGCACTGACTTGGCCTTATTTGTCCGAATCGTTGACAATCAGTGGTTTTTCTTCCTCCATTGGTTTATTCAGTGAGATACTATCCCAGATTAAGAGCTTTAAGGTTATTAAAGAGATTGAAGATGGGAGCCAACTGGCTGTTGTGTGAGGGAGGCGCATGTCATGGTGTGTAGGATGTCCCAACAATTTCATGCCTGGCAGGTCTGCACCTTGGCTGCCAGAATAAACTCGGGCGGATGATCCCTACAGCTTTCTGGGGATTGATTAAAACTCCTTTTGGCTTTCAGCATGTTGTCCACATCAAAAAGGTGTGAGAAGTAAAATAAATGTTTCTTTTGCTTTTCAAGATACTGTGGCCAATCTCCCTAAGCCTTCCTAATTGGCCTAGCCTGGTTGCGGACGATTAACTTGAAGTTAAATGAGGCCTGCTTTTAAACATGCTTTCCCAGACTTTAAACAGAACGATGGGGGGAAACTTTAGACTGTTGCGATGCTGGACCAGAGCCAAGCTGGGTTATTATTAAAAGTGGATCCAAGTTTTGATCCAGGTTTTGTTTACACTGAGCCAACTAAGTTGATGGACATCCCTCCCTCTCTGCGTACCTGAACGTGAATTATTAGTGATGCTAACAATATGCCATTTCTGCCCCATGAAAAAGAGCCTTTTAATGAAGGGGGAGGAATATCAGCAGCTCGGGTTGAGTTAAGAGTTGCTCGCATTTGGAGTTTATTCATTTCCGTAAGTTATTTTAACTATGTTGAGATATTTCAGGGTATGAAAAAAATGCAGAGGAAAAAATGTGTGCAGTGTTTAATGACAACATTGCAAAGAAAATAAAAGTAATGTGCCCTGAGGGCAAAGGCAGTGAGGAGATTTGCTCTGAGGAAAAGCATGCTCTAAAAATAAATCTTTGAAGAAACCGTGTTGGTCTGTGACTGTTTCGTTAGTGAGTTTCATAATTTTTCTCTGAGGTAAATACAGTGCAGACATTTGATCATTAAAAAGTTGTTTTTTTCATACAGAACTTGGTAAAACCCTAGTCTTTTCTTTTTATGTGAAGATTAAAGGTAAACTGTAAAATGGGCTTCTGTTGCACACGAGAGGTCAGAATTCTTGTGTCTTTGGTGAATACAAAAGATTCACCTTCGCTGTGCCCTCAAGGTAAAGTGTATGGGCTTTGCAGGTAATTTTGAGAGGAGAATCCAGCCCAGCATTGCTTTGTTCTGTGGCTGATAACCCCATTCAACGCAGGTGAACAGCGGAGCGGCTGCAGAGTTCCTTTATGGCATTTTCCTTAGCGTATCTAGGAAAGCATAAGGAGAACGAGCGATTGGCAGCATAAATCAGACAAATCCAGCTGAGCAACAAGGCAAAGGGTCTTAACAGCAGGAGTCATTAACCTCTGAATGGACTGTCAGGGGAAGTGGTCAGTTCTCAGTCTGAAAACATCAAGAAATAAGCTGAGAAAGTGTGATGGAAAGCAGCTGGGGTTGGAGCAGTGTGTGTTGTGCTCACCGTGCTCGGTAACTGAGTCTGTGACACACAAAAGAAGTCTGACTAGAAGATATAATGGCTGTTTTTAGATAAATCTTTGTTTTCTCAGAGGCATTCTCAGACTGCAGACTGCACTTATGAGCATCTCCCATGAGCTGGCTCGCAGGACCTGGTTTTCCCATCACGCATTCCTGGTCACCCGCCCCTGCCTTGCCTCGCTGAAAGGCGACTTTTCAGTTTTTCTGACACCTTGCAGCTCTTGTGTCTTCGCTTGATAACCAGCATCCAGCTTGGATAAGCACTGTATCTTAACTGCTATTATAGCTATATTAAGCTAAGCTTACAGATATGTCCAGGCATATCATTAGATTTAATTAAATTCTGTGGATATTAGCAAGTCCCCTGTGAAATGTCTGGCACTGAGCCATGCCCTGGTAGACCTGCGCACAAGAGAAGTACAGTAACAAGGGCATCCCGGGAGGGCTCTGGATGAACCTCAAGCCGTTTCACCACAACTCCACCCTCACTTCAAAGAGAAGAGGCTTAGGCTCATCCGCAAACCATTTCTTTCTCAATGATTTTACTGATTTTCCAAAACCACCTCCTTTTTGTGCCTTCTGGCTGGTCTCAGTTAGTGTTATGGCCCTACTCTCTTTCCCTCAATTTATGTTGTATTACCAATTGCGATGTCTGCATAGATGCGTGGACTGGGCACTGTTTTCCCTGAAGCATTTATTTTAAGTGGGAATGAGAGGAGACAGACCTGTCCTTTGGCTCAATCTTCTTCAGACACATCCCGAACTCCCACTACCGGAGTATGGCTACAATGTCAACTACTTAAAATTCTGCAAAGGTGTTACCAGAGTTTACTCCAACACATGACATTTTCTCTATTGCCAGCAAATAACTACAGTACTAGGGAGTGAGGGAGAGCAAGTAGACAAGATAAATACAATGACAGAAATTACTGAACCAAGAAACAATGCACACACACTCCTTGGCAGGGTGAAATACATGGATCTCTCCAAATTTTGAGTGAAGGTTTGCTTTTTCTAAAAGCCCTTTGCAACAAAACAAAAAAACACGATGTTGCTCTGTTTTCTGGTGTTCACAGTTCATCACGTTAAATGTGCTCGTTCTCAGAACTTGTTCTCTTTTTCAACACAGGGTGCGAAGGCGTGTTTTTTGCGTGACATCCCCTTCTCTGCCATTTACTTCCCCTGTTATGCTCACTTGAAAGCTTCATTTGCAAATGAAGATGGGAGGGTTAGCCCTGGAAATCTGCTCTTGGCTGGATCAATAGCGGGTAAGTGCCCAGATTTCTTTTTGCATGCCACTGTGTTGCACCTGCAGTGCAATAGTTATGGCAGTGAGAACTTTGAAAAGCTGAAGAACTATATGCGTTTTGCAACCTTGTGCCCAAATAACAGAAAGCTACCATGCTGTGGGGTGAGTTGATGTTAAAATAAAGATACTGTAAGTTCCTGGTATAATCACAATGTTCAGGAGGGAAAACAAAGGGAAAGATTTAAATGCTGATGTTTTGTCATCATATATCATCTTACTTCGTGAAGTTACTGTGCCATTTTTGTTTGTGGCTGGCTGACTGGTAAAGTTTTGTTGAAATGTTTTATTAATAAAATCACAGCATTTGTGAAATTCTTTATGATCAAAGCAATCTTGAATTTTGGAATGTGGAGTCCAAAGGCCATGCTGGTAGTACAGCTCTCCGAACACAATGACATAGCCTGTGACAAAATGATGACAATCACTTGCTACCCACAGTATCCCATACAGTTACTTGGCTTTGTGAGGATATAACCATTTTTTTTTGTATTAAACAAAATAGATATAATTTTTTATGCTAAACAAAACAAAATCTTGAAAATATTTCTGTTCTGCCTGTGTTTCAGATTGCTGATTCCTAGTGTATCCAGATATGACACAGATGCTGAGTGTGATCTTGAGCACTTGCTTGTTTTAGTCTGCTAGATAGTGGATAGGAGAGCCAAATCATGCTTAACTTGTCACAGATGCATTTAACTTGAGTGCTCCAGAGCCTAAGGAAAAAGACAGAGACATGCTTTGTAGCTTCACCTTCCCTTTGTGTCTGCTGTGTAGCTGCTCCCTGGCACAGCACCCAGCTTCTACACCCAAACGGGACCACCATTTGGTAGCTGCCTCCTGGAGAGGGCAGCTTGAGAGTCCTGCTCCTGCTGCGTCCAAGGTTTTTCCTTCAGGAAACAAGCAGGCTTGAAAATTTGTGCAACAAGACCCTTGAGGGAGTGTGTAGCAAGCAGAAGGGCTCCCAATCAGCAGGTGTTTCCATCGTGTTCATTGGGCGCTGCTTGGTCTCTCTGAGCTGCACCCAAGTTCTTCCTCCAACCCTGACAGGCTGCTGTAACCTGCCGGGTGAGAAAGATGATGGAGCGGCACAAATCCAGTACAGATAGGTGGCTGGTGGTTTAGCTGTGTTTTCTCGTTTGATTTTAAGCTTTCTTCTCCCTGGGGAAACTGTTCTTGGACAGGATTATACATGGGGCTGTGTCTCTTGAAGAGCCAGGGAGCTTTTATGGCCAGTATCTGGGCTTAGGATATAGCCAAAGCCTGACAGTTAGTCTGTCTTATTGAAGCATATAGCTTCATCTCTTTGGGTTTGGTCTATATTCAGTAGCTCGTAGTCCAGAGGAATCAACCTGGCACTAGGAAAACCAGCTGTGTTCAAATGACTGGTACTTACAAACCCTTGTGCTCTCCACTCCCCCACCCCAAACCAGAGCCAGCCTCCAGGACCCCCAACAGGAGCTTACAGCCAGCTTATTTCTCACTCATTGTAATGGAACAAAACAATTTTTGAACTTTAGATCATATTTACAGACTTGAAACATAAGCTGGCATTTTTAAGCCAAGTAATTTCTTAGATTTTCCTATTTTTCTCTTTCTAGCCATTGTCAGGTGATTGCAGACTGAGATAACCGTCCCTTTGAAGTTCAGGCACAGAAGCAGTCTTTATTGTTGCTGATACGGCTTACCAAACTAGCTATAATGTGAATTTTATCCAGTGCTTCCTGTGAATCCCATCCTAGGTTAACTCTCATGAGCAAATTATAGTGTTAAAGATACAACACTCATCATACTGTTTACAAAAACAAGGAATTTCTTTTATTGGGTACAAGTAAAGTGTGGTGGGGGCGTATGTGTCCGTTGTTTTGCCACGAGAAAGTCAAGGGAGAGGCAAAACAATAACCCCACCACCTCTGAAACACTGGCTTGGCCTCTGGGCTGATGTCTCTGCTCTGGCCGGGGGATCTCGCCTGGTCATCGGACTGCAGATGTGTGCATGAGCTCCGTCTGGGTGTGGGAAACTCCACCTTTCCACAGCCCCGTGGTGCTGGGATGTTCAAGCCGGTCGCGCTCAGATGCGCACCTGCGTCCTTTGCCAGTGGGTGTTGCTTGTGCTGAGTATATTTTCTTCCTTTTTGTTGTTGTTAGGAACACGTGCAACATGCATGTCATCTGGCTTGATCTGCTTCTGGTTTTCACTGTTCACCAGATGTCTCAACCTGTTGTGCCACAGCATTTTCTGAGATGATTCTAATATCAGCTACAGGATCTCTCCTTAATTTGCTCCATCTGCTTATTGCCGCCATGAATTTCCTTCTCCTCCCCTCGCTTCTCTTTTTTATTGTCAGCTCCTGCTGTGCCATTTGTCTCATTTTGATTGTAAGCTCCTCACGGGAGCGACCTGTAAATTTTTATTTGTCTGTAAAGTCTTTTGTCCTGTACACATAGTTCCTAAAAACAGGATTAAAAACATCTTTAACTGCAGAATATCCTCAGTAATAAGGAATGAGAAATAAGGAGATGGAAGTCAACGTGTAGTAAGCAGAATTGTTTCTAAGTATGTCCTTTGGTTTTCCTTGAAAACACTGGTTGGCTTTTCAAGGACAAAAGTCCGGCTTTAAATTGAAGACTCAACCAATATCCTGGTGTGGGTAAGGCTAAGCAAAGAGGAATTTCAACATTTCTGGAGTTCAGAAACCTTTACCGGGGTTTTAGTCCTTGCCTGCCAGACTGACCACTGTGCAAGTTCAGCTTGTGCATTATTTTGGGGGGACCGTGAGAGGAGGAGGAGTTCTTATTTTGGTGATACGCACACGCTTACATCTCTCAGAGCAGTCTGCAGGAAGGGTGCTCTGGTGCTTGAAGCCAGACCATGCTGGTTTGGACAAAAGTTGTTACAGAATTATTAAGCCTAAAAAAAAAAAAAGCAAAGGAGATTTATGCATCTCCATCTGACCAAGTCGGTTTGGAACAGATGCAGAATGGAAAAGTAATAAAACCATAAGAGACAGTGTCTTCTGGGTGCAGTCTCGGTGCTTTTTTTTTTTTTTTTTTTTTTTGTTTGTTTTTGTTTTTGTTTTTTTTTTCAATTCTAAACACGGGCAGCCCCAGTTTGGACAGGAATGATTTTAGAAATACCACCCATTGGTAATTTGGTATTTTTTGCTTTCAGTTGATTATCTGCCAGGGTAAATTTAAATCTTCCTCCAAGTGTTCTGCTGAGGATGTCAGCTGTGGCTTTGCAGCTGAGCAGTCTGCCATTCCTGATGAGAAGAATGACCCGTTTTTTAAACGTTAGCTCTCACGCCTTACTGAGCGTGCACGGCGTTATCTGCTTCCCAGTGACATTGCTGCGGGAGGGGTGGGTGTGTGCGCATGTACAGGCTATTCTAGCACAGTGTGCAACCAGAATGCCAGGAACCACAGAGAGGCGTGAAAAGGAAGGGGAAAGATCGACCTCACCTCCAAAAACTTTATGCTTATTAACTATGCAAGTTTCTGGTTAGCACTGAAAAATCCAGCCCGTGCCTCCCAGCTTGGCAGGAAGCATGTGATATGGTTGTTCCTCTAGGAGAAGCTCTCTCTCAGTGAAGCCACGTCCACAACGGCTGCCTCTTGTTGCTTGTTCTCCCTCTCAGCTTCTGCTTAAATCAAGCGTGGCTGGATTCTCCTGTTGTAAGGACGGAAGGCATGGTTACCCCTGGGTAAACGAGGTGTGTAGCATATGTGACAAGTCGGTGGTACCCACCGAATGATTTTTGTGTTGTGTAGGTATGCCTGCAGCCTCTCTGGTGACCCCTGCAGATGTGATCAAAACAAGGCTACAGGTGGCAGCCCGGGCAGGACAGACCACCTACAGTGGCGTTGTAGACTGCTTTGTGAAGATCCTTCGAGAGGAAGGTCCAAAGGCTCTGTGGAAAGGAGCAGGAGGTGTGTAGAAGAGCTTTGATTACTAAGTGATTTCTAATTGTGGTTCTTGTCACTTAGAAACTCTTCTCTTTTCTTTCAAGCTCGTGTATTTCGATCTTCTCCTCAGTTTGGTGTAACTCTAGTGACTTACGAGCTACTGCAGAGATGGTTTTACGTGGACTTCGGGGGAGTGTAAGTATGTGGTGTCTGAATCTGCCTGGGACCCTGATGCTGCACCCGGTTCAGCGTGGGTCTTGGTGCTTCTATGCCGGTGTCAGGGTCTTGCTATTACAGAGGACACGTTGCAAAGGCTTTGTAAATATTATTTAAGCCACACTGCACTGGTGGAGGTTAGGATGATATTCCAGTACCTGTTTCACAGCAAGACATTACCACATTCTATATCACTTGTTTCAAGCTGGGGACCTGCATTAGTGTAAACAGAGACAGTGAGAGGCTAAGTAATGGGCTGGGGATAAAACTGCAGGGGAAATGTGACGCCTGCCAGGTCAGGATACGCTCTGCGCTAGTCCTCATTAGTTTGGTGGAGGAGCTGTGCCCCTGATTAGGCAGGGTATTTGACATCCAAAAAAGCCTATAGGTGTCGCTAAGTCCAAAACCTATTTGTTGGAGCTTCAGCTCTGCCTCCTGTCTTTGTTGACGATGCAGATGGATGTGCATATTGCTGTTAAATGTGATCCCAGGAGCAGCTGCAGACCGTTTACGAAGCTTTGGGGACAGCAGTTTTGAAAGCCAAAAATTACTTGAACCCTGCTAGGTTCCTGGATTGGTTGTGCACTGTAGCAGACTTGCGAACCTCCGCTCCCCCACGCTGCAGTTTTGATTAACACGCTACAAATTTTGTCTGGATTTGACCATACGCAATCAGCATGAAGGCTCCTAACTGTTCTGGAAGGTTTTAAAACAGGGTATTTCTCATTACATTGTAGCATTTAATTTAGTTACTTACTGGGAAGTACACTCAGATGTCTCATTTAGCTTACTTTATGGAGGAGATTTTTGTGAACGCTGCTTTTACTTTATGGAAATTAATTATTATTTTCATTATTTTGCAGAAAACCAGCTGGATCGGAGCCAGTTCCTAAATCTAGGATCACGCTCCCTGCTCCTAACCCTGACCATGTTGGTGGTTATAAATTGGCAGTTGCCACTTTTGCTGGGATTGAAAATAAGTTTGGACTTTACCTACCTCGGTTTAAGCCATCGCCACCTACCTCAAAGGCTGCTGCAGCAGTAGGACCCTAAGTTTATTGCTGTAGGTTTTTTGTTATTAGTTGGGAAAGAGCCACTTTTCTAATTGGTTAATACTTTGTTCCTTTAGCTTCTCATCATATAACAGCTTAGCTTCATTTGAGTTTTAAGGCAGTTTTCATCTTCAATGTAATCATTTGTCTTTGTGCTTCCTTAACCAGATCACTGTGAAATTCTTACCAGTTGTTTTAAGTTTGGGACCATGAATGTATTTGTCCACATCTGACATGTGCTTGTGTTGGGAAGACACTAATTTTAGGTTCCGTTTATTGGGGAGGGCTGGGTGAGAGCTGTGAACCAGATCATCTTACAGGCAATGCTCGGTTGCAGATCACCAGGGCGGATGTCGCACATCGTCACTCAGATGGAAAAACTCAGTGGATATCACGGTGCTCAAAGCGGAATGATTTTGACTGTACATGTGAATTGGTTATAAACTTAGTGCGCGTCTGTAGAGGTCAGCAAATATATACCCGGTACCTAAGTATGCCAGTACAGCTTCAACTTTTTAAATATGTACACGCACAAGTTCTGTTTCTGGATTGTATTATGAAGCTTTTATGTGGAACATGTTTTTGTAATGGAAACCACATTTATAAATGTTTAGCCGTTGTATTATGTTACTGGTATCAAAATGCTCAAAAGAAAGTGTTATTGTCCATAGTCTTTGCACTTTATGGCAGAACTTTTGGCATTCTACTACACATACAAGGAAATTTCATAACTAGGTGCCTATCTTGGGTTGCTGGTGTTTGGAATTCAGTTTGTATATGCACTTCTATAGTAAAACGCTGCTTGTTTAAATAACTGCAATAGAAAATTCATGCACTGTATCAATGGTACCTGCCTTAACTGCTGGCTTGTAATTGGCAAATAGGTGGTTTCAGATTCTTATTTACTTCATTGAGTCAAAAGAGATTAAAATACTCTAAAAGAAAAGATTTTACTTAATTTTTTGGTGCCTTGCACAGTGTTTAGAAAATGATGTATTTATGAAGATAGAAATAAACCTTTCAAACAGATGCACACATGGTATTCTGTTACGGAAATAGCGTAGTACATCAAATGTCTTGTTCAACTTCAGTTACAAAGTTAGGTTAAGATGAAGTTAATATTTGGACACGTAGGCTATAAAAACTCTTGCAGCTTGAGAACAAATTACCTGAATTCCCCTGTGTAGAAAAGACATCTGCTGGTGTAGATGTCACTGAAAAAAAGAAATTTTTTCTCAGTCAAAAACCAGGATTGGGGTAAGCTTTGATATTTTGACCTTTACTTTTGCGGGGAGGGTAATGCGTTACGAACAGTCTGACTACCTAGTCAGTTGAAGGTACTGTTGGGTGTCTTCTGTGATACCTCTTAAGACCAGGAAGAATTTGGTCTTGCTTGTCTTCTTGGGGTGGGGGCTGGGTGCCTTCAGCGTTGACTGTAAACTGAGGGAATGCATAGGTGCAATATTTTTGCAGAAGAATGAGTTAGGTAAGCCATAACACATTGTTGTACTATAACGAAATGGAAATCACTCTATTACTGTGTTTGTGTTTGGGTCATCATGAAAATTATTCTCTTGGACTAATTTGCATTTTGAAGTTACCAGTGAAATGGAGTTGTGGCAGGAGTAGCATCTGCAGTGCTCACGCACGTGAAAGCGTGGGGAGAAGATGACATCTACCTGCTGGTGTATCTTGGAGTCTGGCTAAACCAGTGCGCAGAGACTCTGCGCTGGGCTCTGACAGCCGCCGGCTGCTACCTCTCAGCCCTGTATATCTGAGTCTCCCCGAATGACAGCTCCTTTGTTTCAGAAACGGGAAAAAAAAGCTGCCCCTTGTATTACTGCAAAATTAACTGTCAGGATTTTTGGTTCAGGCTTGTCATAAAAGTTAAACTTTCTCACTGGGAGCTGCCTGTACTTGACACTTGAGATTTTAGGCTATTTAGGAGCCGGTTTTATACTTCATCCCTCACTTTTGCCTGATGTACATTGTCAATGGTTTCTGTGGAAAGTGAGCAGCTCAGGAAGATGTCCGAGTACTGAGCTGCATGTTCCCCATGGTCCGGGAGAGGAAGCGCCTGGCCACGTGCATGGGTTCAGCCAGCAGCTGCTCCCTCCTCGCGCAGCCTGGAGAGGGACAGCCGGGCTGCACCAGCCGGAGCACGTCCCTCTGCCGCCTAACGCCGAACCCCAGCGCAGCCAGGGCCTCGCACCCGGGAACGGAAGAGGAATTAGAGCTGGGTTATTGTAAGACTTGCACAACTTCTTGGCTCGTGTGATAAAGACCATTGCTTGTGTTTTACAAAGCAAATCATAACTCAGACCGATGCCTGCTGGTGCCCTGTTTCCCAGGCCTGGCAGTAATTTATGACTTATCCTTTATTCCAGGGATGAAGGGATGAAGCTCAGGGCCAGCTCTCCTACGGCAGGTCTATCTCGGAGGGCCACAGCCTTCATCTTCTCCCTGGCAGGCAGATGGGCAAGGCTGGACTGAGACCCCACCCCCTACCCCATTAACTGTCTTTGGGGGGGTGTTCAGTCCTTCTGCCCTTCTTTTCAGGGCCAGTAGAGGATGGAAGCATGGGCAGAAGGGTTGGAGAGCCAGCAACTGCTTCATTAACATGCAACCCAGTTCAAAACGTTTCAGAGCATGCTACAGCTCTGCCCGGAGATCTTGGGGAAGATCTGTGCCCACAGTTGGCTTCCTCCAGACACAAAAGGATGCATTCCTACTCCGAAAAGCTTACAGGCCAAGAAATTGTCAGATTGCCTTACAAACAAACAAAGGGCCCCGAGGACAATGTTTAGATGTTTTTCCTTTTCGGGTTTCTGGGTGGGTTATGCAAAGTGTGGGAGGAATGGGATAAAATGTAACCCCGCTTGGCAGGACTCACAGAAAAAAGAAATGATCAAATATTGGTGATGTTACCTATCAGCGTGAGAGTGGGCTGGGGGTGTCGCTGAAACAGTTACCCCGTGTTTGTGTTTCTCGGTCCAGCAGAAGCTGAGGGATGCTTTTCTGCCTGGTCCCCAGGGAATGGGTTGGGTTTAAGCTGACTTAATATTGACAGTTTGCAGGGACGCTTTTGTGAGCAAACATACCACAGGCTTCAAAAATAACTTGGGCAGGTTTTTCTAAACCTGCTAAAAATACGAAACCTGACAAACCGCCCTGCGTCTTCCTTGGAAGGAGACAGCCTGTTCGGGAACGTCCCTGCCATGCACTCCACGACGTACGCGCATGGCACACTGCTTACCGCTGAGCTGCTCAGCTCTCCAGCGCACACGTGGCAGAGGGATGAACGGGAACCATCAAACCTTGCTGTTTAAACACTGCTGCAAAATTCAGACTCTGTTTTTGGTTGAAATAGTTGCCATTTTTGCATAAGCTAGAAGATGATTTCCAGAGACAGTGACCATTTGTAAGTTATTTAATGGTAGAGAATATAGAAATCTCAAGACATTCGTATTTTAAGTGTCTCCAGAAAGCTTCAAACACAGCAAATAACACAGAAGCAGCCTGAGATGAAGTGGCTTCTTTAACGCCACGTGCCATAGGGCAGTTCTGTTTTCTGCGCAGTGAGCAGGGGAGAGCTCAGGCTGTAGCACGGGCAGCCTCTCCCAGTGCTGAACGAGAGGATGTCATCAAGGTGTCTGTTGCCTTTCAGACAGAAATGGTATTTTAAGATGCCTATTCATAATTTTAACTGCTCCTTGTGCTATTCCTCATCACGCTGGGAAGCAGCACCATTGCTTGCAAGATTTGTTCCAGTTGTTCCAGTTATATTGCAGAGGTCTGCCTGGCCTTCCTCTGTGCTCGCTCACACCCCAGGCAGTGCAGCCAGTGTGTACCAGGCACGGTGGTGCTACTACAGAGGTAGGTCTGCTTATGAATTTGAAGGAGAACCCATCCCGTAAGCTTCCTGAGATCAGGCTGCTACTCCTGGAAAAGGCACCATTGGGCACCGAGTCCTTCATTAGGACTGATGCTGCCCTGATGACAGCAGAGTCTGTCTGTCACTGGTCAGTGGGGACCATCCCACTCTACGTGGGATGCCATCTTGCTTTGTGAGGGGTTTCCAGTGTTCTGCTGTGTTTGCTTTGTATCTAAGGTTGGTAAAACTCTTGAGAGCTTTTCCCATATGTCTTGTTTGAAGGAACCCTTTCCCAATTGTTTCCATAGCACTAGAGATGCAGGCCGTCATTTGCAGTTAAGAGGTCGTGATGTTCCAGGGCGTGGTAGGGGCTCCTGTGTTTTCAGAAGTGGCAAATGCTTGGGGCATTGGTTTTGAGACCAAGGAGGAAGTACCTTTCATCTTGGAAGATTCGCTATGGAGCACTGCTGAGTACCCTGTGGAAAATGCTGCAGCTCCTGAATCATTGTGACCCAGCACCATTTGCCCTGCATGCCTTCTCTCTTTGAAGTGACAAGCTTGAGGCAACTCTGCTGGGCTTATCTCAAACAGCAAACACTTGCTCTGATGGCCTTTCCATGGAGATGTCTGTGGTGCTGTCTGACTTGGGAGGTAGCCCTTTTCATTTTCACCTTTCAAACATCCACTTGGTCCAAGTGTTATTTTTTATATGATGGGCCTGGCATTCCAGCCCCACGCTCGGTTTTTGTGTGTCCTGGCCAGATTCCAGGTTGGCCAATGCTGTGCACATGCTCTTTCAGTGTGCCCTGGCCATCGTCTTCTTCCTCTGTTACTATGGGGATCTCTTGAGCAGAGTACCTGTCACGAAGGTGAAGTAACCCTGCTTCCCCTTTTAGCTAATGCCTTCAGCTCCCACCCCCAGTGCCACCTGCCATGTTTCCCCATATCCTTTCGCAGCTCCTTTCAGAACAAATCCAAAGTCCCTGGCCATGCCATTCCTCTGCCTCTCACTTGTGTTGGTGCGGCTTTGATCCTTGGCACTGAAATCAAGGGAGACTTGGGTCTTCCCTTCATCAAGCACAGGACAGTTGTCTCTTCCACACCCACCTCACAGTCCTCTCCTCCATCCTAAACCACAATTCAGCCTTTCCCTTCTCAGCCCACATTGCTCATCTTCACGTGCCACTTGCCTGCTTCTTTCCTGCTTGGGTTTGCTCTTTCTTACCCTTCCGGTTATGATGCGCTCTCCAGTTCAGTTTGAGCACCCAGGTTTTGTCCTTCACAGAAAGCTCACTTGCAATAGTCCCAAAGTAAAGCCAGGCTGTTTTCTGACTCATTCCATGCTCAGAGCATGCATGGCAGCATCCCAGCAGTGCTAGAGCATGTGGCGTACCCTTCATGCTCTTCTGTTCTCTGGATGTTTGTAGGCAAAACAGCCTGGACAAGATGCTTTCTCTTTGCTGAAAATAAAGGATAATTTTATATTTTTCATAGAATCATGGGATGGTTTGGGTTGGAAGGGACCTTAAAGATCATCTAGTTCCAACCCCCCTGCCATGTGCAGGGACACCTTCCACTAGACCAGGTTGCTCAAAGCCCCATCCAACCTAGCCTTGAACACTTCCAGGGATGGGGCATCCGCAGCTTCTCTGGGCAACCTGTTCCAGTGCCTCACCACCCTCAGAGTGAAGAATTTCTTCCTTATTTCTAATCTAAATCTACTCTCTTTCAGTTTAAAGCCATTACCCCATGTCCTATCACTACATGCCCTTGTAAAAAGTCCCTCTCCAACTTTCTTGGAGGCCCCTTTCAGGTACTGGAAGGCTGCTAGAAGGTGTCCCCAGAGCCTTCTCTTCTCCAGGGTGAACAACCCCAGCTTTCTCAGCCTGTCTTCACAGGAGAGGTGCTCCAGCCCTCTGATCATCTTCGTGGCCCTCCTCTGGACTCGCTCCAGCAGGTCCATGTCCTTCTTATGTTGGGGCCCTCAGAGCTGGATGCAGCACTGCAGGTGGGGTCTCACCAGAGCAGAGCAGAGGGGTAGAATCACCTCCCTCAACCTGCTGGCCACGCTTCTTTTGATGCAGCCCAGGATACAGTTGGCCTTCTGCGCTGCAAGTGCACATTGGTGGGTCATGTTGAGCTTCACATCAACCAACACCCCCAAGTCCTTCTCCTCAGGGCTGCTTTCAATCCATTCTCCTCCCAGCCTGTATTTGTGCTTGGGATTGCCCCAACCCATGCAGACCTTGCACTTGGCCTTGGTGAACTTCATGAGGTTCTCATAGGCCCACCTCTCAAGCCTGTCAAGGCCCCTCTGGATGGCATCCCTTCCCTCCAGTGTGTCAACCGCACCACTCAGCTTGGTGTCATCGGCAAACTTGCTGAGGGTGCGCTCAGTCCCAGGATCCATGTTGCCAAAGAAGATGTTAAACAGCGCTGGTCCCAATACCGACCTCTGAGGAATGCCACTTGTCACTGGTCTCCACCTGGACATCGAGCCATTGACTGCAACTCTTTGCAACCATCCAGCCAATTCCTTATCCACTGTGTGGTCCATCCACCAAATCCATGTCTCTCCAATTTAGAGACAAATATGTCATGTGGGACAGTGTCAAATTCTTTGCACAAGTCCAGGTAGATGATGTCAGTTGCTCTTCCTTTATCCACCAATGCTGTAACCTTGTTGTAGAAGGCCACCAAATTTGTCAGGCATGATTTGCCCTTAGTGAAGCCATGTTGGCTGTCACCAGTCACCTCCTTATTTTCCATGTGCCTTAGCATCATTTCCAGGGGGATCTGCTCCATGATCTTGCTGGACACAGAGGTGAGACTGACTGGCCTGTAGTTGCCCAGGTCTTCCTTTTTTCTCTTTTTAAAACTGGGGGTTATGTTTCCCCTCTTCCAGTCAGTGGGAACTTCACTGACTGCCACAGCTTCTCCAATATGATGGATAGTGGCTTAGCAACTTCATCTGCCAGTTCCCTCAGGAGCCATGGATGCATCTCATCAGGTCCCGTGGACTTGTGCACCTTCAGGTTCCTTAGATGGTCTCGAATCTGACCTTCTCCTATGGTGGGCAGTTCTTCATTCTCCCAGTCCCTGCCTTTGCCTTCTGCAACTTGGGCAGTGTGGCTCGAGCACTTGCTGGTGAAGACTGAGGCAAAAAAGTCATTGAGTACCTTGGCCTTCTCCGTATCCTTGGTAACCAGGTCTCCCGTTTCCTTCTGGAGAGGGCCCGCATCTTCCCTAGTCTGCACCTTTTATCACTGATGTACCTATAGAAGCTTTTCTTATTGCCCTTGACGTCCCTGGCCAGATTTAATTCTGTCAGGTCTTTAGCTTTCCTAATCTGATCCCTGGTGCTCGGACAATTTCTCTGTATTCCTCTCAGGCTACCTGCCCTTGCTTCCACCCTCTGTAGGCTTCCTTTTTGTGTTTGAGTTTGTCCAGGAGCTCCTTGTTCATCCATGCAGGCCTCCTGGCATTTTTGCCTGACTTCCTCTTTGCTGGGATGCTTCGCTCCTGAGCTTGGAGGAAGTGATCCTTGAATATTAACCAGCTTTCTTGGGCCCCTCTTCCCCCCAGGGCTTTATCCCATGGTACTCTACCAAGCAGATCCCTGAAGAGGCCAAAGTCTGCTCTCCTGATGTCCAGGGTAGCAAGCTTGCTGTGTGCCCTCCTTGGTGCCCTAAGGAACTTGAACTCCACCATTTCATGGTCACTGCAGCCAAGGCTGCCCTTGAGCTTCACATTCCCCACCAGCCACTCCTTGTTGGTGAGAACAAGGTCCAGCATAGCACCTCGTCTCGTTGGCTCCTCTACCACTTGGAGAAGGAAGTTATCAACGCACTCCAGGAACCTCCTGGATTGTTTATGCCCTGCTGTGTTGTCCCTCCAACAGATATTATTTCCCTACCAGGCAGATTCTGAGGAACATCTTGTCATACGGGCTCTTTTGGAAAGCCAGTAAGGTGGACCTATTTGTTTAGCAGCAGAAAAATCACTCAGACAAACAAAAACTGTTGGAGACTCCTGGAAGGGCGGCAACAAGGGCTGGTCAGAAACTCCACCGCATGGCAGTCATGACCAGCAGAAGGGGAGTAAATGCCTTTTGTTCTTGTTGGGTGCTCTTTCATCTGCTTCCCCTGCGTGTAATGGCCCTTTCATGTTATTGCTCTATATATACAAACCTCATCATTTCTGTGGAAATCTGGATCTTCTTGTTTCCTCTGCGTACTGCTGAACTCCACTCAAAAAAAGGAGAGAAAAATAAAAAAAAAGGGGGACTTTGGTTGTATTCATTTGCTGAAGGTCTTCTGAGGCTGCTCTTAAAACCATTTTACAAGTTATTAATGCCATAATGTAGGGAGAACTCGGAGGGTGAACATGCAGCGTCCTCCCCCCCACCCACCTTAGGTTCCAAAACCTGAATGGTCATATGGAAAAAGTGGAAGCAAATTTGCCAACTGTTTCCACTGCACTGGTTATGATGAACGGGAGACAACATCGATTAAACCCCTTCCCTTTACAGCACAGCATACTCTCGCATGGTGTCGCCACACTTTCAGATGTGTGTTTACCGTAGGGGGATGAAGGGTTGCAAGCTACCCACCTCTTCTCCCCTGTGACAGCACTAGTTTGCTGTATATCTGCATGTGCATGTGTTCCTAATCTTGTGACCCACTACTGGCCAAAGCATGCCTCCCTCCTTCCACTGCATCTGCTTTGCCTACATATATACACAACACTTACATATGCTTTTTGAAAGGAAAACAGGGTGAAACAGGGCAAACCCAACCCAGAGATGATGATGTCTAAACTGCTGCTTTACAGGTGTCTCACCTGGTTGTTTATTAGCATTCACCTTTAAGCTACAAAGGTGCTGCGAGTGCTACACTGGCACAGGACAGCTCCCGAAGTCCCCAGGGGAGCAGGAGGAACACAAGGCTCTCTACTGCATGGCTCCACTCTCACGGAGCCACCAGACCGACGACAGATGTGTCTGTGCTCTGTGAACTAGTTCATCTCGGGGAAGACCCCGCTTACCACAGCCCAAAGGGCAGGACACTTCCAGGGCCACTGGGAGGTAGCTTCAGGTCGTGTGTCCACCAGCACTGGGACGTATCTTCAGGTTCCACCACGGAGAAGAAACTAGCCCATGCACTCTCACTGGGAGCTACTTCTAACCACCAAGAGGCTAAAGGAAATCCAGCTTCTCCAAAGGATTCATTTTCTTAGCCTACTCCAGCTTTTAGCAGTGCAGAGACTTCCCAGTGGTTCTGGGCTTGACCATAGCTCTGAAGAGCACTAGATTACACATTCCTCAACATGACTGCCCAAAGACGAGACGCGGTTCCCTGCAAACTTATGTACAAAATCTTTATTGCTGTCTGACTTTCAGTGTTTCTTGCTGCAATGGTTCACCTGCCTGCCCAAGTGAGCGTGAACCACTGTTAAACCCAGGTGTCAGAGCCATGCTCTGGCTCGGCATAATGTTGTGATGCGACCGTAACTAGCAGCCTCACCACCAAGGTTAGCATTCACCAACATCCCTCTGGGCCACAGCACCCAATGAGATCAGTCTGCACCCTATTTCTTTGCTCAAGCCACAAGAGTTTGTCATAAAGGAGAATATTCCCTTGTCCCCTCTCCCAACCTGTCTCTCAAGTCAGTTTGAGGAGGCCTTGTCTTTCCTGTTCCTTTTCCTTTAGCGCATATGGCAGCATGGCGCTGTTCTGTGGGTGCATGTGTGGGCACGTAAGCATGCACACCTAGGGACGGAGGAGAAAAATAAAAATAAATCAAGCCTAGAAGCTGATATGGATTAGCGTCTGCTCACGTAAAATTTGTAGCAGGATTCGATGCATGCAAGTCCATTACGGGCCAGTCCCCGTAGCCGAAGGTATCTATTTACATAGCAGCTGCATGAGCGTTCTGCAAGTCGGGGCAGTCACATTTTCCCAGTGCCTCGCCAGTGACCGGTAATGAACATGCTGAGCACCGCTGGCAAGGAAAGATTAACCACACTGCGACAGAAGGGGCTTGATACATTTTATTGGCAATACTAGTGTCATACTCGGGAACCACAACCCTTTGTCAGACTGTTAGTGTTAACTTGCATGACAAGTATCAGTGACCAACTGTATTTGAAATATAGTTAAAGTGCCTAGAAATAATAGGCATCTTAAAAAAAAAAAAAAAAGGAAAGGAAACTCATTCCATCCACTCAAGCCAACCTTTATAGATCTTACATCTTAAGCACAACTGATGTACTGTAATTGTTATGTGGACTTTAATGTAACCTCTACAGCAGCACACAGACAATGCAGTTCTCTCATTATGCACATGCTTTAGGATCGTTTATTTTACTGCTTTCAAATAAATATGTTCCATGCAGCACACCGCAATAAATAAGGAGCAGCAACTTTCGTATAGTACATCCATTCATAATGTAAGTCACCATGTGAAACACCACATCTAAAGTCTTTGGCCCAGTCCCATACAGTGAAGCACACCACATCTGCACATAATCATATCTGGCTTCATATGGATTTAATAGGACTATGCCAGAAGGGCAATGTGAGCACAAGTTTAACCAGGGGTTCCTAGCTATTAAATGCAGCTACTACGTAGTTAAAAGGCAACAACTAAACCCATAAAGGGTTGATTTGTCTTTTCTTTCTTACTTCTCAGACAGAAATATAAAGTATGAAAATGCTCTGGATATTTTCAGCCTCGTGTAAAGCAGCGTGATTAATATGGAATGCTTTGAGCAATACTGGCACGTACACTGGCATCAAAAGCCACAGCAAGACTGACTCTGACACTGAACACCGGCGTACTCAGCGGGGGAAAGCTGCTGTTCTGGCGACGGCAGGCGCTGCTCCTTCTCTTCCTCTAGGCCGACAGCTCCACCGCCCCTTCCTCTTCGCTGTCTGCTCGGTTGGCGCGGATCTCCACCAGGGTCCGAGCGAAGCGGGTCCATTCGTCGTTGTGTGGAACAGCCAGCTGGGGGAGAAACCGACAGGGAATGAAGAGACCGGGTGGGGAGACTGGTTATCTCTCTGGCCCAAAATCGAGGCACCTCCTCTGAACAGAGCTCCTGTCACGATCAGTGCAGTTGCGCGCGGTGAAGGACCAAGGCATGGACGTCGCCAACCCGCTGTGGGTTGGTTGCGTGGTAAAGCGCTGCTGAGTTCCCAGGACAAATCTGGCAGCTTCCTATTCAGTACCAGCTCGAAGGAGCTTTTACAGTCAGCAGCAGAGAAAAAAAGCTTTTTCTGCTTGATTTTAAGGATAAGTTTCTTGCTGGAGAATTGTGGCAAAATCTACCCCTTGGTTAAAATATTCCAGATTTTCCAAACTAAGGCGAGGCCTTGATCTCTACAAGTATATACACGTATGTTTAACTTTACACACGTGAGCTGGCCATTTGAAGTCAGCAAGGCTGTGCCCAAGTGTAATTGTTTGCAGGACCGAGGTCAATGTGCACAAGGTAACAGGGCTTTTACAACGCTGTATTGAAACTATTTTCCTGAAGTTCATTAAAGCTCTTAATAGTAAAATAAATATATTGTGTTATTTTAGTTACCCTCCTCTATGTTAAGGAATTCATAATTACAAGAAATGCATTATAGTGGAAATGTTATACCAACTGGATACTGCATTACTGGTCTGATTTTTTACATCATCATGCAAGATCCATTTCCACGTAATACCATTGATGTTTCTAATGAAGAGCTCTCGAACATTAGGCTTCAAGAAGGATGTGTAATCTAAATAGCTAAACTTCCAGACAAAACACTTTAGTGCTATGGCAAAATAATACTGCAGTCATTTCCAGCTGGATCCAAGACTGCAATTTCTGTTTCTGGAAGATAATGCAGGCTGGGATTGAGACAATTAAAAAAAAAAAAAAAAAAGCAAGCAGTTTTCTCAAACTTTGTTTTCATTAACTCAGATTCCAGCAACAAGCATCTAGATGAACCATGCACATTTTTATTGCCCTCTTGAAGCCCTGTGGCCATGTCCTGAATATAATATGAAAAAATAACTGTTTCAGGGTATTGTGCAGTGCTTGGTACTGAAGAAGGTAACTGTTTGGAAACTCTGGGGCAAAAAATAAATTGCTGCCCACTTTAGCAAATGGATGCCTTTAGACTGAAGAATGGATATGACCTTAGCTAATCCAGTTTGTGGTACCCACTGTTCAATCTGTACTGACTTACTTCTTTTAAAACACGACCAAAAATGCCATGCAGGTGGCTGGCTAACTACGTCCATTTGGCACTGGCAGATTATAGGTGCACACGAGGGTGTACTGGAATACAGTCAATTTATTCTCCCCTCCTTACTTCCAACAGTGATACACAGAACCGAAGACTAAGAAGAGGATTTACCTCATGAACTAGCAAGCCCAGCTGGGGAAAGAGCTTATATGCCCAACGTTAACCATGTGTAAAAGCTCTGCATACACTGCTGCAGGTTCAGTGTTAATTGTATGGACAGGAATTTGCAATACCGGATCTGAGTATCGCCTCTGTACCTCACTGGTGGCAGTGACTTTTTTCAACTATTTTGTATCTAGCTTTGCCTCTACATCCAATATTTTTTTGAAAAACATAGCGTGTGTTTTAAAACTTCCCGTGTATAGTGCATGTATCAATGACTCAGTTACATTATGGAGGGCTGGTGTACAACAGGTTTGGGTTTTTGCCTGTTGAAACACTCAGTATAGCACCGTTCAGCATTTACTGAGGCTACAGACTGAGAAATGCAATCTGTGTGAAAGCCAACTCGGCCCTCAATAATAGGTGTCCCTGTACTCTCTGGGTTTTCCCTTCTTTCTCTTCCACTTTTTGCATTTTTCTCCTTTACTTTTCCCAGGAACAGAGACCAGAGTTACAGGAGTAAATCATTTGAGACAGCTGTCTCTCACGCTCGCACGCACAGATGTGGATCTGTTATGGCCTTTATTTGAAAGACAGCTCTGTTCTTTCAAAAACCTTCAGCAGAAGGAAATGCAACACCAGAATGGAGGTCAGTGCGCCAACACACAAGTACCTGTAGCACAGGTTTGATCAGAGCCACAGACCTATACAAGCTACTGTGTAGGAAGTTAAGGGACAGTGCAAAGATCCTTCTATCATAGATGCAACCAAAACCAGCTGTGTAGCGATTTCCCTGTTACTATGGCTTGTGTCCTAAAAGATTTTATTTCTTGTGATGTGTAACAGCACTATCATTTATCAAACTCTTGAATGAAAACGTAAAATGAGTCTCACTTATTTCAAGTAGTAAAATCATTGAAGTGGAACAATATCCTAGGCAAAGGACTTATTGAATTTAATAAAGCCTCATTTCTCCTTGTCTTTTGAAGTCCTAAACAGCATTACATTGTATTAAATGGCTGAAGATGACAATATGTCATTCTGAAGAAAAAAAATGAAATATATTTATGACATTGAGATCATTTAATTTCCTTCACTCCACAGCATGGCCACAGACAAACAAAATCGAAGTCCAGCCTATTACAACAGTTTGGTATCTCAAACTTGAAGAGTCTCCCCACAAATCTGTGCATTACATGCATTACTGTTAGCTGACAATGTTAGCAAGACCTGGGCTGTTTTTAAAGACTCAGTTCACAAAACAATTAATGATTGAAGTGAATACCTTTAGCACAGAGATGAAAACATTCAGTGCCCACACACAATCTAATTACTTAGAACTTCGTCTTATTTTATTTTATTTAATCTCATGCATTGCATCATGCTTTCAACAAGGGGCCAATCCTGCTAATAGACTGTTAGTAGAATAAACCTCTCTAATATAAATTCCCCAGGGATGCAGAAGGAAACCTTGGCAATAATGAAGTCAAAGGAAAAACTGACTTTTATTCCCCCCCACCCCCCACTTCTTTCTGTAAAGGCCCTAATACCAAACCACAACAGTTACACAGCAAAAGACCACAAATAAAAACAAAAGCATCCACAAAACTCCAATTCAAATTCTTGTCTGAATTAATGCTCCCCTTCCAGTCATTATCCATTCAAGTTCCTTCAGCTGGGCACAGTGACACCCACAAGTGTTGGAGGCCTGGGTCTATCTGTGGAATCTCCCTTTCAGCTTCTCTGCACAAGTTTTTTCTGTAAATACCAGGGCAGGGGTGGAAGAAACGAGGAGATACTTCATAGAAGAAGGGCAGAGGTTTAGAGCTATCCGGGTGTTCCTCACTCGTTTGGTGCTTTTGCCATTTTTCTGTCCACTTCCAGTTACTACAAAGCATCACACATTGAGTCCCAGCAGTCATGATGTCAGTGCAGGGTAGAAATGTTCACCAAAGCATAATAACTTAATATAATAACTTATATTAACATTTGGGTCAGAAGGTTATTTGAATGAACTGACACTAAGGTATGGAGCAGAACAAGAAAATAAATGCTATTAAGTGTTCTCCTTTGATCCCTTCACAATGGAAGGTAAGCGCTACCCGCACCTAATTAATTGACTGAATCACTCCAACTGCTTTAACTTAAATACCACAGTACATTTGGGTTGCGTCAGATGGGAATTCTAATGAGGAAAACCAGTATTATCAAAGCAAGGTGGTGACTTTAGCCAAACTTTGTCTGTTAAGCTGTTGCAAGAGGGGTACTTTTGTCTTCTGTCTGGTTTTTAAAATATCAAAAGAGTTCAGGCTGCAAGCCTACTGACCTGCAAGTGCGACTACAAGTTTATGCATCCAAATAAACCTGCTTCAGATACACGTGCTCAGCTGGTTACAGGAGTGAGAATTTAGTATAGGAAAACATCTCAAGATGTTAGGATGACCCATTTTTAACTGGGTAACTTGGGACTATTGGGGTCTCTCATCTCTCAAAAAAAAAAAAAAATCCAAGTTTTCTTTATATCACTATCAACTTTTTAGATCTCCTCCCCCAATTCACTTTCATAAAATATTCTTCCAAAAGCACTGAATAAGTATCTGTAAGCGCTTCCTACATCATCAATAACGTATAACAAATAACAAAGACACCTAACATACTAAATACTAGACACATTTAAGATTTTATCATTTAAAGTAGTTCACAAACTGTTTTTCTTGCTGATATTAAAAAACTGCTTTACATGATGCAAACTCTCAGAATTAATTTTTCCACCACCTCCATTACTATGATTTCAGATAAGCAGATTTTGGATAAGAAAAGATAATTCTCCAGCATGCTTCTCCTGGCTGAACGGTGCAGCACAAATAACGTGGCTGGAAAAGGAAGGTCTCCCTGCGCAGCACCTCCCAGCCAGCAGTCTTCAGACACCCATGCACAGTGAGCTCAGCTGAGCCCCCAGATTGCGACCGGCTGCATGCTGCACATGAGGGCTGATATGCAGCCGCCATGACTGATACTAAGCACCAGAGAGGTGGATTGGTAATTTCAGCAAGCCCAGGGACAGCCTCCAGATAGTAACACTAAATAGATTTCTGCCTATTCCTGCAAGGCATTCCAGTTATCAGTTTATCTTATTATAGATAAATTAACATTATACCTATGTGAATCTTGCCCAGCCTGTGCTTCCTCAGTCCGCCATATGTACATATACCAAGAGAAGGCAACTCTTGACTGGACAGAACAGAATACAAAGGGCCTAGAAAGTGAGAGGCTGGGATGAAACAACAAAAGGATTGTAAATTAGGAGCTGAGATCTCCCTGTCCTCTTGCTCTTCTCCTTCCCATCTGCTAGAGGTGGCTGGATCCTGGCCAGCTAGAAGCCCCTTGTCTCTAGTATCATTCTCATCCTCTTCTTTTTTGGGTAATAACGTATTGAGCTGTGCTTTCAAGACTGGAGAGGATCTAAACAACATCTAGATTTGGAAAGCAGGGATTTGTCTATCCATATATGACAAATAGGTCAACTACAGTAGGTCACCCCAGTTCATTTTTCAGAGTCATGGGGTTACAGCAGACTTTGAAGCAACATGCCTTGTAAAGTTTAAAGGTAAGATTGTTCCAACTTGTGCCTATTCTCCACTGTAGATAAAGGATAAAATGACCAGATGCAAGGGAAATGACCGCCAGGAGCTTCCTGACAAGCACCTGGCTTTGCCTTGCTGATGTGTCACAATTCTACATGCTTAACGCAATGCACGACAAAACTGTATCTCACGGTGCCACCACAGAGCCCTTGGATTTTTGAACCTTCTGAAGCTTCTCTGTGCTTCCTGAGTGATCATTCTAGCCGAGCACTTCACTTACCTGTTAGCTTTCCAGCCCTGAAGCACAAACATGTGCCCCCCTTGACGCTAGTACTGACCAAGGAGATGGTTTATGTGCATCTGGTAAGAGAGTAACAGAGCCTCCCCAGGCTCGCCAGGCCAGCTAGTCGCAGGTAGCAGCATGAATGTGAGTTTCACCAGGAACAGCCTCCTCCATCTTCTCGTCAAAGCAGAAATTTCCTCTGTGTGCAGATCTTCCAATCCATCCACACCAGAGATCTTACAAACACAAACTGTATCTCCCAGGTTTCCAAGAAACTGTGCTATTAGCAACTTCACTGAACACTGCTACTCTTAAAACTCTAAGATAGAACTCAGGAAAAGGAGATGCTCTGACCAGACAACTCTCGACGCTGCCATTTGTGTCAGCTGGTGCTGGGCTCCCCAAGCAAGAAGAAAAGCAACAAAAACCAGTGCCTGAAGACACAAATCAACATAAATTTCTTTTCATTTTCAGATCATTTAACACCTTCTAGTAACATTTGCTCTTTTAAGTTAGGTCTATTAAAAAAAAAAAAAGAAAAGAAAAAGAAAAAGGAATGATTTTGAGACAAAAAAACCCCCCAAACGTTGAATGCGCCTTTTAAAGGAATCTATCCAGAAAGTTGAAATGAGATATTACAACCTATTTCAAGATATTCCCCTCCTATCCATCTTTTTTATGGCTGAGAGTGTTTCAGCTCAATTTGTCCAAATCTCTGTATAGCTTCAGTTTCCCTGAAAAACCACTTTCCAGCAAATGAATTATTCATTGAGGATATTTCACTTTATTCCTGGCTCCTCGCCTTCCCTGGAGCCTGTAAATCTTTGGGATGGGAGTGGACAAACTCTTCCTGCCTTCACCCCTCCATGCTCTTGTCCAGCACAGCTCTCCTCTGAGGGCCAGGGACTCTCCCGAGAAGGAGATAAAATGCAATTTCAGCAACAGCCGCCTCCACTTTGGAGGATCCAGTGTCCCATAGACTCAAAGGGAGCACAGTCGTCCGTGTTCAACCTACCGCATTTCCTTTTAATGACTGTACCTCATGGATCAATCTACCTGTCACTGAGACACGGGGTCATAACATGGAGCACTGATCACTGGTGAAAGTATCGTGCAATCCCAATTGCCAGGTTAATAATCACTTTTTTTTTTTTTCATCTTCACCTACAGTTCAGACACCTCAAAGCAAAAATAGCCGTGGGAAGAACTTACTCAGCGTTGTCTCTGACTGAGGGGTTGTTCTGAAGGGGTGAATTTTTCCAACCAGAACGGTCTATAGTCGCTTCTAACACACACATCCCGTGGACACAGGTGTAAAAGGAGAATCTGAAAATGATCCGTTACACCACGACTTGGAACGATCTGCCAAAGTATGTGGTCTGCAGCCAGCCCGTGCAACCGTATTGCCACACACTGTTTTCAATTAGACGTTTGCAGACGAGTCTGCATGGTGGTCCAAGATAGACTCTCAGGGTGACAGCGGTTCCCGAGTCAAAAACCTGCGACCCGTTCAAACATGTTTCATAGAAGTACAATGCTTTCTTATTTTTGTATGTAGAAAACCTTGTTCTGATCTAAGTTGATGGGTTTCTATAGCTAGTCACTATGCTCCTAGAGATCAGAAACTTTCTGATTAACATGCACCTTTTATTAGTTGCACTTGGGTTTGTTGCTGTTTGGAGGCAAAGGCTGGTCTTATTTTAGACGATCCTGTTTACTTGTCTCTGCTTCAACACAGCCATATTTGCAAAAAAATCTCATATCCAGCAGGGAAAAAACTATACGAAAATTAATGTTCCTCTCATCTCTAAAATACTCTGTTGCTATTATAACTTTTGAGAAGGGAAAGTTAAACACTCTTTGAAGAGAAAGTTAATTAAAGCTTAGAAAATACTCAGATTAATTTGAGTTTGTGGAAAACAGCAAGTCCGGTAAACTAACTTTAATGACTAAAATCTCAGACTTCACACTAAGTTATGTGTGTATGTGGTTTATCACCATTTTTATATTCTTTCAATTTAATAGCATCATCAAATAAATGTAGCTTTAGGCAAATATCATTTTAACTATTTTCTCTAAGCAGAATTCTTGTCAACCTATGTTGTCCGTATCACCCTCTAAAATTAAGTGCTGTATTGAAAAGAAATCTGCTGCAAATACTTTGTGCAATGGATTAACATCTGAATGCAGTTATGACATTGTAGGTAAAAATACTTTTAATGATGATAAAATATGACTACTCCAGCTTGATGTTTTCTAAAACGTAGAACAGACAATTGGTCTAATTTTCTGGGTAAAAGAGAGCACTTGCAGAACGAGGATCGTAATACTTACAAGTGAAAAACAGGAATTATAGTTCTGCTTTAACCAACTGATCCTAACTTCTGGAGTTCAACAGATGTTTTATCACCATCATTGAGGTGAAAACAGATATGCAAATGTAAATATTAAATATCTCGATATGCACACATAGAGCAGGCAGGCATGCACCTATTCTGGCCCTGGTCTCGCCCCCCCGAATCAATTACAGACTGCCTTTGATATTTTTCTCAACCTATATGGATTTTTTTTTTTCCTGAAAAAGCCTATATTTTTCCAGGCAACACCCTATGCCACACACATGGATGGAAACAAAGTGGGAGGTAATATGTAACGAAATGGCCACCAAAGTAACCAAGAGCACCCTTTTCACATAACTATAGAACCACTGTATTTAACTCTTGGGAGAGCTGAGCATCACTGTTAACAATGGATGAAACCACTGGCAGGAACTCAAACCCCACATACTGCATGCAGATGACTTTAATAAGATACAGTGTTTAGACCACAAAGGATACACTCCAGAGTAGCTCTATATATATTTGTTTACTTAATTGAAGGGGTGGAATACCATAGGCAGCCTAAATACTGCATTTATTCTATGCACAGCAGTCAGTCTAGTGTCACAGACACAGTATACACCACCCTTCTATGAAGTTAATTACTTAGCCCTCATCTAGATTAATGTCTGTTGTGATTTATTTCTTTGCAATTCACCAGCAGGGTCTGATTTAACTAGTGCTGCCATAGTAAAAAGAAGACAAAATATTAGCTTATATAACAAAAAAAAGCTTAATCTCAAACAGAAACTGAATCCATTTTCAGCAAACTTCAACTTTTTCTCCTAAGGAGAACAGTAGCTGCTGAATTGTTACATAGTTGATGGTAAACTATGTTTTGAATACCAAGCAAACAATGGTGTTATTTTAATAATTTATACGTAATGTGCAAAGATACACTGCATAAAGAGCCTACATATGAACTCAAGCATTTGAATGCCCATTAATTCTTTTCTAAACTTAGTTCTCTTTGTCTGCAGCAGTCATGTCGATGCCAGTCTAACAGGGGAACAGACTAGAATGTAGTCCGTAAATTATACATACATGACACACAAATGCATGTTAACAGAACATTAAGACTGCAGACTGTAACACTTCAAAGATAGGAAATGTCAGAGTTAAGGCTAACTCCCTCAATCTGAGCATGTTATTCATTTTGTGTTATGATACTGTCTTTAATCTTAAAAAAAAAAAAAGTTAGAAACAACAAAACCTGTGCTGGAAGCAAACACCAATTATGGAAAACTTCAGCCTGAAAGATTAACACTTGATAGGGCATATGGAAAAGAAAACAAGGAAGTGGAAAGTATCTTTAATTGTAGACAATGCTACAGTTCCACCTGTAATACCAGAGTTGGCTCAGGCTCTCCTGAATTAACCACAAAGAATGATGTCCAAGCTATCAAACAGATTATACTCCCCTCAATTAATGTATCAAAATGCTGCACTTGAAATCGACTACAGAGGATAAATATTGAGTAATCACCAGTCATCTTGAAAGAGATGACTGAAAGTTGAAATTTAGATTACTTTTGTTTCCTTAGATCACCTCTTATTTTTAAAATACAAACGTTAAGCTATAAGCTTATAGCCTATTCTTAAGCACACTGGAGTGCTTTCACCAGTCAAGTTGTGGGGATCCTCTCCTACGGATCTCTCGAGTGATACTTTCAACAGCAGAGACTATTGGCCTGTTTGAGTGCTTGGAAACAAAAAGAGATTTAATATAATTTATCAGCTATGGGAGCATAAAGGGCATCTGTCATGCTTCAGAAGAACTTAACAGTTTTGCTTCAAAAGAGCGGCAAAGCTCTTGCAGTTCCTACCTTTCTACCATGACTGTAATACCATCAATTTACAGGTTAAGAAAAACAGTGAGGCATGCTGCCTGCCATTCGACTCCCATGGGGTTCTCAGTCCTGCTTTGATTGCCATTTCTGAAAGTCATTGAAAACTCCTGTGATTTTTTTGTATGCGTTTCAGGATGTTTAACGTTTGGAGCTAAGAGATCAGCAGAATTCCTCCTCTACCAATTTATGTTATCAGTTCTCATCATTGCACTAGAAAGCCTAAAAATACCAAATGGATCAAAACTAGAAGGTAAGGAGCCTTCAACCTATTGTTCTTTCCAATACGTATGATTTTTTTACTGACAACTACATTGATTGGAAGAACTGTCCCATCATTTTTACTTGAAATACTAGAGCCTCAGCCTGTGGGTAGCTGCACTAGCAAAGGTGCCTCCCTGGAAGATCAGCTGAGTGAAGGACTATTGCCTCAGGGAAGAAATAAATCATGGTGTCTTCAGCTCAGCTTGCTTCCCTTCCAAACCAAGTCAGCCAGCTCCACGCCATGATTCATTCATGCCAGGAAATCTGGCAGAACAGGAACTGTAAAGAACTTTTCCTATGGCTTTCTGGCTCCCGGTTGGCAAACGGACTCTCACCAAAAGTAGCTTATGAACTGCTCAAAGATTTTGGTTTGCAGGAGAGTTGCTGCCTTCCCTGAGATTTTGCACACATTCCATTACCTGCAAAAGCTCATCCATGAAATAGCAGGGTTGGTTGTTTGTTTGGTTTTTTTTTTTTTTCTCGTTTTGGACATAGACTTTTCCATCACTTTAGGCACTAGAGAATACATTTCACATATAAATTAAAAACCGAATATGGAATTTTAGCCGCCGAGTAGGATGTATTAAGGCCCAGAGTTATCCTCAGTTGATATTTTACATTTAACCGTTGCTTTCCAAGTCACAAAGGAAATATTTTTTCACATTCAAAACACAGACTATGTTGCAAACTGTAAAAAAAAAGATTGAAAACGTAGTTAAGGATTTCAGAATGAAAACTGCTACTGGATGTGAGAGGTTGAAACCACAGAAGCATCATGAAGAAAATGCATTATACAAAGCAGCTCTTGTTTCAGAATTGTTTTAACACCACAATGATAACACATGAATTTCAATGAAATTTGCAAATTGCTGCACACAAACTGAGCTTAAACTAAATTTTGCATTTGGTACTTTTCCCCTTCCGTACTCTTACTTAAAGCTATGAACATTTTCAGTAACACTTCTTTTTACATCAGAAAGGTAGTAAAAACTTTCAGAGAAAATATCAACCAACAGACTTAACTAGCTATTTAAAATACACTGGGACACTGGTACTAGTACTAGTACTCTGGGACACTATTAGCATGCATTGACTTCAGTTTTGTCCCCCACTGGTGTTGCAGGATGCAGGGTCAGGATAGCTAAAGCACTCACTCAGCTTCCACTGCCTCACCTACAACTACCATGGAAAGCCTGGACCCAGATTATCTTTTCCACTAAGCCTCTTGAAAGGTTTTCAGGAGAAGCAGTAACTGAGAAGCTAGTAGCGAAGCCACCGGTAATGCCGGTGTACTAAACATACAGTGGACGGACTGGTATGTCTGACCTGGAGCCTGCTTTTCTCCTTTCTCTCTTGCCCTTCACAGTGTTTCCCAGCTCTGCAGGAAAATACCGGCAGGAAGATTGTCACATACAGCTCTCCCTTCTCCCCCTCCTGCAGGCTTTACTGCACAGAAAGGGAATGATCTCTTACAGCTTCTCTTCTGCCGCTCTCATCACTTTGTTATCTGAGTGCCTTCTAATAGTGCATTAAGCTACATGATTAACTCCTGTCACATGTGGCTTGTTCTCTCTGATCCTCTCTGCAGGGGGAGGATCTGGCCCTTTGCAAGGGAAAAGGAAACATACGTCGGCTTTAAAAGTACTGTTCAAATGAATAAAAAGGACTGGAGCCAGATTTTTGTTGGTTGGTTGACTGGTTTTCTTAAGCTTTTTATTTCATATGAGGAGGAGTTGAGGAATTCTTATAAAAGATATTTGTATCATATTGGAAACTCATGTCTTTTTACCCCAATGAAATTCTCCGGGGAGCTAGTAAGCTATCTCTGGAGAACTACTGAAATATTTCATCATAAGGAACTGGAAGGTAAGGATAAAGAATCAACTGAATTTTTAGGATGACTATTTAGCTTCCCCACCCCCTCTTTCTGTCTGTTTTCACTAATGCCCATTTAGTTCCACTGTCTAATCAACAAATGACAAAAAGGGTATCTTCATTAAAATTCTGGTACTTCCTCCTTTAGTTTTAACAAGCAATATTCCAGTAGTAAAATGAAAGTGGAATCTCATGTTCCTTTACATATATATATATACTGAAACAGAAGAAACCCTGTTGTTACCAAAACCAAACATGCATCATGGCATAGGCAGGAGAGTGACCCTGTACTCCAGGTGCGACCCGCTGCTGTATCACACACAAGCACATCACAAAATCCTGTTGACAGGCTCCACTTCGAGAGGCTGTTTGTCCCACTGCCCCTACCCACTCTGGAACTTCAGCCTTCTGATAGTTAAAAATATTCTTCTAATTTTTGACTCGAATACATGGTCAGCTTGCAGCCACATGCGCTGGTAGCAGCGCGTCCTCAGCTTCACTAGTTCTCCCTCTCCGGCCCCAAGCACCCCTACCTCTGTAAGGACACGAATCATCTATATTGCCACCAGGCTCAGACTTGGCTAGTCCCACCAAGTTCTTCAGCGTTTTTCTACAGGCTACTCTCCTCTCCCAGTAGCCCAGATCCACATCTGTCCCTAATGCATTTCAAGCATTCTTTTTAAAAATACACATTTTTAAACAAGAGGGGAAATGATTTTGGGGTACTTTTTAAAATAACATCAGTTTTATGAGGGTGTTTCGTAAGTCAGAAGGCCACGACGAAGGTGACTGAGAAGGGCAGAGAGGCAGTGATGATGTGCAAGAGGTGGCAGGGACAGGGAAGCGCAAGGCCTTAGACTGGCACTGGAGATAAACACATCTGAACCTCAGCAATCACCCTTGGGTAAGTCAGATTAGTTAGACCATGGCTCAGTTTTCCCTATTGAAAAGTACTTCCCTAATGAAGTTTGTTATTAGGAACACAAGCTTCCATTCCAGCTTATTTAAGTACCAAAACAGACTGAAAGAGCAAGGTAACACATATCCTTTTCCATTTCTTATCAGACTGGTATGACCGTACCGACAAGCACACAGCCATGAATATGAGAGTATAGGGGTACTCACAGGCATAAATGTATGCATTTCTATGTCTGGATGTAGCCAAGCCTCCTTTTAAACTGTAAAAGTATATAAATGCTTGTTTTTAACTTATCAACATAACAACATTGTTTTTCTACAGGAGAATAAACCCGGTGCTTACATAAAGACCTCAAAGCATTCACAGTAACCTAAAGTAATGAATATTGTAATGAGAAACACAAGTATTTAGGGTGATAATGACTGGACTTTGCTCTACTTAGATCGGCTCACCCCCTATGGAGGCTACCAAAGCTTAAAGATTTTATCACCCTAGTAATCAGCAATGGGTAATGGCCTTCATAAAACACAGTAATTAAATTGACTGATTTCAAACTAGTGCATTTTTTTCATTAGGGAGTTCTTATTTAACCTACTTCAAAAATCCCTTTGTGAATACTGGCTATATCAGTCAAAATTCAAATGATGAGGGACGAAGAGCTTGTTCTGTTCAATATTTCAGATATTATTCAGGTAAAAAGCTGGAGTTCCTAGCATGCTGTCATTCTCTGGGTTTTTTTTTTTTTTTGGTCATCTCTAAGAGCTTCCAGTTTTAAAAGTCTTTCAAGACTGAACATTATAAAACTGGGGGCGGAGAGGAAGCAAATCAAAACTGTAGGTCTTTACATTTTCCAACAACTCTGAAGAGATTCTGCTTTGTTAAAACATGCTTTTAAAATTCTCCTAGGCCAGCGTTCCAACCTCCCAAGCAAAAATATCAATGGTGAAATTCAGGCACTGCCTCACAATCCATTTAATTATCCTTTATGCCTGGATCGTCCGTGTTGTTGTAACTACTGTATCTTACTTGATCTTTGAACGCCTTTGAATAAAACTTGGTTGCAAACACAACCCCTTATTATTGCTCAAATTTGCTTTCATGGTATGTGTGTAAGCCATTTATCTGTGTTCCAAGAATACTTGTAACTCAACACAGATTCTAAAATAAAATATTTTATGGCGAGTCTCAACTCTGCTTTTGTGGCAAAAACATTTCCTAACTCAATATATGCTCTACAGGAGCTTTATGATGGCAAAAGTAAACCTACTGGAAAATCTACCTGGATAACTACATGACACAAAACCTAGTTTCATATTTCTCTCTCTGGGCTACAGCAGTTTTTAACTGCCTGAAAGAGATGCTGGATATGTTTTCCATATGAAATCTATAGGGAAACACAGGGATCTCAAGATAGGAGTACAAAGTACCAGCCCTTCCCCACTCTACGCAGAAAAATAAGTGACTCAATAGCCATGCTGAAATGTCAGAGTTGGTCACAAATATGCATCTCTCTCTCAAATCATCTCATCTCTCAAATACGCATCTGCCTAGAACCCTGAGAACCTCAGAGCAGCTGTTAAAGGCTACTGAAGTCAAAGGAAATTATTTTATAGGCACCAGTGGGATATTCCTCACTCTACCACTTCATCCACATATTTCAGGCAGTTGGCACCTCCTGCCTTGCTGGTCATGTACTTGAAAATGAGATACGGGATTAACACCCATCATGGAGCAAATGGGGAAGTACACAAACAACCTAACACAGCAGCCCGAAAAGGGCTTAAGGAGATATTAACTCTGAAACCTAACAAAGTCACATAAACATCAATATGATTCTGATTTCACTGCAAGGAAACAAGGACAGAGGTAATAACTGTGTAAAGAATCCCAGGCAACTGCTTTCTTTGGCAGAGCCAGCTTTCCTAGATGGTCTAGGGAAAGACCTTTTCTTACTTTTCTCCAGTTCCACCTGTCATACTAGTCACCCTTTAAAAGCATGACTAGAATCAACTGTCTGAAAGACTGCCAAACTGATGCAATAGTTTGTCCTGTAACTAGTTTAACAAAATAATGTACAGTAATAAGCTCCTTGTGATTACAGTTTCAAACTCTCCATCCTGTGCTGCAAACTTACTTCATATTTTATTACAATCAAATAATAAATCATTGATTTACAGTTTCTATCCATTTGTTCACAGTGCAAGCAGAATATGACCTGGAAGAGATTAATGGGAAAAAAAGAAATAATGGAAGGTGGATGAGAAGCTGCTTCTTTCACGACCAAAGGTGCAAAGAGCATTCTCAATAAGCCAGGTAAGCAACAAATGTGGTTGTTAGAGAATATTTATGACAGCGGCAACTGTGTAACATCACTGAAGCATGCACAATGAGAGCAAGCTTTCTAGAAAATATATCTACAGAAGAGACATGCAGCTAGGTCTAACTATCAATCATATGGACACGTGAATAAATCTATAGTCAGCGGTCCATGTTGTGTTAAAATCAGCTTCTACCATACAGAAAACTTGCTGCCCAGTAAATAAGCCATAAGACCACAGAAGCTAAAATGCATTATACATACTATCACAGTAATAATATCTCAACTACTAGACCAGCAAAGGTTGGAATATTTAGATCTTACAGAGAGCAAAGTGTATTTACAATGACAGGTTATATTCTCTGGTTAAGTTATACAGGTTTAAGATCCCATCACACTGAAACAATCAGATTTATGTGTGTTTGGGTTTTTATTTCACTTTATAATTCATGTTCTTTAAATCAGTGGTTACTGATCCACAAGAGCACATCTATATGGACTACTTAAGTCTCCCCTCCCCTGGAAGTGTGTGTGTAACTCCCATTAATGCTAATGGGCATAAAGCACACGCATGGAGGACAAAATAGACCCCTCACTGTGAAAATAAAAGTGTTCAGTTATTTTCAGACACAATGCTGAAATCAAACAACTAAAAGTACATACTCCAAGGAGATAACATTATATAGCCTAACTGAACATGTCACCACTATTTTTAACTCCCTGGTCGTGGATGCTGTGACGTTCTTCAAGTTTCTGCCATTTCTTGCATCATAAAGACTATGACTGGATAACGTATCAAAAAGGGCCAAATCCTAAATTCTTACACAAGCAGAACAGCCCTGATCTCACGCTCCTTGCCTTCACAAAGGATGTACGGTTAGGTTTTGTGTCTTACATTTTCACCTAGGCTATATAAGGTTTTTTCTTTACACCATATGGGTTTATAGCAGCAGTAAACTTTACTGTTCTCTAGAATAGTTCCTTAAAACTGTGATGAGTCTACCAAACTAAAAATTCCTATCACTTTAAATTTTTTCCTTAATGATTTGATCTCCTGATATTTTCTGCTCTGATCAAAATTCATGGAGTCAATTCTGTCTGTTCAAAGATGTAAGAAAAATTGCTTCTATAGTAATGTGAAATTCAAAGACATGGTGCTTTATTATAATACAAATGTAATCACAATTTTTTTCTGATGGAAACATGTTTATGAATTTACAGCTGATCTAATGTGATATTTGGAACAGTCATGAGAAAAGAAAGGTTTTAAAAAGGGTGCAGTATCAGTGGAGCATTAATGTTTCTGGTGAGTGTATTTAGGGTCTTTGTAAAGTGGCCTGCTGACTTTCTAATACGAGTAATCACACCCATCTTCCCAAATCAGAGAGATGCACCTTCAAATAAGTGGATGCTACTGAGTTATCAGTCTGGCAGGGATGAGTTCTTCCAGTGATGAGGCCTTTTCAGAAGTTGATGCTGTAGGAGATGGGTGGAGTGCTATTGCTGAAAGGTCAACTGTCGCAGCTTAGTGTCAGGCTTTGCGATACTGCTGGGTCAAATATGAAAGCTAGGTGCTGCCAGGTACTGTACAGCCCAGCCCCTTGCCCCCAGCCACATGCTCACTCATCTATTCTCACACTGAGTCAGTTCATGGAGGAAAATACCCCAAGGAAAACAAAACAAAAAAATAAATAAATCAATACTTCTCTGCTGATCTATCTCCCTCCCCACAACGTGGGTAGTGACAAGCACTGCTACCGGCACAAGAACTGGGCAGCGAGGGATATGACTAGGGATGGCTGGCTGGCAGGGGGAGGACTGCCACTTTTAAACTGTCAAACCAGCCCCATCATATCCCAGAATCAAACCCGTACAAAAAGGACAGTCAAAGGAGGACCCCAGCTGAGCCAAAGAACTGGCTGCTGTCTGCACACTGAAGTAGAGAGAGCCTTAAAGGCTGCCATATTTCTGCCAGACACTTCCAAAAGTGCATGTGCATGCTGTGAATCTCCCATGTGTCATGCCTGAGGACAGCTAAGCATGGAATAACTCATCAGAGAGCTCTTTATGGACTGGCACAGAGGGTTAATGACTGAAGAGGCTGTTATTCACTGCACAAACCCTTGGTTCCAGGCTCTTGAGCTGCAAAGTATTTCTGCATCTCACTTAAGGCTTCATAGTGAGAAGAGTTGTGCTGGAGAATATATGAACACCCTTCTTTTTTAAACCACAAAAAGCCACTAACAATGCAGCAGCCCTGATAGTATCTGAAGCTGTTGCAGCCCAGATCACCTCTCCTAAATTTGGTTCAGGAATTACTGATACTACCAAAATGAAGCAGGCAACAAATTAATGAGCTCCTTCATTCATTACAGAGAAGGAGGAGGAGTGGCCATGGCCCATGGTCTGTCAGCAGCCATGTGGATGGACATCTGGTTGTGTAAGTGTTACGGAGCTGAGCTGGAGACGCTGGGGCTCTGCATGGGCAGGGCATACAACATCCGTGAAGCAGAACACTTTATGTAACACTGATCTGGACTCACACAAATAAATACTGTTGAATGACTCTCTCTTCTGTTTCCTTTTCAAGTAATAGGAGACTGTCTTTCTTTTTGATCTGAGTGTATCACTGTGACTCATTTTGCAAGCTGAAGTCTGATTATACAGAGGAAAGGCCAAAAACTTAAATATTACTTCTTCTGCATAGAACACTAGATCTATTTTCTCCTGGGTGAGCTTGCAGGGATAAACAATCCTATGAATGATTTGGTGTATGATATGCAAAAAGAGACATTTCTACAGCCCGTCTAGACTCCCAGACAAGATCAGACTGCGCTGTCATCAAAGACATTTCCCTAGCCTGTCGTATCACTTGGAAGACAGAAAAACCACCTTTTCTGAACAGTCATGCAAAAATGAAAAATAAATAAAAACAGCCTGACCTGCCAGTGTCATAGTGGAAATCTGAACGCAGTAACCTTAGACAATTTAGGAATTTTGCTAACAATATGGGAAGAAGTTTCAGCAAACATTTGTGAGGAAAGGCAACTCCTGCACAAGTGAATGAAATCCAAAATTATGAGTCATGCACAAGCAATTTTGCTATGGGCCATAAAATCACTTTATGAGAGTTACAGATAATTCTGTATGTATTCTATAATGTTTCCCTACTGTGTAGAGATGGATATCTCAGTATCCTATCACAGATAATGATGGAAAACAAATTCTCTACATAAAAGCTGATTGCTCAGAGATTCACCCTTAACTGTTCCAAGGGATTGTAATGCCAACAGAACACTTTATACCGTATTCATCAACAAAGAGGCAAATTCCATCAGTGCCAAACACACAGCAGTTTAGATGTTTTTTCTAAGATGTAGCAGGGTGAATTGAGAGCAGCCTTAGACACAGAATACGTATCCTGCTATTTCTCAGCACTTACATACTCTTTATCACACATGCACCTTCCATCCTCCACAATGACACCTCTCATTTCCTCCTGTTAGTACTTCTGCACATATTCAGGCATATTCAGCATTATTCAGTATTAAAAGAACAGATGTATTCTGCACATGTCATGCTGAGAAAAATCCACAGCATTAAGCCAGTCATGAAATAAGAGATACTGGAATATAAAAGGTGAACGCTTCAGGACCAACTTCAGAACAACACAGCTTCTTTTTGCACTTCTATTTTCCTCTTTATGTTCCTTTGTAACTTTTTCTAACTGTACCCATTGAACCATTAAAAAAAAGTTTTAAGAACACTGAAAACTTTCAAAAAAAAGACTTCCCTCATGAGACTTTAACTAGTGAACTCTTTTGCAAGGTAGCTTTATGACTAACACACTGTTAGCAACTCAAAATCAACGGGGACTCCACTGAACGAAATCTGGCTTATTCTTTGGAGGTTTCCTACTCGTGTTACAATACATGATTTTTTTTCTCAAACTTGGATGTGGCATTCTCCAGGAGCTGAGGTTTAAAAAAAAAACCAAAACAATAATAATACCTCTCCAACATCATAGATCCATATGCGGCCTTCTGAATCACCAACTGCTACCTCCTTCCCAGCCTGGGCCCAGCGGACACGGTTGAGGGCAGAAGCTCCTTCTATGGTGACGCTGGCTGTGGGAACCTGTCGAAAGAGTAGGAACAGGAAGGACAATATAATCACGCTGCCTGCGAACCCGGGGGTCAGTTTTGAATGTCCTGCTTAGCTGGGTGAGTCACAAATCCCTTGGCATTGCTGGAAGTAACATACAACCCTCGTCAGGGGAAGAAAAAAAGGGTTCATTGTTTCTTCAATCATATGTGCTAAAAAGTGGAAAGAGTAAGAGGTTGCTTGGAATGAGCAGGGAAGACTTTTCCACAGTAAAGGGCAGTAAATGAAAGAGTTTTTTTCCCCTTAACCTCGGAGACGTGCGAAACCACATCTGCTTCTTTCTCAAAAGTCACAGACTTATGACCAAGAACCAACTGAGGGTAGGACTTGGCTTCAGTCCTGCCCTGGCTTGGCCTCTGACTCGGGCCCAGATAACCTGACGGTCAGCAGACACATCCCTGCATTCATGCTGACACATCCTTTAAATCCATACTCACCTCTGCAGCTAGATGCAGAGGTTGAAAGTTAGGTGTTACGTCAGAAAAGTCCTGAGCTAATCACTTCAGAGCAAGGACACAGCAGAAGTGAGAACAGCTGAGCTGACATTTAGAACTCCTACAATATATTGCCACAATTCTCTTTTACATTCCCAAGAGACTTCTTCTGCTTTAAATATACCTGGATGCTGTCTAATTTCCAACCCACCCTCCCCGCCCCAAGTCAACCAATTTAACAGGTGATCCATAAGAATACATAAGGATTCTGGTTAATGCGTGGGATGAATAAAGCAATGAACACGATCTTAGGAGAAGCATTTGTAGTCTATGCTGGAATGAGGGCATCAAAAGATGCTGCACGAGGAAGGAACTGTGTGGGTGTTTGTCCCAGATAGGGAGATCACTCAGTTGATTTAGGTCACCTCGTAAGACAAATCATGGTAACCTGCAAGTCTGCTAATGCTCCACCCAGCTGCCTTTAATAGGAGAACCTGCCTGAGCAAGGAGCCTGTAGCATAGCATGACGGTCTTCCAAACAAGGCTTTTTAGCTTTAATGCTTTTTAGGTCAGGGTAAACAGGATAGGATAGCTGCAAAAGCAGCTCCTCCACCAGATCCATCTGTGGGAACAGGTCTCGGTCACACGGTGAGATAGGGACAAGGGGACGTCCCCGGATCTATAGATGGACATGGAATTGGAGAGCAGTCCAGGCAAGAAGAGGTAGTGGGACAGGAACCAGAGTCTGAGCTACCTCCGGAGGAGTGACAGGTACTCCTTCTGCCCTCATTGTCAGCACAATGCAGCAGAAGCAGGAAGAAAGCAGCTTGAAGGTGGTATTAAAGCCTGGTCTGAACATTGACAAGCTGACAAGATTAACAAAAACAGTATTTTGCTGACTTCATCTTGGTTCTCTGGCTGTAGCTTTGTATTGTAGTTGTGAGGTAGGTCCAAAGATCCAGGACAAAAATAACTTTAAAACAGACATTGTATAGCTCCCATGCCAATCTCCTTCTCCTCAGCTCTAACACCTTCATTGTGTCACACAAGATGAGTGACGGTAGGAAGCTGAACCTTTGCAGACTTCCCGAGACTCTTGTTATGGCTGCAATGCATGTGGAGCCACGCCAGCAGCAGGACAAGGACTGGGAAGCAGGGCTGCTTGCCTTGCCCCTCTCTGCCTGGAGATTCCCCGCTCCTCCTCCTCCTCACCGACGCTGACACAAGGCTGCAAAACCAAGCTGGCACCTCGAGCACAACGAGCCTGCCAAGCTAAAGCATCACCTCTGCAAAGGACTTTGCGGTAGTGTCCTGAGCCCCACATGTGAAATGCAAGAGGATTTTGTTTGCAGAATGATGTAGAAATAATGCTGGATAGCAATCAGAAAGCAGATACCATCCTCCCCCCACGTAAGAAGTCATTCAAATGCAAATAAGCTACTGGACTCATCTCCCCGTTGTGCAAGGCCTAAGTCCTGTCCAAGGCAGTACTACCCGAAAAAGCTGGCACGCTCTAACTCCTTGTTCTAAGTCTGTTACTGCTTAGTGGGCGAGAGTCAATGGCCTAAATCTGACATGGGGTGGTTGATCCATGATAAAATCACAGTAGGAAACAAGCAAGTTCTGCTCCTGTGATCACTGATTTCTTTAAAAAAAAAAAAAAAAAAGCTATTTTAATTCCAGCCAAAATTCATTTCATAACATTTGGAAATGGGTTTCTTCAAACAACAACTAAATGCCACATTTTAGAGGACTAATCCACTAACCAGTTACGTTTCTCAGAAAACTGTAGATCAAAGATATTTGTTTCATATACAAATATACACAGTGTGTATTTCAGGCACTGAATTTTCACAAAATCTTTCAGAAAGCTGAAATACATAACTCTAGAGCTGTTTTTTTTTTTGTTAATACAGCATTCTTTCTACGTTCCACACGAAAATAGGCAGCATGCATGCCGCAGACACAAGACACAACCCATGCTTTTTTTCAAAACCCAATGGCTTTGTAAAATCCTGTTACTGTTCCACAAAGCTATCTAACAAAATAAAAAGCAATAATGAAACAGTCTTTAAAAATCTAAATAAAAAGCCTTTTCTCCAGTGATACAGAGAGAAATATAGTCAAACCATAGTATCTTAAAATAGATTTGTCTGCTCTCAATAGCGGTAGGTTAAATTACACATGCCTATTTTAGATTTCAAAGATAAGAGTTTATTTTATAATGGTAGCAGGTTTTTAAAATCACATCTGAAATACCTTATAAACTCTCTGACGTTGGTGCATGTCAGATTTTTAACAATTTTGAAATGAGATTTTAACAGGTAACAGATTAAGAAAGATGCAGTCAGAAAAACCTGCATGATAAGAATATACCTTCTTTTTTTTTTTTTACTTTTATTGCTTACGTAGTGTCAAAACCTGCTTGCAAATACATCTGTTATATGTTTCTAGAAATGGACACCATCTTCACACTTTCAAAGCTAAGGAACGGCAGGCAAAAAAACCAACAAATATTCGAATGGGACGTAACGCAGCAGAAATAATCAATTTTGTAAGTCAGTTTAATATCAGTTCATAGATAAATAAGACTCATCAATAACGTGGAGACCTTCTCCAATTGATCAAAAAAGAAATGTTAGGGACACATAGGTAACAAATCGGCATTTGGTATCCTGAAACTAACTGCAAACCTCACAAGCCTGATCCATAAAAGTAACATTCCGTTTGCAAAAGAATGAAGGAGTGGGTAAGGATTTTTTGCTTTTTAAGGCTTTTTATTATTTATCGAATATAAAATAAAACGTGATGACTTTCATTGCTATTACAAAAACAATTTCTGGTATCCAGAGATCAACACGAAGCACACAAATACCCTTCTTACTTTACACTGAGATTTTGAGAATAATTAGCTTGATTAAATTCACGGTACAGTCAAATGATTTTAGTTACTTTGATCAGGAAGCATCTAGCTCTCAGGAGGATTGTTTTTAATAAATATGGGGAGTAACACTAGTGGAAACTGTGTTACAGTTCAAAATTTGAAGGTAGCATATTGTAACTGAAACCAGGTATTTTCTTAATTGGTTTACAAAATAATACCCAAATAATAACGTGGCTTATTTCCCAAATTAAACAAAACCAGGTCTCATTAATAACAATCATATCTAGTTCTTACAGAGATTTTTATCAATAGCTAGCAGTTAAACACATGAATATACCTGTCATTTTCTACTGTCTTCACAAATACTTTGACATCACGTATCTGACATGTAAAAGTAATAATGATCTAAAAAAATAGGTGTTTCAAGATTTCTTATTACAAAGGCAAAAGTGCCGACAAGGACTTTTTCTTAGCAAACAGCAGCACAGACTTAAATGGTATAATCAGTTACAGAAATCTTGAAAATTATAAACTAATTATGACCTACCAGATAGAGGGTAAAAGCAAACAATGATCACTTTCAGTTACGATGTTTAAAAGAACTGCTTACAGTTCTTTCAGTGGTACTTTTGCTGCTTCTCCCGCATAACAAAACCTCACATCTATTCAGAATCATTTATCAGTTTATCATTTATAGAGATTTTAAAATTTGTTTCGTCAGTGCTCAGTAAGGAAACCAAATGGTATTTCTGCCTCCAGAGACCCAAATTCAATTCTCATAAAAATACAAAGCTCAGATACCATGGAAATAATTCCAGTCTGATCCTTACAGGAGAGCTGGTTTTGACCTCTCAGAATGGAAATAATTTCTGAAATCAGGGGAGGCCTTGCCTGCAGAAGAAAAGCAGGATCGAGCTTGAAATTAATTTTCTTTTTTCTGATGTTCCTATGTATTTATATGTAAACACACTGAAAATATATCAGCAGTTTTCTACATACAGCCTTATTATTGATGGGAGTGGGATCAAGAGGTCCATACTAATTTTTCGGAAAGAAATTATGGTCTCAGTGAGTTAAATGGCAAAACATCAGTTGCTTTTGAGCAGAGCAGGATTTCAGCCCTGGTATTTGGGGGGAAAGGGTTATTTTTTTTTCTTCTTAAAATGCTGGGTTTTATGCTCTGTGTTTAAGCCTGCATTAATGAGAACACCTGAAGGATATGTCCCTCCCTTTGCAAAATAAATTCTGAGGAGACTCCTCCTGTATATCCTCCAGCTGTATGTGCTCTAATTAAAAAGGCTGCGCTGCTTCCTGCTCAGAGCACTTCAAAAGGCCTCACTGCTCCCCTTGACAACGCAGCGCCCGGTGCTGGTTCCTCTTACCTGTCCATGCTTATTTATGGCAAGCACCACTCACTGGAAGCCATAAACTGTGCCCGTATTTTACTCTGTCTGAAATGTATAGCATGTTTACGTGAAAGGCGTGTTAATGACCAAACTAGTTCTTAAAAAAACCCCAACCCAACCCAAAAATAGGGTGTACGGGGGGGAAAATACTGTCACTTGCTCTTCAGTCTTCTCTTTTTTTTGAAATAAAAAGAAACTGCCAGTTAATATGTGACTTTTTTTTTTTTTGGTCTGGTTTTTTTCTTAATTTTACATGGCATTAAGTAAAAATACACAAGACTTCAGTGGTGGAAAAATATTTAAATTCTCATGCTGGATACTGATTGCTGGCCATTTAAGACTGACCTCAAGTGACATGACAGGTTTTCTCAAAACCATTTTTGGGGGAAACTCGAATCCAGAAAAAATAGTATCAATGTAACTCTGCAGCATTTTTTAAAAATCTGCAGTAACAGGAAGAAAAAGGGGTGTTCGGCACATTTAGAAAATAACTTTTTTTTTTTTTTTAAATACAGTATTTTTTATCGTTCTCAATCTTTGCAAAAAGCTCTCTTTTCCATCCAGGAAATTAGGATCCATTAGCATCTCTAATCCTTTTTTGTCTGCGAAATTTAAAGGTGCAACACTGCTTCCCCAAAGGTCCTCGCTATTTAGTTAGTAGCGATGGAAAAGAAAACTTGTTTTTATTTTCAGTTTGCAATCGTGCCTCTAGGTTTCACAGCACATTTTAAAGAGAATAAAAGGTGAGGGTATAAAACCACAAATAACGCGCGAGAGAGGCGCCTCGCGCCTGAAGCGCTCGGGCAGCGTAGCCAGCGGCTCGGCGGGGCGGGAGGCGAGGGAAGGCGCAGGGGCGCACGGGCGTTCGGTCACGCTGCAGGCACCGGTACCGCCTCGCAAGCTGGCATCTCCGGAGCATTTGGAGCACAGGATAAATACGAAGGGAAATGAAGTTTCCCACCCAAAGCCGAAGCACGTCCCGGGGGCGGGGGGGGGGGCTGCCGAGGGGCTGCCCGGCGCCTCGGCCCACGGCGCAGGCGGGAGGGCTGGCGGGGCTGCGGCGGCCGAGGTGCGACCACCTGGGCGAGGGGCGGCGATAAAACCACTACCAAACGGGCGCGGTTGGAAAAGCGCACCTTAGAACAACAGGGAAGGGGGGGAGGGAGACTCCTTCCAGCGTCGGCACCGCGGCTATTTATTTGTGTTGGCTCTCCGCCGGGGGCGGCGGAGCCGGCCCTCCCCACGCCTCACAGGTACCCGAGCGCGGCAGCCCCGCCGCGGGGGAGGGCGGGAAGGAGGGCGGCGGAGGGGGCGGTCAGGCGCCCCCGGCAGCGGGACCTCCCCTCCCCTCCCTCCCCTCCCCGGGCGGCGGCCGACGCCGGGCAGCTCCGCGCCCGGAGGGAGCCCGGCGCCCCCGCAGACCCCCGGCGCCCCCGCAGACCCCCGGCGCGGGGCGGGCGAGGGGGTGCTCGGCAGCGCCGCGCCGCCGGCCCTCACAGGGTTAAAGTCTCGCCGGGCGCCCCGCCGCCCGCCCTCGCCTTCCCGCCACCGGCCGCCGCCGCGCCGCCTCACCTCGGTGTCGTTATTCAGGTTCCACAGATCCAGGCGCCCCATCCCGTCCACGCAGGCGAAGAGCGCGGGATGCACTGGCGACCACATGACATCGTAGACATAGTCGGCATTGTCTTCAAAGGAGTAGAGCGGCTTGTTGTGCTGTAAAGCAGAGAGAAGCATGAAGACTTCGTGGCGCTAGTGCTGCCTGGGGCTGTCTGGCGAGTCTAATTAAAAACTTTGCACATTTACAAAGTGTCATAAAACTTCCCCAGATGAAAGGTCCTCGCGAAGGGTGGGACTGCGCTTTAATGGGGCAACGACTGTCCGGTGGGATAAATGAGATGCCCGGCGTGCGGGGTGTGGGACGCGCGGGGTGGGGGGAGCGCCCCCGGCCGCTCCCGCTCCCGCTCCCGGCCGGCACCCCGGCGGCGGGCGGGCAGGCCCCGGGCGGCGGGCAGGCACCGCCGCGCCCGCCCGAGCCAACCGCGCTTGCGGCCGCAACCGATAAAGGCGGCGAGACCGGCGGGGAGCCGCGCGGCGCCCTCCGCGGCCCTCCGCGCACCGCGGGCGGCGCCTGCCACCTAGCGGCGGGCGGGGCGAGCGCCCGCCCGCACCCCCGCGGCCGCCTCAGGGCCCGGCTTCCCGCCGCCGCCCCTCGGCCCGCGGCGCTGCCGGGGCGCCGTGCCGACAGCCGTGCCCGGCTCGGCCGGGAGGGAAGGCTGTCATCTCCAGCCGGCGGGAAGTCGGAGGGAAGTTAGGAAGTACACCAGGAATAAAGTGTAATTGTCCGTCATGAATTATTCATCGCATCTGGCTTGTCTAATTTTTGCATAATGGCTTCGCTAATCCCCGATCAATTAATGGAAAATGAAATCTGAATGATAATGAAAGCCCCAGAGATGAAAGAAATTAAGTATTCCCGTGGCTTGTGACAGAAACCTAAACAACGGGGCTGCTCCGAGGGCCTCCCCGCCGCCAGCTGCCTGCGGCGGCCCTGCCGCCTCCCGGGCCGGCGGGGCGAGCCTGTGAGGGCCGCTGCGGCGGGAAATGCAGGGCCGCGGAGGGTGCCTGCGAGTGCCCGCCGACATCTGCGGCACATCCCGGCCGGGTCCCTCCACGACGCCTCCCCGTTCTTTTTACAAAGGAAACAATACCGGGGATGCCCGCAGCGCGTTGCGTAGCCGTGCGTCGTTTTTCCGAAAAGCCGAGCGACCCGTGGCAGTTATTAGATCCCGTTTCTTCTGTGCGTTATTAATTTCGAACAACACAGCATTCCGTCTAATCTCGCCGGCTTTGTTTTCAGTCCTCCCGCACTACCTGGTGCTTCGTTCCACGCTGGGGCCGCGAGCGCGGGGGCTCGGCACGTGGACGGGTGCGCGCGCGCATCTCTGTGCGGCCGTATTCCTGAGTATTCTACATGGCGTGGTGTTACTGCAGTACCGGACTGTAAATAGCGTAGGTGTATTTCTGATCATCTCGGGTAAAAACTATAAAAAGCACCCAGGGACTTAATTAGACGGCTCTGTCCTTCGAAAAAATACTGACGATGCAAAGGGATTGGGTTCTATAGGCCAGTTTTTCCTATACTTGAATTAATGAAAGGCACTTTGACTGATTACAGGATCAGGTCCCAAATTTTCATAACGGGCCTACCGTTTTTTGTACATTTCCTAAGAAGGGAAAGCATTTTCTTTTGTGTGACAACAAAATGAAATTGGAGCTTGAGCTTATTACCTCAAATTTATGAACCATTTTTCTTTTTTTTCCAAAGCTGGAGTTTTGCAAAAGAAAAGGAAAAAAAATAACAAGACTATTTTCTTACCTAAACAAGGTCTTGTTCTCCAAACATATGTATCTGCTTAGTATATTATCAGTACTAGTGGAGCTACTTACACGTGTTAATGGAATTACTTACATGCCTGTGCTAAAGCATTTGCAGGGTTGAGGGCCAAATGAAGACCAAGCTTTTGAAGAGGCAGAGGTATTTAGTAGGAAATTTCAAAGTTAATCTCTTCAGCTGTTAGCCGGGAAATAGTATTTAGAGTGGGCCATACGGATCCACTATGTCTATCTGCCGTATCGTGTATTTTCACTGAAAGCATCTAAATTATGTTCAAATAAATCAACCATCCAAATGCTGGAAAAATGAGCATTGAACGCAAGAGTACAGCGAAGGGAAAGGAAACCTGGTCAACTGCTAGGTGGCTGGTGTATTTCTTATTCATGGGAAATGTGCTGCACATATAGCACTTTAACATTTAATGTCATGGGAGAAGTAACAAAATTCCACAGAATTAAGAGGACTATTAAGATATCAATCAAGCCAGGGCAGATTTCAGTCAGCATTTCCTTTTTGCCAACATATCAAAACTTGTTTTGATCTTGAGTGTGACACTTTTATGCTTTTTTTAGTTCTGCCGGTTTATTTTCCAATTGATGCCTAGAGGCCAAAGTATTAGAAGGAAAGGTCAGGAGATGTCGTTCTAGTCTGCATCATGCTGTTCACACCCTGTACAATCTCTGGGAAACAGCTTTAGCTGATGTGCCTCAGTTTCCCTGTTAGCAAAATAAAACCACTTTCAGGGTGCTGGTACTTGAGGTGGAAAGCACAGCAGATATGCAGTGTGTATTGCCTTTACCGTAACAGTGGAAATATTTTGTCAGATAGGAAGTCAGAGGGAAAATCCGGACAACAGGAATAATACAGCTTTTGAGAAAGATCTCAGATATGCAAGGAATGACACACAAATGAATAGAGATGAACAGGGAGCGGAGCACTGTAAGCAAATAAGAAATTGCAGCCATGTGAGCAGCCCTATGAAAAGGCAAGATCAACTGCAGTGTGGTCGGGAAAACAGGGAGAAATCATATGGCACCACCAGGCAGTGGCAGTGGAGCTGAGCTACGGCCTTCATAGTGCCCCCAGTACCTCTGCCCTCCCAGCCTGACTGGCCTCCAGTGCAGACAAAAGGTATTTCCCGTACTCTGTCTTGTTGTCTTGCACCATTTAACTAGAGAAGAACAGAACAAATGCATCAGGTTAGGCTGGAGGTCCTTCTTGCGTAGCATCCTGTCTTCAACAGTAAGAGCGAGTGACCTTTCTTAGAAGCTGACATTTCATTCTGGTCTGATTTTGCCCACTGAGAGCAGTTATGTTGATTTCATTGTGAAGACTCGATTTGTAAGGTTAAGTGTGTATATAAATGTTTGCAGGACTTCCTTACTGTAAGCCTGTTAACTAAGGGCCCAGGCCTGCACATTCTTTTAAAGTAAGGATTTATGAGTAAGGGCCGATACCGACCACTTTTAGAAAATGTTGAAATGTGGAACCATGTAAAGGTCACTTTAAAGCAGTTTTAAATTACCAAAACTTCAGACTTACACAATCTATAACTAACATATGGCTATTATTATAAAACAACTGAAATTTAAACTTGATGAGCTTTCATTCTTAAATATCAACCCACTCTGTTATTCAATAGAAATAGTTTAAAGCAGTATCTTCAGCCAAACTTGGGCCAAACCTACTTATTACTGTAAGAGAGAGTTTGCAGTGTAAATGTGGCCCTACTGAATCGATGGAGTTTTGCCCTTGATTTCAGTAGGACAGGATTCGAGCATTTAGTGGAAAAAGCGAAAAAGCCAATTCCAGGACACGTGGTGGTTTTGTCTCATTTATTTAAGCATGTCGTCAAAATCTATTGTTCATCCTCAGTGTTTGTATACAGGCATTGTTTAAAAGAACAATGCAGAGTGAACATTTTAAATACATGGGAGCTGTCTAGGAATTAGCACTTGTCTATGAAATAAGAAACTCACCTAAATAAATACTACATATTTATATAAAAGAGGTCTTTTTTTCCACATATAAATTTGACCAGTCTATTCCACTTCTTATTTGCATAGAAGAATTTTCTTTAATCCAGGAGGCGCCACACATAAAGTAGCTAATTATCCATATAAAGGAACGTATACATATCCACAGGTTTTAACTAGCATCTGACTTCTGAAAAGCCATGGAAAAAGCTATTGGCTTTGCCTGTTTCATGAAAGGAGTGTTTTACACGTTGGCACAATTTCTGTGGGTGTCAGCTCCACCTAAAGGTACTTCCCTAGACTGTACCTTCAGCAGTACAGATGTACGGTGACACCACAGGCTCTGTTGTCTCCTCTTCTTTCTTTCTACTCCAGTGTCTTCCGTTCTAAAGACAATAGGCCAAGCCCATACTTCTGGCTCACACTGGATTAATGACAGCCATGAGTGTTGTGTGGTGTTGTAAGTTGATGCAAGATAACTTGATTTTTCTAGGTGTGCAGCAAATATGACAGACAGTCCTTGGCACAGAAACTTTCCGAACAAGCTGATGTGTTTGTTTAGGCTCAAGCTCCGGCTCTCAGGCACTTGGAAAGAGCAGAGCCAGACCGGTCCTGAGCAGGGTGGCTGCTCTTGTGTCTGTCCCTTGAACAAACCAGGGAATAGGGGCTTGGAACGAGATGGTCTTTAAGGTCTCTTCCAACCCAAACCATTCTATGATTCTGTGAATTTGGCTCCCATGGGACCAAATATTGTATAATTAGCCTTTATTCATTAAAAAAAAAAAAACAAAAACCAAACAAAATGGTGTCAAAGGAAGACACCTCTTCTGGCATAGGTAACACAGAGAGACAGTGAAACTCTGCTATCTTTATTTAAAGCAAGTGTCATGGTGTCACACTGACCAGAGCGATGCAAAAGACACCGGGGTAGGGCACAGCTGGTGGGACTTCCACTCAGGTTAGGATCTGTGCTCTTCCACTGTTTTATAGACCCTAGCTGCTAGGCCCAGTCTCCTTCACCTCGAGAGGGACATCTTACTACTTTGCTGAATCCAGCCTTATCTTTTCCTTTCTGACCCTGCCAGTTAGCCAGGCCAACCCAAAAGATGCAGACAGTATAAGCATAAACGAAAAGCTGCTGGGAATTTTGAGGTAAATACTCCTCAAATTAGCTTTACCCTGGTTTTGACCTTTCCTCCTTCAACAGCCTCCTTCCTGGGTCACCAAATGTTAGCTGTTTGGGGTTACTTGTGCATACCTCTTGTGGTGGGGCGTAAGTCCTCCGCCATGTATAAGGCTCTACTACTCTTGTAAGCCTTCGTGTTCTCCATTTGTATCGACTCAAAGAAGCCCTGGTTTTTATTCAGACTGATTGAACTCCATGGGAATTTTGCCAGTTCTGGACTGCCATGTTTCTCCCAAATCTGTGTTCTAATAGTTATGATAATTTAGGATAGCCCAATAGCTTCTGCTTTAATATTATACTTGTGGGACACGACTTATGCTAGCTTTTAAAAGCTACAGCAATCCCAGGAACTGTTACAAGATGCCATAAATCAGAGGCATGACTTACAGGTACATCCCTGATGGCTCAGCAAAGGCTGTCTGCATTCTCCCTGAAGGGTATCATTATCCCACAGACCCCGATACTATAAACTCACAACTTGCAGTCTGCTCCACCTTTTCCAGGACTAGCCAGACCTTCAAGGATGGCAATGGGAAAGCAAAAAGGGGATGTTTACACTCTTCAGCTTTAGCCACCCAATGTCACTGGCTAACTGAGGCCCTAAATTGAGTTACACGAGTAATAGCTCCTTTACCTGTCTTTAAATTCCTTCTGGCAGGGAGATTCAGTGCTGAATCACAGATGAGCCTCTGGGGCTCGATGGACATTTCACTGGGCTATGACCTATGTACATGTTGTGTCACCTCACTGTCAGATGATTATTAGGTCACTGAATCAAGTCTAAACTGCATTTCTGGGGAAGGGAACAGGCTTCATTTTTAGGTTCAGTAGCAACAGGGGGGAAGAAATGAGTGTGGAAATGATCCCTACACTATTCACAGCCCCGTTTTATTTAAGTACTGTAGTGTTGCTACGCTGATGGGTTTTTGGCATCCTAAAAGTTGCAGACAGTCAAGGCAGAAAACTGTTCACTTTTAGAAATGATTGCTCTTGCCGAGATGCTGAAACTGTTGCCTCTCTTAATTGCCAATAATAAAAGAAAGTCCAATATTTTTGCATAAACATGTGGGAATTATTATAGATGGAGGAGGGGACAAGGGTGAGACCGAAAGGAAAGGGGCTATGAGAGCAGACCAAGTCTGGAGATAACATAATGATTACATTTTTGTGGTTTTCTTCAAAGTCAAAGTGTCATGGGTGAGCATACAAGAAGGAAGCAAAGGAAAAAAGGTTTGATGATTGGCACAGGCAGTTTTAATGAGAACCGATCTTAATGTCTAATACTGTGGCATAGAGAAAAAAAATAAAAGAACTTGGGAAGTCAGACATCACCTGACTTTCAGGAGTGTCCAAAAATCAGACAGCAGAGCTTTCAGGGTGTGGGGAGATAGTCTGGAAGCTATACTGACAGGTAAACTGCTTATTTAGTTAATCCTCCTTAACTGTTTTAAGTCCTCTGCAGAGATGTGACACCTTCAGGCTGTGCTGCTAGACCTCAGTTCTTCGCTTTGGTCTTCCAGCTCTCTTCTACCCTGCCTTTCCACTTAACTCAATGGAAAAACACCTTTTTATTTTCTGAAGAAAAACAGCAGAAAGTATGGTGTTCCTCTTCACTGCATATTAGCTGAGGAACTATTTTCAGTGAGTTTGATATAAATGTGTATTACTTCATGTCTAATGTAAATTTAAATGAATTAATGATAAGATATCTGCTTGCCACGGATGAACTTTACAAACATCAGGAGGTATGTAAGGCCTTGAAACTCTACAAAACAGGCTTAAGAAAGCTTTTATGAAGAAGCTAATATGCAGACTGGGTTGTAGTGAGGCATCAGGGAGGACAGTGTTCCCCAGCTCATTTTTCTCCCCAGTTTCTACTGGCCAGGCTGGTATATGCTTGTTTCTGCATTTTAGATCATCCAGTTTCATTCCCAGTCTGGAGCCCCTCTTACTCCACACTTGTGAGAGTTGTGCCTACGGGTTTCCACTGCTTGAGGTTTAACACCTTCTGCTCCACTCGCCCACATCAAGCTGGATGCAGTGTGGATGGCAACAGTGGAGAAGCCTGTACAGGTATTTACCATTTGTTCTGTATTTCCTCAGACTGCTGACTTCATCGCTAAATGTTAATCAAGTTTTCCACCTTTTATTTAAAACATGCTTTAAGCAAGCCGGCACTTCTTCCTATCCTACTAACTATGCATTTCAGTCACGAGATTTCTTTAGAAATACAATAATTTTCTTTTGGAATTTCTACTGACTTCTAAAGATGGCTCAATTTCTTCTTTTAAGAAGCTCAAGACACTATAGAAGGTCGTACTGTCCCTGCCTAGCAAACTGATTAACAATTTCTTCATACTCCCACCTTTATATTACTATATTCCTGGATTTTTTTCAGAGAAGCACTTGGGCAACTTGCTGAGAAATACGAGCCAGGTATGGTTTTGCCAGACTGACGGAAGGATCACGAAATCCTGGTCAGAGGAAACACTGAAGACAGAGTGCAACACTGAAGAAGGGCTGATTTGGTCTTCGACCTCCACTTATCACCCCCTGTTTACATCCCACATAGGTGGGATCAGGAAGGAGAGCTGGAGAGTGAATGGGGTGCTTTGGGAGAAGCTGGATCATTGTGCTAGTGTTCTCCTGTCATGATGGAGAGGCAGCGGCATGCATTTACGTCCTGAGCCTAGTCCTGTTGGAGTCAATGGGACTGATCTCCCTGCTTCGGGCCTCAAGCTGTTAAAGAGAGGTAGTTTAGCTCAAATTGCGAGGCGAGGAAGGGAGTGGGATAATGTAGCTTCGGTTTCAGGGTGTTGTTTCCCAACCCTGTGACTCTGATGGGAACATTCAGTATGAGGCCCCTGAAAATTCAATATTTCTTTTTAATGGAAAATGCTGCTTCATCACAGCCTGGCACTGCATGTGGAGTCGGTGAATTACCAGGCTTTCAAGCAACTCTGCTGCTGCAGTTCCAGCTGCCAGGATGTGCAGGCAGGAGCTTTGGGAACATTGCAAGACAGCTGACACGGCCTGATGTTACAGCACTGTCTGCTGAATAGTCAAGTATTTGTAGCTGCTGCCACCAGGATGCCCGCAAAGCTTTCATGGGTCAGCAAGCAATGATTTTGAGGCTAATTATTATTGAAGAGGACTCCATCTTGTAGGATTTTGAATACAGTTCCCTTTTTTTACTGATAACAAAAGTCTTTCACATAGCAGAGAAAGGACGGCTGCATGAAGCAGGTGGGAGAAAATTTCCATTAGGGAAGAAGTCCTGGGCTTTACGTATTGATAATTTTCCTGAAATATTTCACTATTATATGCGAGCCCGATCCTCCAGTGTAATTCTGCAACAGAACAGTCAGTGGGAGGTTTGCATTTTGATTTCAGGGGAAAAAGAAATCATGACTTTGTTTTGAACAGATTATATGAGCTCCTGAAATCCAGTTCTGCTTTCCATGTGCAAATAAAACTTTCACTGGCTACAGCTGGATTTATGTTAGGGTTTTCTGAAATAGAGTTTAGCCCACTGAGTTTTTCAGAACAGCCTTGGTATTTTAGATGACTTTTATTTTTATGTGTGTGTGTGCCATTCTTCATGAAGCGCTTCACAAAGAAGCAGCATGGTTCACTTGAGTAAATGAAGTTATGTTGGCCAGCTGAAGAATATTTTCCTATCACTTTTCAAGTATGGCTACACCGAAAACCAAAATCATGAGAAACATTTCATGTGAAGAACTTGGGGCTGATTTCAAGCCACCTGACTTCACTTTGGTTTTGCTCTTTAAAATTACCTAGAAAATACCATAATCTTCTTTTTTGTACAGCTGGATGAGAGCCAGACCTCTGGCTCCAGAGGTAAAGGGCAAAAACTAAAAAAATCCTGTCTGAACAGGCAACTCCACCCTCTTCCTCAAGTCAGCTTGGCCTTTTGACAGAAAGTGAGCTCTGAAGCAAATTCATTCATTGCCTTGTTTTTGGACAAAACTCAAAATTCTGAACTCAACACCACAGGGAGAGACCGTTTCCATGAAATCCAGCAAGCTATTTTATCACCCTTTGTCTTTTCCTATAATCAGATAAAATTAGCATTTGGACAGTGATTAATCAGATTAATAATTTTAACTGCTTTTATCAAAGAGAAAAGCCTGCACTGGAAATGCAGTGTTGTCAAAGGAAGGTGATTGCTTTATGAGCAGAGTCAAGAAGGAGCTCCATGTTGTGATGCAGCAGTGGGGGGGACCGTTCTAGCCAGGTATCCAAAATAAGAGGGGTTAAATCATCCCGTGAGCTAGGTGTTTGAGCCCCACCAAAATCCACAGGAGGGAGGGATTAGTAGAGGATTCCACAGAGAGAAGAAAATAGGGAGAACTGTCTGTATTCAATCCACCTACTCCCAAAACAGACTAAAATTTCGGTCTCCCTCACAGTATGTTGTTTCTTTTCCTCTTTTTCTTCTTGATGTTTTTTCTTATGCCTCCCTAAACTCTCTGGGCCCTTTTGAGATCAACCACCATGGCACTAGAGACAGATGCAGATTGCATCCAGATTCAGTGGGGTGGTAGGTGCAGAAAGCCAGGGCTCCTGACACCCCTATAGTTTGGTTTAGCATCTGGTCAGAGCACACCCTGGCTTTCTTCTGCTCGGATCTTAGCTTTTCTGGCTGCAGAATCAAAGAATTGCTCTGTGTGTGTGGCGTGGGATAAAGAGGCTGATTCCTTCCTGGTAGTGGTTTGGGAGAAGCCAGAATAAGAAGACAGGCCCAGGAGCTCAGAAATGCTGCCACAACTGCCAGTTTAGGTACGACCTGAGGCTGTCCAGATGTAAGAAAGCCTTCAAAAGCTACAACAACTGATTATCTGCCAGACTTGGGCTCCAGTATAGTCAGTGGTGGGAAGCAATGGCAGTACCTCCAAGAGATGTCTGATGTATGCACTGCAATTACTTCTCTCCAGTGGCTGCATAAGAAACCAAAGTATGGAAGCCTTAAATAATAAAGGATCCAGGAGGATCCAACTTCATATGCAGTAAGACTCATCTAAAATGCCTCGTGTGCTCATGTGAGAAGACTGAATATGGCCCAAAGGACTTAGGAAAGCTTAGAAAATAGCATTAAGAATGAACAGGTTCAAGACGGAAAGTAGTGATACTTTCTAAATTTCACTAAGTCCAGCTCTCATCTACACTTTAAGTATATGCAAGATAAGGTACATGAGTAACCTCTGCATTTCACCAGTCCATTTTGCTGTCACAGACCAGTTTGATCCTGTTAAAAACTGGAGAAGTAGGGCTGGCCCCAAGTCGCCAAAACTGGTTTTCATCAAGAAGCGTCAGCACATTAAAATCAGAGCTTTGCTCTGAGGAGATCCTACTTTCAGTGAAACCAGAGTTGTTCACAGGCATAAGATACAGCTCCCAGCAAAATGGCGAGATCATCACAGCACTTCCTCCCCTTAGGGAAGACACATGTTCCAGTTCTATTCAGGCAGACCCTTGCAGCGTGGCTTGGTGCCCAAACCACTGGCTTACAGGATACTCTCATGGAGCTCCTACACTCTTCATAAATAACTGCATGTTCACTGGAATAGGAACATCTTCCTTAAGGCAGGGGAATCTATATACCATTAACCACTAACATCAGTGTCTCTAATCTGTGATCCACTCTAATCACCTGCCATGGGACTTCACTAAATCAAGTCGTTGACTCCAGCATTTCCAATTACAGTTAAAACAATTTTCATGAGGGAGAATTCACCAAGTTGTTGTAGTAGTTCACTAAGTTTACTGTCCTTTTATCATGAGTACATGTTTGACTACATTTCTGTTTGGATCTTTACCTTCAGGCAATGCTGTCTATAACACAGGAGGCTCTCACTCACCCACTTAACATGATTGAAATTATACTAGAAAAAAATCTGAGCCAAAAACCAGATATACATGGTATTTTTAATGTAAAAAATAGTAAATTCTTAATCTTAAAAAGTGATGACCTGACTCTGTTATTTTAGTAAACTTTAAAAATTGCCCATGTGTAAGTGCATTGTTTTCTTGGTGACTAATCCACACAATCATGTAATGCTCTGATTCATTCTGCTACACCGTTTTCCATCACAGTAAATTTGGTCTCTCAAGTTGATCCTATCAGATCCTTTCAGATCCTATCAGCCAGGCTTTTGGGGAAGGGGACTTGGGGGGGGTACCTATCTTTAGCACCACCACCACCAAATGCTTCTTTGCATTGTTCTAGTGATAGGCTTCAGTTTGACCTCTGAGGAGACAGTGCTTAACCTCTAGACCAAATTAAAACCAGTGGAGTTTGAAGTTACATACTGATAGGAAGGTGTGAAAGTGCAAGGGAAAATAATTTACTCCAAGAGTCAGGAGGACTGAGACATACCAACATAATCAGCATAAAAATGCAAATTTTTGCTGTTTAAAATGTGGTTTCTCAAAAAGCGCAACAGACTGCAGCCTGGAACAACACAGGACACCAAAAGACAAGAGCAGCATGGGAAGAGCATAAGAAAGAGAAGAAAAAGGAGAGGGACTAGGAAGGAGCTACCATTGATGCATGTGCTCGTAAGGCAAAACTGAGCACGGACACAAGAGTAGGTAGTCTATCACTGAAGGCACATGTCCTATGGCTCAGTTAGTCCTTGCTAGTAGTTATGTGGTGGTCTTACTACCAGTCTGCTCACCTCTGTCGCTCCTTCTGGTTATGGCACTTGCCACCATTACTTAAACATTAGGCGAAGAGGGAGATAAGCGTGGATGGGGATACAGCGACGCTGTTGCAGTTATTCCAATCTCTCTTCTAGTCAACTGCCCATCTGAGCATGACTTAGGCATAGATGCAAGAGGAGAAAAACAGTCATTACTGTTTATTACACACCCCCTCAATGGAAGGATAAGAGATAAACGAGACATGTGAAGGATGGAAGAGCTAACAAAATCCAGCTCTTTCTCCAGACCTTTATTAACTCCCTCAACAGCAAACAAGCCATCTTCTAGGCTTTAGCTGAAACTAGCTTATGTTTTGCTACGCTTTTAACAATTCCAAGATAGCTTCTGTCCCTTGACACAGTATCTAAAAATTTGCACTCAAAACAGCAATTGCTGTAATAATAACAATACTTATATTTCATTATTTAACCTCATGCTATTTGTTCATGAGAATTAGTGCTTAATTAATTAACAACACTTAGCATTTCCACTTAGCACTTTACCTCTTCAAAGCATCGTACAGACACTACCTAATTAAGGGCAGAAATCCGCAGACACTTCACATCAGGACTTCCCTTTGACAGCTCTGCATCCAAGACTTGCTCACATGGTGTAGCATGAATTCAAGTTGAAAGCCCTATTGACTTCATCAGGAACCAGGTAATGCCCTGGCTCTCAAGTAACTATCTTTGCAAATTCCTTTTCTTTTCCTGTTGCTTCTGGTTGCTTACTATTCACCCAGGGATCTAAGTATTGGCTAATGTGATGGGTGATAATGTGAACCTTGTATTAGTGTTATCTACAAAACCTTCATTCTTCCGTTAATGAAAACCTTATTCTCAGTCACCTGGTTGAACAGCCTTCGGATAGAAAATGTGTTAACCACAAAACCAGATTATAAATTATCAAGCCAGAGTTTTTAAGGGAGATGGTGCTTTCAATCCATCAGTCAAATGCCTGCTATGAAAGTGCCTTTCTTGTAAGCACCCCAAGGTGCTACACAACATCAATAGACAATACAAACACAGAGCTTTTATGGTTCACTTTACAATTGGACATTGAACCTGTGAAACAGAAAGGAATTGAATTTCATGACCAAAGAGAATAATGTGCACAGGATTAAGGAGACAACACTGGTAGAAGCAGGAAAGCAATACGGCATTGGATGCTGATAGAGAGATTAAATTTACAAATAAGAAACCAAACAAATACAAAAATTCTGAATAATCTCTCATAAACCAGCTGTGGCACTCAATGCTTCATATCAATCCACTATTTTTTTCAGCGAATCAAACATGTTGATGGGTTTATTCAAAACCCACTGATTGACTGGGCCCTGACTATGGGAACTAAACAAAGAAAGCCCTAAGTACGTAATAGCTCCAGCCAAGAAAATTATCGTGACAGTATGGAAAGAAACTTCTGCTGGAGTCAAATTGGAAGAAAAAGAAAATATTCATCACCATTCAAGAACTTGTCTAGTGTCTCAGAGGATGTCTTCACAGGGCAGTGGCTGGCAGTGCAGCAGCTTGGGGCGGCTGCTGCTCAAACCTGCTTCAGAAGAAAGCAAGCGATCCAATACAGCAACGCAGCTTCCAGCTCTGAGTGGTGCTGTAGCATGTCGCAGCTCACATCAGCTAGGTTAAACAGCTTTCTCAGGAAGCCCCTCTTGCCAGATGAGCCACAGCTTGATAGATATTTGAAATTTAAATGCTTTGGTTCTTTGAAAACTGACTGTATTGAACAGAATCTGATCTAACCATTTTGGCACGGAAATCTTCCACAAGGATAACTGTGTACTGCTAACTGCAGTGTCTTTGTGCCCAAAATATGCTGTGTTAGTGTTACTACTAACTTCTAAAATCCCAGGAGTTTAAAATAAAAACCAGGCCTTCTTACCCCTTAATATAATTTCATTTAAGCTGCAGATAGATGAGACCCTTACTGCCATATTCAACCTCAAGCTGAGGGTTAGATACTCATCCTAGACTTTTCTGGACTTGTATGTTTGGAATTCAGTACCTACTTTTCATCTTTCCCCCAGTCCCCACAGAGTCTTTTCCCCTTACCCAGCTTCAGATTCAACCCTCCAGTATTCCCTTGCCACCAGTTACCACTGTCCCTTATCCCTTATCCCAGACACCAAACAGCCTAGCCAGCCCCAACCAGCTAACACCTAAAGTCTCCGTCACTTGGTTATCCTGCAGCCCTTTCTAACATTTAGCACCTACAACCCATCCCAGACCCATTCCGGCCTGCCCATGACACTCCCCTGGACCACTTCTGCATTGGTTAAGGCTGGGTCCACTGATGTATATGGTTACGTGCAAATTACGTAAATCCTGCACCTTTCTTATAATGAGTTTGCTAAAATGTAACGCTCAAGACAAAACCGTCAGCTGTGGTCACTGCTGATCAGGAAGAGATACCTGTTAATTAGCATGCACATTGGATCAGGCCATTAACTGTGAAGCTACTGTGGAAGCTGATTCAAGTTATTGTCTAGGTAACTGTGCTTCTGTTTCCAGCACAAGGCTGTCACATGAGCCCTTCTGATCACTTTTGTATTTACATTTGCTGTGCATCTGTCCTAGCATCTCCAAGCCCTGATGTCTTGGAGGAACACATGCTGAGATACTTCCTGACTGGGGTCAGCTTCCAGTACTGGAACTCTGCCGGGTGCAGCTCAAGATGAGAACCAAACGCAGGCATAAAAACACGGTTAAGACAAAAGCCTGGCATTTGGAAGGCAGTTCTCTACTTTGGTGTATGCAAAAATAACTGTTTAAATGTTTTACCTCTCATTCTCCTGTTTTACTCGGCCTGTACAATGAAACAGGTTGGTGTGTTTAGTCTGTCCCAGTTTTCAGTCATGCTGTCATTACCCTATATTCACAGAGTTTTATGGGGTGTTGGGGTTTCAAAACTTCACAAGACGATGTATTTATTTCTCCTGTTCATAGTGCTCTCCCTGTAAGAGGTCACTGGGACACAGCCATAGAGTAGTCAGCAACAGATCCATGGTAGTCATGAATGTAAGTTCCAGCACGTATTTCCTCCCTGCTTCCAGCCATCAGTGTCTAATGTCATTGGGACAATTTATACTTTTTGGCTATCACAACCTCTTACCGCAATGAATTTCATGAGTGATATTGATTGCATTGTCGTATATGTGCTTCCCCTGTTGCTTCATCAGAGGAAAGTGTTCCTTCTGCTGCACTGCCCTGGTGCATAGTATTAGCCTTGCAATTTAGCCTGCACAGGGAGTGCTAGATGGATTGTTTGATAACTTGGAATACAAGACATCCTGATCTCCCTGCCTAGTGAAATTGCTCAGCATTAGGATTAATACTGAAGTGCAGGCCGGCTGAAGCTACCTTTAGAGAGTAGGGTAAGCTCAAGGGCAAATATGGTTGACACAGTTACACTAGGTATATATTTTATTTATAATTTTATCACTACGCCTGTTCTAAGCACAGCCTTTCAATTTATTGATTCTTAGGACTTCATATAGACAATATTGAAATACTTCTGACAACAGCATTTTCACAAGTAGCATTGCCCATCCCACCCCAGCTCGGATTTCTCACCTTTGTGGTCCACAGCTTGACTGTCCAGTCAAATGATGATGTGACAAAGAGATGGGAAAAGTCAATCGGACCCACTGCCATGTGACAATTGATTCCTGTGACGGGTCCTTGGTGGCCTTCAAAAATTTCACCAATGCCAGCTTTACTGCAGGAAGAAGAGACATTTGCATTCAGGGAGTGATTTAACAGCTGGTGATTTAACAGAATTTTTCTTTACTCTTAGGTTCCTCTTTCCTTTTAAAGTTCCGTTTGATCTGTAAATCTCTCTCCTTTCAGTAAGGCCTTTGCCTGCAGAGGTTTAGTGTTGTGGGCAAGATTAATGCTCAGGATCCAGCACAGGAAGACTTCTCTTACTTCTGAAGACTTGCCTTACTCACTTTTACATACACTGTCTACTACTGTAGCTTGAAATAACGTTTATGTATAATTATGAAATAATTCTAAATTATAATTATACTATAGCTTATGCCTCTGAGTAAGCTGTTATCACAAGGAATAATGGTTAAAATAAAAATGCAAATATGTTAATGACTTATGAGCAATTCTTTTCCTCTTAAGTATCTAAAATAACTTTCCACAGCAGTCAATCAAGTCACTAGGAAGCAAATCCTTTTTCACAAAAAGTGAAGGAACTGTTCCTGTGATCAGGTATCATACAGTCATTACTCTGAACAAGGGGAGATGTGCACTTCATCAGCCTGAGGCTAGAATAGCTATTAGGAAGGAAAAATACAACTCTGTGTAAGAGAGAATGTGCGCAGTTTTCTTCTTCCTGGAAGCAAATGATGCCAGATCAGTTGTCAGTGCTGTCTCACAGTGTATACAGAAAGGGGAATCATGAAATTGCCCTTTTAGCTATATTATAGAAAAATTGCCAATGGAAGAAAATACATTAAAAATAGCCACAGCTCTGACAAGGCTGCCAGCCCTGTGCCAGTGTGAATACAGCATACCAAAAGAGATGAGGAGCTGCACTGGAAGAAACTGGTCCCTCATATTGCTAGCGTGGTGCCCCTCACCTCTCCCATCGACCATGACAGTGTGGCCTCACTTAGGCTCCCCTGCCAGACCTCGCAGCATGTGCTGGAGCAGGGGCTGAGTTCTGCAATGCCTCTGCAGTGCTGCATACAAAGCACACCTCTTACTTTATTCCCATCTGTCTGCCATGTAGTCAGCGGGATAAGGGCAGTTCTGGAGCACTGAGAACACCTTGTGTATCTGCTGTGCTTTGACACACCTTTTTCCGGAATAACATATGGCTCTCCATTGTGCTGGGCCGAAGGACACAGGAGCCTCTGGAAATAAAACGGGGATGATAGCATAAAGCTCTAGGAAAGACAGGCAGGAGCGGAAAAGGAGTGCGTTTGTCGATGGTCAGCAGAAGGTTTGCTTAAAAGGTGGGCTAAGAAGAGGATCTGGCACCTTCTTCCTCTTGTGAGGAACAAACCAGGCATGTCTGAAAGATCAGAAATGAGAAATGCCCTCGGGCATGCTTCATTTATCCTAGCAGCCTAAGACTAATTCAAACCATCGGCTGCCACATAGCCTGGCGGTATAGTGTCTAAATAGACACAATTTTGTAATACCGTCAGCAGTCAGGCTAAAATAAGAATATTTTAAAATAAAAATTACATTGAACAAAATATATGTAAAATGGTATTTATACAACACTAGGAATGTATAATAGAAGCCTTACAATCTTAAACCAGTGTATCGATGTCTGTTTGGTGAACAGAAACACAGAATATGATAAAAAATGAATTTAGAGAATATTGCAATCTATTTAAGTGTGGGGGTGAGCTTTAAATCTATCAGTGAAAAAAGTTCGTTCTTTACAAAAGCCTTTCGAGCATCCCCGAGGATGAAACTACTGCCAGAAGCTAACAGAGCATGCTGGCATCCTGCAGATGTACAGGGTGCAAAATAAGGAACTTGCAGTGTTAAACTACAGCCTGGGTTATGCGAGGAAGGGATATGACCACCGTGTGTGAGAGAGCACAGGGTAACAGTCCTGGGAGTGGGTCAGCCAGAGCTTGTGTACCCGCATGGCACACTGTGGCTATGTCCGTGTTAACAAATAAACCAGGTGGCAGCCCAGACTGAGGGCAAACGGTGTGGCATGGCTCCTAGCTGTAAACAAAACCCTCTCGCCCTCCTGGAGAAGGTGAGCATGTTCAAACTGCCCACCGAGAGCAGGGGCCAGCAGGGTTCAGTCTCTAGCCTGGCTGTGCAGACACAGCCTGCAGTGCTGCGCGGGAATACCTGGTGTTGGATGGCGGTGCATTGGGACATGCACGTTCTGTTTCTCACATGCACGTGTGCCCACGGTGGTTTTTCTCTAATATATGCCTGTGCAGACTGAAGATGGAGCTGAGGATGGTAAAAAATAAAGTGGATTACCATCTCTTATGAGTGGTTTAGGCCTGATTACCCTGCAACAAAACTGTTTCCTAGGGCCTGATTCGACCTGCCCAGACATAGATACCTACATCTCAGCTAGCTGTCTAGACCTCCATCTCACCTCATGGGTGAGAAAGAGACATTTCTGAGGTCCCAGTCATCTCTTCTTCAGGCAGATGTCTGAAAAAGGTAAAGGAAGTCAAACCCTACGAGCCGTTGTTGCTCCCCACCAACTATGCAGGGAGCCTGGGGCAACTACCCCAGTATAACAGGCTGTAGCACAGATGCTTAAAGTCAGGAGACTCCTGTCCTAGCCATGTGAAGTAGAACAGTACAGACACTGTTGATCCAAGAGGAAAAACATGAAACACTCTCCACACACATTTGGCTACCTCACGCCAACACAGGTACACAACGTTATTTAAGTACAAAATGATGAACATCACCTTCCATGACGACAGGCTGTGTAGACTGTTCCCTCTTCACTGCCAACGACAAAGTTATTGACATCTCCGGTTGGGAAAGCCATTCCTGTAACCGCCACTGGTTTGGACTTATTGTACACCAGCTCCATGCTCTCCTACCGAAACAGGTCTTCGTTATTATTCTGCAATCATCCTTTTGTTTGGCTGTTTTTTGTTTTGTTTTTTTTTTTTTCTAATTAATTTCTAAATATTACAAAGGGTAGCAGGAGGGGAAGAAGAAATTATTTGACCCAGCCACGGGACTTTGCTTTCTACATAGGATGTTGCAAGAAGATGCAATGTCACAAACTAGGATGCACTGCTCCTGCCACCCCCGCTGCTGTCTGTCACACGTTTGAGAGCGGCTGGAAGACACTAGCCTTTGCTACATCATCTTATATCAGGCAGAGATGACAGGTGAGAATTTAAAACTTAATGGTGCAGAAACTAAAGATAATACCTTAATGGTTACACTTGCCAGCCCCAGGCTCTAATAAAACATGCAATACCCTTCTATTTACAAACATTTTTAAAATCAATTGTTTGTCAGGAAACACGTGCAGCACTGTGTGCACCTGAGGCATTTATGAGACTGTGCCATTTGTCCCTTTGCAGAACAAAATTAAAAAGTTGGGGTCCTGTCACTACCACCATTCTAAGCATTGCTTTTCAGGGATTTTCTGAGGTAACCATAAACACACCCTCTAGACTCCACCATGAAGCTACAAAACAGCAAGCAGATTTTCTCTTTTCATTTGGTAGCTATATTTCTAAGTAAATCAGCATGCTCATTTTTGCTATTGCAAGTACAACCAGCACGAACAGTTTGTGGCTGTTGCAAGACGCATACGCTTTGAGCAGAGTTTGCACAACTTTATGGTTGTTCAGCCTAAATGGTGTAACCCAAGAATCCACAAAGGGGCTGAATGATTTAGCAATTTTCATTTTTAGCTATTTAAGTGGGTATGTTTTCTATGTTTAAAATGTCTAAGCTGCTATTCTTCTAGGGCCAAAGCCTGTAGCATTTTTCTCGGAAGGGCTTTTTGCTGTAGCTAAAGAAAGTGGGCATCCCTGTGAGAGGAGAGGGCTGCAAATCCATAGAGAAATACTCTGCTTTGTTTATACTTCTCTTTGGTTCTACTTTACATTCGGTTCTACTAAAAAGGCAAAACAAGACCTGGAAAATGCATTGGCAGAGCACCTGTGGACCATATATTTCTGTGAAAACCTTCTGGGGTGAGATCATCATTTAGTGTCTCTGTGGAAACATGGCTAGATACTGTGGTGGACTCTCTCTTCCCAGCGCCTACACCATGGCTGTACACGAGTGCTCTGGATCTGTGTCTTTGGAAAGTTTCAGACTGACACACATCAGCGACACTCTACTCCTCCCAATTTAAAGCTATGGCAGGTAGCTTGACATCAAGTCCTGTGCCTTTCTTTTCTGGATCACCATAAGGCATGCGCCAAACTTCAGCGTTACGTGGGGTGTGTTCCCATCCTTGTTGAAAGCCAGTTTTGGAGCAGGGTAATTCCATCTGAGTGATGAAGTACTGGAACTGAGATGTCACAAATCTCTGGTTCAGAATTTAGTATTCCATGAAATGAATACATAAGGGTAGGATTTATCTTCTTGATGCTTAAGTGAGAAACTGGGGAAGGAATTCAGGTGCCTAAACATAGATGTCTGGGCCATTTTAGATGCCTCCACTTCTATTCCAGAAGAGTATTGGTTTCTCATAGTCCCAGGACACAACTACCAGACCCATCCTGATGCCTTAGATGGGCATGAGCAACATGATCTAACTTTGAGCTGGCCTCAGTTTGAGTAGGGGAGTAGATGGGATGACTTCCAGATGCCCCTTCCATCCTAAGATTTGACAGTTCTGTGCACCAGGGTGGGTATCTGAAATGGTATTTCACTCTGGGATGGGATGAGTTGTCCTCCACAGGTGCTCAGTCTCTCTCTACATTAACTGTAAAGGGAACTCAAATTACTAGCTTAGACTTGACACGGACCTAACTTTTAGATGGCTAAGGTTAGGACAGAGGAGTCCCACCTCTTGTGTCAACACTGAAAAGCAAATAATTTGATAGTAATTGCACATTAATGCATGATTAATGGATGATTACTGGAATCATTAAGAGGAGTTTCTATGCAGCGTTTTGAAACAAGATCAGATCCCATGATGCTTAGTAAAAATGGTATTAAATTTTTTTTTCTAAGAAAATATGTATAAAAAATGAGTGATGTGTTGGGATAGAAAATGTACTACTCCAGAAGATAACACTTAAAAGATGCTTGCCATAGGCCTTTTTCAGCGTCAGATTCTTTGTTTAGTTTCCATTATTATAATCGCTAGTGGTTTGGACAATTTTCCTGTGTTTCCTTTCACTTCTGATAGAAAGGATTGGGGGGGGGTGGGGGAAGGAAGACAATAGTAGCAAACATTCCAGAGGGGGGAAATTAGTTCTAAAACTTTTGATTTGCACTGTTTGTTCCTTTGGCTACTGAAGGTAGGCAGCAAAGTAAGCTTTCTGACTGAGTGCCTTGGAAACCCGTAGCGCCTAGGGTGTGTTCAGCAGCAGTGCAATCTAGTCCATATTTGTTAAACAATGCTGTAGAGTAAGTACAATTTATACCACAGGCGACTTCTGTAATTACCATGCTTTAAAATGGATTATTTCATTTTCACTTGAAACTGACCTATGTATTAACGTATTACAATAATTACATGATTTGTGGTAAAGGAAATGGGTTTTGGCTCTTAGCAGAGACTGCTGGAAGCAAGCTGTACTCTTTCAAGTGCATCCATTGGTTTTAGTTTGTATAGGACATGAGGTTTTGGCTTTTAGGAGCTATGTTCCATTAAGCAGGTATCCTGCTCTACCGAAGGTGCTTTTTGCCCTGTATAGGTGAAAACAAACGCACCTGTGGAGTTGAGAGCATGTCCAGGCTCCAGGAGCACATTTTGCCATCTGTAGAGACGGTAATGAGATTGTGCGCGTTCTGTGTTCCAACTACATTCACACAATACACAGGATGCTGAAAACACATTAATAGTGGAAATCAGAGAGCCATTCTCACATCCTCACGAACAAATTTCTAATGTCTCATATGTTATTTTAAAGAATGATTAAGTAGCCACATAATGCCTGAAAAATACAGGACTCAGCTTTTGCCAGATAGGAATTGTTTGGTTTTTAGTTTTTTTTTTTTTTTTAATTTAAATTTTAAGAGGTACGTTGTGGAGGTGGAAATGTTTTCAAAGTTTCATTTTCCTCATAGTAAAACAACCCAGCTGAGTAATGCTGTGAAAATACTGAATTATATGGATGAGATTTCACCCACAGGGACATGTATCATTCTACTGATGGCTTTTGACACTGAAAATAACTGGCAGAAAGAGGCAAATTGTCCAAATGGAATCAAAATGAAAACTTTATTCAAGAAAACAGCTGCATAAAACTTGAACTTTTCCAGAATTTGGCTTGCATGCTAAATATTTGCAAATGTACTCCAGCTGAAAAACATGAACAAGTCCACCAGTGTTCTCCAGCGTTGGCCAATATACCTTTTAAATCTGTCATTATAAATGTGGAGTGACTACATTTAGGGTGTTACACCTGGTTCACCATAGCATAGTCTCCATAGTTCTATGGAGACTGAATTGCACTTAGTACACAATAATGAAACTTGGCCTATTCCTCTTCCAAGGAACCTGGTAACATTTTGAGCCTAAAGTGTCATCTGATATCTGATGGTGACATATGAGGGATGGTTCAAGTTCAGCAATCTCCAGAGAGAAAAATCAGTCAGACTGAACAATAAGATTTAATTTCCTTTGACCAGTACAAGTGATACTGCTGAATTAAGCGTAAGGCATATGCAGAAGTCAAGCAAAGAACAATTGTATTTCTCTGCCTCTTTTGCTGATGAAGAGAAGACCTGCGTCTCCAGGACAAAAAAGTACTTTTCACTGATACTTTTCTTATTTAAAGAAAATTTGGACCAACTTACAAGCGATCCCTACAGACCTTCTAAGCCAACTCTGTGTAGGGTTAGAAACGTAGCATTTGCTCCTGCTGAAAGGAATTGCAGAACTACCCTTTACTTTAGACTATTGGAAGATCCAGCTGCAGGTCACCTACCCAGTCAGTAGGGAACGGCAGAAATCTTCGGAGCACTGTCTAGCTCTCAGGTTCGATACCTGAGCGGGCCCAGTAAATGCCCTCTCCCTAAGTGCAAAAAGGGCAGCATCTGAATGCACAGTGTGTGTGTGCACACCCTGAAGATGGACTTAGCAATTGCTGCTGAAATGGAACCTTGTGCTTGGAGGCCACCTGTACACATCAGTAAGTCACAAGGTCCATTCTGATGCTGACTTTTCTCTTTATCTAAAGATTGTCAGGCACCTAGTTTACCCCAGATCATCAAGTGGACCCCAGTCTGTCCCCCATGTGTCTCACACTATTACCCTCCTATGATGGACCTTCTTGCTGCTTAGTGGTGAGCTAATAACGCCAGTGCTAAACATGATCAGCACACACTGATGTGTGAAATAAGCATAGACCTATTTTTTCATAGGTGTTTGACCTCCATTAGTCCAAACAGACAGGGAGAGAGTGGGTGGGAGGAATGTAAAGCAAGCAGCAGAGTATCTAGAATATTTAGGGGGAGGGAGAGAGCAAGCCATGTCTTTCCAGCAGCACCTCAGTGTACCAAGTCTGGCTTTAATCAGGGCTACCAGCCATCAATTTCATGCACAATAAAACTCACAGTAGAAATGAAAAGACGTAAGGAAAATGGATGAAAAAGACAACCAACTGTACATAACAAAGTCTAAACAGGCTCCTTCCTTTCAAAGGGTCGCTGCCAGCTTGCTTTTATTTATTTTGGAAATGAAATCATCATGCAAAAGGGGTTTGTCTTAATTAAAATTTCCTGTTGTCCCAAGTGCAGATGTGTGGTGGGTGTGAAAGGAAATTAGTGAGTAAGCTGTGGGTAGAATTCTTTTTCCTGGTGAATCCAGGCAGCAATCAGTGATACTAAACTTCAGGAAGGTTTAAGTCAGTGATAACAACACACTCTATCTGTTTCAAATCAACAAAGCGAAAGAAAGAAAAGAGAAAAATCCTTTTTTCACATATGGCATAAATTCAAATTAAAAAATGACTATTCAGCTCACGTATCTAGCAGTACATAAAGTAACATTGCTACAGCAGAGTTGTCTTAATTTAATCCTTTTTTTTTTTCTTGGCAGCTAGGATTCAAGACAGTCTTTTGCAACCAAGACTTCGTTTACAGTTTATGTAAGCGATTCCTATAGATGAACATAAAGTAAGCATCCTTGTATTGTAAAATCTGATCAGTCCTTAAAAACATTATGCTTCCTCATGTTAGACTGTGTAAACACTTATTTATACCAATCCATGACAGCACATAAAGTGCCCATCCACAACTGAAAGTCATTTATTTATATTTGTCAAAAGCAAAACATCACATATTGTTCTATTGCAATAATAAAACTAGCTTAATATGTAATTCCAGGAGGAACAATTTTGTCTTAAATGTTTTTTGAGTGTAAACAAATTACTTCCCATTAATCTTTTCTTTTCCACTAGATTTTGAGTCCCAGTTGTTCAATTTTCAGTGATAGTCAGCTTCTTGCCACTAGTTTTCTGGTCTGCTGCATCTCTAAATTGCACTTCCAGGAGAGACTGTTTCTTTTCATGCAGATTGAACAACATTACAGGTGACAAAATGAGCAAAAACATTAGGGAAATGAAAAGCAATGTTGAAGTTGCAACCCATGGCACAGATCATTAGATTATCACATCAACATTTATGATAGTGGAAATTTAGGGAACAATATTTGTCTTGCCTGGCCCACTAAGCGTGTCTGTGCACACCTGTCATTTTTTAATATAAGAGACTTGCCATCATAATACTGGCCCCATGCTGAATCTTTTGCATTAATTCACGTGGCATGGCTTCTAGAATTGTCTTTTAACTCCAGGGATTATGTTGTCACAGTCAACTAAAAGCTGAACCTTGATCTTTAAATTCCAAAGATAAGAATCACGGAATTGTAAAAGCTGGAGGTGCAAAAGACCAATCACTTTGTCTGATCCTTCAGCTCTGCTAGAACAAGATTATTATCTTACGTCTCAGAGTGCTTTGTGTGGTTCAGTTTCTTATGTTTCAGAAAAATCTGCATTTTTCTGCATTCTTATATCATACTATTACATTTTTCTCCTCCTTTCAGCCTCCCAAGATGAGATATGTTTACCATCCACAGAGTACACCTTCCAGCTCTTATAAAGAGGCTGCCTGAGCCCAAACTCTGGAAGAGGAGAGCTCAAGAATGCACAGCATCTTAGTGCAAGGTGGACTGGAGGTCAGTGCCACAGCAGAGTGAGGACATTTCAGCAGGCAATCCAGGCTCGTCTCTTCCTCCAGCACAATATGAGTACTTTGCAATGTAAGAGAGTCTTCTACCACAGACATCATCTTTGTGTCACAGAGAAACTCTCTTCCTTCTCAGGCATTTTGTGCTACTGCTCTGCCTGTATATCTCCCAGACATCACCAGAGCCCTGTGCTACCATCACTATATCTGCAGGTATCTGTGTGTGTCAGCAAAATGCTCTTCCACATCATTCTATTGAAACAAACTCCCACTCACTGTGCAAGCTCTGCCCTATGGCCCTTTCTGGCATAGGAGACCATGACTGGCATTTATGTATTGCTCTACTGGAAAACAGAAGCAAACTGCCCCACTCTATTCAAGGGCACCAGTGTTTACTTACAGGACTCCACTGAGACCACCATCGGTGCCTAATCTGGTTCAGAAGAGAAACTTGTGCACAAGGCAACAATAAATGATTCAAATTGCCTGCCATGCTGGACTGACAGACACACAGACACACAGCCCTGGCTCTTTTTACAGGCAATGAAGAGTGAGAGTCACAGTGCCACTGTGCTCACACAAAGGTGCCTCACTCCAGTGTTGTAATTGATCCTGCCCTCTTCCTTGGAAAGCAGGATAATCTCCTGACCTGATCATATGAAGTGTGATGGTTGAGCACTTACAAGAGGTGGTTGTACATCTCTCTTATCTATTTCTTTCTCTTCAGTGGCCACACTTATGTTTTCATCTGTGTGGCAACCAGCATTGTAGACACAACCAGACAACTCCACTTCCCTGCTGACCATTTCCTCTACGGAAAGGAGGAGGTAATTTTTATCCTTACCGTGTGAGCAGCAGCAGATAAGGGAGTTCTCTGAACCGGAGTGCGCCTGTGACTGCGATTATCCCACAAGACAATTTGGCCAGAGTATGTTCCACCAACGACCAGGTTTGGGTGAAAGCGGGCAAAACAGACAGACATCACAGAGGACTGGAGTAAAACAGGTAGAGAAGAAGAGAGTGGTTACGTGGTCGATCATCTTCAGTTCTCTCCTTAAGGAAGTATATTGTAATTAGCATTCTGTATTTTAGAAATCACTGTATGAGCTCTGTTCATATTCCTCGCGCACCAGTAATTCTGCTAAAGCCAACAGGACATGTGCAAAGAGCTAGTTTTGACCCTAAAATGTGTAGTTCCATTGGTCCTAGGGAAAATATGCACCATAGGATGAGTCTCAGCATGATGCTAAAAACCTGAGATAACGTCTCCATGACAGTGATGGGAAAGTGCTTAATTTCATTTCCAAAAGTGAGAACTTCAAGTAACCAGATGCCAGCCCAACAGAGGCTGGCATCCTGGCCCATGATTTCCCATCAGGGAGAGCTCTTCCCCTATTGCTCCTCTAGCTTTTAACTCTCAAAACAATTTGAGATGAGTTTGTGAAAGACCCTCCAAAGTACATCTCAAGGTGCGCTGCCTTGAAAGCATCAGCTGACAAGCCACATCTCATTGTTGGATCAATGACTGATTTCTCTGCTACACAGAGGTCCTCTTCTAATAGCAGAGGGAATCACACTTTCCCTTACACTGTTTGAGCAGAAATTAGTTTTTCCTCATTATAACGGCAGCTGAATTGCCTTTGTATGTTTTCTTTAGCTGGGGATCCTGAGGAGCCAGACTGGTGTAACAGTTACCGTGGCTATCGGGTAGAGTGGCCCACAAGCCAGTATGGCAATGGGTATCTATCCCAGCTACTGCCTTCCAGGCTCTTTAAAATAACATACAACATCTGCAGTCCTCAAGGGAACTGTCCCTAGAACCTACATGTGCCAACAAGCTACAGCCAAGAGCAACAAGCTGTAACTCCTTCAAGTCCTCCATTCTCTTCCTAAGGAATTATTTCCCATTTTTATATAATTGGTCCTGGATGTTATGTATTTGTTTTATGCAAATTGGAAAGCAAAAGTTACAGCATTCATATAATTTCCTGAGAATTCATATACTAATAAAGACAGTTTGCAAACAGAAGCAAATGTCATTTTTTCATGGGCAGTTTTAGTAATGCTTACAAGCCACAGAGCAAGACTTGAACTGCTGCAGCAATTACAGTCAGAAAGTTAAATTCACTGTTAGTGGTCAGATTCTTAAAAATTCATTTTCTGGCTGTTTCCAATGAGTTTTGGTAACAAATCTTTGTTATAGTTTAATGACTGGATATTTTGAAGTGGTGATGCTCCTATGTGTGAACCCATTTTACTCAATGACAAAGGGTTAACTAAATTACCGTATTTCAGTTGCATAAAAAACATTGCAGACATTTAAGTAAACTTTGTTGAATTGGGAACATAGGAGCTGCCAAGCTGAACTAGACCCAATGTCCACCTAGCTGATGACCCTGTCTCTGGCAGGAGTGGATGGAGTTCTAAAAACTTCGACATCGGCAGATGTGTTGTGTTCTTTCCTTACTGCACCTCATCCTGATTTCTAGTGCTTAGTGACTGGTCTGAACTCTTACACCAGAGATATAAAACCCATTCTGATAGGGCTAGAATTAATTATGCTAACTCTTGATGTCTATAACTAGGTTAATAAGAATAATGCAAAATGTGAAGTTTAAATAGTTTTTACTGAATTCATGTGGCTGCCTGGTATCTATTGTTTAAAGCCAGATTATATGCTAAATTAACTTAGTAGAAATACTAATAGCATACAGCAGTATATTCAATACTGTTTTTTTGACCTGATAAGATTGCCAAGACAACAAAATAAGCTGCCACTACCTTTTTTCTTTCCCATTGTCTCTGGATTCTCGTGGCTGTTCACTTGACATTTTTGATCCTTTCCCTTCTTGACTAAAGCTTTTGCATATGTTTCTCTGATCTAGTATCTAATGACTAGATGATTAGCATACATAATTGCCTATTTTAGTCCATATCTATCTAAGTGCTTGAGCATAGTAATTACACTATGGTCAGTCGTAGCAACAAAAGGTAGCTTCCAAACACCATCTCCAAAGGACCTATTAGCTTTACAGGTAAGAAAACCCACCTCTGAGTAACAGGACTTTGTTCCTGCTAAGAGGGGCTTAAAACTCAGCTACAATGCAGCTGCCATCCGTTTTCCACAGATCCTCCATACACTATAACTAAAACGACCCTACAGCACATGTTCTACATTTTATCTCTTTGTTTAATGGCTTTGTGAGTTGTTTTAATCGACCCTTCTCATTCGTTATAACTAAGCTGACAGATATTCTTACATGAAGTGAAATAGCCAGATGATTTTAAAATAGTACAGCTCCACCACTGTGTACACCCCACAGCAGCTATAAGGCTCCACATGTATTTTAAGAAACCCCAATTCAAACAGTCATTCCACAACAAAGTTCTCAGTTTGTCCGAAACAAACTTGGGAGACTCTGAAGCAGGGCAAAGAAGCCAAGTGGACAGTGTATTTTTAAATATTGTGTTTTCATGGTTAGCATGTTTTTGAATTCAGAATCCCAGAATACAGTTGAATGGTCATCCGGATATAAACTGCTAAAGTGTGTTTTTCATAAAGTTCAAAAATAACCTTCAGACATGACACGGACTTAAGCCCTCTGCGCTGCTTCTAGTTTTACATATCACTCCAAAGTAACTTGCATTCTTCAACTGATGAAATGTTCACACCCTTTTAATTATGTCAATATTATTTTTCTACTGAGGAGAAACTTCTGACAAATATTAGAATTTAACAATTTAAGGACTCCACTCCATAGCACTTAATATAGTGATTATTTTCTTAAAGCTAATGGCAGTACTCAGATGAGTAAGGGCTGTAAGATCCAGCCCATTCATTTAACAACTTTAAAAGCATTCATTTCTTAGCCTTAATGGGAGAGAGTGGCAGACAGGCCTCCAGTCTGTCTGAACAGCTCTGTGCTCAAGGAGAGCAGCAGAAACCATTCTCTGTAAGCCTCTTCTGCCTCCAGGCTGCCTCTTGTTTGCCGATTCAAGCAGTCTTGCTCCTCTAAAACAGAGTTTTGCCACTGACTTCAAAGGGGGAGGAACGAGTGCATCGTCAGGTTTTAAAATAACAGCGTATCCCTCTTTGCATTTCTACCACACCTTTCAAGGGAAATCTCACGGCACTTTCCAATAATGACAGTAAAGCTTCCCAGTTTTTCAGTTAGGCATATTTGTAGGTGCTTGGTTACCTGTTGCAGAGGACAGAAGCAGCTAGTTTCATAGTATATGGCAACAGTGCATAAAGAAATCTAAGAAGGAACATGTCAGAAGGCAATTCCACAGGGAGTTTAGTGTCCACAGTATAAAAGCAGCATTTAGAACAGGAGGTTCCCAGCGTTACCTTGTTATGGGTGCCACAGAGCATCTGTGTCTGCAAGTTGTTGGGACCCGCAAGAGACAGGCAAACCCCAGTGTTTGGTCACCTTCACTTTTCTGAATTGCTCTGTGCAGTGAATCATTTCATTATTCACCTTAGCTTAACGCTTTGGTGTTTTCTCCCTCTATGCAAATACAGTCTACTGGATTTAGCTTTCTCTGTCTCTCCTTAGCTTTCCCAGCAACCCTACTAAAGTATTTCTGGTACTTCTGGCTTTGTGATCTTCCACCCAAATTTTCTATGCCTGTATCGTGGTGATGGCTTTCTGGTGGGCACCACCATGCTGGTGCTGCTGCCTCACCCCCTGCGCATGCTCTGCCTGTCCGCGGAGGTGAGCAGCTCTCAAAGGGCCAGATGAGCGAGCCTGAAGTAGCTCCAGGTGGGAGCACTGCCCAGGCAAAAGGGAGAGCCAGGCCCAGACTGGTAAACCTGAGATTTTTGTCTGGCACCTGGGCGATCCCGATCCCCAAATACTAAAGCTTCTGCTCTTGGCTGTTGCAAGAACCATGCTGAAAAAGTAATTAAGAAACAAAACATGAAATGTCTGTGCTCTGGTCACAGCAAAGAGAGGGCTGGCCTCAGAAATGCAAGTGTTGCCCAGCCCTTGGAGAGGCCTGCAGTCGAAGGGATGAAGGCAGCATGCCCCAGCCCCCCATTTTTGGCAGCTGTCAGGTCGTCTCAGCCCGGACGGAGAGGGGCGAGGGGTGGTGGCTTTGCTCAGCCGCCTCTGCCTCCTCCCTCCCTTCCCGCTGATGCACTCGATTCAAACAGGCCCTGAGCCCTCTTCAAGTGGCTGGCAGAGCTGGTTTTTATTTTAGAAGCTTAATCTGGCCCAGATTTGGATTAATGATGGCGTATCCCTTCAACCACAACTACACATGCTCAGGACAGACAGTCATTTAGATTCTCCTTACTGAGAAGCCTGACCTCAGTACCCACATCTGATGCGTGTAAGGCCCCAGAGACTCGGCTGTCTGTGCTCATGTCCGTAGATTTGGATGGCACTCTGCCCAGCCACCAGTCGAACAAGTTCACAAAGACCTGGGTGCTAAACAATAATGACTTTCAATAGGCAACGACTACTGCATTCAGCGAGACCTCTTCTGCAGGAAACCACCCCCGTAGGCAGCGCTGCCATACTGGTGCCATATGCCTACACTTGACACCAGATGGATCTCAAAACAATACTTTGTCAGTGGGAAGAAGCGATCTGAGGAGTTCACAGGCATTTCTAGACTCCAAAATACCAGGTTATATTGCAGCAGGCACTCAGGAAACTCCTGGGTAGATTTTCTAGCTGAGCAAACACATGTGAAAAAGCTCTACCGTCTGTGGCGTGCTACTATAGGTCAGTCTAACACAGACAACAGCGGGCAATAAAATTAACTGCAGCTGAGATGAAGAGGCAGATCCTTTTCCATGCTTGAGGGAATTGGCTTAGAGGGACTGAGAGCAGAGGGACAAAGCTGTGGTACTGTCGTTTAGGTAGAACCATGAAAAGGTGCCAAACTCATAGTCCTTTATCCATAGGAACTGAAGAATAGGGACTGGACCTCTGATCACCTATGCCTGCCCTCTTGAGGTATAAATAAATAAAGACAAAGGCCGAAAGTACATGTACAATTTACTCATAACCTTTTGCTCTCAGTCCTGCTCATCAGGAACGGCATTTAAAGAGTCTAAGCACTCCCAGTCCCTATGAGAGCTGCCCTACTTTCTTCTGGCCAGGCAATCAGGAGACCATCTCCTCATGCTTGCATTGCTACACACACTTACATGTGGCCCCAGAACAGATACAGATTATATACGACAACTGCAAAGGTGGATTAAAATCATCATATAGAATCAAAACAGCAACTGAGTTACTAAATAAAGCCCTTTTTTCCTGCCAGGACGAGGACTGAGAATCAGCATGGAAAGTAGCGGTATCAGATCTGAACACTGGTTTGTCTGGTTTAGTGCTCTATTACATCCTTTTTGCACCACAAAAGAAGGTGTGAGATACCTTGAAAGAGGCAATTCTAGAATGACTTTGCCCTGGCTACTGAGATACCTGGATTGGTACACTGAAATAGAGACTATGTTCCTTCCGAGAGTCTTGCTTATTTTTAGTATCAGCTATTACGAATCTGGATGTTTCTGTGTTTCACATAAATGTCTAAGTATAATTAATAGTAATAAGCAAACTGCAGAGAGCATAGCAGCAGAATTACAACTGTTTTTCCCAATTAAATTTGAAAAGGTACCTAAAACATGATTTATGTGTACGGAAACCTTTACCAAAGAGGTTAACTCTTAATTCTAAAAGCTTTAAATGCCAAGACTTCTGTATTGCTCCTCCCAAATCTCTTCCTATTCAACTATGAAACAGCATCTGAAATATTTTGTGCTAGAGATTAATTGTTGTACCATGCAAAATTTGTCTTCTACTAAAAATAAAATAAAAGCAGTTGACATCCTTCACATATTTAAAAAAATAAATAAAACCAAACAAACACTTCTTCAAACCAAATGTCAGAATCCTGTTTAATTAAAAAAGGAAGTTTATACTTGGTTATGGTGTGTGTCGACATCTATCCCTTTGATTTACAAGAGTATGGACTGGAAAGAACAGATTGCTTTATTCAAGAGAAAGAAAGGAGGGAGGGGGCCCAGTGTGACAGGAAAGAGTGTAGGCTGTATTAACTTCGGTGCTTGTTAAAACATGAAGGATTAATGGTAGAAAGGGAGGGAAGAATTGTGAATGTCTCCAGTTTAGGATCTTCAAAAATGTTTGGGGATTCTAAGAATGTCTCACCCGACCACATGAAAGCTGTGCAGAGAGACTCAGCCACACGACTGCTCTAAATCGAAGCTGGTATTGCTCCACTTATACCATCAAACCAATGGAGCTGAAACGTAGCCACAAATTAAATTTATTTTTATTGAAAAAGTACTAAGTCCTTAAAAAGCAGGAAAAGAGTATGTCAGGAAACGCAGCTCTTTCTTAGCCGAGTTTACAGGGTAGGTAACTCCGACATCTAACCTCAGTGCTGACATCTGAGCATGGCAGCAGAATCAGAGCACTCTGCCCAAGTCTGCAGAAAGGCAATATCCAGCCTCATGCCTTCATTTTAAGCAGGGCAGAAAGCTGAAGCTTTCTACTTTCATCTCTGTAACTGCAGGTTCAGCCCGTGTAACTACAAGAATAAAATAATTAGAAGAAAGTCCACAAGCTGCCTTGCTGAAAGGGAATCTGCACTTCAGCCCTTTTGGAAAATGTGTTTGCTAATATAATTCATTCGGTGGTGGTGTGATGACTCAGAAAAGCAGCAAAACTGTTTGCTGTATTGCAGAAGCAGATAAACATGATACTTCTCAAATGTGATATGGGGAAATCCTGCCTGCCTTTATCCATGACTGCAACAACAAATCAATTTGGTAACTCTGAATTACTAACCCTGAATTACTATGCATACGTGCAAGCCTAAAAATACAATCTTTGCTGAATATCCTACTTCATTTGTTAGACTGAGGATGAGAGAATTAAAGCCTGGAGAAATAAGGAGCAATTTCATAACAAAAGCACATCAAAATCAAGTTTTCTCTCCACCCAACTGCTTACATGCTAAGTACCCAAATTCATTTGTTTTCTCTGATTAGGACCTGGCTCCTTATCAAATTGCAGGGTCAGATCCTTAATGTCTGTGTGCCTGCGTGTTGGAGAAGCAAGCACTTCCTTGGTTTGTCTGTTTTATTTAGGTCATGATACTCTAACAGTTATACAAGAGCACTCTTAATTGTTTTGATGAAATTATTCACAAGCCTGAAGTGATGGGTCTGCACCACACTTGCAGAACTGGAGCCTTAGGGCATGTTTCTGCGGATGGAGCGCAGAGACCTGCCATTCCCACTCATACCACAGGCTGGCCAGAATTTAGAGCAGATGGTAGGTGTCAGATTGAGCATGGCGCTCTGGCACTCCGCTTGCATGCAGCAGGGCTCACTAGTTTCAGCGCAGTATTAGCCAAAGGCTTCTGGACCAGAGCTTCTATACCTGCAGCCATCTCAGGGCATGGGTAATGGTGTCACTGCCTGCCACCACCCCTAATTACAGCTGCAAGTTCTTTGGGATAGAGACTGCTGTGTTATGATGGGTCTGTAACAAATTTCTTTCAAAGGCATCTCAGTCTGGTTGAGGCCTCTAGGATCAACCGAATAATAACATTACATGAAAAATTTACTTGGCACACAGGTCAGAAATGCTATTAGGTAATTTCTTAATTTAGGTAATTTAGGCTATTCTTACACTAAAAAGTGTTCACTTGCTTTCTGAAAGTATGGGGCTGGTGGCAGAATATTCCTATCAACTATCAGAAATCCTTTAAAAATAAGTCATCACCTACATGGGACATGACAAAACAGAAGTTGTCTGGCGTGTTTCTACTGACACTTTTGATTCTGTTAACTAGCGGTTGCTGTTTTCATACAAAGGGAAATTCCAAGAGATTTTAGAAGTTAAAATATTTGGTGAATTGCAGCCTGCATAATTTTCTAGTGATGGAACCTCCTTAATGTTCTGCACACATTTACATTTAGTCACTTTAACTTCTGTTTTAAAAAGCATCTCAGACACAAAAGGTGTCCCTCCACACACTGGCTGGTTGGTGAGATAAAGGTATTTAGGTGCTGCAAAGTGCACTGGCAAATCCCATTGCCTGCCTTTCTCTTCATCTTTAGGCACCTAACCACATTTATAAATTTAGCTTAACATCATTGGAACATAAATTGATGTCTTAACAGTTTTGGTCTGCCAGCAGCCAAAATTCAGATTCAGCAACAATCAATTCCTGGCTGTATTTCATTGCTAATTCAGGGCAAGACGCAAGTCTTCTATTTTCAGCTTGCATTCTGTTTGCTATGGAGAATGTACACAGTTTTCCTTTCAACAGTAGGAAATGTCAGGTTGCAATTGTCACCCTTCTTTTTTTTTTTTTTGTCAGAAAAGGGCTTATTGAACTGGAGTTCTAATATTGAAGGGCTGTTTAACACAGATAGTTACCCCAAATAAAGAACCTCAACCAAACCATGACCTCCATCTTGCTGTAGTGTGACCACCCTCCTGTGGAAGTGGTAATGCAATCTGCATGTTAGCTTAGTTGCGTTTGGGTTTCATCTGGGCTCAGAAAATCAGTAAGATAAGTTACAATGAACTGTCTGCAGTAATTCATGAAGGGACAATAACTGAAGAGAAACAAAAGATTTTACATTCAACTTTTCAGCTCCATTGAAATGCTTAATTCTCCATTCCCTGCAGACTCTAAAGAAATATGCTTAAGAACACAGTCTTTGCAGAATTTTAGGGACAGTTTAACTAAGACAGCAACAATTGCCATGGCAAATACCCCTAATGCTTTGCACAAAGTCTTGAAAACTATACCCTATGCATAGTCTGCTGTGTATATATTAAATCTACTGTAAGTACATGCTGATAATATAATAAAGAATGAAAACTGATGCTTCCCTAATCCTTTTTCATTCTCTTTAACACTCATTTTGGCAAGCAGGGCAGAGATTTCAGCATTCAGTGCCAGAAGATCCTGAAAGGGGCAGAGTATTTAGTATAGGACAAGTTTTCAAAAGCTATCTCCATCTGCATAGCCTTAAAGCACTGTTTACATCTCCATGCGTTATTATCCATTTGTGTGGGTGGCAGAATAAAGATAACAAGATTAGAGTCCATAGTAAAAAAAAGAGGAAGAGTTCAGTTTAGCCTGTTTTGGTCAATCTATTAATCATCAGATCTCTGCATTCCTACGGGTTTTGGGGGGAGGAATATGTTAAGCACTGCAAAATGAAAGATAGGGCTTGAGAAGCACATACACAAAACATCACACAAACCAAAGCCCTCTGTAAGTGTTGCAGTCAGGCAACTCCAGGCAAAAGCTTCTGTGAAGGTGAAGCCTCTTCTATATAGTAAATGCCTGGGGAACCTGGCTGGGAATCACAAGTCCAGGAGTTCCAGCCACTTTTTCTGAATTATGTCTGCATTTCTCTGATATTATCCAATATAAAATACAGATATAGTCTTGGCAGCTCAGCCCTGTGCTCAAAAAGTCCCCCAGCCACCAGGCTAAGGACTTAAGTTTCTTGTTGCCACACATCTCTTTGCCCAGCAGAGTCTGCTTTCTGCTGGAACCATGATGTGGCCTCAGGAGCCAGCTTGAGAGTCCTTATCCAGGGTGGTCCCCATCTAGCACTAGGCAAAAGCAGAAGAGATCCCCCAGAGAGTGAGGTATGGGCTAGGCTTGCCTGGCATCCTGGTGTCCTGGATTATTCTCCTCACAGAGAAAGCAAACCAGATGATCACTTGATGGCAACTTCTGGAAATATCAGAGTTGGGCTTTACAGAGCACACAGAGATAGCAAATTCCAGGCTTGGAGAACAGGAATAGAAACATGAGTTGTTCTTGAGCTGTGGTGGTAGCTTGGTGGTTTCTATGGCAGCAGTTCCCCAAACCACGCATTTAATCAATCAAACTACATGAAGCCAGAGATGAATTAGAAGCCAGTACGGATGCTGCAAGAACAATTGTCTACCACTCAGCCTGTGAAGTTGGGCATAGTAGTCACAGCTGCTTATAAGGGAGTTGCAGATAAATGTGTGGCACTCAGTCCAAACCCCACCAATAAATGCACAGGCCATAAGAACTCAGGCACGGTCAGAAGATTGAACATATCAGACCAAGAACACTTTAAGACCCCAGCTGAGGAAAGAACTTATCTATATACTTAAGTCCATCTTTTTTCAGAAAGATGTTCGTCCATTAACTTAATTGTAGGTAATTCTTCTAAGTTCCCCATGACTTCAGTGACTCAAGAGCCTGCTCACAGCCAAGCAAATTGGTAAGTGCTTTCCTAAACAGGCTTTCTTGATGTAGGACTTCTGAGAGCCAGTGGCTTCCTTGCAGAGAAGAAGGAAGGAAGCCCTCATGTTCAGCTGATCCTGTGAAGACTGTAGAATTGGAGACAGTCATGGCCCAGTTGGCTTCTGCATAATCTCAGAATTACAGGGAAGGGAAAAGGAAGTGTCAGAGACAGACTCACTGAATTGCCATGGTTAGAAGGCACCTCTGGAGATTGTCTAGTCTAACCCATTGCTCAGAGCCGGGTCAGCTGGAGCAGATTGGTCAGGACTGTGTCCAGTTGGGTTTTGAGTATCTCCATGGATGGAGATTCCATGACCTCTCTGGGCAACCTGTGGCAGTGCTCAATCACCCTCACAGTAAAAGAGTTTTTTCTTATGTTCAAATGCAATTTTGTGTATTTCTAATTTTGCCTGTTGCCTCTTGTTTTGTTACTGGGTGCCCCTGAGAAGAGCCTGGCTCCATCCTCTTTCATCTGCCATCCAGTATTTTACACACTGAGAAGATCCCCGAGTCTTCTCTAGGCTGAGCTGTCCCAGCCCTCTCAGCCTCTCCTCATATGAGACATGATCCAGTCCCTAAACCGTTTTAGAGACCCTTTGCTGGATTCACTCCAGTATGTTCAAGTCTCTCTTGCACTGGGGAGCCCAGAACTGAATGAATCTCTACTGACTCGACCCCTCTTTACTTAGCAAGGACCCTACAAGTCTTCGACTGAATGGAGCTTTGCCTGATCCTGGAGACAGGTCACCTGATTTTCCAGATTAAAGATATGAGATGACTTCTGGAGGAAGTCCTATGGGAGCAAAGGGACAACGGTATATCTTATTTTACTTGTTTCTAAGCAATTGGCATTTTGTACTCTGTAGTCTGTGTCACTTGGGCAAACTTCTATCAGTTCACTGTCAAAATAATTACAGTAATCTTTTCTTATCTTTTTGATTTAATTGTGGCTTCTAGTGAAGACTGACAGCCTATTATATTTGCCCAAATCCATCACTTTCACTGATGTATCATTTATAAGTAGTGTCACTACATCATTGGAAATAATTGAAAATTAATTAAACATTGCACATAGATATGAGGATTGAGAGACTGAGAGGCACTGATAAACAGCTATCTAGTGGAAATGCAGAAGATACCACAGGCAAGTCTGTATTTAAGAATGAGGGTGGGAACATGAGTTGCCTTTGCACTATTCATGTCTCGTACAGTAAATGACTGTACAAATTCTGATATGAGTAGCCTGGCTCTGCACCCATAGAGCATTAGGGAGCAGCTAAGGCCATGCAGGAATAGATGACTACCTCCCATTATAGACCAAACTTTTAATACCCCTTTCTCTAAACAAGCCTCAGTTTCCTGAAATTTCACATCCCACTTTCCTCACCTGCAAAGCTCTGCTGTTTGGTTTTGCTATTTTTTTCCATGAGTAGTCTTGGAGAGGAGGAAGGAATGAGATAAGTGTTTTTCCAGTCTCAGGGTCAAAGCCTTAGTTGCAATAAATCAGCTTAGTTATGCCAGCTTATATTTGCTGACTCCTGGAGTAACAGAGGACCACATTTTGCTCAAAAACAGTTCACCTCGGTCACCCACTGTCACCGGTGATGGGACATTTCATAATGCATCACTATCCTGCCAGGAAGAATGGATTTACCCCAGACAGCTCACGGCAAACAGCAAATCTGCACCAACTCCTGTACATTATTAACTCAGTCCAACTTGAGCTTAGTCTATTTATTTACTGATGTAAACATGAGATAGCAAATGTTAAGCTTGTTCTTCTCCACATGAAATGACTGGTGATTCAGTGTATGTTCAGGAAGAATATGGAACTGAAGTGGAATTGATATTTATCTTAGCTGCAAAAACACTAAACATTGTTATAAGAGCACTCAAAATGAATTAATCATAGATCCTAATGTATCCTGGCACATTTTGTTGTAGAGATAATGAAAACACTCTGATCTCTCCAATATGACAAGTTTTTAAAAGCACATCTCTTCTTGCACATAGGACATTTGCTTGTCATCTTACACTAAAATAAATGTACTTTAAATTTTCTTCTCTGATACTTTTCATGATAATGACAATCCTGTTTTAATAAAATTCCATGAGAAATATCTGCTTTGTGAAAGTTAAATCTGTGGTATTTGTCATCATTCATATTTTTTTATTATGGTTATATAATGGATCGTGAAATTTTCACAAAACACTACGAATGACTTCATATGGGCACTTATTACTAACAAAGGCTCACTTTTTATAATCATCATTACAGTGACAGCAAATATGATATCATTATGCAGAGCAGTGCTCGTACAATAAGAATTACTGGGCAGTCTCTAAGTGGGCTGACAGAGACTCCCCTTTTTGCTGCTTTCCAGAAGACTCTCTGCCCCACATGGGAAACGTCTTCCAAGGATAATATCAGTATCTCAGCCAGTCAGCACGTGCTTTTGCTTTCCCTTTGTGGGAAGCAGGGAGCGTTAATCATCATTAAATCAATGTTGTCTGTATACAAAAGTTCTTTTCAGGAAAGTACTTGTCAGTCATCCAGCCATGGGGGCAGAGGGCAGAAAACTGTTGATTTTAGACCTAAGGCAGAGGACAGTCGTATCCTGGGCTGTAATGATGGATTCCTTGGTTTCTGGGGCCTTTTACAGCACTTTAGAAGAGTAACTGTTTTATATTTTGTGCCAGGTAACACAGAAAGAGGCTTCACTCCTCACATAGAGCTCCCACAGAGACAAAAATCATGAGGTGAAAATAATTTTCTCGAATTTGGACCAAATGTACTCTCCATTGCAAGTAGCTTGCACTGAGAACAGTTACATAACCCAAACAGAAAAGTCATGCCTATGGCTGTTTATCCATCATTTGCAGTGCAGCTAGGGAATTGCATGGTATTTTATATCCTTTATGGAAAAAAATTCTGTGGAAGGATCCCAATGACTTATTGATTTCACATCTGATCCTGCATTTCTTGTTCACCCAAAACCCTTTTAGCACTGGGAGTTTCGGATATACAAGAAAAACTTTAAAATGTAATGTTCACATCAATAAAGGAAAGTTATGCTCTCTTCTCCTTTCCTTCCTCCATTTTTCTTAAAATATTTTACATTAGATCATGTTGAAATGTAACCAAATCAACAACTACTAACCTATAAAACACCCTCAGGAACAATTGCAGGATTTGGTGATTTTTTTCTCTGTGATTTTGGGATAGTGTGACAAATCTGCATTTTTTTATCAACAGAGTTTTTCAAAATTCTGAGTCGAACGAATAATGTCATGTGTTTATAAGTATCAATAATCTAAGCCATCTGCAAAGGAATGGTTTTGCAAAGGCATCTCTTTCAGGACACTCTGTGGATTTTGTCACTGCTTGAGGTTTTGGCAAACCATCAATATCACTATAATTTTCTCTTATGAAATATAGTTTTTGACTGAGATCTTTTTCTTTTTTTCCTTAGCTAGCTAAAGTTTAAAAATACTGCATGTCTAACTCCGCAAATTCAAAGGTTAGGTTTTCTCCAAATTGCATTATTTGCATATTGCATATTAGATGCCAGTAATTCAGAAAGGTACAATGCAAGTTATCAGTGAAACAAAGAAACTTAAAAAAAAAAAAAAAGAATGCCTGCCATATCAAGTGGCCAACATATTCTTTATATTTGGTCTGAAGGAAGAATACATGAACTTTAAGAAGAGAAACAGCATCTTTAAGTACAGATTCATTACAAATCACTATTTTAACACCTACAAAAAGCACAATGCTATTGCTAGTAGTGACAGCATATCATTTAAGCATATGATAATCTATCCCCTCCAAAAAAGGCTTAGAAACAGGAACCGCCTAAAATTTTCTATCCAAGACAAGCAAATTTGTCACTTCCTAATTCTTTGATTCATAAGTGAAATCTCAGTTTCAAATGAAGAAGATGATCTATGTTAGGCATTGCTCTAGGCAAAGAAGCATTCTGTTGCTAGCAGACTTTGTATGTATAAACACAGTGCTCAAGTAATTCAGAATATTAATTACTAACAGGGAAACTGCACCCACCTTTTGTGTTAGCAGTCATTTCACAGACTGATGGGATATGGCATACAATTTTGCTGTTATAGTGTACACATTTGCTTTGATGGGTGTGTTGCTCTTCAGGGTTCTGCATAAGACAGCAATAGATCCAAGTCATCATGGAAAAAGAAGCTTTGCTAATGGTTAGGAAAGATATAGGTAAGCCCAAGGGAAGGCATGCAACTCTGTTGATCCAAGTGACATCCCTTCAGTCTAGATAATGATGCTTAGTTTCTCTCTAGCCTTGCCTGTAAGAAGGTTTCCTTCTCCCACTCCTGTTCAGAAAAATATTATGATTTGATTATGCTTGGAAATAAAGTAATTTTTATGAGATTTAGGACTCAACGGCTTTGTGGAAAACATGGCATACTTTTTCTTGAGCTGCAAATGCTAGTAGATGCCACATTAACGGCTGTGGCATTTTAGCAATAAAGCAGGACTTGAGGCACATGTGGGGCATTTCATACTAGTGATTTCAGGACTGTGTAAGACACTGTAGCACCCAAGAGAGAATATACATTTCCACATTTTCAGTGCCTTTTCTGTCCTCCCCCACTGATGCCTCCGAGTTCAGTAGTATCTGGGAGACAGAAGGCTCTGCCTCTTTTATATTTGGTCCTCTTTTCCCCGCTCTACAAATCTACTGCAGGCAGCCCTCTCCTCTCACCTAAGACATCGAAAACCATTTTCCAAATACTACACTCAGCCTTCGGATGTGTGGATGTAACTTCTACTGACTCACACACAATCTCTTCACAAATACTGGACTAATCTTAGGCCAAATGATAGTTATTTTTAATCACCAAAGGCAGAAGTGGTGTAAAGTCCATTCAGAGGAGCAAAAAAACCCAGCCATTATCAGCTGAGAACTGGAGGAAGAATCTAAACCAAAAGCCTAACAGACAAGACATGGGCTCTTGTTTACTGAAATCCTCACAGCACAAATTGTGCTCTGTGTTTCTATGTTCTAGCCTGGACAAACACAACAGGACAGAGGGAAAAAAAAATTAAAATAAGAACAGAACAAATATGTCCTTCTGTCACAAGCCACAGCTGAAACTGCTCTCTTCCCCCAGTAGCAGTTGGAAATTCCCCCAAATTTTAATTCAAAATGGTCCACCTATGCATCTGCATGAATTATTGCAGTGTGAAAAGGACCGCGTAGTCACAAATGTAAGAGCAACAAAGTGTCCTGGAAAACAGAAACAGAAGAGCTCTATGCAGCTCCACAAAGATCATCCTACCAATGATGCATAGCAGGAAATGAAACAGAAATGAAAACAAACAACCTCTATATCTATGAAGAAGTCCTACTTGATTCATTTTACAATATTTTGGTATGTGTTACAGAAATTCTGCAATAAATTTGGGTCCCAGGGTACTGGAGCATTCCCAGTCTGGGAGCTGCCCCAGCATCTTCAAGAGCAGACATTCAGAGGTCCACTTACCAGAGAACCGCTACAAAAACAGGCAGAATTTGATTCATGACCAGGATCATAGGATCACAGGACAATTCAGGTTGGAAAAGACCTCAGGAGATTTCTAGTCCAACCTCCTGTTCAAAGCAGGGCCAGCTGTGAGATTAGATGAGGTTGCTCAGGGCTTCATCCAGCCTGTCTTGAAAAGACAATGATGGAGACTGAGTAATCTGTCTGGACAACTTGCTTCAATGCTTGACTATCCTCATGGGGAAAAGACTATTCCTTCCATGTAGTCTGAACTTCTCTTCTGCCATTGTCTCTTGTTCTCCCACCATGCGCCAAGCGTCAGTGGTTACCCATCAAACCTACTTATCTTTTGTTGACCAGTTCTATTTTAACAACTGGACAATTTTTGATGAAAAAGCCTTTTCCAAAGCTGGGGTTTTTAGAAAATTTGCAGTAAGCTCAGAGCCACATGTCTTCTCTGAGATTTGCTGAGATTCTGGGAAGCTTGGAGGGAGTTTAGGGGCTGTCATTTCTTTTATGGCTCTGAAGAGCTGAGTCCTTACATGAAACTTAGATAGCAGCAACAAAGTGAGGAAGCCTTTGCATAAAATACCAGTATAATTATCAGAGAAAATTTTGTCTATTTTTTAAGTATTCTGAGCATACTTTCTTAACAATTAAACTTGTTGCAGTAATTCTTTTCTTTTAAAGTTCTGGGACTGAGCTCTTGTCTGGCTTCCACAGTGAAGGAAACTCAAGGACAAGAGGCAAAGGAGGATATTAGTCATTCATGCTGTTACCTCAGCCTGCTCTGCACACAAGTCTCGTGGATTTGGGCACTGAGCACCTTTAGAAGGCAGGCTGCTGGAGCAAAAAGCACATCTGAAGGAATTTATGTTGATTTTGAAAGAGCAGACAACAACAAAGGAACCAAATCAGGAAAAAAAAAGGCAACTCCAGCCAATATCAGCCACTAAATATAGCCCTTCACTTACCTCAGTGCATCTAATTCTAAGATATGCATTTCTGACTCCATCCATTCAGTTGAAAAGGGAAAGACCACACCAGGATAAGCAATGAAGAGTGGTCAAACACATAACTTAATGACAGTGTATAGAAGCCACTACAAAAAAGCTAGGGGAGAATGAAACATTTTGTGGTGTGGCTAAGTGGCTGATTTCTGTACCCAATCCACCAATATTTTCCAAGCATGGACAGCTTTTCTTGAAATTAAAATAGAAAACACAAGTCCCATATCCCACAAAAAATTGACAGTTTAGTAAAGAGATGGAACCAACCAAGTAAATCTGACTGCATGGCATTTTAGGAAAAGGACAGAAATAGCTGCAGCTATTAAAAGTGATATACTGCTGAAATCTTTTTGTGATTATGCCAGAAGTTGAGCTGACTTCTTGAAAGAACTCTTAAATGGTTACTGCTTCCTCAGATAAAAGCTACTTCACATGTGCTCTCCTTCCTTAAAAATATGCTGAACCGAGTTACTGTTAAGTGTCAGATTTGTACTTCTCACTGCCCTTTTGAGACATTTGGAAAAGACATAGCTGAGAAAGAGGAAATTAATAGATCAGGAAATAATCTATAATAAATCAAAATGCAGTCAATGTAGTAATTTTTTTTGTTGCTGCTATCATTACACTGGGTGTAGGGAAGCAGAATTCATCAAACTTTCCAAACACAATGCAGAGTCCTCCAAATCAGAAAGTAATATTCAGTTTGGTTTATTTGCATGAAACTATATCTTCAGCTGTCTACCCCTCACCCCTCCTCTCTTGAAGTGATGGATGTTTGAAGCTGAGGTCCAGATACCTCAACCAACTTTAATAACCCCTGTTTGGTTCCAGAAGAAAGGAAATGGTTTTCAATATCCTAAAGTCCACTAGACCCACTGATTATTTCTTTCCCTTGTATCTTCCGTCTCTGTAGATTAGCTTTAACCCAAAAGCTATGAGATCTGATATAAAAGCAATGTTGTGCTCATGCTAACAGGCCCTGCTGAAAGGAAGGCTATAATAGCTCAGACTTCAGCTTGCCACTTTAGGGCAAAGACAGTCTGTCTCAGACTCATTTGTTTCACTCAACCAGATATGTTGGTGCAAATTTCCAGTTATTTCTTCAAGGTCACTTTAGCTTAGAAAGCTTAGATCAGTCCACCAGGAAACAGAAACAACATCATTGACAGATATGACCAGTAGTACATAAACAATGGGCACTGCATTACAAATAATCCTCATAATTAATGGGTAATGTAGATTTTTATTTGTTTTTTCAGTGAAAAAACACATTACGGGCATAAAAGCACTTTCTAAGAAAGAGAGTAAGGCTGAGAAATATCAGTGATGCTACTCTATCAATCAATAGTACAGGAATGGTCACATACAAGGCCAGCCCCATGCATTGCATAAATCAATACAGGACTGAGCTCATGTTAAGTCAAGTCATCAATAACCGTGCCTTACTGTTTTCGTTTTTGTCACTCCCACCTAAATGCAGACCAACAGTAGCTGAGAGAAGCAGTGTGAACCATCGCTTAAAATTCTCCCACCAAAATGAGGGAAAGTCAATGTGATTTCCATGTCTTTGCTGGAATTGGTTCCTTCTCTGGATACTGCCAAACCAACCCAACCAAGAATGACTCATCCTCAGGGCCTCATAAAGTACTTCTGAAAGGCTTTGGTTTTGCCTTTGGAATGCACTGGATTACACCAGGAGTTTGTGATGCTCCAGCATTGGGGAAGGGGGCATCCCTGACTCTTCCCTACAAGGACATTCCCAGTCTGCACTCTGCAGTATTAACTGCATGCTCAATTTATTCCTCACTACCTAAGGAAGGCATTGAGCGTTCATTCCTTTGGCAAATGATATCACCCTTCCACTTTGATTTTGCTTCTGAAACAACATTTTTTTTGCTTGCATAGGAAAACAAATGAACAAATTACCCCATCCCTCACTCTTACTTGTTTTCCCATTTCTAACCTTGTGGTAAAGAGATGTATGATGAGCTATAGAGGAAAAAATCTGTGGGAGCCCCAGCACATCACTGGGTAAAGTAGAAATATAAAAATTCAAAGAAGGGCAAATATAAAACAATTGGAGAAAAGAAATATTCCACAGGAGGAGAGAGTAGATGCCAGTAGGACTGTTTTGTTTAGAAAGTATTTGACAGATCACATGGCAGTTCACATGAATTAATGAGTAAACAGGTCCACTTGGCTGATAGTAATTTTTCCCTTAATGAATATTAACTGAAATTCAACCCAGTATTTGTAGCACAACATATTGTAGAGCTATGAAATTTACTACCACCTACACTGTATTAATGAGCCAAAAACCTAATATGACTTTAAATTGGGCAAGAGTTTCATAACAGTAAGATCATTAGTGACAACAGCTAAGATAAACATTTACAAAATACATCATCCGTCACATTTGAGGACTGAAATCAAACACTTTGCTGGTTGAATTTAGGAAAAAACATCATCGCTGGTAGATTTTTGCATCATTGTCTGCCATGGCTGATAGACAGCTTTAGTTGAATCCCCTGGGTTCTGGCAACTTTCAGCAAAGGCACTGGGAAAGCCTGTTGTTCTGATTATGACAATTTCAATGATCCTATGTAAGATTCAAAAAAGTCATAGAAAGAGGTAGAGGAAATTAAGAAATTCCGTGGTAATCATCTCACTTAAATCTGTATAATATACCAGGAAAGGCAGAAAATCATTATGGTTCCTAGCTTCTAGAATTTACCAAATGTGCATAAGAGGTATCTAAAGTTCTACCTGCTGAAGTTCGGCCAGCTCTTTAACTGTCCAGAGATGTTTCACATATTTATTTCTATTGATGTTATCAGAACTCCTGAGGTGGAATTTCTTAGAAGTTCCTCAGAAATGGCTTCATAAACCTATTTATTGATTTGGCTTCTCAGAAGTGGCTTGCATGAGTTCCTCAACCATCACATCTGAAATGAGTTTCTACTTGCTTGTATCTCACTCTGTGAGCTCAGAAATTGAAAGGCAAAAGGTATATTAGTCAGCACCATACAGTATTTATTAAGACCATGTTTTTATAGAAAGTCTTTGGAAAAGAAAATAGAGATCTGTTGGGAAAATATACTCAAAGTACTGTATTTGTCATATCTGGGCAACCTAGCTGTAATGATAAGGTGGGTGTTCATCTCTAGCTGCTGGGCTGGACTGTTATAAGGTCATGTATTGTGGAAGAAAAAATTGGGCCTGTCTCACAGAAGACCCAGAGAAATGACTGAATCAGGGCTGAATAAGGGAATGTTTCTCTTGCAAAATGGTAATATAAATGATATTGGGCTGACTAATAATACAGTTGGTTTCCACTAACTAACAGAATAACATGATGATCTACAGAACTGAATTCCAGACTCTGAGCTAAGATAATTTTTTTTTCTTATTTTCCATCTGAGTCAGTTAGAACAAAACCTGTGTTCAAGGGGCCAAGTCTCATGCTTTTTGCTTCCCCATTTAATCTCATGTGGGTATCCCCATCCAATCTGAGATGCAGAAGATGATATTTCATGACAGAAGCCCCATAATGGTGGTTCAGACATGGTTCCAACTCATAATGGACTTATGCAAATTATCTGTGGACAGTTTGATCAAGAAAATAAATATTTCTCATGGGCAGAAGAACTGATTTCATTTAACTGGAAGATGATGAATCCAGGATGCATGTGAAAGCACAGTGCCATATGTGTCTCTCAATTTACAGGTTTTAAGGTTCCAGTTCTAAAAAAGGGGGACATCCAACCTAATGGGAGAAGTAGACAGAAGCTCAGCCAGGCCAAATCTCTGGCCACCACTTTGTCCAATTGTGTTTTTCTAATGGAGAGTATAGCCTGTCTCAGTGCTTTCAATGTAGGGAGTCATACCTCCCCTGTTTAAGTGTACCTACTCTTAAAACTAGATAAGAGTTTTTAATTAACAGAGCACATTGTTATGTCTGTAGTCAATATCCCCTTTGTGTACTCAGTAGGGCTACCCTGAATCTGGTTATTATCTTGCAAAATCAATCTAGTTTAAGGACTATTCTCCCTGAAAAAGCAATGGGCAATCTCTTCTGTTGAAGATTTTGTTTAAAACATTAAGCTGCATGTACATCCTAGAAGAATTTGAACATGGGATCTGAGCTAAGATCTTAAGCAGTCTGAAAGAACACATCAGTCTGACGAATATGATATCCAGAAAAATACAAGTTCTCATTTCAAAGGTAACACACACACATACACGCGCACACACACACACATACACACACACACATACATATATATGTATATAAATCTGTATGGCATATTTGCTGTGCAGGCCTAGACTCCTTGTGAAGTTGTTTTTCAGTATAGCAAATTAGAAAAACATGCCCAGAATTAAAGGTTACTTAATCGGGTTGAAGCAGTAACTTCAATTTCAGCAACTCCCTCCCACTATGTTACATCTGATAATGTACCCAAGTCCAAACAGAAACTTAGTTCAAAAAGATGTTTGGTCCTTGAATGTAAAATGACACTTGGCTTACACAATTAGCCAGGTAATACATATCCTTCCAAGAGAAGCAATTTTTACCGCAGAATAATCTGCATTTTACTAATCTCTGATTGTTAAGTTTTACTTGCTGAAACTTTTCCATATGGCTTTTTGAATACCACTGACCTGTATTTAATTACCACAGAAGGATATTAATGAAGAGGTTGGAAATTTGGCCCAAGCCCTGTTCCACAGTTTGGACAGTATGATGGAGATAGAGCCAATGAGCAGAACATTTCTGTCAATACGCAGCTGTGCCATTTCACACACAGAAAGCAGCGGCAAAAGAAGAGTAAACAGACCCATAGAAATAAAACACAGAACTATTTCTGAATTGTCCATAAATTTCTAAAATAATATGGTCATAAAGTAGCACTGAGTGAAGTGAAACACTGGTTTGCCTACCTACAGGACAGTCGAACATGAATTGGTGGAGTAGTCCTTGTAATCGTTTTTATTAAGCTGTAAGATGCATGCCCAGAAATGCGAAGTGTGCTTCCCAATTTGAAAGGCAAAACATGATACTGAGCAGAGTCAAGGCAAGGGTAGGCAGCTTGGAGTGCAGAGGATGTGAGGAAGCTAACGTGGGTGGGAAAGCATATGTTGCTGCCTGGATGAGGAAGTGGTACACCACAGTTACTTCATAAGTGCAGGGGCTTTATAAACTAAATCTCCCAGGGACTGTTTTAAACAGACAAAGAATGACACGCAGCCCTGACAGGCTTTCAGTATTGTTTGAGAAGGCTGGTTGCCTTCTAAAAACACTGGACTGCCACTTGTACTTTTTCCAAAAATGCCTATTTTTAATCTCAACCTCCTCATATAAACAGTGGGCAGATGCACCATGCACCAAGCTCTGTTTTGTCTAGCATGAAATTAATGGCTTCCTCAGTCTTACCTGACAATGGAAAACATATTCTGGTGTGGTTTTCTTGAACTTCATGTTCCATACCAAGGCTACCCCATCAGGCTCATGCGGAGCATCTTCATTATTGTTGTAAGATGCAACCATCAACTCAGGGTACTAGAAAGAAAAAGAAAAAGCAAGTGAAATAAGATAGATGATGAAGAACCTAGGCAAAATCAGATGAGACAGAAATAATCTCACACTATATGTGCAATATCTGGTTTTAATTACATTAAACACTAAGTCCAATCACAGTATTCAGCTTAATTTTGGTTTTATATTTTATTTGTCCCTGGCATCCTTAAAGCCCCTGCTCCTTCCTCTCTATCAGTTATTCTCAGATACCACAAAGGTAATGTTATTTTCTGCAGGTAATTCTCAGACAAGACAACTAGCAGGATATTCATAAAGGGAATGCAAAGCAAGGAAGATGAAAAATCTGAAAGCTTGTGTAATTCCAATATATTTGCTTAACCATTTCTTCGGGGACAAACCGTTGTCTTAATTGATTTTGATAATAGAAACACTATGACCATAGTGTTGACTTGCTTTTATTCTGAAATTCACAGTTTTTTCAGCATCCATGAAAACTATTCTTTCTTATTTCATTATGCACTCTTCCTCTTCGCTTATGTGTAGAATCAACTTGAAAGCTCTTCTTGATGATTCAAGTAGCAAACAAAATTTTTCTTCACAGAAGCTCAGTTTTGCAAGATGATGAGGTCATCTTGTAAAGCACAGGGTGACCTCGAAGTCCGCTGACTCAGTAAGATTGATGCAATGAGCACTCTAAAATCAGATCCATATTTTCTTGTACACCCATTATCCACTGATGTATAGAAATAGGTATGCAACACACACATATGTATTTGCTCTGTTTATATGTATACACATATATACACACACACAAAATATCATATATGAAAAATCAGATTTTCACATTCCGTTGATGACCTTGTATCATTTCAAAACAACGTAAGAAGTAAAAATTTGCCCACAAAACATCAATTACTTTCTGCCTATACAATAGCACCCAGTTCTCCACTCTCACATATTTGACACTAGGCACCTCTGGTAGACTCTGTCCTTCCCTCTAAATAGTCAGAGTAAGGCAGTGGACCTTATGGCATGTCCACAGAAAAGCACATGGCTTCTGCAGACCAACGACCCAGCAGCCCAAGCTCTGCAGGACCCACGCCCTCCTCTTGTAAACTAGGAATGCTTTCCCTCAAAATTTCTCAATGATCTCCACAAATAATTGTCACTTTTTGTCTTTCCTAGGTAAATTCCTGCCAAACCATTCACCACTTTATAGGGGAACAGCTGGTAGATGTAAAAGAAGTGGAACAAAGAAACTGCCAATTGTACTATTGGGAGATGTGAATTTGGTCCACACCAGGCATTTTAAAAATAAAAAACCCCCTCACCACTCTTTATATCATTATTAATGGGGTTTGAACCTCTCTGCTCTCAAAATCCATTTGGAAGAAATAACGCACACAGCTATAACTTTTGCCATCAGCAGCTGTTCTTTCCCACTTTGTGTACACATCCATGGATAATACATCATGGACCTGATGATTTTTCTATTCAAGCTCATCGTTCCAAATGAGCCTGGACCCACGTGTGGGAGAACCAGCAATGACACGTGGCCACATTGCTGCCTCTTTCCCATTTTGGGGCGGTCTGACTGGGTTCTACCTACATCCTGGCAGACCCTGGCTGCTGACACAGCTTGTAAGGACAGTTTAGCACTCAAATCACTTGCATGGGATTTAGAGCATGCACCAGACCAGTCACCTCTTCTCCCTCCTCAAGAACTGAGGGAGACCTGAGGGTGGCTTAATCCCACACCTGAGACACCACCTCTCTGGACACAGTTGTGCCAGCCTGCCCTCCGCTGCTCTCATCCATCTCACCCCGCTCTTCTCTCTCTTTCCTGTGACAGAGATTACAACCACTTCTGAACAGTGAGCTCAGCTTCTCCTTTGAACCCTTCCATCCTGTGTAGGCCCAGGTCCAAGTAAACAGCGTGCACAGTAGACTTGTGTCAGGGCATCTCGTTTTGGCTGAACAGGTTAGGTACCATTCGTGCGAGCAGCTGAGCCAACAGTCGTGACGGGGCAGATACCTTGGCAGGCATAAGCAACTAGCCCTTCCACCAGCATGACTGTAGCCAGCTAGGGCATGTGATCAGGTCTGAAGCACCAGTTTAGAGGCACTTTGGGGTTGGTTCACGCTCCTGGAAAGTTTAGCGAGCATGTTCTGGTTGGCAGCATGTCTGGCCATAAACAGTGACTCAAATATTGCTGGTCTATGTGTAGGTTTTGCAATCACAGTTTATGCATCTGACTGGAAATACAGTTTCAAGTTTACACATACACTGGGGTCATACCTAGCTGGCAACACCACTATGAGGCTTTTTGACTCTTAAAAAAACTGAGCTAAATGCAGTACCCTAAATCCACGCTGGCACTACACACTTGCCACTTCAATCTAATTCCATTTACAGAATTTTGGTCCTCACCAGGTGCCCAGCTGTCCTGTGACTGCAACTGAAAACAATGTGGAAATGGTGCTGTGGGAAACAGCATTCAAGGCTGCTGCCTGAAAGTCAAGAGAGACGCAGCAGTATCCCCGAGACCGTGGTTTTCTTGGCTTTAGATGAGCTAAGTTACCTCCTCATGGACAGAGCAAGGTGATCCCACTCTCTGTGTTTACACTCAGTCTGTTGGGCCTTCCCCTTAGATCCCTGATGAAGCATCTAAGCCGTTTTCCCTTTGCTCTTCAAAAGAATCAAGGGGCTAGTGAGTTAGCTTTAATAGTATGAATGATCCCACATGTTGTACATGTGACTGGGAACAGAATAACTTGTTTAATCAATGCATCAAGGTCCTTTGTTTGATTAAGCTTCTATTTGCCTTCAGGCTGTTTTGCAGCAACAGTTTTATCGCAGAAAATTGAGCAATGTTTTCTGCAGTTCCCATGATTATTCAAGTTATCCCTTGGCATACTGGGCGCTGCCATGTCCTGGAGCGTGAGTGAGAAGTGGAGCTAGTGGTTAGTGGAAATACCTCCGTCCGGCTCCAGCTCCTGCTGCATGATACACCTCAAAGCAGGCAAGAGAGGAGACAAATCCCTCCTCCCAAGCTAGTGTGGGGCGATGTGCAGAAGCCCCCAGGCATGGAGAAGCCACCGGGGCAGAGAAGCCCCTCCTGGGGTGCCAGGGAGCTGAGCGTGAAGAGTTAATGCAGGGGAAGGCAGGAGGGGCCACCCTGGAACAAAGAGGTGGGAAGCAGAACATGCCAGCGAGCCCCAGGGGCTGAGCAATTACATTTGGCAGTGCTCTTCTGAGGCGGCTTTTTTTCTTGCTGCCCTGGGAATACAGTAAGAGCTGCCTGTTAGGAAAATATCAGATAAGAATTCCATGTAATTTCCAGCCCCTGAACAAGTGAACAACCTAAGATAAGTGTTTCCTCAGGCTTATATTTGATTTCTGTGGAAATCCATATGTGCTTAAAGGCCACCCACGTCACACCAGTGCATACCTGTTATTAAGCTGATATTTTGCGTGAAAGCAAAGGGATAAATCCTTCATTTCACACATGGGGCATGAGCTGGATATTACAAGAAGCCTCTCTGCAGCTGGCTGTTGTGCTTCACACCGGGTCAGACAGCCAGATCTGCACCGCCTACCTGCGTTGCTCGGTGAGACCCTCCCAACTCCTCTCCTCCCTGCTGCCTGCCATGTCCTCTGTGCAGTCAGCTGCCACCTTACCTGAGAAGTACCTGGAGGGATGGAAGCAGCCCTGCTGCCATTTCAAGGGGAAGGAGAGAAGGATGGATGTGAGAGTCACCGTACTCTTTATCCACTGCCTCTCCCCAGCTCTCATGCACCATTTATGCATTTGGCCTTAAACACATGCCATCTCCACATGCAACACCTAACATGGTGCAGAAAGAGCAGCTGCTTCTAAGATTAGGCTAAGCAAAGCTTGTTCTCAGCACTGGGCTGAGCAACATCTACAGCATCTTTGCTACCCACACCAGGCTGCATCAGGGCTCTGGACATACCAGCGCATGCCTGAGGCTGGGTTTGGGGCCAACTAGGCAGACTGGCTTGCGTTTGTATTTTTCAAGCCTATGTCCTCTTGGAGCAGTTTCATTATATCTGTATTGTGGACCTTGGAGTAGAGTCTCCCTGGTTTCTTCCCCAGGGAAACCAGCTGCTTTGCTCCAGGCTGGAACCTAGGAACAGGCCAACAGGGATGAAGCAGAAAGGATGAGTGTGGCTAGAGCGAAACTGGGACTGAATGAATTTGACAAGACCTGTGGTGATGTGTGTGTGCTAATCCCAGCTCTCCAGCAGAGTAACTAATTAACCTGGTTTCTGTGCTTTGCTGATGCGGCTGTATTGGTTTTGGGAAGCTTAAGCAGCTCTTATCGTCAGTTTTATTTTGCAATATGACAATGCTTTGTGGTGCGCAAAAACTGGATATGTTCCAGGCATGCTGGTTTAGTGTGCCCCCTGGCCAGCTGCAGCCTCCTCTTCCACCGCTTGAAGAGAGGACCCAGCATTTTTTGAAAGACCTCTTTTCAGTCTTTTCAAGTTGTTCAGATACTTTCACATTTTGAGTTTTAGTATATTAGAAAAATAAATTATATCCCTCACTATTCTTATTTTTTATTTTAGTTATTATTATGTATAACTATTTATTAAATCAACTGCTACATATTTAGTAAATTATTTTAAATTGGTTTAATTTTAAACCTTTTGTCCTAAAAAAATTTCCATGTCCCAAAGGAGTGGAGTGGGGCAGAAAAGTAGACTCCTTCCTCTTAGTAGGTTTGTTAACCTATAGTTTTAATACAACATCCTGGTTTTGAAGACCAAGAAACATATACAAAAAAATGACAGCTTCATTATTGCCCACTACTATTCCTTACAGAGAAACATGCATTCACTCATTTAGGGCCCTGCTGTTAGCTAAAAAATAACATCATAGTCTGCAGAATGAAGGGCAAATGGAGGCTGGCTGTATTTTTTTACAGAGAAGTTGGAAGGGATATGGAAACATATCTCCTGGCTTCATATCTTACCTGAAGAGACCAATCCATACAGGTGACAACACGATGCTTTGACCAGTGCTCATCATAAAACTGACGGTTAAAGGAAAGGTTGGCTCCTGCTTGAACATCTCTGTGTGAATTCGAACAAAGTGACACTTTTTGAAGTACCAGCATTCAAATGCTGTGAAAAGCAATGCAAAAATTTCTGACTGCTACTTCTCAAACCTCTGCCCAGCCTGGGGAAGTCTGCCACCTTGATTTAATTGCTCTCACTGACTGTCTTGCTGATAACAAATCTGCACCAAGGAACAGATTTTACCTCTGTTTCACAAAACCACATTTCTTAATTCCCCACCACCTTCCTGACTCTTCTGGGTCACCCTGGGCAACCTCTGCCACCTTTGTCTCTCAGGACCAAACCTGGCCCTGGCATTCAGCTCCCCCTTTTCTGGATCTTCACCTCCAAGCTATTACCAAATCTCTGTTATTTTTGATTCCTGAAATCTTAAAGTTACAGCACCTCCTCCCAGCGATGGAGATGGCACATGCCTTCTGGCACCATTAAGATGGGCTGAAGCACAGTGCTGGTCCAATGCTGCCACACTGACGCATTTAGCCGATCACAGGGGTGATGCTCTAGAGCAACCTTCAGAAAGTAACTTCAGTGTGACACAGCTACTGATTTGCCATGAGGCTTCAATGGATATGCAGCTGTTGACATCCAAATACTTCCTCTCGTACTAACAAATTTTGCTGCTTCTACTCCCCTATCAACTGCTGAATACACAACCTGTCACCTCTCATCTCACACTTTTAGATTGCAAACACTTTGAGAGATCATAATTTTCATCCACACAATGCATAGCACAGTGGGATCCATTACAGACCTGACACAGTAGTAGAATATAAACAACACCAATTTGAATTTGTAAAAATATCATGATACAAGCACGCTGGAACGTACACACGCACATCTACATATCCATGTGTATGCACACATGTATCTATTTCATTTATTAATGTTTTTCTTCAGAATTTGAAATTTCATCCCAAAAAATGAAACAAAAAAATTAAACTGCCTGCATAATATGTCAAAGGAAAAAAACCCAGAGCAATAAAGCATGAAGCTATTTCACAAAATAATTCAGGCTAACAAAGTGACACAGGCCTTCACAGAGAGGTTTTAAACTTTACTTAACTATAAAAATGTTTAGCTTAGTTTTGAAATCAAGGCTTCCTGACACTGGAATTCTTTTTATAAAGGTTATTTTACAAAAGCAAACAAACCCCAGACTGACCCATCTTTCTCTTCTACATCTCTACCACTGTAGTCGAAGAAGATGTCTGAATCTTCAGCCAAAGCTCGCTCAATTACACGTATTGTCCGGTCAAAAAATATCAGGAATTCTTCTGAATGGAGAACTTGCTGTTTTTCTTCTTCTGTCAGTTCTCTAGGAGGAGCTTGGAAAATGAAAAGATGTAGTTAGGAGTATGACATTTCACCCCTTTCCCCATGAATCAACATCTTCAGTGGGTTTCTTTTGACGTGAAAGCTTGCCGTAGCAATGTCAGGACAAGAATCAAAGCTTTACTCTTAAAATCATGACTAAGTACTTTTTAGTATATCTAAACATACGCCTGTATATTCCCAGAATGTGGCATTTACATAGAAGAGATCCTATATCTGATATATTTATTATTCTGAAATTGAAAATACTTAAACCCCCCAAATTAAATAAACACCGTGTTCCTATTTCAGGAAATGGCTGTGACTGACATTTAGGCAATACCTAACTTGAAAAAGCAGAACACTTATGTAACAGGGGACCTGTCAGGGGAGCCAAAGATAAAATAATCTTCTTAACTTATACTACAGTTCTTTGTGTTAAAAGGGCTCACATAATCTCTCCCTTCACTTCTTTCCATTGGTGTCACTGATAAATTCTGTCTCTGCTTTAGAGCTTTTGTGAAGCAATGAAGTAAATAACCAAAGATATTCTCTAAGGCAGCAAAGTTGAAAGCAACCGACCAAACACCAGTTTCTTTAAGGCAGTTTTAGTCCTTGCAGAGGAATCCTAAGAGCCAGAGTACCAAATGCCACTGAGCCGTGGCCAAAGCTGCCCTGGGAGAGGGTAGGAGCCATCTCTGGCACTGGTCAGGATAGCCTGGCCCCCACGAGATGAAGTTGCTTCTTTACATGTATGCAGAGATGCTAAACCTTTACTTCCAAACCAATATTTCAAGAATGGCCCTTCATTTGAAAAATACTATCTTTGCAGGATGCACCAATGCTACGTCTCCATCAGTTTAATGACATGTTGGCAAGTTCCAACTCAAATGTGAGGATCAGAGGGAAAGGAAATTGGGATGCTGCTATTGCTATGGAGCAAAATTCTGTTCTCAGTTACACTAGCAGGGTCATATTGGTATTGTGGCAATGTTGTATATCAATTATGACTTTGTCCACATGTGCTTTTAAGCTATCACTTTAGTTATATTTCAGGATTACTTGTATTTCAAAAAATGCCGTTAGTATCTTCACAGTTACACCAAACCAACCTTGCAACTAGCTTAAATTCCCAGCATGAAAAGCTCTGTTGACATCACAGGGATTATGCTAACAGAGAATATTGTTCCAAATTTATAATTAGGTACACAAAGAACATATCATAAAAAGATCTATAGCAAAATTACAGATACTTGTACTTGGAGTTTAACTGTCAATCAAAGGTCTCCTGCATTGGCTTTATACTACAGATTTGAGGTGTTCAGTTGTGCAAATGACCTTGCAGTCTCCCTAGGCCATACTGGTTAAAATACCAGCAGCCAAAAAAAGATAATTCAGCATGGTGCCTCAGAGAACACCCAGTATACATCAAAGTTTAACTCCCAGCCCTGTCATATATATCTTAATGTTTAATTAAACAACAGGTGACACAGTTTAAAGTTGCAGTTCAAAATTATTTTCCAGTTGCTGTGCTGTGCCACACAGCTCCTTTCAGCTATCAGGGAGATGTAGCCCTTGCTCGCTGTCTGATTTTCTCATGGTTCACACTAGACTCATGAGCTCTGGTGCCCAAGTACGACGCCACCACCAGCCCCAGGGGCAAGGACACATTGAGAGGCGCAACAGCAGGCAGGAGTAGTGACATGGTCAGCATTACTGCAGTATTCAGCTCCCCCAGTTTTCAGCGTACTTGCTTTCAGAGCACTCCCTGTGGTTGGGAAAGGCTGTTATCACCACGCTTAGGTTTGTCTCAACTGGTCAAAGTGTTAGCTCTGAAAGACAAAATCTCTGCACAACACCTGGACTAAATATAGAGGGTAGGAAAAATGCAAAAGGTGGAGGAGCAATTTAGCCCTCAGAAAACAAAGCAGCTAAGAAGTTAGAAACTTTAGCCTTTGATGATCTCCTACGGCCTTGGCACTATGCCTCCTACCACCAGGTTAGTGGTCCCTGTGGAGCTCCACACATCCAGAGAATATCTGCGTCCCCCTGCACGGTCCCCCTGAGTAGCAGAGCAACAATTACCAAGGCAGGAGCACAATTTGCCTCTAAGTGCTTTAGACAGAAGCAATGCATGTGGAAAAAAAAAGAATGACTAGCAAAAAGTACAGGTTGACCTATTGCAGCATCCACTACTGAATAGTAATTGGCACAAAGGGAACTCATCTGGCAAGGAAGCCTGTAATGAGGCAATATCCCACTGTCACCACTAAAGCATCGCTTTCCGAGAATCAAAGACAACAAGCATGACAATGCAGCAAAATGGCATAAAAGGGGAGAAAATAACTGTAAAGGCAACTGGAAAACTCATTTTAAACTGCTCCAAATGGTAAAAATTATTTGCTAAATCAAATCCTCTCTACAGCTTGGAAATATAAATTTATTACTCGGCCATTTGCTGACTCTAACTGGCAAAGAAAACACAACCAAAAATCAATAGAAAGGGAAAAGGCAAAAAATAAACAGCTTGGGAGCTGTGGAGTGTTCACAAGCAATGGAGACACACATGATTGCAGTTCTACCTCAGCAAAATCTCCCTTGCAGTTAGCAATGGTCTGTGGGAGGCCAGCAGTCTATTAAACCCTCTTCGGCATCAGAAACACCTTGGCTAAAGTTTGTAGGGCATAAATCAGCTTACCTCATTCATCTGACTGACACACCAGATGCCCCCTGGCGATATTAAGCTTCATATTTTAACCTTATTTTCTTCTTTCATTCGGCTGCCTCTGAAGTTTTATTTGAGGCAATCTCTTCTTACAAGAATGTTAACATCATTACTTTTTCCAGTGTAAAACATTGCTGTAACTACTGCAAATACATGAAGTATAAGCAAAAAAACCCAAAACAGACAGGCTTGTTCTTTCAAATATGAAGATTTTCTAACCATTTATCTTTCAGAGCCACTTCCATTTTCTCCTTGTTCCTTCTCCCTGTCTGTCCATTACCTCGAATAAAATAAAAAGAATCTATGTAATTTTCTGCAATTTTTCTTCCTATCTGGGAGCTTACAGTTACTTTGATCTCAGCTTTCAAGACACACAGGCTCTCTTCAACGAAAACTCTGAGAAACATAAGTAGCTGATCAAAGTATTTTTTGTTTTGTTTTGTCACAGAGACCTATGTGATGTGACAATATCTTCAGACATTCCCTGTAAGAATACAGCATTTGTCTTCAAGTATCTGCTTTCCCTGGTGTAAAAACCAAACAAACCACATCTAACCTTCCGTGTCTAACAGAGCCTGGTGCGATGCTTCGCTTACCAGTTACATGCTTATTGCCTGGAGTGCAATGAAAGCTCCCGCAAAGGAAGACCCATGTTTTGCTCTTGTTTCTATACCGTAGCTTCGTAATGAACTATTGTGCCTGTGCTCTGCTTCCCGCCCGGAGGAGCTGAACCCATCCGTGGCCCCGCACAGCTCACATCAGGAGGCCCCACGGTGCAGCCACCAAGTTCTGCCTAACAGGGCCACTGGGCATCCTGTCTATCCACGGACCCACTGAAACATCAATGAGGTCATGTACCCACAAACAGAGTGCTGTCCAGGTGCTCTGGGGTTATGAGGTCAACAACATGTATCAAAGAAGCCCTGTACTCATGTTCATGTATAATACTGTATAAAATAAAATGGAATTTACATTTCAAATTAAAACACTGTACAGTTATACATGCACAGAGGACACCGCAGGGGAAGAAAATGCGAGGTATATCCATAATGAAAGACATTATACACTTCTGCATGAGCAAAAATGTCTAGAATATGCAACAAAAATTGAATGTGACATGAAAAAACCAGATTTATTCAACACTTATTTCTGAAAAGTACAAGCATTTTTTTATTTCACATGTGATTTAACATGATTCTCAGAAATACCATATTTCACATCAGGTCCTTTGTCCACAAAATTCCTTGGACAAGACAGAAAAAAAACCTGATATGAACACTTTTCCTTGGATATTTAGGAACTAAGATAAAAAATGCTGCAGACTTGCTCGTACCTGGCAGAAGCAGGTTTGTAGTAAATATAATATAAATAGTTGTGATAACAGTGCAGGATTAAATTCACAAATATTTAAATACCAGGATTCAAGTCTGTTCCCAAGGGAGCCAAAAAGATATTTAAAAAAAAACCCAGAAAAAAGACCGACATTTAAATAATAGACTATAAAAAATATTCTCCTGGAACCTAAGCAATTGTAAAAAGCTGACAAAAGAAATGAAGTCCATTAAAAGCAAAAAAGAAAAAAGAACAGAAAGAGTAAGTGAATGAAAGAAAGGGTGAACTAATAAAAACAGTAAAGCAGGAAGCAGCCTTGTTATGAGCCCAGAGATATAACAAGAGACAGAAGGAGATTAGTAAAACCCTTTTAAGAGCTGTATTATTTCTTTCAGCATGTATTTAAACCCATGTAAACTTAGACGTGCTGATGACTGAGGATGGTAGAAATGTACAGTGTGAGAGCTGCAAGGTGCTAAGGGGCTCTCAGCAGCTTTTAGTCCTTGTCTGCTGATAGCCTGCGATCCTCTTGTTTTTCTTGCGCTTCTCACTTTCATGTCCTGGTTGTGTTTGGTTTAAAACGCAAGTCCTTGCATAGCACAATTGCTGAATATGTAAAGGGAGATTTCAGGGTGCATGTAGGGATTTTTCAGTTCTGGAGTAGCAGGGTCCAGAGCCTTAAAATCGAAACTGTGCCAGGCAGGGCTGTTCCCATTGATCATGCTTCTCCAGGGGCTGTGCTGAGCACCATCCCTGAGCACACTTGAGCCGGGCTATCAGGATGGATCGGCACACCCGAGCTCGCTGTGGTGTCGGTGGCAGTGAAATCGCGGCGTTACAGGCTATTACAAACCCCAAAGAGTTCACAGGGGCAAGGCTGTCCTGCTTCTCTGATACTGAAGCCTGAGCTGGCAAGAGCTAAACCGTCTCTCCCACCACAGCCTGTTGTGTGGACATCTGAGCCCCATGCACAGGGCCAGGGCAGGAGTGGGCACAGCAGGTCTTTGAAGCTGCAGATCCCAGCCTCCCCCATCACAGCCTTTCATGCAGGTTTCTGTGGATATATCCATGGCTTCAGATAAATGCAGATTGAGGCCCACTTTCAAGACCCAGCCTGTCCCGTTGTTCATGTGGTTTCAACTGACACAAAGAGGCGCCTTAGGTGGACCTCCAGAGCTCTCTGGTGGTGGAAAGCCCCAACCCACTTGATGCCACAGTTTGGGACCAGTCTCTTGTTTACATGGTCAGGAGAGGCTGGGAACAGGCAGAGCCCAGCCCAGTTCACCAGCAGGTATTCCACACTCGGCTCTTCCAGGGACGGTGGGGAGACCATGCACCTGAGACATGGGTGACAACAGGCAGCCCCGTGGAAGAAACACAAGGGGGTCCCAAGGCTTCGTATGCTTCAAACGGTCAACAAGCCAGGTCTTCACCTCCCACTCCAGAAACACTCTGGGGGGCTCGAGCTGCTCCCCTGCCCATAGCACCTCCATGGCACTGAAGTGCCGCAAGAGTTGTTGTGCCAGGCAGGCTGCCCTATTGCAGGTGCACTGTGTGCCTGCTGAATAATTCCACCAAACCCCGCAGAGCAACTCTGGGGTGTGCAGGGGGAAGACGAGGAAATTAAGCATGCAATAAATGTCTGCAGAATTAAATTGGACTACCTATAAACCACAGAGAAAAAAAATCACATTTCCTCTTAAAATACCATTATAAAAATAGAGCACTCCTGTCCTGTTTGCTTGTGGAGAGGGAGACTGAACAGACTGGATCCAATCTTTACTTTTCATCCTGATCTATTTTTGAGTTATATTCATGAAAAAATTGTCTGCCTTTCTCTCCCCTCACTTCTCTCTCCCATGGTTTTTTTCTTACACTCCTATAACTCAAAAAAGGCCATGCTGATTTTTTTTAATCTGTTAAAAAATGTGCTCCCTGAGCTGAAACCAAATTTCAGCCCAGAGCAAATTTTTACGACTGGGTTATAAATCCCTGAAAAACAGGATTCATAATGGAAGTGCTGACACAGCCTTAACTACTATATAGCAGTGTGAATGGCGCCACTATAATATCTATTAGAGATTCTTTAAAAAGTTTGCAAAATATTGTCTTGCCTTGCAGAGAAAAAGAAGCCAGAGTACTTAATGCCAACATAAACATGCTTTTAACCCATTATGTGCTAATTTGCAGAAAAGCTATTAATTCTGAGTAGGCACACAGAGTGCAGCACCGACAGGAAATGTTCTTCTAAACTCCTGTTTGACTTGTAACATGGTTTTAATCACTTCCATGAAACACAAACGATGGCTTCAAACTCTGAATGTTGCTCAGAACATGAGAAGGGTGATTACAACAGAGACGAAAACAGGATTCTGTTGGCCAAAGGGCTAAAGCCAACAGGGAGAGAACGACACCAAATGTTAAAAATGGGACTCAGTTCCCTGTCAATTTGGGGATGACTGCTTCATTTGATTCACAGCATTTAATGCCAGTCATCAGCACGCCACTATTTTATCCGTCACAACATGTACTGCAGGTCAAGTTCACTTTCTATCAGGCAATGAGCATGTTTTCTTCTTCCTTGAACCCAGTCAAGTGTTAGCACCTCCCAAAGCCAAGCCGGTTCTGCTAAAACAAGCTGTGCCTTGCTTTTACAGCCTGCAGTTTGTGTGTCTGAGACTAGTGCTAAACTAGCCCAGTTGATCTACTGTTCCTGGGGGGGTCTGCTAGGCAGAGAAGGGGAGCACTGCCCCGAGACTAAAACACAACAAAGAAATAAAAGATGTTGGCATTGGTGCTCGGTCAGCTAAGTACATAAGAGGCTAACTTGAAAGCCCACAAAAAAGTGAAATAAATCAGTTCAGGAATGTATTTAGATTTTTTCTTTTTCTCTTCATGGAGGAGTTTGTGCTTTTTTCCCAGGTATAAGTGCTAGCATTACTTTTACATGGAAATAAATGGGAGTGAGATCAGCTGTAAGCTGAATACCAGAGGGACATTCAGCAACTCAGGACAGTGCATAAGTGCCGTGATATCAGTTTTTATGGCTTTCTGTTGCCATCAGTAAGAGATACTGTGTTAGGTCCAGTGACTGTTAGAGCCCATATGTGAGTTGACCCCACAGTTCTGGGAGGAAGGATAATTTTCAGGAAAAAGTAAGTTTTTCTGTGTTGCCATGTTTCTTGCTCACATCTACAGTTCTGCCTTTACAGACTCTTGTGTGACTCCTGTTCCTGCTGTCACTGCTGCTCCCCTCTGCCCACAGCAACAGTGGCTGGGGATGGGGGGAGAAGCAGAAGGATGAGGAGCGGGAGTGACTTCCCCTCTCTGTGTTTCTACAAGGACCTAGTGAGCAATGGACACTGCAGGATTTATGGCATGGGTGATTTCTATGATGATCTTAAGAGGGAAGAAAGATCCATTTATAATCAAAACAGCATGACTGGTACTACAACTCACTACAGTGTGTGAGGATAGCGAATGTGGACACTATATACTAGACTCAGGTTTTTTGGGCACTGATGTAAAACATGCCAGGCTACCCTGGACAAGAAAGGAGCATCCACTGCTGTATTCACAGGTAATGATTTCATGGGCTTCTCTGTAAAATGATTCTGTATATTCTCCGTAGTGAGACTACCTTGTGAAAAACAAAGGCAAGGTCACAGAATCATCCTGATAGTTATCACCATAGCAAGAAGAGGCTTAGGCCCTACCTGAGGAAGTAAGTTACCTCAACTCTAGATATGAAGAGAGCAGACTTCAGGTTGCTCAGGGAACTACTTAGTAAGGTCCCCTGGGGAAAAGCTTTTGAAGGTGCTGAGGTCCATCAGTGCTGGTCACTTTTTAAGTACCACCACCTAAGAGCACAGGAGTAGGCAATTCCAAAATGTAGGAAGTCAAGCAGGTGAGGCAGAAGGCCAGCTTGGCTGAGCAGAGATGATCTTCTAGAAATAAGGCGAAAAAAGAAAGTATATGGCCAGTGGAAACAAGGTCAGGCAACATGAGAGGACTATAGAGATGCTGTTTGCCACTGTAGGGAAGAAATTTGTGCGGCCAAAGCTCAATTAGAGTTGAAGCTGGCCAGCACTGTGAGGGGCAATAAAAAGGGCTTTTTAAAATATGCTAATTGCAAAAGGCAGGCCAGAAATAACATTGGCCTGTTACTCGATGAGCATGGTCCCCTCACAAACAGGGACATAGACAAAGCAGAGACATTTAATGCTTTCTTTGCCTCAGTCTTCAACACCGATGGTGGGCTCTGGGGGTCCCAGAGACTAGAGAACCGTGACCATGGGAATGATAAACTCCCAGTCAACCCTGAACTAGTGCAGGACTTGGTGCTCCAGCTGGATCCCTGTAAGTTGATCGGGCCTGATGAGATTCATCTGAGGGTACTTAAAGAGCTGGCTGATGTCATAGCAAGACCTCTCTCAATGATTTTTCAATGCTCTTGGGAATCTGGAGAGGTCCCAGTTGACTGGATGCTGGCAAACATTGCCCCAGTCTTCAGGAAGGGCAACAGGGATGACCCTGATAACTACAGGCCTGTCAGTCTCACTTCTGTGCCTGGCAAAATTATGGAGAAGATTATTCTGGGAGTTATTGAAAAACACCTGAAAGACAACACAGTCATTGGTCCCAGCCAGCATGGGTACCCGAGGGGAAAGTCCTGCTTAATAAACTTAATTTCTTTCTATGACAAGGTCACCCACCTAGTTGACCAAGGGAAGCCAGTCGATGTAATCTTTTTGGATTTCAGTAAAGCTTTACAATACTGTTCCTCACAGTATCTTCCTGGACAAAATGTCCAGCATACAGCTGGATAAACACATAATGCAATGGGTGAGCAACTGGCTGATGGGTCAAGCTCAAAGGGTCATAGTAAGTGGGGTTACATCGGGCTGGTGGCCAGTCACTAGTGGGGTTCCGCAGGGATCCCTCTTAGGGCCAGTACTCTTTAATGTCTTCATAAATTACTTGGATGCAGGACTGGAAGGAATACTAATTAAGTTTGCTGATGACACAGAATTGGGAGGAGCTGTTGACACTCTCGGGGGCAGAGAGGCCCTGCAGAGAAATCTGGACAGACTGGAGAGCTGGGCAATCACCAACCATATGAAGTTTAAAAAGGGCAAGCACCGGATTTTGCACCTGGGGCACGGCAACCCTGGATGTACATACACACTGGGGAATGAGAGGCTGGAGAGCAGCCCCGCAGAGAGGGATCTGGAGGTTCTGGTCAATGGCAAGTTGAACATGAGCCAACAGTGTGCCCTGGCAGCCAAGAGGGCCACCCGTGCCCTGGGGTGCATCAAGCACTGCATTGCAGCCGGTCAAGGGAGGTGGTTGTCCCGCTCTACTCTGTGCTGGTGTGGCCTCAGCTCGAGTGCTGTGTGCAGTTTTGGGCACCACAGTATATTAAGGATATAAAGCTACTAGAGAGTGTCCAGAGGAGGGCCATGCAGTTGCTGAAGGGTTTGGAGGTGAAGCTGTATGAGGAGCAGCTAAAGTCACTTGGTTTGTTCAGCCTAGAGAAGAGGAGACTGAGGGCAGACCTCATGGCGGTCTGCAGCTTCCTCACAAGGGGAGGAGGAGGGGCAGGCGCTGATCTCTTCTCTCTGGTGACCAATGACAGGACCCAAGGGAATCGCAGGAGGATGTGCCAGGGGAGGTTTAGGTTGGATATTAGGAGAAGGTTCTTCACCCAGAGGGTGGTGGAGCACTGGAACAGGCTCCCCAGGGAGGCAGTCATGGCACCAAGCCTGACAATATTCAAGAAGCATTTGGAGAAAGCCCTCAGACACATGCTGTGAATTTTGGGGGTTGTCCTGTGCAGGGACAGGAGTTGGACTCGATGATCCTTGTGGGTGTCTTCCAACTCAGGACATTCTATGATTCTACCTTTCAAGAGGGTAAACAGCATTGTGAGCAGCCTTGGCGATACAGAGCTAAGAAATGCTGGAGAAGAAACTAATTTCCTCTTACACTGGAGCTGCTGATTGTTCAGCTCTTTTCCCCCGCTCCACACAGGGGTGAGCACTGACTGCTCAAAGCGACACACCAGAATAGCCAATACTCTAGTAAATTCCCAGATGAGGAAGACCAAATTTCACATCCCTCTTCTAATTATGAAAACTAGAACGGGTCCAAGAAAAGCAAACAAGAGACACACAGTATAACTACTGTCCAGTGCTGACATGTACCACTTCGACATGTGTCTCTTGTCTGCACCAGAAAGCAGCAGTAACCTGAATTTTTGTCTCTTGTAACCCTGGAAAGTGTCTCAATCCAGAGAAATGGATAGAAGGGCTGGACCTGCCTGGCTTCAGCTTTGACCTTAAGTTCCCTGGGGGCAGCTCCTACAAAAAATTTTGATTTTGACAGTCAACATTTTCCAGTGAAATGGTTTTCTGCTGCAAGATTCCTAACCACCACTAGGTTTAAGTTTGCCCCCTCTCAAACAGGCAGACAGTAACGGGCTCTAAGTACCTCTGAAGACCAACCAACTTTATGGAGCCACTGGAATGCCTGGCATTTGTGTTTTAAATCTTTCATGTAAGCAGGCTATTTGAGCCAGAGGACAAGTAAGCACCAGTCCTGGAATCCAAGAACCTCTACTTTGTTCTGAAATTATGAGGACATGTTGCTTCTTCTAAACAGCTGAAGTCTTATACCTTTCACAACCTTCTCAGACCTACCAGCTGGGTCACTAGGATACAATTTTCTGCTTTTATGCCACTCATGTGGTTCTGAAGCAATAAAACTGGTGACTGTTTCGATTTCACAGTGTTCTCAATAATGGAAACTACCTATCAGAATAACTACTTGCAGGATTCAGTCCTTTAGAGCTGTAACAAAATCCTTTTAATTTTTTAAAGTACCTTCTTTCACTTCCTGCTTCTGGTCTTGATTTTCCGTCTCCAAGTCATCCTGTGCTTTTGGCTCCACCATCTCTTCATCATCTTCATCCTCTAAAAATAAGGAAGAAAAAGATTTGTGAGATTCACCTCTTTAAGGGGGAGGGAAGTAACGTATCTTCTTTATGATTATAAACTGGTAGTAAAAACAGGTAAAGCAAAGTGCAGAATAAATGGAAACATCTACATTTATACTCAAAGTTAACACACAGAAATTTCCCCCTCAGACTGCAAGATAATCTGCTAACACAGGGCACCTGCCACTTGTGCTCCCTGTGGCAACTTCCCATCTCAGATGTCAGCTGAATATCTCCCTGACCTCAGAGATGACTTCTTGGATGGCATAAGAACAGATGCAAATATGTTTCAGCCTGGCAGCTATTCCATGGTTGGGACACCTGCTATCCAGACACCTCATTTCCAATTCAATTCTCACCAGATTAATTTGCCTTTTGACCTACAGGAAGGGGTTAAATAGAAATCTGACCTCAGGTCAGATGCCACTAGCAAGCAAACAAGCATGGTACAGTTCTGAAAAGTCATCACCATCAACTGGGGGAACACAGCAACCAAAAGTGGCATTTGGAGCTTAAGAACCATTCTTGCATTAATACGAATTTAATGAACACTAAAATTTGACACATGTCAGTTACTACTGCCAGATGTTTTAATGACCTTTCCCAACCTATGCAAATGCCTCTCTCCCTTCTCCTCTCTCCCCACACTCAGATGTTCTCATTATATTCAGGAGGGCAAACCATTCATTCCTTGATGTCTGTCTGAAGTTACAAGGGTTCTGATTGTCAAGACCAAAACATAGTACAAGCAGAGCTGGAAAGACAGCGATGCACCAAAATGGCTCAAAGCCTACCTAACCCTCATTACTTGTTCCCAGCTACAGCAACGTGATTCAGTCTCCAGTGGCCAGGGCCAGGACCCAACCCTCTCACACTTATGAGAGGGTAGGGATGCTCAGCCTTCCAGATTCAGTGAACTATGAAGACTGAAAATAGACCTGGTCCTAAAAGAGTGAGGAACAGTAATTAACAAATAGGATGAGCAAATCTGTGTGCTATTATTTGGAGTGATTCTGGAGCTTGATGCACCATCAAGGCATAGCAAACCCTGGGTCAGTCTATCGCATGAGAGAACACATGTTGTCCCAGCCCCAGGGCATTCAGCCGCCAGCAAAACCACTGCAGTTCCTTCAGGGCTTTCTGAGCAATCTGCCTGTCACCACATGGTTCCTTGCAACATGGCGCTTCTCCAGGCACACTCCCTGCTCTAACACTGCTGTGTTAACACGGCCTGGAAGTGGGCAGGGGACAACATGTCACACTTCTCCAACTGCTCGGCTACTGGCACCTTCTTCTGCAAAGGCTGGCTGCAGTCAGTCCTGGCTTCTTGGGGAGATGTTGGTGCTGACAGGTTGCATTCAGCCAACAGTAACATGCAGCTGTATTTTGTTTTCAATAACATAATAGGCACCATACTATTCCCACCACGTTGCCTACCCTAGGACTTCTCCCCCTAGAAGCCCACAGAGCGCATGTTGCTAGCTGACATTTTGGCTGGAGAGCATGGCTTAGTCACATACTGTAAGGAAGTGTCTCAGCATGGACAGATATACTTTTCCCTCTTGGGAAAAAGAGGAAATCTTGGCATCAGATCTGCCATCACTCCTCCTACCGCTAGCAACTGCAGCAAGGAGAAGAGGGAAAGCTTGGCTCCCCAGTTGTCAGGGAGAAGGGATAACCATGTGCTCTTCAGGCTGGGAAGGGAGGAGGAATCCAGCATGGACGGGGAGGCACTTCCAGAATTAAAAGCACTACTAACTAATGCCACCCCTTTATCAGGGATTTTTCAGACCATGAGAGGAAAGAGCCACTCAGAGTGGGGTAAAGGTAGGGTATTCATGATGCCTCCCTTCAAAGCGTCACTTGGCAGTTACATTTCCCTGCGTACCCTATATAGAAGGGCTATAGAGAAGAGCTTTTAGAGAGCAAACCAGGGTGTTTCAGTTCGGTGGGGTAAACACATTGCCCCGTCCACTGGCTGAAAGGTAGATAACATCCAATGCAGTCAGCAGAGCGTCACTGAGAAAAGCTCACCTGCCGTACACACATGTATGCTCCGCTGCGGCGCTAGCGGAGATGGAGATGTATGAAAGACAGAGGCACTCCCAGTTTCAAAGAACAGATGAGAAGTGTGAGAAGAGAGAGGAGTGACTGGCGCAGCTGAGAGTGAATACTCTGCTAACCTCAGGTACATATGCACACACAGATAGGATCACAATTGTGTACAGATATATGCACACACACATGCTTATCGTAGATTCCTAATGAAGCCAACTCCCACAAGAGTTTTGTGAGTCTTGCATTACAAGTTTTTGCTCCCTAGAGCACTAGCTCTTGGAGCCAGCTGTTTACATATGGATTTCAGCTGCCATTTTTAACCTGTTTCCAACCTGTCTGCTTGTGCAAGGAAGTTTCAAAAGGGGAATGGTTTGAGAAAACTTGCAGGAAGCAAACAAAAAATAAGCCAGTATTTAATTGAAAATCTTGGGATTTTTAAGGCAGCATGCTATGCTTTTTAATACCTGAGTTGCTAATGGATAAGGACGATGTAGCAAATGTAAAACTTGAGATTTAGTTGTGGGTTTTCAGACTGAAGTGAAGCAAGTTTATCCCTCTCCCCTAGAAGTCCTTGATCCCCTGGATTTTGGGTGTCAAATTGTTTGCCTGCCTATTGTCTGTTCCTGTTTCTAAAGCAGAGAAGGAATGAATGGCTGAGGCACAGGTGGAGAAGGGGGGTGTATTGATAATTCAGCACCTATTAAGGTAGATCTTCTTTACTTCCCTACAGTCAAAACCAAGTTTCCCTAGCTTTCCCTAGATTTAACTGCAGCAGGGAAAATAAGTAAAGGTTATTACAACACATGCCATGCCTTTCTTCCAAGGTCACACACATCAATAAACTAGCTTTACTGGGGAGGCATTGCAAGAGTTTTTAGCAGGTTAGACACAGTTCAGATGTCCTTATTTATTTACAGAGAAATGTATACACATGCACAGAGAAACTCAGCTAAAAGAACGATATGATTGTGAGCCAAATGCTAAAATGTTAGCAAATGCCAGAATTTGGATTGCCTGGGCACGATTAGCTCCTTCCCTCTCCCCATGTGTAGGCATGATGACATCATTCTGGAATTTCCTCCCTCTTGAGTGCTTGGCCTCATTTTCTGGGTGCTCAACAAGAGACACCTGGGGCCTGAAATGCAGAAGTGCTGAGAGCTGAAGTCAACTGGGCCTGTGCTTTGAGTGGAGAGAGTGCTAGGGAAATGCCATGCATGTGAAAGCTCTCGCGTCTCTCTTTCAGCTTTCACTGAAAGTTGTTATTCCAACATTTTGCCCTTTTTTCCCCTGTGCTTCGGTGTTTTTGCATGATGGCAATAATATTGTGAAGATAATAGTATTCTCACCCTGCGCAGATGTGTTGCAGAGATACATTCATTGGGATTTGTGGCATATTAAGATGCTGTCATGGGAGCACCAGCGAAACAAAAGCTTGGAAGGGGATTAATGTTTTCTGTGTTCAGTGTAATACTTGGACCATGTATATTAACATGAGATCTGAGGCCAGAGCACCAAATAGAAGAAGATAAAAACCAGAAGGGTTAAAAAAATGTCTCCTCATTGACTGGCTGAAACAAGAATCTGTTAAGGAAAAAACCCTACACGTTATCATGTAATTAAAACTGTATCATCATACATATTCAAAAGGGCTAATTAAGGACGCCCAGGAAACCTGCATTCAGGAATATCCAATGTTGCTTGGCTTTGCAACCTGAATGTTTATTTGCCATATCTTTTTTTTGCTATTGCACACTATTCAATGCCAATGTATGCATACTTACACATGTTCATAGTGCATAAATTTGCTATTGTGCTTAAGTATAGTTACGCATTTGTACACATGACTGTGTGCATACCCATACATTACAGAACAAAGGGAAATGCTTTGGCATTCGTTTTCCTGTATTTTACTTAAAGGTGAAAAAGATAACATTTATTGTACATTTATTGGAGAATCTGTGAGAATCTACGTGGTTATTTGTTTCCACATGTGCCTACTCAGATTGGATGTACCATCACAGTAATTGTCCAGGGAGATAAAGACACTTCTGTAGTTCCTGAATACAAATAGCCTTTCCTTATTTAAGAGCATATCTGACATTGGGAAGTTTAGAGAAATAACTTTTTAATTGCTTACATCACAGTTGTAGGAGTCTTGTAGTCACATTTGGCAAACACAGAGTTGCTACTAGCACCAGTACTGTTACACCCTGTTCAGAATATCTAAATCAGAACGCAAATGACTATTAAAGGAACCACATGAAAAAGAGCTAGTGATGAAGAAGTGTAGAGCTGCTGTGTAACGCTTCTCTTTTGTAGACCTCAAAGGACTTTGCAGGGAGGTGAGTTTTATTATGCCCATTTACCATGCAGAAGCTGATGGATAGACCCACTCACTGTAGATCACTCAGTAGACCAGCAGCTGAGTTGACTTCAGAGTTTCAGCCTAGAGTCCTGCCCACTAAGGCCACCCTGCCTTTTACTGTAAATAAACAGTTCCTCAATGGAAATTATCATTAAATGCTTAGGTTAAAGATGTTTGTCTGCTGAAGCTGGTGGAGCCATATGTGGGATTAATACAGACTGGCATAGCTGGACCAAATACCGTTTCTTCTTAACTTAGAGTTTGGTGACTCTCCAGGCTCTCGGAGGTGGCCAATCAGTCCTAACAGTGCTTTGTTTAACATGATGAAGTAAAAGCAAAGAGATTGTTCTCAGCTTGTATTTAGCTTTGAACACTCCTACTTCTGTTCCAGACCAGAAATGATCTTGTCTGTCTAAAGGCATGCCTGGTTTTTTCAACTACAGAAGTTGCTCTAATAAAAACATATGATCTCTCCCTACAAGCCTGGTTTTGTTTAATCTGCGAGTAAACTACTAATTTTTGAATGTTGCCCAACTACTAGCTCCAATGAGCCTGCTCTATGCCTGGCCTTTGCCTTGGCCTCCACAAGGATGGATCACCACTTTGCAATCACAATAAATGGAGGGGGAAGCCCTGTAAACATGTGGCTAAGCCCCTGGCACCTGCAGAAGAAATGCCCAGATGTGCTGAATTGGATGAAATGTTCAGAGAGAGCACAGATGACCTCAGAAAGTCAGACCCCACATTTCTACAAAGCTAGACTATTTATTACCTACTTGGACTTTCCAGGGTTTTAAATCACCGTATTTATTTTTGCAGCACGGAAAAACATACCGGGCATATTCAGGACAAACTAGAATACAATAATTACATCTGAGAGGACTGCACATGACACTGGCTTAGGGCTTTAATTCTTGAGATGAATACCATTTTGCTTGGGTCAACATTTTCTTTGTTGGTTGGGTTTTGGATTGCCAGTTTTAGGCAGTTAGCACTGGTACTGCTCAAATAGTTTACTAAACAGCTAATTTTTTTGAGGATTTATGTAATTATAGACCTCTGCTCTGCTAAGATATGTACCACCAGTTAAACAGCAGGCAGCATGTTGTCCATTCATCTTGGGTGGAGGATTTACACCTCCTCAGACCTGCACCTCTGAGACTAGCTAAAAAATTGCAGCTTCTGTGTATTGTTTTAAGTATTGACAGCTATACTGCATTAGACTGACAGCTCTGTTTTTAATTCTGGGTAGGTACAAACAATCCCTTTATTAAAGACATATCTTTAAAATAGCAATTTAATTAACATCACAATCATATATTTTATTGCCTGAGTCACTGATATATGAGAAGCCAGTGGGTTATTATATGGGGTTTTATATCAGCATTGACATTCCTTCAGTGCATGAGAAGGATCAGCCATGCATATGACGCATTCAATAAAATCAAGTGTCTTCACAAGAAGCGGACTGGATATTTGCAACTGTGACATACCAGAAACTGTTGTATCACTTTCATATTTACAACTATTCAAATTAATTTTGCTGTTTCTGTTATGTAAGACTTACAAACACAGGAAGGGCAAATGAATCGTGTTTATATTGACATAAGCCTGGATCAAACAAGTTGAATCCTGTTGGTATTATCCTGAGAAGGAGTTAAAACACTGTCTTTCCTTTTTGAACACGTTCTTTCCATCACTAGCAAAATATGCAACAAGCAAGGAAACACATACTTTTTCAAATAGGACTGCTTGACATTTCATATTTTTGAAAATCTATGATTTGCAATCTGGCTGAATGACCTATTTTTCATATAATGTAATTTTTTGAAATATGTCCAGTTTTTCACTTTCATCTTTTGACTGCCCTTTGAAGCAAGAAGAGAATTAATTCATCAGTGGATTTTGTTTGCAGAGTGGGATGTGAGACTGGACGTACATTGGGCACATGTTAGTCATCCCAGATGGAAATATTCTTGCATGCGGGCTCTTCTTGGCAATAGGCAGCTGCCTCCTAAAATGTATTTCAGCTAGCCAAAGCAGGGAAGACTGCTCACTGCTGAATACTGAAAAAACAGAGGTGAACAGATCTTGGCCTAAGCTCTGTGCAACAGGCAACAAATTTCAGGTGAGAATTTCATGTGAGCCTGAGCTTGCAAGCATATTTGAATGCAAGAATCATACACATGTGAGGTATCTCTGCCCGCTACCCAGAAAGATATTTAAATGTGCATTGCAGGAACATAAAAAAGTTCCAGGTCATCCTTCCAGAGTTCCCCATCCCTGATATGGCACATTCCCAACACATCATCTTGTCCTTATGAACTAGTACAGAGAAGTCGTGCTTTCTAATGGCCACCAGATGAAGAGGGAACATTAGGAAAAGAAAGGGTAAAATTGGATGAATGAATGTCTGGAACTATCATATGGCCACAACACCTAAAGCACTTGAACAGAAGAAGCATGTGACATTCTTCCTCTACCTTCCATCTCTACATTTTTTAATCATCTGAAAAAAATGGTCTGTCTGTATCTTCCTTCGCTGCAGTTCTGCAAGAGCAAGAATAAATCACAGCACTACACGAATGGACTGGCTAGCATCTTCAAACTCCCTTGATTTTTTGTTATCTTGAAGTGCTGTGTTGCTCTTTTGTGAGAGAGAGGCTTCACATATTGATAAAATATTGGTTGTACGAGTCATACTACTTTTACCAGACTGAAGTATATCGACTGAATCTTTTTGAAGAAAATATTGTTTTACAATTTAATCACAGAATAATAAAGATAATGTTTGGCACTTATATATCACTTTAATCCAGAATATTGCAGGGCACTTTTCCGTGGAATTAACATATTTAGCCTAACATCTTCCACAGTGAGCAGACTAATAATAACATACCAGCTTTAAAAGCGCAGGACTAAAAGAAAAAAAACCCTAGATTTTCTTGTTCCTTGCAATATGAAATACTACTCATATCAGTCTGTCACATCCCAAAAGGGTTTTCTGATCCTATCCCTTGTTCTGCAATGCAAATCTCTGCAAAGTTCACCCCTCATCCCATAAGGAGCAGGTGGTATTGCTGGGCATTTCAACCAGATCCCTAGAGTCCTCCTCTCAGGCTTCAGCCATCCTTGTACCAGTGTAATGAAGGAAATACATATTTCACCCTGAAAACAAACACTGTAGCCTGACTGACTGAGAGGAGTCATTTAGTTCAGAAAATTTATTTTGCCTACAGCATAGGCCATGCCTGTGCTATTGCCACTTAAAAATTTGTCCTGAAATTTACTACACTTCCCTCTTAAAACAAGCACCCTGTAAGTAATTTCTACTCAACATTTCTTTTTAAAGGTCTCCTTAACAATTACCGCATTCAATTACCCCTGGTTGGGGGATTCTCAGGTCTCCTGGTATATGATTTCCCATAACCATCTCCTGATCTAGGGTTCCACCACTCAGTTCCAGTCCCTATGCCTCTTCCTGACTTGTGTTTGCAGTCAGACTTCTTTTTGGTACATTATGAAGACAGATCTCATTTTTCCATTTTGTGACAAATGATAGACTATCACAGCCAAATGGCAACAAAATGTCACAGAAAAAAATTGTTTTACTGTAGCATTTCACTAAGCTCCATATGAAACTATCCAAATCTCTTCACAGCCCTTATTGCAAACATTTCACTGGTTCAAGTGTTAGAATCAATGCTTCAGAATATAATAATTTCTTTACCAATTAAAATGGAAAGCTGCCTCTGATTCTTCAGGGAAGCATTTCTCTAACCCAAGAAACTGATTTTCCAGTTACTTGGCCTGAGCACAGTTTTCAGTTGTGGTGAGAGTCTCAGAATTCAAAGTGTCCCTTGTTTTTAGTTTCTGGTCGGTCTAGACCAGAAATGGATTTTTCTCTCCTCTTTTGGACTGTTGCAACATCACACTGGTTGAAAGCATTTTTCAGTCCCCAGAGAACTAAACGGCAGAGTACCCCACTGGAGTCATCATCTCTTCTAGCTGATTTCCTTTTCTCCTCTTCCTCCCTCCCCAAAGCTCATGTTCAATTCTATTGTGCTTGAAAATATTCCAGTTGGAAGATGAAACACAAAAAGAAAAGTACAGAAGTTTCCTTTTCTTGGCCATGGTTGGGCCTTCAAATAAAAATGCCAACATGAAATAATGGTTGAACAGCAGAAGCCTTACAGCAGCATTTACAGACCTCTAGCTCTGAAACCAAATAGCATAAATTTAAAATATTCTGCTACAGTATAACTGCGGTGGTGTTATCCTTGAGGAAGAAAGTGACGGAGACTCTTCGTTTTTGTGGGTGAAGAAGGGGTTGCTAAACCATGCAGGTTTTCCTCTGAAACCTGTAAGGATTTCTTCCTGCTGTGCTGCTGGAAGAAATCACGTCGTGCCAGCAGTGTGAAATGACTCCTGCCCTGGGAAAGGGCACTGAGACACGTGGCAGACTTTGTGGATTGGGTCTGCTCAAGTCATTTTCAAACACTCAGATCATGTAATAGTGTTAAATCACAAAAGCCTAAGTATGTTAATGAAAACCAGTCCCCACAACCTATGGCACTAGCAGCAATTGTAAAACAAAAGCTGCTTTCATATTAAACACACACACACACACACAGAGATGATGTATCTGGCATTTACACAGTGCCTGATTTGGAGGTCAGTCACAGAAGACCATTGCCTCAGCTGGGCACTAGGTACTTAAAACCTTAAGTACAATGTAGACCAAGTAAAGTCTGTGGGATTTTTACTGCTGACAGATAGGGGCTAGGACTTCACTCGTAGACTTTTTTATTCCAAGTGCAAATGCCTTTATAGTCCACAGGCCACCTCTCCTATTTTCCACCATGCTTTTGCTTGAGTAAGATTACAAAATCTTCCTATTGTAGAAGAAATTAATTCTCTACTTCCATACTGTGTCTCTGTCTGTGAAGACACACGGATACGCTTTAGGTCAAATTCTCCAGCCTTGACTCTGGGCTTAACTCCTCCTGCAGGCATTAGCACAAGTTCTGGCCTTTCAGTGTTTCTCCTTTATTTTTTGGATATGAAATCATATTTCAGTCCAAGGCCCTGAAATTAGCCGTATGGCCACATAGTGGTTTGCATGACCATGGTTTAACTTTTAACTCCATCTTTTCCACAAACCTCTCTCTCTCTGTTCTGTGGCACTTAATGAATAAAAATCAATGCTTAAGATGTAGCATATACTTTTGTAACTGAAATATCTGAAAATATAAATCTCTACATTTACACACAAACCTCAACAGAGAGAAATGGAGACAAGACTCCTGATGTATTATAATTGGAAAAAACAACTATATTCATAAACAATTACCACAGCAAATACACAGAGTCCCTCTCTGTCTCCCTGACACACACATGCATACACTTTGCTCAGCGCTTTAAAAATAACCATTAGTCATATGGCAAATGCATTTTACATGAGCAAAGGTTCATTTCAAGATTCGTCTTAAAAAAAAGCGGGCAAAAAATTGTTTTATTAAGGAATTAAAGTACAGAAGAATAGCTGGGTCAGGGCTCGATGACTGTGTGCTTATTACTTATATAGGCATTGAACAGACCCCACTTAATTCTGTTTCCCACTGACGCCAGTTCACCTTAGTCACTGGTGTTAGTCCTGATTTGCATCAGCATATGTGAAAAAGGAATTCCCTCTGACAGTTTTGAACTTGCCATATTTTAATTTCAGTGTTTTTGTCCTACTGCACTGGGAGAGGAGAGGCTTCCGCTTCTAGCGTCTCAGTTTCAGGGGTATCAAGGTGAGCAACACCTTTTGGTGGTGGGGAAACCAAGGCACAAGCACATCAGCTGCTTGCCAAAAGTCACTCCTGAAATAGCTGCAGATGATGGTATAAAACCCTGGTCTCCTGATTCCTAGGCTGATACTTCAGCCGCTGCTTCCCCTGGGGCATGTGATCAGGACTGCTTTAGAGGCTGCTCAGCCTTCATTATGTCAAACCAGCTGTTAAAAAACACAGCCGGTTTCCCCCAGCTGCTTGTTGCAACCTGTCCGGCAAGCACCCAGCTCCCAGCGCTGGGAGCCTCCCTGCCCGCATGCCCTCCTCCCTGACCCTTACCTTCCCCTCCCTGCCTCTGCAGCCACAGCACCCCGCTGCCTGCTCTGGCTGCCCCTCACCTTTGCTCCCACTGATCCCACTCCAGTTCTGCTCGGGGTCACACTTCAAAGTCTCCTGCCCCCCCAGGAAGGCCTCTTCCTTCCTCCTGGCCCATCTCCAGTCTCCCTGGCATCGGTCTTCCTGAAGTAGATATAAAAAATCCCCTACTTGCAATCGGGGCTTTGTGCACGCCAACAGCCATACCCACCTGCAGATACCTGTTTGACACAGAAATGGCCTCTGATTTGGATTCTCAGATGAACACTTCAAGGTTTTTCTGAGAACTTGGGTTGTAAGATACTAATTAAAAGAAAACCCAGAACCAGTCCCCACCCCCCAAGTTCCCAATTGCTATGGTTAAAACCCAGCTTATGTGCTGCAGCTCAGCAGATCAGGTATGTTTTTCTGTGCTTAAGCTCAACAGAATTCAGTAGCTTCGGATGATCTGAACAGGCAGACTGCATCTGCAGTTGGGGTACATGGGAAGATTAAACTGCGCTGCAGCCACTCACTGGAATATGCTTCCCTTTTCCCACTTCACAGTTCAGACTCATCAGGAAAATAATTTCTGTGGCTACTTTATACCTGTCACACTTTGGAAAATGGATGCTTTGAAGTGCCGTACAGCAGGCTGCCTGTAAATCAAATTCCTTCCTTTTCTCCCAAAATGCTGTAAAGACGCTCTTTTCGGCCAGCTTTCGGGAGCTCTCGGCTATAGACAAGGGCATTAAGTCAGGAGAACCGCATGAAAACAGAGATGAAATAAACTGGGTTATGCTACCTCACACTCCTTTGGTTGAAAAGGCATCTCTGCATAAACTTTTTTTTTAGAGGAAAACAAAAGAAAGAAGTTGCTGGCTTCAGCTCCTACATCCTTTCGGTTGTAACACAGCGCACAGCTGCAAAGTTTACATATGTTAACTTGGGATGCCACAAGCCAGCCAGCAATGAGGTTGTCATCCTGATCTGAGGAAACACAATGTGCATACATGCCAATGAATTTACCGCAAGTGAAGCGTTTTGCTGAGATAATTCAAAGCACATTATATTTCATCAGTTGACTATTCCATCTACAGCCGATCACAAAAGCCAGCAACACTGGAGCCATATTCCGTCAAAAAGATGCAGCTCCGTAAAATCTTAGTCTTCTGCAAAATGGTGCCACTTTCTTTGTGGAAGGGGGGGAGATTAAAAAAAGCAAGACAAAGAGACAGTTCTGACAATATCAAAATGGCTTGTTTTCACATTTTCTGAATGGATTTTTGGGGGTTTTCCATTAAAAAGTACTTCTCACAGTTTTTACTTTAAGACTACTTTAAAATATGAGATGAAGCAAATCAAAATGAAAAGATTTTGGTTTTGTTAAAACATAAGAAGGACATGGGCCTGCTGGAGCAAGTCCAGAGGAGGGCCACAAAGATGATCAGAGGGCTGGAGCACCTCTCCTATGAAGACAGGCTGAGAGAGTTGGGGTTACTCAGCCTGGAGAAGAGAAGGCTGAGGGGAGACCTTTTAGCAGCCTTCCAGTACCTGAAGGGGGCCTACAAGAAAGCTGGAGAGGGACTTTTTAGAAGTAGTGATAGGACATGGGGTAATGGCTTTAAACTGAGAGAGAGTAGATTTAGATTAGATATAAGGAAGAAATTCTTCACTCTGAGGGTGGTGAGGCACTGGAACAGGTTGCCCAGAGAAGCTGTGGATGCCCCATCCCTGGAAGTGTTCAAGGCCAGGCTGGATGGGGCTTTGAGCAACCTGGTCTAGTGGAAGGTGTCCCTGCCCATGGCAGGGGGTTGGAACTAGATGATCTTTAAGGTCCCTTCCAACCCAGACCATTCTATGATTCTATGATACATGAATAGTATCTAGTTGAGTGACTAGACTGGAAAATAAGGCAAAATTTTACATAAGGTGGAGTTTCAGTACACTGGAGTCTTCTTTAACCTGAAACAAAATTATATTTTGAAATTTGAAATTTCACAGCACTGCATGGAGAAGGGATTCCTTCTGGGCCTCACTAATGCTGTCACTGCCTAAGGGATGCAGTCTTAGTTGAGTGGGGATTTTAAAATCTGATATTAAAGCAACACAGAATCACACACTGGGTTGGGGGTAAGGATGTCTTTCATCACAGTAATGACATCTCTCTTCCTGTGATCCGAGATTCCCTCTCCTACAACTTCAAGTTAATAATTTCTTTTAGATGGGACAAACTTAAAGTCATGCTTCCAGTACTGAGTGCCTGAAGGCAAATTTCACATCCATGTCCTGAGAGCAAGATAACAGACACCAGTGACAAATCTACTTGGTGCACATTTGAAATACAGCCCAGTACACCAGACAGTGCCAAAATTAGGAGGAAATATGCAAACACGCATTTATCACTTTTGAGGCCTGATCCTGACTCTTTATTTTTGCATGCAGAACTCCAAATGAATGGGACAATTGCGTTATGAAGCCAGCAAAGTACTACCAATCTGTCTTGATGGCCCTTGCATGGAGAAAGAACTGCCCAAGCAAGTCTGACAAGCTTCTCAGAAACCATTGTCTTAGTCGCCTGTACTGTTATAGAGTTGGATAAAAAAGGAAAAAATCACCACAACAGAGGTGTTTGCTTTGGGGGTGAGCACTGGGGGTAGTGCTAAATTCAGCAGCCACAGCAGAACAAATAGAAACTGTGAGCTTTCCACCACATTAATGAAACTTCATTCAAAAGGTGGAGTGTAATGTTCTTCAAGATGGATAATTCACATAAGCTGTGTGATTCAAACACTCATGTCTCCACACCGGCTCCACACCACCTCGGGATTTATGTTTTATTTCAGTTTTCATCGGACTGCTCATGAATGACCAACGACAAAAGAGCATGTGTGCGTTTTTCACAGGTCCCTGTTAATGAGGACTCTGTTGCATTAAGACAGTCAAGACTGTCTCTGGCAAAACGTGTTGAACTAAGGTGTTTGTGCCTGCATAAAATTAAGCCACAAGTAAAGCACTTATTTCTGACAGCAGATTTATAATAGGAAAATCCCAGCAGGAATGAAGAGTTAGAAACCCCTGTTGTAGCCTTTTTCATAAACTTCACCTTGATTTAGTATCTCAAACAAGTAGCAGGAAGGGCTAACAGCAGTGGTAATCCTATCATCTTTTCTCCGACAGCACCATTCCATCTTTTTGACTTCCTCATGCTGCTAACATGAATTCAAATCATCTGTGTTTAAAGTTAAATGCAGTGATTGACAGATCTTTGTAGTCTCAGTCCATACTGAAGATTATTCTAGATACCTATCAGTTATTACTACAAGCCCTGTCTGATATTCAATACCTACAGGGAAAATTGTTTTTAACGGTGTAATGTCTGATCTATTTTGAAAGCTATTTTAAAATAAGAAACTAACTATAACCAGGTGGTTAAAATCCAGACAGGTTTTTTATGGGTTGATTTTTGGGGGAAGAAGGTGGAAGATAACAGCAGAACTCTGTTATACTGCAGTAACAACCATGATTCAGAGCAAAACACATACAAAAAAGAAGCATTTTGTTTTGATTCCATGACATCAATTTCTGTAAAAACACCTATTCCAATAACATAGGACATAGGAAAGTTTAGGGGTTTGCTCCTGGCTCTTAGTACAGACTCATGACAGTATATGCTGCTACGAAGTAAGTGCTTGCTTTCATGAACGCAAGTCACTTCAAAGTTCAGCTGCTATGCTAGAAAACTGGGATGCTGGAAGAGACCTATGGGTGTACTACACCTCTGACTGTGGACACAAATGCGAAATGAAAGAGTGAATGCAGTGACCAGACCATCCACTGTGCTCAAGGGCCACTAGTGCAGAAAGGCAGAAGGATGTCCTCTTTAATTAGTATACCCTGAGCTCAGCTCTGCCAACCCCACTGCTGTGATGCAGCTATAGCCTTGCTGGTCCTGATTACAGCGTTACAGAATAGGCTGCCTTTAGGCACAGGAAGATCAGCCAGTTGGGTAGGGGAGCACTCCAGTCAATGGCCCTGCACTCATGGGGAGGAAAGTGGAAGCACTGCCCTCTCACATGGGCAGCCCAGCAAAGGTGGAAGATGGAGGAGTAATGGTCAGGCAATGCCAGCTGGTGCCCATCTTCAGTTCCCTGAGCTGATCACTTCATGTTGAGGCAGGCTGTTCCCTGAGCCTGTCAATCCTTCCCCACCACTTGGTTTTGCCGCTGAAAGATTTTGAATCAGTTCTGGCTGACAGCCTCATGCTCTCAGTGCTTTCCCGTACAGCACTGAAACGTAATAACAGGGAAAGAAGTACAAGAGAAGAAGCTTGGCACAAACAGCAGAGGGTCACTGCCCTCAAACTCCACCACTTCTCAGAGCTCCTACTAACATGACTGAGATCACACCCAGATCTTTGTGAAACTTGATTAACTTTGTGCTCACAGTGAAATGAATCGGAAACTGTTAGACAAGGGCTTAACAGTGCTGTTCAGTTCAAGAAAGTCTTTCCTTGTTTTGTGACTGGGATATGAGGAGCAAGCACAGCTAGTGTGTTTTGGCTGTAAATCATGGTAGGAAAAGAACAAACAAAACTGGGGAATGGAGCTTGTGTGTCTTGGGTTAGATGGGATGCTTCGGGCTGCTGAATTCCTACTGGCTTTTTCAAGATTTCATTTATCCCTGGTTGTTACTCTGTGTGCTCAGCAATGAAAAAAGAAGTACAAAAGAGATGAAAATATAGACTTTATAAAGCCAAACTCAACCCCCTAAAATCAAAGGCAGTAAAGGCATCAGTAAAGGCATCAGTAGTTTGGCCAAATCGGAAAGTCATGAAGATGGGTAAATTCCATCAGCAGAATGACAGCTAAAAATAACCTCACATGGAAATGTGCACGGAAGTTCATTTTTCATGGACTGGGCAAATAAAATCTGATTGGGTTTTGCATTCTCAGTATTGCCCCATTACATTACATGGGAGCCTGAAAGAAGACAATGATTTAAATAAAAAGATCCTCCCCTGTTTGTCAAGTTGTCATTTTTCCATCTGCAAATAATGAAACATAAACTACTCTGAAAGGGAGAGAGATGGAAGGGAATGTGTTCCACGGATCTGTGGAGAACCACATAGAAACATATACAGAAAAAGAAGCTGCAGCACGGAGCACTTCCTGACCTCCTCTTGGCTACAAGTCTAAAAGAAGTCTCCAAGGCAAGAAGCATGAAAGAGCTTAAACAAGAAACCCTTCAGAAGTACAGCTCTTTGCTGCATGAATACCACAACACAGGGAAAATCTGCTGTGTAGGAGTACAGTCCTCCCACTTGAAAAGAGCTGGTAATGCCATCATGTCACGGAAAGATTTTCTTCATGGCTTTTGTGCATTGAAGGCATTAGCAAAGTGGGAAAAGTGCGAGCTGACAATTGTGCAAAAAGAAGGGTTTCTTAATTACGTTGTAAAGCACGTCTCATTTAAACATGCAGCAGAATTAATGTTAAAAATACATGTCTTCCCATATAAACGGATGCACAATCAGTGCAGGTTGATCTAGCAGATAGTGCACTGCAGAGCTCTTTACAAATATTAAGGAGATAAGCTTCATCAACGGCACACAGATATTACTACCACCCCAGCTTCCTCCTTTAGTATCTCCTGCAGCAGTACTCACAGGCCCCCTGTGTTACCTTCTCTTTGGACCCTGATACAAGTCAGTCCATGCCTCAGCGTTTGGCCTAATGCTTTGTCTGTCTTTTCTGTTCATCATTTCCCACTTCACAAATCCCCACTTCAGGATGTGTTGACCCTTTCCTATTTAGCTGCGTCTGGATGTCTGCTCATGTTCCTAGCTTCATGTGGCTTCAACCAGTTACATCCATCCTGCTTGTGGAGGTGAGATTTGAGCTCAGATCAGTGTCTTGCTGTGTTCCCACCCAGTTGAGTTTCTCCACCAGGAGATCACAGCTGGCTCACAGTTGTGCCAGACTGCAAGTCCACAGTCAGGCAATACGGAGCATCAAGGCATTCAGCCTTGAGCAGAGGCTCAAACTGTGAACCCTCATGACAACAGAAAGACATAGCCCAAGTGTCAGAGATGAGAACTGAAACCAGGACTCTGTATTTTGATCTGATGCCTTACACAAAAAGCTGTGTAAGTGACCAAATTGAGGTCTTTAGGACCAGGAATGCAAGTAAGATCTGCTGTGTTTTGAACCAGTACCACTGCCTGAAGACTACACCAGGATGACGGCAGCTTTGCTGTTAACGCCATACTTACTGGGTATGCTGAATATGAACATGCTTATTCATACTATTTCCTTTTGTTACATGTTGGTGAATAGCAGCCTTCATCTCTATGCATGTCATTTTTCTCATTTCAACTGGTGTAACAGTCACCCTGCTGAGCCTGCCTAACACTGTAAGGACCAAAGAATATTTTATGCAAATTAGTGACACAGACCAGTTGTAGAGTACAAAATCCTTACATGAAATAAATACCAGAGATACACTTCCCTCCCTGTCCTGCTCATGGGATTCAGAATTAAAGGCCAGACTTTCTTTCTCTGCCCTTGGAAAACTCTAAATAGCATTATTCTCCTTCTGCCCACTGATCATTCAAACGGCACTTTCTTCCACTAGCACGCTTTTTAATTCAGGAAACATTTTTTTCTTTTCCTTCATTTGCCTTAGAAGTCCACTGTAACATATATAAAGCATGGGCTTTGGCTTCTGTGATATGTTTGTAAAATGTCTAATGTGCATGTGCAAGTATACACATGCACATTCAAACAGACGATGCTAACATGCACTGGTGCAGCTCAGCACTTCACCTTCCTTTGGGCTATGCTTTAACAGATCAGGCATCGGGGCCTTCAAGCATAGCAGTAACGAGCTGTTCCAAACATGCTTTGTGTTTTGTTTTCAGAGGAGGTACGGTGGGGGCACAAGGGATACTTAATCATAAAAATGCTGAATATTTAAGCCCTTTCCCCCTTCCACCACCCCATTTAAATCAGCAATGCAGTTGGAATGAAATACAACTCGGCTTTCAAACATTTTCGTATTTAATTCAATTTACTTCTAGATTGATAGCTAAACTCAAAACAGATTTTACCCCTTTTCTCCTGGATGGGGAAATAGAGATGACCAAGTTCCCTTTGAACTCGGTTTAGAATGTTTCTGTTTTTTCCTATTAACTAAAAACAAACAAACAAAAGAAAGCAATTATTAAAGTGGTCCGTAATCTATTTCCAGTAGAGGATTGCCATGAAATGGGGCAAAGAGCTGAGTCTCTCTCTCTCCAAGCCTGAGGGACAGGTGTTTCCAGTGGCTGACACATGGGTTGGTCGTCTCAGAAAAATGACAAGATCTTGAATTAGCCTTTTTTAGAAGCAAGCTTCCTCTACAAAAGTTAAGGTGTATCTATGAAGTGCTTTGGGTGGTAGGAATCATAATTTTTGGGGTAAGTGGCTCCGAGAGCCACCCACATATGTGAGGAGAAGCCATGGGTGTAGATCACAAGAGGTCAGACTGAGAGGTGAAACTATCCAGCCATCATGTGTATTGTACCAATTGACTTCTGGGAGGAATGACACCGAAGTAATACTCGATCACCTATTTTGGGAAAGACATGGGTAGAGGGGAACAGAAATTGATAACAAAATCACAATTTCCATTGATGTAAATGTTAAAATTCACCAGCTAGACATTTCTAACACTCTAAACAGGGAATATTGAGACTTTTTTTTGAGTGATCCTTCAGCAGAATGGAAGAATTAAAAGGTTGTGGACAGGAGGCACACAGTTCACTTGAGGAAATGCACTACCTCAGCCCAGCCCTGACTGAACCCGTGCTGCCAACAGTTCCGTTCTTAAGCAGAGATGTTTGATCTCCACAGATGTCAATCTTGCCTCTTTCATAAACATTCACTGCATTTTAATACTCTTTTTTATTTTTTTAAGTCTGGTTTTGGTGACTATCCCAGAGTTCAGATGTTTCTCCAAAGTTTAGAGGAGTTCATTCCAACATCTATTTTTTTCTAAAAGTACACTGGAAATTTCACAAGAAAATCTTTCAACTCTCAAACCTCCACATCATTCAGGTTTCATCCAGGTCAGAGACAGTATTTTGCAGCTTATTCGCATTTTTGTTTCACAGGTTTGCTCAAGCCCAAAAGGTAATAGAGGAAAATGATGAGGAGACAACCTCCAGAGGTCCCTTCCAGCCTCAACCATTCTGTGATTCTGTGAAAACTGACTAAAAATGAAGTTAACTGTGTCTTCAAAAATACGAGTTGTTCGAATTTTGGACAGAAGATGAATCTGTGGGATTTTTTATTTGAACATTCCTATTGCCAGCACTTACTAATAAAATGCTAAATGCATTTCTGAACAAACAACTAATCCTCACAGTGTTTGTAGCTGAGGTCTCTGTCTCATCCTTTCTGATAGCCTGCGACCAACATCCTCTCGCTGGAGTTGCAGTTATCTGTATCTAGTAGAAAGAGAGTGAAAAGGGCTGTTCTTTTACTTCTAATTCTTCCAGAGCCTACAGTATTGAAACACATCTAGAACCTCCTTCTACATTTCATTTCCATTCAGAGGCCTGTTTTACACACCATAAGCACAGCTCTATTTCACACCTCTCTCATAATTTCAGTGAGTGCAAGTTCAGGCACAAAGCCAGCCCTGCTTCTGAACGACTCAGCCCTGCAAAGTCTGTTCACGCTCAGTTCTCCTCTGATGTTTAAAAGGGCCCAGCCTCCCTTTAGAAGTACTTTACAATTCAAAAGTGAGGGTGAACTGTTTTCTGTTCTGCCTTGCTAGCAGATGCAGACTTTCCATGTGCACAGGAATGCAATAAACACACAGAGAAAAAGATCTGTAAGGAAAATCATTTAGAAATCAAAGGGTCATAATATACCACTTAAAGTATTTTGTGGATTAAATTACTGAATAATAATGAAAGATGAGAGATTAATGGCAATCTGGTCCAAAGCCCTCTATTTATACCCAGGCCAAATAAAATGGTAGGCAGGTGCATTGTATCCCTGATTCCGTAGAGGACTTCTGTCTGCCCCTCACTTTTCAATTCCATTGAAGTTATTATACATGCTTTTGTAAAAAGACAAAAAATATTTCCCAGAGTTAATGACAAATATATTTTACCTTTAGTATTTATCTCTATCAATTACATTTTTTGGCAGTACTATAAAACAATGGAGGGCAAAAAAATCTTGATCCATTCTATGCAGGGTTCCCTCCAAAATTACTTTCATCTTTGTTTAGAGGAAATCCAAACAGACTATTAAAATATCTTCTTTTTCTTCTTCCTGGCACTAACAATCATCTCAGATTTTTTTACTCTTTTAAGAATTTCAGGAATTTTTATTTTGTTCTCTGTTTTGCCACTGCAGTGCCATCACAAAATTGCTAGAATGGAAAACTCTAACACAACAGCAAATCATTTCTAGAGAAAATAAAACATTTATTTCCTGCCTCCAAATAGATTTTTAAAATTCATCCATAAATAAGGCTATGTTAATGCCTTCTGTAGCTCCTGTTCCAAAAGCTCTTCCACTCTTCCACAACTTTTTGTTGCACATTTGTACTTTGTTATGCTTCTTGTTCTGTAACAAAAAGAAAAGCCTGAACAAACCAATTTTCTGGCAACAAGTTTGCTCATTTATGAAGTCTTTTAAAAACAGGGAAAAAAAGATGCTCTGTTAGAAATTTATGGCATCAGATACTTATTTTATTTCCCCTAAGTTAAGGTTCTTTGTGTTAAAGAACAACACCAAATAGCATCAACAAAGATCAGAAGACTGAATATAATGGACTTTCCAAGCTAAATCTTAAACAACAGAGCATTTATTGCAGTGTTCAAGTTATAAGAAAGAGTAACGACTGGGGAAACGAATGATACAAAGAAATGGTCTTGAAGAACTTTCACTTCTGTGGATCAAATTCTGTCCAATGGCAATAAGGAATTGCTAACTGAAAGCTGTTCACCAGAGTATACAAAGAAAGAAGGCGACCTTAGTCTAATTCCTAATAAACAAATACCAAAAGCACACACCAACTACAAGCTATATACTGAAGCGTTAGACCAGTATAGGCACAAAGAGTAGCAGAGGTTTAACTGAAAATGGGGTTGTCAAAGAATTTTGCTGAAATGAAGCTTTTGGTACAAAAAGGGCATCACGTTCTGGCAATTGCAGGATACCTGTGATTTCAAACTCTGCATGCAACATATTTTAGCAATACTTTGCAAATGATATACAGGAAATGCAGCAGACATGACTGCAAAGTGAAACTCTATAGAGGAACACAGTTTAAACCACTAAAAAGTGTGGGAGGAAAGGAAAGAATGGGAGCTCAGCTCTATAGGCCTTTTTTAGGCCAAACCCTAGAAAATCAACCAGAAAGGCTGAGTGCTCAGCACTTTGGGTAACCAGGCTATTTGTTTAACTGCCTGTATGCAGATTTATGAGCCAAAGTTCCAGCTCTTTATAAATCCTTAAGCACAAAGGCAGAGGGTTAATATTTCAGAAATGCTAGGTTCTTAATTGCATTAAAAAAGATTAGGTGCAAATCTACATTGTAGAGAAGATTTTCAGAAGACCTCAATACCAAAAAACTCCCAGTATGGCTGCCTTGAGGCTTGTAGAGAATCAATTACAAAGTCCACTTATCTTAGACCTAAATAAGGCCTAAATGTATTTACAGACATGACCCACCCCAGGACTCTATCCATAAACAGATTAAAACAGTTAATTTCTGCGATTACTACTATTACATGCACTGCATAAGACTTGCCCCCTCACATCTAGTGAATTTCACTAACAGACGGTTACAATTTACAATTTTTATTTCATTGCAAAACTCCCATTGCTATGTGAGGGCACGAAGGGCTGCGGAAGACATGGGTGCGTCAGAGGTGCCATAGATGGGCTGCTGCTTCCCATACCTGCCACTTGTCCACCAGACCACCCTTCCTGTGTGAATTTGTGGTCTTCAGCACATTCCCAAATCAGGGCCAAGTTCAAAATGTGTGGTGCTGCTCACATGGCACGTCTGAGAGGAGACCATATCACCATTTTCCTAAGGACCACTGCTTTCTAAACAAATAAGTCGCTGAAAGAAATCTTGAGGAGAGGGGTGGAGAAAGGAACTGAGGGGAGAAAAAATGATGAGGGGAATTGACTAAAACCAACCTAAGGAATATTTTTCTTATTCCAGCATGAAATGTTGACAGAATTAAATGTGGGATTAAAAAAAACAACCTTCTAACGCACAGTTTCATGTTACCTCCACAAGAGTTTTGATTCCACTTGTGAGACTTCCCGAATGAAAACGCTGGCTGTGTGCCTGCCTCAAAAATACATTTTTTCCTCAGCAGAGTGGATTTGCCAGTTGTCAATGCCATTTCTTTGCTAGCCAGCAAAATATGTTCGTACTCACAGCAGGCAATTACCATTCTTTTCTCTACTGGTAAGGGGCATGACTTCACTCCTAGGCCTAAGATCTCTGGATCCTTTCCTTATTGCATACTCTAGTTAGCCAGCGTGATTAACCCTTAAAGCAAATGGAACAATTATTTCCTTTCTTTTTAAAGTGAGTTTAAATGGTTTCATCTGAGAACAGTTTTGTAAACAGGCGAATCTGTTTTACACATTTGCGGCCTGTTCCAAGGGGCATCGGTTGCTGGGAACGCCATCGGAGCTAAGCTGCCTCGCACCACGGCTTGAAAAACGCGGTTACAGTCAGCTCTTCAAAAACAAAAACACCAGGGATCGGATCCAAAACTTCTTGAAGTTAATGGGAGCCTTTTAATTAGTTTCAGTGTCTTTGGGGAAGGCCCTCAGGGCAAATATTCCTTTTCGAAACTTGTTCTCCAACTTGTGGGGCCGGGAGGTGGTATTTTTCATGCATACACAACAGTGCTGCAAATGCTCCCAAGCACTCTTATTACAAGCCCCAAACCATGCTGGGAAAAAAAGAAAACAAAAAAAAAAAACAACAGGTCTCTGGAGTATGAATCTGATCTGCTTTGTCTGATAAGAGCAAGAATATTCCAGTGAAGACCAAATGCAATAGCGCTAACAGATCTGGTCGCCTCACTCAAAGTGAGCAGACAGGGCAAATTACTGTTAGGGTTTTGATGTGTGTGAGTAAAGCATAACACACTGACCACTGAAAGGTGCCACATTAAAAAAAAAGAAAGTAAAAAAAAAAGAAAAAAAAAAAGAAAAATAAAGGAAAAAAAAGAAAGAAAAAGTCAGGGTCCTTATATAAAAGCAGTTGTGAATTCAGCTGTATAAACCAGCTGCCTAAAAATGCTGGGCATGAAGATTTGCTATGATCAGTTAGATCTTCCATAGCACAGCTGTGAAGTTTGGGGCTGAACCACTAGACATACATGTTTGTTTCCAGAGTACAAGGATTACATCTTTCCTTGTCAGACAGAAGCACAATCTCTTGTTTCTGCCACTGTGCAGCACTCATGCCAAAGCCAGCATTGTGCTAGAGACAGAAAGACAGACCTTGGTCACACTCTGATATTCATGTAACAGAGCTCCTTGCTCAAAGGAGCAAAGTTAACAGCTTTCTCCATGTTTACACCACAAAAAATGGGATCAGAATCCGCACCACAGTATGTGGGGTGCAACTTTCCAGCCCAAATATGGTCCTGAACTGGAGTTATGTAGAACAACCTGTCTCTACCAGAAAATGCAGACAGCTTCTTAAGGGTTACATTTCCTTTTTACATACTTCTACATCAAAACCATATTGCAGCATAGCCCGGGATTCAAACACATCCTACAAAAACAGGCAGCATAACTCTGATATTGAACTCCAGCCCAGTTTTAATTGACTGCCAGCTCTCAGCCACTTCCTAAAGCTCCAGATAGCCAATACCAATGTTGTAATTTCTAAATGTGTGTTTCTCTCAGCTGGAGACCAAATCTAAGGGCTTTTGCTTGCTTTTTGAAATATAAATGTGATATCTTAACTCCCACAATGGACCTGCACTTTAGACACCTTTCTGAAGGGGGCAAAAAAAATTAAGGAGGGTGGCAGGCAGGCAGTCGGTTATTAAGACGATATCCCTGAAGTATAAACAACCCGATGTTTTCATCATTCATTGACAAAGAATTTACAGTGCTGCTGGTGAAACCCCTTAGAAACCTCTTCAGGCACTGGCAACAGGGTAGAATGATAAGTATTTTTAATTAATGCCACTGTTATCATATGTTCCATGTACTTAGGATGGTATTTATATGCCAATAGTTAATAGCAAAATGGCTTTCAGCGCATGCTACAGTTCCCAAAAGCATGAGTCTACAAAACTCAGAGGCAGCAGCTTGGGCAAGAGAAATGTTTAATCGTGGGAATTTAGGTGAACACAACACACTGTACATCACTATGGCCAGGACTGGCTGACAGTCCACAGATATTTTGTCCTAGCTAGGTGTCTAAGAGCAGCCTCACTAACATTTCTAGGCTTACCGTGCCAGACAGTGTGGTGGAGCAAGTCAGTTGATGAAGTAAACTGGGGGGTCATGAGTCCCTCCCTTCTTCAAATGTTTACTCCCTGTTTTGAATGTCCATATTTTCCCAGTTCTGCTGTACTCACTAGTGCCTCCAAAAACCTTCTGAGAAAATATTTCCTCTGCAGAACCTTCTCAGAGGAACTGTCAATGACATCCTGTCCCTTCCTTTCAAGTCAGAATAACTTTTTAGGCAGATGCTAGGAATTAAAACAGCTATGCTGAGGTCTGGAGGGCCCTCAGCTTGATAGCAGTAGCCCACAACAAGAAGCCACACATTTTGTTTATTTATAGCATTGGTTGAAAGGTTTCAAAAGTGCAGTGAAAAACATAATGTCACTTCCTGAAGCAGGCATAAAGACATATGAAAACATGTTCTCCAGCCAGCCAGAGAATGTGGTTTTGGTAGCAGCAAGGAGGCCGCCTCTGTCACTCTGGGAAACGCACTTAAACAAAAGCTGAGTTCTAGTCCTGGCTCCCAGAGTAAGGGGAGGGGTGATTCAGTAATTATTTCTCTTGTTCATTATAGCATCTCGTGCCTGCAAAGCTTGCAGAATATTGGCACTATCCCAAAATATTTCCAGTGCTGATACAACATCACAAAGCACTAGAGTGCAATGATGCATCACCACCTCCCCACACAGCAACATGACATGAACATCACTAAAGAACAAGACACTGACTTTATCACTGAGTAATTTAATTGATGACTTGGGCTCTAAATAGCCACTTCCCTTCACCTCCTCAGCTGCATCCCTCCTTCTAAAGATGTCATCCACACTAAACTAGCACTTACTGTTGTGATACTGATTGATGCTTCATGGCAGCAAGTAACAGGAAAGAGCTCTAGTGAAAGTTCATTAACTTTAAGCTAATGTATTTGTTGTGCTTTAACCCCAGCCAGCAACTAAGCCCCACACAGCCACTCGCTCACTCCCCCATGGTGGGATGGGGGAGACAATCAGAAGAATAAAAGTGAGAAAACTCGTGGGTTGAGATAAAGACAGTTTAACAGGTAAAGCAAAAGCCACACATGCAGGCAAAGCAAACCAAGGAATCCATTCCCTACTTCCCATGGGCAGGCAGGTGTTCAGCCATCTCCAGGAAAGCAGGACTCCATCACGCGTAACAGTTACTTGGGAAGACAAACACCATCACTCCGAACGTCCCCCTTTCCTTCTTCTTCCCCCAGCTTTATATGCTGAGCATGACTTCATATGGTGGGGGATATCCCTTTAGTCAGTTGGGGTCAGCTCTCCCAGCCATGTCCCCTCCCGACTTCTTGTGCACCCCCAGCCTCCTCGCTGGTGGGGTGGGGGGAGAGGCAGAAAAGGCCTTGACTCTGTGTAAGCACTGCTCAGCAGTAACTAAACCATCTCCACATTATCAACACTGTTTTCAGAAAAAATCCAAAACATAGCTCCATGCCAGCTACTGTGAAGAAAATTAACTCTACCCCAGCCAAAACCAGCACAGCATTTCATGAGAAACAACAAACTGAATCACTAGGGGAGGGAGAACAGCTTTGATTAACAGGAGATGATCTGTAAAACACCAGAAATGCCCAAAAGCCAGATGGAGCAAAGGGTGAAACAGAGGAAGATGGAGGAAGCTAGAAGAAGAATGGAAGAGAATACTGTCTCTGAGCACAGGACCAGCAAGACAAAAGAACAAGATGCAGGTTTCCTAAGTGTTTATTAGACAAAGTATGATCTCTGTCCCAACGGATGCCTAGGATAATTTATTTTATTCTTTTTTCAGAAAAAAAAACCTGTATGGAGAAGCTGAGGGTAGAACTGGATATGAGACCATGTGAGTTCATGACTATTTCACATACTGTGACTCAAATGGTCTTTGTTGGTCAACAGCAGTTTCCAGATAACTTGAGCTATCAGGTTTCTGCTCAGATTGCAGAGAAGCTGTGAACTCACCTCACAGTTACACCAAACTCCATGGCTATATTGGAGGCAGGCCAGAGGTTTCTCCATGAGTGCATACACTGATGGAGTTACTCGTTCATCTCTGCCTTTCCCACCCAGCTCCTTCTCCTTTCTATTCAAAACTTCTTTCTCTACTCGTGCCTTGGACCCACTTTGTCCCTTTGTGAATGTATTCTCTACATCCTGCACTTAAACACTTGGTCAAAAGAGACAAGGGGAGTCAGGACAGAAACCAAACTTGTGACCCTCTCTATATTTCTACGTATCATCACATATCAAGACTGGGGTCTCTTAAATCTGCTGGAGTGGGAGGACGCAGGCAAATTCCCACAGTTGGGCAACTTAAAATTGCACAGGCTTCTAAAATTCCTCTGAATTTCTTCATTCAGTCTCTAAGCAGAGTAGGGATGTGGAACATGTCAGTACTTGAAGCTTAGAACTACCACTTGGTTAATTATATAGCTGATTATGTACGACTCTGTTGGCTGACTTACACACAAAAGCTTGGGCATTTCAGTAAAAAAAAGTAAAATAAATAGAAAGACCTACTGCCACAACATGGCAGGAGCTATGAATGATGAGAAACAAGGTCCTCTGGCTTCATGTGTGGCATTTACAATATGGAAAACTCAATGCCACACATGAAGTACAGTAAAAGTAACAGAAACAACAAAGTAGCTCTTGGTTTCCTTATTTAAACACTTCAACTACAGCTGGAAGCTCCCCTTCTGCAAAAGCAACTCAGTCAGCACAAGCCCTCTGAACTTTTTCACCCAAGTTGCCTTGTAGAAAAAAAAATACAGTTTCTTGCTTATCAGTAACTGAATTTTTAAAAGTATGTGTGTATATTTAGTGAGGTTGTTGAATTACGGAAACCAGAGCTACACCCGGCAGATACTCCTTAAAAAAATAAAAAGCCTTTTGTGCATTTTGATTGGGATGACTGCTAAAAATACTCCAATGCAGCTGTTTAATTTGCTGTAGCTCAAATGCTAGTTTTATACTTTTAATTGCTACTATACAAAATTCTTTGATTGCATTTGATGAAATTAAGATTTTCAGTGTTTAATGATTAAACCTAGGGAAAAAAAAATGTAACCACATGCTAGTTAAAATGTAAATTGTCTGTGCTGGGAAACCTAGGTAAATCTTTTCAGATAGTTGTCACATATGTACTTATACCTACCTTGATAAACTTCTCAAAAACTGTTCATTCTACAGTCTCCTATGGGTCAAAAAAGGTGTTCTCTTATTAGAAATCCTAGATCCCACTGCAGTCACATAACTTTTGCACTTATTTCTGAGGGTAAAATATGTCTCTCTAACAGCAAATGTCACATTTTCAAAGACTCAAGATAGCCTGGTTTAGATACACATAATTTTGTGGGTGCAGTTTTTACACACTGTCCCTCAGGCATGCAAACATTGGGTTTGACATGGACAAAACCTATACACTGGGACTGTGCAAATACACATGTGTATAAATAAGAGAGATGTTTACAAGAGCACACAGAGCTTAGTGGTTGAGGTGTTTTGCTATGCATATGGAGACACAGGTTTTGAGTTCTTCTGGACTGATGCCGAAAGCCACCTGCAATTAACCACATGTTCTTTTGTATGTTGTACCTTGACCGTGTTAATGTGATAGCCTGCTGGGGAGAGAGCAGAGTTTCTACCTTAGAACATCAGAGCCCTCAACGTACGATCGCTGCTCAACTGCTTTTTCCTTGTAAAAGATACATGCTGCAGCCTTTCTCTCTCTAAATTTTGGAGTGCTCCAGACCTTAGTCTTACTGTAAAGCTGCCGTAAGGGCTGTGCACTTCATCTGATGTGTCAACATCTGCGATAATGAGGCTGATGTTCAGATTATCCTCTGGAAATGCAAGTCTATCACCCCAGACAGCGTTACTCAAGCATAGCTCTGGCAACAAACTAAATATATATTGTTCTTTTAAACAAGAGCAAGCCATATGAAAGGGAAAGCTGAAGTGCCAAGGAAAAAAGACAGTGGGTGTTATTAGAAGCATGTACCGCAGGGGCATTTGTTCTCACAAACTTTTTAAGAAATACAGCAATGACTAGAGCATGCTGATACCTATTGCAGAATCTGAGTCTTCCTGTAACTGCACCACAAGTACTGGATTTTGCTGCTAAATAAAAATTGAGCACTTACTTCACAAGCTGCACAGGGACACCAGGAATTTAACAGAAGCCTCTGCTCCTAGCACGTATGCAGTAGGCTGTACTTAATTCAGACACACCATTTTTTTCTTATGCTGTTACATTTTTACCTAGTAATTATATTACAAAGGCACGCAGGCAAAGGACAAGCACACAAAGCACACTCTCTTTCCATTTTCTTCCTCTCTGCAGAAAATGCCAGGATTTGAGGCGATCTCTCTGGCTGATTCTTACGGTACTAGATTCTACTTTCATTTAGCAATTCATTTGGCAATATTTTGCACCTTCAAATTTTTAATTAATTTAAATATTTTAAGTTAGGTGCAGTTGATTATCTCTTGAACACTATGCACTTTGTTCTAGCGTAATGAACTCTTGTCATACAGTAATACTGCAAAAGCTTTATACAGTCAACTCTTATAGTACCCCTAGATGAAAGCAGTATGAAATCCCATCTTCATGTCAGTTGTACACCTCCCAAAATTACAGTAAAAGTGGCAGGTACATGTATGCATCTGGGTTTTTGTTTTGTTTTGTTTTGTTTCTGGTTTTGGTTTTTCTTAGGAACAATGAAAAAAATGGGCAACAAAGGAAAACATGTATCATTAATGAGGTGAAGAAGTTTTCTAGTGCAGAAATCTGAATGAGGTGCTGTCACAAAGACTCAGAGCAAGACTGGGGTCAAAACAGAGACATGTAAACTCCATGTCTGGCAAGGAGTTGATCACGGTATGCCTACATGACATATTACTAAGGGTAGGCAGTGGATAAGTGTGGGACAAGAGTTCCCATGTCTGCCCAAATTCCATGTACAGCCACATAACCATGCATTCCATACTGCAACGTGTGCTTGTGTATGACCCAGAACATGGAAGAGGTGAAGCCTGAGCTCCCGTAACCCTGTAACATAGCTGCCCTAGGTATGTCCCAAGATGCACAATATGGATAGTGGGAGCACAGGTCAGGGAGAGCGCTGTGCTATAGCTCAGCCCCTGCCCCATGTGCCCACAAATGGCACAGATGTAGCCAGTGTAGTTTCAGAGCAGTCTCACACTCTCTTTGCATTGCTTTCCCTGCTACAAAGCATATAGGGAAATCTTGACTTGCCTAATTTCTGAGTGTGTAGCCATGGCTGGAGTATTTTTAGGAAATCACACCAGAAATATTTCCCCTATATGTTAGTAGAAATGGCACCCGCATTAGGGAGTATGGACCCTCATGCTGATTTTGCTACATCCTCTGGCACTGATGCATTTAGGTCCTTAAAGGCTCATCATGACTTAAGTCAGTCCACTCCTATCCTGCTAAATATATGGTTGCAAAAGTTAAACAAATGTCATTAAGAAAGCTGTGATCTTCCCTCAGTCATTTTAGGCATTTGCTAAATCTGCCCTTTTCCATGCTGTTTTCTGTGATCATTATGATGCCTGCAGCTCCAACAGAGGTAGTAACAACAGGAGCACTTGTTTATACAAGCCACAAAGACTGTCTACATTTGAGTACTGTTCTCTTTTGATCTCACACACACTTACAGTTTTACCTGTTGAATCCATCTTTTTAACTATGGCCACTTTTCCCATCATTTCCAGAAATCTCAACTCATTAACATAAAAATCAAATTTCTTCTGATAGACTGATTTTTTTTGTGGCAATGAATACAGAAAATTTTCATGTTTCTAGTTAAATAATTAAGACTATATTAATGGCACGGGCTTGTTATAATAACAATATTTTTTGATACAAAGCCAAAAGAATAATCTGGAGAGATCCTCTCTTGTTATACAAAAGTCTGAAAACAAGTTGAATTGTAAGGTGGATACTGCAGAACCTATGAAGATATGGACTGTCTTTTTGCTTATTGATTTTTACCAGAAATAAAGATTAAGAACTATTCCAATCTTTTCTCCTAGTCTTTGCTTTAAAGGTAGAGGCTTATTCAAATTATAGTGAACAGCAAAACCCATCCACTCTGAGACATGACTCATGGTTTTTTCTGAACTCCTAGCCCAAAAGCAGCATGCGTGGTAGAAGGCATAGGTTCATTTGCCAACGCACGACATTTTTCATGCTGTCACAATACATCTTGTGCCAGCTAATCAGCCAGCCAAGAGTGGCACCCACCAGCTGCAAGGGATGCTTATCACCTCCATTCTTAGTTGGTGGGAAAGTGCCATGTAGGGAAAAGTCTAGATACATGGAGAAATGCTATTTCTAGTAAGTTATTTGTAAAAAAGCAAACACAAACCAAACCCTTATGACAACATCATAAAAGATAATATAACAGTGTCACAGAGTCTTTCAGAAACAATTCATTAAACTACTTTAAATATTCTTATGCAAGCTCTGGCACGAAAATACTGCAATGTCTGTATAACCGAAGCAAAAGGCGATGAAAGATCCTGTACAACCTCAATTTTCCCTCCCTATCCCTCCCCCAAACTGAACTTGCCAGAGTTTCACAGATGTTTTGAGATCATAACACAGGGTCAGAGGATAACTGGTAAGGTCAGCTGGAAAAGGGGGAATGTAAACACTTTTTTTGGACTTTCATGAATGGGACTCTCAGCATAGGAACTTCAGTCTGAAAGAAAAATGAGATAATTTGACTCCATTGCTCTCCTATACTGTACTTCTGGCTCAGGGTTCATAGTGTCTTCTACATGACTCAAAGTTGCTTTATCTGCTGATTTTGTGAGTGCCACTCCAGAAAAGACAATCATAAAGGGATATAAATTCTATCCCAGCAAAAACAATTTCACATTAAGGAATAATAAAAAGAAAATATATTCAGGAGGTTTTAAGCAAATCAACTAATGATATTTTTTTTCGTTTCATCATAAGAGAGCAGCACACTCTACTGGCTGTTTCCTTGCAGTTTTCTAGATAAACCCCTATGCATTACTGTAAATCAGTATCTTTTACTGTTCCACTGATACAGTCAGAGACAATATAGTCTAGCTGGAAAAAAAGAAAAATGAAGGACATGGATGGCAAGTCCTGCTTCTGCCACCAGCTCATATTACTCAAGGCAAACGACTTGACTTGCAGCACTGCAGTTTCCATGTTAAAAGAATAAGGAGAATGACACCAACCATTGCAAAGCACACTGCCACTCACAGTTTAAAGGCACAGACAGAGAGTATTAGTACTGTTCTTACTATATTAACAATGAAAATACAATGGTTGAGGTTTAAATTTCATCTTTCATACCAGCTCAGTCATTCAAGATTCTTCCACATTTTAGTACAGCAGAGTCGCAGGAGAACGCATGTCTGTATACTTATCAAGATGTTTGTGGTTAAACTTTTTCTGTTCTTTAGCTTTGTGTCTCTGTGCAAATACACAGTTTTGCCTGGAAAGTATATAACTGATGAAACTGAAGACTGCTATTTTGCTGATTTTGCATGGAGTACATTACAAAGAGATGTCATTCACCCTGATGAAAAGTCCATCTCAAAGGCATATGCCCTACATGCCAAGTTGTGTGTTAGACCACAAGAAACAGTTAAACTGGTGCTCCAGTGTTGTGTGAGGTTTCTGCTGTTAGCACCCAGTACACAGAATCCAGTTTCATGTAACTGATTGGTTTAACATGTTTTTACTTTCAAAATATACCAATTCAGTACATTCCAAAAATGTTACTGTTAAAAAACCAACTTGCATACTTAAATATATCACACATCCCTGAATGTCATATATAGGGAACTCTTCTTTCAGGTTAAAATAAATTAATCTATTTAAAAACAAAAAAGAATCCAGCTCCTAAACAAAAACATTGGTTTTACAAACATCAGTAGTCATTAGTGTACTGCAATAGTTTGAACCAAGTCTGCAAGTTTTATCTTATGCAACTATTTGTAGTATTTCACTACTACAGATATCTTTGTTTCCTTAACACAGCTCTACACTAACTTCTCTATAATTTAAAAAGAACATATCTTCATTCCCAAACTACAGCTGTGTATATGTACAGATTACTTATAACATTATTAAAAGAAACTTCCTAACTAGAGCCACAGAATTAAGTGAGAAGAAAAACAAAGTAACAAACAAAAGATTCTACAAATACTTTTGTTGATATTTACACAGAAACATTTTTATGAATAACCTATTTCTTTAGTATAAATTCACTTAACATGATTTTGCCTTTTTTGCTTGCAGGTAGAGAAATATAACCAAACTCTTACAGAGTCTACAAAAGAGACAACATGATTGCAAGAGACTTCCAGGCTTTTATTCTACAGAGAAAGAGACAATTCCCTGGGGTCACTGAAAGTCAAACTGGCTCTTATGTGCAGCTGTAATTTTTAGTTTACATGAAAACAAATCAATATCGTCTCCACAAAACTCCGACTCTTTATAATGGCACTAAACTGAACTCCTCTTTATCAAGTTCTCAACAGAATTTCAAGTTTATTTTTCTATGTTGACAAGAGATTACATTCAACCAATCGCACCTATGAATAGAATACCCAGCTCTTTTATCCAGAAGACAGGACAAGAGCTTGTTTCATGAAACTAGTTCACTGTGTACAAAAGCATATATGATCATATACAGAATTGCAGGAAAACAGGTAAGATAGTTTTCAGAGAATGGCATCCTTGGGGCAGCCGGCACATTTCACACACTCCTGTCTCATAGCTAAGGAGGGATGAAATTTACCCCTGTCAGAGAAGTTAATCCCTTTGGTATTACAATTCAACCAGTCAGACTTCAATTCCTTCGTTTTTAGGACTTGATTCAAAACCTTTTGAAGTCAACAGAAAGACTTCCCCTGACTGCAGTAACTTTGGCTTGGATCCTAAACCATGCTCCTTATCTTCACTCACCCTTATGCCTTCCCTCCTTCCCAAACCTTGGAACCAGTGTGCATGTTTCATGGCTTAGAGGAGCCTCAGGGCTCCTCTAAATTACTTTAGCTAATATTATCTCCCAAAGAACTAACTGGGGGGGATACAGCATCAATCTATTGTACCTTCTCCTCTAGTGTATCTCCATAATGGGCTCAGAAGAATGGTTGGCTAGAGACAGCTAAGATTTTGTGTGCCAAAGGAATTCATATCCAGAAACTAATTCAGCTGTTTTTATTTTACTGGCAGAAAATAAGGCCAGGTTCTGGCTGGAAACAGCTACAATTCATCTCAGAAAGCAACTTTCTCCCAGCCCTGCATTCCTTCCCAGCAAAGGGGACCTACTCAGGGCTGGGCTCTCGGAGCCCTTCACTGCAGGGGAGTGTGCATGGCGTAAGGCTCTCCGCATCCCAATGGCGCCAATTAACAGAACAGACACTTATAAATATAATAGTAAGGGTCGGATGCACAAGGACTCTCCTTTTATATGGCAATTACAATCAGCCTAAATTTACAAAGGCAGAATTCACAGTGCCCATTACATGTGTTTTAAGTGTCTCTAAATCTGCCAAGTCCTAGCAGGATGCCATCCAGAACCCCGGGTTCCTTTCGGAGAGGTGCTGCCTTTCTATTTTTTCTTCTATAATCTGCATCTCCATGGTACTCTAGCATCCATGCATTATTCAGTAGAGCACTGAGTAGTGTGAGTGACATCTGTGGGTCCTTTTTCCCTTCATGTTCTCACCGGAAAGAATTATATTTCATTGTTACCAGGCCCAGTGTAATGGTCAGATGGTATGGACCGTTGGCAGAGCCACTTGCCAGAAACAGCTCTCCCATGTCAAGTACACGTGTCAAAGCCATTTGACCATATAAGCATTTCCTGAAATCACATTGCAACTCACTGTTACTGAAATTAAGGCACATCCCATAGGTCTAAATGAGCAACAAAGGAGCTGACTGCTGAACTCCATAAAAATGCAGTAAATGCTCTTATGATTGAGGGTCTAACAAAAGAAAAACCAGGATAAAATAGTACAGATGGTTTATAAAGAATATTGATAATGTGATAAGAATCAAATGTGTTCAGTTTGTACATCTAGAGAAAAATTAGCTTCATTAATTTATTGATGTCTTTTATATATACAGAAGTATGTAACTTTGTAGTAAAATAAGATGTGCAGAGCAGTTGAAGGGAAGATTTTGCATTTAGTTCAGTACTGCAGAGATTACAATGTGCAAAAATATCACTCTCCAAAGCAGAACCAAAAGGGTATAACACAATCAATCTGTAAAGCTATACAACCACCAAAGCCACTGTTTTCTTTTTTTTTTTTTTGGTAGTTTCTGCTCACTAATTTCCTTCTTTTCTTCCTTCTCTAAGTGCAATAATAATATTGCATGGGTCCATTTTATTCATTTACCTCCTTTAGGATAATGTGACAGTCTACCAACCTGTCTGCATGCTTATATTTTTTCTATTCTAATTAACGGATTGCCTGAACCAGAGAAAAATGAGACAAGCTATGTGCACTCTGCATTCTTTGTACCTTTTACTGGTTTTATACCAAATTTTTTCAAATAACTTTTTGTATAATCACTGAGTGAAATTCTGGAATATGCACAGTCACAAAATTTCCCTTTAGGACTTTAAAAAACTCAGCAATGTAGAGAAGAAATCTAATTATCACATCAGCTCATCATCATACACGCACAAACATATTCTTCTAAGATAGATTCAGAATTACATGTTAATAACTGTCTAAAATGCATGGAGTTACTTCTGTCTTATGACCTAGTATTTTTTGAAAGCTTGAGGAAACGTAAGCACAGCAAAAGAGAAATGTTGCTACAACCTACAATTGTATGAAATAAGAAGTAATCAGGGTGCTGTCTAGCATTACTTGCATTGTCTAAACGTGGAAGAAAACTTTGACCACTGGAAACGGATTATTAAGCAAATGGTCAGCTGCGCAGATATGTTCATTCTCTTTCCCAAAGCATCTTTCAAACGCTTTGCCTGCTGCGGAGCCTGCCAGACAACGTGTGATACGTGATTGTGTTGGCGGGCCAGTGACCACTGCTGTGTTCTCCACAGTTGCTGCCTGCTGATATGGGGTGGGTCTGTTCCTACCTAAATTTAGTCTAGTTTAAGCAAGCTATTGGGGCTCTTCATGTGGTCAACAGGCTGAAAACAGCCTGGAAACAGCTCCTGAAGGCAGCTCATCCCACCTTAGATTCTTATGTTGCTGCTCTCTAGAGATGTCCCTGACTATACAGGCAACCCCAGCAGCTAACATAAACAAGGCATTTATTTCATAGCGAGCTGGGTAAGACAGATGCTGTGTTCAGTGATCAGACCATGGCTGAGGTCTTCAAAGGGGCTGGCTCAAAGAGCAATAAGTGCAGCATCCATTGAAGCCTTCACCAGGAGCACCCAGCAACAGGTTAGGAGAGTACCTTCTCCTAACCAACCACTGACCTGGTGAACACTCCCTGCTGGGCATCATCATTCTTCTCCTCTCCTTATGAGTGGCGTTTTTTGTCACTTGCTACTTTTAGCTACGTGGATTTGATCCACTGCTGAATATGAGAAAAGCTTATAATATTTGGAGGGCCAGCTGACTATGAGGGCACGTTTCAGATACTGGTGTGTTTACAACACAGAGCTGCTACGCTGCAGTTTGAAATTCCTGTTGCACTGTACAAGAACAAGAGAATAGTCTGTACAACTGAACAGCAGCAAATTCAAACTTGAAAGTAAGAAATACTTTTTTCAAATAAGGTGTAATTGGACCTTGGAGCTCATTATAACAGGATGTTGCTGGGGTTATGGTCTTATGAGAGCGTAGGCATGTACTGAAACAGTAGTAATATCCAGAGTTGTAATAGTTAATGCTAAAAGGAAGAGTATGGGAACAAAAATGAAACCTTATGCTTCAGGATTTAAAGCAATCTCAATTTACTAAGAGAGATCTTTTCTAAGTGTGATGAAAAGAGGGAGGAATTATCCACCTCTGCCTGCTCTGAGTTGCTGAAACCTTCCTCTGAAATACCTTGTTCTGGATGTCGTTGAAAATAGAAGCACTACACTGGATGGATCTCAGACTTGATGCAGACTGGCATTTATGTTACCGAATATCTCCTGTATATTCTATTGTTGACTGTATACTACAATAAGATAGTACTGCATGCAATGTCTGTTTCTTTAAGGACATGACATTCAGGTGGATTAATTAACTATTTGTTTATTTATTTACTTTAGTGTCAGAGATGTCTTTTCAAGCCACATATATATTCATTTTGCATGAAGTGTAATCAGACTTTGGAGCTCATTATCACATGATCTCCCTGGGGTATATGTATGTAAGAAAAGATTTTGCATTTTTAGCTGTCTCCGAGGACCACAGAGATCACAGTTCAGACAGTTTAGGCAAGGATATTCCTCTGGGAAACTGGTAGGATGTGAACAAATCCCACTGACACTGGCAGAGACAGCACATACAAAATGAGGGTACACACAGCCCAAAAGAAACTGCTAAGGGCAACAAGGGAGGGTTGTACATACCCACAGAGAAGGTTTCAGCCATGTTAAAATAAGATGGGTTATTGTTAGTATGAGGTGAGAAATTTTCCCCTCGTCAATTAATAGAAGGCCTGGAATACAGAACATGCTGACTTATGTGTTTTGCTGGGGAAATAATTGGAAATATTTTCTTATTGAAAAGGAGACAAGTGGATTTAAAACATATCATGTTTTTAGATGACTAAGTTTCCTCTGTATGGAAGAAGAGGTATAAATATTGCATTTGAAAAATGTCATGTTGATAAAAAAGCTACAGTTTCACCAATATAAAACATGAATGTAAACAACATGTCTGTCAGACATGGCTATAACATACTGCTTAACACTGCTAACTTACAATATGCACCTATTATTGTTAGTTCTCTTAATGAAAGAAAGTAAAGACACTGCATAAATTCTTGAACACATGTTTCACTTTTCCAGCTGCCTTGTGCTGTAGAACATCATGCTAACAAGAAGTGATGCTAACAAGAAGCTAAAACCAGTGTAGCAAATGGGGCATTTAAATATATATAAACATACAGACATTCATATATAAATAGAAACTGGCTATTTTGGGGAAATGAATGGATCCCTAGACAGACATATTTCAGTTTAATATTACCTATATTTTCCTACATGGTAACCATTACAGTCCTGCTTAATCAGAAATAAAAAATGGTTATGCTCACTGCTAAAATGGAAAGTCAATATTCAGCTATCATCTCTTTTAGGTTCAATATGAAAATTTGTCTGTCAAGCACAGGGAGCAAAAGAATATGAATTTTGACATTTTTCCTCAGTCACTTCAAATTGAGACTTGATACCTATACCTGCCAGCAAAGGGGTGTGTTCACATTCAGACCATTTCCATACAGACTGCACCATGCAAGGGCACTGACAGTGTCAGAAACTCCAGATCTCTTTGTTCTAATGTCACAAAAAAGCATATTTTAATACCATCTCCAGATACGCTGTACTTGCACTGACTCAAAGAGATTGTTTTTGTTCTTTCCTGCACCAAAATCCACGTTTTCTCCTATGATTTTCAATCTCCACTCAAATACAAAGCATCAACATTGTTACTTACTGAGAACTGCGGCTCAATGTTGCAGCAGGATGGCATACCTCTATCTAACTACCACATCATAAAAATGGTATTCCATTTGCACTTCACACTAAATACTTACTACAAAGTCATATGCAAGCATTAAGCTATACTCTTTCTTTTGAAACAGAAAGAAAAACCTAAAATCAATCTAAGGGGACTGCATAAAACAGGTTGAGATGTTAAATACCTGATAATGATTACTAAGAAGTCTGTAGACTTGAGTATCTGATTAAACAGAGAGGGAAAAATGACCCTTTGAACTTATAACCTACTGGGGGTGGTTTCTACTGCAATAACACCCTGTTTAAACCCTATGGCTACAGTACATCTGCGGTTCACTGACTATAATTACAGCTTTAATACTGTAACTGTAGCAAACAAGTCCCATGGTGTATTAGACTAAACACACGAGGCATTTTGTCCTCTTGACTACAGCCTGTTTAATGGCATTTCAGGCTCCAGCACATAAGCCTGCTCTTGGCCACGCACTCCCAAGCAGTTGAAGTTGGCCTGAGCTGGTTCCAGAGGAACACCGATCCAGCCCAACTGGGCATTGGACAATTACTTGAGAATATCATTTAGGGTTGAAACTGATATTTATCTAGTGATTGAAATCAGTTGGGAACTCAGTTACTGTTGTGTCAGCATTATGTCTTTCCTGGAGCCCTCGGCACTGTTGGTTTGGCTTGTTCCTACACTGGGCATTTACAGCTGGGCTGACGTGGCAGCTGAAGAAGCAGCATACCAAGTGTATTTATTTGTGTTTTTTATTATACTTCACTCTTTATCCTGGCCCCCCTCCTGAAAAAAAAAAAAAAAAAAAAAAACAACAACACAACCCACATCAGGAGAACTGAGCTCACTTTGACTATCCTTTCCCCTCCTTTTCAGAAGTCTGCCCACGCTCCCCCCCTCACCGTGCATCACAGGCAGGAGTCCAGCCCAGAGCCGGAGACTTGCTTTGAGCCTCTTTTGTTGAACATGTTGCAATGCGCAGCCTCATCTCTACAGCTTCTTGAATAGAAATTTGTTTCTACTTAGGGTGAGTAAGTGAGTGACCTTTTGAAACTCTTTAAATGTGATGCTTCCCTCTGCCTTGATCAGTTGTCCTGGCTTTATCTCCTCCATTAAGGACTGGCCAACGGAGTGCCTGCTGCTGTGTCTCATGATGCATGCATGTGGACCTCTGTAATCCTCCCTTTAGTGAGAAGCTTCGTCTATCCAGCCCTGCCCAAAAGACCAACCTTTGAATAGCTTGAGTCTTCCTCAAATCCTGCACTAAAATGAGTCATTAGCAGTCACTAGGCTTGTCCTGACTCTCAAAGTAGGAGCCAATTTTTTTTTTCCAAGTAGGATTTTACTTTTGCTTTCCTTCAGTAAAATACAGATTTTCCAGTTTTCTCACTGTATCACTTGGTCAGTGAAACCTCATGGTCCTGTTAATGCTCCTGCTTCCCACAGTTGGACATTTCTCTTACTGACTTTATACCTTTCTTTTTGGCATCTTCTTTCAAACATGTTATTCAGTATTTTCTCCTACATACCAAGTTTATCTAAATGCAGAGTGACCCTGAATACAAATGAGACCTGCCACTTTGTCTATGGGGTGGAGATAGGCACTGGTCTTTAAAGCAAAGCCATTCCTTTGCTTCCCCACTGTCTGCCCCTGAACCTCCATTCCCCTGTAACCCACTCCCTTCCACAGCTCCTACTTTGTAACTGTACTCTCCCATCTCCATGAAACACCTGCATCCCTGTCCCCACTTCTTCAGCTGGAAAGCCCAGGGACACTGCTCTATTCTTGCAAGCACTGCAGAGGCTTGAAGGGGGCATGCTGTCTACTTGCCTCTGTGTTGGGTAAAAAGTCCAAGTTCCTGACCGCAAAGAAAGTATAATGAATATAAGGCAAGTATATTCTTAGGGCAACTATTTTGGAATCTTTTCTTTTTTTTTTTAATGTAGGAAAAGTGGTAGATTTTATAAATACCCAACAGTGGCTTACAGCACCAACTAGAGTCTAGTGGGAGCTGTTTCCATTAGCTACAGGTAGAGTGCAAATCACATGCAGAGACTTACAATCTCGTACCATCACTATCAGCCAAAATAATCACGGTCATTTCCCTAAAATATTGGAAGAGTACTTGGCACCCAATTTGGCCAAGGAAAGGAGACTGCACATGAATATTTAGACTCCCACTACATCCTCAAAATAACGTAGGTTAAAACTTCAAAAATAATATATTGCCCCTAATAATAATAGTAATACTTTGCAGGGTTATAAGTACCTTTCCACTTAGGTTATCAAAACACTTTACAAAGGCAGTTAAGTAAGTATCATTATATCTATTCTACTCTGAGGTGACAATGACTTTGTGTCAGTTATAACTGCAGAACAATCCAATACTTATCCATTATTCAGCTTCCCAAAATAACCTGCAATTCTCTAAGCAACTCTAACATGAAAACAAAGTTACAAATGGGGCAACTGAATGATTCATCCATCAGTGAATTTAACGGCTTATTCTTGTAATGGGCAGAATTACCACCACATTGCACTCATGCTGCAAATAATAATGACTTGCATCTCTACAGCATCTTTCACCCTGAATGATCGATCCCAAAGCACTGGACAAACTCTCTGCAGTAACAACTGAGGACTTCCACACAGCAGCATAACACAGCCACCTCTGGGAAGGAATGCAGATAGCATACTGAAGCAGAAAATTAAAGAAAAAAACCCACATAAACATTAGCTTTTTTAAAGGAAAGCTGAAAAAGAGCGTAAATTCTCCTTAGTGTAGAAATACAGCAGAACCCTTTTTGGTAGGCGACACGAAAGTTATGGTGAGACAATCAGTTGAAAAACTCTGTGGGGTTTCCTAAATAAACACAAAAGCCAGGGCCCCAGCAGGTGGCCAAGTTTGATATTCAAATAATTAACATTTTACATGTGGAGTTTTCATTAGGACAAGGTTACCACATGATGGACAATCTGTATATATTTGCAGATGTGGCATGCAGGGAAGTCAAACCTGGGCAAGGAGCATAATTCACAGCAATCTCTCTGCCCGAGAATAGCTGAAGGCAATGTCCAATCAAAGTACTGTCAGTGCACCGCTCAGCGAATAAATGAGTTGCTTTGACAGGAAATTCCAACAGCAATTTTAATTCTGATCAGGCTTCAGGAAGTGGAAAGAATAAAAACACATCAATTATAGTGACAGGAAGTTTTAAATCACATGGCAAGCAGCTGCTGCCAAAGGACACGTCTGCCAGCTTTGTTAAGAACTATGGTATTTTGGTGTGACCAAAATTTTACACCAAAATTTTACAGGCTGACATCAGTCCCTAATTGTATGTTATCCCACTACAAGGGTAAGGAAAATAACACAGTGCAGACAGCACACCATCATTACAACAAATCAGAGAGACCGCTTTTTTTTTTAAATCCTGACCCAAAATGAGCATATTTATAACAACTCCAGAACACACCACCAACTAATGACATGAAGCCCATGCATGTCTACCTCAATAAAGCAGGAGATCCCAGCAGCAAGGCAAAGAGACTGTCATTTTCTGAGTCAGCCTTAGGCTGCAGAATGATCAGCTCTTTAATCATTTTACATACATTGCCTTTTTTCATTAATCCATGTTGTAAATAGTGACCACTGAGATGAATCAGCGGTGCACTGGGAGGAAGCCTGAAGAGCTGTTTGATACCAAGTTCTTACTGTATGGTGCAGACTCAGAGTCTACCGAACAGCTTCCTCCAGTTATAGGGTTAGGTGCTTTTCCATGTTCCTTGTGCAGTATCACGTCTAACATGAATGAATTGTGGGCTAGATTTCTTATGGCACAACCTAATTAAGCTGGGCTGGGAATGGGATGGTGGGGCTGGGGTGGGCAGGGGGAGGAGGTGTCAGGCTAAGTTGCTGATTTGCCTGCTATGGCATTATGGTTCAAATGGCCATCATTTCAGGGCAAATCATTCAAATGGAAGCAGATTGTTCTGGCCTCACTTTCAGGTACATCGAAGCTGTTTTATACAGCACTGGGACTGGAGAAGGGCATTAAAGGTAATGTAAATGTATAGTCTGACACAACACTGTAAAGCAGCCCAGCTATACAGGGAATTTAGATCCCTAGGGTAAATCCTTGATCTCACTTTTGTCAATGGAGATTTTGTAATTGGCTTCAGCAAGTGTTTTTTCCCTAGAGTCCAAGAAGGGAATGGCTATTGCTGGCTACATGACACATGCCTACAGAAGGTTAGTCGGATGTAGGAAGTGCCATTCAATGCAAAGTGACTGAACAAGTGTGTTGAACTGCCAAAATAGTGATTGACTAATATCCTACATGGATAATTGATTTATACCCTCCACAACTGAATTACATCCTCTGCTACGCAGCTTCCTGGCCTGAGTAACTTCTGCTGTCCCTTCACTGAAATGACCAAGAGTGTCAAAGGGCTCAAAGCTGAACACTGTGTTCTTCAGATGGATGGGTAAGTTTGGGAGAGAAAAATTTTCCCTCAGAAAAGGAGGTGCTCATGAGTTTTGCTAATCACATGGACACAGAGAGGATAGTATTTTCTAAATTGCAGAAAAAATACTCAACCAAAAGTGACCGAAATATTTATGCAGATTTAGCAAAGGTGATCAAAAGCGTGTAATTTTGACAATACTGGCAATCTTTGTGTAAAGTTTTGTTTTTCAAAGAGAATACTTTTCAATAAAAAGAATACTGGAGGAAAGATTTAAACTAATTCTACATAGAATTTTTCATTATGTCTTTGGAGACAGTGTGAATATTGGATTCCAAAACAAAGAAAAAAAACCTGTCAAGATAAGACATGATACATCTTTTTATTTCATTTCAACTTCTACTTAAATAGTAAATGAAGCTAAAACATAAAAGTGCTCATAGTTTCCTGCATAATTATCCACATTCAAATCTCTCCTCAGGAGAGATTCTGTGGGCTTTGATTCAGAGATTTTCAAGCATTTAAGGAAGATACAGGAGCCAAATCTCATATTTCTTCTGAAGAAAATATGGTATAATTTCCTTATGCTTTTAAGGACATTCCACACACGGACATTCTGGCCTGAAGTCAGACACAAAGAAAAATACAGGCAGACTTCCTAAATGCCCATTATTTTTGTAATTCTGTTATTTCTATTATTTTTTATCTTTATAAGATTCTCTTTATATTCCAATAGAATCAGTGATTCCAATCCAAGAATACTTAAAGGATATCTATAGCATATCTTATCAATTATCCATATTTTTCATGAAAATTACCCCATTTCACCCTAAAATGAAATGTCAGTCTATGTACCTGCAGATATATATCTTTTCCAATGATCATGCAATATTTCAACTGCAAAGCTATGAAATAATGCACCAAAAATCACTTAACTCTCCTTGCACGCTGCTGCCCTCCAACAATATATGGCAATGACAGAAGGCTTAGAAGACTGTGAGAAACCCATCTTTAAAGAATAGGGCTGAGTCCTAAGTCACTTTTAAAGTAAGCAAAGAAAAAGAAATGGACATTTGTAGATACAGACAGGTATGTAAAATACCTGCTAATGACCACTCTAGCACTAAATCACTTTGTGCTTCAGTAAGTCCCTAAAATAGGCAAAAGAGTGAGCAGCACAGATTTCCTGTTTCTGTTTCCCAGTATTGTCCTACTAACAGTTACTATGAACATATGTGTACAATTTGCTTCCAAAATCCAGCATTGGCCCAAATCATCTAGAAGTTTCCGACTCAGGTCATCTAGAAGTGTACCTCAAAGGACAAATGTCTCCTATGACACATCCTTGGATGTGTACCTTGGCTGCACCTTGACTACCTACCACAATGTTCTTAGCGGCACCATTTTATAAAATACCTTTGTTCTGCATAAGGACTGTGGCAGGCTGGATTGTATTTTATCCTTCAGTTGAACTGAGAAAGCTCCCCTTTTTCAAGCTAAGCTTGTTCTTCAATCCTCAGTGTTCCTGTGCCAATAAAACCTGCTATAAATCAGACTTTCATGCATCTTCCTCCTTTGTTAATTGGCCACTTTGTGCAATTTATGGAAATAAATCTCTGGTTTCAGTGGTTTTACTTCTTTTCTGCTTGATTTCTTCTCTCTCTGCTTTTAACAGCAAGATTACAATGAACACCTGGAGTCCAACACTTTCTTATGCCCCTGCCTTTCTGCTTCTGCCCGCAAAGGACCCTGGTCCACTGTTAGTGTTCACAGGCTGATGAAATACTAGCAGTGCGTCCTGGACATACGCAGATGAAACTCAACCCTTGTAATCCTAAGCTTTAGTCCTTCTCAGGTTTCTTTTACTTTGTCCCCAACACTGCTTGCCAAAAGTAACTCCAGGAACAAAGGGTACTAGTTAAACATAATATTGATTTAGAGCTGAAACCAGAGGAATATAGACAGGACCCTCAAAGCCTGACCACTTGACAACATTAACCAAAGGCAAAGAGCAGCACAGATTTACCAGGAGGTGAGTTATAGAGCCTTTGATGCCCTGACTGATACTGCTTAGTGAAGTGCACACCCCCATATTGCATGATGAAGTTATGACCTTATAGCTGTGTGATCTTCCCTCCATCTGGCTCTGCCCACCTCCAGAGCCAAACTTCCCTTGCCAGGATGCTGTCATGGCTTAATCCTGGCCAGCAACTAAGCCCCACACAGCCGCTCGCTCACTCCCCCGTAGTGGGATGAGGGAGACAATCGGAAGAGTAAAAATGAGAAAACTCGTGGGTTGAGATAAAGACAGTTTGATAGTTTGCTTTAATAAAGCAAAAGCTGCACATGCAAGCAAAGCAAAACAAGGAATTCAGGCACTTCTTCCCATGGGCAGGCAGGTGTTCAGCCATCTCCAGGAAAGCAGGGCTCCATCATGCGTAATGGTTACTTGGGAAGACAAACACCATCACTCCAAACATCGCCCCCTTCCTTATTCTTCCCGCAGCTTTATATACTGTGCATGATGTCATATGGTGTGGGATATCCCTGTGGTCAGTTGGGGTCAGCTCTCCCAGCCATGTCCCCTCCCGACTTCTTGTGCACCCCCAGCCTCCTCGCTGGTGGGGTGGGGTGAGAGGCAGAAAAGGCCTTGGCTCTGTGTAAGCACTGCTCAGCAGTAACTAAAACATGCCTGTGTTGTCAACACTGTTTTCATCACAAATCCAAAACATAGCCCCGCACTAGCTACTGTGAAGAAAATTAAGTATATCCCAGCCAAAACCAGCACAGATGCACATGGTGGCAGTTCTGAGACTGCCACCTTCACTCCCAGCCTAAAGCAGGATTGTTCTGATTTATACTGTGCAATATCTAGTCTACCAGCTGACAACAGGCCCTCAAAGACAGAACATCACCAGATGCTCAGCTGCTGGTACATTCAGTCCAAGAACTCTCTGTGTTGACTGACAGAAGCCCTCCCTTTCTGATGGGTACACTGCAGCTGATCAGACCAAGTTTATTTCTCATTTACTCTAAAGAGCAAAACTGCAGTGGAGACTGCAATCAGAGCATCTGGAATCAGGAGCAATGCAACAAGATGACTCATTAGTCCGTGGTCAGACTTCTTCCAGTGCAGGATGTCAGCTCCTCAAATCCTTTCCCTCTGCCACCTCCAGGAGCAGCCTCTTAATTTCTTAGGAAAATACAAATATGTCTTTGTGGTTTTCAGGACTTCCTCCACTTCCTCTTCATTCTTTCTTCATTCTTTACAATCTATTATGCATCCACTTGCTTGTTCTATTCATCTTGATTTCTTGTTAGTCCCTATCGCCAGGAGTTATTCTTTAGCTTATGATTCTCCTGCATCTCTTCAGCTCTTTGGCATTCCACCAAGTGTCAAATGTCATCATCTTTTTCAGTATTTTCTTCAAAGACTTCTGATGTAGCTTATGACTAGACCTCTCCTGTATAATTTTATTTCTTCATTAGTTGGGGAAAAACACATATGTAGATTTACTGTTGTTATTACTATTGACTAATCCTTGGAAAACTCTGTAAAAGATCCGCGGTGGATTCAAAGACTGAAATCCCTCCCCCCAAGAAATAGATCTTATCTCCAGATAACCACTGATTACTGGTTTTCCAGCTGATACACTGAAGGTTCACTTCCTGGAAAGCCTCTCCTCTTAGTCACCTTCCAATGAGGCCATATAAAGGGCTCTCCCCACCTCACTGAGTTGGTCAATGATATAAAAGGGTGATGCTAGCACACGGTGATTTTGTAACCAGTTTCCTATCCAATTCCTCACAACCATTAGAACAAGAGGAATCATTTATGAAGATGCCTTTCAACATTCCTCTAAGTTTTCCTGGTCTCTGCAAAACTACTGAAAGTTTGTAGACCCTATTACTGAGACTTCTCCAGGAATCATGCTACTCCCTGTAGAGATATGAGTTCTTCCTAAGTCCTGCTCCTTGGTCCAAGACATCTTGCTTCATTCATCCCTTCCCTGGGGAACTTGTTTGAGACTCTTGCACAACTGTGACCTCAGCATCCAAAGAACCACAAAAAGACAGCTCTGTATTTCAGTTTGGCCACACCCAGACTCAAGATTTTGAAAAGCAAGTGCTTAAAACAAATCAACAGCTTACCTCTTTTAGCAAGATCTTGTTTCTCGACAGAAGAAATATTGACTGAACACAGCTTGCAGGGAAGGCAGGCAGGCCATTGCCCTTTTTAGACACCCCGCATGAAAGCCCCACCAGCACGAGAGATTCGGAGGACTAAAATTCCACCAGTAACTCTAACCAGCCATGGGAATGACCCAGCTTGTTGCAGTGTCTCAGCACGTCTCATAAAACACACGGAAACATTTGCTAACAGGACTATCTATCTGCATGTTATTGTTCATTTTTATTACAGCAGCACTAGGAGTGCCCATCAATACCAGGACCTCGTGCCTGGTACAGATGCCAGTTTTCAGTGTGTTCGCCACAGGAGGCCAGATTATTCAACTTCCTACTCCCAATATAAGCAGTTAAGTAACAATGTCAATGTGCCATTTGTACAGACAAATGCTTAGCAGCATGGGTCATAAAAGCTAGCCCACAAGGACTGTTTCTGGGAAAAAAATTTAAGATTCGTATCTATACATTCATGCACATGCATTTAACCATATACATACCTCACTTAAGTTTAAGAGACCTGCTTTTAAATACTTCACCACTGTGTCATACCATGGAAACTACCTCAGGGCTACTAGGAAGGGGGTTCAAACATCCCTCATATAAAACACATCATTATGCATTAGAGGAAACTTCATTCACCAGAGAAGAATGGCACACCAGCTGGAGGTGAGCACCATAAACCACATAAAGTTTTAATTAAATTCATTAAAAATTCTTTGTCTCTCACTGTGTTTGGAGGCAGATAGAACCCTTTAACAATGGCCAGCACACAATCAGGTTTGTCAAAACTAATAATAATACAAAAGCATTTGCTCACCCTGGGACATTTTGAAAAAGTTGGAGTAAGTGTATTAGTTTTAATATGGGCATTTATAAATTATTGCAAGATGTGGTCGGTCTTGGAGCAGAGTTGCTGTTTCTATTGTTCATTGGATTGATAAAAGGTGTTAATAATAAAAGGCACATTTTTAGCAGTTGACAAAATGAATTGACCTGGAATAAAGGAAAGAAGCATATTTCCCCCTTGAAACATATATATATATATATATATCTAAAAAAACATTTTTAATGATCGGTATTTCTTTATAGCATGTGTTCTACATCCCATACTGATAAGTACGATGTACAATTATACTTCATGCTCTTCAGACCTTGCAGTCTATCAGCAAAGCAGAATAAAACAAATGAATATTACAGCACCAGACCTCCTCCTGCAAATATATACATGCCTAATGTCAGACAATCAAATATGCCAGGGGACTAATCATGAGCACAGAACATGCATAAATATTTGCAGGATTAAGCCTACTAACCAGGGTAAAAGAGGATAGCTATGTGGTTGCTTAGCTCTTATGTAAATGACTTTGTTTTTCAAAGCTGGAAAGCCTTGCAAAATACTTTTATGTTTAATCAAATCCAAATAAAATGATTCTACAATGTACTGAAGGGCTTCACATGATGAGTCGGTGACAATGTCTGCTATTTAGACTCATGGCAAGCACTTAATTTTGGTCCCAGTCCAGGACCCATTGAAGTCAGCGGGAGTCCTTTCCCTGATTGCGACATGAGCCTTTGTTACTAAATTATCTCAAGCCGATGAACTGTGAAACAGAAAAGTTACTTTTACTAACCATTCCTAATCCAGACTTATTAAGGATAATTGTAAACTAGTACTAACTAATTCAGTAATTAGGTCTGAAAACATACTCACTGCATAGTTAATACATAAGGGTTGGGTATTCATTTTTCTTACTCCGTCAAGACACTCTGATACAAGAAATATCACGTCAGATGAACAGTCCCACAACCTATGTGATATGGTTGAAAGGGGGGAAAGAGCAGACAAAAGTGTATCTTCCCCGTCCTACACCTCAGCAAACAGACTTGTGGTTTTGTCCATTTCATAGTCACAGTGCTATAAATTTTAGATTTAGATCTGTATCCACCTGATGCTCAGTGCTCTTTGGGGCAAGGAATTCGACGGGCTGTAGTTCTACCTTTACTGTAAGGCATATGCCTTGAGCAAAATGTGACAGAAACGTGCATTTGAGCAACTATACAATACAAGCATTAGCTTGGTGGATCAAAATCAATGTTAGCACATAAAGTATAGTATTGAGTCTACAAAATAAAGTATTCTGACTAGTACGAAAACACTATTTAATTGACGAAACAAAACTGCAAAGTCATTTCTATATTTCTTATCTGTCCCATTGCCTTTAAATATCAGCTGTAGAAATGCTGTCCTCAATTACATAGGCTTCAGAGGAAAATAAGATGCCTGCTTTTCCCCTTTGCTTTCACACAGGCACAACAAACAACTTCAAAGGAGAGAAGCTAAGAGATGAAGGAGCTGAAGAAAAGAAATAGCAATAATAATAGTCCCAGAACTGTTTCAGGGGTTGACAGAAAAACACTGCATAATGCATTTGCCCGTATTCCCATCACAAAATGGTGGGAATTATCTCATCTAACCGCAACCATCTGAAAATGAAGCTTATAATTGAAATGTATCAGCTAAGTCCTGTAGGCAATGAAGAAAGGCACAAATAGAAGGTAATTCTTTCAGTGTTACGATAAATACAATAGGTAGGGTAAATTGCCTTCTGGAAGGGTCTGTCTCACTCTTTTGACCATAGAAAGTCTACACAAATAGGCTAGGCCCCTCAAGGTAGAGCTATTGCATGTGATTACACTGAAATATTGAAGTATCTCAACAAGGATGTAACTAGTTAGCTTGGGTACTAGCATCAGTCATGCTGCCAGATCAGGTAGCTCTGGGACAGCTAAAAATCCTAGTACATTTGGCTGCTGTGAGTTCACTTAGTTCATGTTAAATGGTTAGTGGTCTCCACTATGGGTAAATGAAGAGATATACCTATGTCTCTGCAGTGACTGTAACTCAGTTTGTGATGTAATCTAAATTACACATGTAGATTGTAACAAAGGTAACACTCCTGACATTCACTGCTCATTCATTCATTTCAATTCATTCATTGCTCTGTCCCCAGGACTATCACTTGCCAGGTGGTGAGATCTTGTAGTGGTCAGCTTTATATATGTATCTGTAAGTATGTGTACATCTATAGATATAATATAGATAGATAATATGTTACCTAAACATGGTATCTATAGATATACCTAGAGGTAAATACTTAAATAAATCTATAAATATTTCTATAACTTTTAAACACAGTTCAGTCCATAGACTAGAGAGACAAAAAGAGAAAAGGGAGACCAGATCCATCTCCTATTCACTCTCTGCCTCCATGTTATATCCTAGGCATCACACGACAGATGCCTCCCAAGCATACAGTATCAGTGGTGCACTTGTGCCTGCACACTCAACCTTAACTCTGTCCAAGGCCTTCTTGAAAATGGAAGCTCACTTTGTTCACTGGACACCTTTTCATGACTGCATAACTGAGACGCAGATGTAAATGTATTGTATCTTAGCTTACTTAGCAACTCTTACATCCTTTACATCCAAATGTATGCAAATGTTTCAGTGCGTAACTCCTGGGAAACCTGCCTGTTTGGAAATCCACAGCCCTGAATCCATGTTTTCCACATTGCCCAGTCTAGTAAAGAGTAAAATACAGGCGAGAAGAGATCCTTATTCCTGATCAGTCTGAACCGTAAGCATGTTATATCACGTCCAGTTCACATCTGGACGAAATCAAGTAGTTCCATTGGCCTGGAAACTTGGGCACAGACTGAAGGACAGTCCAGGCTACAGTCCATATTCTGCCTCACAAGGCTGTGTTGGGTTCAGGTTTCTCAGTCTCAATCACCGCTCCAAGTGAATCCCAGCACACCTCATGCTCACAGGTAAGAAGTCTGTGAAATGCATACACAAGAGTTCATGCCGTCTAATTGTATATTTATGTACATGCATGCATTTATATACAATGCACGCATTTATATACAATGCATGCATTGTATAAGATGATGGGATAGCTACCACAGCATACTGTGAGCCTGACAAGAAGCAATATGGGTACGACTGACTGCTCCAAGAGATTCTGAGGTTTTAACATGGGAGGTGAGATGAGCCAATCCATACCATTTGGCACAGGCAGCATGGACCATTCTCTGGGATCGCCACCAGAAATATATAGCCTGTGTAGTTGACCTGACCAGAAACAAGCTCCTACCTCTGGTCTAGGCAAGCATCTACCACTTCTCAGCATCCTCAGCAATGGATTTACTCCAAAGCAAGGAAACTATCACCGAATTTTCCATTGCCAGAAAACATAAGAGAGACTCAAATTAGCCAGTAACTTTAAACAACTCTTGTCTCAGATCCATAAATACCAAGGTAAGACAGGATGGCTGCTCTACATATCCAGAGACAGATCAGTCATATGTCATGATGATAATGAACATTCAGCTAGAATATCAAACACTACGCTTCTGGTGCCTGGTCCAACAAATAACTTATCCCAGATCATCCAACGCAATACTGGTTAAAGCATTCATCTATTAGGGAAAGCAAAGACATGATCCCAGGCATGTCGTACAAGAAACATCTGAATTTTGGCTACTAAGCTACTGGTTTTTCTAAATAGGTGTATGTACTAGATGTAGGCGTTTTGGTAGCGGGGAGGAGGGTGGTGCTGCAGTGGTGGCCTCTGTGAAAAGAAGCCAGGGGCTGCCCCATGCCAGACACAGCCAGACAGCCAGTTCCATAGCAGACCCACCGCAGGACACAGCTGAGCCCACCAGCCACACTGCTGGTGCCTCTTGGAAAACATATTTAAGAAAGGGCAAAACACCACATGATAAAGAGAGAAGTGAGGAGGAAAAGTGTGAGAAACAGCCCTATGAGCACCAAGGTGAGAGAAGAAGTGGGGGAAGGAGGCGCTCCAGGTGCCAGAGCAGAGATTCCCCTGCAGCCTGCGGAGAGACTGCAGTAGAGCAGGTATTTCCCTGCAAGCCACAGAGAGGACCACGCCAGAACAGATATCCACACTGTAGCCCATAGAGGACTCCATACTGGAGCACGCGGATATTTCCTGAAGGAACTGTGGCCTGTGGAGAGCCCATGCTGGAGCAGGTTTAAGGACTGCAGCCCACAGGGAGGACGCACGCTGGAGCAGGGGAGAAGTACAAGGAGGCAGGAATGGCAGAGAGGAGCTGTTATGGACTGACCACAACCCCCCCCATCCCCTGCTCGAGGCGGAGAGGAGGTAGGCGAGCTGGGAATGAAGGAGTGAAGTTGAGCCCAGGAAAAAGGAGCAGGGGAAAGGTGTTATTTCAATTTTGTCTTTGTTTCTCACCATCTAAATCTATTTTAATGGGCAATAAATTAAATTAATTTTCCCTAAGCTTAGTCTGTTTTGCCCATGATAGTAACTGTAAGTAATCTCCCTATCCTTATTTCAACCCACAGGTTTTATCATCTTATTTTCTCTCCCATCCTGTTCAGGAATGGGGAGTGAGAGAGGGGCTGGGTGGGTGACTAAAGTCATCCCACCACAATGTATGTGTCATCCAGCTTTCATTTGTGAAAACAGGTCAAGGCAATTTTGAGACTCCACTCTGGAAGGTTGGTTTGAGCTGTGTTTTCAACCTGCACATTATCAGTGATGCAGCATCACTGCACAGAGAGCTCTTCACACAGTCACAGGCAAAATCTTCAGTGCTTTCTGTGTTTCATAGCAGATGAATGGTTGTTCTGAGCGTGCCGTTGCTGAGTAACTGGTGTCTAGGAGAAGGAGAGTAAGACCTGAACATCTGGGTGGAGATGACAAGAAATGAAATATGAAACAACCATGATTAAGGGCTAAAATTTCAAGAATTCTCCAGCTCCACAGCTGGGGCAAGACCTTCAGAAAAGTTCAGCTCCAGACTAAGTAGTGAGACCTGAAAGAGTCCTCAAAACCCAGCAGCTGCTACTGAGACCAGTGAGGCTATTTGTAAGTGCAGGGATCTGCTTGTGCCAAACTTAGAGGAGCTGGACCCATTTTGAACTCTGTTGTGGCAAACTTTACAAGGCAAGCAGGGTGAGGAAAAAAAAATGAAAAGAGTATCCACAGCAACAACATGCAATTATAGACTTAAAATAAGTGTGAAGCTTCATGGCTCGAGCACAACGCATTTTGGAAAAATAATTATTATATTCTCACTTCCTGTGGGCCTTAAGTAGGGAATTAACTTGCAGGAGGAGCAAGCACTGTTTTGGAAGTTTATGGCTACAGCATACATCTAAATTAATTGTGGCTCAGAGTGAATTTATGCTAAGTTTATTTAAAATAAGATAGATGGGCAAGTGGTAGCCAGGGTCTGGTTGAAAAGTGACATTATTTGTGGAGACAGTCTATTGTATTGCAGCAAAAGAGAATTCCATCTTCTATTAATAGTGGCCAGTGGGAATTCATGCTGAGACTTTTATTTCACTGACATACCCATTTCATTACAAGTTTCTTCATCCAGATCCTTTCTTCAGTTTTCATAGTAACTCTTGAGAGTGTGCGTGCGTGACCAAAAGGATTTTCTGGAAACGATCCAGCTACTAGTGATTTTGAAGGAGGGATTCTCAAGTACTTCAGATGAGATCTATAATTCATCATTATAATAAATATAGCACGGTTACACAACCTTGGGAGCAGCTCTTGGGAGGGAGAAGGAGGGCCCAGGGTTGCCATTGAAGGTGTCTGCCCAGGTGCTTGGGTCAGGCTATGAAGATACACTTGGTGAACAAAGACCCAGCTTGGGGTGCATTCCCATTCATCTTCAAGGCGGGTAATAATGTGGTGTGTGGCAAACCCTCTTCATTCTACCCAACCCAGCCACTTGGCTCCCTCTCCAGTTAGTCTGAGGGCAAGCAGCTGATGCTTCTCTATCCAAGGCAGGTGGCCTCTCCTATGGAAATGAGCCAATTAAAGAAGACTATAGAGAAGCACAATTGGCCAGCTTCTTAAACTGTGGCTCAGCTATAGAATTGAAGATAGAGAAGTGATGAACAGGAGAATTTTCAGCTGCATAATTTTTGACCCAGTACATTAGCAGTGTGGGTTAAAACAGAGGAAGGGATTTTGGCATGTGAATCTTTTTCCTTTCTTTGAGTCACAAGTGCCAAGAAACAAATTGAGAAGTGTGAAGTAACAGAGCAGTGGGGTTTTTTCTGTACATCTTTTTAACACTACTAATGAAGGGCTTTCCACATTATGGCCTGTGTCTATTTCAGCACCGATTTTGTATCTACTTACAGGATTAGAAAGATTAAGTGCTAATTAGAGCATTGAGGATTAATAACTGCTACTTCTGCAATGCACATTTTTCTTAATCTTGTCTTTAATTCTAGTGGAGATTGGTCCATGTTACAAAGCCAGAGTTTGGCAAAGGTTACTAAACATGCAATAGAAGGTGCTGGGTATTAGTTTTCCTGTATATACTGAATAGGCATCATCTGTTAGGCTAAAGGGGAATTACAAGGATGGTAGGAAAAAGCATGCTTTGTTTCTGAAGAAAACAAAAAGCTGTGTCTTCATTGTTCTGTTGGAAGCACTGTTAACCAAACTTTCCCCCTTTTTCCATTTTCATATCTATAACTTCTAATTTGAGCATTGTAATATGTACGACACATTGTTAACTCAAAGTATATTCAAATACTATTGAAATGACACATATGGTAAAGTGAGAACTAGGAACATGTGAAAATGGCAAATAGAGAAAAATTGGCCACTGTCTTTTCACTGCCTATTGACCGGGGAAATCATGATGCTGTTTATTAGTGGGATAGTTTCCTTTCTGTTCTCATGTTAAAGTTCAGCTGTAACATCCTGATACTCACATATTTGCAAATAAGTTTAGAACTATTTGGTTGCTTGAGGGTAATACATAAGAAATCAGCTCAGTACAGCAGTTGTTCATGTGTAAAACATGGCCAGGACCTTTTCCAGAGAGGAAAAACTCAGAGGAAGGTTTTCATTTCCAGCCAACAAAGGATTCGATTTGCATACAGGTGTTACAGGGCTTCTCTCTGAATTCATGGATCACTGCTAGCGTCAGATGTCAGGACAAAAAGATGGGTCAAAGGTACTGGGAGATGACTTGCAGCTAGTTAGAGAACTTTTAGGTTGTGCTGGTTTTGGCTGGGATAGAGTTAATTTTCTTCATAGTAGCTAGTATGGGGCTATGTTTTGGATTTGTGATGAAAACAGTGTTGATAACACATGTTTTAGTTACTGCTGAGCAGTGCTTACACAGAGTCAAGGCCTTTTCTGCCTCTCACCCCACCCGCGAGTAGGCTGGGTTGCACAAGAAGTTGGGAGGGGACACGGCTGGGAGAGCTGACCCCAACTGACCAAAGGGATATCCCATACCATATAGTGTCATGCTCAGCATATGAAGCTGCTGGAAGAAGGAGGAAGGGGATGACGACATTCGGAGTGATGGCATTTTGTCTTCCCAAGTAACCATTACGCGTGATGGAGCCCTGCTTTCCTGGAGATGGCTGAACACCTGCCTGCCGATGGGAAGTAGTGAATGAACTCCTTGTTTTGCTTTGCCTGCATGTGCGGCTTTTGCTTCACCTATTAAACTGTCTTTATCTCAACCCATGAATTTTCTCACTTTTACCCTTCCCACCAAGGGGGAGTGAGCAAACGGCTGTATGGGGCATAGTTGCCAGCTGGGGTTAAACCATGACAGAGGTCAAAAGGTGCTAACTTCAGAATTCTTGTTTTCCACCAAGTGATGCCAGACGTACCACGATCTCATTCAATTACTTATTTCCCACTGCAACTAAAGGAGCAGTTTGGGTTCTCTGCACAAGGGAGCTGACTACAATATTTTTTGTTTTATTCTAGGATAGAGTAACCTCCCAACTCTTGTGTGGAGGATGGGATCCACTTGCTCAAAAGCATAGAGCAAGGATCACCCATTAGGATCAAGCAGGATCTGCAAGGAGGGGAGGTAGAGCACAGTCCTTCTCCATGCTGTCTGCAGAGGCTTTGAAGCAGTATTCTTTCAATGCACAGAATAACAGTTGCGCCATCCTCTCTGTGGCAGCCACAGCCTCAAAACTGGTACCTCATTTCACTGAGAAAGGCAGTTAACCTTTCTGTTTTGTCTCCCATCTTCTGAGGCCTGAATGGTTTAGAGAAGGTGTAGGCCCAGCCATGACAAGTCTGTTGTTCTCTTTCCAGCCTTGTAGAGAATTATTAGATGTGTTTCCTGGGCTTGTATTTGATGCAGAGGTACCTTGCACAAGAGAAACCAGGATCTGCAGAAGGCCTGAGCCACTTTGGAGCAGCAAACTCCCATGCATGTGGGCCTGGTTTTCAGCAGACCATACCAGGATTTTGTTAAGATTGCAGAGGAGCTGCAATGAGTCAAATTACTCTGTCCCCACGTAATGAAATGATCAGGGACAAAGTCTAAGATCCCTAAAGAGTACTCCTTCTTCAGACCTCCTACTGTGTGTGACCAGAGCCAATCTTCTCTTTGTTAAATCACTTCTTAGTAGATAATTCCCAGAGAATTACTGATGCTTAATAAATACTCAGATCTGCTTGTTGAAAACAGTTTAGCGTTAAGAGGGCTTTCTGCCGAAAAGTATCTGAAAACCATCTTGTATAAGAAAAACCCTTTTCCAGAAGTCTTTAGAGAGGACCTGGGAGGAGAGACAGAGAACGGGAGCAAATACTGCAGCAATGACCACTGATAAATATACTGGTAGACTGTGGATGTAACAGGCCACCTTTTAGAAATGGAGTGGGACCGTCTTACAGGAATCCTATTTTAGCCCATGCGTGCTACATATTTCAGGAGATTAGATACTTGATGTCTCCTTCTGCCCTCAAACACCAAACTGTGCATGACTACAGACTACAGCCTCTTCATTCTTCCTCCCAGAAGAAACCCCTGTCAGTGTCAAATACATTATTCTGCACAACAAAAACCACAGAAACACGTTTTCCAAAGCCAAGCCCTTATTCTAATTCTATACTACATAAAATTATCATGAGCCAGCTGGTGAAGAAAGCCTTTAGCAGTATACACCCAATGTCTGTAGCTTGCTAGGAGTAGAACAGAGGTACCACACCTGGTACCTGCTTGATGCGGCTGTCCTGGAGAATATGCATTTTAACAAACTGTACTTTACTAATTGTACTTCAAGAAAGGATTGGCAAGGACAAGGGATTGCAGCTGATTTCACTGGTGCATTATTCTCCTGGATTTTGTCATAATACCTAGGACTGATTTTTTAAGGCTTTTATTTTACATGTCTAGATAATATCTTTTTCTTTTTTTCCAATTTTTTATATAATAGCTTGGTCTCTTCTCACACTTATTTCATCAGCACTTACATTCATACAGCTTTTCAGTCATACAACTCAAGCATCTTCTATTAAGTATAATTCTTGCCTCAGACAAAAGATCAGGCAACTGTTCTGCAGGTCACACCAGCATCCTTCCTTCACTTCCAGCATCCCTCAGGCACGACGCGTCGGTTCATCGTTTCACCACCAGAGGGAGCTGCCTGAATGCCTTTAAAAGATTTTTATGCCCAATTTAAATTAAAAAAAAAAAAAAAATCCACCTTGAAATCTTGTTATTTAGAAAAGGGGATGCAGTTGTGACAGGCATAAAGGGGAATTACTGAAAGACTGTTATACAGTGCAATGCCTCAAATCTTTGCTCTGCTTCATTCTAGTCTCATCCAATCTTGTACAGTCTGGTACAACACTACAAAATAAGCTTTGTTGATTTAATCAAACAAAGCGGTCTTGAATTAGGGTGTTTATGCCAGCTATTGAGATCCACAGTATGACTCTGATGGACTGATGTTTGAGAAGAAAAGGCAAACTAGATTTTTATAGCTAACTAAAAACACAGTGATACATGATACTGCCTAGGATAGACCATAATATTTCTTAGAAAATTAATGCCCATTAGTACTAATACTTAGGCTCTGTCTCTTTAAAAACAGAACTTCTGCTTTAACACTGGTTCATCTTTAGGTTGTCTCCTCTTTTTAGTAGTGATTTCTGTCCCAGTTTTGCTCTGGTTTCCAACACCACCTTTTGTTTACAACAGAGGGTCTCTACTTTCCCCCCAATTATGTCCAATGCCTTTCCATCACACATGTATTCTGATGCATATGTTGCATGCATGGCGATGCACACATGTGCATCTGCATTTCCCATTAAATGAGGGGTTCAAAGCTATTCTTGGGTCCAGACTTGTCCTCTTCAGACTGGAGCTGAGCTCTAAGATTCTCTGGAAGGGAAAAGCCAAAGTAAGCTCTTTAACTTAACCCCCAGCCTCTGATCCATGAGCTCTAGACAGATTGGGCATTGGAAAGCTCAAGTATGATCTCGCTTAGTTCTGGGACTGGCTTTCCTTAAGTACAGCACGCATTCACAAAGCTAGAGCTGAGCTACACTCATCCACGGAAAGGCACAGCAGGCCTCGTGCAGAATTTGCTGTGCTAGTGGTCTGATGCGCATTGTCTTATGGGATAGGCAGAGCCAGAGCTCCACACTGATTAAACCTGGAAATCTCAGCCCCTAACAATCAAAGCAAAAATAACTTTATCTATGGATTTCATCATGGAACTTCCAGAGGCCTGACTTGTTTTCACAGCATTGGGCTTCTCAGTCCTAGTCACAGGTAACTTTTCATCTGATTATCAAAACTCGAAGTAGGACACAGCCCTCACATGATGTCAGTGTATGACACTTTTAGTCATATGCAGTTTACTCAATAATGAGAAACCTACGTTAATGTGCCTACCTGAAGCACTCTGCTATCAAGCTAGTCAGTGAAGAACTAGTCAATGCAGTCAATGGTGCCTACAGAGAGCTTTGCTTCACCCTACAGTAGTCACTTACATTTGGTATCACACACAGATAACTCAACTCATGTGTCTTGGTCTCATGAGCCTTAGATTGGTGAGAATTCCCCTCTCCTCCCTCAGCACTTTAAAAAGGATAACTTTCAGGAACATTAGTCAGAGGGACGCAGAACACAACCCAGCCTCTGGAGTTTCATCTGTTTTGCCACTTTGTTCCAGTCTACTTACAAATGGAGTAGAGAGCTTATTTTTCCTCCTTCCCTAAGAGCCAAAATATCCTCATCATTTGAATACAGCAGATAAACAGATGGAGCACGGGCCTGAATTGCGTTCTTTGCTAGAACTGGACAAACATTTGTGAAGCAGGATGAGGTTATCCTGCTCAGGAGGTGAGTATGGTAACACATTTGTTTTCCCCACGTGAACAATCATCTGCTGAAGATGATAAACAGGTGAAGTACATAGGACCTCCATTGTTCTAGGAAGTCAGATCTTCTTCCTCTGTATATGGGATCTACTTTTTCAGAAATGCCTTTCAGACTAATCTGTTTTCAGTGACAGTCTGGCAAGCCAGAAAAGTGACATCATCTCATTTTATTGATGAAGTAGTTTCTACTTGACGAGAGAGGAATAACAACATTTCTGACACTGGCCAGCAAAGCCAGACAGCTCACAGACCCTCACCTTCCTGCTGCCCTCTCCCTGGTTCTGAAGGGAGCCAGATCAGAGGATTATCTCCCTTCTCAATGCAGGTACAGTCTGATGTTTTCCTCACTGAGTTTTTAGCTCCTGGCCCATTAGAGAGCAGGAGAACAGTAAGCTGGAGCTGAGGCGGGCACCCAGCAGAGCTAGAATGTGCAGGCTGTTTTCCTATCTGAAAAAGTAGCTTGCAGGCAGACATACAGACCTCTTTCCACTGCTGTACAGCAGTGAGGGATCCATCCTGGGTAGAGGTGAGGTTAGGCCACGGCTTTTTTGTTGCTGCTTTCTCCTAGGTGTGCTTTCAGCAAAGGGTAGTTCTGCAGTGCTTTGGAGTGTCCAGTCATCAAAGGCTACATGGGGCTGCCGTTCTGGGGCAATGTGAGAGTCTCTGTACAGTGAGGGAATGTGTTCCAGAGTCCTCTAAGAAAACATTTGGCATAGTCTAGGTCTTAATCAACTCCAGAATGGAAAAAGCAGCACAAATTAAATGTCTCTCAATGCCTATGAATACCTAAATTCAAGTCCAATTATAGAAGGAGGAGGGGAAAAGTAAAGAACAAATTTATTTTTTTTTTCCCCTCAGGCTCCAGAGCCAAGATCTGGGTGTTTCTGAAGTTATCCTACAAGGAAGAAAAGAAAAGGCTGAAGCTTACTGTGACCTAAATAAAGCAAAAGAATTAGGTACTTGTGATCAAAGGGTTGAATGATGCATATACACATCTCCCTAAATAATAGAGTGGGTGGGGGAACTGACATGTCATTATTCCTCTGAAATAAAGTGAATTACCTGCTCTGAAAGGAGGAGTTAATCTGTTTTTATACAGTGAAGAATAATGCCACATTATTTCTTCTAAAATTAGCAGCTGACAAGCTGAGACTTCAGTGCTCATAGCATCTGGCTCTCTGGCACCATACTGTACTTACCACAATGAAGCTTTCCTTTACCAGTTCTATAAGGTTTGGTGGCGAATAGCCACTACCACAAAGGCCTACATCCATTGAGCTCCAGAAGAGCAGTAGGTCTAAGTTACCTCAGAGTTTCTTTCTTTCTTCCTAGAGAAGCAAGAATGTGTGGAGAACCTGGTACTGACATTTCAAAAAAGCTGCAGAACTTTGAATGGATCCAAAGTCCTCTTTTGGAGGCTTAATCACACAGGAAAGATCTTTCCATTCAGCTGTACACTTCATTAGTTGTCTTCCAAACCAGAAGCAAGCATGTGACAATCTCATCCTAAAATTCCACATTTTGACATTTCCAGTGTCCAAGGCAGGCAGTGAAAGAGTAAATTCTGAAAGCTAAAGTCAGACTCATCTAAGTAAATAAGGGGTTTCTTTTTTTCTTTTGTCAAACTCTAAGGCTTCAGATACTGAATAACTGAGCACATAACCATAGTAATGGCTGAACAATTTATCTTGAAAATGGCTATATTTTATCACATGAATGCAAAGGAACAGCATAGAGACTTCTCCTCAAAGCTGCTCTCCCAAGGAATTCCCCTCTGTTTACTGTTCTTGTTTATAGTGACACTATGAAGGGCTCAGCATTCATAAAGAGGTTTGGGAGATTGAAAACCTGAGAAGTCATTTCCATCAGACCTGGGAGACCAAAATCACAGAGCTTATTTACCCCCTACAGAGTCTCAAATTAAACACCATTTCAATGGAATAACCAAACTTTCCTGACTCTCCTTTACTGATGCAGAGCCATATTCATGTCCAAGTTACGTGCAGAGAATTCCCTAGCAGCAGATGGGAAAGGAAATATAAGTTAAACTTTCTCTCCCCCATGCACCTGAGGGAAGTGATCGGGTGATATTTTCCCCGTGTTTAAATAGTAAAACTTCACTTTTGTTGATGTTTTTTCCTTGACTGTGATGACGCAGATAATATGAGAGATAATAAATCTATTCACCAAAACCACTTATCACCATTTGACCATCACAGGTTTGGCCTAGGCAGTTTAAAGTCCATCACTTTTTATGTTTGCATTTATCTTCTTTCATACAAGTGAGGAACATGAGCTTCCTCTGTGTTGGGAGAACCAAGAAAAGCCACATTGCCCTTTGCTTGCTGTCATGACTGCCAGGCTCCACAACAGCATGCTGTTGGGTTTTTTTTTTCTTGAAGGGTAGGAGGTTTTCCTCTTGACTACCCAAGAAAAGGATTTCATAATAGTTGAAGAGCTCCTTGGAGAAAAGCAAGAAAAACTTACTGAAAGTTAATTCAATTTAATAATTAACTTATTAAGTTCCTTCCTCAAGAGAGGTTGGCCAGTTCAGAAAGGCATGTCAGCTAATGAGTGCTGGAGTTGCAGGCCTGAGAGAGGTAAACACATCAAAGCCATGTCTTCAACTCCCCGTCTCCATAGACTCTTCCACTGCATAAAGGCCCTGTGTAAGGGAGGAAGGGCATTCTCTCCATCTTATCTAACAATGACTCCATGATAACGCCCCAGGGTTGAGTACCTACTGGTCTCAAGCCAGGAAGGCAAGGCCTCAGGGGCAAACCCCATCTTCTTGAGGCTTCAGTGAGGTGGATTGAGAACTGGCTGAACAGCAGAGCTCAGAGGGTCGTGATCAACAGGGCAGAGTCTGGTTGGAGGCACATAACTAGAGGTGTTCCCCAGGGGTCTGTGCTGGGTCCAGTCCTGTTCAACATATTCAATGACATGGACGAAAGGACAGAGTGTACCCTCAGCAAGTTTGCTGATGATACAAAACTGAGAGGAGTGGCTGGTACACCAGAAGGCTGTGCTGCCATTCAGCGAGACCTGGACAGGCTGGAGAGCTGGGCCGAGGGGAACCTCATGAAATTCAACAAAAGCAAGTGTAAGGTCCTGCACCTGGGGAGGAACAACCCCATGCACCAGTACAGGTTGGGGGTTGACCTGCTGGGAAGCAGCTCTGCTGAGAAGGACCTGGGAGTGCTGGTGGACAGCAAGTAGACCATGAGCCAGCAATGTGCCCTTGTGGCCAAGAAGGCCAATGGTATCCTGGGGTGCATTAAAAGGAGTGTGGCCAGCAGGTCGAGGGAGGTTACCCTCCACCTCTGCTCCACACTAGTGAGGCCACATCTGGAGTACTGCATCCAGTTCTGGGCTCACCAGTTCAAGAAAGACAGGGAACTACTGGAGAGAGTCCAGTGGAGAGCTACGAAGATGATCAGGGGACTGGAGCATCTCTCTTACAAGGAAAGGCTGAGAGACCTGGGTTTGTTTAGCCTGGAGAAGAGAAGACTGAGGGGGGACCTTGTCAATGCTTATAAAATTCTGAAGGGTGGGTGTCAGGAGGATGGGGCTAGACTCTTTTCAGTGGTGCCCAAGGACAGGACAAGGGGCAATGGGCACAAATTGGACCACAGGAAGTTCCACCTGAATATGAGGAAAAACTTCTTTGCTGTGAGGATGACAGAGCAGTGGAACAGGCTGCCCAGAGAGGTTGTGGAGTCTCCTTCCCTGGAAATATTCAAAACCCACGGTCCTGTGCCCCCTGCTCTAGGTGTGCCTGCTCAAGCATGGGGGTTGGATGAGGTGATTTCCAGAGGTCTCTTCCAACCCCTACCACTCTGTGATTCTGTGTGATTCTGTGATTCAGCAGCCCTCAGAGAGATGAGCAGAGATGAGCTGGATTCAAGCAGGGAGACTTCTGAGGCAGCCTCTCCCTCTGAGAAAGCAAAGCTGTCAGGATGTGCTGCTCAAGAAGCAGCCTCCAAGCAACAGGGTTGTCTATGTTTGAAGGCACTATTTCAGACAACAGATGACTAGGGTAAATTTGTCATCTGGAAAAGTAGAATCTGAATATCTAGCTCAGCAGTTTTCATTTCTGGTTTCTTAAAGGCAGACCTGATAACCCAGTTGCAGAAAAAAAAGCCGGCTATGTTTATCACTGTATCTTCCCTGACAGTAACTTATATTTAGACGTATTTACTCGCACACCTTTTGCAACCTACTTGAATCTTCTTCTTCTGTACAGAGCCTAGTGAAGTTCTACACTATCTGCTGCAGGAAAGCACCCAACTGTTGAACTTTTCTTGATCCTTTGCTGTTAACAGCAAAAATTACAGTCAAGAATGTCTTCAGTTTTTCTTCTTCTACCTGCTTTGTAATAGCGTGTAAATTACATCAGGCTAATGTACAGTTTTACATTCACTTTAAATGGTTTCAGTTGACCTGAAATCAGTGTTCTGCAGTACAACACTGGCAAGCGTGCAGTCTAAGGAACAGAGAGATTAGCACTCCCCTACTATCTACTCCACATATTTACTTATCAACAGGAAAGCCAAACAGCTAACAAATAGCTCCATGAGTAACAGGTAATATCTCTGTCAGCAGAGAGAAAGCAGGACAGTTCACATCAAACTATGTAAGCCTCCTTTTTCAGCACATGGAGCTAAACTGTAACTTCTCCTAAGATTCACCTACTGGAGGGGGACACAATGACACTTGACCAAATATCTGAGGGCAACTTTCCATCACAGCCTCTTTACAAAGCACGGAATGAGTAACTTCCTTGAGAAAGCAAGCAAAATGGAATAAAGCACTATTTTAGTTATATTCATAGTGATTTATTTGAAAATATGTTCTCATTATACTGTTATCTAAGCACAACCCATTGTAAGGCAAATGTTGTTTGGTTCCAGCTGAATTTAAAGTCATTATTATAATTATTCTCACCAGAACAGCCATTAATCACATAAACAATACCTGGTTTGCAGAAAATATGTGATAAGTAGCTATATTATGATTTACTATTATTTTTCTTACATTCTTTAACTCTTACTTGAATACTTATTTTCCATGAAAATATTTAAAAAAAAAAAATAATCTTACCTTCAGATTGATGCGTGGCAAGAGGTGTCTGTGTCTCCTTGGAGTATGATACTACCTCCCGAGGTAAGAAATCAACCTGGGTAATCTTTGAGACGCCTAGTTTGTGCAGTCTGCGTCTAAGATGGAATACACGACATCAGAAGGTTAGTCATGTTAAATGTAGATCAGCAGCAGGAAGAAGAGCATTTGCTTTTATGAACAGGATAAAAAAAATACTTCGGTGTTTGCTAAGATGAAACACAATACACTATGCATGAGAAGTATTTAATTGCAGTGAAGAAAAGTAACCTGGGAACCATTTGCCATAATAAAGTACAGTTACTGAACTCTAGATCATGCTGCTGAGAGGGACTGTAAATGGGAGAAAGAAATTACCTGCTTATGCCCCTTGTAACATGCAACAAAATTCTCTTTCATACCACCATTACTAAAATGTTCTGCCTGCTCAAAAGAGGTAATCCTCAGCCTGAGATACACAATAGTGGAAAGGGCTCAGTGGGTGTAAACCAGGCTGCATTAGGACTGTCAGATGATCACCTGAGAGCAATGATAGAGCCTTTAATTTGCAAGATGTGTAATTTCCATAAAGAAGGAGATTCTCCTTTCCAAATGAGTCATTAGTAGTGGAATTGATGTAGGTTTATGATTAATAGAGCCCTAATGTAAGGGTTGGAGGGGAGCTCTGAGACACAGCTGGAACAGGGCAAGTATAGCCTTCTTTTTTCTACTACTTCCCTAACTTTAAATAAACCATATGAAATAAATCAGTAAGGCCTACTAACTGTAAGTGGGCAAGGGAAAAAGAAGAGAGACAGCTGAACATGATCATGAACACTTTTAGTCATACATAGTTCACTCAATGGTGGAGGGAAAAAAATCTATTTATTTCCTGAATATTATTTGAGGGAAGGGAGGGAAGAATAAACAAATGTTTACTTGCAAATGTTTTACTGGGAAAAAAGCCAACTTTCAGCAGAAAAAAGAATATGCATATAATAAACAAATCAACTAAGTAAGTCCAGTTGCCTAGATCAACAAGTGCAAGGATGCTTATATGTTTACAGGAAATAAATTCATGGATATAATGTTTCTGAACTGCCATGTCATTAGAGAGAGCAATTTGGAAAAGCAGAAAATTCATACATATTATCTATATCCTCTCTGTTTTCCAGATTGTCAGAAGAAGAGGTCAAAGGCTTTTTGAGCTAATTCATTTACAGTGGTTTAAGTATTCAATTCAGATTGATCTGAAAGGAAATGCGAGTCTCAAAAGGAAATTGTCATCATTGGATGACACCTACTGAACTCTTCAGCTGGTTAATGCCACATCAGCTATATATTTTTCTGATCTACCTTACTGGTTGAGTTGTTATTAAGCTGAATGCAATTAAATTCAGCAGGTAATCAGTGTGAATCAGCCATATCACATAACAAACCACTAGAGCAGAAATAGTTGTTACAGCTCTGAGTCTTTCTTCTTTTGAAAGAGGAAAAATTAACAAGTCCCCCTCCTTACAACCATCTGTGACTTTGCCAATATGAACAAAAGCTACAATTGTCTGAAAATCCTATGTAGGGGCAGAATAACTTTAACAGCTTGTGATATACTTCAGCTAATGAAAGTTTTAGTAGTGTTACATTTTTGTAGCTGCTTTAACTGAGGGTTTGTGTGAATTCAAGCTTTAATAAATATCCCACCCCAGCAAAATCTCATGTGCTTTTCCCTCTTTTAGCACCAGATGTGAAATCTCTGTTGGCTACTGGGTCAGTTAGACTTTCCATCTAACCAGTCCTCTGGTGCCCCAGGCTACTTTTTCCATTTATTGAGATTCTTAAGCCTTCTGCATTGAAAGACCCTCTTGACTGTGGTCTTGGTTAAGTATAATCTCTAATTAACTATGTGTCTAATCTGGGCCTAATTAGAACCTCACCTAAGTCTAACAACAGTTTCACATGAGGTCCGTATCTCCTCAACCGCCTGAGGATGGGGAACATAGATTCTAAGGGAGAGCTGGATTTAACCGCTAGTTGGGTTAGCCTCTTTGTAGGCTGCTAACCAAGAAGTGAGCTATAACCCAGAGCACTGTGCTGACAGAACGTGTGGAATTTTTCACCTAAAACATTTCTATTTTGGGAATTGCTGATGCCAGTACAAATGTCTAGTGTCGCCCATATCCTGGTAATTACTGGTGAAGACAGGGAGGTCTCTCTTCATTTGAAGGAATGAATGTGGTCTCAGTTCTTTTTTGCCTTTATTAAGCAACATGTAAAGGTTCTTGCATAACTATAAGTTGGCCTAGCCCTCAGTCTCAAGCACTTAGGGACAACTGGAGCATCCTTTCAGTATCCGGACTCTACCAAAGATGGACTGTAATGTTCTAGTCTCCAGTTCTTTTTAGGGCAGCACTAAACTGTCTATTGCTTTCCCATCCCTGTTTTTCATCTGAGCTGTTCATAATTCTTGTAATTTATGGTTTCCTGGCTATTCATCTTAGCGAGCCCATAAGCTTTGAAGGATTTCTTTCAAAAACTGCCTATGGGATGTCAGTAGGAGGACAGTAACTAAAGTCCATGCATTAAAATTGATTCCTCTGTCCGTAGAAGATAGAAGAAAGATGTATCTGCCAGAAGTGTTTAACTACACACATCATTTGCATGCTTGCTGCAGGATTGCTTTTGCATTGGTATTTTTTTTTATCTAGTCTTGTGACACCAGAGGAAAGTCTGGGTCTCTCTCTAACTCTGCCTTCGTTTTGAAGACAGTTTTCTTTCAAAAGGGGCAGGATTTTTCAGTTATGGACTATACCTGTAGATTTAGTCTTTGGCTTCTTTTCTGTCTTTGCACTGACTGCTCGTAAAAGATTTAAGTCTTGTGGCTATACACAGGGTTATCTTTACGCGAGTGAAATAAACCTCCTTGCCTTGCAGAGCCATTTGAGGAACCTTGCTCTTGGGAGTGCTCATTTCTTAACCCAAACTTCTGGGACAGAGCAGCTGAGATTTCTAAAAGGTTTCTGTATATTAAACCAGCTCAAGAAACTCTACCTTTTTGGTATGGTCCAGGTAAAGTTGTAAAAGCTGAATCTATCTGAAGCCACAGTCAGGTGGAAATTAGAAACATTCCTAACAGTTTTGGATGTGGAGAAACCCGGTATAGAAAGTTCTCCAAATCTTTCCTGGTGAATAGCCCTAACTGCAGCTGGGAGCACTGTCAATAAGTAGTTAAAGGGAAATTGTGTTTTTTCTTATAGAACCGTGAATGAATTTCACATGAACTTGTAAAAGCTTGCCTGGAGACTCAGACAGGCAAGCCTTTAAGTTTATAGGTAGAGCAATTTCTACCAAATCTAGAGATTTGGTTTTGCCTATGACTCAAGTTGTGAAGAATTTGAGGGACAGCTACCTATCCTTTTTAGAGCAACAGTTTATCCTAAATATCTCTGCAGGTAAGCATTTCTAAATTATTTCAATTAACTTTTTTTTTTCAGATGCTTTGGGTAGAGAAGTTCCATCCCAAACTAGAAAATATCAATTTTAGCTCTAGTACAATTTAAAATATGCTTGATTGGCCTGAACTCAACTAAGATGGCATGACAGAAGATATTCTTGGATTATGATCATATTTAAGTGCACAATTCTAAGCACATATACAGCTCCTAAGAAAAAGGGGAAATTGTTACTGCATGTGGAAACAGCATAACTATGGCAAAGACAGGAAGGAGGGGGAAAAGTACCTTGCAAACGATTCAGAGAGAAAAGTCTGAATCAACAGGCGCAAACAAGTCCAATACAACTGTACATGCACATTAAAGTGCCACAATAATAACATTTCATCTCTAATGAAATAGTTATTTGTATTGTGCTTCAGGCAACAGAAATAGCAGCTTATCTTTTCACAAGCTTCTTTAAATAGTTGTTTTTTACACAAAGATGGCTTTGCTGAAGCTTCTTATTGATGAAACTGAAAAAAAGGAAACTTAAATTACGGTCTTTTTGAGTCAACAAAGCAAATGAAAATCACACAAAACCAGCTCAGCTGGGAAGCATTTTCAACATAATTTTTGCAAATAAATGATAAACAAATAACAAAAAGAGCTGACATATACCCAAGTTCAGAGTCAGACTGGAGCTGCAGCACTGAGGGGTCTGTGTCCCATTGCAAGGTCCTAGGGCGGTAATCAGCCGTGCAGCACACAGGGGCGGGGGGGAAAAAGAACACACAGAATTAACTGAAAGGATGAACAAAACCCCATCTCATCAGTTACATGCTCTATGTAGTAGATTCAACCTCCAAGTGAAAGGAACAGCCACAGTATGTCAAACAAGGTTTGTATGTCAAACTGTGACAAGGCAGGCAACTTATTAAAATTACCTATTTTTGGTAAACAAAGGGAATAAGCTGGGTTTTCTTTCAGATACTGGTTAATGAAATTTTTCTTTTCTTTTTCTGAAAGATTTCTAACTCTTTAGCTATGGCTGATGCATTCACAATAATCTGTAAAATCTGCAGACACAGTTTATTGTAATCATATTTTTATGATAAGGTGGATGGAGCAGTTGCCATGAACTCCACTGAAGAGTCTAGTCCTTCACACACTCCTGAGACTGATGGCAAGCCATCCTGTAAAACAGTGCTCTGGGCATGAACATCACAGAGTGCGTATACCAACAAATGGCACGCTGACACCAGCTCTGGCATATTCTGGGGGCATCTGGGACAAATAAACAAATTGTTCTTCTTTTCCTCCAGATAAAATTTCTGGGGAAGAGGGGAATGTACATTGGGGAAATCAGGTTTATGACAGTCTCTTAAAAGACTGCTGTCATATGGGACTGCCACCAAATGTACAAATGCTCCAGAGCTGTGTTCTGAAGTGAAGATGTTCCTTGCATTGCAGTGCAACTTCCCATGCTACCATCTCTAAAACACTTTGCAAACACTCACAGAGCCTTTCTGGAGTCCTATGAAATACTTATAGTCCCCCAATTTAGAAATATAAAAATTGACATATTGAGGCCAACATTTTCAAAAGTGCCCACTCATTCCCTGGCTCTTGATTTTACTTTATTTTTCCTTCCTCAGGAAGCCACATCTCAGATGCAAGAAAACTGCCAGAATCCATGACAGAATCAGGAATACAAGTTTGGCTCCTGAGCACCTTTTCCTGTAGTATGAACACTAGATTTTGCATTGCTCTCACTAGCAGAGGCTAAAGCAAAGGAAAGCACTCTTTCACTAAAGCATGCAAGTCATGCAGACACACTGGATAATGATAGTCCTTAAAATTAAAAACTCCCCTCATTTCTTCTGAACAGAAATTCTGAGGATACAGAGAACATAATATTACCAGGTTCAGCCAAAACCAGCCATATAACCAGCCATGCTCAATTCACACAAGCCTGTCTGCCACAACAGCAACCTCTGCCAATGAATCACTCATATAAACTAACAAGTTATTGAATTAGGTTAGAAACAGATCTCTTAAAGCCATAGAATTATGCTACCTCCTGTACTTAGTAAACTCACCCATTCTATTACTAATGTTAACTCACTCTCTGGAGAGACAGAGAAGGGCATGTGCTGCACTCTGTCATGTCAGAGTGAAAGAGACTCAATCTCAACACCCTGTACGTACAAAAAAGAATGAAGAATTGTAATGCGAAGGTGCTTTCCCATGCAACATAAGGGCACTTATTCCCCTCAACTTCTTACGATCTGTAGCGATGTGTATTGGCATGAAAGACTTTACAGTGATACAGAAAGACTTCTCCCAAACGAAACTGTATTACAAAGGGTCAGAGATAAAACAATACAGTTATAAAGAACAGATTTTTTCCCTTGTAACTTGACTGTAACTCAAGTACAGTGGAAAGGAAAGTGGACATAAGGATTTGAACGCCTGATGCAAGGCAAGAGCATCAGTGACTAATGCATTATAGATACTCCATTAAAAGTGCTATCTGTGTGAAAATGACTCTTGTAATGTCACCAAGGTCAGTAGCATATATTAGGACTTGCCATGTAAATGCCAGTTTCTAATCTTACAGCTGCCTAGGGGCCACTTACACATGCATATCCAGGATTTCCAAACACTTAAAAGAAAACGTACATAACTCATTTCAGTTTTTCCCCCCCCTCCACCCACTTTCAAACCTACAAAATTTCCCAAGGGATAAAGACTATTACATCAGAAAGCATTCAATTATAATCTGATTAAAACAAGAGCTTGCAACAGGCCTCTAAAGAGGTATAGCCCCTACAATCCGTCTCTAAGAATCCAGACCAAGTTACAAGAGAGGGCACATTTACCTTGTACTCAGCTGAATGCCTAAACAAAATAAATTTAGAGATCTCACACACTCAAGACAGCACTCAAAAATATAAGAATAGCAACAACCTATGGTTCAGGCCATCACTTGTTACATGCAGACCATACATGTAGTGGAGACATGTTCTTCCCTTAAGTTCTTCATTTTCTGGATTCTGACATAGAGACTTCACCATTCTTGACATTGATACATTTAATAGCAATTCTCCTGATTACACCTGTTTTCAACAGGTTTAGTGAATCTGCAAACATTTCCTAGATTTGTGCTCCAAATATTAATTCTTCTGTCTGCATCATTGTGTTACCACTTGCAAAGGCTTGAAAAATAGATAAGGAAGCAATCTGCTCTGTTGTCCTCTCAAGCTTGTCTGAGCAATGTTATCACAGAAAATGAGGCTGCAGGTAGCAGATCTTCAAGTTTCAAGTCTCTTGCCCTAGGAGACACTAAACGCAAGTGGCTACACTCACATAGTGGAGGCTGGAGAGCCCAGGGAGTGACTAGATGTTTCAAGGAACAATATTGATTTGTCCTTTGCCTCTTCCTGGCACCTGAAGAAAGTCTTCAGATCAAAACGAATGTGAGTGAACAGTAAAGACGTAATCTGGACCTGCAATTTAGCCAGTTTCCATGGCAATAACATTGAAAAAGAAATAAATAGATTCTTTGAGGATTAGCAACCCAAAGACAACGTGGAATAGCTTGTGCTGTCATCCAGGCTAGGAAATGAAAGCTAATCTGTTTGTGATGAGCAGACATAGCATATGATGTTCCTTGATCATTTGGATGAGCACCACCATTATGCTTGTTCTCCTGTGGACCATTCTCGTGGGGACTGTGAAATGCCATTGGTTCTCAATAAAAAAGCGGTGCCAATCCTTTTCAAATCTAGTGCATGAGTTCTTTCTCCAGAGGTTTCTTCATGAAGAAAAGGATTAGGTGCTGTTCCTCTTTTTTCCTTCTTCATAAAAAAAAATTGAAACTAGCTTTGGGACTTTCAGTCATCCAAGGACGGGGCAGAAGAGTAACATTACAGAGCCCAAAGCCAAGTGCATGGCCCAGGAGAACTGCCTGACCGGTAGGTCAGCACTCAGGCAGAGGTGCTGCCACTCTGGACACTTTCAGAGAGCACAAGTTGGTGAAAGTCCCCCTAAATAGATTCAGTGGATTTTGGCACAGATCTATGTGAAAGGGATACAAAACATTTTACCTTAACATTTTTATGGGGAAAAGAGATGAGCATTAGTCCAAGCAGGGAAAAGTAGTGCTCCCTTGCACTTTCCAGTCCTTCCACAAATTTGAAGACCATCTGAGCTGAGCCTCCTCCTGCAAGTGCACACAGCATGGGAAGGGTCCCTAGAAACTCACCGAGCATGAGCAGCATGGTCAGGACTAAGACAGATCAGCCCGTTCCCACCACCCAGACAGCACAGACACTACTTTAATCAGAACTACCCAACATTGTTTCAAAGCTGGTTGCTATATAAGTCTCCCACATAGTGGCAAACAATAGCCCTGCTATCAATCTTCCTTTTACACGTTTGGTGCACAAGAGCTGCCCTTGGCGGATTGTAGGATAAAAAGCTGTAACTATTATCAAATAACAGATTGTTCTAAAGCAGCATGAAGGGAATGAGGGCTTTTAGATCTTGCACTACATAGACAAAGTACAAGTGTTACTACCTCTCTTTAAACTGATCTGCTTTCACTCTCTTCCTTTAGATAGGCATATTTTAGTACTGTTTGCTCTGTATTATGATCTCAATAATCTATTTTTTTTTCTCGAATTTAGGACGATATTAATGCTGGTGCTGTTTCAGCTCTTACTACTGAAAAAGTACCAGATTATTTTGATACAATGCATCTTCCTTCTCCCCAGTCAGTAGGGGAACAACCTGCAGAAAGAAATCAACAGGAGGAAGAGACCCACATGTCATATATTTATTAAAGGATTGGATGGTAAAGCAACTTGTTAGATTCTTCTATTCCGAATACATGTCCAAAGCATTAGGGAGATATTCAGAGCAGTTTTAAGAGGACGGAGACCACTACAAAATCTAAGGTGGGAGATCAAAGGAATTTGAACAGAAGCACTCCCTTATCTGTATTACTACCATAGAAAACCAGGCACTCTGCCATCTGTTACGATGCCCTGTGGAACCTTACTTGCAGAAGATTTTATTCTGATTGCATAATGTCAATTACGTAGATTAAAAATGTGGAAAATACTAAAATAAAATAAAAATAAAATAAAATATTTGCACTCTTTTAGAAAGTTCCCAACCTCCAAATGCATTAATTAAGCATGGAGTCTGTCATCTAAAACCATCTGGAATCCATAAGAACTTCTCAGCTGATTTAAACAACTTTGGGTCTGGCCTCAGTGATAGTATATGGAACACGTTAAGGCATGATTGCCAATAGCTATACTTATTAAATCACCATCATAAAATGATATTTAATATGCAGAATCATGGTCAGATTGCAGTACAACTTGGCTCTGGTAAGTGCCCCAATCCAACACTTTTCATTCAACCAGTGTGCAACATGCTAGCAGCTTAATTCTGACTCTGCTTCCCTGAAGGTAAAATCAAATCCTCCCTCATCTGTTCCTGATGCCACGGAACGTGTTCTGCATGACTTCTTTTCTCCCCCTACTCTCCCTTCCCAGGTCAAGAGCAACCAGGTCTGAAAATCCATGCTTTTGAAAAAGGCTACTCACAGAAATAACAGCAAACCCTGCTTTCTCAAGGGGTCTCTTGCAGGGTAGAAATCTTTTTGCCACACTGCAAATCACACCTTCAAGCAGAACTACAGGAAAGCAAACACCATATTGTGGCATCTCCTGTCACCAAAAGCTGTTGTGCTTTCCAGACCAGGAGAAAACTGCACTGACAGTGTACCGAGTTCCGAGGTATCTGCTGAACTGAGATATCCATGTGTCCCTAGAAGCGCCATTAGATCTGACACGTCCCAAATCCAGCATCTTCCCTTGCAGCAACAGCAACGTCCTAAAATGACCCTTTGTGTGGGAAATAGCTATGCCGTCCTAACCCGAAAATACAGAGAAGGAGTGTGCCATGACTCCACAGATTAAGCTGCGCTGAGGTTTTCAGAGATCAAAGGCCAATCCCATTAAGCAGAGCATAGATCATTGCTAAACTGAGAGACAAGAATTGAAAGACTGACTCACAACGTACGGAGTCATCCACAGCATATGAAGTCTCATACCACCTTTGCTTACCAGATTAAAGCTTCTAAAATGATATGAATGTTAGGAAGAAATGACTAGTCTCATTTTCCCCACCTGGGGAAGCAGGGGGTTTTGTAATTACAATGGGTATTTATACTATCTTCAGGCACCTAAATGAAGTGTTCCAGCAATGAAACATGTCACCATGGGCTCTCTGCATAGGAACAGAAAGACAGGAGATTGCTCCATGCAGCAGTTCTGAGCACCCAATTCAGACTCCAACTGTGAGTAGGTTTCAGAGGTGGTTGTCCACAGAGCATCTGGGGGGAACAGCCCAACTAACTTGGGTCGGTGACTTGGGAGGGTTAGTAAAGAAGATGGAACCAGACCCTTCTTGGTGGTGCCCAGTGGGAGGACAAGAAGCAATGGAACAAACTGAGAAAAGGAAATTCCACTTAAACATAAGAAAAAACTTCTTTACTGTGAGGGTGGTCAAACACTGGAACAGGTTGGCCAGGGAGTTTGTGGAGTCTCCATCCCCAGAGACTCAAAACCCAACTGGACACAGACTAATCAACCTGCTCGAGGTGCCTCTGCTCCAGGCAGAGGATGGTTGACTAGATGATCTCCAGAGGTGCCTTCCCACCTCAGCCACTCTTGGTTGTGTGATTCTGTGCTCCCCCTTTCATGTCCCTGCTAGCATGCAGTGAAGAGCCAAGGGGCTATCTGCACTGACAGGAAACCTACTTGAAAGCCTGCAAGATTCAGTCTGCTTCTTGCTTTCTTTTATTCTAACTTCAGATGCAACTAGCAAAAGAAGTGAATTAGGAAAAAAGAGTGAACCAAAAAGCCCAAAATTGTGAAGAATAACAGGATTCTTGGTTTTTACGTTGATGCAAAGAGGAACCTCATGCTTAAAATGCAGGCCTGGATTACAAGTTCCAAAAGATTCAGAATTGCTTACATTAAGAACTGTGCACCTGCACATGGACGATATACTGAAAAACAGGTATCCACCCAACTCATATATTCTTAAAAATACTGGATGCAACAACTGTGATATATAAGAACTATTTTAAAATCACCAGTAAAATACAACACTTAAGATGCATTTGAATGCCTTTTTTCAATATGATAACAATTATTGTCACCAAATTACAAGCCATTATTATCTGCAATTTCAATATGTAATCTATCGTGTATCTAGACTTTTTTTCTTTTTGAAGGTCTGAATATTGTCAGAATGAATTTAAGGCTGCATAATTACTTAACTATAAAATTTTACAGAGTTCTACCTACTTTGTTGTGTCAGTTTCTCCAAAGCTCCTACTTTACTGTTGATTAATTAGAAAATCTGAACTAAGAAACTGTTGGTGAGAAATTATTGCAGATGTCAAAAATATATATATGTGTATAGATAACATGTTTATTTTTATTACTTTCATTCTAGATATTTATAATCTTAATTTCCTCCACTATAATTTTCACTTTCTGATATTTTTTGTACATTTAAAGAGTGTCTCCAAAACAAAATACATCAGGAAAAAGAAGATTCAAAGCTACTACTCAGAGACGGAAAAGTACCACTTGCCTCAATTCACGCTTTGCATTTAAGCCACTATTCTGCTGCCATCTGTGCTCTGTTTTGCAGATCTGTTCCACTTTGAAAGGATTGGCAAAAAGAAAATACCTTCCTTGTGCTACTTGTTTTCTGAAGCACATTATAAGCAAGATGGTTATCAGCAGTTAGGGAGATTCTGTGCCTCTCAACCAGACACTCACTTATGCTTGTAGAGTAGTATGCTCTGAAACCACTGCATGTTCTTGTGTTCGAAGCTGGGCTGCTAGTCATAAAATAAAATGCCATAATACATTCAGCAAGCAAGGAGTTTGGCACCACTGTTGGAGCACAGCCAGATACTTGCGTTTGCATTTACACTTCCAAGCAGGCTGACACCTCTGACTTCCAGTCTTCCCCAATAAAAAGAGCAACTATGACCTCCCTGAGCGCAGAGCACTATCTTTCAGCTGCCTGGCAACCATAACAGCCCTTCTCAGAAGGGCATGAGTTTAAAATAGTATTTTTTTTTTTTTTAAGATATATTTATAAAATATCATGGACAAATAATATTTAAAACACATGTATATTTCAAAATTATTTTTAAATCAAGGCTATGCTGCTGAATGCATTTAATAGTTTTCAAAATCCACTTGACATTTAAATCAGAATGAACAATTCTGGCATGCCTTTAATTGTAAGGACATATCACAGGACCAACACCTTGTTGATTCCCATTACACAGAATTCCACTAATTAAATCAGCAGTTAAATTCATCTGATCTGCTGAACTTATTTGATATATTTAAAATTTGTCCTTTGATTCAGGTCTGCATTACAGAATTTCATCTCCTGGCAATGTAATGAACCTTATCATTCTCACAATTTATATGCTATAGCTACAGAAATCTTAGTCTGCAAATTTATGCTGGTTTGCCAGGAGGGTCACTGAGAGCAGCAGGCTGGATCTGTGAGGATAGAAGGTCAGATAGTTAGAGGCTTCTGCTGAGCCTGTGAACTGACACAGATTTACTGTAAGCGCTGGATAGCATGAACAGTCATTTTGAAAGTGCAATAATAAAAAATATGTTCAGGAGGGGGAAGGCATGAGTTATTTTGTTCTTGTAGCAAACCCTGAAAATTCTTTTTTAAAAACAATATTTTCATCTTGGTTTTCATACCAAGAGTAAGTCTATGCGACAAAATAGAACTCAAAGGACCACAAATGTAAAGAAAGAACTTGGCGGGAGAAGTTTTACACATTCTCAGCTCCTGCTGATGCTTTAAAGGAACCACAGTGCTCACGTTAGGACACTTTGATCCAGAGTCCATGGATATGCATATAAGGAAAGCTTTCTCATAAACTTCAAGGGGCTTTGGATACAATTGCACAAAAGACAAGGTTACATTTACTAGTCAAATCTAGGAAAGACAATCCATAGCCCTTCAGAGGAGTCCAAGAGCATGAAGGCTGGAACCTACAATTTTTAGGTCTGGTATTATTCAGCTGAAGAAGGTGGTGAAAGATTTCAGCAAATTTTCATTTTTGCTTCAGTGCTAAAATCCAGTAACTACCAGCTGGAAGAAGAGTCAGTGTTTCCCTTTCTTTATACAAATTTTTTTTGTGCTAGAAACAGCAAAAACATTCCAGAAGGGGATGAGATTTTTGCTACAACCAGGTTGAAACAAGAGCTCACTGTAGGAGTTATCAATTTTTTTTCACATCAACAGTCAAAACGTCAGAACTTTTCATGACCCAATTATCTGACTTTTAATAGACCAGCTTAGAAATTATATTCTGATTTTGAATTATTAAAGTAAGTAAAACTAAAATTTCTGAATCAAAATCAGTTTTAAATGGTAAAACAAAATGTTCTGCTTATGAAAAGTTTAATATGGGATGCTTAGACTGTTTCAAAACTCCTTGAAAAAAGAAAATATGATCTGGAGATTTACCAATATCTTTCCAGTGGCAGCAATTCCCATTCTACAGATTTGAAGAAAATTCCTAAAAAATGAGTTACTGAAATAGCTACTCAGAGCCTCTTTTTATTTTTCCAGATTAAACATAAAATTATGAATGGAGATTTTCTGAGGGGCTTTTTAATAGGCTAGTGAAGGAGAAAACATCTACATGCACAAATTGTACCAGTTTAATTATGTTAAACAGTTTAACATGGGAGGTGATCTCACACAATTTAATTAAATCAAGATGAAATTCTGTGCAAGAGAACTGTTTAAGCTGAGCTGGTCTTAGCAAGTAAGTTGTTTTGTTTTAAGAGGATTAGTATTTTAGTCCCTAAAATCATCTGATTGTCTGACTAAATATATGCATGATATGCCTGGAAATAACTACAGAGAAGTAACTACAGCTGGGCTGATAACCTAAATGGTTAAGTGGGGCTTTATACATTAATACTATTTTCTTCTGGATGCAGCTGGGGCTCAGGTTTCCACGGCATTTTATGAAGCACCCTGGGAATGGCAATCTTTGCTTCTCCTTTAATTTATAGCATAGAGATGCTTGCTAATGAGAAAAATAATCAAAGATCTGGAGGACTGAACTCTATCCATCCTTTAGAAATGAAAGCATGAAAATCCTTAATGATGCCACAGGCTCACATGCTAAAAGGATTGCAGATGATTCTAATTAATACGGACCATTCTGCCTTTGTAACTGGCACACACTGAAAAACACTCCCTACTTTCTAGGTCAGATATACAGACACTTGAAAGCAACTGCCAAGTATCAGTCCCTAAGGTGTCTGCTTATGTTTATAGGCTAAAAAAGAAAACTGGCAGGGAGAGGCTTCAGATAGCTAGGGCTAAATAAATACTGAATGTAAAGGAGGATTGTGGTTCTTGTGCAGGGACAAAAGGAGGGAAAAGACTGCAAGAAACCTGCCTTTCTCCAGCCTTGTATACTAACCTATGCACAGGGCAAGCCATGATGTGTGCAAGTAGCTCAACACAGCCACTTGTACTGAGCAGCCCATGCTAGCGGAAGGAGGACCGGCCAGCCTGTTACTGTCCTGTAAATGGGCTGGGGGTGAGAAGTGTGAGAGATTTGCAGGGTTGCTTTAAAAAGCAGCAGAGTTCCTAGGGCAAAGATAGCTGAGACAGCCAGGGTCCCCCTAGGCAAGGGGAGGAGGCTGACACTGTCACTTCTTCACGGATGCCAGCACGATTCGGGTCAAGAAGGCTGAATGCACAACTTGGCCTCTAACAGTGTTGTAAACTGTAAGATAAAACACGTGTGCCAAGAGATCCTGATGATGGTGTCATGGTAAACTATACGGGGAAAAAATGTAACAGCTGGGGTGTGTATTTCTGCCTTACAATGTAACCGCAAACATCCCATACCAAGCCCAAAGCCACCAAAACGGAGTGGCAATGCCAGCATCCCACAGGTTATCCCATTTGCCTTTAGCCAGCAAGCAAATGTTTCTCTTGACTCTCCACTGTGAAAGACTCCTGTCTGCACTACACAACGGTCCTTACCATCCTTCTTTTTCTGAATAAAACCTAATTTAGGCAAAAGTCACCACAAAGTAGTTATTTTCCCTTGGTCTTTCCTGTAGCTCCCTCAGAGTCTTTACATTGTTCTGTGTTGCCCTTTGGCTCAGCTCATTTATGAAGTATGTATGCCACTAAAACAGCCATTTAAAAGCCATTTTGTACATATAAACTGATCTTAAAAAAAACACCATAAAAAAATCTGCTACTAATAACCGTTACGGCTGCTACTCCTGAGGCAATACAACACAGGCCCACTTGTACTGGTCACAGCTGAAGAAGGATCCCTATCATTTGTGAATGTTGTAAGACAACGAAATGCTGGTAATGCAAAGCTGAGTGGCAGTGATAAAACAGCATCATTGCACAGAACCTGTCAAATGCATTTACTTAATGATGAAGTAGTTAAGCCCTAGGTGATATGGTTATGTTAGCAGTGGTTTTAGCAGATCTTACAGAAACATGTTTTTATTAATCACTACAAGAGATGTTTTCTGTAGCTAAAGAGAAAGGAAATACACTGCATGGACTGTAAAAGATGATCTACTACAATAATCCTATCTTCCTGTATAAATGAAATAGAGACCAAGATCCACCTTCTTCTTTTGCCTTCTTTATCTGTCTAATTAAACAGCAAAGCAGACATTTAAAAGGGAGAATGGCATTCCAATACCCTTTCTTCAGCTTGTCAATGTGTTATATTACTGTACTAGGTAAGGAGCTGTTTAAAAATAAAACAGTGAAAATAAAAGCTGAGTTGCCAAGTCTGATTTTTCAGGCAAAAAGCCTAAAAAGTACAGAACCTAGAGACTTTGGTGACATTTAGATACACTCATGAGAGATCAGCAAACAAAATCTTTGTGATTTTAAATATTATGTGGTAAGAACACACTTCTTTACTAGAGATGCCTTTTTTTTTTAAACTTGACTGACAGTAAGTAAGATTAAATACAAAACTGTAAAAGGGTAAATAAAATAAGGACATGCTCTGACTCACTCATTGCCCAGATGCTCCAGAGCTACCTCTTTCCTTTTGACTGTATATCTAAGAAGCAAGAAATGTTTGTGTTTGAGAGTCAGATGTGAAGCAATGCACGATTAACAGAAGTCTCGTATGTGTGTTTAGATACTGCATTATGAAGCACAACACCTAATAACTACACAAAACCAAGTAAATAATATGCTGCAGAGAAAAAGGACTGGAATTACGTCTGTTTCTCCCTGCACTGGGCCAATACAAACTGAGAATAGACATCAACACAGTGAAAGAAAACATATCGTACTGTAGTTCTTTTAATACCCAAATGGCTCAAAGTGGCTGTGGTAGATGGAAGCAACTCAGAATCATGTCTGATGAAAACATACATGAATGCAGACTAATATTGTCAGCAAACTTCAAAACACAATGAGAGAGAAGACATGCTCTTGACTCTTTATCAGTAAGGACATCCAACCATAACGTGACAGCTGCTACTATGTTCTCTGGAATACAAACGGGAACACATTCAGAGGTCACAGTAACTGCAAGATGAACTGACAGAGTGGACAAAAAATTATGCCAACAGCCAAAGCCAAAGGTGATATTGCTCCTCAGAGAGAAGTCCTCCAGCACTGCAGACAGCTGTTCTACTTCTAGGATTGCTCATGCACTGTATTTTATCTAGAAATAAAAACCTGTATTGATGACGAGGCAATCAGGATTCCAGAGTGGTCTAACTTCTATGGCATATTACTGCTACAAAAATGACATTTTACCGCTACAAAACCTTTTATCTGAGAAGTCTGATTTCCCTTTATTTTTTCTTTTCTTTGCTACCTAATGCTATGCTCAAACTCATTCTCGCTGGAACTTTCATTAAATATTTACAGCCTCATCTAAATAAGGACTAACCCTGCTTTACTGCAAATAAACTTCAGACACTGAAGGAAGCTAACCAATTTCAGTGCATCAAACAGATCTCAAAATTGTGATATCAATGGAATGACAACATAATTCAGGTAAGAACCATTTAAACTAAGTACTACGTAGTGCCCTAATCCAAGTAAGAACAATAGTTATAGAATGAGTAACTGTGTCCAGACAAACCCACCAAAACCAATGGACTGTGAGAGAAATAGTACAAAATAATCCACCTTGCATTTTTAGAGCAGATAAAACACCACATTGAAGCAACAATCCTCTGAAAGAAGCTACCAGAAGGTGAAGAATGCTTCCTTAGCATTATTACAAAATAATCAGGTATCTAAATGTATGGGCAGCAAAATATGCAAGTTAAAGAACAGAGATGAAGCTGTTGCAGAAAGAAAGGCAACCATTAACCTTTACACGTCCAAGACAGCCTGGTGCAGTTTACTGAGCAGATGGAAGGTGGGAAACCTTATATGCAGCCTAATGGGATTCTCATGTTCTAGTACAAAATGCACAGAGGGAAGTGCTGCATGCATGCACACACAACCCAGCGCAACTATAAATGGGATACTACTGTGCAAACCTACCATTATAAGGTAATGAAGCTAGCTGGGAACATACAGGAGCAGTGAGGGATACAGGGGAAAAATGGGCCACACAGATAAATCACATCTTGGTCCACAAATGCAACTCCTCCAAGCGTGCAATATGCCAGGGTGAACACACAGACACCCTGCGGGTAATACACAAATACATACCAGTGCAGGCTAGTATTAGCACATGAGAGCTACCCTGCCACAGGAGTGCACCCTTCCAGCACAGATATATTTCTGCTATCCTAAGTTAAGCGGGCATGCAAAGCACAGACTGACCCTAGTGCTCTGGCTCTACCTGTGACAGGACACTGGGGCTTTTCCAGAGAGCAGGCTCTGCCCACAAGACCTGGTATTGTACTGCCTGGCTCTGAAGCACTGTACAAGGTGTACTCTCCCAGATGACACAAACATGCTGTTCATGGGTGTGCGTGGTGAGAAGATGACGTTTATGAATGTCTAAAGTACGTTGAGTAGTAAAACATGCCTCCCCATAGGCACTGTTTCATGGCAGTTGTACTATGATAGCTAGCATCCTCTCTGGCACACTAAGGTAGCAAAAGTTCAGAGTATCTGCTAGGGAGGGCTAAGAAGCATATAGTTATGATGAAGAAGCTCCATATTGATAGTCTCAAAGAGGCAAATTTGTGTTTCACACTATGTTACAGCACAGAAGCTCTCAGCAAATGCCTTTAACTCAGCCCCTTTCTTCACATTTACTCAAATCTAGTTAGCTGAAATCTGCTCTTCAGTTGTGCATGTCTGTACAAACTGTCCATCAGCAATAGGACATTGGGCATCAATGTCCCTAAACAAAATACCTATCCTGAAAGTGCCAAGCACACTCTATTCCAAGGAGGATTTTCATGAAAACACTGTGCTGTGGAAAATGAGTCATGTCTGAATACATCATAACAGAAAGCCCTGTGAACCAATAATCCATCTATCCAGCGATACGTATCTGCTCAGGCTGTGATGTCATTTTCCTGTACTATCTCTGTAGCACAAGTAACACTGCATCAGAAGTGGGGGGTGCAAAGCAATGTGGAGGTAGGCAAGTTGCTCTCTGTGCAACAACAGGGCTCTAATGAATTGTTCAGAGCAGCCTGATAACTAAGAGCAGCACATACGCAACCTATTTCTTAAGTGCAGAGTTATGGTAAAATCTTCCCAGATCTGCCTACCCAGAATTGATCCCCAAGACCACCAAATAAAAAAGTTGGCTCTCCTGTCCAACTGAAAGCATTCAGAGAAAACAGTCAGTATTTTCTAGCACCGTTATTCATCTAACATCTGCTCATTCTTACTGTTGCTGTCACGGCTCAGGGGGAAGCTGGAATGGTCCCAAAACCTAGTGTTATCCCTAGTGAAAAGGCTATGACAAATAGCAACGTGGTACTAAAGGTCAAGCAGCAAAAAAACCCATAAAAACCTGGGCTGCACAAGACAGGAATGGTTCTGTAATTTAGTGCTATTACACAGTCTGCCCCGCATCTTCTCCTAATAAGCTTAATGGCATCAGGGAAAAGACAACGTTGCTCTAGCTATTATGCGGGAGATAATGGACAATGGTGCTGCAGGATAGCAGTACTACTAGTCTATAGATCGTACAGCAGAAGGGACCATTGTGACCATGCAGCTTTTCTTCCTGTGCAACAGAAAAGCTGTATGACTTTTCTGAATGAATTATTGTTTGACCTCTTATCTGCCTGTTGGGCAGGCACATTATCCTGAATGAGAAATGTCCAGTAATAGAAGATCCAATAGAGTCTTTAGGTAAATTGCTTTAGTGATTAATTTGTCTCACCATTAAAATTTTACAAAGTTCTTCTGGTTTGGTATTTGTCCAGCTTCAATGCCAAACAATTTGCTGCTCTTATACATTGCCTGCTGGAGCCCTTTTGCTCCCCATATAACTGTTACACTTGGTGAGCAAGTTACCAGTTAGTTTTCATCTTGCAAAATAAGGTAGAGTGAGGCCTGTGGTTCCAGGATAACAACTACTTAACACTGTCCAAACTCTCCAGTTCATCAGTTGTCCTTCCTGAGAAGTGGATGTCAGAAACCTGGATTTCTGGCTTAAACTACTACGTTCACCGTTCTGTAAGAAATCAGAGGTGCTTGCCAATCAAAACATACCTCAGATATACTTGGTGATAGATTTTTTTTTTTAATAGATAGATTTTGCTATTTTTTAATAAACAGATATTGACAGATATACTAAGTCTGGCAACTACCAGAAGTGCCAACAACTCACAGAACCCAACCTAGTTCTGCACCAGAAACTGCTGCCTCAAATGGGAATGTACAAAGATCTCTTGCTTTCTTCAGAGCTTTCAACGGGGCCTCTCTCCTGTAGTAAGCCAAAATATATGACTTCACAGCTTTTTTTTTTTAATATCTGTATCTTCCTCTGATGAACACTTCAGCAATGAGTAATCAGACTGCATGCAGGATTTTTGCCAGCCTGTGCAAGCTCATTATTTTTGCAGCAGCGTTAGAAGCAGCAACAGACGAGCTGCAAACACTGAGACTGGGGCATTAGCAGCTTTGGAACTAATCTGCTCTCCTCTAATGCCTGTGCTCAGTCTACCATTGTACAGCAAATTTGCAGCAGAATGACAAAAAGGGGAAGATCTTACAAGCAGGATGGCATGAGAGGGGATTCTGGGGAAAATGCCTTGTATCACAGAGAGCAAAATGGAAGGATACATTAACATGAAGCCGAGTAACCTTGCTTATACAGATAAAGAGGCATTCATATATGCAGTTGTCAAAATAAGTCACAAGTATACTCTAGGCATGTCTCAAAGAGAAAACAGCTGAGGTGGTTTCATCCTGTTTATCCACTGTGATGGCAGGTCTACCAACATCTTCCTCTCCAAGTCTGACTGCTCTATCACACATGAACACTTGAGTGTACTCGTTCACACAACCACACACTGAGCACATCTACATGCACCCAGTGACAAACTAATTGCCACCCAGTACTATCCACAGGTTGCAGAGATTCCCCAGGACCTGGACCAGACATCATGGAATTTCCATTACCACAAACCAGTCACTCCAGGCAAACACCCTCGGCCTTCCTGGCACACAACACAGCCCTTTCAATACCAGAGAGGATGGCAAGCAAACTGGTGGACTATAAACAAGGTCTTGGGATTCCCACTGAACTCCTCGTATGGCCACAAGAGGCCAGAAAATGGATCCAAAATGAAAGCCCACAATGCAGTACGTCATGAGCTTTGAAGATGACAAACTCGGTTCTCCTCTGTAAGGACACGTAGTCATGTGCTTTCAGTGCTTGTTGCTGACAGGGAGTCAAAGTGCTAGCATAGGCCACAGTAAAATAAATTCTTCCAAGGGCATTTCACTACCTTAACAGTAAAAAAGTTACACCAGTAAGGTTCAGAAGAAAACCAGGAATTTTGAAGTCTCCAGCCAGCATTGTCATAGCTTCATGTAGGACTGTCGGAAATAACCTTATACTGAACAGCAGGCTACACTTTGCCTAAAACCAATTTTTGTTCTGCTCAGAGTACTTTGATTTGTTGAAGTCTACTGCATTTATTTATGAATGTAGCATTATACCATCCTCTGTGTTTTGAACTGCCATATGTTACAGGTTAGGGCTTTTCTACTTAACAGTAGAGGGTACACCCGGGAGAAGGGCTGAGCAAATTTCAGCAGCAGCTGTGCAACACTCCACATCACAATGGACGGTGTCTGCATCCGGCTGAAGGGGGACACAATATAATTTCAGTTTACAGAAGTGTGATTTTTCTAAGCAGAGGCTGGTGTGGAATGAAATCTGGCGACCTGAAGCTCTGTGATATTAGTGTTGATGTCTGTAAAGGTATGGTGTCTACTCCTGACAACTGTTAACTGCAGAGAGCAATCGCTGTGTTTTCAAGTGACTAGCAGAGTCTTGGCTGGCAGATTTGGATGAGCTGGCAGCTCAGCTTTATGTTGAATTAGTTTGATACAAAAAGAGTTATTCAGACCTATGTTTTACATTTCTCAAAATATACAGTATAGTTGCTTGGACCTCTTCTTACTTGAACATATGCTCCTTTACCAGCAACAACCTCCTTTCTTTTCTACTCCAGAGTAGGAATTATTTTGGGATTGCCACATCATTTCCTATTTCAGCCATATGAAAAAAGATGAGGTTGCTTTTGTGCTCATTCCTTACATACACCCCACCACACCCCTCTCCAACAAGAACAGAGTTGCTTCCCTCCCATTCTGCCCAAAACTCTGATTCCCGCAGTTTCCAAGGCAGACTTGCCAGTGGGTCCCGGGGTGTTTCAGCCTGTTTCTGTACAAGCTCTTCCCTGCCACTGTCAGTGGCACACACTGCGATGAGCAGCTACACAAGAACCCCAGGCAGCCTGGCGTTACACCTGGGAGGACTGGTTATGCGAACAAAGATAACTCACATGAGTAACAGGTTCTACCACTGGGCGCTTCCCTCTTTTTTTAGTGTATATCCACACAGAAATAACAGCTTTCTGTGGGCCATTTTAGAAGCATAAGTTCAGCTCTTGCTTCCAATATGAGGTGTGGGGCTCATAGCTTAACATCCGCTTGCTACATTGCATTTATTTACCTCACATCTGAGACCAGTCTTACTGGATGGTATCACACAGTGGAAAATGCAGAAACAAAAGTACACGTTAGATACAGCACATTCTTATTTACAGAAGCAAAGGTAAAAAAGGGAAAGTAACAGCAAAGTGAAAAAACCCACATTTATTCAACGCTATCAACTCTGTGTCTTACCTTCCTATGGGTCCCAGATCTCCTGAGTCCTGGCTGCCTGCATCACTGGGTGTGCTCACTGATTTCGAAGAGGGAGACATAGGGGTTGGGACTAAATAATGAAAATAACAGGTATCCCATGTTAACACATGCAGCGACTGCACTGATGAAGAGCAGTGTCAGACAAATCAAAACCAATGGACCAAAATGATAGTGGATGAATGAGTAGGAGAGTTTGAAATGGTGAAAGCAAATAAGGAAGGAAAGAAAAAGAAAAGGAAGAGAGTCAAGTGAATTTTAAGTCTTTTGGAAGTGTTAAAACTGACATGAATTTAGACAGGACTGAAAGCCCAATAGGAATCTACAGCTAATCAATGGAGGAGATATCTGTGGAAATAAAATGGCCCTTGTTTTCTTGTGTATAGCTTAAAGTTGACTTGCAAAAGATTTTAAAAGTATGAAGAAATATCAGGGGCTTGTCTTGTCAAAAAACTAAGTGAACTCTTCTGGTAAAGTCAAGTAGGCAATAGAACAAGCATACTTTACAAATTTTTAATTTAAATCAAAAGACAGTGTCCATTAGATATGGTCTAAGGCTGCAGTGTGGATATGACATCAAAAATAAAAGCTAAATAAGGAAATCCAGCTAAGTTAAAATCATTTCCCAAAGATGGTGAGAATACATATTAGTTTGCTCAGTGATCATGTTTTCTTAAGCAGTTTAGGTCAAATAAAGTTTCCATTTTGGGTGGGACATGATTTCAACACTCAAGGAAAATTTTCCCTTGGTTTAGATGCTATTTGCCCAACTTCTAGCAATGATTTTCTCTTTGGCTTGCCAGGGCTTTTGAAGCATATTTCATGCAAAGGCAGTTTTGTTTCCTGAAACAGGAAAGGAAGTTCATAGCTCAAGGTCAGCCTGAGTTAAAGCTCTTCAGCAAGGAAATAATAAATAAAAAAGTAAAAATATCCTGATTTCTTTTAAAATGGTTTCTCAAAAATATTTAGAACGCAGAGATGGCTCCAGTCAAGATTTAATGCAAGTATTCTTCAAAGCAGCCACATCGAGTAAAACACAAAAAGGGGTTTTAATGCAAGAGTGAAGTTTCCCATTTGGTTTAAATCATGTGCATTTCCTTTTATAGATTTAATGGAGTAAAACTTTAAACTATTTTGTTATGCTCCATAATGTATAATGACAGACCTGTCAAGAGATTTGGATTTTCCATGCGGTCAAACATTTCATGCAGATTCTTACTAGAGACTGTCACAGAAATTACTGCAGCATGAAAAGTTAATTCATTTTCGTGACAGTCCTTTGGCAGGTTACAGGTATGTCATGGCTGTTTATGTGTTCCGTATTCACCGTGGGATCCGGGTATCATATGTGTATGTGAAGGCAGAATTAAAGCCTCCTTTGTATATTAATTGTGAATATATGTACAAGGAATGGAAGAGGACAAAATACTATTGTTTAACTAAATCGAATCATCTTATATGTGAATCTTCATGTTCTTTTGATAGTATCAAACACAAAATAATTAAAGATAAGAATTGATAATTTGCAACATGAATATATGTGCTTAGTTAATAATATGATACAGAAATATATCCTCAGTTTTAGACAAAAATGAGTATTTTAAATGCTAGAACATTAAAAATGTATCTGATTTTATAAATCACAATATAATTTACAAAACATTTTATGATACATAAAAATAACCTAACCATCACTTGTCAGACCATTCTTCTGAGAAGTGGTATTTAAAAGCTTCAGTCACTATATCATAACTTATAAAAATAGTAACTTTTCTCAATAAATGATAGTTGATGCAAGTTATGAATTGAAATCCCAATTCAGAACGTCACAATCTACTTGCATATGCATCCAAGCATCTGTTAAGGTGCTTTCCTAAATCAAGGCTTCAGTATTTTGTCAAATTTGGAGTTTTTCCTAAATATTACAGGCAAGAATATCTAGGGGTAAAATCCTAGATGCAGGCCCAATGAATTTAATGACAATGCTTGGTGCCTCCAGAGGGGCCAATATTTCAGCAAAAATAGTGACAGTGATTCTGAATTCAAGGAATAAGAAAGCACAGGACGGACAGAAGAAAGGAAGGAAGGAAGGAAATTTCTCACTGTAGGGCCACCCGATAAATGAGAGAGAACTTAATCAAGATAACCAATATTCAGATACTATAAACTTTGGCACATGTATTTTTAAACGGAGGACTTCAGATTCGAGAACTGAAACATCAAAACCAAAAAAAGAGGTTGAACACATGAAACCAGATCTAAAATCTACAATGATCTGACAATAAGCTTTTTGCTAGTTGTGATTTGTCTTTTTATTTCCCTTCTCCAGTTTTGCTTGATTTGAAAAGAAAATCAACAGGAGTTCCCACTTGATTATGCTCCTCCTTCCTTAGCAAACGCTTAATCTGAATTTTTGAAACAAAACTTGGGGCTAATGAAGTACAGTATTTATAATATTATTTTGTGGGTCATCAGGTAGATGTGAGAGAAGATAAAACAGTCCATCAGAAAAGAAATCACTGCTGGTATGCAAAACCGACCTGCATTACGTTCACAAAAATTTCTTGAAGAAATGAAACAGATGTTTTTGGCAATGACAAGTACTCAAAATGCCATGAGCTGGTATATGTGAATGGTATGGCAGGCATTCAAACAGAAGAGTTCACTTCACTAATACAGCCAAAAATCAAAAAAGCCAAGCGTGCTTTAGTAGAAAGAATGCATTCATTGTGGCAGAGCTGAATGCTTTACAGTGTGCTTCTCTTAAATACCTAGAGGTGGTTCTGGGGATATACCAATGCTCTGCAACAAAGCTTCTGTCTCTCTTCTTTTGCGGTCTAGGTCAGAATCTTCCTGAGCTGGCTCTTTTTTTTGCTGTAGATCAGCCTGAGTTAAAACAAAACAAAACAGAAAAGTTTCAACCACATATAATGAGCTCTAGCAATTAAGTGTGCGGAAAATATTTATACGCACCACTGCTTAGGTACACTTTGAAATTTGCTTAGATACATTTAGATAATTTATAGCTTAGATAATTTATACTTTACATATCAGTAACAATATTTTTCCCTGAATGCATGGGAAAACTGATCTTTGCAAGTACATTTGCAAGGATTTTTACAGTACACTGATGGACATCTATCTCTCATTCATCAGATGCAACTTGATCAGCTAATATAAAAGCTGACCATAGAACAACAGATATCATTATCTTGAATAAAAATGACCCCTTCCTACCTACTCAAGGATCAAGAAATAAAAATTCATTGGACTTCAGTGATGTAGCTTAAGGGCCTGCATTTGGTCCCAAGCACTCGTTGGCAATAAAAATACTTTCTCATAAGCACCAACATCTAATTGGAGCAAAGGACAGGACTAAAATGTCTAAAATAGGATTTTGGCAGCCGTGGGCACTAAGAGCCAGAACTAATGGTCCACAAGACCCCTCCCTCTTTGCTGAGATATCTGTACCTACTTGGAGCTTCTACCTATTAGCCTCCTCCCTCTCTGGTCTACTGGGACCTAGAAACAGGAGGAGAAACATCTGCATCAGCCAGAATCACTTATATTTGGCTCATCATTCCCCAATTTAGTAAGGTGGAAGGAAAACACTGATACCCCAGCCTACTGGTTAGAGCACTCCATTGAAAGAACCAAGCTTGCAGCCCTTCTCCCAGACAGATGAGAGACCTGAACCTTGTCCCATTTGTAGTCTAGTGCAGTAACCAGTAATGCAAGTAAAACAAAATGCAAGTGGTCATGTCTATCATTTTATCATGTCTTAAATACAGCAATCCCAGTATAGTTCTTCTAGAGAATGTCTGGTGGTATCTGCCTCTATACTTTCTATCCTAAGGTTACTTCTAAATCAACTGATCCTATCTAACCTCCACACAGAGAGGTTTTCCCTTCTGCTGAAACCAGAGTGTAGAGCACAGGGGACTCACACAGTGCCTCAGCCTGGTGTTGATGTTGGTCCAGGCACAACAGAAAACCTTGAAGTTCAGAAGCACCCCCATGTTCTCCAGTTTGGACGCGGCTAGGATGCAGAAGAACATTGCTTTTACAGACAATGACAAAGTTCAGGCATATTCCTGTGCTCAGCTCTTCCCATGAGCTAGCCTGAAGTATCTCACAGTACGTAGGGTTGTAGACAACTCTTCTGAACCAGTGTACATGGCTAAGTACCTAAATGAATGTTAGACTTCTGGAGGCCATCAGGCGCACCAGTGCATCCCGTTTATGGTGCCACTGTTAGGCACCACAGTGTAATCTGCAGAGCTGGGTGTCCCAAGCTGGATCTGGCTATGGGGGCCAATGGAAAGTTCCAACCACCACAAGGTCTCCATGAGGCATAAAATCAGTGGCAGGAGACAAAGGAAAGGACTTAATAGCTTCCTCGAGCCATTAGCTTGGCTCCCTTCCCTCTAACTCATTAACAGGCTAGTAATGAACACTGAAAATGTTAACATTTAAAGTTCTGCTTACAGAGGACTCCCCTAGTGACTCCAGGAGCCTCGCTGGGGGGTGTGCTGGTAATTGCACAAAAATGGCTCAAATGAAAAAAGATTAAAATACAGCCAAAACTGGAACGCTGATTTCTTGGATCACATCACATTTCCACAGTAATTCCGTGAAATTCATGTACAATATTAAAGTGTCAGTTTAAAAGGAAACCAGTTATTAGTAAAGGATAACAGGTGCTTTAAACTATGGTAAGTGTTGACATTTGAAGGAAAGGAAACATAATCACTTAATGCTTCTCTGACTTTGCATGAAAATGAGTATCCACTCCCTGTCAATTCTCACCTCTATTCCACTAAGTGACTGAATAAAAAGAAGTACAAATCCCTTAATGAAAAACCTAATGCATATTGTCAAGGACAAATAAACTAATATGTCAATCAAACTTTAACAGAACTGAAAGATGCACCCATGCCAGAAGATGAAAATGCAATTGCAATTATGTTTTACTTTACTGGAGAATAATAATTGCAAATCTGTTACCTTAGCTAGTAATCAAACTAGTCTTCAGAGTACAAAAATACATATTTAGATTGTAATGGCTTGAAAAAAATGTAAGCCCTTTTTCTCTTTCCCCACTCTTCGCTCCCTTTCCATTGAAGAGGAGCCCAGGAAAAAGCATTGTGGCAAATCAATTTTTCTTTCTACACACACATACACATCATGTTGTCTAAACTGTTGTCATCTGACAGTGCATTGGTGTTAAAAGCAATTCCCTCACCCCAACTTTCTTGAATAAAAATAAGCATTTTGATTTTAAGATTAGACTGATGTGGGTTTGAAGATCTCATTCCGCATGACAGATACCTTGGGGTATACAATACTCAGTGTCAAAACCTCAGCAAGCCCCTTCTGCAAGCATGAGCTATCTAAAAGGCACTTTTGCATATTTACCTCTTTCTTCTTCCTCTCTTCCTCCTTCCGTTTCTTTTCTTCTCTTATCTGAGCCAATCGCTGCTTTTTGCGCTCAAGTTCTGCTTTTAAATCACTTTTGTCTGACATTTTGACTCTGTTGGAAAGAAAATTATGGAAACCAAGGTGAAAACAGAATTAAATGTTTTCCCTATTTGCTGAAGCAAGATACTTTTTATATCAAAAATGGTGCTTCTAAAATTGCTACAAATATATTTCTATATAAACACTGGCCTCTGGACTACACTGACATCATAGACAGCAGGATATTTGTTTCATAATTTTTATTTCAGCAGCTCTGCCAGACTGTAGGACCCAGATCCACAAATGGATTTCAAGTACAAGAACTAGATCTGCCCCAAACAGCCCCATATATCTTAGGCAAGTAACAATTTTACTTGCACAAACTGGAAACATGATAGCTTTTGCTTCTGCGTGTGCTTTGAATGGCTGCCATCCCAGGATGTGCTCCTGTTCCACTGGTACAGCCCCACGCAGACCACCAGCTCCGTCTCAGTATCCTTCACATATTCACCCCTCCAGGGAGCACCCTCACCAAGCTCTGGGCTATCCTGCACAGGAATCTCCTCCACTTTTTCCAGGGAAACCTGGGCCATTCCCCCAAAAAGCTGCAGGCAAGGCACAAAACCAGGCAACCCAGCAAACCTGAGGTTCTCTTTAATGAAGCAACACATTGCTCCGCCAACAGTCTTGTGCCCAGATCATCTTTCCAAGAGGCAGGAGATATATGCCTAATATTCCTGATTTGACTCCAATCACACAAACTTGGCAAAAGCATTTATTCAGAGCTACTGAAAGACCTCCCCCGCCATTTAGTCTTAAACGGAATTCTCTGTAGGACAGTGATGTGAAGCCATGTACTCTCTTTGTGTTTTAAGTCTCTGCCAACCTATGCTGTTGTTATGTGAGCCTTGAAAATGAAGGCTAAAGAGATAAAAAGTCACATCATACAGAAATAGAGCCAGATCTCTAAAGAACATAAAATATCAATCTTTTTCAACAGTTTTAAAACCCCACCAGTGTTGCACAAATCTATAACAAGTCACAGGTAATTTATTTATTTTCATTTTCTTATTAGCACTGTACTGCAAAGACAGTCCTGACTAACATAGGCATTCATGGAAAGAGTTAACTGTGACTTTTCTATTAATTCACACATCACTGACCACATCCACCACTGCAACCCAGAATCAATCAGATCAATGGCAGTGCCATGTATATGCAATGGAAGTCTATTGTTTGCTTGATGCATGGGAAATTTAAACAGCAACTCTCTGTTGATAGTAATGAGAACTCCACCCACATTAGTGCCTGGGTGGGTGGATGACCAGAGAGTAAATCTATATGCTAAGAATTATACTTTCAGCCATCATAAATTCCTCTGCAGTCATCAGCTTCTTCCTCAAAATAATAAAGGCATATTTAGCCCATGATATGGAGGATATTGCCAACAAAACATCACCTGCACATTTAATGTAATCTTGGCCCCAAATGCTTTGTTGTCTTTGCAAACATTTTCCTTTAATGAAAGAAAAGAACAATATGTGGAATCAGAAGAGGAAACCATTTAATGAAAATAGCAGGCGTAAGAGCAGCATGAGGGATGCCAGCAGGGCCAGCATAGCTGTTTCTGTGTGTGGACCACACCACGGATGCTAACACTTGCCAATCAAACTCCCAGCTGAAGCCCACCAGCAGGAGTTACACCAGTCTGGCTCACACCGTCACAGATTCTGCACTTACTTCAGCAGAGCTGCCCATCCTGGCAAGGAATGCTGCAACCCTTTCAAGGCCTGGGGACTCCCAGTTCAGTCCACAACAACTCACAGTAAATGGTATGTATAGCTAGGAAGAACGTTAAACTCAAACTGGACCACTGGTTGCAGTGGCTGTAGGCAGAGGACCATCATTTCTTTATTCCTCCATCACTCTGGTCCTATTCGTGATGATATTGTTTTCAGTTTGAGAAAGAGAAATCAAAACTGTCAGAAAAACTGCATTTGATATCAATAAAACTAAGCAGTAGCACCTTAATCGACATTAACCTGTGTGATCAGTTGATGTCAGCAAGCTTTTTTTTTTTTACATGAGAAATGCCTGGAGAAGAAAACAAGCTTTTTAATGGCAGTGTAGGTAGTATTTTGCCTACCAATCTGCTCAGGATTTGTGGGTCTCTCTCAGATACGGTTGAAATCCCATTTGAAGTAATTTTCCTAATCTGTTGCACACATTTGAATTCTGATTATGAAGTTCCCCCTCAGAGCCCTTTGGACTAGATAGAGTTTTTGCATCCTTTTAGTTCTGCAGTTTGGCAACAGAGAGCGAGCTCCTGTTTCCATGCAGAAAATATGCAAATGTGTTTTAAGGCTCATGACAGAAACCCTGAGGGTTTGGCATCCCTTTCAAGCTGTTTGTCATATATCAATGAACGGCTTTCTAAAAATTTGTTCCCTTAACATCAGAAAAACTAACTAGCTTTTTCCCTGATTTGAGCAGTTTAGTGCCTGGCCCCTTCTTTACAATGCTCCAGTCAGGGTGATCGTATTCTATAATATCTTAGCCCTATTTATAACAAAACAGATCTTACATACAACAAAGATGATGTATTAAATTTCCTTCAAAGAATGTTGCCAGAGCTGAGTTACAGAAAGAAATTAATCTCAAGTTATTTTTGTCCTGCATATGCTATAGTCATTCCTCAGCCCCACAAACAGCTTATCAACCTTCAAACTGGCTAGTTACTATTTTAGCACAAATTGAACACCAAGGGTATGTAACCACCTTTCTCAGATGTCAGCAAGTCAGCAGTGAGCAAGGAGGCAAGCGTACTCATCACTCTACTTGGCATTAACCACAGAGTTAACACTCTCTATTCATTACTGGGAACAAATCTCTAATAATTGCCACCCTGTGTGCCAAAAGGCATGGCACACCAAGAGAGAGAAAGGCAAACAGTAAAAAAGATTTAACATTCTCTGTGGTGCACAATGACAGCCCAAGGCTTATGTAAGACCTAATCTTCTACAGCCTGAGAGAAGGCATTGGTCAGAGGAAAACAGTAACGAGCACATTTTGTAGTGAAGCAATTAAATCACCTATCTGGGAGCAGGAACACATAGGATCAAACACACTGAACACTGCATTAAATGTAGAAATAGTTCTCATAGCAGGGCAGCAGCCTAGGGATCCCCTCATCAGGGGAGGTGCATCATCTTGGATAAAGTTTTATTTTGTTTGGCCCAGTTTACCATCAGTTGACGCAGTTTTAAAAGGAAAGACTCCTCCCACTCCAGAACAGCTTACACCCAACTGCTAAGGTAGGTTCTTGAGATGTGGCAGGATACATGGACGTGAACCAGCTTGCACAGACAGCACTTGCATGCACTCCCCATACTCTGAGGGAATTCTCCTTTCCTTGAGCTACTGGAGAAAGGAGCCTGCTCCTCCTGGCATGACTTTTAGTGAAACGGACTGTTCTATTTCAAGATGTCAGTTTACCCCGTAGGCATTAAATATGCCTCAGAGTCCCCTCTTAGGCTTGGAAATACAGCCAGTTCCACTTATACATCAAAGGGTCACCAGACCCATCAGGATGGCAGCCACCCAGCCACGTGCAAATGCAGCGCTGAGACTTCTGAGGACTGCGTTCTGGGACTTCACCAACTACTGGACCTATCTCTAGGACGCTAATGGGGACAATCTCTTTAGCAAGGCCTGTTGTGACAGGACAAGGGGTAATGGTTTTCAACTAAAGGACAGTAGATTTAGACTGGATATAAGGAAGACATTTTTTACAATGAGGGTGGTGAAGCACTGGAACAGGTTGCCCAGAGAGGTAGTAGAGGCCCCATCCCTAGAAACATTCAAGGTCAGGTTGGACGGGGCTCTGAGCAACCTGATCTAGTTAAAGATGTCCCTGCTCACTGCAGGGGGGTTGGACTAGATGACCTCTAAACGTCCCTTCCAACCCAAACCATTCTATGATTCTGTGATTCTATCTCACTAAATGTGGATGCCCACAATGTAGATGCGGAGGTATCCTTACTATCAATGCAGGTAAAGTCAAAAGAGTCTGGGTATCCTAGGAAGTGATTCCACTTTTCCTAAAGCGGATGTCTAAAAGTAGTTAAGATTAAGCATGCCCCAAAGCCACCAGCTCCTCTCCAATGATGATAAAGGGCCCTGGGTGATCATTTCAGTTCTAGAAATCTCCATTGTAAATGTCTCAGACTGGGTGAGAAGAATCCCGTCCTCAATACGCTCACAGCAGTTCCTTTTAGCTTGTCAGTATATGAAACAAGATCTTTGAAAGACCATTTACATTCATCGTAAAATAATAATGGTGTCTGCACAAACTTCTCTGCTGTACAGAACATACGCAGAACTACTCCACTAGGCTTATCACACAGATAGTAACATCTCATGACCATTTCATTAGTGGCAGTGGTAAGCATGTAAGCATGGAAGATACAAACAACAGTCTTTTACCCTCGACTGCACTAAAATCCATGCAAGTACTTTTATAGGTAGAAGCCAATAGACTTATTACAGTTTTATAATAAGCTACAAGGTCTTTATCAATTATCAGTATCACAATATTTGAGCAGATATTTTTTTGAACCATTTATATGAGTGCTTAACAGCAGAAACAGCCACAGGCATCTAAAAAGGTTTACTACAACTGCAGAACTAATAAATTGATACTTGCTGGACTAATAAAACCACAGAGTTACAGAGGTAGAAAGAGTGGCAACACATGTACATAGCTTGGACTAAATATAAGAAAAAATAAGCACAAAGTGCCCAATGTATAATGAATAAAATAAAAACAAAGACAAAGAAAATTGTGAGAGTGCACACTTTTTATAAGCAGAAAAAGAAAAGAAGATATAACATCTCCCTCCTCTTAAAGTCTGTTCTTCATATCTCCTAGAATAGCACCTTGTCTGTATGCTATCACCAAGCTCATCTAAAAAGGAACCTAAGTTTCCAAATCTGGTAGGAGATAAAAAAGCCTACAGATTTTATTGCTTTTTGGTGCTTGGGGGGTTTTTACATGCTGTTCATTCAGTAAGCTGATATTCACCACTTCATAAGCCTCAAGGTCTTTCCTGTTTTGTGACTTCCTATGTTGTCCCTTTCATTATTATCTCCATTGCAATTACCAAAGGGGTTCATTAAATACTGTTACATATGGCATTAGTCATCCTATATAACTAATTACAAATAATTGATTCATTAATATACTTTCCTAAAATAAATAGGCAGCATCTAGTACTTGTAGACGCTGTACATGTATTATTCATATGCCTTTACAAAGAGCCAGTTACTCTTGAGTCCAAAACTGCAAAATGTCTTTAGTTTGAAAGGCAAAGGAAGTTGCACAATAAAATACATTACTCAGTGATTTTTGGTTTTAAAGAATGGGTTTATAGAGTGGGAGTACTATTACTATTGAAACTATTACATACGGAGTTTTCTACTGGAAAAAGTTATTCATTTCTATTATGTACCATATTTGTCTCTATTTTGTACAGACTAACGCATTTCCTACAGTTAGGAATATTACACATTTTTACAACAGAAAAAATTCCCATGGGATCTAGCTATGACTTTTGCAAGTGCAAAGTGTGAAATTGGACAAAGCAGATAAACATCTTTGGTCTGCAAGAAACCAGAGGGAGCTGTTACCCTAGCATAAATGCATTCTAGTCCATGGTATTAATTTGAAAATAATGTTTGAAACTCACTTCAAATGGGCAAGAGGGGCTAGAATCATCTTCTTGACAGCAGTTCTTAAGTAAACACAAGTAACTCTTTTCATCATGCATCAGAATTTGTACTTGACTTCAGTCAAATAACAAATACTTCTGCTAAATAGGCAATATCAACATTTACAAGATGACAACAATGGGCAAATATTTGCAGCTGCAAAAACTTAGCATTTGTAATATTTTAAGGAATCTCCTGTGTGATGAATTCAGGGAAACACTAAGCAAAATTGGAGAGACTAAGTATTTTTTTGTACATAACCTTGAGGCAAAACAGTCAGGCTTTTTACACTGCATCTGTGTATTTCCCTATAAATAAAAATGGTTGTTAAGTGTTAGATTTCAGGGAATGTAGCATTTTTATCCTTCAGCTTCTGAACATTTCTAGCAGATGGGCAAAGGTCTTGTACTTTGTTCTGTAAAGGCTTACAAATCACAGCATCCAGAGATTTGGTTCTGTGCTTCATCCTGGTTGCTATGCAACAGGTCAATGCATCTCTAGCCTATTTATTTTGAGGCTGACGGGGTGTAAGGTATGTACCCACAACTGCTCAGTTATACTCCCCTTATAATCTCTTACCATTTAATCTTTTCACTCTTGTTCTTCCATAATGGCCTTTCTACAAAATGAACTCAGTTACAGCAGAATTATAGGGTCCCTACAAAGCAGCACATAAGCAAAACTCTACTATTGCCCATTCTTCCAGCACCAGACATAGTGGCAATGAAGCATCACCTGACTGCATGTATCACCTCAAAGAAAACCAGATTTTAAACAGGTCTTTTCAAGTGTCTTCCCTCAATAAGCATTAATGAGCACAGTTACAACTGCACAATGATCTCAGATGTGGTGCTGGAGATGATCCTCAATGATGCAGCCAATACTGCTTTGTATCTCCTCAGGATCTGACTCGGCAGTCGTGCCCCAGTTATGAAAAGCGGATGGTTTTTAACAAAACAACCAACTGTACGCCTGACAATATTTTGATCTTGTAGAATACAAAATTTCTAGATATTCTTGGTCAGTTCCCTCTCTATCACCTTCTGTTTCTATTATCTTTTACTGTTTGGCTGCAGTAAAACACAGGGCTCCATATGTGGCTCTGCATATGGCTGGGAATGGATTTACCATGATTCTGAATCTTTGTGACTCTATATTTCCCACACATTAACTGGTCTTACTAGTTGTGCTATGTTATCTCCTATGAATTTCCCAGCTTGCTTCAGAAAGGAACTGCAGGACCTAGCAGGATAGTTTTAAAAAGTTTTCTGACATTCAAAGAGAACCAAATGCAAGCTATAAATTGACAAAATTTTAGAGATGGGTAACATGAGAGAGATGACAGAATCTAATCCTCAAGCTGCAGGTCACTGCAGAAAGAAGAGAGCCCTGTATTTCATGTTTCTGATTTCAATTTCTTTTGTATATACTTATATAATGCTCAGATTTCAATGGTATCTGCTGCTATCATTGATATCACCACTTCTTCAAAACCTATATAAAATATCTGGTTCATCATAACAGTACCAAAGTGCCTCCCAGGAGTATATTTAATGACTTACTAAGACCTAACGTAGAATTTCACTTAAAGATGTCTGCTAGTCTCTCCTGAAGTGGAACAGAGACTCATTTTCTCCATCCTGAAAACATTTCAGACATTAAAACATGTACTTCCACTCCTTATGGGGGGTAAACCTGACCCCTCTGACTTTTCTACCCTCCTACTGAGATAACCCTAGTGGTATATGGCCAGCAAACTGATACTTAAAGCCATTTATCCAAACACAAAAAATGCATGCTCTGGTGTCTGCTTCTTAACCCAGTTACGACAACTGCAAGACACACATCAAAGAACAAGCTATGCTGCTGACATACAGGTTTTGCTGGAAGACTTACCCAGATATTATTTCTTTCTTAAAACAAAAATATGCTTTGCTTTGTGGCTGATGTTTGTAAGGATGTAATTAGGCTAAAAATATTACGTATTGATTTCATCTCTGAAATCAATACAACTAAAGATTTAGAGAGTAGGGAAAAGCCCTGGCTCTAAGAAATATGCAGAATATCTCATATGAGTTCTCATAATTTTTAAGGAAGCAAAGTGGAAGAAACTACCATTCCCTTTGTACTTCCCACGGCTTCTTCAGCTGTAGGAACAAAGCAACGTGAGTGATCAGAGCTGGCCTTAGCCAATCAACCCTGTTGATCTACATAAGCAGAAAAAGATATGCTAAGATAGGCAAGATGATCAATGCAGACGTCTAACAGCAGAATTTAAAGGACATATAAAGAACTACAAAGAATTTTAATATGACAGAGGACTGAGACCCAAGAAGTCTGTATCTTCTACTTATCTTCTCTGTGGTGAAAGTATTCCACCCAAATGGAAGAAACGTGTTTTTGGGGGCTTTTGTTTGTTTGTGTTTTGGTTTGTTTTTTGGGGGTTTTGGGGTTTTTTATCTTGAGAGGACTGAAACCCACCTCCCTAGGGTGACTGTTGGCTAATGGGTGAGAAAGACTAGAGGAATGGAGATTGCATTCTTAACCATTGAAGCTATTTTCTATTAACTAATTTTCAGCAAAGATTCGTTGGATCAGAAGAAGCAGATGCAAGAGAATGAACATTAGTCCCTAACCAAGGCCCCTGAGTTCTAGTCTTTGGTTCAGGGTTAGTTTATATTATATGCAATGACTGTTTAGTTTAAACTACAATGCTGCATTTAGTATCTGGAGCCCTAGACTCCTCTTGCTCACTGGGTGCTTGAAGCAAAGCGCTGAAGAGTCCTTTCTCTTTTTCCCACGTGTTCTGTCACGCCCGAAGAATCTTCAATACTTTAGACTTACGTGGAGCAGCTTCAGTGGGAAAGACTGAGAGGGTGCCTACTGCAGAGTGGCTTGCTGATTAGACCATAGATAAAGGCAAAAATCTATTTAAGCAAAGGCAAAAATTACCTGAGACTCCTTTACCAGCGGTGAGTCCCATTAAAACCAGGGTGTAGTAAAAGAGGGAGCACATGCCATTAGCTGCAGCTTGACATGGAGCACACAGTTTGACAGATGGTCTCATGAATTACAAACTAGATGAAGCAGTCTAGAAGACAGAGACAGCGGACACCCACGCTGTAGAGTCTGGGGGTTCAAGGGTAAGAAGCAGAACTCTTAAGGTGAAAACGGAGGGTTTTAGAGACTTCATGTGCTTTGAGAGCTAGGGGACAGCCACGCAGAGATTTTTAAGGATTGCAATTTGGGATTCTGTTTCTGCACCATTTTATCGGTCTAGGTTTACCCAAGTTTCCCAGGCACCATAAGAACTTCAAGTCTGGGGAATTCAGGTGTGTGTCCCAAGTTCAAGATGTGGGCATGCTCTGCACCTTACTCACGTCTTCCTACCAAGGCAAGGCTGGCTGCACATGAACTCTTCTCTCCCATGCACACACGTAGCACTCAAGTGCCCTGGTTTCCACAGAGAAGAACCTTTGGCAAACGGGCTGACTGAGAGCAGAAGCAAGCAAGTCCCCAGCCTGAACAGGACATCTCTGGAGTGCACTGCAGGACTCCTCCAGGAGTAAGCCTCAGGGTATGACTTACTGCACCAGGACCTCAGCTCCAGAATTTAAGCCCGGGACACTAGTCAGATGCCACCAGTTCTCTTCAAATGAGGAACCCATGCTATAGCTATTTTTGGAAAATAAACCAACTTTTACTAGTGGTTCTCAAAATATGGGACCACTGGTGGTCCACAAGAAAATCAGAAATGGTCCATGTCTGGTTTCCAGACACATTAAACTGTAAAACATACGGACTTATTGGTTCCAACAGAAAGTGTTGAGGATTAAGAGTGGAACAGTTTAAAAAGTGTGCAAATCACTGCAATATCACAAGAGAAAATGCAGGCGTGAGTAATACAGTCAGACCTTTAGCAAAAATGGATGTTATGTGATATGAGAAAGCACAGCAGTCTTACTGATTTACAGATACATACAGTATTTTAAGAAAAATAATACAAAAAATGGGAGGCCACTGGCTTTAATCATACTTCTTCCCTAATTCTTCACTTAGTTTAATGAGATCAGAAACTTTCTTGGAAAGAACTTGTAATTAAACTTTAAGCATAAAACTTTAAGCTGCTTTATTAAAAGTTTACTGAATCAACACTGAGGAGACATGATCTTCATTTAAATACTTTAAAATCAATACTAGTATTGACTAATACTAATACTGCATTATATTATAATTTTGTTCAAAAAGACTCAAATGTTTGTACGTCAGTGTGGCTGTCTGTAACTTTTTATTTCCCTGTCCTCTGATTCATTGGTAAGTAAACAATAACACCCAAAAAATGCTATGTACATAAAGGATGAGCTGCTGTAAAAGGTGTGGAGAACATTAGAGTTCTGTGCTTTAAACATACGGGAAAAAACCTAAAGCTCTATAATGTATAATTATCAGATAAAAATAGTGCTGAATTTGCACAGGGTGTTTTTAATGTATTTGAAGAGGTCCATAAAGGCTGAGAAACTAGGCTTTCCTCTGTTTTCTTGCTATTAATCAACTTTCTGTGAAAAAGAAAATATTGTGTGAAATAATGGGACAGTTTTCCCACAGGCTCTTTCAGTGCAAACAGAGAATGGCATCACTGCTTTTTTGTCTCCAGTACAATACCCTCCTATCCCATCAGCACAATTTTTTTGTATTATTATTACTACTATGGAGATAGTGAAAGGCAGGAATACACCATTCACAGGCTTTGCCGAGTGCAGCAGATCACGTACATGAATAGTTAACTGCACGCTAGGGGGTATGATTTAGGTCAAATTTCTTGTTTCATTCCAAAAGGTGATAGATTTGTAAACCATTCATTGTTTAATGCTCCACGCAGCTTACACCCATACATATATATATAACATGAATTATCTTTTCTCTGGTTTTCCCAGAAGTAATTTGTGTTCCTTGGCAATGAAGACTGGCAAAACTGATAATCTGTAACAAACTGCTATGAGTGTGTAACAAAGCTCTAGGAGCAGTCAGAGCTAAAAAAGGACAAAGAAAATAAGAATTAATTTAGGGGCAAATTCAGATCAGAAATCCTTCAAGATTATGATACAAACCATTTTCTGGTTCAGCAGCTGCTCAAAATGTAACTAGAAACAAACTGATGAAAAAAACTGATGTCATACAACTTTGAATAGTGTGATTAATGAAAACGGTGATGCTTTTATATTATTTAAAAAGTAGACAATCATGCATTATGAAGCAAGTCACATGAGTTTAGCTAGTCCCTCAACTTTGTCTGTGAAACAAAGAAATTCTTTTAAGTGCTCAGTTAGTAGAACAGTCCTTAAACCAGGACAAACAGGTTCAAATACAAGGAACCATATTAGATGGCAGTCTGGGTTTGGGTTTTTTTTTCAGTGACCCTGTTTTGTTAAATATTTTAATTTCTGAAAATATACAATAGCTATAATTTGAAATGTCTTTGCCCCAATTACCAAGTGACCTGGTAACCACTCTGATCCTAAGAGTGGTGGCCTAATGCGCAAAACACGAAACAAGGGCGTGCCTTGAATAGTATAGATTTAATACCGCTGTCTATGTACTTCAGAAGCTAAGGTCTGTGTTAGTGGATATGGAATGGAAGGGCTGAACAGTTTAAAGCAAGAGAGATCCATATTTTCCCTGCATGTGGTCTAGGACCTACAGTGATTAACTTTCAATACTAACACAGTATAGTCCAGGGGATAGCTTTTTCTGTCAAATTCAGCCTGAAAATATTAGAATAAAGCATTAGAAAAGGCTTGGAGATATTGATATAAATAGATAAACAATATAGCCTCCATTATACTTATTTATATGTAATCATACCAGGCAGTTTCGTATCTTTGCCTTATTATAAATCCCCATTGTTTGAACACAAAACACACTGCGTCTTTCTGCTGGACTGAACTGAAAAATTAATAACTGAGGAGCAGGATTTGGAATTACTTGTACCACACCAGAGATGGAGGGAGAAAAGAACAAGGAACTAAAACCAGTTCTATCCCAGGGCGAGAAGACAAAAGGGAAGGGAAGATCAGTGAAGAAGGAACACGGCGTTAAGACTAGAACTGAAGAAGAGAGAAAAGGATAAGCCTCAGAGAATGATAGCAAGAAGGAAAGGAAACGTGAAGAGGAGAAGATCTCACTGGAAACAAAAAGCTATGTCCTTAAAAGATTCCTCCTGTAATTGTTGTCTGCTGAGTGGCAGTAAATGAGTGCTCTTTCTCTGCTGAATTACTCATTAATTATTCTAGGGCTAAGCAGGGACAGCCAGCACCTGGGCATACACAGGATAGAACTGCACTGGTCCAGAAGGGCTCCAGGGAGGTTTGTTCCTCACGTTGATGTAACCTGTCTCTCCGGGTGAGGCAAGCTGATCCACATGCATGCGAGCAGTGTTAAATATGAAAATAGGATAACATGTACTTTTACTCTAAGGTTAACAGCCAAGAATCACATCTGAGCAGTGATTATTCATCAGGTAACACAGGGATCTGCACACAGGTCAAAGCAGCAGTTACACAGGACCTCATCCGAAGTCTGTTAAGTCAATGCAAAGACTCCCATTGGCTTCAACAGGGTTTGGAGAGGTCTCATGGCTTTCAAACAATGTACATAGCTGACTCCTTCCATCACTCTACAGGCTAGATTCACCACCAGAGAAGTCACAGAGAAACTCCTATTACTGTCAGCAGCGATAGGGCTGAGTCCTCTGCCCTTAGAACTTCAGCATGGAGTTACGGTGTGCTGCCCACAAAAGACTTCCAGAACTGTCATTCCTGCTCTGTGCCTTCTGCTAGTGCAGTGCACTCCCAGACACTCACCAGAATGCTTTTGCCTCAAAAGGGAAAACAAAAAGTGCTGAAGAAGCACAGTAAAAAAAAAAAAAGAGGGGGTATATTTCAGCTCAGGAGGAGATGGAACATCACATCTCTCACAGATGATCAGAGGTGCCTTGTTTCTATGAGATCTAGCGGCTCCCACATCAGTCTGCTTCACAGCCTCCTGCAGCTCCTGCCATCTGCCTGGAAGTAGCCATTTCCCAGAAAAGTTGGCAAGACAATGCCACCTAAAATGAACAGTACTGGGGGAGCAAGCTCATGTATACTGTATACTGCCTTATTCTGAGTGCTTGCAGATGGCCAAGTGAACAACAGCTCCCAATGTCATGTCTGACTAAAAAGAGCTAGCACGGTTTTAGATGGATAATTACCAAGTAGCAAAAGGGACATATTGTGTCTATCTGAGATTTAGACTGAGCCAGGGTCTCAGGCTGCCACTACAGCCTATCAGACACTTTTTTTCAAAGTTTTCAAATTTTCTGTTTTTTAAGCAGTATCATTCCTGCATTATCATTTCTGCCTGCTTATATAGGTCAGCTGAGTGGAAGACCATACAATCCCTCATCTGGAAAGCAAGCCCCCTTATGGACACATAAATGTGTATTCACCTGTATAACCTGTGTTGCTCAGACAACCTAAAATAAGCTGCACTGGCAAAAGCACAGTTTTACTAACACAAGATGCATCTGCACTCAGGGCACTTTGCCAGCATACTCCATCAGTATTCCTGCCGGAAAATGTCCCTTTTACACACAGACTATGTCTACAGTCATTATGGTTTGTTTCATTCAAGGTTTTAAAAATAAAAATATGAGAATATCAGATGAGTATTGCACTAAGGTCATGATGTCTGGCCACGGCTGCAGAAAGCCTGAGGCCATACCTCTGCGAAGATTAATTTCCCCATGCACTTCAGTGGGGATTTCAGTGTCAGCTCCCCCTAACTTCCCAGAAAATTAAAGCCTATGGGTAGGACAGGGAGGATCTTTCTGTTAACATCCCACCACCACCTCCAAGTAGCGGCTCCTTTTGGCACTAGGCATCAGTGACTCTGAAAGATTCCTAATTACTACCTCTGTTGTTGGTCAAACCAAACCAAAGGAGCTCAACAGGGCACTCGAGGTGCAGCACTAGTTAATAAGCCTGAGGTCCTAGAGAGAGACCGTGAACATATGTTAAACCTCTGTGAGAAGAAGTCAAGTTTGGGGAGCTGAAAGATCCCACATGATTACCTGAATCATTAGCAAGACTTGGTGAAGCTTTGAAAAACAGCAATGCCTTTCTATACCCTTATGTTTTTCTATTTTGCTCCCTTATATTTTTCCCTCCCAGCCTATTTCACCTCATTGTCCAGTACCCTGCAATGCTGAGACCTCTACTACAACCAATCACGTCCAGCTCTATCTAGCATTCCCTCTTTCTCTTCTTGCAGATGGGAAAACTGATGGCAGCAAGGAACGATTCTTGAAATCTGTCTTACAAAAGAAAGGGAGCCCAAGACACCTCATCTGTTAATTTATTTGAAAATAAAGCAGGTAAGTTCTTGCTGCACCATTTAGAGTACCTACACTGAAGACAGCCGCTAAAGCAAGGCTTTTATCTATGAGAGACGACATAACAGGAACCAGGAACCTAAAGCTGGAAAAACACAACGGGAAAACAAACAAATGCATTTCAATAATGAAAAAAATAGCCACTGAAAGGCATCACAAAGGAGGGCAGCTGACTGCCCTTCCTCCTATAGAAAGAGCTGGAAGGTCAGCTTCTTAATTTAAGATCTGCAGGGTACAAAAGAGTATTTGCCTGACTATTCTTTGAGCAGTCAGATTTCCAAATTCTCAATAATCACTGCATGCGTAGGGTGTGGTTTACTGCTGCTCCTTTAAAGATTCCTCTCTTAAGCTGTGGATAAGGCAGCACTGCAGTTAATGCATTTTTGGGGTAGATGAATTTGAGGCAGAGGTGTTTAGAGCTAGGAGAAATCTAGCTAATCCAACTCTAAACAGCCTCCTGGACCTCCGCATACCTGGCCCTCAGAAGACTTTCACATATCAAGGAAGAGGATAGCAACTCCCAATCCTCCAAATAGTCTGTGAACAGAGAAGAAGGTGCAGAAGGGGCAATGCATTTTGTATTTTCCTGGACTATAAATGGATGGTTTTGGGAAAACGAAATGAAGCAGAGGATGGTTATCAGTGCCAGCACTCCCAGGGGCAAAGACCTGGGTGCAGCCCCAAGGTTTGTGTTGAGGAAACCCATTCTTGCATAGAAATGCTACACAGAAATTATAGAAGGAATTTTATCCACCTTCACTAAGTGCAGAGACTGTTACTAGAGATGCCCTCTCAAATGGAAATAGAGTTAAAAGAGAAACTCAAAAGAATCAGAAAAGAAAACATACAAGTTCTTCCCATTAACTTAGCAAGACCAAATGAGGCACTTCAACAAAGCACACAGTAGTAGCAGAACTGAAATTTCTTGGTGGCTCTGATAATCCCATCTATCAGGAGATAGATGGTCCCGGGATTTGGATTTCCATTCTGAAACAGGTTTTGCAGCACTGTGCGTCATGATATGTAGAGCCATTTCAGAGGTAACTTAGTGCCCTCATGCAGAAGCAAAGAGCTGACAAAACCCTGTATGTCAGGATAAATTACCAGATGCAAGTGCCAAAGCCACGTGCCAACTTCATGTCAGGTCTTTCCATCTCATCCCCCCCTAAAACAGCAGGTTAGATTGCTTGGTCTGCTGAGAACCCTTATTTTATATGTATTTATAGTTGAAATTTGTACTTTCTGCCAATGCCAATGTTGACAGGCAAACATACTCTGTTCCAGTCAGTAAGACAGGGGCTTTGTCTAGGAGATACCTAGGGGCCTTATGCTCTCTGCTGACCCAGGGGGATTCCCGGGGCGATGTAACCGTAATAACATCCTTTGGAAAGTGTATTTCAATGGACTACTAGTGAAAAAGGCCTCTCATGGATTCCCTCCTTCTCCCACCCTTTTAGAGAATTACATTAGGAACGGGAAAAGATCTAATACTCCGCCTGCCGTCGTCGTGGACTTGAGCAGACCCTCTGTTGCTCACGCTGTCTAAAGAATTAAAGATGGGAAACTTTTTCCCACCACCACCCCACCCCTTTGCTTGAAGCTGCTCGGCGCTGAGAGACGCAGACAAGCCGGGGAGCCTGCGGCAGCCCCTCGCGGCGGAGCGGCACGGCGAAGGGGCCGTGCCGGTGCCGGTGCCGGTGCCGGGAGGAGCCCCAGGGACCGGAGCAGGTGCCGGTGAGGCCGGCGGGGCCCCCCGCAGCCCTCCCCGCCCGCTCCCTCCCCGGAGACGAGCCGCCGGGGTGGCAGAGCCCACCTCCCGGTGCGGGCCGGCCCGTTCCTGCGGGGCGGCGGGGGATGCCCGCTCAGCCCGGCCGGTTCCTGCGGGGCGGCGGGGGATGCCCGCTCAGCCCGGCCGGGCCGGGCGCCGGGGAGCGCCTCCGGCGGCCGCGCCGAGGCTCGGCGGCCGCTGCGCACCCCGAGGAGCGCCCCCCGCCCCCCTCCCGCCCTGCTGCTCCGCCGCCAACGCCGGGCCCCCAAGGGGAGCCCCCGCTCCGCCGCGGCCACGTCCCGGCCCCGCCGCCCCCCGCGGCTGCCCTACCTCCGCCGGCGCCCGGGCGATGCGGAGAGGCTCCCGGCGCCGCGCAGCCCTCACCGAGCCCCCGAGCCGCCGGGGGAGCGGAGGGACGCCCCGCTGCCCGAACGGCTGCTGCCCGCGGCGCTGCGCCCGCCGTGCCGTGCCGTGCCGTGCCCAGCCGCGCCGTGCCGCGCCGCTGCAGCAGGACCGCCGCCGGCGGCTGAATGTGCTGTCTCACGCTGGCCAGGCTCCTCCCGAGAGCTGCTGCTGCCGCCTTCCTCCTCCTCCTCCTCCTCCTCCTCCTCCTCCTCCCGCGCGCCCCCGGCAGCGACACCCCCCCGCCGCCGCCCGTCAGCCCAGCAGCGCCCGGCGGGGCCGCGGGGGGGCGCGGGGCAGGTGGCGGCGGCGGGGCCTCCTGGGCGCCTGGAGCCGGCCTGAACCCCCGCGCCTGCCTCCCCCCCGCCCAGCAACTCCGGCCTGAAGTGGGCTCCCCCGGCTGCTCCGAGGTCCCCTGGCTGTCACCCCTGGCTGTCACCCCCACGTTGGCGCGGGCTTCCCCCCCTACGGCAGCCTAGCCGGCAGCTGCACGGCAGCCTGGCTATCAGCCCAAAACCGGCTTCGCCATCAGCCCTGCAACAGCCTAGCCATCACCCATCAGCGCCTCCACAGCATCCTTGCCACCATCCCCATGGCAGCAGCCATCAGCCCCACAACGGCTTAGCCATTATCCTCAAAGCTGCCTAGATATCGCCCCCATGCCAGCCTCACAATCACCCTCACTGCAGCCTCACCAACACCCCTACAACAGCCTCACCATCACCCTCACTGCAGCCTCACCAACACCCCTACAACAGCCTCACCATCACCCCTACAACAGCCTCACCATCACCCTCACTACAGCCTCACCATCACCCCACGGCAGCCTGGCCATCACCCCCACAGCAACTTGGCCATCAGCCCTATCATGGTCTGACCATCACGCATAGCAGCCTGGCCAGCTGTTGTGAGGGCAGCAGGCTCCTGCTGAGGCCTTGTCCCTTCGGTGAAGAACGAGGAGAGCTCCAGAGCAGGTGAATGATACCCAGCTTTTATGGTTAGATGAGGGCAAGGCTATCCAAATGCAGAGGTTTTGTTTTGTCCCTGTTTCCTCACACCACCCCTGTGGGGACAGGTAACAGAGAGGAGGGCCAGGCTCCTAGCAGCACACCTGCTCCTCTCCCCACACCAACACATCCATCTCCTGGGGGAGAGCAGCCAAGCAGAGCTGTTGGAGGTAGTCCGTGTTACTGCAGATAACATCCATCTCTGGTGTAGATAACCCAGCTTCCCTCTCCCTCTTACTGCACACAGGTACGTTGCCCCACACAGGAGGAAAACATGCAGCCTTTGGTACCGTGGTTTGTTCTTTAAAAATGTGATGTCCTGGACGTATGACACTCTGTTCTCCAACCCTCTGGTCCGAGAGAGCAGGAAAGCTACCCTTCTGAAACCTGTGCCTTGAGCTGTGTTTGGTTTGTTTTGGTGGGAACCGCTCACTCCAGCCACTGTCATTCCAGGTCCAGGGCCTGTCCTGAGAAGAGTGAGGTATACCCAGACCACTGAAGAACCGTCAAGGATTCACATCACCTCCAGTTCCTGCCAGACCCAGCCAGACTGCACCTGGCCAGCAGACAAAGAACCCTGAAGAGGAACATTGGAACAAGGCATCCATTGTGGGTGAGGACACCATGATGAAATAACGGTTTCTCAATTTAATTGAAGCAGGAAAGATTTGTATCTTGCTCACCTGTAAGAGTCCTTAAAGAGCAACATCTTCTGCTTGTACAGGCTGGAGCATGTGCAAAAGAGCCCGTGGTTTTAAATGCATGATTTGGGAAGTTTTGAGTTTGGGGCACTCAGTTTGCAACTCTCTGTTAAAATAAGACCCTTTCAAAATCAGACACTCAAAATTGAGCTCCGGAAACTGCTGTTTACTGTTGGAAGTGTTGGCCTTAGTCTCAGCTTTAGCATAAATCCCACAGGGTTTGTTTAGGTTTCTTTGGATTATGCATCATTTGCAAATTCCCTGCAAATTCAGCAGATTCCTTTAAATTGTTCCTACCCTAAGAGGGCGTTGGGGTCATTTAGTATTCCTGAATCGACAGATCAGACGGGTGCTCCATGGTGCCCAATGAGGTTCTGCTGTTGTTAACATGTTATCGTATATATATATTATCATGATGCTGTGGTATCACATACATGCAACATAGTGTCATAGACTACATCATGCCATCACATTGTACGATAATATCAGACACACTGATATATGTCATAACTAAGTCCTACATTTTTTGCTACAAAGCAATGGTATTTTATGTTCTACCGATAACCCACATAGGACATTTTTAAAAAAAAACACTGTAAACCCCAGTTCAATGGGGCAGAGTTTTGACAGTTGTTATATTCACATTTGCCAGACATGATCTGCTCTTTTTAAAGTATAAAAATAAAGCATGAAAATGGACATCAAGGAAAAACTGTAAAAAAAAACCCTCATGAAACATAATGACAGATCTGGTAAAAATTATTATTGAATAATGGGCAATCCTATACAGAAAAGTTTGGAAAGAACTTCAGTGCCAGGGTAGTATAAAAAATACATGATTGCTCCTCAGAATCAACGATTGTAAGGAAATCTGGAGAGAAGCAAGCCTTGCTCTATATTCTTAATAGGTGATTCTAGGACTGAAAACTTCGGGAACCTGAGAAGAATACACAACCAGCCCAGTTAAGGAGTTCTCTGAAGGAATAACTAATTTCCCTACAAGTGATGCTCTGTTCTCTTTGACCTCATTTTCACCATTGTCTTCTCTAATCTTCCACAGCAAAAGCTCTCACCATTTTTGAGGTTTTCTTGTTCAGGGACAGAAATTTTATTATCACTAATTTTACAAGACAGGGATAAAACCTTTATATTCCAAGAAGATATGATTATATTCATTTTTACCAAAAAATCATTATGATCAATAATGTCTTTTTAACAGCATCTCATGAAAAACATCCAGTCATTTCAGTATACCCCAGGATGTGTACTAATTTTACATTTTCCCATTAGCCACAAATCCATAATATTATCCAATTCATTATATTCTGCCAGTAGGCATTATCTGATTATGTATCTGTCTTAATTACCAGGTGAATGTACAGTAGGGCAGAGTTAAGATTATTTCCCAAACTTTAAAGTTCTCACTCTGTGAATTCAGAAGGTAGTTATTGTACCTCAGATTGCTTTATTACATCAACAGTACAGTTGATGTAATACAGTCAGCAGCTACGCACATCTGACAAGCTGCTTTCTGTCCAGCAGAGGTCAGTTGTACAGGGACACACAGCAACCGTGCTGTCATCTAAAGAGAAATCAAAGATTAAGGGGAAGTTTGGGGCTCATCACAGCCCATGGGTTGTGTGGAAAAAGGGCTATTGTTAAAATTACAAAAATAAAACTACAAAAATTCAATGTTTGCCTGCCTCCCCTCTTCTATCTTACAGACACACAGGTAAAATTTAGAGGTTTCTGTGGACATTAATAAGTGCAATATGTGGTTGATTACTAGATTTGAAAATTTCAAGGGAAAACAATTTGACATAATTTCTTTTTGAAGTTATTTTATATAGAGTTGTTCACATGTAAGTTATTAATAAAGATTGGCATAAGGTGCTCTGACAAATCAATAACCATTTATTATGCAACATGAGACAAATAATTAGTAGTGTGTTGCATTTCCCTGCCGTAGGCACCAGCAACTCTTACTTCACAAAGGGCAGTAACAAATAAGCAAACCCTCTTGGAAGTTTGTGCCCCTGGAAGATTAAAAATTAATTTCAAAGCAGACATTTCTAAGGCTTAATGGAAATGGCAGCATTTTTCAGACAGTTAGCATGATAGGCTTCACCTGGGCTCTGCAAATAACAGAGGATGTTACAAAATGCCTTCCAGCTTTTCAAAGGCAATGATTTAAACAAAGGATCAAAAGGCAGAATGAAAAATGAAAGCAAGCTTTAAAAAAGTGTGGAATATCATTTCTGAAGTCAGATTTATTGTTATGGCAGTAAAGTCACTATAGGGCACTATTCCACATGGCTTTAGAAATCTTTTCTTCACAAATTAACTAATTAGTCTTGGAAGAAATATATGGGTGCTTACTCGGTTATGGAAAAATTAAGAGGAAAGTATTGGAGAGCTTTTCTTCCTGTTTGCTAAAACCAGTTAGCTCTCCAGGCAGAACACTGAGTTGAAATTTCTGCAAGCCTGAATATCCGCAATGGGTGCAAGAATATAAATGAAGAGTTTAAATGTATCTGGTACACAGTCACTAATAATTCCTCTGACAATTGATTGGCTATTGGTAGATCACCAGTTCCAAGAGTTTACACAAACACACATACAAAGCTAAAAAAGCACATATCTTAAAAAGGACAAATTATATCTCAGAAAGAAATGGCAAAAATAAGAGATGCAGTATACAAGTCGAAGGTAAAGGGAGATCTGTGGCAGATGGGCGAGTTCCATGTTGTTCCAAATTTGGGTTACTTTTCAAAGATATTGCAACTGTGTGCTTTTAGAAACAATTATTTTAGTGACAGGCTCTTTTCTAAGCCTCTTCTCTTGCTTTGTTCCTCACTGTCCTAGAACATTGGCACCAAAGTGATTAGTTAGAAGGCCAGGAAATAGTAGTTTCAACAAAGTTCTATAGGACTATGGGTAGGTAACTGAGGGACTTAGAAGATACAAGGTACTGGTTTCAGGATTTGCAACTCAGCCCGATTGCAGTGGCCCACACAGTGCCTGGAGTGTCCAGGGAAGGAGTAGCAAGGCTGCAGCAGTATATTTTATTCTTGCTGCTATTCAGGCAACAGAAAAGGAAAATCGGGGGGGGGGGGGGGGGGGGGGGAGAGGGGCAAGAACACACTGGTACTTGCAAGAGAGGAAAACATGTCCATGCTCAGACATAGCAGCATTTGACACAACCATTTGTATCTAGTGGGGTTTTTTTCCAGAAAGCCTCAGCTTCATCCCTGCTGTTCATACAGCTAACACTCTGTAGCCCTGACTTGTCTCCTCTGACAGGTTCACTTCACCTTGAAAGCTCTTTCAGCTTTTTTGGCTTGTGGAGATACAAAGTTAAAGGGAGGCTAATGTATGGCCTGTTACCCTATAGAGGAACCCTAGGCTGGGTCAAAAGAAAGAGGAATAGCAGCGTGCCCTCCTTTCCATCCTACTTTAAAAAAATAAAAAACTAACTGCATTCACGATGTTAACTATACATTGTGATTGATGTACACTTTATATTTGCTATTTATATGAGACGATAAATTCTTCACTCAATCTACCTATACAGTAGTTAGTAGATTAATGTGTCAAATGTGATTGAAAAAGCTTGGTGAGCTGTAGTATAAATGTTAACTGATAATAATAATAATTAGCTGGAAGTTAGAGCTACCTTTCTACAAAGTGATCAAACCTTAGCAGAGCAACACTAAGCAGGATGACTGCAGATTCAACCTGGCTCTTAAGGTAGAATAAGGAATCCTAGTCTAGTCCTAGTCCTAGTCCTAGATAACCATTGTTCTCCAAGTAACTGTCTTTTCTGTGTTGTCATAAAACTCAACAGTACTGTACATCTGAAATAGGAATCATGAACATGACTTCACGTTTGAGACTCTGCCTGTTAAAACACATCATTACCCAGGTTTCTGGTTGTGCACTTGTAACTGAGGTACAGAAATGACATACATGAAAGAAAGCCTCCGGAAATTTTGTTACAGCCTTTGTAAATAGCAGGTGCTTGCCACATAATGTAACTGGTTCCTTTTATTTGAAAACGTTCACTGTACTGGGAAGGGCTTGGAAACGTAGCAGCAGAGCAGCTACCTTGGGAAGGAACTGGAAGGTTCTGGGAGACATTTCCCCAAGCTTCCTGGCAATGGTCATGCAGACTCAGGCTTGAAGGGTTTTACTGTGCTTTGTTACTGTGCTCATGCTCTGAATTACTGAGGAAGCTGCAAAAGGAGAGCTCCACAGCTTGTATGGTAGGGCCTGGGAGAGAAATGGGCTTGGGGCAGGACTGGATGAGTGGCTTAGGGAACACAGACTGAAGTACTCTCTTAAAAGCCAAACTAAATACATGTCTCCATTCAGCTCTGTTTTGAGTTACTGATGACTCAAGAACTTTGTTGAAGGGAGCAAAAGAAATGGGTGAGTTTACAGAATTACTGGCAGCACTCAGAGATCTTTACAATTACTGGGTCCTTTTTACAAAATGCTGTCTCATCTCCCCACACCACCTTTGGTTTGAAATCTAATCCTTCATGTTTGATTTAAAACAACAATTTGCATTTTTACAAACATCAAAGCATGCTACATTTCTTTATAGGATTCCTGAGACCTCCCAAATATTAACTTGAAGCTTAGCTTTACCAGTCAAAGTTAAAATCAGCAGTACATACAAGGTGATCCATGAATTTAATACATCATGAAGATGTATTAAAATGTATGAAACCAGCTAAGTGCTATTTTTGACAACAAAGTGAACCTTATGGCAAATTATTCTTATAATTGAAGGTAGAAATGCATTATGGAGAAAAGATCCTAAAAGAAAGTATTTCTTTAAAATGTCTCTTTGAAGTATTCCTTATTTTTCATACTTAGTTCTGCCCAAGACCATTTTTGCTGGCCTCTCCATTATGCCTTAACCATTAATTGGATGGACTAATTGGTGTAAATTAATAGGAAATTGTGGCCTTAATGTCCCATCTACAGAGACAACAATAATAGGTGTTAATTATAGTAGTGATCTGGATCTCTTTAGAAGTGGCTATCAAGTGTCTGTGCACAACAAAAGCTTCCAAGCAGTGTCCTAGCTCTGAATTTATGCTGTAGTCTTAGAAAACCACTTACCTGGGACCTGAGACATCCAACCATGGCCATGGCTTCCATTCTTTAACCATGGTCTTCTCATACATATCCATTGCTTGTTGACAAATAAGCCCGTATTTTTTGCTCTCTCTCCCTCGTTTTTCCTGACTTTAAGTCTCCAGATGAGGATAAGCAGCTACGCTTGCCTGGAGGCCTGGATGACACTCACAGAGGGAAGATGAAAGCAGTAGCAGAGAAATATAACAGTTTAATCTTCTTATAAGGGGATAGCTGATAAAACAGTTCTGGGGTGGGGCTTGTTCCACTGCTTTGAATTGCTGCTTGGTTAAGGAAATTTAATGTTGCACTGTGTAAGCATGATTATTTCAGCATTGCTTCTGATCCCAAATAGCTGTCAGTGCCTAGAGTTGTAGATGGGTGTGTTTTTTCTTATTGAAATCTAAAAATAAATAGTGGAGGAGTTGGGGAAAATTACTACTGAATGCAATGAGCTTTCAGACACAGCAACCATCTTAGTAAGGAAGCCTAAGGGAAAAGATATGGCAGCACAGACTGTTCCACCAAGACAATGAAAATTAAAATTCAGCAGACAAGTGGACTTCATAACCAGGATTTAATTTGGAAAATTAAATCACTTATGCATTTCAGTCCAGAGTTAGGAGGCTGCCTCCACATAGCCAGGACTCACAGGACACTGAGATTATGACTTAGGACTGAAAGTAGGCAGGCATCTATTGCCATTTTAGACATTGTGGTGCATGACAATGATTCACCTTGACTACTTCCCCACAATTTTTTAACACACCCATCTCCTGCATTGAAATGTCTATGCTTGTTAGGCAGCTCAGTTACGACAATTTTGCTTTGAGGGATGCCTATGTCACTCTCACTTATATACAACTGACACATCTCCTCTAATCCTTCCCCTGTGACGTAGGCATTTCATGCTTGGTGCCATTCTCAAGGTTTGCCTGCCTGTTCTCTCCAGGCATGACAGAACTATGTCTGCACCAAAAAGGCATCTCTAGAATGAGGTGCCACGGGCAAGAATGAATCTTGTCCACTGGTAATAAAAACTCCTGCCCCACTCTGCTTAGCCTAGAGGTTAGTGGAGACCACTGAAGAGATGGAGGCAGAAGGCTTGTTTAGGAAATTGTACGCTAGATGGGTATAAAGCCAGTGTCAATTAGAATAAATAGGTATTAGGGAGAGTTAAGGCCTGGGATGAACTTTAGGTCTGGGCAGGGTGAGAACAAGCAGCTCTGCAAGATACAGGCAAGGGTCCCAGAGCAATAGTGCTAAGGAGTGAGGAGGGTCTGAAAGGGATCGCTGCACCTCCCTTGTCTCCTAGCATAGCGGTGGAGGAACTCACCCCGAAGTCTTTTGAGGAGAGAGGGTCTGGCAGGAGCTGCAGAGGCTGAGGTGGTGGTAGCTCCAGGGATAATTCTCTATAAATAAATGACAGCAATCACAACACAATCATTCCCTGAGCAGTGAAGGGAGAGGTGGTGATAGTCAAAGATGTTGTTGCTGTGGTGTCAAGTTTAGGCACCCCTCTAGCACAGCCCAGATGATGCTGAGACAGTGATGGAAGGAGGAAAGATGCTATGTCTGTGTCTCCACCCAAGAAAAAGCAGATATCTGCCTGAAATCCATGCCCCCAACCAGTGGCAACTTTTCTTACCTCTGGGACTGTGATCATCAAGTACAGCAGGGGCTCACTTGAGTGGTGGCTTTCCTTCTGCACACCAGATTGACACAATTCATCATTAAAAAGGTGCTGGGATAGTAACTGACAGTGGGAAATCTATCCGTGAGGGATCATACTGTTGCAGTAGTGGTTTGCAGTGCCAAAGAGTCTCAGCCCATCTTCATGTGCAATGGTGGCTGGCCTCTGTTTTCTGGAGCACATTGAACATCTTCATAAGACAGCCCAAAATCTGACAAGATTGAGAAGATAAGACCGAGGTCATCTTTGAAGAAGAGTTTTCTGCTGGAAAGCTGTGTGCTGGGAGTGATAGGCTAAAGTGGAGACTAGGGACAGGAGGGGATATTAGGGAGGTCAAGGTCTGTGTACATAACTCTCTCTTACCTCTTGGACTGTTAAAAGTGGCCAGAGTCTGTGATGGCCAAATCATGTAAGTGCCCATCCAGAGATCATGTTCCCATGTAGTTTGTGAGACATCTGGCAATGGTCTGTACAGAGCAGGGAAAAATGTAGAGTCTGGTCAGAAGAGAAGTACCGTGCATTGGCTTGGTGGTGTCTGAGTGATGAAAGATCAGTAGTAAGGTGTCATTAGTAGACACCTTGTGTCTGCATTGATACCTTACTGCTGGTCATGCTGGAAGCAACCAGTTGTATCAGATTGTTTCTTGCCCTATGAACCTAGTCCCTAACTGGTGCAATGCAATCACATCCTGGACCCCTGTCTGTATGCAGGCAGCTGCAGAGTGGAGCGTCAGTTAGGTTCCACAGTAGGAAACCCATGGACCCATGTTCCTTGTGGGGGACTGTGTGAGCAGAGTGTAGGGAGTGTGACAATCTCCAAACTGTCTGTCTGTTCATGATTTCCAATATGGAGGAGGAGAGGGAATTCTTGCCAGAGTTATGCCATCTCAAAGACCCCACACCACACTGTTGTCCTCCTGGAAAGGGTTGTTTCCTTGTGTAGGAGGCAGAAGCCATGCTTTGGAGTGGCTAAGACAAGCACTGATTTCATGTGTGCACACTGTTTGACTTGCTTACAGCAGGACTATTTGGCATCATCCACCAGTGCTGATGCAGAGCTGTCATGGGTCTAATTGGCTGTATGGTGCCAGGAGTCTGGAGAAAGCAGGGAAGGGGGGACCTCTTGTCCCGAACTGAGGATCAGATTTTTTGCCCATGAAATTTTGTGTGTCAGCAGAGAAACCTGTCAGTGTTATCTTGACTCCGCTGCAGTATTTGCCCAAGGTGCTGCTGTGCCTCACTGCAAGCCCACCCTGCGCCAGCTGTTCCTGAGATAAGGTGTTTCTTCTTGCCACTTGTATAATTGGCAGAAGGCAGTGATGTGGCTGAGGTGTGGGAATGCACATGAGGCTGGAGATCTGCTGTCCCTAACAGTGCTGCTGCCCTCCATCTCTGCAGTGACGCTGACATTTCTGGGACCTTGTGTTACACAGGGGTCTCATCTGTCAGGGAAGAGCATGGGCTTCCAAGGCCTTTTTACACAGGGAGAGCTATTTATAGTACATGGCGGAGAAGGTGAGGGGTCTTTCAGCAGCTGCCTTGCAGCCGCCTTGGCAAACAGCTCAGGGATGCTGGAGCACTGCACAGCTCCACCTGCAGCCTTCGATGCCTCTAGGCTTCCCTCTGAATGAACAGGGGAGCAAGGTACCTGCTGCATGGCTGACCACAGGCCTCAGCTTTGGGAGATGCTTGTAGCCTAAATGTGGATGACATCTTTTAGTCAGATGAGCTATGCATCAACTATACCCATCCATTCTAAAGTATCATGTAAATACACATTGTGAGAGATTCACTTTTAGCCGTTTCAGTTCTCACAGCCTGTTCCTGAGTAGTCATAGCCAACAGCAAGGTAGAGGTTTTACTGCAGCCTTGGGACTGTGTATTTCATAGGGCAGCCATGATGTGCCACCAGTTCATATCTCAGCAACCCTTCCCATTTCTATGTCAGTGGCTAGTGTTGCCTCTTCTTCCATGGGCTGCACCTGCCATGCAGTGTTTTCTGTAATACCTTCTTCTACATAGTTGCCTGTCAGCTGCCTGCAGTCTGTACGTGCTTCCTGGAACTCATGACTTCCCAGCAGCGCAGCTGGCAAGTCTGGCACATATTGTTAATGCCTCTCCAAAAGCATCCAGGAGTAGTAACACATTAACAGGAATTAGTTTTTGAAAATTAACTGTCGGGCTTTGCAGAACAGTACAGATGTAAAGTCCTACTCACCAGCAGCAGCTTTTATTAATGCCCTATTAATACAACTATACCGAGGCAAAATGATGATAACATGGAATTATGTTGAAAGCACTGTAAGCAGCTTAGAAGTAAAAAGTTTACAAAAGTGTTGTAATTGTCCCCCAAACTATTACACATCCAAGAAAACCTGTTTCAGGGTAATATGGGGGAAAAAAAACCACATCAGATCATATAAAGATCTAGAAGAGCACTGCTGATTTTACACTATATTTTTATGATGAAGGAGTTTTGTGTTTGTAATCACTGATTAGAGTAGATGGATTTATAAAAGCATACTGCTTTTCCCCCTATCCCCTAAAAAAAACCCCTTGTGGTATTACTATAAAGGAGACATAGAGTTAATAGAAAAATAAATATCTGTGAAAAATGTCAAACTGTGCAAGAGGAACCATTACCTATGTGTGACACTCCACACTAGGAAGATGAATCTATCCCCACCTCAGCATGGGTTTCTCACCATGACTATGATGAAAATAAAAATAGTTCTGTGTGTATGTCTAAACAATATACATACAACTCTGTCCAGTAAATATAAATATCTTTTGGGGGCATGACCAGATACTCTGCTTTCCACTGGTTCATCATATATATGTACTTTTTTTTATGACTATCCTAGAGAAAGACAGCTAATGTTCTACTTTTTAGTAAAGGCTTTATCATAATATCTTCCCTGTTTACCTGAAGAATGTTTCTCTATGTATAAACAGGAAACTTCATTTTAATGAATTTCAGTGCATGCTGAGATAGTTCTGTTCTTTTATAGTATATGTTTTGATTTTTATGGGTTTCCTTCATATTTGGGTAGTATTCTATCCTTCTCCCAAAACCTCTGGAATACAGGTAGGCTGCGAAACAGACTGTGCAAGAAGTTTCAGTGAGCTACGTGGGACATGTAAATGTGCAACACGGCAGTGACAAGCCCAGGGCCTATGTCCATGTATAGGAGCCAATACTGATTACACCTAAGTCAGTGCCAAAATCCCCCTTGCTCAGAGTGCGTATAACGTGTGCTGAGAAAAACTACACACCAAACAGATATATAGCACCACCATCTAGGTGTCAAGGTGAAGGAGAAGCTTTTGCATGACATACCACTGCCATGCCACAAGGTTTATTTCAGACCACCACCCGCCTTCAGGACAAGCCGAGTTATGTACAAAGTAACTCTTGAGCTGTGAGATCAGGCTGGCATGGCCATTCACATAGCAAAGAGAAGGCCTGCATTTGGAAACCTCATAAATGGATAATTAGGCTCATGCCATTGATATCAGCCCTGTGTTCTGCTACCCAAAGCTGCAGCCTCTTTCATGTTTTGTGATCTCTCCCCATAGAGATGCCCAGTGTAAGTCTTCCATTCAAATTGCTTTTGCTACCTCTGTCTGAATAGTACATTTTCATAATCATCATCTTCAGAGAAGTCAGGATTAAACAAGTCAGTCGATGGGAAGTGCTTGGATGTTCAGTCTCCAGACAAAGTGGCTGGGATCTTTCAGAAGAATGAGCGGCTCCACAATGCCAGCCCCTGAAAAGCCAGCATCTCATCCAGTTGATGATCCCACTTTCCATCATCTGAACCATGGATTCTGTCCCTGTGTACTTACATTATGAATACTTCTTTAGTCCATGAGCACATACCTTCTATTACATTAATTTTTATCGGAGAAATCCTTTCACTCCACATTGTATCATTTTCCAGGGTAGAGCATACACATGATATAAAAGAATGATTGGAGCAGCCACCACCCATTTTTCTTTTTTCCTTTTTTTTCATTTAAATTCTTGTTTAGGCACTAAGTTTTATGTCTAATTTAGGAGATAACAAAAACAGGCCTAAATGACTTATTACAAAAACACTGTTTTTGTTTCCTTACTAATCTTTGTATTCTGAGTTTGTTTAAATATTAGTGTTTTGATGTGTTTGATACGCTGCTAGTAAAATACAGTTAGTTGGTATTCTTGATCCTCCTATTTATTCAGGCTTCTCATTACATATAAGAACTTTCATTAAGACTCTTGACGTTGATTGATGCTTGATCTTCCATTAGTACAAAGCGGTTTTAATACAGAGAAAAGAAAAAAAACCCACCTCATAGAAGTGTGAGAATCATAATAAAGCTAATATCAGAAATAGATTTAATTACTGCTATACAGTGATATATTGCCACTAGGTGGCAGGGCAACAATTCATTCCATCAGGGCAACAGGTTAGCCGACTTAATGCCCACTTAGGTCCCCTAAGGATTTAGTGACAATATTGTCTGCTCTCTTCCACTTCTCAGTCAAAGGCTTTAAAACTGTAGCAGAATTAATCCTCTCTTGATGAGTTCACTTTTTTGAAAACTCTGTATACTGGTGCACTTAGCTCTGCCTCTCTGATAACCACAGCGAGGAAGTCACAAAGAGAAATCAGAGGCAATGTATGAAAAAAGTATAAAGATGAGGGGAGACCAGTGGATATTGTCTACCTGGACTTCAGTAAGGCCTTTGACATTGTCTCCCATAAGATCCCTACAGAGAACCCAATGTACGGCCTGCATGAGCAGGCAGTGAGGTGGACTGAAAACTGGCTGAATAGCTGGGCCCAGAGAACAGTGATCTGTGGCACAAAGTCCAGCTGGAGACCAGGAACTAGCAGTGTACCCCAGATTGTTGGGTTTAATCCTGTTCAACATCTTCATCAGTGACATGGATGATGGGGCAGAGAGTAGCCTCAGCAAGTTTGCAGATGACACAAATCAGGGAGGAGTGACTGATATGCCATTAGGTCGTGCTGCCCTACAGAAGGACCTTGACAGGCTGGAGGAAGGGGTGGACAGGAACCTCATGAAGCTTAACAAGGGAAAGTGCAAAGTCCTGCACCTGGGGAGAACAAACCCATGCACCAGTATATGCTGGGGGCTGCCTGGCTGGAAAGCAGCTTGGCAGAAGAAGATGTGGGCTCCTGGTGGACACCACGTTGAACGTGAGCCAGTAATGTGCCCTTGCAACAAGGAAGGCTAATGGTATCCTCGGCTGCATTAGGAGGAGTGTTGCCAGGCAGGTCGAGGGAGGTGGTCCTTCCCCTCTGCTCAGCACTGGTAAGGCCACACCTGGAGTACTGTGTCCTGTTCTGGGCTCCTCAGTACAAGAGACATGCACGTACTGGAGACAGTCCAGCAAAGATTTCATGCCACTGATCACCACCCTCCGGGCCCAGCCATTCAGCCAGTTTTCAACCCACCTCACTGTGTGTTTGTCCAGCCCCTACAGCAACAGCTTGTCTATGAGGCTCTTACAGGAGACAGTGCCAAAGGTCTTACCGAAGGCCAGGTAGACAATATCCACTGCTCCCCTCATCTAGGCCAGTCATTTCATGGTAGAAATTTATCAAGTTGGTCAAGCATGACTGCCCCTTGGTGAAGCCATGCTGACTACTCCTGATGATTTTCTTATTGTTCATATGCCTGGAAAATGGTTTACAGGATCAGCTGCTCCATCACTTTCCAAGAGATCAAGGTGAGGCTGACAGGCCTGTAATTCCCTGGGTCCTCCTTCTTGCCTTTCTTGAAGATAGGAGTGACATTTGCTTTTCTCCAGTTTTTGGGTACTTCTCCCAGTCACTATGATTGATCAAAGATTAGCAAGAGAGGCCTTGCAATGACATCTGCCAGCTCCCTCAGCACTCATGGGTGCATTCCGTCAGGGCCCATGGACTTATATATGTCCAATTTGCTTAAGTATCCCCTGGCCTAATCCTCTTCCACTAAGGGTACATCTTCCTTGCTTCAGCCTTTCCCCCTGGCCTCTGGGACCTGGGATTCCCAAAGGTCAGTCTTGCTAGTAAAGACTGACATAAAGAAGGTGTTCAGTACCTCAGCCTTTTCCATGTTCCATGTAACCAGGCCCCTTGGCTTCCTGAGGAATGGGCTCACATTTTCCCTGGTCTTCCTTTTGGCCTATGTATTTATAGAAGCCCTGCTTGTTGTTTTTGACATCCCTGACCAGATTCAATTCCATTTGGGCTTTAGCTTTCCTAACTTCATCTCTGGATGCTCAGACAATGTTTCTGTATTCCTCCTAGGTTACCAATCCTTGCTTCCACCCTCTGTATGCTTCCTTTTTGTGTTTCAGTTTGGCCAGGAGCTCCTTGTTCATCCACATAGCCCTCCTGGCATTTTTGCCGGACTTCTTATTCATTGGGATGGAACTCTCTCGAGCTTGCAGGAGGTAATCCTTGAACATTAAGCAGCTTTCTTGGCTGCCCCTTTCCTCCAGCACCTTATTCCATAGGACCCTTCCAATCAGGTCGTTGAAGAAGCCAAAGTCTGCTCTCCTGAGATCCAGGGTTGTGAGCTTGCTTTTCACCCTCCTCCCCGTCCTTGGGATTGTGAACTGTACCAAGGCTGCCTTTGATCTTCACATCCCCAGTGAGCCTCTCCTTGTTGGTGAGTGTGAGGTCCAGCAGAGCACGTCTCCTCGTTGGCTCCTCTGTCACTTGGAGGAGGGAGTTATCGTCAATGCCCTCCAGGAACCTCCTGGCTTGCTTATGTCCTACTGTGTTGTTATAATTATTATTTTGCAGATACTATTATCTAAATTTGTGCTGTATATTGAATCTGATATGCAATGTGCTTTATTCTGTTGACATCAACTGACTTCGATGGGTTTGGCAGTCCTTTGTACAGGATCCACAGAACTACCCCAGATTCCTTTTGCCAAGTCACCTGAGGGTCATCTCTGTGCATGGGGACTGGACTTGGGACTTGGGACTGGACCCTTTCTACTATATTTTTAATATTATGTGTGCTGTATCTAAGATTCCTGTTTCATTTTAAGCCACCACTGCCATCATCAGAAACATGAGCTGGCCTGCAACTGATAAGAAAAACAATGCACAAAATGTTCAGGAAAAACAAAGATTCTTTTTCTAGAATTTGCAATAGTCATCTCCAAAGTAATTACAGACTTTCCACACCCTGTAGGGCTGCCTGTTGGTCACATATAATAATGCTATGCTAGGTTGGATTTTGTATTTCTGGTGACAGTGAAGGAATGTAAAAAGCAAAAAATAAGGGACTGTTGAAGCAGCTTGAAGACTTTTCTTGAGAATTTGTTATTTCTGCTCACAAATCTGCAATTGCCAGTCAAAGAAACTTTAAAAAATTGATTCTTTAGTGAACACCAAAAGACACTGAAATGACCAAATATAAACATTGAAAATAAATAAAAAAACCTCCTGGAAATAGGAGTCTTAAGTATGGCTGAAAGCAACCAAGCAAAATAAAGGATCAGCATTATAAGAAGAAAATATTTCAGGATCACAGCAAGCAACAGCCAGACATCTCCACACAGTCATATCTAACCCAGCCTAGGTTAACTGTAATGACATCCTGCACCTCTGCAGAAATCTGCTGGGGTGGAATGACTTGAAGAACATAGCCAGAATTCATCCACTGTAATAAAGTCTACCGTCCATTTCAAAACCTTTTACTCTCTAGACAAAATAACACTGTTTTTACAAAATTTTGCTTCTTCATTTATTAGAATACAATTAACTTAGCGAGTTAGCTAAATTCCAAGTTTTCCCTCTGATTATTTACCAAGAATGGCTACAACATACCTTTATTCTGTCAGCCACATAAATCATGTTTGCAGAGTGCCCACCAAGATTTTCTACATTTCAGGAGTAAACTCTAGTTAAAAACACTTAGCAGAAACTTAGTTTTTCTGGGCCAGGAGGAATGAGCCTTTATGTAGCAGCTTCCCTAGCAGATATTTTCACTATGTCAAAGATTGGGGTTACTGTAGTGTCTGGTTGCTCGGTGTAAGTCTGGAAGTCAACTTTCTGAAAGAAGGATTAGTTGTCCATTTAAGATGCTTTGAGTTGCACCCCCAGAAACTTGGGCATATAAAAGGCATTTATCAGTCCTGAAAACATTTCCTTCCATTTTTGCACAAGGAGTGTACACAAAGATTTAGTGGCAATACCATCTCCTATTAATTTCTTAGCTGTTATTGATTCAAACAAAGGGATAGACTTTCAGTTAGTGAGAACTGGCACAGCCTTGAAAATTTTTAGATGGAAAACGTGAATGCACAGAATAATTTCAAAAGAGTAATCTTGAATGCCTATGGAAGTTTTCATTTTCAACTCTGTAGCATTTTCCCCAAAAATATTACAGAATTTGTCTGTGTTGAAAGAGAAAGCAGATATAGCTTGACCAGAGGCCTAGATTAGATCTGACGATTTGTTTTGAATCCTAAATGCCTAATCTATTTCTGTACACATATATCATGTTTTCCCTTACCATCTCTTCTCAGAGCCAAAACACAAATCATGCTGCATGTGGATACTTGGTCAAGTGTACGCATGCCGAGCTCTCAGACAAACGCAGATGAATCAGGAACTCCTTCTTTCCAAGATGGGGAAAGATTTATGTGTTATGGAAATGCTGACACTTTGTGAATGAGAAAAACATCACGTCTTCAACGAATTCAGACATAAGGAGGGGGAGAGGTCCACGGAATAGTAAATAATATTTCTCATTTTATTGTGTTCAGTTGCAAGGTGATATTTAAATACTGTATCCCAGAGTAAAACAGGAATGCCATGCTGTTGTATTGCTGCCTAGTTTTCAAAAATAGGCTATTTCTAAAAAATCAACAGCTACAACTGCCATGCTTCTGACAGAAACTAATTTGTCTGAGCTATGTTTATACCTCTTTCATACCTTTCTTAAACTAAATAATTTCCATTTATGCAAACTAGTAGCTTTGGTTTTATGTCATGCAGCAGATGTAATCCTGGGTCTAATTATGTCTAGGCTTAGTTCAAATGCTCACAGCCTGTTTGCTTGGAAACTAGATCATAAAAATGCACTACCTTGCTCATTGTCCTACCCACATTGTGTCTTTAGTGCACAATTGCACTGAAGTTCCTTGCAGAGCTAGAGTCAGTTCTCACCAGTTTTCTGTCAAGGAAAAGAATTTATGTGGGTTCCGTACTTATTGAAAATTGATATCCTCAAAAATCTTACTGTTCACAGGATGGACAGTGGTACATCTTTACTTATTTACTTTATCTTATACTTAGCAGAGCAGAACCTGAACTGGAGAAACCATATTGTTACACCAAAGGTTGCTCATAACCCATAGTAGCTCAAACTTTATAGATTTGGTTTTGACATTATTCTTCTAGGTGCTGCCTGTTATGTTACATGATATGATATTCATACAATGCAGCCTATCAATTTGTTTTGTAAAAGTTATCAGAAGTCTAATCTTTAACCAGGTAGTTCAATTCTGACATCATTTATGAAGATAAATTACTTCTAGTCATCTTCCTTTCCTTCCACAAAAACTTTTAATCACAAAGCTTTCCAGATCAGAAGGACAGAGTTTGTTTCCCCATCCATCAGAATATGACACACCAGAAAAACCAACCACAAGCAGTACATAAATGATGCTGAGTTTTTTGTGTTGATTTGCTGGGTTTGCTGGTTTGGGGTTGACTGCTTTGGGATTTTTGTAGAGGTGAGGTATAGTGAAACATTACTAAGTTCTCAATAAAACAGATAATGTTTGGGGAAAAAAAAGACAAAACCATTAACATTCAGAGAGGAACGTAAACCTTTCTGTGAAAGTCACAATCAAACAGATACAGGTAGGAAATACTAGTGCTTCCTGGAAACATCAGGCTGGTACACTAGCCCCTCTATTTGTGTTGCTAGCTGGACAAACAGGTTGCATATGGACACTCTTCTTTTGCTTCCATAGCAGAACTTCATTTTCCATTTCACTGACTGTAACACTACTCTATTAGGTGATGGGAAATTTTCTCCGTGAGTCAAGGTTCAGAAAAGGTCTGGAGCTGTTGGAGAGTGAATGAACACAGGTGGCAGCACTGCCTCACCCTGGAGGTTACGTTATCTCTCCCCCCAAGTGGCATCTATGCAGGCAACCTTTCACATAGATAATTTTTTTTCAAAACTGCAGACAGGGGAGACCATAAAATATGCTTCACCATGAGAAAACCAAGTATTCTTTGTGGAATGAAGTGAAACAAACATTATAAAAAAGCATTTTAAAATAAGGTTCCTTGATGTTCTAGAGATATTTTTGTAAGTAGAAAGGAAAATGAACAAAAGTAAAAATCACTCTTTTACTCCCTTTTTTTTTAAAAAAAACCTGCATCTTTTCTAGCAATAGAAACAAAAATAAAACTAATGAAATATTTCTTAAGCTCTAGAAACTTTTGAATTTAGGATTCATAGTATTCAAAAAGATCTCAGTCACTAGACCTGAATTCTTCAATTTAAAAGTGATTGTACCAAGAGAACACTGAGGTCACTGATAGTGAAGGACAACAGAGAAAAGAAAAAGGTGGAATAAGGTAAAAGTATAAGGGAAGTTAAACAAAAACAAAAGATATATGGAAGAACACATCAAGGAGTCTGTTTCCACTTCTACCTTTTTTTTTCTTTCTTCCATTTCTTCTTTGCCATCACTTCCTTTTTTTTTTTTTTTTTTTTTTCCCCCTCAGGCATTTTCCCTTCTATGTCTCCAACATCTAAACAGAAATGGAAAACACAGGTACACCCCTTTCATCCCCCTGTTTGCTGCCAAAAAGTAAGGCAAAAGTTAATGTGCAGTTCATATATTGTCAATATGGGTTTAACAGAGAACTTGTTTCATAGACATGTTATTTTCTGAGGCAATTCCACCATTTTCAAAGCAGGTTAGAAGCTTCTTTGTAATAATATTTGTAGAAGCTTCTCTGTAATAATGAACTGGATGATCATTATGAAAGGAAAAAGATGGAAAGCATGCATTCAAGCAACCACTGAAAGTAGAATAAGCAGACAACATCTCCAAAAGATACACTGTAGCAGCAAGGTCTGGAAGAGCTGATGGAGCTGATTAACTCAGTGGTAAGAGCCAAAACGCTTTGACCTTTAACATTAGGGAACAACCTGTATTTAATACTCTCAGCAATGTGAGTAGTAAAATGACTTTTATGTCAGTCAGTCCTTGACGTGGAAGTTCTACCCTTCCCTGTCACCTTGGAACTGCAAATTGTGATTTAATGAAAGACTTGACCCAAAAAGCTAGGCTATACACTGAGACCAAACAACAGGTGTCAGTGCTAACTTTATGCCTGGAAGCATTATGAGATGCTCCTCAGAACAGAATTTGCTGCACTTCATCAATTAAATTTGGATTATGGGCTGCTGTCTCTGAAAAGTTGTATAACAGGCCACAGACATGGGGAGAGAAGTGTGTTTTGGAGGAAGATGCACAACATGAAGTGTGCAAATGATGCACTTTGCGATTATCCTGCCACCCTCCTTTCATGACTTTCAGGGCTATAGGATCAGGGTTCTTTCACAGAAGGTTACCCTCCCAGAAGACACTCTGCTAACTATCATCAGAACCTTCCCCAAAACAGCCCACTCCTTGGATTGATTTTCAGGACTGTAAATTCTCAGTCAGTTTGATACAGGCCTACAGCAAAAATCAACCTTAAGGTGGTTTGGTTTTTTTTTGGCAGTGTCACCCTCAAAAGTCTCAATATATTAAATAAGTTGTTGGCAGTTTTTGAAGTAAAAAAACTAGGAGAAATGGAGCCAAAGTGTTTCATGTTGCTTCATAATCAAGCCATCATAAAAAAGATGCCACCTCACTGATAATTCTGTGAAGGTAGAAATTAAAGAGAGAAGCTCTTTGGCTTCCATAATGGCTGCCATTCATAATCCCATTCTGAATCCAAACCATTGCCTTCAACATACTTTGTGACTAATGTTTTCACTGAAATCAATCATAAACCATTGGCCTGTATGGATACCGGCCCTCATCTGAACTCTAAACCATATAGGCGGTACAAAACTACTCTGGGTTTCTTTCATTCCCTAAAGATAAATCTGAAATAATCCTTACAGTAAAAATAGCAAAATGACTAGTGCCCACAAGAAAATACATGACCTGAGTACATAAATGCAAATATCATCTAAAGTACACTACCAACATCAGATCTGTACATGTCCATGCAGATCACACAGGACACAGTGGTATCTAGGTTCTTTCAATTTTCCTTTCATTCTTTCTTTCCCGAACTGTAACTCTAATTCTAACACTACTATCTGCCCCAATATAAAGCATAGGATATTGGCTCTGAACACAGTGCTGAACACTGCCCATGGGCAGTGAGAGTTGGGACTGAGGATTTAGTGTCCACCTGAGACCCACCAGCCTTGCATACTCCTCAGTCCAACTGCATCCCAATCTGCAAAGCCCCTCACACAGAGGTTCATACAAAAACATGCCTTCAGTGCCTTCTAAACTCAGCACGTACTTCAGCTGTGCCTACTATTCTCTCTCCACTGCTGAGCAGAGCTCTCCCATCCCTCAACATCCCCTGTGCCAAATGGTAAGTATCTGTGTGCAGTTGACTGAAAAGCAACCTCCCTAAAGGATAAGGCATGAGGTCTTCCATTCAGGCATCCTTCCCTCCTCCCTAGATTAACCCTATTCCCTACCCTGCTCAGAGGTGCATAGAGGTGCCAAGCCTCAAGCAAAACTCAAGGTGTGGGCATTGGCCTCTATGGACATCAACTCTCATAATATCTCAGGGACTGTTCTTAAGCCAGCACAAAGAGAGAGGTCAGCTATGTTTGTGTCCTCTCCTCTAATCTCCTTAAGGAGGCAGTCAAGCCATCTTCCAGAGTTATTCTTTGTGACAATCTGCTCAAACTCCTTTTTCTTCTGAAAACCCTTCAGCTTCTGATCATTTTGGATACTATTCTACAATAAGAGGTGCCTTCATTGACTTGGATCTTCAGACTGGATGTCTGCAGGCAGTAGCAAATGGTAGCTTTGGGTTGTTCTCTCCAGACATTGACTAACTGGGCAGAAAGCCCACCATCTTGATTTAGGGGCTAACACAAAAGGGCACAGTGGGGTGTGAAAAACTTTCAAAGAATTTTGTGTAGCTTAGAGCTAGAGACTGTTGCTATAGGACACATAATTTACGTAGTTCTTTGAAGGACCGTAAAGACTTTTGCCCATGTTTCACCAAGTCTTACTGTCTGCATTGATGTGGCCTGCATCTGATTCTCTGCTGAGTACCCAGTTTTAGAATTTAAGGTAATGCAGGCAACACAGGTACACCTGTAAAATGTCTAGGGAGTTTTCTAAACAGCTATGCATCACTGAGTCATGGAAAAAAACATTGTTCATGCTGACAGCAAGAGCATCTATCCAAAGTCTGAGGGAGTAAGAAAAGTGAAGATGTTTTGACCTGAACAATGCAGGATGCTTGCGTGCCTTGCTAGGAATAAAGTGTGCAGCACTTACAATCTATGTCTCCTCTTCTGACTAGTCTTGTTTCAAGTACGGGTCTTAAGTCCACTTTGTCTTCCAGTTTCTCTCCCTCCTCAATACAAAAAAAATCCCAGCAAGACCATCTCTTCTCAGTCATTAGCTATGAGGTGTTGAATTGCAGTAGCAACAGCTAATCAGGACCCTTTATATCATAGTGGTATGAATCCTAAAAAGGCCTTGATAGGACCACTATATGGGATACCTGTCCTAGAAGGAGTGTGTCCTCTATGGACACAACTGGGATGGCTTGGTGAAGCTATCTAACATGTCATGCATGTCTAGTCTGGAAAGCTCTGAAGAGCTATCTAACAGAACACGGTGTCCATGGCCCCAACAGCTGACTGAAAATAAGAAGGAGGCTCTCTTCACTGAGATCCTGCGTAAAGCAACATTCAATGTGTCACAGACTTCCATGCAGAGCTCCATCCTACATTTCCAATATTTTCTTACTACTTAGTACAGGACATCTGGAGAAGAGACAGGTAACACTGCTATGTCACGCAGCAGTTCCAGGGTTAGGTGTCCCCTGCTTCCCTCCTGATCTCAGAGTGCCCTTGGATGTTGGTGCTCACAGAGGGGATTTATCAGCTCATCCTCCTCTCCTGCCCCCTGGTTCCTGGCACCAGATCACAGATCTCCTTCCTGGTCTCTCCCAGTTCAGACATCCCGTGCTTCTTTCCTCTGACAGTCCATGACCAATGATGGACACGACATCCTCACAGTATTTTTAAAACCAAAGTATTGCTTATTTTAGCCAGAAAGAACAAAGCACGCACAGAAAATAATTTTAAAAAAGAATATGAATGTCTGATTTATTTTCCTTGCTGTAAAGGTGTCCTAGGTCATGGTCTTCCTCAAGTTAGACAGTTCTAAGAAAACAATTTTCAACTCACTGAATTAATCTATGTGCAATGTAGGAAGCTGAACAAGGGGCAAATCAGGCTCCAAAATACTTTTCTGAATGGTGTTAAAAATGATTGAAAATTTTAAAACATGAAGCCTAATACTGAGCAGTCTTCCTTTCACTGAGCATTTTGCCCTCTCCTATCTTCCAGAGGTTTGATCCAGTTCCCACCAAACACTACAGATGAAATGACTGGAAACGTTTAACTGAATGGAGTGGACATTGGATTAGGACTTCCTTCACAGTCTATCTTCACACACTATCCCGCAACTGGAAATAACACATGTACAGCTTCCCTCTTGCTGAGAAGTTAACCCATCATTTCAGGGATGTCTCAGTGATCCCCTCTGATATCTTACATTGCAATATCTCTGCATAATACTTAATACTATCTGCAGCTGACAAAAAGATTTCGTACCAACCTGCTGAAAAACATCCGCTTTACTCGCACATGAACTCATCAGTTGTTATCTGAACTCTGATGAGTACAGAACATTACAGCAAGCTCTTCAGCAATGCAGTAGATAGTGAGCACACCAAGCCTATCCTTTCCTGTAAACAACTTCTCCTTAACCTATTTTCAAACACACAGCGGTGTCACATCCCCAAATACTTCAAAAAACATTTGAAAGTCTGGGATGAACACTGCTGGTGACAGCTCAGTTTCCCAGTCATAACATGGCATAAATCTGTTCAGCATGCATAAAAACTTCCTGTTACGCTATGTAGCTTAGGCTATGTAGCAAATATACACAGCAGCTGGGATCAAACAGTCCATACACTTCTACTAGAACTGGGAAACACATCTGTTTGACCAGCCTGTAAACAGTGTATCAGACATAAAATTAATGAAAAAAAAAAATTAAAAATTAATAGCTTTCCTAATGGAAAAAAATGGATGAATAAGGCAATCAGGTATTTCAAACACTAGTCATGTTTCTCAGTGTACTTCTGGAAAACATGTTTATTAAAATGAAAAGCGTAGGGTAGGACAGGACCAGACAGGATCCCTTTCCAAAGGGAGCCGTGGAAAAAATAATTCAACTGACGTGATTATGGGGGAATTGCTATTTACCTAAAAGAAAGCAATGCTTTTCTGGCTCTGGCCTGGGATCCCTTCAGCATTTCCCAGCATCTAACACACCCAGGCAATGTCTGTGTCATGGGACATACCCAATGGCATGCTACAGCATTTTCGGTCCCTTATCAAGATGCCAAGTGACACTTAAAATGCCACCCTCAGAATGCTGTGGTAATTGGCATGCTGACTCTGTACTCTCACTGTCAGAGAAGCTCCTAAGGAGAGTTAAAAGGTCACCTGCATAGCTAGTACATTTGAAATGTTACCTGCTATATATTGATGTAATGCCAGGAACTATGATGCTAAAGCATTAACCATATCCTGCAAGTGATCAATACCAGTATAAATTTGACAATGCTGTCAGTTTAGATTATGTTAATACAAACAGCAAAGGGCAGCCAAAAGATACTCAAAAGTAGGGAAGACAGCAAGGCACCCAGTCCTTACCACAGCACTGAAAAAAGAATCAGGAGAAATATCTTTGGATGATCTGCATTTGTGCCTTTATCTATTCCTTTCAAAGTGTTGGAATGTGATTTTACTATTGAGGGGAAAGTTAATGGAAGAGGTAGTGAATGGATGGAAATAACCTAAAGTGGTTTATGTTCACATGAGGGTGGTGAGTCACGACTCCCTTGAGCAGGAGCATTTAGTCTCTAAGGTATATAAATAACATACTTGGAAAACTGCAAGTTGCAGGTTGTGGCCTTGTTTTATTTGGCTGTACTAACTTTTAACTAGGGTTCAATAGATCCAATTTTTCAATTTCAGACCATTAGAGAGAAAAAGAAAAGGAGGTTGTAATTTTTTTGTCTTGACTACCTCATGATCTTTTCAGCACATAAAGGTCACCTACAGCAGATATCAATAATCACACTCTTTATAATTTCCTTAAAGTTCATCATTTTAGTGAACCACTTCACAGGTTACTAAACCAAACCAAATTACTTCTCAGCAAGAGTGAATTGGTGCCTTCCCTATATAATTTTATGTGTTCCCTCTGGCTCTTCTCTACTCCAAGGCATTCAAACATTTGGCACAAGATTTGAAACATGAACTGACTGTAAAGGGCTAGAATTATCTGGATGTTTCAAAAGTACAATTTTAGATAGATTTCTCCAGGAATGGTTAAACAGGGCACACACACCCTTTTTATTTGAAAGAGAAAATTCTGGGAGTCAAAATGCTGTAATTTGTCTCTTTAAGTGACTTGGGGTAGAAATTTATCCCACATTTTCAACTGTACAGCTAAATTCAGGATGTTGGTCAGACCTAGCACCTAATTTTTCAGGGTGATATGGGTTCACAACTCTGACTGAAGTCTCTCAGAGCTGCGGGGTCTTACAGACTTTATTAAGCAGCCAAAACTGAGTCACACAAAATTACAGATTGCTTTTCAAAATGCAGTCCACCACTCCTTCAAGTCTTTCTCATGGAAAGTGCAGATACCATAACCATGTACTGTATTTCACAGGAAGAGCTAAAAGTGTAATGAAGGTTTGACTAAGAATTTTTAATTGGAAATATGTGTCTTTATTAGTTTGCTTTTACAAAATCTCTGATTTTTCCCAAGGCCTTAAAGAAGGTCACCTTCAGTAAAAATCACATCCCAACTAGGATACTCAGCACTGATTTGAATCCAGCAAGGATTTTACTTTTTAACTTAAATGTCTACAATCTAAAGATGCTGTGTTTCCATATATGAGGGGAGATCAGCATATACATCACTTGATGTGCATGCTGTAAGACAGCCCAAAATACCTGTAGAAATAAATACAGATATCCCTGATCATGTCAGTGTGGCAAAACACATGCAATACCAGTTTAAGTCTCTTACTCAAATTATTACTCCGTTCTTGCTGGAACTAGATATGCATTTCTGAATTCCAGGTTGCTTCTTTGATAAGTTCCTTATCACTCTTTCTTAAGTTTCAGCGTATAGGAAAATGCAAATAAGGAACAGGTTTTCAGGCTTCCACATAGCATATCTGGAATGGAAAGCAGAGGGAAAACTGGTGCTCCAGCAGCTATCCTGGGAGAAAACACTGCCCTCCCTCTCAGCGCTTGCTGAAAGCTAGCAAGGTCTCTTGTGGTAGTTACCATGTTTTCTCTTAGCTAGAGTATCTTCTGGTGGTTTATAGTAGATTTATTGCTTGATCTGAATATTAAAATTTCATAATATTTCTCCGGTACTGAATTAACCAGAGAGTAAGCTTATATTTCTTTCTGGGAATGAGGAAATCCCCAAATATTCAACCCTACTTAAATATGTATTAATAATGACTAGCCATGAAATGGAAGACTCGACAACTTCATACTTCAACAGGAGTTGTGTGAGTGTGTAAGAGGAAATTACAATGTTTCCTATCAGTTGTAAACAGAGATCTTACACTCTGTGCACTGAAAAGCTATCTTGTTAATAACAGAACTCTTTCCATTTAAATTTATAATTCAATTGGTTTCACAGGAGACAAAGACATTTTTCATTTCCATTTCTCAGACTGTATCATACTGTGAGTATGTTAAAATATTTTCTTTCAGAGGTGGCTTTCTGAAACCAATGCCTGCAAACATATTGTTGATTATTTGTACCCAGGTATTATGTCCCAGATAGTAGGGAATCAAGATTTGTATTTGCAAACATTTTGAATTTTTTAAAAACAGGTAAATATGTCAGATTAAACTCTACTTTATTAATTCAGTATTTTTTAATGCCTAGGGAGGGGTCTTTTCCCAAGTAGAAACTAAATAATGTGTATGTTTCTGAATGTTTGCATATAAACATAACCACAATTCATTTAGAATATTGGTGTCATTTAAAAGAGTGAAATGAAGAAATATTAAACTAGTGTGCATTATTATATCACTTTAGGTAGACTGAAATCTTGGAAATCAAGTACCAGCATAGGTCTGATTATTTTATTTTTCAGTTCAGTGACTGAGCACTACATTATCAAATTAATTTGAAAGTGCCAATGTGGATAAAGTAATAAAGAATATTAAAAGAATTAGTTTAAAAACCCCCACATACTAATACTGCATAGTGAAACTCTGTGTATTTTGCTAGAGTCTAGTGTATAACAAGGTTAAAACAGTTCCACAATTAATCGAGAGCTTCCCACATTTAGGCTGCTCTTAATGTTCCAGCAACGTTGCATTGATGATTTACCCATAATTAGATACCTGTTAGTCATAGGACACAAAAATATACTTACTTGGACCCAATGGCAAACTATTTTAATTATACACTGCAACATTTTTTATTGTACTGGTTCTTTATCAGAACTATTTTAATACACATTTTCATATTTAACTGCAGCTATTATGGCTTAGCCTGTGGTTATACATTTCATCGAATAAGATAACTCCCATAGGCTTACCGTGTGGATATCTTCTGTAGAGCACATTATGGAAACTCAGACTTTATGAGATCAACTTATTACTATCTGTGAGTTCACATTTCAGTAATTATAGTCACAACATTGCAAACAGGAAAGAAATTTTCCCTGGGTAATCCAAAACACTAGGAGGAAGCGGCATTCCAGTAACACCATAAACTCCCCATCTCTTTTGAAAGAGTGGCCAGGTAACACCGTAGCAAGTCCTCTTCTAGATGATGTCTCTTGCCTTATCTCAGTATTTCCTAGGCTAAATTTCTCATTCAAGTTCCTATGTCGGACACTAAAAGAAAATAAATTCTTCCAGATCTGATGAAAGAAATGCTGAGAGGGAACAACTGGGGAAACAGAGTGCTTTCTAAGATCAGCCTCACACAAAATAACCTGGAATAATGGTTCAAGGCTGTTGTTCTCAGAAGAAACACAAGCTACCACATCCACTTTACCAAGTGTCCTGCTACAGTCAGCAGTATCAAGTGCAGCTGATATAAACAATTAGCAAAAACATCTCATCTTCACCCAGAGTGGTCTCACTGAAAAAGAAAAGCAGTACGTGTACCAGTTCAAAGCCCGTGACTCATTTAAGGGTTACAGGTGAAGTTAGAGCTCCTTCTTCTCAGGGTTAGGTGTTTTTTAAGACGTCTAATCCAAAACTTTTTAATTGATTCATCTTATTCCACTAACTCCCTTCCCATATTCCTACAGAAAAATGTAACTGTTTTCTGATTCTGATGAAGCACATCTAGGCCATGAAAGCTGTATTCCCCTAGTATTCTCCTAGCACTCGCTTTTTTCCGACTTTTCACAAGTTGTCCACCTCTTCCCAGGAGCTCTTCTCCAGAACAGGGCTGTTGACAGTAAAGGCAGCCGTGGCCCAGAGTGGCAGCTGTCCCGATGATACCATTCCTCTTTTTTTTTCCTCTGCGTCAGCAGCTGTTATAGACGATGCCACATGCTCTTCCACAAGAACTGCTACAGTAGCCAGCTGAGGCTAGAGAAGGACATTTTTTTGCCTAGCTATATACTTTAGATCACTGCCAGCCCATACCGAGAGTTCACCTCTATTTTCTCTGCAATGGTGTACTTGGCTGAAGATTACTGTTCTCCTACATAGTAAGCAGTCTCCTGAATTCAACATGCTCTAGTGACAAGCTTTTCAAGATAAATACTTTTGAGTGATATTTTATCATAGTTTGAGTCCTAGCTTTTTTCCTGAAGGGTACAGCTATACTCCAAAACAGTATACTCTCTGCTATCTCTACAATCCCACTTTGAAACACCCATGGTTAATCTCATGCAAGCTTCTTCCTATTTTTTGGAAAAGAAATTTTGAAACCAGAGATCCATTCTCCTTTTCCCTGATTTTAAAGGAGTTAACACACAATTTCAGACATGGATAACAAAGGCAGGGAATAAAGAAAAAGGGTCTCTCCCATTCCGGGCTGCTGGGTTGCCATGCACATCCTGGTGTTTACAGCTCCGAGCAGGCTGCTGGCTGGCCGCTGCTCTGGCAGTAAAACGATCCAGCTACTGTACTCTTGACTTTTGCAAACTATGAGCGGGTGGGGGAGATTGCGCAAGCACTGGAGCAGCTGCAGGACCTTTCCCTCACTGAACCGGCACCGGGGCTGGGCACGCCAGCCTGTTTATGTGCTGCTCCACAACCTTTCACCTACTTCGGCTATTTTGGCTGCACTGGGAGCCCTCGGCAGCTTGACAGTTCCTGCAGCTGAAGCGTCGGGTGATAGGAAGATGAGAATGGGAAGACATGACCCTTGTTTGCTATTTCTGTCCTTTTTTCCATGCAAAGGGCTGCATGATATATTTAGATATTTATTATTTATTCAGAATATTTATATTATTTATTTAGATACTTATTTAGAATATTAGAAAGCAAACGTGTTAGTGGATTAAAGTATCAATCCAATTGCATGAATGCAGACCCATCTGCAGGCAGAGGGCAAGCGCTTTGCCCATGGTACTGCTGGAAATTTCACAAAGTGCTGCCAATACAGCTCATGCCCTTCAGTCATCAGACCATTCCTTCTGCTTCATTCAAAACTTTCTAGTGCCGTTGTTAATTTCCACCCTGACTTACTGCTCCTCCTGGGCCATCGTTTACCCTTCCTTACAGAAGCCTAATTAGAAGCTGCCTTTGTCCCTAGTAGAAAATGTTAATCTGGTTTCCTAAGGGAAAAAACTTCAATATTGTTGCCTGTTCACCTCCTAACCATTTCAACTACATTTGAATAGATAGTCAACTTCCTACAAACTTTGTGCAAACTGGCAGATGGTTTAGGGAGGAAAGATTCAAATTTTGATCCACATTGAGGAAAAGGCAGTGGAAACAGCCAAGACTCATTCCACTAGGGAGCAGCAACCCCGCTGGTTGTCATTACACATATTCTACCTGGTCAGGAGAGGGCACCCACCCCAGCACAGCATACTGTGTCTCCAGCGTTAGTTGGCAGGAGGGCTAAGAAGAAGAGCCTTAAATTTGTGTCTCCACGAAGAAAAAGGTAGGACAAAATCAGCCAAGACACCTTCTATTAGACATCAGCAACATGGCCAGTTGTCATGTATTCTGGCTAGCCAGGAACATGGCTCTGACCTTACTGCAGCACGTTGTGTCTCTGGCAATGGGGAGGACATAAGGAGCATCAAGGAGGGATAGAGCCAATTGCAATGGATAGCATTAGAGGACAAATGGACAGGAGTCCAGGCTTCATTCGTTCCACTCTTCTGGACCCACCTCTCGTGCAAAAAAGCAAAATGTTAACACAGGTCCGTTTTATTAAGGATAGTCAGCAAAACACTACTGTGACTGAGCAACAGCAAGCATTGTTACTGTGTTTTCAAAACTCACCCCAGGGCAGTTCAGAAGAGGAAAGTTAAAATATTAAAGCAGCAGAAATGAGACCCCATCTGATGAATGCTGCAGTTCAGAATCTGGCACTGTCCTTCACCATCAAAATGCTGTTCCCTGACACCTGCGCCTATAACTGTCACGTGCACTGGGGCTTCAAGAGAAGGTGAGAAATGGTGGTTTGGAGAGGAAATAAAGTGAGAACAAACAGTACTGCAGTCAGGATAGACTGTGAAGTTATTTGAAGCGGTTGCCATTTTCACAGCCTAGTCTTCTCTACATGCGGCTTGGCCGACAGTGAATCCTGATACATGGTTACTTTTGTGCCTAAAACTTAGCTGTCTTGGCCAATATTCAGGGCATCCTTAGCAAATATTTCCCAGATATATCATTTATGTTTACAGGAATGGGAAGTTATATTGTTCAGAACCTACTGTGATGTATAACCCATCATACACAGAGTGAGAAGCAAATCCGCGTTATGAAGGAGACACACTTCTTCCAGAAGCTCGTTGGAGTAATAAAACTCTGTTAATTGTTGCTCTGCTGATGTGTAGGATTCTTGTAGAAGTTTGTTTTGTTTTTTTTTTTTGAAAAGCATCCAGGTTTCGAGTTACTGGAGCCTTGCCCTTTTAATAATTGGGGAAGGCAACACGCTTCCTATATTTCCTGCAACTACAATGGTACTGTTTGTTAACAGCTAAACTGAACATGTAAGATTTTTGTTCATCCCTTACTGCATATAACTAACAGGAAAACTATGAAAAGCCAAGTTGCTGTAAAAAAAGGCATGTAAACAACAGGAATTATGCCTAGTAGGCTTTTCCCCTATTCAGAGTAGAGTATGTAATATGACTACTGACAAATGTTATTCAAGTTACTTACATTAAGCAGGGTCAGCACACCAGCAGAATTAAAATCTCAATGAGAACAGAAATAGTGACCTTATAAACTAAAATAACCACCTAGTGTGGAGGACTTCCTTGACTCAGATTTTATTGCAAAGTGTTAATCTTGAGATTCTTGCTTCCCATTGACTAGTAGTTTCAGGAAGAACATGAGACAAAACAAAAGCTATCATACACATGCTCCATAATTGAAACAAATTTGTGGGATATTTTTACCTCTGTGAGTCATCTGCAACTTGCAGGCAAACAAAGTTAAAACAGTCAAAAGCAAATCCCAACATGTATTCTCAAATTTCCAAGTTCTGGCAAGTGCAGGAAAAATCAAAATGGTTACGTTTGTTATTATTAGATGTTGTCATTTTGCTTCATTTCACATTTCATATGCCAACATGCAGTCACTGTGGTAAAACCTAATATATCCAATGGAGCAATAACAGAGTAACTCTCCCAATAAAATAATAAAAGAGGGAGCAATAAAAAACCAGAAAGTACTGTGGAAGTAGAACAGTAAGCAGGGATAACAGATATAATGACTAGGAAGATAAAAATGAGATAAAGTTAAAAAATAAATCTGATGATAAGCTAAAGTGTTCTCCCCTGCCTATTAAGCATTAAAATATTAATTCCTTTTTAGGAATGTATCTTTCAGCCCATGAAAAAAAGAATACCTACTTGTGTGTGTGTTGAAACATATGCATATAAAAATTGGATGGAGGAGTTATATGTAAGTGTTAAGGCTGTCATCTTTTGTATCATTGTTTTATTGCTATGTGGTCCTGCTGTTACTGACCAAGATGTAGGACGTCAAGAAGTCCTTTGCTGACGTGAACTCCATTCTTCAACGCATTATGCAAGCCCTGCCTTAGCGAAGGGGACTTGGCGTTTTGGGAAAAAGCCAGGCACACCGGAGATCAAAGTTCCCTCTCCAGTAGAGAGGAGAGGTGTGCAGGCTTTTCCCGGCTCATCCCTGACCCTGGAGGATAGGCCGGCTGTGAGAGAGCTGTTGGGTCAGTCACCTCCTAGGTCAGCTCTGGAGAGAGTAAATACGGCTCACGTGGCGATTTGGGACTAGTGCGTCACCGAAGCAGCTGTCTCCAGATATTTGGTCACTACTAATCCAGGTCGTGGCGATGACCGGCACGTCAAGCACCCTGAACCCCGTGGCTAGGAACCGATTTTGCTCCCTTTGCACCTTTGTCCTCTCTGCGCCGACCCCAGACTCCGCGTAATTCCACCGCGAGCACGCCCTGCCCTTAGAGCCCGGAGAGCCCCCGCTGTGGCTAACGCACAAGCCCCCCGCGCTCCCCTCGGGGCTGGCAGCACAGCCCGGGCGGGCGGCCCCGGCCCGCGCCCGCTGCCCGCGGCACGCGGCATCCCGCCGCCGCCCATTGGCTCCCTCTAGACGGCCGGATCCCCCCGAGCAGCCAATGACGAGCGGGAGGATCGCGGCGCCCTTGAACCTTGGCAGGGCCGCCCCGCCGCCGACATTGCCCGGCCCCTGCAGGGTAAACAAGGTCACCGGGGGCTCCCCCGCGGCCTCCTCGGCCGGCTCGGCGCCCCTGGCGCTTCCCCCGCGGGGACGGCGGCGGCGGCGGGTGGGGGGTGGCGGGTGGCGGGGAGCGGGGAGCCCCGCCAACGGCTGTCACGAGCCGCCCCGCGGGGGGGCACACGGTTCCGTTAGGGGCGGCGGGGCGTGGCCTGCCCGAGCCCCGCCCCCTGGGGACTGTAAATAGCGGCGGCACGTGAAGCCACCCGTCACAGGCGAGGGGACAGCGCGAGTCGTACTGGGACCGACCGACCGACCGACCGACGGACAGACAGACACCCGCCCGCCCGCCGCGGGAGCGATGAAGGCCGCCCGGATCGCCCTGCGCACAGCCGCCCCCCTGGCAGGGGCCAGCGGCGGCGGCAGCCGCGGCCGGTTGCCGCGGGAGGTGGAGCAGTTCTCCCGCTTCTCTCCCTCCCCGCTCTCCATCAAGCAGTTGCTGGACTTCGGTGAGAGGCGGGAGGGGCCGGGGGGGGCCGGGGCAGCCCGGCGGGCGGGGGGCGGCTGCAAGCCTGTCGCTGGCGGGCTGGTTTCCCCGCTGAGGGGGGGAGCCCGGGGCTGCGGCGGGAGGAGGGGGGTGTGGGGGCGGCGATCCCGCCGGCCCCGGGGGTGGCGGCGGTGGGCGATCGGCGCCGGCCTCAGACACCCGCCGGCCGGTTGCCAGGCGACGGTCACCGGTGGCTGCCCCAAGCTGGAGACACCCGACAGCTCTCTTTCGGTGGCGCCCGTGGGATGGGGAGTTAAAGCAGCTCGTGGGTGTTTTGGCGTTCTGCGGTGCACGTTACTGGGGAGGGGTCAATAGTCTCGTCCTGACGGAGTGAGCACGCCGTCCCCAATCCGATTACCGCTTTGGCAGCCGTGAAGTCTGTGCTCACATGACATTTTCAGACGTCACCCCGAAGAAGCCCGTGTATACAAAGGCTGGAGCGCTTCGTCTAGAGGATTACAAACAAGTCCCGTGTCTAAACGGGAAACGTCCAAGTATTCCTCCCAGGAACGTGCTGTGTCTTGCTGTCATGTAAACAACATCCAGCACAAACATACGTACACTTAAGAGAACTGGCCGGTAATAGCATGACGATTGCAGAGGAATATAGTACAGAAGTCTGTCGCAAGACAGCAATTTGTACTTGTATCTTGAAACTTCTTAAACAAGATTTTTATTCTGGATTTGTTCATAGGCTCAACTAATGGGTGTGAGAGAACTTCTTTTTCATTTTTGCGACAAGAACTTCCTGTGAGGTTTGCAAACATACTGAAAGAAATTGATCTTCTTCCTGATAAATTACTAGGCACTCCATCAGTACAATTAGTAAAAAGCTGGTAAGTAAGAACTACTTGAATGCAGCCTGTAAAATAACATAGCTTTGACAACTTGGTTGTCACAGACTCTTTTGAATAGTAGGAGACAATAACAAAACACACTAAAAATGCAGGTACTTCATCAAAGCTGAATTGCAAGCTGTTATACACTGTCCTTTTCTAGCATACTAAAATTAAACTGAAAACCAACATAGTTATATTGTTATTTTTTAAATAGTATTTTTTTTAAACTAACAGTTTGAAATAGCTGGTAGAGCAAATCTTACTTCTTACCCTTTAAGAAGGGAGAGAAGAAAACATGTTCTGTTTTCACAGAGCGTTACAGACCCTCAGAGCTACACAAAAATGGGAAAGCAGGCTATATACTTGTTTGTGTCTCTCACTGATGGAATTACTAACAGAGCTTCCGCTCCATAGTATATTGCCTTGGCCTGTGCAGCAAGTGTTTGGAATTCAGTTAAGATAATCTCTGCGGTTGACCCAGTGGTTGAATCTGATTTAACCTTGCTTTACTGGCACAGTTGCAGCTTTCGCAAGGATGGCTGGTGTAAAGGGCAAAAGTATTAGAGTGAGATCCAGAAACTGTTCTTAATCTAGGAAACAGTTGTGCCTTTGCAGGATGCGTCAAGGCTGTCAGATTGTTAGCACAAGAGGCTCAAGTACTTAGCTTGTGCCAAAGCTGATCAGATTTAGAAAAATTTTGCTTAGATGGCTCCCTGATCAGTATTGTCATTTGGATCGTCTTTTGAAACACCTCTCTTCTCAAGAGTTGTGAGGGAATCCTATGTACCTAAAATGAGGGTTTAGATTCCTTTCTGGGTGGCAGGCACAAGAAAAGACTTTTAAAATTTCTAGGATTCAGGCAGTCAAGAAGTATCCATCTATGATTCCATACTTTGAAGTATCTTTGAAGTATCAAAGTTCCGTCCAACTTCTAGCTGGCCTGTTAAGAGTAATGATTTGGACAAGCCAAAGTATTTTTCCTGTTCCTAGACTAATAAAAATCAAATTAATTGCATATATTTCTTGTGTTCTTTTTCAATAGGTACATCCAAAGCCTAATGGAGCTGGTTGAGTTCCATCAGAAAAGCCCAGATGACCAAAAAGTCTTATCTGAGTAAGCTTTTCATTTGTTTCTTTGAGCTTTTGATCTCGTATTCCACTTTTCACAATGTAGTCAGTTTAGAATGACAGCTGTCATGACCTGAATTTGATAATCTAGCACGAAGTGCTGTGCATGGAGCAAGCTGATTTAAATCTCTGATCATGTTTAGCAATATTACAAATAAATATGACCCGTTACAGCTCAGTTTCAAGAGTGTACTGCCCCTTCAACTGTCGTGACAGAGAAATATCAACAAAAATTATCTGTGATGTCACATCCCTGCTTCTTTCCAAGATGTCAGCTAGGGGTCTTTTTCCCTTCCTCACATTATCCTCTGCTCAAAGTATTATGAATGAGTAAACAGGCAGTGAATTGTGCATGGCTAATGATTACACCTTTTGTATTAAAAATACCAAACTCTTCTGGTTTAGGTCAGTTTTAAAAGAATGAAAAAGTAGACTGTATTTTAATATTACAGTTGTTACGCACTTATCTGTGCTGCTGCTGGATTAGATAATGACTTTGTACAAAGCTTGCCTCCATATTGTCTTAGAATAACATTCTTGTAAAAAGATCTTTTTCTTTTTTTGACCCAGCTTTATAGATACCTTAATTAGAGTCCGAAACAGACATCATGATGTGGTTCCTACAATGGCACAAGGAGTAATTGAATACAAAGACACTTTTAAAGTAGATCCTGTCACCAATCAAAACATTCAGTATTTTTTGGATCGTTTTTACATGAGCCGTATTTCCACCCGGATGCTAATGAACCAACATAGTAAGTAGAAATTTTTACCTGAGGAAAAACTTCAACCTAATGAGAAACATGTTAACATAATCACGTCTTAAAACTGTTGGAGATGTGCCTAAGATGGTTTTGTGTGACACTGAATAGAAACTGAGTGTATGACTTAATGAAAGTAATGGGAAAACTTGTTTTCTAGACTACGGACTAATTGTAGTAATTCTTGTGTGGAATGTATAGGGATCTCCATTCCTTGCGTCTGAAAAGCCTTTAGATGTTAAGCTACAGGCAAGCCAACATAGTTTGCTGGCAGTCGATAACATCTTTTAACTTGTAAAAGGCATAAACAACACTCAGTATTTTATGTGATTACCTGCTGTGATCACACTGTATTAGTCTAAATTTAAGGGGTTTTAATAATACAGTATTTGGGATTAAATATAATATTGTTTTCATCTCAAACAGCCCTTCTTTTTGATGACAAATCCAGCTCAGGGCACCCAAGGCACATTGGAAGTATTGATCCTTGCTGTGATGTTGTTGAAGTAGTGAATGGTATGTATTCTCAGATCCTTAACATTTCTCTTTATGATCAGTATTTATATGTGATGGCAAGCAATTTGGGTAACCAACGTGTGTTGTATAGGATGCTGACTGGATTTTATTGAAATAGCTGAAAACAGTCTGTCAAAACACAAGCTTTTATAGGACAGAATTTAAAATACAACGTAGGAGTGAAAATGTGTTGGAATAGGGCCTAGCAGGTGACAGATGAGGTAGGAGTTAAAGTTGTCTGTGGTGTTGAGATTGGCCTTACCTACTGGTACATAACAGATGCATCTGTTTTACAGAATTATCAAACTATACTGAGGATTTACCCATGCTGCTGTAATTGCCTCTTTATTCTCAGGTTTTAATGCATACGGTGGATGCAATGTTATCATTCCTTTGAAACACGCTTAAAGTCTGTAACACCTCAGCAGCTAATGGAGTTAAAAATCATATTTTGCCATGCATTAGAATGAACTACAGTGTTTGACATTACATTTCACATATTTTATTTAAATACATATTTCAGATGCTTTTGAAAGTTCCAAGCTGTTGTGTGACCAGTATTACTTAACATCTCCAGAACTGAAGCTTACACAGGTGAATGGTAAGATGAGAGCTTTTATGGCTGTCTTCTGATCGGTAGCCAAACTGCTGCTTTTAGTGAAGCAAAAGGCTCCCATTCCTATAGCCGTAATGGCACATACCAGTTGATCTGTCTTGGGCTAGTTCCTCTTCGTTTTCTGTTATAAGCACCTAATTTAATTTCCTGTATTAGAACTCAAATGTCATTGTTACCTTATACACTAGATTTCCTGAGGTAATATTTATGAATTTGGGAGAAGTAAGACTGACCTGTACTTAAAGTAACACGATAAGTTGCTAGAGAGGAGCTCTGTATCTGGGGTGAGGAAGTGGGGCTGACTAAGGAACACTGCTTCTGGTCCAAGCTGCCTGCAATCTGCTTAACCTCTAAAATCCTTTACTTAAAAAATGGAATATAATACTTGATTATTTTTTTTATTTGAAAATGAACTGTTATTAAGCAAGTGGTAATTACAATCTAAACACTATTATGAGTGCATAAAGTTGTTTGTTCATTTTGAGGGGAAAAACCAGAACTGAGAATTTATTTTCACGTTTGTTCTGGCATACAACTTGCTTATTATAAAATTTGGATACAATACAGAAAAATTCCATCATCCTTTTAAATCTTGTTTGTCTTTTTCCCTTCCTCTAGGAAAATTTCCAGGAGAGCCAATTAGCATTGTATACGTTCCATCTCACCTTTTTCACATGCTTTTTGAGCTCATTAAGGTATGTCAGTATAAGATGTTTCTTCCCTTAGTAGTCTGAGCTGGAGTGTCGATATTTAAAATCTCTAGCAAGATCTGAATGAAGTAAAGCTTTGCATAGGACAGTGAGATTTCCAAAATTTTCTTATTTGGGGAAATAACTTTGGCAGTTGGGAGAGGAATGACTGCAGTTTGTAGGAGAGTATTTGGACACTTTCGTGTGGTGGTAAGTGGGATGGGCTAAGGGAGAGAGAGAATAAAAGTGGGACATGGGGTTGTGACCACTGCTAGCCTTCTGCTTTTAGGGATTACATCTGTAGTGGAGGTTTGCCCTGGTGCCTTTTCTGTGGAGTGGGTGATACATCTTGAAGTAGTGAATGGGTCTGAACTAATGTGCTGCCAACATGGGGTGCAGAGTTCTGGCAGCCTTTAGCAACTGCTGAGCTCTGCTTTTCTCCAGAAAGCTGGTGACTCTTAAGGGAGTTGGGTTATTTAATTTATATTGGCTGAGTTATATGTTGGGTGGGCAAGAACAGTGTAATCTTTCAAGCAGAGAAGAGCCTTGGCTATGCTTAGTCACTTCTAGGGGCGAGACCTCCTCTGCTCCTGTTACACTAAATTAAGTGTGTTCCTTGGAAGGTAGGCACTGATAGGAATGGAGGGTAACTGCTCAGCCTCTGCATAACAGGGCTATGATTTTAAGTGCGTAGATCCAATACTTTCTGATAACGATAACCTTCACTTTCATAGAATTCGATGAGGGCAACCGTTGAATTCCAAGAGAACAGTCCTTCTCTTTCTCCAATTGAAGTGACAGTTGTTCTAGGACAAGAAGACCTGGCAATTAAGGTATTTTGTTGGCCTACTACAATATGGGCTTAATGTAATCTTTATGATTGCGTATGCTACAGCAAATTCTATTAGAAGAACTTGCAGCCTCTGACAACAGATCAAAGGTACTATGCATGAGCCTTTTGTTGATAGCCTCCACTTAGCACAATTATTTAACTGAAAAATAATATGCTGGAAGACAAATGTTTGCATTTATTACTGTTGGAAGGGATTGTTCAAATAACATTTTAAATACCATTTTTAGTACATGATTGTATTTAACTTCATTCTCTCTTAAATCAGATCTCAGACAGAGGAGGTGGTGTTCCAGTAAGGAAAATTGAGCAGCTGTTTAGCTACATGTATTCCACAGCACCAAGGCCAAGGATGGATGATGGTCGAAATACCCCTCTTGTAAGATATTTTTCAATACTCATGTTACTAATAAGGTTGCTATGAGTGGTGGACAGATTGGTAGGTTAATAAATCATAAAATGCTATGTCCACCCTACTGCTTTGTGGGGTGTGCAAAGATTAAGCCTCATAAATGTGAATTAACACTTTCTGAAACAGATCTTTTTAATATCTAGCTTAGTGGACAAAAATATGCTTTTAAAGGTATAAATGGAGAAGAACATTCCAACCTGAATCTAACCCTGTTTTTTTCTTATACTCCAATGACAGTAATTTACTTGGTCTTTACTCCGCCCAGTCCTCAAACTTGAATAGCAGTTTAAAATCTCTGAACAATTCCCAGCTATTTAATTTCAAGTCACAAGAGCTAGTAAAAAAATAAATTAATTTTGTTTTGTATTTTATTTTTAGGCTGGCTTTGGGTATGGCTTACCAATTTCTCGTCTGTATGCTAAATACTTTCAAGGAGATCTGAATCTCTACTCCATATGTGGTTATGGAACTGATGCTATTATCTACTTGAAGGTATGTATTTTGATTTGGTTAAATAAAAGCTAGTGTTGATAACTACCATTAATGCAGTGAGGTAACTACTCAGTATCATTTTAGGGTAGACAAATTCTCTGCTCATGAGTAGAAAAGCTGTCATTTTTATTAAGAAATGCCAGTAAGATTTGTAACTGGTATCTAGAATTGAAAAGGTCACTCAGCTTTAACTAGTCTACTTGACTAACTACTGGTGAGAGCCCCATTAGTTTTTAGATTGTATTAAGATTTATTATCTACTGACAATATTATTATCTACTCTGACAATGAGAAAATCTGTATAAACTAATCCTTAAAGAGTCTATTGCCTGGTCCTGTTCAACATCTACCATATAGCCCATATATGGGATTTAGATATCAATAATCTTGAATACCAGGCATGTAAAATGCACTGCTGTTTTTATAAGTAATCTGGAAAAAAGGACTACATATTCTTTTCTACTTTTTGTGCTTACTCACGGGAAAAACTTGCTCTGAATTTCTTCTAGTAAACCAAAACCATAGTTCCAAGCACACTGAAGCACAACCAGAGAAGCAGCATAAGAGGAAGAGACCATTCAGCTATATACATGTTGCATTTCTATTTAACAATTTCCCAATAGAATACAAATTTTTTTTTAGCTGCAAAATATGGAAGTAGGAAAGGACCATATTTTAAAGTTTCTCTGGAATTTTGTAAATGAAAGTTCTTTTCCACAGCTTTCAGGACTATCTTGAAAACAGGTTACAGAGTAACTCTTAAGGCCTATAAAATGTGTAAATATGATTTGATGTTACTGCATTTGTCCTGCCACATTATCAAAAGCAAACACAGATACTGAAGCACATAAACGACTGCATCTACTGTAGAAACACTTGTGTAAATAACTTTGTTTTGTAGGGTCACTGTCTTAACACTCGAAACATACTGCATGAATTTTTGCTAAGTGGCATTATTGAGAGGTAGAAACCAAGTAACTTTTTTCCTTCTTGATTTTATTTTTTTAGGCCCTATCAACAGAGTCAATAGAAAAACTCCCAGTTTTTAACAAATCGGCTTCCAAGCATTACCAGGCTACCTCAGAGGCGGATGACTGGTGTGTCCCAAGTAAAGGCCCAAAGGATTTATCAAAGCAGAGCGCAGCTCTCTGAAGAGAAGTTGGTATCCAGGCACCCAAGGGGATCAAGCTGGCTTCTCAAAGACTAGCGTTTGGAAGTAGTCATCTACCTCTGAACAAGCAAATTCTTCAGTTTCAGGACTGGCAGAAGAGAAAGAAGATAAGGATGTTATAGCCTGGGCTGTATGCACTGAATGTGAAATGTTTTGCTTCAGGATGAGGAAAACAGGAGCACATATGTCTTTAAAGAAGAGATGTGTAGAGAAGAAAATCAGACTATTTTTTTTTCTTATGATCAAAGACAATGCGGTAGAGGTGTGCAATATTTGAATCCTGTTTAATGCTTGAATTCTGAATACTGATAAATGTCAGTTATGCTGGTGTATATTTTTCTCCTAGAATAGTTATCAGCATTTCATCTTATTACAGAACTTCTCAGGTAGATAGATAACACCTGTACTTTAAAGCTGTGTTTATAACATTTGGAAAAGATCCACTTAACATGGTGGTCTTGTAGCAAGCTGTGAACAGCATTCAAATACAGCCTGACTGGGAGGGAGGGAGCCCAGGGAGGGAGGGAGAGAGTGTTTTCCATATATAAGGAAGTCCCATTTTAAAAAAACTGTACTCAAGTAATAATTCTTATGTGATGCCTTGCTCTGTGAGTTAACGTTGCTAGATTTTCTTTTTTTTTATATTAAGCTGTAAATGGAAAAACTAGCCAAGTAAGGCTCCTATGCATAAGATATCTAAGAAGGAAATCGGGATATTTTAGAAAGCTACTGGAAAGAAATGGAAAGCTACTTGTTTATAGCAGCTGTAGGGCTAGGCTACATCTAGCCTACATCCCTGCACTCCAGAAAGCATGTGCCAAGTAAGTAGGTCGTGATTTTCCAAGAACTGAAGTCAGATATGCAAGTTGAGCAGAAAGGCTTTGGCAATCTGTATTGCGTAAGCAGAACGTGGGAAACAACAGCATGTTTAAAACACGGTCTTGTGGTTCCTCTTTGTCATGCTGTTAGGTCAGTGGCTCAGTACACTAAACCAAAATCTGCCTATCATCATCTTTGTCAGATTTGTATTGGGCCACACTAGCCCAAAGAGGTACATGGGGATTCTGCACCTTGAAAGCTGTGATGAGCACTGAAGGTCTGTTTGAAAGGTTTTTAGGAAGAGTGGTGTTGGAACTAGAGTTTTATTCTAAGAACTGTTCATTGCAATGGGAAGGGCTTAGGAAATGAGAAGTTTCAAAATATAAACAGCACTGAAAACTATAGAATAACTTTTGTGAACAGCAAAATAATGGGGAATTGTCACAGGAACAGTGCCAGTGGGAGACACCTATTGGGAAAATATTCCCTTCTCAGTAAGCTTCTTCCTTTCCCATCTTCTTTGTGCATTTTCCCCCTTGTAAGCAAGGTAAACTTAACGACAGCATAGAAGTTAAACTATTAGACATTGCCAAACTGGCCAGTCAAAGTTCATCAGGGCTGTGTAATATGACTTGAATTTCTTTTTTTACTAACTAGCGTATTATCTTAAGTGTATATGATCCTTTGTAAGAAGTTGCAAGTACAGTATTGAAAGCATCCTTGCTCAGTCGTATGACAGTTTTCTAGAAGACTTTTATTTGTTGGACAAAAATCCACTCCATACTCTACTGTGAATTTCAAGTATTTTTTTAATAGGAATGAGAGAAAGCTGGAACTACCTTTGTGTTCTAGAAGTCCTCTTGGGACAGATTTCTCAATTGAAAATGAAAGTGTTCTGATATGCTTCACTTCTTTTAAAAACTAAATTTAGAAGTGTTGGTGTTAACTACTGAGCATAATGACTTCAGTACTGCATCAAGGCTGTTTTTATCCCAGTGAATAAGCTGCAGTCACCAAAGGTCACCAGATCATGTATCTGAGCTCAGCTTAGTGAATGAAATGGGCAGTAAAAATGAAATAGCTTTGTCTAGAATATACAGGTGTGAAAAAGCTGCCTTCACTGCCATAATATACTTGAATATTTGTTGATTTTTGTATTGAATACAGGGTCACAAAAACATACCTAGGTAGTTGTTGTCAAGTAAACACAAATTGTACCTCTGTCTGCAGCCGGTAATGCTTGAACGTGAGTTATGAGCTCATGGCATACTGTACATCTGTAGCGTAGCTGCAGCTACTCCAGATAGGAGCTGTAACTTCAGTATCAAAGTAGCTGAAGCACGTGGTTGCTGTAAACACATCTGGAACGTTGCTTGCAAAGAGAAGCTGTAGAACACGTTCATGATGCAGACAGGGGTATGTATAGCACTTAAACCCACGTGGAATTTCTGTAGTATTAAAAATTACTTAAGGGCTATCTACCTAGATAATACAATACCTTTTTTCAGCATTTACTGAATTTTTATTCCTGAAAGTAGAGCTGTAGTTTTAAGCCTTTTACTTGGATGTAGATGTTGAAATAATTTTATAATAAAATCTTCTACATGGTTGTCTAGTGTCTTTATTTTCTTCTAAGAAGTCTAGTGAAAGCAGGGGCCTTTTTTACTTTAAGTCTTATCAAATAGAGTTGAGCAAAGCAACTTCCCTACTGTGACAAACAGATGTAGCAGGGGAGAGAAACACTGAAACAACAGTGTGCTTATGCTTAATGTTGCATCTGCAGAGAGTTTACATAGTGCCTAAAATCAGTGCATCACCTCACACATCCCCTTTTTCTTTCTAATTACGATAACATTCATTTTCAGAGATGAGAATTGAGAAACCTTCAGGAGTGCACATTCAACCCTCTAAAATACCTGTTTTTGTTCAGCTGTAAAGAATGTGAATTTTCATAATCAGTTTTATATAAAAAAAGACATCCATCACCAAGGCTATAACAAAAAACTTTTTCCACAGGCTAAATGAAAGCCTCTCTTCCACCTCTGGAGCAACGGGACAACTAGCTTTTCCATAGCTGGTTTGTGAGAACAGTAGTTATCAGAGGGAACAGACTGCAGCATGGTAAAACAGTTCTGCACTAGTGGTGCTTAGCAGACTTGTGTTTGCCTGGGAATGTCCTGCATCTCACTTAATTTTAAGAAGGTAGAGTAACTAAAAATTTGTGTAGATACTTTACCTGAAAGACAAGAGGTGAAAAACAGCCAGACCCTGGGTCTCTGGCAGCAAATCTACAACTGACAGCCTTGTCTGCTGAGTTTCCCCTTCTTAACAATGTTTTTTCACCTGCAATGCCAACAAAGCAGATCGCGTGGTGTAAGCTTTGAGAGTTTTGCAATTACAGAAATGTACCACTCTGACATATATAAGGATGTCAGGTGTGTTGGGAGGAACAACCCAGAACTAAAAGTACACCCGGGACTTCAATGAGCTACTCCAGAAAACAAAACCAACAACACAAACACCCATTGTGTTTTCTTTTTCCCCACCCACCTTTACTGTCTTGCAGTCCCTAGAGACAGGACTAGCACAGTTCCCCTCAGGTTTTTCCGAGCAGAAATACATATACATGCATTCTATACGTCACCCTCATGGCTGGCTCAAGAGACATACACACTGCACGTGGGAGCTGAGCATGCTGCGGATGTGGCAGGGATGTACCCAGCTTGCTGTGTAGCCCCGTGTACAGCACGTGGGTTGCCTGTACAGCAGGCAACGCGGTCTCCCCACAGTGTGCTGCTTGCAGGCCATCAGTTCCAGCCAAGCTCCTGTAGTCCAGAAGGTGCCAGAAGTTGAATTTTTTTTTCCTTCCCTCACACAAACCCGGTGAGTGACAGAGGCTGTGCGCGCAGCTCCTGATTCAGCAAAGCACCGGAGGTAGGGGACTGGCTTGCTTCTAGTGCGTCAGAGGTTCACAGACATCAGCAAGTTTACTCATGGCTAAAAGGCATTCTGCTTTCACAGGAGATAAGCAGATGTTGTACTTCTCCCCTTTGTCCCCGCTTCTCCCCTTTGTCCCTGCGATCAGGACCTTACAAAACCAGGTTCCCGATGTCAACATGTTTTCTCTTCCAGATCATTAGCTAAAAACGTGTACACTGATTTTGTTACTGGTGCCTTGGGCACACGTCCAGATTAATCTCCCTGGAGCCTTGATAAGCAGTTGTTCATTATCATCTTTTCCCTATTGCTTAACCAAGCTTTCAAATCCACTAGACTTTGCCCTTAGCATGCAATAATGTCCTTCCCATAGCACTATTACAAAATAAGCTTTGCTACCTTTGGTAAGAAACACTACTGGACTGGAAAAATAGATTGTTTTTTTCCCCCTTACAGTAGTGATGATGACTTGAGAGGATCAGGTTATAACCCCCAAGAACTGTCTGCCCTTAAACTCTTGAGCAGTTTTGGCCAATGGAAGGTAGAACTTGGCAGTTTATGATCCCTCAGCTCAGCTAATTTGAGGGGGTGGGGATGGTGAAGAGGAAGGGGCACGCTTCTGGGTTAACGTCTTTGGGTTTGCACTCCCTAAAAGCTGGCGACACAATTTTAAGTGCCTGTATCTCGATCCTGTATTACAATCCCGAAGGTGGCTTTGCACATCTGTGCTGGCATGCACGTTCAAGACGGAATGACTGACTCAGTACCTGGCCAGATGCTGCTCCTCCTTGCAGTCAGCAAAGAGAGAGCAGGACACCCCGGTGGGCAGTCTCACTTGGCCATATGTCTCTTCACTCACTTCATGGGGAGGAAAGGCCAGAAAATCCCTGCGGGCAGTCTGAATTCTCCCCTGCCATCCAGAATGCTGGATGGCACAGCAAGAGGCTAGAACACAATCTTGTGCCTTCAGGATGTTCTGAGTCCTCTTAATAATGTAATCTCTTATATAAGTATAAAAATATATATGGGCTATCAGGAGCTGCTCCTTACCAGCTCTCTTTTATATTCCTGCTGCAGCTATGAAAGAAAACCAAGACAGTGCAACAAAATGGCCCACATAGAACTAGCACAGAATTTCCTGTATCACCCCATTGCTTGGCAGTTTCTTGCAGGAAGAGTCAAGAAAAGAAAGGATCTACCTGATTTCCTGCTGTGTGAGGGGGAGAGCCTCAAGAAACAAGGGTCACGCTGCCTTTCTGGAGTCATGTCCTGAAAACCCAGACAGACCTGCGATGCTGAGAAACACAGCAAGAGGAGTGACCACCATTCCCACCATCTGGGGCTACAGAGCATCCTCCTGGAAGCTGACAGAGAGTATCTAGTTTAAGATGGCCACTCTTTAAGTTACGTTAATATGATACATCCAGATATGCCAGAATGCAAGTAAGAAAAGCAAGTAAAAAAATATAATTGTTTCCATCATTGTTTATAGGTTGGGCTTTCTGTACTCTGTCGCCTTAGGGGACTGGGCCTGAAAACCGAGAACCTTGGCGTGGCATCCAGTACACCAAGTACAACACCTTATCATGACACTATGTACATGTCCGTATTTATGTGCCAATGTGTGAGTTGGATATCTGAGCTCCCTCTCTAGTGGCCAGAGTCAATATATCCAGAGGATTCCAGAAAGCCATCAGCTCCTCCTGAAGCAGACACCTACATCTGGCCAGCTCTCCTCTCTTCAATGGCAGAGTTCCGCTAATTGCAATGGGACCCTAGAGACCTGGGGTACCTGCGTTTAGATGGTTTCAGCTGTGAGCTGACGCCCAGCTTATTCAGTTGCCTAAAAATAGACACCTGATGCTATATGAGGACCCCTGGAGTACTCTGCGTATCTGTCACTCCAGAAGAACAGAGATCTTCCACACGTCCTTTGTCACATCTGCCAGTCCCATGCAATGCCTTGTATGGACGCTCTTGGCCTTCTCAATTATCAGTGAACATTTATGTTTAGGTAAATGACTCAAGTCCTCTTACTAATTCTGGTTGGTTGTGGGAGGCTAGAAATACAGAGCTCAAAACAACGTCACTGCTGTTTCATTGCTGGCCAGGATGGATAGATAATGGAAAATCCCAGACAATATTTATCCTGCAGCAAATGCCAGTGGGATCATTGCAGAGGAATCCCGCTGGCTGCTGGCACAAGCTGTGTCAGCCTGGAGCTGCCTCTGCGCAGCTCATCACCACTGGATGCATTTCCCAGCATCGCAGGTCTGTCTGGGTTTGAGGCTGGCCATGGTGCCACACGACCGCAGGACACAGTGTGAGGCTATTCACTCGGGGCTCTACACCCCACAGGGCAGCAGAGCAAGCACCTGAGAGCTCTGGCTGAGCTAGGCTTACTCCTGGGACACCCAAATACCACTTAACTTGCTAACTGGGCAGGCCTTTTATGGAAAATTAGGAGCTAATTGTAACTGATTGTTAACCACCATGAGGCATACTGAGAAATCAGATGCACTGAAAGCTCTTTTCTAAGTGTTTATGCTTGTGGCTTTCTCCTTCTAGCAGCTTTACTCCTGGTTGATTTTTAACAAATTAACTGGGAACCAGAGTGGAATACCTGGCAGGGATACTTGTCCTTTCCTCCAGTCGCTGTGGCATGCAGCACAATGAGTAACGTGCATTTCAAAGCGTATTAGTGACCCAGAGTCACTCCCCTGCTTACAAAGGGTATTACTGGAGGAATTCAACCTTAGTGCAGGGGTGGATCAGGTGGTTTATACCACTCAGGATATTAGCAGGTATGTGTCGTTTCCTCAGACCGTAGGAAGCTGTTTGCTCAGGCATAGAACTTAGTTTGTGTTGCCACAGAAACACTTGTATGTGTTTAGTTAGGGCTTGTTATAAACCCTTCTGAACTCACTGGACAACTCTCCCTTGTTTCTAACTAACTTTGCCTCAGGTTTTACATAAATACATGATGAAGAAAGCTTCACTTTCAAACTCTGACCGAGGACACACTTAAGTTTTCATTATTCATGTTATTTGTGGAGATGGCCAGAAGCCTTCTGCTGGTCCAGATCACTTCATGAGCTTTGCCCCTGTGGCCTTGCCCTCCTGTTCCTCTGTTCTTCCTACTCCTGCTGCTGGTGCCAGGCTGTGCACACTCTGAGCATATCTTCTGTAGCTGAAGGATGGGAACAGTGATTTGGAGGCATGTCACACTTCAAAAACCTTTTGATGATTTTTCAAGGCCACTGGATGATCAGTTCACTTGAGGAAAAAAAAAAAAATCACAGGACCTTCTGCATGTTCCCAGGCTTCTGTCCCTTGAATGACAACATCTGTGTCAGAACAGCTGGAGAAATGGCAAAACTACTCACTGGAGTACCATAAATTGATGTAGGCAGACCCTGGAAATTATATTACAGAGATTAGTATACAGGGCTGATGGAAAGAGATGTTTTCATCTTTCTCCAAAGAGTTGTCCTTGCCTTCTCCTTTGCTCTGCAACAGAATGATATTCTGCACCTTTGAGTATTGATGTTAAGGGAGAGGATGTGTTTTGACTTTAAATCTGCACTATTGCAGTCAAACAGCGCAGAGAAGAACTGCAGATCCTCCCATTTCTTCCCAGGAATGAACACACCCACTGCTGTAGCAAATGAGAGAGTTTTGAGGGAGAAGGTCTATCCTCAACAGCATGCTCTTTCAGAGGGGGGTTGTTACATTTAATAAGAACAGAAAAGAGATTCCAGCAAAGCTGTTCACAATGAAAGGCTAAAATAAATGCTCTTCACCATTTCTTTAAAGTATATCAACACTGGAAGGTTTGTTGGTTTTTTTATCTAAACATGTCTAGCAAAATAGCAGTATACTGGTGTACATTATGTTAAGCTTTCACTTTAAAAAGTTTTTTTTAAATAATAGATTCAGAAGCAGTTATTCAATTGTTCTCATTTTTATAGAGTATGCATCTGGGATACAGAATATAGGTAATGGATCAACAGGTTGTCTATAAGCATGTCTGAGAACTTCTGATGTAATTCACTGTTCTTTTCTGTCACGTGCTTCTAACATATGCTAATCTTTTATTTTCTTTTTCAAGCAATAATAAAGTGTAATGTAATGTGGTATCAACATATTAACCTGTGTAAAAGGTGAATATTAGAGTAGTAGTAATTCATCTTTAGACCTCACACCATGTCCACTGGAATCTGTGACAAGCTTCCTGTTGGCACCAGTGAATTGTGGACAAAGCCAAAATGGTTTGAGCTGCTTGGTCAGTAGAGGAGACACATACACTCCTGAAGGTCTCTAGAAGACAACAAGCAAACTAATTTTTAAGTCCTTCAGCGTGCAAGACCAGACAAGAGGGCAGCCTCACTGTGTTACCTGCCACGCAGTCTGCAAGACAGCATGTGTTGTGCTGGAGGAATTTACGATCAAGTGACACACTTAGGGGAGGAAGAGGAATGTGACATACATTTAGACATTCAAAATACGTTGAACAGAAACATGTGCATATGCACGTATGGCCAATTTAAAGGTAACGAACTGGCTGATAGCTCTTACCTCAGCCCCGTCCCCCTTACCCAATGCAGTACAACACTTATACTGGAAAACCTTAAGCTCCAAACACCCCAGACCATAGGGAGGTCAGCTCTCAGCCTTTCTGCTCAAGCCAGGTGAGACCAGGTCCATGCTGGGGAAGTCTGAGATATAAGTGTGTCCCCATTCCGCAAAGCAGGCAGTTTGTCCTTGAGTACCTGGCCACCGAGAACTTGGCTGGGATAAAGGGGCTTTGCCCATACCTGGAGACAGAAGGACAGGACTCTTCAATGGCACGCAACAGTGACCAGCCACAGCTTGTGCTCATTTCACACAGCTGAAGCTTTTTTAAAAAAAGGATTGAGAGTGTCCAAACCCTGAACAATGCGAGGGCCTGCTTCAATATGGCTGGAAGAATATTCCAGCTGTTTGGGGCTGGGAGCCTAAAAAAGCAAAGCTTGCCTCCCATAGTCAGTGGAGCTCCAGACACTTGGTTGTGAATAGCTTGATTTAAGCAAAGGGCAGACTGGCAGCTAGTGCTAGATAAAAGGACACAAAACAGCACTGTAAATAAGGAATGAACAATTATAAACCTTAAAAATACCCTTCAGGAAATGCATGGCTGCTGTTCAGTTGCTAGCTGCTGGCTCTTTTGTTATGCTTACAGCTTTCCATCCTTTTTTTTTTTTTTTCTTTTTTTTTTTAAGGACAAACACTTGCTAAGTGTACAGCACAGCCTCCTCTGGTCAGGGCTGGGGACCGCTGGAAGCAGCAGTGCCTCTTGGCATTGTTCTGGCAGCCTCCTGAGCAAGAGGCAGGGAACCCATGGGAACAGCATGTTCCCCACTGGCTGCACCGGGAGCTTAAAAACATGTTTATGTCAAGTCACTGAGAGCTGCCTGGGCTGGTTACGCCACTGCTCTCCCTCCCTTTCAAGGCTGCTGGAAGAAGCAGTGTCAAAGTTCAAGTTCATGTTCGAGTCTGTTCCAGGCGCTGCCTGCAGTTTGCTCCTGCCTGCGTGGAGCCTCTTACACCCAGTCTCATCAGTGCACCGAGGTCACCTGAAAATGAAAGGGAACCAGGGCTGTCTCTCTGCCCCTCTCCTTGCCTCGCATCAGAAAGGGCAACTCTCCCTGTGCTCTAGTGGGTGCCAGCGGCCGGGCAGGACTCAGTGCCGTTTAATAGCAAACCCTCCCACAATCACAGCACGGCTGGGTGAGAATGGATAGTGTGTCCCGGTCCACTGAAAAAGGAGTCCTCCTTCTTGATCTTCTCCAGGCAGAACCAACCCTCTGTCAAAGCTCTTGAGAGGATAGAAAAGGGACAAGGACACTAAGGGGTCACCGGGTGTGCAGCTCAGATGTGCCCTTGAAGCACAGAGGTGCATGGGCGCTGCACGAGGTGCCTTGCAAAAGGGGACCATGATGGCCATAGTGCAGCATGCCAGGTACTGGTGGAGTTTCAACCAGCTGGAAAGAAAAGTAAGAGAGCTGGATTACAGAGGCCTCCAGCACCTGGCTCCCTGCAGCCGTGTCAGCATCTTGGATGCCTCCATCCGAAGCTTGCTAACGTCAGGTGTCTGCCTGGGATGGGGTTGTGTATTCACTTGTTTTCCCATTGTTATGGTCCCCCCAAGAGTCGTCAGCTGTCCCTGAAGACAAATGCAGGAGAAAAGGTTTGCCCTGAACTTGCAGTCGCTGCAGTGGACAGCTGCTTTCCACGGGGGGGCTGCAGCCCATGCTGGGGGGAAGCTGCTCTCCACGGAAGGTGTGCAGCCCATTCTGGCGGCTCATGAATCCTTCGTGCCAGGGACAGGCCTTTGGGTGTGCCTGTGGGGGGGGAAGAGCACACAGAAATGCTGACTGTGACCAAGTAGAGAGACTTGTGTTCAAAAATATTGTCAGCTTCAATTATCACAAGGCACAGTTCACAGCCCTCAAAATGCTGATTCTCATTGTTAAATAAACAATGTTTAATCTTTTTGTTTTACATTGGATTTATTTTTTTCTTTTTCTAGTTTACTGTTGGACTTTACCTCTGGGTATGCATGACCACTCTCCCTGGTTTGTTGAGACATTTAGTTTTCACCATGAGAAAATCCACATCACTTCTAACGCCAGTTCTCCCATTTCTCCCTCAGTTCTCCATCTTCCCACCACTCAGATCACCTGAGATCCTTTGTCTCCCCTGCACAGCTCCCCGCCACATCTGCCCATTTCCACCCACCCAGACTGAACTGGCTTGGCTAGGGCAGGATGCAACCACCGCTCCAGCAGTGCAAAAAGAAGCTGCCAGAGATAAACGGCTTCATGGACAGAGGCTTTGCTGATAAACTGCAGTTCTCTAGAGGGCCCTGGTGTCATTAGAAGCCAAGGTTGCTCCACCACTGGAGGATGCAACATTGGATTTTGGGGAAAGAAGGAAGCACAAGGAGTCTCTCCCATATTTCTGATTATGGGGTAGGAACCTCCCACTGCGCTAACAGATGAAATGCGTGAGCACAGCTCACCTCAGCTGGTGCTGCCTGTCCCCCAGAATCCATCCAGCATTTGGGTTTCATCCATCTGCCATATGGGTGAGGGGCATTTGACTGAAGACTTTGTTTCAGCAGGCTGGGTAAAGGGGTTCCTGTGGGTTAGGAAGTCTAGAGGTGGTGGAGAGTGGCACAAACCCACAGAACCACAGGGAAGCAGAGAGGGGTAGTGGCTCTGCACCCCAGTAGGGCCTTCCCACAGCCCTTGCTAGAAGAGGGTGCAGTGACAGTGTAGCAGTGGGGATCAGGCACCATCTCACGTGCCAGAGGCTACACAACCAGGGAGGGAAGGACACACCATCCATATCTTTGGGATAATCCAGCTGCCCAAGTGCTGTGGCCAGCGCTTGCCACCTTTGCTGGCTACTGCACCCACCCTCAAAAGCTGAGCATCTGAGTGCCGGAGCACACAGTCAGAGAAACATTGAAATAATATGCAAATATTGTAAATTGTTGCAGGAACTAAAGACTCCTGTGTTAAACCCTCCAAATAATGTCTAAAGTAATCCATCAAAAATAGTAAGGCAATTGGGTCTCAGTTTTAGACTGGAATGCTGCATATTCTGCAGGTCACACCGGACTTGATTGCATTAGAGACCTTTAAGACCAGGGTAATGCTGCGGTACATACTGTACTCCATCTACCCAACAGCTGCAAATTACACCATCAGTGTACTGACATGTAAAAAACAAAGGTTACAAATAAAAATGTATTACTACTTTTCTTTCAAGCTGGTTGAAGCTCCTTTAGTTGAGAAGAGTTTGATTTTGTGCATGTCTTGTTGCTCTGTGTGTGTGCAGGTGTCTGTGCAACTCATTTCAAATTATTTTTAACTGGGACAAACTCCCTTCACTGTGTCAAAAAATTTATCCCAAACAAAAGCTATCAAAAACTGCTGTAAGGTATGAAAGAAAGAAAGAAAGAAAGAAAGAAAGAAAGAAAGAAAGAAAGAAAGAAAGAAAGAAAGAAAGAAAGAAAGAAAGAAAGAAAGAAAGAAAGAGAAAGAAAGAAAAAGAAAGAAAGAAAGAAGGAAAGAAAAAGAAATCACTGAATTCTGTGGATTAATGGTGGAGGGAAGGGCAGGGCTTTGAGACAAATGGGCCCAGATGACAGACTGGGGTCCAGATTTTCAGCAAGGTGCAGATCAGAGCAGCTGGGGCCAAGAGGTGTGCTCACCATGGACATAGGCAGACAGCATGCCCTTGAGTTCAGGGCAGCCATGCGTCTTTTCCCCAGCAGTGACCTTGGAAACAGGAGGACAGACTCACCAAAGGGTTGGCTCAACTTTGGGAGGTAGATGTAATTCAATGGACTTTGCTGCAACTGGGTCTTTATGGTCAGTTTTACTCTGCATGGATGTTAAAGTACCTGTATTACTCTTTGTCATGAAATGGCTTTGCCCTGACTGCAGTGATGTCCCTTCACCTGTGCTCTCTGGCACACTGTGTGCTTGTAGTCAGCCCAGGCACTGCCTTGCCTTTCAGCACTGCCTGCGTTTTCCTACTGTGTGAACCAGTGCCCATATATTTATAGGGCACACAATTCTGTCCCCTGCTTTATAGTATGTTATTATAAAGTAGACTTCCTGTGAGTATTGCTACTCTTTTCCTCCTGCACTTTTTTCCTCAGATCTTAGCAGTTATTTATTCTTAGTCCCTGACCAACTAGTAGTGTTTTTAGGGTTATTAGGAATAGGTGAAGATCCCTATTCTTGACCAAAGTTGTCTGGATTCAACCCTCTTTCCCCCTACAAGTAGCCAGCAAGCTTGACTGTACGCAGGCAGTGCAACTCCCCACTGACAGTTAATATTGCCATAATCTAACACAGTGCTAATTGCAGTACTAATAGCCTAAGCAGTCGTATCAATTGCACTGTTACAAGGCTAAAATGTGGTGTGATTCTGGCACTAGGCAAAAGGCTAATACCCGCATCCCTAGCCAGCCCCAGCTTGAAAGAACAGAACTGAACAGTTCATCAATGGTGCAAAAATCATCATGTGCCCTACTGCCCTTGTTTCAAATGCCTTAACTGTAATTTAGCAGGACTCAATAGGATGCTTGTGCAAGTTAAAGGGCAACACACAGCTGCCATGTGCTAAGAAAAGGTTAACTGTGTATTAAAATCAAACAGGTCATTGGAATGTATAATATCAATAGTCACTTTTCCACTTTGTGTCTTAAGAAGCTTAAGATGCATTTGGAGAAATAGTCAGAAACAAATTTCTAAGCAGCCAACCAATTTCATCTGACAGTTGCTGTATATAGCAATATTTTCTGGCCCACTCAGCTGCTGTACCAGAGGTCCCTGCCATTCTACAAATAAAGACTGCGGTAGATCTTTCCACTACTTTAATATAATTCTTGGAGAGGTTAAGGTGTCAGAGGCTAGCTAGGCTTTGGCATCTCTGCTAATAGCATGTTCTGCACCGTCGTTTAGTTGAAGAGCAAACCCTAGGGAGTACAGGGAAATTCTACTGCTATATTCTGAAAGCAAATAGAAACATTGCTGTGTCCAAACCTTCTATATCTTGTACCATTTCAGAAAAGCAGCAGCAGTCCTTCAAGAGACCTGAAAACCTTCCAGTGCACTGAAAAGCTGGCATGCCTCTTTGGCTTCTCGGAGTTTAATAAAGGTATGTAATAGCATAGGCCACCCCAGACTGTTTCAATCTTCCTTCCAATTTTAAAGACTGAACTCTTGTATGTTTGATTTAGAGGTACTTGTCCCATGAGCAAAATCTGCTGCCAAAAGCATTAGCACGTTTTCAAATGACATTCCTCAAATCCGAATGAGGCAGGCCTCTGTGATCATTTTAATTGGTCCAGCAGTGCTTGCAGCTAAAAGTAAAGCTGCCACCTTTCATGGTAGACCAGACCTTTTCCCCTACCCCCTAATGTTTGTGTTTGACATTTTACAAATATAGTTGTCAATCTTGCTCAGTCTGGGAGATTTATATAAATTCATGATCACAGCAGTTAACTTGATTCTGTCAAAACTGGTGTATAGACTGTAAGATATTGCCCCATGGAAAGAAGAGAAATGGTCTTTCAAGATGGTAAGTGGTTTTGAATAAGTAAAATTCCATTGATGCCAAAACCCTTACAGCAATTTATTGGTTTCAGCTCTGATACCCTGATTTGGGTTGAAAAGCTCTGATTGAAACTAGAGCAAAGATTTTGACTGGGATCTCTGCAAGTTTCCTCACACATGCCCATGCACACACATGCCCATGCACACACAGACCCATGCAGAGCTGCCAGAATTTAAATGGACATTTCAACACCAGTCTGCTTTTGTGTAGTCAGGAGTTTTGGTCCAAAACTTTTCAAGGTGATACAGACAGCCTCGTCATCCTCCATGCAGCCCTAGTGACAATGCCATGTAAGAGCATGAAAAGAGGTGTAGGCAACCTATCACCTTCCCCTGCTGGCTTTCCAAATGCCAAGGGTAAAAAGACATGGAGATCCTGGCTGCCTGTGCCAGGTGGCCCCAAGGCCCCATGCTTATGGTCTGGACTTTGAGTCTTTTCTTCTTTATAATGCAAACTCTTCTTAGTGCAGCCATTATGATAGGTGTGAGGGACGTGGAACTAGCACCCCTTGTGCTGAAGGTCCCAAGGCTGAGTATTGCTTCCATTCAGCCAAGCAATAGGATCTCATCAGGTAGCTTGTTTTGGGAGTAGAGTTGAGTATGGTCTTAAAGTACCAGTAATGAGCATATTAACAAAACATGTATCACACTCTTGGACCAGTATGTATGCAGACAGCTGTCAATACTCATGCAAAGCCACATTTGTGGAGAGAAGATGTACTTATCACATCTCTAAGCCTTGTGCAACCAATATGGTCTTGATACCACTGCACACAGTAGAACACAGCTGAGGATACATCTTTCCCCTCCTGCTATCAGCAGCACTGGAAAAGTAGCCTGTCTCCAGGATGAATGGTGAAGGTTTTAAGGACATGTTGGCTAGAGGCTGAGCAGGAACTGGTCAAGATTTACTGCTTCCACTTCCAATGCCCTGAGTTTCTGCTTTGCAGTCTCTAGCTCCTCTTCTTGGCATTAGGCCAGCAGGACAAGCAGCAGTGTTAGAGAGCTGTCCCAGCCACACTGTCTTGGGTTCATTGTCCTTGTATCTAAAGGCTGACCAAATATGAATAGATGTTTAAAGGTTTTGAAGGAAAATACATTGCTGAACACTGTTAGATTGACTCTGACTTCAGTTTCACCTACATGCTTTCCATGGAGAAATCAGTGGAGTTCTGAGTCAGGATGGATCCAGTAAGACATCAGGGGCTAGGTTTAAAATTATTATAAGAGCACTTTACAAAGAAGATGTTCATATTTCCATGAACCTCTACACTGGCCCACAAAAACATGCAGAGTGTCTCTATGTTCATAGATGGGATAAGTTCTTTTATCAACAATGCACATGGCTTAAAAACATCTCTTCATATACACCTCTTAAAAAGCACAAGGACCAAAACATGTAATCTCATTGCTATCCATTGAGAAGTCGTTAAGGGAGCTGTGGGAAAGGGCTGCCAATGGGAAAGGATAGTTCATTCTTTGTGCCCATCTGTGCTTTAAATATTCTAATAAGCTGTGAAATGAAGTGGAAATGTCTCAGACAAGGCTACATCTCTACTAAGAGGCCAAATGGCAAAAAGCAACTCATTTCACAGAAGACACCAAACAACCCTGAAAACAATTTTCTGTCATTTTAGGCCATGACTAGGTTCAAACTTGCAGTGTAGGGGTGACAGCTTGGTCTCATTATTTCCACCTGCAGCCATCCAATCTCTTGCAGTTAAAAATATAAAAGCATGATCACAAGTTATATGACAGTATGAAATTTCAAGGCATCTGCACTAAGTCAGAATAATCATAGAATCATAGAATTATTAAGGTTGGAAAAGACCTCTAAGATCATCAAGTCCAACTGTCAACACAACACCACCATGCCTCCTAAACCATGCCCTGAAGTGCCACGTCTACAGGTTTTTTGAACACCTCCAGGGATGGTGACTCCACCACCTCTCTGGGCAGCCTGTTCCAGTGCCTGACCACTCTTTCAGTGAAGAAATTTTTCCTAATATCCAATCTAAACCTCCCCTGACGCAGCTTGAGGCCATTTCCTCTCATCCTACCACTAGTAACTTGGGAGAAGACACCAACCCCCACCTCAATACAACCTCCTTTCAGGTCGTTGTAGACAGTGATAAGGTCTCCCCTCAGCCTCCTCTTCTCCAGGCTAAACAACCCCAGCTCCCTCAACCTCTCCTCATAAGACTTGTTCTCCCGACCCTTCACCAGCTTCGTTGCCCTTCTCTGGACATGCTCCAGCACCTTAATGTCCTTCTTGTAGTGAGGGGCCCAAAACTGAACACAGTATTCGAGGTGCAGCCTCACCAGTGCTGAGTACAGGGGACAATCACTTCCCTGCTCCTGCTGGCCACACTATTCCTGATACAAGCCAGGATGCTGTTGGCCTTCTTGGCCACCTGGACACACTGCTGGCTCATGTCCAGCTGGCAATCAACCAGCACCCCCAGGTCCTTTTCTGCTGGGCAGCTTTCCAGCCACTCTTCCCCAAGCCTGTAGCGTTGCATGGGGTTGTTGTGACCCAAGTGCAAGACCCAGCACTTGGCTTTTTTAAACCTCATACAATTGACCTGGGCCCATTGATCCAGTTTGTCCAGATCCCTCTGTAAGCCTTCCTACCCTCGAGCAGATCGACACTCCCGCCCAGTTTGGTGTTGTCTGAAAACTTACTGTGGGTGCACTCGATCTCCTCATCCAGATCATTGATAAAGATATTTAACAAAACTGGCCCCAAAACTGAGCCCTGGGGAACACCACTCATGACTGGTCGCCAGCTGGATTTAGCTCCATTCACCACAACTCTCTGGGCTCGGCCATCCAGCCAGCTTTTTACCCAGCAAAGAGTACACCTGTCTAAGCCATGAGCCGCCAGCTTCTCTAGGAGGATTCTGTGGGATACATCCATAATAAGACCGTGCATCCCATAAATGTAATAAATGACGAGCTTATTGTCAGGTACCCCCATGCCTCACATGAGCAACTCCGTCCAGTGCGTGCGAATAGAGTACAGTAAGAAAAAAAAAGAAAGAAATGCTGAAAGGTAACAAATGATAAGGTTTGCTTACTGTTGGTCTAACTCCAACCACAGAAGCAATTAAAGTGCATCAATCAGGTCTTTTTTCTGTGATAGGATGTTCTCCAGTGTTTTTAACAGCTTGCAAATTCCTATGACTATAATCAGCCTGATCCCACTGTGCTCCCTGTCAGATACCACAATGGCTATAATCTGGCACCTGCTTGGTACAAAGCTTGGAAGTGAGGCTGGGTGCCCACAGAATAAAAATTAAGTGTGTTCACTGCAGAGGGGGAGGATCAGAGGGAATTTAGGAAGACTGGTGACAGCCTTTTTTCTTCTCTCTCAGCAAGAGGGTCCTGACTATGACAGGTCAGAAAATGCTGCTATTGTTCTGCCTTAAACCTCCCTCTTCCAGATGCAGAAATTCACTTCCAGAAGCAGCCAGCGTGGGGTTGTGTTCCCAATAAAATCAGCTATCTCCATCTGTCTCTTCTGGACTACCCAGCTTGCCCCATTGTCAGACTGTTCAGAAAGCAACAAACATTTTCTCGCCTTAACCAGTTTGCAAATCCTCTTCCTCATGCCTGACTCACACAGGTACATATCCTAGAAAAGCAGTGTGTTTAGATAACTTAAGCTTTTTCCACCCTTCCAGATTCACTGGTTTTCCTCAGTGCAGAATTCAGTGGATCCCATCCACCCAGAACTGCATCAAGCGGATTTTTCTATAGACAACCTGCCCCAGATCCTGATTGTTCTCCCCGTAAACTACTGTAGTGACTCTGATAGAGAGATCTCTGCAACTCTATAGAAATCTTCCATCAGTTTAGTAAACTACAGGGACCTATGTTACAACTTCATTCATACGAGAAAACATTTTCTCATGGTCTGTGTTGTCTTTGAAATTCTCCATTGGAACTGGAAATTGTTAAATAGAAATCTACGTTGCTGTTCTGCTAAACATAAACAGACGCATGAATTGGATTCTCTCCTAACAGAGCATACAGGCTTTGATTCATGAAAATGGAGATAAAAAAAAAAGAAGTGATTTATAACACTAAATTATCTGCACATTTCTTCAAGCGCTGTTATTGCCACTTTGCAAGACAGGGACACTGAACAGCTTGGCTGCCCCTGTCCAGCTGGGAAGAGCCTTATGTGCTCTGGGCTCTCTTGCAAAGAGATAATAATAACAATAAGGACTGACAGCTTCACAGTCAGACGTGTAATGAGAAGTCAGGAGTTACTGGCTCCCAATGGTGGGCATGGCTCACCTCCCTTTTAATGGAGCCCAGAATTGTCAGGGTCTAAAAAACAGTAGAACAGCCCAGATGGATTGCATCGAACTAAAAAAGGGAAGAAAAATGGGTTTTATCTGTAGGTCAGATCACACATTTGCCCTTGCTGCGGGATACTTGGTGTGTGAACTGCCTCTGCCCTGTGTTTTATCCTCCTGAACTGGAGACTGTAGCTTGGTCAGGACAAAACATTTCCTGCGAGCAGGGATTCCAGCACTGGCAGGTCCAAAAGCAGAGGACCTGCAAATCAGGGTCACGGGCAGGTCTGTAATAGCACAGCCAACACATCTTCATCTCGGACTCATCTTTCAGTTAAGGTGGGATTCCTTTCAGCTGCGCTTAGCTGCCAAAAAATTAGGTGTATAGTCCGTGCTAGCAGGCTAGGCTCCTTCTATAGTCAATGAAGAGAAGGGTTCATATTCTTCCCAGATCCCATCCAACACCATCCTGAGAGGTATATGGATGGGTATAAGCCCAGCTGTGCACGTTACAGGGTCAAGTCCATTCTACCTCCATTTCTCAACATCAGGACATGAAATTGTCATCAGTCACAGTGAGAGGAGAAACAGAAACAGCATCTGCTAAAAGCTACCTGGGCATGAATAGCAATGTACAGAAATTTCAGTGCTGCAGATTTCAATATTGTGATTGATGATGGAAAAAAATCTTACAATTAAAAAGGGTATTATTATGACAAAGCTTTATAAGATACAGACAGGTGTATTGAACAGTGAACTGACATCGACTTGAGAGTCAATCCACAGGAAAATATGGAAACTACCGAAATCCTGTCTGCGGTCATGATTCAAAGCAGTTCATCGATTTCTTTCTGGGAAAGAATTTATGTGACGCTAATGAATGTCCTATTTTTTGATGGTATCCTTTCTTTTACTTCCAAAATGACAGCTGAAGAAAATTACAGTGAAACAGTATCAAAGGTTGTTCAGATTGAATCTAATGCTATCTAGCAGGCAGTGGAATAAATACCAAAGGCAACAGAAGCATCGTTTAAGCTAGGCTGAACAAAACATGGAAGTATGCGCCCCTGTGTTTGTTTGGAGGGGAGACCTTTCCAGCTCGGCCTCCCCCAGCACAGCCTGCAGCTGCAATTCCTCAGTGCAGGGAAAGATAGTTGCTCCAAGGAGAGCTGGTAAATCCCAGTCCAGCTTCAGGCTGGCCTGCGACCGTACGAAAGTGAAGGGCTGCGTCAGGTTTGTGCCTGGATCTCCAGCCCCCCGCAGAGGCATGCAGATCCGGGAACGGAGACACTGATGCCCATGCTGCTGTGACTCAGTAGATGATTCCTTCTGGTTCCAGCAGCAGGTACTTCTTCATGGACAGGGGGATGGAAAGCAAGGGGACTCCTCGGTGGCACCTTTCTGACAATATCGCCCGAATAGCACATCTGCATAAATGCATAAGTGACCGTGGTGAATTGCTGCACACAGTGAACAAAGAGTCATAGAAATCCTGGTGTCGCTGTAAAAAAACACAAGCATGTTTTAGGGCAATAAGGCTGTTTTCCTTCCCTCCCTTTCACCTGTCCACATGCAGCCTTTGGCAGAACAAGGTAAAAGCCAGCCATCCTGTCCCTTGGAGGCATGTCAAGCACCAGGGACTTGGTTTAGCCAAATGCCCACACAAAATTCTTATGCTTGCCTCAAATATTTAGTGTTAAGTTAAAGACCATGCTGAAATATTTAGGCTTGGTGTGTCTTATATCCACCAGTTGGAGGTGGGGGTTCCTCTGTGGTGTTAGTCCTGATCTGAACAGATGCTGCAGCCAGCTCAGGGTCAGTACACGTGGACAAGTTAATCCCCTAAACCTCACCACGGGGCAGCATAATGCCAGCACTACTGATGAGTTCGCTGGGGCTGTGAACAGCAAAGTACCTTTGGTCTTGCTCATCACCCCAGTGGCCTTTTAGAATAAACAAAATTGAATCCCCACAAGAAGAAAAGTGCAGACGCTTACAGATGATGTTGAAATAAAAGAAGCAAACAGTAAATACATGTGACTATGTGTGACTTGACCGTACTTTATATTCTTGCTACTTGACAGATCTGGTTACACTTTTTCTCAGATATACTTTATGTATTGAAAAATACAGATTTGTGTCAACAAAAATTTTTTCTTCAATTTCATGTCAAATTTGGCAAACAGCTTTGACAAAAATGACAGTCTGAACAAAGAAATTGAGCAACTGTAGACTTTTACAAATAAGACTATTCCATTATTTCAGATTAAAGTTTTTTTTTTGAGAAAAAGAAGTAGCTATTCCCTTTCTAATCACACTCATAGCTCAGCAAAGCTTCTATTATTATTGTTGTTGTTGTTATTACTATTATTATTATTATTATATTTACATGAAAAAGGACCTTTAACATTTAATTTTTTTAACCTAAAATGGTGTTTACCTAAAATGGTTTCTTTTAATTTTATTCTGAACAAAACTGACCTGAAAAAAACAGTTAGTCTCACAGTTTCTCTGGTGACACAACTCTGCAGATGGGGTTCCCTAAACATCACTGATAATGCATAACAGGTATCAGTGCACATAACTTCAGCACTGATCCGAAAATTTTGAAAAAGCCCAGTATTAATAAAAAACTAGTTTTAAACTGGAATATTGGGACTATGCAGATTTCTGAAGTGAAGGGATAATTAAGTCAAAGCATGTAGTTTGTCCCACAATTTTGCCTTTTGACATCTTTTCCTCTTTGATCTCTTATTTTTCATTTAAATTCTCTGTGTATTTGCAGCTAACCAGTCCTGCTCACAGAAACCCAACCCATGCAACAGAACCTAAAGATATATAGTCATTCACATGCAACACAGTACTTTTAAAACATCTGCTGACTTAAAAAAAATACAAATATATACACTGACAGATCTGAAGAGACACCAATCACAGCCAGAATCTTTGCACTTGCTGAGTGAAGGGAGAGCTGAGCTCCTGCAGCATCCCTGACAGGGGATGCTCCAAAGGACAGTGTTGAAATGAAAATTTCTCAAAAATATGTGTTTTGTCAGTGAGTGATATTAAATGCAGAAGTCCCAAATCCTCTGAGATGTTCTTCTCTTTCAAAACTATTCTCACTTTTCTTTGGCCAGATATAGAGAATGCAAATAATGAGCTTGAATTTTACTCAGTTGCAATTCCTTAAGAGCTTACCTCAAAGACATCATCAGGTATGGCTGCTTTCCACTTCGATGTTGATTTGATGTGTTCATAGGTATTGACGACAATCTCCACAGCTCTGGGGTGGGAATGACAGGCTTGTAGCACCTGCAGGCAAGATGCATAGGTGTCATGAGTACCACCAAGAAGCTGGGGCTAGCCTGGAGGCTTGGCGCTGTGCAATGGCATACTGAGACAGACACAGCCGAAGAATTACAAGAGGATAAGGTTGGAGATGTAAAAGACACAAGCCCTGTGTACAATGCTCAGTGCAATTGCAACGAGAAACCCCAGGCTAGCCCCCAGTGGAACTGTGCACACTCGTTTAACACTGTACAGAAATACTGGCCTAGGTCTCCAGAGCAGTGTAGCTTGCTGATGGGGGTAGCTTTATCATCTGAATCTGGAAATAACTTGTTCATAGCTAGGTTGAGTGTCTCGACACCAGGCAAAGCCATGAGCAAAGTCCTTGCTCCAGGTCACGCAGCACAGGAACAGAAAAAATCCCACCATATGAATCAAAAATGTATTGTAACAGGAAAATTTAAAGGAAGACTGGGAGATAGCACAGCTCAGAAGTAAGGTTTCCAAGCCACACAAAGGCCTGGAGACAACTGCTCTGCCCAGTAACTTTAGCTCAGTAGGAAAAAATCGGTTTACTGTCACTCACACGCATGGAATAACACTGCATTCACACTATATGGTGTACAATTTTGTCCCACATAGTAGACAGGCTTTCACAAACAAAAGTGCAGAACATCCCTCTGGGATAAATATCACCCTACATATTTTACAGATGGCAAATGATGGTGTGGAAGGGAGACCCCCTCCATGCAACAGGAGAAAGGTGGAGGGAGGAAGAGGAGACCCTAGACCTGAGTCTCAAACATGCTCTAGGACACTGTGTGTTGTTCTGTTACAGACAGGGCCAGCTCATCCTGGGCTCAAGAAGGCACAGCCAAAAATTTGGCACTTTATTCAAAGGCTTCTGGTTGCTTGGCTTGTTAAAACTTTTTATATACAGTGGAGGAGCTGCAAAATGTTTCTCAGGGCACCGGATGAGAGAGAATAATTCGTGACTACAGCAAGCTTACTTAGTTGCCTGATATAAGAAGTCTGTCAGCTACTTCTGTCAGTGCCTTGGGCTTTGCAGACCTTTAAAAATTCTTTGGGAGGGATCCTGTAATTATTATTTTTTTTTTTTCCTATCAACTATGAGCCCAGGCCCAGCATTTCCCCCTAATTTCTCACATTTCCTGGGAATAAACCAAAGCTTTACTGAGATCTGTTTCATTTGGAATAGATTTGAATAGATTTTTAAAGGTCAGAAGTGACAAACTGAATCAACTGGTCTGACCTCCAGTCTTTGGTAAAGGCCATGAAATATGCATTTCGTATAACCCAGTTAAGCCTGAATGGAGCCAGGTTTGACAAAGGCACATAGGTTTTCTGAAATGAGAAACTGAATCAGCTCTGAAAAATTAGGCTTGAACCAGCATCTAGAGTTTAGGGTTTTGGGTTGGTTAATAACAAAAATGGGATCTGGGTCTGGTTTCTGGCATTAGCAACTGTAATTTCACTTCAGTCAGATGATACCACTCTTGCACCAGGTCGGCTCACAAGGTTTTGGGCTTTCTGGGCCCATAGTTTACAAGACTCCAGCAAATCCACATACCACCAAACCCTGAAGTTTGGATCTCTCATCCCATTCCTGTTCAAGACATCACCTCTCTCCATATCCCTACAGTAGAAAGCCATCCTTAACCTTGTGGAATTGCAGCGGATATATCCTAGCTGCTCCGTGATTCAGTAGCAGCTGGTAGCAGATGTCAGGCTGGGCAGCTGGCCGCACAGATGTCACTTTTATGATATACTGTAGTGGTGCACAGCCATTGACATCCATGATGTTTGCTTCTGCTCCTGCCTCCAGCAGCATATGCAGCAGGACGTGATCACAGTTCCAGGCAGCTTTGTGGAGTGGTGATTTGAAATCCTCATCACGAGTATTCACTTCAGCTTTATAGTCTAAGAGCATCCGACAGATGAGGTGGTGCTCTGGGCTGTATATCTGATCCTTATAGTGCAGGGCCCAATAGGCTGCACAGGCCAGGGGAGTCTCCATGTAGGCATTGAGAGCATCGACATGTGCTCCTTGTTCCACATAAAAGGCCACGAGCTCTGGGATACCCAAACGTGCAACGATGTGCAGAGGAGTCTCCTCATCTTGGTTGTTTGTTTTTATGTTCACATTTGCTCCTGCCAAAAAAAAGATGATGGGAAAGAAATCAAGGCAATGAAATCCTGGTTTGGCCATCTTTCTGCTTGAGCCCTGCTACCCAAGGAGAAGGTGAGGGTGGGCAACTGGCTTGAAAGATGCACAAGGAAATGCAAATAGCTAGGGACATGAATTCTGCATTGCTTAAGCCTCCAGGAAACCCTTAGAAACTTCAGGTTCTTGGATCCAGCTTCAGATGTGACAGCTTGGCCCTGAGCTGGCAGAAGACCTTATCTGAACACCCTATTTTGGAGCAGCGTGCAGGTCCAAATCTCTGTGTAAAATGTTTTTTCCTGCAAATTAAGAACCAAAGGAAAAAGGAGAGCTTTACTCCTACTCCGGAGAACAGCTCTGCTCAGATCTATACCTTGAGAATGCTTCCTGCAGCTTCCTGCACCTCATTAACTCGAGCCTGGAAGAAAGGACATTTTATGACAGATCCATAGACGTATTACAGGAAAAAAATAGCCAAAGTCGCCAGCTGAGGGTCTGGATCCTGTTTTCAAGCTGTTAAGGGGACCGGTAAGACTGCTCTAGTCGTGCCGAGTGGCTGTGGCAGCTGAAGCAACAGCACCATCTACTGAGCCCCGGCCCCAGCAGCGCCGGGGCTCCCCACTGCCTCCTCGCTTCCCAGGTTTGCTCCAAAGAAATGCAAATGAGTTTAGGAATAATACCGAACGCTGCTTATCAGAAAAGACGTTGGCAAGACTCCACTCTCCAGAACAAAGCAGAACCGTAAAACGGCAGCAGAGCCAGAGGTTGGAAGGGCGAGGGGCTTCTTCCAGAGATGGAGGGTGCTGATGTCGATGACCACAGCTGGGTAGACAAGGGCTCCTTGAACCTGGGGCCTTGGCAAACTGTCGATAAACTACTCATGCAGGAGCAAGTGCATGCTGTGTGGCCGCCCCTTTTCTCTCCAGTCTCACAAAAGCCCTTACGTAGCCAAACTTAAAGACTGAGGTGTAAGGACAGGGAGGGAGGAAGAGGAGTCAGAAATTATTTCTGGGCTGGAAAACCTGAGTGCTAATGCCATTAAGCCATGTTGAGTGTTAGTTGTGTTAGATGTCCATGAGAGTATCAGCAATCTAAGTTTGGAGGTGGTAAATGAACATGGGATCAGTTTTGCTTGGTTGGCAAGTTGCCCAAACCAGAGGCAGTTAAACTGTATCTACCTGAATTGACCCAGTGCGACAGCACTGAGTGGAGATGGCAGGGTGGGAGACGAGTCCTGGAAACCTTGGTGCAGGGACTTTAACTGAAACCCTGGCTTCGGCTGTTGGGCGGTGCTGCGATGTATATGTGCACACCTGCCACATTTTGCTCTAGACCTTTCCCATTTTGCTTGGAGTCTCGACATTTAGCTCATATGGAGATTTGAGTTTACTGAGTGCTTTGGGATGAAGGGTGGCTGGTAAAGCATTATTATTCTGTTGCTGATGGGTGGTGGGTGGAGAAAGCCTACAAAATACACCCTTTCATTTGCATTCATCCTATGCTACATTTTATAAGACTATATTTGACTTTTCAGCTTTTCCATGGCAGCAAATTCAGCTCCTGCTGTCAGGACTATTTGCTTTGGGCAAGATACAACTGGCGGCATTTATTTTCCTTTCTACCAAGCAAAATAATATGTATCTTTCCAGCAGAAGAAAAGTGGTGTGGTTATTCATTCGGGACTGCAGATTGCCTTGCCCACAAAGAATACTTGGGCTCTGCATCTCAGGAAAAGCCTTCAATAACAACACATGTAGCAAAAAAACCCCCCAAAACCATTTGTATTTGCCATGGCACAGTGTGATAAATAGGGGAATCTGTTTGTAACTTAAGACTTGAACTGCCTGACTTTGCTGTACCTTTTATGTCTGTCTTCTACTGTGTCTGAGTCAGCATCCTTGTGTTCAGGAAACAGTGCGTGACACCAATATATATATCCAGGAATTACATCTGTTCATAACTTTGTTTGTCACAGATGACCAGCAGCATAATGTATCTTACTTTGGGAAAACAAAAATCTTATATCAATAGCCTTTTTCCCCAATACATACACAGATGCAGCAGTCTGGCTGCTGACAAATGAAGAGACAGTATGAAAAACTGCATCCAGTTTTCCAAGGTCAGGTCTCAAAAAACAAGTGGTTGGAAGAATTTTACTGAGATCAAGGAAATCTGAACAAGAAAGAAGAGGAAAGGGGTGGACTTTCATGTGAAAAGGTCTCAATAGTAAACCTAGATGAAGAAGATAGAAAAAACCCAGAGAAATAGAAACTCCCTGGTTCAGAGGAACCGTTCTGCTGCGGGACTGACCGGGCAGTGGGCTGGAGGCACTGAATTGGGAAACAACCAGGGAGAGGGAAGGACAGATGGGGTGAGGAATCAGAATGGGAGAAACTTGTTCTGATCAAAGAGGTAGGGAAAAGGAGTCTGAGATGAAGACATGAGTCAGCTGTGGATGGAAGGGATAAATACACATGTACTTTGACAAATTGCCTCCTAAGAGAAACCACAGACCATGCCCACCATCTCTGGGCATGCCATGAGAGAGCCTCCAGAGCTACATCTTACCTCTCCAAACAAGCTGCTGGGCACAAGGCATGGAGGTTCGTGTCGTACAGAAGTGCAAGGGTGCCTGCCCACTCATTGAAAAGCAGTTCAGCTTAGCTCCGTGGTTGCAAAGGATCTTGAGACACTCAACATTTGCCATTTCACACGCTACGTGGATTGCAGCTTTTCCATTGGGCCGGCAGTTGATTGTAGCTTTGTGATTGAGCAGGACTGAAAGACTCTCCAGATGTCCATACATGACAGCTAGATGAAGTCCAGTTGCCCAGGATATTTTTAATTTGTAGCTAGGAAGCCAGTACCCTGTACAAAGTGAAAATGTGTTACCATCCTTGGCAAAGACTTTTCTTTGGACTGTCCACCTACTGAGAATAATTGAGGGGGAAGGAAGGGTTGGAGTTCTGATTTAATTTACTGTAATTTCACCAGATACAGTTCAGTGCACATGAAGTTCTCTCAAGCATAACTTCATTTTCATTAAACACTTTTACTATGTGTGCTGAATAGCCTGGCTTTTGGAGAGATAACTCCCATGTAGATGTAGTCTGAAGGCAGCTTTTGTTTTTCCTGTGACCTGTGTAGACTCAATAAAAAAATATGCTTAGAACATTTGAAATGCCACCAGCTAAAACATATGGGCGAAATGGGATCTTCAGCCTGCCAATAGCTGAACAAAGGTGGTGTTGGAAAAAGAAGGCAGCATTTACTTAGGCCAGTGACTCAACAGATAGCTCATCCTGCTGTTTCAGTGTGGGATACTGCAGGATCTTGCATGTCTGGAGCTGAATTCTGGCCTCCAGTGATACATTGCACATAGATGACCCCCAGCAATGTGGCTGCAGCTGTATCGCAGACCTCCTGCCAACTACTGCCCCTGAGGAGCATGGAGTGTGGAGTTTGGATGCTGATGTAAATTAGGTTGAAGAGCCAAATAGAAGCAGTGTCACTTTAGCATGAAATTTGGCTCCAAAATGTTTGGATTTTTCTCTGAAAACTTCATTGTTATCTTTTTTTTTTTTTTTTTTTTTTTACTTACAGACAGGTGTAAGATCAAATAGCACTTAAATATTTGTTCCCAAAACAGGACTACATGCTTAATGACTGCATAGAGACAGTCTCAGAAGTGATTACTACATAATTTGTTTAAAAAAGTAAAACACAACAATAATGTGCAGAAGGGCAGGAGAAGTCTAAAACTTTTTCTTTTCTTTTTTTTTCTTTTTTTTTTTTTTTTTTTTTTTAATACAGCAGCTGCATCATAGCTAGGATTGGCTGTAAAATTTTCTGGGTTTGATTTATCTATTTCTCCTCGGATGAATGCCTGGTTGAATACTGTTACCATGTAAAAGACACAGCAAAAAATACTAAAGATGTAAAATGAGGTCAAATTGATTTGGACATTAATTTCTGAATCTTTAGTTGTATATAGTTTTTCAACCTTAATGTCATATAGATACAGTTTTTACAGTATTTATGTGTGTTGTATTAGACAGAAAGAAGATGGAGATGAAGGAAAGAGGTAAATAGAAACAAAGAGCTGGTGGCAGAGAGAAACTTGGATTAAAGTTCTTCTTCCCTCCTAGTTAAATTGCAAGTATATTCTGACGTAGATGCCGGTAATGCAGTTCTTGTACACCTCTGAAAAATGCTACATTTCCACTGAAAGTTTATAGTTATAAAATGGACAGTCATGACAGCAGCTGGACCTCCTGCTCTGGCATGGCTGCAGTGACTTGTTCCTGACCAATATAAGCATTTATTAGTGCCAGCATGTGAGATGCCAGGGGTGAGAAATTGCCTACAGACCATGGCACCCACTCTAGGACTAAATTTTGGGCATTATCAAACCCATTCCCCAAGGAACCCAGGCCAAAAAAGGCAACAGCAGGCAGCCCTGAGCACCTGAGTGCCCAAGCAGGGCAACAAGCTCCTCTGCAGCTGCTCAGCCCTCTCTCAACGGGCTGACTATCCAGTTTACGCTGGCAGCTTTGGTAAGGCAACCTTTTCATCATATGCCCCCAAACCAGACACCAAGTAGGCGGACTATATCCCAGAGTCTATGCATATAGCAGAGCAAATTTCTTAAATATAGCTCCCCATCTGAATACACATGCGGCATTCCCCCTTGTAACCAGTGAGCTGCGGAACACTGCTGGCTTACCCCCACGGAGCTGGGCCTCACATTTATGGCCAGATGTGAGCCATAAATGATACATAACAGCAGGAAAGTGATCCTTAGAAGCCAAGTTATCCCTTTATATAGCCACAGTTTCCCTGCCTGAGACCACTGTTTATGTCCTTTGCCTGTGCTGCTGCGGGTGAGCTATACTTAGACGTCCTAAGGGAGCATCTCCCACGTCCTCTGGCCAAACCTGCAGACATCTCTGAGCCCAGAGGGATGGGGATCCGGCACTGAGCAGGAAGCAGATGTGGGCTCCATGGGAGGCCTTGTTCAGCTTGCCTGTTCCTTTGGTTAGAAAATGAAAAAGCCATGGCACATGCAAGGTCAGTGTCCTTGGGAGCTCTCAGCTTCTTTGGAAGAGAGGAAGCAAAGCCACTCTGTCACCCATGGCATCTCCTTTCCACTTCAACGCTTAGGGCTGTGGCATAGCTCAGGCTGTCTGAATGGTGGGATGGTGGGGCTTAATCTTTTTACCCACTCCCTCCTCAAGGAAATGCCCCTCTCAAATCATGGTTATCTGGGAGTTAGAGGAAAAGAAGAATTTGCACGAGAGTTGACAGAGTGCCTTCGGCCTTTCAGACAAAAAAAGTGAATATGCTGCTGTCACTTAGACCACAGGCTGCATTTACCTCTCCACCTTTTGGAGAAAGGAGAGACTTCTCCAAAAGAGAAAGGTTAATGCTTGTAGTCAAATGATCTACAATTAAAAATCTATGCGTTAATCCTGTAGACTCAAACCACAACCAGAATGCATCTCAGCTTGCTTAGGACAGAAGAAAAGGTATTTTAAGATATATTCATCACTGTGTGGGTTAGTTCAGACACTGTCCCCAGGGGAAGTACGGCATGACTGCATCATACTCACCCTAATGAAATCGAAAGAACAGGAGCCAATCATTAAATAAGAGGTAAACACAGAAAACGAGAAGAGGTGGGACATTGCCCCTTCTTTATGCCACAGAAAAGAAAGTGCATTTGCTGTGCTGCTGAGGTGTTTATCTCCACATATGATTAACTTCTGGCAAAGGTTGATCATCACTGTTTTCTGGAGACACACGAAGAGTCTGTTAGCAAGTAGGTCATGAAGTATGTTGATTTTAGCAGAGAGCAAACTTGCTTTATTGCTTTAAGTTTTCAGAAATTCAACCAGTGTCTGGCTGAGAACTGGTTTGGGTATTCTACACTCCAAAACAGATGTCTTTACTGGCATGTTTTTCTAGATGATTTTTCTGCTTTGGTAAACTAGCACATCCTCACTTTCTGTCAGTTTGAAAGATAAATCTCCTCCCATCCAGCAACATCCAACGTCCACAGGATTTCCTTAGCTCTTCTGAGCTAGGGAGAATTCACTCTACTACTACTGTAAAATGAAAATGCAAGCTATTTAATACTATGTTTCTAAATGGTCTGTATATGTGACTGCGTACATGCAAGAAATGTCTATACCACACTTAGCCTGCACGTGTCTATTCTGGGCTTTGCACCCAAGTTCTCTGTGAGGAAACAGCAAAGGACTCCTCTTTCTGGACTCCCCTGAAGCTGCAGCAGCTGCCTTGGCAACATGGAGGCTCGGGCTGGTCTCTGGCCTGCCCTCCACCAAACCCGGTGGGTACAGCTGATAAGCTCCCCTACTGTGGTGACTGCAGCCGTATGAACCTACCGAGACCTTACTGCCTGTGAAGCAACTTACGCTGCAGCTTCAGAAGAGACAAAAGGCCACAGTTTCTTGAAAAATCACTCAAACCCATCTACTTCCTGGCTGGTGAATGCTGCCACATTTACCTTGTTTGTAGGATGCCAGAATCAGGTTTTCATCTTCCACTTCAAACACTGTGTCCACGTCTATTTTCTTTTGGCTCAAGAGCTCTTCCAGTGTTTCAAAGTCATTGGACTTCAGGGCCTCGAGAAAAGCCTTTTTCACCAACTTTGCAGCTGCAGATCGAGTCATTTTCCCCTCTGTATTCTCTCCCTCTTTGTATGTCTCCTCCAGATCCATTTCCAAATATATTTGTTTGTGCTGTGAGGAGTAGTACACTGAGATCCCTATAGCACAGTTGCATGCTGAAGCTCCTGAAGACCAGAAGGTAATTTTATCACTTGGTCATGCTGATCTGCTTGTTCTATTTATATGATGAGCATTTCAGGCATCGAAATGCCACTCTTAGATATCACCACACTCTTTTTATGAAAGTGAGGACAGACACACTAGCAATAATACCCAAATAAGATTTATCTCCATGGACTTTTTACACATTAAGCTTCATTAACCACATGGTTATCTTCTGCTCCTGGCATACACTTACATTAAAAGACACTAGTCCCGGGTGTTGTTTCTCATCTGGAGAAGCACTCACACTTCCTTCCATCATTACCATTGCTGATTTATTGTCTGCAATGGGATGTGATACTCTGTCTGCAGATGCCTTGTAATTAGTGCATTTCAGAAAAAAAAAAAAAAATTAAAATCCCCAAGGCACTATTTCTGTGGGACATAGCTCACTCTTCCCCAGGACATCATTTGGCATGTTCGTCCTGCCTGCCTTCCTCCAGCCATCAGGGAGGCCTCCACAAAAGCCCCCATCACACAGGTCTCTCAGATACCCTGATCTGTAAAGCTCCAAGGGATCACTGTGTTGATCTAGCCCAGTTTTCTGTATAATACCCTGAGCAGCAGGATTTCCCTAGTTCGCTCAGGGGTGCTGCCACAAACAGTGCTCCCAGGAAGGAGAAATGCTGTGATGAGGGGGCTGCAGAGCTGAACAGCCATGTTTTGGGGTGGAGGACCTCACACACTGCAGGGGACTTGACATGCAAATTAACTCACATGCAAGTACAGGAGGCCGTATGAATCCATAGGATCTTCTCCTTCCCCCTGCACATTCTTCATCTAAATTCAGACCCTTCCCTATGCCCCAACTACTTTTTCCTTTCCCTTATAACCCCATCACCCACTGAACACTTCTCCTCCCTCCCTTTTCCTTCTCTCTTTGCCAGTCCTGTCCCTGTGTTGACAGCAGTCTACAATGGTGCAAACCCACACATGGACAGCACAAGCTGCTGCCATGCATCAGGTAGAAGTGGTTCGCACCTGCACCCACTTGGGCTACTGGATGAGACCATAGCTAGAAGACAAATGTCCACCCTTGATTTAAATCACCCAGCAAAGCAGATGCCACCACAACCATTATGAAGAAATTTTCATGTTTATCCTTCCTGGCAGTTTGGCTGGTAGGGAAATGTGAGCCAGGTGATACTGGAAGTCAGAGCAGCCTCTGTGTTCATAGGGTTTCCAGGGACCAGGCTCCTCAGGCAGCCCCATGAGGACCTGCAGGACCCCCGTCCATGGGAATGCTCACCAGATCTCTCCTAGAGCCAGTGCTCAACAAAGGTGTTACAGGACAGCAGTACCTGGAGTACTGTGAAATTTGTGAGTACCTTCTACATGTGTACTTTTGGATGAAGAATACTTTATACAAACTACTTCCCTGAGGTATTGCACTTTGTAATAGACACAGTGGGAAAGAAAATTGCTAACCCTGGTGCTATAGGTTCCAGGCAGCTCATCTGGGTATTTCTAGGCTTACTTAAGAGGAGAGTCAGCATCAGGCTTTCCGTACCTTTACATTCCCTCCTGCATGACTGCCTCCCTCTCACTTTGTTATTTTCAGTAGTGGATGACTCCACTTCATGATTTTAAAAAAGTGTTAATGCTCATCTGGCACGAGCAGAGGGACAAGATGTGAACTCCAGATCTTACGGGTTTCTTCTTACCTGCACCGTATTTTTTAAACTACTGTATTCCTGAAAAGTCATGGATGCATGAAGCACTAATATGTGGCTGCAATCAGTTGTTCACCTCAGCGACACTTTTTTGATTTCAAATGGACTAGCTTTTCTTCTATCATCTTTCATACATAGTATTAGATGACACAAGGACATTCAATCTAGCTGTATACTTAAAGGATCATGCCAGCACATCTCCATGCTGGTCTGCTGCTTGAAGTTTGAGATGCACAAGCACGTTGCTGTAACAGATTACTGCACATCTGCTGATCCATCGTGCTTGCTCTTGGTTGACAAGCAAGGTGAAGTAATTTGTGATGGCTTGGCCCACAGTGAAAGAGAAAGCTGATTAAAATTACCTTACATCTGTCATGGTCCCAGAGGATGCCCAGAGACAGCACCTCAGACCAGATGACACACTACAACTTGCTCGTCTTCAGTAATTTGTGTAGCCCTGCTCTGACTCTCACAGAAATTTTTCTTAACACTAATGAGCTTAAAAGAGGAAAAGGAAAAAACTATAGATACCTATAGCCTTTATAGTTAGTGTTTTCCTGTAAGCTGCATTTGGGTCTAATCTTGAAAAACCTCCTCAGATGCATGCACAGGTGGTTTCAGTACAACTACATACAAGAATGAGGAAATGGTTTTATGTTTTACAGTGACAAACAATCACAAAAAGTTAGCTTGACTTTTTAAAGCATGATATAAGAATTTTTATTAGTTTGCCTGAAATATAGCAAAAAGTATATTTAAGAATACATAAATGCTGTAAGTCATTGGTGGGGCAAAGGGACCAGTTTTTAGTATGTATCTAAATTTTTGCTGTCATGTAATTTCCTAACGACTTCTCCCCCACCGTACCACAAGGTGGCAGTTTGATTTTGAAAGTCAAAACTGATGTCATCCAAGCCCCAAGGCTGCCGAATATCCTGAACATCTCACTGTGAAACAATAGCTCATCACTTGTTTAATCCAAATGACAGTACCAGTATTTACTGTATTTACAGGTTAGACTTGAGGCCACTGTGATGGGCACTGTACACTTACACACTGTATCCACTAAGAATACCTGGTTTCCACATTTAGGATCAATTGTCCAAATTACCCAGATAGCAGAAAGGCACATTTTTACTGGGGAGACAACTCCTGCCCCCAAGCTTTCCTTCTGCTCCACACAGTGCCACATGACATGCTTCTGTTCACAGGCCAATCCGCAGGCACAGGAACACCTGCTCCTCATGGGGACAGGCTGGATCTGCCCCTCCGAAGTGGTTACAACAGGTCAGAAGAACCAGGTGTGAAGGAGCACAGCAAGCAAAAGAAGAGCAGACAATGCTCTTAGGGTGCATAGTGCTTTCCACATCAGGCAATGCGACTGTCATCCCTGGCTTCTGAGCTGCTGAGGGCCCTTTCCATCAGGGTTATCACAGGTTTGTTCCAAAGTCCACTGAAGTTAAGGGAAGTTTCCACTGATGTCAGTGAGCCATGTCCTTTATAAGGCTGGGCACCAAGCAGCAGAGCCAGAGAAAGCTGCCTGGAGGTGAGTGCATAAGCACTATTGGGGTGGTATTATGAGAAGGATGATATGTGGCACAGGAGTTTGTATGAAAGTCAGAGTTGTGACTGCTCATAGAAGATGAAGACAGCCTTAAGGAGAAAATAAGAAAGGATATGCTGGCAGGCTGTGTCTCCTGAAGAGCCAGGACCCCTCCACTGGTGCTTGCTGATGCAGAGCAATGATCTATTGGCAGCTACATAACTCACAGCAGTGCTGGGAACAGCTTGAGCAGAGTTTTGGAGGTGAAAACCAACATCCTGAACTCTACACTGGGGCAGGCAGAAAGCCAGCAAAAGGAGAAATGCTCCAAAAGAATAGTAGTGATGCAACTGGTGCAGTGGAGGAGTTATTCCTAGCTGCAATACAGAAAAGCCTGCCAGCTCCCTGTGAGCTTGCTACTAGCCTGCCTATTCTGCAGCAACACTGTCCCAAAGGCAGAGCTGGTGGAGGTGGGTATGGAGAGCAGTAATAGATGCAGGGTCACCTACCTGCTGCTTTAGCAGGGTTGTTACAAATGTCCTGCCCCTGCCACTTCCAGAGGGGGCCTTGAAACATCACCTGCAACCTCCAGCTCTGAGCCTTGCAGCAGTGTATCAGCACACTTGGCTAGTGAGGTTTCAATTCTGCCCTTTCCTTCCCTCAGCAGGTCGCTGGCTAAAGCGGGTTGCTTAAGCAGTAGTAACACAGCCTCTGTGAGAAGCTGTCTGTCCTCCTCTGAAACTTTACATGTTAAGGAGGGAAACTTACTGAACATCAGATTTGTGGGCCAGAAGCAAAAAACAGATTCTTGAGTTAATCCCACACTTTCTTCTCTTCTGAACATTCATGCTTGTAAAAATACTGTTGCGGTAGTGATCACAATCCCCTCGCTTTGCTGTAGCATTTACAGCAGTAGGCCAAGTCTGCCATGCTGCTGCCCACTCTGTGGGTAGTATTGCCTTTTATATCCCTTCTGTTGCCAAGTATATCCTTTGCTTCCTCTTGACAGCTCTCAGTTCCCAAGCTTGATTAAGCACAACCCTCTTACTTATTCATATCACACATCTTTTTGCTAATATTAATATTGACTTTTTTTCACTGCTGTATGTCTTTCTGCCTGCTTTAGCCATTGCTATATTTTATCTAATTTTCTTCTTCCAGGATGCTGACTCTGAGTGTGAAGATTACATTAATCTTCCCCATGCTTCTTGCTTTATTACTTAGTAGGAAAAAAAACTCTTTAGCTGTGCCAGGTGCAAACTATTTTCTGCAGGTGCTCAGCTGTAAATCATCTTTTGAGAAAAGTCCTCTCTGTAAATTCATCCCTGTGGCTGGTTAGCCTGAAACCTTCTTAGTTTGGGATCCTCTTCTTGTTCATTTCTATTATTTCACTTCTGTTCTCATTTGCTAGGGATGGCGGGGCGGGGGGGGGGAGTCCTAGATCCTCAAAGGCATTTAGACATAAAACCCTTAAGTCACTGGAAGTCAAATTTCTAGGAGCTGGGAACCTATGTATCTGTGAGAGTCTGGGTCTTCTGTTTTTGTTTTCAGTAAAGCAAGTATAATTTAGGGATACGGATCAAGTGAGGTGCTTAAGCCTTAAGGTACATGAGTGTTACGAAACTAACGGTTGATGCCAACAATCCTGAATTTTGTTCTCATGGAACTTCATCCTTCCACAGGTTTCATTTTGGCTTTTATGCCTTCTATTTCCATCTTCAACCACAGGGATCCATTTCCTTCGTTCCTGCACATTGTTCTAACTCCTGCTATCAGTGTATTTATTAGGATGTCCAGAAGCTCAGGGTTTGATTAGCTATTGATGTTAAGGTGTTCATTGTTGAATTTAGGATGTTTTAAAATGAGGAATAATCTCTCAAAAATTACTACTAATATAATTATTAGATCGTTGTCCTATAAAAAGTATGCATAAAATGCACTTATTCTGCAGAACAGATAAAACAGTTAAATATCATATCTACCAAGACACAACACTTCCTTTTCCCTTTGATTCAAAGGGCATGAGTGTTGTAAACAGGATGCATGTACACAGACAGAAATTAAAATCAGGTGGACAATACTTTCAAGGCATGGATAAAACAAATCTTGCCTATCTATGCTTAGTGGAAAATTCTCATATTTTTGCAGCTTGGCATTGTAGTATCTGACAGTATTTAAACCAGTGAAGTTTTGCAACTAAACTTAAAATGTGAATCTTTTCCACTTCTTTCCTCCTGCTGAAGTGAGGCATAGGCCATGGGTTTAAATGAAGCCTGCAGAAAGCAGTTCTTTAAAGACAAGTGTTCCTTCACAGCAGCGAGACAAAAATAATTCATTGCCCATAGAAAGGGCCCCGCAGGCGGCTGTGTCTCTCTTCCCCTCTCTCATGCCCGGCTGCCTGCTGCTTGGCCGTGCTCCCTGGCAGGGCTGGCTGGGGCTGAACTCCGACAGTGGTTGGCTGAAGATGAGACATTCTCATCAGGCTCTTCCCAGCAAATTTTGCCTCACCTGCTGAAGCGAAATTTGTGCAGAGCTGAGACGATGTATGTGAGATGGTTCCTATATATTAAATTGTTTTCTGTGTATTAAATATGTGATACCTGATACCAGCTTCAAAAGAACATACGGCCTCCTTTAATTGGAGCAACCTAGCTAAGTTTTGAAATACTTGGAATACTTTACGAATAAGATAGTCTTAGAACCTGCTATATGTGATTAGATAGAAGGGAGTTTGGAGACACTGTATCCTTGAGTAGAATAAATAAGGGAAATGTACTAGAAAAAGCTAGGTTAGTATCAATAAGAGTTGTGTAACCAAGCCAAAAATGAAGTGAGCATGCCCAGAGACTGAGTTCAACCAGTGGACACAGTGAGGAAGACTGTCGATGACCACCAGAGGACCCTGGAAGACCACCGATGAGCATGAATGTGCATGTCTTAAGGACATTTGCGTATATATTAATGAGTTCAAAGAATAGTATGAATATGGTATTAATTTCCTAGAAATCTAATGAATATATTTTTTTTTTTGATTGCATATAACCCCTGTAGTAGAGCAACTCGGCGCGCACACTAGGTGGAGCGATCCCCTGTGTGCTTGGCACCGCAATAAAGAATGCCTGCTTTCTAAAACTACAAAATGAGTTTTAGAGGGTTCTTATACTACTGACTTATGGTATCATATGTATCAAATAAAGTGATGGGCGTTTTAGGATAGGCAAACAGCCAAAGCGTGAAAGGACCTCCTGTTTTGCAACTGCTCTAAAATGCCAGTCTTTTTGGAACAAAATATCAACGTACGAAGGAATAAGAACACACTCAGAAGAAGCTGTACTGGTATTCTTTGAAGAGCCATGAAGCAGCCTAGGAATAAGACTATTCCTGCTCTGAAGGACTAAATCTGAAGTGATGCCAGAATAAAGCATGTGGAAAAATTTGTTGAAAGGGTGGCATATGTGGAGCGGGAAGATGAGATATCATGAAATAAGCAGCACATTGCAAACAAAGCTGGATGCAGCGGTGAGGCAGACAGGGACGGTGCAGGTCTGCGGTGGCTGCATAATCATCCTGTGCCAGTATGGTTGTGCCAATGCTTTTGATGAATGCTTTCAATCTCTGCAGTTGCCTGTGATTCCCACCCTTTCCTGATAAATCAGTCACTGATACACAGCGGTTGGTTTGTTACATTTCTAAGCAACACTAGCTGTTAAGCTTGCTCCTTCAGAGTATTGCTGTCTACCTTCCCTGAATGTGACAGACCAAGTCCTTAGGTGCAGAAGTGACAATACAGTTACGTTAGTCTAAATCAGAATGTGCATATTAGATGCTGGTTTTATTGGTACAGGACTGGATAAGCCTTGCCGCAACTGCAGGAATTCCAGCTCTTATTGACAGATATCCAAAATTTATGTGAATGATGCAAGGCTGGCTTGGCCTCGATGCCTTTGTGAGGGGTGCAGAGCAAAGGGGGTGAGAAGTGAATCGCCTTTGTCAGAGTGGAGGCTGTACAAACAAATTCTTACATTGCAGAATAGAGCTCAATAGGTTGATTCACCAACCTGAGTCCATTAGTATAAAAGCCAAGAAAAGAAAAGCAAATATTTCTAATTTAAGCTTACAGTTGCCTTGATTTATACCAGTTATTAAAAGATTCCCTGAGGAAAGAAAATAACTAATGTTACCTTTTACCTCCTGAGCCTCTGAATGACTGAATCAGTAATATAGTAAAAACATCAACATCTTGTAGCTATTTATATTTTGATTCTCTGTGTATTGGTGTTTCTAACGTTATATAGAATACCTATCGTAAAATTATATTAACTTTAATGGGGTTTGAGTTCATTTACTAGATTTGTATAGAAAAATGTGCTTGCAGTATTAAAAGCATTTTATTTCCATTTAAAAATCTGTTGCCATAGTGACCAATCACAACTTTCTCAGTAGCTTTGTCTAGGAATTGGATGTAGACTTTATTTTTGCTTTGTTTTATTTTTTCTGCAGCATTTTCTGGGCCAAGTCCTCGTTTAACTCATTTTTATTCTTTTTATAGTCTGTCCTTCTCCAGCCATACTCTCAATTAAGTCAGTAAGAGTTCTGACTGAGTTTAAAATAAAGATCATGACTTGGGCTCTTCCTTTTAAATAACTATGTAAGAAAGAGGAAAATAAGACGCTGCATACTGCAGGCTTTCTTTATCACAACAGGCCACTCAGACCTAATAGAAGACCGAGTCCTGAAGTATCAAAAGCCTTGGGAGTCTGATACCTTTTAGTATCAATACAATAGTCATGTCAAAGATATGGTGGATTGCATCTAGAACTGAAAACCACTTGGAGAAAAGCCTTGATATTTCAAGAAGATTCTTTATAACTAACCTTTAAAAAAATCGACCCACTTATCACTCTGTTGCAGCCCAAATCTTGTCAATAATGTACCTCTTTCTGAGAAATGGTAACTTAAAGTGGTGCTTTTATTCCTGCTTGAAATATATATCTTCTCCAGGAGAAGAACAGGCTAAAGAGCCTGCACACCAGTGTATCCTCTCCTCATGAGGCTAGTGGAAGGTTTTTTCATGGGGAGAGGCAGTGAGAACATTTCTGAAGCAAGGTTAAGTAGACAGGGGAAGATGCAGTTACTCATTTTTGTCGTCAGCTTTCTCAAGACCAGACTTTTGTTTCCTTGATAGGCACAGAGAAGCATAAAAGAACTATGCAAAGATAGATACCAGCTGGAGTGAGATACCTGGAAAGATTGTGTGACTCTTGCAGCATGACCATGTTTAGATCAGAGAAGAAAATTTTTTTCCTCCTTTACCCAAACATAGACATCTACAGTGTAGACTAGACATCTGATTCCTGAGCTTGTCACATCATCTCCTGGGAGAGTGTGTGAAGATGGTTGTAGGGTGCCATTTTACTTTGAAGATGGAAATAAAAAACAGATAAGACATACTCTAGAAATACTAATTTTCCTCCATTAAGTATAAAGTAAGCCAAATATAATCTGGTTCTGTAGAAAGGTACTTTAAAAAGTAAATTATAGACGTTTTTCAAAGGCAGTAATTTAATCAAGATTTAGTTTAATCAGTTGATTTTTAGAATGTGTTTAGTAAAATTATGCATAAATAAAAGTTGATTAGTAAATAAGGTGTGTGCCATGATGATATTAGAAAAGACCTTCAAATACTGTGAAGAAATAGAACATTACTGTTTTTCTTTTATAGTTTAAATTTATTCTTTACCTAACATTCAAATTGAACTTGTGACACAAACAACTGTTGTGCTATTCAAGAGAGGAAAATGTTTTTCTTAATCCATCTAAATGCTCATCACTGAGTGAATGGCAATTGCACTGAAGGAGTTAGCCAGCTTGCAAATATGCCTGATTCTTGGAGGACAGTTCTGCAGAATAAATCAGAGAATTTCCTTTTGGAAAAAATCTTACTTCTTTTCCTTCTAAGGATATTTATTTTTGGTCCTTTTTAAAATGACCCAATAAGTGGCAAATTTCCCAAAACTCTAATTATATAATTCTGAATTATTTCCTTACAATTGTTACTTATTTTTCACATGTTAAAAGCTCTGAGAAAGTTTCTGCTCTCTGCAAAAAGTGACAGTAAATAGCCAAAGTGCTTGCAATCTAATGAATTCCAGACAAAATCTTTTGGGGAAGATTTCTGTGATAACAAGCAGTTCTGAGTGCTGTTTTGTAAATGAAACAGGGTGGTTCAATGAGCAAAAGCTAAACTGGGACAGAGGGGCCTGAATGTTTGGTTTTGCCCCAGGTCGGCCGTTGTTGTCTATGGGACTGAGTGCAGGGGATCCCTCAGGTGGGTGACGGATGGAAGGAGGCTTGTGGCATGCAGCAATGAACCCCCTGCCCAAACCCTTCCCTCCCAGCACCCAAAGCTTACCTGAGACCAGCAGCCTGGGGGACATACATGGTGTATACAACACTGCTGTGTTGGCAATTTAGTGGCACCTGCACCTAAAAGTGCCTGATGTACTTCTAGGGGAAGGAGATCAGTAGGAACATAATCCAGTCTTCCTGAGACAAATTCCTGAACCATCTCCATAAAGCACAAGAGACTTTAAGGGATTTTAGGACTTAGAGCAAAACTAGACTCTCGACAAAAAACTTCGAGGAAGCAGCAAGCAAGAGCTAGTCATGTGAGTCTCCAGCTCAGGATGTCAGGGATGATAGGTCTCCTTTTCTGCACTCTGGCTGAGACAACTTAAGTGTCCATGGTTGCATCTGACCTGCCATGCAGAGAAGCCCCTCGGCCAGCCCGATGCCAGCAGACTTATCTGTCCATATTTTCTTCTGAGCTTTGCAAAACACTTAGTTGCATCAGTGAAGACACTTTACACAACTCCTGAAGTTCCACCTAGGCTTTAAGGACGAGTGCTGATAGTTTCAACCATGTGCAATTTTACGGAATTACAAAATTGTGAGGCTGGGTTATCAGAAAATGTTAAACCAACAACTTTTGAAGCTACTAGTATGAAAAAAACACCCCACTTATAAGGATAATATAATTTAAAAAATCAGAATGTACATATTGGGATGAGACCTTAGTAGCAGACCACAGGAACATTTTAACAGGTGGTACATGAGTACTCTACAGCCTTCTGATTGTTGTATATAAGATTTCTAAAAGGTGAAGGTAAACAAACTGATTTCTTGTTCATTGTGCTGAAATTTATAGGTCAAACTAATGTGGTCAAAACTCAGAATGCAAGATGTTCTGCACTGTGTATACCTCCACAGAGTGATCAGAAAGTTTAAGCATCTCTTAAAGATGGTAAACAAAGATTTAAAATATAATCATTGCTCCTTTCTTATTACAATATAGAAACTCGCCTTAGCTTTTAGAGTTCAAATTTATGTTCATTAGAACAAAATGTGGACCACAGGAAAAAAATCAGGCAATGTCTCCTAAAAAGTTGTTGGCAGCCAAATTGTAATAGTTTTGATACCACATAGCTCAAGCTGTGTACCTGCTGGAGGGCTGCTGGGACCAGCCACCCAGGGTACTCCATGGAGATGAGGAGAAATATCAGGGTTTCTGGGTGTGAAACATGGTACACTCCACTCTGCACCTTCTAGCTTTTCTTTGTGTTTTCCCTGTGATCATATCAGGCAGAAAAGACAAAGTCTAGCTTCTTTTCTAGAAGATCCATCACAGCCTAATGGGATTCATGCGCAACCTGTTCTTGAGCTGAATTAGGTTGAGTAGGGTGGATGTCCACATCTGGCAGTGCTCTATAGCACCCCATGAGTGCCTTCCCTATCTGCCACTCACATGCTGTGTCCTCCACAAAGGCAGAGTGCATAAGGGGTGGTTTTGGATGCTACAAAGGCTTTGGCTCCACCAAGGCCACACTCTTTGCTACTTGGCACATGTTTGCAGAGGAGGGGCTATGATGTAGCAACTCTAAATGATTTCAGTGAGTGTTGGATTAGCTCCTAGAGTCTTTTTCATATTATCTGTTCACAGTTTATGCTTAAAAGAAAAGTAAAATAGCTTATGAATCTACATGAATTATACCTTTGTATGGTTCTATACTGTTATAATAGTGTACATTCATATATATCCATATACTGTTATACCTGAATGAAAGTATTTTTAAAGCTATTAAGAACATAACCACAAATAGGTAAACTGTATTTAGCTGTGTAACTGCAGGAATCTTTTGGCTTTTTCAGACTTACTTGAATATAATTTAGACAGCCTCTTCTACAGTGATAGTATTGTTTTCAGTTTGCTCTTATTGCTTAAGGAAATCTTAGCTGAAAGACTTTACACTTTATTTTCATCTTAATTCCAGTGGAGGGTGGGTAATCATACTCTGTGTAAGGAACAAATGTTAGGAGCATACTCAATATTCTTTAGTTGTCTGTCCCACCCTATATACCCAAAGGATTAGATAATAGTATTTTTGCAAGTCATAACTTTATGACCGTATATTTGGTTTTCAGATAATTTTACCAGAAGGGTTTGAAAATTCAGAAAACAAATCTGGACGCAGACAAAACCAATCAAACAATACCTGTGTAAAGTTCTTCCCACTGAAAGCAATGATAAGGACATGTCATTCCCCTTGCTTGTGCTTAGGCAGGCTCACGGGCTGGGTTTGCAATAACTGAATCTAACTGCCAAATAACTTTTAAGACTGCAGTTACCCAAAGCTGCCAAAAAATGTCAGTGAAGTTGATTCTGTTACTTCTAATGCCCTGACTCTTCTGTCTTGGTCTCCAAACTACTTCTCCTGCTAGGGGTGTTTACCATGCTAAAGGAAGTGGCTGCTAGTTACAAGGCTGCTTTCAGGTTTGTAAATACTTTGCTCTGTACACTGGTAACAAAATTAATAGTGTGGATGTGTGTGTTTTTACCTATATATATGATCTCCCTACCACAGCAATTCTGGCTTCTCTCTGCATCTGTGATTCCCTCGCTGGTGAGGGAGAGACTTCAGTTCAACCTCAGTTCAACCTTCCTGACCTCCCCTCACAATACCCCTTGCTTCTTCCAGTGTGACCACAGCTGAACATGAGGCTGAACATGAAGCAACCTACATGGTAAAAATGTGGCTCAGCCAGCTTGGTGCACACAGGGTGATCAGGCCAACTAGAACTACCAAACCCCCAAAGCCAACTCACCTGGAGGTGAGGAAGTTAATTTGGGTCTCTCTGCTGCTCTCGCTTGCCTGAAACCCCAAATATTCTAGCCACATATTGCATATAGTCCCAATCTGCTTGTACAGTTTCAGGTTGTGGTCACCATCCCTCTAATCAAGAATTGTTCCCTCTAATCATCTCTCTAACCAAGCAAGTGTTTTCCACAGCTTTAGAATTGCTCACTCCACTAGAACAGTCTGGTTTGAAGGTCTCCTTACCTCTGTGTCACATAAGAGACGCCATAGCCAACACCTACACTCACATATTTGAAGCAACTCCAGTAACACCAGTACCAGGACTTGGAGTTGTGAGATAAGGTTAGATTAATCTTGGTGGCATTATGCTGGATTTATACTGATGTAAATCTGAAAGTAGGTGGGGGTATACATGTAGGGCAGTCCAGAAAGTGAGAAACCAAATGTAGGAATCAGAGTCCATGAAGAAATGTGCACTTCTATGTTCATTCAACACTTCCATTTCCTTCTGTTTTCTTCATGTTTCATGGTGCCAATAAAATTTAAGAATCCTGCATTTTATAAATAAACTTTGTATACTAAAACTCTTAATCACACTTGTATTTTGCTGTTGCACACAACATCAGAACATAGTGTGTACAATAGTTTCCCTTGTTTGTTACTGTCTTTATAAGTCAAGGCTATTTCCTCCCTTCCTTTGTGTTAAAGTATTCCGAAATCTTTTGAAATTCTAATTCTCACTTTGTATCTTTTTACTGAGTTATTGTATCCTGAAAATTCACCTCTTGTGGTCTCTTTTCTGAGAAATTTCCCTGATGTTTGAAATGCATAAATAAATAGGGTTACCACAGGAGTAATGCTTGATTAGGCATATCCCTCTCATTCCTTTCCCATGTCATTGGGTTGTTCCACTTCAGTGAGAGGCTGCAATGGTATCTGTGCATCATCCCTACCACAGCAGCCAGCGGTGACCCTCCTGTGTTGTGAAACTAATGCCACAATTGAAAATCAGTGTTGGTTTCCTACTTGTAAGGTTGCGTTCGACTGTACTTCACCTTTTACCCCAGAACAAAGCTATGTGCAACGCTTTGCCTGATATGGGCACCAATGCTCACACCAGTGCAGCTAAGCCCACAAGAATCTTTGCCAGTGGTTAATATTTGACAGTAGTTCAAATGTCAGTGCTCAGGACATTGTCCTGAGGTTTTTTTTAATCTGCAAGGCCATAAAAGTAGTGCACATGGACTAGGCTGAGACTCAAAGCAATTGTTGTGTATCGCCTGAGAGTCCTACTCTACGAAAGGGTGATGATGACATGGACACGGCTCTCCTTTACTTGTGTTTGAAGTCAGGAGCCTCCTTCGTTTCATACACAGCTTTAATCTTTCAAAAGCCACATGGCCCTCTCACTCCTTTGCAAAACAGTTATCAGTCATGGTGTTTGAGGCATTTACTGCCAAGATAGCAATATTTTACCTGCAAGAATTAAGTATTGTATTGCCAAGGCACACTACTGGATCAGCATGCTTCTGCCTGGAAATAGACAGCATTATTTGCTTTATGCTTGTGACGAGGCTGAGCCATGGCAGTGCAGTCAAAGCCATCAGTAATATTCTGCACACCCAGCACACTGTCAGCAACAAAGGGCAGAGTGCCTGGGAGGACCACTCTGACTTTCGATTTAGCCTGGCTTTTCTCCAGTTTAGCAATTCTGCCACCTGTAAAATAATTAAAGCAGCTCCCTTCACTGCTGCTTCCAGACGCAGCAAGAAGTGCTGCTGCGTAAAAGACAGTAAATAAAAGTTAGGCTAGGACATAGCCTTTACCTGGCGCTGTTTTTGACAGTGACATGTTCTGACATCTTGTCATCACTGAGAACATTTGCATTACCTCACACCATCATGCAATAAGCAAAACATGCTCACAAACTTATTTGGACATCCAAATTTATGCAGGTGTCTCTGGGCTGCTTGTAGCTGACAGTGCTGGAGTCTTTGGTTAGCTCTGCAAATGCCAGGTAGAGACCTTTGCTCACTTTCAAGTAGGACAAGGCTGAAAGCCAGATTGTTTCTGCAAAAGCCTTTTCAACACCCTCACCAACAAATCCATTGATGTCATTTTGACATGAATTTTTCTCAACAGTTGAGAAAATCAATACACCTTGGAGTCACCGCAGGAATGTTTTTACCTTTTCCTTTCTAAAAGGCACTATGCATCTGTATTCTGAATCCTTTGAGGTACCACCTCTTTATTAGGTAATTATGGTGAACTCCAGTTTTCTAACTAGTTGGTGACACTGCATGTATGTATAGTGGTAGGGTGTGAGCAGGGACTTTGCCTTGCCCTGTGGCAGCTGCTCAGCAGCTGTAGGATTCCCTGCTCCCTGCTTTGGAATGGGGAGATGAGAAGTGGTTTTTAACTCTAGCAGAGCTGAAGCATGCAGGGTTTAAGAAACTGCTGAGTTCTTTGAGCAAGCCATCTGCAATTGCCCTTTGATCAGCTAACAGGGTTAAAGTGATTTTAGGTCACAGCCTTTGTAGAGAATCTTGTAACTTCTATGATCGGCAACTTTTGAAGCTTTTCTCCTCATCTTTCAGTATGCCTTGCTTGTGATTTTTGCCTGGTTTTGTGCCTGCCAGTTTTTATTTTTACCTGAAGCTGGTGCAGCACCTGCAAGTCAGCAGTGATCTGATGCACACGCCCTTTTCATTAACCTAGTCCTAAGATCTGCATTTGGCAAAACTGATAAGTTCTGTTTAAGATCTCATTTGTCTCTCTTTGTAACTTTCCGCACTGTGTTGACATCTTCTGCTTGTTTCTACAGTTAAACAATAGCAACATTGAGGTTGGTCTCTAGTTGCTTTCTCTTGTCTGCCTTCTCTCCATGCTGCATGTCCTCTTCTGGATTTGATTCAATATTTGTAAAGCAGCTCTGGGTCAATGAGCGCTGTCTGACTCCTCACAAGTCATTGATCGGATTTGCCCGCAATGCCCTCCATAGCTTGGGTCCCTCAGAGCCCTCCATAGCCTGAAGGCTCTAGTTAATACTATCATGTCTGTATTGTAGGCTTCTCTATTTAGTCAAATCAGCCCAAAAATGCTCTAGAATAATATTCTGGCCTTTAATCTTTAGTGTAAATCCATTGTAAATACTTTGGCAATGCAGATATCAGTGAATTTGCTTCAGATTAACATCGGTATAAGAGTGATCAAAATCTGGATAAAAAAGGAGCTTCAGCTTTTTTAAAGTTTGTTCGGTAAAACACATTGTGTTTCTTTAATAACTCAAGCATGATGCATTTTGAAATAATTTGCTGTAAAATCCAAATCTGTGTGTACATATCTTCTGTACCTTATCTCTTAAAAAAGATGATGGTATGTGAAAGAGAAGCACATGTAAAGGCATATCTTCCACAAGTGAAAGATTTAAGACTTCCGAAGTTTTTGGTAGAAATTATTCCCTTTATCTTTAGCCATGTAAATGCTACCTTCTATTTTCTTAGCAAGTTGTCTAACTTCCCTCTATCATGAGTGTAGAGAGAGAGAGAGAGGGAGGCTAGGCATCTACGGAGTGCTACTTGTCCTACTTCACTCATGCTTCTCCTCATGGAATAAATGCACACTTGGACGTGTTAAAGCGGGATGCTTTTCTTTCCTTGTCTATAGAGGAATTTAAATGACTAAATTAGGATAAGACTTATCCTGTCTTCCTGCTCTGCTCACTTCTTCCACTCCCAGGCTTGGTACATAGCCCTCTACGTAGCTGATTACAGGCACACAACTCATTCCTGCTTTTAGTCATTGTACTACATGGCAGGAGGTCACTTCCAGGTCTGTTCTGAGTGCCCCAAAGGCAAAGAGCTCAGGGGAATTTGTAACAGACCGAAGAGCAGCCATGTGATTCGAGTATTGTTGCAGCCACGTGTTTTCTAGCATTGCTGCAGACACTCGGCCAGCCGGTGGGGTGCTGGGGAGGGGAAGCCGCAGCGGATGCTGACAGTGCCAACGGGCAGACCCCAGGCTGCCTGGGATCCTGCTGAGGAGGTAAGCTGCTGAGAAAACCAGGCTCGTTCTTCAGTCGAGGGTGACTTGATGAGCAGTGATTCCAAGGGAGATTCACTCCTTCTAGCTTCAGGCATCTACAGAGCAGTTTTCTGCACTTGAATTAGTCACTGTAGTCACCTTCTCCAATGAATGCAGAAAAATGTCCACTTCTTAGGGAAGATTTCTTCATCTATTTTAGACACCTTTCATATGAACGGCTACCTCAAAGTAACTCTTTTCTTGCCCTGACTATACAGGGTGCCTAGGGCACCTACAGGGCTCAACATCAGCGAAAAATATGGTAAAAGCTCAACTCACTTCAAGGGAAGACAGGAAAGTACTTGAAAGATAGATCTATTAGGAGTCATTAAATAGGTAAAGCTCATCATACTGAGCTGAAAATAATTAGGAGCTGGGAAAGAAAGTTGGGAGATTTATCCAACCTGCCCCCCATTTCCTTACTCTTCCCTAAGCCCCTGCCTACTGCTTCTGTTGGCTTTTGAGCTAGATGAACCCTTAGCCTGACACAGTATGGCCACTCTTTGGATCTTATGACCAATTCTGATGTCTGCATCTCCCCTGTAGACATTTACATTTTATCAGATGAATTGCACCCACCTTGTGCCAAAAATGAGACCCAGACTGTAAGCAGTTTGTGCTCTTGCAAATTAAACTGTGGTGTAAACAAATATATAAAACAAATGCCAACAAAGCAGTGCTGCAGCAAGCTGAGTTAAGAAATCATTCTTATGTAAGCCTTTTCACACTATTGAATGATACATTCAAAATAAGGCACAACAAGTTTCATGTTCTTATCTAAGCCATGGAATACATTTTCGAAAGGTACTTGTGTTCATAGGGAAGGTGAAGCCCATGGCTTTAGGATTGGCAGCATTAATAAATGGTAGTTCTGAACAGTGGCTATTGAACTTTATTTTGTCATCCCAATACCCCAAAACTTTAAACACTGCTTCCCACCCATCCCACCACGTACTTCTAGGATTGCAGCAGACTTCATTGGAGTGAGATTTGTATGCACTGGGAAAAAAAAACCCTGACCCCTACCCCTGCCAAAAAAACCCCATTCCCACCTACCTATAATTCCAAAGTAATCAAGGACCAGAAAGAGGAAAAACGATATTCCAAAAACTGAGGGGGGGGGGGGAATATTTTAGCACTGTTGCCATAAAAGGCACTAATGACCTGTATTTCCTCCCCTTCCCTGCCATGGTTTGCTTGAAGCATTACTGCATATGGAGCATCTGCTTGGCCTTGAGGGCAAGGGCAAGAAGAGCAGAGAAGCACTTTTTAGTGATTTCTCAGTCATTCAGAAGGGTGCAAAGGAATGTGAGCCTTGCAGGTGAGGGCATTCACCGTGCAGAGAAGGGAACGATAGCTGCTGAGGGAGGGCATCGACCTGGCAAGGTGTGTTCCCCGAAAAAGCAGAAAGCACAAGGAGGCCAATGCTGCAGCTGATGCAAAAGCAGACTGCTGCACGGGGGACCTTGGAGCCCCAAAGTCAGCCACGGCGGGTTCTGTAGCCCTTCTCCTGCATGGAGAAGAAAGCTGGTGGTGGGAGAGTGGCAGTGAGAGCCAGCATCGTTTTTCTGGGAAACTTTGCTATTAGCGCACAAGTATCTCAGTGTACGGGTATCTCAGTATAGAGGTGTACATGGAGTATTTGTACATTCTGCATCACGCAGTCTTTGTCTAACACATGTATTTTTAGACAACACATACATATATATATTTTTTTTAAAGAACAGAATCTGGAACTCGGTCCACTTGCCCTTCGCGTGGGTGCTGTAACACGGAGCCTGCAGAGCGGCACCGACTCTGCCCCCCTTCTTCTGCCGTTCGCCCCCCGCCCTTGCCCCCGCACCTGCAACTTGTTGGCCGGGGCAGTGGGGTGACAGAGCCGCGAGTGTAGGGAAAGTTACGCGGTTTTCCGCCGTCGGCCCGGTGTGCGGGTGCGGGTGCGGGTGTGCGCGCGCTGCCGGCGGTGTGTGCAGCGCCGTGCGCCGGGGGCGGCCCGGGCCGGCGCGGCGGGGCGGGACGCGGCGGGGCCGGGAGCGGGACGCGGGGAGCGCGGCCAGAGGCCATGGGGAAGCTGCTGGTGGTGGCTCTCGTCGGGATAGCGGCAGCCTTGGCGGCGGAGCGGCTGCTGGCCTTTCGGTGAGCCGCCCTTCGAGCACCGGGCGCGGGGCGGGGGTCCGGGGGAGGGGAGGGGCGGATAACGGGGGTGCGGGCAGCCGGGGGGTACCGGGGAAACTCGGGCGGGATGGGCTGCGGGGCGTCGGAGCTGGGGGTCCCGGTGCCGGCGGTGCGGGCTGGGCCCGAGGCGCCCCCGCGGGTGGGGGGCGGCGGGTGCACCCCACCCTCCCGGCTCCCAGCACGGAGGCGCTTCGGCTCCTTGTCTGGGGCGTAACTTCAGCGAATAGCTGCCCTTGCACAAGCACGGTTGCAGCCAGAGGGGAAGGGTTAATCATCATCACCATCATCATCGCTATCATCATCATTATCAAGGGAACCAGTTTTCCCCAGAGGAAAACCAGGCACTGGTTTGCTCAGCGGTGCCCTTCTTACCCTCCGACAGGCATAAACTGACTTCAGGAGCGTTTGTCCAGCAGAAATGCCCTTTGCAGTAAGGGGGATGTGAAATCCTCCCCAGGCAGATGCTGGGGTCGGGGGGCCAAAGGGAGAGGATGCCCTGGGGGCAGGGGTGCTGGTACCTCTGTTTTTGCAGAGGCTGCAGTTAACAGGGATGTGCCAAAACCAATACCTGCGAATTTACCTCATCTCCTGCCGATTGGCCAAAGAGTAAGTGGAAGTCAGGTTGCCAGAAACTTGCGTTGTTGTCTACCGAAGCTGACCTCTGGATAACAACAGCCCCTGTGTACATGAGGTTTCCTCTGAAGGAGCAGAGACTTCTGTGATCATAAGTTGGGACCTCACTCGCTGTGAGCTAAAATGCCCAGCCATATCATGCTCCATACCATACACCTCATATCATGAGGTGTGAGTGTGGACACTGGTGGCACAGCAGCTTCTGTCCTGAAAGCTACTAAACACGTAACTGGATGGTTCAGGTCGGAAAAGTGATGGTGAATTACTGTGTTGCAAGGCAGCTACGTTGTTGTAATTTTGCTCCCATTCACAAGGACTCCAAATGCCTGACTTGAAAGCAACGACATCCAGCTAATTGATCTTTAGGTGGATAGTAATTGTAGCTAATTACAGAAGGAAGGCTATACTCCCTGGACCCAGGTACCTCACATAGATGAGTTTGCATCTGGCACTAAATCCCCCGCAAGCGTTAGTGATAACCACAGTGGTTACAGGACGCTCCTGCCCTGGAGTTGCACAAGCTGGGATGGCGGAGCTGGAAAACACAAATCTGCTAAAGCAGAATCTCCTGACAGACGCAGGATCCCCCCAGACTCTGTAGCTCTCTGTGGGTTTTTCCTGTGTGCTGTGTTTTCAGCAAGCTGCAGCGTAGCAGTGGTCTTAAGACAGTTGCGGAGTTTGGAAACACACAACTTCAGATAAAAAAGTACTTTAAAATCATTTTGTACAGCCTTGAGAGGAGAAGTTGTGAGTAACGTCAACTCTTGCCAGGCCTCCCTGTTATCCATCCCCCACCCGGAAGGCAGGAATCCAGGAAAGACTTTTTGCTGTTCCTTCTGAGTTTGATATATTGTGTCTACATAGTATGGCACAAGAATCCCTGAAATGCTTAGAAGATAAGGCTTGAAGAATTATAACAAATCTCTTACAAATTTAATTCTTCTTAAATCAGGTTTTTTTATGCATCTGTTGTACTGTCGATAGCTACCAAATGGACTTGAGTAGGGCTTGGGCAGCAGAAAACAGGTGAAGTTCTTGTGTGTTACCCACTCAAATCACACCAATTCCCCTACTGACATTTTAAATTGTTAATTCTTCTCCGAAGAAAAGTCTGAGCTAATCTGTATAATTTAAGTGTGAAATATACTGTTACTCTTTTCCTCAGAACAATATGCATATGATATTATTGTTCATATATATACACACATAATGTTATAATTTCATAACACTCTATACCGATATGGTCCTCAGCTTGCACGCTGTGTTCAAAACAGCAGTGTGCTTCCAGAAAGATGCTGACAGTTTGAAAAGAATTGGGAGCAAAAACAAAAATAAGAGGTCCTGTCAGGAAAAAAAAACCAACCCGAAGATCTGGGACTGGTTAGTCTAGAGAAGAGGAAAACTGAAAGAGAGAGATGTCTTTGAATATGCAACAGGTTGCTGCTGAAGGAAAGGGAATGCCTGTGGTCTGTGTCCCACGAAGTGGGACAGAGGGGTGGAGGGCTGAAACTGGAAAGAGGAACGGTGTGGGAAAGGCTGTGCACTGGGGTTGCACCAAGTAGCAAAATTCCCATGTTTTTTTTGAAGTTGCATCCCCCACAGTTCGCAGGTCCACGGTGGTTTTTGTAAGGCCAGTTAGTTATCTAGGCCATCTCGCTTAGTGGTTAAGGCTGTCTGAGCTAGACTAACTGACTTATTTTGGAAAAGCCTCTATACACACTGCAGGCTCATGACCAGTGTCCTCTTGAATTGCTCTCATTTCAGCCCATGAAGTGTTTCCCTGGGAATACTGTCGGGATATTGTCATCCCTCATTGGCTGCTGGCTGAGTTTCTGCTGTGCTTTGGGCGCTGGGTGGCCTGCAGTCTGCCCAGGAAAAGCTGATGCAAATAGGAAAGGAAAAAGCCCCAAGAAGGCAGCAGTGCAAACTTTGGGCATGGTCACCCCAAGGCAGCCTCTGGGGCCTGGTGGGTTCAGCTGTGCCGGGATGCTGGGGTGGGACAGGGGAGCTGATATCCCTCCTGTGCTGCTTGTGGGCTGGCAGCTGCTGTAATTTGCTGTCAGGGCTCCTCAGCTGGGTGAGAGGGCTTGGGAGAGTTTAACTTGGCTCCTTTCCCTTGCTGTCCTCTACCCTTTTTGCCCTTTTCTTTTTTTTCTGGCCTCATGCTATCAACCTGTGTCAATGATACAGCACTGAAGCAATTTAGAATTCATAATTAAGTGATTAAAAAAATGCAGGACTGACATACCATACAGTGCTCAGCTGTATTGCATATTTTTCATAGCAGACTGATACTGCTGTTTAGTTTATGCCTAAAACTATAACATAAACATAGCTAGGTTTTGCTATGGGATCTTTGCATTTGGAATTTCCTGTGGTTGGAGCAAGTACAGCCTCAACACGGGTGTATGATAGGCATGCAAAGGAGTAAGTACATTAGTTTGAAAGCTTTCTTTGGGGAAAAAAAAAGAAAAAGAAAAAAATATTTTAGTACACTAGCTTGACATTTTTTACACAGAAACACAACATATTTGCTTATGGCACTGTGGGCCACCATGGTCAAACACAACAGTCCTGGTGGTGAGGTGTCTTTAATGTAGATTTGTAGACAACTTGGAATGGAGAAGATGGAGAAATAAGAACTAATGTGTAGGTACCTGTCTGTATCTGCTTGTCCAGTAAAGCATGAGCCAGAGGTCAAATTCTGTGGGTATTCAGGAATGATACAAGCACTGCTGGAGGATAATGCTCCAGGTGGGTACCAGGAGAGAAGAGGAAGGGACAGGGTAATTGCGGAAAATCGTACTACCAAGTGCTACCTGTTGTTAGGAATGGGTAGTCCTGCCTTGCAGTAACACCATTGCTACTTTTGAAAGTGGACTAAGAAATGAAGAAAGTGCAACCACTGGTGGCCTGGTCACCTAAAATAGCCAGTGGGTTGGGGTAGAAGGTCGCCCTCTCCTCATCTGAAATACTCGTCCTAACTGCAGGCTGCTACTATATTCAGCCACTATAGATGGCTGAAACCTGAAGAAAGTGTGGCTATGTTATTTTATCACTTGAGCTGTGGTGAGTCATGAAAGCTTGTTGCTGAAGCTCATGAACAAAGTCAGGTTCCTGAAGATATTTGGTGTAGGAGAATCACTTAATCCCTGGACGTGTGTAACCATCGCAGTGATTTGGAGTGCTGTTGTCAGTTCTGGGTTTTGCTTATTCAGTATTTTATGGCTGATTTGTTGCTCCGATATGGCAGACAATAAAACTAAGATAAAGCTACGCTAGGAATGTTACCTGTTTTAAAACGGGCTGTGTGCTGTTAACCCTCCTCTTTCCTCTTGCAGGAACAGACTCAATGCTTCACGGGAAATAGCCCCAGTAACCCTCCCGAACTGTCGGCTCATTAAAAGGATCGGTACGTGCTCAAAATAACCGAGTGCATTGCTTTTGTCCAGCCTTATTTTGAAACTGCTTCTTAAAGCCAGCTTCCAAGCTGGATCCTGAAAAGAAAGTGCTAATTTGACTTTCATTTGTTACTTGGACTTTGAGGTAGGGAGAAGCTGCAGGAAGAAAATTATACTGAAAAACTAGCTAGTTTGGTATAATACTAATTTGCCTTTGGTATTTAATATTTCTGTTCCTGTTCTTGAAAATGAGTACCTTGCAAACACTTCTCCTTTGCTCAGCCACTTAGGAAATTATTTGGCTTTTAGGTGAGGGTGTGCTGGCTTTTCAGGCAGGTACCTACAGGTGGCTGTCAGCTGGTGACATCTGGAAGACAGGACATGCCGCAAGGGTGGAAGCTTTGGGAGCAGGCATGTAGCGAAGGAGCAGCTGCTAAATGCCAGCCAGGATCGCTTGCCTTAGTGCCTCATTTTGCAGAGATTTAGGAGCGGGCTGGTACCGCACCATGCAAACAGCAGGCAGGAGCTCGGTGCGGTTGCACAATTCAGCTGTGTGGTTTCAAAGAGCAAAGGGTCATATTTGTCATCCTAGTCCGGTTTGCGAAGAGGTTTAACAGAGTGACTGAAATGTTGACATTGTACTTTGGGTCATGCGTTTAGCCCATGGCAATGTTTCTGTCTCATCATTTCTCTCCCTTTAGGGTAACCAAAGTATAAAATGTATAGTTTTAAAATTGATCACTTTATTGGGTCTCCATTTCCCCCAAATTATAATTTTTAAACTTAATACAGGCTTAATGGTGGGGGGTTTCTCCTCCTTAGTATTTTTGGAAATGTCTTGAATTCTGTTGAAATTTGCCTGGATTTTGCATGTGTAAAATGTCATTGGATGAGCTTTAAGAGCCTTGCCTTTGAGCTTGCTGAGTCACTGTGTTGCTTTCATAAATCTTTCCTCTTCCTTGTATTAGGAATCAAACATTTTTGTAAAGTCAAATTACTGCCATGAATGAGCGTGTGCATACTTCCTTTGCCTGAGGTTATTGCAGGAGAAATTGCATATGAAAAAACTTTCCAGGTCTTCTAGAATGCGCTGTAATTTACTCATACAAGACTCTGAATAATTCTTGCTTGATGGTGATTCATATAAAAATAATTTCTGAGTAATGCTTTTAGGCATATCAGTATTGCAATCTCTACAAGATTTTTTGCAACATGATTGCACTGTTGAGGAAAGACGGAAAGCTGAAAATCGCAAATACATTTGTGTTTAATTTCCGAACTATGTCTCATTTTTGGTGCCTGACATTTACATGGAGATTAGCCGAATTCTGAGAACCCAGCTCTGCTCAGAGGTGGCGGCGGATCAATTTACAGAGCTTTGTTTCTGCTTCTCGCTCTGCTCCTGTAACAGTCTCCCTTCACATGGAGTTCTGCACCTTGCCTTACCTTTGCTCTGTCGTTTGCTGCTCTTTAGAAAAATTAAAATGCCAAAAACTAATTCAGCAGGTCCGATGTGGCAGAAAGAGAAATCACAAAGGATTTGTGCAAACTTAAAAGTTGGCATGTTCACGCAAATGCCTTCCAAAATCCATTTAATATGACTGGGGGGTTATATTACTCAGGGAGACCAAGGAGCTGTAATACCTAGATGCTTCCCACGTAACACTATTCAGGCCAGGGGTTTTGCTGTACTCAGATCTGTAAGGTTGCTCCTGTAGGTGACTTTGTGTAAGCATATCTTTCTGCATGGATATCTTGGTTCTCTTGGGCCTTTTTCCTTTAAAATGCTATGATAAAGTTGAATAAACAATCTGTCTTTATTTTAATCTTTAAAACAGTCCTTCTGACCTCTTAAGTGGGATATAGGTAATGAGCTGAATCAGCTCTGAACAAAATAATCTTAAACTATCCATTCTGTACATAGAAGAACAGGCATCTGGTACAGGCTATCGTAATGATGTTAAAAGTGATGCATCCATAGTAAAGGAAGCAGACCCAAAATAAATGGAAAAATTCTCTAGTGGACCCTTTTCTTTCTGCACTATTTCATGCTTTCTACATTTCTCTCTTTTTTTTTAAGACTTTGATCTATTCTACTTTACGAATATAGTGCAATGTAAGCACAGATGCAAACATTGAACAAAGAAACTGCAGCTTGTCCTAAACCTCATTGACAGATATGTAGGAAAGGCTGTATTTGTAGAATAAACAGTATCTACTGAATTATATGAGTGTCTACTCATGTTACTGGATTATAATAAACTAACCATATGTCCTGAACTAATTCCTGAAGTTCAAGAAGCTACTATAGAAATTGCTAGAAATACTTGCATCTTGGAACAATTCATGGGATACAAGCGAAATAGTCACTTGCTTTTGGACATGAAATCCAGGTGTGTGAGTTTTTTTTGTCGGATGCATCTGCGGAATACATCGTACTAAGATAAAATAAAGAACAATCCCATGGTCATGCTGGGCTTGGTGATACAATTAAGCAATATAGTGCAGGTAACTGATACCTACTACATCAGTTCCTAACTCTCCTGTCCCATATAGCGCCTGCGACAGCCCAAAACAGGGCCTGCAGGAGAGCTCGGGAGCTTCCCTGCATCCGGCTGTGTGTCTCCATCCCCTCCTCGCTGCCTCAGCGGTGCCAGCTCAGCAGGATTGTGCTGAATCAGCATTTCGCTGCTGTTCCGATGGCGCTCACTCTCTCCCACACATACCAGGACCTGGCTGAGAAGTGGCCAAAATGCACTTTGCTGGGCAGTTTCTTTTGAAGTAGTTGGGTGCTGGGCCTTTGTTACGCTTCTTCCACCAGAAACTTGTACTTTTTAAGTATCTGCTCCCAATTAGCCTGCTCATCTTTCTGCTTGGCAGCCTCACTAATTCAGTAGCAATAAATGATTATAGCTTTGTTTATTCACTCACCGGCATGCTCTGCCAGTAAAAGCTGTCTGTCCAGCTCATGTCACCATGGTAATTGAGCCTCTCTGCATTTATTTATGTTGTTATCTTTGCAGCAATCCCGGGAAGTGGAGAATTGCTGCTAACCCCATCTTATAAATGAACCCAGACTTGGAGAGACCAAGAGCTGGGGCAAAGAAAATGAGCTTGTTGCTTAAACCAGTGCGTGAGCCAAGCTGGAGAAAAAAAAAACAAACAAACAAAAAAAAAAAAACCAAAAACCAAAAAACCAAAATTTTAGTTGGAAACTCAGGCTCTAAATGCCTCTGGGCACATCAGTGCAGATATCTGCCTCCTGCCCGAGCCCAGTCAAAATTCAGAACCAAAACCCAGGAGGTGGGATAATGGGCTGGCTCCCCACAAAATGCATCTTCCAACATTTTGCTCTTAGGAAGGCAGGGATGCTTCACTCGTTAGCGTAATGGGGTGGAGCAGGGACTTGCTGAGGCTGAGGAGGAGCTGGCCCTGCCCCTGTTCCCTGTTCCTCCAGGAGATGTAGTGCCACCGCATCTCCCCAGGGCTGAGCTAGGGAGGGCCTTGCCTGGATGAGTGAATTTGGGGATCTGGTTCCTCCCCACAGGGCTGTTTGGCAGCCTCGGGATAAATTACAGCCTGGCCAAATTAGTGCCAGGATAAATAGGAGTTACATAAAAGCAAACAATAAACCCAGCTCAAATCTGTAGGGACTTCCTCGGGAATAGGTGTGGAGGTGCCAGGGATGGTGTGACCCACGTAGGGTCACAGGGGTGGTCTATGGCCAAGCAGGAGGAGTTTTGGAGAGATGGGACAAGCTGGGTGGAAAAAACTTTGTGTTGGTGGCTCTGTTACAGAAAACCTGCAGAACATTTTCCTCCTTTAAGCAAACGCTCCCAGGTGAGTTTAATCCAGCCATCATCTGGAAAGTGGCTTGTGGGGAATGCTGTGTGTGCTGGTGATTTGGAGAAGAGAGGGGAGGCTTCTCAGGGGAGCGGTGAAAATATGGGATGGCAAACGTGCTTCAGCATGAGCCTAAAAGCTCTATGGAGAGTGCTTGATCAAAGCCTAAAATTGTTCTAGTCTTGTTAGTAAAGGGATTATTTTATTTTATTTTATTTTATTTTATTTTATTTTATTTTATTTTATTTTATTTTATTTTATTTTATTTTATTTTATTTTATTTTATTTTCCTAGCAGGGAAAAATATTACGGGAACTACAGGAACTGGCGATATTGGAATGATCACCCACAGTTTAAAGAGTGGTCTAACCATTAAAGCCCTTAGCTGTTAAAGACATAGTAGGTTCTCTGTCGCTTGAGAGCTTTAACTAAATATTTGGCAATGCACCTTAGTGAAGTGTCCCAGCACAACCAGGAGAACTAGTGTGCGCAATTCCCAGAGCTGCCGTATTCAAGCTGGGGTATGGTCCTGCCCTGAAAATCTCCTCATCTGTGCTAATTGCTTGCTGCAGAACACTATTGTCAAAAGCGGGTGATTCATCCCGTGGTGCCCTGGGGCACATGGAGCTGGGTGGGAGGCTGCCCAGCCACCGCAGAGGCACCCCTAAGCCCCCAGAAAGAGGTGAACCCCAGTACTATTTCCTAGCCTGGCATGCTGCTGCCTTCTGATACCACTTTTAATGCGATGCAAACTTTTCCGCTGAATTTCATCACTTGTGCAGTCATATCAGAAAGGGACGTTCATGAGAGCTGGATTTGTACTAAAAAGGAGGTTTTTTGATGGGAAATATTTAATGTCATCTGAAAAACCCTGTTTATCTCTGTCTTACAGAAACTGGTTCAGAAGACATTGACATACTTCCCAATGGATTGGCTTTCATCAGCTCCGTAAGTGTGCATGCCCCCTCCCTGTGCAGGGGCTTACCTGCTTCCTTATCTACAGAAGCCACAGGGGAAAATTGCAGGATGGACTCTTTTTTCTACAAGGCTGGTTGGCTCCATAGGAACGGCCCAGACCTGTGTCGGCTTAGCCGCCGCTTCCTTCTGGAGCTTGAGCAAGTGCACTTCTTGCCACCGAAGTGGTGGTGGTGGCTCTGACACGTGTATCCTATTGTGCTGGCTTATCTGCCCGTGCAACCTTGAATTTCTTTTACGCTGCTTCCTTGAAATGTTGAAATGTTAAACCTCTCCCTTGTTAAGAACGTGTGTTAATTCAATGCCTTTAAAAAAAAAGTCAGGTTTTGTGTGTTGCTTTTGTTGTTCCTGACTTTTTTGTAGCCTTTAGGACATAGGTTTTCAAGCTTTTCTTTGCAATCAGGATGGCTAGCGAATATTTTCTAAAACAAATGCTGATGTTTTCATCTACGGGCTCCAGGGACACCCAGGAGTCGCAAAATTCATGTCAGAAATTGTGAGCTGTCACACTGCTGCTGTTCCCTGTGGCTTTACCATGTTGGATGCATTGAGTGGTGCCATACTTCCAGTTTGTTCCCTGCAGTGTGTCTGTTCGCCAAGTGGTTTGACATACGGGGAGCACCCACCTGGGTGGTGGCTGCAGTGGGTGGCAGTGGTGCCACTGCTTGGGTGGTAGGTGGTGCCTTGGGCATGGCTCCTCATGCCCTCCATGCAGCTTGCTCCCTCTGCACTGCGATTAAGGGCTAGCCGGGGAGAGAAGAGCTGGTCCCTCTACCTCCATCGTGGCATGGCTGGAAGCAGAGGGACATCCTGATGTCTGCTTGCAAGCCCAAACAAGGCTCCAGAGTTTTCAGCCCTGTGGTGATTCTCTTTACCTTTTATCCAGGAATGATTTTCTTATGTTTTGATTTTACAGGGCTTGAAATATCCAGGAACAAAGAGCCTTGCACCAGACAAGCCAGGTGAAATATTTTTGATGGATTTGAATGAAAACAATCCCAGAGCAGTAGAACTGAGAATCAACCGAGGGTTTGATCTGGCATCGTTTAACCCTCATGGAATCAGCACCTACATAGACAGAGGTAAAGAAATCTTTAACTCGAGGTGGTGGCAAATCTCAGCCTAAAGAGCACAAACGGAAATCCCTTTGCAGCCTTGCATTGCACCTCCAATAGCCTGTGCTTGCTGGGAGAGAAAAAGGTTTTCGGGCTTTTTATCTTTGCTGGGCTCTTTTCTAAATGTCAGCTGCTAAAGCAAACACCTTTGCACATAATCTCAGGCTGTCTGAGACAGAAAGATGTCCTGTATATTGAAAGGAGAGAAAACGTGGGAAAGGTTTGAGGAGTTGAAAATGACACAGTTTATTTTACCAATTTTTATCTGTCTTACCCTGGGGTGGAGGGTTTTGAGGAGACACATGCTTCACCAACTAGTAGTGACCTGAATGGAGACTTTTGTGGCTAAACAGTAAATTACCAATCTCTCTAAATTACCAAAATCTCTGGTACTCTGTGGCCAAGCCATATTCCCCTCTCCAAGACATGTTCTCCTATGGCAGGCTCTGACTACCAATAAAATACCCTTCATGCTCTCTTTCCTCTCTTTTCCCCTGTCCTTTCACTGGGGACTTTAGCAGGGCAATTAGAAGTCTGCAAATATTAAGAGAAAGAGAACCACTGCTGCAGCTTGACCTGCGTCCCTATACAGTCACGCTTTAAGGGAAGGTGTTGGAGAGATCGGTGGTAGCTAATTCAGGGTCTCGCCAGAAGGGCTGGGCAGAAGGACTGCAGCCTTACACAGAGCACAGGAGAAGGATGCTCCTTCAGCTTTCGCAGGGGATGCAGTAAATAAACCAAAGAGCCCAAACTGGCTGGGCCACAAGCCCTCCTTCCCAGCTGACTGTGGCTGTTTCACACAACCAGTCACTATAGTGCATCAGATTGCAAAACCCAGTGGCTTGGGCACAAGGATGAAGCCATGATTTCTTTCTTCCTTGGTAGAAATATCAAAAATGTAGTTTACACAACAGTTCCCTGTAGGGCGAGCCTGGGAGAAGAGTAGCTGGAGATCTGGATCCAGTTGCAGTGGCATCCTGCATTACTTTGGTACTTGTCCTTCTGCCTCTGAAGAGCTGTGAGACAAATGCACTAGACCCAACATGTGCTCTGTACTAGAAGCTGCTTCAGAGCTGTGGGTGCTTGGCCATGCAAACTGTTGCAGAGAATTCAGCTGTTTCCATTTTCTGTTTTCAAGATGACACTGTGTACCTCTTTGTTGTGAACCATCCCCATCAGAAGAGCACAGTAGAATTGTTTAAATTTGTAGAAGATGAGAATTCTCTTGTGCACCTGAAAACCATTCAGCACGACCTTCTGACAAGGTACTGGAGCCAAATACCGTCTTCCCCCAGAACAGGCTGCTTTGGTAAAATCCAAAGTAAGATGATTTTGGCTTTAGGGTAGTATTAATATGAGATTTTTTTCTCTTTAACCAGCTTTCCTGTTTCTCTTATTGATTGTTTCTTATCTGTGTGATCAAAAATTGTTTCTCCAATCTCTTCTGTAAATGAGATTTTTAATAGTTGTATCACTAAATCAGTCTTAAGCACCGCTGTGATTGATGCCAGTGAATTAGCTTGGCATCCATTTCTCCTTCTCTCATGTAATGCACTCTCAGGTCATTGCAGATTTGAATCTTCAGATATTCTATTATTCTGAATTTGCTACATTGTAAAAGTAAACATACTTTTAGCTTTTTTTGGTTGCATACAAAATTTTCTTGGTCTGTCCTACTGCAAAATGATTGTAAGATAAACAGAGCCTGATAGATAAAGTTGTCGCAACTCTTACCTTTTCTCTGATTTCCAGTTGAATGTAATCAAAAGAGAGAAAAATTTCCATGGACTTATGGACAGGTAGCCAGCTCTCTAGCTGATCCCCTACGGTCCTGTTCAGGTCTCAGCCCTGCACAGTCCTGGCTCATGTAAAAGAAAATAGAAGTAGAAAGGATCTAAATAACTCAGTGCCTATCTGAAGTACCATCTGTAATTGCAGCCCCTTTATGTCTGTGAGATGACCATGACCTGGTTGGATTCTGGGCAGTCCTGCAATGCTGCTTCATACCTCTCATTTCATTCTTTTGTTTATCTTTCTCTGTCTGTCTTTATTTTTTCAGTGTGAATGATATAGTAGCTATGGGACCAGACAGCTTCTATGCTACTAATGACCACTACTTCTCCGACTTCCTCTTGATGTTCTTGGAGATGTTCTTGGGCTTAACTTGGTCAAATGTTGTTTACTACAGTCCAAAAGAAGTTAAAGAAGTAGCAGCTGGGTTTTATTCAGCCAATGGAATTAACATTTCACCCGACAGAAAGTAAGTTTCTCCTTGCCTTAGATTTTGTTTGATCACACAAAAGAATCTGGAAATCTTAATTTGTACATGCAGTATCTCTGTGGTCAAGTGTCTAAACTGGTTCATGTAAGGCAAGGTGCTACCTGTACAACATAAGTGATACGGAGGGTTTGTAGAACAGAAGTCGTGTGTCTCAGTCTCTAGCTAGAGGCAATATTTGCTGCTTTGCGTGGTAGTTTATATGCAGTAAGATGAAAGGTTGCTGCATTTTAACCAGCCAATACAGAAGTTTGTGTATATTACTTGCAAGGATTAATGGGGCAGGATTTCTGCAAGTGGGGAACGTGCTACAGTCTTAAAGTCTGAACAACTGAATTAACCAGTCCTGTGGTGTAGACAGCAAAAAGCATATTTGTGGATCTCATGATCCAAGGCCTGCTTCGGTGTTGTAATGGAAGAACTGGCACAGTGTTAAGCTATATTAGCGTCTCAGCAGGTTGGCTTCAATTCAGTAACCTGCAGCCTGCTTGCAATGTCTGTTGCTGTGTGAGAACGGTGAGCTGGCATTCCTCACGGGAAGAGCTGGGCTTGCGCAGGAGGAAATGTCTGGTTTGTCAGTTTGACTGGTGAATGTGTCTGCTGATGCATGCACATTGCTGAGAGGTGCTTTCTTTTGCAGGTACATCTATGTTGCAGATGTATTTGATCATAATGTCCATGTTATGGAAAGACATGCTAACTGGAATTTAACCCATGTGAAGGTAAGGTGCTGCTGTTCTAAAAAAAGAGGCATATATGAATTCTGGACAGATTAGTCCCCTTCTTAGTCAAGAACACTTGAGATTTCAGCCTGATCATGTGTGAAGTAGTAGTCTGGATGGCTCTTGCCATGGGTTTGCAGAGGTGCTGTGCACCCCATTACAGAGCTTCAGGTCTTCCACCCTCACGCCAGCAAGCAGAGAGGGACCCTTGGGTGTGCTGTACAGCCACAGTGGAAGTCTGCCTCGGTCAGTGTGGGTCAGTCCACAAAGCACTGAAGTAATCAACACAAGTGTGGGTGTGAATGCAGCCCATGGGGGAAGCTTAGAGCAGCAAGGAGGTTTCTCACGGCACAGAGGAAGGGATGAAACATACTGGGGGAAAAGAAAAACAGAATATGAACAATATTTTCAAAAAAATCAGTCTAAGTTATGTCAGATGAGAGTGTTGGACAAGTCTATTGATTATGTTATAGTTTGTTTCCAGGACTTCCGATTGCTTTAACTTCTCTCTTTTTCTTCTTTTTCCTCTGTGATGGATAGACGTTGCAGCTGGACACTCTGGTTGACAACTTGTCTATTGACCCTCACACCGGAGACATCTGGATAGGATGTCATCCCAATGGGATGAAGCTGTTCTACAATGATCCCGAAAATCTGCCTGCCTCTGAGGTGCCTTTTGGGAAACATCACTGGTCTCTTGGCTATGTCTGTGCCAGAAAGTTGCTCTATTCAAATCACCCTGGTATAACTTAACTCTGCATTATATAGAGAAGAGCCTGGCCAGCCTTTGTGAAAGCAAAGGCCGAACTGGCTTCCAGCTTCTAGCTTCTGCTCTTAAGTGGAAAGCCTGAACAGCGAATACTCGCTAACAAACACCTGTTCAGATCCTTAGGCGACAACTGAGTAATTTCCACCCAGTAGTTCAGTCATTCTGGACTCCTTAGGCAGCTTTCTGTGCAGCTGGGCTGCACAATCAAATTTTGATGAACTGTGTTAATTACCGAGCCAGAATCTCTTTGCCAAGCCAAAAATAATTGACTGAGTCCAAAGCATGACTGGAGATGTTTGCAGTGGAATGATTTATCTGTGCAAGTGTGGTTCATCAGTAGGTGACACTGTAATTCTTCTTTCCTTCTGAAATCAATGAGGTACCGGCATCAGCGTGCTAGCGGCTCTGAGTGCAGGTGGCTGGTTGGTGTCCATTTGATTTCGGCCTTGTCTGAAGGTTCCCATAAGACACTTTTCAAAATTATCATGTTCAAAGCAGTAGATTTATGATACTAGGCAGTTGTTTACTCTGTCTGGAAAAAGCATGAAAATAAGAAGATATTAGGTAACTCTTAGGGTGGACGAAACTGCGCATATGCCTAGTGCTGAGGATGACTGCCTTACTTACTTACTGGGGTGGAGTCTCTGTTGCATACCCACTTAAAAAAAAAATCAATCTTCATGGACCATGCTTCACTGAAGCAGAAATTTTGGCACTATCACAGGAATCCCTTGGGTGCAGGTAGCAGCAGCTGATCAACCTAACTAATTTGTTTAAGTTAACATACTGATGTTCCCTCCATCCACGGAGGATTTTCACCTGTGGCTGTTTGTCAGCAGATGTATCCCCCTCCTCCGACAGGTCCTGCGCATCCAGAACATCCTTGCGGAGGAGCCTGTGGTGACACGTGTCTATGCCGACAATGGCTCTGTGCTGCAGGGGAGCTCAGTGGCATCTGTCTACGAGGGAAAACTGCTCATCGGCACAGTCTTCCACAGAGCTCTCTACTGTGAGCTATAGCTTGTCGTGGGTAAGACCTGCTGCAGTGGAAAGGATTTAATTCCTTCGGAACTCACTTAGTTTCTGCTAGATGTGCTAACAACAAGACTGTTCCAATAAAGCTGTACTAGAGTAATGGAAATGTATTTTAGCCTTCCTCTCCAAAATGAGAGCTTTATGCAATAGTAAAGGAAATGCAATTGAAGGTGAGAAATTAGTTTATTTTTGTAACGGGGAGGAACCCATGTCAGTAACAAAGGGTAACCTCGAAGTTCAAATTCAGATTACAAAATGGCCAGACATTGAATTATCTGTTGCGACTGGATTTCTGGTTTTTGTCGGGTTCCCCCCCCCCCCCCCCCCCCCCCCCCGCCCCGAGAAAACTGGCTCTGTAAATGAGAATTGCTAACTACCAGTGTGGTGTGCTTTCTTGTCACTGACTCCTGGGCTTTCCCAGGGACTGTGCTAAGGGTTCTTCTTCTGAATCTTCCTGTTGGCTTTCCCTAATGCTTCTGAAATAACTGGAAGGAGAATAAATGTTATTTCAGTGTCCTTTCTTCCCTCTTCCCCCTTTAAGCCATTTCCTAATGTTACTTCAGGTTCATAAATTTGTCTTAATCCTACTGAGAAAAAAGGAGGGCATCACTTCAGAGTGGTTTCTTACTAAGTCTTCCAAAGGGAGTTTAAAAAAGCCTTTTTTTTAAAGAGTGGGAAACGACTCCCGAGCACCTTCAGTGAAAAGTGCATTAGCGATTACTGTCGTCTGTCACAGCAAAGTGAGCATTTCTGGGCACTTTGCCACAGTGACTACCCCCAAGTGTTGGTCATGCATCTTCTGCGTTTAACTTCCAGTCTGTACGGAGCCGATTCCCGCTGTGCTTCTGTGCAGCAGGCACCCGCTTCACATTTATCCAGCGGCAGTTACAGATAACACTGTGCACTGCTAAAAGACCTATCCAGCTTTCCATCAGCTGGTGTTTTTAGGATGGTGTTAGTTAGCAATCACTTGCAATAAACTGAATTGAGTGTCCTTTGAAGCTGGAAATCAGTTTTGTGCTTTCCAGTGTGCACAGCAAGACGCCATTCTGGCAGAAGCCCCTGTTTGAGCCACCAATTCGTTTCCTGCCTGTAGAGCGAGCTCTCCTTTCATTAGTATAGATGTCCTTACTCACAGAGCAGCTCCTGCTGCTCTTTTTGTCCTCCAAGCTCCCACCTCTGATCACCGCTCCAGTTTTGAGAGATGCTGACATCCAACTAAAGGCTCCATGTTATCAGTGGCGGCTCGCCTGGCGTGGTTGCCGCTGTGCTGCCTGCACCGACACTTCTCAGCGGCTTTGCTGCCCCTCCGAATGGTGTCACCAGACAGACCTGCCCGTGGGGGGGGGGCACCATCCCTCCTGCATCCTTCAGCTGATGCAGTAGCATTTCCTTGCTGCTGTTCTTCCACTGCTGTGTGGAGAAAAAAGGTAGGCTGCTCGTGAAGCGTGAGCTCAGGAGGAGAAAGAGTCAGTCCCTGGGTGCCAACTGCAATTCTGGCTTCCTGCAATCTGCTTCACCACCAGCCATGGCCCCCTCTAATCTGGAGACTACATGGGAAGTCCAGTACTTTGAAAACACAGGAGCCCTTCTGCCTACAAAATAGAGCAAATAACCTGCTCTGTAGTGGCCCAACCACCAAGACAGGAGCCAGAGTCTGTGCAGACCTTTGTCTGTCTTTGAGTTTTTGCTGTTCTGGCTGAGGAGGTGTTGCTGCGTGCTATGGTTTGGGTGGGCAGCGGCCCTGAACGGCAAATGTGTGTGCTGACACCTTTTGGCTCCTGCACCTTTCCTTTGTAACACAAACAAACCTAATGGCTTTCATCCACTGGTATAAAGGGGTTACTGCTCCTTCTCCGAGGGAAAGCGACAGCTCTAACCAGAGCAAGGAGTCAGTGCCGGGGTTTGTGGCTGGGGCTGTGTTGCTGTATGGGAGGGACGGTACCACCCCACTTCCTCTGCACAGCTGCAGTGGACTGTGGGTCTTGCGACATCACCTCCCATCCCCGGGGAGCATCTGCTCCACCCTAAGCCCCCGTGCTGCCACCGGCTCGCCTGGACAGACACTGTGGTATACAGCACATCCCTGGGCACAAGGAATTGTGCGAGGTTTAAGAACTGAGCCAGCAGCATGTTGGCTCGGTTGCTGTGCCCTTCCCGATGCTAACAGCTTCCCACTGCTGCTATGCCAGCCAACTCTTTCACCCCGTGTAGCAATAGTTGCTGGTATTTGTGATGTTTTAAATACAAACAGCACATGCGGCAGGGGTCTAGTGATGGCTAAAGGGGGAGACTTGAACTTTAGGGTTAACCATGTGGATAATTGACCTTGTCTCTTAGGCACGGCCCTGCATTAGCAGATCTGTGCACAAACTGCGTTCATAGCTCCTCTCCAAAATGCCCACAGCTGATATGGGGACTTGAGTGCTGCCCAGGGTTTACCGTCTGACTGTGAAGGCTTTGGTGACAGCGACTCATCTGTTTGGATCACGGTTTCAAGTCTTTTGCTAACCATGGTGTGCAGACTGCCCTTCCACAGAGCAGAGCCAGCCCTGAACGAGGTCGGCTTTTGTCTCCGCCCTTTACTGGACTTGCCTTTGACATCAGCTGACTGCACCAAGCACTCAAGAACATAACTTACCATAACTCTGGCTTTGCCACTCCTTCCTTAGCAACTTCTATCCCTGCAGGACATTTTCAACTTCCCTGGGAAGTAACATGCTTTCCTACAGGAACTTGCAATCCATTTTCAGCCTTGAGGAACAGACGTTGCTCCCAGAGCCCAAGCAGAAAAAACTGCTCTGAAGGAAGTTCTCACAATGAGAAGAGGTTGGGCTGGTAACTTGTTTGTGATTAGCCATCAATGTCCTGCACTAGCATTTTAAAATAATTATTTTAGGCTTGTGCTGCTATTTGTTCTCAAGTAAATTAAGTGCCATCTTCTAAAGAGTTAGCGTTTTACAGAAGTGGCAGTAACACAGCCCAGATACCGACCAGTCGCTCTGCTGATGCTGGATTTACTCTCTGGCTGTAGAAGTGTAACAGCCAGCATTTCCCTCAGCAGTGGTAGAGGTAACCCATCCAAACATTAATTTCACGTTTTCCAGTAGCTTAGAACAATCTTCAAATGAACAAATCTACATGTTGTTGGATCTTTTCAAACTTGTACTTTTTTGTTGGTTTTGGCCTTTCAGGAAAAATAAAGAACGTGTTCACAGGTCACTGGCTTTTTTTTTTTTCCTCTTTTTTAAAATATTCCTGTACTAAAGGTTTTCCCAGCAGTCTGCCCGCAGACAGAAGCACAGGCAAGCGAGAGGCTTTATCTTTTCCTAAAGCGTTTGAGAGGAGAGAGATCGTAGGCAGGACTTAGTACCTGCTATTACTAATAGTAAAATTCTGAATTTTAACCTGAGGCAAGGAGGGTTGCAAGCCTGTTGCCAACCTCCTCTAAGGGTGTCCCAGCCTTGCAGTGCGGAGGTGGGAATTGAACCTGGGCCACCATGCATTAAAGCGGTGCTGGACAGGACAGAGACAACAAGCACGTTTGTAGCAAAATCAATGCTGGGGTACAGCTTCTACCCCTCAGCATGAAATCACCGCTCGATAAAATTCACTGGCAGCCTCAGTCCAGAAAGAACAGTGGAGGAAGAGGCACCTCAAGCCTGGCCTCCTAATTACAAGGTAACCTGCACAGGGAAAATCTGGGCTTGCAGCCAGGAGGAGGGCATAACCCATCTTCTTTTACAAGCTGTAGACTCGAGCAATTCTGGGCATTTCAGAAACCAAACTGCAGGTATCTGAGACAACTTGCACACACAAGGACATGCGTATAGATGGCTCCAGGCCTGGGAAGCTGCTGAGCAGACACATTTTACACGTCAGTTGTGGACTTACAGCCTCTTAATATACCTATTTTAATTAAGATCATAATTTTATGGATTGAGGATTCTTTTATCTTCTTGCAGGTGGTGGCCATATTAGTGGAAAGTAAGATTAATGATTCAGCCGTTGGGAAACAGACTGGGTTAGACAGATTAAGTGCAGAGTATTTGGCCTTGATTCTGCCAGATGTAAATCCACTGAAATGACTACACCAATTGGACAATCTGTGCCCTTTGCCTTTCTCTAATTTAATGCTTTACTAAAATAAAATAAATAAAGACATAGTAAACATGTTCAGCAAATTAGAACTAACCTACACTTGAGTGTAAAACAGTAAAATGTTTTTATATACCAAAACTAATCTGGGTCTTTTCAACAGACAAACATTGACAAGCATCAGCGTGAAGGCAGCCTATTTTTACATCAACCTGCAGCAAAAGACTGCATGCTACATTTCATCTGCATATGAAGTAAAAAGCCATTCTCTTTCCTTACTTTTTTTTTTTTTTTTTTTTACTTCTTTTTACATAATTACAGATTGTAAATGAGATCCACTCGGAGGCCTGTGAATCATGCCAATTTGGCCAAGAGCAGGGATTATAATAATCTTCGGCACTGAGCAGAAGGAATGAAAGAACAAGCAGGGCAAGGTTCATGTCCACCTCCCCTCCTCCCAGACCCATGCAGCAACAGCTGTCCAGTTGTGCTCACCATTTATTATTTCTTCCGGAATGACCAACAAACAGGCAGGAAAGTGAGGACTCGATACAAATTCTAATAAAGATTCAGGATTTCTCATTTTATTGCATTCGTTGTCTAACAACAATAATACTCATTGGCAAGAAATTTATTTACACTAACAAATTAACTTTAAACCACAAGGCTTTGTTGTTTGTATTTAAACTATAAGAAAACAAAGGGCCACCATGATGTTTTGTTTTGATGTCTCCCAATAACTGAATATTAACCAAAGTTATTTTGGGGAAAACTCAACAATCTAGAGAAGTTCATATCAACCAAGCACAAGAGAACAAGCTCGGACATGGCACTACTGTGTCTTTCATGCAGATGATCAGACACCAAGATGTACAAAGAAAAAGTTCAGGATAACATGCACTTCATATACATTTGACCTCTTTAAAAAAAAAGAAAAGAAAAAGGAAAAAATCTGAAGCGCAACCACCTCTTCAACCATATAAAAAGAAACAATGTAAGAAGCCAATTTTTACAGTGAGCACAGTGCGTTTTAGTCTTTTAGCTGCCTGGTCTTCTAGCAATATGTCTAACACTTGTCAGTGACCAGTGAGTTACCATTGCAACATGACTGGAAAATACGAAAGCAGTTGTTCAGACAGTAAAGTGTGTATGGGAAAGTACAGAGTCAGAAGAGGTTCACTGTGCACTCCCTACTTCCAAATGGGCTGGTTACTCCTTACGTCTGGTGCCCTGGGATCCCCCTTTCCTTCAGATGCTTCTGCACTGGGGCCCGAACCTGCTTCCATGGCGTCAGTGACAAAACTCCCACTGAAAACCAGGCAGGAGGCTCACGCTCACGGGTATGCAGGCTGGACCCGACGTCATGAGCTGCGAGCTCTCCTCACCTCTCCCCGCTTTGGAAGAAGAAACCTGCCTAACTCAGCAGGTTTCACAAACCCTACGGCTCGTTCTTAATGCAGTCTAAACTTCCCAGAGAAACGGGCAGCTCAAGGCACTACCGCCAAACCTTCCAGTAAGACCCGCATTTTTTTAAATCATTACTTAATGCCGACAGCAAAAGTACCAGTTAGTACTGCTGGTTAGTAACAGAAAGCTCATTTTATAATGAGGGATTGGAGGGCTCAATGTCATGACTAAGGTCTCACAGCTTTAGAAAAATCAGTTTTACTGGTGGAAAAAGTACAGTAAAATCCATGCGGGAGGTTAACAAAAGGGACTGTGCAATCTGCAGATGACCCACACTCCACTGTGGTGAGTGGGTTAAGTCACCTCGGATGCCACTCATAATCCTGCTCAAAAACGAGCTGCTGAAAGCGCTCCAATCGAAATCAAAGTTAGGGTTAAAAGTATAAAAAATGGTTTCCTTCATAGAATACTGACACTCCAACAAATCAATCCTGCCAACCTCGCACCCCAAAAAACCAACCCGAGGACAACACACAGAAGGACCTGCAAAGGACCGTTCTGTATACGGTTTTAATGAAGCTTTAAAATCTTCTGATTTGCAAAATACATAAAACCCCACAAGAAAAGAGTGAGAAAGCTACCAGAAGAGACAAGGGTGAGCAGGCCGGTGAGACCAAGGGGTAGCGCTTTGCTCCTCTGACCTTGCAGACAGTCCCGGGGCCCGCTGCCTGCCGTGTGGACTGTGCGCCTGCAGCCCTGGAACCATGTGCTACCCGTGTGCTAACTGCTATTAGCGCAGTGTAAATCTGTATGAATATTCATGTATGTACGTATGTACGTACACACACAAAACCATACATATTTAATTAAAGAGGGAATCAAGCCACAAATCACTTAAACATTTCTAGAAAGACTAATCGATTTAATTATTTTCATTCACTAATTTAACAAAACTAAATCAAAACCATCTAACTGCTCTGTGCACTCTGCCCATTTCGACTGTTAAAGACTTACAACTTAAATATGTGCTGCTTTTTTCAAATGTCTGTTTTTTCAGTGTTTTGGACCACAACATAGGTTTCCTGAGGTTTTCTAGTGATGGAGCGCACAGAATGAGGGAAACGCTATTAAAAGGGTCCAGCCCCTCTGTCACTGAGTTTGATGATAGTGCAGGGGATGAGGCCACACCTAAAATGAGCAAGATCAGGTTTTACTTTTGCCTTGACTATATTTTCCCTCTGTAAACACACAGCTAAGAAATCAACCCAAGACTTAATCCTTGCAAACTTCCCCTAAATTTCAGCACCGAGAAACAGTACAGACTGCAGTGCAGATGCTTTAAAGAACTATGGCTGAATCTGTGCAAACCTTTCCTTTTGATTTTCAGTCTTGTGTTGGTACCTGGAATGGTACTTCTTGGCCGCACCCAACTTAATGATGATCCTCTTCCTTCCTACTGTAGAACTGGATTCTGCATGATTAACAAGAGTGGCATTTCTTTCCCTGACTTAAAAGTGGAATGCAATTTGTTCTCAAAAATCACACAACATTGCCCACCTCTTACCCGCCAGCACATGAGCCAGGAGGTGAAGGTGGAGCAGCTCAGGAGGACAGGAGGGTTTGACTGATGCAATGAAGTATGAGGAAACCCGATGCTCGGTGTCAAGCACCTCTGAATGTCAATGAGAGATGAGGACTGGCAAACTTCAGAGGAAAGCTGCTCAGTAATGCCAGTAAAAGCTCGATTCTTGTTGTATCCCTGCAGCAGACTGGAGTCGTGGCATAACAGATACCTTTGCACAAAAATTTTAAAAGTTAAAAAAATGCAAAAGCATTTGTATACACTGAGATACAAACACCACCTAACCTTGTTCAGCTTTTTATTACTGGCTTCTGTTCCACTGTGCAATTCTAACCTATGACCTAGAACAGGCTCCACTTACGGTGACCCCCACCAGACCTGCTCAGAGCGGTGGGTGAAATGCAAACAGCAGCGGGCGATGCTGTGTGCAGTGCAATGAACAGGTCCAGCTCCTTCCTCCTGCCCTGGTCCTCATCTGCCCGGGCTGACTGAAACTGAACTGGGAGTTTTAACACGGAAGTCGCACGGGTGCAGCACCCCACCACACGGGAAGATACGAGCTGGAAGGGAGCAATGTCAGTATGTTTGGCTGATTTGGACAGAGCAAGGAGCCACCACTCTCTCCTCTCAGTATAAACACTAGGTTTTTTAGGACTAAAGTAACCTGCAGTGTTATATCTTTTATTTTCTATTTTTCAGAGTTCTATTTTTTGCTAATTCTCCTTTCCTCACCCTTTCAGAGGCTTGATATATTCACAACCTGGCAACAGTGCAGCAATGAGCAGAACCAGAGTTTACAGAACTGCCCTACCATCATCGTAACCAGGGAGAGTTAACTTCACCAGCCTGCTGTGGTCACCTTGGTGTAAAGATGACACAGATGCATGGCTACAGGCATGGAAACACCACACCACAGCAGTTTAAAGTGGCCAGGCAAGTCAGCATACTCAAAATTGCATTAGCTCCACAAGTAAATATGCAAAAGTAGGCGACAGTTACATTTGCAGGTGAGCCAAAAGAGAAAGTCTTTCCAGTCATTTAGCATGGAATATTTGTTTCTTCTGATTACATCAAAACCCCACATTAGTCTGACTTAGCATTGGTTTACAGGGAGTCTAAGTTAAGAATGAGACATCCATATCTTTTGTTTCATATATGTCATTACACAATACAAGGGGAAAAATTGCAACACAACTTTAAAGGTCCTATAGAACAGGAACAGAAGTTTCAAACTGTGCTTCATATCTGTTATCCTGTGACATTTCTGCACGTCCCAACAATGAGTTACCATATTTAATAAAGGGAACCACATAAAATCTCTTTTATCACAGAAAGAAGAGCAAAACTCTTGACATTGCTCAGTTTGCTTAGTTTTCATGTGTTGATCAAAATGCATTTTATGGTTTTATTTTAAACTTAAGCTACTAGGTTTTTTTAACTTAGAGTTTTTTTGGTTTCTTTTAGTCTGAGAATAACAAAATAACATCACCACAAAGCAATAAAACCCCCCTGAATACTTAAAGGACTGAACTCGAATTAGTTACTCTGCAGAATAAGAATCTGATTTACGAAGAGATTAACTAGGCACTGTTCTAAGCAGCAAGAATGAAAACTTGATGTATAATGCCAAGCAGTCTGCTCAGGTTTCTAAGAAAACAGAGAACATAAAACAGGGACACCACCTTAGATAATTATATACAACCACTTAAACATTACTACAATGTAAACATAATTTAAAAAGAAAATCATCATCGAACGCATTTATCAACATTGTATTTAAAATATTAAATTTCCAGTTTCTTCCAGATAACTTCTCTTAGTCAAATATAAATCGATAACATCCTAAAATAACAGAATGCTAGTTTCACGAGGCTGTTAAACATTCGTAAAATTTTTCTCCTACAAAGAGCACAGAAAGATTCACTGCAATGTGGAATTCTTAGCAGGTGCATTTTTTTTCCGGTGGTCCACCTCCAGAAAAATATCACAAGCTTTTAGAAATATCAGGAAGTATATTTTACGGCAATTTCGTTTTTAGATCTGAATAAAATATACATCAGAGACTTGTAGAAATTGGATTTGGAAGGAAAAATAAAGCTAATGCTACGCAGATCTGTTGTGTATTCATTTTGAATGAAACAGGCTCTCTCAGTTTACGGGCCATTTTACACGTGAAAGAAATTATTAGGATCAAAAGAAATTTAACTATAAACATTGCAACCCAACTGTTTCAAATCTGAGCTTCAGAGAACTTTACAGACACAAATCTGAATGCCATAAAGTACAGAGCAGAAGAGAAGCCAAGCCAAACTAAAACAAACATTTTCTTCAAAATAATTTAATATTTGCATGTCTTAGGCTGGCAAACTTTTAAGTTCAAGATTCTGACTTTCCATCAACATCTTAAACAATTTATGGGTTGGCATGACTAGATGAAGCCTGCAACTTCCAGGATGCATGAAAGGGAAGTGACATTTCTCAACTATAAATGCTGCTACACAGTTAACTTTGACTATAAAGCAGTAAGCTAATACCTCTAGCTTCTTGTTGTAGATATTTGCCTGTCATTTGTCCATTCTTTTGAAGAAATACTGAATATTTTAATACTGCTCTTAAGAGGCAGTAACACCATGCAGTGCAAGCTATACACTGCTTCTGTCATAGTCAAAACTACACAGCAGGTTTTGCCGATGGCCTCATATACCAGGAAAACAGAAATCTCTGAAGGATGTAATACAGCCACTGCTAAGCCATCAAAACGTTCTACAGCCTATGCCCAAAAATTCAGGTTTTGGTGGGGTTATTCTTTAAACACAACAATCAAAACAGTTAATATATGGCAGCTTTGGATTTAGTAACCATCACCTCCTTGGCAGCATTGATCTTAACAGGCGCGTACTGAGTTTAATTTCAACCAGAATCCCTCGTCTTCCTCTTCTTAAAGTGCACTTCTGTAAAAACTGAAAAATCTTCACCAGACTCCAGTTCAATAATTGTTTCCAACAACAGCTTCATAACAGCACAGCAGAAAGCTTATTCTCCCAATGCTTATTGGAGAATGAATATGAAGATGTGGTGTTTTTCTTGGACGGTCCCCCGCCCGAAACAAAATAAGCCCAGTTTCCTGTTCAAAACACATGAAAAAGAAAGCAGAGTGTGCTATAAGAAAGTTGCCTACACACTGGGAGCACAATGAAATTTATACAGATCTATACGCTGTGCTCTCGTTAGAAATTCATCCTTGCTCAGATATCTAAAGGATAAATGTTATCCTCAGATTTCTGCATAAACCCACATAATCATTTAAGGCTTTGCCTCCTTCCTGGATTAACTATTGTACAGTTAAGAGAAAGAGTTTCACCTCCTGTCTTTTACCCAGGGGGAATATCGACTCTCCTGTCTTTATCTCCAGTGTAAAATAACAAGTCACTGAACAGTTGTGTTTCCAGAGCAGTGTCGCTTCAAGGTACGGACACGAGATGAAACTTACTCCAGTAGACAGAACTTAGTATCCAAACACCGTAAAGAAGCTGAACTTCCAGTTAGGAGGTTAAATCAACTCTTATCAGACAGAGCACAACTCCTTTTACCCAGCTGAAGAAACGTTCACCGATCATTTTGACTGGCCACCCTATTCAGAAGAGGTGAAGCAGTGGACCATGCTCCTCGGCATCATGCTGGTTACTGAAGTGACCAAACACACAGAGCTCACTAAAGAAGAGTAGTTTGGAAGGAAACACCGCCACACAAATATGAAATCTGTTAGCTGTCAACAACAACAAAACAAACCGAGGGGCTGGGGTTGTTTCACATGGCAACAGCAACGAGCGTGAACTGGATATGCAGGAAAATAAAACTACACAATATAAATTTCCCTAGTCATTCTATGTATAGCCCCATTTCTCTGTACACACTCCTGTGTAATGAATACAAGAAAGCTGAAGGGGCACCAGAGTGGATACAAGTTTCTCTTCCCTTGAAGTGCCTCCACTTTCCTAACACAGCAGCACTTCTGCTTGTCACTGCTCATTAGTGCCCTCTGTTGCATCTGATGAAGACTTGTCTGTTTTCTTCGATTTCCTCTGCAGCTGCTCTTGTTCCTTCTTCCGAAGCTTTTCCCTTTGCTTTTCCATTTTCTCTTGAGCTTTCCGAGCTTTCTCCAAGGATGCTTTCATTTCCTTTAGCTTTTTTTTAATGATTGCTCTGTCCTGGGAAGATGTCATACCAAGAGCCTGAGGTGGGGAAAACAAAATTAAAAAAGAAAAAGAATTCCATACTGTTTAATCTATTGTGAATTTTTCTATATTCTAGTAACAACTCTTCTTAGGTAGGACACTGTAACAACTAAGCAAATTTGAGACAGACTCAGATACATTACTGATGTGTAAGTAATACACTTTTGTACTACTTTCCACGCCTTCCACTTCTACAATATTAAAGAATTAGATCTCATTGCCACCACCAATGTTGATTTCATTGATCAAATGAGGCAAATAAAGATTAAACTATTTGCCTGAAGTCATCTAAGTCTACACAGAACACGACTTCTGAATTCTCACTGCTATGCCTTAGTCAAAAGTTCACTTGCTCTCTTCTAAAACCCCTAGAGTTAGTGAAATGCCAGCAAAAAAATTCAGAAAGGAAACATCAAACTTGGACTTTCAGATCTGCTGAGCTATCCACAACTCGTTCCTGTAATTATTTTTTACAAAAGCTCATATTTTCACTCAACAACCAATGCATACTTTATAGAATCAAAACTGCATTTAGTTCTAACATAGTACAATTGGCATCAGCTTATGCCTTCAGTATCCCACTAATCCATTTTTCGGTTGCTACTTTTGATATATGTCTACTTACTATGTTCTCCGAATCACCCTTTCGCAAAACAGAGCTGTATGAGAAATACTTGCATGCAAATACCAGTTATACATGCTGCTACATGATTTACGCATGCAACTACGGGTACATGATATACACCCAGAGTTTTCACGAAGCAAATGCCCTCTATTTCTGAAGCTTCTGATTCCAAGTGCATATGGGAATTTCTTCAAGTGTTGCTGTGGCTTTATACTCTGTGTTTATTATTCTAGTATATCAACACTACACACAATGGGATTCACTGCTTTCTGGCCAAATTCTTACTTCCTTTAAGATTACTTAAAGCGACAACAAATACTACAGTTAGTTTTGAAGTCCGGTCAGTCAATTACCTTGAGCTTACTCCCATCCAGCTGAAGGAGATGCTCCCCGTTTATGTTTTGGGCACTGAATTCGGAAACATACTGTTCAAGGTTCAGGCTCATTAACCAGTGGGAAACCTGCTGCACGCTCCATTCCTGAACAGCACGATTCTGACACTGACTGTGCTTAGGAGACTGTCCATCGTCAAGGATCTGTGACAAAAACATGCTGCGTTACTATTAAAAGGGTAACATGGACAAGTAACAACATTTTTCTGTACGAACTGCCAGCATCAGAGCAGAGGTATCTGTACTATCTTTACACTACAATAATAACAATTTCACACTGCTATATTACATCTGTATCTAACCAGGTATCTAAGAATTGCTACAAGGTACCCCAAAAGTCTTCTATCTATAAATAGAAGAAGAAAAAGGAACTGGCATTCCTTTAAACCCCAACAGCCAACTGAAATGGCCAGGTGGCACAATTCAGAACAGGTATGCTCCCATTCCCTTGCAAGATTTTTATCCTTCAAATTAGAACATTCCTGAAGGATGCAATGAATCCTGCACTCCACTTCCTGGGCTCATTCACAGATTTTAATGATGTGTTTAAGCTCTGAAACAAGAAATTCAGGGGAAAAAAACCCTCAGAAAACCACTCTAAAGATCCAAGTGATGACATCAAACAGCCAGAGAGACTGATACTATCTATGCAAGACTATGAGATGACACAGAGGAGTGGTAAGGAACACACAGCGATCCCACAGCCCTGGCCCTGCTCTCATCATGTTGCGCTGCTGCTGCGGAGGAGAGCTCAGAAACAGCACCAGGAGGGGCAGGTGGGGCGTCAGCTGCTGGAGCTGCCCCGTGTCCCTGCTCTGCCACTTTATTACACCCAGGGGTATGCCAGTGAGGCCTGAAACAAAAGCTACTCTGTCCCAGCCGTGGTCAGCAAAGCAGCTGCTACAGGCTGCAGCAGCTGCCTGCTGTTAGAGCAGCTTTTACACTGGGTTAGCTGATGCTGGGAGCTCTCTCAGCTTCTGGCTGTCCAGTTCTCAAGGCTGTGGAAAAGATGGTTTAGCACTATCTTTTCCTTCTATCGCCAGCAGGAGCTCAGTGCAGCTGATGCTTGGCCTGGTGGATTTGCTCTGACACCAACCCTCCTTCCCCTTCCAGCATACTGCAAAAACTGCTATTTGCTATGGCCTTGAAAACTTAGCAGAAAGGACAGGGGAACTCAAGACAAGGCGAGAGAAGCCAATGACATCTGTGTGTTCTGCTCGAACAAGGGGGTTTGCCACACAACACCGTAAAACAAGAAATGCGAATCTGCAAATGAGACGATATGTTGCCACGCAATGGTCACACGATTCACCACAACAGCACACTAGTATCTCACCTCATCATCAATCATATCCAGGCTCTGAGTGAGGGAGCAACAAAGAAATGGGAAAGAAAAGCATTATAGAAACAAAATACAGAACATGTAACAGCATGTAAAAGTTCAGGCAAGGGCAGCACCAAGATTTGCAAACAGATATGGCTACTCAAAACCAAAGAGATTTCTTTAAAAAAAATTATTTCCAGAAGCAGAGAGGTTATGTTGAAAGCTCAGCACACACATGATTTGGCAGCTAAACCTGAGATTGTGTCGACGAAACCCACTTGGAGTTCCTGGTCTTGCCATCCTAGAACCAGGAAGAACCTTCCTGATGGCTCCAATTGCAAGAGCAATAGCTCCTTAATTAGAGGAGAACCACCTGCAAGAATTGGGTTCCCTCCCCACCCTTTAATTTTTTTCACCTCCTTCAAATAATCATGTCAGATCTGCCAGAGAAGCCTGAGCGAAGGAGTGCTTGCAGCAATACGCTATGAAAGGCTGAAGAGCAGTGCTGGCCTAATTCCCTGCCAGGGTGGCTGTGGAGGTTTCCGCTGCAGCTCTTGCTGAACAAGCTGCCTGATTCGACGGCTGCAGTTTGGCACACAGCAGAGGATGGAGAAAACACATTCATTTTTATAGACCTGTCCAGGCTTGATATTATAGAAGTGACAGAGAGCTGAACAAGCAAAATGAAAGCATTTTCAAGCTTTTAATTCAATACCACTGGGAACAGGGCACTGTCACAATAAAACACATAATATAAGGGGAATGAAACATGGTAAGAGAATGAAATGTATTATCAAGATAGTATTAATACTGAATAAAGTGTAAATGATTACTTTGTTTTTAGTAATTCACAGAATATACAGACCTGTCTGCACTGTACTATGATTCTTATAAATTTTTGTTCCTTATTACCTGCAGTAACCTCTAAAGAACGGTTGGGTTTGTAGACTTGCATTTTGGGAAATGGGGTTGCATGGGACAGCTCTCTTTTTTTTACCCAGCAAAGCATGCAGGAAGTAATAGAACAAACCTAACTATCACAAGAAAAAATAAGACATAGATACTTCAAGATCCTCCTCTCTAGAAAAAAACCCTGGCTCAAACCTCACATGAAAAATGTGAAGTTTTTACAGAGTGTTTGTAAAAGAACAAAGGCACAGGTTTCCTGAGTCCACAGGACTCATCGTCAGCTACTGTCAAATTGTGCAACTTCACTGACAACTGAGTTACAAAACTAGTATCTTAAGAAACGTATTTTCAGTATATTATATTCAGTTCAACTATGTCACCAATTTACAGGGTTAGGAATGCTTTTTCACATTTTCATTTTTTGAAAAAACTCTGGTTTGAAGTAACTGAATTCAAATCCACTGTGCAAAGCAAGCACAAAGACTGCAAAGTGGATTAACACATATACGTTCTAATCAATATACATACATTCAGGTACAGTAACACACAATTACTGCATGTACAGGTCATTATTATTTTAATGTATCAGGGTAAAAATTAGTCTAGGTGAAGGTGCGTTACATTTCAACTACATTTACCAAATTATACTGTATGTTTATTATCTCAAAATTGTCTCAGTTACATCTAGTTTAGTGTATGTATACATATATCTATGGGTCCACATGTACATATTTAGAATGCTGGAAAAAACGTATCGAAAAGTGTGAGGATATAGCATCTCTTAGGAAACCAACTGCATTCTACTTTCCGACAATAATACCATAGGACCTTTATTTCAAGTCCTTATTATATGAACAAGAAAAATCATAATTTAGAAACTGAGATTAATTTTCTTCTCCCATTCTACTGCCTAAAAAATATCCCTTTATTATTTGAGTAATTATCAAGCAAAATGCCACTGGAAAAAGAAAACAACTATTTCCCACCTTAAACAATTTCATCAGCATACCTCATCTGATGACAGTGCTAAGGAGTGCGAGAAACCTGGGGTTTTAGGTTCCGCTCCTAAACCGCTCAAATCAGCTGAACTTGTGCTGCTGGGACTGAAATCATCGTTGAATGTGAAATTCTGTGGAGAAAAAGATCAGTTAGAATGAACAAATGGTCTCATACGTGCAGCTAGAAGGGAAATTTGCTGTCTGTCTTCCAGGTTGGCATAGTTCAGGAGTGATTTCAATCATTTACCAAACCAGTTACAATACACATGAGGAAGACTAATTTTTAGTATTGTTAATATTTATAGAATACACAGTATTTTTACCACTGTGTACTTCAAGAGACACCTTTGCCAGCTTAATGCCTCGATGAATAGCAAAGGGGTCTGAAAGCAATTTCCAGACTCCCTCTTAAGATGCTGGCTCTCATCCTGGAGCTAAATTACTGCTTCTGTGGGTTAATCACTAGCATTTTACTGTCCTCCAAATATTTAGGACAAGCATAGCACAGGCAGTAGCACAAAGAATAGGACAGAGGATTAATTAACAGAGAGAAGTGGAAACTGCTATTGAAAGAGCAAGGAGAATATCCTGTGAATCCATTTCTGAGTCCCAAATAATCTCCTAGAAAAGTGAAAGGATCCTCCCTCTTTGCCTAGACCTTTAGAAAAAAATGAAATTGAAAGTGAAAAAGATCTTTGGGTATTGAATGTTATTTACTGAACTAATAACCAGAAAACAAACCCTGTTTTTACTTAACAATGCAATGACAAACATTACACCTTACAGCAAAGGATAGCAAAAGTGTGCACATATTTTCCAGGAATACAGTAAAATAACTATCGGAAGAAGACAAAAATTAACAAGTATTTCACATTCGAGTGAGAACCATAAAAAACCAAAATCTATAAAAAAATTAAGGACACCATGTTATTCCATTTAACTTGAATATACAGTTGATGATACAGAGACCTCTAATCTCTACTCTAATCTAACATCTAAGTGAATATCAAATTCAATTCACCTTTGGCATTCAATTTAAAAAAAATGATCCAAACATCAAAACCAAAAACAGCACTAAAAAAGTTATCCTTTTATCCCCCCCCAAAGATATTTGACCTATCTTTCCTGAAAACAAGAAGTCTTCCAAAAATATCAAGTGTTGGTCCTCCTAGTTTTGCTGGAAATCCAACTAAATACTGGTATCACGCTGTGCTTTAAAAACCTGAATAGCAGTGTAGGAACTGTTAATTTAAGAGCTTGCAAACTTTACAGAGAACATAAAAATGTTTTTGTGATCAATTTTCTCACACCTATGTTTAGAATTCCTGTTCTGCTTTTCCCAACTCTTTACAGAGAAGAAAATCCGAGCAGCTTCCTTAATATGCAAACTTTTAGCCCCCACAGTGTTCTTAGGCCAGGAGTTTAACAGCTCTACCTCCTGTTGTGTGAAGAACATCTTTTTCTTTTTTAAGTACTCTGATTTTTCTTTCACTTCTACCTTATGATGAATTTAAGTCTTGAAAATTTAATTTTCTGTAGGAAAAACACAAGATAGCCATGGCCTGCTAATAATTATGAAGCAGGACAACACCCCCCACCAAACCTCAACCTAATACTAACCGTAAAAAGGGGTGCTTTTTTCCCCATTTGGAAATTATTTTTACACAACGTTTGTTTAAAGGCACAAATAGGACTTATATGTCCAATCCTCATTTTTCTTTTTCAAAAGAATCCGGGTAATGGATTAGTTTCTCTTTAATCTTCAGAGATTTCATCTGTGGTCTTTTCTATCAATCTGATTTGGACTGGTCAGACTTGCGTTGCTCTCCCTACCAGGTAACACAAGAACAGCTATGACCTTGCATAGCTTGGTGCACAGCACAAGTAAGGTATCACCAGCTTTTGGCACCAAAAGAGTAAGAAATGCCTGTGGAAATTGCTATTATGTACATACATGTGTTTGTAGAAGACAGAAAAATTAGATTTCTGATTCATATTCCTGTACATGAAGTTGAGAACCACGTCTGTTTCTTTTTAGCAGAACAATACAAAAAGTCAACTGCTACAACTTATAAGATGATACAGGCAGAGAAATATTTTCCAGAAGTGAAAATAAACATTAAAAAGCTAAGTATATTACTATAACTAAGGGTTATTAAAGGAGTTATCATGCTGAAACATTCATGCACATAGAAAGAAATCACACAGACGTATTAAATTGCAATAGTTCGTATTTACAGTTCAAGCATCTTCATATAGAGAATTAAATCCAACATCCAGCATGCATGACAAACAGATTTCATTACTGGGGGGAAAAAGGCAGATACTGATGGCATACAGCATTTTTTCACTTGCAAACACCTCATTTGAAAATGGGTAGGTATTCCCACAATCAGTCCTGAAGAATGCAGAAAATATCTATAATTGAATACACAAATCTAGCATTTGTTCAGTGGATCCAAATGCTAATTTCCACTGGCAGCACTTGCTTTTGTTACGGTACAGCACACCACAGTTAGTTCACTGAATTAATGTATATTAAGACAGAGTAAAAAGGCAGAATGTGGAATGGTACAATGACAGAGATGTTCTGTTCGGATGAGCTTGTACCGTACAATGAACACCATGCACTGTTTATTGTAGTAGTCACATATTGGCCTGTTCTTTTTCCAGAAACATGAAGCCAATTATGCCACTCAACACAGTGGGAATAAGGTAGTTTTTATTTTCTACCTTTGACCCTTTTTTAGCTGGACTTATATTTTCAGAGGAAGGTTCAGTTGAGCTGGTAGGTGATGGCAGGTTGCTAGAAGAATTGGATCCCTTGCCACTCTCTCCATACCATGTGAATGGTACACAGTGTGGGAGAGAGGAGGATCGCTCTGCTAAAGATTTAGTGTTTGCTGATTTCTGCAGCATCTCTCTGGCAGTCCTGTTTAAGAGAAAGGAGCAGAAATATGTGTTAGATTATAAAATAAGAGAAAACAAAATGCGACAGAGGCAGTTAGTTGTACAAAGAGTGACATTCCCTTTAACTCGGACTAAAGAACTGAGCGGCATGCAGCTGGTAGGGGCATGCCTGAAATCTCTCTTTCAGCAAAAGAAGAAAAAACTGGGTTCTTTTGATTCTTTTTCCACCTCAAGCTCTCTTAGACAACATACACCCAGCAAACGGAGACAGACGCCAGCTGAAAATGCCTGTACTCCTGCAGTTCGGATGTGAACCAGCTCCAGTCAAGAAGCCACATGTTGTGTTGGTGCATTTCTGAGCCCCAGTGGTACCTCAGCATGATTAAATAGATTAGACTCAGCACTGACCCAAGTGGGCTCTGGTTCCCAGAGAAGGTCTGGTTTGGATTTCGAGCACAGGCAAAATGAATCAGGTGCGTCTGCAACCATCTATGGAAATGTGCCTTTGTTACAACAGCTAAATGCTGATAGAGTATTATTATGTTGATTTTAATGTTATTAAATATTAAAAATATGAGTATAGAAAAATGAAAGAAACACCTGTGTGATACTATCAGCTTCTCTCTTTGTAGTAACAAAGACTGCAGTGGATAATATGATCAAGGCAAAGGTAACAGTTATAAAATAAAATGCCTAAATTATTCACTAAATATATCATGTCAACAGTACAGTATGTAAATTAAAAATAACTATGCAAACTGTCTGCCTCAAAGAACTTATGTATATGTCATATTCTCATATTATTTACATCAACATATACATTACTGTTTCAGAGCATTAAACTTCTACTGCTATTAGCAAGCACCAGTAAATTGCACATATGTAAATCTGCCCTCAACTTTTACCTTCTGGACAGCATCTAAATAAATCATTATTAACATAATCACTAGAGCTTCGTATATTGTGAAGCCTCTTTTCTGTATGGATGAAACTGAGGTTGTCAATGAGCTCCACCCATGGAAGCAGAAAAAGAATCCTCCCTCCCTTTAGCTACGTAAAGAAAGGGAGATGTATCTGACCCAGTCCTGTACTCCTCCCTCATCCTCTAATCTTGCTTGAAAGTAGAAAGAAAAAACAAATTATGTTGCCCGAATCATCTAGCTTCAGGCAGAGGAATATACACTTCTTACTTAAATGGGGAATTTTTTATATATGTAAAATTAGTGGTAGTCTTAGGAAATAATTCAGGATTTTATTTATACATCCTGAGTGCTTTTTCTGGCAATGGCAAAATAATGCATGCAACATCCATCTGATAGCATGATTAATTCCACATCAATCAGTTGCTGTAATGGACATAATTATAACAGGAAGCTGTCTTTTGATCATCATCTTCCTTCTTTCAAAGAGCTTATGCAGCTTTGGACTGTAGAGAAAACATCCTCACATTTCTTCTGAGGCAAATTCTTTGGAGTAAGTAACAAAGGAAGTGACAATGTTTAAAAAGTTATACTGAAATAATAACAGTCCAGTTTACAGAGGCACAGTGAGAATTACAAATGCTTATGAATTTTGACTTTGAAAGCAGTATTAAACTCCACTTTTAGTAACCATATCCAAACTCAGAAATATTAACAAACAATACAAATAACTGATTTATCAAATGATCTAATAAGCAACTGATCTCTCTATGCTGAGGTCTGCTTTCTCCAAAGAAGATACCTATGGGATCTCACAAACGTCTGTAACATACTCTGTTGGTATAAGGAACATACCAGGTTCTTACAAACAAGTATTCAATCCCTTCCTCCACCCTGTGCCTTGGTATTTAAATGCTACGTGATGTTTAATACTCTGCTAAGGGCACTAGCTGCCTTACAGCTACACAGAAGTGCAGAGAATTTGCTTTAACAAATCTCTCCCTGTCACTAGGGAAATCCAGCAGTGAATATCGCTAACTCCAGGTCACACTGCAAGCAAATACACCACTGGAACCAACTGGAACAGGTTTTCTGACACCAGCGCAGAGGCAACAACTGCTGCTTAAGATCACTGCAGATCCTGCCAGATACTTGCGGGATACAAATGTACAAATGTATGCTGAGACAGAACATTGCACTTCAGTACAGTGTGCCTGAGGGAGTAAGTCAGAAGTCTAAGGCTTCTTTTGCTTTTCTGATTTTACGGAGCTACACGATATACTTATCACTGGGTGTCCCTATACTAGCCTGTCAGTAAAATTCCACAAACAGCTACATACTGATTTTCCACCACAATGATTTTCTGAGTAGCATTCAAAGTTTGCTTTCTTCCAAAAACACTTTTATCATGTAGGTTTTCTTTTGCATTGTTTTACATGCAGAGAGTTTTTGAGTTGCTATGTCCTTTCTACACTTCTGGAACGTATCAGGTTTGCTTAGCACTCCTGACATTAACTTTTCTTTCATACCTGGAACCAGGTATCACCCCCCATAGCTGTGACCTTGTCAGACTCATCAGTATGTGAGGAGAGACCTTCAGTAAAAATCTACGCTAGCTTTGCAGAGAAGATTGCTTCCTGCCATTTTATTTATTTATTCAGAGTCCAGATGCTGGTGATGTGGTCTCATCAGATCTCACAAGGAATTTACAATTCCTTCCCTGAGACCTGGTGATGTGACAAATGCAGTCAGCATTCTTCCTATCTATTTTCAACTTACGAAGTTCACCTTCAGAAACAAACCCTTCTGAAAGCATTCCTGATGTGGGTGAAGCTGCAGTGAACAGCTGCTGCCCACCCTTGCTCTAGGGGCTTTTTAAAAAAAATATGTGGAATTGTGTGGAGATTTCTGGTTCATGGATATTATTAACTGACTGTGCGTGCATCTTGTAGGTCAGTTCTGATAAACTATTTCTGCAAATCCCATTAGTGGATGCAACAGTAGTAGCGATGCCATGGTATTAAAAGCCTCTGAGTATTTTTAGATTATATGCTAGTCTTTCATTAGTTAAGAAATCTAGGTTTGTAAGATCAGAAGGTTATCTCAAAGCTTAACACTCATTTATATGAAGTCAGTGGGACTGTTAATGTTCCCATCTGCTAGTACGATTAGGCTTTTCCAATGCTTCCGGCATATCAATTCTTGCATCCTCAGTCTTTTACCCATACCTACTGCCACAGGTCACCCTAACAGCTTCTTTCTCTTTCCGCTTCTTGCCCTTGTTTGAACTCCTTCTCAAGGGAGCCCTACAAGAACATTAGAAAACATCAGGAAACATCTTTGAAATTTTACTTTCAATCCTTTTAATGAAAAAATTAAGTATTTCAAATAACAAAATGCTTACCCAAGATCTGCAAGTTTTCGCTTTAGTTTTTCTGTATGCCCTATAGTAGGGCTAGTTGTTCTTGCTGCCTGAGCACATGTGGCACCATCTAGGATACATTTGTACATGGAAGAATGTACATTATTATTTTTAATTGCTACTGATAGCTATTCCACTTTTCATTCAGAACAGATTGTGTATCTTTTCATAATTAGATATGCATACATGTACATTTGTGTGAGTAGACAATTTAATTAGGTGAATTCTTCTCATTTTTAAGAAGATGGTGTGAAGAGGAATAAAAATAAATAAATACTTTCAGAATTTGAAAATACACATGAAGAAATCTTATTTTAATTGAAGAAAATGAAAAGATAATTTTGGTTGAATTTTAATGAGTATGTAGTAAGTTGAACAACAGAAAAGATTTACAGGTAAACATTACAGTGAATCCATTTTTAAACTCAGCAGTAGCCACTTAAGTTTCCTCTCACAGAACTCATTTGGTATGCATGCTTTACTTCCAAAATGGCTCCTGAAATACGTTCTTGAACTTCGGAGCCAAGGGTACCTTTTATGATGGACATGCATAATAATAATAGTTATCTGTTTAGCTTGAACATCTTTGTTAAAATAAACATTTAACTTGAAATCCAACCATTCTGAATTAAAAAAAAAAAAGAATTAAAAGTAGCTTAGTTAATGAATTTGCCCTGAGACATCTACCAATTTTTGATCTCTTCTACAAACACTGTTAAAGCCTAAAGAGGAAACAGCCTGCAGTACCTATAAAGCCAAAACAATGAATCTGTGTCTGCAAAACATCCTGTGAAATCTATATGGAAGCTAAAAGAAAACACACAGCAGTTGAAAAATTCAGACATAGTTTATGTGATTCTTAAAGAGTGTCCCCAAATACTCTAGAGGAAGCAAATGAAGGTCAGTCATTCAGGTTACTTGTGGTTTGGTGACTTTTACAATGTGACCTCAGATGTACAGTGACTTTTAACTGAAAGCACTGCTGGGTTTGTGGATTTCTCCTACTGTAGCTGACATAAATTAAGCCCTCAGAATTAACCCAGAATACCACAGCACTATCACAGGACAGTCAACTATAAGTACAGAATTTTGTACGTTGCTTTGTGGATAATATTTGGCCAAGTTTTTGTTCAAGTAAAAAATTCAACACACAACTGTTTCATAAATCCTGGGAAAAGCAGGAAAATAAGCCTTTTCCGATACCCACACTCTAAAAGCCATACTATTTCTACCAACACAAGTCCTTATGATAAAAAAAACATTCAAGAACAACTGACAAGTAACCTCATGCCAAAAAAGCAAACAAAAAAAAAAAGTAATATGAAGAATGACAAAAGCAAGGCGAAGACTCCTGAGAAGAAATCCATTCCCCAGGGAGACCATGGAGAACTTTAGGCAATGCACACTTTGCATCAGTCCTACACCGTGGACACTCCTCTCCTGTCTCCTCGTGGTTCCTCTTGCACCTTTAATGCATACTTCTCATTTAACCATTGTCAAAATTGCTACTTTCAAGAATAAAAGTCGTAGTATTTATTCTCACACTAGCTATTCACAGGCAAGTGGGGCTTGGGGGCCAGGGAGCGGTGGGCTTTTTTCAGAAACATCTTAACGAAAGTAAATGAAACTATAAGATACGCTGCTTTTGTGATGGGCAAATAATGAAAGCATTTAGTAGCTGGAGGTGTTGCTGCTGTAGTAGAAATAATCCAGAGAGCTCAGCAGGGACACAGCTACTACCTGGTATGGCAAATTTCTATTCCAGCTCTTGTATCACTATGCTCCCACTCACAAGCAGCTTGGCCCAGCCAGGGCCCTCTGAATAATGATGATTAGCTGGGGAAAATGTTCATGCTGGCTATGGGATACAGTGGAAGATGGATGGGCTAGGTCCCAAAACCAGCTTCAGCGTCAGAGTAGGTTTGAATCTACAGGGTCTTGGACACATGGAGTTATGCAGTGCTTGGCTCATGGCAGTGGCAGTGGCAGGTGCCCTGCCTGGGCAGGAGGGGACTTTGACCACCATGGATGGGTGCATCTTCCATGACTCTTTTTAGGTCTTCAGAGAGGGTGAGGGAAAGCAGGTTCCTCAGGATAAATCACGCAGAAGCTGTTTAATCCATCACTTTCAGCTTCAAGGAGCTGGTGCAAGTAATCAATGGCTGACAGATGTGAAAAGAGACTAGACCTAACTTTCTTTCCCAGGGTCACAAAACAGTTGCAGCCAGCCTCAGATCAGGGGAGTATTGCCCACAGGGGTCACCTTGGCTGCCTTGTCAAAGGATGCTGTTGCACAAAACAGGCAGAACTGAAGAAAATAAATTAATCATGCACATACATGGAAAAGTCGTGCTTAAAAGACAAACAAGCAAAATTCCTTATCATTTTGCAATGAAACTGATCTCATGCCACTTCAGCTCTTCCCACAACACTGCAGGATCTCGTAAGAAAAAAAAAAAAAAGTGTGAGCTTGCTAATGCTCACTTTTGCTAATGAGAGATTAAACAATGGACACCCAGATGCCCACAAATGTGCTCTCTTTCCATCTCTAAAAAAACCCTACCTGAACACACAGAACAAATACAATGGCCCTTTTTATTTTCTGACCTGTAGGAGTTTGACAGCCAAATTAATAATCAATTAAAATAGTATCACTACAACACTTGTTGCCAAACAACTACTTTAGGATATTTCTTTTTTGTAGGACTTATTAAATGCAAATTTTCCATTTGAAACTAAATTGCTCTGGTTTAATTTTCATGTACTCATCAGAATCTGGATACACTCGAAAGCACTGGTTCTTTACTTAATAGTCACAGCGGGGAAAGCGTGACACCAATATTTAGACATAGATTATTTTTCAAACCTAAATTGGAAAGAGCGACACAGTGGGTGGAATATAATATCCTATTCCTTATACTACAAGGCTAGTCTCCACTAAATTTTTATCAAGACATTTTTCATACATCAGTTGGAAATGCAGGATTTACGACTTCACTGATAAACCAATCATACATTCAAGCTGAAGCAGGAGTTTGGAAAATCACATTCTTATGTTCACACCCTTATTTTTACTTGCAAAACTCAAATATTGAATTTCACTTTGATTCATTAACAATTATACAATTAGAAACTATACAGTTAGACTAGCAATTTCAGAACCGATGTAAAAGTGCTAGCATATATTAACCTATCCTAAATTCAACATATCTTCATTAATCTGTCTTTTAGGAATGTATGTGAAAGCCCTGTATGAAGATGAAGAAAAAACAGGTTGTAAATCAGTGGCAAGTCTTTTCAGATACACAGACAAACAAAAATCCTCAACAAATTGTTCTTTTCAGTTAATTTAAGTAAGCAAAAGTCTGTTATGAACCTATCCAGACCTATTCCCACAGTCGTCACTTCTAAACAATTTTTATCATGTATTTTAGTTTATGTGACAGTCAGAGAATGCAAAGTGCATTGCTAAGAACGCTGAAGTTCGGTAAAATGCTAATTTTGACTTCACAAGGCATCTGAAAAGGAGGGCTCAGTATTCTGTGCCATATCGTATTGTTAATGCATCTAATAAACTGGTATCTGAGACATGTACCTAAGCTAGGTATGATTGAATCATATTTTATTCAGCTTACATTTAAAGAATCTGAATTAAATAAAAAACAACGCAGCCAACCTCCCCAACAAATTACCTGATTTTTTTTTCTGTAAATGAAGAGTCTCCAGACACCAACCTCTTACTTAATCTAGACTATGCTGCCTCTCAGCAACTAAAAGCTACAATCTGTTATTCTTGCTTTACACTCCTTTCCCCACCCTCTAAAAGAAGCATCTAGCAGTGCCAAAATCACATAATTCGAGTAAGAACACTGTTAAGCATGTTCCTAATACAGAAATGTCCCAAGGTCCAATAATTCTGTTATTTTAAAACAAAATACAAGATTTTCTTAAAGGCAACTTCCCCCTAGCTTTTTCAGTGAGTTCTAAGATAGAAAAAAAAAAAAGGAAGCAGTTCCTGATCTCATTTTAAATTTTGTTGTTTACTTATACCATCATACAAGGTCATTTGCAATTTTTTTTACTTCTGGGTAGACAAAAGAAGTTATGAGATGATGGCCTTCTAGCTGCTAAGATCCTACTACACAACAAAGTTCATAAAGTAGATGTAAGTGAGCAAAATGATGCATCAATTTATTGTAAAAAATAGTAATACCTTTATCCTGTAAAATATTCCTGCCAGCTGGTTGATGCAAAGGAGATGCTTCAGAGCTGTGCCCAGATTTTGAAGGAGAGGAAAGTGGAGTGTCTCCCCGAGCATGTGGGGAAAGGACACCTCCTTTGTGGTGCTGTCCTTCTTCTTGGTTTTCAGTTAGGTTGTCAAGTGAGATTGCTGCACTGCTAGCCACAGGGGAGAGGGAGGAAGCACCAGAATCTGATGCTGGTGAGGATGCTCTCATGCATAAGGGCAGTGGTGATTTTGAAATGTGCATGGAACTACTGTAACTGTTTGACGGCTGTTGGTATAAGAGATTATAAAGCAGGTTATACCATTTAGTAACCAATCAGAGCAAGGTTTACTTTGAATATGCAATTCTTTTATTCATTATTTAGCCTTCTATTTGTATGAAACACTTTAGCAATTCATGCCATTACCTTTTGATACCACACACAGTGCTGTTTATTGGTATTTGGTTTCAGATGGAAGTCAGAATAGGACAAAACGAGTGAATATCATATCAACTGTGTTAACAAATTAACAAATAGAGAAATGCACAATTCAAGTTCCTTTCACCTCCTGCATAAATGAAAGGACCAACTCTGCATTATAAAGCACACATAAATCAGAGAGCCCAGGATTCCTGTTAAAAAAAAAACCACAACAAAAACAAAAAAAACAGGTGTGCTGACTCAAAGGAGACCGGACTCGCACACCACTCAAGGACATTCATAGCATATTGGCCACGGAGGAATAAATACTGCCTGTGCTACAATGAAAGGACAAAGACAGAAGATGAAATGACTTACAGGGGCAACCTAGAACTCCATAGGAAGCCTGAAAGAGAGGGTACAGTCCTTCTCACCTTTCGTTCAAGGCTGTCCTCTCCATCAGTTGAACTGATGCTATCATACAGCCTTGTTCTAGAAGGCCTCTGCCGCTTGTTCTTCACTGAAAGCTGAGCTCGAGTCTTCAGAGCTTTGGAGTCCAGCCTCTCTGTTTCTGGCACTGCTTCATTGAAATCTGTATGAAAACATGATTTGAAGCTATTTAACAGAAGAATCTCTCACTACTTTTTCCCGCAATTGTGGGTACATGCACTTTGCATGTTTTACTTGTACCTGTATCTTCATAACTGTTACAGTACACATGCAAAAAAGGTTATTTGCATAAACTGTTAACAAGTTTATCTATACAGATCCAGTAAATGCATAGCAAAGAATCAACTGCAAATATTTAAAAATTCAACAAATGATTCCCACTGTTCCATGATGGACCACACACAACCAGCTGTACTAGCCCAGAAAGCAGGTCCACTTTGACTCCCTCAAGGGACTTGCACGTGCTTGGCCTGCAGAGAGTTCTCCTTCATCAGGGCAAAAAGCAAAGGAATCCTCATCTCACTGCTCTTCAACAGACATTTCCCAGCATGTGAATGAATATACCAATTTAGACCCAAGGGATCAACTCATTTATCCCAGTCCTGCCCTTTCAAGCCACTTGAGGAGGAGGGACTGGACTGCCATTTTTTCCCAGAGCTGCTCCACTAAGCATTTCCCTTATAACTTCACTAGTTTTGCAGGCTGCTCGTCAAATTACAGAAGAAATATCTAGAGCAGTCCTCAGGCTGCTCTACATTTTATCATAATCAGAATGGCTTACAAATTTAAAGAACATGACTTGTTCTCTCCTGTACTGAATGCCCCCCAAAATAACCTTGTACAATATGTGCAAATTATAAGCAAGCAATGTCTGCAGTCAGTAGCACATAGAGAGTGATACTGGTAGTATTCAAATAGTCAGATAACCATTGGTGACTAGATTGCTTTACCAGGCAACCTTTCACAGGATTATGAACAAGAGTTAAACTCATTCCTTTGGAGCTACAGTGAAACAGGTTGCTTACTCTATCACACTACCCCTCTCAGGAGGGGACAGCACAGAGGAATCCCAATCCTCCTCTGGATTCTGAGGTCACCTGTTGTCCAAGGTTCTATGTGACAACACAAACAGGGTGCCCCAATTGTTCACCCCAATCCTTCTGCAAGTAAAAGCATCTTTTTATTAGCACCTGGCAGTCTCATTTGTTACTTCCTCCCTTGCAACACTGTCCTCAGAACCATTATCTCCTCTTGTAGGTTCTTCTCTCTTTTATTCAGAGTTCCTTCAAACTCTTAAAATTTACATAAACTCAGGTAAACTTAAGTAAAACATCCCTGTCAGCACGAACCATCATGGTCCCTCATACAAACAGATTGATATGAGTGACCTAACACAAATTCAGCCTTACCTCACCTGCACTCTGATCACATCAGAAGACACTCTGCCAAGCCCCTTTCCATAAGCATGAGTCTAGAGGACGTGATCATTACTGTGATTATCACCATCTACTGCAGTTGTCTGATTTCAGCTTTCCAACAGCACCACATTTTGGCAAAATCATTAGCAAGGTAGTGTTACAGCTTTGCAGGAAGAACCCATGAGTGCTGAAATAAATTTTCACTGCAACCAGCTGTCAGTGATGTTGCATAAAGTTTATAATGACAATGAAAATGAAATTAAATTAATCCATCCAGAAGGTCCATGAAAGGCACCCTGAATCACAGCTGTTCAAGGCAGGAAGGGAAGGGCCATGATCTGTACAAGAACGAAGGGACTCTGGTTCTCCCTGATTAGAAAAACAACTATATTGTGTGGAGCAGGACATAGACTGTTAGATCTGTCATTATCCTGGTCTAACAGCTCAAAAACTCTCTGAGATCTGGAGTAAGGCAGCAGCAATTATCCCAACAAAACCCAGCAAAGAGTCACCAGAAGATGTGCGTGAAAGCCAGGAGATGTACTCTACTCTCCCACTTAGCTCTACAAAGTTGCTGTATTTTATGAACATCTGGGGTTTGTGCAGATGTTGTCTTCTACCATATGTACTTTAAAATAACAAAATGGAAAAAACCCCAAAACCCCAGTGCTGCATTATTTTTACTCACCATCAGAAAAAAGCTGGACACCATCACTCTCATGCTTACTCACAGTTGTTTTTGTACATATAACTTTCTGCTGGAAAAATAATGAAAACCTATTTCTTTGGTTTTGAAGGGAAAGCAGTTTCAGATCTTTCCCCTTCCATCTACTGCCCAAACACCGTTATGTGACACATGAAAACTGGAGAAATATTTCATATAAAAAATGGAACAAGGAACCTATCTTACCTGCCTAGGTTCAAAGCCACCCTATTTCTGAATGTCTTGTGAGCAAAGTATACTAAACACTTCATATATGGCTTGCTTCTACAAACAGAGCTAACATAACTGCACTTTTCTTAGCTATCAATCATCTACTCAATTGAAATCTGAGTATTTCATCAAACTTAACATTTTACAAAGCTGCAGTAAGACAAAACACATTTTAAAACGTGTTTTTGCATTTTGCACCAGTCAAGGAAGAGATTCTTTATGATTTTAACTTTTTTTTTAAACCCTCAGATTACAAATCAAACCAGAATCTATTAGATCTAGTTACTTGTCTAAGTACTGCATTCATAACACACTAATTGATTAGAAGCTGATATTACAGACATTTTTGCTTTAAACAAATATAAATGGAGACATCTGAGCCTCACTGAAGCCAGTGAAGAAACTCTGACCAACCTGAGCAAAGCTGAAATTTTTTCCACTGCTTTCCATGGCATCCTGACCTTCAGTCTCAGAGAACGTGGTTTAACCAAGGGTGGAATCAACTCATTGACTTACCACCACCACCAAAACGTAGAGCTCTTGCTCTCCCTCCTGCTGTCCCAACCCCTGGCTCTGAGTGACACCCTCCCATCCCTCCCCCCCCAGGATTTGGACTGCAGCTTGCTGATTCAAATGACTGACCCAGCAGAAGCCATCCAATGTTAGTCTGATACTCCAACCTCTTCCCTTCTTAGATCAGTTTTCTGTTGTTTCAGTAAATCAGTGTGTGCACAGAAGTGTGTAAATGCTGGAACAGGGCAATGGAAGAGGCAGAACCAGATGGCTGCACAAAGGCGGGGATGGTGTAGAGTCTCCCACTTCAACAGTAATGATCTGTCAGTTCAGCTCAAACTGTCTCTTGAAATCAGGGCCACATGTTGAGTTAGCATGCCAGTAAATAACTGAGGGGTAAGACTCATTTAAACTCATTTTTATTTTTGCAGATTTATGTTGTCTTCATGCACTGCAAAGACTTCCAGTACCATTTTGTTTTTCTTCTTTGTGTAAGAGTTAAACTCTACACACAGATGACACTACAGAATCATTAGCATTGTCTGACTTGTAATTATGCTTCCACCGTAAGTACTCAATAGGATAACTGCACATTGCCATGTTTTGAACTGCTTGTATTTGTTCTTTCAGGTGTATGCACTACCATACATCCCCTACTTTCACTGCTGAAATTATGCAAACTATTGACATGACACTGCAAACACTTCACCCCAGAGCTAGGCTGCTCGCACTTAATGGCAGTTCTCTGTTGTGCTGCAGGTACCTCACTGTAGCTCAGCCTGCTGCAAAGAAAGAGCTCACATAGCATCAGTAAGGGCTCCTTCCTCCTCAGAGGCTGCATTTAAGTTGGGCTCTCGCCCTCAGGCCATGCACCCTGTGGATCCGGACCTGAGCCACAGCCCAGACATGCACCTCCTGGCTTGCCCTCAGACCTGCCTCACCACCATGAACCTTCCCAGGCTCCCAGCCAACCCCAGTTTCCATCACTGGACCTGCCCTGCTCGCCACACTTGGGTGCAGCAGGACTGGGCTCCTGTCAGGTGGTCTCTGCCCCGGCTGCACATGCTGTCACTCTCGGTCCCAGCTCCCTCTTCCGCAGAGAGCTGTTGGCCCTTGCTGCTCCCGGGCACAAATACGCACCCCATGTGTTTGTCTAGGAATCTCCCAACCTACTGGGGAGCCTGATAAATCTCACGTAAAAGTCATAGCAGGTTTTATTTTGCTCTCAGAGACAATGTAATCAGACTTTCTTTCAGCAGGTGTTGAACGACTTGACTCCAATGGGCTTCCATCTGAATTATTTCAGTACAACTGTGGAGCAGGAAAGAGTTCGCCTGTCCTCCCAGTGTTTTTCCATTATATGGGCTGATAGATTTCAAAATCTCCTTCTGTGAACTGATATATCCCTGGGCATCCCAAGGCATCCAGAAAGTATTGCCATCAAAGTGGCTTGAATGGGCATTTGCACAGAGATGAGCAGATACTGTCAAAGTTGGTATCAGCACTGAACTATTTAGATTTCAAACCACTGACTCCTTCCAGCAAATAGGTTGATTCTGTACTGCAGACACAGCTCATGACCACTAAACCAGAAAGCTATAATGCACTTTATTTTTCTGGACTCTCAGAACAAGTCATAGATTTGTAAAAGAAACACAATCCTCAGGCTTCTAGTATTCCCCAGCAAAGCAAAGGAAGAACTCTGTGGGCCATACTGGTTTTGATTTTCTCTAACTTCCACTGATGTTACTGGCAGCCCCTCAAACTCAGTATGAGGTTATGTTACAGCCTGAGGAGTCACACAGTCTGGCGTGATGCTAAACACAGCCGGAGCACCTGCAGCGGCAGGGACAGCTATGCTCATATGTACGTGACCGTCAAGTCGCATCCATTAATTCTTCCCAAATCTATTGCCATGCAAGAATGTAATAAACACCTCAGATCCCACTGAAGAAAACAACATGCTTAGCATCATTTTAATTAAAATATATATTTTCACATAACCTGATTTTTTGAGGGAAGACAGACCTGCAAACTTCAGAATAAAAATTACGGGATGTGGCTGCGTACATGCAGCCCCACCCCACAAACCTAATGCTGAGGCTCGAGAAGTGTGTGTTCTATTTGCCAAATAAAATCCAGAAAAGAGACAGGACCACTTCCATGAACGTCACAGAGACAGTGTGCACAACACACTGCACCCAGAAGAACTCTGCTCACCCTGCAAAGACATCATGGACAGCCTCCCTACCCTTTATAGCTCCTCTGCAAATATCCACGGGGTGATTAGTAAATACACTAATTATTAGTGATTAGCATTACTAGGCAATGGCAAGTCCTTTTCTTAAAAGGTTTATACAAGGGTGATATGGAGACATAGGCTCTTTCTCAGCAGAGCAAGTATCACTACATTACTGCCTGACGCAGACTTCAGAGACTTTGATACAGAATTTACTGGCAAAGGTATATGGAAATCAGAGTGCTGCAGCAAGTTTAGGGATTTCTTTATTTTAAAAAAGGGCTTTTCTTCTTCTCTTGTTAAAAACACAAATCCAGCCTGGAATCTAAGGTCTAACTATGTTTTTTCTGCTTTCAAAAAAATCACTGCTGATTGTCTATTTTTCCTAGCAAACAATTTGTGTTTGTATTCAGGTGGTTAAACTTGGGCATTTAAATTCACAGATCGTCTATTCTAACTCTTAGAAGTACTGAACACTGGTAACATTTCTCCAGGGGAACGTTTTTGCAATGAAGAATGGCATCTCTTGGAAAATGAAAATTTTCATGCAAATATATAAATTGAAAAATATAATTTGAAAGTACCATCATGCAGAGTTTTAATGCTTTTCAAAGAATTTTCAGATTTTTAGAAAGAATTTTATAAGAATTTTTTTTTTCTTTACGTGTAGAAATTCCTGGATTTCAGCGCTTAAGCCATGGATGTGTGTTGACATTGTTACAACAGGAAGCATAAACATCATTTTTGTGAGTCAGGTAAAGAAAACACACTTTCCTCTCCTGAGGCAAACTACTGAAAGGGTTTCTGTTAACAGCGTTGCTAAGTATTAACTATTTTGTAACACTTACTGAGCCTCTGTGGCAGAAATACAGACTTTCTTGTCATCCTGTGTGCTTTCCTGAACTTCAGAGATTTCAGTATAATAAACACTTGCTAGAAAGACAGCTCTGTGAAGATTTGTGGAAACCAATTCCACAAGGTCTGCAGATCACCCAAATACCGTTTCAGGAGGACTAGCTCTTTTTTATACACAGACTTTGTTAAAAATGTGATTCATATTGATTTGTTTGTAGAGCAATATTCAGTTTGGGTCCACACATGAAATAACTGCTAAAATAAAAATTTTAATAAAATATCTCTGTGCTTGCTAGAAATTATTTGGTAATGTAATGCGTTTTTTTCACCAGAGAAATAAATAATATTATAGTTTATTTAGAATGAAAACCTATATAGGAACAGAGTCTGGTGCTCCCTTGTCAGAATCCCAACACGTCCGACACCTGATTTCACAGATGTCAGTAACCACACAGTAAGTATTGCTCCTGCACCAAAAATTTTGTTCCAAGCCTGTGGACCTAAAATTGGCTTTAATCCTGCATATATTTCAACAGTGAGAGCCACTTGCAGTTACAGAACTTTAACTAAAGCTGTAGGAGTTATCTGTATATTTTCACTGGCACAGCCTGAAAAATGGGAGTTATCTTTTCTGTGCAAAACAAGTAAAGGTTACAGTCACCACGCTGACAGCATCTATCCAGATCTCAGTGTTGCCACAAATTGTTTTGGCTCTTTGGTAATGTAGAACAAAGTCTTACAAGTCTTATGTTGTAAATCAGGCTGTGCTATAGCCGAACAAGATTTTTAATTAATGCGCTAGTAAAGAATTTGCATTTTATTCACAAAAGGCTCCATCTTGAGAAATGGTGAGTGCCACCTACATGGTTCCTTTTGATGTCTGTACCAAGGTGGAATCAGAACCTGCAGTGATCCATTCAAAATGGTAGATTTAACATTGTTTTTCTCATTCTGGTTACTTTGTTCTTGTTTGATCTTTGGTGGTTGGGTAATTAAGGACAGATTTAGGAACACAGGAGAATACACTATTTTCTCCTACTTTATTAACATAAAAGAAGTATGGAATTAAACTTAAATGTTGATGGCATCCCACTGAAAGCTTTAAGAAGTCAATAATGATCTTTACTTTATTAGCACTTAGTCACTTCCCTTTCTTTAAGAATAGACATTGTACAGCTATTCTATATTGGCATTATTTGGTATAACCTTGATACAGCTGTCATTAGATACTGAATTTTGGAAAAATAACATCATCTCTGAATTATTAATTGTTTCTTTTAAATCCTAAATGATAACCATGCTATTTACATACATATTAATAGGAGTTATGGTTTGGTTCAAACAAACCTTGACTTAAGCCATCCAGGCAGGACACTTGCTTAGTATCTAGGTTTTCGACTGGATCTCCTCTAGAAACTTCTCCAAAAGATGTCTGCCTTTCAAAAATGTTGTTGTTATTGTTAACCTGGCTCCCGTTTTGCTTCATTAGCCTGAAAACTTCTGCTTCCAAGTCTCGTATCTGAAAGAAATACAACACAGTGTCACCCATAACACACACGCACATCTATAAGATGGTTTTTTTCCAGAATATCAGACAGAATTGTCTCATTCCTCAAATATGAGAATAAATACTACTCACACGAGCTTGTAAGCCTTGAACCTCTGCAATGTGTGCTTTCTCCAAATCTTCTATTTTCTTCCGTTCAGCTTCCTGGCGTTTGATGAAGTCAAGTTCTCTTAGGGAAAAAAGATGCATTTGCTGTCATCAAAGCAATCAGATTCAAACAGAAAATAAAATGTTCTGATATATCTTACGTTATGCATCAGAAAAATCTGTCCTTAACAAATATTTTATTACCAACCTAGTAAGAATAATGAAATGCAATTAGGGCAAAACCCTAAAAAATTACTTAGACTAAGTGAATATGCTAGGTGAAGATATAAAAATAGTAAGAGGAATTTATCTAAAAAAAAAATCTCAGTTGTTCTAATTGATAATCAAAACAGTTAAATCAAACTAATTTTTTTCATAATCTGTATTTACAATGAAAACAATGTTAGCTTAGTTTATGCTATGTTGTATTGTAGGAAATGGAGCAAAATCTCTGTTTCATTACAGTATGACTGCACTCCTTCACAGAAGGGACATCTGTAAGTTTCCAGGTACAAATCTAATTTTTCTAGTAAGCTATAAGGAAATCTGTTAGGTGATTTTAGGACTCTGAGATAGTTAAAAACAACTGACTAGATCTTTTACTAATATGAAGCAGAACAACAGCAGGGCTATCCAAGCTCATTCTAGCTATTTTCCCTATTTCTTTTTATTTTGAATATCTAAGATGTTTGTGACAGAAAGCACATAAGATGCCAGCTAGTTCTGGAACAGTCACAAAATTCCAAGATGGGTAATGGTATTTTAACTATCTAAAACCCTTTTTAATGGGGCAGGATATTCACTTCTGCACTCCCAGTTGTCACTTGACATTGCTGTATGTTTTCTTCTTTAGATGAGTACATTTTAGCAGAAAATGAAAAAGTTGCTGCAAAAAAAGAAATTCGGGGGAATGGAAGCTGTTATAGAAATGTAAGATATTATTGTTGTTAGCCATCAGGGAGAGGGGACCACATGAAACAGAGGGGGCCAGGTAATCATCAGTTAGCTCAACTCAGCTCAAACATTCTTGGCATCTACGAGAAGAAGAAAAATAAAATGTAAAACGTAACAAAACAATTTTCTTTTTGATGTTACATTAGTACACAGCAGGAGTGAATCCAGCTGACAAAATACCAATATAAATCGCTGCAAACCTTGCTAATCAATTACTTTACTATGATTACTCTTGGTTGTTTGCAATCACATTGAGGTATCTAGTAATTCTGAAACATTCCAACCTGGAATACTACAGACTAAGTCTTTATTTAGTTATAGTATTATTTTTCAACAATACTAAACTAATACTTGAATACTACTAACATTTTTCCATAATAAAGAGCCCATGTTTTTCATGAAAAAAAAAAAAAGTGAAAAATAGTGTTTACCTTACAGGTGCTTAATAGTGGGGTTTCATATTTCAAAATACATCACATATATGTTTCCTATCTGGCCACTAAGTCATTTGCTGAGCCTGGAGTAGCTGCTTACTTTTGCTGAAAATCCTTGATTAATTTCTTTGCCTTGTTATATTTCTTCTCCAGAGCCTGATACTGGCTTTGCGTCTCCTTGAGGTGCTCATTCACCGTGTGACACAGGGTTTGTGCCTCAATCCAATAACTCTCTAATTTCATCATCCTTTCTTTATTCTCCTCAATGTTCTGCTGGAGTTGGGTCTTCTCCAATTCCCACCTCACCTTCTCGTTCTCAGCAGCCTGCAGCTGAGCAAAAGAGTAGAGATGCCAGTCAATAAAAAGGTGCAAAGTGCAGCCTAATCATTTAGGATGAATTCAAACAACATCAATAGTGAAAAGCAGTGAATTAATAGCTATAAAAGTAATATGCTAGCAGTGAAAAGAGTGTTCAAAGACAAAGAACACATGCTGATACATACATTATTCTTCCTCATAAGACTTTTGCTCTGTGCAGCCTCTCTGCTTCTCTGGGATATACCAACATGCTTTAAAAATGTCAATAGTGGAGTATTCAGGCAAACTGCAGGGTTAAACAGTCAAGGCTGGGGATGCATTTTGCTCTGTGCATCTGGCTCAGGTTTTAGAAAGCATTCATACACTTCCATAAAATGAGAAATTTCTTATTTTGGGGGGGAATCTGATTTCCAGGTTCTGCATTTGATTTAAGAACTATTTAGAAAACAATAGGAAAAAACCCAATTGCATCTAATCTAACTATCTGCTTTTTTACCCAAATGAGAAAATCTATTGAATTCTTAAAATATCTATTTTCATGTCATAATCTTGCTTCATCTAGAAAGCCAAACAAAAGACGTTGGAGCATAATTCAAAATTTAACATAGGGTCATAACCTAGAATCCTTTTTCATTTAAGCAAGCACAGAGTTTTGCACCCAGTACTGAAACTATGCCAAAACTATTATGCAGACAAAGAGAACCTGTTATTACTCTTGTTTTCATTAAACTTGCTTAGCGAGTAGTAAGGAGCTAATATGAAAAGAAAAATGCGCCCTTGCTGTTGAAGATTTCAGGTGCTAATTCTGCCAAACACATCAGCACTGCTTAACTCTATGACCAGTGCAGTTCCACTGTGAGTTCCACTATGTGGCACCAATGAAGTCCAACATCTTTTTCCAAGCGACCTTAGAGAAGTCCAAATTTTACTACTGAGTTTATAAGAAACCTTAGCTCCTTTGCTAGTTTTTTTTTTTTTTTGTTAGATTTTTTTTGTTAGGCTTCTCACTTCCCAGCTGAAGCTAATTGCAGGTTTGAATGTTTGGTGCTGGATAAGGGTAGGGTGGTCCAGCAACTTGTAAATTTTAGCTCCTAGAATTTATGGAAAACAAAAAAATGCCTTAACATCCTTGTTTACTTATCAAGACTGTTTAATTTGCTCTAGGCAGTTCTACTAGCATCAAGGATGACGCACACAAAAAGAAAATAACTTATTTGCAGTTTTATTAGTAATATACCTAAACTAGCCGCATTTTCTCTAGCTCTATTCAAAACACTAGGTAAAGAAAGTCCAACACAAAAAGGCACATTAACCCTAATCTTGCAAATGGATTTGCACAGATGAATGTTTACACCCACACATCATTGCCATAAATCAATGAGGCGTGGCACAATCCCAAGGGATTGACCGTACGGCTCTGATTGCTAGATTGGAACTGGAAAGCAGAGCAAGAAAAGATTTCTGACTTTCTGAACTGAAACAGCACAACAGAAATTGTCCTTGCAGAAAACAGTTGCAATCTGAATTTTTTTTAAACAGTAATTTATGCAGATTTGATAAACATTATGCAAAATACACAGTGAGTGGAAATAGTTGCTAGAAAGAAATAATAATCTAAAATCTTTTGCTGAAGTACAATTTTCTCTCTGTCTTCTTTTTATTTCCTTTATAATGTACTCAAACTCAAAGAGAAGGATGTCATTATAAAACCTAATATTACTCAACAACTGAATTATCAGTTGACTTCCCATAAAGGTTATTCTAGTACAAAAAATACAATTTCTTTTTATTGCTACAGCAAATTTAATCTAACAAATAGCAACCGACTGTGAGATAATATTTTCTGTTAAACTGGTAAGCTTTTTCCTTTCTAGAGTATCTTTTAAAAAGAACTGCAGCAACATGGAACAGCTCTTTTTCTTCCGTATATAAAAAAGTAATTTTTATTAAACACCTTTAAATAAATTAGTTCTTTTACAAAAAATGTCAAAAACATAAACAGTATACTCTAACATCACTGGTAAATAAAAACCCTACTAACTCGGTCTAGAATATTCAGTCCAAATAGAATGTAAAAACCTGAGAATATGCATTAGAATTGTAAAACTAGAAATCTGCCATTTAGTCATTATGATACCCCTTAAAATGTATGTTTAATTGAAGCTACACAAGTTGGCAGTTTCTTTTAATAGCAGCACTTAAGATTTTACTTGAAACTTTGAATAGAGAATATATACCAAGACAAGATTTAGCTGAGCCACTGCGCTTCTTAATCAGCCTTTAATAAGGATGTTGACTTCTCCACCCACATTAAGATACATGTCTTCAGATCTGATTTTGCATGAGAGGAAAAAACCAGTGTGTATTCACTGTATATTGATTCTTACCTTCGTCTTCAGCTTCTGAATTTCAGCTTCTGTAACTGCATGTTTGATTTGCAACTAAAATTGAAAATATAAAATAAACAAGTGAAGTCACAGAGAGTACTCCAGTATTTTTAAAGCCTGTGCTGCAAGTTGAATACGTTATTACATAGCAGAAGGCCTTGAAGAGTGCTGCAGTGCAGTAGATTGTAAATTAAAATGTCTAGCTTGCAAAATGACTCAGTCTGTGCAACCTAATTAAAGATAGGATGCCGTCTAACCACTCATAATTTCAAATCAGAACATCCAATCTGTTTAGCAAAACCTAATGTCTTATGCTTAAAAAAAAAAAAATAGATGTTATCCTGCTGGGCACTGCTCTCCTCTGATATGAATGTGAAATACCTCCCAGTGCTGTTAGAAAGTCCCACTGCATTGATTAAAGCAGGCACGTTACAAAAAAGCAAATACGGAAATAAGTGATTTAACAACTCAAAAAGTCAGGAAAACCTTGAGGGAAGATTCCACACGTTTATTTCATGCAAGAAAAAAGGTAAACTGATGCTATCCTTCTCCACCATTAGCTGGAGTTATTCCGCTCAAGCTAGCTATCTCAACTGAGAGCAGTTACACGGGAAACTGTAAAAAACAGGAAATGGCATTCAAGCACACAAAATGATTGTAAGTAGATTAACAGCCCAGGCAGTGTGCTAAAGGTTTTAGCTACATTACCAAGCAGCGTGCCACAATAACAGTGGATCCGTACAGTGAAAGGGTTGGTGCTGAGGACCTGGCACCCACTTGCACATATTCTGGGGGGATTTCTTTTGGACTAACCTACAGTAGTGTGATCTTGTGGACTGAATATTCATTAGCTCTGTGAGTGTATTAGGCAATATCCTGAAATATCTTCAGTTTCACCCCAAAGGTCTGCTATTCATAGGCTCCAAGAACACTCTGAGGTACGAATTGAACCACGGCTTCAACAGCATAACCCTAATCCAAATGGAAATGATCATGCACGTGCACCCAAAACGGGTCCCCACCCAAATCCCTGCTGCTTTATTACTTAAAGCAGGTAGCATGGACAAGCTTCTCACAGGCCCCAAAACCTTAAATCTAAAGCACTGTTTAATCTGAATCAGTGACCCGTGTGTGCTGGGTTGAGGGCAAGGGCAAAACCTGAATGGCAGCCTAAGCTGGCACTGCAGTAGAGACAAACTTCGCCCATTATTTATGAATACCAGGAATAGTTACGGAAAAGCATGTTTTACATGGGGGTTACTTCTCTTACAAGTCTAATGGGAGCCTTTGGGAACAGTTTACGTTGAGCTAATGGAGGACGTGAGGGAGTTGTACTGAACCAGAAATTATCATCTCTGGTAAAGCAATGGCTACATTCTTGAAGGCCAGGCTGCTAGTAAAAAAATGTACAAATAATTCAAAACACAAGTTCTTCTGGAGGAGAGGAGCGATTTTCAAAATAACAGGAGCCATCACAGACCTGAGAGGTACAAGTATCTTTGAGAAAGGCCAAGCTACTTTTGAAACTGCCTTTTCATTAAGCCTCTTGAGTGCACTTCTTGTGGCATAAGAAATGCACACTCTCAGATGTAGTTTGGTCTGCAAATCAGCCTTAACTGATCTGGTGAATAATCCTAGTCCTTTCTGGTGGAGAATTACTGAATTTATGCTGGAAGGAATAAAGGAGGCACTGATGCAATCAGTTCCACCTGAGGAACAGTTTAGGAATCTTCTTTCCACTGCTCATTTCTTGGTCACTGTCTCCACAGGAGACTGTAAGCACTTCTCATCCCCAGGATCATCTGTTACTTACACTCACTTTTTGACTTTGCACTGAAAAGTGTAATAAATCTTCAAGTGCTCAGTGAAAACAGATATAAGATTTTATTTCAAATGAAACCAGTCACTGACTGTAACAGCTTGCAGAAACATGTAAAATGTAGAGGCACACCAGACACACTAACAGGTGGAACATGCATGGGGCCAGACAGAACCTGCCTTGAGCACGCAGCTAACCCACGGATCACACAGGGTTCCCGAGGAAGTGCCACATGCAAGCAGGGCTACTGCTCCCAGACGGAGAGACACCAGTGCAGCTGGGAACAGGGCACTGCAGCAGCCCTGGAGCTGGTGTTAATGGCAAGAAGTGGCTGGTGGTACTACTCCACCCAGCAGACCAGAAAGCCGAGAAGAATATATACCTTTTTGTAATTACACAGAGTAGAAGAAACTAACGAGATACTTTAATTGGCGTTTACAAGAGGTTACTTGCAATTTCTGAGCTCACACAATCCAACCTCTGATCTGCAATTTTCAGAGACTGAGAACTGTTTTTTCTCATCATTCCATTTCTGTTAGTAGTGAAAAATCATGAAAGAACTATCTCAAAATGTTATGGTGTTTATAAAGTGCCCAGGCCTTTGCTTAGTTCTGCTACTTCATCGTTTTGGAGTGAGATAAAATCAGGAGAAGGATGGATGGATGAGCTAGACTTTGCCCTTTGCAGTTAATAACAAAATGAAAAACCACGACTTAAAGCCTTAGGCTACCTGCTTACAGTCCATTCCCATCTCTTCTAAAACCCCACAAACCCATAAGCAGCACTTAAACATCTTATTATTGCACACAAATAAACTCCAAATTGTTGCACAAATGACAATCTGCTCAGGTACAGATGGTTTTAACAGTTATTTTTATACTCTCTGTTATTTAAGTTAAAAAAAATGAATACCCCGTCAGTTCATTGAATCAGTACATGGTACAGCAGATCCCACTGAGGCAGAAGAAAAAAGACACTTCCCTGATGAACAGACAAATGTGTAGCTGGACATCTACTTTTTCCCTTTTTTCTTTTTTTAAAGAACTAATTATGCTTCCAGAATAGATGAGAAATACTAACACATTTATAGGTTAGACTGAACAACAGGCAAGGTCAGCTGTTTGGCGAGCAAATCTGGAGTCCATTGTTAAAAATTTTTAAGCAAGTTTACTAATAGGGGAGCAGAAATACCTTATTCCATGTCCCATATAATGCCAAAGAAATTCTTGGCAGATGCTCTTTTGTATTTTTGCATTTTCTAAGTCAACATAAACCTGTGAAGGCTTCATTTTAACAAGGAAATTTTGAAAAATTTTTGGCATATTTCCTTTTCAAAGATGTCTTGAAAAGCTGATTCATTTTCTTCAAAACAATACAACTTTTTATAAAAAATAAGATATGAAGAGAAAATGGATTGAATTAGTCTAAGACTGCAAAAGGTAGAATGTGATGAAAAGCTAGCAAACGTTAAAATACCCAGAGTGCACTGGGAAAAAAAGTACCCAATGGAGTCTAATAATCTCGATGACAATTTTTATTTAATCATTATATATTTTTGTATATTATAATAATAATAATAATAATCCATTTTTCATGTATTTCATTGACATGAAATATAATACCTAATTCTTACATAAGATGTCTTTACTCCCTACAGATCTTGTCTCTCTTCAATCATCACAGCTAAAATAAAGATTCTAGCTCTTTCTCTCAAAGCAGTTAAGGAAAATCAGACCCATTTTCCTGTTTTACAGCCAGGAAAACAAGACTTGCAGAATACAGTGATTCATCCAGGAATGCCCATCTTTTTTCTCACTTTCATTCCAAAAGCAAGGCATTTCAAACAAGAGTGCTCTCAAAGTATGTGAGCACATTTTTCATTGCAAAGACTGAATTCAACTAATTAGGTCAAACTATTATACTTAAAGATTATGTTCAACCCACTTGCTTAATACTTTCATTAATCTCTGGAGTAAGAACAAGAAAGAACAGTTATTCTTTAAATACAATTCCAGAAAACACTGTGTGGGCATGTGCAGCCTGATCGTGAACAAATCTTCTAGTGTTGAAAGAATTCAGGGCAAATACCAAGAAAAATACATGTACTCACTCTGTAGCAGCCAACAAAATGCAGCTGTGTACTGTTAAACACAATCAGTGAAACAAAAGTGGCATGCTCGTAACAGTGGTAACTGCGTGGGTTAGTGAAAAAGAGTCCACTCATGCAGGAGCATTTAATGTTTCTTCTTAGGCTCTCAGCTGCACTTAAATTGGAGGATCCCAAAGTCCCCCTTCATCTGATTTCCTCTACACCAGCGTTTTGAGGTCATTACATCAGACAGGTCTGCAAACAGCTTCAAATCAGTCTGGACATGCTCAAGTATGGCAACAGCCCAAGTTGATCGAAACTGTATTCAAGCACAGTTTTACAGGTAATTTATTCAAAGGTGAGTGTCTTGCCCGTCACTGCATCTGTGGTTTGCATAGCCTTGGTACACTGGCACGATCAGAATGGTTGCATCTTCCAACTGCTTTGAGAAAGTATCACTATGTATGATGCAAAGCATTAGAAAATGAAGTAAACTGTTCTGCTAATTTGCATAAGAGCCTGGAACTTGAAATATGGAGTGAGAAAATTATCATTTAAGTAAAGTAAAAAACCTCAGGAAACAACAATGAATAACAGTAGGCATCCAAAGGGTATCAGCAGAAAATGGAAAGACTGGTTGCTCATTGACTGATTACTTTCCATACATTACTCTCACTAGAGAGTAGTAACAACATATATTTATGGAAGATAAAATATCTGGTTTGAGTGGAGGGAAGGTGAAGGGGAGAAGACATGGAAAGAAGGATAAAAAGGGAGCTTCCGTATGTTAAAACCCCTTTCTGGGCCCAGGTTCTGCTGCTCAAATCTCCTGTGAGGTTCTGGCTACTTTCACCCCTTCCATCTTCCTGTATTTAAAAAGAAAAATGTTCTTTATTGTCATCACAGCCCATTACTGTGGGCTTGGATAAATCCAATTGTTTAATGTCTTTATTTGCATCAGAATTCAGGAAAGTTCACAAATAAACAACATCAAAAGCACAGCCTAAAATACAGAATAAATGTTTCTCAGTACTTTGCTATGTTAAGTTATATGAACTCAACGACCGCAACAAACACCACTAATTCAAGCCCCAGTTAGTACCAGTGGATGCTATACAAGCTCTGTAACCACAGAGTTTGGTAAAACACCAGCTTGAAATATGCCTGCTTCCCCAGTACAGCATCTTTCTAAACACGTGGCCAAACATATGACACTGCTACACTGCTACACTGCTGTGCATGGATGAGTCGCTGTGTAATGGTATAGGATGAGCTCCACGTGTCCCTTTTCAACGAAATTTAGCATTTGCTGTTTCGTTTTCCTCATCGCTTTTGATTGGAATCTTACCAAAAAAAAAAAAAAAAAAAAAAAAAAAAAGAAAGCAATCTGCTAATATGTTAATGTCTTCCTGGGGTCAAAAAATGCAAACTACATGCTGAGGCAGAGTAAGTTCTGTGCTGAAAACTTAAATTATAAATTATCCTCCATCAATGCAACAGTCACCTGAAAGCTGATGCTAAAACAGCTCTGAAGAACCATTCCACTTCTTTTAAGCAGAACTTTTTGAGTCATTCAAAAATACCGAGTATACAAACAGCTAGAAATCAGCTCTAGTTTTCAAGAGAAAAAACAAGCACTGAGCAGTGAGATAACGAGAAATCTCATTCCAGTGAGACATTTCAGGAATATTTTCTGATCTATAACTTACCTCTTTGAATTTGTGAGCAAGCTTGCTGGTGTCCACATCACTGGGGGAGAACATGTCATCATTTTCAGGGAGATCGAACACTTCAATAGCCATGTCACCTCCTGGAAGGACAGGTCCCATGTCTTCATCTTCTTCATCTGTAGCATATTCCCCTGTCTTAATTTTATAGCATTTAAGAAATTCCAGTTATCCTCTTATTAGGCAGAGACTGTCCAAAGAGTAATTAAGCTACTGTGCAAACACAGCACGCTGCATACAAAAAAGGTTATCTTTTTCTTTAGCTATAATCCCAGTACTTATGAATTCTACCAGACAAAATACAACTCCACAGTAGTATTTCAGAACATTAAGAGAGAGGAGAAAACAGTGTCTTGAGCACTAAGAATTTAGTGCTTAAGCATTACTGGCTCTATGTTTCAGTGGTTTTCATCCTTTTCCAAGTGAGGCCTCTTTCCCATAGGAAGACCTCTCCAAATTTATCTCAGATTTAACATGGAATCTTTTCCAAGCAGAAATAAAAGCAAAATAGGACCGACAGGATCTTGATTAGTCTTTTGTAAGCCATCTGGAGGAAGTAATTCTCCAGTGATATTCCATGTTGACCTGAAAATCCATTGGTTTCTTTTTATAAACAAATTAACAATAGAAAAGTCACACCCACACAGAAAGACAACAGCAGGAAAAAGAAACCCAGTGTCAGAGATGAGTTCAGAGACTGAAGTCAGAGTTTACTGAATTTTCACCCTGAATAAGGAGCTGCTTCTAGCCAGTTTTAAACAGAGAATGTGGGTGTTTCTTGGGCTGGTAAACCATGAGATGTGAATAATTTGCTGACAAAACAGAATTTTAAAAAACCATAAGCTACAATCAGTATCTCAAGATTAAACAAAACAATAATATTGAAAAGGAAAAGCCTGCAATATTAAACCCCAAGTTTCCTAGACAATCTTTTGCACATACACCTGTGCTCACCTCTCCCCATGCCTAAGGTGGCTGGGTACCACTTCGCTTCAGCTGGGGTCCCTCTGGAAGCCAGTGTACATTGCATACGGGTCATGAACAGCCTGCTGGCTATGCAAATGACTATGCAAATGCATTAGAAAGCAACGCTTCCCTCAGGGCCACATCTGGATTTATAAAGCTTGGGACTCAATAAATACATGGAAAAGGAAGGGCGGGGGAAGGGGTGCAGCCCTTCTCATGTTTACACAGTAATAACACCAAAAGTTTGACAGAACTACTCAAGTTTTTGTTCATGAGCTTTCAGTTCCTGAGATGAAGGCACATAATACTATTATCAGAAGTATATTCCCAGTAGTGCTAGGATTATCAGTGTCATTTTTTGTCAAAAGAATTTTTCAAAACAGCAGGTAAGAACTCAGATGTCCAAACAACCGTTCGAATCTCAACTTCCTACCCTAATTTAGTTTCCCAGCTGTTGTTTAGGCTTATGTAAATCTCTTCAGTTAAAAAGCAGTGCATGGAAGCACTTTAAGTCTAGGTGCACAAGTACACAGAGACAGAAAAGATATATGTATGCATCCAACAACGGGGTGATACACTTGCAATAAAACATCACCATTTATTGGATAAATAGCACACAGAATCATAGAATCATAGAATAGTTTGGGTTGGAAGGGACCTTTAAAGAGCATGAAAAATCTATATTCTCCTTTTTTAAAACCACTAAAGTTTTAAAAAACAAAGAAAACCAAAACACACAGAAAGCATAGAATGATCTGGTAAAATCTTCTGATGTTAAAAGAACGATCAAAAAGAAGGTAAGTCACCAACGTGCACAACCCATCCAAACTTTAAATGTTACTGTTAATGTGAGCCACTTCTCAGGAGAGGTATCTCTGTCTCTATAAATAGTTACATATTCTCTAATGAAATAAACAGTAACCATTTATTTTACATACTTTATACGTACTAAGAATTTCAGTAGTCTTCAACAAAAAAAGTTAACAGCTGTTTGCTTCTTTTTTCCTTATTTAAATAGAAGCAAAGAACACACAATCCATCTCACTGGAGCATTCAGGCATTTTAGCATTACAGCTAAACAAAACAACAACTGAAATTAAATTTATCATTTTGTATGTCTAGATATCACAAGCACACACAAAATCTTCTGTTGCGCTACACTTGTAGTAGCTTCTGTTTCTATTTTACGTCCCACAGCTACCTGCAGCTACTGTCTAAACAGAAAATTAGGCTGCTAACTCTCCTGGCTTTTTCCAGGAGCATGTAACACCACCTCCACATGCCATCAGAGTGGTGAGAAGCAGAACAACTAACGCTGAAATACCAGCAAGATTTCAATGAAATGAATTATTGTGGGGACAAAATACTAACACAACCCATGTATTGTCAATTTTGCAGTCATTATCCCTGAAAAAATCTATAAGGCGATACACAGCTATCATTCCTACATGAAAAAAACATCTTGGCAGGTCCATCAGCAGTGGCAAGGAAATCTCTGAAACATGCAAAGAAGAGGCAGAAATAAGAACATTAACTAGCAAACTCATGCACAGTTTACGTAAAAAACCAGATCTGCTGAGCTACATGTGCATTTTAAAGGATTATATTAATTTAATGCAAAATCCTAATTATATTTATCAATTTTGGTAGAAGAATAAACCAGATGAGTTTAGTTAAAATTGATTCCTCCAAAGACTTAAACTAAAAAGAGTACTTCATACAAAAAGCAAAACGAACACATATGAAGGACTAAGTTATATTGGGGAAAAATTCAAGAGCCAGCAATATTCTACTGGCCCCAGGAGCCAGAGTGTCTGAAGAGGGACATCAGGCAGCTTAAAATGAACACAAAGGAAAATCTTGCTTCGAATTGTACATAATGAGTGTCGATGGGCACAGTCATTTTTGCTTCAATTAATGCAAAAAGTAGTCATCAAAGCAAAGCACTGCAGTTTGTTCAGGTAAACAAGACAGCAGGATGACACAAACACATTACAGAACACAGAAATAAATGGGACTTTTGCTTTCGTCTTCCAAAGAAAGGGATCTGATCTTATGATCACATGAAACACAGATTACAGGTTCAAAAAAATCAATGTGTGCTTTAAGGAAATATATGTCATAAACTACATGAATCATACTTTCCCTGAAAAAATTACTTCTGCTGACTTTTGTTTCATATGAAACTACTAGAACTTGTTCAGATCCTGTGCCAGTAAGCTAGGATGGGAAATTCAGTGTTTTACAAGCAGCAGCAAGGCACAGACAAAAATTATTTTACTACAAAATAACAAAGCCTTGTACAGTGGTGTTGTAGCTGCCTGAGGTTCCTTGCAATACATTTTGTTTTCTTAGCTGACAACAATAATATTTTTTTACTCAATAGTCAATGAAAACTTACATGCTCCTGAAGGAAAATCTCGGACTCTCAGTCTGTATTGGTGAGCAAAATTCATCCATGCAAAAGCGCTATGTCTCATTTCAGTAGCACCTAGGGCTTATGCTTATCTCACCCACAGCAATAGCTTCTGATATTAGCCATTCAATTTTGCTGTATGCTATCACAACTAATAGTATGAAATTATCTTTATAAACATGAACTGCAATTTCCCACTTTAAAAGGGAAAATGTGTTACTCTCATTGTTTAACTGCCTTGCAAATTCTTGAAATGGGCCTAACACTACAAAGCAGAAAGAAGGGGCAACAGCACCAGCCAGGATAATGTGGACAGACCTTCCCCAAATCACCATAACAAAGGCTGCATCAAGCTAAATCTTTTGTTTGTGCTGAAACTCTCCCACAATCAGGGAACACCATTTGAAGAACTATAAAAATAACTCAAGCCCACCTCTTGATTTTTTGGATGGTTTATACTTAATTCTTTCAAAAGAGCAAAGAAAAATATAATGGTATAGTATCAATCATCACTTTTACAGGAGTGCTTCATATTAATGACATTGGAAAAACCGTACTCTCTGAAAGATCTTGTTTAACAAATGTATTCTTTGGGTGTTAGATATTCAAGCACATTGCAACATTCTTCTTTTCATGTGTGTCGCTTTGCTCTCAGAATGTCCTGATAAATGACAATTAAAAATGAAAAAATATTCAAAGGATTAATAGTGATATTAAAATACATTAAAATGTCACTTGCATAAAACAACTTGTCCGTGGCCACAGAGTGAATAGAATTCTGCAATACGTTACTAATTTCACATCCTGCATCACCATATGCAGCCTTCAGGGGAACAGGTCATGTGCTTTATGCGACTTTTGCCATTCACTGTAGAACGTGAAGAAGATAATACCATGTTCAAATCAAAATTCCAAGAAATGGCAGAGTTTGACTAAAATGTGCACAGAACACTGTGTTAACACAGGGAAGTCAAAAGGATTCAGTCAAGAATACAGATTCAGGTCGTACTTAACACACTAAGTAGGAAATACAAAGACAGTGCCTACTCCAAAGCCTTTGAGTTTTGTTTTCTGACAGGATACAACAAATTAAAAGGATGTAGGATTTTAGGGGGCTAGATGAACTGGTGATGAATAAACTCTGCAGCTGGCTCTCTAGAGGCAGCACCTGAAACAACATACTCTCCCACCTTTACTGGAGATAACACAGGCTCATCGGGAAATGCCAACACTGCCTATAGAAGTAGTACTTGAGAAATAACTGATACTACTGGCTCTGCTTGGCTTGTGGGAGCTGAACAACAAATTGTGAGCTGTTGCACGTTTATCCTGCTTGTCTTTGCATGGAGCCCACCGTGGGCATCCCTTTTCTTTTAGTGTTCGTCAGTTCTGCACAAGGTTCTTGTGTTCCCATGCGAAGACTTAAATGAAGGAGCATCTGAAAGCATCCTGCAACCCTGTGATGACCTGCAGCCCATGATAACAGCAGATTCTGAAGTGCAGGAATGCAGGGCATTTATATAGCAAATGATGTTTCTTTCAGGATGACTTATCTAGTAAATTATGTATCTTTTGGAAACCCTATGTGTATTACTGTGAATCTTCCCCAACAAATAACTGTCATGTAACATTCCTGCAAGGCAATGGAATGAGAAGTTACAATAGGCTAAAAAGTGCCTCTCTAATTTAGCATCTGACTCAAGTCCAGTGCACGCTGGCTGGCAGAAGTCAAAATTGTCTCAATAATGTTGCTATTTTAAAGAACGCAGATCCTTCTAAAATAGCTAGATGCTGCTTGGGCTATGATGAAGACTAAGTTTCAAAACAGAGGAAATCCAGCCAGCTGATGGCATAGCAAGAAAAAACACCAGCATGTGCACATGCCTGGCACATCCTCTCTTCCTGTGATTTGACCAGATCTAGCAAACACAGTCATGTGCAGTGACTCCAGGACTCAAACACAGATCACCAATTTCCTGCTCTGGAAATCTGATAAATTATTGCTGTCTTTGTGGTAAAGTCTCTGAGGCTCAGAATTTGACAGCCTCAGAGGAGGGTTCAATAAAGATCATTTTCTTGTTTATTTATGCAGCATTATAGCTGGAGATCCATGTTATCATATTTTAAGAATTATATGAAAATTAATAGAGAGTTTGATAGCTCTGAGACTGAGCAACTTCTGTACAATCATGTGCCACCTCAGCACAAAACTCCTTACACCGGCAATCCAAACATTCCTGAACTTCATGCAGTCAGAATCACTATCACTTTGAGGAAATGGACTTGAAAGGGTAGGTTTTTTTGTACATTTGTGGATATTCACACAGCCAGTGTAAATTGAGACTTTCCCAAAAGATGCCCTGCTTACCAGAGCCAAAGAATGCCAGGCTGGCAGTGGTGTCTGGCATACAGCAGCATAAACCCAGCCACATTTGCCCTCACACAGCAAGGTGAGCTCAAAGTAGTAATGCTTGTATTTGACAGTAAATAGAGCAGAAGTGCTTGTGGTGACCAAAAATGTCTTTGAACTGTGTCTAATGTGCATTAGATCACAGCTTCCATAGTGTCAATTGCCTGGGAATGGTGCAAGTTATGTGAGTTTACTTGGATAACATAATCAGGTGACAAAAAAAAAAAAATTCAGGGTTGCTGCAGGTTCCCAGTAAAATCTACTTCTGATAAGTCTGTTAATTAAGAAAGGGAATTTGCCTCATTGCATACTTTAGTAACTACACCCCAGAGTGAGAATAAGGTTTACCACCCTCCTCCCAAATATATATATGGCATCCAGTAGGAAATGGGTATGATCTTCAATGATCCCAATGCAGTTTTTGAGAACTAAAGTACTGCATTTGTTCTAAAGCGTAATTCCTTCTCCTTCCAAAAGAGATCTTTGATGACACTCTGGATCTCCCCTGGTAGATGTCTTTTCCTTTCTTCCTCCTCCTTTCCTTGCATACTGCGTAGAAGTCCCCTTTGCACTGCAAATGCTAATGTCCAAAAAGCACATCGTGGTCACAGAGGTGGTCCTTACCCTCAATGTAGTGCTACGATAAGAAAAGATGCCTTTGATTCTGTTAATTACTTGTCCTATCTTATTTTGTATCATCTAAAGGCACTACCAATAGAAAATACTTTGTGCATTTGGTATTTTTGTGTTAAAAATTAATGCGGTGAACAGGGCTTAAGAGTTTGTAACCACTGAATTGCAAGGACAGAAAGACACATCACAAAAAGTATCTGATACCTACTCATCCCTGTCCTCTTTCAGTATTGTGCTGAGAAACACTTGCACAGTCATCAGTACAGAATTGTCACTGTTGGCATCAGCACAGCAACAATCCCTACTGAAGGCTGAGGTACTACCAGGATCAGTTTTGATCTATATGGTTTTAACAACGTTTCCTTTATTGCCAGATCTTGAGTTATGACATGTGTCGTGCATGAAGTAAAGCAACACAAATCTTTGAGATCTTTTGCAGGTGGATGCATCCTCTAGGTAAAAGGTGTAATGCATCAATTACTCACATAGGTCTGCCTTCAGCCACACATCCCTCTATGTGTGAGTACACAGTGAGAAGAATTGGAAAATCAGGTGTTAGGACACATCTCTCCTGCCAATATGAAAGCTATCAGACTATGCTTACCATAAAAAGATATCACAGGTCTTCAAACCCTGACGTCTACAGCACGCTGTGATGAGTTGTGAGAAGTCTCTTGTTCCAAAGGCTAGAGGGAATTGTCTTTTGTTTGTTTTTGAGGAGATGATAAGACTTCCTTCAAGAAATTAGTCAAGATCTTGAATTTTAATTCTAGACTAAACAGAAGTTAGAAGACTTGCATCTTTCTATAGTTTGAGGAGGGAACAGAGAGGATCTGGATTTTCTAGCCTTCATGGTCTCGCACAGGCACACACACATATGCATCCCCAAATACAGATGAGTACAACTTTTATTTATATGAGTTAAATATGCACCTATTACAGGATTCATTCTAAAACATATTAGAAGATTTTTATTTTTAATATCAGTGGAAATTAAAGTAAGTGAAAGCATCACTGGAGCTAGACAGGATTTTTACTTAGGCTTCTGGGACACTTCTGATTGTTCTGACCTATTGCTAATTTAACAGTATGTTTCAAAATCCAAGTCTTTCCTGGTTTTATCTCAGAGTATTTTTTTCTCTATTTCACTGTTTAGAAGCCTTGTCTCAGTACCTAAAGGAAAACTAAACTGAAATAAATGCATAGCATGAATTTTCTCTCTCCCCTTCTCTACTGCCTCCTTCCACAAATAAAATAAAAAATCTGGCCCAGGATAAAAACACACTAATATATGGAGTCTGGCATTTCAAATAATATTATTCAAGATAATGCACAATGAAGGTGGTATGCCTGGGCTATGTGGTAGCAGTTTGTTACAACAACTGTTTTACCTTAACCCAGCAGCTAATTTAGGGACTAACACAGACAGTAGTCTCTGAAAAAGTTCTCTCATCAATCTTTCTAAGTATCTTGGTATTTAGGCATATTAGGAATTTTAAGAGAACAGAAAGAAATTATGGAAAATTTACTACATAAAGCTGATAGTGTCAAAACCTTTGTACTGGGACATCAGGCACTAACTGTGAACATCAATACACGCTTTAGACAAGGTAGGTTAATTCTCTATCCTATGGAATACCTGTTCACACAGAAACAAAAAGCAGTGTGTGGAAGGAGGGGTCTCGCCTGGAATTTTCAGAAAATTTCTCAATGTTCTGAATTAAGAAGGACATCAGTTCTTCCAGGAAAAAAAAGGTCTAAAAATTCCTCAACCCCCTAAAACTTAGAAGGCAACTTTTACCAGTTTTCACAAAAAAATAATGTTTCAGTGCACAAGCAAACCAACTTCATTCCCTTATTTCAGAAAAGCATATGTCTTCAGAGGAAGAACAATGATTGCAGAAGCATCGACCAATTTGATATTTGTTCTTCTGGAACAAACCAAATATTTTAAATCCATGCTGAAAAGCTTTTCAGTAACTTTGTTCTTCAAATAAAATTCATCATCAAAAGCTTTAAAAATCAGCAGCAGAGGTAATGGAGAGGGCCAGAAGCTGACCTCTGAGTGACAATTAAAAAGAAGGAATTAGGAAAAGAGAACAGAATATTAAAAAACACTGAATAGTGAAACACTAGACAGTCTGTTACCTCATCATCATCTGCATCATACTGTGCATAATGCTGCTCCAGCAGCTCTCTCTGGCGGCGTTCTTGTTCTAGAGTTTGGCTAATCAGCTGCGCAACCTCACTCACTTGTCCTGGTTTTTCTCGTCCAATTACAAACCTATACAAAACATTAGTGAAAAAATATTACTCTTATTATTTTAACAAAGTTCTAGATTTTTAGCTGTGTCTTGTAGAGAGGGTAGCCTTCGTCTCCAGAGATACATGGCTGTGATTGCTTTAAATGTGTTCCGTGGATGACATTTGCCAGAAGGGCACTGTGTGCAAGACTAGGTGTGATCAGACCGTGACAGTATTTACAGGGGAGGAAAAAAGAAGTGACCACTGAAGGCTTCACTCCAAATTTCAGTAAGATTCTCTGAGTTTGAACTTTAGGGACACAGACCTAGAGCGAGGCAATTTTTAAAAGAATGTGTCAGCATTTCCATTCCCTTTAGAGCAATGTATTTCCCAGAAGCCTAAAGAAGACCAGATGCACAGTAAAAGGATAGACACGCTTCTGGCAGCTCATAGTGAAAGGAACATGCACCAGAGTAACTTCTTTCTCCATCGTGACTTAGAAGATATTTCTGAGCTTTTATATTTGCCTTCCTCCTGTCTATAACAGATAATCTATTTCCACATTTTTAAATCTGACAGACACTACTTCCCTTATTTTAAGCTACATTTAAATCTTTCTTTTATTTCTGTTGCTAAGGAGCATTTTTCTCCACTGTTAGCTATTGTTGAACACTGGGAGCACGTTTCTTAGGCTTAACAAAAGACAAGGGAAGTGCCTCACAAGACTGCTTCCCAATCTTGCAACTGAAAATCAGAATTGGCCTGGATTGTAACACTTTTTTTCAGTGGCATAACCATAATTAGATATTTTGCTATCTATAGTTTATGATAAACACCCATTATAAAGTACCAACACACTGTAAACTGCTGAATAAAAGCACAATTTAAAGATGTCAAGCTGAAGGAATATTTTCTTAGCAGGCTAGAAAGACAATTAGGTAATCACAGGTGAAAAAAGCATTATGCAGAGCTGAAAAGCACAATCAGATGACAGTGAGATACTGCATATGGTAAATTATTTGTTTCCACAACATTTGGCTCAAATGATGAATTTAATTTATTATTGGAATGAGAGGTAGAAATGTGCATTATATTCCATGTAAAAAGATTATTTTCATCAGTACTGCCTATCACTATATCCCATGTAAGAAAATGATTTTCATTAGTACTGCCTATCACTGTTAAAGTCATTTGGGATTTGGCATCCATGTCTAAGCCAACTTCTCATGAGTGAATGACCCTGAGTCCATTTCCTACGCCAAACAATTTGTTAGACTCTATGAAGTCAGGCACTAGAGAAAGGAATACAATTTGGAGATTATTTCAACATCATCAAAATATCCAAGTCAGCCATTACTTCCAAAAGTAATTGAAAGGTGAGAATGAGTGACTCCATTTGAAATAACGACACAGGGTGCTCTGAAAATAATTTGCAAGGAAGTGTTTTAGTTTAAAAACATTTATAGAAAATACAGCAGAAACTAGAACAAAATCAAGGAAATAACATCAGCATTTTAATCCTGATCAAAACAGATCACAGTCTGGCACTCATATCCTACTATTATGAAATATTACATTGGTTCTCAGTAATGATAAAGACCTTGTTGGGCTGAAAGAAAAAGAATGTTTCTTCATGGCACTATACTTCATCTGTTCTGCATACTGACTCATAGTCGGATCCTGTTTCCTCTGAATTTTAATTTTAGAGCCAAGTATTACAAAGACTAAACCAGCCTCAGTTTCAGTCAGTTGAGTTTCAGTCTCAACTGAGAGGAACAATGAACTTTTGATATTACTACATGAAGTAAAAAAGGATTCAATCCGTATTTGCTACTTATTTGTCTCCTCTAATGTAAAAGCAAATTAAAAGAAAATACGGAAAAAAAACCCTTCAATTTTCAACATTTTAAGCAACATTATGCATGAGTATATTATTTATACATAGTCGAGAGAGCATCGCGTTTGTAAACACAAGGGAGATCAGCAGTGTGGTAAATTATGGAACCACACAAACTGATGCAAATATCATAATCCCTCCTGCCCTCTGCCTGATAATTGAGTCGAAATACTTCATACAATCGTTTTGTACACTGAAAACCTAGTACAGACAATATGTAATGCACCTGAAGTCTGCTAACTCCTGATTATTTAGGAGTGGTTTTGACAGATTAGACTGCAATGCAATAACATTTTCAGACAGACAAACAAAGTTTAGGTAGGACGTGAAAATGCAAAAGCTTATTAATTCAGTTTTTCTTCTCATGCCAAAGCCACTCAGTTTGTAGTGATGTGACTTTCAAGGCTTGAATCATATGTTAAAATGAAGTTCCTCAATGATACCTGAAGCTGTTAGATGATACATGAATAAAAGCCTCAAAGCAATGACAAAGTTTAAAGCAAATATTTTCCAAAATACAAATATGCAAGGAATGTTTTATTTTCCTACCACTTACTGCTTTAAAGTGAGACATTTCCAAAGTGTCTGAAAATAAATACTTAGAAGAATTCAATCTACACTTGATGTCAGTTCTAGATAAAGAATTGTAAATTTATAAAATGGAATACTACATTGCCAACAATTACAGTTTTTACAAACTAAACCAAACCTTTTGTCGTGTTACAATCTGTGACCTTAAGAATACCATGCTGCATACAATTACGTTTAACTTGTAACTAAAATAAGCCATAAATTATAAATTTATAATTTAAAGAGAGATGAATAAATACTTCTCTTAGAAAACTGTAAAGCGGAGGCCGTTATTAAAATGCTAAGCATGAATTAGATCTTTACGTCTTGAATGGCTTTAAATACAAGGATTACCATAATCTGAAGTGTTTAAATATGAAAAAGAGACATAAGGTTGTGATTCACTGACCAGAAAATTAGTCACTGAACCATAATATGCACACTTCAATGAAGTGGCTAATTATGTATTTTGCATCACTCTGGCTCACCAAAATTAAGCACATGCATTTCAGACTTGATTAATTAGTCTCAAGGGCCAAAAGTATTATAACAAAAGAACTATAAATTCTATCAGCAATAATATATTTAAGAAGCTGATTATGTTTCTGGATATGAGACAAGTGATGGTTTTAAAGCTTTTAAACCTCATCCCGATAATATGCCCCTTAATTATTAAAGCCAGCAACTGCAAAATAAAACCCAGCGAATCTGTGATGCTGTACTACAAGCCATCACTGTACTAAGTATCAGGCCATTACTGATTATTTCTGATGTCCACTAAAAAGAGAGAGGAGAGAACATCACAGAGAAGCAGGGCATGAACTGACCTTGATATTCAGAGTTACACACAATCTAGCTGAATTACCAGCTGTGAGATATTCTCTTTGGTTGTGGTTAAAACAAACACAGACAGAGCTAGGAATATAATTAATATTTGACTCTCTCTTGGATTTTAGAAGATCTAAAAAAATAAAATATCTGGAGAAATTGAAAATTAAACTACAGTAGTGGTGGTTAAGAAAAGCATTCTGCGGAAATTGGCAGCAACTCCTACATCTCCTGCAATCCAGTCATAATTTAATGATTTTAAAGCACACCTGATATATGGCTTTCTGCATATTTCCAGCTTTTATTAAATGAGGATCCGCAGACCTGTGCTTCTTGAAATAACAAAAAATAATTTATTGATTTTTTTTTACCAACCATGGGAACCAGAAACATTATTGTAAGAATTTATTAAATTAAAAAATATTTCCATTTTGAAAAGAACTTTGGTATCAGAAAAATGTGTGAAGGCACCAACTCTATGACACAAAACTGAAGTTCTGCAGCATGGTTTTTTAGTGACATGAGTTGATGATTTCTCCTAAAAATACTTCAGGCATTAAGTGCTCAGTTAAAAATGATTTATCATGGATCCCTTAAATTCAACAAAAATCAAGTAGGAATACAGCAGACTCATTCTAGGAAATAAAGAATGGGGTTTTTGCTGCAACAGGATTCACAATTTTTTCTTCTAACCTTCCCTAAAATATAGTTTGGTCAATATAAATGTACAGTACATTTCATTGTATTTGGGGGAGTTTTACAGTTGGATTTTAAAAATGCTTTTCCTCTGAGCTTTAAAGCACAAACCTGCTTCTGCTACCATTTATCTAATTTATTTCAAGATGTCCTCAATTACCTACTCTGGCTGCTTCCATTAGGATAATAGCCATATAATTAATACAAACTGCTAAAAGTGGTGTGAACCCTGTAAGAAGGCAGTTTTATTAAGTTACAGCAGCACAAGCTGGAACTTGTCAGGTCTTCATGAACAAGATCAAGCTTTCTTAAAAGACATCAGCCTCAAATACAGAGGTTGCTGTTGGGACATACAGAATTCACAACCTATGAGCTTCCATTACACTGTTCAGAGAAAATGATCTGAAACTTAAGAGTCATAAAGACTCTTTGAATCATTGAATAATTTAGGTTGGAAGGGAGCTCTGGTCCACCCCAAGTCCCCCACTTCAAAGCAGGGCCAACTTTGTCATGGCCTTGATCAGTTTTGAATCTCTTTAATGATGGGATGCAACCTGTTCCAAAGTTTAAGAAGCCTCATAGCACGGGGTTTTTTTATGGTGAAGATATCTAGTCAGAATCTCTCTTGCTGCAACTTCTGTTCATTGCCTGTTATCTCATCCCTGCACAGAGAATACAAAGAATCTGGGTTCACCCGTTCTACCTCCTGGAAGGTATCTGAGACAACAGTAAGGTGCTTGCCATCCCATTCTTTTCTTCGGAATGAAGATGTTCTTTCCACCTCTTCCCAGGATGTTTCCTGCACAGCTACTCTCTAGCTCACAGTGTCACACAGGGCTATGCTGCTCCAGATGCAGGACTCACATTTGCCCTTGCTTCATAAGGTTTCTGCCAACTCATTTCTCCAGCCTGTTGAGGTCCCTCTGAATAGCAGCCCTGCCTGTCAGCCTATCTAACCGCAACTGCAGACTTGCTAACGGTGCCTTCTGTCTTACGTCTGTAAACTCACACAGCCTTCCCTTGCACCAGAGACAAGCGTATGCATAGCAATCTTTAAAACTTTTAGCTGTAACCAAGAGGAACTGAGGGTGATTGGTAGAAGGAAGTAAACAAGGTTTGCCTGGAGATTAGTGACGGTAGTGACCCAAAACTAATGCAGACAAGTGAACAACCCTGCCTGGAGACTAGCACTCAAAGTAACATGAGATAACCACCATCAGTAGGTGAAAGGGGCAATGATTCAATGAAGTTATCTAAGGTCACATAAGAAACATCTGACAGGGCAACCTGTGTAATGTCTAGTGCAGGATGTTGGCTGTGTAAAGCTAGCACAGAAAAGCAAACTGGGGAAGAGCCTCCAAAGACCCTCAAGATAGAGCTGCCAGTAAGCTGAAGTGCTGTGCAGAAATTCTGTAGCTTCCATCCTTGTGCCCAGACCCAGGATGAAGTAAGCTATGTGCTGTACCCTGAATTTGACCACAGACAGCAGGACTCCAACTTATCAGTGATTTGAGCCAACATGGGTGTCCTTTTGCCCAGCCAGGAGTCAGGACGGATGCACGGGAACATGACCACTTTGGTGTGGCTGTGGCATGAGCCGTAGGTAACATGTAACAGTAATGTGTCAAGAATGAGATGTGTGTGTAGTGTGTGCTGCGTGACTTGCTGTTGTTGTTGTTGAAGTAGTGGTTTGGTTAGTATTTTTTTTTTATCATTTTAATGATTAAGTATTTGAATTAAACAAGGGCTTCTCTATTTCACTTGCATAACCATACTCATACTGATTGAACGACTGTCACAGCACACCATGACAAAGTCTGACATATCGTGCATGGGCAGCAGGCGCTAAAGGTATCAAGAGCCATATATGAACCCCTGTATTCCAGTGCCATTGCTGCCCTGAGGCAAATTGTTGGAGAATGCAGGAGACATGAAGATGTCCCTGCAGCAATATCCAGGTCATTAGCCGAACTGTGGAAAAACTGAGGCAAAGCAGTCATTAATTTATCTCATACTTTTCTGGATCCTTTGTAACAAGGTCTCCTGCCTGACTGAGCAGCAGGCCTGGCTCCATGGAGGACGGGAGAGCAGTAGATGTTGCTTAAATTGACTTTCACAAGGCTTTTGCATGGTGTCCTCTAGTACCCTTATATCCTCAAAGATCAAGCAGGTCTCCTGGGCTCTTCTATCCTTCAGGGCAGTGGTTCCACAGAATCCTGTCAAGCACATCCCTGAACAAGCCAAGATTTGCTCTTCTGAAGTCCAGGGTTGTAATTCTAACGTTCATCTTCATTTCTCTCCAGTTCTTGAACTCCACCATTTCATGGTTAATGCTCCTAAAGCTGCCATCAACCTTCACTGAAGAACTGATCAGTTCCAAACTGGTCATAAAACCATTTGTGAGTCACAGATTTAGCAGACTACCTCTCTTCGGAGGCTCATTGAACACTTATGTCAAGAAGTTATTTTTGACTCATTCCAAAAATCTCCTGGATTACTTGCACCAAACCATGTTACCCTTCCAGTAGATGCTGGAGCAGTATAAGTCCTCTGTAAGCCCCTAACCATAACCTCTGAACTCGTTTGTCACTTGTTCCAAAGCAAGGGCTAAGTCACCCTCCCTCCTAAAGAAATTATGGGACCTGTTGACAAACATGCTCTTGCCCCACTTTGTCAGGTGGATCCCTTCTCTCCCCAGCATTTTTAATTCCTCCAAGAAGGTCCATAAAAACCACTGTCTCCCCTGCAACATCAGCTTCGCAACCAGGGGCTGTCCTCCATCCAATCCCACCTGCCTGGCATGATCAAGAAGAACACCTCTTATGCCTTTCCACCTTAGCCCCCAGATCCCTGTCACAGAGTCATAGAATCAGAATCATAGAATAGTTTGGGTTGGAAGGGACCTTTGAAAGTCATCTGGTCCGACCCCGCCCCTGCAGCGAGCAGGGACATCTTCAACTAGATCAGGTTGCTCAGAGCCCCATCCAACCTGACCTTGAATGTTTCCAGACATGGGGCATCTACCACCTCTCTGGGCAACCTCTCCCAGTGTTCCACCACCCTCATTGTGAAAAATTTCTTCCTTATATCTAGTCTAAATCTACCCTCTTTTAGTTTAAAACTATTAGTCCTTGCCCTGTCACTACAGGCCTTACTAAAATGTTTGTCCCCATCTTTCCTATAGTCCCCCTTTAAGTACTGAAAGGCTGCAACAAGGTCTCCCTGAAGCCTTCTCTTCTCCAGGCTGAACAACCCCAACTCTCCCAGCCTTTCTTCACAGGAGAGGTACTCCAGCCCTCTGATCATTTTTGTGGCCCTCCTCTGGACCAGCTCAACAGGTCCATGTCCTTTCTGTGCTGAGGGCTCCAGAGCTGAGCACAGTACTCCAGGCGGGGTCTCACCAGAGCAAAGTAGAGGGGAAATTAAAATTTATAGGCTCCCCTTGATCAGGCAGCCTGCGGTAGACACCAACCACAAGGTTCCCTTTGTTGCCTCTGTCTCTAATTCTTACCCATAAGCTTTCAACCTGCTCGTGGCTATTCTTCAGAGACATACTCAAGGTCTTCCTCAGCAGTATCAATGGTGCTGGTGGATGAGCAGCAAAGTAATAGCTTAAGCGCCAGAAGAGCCTCAGCAATCTCTCCAGAGCATTTTGGATACAAGCCCCTTGTACTTATGCTACTATCAACACTAAATGGATATCGAGTCAGACGATTAGGAAGTCATGTAAAAAACCCACACACCAGTATTAATGCACTTAGATTAATTATTCCCACAGAAATAAATTCTAGTCTAGGAACTCACTGACACATTAGCTTTATTCAAGAGTACTTCAAAATTAGCCACATGATTCAATGTTTTGGCACCTCTCCAGGTTCTGGTCCTTACATTGCTCTGCTCTTCTGTGTGTGCAGGTAGAGAATCTCTTCCATCTCTTCCAGACAGCCTGACAGTATCCCAACACAATGCTTGCATAAAAGGTTTCCCTGAACACATGATGATCATTTAATCAGCATTCTCTATAGCACCACAAAATTCTTATGGGAATGGCCAGCTTAAAGAAACACATTTGTAAAGGTATGCTTTAACATACCTGAATGCAAACGAAGCACATATGTCAGCTCTGTTCAAAAGGTACAAGTGCTACCTGGGAATGTTTCTAAAATCTGACTGCATTTTGAGGTGAGATCTGCCTCCTTCACCCACACCCTTGCTGGCATCCATGGGAAGGAAATGCAGGAAGAAAGTACAGACGGGTCACAAGTAAACTGCTCAGTTCATACCATGTCCTTAATCTGGATGATTAAGTGATCCAGACTCTAGGCAAGCTGGACCACCCTCATAGCACAGTCCAGGGGTAGCTAAATGCTCCTACAGCACCATCCCTGTGGCTCAGTGAGTTATCTTGCAAGGATGAATGGTGGGTGTTTCTGCCCAGCTGTCACAACGTTGTATCACATTAATCAAGGTGCACCAAAACTGGGTGGGAGCTTCCACAACATAGTATCTTGGACTTTGAAGGAGTAAAAAAATTAGCTAAAATAAACACTTATGATGATATTTCAATTGTAGGGGTAGGAGTTTATGTTTAGAGCCAACCAACTTGAGGATGAAGTGATTCAAAACCTGTCAAGTGGTTCCTTTTTCCAGGAAAGGAAAAGAAAAGCCACTCCTAATGAAATCCAGCCCCGCTGAATCTTATTAATTCACATTACACTTAATTTTAAAAACAATGCCCTAGATATCTAGCAAAATGGTTTATAATTCAGCCAAAATATTTTAAATTAAGATTTCTCTATATATTTCATACTCAAACTTATAATTTCCTGTCCAAATGTGCAAATATTGCGAGAAGTAACTTACCATAAAATTCAAATTAGCAAGATCTCAGGACATAGGGGCTATGTTTATGCCAGTAAATTAATCGTGCCAGGGAATGCTCCCAAGCACTAGTAATTGATCAGCTACACTATTAAATCACTGAAACAGTCTCTGGAACAGTTTGGCCCAAGTTAGCTAATATTCTACCAAATAATACGCAGACATAGTCCAGGAATTAGCAAAAGCTCAAAGTTAGCTTGGATGTTTCCAACAGACAATGTGGATATGGCCACCCTGCTCTGAAAGGTAGAAAGTTTAATGGTATGAGCACCGACTGCTCTGGTGCCAGCTGGCCTCAGTGCCGAAGAACAGTCCGAGGCACAATACATCCACTACAACAGGCACAGCCAAGGAATATAAACCAGTAAAGCAGTGATGAATGCAGTCTTACCTCACCAGTGCTAAGGGGTCACAGTATTTCTGAGTAATTTTTCACATTGTTCAGGACACTACTCCTGGTAGTCTTACAGAATAATTACCAGCGCTTGTAGGAGTTCTTTGCAGAGACCAGAAAGAAAACAGCTCATATTATGGAACTTTTAGTATAACCATAGTGGAAAAAACAGGAGAAATTTACACTATTTTGGTGCAAGGCACCACGAATTTAGTTTCTGCTGGGTCCACGATTCAGGTTTATCAAAGATGCAGAAAGTGCACCAAGCACACATGGCTTCTTAAGCAGCCCTTCATGAGGGCTCAGCAATCAGCATTGCAGAGCAAAGGGTTTTTCTTTCCTCTTTTTTTTCTCTTCTCGGCTCCAGCACTTGGATTCAAGGAAAAAGAAACAGACAAGGAAAGGAAGAACAAAACCATCAGCCCAGCCAGAAAAAAGACAACATAATCCATCTCTCTGAATCACACATGGACTGTAGTATCTTTTGCCTTTGGGTCCTGTCGCATTACTCAGGACTGAGAAGCAGCACAAATCTCTCCAGCCTCTTCCACAATGTGGATCTGCAGTATGGAGAATGCCTGAAAATGTTTAAAAGGACACAGCTGTTTCATAGGATAAGAGCACAGGTAGGGAAAGCAAGAAGGAGCAGAAGAAAATCTGCACAGGCATGCACACTGGAAGAAAAGAAGATGATTATCTAGGGGAAGGAGTCACAAAACCAAAGCGATGCTGTTTGCTGTTACTGTGAGCAAACAACATTCCTGCCAGAGTATACTGCTGCTGGCTAGATCCTGCAGTTGACTTCATCTGTCCTCTATACTATCTTAGTGCTTGCAAAGACACGACTGTATAAATTACCCTTCCAGATGTTGTGATGTTAAACAAAACTAACAGCAGGCATGCAAATACTATTTTCTGAGACAGTATATTTTCCAGAAAAAAATCAGCTCAAGATGGGGTGAGGAATTAGCTGAAGAAGGAATAAATGACATATAAAGTTGGTGTTAATTAAGAAGCAAATATTTTCACTTTTTGCCCTCTAACTGCTCCTTGTATAAGAGCTATCTAAAAGAAAAGTAAAAAACTTCATTTTTGTCTGAAAGATTGCATTTGCAGTACAGTAAGAGATAAAGAAATTAGGCTGTGAACTGGGAGTGGGAGTTGAGACAAACCCCTGCTTTGAATTAAAACTATCCAGATAAGAAAAAACAGAAAATGGTCATAAATGAATCTTTATTAGAACAGAGAATAGTTAATAGTGGAAAGCCCCAGGGTTTGATAGTTATGCTGCTATTGTTAGAACCTACTCTTCAATGATCTAGAAGATTAATTAAACATGGCAAAATCTGCTAACTAATTATTTAGATTCTTTATTAAGATGGGAAGACTTTGACGCATTTCAGCAGAATTTAATTAAACAAAAACTGGTAAACTCATTGGTAGGTTAGAATTAATACAATTAATTACTCTCAAGGTGTTGCAAATCATGAGAAACCAAAGAGTTTTTGCACAGGTTCTGAAAACTCAAGAACTGACTTGGAAAGCATCAGGAGAGCATCCGCTCAGTGCCTAGCAACAGTTTGGAAAGCTGAGAAAATGCTTAGTCACATTCATACGACAGGATACAGAAGGAGGACACAGAATTTAAAATTTGTCTCTCCAGTAAAACACTGAACTTGATTAACTTCCTTAAAAGAAACCTTTCAGAGGAAAGCAACAGTGACAAAAGCATACAAGCAGCATAGGAAGGACTGGGGTTTTCCGATGACTCTCCCCCATGCAAGACCCTTTCCACTTATCAATGCAGTAAGTCTTCCCAGGACCATGTCCTCCTTTCCTGGGACCCTGCCTTTCCCCGAGCCCCGTGGGCACGAATCTTTGTATCCAGTGAGGCAGAGAAGTGCAGACCCCACCGAAAGCTCCTGTATTTGTCCAAGGAGCAACAGAGACTAGGTAAGTATCGTAAAAGGACAGGGTTTTCCCTGTAAAAGAACTAGATTTTCTCTCGTGTGTGTGTGTGTGTGTGTGTGTGTGTGTGTTCAAGAAAAAATAAAATTCCCTGGAGGCACACAACTCTCTAAGTGAGCTTTCTCTGGTGAAGACATTAGGGTCCCCTAACGCCCTTTCATTATGATGAAGAACAAGGGGAAAGACTGTGGTCACAGGTGCTCAACATCACCCAAGCAACTCCAAAGAACTTCAGGTCCAGTGCTCAGCACCACATTCCATGAGGAGACTGCAAGCAAAATAACATAGGACAAGCTCCATGATAGAAAAGGATTCCCACTGTCAAGCTGCTGACTTATCCTATCTTTTATGATTGTGGGCACCACTTGCAGACTTCAAGCTGATGGATTACATCCTAAATGGGGTCAGAAGAAGCACAGAACAATTAGTGATATTAGTCTGGTGCTGCCCTCTGCCTGGTCCATTAATCTTAGAGCAGGGGTGATACTGAAAACCAACACATATTTAAAAGGAAAATCTCTCCTGTATATAATCAAAATCTGAAATCCACTAATATAAGATATTAGTAAACTAATTGGGTGAGCAAAATTATAAAGAAGACTTGATATTTACATCAACTGAAAGAGCATTCATAGTTGTATTTGCCAGATTACAGTCACAAGGACACTAATTCCCATTCCTAAAAACAGAAGCTGATTGCTGGTTGGGATTATGAAAGAATTCCCTCTCTTTCCTTTGTCTCATATGCTACCAGAGTACATCTGGTGGGTGCTAACTATCTTTCTATAAAACATTATAAGAAAGAATAATTGAATTTATTATCATTGGAGAAGCCAAATTGGTTGGGTCAATGATCTTCCATTACGGTATGACAACTCTTCTGAACAGTCCAATACTTCAAACAATGGATAAAATAATCATAAATGCTTATGTTTGCTCTTCTTTCCCCCCCTCCCACCCTCACCTAGAGAAGTTCAAAAGGTAAAAGCCATGTCTTCATTTTCACGGATTCTTCACTGTGTCAGTTACAGACAGTCTGGATACATTTTTTCTGGCAGAAACATTGCAAAAATCTATTCTAGGTCAACGACTTCCACTGTCAGAATCATTCAGTGTTCAGGAGACTCAAAGGAGAAAAATAAATCACTAAGTATTGGTATTATGCAAGCTCCCTGAAGAGGTATTGACTGCATTTATTGCAAAGAATTAAATAGCTTTATGTCATTGTGTTCATGATTGTCCTTTCTTTGCAACTGATCTCACATAATAAATCCTGCTACAAAAACTAGCATGCACTTTGACTAGATTAAGGACAAAACGATTGCATATACAGAATGCTGTGGGTTATAAACATGACGTAATGCCAGTGAAACACATACAAGGCACCAGGCAGAAGAAAGGTACACAGAGTTTATGCTACGATCACAAGGTAACTATACTTACAAAAGCAGTTCTATAAAATCCATTAAACTGACACTATTAAATAGCAGATGTGCGAGTAAGTATGTATGTGATTTCCCTTATGAAAGAAGGATCCATGAAGTTGCCTTGCCCTGAATTAGGCGGGGTGTAGCAACTGCACATTGCCTACTCACTTGTAGTTCAGCTGGGACACCTGCTGCAGGAACGGCAGAAGGCATTTACATAGCAAGAACCTTTTCCACTGCTCCTGCCTCCCACAGTGACACGGATCATTAATGGCAGCTGCCACAGGAATGGTGCACTCAAAGGTCAGTAGCACTGCTCCCTGCACTGCCAACAGGCAGGAGGTGATGGCTGGGGGCAAGGGAGGGATTTTGCCCCAGAAGATACTCTTATGTTGTCCCTGAGGTTCTGGAGCAGTTCAGGTGCAGAGGTGAGCACTGTCTGCCAAAGAGGGTGGAAACGAGGGATTTCTCCATCCCAGCTCTAACACAGGTGTAAGTGGGAAAGAGGATCTGTCAGAAAACAATTGTTCTCTCCACAAAACAAGCAGCAGGCAGGGCTCTTGTCATACAGCAAAAGAAAAACAGTCAGCAAGGTAATACATACTTTTCTTTCATATCTAAATTCATCAATATTAGCTCTTTCTTACTTCACAAGCAAATGTTTAAACCTACAGTGAAGCCAAAACATTAAGCATTCTGAGATCTCTACCTCCGAAAAAGAGCTTTCTGGAACCATTTCTGATTTTGAGTAGCTAAAACCAATAAAGTTCATCAGTGCCAGCAGAGCATCAGACAACTCAATGGTCCAGGACCTGATCAGAAGGCAGGCAGAAGCCTGCGCCACACAAAGCTTGGCCATCTCATCAAATCTTGCTCCCAGCCTACCACAAACCAGGAAAAAAATCATGCATTTCTCAGTTGGCCTGCATAAAGCAGAAGAGTAGTCTTTCTGAGTTTTCTTCCATGAAGTCCTACATTAAACAAAAATAGGGGGAGTTGCACCAAATTCTACTCATTCCTTTCCTCTAATTAGACATATACATTACTAAGACGCTGCTAACCACACAGTATGCCAGTGTGCACAGAGATTCTTATATATCTGTTTTATTTAGTAATATTTTAATATTATTTTATATTATAATTCATATTATAATGTACTTTAAATTTTATTTTTAATTTAATATTATTTTATGAGGGTTTTTTATCTAGTTGTGACACTAATGCACTGGGTCATTTTTCTCGTGAAAGCTCAGTATCTTAAACTTACTTACAAGGACAAATGTAGAAGCTCAAGCATCTCTCCTTGATAAATGAGGCCTGTCAGAAGCCAATGATCCCAGTGCACAGGATACATAGTACACTTGACAATGTGAGCTCAACGACAAAATACCTTTTACAGTCCACTATTTTGTGACAAAAGGGTCTAGACTGCAACCAGCCTGACTGTAATTTACTTCCTGAGTGAAGATTCTGGGAGCATTCTGTGTGAAAATTGTTTTATGTTTCTTCCTTCCTCCAAACCCATTATTTTTCCATGGAAGCAAGTATTCTATTCTGTAACTATGCAATAATAATTACACGAATTAAGCCAATTCTAAATGTATACAATACATATGTTTTATGTAAGCGCTTTCTTCTTTTTTTTTTTTAGCTAAAACATCAAACACAAAATATACATAGCATTTGTTTTGTGTACCAAAACACAGGAATACATTATTCTCTGTCATAAGGGGTTTATGTTCAAAGGTCCCAACTCTTCAGAAAACCTAATAAAGTATATACTCATTTTTATAGTTAACTCAGTAGGAACGCTCGCAGCATGTGTGAGTCTTTGCAGAAGTAGTACTGATGTAACTAAAACTGTAAATGTTACACAGAAATATATTCACCTGTAATTACACTACAATACCTAATAGCTTTTTTCCTAAATAACCTCTTTCAAATAAAACCTTGATCAGCCACCCCCAAGATTCTTTGCAGAATCCACATCCCAACATTATTCCTTAATGTCATGGGAGAACAGCTATGGAATTAGAGTGGAAATGTGCACGCCAGCATATAGCACCACCATCTGAGGGGGACTGCATATATTACCACCAGTAGTTTAGTCATGGTTCAAAAGAATTCAGCCCTCAACTCACTAATTAAAGAATTCAGCTGTATTCCCCAGAGAGGGTTTTGAGAGACAACCAAAGGGTGACTACAGAATGGCTGTTGCTTTGCAATGCCAAAGACATTTTTTTAGTTTGTAGAGTTAAATCTTTACTGAAATGAATAAGCTATTAAACAGAAAAGCTATGTGACTGCATAGGGTTTTAAACAGCAAAACAGTTCATTTTTAGGGAAACAATGTTCTTATTAATTTACAAACATTTTACAGCCGTGTATTTACATTAGTTCAGAATTTTACTCACAGTGTATGTTACATTTTCTAGCCTATTCATTATTTTATGGATTTTTACAGGGATGTCTTTCAATGAACCACACCATAGGAACAGAGAGAAACCCAAAGATGGTGCAGGGACTTAGATAGCTCAATGAATTAATACTGGGATGTTACTCTCCTCAATTCGGTAGCCGTTAACACTACTGCAGCCAGTACTCTCTTCTCCTCTGTGTTGAGGCGGCATCTGCAAGCACCCGGGGGCTCACTACCTTACTTCCCCAACCCTGGGGCAGTAACGTGGCCAGTCTCCCCAGTGTAAGAGCAGGGCGGAGATCTGTGGCAGCACAGTTTCCATCTGACCAACACCCATGACCTTCAACATTCCAGCTAATACAAACAGTTTGAGGCCCATGGAGATCTAGACCAGCGAAGAGTCATCTTCTATGTGCAATTTCAGCATGTTTCAGTGGTCAGATTTTAAAAATCTAAGCCAAAACAAAAATCTGTAATACCATAGCTCATCCCTGTCTTGTGATAAAAGCAGAGAAGGCACAAAAGGCCAAAACACTCTGATTCCACCTGGGCATACTGACACTCCTGTGAAAGAGCCAGGTAATCTTAGGTATTCAATCACAATTTTTTTTCTTCTGAAATACTCACCTGACTTTCCCTTTGGTGTTTCTAAGAACAGTTGCAGCAAAATTTTGTGTAACCCCAACCAGACTGATGCCATCAACTTCCACAATTTGATCATTCACTTGGATCCTTTCAGGGGAAAAACACAAATATATAAATAACTGTGTGAATTCTTGGTGAATTTTCAGCAAAACTTAGCATACAGAGATTTTTTTAGTCTGATTTTAAAGAAAGACTTTAAACAAAAACTCAGTCATAAAAGGATTGAGGTAAACATGAAAAATGCATCATTCCTTGCACACAGACATCTCATAAATCCAGCTTCAAAGTTACCATTACAATTAATAGCATCAATCATGCAGTCACTTTCTTTGTATATAAATACAGCAACACAAACTCTTGAATTTGTCATATGACTTAAATTAAACGAGATACTTGAACAGTTCTTATATCATTCTTTCCTAAGCCAATCTTGAAAAACAGCATAAGACATAGCTCTGGTATTTCACACTAATGGAAAAAAAATGTGATATTTAACTAAAACAACCTGCTCATCTGTGGAAAAAAGAGCTTGTGCATCAGACTTAATTGTGACCTACTCTCTTAAAATATTTCATCTAACTTGCTCCAAAAAGATGAATTCCCAGTCTAAGTGTGATCTTGCTGCACACAATAACAAGACCGTGGACTCCTTTAATGAGGACTCTTTCTTTGAAACCAAACACCTATTTACACTGTTTGATACAGTGTATCAAACCTATATACAGTGTATCAAACCTATATACAGTGTATCAAACATTTGATACAGTGTATCAAATACACTGTTTGATGCGGAATAAAAAACATGCTGCTTCTATTCGAAGCAAGCACTGCTATGAAATCCCTACAGCAGGACTCATCTGGATTACAAATGCTTGGAAGGAGGACTGCTACACTAAAACATCCTCTAGAAATGCACAAAGTCCTATAGTTTCAAAAATAGAAAACCCCAAAACCCAACACATTCAGAATTAGTGAAAGGGAGCAATTTTCAAGTACTTACATGGATGCCACTGATCTAAACGACACAGTTTATAAAGGAACCAAGAAACAGCTATGAAAACATCCCATTTAAATTACAGGAAAATGCCTAAATTAAGCTATTTAATATCTTAGGATATCTTAGTGATAAGAGTTCTTTTCAAAGAACAACAGAGGCTTCAAAAGAGGGCTGAAGCATTTTGACTAGGAGCACTAATTTCTCTGTCAAGTCTGAGGCAATGCTTTGCAGTTCTACAGGTGTTCAAGCAATATCTTCAGTTCTTTGGACTCCACTGATGAGTAAGAAATACAAGATTTATTCCTTGGCAGCCTCACACCACAGAATGTCACTGTGTTCTGGGCAGGATCTCCCTTCTGTATCTATGAAACCTTGAAAAAATTATCTTCATGACAGCCTATAAACTCCTATCTTGAAAATCAGGCATTTTAATCTCTGAATTTTATTTCCATTTTCACTGAAGCATTTAATAAATGCACCGATCACATTAATATTTATTGTATTTCAATATGTAAATTTTTTTTTTCTTTAGGAAACATGAGGTACAGTCAGATGGCTACAGGAGTTCCAAGAAAAGAAGTTTAAGTTGGTGCCCACTGAGTGGGAAGCTGTCACCCTCTTGGCTGAAAAATAAATGGTGGAAGAACAGATTCCTTTCTGATGGCAGTTTAGCTACAACACTTCACATACTTCACTATGCAGTGGACTAGCAGTGTTCACACAGATACGTAGTTATAGTATTTCCGGTAATGAAACGTCATGTTAGAGAACTGTTGCCTTCAACTTCGTAAGTGGCTCTATCTTGATCTACTGCAATTCAGTCTGATTCCATTTCTCCTTCAGGTATATTTCATATCTCCTTCTTCCTTATTTGTACAGCTCTGAAATTCATTTCCAACTCTTATTTTTATGGCCATTGTTCTCCAAACCTCCTCTCTTTTTATATATACATATATTCTAATTATAAATAAACATACATACATATCAAACAACATAAAATTAACATGATTGTTATTCAAATTATAAAATTACATGTAATTAAAAAAGCAGTTTCATGCCTGTTGCCATGTACATTCTGTACTGCCCAGACTAAAATACTCTCACAGCCGTACTATCCTGGCCACCTTCCTCCTCCTCTGGCATCCCCTCTCCAGCCCCATTCCCACTGCAGCTCTGCACCTGTAGCCTAGCCCTAGCTCCCCAGACAAGCCACCCCAGGAACCATCTACACCAAAATATTCTCACAGTCATGTTCTCTGGGCAGCTTTCCCTTTAGAGCCCCCTCCATTAGGAGCTCTAGGCTTCCTTTGTCTCTCAAATCTAATTTCAAACATGAATGAAAAATTATGCTCAGGCTGGCAAAGCCTGAATTATAGAGGTTTAACCGCTTTTATCATTAATGAAATTGGTAATTCTTCTGACAATTATTTTCTAATGGCCATGACTTAAATCTTCGCCTATGTGAAGCAGCACTTCAATGAAGTAGCAACTACAGAAGTGAACCAACTAAAGTTGAACAAATTACTTGCATAATTACTGCTCTGTATGATGAACTGAAAAATTTAACCTGTGCAGGGACAACGTTTAGAGTATTTTTCAAGTTAAGAACTGTGTAATGTTTCAAAACTGTTGCTCTCAATGTTATCAAAATACTTTAAAATGTGAATGACTCATCACCACAATAATTTGAAAGAAGCAACTATGAATTCATCCAGGAAAAGTTTTTCTTTTTCATATTCAGTCTGACTGATTTCATATTTTACACATTATCAATAATCTCTCTCATTTCTTATCAACATGCTTGCCTTTGGATTCATCTCAAAGCACCCTCCTTGGTTTAATACTGCCACACAATGCCTTTTGATATGACAACTGAACACTACCTGTTTGTTTGCATCAACGTGAATCAAGCCAGCGGTGCTCAATCACTCAGAAACCCCTTGGTACAGATTTTGGGTTTCCATGGGAGGCAAGTACTTTATATCACGATTCAATGGGTCTTTCAATAAAAGATGGGAGTTCACCCACAGATATTGTAATGTTTTAAATTGTCGTTTCAGAAGAGCCTGCTTGAAGACTGATATGCACTTATTCAGAATATCTGATGCAACTGCTGAAATATAGTTGTATTTTCTTTTAGCAGACTTTGTTTTGCTATCTGTCTTAATGATTAACTAGGCTTTTCACAAAGATGAAGTTAACAGGACTCTTTACAGTTGATGCACTTTATTACAGAACTGGCTGCTCCTGACTGAGAGAATTACATATCCCTTTCCCAAGTGAATGATCAGTCAGGCTCTCAAAGAGAAAATCAGAGGGCTATTTCTCAGCTGACTGAACATTCAGCCAGTTGAAAACCAACACAAATATTAGAATGGTCAAAGAAAGATATTATTTTTTCTCAGCTGACAAGCTCCTTTCAGGTGCCATCTAGGGAAATGAAGGAAGAGACTTGTGACTGAACATTAACTTCTGTAGCCCACTCAAACACGTGAATAATGAGAGGAACAGAAAATACCGATCATCATAGAGCAGTAGCAAGCAACTCTGATTTTCAACCAGAGAATTTCACACAGAATGCCAGTTGTGAGCTTAATGCCTTCTGGCTGAGCTCAAGCACACCTTTTAGAAAAAAGTTCACTTAAATTTAAAGTAATGGATGAAGTCATGACATCTTGAGATGTCAGCTTCTTCCCTTCATAATTTTTAAGCCTATGATAAATCAGTACTTGGCCTTCAACCTGGTATCTTATTTCTGTAAAGCTACTGCAAGCCCAGTCTGGAAGACGGTATACTTCAGTAGTTTCAGAGCAATGTTATTAAACTTTGCAACCCCCTGCCATGTAGAGCCTTCTGATTTAATTTGTGTGGGGTTTCCACAGCAGAACAACCTTTTGCCTAGCTGAAAAGTTTTAGGTGTTCATCAATAAGGAGCATGTTACTGCAATACATTTTTTAGAAGATGGTATCAACTTTTTAGCATTTATTCTTATCTATTTACCTGTGTTTGTGTTTGGTATTATTTATAATTAATATAACAAACCACCAATGGTTAAGAATAGGAGTAGAGAATGCATATAAGTAGACTTAATTGCTGATGTATCAGGTAAGTAATATTTTATTTGCATGCAAATTTACAAAGTGTATGCACTGGGACAAAACAACAAATTATATGGGTTGGAAGATGTTCAAGAATACTTTTCATTATTAAATGATTACATAATAAAGTGTTTTTCTAACTTTTAATGAGAAACATTGGTCTGATTGTAGCAAGTATTGCGTAATACACAGATAACTCTGTCTCGTATGGTAGCAAATACTGTAAGTTCAAGAGGAATTCTTTAACCTGCACATTCCAAGTAAGCAATTCTAGAAGCAACCAGGTTTTATATGAGCATCATATAAGACTACAAACACCAATTCATTTCTTTAGTGGGCAAGATTTATGGCACAGCTTCCCATTCCAATTGATTAATGTACTTCCAGTGCTACAGGGGTGAAAACTGAACTCTGGAGCAAAAGACTATGCATAATATGAAATACAAAGTAACAGCCTGTGTTAGTAAACTTGAAAGGAGGTATATTTAGTAAGAGCTTAAGCATTCAGATACACTAATTAGTCTCCTAATCAAATGTTGAGCAGAACTCTTTTCATGAGTACTGATTGCTTAAAGCTGCTTTGAAGCCAAAAGAACACATGGGAGCTCAACACCTTTAAATCTAAACTACCTTCAAAAGTGATACAGTTTGGGATCTCCAGCTTTCCCCATGCTAAAGCATCTGGGTTTTCAGGTAGTCACGAACACACGTCTTTGGCAAATCTGTTCTCCTTAAGCAGTCTAAACACAGTACACTAAACTCATGTATTCTCATAACCACATCAGGCATTTGGACCATACCAAGGAAGTCTCCGAATTTTACTGCTTTGAGTTATCATGACTTATATTAAGCAAACAACTCTTTCCTATTAAAATCATAATTCATAGTAACTATTGCTGGGAAAATTTCCAAATACTGAGTCTAGTTTACCTGCCATCTCTTTCTGCTGCCCCACCTTCTGTTACTGTTTTGACAAATATTCCCAGCTTTTCAAGGCCTGCATCTGCTCCAACTCCCATTCCAATAATGCTTATGCCAAGTCCATCTTCATCTGTGAAAAAGGAAAGAGAAAGGAGAAAGTTCTTACTTTTGATTTATGTAGTTATCTGGTAGATAAACATTTATGCTTTGGTTCCTCTTGGTTTTCCATGTCAGTAACATTAATATCCTTTTGCTTCCTTTTAAAAACTTTATAATTCTACTATTTTAATTACACACAAAAAATAATCACCTTCACCCTTACGAGGAGCTCAGAACAACAATCAAGATTTCTACTCTTCCAGTGGAGAATGAAAACATCGCATCAAACACTCTCTAAAATCATATGTTACTGGAGTGACACAAAAATTTAGGGAAACAAAGAACTGCATGTCTCTGAACTGCTTCTTTAATTCCTTATCAAACAATTCTTGAAATCCAAAAAGCCAAGGTGACTACAACAGATTCATGGAAATTCAAGATAGGCTTTGTAGGCATGTGTAGACTTCCTCAGACTTGTAGATCAGTGTCAGAGGAACTGGAAATGGCACACAGACTCCATACCTTTTTCTAGTTCAACTGGGAAAAGCTCCAGCTTTTCTACACGCTTCTCGAGTTCGTATTCAGCTGATGCAGCCACTGGGTCAACTTCATCATTTCTCCTGTCATAGTCTTCATTGGAATATGTATTGAAAACCTGTAGAAACAGACCAAAAATCACTCAACTACCTACTCCAAAAAGACTTCCAACTTATGAAAATAGCTACCGCTTTTGCCTTGTGATGTTGCAGAGTTTGAAAAGGCTTTTAAATGACAAATTTCTCCTGTTCATTCAAACTTCAGGTTTTTAAATTTGTGCTTTTTCATCCAAGTAAAGCACAAGTATGGTTGCAGAAGTCAACTGAGTATAAATGATTGATTTTTGTTGTTTGTGATTATAAATGAAGAAGGTGATCTTGAATGACTAAATTGGCCTATACATGTCAATATTGAAAATACTTAATTCAGCTCATTAAGAATGCACTATTAGTAAAGATTCACAGGCAGGAAAAAGCAAAATACATTGAAATGATAATCTGCATACAGTCTCTATTTCAGTCTTTCTCCTAATGAAGTTCCAGTTTGCACTCATCTAACCAAAGATAGACCTGAAGATTACTAATCTACATTATGCCGTCTATGGATACCATTAGAGATTATACTCCATATTATGTATTAACTTTTTAGGAGAGCAATATACACAGCCATGGGCATTTTTCAAACCAACCAGTTTTACAGGTTTACTTCAGCTCTAAAGCAGTAATTTAACACTGACTGCGTTAACCTGATTATATTATTTACAGTACTTTCCATCACACTTTCAACATGAACATGGCCTTCAGTCAGAGATTATTCAGACATTTAGGAACTTCAAGCAGTCAGGAGAAGCATATTTCCATATTTCAGAAGTCAGAGTTTGCCAGCCTAACTCACTTGACTGTCCACATTTGGCAGTTATGAAAGAATATGCATTATTAGTGGTAATAGTTTTACTGAACTTCAGTCCCACACATATATCAATTCCCCATATCCCCTCTCCTCTTTCAGACACCCTACAAAAGGCACAATTATGTAGCAATGTTTTTCTATATCACTGTTTCTCTTTCGACATAAAATACTGTACCATGCTATGTAGCCACACGTATATTCAGGTCTCAACAAGCCTGCTCTCTTACAGCCTTGCTTGGAGGCTCCTTAGCGACTGCCCCTGGAGCAAGCATGCCAGCTTGCTGCCCAGTGCACTGCCAGCAGCTGGGCTCATTTCCACCTGAGGTTCTCCTGCCCAAAACGCTGTTAGGGCCGATTAATTTATTTTAAATAGTAAATATATTAAAATTGCAATACAAAAATACTATCCAATACTTTTGTAAGTATGGTAACTGTGTTATGGCTACTACAAAGCTACTGTAAAAAACCTCCCAGCTTTATATAAAGTAGTGGTTGAAACAGAAAAGACGCTAGTCACACTATGGAAATTTTAACTCGGGTATTTTACATCAATGTGAAACACTTATTAAGTTGCCTCTTCCAAGAAGACCGAGATGACAAACGTTTTACAAGAATCCACAAACTCACATTGATTTTTAGTGATACTGATGCAAGAAAAAGGCTGTTTTAACTAAATCATGTTGCTAAGAAGCCTTCATAAATATATCCAAAAGCTAAGTAAAATAAGTCACATACTAAATGCTGTCCAATGCTACTGAACATTTTATGCTGCTTTAGTATGTATAAGATTGGAGAAGAGACACTGATGCAGAAATAACCATAAGAAAATGTAACAATTTACTTGGTCTAAAATAACCTGCAAAATCTATATGCAACTTCTGGCCACGCAACACACCAATTGAGAAACTGTGCAAACAGCCAACCCCTTCAAAATGTAAGCAATCACCTTCAACTCCTTCCCTAAGCTCCTGTTTGTGAACGCAATAACTGCATCTGCATCGGGAATTTTTTAAAGGCCTTGAACGATGTATTAATTTCTCCTCCTGTTGTTAACTCCATTGGGTGTTTGAACTCCCAGTTAAAATGGAAAACAAAATGGAAGCTGTCCATACCTGCTTAACAGCCTGACAGTGGAGCTCTGAAAGGTTTTTTGTTACTCTATGTCTTTCACAGACCTCTTTTACACAAAATAAAGCCGCCTTCATGTTACGTATCCCTGCCTGCTGCTTCTCCATGGGTCTGAACACTTGAAGACAGAAAGAATCAGGAACACGGTTTTCTGTGTAGGCCATATCGAGCTAGGAAACAACCCATAGATCTAATGATGCTAGCCTGTATGTAGTGAAAAAGAAGCAGGTAGGGGACAGAAGGCCATCCCATTTATATTTTGATTGTGAGATGTACGACTCACAACAAACATCTCTACTCTGACAAAAGAACAGATCAAACAGTCAGAAGAGCCTACTCAACAGCAACAAAAAGCCCTGCCACAGGCCGTTGGGAAGCTCCCCTGGCAGCTAACCTTCTCTCTGGTTTGTTGTCAGAGATGATTATTGCCACTAAGGGCTCAAAACTCAACCTCATTCATGTTGATACCAACCAAAATAAGGATCAAACAGTGGAGCTAGACCCAATTAAAACATTAGTGAGCTAAGGTTTGACCACAAACCTTTAGGTCAGAAATGCAGTGGTCATGCAAGTAAGTACAGGTTAAAAACAAGAGCTGTGAGTTTAGCTTGGATTGTCCCATTTATCAACATCACAAGAGAGACCTGTGTTTCAGATGTGGAACAGAGATAGATTTTATAAAGGAAAACGTAGATACAGTCACTAGCTGTTGAAGGATGGTGAGAGAGGCAGGTAAGTATTGCTTGCTGAAGACAAAGATTAGATGAGGGTGAGGTATGTCACACAAATAGTATATTTATTTATGGACTCCTTTTCATCATGTTAACTGGCCCCATTCTTTTTCCTTTGTTCAATGACTGGCATTAGTATATTGTGGCAGCAGTTCCAGATTTGTTGCAAAGTGACCAGATATGCTTCAGGATAATTTTTATTCAAAGCATCGGATGATATATTGACTTCTTGCTTGGGATGATCTTGAACCAGATTAGACAGAAGAGATGGCTTCTTGGATCTTGCTGACTGTTTTGGAATATTTAGATTTGCACATGAGAAGGGAACTAAAGATACTGTTAGTGGTGAATACAGTTATCATTATGTCTCCAAATATATCATGCCACTCTTATCTGGTATCTTACTTAAGCATTCAATCTGAGACTGTAGGATCACTGACAGCATCAAGGTAAAATAGTGTATGTTTCCCACCTGGCATTAACTCACTGTCTTTTGTACATTGGTCATACTACCTTGCCCACTGCCTTCAACATGCGTTTTGACTAGGGGAAGAAGGAGGATATTCTTGTATGTCATTTACCTAATCTTGCATGATCACATTTAATAGTTGACTGATTCTATTAAATGAATCTCTGGGTGTTAAAGTGAAGAAAAGAAAATTTGTGCTTGGAAATTTTCTTTCTTTGTGAAACAGTCTATCCACCATAGTAACGAACTGCTTGCTCAGTACAGTCATGAGAACTGTCACTCAAGATTTCACTTTCCTGAAATAAAAAGAAAGTTATAACTTCTTCCTCAAAGTATGCTTAACTTGATTTAAGTAGACCTACTTCACCAAGTCTGTTGCTGCTGTTTCCTACAGCATGTGTGGGATTGCAGACTTACGGGAATTCTCCCATTCCCTGTGATTTAACAGATTTGGTTTTGCCCTCACACTGGCCAAGTACCCACTACAATAAAGTCTCCTGAGTCACTACTTAAAGAAAGCTCTTTTTCTGGAAAATCCAATACATCATCTGAATCTCTGGTTGTACCTCTCCATTAGAAAAAAATAAGCTTTCATGGAATTCACCTATGACATTTACAAGGATTTACAACAGCACTTGTAATCCAGCAACAGCAGAAATGAAAAGCCACCCACAGCAGTGACAACCCAATGGATACCAAAGCTCAATGTGTACATCAAAACAAAAAATCCCTGAAGAACTGACGGGCTCACTCCAACGCTGCTATTAGCAGAACATAATTCTGTCTTCTCTAAAGTGAAAGAAAAAGGGTCATCAGTGATTCATCCAGCACCAAAATAATGACAAACTGTGTGATCAAAGAAGCAGGTATTACTGTTAGACACCCTGGGCGGCACCCCTCAGGGACACATACATGACAACTTGTTTCTCTTTCAGAGACCAGTGACAGAGCACAATCTAGAAAAGACACATCACAACAAAATATATAAAAAAAAATGAAATATAAAACAAAACATAACAAAATATGTTGCAGACTCTAATTCAGAGAAACCCCCCACATTCTGGTTCTAATACTCCATTTTACAAATAAGACCAGAAAAATACAGCAGTAGATGGAAACTGATTGTTCCTGGAAAAACGAAAAGTTTTATAAGTTCGAGGCATTTCCTCATAGCTCTCAACTACCAAGAATCTGCACAGAATTTTGCTGGCAACAACCAGTAGGTAGGGGCAACCCCCCCTTTTTTTTTTGTTTTTAAGGAAGTCAGAAAGGAGATGAACTATGAAGAATCACATGGGCTACCCTCCTGATGGGCTAGCCAGCTCAGTAGTACATTAACCATGTTACTAGTGTTGCATACTATAAACTCTGCAACACAAAACCTGTTTCATCTGATGCATTAAGAATGTCCCAAATATACTGAGTATACCTTGGATTTGTCTATACTGTCTTTGCAAGTTGTGCCAAGGAACAAGACCTGATCCCAGGTTCAGCTGCTACTGACCGCCTTGTCATCCATGTTTTTTACCCCTCCAATGACTGGTGCCTGCTAAAGGGAACGAACCATGCAAGAACTGCATACTGGTGGAGGGCAATTGCTTGCTTGCAATAACAAAATTGTTTGTGGCTACTGCAACTAAACCTTGTTGCAACAGCTGCTCTACCACACCTTCAGTTACCCAAGTCTCTAACACACTCCTAAACAGTCTCTCTTATGCGCAACTCTTGATTACACCAAGTTGTTCTACATCAGGGGCCACAGCCAATGTACACTGGTGATCACTGTGTATCACCTCTTATGAAACCATGCTTTCCACCCACTATTGCTACTGCTGTCATAAAGCCTGCTCCTCATGCCTGTGTTCAGAAAGTAAAGACAGCACCTAAGATCCGACCCAGTCATCTGGGTGAGATATTTCTATGTGGATGGATCATCATGCACAGCCCTGCAGAAAATGGCACAAACATTGACAGTGAACATTTGCCAGCATGTCATGCCTCTGGCATCCATTTTGGGCAGGGGGGTAGACATCACAGCCACTACCTCACTATACTGATGCCATGTAAGACCAGTAAACTGCTACTTTTCCCCAGCCTTTTTTTACTTCTGAAAATTCAAAGTAAAGCTTTAGTAACTCTAGTGCACAAGAAGCCATTTTGAAAGTGATGCTAGGCCATGGAGTAATTATTACTCCCTGTGCCTCTGACCCCATCACTGCTGCTACTCTACACACTGTTGCTGGCCACCAACAAGCTAAGCTTGACATCGTTGGTTAATCTTCAGAAGTGTTCTCTAGCTGATGCAAAGTTGTCAATGAGCAGAGAATAGCACCTGCCAGCCAGAGACTGGTATGGCTTGTGCGAACAGTAAACAGTGCCAAAACCTCTCCTCAAACCTGCACAACAACCTATCTACCTCTTCTTTTCCTTTCATCACTGTTCTTGGGTAAGAACAACCAAAGACACCTATCAGAGGCACCTGCTGTCCCACTGTGGAGAACTGAATTTTCAGGCACATTTGCAGGCATGAAAAGCAATGGTATTAGCCTTGGGATGATCCAAAATCCTCTCCTTTTTTCACAGGTAACAAGGCAAAGACCAAAGCCAGAATCTGGGTTTCCTGAGTCTTGCATGGAGCCATGGTTCCAGAAACAGCAGTCACATACTGTCAAGGGACTGAATGTGGCTTCCCAGAACAACATGTGATGCTCATTGCTTTAGTGCATGATGCTTGCTTTAGTACATACAACAAGATCCATCAGAGTGATAATTGGTATTATTACCCTTCTTGTATGACATTTTTAAAACTTTAAAAATTTGGAACACCTTTGTTCCATGCCTTCTTTGCAGACAGCAGCAGCAACCAAATGGGTCACCTCTCTGTACATCCTGGCAATACATCATTACTGTGCAAACATCCAATGCAGGAAGGTGAATAATTACAGAATTACCTTATATTTTTATCTTTTATAACACACCTCCAAGGTGTGCTATGTATTTGGTGGGGGATACTCACAAGGGACTCGGCACTGACAGTGTTCGCATCTGGAGAGCACAGACCTTAGAGCACAAACTGTAATTTTTCCTATCACCCGTTTTCTTCCCCAAGAAACTTGTTTGTCCTGCACTGAAACTGGGAGAATATAGAAATGTGCAAATGCTAAAGAGAACTAATCAACCTGACACTATGGATACATCCTTTGGCAACCTTAATTATAATGACAGTAATAACAGTTTCCTTTGGCTGGTTCTGCCACATACATCCTGTTGACTTTGGGTAAAATGAAATCCCAGAGGTTGTATTTAATGAAGACATGGAAGGAAATCATAAATATTTTGTATCAGAAGCATTATTATTAATTGCAGTAACAGCTGGAATTTCAGACAAGTTTTGTTATGTTTGTTAGCAAGAATCCAAATAAGGAAACACAAAAGCTAAGTGATTTTGACATAAGACATTCAGAAAAACTTCAGTATTTTCTCAGGTCTTTCAGTCTACAACAGCATGCAATAGCACCACCCCGCCCTCTTTGCGGAGGAACAGGTACGTTTCCAGGGCAGCTGCCAATTTCTTCAGAATAGTTTTACAATCAGCTCTTGTTTTGAATAAATGAAGAACTTCTTTGGGGGAGAGAAGCGAGGAAGAGCTGTAAGAGCACCATAGGAAGAATTAGACATATTTATGGACACGACACTGACCTACAGCGTTGCACTTGAAGCACAAGTAGTTGTGAGGAGTACTCCTGTGCTGCGCTCTGCAAGGGCACGAGGCAGGGTAAGCACTGAGGATAACCTCTCTAGCTGTGCTCAGGAAGCTAAATGAGAGAAAAATATCAGTTTGACCATTCATTATCTTCTGCTTGAAAGTCTCTCTACAGCATAGCTTCAGAGAGGAGAGGAAGCTCTGACAACCGCTGAAATAGGTGTCTTGACTTCTCTTTTAAAGAGTCTTTTCTCTGTGATGTGGTCACTCTGTCACAGTCAAAGGGAGTGAGTCAGTGAGGAGGAGCCACTGCAGGCTCCCTCCAGCTTTCCTGGCTTCGTGCTCCCGTAAAGCCTGCGTGGGCATCAGCTGTCACTAATGCTTCAGCAGGGAAGCACCAAGGAGACAAATCTTCCCAAGAAGCAACTCCAGGGATGAAACACAGATGGGAATTAGACAGTTGCGATATTGAAAGAAACTGATAATCTAACACCAAAATCAAGCCTGGGGTTTCCCTCAGAAAGCTCTGTAGGAGAAAGATCTGATTTGAGCAGCCTGAAACTCCAGCAGAAAGAACTGCACAGCAGATTTCAGTTTCTGAAATCCTAAAAGTATCTGGGCCCTAGAATTCTCCATCCCACAGAGACCTCTTCTGACATATGACAGAGAGCCAGGAGCAACTGCTGCCATGCACAACCAAACTGTTCAATTTGTTGACACAAACTGGAAAGTATTATCTCTAGATAATGTTTTAGGTAACTAGCACACACTATCAAGTCTTCTGTCTCTAAGCACAGTGATAAAAACCATGTCTAGTAAAAACCCACAATGTCACTGTCCTGCAGCAGCACCAACGCATCTCAGCTCGCATCCATACAGCTCTGTCCCCTGCAGCATGTCCTGCGTCTGGCCTGCCTACAGGGAGAAACACCCAAGTGATGCCAACCCCAAACCGTGCCACAGTCGCACTGCCTGGTGGGACACATGCATTAAAATGCACGGACTAATTGCATTCATTAGGCCTGTGACATGAGTGTGGTTTTGCTTCCCAGTATAAGCAGTTAAACAACCAGGCAAACTTCACTTTAAGCTCATTTCACTGAAACGAATATCTTAAATTTTATGCAGTGCAGTTTCAGGCCCAAACATGGAACTGAAATTGCTTTGGTGGTACTAATGGATCATCTCCTCGTATCAACGATGAGAGGACACACCTGCTCAGTCTCTTTGACCACTCCACTGCATTCACTACTGTTAAATCAGAAGGTCCTACTGCTTCAGCTCAGAGGGGCTGCAGGGACGGAAAGCAACCCAGCTAAAACACTCAAGTCCTTCCAAGAGGATGCACCAATGTATAGCAGTGCATCGAACCACTCTTCCACTATAAATCCCTTTCCTGAGCATTTTAAATTCCATGTAGCTCAACATTGACATATTGGTACAAAAATGTGGCCTTCTTGGCACCTTAAATCAAGTAGAAGGCCAAATTTTCAGATTTCTCTTCTTCTCTGTCATCTCAAATTTTCTGTGTACAAATATGATTTTTACCCTGTCTTTCTGCTACTTGGCTCAGTTTCAGGTGTGACTTTTTTAAAATATCTATTTCCATTAAGTAATTTCCTAGAATCAGTGAAGTTATTTAACCTACCGTTTATTATTTATTCAGTTTGTACTTGTTTTATTGCTGATGTACTAGTTTTGTTACAATTTACATCGTTACTTGTCTACATACCAGAAAAATACAAAATCATTGTTGCTGGAAATGAGATGTGTGCCCCATGTGAATACTTCATGCTGTTACTCTTAATTAAGACAGGTCAGAGTAATTAGCAAGTAAAAATAAGCCATGGTACTGAAAAGTAAAACCAAAGCTAATACAGATCTGCTCTTACAGAGTAGTCTCTAAGAACATAAAAAATTTTCCCGATCATTATTTGGCTAATATTGTGTCATTACAGATGAATGTTATATGACAGGAGATCAAGATCTCCTGAAAATACTAGGTTTTCATATTAGTGCTATCTAAAACCTTGCTCCTCTCTAAGTTTTACTCAGATAAGTAAAGTAGAAGATAAGTAAAAATTTTTATAGTAGTAGTATAGTAATTTTAGTATATAGTACAGTATTTTAGTGTATAGTATTTTAGTATATAGTATAGTAATTTTTATAGTACAGTAACACACTCTTAGCTGAAAACATCCTATATCGTGTGTGCTACTCTAAGAAGATAAAAGATGCTCTTTTCTTGGGGTGAGTTTTCCTCACTCTTTGTGAAGGGACTCTTTCCCTTCTGAAAATATCTAATCTGGGGGGAAAAAATCCAGCAATTCAAGCCTTACAAAAAACCAGATGAGTTCTGAGAAACTCCTGTTCCGGACATCAGCTCTCGTTTTGACTCCCTCAGTGAGCCAGCAGAGCTGCTGCCTCCTTCACGGAGAGGAACAGATACCCCTCTGACTTCATCTGTGCTTTTTTAATGTACTGTATTTTTCAAAGCCTCTGCATCCTTCCTCCACAACAGTGTATATCACTGACCCAGTCTAAGTCTATCCCGACACAGATAATCTCCAGTCATCTGCTAATTACACTGAAAGCCATTGCCAAGCAACACTCCTCTTTCAGACTTTGGAACATGAGATCTCTGCAAGGCAACAAGTGCTGGGACAATATTTCAATAAAGCATTTAACAAAACAAAACCACCCGAGACGCAGCCTGCCCCACCACTACTGCCAACAGCAGTTCAAAAACAGGGAGAAAGAGAGGGTGTCCTGCAGTTCAAGAATGAGTTACTCCAAGTGCTTTCAGTGTCAGCAAACTCCTGCTGAAAGGAAATTTCTCGTAGGCTCGAACTTTGACTAAAATAAACTTTGCAGTGGCAGAATGTGAACTTCCCCATGCTGCATCCATTTAGGGTGGATTTAGGGTCCAAAGTCTTTTGGAAAGAAGTGGGACCATCTCTTCATACATTTAAAGGGACCTGAGAATAAGATAAGCTCCTTTGAAAACAAATCAGTATTTATACACGTAAGAAGCTATACAAAATGCAGTGCTGGTCTCATAAACACTGAGGACTCTTCATTATACAACACCTAGTGTCCTTGTTCACAATCTTGATCCAGCGTACAGTGAAAAAATGAAAAGTGGAGACTGAACTGTCTTCTGGGGGCGTGAGCCCTCGTAGACTGGGCTTGCCCTTTGGAACAGCAATCCTACTCACGTGAAACTTCACGAACATTGTGTCATGAGAAACACAGATGACATGAATCCTTTCTTTTCTACACAGGCAACAAATTACGGCTTCTAGGTTGCCGAGGGCAAATATGCCTCTAAACCAATCCTGGAAAAATTTCAGCTATTTTCCCATGGCAACCCTGAAAATCCAAACAGTTCACTCATTGGCAAATATCGAATTACTTCAACACAAAAAGTTTGAGAATATTTCTCTGCTCTTCTTTTATTAAACTCATTTTCCACACATTCAGCGTGCAATCCTTTGTAGAGTATCTGAACATTAGACTCACCTTTTGCTGGAAGGCAATCTAAGTAACTCAACTTGCTTATCCTGAAAGGGTCACCCTGGTCAGACTTTTAAAAAGATTCGCTGGTATCGAAACACGGCTCGCATGGAATTTGCAACTTGGACAGCTTTTAGGGTTGCTGTGTCTCAGTTTTGTTTTAGTAAGCAAGTAAAACAGCACAGTGCACTGAAACCTGGAGTTGACAAAGTCGACTGAAAGGTCTTATCTGAATATTCCTGCTTTTTTTGCATATAGTAACCGGTTACAATTCCATGTGTTTTTTTTCTCTCCACCCTTCTATTTTTTTTGTCATAACCATTATTACAAATGGGAAATTCTAATACTGTCCTCGTTTTTTCTTACATTAATGGTACACGTGAAATGATTTTCACTGAATTCTGGTTGATGAGTTGCAGACCTGGGTCTAAATCTTCTTGGGCAGTGGGTTGGTTTTTGTAATGCAGCAGCTTGGAAGCAACAGCATAATGGGACAAATAAATGACTAGTGACGTGACTCCCAAGTCTTACTGATCATATATGAATCCCAAGGAGACTTTTTAAGTTTTGTGTACTTCACAGGTACACTTCATAAGTAATTCATTCCTTTGCCCTGACCTTGCCTAACTCTACTTCGTATTACTGGAAGTTACTGACAAAAATTTACTTCGCAATTGTTTAAATCTTCTACTGTCTATTTTTGGTCAGTAATCCACAATTTAGAAATAGAGAATAAAAATCAGGAAAAAAAACCTTGTAATTTTTACGACAGTAGCCTGACAATTGCAGGGAAAAGAGCCAAGAGGCAAATTCCACTGTATTGCATTCCCATAAAGCTCAAGGTTCCTCAGAAAGTCTCTCCTGCCAGACTTCTTTCACAGATCCCGGACAGATTAGAGATCTAGGTACAGCAATTTAACACGTTACTGCCTAAAGCAGTGCAGTACTGACCTTTAAACCTGAATGGCTTTGGTTAACTATAACGGCACTCCTGTTCCAGGGCAAAGTAAAAACATTTGCCTACACCTCAAGAGTGTCTCCATCCAGCAGAACAAAGAAGCAGTTGCAACAACAGCACATTGATAGCCACGCTATAAAAAAAATTATAAAAATATCAACAAGAATATTTAAGAAGAAAATATGTTTCCAGTGTGACAGCAGATGAATTTTATCCCTCTTTTGGCAAGCCCCTCTATTGCCAAGGTAACAAACTAGCGTGCTCAAGAACTCATTGTATCACTGAACATGAAAATAAGCATGCAAACAAGACTGTTTGTAGTGAGCCGAGTTTGACAAATTAATTATAATACAGTACAGCCTCGAGTCTGGACCTTTGGTGTCTAAGCAGGTTTAAGCAGATAGGAGAGCACAAAGCAAAGTTGCATTTTGAGTCCCTAGACATTTATTCCTGAATCTGCTGCAGTATTTCTTCCAGATCCTTGCATCGCTGCCAATTTACATCGTAACTGAGGGTGCTATTTTTCTTCTGCCTTCAAGAGTGTGACACATGAGCTAGCCAAGAGTAAATGCTGCTTCTGGTACCAATTAGTACAGACTGCTATACAGCAGCAATGTCACCATGAATCAACATGTCAGTGTTTCTTCTCCCAGCAATCTCATTCTCCCTCAGCCTACAAGTCAAGATGTCCAAACAGAGTAAAAATGCCACAACTGTTCTCAGAGGCAAACACCTGAAACAAAATATTGACTATTCATAAAACATTATTTCTATTTAAAATGAATCTCAGCAGAGATCACTTGTGTAACCTGCATATTAACTAAAAATGAATCTACAAAACCAAAATTTCACAAGCAATTCCTTTTATTCATTTACAGATGTCAGAACTGTTAAGAAAATAATTCAAAGAAAAAAAGGGCACAGAAAAGTGATCACAGGCATTAATTTAGAAGATTTGCTGAATAGATTATACAGAGATAATTCATCCTAGTTTTATTGTGAACTTATGACATATTTTATAAACTAAACAAAAATTAATATGCTTTTATATATATAAATGTAAATATTAAAAATGTACTATAAATAGTACACATTGCTAGCTATCCCTTTACTTAAGGCAGAGAAGAGAGCAGAGGTGGAAGAAAAGAGTTAGGTGGAAACAGTCCGACTTGGTGTCCAATTTTCTCAATATACAGTCATCAATACAAATCCTATTCTGCTTTTTTGAGGTGCAAAGTTGCAACTGCGCCGAAGGTTTTTCACGACTCTCTCATCTACCTTGCCTCATTCCTAGCAGCTACTGCATTTGGTATTAATTGGCAATCTTACTGACACTGCTGCAGATGCAGCAAAGACTGAGTGAGCCAGGGAGAAGGATCTCTGCTGCCAGAAACCAGAAGACCTTACAGCCTTGCCTCAGACCAAGGCACAATAAGCAAATGCACTTCCATGTCAGACCACGGTGGGAGCCTTTCTGACTCTCTAAAGCTGTGCCACCATCACCTTTCACAATAAGTAAGTTCATATAAAAATCTTATTGAAGAAATGCTTGGATTTTTTTTTAATGAGAAAATCTTACTCAATTAATTCTTTAACTGAGATTGGATTACTAAATAAAGATAGTCCCATGGTCTAAGATAACTGTGGGAAACTCTATTATATTCTATTAAGAAATATTCTATTAAGAAAAACTCAGAGATGTCTTAAATTCTGCAGAGTGCCAGTGCACAGACTATTCATTACTTAAGTACATAGCTTAAAAGTTGAAGCATAGCTTAAGTATGACACTAGATATCAGACAGTCCTTCAACCGGCCTTCTGTACAGGGTAAACATAATCCCCAAATTTAAGGTGGCATATGTTACAGAGGGTATTTATTTAGCTTCTAGTACAAGCAGGTACTTTTCTACATTGACTAAAATGCTTGTGATTCTGAGGAATCTAAAGCCTTTGGTAGCCTATTGCTATATTCACATAAACATCACCATACAGCGATATAAAAGAGACCAAATAATGGGGCATTGCGTTAATTCGGTAGGAGTGTTGCACTCGCTCCCACCAAAACCCAGCCGTCCAGCCTGTTAATGCCATTGCTTGTGTATAAAAATGGACAAATAGGCAGAGGCTAAGAGGATTAACGGAAAAGCTTCTGTAATATAGCAAAAGGTTTGCTGTATTTTGTAAACATCTTTCAAACGGAAAGTGCAATGCAGCATTCTCAGCGCCAGATCACTACTCAATTACTTCATATTGTAGACTTACCAATCCCTTAATTGCACCTGCAGGCAGAATTCATTGTGGCTGACTGCATTTTTTCTAAAGACAGTTTCACATTTGCACTGTTTAGCACAATGAATTGCATCCTAGTAAGATGTAAAACTGCCCAGAGTAACCAAATGAATGTTTATCCATTAAGCATTCATACTGAGTGTATTACATTACAGTTAATCACACCAATGCTTCAAAAATCAGACAGTCTGTATTTCCAGAGGAATTTAGTCTCCCTAATGCCTCCTAATATGTTACGCAGGGTAACAGAGACCCTAACACAAGCCAACAATAGGGGTTCCCTGGTCTGACTGCATAACTGTTTCAAACGCACCAGATCTAAGTGCAATTTAAAATATGGTATTAATGGAGCAAGAAACAGAAGGTTACAAATGTGTGCATGCAGTATATCCAAATGAATAGACGAAGAGAAAGAAGGATCATGGGGATAAGCTGGTATTAATCAATAATGCTAGCTCGGGATGAGACTACAGCAGTAATGCCACAAAGTGGGGATTCAAGATAAATACATTTAAAGTGACTCAATTCAACACTATTTTTGGACATTTTTCAACTTCAACATTTGCTATGACATCAGGCACGAAGTCTGATATTACTCCCTTGAAATCAATAGCAAAATTGACTTCATCAAACCCAAGAGGAAGAGGCGGGAGTCTATATTATGATTGTTTTTCACTCTACCCCTCATATTGTGGAAAAACTAAATAAGCATAGAAACTACAATGAGTTTTGCTCACATGAAGTACTTACACAATTCTACTCTTTGTGCCCAAATTTAATACATAACTTCAGACTTTCTAGACGTTTCCTGTATACCAATCTGTGATGGATCTGAAATTCTGGAGAACCAAATGCAAAGCATAGCACCCAGTGCTGCCCATCCCGAGAAGGTGTTTGTGGAGCTCCGTGGAGTCCAGGCTGTGGGCACCCAGCTTTCAGTAAAACTCCCCCATTCTTTCACCAGGATTCCCATGTCTGTGGCACGGGGTGCCAAAGACACTGAAGTATGGCTCAGCGGTGCTGCTTGCAGGGCTGTTATTGCTGTGCCTCAAAAAAGCAAAGCAGAAGACCTTTGTTGGCCCTGTCGATACCATCTCCTTATGTTGAAGAGTGAGCGTGAACCTTCCCCACTGATGCCTGATAGCAGAGGAGAGTCCTGACTCCCGATGTGCTCCTGTCATTCAACATCCAGGAATAGAACTTAGGGAAGCTACAGGAGCAAAATCAATGAAGAGTGGGCAAATACATCCTTTTTGCTCTCTCTCTCTTCTAGAAAGAAAATGGGTGAAATGGGGAGGATGCACTTGTGGTTTTGTTTGGTTGGGTTTTTTTTATTTTTCTTCTTAAAGAGTTTTGGTGTATCTTTTTCCCCACAAGAACACCTTGCTTTACTGTTCTGGGGTTGACCAAGCATCTCCCTGTGCATGTCCTTAATAGTCCCAGCATGCATGGCTACATTTGGGCAGAGCGGCAGGTGGGGCACCATGTCTGTACAAGTCTGTTACTGGATATGAAAACATGGGGTTAAATGTCAGCCCACTGCTGTCCCCGCCACACACCGGCAGCAGAGCTGGCTGTGGAAGCAAACATATGGCCAACAAACTCCTGGACCTTTATAGCTGACTTGAGTCCTCTGAGCTTTCTGTCTTCCAGATGCAACTTCTTGACCTGCTTCAGACAGAAATAACTGAAGCTCAAGACAAATATTCTACCTTTGCTGGAGAAACTAAAATATGAGGCTTAGCTTTCTGTCCAGATTTGCCCAAGCGGAGGAGGAAAAAGTGCTGTTTATCATGTGCAGAGACAGAGAACTGTAAAAGCTACAGAAGAACCTCTCTATATGTTGTGACAATGTAGTGAACAGAGCAGGGGCATCTACGAGAGTGCTGTTCAGCTATTCCACCAGCTGAAGTGTGCAGCACACAGCTGGTATCGCTGTCACTCACAGTAACTGCATTCTGGTTACACACAGCTGCACATTTCTTTTAAAAGTAAAACAGACACCATTTAGCAGAAGCTGGACATACTCCAGATAACAAATTAAAATGGGTATAATCTGTGTGTGACAGGCTATAAACCCAATACAGTATGCCTTTCAATAATCTTAGCATGATTTGAATCATTACCCCAGTCTAATATAATGAATAAAGAGCATACCCAAATATCTCTAAAACATCCTGACATTTAAATATTTTTAAGTCAGCTAGTGTTCATTGTCTAAAGAAATCGGCAAGGCTGCGACTCTTGCCTAAACTAAGAGCTGTGAATGAAAAACCTGAGGAAGACAGCAAACTAATCTTACAAAAACTTTGCTGGAATACATTTACACATAACCTTAGCTATTTTTAAGAATCCCTAGGTAAAAAAAAAAAAAAAGTATATGTCCAAGATTTTTAGAAGCACATCTTCTAAAATACTATTTTATAGTTATGGTTTCAAGAATATCAATCAATGCCTGAAGGCTTCTTTCTTTGGGCATTACTATTATTCTTAATCAACCTTCCGTAGATCAAACATAAGGAAAACCAGAAAACAATTTGAAGCACTCTTTGCAAGTCCTCCTTTAGTATTACTAACAAAACTTGGTTTTGCTCAAGGAAACCACAAGTGATAACTTGAACATTCCCTGGGTAACTGCATGACAGACAATTGGAACAAAGCATATGTAACTCCTGGCTGCTTTTTACCCCTAAAAAACCAATAGTGAATAAAACCACTGTCTTAGATGAGGCAGTTAGTTAGATACAGGTAGTGTGGGAAAATAAATATGTGGTTGGACATCAAAACAGTCAAGCTGGTAAAACTTTAATCTTGAAAACTTTAATTTTAACCTTACTGTTATTGATTAAACATTCTGAGAATCTAAAAAAACTTGACAAAAGAGCACCTTTTGCCTGCAAATAAAATATTTGGAAAATAGCATGAAATTACAATTTTAAAAAGCCTTTTTTATTGTACTAGTGAAGTAAATAACCACAAACACAATTCTGTCTATGAGTCAGCTCAAGTTTTGGCTTTCAATTCCTTGCAGTGAAGTAAGATTAGAAACCACAGTGTTTAAAAAGATGCTATCAACCATTTTAGTCTTGAAGGGAAGAAATGTTTTCACAGATTATTCAGAGTAAAACCAATAAAGTGCATGCCAGAAGGTAAAAATTTATCCAAATATATTTATTGCTCAAGACCAACAGGATTAGCCACAGATATAAAGCAGCTGCATGAACGTGTTCTTGCGGCTTGAGCACAGGAGTCCACCCACCCCTGGGTGAGAAAGCTGGGCAGAAGGGTCACACACAGGCCATGCAGGTATCCTTCCTGGGTCTGGACCAAATAGTGTAAAGTTTTGGCAAAAGGATTCTGCAAATATAAAATGGATTCCCTCCACTTCTTTTCAAAGAAAAAGGAAAATCTTGCCTCTTTAGAATTCAAAGATCTCCAGAAGCATGATCACCCCCATTGCAAAAAGCACGGAGTTACCATAAAAAAGGAGAGCAGTGCACAAAATACTGGAGAAAAGGGCAGTCAAGTTTTAAATTGCAACTGCAGCATTGGACAGTGTAGGCCGTTTATCATTTCACTTAACTTTCCAAATGACATTTTAACCTAAATGGCTAAATGGTTTTGGTACCACACAGAACATCAACAGTAGGTGGTTGTCACAGAAAATGATGCAGAGGACTGGTAATCTTACAATGACAGTTAACTAAAAACTGTCTGACAGTACTTTGAATTAAAAGCAACTTGAATATATCATGCATGTTTTTGCCTATTCATCCTGAAAGATACGAGACATTGCTTCAACTCAAGTTTCAAAAATTATTTTATCTGATCAGGCAGGCCTCATAAAAGCAGTATTAATCTTATTTTACCTACCTTTAGGTTAAAAGTCTGTCTGTCTTGCCAAAAGGGCAACTCTCATAATCTGCCTTAAATTCAAGCTTTCAAATGGTGAATATACACTGTATTCCATGCCCTAAGCTTAATTTTGTTTCTGATCAATGTCATAATGTGACTCAATAAAGAAGGCACAATAAAAATACAAACTGTAATTGCTATGTCTTTATGTTATGACTTCTAGCTAACAAGAGAGAGATTTATGGAAAAGCCGTTATGCCTCTGTTTAGGAAAGAACTTGTATTTTACTAACCCAGCAGACCATTCTAAGCTTCTTCCAGGGTAGGTGCTTGAAAACCAGATGCACAAAATGGGTTCCATCACATGTATGCAAAATGCATTTTAGATACAAGAGTTGTTCTTCATACTCAAACTTTTTCTTTGTTCTACCAAAACTTTGATTTTCTTACGGCTTGTACTGATTTCTGCCAAAACAGATCAGGACAAAAATCCTTCCACTGAGTAGTAAGAACAATTTAAAGGTTGTTGTTTTGCCTTTCAGAAAATGATTGATTAACTAGGGGCTTATGTCGGTAACCAGAAATGAGTCAGCAAGAGACTACTGGCTACATGATAATCACCTAGATGAAAATCCCTCTGTGCACAATGCAAGATAATTGAATCCAGGTTAACCCTCCCTCATGGAAGCTACCTCAAACTGCTGTCCTTCTACTACTGTAAGAGCTTGCCAATGCCAGCTACAACAAAATAAATCCTTTCTCTACCATCTTCATGGCATGACATTAATGTGTAAGATCCTTACTGCAGGCTGCTGAACAGAGCACCTGTAACTGAGCGATGGAAATATCACACCTCCTCTACAGCTGAAGCCTCTCATGAAGTTCATTGACAATCCCATGATACAAAACCAAGAGCTCACATCTAGTAACAAAGCCCTCTCAAGTAAAACCAACGTGGTGAGTGTAATGCACCCAGGACAGTCACTGTGTACAGTCCTGAAGTGCTAGAAACAATGTGGAAGACTGGAAAAAGCTCTTCTCAAATAATGGCTATGAAAAAAACCCCAATATGATACTAGGTAGTAAAAGCAAGCAATAATTGTACAGTAAACTTCAATACTTTTGAATCTATTACTAATAACAAGGTAAAATAATATACACACCAAGTTATGGTGAAAGAGATAGAAGCCTCAAATCTGGCAGCTTGCAGGTATTGGCTAATAAAGTAAGAGAAATAGCGGCATTCTCCATGGACTCAGTCCCATTTGTCTGTCTTCAGTAAGGTCTTAAATTATGTTTATAAAAAAAGAAAATTCCAGAGCAAAATGTTTTCTTGCAATGGTGTCCTAAGCGCTGAAAACCCCACAGCATGACTTTGCATTTTTAACATCTTTTTTGACGGCAGTTTGGGTATTCAGGTGGGACGAGGTGTCCCAGCAGTTCAGCGACGTGCTTTTGTGAAACGCTCAGTAAGCCATCCAAACTCTGCCTGACCACACCACAAATTACAGTGAGGAGAGATCCAGTATGTCTATCAAATAAGCATCTGGGTTATCAGCTAACAGCAAGACTGAAGGTAGACAGTTAGTACAGAGTACACCTTGCATGACTGCTCAGTACCAGAGAAAAGATCACAGCTGCAGAAGTCAGTTTCAGCCAGAGGGGATGTAGCAGCTCAATTTGCTGTGTGAAGCTACAATCTGAAAGCCAAAATCACAATTTCAAAAGAAGAACAGCAGTGAGGGTCTTTCTGTGAGATTTAGAAGTATTTCTAAGGGAAATGAAACAGGAGAAAAATTGTATATAAGTCTAGCTAACTTAAGCCTGGCAGATGGAAATGCTATTATCTAAGAGCAAAATGACTGAAAGATACAGAAATATTTTGATACAAAGCTGCAAAGTTATCAATCATATTCTGTATTCTAGGTCAAAATTGTATAGCACAAATAAATGTAGTTTTAGAAAAGTAATAGATAAATATTATATCCAAAATAAATATTTTATAAATTATATTCCCCATTACTTAAAATCCAGTCAAGGTGCTATACACTAACTTATTACCCATGAAAAGGTATTCACTGGTTATAGAAGGTGCAAGGAACAGACTTGGTTTAGCTAAGGCATAGCTCAACTACATACAAAGCCCAAGGACACTCTTCTACTCGCCTGAGGACCCACAGCATCCCTTGCTAAGGGAAAGGGCTGGCAGGCTGTGAGCAGGGAGAGGAAAGCGATGCTCCCCAGAAAGCTCGTCTCAGCTGCCGGCTGCCCACCTCTCCTGCAGGCAGGAGAAAAGCCCCTGGTGCCGACGGCAGGGAGAGTGGGAGGGAACACTTCACCTCCCTAACATCCGAGAAACAAAATCGAAATTATGCTTCTGGGCAACTTTGAACAGAAGGCAAACAAATCCATTATATTTATTCAAATAAGTGTCAAAAGGTTAATGCTATTATCCAAGGAGCTCTGTCAACCTGAAACTATCACATTTTATGACTGTCAAAGTTTTACATTGTGAAATAAAAGTATTTCAAAAGCAACGTTTGGCATGCAGTGCAATACAAGTAATCCAATACACTTACCATGTCTGAAACAAATTTTGTTTGTTCTTAGAACAGGCGAGTGAATGAGACTACCTGGAGAGCTAGATCCCAAAAGGCAGGTAGGTATAAGGGTTCATCCTACTTAACCATCATTTTGGCTGTGTGACCTATGAAGAACAGTTTCAGTGCTAAAGCAGCTGCGCTTTACATCATAATCATATGCATCTGTAACAAAATGATCAGCATCAATTTCCAACTTAAAAGTTATTAGTTTATTTTCCTATAGGATGAAAGAAATGCAGATGAAAAATTTATCATACCCCTTCTGGTCCTCTGTCTCAAACCAAACTGAACAGGTCAGAAGTTCACTGTATTTCATTACATGTTCACATAATGGATGAGATCAGAACTGATTTTGATTTTTTTTTGCTCTAGAAAAGTCAAATGAACCCGACTTAAAGCATTTTGTAGATATCCTCTAACAGCTGATGTATAAGAAAACCTGTCCAATAACATGCCAGTAGAGTAGTGTTTCAAAAGAAGCATTTATAATTGTCTAAATACCAATTATATATTATAATAATTCTACATTAACATATTTATTGTTTCCTTTAGCCACCCATCAAAAGGACTTTATTAAAAAGATTTGTTTTCCCAAAACACAATTTATTTTCCAAATTAAGATAGCACTTTCTACATTGAAAAAGCAATTCTTTCTCTCATGAGACATTCAGCAATTTATTAAAATGTCTGTATTATCTCCTCATTGCATAAATATCTTCAAAATATTAAAAAACCAGCAAATTGACCATATAATATCACATTTTTTCTTCAAACTCTTTGCAGGATTTAACTGATATGTATGTAGAAGCATCTTCATATGGGGGTACAGTGGCTGTCAGAAAGGAGGCAGCATAATACAAAACTGTTAAACTTATAACTAACATTGGAATATTAAGTTATTTTAAGTGCCCAAAATTCACATTTCAACAGACATATTTTAAGCCAAATTTGGGAAATGAGTGAAAACAAGAAGCTGAGAACAGACCAAACACCGTATTTTCACCCTTGAATCCTGATATAGCCAGTAAACTGAAAAAGTAGATGCTCACCAGTTCTGCAAAACTTCTGCAGTAAAATGACACAGGTATAAATTCATGCCAGAATAAGTCTTTGAGTTTGTGTATTTGACAATGTGTACCTCCATTTAATTTTTTATTAATAAAAAGGTTGATTTTCATATATAATAGTGTATTATTATGACCTAATAACTATTAGAACAATAATTATTATACCTAATATATGTTATTAGTGTGTACGTTCTCATTATATTATCAGTAAGCAGACACTGTGAGAGGCATTCCAGTTATATCATTACTTCCCATTTAGACAAGGGCTAAACTCTAGGAAAAACATACACACATAATTTTCTTCTGTTGAAAGAAATGTGGTCCCATCATATTTCTTTTTATTACTGCTTCCTCACCCTACTCTCCCACCCAGTAAGAGATGAGCCAAATTATATCACCAGTCAACCTAACAAATAGTGAGCATCACTGCCATTTTTTCTCATTCCTGTAAGGTCTTAGGGTTGTTCACCCTGGAGAAGAGAAGGCTCTGGGGAGACCTCATTGCAGCCTTTCAATAAATGAAGGGGGTTTATAAGAAAGACAGAGAGAGACCTTTTACTGGGGCCTGTAATGAAAGGACACGGGGCAACAGTTTTAAACTGAAAGAGGGTAGATTTAAATTGGACATAAGGAAGAAATTTTTTACAGTGAGGGTGGTGGGACACTGGTTGACCAGAGAAGCTGTAGATGTCCCATCACTGGGAGTGTTCAAGGTCAGGCTGGATGGGGCTTTGAGCAACCTGATCTAGTGAAAGATGCCCCTGCCCACGGCAGGGGGTTGGACGTGATGATCTTTACAGGTCCCTTCCAACCCAAACCATTCTATGATTCTATGAGTTTGAAAGCTGTGGAGCAGATGAAAGTAGAATTTCAGGAAGAAAACATACAAGCTCCTGTCTTTTAGGGCAGATTTAAGTATTTAACAAATTGGGACTTCTATCACGCAGAACAAGGGGGAGGTTATTTCTGGTGCCTCACCTAATGTCTGAGTATCAGCTGCTGCTGTCCAAGGAGAGGAGATGGTTTCCAGCAGAAGAGCAATGCTGCCTGGTGGCAGGGGCTAGACAGCTACAGAATAAACAGACCCTCTTCCAGCTTCATCCACACACGTGTACTTACCAAACCAACAGAATGCTTCAGTACCTATTTAAGACTACTTAATTCTGTTACAAACTGACTTGTGTAGGTAGACTGGGCAGTTTGTTTCATTTGGTTTTAAGCATCAATAAGTGACACAACTGCTATCTTACCTGTTGGTGTACTGTCTCCAGCTAACCAAGTGCACCTCCGAGCTCTGCTGGGGCAGAAGAGACCGACCAGTCCTACTGCTGTGGCTCAGCCTTTCCTCCTACCAGCCTCGTGGAGAAGAAATGGATCTGGAATCTAACCCTGCTGCTACACTTTAGATGCTGTTTTGTATCAGCTGTTAAGGCCAAATATCTTTCCCTTTTGGAGAGAAGTGTGCTGCCATGCCATGAGGAAAGCGATGGGCTCAATAACCCCCAAGCTGCACAGGAAGTTAAGCAGGCAGGCAGGCTGGTGGACATGCATACCAAGACAACTTGATTTTTCTCTATCACACCTGCTTGTTAGTTCTACTGTGAATTTCAATGAAAGCAGATGACACATGGTGGTGAATTTTCCTGAGAAGGAAATATACACCAGTATTCCTTCATAAGAACATGACTTTTTAAAGCCTACAATGTGACTGCTGGTCAAACAGAGTCTAGTAGAAAAAGGAATTACATCTTTGACTCTGTAAACTCAAGGTGTATCTTCAGCATTTTAAACATTAATGTCTTAAAAGACTCCTTTCTTTTGGCAAACAAATTATTTTCAGAAAAAAAAGAAAAAAATTATTTCAAATCTGATTGCCCTTGAGATATCAAGAGCTTGGCAATCTCCTTTCCCCTGCAAGTTCATGACTTTAAGTACTGAAATAGGTAAAACAATATCAGAAAGCCTTAGAAAGGATGTAATATAGTCTTTATATATACATGTAAGAATATAGTTGATGTAAGTTTATCTTTGATAAAAACAAAATTAGAAGTGTCAGACAACCCTGCTACAGAAGCTTTCGTGTGAACTATGACTGTCTAAAAAGTTCTTCAGACAGAAAGACAACTGAAGAAAAATAGGCTGTAGAGAAAAGGGATTGCGGAAGCCACCAAGGCACACTGAGATACTTGGTTTGAAGAAACTGATCTACTACGTTCCTGTGTAAATTGAACTGCTGCTTAGACTATATAGAAACACACAAATCACCTAATAACCCGTTTTGGTCTACGGGCCCTCCTGAACATAAAAAAGACTGTGCAAAGCGAATGCTTCTTCACCCATTTCTCCAAATCCCTCTGAAGAAATGTAGGCAGACTGAAAATGCAAGGTGTAGGTGAGGTGTCCAGGAAGGAGACACCACTAGAAGTAGAAGGCAGAAGAATTAATTAGCAGAAACAGCCAAAATCCAAATTTAAATTAGAAGCAAATTGTTGGTGGTGCATTTTTAAGTTAAAAAATTTACAGGTATCTGGAATCAATGTACCTCTGCTGAGAGAAAGCTGACAAACTGGCAGTTATCAGAGAACTCCAGGCTTAGGTGGAGGGGGCCAGAGTGATCTCCAGAGGGTCTCATCAGAGCCCTGATCGGTATGGAGACAGACAAACACAGGTTAGTAGAATTGGATAAAACAGGCAAGAATTCATAGATCTGAAATCTCCATTTGTTGCCTTTTTGCTGCTTCTCAATTCATTTTGCTTACCATGCAAAAAGTATAAAAACCACTGTAACAAAATGAATGAGACTTTTCATTAGCCAGCCTAGACAGATCTTTTAAGGAAACAAAATGAAAGAAGAAGAAACAACAGATCAGGGAGATGTGATACTACTAAGCAGCTGATTTAAAAAAATGCTGTTCAGCCCATATGGATTTTCCACCAGGACAATCCCAGGCCCACCTCTTCTTTGTGCATACGAAACTTAAATGAGAATCAGGTGTTTGACTGAACTTTGCTGAATCACTGCTATTTACAGCCCTTGAGGCTCTCAACAGATGAGTAAAATATAGAAACTAGTCCCGATACAGTAATGAGAGTGTAAGGAGAGATTCAGACTATCACTTTTTTCCCCATCCAAACTACTCTTGTACCGTTGTACTAATGCAAGCACATTAACACAAGCTCAGTCTCCTGAAAACCCATTAACATCATGGCAAGTCTAAAGGCACTCAGAGCTGCTTTCCTAACAAGTCACAGAGACATCTCCAATTCATTTCAACTCAATCAGTATCCAGCCAATATCCAGCAGCTGAAAATGCCCACTACCCTAGCATAAAAAATTGTTCCTATTCAGGAATCACAAGTATACACTAGGATTGGAAAACTGGAAAATTTTGACGCTCTTCCAAAGGTTCAACATCTTAGCTAAGTTCAACATCGGCTAAGACATCAAAACTACCCCAAAGGTTCCCAGATAAGGTATAGCTGTACCTTACATAGGTAAGAAAGTTGATATACAAACAGGAGTGGTACAATGATCTTGACAAACTCATTTTTGCTGTCTTGCTACCTGATCCAAACACACAAAGGGAACCATGACAAATAACGTACTCCTGAAACCATTAGCGATTTCTAGTTCAGAATTATTTTCTGTATTTTTAACGCAAAGAGCAATTAAACAAGGCTATGCCACTGTTCATTCTCTTTGCCAATAAATAAGGGGGGAAAGTTACTCTTTTATAAAGAACCATGTGATTTCCTTATCTAGAGTCTGACACAAGAACATTTCCTTGCCCTTTCTATTTCTTTTTTTTTAACTCTTCTCTCTTAAACATTTAAGAAGCACAAGTTAATATTCATTTTATGCAATTTAGAACAGATGCTATTTCTGTTCTTCAGTTATCCAGATAATCTCTTAATTAAATATCTGCATACAGCACCCTGAGAATTGGATTTATATTTTAATCACAAATACTTCATTATTTTTCTTTTACTTACTCTGGCGTGTGAGTATATTGCACATGGCTGTAAAAAAACCTGCACGGCTAAATTCTGCAATGCAGACTTTTGAAACCAACCAAAGAATGACTTAAATGATTCTCAAAAACAATGAAATGCAAAGCTGTTTTACAAGATCATCATTTAAGTCATTGTTCTTGTACATTTTATATACATTATAGAAATATTTATTATTACAGGTGAAACAAACTTAATATATCAACTATTTAAACAGTAGTATTCCCACAGTCATAAGCAGAAACTAATTCCCAAATGTTGCTCAGACAGCAAAAGCTTAAATGCTGGCCAGCAAACAACCCTCATATTCTGAGCCCTGCACTCCCACTCCTTATTGAAGAACTTTTAGAGAACATGCAAAAACCTTGTGGGTGAGGCAATCGTTTTGTTAAAAAGCTTCATGTATCTGCACAGCAAACTGAACACTGAGATGATCACTATTACACAAGCATTCTTCAAAATATACTTCCAGTATCATACCACTCCATTTTTTCTCTACTAACTTTTAAGGAAAACATTTTTTCAAGACATAATTACGCATTTATACATTATAGAAAAATAACCTCAACATTTCCTGTTATGGATAGGAGATTTATTTAGCCTTCATGTGGGAAAACGATTTAGAGCTCTAGTATCCATCCCTCAACGTGCTTCTTTAGATTAAAACATTGGATAAACCTCCCCTGTCACATTTTTATTGAAGCAAAGAGGGCTGCAGGATTAAGTTAAAGTTGCACTATCTGTATTTTCTGCCTGTATTTTCTAAGGCATCAGACATTAGCTAATCCTACTAATTCCTAATGCACTGATTGATTTATTTGATATGTTAAAACCTTCACTCACCCAGGAGGATCCTGTGGTAAACTGTGTAACTGTTTCACGGCACTGACCAATTTTTGACTGTGATTTTAAGTTCAGCAGTTCGCTCTCTTACATTATAATCCATGAGGTAGCATATTTATGAAGTGGAACAAGGAAAATGACAATCAACATGTTAAACTTAAAAAATAATCTTCCCCCTCAACAAATGAAGTTTGGTAATAAAATGCATACCGAACCTAAGTAAATATTATATAGGTTTATTATATTCTCTATGGTATTCTCTATTGTATTCTACTATAAGTGTATTGTAATCTCTAGAATAGTTCAGTATTTTATATGTATGTTTATTTTTTGTGCTTTGATTTAGATTTTATATATTTATATATAAATATTCAACATTTCTATATTGATATTTACTATTAATATATTAGATGTCTTATTAACAAATATTTAAATATGTCATATATAAAATATAACTAACTTTCAAAGTGAAGGAAAATTTGGATAAAACACCAATAAATCAGTAATGTATCTAAAATAAAAGATATTATACTCCTCCTCAGTGGATTTTCTGGGGTTTGGGGGTTTGGGTTGTTTTTTTTTTTACTTAGAAAGTGATTGTTTGAAGAGTTTCCCGGAATGTCCAAGATGGAAAAGAATGATCCCCCACAACCACCACGGTGCACTCCCAGCAGGTCAGAGGCCGACAGCCGTGCTGAAAAGACCTTGGCCGATGTCATCCAGCGCCCCGTCCCTCCTACATGCGGGATTATGTCTGAACCACGCGATGGCTGAAAGCAGGCGAGGGCGGACCTCACCACCGTCTTCAGCTGCCTGACAGGAGGGATTAAAGAGGGATCGGGGCTCCCAAGGGAAAGGACGAGAGGCCACAGACACAAGCCTGCATGTGGGAAATTTTAGGAAGAAGTAAGGAAAGATTTCTCCCCGTGAGGATGCTCAAACGCAGGAACGGGGCTGTCCAGAAAGACTGCAGTCTCCCTGGTTATGGGGAGATGTAAAACTGGAATGGGCAGAGCTCTGAGCCACCTGGTCTGCCTCTGCTAGTCTGAGCCCAGGGCTGGACAAGAGGATGTCCTCATGTCCCTTTCGAGCTCAACTGCTCTGTGATACTATTCTGTGCTTCTGTGGTGGGCACAGGAAAAGTCTGTATCAATGCATCAGGTAATTGGCATTTAGTCGCACACTGGTGGTCAAGGTTGAGATAAATCCCCAGATAAGAACTTTAAAAGCTTTTTCTGAAGTGTTTCCTAAGACGAAAGTGCCACACTGTGCAATTTTTCATTACCTGGTCCCTACCTCCTGTAACACCTCTCCACAGCCCTGCCCCTACATCTTCATTCCTGCTTCTGAAATCAGGCTGACGAAGTTCGATGCAGAGCTCGATCCTCTGCCCTGCTTCTTCAAAACACACGTTCGTGCATTTTGGCACCTGCTCTGCAATGGTGGTTCCTCCCAAACTTGGTTGTTTTCAAGCCCCTAGCGCTGGCCTTCTGTTACAGGTTTGCTAGCAAACAGACAAATGTAGATATACAAGTGCCTTAATTGTGAGGGAAATGAGGCAACCAGACTGTAAATATCATACCGCTGCAACTGGAAAAATCTGCACCTTCAATGCTGGAAGCCCTTTTGTAAGTAGAAAGTTTAAATGATTGTGAAAGACTACAAAGAAGGGAGAAGTGGAATTGTCTGCACAGTACAGCATAATTCCCCCTGACAAGTTCTCATGAAAGTAAATGTCATTATTACTTCTCATTTAAGAAACTTCATACTTATTCATGTATTTTGTTTTCTCTTCCCATTACTGTGTGCCAACTACCATGCACAGTTCTTGCATTACACTCAATAATAAACAGTATGTCCTAAAGCCACTAAAAATGCACACCTATCAACAACATTTAATGCTGTGATAAGCGGAACTCGTCAACTAATGTTGACTAGGGTTTTCCTATTTGACCCACTTTTCCACCTGTGACCTCTCTTGGACAATCCTTGACTGATATACTGTATTTTTAACGTAACACAATGATGGATTCCTAAGCACTGAAATGTTATACCTTAGCTGTTTGTAAATGGCATTCTGTAAGACACAAGTAGTTCATGAAACACAACTCAAGCACAACTCGTCAACAGCCTGCATCAGGAAACCCAAACTCTGTCTTAGAAAAGATTTTATTATTTACTTCTAAAACATCCGTAGCCTTTATAAGAATTCAGCTCCCCATCCTTAACTTCAAGGTGATAGAAATAGGACTACCTATAAAAAGGCAATCTTCCATGATTTTTGCTTTTGTATTATGCTTTTTGCTGGAAGGTCTATTTAAGAAAGCAGCATTTGGACTACTTCTTTAATTTTTGCATAGATATTGCTGGAATGAAAATATACTAATTTTAGAGAGTGGTGTAATTATTTAAATTTACCAAAAATGACAATTAAAAAAAGGGGAGGGAACATTGTATTTAAAAAAACCCTACATATTAGGGCTTCAAGCAAAGAACATTCAAAAATACAGACAGCGTATTGTCCAAATGATGAATACAGAAGACTGATTAGATCAGCACTAGAAAAATTTGTATTTATATCCAGTCGGTTACTGGGATCTAATCAGACACATAATAAACAGAAGCCTGTCTTTAGTCCTAAGTGAATCCTACGTGTTCAGTGAAAGGCTATGATATATCAGGAAAGGCTTAACCTAGTCTTCCCCCACCCGTTGAGTACCTAAGTGGCTTAGCAACTTCCCACAAGTGCAGTATTAAATATTGTGTCTGTATGTGGTTCTCATTGCACTTCCTTAAACACAGGAATCTAAAGATTGCTAATGATCTGTAATCCAGCTAAAAACAGAAAGAAGTGGATAATCTCTTTGGGAGGTACTCTCCTAAACATTAACAGATGACTAGACTGCAAGAAGATCAAAAGCTCAATGACTGTAAGTGACTAAAGGTATTGTCTGCTTTCCCTTCCTTTCTTAAAGACAGGGCAGTGTTACACTCCTTATAATTAATTAGCACTACTTCTTCATGACAATTTCAAGTAAGAAGTTATCCAAGCTATAAATCAAGTTTTGCCAACAAATGGGAAGAAATAGTTTCTCACATTTGTTCTTGGTCTTTACATATAGAGAGGACAAAAGACAAAAATTCATGACACTTATTCTTAATTACCCAGGTATCCTCTCAGTCCTCCCTTCCCCCTGGCTGTTTGGAAGTGCAGGCATATGTGAGGTTGTGGGTGATGGCAGTATTCCTTCTCACCCTTCTGCAGTCTCCTAACCTGCATTTTACTCTATCACTGGTCACAGAAACACTGTGTCTTTTCAAATGTCATCATGGCCAGCTACTACCATCCCAGCTTGATGTCAGAGACACTGGGAGGGCAAGTGTTTCACATAAAATTTTAAGCTGTTTCCAAAAGCATTTATTTTGCATCATCATTGATGCACTTTCTCCAAGAAGCACATAAGAAAAACATGAGCTTTAATCTGTTTCACTGGTTTATTCAGAAAACGGTTCAGAAGCAAAGCAAAATGTTAGCAATACCCTATCCAAACTGAGTAAGATATTCACAGTGGATAATGGGATAAACAGTGAGGGGCATTTTTCTTGAGAAGTAGAAAAGAAAGTGAAAACTATAAAATAACATTGGATATTGAATCAAGAAACAGAATAAAACACTGTATGGCATTTTTAAAAATAGATTGTAAATCTTGTGCTGGTAATGTAAAGATTGCCCCTGAAAAATACTTGCATCTTGTAGACTGACGTCTCTGTCTCAAACATCTAGAAAAGCCCAAAGGCAATCTTTTCAACCTGCCCAACGTTTGCATATACTTCATTAGGAAAAATCCTTTGCACTGCACACTGGTTAAGTGCCCATACACATTCCCATGCAGGTCCCCTGAGCCCTTTGGCACAGAGCTTCTGCTCCTTGCATCGTTACAGCTTTTTCACCCGCTGCTTTTCAGAGCAAAACCTCCCCTCATGCAGAACCTGCAGAAGCGATTCCTCTCAAGATGCATGGGGAGAGCACAAAGCATTAGGCTCTTAAAAAAAAAAAGGTCCTCACACTGTATCTGTCAATTCTCCCATTTACAGTGTTCCTAGTTATTTTTGCCAAGCTATAAAAAGTATCTATTTCATGTAACTTCTTGCACAAAGAAGGAGCAAGTCAAAGTTTATTGTCTGCCTAAAGTTAATTTCAGAAGAATAAAACAAACCTCTTTCTTTAGGGGAAAAAAGTATCTACCATCCTATGCAGATACTAAGCAACATAAACAACCCAGATTACAGTTAATTACCACTGCTACTCTGGAGCTTGTGACCACCCGTCCCAGATGCATCGCTGAGCCAGAGTGCAGTGGAAGTCCTTGGGCTGCAATTAAGATTCTGATCCATTACTGGAAGTTTTGTATTTTATTCAAAATTCTCTACACTTACGATGGTATTCTCTTCTTGCCAAAGTAATAACAGAAGAATAGAAGCAGATCTGCAACCCTGCAGTGAGCTTCCCACTGCGCAACAGTTATGACCTGTCTCAGCAATAGTCCTCACAGTGATTTGTACCCCGGTGATTCTGACTGCAAGCACCGGATCTCCTGAAGAACCACCAGAACACCCCACCCTCTAATAAAAGGGACTGAAAGCAGTAAATCAGGCTACCTCTGTTTTTAAAAGCTCCTGCCTACTCTAAAATCTGGATGAATTCGTGGCTACCTGACTTGTGACTAGTGCAGGTTTGCTGCTTAAACCAACGCTAAAGTTGCAGCCACCAGGGCTAGGGCTGCATTCCTACACCATCGCCAGCTCCAGGCAAGGCTGGGAGACAGAAGGCAGAGAGGGGATGAGAATTGTGAGGTCCCTCTCCCGTCTAAACACAAGACTGCCAGGAAAGGATGCAGACACACTCAGTGACGAGACAAAGGATCTTTGGGTAAAGAACAGCATCAGTTCACTTTCACCTCATGAGTTGATACGTGAACTCCCCTTCTTTAAGATGACTCTCAAAAAGCTTTCTTTGTATCCTTCTCTATCTGTACTTGTTTCTCGGCCAGACACATTGAGCCCATTCCCCTTTCGCTACCTCTCAGCTCTCCAAAACCCCTGCAAACATAGGCTGGTGACCTGAGATGCCACTGTTGATTGCCACGCTCACGCTAGAGCTGGTACTCACAAAAGGGCTGAGATTTCAGGCTGTACCTATATTAGCATATAAGTAACCCTAGCAATTTAACAGTATGGATGACTGCATGCCAGTGCTCACACCTATACACCAGCCCTGCTCAGTTTCATAGGGTAGATATAGCTTTGCAGAGGAATGTTCCTACAGACATCGAATAGGCTAAGGTCATTTAAAGGAAACAAAGAGATACAGAGGTCTACTTAAGACTTGTTCTAATAAAAAGAGATGGGTGGGGCAAAAAGTCAAATCAAATACAATTAACTTTCATAAAAGCTAGTACTATAAGATAAAACAAGAGCTGAACATATGCAGAAGGAAGAGGTGCCATGAAACCTAACCTTGAACTGAATATTAACAATAAACTAAAGCCGACTTCCAGTACATTATTATATGCTTCAATGTCTCTAAAGGCATTTTCACCCTCTACAATAGTCTACTGTAATTGTCACATGGTAAGCAGATCTGTTGAGTATGCAGGAACTCGCTCCATTTCAAAATGTTATGGTGCTTACAAAGGATTTTATTCATTAGACAGATTAATAGCTGTTCTTTGAACTCTCTCTCCTTCACACAAGTCTGTGCTGAGTACCAGTCCAGTGCGGCCTGAAGGACAGTGGAGAAGGGCTTTAGAAACTTGTCTGTGAGAAGAAAAGCAAGCTTACATGAAAAATCTTACTAGGAATCGTAACTGAAAATAAATTCTCAAGCAAATATGATTCCTTTAATTATTAAAATAGAAAAAAACATAAAAATAAATTCCCAGTAATAATACAAAAGGAATCTGATTATGATCTTATTCCTTCCCCATTTCCCCCATTTCAGAATCAGATCATTCTGTTTTTCAAGTCTACGTTTAGCAAATGTATATATACATATACGTATATATACAAATACATGATCACTAGTATTAGAACAAGCTTGAGAAATGTCATCCTAAGGCTGTTATTTTCCCAGGGATGCTTTAACACCTGAAATTGGTAGCTTACTGCAGGATTAATTATTTTTCCCCTTCCTGTATCAGTAGTATTGTTATTCTGATTTTGCTTCAAGAAATAGCATTTAGGGAAGCCTGGGACTCTTGTTTTAAATGAAACAGTACAGTTTCCAGTCTTGAAAAAAACCCCATTACTGGCTTCCAATTTAATGAAATGCCATCTTGGAATGCCATCTTGTGTTTTGTTCAATTAATCTTTCCTATCATTCCTATTAAAGACAACGAAAGAGATACCATGAACATCACCCTGGCAGAATATTACTGACTGGCAGCAGCACAACCATGCTAAAGACTTGGCTCAATACTTACAACAGGAGCTACCATCTAAATGATGAATTCATCTAAAATGAATACAGTCATAATTAAGTATGGACAGAAATAAAACATCTAGCTGATTTGCAACTGAACCGCATATGACAAAATAAAAGCAGCTATCATAGCGCCAACAAATATGTACATGAACGTGAAAGCAAAACTGCAAGCCTAACATTGTAAAACTCGTATTAGAGGTTCGTATTTCTTCGTAATTTCTGTGATAATCTTGCTAGACCCATTTACACAGTTTGTGCCACGACAAGAAAAAAGTAGTTGCTAATTGCAACAAAAAGTAAAAAAAAAATTAATGTGAGCTTCTAAGACTTTTTGTCCAAATGCAAAGATCCTTCCTGGCAGAGCAAAGGGAGAGCCGTCTGAGGTGCTACGCTGTGGTGTCAGGCTGACCACAAGCTCTTCTATGATCGTTTGAACATCTGGAATGCAAAGAAGAGCCTGCATGGTCTCATTTCCTCTTCTTAAGGGACAATAGCGAGCTCTGCACATAAGAATTAACACTCAAAGTCCGGAAGTAAACAGCGGTCAAGGTATTTTAAATGGATAAATCGCATCACAATCAAATCCAAAACAATAGCCAGTTACAACTTCCAGAATAATTAGAGCAATAAGCAACAAAAATAAGGGCATTGCTTTTACTTTATACAAGATGTACATAAAATGACAGCAAAACTTTACTGAAAATTTCCCACATGCATTACCGGTCCTTTCACGTAGGAGGAAGCCTGTCCTTACGAACTGCCGAGGGAGCACAGTGCTCACATTCCTGGGCAGGGAAGCTGTGGAAGAAGAAGGGCTGCTGGCCGCAGGTGGGAGGAAAAACTCCTTATGAAAGAGAATTTGGGTAGATTGAGACAGACAAGCTACCTGCAAAGTACATATTCTCCTCTGATATAAATTCAGTCCAGCTTCTGTTCCGAGTCAATGGGAGACCTCCCAGTAACGGAAAGGTTGCTTAATTTCTGCTTTTGTTTTTAATCTGTATATTCTAAATTAAATGCCAACTTTAGAATGTTTTTCTCCCTTTAGCACGGAGAAGTAAAGGAAGTCGATTGAGTCCTCTTCAAGTCTAGTAATGGACATTGCATCTTAAAGATGTAATGAAAGATAGTTTGCTATTTAAAAAAATATACAGTTAAAAGCAATCCTCTCTCATGTATTGAACCACTAAACCTTGCAAATGTTATTTTCTTGCCATATATATTAACTGCGCTTCATTGAGAACTTCACTTAATATCAAAACAACAAAGAGACCTGGTATCCAGCAAATTAGAAATCACAACACGGGCTGGGAGGATTCTGCCTATCTCTCAGTACAGTGTGAGAAGGACCACCTTTATGCAGAATAACAATTTCAGCGAGACAACTGCAGTTTTCCCATTTTTTCACTTTATGCTCCTTCCTTTCTTTACCCCTTTCCCGCAGTCCAGTTTCTTACTGCTTTTTCTCTTTCAATGCTCTTCTCCACCCTGAAGCAACAGACCAAACACTGTGTTTTAGCAAACTTCTAGTAGTGACATTTGGTGCAACAGAAGATGACCAGGGAGATCGGCTCCGCCGCAGGGATGCTGCTGGGGAACATGCCTGGATGCCTTGTCGCCAGCTGCCACCCTGGGGATGGACCTAGGCTACCATTCCTCTAATACTGACCAGACTTACCCATATTCCAATGGGTAACAACTGGTTTTAAATCAAGTATCTGCATAAATGTGTTGTTCAATCTTAGCAGCAGACACAAACCATAAGGTTGAAAGAAAAAGATTTTGCAGGTGTCTGTCTTACCAAAAGCCCATGTCAAGGTGGCAACCCTGACCAAGCTGTCCACTCCAGCAAGCCAATGATACCACCATGAAGGGCTTTCCACAATCACTGATATCTTAACTCAGGAAATGGGCTATTTTTGTTTCATCAAAGTTGCTTTACTGGCTCTAATTTTCCATCAGCAGTTCAGTATCTCAGCAGAGTGCTCCAGCTTATCAAAGGCTGATCACTCTCATGAACATAATAAACCTCAAGTAGCTGAGAAATGCCCTAGCTTTAGTCACTGTTTCCCCTACCTACCCTCCTCCCAAAATCTTTTTTGTTTAAAGACAGTATAGTCACGCAGTAAACATCCCACCAACCAGGCTGACAGACATGTTAAAATGTCTAGAAGCAGCCCACGTTTGCATTACTGTAACTGCTGCAAAAATGCTGAAGGGTCAGCTGGCTGAGGCTGCATGCCCCACATTTTCTTTCCTTCTATTGTTAGCCATTAAAAAAATCACAAAACCAGAAATTCATGCCAGATAAAAAAAAGCACAAGGAAGTATAATGCACAACAGAAGGAAGTAAAGCAGCCAAGACACCTTGAAATCTTTAACAATGATCTACACTTGTATTTAAGGAGATGACAAGACAACCAAACTACCAGGTATAAACTTAGATGCAGAAAGACTGAGATATTATTGCCAAAAGAAAATATGCCACTAAACCTTTGGTAGGAAGGCAAGTGGAATCTATAAACAGGAGTAATTATACTAACAAGCAACTTATACACTGTAAATACTGAATAAAGATAAATAACAATTAATTCTTTGTGACAGCTGTCACTAGATTATAGCAATCACATTAGCACTGTAGATACTTGGAAGTGAAACTACAAAAACAGTCACCAAAATGGCCTTTATTTTTCAAATGTTTCAATTAACATACTAATTTTGGGTGCTGCTTAAGTCCATTCCTAAATTAATTACAATTCTGAGCTGTGTGTACTTCAGTGCAGGCAAATCTCGTACCTCTCATTATGTCAATGAAATAACAATGGCACACTTGAAAGCTAATTTAGAAAATCAATTTCCAGCACAAAATAGATTTAATCATTTTGGGGAGTTTATTTCCCGTAAAATGTACCTTCAAAATCTTATATATCTGGCTTTGGCTATGCACATGAGCTCTGTATTTTCCCAAGCAGACAGGGTTCTTTTTTCCTAATTTGGAAAGATTAAATTAATTTTACACATATTTGATTGTTCTTCCTTAACACACACAGAAAAGGAATGTGCTGTGACCTCTGCTGCTGTTCTTGAAAGGCATTTTTTACAAGCTAATTGCCATACAATACACTGAATCTTCATGTTCTGAAGTTCATGTGTCGTACTGATTAGTCAAACTTCATTGCAAAAGCAACTGGGAAAACATCATGACAATTTACTAAAGGCAATCACATCTCTAGCAAAAAGAAACTATTTTCTTACGCTTCCTGTACATCCTGTATTTGGCTTCTGCTCTGATGTTTTTGAAAAGTGGGAGTTATTGCAGAAAAGCAAAACTAAACAGGACTCTACATATAGAACACAGATAAACAGATACACTCAACATTCCACTTCCCTAATAGTTTTGTTAAGTCCATAGGTCTCATGGAAAGCCGTCTTCTGAGGCTGAAGGGGCTTGGTTAGATAGAAGGAAATTCTACAAAGGAATTACCTTAACATCTTCAGTTATACTCACATCTCTTCTACGTTTGGGGGACTTAATACAAAAATATAAAGCTGCAGAAATATCTTACTGGGAAAAAAACATCTATAGAAAGAAATCCACAGAAATGTCTTCAGGGAATGCATTCTAGCACAGCTTTCAAAATCGCTGTTTTACTTTCATGGGAACAAGCTTGAAGTTTGCTAACTCTGCTTTTAACTCAGGACATTTTTCTTCATTTCTGTAGTATTTTATTTTTTTTCTTTCCTGGCTGCTTGTGCTTTAAATAGCATTTGGTGGCCTGGAAAGATACTGAGTCAGATTTCCTGAAACGGGACTGTGATTTTAATATCGGCAGCATCTGATCCTCAGTGTTTCCGGCAGATAGAGTAGAACCACCACCTGGTTTCTGCAGTTGTGCTCTGGCTGTTAAGAGCCATCCAAAAGCCTGAGGGATCAGGAATTTGCTTCTTTGTGCCAGGTAAACTGATATCCAAGTGCCTCCTTTTTTTTGCAAGGTTACTTTTTATCCAGATTAGTCCTGTGGCTCACGTGCATGCTGGGAGGTAACGGCACCCAGATGAAGCCCAGCAAAGGTGGACTGAAATGACTGCTAGAGTGGAGGGAGAGGAAGGAGAAGCTCCTTCTCACCACACCAGCTGCACGGCATCCGCAAGAGCAACCTGAGCGGTGCCTCCGGAGCTCTGGGCTCCCACTGGGAAGACCTATCTCCATTAAAAGAACTGCTATTTCTGGAATACTTACTGAAGTCTTACACAACACTCCATCAGTTGTGTTATCTGCTTCAGAGACTGTAGTGGTGTGGGCTACAGCATGCTTGGAGAACAAGGAAAAATGCTTTTTATAGCACGGACTAAACCTTAGAGGTCATGCTGCGGCAGGGACTACATTCACGAATCAACACAGTGCCTGATTTCTAAAAAATAGTGACAATGATAACATCGAGATGATGAAGGATTTCTTCAAAACTCTTGTGTAAACAGGATTTAGAGGAACAATGTTAAAATGAGTTATGTGACTTGATACAATCAACACCATCCAAAATCTACATTAAGACAAAACACTGCAGCATTGAGTGAAGTTACTGAGTTCACACACAGGTTATCCCCCTCACCTTTAGTCAAAATATCAATCCCTTTGGAAGGTATTAATTTCCTTGGCTGTTTAACCATGATGTTTAAAAAATTCAACTCAGCTGGTCTTTCAGAAATCCCAATTGTGAGCCAGTGTAACAACTGACTGGTTTTGACACTTAAAGTTGCACCTAAGATTGCCGAGACGTTTTTGGATGTTAGCGTGATGGGACCCCAGAAAGAGAGACCCTCATGAAAACCTATTTGCTTCTCTTCTACCGTCTTCCCTCATTTACTTTCATCTGCATTACTCGTCTTGACTCTGCAATCTTCCTCCAGTCATCCCCCTTGAAGTCCTCATGCCTCTTCTCTTTTGCCCTACATCTTCCTGTTCTCCTTACATGACATTACAGGGGAAGAGTGTTCATACCACATAATTTCAGGTTAGGAAGCTAGCTTTTCTATTTAAACAATGGCTGTAGCATCTGCACCCCACAGTTGAGAAGAGAAGCCTCATTAGGAGCAGAAATGGAAACCCACGCCCCAGAGGCAGCTGTCATGCAGCCCCAGCCCAACAGGCAGACGAGCCTGCTCTCGGATACCTGAAGGCAGGCAGGCAACCTCCCATGCTTCAAGCCTACTCTTTGAGCAGTATTTAAATCTTCTTGAACAAATAAAACCTAAAAAACGAAATACTGTTGAAGCATAAATTTTATTAACTACCGTATAACCCTTCAAATGAAGGACTTACTCAACAGCTTCTCACCACCTCTTCTACTGCCCAGAAGCAGAGGCTGGCTGAACAAGAGCTTGCTTTCCTTGCAGCATGAGAACTGTATACAAATTATATGGATATTATGCCAGTTCTCCACCAGGTACACTAAAACCTACAGGTGAAAGTCAGCCTGATACAATACCAAGGGAGAGCTACGGGACTAACAGGGGGAAAGGGCCGTATGGGACTGCAGGTGGCTATACTGCAGGCAGGAGCTGCAACCAAGATGAGGGATTTCTAGGTAGACACAGACACTGCGTGTTGAACATGCTCCTATTTCTTCCACAAGACAAGAGGAGGAAATCCAACTCTTCAGTCCATAATTCAAGCGTACATCACTGCTTACAACCACAGCTAAAGAAAGTAAAAATTTTCTGCTCAGAATGAAAGGCACAGACATAGAATATGAGTCCAAACAAACCATTCTTCTTTTTTTTAGGAGAAAAAAAAGAGTTCTGATCAACACATGTGCTTCTCCAAGACTCACCGGTCTGTACGATAAGTGAACTGCCAGAAATTTATTCAGAACAAGTTAAAGGGCTGCTTCAAAGTCTTAATTACAAAGCAATCACAAGAAAGAGCAGTTCATATTCAGCTGAGTCCATAACAAGCTACTGAGACTCTTCCAAACCATCGTCAAAACACACTGGAAGAGTTTACCTTGACTCATGGACTACTGATTTCCTAGTTGTTTCCCTCTCAGAACACGCTAAGCAAGCAGTGGAGCACCTCACACCTTGACCTTAGAAGAGATATTTTGTAGTGCGGCATTTGCTCCAAAGATTTAGCTGAAATCTTAAGAAATATATTACCTAATTTTCAGTTAAAAATAATTTTCGTCTGTTCATTTGTAACAGGTCTGAACTGAAATCCATTTAATGTCTGATTCTACTAACTTTCAAACAGGCCTTTATAGATTTCCTGATCTCAGCAGCTTTTTTAAAACTCCTGGAACTCAAAACCTGATGAACAAATTTCTGTTGGTTTTCCACCTTGACATACTGTATTAAAAACTGCAGCTTGAAGCAAGTTCTCACAGCTGAATTAATAGCTCCTGGAGAGAGCTTAAAATGGAAAAATCTGACATGAACTACAGCATAAATATCAAGGTTAAGTTCTAACAGCATCTGAGCCTTTCAGCAAGGTTTTTGCTCATGAGTAGTTTGTCCATATTCTCAATGTCCAGGGATTTCCAAACCCTGTTTGGCCTGCATGTGCTAGTTTTATACAGTTACTATCATATGAAAGCGGTTCTTAAACTAACATCACCATTTCTCTTACCACCAGTAATATGCTTCTGATGCTTTTAAAGACAAATTTGCTTGAAATTAAAAATAAGAGAGAAAAAGCACATTGTTTCATACAGCTATCTTTGTCTCTGTTGACAATCAAAGACAAGTTTTTCACAAGGCAAAACATGAGATTTACATTTCAAAACACAAATATCTTAAATAAAAATGCAAAATATTCTCCTCCGTATCATCAGCTTTTCTCCTGCACTAAACAATATAAAGATGAATAGAAATAGAGGGAAAAGGAACATCCTTCTCTGTTCATCCTCCCCACAAAACATGATAAAAAATTACCTTGTAGTAAATATAATTATTTGTGTGGAGTATAGAGGACACATTTAATTTAAGCAAGATCACTTTATTTAAGTATTAATAGCTATTGTGCTTGCCCAAAGACATTTTCTCTCCACACACTCCCATGCAAAGTCATTAAGGACAGAATGGTCAGGAGCTTTTTATATGGTATCCATCATGGCTGAATACCATAAAAAGCAGTAAATATTCAGGCTTGAGTTTAGTGCAGAGAATTCTGTAAGAGCTATACAGAGATTCTGGAAAGGTCCTGTTACCATTTTTTCCACCTGTTTTAAAGCATAAGCTGCATATAGTTCTCTAAGAGCAGATATATTTGCCCAAAGGATGCCATCACAAATTGTTTTCTCGTTTAAATTTCACCTAGTGCTTCAATAAATGTATGTATATACACTTATTCTACAGTGCCTTCCAGGTATTTATGTAAAATATACAAATAAGTGTGTGCATGAGCATGTACATACTTCCTTTGCTTAACTTCTCAATGCAACTCTTAGCATTCCAATTAAGGTCTTCCAACATTAGAGAGGAAAACTTCTGTTGTCTCATGCAATATTCTTTCAAATGACCTCAAAGAGTTATTTAGGTTTTTTTTTTCTAAACATATAAGAATTATTTCTTGAAGTTTACTATTCTCCAAAAGTCCTGAAAGCTTTCCAGCAACAAACTCCTCTTGCATCTCTTTTCAAGGACTGCATTATTACCTTCCTTTGATACTAGTTTCTCTAATTCAGGCTCTTTGTGTTCATTTCTCCATCCTCAAATAAAACATATCAGGGAATAGAACAAATCTAAAATCTCAGAGAGAGCATTTCATAAGTACACCTGCTTGATCCCAGCACCTCACTGCTTGAACGCAGCCACCCGGGTCACTGGATAGCACTGCCACGGCTCTCGGGTGCTGGCCGACCCGGGCACCGCTCACCCGGCTGGCCAGGAGCACGCTGCTGATCAACCCCCCTTCAGCCCCCGGCACACCCATGGGTGCTGAGGGGGCCCAACGCTGCCTCACAACACGGAGGATCTCCCTGAAGGTTTTCTTTGTCAGCAGAGGGTTTATAAGTGTTACATACTTTTCAACAGAGTACGTGGAAAAACTGGTACCATGTTAGTCCTTATTTGGAAAAATGGCAGTGAAGGAGTTTCTTCTGCTTCCTGCTGAAGCTGAAGCATTTAAAGTATTTTTCCTTTTAAAACAATTAAGATATCAAGATCAAGATAATAGTACATCATTACAGTGTCTACCAGGAGCTATTAAGAACCAGTCAAATAGCAAAAGTCAGGGAAATACATCTGATTCATATCAAGAGTCACTCTAGTATTCTAAAATAGGCTGGGTATACTTCTAAAGACATTTGAAAGTTCAGAATTTTTCATTCTTTTGATACAAATTTTGAGGAACTCATCCAAAATTTTCCCAGAGAAAGAGCAGGAGACGTCAACCTTTCATTTTGAAATAAAAGAGCAACTTCGGACAAAAGTAGGTAGCCAGATCTATTTTTACTTTTTCAATTACTGGAAGAAGAAATATTCTAAAAGAAAAGGACGTCTTTCCCAAATAGTTAAAGAACACTGCAGACCTCATTTAATTTATCTGGATTATCACATACAAAACCAGCTGTAAAATCTTAAAAATGATGAATAGCTGCAGTCTACTCTTTGAGGTTAGTTTTGCATTCTATGTAGCACTTGTCTTCTTTTTTTCATCTCCCAAAAGCCATGGTGACACCGAGCTAGCCAAAATTTTCTGGTCATTGTTTGCAAATGTCTTTTTTTTTTAAATGAATGTTTGATTTAGAGCTATCTTCTTTCTTTTAAAACAGTACATAATATCTCTACAGCTAGTAGAAGGCAGTTTTGAAGAAAAAAATGTAATAAAACTTTGTTGTGTTTTTGCCATATTTTCAACAAACTCCATGAGGAACTTCTGATAGCAAATTCTTCATCTCTCCAAAATGATCTTCCCTGTTAGAGAAAGAATCCTTCTTCAGAACTTAAGGCACATATAATGAACAAACAAAATGCAACAACCTCCCCAAATTCCTTCTGCAGAGGAATGAAGCTGAAGCTTGGGTGATGCTTCCAGACAAGCTTGATGAAGATCTGCTAAAACTTGCAGGTTGCTGCCAAAAGGATGCCATTCTCTTTCCCCCAGGGCTGTGTATTTCTCACTGTTTCCTTTGCATTCAAACTGGCAACTATGCAATCAGATCAGATGTGATCAGATATCAACAATTCAGAAAGAAGTATGACTTTACAAGGGGATAAATTACAGTACTTGACAAACAGCTGGTTCTCTCTGAAGGTCCTGATCTACTGCAATTTAGGAAGCTGGGCTGGTTTTAGCACCTCCAGTTACTTTCTCCCGCTAAGCTGTAAGAAAGAGGTAGTAACTTTGGAGCTGGACATACTGAATATACTTCTCCTTTTCTTAGTTACTCTTTCCACGTTTTCCATGAAGCTCTCTCGGAGGCCTGCTTGCTTTAACACCTCTATGAGACAAAAGGCCAAGTGCAAGTAGCTTGTCTACTATAATTTCTGGCAAATGACAGCTGCATTGTTAACATTAAGGGTTGTCACCAAACTGTCTTAAAACTTGATTATATCTCAAGTCTAGGGGGGGTTCAAGACAGAAAACATGGCCTTACAGTTCTTGCATGCAACTTTTATCAAGATTCTGATAACAACACAGTCCCAAAGAAATCAAAGAACTGAAAAAGCTGTTAGGCATACGTGGCAGTTCAAATATGAAGCAAAAAGCATTCAGTCGTCTAAGATAATATTTAAAAAATTATTCCAAGGAATTAGCAAGGTGTCCAGAAAGAACAAAATACTCCCAATAAAACAGAAACCTTACTGTCAAATAAACTCATTCTGTTAGAATAGCTCTGAATTCCAAATAAACCTGAAGTCATCCAAACAGATATGTTAACAGGAGTCTTAAGGAAACATTTTAAATTAAGTTCTCGAGACAAACTCAAGACTGTTGTAAAAGTTTACTTCTATTCTGCTCTTTCTGGCAATATCTTGGAGTTGAATTCATGCAACTTGACCAGAATATACTACTGGCAGTAGCAGAAGATGCACCCACTTTCTACTAACATAAATCCATGGTATCTGTTCTGCTACTGGAAAAAATTGCTGCTGTCACTGCACTTTGGAGCTATGAGAGCAAGCATTTCACATGGTATACGACAGATACTAAATAATAATTATAGGCACACACAACCTGAGGCTATATAGTTGCTTCTTACAGCATTTCCTGCAGCAACACATGAATTAAACGTCAGGTTTTTATAGCAATCATGAATTTAATGAACTTTTGCTCCATTTTACCCTTGAGACAAGGCTGAAACAGCAGCAAGCTGCAGTTACACACTCCACTCCTCAGTCTCTGTAACACAGCAGATGTTTTGAATTCCTTGAAACAACCAAATCACGATACGACATTTTAGAGACATTATTTTGTTTACTCCTAATTCAAGAATTGTTTATTATTCTATGGAGACAGCTTGGAAGCATGCTGGCTTAATGAGACAAAGGTACCATTAAACTAGATCTATAGAAGCATGCAGGTTCAGTAACCATCATCACAGACTCCTCATCTATAATACCTAATAAAATGTTTATTATGGCCACAGTAAATGTATTTATATGGGACAAGCTTAAGGGTATCTGCATCTCCCTATCCACAGAGTAGCCACTCTGAACTTTTAATAAAACAATTACAGTTTTTGAAATATACAAAGAACAGAGAAACTGAGCTAGAACACATGCAAAACCATACTAAAACCAGCTGAGTACTCCCAAATAAGAAGTCTTAATTAGACACTTTCTAAAATAATGCTGTTTGTTTAAAAAAAACTCCCTCAAAATTCTGTTCTATTTTAAGACTTTACATTTAAATACAAATGGATTTTTCTAAACTGTATATTTCTCTTTTCTTTTAGATTTAAAAAATATCTTTAGCACTGCAGTCATTACAGTTAAAGGAAGGGGACTGAAAACACTTTCCTTCGTGCCAGTGGTATTATGCCGATTTTATACTGCTGCCTATTTCAGATCCCATTTAATAACCAGTGGTCATAAAAAGGACTTTTCTCTATGTAGATCAGAAAAGCTTTTACTTCTATTCTCCTTCATCTTATGAGTCTGGTACCTACTGCTTTGTACTGAAAAATACATCTGCATAGTACATTCTGTTTTATACAAATTTGTAAATATTCAAGACATAACTGCATGAATAAGAGATTACTAAAATTTTTCCTTTTATTAAAGCCTAATACTGAAACTGTATTCCCCTCTGCCATTTGAGACTTCATATTCAGTGAATTCCTGCTTTCCTAAATTACATTTTCTCATGATACAAGTACATAACTTCACTGTGTAGGCTGCAAATCTGGTGGGAAAAAACCCATTTTTTAGAAATGTCGAGTACTATCCGATTATCATTTTGTGGCAAGTTTTCCGCCTACATTAAAACCCACAGATAGTAAAAGTCAAAAGGAGCTGTGTTACACACCAGCTTGGCTCCGGAGGGAATGTAATTACTGCTTTTGTACTAATGTTAGTGGTTTTTTTAAACGACTTCACATTTCCAAAACTGAACCCGGAAACAACTGTATGTTAAACTGTTTGTGTTATATTAAAATAGATGTTTCACAGCAGCCATGTTTTGAATTTTCCCAGTTACTCTGGATTCTGAATATTCCCAACTGCTCTACAAACGTAATACTATTTTTGGTTGAAGATTAGTTGTTAAAGATATCTAAAGAACTCTTTTTTTTTTCTTACATCAAATACTGTAGGTCCCTGAAATAAAATGTACATGTTTCAAAATGTACAAGTTCCTAGTCATGCAGCTGAGTTCAAAGTACGCATGAACCTGCCCCTGAGGACTTTATTTTTAGGGGATCTGGGCTAAACCACCTCTGTGAGAGCAAGCTTCAGGGTAGATTCTTGCTTCAACTTCTATTATACAATGTGTTCTCCTGCAAGTAACAGCAGTTTTTTCTTCAAGGCAATTATACATGTTTTAAAAAGAAACCCTTATATAAGCTGTTCACAATTGAAGAAAGAGTAATTAACTTGCATAATTGTTAGTTGTGACCTGTAGTTTCAGTAACACAGCTCAGCAGGCCTTTAAAATGGTCAGACACAGGCTGTTAAATAGTATTCAGCAGGAAAGGATGCAATCGCACAGTGTCACCCTCCTTTTTATGCATACACATCCCGATCAGTAGGCAGAGGGCAGATGCAAGCAGAGACGACCTTCAAGAACAGATCTCACGTATCAATTTTATTTCCATAGATTTTATTCCTGCCCTCAAGATGGAACATTTCTCCATGGTATTACGGTTGGCTGAGCAGAGCAGGAGGAGGAAACACAAATTAAAAATCCCATTAGAGTGGCACACATACAACTCCATACAAGCAACGAGACATAGGAATTTTCATAAGATGTATGGCTAAACAAGCACCAAGAGAGGTTACAAATGCGAGTTAAAAGGTATACATTAATCCTTGAAATAGAATAGAAAGTTTGAATGAAAAAAAAAAATGAAATTTGAAGTAAGACTGAAAAAAGGATATCTATGTGAAATCTTTCTGGCAAAAATTCTTGTCCCATCATTTCAAAATTGACAGATGTTTAGCACTTTAGTTTATGACTCAGAAATGCTCTGAGGGAAAAACAGGGGTGATGCTGTACTAGCCATATTACCTCCTCTTCACTGTACCTTCAAGCAGGAAGGAAGGCTAGTACGTTGGACCAACTGCCCTGGCATCAACTTGATCCCTAACCTCGCATTTCTCAATTCTACATTCAGTACTCACCTTTTGTTCCTTCTCTTTTCAGCACTTAAAATTTGTTTTACTTCAAATGACATCTAAATGCATTATTTAAATACCAAAGGAACGACATTTGCAGACGTATCCTCTTGCTCAATAGCTCTTCTGGACAATTAATTATTGAAAATGCAGTACGTAAAAACAGAACAACCTGGATGTTAGCTGCTTACCTGCCTTCCTTAGAGAAAGGTGCAGCCCCGTCTCCATTACTGAAACTCTCCTTTTGGTAACTAAACAACTGCCTTAAAAGATCACTTCACGTAGGCACGCTACAGCAACACCAGGCAGGATTTAAAGCAGTGCCGTTCCTTTGCATGGTACCATATTGCGGTGCTCAATAAACACTGCTTTGCACTGACAGAGTCAATCTGCCCAAGGAGCTCATCCCTGTAATTGTTCTAGTGCACAGTTACCTGGTTCAAATGGTCTTAATAGACACAGTGCCTCCGACTGGCACAATTCACCACGAAATCCAGGGCTGCCTCACATTTGAACCTCTCTTCACCTCTGTGCACCACCATGTTAAAATAAGAGATCTTCAAGGGAGGTTCGTTGTACTCATCTCTGCTAGATGTAAGACCAATGTTAAAATCCCTCTGCGCTGAATCAGTCTGAGCAGACACAGCCGCAAAGTACCACGAGGACATAAAGTCACGATGGGGGACATTGAAGCAAATGGTTATGGCCCCTGGTGCTGGCCCTGGGCTTTCACCTTCCCCCCATCCTCCATGTCCCCCTTGGTGCATCCGTGCCTGGAGTGCACCCCCCATCTCAACCCCAATTCTCTCAGTGAAGCTGTTCCAGAATCAAACTCAAATGGAGAAAATTAATGCAGAAAAAACCCACTTCAGATATAGGATTGTATTTTCAAAAGCAGCCTGCCATTTTTGGAGCAACAGCTTTTAAGTCCTCCGCCTGAGACATCTTGAGTGCTATTTCCATGAAAGCAGAATGTTTCCAGCTCCCGTGGAAATTAGCAAGTGAGGTGGGTGCTCAACATCTTGGCAAGCCACGGCAGTGCTTTTGCAAAGGAAAAATGTTAAAACTGAATCACTTACAATTAGGAGGTGCTTTCCAATTTTAGAAACCATGTAAAACAAATAAGGTCGTGGAACTGAAAAAAAGAAGGATACATTAGCTCAAAAGAAAATGTAGGGAAAAAAAGCAGCATTTGGAAATGCATTTAATTCCTGCATCCCCAGACTCTCGATTTTTCATAGCCTTGGGGATGTGCCAGCATGTTGAAAAGATGAAAGATAACATTCTTCCAAAGGGGTCACACAAACGACATGCTACTAACCGTCAACAAAATAGTAATTACAACAGCTTTATGTTTATTTGAGAACATTTTTGGTTAACAGAACTCCTTAAAAGATTGTTAGATACTTTGTTATGGTGCATTTCTACATTGTGTGCAATTTGTACTCTACAAAAGTTCTATTTTAACACATCAAAAGACTCCACTAGAACTGGGTATTTAGGTCATTTATATTACTGCAGTGAAGCGTCAGTTATTTCATCTGATATTCCTAGCCGTTTTGTAATTTGCCAAGAGTAATGTTTTCTGTCAGTAAACTCTGGCAAGTCAATAAACACAGGCTTGATTTGACTTGTACTGGCATCAAGGTTAGAAATGGAGAGGCCAAATGTGAATCTTCATTGTAAAAGTAAATGCCCCGTTTTGCGGATGGTTAGCCGCGTTTCCTGCTCCTTCTCCTTGCCACGCTTCCAGGATCTGGAATAGATCACTTAATAGATGTAAGGAAAGAAATATGTAAAGGAATTTCTACTTGTTGATGAAAATATCTACTTAATGAACGCTGCGCAGTGAATTATGAAGCAACATAAGCAGCATATGCTGGACAGTTAGTAAAGGGTTTAAAGGAACAGGAGTGACCACCGAGGCGAACTCTGAATACAAGCAGAAAGGCAACAAACATTTGGTTTACAGGTGCAGAACATAAACCAGAACTGCTTCTACTTGCCCCTTTCTCCCCAGAGGGGCAGCCTGGTCCCTGTAAGCTCCTGGGTACCCTGGGCCTTCCCCAGTTCTGCCCACTATAACTGTCGGATAGTTGCCTAAAACCTGTTAACAATATTGTTCCTAAGTTCGCAAAAGGAATAAAAGCCTGTAATTGCCACTTCCTTCAGTCCTGGGGAAAAAAAGGATGAAAAGATCACTGACAGCATCTTCTCCATGCTGATTTCAAGACAAGCAGAATTCAGTCATTGCTGGATGGACGAGGAATAATTAATCTTTCTTTACCCCTGTTGTGGGAGCACTCTGAGGTACAGAGAGTTTTGGGAAAGAGGTGAGGGCTCCAACATTCAGCATCTTTTGCAATCTTTTGGCAGTAACAGCAAATAGAACCAAACCCAGGAGTTTGCAAATCTAAACCCCTACATGTCAATATGTAGGCAGAACTATAATGTTTATTCTAAAAGCTAGTGAATCGTGTATTGTGTAATTTAAGCATCAGCAAACAAATTTACTTGTGTCTGCTTTTTTGGGGTACAATTTAATGTGCCAAACCACAAACTGTATCCATGTAGGAGACAAATCTAGAACAATAAAAAACCACAAAAAAGAAGTAACAGCATACGTGCTTGTAACTATAACAGTCAGCCTACAAAGTCTTCATTTTCACTACTCTCTGGACTTGATGGTGTGTAGATTGCTGCTATTTTTCTTTTGCTTCTTGTTTCTTCTGTCAGTATCAAAAGAATGGCATCATCACAATCCACCTGTATTTTCTGTCACTCTCAGCTAGCAATCAGACCAATCTATACTGGCATTTCAGTTAGCAAAATTACTCCAAAGCCCTTTCATTAATGGACAACTAAATAACAATTTCTCTCAGGTAGTAATGCTTCTTGTCATTTCCCAAGAACCCTGCATCCATGTACTGATAGGGGAAAACAATGATACATCCTAAATGGTAACAGCATTGACAGTAGCACAGTAATACCCTTAATAGTCTTCAAACTGCTTTCTTTTGAACAAGACAAAAGAAATCCATTTGCTCAGACCTTTCACGAACCACACATTCAAGTCAAAATAAGGGGCACAGATGCTACGATCAAAGAGCAGCTGCTTGCTTAATCCATCAGGAAGAGGATCTAAACAAAAGCTTAAACAAGCAAAATGACAAGAATTTAAATGTTGAGGCTAGAATTTTCATTCACTGAAAAGGAGAGTGTGCCTTTCAAATAACTGCAGAGAGGTAAAATAATACACAGACATTACAATGGTTATGAATTCCCAGCTTCAAAGTATTTCACTGACACAGCTATTAGAATCTACTATACAGCAAATGTAGCGTCTTCATGGTGATTCAAGCTACTTTCACTTCACTGCTGCTACAGAAACTGTCAGATTGTTTGGGTTATGGAACTGGGAGAGAGTGTAATTTTTTTTATTAAATGGGTTGTGCATCTAATTAGTTATTTAATACAATCAATGGCACATGTAGCCAAATGGAACAGGTCTTATTTACTAAATTTAATCAGATAATTTGTTAAGAAAAGTTACTGTGAAATGCCTGAACGAAGAATGAACTAAAATTATAGTGTGAGAAGCCCAGGTTATCTTCAGCTCAGATATACCATATTAACCAGATGAACTGAGGACCCTCCCCAGGCTAGCACCTGAATTCAAGAGCTGGGTCCATTGCTAAAGACTATTTGTTGTCCCCAGAGACTGAAAAAAAAAATATTTGTAGCAATGAAAAGTTCATGTTTGAATTGCTGTAACTACAGTTACATTAGCAAGAACATGATATACTCAATTTATAGAGCAGGGTCATTTCTGCCAGCTCTGTTGATCCTTTTACGTTGTCAGCGTAATGTGAAGTACCTGCCAAAATAATGAAAGAATCCAACCCAAACTAGTGCTTTAAAACTCTTGAATCTTATGAAATTGGCACTAGAGTAGGAAAGAAATCTAGATGGTGAGAGACGCGAGTCTCTTCATCCATAGGCATGATGAACACAGAAGAGGAGGAGTCAGGAAGATGATTTGAGGAAGACCTCCTTCAATCAAAAGGCATTGAAGGCACTGAACACTGACACATGGCATGTTGATGTGTGCTGCACGGCAAGAGTTTCAGAAGTTTTATTCAAAACTACAGGCAAGGATGCACCACCGAGAAGGTCTCCCAAAAGACATCTGTCTATGTTTGTGCTAGACATTTTGTCTTCCCAGTGTCTATTCCTGAAATCAAAGTAGCATGTCCAGCGTAAGCTCAGTTTAATCCTAATACAGTAACAGAGGTCAACAAACAGTATTTTAACTATTAGACAGTGTTTGGATTTTCAGCACTGGGAAAAAGAACAAATATCACAATTTCCTTAGTGAAGATTATGCAAAACATAGCTAAAAAACTTTAATTTTCACCTACATATAATAATTCAAATGAAAAATTCAAAAACATAATGTACAAATTAATATTCCTTGGCAGATGATCTCCTATGACACTTGGTCTTCCCACCTCCTGACTCACCACAACCAAACTAGGAATCACTTGGCAGCAGTTGAATTATTACACATAGCGTCCAGATGTGTAGCCTAAGCCACAAGGGAAGAGCAAAACATGAAGCATCTAACTGCAGCTCCCTCAGGACATTAGAAAGGCTGATTTAATGCCAAATTGATTCAAAACATTTTCAACTGGAACTAATACAACATTCTGATATTTTAAATCAAGACTGAATGTTTCAATATCTCCTGGACAGTTCTTTTCAGCTGTACACTGTTTTCACCAAACATAAGTAACTGCAGATTATTTTTTGTAGGGGAGAAGTAGTTTCCATTTTCCAATGAAAGGAAATATCATTGGCCAAAAAATTTATCATTTCATAAAAACTGTAATTAGGCCTAGTTCACAATGCGAAACTATGAATTCTTTGATACACAGTAAATAGTTTTGTTTATGTCATCATCTAAAAGTAGATTAGCATACTTCAAAAAATGGGTTTCCAAAATTATTCACCCTTCTAAGATTAATGCTCCATCATTTTAAAACCAGCACTGATTAAGACTATCAATAAGCAAAGGGGGACTTTGTCAGAAGAAATCTGTCATCCACCAGAAGATATGGTTGACGAAACACAATCTGGATGCTTTACAAACCTATCAGCAATTTACAGACCATTCCAGACTGCCTCTAGATTGATCATATTATTAGTTGGTGTGAACAGTCTTACCTTGGGAAGTATTATGGCTTTTACTGTTTGATATGCAGAATTTGTAGCTTTTTGGAGCACACAAAAAATGTTATTTATACTGAATCTGCTTTATATTTTCACGTAGCTTTTATTTTTCATGTATCTTTCCTTCCAATGCCTGGGCTACCTATATTGAGTGGAAACCTGTGCTTGACCTCAGAGCCACCTATAATTAAAGAAGTCATTATCCCACTCTACTCAGTGCTTGTCAGGCCACACCTGGAATACTGTGTTCAGTTTTGGTCCCTGGTTCAGTTTTGTCCCCTAAGGTGTGGACAGGCTGGAGAGGGTCCAGAGAAGGGCCACAAAGATGATCAAAGAACTGGGAAGCCTGCCATATGAGGAAAGGCTGAGAACTGGGTTTGTTCAGCCTTGAGAAAAGAAGGCTTAGGGGAGACCTTCTCACCATGCTCCAGTATTTAAATGGTGGCTACAAAGAAGATGGAGACTCCCTTTTTCCAAGGACTCACATGGAAAAGGTGAGGGGTAATGGGTACAAGTTACTCCTGGGGAGATTCTGACTGGACACAAGAGGAAAATTTTTCAAAATGAGAGCAATCAGCCATTGGAATCATCTCCCCAGGGAAGTGGTGGATTCCCCAACACTGGACATCTTTAAGATTTGGCTGGACAGGGTGCTGGGTCATGTTGTCTAGACCGTGCTTTTGCCAAGACAGGTTGGACCAGATGATCCTTGAGGTCCCTTCCAACCTGATTTTCTACGATTCTATGATAATTTAGTACATAATTTATTCAGACATAGAGCACTTTGCAAAAGAAGTAAAATAAATGCAGGTACGTGGTAATGTAATAGAGCGTACTAATGAGAGAAAAAACTCTCCCACTCTTGAAGCACACTAAAATCATTTTAACTTACTGAAGACTGAAGAAGTGAAAGGTTTGGGAAACACTTGAGAGAAAACTCCTCCCAAATTATTAACACTAATTAAAAACTAGATTTTTTTTTTTTATTATGTCTTCTCAAATGCCTTTTCTAAATTTTAGAATGTACATCTATATAATACCTGTTCAATTACTTTGGTGTTTTACTGAAATAAAAACAATGAATGGTTCCAATTACTCTGAAGTTCTCAGCTGTGCAGAAATACGCCATTAATTACTATGTGGAATAGTCCCACTGTTGCAACTGCTCTGACAAGCAATCGACATTTAGAAAAGTCCAGCAGAACATGACTTCCATTTCCTTGTGCATATCTGAGATAATTAATGAGACAGCCATATACTAAAAGATACTTTTCCAACAAGAACCTAGGAATTCAGTAGGTAGGGTCCAAGAAGGAGAAAGATAAACTATCTTTTCAACACAAGTGTGATCTAAGACCCAAAACCAAGGCTCAGAGTTGTTCACGACACAATTTGATAAAGTCCACGTTAATTTTGAGTTCGTGGGTATCCAGATTCTGAATCTAATAACCCTGGAGAATGGTGTTTCTACAGTCTGCAATCTTATTTTAGTTACAAATGCTATTAAAAACAGAGCCCTAATGCATCTGAAGTTTGGCTGACAGAATAGTACTAACTGTCAAGTAATGGCAGAGTCTACCTCAGGTGACCTGTCACATTGCAGTTCAGTTTTCTTTCATTTTCAGTATTTTAATAGCTAAGGCCAACTTCACAGTCAATGTAGAGAAGAAAGAGGCCCATTTGCAAACTAATTCACCTGTTTCAGACATCTGCCTTAGGATGACATTAATTACACTGACTATACTGACTAGATTGTCATTGACCATAAACTTTAAGGTGACTACCTCACATCAGCTTTTACCTACTTTTCTACTATATCTACTCTTAGTGAGTTAACACTCAGATAGATTGTTTAAGTCTGGTGGGGTTTTTTTCTGTACTTCAATCCAGACTACAAAACTAGGTGGCTCAGAACCATCTCAATCAAAAATGGAGGTATTACGTCTGGAGGAACTTCAGAGATGCTTTACTCACCTCTACCCATAGATATGTGAAAACTCTGAAATATCAATGAAAAAGAAAAACTTCCTTCTTTCTTTACTAACAGGGTTTCTTTTTCTGATTATTCTGGCTGGTCTGTGACCTGGAGAGACTGTGAATCAGCTGCTCACAACGGAAAGCTGGCCCACAACGTATTTGCCTAGAAATGCATATGGGGAAGAAAGCAGCAAAAGAAGGTGAGGTGCCTAGCTGCCCACTGAAGTATTTAGCCCTGTACTTTGAGGCAGCGTCCACAGGTGCAATTACATCAGAAATCTCGGGTTCCAGGTTTCTCAGTTCAATTTAATTAATTCCTCTGACAGAAAGCAGGATAGCTCTACTGTAGTTTTTTCATAGAGAATGAGCTTTGCTATGCAAACAGAACTATACTTGATATCAGTGGCATTTTACAGCTGACAAGTTTGTCAGTTCTAACACGTTAGAAAAATCCATAGCTCTTGTGTGATAAACCTGCCAAAATGAAGTGGAAAAGCATGCTTCTGCAAGCATTAATTTCCTCTGTCACTGGCTTGATCCAGCACATCGAGAGAAGCTAAGACATTTCATTTAGGACATTGTAATATGAACAGAAATCAGGAGGTCTTTTCTAATTCTCAGACCAAACCATGCTCCTGCGGGGTACTTTATAATCTCTCATGAATTTACTGAAGTCTACCTTAATACTATTTCTATGCCTTCTACCCCAATATGAAGGTTCAAGGCACATTGGTCTGCTATTAACAACTGTCCTCTACTTTTCGTCCTAAATTCACTTATGGCTCTCTTGCATCCCGTTATTGTCAGCTCTGTCCACCTGTTCATTCCAGTGCAAAGTCCAGTTTCTTAAATGCAAGACACTGGAACTGTAAACAGTCACTCAGGGTAGGTTTTCCCAGCACCTCACTATCCGTACTAGAAATACCTCACTGTATCTCTCTAAATACACACTTGCTTTGTACATGGCTACATGGTCTCAACAGACTAATCATGCTAGTCCTGTGATCAACAGCAAATCCAGGTATTCCCTCCTTTCTCCTGAATTTCCAGGAGGTGTCAGTCATAAACCCGAAAGTGCATGACTTCATTGCCCCTCTGATTGTAATCTCATGTCTGTTACACCAATCTTCAGGGTCAACTGGTTCTTCTTTTTCTCTGTTGTCTACATCTCCAAATTTTACACTATCAGCTACCTCCACAGTTGCTTTTTTCATCATCATCACTAATGAAAACATCCTTCAACTCTTAATGCTATCCAGTACTTTCTCACTAGCCTGACTGCTCTGTTTTCAACCTACTCACTGGCGTGACCTGTTTGCCCAATTTGCTACCTAACTTAGAATTCTACAGCACTGGCAGGAAAAAACTTGCTGTTATCTATTTAGACTGAAGATACAGAAATGCTCCAAACAAGTTTCACAGAATCACGGAAGGGCTGAGGTTGGAAGGGACCTCTGGAGATCGTCTGGTCCAACCCCCCTGCTCAAGCAGGGCCACCTACAGCCAGCTGCCCAGGACCGTGTCCAGACAACTTCTGAATATCTCCAAGGACAGAGACTTCACAATCTCTCTGGGCAACCTGTACCAGTGCTCAGTAACCCTCACAGTAAAAGTTTTTCCTTAGGTACAGACAAATGGCACATCGCTGGCTCATGCTCAACTTGGTGTTCTCCAGGAACCCCAGGTCCCCTTCTGCAAAGCCGCTTTCCAGCTAGGCAGCCCCCAGCATATACTGGTGCATGGGGTTCCTCCTCCCCGGGTGCAGGACTTTGCACTTCTCCTTGTTGAGCTTCATGAGGTTTCTGTCCACTCCTTTCTCCTGTGGACATCCCTCTGGATGGCAGCACAACCCTCTGGCATATCAGTCACTCCTCCCAGGTTTGTGTCATCAGCAAACTTGCTGAAGGTACACTCAGCCCAATCATCCAGATCATTAATGCCTATGCTGAACAGGACTGGGCCCAGTATTGACCCCTGGGGTACACTGCTAGTTACCATCCTCCAATTAGACTTTGTGCCTCTGAGTTCGATCATTCAGCCAGTCTTCAGCCCACCTCACTGCTCATCCAGCTTCTCTGGGAAGATGTTATGGGACACAGTGTTGAAAGCCTTAATGAAAATAAGATAGACAAGATACACTTCTCTCTCCTCATCTACCAGGCCAGTCATTTCATTGTAGGTGGTTAGCAGGTTGGTCAAGCATGACTTCTCCTTGGTGAATCTATGCTACTCCTGACGACTTCTTGTTTATTTTAAATGCTTTTAAAACATTGGAAAATATGACATCCGTAATTAGGACTTTAGTAGATAGAAATTAACATAGTTAAATCTGCTTTAGTGTAAATTTGCAGCAACTGAGAATCTATCATTTCTGTCTATAGCATGTTTTCTCCTGATTTCAGGCATCCTGGCTTTTTTCCAAATAACAAAGAAGTACAAGTCATGCAATTCACACACTTATTTTCTCCCAGAGGAATGCGGAAAAATAAGAAGTGATTCATCACAATAGATTCTATACACACTGTCCAATCACCATCTTAATTTTTCAAGAGACTTCCTATGAACTCGAACAAAATTCCCTCTTAAATCCTATCCCCAAACCTTTGGTCTCTAATTATTAGAATCTTAGTGGGTAACCATAAGTAGACTAATCAAACAAGAAAAACTGCATTTCTTTCCAGCTAAGTATATAAATCCTGCTCTCTAATGTTCTTCCTCCCAATTAAGCAGTTTGTAAACTCGATGAAGCTTTTGGGAAAAAAAAATCCTATCAAAAATTCTAGAAACTCTTTGACTCTACATGAGTTTTCAGGATGAAACTTTGTTACTGAATTCTGGAATAAACATATCTAACAATATATGAAAGCCCTGATCACCCTCAGGAAATGCTTCATTGACCTGAATGTGTCAAAAAGAGGGAGAAGCAGATGACCATACTGAAAAAAACATGAATGAGAAAACAGTAGATCAACTATTTATTATACCACTGCAAATAAAATATTTTTACCACAATTCAGCATATGCTTAAGATTGACAAATTACTTTGAAAAAATCATTTGTGTCATACTATGTATGATTTTGCTACATAAACTGTCAAAAAGCGTCATCTCAAATACACTGGAAGGCAAAAGCATAGATAGTTCTGCTTAAAAAGCCTGACACCACAATGAAGTCTGGTGGGAGACAGAGCTTTCTCTTATCAATAGCTTAATTTTCAGAAAGGGTCCCCAGAAATAATAGATAAGTTTACATTGAAAATGAAATATTATTCTGATTTTCAGAATAACATTATTCAACTTCCACATTCCAGATAAAACCTGAGAAAAATAGTTAAATAAATCTTGGTATCATTATAATAAACTACCAGAAGATAATGAGAAAAATCAGTGTTTCTATGCTGTTCCTGCAAAGCTGGAGACAACTTTTAGTGTTCATTTGTTACTGAAGTTAAAAAATGAAACTGTAATAGTGTGGAAATGAACACAAGACCAGCAAGTACATGGTGAAAACTAAAGGAAAAGCTAAAGGGAAAAAAAGTAATATCTTTTTGTTCTTTTTCTTCTTTCTCATTGAAGACATAGTATCTTTTTGTTCTTTTTTTTCTATCTCATTGAAGACAAGAAAAATGCTGCTTTCAGGACAGTCCATTCCAAGGAAGCCTGGACTGATGTGGAAAACAAAGCAGAGGCACAGTCAATCCTTCTCACCAGCACCGGTGAGGAGCTTTACATGTTCAACTCCTCTTTGCGGCACTGTGTGAGAGACATTTCTGAAATACCATTATGCAGTTAAACTCTGCTGCTACACTGATTCAACAGCTGCATAATGTAGCCTCAGCCTTTAGCAAACAGCATTATGTCTGTGTTTTTTAATTTTTATATTTGCAAGTGGTGGGTCATAAGACATATTTACATCTTTTTCAAAATAAACAATAAGGTTAATCCTCTTTGTTGCATTTTCAAGGACTAAAATAAAAAATCAGCAAAACATTTTAACTGAACCTAAAAAACCCTCCAAAATTCTGGTACTTCTGGAACAAAGAGATTAACATTCTTCAATTAAGACAGGAGAAAGCTTTCTTCAAATTGATTTGCAGGCAGTACATATTATTTCATCAGTTCAGAAATTAGATGTGCGAGTAAACTGGTTTCCAAGGTAACTGGACCATGGGGAAGTCATCAGGGCGATAAGTAACTAAAAAAATTTAGAAGGTACCATGCAGAAATAGAAGAGAAGTTGCTGAACTGTAGCTATTCAGATAAGCCTAAGATTTACTTATTTTACACAACATAGAACAGTATTATTTAGAACAGCATTATTTAGAACAGCGTTTCTAATGTTTAAATTGCAAGTTAATGAACGGTGTCTGAAAACCTGAGGTGGGGCCAGAGGAGACGGTACTTCTCTCTGAACACTACAAGCATGAGCAGGAGATCAAATCCTTCAGTGCTCATGCAACCCCTACTGCCCCCCAAGTTTCTGCTGCATTGCTATCCGGTACAGTAAATCAGCGACATGGACCCCGGCAGGAACAGGAAATCTGAAAAGTGTTTAAAACAATGGAGATGGCTGAAGTATGATTTTTACGCCTTCACAGGTCCCAGTTAAACTCCACAGCAAATGCCACTGGAAACAGGTGAGCTCAACCACACTGAACTTCTGAAGCCTGATGACTTTTTTTTCAGGTTTTAGAGCTTTAGGCAATGCAATCCCTATAAATACAGTTAGATAACAGTGCAGCAAAATATTTTTCTTATTCAACTGTTTAATTCATATGTGCAGACTTAAGTATCACTAAATACAGTACTTGACATTTGCAATTTTTTATTTGGATGCCATGATTCAGCAAATGTTTAAACTGACTGTGCGAACTGGAAGGCACAAACCACAAAGAAACCCATCATTTGGAGCAAATTAAAACATAACAGAGAAATAAAAATAGCTGGCCTTAGATAGTGCCTTCTAGGTGTTGTTCACTTTTTCCTCTTGCACAAATTGCACAACATATATCAATTTGCAATATCAATCCAGACCGCAATTTGAATCCAAGGCAAAACACAAACAATACACGTTTGCAGACAAGGTTTTTAAGTGAAGGCATGCATATATGCACATAGGCAGCCTGAAAAAAAAGATGATTTTGAATGCAGAACAGGAAAGTTCCTCCCAGTCTGCTGCCACCGGCAGCACAGGGAGGAGAGGACCATTTTCTTCTGTGGAGGTGGAAGAGGGGCTTTCTGGAAAGTGTCATGAGTTGCTGCCAAGCATCTGCTGTTTCCCAGATGGGGCAGAAACTCTGACATGCAGCCAGGACCCAAGGCCCACAAGACGGGGGGCATCTGAGGGACAAAGTCTGTCTTTGTGTCAGGGCCTAAACTGGGTAGTTCATTTCATTTATTTTAAATACATCACCATAGCATACTATATGTAACGGGTTCACTTCTGTTATTCTATGCTGTGGGAAACTATGTTAGCCTTCTTTTTCAGTGCTCCAAATAGCATTTCTGAAAGCTTTTGAAAAGACCTGGGAGAGAAAAGACCAACTCATAATATCTGAAATACTTCTCAGAGCTCAATCCTGTAAGCTGCTTCACAACTAGAAACACCACACCTACTGCAAAAATTCAGGGGGCTTCTGTAAGAATATAAACTGAAATAGCTTTGCACAGCTTTGCACTCAGTGCAAATAGTCCTAAATCACATCAAAGTTTCATATGCTGTTACTTGCTTCTTGTGTACTAATTCCTTAATTTGCAGTACCAGTTTGATAGAGCAGCAAGATAAACCCCACATAACAGCAAAAATATCTTGTGCAGATTCAAACACAAAATCCTCCACATTATCTAATTACTCTGAAAACTACTTAAAGAACACAATAAGGTATACATTTTCTCAAGATATCCATAGGGAGAAAAAAACCCAAAAAACAAAAACCAAAACCCAAACTTTTAGCTTGGCTAAGGAGAATTCATTGCACTGGGGGGAGGTGTTAATTTATGTCTCACTATCAGCGGGATTCTACTGTCCTTCTACCTCTGCCCACAATTTAGCAGAACTGAAACAAAAAATAAAATCAAAGTCTGTGGCCCACAGTAGCACAAAAAAACCCTAGGTCTTATCATCCTGTAAGATACTTAAAAGACTAGAAGTCCAGAAAGCTTTTCAATGGGACAGAATAATTTTGTTAGCTTAACATCTCTGCATCGAGCTTCCCAGCACCTTCAGTGGTAGCACAGGAAGAGTCACTGCACTTGTGTAAACCTTCTTTAAACCACCACAAGAAAAAGAAAAATAAGGCCACCACCTGTAAAAGACATAAAACAACATACAGCTGCCACTACAGAATGACATAAAGATGAGCCAGCCATCCCCTCCAACTGCAGGAGAAAAATCTCTGATTCTTCAGATGTTGCACTCTGAAAAAAAGCTTACCAGAAGTCTGCGCTCACGTCCTCTGGCATATGGAGAAGAACACACGTTTATTTAGTTGCACGCAGGATCCTAGATACTCAATTCAATCATGAAAGGAATTTTGTCTTCAAATTGGAAGCCTTCTAAACTACATCCTTGAATTACCATAAATAAAATTCTGTGAAAACATCAAATAAGTTCACAATCTCTTGCTGTGAAGAATATATAATTATTAGCAAACTCTATAACCATTCATCAGCAATTAGCATTTGGACAGGCAGGCTCAGTAAGGAGAATTTGCTTGGCTTATTTTATATAACACATAAAGTAAGACAAAATATATGACTACATTGCAAAGTAAATTAGTCTTTTACCGAGCACCAAACAGCTACAACTGGACTGCTTTTGGTACCAACCTGTCTTGTTTAATTTTAATTCAGGTACACCCAATTTATACCGCTGCCTGCAGCAATATAAACATATATTCCCCATGACAAGTCCCCCCACTCTTAAATCTCTTATTTCCTCAACTTAGCTTGATACCATTATACAAAGGAAAGGAGTACAGATTCTGGAAATTGTAATTCGTTTCCTACTTCTATTGGCCAAGCATATAATTACATCCATGACAGACAATATTTTCAAACAAGTACCAAGTCACATTGGACTGCTGCAGAGAAGAAAGTCAGCACTACCATAAAAACACTAGGAACTCAAAGCACAAGCTGAAGTCGCTTTCTTTTACTTCCCCTATTAATTGCAGTCTCAGATCTGCTGAAGATACCCTTTACAACAAACCCGCTCTTGTCAGCCAGAGTTACACGTGAGGTACAATTCTGTCCCCAGTACGTTACCCACCTTTTTTTAATTTCTGAAACTTGGTTTCACAGTTAGTAAAGAGCTATGACAACGCAGGAAGTGTGTTTTGGAGATGTTGAAAACCGCACAGTTCTCTCGAACCCAAATGGTGAAGCACAGAGCAGTGGTGCAGGCAGGAGGCAAGCGCTCCAACACGGGTAGCTGCAGCTCCTGGCTCTTTCCCGATTTCACCTGTACCTCATTCACCTGTAGGTCAGTGAGCATACATCATAAAAGGCGAATAATATTTTCCTTCTGAACTGTAATATTATGACATCGATCCATCAGTATCATAAGATTGCCAAAAAGCAGTTATCTAAATTTTACAATTTTTATTTTCCATTAAAATGTGATGGTCTCAGTTCTACTCCTCTCTCTTCCACTAATTCCAGTTGCATAGCTGAGAATTATCTCATCTTCCTCTGACTGTTTCTCTCCCTACTACGTTATCTACTGGGCTTATTTATATTCATTATGCAGACAAGGGACATGCTAGTCACAAAGTGATTACCTCGATAAGGCCCTCACTGTATATCAAAACGAGGGTAGCTTCAAAACGTGAATAAGAAAGCCTATCCTGGTTATCCTGGTTTTAAAATTATTTTAGCTTCTTTACTCACTGATGTTTTATTTATCTTTTTTCCCCCTCGGGATTATGCTCCACATTCAAATTGCTTTAGAGTAGTAAAGTTAAATGTTAGTCTTTGTCACCTCCCAGCCACCACTTTCAAATAGCACAATGGGAGAGACAACCTAAAAAAAAAAGTCAGTTTTCAACTGGTATTGTGACTGAAGAAAACAGGATGGAAAAGCATCCAGAAGATGAGTCTGGTTTGAGAAACAAATACTGTTTATTATCACTAACTAGGGACTACAGTCTCTTAAAGTATTTATGGTCTTATCAGTTGGTCAAAGGAAAACACAACATTTATGTACTGACTAAATTAAAAATCTGGAGTTGAGCTCTGAACACACCCACAAAATCCGAAGGGAAATTAAGTTGAGTTAGGGGTGGTGCTCCATAAAGTAAGTACAAACGTCAACCAAGGCCCTGCCTAGAGTCAAGAATCAATTTACTGAGTACTCCAGTCTCTCTGACTTCTTCCAGCTTACAGCCCTAATAAGAGCTGCAAATAGATGCCTCCCTTTACTCCAGGCTCAAAGCCTGCAACTGCGTCCTGAAGGCAGGCAACTGTCACATTTGATCAAAAAACTAGGAAAGATCTAACTCTCTTGTGAAAGCCTGTCTAGGAGAGGAAAAGATGACAGCGGTGCACTTCCTATAAAAGGCCAAGTGGTTATTACACTCAACCACTATGTGGGCCTTAAAATTCAATTCTGTTTCAGTCAAAGAATCTCTTTTTAAATCTAATAGCTCCTTATCTATTTCATTTTAACAAGTCTTTCAGCACATCTCAGATCCCAAAGCTGCCCTCAGTGCTGAAGGGGAACAGCCTAAATATTAAGCTATACAATTGTATTTGCCCTTGCGCTCTTTCTAGCATGAGGCCCTGCAAATTCTTTCTGTATAGACGGTTGTTTTGGTCCCACGTTCAACAGAAAGAGTGGAAGAACACACAATATATAACCTACAGCACAATGTTTAGGTAGGCACTCTCTGAGTCCCCTTCCTAGGCACATATTCCAAAGATGCTTATCCTTCCTCCAAGCTCTTTTATTAACTGCATGGACAAGCCAAAGTTTTGTATAAAATTTGATTATAGATTTGCAACACACATGAAAATGCTGCCAGCCTTCATGAGATGATGTACATGCACTCCGAGATCAGTAAGTAAGAAACCCCATTAAGCGGTAGCAAATGTTTTCTGAGCATCTCCTTGATCAGCTTATAGAGTTGTGATGTGATCACACAAAGGAGACTTGCTGACTAGTAATTAATCTCAAGAACTGCTTTCAACTGAAGGCACTACGCTCTCTTTCATGAAGCTGATGCCATTTGTTGTAAACTGTCACCCAAAAATGCAGGATTTTTTTTTTAGTTACACATCAAAAGTACTGAAAGTTAGGAACTTTAAGTCATTTTCTTTCTTATCAAAGTAGCTTTGTATTTCTTTGAATACTACCAGATATTGAAACTGTTTCCTGCAAAGCATCAGTTCACAGTTTCATCGCAAGATCTACCTGAAGTAGACGTTTTCTGACACAATTTTTACAACTGGATGAAGGGACCATCCCACCAGTACTTAGTATAATTAGAGAGCAGACTACATGTTCAGCACACTCTTTCAGGCTCCTTGAAGAACAGACTGCAATTCCCAGGGCTGGTTGCTTTGGGAAAACAGTCAGAGCAAGCACTCTCCACAATTCTTAGATTTTGTTTTTTCATCACAGATACTTTTCTGTAGCTTACTTTCTTGGTTCACTCTCTTCTAGCTGATTAGCTGTTGAATCTTTCTCTTACAGCAGACTGTAGACAAAGCTATGCATTTTTGCTTAACCATGATGTGAAATTAAGAAGTGTCTTTGTAGTGCAGATGAGTGCATCAGTATGGTGAAACTGTAAAGTAGGTAAAATACTGCTAAGTCACTGAAGCAGTTCTGCAGACATGTCCACATTAAACTTCCACAGTGCTGTGATAACACTGAAAAAAAAAAACCAGTTGAAAACCCTCTATTCCATGATGTGGATGTTAGCATCTTCGCTAAAAAATACCCTACAATCTCATTGCTAGGCTTTTAGCAGAGGTGGCAAGTGCACTGGCAATTCATGCAGAGGTTCCCCCTCAGCTTTTAATGGTCATAATTATCCTTCCATCTTTAAGAAAAACTCCCCTAAGTGATCTCAATTTGACAAGCTTTTTGGCATTAAGTGCCACCTTATTTTGCTGTGTTACACCACGCAAGTTTTGTACATTTCAAACTTTCCCATTCACGTTTGCTTCTTTTGAGTTTACTTGCTGCCACACACCCATGAGAAAAGGAAGTGCTGCCTGTCAGTTTTGCAGCTCTCTTGATGCCCGCTCTGTTCGTCACTGCCAAACGCGGCGTAAGAGCAGAAAAACTAGTATCTGTGCGCTTCTTCGGGTCATTGCCATCATCATGTCTGTCTAGTTGCCCTGTTATCAGTGCATGCTGACACCTTATTTTCTCTTACCTCTGTGCTAACCAAATGGTGCAGAAGACAACATGTGGCTCAGTGGTCTTGTAATGACGTTTTCCAGCACTGTTGCCTGCCAATCTTGTACAGTACAGTTTGCATAGTATAGTACAGTAGAGTTCGGTTTTCTACCCCATCACGTGCCATCAGGAATTCTTGCATGCAAGCTCAGTGAACTGAATCAGAGCCAATGGTGTAACTCCAGGAAATCTGCTATCAGTACTACTAAGCTAATTTACTGATCAAGTTCATGATGGTAGCATGACAAAGGGCTGCAAAATGTCAGGGAGTCCCAAAAATCAGTGTTACCATCAGAAATAAGAGATATCCACACTGAATACATGGATATGGATATTAGCAGAAGCAGCTGATTCAAAGTAAGCCATTTTAAATGTAACTTACTCTACAATTATATTTTTCTCCACTTTAGAAACGGAATCAAAACTGAGGTCTAAAAGGGGGATGAGGGGTAGTCCTCCTTTTCCTCTGCTGCTGCTGTTTTTTTCAGATAGTGAGACAAAAGATAAAACTTTGACCTTGTTGTGGTTTAGCCCCGGTCAGCAACTAAGCACCACACAGCCGCTCGCTCACTCCCCCCAGCCCAGTGGGGAGGGGGAGAATCAGAAGAGTAAAAGTGAGGAAACTCCTGGGTTGAGATAAAGACAGTTTAATAGGCAAAGCAAAAGCCACGCACGCAAGCAAAGCAAAAGAAGGAATTAATTCACTGCTTCCCGTGGGCAGGCAGGTGTTCAGCCATCCCCAGGAAAGCAGGGCTCCATCACGCGTAACGGTTACTTGGTAAGACAAACGCCATCACTCCAAATGTCCCCCCACTTCCTTCTTCTTCCCCCAGCTTTACATACTGAGCATGATGTCATATGGTATGGAATATCTCTTTGGTCAGTTTGGGTCAGCTGTCGCGGCTGTGTCCCCTCCCAGCTTCCTGTGCACCCAGCAGAGCATGGGAAGCTGAAAAAGTCCTTGACTACTGTAAGCACTACTTAGCAACAATGAAAACATCTCCACGTTATCAGCACTGTTTTCAGCGTAAATCCAAAACGTAGCCCCACACTAGCTACTATGAAAAAAAAATTAACTCTATCCCAGCTGAAACCAGGACAGACCTCCATTTTCAGAAGTAACCCAAGCCAGTCATTAAAAGACAACTATTATTCAGCAAGTCACCAAGTGATGTTGTATCTCAGAATTCCAGTGCTAATAAAAGACAAAGAATTTGATCTAGTATTTCATGACTATAGTACCACTCTTGTTTAAAAGAGAACAAAAAATACCTTGTACCTGAGAGAAGTCACGCCATGCTTACCCTTAACAGACATTTTTGCTACACCCTCTTGGCAGGTTTACCTTGCACTGCAAAAATTCTTGCAGCTAAAGCAAGCCCCACACGCCTGGGAGCATTATGTTTATCATCAAAGAATAAATTACAGAGTTTTTAAGACAAAAATTTCTCTTTCAAAGCCTTTTGATGAATTACCACTACAACATTTTATTCGTCAAGTATCTGCATACACAAGTAAGTTTGTTCTTTTAATTCTTACTTTTCTAGGTGTACCAGTGTATATTCTAAAAAGGGATGGCAGCAGAGCCACCTGTGAGTTGGCCAAGTGAAGCAGATACTCCACGCAACATGGCCCAGAGAAGATGCTTCCTCTCCTCTCAGGTGTCAGCCACTGCAGCGGAACATATGGCACATCTAGGTTTTGTTGTCTCACACAATAAAGCTGCAAGCTATTGTAAGCGAAGTGTGAGAGCAGATACAAAGATCTGTGCAGAGAATAAGAACAACCAGAGAATGAACAACATTTACAGAGCCTCTATGGATATGAAGCTATACATTTCAAACCTTATTTACTTATTACAAATAACTAAATGCAATAAGCAAAAAAAACCAACCACAGATAATGCTGTAAGAAAATAAACTTGGTTACAAAAAAAAAAAAGCACCACAGTAAATTTTTCAGTCTTTTGAGTGTTGAATATGCTCTACATAAAACAATGACAAAAATTCATAAACTGACAATTTAAAAAGAAGCTCCTTTTTTTTTTTTTCTATTTTATAATGTAATGCAAAATGTCAACTGTGTAGCCCTAGAAAACAAGAAAACTGAGGAGAGAAAAGGAAATTATGTCCTAGGCCATCAACAAAACTAACTGCAGCCTGGCAAATAGCCACAATCAATAGGGGCGGGGGGGAAGACAACCAGAAACTACATTATAAAAAAGTCTACGAGACAGACTACAATGCTGAGATAATATCAGGAAGTCGACTGAGGCAAAACGGTGAAGAAAGGGTTCAGTTGCCTATTTCAGATAATGCTATACTGCAGGACTACTGACGCAGTGGTAAGCAGTCAGCTCTTAGAAAGAGGCCACAAACCTGCCCTACAGTTTCTTTGAATCCTAAATGCTGCAAGTGCAGCGTTACTGTGTACCAGCTGCATTGGCTTACGAAAGCTGGGGCAGGTCCCAGCAGGGCAGGTGAGGTTCCGGCTCAGCCTGTGCTGGGGAAGGAGACTGCCACTGCTCCGCTACCGCCCAGCCAAGACCCTGTGGTTCTCATCGCTGTGCTTCTGGAAGCTAAATCCAGCTTTCTCAAGCTCAGAAATGTGCGGTTCTTAATGGCATGGATTAACTACAGGGGTTCTCCAGGGCTTAAAGACCCAAGTGAGCCTCTGGACTAGGAAAATAAAATAAATAAACATTATATATGTGCACAGGAGGCCTGTTTTAACAGATCCACTTTTAGCCAAAAGAGTGAAGAACAATTTACTTTATACTACTTGCTGTCTTTCTGTTTTAATTCATTTATTCAAAGTGGTACTCAAAAAACTTCCCACTAATCTCTCTCATGCTTTATAAATTGCTGTTGGTCATCGTCAGCAATACACATTGGTCTCTCTTCTGGGAGTTCTTGAGCTTTACAAAATCAGCAAAATGCCTCTCTCCATCATTATCGGAAGGATTTCATAGAGAAACCAGACAATGTTAGCAGCTCGGCACTTTTTATGAAGTGAATAATTCTGAGATTGCATGGAAAGTGTACAGCACAGTGTGGAATTATTTACCAGTTTGACCAGAGCTTTTGAGTATTCAGCTCACATTCCTGTTCCAACCAGGGCTTACCCAGCTGCAGGACAGTGACAGCAATACAGGCTTCAGCTACTGCTATATGCAAAATACTAGTGGGCTTTGCCTCTGCTGCAAGCGAGCGCTACCCCTCCACAGTTTTATTTTTGTACAAGTTGTTTTTAATTTCTTCTCTTAATCATAAATATTTCCCCAATATTAAACATTTCCCAAAATTCTTCTAGCATTGCTAAATGCTACTTATAAGATTAGGTCAACCTGCTCATGCTGTAATACAACAAAATATGGACCAAAAAAACCCTTAAAATCCTTTCTTAGATGGCTATTTTGATCAACAGTGGTGGGTCTAGGTTCTCATTTAACAGGAAACTTTTAAAAGGCTACTATCAATCCTTAAACTAAACATAACTATCTGTTAGGGGCAATAGATATACGTACGCACAAGAAAAGTCATCCCACTTGTATCACCAGCTAAGACAACCCACAGTTCCCAAATAGCAAAGGTACCATCAAGTCAACAGAGCTGCAGTTCTTCCCTTTGCTTTTCTTGCAAAGTGCTGCATCTTCTAGATACTTCATAGTTATTTGAAGTCCAGGAAAATTCAGTATCATGACCGTGTTCTACAATGAAGCACCATCTGCCTTATTGTACAATATTTAATACTCAGGTGTTAATTAACAATTAAATCTAAAGTATAGTCATTGAAAAAGAAGGGATAAAGCTTCACGACAACTCATAATCAACCCACGACTTCCCTACCTAAATGTTTATGTACTTTAGGGGAAGGAAAACACATAAAAAAGCCTCTACATCCCAGAAATCTTTATTTGACCCCACTTCACTGCAATTACAGGTAACAGTTCAAGCTGTATGCAATGAGCTATTGTTAAAACAGTCATATATATTCAAACAAAGTTAACTATACAGTGAAAACCTATTGGAGCTTTCATAAAGGCCATGATCTAGATGAATTAGACAGCAGTTTGATAGTATGAGTTTCAAAAGCCTCTATAGCTTATTGCTTTTAAACAAATAATGTGAACAGTAAATTTGAAATACAAGTATTTTATAAAATAAAAGGCACTAGGTCTACATGCAGCATAGCCTGAATATTAAAAGATATCCTTTCAATGTGAACCAGCATCTTATGCCCTTGAGATTATGCTCTGAATACTAAGGCAGATGGAAACTGCAGAGAGGAACATAAAAAGTTACAGATGTGCACAGACTAAGAAGTGCAGCTGCATGTGCAATAACGCAAGGCAAACGGGTCTCAGAGATAAATTCTGTATTCACACCTTCCACTGACATTATCATACAGAAATATCCAAGTGATCTGACAGGTCTCCTGAATCAACTCTGGTGAGTAAAATTAGCTTCTGCTCTCACTAGAACTCTTTCTGGATAAAAAAGGACACCACAGAATAACAGCTATCGCTTTGTTCAATTTAACTACAGCAATGTCAGGTACGGTTTTTAATAGATTATTTGTAGCCTGCAAGTTCAGCAGTACTAAAGGAGATTCCAACTCTTAACAGAATTAATAGACACTGTTAGACAATACAGGAGTCTATTAGGAGCATAGGAAAGGAGAAGGAAATTGCCTGTGTCATTGCCTGCTATTACAATTCCTAGTTGGAAAATGCTCAATTCCACCTTAAAAGTGAAACGCTGCTCCTTAGCTTTCAAGTGATTTTTCTTTATGAATATACCAGAGATGCAATTATGCTCTTTTTCAGGCTTTGCCATCCCTCACTGAGCAAGATAAATGTCTTAAGACCCCTGTTTTGATAGAATTAACCAAGAAAAAGACAGAGTAAGAGCAGCAAGTTGCTGCAGCTTTTCCTGCAAACTCACTCGCCTTAAGCAAAATCCACCAGACACGTTCCAGATGAAGCCTCCTCAGTGAGTTATAAAATGACACTCACAATTCCCTACTGCTACCAAAATATTTTGCTTCATGTATCTAGAATGCCATTTCCCTTCCTCACAGCCGCATCGCACCGCGGGTTACTGCTGTCATTCTGCGTGAGCGAGTCACAGAGTGGCTTTCTCCTCAGCTGTCACCCCCTACAAATGAGTCACTAGTTTACCCTGAAACTTCTTAGCTCATAAATCCATCCCCACTACTCAAGTCCTCCCAGTCACCCGTATTTTTCTGTAATCCTATGCAAGGATAAGGCTTCCCCACTTTCCGTCAAAACCAAGAATCATTAATGTGCTCCAACTTTCTGAGACAGTACTACTGAAATTTTTAACATGGTCTTCTATCTTATCAAAGGCAGACACTAATTTAGTCTGACATTCTACCTCTCATAAATCCACTTACATGTATTCCAATTCTCCATTTGCCTCCCTGCCTTTGATTCTTTTCAAAGTTTTTTTTCTATTGCTTTGCTATTAAAAAAAAAAAAAAAAAAATTTTCAAGATGCCAAAACCACCTCTTCTCTACTTTCTGAAAAACAGCTACTGCATTTGCTCTTCTGTGGTTAAATACCATCTCTAATTTGATAGTGTTGTGTTTGTTTTTAAATGTTTGCTACAACACCTTCTACAGTACAGCTTCTTTCACCCAACCCCCTACAAGCCTGAGCACTAGGAAATTCTTGGTTTCATCTTCATTTCACTATAAGAATTTCCACTGTAAGAGTTTCCACCTGTATACATTTATTTCACTCTTAATCCCGATTCCATGTTCAACATGACCAACTGCACCAAAAATTAAGTAAAAATATTAATATAAATTGGGGGTGATAGCTCTAATCATAACCTCATGCTCACTGTATAACACCCAACTTCTTTTCTTATTTAATTTTTAATGGATAAATAGCTTTTTACTACTTGGATTATCTTCCTTTACAGGGTCAAACTCAGCTTGACTTCTGGCAACATCTTATTTGCACTTCAAGACTTCTGAACTCTGTGACAGTCTTCATTTTTTGAACAACCACTCTTGCCACTCCTTGCAAGTTCTTGGCTAGCTTCTGATATTCTCTTTGGCTGGCTTTTCTTCTGATTAGGTCTGCAATTATTCTGCTCGTGTATTCTGCTTTTTCTTGGGATGCGAATCCTACGCACTTTTTCTAATTCTGAATCAAAGAGGTTCCAAGAACCCCACCATTAGCTCCCTTAGCTCTTTGGTTCAGCTAATTTCAAACCATTTCCCTACAGTTTCTCAGTCTGCATTTTTGAAATTCAAAACCTTTAATTGGAAACCCCTTTCAATCTAAACCTCATAAACCTCTGATGCCAATTATTCAATCCAAACTTGGTTTCTACAAACAGCTCTTCTAGAATGTCCGCAATGCTTATAAAACCCAGTTTAAAGCAACATTATTTCTTTTCAATAACTGTGTGTGAACATTGCATCCAGGAATAACTGGCCCCTAGAATTAGTAGTGAAATTACGACCTATACAAGAGTTAGAGTCTCCACAGCATATTGTGGCAGGCAAATAACTTTATTCCATCTACTGTATTCCAATAATTCCATGTATACTTAATGCAAGAAAACTCTTTTGCATCTGAAATTACTGTGTGTGAAAGACTCATCCAGTGAAAGTATGCAATTCTAACTCAATAACACACTTCACATACAAGATAACCATGTAGAACAGACTTACCTTTTAATAACCAAAATAGCAACCTGTTCTGGAATGCTTTATCCCTTCACTGTTGTTCTTTAACTAAGAGCATCCAGTCTTAGAATCCTTAATATTTACTTCTTGTTCCTTTCCCTGACAAATATATATAAAAGGTTTTGCCTTTCATAACAAGATTTTTCATAACAAATGTAACTGAAATAAAAGACCGGGTCCCAAAAACCCTCTATATATCCTAGCACCAGAAGAAAGAACCTGGTTTTACGTTATTAACTTTCACAAATAATCAAAGTTAGCATCACAATCCTTGCAGTACAACACATTTTATTACTACCTACGTTTGTAGACCTTCCCATACTTCACAATACCTGAAAAAAGTATGAGGTCATTTTATGCAGCAGAATACACAAGTTTCAAGCTATCCAAGCAATAGCTCAGTATCTCAAAGTACTTCACAAGTCCAGATCAATGGAGTTACTAACCATCTTGCTGCCCATTTTACAGAATTCAAATTCCAGCATAACAGTTCAGTAATTCATTCAACATTACAGGAGACACAGCCTAAGCCTACTTAATATCTAGTTTCATGCTTTAGCCAAAACTACCATCCATTCCTAATGTCGTAAACAAAGCATGGACACAGGAGCTAGAGTAGAGAACCAAATTTAAGGAAAGGAAAACACTCTTTCAGTGATTTCAGAAGGAAGCTACACAGCTTTATTTATCTGTAAGGTTTCTTAACCCATTCAAAAGTGGATGAATTTCTCAGATCCTGTAATCATTTTAAATCCGATTATACCCTCAGGATCTTTCTGCAAGTCCTGCCTTCCATATCTGCCTTCAACAAGTGTCCTAACACCCGCTGGGACTACTTTGTTTATAGAATCATAGGCTCACTAAGGTTGGAAGGGAGATCTGGAGGTCATCTAAATCCAATTCCATATTCACTTAAGTAAAACACAAATAGAAGCGCTGGTAAGTTTGGAGCCAGGGACTGTACAGTGCTTGTGGATGGGTAACCTTCACTTATGACTTCTATGATCCAAAATAGTTCAATATTTTAACAACAGGTAAATACCATACTAAACATTGAATCAGGCAAAGAAATACTTTCTTTTTCAACACTAAAACTTGCAAATGTTCCCAGCGTACTTTATTTTGATGCTTACCAGAAAAAAAAAATAATAATATTTTAGAGAGTAAAAGTTTCCAAAGTAATTACAGGGTCAGATTGTTTCAGATTCTTTCTTTGCCAGTATTTACATTCCCGAATACATGTTAGTGAGAGAAATGAGAAATAACTAAAAGAAGGACTTGCTCCTTGAACTGATTTTTTAATAAGAAAAAGCACCATATAGTTCATAAGAAATTTCAAAATAACTGTTAAATACAAATGTCATTGATATTTTACAGTACAGTCACAGCACTTCTTGTAAAACCTCTTCGGGGGCGGGGGAGAGAAGCACAAATTCTAAGTCCTGAAGACCATTTGAACAAAACACAATCTGGAAAACTGAAATGCTGTAAGGTGTAAGATTCAGTCATGCTGCACAACAAAAGAGAAGAGGAACACATGAGGCATGGGCACTAGTGATCACAATCCCTTCATATGGAATTAGCTGAAGCATGGAAGAACCATTTGCTATATGCCCTCCATTCCCATCACCCTCTCTCCCACCTACCCCAAAACTCAAAGAGGCCTGCAGAGCGGTCCCATCACCACCACTGCACCCTAAGGAAGCTTTATGGAACCCTGAAAACTGCAGCAGCAGCTTGGGTAAAACCCCTCATTGCACCACGAGTTACGTGCTGTCTGCCATACGGTCTGATCCCGTACTACCCAGCCCTCTCCAACCCCTTAGCTAGGTAGGGCCAAGTCAGCAGAGCAGAAAGTTGCAAAAGGAGGCTCAGCAGGAGACACCAATTGCTGCTAACAGCTTTAAATGGTTTAACACATACCTGGCGCCAGAAATAGGGCACTAACTGAAGATGCAGCGATCAGCTAGCAAGACACCAGACATTCTGGACTTGGAGAGAGGAAAAGAGGTGAACGTTACTCTTCCATCCTAATTCCATCCAGGAAGGAGGAAGCATGGCTCAAAAAGGACTGAGCTGGACAATCAATACATTTCCATTTGCTAGAGTGTGGAAAGCCATGAGCTAATGAATTTTGCCCTCCTGGCAAACCTCGTCCAATTAGCCCGCAATGTTTGGGAAGCCGCATATAACCCAACCCTCAGGAAACCCTGCAAAACTCAACAAAAGGCCAATAAATCACAGAGCTTCTGCTTTTTTGTGTAGAAAAGTACCCCTGTCAAAACCAGGGTATTTTCTCCCTCATCACATTTACTTCGCTTTTTCACCTCTTACACTTGCCTTGGACAGTTTCAGTTCTATCCCAGAGCAGAAACACAAGACCTCAACACAAGAACAGTCCAGTGCTGGTGAAGGCCTCTATATCACTATATAAACACTCGTATCAACTGCTATATCAACATGCACATCCCTCATTTAGCAACACGCTCATGCCCAGTCCCACCACCAGCACCAACTCTTGGGCCCTTTTACGCTATTTTTTATTGAACGGCGTCAAGCTGACTTAAGCTCCCACAGACGCGCACAACTGCTCACGTCAGTGATGCTACACTCCAAATACCTAGAAACTCTCCAAGCCTGCAATGGCCCCTGGGCAGCCACCTACTCCTCAAGGGACTTTCAACACAGATGAGATCAGCAAACATATCCCACAATCCTAGAGCAGAGCAAATGGCCCATGGAGCATGGGATCTGTAATAGCGAAATTACAGACTGTAACAGAGCAGAATTTCCTGCATCTGTTGACTTGAATCCTTCTCTTCATAGCGAGGTTCTCGATAACTGGGTTGTTTTCCTGCTTGGGAGATGAACAGAATTCAGTCTTTATCAGTCTGGCGAGTAAGATTTTATTTATTCATCCTTCTGCCTATCCTTCGTTATTTCTCATAGTCCACAGCATTTCCCCTAAAGGGACAGAAAGGATTCCCCTCTTTGCTCTTCAGTCTCAGCACTCTTCTCATTTACTTTTTACACATCTACCTGAAAAATCCCTTGGAAAAACAGTTCAAAGATGTTTATCTAAACCTGCTGAGACCTTCAAGTAACAACTTCATGGCAATAAGTACCCATTCATTTCACAGGTTACACATTCAAATGCCAATTTTATTAATTATTTCAGAGCTCACCTGTAGGAGGAGAGTGGAGGTATGACACTGCGAAATCAGCACGAAACATCCGAAGTTTGGGTTGGACTTTTTACACCACTACCTAGCAGAGTAGTTAAGTACAAACTGCTTCATTTTAAGAAAGACAAAACAGTTTGCAACAGTTCAGAAAATACTCCTACATTGCTTTGTATTTTCCTCTCTCTGAGTTACGCTATGCATGAGATGACATCCAGGAAAATATTAGTGAAACCGGTTAGGTCCTCTAACACATAAAATTGACTAGAACAGAAAAACTCCTCAATAGTGCTGTCTATTCAGCTAGCAAGCATCATCCCCATGCAACGGAGAGGTGAAGTGAGCGATTGGGTGAATTCGGCCGCTAGCACTGTGCGAGGGGAGAGAACACAAGCCCCCCTTGCTCTCTGAACTGCTCATTGGTACCTGTCTGCTGGGCGGAAACCACTTGCCGGAGCTGGTTCACAACCTCCTAGCAGCGTGCTGAATTGGCAACGCTGTCAGAGAGGCAGCGCAAGAGCCCAGAAACTTGCAAGCCTTGGAGGACCCACCGGGGGATTCTCCAGCTGCCCTCCCCGGGTCCCTGCCCGCGGCGGCATGGCTGGGCAGTGACCTGATGCTGCTGGCAGCCCGCCCAGGCTTACACCGCTGGCCACTGCCGAGGGAGTTGGAGTGCTGCGGAGAAAAGGGAGGAAGGCTCGAGAAGCAGCTTTTAATTTTCCACAACTTTGACTGCACTTCTTCCTCTTGGTGCAAGCCTTCCACATGGTCTCACTTCTGTTCCCCCACGTGACTAACAGACTGCATGCACTGAAGGCACCTGGGACAAAAAGCAATCACACGGGGATCTCCCAAACCTCCCAACCTCTCCCACGCGGTTCTCTCTCAATGCAGCTTTTATTCTCTTTTCCTCCTATCTACAATGAAGATGCTAAAATAATTAAAGCAATGATTCTTTTACTTTGGATAAGCTTGTTAAGAGTGCTTTATGCTGAAAACCATGACAAATGCACTCTTTCATTATTTACACAAATGACTTTCAGAGCATTTTCCTGACGGACTGTTATTATTACTTGATAATAGTAATCTGAAATGAACATAGCATGAAACTCTTGAGAAGAAAAGAAAAATTTTATAACTAAATAATTGAGAGAATACTCTTACAGCACTCGGCATGACAGCATGATTCAGACAGACGACAGCAATATACTGAAGTAATGATGTCACTGTCAGCTCTTTCAAAACAGGAACAGCAGAAAATCCAACCATCTCAAGAATAAAATCAGTGCAATCACTTTCTGAATCCTCATCTGTTGGAACCATAACAAATATGATAAAACAAACCTCTGCACATAATTGGTAGATCTTTCAGAAGAGAGAACATCATCTTCTCTGTCAGTACAGCCTGAGGGGGAAGGCGGTGGGGGGGACAACATTCATAATCCTCTGGAACAAAAGTTTCCTCTACTTCATCTCCAAAAAAAATTAAAGAAAACCAGCTAGTTTAATTATGGGGATGATCTAGAGGGAGCATAAACACTGTTAGAATTTTTGGTCCATGACGCAAGCCTGAATAAAATACTAACAAAACAAAACAAAAAAATCCATTATCTTGGCTCAGAATATTTTGTTTCAGTGTAAAAAACGGTCTTTTAGAAGCATGAAGTGAGACAAGGCCACTCCCCTCCCTCCACCCCCCAATAAACAGATGTGAAAACCTGGTTGCTTCATTCAGATTAAAATGTCCTAATACAAATATACCTCTTACCCTAACCTAAAGCACGGGTGGTGTAAACACAGGTTTTGTAAATCACACTACTTCAAGTTTGATAGTGAAACTTCTGTTTGTTGATTTAATAATTTTCATTACTAAACACACGCAATGAAAACACAGTCAATCACAGATTGTTACTTTAAAAATGTTTAAATTTCAAGTACTCCACCATATATGGCTCTTTCAAGAGCCATTTCTGGAGAAAAATGACTACGGTTTTGAATTGTCCATTTGAGACCACGTGCATTAAAAGCAACTCGGAGGTGAAATACTTTTGTACTTAACTCTGAGACTCAGCAGTGAACAGCTGGTACAACAAAACGCAACTAGTTATTCCTTCCTGAATCGAAAATACTTGAAACAACATTCTCAGCTGCAATTTCAAGGTACTTAAACAAAAAAAACCTCTGCAAGAAACTCACCCTTCATTAGGTATTTCAGTCAACTGACTTTGGCCTTTCTGTAGCACTGAGATATACTGGATATACGTATATTACTGTTTAATAAAGTTCTTAAAAAGTGAAGATGCTACTAGAAAAGATGATACTAATTCAGACGCAGAATATTAACAGTCCTCTGCTACTACGACAGAATCACATTGCATTTCACGGCACTGTTTAAATACAGGGACTGTAAAGAACACGTGGTGAGAGCTGAAGAAAAGCCACCTGATCTAAAGAAGCTGTGATTTCAAATGAAAAAAACAAGCAGCACAAAGGCCACCAAATACCCACTTCTACATGTCACCATGTGATTACAGTTCAGTCACAAAAGTCAAAACATGCATGTTAAAATTCTCGAACTTCACAAACCCAGCTGTCACTCTCAATTTCTGTCGGTTTAGTCAGCCATCAAGTAGTCTAGGAAATGACACAAGCTCATCAGAGCTCAGCTTCCTTAATTCGTTTAAGATTATGCTCGCTGGCTGACTGTAATAAAAGTGTGTATGGAAAGATCCTCTGCAATCTTTTCGGAGCCGAGATCAGCTGTCAAAATCTACTTCAAATAAAGTTGCATTTGAAAACGAACGAAACCGCAGAAAAAGAACGTAGGAAACTTTACCTTAATTGGAGCACGGCTAAACTGTATTTTTCTGTTGGCTGGGATTTCATCTTCATCTGGCAATCCATTAATTTCAGAATATTCCATATCAGGTTCATAACAGTTATCTTCATCACTGTCATCCTGATCATCCTGTTCTGTACCTGTCTCTCCCCAGTCAGAATTATATCTCGATCGTACCCGATACACATTGTAGTCAGAGTGCATGTACACGTGGGAACTCTGAAAATTGTTCACATCTTCATGCACTTCTTTTTCACTTGCCTCATCATAATGGGACTCGGTAGCATCTGAAACAGCATCTGTGGCAAAATCACCACCTGAAGCTACATTTCCTGGTACTTCTGCAGCCTCCGGTCTATTAAAGATACCCTCTGCATGCTCTGACCGTTCCTTTTGTTGCAACAAAACTTCCGTCTCCTTTTTTGACTTACTCCTAGCACAGCTATCCGCCGATCTTTCGCTGTCAAGCACGTTGACCGAATCCTGTTGACTCACCGCAGAGCTCTCAACAGAATTGGCACTTGCCTCTGTACTCTTCTTTATTTCTTCAGTTGTTTTTGAACCTGCTGAAGTGCCTGTGGACGTCTTCTGCCTCAGTGCTGAAGGCGTGCTGTTCTGCTGAGAGTTCTCAGCAGGCATCAAGCCTGTACTCTGTTTGGGTGGCGGAGACCACGTGCTGGTATCTTTTAGAGGACTGAAACCCTCCAGGTTTGCAACTGGGGAGGAGATATTTGCAACAGTAGACGAGAGGTTTAGCGGATAGTGACCAGTTACAGAGTACTCTTCATTGTTCTCCGACTTCTCTACAACGATTACGTTGTGTGAGTCAGTGTTCTCAAAAACTGCGCTGAGCTGACTCACGGTTGGAGAGACGGTCTCTGTCCTTGGGCTAAGACTGTCCAGTGAATCAGTGCTGCCTCTGTGAGACTTAGAGCTGCACCAGTCATCCGGAAGCTCATTGGAAACAACCTTCTCTTTCTTTGGGGAATAGCGATTGGAATGTCCCGTTTCGTGAGCATTTCGCTCAAACATCTTCCGAGTTTCGGTAAACTTGGAATAGGAAGGACCATCATGGATAGTATCAAATCTACTAATCCTTTCTGAGACAGATGATTCCAATTTTACGATTGAACCATCCGCTTTTTCTACAAATTCTTTGGGCCTAATTCGTCTTTGAGGTGATGGAGGGCCACCCTTCCCCCTGGTTTTAGGGGCAACTCCAGCACCTTCACTGGGTTCCATGCCCATCTGCATAAATAAGTTCTTAATCCTATTGACATTTGAGCCATATTTCCTTCCCCTGCTCTGCGAGGCCTCTCCTTCCTCTTTCGTTTTTTGGTCTCCATCTGATTTCGGTTTGTCAAAGGTGCTTTTCAGCGCCTGGAACTCAGTTCTGTAAGCATTCCTGTGAGGAGAGGCACTTCGGAGGGTTGATCTTTCTCCTGAAGACTCTGTTTTCATCATGTTTACTCCAGGAGCGCAAAACCAGCTTACATAGTTTCTGTGGCACCGCTCTCAGGAGTCTGTCACAGCAGAGATTCTGCTCGAGGAGTGTTTTTCTCAGGGGGCGCTGCCCTTCAGCAGGGCCATACTCAACAGATCTGGAGACAAATATCTAAACACACGCGGTCAATTCTGACAAAGCGGCACAACCGAGGACTCTCAAGAACAACGGCTGATTTAACCTGCAACAGAAAGGAGGGTTTTCTGAATCATGTCAGGTACTTGTGCTTCTCTAAATCTAAGCCACGATTCCCATTTACCATTATTTGACGTGTTTACAAAGAAACAGGAAAAAAAAAAAATACAACCTAACACTGCACGGACACATGAAAACTTGTCATTGCAAACTTCTGCAAGTCATGCAACAATCAATTTGAAATCTATATTATTCCATAGTGAAAGGACAGATTATTTCGTTTTACCATTCACAAAGTATCGCGCCACGCCACAAACACGCATGCAAAGGAAACGCAACGTGGCAAGAAGGGTAACACTACTTTTGTGTGATGGAACTTTTCTGAAAGATATAATAATTTAAAAAAAAAAAAAAAATCCCCAAAATCAAACCTCTGAGTCGCATCTCACTATAAAGCCATTCACGCAAACACGCTGGTTCTGCTTCCCCGAGGCACCGCAAGACAGCCCTTGCTCTCCCAGAGAAACACAATGGTAGAAACGCCATCAAACGTAATACGCTGGGAAAGGCAAAACTGAACAGCAGCCGGAGGGAATAAGGGAAACTGCGCCCGAAGTTAACACCTCAGCTCACACGGTAAAAAAAAAGCGGAATCCGGTTAGAGAAAGTTGCCCCTTGTCGCGGGCAGCGGCTGCAGCACCTGGAAGCGCCCGCAGGTGCCGAAGGAGGAGCTGCGCGGGGGGAGCGGGGGCGGGGTCCGCTCCCGCCGCCGGCCCGGGGGGTGCCGGGGGTTGCGGGGGGTGCCGGGGCGCGCCGTGCCCGCAGCCCGCCGAGGCCCGGACGCCGCTGCCCTGCCGGCCCTCCCTCCCCCGCAGCCCGCGCCCCGCCGCCGCGCTCGGCGCTCGCAGCGGCGCGGGGAGCCGGCCCCGCGCACCGGAGCGGGGGGCGGGGGGCGGGGGGGGGCGCCGATCGCCGCGCGGCGGCGGCTCCCGGCCAGACCCGCCGCTCCCGCCGAAGGCGAGAAACTTACACCCGAGAGGAGAGCGCCGGAGCGCCCGCGGCGGCTCCCCCTCCGCCGCGCCGGGCTGGGGGCGCCGGGCGGCAGCACCTTGCGGCGGGGCAGAGCCCAGGCAGCGCCCCCCCACGCCGCCCGCCTCCCCCGCGGCCGGGCCCCGCGAAACAAAAGCCCGGTGACAGGGCTGCTCCCCCGCGGAGCCCGGCGCCGCTCCCGCCGAGCGCCCGCGCCGCCTTACCCGGCCGAGAGCCGCGGCGGGCTCCCCCGGCCTCCCGCCTCAGCGCTGCCCCCGCTCCTCCTCCGCCCCGCGGCGGCTCGGCGCCTCTGTGGGGAACGGCCGCTGCTGCCGCCGCCCGCCGCCGCCTGACGGGAGGCAGCAACCGCCGCGGCGCCTCAGCGCCATTGCAGGCAACGGCGGCGGCGGGGGCACCGACACGGCTCCGCGCGCACACCCGCCGCGGCGGCGCGGGGGAGGAGAAGCCGCCGCGCCCCGCCGCAGCCGCGCTCCCGCACGCCGCCCCCCCCCCCCCCCCTCCCCGCACGCCGCCGCGCCCCGAGCCCCCGCCGCGGGGCCGCCGCCGCCGCCGCCGGGTGACAGGTGCCTCACCTCCTCGGCGAGCCGCAGTGGTTCGCTCCGCCGGGGCGGGCGGGCGGGGGGGGGTCGGAGCGGGGGAGGCGGCGAGCCGCCCTCCCGCTGCAGTCCGGCCCCGGGCGGTTACCGCCGAGCGGCGGAGGCCGGGCCCGGCCGCGGCCACGCCGCCTCCGCGCCCGGGCGGCGGGATCGCCCGCGCCGCCCCACCGCCGCGCCCCCGCCGCCGCCCCGCGGGGGCCGGGCCCGAGCGGAGGCGGGCAGCGCTCCCGCCGCCGCCGCCGCCCGGTGCGGGGGGGGGTGGGGGGGGGGGGTGCCGGCCGCCCGTGGGGCGCGGGGAGCGCCGGGCGCAGCGGGGAGCGGGCGCTGAGCGGGCCCCCGCGCCTCCCCGCCCGGCGGCGCCCGGCGCCGGTGGCACGGCCGGGCACTCCCTCGGCCGAGGGACCCCGCGGGCACCATCGCTGCGGCGCGGAGCGGGACGGCGGGGTCGGCCTCGGCGCAGGCACCGCCGCACGCCTTTACTGCCTGCCCGCCGGGGGGGCGCGCCCCCAGGCAAACGTTTCGGCTTTATGCGGTGAACAAGAGAGCTCGGCTGCGGAACGTGAAGTCTCTAGGTGGTTTGTAAAATTGGCAACCCGAGAAGGTAATGACTGTTAATCACATAGCAACTCCTAAGCGAAGTTCATTAAACTAATTGCATAAATATCCAGAAAACGGCCTGGGGATGTACGCCGCAAATTCTGAAAACCGATCATTACGCCTACAGAATCCAGACAGCAGCGCCCGAAAATAAAGACGTCCGGTTTATAGGTTCACGGACTTTAATTCATTACTTCTAATGAGACCGAAGCACGCGTACTATATACTGTTCCAAGCGTCCACAGGTGTCAATCTCTAGTTAATCTAATTTGCGCCGAGGGTATGCAGCTCAAAACGTTCGCCTCAACGAAGTTTAAATAACTGGCACATTAATATCGATAGGCAAGCAATAAATTTTGCAAAGCAGACTGAAGACCAGCATTTTGATAAACACGTACGCAAGAGGCCAGGAACAGAAGTGAGGACGTTTCAGCGGCGGTTCTCCCACCGCCGGCGATGAGCCTGTCCCGGTGCGTCGCACGGCCTCCGCTCCGGCTAGTCCTGCCTGAGGGCAGCGCACAGCGGCGTGAGGGGGCTTCTGGACGCCCTTGACTTCTGGAGATAAAAATGCACTAACAGAACTTCAAGTGTCATTGAAGAAGAAAAGAGACGTAAAGCAGAAATTTAAACATTTTATTTCCTTTGTGAATTTAGGCTAAGCTTGCGGAGAAGAGCTTGGCATGTACCACATGTGTAGCTTGGAAGAGTTTTATAGTTCACATACACAAGCAAAAGAAGGGACACAAGCAAACGTTAAACAATCTATGAAACAACTGAAGCAATTTTAAAGAGACTAATTCGCATCTAATTACGTAAAGATAATGAGGAAAGTATCCACTGCCGTATCTACATAAGCAGGGCCATAAATATTAAATCCTTTTTGTAACAGAAGTTTTGCACACAAAATGGCCACTTCTGACCCATCATATATATTTTAAATGATGTACCCAAGCAAACATTTCTATTATTTCATGGCAGAATAGTACAAACTACATTATACTTTAGTGGAAAATAAGGAAACGAGATGACTCACTGATGCTGACAGAAGCAGCACACAAGAAATCTCAAGTTTTCCACTATGAGAGAGGTAATACATTACATTTATGTTCTCTAAGTAGACAGCACAGACATTCAAGCAGACAAGACCCAGCTTTGACACAGAATCTAATGCAAAATTATTTTAAGTACTTTCACGTTCCTTTGATACCACCTCAGGATCAGAACAGCCAAGATTTGTAGAAAGTACTGGCAATTTTGGCTGCTCAGTCAGAGGCAGTCTGGACCTTACTTAGGGGTTCAGCATTGGTCACTGACATCTAAGATATTCAAACTTACTAATCACAAAAAATTTTCAGTCTACATCCTTATGTACACGGTGCCTATGTTAAAGAATATTATTATAGTCTCTAGGACAATAAACTGTATTTTGTTTCGATTGGTATGTCCCTTTCAAGACAGACTCTTCCATACGTGAGCACGGCCATGCAGCTCACTATAAAAATCAGAATTGTGTGTCCTCTTACATTTTCAGTACTTCTGTGACAATCCATTTGACTAGAAAGTATTTTTAGGCTCTGCTAAAGCATGATTGACATTTCTGTTAATTCCTGAGCAACTCTAAAATGCTGCACAGCATACTTCAGGGAAGATAAGAGAGCGAGGGCCTGCTTATTATGTTAGTATAAATTCAGAGTAACTTCACTGAAGCTATGGAATTACTCTGCTTCCCAGCCAATGGGAATTTAAAGTCTTTCAGCTTAGCATTTACATAGGATGGAGTACGACTGTCATTTTACTTGCACCAGAGTGGCAACTCCATTCAAATGGTTCTGAATTTGCACCCCTGACAGGGAGAGAGGCCCAAGCTGTTTAACCTGACAGCAGCGCTTTAAATTATACTCGGTATCTTTTAAAACCAATTTTTATGCAGTTCTCCAACACTGAAAATAATTGATTTTCTGTTTATTCTAGGTGTGTGAATCGTATTTACTTACAAACATGACTATTTGGATGTCACCAATGGGTTGTTTGAGTCACTTCTGTGCTTCCAAGCCACTCGGGTTTTGAGATAGCGATTTATTTGCTCAGCAGAGCAGCAATGCAAGTTTTTCCACATGGCTCCGGCAAAAGAAGAAAGTCATTCCATCATCTGTCTCCTGTCAGAGTCTTTCAAGTCATGCAAGATAATATCTGTATGTACACGTACAAATGGAAACTATCTACCTATTCTGATCTTTGGCTAAGAAAGCCTCTATCTGCTATCCTGCCAAACCACTGGCGGGGAGGAGGTTTTTTCTTCCTTATACTCATCACAGCAGAAACAGAACTGAGTTCTATTTTTTAACACTCAGCCATGAATTCTTATTACATAATTCAGTTTAAAGAAAAAGATCTTGTCTGAACAAGATACATACAGTTTGGCAGATAGGGAATGTTCAAGCTAGGGTTCCCCTGTCCCAGAGTAGCAGGAGACTAAAATAAACAGCAAACAGCTGTGACAATGAGTGATAACCTTTAGTTTCAAACACTAGCAATCTGTGATTGCAATAAATATAATTCTTTTATATAGGAAGCCATTACTAGTTAAAAATGGGAGTTCATTAATATCACTAATTTGGCAACTTCAGAAGATTGTGCTGTTTTTAGATATAACATGTCAAACTACTTGAAAGTTCAAGAATAGTGACAAAAAAAGAACCTTGTCCTGAAAGATCTGAGGAAAATCTCTGCTAATGGTAACAAAACCGCATGTTCTAGCAGTTTACCAGAAAGGCAAATATTAGCATTATGAAGCCCTAAACTCAGACTAGTGATAGACTTTTCTCAGTTACAGTGAGGAGACTATCACATCCATTCTTAAACATTCTGCTTTTAAACTATTCAAGAAACGCACAGTTATGGCTAGCATAAAATAGAATTTTCAAGAGGGAAAGAGATGAATTGTACACTGCATACAACTACTTACATTGAAATAGTGGGTTTGTCTATAGGAAAAGCTAGAAATCTTAAGAATGGTCAAAAAAGCTGTATTTCACACAGCTTTCTCTCATGGGCCCGCAACACTGAACTCTGAATTTATAGCACAACACAGACAACTATTAGTACCAGCCTAGCTAGAATGATGCCAGGTAGTTGCAGAAAATACATGATCTCATGGGAAAGGAAAAGACTAAATGGTCGGCCTGTTAGGAATTTGCTAAGAACCAAAACCTGGCAAAACTCATATTTCATGTTAAGCTTTTCAGGTGGGGAAATTATTAGGAAACATTCCAGAAACCAGATCAGCTGACAAAATGAGTAAGATACCCCAAGGTGAATGGTACCTGTCGCATACCTTGATTCATCAGGTAAGTATCGTATGTAGATACCTGGTGGAGAAAACTCTCTAACATCAACGCGAAAGATTCAGATTTGGAAATGTTATGAATTCAACTATTCCAAACCAGAAAAGCAGAAACAAGAGGTAGTTGGGAGCCTCATATTAATTTAATAATTAATATTATTTCTTAATGGAAATACTTATTATAACAAAATTCATTTTCTGTTGAAAAGAAAATTTTTCTTAAGAGTCAGAATCTAGACTACAGAAAATAATGGGGTTTGCCAGTCTGTGCAAAAGCATTATCTCAGAGTATTTCTTGGGCAGTAAATATCCATTATTCTTAAAGAACACTTTCAGTGAGCCAGAGGAAAACTGGGAGAAGAGGGTAAAGTATACTTGATGCTCAGAGCTTGTGAAGGTACTTGATGCTGTCAGTATATAACACAAGCACATCTGATTACTGAGTTCAGCAATCGTTTCCTTGCCAAATGAGGTTTTGTGCCATGAAGAACAGAAGACAGCAAGTTCAGCTTTCACCTTTTCCAACTGACTGTTTGAATTCAGTGGCACTTTGCAGCCTTTACTCCCATACTGGAAGCAGCAAGAGATGACTTCTCGGAGAGAGAGAAACAGAGACCGGAGTTCACAAAAGACAGCGCACTGCTGCTGCCTTGCAGTGTGCAATCTATTGGTAAGTGGGAAAAATATTTGTCTGGATTGCTCCACCCTGAAGCTGATGCATATGCCTCTATTTGAGCTCACATCATAGTAGTCTGTGTCCCAAGCCCTCCTGGTAACATGTGGGCTGGTTACGGTTGCATCAGTGGAATTTGTTTCTCCTTTTTCCTTTAAAAAAAATCTAGTAGTTAGAATAAATACAAATGAGAAGACAATAGTTTAACTCAGAATGGCAATCTGTCACTTACAGAATGTAGAACCAAATGCAGTTTCCTGTACCTTGGTTACCTGCTGCATACTTTGATTACATTTCCCCCTACCTTACAGGTACTCTCCTGCTAATACACCCTCAGTGAAAATTCTCTCTTAAAGCTAGATTTGGTAGTCAGTTTAATTTAGTGCATAAGAGCATTAAATACTTAATTACTGTGTTCTATATGGCATCAGATAATGAACGTGGGCCAGCTAAAAATATTCAGTTATTTTGGAAAAGCTGTGCTCTTTGCCAAAGCATAGAAACCATATCACTGTGCTGCAGTCACTGTAGAAATACAAGTCACCAGTTAGAGGTGTCTATAAATAAGAGTTCTGTGCTAACAGTAAAGCACTTGTGTAAAGTGAAGGAGAAATCAAGAAGGGTGTCCACTTTGTCACACCATTAAAAAGAAAAATGAGAACACTGCCATCGCGTTGAAACACAAAATGTAAGAATTAATGAATCAAAGTCCACAAATTTACAACAACATCTTTAAGAAAGGGAAGGAACCCTCACATTAATCAGTACGGAATTATAGAGGAATAGGATTACATAAATATTTGCATAAAACAGAAAAAGCAATTGCATGAGGCAGAAGAGACAAGCTTTTGAAGGGTCTAGGCCGTTGCCCAAGACAAGATTACCCAGGAATAGCCTCTATAAGGTAGCCAGCTTTGCACAAGGAAAACCATCAAGCCATCAGGAAAACAGCAAAAAGCAAGGTCACAATTCTACCTCCCGAATAACATGCCTAATATTAAACTTTAAGGTGTGTAATATAAAAAAAAAAAATTAAAATGCGACCGTGGAGGTCAGTGAAGAGAAGCTCTTTGGCTCTCCCTATCGGGTGAAAGGGGCAAGGCCTCCCTTGTGGCAGATGTGTTTCAATGCCTATTTGAGAAACAACTTAGAGTGGAAAAAAATACTGCGTTTCTTTATTGCTCTGAAGAGTTATGTTCCATTAGCTCTGCAAGGACAAATGAAAAGGTGCGTCATTAGACAAGTGGAACCTCTCGTCATGTCACTGTTAAGCCAGTGGCTAAATCCAAAAGTGAGACCAATGACAAAAGGACTGATTCGTTAAAAAAACTCAGTTGACATGCTGAGTAGGTGCAAGCAAGCAGGAAAACAGGATAGCTGGAAAATGAAAACTTCCATTATTTGGAAGCTCCAACTCCTGTCCTTCGAGAAAAGGGTGGCATTCTGGAAAGCTTCATTACGTTACGATTACTTTGATGCAATATGTATTTCTGGTAATAACAAAGTAGATGCACGCTCTCTCAGAAGGGAAGTGACCCATCTCTAGAGGAACTTGAGAAGCTTTAACTGGTACCAGCAAGTGTTGGAATAGGCCTGCAGAACGGGTTTAGGCAGTGGATCCTTGGTGCTCCCAGGGGAGAAGTTTCTGTCTAAACCAGAGGCAAACGGGACTCCTGCTACTAAGGAAAGGTATATTTACACAGAACCTGCCCATCCATTTTCACCAAACAAGTTACATCTGATCTGGTCATTTGTAACTTTACTGTGAAATGACAAAGAGACTGAAGAGTTCCAGGATGCGTCTGATGAATGGCACTCAAGTCTGAGAGGGCCATTGATTATTCAAGTGCCCTCTGTTAAGGATGACCATTTTCATTCATTCGGGCATGGTGTCATGCACACTTCAGCACAATAACAAGATCACTTAGTAAATAAGCTGATAGTAGGGCTTGGACCTAAATATTTGTATGTGCTAGTGTCTGGGCAGCAAAAGCAGGTGCAGCAAGCAGGCTGCCTGATAGCCTAATAGAAGCAAACATACCAAAATCAAGAGTCTACGACAAGTGAACAGGAGGGGATGCAGAACCAAGAAGAAATAGGATGCAAAATTTTAACTGTTTTACCAAAGGCTTTGCATAAATTCAACAGTTAAGGTAAAATTCTTTATAATGAGGTCATATAATTAGTTTTTCCTTTGTATTGTGCTGGCATTGCTCTATGTAATACACCTCTTACAAATTACCAACCTCTCTTCCAAGCACTATCTTGTCATCTAAGAAAAGCAGCTGTGAAGAAGGTGGGGAGAGAGGGCAGGACTGAAGGGTGAAGGAAGGAAAGTGAGATTGCAGGGGTCTAAGCTAGTTTAGACCTACTACCCAGCAGTCTGCATTAGTTTCATGCTGTGCCACGTGAAAGAGAAAAACAGTATTTAGGAATAGATGGTGAGGAGGTGGAGGCAGAAGAGAAATACAGATGGGTACAAAACCACCAACAACCTGTCAGATCTGAGAAGAGGGAAGTTGTAAGGAGTGCATGAGGAGCAGAAGAACTTGACCTTTTTTATTTACCTATTTTGGAGGTAGTGGAATTTTCAGATAGGGAATAAAATGACTGAAACAAAAGAAGGTAAGGTAGCTGCATGTGTCCATGCCTCTATACAGGCAGCTTCAAGAGTCCCACCAATGCCTTGATTATGACAATGAAAACCAGGCACATCAGCAATAAAATATTGGAATGCATCATGTACTAGTTGGTATGTGTCTTGATATTATGTAGATTCCAATAAAAAGAAAGAATAAAGTTACATATATTTATATCTCTACAGAAGCTCTGTCTAGAACACGAATATTCTCTCCAGTGTCTTACTTTCCTATCAGGCATGAAATCACCAGCTCCAGTTGGGGTAGGTTGTATGGTAGAGACACCATCTAATCAGTCCCAAAAAATCCCAGCTGTAGGTAAACAGTTTTGCTTTGTACTTCAGGAGCTCCAGCTTGTCTCATAATTGGAACAGGGAAAGAAGTTGTCAAAAAGAAAAAGGAAGGAAGCGGCTCAGGCAGAGCAATGAGGGAATGAATAGCTTGCAAGGCAGTCCTCCTCCCAGGTTGCACAGAGGACTGACTAAGGGCAAAACCCCAGAAACAACAGGCAAGTAACTGGGGTGGGAGATGGGGAGGAGAAAAGGGGTATTTTCCTAGTCTCTTGTACTTGAGAGCCTGCTCAATCAGCTTTGCACAACTGCTCTACAAGAGCATACAGAGGCAGTGAAGAGACTAATCTTTTCAGGTAAAGAAATCCTTTCGTTATTTCACTGCAAGGAAAAAGTAAATGGATATTTAATATAGTATGAGTTAGTAGTAACTCATGGTGCTACTACTAGTAATGCACAGTGCCATTCAGAGAAGGAAAAAGAACACAGTGCACCAAGTCTTCAGAAACAGCTGAGAGAGTGGGAGTCTAGATCGAACCTAAATTCACTAGCACTACATTTCGCCCATGCATGGTGTTCTAAGCAGTTTGTAAGTGCTTTGGAGGGGCCATCTAAAGCTATACATAGATGCACGCCTGCAAATGGGTACCACGTTACTATTTTACTATCTTTGTAAAAAATAAGAGAATGCTAGGCATAATACGATCATTTTTCACTTCCCACAACTGCAAAGCTGCCAAGTCCCTGCCAGATGCCTGAATAAGATTTGTGGATTGCTGGAGAGAGTCTGCATCAAGTAAGGGAGTTTGAGATTTTGCTTTTTCTGGTTTTCGTTGCTCTCCCTCCTCCCTGGACAGCAGATGGTGGCATTATCTTGGATGGATTATTTGTTAACAAGGATCTTCTCATGACTTCTCAATGTAGAAATCATCTAAGTGTCAGAACACCGGGCACACCAGGTTGGCCTGGTGTATGAACTGTTCTAAAAGGACAACTGAGACAACTTACCAGAAAAAAACTCATGGAAAAAATCTTTTCCATTGCAAAGAAAAAACACTGAATTAAATTCTGCTGTCTTAACTACCGTAAATTTACATTGTACCAAGGCACCAAATTCTTTTTTTTTAATCACGATGAAGATTATTAAGTCATCAAATTATTCTACACCTTCCTTGAATTCATTATGTTTAAACATTATGGGGCATGCAGTAACACAGTGAACCGGTAAACAGAATGGGGAATGTCTTTCTGACTATATTGGACTATCCTGATCAGTAGAAAAGGAAAAGTCTGTAAACCTCCCTAACTGCAGAGAGCACCGCATTGTTTGAAAATTAAGTTTAGGACTCTGAACCTATACTGTGAAGGTAGAAATATGGACAATACATGCATAAGGCTAAACTACTTATTTTTAGGCAGGCTTTCTGATTGCTGCCCAGAACATTTCCTATTGCTCTTAAATGCCCAAAACACTTCTTATTTTTCTTTTAAGTAGATGTCCTGAAGCTCGCATCCAACGCTGCTGTAATAGCGAACTCACTAAACAGCCAGCAGAACTATCTGTTGGAGATAGAACAAAAAATGGGGAAGAATGTTGAATAGTGGGCGGGCAAAACAGAAGAAAGAGAAGATATTTTAGGGAAATACAAAAGTATATATTATCACTTGGACATTTCTTTTAATATGCTGAGTAAAACTGGGATTCAGTAGTAGTACAAAAGGGTAAGTAAAGCATCCTTCAAAGGACAGTGTGCATCTTATGTTACTATGAAGCAAAAAGGGAAAAAACTATTATGATTGAAAGACAGGCTGGGCAAGTCACTTCATCTAAGTGCAAGTAATCCCACTCCCCCCCCCGCCCTTTCATGTTTTGATAAACTGAGAAACTTCTTTTCACCATACATGGCACTACTGCATTAGGACTCTAGATGTTAAAAGTACCATTTTTTTTTTTAAATGTCAGGTGAATTAGAAGCACAGTTTTGAAACTACTATGTGAAACTCACACTTTGCTTCATACATAAAACTATTCTCTTGCACACTAAAACATTTTGAGCATAAGTTTGAGCATAGTTTGAGCATAAACAAGCTTATACTGTTTTCCACAACATTTATACATGGCACTTATCCTTTCTGCCCTTGTAGTCTGCAGTCTGGCAACCAATGATAGCATGAATTTCAGGGATTCAGAATGTCAAGATTGAGGCCTTTATTTTTTTCTGCCTTCTTTCACTAAGACCTTTGCTCTATCAAACCATCTTATTGCAATAAATGACTTTGAGAAGATCAGCCTTCTGCCCACCTCCATTCTTTCTCCTTCCCCCCCAAACTGTCTTGGTAGATGTAAACCATTTGATTCAGCACTGAATGGAAATCACTGACCATGTAGCCTTGTTTAACTTTTTGCCTTCTCCATTTCATTTGTAGTGAGCTTGAAAAGCATAAACTTGAAATCAAATATCCAACCATCTGCAATTAATACCGTTACTGAGATACACACTATTTCTCAGATTAAAACTACCTGTAATACTTTGTACCACAGAATCACCCATGATACATACCAGCCAACCTTGTAGTCAGAGACTGTAATGCTAGAAATCTTGAGTTTGATCATGCCTTCCATTTCAGCAATAAGTCAATAAAAAAGACCTCATGGATGCAGTTTCAGAAAGAAAATTAAGAACTTCTTGCTGAAGAATGAGAAAGTTTGCTAGGAGATAAGTCAGTAGGGGTATGATCCTCAGGCCACATAGGTGGGGAAGTTCAAGAAATTTTTTTGTAGGAATGAGTCATGAATTCTTCACTGACTGATTCATCTGTAACACAAGAAATTTTAAAGAGGACACATACAGAACAGTCTGTGTTCTTCATGGAAGACTCAAAATCGGAGAAGAAAAATAGACGCACCAGAGGAGAACTAGATTTTTTAAATTAGTGTGCTAATCTTGGGCATGATTAAGAGAATGTTTGTTTAACGTTTTGCCTTCTGAGAGCAGACCATAACTCATCACAAAACAGAGACTGTTTTTAAAGTAAGAGTAATTTTTGCAGACTATACTGCCTTAAAATGTTCTAAAAGTAGAGATTCACGTTAATTAGAAAGCTGTTCATGTCTCATGCACTACTGCTTGTTCTGTGTTGCTTTTGGAGAAGGGAATTAATTTTGTATTTATTTATTTATTTAACATGCCTTATCTAGGCGTAATTGATTCTGTTACTTCAAACCTGTGCAAAATTAAGTGTATAAAGTAACAAGGTGATGGAAGCTAGTATTTTCTAAAAAAGCAGAAGCCTTAAATATTGGGCTGTGCCATAATTACTTTTATGTACACTTCGAAAGCTGATTTTGTGTATTTAACCAATGACACAGGCAGTAGGAAATTATAGAGAAGGTGCTAATTTTTATGTGCTTATTTCTTTGTTTAACCAAGCCTGTACAAACAAATTCAGTGAAGTCCGGACCAGAATCCTATGTGAATTTTTAACTCTTTTCAAACTTACTGAATGGAAAAGGATATAGACCAAAATCAGAAGTTCTGCTGGAGGGCTGTCCCCATGTAGATATATGTATATATACAGTATAGTGGCAAAAACCCCATCAACAACAACAAAAAAGACATAACCTTCTACAGTAGCTGGTGTAGGAACTCTCCTTTTTCCCAGCTACTTCTTAGCTGAGCTAATCACAGCTTATAGTAAATCCATAGGGGAAAGCTAACTGCTAAGTACCTCCTGTGGCATAATCTTATCCCATCGTACATGCAGTGGTCTCACTCTACGTGGTTACCGAGCAGAGAGCAGCGTGAGTAAAGCTTCTGCACCTCCCACATTGGGATGCTATGTTTATACATTTTAAAAAAGGAGGTCATCTCTGTGCCCCTTGACTACAGAGCCCATAGCATTGCTTGCATGTACAAAGGGGAGCAGAGCTCCCACTATTGTTCTCTCCTCTTTACCCATGCACACAGACAAGGGTTAGGTACATAGAGCCACTGAGGGATAAACAGACGAGGAGGGGAAGCAAGCAGAGCCTTTTTCCCCAGGGCCTTTGTTCTGAAAGGTCAAGAAGGGCTGACACGTAGTGCTACAAGTCTCCCAAAAGACAGTCATGGACTCGGTCTTCCTAGAGCTCATGTGGGAGTGCTGGTGTGTGGCAGGTTGACCCTGGCTGGAAACCAGGTGCCGAACAAAGCCACTCTATCACTCCCCTCAGCTGGACAGGGGAGAGAAAATATAACAAAATGCTCGTGGGTCAAGATAAGGGCAGGGAGAGATCGTTCACCAATTACTGTCATGGGCAAAACAGACTCAGGTTGGGGAAATTAGTTTTATTTATTAACAATCAATTCAGAGTCAGGTAATGAGAAAATATAACCTAAATCTTAAAACACCTTCCCCCCACCCCTCCCTTCTTCCCGGACTTAGCTTTACTCCCGATTTCTCTACCTCCTCCCCTCTGAGCGGCACAGGGGGACGGGGAATGGGGGTTGCAGTCTGTTCATCACACGTTGTGTCTGCTGCTCCTTCCTCCTCAGACGCAGGACTCCTCACACTCTTCCCCTGCTCCAGCGTGGGGTCCCTCCCATGGGAGACAGTCCTCCATGAACTGCTCCAACACAGGTCCTTCCCACAGGCTACAGTTCTTCACAAACTGCTCCAGCGTGGGTCCCTTCCATGGAAGACAGTCCTTCAGGAACAGACTGCTCCAGCGTGGGTCCCCCACGGGGTCACAAGTCCTGCCAGCAAACCTGCTCCAGCCTGGGCTCCTCTCTCCACGGGTCCACCGGTCCTGCCAGGAGCCTGCTCCAGCGTGGGCTTCCCATGGGGTCACAGCCTCCTTCGGGCACATCCACCTGTGCCAGTGTGGGGTCTTCCACGGGCTGCAGGTGGATATCTGCTCCATCGTTAACCTCCATGGGCTGCAGGGGGACAGCCTGCCTCACCGTGGTCTTCATCACAGGCTGCAGGGGAATCTCTGCTCCAGTGCCTGGAGCACCTTCTCCCTCTCCTTCTTCACTGGCCTTGGTGTCTGCAGGGTTGTTCCTCTCTCATATTCTCACTCCTCTTTTTGGCTGCAATTGCACAGGGTTTTTTCCCGCCTCCTTAAATAAGTTATCCCAGAAGTGCTACCACCGCTGCTGATGGGCTCGGCCTTGGCCAGCGGCGGGTCCGTCTTGGAGCCGGCTGGCATTGGCTCTGTTGGACATGGGGGAAGCTTCTGGCACCTTCTCACAGAAGCCACCCCTGTAGCCCCCCGCTACCAGAACCTTGCCATGCAAACCCAATACATTGTGGGAACATTTTGCCCTTTGAAAAGAGCACAATATAAATCCCTGGCAGACTGCTGCGTTAAGTCACAGCCATGTTACCAAGGACAAAAATGTAACCCCACTTATTAGACTAGATCCTCCTTTAGCCTAAGTCAGCATAGCTTGAGTCTCTCTGCAACAGCTTAACTCGCGTATCTCCAGGGCATCTGCTGAGTTCCTCTGAGCCTAACTCCTCTGCTACAAAAACTGAACAGAAGACAGCCTTTAATTTCAGAGAAATCAGGAACAGATCAGTCCTGGGGAAGGTTATGCTTCCAACATAACAAACTGCAGTTGTTTCTTGGGTGTTGCTTTTACTTGGTCCTGAACAAATTCCTTGCCAGTTGCGCCAGAATCTTCTGGTCTAGCAGTCCTTTCTTTCCTTAAAAAAAGAGATTTCAGCAAGTTTAACTCAAGAAGTGGTATGGTAAAGGGAGGACCTGATATTTTTTCAGATACAGACAGTATGATGCTTATGTAGTAAAACCAGTCCTGGGATGCATCATACACATTGTAATATCTAACTAAGATACGAAAAAGGAATGTAACAGTTCAAGCAGTAGCTGGAATAATGATAGATGGGTTGTAATTCTTGAGCTGCTTCCCACCATTGTAAAAATTGAAGTCAAACTATTTCAACACTAAGTGTACTCTTTTCCCCTCTTACCTAAGCTTACTCACTTACACTTTTAGGTTTACATTTCATAGATTTAACAGCTTCCAGATATAGAGACTTGTTGTTTGAAGGACTACTTAGTCGTCATTATTTCTTGCCAAATTCTCAAATAATTGCCTCAAAGGTTTCTGTAAGGTAAAATATATTTGGCATGCATAATTGGAAGAGGCAACATAGACCATAAATTCCATCCTTTAAATAAACAATTAAAATATTATTGGTTTACACAAGACTACCTAAACAAGTACGCAAGACACTGCTGGCAGACCTGGCTGGCTGGGTCATTAAAATAATTCTACTTTCATGCTTCTACCTTTCACTGGGAATCAGACTTTTTTTTTTTTTATTTAAAATGACTAGTGTTATTCTTGCAGATAAAAACTTGTCCCAGCATATTGATGTTAGACATGATTGTCACAGTAACAAGCTTCTTTTAAATGACTCTTGCAACATTCTGAACATGCCTTTTCTAACCTAGTTTACATTTTAAAAGCTCCTTCAATAGTAAACCACAGTAAAACAAAGGTGACTGACAATCAAGCGTGATATCAGAGAGTAAGCACACAGGAAACAAGATTTTTAGTGATTCTAAATTAGTTGATGCTTGTATTTCTTCAAAGAAACTTAGATCATAGTTTACTTACTGAGAAAACATTCCTTCCTTGGATGGGTAAGAAAAAAATGTATATCTGATAGTTTTGCCTTCTGCTGGGATAGTACACTTTGCAAGAGAGTGAATTTTCTATTAGCATTGTTCTGCCAAGATTCTGAGCAATAAAAAGAGCTGTGGCGTTAACTCTGACTCGTACCATAGCAAACTAAGATAAATTCCAGCAGTGGGGCCTACCACACGCAGTCTGAGGAGAGCGTGGCTGTACATTCAACAGCCAGGACTACACAAGTCCTTCTCTAACCTAGTAGAAATATAGGCTCTCTCTGTGGGGGAAAAGGTGCCTGCTTCTTCAGTGAAAGCTTTCCTAAAGCACCTACATTTGTATAATAAACAGTGGGAACTAAGGGTCCAGTGTAAAGAATACCACAGCATATGACCACAGCTACTAGAGAAAGTCACTGTAAATTTGATGTGATTTCAGACCAATTTAGTTAGCAGCACACTAATCTGCACAAAACATTTATTTCAGTCAGCGTGACAGCAACATTTACCAAAAAATGAATCTCTCATGCAGGTCTGTAGATTAGTCTAATTAAAATGAATTAACCAACTTAAAGTTTGATTTTAAGTACAATTTTCTCATGAAGACATGCCCACTTCTTGGAGCGTTGCCCACATTTATCACACTTGGACATATTGTTCAGAGCAGACATAACATTTTTGATAATATACAGTATGTAGGATAAAGCTGGAGCAGTTTGTCATGGGTGGGCTGATCCTCGCCCACTTGAGTTAGACAGGTTTTGGAGGACTTGTGAGAACACCAGAGAGCTTCTCCTGTGATTAATAAGCACGCAGCATTGTTCGATCTCCCAGGAAACGATGCTGTTTGATTTGGGCACGCTGTGATGAAATGGCAGTTGTATCAACCCTGTCCTTTGTTCCACTGTCTCCTTTCAGATGTTTAGGAACCACCACCATTTCTGCTGTTCTTACATGATTATCATTACATTCTCTCTCACTGTACCACCCAGACCTTCAAGATAAGGAGCAGCCCTGATGACTTTTTCTTCAAAAGAATAAATGCTTGAGATTTATGATTCATCAGTGGTAACAGTCTTCAGTTTCTCCTCTAAGAGTCACCTTGCCTAGCGTCTGCGGTCAGCAATTAGGGATCTAGCTTGTGTTACAAACTGTAGGAAAGAGAAGGAGTAGTCTCTTTCCCAGCATAACTTCAGTTAGGTCAGCTGGTCACAGGAATGAAGAATTTTGGTGATGTTCTTCACTCCTAGAAGTCGAGGTGGGCATACTGTATAGAGCTAGTAGAAAATTTAAGAACTGGGTAAACACTTGTCTCAGTCAAGCAGTAAGAAGTGATTAAACTCTTCTAGGCATTAAAAACTGGAAATATTCTTCACTTCTGTTTACCTTTGATCACCAGACCTGTCCAGGGCAGTAATTTAACATGAAGACATTTCAAAACATATAGTAGGAAATCAATATTAAAATTCAGGAACAAAGTGAGCAGTACTTTAAACGTTTAAACTCCATGTGGTGGTTTGACCCTGGCTGGAAACCAGGTGCCGAACAAAGCCACTCTATCACTCCCCTCAGCTGGACAGGGGAGAGAAAATATAACAAAATGCTCGTGGGTCAAGATAAGGGCAGGGAGAGATCGTTCACCAATTACTGTCATGGGCAAAACAGACTCAGGTTGGGGAAATTAGTTTTATTTATTAACAATCAATTCAGAGTCAGGTAATGAGAAAATATAACCTAAATCTTAAAACACCTTCCCCCCACCCCTCCCTTCTTCCCGGACTTAGCTTTACTCCCGATTTCTCTACCTCCTCCCCTCTGAGCGGCACAGGGGGACGGGGAATGGGGGTTGCAGTCTGTTCATCACACGTTGTGTCTGCTGCTCCTTCCTCCTCAGACGCAGGACTCCTCACACTCTTCCCCTGCTCCAGCGTGGGGTCCCTCCCATGGGAGACAGTCCTCCATGAACTGCTCCAACACAGGTCCTTCCCACAGGCTACAGTTCTTCACAAACTGCTCCAGCGTGGGTCCCTTCCATGGAAGACAGTCCTTCAGGAACAGACTGCTCCAGCGTGGGTCCCCCACGGGGTCACAAGTCCTGCCAGCAAACCTGCTCCAGCCTGGGCTCCTCTCTCCACGGGTCCACCGGTCCTGCCAGGAGCCTGCTCCAGCGTGGGCTTCCCATGGGGTCACAGCCTCCTTCGGGCACATCCACCTGTGCCAGTGTGGGGTCTTCCACATGCTGCAGGTGGATATCTGCTCCATCGTTAACCTCCATGGGCTGCAGGGGGACAGCCTGCCTCACCGTGGTCTTCATCACAGGCTGCAGGGGAATCTCTGCTCCAGTGCCTGGAGCACCTTCTCCCTCTCCTTCTTCACTGGCCTTGGTGTCTGCAGGGTTGTTCCTCTCTCATATTCTCACTCCTCTTTTTGGCTGCAATTGCACAGGGTTTTTTCCCGCCTCCTTAAATAAGTTATCCCAGAAGTGCTACCACCGCTGCTGATGGGCTCGGCCTTGGCCAGCGGCGGGTCCGTCTTGGAGCCGGCTGGCATTGGCTCTGTTGGACATGGGGGAAGCTTCTGGCACCTTCTCACAGAAGCCACCCCTGTAGCCCCCCGCTACCAGAACCTTGCCATGCAAACCCAATACACTGCACACGTCTTGCTTGCAGGGTCTCTCTGCGCATGGGTAAGGGTGCCCAAATAAAGTAACCAAAGACAGAGCGTAACAGTTTGCCAACCCCACATGTTCCCTAACTGTGCTTCATCTCCCACCCCATCCTCCTCCTGTATTAGGTATTCTTTGATATTGTCAATAATACAACTGGGTTTTTAGCTCATAAGCCCACCAAAATACTTCTTTAATGCAGAAAAATCCTTTTTACAGTTTTTTTAATGCACCTCATTTTATTTTAGCTTCATCCAGAAGCTAAGAAAAAATATTTTAAAATTTGAGTCCTTATTTTTAAATACAGTAATTGCCTTCAGTGTTTATAACATACTAATTACTGGTAAGAGACAGAAATGGGATTTCTTAACATAATCACTAGATTAAATCATTAATGACTTCTACATTTGATATATTACACAATGCAGAAATAACAATAGCTATTCTCCCTCAGGATCTATTATTTCAACAAATTGCAAAAAAAAAAAAGTTTTTCCAAACACTATAATAATGCTTTATGGATGCAGTTTTCTTTTCGCTCTCTTTATGTTTGTGAAATAGAGATCAAGATAATTACACAAAGGTGTATATTAAATACTTAAGCTCAAAACCACTGAAAAATCAGGTGATGGTAAAGAATATAAAAATGCGTTTAAGAGAAAATATATTTTTTTAAAACATACCTTGCCATTTACCCTCCTATAATTCAAGTTTGAACTGTGCTACACTAAAACTACAAGGTACTGGTCAAATTTAAGTCTCTGTAAGGAATACATTTCTGGTCTTTTCTATGCATCAGCATTTACAGAGAACTGGAACTTTGCTACAAGATTCATGGAACCTGCTTTCCTCTCCTTTTGGAGGTCATCTTCCGTAACAGATATCACAGATCTAAAAAAGGGCACACATTTCTCTATCCTTTCCATACTTTTCCCTACTAGAGTGAAATATGGTGTTCCCATCTCTTTTCAGTATTTGTGGAAACTAATCCCAATGACTATGACTATGGCAACCAAATAACAGCCAGCTTAGCAGAGCAATTCATTGGACTTCAGTGTGACTTTACTCATTACCTAACATCACTCTTGAGGGAGTCTACTCCCTCCCATGGAATCACAATAAACAACCCTCATTCTAGCTAATACTCAGTTATGGTAAGATGCACTCAACATAGTGCAAAAACTGGGACAGCTTAATTCTGGAGACAAGTCAATGCTGGCACCCAGAAAGCCATCCCCAGGACTGTTTTCTGCAGGATTGTTCAATAGCCTCTAAAATGTTGCATTCATGAGTTGGCTCTGTACCTCTGCCACACGTGTAATCAACTCACCTCCTCGTGACCACTGCTGCCTCCTCATCTTCCCTGGCCTATGAGTGTTTGGATTTAACACAGAGTTTCCCTTTCTATCATTCAGGAAGTCTACAAGTGCAGGGGAATATAGTGATTTCCCCTTTTAATACAACTAGTATGAACCCTACAGGTATACAAAGCAGACTTGGCCTCCTTCCAGATGTCTTTTTTTTTTCTCTCCTTCAAAACATAATAAGCTCTAGTGCCTTCCATTAAACACTGAGGAAGGAAATCTTTGCCCACTGGTAAAAAGCAAGATTATTATTTGACTGTTTCAAGACTCATCAGTTCTCATTCTCTGGTTCCCATGGAAACGATCCCCAGTGAAGTTTGAGAGGGGCTATGCACAGCAGAAATGCTGATAATAATGGAGAGAATTAAGTTTCTGCAGGGGAAAATCTTAAGTCATTTTCAAATTTTGTCCAGGCCTTGGATGGCAAATCATCTGCTAGTTTCAGTTTTGCCAAATAAAAAAGTAGAAATGAGTATTTTGCCATGTTGATTTTTAGCTCATGAGATTTTTAGGGAAAAAGGATACTGGAATAAGGAAGTATATTTTCTCTGAACAGAGACCAATGTAATCGGCATAAAATAAAGAGTACACTATTAGGCTGAAATTAGTCCAGTAATAGACAATGTTTTCTGAGAGACTGTTGTATCTAAATTTATGGATAAAATTCTGTCAGCAGAGGTACATCTACAATCTCCCTTGAAAGAGTGAGACTGTTTCACTGAACCTGTGCTATAAATTAATTTAATGGAGCAAGAAGTAATACATTACAATACATTACCGGCCCAGCATCCTCAACAGAAAAATACAGAAGTAAGGGCATACAGCAAAAAAATGAGAGGAAAAAGAATGTTCACTTAAATACAAAATTTTGTAAAATGTATGAGCTCTCTGTTAAATTCTGATCCTTGATGAATGAAAAGGAGTAGGTTCAATAATGACAGTACTTCATTAAAAAATCCTATGCTTAAAATTAAATCTAATTATCTTCTGTAGAAAAAAGTTATACAGATTTAAAACAAGCTGGATGATTGAAAGAAGTGGTTATAATGATGGGCAATATTACAGAGACATGATTATCAGTTAAAGTATTAAAGGAATTATGATTAGTAACTATTTTATATCCTTTTTTTAATAGATTTGGAAATAGAATAGGCAAAGAAACAGGAAAAGGAGCAAGGGCACTAACATGGGCCCTACTCAGTTAAGGCTACATTCAACAGAGAACTTAAACACCTACATAATTGTATAGCAATTCCAAAATCATAAACCAGGCAGCTGCAAGTGCCTACTCCAAGGGGCACCTCACACTTAAACCTGAAAGTTTTCTAAAAATTCTGCTTCTGTGCAAGCAGAAAATGAAGCATCTTGGCCCAAAACCCCCAGGTGTCATTCTGGCCCCCAAGGAGCTCAATACCCATACTCAGAACACACCCAGCCTACAGCAGGAGCCCAGAGTACTTCACAAAATGAAGAGGTGAACATTTTCTTTTAAAACACAGCCACAGAGGAAGAAACGGTTGCAAGTGTTCATTTTCACACAGTATCCTGCTGGTTAGAGCACTCACCCGAAAAAAAACAGGAGACACCTGGGTTAAAGGTCTCTTCAGCAAGAGGAGGCTCCTCTCCTGCCTCCTGTCTGTCTCCTGCCTCAAAAACATGCTTAAATACCAGGCTGGAAGGTAGACTGAGCAGGGGGAGAGGAACAGAAGATATGAAAGAGAGTATGTTTACCCCCAAGTAGTTATGGCTGTCACCCCAATGACAAAAATACAGATTGCACCCCTTGGACTAGTTTTGGAGTCGTGCTTAAAATGCACAAACAAGTCTGGAAGCTGGGAGCAGAGTCCAGAAGTTACCCCTCCCAGCCAGGACAGCCAGGCCAGGAGTCATTCTCCTCCCGGCCCCAGGACTCCCGCATTCCTCCCAGCCTATTCACACAGCTTTGGCAGCACCGCTCCCTCCCCAGCTCCAGCCTCCAGGGCAGCCCGCTCAGTTGGGCACACCCCCAGGACCTGGGAGATGCAACTTCAACATGCCCAAGTGAGCAGCAAGCCCCCATAAACTTCTCAGGTTAATGCTTAAACTACAGGTTCACATATGAGGCGTGTGAGGAAGAGGGAAATCACCACGGGTTTGGTGGGGTTTTGTGGGTTTTCGGTTTGTTTTGTTTTGTTTTGTTTTGTTTTTAATAAAAGGCATAGAAGGATAAAAGCACAGAGCAGAGCTCAGAGCACAAGCCTTGCATGCACTGGCAGGAGAGGCGGTGTGCCAAGGGAAGGAGGTGCCTATTGCCCACAGAAAGCTAAATGCCAAAGCTGCAGAAGGAGGCAGGATTTCAGAGACATCCCTGTTCTTGTTAATTGGCTCAGAATGGCTTCCTGCTGAGAATGCGACTCTTTCAGATCACCAATCCCCATACGCAACATCCATCACCTCAACTGTTTAACAGAGGTAATTAGGGTGCCAAACACCTGAAAATTATGCACGGGAGCCCGTTTTCCATTTCTTCACTCTATTTCATCTAGCCTTCAGCCTCTACAGACTACTGTTTTCCATTTGTTAAAAACAGATAGAAAATAAGCTTTCTCTTCCACAGGGGTGGCAAGGATAAATGTACTGAACATTGAGATGCTCAGACACTACAGTAATGAGGGTTGTACCACAGGATAAACCTCACAGAGATAAGATCCCTGTCTGAAATCTTACCTATGCAGGCAACAAGCCTAACCGAGAAGAAACGAGTAATATGAAGTGACACCAAACAATTAGAATATTGAGTTGTTTAAAAAAGACTGACCAACCAACATTGTGGGTGGCAAATATCCCTACATGCTACACTAATATCACAAGCTTTTTGCACAAAAGCAAAAAGCAGCAAAACCACCCTCAGAATTCTCTCCCAGTTCCGCTGCCTACATGAAGGAAAGACAGTAACAGCCTGGGCCAGTACTTATCTCTCCAGAGGTGCAGCGCAAGTAAGGAAGCGGAAATCATAAGGAACTGGCACAACCAAAATGGCATATAAATTTTTATCCCTGGATTGGGGAGGGGAAGAAGCAGATGAACAACTGCAGAAGTGAAAAGCTTTGGCATAAAACAGAGTGGGGCTCAGACTTTGACCCTGCTACTAGGGCTGCCTGGAGAAAGACATTTCTGCTTCACGAAAGCTGAGATTTCAAAACCTGGCTTTAAGCCAAACCAAGATGGAATTTTCCAAGCTAATGGTTTCCAAACATCACTTTTGGAAAATAAGCAAGATGCTTGATTTTCCATCAAGTAATGATACTGTAATACAAAAGCAGCACTTGTCATAAAAACATGGAATTTAGACTTTAGCATCAGAATTTTCTATTTTTTTCAATGCAACTTGAGTCAAATCTACATGATTTGATAAAACATTCAAAATAACTGCATTTTTTCATGAAATGGTCTGTGAAATTTCTCTCCTTACCTACTCACAAGTAAAATTCATGATGAAAACAAAACCACAAAAGAAGCAGGAACTGGACACAAAGATAAAACCAGAAAATAAATACTAACCAAGAAAAAAAGATGGATTTTTGAAGACATGAGCATGAATGGAGTGTGAAGAGGCTATGTACCTTATCATGTCTCAAGTGAAAGAGTATATCTCTCCAGAGATATACAGGGTTTCAAAATGGTAGTGATTGCCATTCAAAACACACTGATATGGACAAGACTAGTGGACTGTTGTGTATAAAGCCTTAATAATTCAGTAAGACAAGAGCAAATACACTACAGTTCATCAAATTAAATAGCTCCTTTCTCATGCTTTTGCTGAACTCTCTCTGCTTTATCACTGTGCCACAGGAGCATCATTTCAGCACAAATTGATAGCAGAGCCTCACTGCTATAGATAACAGAAGTCACAGACTGAAACCCACAGATAGTAGATCTAAGGCTTCCTATCCTCCCCTTCCTTCAGGCACAGAAATACATTTGGGAAGTTGCCCATTTTTTAACTAAATCACATAAATTCTGTTTTATATGTAGAAAAATATGGAAAATAGGATAGATGGATAAAAAGAAGCTCAGTCTGGGAGAACCCAGAATTTTCTAACATTCACCACTGTGGACCGTTAAGAGGTGCAGAGCTGTTCAGCAGCAGCCCCAGTTTGGAAGCCTAAGGTTGCCATCTTTTGGAATTGCATGTGAAGTGTGTAGCTCCCACGCAGTGCCATTTCATGAGGACAGGAAACAGCAGTAGCTTAGTGAAAGAAATTTTGGATCAGACAAATCGTGTCTACTGCTAAAGAGTCTTTACCTCAAAGTGTTTTAATTAGTAGTAGCATCTGACTTCAGAAGAAATTTCCATGCTTTTCTTGTCATCAGTACTTATATCACCTAGGTAAGTTCAGTAGTGGTTCTACAGGTCAGTGTGAAGGACCCCAAAGCAGCCTGTGCCTTACGTGGAAATGCCAAATCATCTACTTTTTGAACGGAGCATATGGAAAGGCTTTCCATTTTAACCTCCTCTCAGTTCCCCCACCTTGTCCCCATGCTCCTTTAAAGTCTCCTCCTCGTCATCCTGGAGGCAAGCTGGCCCAGTGCTTACTCAGGAGCTTTCCCATCTCCCTCTTGGTATGGGGTTCCTGCTACCACCCTTACTCCCTCCCTGGCATGTCCCACCCTGCACTCCAGCCTCCCCTAATCATGCAGCTCTCACAGAAGGTGCCGTCTTCACTCTCCCTCACCCAGTGTGCAGCAGATGGGACAACAGGCAGCCTGTCTTCCTCTCCTGGCCAAGATGCCGCCTTTCCAGCTCAGGATCCACAAACTGTCAGCAGATTAACTAAACTATTTTCCAGATTAATGAGATTCAGTCCTGCTCCTCAACTTCAACAGGAGTTGTTCCTGAGCCCAATGAAATTTTCATTTGGAGATACTATACAAAAGTCATATGCACCACCCTAGTGATGGAAATAATATCTGTATCAAGCAAATTCTCTTACTAACACCTCATGGTGGGTATGCCTGGTACAGATGGTGACTGAGAAAATTGGATTAAGAATGACACGGGGACAACACCATCCAAAATTCACTATGTTCATACTTTAATTCAGTTCTCTGGCTTCTGTCAGGCCAAACTTTGTAAGATGTTGGCAAAGACAGCCAACATCCTTCTGGGCTGTATTAAGATCACTGCCAGCAGGTTCAGAGAGGGGATCCTTCCCCTCTACTCAGCACTGGTGAGGCACATCTGGAGTCCTGAGTCAAGTTCTGGGCTCCCCCATGCAAGATTAACATAGACAAGCCGGAGCAATTCCAGTGAAGGGCCACAAAGGTGATTGAGGGATTGGAGCATCTGTCATATGAGGAGAGGCTGGGAGAGATGGGGCTGTTCAGCCTGGAGAATAGAAAGCTCAGGGGGATCTTGTCAGTGTCTATAAATATTGGATGAGAGGGTTTAAAGAAGATGGCACCAGGCTCTTTTCAGTGGTACCCAGTAACAGGATAAAAGGCAATGGACACAAATTGAAATACAAGAAATTCCACTTAAACATAAGAGAACACTTTTTGACTGTGAGGGTGGCCAAACACTGGAACAGCCTGGCCACAGAGGCTGAAGTCTCCATTGTTTCAGATACTCAAAACAGAACTGGACACAGCCTAAGCATCCTGCTCTAAGTGACACTGCTCTAAACCAGAGTCTAAACTTCCCATCAGTTCACAGCTGCCATGTATTTGCTTTCCAAACATATGTCTCCATGCCTCTTTCCCCTCAGAGGTACTCCTCTGAAACATCCTCAGAGTTATAGTTCTGTCTAACCTCCAATTCACTCTGTAAAGCTCTTTTGCTATGATGTCTGCAAAACTTGATCACGATTATTGGATTGTTGATGGGTTGTGACTACTACTGACCCAGGCGCTCTCACAGCCCCTTTTAATCCTTCTGTGTTCCTGCATTCTTCTGTCATCTTGTTTTATACTTAGGGTGTAAACTCTTGGAGTTAGGACTGGCTTTTTGTTCTGTGATTATACAGCCTCAAGCACCTTATGCATACCTAGAGTTCCTAGATACTGTGGTAAAAGCAAACAGTAGTAAAACTCATCTGTTGATGTAAGTTTAAGAAAGTACATTAACTATCACCTTTATTTTTTAGATACTTGTTCAAGAAAGTTTTCATCCTCGAAGACATTCACTTCACTTAAGTTTAGCCGTTTAACTGCTAGAGACCTCATGGAAAGACAGATAAGCATCATTAGCAAGGCATTCATCTCACTTATCTCAAGAGACTTATCTCAGCCTGGTATGATCTGCCTCTCTCTCTTCATTTTTTTAGAAAAGGAGCACAGAGACATAAAATTTAGCCAGCTGAGATTATGCAAAAAGTCAATCTTTTGACTAGACATGAATCTACGTACTCATCAGTAAGCATCTAGCTTTGAGAATTTTTATTTAGATGGCCTGGACAAAATCCCATCTTTTCTTTTATCCCAAAGAATGGCAGAGAGAAATATAAGATCTCTTATAACATATGCCCTGGTTTCAGCTGGGTAAAGTTAATTTTCATCCTAGTAGCTGGTATAGTGCTGTGGTTTGGATTTAGTATGAGAATAGTGTTGATTATACACTGATGTTTTAGTTGTTGCTAAGTAGTGCTTACACTAAATCAAGGACTTTTCCAGCTTCCCATGCTCTGCTGGGTGCACAAGAAGCTGTGAGGGGAGGGGGCACAGCCAGGACAGCTGACCCCAACTGGCCAAAGGGATATTCCATACCATATGACGTCATGCTCAGTATATAAACTGGGGGGAGTTGGCCGGGGGGGCAGTGATCGCTGCTCGGGGATAGGATGGGCATCAGTTGTGGGGGGTAAACAAGTGCATCACTTGTTTTTCCTGGGTTTTGTTCCTCTCTTTTTTTTTTTGTTGTTTTGTTTTCCTTTTCACTACAATTTTTTATATTATTATTGTTATTATTATTATTTTATTTCAATTATTAAACTGTTCTTATCTCAACCCATGAGTTTTCTTACTTTTGCCCTTCCGATTCTCTCCCCCATCCCACCAGGGAGGGAGAGGGGGAGCGAGCAGCTGTGTGGTGCTTGGTTGCTGGCTGGGGTTAAACCACGACACACATCATTCATGCGATGTAGTTACAAGATTATGCTTTACTACTTGCAGTATTACTTCACAGAAGCTGAGAGGAGATTCCAGTGTGCATCTACTTCTTGTGCACTGACCCCACTTTTTGAGGAAACAACCATTTTTCTCATCACAAACTGTAAAGCTGCTATGAAACACAAAAAGCCACACAGCTGAGTTGTTCATGTTTCAGTTAAAGATGCTTAAGATCTGGCTTAGGCATTCCTAAAAGATACTTAAATGCTTTTTAAATTAGACAATATTGGAGTAGCACCAATAACCTAAAATTCTGTTGAGGACTCTGAATGTACTGCTAGAGTAACTCCAATAGTTCTGGTAATTAAGTGCTCCTGTAAATGGCATTCAATGTTCTGACATTTATGCTTGGGTGAAGAAATGGCATGTAAGAAGTAATAATGGATGACTGTTGTCATATAGAAAATACTCAACTCCAACAGTCTGTTATTAACAACTTATACAACCATACAATTAATATCCTGCCTTTTCAATATAACTTAAGTTACACAATGACAGTGAGAAAAATGAGCTTTTTTCCCCAACAACTTGCAGCTAATATTGAGTAAAAGAGATTGAGAGAGAGAACTTCTTGTTTCTTTCTTGTGAAATTCAGTCATGCAGAGAGAGAACAAGTGTTTACTATTCTTTCAGAAAAAAGAAGCATCTGTGATGATTGCCAAGAAGGACTCGCTTGCTCACTTAATGACGTGCAAAATCTTGGTCAAGGGCTGGAAATATTTTAAGTTGCATTTGAATTTCAGTAGGAACAGTGCAAAAACCCCTCTGTGGATATATAGCAGTCATCTCCAGGCCTACTCAAAGAAGACAGAATTCATTTTGGAGCTTGCTATGCTTTGTAAGTTTATAATAATGTAATTGCACTATTGACAAATATTAGACCTCTACTAATGTGTGGAGGAGGGGAAAAGGGGTAGGCAGGATTTAGGTTCAGTTTCAGCAGCTTTAACTAATATCTAAGCATGATTTTACTCACTAAATAGTCTTAGTGATTCAAGATTTAGTAGCATCTTAAAATCAAAGGACAACTTTGCTGGCAGCACACTGCTCAAGATTATTCTAAAGAATTTCATTTTGGAGTATAATTTATGTTCTTCTTCTTGATACAAACTCATAAAGCCAAAGCTTTGCTAAACTGTTTCAAGACAGAGTTCAAGTTACAGACGTTAAAAAGGAGGTGGTGATACAAAGTCTTTTGTCTCTGGCAAAAACGCTAAATATTCTCATGAATAATGGCTAGTTGAACTCAAAGTAGGCAGCTGAAGTAAAACTGAACATAACTTCCTTGTTTTTGTTTCTTTAGTAATTATAGAAGTCGGTGAATCAGTGAGATCTCTTGGAGAGAGAATCCACTGTATTCTGTGAATGCTCCCATCCCAATATTTAAAGCTCTAAGATGAAGCTCAGCCATACTGTGGCAGTCACAGTACCAACACTTGAAGTCAGGTGTTACTATTACTGAAGAGTAATTTGATCATGTGAGCTCTTAATGCAAGCAAGAGCCTGCCTTGTCACACTTAGGCAAATCTGCTATACTTTCTGCTTGCACAAAAACTGTGCACTTGGCCTATACAAGCTAAACACTTTTGTTGCATGATTATTAAAGGTTCTTTGTACCTAGCTCCAAAGCATAAACAAGAAAGGCACAGAAATGCCAATAAAAAGCCATAATTTGCTATGTCACACCTACGTAAATATCAGGATCTTCAGTGTGGCAATTCCAATGGGAATATTCAGCTCTGTTCAACTATACTTACCACCTGACTATGTTTATAATCTCACAGCAGTTGTCCCCATTCAAAAGCACTTTTCTGTACTTCTGCAGCTCCAACATCCTCCTGTTTGTCAGAACAACACATCTATCATTTTGTAGTCATTTTTCTCTCCTACTACTCTGAGTATTTTGCCAAGTCCTGCTGATTCCCCCTTTACAATACGTGCTTGACAAATAAAAAAGTCCTTTCCCTCACTCCCTGTGGTTGAAACCTTTGTCTGAGCTCTGATCATCTTTCTTCCGAAGTTCCTAAGCTACTGCTACTTCCTCTGTTGCTTTTTCTAATTCCTACTTGGTACTCCCACAGTCGCTACGAATCATTTCCACAAAAGCATTTCCTTTTACAAACCACGAATCACCTCACTAGCTTCCTCCATCCTAGCAAGCAAATATTTCCAGTTTTGCTTATCCTATTCTTTCTGATATTTCTGATTTTTCTTTTGATCCTATATTCAATTGTATTGGCACTTCCAATCTGACTCCATTCTGGCATTGGTAATGCAAAGTCATTTCCTGCCCCCTGCAGCAAACTTCCAGTATCTCCTTCCCAAAACATATCACTACCATACATATCATTATTCTACATACATCCTTATAGGAATATTTTTTTTCCCAAGAAAAGTTGGGTTTGAGTATTCCTGAACCAAACAACAAGAACTTCTGCACACAGCTTTCAATACAGCCTGTGCGACAGGCTCACATTAGAACTTCACAGGGAATTAAATACTGTAATTTCTAGCTTAATGCAGCTGATCTGCTACATAAAGGTCCTCCTACACAGTAAGCTCTCTCATGCAGAGATTTTGTCTTTGTTCTGACACTTTGCTGAGAACACGTATGTCTTTAGTTCGTATAATATAGGACATTTATTCCTTGTAGAAGCAAAGTAATTCCCTGCCTTTCCCTTCGTTCCAGAAATGCAAACTATCCTCCTTCTTCCCCCCTCAAAAAAAAAAAAAACAACTAATCAACAAACCTCTAATTAAACTACATGAATTGAATCGTTAGCTTGCCTGGTGGCAATAATTTTACAGCTCAGGGGATGGGACATGCTTAAAATGGAATGTTACTTTTACAGGGAAAACATTTAAATTTGTTCTTCAGATAGACAATTTGAAGTGGTCTAGCCTTTATAAAATTGTGTATTCACAATAAAACATAAATTTATCTTCTTGTATTCTAACTAAGCTTGTAGTTTCAAACTAAGCTATTTGTGCTTTACCAAAAAACACCCCACCAAAAATCTTCTGTATATGACACCGCCCCAAAACTCCAATGATTGGGAAGGCTGGCAAGGATCCAACAACTTTAGAAAACAGTTGGACTTAATGATCTTAAAGGTCTTTTCCAACCTAAACGATTCTATGAAAACAAGGAGGGCAGGAGTGTTCCCCTGTTCTACGGCAAAAAAAAAAAAAAAAAAAAAAAAAAAAGTGCAGCGTACAAAGTCACTTCTTTGTAACTGGACTGGAGTTCAAAATACTTCAGTTCTACTCCCTGTCTGGACCCTTACAATGTAGTGCAACTTCATACAAGTCACATCATTGAATATCTCTGTGCTCTATCTTCATATACTGCGTGTGGACTCTTCGTGATTTTTAACAAAATATGGTTTACTTGCCAAAAGACATAAGCACTCCATATGCGAAGACACGGCAGTTAAACAACAGAGTCACCTGAGCACAGTCTTGTTTATATGTGGCGTTTTTCCTGAAAACTAAACACATCTGGCTCCCTTGGTATTTATTCTCTGGGGAACAAATTTTAATGTTTGCTGCTCTCAGTCAATATACATCTCACAAAAACACATCTATAAAAGACAGAAAACTAGCCTAAGATCCTGGATATGAACTCCACACTACTCAGAACTAGTTCAGATATGTTTAAATAAGGCACACCTTTGGATCTCAGTTTAGACAGAACCACATTCAACAGTCCTGAAACCACAGCTGCATTTCACCCTTCCAGCCCCCTTGCTCTCCTTGCTGCAAACCTGATTATTGTACTCTGTGGCATGCTCTTTATTTTTTTAGACTTTCTTAATGGCTACCCTTAAACAGCCACTTTTGACCTGGCTCTCTCCATGTAATGAAATACCTCACACAAACACACCGGAGAGCACATGATACATATTTAACAGAAAATATACAAGTATTTCACTGTTCCTCCATGCAAAGCTTGTTCTGGAACAGAAAGAAAACTTGTTCTTTGTTCTGTGAAAACCTTGGCCCTTCTTCCTAGCATCACTTTCAAATTTCATGCCTTTAGGCTGAAAACATTCCATTTTTCATCAAACCATTTTCTTAAATCTCATATAACACATCTGTCACAAGCTTTTGCTCTGCTCCTTTGAGGTGTTTCTGCAACTCCCACACTCTTGGCAAGAACTGACTCCAGGTACAAATCCAACACCCTCCTTTATTCATCATTGAGGATGTACAATTAACTTGCTTTTTTCAAAGTTGTCGCCTTAAGCTCTGGGTGTTGACTACCCCCGTATGAGGAACTACACCTTGTACAGTGTTGGCCCATGTTTCTGCTTCTTTGGGCTGAGAATTCATAATGAAGCTGGGTCTGTGTGTTGCATAACCTGGCCAACACGATACTGACACCCAAGGTTTGGCACCCGCAAGAGTTGCTGCTAGGTGTGTTCCCCAATTTATTCATAGACTCCATCTTGACATGGAAACTACTTCTCCAAAGCACCACTGATTTATTGCATCAAACATAATAAAGGAATTAAGTTCACAGATGTATGTATGACAATGCACATGAAACACCTAAATAGAATGTGCAACATTCAGTCTAGATCACATTTCACAGGTGCTAAGTTATATTTGCTACAAATCCTGGTTTTAGGATAATGTCAGCCCTTTCCAGTAAATTTTGTAATAAATTATTTGGTCAAGGGAGAAGAGATGGACATTAATGCACGGAAAAAAAATTAAAAAAATCTTATTGCCCAAGATGAGAATTTACTCACTCTGCTTGCATTTGCCAATGTGCTCATCCAGCCCATTGTTTTCTCTAATTTTTGAGCTACTTCTGTGCATCCAGGGAGCGTATCATCATGCAGTTGCACTCCAGGGCCTATGCTCTGCTAAAAAGAAAATAAAAAGTTAACTCAAAGTATAAATATTCTCTTGTTTCCACAGGCAGGACCTCTGAAGTACCGAAGACCTTACTTAGTTACATTATCCACAAAGGGTGCATAGCTTTGGGCAGTCACGTTAGCGGAATTTAGAAGTTCTCATTTTTCAGCCATTAACTCTGGTAATTGTATTTCACCTATGCTTTTGAACAGACACCCACTCTCACCTTCCCAGGTGGGGGAGGTTTGCCTTGATGTGGATTACAAAAAAGGAATTTTTGTAGATAACTTAAGAATTGGTGAACAATGAAGACGCAAGAATTAGTTCAGAATTTTTATCTAATTTAGTTATCAGACTAACTTCTTTATGTAGAATTTACAAGAAATTAAGTCAAATTAAAACCTAGAGATTTAGGAATGGCAGAGCTCACAGAAAGATGAGGAAAATATTAATTTAGTGATACTTATACTGGACTAAGTAGCCTACTAATCTGAGTACTACAGACAGACATTTTAAGAGATTCAGATAATGGTTCTGGTACTATTTTTCCCCCATGATAAATAAGTATATGTACAATATTTATTCTCTGTGTCATTTTATAAAATGCAGCCTTTCCCAATACAGAGCAAGGAGAGAAAAATCAAACTTACCACTGCCTAGCTATTTTTGTATCCTTCTAGAACAGTGGTTGGAAACACAGACAGAAGTATTAATTCATTGAACCAACATGTTCCCTAAAAGCTTTGACCACAGGAAAAACTGTGTGATGGAAATCACAGTCAATACATTTTTTTCTTTTAAACTAAGGTATGCGCCATCAGCGAGCACCCAGCAGCAAGTATGTCTGAAATGGAAGTCTCTCGTAAAAGGGAAGCACACCTCAATATTGTTTCACTCACTGCTGTCCAACAGTGCCCTAAAGAGGGAGAGGGGGGCAAACATGGGCCATTTGTACATATAAAGAGAGTGAAAGCTCTCCTATAATGTTGACAAGAACTAGTATTTCAGGTGCGGTAGTGCAGGTCTGAAAAGCCACAATAACTACTCAGACATCTGAAACTATATCCTCCATAAGAGGCCAAAGTCACTGACACATAGGGCTACTGGCTATACAAGTGCTGGTTCAGCAAACTGAAGTTGCCTGTGGGCTGTTTTAACTTACAGTGCACTTCTTATTTCTTCCAAGTTCTTTTTTTTTTCATTTGTTCTTGTTTATCACTTCCATATTTGGACATATATAACCTTCTTTCTCCAAACACATGGTATTTTCCGAAATACATGCCAAATTCTAGAGAAAACTACTACATTATATAATTCAACCTTCTGAGCTTCTCTTAACCATTTAAAATTCCAGGAAAAGATAAAATACATGGGCTAAATCAGCTAAAAACACAGCTCATAAAAATTTATTTCTGTTCAGCTCTGGAAGTTGATTTTAAATAATGTGCTTTGTTTCAATAAGCATCTGTCGGGTGCATTTCACATATTAGAATTCTTAAAACCCTAATTTTTGAAGATTTTTTTGTTTTATATAGTGTCCTGTAGCACTGCTGCATATAAAACACATAGTTAAACACTGCATAAAAACTATTAGTATACTGCAGACACAAATTACCACATTAATATGCCAAAAGGCTCACAGTAAACATTAGAAAGATGGAGGTATAAAAGAAACAAGAATCCTTGGAATGTAATGAAAGGTGGCGTTATAAACTCCTCACAACTTGCAAACCAGAACAAGAACTATAGTTGTTCTTTTTATGTCTTACATGATAACTTCGTATACTAGTTGCTACCCTTACTAAAAAATATACAGATAAACAAATGTTTTCCCCACAAAAGTGCCTAAAGAAAAAGGAAGAAAAGAAACAAAAAAGGCTATGCTTCCTTCTTTTGTTTAGGTGGGGTGATCTTCAGAAGCACTGAATGCTTGCAAGCATTCAGTATCTATAAAGATCAAGCTGGAAGCACCTGTGTGCTAAAAGACAATGAGGCAAATGGATAGAGAACAATTTCTGTAAAAATGTCTCATCACTGCATCCTTTCTGTAAAAATGTCTCATCACTGCATCCTGCATTCATTTCTGTTACAGAAAGTCTGTTAAATTACAGTACAAGGAAAAATAAATACTTACAGAGGGAGTGTTTCTAACCAATATCAAGTAATTGGTGGCTGATTTAAACGAGTTGTTTTGTCCATATCACTTCATTTTATGAATGCAAGGGTAGAATTCTTAAGAAGTGCACAGCATTACCCAAAGTTTCTCAGGCAAGTCAAAGTCTGTCTTGCAGGGCTGAGTCAGTGTTGCATACTTTGGAATCTCAGCCCCAAGATACAACTAACAAAAAAGACATAGATACTCACCCACGTGCAAGAGCTGCTATGTAGGAAGCTCGTGGGATAAGGCAGGCCCTTGCGGCACTTCTTTACATATCAATGACACATAACTATTTCTTCTCAGGCAGCGTATCTCACAAACACATTTTAGATAAACATAGCCTTCTTTCTATGCAGAGGTGCCAGAGCACCAAACACTACTACACTGCTGCTGCTACATTAAAAATACTGATGTTGACAGTTTTATAGTGTCTATAGGAATAACATCTTAACATGATATTACTTGGAAAGAAAATGGTAATTAATAAACTGATGACAGTACAGATGTTTAAAAAAATCAGACACTTCACTAGCGTAAAAATTATTGTTGGAATGGTACCAGTATTCTCATGCATTAGTCTAAATATTCCCATCACAGGATGAGCTAGCTATCAAGATTGTTATAGCACAGCTGCACCTGCATGGCTTTGTACACTTCCTTAGGGGAATGAATCAAAAAATCACACATAACTTCAGAGTGGCGGTAGGCCTACTCAAGATTATAAAGTGCCATGAAACAGAAGAGTACTTGTAGACAGACGTAAATGAAGGAGTGTGATTTCTGCTCTTAAATATCTGTGCAGTCAAATTAAAAATGTGAATATATTCTGAAAGAAGGTCTCAGTGGAAAGAGAATAAAAAATCCTTTATCTGGGATAATGAGCTGGCTGACTAAAACACCAGAGTATTTTGCACCTTAATGTCAGGCAGAACTTCCATACTGAAGAGCCTCTTACTAGGTAACGTTCCCCTTTATGAGATGGATTAATGGAAACTTAGAGCTGTAACAAGACTAAAGCCAGATAGGGTAAAGTGTTCTACAGTTGTCTTTTTTTCCCCCTGCTTATAAAGAATTCAATAGGATCAATACAATTTGAGTAAGCCAGATCATAATTCTTCCTTCCAAACCTCAAAAACATACCATTATTATTATTTTTCAAAAATGTGTTTGGCTCACAAGAGTGGAAATGCTTACGAAATTTCATGAGAAATCAAAATTCTGTATGCAGAACAAAGGAAGGTCATTTCCGTGGATAATGGAAGACTTACTGCAATTTGCAAATATCAAACATGACAATCCACCAGAAGGAGAAAAGAAACGTAGAAACAGATCTATTTGCTGAGCTGGGGCTTTAGTTTTGGAAGGAAAAGAAACCCCTTCAACTGCATTCTATGCAATTCCAAGCAAATATTTCACAGAAACTCTCCTTTTTTTAATTTATATTTTATTTATATAATACTCTATTTAATGTACTTCTATACTAGCCTATACAGCAAAACATTTACAAAGTATTTGTCAAAAAAATCTACCCTCCCACACATAACTGCCCTAAGGTATTGCAAGTTTAAATAATGAGTTAATCAAACCTACTAAGTAATACGTAAAAGCAGGCATGGCTCTAGATGTGGTTCAGTATGTAATTCTAGTACAGGGACTACTCTTACATATACCCTATAGAAAGCTGAGAGAGTGCAGCTCCCTAAAAGAAAATGCTGTATTTACCGAGTGCTGTGTCTTAAGTGTTTATATATGACATATAACCTACCCACAAAATACATCACCATTGCCAAGAACTGTATTTGACAATATTCTTCCTTCTTATGCAGAGTGATTTGATTCCACAGAGGAGCAAGTAGTGCACAGCTGTTGGGCTATGCCACAGACATTAAATGGCAGTCAAAAAACAGTACTTAGTCCAGAGAGCATAACACAGTCAGTATGAAGTGAGACAGCACGGAATGTTCACACCTGACTTAGGAAATCAGGTACAACCTTTGATGGAGGCCACAAAGCTGCAAGATAGCAACGCAAGAGGAGTGACAGGTCTCCACGGACACGGGAGCCTGGAGCTTGGACCCCTGGCCGTCCACCCCTCCAGGCACCTGACTCCCAACTCTGCTACCTGCAGGGGCAGCTGCTGAACGTTACAAAAAAAAACCACCCCACTTTGGATTTACATGTAGAATAGGGATATAGACTTAAAAAAGGGGTAAGATGTTCAGAAAACTGATGTCACATGGACTTTAACCACGACATCCCCGAAGAGCACACCACGCCCGCGTGCACCAGGCAAGCCTGTGAGGTGTCCCGCCCTGTCCTACTGCTGGAGTCCTGGCTTCGAGGGAGAGAGCGGGGCCGCAAGAGGCAAGCTACCCCAACCGCTGCCTTCCCTTCCCCGGCCGGCGCATCAACACCGCGCCGCTTCACCGCCACTTCCTTCCCGCCACGTTTGGACCGCTGTGGCCTGAGGCGAGAGCGGCCGGGCCGGGCCCCGCCGCAGGCCGCGCCCGCCTCCCCACAGAGACAGCGCCCGACCCCGGCCGGGAGGGCCGGAGAGCGGAGGGCAGGGCCGCCGCCCGACCCGGCCAGGCCCACACGCCCGCCCGCCCCCGCCTTCAGGGGAAGCGGGTCCCGCGGCTCCGCTCCCCAGGAACCCCGCGCCGCCCGGCTCCCCCCAAGATGGCGGCAGCGGCCGGGGTGCGGCGCGCGGCTCTTCCCGCCATGCCCCGCGGGGCGGCCGCGCTGCCTGGAGACCGCCGCCGGGCCGGGCCGGGCCGGGGCGGGGCGAGGCGGGAGGGGAGGGGAAGATGCTGAGGTTGCTGCGGTGCCGCGGGGCGAGGTCAGCGACAGCGGCAGCAGCAGCAGCGCGGCGCGGAGGATGCGGCGGCGGCAGCGGCAGCAGCGGCAGCAGCAGCAGCAGCAGCAGGCGGAGGAGCGGGGAGCGATGCGGTACTGCGCGGCGGGGCCCTGGCCGCATAGCGGGGGTGCCCTCACCATCCTCCTGCTGACAGGTCGGTCGTGGCGGCGTTTCACCGCGGCAAACGGGCACGGGCCTCGCCGGCAGCCGCCGGCCTGCGCCGCGGTGCCCCCCTCTCCTGCGGGCTTCGCGGCCCCTCCCGGCGGCGCCGCTCCCTCCCCGCGCTGCGGCTCGCCGCGCCTCCCCTTCCCCCCCGCTCCGTGCCCCCCGCGGGAGCGGGGTCCGAGCTGCCCCGGCATCCTCCCCCTCCCCGCGGCTCCGGCGGCTTCCCGGCGCGGCGGGGGCGCCCCGAAGGCGGCGCGGGGATGGCGGCCTGCCCGCCCCTCGCCTTTTCCCCCTGCCGAGCGGCCCGCCGCAGCCCGCCCCTCCCGGGGGGAGCCCCGGGCTGGGGGAGCCCCGCTGTGGCGGGGGCGGCCGGGGCGGGCCGGGGGAACGAGGCCTGGCCGAGAGCCGCTGGATGGCGGGGGCGGCTCCGCTCCCGGGGACGGGGCCGGGCCGGGCGGCAGCGCCCGCGGCTCTCCTCCCCTCCCTCGACCTGACAGGGCTGGTGCCTGGCCCCCCTGTTGGGCCATTTTGAGTACAGGGGTATCTTTTGTATCCCCCCCCCCCCCCCCCGAATTATTTCCCAGTTTGACCACTTAATCCCTCCCAGTTTGACCAGTTAATCCATCTGTGTCAGAATTAAGACTGCAGGAAAAGTCTTAATCCTGCTCCCTAATGCATGTAAATAATAGCTCTCATGCAGTAGGCAGGTTTCACACCCACCCACAAGGTTCTTCACACTGAAGTACTCCCAACGGGTAGCACTTAATAGCAGCCCAGCCCAAGGAGTGCCTTTGTGAGACTGCTGCTACCCCAAGAGCAAGTTAGCAGCAAGAAATCGCTCTCTTTAGGTTATTTTGTGGTCTGAGAGGCCAGTGGTGTGTCATCTGTAAGCTAACAGTCTGCTCAGTATCTTCTCAGATAATGTCTAGGTACACTTCTAATACTTCTTTAAATATATGGCCATATGTGTCATAGGATACTGACAGCAGAAGTGACATGAGGCATTGGATATATTAAAAGGTGTAGTTTGCGTCTAAGTGTTAAGTTGCTCACTGTGAGGATAAAACTTTGCATTTGTTGGATGCAACAATCTGCTTTCTCCTTATGTGGAAATTTTTCCTGCCTCTTCTGCCTCCCTCTCCCAAGACCAGTTGTGGGATAGCAATCAAGAAAGAACTAGGACAGTCTTAGGATAAGTTTTTAGTTTCAACTAAGATATTAAGTTTAAAAAAGTTCAACTGAAGTGAGCTTCTAGAAGCTGAGTTGTGAGCTTAATCCACAAGTCATTTCCAGGCTATATGGTAAGGGAAGAGATCTTAAAGTTTTTTAGTGTTAACTTTTCCACTTCAGACGTTTTTAAGCTTGATTCAGTTGGATTTCATTAGTTAAAGCAGCAGAATACACAGTTTGAGACTCATGTAAAAAAGGAAGCATGAGCTTAAGTTCAGTTAAGCTCTTTTAAGAGGTACCTATATAAAATTTATTCTTCATTAAGGTGGAGTTTCATACTATATTCCTGGTCCAAATTCAGGTACAATACAAGACGGCTTGTAGAAGTTGAATGATGCAGACTGTCCCAGGAACTCACCTGAGCTCCCCGCCATCCCCCTTAAGCAAAAAAACCCCACGCTGAAACCGCCTCAGAACAAACAACATTGTTTTTATGGTAGCATCTTCCTGCTTTCCCAGAGCTTGACATCTCAAGACCATGTGAAAGAACTTCCAACCTCATCTACTGGCTCTGAGATGAGCCACAGCCCTGCATGAAAAGTCTTTCTTTTGAATCCTGTTCTTAAGTAGACTCTACAGTACTGAAGCGTTACTTAAAAAATGGAACATATCTTTTGTTCTGTAAGATGAGAAGTAGCACAAGATCCATAAATAGATTTAAGTTCTTCTCTACTAATAGAGATTAGTTTTTCCCATTTCTGTTGTAGCACTTGATCTACAGAAGAAACTTGACATGCTTTTTGTACCTCTTAAAGATGTATGGAACATAAAGGCTTTTTGGAGGAGGCTGGCTGCTGTCAGAAGTCTGGGTTGTCCCCTTCCCACTCCTCCTTACCCTCCCCGTGGCAAAACATTAATGCAAAATCGAGAGATTTCAAGAGATTTAAGAGTTTAAAGGGTGTAAGAACAATATCAGAAGTCCAACATTTGCTCCTAGGGAGCTAATATAGTACTCGAAGGTACTGACTATCAAACACAGGCTGGTGATAATTTTCTCCACTGCTAGAAAAAAATGGGACATTGTTGCGAGAAGTGCCATTTAGGGTTAAGCATTTCTAATATAAACTAGGTAATTGTTCTTTGACTCTAGCTTCACAGTAACAGACATGGTAGACGTGTACTAGATTAAACTAGTAGAGATGTCTGCCATATTAGTTTGGCAGAGCAATGAATTGCCCTCATATTCTGCTTCTGCAGAGAGAGTGGTCATCAAAATGCTGTTTGAATGACTGTGGCTATTTTATGGTTGTTGCCCTGTATTTCTACACTTAAAGAATTTGTTGTCAGTGCCCGTGTTGTCCCTGGAACCCCTGTTTTATCCCAGGAATAGGGAGTCATAGAGCAACGGAGTCATATTCCCCCTTCTCCATAAAGGAGACAAAATGGGGAAGGAGCTCATTATTTCTCACTTCAGAAGCTGTGATTATGTGGTCATGTTAATTTGTCATAAAGCTGCATTGCTGCCAGAAAACATTCTCCTGCCCTTCCACTGGCATTTTTTACTGCTTCCCTTGTGGTCACTGAAGAATTTGTACAGTAATACTGTGAATTGGGTCATCTGGCTGAAAACTAGTCTGCCCACAAACAAAAATTGGTCACTGAATCGATTTACTGACCAGGACTGGTATGGGATCATTTACACTGGTGTGTGCTAGGTGGCCAAGAATGTGCTGGGAATCCCCCCTTTCAGCAGGGCTGTAAACATATGCTGGTTTAAAACAACTGTGAAATCACGGGCTAGGATGGGTATTCAGGAGACTGAACTAGATCCCTGCACTCATCCTGCTGTTCACAGCAGAAGTGCTGTTGGCAACACTCAGCTTCTCAGCCACACCCTGCAGAGGAAGGCAGAACATTTCATGACGATCTAGTGTTTTCAAACTAATAACCATAGCATACCTGCCCTTCTTTCTTTTGTGAGTGCAACCATAAGGGCAAAGAAACAGGTTTTCTTCATACAGGGCTCTGAATCTCTGCCTGTGAAGATGTTGCCTGTCAAGACTTTGTACTAATCTGACATAGATCAATAAGTAAAATATATTGTCAGTGAGTACTTGCTTGAATGAGTAACTGTAGGAGGGAAAAGCTAGCCATTCTGTTAGTATGCATTTCATTACAGAAGCACATTTTATGTATAGGTGGTATAGTTTACATGGAGACATCTTAGAGGTCCTAAAGCCTGGCAATAAGAAGTCAGCTTTATAGCAGGAATTCATCTTCTAGACATAACTTTTAGTGGGTAAAGAAAGGCTTATTTTTGCTCCTTGATGTTTTAGATTTGGTTAGAAGTTCATTAAAGTACTTCAGGAGTTACAGTCACCAAAGTAAAACCCTTTCTTTAGAAGAAAGATTGTTTCCAATCAAACTAAGAAGAGAGAATTTCAAACCTAGACAAGAATATCTATCTTGGTACAGCTTTTGGGCTCTTCTTGAATAGATATTGATAAATTTACAGCAGATGCTATTGGCGTAGGGTGCCTTCTTTTGGCAGAGCTGTAGAAGAAAGGAGGGAGTTGCTAGTTTTGATTACTTCCATAGGAATTTGAAAGAAACAGAAGAGCCAAGAAACCACAGAACAGGTATTAGTTTCCCTCCTAATCAGTTGAACTGCTTTTCAAGCAAGTAGTAGCAAGAAGTAGTAGAAATAGAAGTGCTCTAACCTGAGAAGAGTTTTTACATGGTTATCTTGCTGAAGTGTTTTCCATAGGAAATAGGGTGCTACAGATGGAGAGCTGAAGGTATGGATTCCAGTATTCACTGATAAGTATTGCTGTGTTGGAATTAGTGTGAACATGTTACGTAGGTTGAAACTATACATGGTTTTGTTAACAGCATAGTTATGGCGTTCGTTATGTAATACTGAAAAAATCCGTTTATGTAAACATAGACTGTGTCTAAATGTTGTTACAATTGCAACACAAACCACCAGAATGCCTTTTAAATGTAGATTATTTTTTGCAGTAGTCCAAGTCATGAAGGTGAGAAGTTAGGAAGAACAATCTCGTGATCAGACAGAAATCTCAGCACCTAGAAATCTATGACTTTTCTGAATTCTTTTAGTCTTTTAAACTGATTGCCACCTCAGAAATTTTGAATGTAACTGCTGGCATACTCTGATAGTTTGTATCAAGAGATGGTAGAAATGTAGGGGGCATCCTGGAATAGCAGGCTTGCAGGGTGACCTGGCCATACCCCTTGGTTTAAACTGTGGGCTTGGGGCTGGGCTGCAGGAACTAGCAATGTTTTCTTCACCCTCATGGAAAAGCTGTTCTAATTTGGTTCTCTTGTCAGGCCTGCAGTAGGAGGCAGAATGGTGTGGGTAAATGCTGCTATTAATAAAGCATGAAGTTTTTGTTCTCCCAGTACTTAATTTGCAGCATTCTCAAGAGTGCAAATGCCAAAGTTTCACAGTGAGACTGACAAATGCCTTATTCAGTTACTTTTCTTGAATGATCTTGGAGTAATATTCAGATGTTACAGTAATCAATGGGTAGTAGAGAAACAGGTAGAAAACCATTACCTACTGAACAAAGATGAGTAAGTATAGAGCTTAGAACCATTTCTGGGTTTGATTTGAACTTTCACACAGTTGTAATAAATGGGAGTACAGAGGGACCTGAGCAATCCACAATGGAGAGCTAACACAAATTAATTCCTATTTCTAATCTAGTAGCTGTTGAAGAGGATCTTACCTGTTAGAAAACATCCAGTCTCAATGTGAATTTCCACTGGGAGAATCCACCGTAATTCATAGTAAATTGCTACAGTGATGGTTGTTTATGTATGCATATTAGGTAAGAGAAAGGGGTGTGGAGGTTGGAAGAGGAGGGAGAGTACGTGGTGGTACAACTTCTGCCTCCTCTAGTGGATGATGTGACCAACTGGGCGATGTCTCGGTGCGGACACCAGTGGATCCTCAGTAACTGCCTGGGTACAAGCTCTGATTTGAGCTGTGGGCTAAGCACCTCGCTGCAGATGGTTCCCTCTTCACAGATGTTTTATTTCAACTCGGTGGTGTCAGTTTCTAACTGTTCTGCTCCGCAGTTCTCAGCAGCCCGTCAGAAATCTCTGCTGTGTATGGACCTGTGCGTCCAGCTCAGGATGCAGGGAGGACTCTGAGCCAGATACGATATGTGGTAGAGGAGTGCACGGGTAGTTTTTTGGAGCAGGGTTGTGCAGTAAGAGAGTAAGGGGTAGTGGAAGCATGGCCCAGGGTCCTTGTCTGTGGCATGAAAGTAACAAGCGCGTGTTTAGGTCAGCTCCCAGGTGAAGGTGGAGGTGTGGGAGAGAGGGGAAATGCTGGGTTTTGCAGGCCAGAGCTGTGTGCCGCATTAGTAGTGAGAGAGATGGGCTTGAGGTTCTACTTCAAAGAAGCAATAAGGAAGATAGGTAAGGGTGCAGGATGGTGTGTGGATGTTAGAGTACAGTAAAGGAATGGGGAAGGTGAAGTTGGTCCGTGATACTTAGTCCTTTTCTGATTGTGAGGTGGGCAGAAATTGTTGTGGGTATCTTATTTGTTAAATATTCTGCTGTTAAATATTAATACTTAAAACCTTTACATAAAACCTATGCAAATATAATTAAAGAAAGGGGAAAATAGAATAAAATAATACAAATATAATTTATATTTATAAAATGGTACAAATATAATTAAAGAAAAATAAAAAAGATTAAGGAAAATCAAATTCAAGATTAATTAAAGAAAAATATAATTAAAGAAAAGAAAAAAGAAAACACTGTGGATGTACTTAACCTGGGCATGTTCAAGTCGCAGGCCCAGAGCTGAGTTGCTCCTGCTGTTAGAAGCACTGGTGGGTGCTCCAGCAGCTGTGGCAACACGTGTAACAAACTGAAGAGCCTGACACTACGAACATTTTTCTCAGCGTAAGTACAAGGCTGATGAAATTAATTCTAAACTGTCTCTTTGATAAAATGCATAGTTTGAATCTCTGCATTCTGTGGTATAAGGCCTCTTTTGTCACCCTTTAATCGTATTCGCAGATCTTCCCTGAGCTTTCTTCATGCTGTCACTATGCTTCTTGAAGGCTCTGTATAAGTACTAGACACAGTATCTCAACAGCGATCATATCTGTGTCAAGTACAAAAAATAAAATCTCCTTGTTCCTCTTTGATGTTGCTGTTTACATATCAGCCGTTCTAACCAGTCTTCTGCTGAAAGCTTTGTTCAGCCCGGTATTACGTGACATATGTCCCTAGTTTTTTTGTCAAAGTTCAGCATCCCTGAAGTGCGTGCTCTGTAGTGTGCATGTGGCATGCCGCCTTTGTTCCTGGGTTCACATTTATATTTTATTCTATTGAAGTGCACATCACTGATCACCTTTTACCAAACAGTGCAGACTATTCTGTGTTAGTAGCATGTCATCTCCATTATTTGACAATCTCCTAGCCTTTGTTTTTACCTGCAAAGTTTATCAGTACGTATTATACATCCAGTTCACTTATATATATATATATATATATAAAATAGATAAAGCCAAATTGCATAAGGCCAATGCCAGAACCTTCTGAGGCCCACTAGAAATCTCATATAACAAACTAACTATCCAGTAGCCCTATTCTCTTGCTTGTGACTGCCATTCCTGTGGTATAAGCTGTTGAACGGGCAGTGTGCTCCTGAATTGTTTCAATTCACACCCGTTATTTGAAATCGAATAGATGGTGACGTATATTTATATTAAAACATCACACTGTAAACTGTAGGATCTGAAAACAGGCACACTGGTTGCTTTTCTAGTTTCCCTGTGAAATGGAGTGTAGGCGTGGAGAGGTGGACAGGTAACCTCTTTAATCCCCACAGCTAAACCTAGCACAACTTGTGAACCCAAATCAAGACACTTACTGATCATTTATATTAAAAAATACATCTTGGAATTTGTCTTTCTTTTCTTTTATTCCATTTAAATATGCTAGAATGATTTTATATCTAGTTTCTCAATCAAAGTGTTAGGTGATATGCTGTATAGCTAAGGGTAACATGTCATTACTGCTATCTTTACCAGAAAAAACTTGTGGGCTCATCAAAAGTGTCTGAAAAGATGCATTAAATCCTTGTTGACTGTGATAAGTATAATACTCTTCTCCATCTAGTAATTCAGTAATCAAATCTTGTATTAATTGTTTTGCTTGGTGCTGGTTTGTAGCTGACAAGCCTCTGATTGCCCAGCTCATCCTGTTGAAACATTGGAACAACTTTGTTTTACCTTTTTGGAATTTCTTGAGTGTTCAAAGTGTTACACAAGATTTACACTAAAGGTCATATGCAGTACTGAGTTGGATAATCCCTAGGATGTTATTATTTTAAGACTTGCAATGTATGCAGACTAATTCAGCAGAGAGAGTTGTCTGTCTTGCAACACAGGTGTAAAACAGTGGATGTGAATAATACCTTTTTGTTAAATCAGATCCTTTGTATATTGAATATCTAAAGAAACTTAATAGAAATTTATAATTTAGAAATGTTATTTTCTTGGTATGGTAATTTGAATGCATAATTTGTTTATTATGCTTCATCCTCAATTCAATTTTAGGTGTTTTGTGTAAATTGTCATTAATAAATGGCTCACTCACATGCATAGATTGACTGTTTGTATCTTGACTACTGCTTAAGCCAGATCTGTTGGGCCTCCTAAATTCTGTTCGGAGAATGCGGTATCAGTAATGTAATAGCTGAGCAGTGTAACTATGTCAGCAAAAGTTTCCACAGATATTTAAGCTTCTAGTGTAAATGATATTTGCGAACTTTGTTTGCCAGTAAGTGTTCATTTCTTCCTGCAGACTGGTGTATCTGTACACAAGTACTGCTACTTGATGTTTCTGATATTGCTATTTTTACAAGGAAGTTAAGATGTTAATCTGGTAACGTCTTTTAACTGGGGTTTGACATGAGTTCTCGCTCCCAAACTATTTTGAAAGAAAAACAATTTATTATGGTCACTTTCCCTTTTCTACCATCTGACTGCAGTTCCTTCCCTCCTCACTTTCAGTTGGCATGTAACTCTAGAAACAGCTGATATATCTATTATTCATCACAGAAGAAAGGGAACAAAAGAACAAAAAGTGGGAAGTGGGGAGGGAGCTTTCTCAGGCGGTTCTGCTGCTGGTGAAATGGATTCTTTCTGTCAGCTCCACAGCTGCTTTCTGTGTTCTGTAATCATTTGCTCCTCACCACATTTAAACTTTCTTCCACCTTCAGCTGCACTGATCCAGCTGTTTTCAGGCTGTGTTGTAGCTATGTGGGATGAAGCAACCATTTTTAACTGGTTCTTTTTTCAAACTTGGTTATTGGTTACGCCTGCAAGGCAAGGCGATCAGCTCCTTGTGTCTTTGTATAAGCAAAGCATCTTTATACATGCAAAGCTGTGCTCTTGTTTACATTACTTTCGCTACTTTGGCCAAAATATACTGTGCCAGTGAAAGTAACTTTAGATATGTGTTTGCCTGTATATGAGGTTTTGCTAGGACAAATATATTTATCAGAGAATGTTCTTCATCATCTTTACTATCAGTATAATTATGTCAGCAGAAGTATCTGCAGAGGTTTAAGCATTTAGTGTAAACTTAGCTTATTTGGAAAAATGAGTGTCAAAAGGTGGCTGCCAGAAAGATTATTATATGTTTATATATTCAAATCAAACACCACCATATTTTTTAACCTGAGGTTCCTAAACTCTGACTAAAACCAAAACCTGGTTTAGAAGGCATCTGATCCCATCTGATACTTGGTTTGTGGGACTCTGTTGATCTGACTAATTTTTTTTTTTTGCATTTGTTTTATTCTGAAAAGCTTTTTTGTTAAGCTCTGCTGATGGCAATAATGGAACAGTTAACTGGACGACTAAGCAAGCCCACAGTTATATTATCAGCAGAATAAAGGCTGTTGAGAAGAATGGTGAGTTTAGGTTGTAAATTTAAATCCCATGTTGGTTCAGTCAAATCTGCTTTTAATATTACTCTTGCTTTTTCAGTCATGTCCTTGTTTTAGGAATAAGGTGTTATTTCAAGGTAAGTAATTTGGAAAACTTTACATTTCTTCAATCTTTTAAATATTCACAGACCTGCGTGTCTTTGTGAGTCTTCCCCAACTTTTCCTGTTCCCACAGCTTTGCTTGAAATAATGGCTGCTTATATACCTAATATTGCACATTTTCTTATCATGGCTGGTTGCTTGGAGATACCTCTGCAGTTTGCTTAATACAATAACTTGTCTGTAACAATTTAAAAAAGTCTTCATATATGTATGTAAAAGGAGTATTTTACTGTCATTTATGCAAGTATACATAGAATATTTTAGCTAGTGTACACCAGCTGAGAAAAGGCTTTGCACTGATTGCCCATCCAGGCAGGCAACCTGGACTGGCCCCCAAATCAAGTTAATTTTGGGATTATACTTCATCTGCTGAAAATCAATGGGGAGACAAACCATTGAAATTCCCAGAAAAAATTTCCAGGTGGATTTTTTTCTGAAGATCATCAACATACAGGCTTCAACCAACATAGTAAATCTTCTGAAATTTCTGGAGGTGGGTCATGTGCATCTGATATCAGCCTCCAGCCCAGAGTCTGTTACAATCCTAGCTGAATTCCTCACTGTGCCCGTGTTCAAGACCTACAAGAGCAACAACTGGGACAGTTTCTGTACATGTTTCAAAAAGAGAGATGCGTGTTTTCCAACCTTCAGTTCCTAATTAATTTATGACTTTCCCAATCTTCCGAACTTCTGAGCTTTCTGCACAAATATATATATCTTGGGATCTGCAGAAAGTCCTCCAAGGGATCTGGAAAAAAGAAGGAAGAAAACAGTGCTGTCAGGGTAGCTGATGCTGTCTTTTTTTCCTAGCAGGGATCTGTTGTGATCTTATGTAATTAAGATTTTTAATTTCCCATGGTTAGTTTTACAGCAGCCTTTCACAGCCCCCAAGATTTTATCTACCACAGGCATTGCCCAGGCAATTCACATCTGGCAGCCTGCTGTGTTAGATTAGTATCTAGAAGTTGGTAAGTATATTCAGCTGCATCCCTAGATCACCTAAGATGATTATACATTCATCTCCAGTTTCAGGCAGTCTTATGAAAATAATTGTGGGTTTTAAAAGCTTCTGAAGAAAATAGCATTTCACTTGTTTAATCATAGAAAAGCAGTGATTGCTGTAGTGGGCTGAAGACTCATTGTTTTCCTTCTGGTTTTGAAGGAACTTCACAGGGGAAAAAGAAGAGGGCTTCTCTGACAAGGGGGGCGAGAACTTGCAAATTCTTTATCTCCATACTTGTGTCATTACAATGCGTTTGTCATTATAGGATAAAAGAGGTTTGTGGGTTTGTTCCTTCTGAGAGGCATTTTTAGGCTTCCACCAAGATCACTGTTTCATATCTGCATGAAATCCTTATTGATATGTTTACTTCAGCAAGAGAACATCTCGTTACGTGGAATGGGCAGGCGTTTAGTGGTGACAATAGATTTCCTCTAACAGACAAAAGAAATATATGGATTTTTTTCAGTAACTGCTGATTCTATTATCCTTCTTCCTTTCTAAAACTGTTGCTTATGGAGAAAATATACATTACTTTTTCCACTGTTCTTCCTATTTGAAATGAATTTTCATTGTAGAGTCAAAGCATCAGAAATGGAAAAATGGATTTGTCTAGATATTTGACACATTGCCAGCCAGCCAGCCGCCATATTTTTGTCAGCTTTTCTGCTCTATTTATGTTATAAATTACTTTTTCAGCTTTTCTTGAAAATATTTTAAAGGAAATTCATTAGTTTCCTTGCTCGATTTACAGCTTATTCACAGAAGTAAGTGCAAAAGTTTTTTGGGTCATCAATTTACTAAGTTTAATTATACAAATCAGATAGCCATGTTACTGTACTTAAATCAAGTCTACGTAATTAAAATTACAGTAACTGGTTTATTAACCACACAAAATTGTAATAAACTATTTAAATTTTAGAATCCATTTTAATTTTGTCTTTAAGATAAAATTTTTAGAAAGATATTCTCTTCAGTATGGTGTTAAAAGTGGTTTCCAAAAGTGGGCAAAAGCAACTGCTGTGGAATTTGATCAATAGTGTATCCAGAGCTTTGGACTATTAATTCTGCAATACCAGGCTCGAAGAGTGGGAAGTATGGAACTAAATGTAGAGGTCTACATTACAGCTGTCTGCATCTCCTCTCAGCTGCCCCTGCAGTCAGTGGAGACCTAGTCAGTGTAGTCAGGAATGTAGGACATGATTCATCTCATTTTACAGGAGAAATCAAATTAATCAACCCCTAGAAGCGCCTGTTTCTTCTCCACTGACTATAAAAGGAACCTAACTAACTCAGTGGTGGATGATGTTTGCGTAGGCATCTAAAATTAGGTGAGAGAGATTCCACACGGAGTACGTGGTGCGAGGGATAGAATGTCTGTGATTAATGCCTAATTAGCAGTGGCTTTTTAAGTGGATCTCAAGTAAGAAGGTTGGTATAATGATAAGGCTGGAGAAATTATACCAGGATTAGAAAATTACATGAGCTTGATCCACATTTCAAGTGTATCTTACGTATTGATCCAAGTGTTGAAATGAGCCCTTTTATCTTCTAGGTGGTACAAGTTTGTTCCTGTCAGTTTGTTGCAATGACTGAAATCTCTTTTGGAGTCACTTTTCCCACTGCCAGTACCCCCATGCTGTATGGCCTATAGTCTTTGGTCGGAGATGTGACTTCTCATAAAGTTCCTTTCAGTTTAGCAAGCAAGGCAGGTAGCTGTGTGCCTCTATCTGTGACTTATCTTTATTTACCACTTGTGTAATCCTCATCTCACTGACAAAATTTATCAGCAATTATTGATTCTTTCAGGGCATCAACTTACTATTCCATATTACTATTGAATTTTAATATGACCTACAATCAGCTCTGTTAAGACACCATGAGAAATGCTTATTAGATCAGTATTCTGCATTTATACTTAAATTTTCAAACTTGTCGATAAGGTGCTTTCCTATCCATTTAATGGATCATAATGACTTTTTTATTCTACTAATTCATTAAAATGTTTATATAGTACTGCATCAAATGTGTTATACCTAAGTTAAGATTTGCTTTTATGAACTAAATTTGTAATTACATAAAAAACAGCATATTGCTTTTACATATGCTAGTTGTTCTGAATTAAGTTTCTTTTAGGTTTTTAATTCTGAGTCCTGTAAAATATGGCTTCATATTTTTGTTTGGAATCAGTGACACCTGACTGGCCTATAATTGCCCATGAACTTCTGTTTTATCCTTCAATACAAGCACAACATCTTCAATAATGAGCTCTCTAACCAGATTTTTGGATGTACGTTATCTGAACTTGCTGGTCTGAGAAAGAAAGTGTAGCTTTAAGAACTCATAGAAATCCTCAGCTGAAGTGAATTGTTTTGTTCTTTTCTGCACAAGAATTGAAAAATCTGCCATTTCCATTCAGCGAAGAATCAGTACCATTGATTGGTAAGGTTCCTCTGTATTTCTCATGTTCCATGTTCCTTATTTTTATGTAAAATATCAAGAAAACATGATTGTATCATTCATTTAATGTATTTTTGTTCATGTAATAATACAAATAAATCAACTATAAAATTACAATAGCCTCCCTAGTAGTTTTTTTTTTTAATTGCCATAAAAATAAAGAGCTTGTGCAACTTCTGAAATCCTAATATAGCTGGGTTTGTTTATTGTGGTGTTGGAGGGGATCCTGTTGGGCAAAGAGAGGGTTTGCTCTGTGTTCTGTTCTTAAATCCATGCAACCTTTTAAAATACTTATTAACAAGTATCTAATATTTGTTACTTTCCTTCTCCCAGATTGCCCACATTGCTGTTGAAATGCATGCTGTATTATCTAGAGCATGTCTCATTTTTGCTTTCTTCTGTCTCTTATCTTTCCTTCTGCTTTTCAGTGTACACGATTCTGTCTAAGGTGCACTCTGATCGGAATGTATACCCTTCTGCTGGAGTTCTTTTTGTTCATGTTTTGGAGAGAGAGTACTTTAAGGGGGAATTTCCTCCTTACCCAAAGCCTGGTATGGGATGCTAAGATCTTCCATATTATATAAAAATGCAGAGAAAAAAAAAAAATTAAAAAAAATTCAAGTCTATTTAGCATACCTTACAAAGGACAGTTTTTAGTTTCTACTGAAATATCTTTAAATGAAATAAAATTTGTGATCCTACAAGTTTAAAATGTTCTGGTCTGTGATCATCATTTGTGAAAGGATGCATATAACTGTGTATTGTGAAAAACTTAGTTAATAATTTGGGAAGGCATAATAATAACTGAGATTAGGAAGTATACCTTTTCTTCATTTTTGCATTAAATATGGAATCATGGAAGTTTAATAATGATGTCTGTTAAAAATGCAACTTATCACTGTTTCAGGCATAGTATGTATCAGGCTATATGAAGGAGCACTTTGAAAGGATATTGTAAACTTGAGACAAAACAGAAGATTAAATCAAATATGAGACTACATAATGATGTTTGCTTTCATTTAAAACAAATGCTTCTTTGGATTCAGCCTTCTTCCTATCTTTAGGAACAGTTTAATGTTAGTAAGCGATTTGTTTTTAGGGAAAAAGCTGTGATTTCTTAAGTATGGTGTTTTGATGTACACCTAAGGCAAACCTAAAGGATTGATTGGTAGCAGGTTAGAATGTGTATAAGCAATCTGGAGGGGGGAAGAGAAGGAGAGAAGAGAACATTGTGCCCCACATGCTTATCAACAATGAAAAGGAATAATAAATATATAAATATATCCTACTTACATAAATATCACTATCCTATTTTCCTATAAAAATAGGAAAACCCTGTATGTACAGTGCACACATAATCAAAACCTGTTTCATTAATAAGCTTTTGAATTGATTTGAGAGTACTATTTTCAAAACTCACTTTAAAGAAAAAATAAGCTTCTGTTAGCATTGGTTAAATTTTGTCATGAATAAATTCAAATGTTTTAAAAATTTCCTCTGCTTGAAAAATTGATGTTTTTCCTGACGTGTGTACCCAAGTCTTCGTTTCATGTCACAGTGACTGGCAGAGTGAAGTTTGCCTCTGTCCCAGTTTTCTCCCGATTTTGGCACATAGATAGAAGGAACCTGGAAATTTTGCTAAAGATGGATTGTCTTTCAACTCCTTAGAGCCTCAGCTTGTCTTGACATTCACGTGATTCAAAGGCATTATGAATCTGATGTCAGATACTGCTGAAATTCTTGTACCCATAGATGATTGTGGTCGTATCAGAAATTCACTGTAAGGCCAGCTGTTACTGTGGTCCTTTTATTTTTGTCTGCTGTGCTGGCTTATTAGCATGGCCTACCTTGATGAAGGGCAAACCAGAATGTATCACAGGTGGCTTTCAGATTTTTTCCCCAAATCATTTGTGATCCTGGGAATTTTATCATGAATGCGATAGATTAGATTACTGGGGCATCCCGAGGGAATTGCGAGGAAAGTTGCATTACACCCTGGTGCTGGTTTGGTGTGGGTTTAGTCCCTTTTATCCACAGCCAGATGTGTAAATGTGTACCTGAGCACTAGTTACCCTTTGGCAACAGGTCTTAGTCTCTTTGTTCCTCTGTGGAGGAGATGACAGCTGTTCTTTCTTCACTGGGCTCAGTTTCTGCCTTCTGTGCCAGCCTGTCGTCTTCTCTTGTCACTTGCCCCACAATTGCTGCTGTTGCCATTTCAAAGCCGAGTTGGAGAAGCGCAGTGCAGAAGTGACTGTGCAGGCTCCGAGCGGATGTGCCCGAGTTCTGTGCCTCAGCTGTAAGGTTGCTCATGCCTCAATGGTGAGGATCTGCTAGTGCCTGCAAAAGCTAAAATAAACAGAAGCCAAATCCAGCCATTTGTAAGAGTATCAGTAAGAACCATGAGAACTGTTGTACTGGTTTAACTTTAGGGGCTTTCAGAAATTGCATCTGGACCATTGTATCTAGTAGCCATCAGTGGGTCCTTTTTGAATCAATTTGTTCTCTAAAGAAAACCTACTGCCAGGCTGTTGGTGCTGAAGACCTGTATGTATTTCCTGATGCTAAGAGAAGCTTTCAGACATTGATTACACAGCCACTCTTTACAGTAAGCTCCCCCCAGCACACTGGGTCTCCAGAGACATTATTAAAAACACAAGTAAAAGAAGAGGTTTTTGGAATTAAAGGACTGAGACCTTTGTGCTTTTGTCAGTAAGGAGGTTAGATGTTCCAATTCTAAGTGGAACTGAGCTCTAAAAATCAGACCTAGTAGTTAATTGAGTGCAAGCACACAGAGTTAGCCAGGACTCCAAGAAGTACAAGCACATTCATCTCTGCAGTTGGTTACAATTTTCAGATATGAATTTCTTAATCCTTACAAGTGCTGAGTAGGAGTTCACATATTTCTAATATGGTGAAGGTTAGCAATGTTTTGGGTTTTGTTTTTTGGTTTGTTTGGGGGTTTTTTTTTAATGTTTGGAAGACATAACTGAAAGACAGAATAAGATTTTTCTAATGGAAACGTCAAAATCAAAGTGTATAGTGTTTTCCTGTAAATAACATAATTTTTCTTGTCTAGGTGAAATAAGTAATGATCCTATAACATTTAATACCAACTTAATGGGTTACCCTGACAGACCCGGATGGCTACGCTATATACAAAGGACACCGTACAGTGATGGAGTGCTGTATGGCTCACCAACTGTAGAGAATGTGGGCAAACCAACCATCATCGAGGTATTTACTTTTAAAGGTTCAAAAAGATTTATTTTGTTTTAGAGTATAAGATTCAGAATTCTCAACAAGCTTTGCCACTTCTTTTTGAAAAGTTAATTACAGTTAAAAAGAAAAAGGGAAGATTATAAGGCAGGGACAAGGACTTGCGAAATTAACATTTTCTCTTTTGTACCATTGTATGCTCTTTTGAGAGACAGCCAAGTTGTATGACATTTCATATTTTACTTTTAAGGTATAAGTAGTAAATAGCAATAACCATTTAAGCTTAATATTCCTAGATGAAATGCCTTTAGATTCTTGTCCTTCATCTTTCTGAGAGGCATTTCATTTCAGTAAATTATGAATATGTTAAAGTTGTATTCAAAATATAGGGGGGAAGAAACCCTTTATAAACAACTGTACTTGAAGAATATCTGACTTTATAACATCCTATCCTAAATATGGGCCAGACTTTTCCCCACTGGAAAATATAGTGTTCAGTCAATAGACAAGTTTTGGATTTGTTTTTTTTTAAATTAAATTGTTTTTCATCAAATATTATCTCGTTTGTTATTCATGTTTATTGATTTAATTTTAATTAGCACTTAAGTGTATTTAATTCTATTCTTATAAGTGTAACAATGACAAACCCACTACTTTATTTAGCTATCGAAATGTTTAAAAGCACCAATTATTCATTGGGCGGCAAGCGAAAGGGGAAAAGGACTATATTTTCCACCATGCATATAATAGACAGCAGACTGAATCAGGCACTGTGTGGTTCACAGTGTTAAGGAAAATCTGCTCATTAACTTGCTCCAGCCATTTTGCTGCTTCAGCAGTATATTTGTCTTAAACCCTTGATGAGTTTATTTTTTTTCTAAATTGCATTTGATATGCTTGTTCTTCCTCAAGAGTGACATCTCTAAATGTTAAGTTATGCTGTAGATAATTTCGCCCATGCTTAATTCTATATACATGATTCAGTTTTGATTCCAGCAGGACTAATCACGTCTGTAAAATTAATCATGTGCAGAAGTACTTGCAGACTCTGCTTAGCTTTCCATAGAGGAAACTTATTTAAAATTGCTAAAATTGCCTTTTTTTTTTTAAATGGCATGTGCTTTTAGATTCTAGGATCTATATCAAGACCTCTATTATAAGCATGGCCCCTAGCCTGTATTTGAACTAAATCTTGCCTAGTGTACAAATGAATTCATTGCAGTCCCCTGTCAGTTGTGGCTTTTAAATTAATTCTGTAGTACATGAGGAGGGCAGATTGCATTTGATCCGCTTCCTAGTGCCTTCTGAGAGGAGTGGTTGCATATTCCTGGCCTGAATATAGCTTTCATTTTGTCGTAATTCCTGAGGTGATGTCATGGGTAGGTCAGTTAATTGGAGGAGACCTCATGATTAGAAGAGCCTAATGTTTTGCATAGCACTGCAACAGAGTGGGTAACGTTCTTCAGCTCAAGCTCCTTTGAAAGCTGTGCCAGGACAGTGTGAGTTTGAATGAATATTCAGCACAGAGGCAGTCTCCACCACTGTCACTATTACTGGGTACCGGTGTGTGCTCCGCGCTGGCAGCTCTCACTTGTGGAGCACGGACTCAAAGTGGGTACTGTCAGGTTCCTGTATAGAGCTTGTACAACCAGAAAGCAAGGTCTTCTAAGTATTAATGTTTAAACTACTATTGAAAAAGATATTTGAAAAATTAACAGAATCGAGGATTTGGAAAATCTCAGGAGTTTATTTTCTATGAATTTTATAATGCAATTGTGTCAGGTAAGCTTTTCCCTCTACACTTAAATGAACCTGCAGAAGATATTCCAGAGTGTTTTCCCTTTTCATTTAAATCCCTTAAAAGAAGTGCAAAATCTATTACTTTTGTTTGTTTAATAATCAGTGTCACAATGCTTTGTAGCTCTGTTTGCTGAGAAGCAACATAGTTCTGTGACTATTGCCACTCCTCTGCCTCTCCTTTGTCCCTGAAATGAATGAACTGCAGTCTAAAATTAGGAAGAAAGTCTCTTTGAATTTGTTTCATGAGAGATTTATGACCTTTCAGGGGGAAAAAAATAGAGAAAATAATACATATTTATACTGATATCCAGTCTCATTCTGTATTTCTTATGAACGAGCACTTAATCATAGTACAACTTTGGAGTACAGTCACCACTGAGGAGTAACCACTTGTGAGCTTTTCAGGCATCCTATACATTTAAACTATAATATTGGTATCCTTACTTGATTTGGTCATGAATCATAGAATCATTTAGGTTGGAAAAGACCCTACGATCATTGAGTCCAACCGTGTATCTAACACCGCCACGCCCACCACTAAATCATGTCCCTAAGCACTATGTCTACACCTCTTTTAAATCCCTCTAGGGATGGTGAGTCAACCACTTCCCTGAGCAGCCTGTTCCAATGCTTGACAACCCTGGCATAAGCTCCCAAAAATAAGTCATGAATGTTGCATCTACCTGCTAGTTTTCAGTTCTACAGTTACAGATTCCATGATTTTTTTTAAAAAACTACTTGCCTTGGAGCAATGCATGTGAATCCATTCATGGAGTATGACTTCAGTGGGGCTAGAGCTAAAACTAAATCCCAATCCCAAAGATTAGAATTGCTGGGATCCCAACACTCTTTTCTTTAAATATCTCCATCTAGTTCAGTTCCTTAGGAGCTATCAGTGAATGTAGATCTTACAGTATTAATGGAGGGTGGAAGGGGAAATGGAGAAACCAGCCTCTGCTTATGGTTGTTCTTAAATCAAAGATAGCAGAAAAGAAAGAATACCCATGTATGGCAGAACACTTTTATCTGGACCAAAATATATTATATTCACATATATCTCTTGGATAATTGTATTTGGTTATAGACTGGTTGAGAAAATTACAGTATCCTGACTTGAAGATAGTACTGCATCAAATAAATTCATCTTGCCTTTCAAATTTCATATTAATGAATGTTTATACATTTCAAAATAAGGAGGAAAAGCTTTTAAAAGGTGATAAGTATTTCTAAATTATCAATCTAATTTTCACTGATGCTTCATTTACCCGATTTTCATATTTGCATTGTTGTTTTGCAATCATATCTTTTTTTTTTCCCTCTAGATCACTGCATATAACAGGCGTACCTTTGAGACAGCAAGACATAATTTGATCATTAATATAATGTCAGCAGAAGGTACGTACAGAAAATAGCTTGTTGTGTTTTGAACTGAATAAGCGAAAACATCTTATGGGCTCTTGTTCTTTTAAGATTAAAAAATTAATGCAAAATAGTTGTCTGGTGTTCTAGCCGAATGTGGGGGCACAATGGGGAAGTAAGAGAGTTTTCCCTCTTTTGATTCAATTTGTTATTTTTATCTAAATTATTTCTGTCAGGTAAGACTACTATTCCTCATTCATAAAAAACAAGCATGTTTGCTTTTGTAATAATGAATTTAATTTTTTTTCCCTGTCTTTTCAAATGGACCTTACATGAATGATTTTACTCTCTTCCTGCATGTTGTTTAGCTTGCTTAGTTCTGCATGTTCTTTATGCAGAGAACAATTGTATAGGCAGATTCAGAAAACAACAGATTATGGTGTATATGCACATTTCAATTTAAAAAAAAATTAATAGTTTGTGTCCTTAAAATTAGTTCTCTTCATCGTACTTATATATTTATAGTCTGGAGTATTGCAGGTTGGAATCCATTGTCACTGCAGATCAGTTTTGACCCCAAAATTAGCATGAATGCAATTTTGCCTGTTTAATGAAGATTGACCAGCTGAGACTCTTTTCCTCAAGTCCGCTCCTTCATCTCCCAGTTGCTTTATAAAGAACCAGTGGTTTTCAGCTTAAGTAACAGCTAATAGTACTAACTATTTAGTTAAACATAATCACATTATGTTCAAAATGAGCTGGTTCAAATACAAGATTTTTGGAAAGGTGTATCAATCTTAATGTGGTATTACATTAATCATTACTTCAAATTCTTTGTTATGAAGCCTTTGTTTAAGGCAAAACTCTTCCTTTTTCGTCACAACTAGATTTTCCTTTACCATATCAAGCGGAGTTCTTCATAAGGAATATGAACGTAGAAGAAATGTTAGCAAGTGAAGTTCTTGGTGACTTTCTCGGAGCAGTAAAAAATGTGTGGCAGCCAGAACGCTTGAATGCTATAAACATTACTTCAGCCCTCGACAGGGGAGGGAGAGTTCCACTTCCTATTAATGACATGAAAGAGGGGTAAGCATGTGTGTCAGGCTAATGTTTTTGCTTTACTCTTTTTTTTTCTTACTGAAAAGCTTAATATTTTTTCAGGTTTTCTAGAAACTTTGCAATTGCTGTTTTCTATTTTGGAAATCCAGATTCGTATTGGATACGTAAAGTTTACTGATGTTCCAAGCCCCCGTTATACCGTGGGTTTATCATGTTAGATACCATTTCAACAGGTGACAGTTGCAATATATTGATTTTACAATCCAAGGATACTAATAAATTCCATTAATTATAAAACAGTTGGTAGTAAATATGCTTATTCTGTAATTCCAGTCTTACTTCTGAGCAGTTGTTTGGCATGCTTTTCAAGTATTCAGTAGTTCCCAATTCACAAAACTCAAAATTTTGAAACAAGGTGTGATAGAGCATAGGTTACAAAGCTGGTTAGATTTCTAAGAGCATTTAGCATGTAACAGTGTCATTTGTAGCTGTACTCTTACTTAGTGAAATTTAGTTACGTGCTTCAGGAGCACTGTGGACTTTAATCTGAAAGTGATAAGTTGAGGTATCTGGGGAGTTTAAGTTACTGAGTGTAAACTGCAGGAATGCACTATTTCCAGTTGTGATTCGTGACCATAAATTCTGTTCTGAAATACGATACTCCCGATTAGAAAGTAATAAGGATTCAGTCTCTTCAAAATATAGTTATGGGAGCGCTTTTCCCTGGCAAAAATAAAGATGCATAGTTATTTTTAGACATTTTGTGTCAAGTAATATCTAAGAAAGAGCTGAGGGTTCAAAATCCGAGCCGTGTGCAGAAAAGATTGTTGTTTCAGAGCCCTTTTGTGCATCTGGAGTTTCTGAGCACATCTAAAGAAGGAAAGCAACTTCTGTACTAGCCAGCAGAACCACTCAACACAAGCGGCTTACATTTCAAACATCTAGTCAGATAATGCCTTATATACCAAACGGCACCCATGACCTAATTTATGTTTCAGGATCCGTTGATACATTATTACCTGATGCAGCAGACTGTGTTTTCCAGCAGCATTCTACATATTCAAATATGAAAATGAATAATACAGTTAGTGCAGTAGCTCTTACTTTGTGTACTGTAATGTTAAATGAAGTATTAAGCTTATATTCAGCTTTCAGCATTCTGCAAACTTTGTTGGCAGTGCATAGCTACAGTATGGAATCTTTTAGGAGAAGCTGGGGGCTTTGGCAACTTCATATTAGTATTGAGTTTAGAAATAACTAGTCCTTGTGAATTTTTTTTAAAAACATGGGGAGAACTTCTTTAAAAATACTACGCTGAGCAAGTCTGAAGATTTCCTCAAGATAAAATTATACTCTTTTAATGCGATTTTCAAAAGTAGTGAAGATTTACTTACATGAGGAACTTGCACTTGGAGCTCTGTGACTTCATAGAAATTGACAATTCCAATGATGAGCAAACATTTACATTATGTAGCAAAACAGAATAAGTTGCTTTTGATTTCAGTCTGTTATTCATATGCTTAGATAAAGTATACTACCAAGAAAAATAATTTTAAAAAAGTAATTTCAGTCTGTAAAGCACAGCTGAATGTTACCGTGAACAATAATGATGTTTGGAAGAGTATGTCATTGTCCTTTAGGGATTTGTGAGAGGTGTCCTGACAGTCTGTCACTCATCTCTTTCTGCAGCGTGTATGTTATGGTTGGGGCAGATGTTCCATTCTCTTCATGCTTACGAGAAGTGGAAAACCCACAAAATCAGCTGAGATGCAGTCAAGAAATGGAGCCTGTAATAACCTGTGATAAAAAATTTCGTACTCAATTCCATATTGACTGGTGTAAAATCTCTCTGGTAAGTTATTATTGCATAAAAATGAGGTTTGTAGAAGTACAATATTTTATGCCAGATATGATTTAGGTAAGAGTTTTGCCAGCGTGGCCAGACAGCTCTGCCAAATTCCACTTTATCATGACTGATGGACATTGTTTTCCATCTAGCAGACACTCTTAAGATTGTGAAACAATTTTGCTGTGTGGCTGAGTTCTGTTAGAGCTGAGCACCAGTGAAACCACCATACTCATTTTTGGTAGCAGTGATATATATAAAAATGGGCAGAGAACTCTAGGTCTTGCAGAACTAAAAGTAAGGAGAGGATTATTTAGGTAGGTGTAGTTCATTAATTCAGCATGCTAATACTGCTAGTTACACTTGCTTTCCTAAAATGTATGTGTATATATATATGTTTTCTCAAATATTCAGTCTACAGCACTGACCAGTTAAATAATATTTTTCTGCTGTTAAAAAATCTTTCTGAAAATTATCTAAAACATATTTTATGTTAAAAACAAAATTGAAAAAGAAAAGAAAGTAGTGTTGACTAATGAAATCAAAATAAATGGGAACATTCTTCTCAGTCAAATGCAAGAAAAATGATAACTGAACACTAAACTACTTGCCATGGAAGGAGTATGGTTCCGAAAGAGGCTTTTTAAGGTTATTTTTGGTTAGTTCTGGTAAGGAAAATGAAGAAATGATACAGTATTGGAAGAGAATGTTGCAGGTAAGTTTGAACAAAGATGGTGAAGGTACATAAACTTAGATGATTGTTGAGCTACTTCAGACGTTACCCAAGAGGAAACTGAAAGGGAGATATGAAAGGCTTTTGTACAGTATGAGAAAAGGTATTCATATAAAAAATCGATTAGATAACTTCCAACCTTTCTTTCTATACATTATAAATTAGGAAAGCTGTTAGAAAGCTGAAAATACTTGTTTTCAAAAGAATATCCAGATTATTTACTGTTTATTGGCTTTCTGTTGAGAAATTGCAAGAGGTACATGTGTACACAGCAATACTTACCAGGACTTGAAAAATAGTAGAAGGCAGTTAGCCTTTGTCAAGAACAAACTATGTCAAGTGTCAGATTTCTTTCTGCAAGAAAGAGATAGAACAGAGATGCAGCAGCAGATGTAATTTCTTTTTGGTAAGGTTTTTTTGATACTGTCTCATAAGCAAGCTTAGGAACATGGCCTAAAGGAAGCTAGCACCTAGTGGAGAGTTGGTTGGACAGCCATAATCATAGCAGAATTATTAATAATTCCTTGCCATTCTTCATTAATAAGCTGGATGATGGAATGTGCTTGTTAAATAAAATTTGCAGGCCCCATGAAACTGAAACGATCTGGAGGTACATTGAAGGACAGGATAGAATTCAGAAAGGTCTTGAGAAATTGGAGAATCAGCCTTAGAAAACAGGGTGAGTTTCAAAAGGAGCAGCAGAGGAATAGTGCACTAATGCAAGAATAATCAAGAATACCTGTGCAGAATGAGAGCAGCTGGTTAGGAGTACTTCTCCAGAAAAAACATCCGATAGTAGCAGTGGCTCATAAGCTAATCATGGAGCAGTGTTGTCGTGCTGTTTTGAGAAAAGCAGAGATTGTGTAACAGGAACAAGCTCTCAAAGAGAAGCGTAATTTTCTACAGCAGCCTATAACCCAGCCTTCTTGAACTTGGCACTTGTTTTGGCAGCATGCCACAATAACTGAATTTAACCAGTCTTAGGGGGGTTTACTGTTGCCAACAGCATTGCTGCTGCATGCTGTAACCTGGTGGATCAAAGGGAAAACAGAGCCAAGCTTCCTTCAATCTAATCACAGTCTGCTTTTCACAAGGCAAGCCAAGGGGCAGGAAGTTCCCCAAGATCCACGGACTGGGAGGGAGTTGAGCTCCGTTTCCCATAACCGCAACAGAGACCAGTGAGTGAAAATGCAACCATCATATATCCTCTTCCTCCCGCTTTTTATGAGGTGATGTTGGCAGTTAGCACCTAAATCAAAGAGTAGATTTAAGCTTGTGGGTCCCAAATACCGAAAAGAGGGACAACGTAATACATGCTTCCTCTTAACGCTGCTTTCTGATAGCTTGTTCTCACACTCTGTATGGGCTTCTGTCAGTCACATCAGTAGCTGTGTACATCTTTTTGTGCATCTGCTTAGGGCTTGAGGGTCAGCTAAGCAGCCAGGTAGAATCCATAACATAAAATATACTGCAGAATTTAATGAGTGAAGAATACGTGAACTAATTTTTGTCACACTGTCTTGCACTTAAGAGAGATATATATACACACACGTGTATGCATCTGAAGCTCAACATAACATTATTTCTAGCATTCCATGAAGACCTGTTCATCCATTGCATAAGTTTTAATACAGCATTTTATGACTTAAAGTGTAAATTATAAAGAAATAACCGTCAGTTGCAAGATTTCTCAATGAACAGTCAGGCAAAAGGTCAAGTATGTAGGCAAATATAACTTATTTTCATTAATGATCTGGAGAGGGTTTTAAAACTAACACTGATAAAATTTAACAGTAGTATCTAACTGAAGATAACAAAATGGAGGCAGAAAATTGAAGAGTCATGTGGGAAAGGCAGTCAATTAAACGCAATAGGAAAATCAGTAGCAAAAAAAGGTTGTATTTCTAGGAACATTACATACAGACATAAAAAAATAAATAAAAAATTACTTGTGACCAGAGATGCAGCCTTCCGGAGGTTAGTTGAACTTGGAACTCTGGCTCTGATCAACTAAATGCCCATCTCATGTCAGGGTGTTTCCTGCAGTGGGTGGGTGGGGAAGGCAGTAGAGCTGCTCACTCCTCAGCAGCTCAGTTCATGCTTCTTGCTTTTTTGAGCACTGGATGCGAAGCTCAATAGGAAGAAGCGTAGGAAAAAAAATCCATAGGTACTCCACTCTTCCTCTCTACCACCTTCATACAAGAGAGGGCAGTATTGTTATTTAAGAAGACTATTAAGAAATGGATTGATTCATCAAAAAGAAATCAGTATCAAATAATTAGTTTGCAATAAAAATGTCTACTGAATTTTTACACAAATGCTATTCGTGTGAGATATCCCTATAATTAATCTGTAAAAAACACAGTATCTCCGGTAGGCAGAAAATAATGTGATAATGTGATACTTACCACATTGATCAGAAGCTTTCAACAAAATGTAACGTTTATTGGTTAAAAAAAAGTGATTGGATGAAATTGTATAGAATTTGTCAAATGTGTAATACGGATTCTTTTATATGTTATGGCTGGTTAAATACTGCCGGTTTTTACACTCTGTTACTTTGTTATATAATTGTCTCTTTTTTCTTTTTTTTTTTTTTCTGGGTATCAGGTTGACAATACAAAACAAGTTTCCACCTTTCAGGAAGTGATCCGTGGAGAGGGGATATTACCTGATGGTGGAGAATACAAGCCACCTTCTGATACACTGAAAAGCAGAGACTATTACTCGGATTTCCTAATTACACTGGCAGTGCCCTCGGCAATAGCACTGGTGCTTTTTCTAATACTTGCCTATATCATGTGCTGCCGACGGGAAGGAGTGTGAGTACTTTAACACACTAATAAGTAATTGTAGATTTTTCTAAGATTATAATGCGTAGAAGACTATTTATTAGAAGAATTTCATTCAGTTCATTAAAAACATTTAAAACAGGCCAAAAGATACCTGCTTGAAATATTGAACTATTTCTCATCTAAGCACATACAGTAATCTCCAAGAGAATGGATATAGGGCCATTAATTGTTCTAGTTGGAAGGGTTAAAAATCTCAACACACACACAATACTTCACAAAATCTCCACATGTGCACAACTCTCCAAAATGCCCCAAACAAATAAAATACTAATAAAGCATCATTGATTCAGGAAAATATTAATTAATTTCTAAAATGCTAACTTTTATAAAATAAATCTGGTTGAGGATATGAACTGAATTTAGACATATTATAAAAGAAAAACACATAAAAGGAAAGCAGCAAGTAACTTAATTTCTGCCATTTCTTACACAAACTACAATTTCATTTTGTCACAGAATTTATTTTAGCCAGAAGCTTGTTCTTTAACTTGCATTTTCATTTCTCTGTGTGTGTGTCTGTGTATGCTTGTCTGTCATCAGTATCACGTCTCTACACGTGCGTTCATCGAGGCCTCATCATAAACCCAGCTGCAAATGCTGCCAAGTTGCGTTTAGCAATAACCTTGTCAGCATTTCTACATCATGTACTATTTTCATCATCAGATAGATTTAATGTTCCAACTATCAATGCTATTATTTAATTCATAAATTTTGTTTTGTTTTTAGGGAAAAGAGAAACATGCAAACACCAGAGTAAGTGTCTTCTTTCCTGTTATTTTTCTTTTACCATTTAATTTTCATTCTCAGTAGCTTGTCATGCTTCATACATGTGTGTCATAATCTTCTTTCATTCTCTCTAATCCATGGTTTAATTCATAAATGTGAAAGCTGCTTTTAAATCAGAGTCTTGGCAAGGATAGAAGACCAGAATAAAAAGGGTTTGAAATTAACGACTGTCAATTCAAAATAAAATAGTGCTGTTAGAATAAATATGTTAATATGTAACTTATACTCCTGATTATTGGACTTCCCAGCCTGTATCTTAAAGGCAGTGGACAGGAGAACAAATATCCGGGAAGGTATCCAGTGCTTATACTATGGAGTGTTTTAAGATTAATCTATGAGTTTTTATGAATCTACCACAAGAATCAGGAGTTAACCGAAACTTTTACCTTAACTGCAGCAAATAAATGGAACATTAGCAGTAAATTGCACAGTCTTGGATCCTATGATGAATACTTATCCAGACAGCAAAATCTAATGGAATAATTACTGCCTTAAAAATTAAATAAATCCAATATTTATTAAATTAACTATGTAAAGGTTTACTGTAATTGCTGCACTACAGAGTCTGTAGCATGCATCAAAGTCCTTGTATTTTTAAGAAAAATAATTGTAAAAGTTTGTCCGTTTTGATAGAGCATATAAAATAGGTATTTACTGTTTTATTTCCTTTTGACATAGCATCCAGCTGGTCCACCACAGTGCTATACAGAAATCAACGAAAGAGCTTCGTGACATGTCTAAAAATAGAGAGATAGCATGGCCTCTTTCAACACTTCCTGTGTTTCACCCAGTTACTGGTGAGATTGTACCGCCCCTTCACACAGACAGCTATGATAATACCAGTATGCCGCTGATGCAAACACAGCAGTAAGTTTTTAGATTTTATTTTATTTTTTAATACTCACTATGTTGCACGATTTAACTATGGATTCCAGTGCTTCTCATCTGAAGTGTGTTTATTATGGAGGTATCAGTAATGACTCTGTAGATTGCCCTGATGTTTGCGTTTCAAGCAGAAAGAAGGGCCTTCTGTTATAAAATTAAATGGCTGGGTTTCAGTCTGCACACTTGGCAAGAAGCTTTGCGTGGAACAGTTACATTTCTGCGTATTTTGGAGAAAAACTACTTTTGACAGAGGAATCAGTTAAAACTGTTCTATTTTAGCCTCTTAACCCATGTCTTTGGAGTTCTGATATAAAACTACCACCGGGTTGGTAGTTTCATACCAGAAAATCCAGACTTTTTAAGTAGTTAGTCATGTACCTGTCACACGTGGTTTATGTTTGAAATGTTAACATTGAACAGAAGAGCATATGCCATTACACAGATAATAAATACAGACTTGCCAATGAAAACACTCAGAGCTGTCAGCCGTTTCCATTGTTGCCAGCCTCTCTCCAAGACAGAAACCAAAAAAATATTCATTTCTATTCCTTAAAGTTCATTTATCAGTACCGTAATGAAACTACCGAGACAGACCCATCTAGTGCTTTGCACACATTCTAATTCAGACAAGTCAGTTGTGCTGTAGGAAAAAGGCATTTCTAGAAAGGTTTGGTTGAGGTGCCTGGGGTTGAGCAGATCTGAGGCAGTGGTCTCAGAAGAGGCTGGCATTGTTTTTCAGTGCCATGCTATGACACTAGCTCCAGTTGGTCGCTTCTCAGCTGGCAGGCCTGCAGGGCCCCAGTGATATTGGTCCACTAACTTGGCCCTAATTTACACATGCTTGCCCTGAATTCCCTTCATAATGTAGACACGTGCTGGAAGAGTGTTTTCTTCTCCCTGTCCCAAAGCTAAATTCTCCAGAAAGTACAGCTGTATAAATTACCCCTTGTACAACCGCTGCAAAGTGCTCTACCCTGTCTTTTTACAGTTTCCTCTCTATCCAGAAGAGCAATTTTTTATGACTGGGGTGCCAAAGCCTGTACCAAAGGTCTCCTTAAGTTGTACATAGCATGTTTATCCACTTCACCTACATTCCAACCCCTAATTCCTTTCTGTAGAAACCACCTTAATATCTGGTAGCTGTTAAAATAGACACTTAAGCAGGACACAAAAATGTAACTTTGCCTAGATAAATGAACTGGTCTGATGTGTAAAACTAGTTGAACATTCATTCATTCCATAGTCAATAATTAAATTGCAAAGACTGTCACCTTTTCTCTGTTCATCACTTACGGAAACCAAACTTTGCATAACATCAGAAACCTCCGGTGACTCGTTACCTCTGGCGTTTCACCAAGTCTGAGCCTTTGAACCTACTTGCCAAGTAAAATAATAGGAACTACCCCTTAAGACTAATTTTCTTTCTTTCATTGACTTGGCTAACCTTTTGCCAACTGTATTTGCGTAGTGAAAGCCCATTATTGCTTTGTAAGCAAACCCCCACATTTTAAATACTAAACTTTTATATATAACATACTTCAGAGTTTGTCTGGAAGCATTAAAGAGATTCGGTTGTTTTTTGTAGGAACCTGCCACATCAGACTCGGATTCCACAGCAGCAGAGTGCAGGTCAGTACTGAGAAAATACTGTAACTACTAAGTGACCAGTGCGGAGGAATCAGTAGTCAAAACGCAAACAGTCTATGGACAGCGGAAACCATTTTCAAGTATAGTGAAGTATTACAGCATTATCATTCCAGATTTTTTTTTGACACATCAGTGAAAATTTTGGGATGGGATTGATTGAACAAGTAGGAGAGATGCTGCATTAGGACTCAGCATGAGACACTGAAATCTGGTACAGCTAAGTTGGAAACCTCCTCATGTAAATTATTTTCTATTACGACATGAAGCTACAGCCAGATTCCCAAATGCGGTTACACTCTTCAGATTCCATAAAACTTGGCAGGAAATCAGAATTTCTAATTCCCGCCAATACTAGTTAAGCTCTGAAAAAGGAGCTTTTTATTGCTGTTACTAAACATAAAGAGTTGATACTGGGGAATTTGCAGTGAGGCGAATGGTTGCTGGTTGCTGGCAAATTGGTCCTGGTTTCCCGTGTCTTAGTCATCACTTTTACATCATTTTCACAACTCCTAATGTACTGACTGAGGTTGTGAATGATCCCATCAGGGTATCAACTAAGGCTGCTTGCTCTCTCTAGTTTAGCGTATCAGGTCTGAGAAAAGGCTACAGCCACAGCCACGTGAAAGTGGATAAGGATCATACAAGGAAAACGTAGAGGCCAAAGTATAATTTTTGAATATTCAAAGAGATATTTAGGCAGAACCCCAGGTATGTATGTATTGGACATAATATGGGAACTACAGCTCCAAGAGGAAGACTTGTTTTAACTTAGGAGTTACATAAGCAACTCTTTTCATTCAAAATCCTTCTTCTTCGTTACTGCTTTCGGGGATTAAAGGAGAATTTCGTATGACAACATTTCAAAGATTTGAGGCAAGTATATAATAGATGCTTCTGGGTTTTTTTGTTATCTGGAAATGAAAAACACAAAAACCCCTGACTGCAGGTCTGCTAGCTTTGCTATTTGTGTGGTTTATTATATACGTATTGGAAATGGCAGATGACCCTGGCAGTATCCATCCAGAGCCTCCAGCGCTGGTTTGGGTTGACATTTAGCATCGCTCTTAACACTCACTACTGCAGGCATTTAGAAGGCAGAATAAAAATGTCACACAGTTCAGCTCTTCTGTTACAACCATTTTGTTACAAGAATTCCAGTCTGTCTTGCAGTAAAAGAGATGCAAAATCACCTGGTGGTACTGTATGTTGACAGCAGTGAGAAATTTTTTAAAAGGTATGAAACATAAGCTAGCATGGGTTTGTCGCTTGCAGGTCGCAATGACGAACTGCCATAAAAATAGATCTTAAAAATCCTCCTGTGTCTGTATTTTCTGTAGGACGTTGTTTTGGTAGAATAGACCTGTTCTTTCACATTCGTTACAGACACTGCCTACGACAAGCTCTCAGAAATCAGGGGGGAGAAAGTGTATTTGGGACAGACAATGTTTTCTCCTCTTTTTCTTAGTTTACAATGACACCTTCCTTCGTAACTCAGATGCGCAGATGACACTGCAGGCACTTCCAAGAGATGACGGCATGTGCCTCTTGCAGTTTATCTGCTAAAGGATATCTATGACTCGTGTTGTCAGAAGGTTAGGTTTCCAGAATGTTACAAGTTAAAAGAAAATTCAGGTGCTCCTAAGACTTTCAGTAGCATCAGTACAAACTTAGCAATCAATTTTATTGATCTGTTCAAGTAAGAAGTTTACAGAACTAAAACCCTTAAGGCCAAAAAAACTATAGAACTAGACATTCATTGTTTAATTTTCTTCCTTTCCTACAGAGTATTTCCAATAATTTACTCAGGATTATTAACATACTATCAGTCACTGACGTGACTAGGAAGATATTTCTCTTCTAAAGCTTCAGCAGACCATGCTTAGTAGTTTGAAGAGCAGACTGCGTCTAGTACCCACTGTCCTCTGCAGGAAATATCTGAATCCCCAATAGGAGACAATTTTTTTTAACCTTATATGAAAATGCAGACTTAATAGCTCACATAATGCTCGACTATTTCATGAAGTTAAAACATAATTGGGAAAGAAGTGTATGAAAGATGACAACTCGCATCTAACATTATGTTACACTGCTGAAAATTGCTACTGGTCTCCACTATGAGAAGTTATATCAAGTTTTATAATTGTCTCTGTCGACTGGCAAAGTTCATGAGGGCTATTTTAAGGTGCTTAGATGAAAAAGTTCACAAGATATTCCTATGATGCAAGAGACTAGATAGTGCATGTACGCGATATACTGCATTTTCCATTTTGAGCTTCACAGTCTCCCTATGAAGTCTGTTAGATGCCAAATAGAGGGGTAAATTCGCAGTTAAACAATCTTTTCCCAGATCTCTCCTTCCCCAGAAGAAAGCAAGCAAAGCTTTTTCACATATATATCGTCTTTTGGTCCAGGTTGTACTTGTAGTTGTTGATAGAGGACTAATAAATACTATTTGTGTGCTCTGCTCCCAACTGACAGTTCAGTATTGTTGAAGCATCATCTGCCACTGCTGGATTGTATAAATTCTCATCTATTTGCAGGTAAATGGTATTCCTGAGGAAAGAAAACTGACAGAAGCAATGAATTTGTAATCACAGAAGGCAGCAAACTGTCTTTATTTCCTTATTTGTTCTGATTGATGCATGAGTTTTTCTGGTGTATATTGTGCATGCCCACAGTATTAAGATGATTTCAGTGCCAGAGGGTACAATCACTTCCATGTAACTAACGTACTGTATCCTTTTGTACTTTGGACATTTTTGACAATTTGTAAACACTGATAACTTTTTATATTTGTTACATTCAGAAAATAATCTTTCAAATATATGTATTAATAAATATCAAACTTTATTCTGTCTTGTGATCTCTCCTGCAAGTTTTAACAGGGAAACGAAAACTTCAAAATAAGCGCCAGGTTCAAAGGATTTCAGACTCTGTTCAATGGGAGGATATAATTGCCTTACATTTGCACACGAAAGGCCGGAGTGTATAAGCATGAAAACTTGTGCAATATGATGAGGCTCAGAAACAGTGTTCCAGACTTATTGGGCATTAATTTTTTAGAGATTATCAACATGTAATGAGCAAAGTTGTTTTTGAAAAAAACAACCAAAAAAACCCCCAAAAACCTAAAACTATTCCAGCTGAAAATTGGATTTCTGTTTACCAGATATTTAACAAGTTGTAAGCAATAAAACATTTAAAATCTGTCCATTCATTCATCTGGTTATGTTAGAAGAAACTGTTATAAACTACTGGAGGCAGAAATTAATGTCTGCAAGTAAACGAGGCGAAATTTTGTTACGCTTTACATGGACTAACTTTCAACTTTTCAAAATTTTTTTGTGATATTCCTGATGCCCCGATGCCCTTTTAATTTTTATATCCTCCACATTCTTTGTTCCTTCTGGAGCAAGAAGAGTTGTGGGAGAACTAGCTGTTCAGTAAAGCAAGGATTATCTTTTAGCACCTTAAAAAGGAGCTGAGGAAATACATACTTTCCTGGGAGGTGGTCACTTTGAGAGGCGTTTGTCTGTGCAGCTGAAAGCTTAATAATATGAAGGATCTGAACTGAGGTTTCCTTATTTTGCAATAGGCGGTGATAATTTATCTCCTGATGCTTTTCTGCATGTTTCAAGTGACTTTTTCTGATGCTTCTTTAAATCCTCAAATACAATGGAACAGAGGACTTCAGAGTCTCCAGCTGTAACAGCTCACACCAACAGTTCTTGGGGCTTTACCTCAAAGCATCATACGGTTTTAAGCTGACACTTATCCTTTCTCTTTTTTCTGTAATATTTTCTCTTTCAGAAGCTGTATGTTCATCAGGACATTGCACTGTAAGCAGAAAGCTGCGTCTGCTTTAAAATTGCTAAACGCTGCCTACATTTCCTTAGCTGAGGTTTCTGAGGTCTCTGCTAAGAGAAATTGAGTAACTTAGGAATTTAAGACTGAGGCTAAAAAGAAGCTGTAAAATAAGGTTATTAGAGTTTGTAAGAACACCAGAGTAGTCACTGGTGTTTTTTTTTTCTCTTTTTACAGTTATGACCCTGTTCCTTCAAAACACAAAACCTTATTTTATGTTCATTTTTAAGCAAACAAGGATGTGTTTATAGGCTTGGATCTGAATGCAACACCTCGGCAGATAGTTAAAACAAGTCCTGAGCTGCTTTGTAGACACGTTTTGTGCAACAATTATGGTAACTATCACAGCAAAGTGTTTAATCAGTGCTCGGTCCGTTGTGCATATTTGTATGTTGTCAAGCCTTAAATGTCAGAGTTTGCAAGGCTGCCCTAAATGCGAAGCACAACCCACAGAATATGTTGAACAAATCGATGTAGCCATAGGAGTAGTGCCCGTGGGTGTTACACTGCACGAGGTAGCTCAAGCTACAGTCATAAAAGTTGAAAAACTAAGTCAGCTTCTGAAGCAGTTGGAGTAAAGAGCCATTCCTACTCGCTGCCAAAGTGGCACGCGTCACGCCTACCTCCCTCGTCCAAAAGGTACCAGGGAAGAGATTCCATCAGTCAGTCGGCCTCCTAAGAGACCCCTCCTTTGGGCCAGCAGCTTGGATGGTTGTCGGTGAAAAGGGAATTGGAAAACTGCCCTGAGATTGATAGCAAATGAAAAATTTACATCTTTTATCCAAGCTGTGAAAAACTGGAGTACAAGCAGCATTTGCTTTCTACTAGTTTCTATTAGTTTCTACTACAATTTTCAAAAGCTGTCGGTGCTTTGAACCGGAAATGAATGGAATGGATTTTAAATAATGATTTTTTTAATGCAACGTAAGACTAAACTTTGTAAATAGTATTGGTTTGGGATCATAACAATTTCTGGTAACTTGAGGATGACACGACAATCAATTAACTACCAGTTGAGCTGCCGCCATCTTATTTGTATTAATGTGTACCAGTGCCAATATATTTAAGGAAATTTCTTAAACTGTTATGTACCTGCATAAAGAATCGGTTTGTACCAGTGGGTGCTGCACCTGTTCTGAAAAGCATCTAGTGATGTAGGTGACTTGGGTATTAAGCACACCTGAACTATTTTATGATTGAACGCTTCATTTATTTGAGGTAAGTTTAATAACAAATTATTTATTTTTACTTATTAAAACAGTTACTATGGAAGCGTAGATTTATAAAGCTGGCTAAAGACACTTAATGGCTAAAGAATTAGTAATAGTTAAAAGTGCTGATAGTTAAAACAGTAAATTCACGGCCTCTTTTAATGATGTACAATGACAGTGTGACCTGATACTGTATTGACTGACGGTTGCAACCAAATTAAAGAGAAAGCACTACAGATGTCTTTGTAAATATATGCAATGTGAAATCTAATAAATAGGAAAACATTAAGTAGCAATGGTGGTGCCTGGTTATTTTACATGATGATGCCTGAACAACTTTTTGTTACTGTTGTTAACATAATGGACAGCGATACTGGATGTAAGTGTCTAAGAACGGAAGTGGAACTGATTACGAGGGTTTCTGTTTAACTGGGGCAGATGCCTAAATGGGTGGTGTAACTGGGAAGGGTGGAGAGTGTTCGCACCACCACTCTGAATCCTTTGCTTAAGAAGCCCCTTCTGTTCAGCGTGGGACTTAAGAAGCTAAATTCCTTAACCCAAACAAATCTTAAGGATGGGTTTCTTGATGTTGCCAGGCTGAAGAAAAGCCCAGTCAGTTCCTCTGCTTTCACAGAGAGCTCTGCCACAGAGTTTCTAGCTTGTAACCCAGAGGGAAAAAGTATTCGACACCTCCGCTGTAGAGTTCTGCTGAAGTCGCCTGAGCTCCAGGGGTGGTTTTGGCTACTGGAGCTGTAATTTCATCAGACCTGGGACAGTGTGATTTACTGCAGAAGAATCTTTCTTCCTGCATTGCATCTGAAAGAATTTGTGATGCAAGCGAGTATCTGCCCTGCATTTGAAGTAACGTATCCAGAACATCACTTTGGAGAAACTGCAATACAGATGTGTAATTTAAGGTAGGTGTAATAGCGAACTGTAGCCCAGCTAGAGTCAAGCAATAAAAAGTTTTTACTTAATTGATGCTGCTCCCATTACAAAAATAAGCATCCACAGCACATTTATTTAATGTTTAAATTACTTCATATTTTTACATAACCTGAAAAGAAAATATATTTATCTCACATACAGGAATAGTAAACAAGTGCATTATTGCAAACATTAAAAATAAATCTTTTAACCAAGTCTGTACAACAGATAAATAAAATTATATCTACAACACAATTTGTGAAAAACAAAACAAAAACCATCCCTCAAACTCACAGCTCCCCACTGCTCCTAATACTGGCATAGATGAAGGTTACGCATCCTACCCCCCACAACAGTGTTCACCTATACCATTTCTTTCAGCCATTCAAATGCACTGATCAGGGAGGTTACCCTTCCAAACGCTGGAAGTAATGCACACAAAGAACAAGTAGCTGAGTAGCTTTCCAATAGCTCCAAAATAGCTGGCAGACTTCGTAAAACTGCTGAATTTGGGGGAAGTGAGTGATGTATTTTTTTCTTCTTTGTGATGAGCGACCGGTCATTCTTTAAAAGAAACTGTTCTCCACCAAAAAAAAAAAAAGAAGCCATTCTTTTCACAAATTTTTTTTGCAGTCATTAGTGGCTGCAAGTTTGAATCCAATTTTTCAACTGGGCTAAGATCAAAAACATGTATGTAACAGTACACGCGGTACAAATTAGGATTTGTATTGTTTATAATCACACATAATTGCACATCTGCTTGGAAAATGATACTGTGCTTATGTTTTTGACTGCTAACAAGTAATCAGGAGGAGAATAAAATGAAAAGGCAACTAGAAGTCCAACTCTCACTTGAACCAAAACCACAAACAGCAAAGAAATGACGGTAACTTCACTGAATAAGTGGAACGTGAATTACAGCTTGTCACTGCCACATGGAAGGGCTATTTTGTCCAATTTTACTTTTTATGCTGTTGTACGAATGAAGGAGTTAAGAATTAAGAAGAATATGTATGAAGGAGGTAAGATGGGCACTGCTAAAAAGGAGGGGGGAAAAAGGTTCCTTCAAACAGCTCCAATCTCATTTCATTTGTAATTCCGAGACTCAACCATCTGCATGCAACAAGATGACCGCCTGATCCCTCCTCCTCCTGATATCAACAGATTGACTTGCATCCTTGACTCCCATGCTTTTAAATGAAAATACTATTACCAGATAGAATATGGCACCAGTTCCCTAATGAGACCTAGCTCTTAATGCGTCCCTAATGAGCCACCTACAAACTCAGAGAGAGGTTCGAAGGTCACCGTTCCCCTTTTCTACCGTTTCCTTAAGATCCGATGGAGTGGATATAATGGGATTTCATCTGACTGGACAAGGTTGGAGGTCTTCCAAAAATTCTCCATCTTGAACTGAGTCTCTGAAAATTATTCATCCGTTTGTTCACTGGGATTATACAGAGAACTGCACATAGTTAAATGGATTAGTGGAAAATTTATGAAAAAGCAAACAATTTTAGGGGGAAAAAAAAAAATTTCTCTATAAAAAAAACTTCACCTCAGAATTCACATTTGCCGAACACATCTTAATTTTCTAAAAAACCCCATAAAATATGATGTAAATTTGTATATAATCTGAGATCACTGAACTGATGACTTTTTACTGTCACATATAAAGGGTTTCATATAATATATACTATCTCCACCCAAAATACTAATTTCTAAACAAAAAAATTACCATTTTGTTCAGAAAGATGCCCTGGTTTACCAGTAACTTCATGTTTCACATCAGCTAAAGGTGACCGTTAACGAAGGATCACGAGTTTGCTCTTTTTTGTTCCTTGATGAGAATGATTACAGCGTGGGTTATGTATAGGCAGTACTCTAGTAGCATCCACTCTTCATTCGACTGACCCAAGGTAAAGTTAATTCCGTGATATGCACGTGGTATTTAACTTCACTTCTTCGTGTCATGTTTAAACAGATATGTAAACAGAAACATATATCCAGTAGAAAAGACTCATTTTCACATGCAATGAGAAGGCTATTTCCACACAAAATATGTACATTTGCACTATATACATTTTCCACACACTTAATTTAAATGTCTTCTTGTACCTCCAGTTGAGAATTTTGTTCAGGCAAACACAAAGTAAACCTGAAGAAAGTTTCCAAGAATCTTTTCAAGTTAATGCCTTGACTGATCTTGCACTGCTGAGAAGAGGAGTAGTCCAGAAAAAAATCCAGCTATGCATAGCAACCTTTTCAGCAGAGTTGAGTTATCTTTAGGAACCACAATCTGTGCTAGATCATTAGTGATCTGAGAAATTTCATGTGCCACACACACAAATATAAAAGTGCTGACAAGAACATTGAACATTGGATATCCAGGAATGAGCACCAAGATCCCCTTTGTGTCTGCTGCCAGCCAAATATGGTATTGGCAAATGAAAAGCTAAAAGAAGAGAGAGTGTGTTTAATAATACTTTTATAGAACTATTTTTACTTATATAAAAACATATAACGTCATATTGCATCAACTGACACGCTGTACTGAAGTCAGACATTTATGATTAAATAACATACTTTGAGAAGCTGTTTTCCACATCTTTGCTATAAGACAAAACTCTCCGTCTGTTACAGTACACAGTAAAATGGGTTTGCTTAGCCCTTAACCGAATATGGCAGAGGGAAGCATCGTTTGCATTATGTCAGAACAAATGAGGAACATGCATCCACTCAGTTACTACATCTCTGGTGAGGGACTGAGCTAACATGCCTGCACATAAAAGATGATGCTTTAAGGAGCTGATCAGCACCTTAAAGTTCACCAGGAATCTGAATGGTGAAAATGTGATCCTTTAAAAAAAAAATAAATTCAAAATCATGTACTACATATACATTGTATTACAGTGAGTTTCTCCTATAAGTTCCTTTCCCTTTTTAGAATATATTTTAGTAATACAATAAAATTAAACATTTAATATTACTAAACAGCAAATAAAATAGAGAGCGAGATAATTCCTACTGTTTCAAAATACACACTCAATGGAACAGGAAAACATTTGCACTAAGAAAGGTTTTGTTTGTAAAGTTACGTTTGCTTATTAACGCAAGAAAGCTTTCCAGGGCAAACACATTTGTAAGTGTACTTACACTAGTCAGTATAATTCATGCTGACTCTTCAACTGGCTTAAATTTTTATCTTCCAACTGCATACACACCACAGCTCACTCCAGCATTACATCCCCACTCTGACAACCCTAAAATCCGCACCCCCCCAAAACAGCATCAGAAATAAGTTTGCTACTGTGAGGCTGCTATTTCAGCTATGAATTTTAAGCGTAGACGGAAGGTATATTGCCAAAAGAGGTCAAGCACAACAGCATGGTATTAAATAAGCCAATAATGTTTTCACTACTTATGTGTTATACCACAATTTAGATAATAAAACCGCCTTACATTTCTAAGTTTCAATTCACTGTACTTCTGATCATTCTACTTACCTCTAGAGAAATTTTGCCAAACCAGGCAAAGAACGAGCTGTACACAGATCGGACATAGCCAGGAATGTTCCTGATGAGGATGAAAGCTAAAATCTTTTAAAGAAAAAGTTAAAAAAAAAAAAAAAATTTACTATGGATGACAAGCAGATTACACATACACAAAAAAGGTTTATTCATTTTCATTGTCTAAATTGAAGTGCATCATACATTAAATTTTCTTTTAAAATCTAATAAATACATAAACCAAACAAAATTCCATGCAGTTTATACTTAACAATCTAGGTCTTGAAATTGCAGATCTCTTACACGCATTCTTATAGCACAGCAAGTCACATTTACATCTTCAGTAGAATCATGGCCTTGATGTTGATAGATATTACTATACACTTACTAGGTATGGTCACAAAACATGTTATACCGTGCCAGCCTAAAATGACAGTGGCCACAAATCTGAGTTAACCCTCAATTTTTAAAGAGAAAGTGTCAAGATGGACAAATTAATATTAAAAAATTAAGTCACATACGCTGCTCCTTAAGAGAGCAGGACGAACTATCAAAAAAAAAAAGGAAACAGGGAACAGAATCAGACAGCTGGGGTATACTGGGGCAGGGAACACAGTAAGAAGAAAATCTAAATTTAAGAAAACCACATACATGCCGCTGTGGCCTACCTCTTCTCTGTGAGAAGTGACTACGGGGTCCCACAGGTTGCTTCCTACAATAACACCTCCCAAACACCCACGATTCCCTACAGCTTGCTTCTTTTCCACTGCTATGTAATTAGCCAAAAGTTGGGTTAGGACTTAAACAGTGCATATGAAACCTACGCTAAGGTCATCAAGGTTAATCACAAGCATAACCGCAGCATGCGGTTTCAGCGCTTAAAGGCAATGGCAAACAGTGAGCAGTGTAATTAAACCCTTTTCAACTTTCCGACATGAGAATGAAGCTCAATATCTGACATTCCGTGCTAAACAAAAAATACATTTAAAAACAATTTCTAAAAAAGCCCAAACAAGAACAGACTAGATTCTACCACTATAAGGAAAAGGACTATAATTATAATCACCTGCACCACAGAAACAGAAGGATGTAGTTCATTGCACTCCGTCTTGTTTTTACAGCTGCTAGCCCAAATAGAGTAGGTCTAAAAGATACAAAAATCAGTCTGTGTAGCAATTACATGTAACATTTAAAAATGAAACAAGAGATAAGCTATTTTGAAGTGCCTCAGCAGTTGCTGGTACACTAAGATGTGGGAAAGTCATAGAAAAAAACTACATTGTGCTTAGTTTTGTGTCTCTCTCAAATTCTTCTTTGCAACTGATGAAAACCATACTTATTCATACCCTAAAATACAGCCATACTGTTGACAACTTTCTCATCAGAAATAGACAACCAATTAAGAGTGGAGGCAAGAGCTTCATTATCTACCATATTATTTTCATGATCCAATTTTCTTGTAACCTTTGCAATGAACTGAAGGAGTGATGATGTTTTCATCTACAGTTGACTGCTAGGAAAAATATTTTTGTGAGTAGGTAGGTAGGGCTGTGCACAAAAAACACAGCTGAAGTTATCTCCAGATCAAGATTTGATTTTTTAAATCAATATATTTTCTAAATAAGAACTTCAGAAAACTTATTCTTCAGAGATTTACGAACCTGATTATACTAGTTATACTATGTACGTACCAAAAAGGATACAACTGAAATAAATAATAAAACATTTGAAACTCTGTTGGAGAAAAGAGGATCTCCCTTTCCTTCTGATATCATCTGATGTTTCTGCAGTGCCAGATAAATAAAAGCAAACAGCATCCCGTGAAAAACCACCTGTAAAAGACAAACAGAATGCAATGAATATTTCATGGCTTTGACAAGTACTTCAGGTACAAACTCTTAACAGGTACAAACTCTTAACAGAAGTGCTACAGGATAAACTGTAATACCGAAACTCAAGTGTCAAAAGGTCCTTTCCCAGATTTACCGAAGCAAACAAAAACAGGCTTCCTACGCTAGCTTGTCATAAGCTGCATTTTTAAGTCAAAAACTATAAATAAAGTACTCTTACTAATACTTCACAGAGCATTAAAGACACAACAATGAAATTTCAAGAAGCTTTCAAGTACCTACTATCCCCTCTGCAATCTACGCCAGCACTGAAAATGGCTTTCTCTGGGGAAAACCCATGAGTCTCTGGCCTTCTCCCAAGTTGGCAGGTGAAAACATTCACAAAGCACTGCAAGTGCTTCCCTCTCTCACAGACACAATTCTTCGACAGAGTGTTTTATGATCTTATGCCAAGTTCTCATCAGCTAGCAACACGATGCTGTTTCAGGCCCATGCGGTACTTGTCTTCTGTGTTTATTTTGGGACCTCCTCTTTAGCGGCATCACAGAATACACACTGTTCGCAAGCAACAAAGCTCCAAGTCTGAAATGTCGCGACACAGCGTGCACTGCTGATGGCAGCAGCCCAGGACGCGACAACTTCAGTTACGGAAGACTGCCAGAGGGAGAAGCGTGCAAGCGATCCCGTTAAGGATAAGGTTAGCAGGTAAATGCTCCCATTGTAGAAAGTCCATGTACCTTACCAAGAAGGCAGAAAAAAGAGGAGTGTCTCCCTGTACTATTCCCCCACAATGCAGGGTCAGTAACTGGAAAGAAAGCACTTTCCCACTGGAAAACCATTTAAAAATACATGCAAGAATAATCTGGTTTGGGCATCAAGACACGGATTTTAAAAGTGTTTTAAAGGCTACCTTCAAAGAAATATATCCTTAATTGATACAGCTTCCAAAAAATATTATTAAGAAAGCCACCACAATAATTTGCCTTGTATTTCAACAGCCTGAAGTGCTACAGGTATTAAATTTTCACAGTAAAATTTTTGAGAAAAAAAGACAAATCCAGGTCACTTTATGACTTTATTTTTTAGAAGCAAACTAAGCAGGATCCAGCAGCAAATAAATCAACATCCATCTTTTTAGCAAGGCCTTGACAGACATTTACAGAAGTAAGGTGGATGTAGCTTAGTCTTCTATTAAAGAATCCACCGGGACAAACTCCTGCTTTCTCTGGAGGAAAGGAAAACTACTATTCCTCTCCCCAAATTAAAAAATAGACTTAAAAGACCAGCATAAATCTATGCAAAGGTTACATACATAGCGATCCAACTTCCACCTAAACCACCATTCATAGACATTCCCATTCAGTTCAAAACACTTGGACAGTGGCCAAAAAGAAAATATCTTCTCAAATGCACCCTGTAAAAAATAAATACGGCAAAAGCATTAACACTGATATCAACCACATTTACTAGATTTAAACCAATATGCTGTCTTTTAATATTATCAGATCCCTATTTCACTAGCTACGTGCCACTACCAAAATAACAGGCTTCCTTAGAAGGCACTCCCCCCCAAAAAGAAAAAAAAAAAAACAAAACCAAAACAAAAATACTTCTTTAGATGAGAGAGGGTTTCAGTTTCACTTCCCATAAAGGTATTGGCACGCCTTCCATTCTGTACTGCAGGCTTAAAGGGAGAGATCCACTGATGTGCTGGGATAACGAATGCACATTCTACAGAAGACTACAGTTCAACAGGCTTAAAACCAGTGAAGGACTAAAACAATACAAACCACCCTGTAAAATCCTAGAGTGACAAACTCTGCCCTTATTTCTGTCAGCTATACTTACAGCATGCTGTAAGTTGCTAATTTAGCATGAGAACCAGTCTTTTGATAAGGTATCAAAGCCAACACGAGGTCAATAAGAGACACAGATCTTCATACCACCATACGCCAGCAAAAATCAGTAAATATAAGCACATCAAAAAAAAACCCCACCCCAAACCCAAAGTATAGACCTTTGTATTTCTTACATTTGTAGCAGTATGCTGAAACATGTGAAGCATTACAAACAAACGAGTAAGATAGAATTGTGTTTTTTCCAGCATCCACACCAATTCAAATACGAAAAGAAAATGAGGTTCCTTTTTTTTTTCCCTCTATATTTATGATACAGGAGCAAATATACAAGTTATGAGCACATTAAAAAGTAGAGATAGGTAATATACTCTTAGGTCATTCAGGATAAAAGTAGTGAAAATTTACAAACCTGAGAATATGACAGAAAATATATACATGTCAGCAAGCAAATCAGTTTCAGCAGTAAACCAAAGTGCCATAAGCAGTTCCCTGAGGAAGAAATAAATTAATCAGTACACAGTCATCAATTTTTCAATAGCAAAACTCTGGACACATTAAATGATAATTGCCAATTATTTGGTGCAGCTATGCTTAGTAATAGATACATTAATAAATAAATGTTCAACTATTACCCACAATATTTTATCACTATCTACATTTACATATTAAATTTTACTTGAGCGATTAAAATAAACATTCACAGCAATTAACAACCTATTCACCTGAAATTAAGCCTCATGTCTAAAACAGGGACAACATACAAACAAAAAGAAGAGAATTTAGGTGTTCAAACAGAAACAGTATTTTAAAGCCTCTGCTTTCCCAAACACTCTGCACAGGCAGTCCTTATTCTAGGTGAATGTAAATAAACAAATAAAACAAAATGCCCAACAGCTTTTGTCATGTGAAATAAGTAAAGCATATATTATTAAACTTTGAGGTACCAGTTGTACTCCAGAGCTCAACCGCAAGTGATTAAGGACAAGTGTCTTATTAAGACAAGCCTGAGAAACTGCTCCTCAAAGCTGTCGACTGATACTAAGCTCTACTCAAGCCTCAACATTGCAAGAGAGATCATCTCCCTCTCTCACCATATAAATTGGCAGCTGTAAACAGGGACATAGACAAGTGAAAGTTGTCATTGAAAGGTTTTCTAGTTTCACAGTACACTGTTGCTCCAAAGTACGCAATTGTCATTTCTCTGTACCTGGAACAGAAGTGCCTTTGTAGGAAAAAAAAAAATAAAATTGGAGCTATTTGCCTTAGAGATATCTTGTAAAACTACTCTCTAATTATATTTTTGCAGCATCTATTCCTAGCATGCATTTGGCATATATCATTGTCCTATCTGCAGACTGTAACATTTGGATATTACTCCATCAATAGGGAATAAGGACTGAAGACTCTTAAGGTTTTAGTTCTAATTTAGGTGAATTAAATAATAAGCATTTACCACGTGATGACAGCTCTTCAATGAACTGCAATGCCTAAAATAAACTGGGATTTTACTTCAATTTTTATTTAAAATAACCGTATCACAAGACATCCTTCTGACAGGTCACTTGATCTAAGATACTAAGATAACAAACCCCAAGTTCTTATTTGGCAGGATACAGCAGAATTAGTGCTCAAGATGGATGAGACATGTTTGCAATGCAGAATGGGAAAGTCTAAACGCTCACTGTTCATGCTATACTAATTAGTACACTGCAGCAACAATCTCACCTAGCAGAGATAGCGTAACCTATGTTTTTAATTTGCATTCAGTAATATTACAACTCTTGATAAAACACATTTCTGATGGTCAAAACCTATTAAAAAGTATTCTAATATGACTGTAACCAGAGATAGACTGTAGTTACCAGCTGTTACATTTTTCAACTGACATACAGTTCGTCTATGACAAACCATATTTCTGTCAAAAGCCATTTAACATATTTTCACTATGTTAAAAAGAGACTGCGATGTACTAACAATACCGTTTTCTGTATGGTTATCATTTGTAGTTACATGTAAACATTTTATAGCAGAAGGTGGGGGAAAAAATCTTACCATTTGCTTTCTTCTGGACTATCTGAGGCCATATAGCTAAGGTGGCATAAATGATCATAAACCAGACAGTGACTAATGGCACAAAGTAGTAGAACTGGTAAGGTCGGTCCATCACTATGCACAGTACCACAACCAAGAAATTGAGACGAAATAAAACCTGGAAGGAGTCAGAGGAGAGAAGACAGAGGATATACAAACTGGGAGGCAAAGCTAGGAGAGACGGGGATCATGTTTCTTTAGCACTATATGAAAATACCTACATATTTTACATCTCACATGCTGAATATATGGGTTAAATATCTCGGGGAACATCAATAATGCAATATAAGACTGCAGGCTGATTATGTAGTACTGGCCGGTCCTACGCTAGCCTACCTGGGTAGGGACAGCAATGAAAACAGGGTAAAATACAATGGACTCCAGGCCGGGGACTGAGTATTCCAGTTGCTGGATGCTGTTAATGCCTCTCTGCTTTCGCTCCCATAGCACCTGGGCTAGCTCAGTTAAAGGGCAATGTCATCACCAGTGCTGCAGTTAGGCTGTAGTCATGCGTTCGATAAGCATGATGACCTGAGTTACATGACAATATAACACTTAACAGCAATTAAAGATTTATTTTTATTTTTTACACTGCTACAGCACACACGGCAAAACCTGGGAGGGAAACCACAAAAATAGTTATGTTCTCCAGTACTGTTAGAGCGTGAAAATTCATTTTCTTTATTAAGAAATGTAGGCTCCAATACACTCTTTGGAAAAGAAAGCAACCCATAGAATCAATATAGCTGACTGGAAAGTATTTGTTTTCTCCCTATTTTGCATTTTGATCTGAAAACTCAAACCCATAACTGAAAAGGCTTTTGGACCAAGAAAAACACCAGTTTTTAAATACAAAAAAAACCCCACGTGCATTTGTTTTTCAAAGGAAGCAGATACATCTGATACGTTTGTGAAGTCTTCATCTGTTTCTAAAGAAAAACAGTAGAGGGGTGAGGTATTTCTGACCATATTCTATATATCAAATGGTTAAACACACTGCTACACAGAACTAACTGTCCCAACAAAAAAACCCAACCCAACAAATTCTCAGTTGAGAATGAAAGAAAAAGTAATGTTCAATATTTGGTGATACTTTGCTATGTCTTGAAAGAGGTAACAAATATGACAGTGATGCCTCTTGTTCATGTATTAGTAATCTACTTCATGCAAAACAGCTGGATACTTAATAAAATAGCAACATGAAGATATTCTTTAACGCATCCAAAAGATCACTCATCTGAAGGAAAGAAAGATACCACAAGTGCTTTGGGTACTACTAATGGCCCCAACTAACCAAGCAAAATGTTTGTCATTTCACCAACAAGTGAGGAAAAAATCCAAAATGCATCCAAAAATTAAAAGCTTTCACAATTTAAGCACGTGGAAACGGCTTCAGTTTAAATCATAGACAAGACCACATTTGTTCCATCTACAAGAAGACTTCCCATGCTGGCAGCAAGCAAACCAATGTGCTGAATAACTTTCTGAATAATTACTTTTATTCACAGAAGAGGACAAAAAAAGAAATTCTGTACACAACTGCCTCTTGGATTCACCAAACATTTATCTACTTTTATAAAGAAAACTCCAATAGAAACATACTAATAATTTAAAAAACCCAAACACACAGGAAAATATCAACATGGAGCAGACTGATGTTGTACGAACAAGGTAAGAGAAGCAAAATGAAGTCTTTCCAATGACTCATTTGGGAAAACCATCTTTTTTTTTGCCAACGGGAGAGCAGATGAGAACATTCACACCACCTATTCTCAAAGGTAACTGGAGAAAGGCTGTTCCAGAGGGCGATTCAGAACACCACAGCTATCCACATAAACCTCTTACTCACCAGTGACTACAGAATAAATCTAGGAAGATTTAGCAAATAAATTTGTTGTCAATAGCCCTCTTTACTGCCAGCCAGCCTGCCTGGATCATTACTTATACATTGCTACACATTGTAAAATGCTACTGCAATGAAAACTCTATTGCTATATATTGGAAAATATTTGTCTTGATATTTTAAAGGCTACATACATATATTTTTACATTGCATGTATAATTTATATGCTATATGTTTGTATTAGATAAACACTACTGATTAAACAGGTCAGATTACATAGAAACAATAGCCATTTTTAATGTGCAAACCTTGGTTAAGTAATCTCGTAACACATTATTTAGGGAGTAAGGATATATTATGGATATTTTGTTATCTGAACAAATTTCTTTATAAAAACAGTAAGCAGATATTCTTACCTGACACACTCTGTATACACCAAAGTCCCCTTTTATCCAAAAATATGAGAAGTGTCCATAACCTGTTTGGAACAGATATGCAGCAACCAGAACTCGAATGTGCATGTACACAGGCAAAAACTGTTGAGAAAAATAAAGTACCTTTTATAAATGGCCATGTAAATGCTTTTGATTTTCCTTTCTTCACTCCTATTTTATGCTTTTTTTGCATTGCAGTAAATCAGGTTTAACTAAGAAAAGAAACATTATGATGCATTTCCCTGTTTCTTACTAAGCTCTTTTGTTGCCCTAACCTCTCTCTGATGTTAAACCGAGTTTGTTATTTATTGCTCTGTACTTTCCATATTTTGTAACCAGTTTAGACAGAGTTAAGAAAGGATCTCTGAAAGCTTGCCTTCAGCAGTTTCAAGTTCTGAACATAAAAATGAAGTGTTGCTAATAATCAAAAATAAACTAATGTAATATTCTACTTGGAGGAAACAAGTATATTTTTTCATTGGCTAAGTAATGCCTAAAATGCCTTTATCAATGATATCTACACTTAAATAGAGAGTAAAAAATAATTCTGCTAATATAATTTTCAAAACTATAGGAACAATAGCATCAGTTACTCATTCTATTCAACTCCAATATGCATTTGCACTATCTTTCTTTTTAAGTAACACACCCAAATTGCATTCCCACTTAAAAAAAAAAATTCAGATCACTTACAGTGCTTGCTCCAGAGATATGATAAATCAAAATAACAAGTTGCATCCAGCCCTTCCATTCATCAGTCTGTTCTCTATTTAACACTTTAGTCTAATGCAAAACAAAACAAGAGTGTTGCTATTCCAAAAAGTACAACGAACATCTACAAAATGAGGAGAAAAAGTTCAAAACAATAAACCACTTCATGGATAAATACTTCTCAATTGTAAAAGACTTCTGTCTAATGGACACAGGTCTACCAGATTTTAACATAGTCTATACTCTCTTGTATCTGAGCTATGCTCACATCAAATTTCACTGAGTGGCAATGACTAAAAGCGCTCATACCCATATGCTTTCTAAAAAGCTTTTGCATCTACTTCCATGCAAACGTTATATTGCTTGTGAGTGCATTTTTTGCAGATTGGTTACACTGACTTTAAGAATTTAACTTTCAATATTTAGCAATTAGTTATTTACACTCAAACTGGGAAACAATGTTATAAGTAGGATGTCAACATGATCATTACCTCTTTGGTATTTTCAGTATAAAATACCCCCAAAACCAAGATATAGACGATTGGTATGAAGAAAGATGAATGTGTATAAAATTTATTTTCCTTCATGAAAAGATTTGCTCTGTCACACAGATAAAAATAGGTCATGATTAGACCAAGTTTGCAGAAGGAGTGTAAGAGCATCTCTAAAGTAGAAACATTAGGAGTGCTGATGGTGGGTTTCTTTTCCTCTCCGCTTTCCAAATCAGTGCATGATTTGTTCTTCCGAAAATTATTCCGATGAATTAAATTGATAATTAAATATCCAATAATGGACAAAGTAAAGAAACAGAAAGCTAACTTCTGTATCAGAGTGAGAGGAGGCTGAGGCTGGCAGCAGGAGCCATCAATGGGCTTCATTATCTTATTGCAGTAGACATTCATAAGAATCATCGCATTCTGTCAAAGAAATAGACAGTTTTGTCAATTAATCTCTAATAAAAAAGGTTAACATTTTCATTGTAAGAAATTTTCTTCTAGATCATGCATTGCAATAAAACATAGGCAATTCTCCCTTATCATTACATAGATAAAATTTCACAGTACCCCCATACACCTAGTTGTATTTAACAGTACAGTCAAAACACCTCTTCCAAACAGGAAACCCTTGAGCTTCTTGAGGTAAGCAAAAAGAGCTAATCCTAATCGTTACAACAGAAGGGTTCTCTCTACTCTCTGTAAAAGGAGCTATAAGAGCTAAATGGACTATAAATGAAAAACAGCTCACAAACGTGGGTCCTAAAGGAGGCACAGTAACGAAAGTCTCTAAAACATGACAACAGGACTGAAACCTGTGGTCAGATGACATTTAGTTCATACAGTACTTGAAAGGAACTGAAACCTGCAAAGGAGTGGAACTAAAAGTGACACAGCGAGAGAGCTCAGTCACAAGAAGGGCAGACTGACAAAGCTCAGAGGGGCTCACTACATGCATATATATATATATATAGGTAGGTTAAAGACAAAACAAGAAATAAAGTCAGTGGCACTCCATGCAACCAAGAAGGTGTATATTGTGTGTTTTCATATCCTGTTCATACTCCTTACTACACAAAATTATATGGGCACAAAGGAGGAAAATTAAGACTTATTTCTTAGCACTGCTTTACAAATCATTATCACTCTAACTCATTCATGCAGATGAAGGCACAAAGTTTGCACTCAGGTTCTAAAAGATCTAGTGGATTAACAGCTATTTTAAAATATCTACGCACTAATGTGTTTGCTATTATGTTTTTTAAACATCCTGTATAACTGACTGCCCTCCCACTTCCTGAGATCTTCCGAACAAAGTTTCCCGAAGAATGTGCAGGTCCTCATTACATTCATATTGTCTGCCATTTCAGAACATTCACTTAAAATCTTGTTTTACTATTATCACTTTTTAATGTTGACCAGTGATAAAAACACTTACTGTATCTCTGCTTGATTCGGGGAGATGGAGGCCATCTGCTGACTTCATGATAGTTTCTTGTGCTATCAATTTTGATACACTGAACACTTTAACTTTAGCTTTGGAATTTCGGGAGCTGCTGTTCAGAATACGAACAGCTGCTTCATTATAAGCATCTATTTTCTCATTAGTGATCATTTTCCGACTTTCACTCAGTATATCTTCATAAACAGGGTCTGAATTTGAAAGGACAAAGAATGGGCACATTAATCTTCTACCTGACAAATACTTAGCTCAAGTTGTACAGGCTACTTTCATTTAGGTAGTCACAATTGTTTAATGGTACAGAAAAATGCACAATGAGGAATAGTGACTGTTACAGTAACTAGAGTAGTAACCAGAGCTGTTTATGAAGAAATGCTCTTATCGCCATTCCCTAGTCATGCATATGTACTTATAGATTAGAAAGCTTCAGCCAGACATGAATGCCTGTTTAATTTCCCCTAAGCCCGTGAAGACAGCATAATGCTGCAGTGCAGAGCTGCTTATGCCTTCTTTCAGTAACAGAATCACCCAAGGAAAGACTCCAAAGCCAAGAGGACAGAAGACAGGCAGCACCTCTCTCAAACCCTCTAGTTACTGCAGAAGAAACCAGCTTCTCATTTCTCTAAGTCATAGTCCATAAGCATATTCCACTTGCTCCTGTTGATTTTAGTTTAACTGATGGCAGAATTTCAGTTTTTCAGAAGAGTGGAACACCACTTAATTGCTGCAGGCTTCAGAAATATGTAGAGCTTAACACAAACCTATATGGGGTTCTAGATCAAAAGGTCAGCTGGAGATCAGTAAGTTGCTATGAAAAGCTACTGATGTGCATAACCCTGGTGAAACACACTCTACGAGTTGTAAATTGATTTAATTTAGCTACCTCAATGCCTACTTTTGGACAATCAATGTCTAGACAACTCTATGCGTACAGACTGCTTTTCCTCTTATTCATTCCGCTGAAGAGTTCAGAGATGACTTAAATGGGCTGGATCTTTACCAACAGAATGTTGGGACATGTCTGACAGCTAACTGCTTCAGTTATAAACATGGTTTTGAAAGGAATGCGAGATTAAGCTTTTGATTCAGATTAACCTCTAGAACCATCATCGTTGACAGGAACTTGGATGTGACTGTAAGGGTACTGCTGGTTATATTCCTATCAGGGCTCAAAATTTGCCTACGTTTCTAACTGAGGTGATGATAATCTAAAATGCTGTATTCTATGGCAGATAAACCAGCATGTTCCACCCATGAGCTCACTGTTCAGTGTCAGAGACATACCTTAGTTTTACTGAAGAAAAGCAAAAGAATGTAAGCTTGGTACCATAATAAAAATATCACAGACTCATTTTGAACCATGATTTCTGGCTCCTAATCTTAACTCATCAGTGCTCAGTGTACAGAAGCAAGTTTCATTCTAGAGACTTAAATTCTCTGTATTCTCTAGAGTACGTCTACTCAATCTAGACACACACAGAGGATGCACTTGTTGAACCTCTCCTGTTTATGTAATCTGAAAATTCAGTTGAACACAAACACAGGAATACAGCTGTTATACGCTCTCCTGTCTGACTCCCAGGATGCACGTATGGAGCACAGCACAGGGAGAATAGACCTGAAATATTGAGTCTGAGAGTAAGCTAACAAAGAATTAAGAGTTCAGAAGGCAAAAGATTTCCCTGAGAAAGCTTTAAAATCTCCACCGCTAGGTACCAGCTAGTTAAGGCTGCAAGAAAGGCCAGATTAGAATTCAACCAACCCAATAAGCAGTATGGACTATGTTTTCCATGTCCTCAAGATAATGATTCAACAGACAGTGACAGTACAAATTGTTATCTACTGTTCATTACTTTACCTTGTAAGACCCAGTAAACGTCACTACTTTTTGCTAATTTTTCCAAAAGAGGTGCAATTGAAGTGATATTGATTTTATATTGTGTGAGAGCTTCGTTGCTGCCATTGTGAATCTTGATAGACCACTGGAGAAATAAAGAAAAAGATGTCTAAGGACACTTAATTAACTGATTCCATTGCTCTGTTAGTAGCTATTTTTCATTATTTCTCTAAAGCTAGATTATTTAATCTTCACTTTTAAAGTGCTAAAAATTTCTTTTGGACCAAGCAGCTATCCAGACACATAATTACATTCAAACAGACCACTTAAAAGCAGAGTAAATAATATTCAACTTAATGTATATTTCATTTTTCATAAATTAAATGATGCAACGTGTTTCAATTAAAAACCCCTTGACTTTGAACAATGATGAAGTAGCAAAGCCATTCACATTATATAAAAATCATGGCCAATTCAGTTGGTTTTACTCTAGGAAAACTGACCACAGCAAGAGATGTGTGCAAGCAAAACTTGACAGTGGTACCGAGTTCGAATATTTCCATCTATTTTGCAGATATCCACAAAGAAGAAAAAAAAAAAAGAAAAAGAGCCATTTTAATTTCTGATTTAATCTTCTACATGAAATGATCGGGAGAATGCTATAGCCATGCAATAATTTCTCCTAACTTCTGAAAAGAATCTCCCACACTGTAGGAAAAATAGATTTAGCATTTTTTTAAAGTATTACTGTATCTATACTGACTTAGTCAAAATCTGTAAAAAAAAATAATATAGCCTGAATATAGTGAACTCTAATTATTTCTAAATATCTACATAAAAATGTTGATGTAAGCCAAGTACACTGATTAATCCACTTCCTAAGAATATTATTGAATATAAACAAATACTTCATGAAACCAAATAACATTCATCTACTCTGAGAACTCACACTCTGGAAAAAACAGCAGTTTCTCCCAGTAGCTAAATATTTACTCGTGAAATACCTACAGTATTTAAACAGACATTTTAAGAAGCATATTCTACCCAACAGGAAGTCAGGAACTAAGCAGCAGAGCACTGCAAGTGACATTCTCAGAGCACCTCATTTTCCCAGAATAAGCAAGCAACTGAGTTTTGTACTAGCTGGAGCTTCTCCAGCTTACAAGACTTTACTTCTATTTATAAACTGTTATGCCGTTGACATCTTAAGACAGACATGTCCAGATCGAAGTAGCATGACCAAACTGAGAGCTAAGTTAAAGATACAGGTAAGTTTCAAAATGCTAACAAGTCCAAGGGCACACACCAGTTTTATCTAGTAGCAGGTTACCACACTAGTGCTAGCCATGGTAGTGTTGCTGATGCATCAGATTTCTGAAGCACTTTATTTTTCTGCAAGTCCCTTAAAACAGGAGATGTTTATCTTTGGCCAACTCTAGGTATCACCATTAATGTTTTGTGTAAATATATTGGTGTTATAAAGAGCTGAGCATCACATACATATTGTTCGTTCATATCTCCTGCTGTCCACAAAGGACAACAAGCTATGGCTAATGTATATATATGAGTAAAAGGAATTATTTAGCTAAGAGTCCTGTGGTTTTCTAACCTGACCTTCTGCATGCCAGAACACTATCCATATATAATGGCATTTTCTGTGTGAAATACAATGACTCACACTAGTAAGACATGCTAGATTCTCAGACTGAGCAGATATATTCTAGGCTTACTAAGATTCCTAAAACTCAAATATTTATGTGGATCCTACAGAGGAAGAGAATTGGGGGGCTTCACCTGTAAGGAAACATAATTTCTGATCCCTCAGGGAATGTCTGCATACATGTATGACCTTCCCCTAAAATTGGGGGAATTCATCCTAGATTGGCATGCCCAGGAGCTTCCAGATTGGTAGAATGCCTGAACTGTCTCTAAACTAAACAGCTTTCAGAGGATTTTCTTTAAATATGGAACACATTTTTCCCCCTCTACATTTGAGCTGGTATGAATTTATAATAGCTAATTCCTTTCAAACTCCAGTTCCAAAATATTTGGAAGTAAGGGACATTAAAGGTGGAATTAATGAGATGAGCAGTTGTTCAACTCTTGACTCCCAGTGCCAGCCAATTCCTGGAATAGACTACTAGGCGGGGGCTGTTGAATTCTGTCCCTGGAAGTTTGAAAGAATTGGTTGATTCTTGTCAAGTATGACACAAGTATAACAGATCCTGCCTTGTGGCAAACTGATAGATTACGAGACCTCTTCAGGTCCTTGTCAGCCCTGTTTTCTGTGGTGCTGCAGCTCATAGCAGTGGTGGAAACTTCCAGTGGAATCTCTTTGGTTGCTGGATTATTCTTGTAAAATTCAGGTTTTTGCCTGGACAAGTCTAAAAGAAATACGTGTGCTCAAAAAGAGCATTCCAGATTGGGCCACGCTCAAAGCAGTATTTCGTGATTGAAGAGTTTATTAAAAATGCATCTCAGTTAGTATGCAAGTACTTATTCATTTAAAAAGTTAAATAAAATCTGCTTTTAACAAAGAAGCTACTTTACTTATTATCTAGGTTCAGGCTAAGCAATGTTTATCAACCAGTACTGCTGCCAAAAAGCAAGTACTGTACATTGCACAACTATAATAAAATGTATCTGATATTTCAGAACTGCTTGTTATAACAGAAAATGCACTGAGAGTATATTTTTTATTATAAATTGGGTTTAATAACTTCATCATGTAACCAACTTGAGAGCATAAAAGTTACGCTACTATAATTTCCTTCTTTAATAAAACACTCCATATGTGTATAACTTACCGTGGCGGCTCCTGCTACAATTATATGAGGTTTCGCCACAGAACCCTAAGACACAAAGTAAAAGGACATTAGTTTTAAAATATTCACAAACTATACTTATTATTATATTGAGCAGGTTAATTAAGACTCATATCTTAATTAACTGTGACTCAACTTGTCCATCAATTAATAGTTACAAAAGAATACATTGCAGATATATTACAGAGAACACCAATTTGTGATATACCAGAATTCTCACATAACAGAATCTGCAAAAGTGCAAAGCGTCAATAAGGTCTTATAATCATTATCAATTTAGCAGCATAAGTTCCCTAAGCTATTTAAACATCTCCTCCTAAGGTCAAGTAAACTGTAGATCATACTACTGAAGTACTTTTTCTCTTGGTGTCTTTCAGCATTATCAAACATCTGTTTGAGCTGTTCTAATGACTGAAGTGACCCTAAACCCACTGCAAAAACAGAACAAGGACAAGGGACAGTTGTAGCCCTTGTTGCCCTGGTCTGAAAGTTATGCCTAGGACAAGGAACGGAATATGTACTCAAACAGAAGACTACAAGACAACAAACAGTGCTGATCACCTCAGTATGAGTTTTCCCTTGGCACAGCAAAGGTTTAGCAGCTCTCAATTTTTTGTAGGGATCACAGACAAAGAAAAATGCATGACAACTTCAGCTATCTTGATAGAAGGTGTTGTGCAAGAATGACAAACAGGGTAGCAAAAGAATCACTGGGGGGCCATTGCTAAATAACTCCAGGCTTTTTAAAGGTCAACAAAGGAAGAAACAAGAAAAATTTAGTTGCCAGTCTCTAAACTTATATACTTTTTATCAGAATTACAAACATAATTTTATGCTGAATAACATGACAACCTATATCATAACTGAAACATGTAAAATAATTAGTATGTAATTTGAGGGAAATATTGAAAAAAGATCACGACGGCATTCTTGACTTTTCAAATTGCCTTTGTCCTTCAATTTGGAACACTCAAATTAACATAAATATAAAATCATATAATCATATAATATCTCAAGTTGGGAGGGATCCATAAGGATCAACAATGTTTGGTCACATAAAAGCGGAGCCATCGCAGACACAGAGAAAGAGAAACATTACATGAGAGTAAAATCCTTTCCGCTCTTAACAGGATGAATCAACCTGCCTCTAGGAAAGAGGGTTTTTCTCGTTTGGTTTGGGTTTTTTTTGGCCCAAGTGAAGCCATCCTTGTGAGATCAGGAGATGCCCAGAAAGATATACACGAGTAAACATTCCCCTTTCACTATTTTGATGTTGAATTTCAGATCTCTGGTACATAACTGACTGAATACATTTGATATGCTGCAGTTGCTGGACTCCTAGTAATTATAGTTGTGTGTATGAAAAAAAAAAAGGTAGTAGTCCTCAGTCAGTTGCTATATCTTCCTAAAATAAGCAGGTTTTTAAGACAAACCTCCGTCCAAGATTTGATACATTGCCTCATAGAGCCATTAACTTCTGGATACCACAGGAAATCCTGTAAAATAAACACAGATTTACTCTGTAAGGTTAAAGAGAAGCAGTAGCCTAATAATAAAACAAATCAAAAAACCAAACTAATTTCCATCAATTCAACTGTGAAGGAAAAACACTTGGCCCAAAGTGAGATTTCCTTTACAGTTAGCATGAAAAGCCTGACATTTCAGTCTAGCATGGAAAACAAAGAAAAAAAAGGAAAAAAAATCCACCAAACAAACAAAAAAACCCCTTTGCCTCCATGAAAAAAGAAGGAAATTTTTATTTGTAGTTCAGAAGTTGGGATTTCACCAAGAAAGTAATTTTTTAGCTTCTGCTAAATGGAATGTCCTTGAGCTTCCAATGCAATCAGGGCTAAAACCAAGCTCACATCTATAACTTATTTATTACAGCCTGCTTTTTGCTCAATTTCCCAAAGTTTTTACCAACAGCGGTTTTTTTCTTCCAGAATTTTACATAATGTGATTGATAGCCTGAAATCACAATTTTTAAAACAAAATAAATCCTAACATTTTACATTACCACTTCATAAATTATTAGCTGTTTAAATCTAATAGCGCTACGGACATTAAATGCATTACCTACTGACATTTTTTAGATGTCGGGAGTAGTGCCTAACCTTCACCTAGAAGGACAGTCTAGACTTTTGCTAGTGTTATTATGTCTCCCTGGTAAAGCTGAGACTACCTAGCATCTACTTACTCCTCAGGTGCAGAACTATTGAAAGGACTACAAATACACACTGAAGTGAAATGGCAGGGATTATATACGCAGAAATTATTGTGAGCAAACTTTATAATGCAGAATGCAGAAACACTACCAGCAGATAGGAAATCTCTATCTTCCACCTGCACAGACCTAAAGATTTTGGTAGTTCCCTTGAGTAATGTCAATTCACTATTTGGCAGGAATCTGTGAGCGGTCAGGCAGCCATCTGCAGTGGCTGAAGGATGGAAAGATCAGTATAATGGTTAGGAAGGGCAAAATTGAACTCCCCACTTGTTCCCAGTGGTTTTCTCTTTTGTTGGCCAAGTATTTTCCACATTTAGATTATTGGGTCTGAATGTGAAAATTCAGCTACCATGCCAATAATGTCAACAGAAACACAGCATCAAAACAGGGAAGCAGCAGACTAGAATATATTCTTAACCATTAAGACATCTCCCAAAAACCCAGACATGCCATCTCACATCTTGGCAGTTAGACACCTACCAAGGCTTAAGGAGTTTTGAATATACAGTTCTGTGTCAGGCTACACCAACATGGATCACACTGCTTTGTCCCCTTTGTCCTGCCTTGTGCTCTGCCCCCTCTTTTCCAGCGTTCATATAACCGTATGATGAGCCACATCAGATCTGACCAAAAAGGAATCCTACCAGGTTAAGTTTTTGGCTGAATCGACTCTTAAGTCAGGCCACTCCACAGCTGTACCAGGGCTAGTTACAGCACAAACACAGGGACAGACTGTGAAGGGCAACAGAGTGGGACAGCATAGGCTTAAATTGCCATGGGCTCACACCGTAAAGTGTTATTCTGTACCCCGAATCTTAACCATGTACACAAACAAGTAATGAAAACTCACTTGCAGACAACTCAGCCAATACACTGCTGCTTTGGTTTTCATGAACAGACAATGAGTTGTTTCCAGGGGATAAACAAATAAATGACTAGCAGAATCCCACTGCTGCTGACAGCTGTCATGGGAAGCAAAGAAAGCTATTGAGGACACCATTTCAACTGCCAGGGCAGAGGAGAACAGTGTCCTTCATAAAACCCGACCTCAAGTACTTTGTTTGTTTTCTTTTTCTAAATACCCACATTACAATCAACATTGTGGTTATTTCTCCAAGCAAAAACAGTGGAAGGAATACTTGTTGGGATAGCATAGAGAGCTTGATGGCAATTATGACAATTACCATTCCAAGTAAGTTAGCCCCAGATACATATTCTTACAGCAGTGGAAGAGTAAACTTCCTGGCAAAAGCTATTCTTGGGAAGGCCAAATTATAAGATCTGACAAAAAGGGAAATTATACATGCTTCCAGAGCTTATGCCCAAAGCTAAGGGAGAATACTCAAAGCCAAAGTATCTCAAAGAACCTTATTCAAAATGTAAAACGTTAAGATATGCTCTGACATATTTTGTGGAAAATTTATAAAGAATGTTGATGATCTAAAGCTTCTTTTGACTTTTACAGCATCTGTGGAAATTTGAAAAATCCACCTCTGACTGCAATTTGGATTACATTGCATGAAATAATAATATGCATTATTATGGCTTGCAATTTAATACTAGATAAAAACTTACCACTTTAATTGAAGCAGATTTATCTTCAAAAGGGATATTGCCATGCTGTCAGAAAACACAAAACAATAAAACCAAAGTAAGAAAAACTTTAGGAAGAAAAAAAAAAAAATTTACATTCATATGTTAATTTGCTCTCACCCAAAGGTTTATCTTCAGTAGGCAGGATTTTTCTTGAATAAACTTGTCAGTATACTCATGCAAAATGTTTATGTTACTTTCTTGATAAAACAAGCTACTCGCAGGAAGGGTTATTTTTCATGGAAGAAGTCTATCAACGAAGTCTGAAATTCTTTCTGTTCGCTCTGTTACAAAGGTATAAAATATTTTCCTAAATTTAGCCTCCCTAAATGAGAAAAACTTGGACTTTTTCTTTCTTTTCTTACACTTCCTCTTCTCTAGCCTTCCTTTTCATCTGCCCATCTTCTTTGCACAGAACAACTGAAACAGTTTTAATTAAAGAATAAAAGAAAAACCTCAGGCAGAAATGAAGTCTAGAACGCATTATTAAATTTGCTGAGTGAGACTGTAAGAAGTCAGAAAGGAAGCAGTCAGATACTGCATACACAATCCTCCTTTAAAATATTACTAAATACAACACTAGTTTCAATCCTGGTCCAAAATAACGAGTGTGTTTCTCTTCCACAAACTGAGATCTTGATTTCAAATCCTTGACAAAAGATACCTCTCAACTTAAAAATCAATTATAGCACTTTATCATATCCTCACTTTTGGGCAGCAACTTTGACCTAACCAAGAGACTAGGAAAAACAGAGTGATAGTGACTGCATGCTACCTGCTGAAAAAGCTGCCAGCTTGCACTTCTAAACAATGGAAGTACTAAATAATTGACGAGTCTAATCTACAGTTGAAACATCTTTTCCCTCACTGTCCTGGTTTCTGCTGGGATAGAGTTAACTGTCTTCGTAGCAGCTGGTATAGTGCTGTGGTTTGGATTTAGTATGAGAATAATGTTGATTATACACTGATGTTTTAGTTGTTGCTAAGTAGTGCTTACACTAAGTCAAGGACTCTTCCAGCTTCCCATGCTCTGCTGGGTGCACAAGAAGCTGTGAGGGGAGGGGGCACAGCCAGGACAGCTGACCCCAACTGGCCAAAGGGATATTCCATACCGTATGACGTCATGCTCAGTATATAAACTGGGGGGAGTTGGCCGGGGGGGCAGCGATAGCTGCTCAGGGACGGGCTGGGATCGTTTGGCAGGTGGTAAGCAATTGCATCATGCATCACTTGCTTTGTGTATTCTATTATTATTATTATACTTTATTTCAATTATTAAACTGCCCGTATCTCAACCCACGAGTTTTCTCACTTTTAGTCTTCTGATTCTCTCCCCCATCCCACCGCGGGGGGGGAGGGGGGGGGGGAAGTGAGCGAGCAGCTGTGTGGTGCTTAGTTGCCAGCTGGGGTTAAACCACGACACTCACATATGTACATACATCCGGAAAGGGATACGCCTAAGAAGCACAATATAGCAGAAGAAATTAATATCCTGTTCAACAAATGACACAGCTAAATCCATTCTTACTGCTTCCACCATGCAAGCTGCAGTTTACATTCTTCACCTTATAAAATTCAAATAGGTCTTCAGCAGCAATCAAAAGGAAGATAAGGCCAGAAGCTCTTTTTAGTTTCAGCCTCAAGTTAGACCTGGAAATCCGTCATTGCCCCAAGGATTTTTATGAACAGATTAGATCAGCAATTTCACTGACATTTAAAATCACAAATTATAAGCCGTGAATTCCTACTATTTAAAAAACAGACAAAGGAGCAATCGTTTTCTCATCACAAAACCAAATATTACACATAAGTTGCTATGGGACAAGTCAGCTTCCTTAATTTATTCCCAGACTGCCGCAAGCTCTCTCTCGAGCTTCCTAGTTCACTTCTTAGATTCCCAATCATATCATTAGTAACCAAACAATTATCTTGGTCTAATCTTGTTCTTCTCCAGAAGACCTTTCTGTGGTTCTTCTTCCTGATGGCTAGGCTATCAAACTATAATTTCTTGCTTTTCTGAAGTTCAGAAAAGAGTTATGAGATAAATTAGGAAGAAAGAAACAAAAACATCATCAAAATAAAGTAGCTCACCTTAGTTCCTTCTTCTTTGACTTGAGGATTTATGAGTTTTATAAATGAATAGAACAGCTGTCGAATTCTAGAATCTCCTATAAACACAACATGTTTGTCTATAAGGCAATTTTTTGCTTCACTGTAAAACAAAACAGCAACATTCATGTTACAGGGAATTTATATTTCAGGAAAAAATCTGTAGAAATTCTATAGAGCAATATAGATAATTCTAAGCATTATATCCAGCTATAAGGAATGGTAAACCTTTTTTTAAACATGCTGAATTAATAAAAAGTTTGGTGTAATTTGCATAGAAATGAAAATGAACTCTCCTGCTAATGTGATTAGGCAAACAACCAAGCAGGCTTTCCTATTCTGTGGTGCTACAAATACAGTAGTTTAAAAATGGTGATATACAGTGTAATTCTAAAAGATAAAGTTCTCTTACTAGTAGGTGAAAAAAAGTGATTGGTAATTTTATTTGGGATTTTTTTACTTGTAATTCTACACATAAGGTCAGCATTTTCCCTTTCAGCAACCTGCAAGTGACATAGGAAGCTATGCAGTCTCTTGCAGTATCTTGCGGCTTTCCATAACATGTATCAGTACAACTACCACCAACATTTATTTGTATTTTTATATATAAATACAACTATGGTAAACACTCTAGACACACAGATAATGTACAAGGAAAAGAATTCCTTCTGGTAAACGTTGCATATTTTTGAAAGCCTAGACAATCAGCTATAAATTGAAAAATAGATGACACTGCAATCACTAGAGCTGCAGACAAACGACAACTCTTCTTTCCAGGCAGATGAACAGAAGACGTGAGTTTCCTTACCTATTTTTATACTTATGCATCATACAACTGTGGGGTTGCCATACTTTTTCTCCAAGAAATCTCCCACTGGACAGAAGATACTCACATGTATCACCACCTTTAAAATGTTATATTAAGATTAGAATTCAGACACATGAAAGTTAAAACACAGCCCCATTGCTATTTAAAAAAAGATTTGACAATATTTGAAACACAGGAATTGAAACAATCACAGCAGTAAACAAATTTACCTTATTGTAAAAACATCTTGCACAAGTTTCTGCAAATTGCCTTCTCACTTATTATACCACACTTCTCTGTAAATCACTCCTCTATCCACAAAATTTTAGTGATCCCATTTGTGCTGTCAGAAAGATGTAGTGACCTAGAATGGCATTTCCAGCAAAAGATGCCAATCCACCGCGCTATCTACTATCCAGAATATACTCATATGAAATTAAAGAATACAACAGTTCAAGATAATAATCTCCTATACAGAATCACCATACACAGCATCTTGCATAGAACATGAATCTCAACATGAGATTTGCATGAAAGTCTATTACATCTCCTTGCTTAAGACATAGCAGTCACCTTAGGACAGGTGAAATTACCTGCTGGGTTAATATGCAAAACAAAAAACATTGACACAAGAATTTGCCAATCATTCTGAACTGCAACTACCTTTTCCAGTCAAGAAGTTTTACACTACTTAAGATTAATCACTTTACAGGTGGTGGTGTTTCAGGTCACTTTAAGTTCATATAAATAATAGTTATGAAATCAGTGAGGTTTATCTTCCAGCAAATTCTATGTCAGATTCTGCTGCCTTGTAACTGAACACAGCTGAACACTGTTCACTGCAAGAGAAGTTGCCCTCCAACATTTTTGTCATACTTGGCAATTCAGAGCACTGACAAACAGGGAAATGGTCATGAATGAAATGGCAAGTACCTGTACTAGCTTGTGCAGAAACAATGTATGACAGCCCATACTTAACATTTTCTATGAAACCTTGACCTCATTAAACAGAGAACTGCTCTTTTACTCCACCGAAATTTGGCACTAATTTTAAAGAATAGGGCGTTTTCTATCTACTGCTGCTTTTCAGGGCTGCTGGGAGCCACACATCAAAATGAGCCAGACTTTCTGCCTCAATTATTACAAGAAAATCTGAAGCTTTATCTAGAACTGCAAATTAGACCAGGTGAACAGAAAGATATGCAAATAGGTGAGGTCTGAGGTCTGTAGCAATGGAGTTTCCAAGGCACTGCTGATGTCTACTGAGCCACAAACTCACAGTCCTTGGAGATCAGTACTATGGTAAAGCCTTCAGGAAAAAGAGACGGAGCTGTGGTATCACTTCCCTTGTGCTTAAACAAAGGCTTCCACATGACCACAGCCTAATCACTAAAAAAAATGGGGAAAAAAAATGTATACTGAATGAAGAAAGGCTTTCTGTGTAACATTCTGATAAGAAAAACATATCTTAAGTTATGGTCCTAAGATCACAGTGAAAGCTAAGTAATTCTCATATGCACTGAATCAACTTTGATGTTGTTGGGTTTTTTTTTTTTGGTTGGACATAGGATAATTGGGAAAATTACTTATTTCCATAATTTCCCAATAGTGGGAAGAATGACAATAGTATCTATATTGAAATATTTTTTCCATAAACATTTTAAACCTATGGGTAATAAACTTCAGAAAACATTAATAATTACATGGGTGATGGAAACATATCTGTATTTCCAACAAATATGGAACTAGGATCTTTATAATCCTGCACGACTGCAGATTTTTTTGCAGATAACTCTCGCATTAACATTGGCAGTGACGTTGCTACTTTAGGTAATGAGCCGATACTCAGCTGTCAGCTCCTTCACAATCCACCCAGAAAAACAAAATTGTAAGGTTTCCCATATAAGAAGCTGGGAAAATGTTACAAAAAGCATAAAACAAAATGCATGTTTAAAGTATAGCTGACACCCAAAACTCTTAGTTTTCTCTTCCTTCACACCTCTAGCTCTCTCCTACTTAGGATGCATGAAGAACATATCAGATACAGAAGTACAGACAACGCAGCTCATGTATGCTGCTTCTTGAAGAATATAAAATTAGCTTGGAGGAAGGAAGAAGTGGCAGCTGAAGACATCTTCTATCCCTACTTTCTTCCCTGAAACTCCTCATACCTATTTTCATTAAAATCAGAAAAGGGAACATAGAACAGACTGTATTATAACTGTTACTCCTTGGCTCATTTTTCCAACCAAACCCAGCAGTGGTAACACAATCAAGTAGTAGCATTTACCATGATCTAAGGCTCCTCATTCCCTCACTTCAAAACGCAACTCCAACAACCGGACTGCTTTTCTCTCCTGGAACTTCAATTACTTACCACTGCTATTGCATCGTGACTACTAAAAAAAGCTGCAATAACATGAAGAATTATAACAGTCTTGAAAAAGGTCTGGTTAAATATCTCGGAGGCATAGCTCTGGGTTTAGGTTGGTTTTCCATGAGCAACCCACACATGGCATGCTCCTGAAATGCACAATAAACTAGCTTTATTAAAACTGTCATTCTTTACTCCCTATCTCTCAGTTTTGGGAGCTCTTGGTCAGGCAGATTTTGATGCATGGAAGAAGAATGTGTTCAAAATTTAAATAAAATATATACATATGCTGATAAACTCCTATTTTTATCATCAACAAGGGTCTATTCATCACCCCAGGGTACTTCAGGAATTCCCTCAAATTGACTGGTAACCTCTCAAGCAGATCCTTGAGATACCACAAATCAAATCAACACTTCCTCCCTAATCACAATGCACACACACTATCCGTGCCAAACTGATTCATTACTGCACAGCAGCAATGGGATGCACCAAATGGCCAGATGCAGGGGGCCACATGCTTCTTAATGTTTAAAGGAGCTCTCATGAAAGTATGCTGAGACCATAGATGTAGGCTGAACTCAAGAGGTTTCCAGAAAGGTAGGTAGTCTCTGTAACTCCTATTTTTCAACCAGTACAGGTCACACTCCAGGTCAGCAACATAATTTTTTTTTTTCTTTCCAGTCTGTGCCTGTTTCATTATTCAGTACAGTACCATTTATGAACACATTAAAGAAAAGATCTTCCAGAAGCAATTTATCAATGCCTTTCCGCTCCTCTTTCAACTGCTGCTACTTAAAAGACAGCTGCTGATCCTGCTGCCAAAACTTCTGCGGAAGTAGCTCAGAACACAGCAGATGACACGCAAAGCTGAATCTTTACCTACTTGTTAAATATGTTGGCATAGCTCAGATTTGCTGGATATATAGCTTTCTAGTAGAAATCATAAATTCAAAATAAATTCAAAATAACCATAGTTTCAGTTTTTCTTAATTGTTTCATTTTAATATACCACACCTTCTTCTTAACCATTAATGAGATCCTAAAAAAAAAAAAAAAAAAACCAAACCAAAAACAAACCAAAACCCACCAACCACAAACACCAAAACCTGAGAAAAAGAAATCTAAGTGCCATTCTGGACACAAAACACAGACCATTCCTCTTAAGGTCTTCCTTTGTGCTTTGCATAAATTATCCTTCCAACATATTACCTTTTATTTTCATCAAATGTTGCACTTAGATACACTACGGTATAGTTATACAAAGAGTATAAGTTGTCTGAGTTTTATTATGCTCATTATTCTAATTTATCGTTCCTCAAAATCGTGGTTTTTCCACTGAAATTGTGAAATCTCAAAGTCTTCATTCAGTGCCAGAACAGACTACTACGTTTTACAATACTTTCTCTAAAAGGCATGCTCTCTATTTCAAAGAAATGGAAATGCATTTGTTCTCTATTATTCAAAATAAAAATGTAGTTTTAAACAAGATCTATCAGTGCTGATTTTAAGAATGCAAAATTTTAAATAAAAACTTATTTCCAACAACATTTAGGACCGTACCTTTGAAATATGATAACAGCTGAAAAATACACAGCACTAACTTCACTGGATGGTATAGAAACATTTAGTCCAATTAACTCTTCACAGAAGCCATATGCAAATTACAGACACTCCTTAACTTCTCTGAATTCACTTTAAGTTTTGCAAAAAATGTAGGCAACACCTAAATATGATAGTCTCCCTGAACATGAATTTGACCTTCCACAACCCCAGTCCAGCAGTTTTTCATACAAGTAACACTTATATGGGCAAGTTTTACCGGGAAGTGCAGTGGGTTGCTCCTACCTCTAATACGTATTTGCATGACTGAGGCCAAAATCAGCTGAAAACTTTACATCTAAAGACATTCAGACGAAACAAAGGAGTCCTAACTGAAGTCTCAATCATCCAAAAGCTCCCAAAGGAAGCCAAGGCAAAAACAACCGCTTTATAAAGCAAATGCATATTCTTAACTTTAATTGATGCCTTGTGAACTTCTCAGTATCGCAATGGGAGAAGAAAAATAGATGGCAATTTGCACAACGTGGGTTTCTAAATTGAGCAAGATAAACTAGGCTAACTACCAAAAAGTTAAAGCATCCAATTGCCACTCAATTGAAAACTCAGAAGTACAGACACACTGCAAACACAGAAAATCTATGTATTAATACTTTCACTCCTACCTAGGGATAGTGAGAAAAAGGAAAAGGTATGAAAGAAGCAGCCTTTATGTGCCTTTATCACTTCCAGAACATCTCCCCCCCACACCCCCCAAAAAAAGAGAGTTTTAAAAATAACGACTGTCTCTCAAGGAGTTTTTGCATACCCATGCTTGTTGCACAGAAAGAAGGATTAATCATGGACAAACCTTCTTCACATCTACCATTCTCTGTCTGGTTATATACATTATTTGTGGCTTTTTTCTTCTGGCTGAATTATCCAAAGGAAAAACTGTGGTAGGACAGGCTAGAAGTTTCAACGCTGTCAATGTGCTTCTGTTGTATAAGTTTGATTTTATAAATAATAGAGGACATGAAATAACAAAGTATTTTGACTTAACACATAATTTTTCTTCAAAGCCAACTGTGGTCTTTGCCATCCGTTATATACCCTACAGGATACCTATACACCAGGATCTCGTCTGTATCATCAGGCAAGTCTAACTCCACGAACGACATGTCTAATTTCAATCTCATTTTCTCCATTACTCAGACAGTTGCCCTTTCACCTGATGCAGACCTTAGGTAATCAGTTTCTTCAGATATTAAAGATCCAATCCGAGCAGAGCACAAAAAACGCCCACACCTCCCACAAAACAGATTTCACCACTTTTTGCTCATATGCAGCTCTCACTTCCTCCATATTCCTGGGCATCTATGAAAGAGAGACAGTATCCACATGGTGGTTAATTCATTGTTAAATTTCTTGCTTGCTCTACTGTGGCAGAACATACGCTCACATGGAAGAGTTGGTCTTGCCTGGTGTCCTCTTCCTGCCAGCAGCTAATGACAGATGCTCAAAGACAAAGTATAAAAGCACAACAAATAGAAGGCAACCCCTTCCCTGGCATGGCCTGGCCTCCACGGCTCGGCAACTTTGAGCCAGAGGGTCTAAGGAGTGCCACATGTTTGCAGCCCCACCTCATTCACCTTCTGCAAATCAGGATAACCCTTTTCACGGGATTTTTAGTATAAAAACTTGGCAATGTATTTCAAAATGTCTTGTGTGGAAAAAAGTTCTTTCTTCCGATCATTTTAAATGTACTGCCTGCTAATTTCATTTCTCAGCTGATATTTTTTGTGTTATGACACAATCACAATGAATTTACCTTCCCCCCAAAATTCATAATATTTGAGACCATTACCAGGTTACTAATTTTCTGTTCAGGCTACAGAATTTTAACCTATTTCACTACTTCTTGTACAGAAGCTATTTCCTTATTCTGCCATTTGTGTTGCTCTTTTGTACACGTTTTCCAAGCTGTATTATACCACTGCTAAGAGGGGGTGACCAGCACCATTGACAATAAGAAAGGTACTGGTTAGCTTTAGTTGTGCAGTATCACAATAAAATCTTCTCTTTTGTTTTTCATTAATTGCCAAAAATATCCTAACATTGGCTGAATTTCAGATGTTTGAGATCACTGAAGGGTTGCAGAATGATCTCTCAAGCACCTCTGCTTTTATCTACCCTGAAAACTTTTGTTATTTGCTATAAAAGTTCCATTCTCCTTTTCTAAACTATTTGTGTCTTTTGAATGTTATTTGTTCAAAGGAGACCAAACTCGTAACTCTGTATTCACTCTCGCTCTATGCCCTATCTTTTAAACAGTTATTGGAAAGCCTCTCTGTTACCCTATAATACGCTGAAGAAACTAAAAGCTTTAGAATCACAGAATGGTTTGGGTTGGAAGGGTCCTTTAAAGGTCATCTAGTACAACCCCGCTGCAACAGGAAGGTTCATTAGGTGAAGGAATTTGTTGAAAGCTTTGTGAAAATCCATACAGACCATATCAACTTGCAGAAAGGCCTGCAGATTCTCACCGTTTAGTGATTTGTGACTCAACCCCCTCATTAACTCTCCCATCATATATCATATTTATGCACAGTCCAGTTTCCTTGTGATCTGCTTGATATGGCAGTCCCTGTTTCCTTAGGCCAGGCTCACAATCCCTCTTTAAAAAAGCATCACATTTGCCACCCTCCTTCCATCTAGTTTTGCAACTGATTTGGGCCTTAAGGAACACACCGCGACAGGCAAGTTCAACTACTTCGTGCTTGAGCTCCTCTAAAATTCACTAAATGCTTCTATGTCTTGCAACTTAGCACTATTCAGTTTATCAGGCTTACCGACACGCCAGCCGGAGGGTGAATCTAGGCTCCCTACCCCCTCTCCCATTTCCACAACTAACTGCCTCAGCCTTGTCTTCTGCGGGCGCTGGCAGCAAGTGTTAGAATACAACACCAGTTGTCCTACAATGAACAGAGCCGTGGTGATCTCTCTTTAGATCAACTTTTTTATTTACCCACAAAATCATACTACATCTTTTAGCGTGAATCAGAAACAGGAAAACATTCCCTTTAGCAGTTCCATTAGCATGTACGGATCATGCCAAGATTCACAGCTTCAGGGCCAAAACAACTCGAAAGAGGAGGAACAGCAAAGCTCCCAGCACCCCCGTAACCACCCTGCACCCCTGCGCAGCCCGGTCACGCTCACCAGCTGCGGCTTCCAGACCTCGGTTACCGGCTTGTCCACAGCCACTAACGACACGCGAAACCGAGCCACTCTTGACTTTGCCTCATCCACCACAGAGGCTGGATTTTGTTATGCTTGAGGCAACGGTTCAGACAGTGAAAGAACTCACACCAATTAAGATATTAATCACTAACTGCCAGGTAAAGACCGTCCACCATGCTGTACGGGAACAAGTGACAGGGAAGTCACCCCCCACCCCTGCCACCTCACCTGCAGCCGCACCGCTGCCACGCACACGGCGGGCAAGGCCCCAGGAGCTGGGCTGTGCTCGCAGTGAATACGCCCCGCCGCCACAGACCCCGCCGGTCACACACGCCGGAGCCGCGGGCCTCGCCCGGCCGCCGGGAAGCCCGCGGTGACGCCGCGGCCGGGCCCCGCAGGGCCCTGCGGGCCGGGCCCGCGATGGGGTCCCCGCCGCCGGGTCCCCGCCGCCGCCGTGCCCAGGCTCGCCTCCCGCAGCAGCCGCCGACCTGCCGCGCCGCCCTCCCCGCCCCAGCCCCAGCCCCAGCCCGCCGGGGCAAGGGTACGCGCGTCGCCCCCTCGGCCCCGCCGCGGCTGCTCCGGGCGGGGGAACCGCCGCTCCCCCTGCGCGGCCGCGGTCCCCGGGCTCCGGCGGGGCCCCGCCTCCCGCCGCCCGCCAGCCGCGGCCCCCCGCGGAGCGCCCGCGGCCGCCCCCTCACCTCGGTAGCGGCGGGAGGCGGCGTGGCAGGCGGTGAGGAGGAGGACGGCGCCCAGCGCCAGCGCCTTGGCGCTCCTCACGCTGAAGTAGTAGTTGATCTCCCGCTTGCCCAGGGTGTAGGCCAGGGCCGCCATCTTGGCTCCTCCATGACAACCGCGTGCGATGGAGCGGGCGGGCGCAGCGGGGCAGCACTGGGTCCCCGCTGGCGGCGAAGGCAGACCCCGCCGCCGCCGGCCGCCGCCGTCCCCGCCGCCGCGGCGGGGAGAAGCCCGACGCGCCGCTACCGGCGCGGAGGCGCCGCCCTCCTCCTCGCGCCGCCGCTTCCCCTCGGCCGCCAGCGGGCGGCCCCCGCGCCCGCCTCCCCGCCCCGCGGCGGCCGGCTCGGCGCAGCGGGAGCCCGCGGCGGGGCCTGAGGGGCGCGGTGGGTCCCCCCCCGGGCGCGGGCCGAGGCTGAGGGGGCGGCGGCGAGGCGGGGACCCCGCCGGTCGTCGGGACTGTGCGCGGTGAGGGAGCGGCTGGGCGAGGCGCTGTGCCCGAGCCGGCACCTCACAGCCGGCTCCGGGCGGGACTGGCTTTTCTCCAAGTGAAGCGATTTTTAAACACTTGTCACTCTTCAGTTGACACGGACGTGCTCAGCCCGGGCTGGGAGACGCTGACTCCCTGAAGGCGGGTAACACCCTGCGGGGAAGCCCATTCACAGATTTACCTGGGTTTGCGTGGGGGGGAAGGTTGGTGTTGCGAGTGAAATGCTGAGCTCGTACAAAAGGGAACTCCGGTTCCTCCACAGGCAGCTCCAGGAGCCGTACGCGGAGAAGGGCGCCGGGCAGCCGGCCCGCTCCCCGAGACCCGGCCTGCCTCCGCGGGGCCGGCGGCGGGAATCCGCCCGCCCGACCCGCCAGGACGCGGGCGGCCACGCGAAACACGTTCCCACAGAATAAACTGGCCGTGTAACAACCCTGTATAAACAAACCTAAAACTCAGGAAAAGTGTTCAGTTATCTACTCGCATAAATATGGGAAATAAACAGGGAGCACTCGAGCCGAAGCACTTACCGTGCTTGGCAGATTTTGAAGTACTTCTTCCTCAGATCCAGCAGAACTCTTCTCATTAGGACTGGCCAAAAAATGAACGGAAAAAGTTTTTTTTTTTAACTGAGCGGGTAAATAATCAAACAATCATGAGTTACCTGGATTTTTAACACAAAAAAAGTCTGCTTTTCACGTCACCATCATATTTCCCTGTCATCCAAACAACACTATTCTGGAAGTTCTGCAGATCATTGTCTTTGATTATTCATTTAATAATATGTGAAAAAAAAATTGGGGGGGGGGGGGGAGAATGAAACGTTTGAAACACAACCAGGAAGTCTACACACTGCAAGCAAAGTTTTATTTTCAAATCTTATCTGAAAAACAGAAGAACTTAGCGCATTATGCAAACATAATGTAGTGTACATACAAGGTATGAGCTCTGTGTATTCTTCTGATGTGCACTGTTACTATATATTCAATGCATATGCCATTTCCACCCAACCAATGCCTTTACTATCGGCCAACTTGCGATCTACATTTTTCCTGTTCAATTCAGTCTGTTAATTAATTCAGTTTCTGAGCAATTTTTTTAAATAACAAAACCACTTTACTGTTTTAAAGTGCTCAGGTTTTTTCTCTCAGGGAGAGAGGAAGAAAAGGTACCAGGTAAACACCCAAGCGTACAGACTTGTATTTACGGGGTTATTTTTTTCCTAAAAAACCCTAACAAAAACCCCAAACCAAACAAAAAAAAAAAACCCACAAGCCTGGTCATAGTGTGGATTCTTTTACTCCATAAATGAAAAGTTCCCATTCATGTATTAGTTTTTGGTCATGCAGCATTCAAAAAGCCAAGAATTTTCAAAGCCTTCTTACTGTGAACAAACCTTATTATGTGTTAAAATATTCCTGTTAATGTTTAGCTTTCTTTCTCCTCATTTGACCTATGTTCAAGTAACAGCTTCAAGCATTTTACATGTTAAGAAGCAACTTAAACATTTTTAACAGCTTCTGTAAACAAAAGTATTCACTAGAATTTCTGTGTAGCTTTTTTGCACTGTTGCTCATTAATGATTCTTAGCAGGCTCATGAAATGTGTCTTTCCTGCAGTCATTGAGGACCACAGATATCTTCTTCATTTGTTTTTATAACATCTATTCAAGAACAAGTAAGGCTTTTCATCCAACCAAAACATATTTACTTCAGCCTGTCTCAGTTGGCAATATAACTGTGTTAGGTTTGCTGGCTATCCACAAGTCTGCCAGGTGCATTTATGACTGGGTGTAGCTCCTCAAAACTGAACCTAGTTAACGCTGCTGCTCTAAATGGTGTAGATGCAGAACGCATGAAGTTCAACTGGAGCTCCAGGAGTGTTGACTCAGCTTCTCTGTTAGGATGGCTGAGCAATGCTTGAGCAGTGAAATTTAAATTTTTCTCCTAAAATTGAAGAAGAATTCAGTTCTCTACTGCGAGATAGTCTCTCTAGAGAATTTCACTGATCTTCAATTAAATCAGCTTCTTCTTATGAAAGAACAGCAGAAATTACAAAGGTATCAAAGCAACCATACTTTTGTTTATAGATGCATCAGAAAATTACAACATCCAAAAGTAATAACTCTGTCCCACAGCCTTTGGAGAGCTGTTTCAGATCTGCTGCCTGCCGCTGGAAGTCCTGGAGCAGTCCTCATTTGCCCTGAAGCACTAACACTATCCTTCAGTGATGCCTGAAAACTCCATGTGTGGATTACATCTCTGTTATTTTAGGACTGTACAAATGCATACTGATACTGTTGCAGGTTAAATATCTTAATTAAGACAGCCACCTGTGTATATTAAATACGTACATGGATGCAAGCAAGACATCTGCTTTTGCTTCATCGCTGCTTTGGAGACATCACTTAGGTGTTTGAGAAGAGAGATCTCCCTCATTACAGTCAGAAGCTTTTGGCTGACGTGTCATGAGTTAGGAACTGATTTGCCTGCATGCAGTGTTACATCTTACAGGTTTTTCACAAGCTATTTGAATTCAGCATCATTACATATACCTAAGTAATTCACACCAAAACCACTATATATATGAGACCTGATGCAAAAGGCTAATTAGGGATTGCCAAGTACCCCATGAAACTGGCTCCAGCCATGAACCGTTATTAGCTAGAAGCAGCTTTGTAGTTTCCATTATATACCTACTTTATTTTCCAGCCTGCTGATAAACTTGGTGTGCTGGAAGTAAACCAGAAGTCTGTTGGCTCTTCTGACCTTCATGTTCTGCATCAAAGGCCATCAGTGGGAGGGGAACACGGAGAGCAACCACAAAGACCCAGCAAACAGAGAAGCAGTTCCTTTCAGAGTCAGAGCAGATATGACACTACTGCATGCATGGGATAATGGCTATGAATATTAAGAGCAAAAAGCCACAGGAGGGGTTTCGCATTTCTGGTGTCTACAAATGTAGCCTTGGCTTAACTGAATTAATTATTTTCATAAGAGACTGCGGTGTTATGTATGGTCACTAATGACAGAAGCGAAAAATACTACCGTAGTTTTTGGCTGTACTATTTCCCCTATGTGTCAATAAAATAAAGCAAACAGGAAAGATGGAGTTCATCTCACCTAACTCCACCCACCCGTAGTGAACCAATCTATTTTAAACTCATCATTGACTTCCCTCTGTAGAACTGGTGCAAGTAAGGCGCCGGTAATTTACTCGTAAGTTAGAGTAAGATGGATGACTTAGCTTAGGAATGGTGACTCGCTGTTGAATTTAGATAAGTTTAAATTGGACAGATGCCATTTACACAGGTATAATATAGGTGAGATGAATCTTCCTTTATTGCTTCCTGACTTTGCTTGGCAGGCTCCGTGTAAGTGGAAGGAGAACGTTGTGCCATGGATCACACTTTGTGCCAAGGAGCGCACAACAGGAGTTTGCTGATAAGCTTAGTTCACAGTAGATCTCCTCTTGATTTTCCTGCTTTCAGCATTACAGCCAAGTGTAACTTCTGGAGTTAGATCTGCTGTCCTCAGTCAAAGGCACAAGGCAAGCCCAAGGACTGTAAGCATGCAAGAACAGATGAAGTGACTGCTAGAGGATAAAGTCAGCTATTACAGAGAGCTGATAAACATTCTCGGTCAGAGGAATAGTAGGGCATTCTCATGGGATATTTTCCCTTTAGAGTTTTTATATGCTTATAGGAGTGGAATTAATTTTTTCACAAGTATCTGCAGTAAGGAATATAGAAAAATTATGACTTACCTCGAATCTGTACGTTTCATAAGGAAAATGTTCATATGTTCATAAGGAACATACTGCTTGATATATACTAACTGGAATATTTCCTACATTACCTGACAGGTTAAGTGTTGAATAATTAATCAGTAGGATCTGCCATACCCCAAACCATATCACATCTTAATTTAATTTGTGCAGCATTGTCAGATTGCTCCGGTCATATCGTAATTCCAGGAATAAAGCTGTATCTCCAACAGATTCCTGGGCAGAGTAATATTTTCAGTAGTGCAGCTTTTGCTTCAGTAGTTTCTGTATACTTGCCAAATGATGGCATCAGGCATTTTGATTGCTGAGTGTTCAGCTTCATAATGCCAATCTTTTTGTAAGCATCAAGTTCCCATGTGGCGTGTGCAGGCATAGTAGCCATCTATTGCAAATATTTGATTGCATTAATGAAGAGGGAGTACAGAGGGTAAGAAATTTTTTTCTCAGTGGACTTGTTCAATCAAGCAGTGTACCCTGAGTACTGTCTCAGCCAAATACTGAAACAAATATGGCACCAAACCTGTAAGATCTTGGAAATTATATCACAAGTTACAGCTTTTACAGATTTTTCAATTTAGATGAGTTTTTTTATATGTAGGTACTAATTTTTCTGCTTTCCCCCTCTCTTTTCTTGACCCCTGGTTGAGAGAAAATAGCAGTCACTGTTAGTTCCTTGACAAACTGAGTTATTCTTTTTTCATCAACACTTCGTTTTTACATCATTCCTCTTCCTGGTTCCCCCTTATGCTTCCAGATGTGTCTCTTTAAAATTCATTTGTGGGGCAGCCTTTGGAAGCCTACAGAGCCACTCTTCAAGCTGTGTAATGTTTGTGGAGCGTAAGAAGCCATCTCTTCTGGCTGCCAGCAATACAGATGCCATGCTGTAATTACCATGTTAAAACAGAGAGAGAAAGGACATCATTTCCACTTCTATCAGTGCGATCTCTAGTAAAAATAATTAACACTAATCATAGTTAACGTTCTGTGCAGTACATTAGTAGCCTGTCTGATACTGGTCCATTAAAAAATACTTAGCATTGAGTTCAAAAAGTCCTACATCAAAGTCTCAGGCAGCTTATGCTTAGCGTGCAACTGTAATATACCCTGCCTCAATGGTCGCCTTTGTCACAGATGTTAGGTAGGTGTACTCTGATAAAAAAGCCAGGTACCTGTGTGAGTGAGAATTGATTTTCATTTATTTATTACCCTGACATGAAGCTGAGAGGCAAGGAAGTTCCAGGAAGAACTTTACAGAAGATACTGATTAGGGAATATAGCAAATGAACTAAAACAATGAAATAAAAGATTGCATGAGAGAAATGCATTGGCAGAATAGTTTTTATAAACTTAATGGAAGGGAAAACAACTTAGTACTGATTGTTTCTACATTTTGAAATGTTAAAGAACATTAGCTGAACAAATGTTAAAAAAATACTAATAGGTGGTCCAACGGTTAAGGATAGGTCTTGCCCAAGATTCAGATGATGAGCTGTAGGAGGTTAAAAATTCAGTGCATCTTGAAGTGCAAACATCTGAATGAGCAAGGGATTCATCCCAGAGGAGCAATACCTGAGTGCACATCCCTTTGGGGGTTAATATCTAATCATTAATGTAAAGCTGCATTACTACAAACGTAACAGGAAAATATAGCTGACTTCCCATCTCTAGGCCAACTAGATACAGTCTTTAGCCTAATTTTTATACTTTGTGCAGACTGGACCAATCTGGTCTTGTTTTGTGCTCACATTCCCGCTTCTTTGTTTTTCTTTCCCATGATATCATCTCAAAATACTTCAGGCCTAAAGATGTAGTTTCTTAAATATAATTTATAAGATCTTAGAAGTCCTGTTAAAAGCTCTTTAAAAGTCTGTTGACATGGCTACTTGTCCTCTAGCACTCCTTGGATAGGCTTCAGTCTTTCTGCTCTAGGAGGAATCTTTTTGCTCTGTGCTTGCACGGCACCTACTCTTACAGCTTTGTTTGTGGCTAAAAACATTTGCATGTTACAGGACCTTTGGACACGTAGGTGGCATGCAGCTTTCCAGAAGTTGAGGCAATGGCACAGGTTGAGTAAAAAATATTTGGTGAGAGAGAGATCAGGCTGCACTTGATAAGAATGCTGGTTGAAGGTAAAGCATCTCTGTAAAGCGGCTCTCTTAATTCCCTTAATTCTTAAAGAATCAGTTTGGTTTTCAAAGCCTGGAGTCTGTAATGGGTCAGCAATCAATGTAGGGCAAAACACAGCAAGAACAGTATGATTGACAGGAAAACAGTCAAAACCTAGAAAATGATCAAAAGAACATCAAGAAGAGGCTTAGATGAAGAGGCAAGCTGCATTTCCTGGCAAAACAATGTTGACAAGCATGAAAGTGGTAGAAGGAAGGAGTGACATTGTTTGAGAGTTGAAGGTAGGTAAAAAGCTGGAACAAGAAGGTGAAGCTTTTCTGTTAGACAAGAAAGCAAGAAGTGACGCAGCTATTATTGCCTGCAATAATGCCTGGAACACTGGGCTAGGAAAGTATCCCAGTGGATAAGAAAACACTGGGATAGGAAACTAAATCCTTTGTTCCTTGAGCCTGGAGAGAGGCAAACTTCAATGGCACAAAGGACATTTGGCTAAAGAAAAATTAAGGACAATGTAAGTATTAATGATGAATGGAGTGGCATCTCCTACTGGCTATGAGAAACTAGAAGAATGTTCCACCGGGTTTCAGACCCCAAACCTAACTGACCTGTTTTCACTCATGTATGATTGCCACTATTGTGCAATTCAGTGTTTCAGAACCTCTCCAAAATAGAAAGTAAAATATTAAATATGCCTATGTTGATCCGCAAATACTTGATTAGGTTATTTAATGCTGCTGGAGGGAGGCTGCACAGCATCCTTCGGCTGGCCTCTGAGAGTACCCCAGCTCTGCAGGGCAACTTCTAAGCTGTCCTCATTCAGCAGCCTTTCCTTCGTGTTCTCAGCTGATGTTGCTTATCCAGCAATATTTCAGGCAGTGAAACTGGGTGATTATAAAAGTAGCACGTATTTCACTGTGGAACCAGCTATGAACAAGCTATGGAATTCATAATTTAAAAGCAAATATAAAAATGGGAAGGTCTGACTATTTTATGGGACAAAAGCTAAAATGGAAAAGTCAAAGTATGAGACGCTTTATTTGTGAATGAAAAACTGTAATTGACTGTTATAGACACCAGTGCAAAAATACACTTTTTTGAAATTACTGAATGTCTTGTCAGCTCTGATTTTTTCCCAGCAACTGGTATTTATACAATTGATTCTGTAATATTCTTTTAGGAATGAAAACTAAGCTGTATTAGAAATAGAAGTTTGTTTTTATAAAGTATCTCCAGAAGGTCATTTCTCACTGAACTTGATATAACTCTGGATCTTTAGAGTTAAGCTAATTTCCCAAGTTTCTTTAAATGAGCTTGATATTTGGTGGAACTGGGCATGCTTGGCTGAGGTCAGGGAGGAAAATATCCCTATCTGTTTATTTTGATAGTGAGAGATCAAGCCTTTGGAGGAGGGCTCTTTTATCACTACTAATAGGGAGAAGCTGGCAACCAATATAATTTCTCCAATAAGAACAATCTTTGTTTTCCCTTGTAATTTCTTACTGGAATTTGTAGGGTACTGTTGAGTATTTTTTGCTTTTAAACACTGAATTACTTAGGTCCTATATGAAATAATCTGCTACAATGAAACATTGTATTGTAAGGTTTTTTCAGCTTGAGAGATTCCAGGGTATAGTAGGATTTAATGCAGGATTTAATCTCTGCTACTTGGAATCAATATTTTTAGGAAGGTAGTTTTATTTTAGGAAGGAAAATTATTTTTTCTTACAAAGATAATCATAGCTAGGGAGTCTCTGTGGCGCAATTGGTTAGCGCGTTCGGCTGTTAACCGAAAGGTTGGTGGTTCAAGCCCACCCAGGGACGGGTTTGCCCCTTTCCTCTGCCCATGGCAGGAGGGTTGGAACTATAGATGACCTTTAAGGTCCCTTCCAACCCAAACCATTCTTTGATTCTATGAAACTTTGGAAAACAAATTGTCTCTTAGCCTCAGGCTCATTAAAACACTCATTCGCTGAACTATCAGCAATGGGTTAACAGACTAAAATACTTCCATGGGTCATTATTTAAAGCTCAAATTTAAATTTAAATTAAACTAAATTTAAATTTAAAGCATAGAACTAGTTTAATTTAAGAAGAATATTACAGAGTGTTCCTTAGGGTTCACATTGTTCTGTCATACCTGTTTGTCTATATGGTGCTCTGCTGGGTTGCTCTGAGCTCTAATGGGTGTATGTAATTTTATGATGTTGAAATGTAAACATATATATACAAAATATCGACATGGACTACTGTGCACCTCAGGCTTAGCAAAGCTTTATCGTTTAGGAATTAACAGATAGCTGAATAGTTGTGCCATTTCCGGAAATTTTATGTAAATGCCTGGTGAGTTGGAATCTGCAGGACAGCTGTTATTGTTTGCTTCTAGCTTTAAATCTCCTATGCATGGCACACATTAATAATTGCTCTAATGACAGGCATATGGAGCTAAGTCTTTGATGTGATGTTTTTGCTTATGCTTTAAAAACTCTTGTACTGGGAAGCTTAACTGGCAGAATATAACTTTCTCTAAAGCCTAAAAACAGAACAAATCCATATGCAGTGAAACCACTGAAGCCTATATCCTTCAGCAGCTCTCTCATTATCATTTTATGAGTCAGCCCTTCTCTCACAGGGAAAACTGATAGGGCTCTCTCTCCACTGCCCATCTGCCTGTTTTCATGGTACATGCAAGAATTTAATCTTTTTGAGATGTCTTCCTTTCTATAGTGCTGGAGCATAAGGATCTAAATACTAGGAAAGAGGCAATCAAAATGCTGTTTTCAAAGCTAAAGGCAAAAACTCTAGCATACTATCAGCTTGGGAGCAGGAAGCAGACAATTAGCTGGTAAAGAGGTGAGTCAATAGCCAAGAAAAAAAGCTGGCCTTGGTCTAGATAAGTCCTGCAAAAAGAGCTGTTAAAAAGAGCTGCAAAAGAGCAATTAATAACACCAGAAGAGATCTTTGGTCTTGTCTGTTGGCTTTGACAGAGTGCTTCCACTCTACAAATAAGGCACCAGTCTTAAAAACACCTCCTGGTTTTCAGAAGATAACTCTATGCCCTCAAGGTGGCAGAAGAGTGCAAAGCAACTTGAAAATGGAAAAGAAATCCCAGCTGCTTTTCAACAGACTAGATCCAGATCATATCAGATAACCAGTTTAAAACTGATATTTTTTAGAAGCCCATGCTATCATAAATTTCAGAGCTTCCGATAGTAAAAGTCTATGAGTTTAACTGAAATACCTATTATGCTTCATAACCATGCTAAGAAACAGATGAAGGGGTCAATAGGAATCAATGCAATTATTCTTTATGCTGTGTTTGAACAGTGTATTATCATGTTTGTGGCAAAGAGGTAAAGGAGTTGTTTAGACAAAGTCCACAGAAAACAGCTACTGAGTTGTTGCATATGAAATTTCTGCAGTATTTATGTAGAATTAACATAGAGAACAGGTTTATAGACTAAACTTCCGGAGCAGAGGATAAAGAGAAGATAAGAACATTGATATGGACAAGGGAAGACAGTGGGAGAAAAACTCAGTTAATCCAAAGGTCAGTCCTTGGCCCATAATTTTATTTACAGTGTGGTCACACCTGGAATGGATACCCAAGTCTTATCACAAAGAAGTGATCAATGACATCCTGATACACGGAAAACAGTAAAGGCTATGAAGAGGGTAATATCATTGTGTACAGGGCCAGAGAAACACTGGCTTAAACATGAGCAAGGTCTTAGAAACAGTATTGTTTACTATTGGATGTGCTTGTCAAAATGTGTATTTCATGGTTAACCTTTGGCAGGGGGTGGGGTAGGGTGTAGGAATGTCATTCCTGAATCTCCCAGAAAGACAAAGAGCTCAGACTCCCAAAGGAGCTGAGGGCATCCCAGCTCAGGAGGAAGGAGCTGAAAGGTTAGTTCCTCTCACCCGCCAGCAAAGAGAGCAGGCATGGGGAACGGAGCCAGCCAAGGACATTCTCATCTGTAGGCACAAGCCACCAGCTTGTCTTGCACAGGGAAGGAATTCTTAACCTTAACTCTTAAGATATTCAACAAGTTGGAGACTACTGACTAAAACAATAGTTTAAAAGGTTACAGGAACTATATGAAATAAAGTGTTTGAAGTCTGTACCCCAGAACCAAATATGGAACTGAAAAAGTTCAAGGGACCTCTTGTATCTATTTGCAAATGAAAGTAGCTGAGAGAGATGATGATACACACTTTAATTCTACTCTTTGCGTACTGTGAGGCAGGTGCTCAATCATTATTAATCAATAATGTCCTAATTATATGTAGTTAAATGGTTAATTGATTAATAACATGGACGTGGTTTGCCCTCTTTGCTCCACTTCAGAAGAATAAGCAGAGGTCCTTTGGATCTCATTGCAGAGTCTGGGGAACCAATCATTTCAGGTACGTGCAGCTTCTGTAGGCACTGAAACTTTAGATGACTGTGGTAAACCAAACATGGTGTAGAGATAGGTACAGCAATAATAGCCAGGAATGTTCTTTTGAACTGAGGAATTACAGTTAGTCTTATTCCCTGTTAAATGCTGAAAGATAAAAATTGAGAAGGTAAAAAGACTATCAAGGAGAAACAATTGTATACATGAAAAGCATTTTGCCTAAATTAAGAAAGGCTCTGTGTGGGGACCTTGACACATATTCTAGGCACTGTGTAGAGAATTTAGTGGGAATCAGGAGCAGAGACTAACACCTTGAGGTGCTGAATACCTTAACCAAAAGGTTGTGGTAAAACCCTGTGGACAAAATTGCACAGAAAAACCTATAATCATCATGGAGGGAAGATTTCATGAAGACAAAACCCTGTCCTTTAGACCACTAAGTAGAGAAGATCATTTCACCAATTAGGCTATTGCATGATTTTTCCTAGGCCTGAGAACCTGGCCATATTTACTGCTTTCAGGAAGAGTACAAAAAGCATTTGGGTAAGGCGGTGGGGTAATGGAAGGATCCACTGAAAAAAAAACCAACTAAGTGTAGAAGTAGAACGGGCAGGGTGAAACAGTTTGCCATACTGGCGTTAAGGATGGAAGAAGGTGTGGAAAGAAGAAAGGGACGGATATTCCTCCAACAGTCATGAACATGGTAGAACCACTTGAACAGAAAACCAAAAGCAAATTCTGTTTTTTTAATGGGAAATTTCTGATTGTCATGTTATGTAATTACTTAATTATTGGTATTTAATAGTATAATACCAGCATTAATCAATAATGTCCTAATTATATGTAGTTAAATGGTTAATTGATTAATAACATTAAAATTTACAACAATTATAACATCTAGTTATTACTACTACATTATTTACTTACTCAGACATCCTATTGTTCCTGTCAGGTTTTAGGTAATCTGGATTTTTTTTCAGAAAGAGTATGAGTAGGCTGAGGAAATGCTACTCTTCTGGATAGTTTGAATTTTAACAAAATAGTTAAACCTCAAGACAGAGGATCAAAGAACCCTGTCTTGCTTTCTGAAGTAAGAACTACCTTCTGTTTGAAAAAAAAGATGCATGATGATAGAACTACGAGGTCTGTGCCATTGCCTGCCTTTGGAAACAGTAAGTCAGGGCCAGATTCTCCCCTACTCTGACTCTGTAATATGGCGGAAAGAATTTCTGCACTCCTACTGTGGAGTTAATGCTTCAGGAACGTAATGCAGGCGTTGTTCCTGTCTAACACCCAATAGATGCTACAGCTGGTGTGTTGTCATGGTAAGAGTCTTGGAATACTGGCATTTCTGAAATAACCCTGTCGGTTGACTTCTACTGTGGCAATTTGTGGCGGAAATTTGTGCCCTCCGTCAGTGATGAGAGGGTACCCAAACCCATTCTCACCTCAAACTGGTTTGCTACCATTTTCCCCCATTAAGAACCTCATGTTAACCCTGTATATGTATTTGTGTAGAGCATAGTTGTCGATGCCCAAGTTCCCCTGTGAGGTCTGGAGGCTAATTTAGTGGGTTGTGAATAGTTTACTCAAGCGTGGGTGCAGTTGTTAATGGCTTCTACTTACACCTCATGACAAGGCTGTCTTTGCCTTGCAAAAATAACTTTTAACCTTTCCAGAAGTGGAGGCAGACAACAGGAGGAAAAAGTTGAAACCTCACCCTGGATTAAGATAAAATTAAATAGTCCAGAGTGATTCCAGTGTAAATGGGTTGCTTAGAAAGAGAGGTGGTATAAGCACTTTACTTCTCCGATCGATTTTCTCATCTTAAAACACATGGTATGCTCAAAGGCTAAGGCGCTGGCCATGGGAGCTGAGTAAGCATCTAGCAGTTTGTTAGGAAGATAGAGAGGAAGAAAGAGATGCCTGTGAAATGCCATCTTGAATTTCCTTTCTGCCACCCGTGTCCTTAAAAACCTCACAGCAGTATTGTGGAACAGAAGGAACCCAGTTCTGCAGTTCCTCTGCAAATTAAATTCTTTTTGCTCCGACCTATTCCAGATCACTACCAAATGTACTGGAGACCTAAAATGACAGAAGTCCATTTAACAGCAGTATCTTTGCACAGAGGTGGTTGCAGCAGACTGATAGGTGAGTTACCAGCAGCAGGTTAACAAACATTTGCTTCATTGGGGAGCTATTAATCAGGTGAATTTGCATCTGCTGTTTTGGATTCATAGAACCTGACAACTAAAAGACTAAATTGTTATTGTCTTGAGTCTTTTCTACCCCAAGTGAGACTGCAGTTTGCTGCCAGGAGCTTTCCTGGTTTGTATGGGTGTTCTTCTGATAAGCTGATATATTTTTAGGATCTATGTGATGCTGATATTTTGCAGAAATAGCCCTTGGGATATTCTTGGCCACAGGCAGCTCAGAAGATTTGGATAGTAACCATGACAGTGAATTCAGGGAAAAAAACTAGAAAAATACTCTTTGGGGGCCGGTAATTAGTGTCTAAGTCAATAGGTGGTGCACTGCGCATGTGGAAACAGTTGAGAACTGCTCCTGCTCTTTCACTAAGGGTCTTAAGAATTTGCATTTGGGAAAACTTGTTTCATTTCACCCAAAGAGCCAATTTCTGTAGCTTGAAAGCAGTAAGAGAAAATGAAATATGTATGTGTTTTTAAGATGGTGTTGACAATAATTATTGGAATGAATTATACATATTTCAAATGCTTGTGTTCAAAATGGCATTCAAATGTTGTATTTATTTTGATACTTATGTTTGGCTTAATGCAAACCATCATTTCCTGAGTAGTTGGAAAGTATACTTAAGCATGGAATCATGTTTAGGAAATTTTGCTCATGTAACAGCTGTATTCAACCACCTGTTTTTCCAGGAAAGAACAAATTTACTCCAGCCTCAGAATATGGAAATACTCTAATTTCTGTGGAATATCTTCTTTTATGCACCATAGGCTGCATTCATTTTGCATCTGAGATTTATGGGGGAGCAATATAGAAAATTAGTGGTATTTTAATGAGCTCAGAATGAAGCCTGAGTAAAGCTAGATGAATTAGAGATTACTTCTGGTAGCACGTCTCAGAATTTCTTTATTTGAACTTGCTATTATCTTATTGTTTGAAACTGGTATACATTATTGTAATACTGTAAAACACTGCATCAAATGGGTGGTAGAAAACAACTTCTAGGAGATCTTGTCTGAAACCACTAAGCATGACAGCAAAACGAATCAAAACTCGCGTCAAAAGCTGCAATTTAAAGCTGTGTCGTGGAAATGTAGATCTGTTATTCTGTTAATGTTGTTTTGTCCCTTACTTGTATTAAAGGAAATTTGTCTATTCATAGTCTTTGGCAGAGTATTCATATTTTAAACTGATAAACAGATCTTTAAGATAATTGTCAGTGGCTCATGATTCTCTTCCCAGTGAAGCAGCCTGCACAGTTACAATTGTCCCTTTTACAACAGCTTTCCAGGTTTTAAGTTTCTTTTCAGTCTGCCTTGGTTGAATTTACCATGTTCTCATCACCTCTATTTTTTACTCACTTATGCCACGTTCATGCAAAATCACATGCTACAGGGAGCCCACCGTGCTGCAAGCTGAGCCTGCTGACACAGGAAACAGTGTGGTTTAACCCCAGCCGGCAACTAAGCCCCACACAGCCGCTTGCTCACTCCCCCCGGTGGAATGGGGGAGAGAATTAGAAGGGCAAAAGTAAGAAAACTCGTGGGTTGAGATAAGAAGAGTTGTTTAATAATAATAATAATAATAATAATAATAATAATAATAATAATAATAATGTAGTAAAAAGGAAAACAACAAAAAAGAGAGAGGAACAAAACCCAGGAATAACAAGTGATGCAACCACTCATCACCTGACACCCATCCCATCCCATCCCTGAGCAGCGATCGCTGCCCCCCCGGCCAACTCCCCCCAGTTTATATAGTGAGCATGATGTCACATGGTATGGAATATCCCTTTGGCCAGTTGGGGTCAGCTGTCCTGGCTGTGCCCCCTCCCCTCACAGCTTCTTGTGCACCTAGCAGAGCATGGGAAGCTGGAAAAGTCCTTGACTTAGTGTAAGCACTACTTAGCAACAACTAAAACATCAGTGTGTTATCAACATTCCCATACTAAATCCAAACCACAGCACTATACCAGCTACTAGGAAAATAATTAACTCTACCCAGCTGAAACCAGGACACTTCGGTTCCCGTTTATCTGCATACTGGGATCATCTGCAACTGCACACTGAGTCTCTCCACCCAGCCTTATAAAGGTTCTCTGGCAATTCTGTTCCTATGCAGTAGAGACAGGGCTTGCTGCAAACTTCATCTTTCACTTAGTTACTCCAGCTATTTTCCTTTCCTTCCAGGTTTCTTTCTTGTTCCAAAAGCAAACCGTAACCAGTTTTAACCCTACTGTTTTAGATAATTTAGGCTAACAGTCTAGATGCATTACTGCTGATGCATACCTGCATATAATTAAATTCTCCAGAGATAAACCTTATAGAGAGGCAGACCACTCCCAAAGATGATTAAGCTCACTTCACCAGAAGTTCACTCGACATTTTATATTAGAGATTAGACAATATGAAGGCTCCCTGGGCTGTCTGCAGTTCATCTCACTTATTTTCAGCTACAGTCCTTGAGAAGAAAGACAATATCTTCAATATTGTGCATAGCATAAGCAAAATGCTTGATTGGGTGGTAGGTTCTGAAGAACTTAAAACCTGCGGGCCAAACTGAGTATCTTCTCAGTGCTAATGAGGTTAGAAGTTGTGAGGTAGGTGCTATGTATTTTTTCTGGTTTCATTTCTAAATGAGTCCACTTTTGTGGTGAAGGTGTGAAAACAGAGAAGAATTTGGATGTTACCAATGGGCCGGTAGAAAGGAAGTGTTCTTTGCCTGGCAGGACGTGCCATGGAACAGATCACAGAGAGCAAAGGAGAAATCAGAAGATGACAAAAGAGACAACATTTGCCCTTTGTAGTTTTCTGTTTAAACCTCAAGCATTACTTTAACTGTGGGTTTTTTTCTCCTTCCCAGGCAGTCCATCTCCTAGTCCTAGCCAATAACCTTGGTGTACATCCTAGTGGATTACAGAGACCGAGGGATGTAATTTTTTCTTTTCAGTCCTTGTAGGAACTTCCTGGCATATAGATAATCTACGTGAGAAAATAAACTCTTACCATTTTAAAGCATTTAATCATTTTCTTCGTACAACAACAACAAAAATTATATTTTGAAATACCAAGACAATGATTGAAATACTAACACTGTAAGAATGATCATGGTCCAATGAATAAATGCAGGTGTTTACCTGCAGTATGTTTTAGTCAATTAAGAAAAAATCAGCTGTATTTTATCATGGTAATTCCCCTTCTGTTAATTCAGCACACAGCTGTGGGCACATAGCAGCTGCTCTTAGGGCCATGTTTTGATATTTGCCCTTTTTTCCTTAATTCATTGCAAGCAAGAATGAAAAACTTTCTTCAGAAACAGTTTTTAGTGCTTATTCCTCCTTGCACTGTTTGGAGCTCCCTTCAGACTCTCAGCCGCTAACCTGTGGAGTGGTGTTTTCTTTGGGTTACAGGGACCACCTTCTGGATATTTTCTTCATGCTTCCCTTTGAGGTTTCCTGTTGACTAAGCCTGTCTGACCTCTACCCTTACCTGCTTTTGCTGTGGTCCTCATGGTGTTCCGTGTGTTCTCCCAAGTATGTTCCCAGTTCCAAAACGATGGCTGTTGGAACTGCAGTTCATTTACGGTTTTCAGAAAAGCACTGTATGATAGGAGTCTCTTAAAAGGCCTCAGATAAGAACAATCTTTGCTTCTCATGGTGTTTTTTTCTGATAGTAAATTATTAAGGTTAGCAACAGCAGATAGTTCTGTGTCTCATAGAGAACTGAATTAACTATACAGGCCTAACAAACTCTGATCTTCCTGACAAGACAACTAAATTTAGAGATTTGATGCATGGACTTCTGCACACAGCACAGTTCTGCTGATTACAGCGTAGCATCAGCCAGCACAGCTCTCTCAACGCCAAGGAGCCTTCCGTCTTCAAGTGTAAGACAGAAGCCTCATTTTCCTTCTTTCGGCCATTAATCCTGCTTAGCATTTGGAAAAAAGGAAGGAATTGTTTCTGCTTTTGAACTTCTCATACTATGAGCACGAAGCTACTGAGTTTCTTGTGGACTTTTCAAAAGGTGGTGTTGAAATGAAGAGCTGGATAGACAATCACACCCATAAGGCAGTTGTAGGCAGACTTTGAATGCTCTAAGCAAATGTTTTAGAGCAATGGGCTAAGATAGTTGCAGTAATGCAAACATACTGTAAATTCTGGGCATGACTATCTGCCAATGCATCTAAGCAAGTAACTTAACTCATTAAATAGTTTCTTTTGGAACACTGGACATGCTTTATTTCATTTTTTTCACAATTTATTTAAACATCTCACATATACAAAATACATTTTCTTTCTTTTTTTGAGAAATGATGATTTTTTTTTTTTTAACCCATTGTAGAAGATGGAAATGAGATTTGAAAGCAGGAGCACCTGATTTTGGAGGAAGAGGACAAAGATGAGGAAGAATGATCCACATGCTTAAGCTGCGGGTGAGATAGGACATTCTAAGTTTTGAGACAGACTTCAAAGAAACAGAGAAGTGATACTTCAAATGCTACTAGCACCATCAAAGTTCAAGTATTGGAAAGATACTCTGTAATAATGCAGTTAGCACCACGATATTTTGAGTGGAACTGAAAGTACCTCAGATCATATGGAGAAGTACCTACAAAAGATGTTGATCATGCTTGATTTAGTGTATGAGGTAGTTTAAACCTTTGGAAGGCATGGTTTTAAACTTCCTCTGTGGAAGATATTCAAAGGCCACAAGTGGTGCAAACTTTCATGATTTTTTATTTTGGTTTTTTTTTCTTTACAAAGGTTGACATTTCCCAAAGCAAGGTGTTAAATCTTGAAAGACTTCCAAGTCCTTTTGGGGCTGTATTAAATTTCATTGCACAATGCTCCAATCAATTCTTCTCCTTCTCTTTCGCCCAGAGTTTAAGCAAGTAGATGAACAGAAGAAATGAAGGAGTCAGCTTTCATTATAAAAAGAAATGACAAGAGAATAATTTGGGAGAGGCTTTAAGTTAATTTTAGTTCATTCATTTGAAACAGACTGGGCCAATGTCCAAACCGAATTCTTGGTCAGCGCCGCCAATATCCAAAGGTGCAATGTCAAGGATGGGCAAGCGAGATGGCTTATTTGTTCTGTATTCAATGATCGTTTTGCCCCATTCATTGTTCTTTCTCTGCAAGAGAAGATTCATTAAAATTGTTATTGCATTGTTCATAGTATTGAGAATTGTTTCACCTGAATGGATAATTTTGGAAAGAATTTCATATTAATTTTGCTGCCATTGTTTGCAAATCAGATACCCACATCCAACTATTTAGATCTCTGTTACAGAGAAAATATTTACTTTATCTGCTGAAGTCATATGTGTGATGCTGTGCATAAACTACCATATTATTCACACTGATGTTAAATCCTCCGAGAACCCTGCCTGAGTTTTTCAGGACTTAAAGATCCTGCCCCTCCTACAGCTTGCGCATGATTTTCTCATCAGTCTTCAGCTTACACAGAATTTGGGTCTGGCCCCTCTGAAAAGCTTTTTCTTTTTTGCCACACTGCACAGTACAAGGCAGGCTTTCTTTGTACCCCAATCCTTCCCACTTGTTAAGAATCTGGCATAGTTGGTTTTATAACCTATTTATCTTCACTGCGTAAAATTTTGCTCGTCTGACTGATAATCTAATTCTGAATCAAAGCACAACTCTGTCCCTAATCACATGCTTAAGCATGGGCAATCATGGTGCCCGTGGGTTCTGCATTACTTACAGAGCAGCCATCCTCGAGAACACTGAAAGTGAATCTGCTGTTGCCTTCAGCTCGTAGTTCAACATCGTTGGATCCCTGCAGTATAACAGCCTTTTTAAGGTTGCCAGTTTCCTCATCCATGTACGCAATGCTGTTCTTGCAGTGGTAGGTGATGTTCTGGGAGGCATGGTTGGCCAGCAGACGCATGAAGGCAAGTTGGGTGGCCATATCCTTTGAGGTTACTCCTTCATCATTGTATTCAAACTGAAAAACAGAAAGGAACCCAGTCAATTGTGTTGCTGAGGAAAAGCAGATATTTGTAACAGAAGTATGTGATATTTGCTCTAGGAACATTAAAAAAAATAGTCACATAGGTCTGCCATAGTCACTTGTCTATTGCAACTAAAGAGCATCAAATAAAACTAGTAGGAGGTAGGTCGAACACCAGACATGAGTGGATGTAGTTAACTTGTAGAACTGTGTTCCAAGATAGGGTGTTAACAGTTTATGTGGATTCAAAGATGAGATCAGACAAGTTCAAGGAGAGAAATCTGTTGTTTCCATAGATACAAAGAAACAATGCCTGTCTCAAGAAAACCCTTAATTATTTTTTTTTTTCATTCTAATAGAATAGTGTCTATGGCTATTACAAATGTTTGCTTCATTCTTCTATTCTTTTAAAGCATCTACTTTTAGCTACTGTAAGAAACAGGACCCTAGACTACCCTGGACCCTTGTTCTGACCCAGTATGGTCATTCTTATATTAAAGATCTTGGACACTGCGATTTCATTGTACAATTAATTCAATTTCATTTAAGAATTATGTAATTAGATCCCCTTAGCTGTACAAAAGCAATTTATTTGCAATTTGCTGGTACAGTGTCTAATGTGCAAGTAGAGATATTTCTTGTTTTTACTTACACTGGCAATTCCGAATGTTACAGTGGCATACACCCAGGATGTGATGTGTAATATAGATATCTTTCCAGGAACAGTGTCATATGTAAAAAATCCCAATTAAAAGAATAAGCAAAGATGTTTTTCTTACTTTTTCAGACCATTTCTGGACTGTCTTTATACTAATGTACCATATTGCAGTCCAGGCTTCCCCTAGCAATAGTCATCAGTCATGCTGAATTGATCATTTTCAGACACCAAGAAAATTAGGACAATACTGAGAAATCCTTTTAGCAAATTGTGATCCAAACTAGAACTGGAGCTCTGTTCCCATGAGATAAAAGGTAGTTCCCCTTTTCATATTTCTCCTCTAAGAGAGTTTAATTTATTTGTTTGCTTGCTGAGAGTCAGTGAATTTGGAGTTCTTCAGACAGCACTGTAGGAAACAATCATCCTCCCATACATCACTTACCTGGCTGCCACCATTGATAGTTTCACCAAACCATACATGCTTCTTATCCTTGGGATTCTTGTTGATGTACCAGTTCTTAGCGGGAATATTGTCAGGGTTGGCATGGATGCAAGTCTCACCAGTGGCAAAGTCACAGTATGCTCTAATGGCGTCTGCAGAGCAGCCTTGGTTAGGATCAATCCAGTAGAAGCCTGCCATTGAGGAAAGAAATGAGAAGAATAGTTCACTCAGCCTAATATTTGCATTCAGTTTATATTCACTTGTTGGATATAGGAACTCAGAGAGAGGTCATAAATATCACAGCTAGGTACAATATTAAGGTGATAACTGGGATGAATACATATTTTATATTGTCAATGCATAAGAAAGTGTATTTGAAAGCTAGGGTTAAATGTTTTTGTACTATTTTGAAAAACTCTTGCAATAATCATGCAACAACAGCTATACAGCTTTTCAGAATGTCCTTGTATCTATTTGCAGTGGAGGTAGAGAGAACTTCTTCATTGGTCATTTAGTATTTTCACTGAGTGGCCAAGGATACCATTCATCAAAGAAAACGAATGAGCTGGAAGTACTCCCTGAGCCAGAAAGGGCAAATATCTGGCACTAACATACCGCTGCTCCATTCTGGGTGGCTAAGCCTTAGGTCACGGCAGGTGCGAGCTGGGTTCTTTCTGGAGCCTTCTGGGGTCAGCAGGGTCTCAATTTGGTTGTTCAATGTTTTCAGGGTGGCATCAACTTCATAATCCTTGGGTCTGAGAGAAGGCTGATCAGCCCGGTAGTATTCTGCATCATAGCCAACTTCGTATCCACCACCATTGGGACCAGGGGGACCAGGGGGACCAGGAGGACCAGGAGGACCCTAAAGTTTTTCAAAAGCAAAAGACAAGAAGCATTCTATTAGACTTATCATTCTCTCAATTAAATGATTCCATACACGCATAGTCCTACTTAACTCCTAGCACTCTCAACTCTAATCTGAGGCAGCATATATGGACCTGCCCTATGGTGACTACTATGAGCTTAAGCAGTAGAAGATGCACAGTGTAGGACTACCACACCTTCTTTGTGTATTTGCTGTCTGGCCATAAGGAATGACCAAGGACTTCAGGTTTAGGCCTATTAGGGAAATGTTTAATGTTAAATAAAAACAGACATTTGGAAGTCTTTTTTTTTTTTTTTAAATAAATAACACCACATCTTTCCCTAAACTGCTAGGCTTTGGAAGTGATTTCTTGTAACTGTGACATAAATGTGTTAAACCAACAAAAAATAAGTTATACTCACAGCAGGGCCTTGGCTACCATGAGAGCCACGCACACCAGCAGGGCCAATAGGTCCAGGGAGACCATTGCGACCATCTTTACCAGGAGGACCAGAAGGACCAGGTGGACCCTAAAAGGAAACTTGAACAGTTCAATGACAGTAGAGAATACTACAAATAGAGATTTATATAAATGGAAGTGTAGACATATATTGCACAAAAGGAATAGTGAGAGTTATTTGAATATGCTCTTAAATATACATACCCTTGGGCCAGCAGGGCCAGTGTTACCAGGAGGACCTTGATCACCATGTTGGCCCTATTGGGAGAGATACATGCATAGTCATTCAAAAAAATGCAGAGGCACACATTTGTATTAGCATGATTCAAGAGGGAGCTACAGTCAGCATGGGCTGAGTAGAGTCAGTATTTGGGCTCAGAGAATGGGACTCTAGGGCTAATGGAATTTATTAGTGGAGTTGGGGTATAACTGTTTTGGGGAAGGAGGGGACAGTATAAAGATCTGTTTAAGAGAATAACCTATAAAAGTCTCTGTATTGTTTCTTCAGATTTTCAGAGAAGGCTTTAAAATAAGAGTTAGAATTCCTAAGGGGGATACCAGAATTTAAAGGGAAGAAAATCTACAAAATACTTCTGCTTCTCTGTGATACAAAGGCTTTACAATTTCTGGCCAAAATAAGAAATAATTTTAAAACAAAGGCAGAGCTTTTTGAATTCTGTGCTAGCCAAATGCAGTGGAGTTTCGGCGCAACTAATGGTACTCACAATTCTAAAGCCTACTATCAATGGCAATATCAAAATTTTATTTTATTCATTTATTTCACATTTTATGTGAAGAGTGTTGAAGAGAATCTTATGGCCTTTGAAAGATGATGCAGAGTGGAATAAGTCGTATCAACTTGCTGGGTTGTGCATATGTAATTCCACACTATGGTGACCTTATTTCCTTTTTTTGCCCTTTATATTCAAAATACTGAAAATCATTTACTTACAGCAAGACCAGGAAGACCCTGCAATCCATTGTGTCCCTTCAAGCCAGGCAGACCTCTAGGCCCCTTATCACCAGGTTCACCTTTCTCACCACGTGGACCTTGTGGGCCCTAGGAAGGGATATAGGTGTCAGAGGAATAAAATAGAAGGCTTCAAGTACATACTACTGTTGAAGCAAAAATTAAGCATGAGCATTCTACATTATGCCATAGGTTGTCCCTGAGATATATATATATACACACATCTATATATACATATATATATACACGTACATCCTGTTAACACACCCAGGAAGAGTGTCAATCCCAAAAGCTTCAGGATTGGTCCCATAAGACAGACTGCTGATCGAGGTTCTAGGTCTATAAATATGTACAGCTCCTTAAGCACTGCTTTTTGGGCCCATATCTTGAGCACAGTCATGAGTCCTTATTAGTAAAGCATGTTTTCTCTTCTTGCATCAATGTGGTAATGTATTTAGAAATCAAACTTACAGCAAGACCTCTTGGACCGAAAGCACCAGCAGGACCGACAGCGCCAACAGGACCCTGAAACAGGAATAGAAAATGCATGTCACTGCTGTATATTATACCTAATAAAGGTTCCATGCTCAGCACATCTCTGTAGAAAACGAAGTAATTATCCACATATTGTAGGGGTTTGATGTGCAGTGTATATATATGATGGACAAATGTTAGTCCTGTGTTAACCAAAAAAATTAAGGTCTCATCAACTTACAGGATCACCACGGTTTCCAGGCTTTCCAGAAGGACCAACTTGGCCATGAGGACCAGGAGCACCCAGAGCACCACTAGGACCAGGGCTACCAGGAGCACCACGCTCACCCTAGGAACAAAGGGATGCAAAGGGAGAAACAGTGTGTTACTGCTGACTTACACATAGTGGAATATTTCTTCCATGATTATGAAATAAAAGAACAAGTTACCTTGAAACCAGGAGCACCATCACGGCCTGGAGGACCATCATTTCCAGGGTTGCCCTGTTAAAATACCATGAAAAAGCATTAAATTTTATCAAACTTCACCTCACACAGAACTGTGCGTTAGTCTAATTGCTCCCAATGAGAGTAAGAAGACATTTAGATGGGATAGCATAAATATTGAAGATAAACTCTTCCTTACAGTTGCCACTCTTAAATCCCTTAAATATATTAATGTTCTCAGAAAAATAAGATGGTCTTCAAATATTTTAAGTTTCACAAGTTCAGTATAGAAGAACATTACTGGCTTTTGCTGTATTTCTCTAAATGAAAAAGTCAAGACAATAGTGGTCTTCATCTAGCTTGCACTCTTGTAAAACTGAGACCTACTTTTTAGATGAAAAATGCCAGTGTCGAGGAAGGGACTTCAACAGTAATCACAGCTAAATTACTTCGTTGTGGTACTTCAAACTTAAACAGCTTCCTTTGTGAATGTTAATTTCACTTCAGCTGTTTCACTGTGTACAGTAGCAAACCTTTCCTTCAGAAAATTCCCACAGAACAGAAAGTTTATTTCTGTTTAATACTTATAAAAATAGAAATACCATTCTCTGATCTCTTTGAAATCCTGTGAGTCTCAGGACTCGCAGGAGTCCTGTATTAACAATGCTTCAGGTTATCAAATAAGCTTCCCTGATAAGGCCTAGAGAAAGCTATATATAGTTATCCTTACAGGAAACTAGATAACGTGTTAATACTTTTAACTGTTCCTACAGAGTAAGTCATGTTTAGCCATGTATGGATACTCTTCTTCAAGGTGAACTACTAACTTGGATGCATAAGTTTATTTGCTGCTCTGTGAAGAACTGGGAGCTGGGCCCTGTCCTCCAAGTAATCACCCATAAGGCAGGGCATTAGAGGGAGCAATTTGTTCCACTCCAGTGTTCCTGTATTCCCCCTTCTGCACAGGACTGGGGTCCTCCATTGCATCTTAACCTGCACTGATCCCTGCAGTTCAGCAGTACCTGCCACACAGGCCAGAGTTTGTTCCATCATGTTTTTAGCCTACAAACATACTTGACATTTTATGGTGAGGGAGTGCACATTGGGAAACATTATGTAGCTGAGCCACAATGTTACAGTGTATCGGTTTTGTTAGTACTCCAAAATAGTGCTGAGTGTTGCCCAAGTCCAATAACTGAATTCCAACATTTTGTGTTATGTGCGTCACATGCCTTCTGAGTGGGCCTTAAGTTAAGAAACACGTTGTCTTTAATACCACAAATCACTAGATCCCTCAAGTAAAAGTGACTGCAATTTTTATACTTCCCTGAAAGATAGGTATATTGCATCTAACATGATGCTTAAGAAAATTTGCTGATAACAAGCTTTCCTGATATACTCATCTCTATAGCCAAAACCTTGGATGTACTATTTTTCCCAGCTCCAGCAATGAAGTAATCTTTTTCCCACTCTATCTTTCTTGGCAATTAAGTAAAAAGTCAAAAGTTTCTGATAGTAACTCCAGGATGTATTTCAGACACGACTGGTGCCTTGAAGAATTTGTCACCTAATTGGGGGCAGGAATCCATGTCTACTAGAATCCTGCTATAATTTTCCCTGAAGACACTGGAAGGTACAAGTTTTCTAGCAGAACAACCTCCAGTTGCACCCATATTTTCTGTGTATTTGTCTTTGGCTCGGAATAAAAGAAAAGCAACCCTGAAGAGGAAATAAGACATAGCTTACATCACGACCAGCTTCACCAGGAGCACCATTTGGACCAGGAGAACCCACAGGACCAGAGGGACCACGAGCACCAGGAGGACCAGAAACACCCAGGGGACCAGGTTCACCCTAATACAGGAACAGCAGTAACAAAATGTGACATTATAATACAACAAAAACCAGTCTTACAGAACTTTTGGCCCATATCCAAGAGGAATATTTCTCTGCAATTGATTTTGAAAGTGAAACATCCAGGACACAAGAAATATATCTAACTATACCAAATATTATCTTCTTTCTAGATTTTCTCCTTTTTCTATCAGAAACCTCTGATGCCTTTCAAAAATATGCTCACCTGCAGAAACAAGTCTTGTTTGTCTGCAGCAAGCAATAATTTCTTCTACTGCTCTAAGTCTGTTAGGTCCCTGTCCTCTGTTTGCAGCAGCAATGGAAACAGCAGAATCTATGTCTCCTTTTCCCTGGTTTCCCTTAAGAGGAAACCTCAACTTTTTTCTTCACACCCATCTGTTTAAATCAATTAACTAGTCATATACTCACTGTTGCTCCAGAGATGCCTGGAAGACCACGTTCTCCCCGAGAGCCAGGCAGACCAAGGATACCAGGAGCACCAAGAATACCCTGAGGACCTGGGCTACCAGGAGGACCCTAGGACATGAAGAGATTATTTATATTAACAGAGAAAAATCAATTTTTATGGCCCTCCACATTTCTCATTTGTTTTGCTCTACAACAGTACCAGTTGCTTTCCAAGGATCTCAGTGTGTGTCAGCGCTAGTTCCTGCATGGAAGAAGTTGTACCCAAGCCATAAGACTTTAAACTCCAAAGCTAAAGGTCTGTAAGAATGTAATGCTGGTCATACTCCCCTCACAACTGTTTTCCAGTGAAAACGCTGTTTCTGAACAACACTATACCCATACTTTTCCCCTTCTCATTCAATAACATTGGTTGATGAATGAAAATTGGGGTATGAGAAGATGACTATGTGAGGGGATTCTGTAGCAGAGAGACTGATCATCAGAGACTGATCCTGAGACAGCCTTAGAAGATCACTAGGTGGTATCTGACATTTCCAAACAACCCTTAAGAGCTCTCTACTGACCATTTCCTTGAAATTTGAGAATATGTGGCGCTAAACTTGGCATAAGTAATCATCCTGACAGACCACCCTAAATTATTATCCTAACTTAGAGTCAGGCATACCAGTTCAATTATGTTTTTCACAACTGAACATACAAATCAAAAAGTGTATTGCTTTATACTGGACCTTAAAGGGCAGATTTTCAATTGTCACTTTCAAAATTTTAACATATGTGTCTGACAATGACACTGAAGATTTCATTCTTAGCTGCAACTTCTGCAGATCACAGAAGAAATTTCTATACATTTTTATTAAGAAATAGCAGAGTGGTAATTCACACAAGTGCATACTTCCATAAGACAGAAATGCGCCTGACATTAAAAACTCCAGTAATTCTGGATATGCAAGCTTGAAGACACTCAAAATGAATTTATTCATTTGCATAATTCTAAGCCACCCTTGGGTCACACAACTTTAACCTTGTGATCCCCACAAATTAGAGTTTTTCATGCAGAAATGAATTGAGATTGTTCTAAATGGGTGTTCAAATATTCCTCCTTTTTCCACGCATGATGCTAATTTCAGAGCCGGAGACTCTGCTTCCCGTTCTCAGACGAAGCAGCAATTTCTTCTGCAGTTAGCCTTGTTACTTTCACTTGAGCTACTTGCAGAGAAACATGCAACTCACCACAAGAAAAAAAGAGAGAAAAACCTGACCCAGAGATCAGGTTGACTTCTCATGGTACGTTTGTCGAACATGTCTATAAACACTTTCCTGAGCCTCACTGGAGCTTCTACTTAAAAGCTTGGTTAAATTTGTGGATAAAAGAGAAAAGCCCTTCACAAATACCAAAAGTATCTTAGAAGCCATAACATTTACATGAAGAGAAACATTTTTTATGAGATGTGATACTCAGTAACTTACAGCAGCACCAGCCTCTCCAGATGGACCTTTCTCACCAGCAAAACCAGGCGGGCCAGCAATGCCTTGTTCACCAGTACGGCCAACTGGACCGACATCGCCACGCAGACCTCTAGCACCATCTTTGCCAGCCGGGCCAGGAGGACCAGGGGGACCAGTGATGCCCTAGGATTGAGTATGAATATGATATCATTACAATATAGACACATTAACTGGGGAGAACAGAGATAAGTTTCATTTTATGTCCATGTACAAAAATTGTGTTTTGCAATACATGGGTTATCAGCTGCTCTGAAGCAGCAACTTCTTTTGCTTTTGTTAGCAGGAGGTAGCTGGAATCAGTAGAATTATTGCACTGAGAGATTTTATTTTTTTTTTTTACTCAGTGCAGGTTAAAGTGGCAAAATTTGGCAGGAAAATATTGATTTGGCTCTGGAGACGTTAACTGTAACTATAAAATCTATGAAAAAAAAATCTTCCAATTCAACAGGATTATTTGCTTTGGATACTGGGATTTACAATATATTTAAATGCAGGGTATCTAAGAAAAGAAGTGCCTTTTGGTAAAGGTTGGAAACACCTTTGAAAAGAAAACTACATTCATCAATTTGAAATGAGAATTTTTGGCTAAAAAATAAAGAAGCAGGGATTCACATTTTTAAATGCAATGAGAGGTTGCCCTACTTGAGACAGGGGCTGGAACGGCAGATACTTTAGAAAGTGTGGATAGAAGACAACCTTAACATTCTTCTTCAAACAGGACATGACCTTCTCATTCCACTCAAAATCAATGGCTATGCAGTTACTCACAGTGAACAAAAGCAAAAGAAAGTTTTTTACAAATGGTTAGGTGCCTCAAGATGCAGAGGGATACTTGATGGATTGTAAAAAAAAAACCAACCAAACCTAGATGCATAACTCCCACTCTGGGATTTTACACAGTTAAGACACTTCTTCTTATCTCATTCAGACCTGTAAGGTTCTGAGATGATTCCAGTGCAGTCAGGATTTGTGTCCACGTAACAAAAATGAGGATTATCCCTAACCCATGCAACTTCTGACTTATCTCCCATTAGAATTTCTTCACTAGTTACTTACAGCAGGGCCAGGAGGACCAACTCTTCCAGCAGCACCAGGGAAACCAGTCATGCCCTAAAAATAAAAGTGAAAAGGAAGATTTCGTTTAAAGGAAACGATGACTTCATGAAAAGCAACAATGTCAACACCAAAAGCCTGAAGACTTACAGGAGGACCAGCATCACCACGAGGGCCAGCAGGACCAGCAGCACCAGCGGGACCCTATATATGAAGGATTGAAAAAGACAGATGAATCAGGCAAACATTGTTAATGTTTCCTGTTTAGAATAAGGGCTCAGTCTCAAACAGGAGGAGGACTAGGCCCAAAACCACAATTCCTGTCCTGATACTAGGGTAGTAAATTCTCACAGACATTTTAAATCAGTATCCTAAGGACTGAGAAGAGTTGCATAAGGCATTTATGATTCAAATTAATTTGCCTTGCAAATGTTATGTGCATCTAAACAAATCTGGAAGTCAAAATGTGAAGGACATAGTAAGGCAAAGAACAGCAAGTCCTTTGTTTGCACTGTATGACTAATACAGCCACATAGCACAAGGGCCTGGTATTGCTTTATTAGAAGCATACAGTAAGAACCCCAAGCTGTGTTATCTTGCAATCGTTTACAGTATTTGAAATACCAGGGCCCAACTTTCTGCATCATTTCAACCAGTTCCCCAATAATGGGCTGCATGCATGTGAAGCAGTATATATACCTTTGGACTATAAAGGTGTTAGCACATGAAAAGCCTGTGTGCAAGTGGGTGTACAGACAAATTTGCACATATGCTTCTGGATGACTGGGTCTGAAAGTCAGACTGCGACAGCAGAAGCTGTCTTTGAGAGGAAGATACCATCATCCTCAGCTCAGAACTTACCCACAATCACCCCCTGAATGGTCCAAGATAGACTGATTTTGCTGATCTTCAGGGCAAGCTGAATTTTTTTTTTTCTCTTCATTTCAGTTCCAGACTCACGATCTCAGCCCACATAAATAGACTGACAAAGTTTATATAACGTGTGAAAATCAGTATGGTGACTTTCCTCACAGCCTAGTTTCAAGTTTCGTTTCTTTTTTTAATTACCTTTTCAAAATTCAAGGCCTTCAGGCTAGCATATTGCTTGCATAGCACAGTTAAGAACCATGCATTTTACAAAGACCCAGTTCACTTACTGGTGGTCCAGAAGCACCAATTGGGCCAATAGCACCTGTTGGTCCAGTTTCACCCTTAGGTCCTTTAGGCCCACGCTCGCCTTTAGCACCAGGCTGACCAGCTGCACCCTATGGGCAGAAAAATACACAGAACAAGGAGTTGGAAAAGCATGCAAAGGAAACAGAGGAATGGCATGGTATCACTAAGAGGAAAGTGCAAGCAATACTCACAGGAGGTCCAGCAAATCCAGTAGGACCTGCAGGACCAGGCTCACCACGTTCACCCTAAAGAGAGGACAAAGAAGAGAGGACTGGTTGGAATGGGCTTTAAAAGGGCATTTTTATGAACATCATGTCTTTGACACATGAATAGTTGTATGAATTGCTACTTACAGGGATACCACGGGCACCAGCAGGACCAGCGAGACCAGCAGGACCTGCTTCACCCTAAAACAGATGGCAGAAAACATTATGACACTGTGGGGGAAGGCTCACTGCAGTCAGAAGAGGGGTGAACTTGTGGTACAGATGCGTATAGTGAGTCACCGTGTGTCTCCAATGGAAAGGGTGTTACAGAAAATGCTTCTGTTTTGACCTGCCCTGTATTAATAATTTTTAATGATACTTGGACAGGATAAAGAATCATTCTGAGCTAATGTGTGGCTGTTCATAACCATATTCTGTGATTCTGTATCAAAATCTCTTCTCACAGTGTGAGGAGGATTGTGGAGATTAGCCTCAACTGGGAAGAATTCAGACAAAGCCTAAATCAGAATATTATCCCCATATAACCCATTGCCATGTAAATGTGCATCCCTTCCCTGCCCTCTTAGGAAAAGGTATGGAGTGCTATGGCAAACCTCACTGAATAGTTCTACAGTCCCAATAACACTTGCCCCCCAAATCTGAAAAACTTGTAGAACTCGTGCACACCAGAAAGATGGAACTGGTTTTTAAGGAACTCCTCATCTTAAATATTTATGCGTGGTAAACTGCATAAACAAACAAGACACTCTTTCATTCAAAGAGTAGACTTACCCGATCACCAGCACCACCAGCAGGGCCAGGAGCACCAATAGCACCAGGGAGACCCTACAGGTCAAGAGACAGGACACCATTTCTAACAAAATGTAAGCAGGAGTGACTACTTTTAATATTTATTCTCTTTCCTCCTGGAGATAGGTGTATGACTGTCTTCCAGCTGTTTTCAATATATAGGACACATGATTTTATAAAACAAAATCTATTCTGTTATTTTTCTTCCAAAGTATGATTCTAGGACAGGCAGCCAAAACCTCAAATTAATGATAATTTTGTGTGGCTTTGCAGGTGCCTTTAGAATTAGCTGTCTGGGCTGAGCCCATAAAGTTAAACAGGATAATGTCACACTGAACAACTCTCTATGAAATACATGGTTCTCTGCTGATGTAATTTCTCTGCTTGTATGCATGAGAAGTTATCATTCTTCTCTCTCTCCCCTCAAATTCAAACATCCCTGGACAAGGGCCACAAAATCATATCAATTTGTATCAAAAGTGAGCAGATATGAGAGGAAATGCAATACAGTGGGAAATGTAAGTCCTGAACATCCTTTATAGTCACTTAAGTTCTGAGGTGTAGCAAGTAAACTCAAGTAGAACCAAAAGATACTTACACGAGCACCATCTCTTCCTGTTGCACCAGTATCACCTCTCAGACCGGGGGGACCCTAGAATACACACAGGGGCAAAAAAGCATTATATTGGTAATGAACACAATAGTTTGAAAGAAGTCTTGAACTGTTTGCTGAGTATCCATGCATTACTTGCATATCACATGAGATGCTTTTTATGCTAGTTTGTTTGGGGAATGGACTTCGATTATTATTTCATTCTAATTGCTGAATATATACTGACTTGCAAAGTGAGAATTTGCAGACAAAGGGGACTGACATGCTTTTCAGAATTATGAGCCTACCTCTTTCATGGGAAACCTATTTAGTTTCCTGTAGGTGGCAATGATTTTGAATGGAATTAAAAATTCAAAACTAAGTTGATGTATATTCCAAATGATGAATGTAAAACCCCACTCAAAATCCCTTTTCTTCTAGTCAAGAAATAACCACACGCAAAAAATCTTTTGGGTATTCATGTTATGCTTTCTATTTGGAGCAGAAAAAGAACTGTTAAAAACAATGATGTCATATGAGTGGTCACATAAAATGCCATATGTTTTCTATAACAAAAAGTTATATCCAGGCCACCACTAGTGTCAAGAAATCGGACCAGCACTCTGTTCTATTTCTTTTTTTTTAATACATCCTACTCTTCTGCATTAATCTGCGTGTCAGTACATAGTGTTTTATAAAAAGTTGCAAGCAATTTTCACCTTAATTTCCTTACAACTCCATTTATGCTAAATGACTATGGGTTTTTTTTAGTCAAAACAAATAAAGCAGTTCTAGAAATCTCAGTTTAAAGTTTAAATAATGAACAGAAGGAAATATGGAATGAGATGTATGTAACAAGATAAAAATGAATTTTATAGATAACTATAAGGATAAAGCAGAGGTAGCAACAGGAGTTGAAACCAGACTTCACAGTTTTATATAAGGGCTTGCACTGGCTAAAATGTTTTCTGATTTTATAGACAACTGAAATAATCACAAAATTTTTATAACTGATTTACTTATATCATAGTCACTGCACCTAGAGCAGTCAAGGATTTGATCAGAGACTCAGTCCTTTGTGATCAGTAGGCCCATTCCTACTATAAAGCCTGTACTCAAAGACAGCTTTAGTATTTCTTTGGTAAAGATAAGCTCATTGTTAACCAGTCCTGTGAAGCACTAACTGCCACTTAAACCAATTCCAAATGCTGAGCAAAGATCAAAATACAACCTTAGAAAAGACTGTTAGTCTGTTAGACCAACAAAACCTCTACTTATTGACTACTAATGAGTCATCATGTAATCATGTAATACAGTTCCACAGTAAATAAAAGTCTCAGTTTTTTTTAAGTTAATGAAATTCAAGCATCTCCCAAACCTGTGCCTGCCATAACAAAGCAGGTTAAAGTGTCCACCTTACCTTTTCACCCTTGCCTCCTGGAACACCAGCAACACCTCTTTCTCCTGGGATTCCACCAGGGCCAGCAGGACCAGGACCACCAGCAGCACCAACATTGCCAGGCTCACCCTAGCAGCAACAGCATATCATGTAAGACAGGTCAAATCATTCACACAATTTGGAACAAAATTTTGTCATTACTACTTTACCCATTGTTCTGCTTGCTTGTAAATAGTGTGAGTAGGAGTATTTAATCCTAAGCTATTGTACTTATTTTACTTTTTCAGCTAGTGAAGATGCCAGATGTGAACACTCCCTCTGATTCTCTGGGCTTCTGAGGTTTTAGGGCATTCCATATTCCAAACTAAACTTTTGCGGAAAGACTACCCGCAAAAATCTTGAAAACTAAGACCCATATTCAATTAGCATCAAGCCAATGTTATTTTGGTAGATGACAGCTCATTATTGTGCTAATGTTTTGGGGAAAATATTGCTTACTAGACACAAGAACTTCCTGCGTAGAAGTAGAGGTGGGAATAAATAGAAGTCGGCATGAATTTTGGCCAAAATCTCGGACCCTATCTTAAAACAGAATAATAGTATACCCAGCTGACAAGCTATATTCAAACTGATTCCAAACTGGAGTTCCCATCCCATCATCTATAGCGATAAACAAAAACCCCTTTAATATTGTTGTGGACTAGCTGGGATGGAGGTTTACCATTTGAAGAAATGACCCAGTGGCTACGGTATATAGGTAACTACCTGCTACCAGTAATCACTTATGCTCTTAGGAAATAAGGTTTTGGATTGCCTCCATCAGGAATTCAACAGTGAGGCAATGGCAGCTGGAACAGTGAGGCAATGGCAGCTGGAAAAGTCATACCTTGTTACCATCAGGGCCTGGTGGGCCAGATGGACCACGGCTTCCAATGGCACCAGCAGGACCGACAGCACCACTTTCACCAGGAGGACCACGTTCACCCTGCAGGGGACAGTCTGATTTGAGTTTTCCTTTGAATTGTTCTGTAGCTTAAAGGTTTAAAAGCACTTACTAGTAGCAATGACAATGTGATGCATTTTTAGCTGAATAAACCATTAAGAACTATATTAGAACTGTGCAGATATTAGATATTATCAGATATTAGGTTAGATATTAGATCATAAGAATTGGCCTTAGCTTTTGACACAAGTACAGCAAAGTGAAGTACTAAAGTCTTGCATCATGATAACAGCTGACAAAATACAAGTACTTCTTGAACATAGATTTTGGCTACTCTGCTCATTCTGCGAAGTGTCTTGCATTCTATTGTCAAATGGAGCTTCTGGTACCAATTTGAGGGCAGATAATGGATTCTAGTGAAATTCTAGCCACAGTAATTGGCAAACAATTATTTTACAGTGGCAAATGCCTGGTGAATATTGGAGAATAAAGATGACAGCTAAAGCCTAATAATGTGACCTGTACATTATAAGAGGTATAAGGATAAATTCTGAAAGAGATCATCTGGAGATGTGGAAGTAGCCAGAAACTGGGCTTAGATGCACAATAGATCTATCACAGGTAGAAATATCAGTTTTATTAAAGGCATCTCAAATTATACCAGTGTGATCAAGCTAGACATCAGTGAATAATCTGATAAGGCATAACGGAGATTTTTAGTTACATTGGAGAATGTGGGAGTTTGAATGAGGACTATAATGTGGTCAGAAAACTGGCTCCAGGAGAGGTACCACACTGCTGAAAAGCACCAATCATGCAGAAGACTAACATATATTGTAGTGATGTTCCCCGATTAATGTATCTTTTCATTATTTTTACATATATTTTGCTAGTGACAGAGAAGCAGAAAAGGAAGAAAGATATTTATGAAATATGCAGATATCACAGAGGTGGAAGCTCTTGTCAACATAAATAAGGGTTGGCATATTACACAGGAAGAAGTGAATAACCTGTTGGCTGTCTGTCACAGAAGTGGGACAAAACTGAAGAATGCAAAATACCAGGCCATTTATTTAGGTACCAAAAATGAGTATTTGTGCTGTAAGTGGGGGGTTCACCTGGTGAAAATGACAGAAGAGGAGAGGTGATAAACAATAGCCAACAATATGATGCAGACATAAAAAGGCAAATGTGATCTGGCAGAAGCAGTGAAGTATTTTTAGGAAGTGTTAATTTTGTTGTACAAAGCATCAGTAAGACCTAATTTGGAATACTGAATGAAATACACTCTGGCTGGGTATGAGATGCTTAAGGCAAACTAGAGTAGAGACAGGTAACAGCTACTACAATGATAAAAGGAACTTGGCTTGGATAGATTAGCAAAATTAAAGTTTAAAGAGAACATAGTTACTAATACAGCCTCAGGGGAGTAAATACAGGGAAGAAAAGTTCTATTTAAACTGATTGACATGACTGATAAGAGTGAGTGGGAATATTTGCCATGAATACATTTAGTCTGGAAGTCAGAAGAAAGGAGAAAGCAGTAGAAGTAGTCTAAATATCAACCTCTTTACAGGGGGATTTGGAAAGCAAATAATTAGTTGAGCATTTTATAAACTACTCATTGCTCTACATAAATGGGACTTTCCTGCCATGCAGGAAGGCCTCCACACAAAGCTCTCTACAGTTGTTTATTCAGCTCAGGAATAAAGGGAAGTGGGGGACAATATCTTCTAATGACTATTCCAGGCTCTGGATTTAGCCCACCATTTGTTCACAAAGACATTACATAGGAGGTAGGAGCTGGCTAGCAAGTGATGGTATGGCTGAACTGGTCAGGATAAGAAGGTCTGCACATGGGCACTGGAGATGAAAATTCTCATGTGCACCAGGCCTTAGTGTAACACTGTAGGGTCAGTCTTTTGTTATCCCCATTCTCATTGTGAGATTCATTAATACAAAAAAAATAATTTGATCAGCTCATCAGGATATCATTACTTGGGTGATATTCATATTGCTTATCTAGAAGTTTACTAACACTGGCAACTATTGTGTCATATAATCATATATCCTGACACATGCAAAGAGCAGAGAAAATTCTCCTTCGTTCCTGGGAGTCTGCTGCAATATGTTGTATTCTGTAACTGAGAATAGCCATTTCTCTTACTATTATTATTGAAGACATTATTGAGACAGTCTGTACTAGATTTCAAATGAGTTACTCACTCTTGGACCAGCAGGACCAGGGACACCAAATTCACCATGAAGACCCTAGAAGAGAGTAGATGTATTGGTAAAGCTTATTTCTAAAGCAAACTTATTAGCTTAAATTGTGCTTTGTTTCTTAGCAGTAAACAGAAATGCTTCTCAAATTGCAGCAGCATATTGAAAATCTTCAGACTAAAACCAGCCTTCTAGAAACACAGAAATAAACCTTTTTCATATAGCTGCACAATATCTCAAAGCACATATGAGATAATAATTTCTCATCTGATGAAAGAGTGAGCTGCTAAATTCCAAGCTAATTTTTTGGGAACATGCAATGTCAGCTTTTTTACAGGGACACACAGGGATGTAACTATAAACGTTAAGGGTGGTTATGACACATAGGATGCACAATTTGCAGATTACATCACATATCTTAACTGTGCAGAACCTAGAGCCTGAGTTACCACTGAGCTACCTCAGTTGTGTGCCATTGCAAATTCACTGAGATCAATTGAGGTGCAAAAGCTTACAACTGGAGTAATGCGGACTAGATTGAACCTTGATAATTTCCAAAAAAGTTTTGAAGTAAAATATTTTTCATGTACCGTCTTGTCTTTTGGGGGAGGATTTTATTGCTATTTAGGCCTGGAAAGCAAAGGATTGGCTTTGCTCAGTTTCATACTACAACTTTGAAAAAAGAAGTATGTTATAAATTCCAACGGACCGTCTTCATTTGTGGCTAGCTTTAACAAAAGGGGCTACTAACTTTTGCATATAACACGGATTGCTTTGTTTTGGCAAATGGATCCAACAGGCTCTTTCTTCACCACATGTGCAATTGTAAACATAATGCTTATGCAATGCCTGCCCCTACTTGTGGAGTACTGTATCTGTCACTCACCCTTTCGCCTGGTTTACCAGCTTCACCAGCTGGACCCGAGGGACCTGGCAGACCCTAAGTGTAAAGAAACAAGAATAGAAATAAAGTTAAGGCAGAAGCACTTCATGCTTTGTAAAGCATAGATAAGATTGAGCAGAACACATATTTACTTACCTGGAAGCCAGGAGGACCAGCAGGACCTTGTTCACCCTTTCCACCTTGGTTGCCCTGGATGGAATGAAAAACAAGTGATTAACTTGGAAGCAGAAATACCGAAAAATGGATTTTAAAATGGGAAGTCCCACTGATGAAAAGTAAATCACAAATTGGATCTGTGGGGAGGCTGTTACTTACAGTGACTCCGGGAGGACCTTGAGCACCGTTGTTTCCCTCTGGTCCAGGAGCACCCTAAATGTGTTCAAGTAGAAAGATGTCACCAAAGTTTTGATTTGTTATGAATAGTATCTCTCTAAAGTACTTCTTTGTCAAAACCCAAAGATCTCTGGCTGCATATTTTTAACTCACACTGGTACACTTGAGGTAAAGTTTTAGGTTTATTTGGCTTAACCATTTGCTCGTAAGAGCTTCACTGTCAAAAGGTACTAAAGATGCTTGCAATTTTCAATTCTGGTGATTGTTTTAGTTATTGCAGCACATTCACTCTTAAGAAAACTTCTTTTGGAATTACAGATGTAGGAGCTTGGCTGATATACTGCATTTTTCCCCATAAGAGACCAATTATTTAATCCCTTAAGTAGAAGATTTAGAAAGTTTCAACTATCATTAAGAAGTTGGAAATTTACAGGATAAATTAGAAGCCATACACTTTCCTCAAAAATTTGCACAAGGAGTGCTATTTTTTCCTCTTCACAGGATGCTAATACCACATAATTAATTACCCAATTAATTCCCAAGAAGAGTAATTTTCATTTATGCCTTAAGAGTCCCCACTGACATGAGGCTAGATGAATGCATTCCAAAGCGCTTTTCTGTTTCATCTTCTGCTCATGCTTGCACAGTACAATGCAATCTTATTACAGAGGTTTTGAAAATCTACTTTTTTCTCTCTGGAGGTTGATGAAGAAAGCATATCCACATACCCGTGGGCCAGCAAGACCAACATTGCCTTTTTCACCAGGTTTGCCAGGTTCACCCTGAGGTTGAAAGGAAAAGATACAAAAGTTAACCAAGACTTCATATCAGATTCAGTTTAGACTACTAGACAGAAACCGATATTATCTTTGCCAGAAGATTTATTGTAATATTTCTTTAACCCTAATTAAAAAACCCACAAACTCCATCTGGCTTGTTAAACCAGTTAGAAAGAATTGCTACACAAATGAATGTCTTTCCTTTTCAAAACTCCATTCCTTTATTTATTGAGATCATAATCTGTGACACTCTACATAGTATCCTATGCAATACACTATATATGTGTGCATTTGTGCGTACGTATAGGAATACCACAGATCCAGGAAATGATTGTTGTTATCTGTGGCCTCTGTGTGACATGTCAAGAGCCCCACTGAAATCACTGGTAGCTTTTCTTCTAAAGTCAGTGGATTGTGCTCCATAAATAACAATACTCTGGAATTGAAACTAAGGCTTGGTGGCCAACTTTTACAGAACTTTTACTGAAGTGTACACACAGAAATGATAAAATGGACATGAAGAAATTATAATACAGACATATATTATTCTAATCACTTCAATGTCCAAATACTCCTAAAACAATTAAATTGTTTTTCATTTGTTTAATCATATTTTAGATAACTGGAAAATAATTTACAACAGAACTCTTGAATGTAAGTTGATGCCATCCTATATGCAGGCAACATACAGGACGACCCAGGGAGATGTGTTTGATTCTTAGAGTTGGGGACCTACAGCTTAGTGTGGAAATGCCTTCATAGTAATGGGAAGTGTCTGTACTTACAGTGGGACCTTTTGGTCCAGGGAATCCAATGTTGCCAGGCTCACCTCTGTTACCAGCTGGACCAATTGGCCCAACCCTACCATCTGCTCCAGGGAAACCCTAGAAAAAGAAATCATACTGTTAAATGGCTGGAGTAATTTAACTGGTGCTTAGAGTTCAGTTTTAGAGGAAATGTGTACTGACAGGAAGCAAATGCCATGTAACTTTTAAATACTGTTTATACACTGCATGCTCATGCATTCCTCCATTTTTCTCTTTTTTGTAGAACTGTGTTTTTCTTCTTCCCTTTCCAGGACATGGGCCTGATCTGAGATCCACAGAAACGAATGGAAGGTTTCTCACTGATCTTCTGAGTAGTATGGTAGTAAAATCTTGCTGGTTTTTCACATAGTTTTGCAAGAGCTCAGTGTGCAGGTGTCTGCTTTTTAAAATCTCAGTTTATGTTTCTCATGCACCAGGGAAGCAGAATGAAAAGCAGGGTACTTACAACAGGACCTTCCTTGCCAGCAGGGCCTGGGCTTCCAGGCTGACCTGGGAGACCCTGAGAAAAGAAAGGTTTCATGTTTTAGAAGAACCAACTAACCCAACAGTTAACCAGATTTTTTTTCTATATGTGCGCGCGCACGCGCGCGCGCACACACACACACACACGCGCACACACAGAGACTCTAAGTTATCAATATACATTGTGGAAACAGGACTGTATGTCCTATCAAGTTTACATCTAAAAGACACTGAGGTTTAATTTGGTGGTGTGTGCTCCCATGCCAGTTGAAAATCAGTATAGGTAAGTACCTGTTTCACTCAGATAAACTCCCTTAAGCTCTACTTTACCAGAGAATGTGGTTAAATGTTTGCAGATGCCTAATAGTTCACACACGCATTGAAAATTCTTTCACTTCATGGCACGAGGTGGGAAGAGAAAGAGGATGAAAGACAATGACATGGACATAATCTGGCTGGAGCCAGCACCACTAAAGTGGATGGCTGTTTTCAGTGAAATAATTTGCAAAATAGAATTAAAATAATTAAGATCAGCCATCTGACATGATTTTGGTAGGGTTTGCTTTTCTTTTAGTTAGTTACAGAGAACACACATACTTCAGCTGTGATCTTAATGATCACATCCTGTAAATAATCACAAGTGGAACCCCCTCTCAGAAGTCAATGTAGTATCCAGTACAAGGGGGCACAGCTCCATGATAAGGCAATCAGATGCTACCATATAAAATAAATTAATTCCAATAAACATTTTGATGCTTCTTAATCATTTCCTCATGGATGGTTTTTTCTATGAAGTGGTGGAAGTGCCTTAATTGTGATTAGCACAGGCTGAATTTTTGCAGTTGGATTTCTGACTAATTTTGTCCCTAAATTGTAATTTTCTTTTTGCATAGTTCAAACTTACACCACAGAGTTCAAACTTACTCTTGGACCCATAAGACCAGGCTCACCAGGACGGCCACCATCACCACTAGGACCCTTAGCACCAACAGGACCACTAGGACCACGGTTACCAGCTGGTCCCTACCAAAATAAATAAATAAAATTAGGCAGAGGTAGCAAAAAGCATCACACATCTGTATATAAAAGAAGATGGTTTAGAAATAGTGACCCAGAAAAAGTCTTACCATGACACCAGCTCTGCCATCAGCTCCAGGGAGACCACGAGATCCAGGCACACCCTGCAAAGTGAATAAAATCAAATCAAGAAAGGGAAAGAAATAAATCTGTTCCTGTAAGGTGGATAGCGCTTCGTAAATTTCAGCCTTCCAAGCAGGTCTGCTGAATTTGAGGTAAGTGCAGCTCTAAGAACACACACCTCAGTGTAAATGTATATTGTGAAAGAAATCTGTCTCACTTCCTTTAGATTTCTTTAAGTTCTAATGCTTGTATCTGAGCATTTTCAGTGTTCATTGTAATCTAATAGTGGCTCCAGCTAGCAGCTAGGACCCCACAGCCTGGACCACACTGTTTCACCTTTGCTTCTCTAGAGAGCTACTGGCTTGTCTATGACTCTGTACACCCTACCCAAGGTGCAATACTGAATCCTTATCTCCACCAAAAAAGTCTGGTGGAAACACTGCCGTTTTTCCTATTTTTTTTTTCCTGTAAATTCTTTTCCTGCATGAAGCCACATGCCTCCTGAAGTTCACAGAATGGTTTCCTCACCCAGTGAAAAGGGCACTAGGCACCCTTGAAGACACTGAACTGAAACCTTTTGCCTCACATTTGTGAGCCAATTATCTGTTTTAAACAGTTAAATCCCAACACAAAGCTTTAAGATTAATCAAAGATAGTTCATTAAATATTACACAATGGATACATCAAAGCAACCTCTAATTACTTCAGGGATAAAACAGTAAAGAGCATCAATACAAAGCAAGAATAGGTTTGGTCCCAACTAATCAAAAGGCTCAGAATTGCAAGTGATCTTTGCTTAGCAGCATTAATGTAAATTTAATTACTCATAATTACTTAATTTGCCTTTGTTTCCTCTATTGCTTTATTTCCTCCTTCCTTTTTGCTGCTACTTCTGGAACATGAAAAGAAAACCTACTCTTAGACCAGCAGGGCCTGGAGGACCAGCAGAGCCAGGTTCACCATTGGTGCCTCTCTTGCCTTCCTCACCACTAGGACCTGGAGGGCCAGCGGGTCCAGCAGCACCCTATTTCAGGTAAACACAGAAAAAGAAGTCAGATGCTGTGTTGCAGATACTATCAGGCTTTTTCATTGGAAAAAACTTCACATATTGCCATACTTACAGGCTCACCCTTGTTACCACTTTCTCCCTTGGCACCAGCAGGGCCTGGTTCACCCTAGAGTCCAAAACAAAAAGAGATCATAGAATTAGGGATCATTCAAAAAAATCTCTCTTCTATATGGACAGCTTTTTCATGAATCAAAAAACTCTTTAATCATCCAATGCTATGCCTGCCTCTACTATGATAAATGGTCAGTGAACGTAACTGTATTTTTGGCTTAACAGTCACAAAACCAAACATGGTAAAGATGCTTAGAAATGACAATAATTGAACCACAAAATATCCAGGGCTGGTTCCTCTGTTCAGGATACCCATGGATGGCCTGATTGTGAGATTGCGGCCACATCTCTCTTGATACTATCAACATGGACAGAGCTTACAGTCCTTGCACTCAAAAGGAGTGCAAAGTGAACCTCTTCAGTCTCAGCATCTGAAGCAAGCAGTGAGACACAGAAATGAACTACAGTGTTTAATTATAGTGGAGCAACAAAAAGTGTTTGCGTTAAATACAAAAATATATCCAGAGGAAATCTTTTACAACTGTGGACACTGTGTCCAATTTTCAAATGAAGACATGCAATATACAAGGTCACTTACAACAAGTCCTCTAGCACCACTAGGACCAGCAGGGCCAGGAGGACCAGGAATACCACGGGGACCGGGCAGACCAGGAGCACCAGCAACACCAGGAAGACCCTGTCCAACAGAGCGTTAAAAGGTATTATAAGCCCATTACCTTTTCTGTTGCATTAACTGAATTGTTTTTTTTAGAGCAAACAAGTGTGAGTATGGCTGTACTTACAGCTGCACCTTTGGCCCCTGGAAGACCGTTAGCACCAGGGTTGCCCTATTAAGAAAGATAACAATACTGGTTAATTCAGAGTCTCCAGTGCACCCATCCAACAATAAAGTCTGGCAAGCTACTCACTGGAGGGCCAACGGGACCACTAGAACCGGGAAGTCCAATCTCTCCTCTTGGGCCAGCAGGACCAGTAGGACCAACATTACCAGCAGGTCCGATTTCACCCTGTTTGAGAGAAGGATAGAGCCCTCTATCAGTGTACACAGAGTTAGGGCAATAGTGGAGCAATCCTATATTAGCCTGACATCAAGAAGACAACTCAAAATACATACATATATTCCCACTTCAGAGGCCAGGAAATCAAGGAGCTGAGAGCTTTTACTGGATTATAAAGGCACTGAAGCTGGGATGCCTAGCTAGGCTCCACTGAAGCTGATGGCTAACATGGGAACAGATGCTCAGCATATCTGAGAAGCTACATTATCATCAAGGATTACGCAGAAGGTTGATCTAGAAAATCAGAGTTATGATTCCAGTCTTATCTGCAGCCATGTGCCTCCAGCATTGGCCTAAGATTCCTCACAGTGTATGAGACCTAACTGACCATTATCTTGCACCTTAAGATGCCATTTGCACTGATGCAAAATGCAAAACAATGCCTGATCAGAGTGCTGTAGGAGAGTGTTCACAGTGGAGTAAATGAGAGGAAACAAGGTTTTACTCTCAGAAGCTTGTATTCACTAAGTCTACTACAAAAAACTGAATATAATGACAAGTTCTCTTCAGCAATTCTTTAAGTAGTCAGAGTTCACCCTGGACACGTAGGCAGTCTTCTCTTGAATTTACATACTGTAACCGCACTCACATCTGCATCAGAGAAGACTTCATGGTTTCCTTTTGACAAGAGTAACCAAAATAGGATCTCCATTTGTCCTCATCTTCCCTGCAGTTAATATGAAGAGGTCTAGCAAACAATACTCTGTTTTCTTCTAAAGGTGGATCAAGGTAAGAGTTTTGTCTGTTGTGGCATGGAGTTTGTGTACTTGTGTTAAGGGTGAAAAACTGTATCACACTACATATAAGTGTTTGCAGCTCTGAGCTTCTTGGCAAATGGTCAGTGAAATTTGTAAATGCAGTATACGGGATACTCTTGCCCAAAATCCTCTGTCCTTCCTTGGAGAAAGTAAAATTCAAAATAATGAGACTCTTACCCAGGTAAAAATGCTAAGAGCTGTGCAATAAACTGAATCATTTATGTTATAGTCTGCAAGAGCAAAATGGCACTGCCCTAAAACCTGTAAAGTTTAAATGCAATTTCTCCATTGCAATTTCAAGAACTTAGGTTGGAAGGAGCCCAATACTCAACTGCAGCTTCTTGGTCCTCCACTACTTGTGTGAAGTGATGTAAACTACTTTGTTTATTTATCATGATCCACGTCAGCCTTCAAAGGTGTATACAACTGCACCACATTGGAAGCAGTAAAAAGAAAAAAAAAAGGTTATATGTCTTCCTGAACCTGCCTAGCATCAGTCTTCTGCTGTGAAATAACTGCTGTATTTTAAATTAGCATTCATATATGGTGTTCTCCAAATACTGTAGGGATTCACCCTCATCCTGATCTGTAACTGGTAAGAAAGCACTCTCATTTCAGAGAGAGTGTTTTTTTGCTGCCTAGTAATACCAGTTACTATATTTCATCTTCACTATGAAATGTACCAGTAGAAGCAGATTTTCTTACCTTAGCACCAGGAGCACCTGGGAAGCCTGGAGGACCAGCAGCACCAATAGGGCCCTAGGCAATGAAAGGGAAGCAGTTGTGTAAAGGTATCCAGTGATGACAGAAACATCTTGCTTGCTGAAGTAAACAGGTTAAAAAAATGCACATTTACTTAGACACTTCCACACATTACCACCTCAGAATATCAGTTTCTTTTACAACTCTAAACTGACAGATTTAGTTCACTACAAAGGGTTAAGAGCAAGGTCAATGCTGAAAAATATTTACAGTGCAGCTAAAAAAGTGTGAATTAGGCAACAATTGGTAAAACCTTGCCTTGAGGCCAAACACCTGAGAAAGAATAGAGGATGGGCAGAGACAGCCATCTGCAAGGCTGTCTTGCTGTACAGTCCCACAATGAATGAAGGGTTGCACTGTGTCCTGCAAATGCAAGTCTTAGGTGGCTGTTTCCAACACATTTACTGTGCAGGGGTAACTGTATATGCTTTCACACCGTAGTCCTTCTGGACTACTGGTCACACACAAGAGCCCTGTGTTGATGGCAGCATTTGTCCTTCTTCACACATGGGAAGAGGGTTGGTAAGATCTCTGCACCACTTTACAAGCCAGTGCTTGGCACAACTTATATTGAAGTCATTAAGAAAGTACTAGGAATTGGATCAGGCTTGACAGCAGCTGAGGGCAGGAGCTGATTCTAACATGTGAATGGATTAGAAATCTTGATTCATACCCAGAGTATACATTTTGAGGCAGTGAACATGTGCAGCCCTTGTGCCCTTTCATTAAACTGGGGTTTTTTTATGTCAAAGGCAATGGCATGTAAGCTTGAAGAGGGGTTTCTACCGATTCTACTATGTCTAGCTATTGCTGTGAGATTTGTAATTACGATGGGACAAGCTTCCTAACATACAGTACCCAGACACCACAAAAGATACACTGATGTCATAGCCTTTGTTATTGTTTAATGCAAACAAATAAAAAGGGGTAGTTTTTTCTTCATTTAATAATGAAATGTCCAACTCATTCATAGCTATTGGGGATTGATATTTTTGTGAGCTAACATCTTTCTCATTTATATATTTTTATATATATATTTATAACATTTTATAAATAAAACGTATTTATAAGTATAATAAATACTTATTGTAGAACTGCCTCACAAATCCAAGGGAATAAAATGGGTCAGCTGGTATAGCAAAGAGGAATTGGCTTCCAATATTCTATAACCCACTGTGTTTGTTATAAACTGGGTACCTGGAATTCTCACTGGTTTTGCATAAGCAAAGAAAAAAAGACAAAATGTCCTTTAAGATACGTATGAAAATGTAAACTTTCAAGATTTCCATTGCAGTGACTCTCTTTATATTTTAAATTCCCAGTGGCAAGGAGAATAAAACATTATTTCTGGTTTAGTTTAAAAAAAGAAGAGTGTTAAAAAGTCCTGTGCAGAATGTTTATAGCATCATAACCTAAGTATGTGTAAAATAACTTTAGCCTGCCATAGACACTGGGACCCAAAGCAACTCTCTGCTGCTACCCATTCAGACTAACACCTCTGCAGTCAGCAGCTCCAGAATATTTTTTCCTATAGTAACTCAATTGCCTTCAAGATAGCTAAAGTGTGTCAGTTCTACCACAAAGTATAACATCAGATCTTAGCTATAAGGTCTCTATTTGCCTGCAATTTAAATGCCCTATCACATTTTTTTTTAAATACTCCATAGGGGAGAACTTAAGTGAAATTCACACCTATGCTAACATTCTACTCTGTTAAAGCATGACAGATGTTTGCAGTGACAAGCAGTATTAAAATCAACTTTAGCAAAGTTAACAGAACCAAGTATGGCTTCATCATTGACTCAAATTTTGAAGGCAAGAAGGAAAAACTGTTCTGGTATATTCCTGATTTTTTTTACAGCTTTGAAACTATACCCTTGTACACACATTTATTTCACTGAAATAGATGAGGCTTACTGAAGTCAGTGGTATGCTACGGCAACACTAAGTCCTTTTAAATGGACAAATCTGCATTATATTAGCACTTAGTAGAATAGTTATTGTTTACCAGTCTGATCAGGACAGTTGGATCTTAATTGGCCTTTCACACTAGTTCACGTAACTCAGGTATCAGTGGTGAATGAAAAAGGTTAGCTCCTGTTAGTCAAACAGGACAATGCTGCAGGTACAAAGCTGTGTCCTGGAGCACATATATTAGTTTCGGGATGTATATAATTATAGTCATCTGCAACACATGCATGGTGTATATCTGTTAAAAGGTAAAAAGTCTCTTTAATTTTGGAATAAGAACCCATCTGTTAGACTGTTGGAAGTGAGAATTCTGTTCATCGGGTGTTTTCCTATGAATTCACCAGTGCAAATGAGAGAATATTTGGTTCCTTTGATACAGATGCGTTTAATATAAATCCTGAGGCTCTCACGATATTGTCCGCAAAGGGCTTATGTTTTATTAATTCTTTTTGTGATGGTCTGATAAGCAACAAAGAACTGTGTTAAAAAGGTCCACGCAATCAACTTCTTGGAAGCCTAAGAAATCCACTATATACAGAAAGAGGGACACAAGGCCTAATGGAACCAGATTGTCAAAGATCAAGACTGAAACTTACAGCAGGTCCGGTGGGGCCAGTGCTGCCATCGCTTCCACGAGCACCCTGTGAGGAGAGAACATGATAAACAGAGTTTGAAAAGAGATTTAAAGATCAGAGAAAGCCACAGTTAAGTGGCTGGTCATGATGACAGACAGATGGGAGGCCACTTACAGCTGGTCCAGGGGCACCTACTCTTCCTCTCTCACCAGGGAGACCACGGGCACCCTGAAAGAAAAATTAAATTAACTCGTTTGTTCCTATTCACTGAACAAAGATATATAGTTTTTTTTTCTTCTGCTAAGTCTCTATATGAAGTGTGTTGCAGCCAGACAATTCTGTTCTAAATATTCACATACTATTACATTACAGTATCTAGCTAGCTGGAGTGTCACTGATGAAAAAAATTGACCAAAATGCTGGCTGAACCATATCTACCAGATTATAATTTTCCACAGCAGCAGTAAATACTTACAGGTTGTCCTGGGGTACCATTTTCACCAGGGGCACCAGGTTCTCCCTATGAAAAAGAAAGTTTGCAGGCTTTAGTTATTTAAAGGATGCTTTTGACAGATAGCACACCACCATCTAGAGACATATTCAACTGCTGGACCCTACTGTCTTTGCCTTCTGTAGCACTTGCACCACAGTATACAACAACAGCACATCGAGTCCTGAGGGTGCAGAGACTGTGACTGTCCCTGCATATACTGGAATTTGGCCAGTTGGAGTCCCCTTAGAAGAGGATGGCCAGGGCAAGTCACTTCACTTACCCATCTCAGCTTTCTTTACCCTCTTTCTTTATTCCGATATTTACTCTGTAGCACACATCTAAGAGATAGGGCCTGGATAGTCAACTACCAATTCAGATCAATCAGCAGCTGCTTTTTAGCTAGAGCAGAAGCAGAATGATGCTTTTTTTTTGCCTTAGGCTAAGGTGAAAAAGTTCCTGTCAAATGGCTGGACATAAAGATCTGCCTCAGGTATTTTTAACTTAAGACCAATAATACTGAGATATGAGCAACAGCCATTAAAACATGACTCCTCTCCCTTTAGCATTAAGTGTTCTCAACAAGCCTGCAGTGGTCTAGGCCGGTCTATAGTGACAAAATTTGTCCTACAGCACTTGTATCCTGAATATATCTGAATGCATCCAGTCTTAAATGCTGCAAACAGCACAAGTTTTTGCCTTCATCACTGCTTTCAGCACAGTTATATCATGATTGATCTTGATTTATTATGCTTGTATTTTCCAGTCAGATTAGCACTCTTACTAATAACTGTTCTTTCCTTTACTTAATTGCTTTAGTTGCTTTTAATCTCAATAACTGGACAGATAGAATGTTTGCTATCACTTTACCAAACTTTTTCTGAAGGTTAACAACTTGCAGTGATATTGGAGAATGTTATGTTACAATTAATAACTGTATAAGCAAGTAGTGCTAAGCTCTTAGAAACAAGCAAGAGGGAGAATTAGTATTTGAGCTTTTCATTGTTATATTAAAAGTTCTTGAACACAAATCTCCTGTGAATAAATCAGCAACATTAAAATCTCCTATGATCCAATATTGCTGTTGTGTTTTTTTAAGAACAATGCTATTAGGCACTGAGGTGGAATGGGAGAAGAAGAAACTAAGAGTTTGCTAGAGATGTTTCTAGACCATATTTAAAAACATTTTTTTAACGATAGTGTTCAAATGTGCACTAATCTGAAGAAGGTAAAAAGGAAAAAAGACTGTGAAGATCAAATAGCTTTAACTCAGAAGAGCACTGCATCTATCCAAATTTTTAGCAAAAAGCCTTACACTAGAGCATGTGTCTCACACAGCAGAATTTGTAGAAAAATGAGATGTTTTCATTTCAGTGTGCTTTTAAAAAAACCACCAAAATGCAAAATACAGTCCCTAGAAAAGCAGAGAGAGCAAAATCAGTCTTAAGTGCTGCTGAATAGTCAATCGTCAGCAGCCCAATTCTGCAGCTCTTACTGAAAGTATTAACTTGACTGAGGGCACAAGAATAAGGCACCATGAATGATTTCTCATGTTAAGGTACACGTATTTGTCCTACATGGATCCACTGACTTCTAGATTACTGCAGCTAGGCAATGTTTAATGACAACATGGAAGACTGATCGGAGGGGACTTCATATGTCTTTCACTAGAAAGAGCTACATCCTACTTTCTCAGATCTCATCTTTACCTTGATGCCAGGAGTCCCAGGTTGTCCCTTTTGACCATCCAGACCATTGTGTCCCTATATGGAGTAGAAAAATAAATATCAATATAATTTTTCCTACAAATGGCTATACACAAACTCTTCGTCTTGTAAGGTAAATCCTTCTTTCCATACAAAATGATTTCCTAATATAATCTTACGATTTAAAAAAAAAACCCACTCTTTCATACCAGGAGATATTAAAAACTTCAAAGAAGTTCATGCACTCTTAACTTTGAGGGGATTTCCAGGGTTTTTCAGTATGCTGAAGTGTTGTAAGTTTTAACTGTTCGGGGAAAAGTATGTATATACTCACCCTAATTCCCTTAAAGCCAGGCAGACCAGGAGTTCCGGGGAAACCACGAGCACCCTAAAAACACACAGTGCATGAATGATTGTCTCTCATATTATATACTGCAATTGAAAAGGAAGAAAAAGCATAAGTCTTTCAATAAAATTAATGGGTAGATTTGGGCCATGATCATTCAAGTGGGAACAGTCCATTACCTAACCTCCCAGGAGCAGACTTATTTCAAGACTAACAGTAATCAGCCTGATTTTCCAGTTCTGAATCTCAAAAATTTCATTCATTAACATGTGATAGCACAGCTGTTTTAGCTTTCTATGCGAAGGTGCCTGCTCACCCGCTCCTGTGTAACTCCTCACTATGTCACTTCTGTTACTAATTACACTAGCTTTACTCAGGGGGGAAAAAACCACAAAACAAAACCATAACTGTATGATATCCCTGAAGGTAAGAACTGAAACTGGATTAATGCATGTAGGGAATATTACTAGACTGTTAATGTGGTGCAATTCAGAAATGTTGTTTGGTTTCATTGATAAGAGAACTGTTTTGTATTGTATACAGTAGATTGCTACATACCTGAGGGCCAGCAACACCCCTCTCACCAGGTCTTCCAGGTTTGCCAGGGTGACCCTAAAAAATGCAGTAAAATGCATTAAGAAGGAAAGCTAATTTTATAAAATAACAACATAAACCATTAAAAAAACGAAAGGCATTGGCAAAGTTTCTCTTTTTCAATAAATACAGAGAGCTTGTTAGCTTTCAAGTTTCCCTCTTCCTGTATTCAGGAAGCTAAATGTATTTGGAGAGGTTTTGAAGTTATCCTTTTTCTGTACATTTCCAACACACAGCATCTCTTGTACTATAAAATAATTATTTCAGGGGTTTATTTATTCTGTCCAATATTATAGAACAATGTAAAAAATATGGCCAATAGAATGCGTATCCTAACAATAGCCTAAAAGAGATGAGAAACATTTAATAACCACTTACATCTTCACCAGCCTTTCCTGGAGGACCAGGGGGACCACGAGGACCCTGGGGACCCTGTTAAAAATAGATTGAGGATTACTTAAAGTATCATTCTTCAGATAAGTCTTTTAACTGGATGCCTGACTTGAGTTCGGGCATAGCTGAAGCTTGAACTGAAGCAAGGTCCTTCCATCCTAACTGACTTTGCACTTTATGATTCCCGTCTGAAGGAGTCTGAAATCTGAGTGTTCAGCTCTGTTTCTGTAACAGGATCAAGTAAGAATATCCAATTCAAACATTCAGGGACATGCGTATGGATAGGAGAAACGGGCCCAAGCATTACAAGCCTACTTTGGTGTCCTATTTCTAATGCTAACAGTGTCTGTATGTGAAACCTGTACTTACTGTTTGACCAGGTTCACCAGGCTCACCGGGAACGCCTTGAAAACCAGGAGGACCCTAAAAGAGGAGGGAGATTTTGTTAGTGTTTGAACTAGCTATTTTGTGATCTTACAGGTATGTCAATATTCATTAGTCAGTAGGAGAGATGAGACTGTACTTACAGGGGGTCCAGATGCTCCGGGTGGGCCTCTAGGTCCCATTAAACCCTAGGGGAGAAATATTTAAAAATCTTTAAAAAAAAAAATCACCATTATATAAATTCCTTTATAACACCAATTCCTGGTATTCCTAAAATATTGGTAAGCACTACAGTTTTCAGTGTGCAATGTCCAAATCAAGTCAGAGGAAGATAAGAGATCTGCATGAATTTGCACAAGCAGTTCAGGGGCAAACAGATCTTCTAATGGCAATGAACCAGTGCAGAATCCAGTGAGATTATTAGGAACATACCATTATGGCTGGGAACCTGGTGATTAGGCTTCTTAATTTACTCTGTCTTGTTAGCAAGTGCACTGGTTCATTCTTGTATGTACCCTCTCCCTTCCTGTGCAGGAAATTCCAGAGTTTAAAGATGAGGGTCATAACAATGCGTTAAGAAAGGTTGTATTTTTGGGCCTGTCAATTTTATCATGATTTTCAAGAAGAGATGTTGGAGGAAAAGATCATTAAAATGGTAGAGAGGTAAAAGGGAAAATAAAGGTATATAAGTGGCAGTACTACCATGAACTGGGAGGTTCATACATAATTTTGGAAAGAAATCAAACAACTCTTACGCATATTGTGTATATATCTATTTCAAATAATGATCAACTTCTATTTAAATATGTCATTGTTTTCTGTTTTTGATTAAATTATCTTCATTTCACCTCCAAAATAAGCCACTAATATACTTTCCTTGACCAAATTTAAAATTTACATATATCTTGAAAAAAGTGTCAAAAATAATTTTTAAAAAGGAAATTTCCATAGATTACTACACTTTCTTAACAGTTGTCTTAAGCTTTACTAAGCAAGCAAACCACTTTGAACTGAAATTTAATTTAGGCTTCTATTGTCCAAGCGAATGTTTTATGAGATGTTTCAACAGAAATCATTATGTTTTTCATCATTGGTTTTAAAACTTTCTTGGGAAATCTTTTAGATTTTTTCATTACAAGATTAAAATCATGTGCCAACTTTTCAATGGCTTATGTAGCTTTCCCGTAAGACTGAATACTTTTTATTAAGGGGAATAAATGCATATTAAATACAGGCATTTACTTATGGAAGCTATATCAATCTTGTGGCTATAAAAATATGCAGTAATTCTAGGAAAAATAACTGTTTCTGGACAGTCTGAACCATATGTGCTGCATAAGCCCTGTGAATATCTTCGCAAATTATATTCCGTAATTGGTTTCCCCTCCTTTTCTAACTTCCCAGTCTCTCACATTTTCTTTATAGAACTTAAAAATTCCTCACAGTAGGTAGATTCTACTTCTGTTGCTGTCAGATGAACCCTAACTGACTCAAAAATTGGAACTTAGAAATAGTGACACCCCAAATAATAAATCCTCATCTACATTTTCTGATTTATTGTCAGACACTGAGGGCAGAACTTGATTAAAGATACTCCTATTTTCCTATATTTAGTATGTAAATGGATGCCAAAATATTTTCAAAAATTCATTTAATATTACACTATTTTCGGGAGTGGAAACAACCACTTGACCCAGAATAATCCTAGGCAGCCTTCATCCTGCTGCATCAGACGCATTGTCTGTGATGTCAGTGTGTGCAGTGAATTTAACCCATATCCTGCTATTATCTATGCACACTGAAAATATCTGCTAACATCAGGGAGGTTTAGAAGTTCATGTGGAGAGGAACAGACTCCTTAAATATCCATTTGGACATAGTATACAGTAACCAATAAAGATCCCTCCTCAGAATAGCCTTTTAGTAGCGAGTACTAACATTCAATTGCTGAGAACCAAATGTGGTGGCCAATTTCCTACCAAACCTGTGCAATCCAAGGATATCAAAAGAGTTGTACAGCCATGGGAGAAAAATGGTCACCAACTGGAGCTGAGATACTGAGTTACTTTCTAGACATATGTCTGCTTTAGAGAGCAGCTTTACAATCTATCTTATTCCTAAAACACTAAAATCCTAAAATCCTAAATTCCTAAAATCTTCTGTCTCAATATGGGTAAAGTATCAAAGTACATGTGTTACCTGACATCAGGTTACGAGATTCAGTGATTCATAAGAGTGTGGTCACAGACAGAATTAAAGCACAAGACCCAGTAGTGCTACATTCAAGTTAAATATACAGTTCCAAGACCATATTTCAAGTCCTAAGACTATATTTCAGACACTTCACATTGTCCTACATCAGAGGATCAGTTTACAGTCTGACTCAATACATGATCAAAACACTGATTTTAAAACTATGCTTTACATTAATACAGCTGGATTAGACTCAAATGAAAATTCTAAACACATTGTCCATGCAAGTTATCAGGTGCTAAATAATATACCTACCATAGGTCCTGGGCCAAAATCAGCTGCTTTAGATGGATCATATTGAGCAGCGAAGTTCTGTAGGTAATAAAAAGTTTGAAATTAAACTACTAAAAATTTTACTTTAAAAAGTATTGATAGTTATCATTCTGCATCTGTCATCTGACTTGCTATACTTGCTCTATGGTATGTTAAAGCAGCATACGTAAAACTCAGTAAACATGACCTTATTATAAATAAATTTCTATTCACTTGTTCCCAGAAAGATTTGATGTTACTAGGAAGGCCCTTTTGCACGATGGCCTCAAATATCTATGCAGTAGTGATGGAGAGGCATTGCAATAACGTGAACTGAGAATTAAGAATGCAAACTCAGTGCTCATTTAAAAAAGAAAACTTTCTTGAAACCCTCAAATCATTCTGCCTAATTTCCAATGAGGGAAGTTATACACATTTTTTCACCGCATTGCTTAAGTAAAATTCATGTACCAGCCCTGACTGACTATCGGATGAGGTGGGCCCTTCAGCTTCAAAGAGATCTGAGGAGCATGCAGCCTCAGAAACACTGCACTGGATTTTTGATCTTTTATCAATATAAGTTTTGTAAGCAAATATACATCTAGTTTTGTAGAGTACATTCTCCCTCTTCACTCAAATGGAAAAAAGTTCTATACAACACAATCAAAAATCCTTTTCTTGCTTGTTTCGTTTTATTAGCATATTAAAAAAATAGAAATTAATGAAAGCAGTTTGGGTTTGCTAATAGGATAATAAATTATTGCTATTCATAGTGAAGGCAAAAAGAGTATTCTTCCATGCAGGAGGATTTACTAAACTTGATCAATATGACACTGTCTATGTCTTCATGCTCCCCATGCAAGCCAATGTCAAGCAAAGAGTTAAAGCCAGCATTCTGCAGAGAATACATGATGGACACTTCTGCAGAAAGTGGGTATGCGACACAGTCCACTTATGTTCTGCAGCACGAATACAGATAGAAATTAAAAATTCTAAAGCAAGATATTCTAAAATTCTACAGGACTTTTAAGTATGGACTTTTAGCTCAGGGTAGTCTTCTTCAGCGTATTCCAATACAGTTGCTGTCTCTTGAGCCCAACCGTAAAGTGCCATTTCTTTTCCCCATCTGCTTAACAGCACAGGTTTCATTTAGTTGATTCCTAATCCATACACATTATGGCTGTATAAATTTAATGCTAATTAAGAGGGTTGATTTGCTCCTGTGCATAAGTCCCTGTTGAATACAGAATCCAAATTTGCCACGGAAAATATACATCCCAAGGGGAGTCTCACTGGAACTGGGACCATCAATTCCTTGCCGATCACAGGAGAACATTTCCTCTACTCTCCAATGCAACATCAGTGTTTTCCGGCAGATATGCATTTAGTCTTAATCACAAAGCACAGATTATCAGTGTCGGTAATAGAAAGTTTGGATGCCTTACTCCGCCAAGACCTGGAGGACCAGGGGGGCCTGGAGGACCTGGTAGACCGTCTTCACCATCTCTGCCTGGTGGACCTGGTGGACCCTGGAGTCAAAAAGAGGATTATAAAGTGAACATTAGAAGTGGCTAAAGAAATCTCTGAAGCGATAAATTCATTAACAACCAGGCACCTACAGCACACGCTACAGCAGTTTCAATAAATGGCTAACTTTAGAAAATAAGCATAGTCTGAATTTACATTGCCTTGCCACACCCCGTATCAGATATTTACTGTAGTTTCATATTTGAGAAGCTTTATGGGGGCAATATTGGATCTCTGCTACCAAAGCGTAATCTCCAAATTGGGAAGTTTCAGGCAACCAAATTTTGGACCCATGAACCCCAAGTGAGCCATGTGGACCCACACAGCCTGTCAGATAATGTTAGTGAGAGCCTAAAATTTGACCAACTGAGGACAGGCAGAGGTCAGTCCTACTGGTATGAACTAACATAGATCCAGAGTAAGTCAAAGGCTGGTTTTTAATCAGTGTAGGGTATTTGCTGGTATAAGTGCAAATTCAATGACAATAAAGCAGTGCTCTTCTACAAATTTTTGATACTGTCACTCTGCTACCGCTGTCATAACTTCTTTTACAACAGTTGGAATTTACATGTCTTCAGTCCCGCAAGATTTGCCCTTATATTCTTTCGTCCTCAATGCACAAAGCTGGTCAAGTTTTGCCATCGTGGCAATTGAGGTGAGGTATTTCATTTGGTCTGTATTTTGGACCCAGTTTAGTGCTAGATGAAACCCGTAATAGAAGTCTTATGGATTTCTGAAGAAGCAGGATTAGGCTTGCTGCCTTCAGGACAAAGGACGTATCTCATTTCATTAAACAAATTTAGTTAGTGGCAGCCTAAAGCAAATAACCAGTTGACCATAGAGATATGCTCTTCCTAATAGTTCCCATTATGTTTGTCAGCATGTTATGATCTAAGAAATCTTCAAGAGCTGCTTATCAGTACTATGGCATTTTCATTTTCAGAAAATACAAAAAGACACGGTAACTACAAATCAGAAAAGCAGGTATCAGCAATATGAATGAACATTACAATTAAATTATTCAACTGTCCTCATTTATATTTACTTTTACAGTAGTCTTTAACAGTACAATATTCGCTTTGACTAATAGAAGGTAGATGACAAATGCCCAGCTGCCAAGAAGAGAGCTTTTTCAAGCCATCTTTGGAGGCACTGATACTGAACGATCCTCGAAGCTAGCTTTGTCTATTCGGGTTTGATGTAGAGAGCTTATCCATATACCTATACCATATTGTTCAAAGACTACATCTTTATGTGTCAACTTTCCCTTCTGCATTTTCATGCACTATTTCCACTGTGGGTAGTTGGAAAAAAGTTTTTCAAACCATCACTTGGAGTGCTGGGCTGCTGTCTGAACTCAACCTCATCTGCCCAGGCACAATGACCATAATTAGGCTGGTGAGGTATTGCTGGGGCAGAATTTGGGACACGGATAACTTGGTATCTTTTTAATGAAATTGTACACGCAAGCTTCTACAGGTACATTCATTTAATCTCACGTCAATGCCTAAACTTAGTTTTTTCCTACTGGTCTTCCAACAACTGCTGTTCAAACATCACAAATGAATGTCAATCTAATTCCTTACCCTTTCTCCCTGCGGCCCTTTGTCTCCTCGAGGGCCCTGCTGGAAGAAAATAAAACTTAATGAGTTACCGTGGAAATTTTCCAGGATGATACAGGGAAACAGATACATTAAAAACAATTAGTGTACATGAAAAGGGGAAAGAAGACCACATATACAGGTCCGATAGCTATTTTCCACAGACGGCGTATTCTTTTTCCACAATAAGCTACTGGAACTAGATTAGTCACTGTCATTACTACGTCAGTTAAAAGTATCACTGCACAGTCCAAAGAATTACTTGCAAAATTGGTTTTAGCCTCTACTGAATAACTGGCTCTAATTTAACAGTAGTGACTTTTAGAAATAAAATAGAATCTGTTAAGGCTTTAGACCTGTATGGATATTGCTGTACTGTTCGATTCATGTAAATCTTCCCAGAGGAACTCTGGCTGAACAAGAATGCTACTTTGATGCAGTTTTAGTTCTTGGCAGGCTTAGTTCTGCTCTTGGGTAAAGCAGCTTAAATCCAATATTTGAATTTACCCTGGTGTTAAGATTTTTTACCCATTGTTCCCTCCTTTTTACTTCCTACTCATCTCAGTGCTACTGCTCTTCTCAGAGAACACTGGAAATAATGAATGTAGTCAATTTTCCTTTCATCCAATATTCAACAAAATATTAATCTGCCTGAGAATATCTGATATGATCTCCATTTCCACGCAAGAAAAATAAAAGTGCTTACCTTCCGCCCTGCAGGTGCCTGGAAAAAAATAAAGAAGAGAATTAAAAAAAAAAAAGGATACAATTTCTTCCAATATTTTAAACTAAAATAATGTACAAACTTAGACTCATCTTCTTACATAACTATCATTTTTCTCAGCGCAGTATATTTAAGCATGCCCTGTGGTTTTAAATTACTATGAAGGCTAGGAGTTTATTACATAGCAAAGATACATGTAACTATATTAGAACATTCTGTTGAAGACTGACAATTTTATACCTATTACAGTCCACAAAACTGGCATAAAAAAGTCACACCTGAGTTCTTTCATAATCCTTCTGTGCAATGAAATTTAGACTGGAAGACTGGCTTTAAAGTTCAGTCATCTCCAATCCAAACTGCCAGGTACAATGTCCAAACACCACTGCTCCGTTACTTTCTCCTCATGGTCTTTACACCTATGAAGGCAGTCTCTTAAAAAGGCCGTCCCACTTGAGAAATTGGGGTGGGTACCTTTCCAGGCAGTCCCTTCAGGATTTAATTGGTATCTTTCCATGACCATCTTGGGAATTAACATTAGTAAATAATACTGCCACGAAAAAGAAGTCTAGCCTGTTAATGGAAGTTGAGTGTTACATATTAGATAAAAAATAATTATACTGACCTCACTCACATCTGGAAAAAGAAAGGAAAGAAAAAAAGGAGATTATTAGAGTGTGGATTCAGTTATTTTACAAGTTTTACATTTCAATGCTTTTAAATCAAAATGCAATTTTGTTAATTTTCTTAATGCAAGAAACATTTTCTTAATGTAATTTCTTACTTTCAGAGGTGATCATCTTAAACTGTAAAGGCTCACAGGTGAGATTGCTATGTATTTCAAATTCAGAACAGACTTGCTAATGAAATTAAAACAAGCAACATGGTTCATACAGTAAAAGGGCAGGTATCTTCTATAAGCCTGCTCTAAATATGTTTAAACATATCTCCACGGAAAAAAATGCACAGATATATTTTCATGTATGTGTGCACGCAACAGATGAATAAACCCAGACAGGCTGACACACTTTACGATATTAAACTGTAGGAGTAATCTTAAACGTTAATATAAATGGCCCCATCTCACTTTTTATGGGGAATGGTTCTACCCAAACATACCTATTTCCTCAATTTCCTGTAAAATGTCATAGAGTGTACCAGAGAACAGTCTGAAGCTATTAAACGCCAAATAGCAAATAACTTTCTCTCTAGATGTTATTTACTACTAAGCACGCTCTTGTTAATTAGTTGGAGACACAAATTTTCGAAAATCCCTTTTCTGAATCTCAAGCAATTAAAAATCTATTTCGGCTGAAACTTACCGTGGTAAAAACCTCTCAGATCACACCTGAATGCCAGCAATTTGACGTTATCGCTAACTAACAAGTTACTGGGTGTTTTTCCACAAAGGGTCACTTTGGCAATGTACGATCCCGCTACAGTCAGACGGTTCGTGCGGTCCAGTACAAAGGCAACAACAGCCAAGTGCCGAACGCTGCAAAGCACTGAAACACCAGGGCGGGACACCCATTGCCTGTACTAACTCGACAGAAAATTAAAAACATTACCGCCCCCAGGTGACGGTGACACCGGCGGCTGCACTGCCTTGCTTCGGGGAAGGCGGGGGCGGTCGGTACGGCGGGGTCCCCGCACGCACCGCTCCGCCCCCGCAGCCTTTGCCGCGGCGCCGCTCCCCCCGCCCGCCCCCGGGGTGGGGGGGGGTGGGCAAGTGGCCCCGGGGGGGCGGCCGCGACGGGCCGGCCCCGCCGCGGGGCCTCAGGCTTCCTCCGGGCCACGGGCGCCCCGCCGCCCACGGCCCCCCCCACGCATGGCGGCGGCCCGCGGGGGCGCGGGGGGCACCGAGCGCCAGGAGCGGGCAGCGCACGGCTGCTCCCCCGCCTAGGGACGCGGCCAGAGCCCAGGGCAAGGCCAGCCGTGCAGACGGACGGCGGCGGGGGGCTGAGGGGGGGGCTTCACGGGGTGCTGCCCGCAGGGAGGCGGGGGGAAGGCTCCGCTTCTCCCCCAGCCAAGTGCGTGGGGCGCGTTTCTCTCCCCCCGCAGCGTGTGTGCGGCGAGCTGCGCTTCTCCGACAGCGGGGGGGGGGGGGACTAAAGGCCCTTCCCCGCGAGTGGCGGAGAGCCGCGCCGCGCCTCGGGGAGCGCCACTCCCTCTTCGCACTGGAGCTGAGCAACATCCCTTCCCTGCCTCCCTCCACCTGCCTGCCTCGCACGGTCCCTCCCTCTCCGGAGAGCCGCGGGAGGGCGGGCTCCGTGTGCGGGGAGCCACGCGGGGAGCCGCCGCCAGCGCTGCCCCGCCGGGCTGGGGCGGGCGGGGGGCGCCCCGCAGCACGGCGGGCCGCAGCGGCACCGCTCCGCCTCCAGGGGGCGCCGCAGTGCGCGGCGGGGCGGGGGGGGGTCCCGCACGGCGCTGGCCGCCCCCCGCACGCCCTCCCGCGGAGGGAAGGGGCGAGGCGCCGCTCTCCCGCTCCGCCCGGCGCCCCCGCTTCGGAAAGCGCGCCTGCAGCCTCAGAAAAGCGCGGTCTGGGCGCAGCCTGGGTCCTCCCGCTCGCCGTGAACGCTCTCCTCCCTGCCCTTACGCATCTGCGCTTGCATTAGGGCTTTGCATTCTCCTTTGGATACGAGCCCGCCTTTCTTTTTTCTTGAGGGGGGCCTTTTGCCATCCTTTTCTACTTCTGAGGGGAAAAAAAAAAAAAAAAGAAGCTAGATTCTGATCTGGGACGGAGGTGGCAGTTTTATGAGATGGTCTCTGTAACTCGGGAAGCTGCAGCTCCCCGCAGGCTGCCATCCGCGGGGAAGACGTCGGGACAGAGCGCAGAGAGTAGGAGAGCCTCCCCCTGACACCACCCATGCCACAAACAAGCTGAAAGCACTTACGTTGGCCTGTCGCTAGGTATGAAGTTACTGCAAGCAGCAACAAAATCCGTGTATCCACAAAGCTGAGCATGTCTAGTTGCAAGACATGCAGACTCCTTGTGGTGCAGAGTCCCTGGTCGGTGGTTAGCTATTACCTATGGGACGCAGGCATACAGTCTTGAGGAGTAACTCCAAACTTAGCAGAAACCTGCTGCCCGGGATGCTAAATTAATCAAGCCCCGGTCCGCCCTATTTATACCGCAGGAGGGTCCCGGGGCCGCGAGTCACCGGCGGCGGCGCAGCCAATGGGCGCGCGGCGGCGGCGGGGCCCGCGCGGCTCCCAGGACGTCACGTGCCCCGTGTCTCCGGCCCGCGGCGGCAGCCTTGGCAGCGGCGGCGGCGCGGCGCGGGGCGCGGGGGGGGGGGCGAGGGGGCGGCGGCGGCGTTAAATTGGTTCCATGCTTTGAGGACGTGGACACTTTGAGGCTTTCGGAAGGAAAATCTGACTCGTCGTCTGATTTTTTTTTTTTTTTTAAATTTTCTTTCCTTTTTTTTTTTTTTTTTTTTTTTTTCCAGACGTCCCCCGCCCCTCGCCCCGGTTTGCTGGGCTGCGCGGCCGGGAGCCGCGCCGGGCGGCCGGCTGGCAGCGGCCGGGAGGGCGCTCCGAGGGCTTTCAAAGCAGGAGCTGTCCAGGGCCTGCGGCGCCTCCCGCCCGCCCGCGCCCGCGCCCGCGCCCGCGGCGGGGAAGCGGCCGGGGCAGCCGCGGGGAGGCCGCATCTCCCCGCCGTCCCGCCGCAACCGAGAGCCAAAGGCGACGCTGCCCCTCCGCCCAGGTCCCGCGGCGGCCGGCGCCTCCCGCACGGGGCGCGGGCAGCCCCGCCGCCCCGGCCCCGCGCCCCTCGCCCCGTGCCCGGCTCCCCGCGGCGGGCAGCGGCAGCGCCGTCGGGCCGCTCGCAGCCCACCGCGGCGGCGCCCGTTGCCGTCCCGGCCGTTCGCTCTCCCTTCGCGGCCGCTGGGGCGGTGTGCGCGTGTGGGGGGGGGGGGAGCCCGGGGTGCCCCGGCCGTCCCGAGCGCCCCCCGCCTCCCGGCCCGTTACACAGAGCCCCGCGGCGGCTCCCCTCCGGCGCGGGAGGGAGGATGGGCGCTCCCGGCAGCGCCCCTCCCCGCCGGCCGGCCGCGCACCCAGCTGAGGGGAAAGCTGGCGGGGCCGCTTGCCACGTCTGCCCGGCTTCGCCCTTCTCGGAGCGGGGCGGGGGGGGGGGGGGGGGACAGGGGGCCGCCGACCGCCCCACGGGAGGCCGAGGGGGCTGAGAGGAGGTGCCGGCGCCGCGCCGTGCCGCCGAGGCCGCCCCTCACGGCGGGCTGCGGCGCCCCATCTTCCCTCCCCGGGCGCCTCTGCCCCAGGGACTGGGGTCGGCGGCTGAAGTCACTTGGGGTCGCCCCGCTCGTCCCCGCCGGCCTCCGGCCCGCGGCGGCTGAGGGGCGCTGACGTGGTCCCGCCGGCCGGGCCAAGCGGCGGCCGCGGCACGCCCCCCTCCCCGCCCAGGGGCTCCGCCGGGGCGGGCAGCCGGCCCCCTCCCGGGCCCCCTCTGCTCGCGGAAGGGAGTCCCGGGCAGAGGTAACGGCGAAGGCGAGCGGCAGCCCCGCCTCAGAGCGGGGCCCCCCCTCTCCGGGGCGGAAGGGGCGAGGAGGGCGCCGCGGGACGCGGTGCTCGCACCCCTTCCCTCCCGCAGCCGGAGGGCCCGGGCGGGCCTCCCGCGCACCCCCGCAGCCTGTCTTGGGCGGGTGCAGGGGGTGTACCCTGCCCTTATTTGTAAGCTGCCCCCGGGGGGACGCGTACGGAAAGCATGGGAAGGGTGGGACGTGGGTGTCCGCCTGCGGGGGGACCCCGCCGAGGTCGTGTCCCGGGGGGCGCCGGGCACCGCCGACAGCAGCAGCCCTGTGCCACGCTCCCACGCGTGTCAGGGAGAGCCCGCCGTACCCGGGCTGAGCAGCCTGCCTGAAGCCGCCTCCACGTACGCGACATTCCCGAGCTATCCAGAGTGCCGACGAAGGGGGTAACGTGCACGACAGTGCACAGAATTAAACTGCATGTGGAATTAAACCTGTACTTTGGCTAAAAAAAAAAAAAAAAAAAAAAAAATCATCCGGTCAGCGTTAGAAAAGGGGGATCTAACAAAATAGGTCTGATCACAAAATGGGAGCCCAACAGATGATGATAGATTGAAACATTGTAAGAAAATTATAGGGCCTAAACAGCACCTAAGTACTTTTTCAGGTGGTATCTTGCATGTGAACTGCATCAATTAAAATCAAGTAGGATTTAAAATTAACCTGGGCAGCAAAGTTAACCACTTCAAAGTTTATACCAGCATAAACCTACAATAGCCCAGTGACCTCCAAACAAGCTGAAATAATGATAGAAATGAGACCCAGAGCACTGAGGCTCAAGTCCAAGTATTTCCTGACACCTCCACTTCCAGTGAATAGTGTTTTATTTTTTAAACTTGGCCCTGGAAATCAATCATTTGACTCTAAAGCTAGAGTTTTTCTTCATTTCGTCAAATGAATTTTGACTCTGCTGCATCAGGAGAACATTTTTTGCCTGCTTATAATAGTAATTAGACTCTTCTGAGACAAAATTTGGTTTAATTGCATATATATATAATGCCAGACAAATATTGACTGCCTACTTTTATGCACAATTTCAAGACACGGTAGCCCTTTTCTACTAATGGAATACTCCAATGGTGCAAGAATGTGGACACATGTACCCTGACCAAACCAAACTAAACCGCCACTCCCGTCCATCCTACCCATGAAGTTTCACACAGGAAAGACAAGCCTCCACCCCAAAGAAGGGAACCCCCCTACCAAAGACATGGATTTTAAACTGCCCCTTCTACCATAAAGCAAATGGCTGAGGGATAGACATAGCCAGAAGCTCAGCAACACACGAAAGCCGTTGAGATGATATGAAACTACAGCTCCTGGGCTTTGAAGGAGATACATTCTTGGCATGCTCCAGCCATTTCAGGGTTGGTGCACATCAGTAAGGATGCCTTCCCCTAGAAAAAAGAGAAGGCGATGCAGAATAATAATTCATTGGCATGGCTCTTTTCCCATACAAGTCTCTTTTCAACAAACCACTATGCTGAAAAAGCCGTAACTGAAGTTCTCCAGGAGTGGCAGCTTTGACATAACAGTCTCAGATGTATACTTGACCTTTGGAACCTGTGGAGCCCTTGGCCGTTTTCTTCACTAACACTCATCCATAGTCTTTTTCCGTATTTTGAGGAAAGATGGGGAAGGAAAAAGAGGCATCTCTTTTTCTCTCAACCATCAGCACTAATTCAAACAACACCAAATGATTTTAAGGTAAGTGACAAAGGCCTGTTAAGTTGATCCTCCTGCAGAGTATCTTTATCATACAGATACCGTCACAGCTTCTGTGATAAAGGTAGGCTACATTGCTCATCTACTCTTAAGCACGCAAAAGTAATCTTAGAAAGTTGGGGAAAAATCAACATATTTCTGAAAAAGGGAGTGCTCGGTGAATTCGGATCTATAATGTGAACTTGGAAAATACATTTTCCTTAAAATACAATTATGGCAAGTGGTTGCTATTATGCAAATATCTTTACTAGTACAGGGACTCCTAAATTAACAGAAGTAACATGACAGCTTTTGGAGCCATTAGCATACCAGAAGTGATTTGATCAGCCAGCTTTAACAAGGAAATTATCTAAGAACTCATTTTCCCTTTGGATATGTATTTAAAGGAACTATTTCACACCGAAGCCAGTAATGCCTATGGCGCAGTTTAAACTGAAATGGACGATAATAAAAGATAACCTCCGGGAAATTTGCTTTTAGGGCAAGCTTTGAAAGAGGTGAGTTTCTAGGCACATAAAAAAATCTCCAAAACAGATTTATTTCTCATCATTTTGAATAATTCATTAGAATGCAGACCTAAAATTCTGAAAAATGTAACTGTTTTTAATACATACACTGGGAAGCATTTCCCCTGCCTACTCCGGCAAAACTTTTCAGCCAGCCATTGAGCCATTATCCAGCCAAACGATTTAATGCTGTCTGGCCAGTACCGTATTACAAGAAAACACAGAACAGTGCTAGAGTTTGGAGAAAGATCTGCATCTTTTTAGGCTGTCCCCAAACCTCACACTCCAAGGTTGATAACTGGTTTCGGTGTGCTCTCAGATCCCAGTTCTCCTCAGGCTGATGCGAATGGGAGAGACCCACAGTATTTGTTGTTGGTGCAAATAATTATTGATTTCTTTACATCTGTTCAAACGCAAAGCTACACATATTTGTTCAGATAATGGATACATGCCCAACTATATAGCAGTAAAGGATGAGCAACAAAGCTGCACAAGGGAAGTAGTTTCCCAGTGGGACTCCTTTGAGTACTGGGGCTGGTTACGTGACACGATCTGGCTGTAGCACAGTGCTTTAGTCTTTCTTTTGTAGGATGCATAGAGATATGAGAGTCTATAAAATTTAATGCAGCACTAAGCTGAACCCTGGGTAGATTCTGCTTGGTGTCTCCTGTGTAGACATATCACTTTGATTAGAGCTAGCTTTGATAAAACTGTTATGATTTTGCACTTCACATCTTAGCTGGGTTATAGTCAGTATCTTGCTCTGAATAACAAGGAGGCTAGTACTTTGTCAGTGGAGGAAATACAGAAACAGTACAGCCTATCCCCCTCACTGCAATTCGTTGTTTCATGGTTGCTGTTTTCTTCCTGACTGCTTAGTTAAAAAAACAAACAAAAACTTGTGCTATTCTCGTACAGAAAAATCCTGAGGAGAAACGAGAGAGTGCAAGGAACTTCCACCAGTCCTCAGCACCCTGTGTTGAAGGGCCAGGTATGCTAAACTCCTGCGGTCAGGACACTGTTCCCATGTAGGACTAAAGGTATACAGAGATCTAAGAGCATGGCACAGGTACATAAAGAGAGTCATGACTTGACTGGTCCATGGATCATCATGTAGTGGGGGGTCTATAGTGTGCCAGTAAATGGTATGGAAGCAGGAACATTGTTCTTTGTGCAAACAGCTCATAGCTGTAGACTTCTAATAATTCTTTAATATTTTAAGACAGTTCTTTTAGAATCATTTAAAGTGGCTTTTGAGCAGTAGTCCAGCATATTGACTTTTAATGAGAAACAAACAGGTTCTATGTGAACAGCTAAGGCAGCTGCTTCCTTTAGTCCCTGTTCCCTGGTGGCTATGTGCACTTGAAATAAATCATCATTCATTATTCTCAGCAGGAGCAATGGTCTTGTATTCTCAGAAAGGAACCACTGATAGGCAAAGGGCGGCTCAGCAGCCCATGGGGGAGTGCTGTTGAAGGGATCAGTAGACAAATTTAATGGAAAATTTTCCTCAATTATACTTAAGTAAAGATAAAAAAGATGACTGCTCAAGGCTGTTTCACTGAAATTGAGATGTCTAGTTATCCTCAAATGTGGTAAACTTCTGCAGTAGCAGTCAGTGAGGTTTCTGGGTAGTGTTTACTTATTTTAAGTAAGTACTGTTTTTCATCTTTTTTCCTTTTTCTTTTTTGTTCCTCAAAGGTTACGTATTTAGGAATTGAGGAGGTCAAAACAAAGGTTTAGTCCATGTATTGATAGAAGGCTCAGTTGGTCACTACTGGAGCCAAACCAATCGATCGAGCTTAAGTAAATTCAGGACACACAGACTACTTTTAAGATCATTATCAACTCAATCTGTTGCTCTATGACACTGAAAGTCATCCAATAAAATAGTGCAATTATTAATACACTAGCTTACTTTAAATCTGAAAGCTAATTTTAAAACTAATTTTTAAGACCTTTTGGACTTCACCTCCATTCCATTTAATAACGCTGTAAGTCTGCACGGCTGTTACAGACAGCCCTCCACACTGGCTCGGATTCTGTTCTCACTCAGAACGGAAACTCCCATTGAGTTCAGTAGTAGCAAAGCCAGGCCAGTATTCACTATAGTTGTGAATTTTACAAGCTCAGAAAACCTCACAACTATTGAAGCCATATCACAGAATTTTGGACTTTTTTTTCTGCTTTAACCATCTTTTTTTTTTGGCCCATTCTATTTGCCCACCTTAGAATTTTGGCTTAAAGCACACAAGATTCTCATCAAAAACAGAAGGCAAGGTAAAATTAAGGCAGGTGGTCCTTTTGAAATTATCATCAGTCTCAGTAAATTCTAGTAAAAGCAACTTAAAGTAACGCTGGTGAGAATACTTTCTCTATATGAACACAAATATTAATGGATGTGTGTAGGCAGACTCTAAATAAGCTGGTAAGTCCCTGCTGCAGCAGTGTGTTCTGGTATACCAAGCCTGTACCACTGTTAATCAGCATATTGCTGAAATGGAGGTCAAATAACAGTATTAAAAAGGTTCCATTGCAACTTTATGGCATAGCACTGTGAAGTGACAGCTACAGAGCCTCAGGTCCTGGAGACTTTCAGAATTTTCTTCTCTCTCATAAACAGAGAAAAGAAAAATGAAAATGCAATGAACATCGCTTGTAGTGGATATGTATAGATCCATTCCTCCACATTCTCCACAGGCTTGGGAGTGATAAGGTTAAGGACTCAGAAGTACATTAATAAAATAAGCACTGGAAAATGTAAGAGATAGAGATCAGTGGAGTAATTGAAAATAAGCAAACATGATCATGGGTTGTATTTGGTTTGTGTGAAAATGTATTTGTATAAAAGGTTGTGGAGGGTATCATGTAAAGCTCTAGTTATTACTTGATACAATTTTTATAGCAATCAAAATCACACAGGCAATATTACAGGAGAATGCCAAATCATTAGCAGCTTGCCCTGAAATTAACTATTGAAAAAGTTTGCTGCACAGTTAGAATACAAAAAATTCAAAAAAAAAAAAAAAAAAAAAAAACCCACACCAAAAGAACCCACAACCGGAACTGTTTACAGCAGGTGGAAAAATAATCAGTCTTTTTGTTACCTTCAGGTCCCGAGTTTCGAAGAATGTAATAATAAATGGTAGTTTTCCATATTAAGTGATAATTTCCAGCTACAACAAAGAGTACATAACTGATGATTTAATGGAAAGAAATCTGTCTCAATGAAGGAAGCACCTTCAACCTGATCCTCCATTATATGGATACCATTTGGCATGCATGCTGACAGTCGAAAATAAGCAGCAGTGCAAGTAAAGGCTTGTTTCAGACACTGCACATGACTGAAGCTAGCTTCTGAAGCAGCTTAATTCCTACAGGCAGTGGGTGCAGTTTTCAAATGCATCTAAATACTAAAATGCAGATATCAGTAAGATTCAGAAACAACATTGCCACCTTGTCAGTCCAGGCTTTTCCATGGCTTTAAAACTTTTCACCCCTTGTTATCCTGCAGAGAAAAAACCCTTCTGCACAGGCCTGAGAAGCTTTCGTCTCCTACAGCAGCTATGGACGGACGTCTGTTCTGCTTCATGTGTAGTTAGAACCCCTCATTCTGGAGGGAGGTTGCAGAGGAAATCATCTGCGTGCTGATTACTTTTGGATGTCCTTCCCACAACTTTCTACTCCCCATTCACTGTAAAGACAAACCAGATCTCCTGCTGCAGACTAGGAAAAAATCTTAGAGCATCTGAGTACAAGGACTCATGGCATATGCTCATGTCACACAGAGGCGTATATGAAATCTTTGCAGAAGCAGTCACTCATGTAAGGCTTGGCTGAGTGCAATATCTTGCTGTGTTCCAGAATTACTTCTACACCACAGTGTTCCTGTTTTTAAGTGGTAGAATCAATGAATGGCATGCAGTATGGTGCTGTTTCTCCCTACGAGCATTTTTAAAGCTGGTTGTGCTTTGTTAAAAGCATTTAATAATGATTAATAGGTCATTTTTTGTTGTAATAGCGTGTAGTTTTGTAAAAAAACCCAGGTAATTCCATGACTGGTGTAACCAATAGGCCTTACAGATAGTTGTGACATGCATCCTAAAAACCTCAGCTTCTCCCTTCTCCCAGATTACCCTCTCACATCCTCTATACCTGCTCCCTGTCAGTAGGCTCAACTCCCTCCTGTGCAACGATCAGCTGGGCAAAAAGCAGCCCACGCTGGGGCTAGCCCCAAATGGGCCAGCATATTTTGTGCTGAGTTGCCTGCTGGTAAGCCAAATTGGATAGGCTCTGACTCCCACTGCAGCCTTTCCCTCTTGGAGTTGCTGATTTTAGTTTTTTACCTCTACCTGCCCGCCAGTTTCATAAAACTTGTAGAATCTTTGTATCTCTGTGCTTCTTCCATCATTTCCACTGAAGTGGGCTACAAGGTTAGGAGTTACAGGGGGATGCAATGGGCAGGCAAAAGGCAGGTGTTCCTTTATTGAGGTCTGTCATGCCTTCAGACCAAAAATATGTTTGCTGAAAGTTGTTGACACTCTTCAACACAAAATAACTTCTTAGTATTAACTTTCCTTGTTGGTAAATGCCGCTAATGGATAAAGAGTGGTAGCTCTCCATTCTCTCTCCTACACTGTTTTCCACTCTAAAATGGTTGCTACCCCTTGACTTGGTATATTCCTACATAGGCTTGTGAGATGATAAGCACCCTTGCTGTAACGGTGTACTCTACTTTTTTTCCACAGGATGATATTTTCACATATGAAATGTTAATAAGATATTTGAAACATTAAGCAATAAATCAGTGGACTCATTGAAGCTCTGCAAAGGGCAAATAGTGAGAGTTGAGGCTTGCAGTTGCTGCACCATAAGAAGCTAAAGGCAATGAGAATATTTTAATAAAATACTACCTCTTCTAATTTTTGTTTCTAAATGTCTGCTATTGGTCACCATCAGAGACAAAACACTGCGTTAGATGTGCCTTTGGCCTGACCTGATAGAGCAACCCTTGGGTTCCAAAGCACTTGTGAAAGAAAAAACCCCACAGTATTAGAAGAAAGCTGGGTTCTTTAAACAGACAGGTCAATCATATCCATTTATTTTCTATAACTGGTGTCAGTACTGAACCTGTGTATTTAAAAGAATTTTCATTTCCTATATAGTTTGCAGATTCAAAAAGTTTCCTTTTTTTCTTCTCAATCTTCCTTGGGCAGAGTCTGTAGTTTAGAATATGCCTGAAACTGCCATTGAAAAATTAAATGGAGAACTAATGTACCTGACAGGTGTACCCATGGGACTCTGAGAAAGGTAGGAACATGTCTGCAGAATCTATATGACTGAGCAGGTGGTACATGAGAATAGTTAAACTGTCTGAGCTTGACCTGATTTTGCTAAACAGGCATAAGGGAAAATATTTTCATTTGTAAATTGCTTTCTATTTTGTGACATGAAACATGATGCTTCCTGAGGGGGCATGGATAAGATTTGGACAGAAGACCTCCAGATGAAAAATGCATGTACAAATGTCTGCTTTCTTACAAATGATAATATATTTCTCCAGTTACTCCTTTTATATCATGTAAGAAATTACAGAAAGAATGGTTAAGAAGTGGGAAGTCTTGGTGAAATTTCTGTGTGCATGTAGGCCTCAGTCCTAAAACACTGAAGAATCTCAGTGGATTCACCTCAGGAAGGCCAACAGGTTTTGTCTCAGGAACAGTGCTGGGAACCTACCATGGTCCTCAGTGAAACTGATGCTATGCTGCTCTATGGGAAGGGTGGTGGTATAGAGTAGGGCTATACCATGAGTGAGTAGGCTGCCCTGCTCTAAGGTGACTGCAGGGAGTGTACAGAAGAACGTGCGTTAAAAGGGAATACTACAGTGCAAGGCTCAAGGGCATAAGCTCTGTGGCTTCCCTACGCAGCCCCTCCAGGGTGCAATGCCCTCTCAGGAAAATTTGGGGCTGCAACCTAAGTAGCCTGGATAGCCTCAGGAAGTGTGATTCAGCAGCTGCTCAGCTTCTCCTGCAGAAGTTACAGGACTGGGACCACAGGCTGCAATCACATCAGAGGTTATCCAAATTGAAAATAAAAATGTTTTCTTAAATTATTTGTACTGAAAAAGTCTAATAGAAAGTAAAAGGAACAAGCCAACAAAGGGTTAAAGAGCTTCCAAAACAAACCAGACTGGATAATTAAGTGAGTATTTACAATTTAACAGGTCTTTGGCTTTTGGAATGATACTCTGAAAGGTTTCAAACCACAGAGGATGGTGTCTCTGTGTTATAAAATTGCTATAGACAAGAGGTGGGGGGATCATGCCTACTGTAGTCTTCTCAAATGCATGAGAGCAAAGCAAGCTAGATACAAGCTTGATTCAAGCTGCCTCCCATTTGACTGAACTGAAAATGAAAAGAGCACCCTTTATGAGAGAACACATAGCTATATCCTTTCTTCTGCTCTATCCCTAGCAGATTTGGATTGTGGATTATGCAGCCAGCTGAAGCCCAACTCTCTCTTAGACATCAAATCACATACTATTTTCATGAAATTGAGTAAATATTTTTGCTGCAAGTGAAATGTGCCTCCCTCCATATCCCTGTCATGAAACTGGAAGACATTCAAAAGAAGGCAGCTTTCACCTTTTCTGAGAGCTGCTGTGTACTACTGGTGATACAATGTGTGTGTCCTCCAGAATTGGTTTATAAACTTCATCTCAGTTTAAATGCTCTTAGGAATTATTGCTTGAAGGTATTTGCATTCAAATAGAGAATGCAAAAGTTACATGAGCCTTAGTTCGTTATTTTCTGTAGTAAATACTCATGCTTTTAGCTCCAATTTTAAATGTTGAGACAGTTTGTGCTCTCATCGGTGCTCAAACTCTAGTTCTCCATTGGCAGCATCAGCTGTGTCCAAGTACCCAAGACCTTTGCAACCTTTGTGCATATACAGACACGTCAGCATAGTCAGTCTTGCAAGGTCTAAATTTCTAAAATTCTGAACATCTAAATTCTAATACTTTAATACTCTAATATTCTAAATCCTTGTACTTTAAGAATTTAATGCTTTTAGCATAGGTAGATGCATGGTTCAAAATTCAGGCCCTATCATATTTCTGTATCGTGGGCTCAGGACAAGATTTACTTGTTCATCACATGTAAACTCCAGCCTCACTGTACAGATACTTGATCATCAGAGGAGTCTGAGTGGTAACAAAGGGAAAAGCAAACTGCACCAGAGAATGTGTATTTTAGCTTGTACAGTTCTCTTCTTTCCTTTGCTTTGGGTTAATTTAATTTTCCTTAGCTGCTTCCAGATCCATAACTCACCCTGCAACTCAGTGTTGCCACATTCCAGATGATTTCTGACTGGAGTTGCCCAGCTGAACTTTTATTGCTTTGTTTCCAGACTCTCATATTTCTCAGCTCTTTCCAAGTTGCTGGAACTGCTGCCCCTATTGCAGGGAAGAGCTGTGCTGAAGGGGAATACACAAGCTTGCTGTCTCTTTTTCATGCACAAAGAGAAGTTTGGAATAAGTGAGTTTTGTCACACAACTCACAGAATCTTAGGATTTCCTTAAACAGCAATAGGGAATCAACAGGAGAACTCTGTGGAAACAGAACCATTCTGCCTGATTAGCAAGCGTTAATTTGCTCATAGATTAACTTGGCTCATAAGAAATTCTCATGATTCACAAATTTGACTTCAACAATCAGATAACCCAAAGAATAGTGTAGAGTTTCCTTTCATCCCCATTTGAGGAAATATGGAAGGAAAGAGTTCAACAGAAATAGAAGACAACTCACAATAAGAAAAAAACTCCGATTTATTTAGCTAAAAGAAATACGATTATTTTATCCTAGGAGTTGGTTTTTCATTAGTGTTTGCTGATCATATCTAGAACAACAATATTTCTCATTTACTATAGGAGATATGCTGAATTATAGAAAGACTTTATGTAATATATAGGCAAGAAATTAATCGCATATCACATCTCTGATCTGCTGGTGCATTTGTGGGAATTAGGGCTATTGGACTTCTTCCAACAACTAGGGAACTGAAAAGAAAAAAGAATCAGAGGGATTTTAGGGCAATGCTTCAGGCTTTTACAAGGAAACGGTGCTCAGTAACTGGCATGGAAGAGCTGACATCGTAATTTGAACAGCTAGATTTTCTCATTATAACCCAAAATACAGGGGTAATCCTGGGAAGTATTAAGATTTTGGGGTTTCATTTGGTAAAGAAGAAAACCTGTTGTAAATTCATTTCTACACTGTTACACTTCAGTCCTGAAAATTTAAGTTTGCTCTCTCTCTCTCCCAACTAAGGGTTTTGTCAAGAACAGTATCCCAAGGATAGGGGAAAAAGTATACTTTGACCTCAAACATTCCAGGTTCTGATGAGTTCTGCATCAAAAACTTCAAAGCAAACTTCTTATCATTGAAAGGTTGCCAAAAATTAGAGCACCTGTCAAGGGATATCCCATATTCAGTGGGTGCAATTCTGTCTTGTAATTGCCGGCCTTTGTTCCTGGAATGACTGATGGGGACATCTTAAAGATGGTGAGGTGGGAAACCCTTTCTTCCAGGACTGGCAGTGAAGATGCCAGACAGGCGTTAGCCTGCCTATGAAAGCTATCAGGATACTAAAAGGAGATAGCAAGTATCTGTGGTAAAACCAGGAACATGTGAGAAGAAACAATCATCTCCAACTACATCCTAGTCTAATTTCCTTCTCTAGACTGATGGCTGAAAATTATTTTCACTTAATAATCCTTACCCCTAATATCTTCATTGACAGACTTAGCCTGTTTTCCTACACCTACAATCCTCTTTCTAACAATATCATTTTCTCAGTCGTGTTTTCTCTAAGCAAAAAACCTCTAGCTTATTTGTTTGTACACAGAACTGCATTTGACGGCTGCAAAGTTGTTCATTAAAAATAAAACCGCACCAATTTTTACATGAATTTCAGGTTCTTAGTTCTTATTCCACCAAAGTAACAATTGCTCCTAAACTATGGTCAGAGAATGAGCAGGGACTCACTAGAGATCCAGAACTAAATAATGATCGCATCTACACTTGGGGGAATCTATCACAGCACACCAGAGAAGTTCACTGGTGCAAGAGTCACACTACTAAAAATGACAGCACTTTGCTCTCATTCTCAATATCTTTGCCATAATTAGACTGAGAAAAGTGAAGAATACCTTTACGTTCACTCCCTGCAGCATCCGTTTCATAGTTTTCTTCTCTTGTTTTTTAACGTATTCTGTTGTTTTACCTCCCATGCCTTGGCTTACCAGTTAAATCAAATTTCTTTCAGAAATTTAACTAATGAGTTACATGAGAAACATGTTGCATACACCAGTATCCAGTTTTCAGGTCATTAATATAGTCAATGGACTCAACTAGAGTAGTTAGAGCCCCTATTTGCCAATTTAACAGACCTTAGAAACTCATAATTTCAAGGGACCATTAAGCTTCCGGATAATTTCTTAATTTCCTGCAACAAATGGAACATTTGCATACAAGTTATGTAAAAAGGCAGCATGATGGTATTTGCCATAAGACCAGCAGTCAAGCATTTATCATCACCTGAAGCTGCTGATTTACTAGTTAACCTCTGGCAATTTACCTCCTGGGTCCTTGTTTCTCTCCCTGCATAATGCATATAAAAACCTTTATTTACATGACTTACAGATGTGTGATGCATGATAATAGTTTCGTGCTGGCACAGGTCTTTGAAGATGTGAAGTTCAACAATGGTGCTAAATATTCTTCTTTTAATCAGCCCTGCCTTAATTTCAACTGGCACAGAAATGCTAATGTTTTGACACAAGCAGACACTGTGGCTGAGCTCTTAATGCCAGTCTGAACCTTTAGTGTTGTGCCTATTCACTCAGCTTTAGCTACACCTGGGCATTACACCACCAAGTAATTATTACTTCAAGAGCTATCTTTCAGTCATCACCTGTCCGCTTCTTCTAGACTGCTTACCATTGTTGTATACCATCCTTGAATATAATTTATATACTTCCACCAAGCAGAATGCTAGGCCTCACTTATCGCTGAGTCGGTGTAACTATGAGTAGGTTGGGAAATGGCATTCTCACTGCCTGAATACAACTGTAGATACCATTCAGCTTTTCAGTCTTCTTCACAATAGGAAGGTGCCTGGCCATTAAAATACCACTTGGAAGATGCTGTCTTGATGACCAACTCTATGTTAGTTAGTTCTAATGAAATTTTGGAGGGAAATTTGTGGCTGATTATGGGTCTGAGGACCTGAGACACTAGCTTTGAACCACAGCAAGGTGGCTGTACTCTAGCTATTCTTTTTATTTCTTACATATATTTCTTAATGAGTTTGCCAGAAATGGATCATATTGTCACTTGCAGAGACTTTACCCATCAAGTAAGTCTGTAAAAAAATGACAGCAAACAGGAAGCCCTTGTCTTCAAGCCCTAATTTGAACAATATGTGTGTTTACAGAGAGCCAGCTAACAAATATTTTGCTATATGATCATGCCGATCAGAGACTTGCAGAAGTCTCTGGGGTAGGCAGAATGTAAACACAGCTTGCATTTCAGTGCAGAAATAGAAGGCAAAGTGCAGGAAAAAAGATGCAGAGAGGGACCTAGAGGGGTTGTGACCAAGGTCAGGAGATGGCTTAAAGCAGCTTTTCTGTCTTCAAAGTATACCTGTATGTATGTATATGCGATATAATATATTCTTAAGGTTCAGACCTACTCACATTACCACCTTTCAAAGAAAGCAGCACTTTAGAAGTGTCCATAGTTCCTAGTCTTGCTCTATAGTAAATAAATGTTCCAGGACTTGTCCCATAATTAGCTGACCTGGGTTCTTGTATGCTTTCTGCACTGCACGTGAGTGTGTAATAAGCTGGGTGCTGTGTGGTGGGGAAAGCAGCTACAGTCACTCCGGTAGCACTCAGGTAGCATGGAAAAGAGACAGAGGGAAGGTGAGGAGCTTTGTGAAATGACTGCTGTTCATCTGGCATGAACATCTGCCTCTCTCCTGATGGACCGGGAGCTGCAGCTGTGTGCCAGCTGTGAGAGAAATAGGAACAGTGTGCTGTGTGGGAAAGACTGCGGAGGGGCATGAGAGGAGCTGTACTAGCAGACAGAGCTGGCTTTGCAGGGAGTGGATGCAAGCACTGTAGTGTAATGGGCATCACTTTCCACTTGATTTCTGGGTTGTCCTCTATGAGGTACATAACGCAACTGGGTCTAAACAGGTAAAAACAGAGAGCTGCAGGTCTTGGACGTGAAGTGGGTTGACTTGCTCCAGCCGTCCAGTACAGAAGATTCTTCACTTTCTTTTCTATAAGCTCTTGTGTTTCACTGCTGTGACATATTAGAATAGTTTCTTCACCATGCTGTGTGCCCTTTGATGACGGATGAAGCATACATCATTCGTTAGAATAAAATATTCCGTAGTCACACTAGTTGGCAAAAGAAATACCGAGCCAAGTCTTCACAAGTCTTTTTATACAATGCAATCACAAAGGAAGACATGAACTACTGCGTACAGGTGGTTTGACAAAAGATCTGGCACCAGCGGAGCTGTGATCAGTGTCTCTGAGTGCAATGAAGAAATCTGTGACAAACATGAGCAAATGAGATTACCTTATCTCTATTCCCTTAAGGGATAAAGTAAATTGTATTAGCTTGCAGTTTACACGAACTGAGTGTGTGCACATAGACAGTAACACAAACAGTTGATATGTAAACATATCTTAAACCACTAATTTGGTTGTGTGTATGGGTCTATACCTGTTTCCATCTAAAACTGTGTAACTGTGGAAGTTCATTGTGCTCTTTATGAGAGGGAGGACCTAAATCTGTTCTTCATGGAACTGTTTGGTAAACAAACACGTTAATCTTAATGAGATTATGTTTTTGCTGTAGTATCAATTCCAGAACAACACTCCCTGTTACACCGTAAATTCTCTGTTGGTATTTATATCGAGCGGTCAGCCTTTTTTTTTGAATGGGTTGAAGGCTATTTTTTGATGGACTGGTCCCAAAATCCGTTTTAAAAAAAGGAAAAAAAAGCTGGAATGAAAAAGTGGGAGTTCTTCATAGCCAGTTCTGCATCAGCCTGTATCCCTCAGAGTGTAATTAGGAAATCTAGGAAAGAGCCCATGTTCCCTCCTCATATGTCATGCAACAGCCATCACCCAAAGTGGTGACTTTGTTTGGACTGAGCTCCCTATGCTCAAGGAACTGAGGAGCTGCCTTTTTTTCCCCAGCAGATTAGGTAGAGTGAAACTTTTGACAAGTTGCCTGGTGTTTTAAAGATTCTAAAGCGGCAGAGAAATCATGAGTCAGAATAGACCTAAGGAATGTTTTCCAACCCAAATAGTTTATTTAAGTAAAGTGCAGTCTGAAGAATGGGGGCAGGGAGGGATACGGGACTTCGGCTCAGACATTCTTACGATTTCAGCTGAAGTTTTTCAGGTCCTGTGGAGGGCTTATTTTCTTAACCCTCTCATTAAAAGCTAAGTATCTGAATAGCTACAGTCAACGTCACAGGCAATCAGTGCATCTTTTCCTGACTACAACAACAAGATCAATATTTTCATGGAGAGTTAGAGAAGGAGAATAAAGACACAATCAGAATAACTGACATTAGTTTTCTGAAAGGGAACAAAAAAGCTTTCCTCATTTACACTAGTTTTAATCTGGCGTAACTAATAAATGACATTTCTTTGGAGTTTGAAAATAAAAACTATGTCTTTAGATATTCCTTTATGTTTGCTGAAGTTTATATTAGTAGATTAATACTGTAATTGATGACTCCATGAATTGCACCCTAAAAACTCAGCATGTAAATCACAGCAAATGGGTAACATCTGATGATGTGCACTACTGTCAGCTACCAATATACTTACAGCAGCATATACACAGTGGTATATTGGCACAGGGGTTTTTTTGCTTTCTGTTCCTTTCTCCCTCCTATCCTCCACCATTAAAAAAAAAAAACCCACCCAAAACAGCCTTGTCTGGCTTTTGTTTCCACTGTGCTCTAGGGAGCTGCTGCAAAACTATTTTGTGGTTTGCCTTGATGTAGTGCAGCTGTTGGGAAGTACAGTATCTCTCCAGCCCTCTGAATGCTCTTTATAGCTGCAGCCATTTCCCCCTCCTTCCTCTTACTAAAACTGCTTACAACTCCTTGATTTCAGTATTCAGGCAGAGAAGTTTCATTCTGAGTATTCTCCTTATTCTGAGGTGTAGCAAGAGAGGAGGGGGAGAGAAGCCACTATGAACCTCTTGGTGTTATGAGGAAGTAAGAGACAGTCATCACTGACTGCAAATAATTGTATTTAAACCACTCTTTTCTTTCATGCAGCCCTTCATAAGAAGAGAGGGGTGTTAGTCTCAGAGGAAGTCTGAGCAAAAATGGTCAGCAGTGTGCTTGGGCTTACCTGAAAAGTAAGTGGCTTAAAATAACACAGAGATGAGTTACCTGCTTTGTTAGAACCTGCTTTTGACAATAAAACCTTTCCGTTTTCCTGCTCCTCTAATTCTTATAAGCACTGTGCAGGATTTCACAGGCAGTTAGCTCGCAGCATATAAACATGGACCCCAAAGTTGAAAGCTCAGAGAAGGGCACACCCTTTGGTCAGCATAATAACCATTTACCTTTCAGCAAAATCCGCATGACTCAGGTTTTTAACCAGACACATTAAGGAACTAAATATATCTGTTACTCTGAGATCTGTATGAAAGGCAGCTGGGAAGGACTGGTTCAACCGTAGTCTCTATCTGGCTGTGGCATCTACCAGTCCTCTCTTATTTAAACACCGTGTCCAGTGAAACTCTCATTTTAGCCTTCAATGGCAATTTATTCAGAGTGATTGCATTGTGTGCACTGCACTTCTTGGACATTTAATCAACTGACTCCAGGACCTGCAACTAAAGAAAAATACAAAATGTTTTTAAAATTAGGATTAAATTATGAAATTGTAAAGTGCCTTGGTGTACGTTTACTGACAGCAATCACGCTGACTGAAACTCCCTGGCAGTTCGTATTACTTTCGTTCCTATAGCTTGGGGTAGGGTGACTCCTGGAGAGATTGTCTTTCAAGACTTTAACCCTTTTAACTTCCCTGCCTTGCTGTTCTCTGAAAGATCTAACCTCTGTGTGCCAGGCGGGCATAGCCCAAATGATCTTGGTTGATAACAAAACTCTTCTTTAAAAAAAGTATATATCCCATTTTTGACCACCTCGATCATCTTGTGTTTGGAAAAACCCCCCATATATTTTATAAAGTAAAATATAAGAAATGTTTCATTCTCCAGAAAATTGGGTTCAGCACTTTGATAAGGCTGGACATAGCTTTGTTTAATGAAGACTGGCTTTTAGTACAGCTGAGGGTTTATTGCTGAGATGCAAATTGTTGGCAATTGCTTGGGAAAACTGCTTGAATGAGCTTCCTCTTTTAATTGCATTGCATATCAGATAATGCTGTTTCTTTTCACTCCTTATTAGTCTGGAGTAAATACAGTTAGATTGTACCTACCACCAAACAGGCTGAAAAACTTACTACTAAGAGTGCTTCAATTTCCAAAGCAGAGCATGGTCAGAAACACCTAACTGTGGCCCATGGACCTGGTGGTACAGATGCTGAAGAGAAATAAGCCTTGAAAAGATTGTTCTGATTCCTAACAGCATGACCTTGGAGTGCTTTGGCAGGCAGTCAGGCAGAAAAGGGACTTGGAAGTATAAAGATGGGGGAGAAAAGACGACGAGGAAATGCTTTCATAAGAAAGCCTACCAATCCTAAAAGGACCGTGGCAAAGTTTCCTTGAAATTCCTCCATCTGAGAACCAGAGCCCTGGTTTGGAGAACTTACTGCTGAGCCACGTTTGCTTGTGTCTTAAGAAGAGGGCTGGAAAGCGATAGCGTGATTTGTTCCAGCTAGTTAGCCATGTGGCAGTGCTGCTGTTGCTGCAACAGGATTCCTTCATCATTACGTTTCTTCTCTTGGGCTCCACAGGCAGTTCAGCCCTCAGAATCTATGCTTAAAATTATGAGGTCTCAGAAAAAAAGGAGAAAAGCTTCCTTCTGCCCTCCCCCACCCCTGTAGTCTGAACATGAAATATTTGCAGTAGCCACACAGTTCCCATTGAGCAGGCGGGAGACTCTTGCATGAAATTAAGCACAAAGCAGTCTCTGCCTATCCCCACAGTGGGCTGTAAGCACTATGATGCTGAGTATGCAATACCTAGAAGGCGCACGGCCAGCTCTGTGGGTGTGTTTGACCTGGGAAGTGAAGTTCCCTCAGGGCCTGGGCAGAGCTGGGTTCTGGGGAAGATTCACAGTTCACAACACGATGAGTGGGGGATTCCTGCTCTGGCTAATAGGGGAAAAGCTGCAGAAAAACTTGCCTGATTTTTTTTTTTCTCTCCCATGTGGTAGTAGGATTCATGGACTGAAATCACATCCTGGACTTAACCTCCTATGGTCTCCTTGGGATTGAGTAGTTGACTTGTCCTTTTCTGACATGGAAGTTGTTGATGGATGTGCAGATTGACCCTAGTCATTCCTGCTTATTCCTGGGGCAGTGGTGATGCCTGAGAAGGGCCAGCCTATGTTTTATCATGTGTCATACATGCATACGAGCAAGGCCGTGTTTTAATCTGTGTATATGAAAGACAAACTAAACACAAACAACAAATCTATGAAAAATGTATTGTTTCTCTGTACGCTCTAGTTTGTTAAAGACCTTTAAATGAACACACACTGAACTAGCTGTATCATAAATGTGCAGGAGCTGATTGTTCATGTAACGGTGACATACTTGTAGAGCAATCATCTCTTCCTAAGATTTTTTTCCAAAAGGGGGGAAGAAAAATTTTTTCTCACTGCAAATCCTTTTGACTGGCAGAACTGAATTAAAAAACAGTCTATTATTCCCCTAATTCTAGTAAATATTTAAAATTTAGTTCATTAGTGACTCATGGTTATGTGTTTGCTTTGTACTTATTTGCTCCCAGACAACTGTAAGATTTGAGAAAATGCAAAAATACACTACAGAAAGTCTTTACAGATGCCCAAATTAAAAATCTTAAGTTATGAAACCAACTAAGATCTAAAATTTACTCACTGAATTTAAAAAAAAAAAAAGTATTTTTTTGTGATTTTTCCAAAATGCCTTGTTTGGTTTAAAGATGATACCAGGAATAATTGACAAAACATTTTACTACTTTCACCTGTAGGTGCCCATATAAGCTATCTGGATAAGTGGTATGAGCTTTACTGCTTTTAGTGAGCTAGTCTTTATAGAGTTTTTCTGTTACAAGGATGGGTGAAATAGTTCAAATAAATGACAATCTTTGGATAAAAAACAAGCACCTTACTGTTTCTGTAGTACCTAAATATCCTTCTCTTTATGTGATCCTGCTCCTTTTCATGTGGTATCCGTATCTGTGTATTTACAGTGTGAAGTATGGTAGGTTTAGTGGATTTTAAAGACAAACTATTTGAAGGACTCAGTGCTGTTCCTACTGGGTACAGTTGCATCAGATGGACTGAGCTGGTCTGACATCTCCACAGCTGCCAAAAAAGGTGGTTCCATTTCCATGTGGTCCTGGCTGTGCAGTCCCTCTTCTTCCAGGTTGAGCTCCCATCTAACTATTTGGTGAACCAGCTCTGTTCACTAAACAGCTGAAAAGCACTGATTTTTATTTTTGTACTTGTTTTCTGGCAGTTTAGTAAGCTGAATTGCCTCCCAAAATAGTCAGACAAACTTTGGACTGCAAAACTTCTCCTTTCAAGCTGTAAGCTCTCAGCTTCAATCAGTTCACCATGTAAATGTTCAACCTTTTCACATTGCCTAATTTGCATTCACAAAATTGGACTAATGAATTACTAAATCATAGTCTGGGATTTCTTACTGGAATCACTACTTACAAACTCTCCCCATTTCATTTTACATATCCAAAATCTGCTACTGGATATGTCACCTTCCTAGCCTTTTGCTATTTCTGTTATATTAAAATTAACCAAAACTAACCTATATTAAGGTCTTTTCTTTTAAGAAAAATTATGTTATTGGGAACTTTTCCTTTCCATTCTCTCCAAACATAGTATCTCTCCCCCATTCCTTCTAGGTCATCTGAACATTTCTCTTGCTCAGTGTTCACTAGTTTTCAGTCCTTCTTTTGACTTCTTTCTAGACACATAGAAAGCCGGTTCCAAAGAAAGAAATAAAAACCAAAGAGAAGATTCTGAATCAGCCAATGAAATACATTGTTGGACTTAAAATGAAACTTGTCTAAGAGTTCTCTAAGCAGGTTGCCATAGGTCTGATTTTTGCTGTTTGCACCTTCAGCTTGGTTGACGCTGAATGTAAAAATGGAAGCATGGAAGTAAGCCAAAACACCCTTTTGTGCCTGGGCTCCTGCTGTTCAGGGCCTAGGCAGTCCTTGAACTTATTTGCTGCAGCTGGCTCATCCATTATTTGCTGCAAAATGACATGACTGCCAAATAGCAAAAGAATCAGTGCTGGAACAGAGAATTACGGATTGTATTGCAGGTATGACTCCTCATCGATCATTTCCTCAGTAGTCCATCTATCCTACTCTTTGGCCTCTTACTCTTCAGTGATTGTACTATGGGATACATACGATGCCAGATTAAGCAGGGATGCTGGCAAACAGATCTAGAAAGCCTTCAGACTATGCTGATTAAATAGAACCGTGTGCATCAACAGTATAGCTCAGCTTTTGTTTCAAAACTTCCCTGAACTCCTTATGCAATTAGATGTCTATGTGAATTGCATCATCGTATGCCGCTAGGCTGAGTGCAGCATGCTTTCACTTCACGCCATACTGTCTGTCCCAAATAATGAAAGAAGGGCTTAGTTTCAGTTTAGGTGCAGAGAGCTTAGTCATATGGGTATGAGCTCTGTTGTGCCTCTTGCCAAGGCCCAGATAATAGACCTTGGTCATTATATCTACTAGTATAGATGTTACTACAGACAGCCAGTAGGAAACTTAGGACATAGGAATATGACCCAAATCTTGCCTCTCTTCTAAAAGTAAGCCTATCCCATTCTACTTTAATTAGAAGCCTGTGTGAAACTGGGATTTCCAAGCCAAAACTGCTCCATATATGACAGCACTTTAGTCACCTTTAGTATCATTTCACCATTCTTGCATGCAAAACACAGGAGCAATTGCTGAAGCAGATACCAGAACCCAGGATTTGGCTGGTGATCCTATATCACAGCTTGAGTTCTGTGGTCCTGCATTTTTAAGTGAAGACTGTGACTGCTCTACATCAAACTGAGATAATGCTAGTTCAAGTTGTGGAGGCAGGGTGTTCTTAATGTAACCTCTTTAATTTGGGCCCATCTGGCACTTAGGCACAGGTATGCATGTGTGTGAAACCTATAAGAGTGTGGGTGCTGAGGCTCTTATATTAGCTGAGTGTTTAAGAGGTCCAGTAGCTGTACCTCTGGCTCCTAAATTACTTTGCTTTGGAGAAATCCTGGCAACATAAGGATGCTTATGTGCTTATTCACCTGGGCAAGTTTTTTCTGGGTCTCTAGGATATGTGTGCTTAGTTTGAATTTTAAGAGTTTTGGTGGATGTCACATTTCATTTCTCTGTGCCTCAGTTCCTGAGGGATTAATTGCAAACAGCAGATCCTTGTCCTATAACCATACTGTGAGAATAAATTCAGTAAAATAGCTTTGAAAATTTGCGAACATTTTTGCTACTAGAAATTACTTTATGGAAGTTAGGTAGAAGGCTACATTTTGCATGGTTCAGGCTATATAAAACATGGAAATATGCAAAAGTTAGGCTATATATTTAGGCTATAAAAGAATACTTGTGTTGGCCTTCTTTCCATAAATTCTGACGGTTTGAAAAATTCTTCTCACAGAAAGTCGTAAGACCCTCAAAAAAGTTTCAAAATAAAAAAATATATACATTACCTCTGAATAAAATTATGTGAAATGGAGGCAATGCACCACTAAAACCCAAGGAATGGGGGTAAAAAAGCTACAAAAACAGAGTCTTGTGATATAAAATCCTGAAGCAACCTAAGAGACTATTTTCTCCACTTTTCAGTTTATTCATGCTATAGCATGAGAAGTTACCTACTTAACTGGGAAAATATAGTTTTTTCTGGTACAGTAAATTGTTTACTGGGGAATCTGCTGCATATTGAGTTATTTTTATATGAAGTGTTTTTCTCACATACATACCAGGCACATATATGTATGTGCAAACACACACGCATACACACACATATACATCACATGGTGTCTTCAGCTTATCTACTTACAAATATATGAATAATCCTCTTAAATGCAAAATTTAAAGCAATCTGATAGGAACATGAACTGTTTTCTGAATGTTATAATGTTTAAGCTCTCTTTTTTGGCATTACAAGGAAGTTTACCTACAGTTATAGGACTGAAGCCTATGGCTAAGGTATGGACTGTACCTTTCCTGTGCAGAAGAGTTCATTGGACACAGAGGGAGTGAAAGGGAGGAAAACTCCAGAAATACATGTCTCTAGAAATGTAGCACCACATTATTAGTTGATTTAGCTGCAGTTCTCTCAGTGGAGCTGCATCCATTTACCCCAGTCAAGTCCCAGACCCAGACTCACTTCCACTGCTGCTCTTTGAATCCGTGCCAGAGCGAGGTACAACTTAAACCAGAAACAGATGTGGATGACTATAGCTGAGCTGCAGAATATATATATATAGGCTCCATACTTGTTAATTTTCCATGTATTTGTAACAGTGTTGCTGAAATAACTTTAAAATCTTGTAGCTAATGGACCCTGAATGGTGAGAAAGTCTTCTCCTTTGTTTGCTGCTAATTATCTTTCATTTCCGCCTTCCCTGTTTAGATCGCACTACATTTATTTTGAATTGTTTTCAGCCTTTTCTGCTAAGCATCATGGGAACCCACACTTAAGTGATTGCAAATGTTTCTGTGGTAATCATTTCCATTAGAGACGCCAGCTGGATCGTCCTCCGTTAACTAGGAAAATGTCTGTCCTTTGCTTTTCAAAAAATAAAAACAGAATGTGATAAATATTTTTCATTTGTATAAATGCAGTTCTGAAAATTTGGGGTGCAGGTATATAGGAATCTATAAAGTGAGCATTCCTTGAAGTAGAGACGCGCCATAGTAAAAATTCTTTTTCAGTGCACTGTGGTTTTGGAAGGCAGACCAAATGAAAAATGAGAGGTTTCCAGAAAAAACAGAGCAATGGGCCAAACTAAGCAAAATACTTAAAGTGAGCAAAGCTAAGCAAGAGTCCGTTAACAGTTTGTAGCAAGAGACTGTATTTTCTTTTCCAACCTCCTACCCCAGGAACTTTGTCTTAATATCAAACAAAAAACACAATAGGAATAAACAGATTGCTGGGAATGCATTGGTTGTGCGAAAAATAGGTTACTCCAAAGCTAAAATAATGGCTGCCTTTGGATGTGTTTTAATTCTTTTTTATGGATTAACTTACAAACCAAGACTAGATCAGTGTACATTGTCTTGCCTTAACTCTGTGACCTGATTAGGTGTTTATTAAAGTACTATCAGATTTCCTGGGTTTTTTCAAAAGAAAGAACCTTTCTTTAATAAGAAGGGGTGCAGTTGCATTTACCCCTTGAATTGCAGGAGTGAGAAGAATATTTAGGAAGATTCAGAGGTCCTCATTTTTTTCCCTGTAATGTTTGTGCAGTCTGAAATGAAGGTGGAGAAAGAGAGTCTAGCTTTCCCACTGCAAGAATTTCCATGGCTGCATTTCCCGCTGAGTAAGTCCTCACAGTCCGCAGTGGCTTTTGCAGCTTTAATACTAAAATCTTGAGCAGCATATCTGTCAACTTGTTCGTTATTCCATTTCTCCTCACCATTACAGAGCAATTCTGCAGGGGATGTCAAATGGACTAAGCTTACGACCAAGAAGTTACCGACTGACCTTTTAAGTTGAAATTCACTTCCTGAGCAGGGTACCAGCACAGGGCCCATCTGCCACGTATGTCTCATCTCTATGTGGATCATAGGAATGTGAAGAAGTTGTGTTGGCTCCCTGTGCTTGTGGGAGTGTAACAGTGTCACTGGTGGTTTGCAGACTGGTTTTGCATCAGAAAAGAGCATTCATCTCTCCATGTTTATTGCAAAAGAAAAAGGGAGTGCCTCTGAGTTTCAAAAATCATCTGAAGATTGTACCATTCTGCAGAGGTGACATGTTGAGCATGTGTTGTGGGAAGGCTGAGGTATTTCTGTATTCCTGATTCTTCTTGGACTGTACAAAGCAATAGCTAATGAGATAGAGAGACTGGGTATCTTCCCAACAAAACTGTCCTACTGCACTTCAATAGTAGGAGTATCTAATTCATCAAAATGGTGAAAATTATATCAGACAACGGACCTTTGCAGATAAACTGAGGAGAAACACTCTATACTCTTATGCACCTGGAGATGTCTAAAACATGACTTTTAAATGGAAAAAGTATGTTACAGTATGTAATGCTATTCTCCCCAGTTCAGAAGACACCACCCATAAAGAAGGTATTTGTCAGGACTCTGAGGCCACTACTAGGCTTTACTGGTGACCAACCTCACCTTGCGGTGCCCACCCTGACCTGTGGGTCCAGGAGCCCCATTTCAGCTCCACCTGGGGCCATTAGTCCTTCCCTGAGTTATGTTGTAGGTGTACTGTCTCCAGCCCTGTGTCTGCCCTGCCTCCTGGATGGACTTGTACCCTGTGCAGGTAAGTAGCTTGTATCTTGCATGGACTTTGGACCCACAATGTTGCCTTGTCTCCAGCCTGTCTCCTATTGCTTATGACTGAACTCCCCAGAAGGACCCTGGACCTTGTTCCATGCGTGTTGTGACTCTGACTCTCGACAGACCCCATTACCCCTGGGTCTGCCTGCTGTGTTGCAGTCATCCACTCCTAACTTTCTGGAAACTGTTACTAGATGAGCTTTAAAACATTTATAATAAATATTTGAATGTGGAAGAAAAAACGTGAAAGAAACCAGAGTGGCTGGTGTGGGAGGTTCCAGGCCTGAACCCAGAAGAGTTATCATATTGTGATATCTCAAAATATTTTACTTTAGTTGGCTAAGGGAAAGAGAAAGTTTCTGTAAACAGAAAAAGTGCTCATAACTTATTTAGGGAAAGAAAAATTAATTTGCTGAGGTATCACATCTCCAATGGGATCTAGAAAGGAACATGCACACTAAAGACTCCTGTGGTACCCTTCATTGGAAAGAAACCATCCTTTGTGTTCTGGTGAAATTCAGCACTGTGCAACTGTATTCTCACTAGTTAAATTGCATTGTATTTCTGCTCATTATGGAACCTGTGTCATCCTGTTACATGTATCCCTGTGTTTTGTGTAGTTAACTTCAGTACCCTACTTCAGTGAGAAGTACAGAGGCTTAAAGAAGCCAAGTACTTTAGAAGAAAGTTGTTACACCTCTTTATCATCCTGCTAATTACTAGACTACTCTGAAATCATTGGAAAAAATCAGAAATGCAAGCAGTAATTTTCTTTTGACAGTGAAAATGGTTACTGATTTGTTTTTTCAGCATGCATTCTGGCTGGTCATCAGTTTTTCTAAAACTGACATGAAAAATAAGTTAAAGAAAATGGTGCTTGGGTGAGTTAATTTTCCTTACCAACCTGCAGCTGATCACTGAAGAGATCAGTGTGTCTGGATGACAGGAGGAAGTGGGCATGAAAAGTTGTTGTACCATGTGCCACTGGTATTGAAGTGACAAGCCCTCAGGTAGAGCAATTCAACACCAGCAGCTACCTATAGCTGTATTGGCTGAGCCCTTCACAACCTCCAAGGCACTCCACCTTCACAGCAAAACTAAAGACGCTGAAATTAAGAATCCTTTGCATTGGTGAGGGCTTACTGCAGGCAAATCACCTGGAGAATTAAAAATTCATGATGGTTCACAGTACACTTGGCTCCCCAGTCACAAGTGGCTTCACCCTATGAATTAATGGCATTGTACAGCCTCCAGCTGTGAAAAGTAAATATAAGTGTGGGACCCCCCCCACACTTCCATTTCACAGCCATAAAAGCAGCAGTCACGTGTTAGAGCTGGAATTTGTGCAAGGCCTTTCTCATTAACGTAGAAATCGTAGCCAACTGAATGTCACAGCCTGAGAGATACAGTTCAATGTATAAACAAAACCCTATGGAAAGAATGACCACATTGCAGTCTGCCTTAGTCTAGCTTGCTTTCTTAAAGTGTTGTGGTTTTTTTTTTTAAACAAAAAGATTTAATTCTCTTTTGCAAGTCCTCATGCTGCCATTAGCTTCTCTACCTTAGAGGAAGAGACAGAAAAAATACTTAAGCTGCTTTTATTGTTGTTATTACAAGTTTGCACCAGAGGGAAAAAGGCCAAGCTAGAAACCATAAGAAAATATTTTAACCTGGCAACTTAAGGGTGAACTGTGGTAGCAGCGGTAGCCAAGTTCAGGCCTCCTTAGACAAACTGTGTCTGCAGGAAAGCAGAACGGTGCGACCACTCTGCCACCCTCCAAGGGCTCTGGGTGTATTTTGTCTCCTGTCTAGGGCCTGCTTTTTTGGCAAACGTGAAAATCGGAGTCCCAGCCCCACAGGTCCAGTAATGACCCTGGCACCAGCACTGCAGGAAGAGTGCAGGGACCTCTCCCCTCGGCCGACTGGGACCGTGCCCAGAGGAGGAGGCGCTGAGAGGACAACCGGCCTCTTGACCCTATGGCCAGGAGTTGGGCCAGACAGGTCTGAATTAGTAGGGACTGAAGCAGGTTTTACACTTAAAAAGGCAGGCCTACATTGATGGCAGAATAACAGGTTTCAGGGGCTGGCCCGCTGTGAATTTTTGCTGAAATCTGCCTATGTGTCTTTCTTTGCATGAAGAGGTTGCAATATAGTGGATTCCATAATAGACAGCTGTGTTTAGCTCAGATGGCAAGCATGGAAGCTGAAGCTGTCCAAGGCTTTTCTCAGCTACACAATTCCAAAAGGTGGATGTTTATTGAAATGGTATTTCAGATCTAGAAGGCTTTTACACCTGACTCCAGCCCTTTGTTTGGAAAATGCCTTCCCCTTCTCCTGCAGGCAGAATGCAGCACAGGCCTGGCATATGGCAGAGAAATTAAACCCTATGGATTTTACATGAGACTTTGTGGGCTTTTGTTTTAGAATTCATTTACTGAAGTCACCAGGTGATAAACCCACTGTACAAGCCTTTATCTAAAAATCAGTATGAATCTTATTAGGATTGTATCGCACATTACCAAACCCAACCTATAGTCATTTAGAGTAGGTTGCATCCCACTTTGTATATCCTGAAATCTCCATAGAGATTCCGGACCTTTATCAGGGCAGAGATCCAGCATTTTCTCCTCCAAATTAAGTATGGTATTCAGTAGTTGTCCTTTTGGAACTGATGAAGTAACTCATTGGTAGCTCTAAGGGATTGGATTTTCAAGTCCATTGGTTTCACTAGAATGGTCATAGACTCATAGCAAAAATGGGTCTTCAAAGGAGGAGGCTGGAATCAAACTACTGGCTGCTGGAGGCATGCTGTTGGATCATGGCTGCTGCCAAACCTTTGTTAGGCCAGGTGATATTCACTGTATTAAGTAGGACCCATAGCTGCATTCCTCCTCTGTGCATTTCATCCCAACATGCATCCCCGAATTAGCCAAAGTACCTAGTGATTTAGGCATGTAATTGTGAAATATCTACAGTACTGTCATAATCTATTAAACACAGTCCTATCTAGGACTCCTGTCACAAGGATGTGTGATAAAAATTTATGATGTGATTGAGTAAAATATTTCTTTGTATTTGTAGGCTGCAATTGTGCTTTATATGAACCAGCTGTAAAGTAATTAGGAAACCAGCTATATTGTTAAGCCATTAATTTAGTTTCCAACTTAATCAAGCTAAAAAATGGATATTTGCATAATGTGAAATCTGATTTCCTGACATTCTTTGATTCTAGAATCAAATCTATAGCAAATCAAAATCTATAATATTTGATTATAGAAACAATATCTTGAAGAATTTTATGGTATGGATACTTGGGACCAGGTGAAATAAATGGATGAAAAGACAGAGAAATTTTAGTGTGTGAATTCATCTTTACTGTTGAGCTGAAAATGTCTCCTTTTTTTAAAGACAAGTGGTTTTATTTTGTCAGAAAGCCAGTAAAATAATTTTGTTTGGGCAATGTCTGGTCTACAATAGAAACAAAGGGATGAAAGTCCTGCGTATACGGTGCAGAAGTTTAATTACAGTATTTAATAATATATAAAACATACTGCAAAAATTAGGCTAAGGAATTGTATTGAAGTCACACAATCAGGAATTAAAGTGTAAGAAAAATCTAGATGATGAAGACTACTTAGGAAGCCTGTACAGCATCTGATGCATATTAATTAGAATGAATGGAAATGTAAACAATTACTTTTTACATTTTTCAAGTAAATTAAAAAATAAATTTTATCAACACCTACTGTACAATGTGTTTGCATTTCCTCATGAATTTATTAAAAGAATTCAAACATTTAAGTTTCAAAAACCCACTTTTTTCATTAGAGAAGAAGACATATTATTTTGATATACTAAAACCAAAGACGAGAATGAATGAAGAGATAGATTCACAAAACTGCCAGAGTATAGTGCACACAAGGAATTGGTACCCTTCATCCAGTAGGTTGGTATTCAAAGCACGTGCTTGTGAGGTGGGAGGCTTAAAGCCTTCCTCTGTTTTTCTTCTCTCAGAAGGAAACTCACCTTCCAGAAAAGATGGTTTCCATGTTCATGGTTTATTCTTAGAAAGTTGTTCAATCTGGACAGTTGTTGTTAATCAGAGCCATGATTCAGAAACCAGATGTCCACCCTTCATTTTCTTTCCCTACTGCAACATTAGAAAGCCACTTGCTATATGCAAGTGCAGATGGGCTTGCAGCCCCATTGGACTGAGGGAGAAAAGGACAGGGAGGATTCACAGCTGTGCAGAAACATCCTACGATATAGCATCTCATGCATTGCATCCAGAGGCTGATGATCCTCCTTAGTTCCAGCAGCCCAACCTATTCCAGGTTTGGGGCTTTTCTCCATCATTTTCAGACTCAAAGACTGCACATATTTCTTCCATATGTCCCTCCCCAGCAGAAGGAATTCCAGTCCCAGAGGACTGCAGAGATGAGCAGGTGTTGCCTTCTCCTGGTATTGGGACATGGCTTGAGTCTACTCTATCTGATTCAGCACTGAGTATTCAAAAGTCTGGGTACAGCACTGCCCCAGTGAAGAAGGAAGATAATTTGGGCCCAAAGAGACAGAAAGAACATCCCTACACCCAGGAAACTTTCAGAATTACATATAACAGATCAGAAGTGTACATGAATGTACCCCTTATCATAAGTTAAACCTGCATCATACTAATTTCCATTACTTCTGTATTCATTACAGGCACAGATCATCACTGCATTTCTGTTGTGTGTCATGCTGCTGAAGATAGTTCTTCAGAACATCAGAAGCTATTTAAATGCACTAGTAATTCTTATGCTTAATGGAACATATAGCTTTAAATCTAGTTGATGTAATATTTCAGGCAGGTAATCTACATATAAATTGTGCAATAAGTTCAAAATATGCCAACGAATTAGTATAATGGTTTAGTGGAAGTTCTGCTGAAATTGGAAATTGGGAATTATTTTGTACGGAAGTGGAAAGAAGTAAGTGATGGAAAGATATCAAAGTGTGTCCTTGTCTGTTGGATACAGGCTACATCTCGATACGGGTGGATTAATATCTTCCATAGTAGTTAATAAAGAGTATGCCTTTGCAGGACCAAGTTAAATAAATGCATCAGTTGGGTTCGCTCCCTCCTAATAGCAGCTGGTTCCTCAAGTGATATAAAGTTAAGCACTACAGCTAAAAGTCAAACCCCAGCTTTGGTGGCAAGCTATGACTAAAGGAATTTAAACATCTTACAGAGAATTACTCAATGCTGTCATTCAGAGCTCAAGGTGACAGAGTTTGCTCCACCGTTCCTCACAAGTTTCTTCAAAGTATGAACAATTTCTGTGAAACTCTTGATTTTAACCTTGTCTTTGAAAGATCACTTCAGCGATAGTGTGGCATTCCGATATCTATTCAGTTGTGGTCTGAGGACTCCATGGACTCCATTACATGTCCACGGTAAAACTTCTGGGTTGAAATCCTGGGCCTTGCTGAAGCTAGTTTTTTACCCTGAATGTAGCTGAAAATAGCTGAATATAGCCTCTTCCAGTTTGACCCCCATCTATTAACACTGTATGCAGCTGGAGAGTAACTTCCCTGAGCATCAGCAGAAGGGAGAGCAAAAGGCTTTTCTACTTATGTAAAAATTTCTGCCTACACTAACATGTCAGGGTACTTAAAAGGTGGATGTGGTGCAGAGTGCCTCTTCGACACTTTAATTCTTTGATCCAGTTTCTTAAACTAACAAGGCTTAAGCAATTGTAGTGTCTTTCTGTTCCCATCCTAATGATATTTTAACTTTCTGCCCATTTTTAACTACACTTGAGGGAGGGTTAGAGGCCTTGGAAATATTATGCTGTTACAAGTTTCATGAAGACAGGATGCTGAGTGGAAGAGAAGGACCTGAGTTGGAGCTTCTAGCAGAGACAGAGGAAACCAGGCTTTATTTCTTTTGCTGCTCATGAAGCTGCTTGGTTTTTCTTCTCATTTCTGTTTCTTGGGTTTTTTTTGGTTGTTTTTTTTATTTTTTTAAACAACTAAAATGCAAGTTAGGGCTGTTCCTAGGAGGCCGGGATCTGGCATAGGTTTGAAACAGCTCCATAACTTACCCTTCACAGAGATTCTCCATCTGCATGAAATCTCCCAGTAGCTGCCTCTCTGAACTTTTTGACCAATCTGACTGGCCCAAATTGAGCCAGAGATGGAGCAAAAACCTGGTTCTCTGATCTCTCTCAGTGTAGTTATTAATGCCCTTTATCTTCCTTACTGATTAGGTAAAAAGCTGGAAAGCAGTAAGAAGCCAGAATTTTTTTGTATCCAAACATTTTTAAGTCTCCAGTGGGGAAAATCAGGACATGTGAACAAATGCATTGCTAACAATGGGCTATTATGAAGGGAGCACTAAAAATGGTCTGAGGCAATATTGCGTTAGTGAATCACAATTTCAGTTTTCTACAGAAAATTACAGCCAGTCTAAAACAATCTGGCTGAGAGCTGTGTTAAGTATCCAAAAAATATTTCTGATAAGAAAAGAGCAGGGTATACTTTTCACCAGTGTGTTTGACTGAACATTTTCCCCACAGGCAGTTTTAATTTGTTCAATTTTTTGTGTTTGGGTGCTTGACTCTGGGGCCTTAAAATATTCTTTTAGTTCAGATGTATAATATATTTTATCTCCTTATTAAGGACAAAAATATTATAAATTGGATAAACTGTTTCAGAAAGACTGGTCAGATGGTAGCTTGCCTGTGCTAAACTTTATGCACACAAACATACCATCCCTTTTTCCGGTCTGAACTGTACATGCTTTTAAGCACCTACTTCAGGAGAGGCTCTAGTGAGGTTATACAGATCCCACAGTATCACTAAGTCCAACGAAAATAGTTCAGCCTGAATGAACCAGTCATTGACATGATGGGCTTTTTAAGCTATCCACACAGAGCTCTAACCACATAAGAGACTAGAAACCACCAACATAGCCACCTGTGGAGTTCATTAAAGAGCCAGATGTTGTTTCAGAAAAATAAATACTTCCTCCAGGCTGGCACCTAAGTCCTGCAGTTCTCTTTCGGAGTGGGGGGTATTAATGTAACAGAGTTGGGTTGCAAACAACTGCTATCCTGCCATGACACTTCAGCCACTTCATGCCACTTTGATTTTTACTATAAAATAGACATTAAAAGTGCAAGTGTTAAGTTCATATCAGTGTTCAGCACATACACAGGATAACTGTACAGTGATTAGACATCAGAGGGCCTTGTGCACACATTTAATTTCAGATTTCACACAAGCACTGAATTTATATAGTAGATAATGTGTAAACCATTCAATTCTCTCCATTCTGGAAAGTGGGATACTGCCTGTATTCCCCACACCAGGAGCTTATGTTCAGGTGATTCAATAGGACACTGAAGATAAGCAAAAGAGAGGACTGAACATCAGTCATCAGCTGAGGAAAGTCCATAATTGCATCTATTTTCTAGATGATCCAACACTCATCTGTATGGTTGTCTTTATGTTTTCTTAGAACTTTTCAAAAAATATTCAAAAAATATTATTTGGCTACTTTAATGTTCACATTTAAACACCCGTATCAACTTGCTTATGTCTACATAAAACATGACTTCTGGAAAAATCTCACTTTTCCCTTTCATTCTTCTCTGTATTCTGATATTTGTCTCCTCATTGCTCCCAACATAAGGTTTTTACGATCAGTTTCAAGTCTCTGTCTGTCCCTGTTCTTTTCTGCATATTTTGACATCTCAGCTCATATGGATCTTAATAATTCTTAATAATCAGCATATGATGCCAGCTCTGATACTTCAGGGGATGGCATTTACAGCAGGCTCTTCAGCAGGTTCTTCTGTCCTCAGGCCCATCATGCCTGTGATACAGCCATGGTTGAGTAAACACCCACTCTTATTTTCTGAGAGCACCTGCAGCAAAATGCTATATGGAGGCTCACAACTGGCATGCTGGGCTCTGAGGAACAACTGAACAACATTAAACTCTTCCAGAAAGGCTTCTGAGCAGGCACATGGCTGTCCTAATATCAGTCCTAATGGTTAGCATTTGGCCAAACTATGTGCTAAAACACCGGCCGTAGAAGAAAATATTGTATGGCTTCAGCTATGTACCAAATAATATAAACTACAGGTGTTTATCAAAGTATAATTACCCCACATTAGAGCACTGCACTAATTTAACTCCAGCTATACAGCTGAATGGGTGTAAAAAGGCACATGAAGAAAAGATTTTCTCTAATTAATACTTTGCTGCTATTAGGAACTCAGCAAACAAATTGGGTTCCCATGTTTGTGCTGTTATCCCTACAGGGAGAACATCCATACAGGTAGTCACTGTTTGGCCTTGCTAATGCAGTGATGAATTGTTCCTGGAACAGCTCTTCATAGTTCATAGAATTACAAATACACAGGAGTGTTTATGAATGAAGGGTTTTAGACACACTCCATTAAAAAGCTACCCAATGGGCCCAAACCCAGGTAAGGTATCTTATACATGTGGCTCAAAGTCCCTCTCCAAACTTCTAGATAAAAAAAGCTTGAGTTTTCATATATGGTGGATATTCAGAAGGTGAGCATAGTGGTAGCAAAGCTAGCTAAGAATGACATTTATGTCTACGTGAGAGCTGCAATGTCATCCAGGCATGCCTGAATTAATTCTAGTACCAGAAGCCATGGGAACCTGAGGCTCCGCATTAGGGTAGGATCAACATGGGGTGGCTGTGTCTGTTAGGATTTGACTCCCGAGTTAGCTCAGGTATTTGTATGTGGAATTGTAATACATGGTGTAGATATACCCTCAGTTTCTCTGCACCTCAGTTCTTCCCTAATTCACAAACTGGATTGCGAGGCTTTTGGATACAGATGTGGTTAAGTTCCTAGCTTCTCAAATGGAATTAGGTACTTCGTTTTAAACAGTGAGCTTTGAAGTGTGTAATAGCTATCAAGTCTGACTGAGATGTGAAGGGCAGAAGGGCAGAAGTAAGCAGGCATTCGGGGAGAGCTTTGTGCTTTGAATTACTTCTATGGTGCATGTTTCACTTCTGCAGTGACTGAAGAGTGCTGTGCTGGAATATGCTCCTGCTGATGTGGCACCAGAATTTCCAAGTTTGTCAAGCAGAAGGTATTCCTGTTACCTCCGCCTCCTTTTGTGTGCTGCAGCCCTACAGACGTGGCAGCTTCCTGAACTGCTTCCCAATTATACAGTATGCATGCTGTATGTCCCTTGTGATGGTCAGGACAAGAAGAGAGTCAACAATTCCAAATTAAAAGCCACATAGCACAAAAAAAAAAAAAAAAGGAAAAAGTGAGGAGTCCAGAATAAAAGCAAAGACTTTTTTTTTTTTTTTCTTTCCACAGAAAAAGTTTGGTAGTGGAACAGCCTGACATACTGAAACTGAGAATTGTTAGATCTCAGGATCTGAGTTTTGTTTGTTTTGTTGCAGTTCATCTGTAACATAAAAGAAAATACTGATACGATTTGAATAAAGCTTGCAAGATCGAGACATTTGCAAGGGAAATCTTCAGCCTCTTTTGCCTGCCCCTTCTGAAAGGGGAGAATCTGGGAGGCAAGATGACTCACTCCCTGGGACTTTTAATTTTAAGTTTCTAGAGCTGCTGTGAGCGGGGCCAGGCTGTGGAACACCCGGAGCCTCTCAGGGTTTTATCACCCCCTTCCACGTCATCCTGCAGTTCTCAAATCCCTGGAAGAAATATTCAAGCAGAGCAGGGGGGAAGGGAATCCTTTGCTTTTTGACCTGCAAATTTTCTTGCACTCCATTAAAGCGTTTGCATCGTTAACCTATAAGCATATACTTTGCCACCATTCCTTCCAAGTGCATTTCTACTTCCCACGGTTCGTTTGAAACACCAAAGAAGTTAACGTTTTCCTTTTCACCATAGAAAAGGACATTTGCCCCTCTCCTCTGTGCCTGTACTTTACTATTGTGAGTTAGAAGTAGGTTGTGATTTCACCTCTGAAGCTTTCCATTCTTAAATACAAAGGTAGTTGGTTGTAAAAAACAGTGCTAGGGTAGTAGCAGTATTTCTGAAAAATCACAGAGATGTAATATAAAGCTAGATGACACTTCTCAATTCTATACCTTGAATAGTATATAGTTTGTCACTGAGCTAGTGAAGTAAATCACTAGCGATTTGCACCTAAGTATAAAGATGCTTGCATTTCTTTTAGAAAAACACACAAGCTATAGTGTCTTTGGCAGCACTAGGAAGAGCAGCTTTAATGAATGGCAAATGTCTAAACTTCCCTGCTCTCCCCACCCACCTAAAAAAGTTTCCCTGCTCCTTGCCACAACATAAACCCTGTATGTGGCATTATTTTTTTTAACTTAATCTGAGCTGATTCACATAGCTGTGCAACAAAAGAGTGAAAAAATAATCTGGAAAACACATGCAGGATAGAGGCAGGGTTTCGAACAGTCTGTGCAGAGTAAGATAAAAAGAATCTTATGGAGAAACTCTGCTAGGAGAAGCTGGCTTCTTTCACTTCATGACGTGTCAGGAAGATCCAAATGATAGACCATATTCAGGCTAAGCACAAAGCCTGAGCAAAATCTAGGAATAGCCTTTGTTAAACTGCCCCCTGGATCTTGAGGAGGAGATGCACCAGAGCTCAGGGTCAGGCAAACTAAGGAGGAATCTTTAATGCTTTTGAATACAAGTGCCTTAAATTAATGAGATTTTACAAAATATGAGATCACCCATGAAAAATGAGAAATAATATTGTAAAATGAAAATTCCAGAATGCTGAGGATTTTTCTACTTCTTCAAAGTTTGGTAAATACCCATTTTACATTGCTTGAAAAGTTTTCATATGGCTTTTTAATTGTTTCTGATAGTTTTGGTGATCAGCATTTTTACTAAACCCCCCTTTTTAACTTAAAAAGTAAAAAAAAAATTTTTTAATAAAACCCCTTTTTTTTTTTCTAAACCCCCATTTTTTACTAAAACCCTTCAGTATTTATTATGATACATTGTGGGAGGGGGAGGGGGACGGACAAACAACAATTTTTTTTAATTCTTAAGTAAAAACATTACTGAAAAGTTTACAAATACCCTACATTAGAGTGAAACTGATTAATCTTCAGAGAAATTTTCTGATTTGAAAGACCTTAATTTAAAAAGAAAAAGAGTTTGCATGAAAAATTTTGAAAAACTCTTTCCATCAGTAGCAAGTATCCACTTCACAGCATCATGGAAATGTTTGCTGATCGGGATCTTTGGAAGACAGTTAATTCAACTTCCTGCTTGAAACAGAAATACAGAGTTGCAAACACTGTATCAGGTCAGCTATGAATGAAAAGGCAATTCGTCTCCTGGGGCTGTTACTTTTTATGTCTCTGTGATGAGATTTCTGATTAGACCTTTCCCAAACACAGGGCAAATGAATAGGGAGCTAAGATGTAAAGAAGAATTTTGCAAGAACATCTGCAAAAGATAGGGGATGAAAAAAATTACTCTCCCTCATGACTAACCCATTGGGGGCATTCCCTATTTTGTGCTGTGTTATCAGAAGCTGTTGTCTACCTTACAGCTCTAGTATACATTATGTCACTGCACTTAATTCTCATGGTTTTAGGGATGGGGCAACACTTGTTCATGAGAAATCACTGAAGGAAGAATTAGTAATGAATGAAGGAAAACAGTAGTTGGAGAAAAATTTTAGAAATTAGATTAAGATAAAAAGTCTTGCAGTGGGACAGCCTTAGAAAATATAAACAATCTGATGGCCCATTAAATATCTTTTATTATAAATATTTGATTCATGGCATTTCACTATTGTCTAAAGAGCTGTATGTGACTTCTGCTCCACCCAGTATTCTCAGGGCTTATTTAAACAACACACTAAAATATTTGAGTGTGACACCACAGTGGGGGCAGGGGTGAAAGGCTCTAGGATTAGGATTCAAAATCATCTTGACAAATTGGAGGAAGAGAGCAAAATAGCACAGTGGAGTTCAATAAAAACAAACACAAGCAAAATAAATTTAGGAAGGAAAAGAAATAGGTGCATAAATATACAATGAATAGTTATTAGGTGGGTAGTAAAGCCCCAAAGAAGGATCTGGGGAATATGGAGAAGGCTAAGCTGAGTGTGAGTCAATGGTACAGCCTCTTTGCAGTATTGCCTGTGTCAGTTGGAAGTATGTTAATAACAGCTTTGTATGTTATCAGTTACACTGCATTTTTCAACACTGATGAAGTCTCAGATTTTTTTACTCTTGGGATTCAGGGAGGACAAATTGGAGAGATGGAGAGAGAGAGCAAGCAAGTGAGCAAGCAGTCATTCAACAAGGTAGATAAGAGGTTTAACAAATCAGTTGTGAAGAAGGGAAGACTGAATGGACATACAATGTGTATTTTTCCAGCAGGTGAAAGGATGCTTACACTTTATTTAGGGCAGAACAAGTAATTTTTTTATTCTTTAAATGCAAAAAGGCTGGGATTAACTATTAGAGAATTTTCTAGTAATTCTACTTGCCTACTGACACTTTTGAGACAGGTGGTAGAAATAATTTTCTTAGAGGTATTTAACATGTATCAAGTATGTGTTAGAATTTGTCTAGAAATATTTACCCTTGCTTAGAAGTAAGGAGATAGATTATGCTGACTTCTTGACTTGACTTCTCAGCCTTACATTTCTATTATATTTAATAGACTCAGTTTCTTAGATTTTTAAATGGGCTTGCTGTTAAAAGACCAATATTAATGTCTGCCCTAAGAGCCCAGCTTTGCAAAACCTTGGCAGTAGCTGGGAACTCTTCCAGACAATAGAAATTGTGGCGATCAAGGACTAAAAACTCTGGCAAAGAACACTGAATCTCAGAACCACCTGTCCAAAATGATCCATTACTTTTGCACATCAAAGAATATGGTATGGATTTTCTGATATGAAACCTCTGATTTTGCCTCAAAGCTGTCTGAAACTTTTCTGCCAAATGTTGTTTTGGATGTGAACAAAACTACATCCCTCTTTATGCCTGGGCCAAGCTGGATATGGCTACAGTGGTAAATTAAAGAGTGCCTGAGGGCCTTCCTGGGCACTAGAAATGATCTATACTGTCAGAATGGTCCCTGGGCTGCTTTTGGCCCATGACAGTTCATAGTCTGACAAACAATTTTGTGGTACTCTGCCTATTCCAGGGATCAGCCCCCAAACCATCTTTGTATGCAGCATAGCGGTGAAAAAAGGTTTGGTGGGCTAGATGTGTGCCAGTACCTGATAGCTCACCCCTGTGCATGGAATACTTCCGGGCATGTCTGGCATACCAGTAGTGACACGGGCACTGTGTCTTCATTATGAATCTGAAGGTGTACCCTCATTTATAGTTCTAATAAGAGCAAAGAGAACATTTTGACTGCAAAGATGTTGAGATATTTTAAGAGACAATAAAATATAGGTTCAAAGTAAAATGATTTAAATATGAGAAAGAGTATTTTCAGCTGGGGTTCAAGAATTTTTAAACCACTCCCTCAGGAGAGATCTAGATTTCCTTCTAAATCCAGATCAGTGCTAGCAGTCACAGAGGAAGGAAATGTTCTTTTTTTCTTAAAGATTTTGTAAAGTTTTCTGTGCCACGTTAGATATTCTCATGGCAGTGAAATCCAAGTGATTTTAATGTTGCTTTTATTAGTAATGGTTTTATTTAATAAAAAACTGCTATAGATCTCATCTATCTAGTATAAACTCATTAAATGACCAAGAAGAAGAGCTAAATCAAAATTGTTTTCCTTATAATTGATTTTATTGTCCTGCTGAATTATTTGCCTTTGGCTTACACTTTGCCAGTGTGCTGCATAGTGAAAATGGATGAACACACTAGAAAGAAATAGGTTCTTTCTCATACTTCATACCAGCCAGATCAAACTATTCCATTACTAGTCTTCTAATTTTAACTAAAAATTGGGTTATGGAGTCTCTTAGCTCAGTCTAATTCTGCCCAACACTGAAAGTCTGCTAGAGACAGCTTTCAAAAGCATTTCTCCTACTCCCAACTTATCAGGATCAACTGGCTGTACTTTTACATAAAATCATTTAGCACAAGAATTTAAAATTGAAAAGGTCTTATTTTCAAAAAGTGCCTGATGCTCAGAGAGCTGACCTGTACCTGATTTAGAGGATTGGCAGCAGAATTGGCCAGTCTGTGAGACAGCAGCAACAACCATGAGAGTGGGCTTTGATTTTTGTACTCTTTTTTCCATAGCACTTTCGATAGTCAAATCTAAAGGAACAAAACAAAGCCCCAGACTATACATTATGCAGTATTCTATGCTTTCTTTATTCATTTTGTAAGTGTATTTATAGCAATAATCTCTGTTTTGAGCTTTATTTAGTTTACTACTGATTAAAGTGTCTCTGAAATGGAAAGGAATTAGCCTTAGGTTAATTATGTATCTCCCCTGAACAAAGTGAAATCTACTTCGCTACTCCAAGCAAGGACCCACTTGCACAAAATGAGGGAGAACAACAGTGTTATCCTTGCCATTAGTTACCTGTGATGGTGCATTCCTCCAACATACTTACCTATCTGTACATATCTACAGATGAAGCCTGATGCCTTCTTAGCTGAAATCTTCCAGTTGGCCTGAGAATGCAAAGGGGAGCTGACTGCCTTAGAAACTTTGAGCAAGGCCTGCTTGCTCTTGCATCCACACTACCAGATCACTCTCTTTCTTGGAAAGGCAACTGTCTACTTGAATACTAGGTTATACAGCTATGAGTAAAGTCCTTAAACTTGTTTATTTTAATGGCCAGAAATATTAGTATTGTAACAGCAAGAAAAAAGCAAAGTATCTTCCATCTCCATAATTTGCATTTCCTTCTTTGTTGGGTTAGAGTAAAGCGAATGGCAAAATACTTTGTGATATATAATTGAATTCACATTATAGGTAACTGTGATCTCATCAAACCTTATGGGATAGAACCATCTCATGTAATTTCAGGTACCTAAGACATAAATGTTTGCATTTGAGCACCCTTTATTGTTTGTGGACAGTGTTAGGACATAATTCATTTTGCTTTAGACTGCAGTGAAGGTGTTGACCAGATCTCCATATGTTATGGGGAGTCTAGGTGACTAGCTTAAATGTAGGAGTCTCCATACCATGACTGGCTTACACAGATAGCTCAAGGCCTGGCCAGTCCCCCAAAGCTATCTCAGCCAGCCTTGTACCCTCTCTCTCATCTGTCCACACCAATTGTACTCTACAGCCCATGGCATGACAGTTTCCACCATTCTTCCACCATTGATGGAAGACTGTGAAGCAGCCATGTCATGTGCATGCGAGGTTGCCTAGTCATGGTTCTTCATGGTGCTTGGTAGTACTGGCTTGTCTGGGTGAACCAGTGAACAAAGCAAGGAGTTGAAAGCTGCATATATTTAAGAGAAAGGTAGTTTAGCATCTCTGATGATGTTGTCAGGAAGTCCATGGGTTTTAGGCTAGATGGTAGCCTATGAACTTCTGCTGGCGCAGAAGGTACCGGCATCTGAAAGCCAGACCTCTGAGGCAGTCCAGGACTTCTCTGGAAGGGCATCTTCTTCACAGGGTGTAACAACACCCCTTCTCCCCTTGTTATGGATGGGAGACCTAGAAGACACAGGAAATATGGAGGTGAACATTTTCATGTGGACGTAAATGTCAGGGGAAGAAAGAATGGCTGGGTAGAGGAATGATGGGATTCCCCCAAAAGATGTAGAATAAATGCAGCCTGAATGGGTCTGAGTTTCATCCTTTGAAAAGGTAGGGCTGGTAAGGTGCCTAAGGAGGAGGTAGGTCTCAGTGGATTGCTGGCTTTCAAAGACAGCAGTTCGTAGCACTGAGACTGATACCTTTTTCAAAAGGGAATAGAGTACCTTACAAATATTATGACTATACAATGCATGGCAGCCTTGCATGGGCATCAAATGCACCATTCCAGAGGAGACTGCTGTTTTGCTCTCCAGCTTAGCAAACACATCACGCTTCTTCTGTCATCCCCTATGCATGTCAGAAGCTGTTCTGACCCTACCTTGCAAAATGCTTTTCATCTGAAAGTCATAAAAGTTTTTTATACTGTGGCTCAGTACCATTGTCTGCTTCACACAGGGGGAAACTGAGGCATTAAGAGGCAAGATGATTTGCTTTAGATGACTCAACAGTCCAGTGACACAGACAGCAGCATTAAAATTATTTTGTGGTGGGGAGTTTTAGGTTTGTAGAGTAAGTGGGGTTTTTAGTTTATATTCAGCTTTATGCTATTTTACATAAATATCAAGAGATTCTAGGGAATTTGCTTTCACCTCTTTTCCTACAAGGAATTTAAGTGAATATTTTTCCTTCACTTTATATTAGAAGTTTTTCTGGAGATTGAAGAGAGACAGCAACAGACATTTTATTTCTCCAGCTCATCACACATTTATGTAACCAGAGTGAAATCTGTTTTCTGTTAGAAGAGAGAGGAGGGCAGAGTAAGGTTTTTTGTTTTTTTTTTTTTTTTTTTTAATGTTAACAGACCCAAAAGTTGTCTGGAAACTGTGCCAAAACAATAGCATAAAAAGAATGCATCTGGAAGTCATTAGGGAAGCTTGGAGTGGGCAGTGATTAAAGCAGGATGGAATTTCTACTTTTTTTTCCCCCTTTACAGTTTCTAAGCCAATCAAACACAACTTTAAAGCCAATAAAAAAAAAAACACCCCTTTTTAAGTCTTATGAATATGCAAGCAAGAAAATTCTCCCCCATTTGCCTCCTGAAGGCAATTCCAATAATCTTTTCTGTAATACCTCCCAACACAGTTCTCTGAACTATTTGGGAGAGTTCAAATAGCTTTACTTTTACTCTGCCTTCCCCCCCCCCCCCCCCCCCCCAGTACTCTCTGGAAAATTCTAGCTTCTTTTTTATCTTTAAAAAACAACAGCTAGAACATTATACTGGCATTGTAAAATACAGTGCTATAATTTGGCATTAAAGCCAAATCTCTGTAGAAGATTAGAAGAATCGGATTATGAATGAAGATGTATCTTTTTTTCAGTTTCTTCCACTGAGAGATCCGTTTGCCTGTGGGTAGCCATTTTCCTTCTGCAGCCATCAGTACTGAGGGTTAGGCAGCTACAGTCTCCTCCCAATAGCTCCTGCCAATGTATGCCTTGAATGCAGGGATTATAGCCAGCTAAATAATGCCAGGGTCCTCCTTTCCTAACTACCTCCAACCCCCTCATAGTACCTCCTTCTGCTTAGCATATCTGGTGATGCAAAGGTCTGAAAACTTCATCCTTTATTATTCTGATAAAGTCTAAATTTTTTTCATTCCATCCTTAACTGCCAGTAGCAGGAAATCTAACCTACTGTAAGGTCAGAATCAGCTGCAGTCAAAAATATGAGAAAGAACTTTTCTGAACTGATTTTAAAGATAAATGACATCATACAGAAACATCCATTGATCACATTTCATCACCACAAATGGCAACATTTACTGAACTAATAGGCACTGTTCCTGGTACCTGCAAAGACCATAAAGAAATGGTCTCTCACTTTATATTTTCATACACAGTGTTTGTACTGCATTCCACTGTTGGGGGTGCTATGCTTGCAAGCCTGCAGTGCTCCACTTTCTTTGTTTATAAAAAGAGAGGTGGTATTTGTGCATTATTTCCAATGCTTTTTAGTCTAAAATATGAAAACCAGTGCAAAACTGGAATGACCAGTACATTGGCTGGTGTCAGTAATGGCTGTGTTCTGCCACCGGAGTGCCCTGTGGACTTGGCCAGGCACTCAGTCCCTCATTCTGCAAGTGTCTGTGGCCAGGCAAGCATCTAGCCAAGCACAAAGGTATTGTGAGGATTTCTTAATTAACACTTGGACGAGGCTTACACAACATGAAGTGTTGCACATGTGGAAATATAAGTATTACAGCTGTGACAGCTCTACACCTCTAAAGCATATGCTGCTTGAAATGACTGCAGAACTTCAATCACAAACAAATAAATACAAGTCTAGCTCTGCAACCAAAATTTATCTGTAAGTCCCCAGAATAGTTTTATGCTGCTTATGGAATAATTAATTTTCCTGTACTCTATAGCATCATAAAGCTATGTACTAGAAAATAGAGTCAAGAAGATCATATGCTGATGTCCCATTTCTGCCATTACACCTGGCAGGAGCCCTGAAGAGTGAAGAAGGGAAAGAGGCTATGGCTACCAGCCAAGCCAGCAACCTATGCTTTACCGTGTGCCCACAGCAGCCCATGTGAGTACACAGAGGTGAGCTGTGAGGGTTGCCTGAGCTCAGGTGAGTATTTTCCATGGCTCCTGGCACCTACTTTTCACCCTGTGTCTCCTCAAGGATTATGGGAAAATCATACACGAGGATTTTGCCTGGCATTTCTGTTAGAGAAACAGCCTCCTACTGCCTTAACACAAGTCACTAGGGTGTTGCTAACAGGAATTAGCATGTATACATTATTTTGGCCTTGAGATCTCCATATGTATATTATATACATACATAAATGTATATATATTTAGCCTAAACAATCAATACTCTCCATTTAACAATTCCCAACTTCTTTTCTTATTTGAACTTTGGAGCTGCTTATAGTATTCTCTCATTTTCCTCCCTTAATGTTTTCTTTTTATTTGGCAGTTCTCAATTTTATCCAGGAACAGTGATGGGACCAATGGGTCAGCTGTTAAACTATTGCTTCCTGCTGTGAGCACCATTAAAAATTGACCATCTGGGGCTGAAGAGATTTTGCTTGAGGCCAGGAGCAGATGCAGCAGGAAAATAAACACAGCCTGCAATAGCACTGGGAAAAGGGTTTATAAGAGCCTGTTCCTATTACATATCTCTTAATTCGCTAATAAAGAACACAAAATGAGTGAAAGAACCCAAATGGGAAGAGATGTGAAAAGTACAACAGCATAAGAGGCCTGAAAACACAGGGAAGAAACTTCATTAACACTGACCACATGGGACTGACTCAAGATGTCAGAGTATTGGATTCCTCTCTCCCATGAGTAGCTCCACTGAAATCAGGAAATCTACTTATGTGAGTAGAGCATGAAGCATTAACCCATCAGGCAGAGACAAGGTTAATCTATGAAGAGGGATAGCATTTTGGGTGCTCCATCTCTATTTCAGATAAATAAATGGTAGTCAGATCTGCACCAAAGTAGGGATGCAAGAAAAAATCTTTGTGTGACTGGAAGTGGGGATCGTGAATGGTGAAGCCCAGAGGCTTCATGGAGGTGCAAGGCAAGAAGAATTTCTGCATGCCCAGATGTATTAGCCTGCAGAAACCGGTGAGGAATTAGGAATAGGAGGAATTAATTCCACACAGAGTATTGTAATACAGTGACCCCAATGCAGGCAGGAAAAAAATGAGACTTGCTGTCATCTCATGTATGCATGCTGTGGTGCACTGGCTTTCTGTTTTCTCTCACTGCTGTGCACTTTTGTTTACCCATGTGAGACAAACTACCAAGCTCATGACTAGAGTTAGAAACTGGTGAAGGAGGTAACCCTCCCAGGACAAAGAGAATCACAGGTAAACACTCATTAATGATCATTATTCTGATCAGAGTAGTTCTCCAAAGAATGATTAGGAATACGTGTTTTTCAGTTCTTTGGTAAAATCTCCAAAAGCAGCAGTTAGCATCAGCACTGGAATACAGTGGATGAAAATGCTAGCTTTTCCAGACATTGAAATAAGAGAACAGCAGCCTGAGGTGGGTGTGGGGATGTCAGAGCTTCCGAATGTTAGGAGAAAACCATAAACCTTTCCCTGTTTGCTGCTGATGCACCCTGTATACAATAGAGGTGTTTTATTTCCAACTTTCTTTTCTAGTCCTTCTTCTCACATAACATCTCTGCTGTAACCTAACCAGGTGAAATTCTCTGTGAAATTCATGTATTTCTGTCAGTAAGGAGGCAAAGCAAACACATAATTAATGTAAATGGAAGCTTATTAACATAATGGTCATTTATTCCCCAATTCTTCATGCTTTGACCTTTCCCAAAGGAAACAGAATATGTTCTGAGTAAATAAAAAAAACATTTTGCAAAGACCTTCATGTGAATTACCTTGCTGGTATCATCCCAACCTTTGTAACCGGGCGTTGTAACGATATAATTGAGTGGTTACACATATTCCTTCATCTGAGCAGAGTTATCCATTTCCTCAGGGACAGACATGTAAGCCACAAGCAACAATGGCCATTTGCCAACAGAACCAGCAGTGCTGTCACCATTTCAGAAACGAATTACCCTAGATTACCCACTCTTTTCCAGAAGTGAGATTTTCATGTCAGGACTGAGGCACACCAGCTGTGGGGACTGCTTTTTCAGTCCTGAAGAATCAGAGGTTTTCGGTCTCCATGTCTGTCAAGTGCAGATATTTGACAAGTTGAGTTATTATTTCCCTCTTTCAATGTTACTGAAGAAACCTGGAAATTACCCTTCAAAGTGTGCAGGGCAAAAGATGGAGGGAGAAAGGGAAGAAGATGCTGCAATAATGGATGTACACTCCAAACTAATTCTGTGGAGTTGGACACTTCCCTGTTATGTGGGATACAGAGACCCAAATTCTTGCTCAGAGTCAAAACAGACTTAATGTTGGAATTCAGCACCCCAAATTCTTGGTTTTCTCTATTAAATCATACTTCTTCAGAAGGAAATGGCAGATCTGGGAACCAGCCAGTGGTCAGCCATTAATCTTCCCTCCTGTTACAGGGTACAGGAAATAAGGAAATAAGGGAAAAGAAAATCAAGATGTTGAAACAAAGTGATAGAAATTTTCTTTTTCTGTGCATGTTTCTATTACACAGAACCCCCTAAATTGCTTAGCAAAAATGTTCTTACAGAAAGATTTTGGGAGAGATTCTTATAGTATGAGAGAGGATGCTTGATGCACGAGAGATGGTATTTCATTCCAGATACTGGTAAGAGACTGTGTGCATAATTAAAATGAAAATTAATTATAAACAAATTGTGCAAAAGGCAACATTTATCCTGTAAAGAAGAAGATGAAGGGAAGTGAAATGGACAAAAATGAATATTTGAACTTCCATACTGGATGAGCTGAAAAAAAAACCCCTGAGAGTTTTTCAGAAAATCTTTAAGTCAGAGGACTTTGTTTAAAACTGCAAGGGAGAGATCTGGAGAAATCATGATGTCACCGGGCTTCTAATTTGAATCTCAAAGATGACCTCAAAGTCCTGAGATCAGTGGAGTGGGAGGAGAAAGAGAAAATGAGTTAGACCCCCCCCAAAAAAAAAAGATAAAGTGTCCTCCAACTATATAAATGAAAAAGAGCAGCAGGAAAGAAGAAATGGGCTGGTAAACAGTGAGAAAGAGGTGAGTGAAAGATGAAAGAGAGAAAAGATGAGTTATTTCTAAATCAAAATCCAGGTAAGTACTTTGCTTCATTCTTCAGTAAGAAGCTTTTATTTGCTAAGAATTCAGAAAAAAATAATTTTGACACTAAAACTTAAAAGAAAAAAATCCAAATGAGTACAATCCAGGCTATTTGCACAGTTCATCTTTCTGGGTTTACCTTATCATGACACCTAATCTCTGAACTGAATATAACCCAGCACTTAGTAAGGGGGAAATATTCATAGAGCATATCCTAAGGACTTTGGAATGAGAGAAAAAAGAGATTTTTTTTTTTTTCTGTTAAAGAAAATTGTGGGGTGCACTTCTGAGTTCATGTTTGTAATTGAGTGGCTAGTGGGACAGAAACATATTTTAGTGTAATTAACGTGGGCAACTGGACTCTCTGAAGAATCTTTGCTGACACTAACCTTACTGATCATATCAGGCCTATATCCTGGAGTAACCATTGCTGGTAAAGCTACAGGAACAGTTGGATAAAAATAAGTACACCTGATAAAATGTAACCTGGGTTTAGCCAAGGGTCTGTTAACAAAGTTTTGAGACTTTTCTGTCTAAAAATCAGCCTCTTAACATAAAGGAGGCATAGATACAGAAAGCACAACAGAAACTTTATCCTTTCATATAATCCTTTCACATCCCTGAAGGTGTCCATTTGTTTAAAACAAAACACCCCCCAGAGCTTGGTTTTAAATATGGGCTTCAGCACTTAGTCTGTGAGGAACACTGATGAAGAGGCCTTGTCTCTAATAATTTGTTTTCCCTATGACAATGTTGTGTCTTCAAAGGTAGCCTTTCATTTAGTTTCAAGCAGTACCTTCCTGTCTTGATAATAAATGTACTCTGCTCTTTTTGTAGAGGACCTGCTGTTCTCACTACACAATATAGATACAGGATGCCTTGGGTAAGACTTGGTGACCAAAACAAAAGGGATGTCTTGTTCAGAGTATTGCAAATGAGCATGGTTGTGTGCTGATTTTGGCTCACTCATTTCCTATTCCACCCTAACATTTGTAAATTAAACTCCTATTTTCAGATTTCCAAAGACTGTGCCAGAGTTTATGTGATTCCTTTAATTATGGCTTGAAGTAGACCCAGATGCATTCCAAGAAACCAACAGTTACCTGGAACATGTTATTACAGTGAGACTTATGGAGATCTGCAGCTTTTGTGAAACTCCATGCAACATATCTGAAAAAGAAATTGATGAAGATAGATCTGACTAGGTTGCAATAAAGAAGTCTCAAAATACTATAGAGTCTTCTTTCAGTACCACAGTAGGTATAGCAGAATTATACTTCAGATGGAACTGCCATTTGTAAGCCTCAAAAGGTGAATAAGGAGCATTTTTCATCAATGAAAAAACCTGAGTAATTAAATTTATTTCTTTTTAAAACTATCACACATACACTTATCAGCAATATTACTTCTGACATACTGAAAGATGTTTTCAGCAGAAATACTGCAACCAAAATACCCTGAAAATTCAATACAGGGAATGCTTTCCTTAGCAGGGTCATGTGGGGTGGGTGTTCTGCAGATGTTCCTGAAATAGACATCTATTACACTGTAATTTATGTTTTGGCAACAGAGCTCGTTGAACCTGATGATTCCTTCCTATCCTGTGTTTTCCTTTATATACTCAGCACATTTGCAGATTTGGAAGTCCCAGGGTAGAGTTCATTTCTCTAAAGGTGCATATCAGCACCAAAGGAATTTGCATCTGAACTAGGCATCCTGCTGTAACAGTGAAAGGAGATCTAGGCAGTCATCGGGGAGTGGTATTTTGACATTGCACTGCAGCATGGTATCAGTACATTATCACTGAGAATCAAAGAATGAACCATAACAAGACTATTTCTGCACTGGATTTGAAATTGTCTACACGTTGGCAAGACTGTAAAGTGAGTGTGATAGCTGGCCCCCACCAAAAAAAAAAAAAAAAATTGTTTACAGTGCTTCATCCCGGAACATCAGAGAAGGAATATAGGCAGGAGAGCTCCTTCAGCAAAAATGGTAGAGACAGGGAGAGAAAGAGATGTACACCAACAGGTTGCCATATTAGCTGAAACGGTTCTAGCTTTTTCTGCCTTTTTAGCAAATTGATTTCTTTTGCAGAGTAAATGTAAATATTAATATATTTCCAAACTCCAGTTGATTTTCAATATTGACCAAAATAAGACAAACTACATACAAAAGACTAGGGTTCTAAATCAACAGAGGCATGAAGAAAGGAGTTTTGTTTAGGGACTATTTCCTGACGGTACCTACTGCAACAGGTCTACTGTTGCAGATCTGTGACGACAGAAGTGATCTTCCCTCTGTAGCTCTTTGAATGTGATCCAAGACATTTAGGCTTAGACTATAGATCCATGTAGATCACATCTTCCTTCATCACTGTGGGCAGGTGGGTGTGCTGACCTAGTGGAGCACATTTAAAGGATGTTACGTTCAGCACATGGCTGGGAGCTCTCTGGTGCTGGCTGGCAAAACTGCCTCACTAATCCACCTTAAAGAGAAATATGGACACTGTTGGCTTTTGCTGACAAGGATTCATGAGCTTTGAATTTTATTGCGAGCATCCCACTCTGTGGATTTGCTTCCTCCTTTGTCAGACTGCAGTAAAGATTGGTGGAAATATGGCTGTGCATCTACCACACATAAGTGCTGCAAAGGAGAGACATTTGTGGCTCTGTGCCAGTAACAAATGGAAATATGGCACACATGAAATGTTTTTGATGGCAAACCCATGGCTGAAACGCATGCAGTTCCTTAAAGAGTTATGTACTTCCTCTAGTGCCTTAAATGTCCTTGCAACACATTGTCCTGGACACCAAATGATTGCTGTACACTAAATAGCATGAAATTACTCAGATAAGTAAGAACAGGAACATTCAGTGGCAAGTGGGAGAAACAGCTGCTCTATCTTTGACCTGTCAGTTTTGATCCCTGAGGGGAGGGGATGAGGAGGTTTACAAAAATCTCCTTGAAAGATAAGCCATGAAACTACAATACGTAATGCTGCTGCCTGTCATATTCAAGGACTCAGTAGAGGTATTGACATTGTAGCACATTATAATTTTTCTTATCCTTCATGTGTATTTAACTCCCTATTTATTCACAATTATCTGTTCCTTTCCTCTCCCAGTATAGGGTCTACATAGGTAAAAGACTCTTAGTTCTTTCCCTGCTAACATCCCTCTTTCTCCACAGGTGCCAGCTATCCTTTTTTCCTCAGATTGACTAATTGATTAAGTTAAATTTCTCAGCCTGTATTTATCCTGATATTTACTGGTTTATTTCAGGTCTATAACAGGATTAGTACTGCAAAGATCCCATAATTTTCTAGCTGTGTCGCCTGGCCCGATAAAAGATATTAACTAGTCTATAAACCTTGTTTCATAGATGGCTGCATAACAACACTTTTTGCTCTAAGGAATCAGAATAAAGCTGTCAGCCTCATTTAAAATTTTAAAAAGTAGCTACATTGAAAAAACCCAGGGAGAAAGAAATATTAAGTATATCATTAATTCCCTCCATCCCACTTGATTGTCATAAGATTTTTTAAGAACATTCACATCTCAGGCAAGACCACCTGTAATCCCTCAGGAGACTGTCAGTTGTTGTGTAACTGTGAATCCTGTGAATGCTTTGCAAAGCTTTAAGCTTTATTCTGCAGCTTCCTCTATAGTAATAATATTCAGGGTCATTCTTGTTCCCTCATGCCCCATTAATGATCATTGTTTCTAAGATTAAATAAACAGCTGACATTTTCATGCCAATAAAGCAACATATTTTTTCGTTCACCAGTTTAAATATTAACAGTGAAAAGGAGTGCCCAAGAAAAGGGTAGTGAACTGTTGCCTGTCCTACCAACTCATTTTTGTTCTGGGAATAAAGAGTAGTTGAATAATGGTCCATTGCAGTCAAGTGAGATGAAGCCCTTTCCTGCAATGCTGTTATCCTCTGGAGTCAGTAGGTGGGTCCAGGTGGCACTAGGCAACCTGGTGGCCTTCATTAAATTCTGTTGTGAAATACAAGTGGGTTTTTGTGACCCTCAAAAGGTAGGCTTTTCCTTTCCTTTGTAGGACTTCAGCATGCTTTGCTACCTTGTGCAGAGGACTGGTGGCAGCTTGATTCCGTCTTGGTGAAGGGGCATTAAATCTCTTCCGCATGAGGAAATGTATGTCAAAATGATGACACAATCAGTAGCTCTCTTTACTTTGAGGGAGCTTTTACACTTCAGCGTGCTATTCATCAGTTATTTTGGGAACCAGAGGGGTAATAACTGTGATGTCTGTAAAATCCCCTGCCATTCCTGAGAAAACAAAACGCTAAGGTGAAAATATTTTTCCTACACTTACACTGTGAATTCTAATGCTGCCAAGAGATATATGATAAAACACACCTTGGTAACAAATGTAAGGCCTTCTCTGCTCTTAGGGTGTTTGGAAAGCAGCATCTTTTCTTTTCTCTTGTACATTTTTCCTTTCCCAGACCCTGTGACTTCTGTTGTCAGTTATGCTTCTGTACTGCCAGCCTGAAACCAGTCCAGCAGCTGTCTCAGTCCTTTGCGCCCAAAACTCACACTCTTTCTCTCCCTCTCTCTCTTTTGTAAAGCAATGTTGAAAATACGTTTTGAGCATTGTTTTTAGTGAAGTCCCCAGAGAAAGCTGACGTGTCGCTCAAGCCTCCATATTTAAACCTGGGGATTTTTTTCCCAGTTGCACAAAGTTGAAGGGAATGTGCTCCAGTTTTCTGATGCTGAACATGCGCTGCTGAATAAAGGTCTTCTAAGCTCATCTCTCCTTAACAGGAGAGAAGATGAAGGCGGCATGTTAGCAAGCCAGGATAAGCAATGGCCTACCCTCAGTGTGGGATTTAATGAAACATTTGAAAGCTAGTAGAAAAGAATGTAGTATGCCATTCACTCAACATTTAAAATTTGGGCTACATACTTTTTTTTTCAATACTTTCTTCAGCCCAAGATGGAGCCACTGTAACATGTAGGACAGAGTTCAACTCACCTACCTTGAGATTTTTCAAAGTCAAATATGTATGCAAGAACTTAGCACCCTAAAAGGCACCTTTTGAGAGGGAGTATCTTAGATGCCCCCTGTCCAATAAAGGGGACCATTTCTCTAGCTTTTAGAAACTAAGGCTGATGAAGCCCCTTGATAGTTCTTATGGATGATTCATGCTTAGCAGACACATGAAGTGAGTTTGGTCTGACAGCTTTACAGCAACACTTCACCTACCTTAACTCTAAATGTGACCCACCCCATGGTACTTGCTATCAATTTCTTCAGTGGCCTTTACTGCAAGATAGAGGATGTTTCTGTTATGCCTCTGCTTCTGGTCTGTTTAGAAAAGAGGGAGCTGTAGCTGTTGCTCCAAACTAGCTTTATTGAACTGGAGAATGTTGAACTTAATTGATGTGATGGATATAAGGCTGACAATTTCCAGCTTAAACTTGTCAACAAATCATTTAAACCTATTTTTTCATGTGCCATCATTTACAGGGTTAAATAGCAAGTCCACCTTCTGATGTTCATCTTCCCTATATGATTACATAAAGTGACATGTGATTGGAATTATGGCTTTTTGTTGTATGCCCAAAACTTTGCCCTCTGCATCCTTAGTTACAATCACACTGCTATTATCCTACTTAATGTCTTATCTAAATGAAAGCTGTTTATTTTTGGTTAATGAACCTTAGAGAGAATCAGGGTAACAAAAAATGCTAATGATAGTCACCAATAGGCTGTGTTTTAGGTGACAATAGTGATCTGAGAAGTTACATTATTTTTTTTAATGACAGTTCTGAAAAGCTTCACACATTAAATTTCAACCAGATTGAAATTTATATATATATACAGTTACCTGCAGCATTTCTGACAACAGAAGAATTTCTTCACTATTATAAGGTGGGAAACATTTTAATTCCTATCTCTGGAAGCTGAGGAATGAGAACTTGCTTGCCAGCTTGTCACATATGCACCATCTTAAATATTATAAGTTATCAAGCAAATTATATTGGAAATCATATTTTAATCCCTAACTTATTTGGTCAAAATGTTTCATTATTATGTTTCCATTATAGTATCATCATTTACAGTCCAATCCTGTACATTTTGCTATTCCATCTCACTATGAGAATATTTAACTGTTTCTTTTTCTCTACTACTTCTATGGCTTTTTGTGTAATGTCTCCCAGATATACAGTAGATTAATTTCCAGCCAATTCTTCTCCTAAAGGTGCCAAAGGCCTGTCTTGAATCTTTTGTTAACCTTTTGCTGCTGTAAAGCACTTTCATATCTATTGGTATTAGTGCTCAGTGATTTTCTTCTACTAGGTGTCACATGCTTTAAGTAAGTTCTCACAGAAAGAAGTGATAGTAGCCTTACACCAAACCTGATATTTCTACTGCTTCAAGAAGACTAAAATTTGCCAGGCTTCCTGCAGAGTGACCGCGTAGCACTCTAGTATGAATTGCAGTCCTAGCTTAGAGGAGCAATTTAAATCCAGCTAAAATAAATGTTAAGACATGAGCACTTCACTGTTTCTATTGACTTGCTACCTAGAATAATTGGTCCATGATAAATGTAACTCAAGCTACCAATGAAAATAATGTTTTTAATTGTGTTGTCAGTCTGCCTTAGTTCCACTGCAATTTTAAATGGCAAAGAAGTATGGTCTGTCCTACCTTAAATCCACAGAGAAATGCACCTTCATTAGGATTTTCTTCATCAAGTAGCTGTCCTTTAGAGCACTAATACTGCAAATGAAATGAAATTAAATTAAACTGCTTCTGTTTGCCTTGTTCCCTTCCCTGGAGGTAACTGCATCACTGTATGTGTCAAGCACAGGAGAAATCTGGAGACTGATACAAAGGCAGAGACTCAGCTATAGGGCAGACTGTGAACACAGGTATGGGAAAACCTGTAAGCATTATGCAATTAGAGGCTTCTTAGGCCATCACATGAATATATCCTCTATGTAAATTTTCCTGTAGATCTCAGACCTGGGGGTTCTCTACTGCAATACATTTCATCGTGCAGTGATCTTCCATGAATAACTATAATTCACTGTATTATAAAATGAAAAGGACTGCTGTCCCCCCAAAACATGGTACTACTGGGGCATATACTTTCATACTGTGGAGCTGGATGAGCAGAGAACAAAAAGAAGTCTACAGAAATATGACCTCAAGAGAAAGAAGTTGCAAGGAGCCTCTCTTTTAGGTGGTAGGACTGTGACTGTTGAGCTCTGCACAAGCCATTCCACCTTCTGAATGGAGGGGAAATGAGACAATGCAGCTGGTATTTGGATTGGAGATGAATGAGCAAGATGCCTTCTCTTAGTGCTCCTTGCACAAACCTACTACCAGACTCACTGTGCAAGTTGGGATGCTGTTCACCCTCATTGCTTTTGAAAACTTCAGCACCTTTTCTCCCAGAGTGACTTCATCTCTTACAGCATAGGAGGGACCGCTGACTTCACTATAGCTAGGCAGAGGAGTTTATTTTTCCCAGCCACAATCTTGCATTTTTCAGGCATGCTAAAATTCATTTGAACCAGAGAGGGAAAGAAATGAATCCTAGAGGCAATTGTGCAAAGCTCTATGTTTTAAACTTCTCTGCATTCTCTCTATAGGCCAACAGCTCTGCATTTGCTTCATTTTATATGAAACTGATGAAATTCATATGTAGCTCCTCCAGTTAGGTAAGTATTTCCATAAATGCAACAGTAATTAAATTCAGCTATTGGCAGAAATGTAGAAAGTGAAATGCTGCCAAAATAACTGACTTTGCTATACTGTAAGTTTAGCCTTTCACAAAGGAACAGAGTTTGAAAGCCTATGGAATAGCTTCATATTTCACAGCTTTAAAAGCACTTTAATTTTAGCCTGAGAAGATCGTTTGTCTCCTGCTTTATATACATTCAATGTCCATATCAGTGGTCCCTATAGCAGTTCCAGAACTGGCTGTCTTCAGTATTAGCCTAGCATAGACTATAGGCTGTTTAGCATAGAGGTTACTGCAGTCCCTATAAAGCAAAGCCAACTGCAAAATCAAACTAACATCTAATCTAGAAATGTGACTTTTGTCTAATGCAAACAGACCTACATGGAAAATATTTCCTAAGTGCTTTGCTAAAGCAAGGCAATGATCTGTGGGATGAAGATGACAGGGAATTATCTGAAATTAAAAAATGCAAGCTGAGGTAAGAGAAGCGACGTGGCTGTCAGTAACAACAGCTATTTAGGATCAACCAGAGGAGTTCAAGCCTCAGCCTCGGCATGCCAAATAAAGTTCTTCTAAATGATAGAGTGGGAATTCCAAATAGACTCTGGCCAGTCTGCTCAGATCTCACTGGACCGCAGCGCGAGGCATGGCAATTAGGCTCGCCAAAAAAATGGCAGCAGTGGGGATCTCCCTCTTCTTCAAACCTTTATTCTTCCATGTTTGGGTAAGGGGCATGTTTTACTCACTTAACCTATCTTCATATAAATGTCACTTCACTCATGCAACAAGGTGGAACGATTCTTGTGTAGGCAGCACATGTATCATAACAGTCTCTTGTAGCTGGTTTACCAGATGCTTTAAGGAGTTCTTAATTTTTAATTACTCAGCAGGCAATATGGTACATACCTCATGTGAACCCACTAAGTCCAAGCCAAGGACTTATTCTGATTCCTGTGTTGTGCAACTTCTCAAGCAAGACCAGAGTTTCCTATCATGATTTAAAAAGCAGGTAATTAGTCACAAATAATAGGAAGGAGGGCAGACTTATTCCTTTTATTAACATTAAAAAAAAGGGTGCTCAGTAAGGCTGTCTTTCAATTTTCTCTCTCTCTATATGGAGAATATATGTTCACAGAATTCAAATATAATTTAAAGATTGAAGGTTTTATGTGAACTTTAAGAACAATAATAATAGATGGAAAGCAAAAGAGATGGAAATAAAGCAGCTGAATCTAACTAAGGCAGACTTTAAAAGCAATGTATTCTCCTCCAGTTTCTCTGGTAGAAAGAAACTAAAATTAGTGGGAATCCAGAAAAGCTGTAAAAGAGAATAATAACACTGCTTCATGCTCCTCCTTCTGTCTTCTTCTAAGAAATGGCTAATTCTTAGTCCAATGCCATGAAACTAACATAAGAACTGATCTTTCCTTCAAGACAAGCAAGGATCGAGCATTGAGTGCCTTGACTCTGGCTATAAGGATATATGACTTACATGCCATCCTTGAACTTTACTTGCAGATTTTGTATGACAATTATTTCTCTTTTGTTATTTCGGGCCATATTCCAACAAATATGTGCTGTCAGTCAGAATGACCTTTGTCTGAAGTGCTAAGAACAAAAAACTGAGAAATAAAATTTTTATGAGAGCATGTCCTAGGTATTTGCATAGTCCTATAAATACATGTGTGTCTGTACTTATAATTATGTGGGTGCATGTCTCCTTTGTGCTGGTCCCTACTGAATAGACTATGGAACAATCCATTTTCCATAGGCGACTCTATTTAAAGAAGTTAGGGAAAGAAATGCATCTTTGATAGCAAACACTGAACCTTCATGGGAAGAATTGTGAACTGGTTTCTTGTCCATCCAAAATTAATTGACTAAGCAAGAAGCAGGAAGGCCATGCAGTCTAAATAAACTGTACAAGGCTGAAATAATGACTGCACCAGAAACAGGTCAATTGGTGGTCCAGAACATTTCCTGTGCTGTGAGAATGTCTAGAATCAGACTAGAACATTAAATTACAAATAATTCTGCTGCTAATTATTGCAATTTACCACATTTTGAATATGTGGTCAGTCTTCTCCTTCCAACACTCCACAGCTGCTGCTTACTTAGCCACTCATATTTTCTTTTCACAATTCCCTAGCAAGAGGCACACAACGGAGAGAGCTGAGGGCTGCTTTGAGGCAAGCTACAGTGGTAGGCAGATTGCAGAGGGAGCGGGTGCCACATGCACTCCCTCTGAGCTCTAACAGACTCCCCATTGCACAGTTTCTACTGGGAAAATGTTGCTGAATGCTGAAGAAACAGACTCCTGCAAAATAGTTTTGACTTTTATAGGAAAGAAGAGTTTTCAGATGAGGAGGGGAGTGGAGAGGAATCTTGGTTACAACTACCTTCCCTCCTGAAGCCGGTCAATTCTACCTTCATGATGTCTACTCCAGTTTTTGTTGTTTTAGGCCTGTAGCAGGACAGATTTTTAAAAAATTTCCTCCTTACTAGACTGCTGGATTTGGCATTTATTGAAAGGGTAAGGGCCCACCCAATCAGCCTGCTGGGACCTTTCCCAATGAAAACACCTCTCTGCTGCAAGCCTGTAATCACTTGCAAGTGAGTACATGGCTGAGGAAACAGGGGGAGAAAGGAATTCCTCCAGATTTTCCCTTTTGCAGGTTTTCATTAAACTACACCTGTGTGTGCTCTGTTTATTCAAACATTTTCGTTTCATGCAGTAGAAGGGGGCTGGCCATGTGTTTGTAGAAGTAGTTTGCCACAACAGCAACATGTAGTCATTCTTTTTTCCCCTTTTATTAACAGAAAAATCATTACTCTCTTCGTGGTCCTCATCCCAGACAGAAATGTGTGGATGAGAAGCTAATCCACAAGCAGGAGCTGTATGGCCAGCACATTCCTCCAGGGTACAAAGGGGCTGAGGAGAAGGCACCAACTGGGCTCCAGCTAAGAAAAAAAAAAAAAAGAAAAAGAAAAGATGCTAGAGCTCTGCAGACAGAATTTGGAGCTATTTTCCCAGCTACCCATACCACTATTTCTCCCCTGCTTCCAGGTTATCTTGTTCCCAGGGGCCGGGACTATTCAGCAGAGCCCATGGCCACGCTGGTGCTGATGGCTGGCCCGCTGCTAGAACTGTGCCTGGAAGGAAGTGAGGATCACCGAGAGGAGAGGAGTTGGTCCTGCTTCATGCAGCTTTTCCTGAATTTCTTTCACTGTCCTTAGAATGGGGTGAAGAAAAATTATGCAGCTCAGTAACTGCTCGGTTGGGCTCCTCCCTCTGTCCATCCTCTCCCCACCCCCCCTTTTTTTTTTTGGTGTCCAGCCCACTGACTACGTGGACACTATGTGGAGGACAGCCAGGGCAAGGGACACAGAAAAGCACGGCCTGTGTCAGAGATTTTCTCCCTTTTCACAGAGCTATCTTGGCTCTAGCAATTCTTCTCACAGCTCTGCATTTACCAGGGGAAGAGAAAGAATTTAAGGAATAAAGCTTCAAATGGGCATTTATCACACTGAAGCAGTGATTTGCTGCATCTTCAGCCTCAAACAATTTCAGCTTGACTGTGTGGCAGGAACATTTTCTTAGCATCATTTCTCATTTCTCCCTTAGCCCCTAATCCCTTAGACAGTATCTCTGGGAAACTCGGATCATATCCCAGTGCTGATAAATCCTGCTGGTTAATTGATGCATAGCTTTATGTAGTTCAGTTTACCCAAGGTGAGAGATACCTTGGGAATCAGCCTGGCCCTTAATCATAAACGCACACAAATCTCTGTGAAAGTTTAATGTAGAGGTTGTGTTGCACTAAAAGCATTTTCAATTGTTACTGTCTGTTCTTTTGGCTTAGTCTCATCACCAAAAAATGTATGTGCTGCATGCTGAAGTGAGAAATGCATGTAATGTGTATAGGAATCTCAGAGTGCTTGGAAATTGTATTTGGAAAAGCAAAATATGAGTGGGAGTGGACTGTGGATGACTGTGGAGCATGAATCTGTGACGAGGGGATTATGCCAAGAGTTTGTTGGTGTGGTGTGGAAGACAACAGAGCCCTCCAGCCTGCTGAAGATTTGTCAGAATGGAGGTTATTGTCTTCAGGATGTTTGGTGAAATATTTAAGGGATTTAAGAAGGTGCCAAGAAGGAAGAACAGTGTAATGGTTTGGCAAGTATCTCAGAGAGAACTGATAATGTGCTATCAGATGCAGGGGCCTTTTGGTGCAACTCTGGGAGTATCATCAGGCTCTGGGGGGAAAAAAGTGATTACCAAATAACAGCAGAATTTTCTCAGAAATTGTGAGAAAGGGCAAAAACAGGTAGAGGGAAGGAAAGATGTTTCAAGACATCAGATTCTCTCTGTCTCTGTAGGATATCCCTGCAGCAGTGAAAATCAGAAGCATTCAGCCCTGTACCTATGGCTGCTTTGTTTCTTCTGGGAAGATAAAGCCAATAGGGTATCTTCATCAGGGACCCACTTTTGTCTAATGTAAGCAGAATTTGCTTCTCAAACTGAAGTGAACTTAGGATTTAGGGCCACCGGATTTTCTTAAAAGATTCCTGCCATGGTTGGTGGAATTGTGTGACCTTCCTGCTCTGAAATCCTCCTGCAGCTGTTCCTCCATACTTACCCCAGGTCACTTCTCTTTGCAGCTGGGGTAAGCTACCTCAGGGAGCACTCATGTATGAAGAGGCTGATGCCTTTTCCACTGGGGAAGCGGGACACCCGTACCAAATGGATCAGTCCTTGAAGAGGTCCCACCCACCTTAAGCTCCTATAAGGAAAGTGGAGAGAGGGCTGGATGCAATTCCCTGGATAGCTGATAAATGCAGACTATAACGAAATAAATGCTTGAGGAAGGCAAGAACGTGAGAGAGCACATAATAGAGATAACAGAACTCAAACTGAGAGGAGTAGGCAGTGGAAGGGAAGGGAAGAGAAAATGCTGGAAAAATGCAGAGGCCAGTATTGGGGGAGACCAGCTACATTACAGAGCTGCTCCTGGGAAGTCAGCCAGAGTGTCTCTGTAGGAGTCTTCATCTCTCTCTGACTGTAAAACAGTGCTAAGGCCTCACACAGCATCCAGTTAATGAGCTTAAAGGGTGGTAATGGGAACATCGACTCAGATACCATCAGATATCATCAAATCAGTTCCCCTAGACTGAGCCAGAATGGAAGTTACTGGATGGAGATTCAGAGGTCTCCATCTCCTTCCCTGTAAAGCCTGATGGCTTTCATTAACCCCAAACTATCCCTAGCTTTTTGTACTTTTCTTTGTGCTTCAAGGGCAGTCTAGGAGAACAGTTACTTTCTAAAATTCTTCTTTTTACTTTTCTAATAATATCGCTGCTTCAGATTTTTACATTTATTTTTATAACAGTTTTTCTGAGATTTGGGAAATCAGAGAGATCATATAAGTTGATTTATTGTTCAGGACCGCAGCTGCTGTTCTTCCTTAGAAGATCCTGCTGACCTCCGCTGGAGTTTTGCCTGCAAGGGCTGAAGAATGTGAATTAGCAAATTGGTCAGAGAAGCCACAGAGGGGTAACACTGGTGAAATGTTCCAGAGTTTGCAGGCATCTGAGTTAGTTACACACTGCAAAGACAGCTCGTAGACTGAAGACCTGTGCTTTATTATTGGTATGAGCCTTGGGGCAAGTCAGGATGCATAAACAGCCTGTCAAGTCTAGATTCAAGAAAAAGGCACCAAAATTTTCTGTGGCTAAATCTTCTGAACCTCTAAAAGCAGGGACACATTCATAAAGCATTTTGATATCTCTAGCATACTGCTGCAAAATATAAATACTATTATTCAAGTAAGTTTTGTGTTGAGCCTTTGCCACAAATCAGAAAATAATATTTTGCCTTTTTTAAGTATATTTTAAGTTTTATTTATTTTAATATTTTAAGTAATATTTTTAAGTATTGTGAAGCTTTTGCTGATTTTCAATATGAATTCATCAGCTGATTCTTGGAGTGGTTTTTTTATTTATTTCTAAATACCACTCACTTATTTTAGTACCATATCATCACAAGGTAGTTCATCTGGTAGGATCAGCAGAATGGTATATTGTACTGATCCTCTCAGATGCTGGATAGCACTCTGCAAGTATTACAATATTACAACCACAAGGCCTTTCAGTATTCAACAGATTTCCGATGAACAGCCACACATTCATCTGCAGACAAAATAGTGACAGCTAGCAGAAAGAAAATGCCATTAAAACCAGGGCATTGCAATACAGAATTGCAGGTGTGTGTCTCCTGGAGACTAGGAGCTGTAATGTCCTGGGAGTGCACAGCTGGAGGCAACACCTAAGCTTGGGTTGTGAAGCCTGCGGCAAGTCCTGGTACCTGGTCCCTCTGATTCCCTGTTTTCAGGCTCCTGGTCCTGTTGTAAGGTAGGTTGAAGGCTGCTGAACACCCTTCTGTCAGGCATGGTACTGCCCCTGTACTCCCACTGTCCATCACCCTCTCCTCTCATGGCAGGCACTTCCCAGGATGGAGCCCAGGCCTCCTGCTCTGACTTTCATGCTGCCACTCCACTTCTACCTCTCTTCCTACAATCAAATCCTCGAAGCCTCTGAATGTCATTCCCTTTCCTGTGATTCCTGAGCCCCTCCTTGAATGACCGAGTCGGTCTTCTTGGTTCCATCCATTTCACAGAGCCTGGCGATGAGGGTCCAGCAGTCCCCTGGGTCAGAAGAAACAATGGTGTCAGAACTTAATAGCTACATACAGGCAAATCTGAGGTCATGTCTGATTAAATGGAAAACCTTTACCCCAATATTTGGCTGTCTAAATTTTGTGTAAAGTGTGTTGGCATATGTTTGTGTGTGTGTCTTTCATGTATATGAGAGACAAAGAGCTGAACACCTCTGGAAGATATTTGCTTTGAGACTCTGCATCCCCTACTGTATGTGAATAAAGCCTCTAAAAAGAAGCCTACAAATGCTGGTTCTGTTCTGAATGATAATCTAACTATTTCTCTTGCAGAGAAAAAATCTGCTATACATAAAAACATCTATGTTTTCCTAGGCACCATATGTGAGAAAATGTATTTGCACCATAGCATTTGTATGTCCTAAATATCTGCAGATAGCAGTGCACTTATACACTAAATGTAGATTTAGTAGATAAAGACTTGATATGAGTATGTGAACACCTGCCAACTACAATAAATATTAATGGTTGTTTGACCTTGTCTGGCTCACGTATTATTTCTGAAATGCCATGCACCACCTCAGCTTCAGCTGTAGTTCATCATTCTGCTCCCCACCTGAAATTCCTGTACTGGATCAGAGATATGCAGAGATATGAAGTGTCTTGTCCCCAGCTTTCCCAGGCTCCTACCCAACGCACAGTGGGGACAACCCACAGAGCAACCAAACCATCCTCAACCAGGATGTGCAGGTGCTGTGCCTTCTAGCTGCTTTCTGGGTGAGAAATCAGAGATGTTTAATACCAGGGCAGTCAGGACTAGGGTAAGGCAAATATTAAAACCCAACATAAGAAAGGAAAATCAACAAACCTGGAGGGTCAAGAATTACCCTTAGCAGGTTATGATGATGGAGGCATGATAAAGGGAAGGAAGGTGTGAAAGCTCATTAGCAAAAGAGGGCAATGAGCTGACGGAAGGCATGAGCAGTGTGCAGAGAAGTCTGCTGAAGAGGGTTCAGGTAGTGTGAAAGACAATAATCAGGGGAAGAGTGACATAGGCAGAGGAAGAAACAGGTCACAGTTTCAGCATTGCAACATAAAAAATACCGTATGTAATATGACAAAAATTGTCATCTGAAGATCTCCCAGATGTGGGTTATTCTTTGTGACTCTGCTTTTTGTGAGCATAGGTCATTCAAGGGTTGGCAGGGTACAGCATATATTCTCCAATTCTCCAGCATGCAGCAGCATAGTACAGACCAAAGCAACTTCTCCTCTCCCAAGTTCCGAGGGACATTCCTGTTGTTTATTAGGAAATCTCAGCTGCCATTGATACCTATCCTGCTGAAGGTGCCCAACACCCTTGGGTGAGGTGTGCAACGTAGGCGTTCCAGCTGGGATCACTGTGCTGACTGTCAGCGAGGCCGTGGATGCTGTGGCAAAACAGCGCATCTCTTTCCAGGCAAGGCTTTCCTCCGTCTGTGGTGCTTATGCCAAACTCATCCATGTTGGCCACAGCCTGCGCCCAAGGAAATCCAGAATGTTGGAGCCAGCTCTCATGGCTGGTGCCCAGTCCTCCTCCCTTTCAGGCGGAGGAGCTCCAGCGTGTCCATGGCGGGGGGGGGGGGGGGGGCTAGTTTCGCGCAGGAGGGACGCAGGCAGACAGGCAGGCAGAAAAGCAGGGGAGGGACAGGCTGCAGAAACTGACGGCAGTGTTCACCCTGCTCTGAGGTCTTGGCGTTCATGCCGCATGGAAAGAAAAGTATTTCACTTGCCCCCCGACTCCCCTCAGTCCCAAGTAAGCTAAGGGTGGGCTTGCTTTCATAGCCAATTTTTTTTTTTTTTTTACTGATAATGTCAGCTGGATCCTTGTATGATTTACAGCTTCTGGCTCCCTTGCTTCCCCAGTAGCAAGGCAGCAGGCTTTTCCATCTCTTTCCAGGCTCCTCCCGCCTGACATTTTTCCTTTAATTTTGATGGTGACCCATTTCGCTTTGACAGGACTCACTTTGGCATATCCAGAAAATTTCGGTAAGGGTTGACTTAGGATACCTAGTCCTCATTAACCCTTTAAAGTAATTTAGTGCAACTGAGCTAGAGCATGGCTTTGAATGGAAAATGTATCTGATTATTGTAAGGACTATAGCTTTGAAAAATATCAATCTTTTCTTGCTTCTCCCATGGTGAAAAACTGGTGATAGCAGCAAAAATGTGTTCTAAACCTTCAGTGGGACCTCCACAAATAAATCTGACTTGAAAACATGGCCCAAAGACTATTTGCATAATAAATTCAGCTCAATTGATTGTTTCATGAATTCCAGAGTTTTAACTCCAAAAATAAGATGGGGAACTGCTGCTTTCTTTAATAAACCCTTACTGAGTACAGCACAGCCTCAAACTTATTCATCTGAGAGTGGAAGAAACCTCACCATACCATTATTTTCAAAACCTCTCTACTTTATTTTTAAGTCTCTTTTTCATCTAGTCTTTTTCAGTATAACAACCACTCTGTATTACAGGGTGTATCCAAATTCAGAGAAATACTTCTGGCCAATTGTTTTTGAGGAACTTTCCAAAGGACTGTGCTGCTCTGTTTGGGAGACTGAGAGTGCCACGTCGCTCCCTAGTTTTAAAGGCTGAGAAAACCATCATGGTTACTTTTGCAGTTCTTGATGTGGTTCTGGGTGGTAACTTCCGATGGCCAACATTGGTTTTTTCCCCTTGGCTGCAAGGATATGCCATAATTGCACTTGCTGCGTCAACTACAGCGCACTCTAAAGTGTAAAACTGGATCACAGGGACCATCTAGTGTTCTCAGCCTGCACCCACCAATGCAATGCCTTTTATCTGCGTAACAAAGTTGTTAATGTTCTGCAGTCTCCTGGGTTAAATATCTCTACTTCTGTTTGGTTTTTTTTTCTTTTTTTTTTTTTTTGTTTGTTTTGTTTTGTTTTGTTTTGTTTTTTTGTTTTGTGTGTTTTTTTTTTTTGTTTTTTTTTTTTTTTAACCCTTTGGGGCTTAAAAAGCATTTCTGAAACAGAAATCAAATACTGCTTGAATACTATGGGTCAGCACAACCACCTTTCAACTGTTCTGATTGATAAAATGGTAAAGGTATTTTTGAGTGGTGTTTTTAGTTGTTCTGCTCTGAAGAAAATGAAAGCTGTGTTTTTCAACATATTCACAGAGGATCCGTCACTACTTTTCAGCTAATATTTTTTAAAGCAAGGTGGAAAAGATGTTGAGTGTGGCAAGAAAAAAAGAATTTGACTTCAGAAGGTCCAAAGTTTCCATCTTCAATAAATGTATCTTCAAGACTCTCTGAGACCATCCAGCGGCTGCCATTCCCTGCACAGCAGCCCGTGCTCCTCTCTGCACTAGGTGCTTGGAGGGCAGCAGCTGAGACATCTGGGCAGGAGGATCAGGACACTCTGTGCCATAGAGCTGAGCAGGAGGCCAGTGGGAGAGAGACGGTGCTGCCAAGAGATTTAGGAGTGACAAAGCAGAGAATTAGGATGCTCCCAGGTCAGCTGAGGGATGGAGGAGAGAGAGGATTTCTGACGTGCTGGAGAAAAGATGGAGGGGAGCAAGGCACAGCTGCAAGCTGGGCTCATGAAAGGGAAGATGAGGGTGGAAGTTAGAGCTGTGAGGCAGGGCTGAGGGTGTCAAGGCTGTGCTTGCTACGTACCTCATCCCCACCCACACATCTGTAACAGGAACCCTTGGCCAGGGGACAAGCACAGGCTGCTGCCCTTCCCCTCCACCATAGGGTACTGCCTCTCCCCTCCCACTCTCTTTTGGCAGTCAGAAATTTAGCCCCTCAGAGGGTCAGGCTTCTGCAAAGAACTGCAGGTTTGGGGAGAATAGATATTCTAAGAATATAGTCAGCATTTATGGGTTGATCCCAGGCGGAAGTACAGTAGTGTCTCTTTCCATGTTTGGACACTTTAGATTACATCCAGAATTTAAAAGGTGAATGGGACAGAAGGTTTTAGTAAATTGTGCTAACTTGCCAAAATCCCAGGGCTATTTCATCCCACTTGAAAAGAAAAATAAAAGAGGTGGAGGGCCTTAAGGAAATCTAGGGGTTGACTCTATCTTAGTTTGCATCAAAAGAACATCTAGAGGCAATGGAGGGAGGGAAGGAGGGAGGGAAGCAGGAACATACTCCCCACAATTCTGATTAATGGGATTCTGCTGCACAGCGTTTTGTCTGGGTGATTTTTTTCTCTGAAACAAGAAGCCTTTGCATGATCATAAGAGTTTGTGAAAGTGTTTTGATTCACCAAATGGTTTGGCTTGCCAAAAAAGGAAGAAAGAACTGGCAAAATATCTGAAAAAAAGAGGAAAAAAATCATTCAGTACTTCAAAACGAAATGTATTTCAAACTGTACATCAAAATTTCCTCATTTTAAAGGAATTTTAGAAATGTCCAAAACCTAAATAAAACATTTTATGTCATATCAACCTAAACATTTATCCAAATTAAGAGGAATTCTATGCAGTACTTTTCATCTTATACATCTATGCTTGCACCTCAGCTTCCAAGACTAGATGTAAGCCCTGCTCATGTGTTGATTCATTGATAGAATGAAAGCCCGGACATGTCCTACTGACCCACAGTTGATAAGAAGGACTAAGGCAGGAAGAAATCTGTGACTTACTCTAAAAGAGTCTCTAATCCATGGACCAGGACAGCAAGGCATAGCCTTTATCCTGCATGGGATGGAACAAACAGTACTAGGAACAGTTTTAAGCAATATTTTTCTAAAGGGTTAAAATCTTGCAAGAGTATTAAAAAACAGGTGTTGTGGTTTTTTTTTTTTTTTAGCTTTGTGAAAGTGAACTTTTCTGAACCTTTACCATGCCAGTACATGCTCTTGAACTGGGATACTTACTCTAGTTAATTGAGATCAAGAGATAGCTTTCATTCCAAATGAAAATGTTGGGTTCCATAATCATCTTCATAGCAGGATAATATATTTCATTAAACTTAACAGTAAACACATTAAGATATTATATAGTCTTACTGTAGACAATGTCAATGTCTCCACTATATGCATTTGACAAGCCACAAATTATGCTCCTTAACTGCAGCACAAAAATGAGTGAGACCCCATTAGTGATGTGTGGGCTAGCAGAAATACTTGAGAGTTCTTTTAGAAAAAATGTTGGGAAAATTAGCAAAGTTTTCCAAGACCTGTTGTAGAAAAAAATGTAGGAAAAATTAGAATAACCCCAGTAAAATACTTTTCCTTAGAATGAAAAATTAATTTATTTAGAAAGTAATGTTCAATTCTTCAAAATTATTTCTCTGATTAAGTATTTTGATTCAAGTTACTTTCTTCTTAAAGTTACTTCATTTCTTAACTTATGGCTTTAGGTTTTGCTGTTCTTGGCAATGATAGGTCAAGTACTGTTGGTCTTGCACTGGTGTGCATCAGCCACATTATAAAGAATAGATGTGACTATGTTCTGCTCACTTTATAAACTCTGCCCATGCCCTCTCACTTCCAACACGACAATAACTCTGTCTCCACATCATTTATCAGGTAAGAAGAAAAGTAGTCCTCAATGCATACAGGATTAGCTAGGATATGCTGACTGGCCCTCCTGCTGTAACTGCCTCCATGAAGGCACTAATTTAAGTCTTCTCCCTCCAGATGCCTTTCCTGGAGTTTTCAGGAACTGTCTCTCTGAGATAGCTGCTGCTCCATCAAATCTGTCCGAGGTTAGTTACTAGTTCAGAATTTACTGGGAGGAGAGGGAGACACATGGAAAAAGCAATTGCATAAGGTCATAGTTTAACGAAAATAGATTTATCATACAATATTGGTTACGGATAAGGATAAGCACACTGCAGACATTCAGGTGCTCTGGCACTCTGTGTTGATGTCTATACCCCACGACCACTTTTGTCCAGTGTTGTCGCGTTCCAGCCTGAGAGGAGAAGGGAGATCGGCCAAGGTTCTAATGATCCCCCTGGACTAAATTAAGGTGAAGTGACACCAAACAATCAATTAAACATTTTATTTCAATGCAGAAGTAACGTGAACTTGAAAAGGCAACTCAAACTTGAAAACATGGAAAAGCGCTGACTGTGGGGGTTCTTATTAAGAATATTTGTAAAAGAAGAAGAAGAGCAAAAGATGGGGTTGGGGGGGAAGAGAGAGAGAGAGGAAAAAATAGGAAGATATCACCACCCTTGCATCCAGCACCGATGATGACAGACATGACAATCCTCCGGTGGTGGGCACGCACCAGTCTCTTTGTTGTAGTGTCTTTTATAGTCCAAGCCCCACCTTCAGTTATGCCTTCTGTGAGCTTACATGGTTCTTTTTCCTGAAGTTTCATGATCTTCTGCACAGGCACCATTGTGAGGGGTGGTCGCAAGGGGTCTTTTGGGCAGCCATAAGCCCCTTCCTCAAATAAACTTTGTATGACCTCAGCAAGTTGCTATGTGAGGCCCAGCAAAACCTGGGACTGCACATCCTCTGATGCGCTCCCCCCACCCGCCCTGTGTCTATCAATTTCCCGCCTGCAGTTCACTACATCCCACTTTACAACAAAGTTTGAGACATTAACTCTTTCAGTCCCTTGCAAATGTAAATCTGCTCTTTGCCTAAACGGGAGATTTTCTCCCAACTCCTCCTCCCTTCTGCTGGCACCAGGACTCATGTGGCTCATGTGAACAAGATCACAGAGATGTGCAAGCTGAAAACTAGTTAGTGGTTTGCTGGGTTAGCTTCCCAAGTCTCTCTAATTACCCTAGGTTTATTGCAAAAGAGCTGTTTGCCCTTTAGTGGCCTTGCTTTGCCAGACCAAATATCTCTAATTCTTTAGTAACATAGCGCAAGGGGCAGCTCTGAGCACGGGCTGACTATGAATTTCAAAGACCTCCATTCATGTCAAACCATGATAACACTTTTTTAGAAAAATCTCTGAAGCCTGTGTGGCAGGAGGAGGAAGAAAGGGGGGTGTGTGTTTTGAGAAGAGGTGAGAAGCTCTGCTAAGAGGAGGTTGAAAACAGCTCCCTCTGCCTGTGTGTAGTTTTGCTGCGATCTTGCCTTTTGAGCTGTGAAGGCATGATTAAGATGTGCCCCGAAGGCTGTTGCCCTTTTTAGTCTCTAATGATGGTCACCACGGATGAGATGAGGCCTTTTGATTAACACGATAATAAATACACAGAAATTTGCCCTCCAGAACTGCTGTCCCTATACTTCCCAAGGCAGCAAACTCACAAAGGCCAGATTTGAAGCAACTGCGCTAGTAGGTACTTACTAGCAGAGCTCTTTTACTCTGAGTGTCATCAGATTTTAACGGAACTGAAGTCCAAACTGCTGTGCTTTAAAATACACAACTTTCCTACTAGCACAGCTGCTGTTGGGATGTATGCACTCTAAGACTGCTTTTTAAAAACAAATGCAATGCTTTGTAGCTGTGACTGCTTGTGGCTTAATGCACCTTCAAAGGCAACCAGTCTGTTTCTCTCTCTTCAAGAAACTGTCACACACATAAAGGACTTTATTAATGTTTGGTTTTCTGCTTTTTCTCATAAATTTTGTAATTTTCCTCCTTTTCATCATGTAAAATTATGATAATTCAGAATGAAGCATATAGTTTTCCTTTGTATATAAGGAATATTAACAAAAATAAAGTACAAGGCATCAATCCCACAGGTAATGGACTAGTAAAAATGATGGGGAGTTAAATAAGGAACATATTATGGCAGAAATAATAGTCTGGAATATTTTCCTGTTTATCTCCAGGCATGAATAATTCAGTACAAATCACTGGAGCTATTCTAGATTTTAACTTATGTAATGAAGATCTAGATGTCATCCAGCATCAAGATAGATACGTGTAGTTATAAACATTTGCAGTAATGAAAAATATAGGTTATTTTTTCATTGTAAAAATATGTAGCCTTCCTCTGTGACTAGTGACTTTGCAAAACAAGGCTAGTGCTGCACTTTAAGCCTTTTACAGAGAAATCGGTAGTAATAATTTTTTGTTTAAAAAATAAATGAAAACAAATATATTAAAATTATACAGCTTCAAATCCTGTTCAGCTTCAAATCTTGTTCAGTCTTTACTCCGTATAAAGATCATGTAAATTAATGGAAAAGATGTGGAAATGTGTGATATGCAAAATAGTATTTTTGTGGTAATGCCACAGTATTCATATTTAGTATGTTAGGAAGGTTGAAGTCAGAAGTGACCTAGCTAACTAATGCATCCTGTGTTGAAAATTAAGAAATCCTACATGAGGTTGTGTGTAAGAGACCCAATGCCTGGCACTGTTACGGTTTCTTCATTCTGTAGGAACAGTAAAGTCAGCTGCTTTGGCTAAGGAAGGACACGATTTAAGGAAATCATGTGGGTAATACTCTGCCGGTTTTAGAGCTTAAACATCAGAGAAAATATGCATTCTGTGAATTAAAGGACTGACTGAGCATCTGTGAAGTTGCAATCATCACTGCAGCCCTTTCACAGCCCCAGTAACTTGTTAAACTCAGAGTAACCTCAAATTGTAGGAATGTAACTCTCCTGGCAAATACAGTGAGTCCTACCTTTGATTCTCTTTCCAGTCTTACATGGTTGCTGGAAGGATTTCCCTTCCTGACATGCAGAGATGTGGAGAAAATGTACCTGCACAGCTTCACTAGTTTTAATCCTGCTGTATGGAATTCCTACCAGCAAAGTGCTATCAGAGACTGTGTAGTTATCAGAAACACCACACGGTGTCTGTAGTACACAAGAAAAGAAGTCATATGAAATATAACTTGAAATTTTTTAAAAGAGGAATTTCTTGGAAACCTGACCATACCTGCACAGTGGAAAAGAGGGAGGAAGCATAGTGATTACAAGTAATGAAATTAATAAGACATTTGCTGCTTTCTAATAGGTACTTTAAAGGAGAGAGTCAGGGGCTGAGAATTTAGAATCGTGGAAAGATAGGGTTGGGAGGGACCTCAAAGGGTCACCTGGTTCTACAGCTGTCTCTATGTCATTCTTGACAAGCATTTGAGAAAAATGCATGAGTGATGAGACAAGAAGACATAGAAATAAGATTTCCCTACCTCTTCAAGCAATCTCTTGCAGGAGTTCACTAGATTTAGCACTGGATTTTTTTTTTAAACTCAAGTCTTTCTCACTCAATGTCCTGTCACTATGGACTTAGAGACCCTTTTCTGACCCTTATTCTTTTACTATGCTCCTGTGAATTTTGTCCAGTTGGTCCACATCAGTGCCACAGTCTGAACTCAACCCCTTGATGGAAAATTTATCAGAGCAGACTTGTGTGCTTTGCTAGCTCTGCTTGTATTTTTCATCTTAGGGTGGTATTTGCATTTCCTTAATATTTTTAATTTTTATTCAGCTTTCCAGCTTTTAAAAATATCCCTTCTCTTTTCCTGCGTAACAGACAGACATTTGCTTCTCATCCAGTTAATTTTTCTGGACCAAATGAAGTACCTTGTTCTTGTCCCTGCACCAGGATTCTTCAGAGATTTATCCCTAACTTTTAAGGATATGACTGAACTCTAATGTTCAACATGACTGGAGCTGTTCTCACAGTGGTCATGTCTTGAGATCCAGACCACTAGTGATGATATTGAGGGTATCTGGATGCAGCTCTGCAGGACTTCACTCAATGCAGTTTTCCATTCTTACAATTAATCACTTACAGTTGCTTTCTAAGTATGACTTTCCACTCTCCCGCCAATAGTTTAATCTAGGCTATACTTATCTGGTGTGCTGGTGGATTAATTAATGATGATTGCAATTTGTCTCCTATTTTTTTTTCTAGGGTTACAGTTTGTTGGATCATGACTGGCATTTTTTCAGATTAACTGAAGTTAAGTCCCAGTTCTTCCTTTTTCATTTTTAAAAGACAAGCCTCTTGTATGCTGCTGAATATCTCTTTTCTCCTTGAATAACTAAAAATAATTGTTAGCAGTGCTGAGAATTATTATCCAACCTTTTTAAGTATAGTGGGGTGAAGTCATCAGACCCAGATGATTCAAACATATTAAATACTCAAAGATGAGGTCTTTCTTTTCTGCCACATATTAATTATGTTACCTCACTTGGGAGCGCTCATTTTAGTGAAGATTGTCTTAGTGAAAGTCATTGTCTTAGTTTTCCCTTTAACTATGGATGTAATTTTATTTTGGATGTCTTGTGTTAATCGCAGCTCATTCTATTCCTTGCCTTTCCAAGCAGTTGTGCTATGTCTGTATTCATCCTTGGTAGCTCGGCCTTTCTTTTTGTTTCTGTCTTATAGCTGAACTCTATGATTGTTAATTATTTTCTCAAAATGATCTTATACTGTACTTGTTATGCCCCCTCCACAATTGGATAATTAGCTTATGTCCTTAATATGAATTAATTAATATTCTTTGTCCCTTGGACTTTTTTCTTTAGTGCTGACAGAAGATATCAATAAATCCTTTGAGTTTAATGGTGTCTGCCTTTCTGAAACCTATAATTCTAGCTTTTCTTTCATTTCTCTATCATAATGATCACAAACTTTGTCATTTAATGGCCATTCTCATCTCAGTTACCTTCTACATTGAGAGGGGCATTTTCTGCTCTTTGTCAGAACTGTATGAGGAATACTATCCCTTCTAGCTGTTCTCTCTATCTACTGTATCACAGATTATTACTGGTACATTTCAGAGGTTTGATAGACAGTCTGTACTCCATGTCTAGTTGGTATCTGCGTAATTAAAATCTCTGCTAATGATAACATGTACATTAGGGATGCTTCTGTAAAAGCTTACAAAAATCTTCATGCATGTGTTCTTCCTTATATGTTCATCAGCATTATGACTTGTCTCTATTTTCCTCTTTAATCATCACTGAGAAACCTTCAGCAGAACACACTACCATCTAAATCAAAGCATTTGTATGTATCCTTGACTTAAAGGGCAAAGCCTCCTTCCTTTTTGCCTTGCCTCTATTTTCTGAACAAGCTATACCCTTTTAGAATAATATTTGTTCACATAAGTTGTCCCACCAAGTCTTTACCAAAACAGCAATGTCAAGCCACGGCCATGCACAAGTAAAGGTACAGAAGACTAATCTCAGATGAAAGCAGGAATGGCTAAAACTGGCTGAAGGCCAGTTACAAAATCCAGTATCTGAATCCCAGGTTAGACTTTCACTCAGTCTCTGTTCCAAGTCATGGTTTGGCATCTAAACTCTCCTCTACATTGCTGGCTTGTGTTGGCGCCTTAACCATGTTTACACAATCCCATCATTTAACAACACTCTTAGTGTAACTGATCTTCAGGAAGAAATTTATTTCTCATTTGGAAATACACTTGTGCTTAATGAAAAAATTATTTGCATAGATAGTTTGCACATTATTTAAGACCTGTGCAAGTCTATGTGAGATGTGCAATCATTTAAAAAATAAGTAGGGGATAAAAGGGAAGTGGAAACTGATCCCGTCATCCTTAATTCCTGTAAATAGCATGTGTATCTTTTCTGATCCATGTTAAGAGATGCAGAGTAAGGTCAGCAGATATACAGCAGGATTTTTGGTCCTCCCTGAATAACAATAAAATTATTACTTTTATTAGTGAGCTGGTGGTTGATCGATTTTCTTTCTGATGCTTTTAAGATATACATTTTCTTAATGCTTTTCTGTCTTTTGGGGGTTCCTCTCTGATACCTGCAACATAAAGATTCAAGATTTAATATAAAAATCCTGGTAAAAATAGATTATTTAATCAGCCACCCACATCATATTCACAGGTGAAAGCTTGATTTTGGAGTGGCATGAAGATATTAATGAGGAGAATTATAAGAAAATAAATTGCTGAAGATAAAGCTCAACTAAAAGAAATCCACAAAAGTCAAGCTACTAAGTTCTTCCTGTCATACCCCACTACCTTTACTTTTTAGTCTTTAAAGTATTTTTAGGAGTTGAAAGAAAAGCAAAGGCCAGGGTCCTTTACCATGACAGACACAATAAGTGCCAAGCCATTGGCTGACGGCAATGGTTGGTGGGGACAGGAGCTGTGCTCAGTAATGACTTCCAAGCTCTGCAGATTTTGAAGAAGCACTGCAATCACCTGGAGGTGTGTGGAAATGTTGTTGCTATCTTTGGAAGATGTTTGCACATCCCATAACTTTTGATTAGATCGAAGTGCGCAGCATTTATTACAGTTTATTACGGTTTCACCCATAGGCAATAGTGACAAATCCCACATCACAGCATAGCAGTATTTGAGCTAAACAGATTTAAAGACACTCCTTCCCTACACCTCACAAAAAAATTATCCAGCAAGTCCTGCCAGTTTTGACCTGAGAAATCCAGAAAAATCGCGGATTGGGACCCACACTCATAAAGTACCACTGAGGCCAGAGAATCTCTTCCTAGGTGGCTGTGGATCTAGCCCTCACTGCTCAGAAACAGCCTACTGAAGGTCCAGAGGCAGCTCTGCCTGCTGATGTCCTCACTGTCTCCAACATTAGCCCGTCCTTAACAAAAAAGAGGTGAAACAAAGAGGTACAGTGCCCCTCTTTTTCCTGCAGTGAACTGCCACAGTGAAAACAACTGTCCTAGTCTCAGTGGTGACCTCTGAGAAGCAAAAAAACACATTAAAACTGTTCAGTGATAAAAATCTGCCTTCTCTGCCCTTGACGAATTCCTGTGGGCTGTCAACACACCAGACAAGCAACCGGCGCCAGCTGCTGGGAATACATTGACCTGGCAGCAGCAGGGGGCAAGAAGGAGATTCCTGTAATGGTTATGGCATGAAATGAATGGGGTCCGACTCCTTTAAAACTACTTCCAGATACTCATTTATATCTGAACTGAGGCTCTGGAATACTGGAGGCTCTATTGAGCAGGCACTATTATTTTATGCCTTTATATATTCTGTAGTGTAGCAGGGCCATTGCCAAATGTTAGATTTTTTAGGGCACATATATGAAATCAAGCTGTTAACCCGCCACAACTGCCCGTGCATGGTGGCCCAGGTCCCGTGAATCAAAGTACTTCAAAGCAGGAGCACAAGTGTTTTAAACTAAAAAAAAAAAAAAAAAAGGCAAGTCAACCTTTTCAGACTGAGATGCCCAAATCCATGTTTTGATAAGGAGCCTGGAGTACTGAATAATGGAAGTGAAAGGCTTTGAGTCCAGCAGCATCAAGATATTTAAGTATCCATCCCAAATCATTCATCCAGCTTCGAAATTTTTTGTTTGTGCTCTCTGTTTCCAGAAGCATAACATACAAAATATAAGTCTATTTCTATTCTTATATAAATGATAACCATATATTTAAAAAAATCAGCACAGTGCTCATAAAAAGCAAACGCAGCTGCCTTACATCGCCTGATTTTTCAGTGTGTTATGTGTACCCTAGTTTTTCTTTATGCCAATAGCATTACACTAATACTTTAGAGCTGAATTAACCTGCTATAAAATTTGCAGTCTGATATACCCCACACTACATTAACAATAACATCTTTTCCATAAACTCATTTGCTTCTACATTGTTGAATTAGATGAAAGTTTTATATAAAAGAGCAGTGTTGCAAAATAATAGCAGGGGATTTTTAATTTTCATATTTTATTAACATTTCTCTCACATTTCTGCTTGGATGGTGTCACTCCATTTTCTAAAGGCAAATATACACTGCTGGAGCTTTGGTTGGGACCATCTTCACACAGCTTGAATGGAAAGAGGGCACACTCTGCTGGCAGCAGTCTTCCCAGGATTTTGAAGTAATGCTGTGAGCAACAAAGTACTTTCAAAATTACTAACTACAAGGTTTGTTCAAAATTCATTGCTCTCTGACACCGTTACAGTGATTCAAAACTTGTTTATAGCTACATTTCTTTATTTTAGGTTGGACTAACTTACAGGTACAAAACACATTTAAAACACTTCAGATACTTAAAATGCATGGCTAAAGTGCATAGTTTTGCTTATAAACAACAGATCTCTCAGGATTTTGGGGGAATACAATGCGGTTAGTAGAAAGACTCCTGTTATTGTTACAATGCTCAAATCTGGCTCACTCAAGAAATTTAACTCCAAAGTGACTGGGATGTAACTCATATGTAGTTTTATGAGACTTTTAACATTTAAATGCCTTCCTGAGGTTGAGAAGATAAATTTTTATCAGAATTTTAACTTGCCCATATGGTGGGTGTTCTGTCTGAGTCATGATAAACTAAAAATAGAGCTATCAACACTTAAAAATGTCTCAGTGTAAAGGCTGGCTCAATTAAAAAGCAGCCAAGAGGACTAGCCCAGTAATTTAAACTTTGTGAGCCCAGATAAAAATAACTGCACTAGGAAGAATTCAAGGTAATCCAGTTAACAGGTTGGGATCATTCAGTCCTGGCATAACTCATAACTGATTCAATTTGTTTTAGCTGCATACACTCCATGTATTTTGCATGTATTTGAATTTTCAGTTCCTAGTAAATCTAAACTATTTTCCCAGAGATTGCATTCTCAACTGTGCATTGATCTGTGCTTCATCTTTCTCCTCTCCAGGCTTGCACTTGGATGAGGGAGCATTTCAGCGATGCTGTCATGGAAGTGTTGAGCCCAACCTCTACCTAACAGCTCACATTTTGCCTCAAGAACCTCACACCCTTCCCTGTCTTTGTGATTGTAATCCACATGGCCCCTGACAACCAGCTTTAGCATAGGATGCTTTGGGAGACATCTCAAGAAGTCCACCAGTTTTGTACTAAGCAGTCAAATACACAAATTTAGCTACAGGTGTCTGAAAAGTGAACCTTCTGCCACCATTGGCTATGTTTTCCTATCATCAGTGATTATGGCCCTCAAAAGGGTGCTTTCACTGCAAAACGGCTCATAAGCATCATCTTGGGGGAGGGAGGAAGTTCCCTCTGCAACGTTGTTTGCCTACTCTCCATCTTGATCCTTTCCTTCCAGAAGATACTCTTTTTGCCCAGAAGCCTTTGAGGCAAATGAGCTGGGGATGGAACTGCTCTATGGCACATCTTTGTGTCTCCTGTGCTCCTCCAGTTCAGCATTTTGGCTATGAGGTGGTGATTTGTCCCTCAGGATGAAGAGCTGCCTTCTCCACGTGCATGTGTGTGTGTCGCTTCTCTACAAAAACCTTAACAGCCCATCTGACATCTGGGGCAGTGAACTGCAGGATCCCACTGTCACAGTGGATTTCAAACTCCATTGTGTTATACTGGTGGGTTTTTTTATCTCTAGGATGTATCACCTGGAAAACCATTTCTGACTAGCTACTGTGTCATACCTCTTTAAACACTCATAACTCCCAACTTATTACTTTCCTTCAAACTTCTTGTGTTTGCGCAGGAAACTATTGAGCTCAGTTTGCAGAAGCTGCAATGAATGCCAGATATAAAAAAAAGAAAATCATAGATATAATCATTAATTGCCATATGTGATATTAAATGACAAAATATCGCTTTGCTATGAAGTAAATATTCAGAAGAAAGCTCCATGTTTTGAAATTAAAATTAATATTTCGCTCTTGAATTTTTAACCTTTCCTAAAGTTTGCTTATTTTTTCAGTCTTCCCAGTGCAGCAGCATGAGGACCTTGTCAGACTCTAGGTTGTGCTGCTGCATTTATAATCTTCTGAAGTTTTGGTCTCTTTTTCTCTAGCTTGTCTTGAGTCTCATTGTGAGTTGTTGACTCGCCCTTGCCCTAAAAGCATAACAGAATAAATTCCAGTCATAATTAGAATGTTAACTTTTTCTCAAGCCATCTTCAAATTGGTCCCAAGAAATTTCACAGTAGACATACACCATGCAGTTAAATGAACTCTTGATGTTACATGATAACAATACTAACATATTCATTCTGTTTCATGATGCATAGTTGCTCTTTGAAATATTTGTGGGTTGTTTTTTTCCTCTCAATATTATTTATATCATAAACACCACTAACACTTATTGTTTTTATTGGATAATTGCCACTTGTATTTGATGAGAGCTTTCTCTACTGTTGCCACAGAAATTGTTTCTTTCTCAACAAGAATCCCAGACAAGTTCTGTAAGAAGCAAAGAGGTGTCACTGGTTTGATTTTGTGAGGTGATGAGCACTTGATTTCAATGAGAATTGCAAGTCCTTACTCCTCTGGAAGGGGCGAAAAAAAGCAGATTACTTTTATCCACCACTAGCTGAAATGCATAAGACATTTTAATATGAAAGAAACAAATTATGGAGGTTGAGAGAAGCTAGACAAGTTAATTGCATCCTTCAGCTTGTAGCATCCATGTAGGTCCTAATTAGGCAAACAACCTTCTTTCTGGAGGTTATGTTGTGAGGGCTGCTCTCACGTGATACTTTCAGTTGACTGCTTAAATAATTTGAAATCTTTTGTATAAACAGTTGGAGCTCACCCCATTTTAACCTGCAGATCTCCCCACTAAATATAAGGGCCACTGAGGTATCTGAGGTGACAATAGTTTTCACAATTATATTCAAATATAACTATTTAATAAGGCCTTAGGCACACTTAACAAGAATCACAGCAGAAGCAGGGACATGCTGCCTTTCTTTCCAGGAGACAACAATCCCGTCTAGAAGAGACCCGATGCAGTGAGTGGGCCTGGAAGGTGGCCTTGTAAAATATTGACTTTTTCTGGGCACTTTCAGTTGTCACTTTCCTTTCCTGACATATTTAAGTAAAATTAATGTGTTCTGTCTTTTTGCACTGGAAGTTGCTGTTACTTATTTTTCATTAGGAATGTGATGGAAGTTGAATATGCTCTATTCAGTAAGCATAATGTCTGGAAAAGTCTCCTGTGCATAGCATATTTAATATTCCAGACCATACTGATCTGAGGTTTCTCACACACTGAGGTAATCCAAAAATCATAAAAGCCCTACATTGCTTTTATTTCCAGAAAAGTATATACAGACCATTCATGAGGAGTTTTGTTGTCCACTGTGATTCATCTGGTCTTCCCGTAGGACAAGATGAAACCAAGCTGCATTAATTATGCCTATTACTGAGAAGATTACAGGCCTTGTTAAACTGAAGGACTCAATGCAGGAATCATTAATTTTAGCTTCCGATAAGCAATTAGCAAATAAGGGTGACATATTTAATAACATGTTTTATATGTGAAAGAATAAATTAATTACTATGATGACAGTGATTTAAGGCAATGACTTATGAAATTTCCTTAACTACAGCTAAAGAATAGATGGGTGCCTTTCCGCCTTTTCCTCTCTTTTCAGTTTTGCTCCAAATTATCATCTAGGGTCTCCTATGACCTTTCATCCCAACACAGCTGTGTTACCACATGGAACATTTGGGGTTTGATGTTTTTTGCAAAATTATTGCTTTGAAGGAAGCATTCAACAGCCTCACACTCACCTCCTCGTTGTCCCTTCCATCTAGAGTCAGAGTGTGATTTTCGGGAGCTGTGAGCCCAAATGTTTCGCCAAACTCAGATCCTGGGTATCCTGACAAGGTATCCTGACAAAGTACTCTCAGAAGTCAGGACTGGAAGCATTTGTGATCCAGATGACAAGCTATGAGGCTGTGGAATTGCCATTCATGTTTATGAGTTGAGTGCATGGAACTTAGGGGGAAGTAGTGCCCCAGCCCTCTGAGCCCTACTTTCTCTCCAACCATCCTATCTGCTATTTGCCCTGGGGGATTTTATTTTACATTTGTAAAGCCAAAATTAAAAATCTGTCTGTAAAGGTTACAAGCTAAATTTTATTTCTTTCAGAAAAGGAACCTTCAAATGGTCTTCATTGCTGTTATGCTAGCTAAAAGTTGAACTGTCTAAGCGGGTGGAAAAGCCTCTTCATAATCAATGAATCACCTCAAACATCTATGATCTTTGTGGGTTTGACTTTTTCTCTAACACAGAGGTACCTAAAGTTATTCATTTGTAAAAAGCAACTTATTAAAATGTAACATTGGAAATGCAATTTGCCACTCAGGAGAAAATTGAAGAGAAAGGAAATCAAGCACAGAGGAACATAAAACTGTGATGGACTTTTTGAGCCAATAAAATCAAGCTTTCTGAAACTGCCTACACTGTTAAATGTTTTCCATGCTAATTAGCTGCAGAGATAATAGGGGTATAAGACCCTTTGTGGAGTACTTTTGTACTGATATGGGCTACATAGAAGGATGGTGCCCAGCAGATTGAGGGAAGTGTTTATTCCACTCTACTCAGCATGGCAAGGCCACATCTGTGTCTGGTTTTGGGCACCTAAATCAAGAAGGAAGTGGTGAAGCAGCAGAATCCTCCAGCAGATAGGTACCAAGATGGTCACAGGCTGAGAGCATATGACCTTCAAGGAGAGGCTGTGGGAGCTGGGCTTCTTTGGTCTGATGAAGGGGAGACAAAGAGGTGAGCTAACAGACATCTACAATTACTGGAAAGTTAGTTATGGAGATACTGGAACCAAATTCCACTAGGTAGTGCCAGATGCCATAGCAGGGGACAACAGTCACATATTGAGCTTGGGAGGTTCAGGTTGGGCATTAGGAAAATATTTTCTCTAGGTGGCTAGTACAGGGCAGGAACAGGTTGCTTGGGGAGGTTGTGGGATCTCTATCCTTGGAAGGTGTCAAGAGTTGTCTAGATTAAGTTACATCTGATCTTATCCTGTGTTGGCAATGGTCCTGCTTCAAGAGGAAGTTTGAACTAGATAAGATACTCTCCAATCAATACTTCTGTGATTCTATGTGGACATCCCCACTTGTGCTGCCCTGCCTTCACTGGACCTAGCTGGAATGGTTAGTGAATGCAAAACACTTGAAATGCATGCATGCTTTCACAAGTTGGTCTTTAACATCAGGTTTTCACATCCACAAAATCTTCATTTTTAATCCCAAAATACATTTTTCAGCAAAAATCTGTTTCTATTTTGTTCTAAATTCAATGCAGAATAAAAAGTGGTTTTGGAAAGCTGATACAGAATGGAACCAACATTCTCTGGTTAATGTTCATTGTCTTGCCTTAGTAGTAGCTCTGGAATACTGGATTTCAGCATTTTCTTGCTGTGTTGGCGCTTGTGTTTTATTCCCCCTTTTCTCTGCATTATCTTACTTAGTCTGCAAGGTTTTTGTAGTAAACACTACTGGTTTACAAAGCATGAAGCAAAGTTATGTTGCTATAGAGATGTTTGCTGTAATGGTAATACCTTATTATGTATTAAGATAATAGAATATTATACTCCCTGAGAGGAAGACACATACAAATCTTGAAAATGCAAAGTGCAATGTAACACGAATATTTAAACACAGGTGTAAAACACGCAAAATATCCAGCAACATCTGTTTCAGAAAAATTTTAGATATATACAGCGAGCCAGTGAACATAAAACCCTCATATTCTTGTAGATGTTATTTCAAAATTTATGTACGATGCACACTGATGTTATGGTCACGGTGGCATGAAAGAAAAAAGTGAGACAGAAAAAGAAAAGAATTCAATAAATTTATCAATAACCATCATCTGCAGTGAACCTCAAAATTTTAAAGAGTCTCTGTGGATAGGTGAGCACTTCAGGTTAGATACTGAAAAACCTGGATATTCTAAACTGCTTCGTTAAGGGCATCCAATGAAATGGCAGACAGCTGTATGAAATCAAAGCCCTGGACCTGATCTAGCAAAGGGTAGATGGGGAGAGAAAACATCTTCGTTTAATCTAAATCTGCTCCAAGACAAGCAGTTCTTCACAGCTGAGATTATCAGCTTCAGTAGTCACCACATCTAGTGATCTGTTTGAAAACTTGTTCTAGAAAGGAGGGCATGGTGGCAGTGTTAGGAAGCCTTACCCAAATCATCGCACCAACAGGTCGTAACATCACGCCTCACTGAGGTTATCAGGTTCACCCAAATGTTAGAAGAGTAAAATTTTCAAACCTGCACATATTTGTGGAGTGGATGAGCCTGTTTTTATTTACTCTTCCTCCTCCACTTTCCTGGAGTGCAGCACTCAGAATAAAACTATGTGTTACCAGGTCACTACTATGGCTTTTGAGCCATATGTGAACTTAGGGGAAGATTCCTCTATTTTTGAAAGTTGTTTCACAGCATAAGACATATATGTGAGGTCTTAAAATTAGCTTCACAGAAGCTGTCCCTTTCCCAAGGAGTAAAACAAAATCACTGGTAATATTTTAGGTATGAAAACGTACAGATAATTTTAACTACAATTATGAATTTGTGTGGATCCTCCAAAACACAAAACTACCAGCTTTCTCAGTGACCACAGTCAGGAGTCTCCTGACTGTCACCCCCTCATGACTCTCAGGTATCTGGCTTTTCAGCATGCCCATTTCTCTTCTAGCTGAGGTGACTCAGGCTGGGAAGCACTGGAGCAACACCACTGGGAAATTATACTGCAGCTGGAGGTTAGTAGCCAGAGACCTCTAGTCCCCAGAGCCTGGCAGTCCCCCTGTTAGCAATGGTTTATTGCCTTCCCTCTTCACCAGCCCAGTTCTGTTCAGTAGGTCTGTAAAAAGTGTGAAAGGACATAATTTCTCGATAAAGGTCAAGAAGCACAGTGTCAGTCTATAAGCTCTTCATAACAAGGGCTTGGTCACACAATGGAGTGGTGATTCTGGCTGGGCCATGCCTCCTACTAGAGTACAAATAATGAAAATATAGAATGTACAGCGCTGCCCAAAGGGAGAGGCTAAGCACAGTACAGATGCATTTTCACTTTCCAGATGAATGAGCTCTCTGTGCAAGAATCCAAACTGGATGTGAATCCTGCCTTTCTTCTTGAACTTTGGGAGATCTTCATCATACGCATAACCAATGTTATTGCATAGCACGTACCCCCTGCTTCTAGCAGTGACATGTAAAAAAACTAGAGGGTATTGTTTTAAGTAATGATCAGCTTAGGTCCTCTTCCATATAACTGCACATGAAGCAAATAGCTGGATGGCAAATTGGCTCCTGTTCAAAAGTTTCCTAGCAACAAAAGAGGTAATGCAGCAAGCAGCAAGTCAGTCTGAAGTGATGAGTTATACACAAAAAAAAATGCTCTTTGTATAACAGACACTTGTTCTAAGACTGAATGGTGCCTGCAGGACTACTTTGTGAAAGTGAAGTCAGGACTACAAAAAGCTATGGCCCTCAGCACTCTGTTATTGCATTGTTATCCTCTCTAGTCAATAATTTGCAATTTTTGGATAAGAAAATATGGGAAATTCAAACCAGGAGGGGTAACAGCTGCTTGGTCCTTTGTTAATGTGTTTGCTCTAGAGACATCCACATTGTTAATGGGGCTTGAAGGACAAATAGCTGTCATGAATATCTCTTTAAAGTCTAGTCAAATGCCATGTCAAAAAATTACCATTAAATCATGACCACAATTAATGCCCTGTCATTCTGACTCAAATATTTAAAAAAAATCAGCTTTGCTTTGGAGCTTTGGAGCTTTTTTTTTTTTTTTTTAATTGGCAGTACTTTGGGAGCAGGACTATCTGTTCGTTTTAGTTTGTACAGCACAAGCCCACTGGGATTCCTCTGAGGTAGGCTTAGTGTGCGTTTTAGTCATCTAGTTGCCTTGGTGCCTTGGAAGTGCAGATCATGAGAGGTCCCCCTAGTCACCTCCTGCCTCCTCCAGGCATTTTTCCCCCGCTGCATGTTGCCTTCCCCTCTGCTGTGTGTAGCTACATGCTTGTACACCTGCCAGGCTCTCTGAAATCCCATCCGTATGTTTTCCTTCTATTTAAACAGCATCATGTGAAAGTCCAGTTCGGGGAGGTGGCCACACAGAGAGATAAGCGGATATGACTGAGGAGGCAGTAAGGGTCCAGGAACGTGTGGCTTCAAATAAAGCAGGAACATGGCCGTGCAACTGGCCGTGCACCTGCAAAGTGCACCAGAGCAGGAGCTGAACTGTCTCCATGTGCAGTGGCAGGAGCAGGATGGCTCCTGCAGATGGCTGTGGGGGCATTTTGCCCTTCCTGTCTGTCCCTTGTGGACCCCATGGCTGTGTCCACCAGGACTTGCTCTTCAGCTCCAGAGACTGGCTGCTGCCCAGGCAGCTTTCTGCATGGTCAGCCCATCCACACCACAGCCCTTTTGTTAATGTTTAGCTTTTAGTTCAGCTCACCAACATCACTGACAGACAGTGCTTTCGGAAATCCAGACCTGAAGCCCTCCTGTGAAGTGGGAAGGGAGCTCCCATGACTATTTATCACCTTTTCTGACCACCTCATCTAACTGCTTTGGAGAACTTTGTGATTAATTTTCAATATTATGCAGTGGCTCCTAATTTTCCTTGTTTCATGTGTGAGATTAATTTTATATTGAATTTCCTGATGTATTATTCACCTTCTAAGCCTTAGAGCAATCATGTTTCATTTTATTAATCTCCATCTGACACTACTCACCACCCTTGAGCCCAGCATTTTGCATTTCATAGTGATTCCACCACAAATGCATCAGTTCCTTACACTCACCCTGAAGCCATGTTTTGCTCCTGTCATGTTTTGCTGTACTTCGACAAAGGTGCACTTCTTTCTGTGCTCATCGTTCTTGAGGCTTTTTGTCTTTAGCACTCTCCCTTGAAGTCATTAGAATATGTTTTATGGAGGAGGAGATGACTTTGCAAAATATTTTAACTCCAAGAGAAAAACCCTGAAGTTTCAGAGAATCAGAAAAGCCTCTGTAAGCAATGGTGGGACTTCAGATTATTTATAAAGGGAGAGAGATGTTGAGGCCACATCTGCATGGCCTGCCAGGGCTGTGACTCTGTGCTGGGACTTCATCCCAAGCCCCAGGGAACTACAGCAACAGTCTTTTTGTGCCTAACATTGGGGTCACTTAAATACCTCTCTCCTCGCTGATGAAGGCATTGCCTTGACAACCAGGGTGGTGATGATACTTAATCGCACAAATAATTAACATTGTCCGCTCACGCTCAAGAAGACAACAGCCTATAGCATGACATGTCCCCAAGGTGACTTGTTTCCTGGTGAGACTCCTCATTGAAGGGGGACCCCTGGTGCTCCATCTGCAGCCCAGTCCTCCATACTCTTCTCCTTTGTGTAACCAGATGGGCTTCTCTCACACCAGTCCCATAGAAAGTTGAAAGGTTTGCAATAAGTTTAGAAATAGAAAAATGTGTTCACTAACTTGACATTTCAGATGGTGAGTTTGCAGGTGGGATGAGCTTTGGGCTCAGGATTTTTGTGAAAATTGTGTTATAAAGCATTAGAAACCTAGCTCCAAACATCAGCAAAAATACCAGGGTTTCTAGTTGCAGCAGAAATAGTCCTTCCCAATCAAGGAAAAAAAGAACAATCAGAAATGCAACTGCTTCCTAAAAATGGTATAATGAAGTCACAGCATTAAAGAAAAGTCCTTTAGCAGCTTTAAATGCTAGTAAGTGCTGAAATGGCAATTCCTTACTGACAGTGATACTGATTTAGAAATACGAGCACATTGTAAAATAACGGATTTTGACTATGGAATCAGAGTTAGCTGTATCCTAAGGCATTTTGTCCTTTATTCTTCAAATCAAGTAACATTCACACATGTGCCCTGAAGGTACAGCAAACAATTTCAGACTTCTAAGATTTTGCACACAGCTTTTTATTGCGGGGAAAGAGGGGTCATGTTTTAAGCCGTTTATACTGAAAATGTTAAATTGAATACACATGTGGCAGATAATAGTACAGTTATTAGCTTTGGGAAGGCTCAGGTATCTCACATTGGAGAACGTGGGTCTTGTGAAGGGCTCTGATTCTCTAGCAGATTAGTTTCTTTTGAATCAACCCACCTTAAAATATTAACAAAATGTCAAAATTCCTACCTCTATATTTTTCAGGGTCAATTGTACATGTTCAACAAGAACACTCACAGTGAGCGTCTGGCTACCAGGAGACAGAGTCAGACTCTGGAGGACAAAATATGCTAGTGGGCAGAGCGCATTTTGGGGAAAGGTGGGACGGGTTAGGTCAGTCAGTGATCTTTAGGTGTTTGCTGAGGTAGACTGAAGTCAGGGCAGTTTCCCCTGACAGACCTATGAGCCTATTGCTCAGTGTTGCGACTACTACCACCAGCCCTCTTGTTACAACTCTCACCTCCTTCCTGATCTGAAACTTTCCCAGACAGTGTCTGGGCTACCGGTACCTGCAGTCCAGATCTATGATGTCAACCAGTGAAGAGCACAAACTACAGCCCCATCTTGCAGCCCAGGGGGAAAAAACCTCAGCTTTTTAACTCTGTGGTTCACATGCAGTTCTAAGTGTTACTTAAAAGTCAGAGTTACATCTTCCAGTGATGCTATAGCTTAGAAAGTTAGAAAGGAATCAAAGCATCTGGAAGACCCTAGGTCCCTGTGGTCCCTGCTGAGGTCAAATGAAGTGGGGTGTTGGTGGTGGGGCATCAAGTCAAGCCAATAATAATTCAGGAGTGTTCAGTACTCCAAGCACAGGATGGCAATGGCCAGACATGGCAGTCACACTAAGGACAGCACTAACCTTTGCACAATAATGAAATTTTGGTAAAGGATGACATTAAACACACCAAAGGAGACTTGAAGTATAAGGACACATAGTGGCTGATAAGAAAGATGGTTCCCCATTCAGCAGTGTTTGAGGTTTATCATCCATCATCAGCTGACACAAGAAAATAAAAATCTCAAAGCTATTCTTGAGACAAAAGTTTTTCAGTTGAATAAAACTGGATTTAAGCCAAATTATTGGTTTGAACATATCAAAACATCCTGTTTCAGTTTTAATGGGTTTTAAATGGTAGCTTTTTAGTCTAAATCAACTGTGCTGCATAAACAAGACATTTTCAAGTGGAAAATGAAAATTTTCCTTTGAAAAAGGGTCAATACATTGTATTCTGACATTTTCTCCATTTTGTTAGGTTGCAGGATTCTCATGAATGATTTAGGTTTCAGTTAATGTACATTTTGGTATGAAAAAAATCATAGTTGAGAAATTGCTAGTCACATACAGAGACAATTATACAACCACCATATTAAAACATGACACATTATCATTCTATGAAAGAAATTAAAACCCAGAGGCAAACAGACAGTACCAGATTATAATGTAGGAATATTAGCATTAGAAGGCAGTGTAGAACCCTCTTCAGCATATTGATGAAGATCAGCATATGCTAATCATACACTAGATCCATTAGAACGAATGCGGACTTATGTTCAAGGCTGTATGACCTGTCAGATACAAGATTCACCCTTACCTTAGAAAAGACTTCATGGCTAATTAAACTTAAGCTGCAGTGGAGAGGGTTAGCAGGTGAAGAGGTCTGGTGAACTGGAAGATGAGAATGTATGAAGTTAAATGCCACAGCTTCCTACCAACCCTGACTCTGATGGGATCAGATTTACAATTTCGAGAATAGACATCAAGGGTGCAAAGCTGTCAATAAAATGATCATCTGGATATTGTATAATCTACAGTGATGTTATTTTCAGGGGCATTGCTCAGGAGGGAATCACATCCATTTGGTAACACATATGTTAGTTCACTTTACTATATACATCCTATATTTCACCATATTTACATACTTACATTTATGTATCGAAGCTACACATATTTGAAATTAATACTGACTTCACAGAAGTACATATCTGCAATGAGATTTAAATGACTTCATAATAAACATATGGCTGAAAAGAAAGCCTTAGAACTTATTGTAATGGAAAGAGAAGTTCTTCACATATGAACTAAAATGAATTATAAAAATTCAAGCTTCTTCCTCCTCTAAAAATTGCCTTCAACTTTCTTCTAGAAGGACCAAATCTGCAATTTAATTCACTTGCTGTGGCATTTCAGTACCTGGCAACTAAAAACTAAAAATAAGGATTCCATTTATTAACACAAGTTTGGCCCAAATCTATCTGGAAAATCAATGTTTGCTTTACAATTTCTTTTTTTTTTTTTAAATTTTGTTTGCAATGCAGCATGGTGTGAGTAGCAACAGTCCATTCCCCTTTGTTTCTCTTTTTGTTATCTTCCCTCTCCTCACTGAAAAAGAAGAAAGTGAGGTGAAGGGCAGAAGCAGATCTTTCCCTTCATAATTTCAGAGAATTTCATGCTTCACTTAGTTGTTTTTTTTTTTTTTCTTGCCACTAAGATCTGAAATAAAATTCTGTCCAAAGGTTCTAGGAAAATGCCTTCCTGCTCTTACTAGTTTTAACTCAAATGTCCCTACCAAAGCTCAAGGTTACTTTAGTAGCATCACTTTGTTACTTGGTGATACTTGCTCATGGCTTTTCTGATGCATTGATTACTAATTTGTTCTCTTAACTTTCTGTCTCCATTCTGCCTTTGTTATTTAATCTCTTGTGGTCTAAGAAAATGAAAACGTAATTGACATTTTGTAAACGGTACGTTTAAGGTGACTGATATTTTTATTAAATACCCCCTTGACCATCTGTTTTCCAGTTCAGGGAATACAGCTGTCTCTGAATGTGCATGTAAATACCATTAGCACTTACAGGAGCTATCTGGTACATCAGTGGAAAATACATTCTTTCCTGCATTCTTCTCGTCTGAGCAGTAGTGCCATGTATTCTGTTGTGTTGAAGAGGCAGGAGGTTGTAACACTCAAAAAGAAGTTTTTCCTAGTAGAGGTGAGTAACCCATCTTCCAACCAATGCTTTACTATTCCAATTTCAGTATTTCATCATCTAGTTGAGAAACTTTGTGACATTAACAATACAGACATCTTTGCAGTTAATTTGGCACTTGAAAACAAATATGTTTATACTGTTTTCAGGACCTGATTAGGACAATGAAGCCTACACAGCTGAATTACAGCAGAAATCATTGCCACAGTCAAATAAGGGATGGTCTCACCAGGACAGAGCCGTACATGATTGCCATATAGTTCCATCCTTGGCTCCTAAATTGACACATGTAAGATGAAATAAGACAGCTATATGAACAAAAAAGATCTAAAATGGTAAAAACAATGAATGAACCTGAGAAAGTAACTCCCTGAATTATTTGAAAGTTCACTAAAGTAGAATGATCTTTTGAACTAACCTTGCTTTTTCCTGTTGGGAATACCTCTTTCTCTGTACTCTTTCAAAAATGCCTGTTTTCCATACTGATATCCTTCCACAGTGGCCTCTGGCTCTGCATCTCCTTGCTGTCGCCACATTGTCTGGCTGGACCAGCTGCTGGAAGCAGTTGAATCCATTTGGCAACTTCCAGCAGATGCAGAAGATTATTCACTCCAGAGGATGCATATAGCATGTGTGACCTCCAGAATCCATGGGATTTAAGAGGCAGGGTTTGCCTTTCAGAAATATGCTGCATACAGAAGGAGGTTTTAACAGGAAAGCCCCCAAGGAATGCAAAGTTTGATGCAAGGAACAGCAACAACAGAGCAAAGAGGCTGGCAGATTTGCTGGGTCTTCCAAAATTAAGAAAACACATTTAGGATACAGGTGGTGAATAAATGAAACTCTCCCAAGAGACAGAACTCCTGCAGGTTCCTTGAAACTAAATCAAGGCAGATTTGTCTCATTAATTCTTATTAGTGGCTGATTACAGACAGTGTAATTGAACAGGAAAATGTTAATAGTAACGATGGCTGACTTTGCACTAAACATAATTGAAAGTTGATGCTGCTTAGGGTACTGGTTCATGCACTTAAAATCAAGACTAAAGTTATAGTATTTTTAAATCAGGTGAGACAATTTCTTCTGATAAACTTAAGTTCTTTTACATCTTAACTGAATAATTCTAATGAAAAGGATATTGCTTTCTTTTGATGATGAAAATGAAGGAAAGCATTCCTTGTCTACTGACTTACTTGAATTTGCATCATTATTTACCCTTGGTTAATCTGATTGTTCTTTCATTAATTTGTGGGTCCATTAGTTCCTGCACCTTTTTTGCAGAATGTGTTGAACCTGATGGCCAATTTCAACTAGTTGTGGCATCAGGATTAAAGATAATCAGGTTCCTAAAGGTTTTGTGAAAATTGGTGGTGCTTACATACACTATGATAGCCATGTGAGCTCACCAGGCTTATGCTGCTTTTACCCGGGGAGGGCCTGTCACCGGCTGTGCACTGCCTGGTCAGGCAGCAATGCACCACTTGGGATAGGCAATAGTACGCACGCTGCTTGCTCAGTTCAGCAGTGAAGCAACAAGAGGAATCTGAGGTGCTGTGAAGGGCTTAGAGAAAGTGGGAAGGGAGGAAAGCAAGGTTTGTGGTGGCAAGCGTGTGCAAGGACATAACAGACACATACAAATATGAGACTTTTTTCTACTAGATCCACAGCAAATGGAATAATCTGGTTTGCTCTGGACACAGTACTGCAAATGAATTTCAAAATGTAAAATAACATATATAAGAAAAGTATGTCTGAATATCTGCGACACATGCGTAACTCACCTTGCCAGTTATTGTTCTTTTCTCTTATTGCCTCTTCCAAAGCCCTTTTCAGTACAGATTAATGTCACTGAATTAGCTTATCCAAAAGTAGAGTGAAATGTGGTAGGACTATAACAACTAGCAGCAAATAAGACCAAAAGAAGTTGGATTTAGGGGCTTCTTGGTGAAACAGCAAAGCTAGTCAGAAACACACAAGGAGACTTCATAGAAATCTCCTGCAATTTCAGAGAAAATGCTTTGTGTGACTATTACCTATTTATAAAACACGTGGTACCAGGAGAATAGTAAACATTTACCCTGAATTTCTTGATGTAAATTCAGGGAACTCAACTCTTCCTGATTGGATTCAACGATGGTTGGTGCTAAAATCTTCTCGGTTGTTGAACAAAGAGCATAGGAAATACTGATGGTCATCAGCTCTCAAGGGCTTCTTCCTTCACAGCTGGTTAGAGATCAGAAGTAGAATTAGAGCCCCAGGGTCACACTTGGATTCAAGGAGTTTCCTCTTGTCCCCAAACCCTTACATTCAAGGACAGGATCTGAAGATATATTTCAGGTTCCTTTCTCATTTTTTAAGCTTGAAAAGATGATATCTGAATCTGGGCCCACCGGAGCACTGCACATTCTGTGGCCTCATTGCCTTGCACTTAATTAGCTCCTTCTGAAACAGTTCTCTTAAACATAGAGTTAAGGGTATAAACCAACTCCTTTTTAATATAGTTATATGGATGAAACTGTATCAATGAACTAACTCTACTGTGTAGGAGAGCTGTGGTTTATGTATTATTGTGACTTGTTTCCTTTTCTCAGAAGATAGAACTGATTACTTTTTAATTGCATGTTACACTTTATTTTCGGAAATTTTTTTTTTTGCTACATCAGCCACATTCTCTTGGTCTACCAGCAGAGTGTGCTGACTCACAAGAACAGTATTTTTCAAGTAAACGTAGGGCTGAAAGGAGATTTGAAACAGAAAAGAAATTTTAGGATAGTAAAAAAGAAAAAAAAAAGCCTGTCTTTAGAACCGCATATTTTTTCCCACTTTTTTACCTCTGGTGACCTTAGAAAGTCTATTTTTATGAGTCACCCAATCCTAGCTCTTAAATCTGAATTTAAATTTCAGAATAAATGGAAAAGAAATAAGCCTTAGATATTTGGAACTCACTCCAAATTTTTCTTCGCTTTTGTTCCCTGGAAGTATTTTGTTCCAAAGATTCTAAATTTTGCTCCAGAACTGTTTGGAAATGATCCGTTTGTTCTCTATTCCATGATGCAATGACATATGATTACAGTTCAAATGCAAACCATTAATGACTTTGTTATTTAATGCTAATAGAAACAAGCTACTTCCTGCTTTCAGATAACGACCTCTTGACTAAATTTCATTGTAGATCTCTGTGGTAGCCTCAGGACTTTTTGCGGTAGGGCAGACCTCTGTAGAGTGCAGCAGAGCACAGCTAGCCTTGCTATGTGCACATGAGACTTGGGAGGCTGGGCAGAAGCTGGTCAGAGAGATGTTGCCACCTCAGTGACAAAGCTTTAGTTAGAAATGTTATACATTGACTAGCCAGTGCAGAACTGGATGCAGGGACAACCTCAGGCTGCAACAGCAGCTGGGTAGAAATCATAGCTGCCCAGCACTGAAAGCTAAGGGTTTTTTTTTTCTGTTTTATGGTGGCCCCTGTGGCACAGCTCAAAATTTGCAAGTGTTTCCTAAGTTTGGGGATTTCTAAATGTGTCCATGGAAGCTTCATATTACTTCCTGGAACCAATGAACGAGAATAGCACCCGCAGGTATGATTTTATGGAGCTGTTTTCTCTCAACTGTTTCTACCTACCTGAGGACTGGAATCTTCCTGGTCCTAAGTTAAAAGGTGTGTGCTGTCTTCTACAGCTAAGCAGCCTCAAGCTTACCCACCAATGCTTTCTCCTCTACTGCTTCTAGGCAACAGCCGACTCCGAAGAAAAATCAGCACAGTTACAGCCCACATGATGAGCACACCCACATACCGAATATGAGAGGCTTGCTTGAGGGTTTGCAAAATGTGGAAAAGAAAGCTAATTGGCTTGAGAAAGAATTTGAATTGCATATTATCTGAGCCTATTGACTGATTCAAATAATTTTATTTTCCTAAAAATCTGAACGCTGACTGTGAATAATAAGTTTCAGAATACTGTCCCAAGACAAATTTTTAAACTTTTCGATATCTGAAGATATAGTTGAAGTATCAAAGATGCTTTTTGCAAGCATGTACATACCAATGATGATCTTTAGGCTCCAGGTTGTCATTGGACAAGCAGCCCCAGACATTAGCCCCTGACATCTGCTTACATGGGCCAAGACTTACTCCATTTAACTGAGGAAGAGTGGCACCCCAGGTGTTTTTTTATCATGAGGTATCATAAGTCACATTCACAATATATGTTACACAGGGGACAAAAGTTAGGGTTTGACTTCTAAAGCAGCTTACGCTTAACCCAACAGGCCTTAAATTTGAGGCCCTTCACCTGACCATAGATTGACCTTAGGACAGGCACTAAGTCAACACAGCTTGTGCTTAGCTACTTTATAGAAAACAACTGCATTAATTTAAGTATGGTCAACCTTATTCTGTCTGAAGATTGTTCCTGGAGCATTCTGGGCTGCTTTTGCTATGAGCTTTCCCTGATCCTCTACTAAACAAATAAGCCCTTGGGCAATATTCAGTCCTGAATATCACCAGTATGCTTTAGAAGTTGTTAAATGACTATGGAAGCACGTAGTTGGAAATTAGTAACCAGATGTTCACTTAAGGTTATGCAAAGGGGAAAATGTTAAGGAACAGCAAAAAGGGATTGCTTGCTAGTTGCTATTCCATAACTGCAACTGGTGATATAATCAGAACATTACTAGCTTAGTCTGTGGCCCTCTAATTCAGGAATCAATTGGGTATCAGAAAGAATGCCTAGATGACACAGCTAGTCTCCACCTGACTTATTTATCAGCTATATTGATTGATACCTCATCAATAGTTTTGCTAACTGCCTGAATTTTTCTGTTTGAAAGCTAAGATGTCATACACGAAATGACAAAACATGCACAAATCCATATGGAACACATGGTTCGGATGTGTTCCAAACTTACCTTGGGACGTCCAGAACTTGGGTGTGATGAAATACCCTTTAGACATGCATCTTTCTCTTTGTCAACTATAGAGGTGAATAGGGTTATAACTTAAGTATCCTGGCTAGATGCATAAAGTTGTGAGGGCTGAATCAAGGCAGAATCTAGGTGGTCTTCCCCTTCCATATGCAAAGGATTCACTAGCATTACTGCACGGGGCTTGGCTAGAGGAATAAGTCATAACTCAATCAATCTCAAACATGACCAAAACTGTAAGTATTTTTCATGCATGTCTGCATAACTTTTGTCTAATTTTCAGGCTAAAACCAAAAGCAATAACCAGTTTAAGAACAGCATCTTTACTGATATGTTGTGCACAGTTGAAAATATGGATTTTTATTAGAAATGTACCACATCACAGAATCTGTCAGGACACTGAGGGCACCAATAGGCCTTAATGGCCTTGACCAGCCTCACACAGGGACCCACACTTTCTACCCACTGCTCCAGGAGCTCCCTTTAGGTGCACCTGGAGCCCTTAGGTTAGGTTGTCTAGGGCCCTGTCAATCCAAGTATTTTATATTTCTAGTGAGGGAGATTTCACCACTTCTCTGGGCAACCTCTTCCAATGTTTAATTGTCCTCATGATGAAGAATTTTTTTCTTATATCTCACAACAGGGAGCAGTAATATCGAAACTCCCTAAATAAATTAAACTTCCTCAGCAGTTGATGTTTGCTTGTTACTAGGTGTTTTCCAATGGGTGCAGTTGTGTAGTTTATGTGTTGAACCAAAAGCACAAATGATGAAGTCCTGACTCATGTGGGATCAATCCTCTGTATTTTCCCTCTTTGCTATCTGCAGCTGGAAATTCCATTTCCTTCAGCAAAGATATTGACTGGCTCAAGGTGTGCCTAAACTTCTGGGGAGGAAACGATCAAAAAACGTCACATCACATTTCTGTAGGAAAACACTAAAGAAAGCCATCAAGCTATTGCCACTGCTGCTATGGCACATCATCCCTGTCAAGTGATGGAGTAGAGGTCAAAACACAGTTCAGTCTTTTCATCCAGGTACTGGGTATAACAAACCCTGCTTGAAAAACACTCAATTTTCACACCCTGGAACACATGTTAAAACATATTGTTATTGCTGAGGTGACTGAGACATATTTGTATTCACCACTGGTTTTGCAATTTTTCTCCTCTGTTTTTGCCTTTGTTTTGTCTTTTGGTTTTATTTTTATTTTAAATGAGTACTAACATCACACATAAAAGCCATTGCTTCTGACAATAAGCTACACACTATTCGTGTCACAGTGTGCTGATTTTACGTGCTTAGATGAAAAGAGCCATAATTAATTAGACCTTACTTTTTGGCATGTTTTCTGGTAGACTAGGGTGAAAACATCCCATTAACATGGCCTGATTCAGAAGGCTTCAGGTGATGCAACTAGTGATCTCATGGCATCTTCCTTGTCCATATCTCAATCTATATAACTAATGCCTGTTGAGCAGATTAGAAAAGAGAAGGGATTCATATGAGAAGGCCCTTGTTTGCCTTCATTTACAGAATTCTATTTTTATTTTGTTTGCCATAGTTTTTAAGGTCTATTTCGTAGTCAAACACAAATTATTTAAAGACAAACCCTTATTAACAACAATAATGTTAAAAAGATTACGTTAGCTACAGTCACTATGAGGTGACTGAAGAGCCATTTTGCCTCTTCAGATCAAAAGGTAATAAAAAGGGTGTCCCAAAATCAGATCTTTCCTATACTCAGCCTATAAGTGAAACAAGTAGAAATACATAAGCTGACAAGAATTCAATTCACCACTAAATTTTAAATTATGTTCTAAGGGAAGAATTGGTTCAATCACGAGGTCTACATTGCTGCAACTTCTGCTTCAGAGAGAATAAAATACTATTTTTCCTAGACCTTCACGGAATAGAAGACGGTTTTAGAGTAGCAGGGTTCCTTCTTGTGTTCACATTTGGAAACTAGTCCAAAAATTTGCAACGGCCACAGTTTTGATGGGAAGGGAAAAAAGAAATTCAAGGCCTTAAGAAGGGATGAATGAGAGCAGCAAGTGTTCTCATGCTGCCATGAAAATAGAGTGGAGGATGCACTAGCCTAAAAGGGGACAGTGTAGATAGCAACACTAAGTGCACAACAATCCTCAGAAAATATATTTTTTGAATGGAGTATGACAGCAATGGCTGGGAAACTTCACAGTTGGTAACTAAACAAGGGGTCAGCTTCTAGATGGGAGGTCTTGGAAATTGCTGCAGGAGCCTTTATATGGTGTCATCAGTGACTGTGAGACTGCAACACAGAGATAGGCCCAATCAGTGTGAAACTAGGCACAGCAAACAGGCTCCCACTGAGAAGCTAATTCTAGGCATGGGCTTTATCAATATGAAGGAGTGCTTGTCTTCACAAACCTCTATGAGATTTAGCTGATTTGTCCTCCTGAAGTTGTTAATCAATGAATACTGAGCCACAGTTGAGCTGGAGAACTGGGAAAGAAATGTTAATTGTAAGAAATGTAAATTTACTTCCCCTTAGTCTATCTCCTTTGTCTCAAAGTGCTAGTTTTGCACAAAATTTTCAGTAAGCCTGTCCATTTCCATCCATAGGGAAGAGATCAGCTGAGTTCCTTTGTTTGGTCCCTCCCTTCTCACTCTGTTGGGTCAACTACATTGTTCTGCTCAGTTTTTCCCTTTTCTGTCCTAAAAGAGTTTTGTTCGCCTCTTACTTAGCCCCACTAGCCACTTTCTTCTCAGCTTAGTGTTGCTGTTCCCAAGACCATTCATACCTCACCCCGTTTCCCTGCCTTTTCATGTGCCCAAAAAATCCCTTCTATTTATACAGCACTTGTATGAGACAAGATCTCTCCAAGCCTACTCTGAATCTTTGAACATGTCAAAAGGGCAATACCAAAAATTATCAGTAATTTTAAAAGATAAGTGAAATATGACCAACATTTTTACTCTTCTAGTCTGGATGGCTGAAAGATCTGTCAGATTCAACCAAAGTCCTTTGGCAGGAATCCCAAAGAACAGCATCCCAGTCTGAAGTCTTGTGACTTTTGTGGGAAAGAATCAGTGAAACCAAAATAGCACTGTTGACATCAATGCCATAAATTCACAACAGTTATGTGCACATACTGAACACTGGGCATGCCAGCTCTTGATGTCTTAAATCAGAACTTGCTAACAATGCACTGAGGGGAAGTTATAGATGGTTCCTTTTCCAAAGCAAACGTAGGGTTTGGAGTATTCCCCTGAGAAAGTTGGTCTGTGAAGCTTCTACAATATTTTTAAGGAGAGAATGGCTTATCTTTGGAAAGAACCAGATTCTTTCAGGTGGCAGAGATTAAAAAAATAATATTCTCCCAGGGGAAAGAGGCTAGCATAAATCTGGCAGCAGCCAGGCCATGTTTTCCCACCTGGAAGGGCCCAAAGTTCCTCCTCTGTACCACCTCAGCCAGCACCAGGGGTCCTCACTCAATGTTTGTTCTCTAAAGCGACCAAATCACCTCAAAGCTCAGTTTCTCTAAAAACATTACAACTTCACACAAACTTAAGGTGCATTTATGGCTTGGCTAGTAATAAGTTTGACTGAATGTATATATGCAGTGTTCACTGACAAATTTTCCCCAAAAAGCCGATGCTATGAAGTTCCAAATAGTGGCAAGTCATATTAGAATTTATTACCTTTTTAATTCATAAAAAGTCTCAGAAATGTTTGCTATCCTATGTAGAGGCAATTTCTTCTGGAGAAGAATAATTTCTTTGGACACAAGACTGAATTCTGATGGGTAGAGAGAGGACAGTTCTGGGAAATAAGAATTTTATCCATAAATGAAACATTAGAGCATTAAGAACAGAATGAGAATGATGCCTTGCTTTGATGAATGCTCTCGTGGCTTTTGTAGATAGTCACTTTTCCTACCCTTCCACCAATTCCCTTTCTGTGAATTCAAAAGAGGACTAAAACCTTTTCTCTGCTCAGCAAGCAGGAAAAATACAAGAAACTGTGCAGGCTGCTGTTCTGGGATGTGAGCCTGCCAGGGTTCAGCTTAGCTGAGGAATGAAACAGCCCACATGTGCAACACTACAGGCCTTTAGTTGACTTTAATTGCCAGATAAGTATTAATTCTTTTAGAATACATATCCAGCGTCATCTGTGCCATAGCCTGACTATGTGAATAGAATCTCTCCTCCCTCATCCTTTCTACTCTGCTAGGAACTGGCATACTCTTAAAAAACCTGAGGGTGGGAACTGCACCACTGATATGTTTAGTGATAAGGATAAACAAGGCAGTCCTTTACCTGCTAACTTATGTCGTGCAGTTGTACCTCAAAGCCATTATGGAAGTCATGGCCCAGTTTTCCTGCATCCTCGGGATGCTAATACTGAATGGCAGTGCCTTGATATAAAGAATTTACAATCAAAATAGGTAAGGTAGATAGAACAAATACTATTATTTCCTCCCTTTAGCCATAAGGAGGTGAACTGTCTCCTGAAGAATGGCACCCAGATCATTTGCAGCCTATGATGGGATCAGCTAAATCTGCATCTCTCCATCTTCCAGCAGATGCAAGCTACAGCATTGCCCCAGTGGCAGGCGCCAGCTGTGTCACCATAACACGGGAGAACAAAGAAACTGTCAGATGAAATTACAAGAACTTAGACTTTTTCTAAAATCGGGTCTCTGACACCAAGATACTAATGCTGCAGATAATTCAGAAATGTGTCCATAATAAGTACATTATATATTTGAAAAATAGATGAGGCTAATATTTTTCTTTATACCTATCTATGTTACATTATCACTTCCAGCTTTGGATGTTCCTAGTGGAATTCTTCCCAATACACAACCTGTCAAGCAGCCAAAACCATAATTACTTATCAATAAATGGCAGCCTTCTGCACCATGTATATTCCTGTTTAAATGTCTCCTTGAATCCACATGCTTCATCCAATTTACATAAGCTCTCACATAACTTCACAAAACAACTTACTCATTCCTTCCTTTGTTCTGTTGGTCAAAGAGTTTCCTTATTTTTTCAGTAATCACTGAGGCTAAATTATGACAGGGTTTTTTTGTTGTTTTTCATATTTATTTGTTTATTTATTTTCCTGTTTATTGGCCAGACCTTGCCAATTTATTGTAAAGGAAATGGGAAAATAAACATATTTCTGCCTCCTTCCTGGAAACTTTATTCCAGCTATTTTGTAATAATAAAGACTCCTGATAGGAAGATGCCAGAAATACTATGAGTTATTACCAGTGGAAATACATGACCTTCAGATGGCAGATGCAGACGTTTCATAGTATTCTTCCAAATAAAAATACTGAGTGTTGAATTGGAAACTGCAATGCTCAGATCCCTACCAAAAACTAATGTGACCATTTCCCGACTTATTTTCAGTCCACTGCCAAACAACTGTCATGTCTGTTGTACTGTAACCTGTTAAATTTATATTGAAGACAGCAAACAGCAATTTTACATTTCGAATATCTTGGGTATTAGCTGACCTTTAGATTAAATGGCAGCAGCAGCAATATTTAAGGTAACATTGGAGACGGTGCAAGCTTATTGGACTGGCGCGCCGGGAGTCTTTCCCCAGGATGACCCATCAGCCTGGTGCAATCATATCTCAGAGGCCATCCAATAAAAGCCTTAAGTCTTAATTAAAGGGGTGCAGGTTTTGTTTTCTTCAATCTTATAAAGGTAGACTTTGTTGAACTCTTTTGGAGGAATGAACACGCTTCTGAGAACACTTTGCCTTCACTGTGTAAGGGAGGATATTCTGAGACACTACATTTTGGCCTTAATGACAGATAAGAAAGATACAATAACTGCACTGGCGAGAGCTACATGGCATAATAATTGCCCATCTGAAAATAAGCAGCACATTCTCAGTAGCTGAGAAAAGATCCACCTAATGTGCCCTATTCTAATTTTTGTTAGCAAACACTGGGGGAAATATGCGGATATTACTTGAGTGTAGATGGTAACTGCCTTAAGGTTTATTTTGAATCTTGCCTCAGAAGGCTTATGGGTGAAAATGAGTGTCTGGAATCACACAGGGAATAGACTGCAGCACAGAAGTAAGTTAGATACCAAATTCGGTACTACCTGAAGCTCCCAAGTTATATTTTGAAGTGTAACATAAAACTCATGAAGCTTGACTACCGGTGTTCTGTGATAGGCAACCTGTCCTTCAGCCTGCCAAATAGGCAAATGAGTCCTGCAAATCCCTATTTTTATTAGTATCTAAGATGAGAACAGACAGGGCAAGGAAGTTCTGTTCCTCTTACACTGCTGCCTCCGTCTAGCCATTCCTCTGTTTAGCAAGTAACACTGCAGTTCTTTTCTCTCACCCTTTTCCTGTTATTGATCAATTTTTGTGAAGCTTTGGGGGTTGAAAATTAGGCTCTGGCAGTGGAACAGCTCCTCAACTAAATCAGATTTTCCTACTTATTCTCAGCAGCTATAAGGGATGGCTGATGGTGAATAGTGCTGACTAATGTGAACCTCTGCAGGCTCAATCTCAGACCATCACCAACCGCCATGTCTGTGCTACACTTTTTGCTGTGCACAAAGGAAGATTAGAGACTAGAATTCCTAAGCCCTGTTAAAAGACACTTGAGAGGACACGTGATGCAGGTCTACAAGCCATGTATAATGTGATGAACATGACTAGGGAACAGTTGGTTTTTGTCCGTCATAATATATGAGCTAAGTAGTCTCAAATGAAAATACCAGGCATCAGGCCCAAAATACAGTCTTTTTCAAAGAAGATATAACTTGTGGATCACTTTGTGAATTCCAGACATCGACTGAATTAAAAACAAGACATATTAATGGAGGAAAAATCCATGAAGGACTATTAAGCTCAATGATATAATTTCTACTTTAGAATCCATAGATAGTAGGAGACTATGTCAGTGAAGTATCATTGCATGGCTGCTCTGTTTTTACCGTCTTTCCTGAACGTCAAATTTGGCCACATTCCAAGTTTTTATTACTTTCATCTGTTTTCATTTCTATACGGAAATGTTTCTAAGAATAAGTTTTAAAGAAGTCATTATCAATGCCTTTAATGTTTTTATGATTATTAATGATAATTAAAGTTGCACAGCACCCTTCAAGTAAGTTCCTCAGTCACATTTTTTTTTCATCATTGGATTTATACAAGGAGTTTGTGAAATAATGCATCTTTTAGATTAAAAAAAAATCAATTATCCTGTCAATGGCAATGTTTGTTTTTTAGCAAACAATGTTATTTTTCAATAATCTATGAAGTTGTAACACTATGTTCAAGGAATATAAAAATAACTAACTCCAAATGAAAATTCTTATTATTCCTTTGAATAAAAAATGAGTATTTATTTATTGTGGTTGTGCAGTTATCTCTTTATTAATGGCAATGTCTTGGTTTCTTTGAAGGATGTAACAATAAACAAAGCAGCTTTTTCCTGTAACTGTTCTCATAATTTACCTTGCAACACAAAATCACCTTCTCGATTTTGATCTGTTATTCATGGTTTACAATCAGGCAGCAGAAGTCAGAAATTACCCTCTATTTTATTATTTTGGTCATATTACTAAACACAATGCAAAGGTCAAAAGCCTGCTTTTTTTGATTGAATGATTCAAGAGTGCAAATGTTATAAGCAGATGTTACCTTTTGTTCAAGACAAAAGGTAAAGGCCCTCTTTTAACATGTTAAGATAATGTAGACTGAATTAATACCCTTCTGAAGGGTTGGAATTTTTTTCTGAAGTTATCCTTATATGCTTATTTGAATTGAACTGTACATTTATTCACCTTTAGGAGAAACTTATTCTGTAAGCATTTCCAGTAATGGCTGGAATTGCTTGCTCCAAAAGCACCATCTAAAATGGATAAATGTAAAAGGACTGGACATTTAATAGAAAGATTTGCATTCTCTAAAGACAGCTCAATTTCAGTCTTTCTGTCTTTAATAATGTTTTAGTAGCACTAGGTTGTCTAACTGGGTTAGACTTTATACAGAAATCGTGTCATTAATAAAGTAAAAAAATGCAAGCTATTTTTCATCAATAGTATTTCCTCAAATACTATTTCTGCAGTACAGCAATATCATACGGTATTTTGTTGCTGAATGACAATTAATTAAACTAACATCTTTTTGCAGATGCTACACATTTCTATAGATCACCTCTCACATTAATGTTCAGAAAATCCATTTTGGGGTCAGCAACTTCGGGGTTGTCCATGCACTTCTACCACTCTAAAAGCCCTATCTGAGCTCTCCCACAATCTCCAGTTGCATCCACCTGCTGGTAGACATTGCTTCATTGTAGAAATCACTTCCATCAGATTCTACCCATAGATGATGCCTCATGCAGCTCCTGCATCCACTTGTCTTCAGTGTCGCTAGTTTTGGTCTCCTTTCCTGTTCCTTCAGGCACCACCGCTGTCCAATTCTTCTTCTCCCTAGAAACCCTTTTCCCAAAATTCTCCACAAATGGCTGTTTTACTGATCTCTGTTGCCTCCACTGTCAATGGGTGAATTTTTTCTCACCACTTGGATATTGGATCTGTTTGTCTTAGGCATGCTTGGATGGAGGATTATGTATTGTCTGCTCACCAAGTCCTGTCTGAATATTCATTACGTCCCTCAAATCTGATGGATTAAATCTGATGGTTTTCCTGTGCTGGCTGCTCTTTTTTAGTGCTGCCTGCAATCACTTGATCTGTAGTTGACATTATGCTCAGAATGAGCATTTCATTTGCATTAAGCAGAGAAGAAACTGACATTCTTTTTCCCTTACCTGCACTGAAAGAGCAATAAAAATAGCTTTCTTATATCTTTATGAGGGCATAACTGTGAAAAGACAAAATGTAGGCATTAATGATTTCATTATGTAGAACAGAAACATGGAAACCACATTAGAAATTTTCAGAATCAAAGTCTACCTTCTGAGAGGAATGCTTTTTAATGATGGATAAGCAAAGCTGTAGTTGGCAGACTAGGGAATCTTGTGGTCAACTATGAAAATATTCCTCATGTTATTTTCCCAATACAAAAAGCTAATGAAAAAGAGGTTAGTCTATGTAGCCTTTCTTGTTTATCTTCACTGTGGACTCTTTGTCATTCAATCACGCGTGAATCTTAAGGTTTCAGCACCAACTGGCAGAGTAATTTCAAAAGTGTGATTGCTGTTACACTTTAGAGACACTGTTCTTTCCAAAGAGCTGATCATATTTGAATAGGTGGTTAATGGTGACCAGTATATCCTGTATGCTATATAGCACCTAGACAGCTGTGCCATGATACCCCCCACCCTCCACATGGAGTGATGAGCTAGGACTTGGTTCCTCAGAGCCAAATCAAAATCACTAAAGCCCAGCGTGCTTGAAGAACTCAAAGCAAGGACCTTCTGGTGTGACTCACCACTTACAAGCTGGCCAATGACTAAAAGTCAATCTTTTTCTTGTAAGTTTTAAGGATACAGGCCTAATTCCTAACAAAATATTTGCTGCCTTCCTACTACTTCTTGTTAAAAAAAAGAAGGCCAGAAGGAATGGCTGTGGTAAATATCAGAGCATAAAAGAAAAATGTTTTTGCTCCAGGCACTGGGCAATGTTCCCGTTGCTCTCTGTATGATTCAGAGGGAAGGATGCATGACAAAGGCTGCAAGCCATGTTTGTATCTTCCATGATTGATGGATGCTGGTGGCACATTAGTCTCTGGAATAATTTAGAGCACTTTGAGAAGAGAGTTTCAAAAAGATAAGCCTTACCTGCTGTATTCAGCTGTTTCTTTCTGTATGATGGTACATGAAGCTTGACTGATTATTCCATACCTCAGGTGAAACAGCACACCTTTAGTAAGTAAATTAAATTCAGATATAAATTGCCTTTAGTAATTTACTTAGCTTTACTAAGTAAATTAAATTTAGATATAAAGCACTGGCTTCTGCTCTCACATTTATGTAAAACATATAATACTCACAAAGTCAGAGGAGTAACCCTGGGAAAAACACCACAGCAAAACTAGATACTAAAGAAGAAAAGGATTTGTCAAAATACTACTGGGTATATTTGAAACAGTTGCCAGAAGGTAATTATCGTATATGTTACTGAAGTAAGTAGGTAGGTTTGACCCAGAGTAACAGTACTTTTGAATGTGATAACTAGCTTGGCTGAAAGAATGAGAGGTTCCAAGTTTCACATTTTGGTATAACCTTATTTTTCGCTCTCGAAGATTTATGAGTTATGTCTGAATTTTATCTAACTTTCTTGAATGCATGACTTACCCTAAGAATAAGTTTGAAATTAAATGATTAAAAGAAGAAAAGAGAGCAAGGGCATATTTTAGATATCAAATATTCACTTACTTTTATTTAGAGCTCCTATTTTTATAGCTATTTTTTTCCATAAGGTGTAAGACTCTTCAGCATAATTCCAACTTTTGTTTACTCATGAACTTAACAAAAAACCGTTGACCTCAAAGATGTTGGTATTTGATGGTTTTCTAAAGAAAAAACCACCTACAGTTTCTGTCAGTATAAAAGCAGCATACGGTTTGCGATTTTATATAGAGTTTTTATAATACTTAGTTTGATTTGAACTGAAGGAATATTGCTGTGGTCTTACTAGTATCTCCAAGAAACTGAGACATGTCTTTTTAAGTTGTACTGTTCAGATACCTTCTTAAGTATTGTGACCTCTTTTCCAGTCTTCATTGTAATATGTTGCTTGATGACTTGAATTAGGTGAAAGTGGAAAAAAATTTGAAAGCTTTCATTTTATACATCTAGTGAAACATGCATTGAGCATAATTTTGCCTTAACTGTAAGTAGGTTTTGCTCAGAAAAGCAAGATATGTATATCACAAGAGTCCTCTGAAGAAATAATATCCGTTGACATGCCATATACAGAAATCTGATAAATTTCCATAATCCAGAAAACAAGAGGAATGTATTTATAATAGTATCTGTAATTAGCACGGTGTCTATCTTAAATTTGTGACTAGGCTACAAAGGCGCTTGCTTTTCAACGTCATGAGCCAAGGTGTTCTCCAAAAACATCAGCCTTCACAGTATAGATAGTAAAAAACTTATTAAGTCACTGGCATAACAATAGTAATAGTAAAAAGATCCATTCCTGCTGCCTTTGTTAATTATCCTTACATGACTATGTATGATTTTCCCTGAATGGCCATTAAAACTGAATATGGCATGTGGGAGCTGTTAGTGATGTCATGCATGTCACGTACGATGAGATACCAGCAGGAGACATTTTAACAGGGCATGTGCTTCCAAATCCCACAGCTTTCCTCCTTCATTCTACACATATACACAAAGAACCTTGTTCATTTTTGCTGCTTCCAATGCAAATGAGTGTTCTATTAATAACACATGGGGTCAAGTCAGTTAGTTAGAAATCAGTGATAAGAAACTTTTACAATAATATCTAATCTGTGGTAAATTTAATTCAGTGCCATTTTTGGAAATTGTATGTGATCAAAAGGAAAGCTGTAAATTCACACAAATCTCCCTAAACATGCCACAGAACACTAAACATAGAAGAGAATGATTCACTCCCTGTCACAGAGCAACCCCCTCAGTGGATGAAAATCTACTGAAGTGTCAAGTAAGGCTCTTCCTGGATCTTATTTTGATCTTCATCTTCCATCACAATCTCTTACCTCTTCAGAGCTCAGAAGCCTCAAGTCCTGCCTGATACTTTTTATACTTGAACAGTTTTGTTATATATAACAACTAATTCCTGTTTGAATTGTCTACCAAGGAGGAAAAGGAAAAAACCAAATGCATTTAGCAACTTTATAGCTTACAGATAAGACTAATTACATATTCTAGTTACATTTACTTATTTTGAGTTAAAGGACAACAGTATTTCCCTTCATATATATGCAGTCATATGCAGCACAAATGTTTAAGAGATTCACTTATCCACTCATTTGTAGAGTTTTCACAAACTATGCATCCCACCCAGCTAATTCTAAGATGTTCCTGAATCGTTTTCCAAGGTGCTGCACAAGGGATATGTGGGATAATGGAAATGGTTGCCTAGAGACACATATGGACCTTCCACATTGACTGGGAGTGAGGGGGAGCATCTGGGCAGCCTTTTCTTGTAGGGTGACAAAAGCACATACCACATGTAGTGGTATTAATATGTGGGAGGGTAAGGTTGCTGTAGCTTCCCTTCACAGCATGGGTTTCTCTCTGACATTTTTACAAGGACAGTTTGTTGCAGGATCGTGGCTGGCTGAGCTGCTCTGGCCCTGTTGCGTCAATAATGGGAACATTACAGACCCCTGCAGAGAGACTTCCCCAGCTTGGCAGAGGGTACAGCACTGTCTCCTAGCCTCGAAACACCAAAAGCTGCCAGGTTTTAAAATTGGCATTTCCATTTCTCTAACAGGTAGCGAACTAACAGATTGGAAAATAATCGTTTCCTTTAGGGGCCTGATAATATTATAGCTATAGATTTGCATTTTAAAATTGCCTTCCAAAGCCTGGTGTCTACATCTATTTTTGGTGCCTCAGAGGCACTTTTGCAGATATATTGAGCACAAAAAAGTCCAGGGAACGACTGAGTACAATGATAGGAGCCTTGTCAATATGGATGTGCCGGCATGATTCTTTTATCTGCATTAATAAGCAGAATAAAGCAGCCTAATCATCTTTTCTAGACTTAAACACAAATGTCTCTTTTTAAACAAACTTCTTAACAATTTGGGAGAGACTGACTATAATGATACTAAATATTTGAGAACCTACCTTAAAATACATAGTAAAAAAAATACACCGAGGTGGTACTTTTTGTAAGGCAGCAAAATTCAATATTTTAAAAATAAATTGTGGATGTCTTAAGCCATTTCTCCTTCCCTGGGTGTGAAAGAGTAACACAAGCTCGGTGTAGATGTTAGTGGTCTAAGTTTTGACGTGCCTTTGGTAAACAAACATTGAATTAGATTTAAAAGCACAAACAGCATTAGATTCTCCAGTGCACAGACAATGTGCTGCACATATCTGTCTACAGTAAATTCTTTTTTAAATTAAGTTTCATTTTAAAATATGTCAAGATATTCCATGTTTTTAGTACATGTTCTGCTCAGTACAATTAAATATTGCACATGGGAAACATTTTCCAAAGGAAATTCTAAACTATAAATGTTCAAAATGTCAAATCAAATTACTCATAAAAATTGGTGTTGTCATTTCTCAGTTTACATACCTGTTAATCTGTTGCATGTTCTCCCTAATTTTCTTGGTGTGTAGCTTGCCAGACTTTTCTCTGTGATGGATTTGAGACGTTACTAATTTTTCAGGATAGTAGTTATTTGTTTCTTTATGAATTATTGAAGGCTACCTTGATATTATAAGATGGCAAAGCTGCAAGTAAAACTGCAAATTGGCGTACAAATTAGTATCTGATACCAAAGTCTGCAGAAAAGCCTATAGACAAGTAGACTGCAAATAGTTAACTACAGACTAGCTACACTAATATATATAATTTTTTTGAAGCAAATCACTGCTTTTAGCAAGGTGCATTCAGATGTAATTTGTTAAATATTTTGTATTCTGAAATCACAGTACATTAACAGCTACAATCATCCATTCAGTTAGTCATTCAGAATTTGCTAATAAGCATGTACTAGTCTGTTGATTCAATTCAATAGTACTCTATTGATCTAAATCAGATGTCTTGGGAGCTGTTCCCTGCTTTAGAAATGTCAAGAAATATTTGCTAATTTGATCTTTAATCTGATACTTGCTAAATTTCTCAATAATTTAACTGTTTCATTGTTTATATTTAGAAAAATGAGAGGGAGTGATAATGAGAAGGGCCAGTGAATTATAATAATGAAGTGAAATGGTCTTTTGCCTTCTATCTTTCCTCTGCAATGGAATGGAAGAATGGTAGTTTGGCATGCAGAAAAGCAGCAGGATTTCACTTATGAACTCCAGGTAAATTAGAACAAGCTTGTTAAATATGTGGCTCAGGTATCATAACTTAGTGTGTTCTTTACAAGGATCTAGACTTACAGTCATATTTTCTTTTTTATACCATGCCAATTTTTTTTTCTTTTCACTTTAAATTTGTAGCTTAAATGTACTTAATGTCATAAACATGCACAGACTGTAACTATCACAGACCACTATTAAGCTCCATCATTTTGCTGAATAGGTGTTTAGAGCACTCATACACTTACAGCAGAGTTTGTGAGGCATGCTGTGATAAGTGTGAATCTTCTCCAGACTGATCTGGCATGCTAATTACTGTGTAGGTCTGCATGACCACATCTTCATCATTATGTCAGTGGTGGACAATAACTGGGATATATTGTTGTAAATATTCTATTGTAAATATGTTGATGTCTATTTATTGTCAGTTTCTTTTTATTGCTCTCACTTCACAACTTGTTTGTAGGTATCTTCAATATGATATATCCTTCAGTGACATCATTTTATCCTCTCTGTACCATATATGTACAGTCATGTGTGTGTAATTTTTTCCTTGGGGCCATAATGTTTAAGTAACTATATACAGCATCAAAAGAATTGTTGCAAGGGAAGCCCAAGATCTTGCATTTAGTGACTTCGGATTTAAATAACTTGATGGTGTTTGTTTTCTAATAACCACAAAGTTGTATGTGAAGAAAACAGAAAAGCTATGAAGGAAAACAAACTGGTTTTTTTTAAGCATATTTTGATATGAGGAACTCGAAGAAAACTGCAGGATGCAGCCAACCTAACAAAACCACTTTCCCAATGGTGGTGCCAAGGTCATTGAGAACACTGGGCCTCTGCCTATAGGCTGGCCTCTTAATGCACTTAATTTTTTAAAAAATCTCATCTTATTTTGTCTACACCATTCTCTGTTTTTCTGCTGTATCTTTATGTACAAATGTCCACTAGGGGGCATTAACCAAACACTTGATGATTCAGAAATTTTTTTCCGCTATTAGCATCTTCTGAAATTCGTATATGCTTCACAAATTGTCTGCATAACTTTTATCCAAGACTCCACAGCTAAAGAAAAGCTCATCATAAATCACTTGGATATATGGAGAAAAAATAAGTTCTTTAAAACAATCATTAATAAAAGTCTTTGCTGGACAGAACGGGTTGAGAAATTAATGAGTTTGTAATCACCGAGTCACTCCTCCATTTTTCCATGTTAACTGTCAGAACTGGAAAATTTGGATTTCTCTTGGGTGGGTTTCATCCTTCCTTCCCATAAGGCAAGTGGCAGGAGGTCCCTCTCCCTGCTCCCTCTACCCCATCCTTCTCAGTGATATCCCATAGCTCCAGAGTATGGAGCCATGAAGCCCACACCAAACAGCCAGTGGGATTTCTGATGATGGCAGGGACTGAACTTGTCACTAAATTTTAACAATATTCTGAGAGGAATATTTTGTCCATGAAATGAATGGTTTCATGATTTTTTTTTTTTTTCACATTCCTTCCTAATATATCTCTGCAATTTTAGTGTTTAGGGCTGGGACACTGACTTTTGGCAGTTCTCCCAGGAGGTCTCGAAATTTCAGTGGAGGCTTTCTTTTCATGCTTATCCTCTTGAGCATCTAGCACTGAGCACAGCTGCCAGATGAGCTCCTCACCTCCCCAGTCTGCACTCACTGGGTAGGCAGCAGCATCCCCACTGAGTGCAGGGTTTGCTTACACTGCTCTTCCCTCAATTTCTTTATCCCTGTTTTCTCATTGCTTCAAGAGTGTCGGACTCCAAGGCATAGTTTTCCCAGCACATTGTCCAATAAATGTTACAAAGTGTTTGAAATGTTTGAAGCTATTATGTATGAAAGAGAACATGGGACTTTCTGAAAAGGGGAGAATCAAATCACTTTATTCAGAATTGTAACAAGATTTTGCAGTAGTATAATCACTTGATCTTTTCTTTGTGCTCTTTATGGACCCTTTCTGTTTACAATATTCTATGTATTGTAAAATGTAAAAGCTATTTACACATAAATTATGCTACTGACAATATTCAAACCAAACACAATACCATTATTGTTACCAAGAGACTGAATAAATCTTTGATCATTTCAGATGGCTCTGCTGAAATTTAATATTATAAAGTTACTTTGTAATGACATTAAAAGAATGATAATTACACTTTGTGCAAATGCATAAAAAATTCTGTTTCAGATCTGAACTGGAAATGTTACAGTAGATGTAAGTAGAATGTCTGGATCCTGCTCGGAGTATTCCTGGCTAATGAAAAAAATTACAAGCGCTAAAAAAGGTGATGTTTTAAATATTGATAGCAAATCACATCTCTAGGGAAAGAAAATTAGATATATTTTAATTCTCATCAGAAGAAATTTATAAGAAGTCTCTGAAGAAATTTATAAAGTTAATTTAATAGCAACAAAGTAAAAGGAAGCAAAATAAACTGTAATTACAAAATTGTTTTTAGTTCTCACTGATATTTAGAATATCAGCTAACAGCTCTATTGCATTTGACAGCAGTTTGGCTTTCACTTGATTCCTGTCTCAAGGACTGATATTTTCAGAGGGAAATGGCTGTGTGCATCTTTGTGGTAGGGTGTGTGCAAGGCTGTCCTATCGCCAACGGGAAGGCTTGGCTTGCTCAAGCTTTTTGGTGGAGTTCTGTGGTGACTGCACAGAGAGACCTTTCCTGTTTTGATTAGACAGCCCTACCCACACCTTACCTGAAAGATGCACAGAGATATTCTACACTTAAAATAAAAACCTTGGGGGCAAAAATCAGGTCTCAAACAAGTAAGAATAAATTTGTGAATTTTGACAGCACGTATACAAAATTGAGAGGACACAGAAAGGTTTTGTTTCTCAACTCACTTTTTAGAGGGATTGACTTACCCAAAGCACAGACATGGCCAGTAGCAACCAACCGTACTGTCTTTCAACTACTAGGAGCCAGTCTTTTCACACAGTCTAGATAAGTCTGGGCATGCCCAAGTCTATTCTGTTTCCTACTCTGTTCAATTCAGTTCCTATTCTATTTTCTGTTCCCAGTCTTGCTCCCAGCAAGACCACACAATCATGAAAAATGAAGCAATGCTGTAGAAATCCAAACTCACTAGGTGTTAAGCTTTAGGATCAGGCCAGGGAATACTTAAGCAAACTGGATGACTGTAAGTCCGTGGGCCCTGATGGGATGCACCCACGAGTGCTGAGGGAGCTGACAGATGTCATTGCAAGGCCACTCTCGATAATCTTTGATCGATCATGACAACTGGGAGAAGTACCTGAAGACTAGAGGAAAGCAAATGTCATTCCTGTCTTCAAAAAGGGCAAGAAGGAGGACCCAGGGAACTACAGGCTGGTCAGCCTCACCTTGATCTCTGGGAAGGTGATGGAGCAGCTAACCCTGGAAACCATTTCCAGGCACACAAACAACAAGAAAATCATCAGGAGTAGTATGCATGGATTAACCAAGGGAAGGTCATGCTCGACCATCCTGATATCCTCCTATGATGAAATGACTGGCCTGGTAGATGACGGGACAGCAGTAGATATTTCTTACCTGGTCTTCAGTAAGGCCTTTAGCACTGTCTCCCATCAGATCCTCTTAGAGAAGCTGTTGAAGTATGGGCTGGATGAGCAGACAGTGAGGTGGATTGAAAACTGGCTGAATGGCTGAGCCCAGAGGGTGGCGACCAGTGACACAAAGTCTAGTTGGATGCCAATAATTAGCGGTGTACCCCAGGGGTCAATACTACGTCCAATCCTGTTTAACTACTTCATTTATTATCTTGATGAGGGGCAGTGTGCCCTTAGCAAGTCTGTGGGTGACACAAATCTGGGAGGATTGGCTGATACACCAGAGGGTCATGCTGCCATCCAGAGAGACCTCAGCAGGCTGCAGAAAAGGGTGGACAGGAGCCTCATGAAGTTCAGCAAAGGGAAATGCAAAGTCCTGCACCTGGGAAGAAACAACCCCAGGCACCAGTATATGCTGAGGGCTGCCTGGCTGGAAAGCAGCTTTGCAGAAGAGGACCTGGGGTCTTGGTGAATACCAAATTGAACATGAGCCAGCGATGTGCATTTGTAGCAAGGAAGGCTAATGGTATCCTGGGCTGCATTAGGAGTAGTGTTTTCCTAGAGTGTCCTCAGTTGGCGGGGAACGCAGCAGCGGCAATGGTAAGTTCTGCAGCTGGGCACCAGATTGGGGTGGACAAGGGGGTTCCTGGAGCCATGGAAACATGAGGAAGAGCAGAGTGGCTGGCTGGGTCCTGGCAGCTCTTGCGAGCCAGGCTGACACGCTTGGGCATTGCTAGGAGCAACCGCAGGAGATTTAAACTGCCCGAGGGAGCACGAGCGACCAGGCCGTGGCACGTCAGCCAGGGCATGGCGCGGCAGTTTGCACCGAAGGGCACGCAGGGAGGGCGCTGCACCCTGCTCGTAGGCCCACAGCCCAGGGAAGTGCTCTAGGTCTCTGCCAGAATGGTGGGCACTCACCTCACAGCTAAAACCAGTGTTGCTGTGGAGAAAGCCCCAGAGATGTCTGATGCATCCACCCAGAGGGAACTGGTAAGGAAGGAGGCTTCAGTACAGGTGGTAGGTTGCAGTGAGTGCCCAGACCCTTCTCCTGGTGAAAAGGTAAGTACCTGCACAAGGTGTGCACAGATTGATGAGCTGTTGCGTCAGGTGGCTGAGTGACAGGAAACAGTTAAAAGGCTGTGCAGTATTAATGGAGCCGAGGTGGAGATAGATGGGTGGTTTCAGAACGACGTTCCTGTAGTGGACGCCACTGAGAACGAGGCACCTTGGACCCTGGTGACCCACAAAAGCAGGGCTCTGCTTCAGTCTCCACCCTCCAGCATCACTACCAACAACAGATATGAAGCTTTAACAGCTGTAGACACTCACGAGCAAGGTCTGCAAGGTGCAACTGTACCAGCAGCACAGAATGGGTACCATAAAAAGAAGAGACGAGTGCTTGTAGTGGGTGAGACTCTGTTAAAAGGTACTGAGGCGCCCATCTGCCAACTTGACAGGGAGTCACGAGAGGTTTGCTCCCTTCCGGGAGCTACGATCCTAGACATCACTGAGAGGGTGTCACAACTTGTCAAGAGCACAGATTACTATCTAGTGTTACTCTTCCATGTGGGCATGAAGGATGCTATAAGCCAGAGCCTGGGCAGAACCAAGGAAGACTATAAAGCCCTGGGGGAGCAAGTGAAAAATATTGGTGCCCAAGTCACCTTCTCCTCCATTTTAGTAGTTGGAGAAAAATGGGCAGCCAGTAATAGACAAATAATACAAATCAACTCTTGGCTACATGGCTGGCGTTGTCACGAGGGTTTTGGTTTTTATGACAATGGGACATTCTCCAGCAACCATAGCTTGTTAGGGAGAGATGGAATCCACCTGCCTAGAAGGGACAAAGGAAATCTTGGGCAGCAGGCTGGCCGTCTTGGTGAGGCGGGCTTTAAACTGAAGGACTCAGGGGGCGGGGTCCAAAGTGGCAATGCTGATGCCATCACATCCAACGGGGGAATAAGCCAGGCTAACCAGAGCAGCGGCAAAGGTGCCTTAGCTGCCTCACGAGATGACAATCAGAAGATCAACCGCCTCAAGGGTGTGCATGGCTATAGTGGGTCCTCGTGCACCTCTCCAGTGAAACTTGCATGCTCAGTTACCTCTCTGAAATGCCTGCACACCAATGCATGCAGCATGGAGAATAACCAGAAGGAACTACAGATCTGTGTGCGGTTGCAGGACCACAATCTGCAATTACAGACACATGGTAGGATAGCTCTCATGGAATGTTGTCATGGACGGCTACATAATTTTTAGGAAAGACAGGCCAGCACGGTGAGGTGGGGGAGTTGCTCTTTCTGTGAGGGAGCAACCGGAATACATCAAGCTCTGCCTAGGGGTGGAGGGTGAACAAGCTGAGAGGTTATGGGTAAAAATTAAGGCACAGGCAAATACAGGTGACACTGTTGTAAGCATTTGCTACAGGCCACCTGATCAGGAAAAGGAAGTCAACAAGGCCTTCTACAGACAGCTGGAAGTAGCCTCACAACCACAGGCCCTGGTTCTCATCAGTTCAACCACGCTGATCTTTTCTGGAAAACAACACGGTGAGGCGTGCACAAGCCAGGAGGTTCCTGCAGAGCCTCAAGGATAACACAGGTGATAGAAGAGCCAATAAGGCGAGGTGTGCTGCTGGACCTTATACTAACAAAGAAAGAAGGTCTGGTTGAGGATGCAAGGGTTGGGGGTAGCCTTGGCTGCAGTGACCATGAGATGGTGGAGTTCAGGATCCTGCATGATAGAAGCAGGGCAACAAGTAGGATTACAACCTTGAACTTCAGGAGAGCTAGCTTTGGCCTCTTCAAAGACCTGCTTGCAGGAATCCCATGGGTTAGGGCTCTAGAAGGTAGGGGGGTCCAAGAGAGCTGGTCGATATTCAAGTACCACTTCCTCCAAGCTCAAGATCAGTGCATCCTTAGGAGGAAGAAGTCAAGCAGAGGAGCCAGGAGACCCACATGGATGAGCAGAGAGCTTCTAGGAAAACTCAAATGGAAGAAGGAGGTTTCAGTATGTGGAGAAAAGGACTGGCCACTTGCGAGGAATACAGGAACGTTGTCAGTGTATGGAGAGATGCAATGAGGAAGGCCAAGGCCCACTTGGAACTAAATCTGGCAAGGGATGTCAAGGATAACAAGAAGGGCTTCAAATACATCAGTAGTAAAAGCAAGACTGGGGAAACTGGGCCCCCTGCTGAACGAGGTGGGTGCCCTGGTGACACAGGATGCAGAGAAGGCAGAGTTACTCAATGCTGCCTTTGCTTCAGTCTTTACTGCTAAGGCTGACCCTCAGGCATCCCAGCCCCCAGAGGTGAGAGAGAAAAGCTGGAGAAAGGAAGACTTCCCCTTGTTTGTGGAGGTTTGGGTTAGAGACCATTTAGGCAAACTGGATCCTCACAAATCCATGGACCCCAACAGGATGAGCCCATGAGTGCTGAGGGAGCTGGTGGATGCTGTCGCTAAGCCACTCTCCATCATCTTTGAAAGGTCATGGAGGACAGGAGAGGCTCCCGAGGACTGGAGGGAAGCCAATGCCACTCCAGTCTTCAAAAAGGGCAAGGAAGACCTGGGAAACTATAGGCCAGTCAGCCTCACCTGCATCCCCGGAAAGGTGATGGAACAGTTCATTCTGGAGGTCATCTCCAGGCACATAGAGGAAAAGCAGGTTATCAGAAGTAGTCAACATGGATTCACCATGCTTGACCAACCTGATAGCCTTCTATGATGGCATGACTGGCTGGGTAGATGAAGGGAGAGCAGTGGATGTTTTTTACCTCAACTTCAGTAAGGCTTTTGACACTGTCTCCCGTAACATCCTCATAGGTAAGCTTAGGAAGTGTGGGTTAGATGAGTGGACAGTGAGATGGATTGAGAACTGGCTGAACGACAGAGCTCAGAGGGTTGTGATCAATGGTGCAGAGTCTAGTTGGAGGTCCGTAACTAGCGGTGTTCCCCAGGGGTCTGTGCTGGGTCCAGTCCTGTTCAATATATTCATCAATGACCTGGACAAAGGGACAGAGTGTGCCCTCAGCAAGTTTGCTGATGACACAAAACTGAGAGGAGCGGCTGATACACCAGAAGGCTGTGCTGCCATTCAGTGAGACCTGGACAGGCTGGAGAGCTGGGCCAAGGGGAACCTAGTGAAATTCAACAAAATCAAGTGTAAGGTCCTGCCCCTGAGGAGGAACAACCCCATGCACCAGTACAGGTTGGGGGTTGACCTGCTGGAAAGCAGCTCCGCTGAGAAAGAGCCTGGATGCGGTCCTGTGCATCCTGCTCTAGGTGTACCTGCTCAAGCAGGGGGGTTGGACGAGATGATCTCCAGAGGTCCCTTCCAACCCCTACCATTCTGTGATTCTGTTGCTAGCAGGTCAAGGGAGGTGATCCTTCCTCTCTACTCAGCACTGGTGAGGACACACCTGGAGTACTGGTTCCTGTTCTGGGCTCCCCAGTACAAGAGAGACATGGGCATACTGGAGAGAGTTCAACAAAGGTCCATGAAGGTGATTATGGGACTCCTATGAGGAAAGGCTGAGGGAGCTGGGACTGTTTAGCCTAGAGAAGAGAAGGCTCAGGGAGGATCTTATTAATGTATATAAATACCTGAAGGGAGGGTGCAAAGAAGAGCCAGGCTCTTTTCAGTGGTGCCCAGTGACAGGACCAGAGGCAATGGGCACAAACTGAAACCCAGGAGATTCTGTCTGAACATCAGGAAACACTTTTTCCTGGTGAGGGTGACTGAGTACTGGCACAGGTTGTCCAGAGAAGTTGTGGAGTCTTCATCCTTGGAGGTATTCAAAAACCATCTGGACATGGTCCTGGGCAACTGGGTCTAGGTGGCCCTGCTTGCGCAGGGGCATTGGATCAGATGACCTCCATGGGTCCCCTCCAACCTGTGGTTCTGTGATTCTGTGGTCTTTCTATTTAAATTCCTGGATAATTAGAGGGTTTTTTTCCCTCCTCGAGAGTTCACCATCAGTACCCTAAGAAGCTGCTAGAGCAACTTCAGAAGCTTCCCTTGCTTTGAGGACGTTCATCTCCCAGCTCCTGTGCTGAGTTTGGAATCACTATGAAGCACTGGCATAAAACAAAGTAGTTACATCACCGTGTGGTGCAAACACACTGCACCAAGGTCTGTGCTTAATATTTGCTCCTTTTAACTGTGGAAAACATGTTTCTTATAGTCCGGCTTTAGGCATATGTTCTGTGATTTGATCCTCCCTACTTTCAGGTGAAGTAGGAATAAAGGTAGACTTCTGTTCTAAGTCACTGTACACCTCCTGGTACTGATCTGAAATGTAGCCGATTAAGCTGGGAACAAAAACAGTTGCAGAAAACATGAGAAAATAACATTACTATAATTTGTGTTATCCCTATTTCAGTTTCTCTGTTGGTGATGGTTGTCACTCTGCTATGTGACAGACAGCTTCAGGCCATTTCTTCCAAATGAGCTGAAACTCCATTCCAGGCACTGGAATGCATTTTAAGGTAATTCTTTTGACTGAATGAAGCTATGTTTTAGAATGTATAGGCAATAAAGTGCCCTTTGGCAGTACCTGAAATAAATATCTTTGCCTAGACTCCCTACAATATTTTTACTCTAGGTTTCTCTTCTTTTGCCATCTACTTGTTAAGGTTTTAGCTATCTGCCTTCCACCTATTAGAGAAATTTAACCAACAATTGGCACCATTTAATTCTGCAGTCTCTTAGCACTTAGGAACAGTTTTTTCTGTCAGGGACGCCATCCTTCAAGAGATAGCCATTTGACCTGGACAGAACAGAGGTAAATGCCTCTACTGCCTACCTACTAAAGACAGTCTACTTATCCCGTGGATCTCTTGAGTTGTGGCTGAAATCGTTTATTACTGATTTCACTGTTAACTGACTTAAAGATCTGTACTTCAAGCTTTACTGAAATACAGTAATTAAGAGTTAGAAAGTTGTTTACCTCCAGTACTTGCTTGTGCTCTGGAGGTCTCATAGTCTCCAGGCCTTCTGGGTCACAAAGAAATCTTTCCTTGTGTTTCTATTCCAAGGTTAAACATAAATCGGAAATACAGCAATATGTCATAGTACTGCTTTCTCTAATCAACCATAGTATAGAAAATTCACAGAACTGTGCCAAAATACTAGAAAGTAAGACAATGACAATCAGATTCTCCCAGTAAAAGAAAGAAGCTACAAGGTCTTTGTATGTCCTAGCTCATTGAAATGCACCTTTTTCTCTGTCCACCTTCAACAGACTTTGGCTCTCATTTGTCTGCTATGGTCACAAAAAGCCTCTGGCAAAGCCAGGTCTCCAAAGAACCCACCTAGTACTTCAGGTGCAAAACCTCTCTTTAAGGTAGTTTAGATCAGAACAACCCTGTGTGCAGTGATGTTAAGGACAACAACAATAAAACAATGAAAACTGCTTCTTTTCCTAAAGGATAAAGCTTTGTTTTTCATGTGCTCTGATGAAATAGTGGGTTCAAACTGCATTTGCCTACAGGCAAAGAGGTAAATACTCAAACCTGGAGCTGGAGCTGAATTTGGCAAGGGATGTAAAGAATAACAAGAAAGGCTTCTACAGGTCTGTCAACCAGAAAAGGAAGGCTAAAGAAAGCGTACCCCCACGATGAACAAGAATGGTGACCTAGTATCAACAGACAAGGAGAACGCTGAGGTACTCAACAACTTTTTTGCCTCAGTCTTCACTGGTAACCTCTCTCCTCACCCCTCCCAAGTCGATGGACCACAGGATGGAGACCTGGGGGATAAAGCCCCTCCCACTGTAAGGGAAGATCAGGTTCGTGACCACCTGAGGAACCTGAACATACACAAGTCCATGGGACTTGATGAGATGAATCCCAGAGTCCTGAGGGAATTGGCTGATGTAGTTGCCAAGCCACTCTCCATAATATTCAAAAAGTCATGGCAGTCAGGTGAGGTCCCTGGGGACTGGAAGAAGGGAAACATTGTGCCCATCTTTAAAAAGGGTAGAAAGGAGGACCAGGGGAACCACTGTCCTGTCAGCCTCACCTCTGTGCCTGGGAAGATCATGGAATAGAAGCTATGCTAAGGCCCATGGAGGACAGGGAGGTGATCTGAGACAGCCAGCATGGCTTCATCAAGGGCAAGTCCTGCCTGAGCAACCTAGTGGCCTTCTAATTTGGAGTGACTACATCAGTGGACAAGGGAAGAACAACAGATGTCATCTATCTGGACTTCTGTAAGGCCTTTGACACGGTCCCCCACAGCATCCTTCTCTCTAAATTAGGGAGATATGGATTTGTTGGGTGCACTGTTCAGTGGATAAGGAATTGGTTGGATGGTTGCATCCAGAGGGTAGTGGTCAATGGCTCGATGTCCAGATGGAGACGGGTGATGAGAGGTGTCCCTCAGGGGTCCGTACTGGGACCGGTACTGTTTAATATCTTTATCAGTGACATAGACAGTGGGATCAGGTGCACCCTCAGCAAGTTTGCAGATTACACCAAGCTGAGCAGTGCAGTTGACATGCCAGAGGATGGGATGCCATCCAAAGAGACCTGGACAAGCTGGAGAGGTGGGCCTGTGTGAACTTCATGACATTCAACAAGGCCAAGTGCAAGGTCCCGCACCTGGGTCGGGGCAACCCCCGATACCAATACAGGCTGGGGGATGAAGGGATTGAGAGCAGTCCTGCAGAGAAGGACTTGGGGGTACTGGTGAACAAAAAGCTGAACATGAGCCAACAATGTGCGCTTGCAGCCCAGAAAGCCAACCCTATCCTGGGCTGCATCAAAAGAAGCGTGGCCAGCAGGTCAAGAGAGGTGATTCTGCCCCTCTACTCCACTCTGGCGAGACCCCACCTGGAGTACTGCATCCAGCTCTGGAGCCCTCAGCACAGGAAGGACATGGAACTGTTGGAGCAAGTCCAGAGGAGGGCCACAAAAACGATCTGAGGGCTGGAGCACCTCTCCTACGAGGACAGGCTGAGAGAGCTGGGGTTGTTCAGCCTGTAGAAGAGAAGGCTGCGGGGAGACCTTATTGTGGCCTTTCAGTACTTAAAGGGGGACTATAGGAAAGATGGGGACAATCTCTTTAGCAAGGCCTGTTGTGACAGGACAAGGGGTAATGGTTTTAAACTAAAGGAGGGAAGATTTAGACTGGTTGTAAGAAAAAAATTATTTACAGTGAGGGTGGTGAAACACTGGAACAGGTTGCCCAGAGAGGTTGTGGAGGCCCCATCCTTAGAAACATTCAAGGTCAGGTTGGAGGGGGCTCTGAGCAACTTGATCTAGTTGAAGATGTCCCTGCTCACTGCAGGTGGGTTGGACTAGACGACCTCTAAAGGTCCCTTCCAACCCAAAGCATTCTATGATTCTATGGTTCTAAACCAGTAACAAATTGCTTTATACAGTATGGTTATGATTTATCAAGGATTTGTATTTCTTTGCCTCCTAGAGCAGAGGTCAGACAACCATATCACTGAAATGAGCCAGATGGTTTCTGCTTGATGAGTGATTATATCTCCATGGCAAAATACCAAGAGGCAAATACATCAGTTTTTCTTCAAGCAAGCTCTCACTAACACCAATGGGATGTTTGCCAGATGAAGTATAATATTTTGGCTATACACACACACAAACTTCTATACATAATCTGACTGAAAGGCCACTCAGATGAGAAAACTTTTTACTGGTGTCATTAGCCTTTGTTCCTGGCTCTCCAAGAACGTTCTTTTCTTATATTTTGTATTTAATCACTATGAACGAAAAGACTTCAGTTAAACATTGGGTTTCATCCACCACCAGGCAAAAATCGTCAATAAACTTATTGTTGCTTATAAACACTGTACTTGATACTTTCTACGAAACTCTGTAGGAAATTTGATGCACATAAGACACTTTGTAAGCAATTGATATCGCTTATGAGGCCAAAACTCTAGGAACACAGTAGTTTTCAACTCATTTCAATCTCTGCTGCACTTTTCAATTTCATATCATTAATTTAGTTTGGAATTGGTGAAACAAGATGCTTCAACAGCAAATCATCAGTCAGTCATGACCAAACAGTCCTTAGTCTCTCTGTTCAAACTGGCAATATGTCAGGAAGCAAAAAGTTTGGTTTTAGAGTTAAATAAAGCCACCAACTCATTTTATGGATGGCTATTACCTTCTAACTGTGTTAGCCTTAACCTCAATTTAAGCTGTGACCGAAAGGATACTCTCTTTAGCAACCATGCATATTCCTGAACTGCTGCTGTTATGTGCCTTAAAGAGGCTGAACATGTAGTCAGTGCTACTGCATAATGACTTTCACTCTTCTGCAGTCAAAATAACAAAATCTGCAAATCTCCAGCTCCTAGAGAACAGGGTCCCACATCAAACGTTTTTGGCCATTGCTGGTGCTAACAGTACTCTGGATATGCTATATTTCACAGAGATGGCACTTTGCAGGCTCTTGTCAGTAGTACCATTTCTAAGATTTCAGTTGTTTGTGCATCCTGGTGACTTTTAGCTCTTGTAGTCACAGTGCTAAGCAAACTGCTTACACTGATTACGTTTGTACACCATGACCACAATGCCCTTTTCACAGCCACTTTTCTCTGCAAATGTAATCTACATTATTTCATTGTAGTGGCATGACTTTGGCTATAATAAAACACATTTGACAGCGCCCTGTTTACCAAAGATCCACAGCATTATTTACCACTCTGTCCATCTGTAAACTTTTCCAGAAACAATGTCATAGTGTCTTCACGGTCACTGAGAAAAATCTGATTAGCATTTGGCCAGGAGGAAGGTCAGAGTAGTGCATTCATAGCAGTAGCTCATCGCAGTTTTCCTGCAGGCAGGAAAACATTGGTACAAGTAGGAAAAGAGAATGGAAAATAAAAAGAGTCCCCAGAACATACCTGGTGGGATCTGTTCAGGAATAAAAATACACAGTGTCTGAAGAAACAAATGTTCATGGTCTGCACATAGTTACACACACAGCTCTAAGTGAAGACTGGTGTGACAGACATAACATGACTGTAGAAAATAACAATACTTGATGAAAATCACCCTCACCAAAGCTCTCTCAGAAACCACTTAACAATCTGCCAAAGTATTTCCTGCCTCCTGTGCCTTTCTGGGTATAGTGATCAATACTGTCAACTTCAGAAGACAAAGAAGTGAAATGCAACCTCAGTGACAACATTCCCTCAGGCCTATGTGCTAATTTCACCCTGTTGGTGTGGTTAAATTAAATCAGGTGGTTGCCCTCATAACCAGGTGCTAGAGCTCCTGCCTTAGGAAACAAAAGTCTCTGCCATGGTATACCTGCAATATACAAAAACATGGACATGCTATTACTAGTACTTCAGAAATCAGCTCAGGTCTGTCAGCTCAGATATTTCTGCTTTCCATGTTTTATTGCAGACAAACCTTCTGAGTGCTGAGAGAATTGCACTGCACAGATACAATTACAGAACGTAGCCTGAGCTTAGCACTTGAAGGCCTACTTTTGCCATCATCCACTTATATTTTATACACAAATATTTTTTTAATTAAAGTCACACCCAATTGTATTTTTCTCTTCAGCTGTTGTCTTTGGGCATCTTTACTTGTCATTCACCATGGAAACAACATGCTTGAAAGAGGAGTGATAGCTTTGCAGGAGATATTGACACTTCAAGTTTGTGATATTGCAATGCTTTACTTACAACACATGACAAACATGCAAGGAAGCAACAAAAAATATATGATGACAAAAAAGCAAACCTACAGAAACATTTTTCAGTGAATAATTCTACATCGGAATTTTCCTTGAAACGCAAGAGATTTGAAGTCAAGGATTGTTACTGCACTCTTCAACAGAGTCATTTTATGGTGGCAAGTTTCTAATGTTATGATCTTAAAAGATTAGCTATCTGTAACAGCACCAAGCCAATAATTGCTTTTTCAGTTCACAGCAGCTGAAATCAAAATAATTATCGCTTAGCCTGAACAAAGTTTGAATATTTTGGTCTCTCACCATGCTAAAATTTGCCAAGAAGGATCTCTATGTTGTGAAATAAATCCTTCCTTTCAACCCGAAACAAAATATTGCAGTTTGAAGGACAGGAATGAAATGCTACTGGATTTGAAGTCTAGGCTCACAAAATCTGAATACATGGGATGATAAGATGCAATTACTTCTCACCCTTTTTAGAACAGTTCTGTGGGGAAGATATTCACCTACAGTGTAAAATGTGAGGAGGAGGTCACAAGATACACAAAATACAGCATTCCTAAGGCACTATAGCCATATTTCTAAATTGAAATACTTGGCTTTTTGCCAAAATGAAGATATATTTTATTTTTTAATCATTTCTTTGTTGAAACAATTGTTAGGACTGCAGAGCACAAGTACTATTCCCAAGACTATACTAATTCCAAGGTGCCCTCCTGTCCCTTCTCTAGAGGCAACAAAGCCAGAGCCTGTTTCAGACTTGCCTGAAGTTTGAGGACAGGGATAATGTCATGCCTACCACAACACTGCTTTCAGCTCTGATGACAGAGCAACCTTCAAGTATGCCTTCATCTTCCCACGATGTAATGCCATTGTCTGCCCACGTACTTCCATAACAGCTGGTTAATCTTTATCTACTCAGGGACAACTCTGTCTACATAGACAGGTTGTTTGCATTCCAGTGTGTCCACATCTCCTAGGTATTTCACACATATTTAAGCAGGGTTTTCCATAGATAATAAATGTTAAAGTAGGCTCTCTTAGTCTTACTCTCTTACTCTTTTGCAGTTTTTTCATCATCCAACTGCAAGAGCTTTGTTTCCCGTTCATGATATCAGTGGAAACAATTGTGTTGCTCTGTTCCTCAGCCTACTGCCTACTGCTTTGTCCCAGTGTTGCAATATTAGTGCAGGATGTGAACTTGCTCTTGAATACATGCTCATGGAAGCAGCAATGCTTTTAGAGCTTCTGTGTCTTTTTGGCAATTATTGCTGGCTGTTAATATTTGAAATTAAAATGCTTATGTATAAAAATTCTTTTTTATTACAATTAGTGATGCACCTGCTGAGGAGATATTTATAAACTGTAACTGGATTGGCTTTTACCTTCTGCTTCCTCTCCAAAGATGTCCAAAGCTGTAGCAACCAAGGTGGAACAAGTTAGCTTTAGAAAAACAGTTGTATTTCCGCCCTCCGCCCCGATAGTTTGTGACTTCTGTTAAAATCCAATAGATTGTAACACCTACCCAGATCATTTCTCATAAATAAGTGAATTAAATTAAAGCCCAAGGCGAACTAACAATTAGCCTTGTCTGTATCCATAATTTTTATTGAAATTAGTCCTCCAAATATATTTTTATGTCACATTTTCTCTTATATGCCTCTTGTCAAGAGAAGAGCACAGAAACCATTCCCATGCCCAAACAATTTATTCTGGAGGTGACCTAGTCACTAACAACTTGTCATTAGTCTACATGTTCTTAACGTAATAAAACTCAGGAGCCACATTTTTATTTCCACAGGGCCAAATGCCAGTTTGTACTGTGCATAGCCGTAGATGAGAAGCATATATCCACCCTTAAGATTTTCAGGGCAAATCAGCTTTAAGAGTCAATTGCCAGAAAGATGGTTAAACTGTCCAGGATAAATAAACCTGAGGACTTTATTAATTTGATATGATGTAATGGTTTTGCTATATTTAAAGGCTTCTTTATTTTTACATAGTTCCTTTCATTAGCCTGATGAATTGGGATCTATTGGGATCTATGCATAATCATGGAGTAAGAGCACTCTAAGTAAGCCAAAGCCTCACTGGAGAACAATCAAATCGCTCTTCACAAAGATCTTTTGATAGAGGGGTCTTTTATTTGGAAAAAACTGCCATGAGATGACCTTTCAGCATCTTTTCCTCTCTTTCCTCCTTTATTTTGTTTTTGATTCATTGTTAGTACTTCCTTCATAGTTTGTGGACAGGAAGGGTAGAAAAAGGAATAAAGGGAACTCAATTTAGATAAACCTATGGGGAATGCTTGACAAAGTGGACAAGGAGACTTGGTCCTTGGGAAGTGTGTACAAGGCAGAGCAGAAGAGGTATGCACACTATGACTTGTGTTTACTTGAGGTTAAGGTTTCATTTTGTAATATTCTCACCTTGCATTCCCTCATTCCTTCCATGGTTTTGCAGCATGCTCAGCCTCCATCTCTTCTTTGTGCCCTACCATTACTCCACTCCTCTTTTGCCTCCAGAATTTTAGCAACAGTTTCCAACAAGGTCCAATGATGTGGTGACATAGAGTTTGGGATGGGGTATGGCGTGCTGCCACATGGGTAGTACCTTTGCAATCCCAGAGAGATTTGGTGTGGAGACCTGTATAGTGTGCCTGCAGTGGTCCCCACATATCTGGAATCATCTAATTTTCCCAAAAAGCTGCTTGCCTGGTATGTAGGAGCAATAGTGGTGGTTGGTTTAGCTCAACTTTCCCTGCAGGTCATGCAGCCTGGAAGAGGACTCAGGAGGGTCACAGCAAGCATTAAAGTGAGTCAGGTATCCTACCCTAAACACATATTTTAAATAAAAGTAACAAATTTTAAGGTAAAAAAATTTGTAAGTACTATATGATACTTCTAAAATCATTCAATACTTTTGCTTTACACATTTTTTGTAAAGCTTATCTCTGGCCTATTGGGGTAAGGAGGAAAGTTAGTTAAAATTGTAACTTTCTGTGGTTGGAAACACTTCAATAGTAGAGCGGAAAAGTTAGAAAAACAGTGAAGGAGATAGACAAGATAATGGTGGAAAGTCTGATAAGAATGAAACAACGGTAAAAGATCACCATTCTGAAGTAGTTACAGTTTGTAAATGGAAGTGTTGCCTCTCAAACTGGCATCCGCAACAGAGAACTGAGAAAGAACATCCTGTCACGGACCCACCAGAAAAATCTCAGGTCCATATCTTAAAAGATAATTAGGTCAGGAGCTTCCATTGATTTCCCATTTATACACCCTGAAAACCTCTGTGCCTAATTTGCTGCAAGGAAAGCTCAGCATGCTGAGGAGCCTGCAGGAAATGACTCTAATTAGAGTTTTGAAGAAATGTTAGAGCAATGCTGAGATGCTGCTTTTGTGCAGCAAGCACAACAGCACTTTCAAAAAAACCACTTTTGCTTTGGCAAATATTTCTAAGCAATTAAAAAAATATCAGTGCTAATACCTTCTTAAATATGTCAGTTGAATCTAAATGTAAACATTGCAGTAACAGGCAAATACTGAATATGAGCAATTGTATAACAAATATAATGGATAAAATTTTTTTTTAAATTTCTTTGCAGGTTTTTTTACCTAATTTTTATGATGTAGGAGTAGTTTATATGTAATTTCTAGTATAAATTATCTTTCTCATAGAGTTTTACAAAGGTAGATTTGGAAATGCTTTTCTGTATTTGAATTATGAAGAAAGCATGATGGATCTGCAATGTTCAAAGGTCCCCTGAATCAGCTGTATGGCATCAAAAGGGATACAGTCTTCATGGCAGAAACTGCTTCTATTATGAAGCATTTGATACTGTTGTCTAACAAGTTGCTATCCAAGTCTAATATTTTAAATTAAAAAAATCATTCCAATGTCTTATTCTTTTGATTTAAACAAATATTAATATTGTTCTTTCCTGATTTTCTAATTAAAAAATAATAAATAATTTAAAGAAGCTAATAAAATTATCCAGGATCCCTAATGATGCCGTAAGAAAAGAACTGTTTTATGAAAAATATACTTATTTACACTACTGTTTATCAACTTGTAATGGCATTCTCTATACTTTATACACTTTAGCCGCCATAAACTAATGAATTTTCTGACAGTTATTTTCATGTCTTAATGACAAAATGATGAAAAAAAGCCCCCAAAATGTCAAATAGCTTTACCAGAATTAATACCTTTAGAACACTTATGCCTTAGAACAGTAAAGACTTGCAAAGCCGCTAAATTAACATGTCCATGTATATCTACACAACTGTGTCTGCATCTGGATTTTCTTTTTTAAATGAAAACTTCTGAATTTTGATCCTCAGTCTTACTGACTGAAACTGTATTAAACTAGCAGGAAATAGAGTCCCAAATATTGTTCCTTCCATGATATCTTGTCTAAAAGATCTTTTCAGACACCTGTTTGGCCATACGAACAATTAAAAGCATCTGGAAGGCACTAGTTTGCAGGCCTTGAGATGGCTTCTAGATCATATTAGCTTGACATGATTCATGAAAGCATCTTTTCAGTCCCTCACACCCTGGCATAAAATTAATTTCATCTTTGAAGATGAGACTGAGCTGATGGGTAGCAAAGTGTCTTCATGGTCCCTGTGAGCAGCAAAGATTAGGGAAAGGGGCACAAACATAGCACACAGGTGTGATGGATACCTATGTGCCCAGAGTCAGGCTTCAAGGGACATGAATCCCTCCCCTTCTGGCCTGCAAATTCTGTCTCTCCCTGAGGAGAATATCTACAGACAGCACATACTACATCAACTCTTGGATGTTTTACTGAACTCTGAATTTGAACTCTCAATTTTTCTGTCTAAACAATCCTACTCAGATCTTCTGTTCCATATCCAAACCCCTTATCTGAAGCAATTTTCCCTCTTGGCATTTTTCACGGAGTGAGGGAAAGCATTGTTGTCAGCTATAGCTCTCCTCCACGAGTACACGATCTCTGTGGTCTCAGCCTCCTGCATCCATGTGGTGGGTGCCTCCAAATGCTCCTTCCCTGGGACGCTCCTGTATCAGCCCTCACCAGCTCAGCTCTCAGCTGACAGTTTTGAATGTGGCATCTCAGCATACCCCAAGGAAAAAGTGCTCCCTGGATGTTGCTGTCTGGCTCTAATCAAGATGAAGGCTTTGGAAGATAAATTCTCTGACACAATTCCAAAGTAGAAAGGTCATAGTACTTGCCTCATTTCCCAGAAGGCTAGATATCTGGAGATGCTGAAACAGAGAATAAATCTAATCTTTAGTTTTAATAGCAAAAAAGGCCAAGTGGCTAATGTTGTTCCCTTTTTTTTTTTTTTTTTTCCCCCAAATAGCTACTGTGGTTTTATTTCGAACTTTCCACAGCTGGAGGTACAATGTCAACTTAAGACTTTCAGGCTTTTCCCATATGTTCAGACTGGGTGTATGGAATATATGGGACTGACACACCACAGCCTCTGCAGTACCTAAAATACTGCAAATTTTAAAACTCTATTAAGCTTATATGTTTATAAATATTAAAAATGTATAAACTTTATTAAGTTTTGGGGTTTTTATATTTTTATTTAAATACAGATTTCCCAAATTGATACTTGCACCCTTGACCATGAACAGATCATGGTGAATGCCTTTGAGAAAGACTTTGGTTTCTTTCAAGACTTTGTAAGGAAAGGCCACACAGTAAAACTGCCTGCAAACTCCATATGAATCTAGAGTATAAGAGTAAGAAGTGTTCAACAAACCATCTAAAGGGAAGTAAACCTTCTAGAATTTGTCAAGCTAACTCTCACCAAAAGAGGAAGAAATAACAACAACAGGGAGATCAGTCCAGTTTTGATTAATCTTATATGTGATTGGGAAAACGATTGCACCAAACAGAAAACTACTCAACTTTTTTACTTTTAGAGCATACTAAGTAATGTGATTCTGTAAAAACATCTATAAAATTCTCCTAAGAAATGTGCCTGAAATAAATGCTCTTCAGATTTAAATGCACCTAAAATCTATCCTACAAAGAAAAAGAATTAAATCCATGGAGGGAAGAGCAACATGGAAAGATTGCAACATGTAAAATGTGGAAAGAAAGATCAGAAGTCAGGCTATGCAAGTTGCTGTAAATGTAGCTTAAGCAGCAGAAAGTCTGTCTTTTATAAATGGTCTGGTTACCTCAAAATATGTGGGATCTTCTCATGTTCCTTCCAACACAGGAAGCTGTTTTCTTCTGTATTTTATATTAGAATGTTGACAATCCTTAGATTTTCACCTACAGTTCCTGGTTCATAAATGCTGAGAAGCAGAAATTTGAAAAGAGCTTTCTACTCCTATCCATAGTTTAATTGCTTTGTTGTGGGCCGAAGGAGGGTTATTACATGGAGCACAAGACACATTTGTCTACAGGCAGGATTATGCTTGGCAGAGCCCCATATGGCAGAAGCAGCTAGTTGGCCTCACATGATATCCTTACCCAGAGGAGCTCTTTGGAATGGGATGTGTCTCTGCCGCAGCCCCTCACCATCCACACAGCTCCAGACAGACATGTAAACAGACGCTTTGATGGGAAGTAATTTTAAAAGTCTTCATTATGAAATTTAGCTTCAAGAAGGAAGGTTTAGGATAGTTAACTCTAAGGTTAGATAAGGATTAAGTCTTGAGAGCTAAGCTGCTTCATTTTCTTCCAATTTAGGATGTGGTTGACATTGATAAAGTTGAAATTTATAACGAAATAAGTGGTGATATTTTTAGAATATATCAGCTGATTGTTCTAATGATTACTGAATAATTCAACTACAATTGATACTTAAATTGCAGGACAAAAGATTAATTGGTTGATCTGACGGTCTCAAATGGATATTAAACCAGTCATCTAAAATCTTCAGCAACTCCTCCAAATATTGTTACCTGGATCTGCAGACTTTTTCACATATTACTTTTAAGAAGTAAGATAAATTCTCTGTGGAATAGCCAAACAATTTTTACCCACAAAGTGGGCAATTGTCTACAGATATAGTTGTTATTTACAGGGCACTGAACAAAAAATTCTGGAAGTAAGGATTTTCTGTTGTTTTTACTGCCAGTTCTGCTATTGATTCCTCCTGTGTCTATCTCATGAATACCATTATCATTTTTGTCAGAAGGCTTAGGGAGGCTTATTTAAACTAGGAATGACAGTTGAAATTAGCCTGCTGTTTCTATTGAGAAGAGACCTAACCAAAGCAGGAGCAGCTCCACCCTAAGCTCTTTCCTTTGCTGATCTCTCTGCTCTCCTACAGCCAAAAACTTCCAGCAGTATTTCCATGGTTGTCCTGCCAATGGGTTCTTTCTGCCTTTATAAATACCTGTTCAAACAATGTTTTTGCCCTATTTAGTTTTGTTTCAAATTACTGCACCATATGGCCTGCTTGGCTTTGCTTGAAGTCTTATTTCTTTCTTTTAGTATGTTCTGCTTTTGCTGTTCTACTGGGAGATTGGGTTTCTGCACCTCGTTTTTCCTCTAATCTTTACCCAATATAAACACAACAGCTTTCGTTCATGTCCACGCTAACATTCTTACCAAGAGCATTAGTATCTTCACTGAGGTATCCATAAATCTTTATAATGGTAAACCTTTCCTGTATTACTGAAATCTTAAAATTACTTATTTTCTATAGAAATTTTTATCTCTTTCAAAGTGTTTTGCCTGGATTACTTTGTTATCTTACATTGTTTGCTAGCTACTCAGCTATCCGACTACAAAACCAGAATAAATTGATTTTTCACTGCAATGGTTTAAAGACACTTTTGATAGAACAGCATTATCAAGTCATAATGTCTAAAAGCAAGCCTAACATTGCATAAACATTTCAAAAATAAATTAATTTTTCTAAATTACATACTTGTGAGGAGATAAGCGTTTTCCCAGTGTTAAGGACAGAAAATTGAAAAACATTATCCAAGACCACACATTGTGTCTCTAGTAGAGACTCAGAATCTTTTCCCTTTGTGCTCATATACCCCTAGAGCAGCACCAACTCCTACTGCTGATTAATTACATGTTAAAAGCAGTTGTTTCTACTTAAGCAACCAGGAGAAACAAGAACAAAAATATTTAACTGAGCTAAGTCCCAAAGTATTTCTGAGGGCAAGAAGTGGCTAGTTTATATGTATGGCAACGAACATGTCTACACTTAAATTTTTACTTGGAAAGGAGCAGAATTTTCCAAATGCTGCAACACAAGCACGTCTAATGGACTGCTTCCTTTTGCTTATTGATGCAGTTTACTCAAGGGACTGCAGTCTTTATAATAACTAATTAACCACTATAATATTCCCTGGATATTATCAGTGACCTGCCTTCCAAAGGCAAAATGGTCTTTGTGAACTACCAGCTGTACAAGCTTGTAAAACTTACAAAACCACTCATTTCAGCTTTAAAAATCTTTGGACAAAATTCAAAACTATCCTGAAAGCACAGATAAGAATCTAAGCCCCTCTGTTCTCAGCTTTGTGCTCTAACTAGAGTTAGGGTCCTTACTCTTTTTCCGGCCTCATGAACATGTTCTTTACCAGTCATAAAACAAATCTAGAGTAAAGGTCTCATCTTCAGGTTCTGATAACTTTAAAAGCCCGCCCGTACTCCAGAAATCAGATAACTGAAGAAAATTCTGGAAGCAGATCTTTACTGGAGACATGCTGTCAGGAAACAGAAGTAGGCGGCAGAGTACCTCAGAGCCAAAGCAAGGAACTGGTCTTTCTTCCACTAGCTTTTTGTTTACCAGGCTCCTTAGGTGCCTTCGCAGGATTGTAGGGTATGAATAAAACAGACTGTTGCTTCCTCTGTATGTATGTAGGCATAATCTTGTCCCTTGCAATGATAACACCAACAGAAGTTTCGTAGAATTCTGGAAAAAATTCAGAATGAAGCTTGTACAGGAAACAGGGATAATTGCATGGCCCTTGTGTGAGCTTTCTCCTTTCAGGCAGTGACTGGGCCCGGGTTATTAATCTGTTCTGATACAGAAACAAGTTTCATCAGGTATCTACACACTTCTAATCCACAAGTACAAAGTTTTAAAGCTGATGAAAGTATAAATATCAGTCTTCCATAAAGCACAGAGAGCCCCACTTCATTTGTGTACTGCCTACAATCTCCCCAAGGCACAACAGAAAACTGTAAGACAAGTAAGTTAGCTATTTTTTTACTGTGTCCAGTGAAAATTCACACAAATCAATGTCATATTTTGTATTGCGCCCTACTGTAGGGACCATGATATTTTGCAAATGCTTAACCAAATGTTTTTGTGAGGAAGCTCTTCTTGAGTTAACCATATGCAGGCTTTACTGTCACTATGCTTTTATAATTTCAGTGTGACCTACGGTGGGACACCTATAAAAGTAGTGCCTGAGCTGTATTTTTATCAGTTTTAATTCATAGTTTTTTAATGTATTTCCAAGATCAATGAGGTTTTTCTCTACAGGTGACAGCCACGGGCTCTGCCCTGCTGAGGGCCCTGTCCTTGGGGCACAGGGGTCTCCCTGCCCTGCCCAGCTGGTGGTCCCACATAGCTCACAGGGCCCTTGCTGCCCTGGAGATATTTTGACCCTATCTCAGATTTGTTACAAAATTGTTCCTTAGAGTCCAAAGTGAATGTGTTGTAAGGAACTTTTTGACAATGTGCTGTCAGGGCCCCGAGCACATCCCTTGCTCGGGCTGGCTGCAGGGCAGGGCCTGCTCAGCAGGGTGGCCCTGTTCTTCTGTGGCCTGGGGAGGGGCTCCTGGATGTGTGGCGGGGAGGCTTTGGCCAGGGCCAACCCCCGGCCCATGGAGGCTGCCTTCAGCGGAGGCCCCACTGGCGGCATCGCTCAGCTCCAGCCACGCACGTCACAGTCAGGCCTGGGCCCGCCATGGGCCCTGCGGAGCCAGACCCAGGTGCACCCACAGGCTGATGTCCTGGCCCGGCCTCAGCTCGTCCCCAAGGAGGTGCCCGATGCCCAGGGCTGTGGCAGCCCTGGCTGCCTTCCCTCCTCCCTTCTCCTCAGCTGGGGCAGTGGGATGGGGTCTGGTTGTGAGGCCCTGCCCTGCCCTCCCAGGGAGGCGATGCAGAGCCCTGACATGTACACTCAAAGGAACAAGTATAAATGCATGTGGAGAGAAAAACTTTTGGTGTGTGATATTTCGTGGCCTTAGAAAAATAAACTGTAAACGTGCCCCCAAGGATCCTGTCATGGGCTTTTCCTTTAGCATTCCACAGAAGAGATTTCTCTGTTACATTCATAAATTCTGCTCATCTACACCAAATCTGGGCAATTTTAGCAGCTTCTCTCTGCTTTAGCTGCATTTTCTAAGCCCTTAATCACAAACTGGGATCAAAATGCTAGGAGACAGAAAACCTGTGTCCTGTTCCAGGGTCTGCTACTTCAGCATCTCATTTCTCCCACATAAAAATGGAATACTTCTACAAACCTCATTTGTAAATCATATTAGACTGTGCAAAAGCAAAGAGCTATGTAGGAGTTTAGTATTAGCATTATAACTCCATGCTGCTCTGTTCTTCTAAATCTCACGGGATAGAGGAGGCTCAGTCCCTTGTGCTTAGTTCTGCTTCTTTCTACCCTAGTAAATAAATGCTTAAGGGCTAATGGAATCCACATGCATCTCCAATGTACAGTTCCAGAGCACATTTCCACCAAGCCAAGCCCTACACAATACTTTTCTCTCCTCCTCAGGTATTTCCAGACTCCTGGAGTCTTTGAGACTATTCAGAAATTTCCCTTGCACTCTGTAAAATACAGAGGAATGAGAAAAGTACCCTTCTACCTGCCATAAACTAAGACAAATGGGGTTAGAAAGAGAAAGTGTGTTCTTTTTCATCAGGCTGGAAAAGGGAAAGAATAATGACTTAGGATGAGTTAAGATAAATTCTCAATTGTGTTTCTCCAAGTCAATCATGAAGAAAATTAAGAAGAAAAAAATACCCAAAGCAATAGAAGGGACTATGTAGCCAAATAGTCTTCAATATGATGGCTTTTATATCCAAAGGATGAATGGTGATAGCAGACTATCTCCTATGATAAATAAATGTTCAGGAATGAACTAACTTACAGACTTTGTTAACAGAAACCTTCCATGCAGAGCTGTTTGTGTGGGAAGAAGTAAAATGAAATTTTTATGCTCAATTTCCTTCTTTTTTCCACTTGAGGCTCAGCTTGTGAACAGGTGAAAGCCAAGCACAGCTAAGGCGAGAAGGACTCTTGTATATATTTTTTCTTTCCCCCCCATGATATCTATGGTTAATAATCCTCAAAGTCTACAAAACTCCCTAGAGAAAAGGTTTACATAGAAATAGGTTTTAAATTTTCCTCATGAGAAGTTAGGGAAAGTTAATATAATGACAGTTAGCTTCATTTTTTAAAAAAGATAAAATGTTAATATGTAAATCTCTCTTTTTTTTTTAATTTCTGGCAAGTAAAGGAAATAGTCTTATTTCAGAAGGTACTTTTTTCTGATTCTAATATGTTTACTGGGAAAACATTAGAATATGGAAGTATTCAGTTGGTAAAAGAGCCCTTTTTGGGCTCAGTAACATTAGTTTTCTAACATTCTCACCAATCTAGCAGAAAATATATTGGAGAAGAAAATTGCATTGGATGAACAGACTGAAATTCATCTACTTTACAGATTATATGCCTTAGAAGCATACACAGAGTGCTTTAACATGTGCCTGATAAACTGTAGAGGGATAATTAGTGTTCCATATTTTCAGTAGTTCTTTGGCCATTATTAGCTCAAATGTATTTCAAAATTAATGCTTCTCAATTTTAATCAAAGATAAACTGATTCAATCTTTTCTTTGTCAGTGTGCAAATAGAATGCCTGAAACAATTCTAAGAGTTCCTGTTTACCTTAGGGGTCTGGTAACTCTGGAAACTAGTGGTATGCCACAGGAACATTAGTCTTGGGATCATTTTTTGTTTTTAAAGATAGAAGTGGAGAGTGATCTCATAACGATGAAAACAGTCACGTAACATCCCTAAAAGTATATCAAGAGGAGTGAACAGAGGACTTATGCCACTTCCCAGTGACAAAAATCTCTAGTGTGACAAACCCTGAAATGTCTCCTTTTTCTGTCAGGATGCTAAAATCCTGAGTGTGAACACGGTTAGTTTTTGACATGTTTAAATCTCCCTCAATGACACTTCTAATAAGACATTTATTTGTTTTTAATAGGAGCAATATCTGTGGTGCTTGGAATATTTAGGAGGAGTATAACATGCAGTGACAACTGAAATTTAGCTATACTTGTTTAACCAATTTTTTTATGCTACACACTTTCAAAAAATAACCAGTTACCTTTAAAGAAATTATTTAATGGTGCTGGATATTCATTTTGGTACCACCACCAAAATGCAAGAGAAATCAGGAGACTTTTCTTAGAGTGAAGTTTAGCTTGTTGTATTGAATACCTGTTATATCATCTTGCTTTCTTTCTGCTGTGCTCTAACACTGACTGAGTCAAATACCAAAACAAATGAAAATATCAGAGACATTACTGGTCTTTGTGAAGAATATAGGAACATTATCTGTCATGTAAGGAAGTAAAAAATCCTCTCCAAATACCAGTGCTGCAGAATGGAATTAATGTGAAGATGGAGGAGAAACGTTCGAATCATCTTATTATTATAGACACCTAGTGATTCTGTCCTCACCCCCCCATAGATTTCCAAAAAGCTGTTATTTTGAAGATAACGTGTGTATTTCAATAACATACTGACCTCTAAGAATCTAGCTTATCACAAGGTCAAGATAAAAGTCCGATGTCTTCTAAACTAGTTCAAGAGATTTGACATGAATTAACAAATAACAGTACTTTCTTCATGTGGTATAACCCTTCAGTGTAAAATTGTGTAAAATTCTCCATTGGCTGTAACTCATGTGGCCTCAGGTGTGATCATTCTTTCTGTTGAACAGCAATATAAAGAGACCAGTTCTAAGTATTTTTTCAGGAGATGCTTAAATAATAGGAAGCAGAAATAGATACTGAAGAGTGATCAATTTGCAAAGACATTTCTGTACGTAGAAAATGAGTCAAAAATTAGATTTTTTCCTGCCCCCATTGTTACTGTTTATAGAAATGAACAGGCTGCACCTGTATCACATGCAGAAATAATGTCAATGTTATTTTTAATAAGGAGGCTAACCAGAATGTTAACATTCAGCTTAATTAATGTCAGTTAATTACAGTTATATAGTTCTTCATTCGGTAGTATTTGAGCATTCAGATGACCCCATCAAAACTCAACTCATTCAATGACAGCTTAATATTTACTTCAATCTGGAGCCTGCGTAGAGGTTTTGAGAAGACATAGAGAAAGGGAAAATAATTATGGTTACAATACAGGTGTGTGATATTCAACTTCTACTGAACATGATGGCTCTATTTGGTTACCTGAAGGTAGGTTACTACTTCTTACTTTGAGAGAGACCAGGGAATCTGAAACATGAGCACAGGGCTGGCAAATATGACAGAAGACTTACAGGATGCCTTCGGGGGCAGTAGCTGATGGTCAGGTGGGAGCATTTCAAACATGTCTAGACCCCTCCCTTTGTAGAAACAAGTGATTCCTACCCTGTCTCTCTCCTTTCCATTTTCCTAAATTCTGCCTGCTGATGCCCAAGGAACATGGGAAACCATGCTTGAACCTGGAACTGAACTAAACCCAGAACTGCCTCTCCATGAATTCTTTGGCATTTGGAAAAAAATTAAAAAAAAAAATTGAAGAGCATGAATTTTGAAAAAAAATCAAGTTGAAAGTTATAAAACCTCAACATTTATTTTCAAAATTGTTCTTCTGTGTACTCTCCATTCTTTACTTTTCTTCTGATTTTTGGTTTATTATTTTTAATCTGGTTTCCTAAGGAAGTGAGGCTTGTACAGTCATACAGACTTCCCATCTCTCTGACCCCCCAGTTGTCAAATGAGTAAAATTTCCATGACATCTGAAAAGTTTCACTGGAATCAGTGGCTTTGTAAAGAAGAATTAATTGGTGCCCTCTCTGAGGGACCAGGAAGAGGAACACACTGTTATTCCTTCTGCTGGGCACTAACCCAGTCATTTACTATATACAAACAGTAAGAAGGTACTTTCAGACTCTCTGGGGACTGTACTGGCTCTTGGCCAGCCAGCAGGCTAGAAAACGCAGCTAGAGAACACAAAAGGAGCCAGAGCATCAGAAGGTACTATAGAACAAAGAGCTGAGGGAACTGGGGAAGAAGCAGAGGTACAGAAGAGGCAGATATGGGAAACACTAGGACTGGCACGAAGGGCCATCATGTGGGAAGAACCACAGTTATTCCAACAAAGTGGAGAGGACATAAGAGCTTTATCAGTTTTGTTGTTCAAGTATAACTATTCTTACAACCTGTCAGTAGTAACAGTACAACCTAACATGAAATCTCTATGCTATTCTATTCTAGCTATGGCATGCTATTATTCACAATCTAAAAGACTAAAATGTTGTGAACTAATGTTACACACATCAAGACAAATGACACTAACCACTAGATACCTGCTTGAGTAGATCAAGGGTAATTATGCGTTTTGGCACACATATACTTATGGACACTCAGCTCATGAATTAGTGCTATAAGAGATTTGTGGATATTCGCACATGTGGAGGCATTCGCAAGAAGAGCTCAGTGGGTTGACTCCACTTCACTAGGAAGAATGTTTTTCTGAACTCAAGGCTGACACAACTGACCTAATGAGTTTTAAACTAGGACAAGAGGAATATAAAAGACAGATGATCTCTGAGCCCATTTTTACAATACAGAAAAAATGTCCAGTGAAAGGAGATAAAGAAAAAATAGATAAAGGAGCTCTACAAGAAGAAAGGATGAGAAAGAAACTAATAGCAGAGGAAACAGTCAGATAAACTATACTTACAGAGATGGGACTGTACCACAATCTGGCCAGGAAGCTGAATGAGATCAGTAAGAATCAGCTGAGAAATTCGTACATAAATTTGAAGAACATAGATAAGACCTGGAGGATTGAAGAACAAGACAATGGATATTGTAAAGGATAAAAGAGACATGGAAGAAGAATAATAATGAAAGGAATAGTTATTACAGAGAGCAAACTTCATAAAATAAAGGTAAAGGTGGATTAGCATTGTATATTACCACTCTGATAGACCATTTGAATATAGATAGATCCAGCTATAATGCTAATAGAAAGATAACTGCCACTGCGAAGTATTTCATTATGGGAAGATCTAAACTTGCAGACACAATTTGGAAAAAAAAAAGTAGTACTGAAAATGTTAAGTTCCAGATATATACTGAACATTATAGTCAGCATTTCATTTTCAGTCACTGAGTCAATGTTCAGTGGTATTATTTTAAACTATGTTTTATTAGGTGAGGAAGATAATGAACAGTCATAGAAGTATATGGATACAAGGAAAGCTGCCAAACACCAAGCTATACTAGATTTGTGAATGGAATTAGAACAAGTAGCAAGAGGTTCTTTAGCAATCTAGATTAAAAAGAAGTGAAAGAAAAGAGGAATTCTCTGCATGTAGGATGGTATAGGATAAACAGTAGTCTAAATATGAACCCAGAATAAGTGAATGCTTTGCCTCAGTTTCAGTGGGCAGAAGGGCAAAGGATGGGATGCAGGCTAGGAGTAAGAAAGGGGACGAGGACTTACAGGGTGGAAGAACAAGTCCTGAAATCCCCTGTGCCTATACTGGTGTGACTGGATGAACTCCTGCCTAGAATTTGGAAGACTACCATAAAAACATAGCTTTTAAAGATATCTACCAAGTCAGAGCTGTAGCACATATCTGGTGAAGAACAAATGCAGTAGCTGTTTTTAAGAAGAGGATGAAGTGATTTAGGCACCTTTATCTAGTTCCAATATCATACATTGCTTTAAAACACAGTTTGGAAGCAAGGTTAATTGAAGACATGAAGTTAAAGTGAAAAAGCATTAAAATCCACGATAATGATGTCACTGATAGAGTAACTTGCATTATAGATACATATTGGCATCTTATCTCTCTGAGGGAAGTTTTTGCTAAGGTGTTCAGATGGAACATCTTTTTGGGTAAACTGGAGAAGATAGGTGTTAGTACAAGAAATGGGAGATGGGAAGGAACTGGCTTACTAGGCACTTTTAGATGGCAAACTGCCTTAGAAGGACATTTTTCCCATGGAAAATTCTCTTCATTAAGGATTTTCATCCAGCTCTGTACTTAATGGTAGATTTGCTGCCAAATGGGAGTAGAATTGAATGCTCCAGGCATAATTTTATCCAGGATGATGAACTGAAAAAGTCAAAACTCAGAGAGCAGTGGCAGCAATAAACAACAACAAGCCATTTCCTTGCTGCATTTTTCATATATTTCATTTAAGTACACACATGCTTGGTATTTTGTTCAGCTCAGCCTGACCAATTGCAGCAGAATACTATAACCTCATTAGCAAATTAACCTCTATTATAAAAATTATTGTATTACAGATACAGGAGGTTGGTTCTATCTGCTGCAGACGGTCATGTCCTGGCTCTGCCTGCATGTCCAGATGCTTAAGAATTAGCCAGACCCCAATCTCAAAGGTAGCTGGACATCTTTGCACATGATTGTAGTTGTCTATGAAGTTGTGTCTTTCACAGGGACTTGATCACACAGGCACAGTCTGACATATATATGGCCACATTGTTTGCAGACCAAGACTTGCTCATGTCCCATGGCTGTCCATGCCTAAGCACGTGAATAGGCCCAAGACTGGTGACTCATTACAGGGATATTCCTTCAGCTTCTGGAGCGGCCATGCTGAAAGTTACAGGTGAGAAAGGTCAGCTTTAAACCTGCTGTGGGTATTCAGCACTTCTTCCAATTAAGAAAGGAGAAAGGAGCAAGAAAATTGTCATAAGTGGGAGCTTATTGCTTTAACTTAGCTGTTATCTTTGTTTATGATTACAGATAAACTTCACTTTTCTGAAGCTGAAGAATGGTGTGTAGGAGAAGTTTCAACTTCCCAAACAAGCTCCCACCACCATTTCGGTTGTTTGTAGTCAGTAAGTTTGTGACTTTGAGCCATGTGATTTTATTTTGTCTCAGGCTGAATAATTTTTCATCCTCCCCCCACCTACCAAGAACTTTCAAGATAGAGGCATATATACACATGAATATTCATGACCCCTTTGGGAAACATCTATGCAAATAGATATCCATTGGTATGAATGCTTTGGAAAACAAGAACAAAGAATTCTAAATGCGAAAGCAAATTTGAATTTTGGTTTCAATAAATAGATGTGGATTTTTTTTACTTTTTTTTTTTTGAGTATTCAAACAATTTGACACACTGCAACTGAGTAGAGCCCTATTGCCTAAATACTGTGTAGGTAGACATTTGCATATTCTGGTACATGGTTTGCTGGTAGACCATAGTGAAGGTAAACAGTGAGTTGTGAAATCATCATTGCATTGTAGTGACTTCAATCAAAAGGGCTGAAAAGGGTGCATAGAGCTTAGTGAGGAAATTTGGAGGGTTAATAGCCATCCACTGATGCAAAATAGTTAGAATCCCCCGGTGTGATAGAAACTGGGAAAAGGGTAAACCCGGAGTGTTTAAAAAGAAAAAAACCTCTAGTATCCACTTTGCGATTCCTGAGACCCAAAGAGACTAACTGAGGTTAGACAATGCAGATTTCCTACCTGCCCCTCACAGGTCAACTCTGCTTTTTGTACTGCAACCTTTATGAAAAGTCATTAGGCTTTCTCCTTTGAGGCTCTTCATATCCAAGCTTCAGTGTAAAGCCCAGTGACAGTGACACACATAACCCTAGTGTCTGTTGCCCCTTATCCTGATGCTGGGCACTTGCCAGGGAAGTCTGGCTTCACCTTCTCTTCAGCCTTCTCCTTTTAGAGCTGAAGGAAACTAGTTCTCTCAGCCTCTTCTCATATGTCATATGCTCCAGCTAATAATCTTAGTAGCCCTCCCTTGGACTTGCTAAAATATGTCCATGTCTCTCTTGTATCGGGGAGCCCAAAACTGGACACACAACACTCCAGATGTGGTCTCATCTGTGCTGAACAGATGGGAAAATCAACTCCTTCAACTTGCTTGTTACAGCCTTGCCTATGCAGTCATGCAGTATGCAGTTATTCTTCAGTGCCTCCTCTAATCTACACTTTAAATCATCACTGGTATCACTGGGTATAAAAGGTAAACTTTCAAAATTACCAGGTATCCCACAAAGCAGAGATACACCTGCTAAACATCTCTGAGGTAACTCATTAACACAAAACCAATGAAGTATTTGCACAGCGATGGACCTATAATGTCTTTTATTTACACAGAAAAATCCATGGACTTGAAAGAAACATTATCTCATCTAATCAAATCTTTTCATAACTGTTTCCTGAATGAAACTATTCCCCTCTCCCAAGAAAAACACCAACAACAACCAAAAAACTTTTTATTGAAATGCATTTCCATGAAAAAATTCATTTTTAGGAAAAATTAGGTAAAAAAATCTTCCTATATTCTTCATGGGATTTTTTTTGACATTCTGCTTTTTCACACTTTGGAACACGGAAAAAAGAAGATTAATGGTATTTAAAAGCTCCAAACATACCAAAATACATTAATTCACTTTCTAACTGAAAAAGAAATGGGAAAGCATTTAAATGTAAGGAATTTTTAACAACTGCTTTAGAGTTCACATTATCAATTTTGTTTGCTACTGTGCCATGAGAACACTGATTAAAATTTTACTTTTCCCTTTTATTCTGTTTTAATTAATGCTGATCCGCTATTTGCATACTTCTTCATTAGTTCTTCCAGCATAAGCATATTCAGGCATAGTCAGTCTTCAGAAGCGCACCCTCAAAGGTACCTCTGGAAATAGCATTGCTAAGGAGTTGGCGGGTTTGCTTTACAGTGGTAAAACAACCCAAGCCAAATCTTTGGTATGCAGCGGGCACATATACTGTTCTGAGCTTCCTTCTTCTGACCCTATGCAGCTATAGAATACAGGAAATATTCATGCAAAGCTTTTATTATCTGAAAAAAAAAAAGGCAACCGTTAAATTGTGGCCTTCAATTGGTAAAACATCCTCCATCCACACACCTTAATGAATTCAATTATTAAAAATTGTTTAAAAAGAATTTGTATTAAATATTCATGTCTGAGAGTTAATGCTTAACTTTTGACTCCTCTGCTGTAAATACCACTCTAGAGCCTAGACTGTCCTGGAAATCTCATTAATTTGACAGAAGGGATAAAATTACTGTGAAGATGTCAGGTCTTCTAAAATGTGACAGAACTTAAGCAATAGGCAATTAATACCTAATAAAAGTCACCTGAAGTACAAACTGTTGTGGGAGGGGGTTAACACCATACTAGTGAGAATTACCTCTTTTCTTCATGGTGATGAAGGGGACCATATTAGTTTCTTCTGATTGACTTACTTACATGAAAATGTTTCCTTCAATCTTATAGAATTGATTTCATATGCTTTGCAAAGCCAACAGTTCTCTTTACATTGTAGCTAGAAGGTTTTTTATCTCATGGTTGTGCCACCCTTCATTTTAGTCCTTTGCATTTTAGCAATTTAATCTATTGTGTTAGAAAACTAGGATAATGACTATACATCTCTGCATTGGATATAAATGAAAAAAAACCTTTGTGATTTGTTCAGCGGTTTTGTTTTCTGGAGTACATAAGTGTGTACACAAGTTGCAGTTCCCTGTTAACATAATTTCATACAGCAAAAGTAGGATTCAGTATGATTCAATCAGTATATTGTGACTTCACACCCACCATTTAAATTAATGTTGAATCAAATCTTTGTTTTAAATAGAGCCTAAGCCACAGGGATGCAGCAGGAATGCTGTCGTGGTTTAGCCCCAGTCATCAACCAAGCATCACAGAGCCGCTCGCTCACCCTCCCCCCACCCCCAGTGGGATGGGGGAGAGAATTGGAAGGGCAAAAGTAAGAAAACGCATGGGCTGAGAAAAGAACAATAAGTACAGAAAGTCACAGCTGACTTGATCTAGTTTTCAGCAGTTTCACTTCAAGTGGGAGGTTGGATTATAGACCTCCAGAGGTCATTTCTATGATTCACACTGCTCTTTCACTTTGAATAAAAAATGCAATGATTCTTCTTGGATTTTTGCATTATTAAAGCCTTTACTATCTAATCATTAATTGTTGACTCATTAAAACGGACTTACGTGCATAGGAAGCATTGGTGCATAGAAAGTTTGTCAAACATTATCTTCAGGACCCTGTGTTTTCAAGAATATAACTAGAGCCAGTTTCCTTTCTGTTATTATTTCCTCAGATTCAGGACATTTTGAAAAGAATCTTGTCAGCCCTTGTGAGCACTTTTTCCATTTCAGTACTACTTGGGAAGAACTGGGCTGTTCTAATACTGTTAATCCTTCCCAAGATCTTTCTTGCTAGCTGCAACAGTTTCAAAAACCTACACTTTTATAATCAAGAGTGACAGATAAAGTCACAAAGTATGTGTTATAAAACAGATTTAAGCAAGATATGGTTTACTAAAATATTGCAGTTTTAAGATCAGTAAGTGCTAACACATGTAGTTTGATTGGATGGAATAAATTCAGTAATAATCCAGTTTGCCACTAAGATATAAAATGAAAGAGCTGGTCAAGCTGCATTATGTTAATATCTTTCGGTGATCAGTTATAAACAGGCAAGTAGGATGTAGCATATAGTTGTGTCCTCTGATACCCATATTGCAGCAATATGTTCAGCCTCATTTACCACGCTACTACTTTAGTTTCAGGAAAATCAAATACCACCAAAATGAGGCCTTAAACAGTCACCAGAAATAGTCATCCACATGCAAAAGCAGTGTATTCCAACACAGGTGTTGATACACACAGGTTAAGAAACAGAATTATTTCCTGTTGGTATTGATCTGCTCCGTAGTTTTTGCAGTATTGCTCAAAACCAAAGTGGTGTGGTGATCACTTGTGCTTTCAACATAGTGCCTGTTATTTTGTATACAACCTGTCACATTGCCAGTAATTTCAGAAGGACAATAGTGCTTTATGTTTACACACTCAACAGTAACCCTTTATTTCTCATTAATACGGCTCCTGAACTGGCTCTTATTTATAGTTCTTCCATGCCAGCTGACAGTTTCTTCAGCTTCTTCAACTGAAATGATGCTGTAATGAATGTGGATGATACCTGTCAGTAAAAGCTGCCTATGTTTTAAATAAGCCTGTCTAGAGATCAATTGCCTCACCTCACAGAGGGCTTGTGCAAATATTTCCTTTGGATTTATTTTAGAGGTGTTAGGTCCTTCCCCTGACTCCTGCCATCATCAGTGTTGGAAAGTCCATAAGCCCTAAATCAAAATGCTGTCTGAGTGGAGCTTCAAAAAAATCACCCTGAAGCACCAGCACCTTCTGCAACTGCAGGAAACTGCTTGTACACCTTTTGTGGAAGCTGTCCTCACCTTAGCGCCAGGGTTTATGTAGACTTAAGAAGTTGCAATCTTTATTGCTGTACTAGGTCCTCACTTGGAAACCACTGCTGCTTTTATCCTGGGATAGAGATAATAAAGACGTGTCTGAATAAAAGATTATAACTGAGACATGTCAGGTTGTCTAGTACCTGTCTAGTTGTCTATCAATGTGGAAAGCTTCTTATAGATAATTTCTCGTTTCTTTCTCTATGTGAAAAGCATTTAGAGATCTTTCAGATCTGTACTCCTATCCAAAAGATCTTTTTCCTTATTCAAAACATAAGGCCAAGCACTTCTTTTTTGCCCAAACACCTGTATCTTGAATTTTGCAGTCCCACAGTCTTCTTTTTGGCTTTGGCATAAAACAACTCTTTCTCATGTGAAAAGTTTCAAACTGTTGCTGCAAAAATCAAACTGATTGCTTGAATTATATGGCTACCTCTTTGACTTCCTGCAGTGGTCTCATGTTTTCCCTTCCTCTCTTGGAGACTTAGTCCCATCTGGCCTGTCATCTCTTGAAAACTGAGTAAGTAATCTCCTCTCCAAACCACTTCCACCTTCATTTTGCCAAAGATTCTGTATTCAAGTTTTACCACAAAAAACTTTGACCTTTTTTCTTGTGTTATCTTTCATAAAAGTCAGGAGGGCTCTTCCACAAAATTTTGTGAGCACTTTTAATTTTTTTATGTTTAAATCTCCCCTTCAACTCCTAATAAAGTGCCTTAAAAAAAAAAAAGGAGAGATTTTGGCCCCAATTCACCCCACCTACCAATAGATAATTATTATTTAAATTAGGAGACTAGTCACACTAGGTTATGTTAAGCTGTCAGTGAAGAGGAAGAGTCATCACCATGGAAGGGAATTTGCTTTAATATTGCCATAGGTAATAATAACATGAGCCTTGGGCAATAAAAGTGGGTATATGACTTCAGTTCCTTGATAATTCCAGACCTTCGTAGGCAGTTGGCACATGGTGGTTACTCGATATTTGTTACCATGGTCATACCACTCCAGCTTGTCCTAACTCCATCTGTCTGAATCACATTTGCTGATTGTCCTTATCAAAACTGGGTCTTGTCTGGGCTCATCTTTGGGACTCTTCTGCAGAAAGGGCTGGGAGATTGTCTTGAAGTAGTCTGAGTGCCAGAGATCTTCAGCAGAGTTTTGGCTGTGGATGTACATCTTAAATGGCTTTTATTTGCTTGTTTCCAAACTGAATGCCTTTAAACATGTTGAAACACTCATGAAGTTTAAGCCTTTCCCACATTATATGAAAACATTACAAAAAGCTAATAAATGCATGTTTTGTAATCTTGCATAACTCAGAAATGACTGACCCTATGAAAGACAACATGTGATGTTGAAAGAATTATTTTTCATCCCATGTGGAAATATCAAATTTTGGCTCAGTTGTGGAAAGAAAAAGGATATGAAGACGAATCCAAGTCTCCACTATGTTTTCAAGTTTCTATTAGTTCCAGATCTTTTATGCCCTGGACATTTGTATGAGATTTTTGCCTGGAATTTATACTGACTAGACAGAAGAACAGGACTAAATTATTATTCCTTTTTGTTTCATGGATTATATGGAAATGTAGTTAAATCTTTCTTATTCTTCTGCTGAGATACAGAAGAAAAGAATGTTGTTGGTGCTTCAGACGCACATATTAAATATGTGCTTCTGTGAGAATTTTATCACGCCTGGAGTTTAGGAAGGAGCAGATAGGAATGGGAGAAATGCTATGGAGGCACCTAGGGTTACAACTACTTAAATGTGTAACTACATCATCACTCTACTGGAAAAAGCCTTTCTGATCAGTTTATTAAGTCCTCATGCTCTATGTTTATCCACTGTCCTTATTTTTCAATTTGTTACTAACAGATTAATTTGAGGCACAATTATAATCTATAGAAAAGTTAGGGCTGGGTTTTGGCTGTAGACCTTACTAGGTAGTTTTCTTATCATTACTTCTCTGTGTCAACTTTTCTCCCCTTTCCAGTCTTTTTGGATGAAATTTGCTGGATTGCTAAATATCACAATAACTTAAAGATCAAACCTCTAAATTCGGAAATCATTGCACACTGGGAGGTTTAGCACAGTTGGTGTTCTGGATAAAACCAGACTTGAATTTTCCACTAAGTGAAGGATTATATTTTTTTTTTGTTATGGCCATGTGAATCAGGATTTCTCATCAAGTTCATAGTAAAATATCACAGAAGATAAGGATTTCTCCCATTAGCCAGACATTAAAGTATTTAACCAGACTCTGAAGCTGCAGTGGCATAAGAATAATACCTGCTGCCAGTAAGCTTTTGAGATGTGCTGCACACACAGCATTGGAAATACCTGTGCTTGTGCATACTTTTATATTTCTGATGATGCACTTGGCAAACCAACAAATGAAAATGTTGTGGTGTTGGTCAGTTCTTTCATTGGAAGGCAATAAACACCAGGGGCCTTTAGTCAGTATTTGTTGTGCTTTCCACAGTGCAGAAGTCACTTGATTTCTGACATGTCCACTAGCTGCAGTTTTACAACCACTTGTGCTTTTTTAGGCATTATTCAGGTCTCTGGCTTAATGATTCCTATCTCCCTAAAACTGTCTGAGCCCAGTCAGCAAAAAGGAAAGTCCTAAACTGGGAAAACAACCTATTAGTATTAAACCTACCTGTTTTTTCTAGCTGGCCAACAGGTTACCTGCAGACAAGGATAATGCAGACATCAATTGCTCTTATATCTAAGACTGGCAGTATTTTAATTTTTGGCAATAAGTTTTAAAGCTAGGCGAGTTACACAAACAGCTTCAAATTCTACCAGTGTTTTTTTCCTATTGTTTTTGCTTTGTGATCTGTTGTCTGAGGGCGGTGTCTTTCAGTGAGGCTTTTGCCTGTTTCTTCTGTGTGTTGTTTATGAGGTTGTGGCTGGTGAGATGCATTACCCCAGGGGTTTGCTCTATTTTGATGACCACAGCCTTCTGTTCTGAGGGTGAGAACAAGACAAAGACTGTTGGAACATGCAGAAAAATCATGACATCCCTGTAAGCATAGCAGCCTCTATACAAGATGGATGCCAACTTTTCCTGGTCAGTGATAGGAAAGGTAGGAAACTGGTTTATCTGCTGTAATTTAAACTGTGTAATGTAACTGGCTTTCATGATAGAGCTAAAGTTCTGCTAGGACAGCCATGACCATGTGTTGCTATGGTAAGGTACCATTTTATGTATGTGTACTCTAAGTGCACGGCTACGTGGAGAATAAACTTTAAACATGCAAATCAACAACCTGTTCACCAGTCTGTAATTAGAAAGGAAGTAGGATATGAAAGAGACTTATGAAGCTGGACTAAAAAAGCCTGACAACTCACAGTCCAAAAACAATTGATTTGTCAGACTGCATTCTTTCCTCTATGCTGAGGGAAAATCTCCAGGAAATATACTTCTTGAGAGATCTTCCCTGTTTCTGTCTGTGTCAGAAAAGCAACAGAAATAACGTTTCTGGTGGCTTCCTCCCAGTCTCAAACTGTGCAGACAAAATTATTTGATGATGTCTACACTCATTGTCCCCTTTGTAGCTGGAGAAATTCTGCTCTTGTTTTTTCACTCTTTTTGAACTTCACAAAGTGTGCAGCGTCCAGAGCCATTTACTCTATATGATATGCACAATTTTTTTTTTTTAGTTAATCTGTTTCCTATATTTCTGAACAGATAATGAACTTTTTTTACCTTCTGGGTGAAGATGAAAATAATGCAGAAACATTTGAGCCTTGATATTGCATCCTGTCTTTACCCAAAGGAAACACAAATGGTAGGACACCAAGAAAGATAATTTTAATTATTTTTGCTTCATGCAGCCTGATTCATAAGCATGTGACACTGGTGATCTTATTGCTATTATTTTAGACCTCCTGCTTTCCCATTAAAAAATGTCTCTTTGCAATTTGTTTCAGTACATTTATTTCATGGTGCTGGTAATGATGTTGATCAGACCCCAGAAGCGAGTGGGAGAATAGCTGGTCCTACATCAAAAGGTTACAGGCAAGAATACAGCTTCCATCTACTGAGAAGTCATTCCCATTTCCAGGACAAAGGTAGCTTCATCTTATCCTTCTATTCTTCTCTTTTGAGCCCACTGTAATTACGGTGAACATTTCCATAGCTTCCAGAACATGGAAAAGGCAATTACAAGTAACTAAAGTTTCACCTCAATGTGCTTTGAATAACCAAAGTTCATGAAGTAAACTGGCATAAATCTCAAAGGATTCAGCACTCACTTTGAATGTTTCCAAAATTAAATCCATTAATTAAAGTAATTTAACTTGAATTAGGAAGTTGTGTTGCAACAATACAATTTCCAAAATTTAGTGGGATTTATTAGTGTATTTATAGTAATGACGTTGGATGGCTTGGTTGAAACAACAGTTTGTTTATATGAAGGACAAGACTTATATTCCTTTCAGAATGATCTTTTTCCAGAAAAGTTCATAAAAGAAATTGCCCTTGCCCCTTTTAATGTACGAACTGACACAGCCCCACTAGACCCCTCTCTTTGAGTTTAGGTCCTCTAATGCACCAAAAATGGTTGCAATAACCTTTTATTGCATCTTACTGATATAGCATCTAATTTTTAAAATCATAACTACAGATGAATGAAAAAGCATGAACAATTTTAAATGGTGATTAGCAGCATTTATATGCCAGTGAAAAAACACAATATGCCAAAGAAAAAGCAGCTTATCTGGCCTTTCCACTTGTCTTATAAATCATCTACAAATTAATAATCACTGACAGTTTTATGAAACAGTGTCAATCTTCATGATGACTGGCTGCTGTACAAAGAAAAATGAGGAATGAGAGGATAAAAAGGTTTTATAGGAATTATCCTTTCAAAAGCAAGCACAGAAGGAGGGGAAGGTGAGACAAAACAATGGAAAATACTTACACCAGCTTTTAGTTAATCAACAAAACTACTATTTAGCTTATAGCACCAAAAGAATTTGGCTATCAAAAGGAAAATCGACATAATAGGTAGCAATTTACCATACAAAATGGGAACTGGTTAATATAAAATATGGTGGGTTTCCTTAACAGGATCACTGAATCCCAGAGGTCATAAAGAACTACTGTGGTTTAAAAGTTTCTGTGAAATCAGATTAAATATTTCCTTCCCATCACTTTCTGTCCAGTGAACATCAAAGCTCTGGGAGCTATCATATTCTCTGGGTCTTAAGGTTTACTAACACTAAGGGTTTTTTAAAGTTTCACTGTTTATAAATCAAGGTGATGACTCAAGATATTTTGGCTAGAACAAACATTAGAAAAGACTGTTCACTTTTCATCAATGCACTAACAAGTCATCAATTACAATGGGGAGGCAACTTCTGGCATTTGATACAGATTTTAGGAGAGGGCTACTTGTATGGACAAAACAATAAATATCTGAATGCAGAAATGTTGTCCCTTCCACCATGTTGACTTATATATCCTTACCTTTCTATTCCCAGCTACTTATTCCTTTCATTTAATTTCATTCTAACAGGTCATCAGCACATTTAACCAAATGTCTGAGACTATTGGGAACCATTTCCAGTACAGTCACCATTATCTTAATGGAGACCTAGGAAAGAGCTCTCACTGTTGCCTGACAACAGATCTTTCATGTATAATGATTTGTTATGCTAAAATTAATCACTCCCTTGGAGCATTACTACTTCACATAGCTCTGTGACAGAACTGTAGCAAGTGTTAAAATTTTGAAGTTGCACTATAGTTACACATTGCATGTTACTGCAATAAAGACTAGAGTTCCCTAGCAATTCTAGACAGCACAGCATGTATGAAAATGTTGATTTAGATATCGCCTACCAAAATGATGCAGTGCCCTTCTTGACAGTGTCTTTATAGCAATGTGTTTGTGTTGGCTTGTAAGTTTATGTGTAGGAACCACATTTAATGATTCTAAATAATTTTCATTAAAAACTTGCTCCATTTATGACTAAATATTCTACTGGTTAATCTTGAAAATTCTGGTTGAGTTCTGATTCTTCCACAGAAAACCAAGGTCTGCCTGGGTAGGATTCATCTCCACCTAGCCTCAAGTATCTGCACCTGTACTAGCCACCTTGGAATCTCTTTAAAGCCAACACAGACCAAACTGGTCTCACTGGAGTCAAGTGTACAGTGCTTCTCATCTTAGAGTGCATATCCAAATTAGGACAGATGAATCAAATCCTCAACTCTTTCCTAGTTCAGCCAGAAGCACCCACATGGTGAGCCCCTAAAGAAGGTGAAATTACTTCAGGCTCTGAAACCTTTGATTCTGCTTATACATGGTTGAGCTTGTGTAATCCTAATGCCCTCAGTAGGTACTGTGCCTGTGGAAATGCTTGGCACTTGGGAGACACTTCTGTTGAAATATACGAAGTAACAAGTTCTGCTCATTCACCATCATAAGAAGTGATTAAGGAGGAGGTAACTTTGAACTCACTAATGATCAAATCTGTTGAGTAACAAATTTTGGCATTTACATAACTACTTTTCATGAGACCTTGAATTGAAGGAACAGCAATAGAAAAAATCACCGGGAAAAGGATTATAAATAATTTTTTTAATTCTTTTTCTTACTTTTTTTTTCTTTGCAGCAATTATCAAGCTGATAAAGTGAATAAGAATTGCCATTCTAACAACTATAGCAAAAAGAAATTAGCACCAGATGAGATGTTTGACTTAGATTCTCACACAGATTCTGTCAAAACTGAACTAACAAAATATTGGAAGGATATCTAAACACAGGCTATGACCTCATTCTGCACAGAGAACGAGCATTTTACTGTTGCCTCCTTCATCTGGAGGTATACCAAATGCTGTACACATGTGTGTCCAATAATTCAAGCACCAGCCTCTTTTAACACTGGCCAGGACTCAGCCAGTCTGTGTAGCCAGCTGAGCAGGTTACTTGGGCAGAATTTTCCTGATTTCAGAGCACCAGCATAGATCCATACTTCTGATTCTATCATTTGCTGATTTTCATTAGCATTTTCTTTCTCAGTGCAGTACTTTACATATATCTTTACTGAATTACATCTATCTGCATTTGAGCCATGTCTTGTCATGTGAATTTTGAGCCTGTTCTCCAAGTCCTTCTCAGGACTTAGTGTCAGCTAAAATCTTTATAAATCACACTCTGCATTCCGTTATCCCGGTTGCTGATGAAAATATCAACCAGTTGTAACTCCAGTTTCGACCTTTGTGGAGCCTCACATGAGACAGTCTTCCAGTTTGACATCTAATTCAGCTTCAAACTGTTCTCTGTGCATCTGTTTTATAACTGTTCAATTCAGAACCCTTTACTGCATCGCCAGCATTTCTTCTTAGGTCCAAATGTATAATGTCTGTTACTGCCACCTTTTCTGCTAAGCTATTTACCCTGTAAAGAAAGAAAGATGTTTTGACAGCGTTTGTTTTTGACAAACACATTTAAGCTTGATTTACCACCTTATTATCCTCTAAGTGCTCATAACTTGATTATTTAACAATTCCATTTAATCAGATGACTAGTTGCCGTAGAATATTTTACTCTCAGAGGTTTTCAAGGTGGCATCTAATTATGCCAGCAAAATGCTGTCATAAGTACATCACTGTCTGCATGGGTTGAAACACAAGGGTCCCCAGGTTGTGCTGGAACTAGACCAACTACTACTGAATAAGCTGCTCTGGAAGTGGCCCTGATACAGAGCCACACAATAAGATGGCACTTCTGACATCAGGGCAGCTGCTGATGGCTCTGATGGATACCCTGCTGCATCATGCAGCTGTACCCCTTTTTCTGGAAGTTAGTTCAGGGATCTTCAACATGGTTGTTGCATATCAGAGAATATGCCCTCTGAGTCCAGCAAGAGCACTGGCCCACAGCCCTGACGAGGCAAGGAGGCCATATCAAGAAGCACACACAAATCAGAAAATGAAAAATACAATAGAATAGTGTAGTGACAGGAGCCAGCCAATGCAAGAGCAGTCACAGCAGCTGCTCCTTAGACATGGTCTTTGTGAGCAGAAACAGTTTCAAACAGCTGAACATCACAGAAAGCTTGAATCCACTCCTAGACTTTTTTCTAAAGGATGTACTCACAGTTCAGCAGAGATTCCAGCACACCATACATTATGCAGAAAGACCAGTCTGGTGATAAAAAAAATTCTCTTCTGGTCAAGAAATCTATAGAACCCAGAGGAAGCCAGACAAATAACCGAATTAACTTAGAAACATTTTCAAGTCATTCAGTTTCCTTGGGTGATGGTAGTATTGATAGCTGATGGGGTACCACACCAAACACAAACGTGAAAATTACCCTGGTTATCTGCTATTGCCTGAAAGTAGTCTCTTAGGCACCATGACACATTTCCCAGCAAGGCTAACAAGGGAAATACCAAGAGCTGCCAGATTTTTAATGGAAAGCATCTGCCTCTGAATACAGCTTGTTTCTGCATCTCAGAGAAAGATTACAAAAGATCTGTCTTTTTCCCTGCAGACAGAGTATTCTTACTAGTATTTTATTACAAGCCTTCCTTTCCATATGCTAAAATATGATCTATGTCTTAAAGAGGATTTTCTGTTTTCCTTGCTGCCAAAGAACTTACATAGTTTTGCAGGTATGCAACTGGAAGGTAAAGTACTAATAGCTTGTTTAGTGTGCACATAGTAGATGCCTAAGGTTTCCTTTTGCACATATGTTTTGCTTGTATTTGTGAATGCTATTTGAATAAAAAGGACATGGATTCATACGTTTTAGAGGAGAAACACATTTTAAAGATATTTCTAGAATCCATAGAGTATTGATTGTTGTGTATTGCAGACCTGCATGGTACTATGAAGCTCATGAGAACCTCGCTGTGTCATTAGGTGGCACTGTAGAGCAACTCTGACAGTTTTAAGACTCAAAAGGGACCTTTTTTATTACCTAATCTAACTTCCTACATACTGTAAACTATAGAAATCCAGCAAGGAGTTCATGCCTCCCTCCAATACTGTGCTTCAACAAAAGCATATTTTTAGATATAGGTTTTGACCTCAAGGAAAATGAAAACAAGCATATAATACTGCAAGTCCCTAGTTTCCCTTTCTGATAACACAAATCAGTTTGTGTCCCAGATCTTAATCTCTCTGTTAAATAATTTGGACCTTTTAAACATAACTAAGATAAAATACCTGTTTAAATTCAGAGTAAGCAAAACGATGCATGTTCCTAGCATGGTAGTAAACTGGACCAACACTGAATTCAGCCTGACAGTGAATTCTCATTAAGCATCTCCTTATGGCAGCACCAATCTCAGAAAGAAGAATTTGCTTTTTATGAATGCTGGTACTCTTGTGCCCCTACACTTCAATTCCCTTTAAATTACCTTTACTTTTGACTGACTTTATCATCTCCAGCCCATCCTTTCTGCTAACAGCCTATTTTCTACTGGCTGCATAGAAGGTTGCGACGTGAATTTTTTAATTTTATTCCTCCAAGTGTGACTGTACACAATTTCCACTGTTCACAGTGGCATCAGGCAGTGACTTTGTGCTTTCTACTGAGGGCTCTGAAGCATCTTACTAAAGAGCAGATGAAGTTGTGTATATGCTTTTATCAATCACTGTTTAGTAACAGGGCCTGGACTGCATTACAAGAGGGAAAGGTGCATGCTAAACCCTATTCAGTTTTGTGATGAATTCAGACCTTTCTGTCTTTACTGCCACTCGCCAACAAACACTTCTTCTGGAACCAGGTTAGGAGTGCTTATGGATACAGTTATAGTAGGAGATCTGAAGACTTGGTTCCTTGGGTAGCAGATGACAAGCTAGTGGGAGACCACAGGCTCCAAAGCTCACTAGCAGCCAGAACTACCTCCAGCCCCAGCCTCAGGTGACTGCCTGAGCCAGCCTTGGTGTCCAGACCTCAGAAATGCTTCAGGAAATGGCTTTTGGGTAGAATGATGACCAAAAGGCATTTGCTGGGGTGAGCAGAGAAAAAGACTCTATCAGTTCCTCCTGTACACAGGAAAGAGAGATTTGGTATGTATCTACAGATGAACAAGACCAATCAGTGAAATCTGACTCCATCATAAACCAGTTCTTCCTAAACTGAGATAAGCTGTAAAACCAGCCAAAATGAGTAGTCAATATATTCCAATATACATGTTTTTAAAAATTTTTTTAAAGTTGTTTCAAAGTAGAAAGATTAAGATATTCCATTCTGGAATGGTAAAACCCAGAACATTTCAAGAGTATATTTTCTTTTTTCAACAAGAAATTAATTTTGTCGAAACTGACATGTTTCAAAATATAATTATATTTTCTGTTTTGAAGTGCTTTGTTAAGTTTCCCACCCAGACTTATATTTTTTCCTGGATATTTTAGAGCTTTCAGGCTGGGTTAATCAGCTTTTATGACCTTCTCACATACAAAGTGAAGAATTGTCTTTGATTCTCTATCCAGAAGAGATGAGGGGGGTTCCTCCCCCTGATTAGCAAGTGAAACCAAAACACCTTGAGGTAGACTTTTCATTTCTTCCTGTGCAACTTCCAGAGCTGCAGTCTATTTTTGTATGAAGTCCCTGTGGGTATTTATAAGCTAAGCAAATACACATTCAGAGCTTGCTTATCATCAGTAATGAAGTAAAGGTCAATCTTTATATGAAGCCAGTGCTTGTGACTGTCAGAAAGAAAAAACACTGGTATCATTTAGCATCAAAAATAAGGGATGGCAAATAACCAGGTATGCTCAGAACAAACACACTTTCCTTCACTTGAATTAAAAAGGCAGAACTTGGAGAGCCAAATCAAACTCCCTGTTTTGTCTCTGTAATATCTAGTTCTGGTAAAGCACCCCAACCAAGACTCTGGTACCTCTGGTTTCACTAACAAAAAGAAAATGCAGCTCGTGGACTGGAGGAAGTAGCTGTCAGTATTTCTCAAGGAATTAAGGCTGACAGCATAGCAGGAGAAAAATCAAGACTAGCAAAAAAGGAGCTCATCCTTGTGATACAGAATCCTATCGTAACCCAGTACATTTACTGTTTCCGTTAATGACCTTGGCCCCATTAGAAATGAGGGAATAAAACTGTCTGATGACACAAGGTGGAAGATACTGGGAATATAGACGAATGTCACAGTATCCTGCTGCAAGAATGAGATGACCCAGAGGGCAAAAATAATAGAAATTAAATGAAATGTAACAATGTTACACACAATGTCATGAATTTAAGAATAAACATTTTTGCTATAAGTGGGAGAAGCTCGTTAGTTGGAAACAGCAAACAGAAAAAGATCAAGATCATGAGTTTATCACAAGATAATCAACAGTCATAAATGTGATATGGTATGAAAAAAAACAAACGTTATATTAGGAGGTATCAAGAGAGGGCTTTCTAGCTGAGCCAGAGAAGTGATGGCACTTAGAATTTCAAAATCAGAAGGCTGGATGAGAAAAAAAGGCAGAGAAAATGTGAATATTGAAAATTATAAGCTAACAATAAAGAAATCAGGTCTGCAAGGACTGTAGAGTCAAAACCCACTGATGTAGATGGGACTTATTCTGTTGAACTCAGTGGAGGATGGGTCGATCTCCAGATTCATGGATGTGGCCTGGAAAGAAAAAAACTCCATCATCTCATGCGTTTTAACCCAAACCACCTCTTTGTGTTATCTTAATCCAAAGTCCACTGAAGTGACAGTATTCCAATAGGATTTATAGGCTGTTTGCTTAGTCTTTCTATTAATCTGACCCAAAAAGTTTATGAAAATTATGTCCTGGAATGCACCATAAGATTTAGAATGGCTCCTGTTCTTTGTTTTAGCATCTGTAATTCGTCAAGCAATAGAAAAGGGTAGAAGAAAAGATCACTGATACTTCCTCAGCATATTGACTGACCTTTATGCCTACTTTTGCTGTTTATATTGGCAGTGAAGTATGCGGAACAAAAGTAGGCAGGAAAACTTCTGACTTTTAGGAAAACCCTTTTAAAAATTGCGATTCTGTTGAAGTCACCTCTTACCTTAACTCTTCAACTTAAAATTTACCTGGCAATTTTCCATTTGTAAATGTTTCTTTTGTGGATTTTATTTTGCTACATATTGCTGCATTGGTCAGGTAAACAGTTGCTAGGATGAAATAGAAAATCATTTGCAGTCTTACTTTCCTGGGCCAGAACAGAGCACAGTACATTCTTTTCAAGCGAAGAGTAATGGAGCAATATATGAAAGTGTAAAGAAATTCATAATCATTATTCCATGTTGCTATGCTCTGCTTGCCATCTACAAAGATATAAAGCAAAAAGTAAAAAATCAGAAAGTCAGAAAGTTCATTATTCTACTCATACTAATTAATAGTTACTTGTACCACTAAAACTTTTAATTAATTTCTAGGTGACTAAGGCCATCATGACTTTTGTCTAAATAACTTGTGTTTCAGTTTAAGTTTCAGCCAGTGATGCTAAGTAGCAACTGTGGCTTCATTAAAGAGAAATATCAGAGGGAACATCACCATAATTTTAATTTCCCCTTTTTGCTGATTTAATATGCATCCCATCATTTTTAAGCTGTTGGTATTTGCTTTTGAAAAATGAGTTAGGTGGTACATATCTTTTCCTATTTCCAACTTCCTCCACAGCAGATCAGGCTCTTCATTGCAGTGAGCAACCTGAGCAATGCAGTTGTGAAACTGATTCCTCTGCTACTGCAATTTATGGCTTTGGCTATACAGACAGTAAGGGAAAAGAGGTGCCTCCAGAGTCTGGATACTGTAATTAAGAGGTGAGTGTCAAAGGCAGACAGGAAAGCAGGTAAGCGCGGCAAAGGCTGACTGAATTACTTTGAGGAACATCTAGGGCAATAGGGAGTAATCCGATAGGCTATAAGGATGGATGAGGAGGAGAGGAAGAACAAAAGGAAATTTTATCTCTTTATACCTAGCTTTAAGAAATGTCTTAGTCCTCTCCTTATGTAGCCTTATGGAGTACTATTGTACATTTAACAGGGGTGGATAAAGAAAAGGCCCCTACCTAGTCCCATGGGAGAAAATGTTACACACAGAACAGTCAGCTTTAGGCTGTAGCCTATGTGATGTACAAACTGAGAAACTGAAGTAGAAACTGAAGTAGAACTTGTTGCACTCTCAGGAAGCTGGTCTGTTCTTATTCCTACAAGGTGTTAACATTTAGACTTGAAATGTGTCCGAGTGGCTCATAGTTTAATTGCTCTAATTTGCACATTTAATTCTGAAAGAATTATTCATTGCAATCCCTTTCTCTCTCGGGCTGTCAGTCCTGTCCTTCCATTTAATGAATATACATTATTAATAGAGCTGCAACTTTCTCTGCTCTCATGAGATTTCAATAGATTATGTAAGTATTTTTGTGTGAATTTCCTTTTATAAGCAGTTCTAAACCACTGTTTAGATCTGTGTGAATAATACACAGTAAGGTATTTATTGTAGAATTTAATCTCCTTCTATCCAAATCAGTAGTAGGCTGCAATTTTCTTAAGCATTCACTTTCAAAAAATAGTCATGCAGTAGTTGATACGAATGTATATATTCTGGGCCTCTATCAGATAGCCACAGTGCTGGATTGTGTCTAAGCTACAAGCTGTTCAAGCTTCTATTTTGTTCTGGATGTATGTGAAGTTTCCGGTATGAATGTTTATAGTTTTGAAGCTCATTTTCCTTGTACATGCTCCAGCCAGACCTTGTCAGTTGAATCCCTAAGTAATATTGCAGACAGGAGGTTATATCCATAAGCATGTTCAGAGAGAGTATATAAAAGTAGTCAGAGCACAACAGAAAGCGCAGTCACTAACCCACCCACCGGCACTCTCGTAGCTCCTCCTTTTACCTCTGTTGCTTTGATCAATGGCCAAACCATATACTCTGCAAAAGTTTCGAGGCTTAAAGCTTTCATTTTTTAATTTCCTGAATTCTTCTCTAATAGACAGCACTGGAAGTCCAAAAGAATTTCAAGAGTTTCAGCACAGTTTTTTCCTACCCACATCTGTGTAATACATAAAAGCCAGAGATTCTTGTCTTTATGTGATAAAAGTTATGAGCTCACATATAATGAAGGGAACCCCAAAAGCTATTGTAACCATTAATAAATATGACCTTGCTTAAAAATAACTTATTCTTAAAAATGTCAATGCACATTATCACTAAAGCTGAATATTTAGAAAGGAATTTTTTAAAAAACAGTATTCACTTCATAATGAATATATTATTCAAGTTTTTTCTACACATTGATTTGTCTGTCTTAATAAGACATTTTTATTAGGATTCATGTGCTAAGACCTCCATCTCTTAGAAATTTACAGTATGCTGATTTTATATAAGACAGCCTATGAAGGAGATGAAGAGCCTCATTCAGGTGCTGAATATCTGATTCCAGGACTGGAACCTGCCTGTGTTTTAGCAGTCTTTTAAGCATTCTTTGTCACTTTGAAACAGGCTTTTTCCATCTTGTATCTATGGATCTAGGCAGCTAGTGAAAAACTCGGTGTGTATGAAAAACCAGCACTTAGAATAAGCCAGATTTAAAACTATACACATTGTATTGTCATGATGTTCAGTGTGTCACCAGCTCATGTGTATGTTAATATAAATATTTTAAAATAACTAGATGAATATGTACAATCTGGCAATGTTGTTACCTAAATGAAAAAACAGGGCTGAAGTCTCTTTTCAGTTGTTCTTGAGATGAAACAGTACAAATTTAACCAGCATTGTTGCCATTCTGTGGAATGTTTCCATTCTTGCTCCAAGATCCCAGGTGAAAATGTAGAAAACACAGCCTGGCTGCCCTGTATCTTGTCGTGTCATTGTTTAAGGGCCTGGACATTTTCTGGCTGACTTAGCATGGTGTTTACATATAACAACAGCCCTCTCTTGGGGCTACATCTAAGCTGCTGCAGAGATCCCTTTTCATTATACTATTAAAATAGTGCTTTGCCTGCTTTGATGGCAAGAAATTTTGCAAGCTATCTCCGTTGCAATGTATTTGTTCAAATTCTTGTGCTGCTGTTCTGAAACTTAACATCATTCATATTATGCATCTTAAAAGAATTTATTTTATTCTTTTTCTTTGTTAAAACGATCATTTTCTGGGACTCTGATGTCAAAATGTATCAGTATAGCTAAAAAATCAGTACTTTAAATGTAGAGGGAAGGCAGAAGTGTTTTCAGGTTAAGTGACTGCTGCAATTTCTTACACTGAGTCCTCAGTCATTTTGTATCAACACAGATACACCACAGAAATGCTTTATAAATTGAGTCTTCTGTATTCTTCGAAAAACATTATTTTGCTACAGCAGACCCAATAATATCTGCCAGAGGACATGGTGTGATTCATTTTGGCTGAACTGAATACTGAGGAGGTGGATTTTTAGTGATAAATGAGAATGGAATAGCGGCAGCATATAAACACATTCACAGGTGATATTGTAAGGACCGAATGAGATAGATTGGATTAGCATAGATAGAAAAGGACAACAAACTTCTCAAAATGTGAAAGGAGGCATAAATTATTGTTCTCTTATAAATCTTTTCTACAGCATCCAACTACAGTACCAGAGAAATGCTTCAGCAGTAGGCTGGGCTGGCCCTCTGCATTTGGCCCCAACTCCCATGCTCCCTTCCAGCTCACCTTGTGGGGTCCCTGGGCTTCGGGACTCTGCCAAGGGCATGTCTTACCTCTTTAGCCTCCTCCATGCTGCAAGCTAGAGACTGGCACCTGGCCTTGCTCTGGGGATACCTTGGCTCATGTTTGCTCCCCTTTCTACATCTTCACGTTCACTCCTAATATCTAGAAGCTACCTGTGAGACTCTGCACCCAGATTCTTCCAGCCCACTCTATTTTCTGCCCAGCTAAACCCCCCGGAGCTAGTAGTGGTTATCTCAGTGTGCCGTGGCATGGCTGGGTAGTGCCAGAGCAGTGCCCAGGGAGGTGTATGCAAAGCCATGGTCTGAACTGAAGCCAGTTAAGGAAGGTGACAGAAGTAGGGGTAAAGCTAGGGGAGCGCATGGAATATCTTGGGACAAAAGTATCTCCAGTAAGGCAAAACTACACAGCTGAAGAAAGTGACCTCTACCATTGCTGCAGTGGGGCAGGGGGTAAGGTTGGGGCAGATGAGCATAAAAGGGAGGATTTCTGGTTCGCATTATTCAGCTGCAGGCAGACAGCTAATGCCACTTCAGTCCTCATCTCCTCACAAGTGCCATCCAAAGTCTGGAATGTGAGTGGAGGAAGACTAACGTGAACGAGAATGAGTTGCATTTTTAAACTTGGACTGATGACTGAGGAAAAGAAGAAATAGTCAGTCAGGATTATAGTTTAGCAAACAGGCATGTATGTCTTGGAAAGTGCTGTGCTTTGCAGCTGTTGCATTGAAGGGCAGTGAGGAAGGGTACAAATATTTGCATTTCGGCATTTTCCCCAGAAGCTTCTCCAAAAAATCCTGTAGCTGAATGAAAGGAAAGACTTCCAGGAGGATGGTGATATTCAGCATCTTTACAGCACATTCTTAGCACTAATGTGCAGGTGGCACTCTTTACTGTGGGAAAGCTGTTTCCTTGAAACCTCCTTTGCTGAGGATCTTTTAACTCTTCCCTGTTCCTGGCTGCTGGGGCTTCAACAACCAACACGCTAGTGAGGTTCTTGGGAAGAGCTACCTCCCTCCCAGCTCACAGCCAGACATTAGAGCCAAGCTGCTCCCTGCAGGTCTATGTTTTGATTGTTTTAAGGTATACTGAACCCCAAAGCCTTTTTTATTTATTTAATTTAAACAAGCTAAATAAGAGATCCCTCCTGTGCTGGATGGCTGTGACAAGTGGGCTAACACTAGCAGCTTTTCCCCAGGTCACTGGTGAGAAATGAAACTGAACTACACCAAATGTCACCTGGTGACCTGGTTATGACAGGAGGATGTGGAATGGAAAGTTCATTTTTTCTTCACACAAACTATAATATCTTTTTCTTTCTCTGAGCAGTTCTTTTGCTGGTCTTAGATCTTAAAGGGCTGTGACCCAGCAAGGGGGCTGTGAGAAAAGGAAAAATTTGAGAAGAAATTAATGTCTGAAGGTCACTCACTTCAGCTTTAGATTTAGAAGCTAAAGGTACCAGAAAAGAATAGGAGAAATGGAATAGGGAGAAAGCGATGGAATACAAAGGAATTGTAATTCCACAAATGAAAAACTAAATTAAAAGTCTCCATTTCTACTCAAAATTGAATTCATATGGTGACAAAGCTTGTTCTTAATAGTAAAAATAATCTGATATGACAAGAAGATAAATTCTAAACTGCTGAATAAAGCATCATGTTTATCAGTTGTCATCACAACCTCCTGAACAAAACACTAAGAAAACATTTGCATTTAAGACCCAATATTTAAAAGCTACATTAGAGTGCTATTGGTATCAATGAAGAAAAAGAAATGTATATTTGTTATTTTTGTCGCTTTCTCCTCCCCAGTCACCCTGTCCACAGTTGCAATGCACCCCTCCAAAATTCAGGTCTCTCTGAAGCAACAGGGGATCGTCTGCCCTGGTTCTTGTTCAGCTGCTGTTGACGGATATGAGTGCCATTCATAAACTGCTGGCAAATCATATATGAATGAAGAATGTGAAACTTTTGTCAGATGCTACATTTCCCGATCAGCTGAGTATTCCAGTATCTCCCTAAGACCAACTTGCCTGCATAGCATCATCTATAGACAAGGAAGTCTGAGCACATTCCAAGACTCAGCTCTGCAATGTGTTAGAGCTTAAAAAGTTCTAAAAGGCAAAGCCAGTAAGTGCCATGTTGCAGAGTCTGGACAGAAGAGACAAGGACTGAGCTATAGGCACAGCAGCACACCAAAAGGCTGCCTCCTGTGCCTGTGCTGCAAGGACCCAGCTGAGCACTGACAGAGGCAGCACCAGCTTTGCCATCTCTTGGGTTTGCTCCAATGCCAGGGGTGGCAGGAGCTATGTGGTGAAGGAACTGGGTACCCCTGCGACAGTAGTTGTCTGTGGGTTCAGGATAGCATATTGCCTGCATCGTGTGCTTTTGGCCCCAGGCCTGCATTTGGCAAAGTCTATAGCAGGCAGAGCCACAACCACCACTGATTTATTCACCAGATTTATACTACAGACATAACATCTGCCATCCCGGGCACTTTTTCACTGTTGGATATCATATTGGAGTTTTTAAAACAGTTTCCCTAAAGGGTTTTCCAGTTTTTTATACACTGCCTGCTAAAAAGATGCTAAAAAGAACTGAGGGTACATGATCTTTCATATGCTGGTGATTTTTGTTGAATGTTCATTTTCTGTTTGCAGTACAGGTATGCCTACCTGTTGTGCTGAACTGCATGGCATCCTCTAAATGAGCTGTCAGTGTGAGTACTACAAGCACTGAAGTAAACTTAGCTATGTATGTTACCCAAATATTGAGTGCAGCACCATAGTCCTTGTAGTACTTAAGGTGTCTCACTTACAAGCAGATTAGGCACGTCTACGCTGTTATACCACATAGACAATACGTCAGTGCTAATGAAGCTTTGGAAAGTCTCAAATAATTTTATCTATGAAATACAGGCACTTCTTATATTTGTCTCTCTTTAGGGGTGACAAGGGCCCACAGCCAACGCTGTGTCATTAAATATAGAGATAGGAAGGTAGTTGCTTTGTCATTCAGAATAATAATTATGTTACTCACTGCTGCTCCACAGAAGCCAGGCTGGCTGCACACTCATTGCGCTGTGATGATAGCTGGTTGCACGTGGCAGGCTGGAACAATGAAAGCTGTAAGGCAGAAATACTAATTGATAATGTAGGTGGGAACTGCACTCAGCTCTTCCAAAAGTGAAATTAATTAGAGCTGTGAGAATTTTGGCAGAAGATGACAATTCTTTGTAACCAAATTCTTTGTTATAAAAATAGATTTAGTTCACTGATAAAACTTATAAAGGTTTCTCAGTTCTAGGATAACGTTTGTTGTATAAGCCAGATACAGGCACCTAAAAATAGGCAGGATGTTGAGGTTCCTCTGCTCTCGACACACACTCTGGTCCAAAGGAGCAGTCTGAAGTGGGGCCTCTTCCAAACGAGCACACCGACCACTGCTGACTTGGATAGGCTTGCTCCAATTCTTGTAATTTCTGAAAGATCTGACTTGAAATCTAAGGTGAAGAGAGTTTGGGTTTGTGTGTTTTCAATCTTGATGTTTTTCATTAAAAGGAATTTCTTATCCAGACAATGTATATGAAATTTGATATTAAATATTTTTAAAGATTCTCTGAGGTTTTCCTGCCATCAAATGTTCAGAAGCGTGCATGATTGTGTAATATCATCAGAAAATCCTTTCAGGATCTCAGGTTCATTTCAGAAGATTAGATCAGGTCCCTAGGTCTTAGCTTTTGTATAAGATTATATTTACTTTCAACAAAAGCATTCCCAGGAACTATTTTTTCACAACAGCTTTTTTCCCCCACACTTTTATTCCTTCTGGTATCTGACATTGTGCAGCCTATCTCCAAAAAACCAAAACTAAAACCCTCAGATTGATTGTTAAGCTCTGGTAATCAGAGATGGCAGATGACAAATTTAATTGTGTTGCAGTATTACTAGCATGGTTTTCTGTGTGAGAGATCATACATAGTGAAACACACAAAGGAAGAAGGACGCTAAGCAAAATGAGATGAAGTATTCTATTGTTTAGCACAGCTAAGAGCTAATCTTGCCCCACTGAAATTAATAGAATTGTTGTTACAGACGAACAGATGTGAAGAGTCTGTCCTGATATAAACAAAAGGAAGTAAAATCATCTTTCCTAAGAGCACTTGAGACTCTCACAGAATTTTTCCATCCATGCTGGTGATCATATGGAGCCTCTCTTAATACACTGACATGCTGTGTTTTTTTCTTTTTAGTCTAAAAGAGATTAAAATATGCATAAACATTTGCATTAAGGGAAAAAAAGCAAAACCAGGTGGTAGCAGAGTAACAGGGTCAGCAGACAGCTAGCTTTACAGGCATATCAATGTGTTGAAAAAGCCTGATCATCATGGTGACAATGACGTCTCTTGGCAAAAGCTTCACTTTTACTTTCTGCTGCATCTTGTCTCTTGTCCTTCTTATGCAATTATGCGTCAAAGAAAACCCAGCATTTTTAATACTGTTTGTTGTTGTTATTTATACCTGAAGCCTTTGCCGTTCCCAGTCCTTATATGGAAGGATGCATGCTCCCTTTCTGTCCTTGCAGTACAGCCACAGGCTTAATCAGCAGCAGAGCTCCCAATCCAAACATGTGTCTGGACTTGACACTGTCTTGACAGTGTGTCAAACACTGCTGGAGAGCCAGCCAGTCCCACTGATGTCTGCCAGACTGTCCACTTTGCTCTGCTGACAACAGGCCTACAACCACATAGTCCACTGTCCCCAAGAGACAGGGCAAGGCATATGTGCAAATGGTATTTATTTTCACCTCAGATGTGAACGTACATCACCTCCAAGAGCATCCTGTGATGCAGAAAGAAAATGACGTGAGGTTTTCCATTCAAGGTGTTGCGCAATGTGAATTCTAAGGGAGCACTAAATCCTGGCTCCTAGAGAGATACATACCTGTATTGATTAATGTATAGCTACCTATCTGTCCAAAACCCAGCATTTATCTAGTCATTCAGCAAAGAACTCCTATCACAGGAGGCTATTACTTTTGGTAGCTCTCAGGACCATATCAGCACTTCTATAATCACATTTGCACTCATTGTTATGGAAGAAATTAAATATTTATTCTTGAAAAGGAGAAATTTGTTTGGGCATGTCCAGTGAAAATTGAAGTTACATAATCTGTTACAATGCAGAAGTGGGACTGCCTTCAGGCACCAGTGAAACATGACTGCTAAATATGCAGTGAACATGCTGATAAGACTATCTGTCAAGGTCAGGTATGCAGAATCTGAAGACACAGTACAAACCATATTTACTTCTGTTTTTTTTTACAGTAGCCAGGTAACAGCCAGAATCTTATTATTCTCTAGCATCTTTAAAAAAATAGATAAATACTTCATTGAGTTTGTTGGCCAATTTTAATCAAAATGGTAGAAGTCTCAACAATAATTAATTGCCTACAAAGATTATAAACGGAGCAGAGGAAAGGTCATCGTGTGAACATTTGCAAATTCCCTCTGCCATCTTTTAGCTATTAACACTGTTACTCTGCTGGCCAGTCTCTAGCAACTGCAGCAGGCTGTGCTCTAGGGGAAGATGCCGCACAAATACAGACCTCAACAGAGAGCCTCTGACCAACGTTCCCACTGAATTTTACATCAAGGGTCAAGCCATAGCCAGGTTTCACCAGGCTTCCAGTGCTTGTGGAGCTAGTAGTTTCCAGACATATTTCTTCTAACTTTAGAGCTCTAGGAGCAAGAAAGGGCTGTTAGTGAACTTTGACAAAAAGGTCCAGCTACAGGACAAAGGGTCTCCATCACTGCTGGCTATCGCCTTGCCCTCAGTGTCCCACAGAGATCCTTTGGACTACCTCAAAATGTATTTTATCTGACATGACTACCTTATTTATCCCCAAAGTGTCCTTTCCTAATGACTACTTTCCATATCCTCATTTCCATTTCCTATGTTCGTAGTATGGTCCTCTTATTAACCAGGTTTTAGAAGTTTGCATGGACTTGAAACATCTGGTAAACCAATCTTAAAACAACCATATATAAGGGGCCACTGTACAGTTACTAAAAGTTCTTCTATTAAAAATATTTCAATAACTGGGAAGAGCAAAAAAGATATTTGTAAATGTTCACCATCTTCAAGTGAAAATAAAATGTATTTTTGATTGTTACATCAGTGAAAGACAGCCCTTCCTAGAAGCAGGATAAACTCCTTGACTATAGTGAGAGAGCACTGTGTCATTTTTTAACGTAAAGAAATATTTTGAATTATTATCCTTGCTTATTCTCTTCTCTGGGCTTAATTTTCCACTTCCTCCCCCCCCCCCCCCCCCCTTTTTGTAATTCCTTAACTATTTGGATATTTCTATTGCTGAGTGAATAAGGCAGTGCAGCTTGCTAAGATAAACTGGTACATGCTTGGAATCATAGATGCAAAATGGAGGACATTTTTGGCAGTTAATAGAACTTCAATATTTCCAGAACACCTGAGGTTTCAGTGTCCTTCTCAAAGTTTACTGAATTCATAGAGATAGTTGTGATCTCTTCAGACAATATCTGCAACAGATATAAAAGTTTAATGGTGTTCATAAACTGCATAAAGAACAAGGCAGAAAAATCTGATGACTACAAAACAATTCTTTTTTTTTGGAAAGGGTTTCAGCTGGTCCTAGAATTACCCTGTCATACTTTTTCTTCCTGTTTTTTTACAGGAAAAAAAAAGTTGATTTATTAAAGCATAAAGTCTTTCCATGGAAAGATAGATATGAGTTTTGACTATTTAAGTATTCAGAATATTCATCTTTGTATAACTAACATAAGAGATTATAAGAAACTGAGTGGGGAGACAATCCACTTCTCTCTCACACCGTAGTTTTAGGAGGAGGGAGAACAGCTTTTCTAGGGACACTGATTTAGCTCAGTGGCACAGTGAAATACTGTTCATTTAAAGGAAAAAATGAAAACAACATCATAGCAGAATCAAGAGATTCTATAATATATGGTTATCAGTTGTGACATCTGAGCAAAATAAAACCCACGGAAAACAAGAGCTTGACAAAACACTTAAAAACTTTGAATATCAACAATTTTGTCATAATTGATTTTGGTTAGAAATCTCTTGTATTTAAGAATGACCAATGAACCATATTGTCCTTGCACCATTGATATCCTGAAGAAAATGGAATTTTTGGAATTTTCTGCTAAGCCATAACAGTGTGAGCTTGGCAAAACAGAACTTGACGGCCAGAGATGGGAACTGAGAGATAGGGAAGCACTTGTTTTATGACTATATCCTTGAGGAGAGCTGAGAGACTGATCAAAGGAAACATCCTGCCTCAGAAGACGCTGAGAATGGGGTGATGAAGTGTATAGTCAAGGAGAAAAACTAATTGGGATGTTGATAAGAACTAAAACACAGTACCCATTAGGTGAGCTATCCTCATTATAATACTAAAAATCAGGCCTATAGGCCAGGAACCTCCCCCCCAATAAGTCCCTTAATCTCTGAGCATACGTGGGAAATTAAAAGTGAGCTGTACCTTTACATTGAAGGGAGAAAGAGATTAACCAATTATTAGCTGACACTTGTGAATATTATCTGTGACTGACACATTTTACTGTATAAATGCCTTGTAGTTTCTCAGTTCGAGGTGCTAGCTTTGTGGGCTACCACCTAGCACCACTCTTTGCGCAAAAAATAAATTAAATAAAATACCTCTGCTCTCTGTGTAGTTTGGCATTTTGCACACCGGGTGAACAAACCCACTTTTCGGGACAACACCGTGATTAATACTGTTTGACATTATCATATCTCACTAGGATAAATGATTGATGTGCTTCTTCGATGTGTCCCTATACAGTTACAGCTTAATTGTTCTGTCTCACCTACTAAAACTTTTTTGGGTCTGTTTCCTTCTACCAGTCTGAGCACCTCAGAGGAAGCTGAGGTGAAACAGATTGCTGAGAAGAGAAGCAGAATTCTCGGTAACAGGAATTCCCTACGGGGAACTCGGGGCAGAGTCTGCAGCCCTGCCACTTGCCTCACAGACAGCTTGATAGACATAAAAATGATGAAACTCATTTGAAGGGTGGCTGTAGTCAGCCACCCACAGATAAAAGAAAGTACAAAGACCAGCCAAAAACAACAAGCCCAGAACTATGTATCTACATAAGTCCTTGACACGGCATCTTAATATATTATGTATCTTTGTATGAAAAATAAACTTGCTTCTTGCATTTTAACTAAGAACCAAGGAAAGTATCATTTTTTTCTAAAGGTATTAAGAGTAAGGTCTAATTAATTATTAGCTATGTATATTTCATACACTCATTTTTGATCCTTTTCCCATTGATGGATAGATCCAGATTTTTCCCAACCTTTAACAGGTCTCTGAATGGTATATGCAGGCAATTTAAATCACTGGGTGGCTCTTGAACCTCACCCACCTATTATTTCTATGAGCATGGAATAGTTTTTCCTCTGACAGAACTATAAACTTTAATAAGCTGGAAGATAGCTGTTGTCTAAATGGGAATATAAAGGATTTTCTACAGTCTGTTTATGACTTATCAGATGAAAATTCAAAGTTCATCGAATTTCTGGGATAGGCTTTCTTTTTTACAATCTGAATGTCCATGCACATTTATGCACAAATCTTGCATTCTTGTGAATATTACATAAACAGACTGAGCTTGGGGCAAGACTAGCATCAAATTTCTCTCTGTTCTGTCTAATCTGCTCTAGAGAACAATAAAAAATCAGTGGTCTCAGGGAGAAGCAGAAAGTAACATTTCCTCATGCTAAGGAACCCAAATATTCTACATAGGTGATGTAAAGGGCTTTCCTAAGGATAAAAGCAGTCTTTACAAGATAATTGAGAATTCCATAAGGTACTTTTTGTACACTTTGCTTTTTGGGAACCATTGTACAATTAGCCTTTTTTTTAATTCATCACTGAATTTTTCACCCATGCCTAAAATTTATTTAGTGACAAAAGACAAAAAAAGCTAGACAATGAATCATCACACAGAGGCAAAGACTAGTGATGACAACCTGTGCAAATAGCAGTATGAACCTTCTGTAATGAGAGGCTGCTGAATGATAATATCATAGAAAAAAGAAACCGGTTGATTTATTCCTTACATTAAGGTAACACCTATGAGCTGTAAAATCACAGCCCCAAGTGTTCATCAAGTAGTAAACACTACCACCTTTTTCCTAGTGTGCTTTCTATTAGTGAGATCTTATAAGGGCTATGATGCTGTCAACAAATTTGGCTTATGTGACCCCAGGTGTGTTACTGGAAAGGACACCTGCTAAGGGGACCTTTCTCTCCTTCTCAGGCTGGTACCACCATAGGTGATACTCTCCCCCAGTCAGAACAGCACTGCATCTGCCCACGGACTCATCTGCAGAGAAGGAAGCAGTAGAACATGCACACAATGAGCAGCTATCTGCTGTACTTTGTTTACCTTAGGCTGGACAGAGGCTTGTCAGATGCAGTGAAAAGAGGATGCCTAGCTGGACCTCAGACTTGACCCAGTGCAGTGATCATGTACCATACAGGTGCTCTGTGCCACTACACCATGGGCCAGGGAAGCTTGTGAGCAGGGAAAGGGAAGAGGTCTAGTTCCACTGCCCATTCCCTTTCTATGGCCCCACAGACTACCCTGGTCAGAGGCACAGCAGAGCCGTCCCATTTTTTTGTGCCCAGCAGCCAGGGTGCATGGAGAGGCACCTTCCCAAAGGTGCTTCCCTCCCTCATCTGGCCATTACTGTTGTCTCATCTTCAGCTTTTTCTTTAGCAGTTGTGCTGAAAGGGTTCAGTAATAGGTATCAGGTGTCAATAATGCCCTAGATATTACCTGTATTTATATTACCTACAATATATGTAAATTACCTATAATAGGTATTATAGGTATGAATAACACCCTAAAGAACATGCATGTGTCGTGTCCTTACTCCATCAGTAATTTAAATTTGGCCATTAAAAAGCCAACATAATGGAATACATAAAATATATAAACATCCTCATGTATGTAATAACCTTTCTGGATTCTGCCACTGCAGGGAACTGTAGAGTTGTGGACTAAGATGGATATTTACAGCTGAGCTCTGAAGAGAGAGCAGAAGCCCATTAGCTCTGACGCTATCACAATACACAGGGATAAAAAAAAAAAAGAAGACCCTTGTGTTAATGAAGAATGGCTCACAAATTAAAAGGTAAATACTGATTCTCAAAATCTCACCTAGGAGGCTGGTTTAGTTTGCTCTGAATAGAGGCCTCTCAGCCCAAAGGGAGACAAACAGGAAGGACACTGGGAAATGTAAAATTAACTGGCCTGAAGCAGGCACTAGGGATCAGCTGCTATTTATTATTTGAGGAACAATCTGACATTCAGGATTCTTGTAGTAAGAAGTAAAGTCACTGACCTGCAAGACTTAACTACTGTGCCTGGAGCTATCCATGGAGAAGTGAGGGAATGAGAAGCAGACAGCTAGAGAGCTGCAGTCACAGCCAGAGCACAAAGGGGCACTCAGCTTAAAATCAGACGTCAGAAAAAATAAAGTATGGAGTACAACTTCAGAATGGAAAGACTTCCTAGAAAGGCTGAAAGAGAAAATGCAATCTGGCATTAAAAGCGTTACTGCAAAATTGCTAAAGTTGAGCTGTCTGCAAGAGACACTTCACACATTCAAGTGATGCAGTCAGTGTGAAAGGTAATGTGTTATGTCACCATTTCTCAACTCTTGGGCTCCATCGTAAAGCTAGCAGCCTGATGGAGAAATCACATCTTTTTCAAAATAAGGTTTAACTATTAAAGAAAGTGAAAGAAATTACCTAGAGGGACACTGATATTTTTTTTCCCCCATAATAAAAAATGAACAGGTGGAGAGGCAGTCAGGAAAACACAAATCTGCTACAGCTGGGGAAATCCCCATTTAGAGTTCTTATATAGTATCAGTTCTAGAAGATAAGGCTATTTTCAAGTCACTCAAGACACAAATCCAAATCTCAGGCAATCAAGAGAATACTAGTGATAAGCTATTTAAAAATTCGCAGCAGAAGATGAAAGCAACATGAAGGTAAATGCAAGGGAAAAGACTATTCAACAGATTGGCAAGGGGAGAATTGCAAAAACTAGCAATGAATATGTGTTTATTTCAGAAAAGCATACTATTCAAGGTGGAATACATGACACTTTTTTTTTTCTCTAGAGAAATAGAAGAATAATAAGCAGGACACCAATGTCAGGGCTAACAGAGATGGAAATAAATAGAAGAGAAAACCATCAGTTCTTCCCAAGGCAACCCCAGTTACCAGAACCCTCCATGAGGGGAAGAATTAGATCTCCAGGACGGAGAATATAGTTGCCTTGGACTGCAATATAATCAGCCCAAGCACTGACAGTGACAAATGTATACAAAAAATGTGCTGTGGGAATTTACAAAGAGAAATCAAACTACATTCAATTGTGAATTTGACACAATAGGAACCAAAAGACATTTGTCACTGCAGTCAAACAAATGTGCTTCCAGACTGCCAAGACCCTTCATGACTTTCAACTCTTTGATTAAACTGAAAAGTTATCATCTATGACTTTTGCCTTCAAAGTAGAGTTTACAGAACTAAAGACATGGTTCTCTCCATTGATCAGAGAGTGAATGGTTGGTAATCTGAGGACACATAGCACTTACTTCCCTACTTACTTTGTCTTTTAATTCAAATCTTTGCAATAAATCTGCCCACAGTTTTACTGAATAGAAGTTCTTCTGCCCAGCAAGCACTGACACATACAATAGAAATTCTGAAAATGTGTCCTGCTTTTGACTGAAGCATACCTTAAACTCACTGTTACCAATAACCCAGAAACTGTACTCTCTAAAGATGAGAAGTGAGTTAGGCTACTAATCTGATAAAGTATGGCAGGTAATTGTCTTAGCTTGTTCCTAAATGGATGCTTAAAAAGTCTCTTGAAACTGTTTTTTAAAGAGATGTCATCTGCACATCCTTTAAGTTCTTTGACATAAGGTAACCAGAGTGGCATTGTCTTCCCATCCTTCCTTAATCCTTACAGGGGTTTTCTCTTTCAAGTAACAAAATTTACCCCCTGATAAACAAAAATATTACTTCTTTTACATTCCTTATAGGTTCTTATGCACTCATATCAATACGTCTTGACATCCTGCAGTACTTAAATGAGGCTATATCAGGTGTTCGCCTTTTCTTTCTCTTCTCAAAGGGACAAGCATTCATTTTTCTTTTTTCTTCTCAACTAATTATTCATGTTTTTATTTTGATAGAGAAGGGAATGAAAAGTCTGTAATGGTCTCAGGTTGCCTGGGAACATCAATCAATCTTAAACGTGTGCTAGTATAATAAGGAGTTAATGATGATTAGTCCTATGACTGATGTTACACAGAAGGTTTCAGTGTTCTGCTGTGATCTTACAATAAAACAAAGCTTTAAAGTGACATACCAAGATTGCCAGATAAAATAAAGACCATCATGCACCTCATCATGTTCTATTCCAAGTTTTCTTCATTGTCTCATCGAATGCCCAACACTTGTATATTTAAAATGAGTAAAAACTGTCCTCCTATTGAAAAGTAGATGAAGTAGAAGTTCTTATCAGATACAGGTGATGACAAAGGAGCCACAACAATACACCAAGAATAGCTATGTAATAAACTAAGGCCTTAATAGGCAGCAAAGTAAAATAAAACCGTATTAAATAATAATACACATGTCAAAGCTGCCTAAGATGTCTCAGTAAAGGTGAGAGAGAGCATTTCAGAGCTTAAACATTTCAGTCAAAGGCACAGAAGTACACTTATAGTATGCATTTGACTGTTGTCAGAGGCTTCATCCTTGGTCCAATGAACCTCCTGACATCCTGTTGATGTGCTCAGTCTACGGCCTGCACATATGTCTTGGAAAGCTGGCAGAGTGCTATTTGTGTGTAGCTCACCAGTCTTATGGGAAACACCAGGGAGATCCAGACTGTCCCTCTCTGTCATCACCCCTCTCACAGCAGGACAGCCTCTTTGCTGATATCCTGTCCTCAAGACATTAGGTTTTTCAGAAACAGTCTTACAGGACTACGGAGGGCACCAACCTGAGACAGGAGAGTCAGCTATTTCAATGATTCATTAATTAAAGCTTTAACTTGGACATGAGGATGGACCTAACTGTACTTGGTGGCACAAATGAGGCTGTGATTCTCTTTGTGACTACATGCCTCTGAGCCAAACGGCCAACAGACATCAGGAAGCAGAACACAGAGTGCAACCTCCTCACTAGAGTGGAAGGCTCAACTCTTCTCTCACAGTAGGTGCCAAAAGAATTCAGCTGAAACATGGCCCAGTTGTGCCTAATTGTCTTCCTTGACCATAAACTGAGCTTAGCACGACTAGCTTAGACGGCAAGTGCTATATGTCAAGTTAAGCAAGACGAAAGCCACTGCTAGTTTCAGAGCTCAAGGAGCTTAGTGGCTGATCCTATGCTTAAGACAATACTGTTTGATTCAAGCCCATGTGCCTTCCTTTTCTCTACAGCCATGCACAGTTACATTATTTACTGAGAGGAGATCCTCAGCTCTACTTGAGTTCTCATAAACCTGTAAACTAACTTCCTGGGAGGTATCCAAACTACTCTGGTTCCTTTAATAATAAAAAACAACCAAAGACAAGACAGGGTGGAAATTCTGGCCTCAGTGGCTCAAGAAGTGGAAAATAAATCCTTGAAAGGTTCTAACAGCTATTAGAAACATTAAAAGCAAAACAGACAAGGACATACTTTCAGTTGTAAGACTTTGCAGTTCTGCACATTGCAGAAATAAAAGAAAATATCAAAGACCCTACAGCCTGATAAAGTGATGTCTTCCAAATATCTAAACTGAATAAACTTATTCAAAAAATTCCCTCCTGAACGCTTGTCAGTGAATAAACTGCAATTTACCTTGTTCCATTGTATGTATCTCTTTGCATAAACTTTCATTTAAGATGACTGAGAATGTCATTCTGGCAATTTACTACTCTTTCCTCTTACATATCTTGCTCTTTAACAGCCAATCATATTTTTTAAGTTCATTTAACCTTTAAATCATCATTCTAATGCTAATATATTCCTGTAGCAATGGTGTAGTCATTACTGCGAAGTATATTTTAACAAGAAAACCTGTTCACTAAATGCATGATGATATACTCCACCAACTTTTAAATTATTTATACTACTAAGTATGCTCTGCCCTTATGATTTCTTTTACTCACCATGCTTTGCTACCACTGCAACTTCTTGAGCAGTTCCCAAGCTTTGCGGAAACCTGAAACAAATGTGTATTCCGTATCTCTACTGGTGGAGGACTTCTCACATTTTGTGCCATGTAATGCTCAAAGCAGAAAGTTCTGCCAGTGTTTCCTTTTCCATGTCTGGTTTCTGAAGAATTGGACTATGACTTTCTTTTGCAGTACAAACAGTACAAAGAGGTTAGGAATTCCTTTGTTCGTTCCAAACTCACTCCATGCACCACTTTTCATCCTGATCCAATTAATCCAGCTGCTTAAAATTCAGCATATATTTTAAGCATGATTGCTACACTGGGATGACTTTGACAATTGCCTCTATACTTCTGTCTTATACTTCCTACACTTCCAAAGTGTTTTCAATTTTTTGTAAATCTTTTCTCAGATACAAGACAGTAAAAGTTTTCTTATGATGGCATAGAAGTCTTTAAAGACAGTGAAAAAGAGGATTAAGTCACAAACATTTTGGTTCCTAAGTTATAAAAGAATGAAAGAAAATATGTTTTAAGGATTGTTCAGGTAACTTCTCTTTCCAAAAGTAGTATTTTTTCTTTTTAAATTATTTCCAAGTACTGACTTTAGCTCAGCCATATAGCATACAATATATTCATAAGTCTACCTTATCATTTCAGCAGTAGATTATGCTTCCTTAGCTAGTTTTAAAAGCAGCAGTTCTCAAAGTCATAATTCTTTCTTATTCTGTATTTATTTTGAATTGATGTCTATAAATAGGGCTTGCTGCTCTCGTTCTTTATAATTATTGGAGCTGCTCCCAGACACCTGAAAATAGTTAGCTGTAACTTTGGCTTGCTGTAGGTCTTAAATAGAATTATGATGATTAGTATTTTTAAACTGACACATTAGTGTGATACTGATGTTGAAAAATAAGAAACTAGAGTATAATTAAAGTATGTCCAAGCATGGTGGCTTTCAAATGCATTAATGTTCCTTGCTTCTAGTAGAAATTAGTGGGTTTATCGGTCATAATTAGTACTAATGCTATTAGTTACAGCAGAGTAGCACAACATAGCTGAAGAAAGCAAGGATTACATGATGTCTCTTTGAAGAAAGAGCACAGTATGATTCCATACACTCAGAATCTGGAGTTCTAAAAAAATTGTGTTTTTGTCACCTATTAGCAAATTAAAAGTCCCCATTCCTACAGTAAAGCCCAGTAGAAAAGAGCAAGCAGTTTGCCAGTCCAAAGGCAATTCAGTTCAAGAATCATTACTGGCTAATCTTATCCATTTATTAAAAGAAGCTTTCTAAGCGCATCACAGAAGGGAGGTAGCCTTTTAAAAATGACATATCATAACAGAAAACAATGATAACAGCTGCTGGTCTTTATTGCTGGCTATATCCCATGTTTCCCAGGAGATTTTGGAAAAGCTAAAGACATTAGTAATGCCTCCACTCCTCTGTGGATGAAAGGAAGAGAAAGGTAGGCTGGAACAAACAAGTCTGAAATTCCAGAAGAAGAAAAAAAGAAAAGTTGTTCTTCATCAGAAAGACTGTTGCAATCTGTCATCACAGAACAAGAATTGCAAAAGATTTATCTGAGCCTTTCAAAATGACGGTGATGTCTCTTTCCTGGAGACTCTGCCTTCAGGTTTCCTTCCATGCAGCCAAGAACACTTGCAGCCTTGACAGTTTTGTTCACATCCTCTTGGGCTGCCATTTAAGACTTTCTGCTTTGGAGAAGGGCTATGTTTTGAATGCTCAAGGTTGGCTCTACACCATGTGGCAGTCTTCTCCCTCAGGTTCCCTGGGCTTCTGGCGCGAAATAGGAGGAAACATTTTAACGCTGAAGCATACATACTATCCAATAGAAAATAATTTCATTGGAACATTTTTAATCAGCTTTAATTACAGTAAATCCCTAGCGCACATCACAGCAAGACCATAAAGCTAATTTTATGAAACCCTTTGGTATTTCTGGGTGAAATGTGCTATTACAGCATTTTACTGATTGAAGCTTGGGCAAAAGGTCCTAGTACTGCTACAGAAACATCCAGAGGAACATGTAATTCTTCTGTAGGAGAGAGGTTTTAACTAGTTTCTTACCTAATCCCTTGTTGGCTTTTACTACTGAACCAAACCCACCTGCAAAAATAGAGGACAGTGACATGTGAGCCATATTAGGAAACCAGGTTCTCCCCAAAGCAGAGGGAATTCAGCCCTCCTCTCAGCACCTGGCCCAGCAAGAACAGAGGATCTATAGTCTCCCTTCACCACCAGTCACATCCCCAGTTAGTCTTCACACCTCTCATGCTTGTAGAGGCTCCACGTCTTTGAGGAAATGCTAATTTATTCACTCTTAATAATTGTTTTTTCCTGAGAAGCTTCATTCACAGTGATCCCCTTCTCTTGCAACATGCCCAGCAGTGAAACCTGAAGACATACTTTGCTATTCAGGACTCTCTTGTTGTAGGGTGTGTGTGTGGAGGCAGTAAAAATAGGCAAACAGGAGCTGGTGCTGCTCTAAAAAAGCAGATATGGGTGCAAATTTCCACAGCATCAGGTTCTGTCAGTTTTGCTCCTCGCACTGTTTTCCATTGTCTTCAGTTCAAACCAGTTGCTCTCTGCCCTTTTCACCCTACCTGTAGGCAATCAGCAATACTTCTTTTGCTGGAAGAGGCATCTCTGGGCTTCTGTGAAAAGTATCCTAGGAAACAGCAGGATAGCCCCCAGGGTACAGAAACTACCTTTTCTTGTACAGGAAATGGAGCTGCAGCAATGGTGGTAAACATAGGAACTCATTGGCAATGGCAGAATTCCTCTTGTGCTGGAGAAAGGAAAGAAAACTTATAAATTGGACACTCCTAGTAAGTATTGTTAGGAAACTAACAATTACAGCACATAAATGTAGAAATGAGACTTAAATGAACATCCACATGCTCTGTGGAGGTGCTCAGTACCATGCATATCTCCCGCAGATGTTTCAAATAAAACTAAAGTCTTTGGTTAAAATAATCATTTGACTGTAGAAAGACCAGGCAGAAAGAAATGGTGCAAAGGAAGGTAAAACAGCAAAACCAGGTACCAGACCAGGTTATTAGCTGTACAGAAAGAACCATTTCTACATATTAAATTGGGCTGGTTTCCTGCTGCCAGGTTAGGGGGTCATGCAGTACCATGGAGAGATGGGGAACTAAACAGTAGATGCCATGCATGTTTTTATCCCGGTTCTTCCAGACCTGCCTAAAAACACAGGGTCTGAGAATAGCCCTCTGTATTGATTTTGAGTCTTTGGCTGCAGGCTTATTTAGCCTCTGGGGAAACACAGAGATTGCATTAAATATAATTAAATGAAGCATAGCAGAGACAGTACTGCAGCAAGGTCCTGATCCAGAGCTAATGATAAACTAATTAAATTAAACCAATCAAGGGTGGAAACAATACTCATAATCTGATTATTGCATTTTAAACCTGAAAGGGATGACTGCATCATTGGGAAGGGAGTATAGCACCAATAGTGAATGCAGTAAGATTCAAGGCAAAACCACCATCTAGCCACTTTACATCCAACCCTACCACCTGAGAGGCCACAGTACCTGCTAAATTGTTATATCTTGGATAACTCTGTACACAACACCCATATTTTCAATACCAACACAAGGCAATATTTGACAAGATAGGCCAAGATCCAAGGGGCAGTGTTTGCAGGCAGCCTGAAAACATGCAGAAAGCATACATAGCTATTTTACTAATAAGAGAAAGAAGAAAAACGGCAGGGTGATATTCTCCTTGCACCCTGTATTAGCATGGGCTACCTCCTCTCTGGACTTGGTGGTATCTCAGCCTACAGCCTCAAGAATGACAAAACTGGGATTTTTCCCCACCCGCAGTCGTTCGTTAGCGGAATTCTCTATTTAGCCACTTTTAGCTGGAACAGGCATTCACTGCTGATCAACTGTGCACTGAACCAAGTTAGTCCATGTTATTGACCTTAACTTTACTTTGCAGCTTATTTACATGTGTTTTGTTTCAGTGTTGAGGGGGTGGTGGTGTTTGTGAGGGGAGCAGTTAAATCACTGTGAAACCTGTCTGGTGAGGTCTGGTTTCATCCTGCTCTTCATATGGTTGATTAGACTGGGGTAGGGGGTTAATTCACTGCTGATTGAGTTTCTGCAAGTATACCCCAGAAACTATTCTTAAAACATGCGTTTATAAGCTATGTAAAGGACAAGTTGATTGATGTTCTATGACAAGATTCAAAGCTGATGGAATTGGGTCTAGCTATTTATTGAGTCATACTCTCCTGGGTCAGCAGTTACAGTAAGAAGATGCTTTCTCTCACTCAGACTGACAGTAACAGGTAACTCTTTCTACACTCAAGTGCCTGTGAGGAGATCAGAGAAAGTCAGGTTGATGGCAAGACGATGACTCTCTTGCTGGGAAAACAGTAGCAAAACTTATATTCCTAGCTGGGTCCCAGCTGGTGAAAAAGTAAGTGGAGAGCTGGTAATTGCTGTGTACAACATTGCACCACATCTAACAAGGTGTCACCACAGCATGTTGGCATTTAATAACAATTAGGTAATAGATCACTGTGTAACAGCTAGTATTCCAATTTTCATTACAGAAAGATTTTTGCAGTGTCATTTGCCTAGTTTAACAAAACTCTGAGAATAAACAGATGACTTGAACATGAAAGCATCATCTGCCAGCTACTGGAAAAGTCAAAACTTTACTATATACAGACTAGACTAACACAGTTTGTGGTGCTATTAACATCAAGGAAAAATCAGATGCTACCTTCAGTTTTCACTAGGAAGCAGATTGTTCTCCTCAGTTAAACTTTAAATAAAAACTGATGTCACTAGTCACACTTTGCAAAGGCCTAAGTGGGTGGTTCTGCTTGCAGTCAAGGTTATCAGTAGTAGAATCCTACTTCAAATGAAACTAAGTACTCAAACGAAACTGAGTACTGGAGGAAAAAGAAGATAAAAAAATCAGAAAACCAGCACAGTTATTTACTGTACATTTTATCACATAGTGCAAGTTTCAATGTTGAGGAAAACAAATAATTAAATTCCAGTGTAGACAAATTCCTAAATTCAACTGTGTTCAAATTAGCAGATGTATCCCTGGACAAAATACTAAAAGACAGATTTCAGTTTGACTCCTCCCATCCTCCAGCTAATTCTTTCTTTAATAAAATGAAACAAGGAATGTAGCAAGGTAGAGGGATGTTGTATTGGGGTGGAAAAGTTGTTACTGGTTTGTTTGGAGTGGTTCAACTCAATAAACACCCAAGGAAATTAAGTAAGAGCCTAATATTCAACATATATTTTACTAGTGTTACAACAAACTTATTTTAATGCAGTATTTGTAAATATTTCTTAAACAACCAAACCAAATTTTTTGAAAGGTGATGTGACATGTCAAAATGTTTTTCTCTTTTCTATTGAAACAGTGGCAACAGTGGCTTGTTTCAAGGCTTTCTCCGCCCACACAAACCCTCTTTTTTCCCCCTATGTGGTAAGCACGATCAATTTTTTCTTGTGCTGCTTAGAGGTAAGGAGTCAAGAAAATGAAATCAAGCACAGGAACAATTCAGGTTACTAGGATGCAAAAAACGAAGTGCCAGTCTCCAGTATTTAAGTAGTATTAATGTGGTGCATTAAAGCTAAGTGTTTGAGAGAGAGAGGGATTCTAGTCTCCCATTAATTACTTTGTCTCAAGTGCTCATACGTTTGCAAGCAGAAAATTCAGAGAGCAACTCCCAGGTTTCTGGCGTGAGTAGATTGCACTGGATGCAAAGCGGGCTGCTGAGAAGCCAGCAATGGCCTCCTGACTCGCTCCTCCACCTCCGTACATTTCAGCATATGGCAGTGATGCTTACATTCCAGCTGTGCACTGGTTCTAGGCCTGCTATAATGATTTAGGATTTGATCTTGAATTATTATAAGCAAATGTTTTCCACTGGGTGGTGGCTTTCATCTGGCAGCAATGAAACATTAACATAAAGGTTAAAAACGATCCTTAGAATTTTTTCTGCTATTAACTTCATTTGAGGCAAATAAATTTCACTGGCAAATGCAAACATTACTTAGGAAACATGTTTAAAATAATCCACAGTAACAAATCAAGTGCAGTGTCTAAAACATGGACAAGTTCAACTCAGAAATTTTTCTCCATTAAATCCATGTTATTTTATCTTCCCAGTTTGTCACTTTTATATCTTGGCATCATAGAAAGGCCAATATTTTCGTATTTCCTAGAGTTGCACAGAATCTGGCTGGGTAAAGCAGAAGCTATACAGTTCAAAATGACAAACTCATGCTTCCTAAGATGAGTAGTATGAGACCTCTGCGGGAACATAAGCATTCATTTCTCTGAGATTTGTTGTAAGCTGTCAAAAATAGCACCTCAAAGGCAAAGAAAACTTTCACTTACTCCGAGCCTTTATGTAAATAACTGCTACCAAGACCTAGTAGTAGTTTTCTTGTCATTGTGAATGGTCAAAAATTGCATTTCAGAGATCCCAGCATTTTAGAATCATTAGGTAAATCAGGGAAAAGAAGAATCTGTCCTGTGAAAGGTAGGTATCTGGATGTTATTCTGCTTCAGAGCAAACGGGAGCTCCTTTCAGAGCACTCCTCCTCTCCCCCATGCAAAGTGACATCAAATATTCCTCAGTGTCAGGACCCTAAAACAACCTTTCCATGCACCTCCTAAATAACCCAGAAATTGGGTCACTTACCTAGGACTGATTCAAGTCACCAAGGCCCTTCAGATACAGAATTAAACCTGGATCTCCTACATGCCTATGAATGCCAAGCTGTTGACTGTTACAGGAAGTAGTTTTTAATCAAGCCTGTTAGAGGTTAGGTAGCATCTTATATAAAGGGAAAAACCCTGTAATTTAATGATTACTACACTCATTTGAAACATGAAGTTAAGGGATGCCTAATTAAAATGTAGCTGGCAATTACATTTGTAGGCATTACATAATTAATCACTTGATGTAGCAGTTCCTTTGGATAAATACTCTTAAAAATATTCCTGAGAACATAAAGATATAACTGCTTCAGTTTAATATGTACAACAGGCATACCACCATGAGGTTTCTCTGGATAGCTAAAATGATAGATGTTGTAAAGTATTCTTTATTCTGAGGCTGTTCACTCTGCTGGCTGTACTATGAAGCAGCTGGGAAGATAACACATTGCAACAGAACCAGGTACATGGGCCTTGGTTACCCTTCTCTGCAGGCATCTGCTGGAAGGAAGTGGTTCCTGCAGTGGGAGCAGCTGTCCCCTACTCGGAGAATCACACCTTGAAATGCTCTAACAGATCCGAGAAGCCAGCCTCCAACATTTCTTTGTACTAATTATTTTCACTCCACATTCAGTTTTCTTAGAACAACGCAGTGGGAGGAAAAGGCCAGAGCAATTTCATACAGCTAAGGTCCAATTTTATACTTCACTGCATTGCAACACAGCCTGACGTATGGGCACCAAGCCACAGTAAACATTCAAACTGAAGAGGATATCTCTGCAGGACAGAAGAATCCCTTTTACGCAGATTCATCTCCTTCAGGTCAACTTCTAGAGAAACACTGTGACTCAAGACAAATGTGGAAACATTAATACTCTAATATCATTTCTGAATAAAAGATCTTGCATACATGCTTTATAATGCTGTCTTCCTAGAAGTTATGTTGAACTGTGGGAATTGTAGGAACATAGCCATACGTGACCAGAAGGCACACTGGGTTCAGAGCTTTCTTAGAAAGCTTACAAGCACAGTATTTAACAAAGACTTCCAAAAATGACGTATCAAGAAAGGTGCTAATGTCACTAAGACAAGAGAGAGAGGCGGGGGCGAAAGTGGGGGGGAGAGAGAGCTCTATAGAGGTAAAAACCAAGATAGACTACTGAAAACTCTCAGGACCTACATGGCTTGTTTGTGTCTAAAGTTAGACCCTTCATTAATTTGTAATAGTTCAAGGTGAGATGAAGTTTTCAAACTAAAGCAGACTTTCCCCTAAAGATGGAAGAGTCCATTACCCATTACAGTACACCTGCATAAGAACTCAGTGAATTCTACTCTTTGAATGAAGGTTATGGATTTGGCCCATTATGAAAGAAGAGGTTTAAAAGGGTGGAAGTTAGCACCTACTGCTTACTATTAGAAGTTCCTTTACTGAACAGTAGAGTCACCAACATATCCACCCACTCCTCACTTTTCTCCTGCTCTGTATGTGTTATTACATATTCAAAGACTTGTTACTTGAATTTATTTCATTTGAAAATATATGTGCGGAGAAACATTAAAATTAACATTCTCAATTTAAAGGTTTTTCTTCAAATGGCAATACAGATCAACTTTGATCTGTTTCATGACTAACAGCCTGCATTTTATTGTGTGCAAGAGACGCTGCATGGACCAGTATTTTCCAGAGCAATTAGGCAGTCCATGTGTAATGTAATGCTAGAGCAAAAGCACTTCAAGCACAATATACATGAAGTTCTCATTGCCCAGAAACAATGGGAAGGCTGGAGAAGAGTATTTAATAAAGCACTAATACAATGTAGATGCAGACCTGGGAGGGTAATGCTGTTCTGAGTGGAGACAGTAGGTTCTTACAGAGAGCCCTGACTTTTGTAGGACCTGCACCTCTGATTCTTCCTTCTCCGTTTTCTCTAGTTCCTAATAAAACTGGAAATTACCTCTTTAAAAAACTGCTACAGAAAGTATAAAATCTGGGAACCTCATTATCTAATTCCTAAAATGCTGTTGAAAGTCTAGTCTTTCAAGAACAGCCAAACTGAATCACATGGGCAAAAGCTGCAGAGGGCACCGAGCCACCAGTGACCTGAGCTGCATTAACCTTCTCCCATGAGCTGAGAGAGAAGACAGAGAAAAAGACCCTAGGCAGAGGATACACAAACATGTTCCTACACAAAAAGCACTTATGCATGCAAGATACATGACTTGGTAGATAATTATATATCGTAATGTCTTGTTCTTATCACTTGCATGCTCAAGTGACTATTTGTTTAGGCAGTCATTACATGCATGGAAATAATTTGCTTACATGCAACTGAAATCCTGTAATCTCTGCTTTTATTTGTGGAGCATTTCAGCTATTTGCTTAAATTTCTCTGAGGAATCTTTAAATAAACATTCATTATTTTGTAAGAAGTGGAAGATTAAAATACTAATTTTCTTTTGAATGGATAATTTCTCTGAAGACACTGGATTTTCTTTTTTGCTTATAATTTCTAAGATGCCTCAGTTGGTATACGTCAGAAAGCATCAAACAAGATCACAAAAAATCCACTATCCTGACACCTGTAGCACATAACTGAAGAGCTGAACGAGGAAGACTTTATGATTAACTTATCAGTCAAGAAACAACTTCTCCAGGATGTGACTGAAACAGAGTATACAGGATCTTGGACTACAGCTGTGTATTTAATGTGTTCTGTTGAGTTTATAAATATGACAGTGCTCCAATATAAACAAACTACTTTAGTTAGTCTTTAAATTTGGCATCACACCTATTTCGTGGTTTCACAGTGAAGCTGGGAAGAAAGCAGCTGTTCAAATTCAAGAAAGTGTTGAACCAGTAAAGCAAGGTGGGACTCAGACATGTTTTTTAGCCACTAACGGAGTAACACTGGATATCCTTCTAGTTCCTGATGAGGACAGAGCTCCCACCCACCCACAAGAGAACCCACTGCATTTGTATAAGGTCCACAGCTCAGGTTGCTCTTGGTTGCATGACGATGGGAATTGGTGTGTATTTATGTCTATATAAGCTACAGAAAAAGACTGCTCTTCTTAAATGGCCTCTGCTAGCCTTGCTTAGCTTGCTAACATCCATATAAAGCAACTGTAGAATTAGAAAGAAATATTGTAATGACTTTCATGGGCAGTGAACATATACAGTTAAAGAATTTGGTGAGGGAATGGAGCACTGCTTTTGTACACACAGGTCCGCAGTATAAATCCTCTTTATGGGGTATTTGCCTTGCTGCATGACTGCACTGATCTTCCCTGTTGCCCATCCCCTTTTCATCTTTTAATTGATTTACTAGACTTGGAGTTTTTTAAACTTTTTTGAAGAATCGAGTTTTGTGATTACCAAGACCTTCTTTTCAAGTCCCATACTTTGTAACCATCATAGAACACATTTACATCTACTGCAGCACAGTCAAAGTCTTGCGGAGATGAGCTGGGGGCTCCTGAGGTAGTAGGAGCCAACAAGGAAACTCCCGTAAAACACCTCAAGGGAATCAAGGGGTGTTCCACTAAGAAGGAGACACTGCCCACAGGCTGGATGAAATGCCTCTACAATAACGCAGACAGCATGGGAAACAAACAGGAAGAGTTGGAAACTACTGTGCTGCTAGAAAGCTATGACCTGATTGCCGTTACTGAAACTTGGTGGGACAAATCCCATGACTGGAATGTGGCTGTTGATGGCTACAGGCTGTTCAGAAGGGACAGGTGAGGAAGGAGGGGCAGAGGCATTGCCCTCTACATCAAGAAATCAATAGAGTGTGAAGAACTCTCCCTGAAGAATAACCACAAGCAGGTTGAAAGCTTATGGGTAAGAACCAGAGACAGAGGCAACAAAGGGAACCTTGTGGCTGGTGTCTACTACAGGCCGCCTTATCAAGGGGAGCATACTGATGAAGCCTTCCTCCAACTCCAGGAGGCTTCGCGCTTGCAGGCTCTTGTCCTACTGGGGGACTTCAGCCACCCTGACATCTGCTGGAAAAATAGCATGGTGAGCTGTAGGCAATCCAGAGATTCCTAGAACGCATTGAGGATAACTTCTTGAGCCAGGTAATAGACAGCCCTACCCAAGGCAATGCAGTACTAGACCTGATCGTCACCCAATGCAAGTGAGCTCATTGGTGATGTCAAGATTGGAGGCAGCCTGGGCTGCAGTGATCACGCACTGGTGGAGTTCACACTCCTGAGGGATACGGGAAGAGCGAGGAGTATAGTCAGGACCCTAAATTTTAGGAAAGCAGAATTCCAGCTCTTCAAGGAGTTAGTCAGCAAGACCCCCTGGGAAATGGTCCTCAGGGACAAGGGAACAGAATAGAGCTGGCAGATCTTTAAGGACGCGTTCCATACAGTGCAAGAGCTCTCAGTTCCCAGGTGTAAGAAATCAGGCAAGGAAGGGAAGAGACCAGCATGGCTGAGTCAAGACATGCTGGTCAAACTAAAGAGCAAGAGGGAACTGCACAGACAGTGGAGCAGGGACAGGTATCCTGGGAATAGTATAGGGACGCTGCGTGGTTGTGTAGGGATGGGGTCAGGAGGGCCAAGGCATGGCTGCAGATGAACTTGGCAAGGGATGCAAAGAATAACAAGGCTTCTACAGGTATGTCAACCAGAAAAGGAAAGTTAAAGAAAGCGTACACCCGCAATGAACAAGAATGGTGACCTAGTATCAACAGACAAGGAGAACGCTGAGGTACTCAACAACTTTTTTGCCTCAGTCTTCACTGGTAACCTCTCTCCTCACCCCTCCCAAGTCGATGGACCACAGGATGGAGACCTGGGGGATAAAGCCCCTCCCACTGTAAGGGAAGATCAGGTTCGTGACCACCTGAGGAACCTGAACATACACAAGTCCATGGGACTTGATGAGATGAATCCCAGAGTCCTGAGGGAATTGGCTGATGTAGTTGCCAAGCCACTCTCCATAATATTCAAAAAGTCATGGCAGTCAGGTGAGGTCCCTGGGGACTGGAAGAAGGGAAACATTGTGCCCATCTTTAAAAAGGGTAGAAAGGAGGACCAGGGGAACCACTGTCCTGTCAGCCTCACCTCTGTGCCTGGGAAGATCATGGAATAGAAGCTATGCTAAGGCCCATGGAGGACAGGGAGGTGATCTGAGACAGCCAGCATGGCTTCACCAAGGGCAAGTCCTGCCTGAGCAACCTAGTGGCCTTCTAATTTGGAGTGACTACATCAGTGGACAAGGGAAGAACAACAGATGTCATCTATCTGGACTTCTGTAAGGCCTTTGACACAGTCCCCCACAGCATCCTTCTCTCTAAATTAGGGAGATATGGATTTGTTGGGTGCACTGTTCAGTGGATAAGGAATTGGTTGGATGGTCACATCCAGAGGTAGTGGTCAACGGCTCGATGTCCAGATGGAGACGGGTGATGAGAGGTGTCCCTCAGGGGTCCGTACTGGGACCGGTACTGTTTAATATCTTCATCAGTGACATAGACAGTGGGATCAGGTGCACCCTCAGCAAGTTTGCAGATTACACCAAGCTGAGCAGTGCAGTTGACATGCCAGAAGAATGGAATGTCATCCAAAGAGACCTGGACAAGCTGGAGAGGTGGGCCTGTGTGAACCTCATGACATTCAACAAGGCCAAGTGCAAGGTCCCGCACCTGGGTCGGGGCAACCCCCGATACCAATACAGGCTGGGGGATAAAGGGATTGAGAGCAGTCCTGCAGAGAAGGACTTGGGGGTACTGGTGAACAAAAAGCTGAACATGAGCCAACAATGTGCGCTTGCAGCCCAGAAAGCCAACCCTATCCTGGGCTGCATCAAAAGAAGCGTGGCCAGCAGGTCAAGAGAGGTGATTCTGCCCCTCTACTCCACTCTGGCGAGACCCCACCTGGAGTACTGCATCCAGCTCTGGAGCCCTCAGCACAGGAAGGACATGGAACTGTTGGAGCAAGTCCAGAGGAGGGCCACAAAAACGATCTGAGGGCTGGAGCACCTCTCCTACGAGGACAGGCTGAGAGAGCTGGGGTTGTTCAGCCTGTAGAAGAGAAGGCTGCGGGGAGACCTTATTGTGGCCTTTCAGTACTTAAAGGGGGACTATAGGAAAGATGGGGACAATCTCTTTAGCAAGGCCTGTTGTGACAGGACAAGGGGTAATGGTTTTAAACTAAAGGAGGGAAGATTTAGACTGGTTGTAAGAAAAAAGTTATTTACAGTGAGGGTGGTGAAACACTGGAACAGGTTGCCCAGAGAGGTTGTGGAGGCCCCATCCTTAGAAACATTCAAGGTCAGGTTGGAGGGGGCTCTGAGCAACTTGATCTAGTTGAAGATGTCCCTGCTCACTGCAGGTGGGTTGGACTAGACGACCTCTAAAGGTCCCTTCCAACCTAAACCATTCTATGATTCTATATAGTTAATGTTTCCTGAAAAAAGTAATTTCACTATAAAATGGCATTTGGTGACTCCAAATAAGCCATTAACTATTCTGTACACTTTCGATGGGCCTGACTTGCCAAGATGCTGAGCACCCAGCTCTTTTAGTTATGCATTCAGTGCTTTACATTTAAAAAATAAAATCAGCCCAGGTGTTTGTACTCTGGCTTTGTCAACAACCGAAGAATCTCAAGGATGCTTTAACTTCATGTTACTGAATTTTCCTCAATTGGCAGCAAAGTTGAAGACTTTCTGGCATCTGAAAGAGAGACTTGGTCAATTGTTTCGAAAGCTCATTAAAACAGACAGCCACAAAGGACTGTTTCCCAGAGACATTCAAATTGCTCATCTGGTGCACTATGGAGGAAACTATTCACCTCAGTAGCTTTTTTACACTGCTGGCCACAGTATGATCATGAACTCTGCAAATAATTAATTTTAATTGCTTTCAAAAATATGTTTTGACATTTGAGCTACTTAATTGCTTGAGCTTCTCTCTTCTTTATCTCACAGCTGCTAGAATCAATCTGAGACTGATCTCTGGAAAAGTGAAGTTCAGATGAAACAGCTGCTGAGAGCACAATCAACACAACACTTTTTTGGTCAAGGACTACATGTATTACAGAATAGTAAGCACAATGAAAAATCTTTCCTTCACATAGGTTTTGAGGAAGGCACCTTTAGAAAGCTAGAAAACCCAGATGATGACTTACAGCAATCCATGCTTCAGAATAGAAGCAGGAAGGGTAGGAAAAAACCGGATTACATCACAACCAGTTGTGATAACCAAGCAAGAAGTTACTTGCCCAACTAGAGGGTTATCTCCACTAGAGGTAATAAAGAGTAGGTAAGTACAAAGCGATGAAGCTCTGCTCTCACGTGGGAGAAGTGGGAAGCCTTGAACTCGGTTTTGTAGTTTCTTTTTTGATCTGTCCAACTTACATTCAGAAAAAAACCACTATCTTCCGTGCCCAAAAAGCATGCCTTCTAGCAGCAAACTAGTGCTGTTACTTCCCCATTGTTTCAAGCTGGTACTGCATCTGAAAGAAGCCCTCCTGCCTGTTGCCTAGCAATCGTTTCTGGCACAGCGCAAGTTTTCAGTGTGAGGCACTTTTAAGCAGGCTAGTTAAAAGACAATAGCTAAAATCAAAAGGAAAATGGTTTTAACTTAGATCCATTTGCCTGCCAGGTTCATTGCACAGCTAATACGAAGGTATGTATTACCACTAAGAAAGCAATAACAGGCTGAGAGTTGGCATGACTACTTTGAAACAGTGGGGAGGGGGGAGCAGTAATGATGGCTTAACAGTCATGAAGCTATGCTGTGAAGGTAATTCATTTAAGTAAAGGTAACCTGGACAAACGTCGAAAAGCAGATGGATCTTTAAGAGAGACACAGATGAGCTCTAGAGACTGTATACCAAATCCCAACAAGATCAGACTGGAAATAATGCATGACTAGCAGTGCCAAAAATATACTGAAATGACTTACAGACATGAGGTTTCTCCATTACTTTCAGACATAAAATACAAATGGGTTCGCTTTCTAGAAGATGGGCTCTAGTTCAAAAAAAGAAGTCATAGACTTAACATGTGTATATTCCTGAAGCATGTTCCACAAACTACACCAGCCCAGGTCTCCAAACCAGTCCCTGGTGGGGTGGCTAAGTTAGAGCTTCACTTGTGAAGAGACATCAGAGCTCACCCTGAAAGGGCCATGCCTACACAGTTCACCCTGCAACTGCATGTAGCTTCCAGAGCTTCACAGCAAAAAAGCCTTTCTACCCTTGAAGATAAAGATGGTCCTCTTCAGTTTGATTCTAGCGCAAGGAAAACATTTCTTTGTAATGAGCAGTTTGTATCTGCATTAATATAGCGTTGAAATTGATATCTCAATATGTTATTATTTATCTAATACTGGCTGGACTGAATTGTAAATTGCAGATATAGCTGTCTTAACTGTAAAAGTCTTCATGGCGAGAATTCCTCACCATTTTTGACAGAGCACCAAATATTATGAAAATTAATACATTTTCAGTAGGAAGTCTTAAATTACAATTTTCAGTTGATGCTTGCTGGGAAGAAACAGCAAAATCTTTTGCATTTACAATTGAGATAAATACCACTAAAGACTGACTATGGAGATGCAGAAAATTACTTTATATGAGCACAGTAGGCTAGTACATACCATTCTTCAGTCAAATAAAAACATTCCAGTTCCCAGCTCTGCAAGGCCATTGACAGGCCATAGTGTCCAATACTGGTACACAAACCAGCTTTGTACATACAAAAATTTACAGTGAGGATTCTAAAACAGTTAATTTTCAGCAGAGTACATAAGTCAGCTGATCTCAATGCATGCTGACTTCAAGTAGTGTGATTTGAATGCTAGCATCTGTATACCTCCTCTTGATTTAAAAATAACATATCTGTGTTTTGTTATTATCTCTATAGCAAAAAAGGACACATGGTCCTTCACATGTGGAACATGCTCTGACATACTTAGAGAGCTTTAAAAAAAAAAATCTCTATTTATTTCTAATTTTAAGCATTTTTATAGTGGAAAATGTATCCATCAAAGCTGAAACACTTTACAGAAAGTGTTTGATTACAGTAAAATAACAAAAACATTGAAGAAAACTTTTTGAGGTCATCAAACATATCATTTTTGACATTTCCAAACTCCAAAATTCATAATTTTTCTGTTTCAAACAGTTCTTTGTAATTATAGTCAGACTATAATTACAACTTAATGGTTACTTAGAAATAAGGTAGAAAGTTCAAGCATTACATAAGGTAACAGTTGTTTGATCCCAACTCTTTTTTTTTTCCTGCCTCTCAGTTCTGGAAAGCCTTATGGACCTCTGACCTCTGCTCCCCAAATGAGAAAGGGATAAAAAAAAGTCCCTCTTGATGTCGAACTCTGTTCTGCGTCCTTAAACGTCACTGTGGGAATGCTTACCGTACACTGGTCTGTATTCAAGGATAGTTTAAGAACCATTTTCTGCCCAGAGTGCTGGTTCTGCTCCCCTAACCCATCCCTTCCTCCATCTGGGCTTCCAGTCAAAACAAGCTGGACCACACCTGCTGGGCTTCCCCTAGCCTTAAGTTACCTTTGATTTGGTTCCTTTTGCCTTGCCAAACGATCAAAGGCATTACAGTTCCTCTCTGCTTTAGCAAAAGTCAAAGGCTATGCCTCATGCCTGGCTAGCAGGGTAAGCACAGAGCAGGTGTTGAAGAAGGTGATGCAGATCAGTGAAAAGCCTGCAGTCTACCAGGGACACCAAATCAAAGTAAGACCACATTTATTGCTCCATCTTTACAGAGGAAATCACTTTCCCCTTGAGTTTTCTCCAGAATAATTCATCAGCTTCTTGCTTTGCTAATACGTTTATAGATATTATGTAGAGCTGAGTCAACCATGGTCCCACTGCTGATCTTGAGGATTACTCATGGGTTTTTTTTATGTATCACTAACTTTTCCTTAATACATGAAGCAATTAACAATCACCTAATTAGGCCCCAAACCACAGTGGATTCACAGTTATTGTTGATCAGAGAAAATGAAATCAGATCTCCTCAAGGGTGACTCCTTGATTGCTGAAGGTATGTCTGACTGCAGGCACGCCTCTGGGCACTTGAAATTTCATGGGGTGTATATTTCTATGCCACATTTCATTTTTTTATTAATATCTAGTCAAGGATATTAAGGGAAGATTCTCAGCTAAGTGGTAAAAAAAAAACAACAGAGGAAGACTTCGGGAAAAGCCAGATAACAGAATACCCTGACTTAACCCTCAATAGCAAATTTTCAGCTGAACTGCTCGCATTATATTCAGTATTCACCTTTTCCCTTTTTACTGAAATCTTAAGACATGAAGGCACACACAATTAACATTTTTCAGTTTAATTAAAGACAGCACACGTGATGCTCAAGCAATCCAGAAAAAACATGTCTGTTTTGAGGGTCCTCTTTCTTCCCTAATCACAGACAATTCAGTTTATTTGATAAAAGATGGCACTTAGTATTTCTGGATTTGATTCTATTTTTCCCTGTGACATTTCAAACAGGCCTGAACAAGTAATTTCAACATTATGTGCCTTAGCTTACTGCATCCATAGAACACATACCAGATACTGCCAATAATATTCCACCATCACACTACTTGGACATACTGTAGACATTTATCAGGTTATGAAGCCATGAACCAACCCTTCAGTTCAGGCTACAACAGAACTTCATGAGTCTGATATCCTGAAGAAAATGGAATTTTTGGAATTTTCTGCTAAGCCATAACAGTGTGAGCTTGGCAAAACAGAACTTGACGGCCAGAGATGGGAACTGAGAGATAGGGAAGCACTTGTTTTATGACTATATCCTTGAGGAGAGCTGAGAGACTGATCAAAGGAAACATCCTGCCTCAGAAGACGCTGAGAATGGGGTGATGAAGTGTATAGTCAAGGAGAAAAACTAATTGGGATGTTGATAAGAACTAAAACACAGTACCCATTAGGTGAGCTATCCTCATTATAATACTAAAAATCAGGCCTATAGGCCAGGAACCTCCCCCCCAATAAGTCCCTTAATCTCTGAGCATACGTGGGAAATTAAAAGTGAGCTGTACCTTTACATTGAAGGGAGAAAGAGATTAACCAATTATTAGCTGACACTTGTGAATATTATCTGTGACTGACACATTTTACTGTATAAATGCCTTGTAGTTTCTCAGTTCGAGGTGCTAGCTTTGTGGGCTACCACCTAGCACCACTCTTTGCGCAAAAAATAAATTAAATAAAATACCTCTGCTCTCTGTGTAGTTTGGCATTTTGCACACCGGGTGAACAAACCCACTTTTCGGGACAACAAGTCCAGATTTTGTATGATTTTTGTTTACAACAGACTCTAGAACCAAAATTGGCAACAGCTAGTATTCAGCTGAATCTAGTCCAGACTGCAAGTTATGAAATTTGGCAATAACTCATTTGTCCTATACTGTGTTCTGCTAGTACAGAGGGAAGCAGTACTCCCAGGAAAGAAAAAAAAAAAAAAAGAAGGAAGAAAAAAAGAAAGAGGGTGGGGGAAAAACCAAAAAAGGCTGTGTATGGCTTTCCCCTCAATCCTGAAAACCCCCACCTACAAACAGCTGTATCAGTACTAGAGACTAGGAAATGATCTGGACACTAACCACTTTACTTTGCACATATTCCTGTTGCAAAAGAAATGCAATCATCACACAGTCACCAGATAACCACAACATAGCTACCTATGATACATTGCTATTCAGAGCTATCGAGGAAACCAAACAGAAGTTGGCAACATAGGAAACTTAGTACTTCCAGCATTACACAAAATTACTTCTTGTCTGTGCTTCTTCAAGCCTTGCACCTTTCCCCTACAGAGCTACTGTTCTAAGCAAATGAGAAACCATATGGCTCTTTACATCTATTTAATATACTTGCTGCTAGCTCAGAATTACTAGCTCATAGCCCCCACCTTGGAAGTGATTAGCACGTTGATTGAAAGTAAATAAGCTCAGTAATCATAAACATGGACCATAATACTCAAAGAAAAAGCACAGGCTATTTTATAGATTCATAAAAAACACACACGCACGCTCTCCCCCACCCCAAACTCCCAATGGCTAGAATATATTTTAATGGTTTCTCATTTGAATTAATGAAAAAACACTTTTTTCTTTAAAGATAAAAATCAGCTCCTATTCCCACCTGGTATTTCTACAACATTTTAGGTCTACAGGAGGATGTTTCTATAATAGTATCATCCATTTAGAGTCAGTCACCTGACAGAAAACAAAAGCACTATCTGTAAAAGCTTTTCCAATACCTTTTCTTCTGTGTTTCTGAAACTTACAGACATCTGTTCTGAAAATGAAGGCTACCCATATGGTAGCCTAAACAGCAGATATTTTTAACATATAGCTACTGTAAATAGCCATGAAGAAAGATCTTAGTAGCTATTTTCCCTATTATTTCTTCACAAATGTCATACCTTCAGAATTTCTCTTACCCAGAGATACAAACATTTATCAGAGAAAAAAATCTTCTGAGTCAGACTTGACTTGAAATTTATTATCTGCCAACAAATTTTTGGACGGTGTTCAAGATCACAATATAGAAAGCTATCAAATTTGAAATAAATTCTTTGGTTAGAAAGAAGTGGAAGGAACTGGAAAAATGGGCAGATTCAGCCAAATTAGTGAAACATTACTCTCCTTCAGTGTCTGATAGAAATGTGTATTAATTTTGTGGAGTATAATATTTCTGACTTTGTGAGAAGATATGTTGTCCTTGATTCTAATTAGGAATTTTTTTTTTCATTAAAACTTTGGGGTATCATTATGTGTATACTTCATAGCATCTACTTAAAAAAAAAAAAAGAGCTCTCAAGCCCTTAGACATTCAAGACAGAAAGCCCAATATTTTTGTCACAGTGAGTTATTGGTATATACCCCAAATTGGAAAACGGCTCTGTCGAGAAGGACTTGGGAGTGCTGGTGGACAGCAGGTTGACCATGAGCCAGCAATGTGCCCTTGTGGCCAAGAAGGCCAATGGTATCCTGGGGTGCATTAAAAGGAGTGCGGCCAGCAGGTCGAGGGAGGTTATCCTCCACCTCTACTCCACACTAGTGAGGCCACATCTGGAGTACTGTGTCCATTTCTGGGCTCCCCAGTCTAAGAAGGACAGGGAACTGCTGGAGAGAGTCCAGCGGAGAGCTACAAAGATGATCAGGGGACTGGAGCATCTCTCTTACAAGGAAAGGCTGAGAGACCTGGGTTTGTTTAGCCTGGAGGAGAGAAGACTGAGGGGGGATCTCAATAGTGCTTATAAATATCTGAAGGGTGGGTGTCAAGAGGATGGGGCCAGACTCTTTTCAGTGGTGCCTAACAACAGGACAAGGGGCAATGGGCACGAACCGGAACACAGGAAGTTCCACCTGAATATGAGGAAAAACTTCTTTACTGTGAGGGTGACAGAGCAGTGGAACAGGCTGCCCAGAGAGGTTGTGGAGTCTCCTTCCCTGGAAATATTCAAAACCCGCCTGGACGCAGTCCTGTGCCCCCTGCTCTAGGTGTGCCTGCTCAAGCAGGGGGGTTGGATGAGGTGATCTCCAGAGGTCCCTTCCAACCCCTACCATTCTGTGATTCTGTGATATGAGGAGACTTCTATATCTAGGAGACTTCTTCAGTGTGGCTAAGATTTCATCTGTCTAGCTGAAGCTGAATCATCACTGAAATCTGCTGGCTCTGTAACTCCAGAATTTTTATTCAGCTTATTGGAAGTCAGAATACCAAAAATGATGCCTACAGTCCATGAGCAAAAACACTGTATATATTAGCAAGCATTGCTCAGAACAAAGTGGGAGGAAGGACTCTTTTTGCAAGCTCATATATTAGCTAAGAGTTTCAGTTTTAAAATACTCAAGAAGCAGTGATATTCTAGTAAAGAAATCAGTTACCGGTAAACATCTCTAGAAATCACTTCAAGGCAAAAAATACAAAAAGGAGGAAAAAAAATCAGTAATTAAACTAGACTTGCTATAAAAGGAGGCAATATGGAGATTAAGGCTGCAATAGGAGTGGCAATATGAGATTAAGTGTTCTGTACAGCAATCAACAGAACTAGCCAGGTCAGGGTATTGGCTGCTAGTCACCAGCGTAAATAGGAAAACAAGTATGAAACATTAAAAAAAAAATCCCATTGTGGAACAACTGTAACAAGAGACTACCAAATAATTGAGCTCACTCTGCTGCTTCACTGAAGGAAGGAAGAACCAAATTCATCACTCAGTGTCTGTTCCGTCTTTCAGAAGTCAGGATTTTGCAGGCCTTAGTATGTATCAGTCATCAAAGCACACGCACACATGGTAACTCATGCACAGCTCCTGTGTACAAATCTCACAGCTGATAACCAGACATGCTGTTTTCCTCCATTTTTTTCATGGCCATTGATTAATGGAGAGTAAATGATGGTGAGGCACAAGAAGTTCAGTTGCATTTGAGTTAGCCTCCTGAAGCTTGAAAAAGGATCAGAAAACCTATTGATGCTGGTATAGCAGTGCTGATTTGTCCAAAATGGATTTGGAAAGAAGGGTCCAGAACTGCAAAGCCAGGCCAGTGAAATTTGTACCAGACATATTATCCCAGCCACATTTTTCTCTGCTTTTATTTGACAAAAGCTCTCAGTTGTTGGATCTTATTAAAAAAAAAAAAAAAAAAAAAGGTCACTTATAAATAAGGAAGAAGCACTACTTCTGCATTGGTCTACAGCCTTTGTGCACAGTCCAGGCAGGGCTGTGTATCTGCATGCACCAGAAGTCTTACACATCTGATCTCTAAATTGAAAGATGCTGAGCTGGTCAGCCTTGTCCAAGCAGAAATGCTTCTGGATACGTGTAGGAGGACTTAAGAGTCTGGAGGACTGAGGGGCTTATGAGTTTAGGCGTGTGCATTATGAAACAACAGCTGTGGAGAGGCTCTTAGGATTGCTGTTTGGGATTTGAAGGCTAAATGTTGCCTAAAGCCCTCTTTCAGAGATACACACACTTTTTTTTTAAACACCCCTAATTAAAGTTTATTTTCCACCCACAAAGCAGAAACACCAGAGTTTCTTGCATCACTCTGACACTGTGAATGAAAACATTAAGGACTGCAAGATGATCCAGACACAGCTGCAACCTGGCCTATGCAAGTACTGAAGATGAATCGATTCACCTCATAGCAGCTCCAGCCTTCCAAGCGTCTGATGACTTGGACACTCACTTGATGTGTGATAATATATAAGAAATCCTGTGTGGAGTAAACTTGATGATCACTCTGAACAGACATCTAACACTTTACAAAATATTTGAAAAAGGCCTCAAAAGTGGTGAACCCTAGAGAAATAAGATATAGTTTACATTTTCTGTTGAGAAAAGCAGTGGCCTTTCTGACAAAATAATTCCTAAACACTTATTTGGATATTCAAATATAAATGAAATACTTATTTTCTTCTAGATTGTCTCAGGACAGATTAATGGCCCTTGCATGTGGAAGACTGACACTAAGAAGCATAATGCAATGGTTCTATAAACTACAGGAGAGAGATTTGCAGCCTGGACCTTAAGCAGAAACAAGCAATAAACTATGATGCTGAATCTACTGGACAGACACTCAATGCACATTTAAAAGCCAGACAACAGAAATGAACACAGAAACCCAATATTTAGCTGACTTCAGTAATGCACCTATTCATATCTCTAATATGTACAATAGTCAGTTATTAACAGAGAATATAATATCTTTGCTTTTTCATCAAGTAGCAATAAAAGAATCTTTATTCAGCACAGATGGAGAGATTAATTTTTTCCTCTGCCTAGGGTACTTCTTCCATCCAGGTTTGTAATTACTTCTGTCTGTAGTTTTTTAGCACTCTGTAGTACTTTTGTAGTTCCACATCCTTCACCTGTCCAGGTTTGATTAGTCTCCATAGGCAAATATTTCTTCTTTGAGGTGCTCATTTTCATAAACAAAATTATTATTGCCTTGTTCTTATGGAATACTGCCCTCAAAGAGATTTTTTCATAGTTTTTCTTAATTCTCTCTTAATCATTTATAAAACTACAGCTGAATTTTAGTAATAGAATCTAATTACTACTTATGCAACTATCAGTTTGGGGTTTTTTCCTCTCTTTAAATATAATTGGAAAACTAAATTATATCCATCAGTTTGTTGTGAGTGACCTGACAACAGCCTCAGAAATACTTTCAAATTGCTGGACATAAAGCCATGCATATGCTGGCTTGCATACTGCTGAATGTATAGGGCACAGGCATGGGAATATAAGCAGCCCTATTATTCTGTGCACAGAAATTACTCCCAGAGCCTCCTTTGTGGTAATTGTGAAGTTTTGTTTCACTCCCATTGCTGATGCTGGATCCAGCATTGCTATCTTCTACTTTCTATAAGTCAGACTGCAGCACTTGGCTATCAATTTCTAATTGTGTGTGATAGTACAAGGGAACACAGCATTATACTTGTGCAAATTCAAAGACATGCATACTCATAACTTACCAAGAATGTAGCCCTTACTGAATGTGGTTAGATGGTCAGTGCCAGCACAACCACTGGATACTCTGCCTCATCCCTTGATCTTTGGTCTGGGGTAGTGCATCAGTTCTGTCAGTTTATTTAATAGGAGACACATGAAAAAAATGTGATTGTTAGTTTTCAGCACGTTTTTCACTCCTAACGCTTCCACTGACCACATGGACCTTTGTAGTCAGCAAATGGCAATTAAACAATGGTTTACATGAGGTATAAAAAGACACATCCCTGCTAGGATACAATACACACAGTATAAAACGTCCAAATCTGTCAACTAAAAGAAAAGGTGCTATAATTTTGTGCTGTATAATAAACAAACAGCCTAACTGTCCCATTTTCCCTATTAATCTGCCATTATTCAATGATGCATCTTACTGACATAGTTTAATAAAAGTATAAAATAGATTTAACTATATATGATAGAATTGTGTAGTAAGGGTTATTTATTTATTCACTTCAAAGAAATCCTCTGCCCTAAAATTGGTATTATTTCCTGATGCTATAAGAAATTGTTGCTAAATAAGTTTTTCATCTATAGATTTGTCTGGTGTAATAGATGTGCACAAGCTTTTTATTTGTCACCATACTGACTAATATATATTCAGTACTAAGAAAGCTGCTTGGTATCTCAGATTAAGCTTTTTGTAGAAGACAGGGAAAGCATCCAGCAGAAACCAGGTGATAAGTGGAGTGTTTGAAAAGAAGCAGTGAACGCTGTCAGCAAACTGTTGTGTGTTTGATAAAGAGGCTGGACTGGAAATATAATTTGAGAACTCATAAAAACCTATAATTGCTCATGAAACTCCTCAGCAGATTTCTCCCAGTGACAAAAATGAAACACAGTAGGAGGCAAATATTAAACTTAAGACATAACTGGACCATTCCAGTGTGTTCAGGAAAACACGAATCTCAACCCAGACTCTCAGGTAACCCCTCTGTATAGTGAGTGGTGTAATCATTGCTTATATCACAGCTCTGAAGTACCCAGAATTGTCTTGAAGGCGTTCTCAAAAATGCTAAGCCTGCTTCAGATTATTTTTAAGAAACAATGAGAGACACGAGGTAATCGATTCACAGTCTCCATCCTTGGAGATACTCAAAAGCTGTCTGGACATTGTCCTGGGCGGCCTGTTGGCCGTGACTCAGCTTCAGCAACAGATTGGACCAGTTGACCTCCAGAGGTCCATTCCAACCTCAACCCTTCTGTGATTCTGTGAATAATTTTTAGAAGGAACTTAAATGTTCAAGCTGAACTGATGCACTTTCATCAGCTCTACAAAATGGTCTATTTTTTCAGATTCATAGAGGCAAGCACAAAGGAAATTAAATGGTCATTGCACTGAAGCTATAGCAGCTGTTTCATTACGGCCCTAACTTCTACTTAAACTGTCAGGTAAAGCTATCTCATTCTGACTTCCAAGTCTCAACTAACTTAATCCACGCTGCTAAGTTGTGGTACTGAATGTCCTTTCCACTAACAGTTGTACCTTGTCTAGTTTACATGGTTATAGCTTCAGTTTCCAATCTGCTATCTGCCACATCTGCTAAAGGCCTTTCAATCTGTAAAATCTTTTCCCAGAAAGTAAATGTAGACCACAGTTTGGAACACAGCTGGCACAGCCCTTGCTACAGTGGAATGATTTCACTGTAGTTGAAATCATTAGTTGTTTCTGGTCCCCAGCAATGTAGAACAGGATAGCCCTTGCTATAAAGCATGAAACACAAATAAAAATGTTACATTTTCTGTTGTCTCAATTCTGCTCAGGATCATGGCTTGTGTACCAACTGGACTTTTTAAACCTTATGTCATTAACTTTCAGTCTTAGACCACTTGGAAAGGCTCTCTGATTTTGTCATATCAGTAGAAGATAAAATACAATCTCATCTTCAGAAATTTAACAGATGGTTCTGTATGTTAAAACAAAAATCAGAAATATTTCAGTATAATGTGGAGATTGAAATTTTTCCAGGCTCTTAGAACTAAAAGTCAATAGTTCAGAGATGGCCTGATTTCCAGGGAAGAAAAAATTTCTCTGGTAAGGAAGAGTAGGTTTGACGAGAAACTGATATACCTGATAAAGCTAGATGCCAAAGGATCAAAAAAAGGACTGCTCCTTTCTCCTCTGTTTCTTAAATGCCGTCTTTCCTCATAGCTGTACACCACACACTGTGTTAGCACTTTGCCTCCACAAGTCACCCCCTCCCATTACTCCACTCTGAACAGCACACTCATCCTAAGCAGCACAGTCTCTCACGTGGGCTACTTGTGTATGGTACGTGGTGACTGAGAGGACATGGCTCTTTGTAGGCATCATCAGAAACAGTACCAGTAATTATGACCAACCCTGGATATGGAAAACAGCTATCTCAGAAGCTTCTAGTGATTATTATAGTTGTGTTATGCTCTGTTAAACCCAGATGTATAAATGTTATCCACTGTCTTATTGTCAGTCTTCTAGTTTAGGTGCTTAGCTGGTCCCTCCTGCTGTTTTATCCTTGTTGTTTGGTTTTTTTGTAACTGAGAAACAAGGCAACAATATGAAGATTAAAGAAAATAAAATCTCCATGCTTATCACAGTACACGTATTCCTATTACAGACTACAAACAGCAACTCTGCTTCACACAGCTGTTAAAAGGTTCACATCACAGAGTGGAGTGTATCACACTCTATCACCCCCACAAGCCCTAATCTACAAGCCTTGTAGATTAACTGTGCAGCCAATTTCTTCTGTGAAGCTGTCAGTCTTTATTTTTACTTTATCAGTAAGTGGTCTGTATTTTAGTTGCACAGATCAGCTTTCAAGCCCCTTCACCTGGAGAATTTTTAATCAATTCTTCATACGGATTTTTGATACTTAGGGAAATTTTAACATTACAAATACATTGTGGTACTTGGTGCAATATCTCAGTTTATCTGAGAGCTTTCAAGGTTGAAGATAAAGAATGCATCAATATGACATGTAACAGTGAACTGACAATTTCATTAAAATACAAAGAATAAAGTTAGAAGAGAAACATATTTGTATTAATAATAATAGTTTATTAAGTGGCACTGGCCTTACATTTTTTGGGGAAGCCACTGTGACTGCCAGCTTCTAAAATCACCATGGTTTGCTATTTTCATTTATCCTGACAGAAACTATAATTCATTTAACAAAAGGTTATCAGCATTTTTGAATCAATAAATTTAAAAGAATCGGGAAAACCCTCAAGAAAGCATCTAGGACAGGGTCTCTATTTTCTACAGAAGAAAAATATGGCTGTTAGAATTGAGGACAGTGCATTTTTTAATCTACACTATTACATATGTACAAGCTAAAACTTAACATCTGAACCTGTTTCACATCAGACAGCTTTCTGGTCCTCTTTCAGATCCTCTTTCAGCTATTCATTCTGATTTCAGGATTGAAATTCTGCCTTCTTTAAGGCCAATACTCACACTTCCCTTAATACCTCTTGGGTCAGAAACCCCACCTGATTTGTATGAACACATGCAAATTAAAGACTGTCCAAGGAGCAGCAATTACAGATTTTACTGAGTTAAACCTACTAAAGACACTGAGTAATAATGTCTCACCTGACAGTATATGAGACATTAATAATCAATGACTAAAGCAAATTCAGAACAAGAGCTTATGATGAGTCTTTAATATAAAGGATAAAATACCAAATATTAGCAAATATTCAGGACTTGTGAAGGAAGGAAAAAGGTTTATATTTGGTTTTGTCAGGCTGCCAGCTCTCAAATAATGGTTTCAAGGATTCTTATATTTCTTTCCAAGCCTTTTTAAGAGGCAGCTACAAGTAAGGAGTGTGAAACATTAATCTCCTAATTTTAAATCTATTTCCATTGGTAGTAGGGTTCTTCCTGGTGGTCAGCATATATTTAAAATTATGCTTCTTTTTAGATGAGAGGAAGCACTCTGAGAATGAAAAAATACTTTTACAAGGGAAAGGGTTGAGTGGGACAAATGTCCTCCACCTACCCTAGCACTTCTGAAAATGTTAGAGCTAGGTCTCCTTTCACCTCTCTAGTGGAACTCAGCTGATTCTCCAAGTGATGCTTTTCCATTCAGGTGGAGTCCAATGATGCTTCCCAACACCACTGAGTTAATTCCATCATTTCTTATACTTCTCATCTTGCACACTGTGGTTCAGGTTAATTTGCATAAACCATTTCCATTTTCAGGACACATTTATAAAGTCATTTACATAGCTGACAACTGCATTTCAGTGAAAGATTCATAGCATGGCTTCTGGTCTCCTGCTAATTGAGGTTAGAAAGGCATTACTGATGTAAAAATAATAATGATATCCTGCAACTCAGAACAAACCTACTAATAATTCAGCTCTGGAAAGAAAACAATGTTTTCATATTCTCTTCTTAAATGTCATTTAAAATCCTCATTACTATTCCATGAAATAAAATCTTAACCGTAACTGTGTTATGGTCTCCCAGTAAGAGTTTCAATTGTTTTGCTGATCATTCACAGTATATGTGAACAATTTTATTTTACTTTAAGTTCATATTCTCCAGAGTTTTAGGAAAAATAAGCTCTTAAAAGACTGAATATGAACAGTTGGACTATTTTTAAAATCTTGGCTAGAATTTATTGCTACCAAATTTCACATGGGATATTCCTGAAAACCAGTTTTCTACAATACAGTTCACTGAAGAACCTCAAAATTAAACTGTAGCAACTCAGTTAATTAACCTCTTAGCTAATACATGGCAAAAGTGAACCACAAAGGACCATATTCTCATTTTCAGGTGCCTGTGATATTCACATCCCTTATGCCATGTGTGAACATCCAACAAGGATTCAACATCTTTGGATAATTCTGCCAGGTAGGGACAGCTGAATATCTCAGCTCCCTTAGCACATCTCCTACACAGCATAACTTCCTTGCTTTTGTAATTGTACTGACAATACACAAGGCTTTAAGTTATTTCCGCCTCCCCACATATTTTCTTTTTCTTTCAGCCTAAGGAGGTCTCTCTCCCTTTTTTCCCCTCACTTCCCCAGTAGAGGACTCTTGCCCAGCTATTGGGAGGATATCTGTCTCCCAGTCAGACTGCCTTCAGAACCCTGAATCCATTTGAACACAAGCACTAGCCAATTGCTATCGAATTTGAGAAGGGTTATGGCCTTAAAGATGTTAAATTCCCACAAGTATCCTGAAAATACATGACTAGTAAAAAAACACCATAATAACACACTGGTGGAGGGAAAGAAGCTATGCAAGTTCTTAAGCCTTTTAGGCAACAGAGAAAAACCAGAGGAGAAAGATTTCATTACCTTCATTGCTCACAGTAAAGCTTGGAGCTGGCTACACCCCAGGCAGCTCTCAAGGTCCCTCCTTTGCCCTTTCCTTCCTTCTCTGCTCCTGGTTTCTCTCAGGACCAGCACCAACGCTGCCGTCTGATTTGGCCAACAGAGGGGCAGTGGGTGCGCTCACCTCGGGCACCATGCTTTATCCTGGGCACCTGAGGAGCAGCAGATGTGAATTGCCCGGGCTGATGCTGGGGAAATTCAGCCTGAGACAGCAATGAAATGTGCCTCTCTTCTGCCTTCAGTTCTCCACCCGTAGAAACCCCCGCACCTGCTGGCATGTCGGGGAGCAGGAATACTTCTGAATGTTACCCACTGCAAGTCCAGCCACTCAGGGCCATAAGGGAGAGATGAATTTCCCCTTTCTGACAGTCACTGTGTTTGGGGGATGCAGGGAAGGTCAGGATAAAGCTTTGACTAAATCAATTGGTAGAATACAATACAGCACATCTGCCTATTTTTAACCCAAACCGTCTTTGTCTATATTTTAAAAAGTTCTTATTATGAATTTGTTAAAGGGTGACATGTATTGAATATTTCTTGCTAATTCTTAAAATGGACTTTTGCTTCATAAATTATGTGATTCCTAGAATAGATTCTCAATACCAGCAGTGTAAGTGCATACACAGAACTTGTATTTAGTCCATAATAAATCATGACCTTGAACAGCCTCACATGAAAGCTCTTTATATACAGCTGTTTGGTGGTATGGGTGAACACGATTTTGCAAACTTGTCTACACATTCTGTTTTTTCATAAAACTGGAAAATCCAGTGCAGCATCATCAAAACATAGCTTCTTTTCCTAAGATGTACATAATTTGTAACAAAAAGTTTTTCCACTTTATTCTAAAAACTTACATATATTAATATATTTTATACATTATATTATTATATTTTTATTGTTTGTGGTCCTATTTATTTTTCCTTCAAATGCCTTCTTCATTGCTAAAAGGTGGCAGAAAATGTAATACAATAACGTAATAGATACTAGAGGAGGCATAAGGGTTATAAGGTATCTGGGAGAGGTGTCATGCCTTTGTATACAACTTACAAGACAGACCATAACATCTGACTCTAAAGTACTGCAAAAAATGATCATTCCTCTCCCACTGACTCTGAGGGAGGAATCATGTCTTTCTATATAATCTACATGATGGATTGGGTCATTTCATTCTACTGTAATGCAAATAGTGGATATTCTTCTTCCACTGACTTTGAATAATACTTTTCTTTCCGAAGCCACATTTTGTGGTGTTAGAGCATATTAGTAAAAATGATTAAATAAGCCTCTTAACATCCCTGGCAAGAAATTAACGTTTTAGTGACAGGGAAACAGAGGAACAGCAATGTTAAAGATTTTACTCCATCCCAGAATTTATTTAGCAAGTTTAGAATCCAATTATCCTCACCCTCCATCCTGTGTATCACTTTCTAGCACACTTCCTGAGCCGGATTCTGCACTGCGTGCTGCAGGAGATATGAGGAAATATTGCCCTTTCTCCAGGCAGTAGCATGTGAGCCTACACTGAATCTCGCCTCTCATGTGCCACCATGTTAGGAGGCACAAATCTAGAATTAGAGCTAGACCTGCTCTCCTGGCAGGTCACCAAGATTTTTCTTTGGGACTTGGCCCAGGATCTTTTGTGTTTCCTGTGATTCATATGGATCATGAGTCAGATCCGAGAGTGGTAGATCCAGTGTCATGTGCACAAGTATGTTGAACTTGCACATACACGGCACATGCTGGATACGTTAGACTTACATCAGATCAGCTGCACACCAGCAGTGGCTCCAGCGCCTCTCCAGCCTGAGCTGTGGCACAGGACAGCTGATCTGTACATGCCAAGCAAATGCCAGGCACAAGAGCCAGGTGCCTCAGACCTACCTTGTCTGCTGTCTGGTTTTGCTGTCCTTTCCAGACTTCTTTCTATTATGAATTTCTTAAGAACTGTAATCTCTGGAAAAAGCCTGAAGCAATATGCAGTCAGTCACATTGTAGTTGCTTGTGATTTGTCTGGATACAGAAAACTGCATTTCCTAAACCAGAATCATGTGGTTAGAATCATCCCTACCATTACTGTGGTCAATGCTGATCCATGAAAGAAGAATATGGTCTACAGTTTATACCGTCGTCTATGCTGTTCAGCTGGAAGCCACCAGAGGAGCTCTTGAAACCAAATCCATGACCATGTATCCTTTCAGGGAATAGGGATGCTGACTGGTGCAGTAGCAGAATACTTCATTTAGTAATTACCAAAACATAGCCTTTAAATATATACTGAATACATAACTTAAAAGACAGTCTTATTGAATAACAGTTTTTATTTTTAATAAATAAGGTTACCCTAGTAATCTCATTTAAAGAATCTTTATAAATATATATATAAAAATATCTTTAGAAATGAAAATTCATTAATATGAAATTCAGATATGCTAACTGTCTACGTTTTCTTTTACATCAGCATTGCTGTAGTACATTAACATTTGCATTTTAACTTTATGAGTTTCCAGCTAAAGTACAATTAATTAGAATGATCATGTAGCATATGGATTCAACTCAGGAGCATCATTCTGAGCAGAGTTTGCTTGTGTATAGTCTCCATCCTTTCTGAACCCTTCTGGGGAAAGTTACTCTCTAGAAACCATCAACCTGACCCTTTCCTCTCATTCAGGATCTCAGGAAAGAGATTTGGGTAAGAGGATTCAGTTGAATAATTTGATTTCCTGGGTAAAAGGATTCAAAAATACCAACCCATCTTTCCTCGGCTATGTAGAACTAAAGATGGCAATTATTCAAGGAAATGGTGGTCATCTGAGCAGCAGGGATATAAAATGGTGTTTTCTAGCATGGATAAGCTGAATAAGGCCTCCTTAGCAAAGCATAAAAGGGAAGGAAAACATGTTGGATAAGAGAGCTGCTTAATTTTTCACAAGTCAAACAGCAAGGTATAGAGTTCCAGCACTCAGAGATAAAAGACATAAGAGCAGTCTGGCAGACCTTGATCTGTAAGTCAGGATCCAGTCTACCACAAAGCACTAGCTCGTGGACCTTGAACTAAGGAGCAACCCACCACTGGACATGGGCTGGTGGACCTCAAGACATCCACAACAGGGTGCAGGTTTGGTGGACTTGAACTGGGGTTAAATGGGGAAGAAACCTTTTTATCCTGTTGGCAGTTCTCCAGACCTTTTGCCTAACATGATTCCTAAAGGGACAGAGGATTCTGATTATTGTCCAATTGTGGGTTTACGAGCATGGCTTGTATCCATACAGTAGATGTTTGTATGTGGTGGCATACATGTGTAGAGTCATTTAATTCTAACTCATATATCATGTCCTTTTTGACTGTACAAGTGACAACGACTTTTCATGTTATTTTCAAGTGAAGATTACTTCTGTTGGTGAATGGGCTGTGGCAGATGAAATCTTTCCTCATGGTATACCATAAAACATAACCTAAATTCGCTTTAATCTACATTTACAGAAAAACATGAAAATAACCTATGACTTTTAATTCTGAAATATAACGATCCTTTCTACACTATAATTAATGATCTTTTCCACACTATAATTACTTCAGTCTTTGATCCCATGCCATAAAAATTGATGAAGTTTTGTTACTGATTTCATTAAAAGCTAGATAAGGTACTCAGGTTTTCAGTAAGTTAAAAGAGCTTTTTCTTAGAAGTGCACTGATGCGTCTTTACGGAGAACAATTGTACACTTTCTTTCCAGTTGCTACACTGCATCTGGCAAATAAGATGAATACATAAATTAGATATACATTCTTGTGGCATAATGTAGTGCTATGCAGAAACACACAAGTAACCTCTGAATGAGCCACCAGAGTACAGGAAGCCACATCATCCCATTAGTACCATGCTCCACCCAGTACAGGTGATTAGCCCTGCTGCTGCAGTCCATGCAACAGCCTAAGAAAATGATCTTTATATAGGTGCTTTGAATGGGTAATTTATTTGTAATGGTCTTTCTGGAAAGCAAGGGACTTGGAAGAGCTTTTGCAGATTTATGTTCAGGCCTCTCTAATTAGCCATCAAGCAAATTGCTTTGTGCATGATTTGTAGACCTATGAGAAAACTAAAGAGAATTAAAGAAGTACCTGATGGATTGTTTGTTTTTTTTTTTCGTAAGTAACTCTCCAGTGGCCAAGCACAAAGCCAGCTCTAGCATCCAGGAATCTTGGTTCACATCCTCAGTTTTGCCTTGCTGGACAAGGAAACAAGGATGATGTCTGCTCCATTTGTCTCGAGAAATGTGCTGTAGCAAAATGCTCTGCCTAGATACAGGTCTGCAAAATAGCTCTCACTGAAATTCATTGTGCTTAAAGTCTCTGCTTTTATTGAACTCTCTGTTTTGACTGATGAAATCCTTTCCCACATGTCTGAAAGGTCAAAATAAACAGAACGCAAATCATCAAATTACTGTTTAATTGCATCTTACGAAGCATTGGAACTGTATGCTCCATTCATCCCATACATTTGTTTTACTGAAATGAAAAATTACTTTGACTTCCACTATTATTTTAAATGTATTAGTCCTCCTCTTTAGACATTACAGTTATTAATGCTCAGGCTGCTGCAATGGCTCTGAATTCTTATCACTCATTCAGCTGATATTACTACCCAGTAAAAGCTGACATCAGAAATGGTATCTTAATATTAGAGGAAGAAATCATGACTGGAATTATTCATAGATTACACAGCATACACTACTTGGAAGACAAAGAATCAGCAGAGCTGTTTTTTAATAAAAATTTATAGCCTGATCCAAAGTCAATACAAAAATTCTCCACGACTTCAGTAAATTTTGATTCTAGACCTACATAATGAAATTTAGAGCGGAGACCAGCAGTTGTGTCCATAGTTTTCCTTCTCTATTTTGATGTAATTTAACGGCATTGACAAGAAATCTATAAAAATACAGCAGAGATTTCTGGGTGTGTTCCCTGCAGAATCAAATAAGAGATCGAGCAACTTACGCTACTAAAAATTAACTAAAGGAAAGAATAAGCAGAATCACAGTATTAAGCAACAACAATTAAGTAAAGAATAATTATATTTAAATTATATTATCCATTAGCTAATATAAAGCTCAATACTTCCCAAACATAGCTTATATCAAAGTGAAGAGAAAGATGCCTTCACTGTTAATAAATGAAAAAAATTGTTGTAAAGGTGACAAAGATTGTAGTTTCTTACTAAATACCATCTGCTGATGCAGCCATACATATTGCTTCTTCCCTCAGCTGGCCCTTCGCTGCTGATGGGTGTTTGACCAACCAACCTTCCTGAGGCCTTTCTCAGGATAACGTTTACTATGACTGGAAAAACTGAGATGATAGTGAAAACAGGAGCAAGAAAGTAACATGGAATGCATAACAGCCGCAACTTTATATAAATACACACTGTAAATTTTGTTCTAAGCATATTTACTCAGTTGTAAAATCTTATTATGAGTTTGCATGATTTTTCAACCTGTAACCATATACACATGCAAAGTTACGAGATAGGAAGTCTTTATAGGTACAAAGTGTTAATGATCCTTTGAACCTGCACATGGAAAGGCCTAGGATGATGACTAGGCACAGATGAGTACTATTGCATATGTTCAAGGAAGCTCCCCTGATTCCCAGAAACACGGTTTTATTAAAGATAAGAGGAGTTCCCCGAATCTCGTCCGAGTATCTTCTTGGTTATCTTCTGAAAACAATAAAAGTCTATTTTGGCAGATACTTGGTAAGGGTTTTATTGAAAGAACATGATAAAGAAATGAACGTTGTTTGAATACACAATGAGACAAGATGACTCCAAACCTTATCCCAGGAAGAAGTTGCCATCTATGATGGAATTGCATTAAGACCAGAAACAGCCATGGTTCTCTTTGACAGCATTTAATAAAGTTTTGAGTCATTGTGATGGGTGAAACTGATAGGTTTGTCAGTACTTGCAGTGATTTACATATGTTCTCATCATTAGAGAACTTGAATAACGACTGTACGTACTATTCCACTTGTGACTTGCATGATTAATTCTTTGCTTGATTGTTTAGGTGGCAACAAGCAGCAGCTGTGATCAGTCCCCTTCAGCCATTTAAAGTCTTACAGAAGGTGTGGTTTTACATGGCATCTTCTGTTCTTCATGGCGGCACTATTTGGAGAATACAAGCAGGAAGAACAAGGCTGATGACATCCTAAGTCCAGTGTCAGTTTTATCAGCTTACTGAATACGGGAGGAAACACCTGATTGTTCTGAGTTTGTTGGAATAGAAGCATTCTGAGGGCTCTCAGTTGCTAAATAGCATTAGAATAAACCAGGATATTAAGTGACAAGGATACTGTTGAAAGATGCTGACATTACTCCTTTCTGAAGATACCGAATCCTAATTAAAAATATTCTGTGATCTAGCTCTGCTTCTATGTGGTTATTGTATTAGTTTTATTTAGAAATGTCTCATCAGCTGTTACTTAATTGCACAGTGGATCAAGATTTAACTAGCAAATATTTTTTTTTAATAATTGAAGCTTACTGCTTAACAAAACAGCAATTGAAATATTTGATACCAACATAATATCATGCAATATCAGCTTTTCAGTTCTCTAATGATGCCTGTAATTTGTTAGGCTGTTTTCACAGCCTTTAATTGTTGAAAGTAGCAAGTTAATCATCATGACTGTGAAAACCTGTTTATCAAACATGTAAGAACACTGACATTCTGGTTACTTATTTAATAATTCAATGATAATCATGTCATTAGTATTACCATGTGAACAAGATTCCTGGGCTTTCAGTTGTGTATTGGAACTTCGATTAGACAGGATCTTTTCAGACAGTTTCCCTGTTTTTTCTTTTTTCTTTTTATTGCTTTTGTGATGGAGTTACAGAGTAATCTACTAACAAAATATATGGGCTGTTTGCTATGTAAATGTATTCATCTGGTTTAATTGGAGACAGTAAAGAGAACCAAAAAATGGTAGAAGTGGTAGGACAGTTGGTAGGAAGTAGAGCACCCCTTTTATAAAAAAGTCTCTTTTTTTTTTTTCCTTTTTTTTAAAGAAGGAGTAATTGTTCATTAATATTTTGGGGAGACTGACATACACATTGCCTAAGCAGGGCGTCTGACTATGACACACCTGTGTAGGCTACTATCAAAAGATTATAAAAACATGGTCAAGACAGATAAGCTTGCAGAATGCATACATTTTCATTTTTTTTTATGTGCTTTTTCTTCCTATATGTTGTCACTGATAAATAAAATGTTGATGAGTCAGTCACCTTCAAGCCACTTGCTGACTACCCGTTTAGGCTTCCCGGCAGGAAGAACTGCAGATGCTAAGGAAGAGCTGCAGCCACACCTGCTAACCACGCACAGCTGGTTTACAAAGCTGGGGAGTCCAGGGCACGGCCTCTGTGTAGGAGAGCTGCCAGGGAACGGGCCAGAGAGCCAACAGGAGTACAATTTATCATGTCAACAGAAAAAATGTATTTATTTCCCAGACTCATTCTGTGAAATTATTAATATGAATAAAACCAATCAATGGAAATATAACATGAACATAGTGAATATTAACAATACCCAGTTGACCTCTATATCCAGCCTCTGTTGTGAGATGGAATCGCGATTTCATTATTGTAATGTCAGAACTATAAAATTAACTTTTCTATGAGACACTTTCAGTGTATGAAAAAAACATGAATTCAATATGATAAAATGGATTTGAAACATTAATCACATCAGTATCATTTCCACACTTTGCTGTAAGAAACTAAAGAATTAAATGTGCTATTTATAGATTGCATATAGACTCAATGTTACTTCAAACCATCATAAGCAGATTATAGATATAAACACTATGAGTTGTGAACACCTTACATGTGGCTAACTGGGATTTTATTTTACAGAAAATTTAAGTAAAAATTAAAAATGAGCCCCTTAACAATGGATTATAACTACAGTCCTAGTGGGGAGATGTACTTTTTTTTACCTACTTATGTATAAATCCTCATTTATTGAAAAATGGAAGAAGAGTCATGGGGGAAAAAACAAGGGTGGCACAGAATATGCAAATACTGTAAAATAAAAATCTTTTCATATAGCAATGCCACCAAATGTAATCATTTTCTTGGATGGTGTATGAAGAAAAAAAAAAAATATATACATAACAATGAGAGACTCAGCCCAGCTGTTACTAAATGCCATTTTCCTACTGCCTCCTGGAGCCTCAATTTTACTCTCTGGTTATTTAGTTATTGCACTAACTAACTAACTAACCTTCCTTCAAAACCTGGGTTTGATGAGGATATTGCTCCTAGCAGAGCCCTAGTTCAAATCTGAAGTGCTCATGAAAAAGGTTTCCTCAGAATCTGTTCATTTTCTGTAAATTTTACATCTAAATTTTGCTGTTTTGAGCACGTAACCCTTTAAGAGATCTCTTTGTCCTGGCAAGGTAAGAAACAGGCCCATCTGTGAACTTCAGATGGTTTTAGCATGAACAGCATCTTTAATCTGGCGATAGTCCTTTTCCCTTCTTTGAAACAACTGATGTATTTCCCTGAACTGATGAAAATCAAGACTCAAGTCATCAGTGATGGCAGCTTGCAAACTCCTGTAAGAATTGCTGAGTTCCAGACAAAATCCCATGGAGATTAGCTTCACGCTGTGCAGTATGGGTGACAGTTCTGCGGTTTGTTTCTTCTCTTTGGCCTTCTCTTCTGTTTTGTATGTGCAACTAATGCCTTAGTTGAAATTTTGGATAAACTGCTTAGATTATCAAACATTAAATAAACTAAAGGGCAAGTTTCAACATTATACTCATTTTACTCTTTATAATGCTGTTTGAGATGTAGGCATCCAGATGTGATTGAGAAGTAAATAAATGAACAACAGCTTCTCAGTGTTTGTCCTAAAGTTGGGCTGAAACAAGACTAATGTCTCACTTCAACTTTGACAAGTGAAAAGAAAAGAAATGCTGCAATTATGTGTGTTTTTAAGCACTGCGAAAAGACACACGGGCTGTCTGACAGCAATTACACAGGATGTCAGCAGGAGGACATAGGCCTTCTTATTAATGGGCGTTATTTTATTCTTCTTTCTACAACTTTACTTGCCTAGATGAAGACTCCCGTTATACTGCAGGCTCAATTAAGTAGGAGCTTTGGTCTGTGTTTATATAGCTTGTATGGTACAAGTCAGTCTTGGTCCAGTACTGGGTGTCTTAGTTCCTACCAGAATACAAATACCAAAACAATTAATGATATGGCTGAATGTTGTAATTGGAAAAGCCAATGCAGCTTCTTTAGTCCAGTGGATGCCATGCCTGAAATAGCAAACTCTGAATGGACTCGTGATGTCGTTTGCTTTACAGTGGAGTACTGATAAGTCATTCTGGTATCATCCTGGGAAATAAATTCAATCCAATGGTGTACAGAGTGAGTCACATCTTTAATAAAAGCAGGTAAAACCCATTTCTGATAAAGCATTGCGAGGGTTTAAAGAATGAAGGAGAAATTATCTTTGCAAATGAAATCTAAATCATTCACCAAACTGAAGGTTCAATAGTAATGAAATCTGAGAATCTTTCCTTTCAGAACAACAAAATGATAATGGACCGTTGGCCTCCCAAAACAAAGGCCAAGTTGGGTTTTTTTGTTGTTTTTTTTTTTCCCTTTCAGGATCAATTGTTAAAAGTTCAATGCAAGCTGAAACCGGTAATGTATGGAGTAAATTCAAGACTGGTTGCATTTAACAGGATTTGCTCCCGCTCCCGCCCCCGCCGCCGGCCAGGCTGCCCCGGGGCGCCCCCCCGCCACCTCCCCTGCCCCCGGAACGGCAGCGGCACGGCCCGGCGCCCCGCAACGGGCGCTTGTAGGGAATCGCCCCCTCCTCAGGGCCCGTCGGGCGGCGCAGGGGCGGCGCGTGGGCCAAGCGGCCTGTCGCGCTGGGTCAAGGCCTCGGGGCGCTGCGGGGAGGCCCTGCCGACACCGAGCTCCAGCCCGGCCGAGCCGCGCCCGGCGGCGCTGGGGGGACGCTCTGGAACGGGGCCGCCTCTGCCAGCGGGCCGCCCCCCGGCGCCGAACTACAGCCCCCGTCAGCCCCCGCCAGCCCCGGCCCTGCCCAGGCCCGCCGTACCCAGCGGGCCGCGCGGCGCTGTCGTGGCGCTCGGCGGGTGCGTGAGGCGGGCGGCCGAGCCGGAGCTGGGCCGCGGCCGCCCCGCCGAGCCCCGCTTCCCTCAGGCGCTGTGGCCGCGGGGGTCCTCCCTTCCCCGCCCCCCTTCCTCCTCCTCCTCCTCCCTCGGCAGCCCCAGGCACAGCGATGAGGCGCGCGGGGCTGGGTAAGCGCGGCGGGCCGGGTCGGGCCGCCCCTCCGGCCCGGCCTGGCGGGGCAGCGGCTGCGTGGCGCACCCTCGCCTGGCGGTGGGGGGGTTAAAGGGAGAGGGAGTCGGGGGAAAGAGCTCGGCGGGGCTGGGCCTGGGCAGGCCCTGCTCTCGCGTGGGCCGGGCCCGTCCCGTCCCCGGGCGGGGGCTCGGGGGTCCCTGCGGGGGCGGGGGGGGCCGTGCCGAGGGTGCAGGCGTGCTGCTGAGCCCGGGAGCTTCGGTGGGAAAAGCGTGGTGTCTGTTACCCGCCGTTCTGTCTCTCTCCTCTTCATAGATCAGCTGGACTTGCGGAGCAGCGCTGGGATTTGTATTTGATTGCGCTCGTGAGTGGTTCTAACACAGTGTGAGCCATGTTTCCATGGATGGACAGAATTGTCACTCTTCGGTCAAATCCGTTCCAAATGCTCAGCTGTTTTTTAATTTTAGTACTTCTGTAGGTTTTCCTGCTATGTTTGGGGGGAAAAAAACCTCAACTGCTGTCAATTTATTACAAATATAATCCGATGCAAAGGCGGAAGTCTTTGTAGAGTTCCTGCTGAGTGTTTTGAGACGCTTAGGCCATGTTTTTCAACCAGCAGCCACGTTGATGACTATCAAGAAACTTTGAACTCCCATGTCGTGTTCTAGAAAACCACGTAGGTGCTGTGACCTCGCTGTGAAGCTTAGGTGATGTTTATGCCTCGGAAGTTTATGACTGAGTTCTGGTACTTCTAGAAAGTGAATATTTAGGGGCTGGTAAATGCCATGTGGCTAAGCCAGGTGTGTCTGTAACACCACCCTTGATTTACTTCTATGCTTTCAGTTTCTGTTGTGTAATAATATTTTCACAAGATAAAGTAAGTCGTGGATCTGCTTCATACTAGATCAAGAGAGATTTGGGATGCTTATCATAAAAAGCATTTGATAATACTTAGGTCTTCAGTCCTTTTCTTTGTCAGACTAACAGCTTGCTCTTGAGTATGAACTGAGAGGGGTTAGACTGAAGGCCATCCAGCTCAGTATGCTGTTTCTGAAAAAGTGAAGTGATAGATGTTTATGGAAGGAGTGCAGGGGAAAGAGCATGCCTTCTTTTCACGTGACTGGCAAACAATGCCTTAAGAAACATCCTGAAACTACTTCTTAAAATATCTGCTGGAAGGCCAAGCAGAAGACTTAAAATGTCTGACTGTTACCAGCTGCAGTAGAATTTGCTGCTTTCCCTTGACATTTCAATGGTCAGCCTAGAATTACTTTTTATTTAGTGGGCTGGAAATAGAAGCTGGGCACCAGCACTTCTGCTGTGGGCACCAGCTACCCGGTACCTCTTTTTTAGCCTGTGATTATGTTATGGTCATGTCCATATTACCTGTCCTGTCAATGAACAGTGTTGCAAGACAGCCCGTGGAACTGCTGTGCTGAAGTTTCTGTCCTTCCTGTAAACACTAGTAGCCAGGCTTCTACATAGTGCTTTCTGTTACGTATATAGAAGTAGCTGTGCCGATTTAAAAGCTTTGGGGCAGTCATTCACTTCTGCTATGACACAGTCTATGTAATAATCATAGGTATGGTATTTTTGCCTGAAGCTGTATGGTAATATTAACTTATATTATACAAATATATTCAAAATTTTGCATCACTTGGTAGGAACTATGCATTGGTAGAACAAGACAGAGGGAACAACTCTGACTCTCTAAATGATGTCATTTTGGTCAATTTTCTACACTTGGCAATGGTACTTTTGATTGGGGGAGGGGGAACTTCTTGACTCTCACTGATGAAATGGGAACATACATTTCACTCAGTCTTGTTGAGAATTTGTCATTAGCTTAATTTATAGAATAACATTAAAACAGTTTACAAGTACAAACTAAAAAATTGTCATTACTTACACTTAAAGAACAGCCTTATGGGTTAATATAAAATGACATCTGTTATGAAAGTAGCATCATAAAAGTAGCTAGGTAAAAAACTGGCTGGATGGCCGAGCCCAGAGAGTTGTGATGAATGGAGTTAAATCCAGCTGGTGGCCGGTCACGAGTGGTGTTCTCCAGGGCTCAGTGTTGGGGCCAGTCTTGTTAAATATCTTTATCAATGATCTGGATGAGGGGATTGAGTGCACCCTCAGTAAGTTTGCAGATGACACCAAATTGGGCGGAAGTGTCGATCTGCCTGACGGGAGGAAGACTCTGCAGAGGGATCTAGACAGGCTGGATCAACGGGCTGAGGTCAATTGTATGAGGTTTAACAAGGCCAAGTGCCGGGTCTTGCACTTGGGTCACAACAACCCCATGCAACGCTACAGGCTTGGGGAAGAGTGGCTGGAAAGCTGCGCGATGGAAAAGGACCTCGGGGTGCTGGTGGATGGCCAGCTGTACATGAGCCAGCAGTGTGTCCAGGTGGCCAAGAAGGCCAACAGAATGCTGGCTTCGATCAGGAATAGTGTGGCCAGCAGGAGTAGGGCAGTGATCGTGCTCCTGTACTCGGCATTGGTGAGGCCACACCTCGAATCCTGTGTTCAGTTTTGGGCCCCTCACTACAGGAAGGACATTGAGGTGCTGGAGCGTGTCCAGAGAAGGGCAATGAAGCTGGTGAAGGGGCTGGAGAGCAGGTCTTATGAGGAGCAGCTGAGAGAGCTGGGGTTGTTTAGCCTGGAGAAGAGGAGGCTCAGGGGAGACCTTATTGCTCTCTACAACTACCTGAAAGGAGGTTGTAGTGAGGTGGGTGTTGGTCTCTTCTCCCAAGTAACAAGCAATAGGATGAGAGGAAATGGCCTCAAGCTGCGTCAGGGGAGGTTTAGATTGGATCTTAGGGAAAATGTCTTCACTGAAAGAGTGGTCAGGCACTGGAACAGGCTGCCCAGAGAGGTGGTGGAGTCACCATCCCTGGAGGTGTTCAAAAAACGTGTAGACGTGGCACTTTGGGACATGGTTTAGGAGGCATGGTGGTGTTGGGTTGACGGTTGGACTTCGTGATCTTAGAGGTCTTTTCCAACCTTAATGATTCTGTCACTCTATTCTATAATTCTGTCTTTTAAAATCTTAATATTACATGTGCCAAGCACATAATGAGACAGAGCTTTATCTGTGAACACGGTTGGTGTCTCTCTTCTCTCCCTTTTTCCTCAAAAAGAAAAAAGGCACCCAAACACAAAAATCTTTAAATTGCCTTGAAGAGGAATTAACCAAAGGCATTCAGATAATTTTAGTGTGGCATCCTGACTAGCCATATAAATATTGATTAATGTTATAGCTGGATTGCTAGTTGAATTAATCTAGTAGGATCTTTATCATAAAGCTTATGATGGTTCTTTTCTGTTTGCTTTTCTCAGTCTTGGTCTCTCTTCTTTGGTTTAAAATCTTTGATTTGAGGCCTAAGACTGATTTTTGTCTAGACAGGATACAGCTTTAATTCTCCTGTGCGCGTGCTGCTGTCCAATCGTTGCCTGTAGGAGATCTTTAGTAGAGGCTGGAGGAAGCGAATGTGTGGAGCTGAGGAGCTTTCATTCCCTTCTGCTCCACTTACTCTGCTGAGTATCTTGTCTCGATAACAGTCCTGAAGCTCCATCACCCAAGAAGCAAAGGCAGGAGCGGGAATAGAACTGCAGAATGGTGACAGAAATGGCAGTGTTCTGCTTAGAGGCCTGTCTTCTCTTCTTGAGTTCTTGTTTGTAGAGAAATGCATGTAAGGATCAGAGTATGCTCTCTCCTCTAAATGCGGGTGTGATCAAACAGTATTTGTCTTTGTTAGAGAATGATCTCAACTTTCCCATTCTGAGTTAGGCTTACCGCTCTATGTAGTGGCCTCAGTGCTCCCTTCACACCTCCATGTAATGCCTAGGTTGATTTCCATACAAGTAATCTGAAAACACTATGTGCGGAAAAAATTTATAGTATTAAATTACAACCATTCCTCAGTTTTCTGTCTTTGATTTGCATGTTGAAAGATACCTTACATATTTGAAAAAGGTTGAATCTCTATCTCAGGAACACACGGCGCGTCTTCCTGATTGCTGGGGGTGACATTAAGGAAAAGCATTTTTAAATGGAAAGAGTGCTTTTCCACATGTGAAGAGCACTTCCTCCAGTGGTGTCTTCTGTCTAATTACTGACTCTTGTGTTTATAGGCGATGGAGCACCTACTGGTAACTATGGCTATACCAATAGTGGATACAGTGTTTATGAAGAAGAAAACGAAAGGTTAACAGAAAGTCTGCGTTCAAAAGTCAGTGCCATTAAATCAGTAAGTATTTAATTACAGTGGTATTGTTATATTTATTGAGTTAAATTATACGGACCAGTGAAGCAGTAGACAGTTTAAAACATAAATTTAATACAAGAAAGAATTATTGTCAACCAAAATGCATATTCATTTGTGTAACTGATTCTTCATTTAATTAGATTTTTAGCTAGAGGTGTCCTTTTTTGCTAATCTTGAGGACAGCTGTAGTGTCACTTATGGCTTACCGTCCTACAGAATGAATTACTGTCCCTGCAGAAACTAGAAAATTTGAGTTATAGGTCAGTAAACTGGCTCAGGTTCATTTAAGAAAATGGACTACTTGTTTTTGGTGGTGTCATTGTGGCTTATCAGCTTCTGCTGTATCTGCTGATAAATCTGTAATGTGAGAACAGGTGTTAGAAATACCATGCTAATATACTCTGAAAGAGAAGTTTGTTATTTTAATGATTCTGATTCCTTCCAGAGATTGAGGACTTCTTTCAAGCAAGTCTAACTGAAAGACAGCTCTGTGATCAAAATTGTGCGGGGTATTTTCTTAACAACTTAAGATTTTTTAAAATACATTCTTAGCAATAGGTGCTGTTTCTATGTAGGTCGTACAAACCAATGAATTCTTAGGCCTAAAGTCATTCAAATTCCTATTGTTATAATATCCTGTTGCTTCAAAGTAATTTGTTTAGTCTCAAATAGAAAATAAAACCTTAGGTTTAAGTTAAGAAAATACCCACCTAAAAAATTTTTAAAGGAGGTAAAAATGTTAAGAAGGTAAAAAGAAAAGCTTTGACCTTTGTTACAGATTTTGATTTCTTGTCGTCTTCTCTGGTATTTTATATTTTAAACCAGTGTGCCAGGGTGTATCTACAGTGTGGTTGATAGTGCCCCATGGAGTAGCATGTGTGCTCTTTCTGCAGTTGCATCTTTTAGTGCTGTGTAATGATCTTGAGTATGGCATAATTTTCAGATAAATCTTCCTAGAAGCCTCATGTTGCACGCTTGACTTGATGATAGATTGTGGTGAAATGCAGCAGTAAGAAATAATGAGATCTACGTTGTGTCACAGAAAACATGGGGTTTGGCTAATCCAAAGCATTGGGGCGGGGAGCACATTTCCCTCCCTTCTAGGAGTTGAGCTGGTTGTTCCAGGCCAGCGTGTTGCTAAGAACTGTTATGGAGGAAGAGCTGCCAAGAAGTCTCTGTGGGGTTTCTACCCTGTTTCACTTGGGAGCTGCTTTTAAGCTGAGATTCTCCTGGCTGGCCCCTGTCTTTGCTATGTTGCAGCTGTGTTGCGTCTCTGTGCCTGGTCTCATACCTCCCTGAATCCAGCCCTAACGTGCAGACTTGACTTTCTGGCTTGACCTTAGAACCTGTCTCATAGCTGTGGACGTGCTGTTGCTGACCCTGGTTACTACCTCAGGACTGACGCTCACTTGCATGTTCAGCTTGCTTCCTTGTCCTGCTGCACCCTTGCTGTTTCACAACACGAAGCAGAGAAGGAATAGACAAGTTCACAAAAGAAATTCCCATTTGTAGCATAGCAGCAACTTGTCAAAAGAGATGCGTTAGCAGGTTACAAGCATCAACTCTAGCAACACTGAGTCAAAAAGGGTGCTTGTGGTCCTCTGTGCTGCATGCCAGTAGTTTTAATAGTTGTTCCAGCAAATGGATAATTGCTACGTAGATTTGACTAGATCTTGAATTTTTTGGAAGTCCATGCAGTAATTCTAATAAGGAATTCTCTGTTGAAGGACAAGAGGGGAGGAGGAGCATTGAGTACCTTCTGTGACTTTCTAGACTCATCTAGTCAAATGACAAATACTTAGTTTCGTAAGGGTTATTGACAGAATACTGTGCGTGTTATTTTGTTTTTTGAAAATACCGGGTACTGTTTTCACATTTTACCTGCGGAAATGCTTGTCATGTAACGTATTTTAGACTGGTTTCTCTAATCTGTGTATAACTAATTACTCATTTTGGGTTTTTTTAATAGCTTTCCATTGAAATTGGAACAGAAGTTAAAAACCAAAATAAAATGTTATCAGAAATGGTAAGAGTTTAGTGACTAACTTTCTTTCAATATGGGGCAGGATTAAGAAGTTAATAATGTAAAGTATTCCTTCTTTTAGTATGTTGACAGCTTATTGTTGACTGTAAAATGTGACTAATTCAGCAGCAATATTTCTGTTCAAAAAGATAGATGTGCAAATGCATTACTTCCAAAGCACAACCAAGGTCTTTATATTTCAGATACAGCTATTTGTTTCCAATTAGCAAATGTATAGTATTAATAAAAAGGCAGTTCTATATTTAAATGTATTCAAGAATAGAAGAGGGAAGCAAAAATTAAGGAAGTCAGAAACGCCTTGTTTTTTGCTTGCGTCCATCTGGATAAACGGGCGACAGTTTTTCCTGGTTAATTTTCAGAAACTGCCTCTGAAATAATTTTAGTTTTAGAAAATTAGAAAAAACAGGAAAAACTACACTTAGCAAGCTTTAGGGGTAATCTTTTTTTTCCTCAGAATAACATTTTTTTTGTTGGTTTGTTTGTTTGTTTTTAAATGTAGGATAATGATTTTGACTCTACGGGTGGACTTCTAGGTGCAACTATGGGCAGACTGAGAACACTCTCCAGAGGAAGCCAGACAAAGCTATTATGCTACATGATGCTATTTTCATTATTTGTTTTTTTTGTAATATACTGGATTATTAAACTGAGGTGATGCATGTTACCTTTGGTTTAAATTGTGTACTTTCAACTATAAAGCAGTCTTAATTAATTGAAGACACTGATCTGAAGTGGCATGTTTTGTTGATAAAACACAGCGAAATTGTAAATTGCATTAACCATTAATGCAATGTTATATATAGTTTTCTTAATGTATCAGAATTTTTTCCCATCATCCCCTGTTTTGGGGGGATTATTTGTAACTATGCAGAAACTGCTAGCATAGTAGGTTGCTTTTTTAGGGGAAAATAGTTTTTAGAATTGATTTAAAAAAATACAGAAAACAACAGTTGTTTGGATGTGAAGTAATTGCAGAATTACAAGGCTTTCTCCTTCATTCTGCATTTCATTCTGGGCCATGCTCTAAATTAGAGCTCCAATTTCAGGCATATAGTAATTTCTAGGTTGCAAAAGCACGAAGAATACTTGGATCTTTCTAAATTGGTTTTACCTGTGGCTTTTTAAAAGGCTGGCCTGAAGCTAACAAATGTAATAGTGGTACCCCCAAAAGTTATTTTTGTGGCTAGGTCTGATCATGTATGTATTTAAGTAGCTTAAACTGGGGAGAAATTTTGGGGAGAAGTTACTTAAAACTGGATTTTTTTTTTTATTTAAATGTGACAAATCATGCTTACACGTTTCTTTTAAGCAAATGCCTTTGATCATTGGGATCAACCAAGATGGACACAGTACAAATGTTTTCTTTATATTTAAAGTATCTAAAACTTAATGATTCCATTGAATCACTAGAACTTTTACCATTAATATGTTTACTTTTCAGTCTGTGATGATTCCTAAATCTATGCTGTATGATGTCTGAAATATGAGGTCAGATAATTTGAATTTTATATTAAAGTATATTATGATGCACCTGTTGGAGGTGCTGTCATATTAAGGTTTTTTATTTTGAAGACTTAGCTTTGGCTCACCAACTAGTTTGTAATAGCTGAAGCTGTTACATTGCTGAGTTTAACATTCAAAAATTAAGTTTCCTGGATATTGAAATTGTATCTGCAATTTTTGAAAAACTTTTCTAGAAACACTGTGTAGCATGTTGCCATTAATAACTAATTACAAAGTTGACAAATAAAGTGTTCTGTAGTATTCTAGCTAGTGTTGTTTATAGACATTCTTTTCTACTGTAGAATACCAATGTATTTTTTGGAAATGGTGCTGCATTTAAGGGGCTATACTTGTGTGGGGAGCACTATTGAAGTAAGAAATTGGCGCGTACACTACACTTCTTTCATGTTAGATTTCATATATAACAGAAGTGTGACATGTAAATCGCTTATCTAATACAAAAGACTTAAACAGAATGTGTAGAAGTAAGCCAAGCTCAAATATTTCTAGCCAGTTTAACTGTTGACTGTTAAAAGGTCTACAATACTTCTACAAATAACAGAATGTCTAAGTACTAACACCAGGATAATGCATTGTCTTTATATGAGAACTACTAGGCTTGTTAAACAAGTATAGCATTCCCAAAACTAGTCAGTAGGATGTAGTTTGCTATCCAAAATTGATACACTTGTATAATTTTAATGACACAGTGGAGTGCAAGGTACCTAACAAGTGAGATGATAATTACTGACTTATCTGTTTGACAGCCACACTTTCCTGAGAGTCGATCATCTTCTAGAAATACAGTTCTGGCTCTTAAACATGGTGTCTGAACAATTTCTTGACTTCTTCTTTTTTTTTTTTTTTTTTATTTAGCAATCTATCTGCCATACCAATAAATGGAAGAAGTTTTTAACTGCCTAATATAAAGTAGAAAAATGGGTGGATGCAGCTAGTTATATGGCTGATACATTTCCTTTGTTCTGAAAAACGTGCTAGGGTGTCCCCTAAGTCTTGACAGAGCATTTATTAGTAAAAATCTCTTAACAGTCCTTCAGATCATGTATAAAACCAGCAGGATTTTCATTTTAAAATGTCAAACCAGATTAAAAGGTAATTAATGCAGAATAGGAACTAGGTCTTCCTCCTCCCTCTCCCTCCCATTCTTTAGTGGTGCAGAGGAGTGAGGGGAAGTGAATTGGGCAGGGAATCTTAAGCCTATGTCTTCCTTTCTGTGTTTCTTCATTTAAGGAGTGTTGTAAGGTTTTTTTGTAGTTGTCTAGATAGGGCGGGAAAGGGGGAGAAAGCTTAAACGCAAGGAATATATGAAGCCTCCAAACAACTTCCTACAACTTCTGTGTTTAGTAGAAAACACACAAGGGTTTTTTTTAATTAAGCACTAAAACAAAATTCCATTAGGCTCTTTTAACATGAACTTGTTGAACTGAAAGGTAGCTGAAAGTTACGTAGTCAAAACTGTGACATATTTCTGTATGGTTTTTATAGGCCAGTACAGAATGTGTCACATTTCCTTTTTTTTCTTCACTTCCACTACAAGGTCAATTTTCAGTTTAAAATCTGAACTGAAATCTTGCGAATTTGTTTAGAATGGTTAAGGCTACTTATGTAAAGGTGAAACTGCTTTGAGAATATTTCACTCAGGAAGGGGAATGGCAATTGGTGGGAACCATACACTGCAGCCTTAGAATTTTCCTCAGCATCTGGACTTACTTTACTGGTGATTTTCTGGTTGAAAAGTATTACTCTGAAGTCCTTAAAATTCACAAATAGTTAGCAAGATTTGAGGATGCTATAGTATGATCTTATAGAATAAAATCTTTCTGCAGTGGATATGATAGAAAAACACAAGTATCATTTAATTGTACTTCATAAAAGTTGCAGTTACTAGCAGCTGCATAGGAATACTGCAGTTATGTTTATTCTTGGTTTTGAAATCTTGCACATAATTTTTACACAATATTTCTATATTGTGTTCCTCAATTTAATGTTACTTAGACTCTACCTAGCAAGCATACAGATTATTTCCAGGTGGAAGAAAATACCATCTTTTGACTAACCAACTGTTAACCTTACAGTATCATATAGTTTCCTTAGAAAATGCTTCACACATCCAGTTGGTTAGAAGGAAAAGCCCACTGAAGCTTTTTTTTTTTTTTTTTTTTTTTGCAATAAGACAGGTTGACTGACTTAAATGGCTGCTTTAGGAGGAATTGCTGATGTTGGTTGTGAAGGTATGGCTGATATGCAAGTAAATGTGAAGAATAAGATCTAAAGAAGATCAGATTAAGAGTTTATGCTTATAGCAGGTGCATATTTCAGTGAGACTTTTTGTGTAACATCAGTAATTTTGAAAATACTTAGTATATGCTTCTGGTTTAAGGTGACTGTGGCACATAACATAAATTGTACTATCTCATTTAAGTAATAACACAATTTTCATATTAGCATGTTTTTTTAAATATTTTTCTTTAATAATTACACACAAAACATGATACATTACTGCTGAAGTTCAGGCTTCCAAAAGCTTCAGATACAACTAAACAGTTGTTTATAGAATTCTACAAATAAAAAAATCAAACCCCCCACTCCCTACACCAAACATCCGTGACAGAGCATAGCACAAGTCAATATGAACTTGGCAAAGATAAGAGAGCTCATTTTGATGATTATTTTCTAAAATTGGGATAGGGAAGGTACTTGTAATTGAGAGTAAAACCACCGCTCCAGTATTTGAATATGGACAGGAATAATTTGTGCCTTAATTATTGAGCTTGAAAGTAAAGTTACACTGAAATTAAATTAGGCTACTAGTGAAATCATAGCTGTAGCCATATGGAAGTTAAGTTTCTTAATTGGTGGTTTAGATGCTCTAAAGTGTAGATACACCTTGATTAAAGATGACTTTTTTTTTTTTGGGTGCTTCGTGTGGATCACTAGACACCCCCCCACCCCCAAAAAAAAAGTAATCACCAAAAAAAAAAGGAAATAAATTTGCAGGAGGCCCCATGCTTTCAGACTGCTTTGTATCAACAGAAATTTGATACTGGAGAACACATAGAATGATAATGGTCAAAGACCCTGATAAGCAATTCATTGGCAAAATTACTGTTATGTTTTCTACTTATTTACCCTTGAAACATATACTGGCTGTTACCATCAGTGTGCAGGACAAGCCACGCTCTTGCTTTGCTTAATTTCCAAGGTAGAACAGAGATGATGCGTCACTTGCTTGGAAGTGTTCCCATGTATTTGCAGATAATGGAAAGCATGGTTTCATCCGTACCACCTCCTATTGACAGTAATCTCATGTCTCTGTAGAAATATAAAGAGTAGATTTAAACATTTGAATGCTATACTGATGGAACAAGTACAGAACTGTACGTACCCATTTATTCTGGAGCTGCTTTTATTACATTGAAACCCCTTGTTTACAGAAGTATGTACATGGTGTGGACAAATGTGTTGTCAGCACTGTAAATACCCTTTTCTGTAGAGGGCTGTTGCTAATTCAAAAGGCTTAAGATGTAATTTGGCACATCCAATTTTCAGATTCTTTCAAAAATAACCTTATCTTGGCATAACACTGTATTTTCATCTTGAAATAAGTTAAAACCTCTCCTAGCATACAACTGTCCCTGCATAAGCCCAGCCAGACCTCCTGCAGCTGAACTCCGTACAGACCTCTGTTCAGGACTGATCACTTCGGACTGGCATATGAAGCATCACAGGCTCTTCCCAGGGTTTTCTGCTGGACTGCCTGCTCAAATGACCTACACGTTACATGCGGACACCAGTTGTCTGCAGAACACCTCACCCACTGCCTCCTCCTGATGAGATGGTCTGCAATACTTCCCGCAACATTCCCGCTGTTCCTTTGCCAAAGTTGTAGGTGCCTAAGCCTGCAGCTGAATTTTAAGAGGGGAAGGAGCTTTTGGAGGGCCAGCAGCAAAAAGTGTTGCAGCTCTTAACTTTGCTTAACTGTATGGTCAAAAGAGTATTAGTCCATCAGTACATGAGGTACTGGAGAATTGTATGGAGAAGGTACAATTTTCATTCAAGTTTTTTAACCAATAAGCATCCTGGTCTCCCGAATGGCTGTGTAAGATCTGACATAATCTGTATTAGTATTATAGTGAAGTATTATGGTATAGTATATAAAGCTTCGCTGCTTTAAAAATGAATGACTGCTCCAAGCCTATTTACTTCTGATTTGATATTTCTAATTGCACTCATTTAAAAACTGCCCTTAATATCAGTGAGTCATCCCTAACAGCATTGCTTAAGTTCCCTGTGCTAGCCAGACTGCAAACTACTGCAACCTTAAGCAATTTTCTTCACAAAGCTCTTTTCTTCTTTGGGGAAAAAAAAAAAAACACAAACCAACCCAAAACACTGAAATAGTTCTGCTAAACTTCCTCTACTTAATTCAATAACTTGAAGATTCCCCACCTTCCTATGGGCCTTGCTGAAGGCAGCATAGCTGGGACAATGGTAGGTTACTTGTTCTTCATGCTGTGGAAAGCCCCTGCCAATGCTTAGCGTCTTGCATCTTCACAGCACTGAAGCAACAGTAAGTAATTGATCCTCAGAACTCCTCTGTGATGTGGATAAAAATCCTCTATTTGCAGCAGGAATGCTGGACACATGGGGCTTGCTTATATGAAGTTATAAATAGGCAGTGGTAAGATCTGGCTTTGGTGGTCTGTGACAGACATGTCAGGTTATCACACATAAATACGTTTTAAAAAACCCAAACTTCTTTCACACATGCTTTTGTGTGTGTGTGCATATATAGATATTTATATATATAAAATGTGTATATATATGTGTGTGTGTCTTTACAAAATTGCTGGTGATTATATTTTTCTCTTTACGGGTGAGATAAGGAATATTTCCTACAGAATCTACAGGCAGGCGACTAATGCCAGTCTCTCTCCCGGGGAGACAGGACAGGAGGTTTCACCTAGTTCAAGAGGATCAAGATGACAAAGGACTCAAATGATTCTAATCTAGCAGCCCTCTTCTGGGAAAGAGACTGGCTTTCAGCATAAGAAAACAAAACCACAGGACTAACTATCCTGCCAGGAACTCTGTGAGGAAGCTGGGGAAGATGACATAGTACAGTAAGCTTGTTTATTTTAAGTTTATGGTTTGATATTTTATATTCTATCCATAATGCATTATTAATACAGCATATAAATATTTTAATATATAAATATTAGAATTTTATTGCTTTAGGTAGGCTACCCCTGGAATGCTTTTGATCTGGCACAGCAACGCTTTGCTTTCTGATTTCTCCATCACCTTGTCGCTGCCCCCATGACAGAGCAGCGTGTCCTGCACTACCTGCAGCCCTGCTGAGGTGAGCACCGACCTGTGATGGCTTCACCCTGACCAAGGACAGTGGGGAACCAGCCTGCAATGCGCCAAACAGTTACATAAAGGTGTTATTTTGAGGGACCGAACCTCTAGCTGCTTGTTGAATGCTGTTTTCCTCAGAGAGTGGGAGTTTGCGTGAGGAAAGAGACAAAATTTTGACTGTTGTGTTCTGCCCTCCTAAAACATTCCCTGTAAAGATTCCTCTCATTCAGGGAAATCCCATGCACCTGAAACATCCACTGTAGATGATAAGACTTGTTCTACTCAGCCAAATCAAGAGATGTAATGTTAAAAAGCAATCCACTTTTTGATGGATAAAAAAAATATAAATCGTTTCTTCAATGCTGCATTAAAAAACTGCACTTCTGAGGGAGGATGAGGAGCCCTTCCCACTCACCAAACTCAATCCAGGTTATCAGTAATTTCTAGTGAGGCAGCAAAAGGAACAAAAAGGACCCTCCACATCATCAAATCAAGCTGCCCATCTCCATAGGTACCATGTCATATCATCTCCTTCAGAAACATATCAAGCACTGCTTTAAGGAGAAAAAACAAGCCCCCTTTAATCTTGGACTATGCTAATTTGAAGGCTTTCACATAACAGTGTCGTTCTAATGATCAGGAACCCTCTAATTTGCAGCCTCAATGTGTCTGTGAGTAGTATAATCCAGTATAGTCCTTCAGTTTAACATTCCTCTTTGGCTGGCGTTGACTTTTCTGCACCCAGAGCGCCATTCAGCCCTGGTTTTGCACAAGCCAAGCCGTGTCCATCACCCTGCCTGAAACCTTTTGGTCCCCGTTGTCCTGAAAATCAGGGCTAGTCCTTGCTCCAGTCTGAGCTCTTCCTTGGGTGCAATTTCACTAGCCATGAAGTAGGGACAGGTACCTATCTCACAGCACGAGGAAAGCTTTTGACCTTGTAACGTGCTACATAGGCACTAAGGCCACAGCTAGTGGCACACTAAATCTGTCTAGCCTCAAGCTGATAAAATGTGATGGTGTTTGCAATTGTGCATCCTATACCATTTACTACCTGCAGTCAAGAAGCCGTGCCTGCTCAGGGAGCCTACGCTACATTTTCCTCTTGCAAGCCATACGGTGTTGGGATCTAAACAGCCCTTTCTGTTCACAAACACCCTGCGAGGAGCCTGCTGCACTATCTTCAATGCAGATGTCTTCACATAACTTTGAAGTCCTAAGAAAATGAACTAAGTCATTTTCTTTCCCTTTTCTGGCAGTCATCAGCACCGTCAGACATGGGGAAGAAAGCAAGTTTTGGTGACTCCAGCTCTAGTTTTCCCTAGCAGCCTGGCTTCATGGCAGCGGTCCCTCAGAGATGCTGCTCCCTGCTTCCCTGGTTAGAAGGCCATTGGTAAATCCTTCCCAAGGTTTATGTGGCTCAGAGTATCACTGCTTCCCAGAAGGCCATTTACACACTGCTTCCTTTCAGCACAAATTGCACTTGATTACAAAACGTTTATCCTTTTTTCTCGCAATTATTATTTTAAAGTTGTACTACTGGCAAGGTTTTTCTCCACAAAATATATTGATGTAACTTCAAGTTTAATATTTTGTGACTACTTCCATCTTCAGACTCAGCTAGATTGCTTATAGGCTGTCCATATTAAGCAGCTTCGAAAGGAGACTTTGACCCATAGGGAGAAGTTTGAGCTGATAGCACCCAGCGTGACAGGCCTCCGGCCAGGCTGGCACACCCCAGCCACCAGCGGCCGTGCCTGCCAGTTTGTGTGGCCCTGCCTGTTTTCCCTAAGGGGCAATCTGAAGGGACAGCAGAGCAGAAGAGGGCATCACCTTGGCCTGCTCTGGAGCGTAGCTCCGCTTTGAAGTCATTGCTATACAGTCACCTACTTTGATTTGCCATATTAGAGCTAGATGTCATGTGCTTCATCTCCCAAATTCCCTCTCAAGGTACTCTCAAAAGTCAACCAAAGTGGTAGACAGGCATCTGCCTCAAAAACTCTGCAAAAAAAGGTTGAAACTCCAGATCTGTTTTCACAGAAGACTGAGGAATCGTTATTAAGTCTTGTCCCAACAGTTAGCTACTGACTTCAAAGCAAATTGGTTTTGTCAGCAGAAACTGATAGGTTTCATTTCGTTTGGTACAATCATAAATTGTGATAATGACAAAGACTGATTAAAAACCCCAGAATTTTCTAGACTCAGTCTAGTTTAGACATACTTTGTAAAGAATGAAAGAATATAAAAAATGAAATAAAGAATGAAACTGAATAAAATATTTCCCCTGACTTTTTAAACATGAGGAATACAAAAAATTATTTAGAAGGAAATCCATTACTTATTCAAAAAGATTCCACTTAAAACTATATAGAAGTTTGATTTTTAACTATCCTGAATTACAAATAAAACTTCATACTGCAATACCTAGGTGACAGTTGAGGGAGAAAAAGAAATCTGTTTTTATACTGCAGCTACGTGCGTTTGCAATGCTATTTACACCTTATCTATTTCACATGAGTAGTCAATCAATATTTTCACTACTGCTTTCTTGAGTCTTTCACAATGCAGCAAGTAAAGAAACGATAGCATTCTCCACATCACACCCCACAGGACTAAAACTTGTAAGAACTGGCAGCAGTTAGACACAGTGTTTAGTACTTAGAAACAATCTTAATTTAAAAAAAAACAACTTTTTTAAGAAGGCCAGACAAGTTCTTCCTTTAACAACTGAAGTGTACATAATTACTATTAAAATATATAGGTCACTACCTGAAATCTTTTAAAACTCATGTTATGAAGTCTGAAAAATTGCAATATACTTGCTACAGACAACCTGGGGTTTTCATATAGATTGTGAGTTTGTTCAATAATTAATTTTTCCTAAGTCATGGTGTCTTTGAGGCATTTCCTACGGGGGAGAGAAAAACAAACAAACACAACTCCAGTCTGGCGTTCTTCTCCAAAATCCTGCTAGTAGGGTAAAGTCTGGAAAGCTCACACTTATTGTTTTTTATATTGGCTTGTATTTTTCTATTAAACCCTTTGATATCTGGGCTCAGAACTTTTCAAACCCATTCTCCTTCTCAGAATCCCTACAACTGAAAATGAGACATTTACGTATATAAAATCAGCCCAGTATAGGCACCTACATGGTGAAACAGCTACCTTTACGCCTTCTAGAGAATACTGCACTTTAGAAAAGTATGTTGTTCTACAAAATTTAAAAGACTAATGATTAAAATGACAGATGTGAATAAAGTAATTTGGCAGACAGTTTTGAGCCAGGTCTGTTATTATCTCCCCACCAACACTAGTAACTAAAATTCAAAGACTTCATCCACCAACCATGCATTATTCCCTGTGCTCTTTGAGCAGTAACAGCCCAACACGTGTCAAAGACTAACATTTCCTTGGAAATTTGGTAAGAATTATGCTACAAAAATCTTTGTACACCATGACTAGATGTCATGCTGTGCACTTATGCTGCTTGCTACTTGACAAATATCACAGTGACGTGAATGGTTACTAAGACTGCTATACAAAAAAGAACGGCTTTAGGAAAGTTGCTGCTTTGCTTATTGTTACAGATTAACAAGATTCCGACTTGAACCTGTAATTGTTTGTTTAGGTAATACTCTACTTCTCCCTTCCTGGAGCTTATGGTTACTCAATGATGGAATTTTACTGATTCACAGAAAATTTTAGAGTATAGATATCACACCACCTTCAGCCTCATTTATAAGTGTTTGTTTTAGAGGCAGAAGGATATGTTTCTTAGCCAGCTGACACATTTTATACCAATAGAAAATACTCTGGATTTCTTTTCAGGGAAAAGTGTCTGTGCTGGTGTACTGAGAAAACACTCTGGAGTTAACAAAGCCCCGCCCACGGTTAGCAATAACATACTGGGCTAGAAAATCTAAAGATAAATCAAAGCTATATAAAAGCACATACACATTAATCTGTACACATTACTACATTGACAGTAAGCGCTTCAAGACAAGGATTCATTTTATTCAGAGTGCCTACTGTTGTACCTTTTAACATCTGCATTATCAGGGACCATTAGCTGCTAATAAAGAGGCTGTGAAAAAAATACCTAAGAAAAAACATCATATTGACAGCTGGCTTAAAACCACCACCATACAGCAGTCTGTACCCTCACCAGAAAATTTCAGGAACCACAAGTCAAAAATGGTTGAGGGTCTCTCTGACTTACCACAATGGCATTCTTGTTCATCAAATGCTACTAAAAGTAGAAAAAGTAAGTCAACCTAGAGTTGAACGGGTACATGTTGGGGTTTGACCTGCTGGAAAGCAGCTCTGTCGAGAAGGACTTGGGAGTGCTGGTGGACAGCAGGTTGACCATGAGCCAGCAATGTGCCCTTGTGGCCAAGAAGGCCAACGGTATCCTGGGGTGCATTAAAAGGAGTGCGGCCAGCAGGTCGAGGGAGGTTATCCTCCACCTCTGCTCCACACTAGTGAGGCCACATCTGGAGTACTGTGTCCATTTCTGGGCTCCCCAGTCTAAGAAGGACAGGGAACTGCTGGAGGAAGTCCAGCGGAGAGCTACAAAGATGATCAGGGGACTGGAACATCTCCGTTATGAGGAAAGGCTGAGAGACCTGGGTTTGTTTAGCCTGGAGAAGAGAAGACTGAGGGGGGATCTCAATAGTGCTTATAAATATCTGAAGGGTGGGTGTCAAGAGGATGGGGCCAGACTCTTTTCAGTGGTGCCTAACAACAGGACAAGGGGCAATGGGCACGAACTGGAACACAGGAAGTTCCACCTGAATATGAGGAAAAACTTCTTTACTGTGAGGGTGACAGAGCAGTGGAACAGGCTGCCCAGAGAGGTTGTGGAGTCTCCTTCCCTGGAAATATTCAAAACCCGCCTGGACGCAGTCCTGTGCCCCCTGCTCTAGGTGTGCCTGCTCAAGCAGGGGGGTTGAACGAGATGATCTCCAGAGGTCCCTTCCAACCCCTACCGTTCTGTGATTCTGTGAATCTAAAAAGAAACAAGCTTTTTACAGATTTTTTTAAGTGTTCTGCTCTCACTTTATATAGATACATTTACCAAAACTTTCAACTAACTGAACGACTAACTAATTTTGCTAACCTTTGATTAGGTATTGTATATATAAGGGCTGAACTGAAATCTGTTACTGCAAGAAAATGCAAGTTCCATTTTGGTCCTTCTCCAGAATATATGACACCGCGGCCAGAATTTTCCTAACAGCTGCCAAGAAAACTGTTCGCTTAGAGAGAATTGTGGTCTAAATAGATATATGGTAAAATTTGAAGGGACTTTAATTAATTTGCAAAACAGCCTCTGTACCATTTTAATGATCAGACAACTTGCTGGAAGCAGCTACATCCCTCATACATCTCACACAGTATCTGGTGTGACTAATTAGGTGGAGACTGCTATCAGAAGAGACTACTGCAGGAGCCTAATAGTGAACTCCAGTTTCACACATACATTTGGCGAAAAAGAAAAGCTGATTTTCATTGGTTTTGGAAGAAAGCTTCTGGTTTTAGTTCTGTTCTTGTAATCAAGACTACGAGCAAACAAAGAGCAAAGAATAAAAAAATCACTTGTTGGTAGGCTTTCCCTTTTTTCCCTTGTCCTACTGTCTGGCAGGTACCAGAGGACCATCAGGGAAAACATGGAGTTTACTTCTTTCACCTGAGATTCAAGCTAATCTGTGGGTAGTTCAAACTACACAGATGTAATGCAAAGCCAAGATTCGGCAAAGGAATAGTCAGCCTACATCCTGACACTCATGCATGTCACCCCAGAGTCAATGGGACTGTGGATACCCTTGCATCCGCAATGTATATCACGTGACATACCATTCAGCGGAACAATACCATTCACACTGGTTAGGAGCTGGTGCCCTTTTCAAGTGGGTTATCATTTAGCAGGATATTTAAGAGGCCAAATTTCAGTAAAGCCATTTCCTATTTTCACCACTCACTTACCTGTAAAACCTGCTCACCAGAACCTCGCTGGTGAATCCCATTCCTCCCCAAAACTGGAGACAGCTATCACTCACTTCACGGGCCAGACGACCTGCCTTTAGCTTAGCCATGGAAGCCAATTTTGTCACATCATTACCTTCCACATAGTAAGCTAAAAAAAAAAAAAAAAAGAAGCACAGTTATACACACAGTCACTGATCACAGCCTGCCTCTCTGCAATCACATCCCCATGTTCCTTTAGCCTGACAACATTCTTTGCATGAAAAGAAGCACATCTGGGAAGGCAGATGTGGGAGCTCACCAACGGCGCGGTACAGCAGCGAGCGAAGGAGCTCCAGTTCGGTTGCCAGCTCGGCCAGGCGGAAGTGCACGGCTTGGTTGTGCAGGACGGACTTGTCAAACACTTTCCGCTGGCGAGTGTAGTCAATAGTTTCTTGTATGATAGTTTCCAGCGGTGTCAGGACTTGAAGAAACAAAGCACAAAACACGACATCATTTTAGCCAGATCTGTTGTTTTTCTTCTTGTTAAAAAAGATAGGGTTTTTCCCATTGTACAAACAATACATTAGGTTTTCTAAAGTAAATTATTCCATACACTCAGTTTGGAGTGCAGTTTCAATTCTGAAAAATGTCTGGTATTTCCTTGAACCCTGAAGACCTCTTTATCCCTATTTCACCTGAGCCCCAAACTGCCGAAACTCAGATGAGAGTGAAGGAGGGTTGAGAGGAGGGAAGGAAAGTCATAAAGAGCAGTATGTAATGAGTATGTAAACTTTATCCTTAATGCCTCATCTGGGGCCCTGGCAAAAGCTTGTGGCAACTTCTGCTTTCCATGCTACCTATGTCCTGAAGGTCTGTTACAATCCTGAAAGAAAATCTGAAGGCAGACAGTGTGCTCACTGAGGAATCCTGTAGAAATGCAAGTTCAAGGAAGCTTTCAGGGAGAAGGCAGAAACCTATTCAGAGTTCAAAGAACAGGAACAGACTGCTTACTACGTCTGCTTTCTGTGATCAGGTCCCAGTATAGAAAGGAAGGGACTCACAGCCACTTTTAGTAAATGCTAAACAGTGCTTCTAAGAGAAACAGAATCAAAATAGGATACTGGATGCTGGAAGACAGGTGAGAGAGACGGCAGATACTGCTTTAAAGCAAGAGAACTAGTTCACTGCTACTTTGTGAGCAAACTTAGAGATACCCTGTTTTAAACAAGAAGAAAAGGGAAAAGCTTCTTTTCCAAGGCAAACCAGCCTTGAAGTGAAGGGCTAGGCTATCAGTCTCTTGCAGCTTAGCTAGGGTAACAGTAGATGCTGAACTTGTGGAGAATTGTGTTTGGCAAATGTGAACTCATGTCACTACGGGAAGCAGTAGGGAGCAGGAGTGTTCACAAATGCATCTGTATGAGAAGGGTCCCATTTTCTCTTTTCAAAATACGCATACCCAGATCCATTCACATATAGAATTTCATCCACAAAACTCTGAATCTGAAATGCAAAATACAACAATGTCCTGGACTACTACAAAATCCCTTTTCCCACCTGCCAGTTACTCAGATGAGACAGTTCCTTACCAGAGCCTGGTGTGCTTCCATATTCCTTTCTGCATCGCTTTCAAGATCACCTCTGTTCAAACTTCATCCCTATACTGCTCTCATATGCAGACTCTGCATCCCACCAATTGCCCCCCACCACGATCATTCACCAGCTCTCCCACGGAGCGCTATTTTTCACATGCTGTCTCCGCATTCCGTGAGCTGATCAGCTTTCTCATTCCTTAAATATTTTCCCCTCCTTTCTCAAACAACTAGCCTCAAAGCTTGTTTTTCAAAAGAGCATATACAACAAAGTCCTAATTTCTTCTATGTTAATACACTATACTGCCACCCTAATGCTGGTTTCCTGGACAGAAAAAATAAATTGCTGTTTTCAGGTACATCTCTTGTATGGAGGAATATCCCTCTTCTTCCAAAGGACCATGTAACACAACACTGTAGCACATATAACACTTAACAGCTTTTTCACTTGTGTGTCTACACTCTCCAGATTGAGAGATGCTAAAGAAGGAGCAAGAAGTGTCTAGGCACCTCTTGTCCCTTGCCCCCAAACTGATACCTGGGAAGCATACAGCTGGGTCTGAGCTGCTGGGAGGGAAACTAAACAGTACATGCCAGTGCTAGGAGAGCAGAAGGGATGTGGGAGGGATAAGGACAAGGGATTAGTCTTCTGTTGGTCTGTCAGAGCAAGGTGCTCCAGCATGGCTTGTGTGGTTCCCAGCATCTAGCACCAGGGAAGTAAGAGACAGGAAACGGCAGAGAGGAGGCAGGAGCAGGACCAGGTGGGAAGGAACAGAACAGCACCTGTTTAGGTCCTGCTTGCAAAAGGGCTGAAGATCATGAATGGATTTTGGCCCATCTTTGCTCAGGCTGTCACCACACATCAGGGCTGGGAGTGGGGAGCCTGAGAAAACTGCTCTCAGTGTCCGTCTCTCTGCTTCACTGCCTCCTTCCTGCCCCATCTGATCCTCCTGCTTCCTTAGCTACCATCACCGCCCTTCTGCTTATTCCTGGAACTGCCATTTGCAAACAGAAATAAACAAAGGAAATCTAAGGAGAGTCCTGGGCTGCATCAAAAGAAGCATGGCCACCAGGTCAAGGGAAGTGATTCTCCCCCTCTACTCTGCTCCAGTGAGACCCCACCTGGAGTACTGGGAGCCCACAGTACAAAAAAGACATGGACCTGTTGGAGAGGGTCCAGAGGAGGGCCACAAAAATGGTCAGAGGGCTGGAGCACCTCTCATGTGAAGAAAGACTGAGAGAGTTGGGGTTATTCAGCCCGGAGAAGAGAAGTCTGCGTGGAGACCTTGTTGTGGCCTTAAAATTTATATAGGGGGCTGATAAGTAAGATGGAGAGAGACTTTTTACCAGAGCCTGTAGTGACAGGACAAGGGGCATTGGTTTTAAACTGGAAGAGGGTAGATTTAGATTGAATGTAAGAAAGAATGCTTTGGGGTTGGAACTACGTGATCTTTAATGTCCCTTCCAACCCAAACTATTCTATGATTCTAAGAAATTCTTTATGATGAGGGTGCTGAGACACTGCAAGAGGTTGCCCAGAGAAGTTGTGGATGCCCCATCATTGGAAGTAGTCAAGGTCAGGCTGGACAGGGCTTTGAGCAACCTGATCTAGTGAAAGATGTCCCTGCCCATGGCAGGGGGATTGGATGCAATGATCTTTAAAGGCCCCTTCCAACTCAAATAATTCTGTGATGCTATGACTACAGGTATTTAGAGCAATGAGCATAGCTCTAACATGGCAAAGCTTAGCTGTGCAGCAAACAGCAATAAAATGCAGCACATGGTGAATGCCATTGACTGCCAAGAGCCTTCTGCAACATAACAGCATACAATACTTTGCCAGTCATATAAATACAGAGAAATGCCATTCTTAACAGTGGGACTCATTTTCTCTCTGAACTTCCCCCCACTCCCTGCCCCATATATTTGTTTCCTCTTTTGTCATACAATGTTCTCCACATCCTCAGACAAACTTGGCACCATGGGTTTCAATTGACAGCACATGCAGGAAATGTCACTCTAGGGCAGCCTAAGGAACACATGGTCTACCACACAGCCGAGAATTGTGAAAGCACTTGAAGTTGCCAGATGCAGAATAATCTTTTCCTCATACCTCCATCCAACTTATATTTTTCCACTTGAAACTTCTGCTCACTGTAAACACACTTTGCCTTGCTACATCTCCTCTCAGAACAAAAGGAAATTAGTATATTTTTCTTAGACTGTGGATGATCACTCTCCAGTGAGATGTACAGTGAGCTCCAAGCTGAGCAATTTGTCTCTTAAGGATGTGCCTTGCCAATGCAAAAGGAGCCGTCATCCTGCTTACTGGCCATGACTCAATGATGCTCATAAAACTGAGACTACAGGAGCAGATAGAAGTCATTAGAAAAGTGCCATTCTGCTCTCTCACACACACTGAATTCCCTCTTTGCCTCAAAGTTAAGCAATTCACAAAAAAACCTGTTTGCTTTCTTGCCATAGCAACATTGTTTTCCTGTAAGCAGTGCAACAGGTCCACAAATGGATGGTGTTTACCAAGTGTCACAACATAGGAGAGATATGTGGCAGCACTTCTCTTTCAATGGTGCAAGAAACACAGCAACTTTTATCAATACCTTTGATAACGTGTCATTTGGAAGAAAAGACCACACCTGTGACCAAATTTTGCAATCTGGGAAATTAGTTTTTCATTTACGTTTTAAATCTGTTTGACTGAAAACTCAGTTTAAAAGGAAATTAAAAAAAAAAAAAAGGTGAAGAAGGAAGGAAATTCCCCACACGTTCTGAAATCTGGCCACAAGAAGATAATTAACAAACAAAGAGAAGGCTGGAGCACATGATACTTGATACTAAACATACATAAAAACAAAAAAGAAAACCCCCCAAACACAACAAAACAAAACAATGCCCAAAAAGGAAAGAAAGAAAAGAATGGCAGTCAACTGCCTCTTCCAAGTTTTAAGAAGCAGTGAAAGAAAGCAAGGATGCCAGGACTGGTCCCTAAAATGTTTAAAAGCAGAGTGATCATTTTTCACTGTCACATGAATAGTCATGAATGGGGAAGGAACGAAAATGTCCTTCTGAGGGCCAGAATTGAGGACTAGGATTATACATGCAGACCTAATCACGGGACTACTGAAGGCACGTACATAGTTTTGCATATCTGAGCCTTCTGCAAAACACTTGTGGTTGAACATATGTAAAACCATTTGCAGGACTGGAAGTTAACAACTAGATGTCATGGTGTGACAAACCGCATCCATCACGCACGTGGCTCCCTTTTGAACGTCGATTACTCTTTTTTCTCGTTTACCACAATTGGTTACCTCTGAAGTTTGCAACTTGGCCCAAACCATGGGTCTTGTCCCTGCTCCCAAGGCTTTCATGCATTTTATATCAGATAGTGGATAACAGCAAAATCAGGGGGGCCAGCAAGGTATAACATACTGGCCACTGTGCTGCAGGAGGCAGCTCCCTTTCCCTTGGTAAGCTCCAAGGCTCTTCCTCCCTGATGGCCTCTGCCTTGGGGGGAGCAAAGATGCCCCTCCCAGACTGCTCATCCAGGGAGAGGGTTCACCTGCTCCTGCTGTGCTGTTCTGGGCTAAAAAAGGAATTGAAACCTGGTGTCCCACTTCCTGGCAGGGCACGGTGACTGCCGGGCAGTTGTGTAAGGCTGGACAGTACCAAGCTGCCAGTGGTTTTAACAGGAGTGATCTAACCTGCCAGGCTTTGCATTTTGATGCTGTCAGTGCGCGTCACTTTTGCCTTGGGCATGACTAATGCTGCAGGCTACTCTGCTGCCTGGGGATTATCACTGCAACCCAAAGTTTCTGATTGTTTTGCTTAACTGAGACTTCAAACTGAGCATAAAAATCAACAATGCACGTCCTTGCAGTCTGTGTATGCCTTGATTAAAGCAGGACCATCTCTCCTCCTTGCCTGAGTCTGCAGTGGTATCCCTTGCAAGTCTAACCTCCTGCTCTTTGCTAAAACTAGTCTCACATTTACTATTTATCTCAGGCTGAACTAAGAAATTTGGCCCAAACCAAAGATTTTTTTAAAGCATTTGAACTCTAAAATACTTGGTCTGGGATCAATCCACAACAGGGAGTGATTTCTTTATTTGGTGACTGAATCAGAAAATCACTTCTTGGAGTTCCCAATTCCCCAGCCACATGCAGACAGTAACAGACAGGGTATGCATAGGAGCATGAATATGGTGAGATTATTTATATAACCCTGAAATTTAGAGAGGACCAATCTTCTTACAGTAAACCACATTATATTTAAGCTGAAGAAGCAAACACTGTGGAGTGGTGGGGAAGGTTGGAAGGCTGAAAATGGTCAATCCAGACTTGGATCTGGTTACCTGGAATATCCAGGTAATCAGAATATCTGTATAACTCAAATATGTGGATTTGAGTACGGCCTGAGTTCAAAGTAACAGGAACTCTGTGACAGCATAACTTCAGGGAAAGGAATTTGGTGCTGTACCACTTATGTCCAAAGTGTACAGAGGCAAAACAGATCTGCAGAACAAAGCTCTTATATCCTGTAAGAGCCACTTCTTTGCACAGCCACTAAGTTAATTTTCTAAAAACCAGGATAAACACCACAGCTTACAGGAACAGTCACCATCCTTCTATTTTGTGCCAGTATTTTGATAGCCTTTGTACTATATTTGTAGTAGACATAACATGATGCCGTATTTTATCAGCAGAAAAGCATCAAGAAAAAGAAACAGGGCAAAACCAGCTTCTGCGATGCCACACAAAATACTTTCTATTTCAAGTTTTCCTACAGAAAGGGAATGCTGTCTGCATCCGGGCTATGACAGATTTCAAAAACAGATTGTAAGAGGTCATTGCAGTTTACAATAAAAGGAAAGATGCTGTTAGTCATGCGAAGGGTGACCTGTGCCCCTCCCCGGCCCCAGAAGCACAAACGATGACTTACCAGTGGCTACTGCCCACAGCCGCTCTTCTTGGAATTGCAACATCTGATATGTAAAACCGTTTCCTTCCTCACCGATGAGGTTTTTGCTGGGGACTCTTACGTCTTCAAAAAAGATCTGAGCTGTGTCTGATGACCTCATGCCCAGTTTGTCTATCTTTTTAGCAATCTGAATGCCTGAAGAAAAAGGCGTATTAGAAAGGCCACAAAAAAGTAGAAGTGCTATGTACAAGTACAGCATTTTAAGAAAGCAAAGTTTGCAGATATGAAAGTATGTGCCAAGAGTACAGTGAAACCTACCTTTAGGAAAAACATAACAGTATTCTGGAATTTAAGAGTAAAATGGCCCGCAACCTGTTTTTAAGAGTTTTTCCATTTTATTTAACTAGCAAAAAGGAAACTGCAATTGTAAAGGTCCTACTTTTCGTTATATCCCCAAATAATAATTGTTCACTAGTAGTAATAATCTTACTTCATGAACGTCTTGAAACAATGCGATGGTTATATTACATTTGATTTTTAGTGCACTATAATAAAATGCTGGAATTCAATTAGCAGTATTTGCTGAGTGCCTGCACTGCTGTGAAACAGTAGAGAAATATTTAATAATGACAAAAACAAAGCTATGTTTTAAGCTGCAACTATGTAATTTCATCTCCTGGAAGTCCTCTTCCTTCCCTCTCTTACACATTTATCCTCCCCTTTCTAGCCTATCCTGATTTTTTCTGGTACCTGTAGAAGAGAGGTTTTTAATCACACCACACTGCTGCTACAAACACCCAACAATTCCATAGACTCCAAATTTTGTTAAAGCTATGTATTTTATGACTGCCTACAAAATATTGTTTAGTTCATCTAAGTAGTCATAGAAGGGTTCATAATGATCACTATTCACTCATCTGAGTTTTCATGAGGACATGCTTGTGAAGAGGGTTTGTATCCCCACAGACCTCCCTACACAGCACTGATTCTGACCTCACAAGCAATGGTCTGTTGGAAATAAACCCAGTTCCTTTGGGTTTGGCCACGTAAGAATTCAGCTACCCAGTCACACTGGGTAGGACTCCTTCCTGTTGTTTGTTTTTCCCTAGCTACAGGTTCTTTCTTGCTATTGTTCAGATGCAAGCATGGCTTACCACTGTGCCATGAGACTTTAACACACATCCACTGATTTTTTGTGGCAACTCCCTTGTCTTCAGTTTTTACCTCCTCGTTCCTCTGGGGCTAATGCGAATATTCAGGATGGAAGTCAAGAATGTTTCACAGGTAAACTGAGGCCAACAACCAGGTATGAGGATTTGTGCAAAATATGCTGATTACATCTGCCAAGTCAATATATGTAGAAAAACAGTCCTCCAAATTAGCATCTATCTCTTTGCAGAAGATCAAACATTTTACGACCCACATACATGGTATTCTAACCAGTTTTGTGATGAGGAGGTATTCTGGTAGTATTTTCCTCTTTTTTCAATCCTCTACCACTCTCTAACATGGCTTTGTAGGAGTTGGTTGCCGCATAGATTGTTGTGGTCCCTCTCTGTACTTGTTTGTACCTTGCTATCATTCATGGCTTTCACTGAACATCTCTTTCTGAACTAACATAGACATCTCAACTTCTAACTTCTACTGACAGGAGGCCTTCAGCCATGTGAAAATTATTTTTGCAAGCAGAAGTTGGCAATCATTCCATTCAAATTCACTCTCTCCAGCTGCACTGAATAAGGTTATGGAAAGTTTCATTTCTCTGCAGAGAAATACTGACACTATTTCCAAGTGCCAAGACTGCTCTTAGAATAAGGTCCATGAAGACTTTCACAGCTTTCACGCAAGATTTTTCTCCACCAGCCAATCTATAAACAGATTATGTGTTAGGAATACTTGCTTTGATATGTGTTCAACGCAGGAGTAAAATCAGGACAGCTGTATAAAAATTTTGATTCTTGGATTGAAAATTATCCAGCAATTTGCACCCAGTCATGCCAAAAAAGCATTTGTGGTTTGTTTCTGTATTAAAATCAGAGCTAAACGAACACACATGGAACCATTTACAGGCTCAAGTGATTTCTGGAACATCTTTTTCTGTTGCAATATTACTGCTTTGTTTCTTTGAAAGTCTCAGAGATCATGTCTTCAGTCTACTTCCAGCTGCTCTTATGCAATCACTGCTCCTCACCCATAGGAAGATGCACTTACTGCTCTTATTAGTGAGTGGTTTACTAAGGATTCTGCTGGAAAAGTGCAACTGCTGCCAGTTCTTTATATTGCTAAATCAATCCTGTTGTGTACTTCCCCAGATCCACATGCAACTATTGAAGAAAGCTCTTACAGGTTTGGTTAGAGGAGCTAAATATGTTAATGATTTCTATCCCTACTTCTTCCAGACTGGGTTGCGTGTTCCAAGTTTCCTGAACCCAGCAGCATCCCCACTTTGCTGTGCCTTACCAGTTTCACTTGCTCTTAGATTAATTGATGTTTCTCATTCAGAAGGAGGCCAAACTGCATCAGCCTCATGTAGTGCCCCCTCTGTAGTTAGCACATGCTTTACATTTTCTCCTTCTTCTTTTTGAAGACAATGAGACATAATCATCTCTGGCTACAACATGAGCACCAAAATCTTTCTTTACTTAGTTATTATCTTCATTCTCTTCATAAGGGGTACTATTACTAAAAATTACCAGCAGCAGTAGAAATCATCTGCCCAGATAACTCCTGGAGTTTGTATTAAATGAATCACAAGCCAGCCAATAACACACAAATCTCAATCTAGCAAGGCCAAGTGTCTGACTTACTAAAATCACTCTAACAGAGCCATTTGTGCTACTTGCACCAGTACCACTGAGATGGATTGCTATATCTCTTCCTGGGCAGTTCTTCCCAGGTGTCTTTGATTTTTCATTTCCTCCCACTCCTCCAGCCTTCTGACAATCTCTTTTATTTCCTGTATTCTATCTTGAGAGAAAGGCAGTCGCTCTCTCCTGACACCATTTAGTGCCATTACAAATGAAAAGAGGCACATTTTAAACTGCAACCTGAGAAACATGCTCTTTTCCTTTTCCTGGATGCTTATCTCTTTATTATCTCCTCCTTGCAATCTACCCTAGCGCTATCTGAGGACTCAGAGGACAAACCAGCACACAAATAGTTACCAGATTAGGGCTGCAAGCCATTTGTGTATGTATCTTACACACAGACATTTTACAACTTGTTAGGTTATCTTTCATCATGTAAGAAATTCAGCTTTTTTTTTAAGACATCGTTAGTATGAGTAGTATTCACCCAATTTGGATATCTACTGTGAATCCACACTGCCGTTATCCAAATTCCCTTTATAAGAAATGTATTCAACAGTGTCTGTCAAATCTAGACGATTATTTGCTTCACCCCAGAATAGCCACTGTACACACCTAAAGATAGAAGAAGCAAATCCTACTTCGTATCTCCAATAAACTACCAGTAGCTGAAGGCAATAATAATTTGCTTTCAGACTTGTATCTTTTTTTTTCTTTTTTTTTAACCATCACATTATACAAGTAAGAAACAATTAAGATTTTTTGTGAAAAATGCTGGACTAGTCTCTCATGTCCTTCCAGCTGCCAGCAAGGAATGAGTTACCGCTGCACCATGGATCCCTTCCTTACCCTGCCATATGTCTGACTAACTGCTGCAGTCACCAGCCTATAACACACTCATTCTCCACCGCACTCATTCTTGAGCTTTGACACACAGATATCTATGGACGCTTGGTAGTGCATCACTACCAAGTGATGTCCTCCAGACACTTCCTGTACAGTCTTGGTCTGCTGCCTTCCAAGCAGCACAATCTTTGGCAGACAGACATCCTTAGGATGTACCAAAACAGCTGGAGCTTCCTCCTCACATCTGTGTCAAATGGCAGCCTTTTTCATACTTTTCCTCTTTGCCTTCCTGAAAAAGCTCATTTCTGATATGACCCACCCACTGAGCACAATCAACCATCTTAATACTTCATTTCAAAAGGTCACCAATCTTGGTACAGTGACCGTTTTGGAGGTCAGTATCTGTATCACACAGAAGAATGAAAACATATACACTTTGAGGAGTGCAATTTTTGTTTCTATGAAGACTTCTACACTTCTGCAGATCAGCAGTGTAGCAATTTTTCTACTCAAAATCTATTTATGGCAGGTGAAGAAGGTCTGTGTATAGGCTGTGTGACCTAACATCCCCCACCCCCCAAAGGTACAACGACTCGCATGTCTTTTTGCTTATTCCAAAGTGGCTGAAAACCTCCAAGTCATTTTCTGTATATTTGATCTGCCTCTAACTGTGGGTTGGCTGCTTTGTTGTTTTTGAAAAACTGATGTCAGAGTAGTAGTACTGCATTTGCACTCTGACCGTTTCATGAAAAATCACTAGGAGGACTTCATGCAGATTGGTGATACGTGAGTTTACCTGGAAATTCAGGGAGATTCTGGCTCTGAGTTACATGTTCGCTCATCACTTATCAATAAGGACAATGTCCACAACTAGTGAAGCAGCTCAGGTCCATCTTCTGTGAGCTCCCATTCAAAGTCTGTCTTGCATGAGCAGAAGTTGTAGAAACTCACAACCCACTCAGAACTTGCTTAATTCCAAAGGCAACACACTTGCTTGACATACTCCATACTGAAATTCACTTACAAGACACTCCCTTAAGCAGCCCTCATCACCCTCTTTTGCAACATTGGAGACTTGGGTTTTGTTCTCAGTCTGATCCATTAAGTGAACATATTGACCTTCACTTCACTGCTATGGTGGTGCCCCTACATGTGAAATGCTGATGAGTATGCAAAATACTCTGAACCGAATGAACAAAAAAGCCAGTTTTAATATTTTATATTAATATAAAAATAAATGTAATAAATAAATGAATATACATTATCTATTAAACAGATATATATTTAAAATGCATGTTTAAATATACTATACATTATATATTAAATAATGCATTACATAATTTTTAAAATATTAAAATAAGTGAAAACCGAAAAGGTTTAAAAACTTTTGAACAGGTGTTAAGACTGCAAAAGGTCCCTGCCAACATAACCTTAACTGTATCCTCTCTGAATTATGTCCTTCATGCATACAGCACATTATTGCTGCAAGGTCTGCAGACTACTCAGGAACAGACATCGTGTGGACAGTACCACTGAAACTTGTACCCTTAAATCAAGTTGTATTTCTTCAACGTCTTCACCCAAATTACTAGTCTTCTTCAAAAACAAATCCCTGCTTCCAAGATCTCTGAAGCTTTCACTCCAGCCCACATTTAACTCACAGACTATTTGTGTAATTTAAAATGATAATGGCCCTGGCAAAAAGATCCCTTTGCAGAGCACAGCCATGAAGCACCCTGAGTATGCCTACACTTCTCTTCTTCATGGCCACCAGGTTGGGTGGTAGAGGATCGTTACTGGAGGAAGATCGGGACCACCCACACAATACAATCACAGTACAGCATTGCATCCTTCTAGTATTCAATACAGCTGGTCAGTTAACCTCCCCTAATGGAGTCAGATACTGACCATGGGCTTCTGGGAGGCAGGTGTTGGCATATGGGATAAGACTGTTTTGGGAGGTATTTCCCATATATTTCTCAAGTTCAAAATCTCTAAACGCTTTATCCTTTTATTTTCACATGTTTGAGAATCACTTTCAATATTCTCCGAAGAAATAAGACAGCAAGCTTAAAAATACTTCTCCATTGACTGAAAAAAGAAGTATATATTCTGTTCCCCAGTCCTCATACAAAACAGGAAAGAGTAACACTATTTTGGAAAGATAATTCAAGAACATTTTACATATAGTTCATATGTAGCAAAGATCTATGTAAATAGAGCAATATGTTATTTATTTTGCAGACTGTTTGCATCTTTATGCCTTTTCGGAACAGAAAACCAAGATAAAAGTTTTGTGGAACTTCTCCAAAACTAAACGACACTGAATGTTGTAACTTTCAAAAAAAAAAAAAAAAAAAAAAAAAATTGGCTCTATTTTAAAGATTTCTTTGAGGCATTAATTTTGCCCTTGGCATTGACTTGTCTATTCATTCTCACAGAAGGTTATGAAATATTCCCATGCAAATGTATCTGAACAACTTTTATAAACTTATTTTTGGTAAAAAGGACTCTCCAAATAAAATTATTTGGGAGTCACAAGCTGAAGTCTGCAAAATATTTAACTTCCTTCTTGTTTCCTCTTGTCCCCTACTTTTTTGTGGAAGTGTGCAAATGCATTTCAGAACCAACTTCGTATGACAGTGAAACACCTAACGTAGAAGAGCATTTATGGGTGCAGCCCTGTCTGTCAAACACCCTTCCTTCTTGCATTGGGCATACACAAACACACCAGTGAAATCAAATTAAAAGAGTTCGGTGTTATTACCAGGTAGATCCATTGGCAGACATATGAGAGATTTATTTCGATGGGGAGGTCCTTCACTAGTGTTTGCCAGCAGGCACATCCAGTCCGCTTGGCATCCAGACGTAGTCCACATCTTACCACCATTTATGACATATTCATTGCCTTTTCTCACAGCTTTCGTCTTGATACCTATTTCAAAACATAAGAAATGAAGGGTTATTCTTGTGAAGAAGGGATAAGCTGGTTCCTGTACAACTGGCAGAGTCATTCCCTTGCTCTCAGATAGACAACTAATATTTGGTTCTCCCTTCACACCCCCAAGGGCTCTAACCCTTCCAGGCTGCACAAGACAGACCCACCTGGACAAGTGTTGGAAGACAAGCCAGGGAAACCAGACCACTTCATTCACCCTCCTTCAGGTGGAGTCTTCACCCCAGTGGATGAAAGCAGAAAACTTTCCCTAAGTAAATTTGGTCGTCAAAAACTTGGGCCAGAAATATTTCAGTCTGAGGTAATCTATTACCCGTTTCTGTTATCATGCACATTAGTCACTGAGGATGCCATTAATTTCAGAGTCCTGATTTAAACAAACATAAGCCCAACTATCTGTATAGGAATGAAGATATACGTACATGCACTTCCTGCATGTTCTTGGTCAGAATGGTGTAATAAATTCAATCCTAGTAAACTTTCAAAAGGCCAAATCTAAATGCTAAGAATGTCTGTACGTGAAGGAGTTATAAACAGCAATCTTATTTTCATCCATGAGTGTTCACCTCATGCTGCAAGCAGCCCTAGCTGCAACAGACAGCCGGAGTGAATCATTAGTTATTATTTACACTCCAGCAGAATTTCCAAAGGGCTGGCTTCTTTCTCCTGCAATTGAACTTCTTCAACTAAAACCCCAACTGAGGAAGACGCTCCAACAGATATAAGTAGACAATGGTATAAGAGAACCCTACGACACCCGTAATAGCACCTGTAAATTAGATGAGACTATAAAGTCCATAAGAGCCCACCTACTGGGGGAGGCAGTAGACTTGGAGGGTAGGACTCAGACACCAAGTGGAGTCAGCTGATTATACCTTCATACACACCCACCTCAATCTGCACGTGAACCTTCTTCCCAAAGGCTCTAAACATAAAACAAAGCAAAACCAACTAACTGATCTTCATTTACAGGATAAACTGGGACTGAGGTCAGCATGGCTGAAAAAAAGTCTCGTTAATGAAGGAACTGGGGAAAAAATGATGGGAGGAAATTGTGTAAGACAAGGGAATATTGGATATTGCTATGGCTAAAGGAATTTACAAGCAGATAATGATGAACAATGAGGGAAAGAGATAGTACTAATGTGGATAAAAACAGCAGCCATATAACTATTCAGTCAATGAAAGGACTATGGCAAATCTGTCCAAGAGACTTGATATGAAATCTGTATAATAATGAAGGCCAACAAACTGAAGGAATCTAAAGTACTGATGCTCATAATACATGGTCACGGAGACTGGACAATCATATACATGGAGACTAAATAATAAATGAAGGACACACAAGAGCTGGAATAAGAAACATGACACTGTACTGAAGTAGCGTGAAAAGGATGGGAGCATACACAGTGATTTACATCACACATCCCTTTGTTGTGGAACAGCTACTGAAGTGATTAGATAGAGGTCCCATGGAAGGTCTGTAGAGGAACAATGAGCACTGTCACGTTATCACAAATATAAACAGTTCTTGCAAGCATGGCGTCACAGAATACGAACCACCCAAATACAGATTAAAGAACAAATGCCTTACTAATGGGAATGTTCAAGTACTCCCAGATGTGACGGTTGACAGTTTGCTTCAAACACTTGAGAAACAACTACCTAAAATCAACTTATGAAGAGCTGATTCTCTTTAACTTTAATTAGAAGAAAGATGATCAAGGCAGTAAGTAAGTTTTATGTTTAAAATGCAGCAGGCTTTGACAACCTACTTAACAATTTACTAAGTGGACTCAGTCTTAGGGATATGGCTATGAAGATAATTTGGAATATTTGACTGTAATTATTGTCCCTGATAGAGCATAGCTCTGGGGAAAGGCTACTTCAGTGGGTGCACCATAATTCATTTTTGGCAGGTCCACACCACTGGCCCTGTAGGACCGATAACAACTTACAGAGCATGCCATTGAGGGCCCCTTCTAGGAATGGTCACAAGGCATTATCGAAAGGCACATGATACAGCTAATGCCATATAAGCAACCAGGGCTGGTCACTTCACCATTCAAATCACAACATACTTAAGCCTGAAGTCGTCTTCTCCACTGTGCTCTTGAGTACAGCCATGCATCTGAACAGATTTGACAAAAAGCAAGGTTGGCTTCAACTTTTAAGGTCAATATTATGATCAAAGATAAGCAACGCGCATTCTTAAAGTAAAAAATGAAGAACACATATCTGGAATTTACATCACCAGCACAGGGGAAAAAAACACAAACAAACTTGCATGAAATAGCTTCAAGTCTAACTGAATGAATAATCACTTCAAAAAAACAGAAGATGGCCTACAGGAAAGGAAAGAGATTAATCATTGAAGTAAGCCACAGTTCGGAGGTCAGAAGTTAAGAACTGCCACAGGTCAAACTAAGTTAAATCTTGCAGATGAAAACCAACAAAATCGAAGAAGATTGAGGCAGCAAACTAGAATACTTCAGCTGCAGAAATGAAAAGAGAATGAGAAAAAACATGAAGCATATAGAGGATGCCTCAAAACTAAAGACATATTTCACATAAGATTACAAAAAGATTCACAATATAGCTGACAAAGCAAGACATCTAGAGGAAGGACTGTACAGAAATTAAAATTAGTGAAAACAGAGGTTGTTGGTTTTGGCAATCTGCACAGCCTCAGAATACATTTGGAAAGAAAAGAGAATTCAATTTACCAGTGGTATCTTATTTAAAACCAACCTGATTTGTCTATTAGGAAAATAGATTTTCTAGAGAAAAGCAGAACAGGAGAAATCCTGTTGGACTCAAGCAAACTAAAATTGATGCTACTAGGAAACTATGAGTTACAATTTTGAAAAAATAAGAATTAGGACAAAAGTGGAAATGTGGGTAAGGAACTTTGCAAAGGGGAAATTGCATCATGTTGCATTAAAAGAGGAAGTGCTGATGTGCAGGGAGGGTACTATTGGAGCTCCTCCTTGGATATCAGCCTTTGGACAAAACCTATTGAATATTTTCATTAATGATCTTTAATAGAATAATAGGAATACACTAATGAAATTTGCTGGCAACACAAACTTGGGAGACATCACCAACACAGACAACTGAGGTATCACCCAGGAAGAAAGGAATGATCTTGAGTTTTCAAATTCAACATGGCAAGTACAAGTACTTAGGCACAAAGTAATAAGAATGATTGCTGTACCTTAAAATGTTTCAATAGCAAACCACTAGTGAAGATGATCTGCATCGTTCATCACAAGATTCACAAGCCAGCAAACTGTTGCGTAACATTTCATATTGGAGGGTAATATTTCTACTAGGGTTGGAAAAGTATTTGGGCCATTATAGACACCATATGCAATTTTGGTTTTCCATGCTCAAAAAAGATGACCTAAACCCAGAAAAGCAGAAAGACTGGATTCTACTGAGACAAAATGGGGCAATATATCTATGTTGAAGAGATAGACATGAACAGGGATACTTGGTGCAGTTGCCTGGAAGACATAACTTGAAGAAAGAGGAAGTGTCTTCCATGATGGGTTCTTACATATCTTCCCCCAGACTATCAGCAAAACATTACACAAATTGCAGAATAGTAGTGAGACAGAATAAGACAAAATCATTAAAACTGACGCAAATGTTTATGATTTGTGGTACCAAGAATCCTGAAATTAGAGACACTTTCTATACCAACTGTCTGTACTGTTCTGCTTCTTAAGTCATCTCTGTGCTAGTTTTGGTCAATACTTTTTTTCTGTGCTAGTACATGGTCAATACTATGTACAATATACAACAACTACATTTGTAAGCAGACAGGTGCTCCTTCAAATTGACTTGAAATTTATATTAGACTAATATACACAGTCCTTTTTGTTCTGTTGAATTTTGAATAAATAAATTCCAGGCACCTTTCACTTCTCATGTGGAGAAACACTTTTTTTTCTTCTTCTGTGTTCGCATCACCTTCAGTAATTTTGGACCTGGTAGAAGAAAATGCTAGAGATACCTTACTCTGTGTCATTCTTCAGTTTAAAATATACCAGCTCACATGGCAGAAGCATGTCCCCAAACTTCACATGTGAATAGTTGGTATGCTTTACTACCCCTTCACTTATCTAAGAGAGACAAACATCCCTATAGCATGAGAAACTAAAGGAAGTATCAAGTGCAGTTTAACACGGTTCAGTCTACTTTAAAGCTGGGCCATCTGGAGATAGTATGTTCTTTCTGACTCGTGCAAACCAGTGCTACTCAGAACATAAGCTAGTGCTGCTCCTGCCTAAGCTGTCCATTTAATTACCCTTTAGAAGCACTGTAAGCTGGTTTCTGGATTTATACCAGCGATCACATCTTCCATGACAGGTGAAAAAGTATAGTCATTTCATCCTACAGTCTGGATTCATCAGATAATCCTAGTCCAAATTTTTCTTTAACTGTATTAATCAGAGTGTATCATATCAATTAAACTAGATGATAGACAACATGCAGCTAAAAGAATATTTATGTTACTTATTATCTGGAACACTGCATCAAAAAATTAAAATCATATTTAGAAAGTTCTGATAATCATCTAATTAAACTAGAGAGGCATTAATTAAAATAAATGATGCTGTATTCCCTACATTAGCAAAATTCAAGTTTCATATTCTTTTAATGAAAAACAAGTCTATAAAAATTATGGAATTTTTCTTACGAGCAAAATCAATTAACTAGGAAGGAAAACAGCAATGGGTCATGCAGGAAGATTTAGTCCCATTATTTCATATCCCCATTAACTCTTTTGAAAACTACCTGCTGCACCCTCACTCTAACACTGAATAATTATCTATTTGTTATGAGAAAACATCATGAGTTTGGTCAAGGAGACGGACATAGGACTCTGCTGATCAAAAAACTTCTGTCAAACTCGGTGGTTTTGTCTGCAGGAAGATGTTGTGTCAGTAATTTGTAAGAGGACGATGTGTTCAGTTTAGCTATCCTGTGTCCAGCAACAAAGCCTCTAAAAGTGGTTTATTGTCATTCCCTTTTTACTGAAGTCCATGATTCATAGTCAGATGAGATATCTTTTACTTTTTCTACAGTATCTGTTTTAATTTAATTGTTCAAATTATCTATTGCCTCAGGCAGTTCAGCATAATAGTTTCATCTGTCCATGTTTTTAAACATATTCATGCACTACAACAAGAAAAATATTTGCATGCAAATTATCTGAATCACAAAGGTAAGAGATTTGACATGGCAAATTTTTCATTAGCTCTAAGTAAAACAATCACCAGTTCAGAGACATTTTTGCTGCACAGGAATGACGGAAGGGGCCGAGGTGAGGTAAGAATGAGTGAGAGGAACCCACTGTGAAAATGATGCCATCATTTTCAGAATGGACTAGCTCTGCAATTTGCCCACGTTCAGCGGAGAGGTCTGTTTTAAGGAAGTGCAAGTTTTAGTACAGCTGAACAGGCACACCCCTATCATGTACGTCTGTAGGTTTGCACAACTGACAGTGGCTGTGCAACTACAGGAGGTACTGAAGTGCTCCTTGCCAGCGGTGAGCTTGGACAGAACAGGGGAGGCAGCAGCAGGACAAACACTAGGAGAAATCCAGGGCCAGCATGACAGCTGCATATTAATCTGTTGTGCTCAGTTTATACAGGGTTATAGGTATTGATTCACTGACAAATACATTCAATTTGATTGCTTTTGGATGCATCAGAGGCATGCGTTACTGCTCCTGGAATATTACTTTTTGGCCTCACTGCACCAGACTTTCCTTCCTTTGTATTTCTTAGAAATGATAGTGGCAAAGGGAAGGGTCAGGGTAACCAGATTCTTTCCATTAAAATACCAGGTTATCCAAAATTGGCAATTTGCTAAGTTAACTTACTTGCGACATCTGACCCGGCTCCAGCTTCACTGATTCCCAAGCAAGCCACGAAATCTCCAGCTATAGTTGGTACGAGGAACTGTTTTTTCAACTCATCAGAACCAAACCTGCAACAATATAGTGAAAAAGATAGGATATTAAAAGCTTTTGAAGGTAAACTTTATTTACAAGTTAGTAACAAATTTTGTTCTACCCACACAGTGATCCATTTTCCTATGACTAAGTAAAACCTGTCCCAGAGCCCTCCAAAGCTATGATTCAGAGCCTTCACCAGAAGTGCAGCCACAATCATTTTAAACAAGGTTTTTACAAGTATTCAAGCATCTTAGTCCCACAGAAACATGTGGTCTAGATGCCCAAAATCTGACCTTTAAGACTGTTGTTTTGAGAGCTATCAGATCTAAATAAACACAGTACTTGGAGTTTCCCCCCAATGCTCCTGCACCAGTCTGCAGTCAGCCAGGATGGAGGACCTGCTCTCTGCATATCTTCTGATTTTGCACCAGCTCTCTGCCAGGTTTTAGTGGTGACTGAAAAGTGCGATGGCCACCCTCTGCAAATATCTTTATTTACATTATTAATATTTCACATATGCATTTAAATCACACAGTGAAATCCATTAGTGCTTCTTCCCAGCCGTTCTTTTAGTCCCCACAAAAATAAAAAGGGAAACAGCAAAATTGTTGATGGCATTTTAACACAAAAAATTCACTTGACCATATTTCAATTCAGTTAAGAGGCACCCTCTTTTTTTCCAATGTTTAGCTGCTTTCATCGATTCAAAACATGGCCCATCTCATTTCATGGTTGATTTTGTCTTGATTAACATTCACTGATTTGGTCCTGCAGCATGAACGGAGAGCTTGTGGTCTAGTTCTTGAACCTCTCTTGTGCTAGACTGAAAGATTCGTTGGGTCATGAGATGTCTCTTCTGTGAGCAGAAATGCATAAAAGTCAAGTTCCCTCTCAGCCTCTTCTTTGGTATGAGGATTCTCAGGTCAGCATCTTCACTCATCTCCTTAGGCTCGCTGGCTGCCTAAGCAGGCTGCCAGTTACCTGGGCCCTCCTAAAACACCGTCCCAGTTCTTCCAAAGGAGTGATGCCATTTTAGCTAAGACTCTGACCCTTCCCTTCCACTCCAACCCTGACACAAAACAGTCAAAGGACACGGGACGGCCAGAGAACAGACTGGGAGCTGGCAGACTCTTTCACTTTTTGCATACAGGGAGCTCAATTTCTTGTCCTGTCCCTGCTGATAATCATGGCAGCGATCCCAAATAAATACAAGAAGCAAGCTGGAGTGTTTACTCCTTCCTCCAGCATACTGGGACAAAGTCCCCTGGTCTGTCATGCGGTGTACTTCCCCCCCCCGCCCCCGCTTTTCCTTGGGACATGATCAAGTACGGCCAGCTGAACATTCATTAGACAAAAAAACCCAACCAACAACATGAAAATTAGATTATGAGAGGAGCTAGCAGGGATTTTTGGCAATGCTTTCTGATGCTTAGAACTTTGCCAACCTTTAGTTATTTCAACAAAGGATTTCCATGACAAGAACTTTCCTCAGAATATTTTTGGTTTGATATCTTTGTTTGGTTTAAGTTTCAGAAAACAGTTCAGCTCTTCCCAAAAATGAGGCTACAGAAGAAGTTATTTTGCAATTAAAAAAAAAAGTCTGGCAACACTATCTTCAGAAGATCGTGGGTCTCTACGTCTTGCAGGAAGGACATGAAGCTCAGCAAGCAGCTAGCTATTGTGTTAGAAATGTGCTGTTTCTGTAAAATTCTACCCATCTTAAATGCATCCCAGAAAAATCTCAGGTTTGCAAAAATGCAATACCCACTTTTTCCCAACTCCAGAATTAGAAAATTCTGTTTGCAATGAGATCACACTCTGGCTCAAGACAGACCAGCCTATGTCTGCTCTCTGGGCCAGGGCCATACCCCAGAGCATAGTTTCCCATGTGATTAACTGTGCAGCCTTGGCATCGCTCTAAAATATATTTTCATGCACGTGTGTATGTATACACATACACAAGTCTACAGTCAATAAACCAGAGCTTCTTGTTGATGCTGGGTAACCCAAAAGTTCCAAGCGTGAGATTCTGACACATTAATGGTTGCATGAAAGTGATCCATCCTTTCTTGCTCCACACTTTACAAGTAATATTGGCAGAATGTCATGAATACAAACATAAAAATGACAATGGTATACAATCTTGTAAATGGTGAGTAAAAGGAAGATAAAACCCTGGCAAAACACAGATGTAAGAACACTTCCCTTGATCCACATAGTTGTGTTTATGTGCTCTGCCAATTAGAAATTTGAAGTCACCTTTATTCATCTCAAATATACATAAAAATCTGGTTTCTGACACATTAGATTGCTAGATTGAATGAAAATATGTCTACCGCATATCACTATTCTGACTTAATTGGGCTGATAATCATCTTAGTAGAACCGCAGAACTTTTTCACCTTTGTTTCCTCTGCTTCTGGGGGAAAAAGCTGAACTGAAGTGAATTAATTAAATTAGTAAGGAAGTTCTGAGTAGAACTGACAGATACACTACAGTATGATACACTATTAAGGACAAATTGAAATTCTGAATATGCACAGCTGCAGGCAGTTCTAACACAACTCTCGGCATTTGGTCAACCCAAGCTTTCTTGCACTCACACATTCGAGCGCTATTTCACCACCAAAGCAACCAAAGCAAAAATAAAACAAAAAAAAGTTTTCAGATGATCTATGCGTAGTATCTCAAAGATGACACAATGGTTTACACATGGACTTCCTAGGCATAGAAAGATTTCCTTTAGGCAAAGAAGAGGGTAACTCTGATCTGCTGTCACTTTCCTTCATACATACTAGCAAGAGGTGAATTTCTCCCAATTCTCTTTCTGTTCTGCTCCTAGACTCAAACTATTAATAATGCAGTAGCCACATGCCACACTTTTGCTTCAGTGTAGTCCTGCACAGGCATCCTACCATCTGATGTCCAGGTTCAGATTAGCAGCATGCCTTGGATCTTCGAGATACAGGAAAAGAAGCAAGAAAAAAACAAAAGGGAAGATATGCTCTTTACAGGCACAGAAAGGGTTAGAAATGAATGGTGAACAGCAGCAAGCACCCTTGGGCAGCATGGAAGCCTCATTAAGTTCAGTAATTTACATAACCTGGATTTAAAAGAATCCACACTGCAATCAGCTTTCTCTCCTTGAGTCCCTATTTCAGTCAAGATAAGAAGACCTGCGAGTTTAAAAAACCCGCATTTAGAAAACTTATTTACTTTTTGTGAAAGACAGCATAAGCAAAGAAGCAATACGAAAAGTGCTCTGGCTACCAGTTTTTATCAAGCCTTTAAGCTTCAGTTATTCAAAGATTTTATAGAATAAATTGCTCAGTTCAAGCTACTGCTATGTTCTGAAAAGAATACAGATGAGAAGCCTGTATGAGACTACCTGATGGGTATGACTACCTCATGCAGATGAGACTACCTGAAGGGTTTTGGTTAAGAATGATTACATCAATCTTCTATTTATTTAGGAATGCATTTTGCACTAAAATGCAGGTATTGTAAAAGAGAAGTCATATTAAAGATTATCCTCTTCAGTTCATGCAGTTTTTAAGAGCTACTCATGTGGCTGGTGTCCTGCTGCTACCACACCATCTCTGGAGACCTCAGGGCTGCCGACTGGACAACCTGCCACTGTACCATGGCCAGGCTGTCACCAGGAGCTGGAAAAACCTCAAAGGTATAGGAAGAGTGTGAAGTTGTTTTGAGGAAAGCTAGCCCAGAAGCAGCTGCTTGACTTCATATTGCCCCACCATATTGCTCTGGCCAGGTTAGACCCTCACAGATATTCAAAACCACAAAGCAACACAACTGGCTATAGATGCAACGTAACTAGCCATCATGACACTAATGCTTAATGACACTATTTTAACGATATGTCAAAAGCTGCACCTGTAACAGCCTCTGCTCTGGCTCAGGGCAGGACCTGCCTACATTATGCGGACTATAAAAATTAAGTACCAAATGTCACAGCAAGACAACACTATGTCTGTTCTTGAAGAAGCACAAAACCAAGCTTCCCTTTCGCTATGCCAGTGGGAAAGCCACTCGGCTCTTGAATGACCTCTTCCCATTTTCAACCTTTTCCCAGCTGAACAAGTGGATGATTGTGCTTTTCAAAACTGCTGTTCTGATTGTCAGCTGCAGCTTCTCTCCTTTACAGCAAACAGGAAATGAGACAGTAAAACTAACTTCTTGGACATTAATTCTCAGGTATGCTGCCGTTCAGGGTGGAGAAAGAATCAGTGATGAGTAAGCTGATGAAACAGAAAAGCACTCTCTTCCCGTTAAATAATCATCATTATCCTTACTGTTTTCCTGTAAATAAGAGGAAAAAAAAAAAAAAAAAGCAAAGCCAAGTTTACTGCCTACTGCCAACATAAAGGAGCTCTACATTGAACTGGTATCACTATGGCTGTGTCACCCTACACATTTGTTTACAAGCCCAGGGGGATGTCTCTCATTCACCACCTCAGCTGAGAGCTGCTTTCTCCACTCTGCTTGTAAGCATGAAAGCAAGTGAAGTATCATATCTGAATGCATTTGAAAGACTTGACAGAGATTCATGTTCAGAAACATGTATATCAAAGGTCAGATCACTGCTGACAAAACATTTTGGATTTAGTTCTCAAATTTAGAAAGTGCTACTGCTTCGCTTAGAGGAATCTTGGAAAAAAAATGGAGCAGTCTGGACATCGTCAAGTGAAATGAAACTATTTTCTCCTATATTTGTCTGCACAATAGAAATGCATATAAATCAAAATCTGCAGGGTTGCTTCCAAGTATGACCATGAATATAACTTTCTGAAGGTTGTCAAAAATATCATAAAGAATGGAGTAAAAACAGGCAGGAACAGTGAACAGGCAGATATGGGTAACATTTTCAAAATTCATGTAATTGAAACTGATATTACAATGTACTTCGCATTTAACTGAATCTCTCAAAGACCTTCACAAACTAAGTGTTGCAACAGCTTGTCACTGAAGCAAGAAACCCATGGAAGTTGCAGAAACAGCAACAGGCATCTTGACTCTAGATCTTATTTTTATCTTATTTCTAGATTTTATTTTCCCAAAATATGAAAATTTAAAAAGCTCTGTGTGTGCACGTGTGTGCGCGTGCGCATCCATCTGGTCAAACTACTGCGCTGTCTATATATCTAATTGAGGGAACATCTCTAATTTATAGCAGCAGAGCATCTTCATGACATATCACATTCACTGAGTTCGTTTGCAGGTGCACTCAGTACATGCTTAATGGATGCTGAATAAAGCCCGAAGTTAGGAAAGCCAACAAAGGGCTCCAGACTTCTTTTAAAAAGTTTTTTAGGGGATGGTGGTTGATTCCCTTATTACTTTGTGCATTGCTGATGCACCATGTGTAACAATGCATAGTTAAGATGCAAAATTTGGATTCTCTCTTTGAACTTGTTTAGGATCACCACAGTACACAGATACCTTTAAAGAAACCATCCAAGCTGTGAATGCAGTTTGAATCCATGACCTAGGACAAGCAGTTAGCCCTCTCACTATACCGCATGAAGTAAAGCTGCACCCATGCAAAATTTCCTGTAGCAACTGGCTTTCTTCTTTCATTACCAAGTTACACTTTTACATCTTAAGAGTGGGACACTGTACTGTACACTAGTCAGTGGAATTGACTTAACAGGAGAGGAAGAGTTCACTAATACAGATGAAAATTCATTTACAGATTTCATCATGTTAATAACATTTTCACATTTACTTTCCAAGAATATCCACTTTAGGATTTCACTAGCATAAATGCATCTAGCTTCACTGCTTTACTACAGCAGAACAGAGTAACAGAAGGCCAAAATACTGCAATGGAACAAAATCCTGTCTTCTTTTACCCACAGTTTTTTTAAATCCCTGGGAATAAAAGGCTATCATGGGGGCAAAGTACTATTCTCTGAAGTCCTTTAAAATACTAGTTTTATTCTCAGTTGGACTATAATTAAGCTACTGTTGCAACAGACATACTGAACTCCATGCTTTCAGCTAGCTTTTGGTGTATTACACAGAGAAGAAAAAGATTTCCCATGGCTGAGACCTCCAAAGTTGCACATTCCTAGCAGAAGGATAAATGGATGTCAAGGGAACAGAGCCTACATTCCAGACTCTACAATGGATTTACAGGCATCTTCATTCAGAATGCGAAAGAAACAAAAAAAAACACCAACAAACAACCCAACCCTAACATGCTCTTCTGTGCAAAAATTCCCTTCTTGTACATCTGTTTTGCACAGAGAAATTCCTGACTTCATCATCACTATTTGAATTTAATCCCCACCACCACCTTCCAGAATTTTAGGCGTATCCATATTCCAGGGGCAAACTGATGGACCAGCCTGTCGTCTCCCTCTAGTTTTGCAAACTGCTGTTTTCATGCAGAATGTCTGTGAAACTACTACATGAAGAAGTTGGTAACTGCACCTTTTACTGAGGGAGGGGAAAAAGAAACCCAAAACCCGAACAAACCAGATTCAGAAAGTGCAGGAGCCTGAATGATAGCAAGTGATAAAAGGGGAACACTGACACAAGCAGATGAGAAAACGCAAAATGAGTAATTGGCTGGAATGGGTGTGTTTAGGAAGCATGATACATGTGCTACAACTTTAGGACTTGCACCAATATTGATCATTATTTCTGAAAAGTCACAGTCAGTGAGGAGCACCTTGTAAAGATGGAAAAAAGCAAGTAAATTATAAAATAGAATTAGACTGATCCTAATCATTACAACTAAATGCATCCTTAGTATGACTGCACTGGGATAGCTGGCTAAGAACAAACACAAACATGAATAGGGGGATTCTGGAATTAGAACTGTTTTATTGGTTGTGGCACCAAGGTTCTGTGTTTGTAAACATATCATCCACTATTAAACAAGGCCTATGTTTTCATATATAATATTCTAACATTAAAAAAAAAATCTATTTTCTCCCCTAAACCAAACTGTCTGAGAGGGGTAGAGAGTAGGTTCCTTCCTCAAGCGTTACTGAAGAGCACCTAGACAGTAAATCTGCACAGTAATGTTTTTTCCCACTCTTATACAGATTGTGTTTTAGGCCAAAACACGTGACTATTTGGGTTTTAGGCTAAACCAAACTTTCTGAAAATTACCTTGTAAGAGCGGGAGTAGCCATGCCAACTTGCACTCCAATAGCCATAGGAATACCTCCACAGTGGATATTTCCCAGCTCTTCTGCCACTGCCACGTTATAGGAGAAGTCCAAGCCCATGCCGCCATATTCTGAAGAAAAAACAAATCTATAACACTGGTGTACTAGACTCATAAAAGCAACAAGAAAAAAATAAAATACTGCTACTGCAAGGACTTGCCAACTGCAATTCCTCTACTAATTTTTAAATATTTGACAATTATCAGCTTTCCTTTCAGAAAAGCAATGCCACACCATTCTTTACAAAACCTGAATTTAAAATTACACCTGCTCTAATTACCTGCGTGCGCATCAGGTCACCTCTGAATATCCTAACTAGTATCATTACTTTTACTGAAAAGAGCAGGAAAAAGTGACATGATGCTGAAAACAACAACAGAAGGCAAAATTACTCTTTCTAACACCAAGGTCATATGAACAAATCACCACAAGGTAAGAAGTGCTTTTATTTCTCCATGATAACACCTGACACTCACTCTCACCCCCCAACACACTCAAGCGGAGCTCATCTTTCTTACACAGCAGTCAAGTCAGCACAGAGAAAGACCATATGCGGGTCGTGTCCCTGTGTTAAGTTACTGCCGTAGCTCAAAATCCATGTTACACACACGTACAATACCAAACACATGTATTTCATATCCTGGCACCTGGTCAGTTCAGTCATTAAAACATTTTTCATTAGCAGGAGGCTGACAACCTGGGGCATGGGCCGGGTGCCAGCACGGGCCGTTCCTCCTCCCCACATTCCAATCTGCAAATTCAATTAAGGAGGATATTATTCTTCACGTCCTTCCCATGCCCAATGCTGATAAACCCACCACGTAGCAAAACACAGAAGAACGCTACATTGCTATGATGGATGAGGTAATTTCTAGATGTATTAAACAGTTTATAGTCCAAAGGAAATATGGTGAGAAAGAGAAGGTTACTGCTTGATGTCATTAGTTGACTGAGAAGCTTTGATAAGATAACGTTCTCCTCCTTTTTTTTTTTTCCTCTCATTTGACGACCAACTAAGAAAATTTCAAATAAATACATACAATCCCCCACCCCTCACACACACAATAAGGGGCAAACGATCCTCCTCCATTTTCACTTACTGACATCAAACACTATCTGAGCTCACCCCTCTACTAATCTGCTTTGAAGTTTCCAAAACACACCATTAATTACAAATCAAAACACCACAGTGCATATAAACACAGGGCTTTGTGTGCTATCATCTGCTTCCTAAACCCACAGAAACTATCTTCGTGCATCCTTTCTCTGCAGAGAGAAGAGAAACCACAAGTGGAAAAGGCTAAGCATGAAGTTTAATTTTCAAATAATATTTCTCCTTAGGTCATCCTGAATGATATGGATTGTCAGAATTACAAAATAGCTACTTTTCCAAACTTTTACCTGAAAATAAAGCATGTTTCTAAAAAATATACACAAAATTGAAATTCATACTGAGAGCTTAAGCAATACAGTGAAGTGACAGCACTACGAGAATGTCTTTAGCATAATATATAATCCAATTCTCTTGCCTTAACAAAAGCCCAATCAATAAGTAAATGCTCTGAGGAACAGTAAGGAATGTATGCGCAGGTAAAGGCAAAGCTATTTGAAGATGTGTGCTGTGAGAGAGTTTTTGATAATTCTATATGAATCTGTATCAGAGGTATAATAGATAACCTCAGTTCTGGCATCACACAAATGTTTTCCTTTTTTTTTTTTTTTTTTTCTAAAAAAAAATCAGTCAATCATTTAATTGCCAAACTACAGTTATTACTGATTTTGTCTTTGGTTTTGTCTACCAAGCAGTTATATTCCTGTCTTTCACTTAATTTCACAAATCAAAACCTTAGTTGCTTGATTTACCCAAAGCAACTTCACAAGAGGAATGCTATGCATAAAACTGACCCAAAGAAGGACCATTTTATGCAAGTGTACAGCTTATATACATTCTTTGTTCACACCACAATTCATTATATATTACTATATAACAGACTTGCCTTGCTGTCAAGATTAGTTAATAAGTGGTACATTTTAAAAACCAAAAGCTGCTATAAGGCCAGCTCTCAAAGCGATGACACTGAAGGAATTTCCTACCAAAGGGAGGAAACGAATCAGAACAAAGCCGCAGGAGCTGAGAAGGCTGAGGGGAGAAGCCCTACCAGGCAAAGAGATGATGCACCCTCCAAAGATTTTATAATCTGGGGATAGGTGGTGCAAGAGACAACCACAGATGCAGACAGGCAGGAAGGGCACAAGCAAATGGTAAAAATATTAATCGGACAACACCTTACTTTTCATCAGTTCTGTTCCAGGAGCCAAGGAGAAGAGTTACATGGAGAAATGTGAGTGGTCTGATGGATGATTATAGGAATGCCTCTTCGAGCTCAGAGTACTCACTTGTCAGTGCAGTCTGTGCAGCTACATCCAAGTAAGTTGGGTAACTTATGCCATGGCTAAACACAGCTGTGTCCCATCTGTTTGGAGAACCAGATCTCTGCACTGAGACACACTGCCAGCAGTGTCACACACAACAATAGCAGGCAGCCCTGGCTCCGAGCACCCACGCAACTTTCTTTTTTCCCCAACACATAGTGGCAGCCCGGCTTTCGTAGCCCCACTGCCGGCGCCCCAGCAGCTATTTTGGGTCTGGTCTGAGCACATCACCCTGCGTGCCATAGGACTCAGCTCTTAAACTGAGACAAAACAGCCAGATCATTCTTCTTTCCACCTGCTTCAGCAATGACGGTGAATATTTTACAGAATGAATGTTTAATTTTTATTTGGAATAAGACTTACCCTTTTTGGAAGAACTCTTATCTGCAATAAGGGAATAAGATGGTGGCAGGAGGGTCGTGTTCACCAGTCTCATGAAACATGACCTCCTGGAAGTATCTGTACAATGATGTAATGCTAATAGGTCAATTTAATTTTCATTCAGAAAAGCAAACACCATGTTTAATATAATTTTTGGTGAAAAATCCATAATGAAAGGAACCAAATGAATTTCAGATTTGATTTTTAAAAAAAAAAAGAATAACAAGCTGTATGTAAATATTCATATGTAAAACACTTCTAGGGTAAATAATTCATGTAACTTTAAAAAGAGATGAGTGACCTTTAGGGAATTGTTTGGCTACATTTCCATTTTTAATTTGCAAGAAATATTAAAAGAACAAAGCAAAGCAAAACTAGGCAGAAAGTCTAATGCACTAATGCTTTTATAATTCAAAACAGGTAGAAAAAGGCAACTCTGCTATATTCAAATTGTCACTGTTTTGCTGACAATAGCGCAACTTCCAACTGTTAAATGGCTTAATTTGATATCTTATCTACTGTTTGATTTCAGGTTCTTTCACAAAGAAATTAAATTATAAAGCCCAAAGCAAGAATATATGAACATGCAAATAAATAAAGATTTGGCACTGCAGACCATGGGCAGGACCCATGCTGGAGTAGGGGAAAAGTATGAGGAGGAAGGTGCAGCAGAGAGGAGCTGCCATGAACTGACTGCAACCTCCCGTCCCCATCCCCCTGCGCCACTTGGGGTGGGGAGGGAGGTAGATTACTCAGGAATGAAGGACTGAAGCCTGGGAAGAAGGGGGAAAGGATGCGGGGAACATGTTGTTTTAATTTGTCTTTCTCACTACACAATCTATTTTAACTGGCAGCAAATTAATTTAATTTTCTCCAAGCCAAGTCTGCTTTGCCCATGATGGTAACTGGTGAGCAGTCTCCCTGACTTTATCTCGATAGCCGAGCCTTGCCATCGTATTTTCTCCACTGTCCTGTTCAAGAGGGGGAGTGAACGAGCGGCTGGGTGGGTGTCTGGCTGCTGGCCAAGGTGAACACACCGCACTATGGTCAGTATATTAACCTTTCTTTTCTTTTAAATTGGCTCTGTGCTTTTCTACTAATCACCACCACCACACTATTGCCTCCCCCCCGCCCCATGAAAGCTCCTTATTTTATATATACCAGCTTATTTCTACATATTAAGTATGTGATACTGCCAGTAGAGTGGAAGTCCAAGAGAAAAGAGCAAGTTTTAAAAAACATAGTTTTTGAAAGATGCAGATGTACATTCTACTAAATCTGATAATTTACGGTATCAGGACTTTTATATATGAATACAGGCAGACAGCAAAGATGATGCCCAAAAATACAAATAAAAGAGCAAGACTATCTGATCTTCAGCTGTAACATGTCAAAACAAAAACACTGCTGAGAAGACCAGTTGGGAAAACAAAACCAAAGAATGTCTATGAAAAAGGACTTAAAAGGCAAACGAGAAGCTGAGATCTTTCATACAATCGTTTCATTTTTGTGAAGACCAACACGTTTCTTGTCACTTGTTCAGCTGCAGGCTCCCTGTTCAAATATGACTCTGTTCAATGATGAGACAGGCTTGAAGTCTCTAGTCCAAATTTTGTAAGCGTTCATTCTATTTGGAATTTGCTTCTGAACCCCATCTGGCAGCTGTCAGTGGGAATGACATCATCTGTGGTGAAAAGGGTCTGTGAGGTGAAGCAAGGAGAAGCAGGGGGTCTTCAGAGTGTTTTAAGAATGTGAGTGAGCCTGCAAAAAGGAATGGTGAAAACACAACACAGCCATAACGAGAGGTAACTCAATCTTAAATGCTTATATGATCTATCTTGTTTGTTTACAGAGCTTCCAAAGTTCACATAAAGTGTATCTACACCAAAGGAAATCACACAGTATTATTTCTGCTATTGGCACCTAACTGGGTACAAGAAAAAACAAACGTGTGCTCTTATTTCTAGTGACTAGAAAGACAAAAAAAAAAACGAATCAACTCCCATTTTTAAGATAGGTTTGAGAGACTTCTACATCTGACACCAAGATGACAGAGCTAATTGCCAATTTTCATCATAGCCTACAATTTTAAATCAACAGAAGCAAAATTTAAGTGTTCAAACCTTACTCACCTGTCATAAATATAACTCAAGAATTTCAACTCCAGAGGACTACAAAGAGCCTTGAAGTTACATAATTGCAAACGTCACCAGGTAGGACAGTACAGAAATCCTACCATAATTCCTTTCCTATTCCTCACATAAAAGGAATTTAAAGAATTACCAAATGGTTACTGTGTTGTGCAATTTCCCATGAACCTACTCTGAAAAATCTAGGCTGATCAAACTCAGAAAATACCTACTGCCTTCTTGGTTATTTGCTTCTTGCTGGATGCAGTGGACAAAACTCTCATTTCATGTAACAGAAATACTGTGCATCCACTTCAGCCTTGTTGAGATGAACACATATTTTTTGGCTATTTCACCTGGATCAGTTCACTTGAAAAATCCAAAAAAGAAACAAAAAACCGTTGTACCAGATGCAAAGTTCCCCTTAACAGATTATCTTACCCAGACAGAAGATCAAATTCCTTCAGTTTGTCCCAATGTAGGATGAATTACAGTGCTTTATATTTGTGTTTGGCTGATCCTGGAAAGATCACCACCACATACAGTACTTGATCTCTCACAGATACTCACTAGTTCATCAAAAAATCCAAGGCAGATAAGGACCTCTTCTGCTAACCAAAGTTTTACTCAATAATATTACTTTTGGGATCCAGTATTCTTTGGAAAAGGAAAAATACGGATTGGCTGCTCCTTCATTTTCAAACATATACAGTTAGTGGCATAAGTACAATCCCTGAGCAATTAACAGTGCAAATTCTGTGTTCCTGCAATACTATACGTTGCTATAGAAGCCACCAAGGTTGCTTCAGAAACAAAATTTACTGAGATGAGTAAGGTGATTGGATCTGTCTAGCACCGCTTTAGATTAAGACAGAGCTACACTGGAAAATACAAGAGAAACTTCCCCCACAGTGTAAGGATAACAACTCACCTATAAAACCACACAAAATAGCAAGTAGGAACTCAGCAGTGCCTGCCACTGAGCAGATAAATGCATGACACAGATCTGGCCCTAGCTGGGGGCAGCGTGGACATATTTAAAGAGGGTTCAAAGCTGTGTACTACACTGTGTTAGAAAGCCAGAGCAGTATATTCTAAATCACTGGTTGGCAACAGCTGCACTTGTTACCCTCTGACTTCCAAAAACCTCCCTCACAAATTTCTAAGTCTTCTTTATTTTTTAAATGGTTATACAGTGTCACCAAGTGCCATCGAGTCAGCAATCACATCTACATAAATCTTCAAACTCAGAAGGGTATCAGACCTCCTCAAAATAACCACACAAACCACCAAAATTATAGACAAACAATGTTAAGGGGAAGGAAAAGCTAAGCTGCACAGTACAATAGAATAAAACGTCCACATGGCAACACAAGAAACATTAACAGTGTAAAAAGACACAGTAGCCAAAAAAAATAAAAAGGGGGGGAAAGAAAAAACCCCCAAGATTGCACACAGTCCCAAGCACCAGCTATTGCGTCAGCTCCAAAAACTTTATGCAATGACTGGTCACAGATTCCTCAGTCGTCTTCTGCCTGCTTTTAAACTGAGATTATTTTTCCCCCTCAGCTCTGACCCAACATCAATTCCACAGACGCCTATTTAAACCAATTTTTTTTCTTTAAGGTCAAGTAGTACAGATCTCAATTATTTTATGCTTGAAAATGCCAGTCAAACTAAATGCCACAGCATGAAGAAAACAAGAAAAAAAAACCACATGGAAAAATGAAGTCAAGAAATGTATCGGCTGAATAACACAACTCCTGAGCTTCAGTGCCATGCTGCTTCTCATGGGGTTTCTCTTTGGGCAAGCTCATAAACAAACCATTGCCTAGGTTTCAAGAACATCACCTCTGCAACCTCCCTGCTGCTTGAGGTCAGTCAATCAGCAACAACTGTCAACCTCCTCACATACATTGAACATATGCATTCCTACAACCTGTTGCACATTTGCCTGGTTTAAGGTTTGCTTATGGATGCTCAGTTTAATTCTCCGAGTCAGGCTTATTCAGCAGGGAATACTGCTTCTCTCCAGCTTCAAGGTTGCCACCCTTCTGACAAACAGACAAACACTGCATCAACATCCGTCGACACAGTGCATCTCCACTGGAGTCCTACTGACACCACTGTGAATCAGCCCTCAGGGGCACCAAAATCTGCCTTTGGACTCGATTATCTGTCAGCCCCATGCAAAATGTGCTCTTCCTCCCAAGAAAAGAACTGCACAGCTGCTCAGCTAGCTTCTTTTAAATGTGTTCATTCATTTTGAGCCGGTGATAAATCAATCTCACACCTGTACAAGAATGAAGCAGGTACATCATCTTTATGTGCTGCTGGTGTTCCTATTCAGGATTCTTCCTCTCATGTGAACTACCATAAACTACTATGAAAAGTTCATGTTACTCTGCATCATGGCAAATTTTCCTCCAACAGGATCTGTAGTGTGAATACACAAATAGATATTATAAGGAATCTACAGTAATGCACAGACATTCAACGTCCTGTAGGTGAACAGGGAAAGAAAATGGGAATAGACGTATCAATAGGGAACAGACAGAGAGAGCCCAAAGAACATTCTCCAGTTTAAGCACAACAGAGAGAAAAGATGAGTAGCAGGACCGAATACAAGTATGCACATTTGTAAGGATTTTTTAAAAGCTGGATGAAAAGGGGTCAAGATCTGAAATCAGAAGAAATTGTACTTGGTTTTGTAGCAAACTCTATGAGCAAAAAAGCAGCCTAATTACTTTCATTTCTTAAAGTCATCAGGATATAGAGTCAATATTCAAAAAATCCAGAGCCCATTCCGGCTCTTCTGAATTCCACATAAATAATTAAACTGAAAAGCAATATTACATGATTCAGGGATTAAACAGATTTATTACATTTGCTACTTATTAAAATTTCCACACTAAGGTTTAATACAAAGGCTGACTATTTATCAGCTGAAAGCTGTGTTTAACTTCTCTCCTACAAAATCTTTTATTCCAGTCCAAGCTGATAAATAGCTTGTTGGAAATCCAGATTTGTCTGACATGGAAAACTTTTGCCATTTAGCTCAAGATGTCACACCCAAAGGCATATATTTTACTACATCACCGGTTCCAAAACTTGCAATCTTCAAATGGAGTTATAAACTGAGAATTAAAATTGCGGGCACAGGGGAAGAAATTTGACAAATGCTGGTTTTGAATAAATTCCAGAAAAAACTATTTTAGAATGTGTGCAGTGAATAATTAAATGAACTTTGGACATGCTCTGGAGCTAGCCTGGCTAGCACAGGGGTTTTAGTTCAGTAGCACAGGGGTTTTAGTTCAGTAGCACAGAAATCTGAACAGAAACACACCACAGGAGGCTTCCACAGGAATTTCTGATCAGCACAGGCTTATAGGACCAAATTATTTTCCAGTGGCTGACCCCTTAAGTCCTTGAGAAGCTGTGCCAGATACTGAAAAACACATGCCATGCCATCCCAGAATACCTGTCACATTGCAGATCAATGTATTCTTAGCACCGTCACAGTGAACAAATTATTAAAGAGACATCTATCAACTAATGCCACAGCTAGAAGCACACCCCTCTGTCATTAGGTAACTTCCTTGTTTATAAGTATTAACAGGCAAAATTCTCTTCAGCTGCCAACATCTGCATCTGAAGGCTGATGCAGCCATCAGCACGGGCAAGGCTGGGACTGCCAGTTCCACAGCTCCTCGTCCCCAGCAGCTCCCAAGCCCTTACCCCGCGGGACAGCCTGTCACGCTGATGGAGCGTCTCCAGATGTTTCACTTCCCGAGTGCAGCAGAGGCCGAAGGAGAGCATCTTCTGCGTTTTGTAATTGTTTGTGAAATCTGATTGGTTTTAAAACCGCTCTGAGTTAGCAAAAGCAAAGCAATAAAACAGCATCCTTATTTCTGAGCAGCACAGTGTGGGTAGCTGTTTAAGACAAAACCCAAATTCTCAGTTTTCCAGGAAAGGTCATGAGTTTGATCTCAGACTGGGAACAAAAGTTAGATAAAAATGTAAAAATCTGAACACTTTTATAACATGAAATTGTATTCTTTTGTCAGATTTCTTTTTTCAAAAAACATACAAAAGAAATTTCACAAGAAAAACCCCTTCTGTGATGAAAATTGAAGATTTTTCACAGTGTCAAAACAATGCATTTCCCCTTCTTTTTCTCCAACAAAACAGGTATTTCAATAAAACTGACATGTTCCTATCATTGCTCTATTCTCAATAATTTTAATGGAAAAACCAATTCATTGACAACTTTTACTGGGTTTAAGGAGTGTGGACAAACAATTTAAGCACTATCCTAGAGCTGAAAATATCTGGTTTAGTTCTCATTTTTGCCTATGATTCTGTGTGCATCCTTGCCCTTAAGATTTGTCAGCCATACCGTATCATAAAACACCTTATCCCTCTCTGTTTGTAAAAGAACTAACACAATAGGTTTCTAATCTGAACTGTAATTTCCAATGTGAAATACACTATATCGCTATTTTTATTTATGTTGAAATTGGAGGGTGTGTCTTATATGTGGTACTGGTCACAATTGAAAGGATTTTCAGTACAGTGCAAAGCATACTGGAAATCAAATTCCCCATTCAAGATTGTTTTCTTCTAAAGAACCTTCTACTCAAAATATTATATTATTTCTATGAGCATTTAATCATCCCCTGTTCTATGGTCCAAGAAATTATCATTGGTAAGGATTATCTGTTTCTTCTTACCGATTTGGTTCTGAAATCGGTAACAAATCAGCACTCAAAACCATGAAAAGCAAGTTATTCCAAGGGGGAATAACAGCACCCAGCTGCAGAGCAGATAAAATTATAATATAGTTTGCTACTAAAAAAACATACCAACTGCCTAATACACAATTATCTGATACAGTGAGGTCTGTAACATACATAGAGAATAACCTAGGGCAAAAGGGAACAATGACATGGTTAAAAGTATCTGTAGAAGTGAGATGTATTAAGAAAAAAACCCTCACAAAACACCCCAGAAAATCCTTTCCACCTTCCCCGACTCCCAGTCCTACCTGAATTATAACTAATGACCCTACGCATTGATGCACCCAGTAGTATAACTACCCTTTTACTGCACAGTTTAACTGTAATTTTTTACAACAGAAACAGAAAATAGATTTAGCTGGAGCAAATTAAAGTCTATGGTAAAATCGCATTTGCATTACTGACTGTATAAACACTTGCAGCTAAAGTAATTTCTCTCCCAATCACGAGTACTCTCTCTGCTATTTACAGACCATTCAGGAACCCGAGCAGGGACGTTCATGCATTCAGCTACCACTCAGGAGCTCCAAGAACATCAGAGGCTGGCTGTTCATCTCAGTCATTTGCTTCTTTGTAAGTAGCTACACAACAAACTATATCTCGAATTCTTGTTCTTAAAATATCACACTAGAGTTACATAGCAATGAATGTATTCTTCAGGAAAAGAATAACTTGAATATGTGGTCACATAGTAAGTTTGCAAAGGAATTAAATTTTACTGTGTATGCTGAGTAATTCTGAAACAGAAAGTATATTAAATCAACATATATATTGCACTGTATATATTCACACTTAGGGGATGGCTCTGAAACCGAGATTTAAATATTCATATTTGAAAATAAAAGCAGCAAAACAAGTTCATATATGTGTAGAAAAAAAAATCCTTCTTCCCAGAAATTAATAAATTATTCCAGGAGATATTTGAAAAATAATCTCAGAAGTATTGCCAAATACCTGAGTTGTTATCTTCATGGCTCAATAATCTAGCCAATAACATACCTTCCTTTCAAATCAAAAGAAAAATACCAGTGAGGCTGGAGTCCTCTCCACCTTCCACCTCCTGAGGAGACAAATGTTCCAGAGTCATCGTGCTTCCCCCATCTCTCCCATACATCTACAAGTAGATGGCAAGTGGGGAGGATGGAGGAGGGAAAGGTAGCTTTTTCATGAAGGAAAAAACACTGGCAAAACTACATATTATTACTATTTTTTTTTACTTGGTATTATACCAAAAACTTTCCATTAGATCCATCTAACTGCAAACAATTTTAAACACGATAGGCTTGGCAACCATCCATTAGATACCAGGGGTTTATTGTAGTGTTGTGCGTACTGTTTCTAAATGAGTAACTGAAACATCTGAAATAAAAAAGAAAATCCCAATCAATTTATTGGTACGTAGGTGTAAGAATCTCCAGAAACAGAACACACCATTATAAAATTATGTTAATATATTAAGGCTTTTTGGCACGTGTTTTGAGAGTTACATTCCTTTCCATCTCCTAAGAGGCACTACTCAAGAAACACATCCAATAGTCACAAAAGTATTTGTCTGATTTTCACGTGCCCCCGTCCATCCAGCTGTAACACAACAGGCTTGTGTGGCCATGAGACCTGGCTGAGTAGCACAGGGCTGTAAGAAAGGGAACTGAAGAGGATTTTATTACCCTAGGCACCTTTTATCATGGTTAGACAGCTGATGCATCCTTTGTTCTTCTGTGGTCTCCTGCACACTATTTCTGTTCAGAGAGATAAATATTTTCCACTATCTCCTTGTTACTCTTAAGCCGCATCTCCAAAAAGCTGGCTGATAAGCTTTCCAGTATTTCAGAGACACCCTGAAGAGGTGCTGGGCTGAACTTTTCTGATCATTTATGGGCAGTGCATGACACGGGAGGTGGCTAGGCATGCAGGGATCATCCCTCTGAACCACACGAGGAGCCCATTCCTGCTGGACCTTTGGAGAACAGCTCTGGCTTAAAGATGCATTTCCAGCACAAAGCTTGTATCTCATGCCCATGGGAGAACGTAGCACGTTCAACAGGCCTGCATACCGTTAGTCTGGTGGAGACACCAATCCCACAGTGACTCCAGACTGTCTTCATAAACCGCCCAAGAGCCAGATCAGTTGTTCAAGTTTGTGAAGCGGCTTTTTCAGCAATGTTAGCACGATCAAAGTCCAGAGCTAGATGCAGAAGCAGCAAAGTGATATATAAGCAGCCACAGATTTTAACCAGTGACCCATTCTGAAGCTTCTGCAATGTCTCACACGAAATTATAATAAATATATTAAAACTCATAAGCTTCACAATGTAGAGTATACTGCATATCATTTCAGTGCTGTATTATTAAGTTTTCTCTCCTTCTTTTAAGGACTACAGCTAACTCATTATGTTTAATGAAAATCCAGTTTATAGCATCTCTCAGCATTAGATAGTCCCAAATTGAGCCATTCTGGCAACTTTAAATTAACAGTGAGCAAAGCAGCAGTGACTGTACCTCCTTTCTCCCAACTACATCATTATACTGAACCATGAAGAATGAGACAGCCCACACCAAAGACATCCATTTATGCTCAACTCTCACTCTGTGTTTAAAATAGTTAAGGAAAGAAAAAAACATTGTTCATTGAATACTGAATGGCCTCAATTAGCAATAGGGTTTAAGACCATGCTATGCTTCACTGAAACAATGAAAAGTCACATGAACTATTCCTCAGATGCAAAGCTGAAATCCTTTTTCCATTAAAAAAAAGGGGGGGAGGGGGGGGTGAAAAGTGAGATAAGTTTTTCTATCTGGAAAAGATTACAGCATGTCCTAGGCTACAGCCTCACCACTTCAAGTCAAGGGACATAAAACAAGTCAAACGTGAATTAATGCATATCCTCTTCCTCAAAAAAAGAAACAAAAACCAAAAAACCACACCACACCCCACCCAAAAACAAAGGAGAAAACCGGCTCATTTATTTTGCTCACATTTATGCAAACATGGTAACTGTAATGACTGAGCTACAGATTTTCTGTTTTTTTCTTACAACACCAAGTGCTGGTGAAGAGTCTTTTCTTGTTTGAAATCCTTCTCACATTGTGACTGTGGCTAATGCCGTTCCCTAAATTTTAAAGTAGCACTGATAAAGTATGGCCTAAACTGAGAGTGATTAATCAAAGCAAGACATGAAAAATGCACCAAATACAAGCTCACCTAAATAGCATGCTAAAACACAGACCTTGGCAATAACACTTTCAAATCAAACCAAGTCACTATTCTCTGCATTTCAAGGAGGTTTACACAAAAGAATCAGATACATTTCCTTATTGCACAGATTCTTCTTATGTGTTAGAAGTATTGCCATGAAGAGAAAAAAAAAAACCTAAAACACAAAAGAAACACCAACCTATTACCATTTTAGGAAAATTCCTGTGTTTGGGAGCTCTGCTGCTGCAGACTGAGGTTACACTGGCTAATGTTTTACCACTAGAAAATGTCTCCCACTTGCAATTTAATTGTAATTCGCTCTGCAAGATTTGGCTTGCTCCTGATTTTGTGTTGGAGTGGTTGGTGCTGTTGGAGTCCTGTTTTAATCCAGCCCTGCAAGTTGAAAAGATGTGTGCAGCCTGTCAGCTTCCAGAAAAATTAGTCTTAAGGCTAAATAACTTTGAGCAAAATAGAAGAAAAATAAACTACCAAATTTTATTATATTGGAATGAAGAACTTTAAGAAACTGGTTACTCTTATTCGAAGATGAGGATGGATAAATTAGACAACTCATCTTGATATGATTTTTTTTCTTCCAGTTGTTTTCCATCTCTCAGTGTGTCCTTCCATGCTGACTTTCCAGAGTCACAAAGAGTCTTCAGACAGATCCTGTGCTCTGATTTGTGTTTCCCATTCGGACCTGGGACAAAACTGCTTCCTAATTTCTCCTTCATTGAAAGGTCTTCATCAGTGTAAACCCAGCTTTGGGCACTGTGCATCATTCAGCCCTGTTCCTTATGCTAGTGAAGATCTATCTTCTTTTTTGCCACATTCAGGATGCTTTTGGAATATCCTGATTGTTTTGTTGATTACAAACACAGAAAAGATGGAAAAAAACCAAAACAAATTTGTACAGATTTTACAGCTGAATCAGGAGACCTCTCTGTTTAGCCTGCCAGCAATGGAGAATGTGTGACAACAACGTTATATAAAAACTAATCATATTGGAATTTCATTATCCCTAATGTTTCCCTGTTGACTCACTTTTTTCTTTTTTCTTTTTTTTTTTTTAATCTGACCTCTAGCTAAATTTCTCAACTGCGGTCAACAACAGCCACAGTGCTGTGCTCTGCCCATCGCTGAGCAAAAAGCCCTCACCTCCCCACACTGCCTCGCTGCTGTCCCCATTTCTTGATGGTCAGGTTTCACTTTGGAGATACAGGGTACAACCTGCTATCAGGTCTTTCCTGCTGAGAACACATCACACAAAACAGAGGGGCCAAACACCCGTACCTCTTATCCCTCATTTACCCACTCACCTACCTTCATTTTCTCATCTCCTTGCATAAGCACAGAAGCATTCTGTATGCCTTTAAAATAAATGGCTAGTGAGGCAATCAAGCCACGGTATTATACCACGCACGGACTTTCTTTTAAAATGCCTTACTACTTAGTAAAAAGACAAAAAATTCTTACTGCTTAATGATGACAGCAGGATCCACAAAACCGGTAAAAGGCATGGAAGAGGATGGTATGGAAGGACAAAGTAATTTAGAAAAAGATGTGTTGCCTGCAGTTTAATATTGTGTTGTTTGTGGTCTCTATGGCAAAGTAGATGCTGCAAGATACCTAAAAGAGGTGTAATGAGCAAGTCTCTTGACACACAAATTATGGGATTTTGCTACAATCTTGAAGTCAAAGAAGAAAAAAAAAAAGCCTGAAGCTGGGAAGAGTGTAATTAATTAAGGAACACAATAGAGGAGTAATTTCAGGGAAGTACATGGGGGGAAGGAAGGCAGACAGATGGGGAGAATGATGCTCTCCATTGCACAAAACAAAGGAGAAGGAAGTTTAAGAATAAAAGTATTTTATTTTTAAACCTAATTCAATGAAGCAAGGGGTGGAAGGAAATATGAATCCTCACAACCAACTTGGTATGTGCTCTACCTGGAGATTCCTCTTGGTAAAAGCAAACAGTAAGACAAGTCAGCTTGAGAGACAGCTAGAGACCCTAGAGAAACACAATCCAGCTCCGCTGCTCAGAGTAACTCAGTAACTCAAACACCAGCAGGACAAGATGCAAGCTGGAGGCCTCCAGAGCAAACCAGCGCTCAGGTGGAGGGAAGAATTGGCCAGTGTCCACTGACCAGAGTGGTAATATGGACACCACTGAGATCTTCTTGCTAAGTTAAATCCAGAATTTAAAAATATAAAAATCTTTTCTGCATTTCCAATTTTGCAGCCAGGCATGTAGTTGCATGCTTTAATAGATTAAGCTTTTTTACTGCCATGCCATAACCTTGTCTGGTATAAGAGTGTCCTCCATGGAAATGGGCAGACATGGGACAAACCTAACCACAGGGTGAGGGCATGCAGCCCTGCAGAGACTGACACCCCAAACACAGATTTGGGACTTTTACCAGCTGGGACTGTCATTTTCCTCATCCCACTGGGAAGGCTGGTTTGAAGGTAACGGATTATCTCTAAGTAAGTATGAACCACTGCCCCTTCTGCAAGCAGAAGTCAGCAGGAAGACAATTTTTGACTCCTGGAGCAGTGGTGACCAGCACACCATCCTGCTGTCAGAAGCACTGCTGTTATTTCAGCCTAAGCGTAATTTGCCTTTTCTAATGCTAATAGCCACGCTACATGTTGCTCTTTAACAATTATCACTAACCACAACAGAAGGACTGTCTGAATAATGCAAAATCAACCTATGCAAAAAACCTCCTGTCCCATATCCAAACTCTATATAGGAAGTTTCAGATTTGTCTGTTTAATACTTGCATCTTTTAGGTGACAGAATAGCAAGAGACGTGAACAGAATCACACAGATTTTGGTGGTTTGTTCCACAAAATTTACTTTAAAAGTCTTTCCATTGGATATACTCTCTAACTTCTATGTTCTACGCACATACCTCTCTAACTAGACAAGCTGTCTAGCGGGAGTAACAAGAGAACTAAAGACTGATGTTTTTCTTGTTTATCTTTTTCTGTTTACAGCTGAGATTATTTCCTCATTAGTTTCGTGATAAATGACTTCAATTTTTCACTACTTTCAATGATACCAAAGCCAGGTTTCTTTTCACAGAAACAGAGCAAAACTTTAAAAAAATGTAAAAAAATTTAAAAAAATCACAGGAGAATTCACTACTGAGAATTATAGATGTGATTAAAATTTTCATAGCAAATGGATGATCTTTCTGCCTGTTTGCTAACAGAAAACAAACTTATAAACTTGTACTTGAAATTGTGTAATGAACACTTTCTCTGAACAAATTTATGAAGATTCTGAAGACAAACTGCCTGTTGTCAATACCAACCTGCATCCATTTTCATTATTCATACTGCGACACTGTTCACTGAAGAGACTTATTTATAATCTGTATTTTATCTATAAAGAAAGATGCTCTTACTGATGATTAAACAATAAAGACTTGAGGACATGAGAAATAAAGCCAAGTAACTCTACGGATATATTAAATGTAAAAGTAGTCTGTATATAAATAAAAGAATATTTATTTCTTGCATTCACACTTATATTTCATATATAAGTATTAATATTGACCATAGGACCTCCTCTGTTTTTATCTTGACTTACTGACACTCATACACTAAGTTATGAAAACCAGATTTGAAATGACTCATTGCACTGTTGTTTCATTGTTATTTCAAATGCATTTAAAGCATTTCCTGAGGTTAATGAAAAAAAAACATATGTAGAAAATTAATTTAAGTCAATGTTTTTTAAAAAAATCTGAAAAAAAAATTAGATAGCCTCATAACAAAGAAATCATCATAGGTGACTTCTACTAATCTTCAGTGGTTCAGCTAGGACTCCACAGTCACTGGAATTAGGCCAGTGCTTTAGCAACTCCATCACAGTAAAAGTTCAGCCTGGATCAGGCACAAGCACGTTTGTGTCACGTTAGCCAGAGCACACAGTATGAGGTTACCCGCCCTACACCGACTCCAAAAATGAAAGATGCTAGCTGATCTGGCCTGAAATCTGCTGAACATGTTACCCCTTCAAATATTTGTTAGCAAACTTTTATTGGTATGTTACTTTTTGATATGTCTATGGTAACTTTTTGTCTCCCTGCTGTTACCTTGACCCCATGACCAAAGTAACGATTCAGGTGATGGTGGGTAATACATGATCCAACAGCCAGAAGCTGAAAATCGCAGAATTGAGTCTTGAAACAAGACACAGTTTTTCATCAGTGAGTATAGCTAACCACTATAACAATCTTGCCAAATAGTGCGCTGACCATTACTCTACAGAAATTAAAATCTGATGTCTTTTAAAGCATATATATAGACATATGCAATATCTTTACTACCTTCCTTTGTTTAGTTGCAGTTTTTTTCCCCCTTCTTCAGGGATATAATTTTTTACAGTAAATAGTTGAGCCTACTGACAAGAAATTTGCTGTCCTCATTAACTTTGTGTGTTCATCTTGGAAGTAATCTACAGCATTCCATAGGCCACAGGCTGAAACCTACTTCTCTAATTTATCTACAAGCACTGGATTTGATTAGTTGATTACTGCATGGAACTTAATTACCCATGCGAAGCCTGATGTCAGATGCCATGCTCAAGCAGTCCCCTCCTTGCCCCTAAATTTGAATTAAAGAATCAAAGAAATTAAAGAACCCCATGAGTTCCAGAAGAGTGAGTCCCAGCTGCATACCTTCTCCTGCCCATTTATCACAGCTGGTATGTCTGCAGCAGTAAGTTTTCCAACTTTTGGAACGTTTCATTTGCTGGCAGTTTTTCAGGCTGTATTTCTCCTTTTCTTCCACTGCCCTAAACAGCTCCCTCCTTTCTTTGGTTATGTCTGACACATACATTGTAATCACATGCCTTTAATCACTCCCTAGCTCAGCTACTGAGCTCTTTAATTGCTCCTACAAATCAATCCTTTGAGCTTTCTTAATTTCTTCCCTGAGCTCATTAGTTTGCCAGACACTTTCAGGCCAAGACATGCCCAGCTAAGAGCTCCCATTCCAAGTCTGTCACAGTGTTGGTAAAATATGCGATTAATTTTGGGTTTGGGCAAAGAGTTGTAGATGAAAATTCACTGAAACACAGGAAAGGTTGATTCCCTCTTTTTTTGAGCTTTCACTAGTAATTACAGTGATGACCTTTGCAATGTGTGGTAAACAGATGCAGAAAGCAGCCTTGTAGCACAGAGAAAAAAGGAATCAACTTTTTAAAATAAAGAGGGGATCAAATTCTGCTTGCATTTACATAAAGGATAACTCAAAAATTCTGACAGCAGAAAGCAGTTTGGTGCTACTTACTGAACTTAGGTCTTTTCCTGGCAGAAGCAGTCCAGCACCAGCAAAGCTATCCCTACAGTCAAACATGAACAGCTTTCAAAAATGTCTTTTATAAAAAAAGTTTGAAATCAAGATCACAGATCAAATAAGACTATAAAAAACATATATATAAAAACTTGTCTCTGGCAGCATGTAAAAAAAAAAATAAGGTAATTTCCCAGTATTTTTTATTTGGGAAAAACAAATGCAGTATAAGAAATTAAGCTGACTGAGTTGAAAACAGATCAACAGATCTAAGTTCTTTTTATTGCCACTAGGCATGGCAACACCAGGAAAAGGACTCTGTTGTTTCTAAGCTCTTAATCAAATAAAACACAGCTTTCCTAGTCAATAACATATACTGCATTAACTATAGATAATCAACTAAAAGACACCTCACTTAACAACCTCTTCAATTGCTACTTAGGATTTGGAGCAGCTGATGCATGGAGATCCAATAACCAATTTCACTTCAAGTAAGCAATCTTACCGTTCCTTTTTCTAAATATGATAGGTGACAGAAACCGCAGTCACTCTTCCTACTCCAGACTCAAGTCATTCAGCCTCCAGCTCCTTCAAGAAACATGAAAATAGCTACACTCGATCTCCTACATATTTCAGGAGACAGCTCTGCTTCCTTCATTCCCTCCTGAGATGGGAGGTTGGGAGACCAATGTGAAAGTAGCCACAGTTTTGATGTCAGTGTGAAGAACAACCCCTCACACTGTGTAACTGTGATTTTCAGCAGCTGAGGGTCTCTGAAATGCAGGGCATCCCTCCAAATAGTAATTCATTTGGAAATACATGTTGCCACCACACAAGGAACAGCTGTAAACTCACAGAAAAAAAGTCTTGCTAATATTTTCCCATAATAGTTAACTACTGTATTGTTTTTAATCAGGCAGAAGGTGGGTTCATGCACCCATTCAAAAAAAAAATGATGAACAGAAAAGCCTAATCCCTGTATCAATATGTGACCAGACCCCACAGCAGTGGAGCAGTTACTCAGACAGCAGGCTCTTTGCTCTGCCATCCATACCTTTTGCTGCCTGACAAGTTTGCAGGTACATGGAAGAATGGCTAGCCAGGCAGGATTTGCACAGCACACCGCAGCAACACTTCTATGCCTGCAAATCCACTGCTAACAAGTCACTCTTGAGTCTGAACACTCAGTAAGACGTAAGACCTCGGACTAATGACACAGGCAAGAACCAAATTATCAGCAGAAAAAATGGACAGTGTTGTTTTGGAAAAGGTAAAAAAAAAAAATCCAAACAAAAACATTCACAATTTTACTTTTTATTTTCCTAACACTGAGAGATCTGAGCCTCCACTTCTGACCTAACAAGGAGACTCAGGTGTATGTTCTTCATGATCAACTGAGATTGCTTAAGAAATGCTTACACAAAACTGCAAGAGTTACAAAGCATAAGCAAGCTTCCTCACTTGAATGACTGGCAAGTTCTCAAATTCTAATGACACATTTATTGCAAATTTACAGTAATGGCCATGTACCCAGTAGTGAGAATGCAAAACTTAAGAGTTTGTAACGCTTCACTGAAATTTCACTTGCTGATTAACAAGACAAGCATCTCCAACTAGCAGTATGTCTACTAGCCAAAGAAAAAGCACCCTGTCCTGTAAGAAATAAAGCCTCCCTTACAGATCACCCATACCTGTAAACCCAGTCAGGAAAGGGCCTCAGAAAGAAGATGACGTTCCACAAGCAGTGCAATTGTTTTGTCCTTTAAAATTCATGGCAAAATAAAAACTGTTAATACTTCTTTAAAGCCTGGAAAATATATGTATGTCTGGATGACACTCTTAGTCATATGGCTTAGTTTTAGATAGTCTTGTGACAGGCAGGAAGTTGGAGTCGATGATCCTTATGGGTCCTTTCCAACTTGAGACATTCTAGGATGTGTCTTAACATGCATATACACATACACACACATGTATGTGTATTAAGATACATGTTTGTTTACAAAATGTATGCATGTACACATGCCAGCAACATGTCTTGCCATTATTGCTCACGTTACTGACAATGTGACTGAAGACCACTGCTTACAGCTTACCTGGTTCTGCTTGTAGGACAAACGCCAAGCACAGCATCAAGGCTGTTATGCCACTCGCCTCTTCTCCCTCTAGAGATAATAAAAAGGTGTAGCGAGAAAGCTGCAGAGATTTCTTTAAGTCTACTCAGCCACACCTGAGCTTCAATCTTGACCTAAAACCACACCCAGTGCCTTCACAGAGACAGACTTCATACCATTCCTTGGTACTTGGAGGTCTGGGTAATTAATAGTCAGCGCATTAGTCCAATTAGTTTCAAATTAAATCTTTTAAACTCACTAAGAATTACAGTGACTAATCCGTGCTAATTAAATATTAAAGCAGTAAGTGGAAATAAGCATCAGGAGAGGGTTTTTAGTGCCCCACTCCTAATGCACAAAGGATTTAAGGGCATTTACTCAAATTCATTAATTGGATCTGTGAGCTTCTGTTTGACCCTTAATTTTTCTTTAACATATTTAGGCTGTGTAAAATATGTATAAATGCATGAATATGCAAAGCACAACTACTGAAAATCATAGAATTATAGAATCATAGAATCATTAAGGTTGGAAAAGACCTCTAGGATCAAGTCCAACCATCAACCCAACACTACCATGTCCCCTAAACCATGCCCTGAAGTGCCACGTCTACACGTTTTTTGAACACCTCCAGGGATGGTGACTCCACCACCTCTCTGGGCAGCCTCTTCCAGTGCCTGACCACTCTTTCAGTGAAGACATTTTTCCTAATATCCAATTAAACCTCCCCTGGCACAGCTTGAGGCCATTTCCTCTCATCCTATTGCTTGTTACTTGGGAGAAGAGACCAACACCCACCTCACTACAACCTCCTTTCAGGTAGTTGTAGAGAGCAATAAGGTCTCCCCTCAGCCTCCTCTTCTCCAGACTAAACACCCCCAGCTCCCTCAGCTGCTCCTCACAAGACCTGCTCTCCAGCCCCTTCACCAGCTTCGTTGCCCTTCTCTGGACACGCTCCAGCACCTCAATGTCCTTCCTGTAGTGAGGGGCCCAAAACTGAACACAGTATTCGAGGTGCAGCCTCACCAGTGCTGACTATAGGGGGACAATCACTTCCCTGCTCCTGCTGGCCACACTATTCCTGATACAAGCCAGGATGCTGCTGGCCTTCTTGGCCACCTGGACACACTGCTGGCTCATGTACAGCTGGCCATCCACCAGCACCCCGAGGTCCTTTTCCATCGCGCAGCTTTCCAGCCACTCTTCCCCAAGCCTGTAGCGTTGCATGGGGTTGTTGTGACCCAAGTGCAGGACCCGGCATTTGGCCTTGTTAAACCTCATACGATTGGCCTCTGTCCATTGATCCAGCCTGTCCAGATCCCTCTGCAGAGCCTTCCTCCCATCAGGCAGATCGACACTTCCACCCAATTTGGTGTCATCTGCAAACTTACTGAGGGTGCATGTGTATAAATGGCTTTATAAAGATTTCCTTAGAAAAAACAAACCAGTGAAACCTTTTCTAAAATATTAAAAAGAACTTCATTGCTGTGTAACTAACACAGAAAAAGATTTGACGATAGTAACTTACTATCTCAAAGCAATACAGAAACACCCTCTTACCAGTGTGCACAATATATAGTAAAAAAGCACTCCTCCAAAAATAGCACAATAATTCTTCTCACGACAACCTGAATATATGCAATATTACAGTAGCCCACAAGTGTGGAGTGAGGAGTGTATACAATGGAAAATTAATCAGACGGGTAATTTGACAACAAGCAGAGAAACAGTGAGGATAAAAAACATCAGTGAAAGCAGAAGATGGGATGGAATTTTTTTTCCATAAATATTTATGGTATCAGTGATGATCATTACTCTGCCTGGCAACTCAGCAAAGGAAAAATAATTAGATTGTGGTATCTTCTGCCATCATGCCAAGGGAAATCCTGGCCGAAAAACAGACCTCTGGGTGCCCTGCTCCCACTGTCCTGTGTTCCTCAGGGCTCTGCACCACCAGCTGCCCCCTCCAGGCTCTCAGGCAGCAGCCAGGTAAGAGGAAGGGCACTGGGTAAGTGGCTCCACACAAAGGTGCCCGAGCCAGTGTCAAGGGAGGAGGTAAGACAGGTATCAGGCCAAGAGAGCAGACAACTTCAGCTCACACCACATTTCTCTTCTTGGTGGGATTCATTCCTGTCTCGCTCCCCTCACTCATTAAATGACTCTCTCAGACACGCAGGAACCAGTTATCTTTGGGACCTTGAATTATGCTGGCTAAGCTTGGTAATATCCAAAAGTATTAAAGGAAAGTAAGCACTTAATAACAGAAGAGCCTTTTTGTTGGAAATCAAGCTAAAACACATCACAGCTCCATAACAACAGTTTTCAGTGCCCCCCTTCCTCCCAACGAGCACTGCTACAGCCCAGGTAGCATCAGTGCTATTTCATCACAGGTAAACCCCTGCCCCAACTTTAAAAGCTGTTCTAGACAAGAAAGGGGGTATGGTGATATCTGCCCATCCCCAGAGCTGGCACATCCACGGGTGGCTCAGGGAGCTTCCCTCAGTTACAAAGACGTTGCAGAAGATATTTCCTGCCCTTTAATCCAGGGCTCATTAAAGTCAGTGAGAATGCGGCCTTTAAAATCACTGTGAGCAGGACTCGCCACCTGTCTTGCTTCCCCTTACTTTGCATTGCACCAGCGTAATCATTCTGGGAGAGAGGAAAGAACTGCAGCAGCTAAACACTTAGGGCAGATTGACTGATGTGGTTACGTGGTTTGAGGCAGCTTGAAAGCTTTGCTAGAAACCAACAAGGAAAGATGTGCTAAGGAAGTAAACAAAGAGGAAGCATAATATTCATCACATAGCTTCCTTTTTCTCATTACAGGCTCAATTTTCAAAAAACTAGAATTGCAAATACATGCCCAACTCTCATTGATATTCAACAGAAAAAAGACAATAACCAACACATGGTTTAGGAGGCATGGTGGTGTTCGGTTGACAGTTGGACTCAATGATCTTAGAGGTCTTTTCCAACCTTAATGATTCTGTGATTCTAACACTCAGGTCTTTGAAAGTTTATCTTGCACAGAGGTTATTTGTGCAAGATACACAATATCTTGCACATTAAATAAAGGTGATATTCAGCTCTAAGCAGGTAAAAAGGGCCAGATGAGCAACAGGGATGCTATATGCCATTATCTGAGAGTCTCAGCCAGCAGCCTTAGAGTTTAAAGCACTGCTGCAAGAACAAGATACAACACTGACATATGGTCTTCACAGAGTGTCGTCTTGAAAATGAGCTTAACTATAATCCCTCGAGTTTGTGTACTTTGCAGAGTAGGTTGCGACACACACCTCACACAAAAAATAATACAGCAATGCTTTGATTCTGCTTTTTATTGCCCATCTTCACAAACATGATGAGTTCAAAGCCTGTGCTGCACATGGATATTTTCATCTGGTCCTGCACTTTAGAATGACTTCATATTGTTGAGCTATTTTTCACCCTAAATGATGCTCTGATTGGTCACAATTTATTACTTATGAGTAAAATTGCAGCTGACCATTAAAAATACATTTGTGGTATCCTTCAGATTCTCCGGGGTCAGCTGAAATAAAAACACCCTTGCCAAGTGATTTCACAGCCTGCTGCCTGAGCAGCAAGAAGGTTTTAAAAACATTCCCCATATTTCTGAAATTAACCACTCTCACAACAAATATAACTTGACTGAAAAACATGACAGACAAAAATGGGGAGGGAAAGGGGAAGCTGAGCGGGTATGTAAGGAGATACCAGAGGTAAGCACTTCTCTGCGTGGTTCATCTGCTGCGGTCTTTCAAGTCTTGGAGTACAGTAATGCCCCCAAGATTTTCTGAAGGCAAACACAAACCATCCTGATCAGGAATTTCCCATCTCCCATGTTCATCACAGCTACCCAGCCTCCTAAAATTAGGGTCCAGTTTCTGGCTCTGCTCCAGACTGCCTTTGTCACCTCTGCATCTGAGCTCCCAGCTGTACAGCCTCCTCCTGGCAGCCGGCTCAGGCCAGTGACGAGCTCCACGTGGGCATCCACACCCAGCGTCGTGGGCCCTGCTTACAGCAGAGGCCTCCAGACACAAGCAAAAATAATGATGACCATATGGGAGTTTCCATCCCACTTTCATAACCCTGCAAGTGTAGCTCTTGGGGTTTTTTTTTGTTTTCCCTTTTAAAATAAGCCAGTATTTCTTCAGCATACATAGAGATAGAAAGGAATCATGTAAGGGCTTGTGCAGCTCCAAAGCCAGGGATAACTGCAAAACATGAGCCTTACCTCACCAGTGTTCTCTTTACTGCATATTTTGCAACTGTGGCCACAGACAAATTGGTGCCGACTATCTACATTAAATATTGATTTCTCTTCTTATTTGCTGTATTAATTTTCCTCTTTCTTTTTAAATAATACGTCAACTAAATGTCAACCCACTTTTTTATTTGCAAACTTTTACATTTACATTTACATGTCCATGATGTTAACTGCTTCACAGCTAGTAGATATTTGGGACTCTGAGAAGAATTTGGGTGTTGTTCCATTTCACCTTTTCTCACTGAGCTATGTTATGACTAAAAATTACTGATTTCAATTAAGCCCTTCTTCATTATTATTTACCAGAATTTATATTTAAATTCCTTTTCCACAGAAAACTGGTAGTATGCTTCAATAACTAACTTTAAGGATACTCCCTTGCCAAAAATTAAACTGCAGAGCTTTGTGGTTATTTCTGAGTGTTGTTAGATTAAACTTAATATTAAATTAAAAGCTGTTTCACAATGTCAAAAAGAATGTTCTGTATAATCATCTGCCTTCTGATGGTAATTTTGTATAATTAATGCCACCTTTTCATTCAATCTTTTGTGTTCTAAAGTTTATTCTGTACTCCCACATGGAAAATGAGATCATTCAGCATGTGGAGGCATTTACAAAATACAGCTCACTATTACCCATTAAATCAATAAAATACTGAAAGGAAGGGAAAATTATTTTAACATATCAACTCATTTTTCCCCTTAAGCACTATTAGCATCTTCATGCAAAAGAAAGGGAAGGGGAAGACGGTAGCTAGTGTTAGAGATCACCACCCTTCACATGTGCTGCGCCATCTCCAGATCAGGACACCAAAAGTTTCTGCTGGAGGTTTTCTCCATCTTTCATTACAGATGAGCTTGTTGCAGCGCTCACTGGAGTGGCAGGCAAGGGGGCAGGTTCAGCCCCCAAAACTATCAGCCATGTCAACATACCCACTCTCTATCCAGTTTCTCCTCACTAAATCTATCAGTGGAAGACAATACACACCACACCAAGGGACAAACACAAATCTACCCAAATCCAGGCAAAAACATTTTAAAGCCATGCAGGGCAGCCAAATCCACAGTAGTCAGCATGAGCCCCAGACAACTCAGCAGTAGGACAGAAGACCTGATGCTATCTCCCGATTCCCCATCATGCAGGCACAAGGTACAACATAGCATGTCCCCGTCTCTCCACCCTCCGCACTTTGCTCCACACTTTTCCTTACAGAAACCACATTATGCTATAGATCTAGATAATGGTCACTGCAATAGCAAAAATCGCCAATGTTAATAATCTTTAGTTTTGGAATCTTAGATTGTTTTAGAGTAATTTGCCTTAAACCTGGGAGCAATTAAAACCTGTTAAAGCTTTAGCAAGATCAGAGTTGGAAGATTCTGGAATTCTCTGCATTTACATGCTTTATGTTTCAGACACATAGCTAAATTGCTTGAAAAATACCCTCAGAGAAATTCCAATTCATTTTGTTCCACTCTGTTTCTCTTGTTTCCAAACAGAAAACTGACATTTTCCCTCCTTTCCCTAATTCGCAGGCAGCACCATACAAACCGTGCAGTGGCCGGATTCTGATCTACCACAGACAGGTGCAACTCTGAAATCCCTGGAGTCACTTAGGGGGTACACAGCGCAGTAAGTCTATGGGCTAGGTCAGTTCTCATGTACATCGGTTTGCACGAGCATTTTCAGCGGGCATCTCCAAAACCGAAGGATCCTTTAGTTTTAAAAGTACGACCCAGCAGAACTTGTAATACCTCTTTTATACATTAAAGATCTGCTGGTGACTCAAAGTTGATGATCAGCAATAGATGACAAAGTTTTCAAAGACCAAAATACACATCTCTCTTCTGGAAGAGAAGAAACTGGATTTTCTGAAGCAAGAAATAAATGCAAAACTGGAATAAAATGAAATTAGCATCTTGAAAATAGTTACAAAGCAAGTTTGCCGAAAGGAGCAGAACATTTCCTGTTGAAATGATTCCTACTTAAAGAATTTTCCTCCTGGTATTCGTTCCATTTTGTATTCTCCTCTCTCCACATCCTCCTCTGGGACTATGGGACTTGATGACATCCAGCTACGACTTGGACAGAGATAGAAGATGAGATTCCCAACACTGTGTTTGGAAGGAGATAAGGACAAAGCGTAGGAAAATGCTTTTACTCTTGAGAGAATCTGGTTTATCCAGATTATCACCATTAGCATGGCGACTGGGAGTCCAGGAGAGACCTGTCCAAAGGCAGCAAATGCATCATACTTTGTTTTACAGGTCCACCAGCCCACAGGTTTTACAAGCAGAAACCAGGACATATGGTTTATGCAACTTTTCCCCATGCAGAGGCATGCAAAGAGAACAATACAATCTACAAAGGGGTCAGAGGATGTATCGTGGTCAGCTCAAATCCCCCACAGAGTGCAAAGATGCTAACATGATCTCCTCCCCCTTTGAAATGCAGCACTGCTACAAGCATCAGCTGCCATAACTATTTTTTTAGCAACGCAGAACCTGAGACATGCAGATCAGGAGTTAGTCTCTTACTTCAAGGAAGACAGCATGCAGGTGGCATAGAGAAGAAAGCCAAGGGAGGCTTTCAACAGATGAAAAAAAAAATTATTACATTTTACATGGTTCCTTTTTGTCCTTCCAAACAACCCCAAGCAGAGTGACACTGTCCAACCAGCAAGGCTATCCTCCTTCCATAGTGCCAAAGGACATGGCTAAATGCAAAATAAAAAGCAGTCTGAGTGTGATTTTTTTTTTTTTTAGATCACGTGCCAAGTATGACACCAGCTTTGTGCACAGGAAGCATCTGGACACACTGAAAAGAATTTCCTGACTCGCTGCAAGTGACAAGCTCAGCTAACAGCTTCTTTCCATCAGCTACAGAAGAGCACATTGCTTCCATGCTGCTTCCCTTACAAGAAAAGGGGAAAAACCCCTCAGTATTCTACCTAAAACAAACAAACAAAGCCCAAAGAGCTAGTAAATTGGATTCAGAGGTTTTTTGTTTTGGTTTGTAAACATGGACTTCCATGATACCAGGATTTAGCCTGAACTGCTCAGCTATGAGGAGATCTGGAAAGCAAATCCCTATTAGAATGCCAAAGGAGTAAGATATTCTATTTATCTTCCAAAATAAAACTCCTGAAAAGGTTACTGAGCAAGAACAAACAAAAGACCAGGTAAAAGAAACACTGCATGTTACTAACTTGAGGAAAAAATATGCAATTTAATCTTCAATAAGCTTTCCCCACAAAGCAAAGTCCATCTGTCTAAATTTGTCTTAAATGGCACTGGCTTTGAAGAATAAATCCACAGCAAGCAGATGACAAAAAAAGTCTCAATTTTCTCAGCCTTCAGGACCTTAAGGTCTTTATAATGCCAATAATATCTGAGCATAAAAGATGATTTTTCCCCCCTTACATCCAGAATTTCATTAGTATTTTGCAAAATTTTTATTACCCCCAGTCCTTCCAAAGTAAGTTAAAAAAGAAGAAACAGCAAATAGCAGTTGTTAGAGAAGTAACATGAGGACCCACCTGAATCCTCTTAAGAGGGGGAAAATGCAAGAAGAAAGACGTAACAGGCTCAGTGGGAAAACACGAGTAGATAGAGGTGGCTGAAAACAACTGGTAAGGTTTAGAAAACAAATATGGATGGTAATGACCTGTAAAAACTGTGATCATAACCATTCCAATATATGAAGAAAGAGGGAAGTACAAAAATTAAAAGCTTCCTGTTGGGCTGGGAGAGGATCCTGAAAAGCTGAAATATCCATTGTGGGTTTTGGTTTTGTTTTGGTTCTGTTTTTTTTTTTTTTTTAATTACTTGAGCTTTTCATTCCTGGCAAAACTGAGCCTGGAGCAAATCTTTTCCTCCTAGAAGTAGTTCCCCAGGAGATGATTTTCTTTCCACACAAGCCCTGGCTCTGCCATGCTCTACCCGAACCCCTAGCAGCTCTGGACCAGCTGGCTGCAGCCTGATGTCATCTTCCCTCTGGTGCTCTACCAGCATGTGGAGAGGGCTCTGATGTCAACCCAGCCTCGGATGGGGCTCACCACACAGCTCTGAAGTGGGTAAGAGCACTCAACCCTTTCTATCATAGTCGTGCACCTGCAAAGCTCCCCGTGGGTCAACAGGTAGAGAGAAATGTTTCAGTCAGGAAAACTGGACCTTCTTCCAGAGCTCTTCAGGGCCATGTGCTATCCTGCCCAACTACACAGTGGTACTCATGCTGTCCAAGCAAAGCACCAGGGCTGCACCTTGCATCTCAGTGAAGCACTAAACTCCATCTAGAGGAGCACAAACCACCCTTGAGTAGCATCTGCCATAACCAAAATCTGAACTCTGCTCTCAAGCAGGTTGACGTGAGCAGCATCCTATACCACATCTCAGCCCAGAAGGTTACTAATGGCATGAGATAAAGTCCAGATTTCTGGCATAAAACTACAACCTCTTGCTGGGACTAAAGCTCCGATCCACCTCCTTGCTACTATCCACCTCCTTGCTACTTTACCCATACCGACTTGGACACCAGCACACAGAGCAGTTCTAGATGTGCTATCCAGGGGGGTATCAGTGAGCCAGTAGAGGCCACAGAGTATAAGAAGCTGTGAAATGGTGTATCCACCAGCTGAGTTGAGCAGCTGATGATCAGAAATACAATTAGTCTCGCTGAAGTAACTGCAGATGGTCCCACCCTCTATAAAAGTATTTAATAACTTCTGGATTCCTATTAAACTTTGCTCCTTGTGATTTCTACAGGATGAGTTTCACAGGTTATACATAATGTAAAAAAGAAAAAGAAAATAATTTCTTTCAGCAGGCTTATTACACACAGAACACACACAGAATTGTATAGGTTGGAAAAGACCTTTAAGATCATCGAGTCCAACTGTAAATCTAACACTGCCAGTTCACCATTACACCATGTCCCTAAGCTGCACATCCAAACGTCTTTTAAATACATCCAGGTATGGTGAATCAACCACTTCCCTGGAAAGCCTGTTCCAATCCCTGACAACCCTTTCAGTGAAATAATATTTCCTAATATCCAATCTAAACCTCCCCTGGCACAGCTTGGGGCCATTCCTCTCATCCTATCACTCGTTACTTGGGGGAAGAGACCAACAGCCACCCTGCTACAACCTCCTTTCAGGTAGCTGCAGAGAGCAATAATGTCTCCCTTCAGCCTCCTTTTCTCCAGGCTAAACACTCACTGATCTTCCACTCTGCTGAGAGACCCCAGTTCTTGAACAATAAAGCAAGGATGAGCGTAACAGTCTCATTCATTTCCTCTGATGATCAGAATAGGAAGCAGAAGAAATGCTGACTAAAGTCACCCTCAGGGATTTTGAAACCATTTAAAGATGCTGTAAAAAAACCTCAAACACGTGCCCCTGTGAAACTCATTCAAGGAAATTTTCCATTAATTCCACCCTTTGTTTCCCCGTTCAGCTGTACAAGTGAAGCTAATCTGTAAATGCTTGAGGTTCTCGGCAAGTGCACATTTTCTGCCAGCTTCACAGGCTCAAAGAAAGTGCACATACACAGGTCATGGTATTTCAATGGTCCCTTGCAAAAAATGGCCCTGCCCTCCTGCAGAGCCATGCTGTGTTCCTGGCTCCTGCTTCCCAGCACTGAAGTCATTTCCCAGAGCAGACAAGACCACAGAGCGGGTTTGTGGTCTTATGGAAAACAATAGCTATTGCACTAGAGATGACTGAGAAACCAGCTCTTCTAGGCTACCCCAGGAAAGGCAGAAAGGAAACAAATAGGCATGTTCTTCAGGAAACACCACTGTCCTGCAAGAAATACTTTATCTCTCCCAAATGGTCTCCCATGCATTTGCTTGAGAAACAAAACAAAACAAAAAAAAAAAGAAAAAACCTGACACTGAGGTCTGATTTCAGAACTGATTCTGTAACACAGAAAAGTGGTATTAAATTTCAGTGTTATGTACAGTTCTGGTGTTTAGAGGAACGCTTCCTTATCGCACTGCCCTTCACAGTTGGCCAACACTTCAAATACTTGAACAGATACTTTTTAACAGCCCTCTGCATTGCGAAAAGGCTCCAAACTCTTAAGTTACTGAAAAAAATCTAGAAGATTAAGGTATTTAAAAGGTTTTTTGAGTGGACAGAAGGAATATAATAGAAAAATGAAGTTTTAATTCAGCCTTCATTTTTTACAATTTTTTTTTTTAAACTGACACATACTTTTCCTATTTTTCACTTTCTTCTCTTTAAACAGGGTGAAGCTGTATTGCCTCCAGATGATCATGACAGCACAAAACCAAACACACCTGGAAAAAAAGTGTTAAACAAATCTTCACACCATCTTGCAGCTCCTTCCCCCTGAAATGTGTTATCGTGTGCCCACTCCCCAAACGCTGCCCCAATAAACTTCTTATGTGTCTCCTCCCAAGGACTCCGCCAACAAGGTCAGCTGCAAAATAACCTGAGACAGCTGCTCAGATTTCACTGGCACCACACCACAGAGGCAAGACTCCAACAAACTCTTTCCAGCTCACCCAATCCACCAGTCCTGCTCAGCGCTCCTTCCACCTCTACAGACTGACACTGTTTCACAGAGCCTTGGGGTTGTGATATTTTCCCATGATTTGTTTTTCACCGCATTGTGTACCCATTCCCCAGGGAGACTGCAGTGACACCTGAACAAGTTTCCCCTGAATGTTAACTGCGTGCATTTCCACTCTCTGCATCATTCTCTTAAAACATGTAGGAGACCAGATAAACAAAACCCACTACTACATTAAACTTCCAGCATATTGATGCTAGTCTGCAGAGAGAGCATTTTACCTAAGCAGGACTTAAAAAACAAAACAAACCAACCAACAAAAAAAAAACCCAAACCAAACAAACCAATCCCTCAGCAGCTTCAAAAAGGCACATTTGTTTATATTCTTTTTTTCGTCCTATGAGGTGCACAAAAAAGGAAAATCTGAAAAACCTGAGCACAAATCAAATCGTTTCCTTTGCTTTCATTCAAAATTCTAAGAAAAATAGCTATCAATTCTTCATATCTTATCAACGTCCCCTCTATATTGGATTACAGTTTGCAGGAAACATTTGTGTTGTTCTCCTTGGACATTATAGATTACATGAGAAAAAACAGCAGAAGTGTGAGTACCTGATATCAAGTGGCAACCAGTTCACAACCACGTCCCTTAGGAACCAAAGCAAAAAGACCAGACATTTAATGCATTTAAGCATATATTTAAATAAAAGGGCTAAAGGTATCTCATGCTGCATGATCAAAGGTTTAAGGAGTAGCTAACAGGCCAAGGAGCACCAGCTTTTCTGGTCAACTCTGTCAACTGCCAGGAATATGCTGTCCATGAGAAAAAGCCCAAACATTTGTTTTATGATAGGTTTAAAAAGGCTGGATAAACTTGCATTCTAGATTTATTTCTTCTTTTAGCTAAGGGTACTCTCAAATCTTATTTTCTTTAAGCACAACATTTAAGCATCTAAGTGCTTTGCTGATGATGAACCTAATTGTAAAAACTCTTTGACCCATGAATAATCCTTATTCATGTGAAAATAAGCTGAAATAATGATGACTCATTTAGTGGTGTACAGAAGAAATCCAGATTAAATAATTTGATGCATCAGGCAAGAACCGTGAGCACTGGCCGGGACAGAAACTTGCAAGTCAGACAGACAAATTCCTTCTGGTAGGTCCAAGCTCCAGGAACAGCTCAGCCTGGCCATCCCCTGGGAGACAGCCAGCCCCGAGGCACCACCAAACCACTCAGCTCCTGGGAAATGTTATGGAACAGAGTAATTAGCAAGAAATGATTTGGTTATTGACCTACGCGATCTGCAAGTGTTGACAAGTCAACAGCTCTTCAGAGATTTCCCATGTCAACCTGAGAATGACTGTTTCACAATATTTTTCCCCATTTCAGCCCCAGGAAAAAAAGTCAGCCCTCACTCCTGGCAGTATAATAATGTAAAAGCAAATCAAGCCTACTTTTCACGAAGATAATTTTCCCATGCTCACCACACTCAGTGTACTGGCATGTCTTAAAGTGTAAAAGGTGCATTTATACTTTTCAGAGAGCTTTCCGATTATGCTACCTGGGTATACGACAGATGTCAAGAATCTAGCATCAAACTTTTGAGACTGCGAAAAGACAGTTATGTGTAAATTAGAGAGACTTATTTTAGTATAAACTCATTAATTGGCCCATGTTTGTCAAGAGACATTCTTGCCATTCAATCCACAGAAGTAAAGGATAAACTCAACTCCTCTAATGGAAACTCCCAAACAGTATGTCTTACTTGATAATGTCTCAATCCCTATATTCTTTTCAGATGTTATAATATTTCATATTTCTTTAGTCTATTCAGCTGCTCTCTTTAGTGTGCACTCTTTTCCTATTCAAAATTATAAAACTAAGAACACCAGATTTTTAGCAGATTTGCCTCTTCGAAAACCCCCAAACCCAACAATTTTCTACAAAACTGAAGGAAATTCAAACCAAAGTTATACAAAGAGACTTTTGGAAGCATGGGAACAGGAGGAAAACAAAAACAAGAACAAGGATAAACCAAGGAAGTCACAAAAGTTAACTAACAGTGTTTGGCGCACAGCTTCTGAAATAGGCTGACCTCCAAATAAATGATCACAAAATACTACTAAGAGTCTTGACAGCTTCTTCCAGTGTTTTATTATTACATTATACTGAGAAATACCATCTGGCTTTTGGTCCAGTTCAGTGCCAACTAGTCAAATTAGTTCTCTCCCACAGGATAGATCTGGCTCCTGATTCAGCACCTGGACCTCAGAGCAGTATGCAGGTCCTCCCCTCAAGTTTTTATAGAAGAAAGAAAACCATTATTGTTGCAACTTCTCCCTAATGCATTAGTACACAAAAAAAGTCAGAACCAGTTAGGCAGTAGATAGGACCACAGTCTGGATTACGGAAACTGAGGTTGTCACTCTGACACCCCATTTCAGTGTGACCTTCCAACAACATCAGAGCTGTACCTTTACTTTTTCATCTGCATTTCTGGACTGCATTCCTCTAAAGACCCATACTTGGTGTGTGAATCAATACAGTTTTGTGTAACCTTGAAACTTCATTAACAAGCCTCATACAAAGCACTCAAGCTAGCGCATGCTTAACCTAAAGTCAAATACAAGACAGGAGGACAGACTCTCCTGCACCACCCAGAGCACAAGCCCATGTCGTGCAGAATGGGGACAGAACAGTGACAGCTGCTTGTAGCTGTCTTTTATCTACAGAGACCAAGTGCTCCTAGTCAGCTTCAAGACACCATGTGTATCTGACAGTTTGTGCAAAGCCTGTGATACGCAGAAGCAAACTTGGCACGGCAGGTATGTCATGAGAGAACTGTGTGTCAAGAGCTCAAGCACTTAATTGCATGTATGTTGCTGAGCATTTGTCCCCAGTTAGTTTCTTCTAACTTCTCCCAGGAAAGAGGAATATTTAATTTCTTTCTCAATACCATTTTGACATAATCTGTAACTACCAGTGGTTGGTACATGTACCAGATTTCAGAAATTCCTAGTCTGCCCCTAAGGTATATGTGTTCCTGAACTGGATGAGTTACTGCTGTGTCCTGCATTACAAGTCACAGGTGCGAGGATCTGCCTTACCTCAAGTACAAAAGCAGAATCCCAGAAACTAATCTGATCCCTCTATCAACACATTTAAAGGAGGATTATCTCTTTCACAAAGACTCGCTGTCCTTCAGTAAGTCTGTTCTCTGCTGGATGTTTCTACAAAACTGCTGTTGACAGCTGAACAAGCTGTTCCCAGAGGTACTGCTGCACTTCCTAACCAGCCATGAGGAATGAAGCACTCATGTTTCCAAGTCATGTGCAGAGACAAGAAAAACCAAAGATGAACTCAAGCGCTCATTTCCTTATCTGATCAGAAATATTTGATGACCTGTGGAATGCAGCAAACAAACTGTCTCCCCCTTATCATTTTCAATTGCATTTCATCCTGCATTTGCAAGATCCTAGACAAGACTTGAATTGTCAGCATTTCACAAGAGGGGAGAGAAAAAAAGTCTCACCCACACAGAACTTGTATCCACACATACAAAAATGTGTTTTCCTGAGATTTCACTCCAATCCACCAAATTAAGAAGGTCAGATAAGCACCTGAGGTTTCTTGTCTGATCGAGGTCTCCAAACCACTGCCATCCATCACTAACTTTGTCATCAATTTGATTCAAATAAAGCAGCGACAAGTTTTGGTCTATTGTTTTTTAGAGACTTATCAACATTATTTCTTGATTGCAAACCAGGTGTATCTCATAGATGGTAAACATTTCAGAGTGCTGATTTACTGGCTCATTGGTACGTGGCACAATGGCTTCTCTCTCAAACTTACAGAACGCAACTACTATTAACTACTACTGCACTCCTTTGTAAGCGAGAAAGAGATCAAGCAATTAGTTCAGCTGGCTATGCTTAAATCTACTAAACCAAGCACAAGCATTGCAGCTGGTCCGCTCCTGCCATACAAAAATGGTTTTGGGCAAATGAATTCTCTTCTGGCAAATGCATACCTTTTAGTTTCTATCCATAAATACACCTGAAAAAGTTTGTTTCAGTTACCCTCTTAGAGGCCCTAGAACCCTATTTCACCTGAACTACTAAGCCCCTTTCTAGTGACAGAATTCACTGCTCCTCCCAGGTCCTTCTTCTGCTCATTCCATATAATAATAAGGCTTAGTATTACAGAAAGGGAAAAAGGAAAAAAGAAAGAGAAAGAACCCCACATGCTCTTTCCAAGTGACTCTCCACTACCAAATTCTCCTAAGGCCTCATCTTACCAGAGAAATCTATACTTGTGAAAAAAACAACAACATTAACCTTAGAGGATAATCTAGATTTATATTCCCACATTCAACATGCAGACACTTGCAATAGACAGGCTTTCTTAAGAAAAGATGTTGCATCATCTTCCAATTGCAGTGCAATCAATCATTTGAAACATTTGTTTCATCAGATGCTTATCTGTCTCAAGTGACAAGAACGTACTGTTTATTATTTTCTCCAGTACCGTATCCAGAGTATATCCCAGCAGTAGGGGAAGGAGATACTGTATAACTATACTTTCCCATCCATGTACAAGTCTTACCACATAGTTTCCTGATCTTCCTGATATTTTTAAGAACGTATTTCTGCAAGTGCATTGCTAAGTGTTTGACAGGAATAAATGAAGGCTACTATTTGGACGTACCCGTCAAACTTATTTCTACGTGCTAATGCATTCTGCTAAATATTCCTACAGGACTGCCAGTGAAAACACTAATGAAATACCCGGGGGCAGGCACCATTATAATTCGTGTCTCACAGTCATGTTATGTGAATATGCAGGACAGCAGACACTGCCCTTTTACAAACCTTCTCTCCCCACCTTTGCTTTCCCTGAGCCTTTACAGGATTCCTGTACTATTCCATCAGCTGATAAAAACAACTTTTAATCACCTGCATTGGCATACACAGGCACATAACAGTATGTTTTGAGCCTCTGTCTTTGGCAACACATCCTAAAATTTAGCAACAGCCAAGGCTTTGATTCATAAACCATAAGATCACAAATGACCGCATAGATCTTTTCAGCTTTTACTCCAATATCTCATCTAATCTGCACATAAAGCACTCCAAAGAATATGTCTTGCCCACTTCCCTCAGCAAAACAGACAATGGCCAACTACCAAGACTGTTTAAAATATTTTTGCTGTCTACCCTAATATTTTCTGCCCTTAGTTTTCGGACTGTCAGTACCTCAATATCCCAGAAACTTTATAATTTGAGGAGAAACACACAGTAAACATAAATGAAGAATAATAAGTATATAGAGATGTTGGGTTTTTTTTCCTTCAAACTAAATATTTCAGGCTGAACTGAGTTAATCTGTAAAACACATTTTGCATAGAGCAAAAAGACACTTTTTATGCACAAATAATGTTCACTTTTTCAGCATGTATTTTACTAATAGGAAGAATTTCCTAATAGAACAACATACACTTTTGCCCAAGAAAAAACAGTGTATGCACTATTTTTGAGTTGTGTAAAGAATACCAGAGCAGAGAAATGGTTCAAAAAGAAAAATCCTTCTCTGGCAGAGGACTGACCAGACAGTGCAGTAAGTTAAATCCACTGATCATCTTCAGGATTCTCCAATTATGGGTGCATGGCTGGGCCTTGCCCATAGTATTTACATGACCCCCCCCAACTAACACCCTGAACTACTGTTCTACAGCCAATATTCACTACAAGCATAAACAACTGTGAAAAAATATACAGGAAAAGCCCTCACAAGTTTGTAGCCTGCAACTGCGTATGGTGGGAATTGATGGAGTCTTTGCAATACAAATAGTTCCTCACACAGAGAAAGTTTCCAATGATAACGGACACATGTAAGGCACGTTCTTTTAAAAACCTGACTCCCATTAAGCAGCTCATTGTTCATAAAAGGAATGGTGTTTACACAGGAAAAAGTCCAGTTTCAACAAATCTGAAATCCAACAGATGTTTCCTTCTGTCTAAGCAAAACAAGTTTGTGACCCGTTTCTGCCCAATCAGAACGCGTCAAAATTAATTTTACGGGGCGGGGGGGGGGGGGGTACTCGATAGAATGACCCTGGAAAACAAAATAAGAAAAACTTTATATTTCAAAATTGTACTTGCTACTAAAGTGAAGTCACTTGAAAAACTTAGTCTTCTTTAAACAGAATGCTTTATGATCTGGGTTTGAAGGGATACAAAATGATAATTATAATTTTAGTTTGTGCTTGAAAGAGAAAGTAGGGCAGGCTGTTATTCACACGGCTTTGCACTGTGAATGCTCTCCTCAAATCAATTAACCTCTCTTCTCCAGACCTCTCCCAACATTCCCCCAAAACTCCCAGCTGCTCTTGGCTTCTTCACATCTCTTAAGGTCTCTCTTCCTCTGCATACAGCAGTTAAATAATAGAAGTGGCTGAGCAGAGTATAAAAGGTATATCTCTTAATTTGATTTTAAATTACTACTACCAGTACACACTAATCACAATCACAGCAAGCATAAGCACTTTGTAGAAGGATGAAGAATTTCAGGCTTTGCCAAAGTCCCACTGTTGAGACTACGCTGTTACACACCTGACTTTCATTTACCATCACAAGAAAGTTTCAGTACTTTCAGGATGTGCCTGGTGGTACTATACCATTACAGAGCAAAGCTCGATCTCTTGACATTCTGTTGCACAACTGAATGCTGCAAAGGCAGCATCTCACAGGGAGTTGGTCCACTTTCTGTACCCAACAATACCTTGCTCCAGAAGATGAACTGAGAACGACCATGTGTCACTGAGAATTTTATCCAGTTTTTTTATAGCTTTTCTAAAACGCAGCTGCAGAGGCCCAACAAATTGGATTAACAGCTAGATACAAGTGTCAAAGCCAAGGCTAAAATATTCTCAATCATGAGTATAACAAGCGTAGTCAGTGCATGCAAACTTCTGTGTGCACCTTTGCCTCTGCAAGTCCCTTCTTCACTAGATTTCGCTCATGTTATTTCTTGTCCTAGCTATTTCGTGAGTGTTATACAAAGTTCCCACCTCCACAATATTTTATGCACAGCATGCTCAGCACTGGGGTCCCTTACCCCAGCCAAAGCCTCCACATGCCCTGAGATGCATATAACAAGACAGGGCTGTAATCAGGCAGCAATGCAACTCACCATTATTACAACCAACGTGAATATTAGCAGTGTGAAGGAGACCCCACTGAGACAGGTTTCAAATCTGCCTATCAAACAATTATAGCAGAAGGTAGAGGTGGTTTTCTCCCTCCCCAGTAATCCTATTTGTCCTTTAAATAGACTTTAGTGTATAAAACTCAAACTGTCAGCATTTTTGTAAAGAAATACCAGCTCAGACCTAATTGGATTTGTCAGACAATCACAGTTAAACAGTTCTGTAAGCTCCAACAGCTGAACAGCTAGAGAAAAAACCTTCCACGTTGGAATGTATAAGAACATGAAAGTTCATTTCAAGAGGAAAAATTTTCACTGAAAGTAAGTGGTAAAAAGACATAATTTGTTCCACAGTTCAAACCCTGTCCCTTAGGAACATAATGATGTGGTGTGGCACAGCTAAGGTTGTGTGAGCTGCTCTATATAGATGATTATCTGCAGTTAACTGTCCAAACGTTGTCACTTCAGGCTGCTCTGAATTCACGATGATTGCCAAAGGTTTGCCTATGCAAACTTGCTTTTGTTTTAAATTTTTTAACTACGAATAAGAAAATGGGGGGGGAAAAAAACCCCAGAGAATTCTGACAGGAACACGTAACAGTAGCATTTGAAAAGAAAACAAGTATATATTACATTGCATACAAACAAAAAACCTGGGGGAATATATTTTAGCTGAAGAGCAGAAATACCTCCTATTTCTCTGGACTTCCTGACCTTTTTCCACACCAATATATATGTATATATATATGTAAACATAAAATTTGCTCTGTCCTTGCTGTTTGTATCAACAACTTCTTGTTCTGTACATGCTTCTGTAGGCTGGAATAGTGCATTTTAAAGACAGTCTAGGATATAATGGCCTAAAACCCACACAAACCTCATCCTCTGAAAGGCGAGACAGAATACATTACAGTGATGTAAAAGTTACAGGTTAAGGAAGTATAATAGGCCAAATCTTACAACACTTTCAATGCCTTCAAACTGTGGTTTCTGTAATGAAGATAGAGATTATTCCATATATGTCGAGAAGAAAACTCATTATACAGAATGTATGTTGAAAGTTGAAGTGACATTCATTTCACTGACTTTAAAATAACAGTCACACAGGTTTTTAACATTTATATTTAGGAGAATACCAACTTGAGCACTCAGCAACATCATTTTCTGTACTTGCGCAGTTGGTAACCAGCACACCTGTGACTGAGGAATATAGGTAAACTTTGCATTGAATTCCAAACCATGTTTTAATCTGGGGCAAAAGTGATTTCAGATAATGTAATGAGTCTATCAACATCAACACTCAGGAGTTATACACTCTCCTACCTGTTGGCTTATCCACACCAAGGAATCCAGCTTGTCCCAGGATTTTAAATATTTTATGTGCTGGGAACTGTCCTTCTTCTTCCCACTTGTCTACAAAGGGATTAATCTCTTTGTCGATGATCTAGATTTGAAAAATAAATTTTAAAAGTTATTAACACAGACATCCCTACAGAAACACTTTTGACTACTTTTGTCTAAAAACTTTAATTTAAAAAGAAAAAAAATGTACAGGGAAAATTTTGAAAACACATTGATTTTCTTACTTCCTGTAGGATGTCCTTATTCTCCACCCACCCACAACTACTGCAACAGATGCAATAACTCAAATATAAATATTTCTTTTAGCAATTACAACTACTACAATAGGAAGACATCAGGGCTGGTTTAAGTCCCTCCAAGACCTAGGAAAGTGGCAGTTTCCCCTCACCATTTGTTACCTTTCTCGGTACAGTTTCTAGAAAGTGACAGGAAGGGAAACCTGGATTGTCCTCAGAGGGACCTTGCCAAAAAAGGTTGATGTTCTGTTCACGATGACCACACACAGTACGCAAGACAGGCAAGTAGAAGAGACCTCATCTCCCCTCCCTTTGCCTGAAACGCTCTCGAGGATGTTAGTGCTGTTCAGGGCACGTGAGTCCAGTCTGCATTTAGACTTCCCTAGGGTCTGACAACAGACTTACTGGAAAAAACTGGTCGTCTTCCAGATTTTATAGCATTTCCAAGTCTAGTCCACAGGCATCTCTCAACTGGGCTACTGCTACACACCTTCCAATAGTCAATATCTTAAGCTGCCTGACTACTGCCCTTGCCCTATTCAGGCTGCTGTCTTCCCTTCCAGCTGTTGTGAGCAAAACACATCTGGAGTACAGCCACTACATTCAGTAACACCTTCAGGTTTCAGAGCACAAGGGTTGGACATCTCACCGCACAAAGTCCCAGATTTCCCTGGCCGTGGGAAGGGAGCAAATGGGCAACCTGCAGTTTTGCAGCTGACCTCTAAGCCTGGGAGTAACTCCCGGCTCTGTGCCAAACAGCCCCATGCTGCAGGGTGCACCAGGCATTTGCACTTCTGTCACCTCATTCTTGCTCCCCATACCTACCAGCCTGGCACGAGGCAGATGCAGTTTCAATAGTTCTCAAAAGGAGTCAGTTGTATAGTGCCCACCCCTGCCTATCTCCACAAGCCAAACCAGGGGTTGGCACAGGCTGCTTCTGCTGTGCCGCCCTGGGTCAGCACATACAAGAGGGTCCAAATGCGAAACAGAAAAGCCATCCTCCTTCCTCCAAACCAAACCTCACCAAAACAAATACGAATTCCCAATAGAAAGTTAAGGCCTTTAATCCGTGACCACAATTTTACTGCTACACTGTTTCACAAAGAGATAATTTAGTATTTTAAGAACTTGCTCCTCTTAGTCTTTTCTCCACACTAAATAAACAAGTCCTGTGGTGCTAACTATTTCTTGAGCTGGAAATAGACTCCTCTCCCTCCCGAACTGCTGTGCTCATGAGACCCTGTGGAGCCTTCTTCCGAACTATCTATTTATTGCGCATTCTTCGGAGAATTTCAGCCCATATATGGCTGCTCTCTGGTTCCCGGTCGGCCACAGAAATAAGGATACTTCACTGTTGGTAACAGAAAAATCACTTTTTCACTTCCCTCACCAAATTCTAAGAAATTTGTATACTGAATGTTCAACTCATTCAGTAACTATCATCCCTCTCCCTCTCTTACACTGAATAACATAGGCCTCATGATCAGTAGTAACAAAATACTCAGCAGGACACTACCTAGGAAAGCCCACATTTAACTTCTATATTGCCATATCTTAGACGCTCAGATTCTAGGACACTGACCCTCAATGTTGAGTGACAGGTGGTGAAACACCTTTTTGATGGTTCATAACAACATCTGGTAGTGCTCATCGGGTAACACCCAGGGAAACGCCTGAAAAAGGTTATGAAGTACGTACAGAAAGTTATCCCAGTGTTCTGATGGATCTCGGCAAAAGTATGAAGTTAATGTACTACCAGAGTTTTGTGCTTCTTATGGCTGGTACTGAGCCAAATGGCTCACAGCCTACATACAAAGCTACCTTTGAAGTTAAATGTTGAGTCAGAAGAATGACTAAGGTGTTAGAGAAGTGGTCTTACATAATTTCTGCAGATAATGACCTGCTTGCTCCTGTGCATTTGAATAAAACTCAAATTGTTTACTGGAGCCAAAGTTTAATTATAACCAGGTGAAGTTTGCCATGTTGAGTAAAATGAGATGTTGCATAAGATAACAAAAAAAATGAAGACAGCCTCACTGCACAAACCACAAACAGTGCATGCCTCTAAGTTCAAGGAAAAAAAGATTAATATCACAGTCCAGATATTGATATCCACAGTTGTTTCTTAGCCACTGGACCATCCACTTGAAACTGTATTTTTGCAAAGAAATGAAATAGGTTCTGTCAAAAGCTTTAGACACAAATTGTTTGCAAAAAACACACAACATTTACAATAATAAATAATACTTCCAAGCATGCAATCTCATTCCTTTAAAAGTATCATTCCTCAAAATAAACCTTCAGAAACCACACATCCTCAGATAATTTGCACAGAGTCAAAGTGGAGAAGCAGGCTGTGGGGCAATCAGAGGGCAGACAGCTTAGATGAGAGAGGAGATTTGGGGAAACACCTCCCCTTATACTGTCACATACAAACATAACCCACATTGCTGGAGAACTGCAGCGCTGGTCAACTGGCTGACGTTTCAGGACTGATTATTGGATATGATCATCCCTTCATATAAAAGCAAACTGAAATGGGGATATTTTCAAAGGGCCAAGCCAGCAATGACTGAAGGAACACATGCAATCACAGAACGTGTGCTTAAAACATTGCTAAAGACAGATTTATGTGGATGCAGGTCAAATAATGCTGCATACCTAACCATTTCATTTGCCCTTTCCCTTGGCTTTGGCCTCTTCCTCACATCTGTGGCCCAGAGAAATATTTCATGCTTGAATTAATTTAAATCTTGACTAATTAACTTTGAATTAATTTAAATTTTTTTTAATCCACACAGCTTTTAGAAGCAAACACTAGGAGCTGCAGGCACAAATTATGCAGGCACCTTAACCTAAATCATAAGGTATACATGCAGTGTTTGACAAGTATACAGAAGCAAGCTTTCGGCAGTAGGTCAACAGCTGGTTTGCTTATCTTTATATATGCTTTATCATGAGAAACATGGAAATGATGGGTGATAGCATTTAGACTTGCATCATTAGGATACTGACTATACCAAGACGTAAAATTCCTTTCAGTAGAAATATTTTAACATGGTATACTACAGATGTTATCTGACAGATATTCCTGATCCAGCTTGCCAAACCTCAATGGTGTTTGGAATGTAAAGTTGATTTAGGAGCCATCTATCTTTCCCACCTGCTGATAAAGTACCAGTAAACCACAGTAGAAACTCTGTTTTTTCCTGACAGTGAGGGCAGTGTAAGTCATGTATGGGACCGGTGTTTTTTTTTTCTTGGGCTGCTTCATCGGAACCATGAAGATGCAAACCTAAAGGACTCAGCTCTGGAGGCAGCCTTGGTTTAGCCTGCATCCCAGCAAGAGCTTGGGCTTCTCTCCAGGGAGCCTCTGAAAGAATGGCTTCAAGGCTGATATCAGCCATGAATTATTTCAAAAAACACTGTGGAAATTTGCCCAGTCGGAAACTGACTGAGCCAACAAACTCACTTTGTGTTGAGCGATGGTAAGAAAAATAAAAGTGTTTTTATTTAAAATAGTCTTGACAGAGTTTTGTGAAAACAGCACCTGCAGCTTCCTGCCCAGGAACAAGGAAATGCAGTGGCAGGGTTGGGGAAAGGATAGAGACAGAAATTCAGACTTTTTTTTTTGTTTGTTTGTTATAGATTACTCTAATTTCTCTCTAAAACAGAGCAATGAAAATATCTCGCCAAAACACTGGCAGATAGTTGCATGTTTTGATTATTTTCCACTGCAAGTTAGTACACTATTTAAATGAAAAAAAAAAAAAACAACAAATCAAAAATGCACATTTGGGGATTTTCTTTCACATGATGCTCAGTATTTAGTGCTGATATTGTACCAGCACCTACCCAGAAACATTAGCAATTGCCATATAATTCTCACTGTAGTCTAAAATAAATACATTATTTCTACAATAGTAGAAACTGGAATTGAATTAATTTGGGTACTGAGAGTGTGTACAGATGTCCTTTATAGCAATTAAAGATTTCTTTCCATTACTCACTAGCAAGTTTACCTTCTATCAAGCAATTCAAATCAGAAATTAAAGGCCATACCACTTCTACACACAATACCTCTTATATCTATCCCTTCTAATACTTTAAAGTGGTTGGTAGTATATTTCAGCACACAAGTAGCAAGATGGTGCATCTTGAGAAGAAAACAATAAACTGAATTTTTACAAAATAACAGAAATTTTTACTAAAGCTTCCTGTGAGTAGTTGTAGCTAAACTGAGATTAGACTTACTTACTAGTAAAGCAAGAGAAAATGTCTGAGAAAAAGGTATTTTGTATTAAGAAGATTAAATGGATTTAGTGGTGCCACATAACTGTACCATATTATGTTACAAGGTGCATTTTTTCCTTTAAATCAAGTTACAGTAATTCAACTTAGCTCTATTGATATAATAATCAAAGATGACACAATTAACAGGATCTTTAATGTAACAAAAAGGCAAATAAATAAGCAACAAACCACTAATGACAGTTCTTCAGTGGTTATATCTAGAAATTAGCATAACACTGACTTGAAAGGAAGGAGGTAACAGACCAGCGAGCTCTTTGCCTTTGACACCAGCAATAACTAAAGAAAATAATTAACAGCCCACAAAACAACATTTCTCCTTGTAGTTTTATTCACAACCACCGGCAGCAACGACTGCACTGCGAAATAACTCGGCATCGTAGGGACGCTGGTGCTGAGGATGAGGCAGCACTTTAACAAGACGTAGGGCAGAGCTGAGGTGGTCAATCCCATGGGCCACACACGGGTGCTACCAAACCCCAGTCCCCATGACACATGCTAGCAGGAGCCAGGAGCTGCCCGAGTGCCTGGATCACCCAGCCTGGTGGTGGCAAGCGTGGATCTGCAGTGGTCAGCGCCCCAATGGAAGAGGCAACCATTCGGTCTCCAATGACATCATGCGCAGAAGCAGAGGCAGTATGGGACTCAGAATACTGCAACAGGTTAAGAATAACCCCATCGCACAAAGATGATTTAACCACACAGCAGGCAGAAAACGCTCCCTGCAGTTCTAACCTTGCCTGCTCATACGAAGTTATTTAGTGCACTTCTGGCAACCAAAATCCAATATTACCAGCTTGCAACATACTTGCAACATACTTGCAACATACTCTTTCAGGATGCATCACCACCACAGGGTGAATATTTCCATGAAGTTTTGCAGGACTGTCTTCTGGGGATTGGTTGGTTTTGTTTTGTTTTTTTTTTTTTTTTTTATTTTTTGGGGCTTTTTTTGGTGGCTTTTTTAAATACTAGTTAAAACAAGGGGGATAGCCCTCACTCCTTCTCTTATAAAAACATACACGCTCTTATTGGTTAGGACTCACCTAGGATATCTATGTAAAAAATTACTCACCGCTACGCAAGGAGTCCTGTCAAGGTAGCAGGTGTCCTAGATGCTGCCAAAACAATTCTCCCCTTTGCATGAGGAAGGCAAGTCTCCCTCTTGCCCACAGTGTGGAAGATTTGGCATTCGGATACGATCTGCACCTCTTACTCTGTAGTCACACTTGACTACCCAGCCAAACATACGATGCCATACCTGGACAAATGACTGTCTACAAGAGTTATCACTGAAGAATTTGCCCTATTTGAGTACAGGATTTGGGACTGGGCCTCAATGACAATATGGAAACTTCTGTACTCTGAGCTGTCATCAGGCTGTTGCTGGGAACAAGCCAAGGAAACATTTTCCACAATGATGTAGGGTTGAATTGAAAAAGTTCCATTTAAGTGTAGACATCCATTTAATGACACTGTGAAAAACACTTGGCAGAAAATAAAAGACCTAAAAGCAGAATATACAGATAATTAAAACAGAGAACAAAAATGAAGTAATTTTGACCTAAGCTTTTTAAAGCAGCATGATTCATTTTACAAACCCCAAACCAACAAGTTATAAAATTATAATCTAGACAGCAGTTCCTTGTAAAGCCTCAATATTTTCAAGCCACCATCAAGATACTAAATAATAATGTGGGTGCAGCACATAGAATATGAAGGAAACAGCAGGAAAAAACCACAGTATTTAAGTATCTGTCTAACTTAAAACTTTACAGCTAGTAGCAACGAATCTAGAGAGTGTGGTCTAAACTTTCAGATAAAGGTTTGAAATAAAACAGCTTTGATTTCTTTCCATATTTTTCTACGATTACTGGAAACATTTTTTTCAAAGCATTTTGTTACTCTACTTAGAATTTTCCATCTTCATTCTCCAGATTCTCCTGGGAATCTGGTGAGGTCCCAGTTGACTGGAAGCTGGCAAATGTTGTCCCAATCTTCAAGAAGGGCAACAGGAATGAACTCGGAAACTACAGGCCTGTCAGTCTCACTTCTGTGCCTGGCAAAATTATGGAGAAGATTATTCTGGGAGTTACTGAAAAACACCTGAAAGACAACACAGTCATTGGTCCCAGCCAGCATGGGTACCCGAGGGGAAAGTCCTGCTTAATAAACTTAATTTCTTTCTATGACAAGGTCACCCACCTAGTTGACCAAGGGAAGCCAGTCGATGTAATCTTTTTGGATTTCAGTAAAGCTTTACAATACTGTTTCTCACAGTATCCTCCTGGACAAAATGTCCAGCATACAGCTGGATAAACACATAATGCAATGGGTGAGCAACTGGCTGATGGGCCAAGCTCAAAGGGTCATAGTAAGTGGGGTTACATTGGGCTGGTGGCCAGTCACTAGTGGGGTTCCGCAGGGATCCCTCCTAGGGCCAGTACTCTTTAATCTTTTCATAAATTACTTGGATGCAGGACTGGAAGGAATACTAATTAAGTTTGCTGATGACACAGAATTGGGAGGAGCTGTTGACACTCTCGAGGGCAGAGAGGTCCTGCAGAGAGATCTGGACAGACTGGAGAGCTGGGCAATCACCAACCATATGAAGTTTAAAAAGGGCAAGCACCGGATTTTGCACCTGGGGCACGGCAACCCTGGATGTACATACACACTGGGGAATGAGAGGCTGGAGAGCAGCCCTGCAGAGAGGGATCTGGAGGTTCTGGTCAATGGCAAGTTGAACATGAGCCAACAGTGTGCCCTGGCAGCCAAGAGGGCCACCCGTGCCCTGGGGTGCATCAAGCACTGCATTGTAGCCGGTCAAGGGAGGTGGTTGTCCCGCTCTACTCTGTGCTGGTGTGGCCTCAGCTCAAGTGCTGTGTGCAGTTTTGGGCACCACAGTATATTAAGGCTATAAAGCTACTAGAGGGTGTCCAGAGGAGGGCCATGAAGTTGGTGAAGGGTTTAGAGGGGAAGCCATATGAGGAGCAGCTAAAGTCACTTGGTTTGTTCAGCCTAAAGAAGAGGAGACTGAGGGCAGACCACATCGTGGTGTACAGCTTCCTCACAAGGGGAGGAAGAGGGGCAGGCGCTGATCTCTTCTCTCTGGTGACCAATGATAGGACCCGAGGGAATGGCAGGAAGATGTGCCAGGGGAGGTTTAGGTTGGATATTAGGAGAAGGTTCTTCACCCAGAGGGTGGTGGAGCACTGGAACAGGCTCCCCAGGGAGGCAGTCACAGCACCAAGCCTGACGATATTCAAGAAGCACTTGGAAAACACTCTCAGACACATGCTGTGAATTTTGGGGGTTGTCCTGTGCAGGGACAGGAGCTAGACTCGATGATCCTTGCAGGTCCCTTCCAACTCAGGACATTCTATGATTCTATAATCTTGTTTCCCCCCCTGTGAAAAACTAAAATGAATGAGGAATTACCACACATATCCACATCTTTTTTAAAAGCCTTTACTGCATTTGGAGGAAAAAATTCCCCAAGTTGTATCGTTGGTTTACTCTCCATCTATTTTTATTTCATTTTTCCCCATTACAATTGAGGACTAACAGATCTAATCTGAAATGTGATTGATTTAGCCTATATAAACAAGCTCACTGATCTCACTCCAAGCACATCCCATAGAGGAGAGATGCACAGACTGAAATTCATGGACTAAAAAGCAACTGCATAGAAGCCCTGGGTAAATAAATGGTATTAAACAGTGGGATGGGCTGTTCTTACTAGCATCTTTTTGACCACTAAACAAACACTTCTGAACAAGAAATGAGTGGTTGCAGGATGACTTAAAAAGAGAAGGTAGGAAAGTCTCTCTGGAAACTTTGCCCTTCATTCATGAGCTTTGAAGAACGTGCCAGACACTCATACACGAGGCAAGACAGCTGCCAACGCCCACCCCTTGGAAAGGTCCAGAAGACCACGCTCTGCTGTCTTTGCCCTTCAGTTCATTTTGGTCTCCCCAGCTTTTCATGCATTTCATGTGCAGAACCCAACCGCTCTACATGGTGCCTGCAGGACAAGATGTGACCAGCCCAGTGAAAAAAAATAAATGCTGGATGAAAAGGACACTTCAAACCAACCAGAAAATATCACTGAGAAGAAAAAAAAAAGCCAAGTCAAATACAACTATATTTTCTCTTTTTTTAATTCCATACCTAAAAGCCTTGAATAGATGTTGAAAAGCAAAATAATGGTTCCACCTACCCTATTTAAATGCATTGCCAGTCCCCTTGCCTTGGTGGGATTACACAGAGGTAAGGTTAGGACCACATTGAAGTACCTGGCTGAGCATGGGCTCCCTCTTTTTCCATGGACTGCATCGCTGATCTTTTATTTTGCTTGTAAATGTACAAAGCATTTGACAGAATAAGGAAAGAGACACATCAACCATGTCAGGTAAGTTACATATAACCCCTCCTGAACCTACTCTACATCTAAATGTGCACAAATGCAAACACACACAGATTTCAGGTTGTTTATCTTTCCCCCTTTCCCTTTCCCAGTGGGCAGTACGTAAGCTTGAGACATTAAAAATTAAGGAAAAAAAGTCATTCCAGCTTAGCACTATAAAGCCAGTTCAAAGGGGCAGATAACACGTCATCGCTAGCGCCTCACGTATCTTTAGGATACTTCTACTTCCCTGTTCATTGCTGCAAAATGAGGGTGAACAGGCCTGACTAACATCTGGGTTTCTCCACTGCTATTGCACGTAGCTGTGGCCAGTGCTGAGCTTCCAGAGAAGCTTCCAGCGGATTTAAAACCAATATTCAGTAGGCTCATATAAGAGAAAAACAGAAAAATTTCCTGAGTGCTGGAAAACACGTGGCTGAAAGACATGCATTTAAAACTGATTAATTAGAGCACAATTCCTTTTTGTACCTTCAGTTAAGATGTGCCACAGGCAACAAAGGAATCATACAATCTGCTACAGCACTGTGTACCAAAGACTGCAGTGATCAGCAAATACAGGAACAGTTACTAAATGAAATTTTCCCTTTCTCAAAGGGGAAAAAAAAATTAGCAGAGGGAAAGACCCTCTAACGTAAGAGTTGGCAGCATCTCATCATATAATAAAACACACCTGTCCTATTTTTACAAAATCTGATTTTCAGAAAAAAAAGCACGCAGTTTATGAGCATTCTGCAATTTTGCCTGGTCGATTCATTTGGCAATAGCTGCACATGCTTCTGTTTAAATAATTGCATTTCTTCCCTTTCACTGTGACACAGTTCCTTGCAACATACATAATACATAAAACAAAGCTGATTCTTGGTTCAGAAATTTGAATACTGCAAATCTTCTGGCATACATCTGGCTACAGTTTTTACTTCAGCTGACCAAAAAAAAAAAAAAAACCACCAACCAAAAACCCTGAATCAACCACAGAGTTTTTGCCAACGCTTACCTAAAAACCTACAAGTCTGCCAGGGAGTGCAGAAGCATGTGCTGCTCCTCCACCTTGTGCAGCTGCTGGCACACCTGGGAGCCCCACAGCCAGAGCAGAGGGCACACATCATCACCATACTAATAAAGTAAAAGGTCCAGTCCAGGACCTGGGAGCTGAGCCCAGATTAACCTTTTCCTGAGGAATGAGATGCCGGAAGACCAGCTCAAGCTGGGAAGGGACACACATGATCCTAGCCAACCCCTCCTCCCTCCCAATGTCCTTCTTCCCAGGACAGTTGCATAGGCTAATCCCTCCTGCACAGATCTGAGTGTCTTGGCAATCCCTGCACACTCCCAACCACAACTCCTTCAAGTGCCTTATCCAAGAATATGGCAGAAAAGGGAGGATCCCAAAATTGCTTCCTACTCTGGACTCCAAGAACTGCAGCTACAATACAGATATCTGTTCTCCAGCAGAGGATAGGAACACATTTGCAAAGCCTCCCAAGATCAGGCAATCAGTTCTGTGTTTAGTTCCATGGAATTTCTCACCTTCTCTCCTTTGAGCACATGCAGATTGCATTTTACTTAAGCTACTTCCCTGTTAGTAATATCTACTGCATCTTCCATTCAACCACTCCACAAGGGGCAAAGCAATATGCCATCAAACCAGCATTTCTCACTCGATACTCAACACCATGGGTTTTAAGTCATGTGGGGCCCTATGTTCTTGTTGGACAAGAACCACGTGTGCACATGGTATCATTGTGGGGGAAAAAATAAATCAAAGAAAATCCCTTTTCCACTTCCAGCCATTGTCTGGGTTCAGACTCATCCACAGCAATCACAAATTCTGTTCATAAGAAGCGTGATTCTGTTATTTCGTAACGAAGCAACCTCTCCAGGTGCCCTATGAGGCTGCCCATAGCACCAACTCCCAGAACACATGATTCCAGTTTTAATCTTATTAATCTTCCCCCGCACACAAATTATGACACACCTAAAAACTCCCAGCAATGTTGTATCCAGTGCTACCTGGGCTACACCATTCGCCTGGACTTCCTTCATCAAGAGATCTCCATTAGCAGAGCTTCCAAATGTTCATGATTCTTTTTCACCAGCCAGAACCACAAGTGGCAACCAGGGACTCCTGTCGTACTTCTAGGACTTCCCAGTGTATCAGTGGGCCATGTTCAGACAGGGATATCTGTGCTATCACACCTGTATCCAGAGAAGTAGTCCAGGACATAAAACACGGTTTACTGACTGCATCCAAGAGGCCCACAGCATGACTGAATCCTTTAAATAAGACAGAAAATAGTCCTAGGAACTGATCCTAACTCTATTGCTGCCCTCACCTTTTCTTTGTCTTGTATAAGTGAAAGAGGAAAAATATTCTCTAGAGCTATTCAAAGAGCAGCTCTGCACATGCCAAACTGTAGATGGAGACCCACCATAGACCCACAGCTTATGCCATTTTATATATGTGCTGGCACTTAAACCATGCTTATAACCTATCAGCCAAGTATCTAATAAGTTTGGGGTATCCTCATGGATTAAAACAACTGACCTCACTGAAGGTCTGCTAGTTCATAATACTGAATCATCAGCTAAAGATTTGGACAGTCATCTGAACCACAAGAAGCTTACACAGGATCTACTTACTGCATTGCTCCAGCATCATACAAAACGTTTTTATTCAGCATGCCCTAGTTAGTTGCTTCTATTTTCCATTTGTGTGTGTGTGTGAAAATAAAATGTTCTACATTTCTCTCCAAACAAGGTGATTTTCCTCCAGGATTTTATCAGTTTCGCCTGGGAAAGGTTGGTTTCTTCTCAAGAATAAGAGAGGAGTTTCTAACACCCTTTTCTGCGTTTGAAAATGCAGTCATGACATACAGCGTTGTGCTTATCCCACCACACGCTTTTAAGAGCAATGCTTGTGACAACGCATCCCAGAGGACCCACTCCTGGAGAAACCCTCCCCAATCTGCCTGAAGAGCAGCGCTGCTCTCAAACACTGCAGTGCTTCTCCAACCCCAGCCTCCCATCCACAGCAGGTTTGGGGGATGCCAACAAAGGAGGAAGAGGGCTCCTGACAACAGACAACATCCTGCCAGTTCTGCAGCGGTACTGGAGACCAGACACCAGCAGGCACGGTCAAGAGCACATCAGATCACGCTCGATACTCCAGCCTTTCAGTCCTTCAGCCTTCACAGAGCACATACTCCCCAGGTGCCCCGGCACGGGCAGGGAGCAGAACATCCACCACCAAAGAGCAGCTTCAGGTGTGATGATTTGGCTGCCCCGCTACTCCCTTTTCCTTAGGATCTCTGCACCTCACTGTCTCAGACACTTCTGGCACTTTCAGGAACGCGGCATGCCACCCATACCAGTTTGCCCAACCTCAAGTTTATGTGGCATATTTTGAAGGCTGCCATATATAAAGCGGCAGATTGCAGATATAATGGCATTTCTGCGAAGACTTAAAATTATTAAGTTTGCCATGACTTATTCCTACAGAGAAACTAATGCTCTAGTTTTTTTATGAGAAGTTAAAAACTACTCACTGAAATCAATCTGAGAGAACATACAGTTCAAGCAGTGCTACCAGGGCTAGTGACCAGGGATCTTCGGCTCTTAAAGGATGTTTCAAATATAACAATTGCTCTCTAGAGGCACAAGCCCGGCTGCATGACAGAAAATAATTTTAAGAAGCACACCAAGTATCCTGGAGATCTCCTCATGTAATCTATCAGTGTCCATCTATCAAACTTCATCTTCAAGGACTGGAGATGGATGTAGGCTTTCATGCTCCCTCTGAGCCCCAACAGGGAAAAAAAATCTCCCAGGAAGTCGAAGTCCAGAGCAAGGCGAGCTGAAGCACAGACCAGCTTTCAGAGTACCCCGACGCCTGACTGGGAGATGTCACGTTCACTAGTATGTGGACGTGGGCAGGGGGAGAGATTTAATTGCACATTTCCAAGCAAACGTGACCTAAAAAGATTTAATCAAATTTACATTTTCTTAAGTCATAGCAAAACCTATATAAACCCCAGACGTTTGCTCAATCATAATCTGCTTATTAAGACACAACTTTAGTTGTCAGAAGCGCGTAACTATTGCCTAACTCAATCAGGTGTGACAATGATAAAGCAATATAATAGCTAGACCTGAACCACAAAAATATCTCTTAGGCCTGGTTCTCCTCCTAGAAGATGCTCACTGAGAATTCTAACTAGATGCAGTGGCAATTTGTTCTAACAGGGATATGGGGTAGGAAAACAATCCAATGTTGGGACACAGCAACTGCAATCTCAGATGTATGCACTACTCTGACACTGAATTGCCCTTACTGCATTTTTGCTACACCATGAAGCATTTGTACATTAAGTGACATTTTTCTGATTATCAGAAAAAGCTTTTTACAGAGCTTGCTTCACTATGCTGAAGCTCATGGTTTTTTCCCCTCCTACTCTCCTAAACTGATTTAAAAGCAACTCTTGGTAGGGCACTAGTGAATGTATTGGATGGTTCCTCTTATTACAGGGGTATATCCCAGCTGCCCCTTCCAATAACAACAGAAATCAATTATGAAAATCTCCTCTCTGTTAAATTACCACCAAAAATTCCTGGCAGTAGTAAAGGATATTGCTGTATTTATCTATACCAGCAAGAGAACTAGCCCCTAAATGTTTATGTAACGTTTCTGTCAGATAGAAGATGACAAAGGCTATTGCAAATACCCCAGGATCTGGGAATACATTTGCTTCCCTCAGACAGAAGGACAATCAGTGCAAAATCTGAGGGCCTTACTAATGTCATATTTTTTAACCATCTCCTTCCTGAAACTTCTACCTCGGCTGCATGACAAATAAGGTTTTAAAATTACAGATGCAAGTCATGTGTTTTGCAGATTCAGCTGTGTCCTTTCTCCCTCCCAAGTTAGTGATAAACTAACTTTTAAGTGATTTATTTCTAACACCAGCAACCTACTACTTTGCTGTTCTGTTACTGGTTTTTATGATTTGTCACAAATATAAATAAACCAACTTCATTCAAGGTGCTCCAGTGGCAATGGTGGTCACCCTTCAGTATTTTGCAGAAGGTCAAAAAAATCCATATTTTTTTGACAGGGAATTTACAGTAATTTTACCAGAAAGTTAAAGTAAATGTCAATATTTAATTCAGATCCTGCATGCTCCAATATGAAGGGGCTTTAATTCTTGTACAAATACATATATTAATAAACAGAAACTCATGACATACAAGCCAAGAGTGGCAAATAAGGTAGTGGTGTCCTTTGATGGAGTCTCACTGCCACAGGGGAAAACCCCCTTATCCTACAGAGACATAACACAGCGTAACTAGACCAAGTCACCACTGGATATAAAATGAAATCTCATTTATATTACATGCAACTCCAGCAAAATATATGCCAATCCTTTTCAAACCTATTTCCCAAAGCTTCTTACTACTAATGCCAGAGGAAAAGAAAAATGGAGACCATGTATATATCCTAGGTGTATATGCATACTGTTATGCATACACACACACAGAGTAGGCTAAATCTTTTTCCTTCAAGCCAGTTATACTATAATTTAATTACTGCAGCAAACTGTAGGATACCACTGCACTGCATGCATTGTTCAACAAGTTAAGGAAAAGTTACATTTTTGATTTCCAAGAGGAAGGGTGGTGACCTATAAAGTTGTAAAGGAAACCACTCACGAGCTTATTTCAATACCCTTGCTAAAAACAGCCCCCTGGAATTATAAGACTCTCTTCCTCATCCTGCTCAGAACAATTGGAAAATTACAGACCGTTTAAAATACATTAATTTAATAGATTAAAAAATAAAATGAATGGAGAAAAAAAACCAAAACAAACAAACAAAAAAAAACCCAACAGTTCTCACTCATGGAATTGCACTGCTCATTTCTCCAATTTCTCTGCTAGTTGCATCTGGATTTAGCTAGAGGAAAGAGTGCCCCAAATAAGTACACTTAAAATGTGTTAGAGATCCTGAGTGGTCATTCTCTCCCAAAGATTTTACTTTTCAGTTTATCCTGAAGTCACTGGGGACAGGTTTAACTAAAGCCAAAATAAATACTGACTGCTAGAAGCTTTGGGTTGAACATCATCAGACTGGATTTGACGTAAATTGGTGATTTTTTTTTTCTATATGATCAGATAAAATCTAAAAGAAACACTACATAAACATTTTGTAAAATCCAGGACAATGATAAAATTGGGTTTATGTTGCTTACTGTAATTTCTTCTACAATATATTTATCACAGGGATTTATGTGATAAATGTAGCATCACATTCCCTCTTAGCCCATGATACAATTATCTGCACTAAACCCAGCAAGGTAGGGCATACTGTTAGCTGCACTTCAACAGGCATGGGGAGAATGAAAACAAGGGGTTGGGGGGAAAAGTATTTGTAAAAATATTTATTGTGTTGCACAGCAAAGCGGCAAGCACTGCACCAGCAGACACTAATACGGCCACTTCCACCCACTCCACCCCCCCGCCTTTTCAGCTGATCCCTCGGTAAATGCACAGCAGCAAACACCTGAGATACAAAACAATGTGTGTCTAAACCTATCCCTGACAAAGCAGGACTTTTAAAATCTTCCAGATCCAGATTACTGCCTTTGCAATGTCTGGCCTTATCCTCTGTATTTCAGAAGGACTCTGATTTTTCACTAATGCAGTTGTAGTGCCCGCGCAGGTAACGGGGAGCAGTGGGCCAGGCAACAAATTAATCGGGCAGATGACTCTGCAGATACACAGAGTTAAATCTTGCTTCAGGTGGGATCAGCACAAATTTGACACTACAGTATTAGCTACAAAATCCTGCACTACTGATCCAGGTGACAGAAGAGGATTCATTTCCAACTTCTTCTAGTAATTCCTCCTTAAATTAAGGAGGAGCAGCTTATTTCTGCTTTGCAGAAGGTCCAGGAGTCCAGACTAGTGAAACTAATTTCTTAGGAAACAGACTGGTCATGTATCTCTTTTCCTTATTGCTCAGGTTTCTTTTTTATAACACAGAAGATGAACCCACAACTGCTAAAGCTCAATGATAACAGGCCTCATCTTAGTGATGTAAAACTTGATTAATTAAATAGCCTTTGGAATATCTTGTTTTAAAACTGGAAGTATGAAAGTTAATTCCTAAAAAAACCTGAGGGAAAGTAAAAATCACATGTATCAAAAGTGACTCAAGTATCTTTTGCAAACAGTGACCTGGGAAAGAGATGAAATTTGGAAAAGGTTAAGTTTATCCATGACAATACAAGATTCCTCGACTAACTTTAAAACACATCCATAAAAGATATGACAGCACAGCTCTAAAGTCACATAAATATCTGGCAATCCAGTGCATACTGTTTTCAAAAAGCTACAGGGAAGCACTGCGGCACCAGCTAGGATTTGTAAACCTATCTACAGGTAAATGAAGGACAAGTCCTTACACTTCACAGTGCCCACCTCTGAAAGCACGTCCTGCTTGTTCATATGTGGCTGCCAAGTTAATGCTGTCTACTCCTTGTAGCAGATACCAAACTTCAGCACTTTTCTCATCAGGCCCTAGTTTAAAGGTGGACCTCTCTCACACACAGCCAGTCCCAGCCCCACCAGCGGGCTCCACACCAGGGCTTTCTCCCTCCAAACCATCTAATTATCTAACTTAGAATCATAGAATCATTGAGGTTGGAAAAGACCTCTAAGATCATCAAGTCCAACCATCAACCCAACACCACCATGTCCCCAAGTGCCACGTCTACATGTTTTTTGAACTTGTCCAGGGATGGTGACTCCACCACCTCTCTGGGCAGCCTGTTCCAGTGCCTGACCACTCTTTCAGTGAAGACATTTTCCCTAAGATCCAATCTAAACCTCCCCTGACGCAGCTTGAGGCCATTTCCTCTCATCCTATTGCTTGTTACTTGGGAGAAGAGACCAACACCCACCTCACTACGACCTCCTTTCAGGTAGTTGTAGAGAGTGATAAGGTCTCCCCTCAGCCTCCTCTTCTCCAGGCTAAACACCCCCAGCTCCCTCAGCTGCTCCTCACAAGACCTGCTCTCCAGCCCCTTCACCAGCTTCGTTGCCCTTCTCTGGACACGCTCCAGCACCTCAATGTCCTTCCTGTAGTGAGGGGCCCAAAACTGAACACAGTATTCGAGGTGCAGCCTCACCAGTGCTGAGTACAGGGGACAATCACTTCCCTGCTCCTGCTGGCCACACTATTCCTGATACAAGAAGTAAAGAACAGGTGTGCTTGATTATACCGCAGCCTTTTACAGGTGATACTGACCTCACCGTTGGGAACACACAGAGTTCCCCCAATACCACCATTACTTGTAGATTGTCATCTGACATTCAATTTACACGTTACCTTACCAGAAGTGCCTCCTTTCCTCTTGATTTACAATTCAGTTTGACGGGAACCTCCCATTACTCCCCTTCTAGAAATCGCACGGTGACAAACAGGCCGCGTTCTGCCCTTCCTTGTGCTCCGCACCCGCAAACAGACCCGAACCTTGCCTTCTGCAGCCGCCGGGCGGGAGCTGCGGGCTCCTGCCTCCGCCCGGGGCAGCAGCGCGGTCCGGTCGTGGCACACGGGGCCATCGGTCACCCCGCGGCACTAAACCCACCCGCCCGGCCCGTGGCAGGACACGGCGGGGAAGCGTCTTGCTGTTCCACGTGTCGTTTGCAGGGGGCACCTGGCTTCGTTCCTGACACTGGCGGGGGGGGGGGGGTGGTACTTATTTCAACACAGCCCGAGCCGCTCCGGGCGGCCCGGTGGCCTCGCCCCGCTCGCTCTCCCCGCGTGTGTCCCGCCGTCCCGCCGCGGGGAAGCGCCGCCGGTACCTTCCTGAGGGCCGCCCGCAAGTCGCGGTGCTGCGGCGTGTCACCGAGCCGCCCTCCGTCCCGCTGCCCCGAGCTGCCGCCGCGCGCCGGGGCCGCGCCGCCCCGCAGCACGGAGGCCACGCGCGCCCAGCGCCCGCCGCCGCGCAGCGCCATGGCCGCCGCCGCCCGCCCCGCCCCGCCCCGCCACGGCGAGGGCCGCGGCCTGCTCCGGCGGCGGGGCCTGGCGGCCGCGGCGGGGCCTGCGCCGCCCCGTCCCCTCCCTCCTCCAGCCCCTCTCCCCCCCCGCAGCAAGCCACGGCAGGCGCTCGGGTTACGGGCAGGTTTTCTTTAATGCCGACGGACAGCCATGAAGCGACCGGTTGATAAACGGGTGGGTGGCGAAAGCGGGCGCCGCGGAGCGAAAGGAGCCGTCCCGGCCGCGGGAGGAGGGACGGCCGCGGCGCGGAGCGGGGGACAGCCGTCCCTGCCGAGCGACCCGCGCGGGTCTCGGCTGCTTTCGGGTTGGCTCCTTTATTTTTTGTAAGAAAAAAAAAAAGAATAAAAATAAGAATCCGCTCCTGTGCTCGTTCGACAAGGACCGGCGGCGGTGGGGACACGCTAGTGACTCCCTACGGGTACAACAGGAGTGTCTGCGCCGGTGGCAGGCGCCGGGCTCCTTTTCCTAAGCGATGACACAGCCTCCCTTCTCCTTGAAGGGGTTCTTGTCCTCGGGAACCCCCTTCACCAGCGGGTCCTCGCCCGACCGCTCCTCGATGTAGTTCTTGATCTCTTCGGAGCACTTGGACACCTCGAGGGAAAGAACAGAGAAGCGGCAACGTTACGGCCGGAGCTCAGCGAGCACGGCGGAACAGCAAAGCAGCGAATTCACATCCTTCCTTCTCCTATTTACCCTCCCACCAAATATAAAAGGTCCGACCACAGAGCCAGCACTAAGCGTGTGCCAGGCTCAGCTTCCTTCCACTTTTTCACAGCCCGACATTCACAAAACGTGTGAGTATCACCGGGGATGTGTATGCCCCTCGGAACCGCAGCTGCTGCATAGTTAAACTTGCTTTTTTTTTTTTTTTTAATTAGCCAATATAGTTTTATGAAGCTGCAGATCACACTCTCCCTCGGCATCAGCACGACTTACCGTCAATGGGTTCAGGATCAGTAACTTTCAATTCAATTTCAAAGTACTTATGACTTTACATGTTTTTCCCACACGAAACATTCAGTAATGATTTTTCAGTGGCAATCCTCACCTTGCGGTTCTATAATGGCAACCGTGTGTCTTGAATGGGAGTAAAGACCTGACTAGGACAGACAATTTACTTACAGGTTACCTGGGGTTTTTTCGAACAACGGTTAATAAAACAGCCTATTGTGTTACGAGAGGATACAATATGCATGGCACTTCGCATGACATTCGCAGCAAACTAGCACTGATGTAGGTAAGCCTGCTCAGAACCCGCCCGCGAAGAAGAAACGGGTTTAGTTTGCGTTCACCAAGGCAGGAGCACATGCAGCGCATGTAGCAACGGTGTCTGCAGAGCCTGACGGTGCACAAGCAAATCCCACCAGCTCCAGAGTATCCCTGTCCACGTACATCTCTCGTTTCCCTTCCCTATGTCAGCAGAAACTGTCCTGAGGTGCTCGAATACCCGACAAGTCTGAGGACACCCTCCGGGCTCTCTCCCCACCTCCTCCCTTCCTCCCCGCAGCCCCTGTGGAAGCACAGTGGTGCAGAGTCAGCAGCAGGAACCAGCTGTTGGCCAGGCTGCTAGATGACTCCTATTTCTAACTTAAGGCCCTTTGTCCCCTTTGTTAATTATATTTTCTCCATAGGTAAAATTATGACAAGAGAACCAATGAATTTACTCTTGTATCACAGACCAAGAGAGCATGGCCTTGTGCAAAATCAAGCTTTAAGGCACCAGAAAGAACTCGAAGTTAATTTCCAATTAAACAGTGCATAAAATAAGGTCTAACTACCTCTAGCTGCCTTACAGCAAAGAAGAATTTGGACCTACAAGTCCCATTACACGTGCCTCGCTCTTCTGTGCCCCGCAAACCCTCTTCATTCAAACTAAGGCACCTTATGCCATAGTGAAGTTGTGCTCCAAAGAATATGCAGGACCAGGGTTTTGTTTTACTTCAGCCAGCACTATCAGGATCTTTTTCACATATCAGAAAAAAATGTCTGCTTAAATACACATTCAGACATCTTTATTCATTCAAAAAATTATTCAAAAGGATATTTCCTCTTTGTGCTGTAAAGGTATACGAAGGGGTCAAGAAAACTTTAGCTAAACGTTTTTACTTTTGGTGACAACAGAAGCGTGGGGTCTGCATTTCCCTGTCCCTGTAACACCCATACAGGTACCAGGGGACTGTGACAACTACAACACAGATTTCATTCTCACAGTGAAACTTCTGTTATAATGCACTGGTAAAATTGAGGATTTTGTCTGCACTTTACTACAAGTGATTTGAAAATATCCATTTCCCGAAAGTGATCAGGCTTTTGGTTTATTCTGAAAATTTAGGCAAGAATTTTTAATAATAATAATAATAATAATGTGTATGTAATAATGTAATGTAATATGTCTGTAATGTAATAATGTAATAAGGTAATGTAATAACGTAATAATATGTATTGTTATTATTAAAAATCAAAATCTGTACATCCTACAGAGTATATTTTAATTGCTTGGGAACTCACTAAGGGATGATGTAGATATCTATAGTACTTGGACGTGGAGCCCTCAATACTGCCGGAGCTTGACAGTATAGCGTACCATCTACAATCACGGATACCTAACAGCTTAAGCAGAACTGTGGCTTTCTTGTTTTTTGGGCTAAACACCTAGACCTGCAATGTAATTTGCGTGACTAATGGCACTGATTCCCACGTATAAATGTATTTTTAGTCCTAACTAGAAGCATTTATTTAGATGTGGTTTGCTTCTGCTGGCATGCAGAATAAAAAGAAAAAGTATATTAGTTCTATCACGGAGCAAGACCGGTTTCTGCATGTCTTTCATCTACAGAAAGTGTGCAAAAATACAAAAATTTCACTGGGAACTACTTCGCCTGTGGAAAGCAAGAGCGACTGGAAGTACAAAGCTGCTGTCGGACGAGGCTGGACGGATCCCGGCTCTGCACCAGCCGTCCTTCGGCTCCTGCCCCTGCCCGGGCACGGCACAGCCCGGGAGGCGGGGAGCGGTGCTTCTCCCGCAGCCCGGCCGGGCCGGGAGCGGTGCCGCAGCAGGGCTCCCCGCCCGCACACCGCCCGCGCACCCGGCACTGGCAGATGCCAACTCGTTCTACAGAGGAGGGGAACCGAGCTCGACGCGCTCCTCCCTCGCCAGGCAGGGCTGCCTTGCGCTGGCGCTGCGCTCCGGGGACCCGCGACGGAGGGGAAGCCGAGGGGTGCCAAGTGCGGGGGGAGCGGCCGCAGCCGGCGGGCCCGTGCCGGCCCCCCGGGGCGCCCGATCCCCGCGAAGGACCGCCGCTCCTACACCGTCCCGTGTCGCCGGCGCCGACGCCGGTCCCTGCCCCAAAGGGGGTGGCCGGACCCGTCGGTGCAAACCGCGGTCGTCCCGAAAGCGCCGGGGCTTCCCCGGCGCGCGGCCCCCGAAGCCCCGCCGCCCCCGCCTTCGCCGGGCCGGCCGCGGCGGGACGGGGCCCTCCCGCCCCGCGCCGGGCTGCCGCGCCCGCCCCGCCGCCCGCCCGACGTGCCCCCGGGCGCCGCATGAGCCCCCGCAACCCCCGCCCGCGGAGTAACGGGCTTCTCCCCGCGGCGGCCCTGGCCCCGGCGGCCGGGCGGCCTCGGGCCCCTCTCCGCGGCCGCTCACCGGCTGCCGCTCCAGCTTCACTTCTTTCCGGAGCTGCTCCACTTCCATTTTCAGTTTGTCCTTCTCGCTCAGGTCCTCGATGTTGATGGCTGGCATCGTCTACACTGCCAAAGCGCGGAGGGAGGGAAGGAGGGAGGGAGGGAGGACGAAAGGTTACCTCTGGGCAGCGAAGGCGCCGGGGCCGGAGCCCCCGGGCGGGCGCGGGGCGGCGGGGCGGTGGGACGGCCGCCCCCGGCCCGCCCCCGGGCTCACTCACACGGTGCCGTGCCGTCCGGGCTGCCCCGCTGCTCGGCGGCGGCGGCGGCGGCCGCTTCCTCCCCGGCGCCCCTGCCACCCCTTCCCCGCCGCCGCTCCGGCCTTTAAACCCCGACGCTAATCCCCCCTAACCGGATCACAGCCCGCCGCCCGGCCCGGGCCCGCTGCCGGCGCGTTCACACGGGCCCTGCCTGCACGGGGAGGGTCCGGCCGCCCCGGCGCGGCCCCCGGGCAAGGGCGCCCGGCCCCGCCGCCGCATCGGCCCGGCGCCCCGCGGGGCAGCCGGCGGCAGGAGCGGGGGGCTGCAGCGACCCTCCTGCGCTGGCCTCTCCCCTCCGCTCCTCTCCACCACCGCTGCGGGGCAAACGCAGCGAGGCCGGCCGGGTGTTTTGGCCCAGCGGTGAGGGCTTGCTCCCCTGCCACCTCCTTCTGCTCCTCCTGGCCCTCGCGGTGATTCTTCTTTGCTTGTGCCGCCAGCATCCCTGGGCTCTGTGCTCCGCTGCCCAGCAGCTAAGGCAGCAGCAGGTGGCATGCATGGGTACATTCCTCCATATATCGACACTAGGAGTGGACTGGGCTAAAGGAGGGGAAGGCACTGCTCCCAGGTCAAGTGGCCCAGCAGGCGGAAAGGTCGTCAGTGGTCTTGCAACTTTTGCAAGTTGCATACCTAGCAACTTTTGTTGGTAGGTATGTCTGCAAAGCAGAGTTGCAGCCCTCTGTGAGAGGGATGTCATGCCTGGCCTGCACAGAGCATCTCTGGAGTCACGGAGACATGACATGGAGTCATGGAGTCATAAGACAGGTGTTGAGGATGGGGCACTGTCTGTAAGAGAAATGATGGGTTGAAAGAAGGAAGAACTAGGCCCTTCTTCTCCTGTGGTTGCGTATGCTTTTGAGGTCTAGATTCCGAACAGGGCACTATGCTCTCTGGAACAGGGTGGTCCCTCCATGCGTGTTTGTACAGCGCCCAGCTTCTCTGATCCCAGCGGCTGCTTTCCTACAAAACCAGCAGAGGCAGAATCCACAACCTGTTACACTGGACAAAGCTGCAGACCATTAAAATGGGCCTGTACGAGTCCTTCTGTTACCTGGCACTTCAAAGGTCCCTATAGGTAGTCACTCCTCCCTCTTTCCACCTCTGGCTTTTCCCCTTAAAGACACTCCTTTCTCCTCCTCTCCCCACTCACCAGATGTAAGCAGCTGTCCGCAGTATGTAAGATTTACATCTTTCTTCTCCAGTGCTGCTCCTATAGTGCTCTTGGGGTTTGTATTTGTTTTATTTTAGCCAGTTCATGAAAATAAGTTCCTCTTCCTCTCCCTCTGGCTATTACCTGCCCCCCTTCGCAGCTGTTGGTATGCAATTTCTACACCCCCATAATCTACACTGGCAGCTGCATCCCCAAACCCCACTAGCTGCTGGTCCCCGGGCCAGTCAAAACAGGTGGAAGGGGCTGGCTGGCCAGGGTCTCAGGGGAGCCAGGGCTGCTGGCGGGAGCAGAAACATTGCGGTGCGGAGAGGTAGAGAGCGTGTGGTGTGGTGCTGGCCCGCGTAGGGTGTGGGAGTGATCTGAGGGTGGGCTCTGGCACACGGTCAACGTGGTTAGGGTGGGAAGAACAGTTGCAGCTTGGTATTGATAACCCTGTAACGGAAAGCCTGCAGTGAGCTGTCTGCTGACGTGACTGCTCTGCTGATCACAGTAAAGGACTTTCTACCACTTGCTATGTTAACTTTTACTCTAGTTCATATATTTTTAAAGATACTTACTCAGTCTAAGTGAACTTCTTTACTCTTCCAGCAAAGAAGCAGCTGAATAAATACTGCACTGTGCTGCAGCATTGATGGATAGGTGTGTTTAGCTCAAACTTTGATTTGTACGTGTGTGTGCACAGAGGAAATGGAAAATATGGAAAATAGTATTTGCATGACAGCATTCATTTTGCTGCTATTGTTTAAAGTGGTATTTCAAAGACTTCCTTTGCAATTCCAACAAAATCCAATGAAAACTAAAGGACATCAGTCTAGTCATTAAAATCACTTGAGAGTTTCCTAATATTAGAAAGAAGTCCTTCTGATTTTTTCTGAGAATAGAAAATATATGTTGGTTTGCTTTTTTTTTTTTTTCCCTACCAGAGGGACGTAAGCTTTATTATAGTTGCTGTGCTTAATAAGCTTAAAAGAAAAACTAAAAATGATGACACCTGTTACTAACAGTTGAAGCTATAAGATTCCAAAACATGGCAGATGTGTCCCATGGTGATGTCTCAGACTGTATCAGAGTTTATGTTTTGGTGGTTTTTTTTGCCACTAAAGCACCCACTCGTCCTTTTGCAACTGGAGATTCTGAAAAAAGGAACAGTGCTGAAAAATGAGGGAGAGAGGTGCCATTCATATCCTCCCAGAAGCCACCCAGGTGGGGTGGGGGTGGAATTTGCTCCTCTTTCTTGCCTTTATGAAAAATAAAATTATGTCAGAAAACTAGGTCGTAATCCTCCATGAGATAAGAAAAGCAGCGAAGCCATGGAGAGACTCAGTTCCTGAAATAGGCAGGGTGCTATGAAGTTGCTCCTCCTTACACCCCGTACGGACTGTGGCTTCTTTCCTGCAGGCCACATATTTCCAGGGACCTGTATTGCAATCCCAACGACAGCAGTGCCTGCCTGAAGGACTGAGCCCCAACTCCGCTGCTGTAAAGGGAGCGGAGAAGAACAATAGGAGATCAGATTAGTTTATTGTTATCTATAGAAAGCACGCCTAATTTGCAGCCACTCTTATCTCTCTCACTGTGTTAAATCTGGAGTAAACACTAATTAATGTAATGGCTGGAATAGATTAGAGAGGGAAAGTATGCTGTTCGCTGCTCACCCCCTCCTCCCCCAGCTCACACTGCATCGTCCGGTGGGGTTAAAATCTACAGAATAAGACAGCTCATGGTATTTTCTGAAATCCAGCTCTCCTTTGAACTAGCCGGAGGTTTCATCCATTCAGCCCCTCGGGTTTCCCAGCAGCCCAGACCCGCTGGCGGTGCCTCGGTTTCCACAAGTTCGTTAGCGTTACACACAGCGGTACCAAACCGGTGACCCGGTTTATTGGGGTTATCCCTAGCGGCACCCGCGAAACGGCCTGTCCCGGCCCAGGACCTGCCCGAGCGTCCTGCCGCCCTCTGCCCGGAGCCTCCAACCGGGAGCGGCCGCCACGGGGGCGAGGGCGAGGCGGGGAAAGGACTTTCGCTAAGCGACCCGTCCCGGTTTTCACCGTGGTTAACAGGAAATGCGCTTTGAGCATCATCTCGTAATGTGCTGGGCGAGGGGGGGGGGGGGTAGGGCGGGGACGGGGCAGCCGTGGACCCCGGCCAGCCCCGCGGCGGCCCCGGCGGGGCCCCACCCCCGCTGCTCCCCCCGGCCGGGGCCCCCCCGAGGCGGCGGGGCGGGGGTCGGCCCGCGCCCCCCGGCGCTCGGACTCATGCAGGCGCGCAGCCCGCCGCGCCCCGGTGACGGCCGGGTCAGCGGGGACCCGCCGCCCTGCTGAATCAGACCTTCCCCTCCCACCACACGCGCAAGGATGTAGGCGGCCCGGGGAAGCCGTCTGGGCGCATATAAAGCGCTGCCGCGGGGCCGGACAGCGCCGTTCGCTCCCGGGACCCCGCTGCCGCCCGCTCGCCCTCCCGTCCGCCGCCGCCGCCGCCGCGACATGGCCGCCGGCCGCCGCCTCCCGCTGCCCGCGCTGCTGCTGCCGCTGGCCTGCGCGGCCCTGGCGCCGCGCACCCTCACAGGTAGGAGCGGGCGCTCGGCGGGACCCCGCGGGCGGCTGCGGGGGGCCGGGGCCGCCGCCGCCGCCGAGGTGGCCTCAGCCCCGCTCGCTGGTGTCTCCCGCAGAGAAGCAGCGCGCCTGCCTGCTGCCCCCCGACGACGGCCCCTGCCGCGCCCTGGTGCCGCGCTGGTACTACGACAGGTACACGCAGAGCTGCCAGGAGTTCACCTACGGCGGCTGCCACGGCAACGCCAACAACTTCCTCACCCTCGACGACTGCGAGAAGAACTGCTGGAGCATCAAGAGTGAGTGCGGGGACCGGCCCCGCCGCCCTCCTCAGCGCCGGGCGCCCACCCGAGGGGGCCCGGTTCCCCGGAGCGCCCCCGGGGCGGCAGGGGGCTGGAGGGGGCTGCAGGAGGGGGCTGGAGGGGGCCAGGGGCGCTCCGGGAGGCTGCGCTGCTTGCGGGACTTGCTTTGTGCGCCCACCCACCCCGTCCGTCCGTCCTGCTTGTTGCAGCTGTCTTACAGATGTCGATTTTACGCAGAGAAACCGGAGCGAGTTGTCTCAGGGGCGACACGCGGAATTTAACTGTTAATATTTTAAATGAAATTTAATATTATAACTAGTTACTAGTTAATGCATCACATTCCTCCTGTAAAGCTTATCCCACTTTGTTAAAGAATGCAGGTAGTGGGACAAGCTGTGACTTGCCTGCGACCAGAGTAATAGCATTTTGTCTAAGCTACCGTGTTGTTCAGCACGGGGAGCACGAAGGGTTGATTTTACTGAGGATGCAATTATTTTTGTTGCAGAAGTGCCCAAATTATGCCGGCTGGAGGCTGATGGAGGACCTTGCAGGAGTCACCTAAGGAGATACGCCTTTAACTTGAGCTCGATGCAGTGTGAGCAGTTCATCTACGGTGGCTGTTACGGAAATGGCAACAACTTCAGAGATTTGCAGTCTTGTGTGGACCACTGTCTGCCAGAGAAAAGTAATGGTTGTTCCAAATTTTTAATAAAGTAGATGGTTTGAAAGCGATATGAAGATGATATTTTCTTTGATATTTTCCTCTGGATACCCATACAGCGGTAGTTTTGAAGACTTCTGTGAAGCAGATATTTATATTGTCTGCAGACTTTCATGTGTCAATTGCCTCAGCTGTTACTGAGAGAGCAAAAATGCTGTGTTAGTTTAATATTGTGACCTTAAATATGCCCACAGCTACACCCAACCGATCGTTTGACTTCTAGAGAGCTGAACATGTGTAATTTGAAGGGAACTAAGGTTGGAGATCTGTGTTGAGGCAGATGTATGAGATGCTGTGGCAGTCACATTCAGGGCAGTGATATCCTATTGTAAAGTTGAAGTGCCTTTCTAAAATTCAGGCCTGAGAGATGGTATTAGGTGGCTTGGGTTTTTCGCACTCGCCAGCTCAACTGATAAAAGTTTTTTGCCTGGCATGACTCTTCACTGTCTCTCCATATGAGCTTTAAAGAAGAGAGGTGGTAATTATGAGCAGGTGACTATAGCTGTGTGTTGTCATAAACACCAGGTTAATATCCAGTGCAAGATAGGATCTTTGAAGAAGGGAGATCTACAAGAATGTATAAAAGTTGTCACTGCCTAAGCTTTATTAGTGCTTGATGAGACAGTTACGTTTGGCTGATGACAGATTGTCAGCATTTTCTTAAGTGAATGTTGAATTATTTTTAATTTCTTTGTTGAGCATCCAATAAATTGATAAAAGGTCTCTGGCAAGAAAAGTAAAATCTTGCTGAGGCAAAATGAAACATGATTCTTGCGAGGATAGTGGTAGGTTTTGTGCTTTTTGCTGCAAGCGGGCAAGATTTGCTGGCAAAATGATAGCAAGGATAAACAAAATAGTGCCTTTTTCCTCTGCAGAGGTAGTTCCACTGGAATTACTGTTATATTCCTGTATATATGGGATAAGATTTCTGGTCAGACTACGTAAATATCTCAGCTGTCATATGTTTGGCACCAGAAATAGGGAAAGCTGACGAATTTCACTTGTGGGGTATTAATCCTATTTTCTGGGACTGTCTTGCTTTCTCAAATTCATAACTCAGAGGAATAAGATGTAAGTCTCTGAAATCATTGGTAACAGTCATGTCAGTTCAATGGGAACAAGAGCTGTTTACCCACAAAATTTATTGCAGGGTAAATTTTAAGAAGCCAGACATAGAGATTACATTTATGTAATTTTTCTTTCTCTCTTTTTTTTCCCTTCTTTTTTTTTTCAAGCTGGTCCCTTGCTATGCTATAGCCCAAAGGATGAAGGATTGTGTTCTTCTTCTGTACCTCGCTATTACTATGACAGCAAGACTAAATCATGTAAGGAGTTCAAATATACTGGCTGTGGTGGAAATTCCAATAACTTTGTTACTGAAACGGATTGCTACAATGTCTGCAAAAAAGGTAATTTTTTTTTTTTTTTTTTTTATTTTATCAGTCATAAGCACATAAAGCTATCCAAATACTCACCTTGGCTTGTGACAAGTGTATGCTTTTTATATCTTGGACTCAGTGTTTTCAAAGGCAGGGAAAACTGAGATGCAACACTAAATCCTTCTGACGAGACCAGTGCGATGTGAGGTGGTCACACCATTTTTGCATGAAATGTAGAGAAGGGCACACAAAAAGACTGATTAACTTACTAGAGCCCACAAGGAATCAGTCTTTAAACTGTTCAGTACCAGCATGAACACTAATTAAGGTCTCATTTTCTTCCAAGTATTTTAAAGTAGGATTAAAGTAAGTTGTGAAATCAATTTACTTTTTTCCTTTGCATTTTCAGCAGTTAGCATCCTCCCTTGATTCCCTGCTGCCTGTTTCCGTTTCCCATTCCCATTACTAAAGATTTCTGGCTCATCAGTTGCGCTGAGTCAACTGTTTCTGTGGCCATGGGGGGAAGGGTTGGGAATGATAATTGATTTTTCTTAATGGTTTTATTCAGATCAGCTACTGGCTGTGCTTGTAGGTCAAAACAGTTGTGCTTTTACCTCCAGTCCTATGTTCATACCAGCTACTGCAAGTTTTAATACTCTACTGCAATCCATTTGATATGTAAATCAATGAGAGAGAGGAAAGCATAATTATATGTCGATCCCCAGAGCACTCATGAAGCAGACACAGCACAATATTTAAAAAATTGATACTAACAGGAAAAAAATTTAAGGCTATATGTAGCATGTACATTGACTTGACTTTGGGGAAAAAAAAGCCAAAAAGTAGCTCTGTTTTAAACATGAGATATGCACAAGATCCAATTACTTCAGTATTTGAGATGTGTGGTTAAAAGGCTTAAGTCAGGATATGATTCTTCAGTTCTGCGATGGAAATCCAGGGCTGTGACAAGGATTGCAGCCCAACCACAGTCCTCAGAAGTAAAAATTATAGTTTTTACTTCTAATAAAGTAACTAATCTGCCAGTTAGTCATGGCAGTAATATTCCTGTGGGTGACAAGTCTGAGTGTGTCTCTGCCGTTGTAGTATTGTAAAGGAGTCTTTAATAGCATGCTAAGTCTATCTGAGATGCTTGTGATTATCTAATTTGCATCTATTACTACCTGGGAAATGGTAGGGCCAGGCTCCAGCCTAAGCGTGCAAAGAGGGAGGAGGAAGGAAACTGCCTCTTCAGCGTCTCGCCTCCGCACTCTGTCCCTGCCTACACCCAGCCAGAGCCACCTGGGGGTTGTCCCTTCCTCACTCTTTTTGTGGAAGAAAGAAGTAAGGAAATGCTGTCTGTCTCGTAACTAGAGCACCAGATAGCCAAACATAAAGGATCGGTTATCAGCTTTTTCACTAACTTGTGGATTTCACAATTCAGGAAGGTTTGGTATAACCAAAGCCCATAGTTAAGGGCATAATTAGTGCTAATTAATGTTGTGCTATACATATTCATTTCTATAGCTTGGGAGTGTACAGCAGCGTTAAGCAAATCTTTAAGGCAACTTAAGCCACTCCTTCTCTCCTGCTCCCATAATTCCCTCCCCAGCATCTTGCCTGTTACCTTTTGGAGTCTCAGGCTGAATTCAGTTAACCTTTCCTGTCCAAATATGCAACTGCTGTTTGAATTGTTCCGTAGCTTTTGGAGTGAAAAGGTTTCTGATTAATTTCATTAAAGAAGTGTATATTAGAAAAGAAAATAAATGCGTTGGGGTGACAGCAAAAGGATTGGGAACTGGCCACAGGAGCTCCGTGTGCAGGTAGCATAAAGAAAAAAGATTTTCAATCAGGTTTGCGCAGTACTTGTTGTCTGAACTGCATTCACACATTTCTTTGGGCCTTTGTAAGCATTCCTGGAGATAACCCCAACTGTCTTTGGCCACTCTGCAGCTTCTGTGTGAAACCCGGTTCTGTGTGGAAACCCGAACAATTTTACCGTTTCATCTCCCACAAGCACTGGTTATATTTTAGACTTTGCCCCAGCGTTGTTCAGAGAAATGTAGTAATAGTTGGGGTTTGTTTTGTTTTGTTTTGTTTTGTTTTCAGATAGAGCAGTGTGCTTCCTTCCATTCTGCTTTCATTGCAGGACAGCTAAAAAAGACTTTGATGCTTGCTCAGGAAAAGAGCAGAAAAGTAGAACTCCAGTGCCAAAGGTGGACACACTAAAGACCTTACAGTGTGTGAGAATAGGGTGCCCAGAACACATTTTACAGTTTCTGATACGTTTGTTACTATTGGATCAACTGCTTGAACAGCATAACATGAAAAAAAACCAAACAAACCAATAAAGAGTAGTAACAGTCTTGTCATAGTTTCCTTAAATGCTTCCTTTGTTTTCTTAGCAGGGACTGAGAAACCAAAAATCAACAAGCCAATGAAAGAATTCCGCAGAAAAATCATGAGAAAATTGATTAAAAAACCTCAGACGTATAAGCCGAAGTCTTAAATCTGATGTGCACTTGGATGTTTGAAACACCTTCTTTTGATTCCAGTTTCTTCTTTTGTAAGATGGTTTCCATACAGTTTTATACACTGACATAGTTCTTTCAGAACTGCTTTTTATTTCCAACTTACTTTTTAACGGAAGAAGAATGAACTTAAGTTTGGTTCTTCTGCTCTGTTGTCTTTGCAGTAATAAGCAAAGCCAGGTATTTAGATTTCCATGTTTTTATGGGCGAATGTTACTACTGCCTTGGGAGAATATTTCAGCTGTTACAAATCAATTAAGATTTGAAAAATCAAATGTATCTTAGTATAACTAAGGAGAGTACAAAGCTAAATCTCTACCATGGGGTTTTTTGGCATCTTCTGCTTTCTAAAGAAAAGGAACCTTTCAGAAGTATGTTCAGAGGTTTATTGCCCTGCCATTTTACATACTTTGGTACTGTCATTTAAGTAGACTGTCCTTTACAGTTATGTTCATAGTCAAGCCTTTCAGAAGCCTTCATAACAGTAAAAGAAGTATGAACTTAAATCTGGCTTATCCCACAGGAGAAAATTGGGAACAGAGATACTTTGATAAACACTCTGACAAAGGCAATGAATAAGCCACTTGAGTATTAAAAGGAAAACATATCCATTACTTTTTCATGACATTTGAAATTTCTGCTAAGTTACCCTCCAGGTCCTCGTATGGCATAAATCAGCATTTTTTTTTTTTTTTTTTTTTTGTTTTAATGGCGCTACACTGATTACATCTGCTGAGGATCTTGATATTTGTGTTTATCCAGTGGCTGTTAAAGCAGAAAAGCAGACGCTTCTGCAAATCTCATGTAATCCCTCTTTTGAGGCACTATTGTATTTCTTATGGTAGATTATGCCTATGGTGATTTTATTGCACCTTCTTTTATGTTTTGTATTTGAGTCATGTCTGAATTTCCATTAATTTCACCGACAATATTTTCTAAATATGAATTTATAAGTATGTAAATAAAATGTTTTTGGAAAAAAAGGAGAGCTTGTTTTGTCATGTGCTTCTGTTAATTATCCTGAATTAGATGTATGCACCAATATGTGTAATGGAACCTATTATTTACTAATTATGACTCTAGCAGAGTTTAGTTGTCTCTTAAATCATTTCCTTACGCTGTGGTCTTTATTTGAAGAAAGCCAGTAAATTGAGTTGATGTCATTCATCCCCAGCAGTTTTTATGGTTCAGCTGGTTCTCCCTAAAGAGCTGCTCTCAAACGGGTGCTTAGTTAAGCTGATTGTCTGCTGCTGGGTCTCCTTTTTGATGTTCCACTATCTGAAGAGCTTTTGTGTGGGTAGCAGGCTGTTTGCTTGAAATGACATTAGCTTTCTGTTAGAAAATTTCAGGTGTGTGCTTTATCCCCATTTCAAAGAGGGAACATGGTGGGAAAACTAGTCAAGATTTGTTCTTATCACTGATTTTTCTCTCACTGCTGGATTTTCAATTAAAGCAGTTGGCTCTGCTTGCCATAGTCTTTCTACCACTCCATTTCTGGTTCTTGATCTCAAAACCCCTTGTTATTTCAATTAATCTATCGCTTCATACAGATGAATGAGCACAATCTGTGACAGAAAATCGCAGGTAACTAGTGACGCAGTTTTGAGTGTTTGTCCCATAACAAACCTCTTCTCTGGTAACCAGCCTTCAAGCGGAAATGGAGCCAGTCTAACCTCCCTGGGGGAGGCAGGGCACACTACCCTTGCACGCTGCCTGCGTCCCTTCCCTTGGGCTGTGAATTTTGGCCATGATGCTTAGAGCAGCAGCCCAGAGTGTCCCTCTGAATATTTTTTTCATACCTAGCACTATCATTTGGGGCACCCCAGCTGCATTTGTTGCAGATTTCTGACCATGGCTTAAAAAAACTACAAGCCCTTTTCGGAAGTCAAAGTTAAATTTAAACACTGTGTTTAACCTTAGAGGATGGACATCTTTTAACAGCGTCACTGTGGGGTATAATCTCTGGTAACATGTTTGAGAAATGGACTATCACTTCTTCCCTCTCTGGGTCTTTATAGAAGTATCTTGAGGCAGGATACAAAAGTGGACCTGGGATTTAAAGGGAGCCCAAAATCTGAGAGCAGCTCCCTCTCATTTTATTTTTCGGTCTCAGAATTGGGTGCCTGGTCACACATCGTGACATATCCTGGGCAATGTGATACCCAGATAGTGTCCTGGAAGGGATCCAAGAGTTTGATCATCTTCTGCTCATGCCCCCTCAGGGGCTCAGCGAGAGCTTTCTTGCTCCAGGTCACAGGAGTGGCCACTGCAGCCCTTTGTAATGCAGCTGCTCCACACGATCTTTCTTTTTCTTGCATAAAAACATAATTCAAAGTCCAAGGGTTTACTGCTAGGGTACTCAGTGAAATATCAGACGCTAGGGTTTTAATCCCTTATCTACCTGTTATCACACAGAAATTTAACCTAAACCATCCGTAATTCTTGCAGGGTTTCTTAGAGAGCAGGCTGTAGAATATTGGAGGACTGGGGAGGGGGAAGAGGAAGAGGGGAGGCCGTGGAAGTTTCTTTCAGTCCTTTAGTGAAGCTATCCCACTTTGTATAAATTGTACCTTCTTTTCAGTTAAATGCCTTAATCTCTTTTTTTTAGCTACAGAGAATTTCAGCTGCCACTGTACTGCTTTGCTTCATGTTCTGACGTTACTCTAATATCCGTCCAAACTCCTGTGGCTTTGACTAATCTAAATAATTCTCTATCATTTACAGCATTTTATATGACTCATAACTTACTTCCTTTTTTAGTTTGCTGACGAAACAACACTGGCCCAAGGTTGGGTCAACTGTTAGCATTTTGCCACTTTGAAAATTAACGCAGCCCATACCATCCTGCAAATTAACTTTTATTACAGTAGCCAGTGTCCAGCAGCCGGTATTGTGTGTCACAGTGCCAATTTCTACTGAAGAGGAGGGAAGCAGCGATTATAATCAGTTGGGTTCATCTTGTCTTGCAAAGGCAAACTGCCACTGAAACTCATTACTAGTGATTTGCATGGGACAGTCATACCTGCTGCTGAACAGTGGTTGCTGAAATAAGCAAATGTGACTGAACTCCATTGCAAATAACATCACTGCTCTTTAACTTTCTTTTGCAACCAATAATTCCAGTCCTTTTCTTAGTGGTATCTTGTGAAGAACTATATCGAAGACTATAAAAATGAAAATCTGTGCTGATTCTTCATCCTTTGTGGCAACACTCAGGGAATTGCTTTGTAAAATATTTCAAAAGTTGTAGAGTGGCTTCGTCTTTATATTTTAGTGGAATTTTAACTATCAAAAAGAGAAAAAGAAAAAAAAACATGGGGAAACACGTAGGGGTTTTTTATTGGTAATCTAAATGATGGCAAGAAAAATTTCAGACCTAATTTAACAGTTATTGGCCCAGATAAAAGACTTTCTCACAATTCTGTACTTCAGGAGCAAAATGACAATAGATTTGGCTTGTACCCCTGGATTTGGATTTCTGACGGCCAGAAGTGTCCCTGGTCCTCTATCGATTCTTGTCATCTGAGGAGGTGGAAAACCTGGAACATTTATTTTTTAAAAAATCATTTGTTAGACACAACAGGCCACATCAGAAAAAAAAAAATCACTGAAGTTGTGTCTCAGCTCACGGGTGAAAGGTTGTGTCCCCAAGCTTGAAGTCAGCTATACAGCTGAGGGCAGCAGTTCTGGATCCAGGCAGTGACAAGAAATCTCTTCTACTGGATAAATGCAGTCCAGCTATGGTTACGTGAATCTGGAAGAACCACACTGCAGATGTGCCAGAATTATTATGCATTTACATTAGTGTTATTGAAAGCAAAATCTGCCTCATTATCTTTCTAGAAAGCTTTTTATTATTATGCATTACCATCACTGATGATTATTAGTGCAGAGATACTTGCTTCTGTTGAAGTGAGCCTAATTTTTCAGCGTATCGTGGTCAGTAATGTCTTTCATCTGATAAATTACTTAATTGCTGGGGAGAAGGGGTCTTAATCATAGTATATAAGGCCTTATGAACAGCAATGATACTGAAAAAAATCTACGTAAACAAGATGCATAAAAGCATGCTATTTGAGGGATTAGCAATTGATGTGATTACGAGCTGTGATTTCCAAATGAATGCCAGAGAAATGAGCGTTCCCAGCTCATGTCTGAACTATTCATAAAAGAGAGATAGTTGAGGCAAGTTGAAGACTAATTTATGAAATGTAAAACATTGTTTCTATTATGTGGGAATCAAACAAGTCCCTTTTAATGGAGGTTCCCTTTGTACTGGTAGCACTGACCATCATTTCAGATGAATATGGACAAAATGAATGTTTTTCCAGACACAGTTGGTTAGGTGCCTAACTGCTTTTGTGTAAAGGAGTTTAAATGCAGTTTGAACTCAAAAAACATCACATTGTCTCACTTGGTGGGGCCGAACTTCAGGCTGGTAAGAATACAGTAATATTAAGCCTTATTTTTTCTCATGCTGGATCCTCATTAAAGGCCTTAATATATTAAATACACGTTAAGATCTTTCATATAACCGCCAGCTGAATTACAATGTTTTTGCTCAGTGAGCTTTCTTGGAGGCTTACTTCTCAGTAAGCAAGTGTGCATCATCTTTTCTAAGAGGACAATGCATGATTAAAATGTTTAAAGCTTAGTACGAAATGCAGTAATAAAACTCATAGTAACTAATAAATGCATATGAACACTATTCTCTATGGGGTATTTTCTCTGTGTGTGGGAAGCAAGATAAAGAGAATAGATTATACTAATAAAAGCTATTTAAAGAGTCAAGAGAGTAAAGAGTGAAAAATAGACCTCATTATCAAACCGGGAAAAAGCTTTCTATCATCACTCTAGTTTTCAACAATGAGAAATCTTGAGTTTTACTGATATTAAAAAAGAATACTTTATAAAAATGCCTCCACTAGAAACTAGTGAGACTAGCAAGACTTTTTTCCCCTTTTTTTTTCTCTCTAAAAGTGGGAGAAAGTGTCTCTCTGCTGAGAAAGGCAGTGATGACAAATGGTATTTACTGCTCTCTCATGGATCCAGGCTGCTGCACTGGAGCACAAGGAGCCTGTACAGTTCCCCCAGTGCCAGCCAGAGGGACTTCACCGTGAGTCCGACAAGACCTGGAGTGAGTCCGAACACTCCTTTAAATGCTGAAACGTGATCTTGCATAGAGCAGTGTTCTCCTGCAGCAGTACCTGTGCCTGCTTTACCTGAGCTCTTCTTTGCCTATTTTCATCAGTGGGTGCAAGCAAATAAACAAAGGTTAAGCAAAAAATTTCCGACATTTATTTCAGCGCTCACACAGTTGCTGGATGTACGATGTGAATGACTGCGTGCTCTGGTGGGGCAACAGGTTCCTTTCAGGTGGGAAAGGAAACTAATTAATTTCTGTACTCCAATATGTCTTCAAATAGGATTAGGACCAAAACTGCTACGAAGCCTGTTATATAAAAATGCTGGAAAATATCTGTTTTAATATTAAAAGTATTTCCATGATTAGGTTTTATCGGGATTTGTTCCTTTCAACTTTTTCAAGACTCTTCTTTTAAAATCTAAAGCAATATACAGATAAATAGAGATCAGTTTATATTGAAAGAGGAATTTTTAAATCTCCTTAGTTTGGTTAAAAGTTATCAGATAACTTGGATATTCTTCCTTCCAATATATTATATGTAAGCAGACACCTATTCTAAATGTCACTTTTGTACTGAAAATTCAACTGGGTTCCTTAACTCATCTCATAATAGCAGTTTTGCATCCTTCTAGTGTGAATTTATCTAAGCAGTACTAAAATAAAACTGTAGAGTATGAATCACAGTAAGTTCTAATTCTCATAGAACTCTTTAAAGCTACAAACTCCTGAAAAAAGTAAAAGTGTCACTGAAGTAGAGCTCACCTCATTTTGTTTTTCAGTTTTGTAATTTCTTTCTAAAACTGAGATCGAAAAAAGATTACAGACTGTGCTCTGGAGTTATGTTGATGAAAAACTTCTCTTGATCTCCAGATAGATAGTAAAGAAGCTCTTTCCAAACCTATTGCAGTGGAGCTGACAGAGAATCATCCAACTCTTTTTTAACAGACACTTGTAGCTAATATTTCTATCCCCAACAGACAGAATTATGCCTTTGAATGTGATAGTGAGCACTCAGTAGCATTTAGCATTGAGGTTTTCTTCTTTAAAAAGCTAATTTTTTATTTATTTATTCCCCCCCCCCAGTTTATCACTGAAGCATCCTGAAGGTTTCCCATTTCAGCCCAAATGGCATTAGGGACAACTGTGCTGGGTCTCGGCTGCAGAGGATGAGGATCTGGATCTCAGAGCCACAAAATGCCCTCGAACTATGTATTGCTGAGACCATCAGCCCCATGAAGAAGCCACTGAGGAACAGCTCAGATGGCTCCGTGGAGAGAAAAAAAGTAGGACATATCTTAAGCGCTTGAGAAAGCTAAAACAGGGGAAAATAAAATAGCTGCAGCTCTTGCAGGCTTCCTCCTGGTCACGAGAGACATTTTTTTGCAAGTTGTGCAGTGATGTTCATTCCCTGGCTAGGGAAGCCTAGGCTGGAAGGAGGAGGGGAGAGCCTTCTCTGACTCACTGCACTTCCTCCTCCTTTGCCCTCGTGAACAGCCTCTGCCTGCACCGTGTTCATGCAACAGCCAGGAAACACTGGACCTGACTGTTCTCCTGGTGTTTATTAGCTGGGGCAGGACCAGATGACCTCCGAGCTCCTTTCAGCCCAAATTTTCCTATGAGTATGAGTGACTGTCTTAAGTGAAGAGTAACGTAGTGTTGGAAATGCAAATAAGTTTTCTGAGGACATCACAGAAAAACTAAGGATCCAAATGAGTGTTCCTGTGCACCTGGGGCACTTCCCATTGCCATTACCTGGGGAATTCCCTGTTCCTGGTGTGAGTCACAGCCCATGCTGGTACCTTCACTTTGATTTGGGGAGGATGTCTGTTCCAGTGCTGTGCAGAGCTATGGGCAGCTCAGTGCTGGGGACACGAGCTGAGAGTTACAGAGCAAGGGGAGCAGGGCACAGGGAGGGAGATGCTGGGTGCATCGCTCTGGGTGGGAATGGGAAGGTGGCTATGGGGAAAGGGAAAGCAGGAGTGAGCAGGGGGGCTTCCACCACCTTACCTGGCCTGCCAGGGTGCTGTGGCTGGTGATGGAGCCCTCCTTCCTTGCCCTTCCAGCAAATCCATCCCACTGCCTTTTCTGTACACTACGTGCTATGCTTAAGGCAACATATTTTATTCTAAGCACAATATTGATTTACATCCTTTGAGCACTATGTGATAAACTTGTTGGCCACATGTCATATTACAGCACTGTCATACACCAGCCAATGTACAAAAAGCAAATTAAAAATTCAACTGTCTGGCCTCTCAGATGGGAGCATACAATATTAACAGAACTTTGAAATGCATCACTGTACTCTGCAAAAGCCTAAAAGTAATATTTTTTTCCTTCAGACATCCAAAAACATAAAATAATGACTATTTTGTTTTCCAACTGATGCAATAAATCTCAGCAGCACTGGAGTAAATGCTCCATAGAGCACACCAAAACACGACTTCGAGATTTTTGCAAATGCTGAACGACTGTGACAGCTCTTCCTTTATTTTATTGCGTTCAAACTAAGCAGATGTGAAGAGAAATTGTGATACATAACTAAATACATAGCTAGCAATGGTATGCATTATTGGTAGCATTCATTCAGTGTTGTCAAACCTTTTCCTATTCTCTTACTGACACTTGCATAGTCACACTCTGAAACATGATCAGAACTCAATCTTTCTGTGCATTTCGTCTGCTAACTTCCAATTAACAGTCAATCAACACTCAAGAAAAATGGTTATTTTCCTAATCAACAGGTATGGGAACTCTACTTTGTCTCTGAGAGACCTTATTGGATATGTTTGGTCCGAACAATGTCCCCTTTACTAGTAATGCAGATTCTGCAGTCTGTACTTTGGTCTTTGTCATTTCCTCAGTTTTAGTAATGAAGGAGAACCAAAAGGAGGTTGTTGGGGAAGGGACTGCACATCCTGTATCTGCACTGAGTGTTTGTACAGCTGAAGGAGAAAACAGAAAGGACGAGGATACAAAGACCACATTTACAAAGGTGTTTGATTTGTGGGATTTTAATAAGTGTCTAGCTGCCTAACTCCTGTTGATAGAGTGGGAATTTCCCAGGAACTTTTAAAAAGTGTCTAGGGCACCTTATCTCTGTCCTTGGACATTTATCTCTATCTTTTTTTATTGAGGTAAATATCTTCAAAAATCTGGCTCCACCTCTCATTTTCAAAATAATTGAAGACCAGGTGGTACACGGGTCATGGAAATTGTCCTGCTCAGAATCGCACACTTTGGCATTGCCTAATGTTGAGACTTTTTCCCTTCTTGTGTGCCAAGTGCCAGTATCCCACCATGCAGTGCTCAGTGTACTAGTTGACCAAGAAAAGGATGTACAGAATTTGGCCCATTAGATAGGCAGCTGCCTAGAACAGAAAAACTGAAAACGAGGAAACTAAGTGAAAAGGCACGTGCACATATAAATGCCCGACTTGCTGCAGCTGCTGAATTGGGCAGAAATTAGTTTGTCTCCCTTTAAGCAGCACCCAGGGCCAGATCCCAGTCCATGCTGCCTTCTGCCTTTGAGTCAATAAGTTTGGGTCAGTGCATTTTGTAATATTAGGAGTTGCCCAAAATTTAATTAATTTGAATAAAGACAAAAAAATAGTAGAATTTCCGTAAATGCTGCAGTATGAGAAGATACCAAGATGTGAACCATCCCTGGTTTCAGTTTTGCAAACCAGAAACCTCTCCAGCATTTTGCACAATCAAAACCACACCTTTTCCCACTCAGCTCTGATATATTAACTAGAAAGCTCCTATATCATTCCCTCTTTCCACGGTTGCTGGTACTATCTACAGTTTCAGGTAACATAAAAGAAAGCTTGCTGTGCCAAAGATGGCAGTGATTATAATTTTCATTTTTTAACACAGTTATCATTTTCAAATTTCTTTCTGTGTTTTCCAGTTCTGAAATGAATCATACATATATAAAAAAACCCCTTCATATTAAATTTGTCTCAGAACATTAAGAAAAAACATCCACCACACCCTGTGATTAATTCATTAATCCATCTTTCAAAACAGGTAATCTAATTAGCTTGCAAACAAGAACATGACGCACACGTGGCTCTTCAAATAGTGTTGACATACTGAATAGTTTAGATTCCTGCCATACCCAGCCTTTCACTTGCTGCTTCCAGTTCCAGTAAGACCCAAGACCAGAGTGTTTTTGCTCTCGAAGGTTACTTGGTATACAATATGGAATGAACTCGTGGTCCAAGGCTGGGATACAAAGAACAGATCTCTTTGAAGAAAGTTGCAATTTCAACTGCCTCTGACAGCCCTAAGCACAGTGGACTAAAAAATATGCAGATGCTAAAAGACCTGAGAGCTGTCATTTGGCCTCTTCATGAGCACTAAAACTCAATCAAAAGTTCAATAACTCATGCTATATACATGTATTTGTATACATGAAAGAGAAGGACAACTGAAAGAAGCAGATTGTGTGGTGAAGAATGCAAGGAGAGATAGGTCTGTCAACTGAGTTAAGACAGCTACACAATGTCAAGAGACCACAAAGCAGTGTGTAAAATAAGGGTGATAGTTTTGGGGGACACACACTGAAGCTGAATTTCATATATGCCTATCATCCAATTGAAAAGCAATACAGAAAAAGTACCCAATAAAAATATTACCATTCTATTCATAATGATACAGTCAGCTTTAAATATTTCAGATAGATCAGCCAGGATAAACAGGCTGGTTTTAATCTGGTATTGTAATATATTTTTTTCCTCAGGTGGGTTTTTTACCCTTTTTATGTCAGACTCTGCTCTCATGTCACAAAATCTCGGAAATGGAACTGAGGTGAGCATTTAGTAACTGTCAAGGTCTCTGCCGTTGCACCTACAGTCTCAGTCCTTTCAGCTAATGGAGGTGCTGCTGCACTGAATTAATCCTTGTCATCATCCAGCAGAGAGGACTTTATTTTCTAGTATTGACTTCTTGGCTTTTTGCTAACATTTTTTGGCATAGTCTGTGATATAACTGGAAATTATTTCTTATTTTTTTTCTCCAAAGTTCAACCCAAAAGAGAATTTAGGTGCTGGCTATGTTGTACATTACCTTCTTTATTTTGAAAATCTGTAGGGAATACAATCAGTTTCTGAGAATTAAATTATCCCATTGACTGATGGAAAAAGAGGAAAGATATAAATGCTACAGCAAAGACAAGGAAGCTGAATGATCTATCAGATTTACCCAAGTCTGACAAGATGTCTTCTGTCACACCTAATACTTGGTTAGTGGCTGGGATGGGTGGAGAGTAGAATGGGAAAATACATATACACCTTATGTGTTGTGTAATGGTTCTTGCATTGGTTCCCTGCACATGAGCTGAATCAGAAAGCTCTTATGGAGTGGCCTTGTAGCAGTATATGGGAAAGGCCAGAGATTTGGGTTCATGTGGATCCAGTCATGCTAATAAAACAGCAGGGAGGTTCATGAGTGCATTGATGGTTGAGAATGACCAACACAAGAGTAAATAACAAACTGACGGAATTTGTCCTGTAGAAGCTGTCCAGTAAGGAACTTCCTGAACTTCCAAGAACACAGTCTGGAAGGAATCAGAGCACTCAGTATGCATGAAATGCAAGCCTGGTAAGCAATGCTGCTTGTCAAAAACCAAAATTCCTGTCCTTTGGGTAAGCCTGAAGTTCCGAATATTTTCTTCCACTGCTGGGCTGGAAAAACAACAACAACAAAAAAGTAGAAGTACCAGGTTTTGAATGAAAGACTAGTTTTGTAAGATTGAATTACATTTCAGATGTATAATTTTTACTAAAAGAAGTACAAGAGTAATCAAGTCCAACCAAAATGTATTGAATGCAAGAAAGCAAAATGCTTTGTTCTTTTCTCCCCTATGAAGCGCAGGGAGAAGTATGTTCTCACTAAACAGTCAATCTCACTCAGACTGATATTTCTCAACAGAAAGGTTATTCCTTTTGTAATGGTGTGACAAAGCCTTGTCAGATATTTCATGTACACCCTGTTTGTATATATTTCTCATATCAATGAGAAATATTGGAAGCTTAGCAAATGAAAATTCAGTATGATCATTTGACTGAGGATAACATGAAGAAATATGGGCAAAATCCAGTGTTACATCATTTGAAGATCTACAAGGACTAGGAGTCCTTTCAGGGTGCTTATATATCCACCATTAATGCAGTTATTAGAGATGTATAATCTACAGATGGGTTCCCTTTATCTGGGGCATTGGGGCTGAGATTCAGTGCATAAGTGAACATAAAGAAAGTATTTCAGCTTCTGCAAGTGCAGATTCCTGCAGAGCTAGCTAATCTGTGTCTGCCTGGTGCCCCCAGGGCTTTCAGCCTTGAGTCAGCAGTTACCAGCCCAGTCTCAGCCTTGCATGTAAGCACCAAGGCTGCTGCTGGCCTGAACTGACAGAAAACTTAGTAAAGCTGCATTTGCTTGACATTGCACATGAGCTAAGAAATCCTATCGACAGGAATACTGGGGACATCTCCACACCCAGCACATGGCTAAGCCTCAAGCCATGTGTTGTTGGCTCTACTTATGCTCCCCTGTGACTGAGAGAGGTCCTTTCACAATTATTTTGCAGAACAAGAAAGATAAGCCATCTCCTGAAGGACAGTTAGACATGTAGCTTTCTCAAATATAATGAAAATTATTTACAAGTTGGATCATGAAAGAGCTACCTGATTTTTCTAAAACAGCACAGAAAGGCTGTGGCAGAAGACATTTCACTTTGGGTAATTCTGGTACCTAATGCCAAGAAAACCAGCCTCTCAGAAAGGTTACTGGGTTTATTACTAAAACAGTCAAGTCCAGCCACATCACAGCACAAGCAAGGCAAAGTTTGTCTGCCTGCAGAAAGCAAGACGGACATACTTAGTTTATTTAGCCAAGTGTTTTGTATTTCCAGCTTCTATGTTAATGCAATTTTATTTTATATTTATTCTTCTTACATACTTTTTTCTGCTCTACATCAAATATTTGGATTCTTTTCCTTTAAACACGTAAGTTTGGAATCTAGTGTAACAGAAAGAACAGATACTGCAGCAGTATTTGACACAGGCAGACACAGGTGGGAGTTTCCTCACATATCATTGGCCTATTCCCATACCTCAAAAGTGTTTCAAAAAGCAATATTCCACCAATTTTTACAAGCTGCAGAAATAGCCATACAATTTTTCTGAAGTTAAATCTGCTTAGCAGCTCCTCTTTTTGCACAAGACTATCCTTTTTTACTTGGATTAACAACTTCTTTGATGTTTTGCAAAAGACCTGGTCCCTAAAGGTTTGACAGATGTATAGAACACAAATTATACTGAGAAATGTATAAGTATAGTGAGCTCATTTGGATTCTTTTTTCTAATCATAAAAGTGGGCCCAGAAAACTAAATGTGGGTAATAGGCTATTCCTGTAAAGTCATAATCTTAGGAGCAAGCATTTATTTTTTTGAACTAAGTATTATTAATCCACTGAAGCATGAAAAAGGCTATTGTCTCCCACTTAGTTTACTACATAAAACACTGGCTAGTTAGAGGTATTTGGAAGAAACATAGACCATTTCTTCACTTCCTAAGTCACATTTCCCCCCAAAGTTAAAATAGAAAGATTGGTTTATAGAACCATTTGTAGTTTGCTTTTATTACACACCTCTGGTTTTATAACCCACTATTTTACGATGTTCCACAAAACTAACCCAGAAACATCCCACCCTGTTCTTCTTATTATCCAAAAGTCTAACCCTCCAGCCTTTTTCCAGGCAATACTCTTACTGAAATTCTTAGGAAATACTTGGGAATTTCAGTAGAGTAAAGACTAACTTCATACCGTAGGATTTGGCTTTAAAACCTTCTTAGCTAATTTGACTTTTCCATTTGCTTCAGCAGTTTTATTTTCAGGAATGCCTTACCGCAACCAAATAGGATGACAACATCTTTCAGAAAATCATATGAGCTTTGCTCCATTAGTTTGCTTTCCCTAGATTCTTGTTTTGCGCTGTTGTACCCCAGCTCATACTTTACTGGCTTTTGCTATTGTTAGACACTAATTAACAACTCTTCCCACGCATGTTTGGTAAAAAATGAAAACCAGTTAGCAATGCCAATCAAACAGGAAATGTTCTTAAAAAATAACAACCAGGAAAAATGATAAAATAACTCTTTTGGTGTTGTAACAAGGTTTTCTTTCCAAGTTCAAAAAGTCCATTGAACTGTCCTGAGAACCGTTCATTTTCTTTTTTTCTTTTGATTATTATGACTCAAAAAGATGTAATGTATGTTCTCTAAAAAAACAACTTTCCCTTCTGTAAATTCATTCTTTCTCATTAATGTTTTTGAGAAACCATTTTTATGGCTCAGAAGGGGGACAAATTCACTTTTAGACACAGATCTCCGTCAGATTTCCCAGGTCCTGCTGTCACAGTGCCGTGAAGCTCAGCCCTTGCGGTACCGTTTTCGTTCCGGGGTTTGGCAGCAGGCTGGGCTGAGGAAATGATCACCTTATGAGTTATTAGAAACAAGGTTTGGATCATGCTGGGCTGGATTTGGACAGGCCAGTCACATGGCACTGCAGGACAACCACACAATCTGAATTTCCACTATGGAGCAGACCTTACACTGTCCCTGATAAAATTCCTCCTTTTATTCCATTCTGGTTCCAATGCCAAACAGAGCTGACATATTCCAAAATGAATTGAGATACCATTTCACTAATTACTGGAAAACAGAAAGGAAAATTATGCTCAATAGCCTTGACTGAGAAGTTTCTAAAAATACAAAATTGAACCTAATTGGAAAATTGTTAAAAAAGCAGGTTTGTCTCATTGCTCATTACAATCAGAGATGATTCTTGAGAAATGCTGAACTACCACAAAGCTCAAATTCCACCATCTTCCAGGAAAGCCAGTTTTCTGTGAGACCCAACCTGCACGTTATAATACAGCAAGAACCTTAGAAGTATTTAGCTGTCCAGTTCCCCATGATATACACATAGCTTCTTGTGCTGTGCCTCCCTATCAGCATGCAGGGACTAGGAAACCTTCCAGAAGTGCTGGGCTGGGCTGTTTTTTTCTTCAGAGCAGGAACACCGTGAGATATTTTGCTTCCCAAACAAGTGTGGTGAGCACTGGCCCCAGCTGCTGCAGTGTCCTGCCCCATTCTCAGCCTGCTTTGTACTGTCCAAAATCTGATGAGAAGACACCTTCCCTACATGCTCTGCAGGCTCCCTTCTTGCACACAGACTTGTGTGCCATGCGACCGAAGCCCACATTTGGTGGGTCCTGAGGCACAGCAGCTTGAAAAGGGGCTTCAGAAAGACAGGATTCAAATTATACCAAGGCAGATTTTTTTTTCCTCCTCACCTTCCAGCCTATTAGAAATACCAGGGAGTTTATCTGCAGAGCTCCCAGAGCCTTTGAGGTTATTTTTGTATAGGCAAATGAAATCCCTCTTTTCATGTGAGGGATATTTGGCTCATATGCAGGTAATCTGAAGAAATTAATATTTCATATCCATGAAAATTTATAAGCCTTGATCATGACCTGTTAATGTCATATAGTAGGTGACTAATTTTGCCTATCATTTAGCAAGGTAGAGCACTTTTAGGCTGTAATGAATTCACCCAACAAGGCTTAGTTGCTTAACAATCACAGCAAAGTGTTCGTGACATCTCACATTGACCACTATCATGTTATTGCTGTGAAAAGATCCTTACCTGATACAGATTGGCTCTGGTCAGCTGGATGGGTCAGCTGAAGATGTGTATCATATCCTTAGTGAAACAGTAGTACTGGTCTATCTTTCAGCAAATTTTCTGAGTTCATTGCTGTCTTTTACATAGGAGCTGCTTTCCTGCTGACAAGGAAATGAGTGACTCAGTGGCTTAATAATGCAAGGAACTGTTTAATAACACCAGGATCTGTTTTAAACCATTTTAATCTCTTCTGATTTGGATGGCTTAAATATTTGGAATAGTACTTGAGCATTTGTTTGAGTTTTTTCCCAGATGTAAGCTACATTTTCTTTGTTTCATAAACTGTTGTTTTTCTGAGTAACTGCATCTAGCATCTCAAGAAATACCCTAAGGATGGACAGGTAACAGGATGTTTCCTTGCTTCCCCTTCACTTCAACCTCTTGCATGCTTGTTTCAGATGAATTACAAGGAAAGGGAGGGAAATGCTTCAGTAAGGTAAGCTAAAATTGTTCTTTTATCTAATTTTATCTGTAAATAGCCCACCTGAATAAATCCTGCTGAGGGTATACGCCTGTACAATGAAAAGCCTCTGCCTAACTACAGAGTCACTACGAGCAAGAATGAGAGGATAGGGAGAATATCAGGTTAGAAAGGAACAGTGAATGATTGGGAAGACACGAGAGAAATGACCATCTTCTGATTAATGCCATTTCACCCAGAGTCCTATGGACATGGCATTTACTTAGAGGCATTAGCTGCACCTCTGTGCAGGTTAGTTCAATCTCCTTTTTATCTGTAGCATTTAACCCCAGTTCTTTTTGTTGTACTGAACAGATAAATAAACATTTGAAAGGATGTTCTACCTGAACTGGTAGAAAATAGTATTTCAAGCTGCAAAAATCCCATATAAAGCCTTAAGACAAAAAAAGCAAGAAATATTTATGGCTGAAGGGCCCCATGGCAGGCTGACATACAGCATCCTGTGGGAGGCTTGCCCTTCAGAGCCACTGTCAGATTTCTGCTCCCTAGGCAAAAGAACTTGGGAACATTTAGAAGCTCATTTAGATAGTTTCTAGAGAGACAACACAAACATGTTACAACCACTGGCCAAACAACTGATGGTGCACTCTGAATGCTGCTTTTGGGGGAGTCTGCATGTCCCAACCTCCTAACTGGGGGGGCAGATACCATGGTGTGTGCTTGCCTGGGTGCCAGCAGAAGCTTTGAAGTGTACAGGAAAGATTCAGCTATGTTCAAAATCCTCATTATTAGTTAAAAGATGATTCACCAAACAAAAGAAAAAATAAATTCAAGTATGCTTATTTAGCCTCATCACAGTCCAAATGTAGAAATCCATAACCTCAAATGACATTTTTAAGGCCCTTAAATTGTACATAGGGAAGGTTAACTGCCAGCACATAGGATCCATCAAAGCTAATATTTAAGGTAGCCAGTAAAAAATGGGCCGCAACTTGGCCAGTGGGACTCGTTTCTGTCTCATCAGAGTACTGGCCTATTATTCCAGTTAGGAGTCCACACCCTGAACCTTTCCTTGGAGGGAAGCCTGTCCTAAATAATATTTCTCCTACTGTTTCTTCCATCAGTTCAGTGGTTATAGCCCTCACCTAGATATGAAGACCCACAGTCAGTTGCTTCCTCTGTTAAGAGATTATGAATCCACACTTTCTTCTTCATAAATACTCTAGCCTCACAATATAGCCTATCTGTAGCTGAGTTTCTCCCAATCTCTCTTGTTGAATTTATTCCATAATTCAGTATTCATTGAAAGAGAAAGATGTTATTAAATATAACTATATTCCAATGGACTATACAAAAAAGAGAGACTTGGATTCCAGAAACCTGCTTCAGGGAACATTTTGTATGAAAAACTTAAGTATCTGTCATCTGAATCTCTGTCTCACCAGAAAAAGCAGCCTCACACTCAGATTCTAGCCTCTAGTTCATCCCCCACGGGCCCTGTGTGTGCAAGGCTTTTCTCACGTGTGTGCTCTAAGAATGCCAACGTCTAGGTGATTATGAGACATGAAAGAATGACAACTTGCTAAATCTCACCAGGGTGGTTATCAGTGAGGTGTTGGTTTTCTTCCCACCATGGCTGAATGATCTTTATTCAACTGTGGTCTTTGGAGAAAAAAAATGTGGATATCTACAGAATTTAGGGTCTCCAACATTAGCTGGAAATCTGAGGACCTAAATTTTGAATGCAGATGGCTGTAGGGCAGCCACTGAAAAATACACAAAGTTTCTTGTATATGTGCTTTGGTCTTGCCCTTAATAACAATTTCCTGGACTGGTTCTCCACTCTACTACTCCTCTGAAGCCAGTGCTGTTATACCAGCATACTCTGTTGGTAGGGTCTGTCACATTGTTTGCATGTTTCATATGTGCTTCTGCAGTGAACGCCTTCAGCACCAGCCTCTTTTCAGCACCAGTCTCTTTTTAACATTTTCAGTTTTTATTCTGTATTGCTAATCAAATAAAATAATCCCTAAAAGTGCCTCTGAAACAAAGTGCAGTTACATATCAAGGACTAAATAACAGAAATTAAATGTTCCCCATGCCAGATAAATCACTTCACCCTAAATATTTCACATGTATTTCTAAGTAACTGCATGTTCCTTCTAGAGAGCGTCATCTGACTGACATCAGTTTTCAAATGAAAGAAATCCTGTAGGTTAAATAATTGCAGCTGCTGAACAATCCTTGTTTATCTGTTCTAACTAAACATTGTACAATACAGAGAAATAACCAAGGAAGTTGTTCACCTAGTCAGTTCCTAGTGGTAAGGATGCTTAGGCTCACTTGAGGACTCCCCATCATGCTTTAAAGACCTGTTGTTTTGTGGCAATATGTCCAAACCAATTGCTAGACCAATTCCTTGTCCCATGGAAAGTAAAGCATCATCTTGTTTTGTGTTTTCAATTACCTTACGCTGTCACAGTGAACTCCCCCTTAGGCTGTGCCTATGCCTGCTCTGAGAAGTGGGGGATGTGTAAATGGATCAGTTTAGAAGAAAGATGAGTGCAGATGCCTATATGGAGATACTTAATTTAACTGTTGAGCACAACATCTCTGTAAAAAAGATTTTTGGTTTTGGGGGTAAAATAATTTGATTGCATGTAAAATGCTGCTTTCTCAGTGATTTCTTAAAATATACTTAAGTCTCAACTGTATTCCCTGGACAAATCATATTTGAGCTAAGTAGAGAAATTATAAAATACCTAAGAAAAGAATTCTGCCAAACAGAATACTGCCATGTTGAGTTAATTCCTGAGTACCTCCATAAAAATAGCACAAATAATGGCTCGGTTAAATTTTTTCTCAGATGACTTTTTAAATAAAGCTTAGTAAAGTAATGAATGCATTTATTGCTACAGAAATAAGGTAATGGATGAAATGTTGTTCCTATTGCAGTCAGTGGATGGGTATAATCTACCCAGTCTGGGTAAGGTGTTCCACCTTATTTCTTCATGCTTCTAGGAAAGCTGACCACCTCACCTGCCCAAGTAGGCTCCAGATATCTTCTAAACTACATCAGTTTTCATGTTGAAATTATTAACTGAACACAACATGAATAAAATCCCCAGTGATGATTGATCTACATTAAAATATTGATTAATTCCTACATTTAGTCTCAAAAGCAAATGATCATAAAAGTATGCAAAATGGTTGTGAATTTGATAGGCAAAAAGTGGTTCAGTGCTTATCTCAGAAGCTGAGGAGTGTCAGAAATTGAAATATCTTGCTAAACACAGGCACAGTGGCTTTTTTGCACCTCCAAATGCTGCTCTGTTTTGCTCCATACCTTAAGCACCACATGTTGCCTGAAACAGAGAGTGTGCAGGACTCTCAGTAATACCCTGCCATTGCTGTGTACATTATTACGGACTACCTTAGACAGGTAAAGGGAATCATGTTCTCTACCCTTTCCTTCTTGTTTTATACACATTTATGCTATTATGTCTTTGCTCCAGCTGGGACACCTGCTGAAGATTGAGAGACAGAAATGAAAGAGGAAATGGCTTACTAACTCTAGATTTGTGTCTACCAACTGGACAGTCTTAAACATCCAATGAGAGTTAACATGCAGATGCAAATGTTTTGTGAAGTTTGATCCTTCAGGAAAACTTGCACTCAACCCCTAATAGACTTGTGCATATAGAAAACCTTTCTCAACTTTTCTTTTTCACAGAAAAAAAGTGAGTAGAGCATCCTCACTTACACAAACAATTGAAAAAACAGGGTAAAAAGAGGTTAAGATGTTGTTTCTACTGAAAACTTCCTCTAACTCTAAACAGACAGGAACTGGACAAGAAAGCTCTTATCATCCACTTCTAGCTCTGGGTCTTAAGAAAATAAGTGGCAATCCACACCAAACCAGATCAAGCTGTTTAAATACTTGACATTGTACCTCACCTGGAACCTCTAATATTGTCTGCCAAATATAAGTGGCATTCATTTCCCACCATTATTACTGCTGGGTAGATAGGAAACCACAGCCTCCAACAGTCATAGCTGCTAGCCAGGGTATCACATTTGTCCTGTAAGGACACTGGTCTCCTGATCGCAATGTCCACATCTAAGCAGAGTTGTTTTTTATTGTCACTCTTATGCTTGTTTCCACAGCAGTGCTGCCCTTCTATCCCACTTACGTTCTTGCAGGGTTTTTTTTCTTTTTTTTTTTTTTTTTTTGGCAATATCATCTTGATAGCAATTGCAAAAATGCAAACAGAAACTGTTGGTTTTCACAGTTCAGGCTGGACTATGAGGAGCCAGGTATTTTGTCTAATGAGTTCATGCCCAATACTATGACAGACTATGCCTCTCTGGTGTGGGGCCTCTGTATCTATTGGTTTGCCTTTTATTTTGACAAAATCAGACAAAACAATGAGTGTTGTTACTCCATCAGTAATATCTATGCAGATTGCAAGTGGTTTATTGTGTGACTTGGCTTTTGGCCAAGTGTTGTGTCTTTCTTTGCCCTTTGCTTGTACAATGCAGCTGTGCCCTGCTCTGGCAAGAGCTCCCAGGCACTCCAGAGTCTTGGCAAAAAAACCCAGTCACAGTAATGTTGAATATTGAATTCATTCCCATTTGGTAGCAAATGGTGATGCATCCTTAGGTAGTTCTTTCTTACACTTGCTAGATCTGGGTTTACTTTTCAGTTTTATAGGTCTCCTGAAAAAATTCTTCCAGCAAACTGAGTTAAATGTAGAGGATGTTCAATGTGTTGTTTGATGATGTCCTAACAGTGTAAGGAATGAATAAGAGGAAAATAGTAATAAGAAATTAAAGTACTTTCCAAAAGAAAAAGTAAGAAATTGTTAATATCAACAGAGCAAGCACAAAAAATTTGTTTCCTTTTGTCTTATAAAACTGAATAAACTTCATGGCCACTATTGAAATAGCATGGAATAACTTAACATTTTACAGAATAATTGGATATTATAGCAATACAGAGCATAGGAAGAAGGGTACAGAAAGGAGCTTTGGTACAAGCTTTGGTACAAGCTGCAGAAGCATATTTATGAGTCAAATCACCTGGAGAGCACCCAAAGAAGCCGGAAGAGCAACATGGTTCACTAAGGTCAGCAAGAATTATTATTTGGAGAGCACACGTGCTACAAGGAGCCAGTGATCAGGGGAGTTATAAGGGGGAATTACATATTTAGGTGTGGGGAACGGCTAGCAGAGATAAGACAAGTATCTGTTCTGTTGAGGAACCCAAGAGGGGAATGAAACAGTTGGCAAAGGAAGAAGAGGAGAGGGAGTGGAAGCCGCTACTGCAAAGCTGATCCAGAGGGTACTGACATTATTCACAGCAAGGTTAAGAGTGAACATGATCATATTTTAACACATTTTCTCAGAGGAAATTTCAGAAGTTTGTTTTTATTTTTTCCCTTTCATTCTGCAAATATCAAAATGTTTTCTGATATGTCAAACTTTAACTTTGTTGAATAGTTTCATTTTAACTTTTATTCTATGCTTATTTCACATTTGCATCATATGTCTAAATAGTTAATACTGAGTAATGTAGCATGTTTGAAAGTTGAAAAAAAGGGAAGTCTATCTTTCAAAAATGGCATTTTATCTTTCATGAGGGCATTTCAGTGGGAATCCCCTTCAGATTCCTTAAAAAGATTTGAACTGATACAAGTAAAATAAAACCTAACCTGGGAATTTTATACAAAGATTAGCCAGCTGAGTCTCCGTTACCACTGTCAGGTTATAGAGACTATGAATTATGTTAAACAGAGATAAATGATTTTCATCATTAAATGAGATTAAATGAGGCAGAAGTAAGCCTTCAGGCAACCTCTGAAAATAAGCATGAGGAAAGGGAGAGCTGCAGAGTTCTGATGGGAAGTTGCCGGTGTACCTGCACCAGCCAGCCAAGCCTTGGCAGTGATTTCTCCTCTGGGCAGTGGTACCTCCCAGATCTGTACTCCATTTCCATAACCCAAGAGCAGGCAAAGCTACTTCCCTGCTTTAACCCCATAAAATTGAGGAGAAATTCACCAACTGATCCAAGATATAGGTGACAGAAGTCCATGCTGAGTTTTCTCTTTAAAAGAAAAAAAGAAAGAAACAAAAAGCTTTAAACCTTTGAACTTGCAGGATATTGTCACTAGTCCTGATCACTGTTTCACCCTTTTGGAGCACTGATACACTGTCTATGCTGTGTGTAGATAAAGTGGTGTTGACCTACTGTGTGTGTTACCAACAAACTGCTGGAAAGATTGGCCAGTTGGGTTGAATACCGTGCCTCTCACCTTCTGGAGCAGAGGGTGCTGCGTTACAGACCTTGAAAGAAAGCAAGCTCCCATCTGTGTGAACAGGACTTGCGGTACCACTCCTGAACTCATTTACAAGGGTTTGTTGGAGCGCAGGATCAATGCTGTTTTCCTGGATTTGCAAGCAGAGGGTTGTGAGCCAGCACCAGTGGTGCAGACAAACAGGCCCTACAGGGCTAGAACCACCAACAGAGCAACTTCAGCTGTTAAGCCCATTATAGTAAAGGGATTGTATCACAGAATGCAGACTTTGCAGATGTACAGGAAACCTGAGAAAAAAATGCCACAAATGAACTTATAAACAATGCAAGGAAAATCTGTGAAGAAACACAATTCAAGACTTTTGAGAAAGAAATAGCAGGACATTTTAAAAGCATTCAATTTCTAGAAAGTTCTGAATTCCAGCCTTTTTGGAAATCCAGCCTTTTTATTGTGCAGCACATTTCCAAAATCAGACAAAATGGTTCTTTAACCTCAGCTTGTTTGGATGCTGCAGCAAACTGAGCAAAAGCAGAATTTATTAAGCAACTTCAGTTTTTCTGCATAGTTATGGGGGAAATATGTATCTGCCCAGCTTCATAAATGTTTCATCAAAGTAAGATGGGGCTTATCAGTGATAATTTCAATTTGTTCTTGAAATGACAGACTAGAGATTAAAGGTTGCTTCCCATTGCATAAGTGTGACTCTTAACAGCCTCCTGCTGGGAAATGATAGGTCAACGATAGGTTGAGAAGCCTTAGTAGTTTCAAAATAAAACAAAAAATAAGTTCATGAAGTGAGTGATATGATGCAGTTGGCTGGAACAGCCAAGGTCCAGAGCATGGGTTATATCCTTAACTTGAATTTGACTGTCAGATATAATGGTGTTATCACTGCTCTTCTCATGGCAACATTTTAGGTTTTCAGAGAAGGGATCAGAGCTAGAAGAGACTCATCATTTAAGCCAGTCGTGTGGCAATAAGTGGGGTGTCACCCTTGAGAATGAAAAATCCAATGTCGGGGGAAAGTGCTGCTGTTACAAAATAGAGCTGTCCTGGGAGCCATGAGTGCTGAACTCCCTACTCCTGTGTGGGAAAGCAGGCAAGGAGAGAAAGAAATTGCAGCATTGTTATGATGATTCATTATTTCTCCAGCTCTGGCCCACCTTGGGGCATCTTCTGGTGGTTATTCTCCCTCCTGTGATTCTTCCCATGCAAGACATTCTGAAATATCACTTCTAACAGTTTGTAGCACTGACACCAACACAGCTTTTATGTTTGGCAGCTGCTCAGAGTCTTCTCCATTAACTGGGGCCTATAAGGAACCACTGGTTCATATTAAGTTAGGAGAGAGACAACTGGACTGCATGAGCATTTTACACCGTGAGCTTGAACTATATCATCAGTCCAACTACTTATTTAGGACAGGTTCTTCTAATGAGCTAAGCTGTCTGGGTTTGTTTTGGCCATTGAAATTCTCTCATGGGTACAGAACAAAAGATCCATGAGTGGAGAGTGACAGGCTCCCTGGAAAAAGCACTCTGAAAAGAAAAACAACCTTTTGACTTTAAAGAAAATATAAAGCTGGAGCAATTCTCTCATCTAACACAAAAGCCATGACAAGGCTAGGGCTCAAGGGGTTATCATGAAGATTCATTCACCTCTCTAGATGCAGTTAAACCTGCTAACAGTATAGTAGATCTGTTGAAGGACAAGCCTGGATGATACATAGAGGACACCGAATAACATAATACAATTCTTTAACATGATGGCATAAATGCATTAAAAAAAAAATTCATGAAGTAAAAAGTATTTGTACCAAACCAGTGGCATATCCCAGTATTTACTAGCTGTACCAATGGGAACTGCTGCTGGCCAGATGGACCACGTTTTGGCAGAGCTTCTGCACATCATGGTCAGTCAAGTCCCCAGGAGATGCTGCAGCTGCCTGGAGAGATTTGGAAGAATATATTGATTTATGCGGCAGGGGACAATCATGAGTTTGATGGTTGGGAAGAAACATAGAGCTGGCAATCTCATGGGGATGTTTTAGACTCTCTTCCCTGTGCCCATGATGTTTAAGTACTTAAGCTTAGTAGTTATCAGTCAGCACCTGAGAATGCATAAATAAAATATAACCTATTCTTCACCCCCACCTCAAAAATTAATTTTTCATTCTGCGCACAGTATTATCCATGCCCACAGGTCCATGGGTCTTTCTCTGCTTAGCAGATGACTGACAGCACATGTTTTTTTTTCTCTACACATATATTTTTCATGCCATTTCAGCTGCAGAAAAGTCACTTTCTGCTGCAAACATAGGCCATTATACTGTTAACTTGAAAGATTGTCCTAGATAGTTTTTCATCTATACAACAGTGGGATAAAATGTTTTCAAGAATCTAATCAAACCAAGGCAGAAAAACCAGGTCCAAATGTTGTCTAAAAGGTGATCAAACATTTTATTTTAATTATAGTAGGAGCAGAAAGGAAATGAAAAATTCAGAGCTGTTCCACAAGGCGCATGATATTCATGTGAGCAAGTTTTCATTATATTAGTGATCTCAGCAGAAGACAGGGAAGATATATAAATGACTTTTCAGTTTGCTATGAAGGGAAAGTAATTTTACTGGGGCAGGGCTATACTATGCTGTTCAAAAAACAGGGTCAAGGACTCTGAGAAAGATCTGCTTCACTCAACCACAGCAATGTATTTAAACTTTGCCCACACAGATGGTTAGGCAGCTGCATGACCCAGCACCCCTGACTGTCCCAGCTGGAGGCTGCCTGGGGTGCACCATGGCTCCCACCTATGCAGTAAAGTTTGTGGTTCATGAAAACAGGGGATGCAGAAGGAAAGAGGGTGAAGCTCAAGATGCAGTGAGCTTGCATAGCCAGATCCAGGAGAGAAGTAGTTGTTTGAGAACCCATGGTTTGCATGTAGTATAAACCTACAGTGTAAGTCATGTCCTGACCAATGCTGGGACCGGTATAAAGCCAAAAAAAGTCTTGTTTTCTGGTGCTGGATATAGTGCTACAACTCTCAGAAGAGATTAATTTTTTTGTTGTTCTGCTCCAAGGACAGTGAGATGTCTGGCCTCAGTTTCTTCATCCTTTAGGAAAGCCTCAGTGCAGCGCCAACAAAGTTCATTATAGAAGACAGTTTCCATCCTCACTGGAGTCTGCTATGTGGGATGCGCTTTTATGTTATTAGGCGCACAAAAATACAGGAAAGACATCTACTCATCACACTCCACGTAAAATCTAAAGAAATCACCTCTGATCCCTGCTAGAGACTGAACCTCTACATTTTGAGTTAAATCCTATTGCCGAGAACCTTTTGTGGATGAGGAAGATCACACTGAGAAGTGATTTATGATTAACTTAGTCTACCCTTCAGATGAGAAAAGATCTCACTTCTATGCCCTTCTTTCTAGGCCCAGTTATTATCATAGAATCACAGAATAGTTCAGGTTGTAAGGAACCTTTAAAGGTAATCTAATCCAACAGCCCTGCAGTAAGCAGGGACATCTTAAACTAGATCAGGTTGCTCAGAGCCCCGTCCAACATGACCTTGAATATTTCCAGGGATGGGGCATCTACCACCTCTCTGGGCAACCTGTTCCAGTGTTTCACCACACCCACCGTAAAAAAATTTCTTCCTTATGTCCAGTCTAAATCTGCCCTCTTTCAGTTTAAAACCTTTACCCCTTGTCCTATCACAAGAGGCCCCACTAAATCTCTGTCTCCATCTTTCTTATAAGCCCCCTTAAAGTATTGAAAGGCCCCAATAATGTCTCCCTGGAGCCTTCTCTTCTCCAGGCTGAACAACCCCAACTCTCCCAGCCTTTCTTTGTAGGAGAGGTGTTCCATGCCTCTGATAATTTTTGTGGCCTTCCTCTGGACCTGCTCCAACAAGTTCATGCCGAGGGCTCCAGGGCTGGATGCAGTACTCCAGGTGGGGTCTCACCAGAGCAGAGTGGAGAGGCAGAATCAGCTCCCTTGACCTGCTGGCCACGCTTTTTTAAAAACAAGTTATTCTGTTTTGCTTTTCTGAGGCATTTGTGTGGGTCTCACTGTTCTCTGCTAACACTAATTGGACGTTAGAAATCTAGCATCGCCACCTGCTTGGTGATGCTGAACAGCTCTGCAACAAAGCCTGAGACTACTGTTCTTAGACCACAGTCCTTGGCCACCGTGCCAGATATGCAAATAGTGATAAAAGAGTTAACCCAGTGTGCATTTGCATTGCACACTGCAACTGGCTTAAAGGAGCAGAATCTGAAAATAGTAAAGCCACTCAAACTGTTATGTGTGCTGGCACCAGTGTAAAAGTCTCTAGAAATAATCTGTACATAAGAAGGTATTCTATGTTAATCATGGAGACTCAGACCGACTGCAGCATTAAGCCACTGTTGGCTGTGTCTACAGTGCTCTGAGAGTCTGAGAATGACTAAAGCATGTAGTGCACAAGAATATGCACTTCAGCAGCCCATTGCCTACAAACCGTACAGTTCCTGGCAGGAGGTGACACCAGACACAATGAGGAAGAAACTTGACTTAGTTACCTTACAGAATTTTTGCCTGAACAACTTCATTTGTTAAAGGATGGAATGATTTTAAGTTTTGCTTCCCAGAAGGATTCAGTGCTTGGCCAACATCCAACCCTGTGGGCTAGAGTCCAGCTCAGACTGTATTTGCATCCAAGCAAGGCAGCCCTTTGACTGAAATACAGATAGCTACTTGCATTGACTCATCAGTAGTTATCCAAATGTCTAAGTACTTCTTTGGAATATTATGGCACTTAACTGTGACAACGCATTCTTCAGCTGCCAGTCTACAAACTGCATTTCACAGAAATTGTTTTGCTGATATTTCATCTTGAAAGCATTACTAGATGTTACGATTATGGTAGGTCAACCCAGTTCTCTCCTCCGCCTTTCCAGTTTTCCAAGTGGTTGTGTTAAAAACAAATTGCTCCAAACTGCCACTTAAAGATATATTTCCTGGTGAAATAAGTTCTGTAGTAATGGACATGCATTATTTAATGAGAAATGGTAAATAAAGAAAAAAAATGCTGTATTTTGTACTTTCTCACAGCAGGTAAGAGTATGGTTTTGCAGTTTTAATTCAGTTTAATGTACCAGTTGCTTAAGAATTATTGTATTCCCCTCTCATTCATGAGGAACTGGAAAAAAACACAGAAAGGGTAAGAACAAGCAATAAGGAAATGGAATCTGAGCTTCCTGACTTGGCATCCTGGACCTGAGTGACTTGCGGTCCTGGTCCTCAGTCCCTGGAGATGATCTGAAGGCACCCTGCCTGTTGCTGGAGTCATGCAGGTTCAGTGTGTGACAGTTCTTGAATAACGATTTGAGGAATGAGTCAAAGCTGGTTGCACAAACCTTGTCATATTTCATGCAGACAGCTGCCAGTCTCTGCACTGTTTACTGTTTGTCATTTGTGTCTTCTGTCACCTAGATAGGACATCACCAAAAATAAATAGCCAAATCCATAGAACAGAAAAAATGTGATGGCTCTGCAAAGCTTGCTGTGTCTTTTTTCTCTGCAAATCTTGCTGGTTTTTTCCTCTTCATGTATATATATTGTGTTATTCTTTCCCTAAGCTCTAAAAGAAAAGAACAAAACCATAGATGTACTTGCCTTTTAAACAGACTATAGGAAAAATATTATTAGGTACTCTTAGTTCAAATACACATAGTCACTCTTTTAAGTTAAAGGTTAAGTTTTGGTTTGGAGAAAGGTTTTAAAAATCCACGATCTGTAACATTTATCCTGTGTCTTTTGAATAATATTTTCACTGCATTAGCAATGGTCTTCGACCTATAGGGCAATCAGTTCAGAGAAATCAGGCTGCTTTATGTGGGGTTCACTGCTAAGTAAAAGTGGCCTGATTTTCTCAGACATCAGCTGACTGCAGCCCTTTCTGAAGAAGTGTGAGCTCTGTGTCCAAGCCTGTATTTATTTGGGTATCTATATCTAGATTTAGGAATGCATTTTTAGCAGCCAAGTCTGAACATTTTGGAAATGTAAAAATTGCTGCTGGCAAGAGAGAAAATGAGGAGAAAATCTGAGTTTCATCAGAGTTATCAGTGAGATGTAATTGACAGACTGACCTCATTATTTAATGGAAAATTATGTAGTAAGGAACTGATTCTGCCTAGATCTTGTAGATAGTGTGAGACAGAAAAGCCCTATCCACAGGATCAGGCCAAGGGTCACAGGAATGCAGCATTTCTTCCCTGCTGATTTCTTCCCGGGTTATCTGTCCACGAGGGAATATGGAGCAGAGTTAGAGGCAGGGTGGAACTGCATTTTTTCTCTGTCCTAATTTGTCTTTTTCAATAATGATGGCAAGTCACTGACAGGGATCCATGCTGCATCTTTCCCAAGATCACAGAGCTACTGCTCTGGATGTACATATTGGATCAAATTCCTGCCAACAAGTCCACTACGGGTTTTCAGCCACAGCACAGGGACTGCTGCTGGCTCCCCTTGTCCCAGTGTCTCAGGGAAGCCCAGAATAACCGCAGCCCAAATTCAGTCTTAATTTGTTATTTACCTCATAATATCCCCCAGGAAGAACTGAATGACCCCAGAAGCACTATCATCACTCTACTGCTTAGCAGGGCTCTTCAACTTAGTGATATGGCTGCATCAATCCTATTTTGTCAATCCAGTTCCTTCAAGCATTGGCATGGGGATCATTACACCATGCATAGCTCTGAGAGCATGATGGATGCTTCCCTTCCTCAGACGAAGAGCAAAACAAAGCCTGAGACAGGATGTGGCTCCTCCCTGGCCATGATAATTGAACGACAATGTTGGCATAAGAACAAATGGAATAAACAAATAGCAGCCAGTTTAGGATGGAAATTCAAAAGTGGTGTGGATCATGACAGCAGTGAGGTTTTGGAACAGCTGCCCAGAAAAAAAGGGAGCAAAAAGTCCTTATTAGTTTTAAGAGGGACTTTAGCCCTTTTATTATAAAAGAGATTTTAAGATGTGGTTTTCTGAGCAGGCAAAGACTTGGTCACTTCCGGTCATATGTGCTGTGTTGGGAGATCTGCCTTCTCTCCTAATACCCACATTTATGTGGCCATCTTCCAGATACAAGTTTGCCTGGTGCTCCCATAAAGCCTGTGCTTATGTGCACAAATGACACATTCTCCAGACAGCCAAGGCTGGCCCAGGCCTCATCACTATATATATGTGTCATGCTGCTGCTCACCTCTTGCACATCTTCAGCATCCCTTAGGAGCTCTGCTGTTTAATTCAATGTAAATCTGCAGGCAAGGCTTAGCTATTATTTTATGCTCTTTTATCTGGGTCGAAGTAAACCCATTACTCTGTATATTCTGTACATGGTAAGAATATTTACCTAACAGAACCTGTAACCCTTTAATGTTTTTTAAATGACATATTGATTTGCCTAACCTTGGGGTCAATCTCATTTCTAGCCATGTAGATGAACCCTGCAACACTTGTATATTTTGATAACAACGTTTCAGGACCAAAAAAGAGATGCTCTCTTGTGCAAAAACCATCCTTGGGACTTTCCCTAAGTTCAAGACTTGCACAGCAGTGCTATACAGGTGCCAGACCATACTGCCCTTTTGATGTAGGACAAGCAAGGGCTATTTCTCTGAGCAGATTCAGGAACCCTCGCAGGCTTACCTTTGTCCAGACCATTTCCAATGGGCATTTGTACAACTCTCAGTCTTGTACAACTCAAATCTAAGAGAAATTCTCTATGAAACATATATTCCCATTTCAAAGTTGAGTAACCACAGGCAGAGGCAACCCATCGAAGCTGGTCTTGCACAGGCAGTCCGTGGGGACTCGCTCATATGGCAAAGTTCACTGCTGGAGGTGTGAAATTAAAGTTTACATAGGAAAAGGCAGCTGGTTGTCTTCCTCAGGGACTTGGCAACCGCAGATTCTACAGCTTGTTTTGCAAATGATGCTACTTAGACATATTTATCATTTTCAAGTTTGTCCTAAAATCTAAGATGTGTCTTCTGTTTCTTTTTAAACCGATTTTTTGTCTTGCTCTATCCACACAAGCTGCCTAGAAAACCACCCCAAACTCTTTTAATATTGTTTGATTATGTCCTCATTTCAATGCCTCATTTCTATATCAAGTTAATCTAATTTTCTTATTTTTTAGGTTTAATTTTCTATATTTCAAATAATTTCTCTTGTTCTTTGAATGCAATGTCTTCTAGAGTCTTTCTGGGTACTAAAACTAAGCCGCCTAAGCTGTAATTCTCTAGATCACAATTTCTTCCACTTTTAAAAAAAAATCTTTCTCTTTATAATATTTACCCTTCTCCAGTCTTCTGGGACTTCATTATGTTTTGTAAATGCATTTTTGTGTTAAAAATCATAATTTTTCAAGCACATAGGTTTTGACCAGTTCCATAAGGAACTGAGGGTATGTTGAGGGTATGATCATCTTGTGCTTTCAGTCTGAATATATCCTACTCACCTAAACAGTCTTTAATCTACTCTTTCCCTCTCCTGATATGGACTTGCCTCCTCAATATTCATTAGCTGTTTAAATAACAAACCCTATGAATATTTTTGTGAAAGCTACACCAAATAGGTCAAAATGAGCAGTTTAATCCTCTTTCTGATGATTATTTTCTCTCTCTTTCTCATAAGAGATATATGGGTGAAAATGTACTGTATTACTTAACTTCTTATGCATTTAGCCAACATTGGTTTTAGTTGCAATTTTTGTTCCTTTCTCTTTGAAATTAATTTTACTCCTCTGCTTATGGCAATCAACTAAAATACCTGTGTTTACTAGTGTTGTTTTCACTTTTTATTTCTCTCTGATTTTCTGGTTCTTCAGGTATGCCTCATCCAGCCTGATTAGCCACTGTGGCATTTTCCTGTTTTTATTCCACAGGAGGACAGAATGGTGTTGTGTCCTTGATATTGCTTCATATAGGAATTGCCATCTCTCCTGAACTCTTTTTTCCCCTTGGGATTGTTCTCTGTGGGCACCTTTCCTCCCAATCTGGAGGCTGTTATGTTGGCCCTTTTGAAGCACACTGCTAGCAGTCATCATCTGCTCAGATTCATTCCTTCATCTTAGAACCATGAACTCTATTGGGACAAGATCATTTTTACTCAGATTGCTTTTTGTAGGTTTTTAAAGAAATCCCCATCAAACACAGTAAAACCCAAGCCAATCAGGGGACTCTTTTAGAGCCTCTAAGCTCTAGAACAGAGAGAGTTGTGCCCAAAGAAGTCCAAGGTATCATTGTGCTGTCTCAGTTGTGCTATACTGCTTTTTCTAAGAATATCAGGAGGAGGAAACATGCCAAGAAAGCAACAATAGATGCTCCATTTTGGCATCTCTAAGTGTGACAAAGGGAACACAAAGCAAATACACTGACTATACAGAGGAATATGTATAACATGAGTCCCACTCTCAGAAAGGCTAAGAAATGCAAGACATTTGTGCTGATGAAGGGAAGCAGTGGCACAATGGTTCTACCAACAGCACGCTTTATGGGCAACACCATCTCCCTTGCACAATTGACCTTGCTGTCATGTGTGAAACCCTGGCTCCCCATGGCAAAGCCAGGCAAATTTCCCCTTGAATGGTGTTTAGGTCAGTTACCCTTTCTCTTCTTCCTTCAGTTCCCTTTTCTATCCCTTGACACTCTTCAAGTAAGGGGTTGCTTTTTTTCCTGCTGTCTTTAAATGAACAGGGTTCTGGCAGCCCAGCTTATTCCTTGTGGAGCTCTGGGAGAGGAGATCTTCATCAGATGCATTTTTTTTTTTGCTCTGGCAGGCACTCATCTTACTGAAAGAACTATCCTTCATTTGACTAAATTGAGTCACTACCCATCAGCAATTGCAAAGACATAAGGAAAAACTACATTCAGGAAGTGTTGCAAAGAGCAAATAGACAAATTTGGAATAAAGAGTACCAACTATTTTGCATCTTTCTTCTTCCCCAGATATTTTCTCCTTTCTATTCTTCTTCCTCCACTCCCACCACCATATCTTACTTGTTGGTCACTGAAGTGTTTCATGCCCCCAGGTAGTAGGGCAGTTCATTGATAACATGACATGAACTCTCTCCTGTTCAAGTTTGTACATAGCTGTAATCGTGTGGTATCTGAGTATAGCCAACAACATTGAACAACAGTGCTGACACCCCAGAAAGATATATATAGAGCCTTCCCTAAAAAATATAGCAGGTGAAAAAGTGTAGAAATTAGATTTTATTTTTTTTTCTGTTTTCAATTGTAAAAATTGTCTCAGAAAAAACCCTGTTCTCAGAGGGTCCCTATGCAGGGGTACACAAGCAGGCCCATTGTTGGGAACAAGATGCCAACAGGTCACCTCTGGTTGAATTATGGCTGTTTGCAGAAATTTCAGGTGTTACTTCTCTAGCACTGGCACCAGTGCCAGCTACAGCTGATCAGAAAGTTTAATGAAAACTGCTGAAAACCTCATGTGAGCTTTCTTTCTGGTGAGGGCTGGCTGGCAAAGGCACAAAGTCCCTAGCACTGGGGCAGACCCTTCCCACCTGTTCACAGTGTGAAGTGCTTGAAACCCCTGCATTTATCTCTATTCTTTTTACTGGCAATTGATATGGGATAATTTTACATTCTTAACACAGCTATAAAAACCTAAAACTTAGCTCTTTTAAAGCTTTTCTGGAAAGAAAACAGGTAGACAGAGGCCTGCCATGCCTTGCCAAGGAAGGGTGGTGCCTACACATATCCTCTCAGCTTTTATTTTTATAGCTGTGTAAGATAAGCAGATTGTCCCAGTGAAACCTGCTATTGCCACCATGTTTCTCAATACGAATACCACCCAGGTACTTTTATTTGGTCGGATAAATAATTTGTATAAGCATGTATATGTGTATGCCTATGATGTGTTTACTAAAGTGGTTGATGCTAGTGTTTGTTCAGCTAAATACTATTTATGCTTTGGCATAATAAATCATTTTATGCCCATTACAATCTCCAGCTCCAAACCTATTAGAATAAGCATCCTGACATTTAGAAGAAGAATAAGCATGTCTGTGACTACAATATTTTCATAGAACTTAGAGAAAGCTGAAAATACTTAAAAGGAAGACAAACAGCTGCTTTAAATTGTGAAGGTGGGAATTAGTTCTTTTTTATATGATTTTTTTACACAATAGTTTTTGACTTTGTGTCTGCATTGTCTCTGCACTTGACTACAGATCTTAACACTCAGTTTTAGATCCCAGCTGGGTCTTGAGCATTGCTTATAATTCTTATGTACAGAATAGTTTACAACTTGAAATGAATATTTTTGCATCTGTAAACTTCTTTCTTTAGATGTGTCTCTCTCTTGTAATGTCTATTTCTTCCTAGTAAATGAAAGCAGCAACAGAAGCACAAACACACTGCCCTGAGAGCTCTAGTAAAAACTGCTTCAAACTATTTCAGCACACACCCTGAAATAAAGCCTACAATGGCCCAGTCTCTGACTCAGCACTCATAAGTACTTGAGCCCTGTGAGCACTGGATATATTTGGGCAAAAACTGCACTACTCCAAGTGCAGTGATGCACAGTAAGATCCCAACCCCAATTCCTTTTTGTTCCCAAGATCTCCCTTAAAGTGAAGACACAACAGAAGTGTAAATGCTGGAAACCAACAGGGTATTGCAACAAATACGCCACAGAAGAGTCCCTTTTTAGGAGGGGGCAAAGCTTAGCAAAATTTTCACACCACAGAGATAACTATTTGCATGAAGGAAAGTAAGTTTCAACCATGGTAAAGTGAACCACTTAAAAAAAAAGGAAAAATAAGGGAAAATCTTCCAAATGCCCATACTGAATATTTACCTTTAAACAGTAAAATGTATCATGAAGCATACCCTGATTCAGAGCAGAAGGAACTGTGCCACTGAAGTAAACTCTCTTTCCTGGCTATTGTAGCTGCATAAACTCTAGTTTATATCCAGATGACAAGACGAAGAGATTACTGGTTTCCAGATGGACTGGGCTCAACAGCAAAAAAAAAAAAAAAAGTTTTGTCAAGTTTCAAAAACAAAATAGTGAATTTTAAAATTGTCTGTTTGCATCGCACTGAACCTTGAAGACATCTGGGCTCCTCGAGGTCATCTTCTCAGTGGTGCTTACTGCAGGCTCCTGTGTCTCAAAGGACATCTATATGGTGGTGTTTTCAGAAGTACCCTATAGGCAGAGGTCCACACAGGTTGCCAAATTCTCCCACCAGCTTGCAGGCCATACTGTGATAGGTAAATCTATTCTCTTCCAGTGTCTGATATTCCTATCACAAAAGCATTGTTGTTTCCAGTGTCAATATTTGCACAGGCCCTCTTGTATTTTACCAGTCCCAGGCTTTCCCAATGCCTTTCTCAGCAATGCCTTTCACATGCAAATTTTTTCTTTTCACATCCTCTAGTGAGTACTTTTGCTCTAGTGTGTTTTAGAAATGCAAATTCTTGGCAGTGATATTAATTGACACCTGAAAGTATATTTTTCTTTGACTATATAACATTCATTGAACCTTGGGGAAAAATAAGCAAATAATCTTATATCTTTAGCTTTCTACATCAAAGTGTGCAAAGCACAGATAACAAGGTTATTTATACATGCATTTGGCAGGACAAAGGATTCCTATTTTTGAAGTATGGAAGAGATGGGAAAACATGCTACTTCCTTCATTTTACAAGCTCTGGGCTGGTAGCACGTTGTCTGCCACTTCCTCCCCAAGACCGCATGGAGCACAGCCCTGCAAAGCCTAAAGAATTGACTCAGGATGCCTCATTCCTGCAGGTTACTGCTGAGCTTTTGGTCCCAGGAGACTGACTCAGTCATGTCGGGGGAGGGAAAAGCCAACACAGAAAGCAACTACTATTACTGCGTGTCAAAAAATGAAAAGCCTGACGCATTACTGTACACAAAGTAGACTGTGAGACGAGACAGCCAGTCTTCAGCACAGGTCCTTCACTCACTTACATGACAACCTGTGATAGGAGAAAGTTGACATCAGAGGTATAAATTCAGCCCACAGAAACAGCAGACTTGAGACCAGGTGCCACAAAAGCTCCTTTACTTGATATGCAGCAGAGTCTAGATTCCACATTTGGGATTTATTTTGATCTCACGTCTAGCTGATGGTTGAAGTTACTTGCATGCTTTACAATATAAATGACTCCTGAAAGCTACATTTATTTTTAAGACAACACCTTAAAAAGGCATTATTCTTTGTATTGATTATTAACTTTGTAAGCTGCTTGGAGTGGACCATAGAATAAATGCCAGTTCTTTCCTCCGAACATCACACACATAGGAAGATTTTTCCTTCTTTTAAATAGCAGAACAAACACTGAGAAACTCATCCACCTAAGGTTTTATAAGAAATCTGGCATTTTGCTCAATTACATTGCAAATTTTCCCCAGTCTGCAGAATTCTTAAATATACTCACACCAAAGTTGAGAAGTTCAACTAATCACCTACCTAATAACCTGCACCTTGGACACAAACACTTTTTGTGGGGTCCTTTTACTTCATGAGGAGGTAGCACAGGCAGCCCTGGTTTGCCTGTTTTACAGTGCATTCTTTTGGTTGGGCTATTGGAGGTGCCTGTGGCTGTGTGGTCACTCCCATAGTCTTCTGTGTAACATTTACATCTGCCAAAATATTCCTCATACCCTTGAGTTAGCCTCTTCTCTCTCCCCACCTATTTTTTTCTGATATCCATAGCCTGACCCAACCTTTGTATTTTCACAGGGCTTTTAACTGCCAGCCTGAGGCAAGCTGGAAGAAGCAGAGGAAGGAAGGGAGTAGACCAGGAAGCCACTAAACCAATTTCCCATTAACCAAATGAACAAAGTCCTGTAAATTTTCCACTTTGTCTGAAGCCTCTTTGAGGTGAGGAAGACTGAGATGTGAAAGTCTCCCATAGCCTTCTGTAGGTCTCTCAGCAGTTCATGTCTTATTGCAGCTTCCAGACAGTGTCCAATATTGATTTTTGCTAGCAGGGCCGTATCTCAAGCTGCTAGTTTTCAGCCCTGGACTATGTGTATAGCAGAAGAGAGAGGCACAGCATGGTCCCAGGGTGAGGTCTGCTGGGCTCTGCTTTCTTCCCTTCACCCGTTAAGTGATCCATGTCTGGCAGAATGTTGGGGTCCCAGTAACCCTACCATGTGCCCCATTAAAAGCCTGGTGTGCACCACAGCACATATCCATCTGCTCAAGGCACCATGGAGTTAATTGAATTGTGGCCCATGAGTTGACTTAAATGTCCATTCCTGTTTCCATGTTGCCCTACATGACTAAGCAGAGGAGAGTGCCTCCACTAGAAAGATCAGACAGCTTCTTCCCCAATGTAATTCAGTTTTCCTTCCTAGCTGTATTAACTTGTGTTTACTGTAGCTCTCTTATTTTTGAACTCAAGTGATTCCTTTTTCTTCCTTAGTTAGACCTTGTTCTTAAATAGGCTACATACATACCAGACTATCACCTGATAAAATGAACAAATTGCCTCTTTAAAAGGAAGATGATCCCCAGAATAAGGGAAATCGAGAGCTAATGAAAGCAAGCTGCAAATGTGATAAAGACTGGTTGATACCTCTTGCCTTGTTCCAGTAATATCACAACAGACAGGTTTATAAAAAATTAATTCTCTTATGTAAAGTCAGCTGCCAATCTCCAGCAACGTTGCTCTAAACAGTGCAGTAGTGTTGTTTTTTTTCAGGAAAAGGAAGCTAAAAGGAACATCCTCTCACTCTAAAATAGAATGCATCCATTTCAGTTTGTAATTCATGCAGAATTTGAGAGTTGAACCTATTTCATAAACAGATTAAATTTATTTTAGAAAGCAATATTTTTCTGGACTTAAGCATAGTTTTACAATTTTTTTTTGCAGAGACCAGGAAAATAACAGAACAAAGATATCACTCCTCAAGTCAATTTTTGCCATGTTTTGAAATTTGCACTTCACAGGTGAAAACCACAAGATTTTTGTGGGAAATTTGTGCCAACTGTTAACATCTTAATAGGATTTATTGTTCAGGATGGACACAAAGGAACTCTGTGGAACTCCTAGGCAAAGAGTTGCTTGGCAGTTTCATGTCACATAATGTATGTATGTATATACACATATGTATGATTCATCCCCATTTCCTAGAAAGATGAAATGACATAGTAAGTCCACATTGCTGGATGAAAGATTATACTTTTCATTAGCATGTAGTACAACCTCATAGACAATTATCACCATTAAAGGAAAGTTATTCTAAGAAAATCTATATAAAATACAGTTTTTCTTGGACAAACAGAAACTATTCCTCACTAGAAGCTCTGGAAATCTTCCTGGGGGAAAAAAGTTACCTTATTTCTTCATCCTGAGCAAGACTTGCTAAAAACTAATCCAAAATGTCTTTCCTATTCTCTCCTCCATGTCAGAAATATATGACTATGGGTTATACATCCTCTGGAATTGGAATTTAACAGTTCATTCATTATATAAGCAGCTCCAGGTTCTTGCATTCCTGACAGCAAAAACTAACTGTTCTCTGTTAATTCATGCACAAACCCCAGATTTTCCTCTTCAGCTTTTGCACCTGGTGCCAAAGTCAGTTTAAGAAGTTCTTGGTCCTTCTCTTCCTTGGGTGCTGCCATTTCTTCCCTGGTGCTTTGTTCCTGCTGATGCACCGCACTGCCCCTTCATCTGCACTGGTACCGCTGCTAGAGGGATGTGTGCTCGGAACCAAGTCAGGCACTCAAGTTAGTGTTAAAAAAATAAAAATATTTAGATATTTTAATCCATATCCGTCCCCGTTCTGTTTCCCAGCAGGGAAAAAAAAAAAAAGCAGCATTGTAAAGGTCATATCCTACAACAGAAAGGCAGGAATGAGGGGCTAATGTGGAAAGAAATCTTGAAAGTGGCTGAGAACCTGATTGCCTGAGTCCTAGGTTGTCCCTGGAGGAAGGTACAAGGACACGTCAGGGAATGAAGACAAAAGACAATTTACGTTTTTTAAAAGTAGGGTCCCAGAGTAATACTCAATGAACCAGATTTGTTAAGTGCTATCATTTCTTTGCTGTGCTTCATCTTTAATGGACTATGGAAACTGTTTTTGACATCTAACTTGTTAAAAGAATACACTCATTAAACAGGAAGGTGTCAAAGTGCAGCATTCCTAAAATAATAGCATGATGCCATTTGTATTCCAAGGGCTACAAATTATGGCTGAATTTCCACGGTGATCTTTGCAGTCAAATTTACTCACCATGTTCAGATTTTGAGTAAAAGGGAAAATTCTTCCTCCCACCTCCTGGGTACAAGGATGATCATTCTCTGTATAACAAGTTTCAGAGCTTTGTAACAGTTCTGCTATGTAAATTAATTTTACTTGCTAGTCTGCTCAGCTGTATCTGTTTGGGAGATACATCAGGAGATGTCTTGAATTTGATTCAGGGGGCATAGCAAAAAGCATTGGCTGAAAAGACTGACTCACTTTAGGGAGGTGAAAGACACTGTGAAGGGAGGGAGGTAGATTAGACCTCACATGTATTATAGTAAATGCTTAGCACATGCAACGGACTAGATGGGAGAAATATTCCACATACAGCTTTATGTGAGTCATTATATTTTACCAGGTGACTGATCAGCACATCCCCAAGCCTTTTCTGTGCCTTCAGTATGTCCCATTTGTGATTAGATATAGCATCATTCAAATAGAGAATCATTGGGTTCTTATACTCTTCCCTCTTACATCAAGCACACCAGGAGCCAATGGAGTCAGAGGGGTGTAAGGGTATTAGCTCTAATTCCCAGGCTTTCATATAAGTAGCCTGTTATTGAACCTTTACAGCAAAACAGATCATTTTCAAGCTTTATCCCTAGGATTATTTCCTCAGCTGCCCTCCTATCTCTCGAAGAAATAGCAGTACCCAGCATAGATTCAAGCAGGAAAGGGTAGTCTTAAGCAACCACCTGATGCTCTCTGAAGAGATCACTGTCTGGACAGATATAGAAAATCCATTGTTTTTTTGGTACTACAGTCAATACGTTTTTGCATTGAAGATGAATCTCTAGGAGCTACTGATGGGCATAATAAAAGCGCAGGTTGTTAGTCTGCTTATGAGCAGGAGTCAAAGGTAATAACTTTCTGCATGCTGGGAATGACTTTCTGCTGCAGCAGTAGACTGAGCTCTGCCTGAAGACCATGTTCTGTTTCAAAACCTACGAGTGCTCCTCTTCCTCCTGTTCGACTTCACGTCTGTTAGGTGTGTCACACAGCTGCCATGATGAATAAGTTTGTAAACAATCTCCTCCTGAAGGCTCCAAAAAAACATCCAAGTAACACATTCATAAGGAGGGCGAGAGTGAGCAAAAGCAAGAGCTCTGAAAGGAAAAGCAGTTAGAGAAGTACTCGCAGTGATCTGCATAGGGGGAAATGATTGCAAGACACACTGAGATGCACAGGAGGATGTAGGTGTCTGGAGTTTAGGCGCAGCAGGGCTGGTCCTGGGGCAAAGGACGGATGTTCATCCCCCTCCAAATGGGCTGCAGGAGTCTGCACTCAGCACCTGGGTGACCCCATGCTCAGCAGGCAAAGGTACCTTACCCAAGGAAGTGCCCACATTCCCCTGAGACCCCAGCCTTGGGTTGACAGCATTCGCCGCCATGAGCAGCGGTTCTGGTCTGACACCCTGCTCTGCCTGAGAGGGATGAATTCACCTCTAGAGCATTTGGCTTTTGTGGGGGAGTGACTTACTGGGTTTCAGCCAACCTGCTGCTCAGTTGGCTGAGCAAAGCACACCCATGCACTGCGGCCAGACCCAGCACCCTTGTGCCAGAGGTGCTGGCTGAGCTGTGGGAGAGCTTCTCGATAGAAGAGGAACCCATGTCCCATCCCTGCTTCTGCCCAAGGGGGACCCAGACTCTGTTTTTCTGAGGAAATCTCAAAAAAAATTCTCAAACCCCAGAGTGGGGTGACATGCCAGATTTAACCCTTCTGTCTGAGCTTTCTTCATGGACAACTTCAGGTCCCATCCTCAGGAGCATCAATCTCGTGGAGCACCCCGGTGCTCTGCGTGGCACTCGGGGGGCTGCTGGCCATACAGCGCTTTCAGCTCAGCAGCCTGTTTGCTGCTATTCAAGACATTGCTTAAGCGATGAGCCAAATATTCTTCTTGCACTTAGATTTACTCAACAGAAGATTCAATATCTGCACATAGAGAGCCCTAACTCATCTGTTTCAGTGATCCACGTGGCTTTAAAGGCATTAGAAAGCATTCTTTCTTGGCTTAGGATTACCTGGCTCATCCACAGCCGGGGTATGTCAAAATGCAGATTATTTGAAGAAAGAGAGATGTTTGTAATGGATTCAATAGGAATTTTCCATCAGCAGCATTTCCCTGTCCAAGAGAGTCCTGAGGGCACATTTCAGATGTGTTCTTGACACCAAGAATCTCCTAAGCTGCTGGGGACACGAGGTCTATCCTTCAGGACACAGGGACAACTCTCAGCTGGACTCATCGTTTCACCACTGGTGTCAGAGAAACTGGTAGCCGCTGAGAAGTGCCTTTTTTCTCTCAGCTCATGAAATGCAGATACAGAGATGTGAAGTACAAGCCCACAAAAAGGGCTAACCAGCACTGCTTTGGAGTCATGGATCTGATAAAAATGTTTTCTTTAGCCAAAAGAAGTCTCCCTGAAGCACACTTCATTCTCAGTTTTAATAATTTATAAGTATTGTGATATTAGTCTCACTTTGTTATAAAAAGCACTGAAACACTGAACACAGTATAGAAGATTAGGAGATTCTCTTTATAAGAAAAATATCTATGCTAGTTCTCTAAATAATGTCTAGGGGGTTATTTTTTTAAATGACCTTGTGTATTTTTCTCTCAGCTTTTGTTACATTGTGTTAATGTGTTCAGAGTAATTTCTGGAATTCAAAAAGGCAGGAAAAATCCCTCAATTTCTTATAAAAGCAGACATTTTCCCAGCCATTACCAGTAACTAGGTGTTAATAGAAACATTGATTCTGCAGGCCTCCTGATAACACCAGTAAAACAAATCGAATTTTCTATACTTACAGCCTCATGAAGAACATATGTACGTGTATATATGTGTGTGTATATACACAGATCATATATGTTTTAAAATAGAAAATTCTTTGAAATATACAGCCAAGATTTTTGCTACTGTCCATAATAAACAGAAATTTAAAGAGAGGACAAGACTGACATTCCTGTACTGGTACCTGACACCAGCTTCAAAAAGAACATACGGCCTCCTTTAATTGGAGCAACCTAGCTAAGTTTTGAAATACTTGGAATACTTTACGAATAAGATAGTCTTAGAACCTGCTATATGTGATTAGATAGAAGGGAGTTTGGAGACACTGTATCCTTGAATAGAATAAAGAAGGGAAATGTACTAGAATAAGCTAGTTTAGTATCAGTAAGAATTGATACTAAGCCAAAAATGAAGTGAGCATACCCAGAGACTGAGTTCAACCAGTGGACACAGTGAGGAAGACTATCAACGACCACCAGAGGACCCTGGAAGACCACCGATAAGCATGAATGCGCATATGCTAAGGACATTTGCATATATTAATGAGTTCCAAGAATAGTATGAATATGGTAATAATTTCCTAGAAATCTAATGAATATGCATATTTTTTGATTGCATATAACCTGTGTAGTAGAGCAACTCGGCACGCACACTAGGTGGAGTGATCCCCTGTGACCCAGTGCCACAATAAAGAATGCCTGCTTTCTAAAACTACAGATTGAGTTTTAGAGGGTTCTTATATCTGCCGACTTACAGTGTGAGTACCAGCAGCTTTATGAAGGGCACAGTGGCACAGTGCTATGAAGGAGTCTCCTGAGAGGTGCATGATGCTGAAAGATGCAGAGCACAGGAAAGAGTGAGTTAAATGCATAGATTCTGTGTTTAAAGCCTTCTGTTGTAATAATAATAAAAAAAGAGGATCATCAGAAAACTATTATAATAAAACTCTTTGCTGAAAAAGTAAATGAGCACTTAGTAAAGGACCATTGGAAAACATACAAAAATGTTTGCCATATCAAGTGAATAAAAAATAGACAGCCCAAAGTCTCCAGTCTTTGCTCTAATAAAACTTTTTATCTTGATGCTGGATACAACACACTCAATAGGTTAAAAGCCTGAACCTCTTAGATGTCCTACCCCCATGAGATTTGTCTAGACAAACCAACCACTTCCTTTCCTAAAGGACATTCATACCACAACAGGAAAAGCCACAAGGCCTCAGTCATCTCCTCATGTATAAAATCCCACAGTACGAGAGGGGTTGGGGGGTGGGAGAGAGCCCCTGCAGTTTTCCCCACCACCAGGTAAATAGAATGTTTGAATGTTTCATAGAATGATTTGGGTTAGAAGGGACCCTTCGAGGTCATCTAGTCCAACCCCCCTGCAGTGAGCAGGGACATCTTTAACTAGATCAGGTTGCTCAGAGCCCCCTCCAACCTGACCTTGAAAGTTTCTAGGGATGGGGCCTCCACAACCTCTCTGGGCAACCTGTGCCAGTATTTCACCACCCTCACTGTAAAAAATTTTTTCCTTATAGCCAGTCTAAATCTTCCCTCCTTTAGTTTAAAACTATTACACCTTGTCCTGTCACAACAGGCCTTGCTAGAGAGATTGCCCCCATCCTTCCTATAGTCCCCCTTTAAGTACTGAAAGGCCACAATAAGGTTTCCCCGCAGCCTTCTCTTCTACAGGCTGAACAACCCCAGCTCTCTCAGCCTGTCCTTGTAGGAGAGGTGCTCCAGCCCTCGGATCATTTTTGTGGCCCTCCTCTGGACCTGCTCCAACAGTTCCATGTCCTTCCTGTGCTGAGGGCTCCAGAGCTGGATGCAGTACTCCAGGTGGGGTCTCGCCAGAGTGGAGTAGAGGGGCAGAATCACCTCTCTTGACCTGCTGGCCACGCTTCTTTTGGTGCAGCCAGAATACGGTTGACCTTCTACACTGCACGTGCACATTGTTGGCTCATATTCAGCTTTTCATCACCAGTACCCCCAAGTCCTTCTCTGCAGGACTGCTCTCAATCCCTTCATCCCCCAGCCTGTATTGATATCGGGGGTTGCCCCAACCCAGGTGGAAGACCTTGCACTTGCCTTGTTGAACGTCATGAGGTTCTCACAGGCCCACCTCTCCAGCTTGTCCAGGTCTCTTTGGATAGCATCCCATCCTTCTGGTGTGTCAACTGCACTGCTCAGCTTCGTGTAATCTGCAAACTTGCTGAGGGTGCACTCAATCCCACTGTCTATGTCACTGATGAAGATATTAAACAGTACTTGTCCCAGTATGGACCCTTGAGGGACACCTCTCATCACCCGTCTCCATCTGGACACCAAGCTGTTGACCACTACCCTCTGGATGCAACCATCCTACCAATTTCTTATCCACTGAACAGTGCACCCATCAAATCCATATCTCCCCAGTTTAGAGAGAAGGATGCTGTGGGGGACCGTGTCAAAGGCCTTACAGAAGTCCAGATAGATGACATCTGTTGTTCTTCCCTTGTCCACTGATGTAGTCACTCCAAATTAGAAGGCCACTAGGTTGCTCAGGCAGGACTTGCCCTTGGTGAAGCCATGCTGGCTGCCTTGAATCACCTCCCTGTCCTCTACGTGCCTTAGCATAGCATCTAGGGGGATCTTTTCCATGAACAGATATTGATGCTGGAGCTTGCTTCTGTAGGCCCAGTCCTGCTCCACGTATGGCAATCAATCAGCCAAGCCCATGACTACAGCTCTCTATCAGCCATGGTCCTTTCAAGGTATGATGTCAAAAAACTCCATGAGCTACATTAAACCAACATTTTCTATAGCATAGACTCCAGTGAAATCCTAATAAAGCTCCAGCTTTTGTAATGTTTTCTCCATAAAAGGCAAGAATGGGGTTTATAGCTCCTTCCACCCTTTTCACTTTCCTCTTTCCCTTATATGCTATGCACTCTTTGTTCCTTTAGGTGAAGAGATGGAACCTGAACTGTGTCTTCTGCATTCATCTGCTGTCTCTTTTTCCATGTCATGTTAACATTATGGGTTTTTTTAGTATATAAGAAATTAGCATCCATAGTTTTGAATGTTGCCACTATCCTTTATTAGCTATATCGCTTTATAGTCAATGGGGACCAATACATGAGTTGCAGAAGTAGTTAAATTGTAAAAGATACAAAGTACATTCTGTAGCAAGACTTGAGTATGACAGCAAATAAGCAAGAAGTTTTTGCAATGAAAAGTGGTGTCATGAAACAGCGTTGCTGTTATGAGTGTTGTTATGTGTGGTTTTGCACTCATTACCTCTTATAGAAAAACCTTTTCCTCACTGGGACACAGTAAAACCCCATTTGACACTCAGTGCCTCTGTAGAGGCTCTCAGCCCTGCAGGCACCAAGGTGAACCCTCTCCACTAACACAGCACCTCCTCTGAGGCTGCAGAGGCTGCAGAGCCTGTTACTGCTCCTCTGCTTCACTCAGCTGTAGCATTCCTTATACCAGCAAAAATCACTGATGGAGGAAAGGCACTGGGATTTATAAATAGGAGTGAAAGAATTAGCTGGAAACCACTGGGAAGCACAGATGCAACTGAGATTATAACTGAGCTTGGTGATTCCTTATGACCAGGAAACACGTTGCTGAATGGAGAAAAGACTGAACATCAATGTGTCAGGTAATCTACTAAAATAAGCCAAACATCAATCCAAAGACATCACCTTCATCGACATGGCCCAAATAGGACAGGTCCACCTTCAGACAAGATTTCTACTTACACTTTCTTGTCCTCTAAGAAGTACATGGTCTCCATTTTTAACCTATTTGAAGTACCTGTGGCCTCAGCAGATCTAATGTATCAGCTGTTGCTCTGCTTGGTGCTTCCTCAACACCTTCGGAGCAAAGGCTCTGCTTCCCTGTTCCCTTCCTCTGCCACACTGACTCTCAGTAGACTGCTAAACAATTCACATTTATTTAAAATTAAATCAACAAGGAAAACCAAGGATTAAAACTCCATGTATGACCAATTCAGCTTCCTGATGCCACTTTAGGCACACAACACTACAAAATTCTATTGTCACTTAAGTTAATTGACAAACAATTTAACATGCCAGGAAAAACATTAGGTAACAAATCCAAATAAATGGGCTCCCCTACCATGAACAAGTGAGGGGCTGAAGTTATCTGGCTCACCAGACGGATGGCCTCACTGTTCATTCTGATCAACTTTTATGCCTGTGCGAAGGCTGAGTTGCTAGTTATGCTGCATACTTGTTTTGTGAGTGGATTTAAGAGCCAAAGAGAGAGTTCAAAAGCAGTCCAGCTGTTGCATGAATACACACAGCTCTGAGCATGGCACAGACCTCAGGACAACACCTCTTATGAGTCTCTCCTTCCAAAATATTAGGTGATCATAAAGCTGATTGCTACAGCTTTCAGAAATGTAGATGTGAACTCAAAACCACCTTTGTGAGCACAGCAGGTCCCACTGATCACCAAGCAAGAGAGGGAAACTTTTTGCAGCAGTCCTGAGTTCTCTTAATGGTTATAAAGGGGTTCCTTACTGGTGCTTTACTGGTTGCCTTCAGAGCACAGTTTTTTTGAGCTTGTCCCTTATCTGAACACTGTAATTAATAGCCAGTTTTGGGGCTGACTGAAGCTTTTGGGGTCAGTGAAGAAAGGGACTTCTATCAGCTTTTGGGCAGCTTCTCCAGTGTCAGTGAGCTGAGTAAACACCAGCACTTGGATGTTTACCTTGGAGTGACAGGTGGGAGGAAAGGCCTCCTTGTGGACTTTAGATGAACATGGTTTTCAAACCCACGGACGGGGATCAACAGATCTGATTTGTTGCCTTTTCTTCTTGTAGCTGCTTATAATCAGAACTACTCATGGAGAGAATAAATATTATAACTATATTTTCTTCTATTAATTACAAATAAGAAGCAGCAGTGAGTCATCTTCAGTCACAGGGAATAAAAAATATATAAATTTTTACTAAAACCAAAACCACTCTTTGTCACACTAACACCATTTACAGTTATCTCCTGCCTTCTTTCCAAAGCATTTTGCTGGTTTCCTGGAAGACTTCCTTGCAACTAATGAGGATTTCACACTTGCAGCATTATGACCTCATTGACAGCCAAGGAAACAGCAAGAACTGATGAACCTCTAAACAGAAAAGACGATGTTTTCATGAAAGAGTTCAGAGAAACAAAGCAGCTTCTGAGTTGGGAGATGTAAATATTGGTTGGCCACCAGGTGAGCCAGGTTCACATTGAGGACACAGGTACTGCCAGCTCTAAGCCGGAGTCGCTCTCTATGGGTTAGAACCAGAGATTTGCTGAATCCAAAGTGTGTTGGGACAGGCAGCATGGGCCCACCCTATCCTTTGCCTGGGCACCAGGTTCCCACTCTGTACCTCATTGGTGCTTTTGGTGATAGTTCATAGCCAATGTCAAGCAGAGAACGTCACCTACCAATGGGCAACCGAGGCTTCAAGGCAGCCAGAGCTTGAGCTGCACAGACAGACCTACAGATGTCCCATCACCTGTACCTCCATTTCCAGCAGTAGATCAGAGAGGGTGAAGGACTGGTTGTCTCCGGCATTGCTCAACAGCAGAGCAAGGGATCATTCAAGCAAGGCAGAATATGTAAGATTCACATATATGGAAAAGGTCTTAATGATTTTTAAACCACTAGCACTCATTGTTGCAAGGTATTAGCAAAGACAAGGACTAAATATAATTCAAACTGGAACTGAAAATCTAGAAGTCATTGGATTTTTTGGTTGCATTAAACTTTGAAAACTTTGGAAATGCTGTAAACTTCATGCCGTATCTCTGAGCAGGTGAATGTGGGAGAGGGTGGAGGAGCTGGGAAAAAAATCTGTGGGCAGATGATTTGATAATTATTGATATGAAGGTTCTTGTGCTTCCCCTCAGAAAGGAGCTAATCCTCTGCAGAAACAAGATATGAACATACACTAAATACTAAATTGTTCCAGTAGGTCAATTTTCTTGCTCCTAAGCACCTCCAGTAATATAAAGGAAAGGATAATACCAAAATTGCAATCTAGCAACAAAATTTCCCTCAAATCTTCTCAGTTTTCCACTTGGGTTTTTAATGCTTCTTTAATGCCTAAAATTGCCCTGAGAATTAGATTGTAAAAATAGTATTCTGGCTGCTGTATCACCAGTTTTTCATATTAAGACAAAATAGTTTAAAAGAAAAATGCTTACTTCCCTACATGCCAGTTGGGTTTTGGGGTGTTTGTTTTTTTTTTTTTCCTTTTTTTTTTTTTTTTTTCATTTGTTTGATTTTTCTTTCTTTTTTGGTTTTGTTTTGTTTTAAAAGCATGCTGGCTTCTTTATGTTTTGTGCTCCATCCACAGTAATAAAAATTCTTATGGTGAGTTTTGACCTCAGAGATATTTCTATAAATTAATTGCTCTCATGAACATCTGAACACCTCCACAGTCTCCCCAACAGACTCTCAGAAGCAGTCTGCCCTAAACAGCAAGAACCAATAAGCACCTCTAGTTCTCATTGATTTCCACTGACCACTTCTTGCACAACAGCGACTATATTTTCTCTTTGAACTGACAATCTCCATAATCTGCTTTAGTTTTAATGACATGAACTAGAACCTCTTATATGAGTGGAATTCAGACTGGCTGTTACTATGTGTATGTGTTAGCCACAATCACTTTGAGGTATTGTGGTTATTTTTTTCCAAATGTCTCCCTAGAGTAACAGCATAAAACACCAACTACCATTTGATATCAATTTGTACAATGCCATTTGGATGGGCTAGATGGCCGGTCATCAAAGCAGAGTGGACTCAGAAGGTTGCATTTTAACAATATCTTAAATAAATCTACCAGGGAACATCATCAGCTCATGGTGAGATAATAAAACAAAATGTTGTGGTTTTACTATAATTAATTATAGTAATAATAATAATAACAACTATGTTACTAATAATACATGGCTGTATATTCTGCTTTTCCCCGTCGGTCCTGAAGTAATTCTACAAAGGCAGGTGAGATATTTCAACTCCAGTAAAAGTAGAGAAAAGAACTACATAATTGGAACCCCAGTATCTGCTTTTCCCTGCCTAGTTAGGGTCACACCATAACTCTCTCTCATTTTATTTGGATATCTGTTATTTTTCTCCAGTCCCACAATATGTGTAGCATTAAAAAATAAATAGGTTGTAGGGCCGCTATATAAAATTTGCAGCTGCTTAAACCATGAAGGTATGGAAGGAAATACTTTGCAGCAGAGCTGAGCTGTATTAATGATTTTCCAATTATAATGTTGAGAGTGCACGAGAGCTAAGAGATGCTAGGTGTGCATATTATGAGCAAAGGTTGAATCAGTATTGGAGACATTTGGCCTACCTCACCTCATTAAGATTTAATAGCTGGTTTGTGTATCACACTCTGGTCTTATGAGGTCACCTCTCAGTGCTCTTGCTGACACTGCTGAGGAGACAAACTCATGGCAAGCTGATGGAAATAACCTTTTTTCCCCTCAGGTAGTAAGTTCAAGGGAACCTGCCAGTTTCAGAGAAATGGGAATAGGTGCAAGGAGAGGCTGCATTTTGGACAAAATTCCTGATATACTAGTCTAGAAAGGGCATATACATGCCATGCTTCTGTTTGGCCAATGCATTAATGACCTGAAACATGGGCCGCAAGTCCTGGGGCAGGCAGACCCTCCTCTTGCACCCATACAAGTGAGGGGAGCTGGACACGCTGGTGGGGTATGGCATGGGCTAGACACCAGCCCTGCAGTGTCAGAACCAAAATCAAACGAAACTATGACATTTCTGTCTATCTCTTTCAGAGGAGCCACAGACACCAGGGAGTCCTGGTACTGATTTAATATCTGGAATAATAGTTGTAGCAGCATTTATTATTATTGGTGCTATAGCAGCACCTAGAGACCCATCCTGGGACCAGGAATTCTTTGCCCTGGCAGTAGGCAAAGAGGGGATGAAGGAGGGTCCCCACAGCAACAAGATTACAGTCTGAAGGGAAAAGACAAATAAAAGCTGGAGGGGGAAGGAGGTGAGGAGCAAAATGGAGGGCTTGCACTCGCCAGCAGATAGTCTGGGCTATGCTTGGATTTAATGTCACCTAAACACAAGGGGACACACAACTTCCTGGTGAGCTGGCTATGTCGACATGCAGTGTTTTAGCCTGAAGTTTCATATATAGGGTTCCTTTTGGGCTTAACTTGTCAGGAAAAGCATTGTTAGAAATTAAACAATACGAATTGTTTAATTTCTGTGCACCAAAACAAGTTTCTTGTTCATTGAGATAATTCCATCATTGAAAGTGCTATAGATAAGGCTTTATAGAAAACAAACATTAAGATACCAGTATTTATCAAAATCAGCTGGACTTTCTGGGTGTTGCTACAGTGAGCTGGAAACGTGCCATTCTGGATTTTATCCAAGCTACTGTAAGAATAAATAACTTCTTCTGCCTGTTGCCTGAAATGAACAAACATTCATCAGAGTATTTCATTTTTGCTTAGTTCAGGAAATGGACAGAAAACACAAACAATGCTCATTTTCTAATACTGAGGTATTTTGATTCATGATAAAGACACAGACTGTGTTTTGTTTAATGTATTTCTAATGTTAGGATCCTAAAGCCTCACGTCTGGAAAACTAAACACAAAATTAGAAGCTTAATTACAGCTATCCATGAAAATACTGGCCTTATTTCCCTTCTGATGTTATAATACATTCTTGAAAATTAAGTTGTGTATCCCACCACTAGCAATAAAGCTTTCTGTGTGTTTATAAAAAAGACAGAAAGAGTATTTGGTGTGGTGTTTATCAATTTTCATTAAAAATAATATTTTTCCAGTTTTCACAAATATGGCTTTATATGAGTTAGGACTTAATGGAAAGTGAATATTTCCTGTATCTTGCAGACAATGCTTTCAGGAATCAGCATTTCTAGAAAAAAATATTTTCAAAAAATCTTTTTGGTTTACCTTTTTTATTTGTAATTAATGCTGCCTTGAGGAAAGTGTTTACTCTTTAGTGCCTGTGCATGGATAGGAGTGATACACAGCAAAATATAAGCCTTACTAAAAATAAATAAATCCAGGAATGCTTCTGTGTTTATTTTCCAGTGGCTTCCCCAGAGTAGTGTAAAATTAGATAAATATGCAGAGTATTCTCTGATGCTGTGGATTGAAGGATATCCTCTGCTCTGGGAGAGGGGGGCTCCAGCAATCAACCTCTTTGGTACAGTCCCTTAAAATAGCTATATTAGCACAAATTCTCAAAATCTGGTTCCCATTTTAGATTATTTCACTAGGAGAGGAAAAAAAGAAGAATATTTTGTAATTTTTCATCTCCTAAACACACACTTTTCAATCTTCACCTTGAAGCATCACCCTCAAAGCATGCTACAATAAGATAACTGCATAGTTTAACCACGCTAACAATTCCCCAACCAAACGGCATTCCCAGGATGTCACATCTGCTAAAACTAACGCTCAAATCACTGCAAAAAAGCCTCTGCAAAGAAATGGGCTCAAGTGGTCCACAAACTGTTTTTGAGAGAGTATATCCCTCTTCTGAGCACTCTTTCTTCTAAGTCACATGCACAGGTTCTAGTTAGAAAAATAAGAAGGGCCTTCCAGGGGGAAATAAGGGCCGTTTTGAAGTTTTGCTGGGCTTTTTTCTCCACGCAACATTATCCCTGTTGGCCACAACCTCCGCGGTGGCCCTCTTGGCTGGAAGAGCCCGCGGCCACCACCAGGTGTCAGCACAGAAGAAAGCTCCAAGGGCGATGTCCCTCCAGAGCCTGCCCGGCCCTGCCAGGCAGGCTTCTCCCAGACCTTCTCCATCTGGCTTTACCACTCTTTGCTGAGCTGAAGGCTTAGCTGGAGACGGTTTGGGTGTCTCAAAGATCCTGCAGCCAATGATTCCCAAAGCAAGCTCAGAAAACTTGTGTGGCTCGCAGGATTTGGTGTACGATGCCTTGTGCAAGAATAGACATGTTTGGTTTGGTTTGGTTTGGTTTGCAAGTGAGTGTCTCATCCTGTGCCATTCTCTGGCCAGACTCTGGCCAGAAATGTATCTGGGTTTTGGTCTTTCTTTGCTGAATGTAAGCCTTTATTTTTTTATTGGCTATTTACTGTCATACCTTGCACATTGAGAGAGCTGCCCAGAAGAGCTCTCAAAGACACTGTGTAGCCTCTCTTCCCATGGCATCCCACTGTCAGGACTCAAAATGAGGCAGGTGAGGCAATGTGCCTGTCTTTCCGCAGTGCTGGTGGGAGCTGTGGAGGAATCAGCAGGACCACTCAACAGTGGTCAAAGACCACATGGTCATAGGTACAGAGATCACTGACTCCCCTCTGCCATGGTCCACTGAATTCTCCTTCCTTGGGAGGCTTCCACTGAAGCCCCACTCTGCAAATGTGCAGGCTACTTGCTTAGACCATCACTCTAGTGTTAAACATAATTTTTAATCAAATCAGTATGGAAACTTCCATTAACTTCAAGACATCTAAGCTATAGGTTCAGCTTCCTAGGCGGGTGTAGTTCTTTAGGTCAATGTGAATTAGTCATGGAGGTACCTTGTACTCTTTACACTGTCTGACTTTAAAAATGGTCCCAAGCAATGAAGTTTCAATTAAATTTTGTTTTCACAAATTTAATACATGTGAGGTTTTCTTATTATTTGCTTTAAATTTGCTTGCCCTTCCTCTTTCAGCTGCCTTAGCTAAAATGTTCTCCTCTTTACATTTTGCTGACTTGTGTGTGTTTAGAATTGTAACACTTACTATGTTACAGAGTGAATTAGTTCTTCAGTTAGTAAATAGCACAAAGTATTGTGCAAAAGCATGTGCTAGCCGATATTTGAAACAGTCCTTAGACTTCTGGTTACCATTACCTATTCCCTATTCTTTGTATTGCAGCAGGTATGCCCAAAGTTAGCCAGGTCAGCCATGTAGAAGAATAATGATTAGTCTAAGGAAATCATTCCTGCAAACTGGCTGTTGTGCACATTGTTGGTCACTTTACCAGTAAAAATCAAAATTGGAAAAAAATGAAAGCTTCAGATATCCACATTATCTTTTGTACTGAATAACCTGAGCTGTGGAAATAACACTAGGGAATGGGAACATCTAGCATTTTGACTTTACATAAACCAGAAACCTCTTAACTGTTTGATTATCACAGTCATGACATAACCAAGAGGACTAGGAAATAAATCTCTTGAAGTTGGGAGTTTGGCACTATTTTGGCATGGAGGAGTAATTGCAGAAATGGGAACTGGGTCACTGGTAATACTACCTGTCAGCAGCAACTGGGTTTGCAGTCCTCTCTGCACTCCTGTCTATTGTTTAAAGGGAGGTACCAGGAAAATACTTTTCTCATTCTGATGAAGCTCACTGATCATAAAATAGAAGATAAGTTCTCTGAAGAACTAAAGATTAGATTACTTCAGTTGCCGGTATTTTCCTGGATGATTGCTATCCTAAGGGAGGGAGGGAAGATGCATGGGATCCAGATGAGAGCGTTAAAGACAGAATTAATAGCACTCAAATGCCACTTGCCCAGTTCAAAGATGTGTTTGTAAAGGTCACATTGTTTGCTCATGAGAACATACAAAAGCATATGCGAGTGCCTCAAAATAGTTTGGTATCAATCAGATTGCACAATGTTCTAGTTTATTCAAGATGTAGAAGTGACACCCAGGGCAGTGGAAAGCGAAGGGTAGCTAGCTGCAGGTGAGCTTTCTGTATTGTAGGAAAATGATTTGCTACAACCAAGAACTGAGCAAAATGAAATAAAGCAGATGAGACACAGACAAAATACAGGATCTTTGGGGAATCCAGGATATGGATAGGAATATTGGTCAGTAATTAAAAGTGCTTGGAGTCTTCAAAGGATTTTGTGATGTTTATGAGAAAACTGATACCAGGTGGAACACCTGCAGAGACATGGTAAAGAAAGCATTAGAAAGATTGTAGGACTAAATCTGAAAATACCAGAAAAAAGAATGGTTTGATAAAGATTGCAGGAAAGCAACTGAGATTGACATATAGCAAGGCTGTAGACTTCAGAATCAGAATTGAACTCTGGATGAGAAACGCTCTAAAGCCAGAGGGAGAGTCATGAGGCCAGCAGTATAAGGAGAAAGGCAATACTTTCGTGGCTTGGGGAAAAAGATGAAACAGGATAGCAAGATTAGAAAAATAAATACATTTTATAAGGGTATCGATGCATGGAAGAGAGGATATTAACCACATCTATCTCTGATAAAGAACAAATAAGAAAACCTTTTCATTATAAAAAACTCAATTACAGAAGGGCAAGGAGGAGTGCTTTTATGTGTCCACTACAGGGACATGGTTAATAGTGAATAAAAAGCTGTCTCCCAGACACGAGCTATTTGTGGAAGAATTAAATTTTGAAGTGACTCAAGAGGCAATCAGGAGCTCAGGAACAACAAAATACCAGGTGCTGATAATGTTGCCACTGAATTATTAGAAATGGGAAAGAATATGACAATTCTTTTTCATGATTTAGAGTTTTGAAAAAGAATTCCAAGAGAATGAAAGCAGGCAGACAGATTGCTATTTGGAAAAAAAGAAACAAAACAGAAAGAACACCACCCTCATTTTCTCACTCATTATGGCCAATAGTATACTGTTGCTGGTATTTTTTCATCGCCACATTCCTTTTACTGAGGATATGTATGAAATTTATGTTCTGTAAAAGTATATCTTCTATGAATCAGGTGTTGTCAATTTGTCATTACTGGAGAAGAAAAAATGTTAAGATGATTAGAATGCCTGTATAATTTTCTTATATTTTTAAGATGGTGCCTGAGCTGAAATGGAAGCATGTGTAAAACCTGGTGCAATTATCAGAATGGTGTATCTGTGTGTTTGGAGTGCAAAATATAGTGTAGAAAATATGGAATTGCATCTGTCCCATTTTGGAGACTTAGGGTAATACACTAACCCTGCTGCTGGTTTATGTCTTTCTGGAGGGGATAGTACAGTTACAGCACAACTCCCAGAGTATCCAGTTTTTGCAAACATAGTTTCTGTTTTGGTAATCCTGTGAAGGGGAAGTGAAGACTTGAAGAACATTATGAGAAAATTGGGACCAAAGTGCAATGAAGATAAAATCAAACGCACAGTTACATTTGGTTCAAATAAAGAGGACAGGGAGAAATATGTCTTTAACAGAAAAGAAAGTACAAAATTTGTAGAAGATGCAAAGAATCCCTACAGCCTTTAACACTATGATTTTATGGTAGAATTTTTTTAAATTTAAATCACGATACAACTTTAAATCATGCCATTCACTTGACAGAATCATAGATCATGTGTATATACCAAAAGAAAGTTTCTTCAGACATAATTTCATTTAATCACATTAAAATGCTACAAACCATCTACATTTTGAGCCACATGTTATATAAAGAATAAACAACTTTTTGAACCGTTACTCCTTGGTCTTGCACTCAGTTTTAAGTCAATGCAGAGGGATCCTTGTGAAATGTTCAAGTAGCATCAGAAAGTGTCAGTTATTTAAAACTCACCCTGCAACCAGCCTTACAGCTACCTTTAAGGTTGTGAAGTTTCCCTGTTCTGCTCATATTCCTGATGGTAGTCCAGGGTCCAAGTGGAATGGCATAGTACAAGGTTGGCAGCTCTGGCTTAAAGAATAATCAAGTCAGTATTATGAGATGCGCAAATACATTTATTTTTCCAGGCTATAGGACTGATCCCACAAACTGCACTGAAGATTATTATCCTGCCTTTTTTATGTGATTACAGTACATGCAACATAAAACCATTATAAACACCATGTGCTGGAGCACTGAGCTCCCACCTGCACCTATGAAAAGGATGATCATTTGGAAGTACTTAATACCCCCAGCCTGGCTGAGAGTTCAGAGCAGCTTTCCATTAGAGGAAACAAGGAAAGACAACAACAGGCACAGAGGAGACTCTTTGATGAGCAACTGCCTAGAAAAAAAAGCACAGAAATATGGAAAATATTATGGGCGCTTACTTTTCCTAAAAAAATACAACTCAGTTTCTCAAAAAAGGCTGCAAAATTGGATGTTATATGCCTTCTTCCTTCCTGAGGAAGCAGCTGCTTTATTCTCACAATATGCACCCAGATCTAAGGGGAGGCAGTTTGGTTTCTGAGACCACCCCTGTGCCACTGCAGGGCCCAGCTCTGCCAGCTGCTGATCTGGCAAAGAAGGGAGAAGCAACCACCAGCTCTAGCCATTGCCTGCGATGCCAGTTCCTGCTCTCCAGCAGCCTAAAGGTGCTGCAGAGATTTCCTACTCTTTTCTTTCTTATACCCTCCCTGGTGTTGGCTAAAGCAGCAGCTGGGTGGGCAGGAAATTAAAATGGGAAGGGACAATAACTACCAGTGAAAGTTACCCTGCACAGGTTGCAGAGCAGAGCTTCAGTGACATGGAAGGCCTCACAGCTGGAGTGAATTTACATTACCAGCTTCCAGAGAAAGTGTTCCCGTGGAGGGACCAAACCAGGATTTCTCCCAGGGCCGATGCTGGTATGAATTGCGCTGAAAGGAAAGCCTGGGCAAAGCACATAATCTGCAGTTGCTGTGCCAGAGAAGGAAAGTTAATTCCCAGGGTCTCACCTGGTGTTCACACTGGGCAGTTCCTGCAGGACTTTTCTTTCCATCAAAGGGCTGTTTGTCAGTGTATTTTGCTTGTGCCACATTTGTGGCATTTTTCATTAATACACTGGATTTTTATTTCTTTTTTTAATCCTCTCCAGAATGCTGTATCAGAGGCATTGTGGGGTTTGCTGACTCCTGCTTTTTATTTTCTCAGATGGTCTAATTACAAAATATAGAACACAGAGCAAAAAGTATCACACTGCTTTGCAGCCCCCAGATAGGAAGCCAGAGAAGATAAGTCTCTTCAGATAGAAAGGCCTGTTTTTGCTGGCTTTTTTTCCCAGCAAAGTCAATTCCAGGTTGGGATCAGAGAGGCGTGTTTTGTAAACTGAGGCTGCTAGCACAGACAGTAGGACTTTAGACTTTCGGGGCAGGGCAGCTGGGGAACATTTAGCTGGGGTGTGCTAGAGGAGGATCTTAGGACTGCATTTAAGACTGGAAGGATTCATCTAATTTGTCCTTTTCCCTGAATCAGGTTTGCACACATGTTTCACAGACTGACTGTGTAGGAGCAACATTTCTGCCCTGTTGTGGTTAGATGTTATATTTCTGTCTGATTTCCAATGTGGAAAAATGGGAGCTCTTACTGTGTTTCTCCCTTGGCTCTGTAATTAGTGTTTTGCTGCTGCCTGGAGCCCTCTGTGGTGAGGGACGGAAAGAAAAGATTATGAAGGCATTAGGAGGTGTGAGTGGGAAAGCAGAGCTATCAAAGGATGCATCATGGGGCAATGATGAAGTGGGAAGGGGGGAAGGTAAGAAAAAATGCAGTAAGTATGAAAAGGTGCGTGAAATGCTTCTAAAGTGCGGAAGACCTGATCTCAGCTGATCTCCCCATAGCTCTGAAGATCAAAACCGCTGCAGCACTCTCAGAGTGCTCTAAGTCTTGGTAACTTGCAGGCAAGGGCCTGGCCAGCAGCATCTCTATACCTTGGTGTCCATGGAAATCCACTTCTGCTTTGTGGATAAAGGACTTCAAGCCTCCCAAGTCTCTTGATAGTAAAAATGTCACAAATTTAAAAATAAGACAGTGAGAGAAAGCAGACCAGAATCTGATGGGTTCATTTTCTATATACGGAAAAGTTTACAACAGAAAACTGCAGTCATTCTATCCAGCAACTAAATAACTTCTTCTGAAAAGAAAAGACACAGCGTAATCCAGTTGTCTAAAGGTTAAGGGAAAATGCGAAGTGTATTACCGAGAAAAGTGTTCCAAACATTTAGAGGTAACAAGGTGGCTGGCAATATCATTGCATTTTATAGAATCTAAAGAAGAGCTTTTTCTTGTAGAATTACTGCCTTATTTGTAAGTGAGGTAAACTCTATTTGTCCTGTATTGCATTGATTTTAATTTTGCTTATACGCACCTTGAAAAGCAAGAAAAGTACTTTTTTCTCGTATAAAATAGAATACAAGTAGACAGCAGAAAAAAATTAGCAAACGTGTCTTTTTTCTTTTTTCCTAGTGGAAAATTCATTTTCCAATTAAAAAAAACCCTAAAAACTTAGATCCTAGGCATATTTTTGGCTGAAAATGGAAACATCTAAGTTTTTCTTCTGAGGAATAAAGAAATCAAAGCTGCCTGCAGAACACAGGCAGTACTTGCAAAAATACTGTTTTACTGAAAACTTAATTTCACATCAAAATAAATTTTGAGAGAAAGCTTTTGGTCAGCCGAAGTACCTACCAGGCTGTTTGATACCCCAGTCAGGTCCTGTAGTGTCCCCATTGCTGCTCCTCCTTAAGAGTAATTTCCCAGTGCTGGGGCTGCCCCATCCCTGTCTAGATCTTGTCAACTGCCCCACCAAGCTGCAGATCAACACCCAAGCTGTAGAGAACAGCTCTGCCTTTGGATTATTTACTAACAGGGGATGGCATTTGGGGAAGGACGTTCCTAGATGTTAGGTCTTCTGAAGACAGCTGTGGATCCACAGGATAAATTGTACCTTCAATCCTCCCTTGCATGAGCATTGCAGATGGCTGAGCATCTCACATTCCTTAATAGCTCTCCACCATTTTTTCAGCTGAACATTATTGTTCAAGCACCAAGTGAAACTGCAGTGAGTCTCAGCTGTTCAGCACTTCTCTCATCACTGGGTATTGGGAGGAATAAGTCCTGGAGCTTGTCTTCTCCATCCTTCAGTCATTTCACTCTATTTTGGCCTTCCAGCATCTGCATCCTGTAGACAAAGGTCAATATAATGGTTTAAAAGTTGCTTTGGAAATGTGTAAGCTGATTAAGCAGTATACCTTACCTTGGAAAAGTGATGGAGTTTGACACAGGATAGTCGTGCCGTACAGTCTAATGATGATGGGAAGGTTTGCTGGCTGGTAAGGTGGCTCACACTGCTATGTGACTGATGAACACAGTAGAGGAGATAGTTGGGCAAAGTTAGGTCTATTTCTCTGTCCATGTCTGACTTCACCTTTCTCACCTCCTTGTTTGCACATAGATTTTACTACAGGATCACTAGCAGGCATTAGCCACCCTGATGTGAGAAAAATAGAAAAGAAACCAAAAGACAGACTCAAAAAGCACAAATAAAAGTCCAGCTCCATTTCTTCCTCTCAGGAAAAATGGACTCCCCTCAGTCATTATAGTACAAAACAAATATCTCCAAGACTTATATCTCTACATTGGCTTGAAAAATCTTTCACAGGTTTCTGGCAGTGTATTGGAAAATTTTATGTCAGAGTTTCTCAGACATCACCTCTGAATGACAGATTTGTCTGAGTCCTTCACCACCCAGTCAGGATGTTCAGGGTTTCTGAGGAGGTTTCCTTGCCAGTTCTCAATGTTGGACAGCAATCACTTCTGGGTAGTTTTACAGCTGAGAGAAAGGATTGTTTTGGTCATGATGCAATGAATTTTGAATAAACAACCACCAAAACAAATCAGACCACTGCAGTCTGTCCCTCAGGCTCAGCTCCATAAATGAGGAAGATTTCATTCTGCTCTTCAGTGATGGTTTGTGGCTTGACAAGTTTGTTGCAGAATTGTTTCACAAATGTGGGACTGTATCTTGGCAGAGCAATAAATATTTTGATAAAGACCCAATGATTTTCCAAAACTGACCTCTGAGACCATCATTATCAAGAACTAATATAAAAATATTATTTTCAAGTTGTTTTTAAAGTTACAAATTACAATGTACATGGAAAATAAAAATACAGACTGAAGAATGTTGGAAGTAAGGCAAACTTGAAAAAAATGTATTTATTATCAGTTGGTTAGTAGAATATGGAAAAGCTTCCATAATTTCCTTTTCCCTTGACCTTTCTTACACTGATGCATCATCCAGTTATGCATTTATCACGTCAAGTTATTGAAGAAGATCAGTTCTGAAAAGTCTTCTTATTGATCTTCGAGTACCAGAAAATTCCTGTTTCTTCTACAACAACAAAAAAGCCCTTTTAGGGCTCAGTTATAATAAGAGAATGAAATGTAGCATGGAAAGTGCCCAAGCAAAACCACAGTCAAATGCACCTGCATTTCAGCCAGCAGTTTGAGAGTATATTCTTGGGAGTATGTTGGAAAGTCAGCTGTCAGCTCACTTCAGAAAAAAAGCAGAAACAAATTAATCATTAAAGTTGGCAAGAAATGCTGATTATTTAGAAGAATAAGAGACCTCTCACACTCCTCTGTTTTGTTGGTTTACTGCTATGCCATGTGCCTTAATTAAAAAAATAAATGGCTGAGCTGCTTGGGGGGGTGGGGTGGGGGGCACTGGGGATTCCTTACAGACTCAGTTATTTCTCTGAGCAATTGATGCTTTATTAGATCTTAGGTTATTTGTGCCAGATGGCTTCTCTACCTACTGTAAAGTTTGAAATGAAGGAAGAAAAAAAGGTGTGATCCACAAAATTGGCAATTCTGTTGGTAGTGCAGATTAGCAGTGCTGAAGAACAATCACACTGAATTTTGTGATTCAGATCTGTTGTTCCTGAAACAAATGATACCCAGGCAGGCCAAAAATTTCAAAATGTTGCTGACTGAAAAGCAGAGCCCAAGACTACAGTGAAGAGCCCAGGATCTCACCTGATGGACTCTGTACTCACGTGATTCCCTCTTGACCACCACCAGACACCCCTGCCCCTTTGACAGCCCCCATGCCCTAGGCAATCTAAGGTGTCTGCCCATGCACCTACTGCTGCAGGACCAGGGCCTGAAGGACTTATTTAGTGCACTGTAACAGTAATACTGAGCTCCAAAATTATGCCCGTGCTAAGGTAAACATATCTTTTTATTTCATAAAAAGCACTGAATTAGCTTCTCCTACCATAGTTATTCATAACAGTTGCTCAAGCTTTGCATAACATTACAGTAATTTTAGAATAGGCTCGTCTGCCTGCTGGCAACAGTGAGCAAATGGCCATGCTGAGTGCTCGACAAAGGGACATGAATTAGAAGGACTGTCTTCAGAGGACTGACACATGCTGCTTGGCCACCCCCGTTAACCCATTTGTGGTAATGAATGAAAAAAGTAGTCCTCAAAATGAAAAAAAAAACCCTAAAGCCAACCCATAAACCTGTGGTATACTAAATGGTTGATTTACTAGCTTGGGTACCTGTTTCTGAATAAGAGCTAGATTTGATAATAAGACTCTTGGTTTTCATGCATTTACCCAAGTTTGTGAAGCCATCCAGATATTGATCTTTCTGATGTTGTGTATACAGAAACATGGAACAAGCTTCTAGTCCTGGACTGTTTGAATTTTTAAGCTTTTCCTAAATGAGGAACAAAAAAGATACATTACCAGTGATGTGACTGTGCAATTTTTTTATTCATAAATCTGTATATACAATCTAAAGCAAGTTTCCATGGCTGGTCTTTGTAACCTACTCATCATGATGCCTGCAAAGCTTAAAGTAAATGCTAAAAACAGACGCATTGAGTGCTCTGCAGTGAGCAAAGCCATATTTGAGCCTGGGATGGTCTGGTTGTGTTGGTACACATCTTAGATGCTGCATGGTAGGAGGCATGACATGCACACATGTACAACTGCAGAATGACACTTAAAAGCCTGTTCTGTCTTTTACCTCGTTCCCCCACTGTCTTCACTCCCCCTCCAACTTTTTTTTCACAGAAAGCATAACCTTGATACATTTTCTTGACAGACAGGGAGGATTTTCCCTGTAAGAACCCAGCTGTCATATGAAATGCAGGCAGGCAGCGCAGGGAATGTCATGCTGTATGTGCAGCTTGAGGGCAGTGAGGGGCCACACAGCAACCATCACTGTCTTGAAAGTGGTGTTTTAAGAGGTTAGAGGCTCCAAGGGAAGTTTTTTGCATGTTTCTAAAACAGATGGGAAAAGTTAGAGGAACGGTGTCTGAAAACTCCTCCTTGTGACCATGCTCTACAAATACACACACAACTGTGAGCTGAGCTAAGGAGTTACGGTCATTAGATATTGTCATAATGGCATTTTTAAACTAATTTTACTGTTACCTTTGCTCAGAATTCATCTACATTTTTGGAGGGGAGTGCAGAGAAGGTAAAAGAGAAATGTTTCTCACAGCACTCTCCATAAAGAATTCAGATATTTGCCTTCACTCTGGATGGGTAAATGTTCTTTGGCAACTGGTGGCATTATCAATCTTCACTGCATGAATATAGCTAAACAGGAACCATGGGATCTATGTGTAACAAACAGAACAGGCAAACAGGCATGAAAAATAACAGTTTATACTTTTTTTCAATTGCTTTAATAATCTATATGTGCTAGGGAAGGAGAGAGTGGGACTATATTTAAAAGTACCAAGATGTAATCCCACCCTTTTAAAAAAACTCTGACTTTAACAAGAAATAACATGTTATGCCTACATACTATGTCTGTAAGCTTATCCCTGACTTTGAGTCTCATCCCTTCTACTTGTACAGCAGTGTTGGGTGCTCATTCATTTACTTCTCGGGCAAGTCAGTCAAGATGAATAAGGAAACCAATGGGATAAAACATTATTCAGCCTGAGTAAGGATAGCCAAATGTGGTCGATAGTCTTCTCATACTGGTCATTTTTGATGGAAGGTGAGATTAGGCTGAATGAATAAATCAAAACTGCTTCCAGTCCACACATAAAGTTCATATTTGTATTTTAAAAATACAAGAATTCTATTGCATATAGCTGAACTGATCAAGCCTGTTGGGCAGCTCTTTCACACCAAATATGTTGCTGCATATTTTTTACTGCTGTCTTGAACTGTTTCTGAAGCTTGTGCAATTCTTGCCAGACTATTGACCCTATAAGATGTGCTGGTAATGTGTCTTGCTACAGATATGATATGACAACAAAGTTAGGCCAAAGGATGGAGGTACATACATCAAACTATTACTAGGAGTAGTTGTATTCTCCTCCTAGTCCCATGTGCCAGAAATCTGTTCCAAATTAGATTTTGTGGAATCATAAGACAAATGAGGCAGATGGAGATGTAACTGCATTCTTCTGTATTATCTTGGGTACACTTAAGCCTAATTGGCAACTATCAAGTTTACTAGCTTGGAACACATACAACACATCTTTAAGTTTCTCTGGTTTATGTTTATAAATATTCTTACCCTGTTAATGACTTTTTTTTTTCTAAATACACTCATATTTTATCTGAGTAAAGCCCATACCTGTGTAACAGAAATCTGTCAGTCTGAAACACTGTGTGAAGTAATATGACACAAATCCACCTCCCTATTCAAAGAGACATTAATCTTTCATTATAAGCTCTAATTCATGTTAAGAATTCAGTGTGTACTTAAAAGGAGTTTCTTATATGAAACTATCACTTTAGTTGACCTCATAGATGAAGATCTTTGTGCAAAAGCAGCAGAGGTTATGACTTATCACCAGCTTAAGTACTCTCATTTATTAAAGGACAGTGGAAAAGGTCCAAGAATGGCTCCAGTTAAGTACCAAATTCCCTTGCTAACAATAGTGTTTCAGTGAAATTGCACCTGTTAAACTGTGTTGCCTTTATGTTACAGAGAAACAGGCTGTGGTTTTACCTTCAGGAGCCTCAGCTAGTATGCAAAAAGGAACTGTGGCATGCCAGAACGGGATGGGGAGGAGAGCGTGGCAACTTGGAAACTCCACCACCATCCCAGGTGACTGCTGCTTTCCCTTTGGAGAGAACGCCCTGGGGCTGCTGGGGCCCCCTTGGTGCTCACCTGAATGCAGCTGTGGGACTCGGGGTCATGGCTAAACTGAGTAACACATATAAGCATGACAGCTGCATCTAAACGTTTAATGAGACTGTAATTATGGACCAATTTACAACCACAAGTACACAGCTTCGCCTCCTCTCTTTTGAAGTTTTGGTGCCCAAGAAATGACAGCTCCAGCAGTATCATCGCTGCTCTGGAAGCAGGGGATACATCAGAAAAGACTCAGAAATGCAGGGTTGCTTCCTCAAACACCAACATAATATTTAAGCTGAGCTGTCTCCACTGGGATCCTCATTCAGAGTGTTCAGGGAAGCTCAGGATATCCTTAATCAGCAAGAGAGTGCTGAAAAAATTAGGAGTGCTTGTAGGCTGCCAGGATGACTGTACATAGCTCTTTATTGTAGCATGCAAAGCCATCACAAACAGCTAGCAGCCTTGACAGCCAGCATCCGAGCGAATATAAATGAAAACCATCAATGGCATTTACTTGTCCATTAGTAAAAGTTATTCACATAAGGTGAATAGCATGTGATATGGTTCATTTGCAGCTTCTTAGTAGTTACATGATTTGCAGTACTAGATCTTTGAATCTAGATTTTTCCAAAGGAAACAAATGGATTTGATTAAAAGCAGAAACTTTGAGGCAAGCCAAAAATTATGCATGGCCTCCATTTAACACCATGCTATATGTCTGTGATAATTAGTGACAAAAAATGAGAAAACATTATAGTGTTAATCATAATATGGTGGTGTCAGTTTTCTGGAGAGTTTAAACTTAGATATGCAATAGATTTTTGAATTTTACACTGTAATTCAATAAATTTTTTTTGCTAAATGTGTATTAAATTAATCTTTATTAATCATTATTAATCTTTTGTGAAAAGAGATTAGAGTAGATCTGAGGGTAACAATAGCATTATTTCATCTCCTCACACAGAACAAAAAGAAAAATACAATATAAACTGATAGCATGACATAAACAGCCATAAACATAACAATATAAGAACTCCCCTACCAGCTTCACACCAGAGGTCCCTTTTCCAAGCTGAAGAATTGTAATCTATTTAATCTTTATTGCAAAACTAAAAGGAAAAGAAAGAGACAAAGTGAGTACTTCAGAAAGCCTCTGAATTTATCTCTGGTTAAAACACTTCAGAAGAGGATGTCAACCGGAGCAAGAAACTTAACAACCTAACTCAAAGAATAATTCCAAATTTTTAATTGCAACATTTTTAACTGCAAACAGAACTTATGAATACTGGCAGGACAGGAACGGCATTTTAAGCATCTATACAAGCTTTCCAGGATGGCCTTACATTCTGACTTTGAGAAACTTGTCAGAATTTATTCACAATCATATTGTGAATAACTGTCAAGGTCACGAGATCTCAAACGACATTAGGGATTAGAGATAGAGGCCAAACAGGACCCTTGCCCACTCAGCATCCACATGACAACTGAGATCGATTGTATAATGTTTCCTACAACATCAATAGATATTAAAACTGAAAGTGATTGCCTGAACCAATCAACGAAGGCAAGACTAAACTTTGTCAATAATACTGACATGACTTTAAAATGCAGTGATGGATCAGAAAGAGAAATGAGGAAAAAAGAATACTCTGAGATGTTTGTCTCAATTTTATGCCAGGTATGTCTCTCTGGGGGAGGAACAGGCTTTGGAGCTTAGTGGCTGTAACTCTTCCAAGCACAAGAATCCAAGCAAAAGGATCTTTACAAGACAATGACTTCTCATAGAGGGATAACGTTGCTTTAGTAGATGCTGGAGGATACCATAGGATTGCACTCACATGACCTGTTTAAGCTATGGATTGCACTAGGAGACAATTAAAGCTTGTTTTTTTAAAACAGATAGATGAAATACTGTTTCATGTTTCAAGAACGAAACACTTTTTTACCATTCTTCAAAGTTTAAATTAATCCTAGAAAGCTGAATGGCTTTCGTTATTCATAACTGGAATCCTTTATTTTAAATACATGTATTTAATTTTCAGTTGAATTGAAGAGTTATTTTGAAGACAAGTTGTCTCCTTTTGCAGAAAATATTGCATTTGCTTGTTATTTTTCCTCCTTTTGAAAGCCCTATTCAGATATAAAGATAAAGATGAAGCTACAGGCTTTGCTCTTAAAAATGCTGCTCTGTCACTACTTATTTGATGCATGGACGTGATAAAACTCTTTGATGTAGCCTTGATGAGCTCCAAACGTTCTTGAACTCATGCAAGCAAAATGGGTATAGCTTCAAAGTAGAAATTCTTCCTTGTATTTGTGTCTATAACAGATAAACACCACTTAAAAGGAAAGAAAACAGCAGAACTTGTACTTGAAAAAAAAAGTGTAGGGATTGAAGATATATTTCATTACATTTACTGGTATGTGAAGCAGGTTCTACAATGATCTATTTGTAAGAAAAAACCCACTTCTATTCCAGTGGTATTTGGTTGCGAGGATATTTCTGTATGAATGTTACATACATTTTAAAAATGAAAAACAGTTTTTCACTGCTCCATGGAAGTCCCCCGTTGGGGAGCACACTTCTGTCTTTGCAGCAAGAGAAACATCCAGTAGTTTGAACATGAAAGTGCAAACCAGGATCTGCAGCTATATCATCTGCTACTGATTTACTCGACCTATTTTGTAAATGAGTTTGCACCCATAAATACACACATCAAGAAAATGTGTAGCTGGATTTTCAACCTGTATTAACACCCATAAAGGCTATTGACATCTACAGACAGTGGACAACCTCAGACAACATACTGTTTTTAAAACATATCACTCAAAATGAAGCAGTTGTGATTTTAGCTTGTTTCTACAACTGAAGAACTCCAATCAGCCATATAACTTGTGAAGCCCTGAAAGACCAAGGATTTTGCCATTACAACTTACGTGGAAAAAGGAACAAAAAGAAGATTCCATTTTGCTTGGGATAGTCACTTGAATACATTTGAAGGAAATTGGAAACCTCAAGGCAGAACAGATTTTAAATCAATGGCTAAGATGAAACAATCTGCTATATGCAATGAAATGAAATGTTTAATAATGGACATCCTTCAGTTAAGACAATCTAATCAGTGGGAGGAGGCTGGGGGGGGCAGTATAGGAGAAAATCTTCTCAACTTCTCATTACTTGTCTCACCTGTAACTGTTCACTCTAACTAAATCACCCATTATTCACTATGATGAAATCAACAGCAAATTATTCTATGAATCAAACTTATCGCTTTGCTTCCTCTATCCTCTAGCTGAAATATAGCACTTAACAGAAATTGTGCCTGCATTAAACTGATGTATCTCTGGACAGTTTTGGTTGGTGAGTGAATAGCTGGGTGGGTGTTTTAGAGATGGTTCCTGTCAAGTGGGAAGGAGACCAAAAGTAGGTGGAAATTTTTCAGTGGAACTTTTTTCCTCCAGCTCACACCAATTTGGTGAAAATTAAACATTTTTCTGGCAATACAATGTGATCAACAGAAGTTTATACAAAAAGAAAAAGTGAAAAGCATAGAACATTTTGAAATAGCATGCTCCAGTGTTTCTTGATTGGAGTATTACTTAATTTTCCATTGCCCCTTTCAATGTTGTTTGACCAAAAAGCAGGAAAATCCTGAATATCTTTTACACTAACCCATCACTGTTTGGTACAACAGTACATGGAAATATCTTGAATGATTCAAAGTCTTATTTGTTCTCCAAGACTTCTTTTTATGGAATGAAATAAAGTTTGAAATTAAACAGTTTCCCTTGAAAGAAAAAAATGGAGCTGGACTGAAGTTTTGTTAGAAAAAGGGCGTCCAAAGATGCTCAGTTTTTCCAGCAGCTGGGGGATAAAGCATTAAGGAACCATCAAGATCATCAATGTAGCAACCTTGAGTGACCTGTAACCATCTCAGGTGTTAGGAACTTTCTACATAGTGCCAGGCCAGTGTCTTCCCACTTCCATGAAGTAGCCAATGCTGCTATCCCTCTCTGTGTGTTGGGCTGGAGGCTCCCAGAGAAAGGATTCACATGATTTTGTGGTCCCTAGACATGGTGTTCTTGTCTTGTCTTATTATGTAAAACACACAACTCAGGAAAGAAGGGCAAAATCTAAACTGGTCTTACAAAGTCATGATATTAAGGACAAAACAAGTCAATGTAGAGCTTGACCTTTTTGCTAAGACAGCTAGCAGCTACCATTTTCAGAGGCGCAAAGTAAAACTTCTATGTAACACACTGAGAAATGAAAGGAAAGTTAGGGCAGTGGAAAACATTGTTGACAGATGAATGTCTAAGAAGAATATCCTCACAGCAAGGCAACACAGAATTCCTTGTTAACAGCCATTGAGATGACCTCTGGAGCCCAGCAGTGTGTCAAATCCATTACCCTACTAAAAGGCATGCAATAAAATTCAGTCCTGCAAGAACTTCCTCAAAATTGAAATAAGCCACACATTTCAGTTTCTGCTAAGCACTGCTGGCATCATCCTCCATGCTGAAAAAATAACACTTTAAAGAGGGACCTGCCACTGTCCTTCTAAAACTAAGACAACTCAGTAGTTTTGCCCGAGGTTTATAGAGAAGTTCTAACTTGTTTTCAGTTGGGGATGTAGGGCCAGTTTCGGATGATGGAAGTGAATACAGCAAATGAAAAAAAAAGTTTTCATAAGCCAGTGGAAAATGAGTTATGTTGTTTTCTACAACTGTCACGAGCTGGAGACAAGTGCTTTTCTTTCTTAAGCATGACAGTAAATCCAGGATGCCAGAAGTAGATCTGCAACTCACCTGCCATTGCTATGGCTGTGATTCAGACAAGGAATTTTGGGTTCACTCTCAGAGCTGTACACAGTGCTCCAGAGTTGGCTGATCTTGCAAGTTTTCTGCCTATCTGTGGATGCTTGGTATATTACTCTCAGCCTGCAGCTGCTGAAGAGCAGACCTCTCCTCGGAGCCATAAAAAGTAAGAGAAATCTTTCCTTCTGCAAGAGTAAAAAAGGTGTTCTAGGTGCCTGAAGAGGTGCTGGTAGGCTACAACCTGGAGGAAAATGGAGCTCTTTTCTGTCCTATTTTTTAGGAAAAAGTTTGGGGTCCTCTTAAAACATGTGCAACGTTTTTCAGACCCTTTTTTTGGCTCCGTTGTGTATCTGACAGTCTCAGTCTTGCTGGTGAACTTCCTCTGCTGATCTAGAAAGGGTTGTAGGAGAAGGCTGCTGATTGCCTGGTTTGAAACAGACGCAGGTTGTTCTGGCTAATCCCCCCAGAAGTGTCATTGTACATATTATTAGCTGGTTTTTTTCATACCTAGCAAAGAAAGCTGGAGGCTGATGAATGATTATTCTCTTACCTGCTGGCTACATTTGAATGAACAGAGTTGTAAACAGATGTTGCAACAGCCTTCACAAAAAGCACTCTTACTCAGCACTAAAGATTTTTCCTAATAGCGTAGTAAAAATGTGTGAATGTCTTTTCATTCAGCATCCTGCCAGAGAACTGCTACAGTTCCCCAGATCCCACCAGCAATGGTAATTTTTGCAACTTAGTGGAGAACACAAAGTGGCTGAAGTCTTTCAGGCACATCGGTTTCTGGCTACTGTTCCTATGTTTGTACAGGGTTTCTCTGTGCCTTTTCAGGCTGGGAACACATAAGTTTAACAGTCTGCCACTGCTGTCCTAGGAAAATGGGGTATTTTAGTTCTTCCCACCTGCAAAGCCTTGTATCCTGGGTTCAGCATCTGCAGGCAGTGGCCAAAGGCTATTACTATTATTTCCTGTATTGTTACAGTGCCTAAAAATTCAAGGCAAGAATCAGGCCTGATTGCGATGGGAGTTGAACAAGCGCAGCTGGAGAGTCCTGCTCTGAAGGATTTATGGGCCCTTGTAGCAGTAATCCTGACCATAATCATTTACAGACTTACACTAGCAGAGCCTGTGGCAATGTAGCCTGTGGAACATATAAACAAGGTGTGGAGCAACTCAAGAAAATGGCACAAAAGGATATTCACATGAAACAATTTATGTGCCATGGTTTAGGAGACTAACCTCACTTTATAGCCACTGGATGGTGGGGAGGATCCAAGAAGCAATTCAGAGCACTTAAATTAGACTCCTGCACTGAATCACAACCTGAAAAGCTCTTGTCCTATCTCTCCTGAAAATAAGAGCACTTCCAAGTTAGGCACAAATGGTAGGCGCCAAGTTTAGGCAGTTTTAACACCTCCATAAACACAATTTCACAGAATGTGGATCCTGATAGTTAGTTTGATGAAAAGTGCAGTTTTATCAAAATTTAAATGTGTTCTGCAAGGAAGTTAGTTGCAATGAAAGGGCTAGAAATAACAGTTGGAACAGTTCATTTCTACTTTGTCATTTTGATCCATTTTTTTTTTTACCTTATTACTACATTAGATATTGATTTTAACTGTATAGCTAATGTTATGTCATTTGAATGTAAGTCTAAGTAAAATTGATGGAAGGTCCTTAAAACTAACAAAATAAAATGCTTCCGTGCTCCTACAGCATTTTTAGAAATTATTATTTTTATTCACCTACACAGATGCTGTTTGCCTATAAAAGCTAACCTAAACTATCTGATATAGAGACATTTTATATAAAAATAAGATTTCTCCATATGAGAGAGCCATCATATCATACTTTAGCTTATTGAAAGTTTTGCAATGTCAGCCTTTTTACCACAATTTGGAGTTAATAGAAGCAAGATAAGAATGAAAGGCCACAGCAGATCAGACTGAAGGTGTGTACAGCTCAATATCCTCTCTCTGATTGTGTCCCAGAGCAAGTGACCGAAGGAGAATATAGACATAGTTGAGCATGTGAGTATGCTGAATATTCCAAGCACAGTTGTGGGTCTCAGGACTTACAAGCCCAGTGTGGTTTCTATGTATCCTGTAACCCTTAATGAGTTGCATTTTCCTAGACTTGCGCAGTTTCCTGCGAGTCCATGTAAACTTTTAGCATCACAGCACTCTGCAGCCAGACCATCCACATCCCAAGCTTTCAGAAGGCTGTTTGGAATCTGTCTCCATTCAGTTTCCTTTGATGCTCGTGTTATTTACTGGGAGAGACAGCTCCCTGATTCACTTTCTCCCTGTGTCATTCATGGTTTTATGGATTTTGCAATTTTTGGAACACTGGAATTCTATTCTACAGAAATTTCTGTGGAGCGGACTTGCAGTTCTCAATCATTTAAATAGAAGCTTCTAATTAGCAATAATGCCATCCCCTTCAACAGATCATCCTCTAGTGGCTTTGGACACAGTCTTATGGGTAGCATATGAAGACATATTTTTTCCTAGGTATCAGTATTTGAGAACTGATTTTTGCTTAATGAACTGCAGGAAAGCACACACACACACACGCAAAGCCTGTTATTTGATTTCTCTGTTAAAAGCAGAGGAAAATCCAATGTTTGTCAGTTTCATATTGTTCACATGGTTCCTAAACATGATAGAGGGCTGTGAAAATTCCTGCTAACTGCAGGCAAAGAAGTCTTTCATTTGATTTGTTTTTATCTAGACTACACTGTACTGTGAAAGACAAGATTTGCAAATTTTGAGGGTATTTTGGAGTCCAGACACTTAGTGTTATAAAAAATAGAGGCTTTCTAGGGTAAAAAACCCTGAATTGATTAACTCTACTTTTAGCTGGAGAAAGTGATGTATGTTCTAATAGTGCATAGACCATCTTTCAGCAAAATACCTTTCTGTCATCTCAGACGGCTTGTTATTATGATTCTCACAAAGTCTGAATATACTTTGAAAATATTTTTGAATGTATTCTCCAAATCCCCAAAAATAATGGCAATCCAAAGGCTTGCTGATATTTTTGAAGCTACTGAGACTAACACCAAGGTATCTATCAGATTCACCTGCTGGCTAAATCAGGTAGGGCAACTGAAGACAGAAATGTTTGATTTGACTGCTGCCGCTCAGAAATACAATGCAGAAATTGAAGGCATTATGAAAAAGAACAGGGCAGGACAATTTGGGAAGATTTTGTAATTTATAATGCACAGAATCACTACTGAAAATTCAGTCTTTCATACTCCTTAGGGATATCATCTCTTATCAGCAAGGCTTCAAAAAAGTATTGCGTCATTATTTGCTGTTGTACCAGCTGTTTTATGTGTATCATCTACCATGATTTTGCGTTTCCTTCTATTTTAATCAACAAATCTGGAATAATATGAATAAGCAGCAAATTTCTGCTAAGCAGCGCTGGAAGAGCTTCACTGGATAAAGATGCTCGGGTTTTGGATAGCCTGTCAGGTAACAACAGCTGGGTTGCTGCTGGCTGCAGTTGGAGGCAGGGCAGGGCAGGGAATGGACCTGGAGCTCAATTGTTTGTACAAGTGGTGCTGCTGGCTTTCTTTGGCTCCCAAGGAAGCACACACTGCTCTGTGAGAGTCTCAAGAGAACGAAAATGTGTAAAGTTTTAGCTGGAGTGGCTTTGTCTCATTCTTTCAGAAGTCTGTGATGTACTATGTTGTTATTATTATTATTAATAGCAATGTGTGCTGCATCCAGCACAATGATTATGCTTATTATTAATAACGGATGCTGCAGGATGATAACACTAATGCAAAAGAAGAAATAAAGCAACAAGTTAAACAACTGTGAAAATGTTCATTGCTTCTTCAATACTCCATTAATCCCAAAACAGTTATAAAACTCACTGTTGGATATTGGCTACGAACCAATGTGACAGACGGTGAATAAAAATAAGTGTCTTTTAAAAACCACCCACAGCAATATATTTCACTTTTATGTTTTAGGCCTGCATCTCTGCTCCTAGCCATGAGGTAACACAGCATAAATATATATGTCTTTGAATAACTGTCATGAAAGGAAATCCAAATGGTATTTAAAATAAAATGTATGGACATTGCTTAAAAATAAGTAAACTAATTTTGGAATTTATTTTCCAAAGCATTACGGAGTTTATGTTACCTAATAGGACTTATATGATACTTAATTAATTGTGTACTGAAAGTTCAAATGGAAATAAAGAATTGTCATTGAGAGAGTGATCTCGATGTGACCCAAAAAGTCATACCCTTCTTACAGAAGATGTAGTGCAAGGGAATGTTGTTATAAGGATTGCGTAAAGGAAGAAATGTGCATCAAAGACTAATCCTACTCTTTTTACTTTTCACTACCATACTTGTTCTGCAGTCCTTGTGTTACTGATGCTTATACTATCAAGCTCACTGCTGAGGTAAGAGTACACTGGATTACTCTTCTCCTCTTCCTGTAATTTTCAACATTTCTAATTTTGTGGCATTATAAAATATTCTACAGCTGAGGTGTGGATACCTTTAAAATTTTCACAGGCTAAGTCTACAGATACTGTGTTTACACAGTGTTATACTGTGTAAAAATAATACAATTAAAATCATTATTCTAGCTTCAACTAAAACTACTCAGGTATCCAAGGAGAATATGGTTAAATATTTCTGGATAAAAAACAAATTTCAAAACTTCAAATGTTCCATTTTGACACTTTTTAAAAAAATGGTTCTGAATTCCAGAATGCAGAAAAACAAGTTTTTTCATATGTCTAGACTACACAAAGAAGTTGCCCCACATCATGCTGTCAGGTGTAGGCAACAAAAAATCCAGACAGAAAAATGCTCACTGTCTGATGAAATAGCCACTGACTGATTTACACCTACTTTGCTCCTTTCCATTTTGTTATTTAACTCTGTGATATCTGAGATCCTTGTTTTTAATTACTGAACTCTTTTAAGTGTGTCCCTTATCTACTGCCCGGAGCATCTGTCTCTTTTCAAAGATATCTAATATGCCACTTATAGTGCCTATTTATGTATCTTCAGGTTAAATAGGGAATGTGAGTGCAGTGATTTATGACAAAGAAAGACCTTTTCCTGGAAAAATGGTGGGCCTGGATTCCACCAGGTTGAAAAATGATGGATGCAGGATTCCACCACCTCTCTCAGTTTACAACCATCTGGGCAGAAAGCGAATAACCAGTAATAGCTCTTCAGATGGCTTACATGAAATATAACTGCAGGCTGAAGCAGAAAGGTATGCAGATGCCCAGAAAACGTAGCATTACGACCTGAACGATGAAGCAACAGATGTTGGACAAAAGCCAGGAGGATGCTCGCTCCAGCTGGCTGTCCCAGCTGCAGAGCCTCGGCTGGCCTCAGAGGTGACCCCACAAGTGCGGTGTAGGGCTGGGACAGGCAGGTCTGTGCTGCTCTCACACGTGCCACACGTGCTGGGTGGATGAAGAACAGCACAGCAGCAGAATGGTGATGTCAGCCCTGAACAGTTTAAAAGTGCCGACATCATGTGAACTACAAAAGGTCAAATCAAGATCTTTGGTCTTTTCTTTTTTTTTCTTTATTGGCTAGATATATTAACAAGACAAAATCCTTATGTCAGGTTTGATTGGCTGAGTGTAGTTATGGGCACATAGCCCATGCTGGCCTGCCAATCTCAGTTTTAGACCCAGCTTTGTCCATTGCTCCTGGTACTGCTGCAGGATTTTCTTCTACCAGATATTTTACTGTTAATGGGTTATTTTATATTTCTTTATTGCTTTTTTTTTTTCTCCCCTACACAACTTTCTCAGCAGTACTCCTAAAGGAATAAGCCAGTAACTGCACAGCAGTACTGGTGAATCTTCTAGCATCTAGATAATTCACAATTAAAGCTCATTATTCCAGCTTGCTTTACAAGATAATACATTTTTTAAAATCCTACTACAAGTTAAGCACCAAAATGGTAATTAAAAACAAATTAAACATCTTTACATGTTTAAAAGCTGTAAGAAATTTATATTGTGACTGAACTGTCAGCAATAACCTTTTATTAGCAGCTCTGTGCACTGTAAAACTGCCACTCACATAGGAACAGGAGCAGACGCAGTACATCTCAAGCATATGGAAAACAGTGTCACAAATTATAAAAGCAGAAAATCTGAATATGTTTTCATTAAAAGCTTTGATAGTCATGCACTGATTGTAAACAAAACATCAAACATCAGGATAAAATCTGTAGCCTATTAAATATCCCAAACACAGTTTGTTCCAAGTAGATGTATGAAACAAAGACCCGTGTGGCAGTGTTGAAGACTGTGCGTTTTAAAAAATTGCAGCATAAAACAGGTGTTTTACTAACAGAAACCACAGATGGTCCCAGTCCAGAACAGTGGATCCAAGCGTGATATGTGGTCCAAAAGTTAACATCAACTCTCTGACTATTTACAGTGGGCGACATGAACAAAGCTGAGTGAAATTTCTGCATCCTTTGCAGATTTTGCAAATCTGCCCATTCTTTAATTGTGTGATCTTTTAAATACATCCATCTGACTACCTAGATCGAAGTCATCAAACCTGAGGATGAATGGCTTTAATCCTGCATCACTGCAATTATTTCTTGGGAAAACAAGATGCCATAGGAGAACAACCTGCTACAGCTGAAGTCTTCTACTTCTCTGCATCTATTTATGCCAGAAAAGAATTTGGTATAAATCACCACCTGGAAGACATAAGGCAGCAGCCCACTCACCCCCTCTCCTCCTGTCTTATGAAGTCCTGCTCCTGGAGGTCTGCAGTTATTCATACCAGCAGGTTACACCAGCATGTGCTTCCGCTAGAGCGCATGCGATTCCTGGAGAAAACACTCCAGCACTGCCTCTGGGGCTTTGTGCAAGAAAGACCACAATGAAATGGAGGGAGAAGGGCACCAGGACCTCATTGGAGATCTGGAGAACAAGGAGCAAGCAACTGAAACAACACCATCCATATTGCATGCAATGACAAGACTTAAGTGTGTATTTTCTTCTGCACTCAAGGGCTCTTAGCAAAGGAAGTTCTTACTTCTGTGTCAAAAGAGACATAAAATGAACACAGTCATATAGACAGCATGGGCAGCTGGGAATTAAGACCCAAGTACAAAATTAGAGGCATGTCAACATGGGCATACAGATATACCTGCATGCCTCTAATTTGTCAAACACCACTTATGCATTGTACCAAAGCATCATGATCCCCTTATCACAAATAGATATATACAGAGGAATGGCAAACCTAAGGTAAGTCTGAATCCTTTCTGGATTATGTAGTTCAGGTAAAAATAGAACTCAGTTACCAAGTAAATCTGATCTTACAAAACTGAGCTTTTGTTTATTACAGAGTTAAGATAAAATGTAGCCTTTTGGCCAGACAAAATTATTCAAGCTTTAGTAACACAGCTAAAATGATCCTAGGTCTGCACCATTATTACTTGGGTTTTGAAAAATCTTACAAGGCTTTGTAAAGTCTTTGTGGAGATAAACCTAATATGCAGAGTCAACCATTCTGCTTCAGAGGAAAAAGATATGACTTTTATATTCCTGATACCAGAGCCTGTTATGAAGGAGAGAACATGTTTTTCTCCCTTTTGCTTTCAGCTATATCTGTAATTCTTTCTTCTCTTCTTTTGGTAGTTGGCAACAAAAGAATTTCTTTTCCTGCTCTGTGCTGACTGAAGTGATGTGGTCCCTTTCTTCCTTGCTCTCAACACTGCCTGAACACTACTGTATATTAACAGAGTGTAAGACAAGCCATTAGGTATTAACTGAACTTCACAGGGTAAATCAGTGGCTATTTTACAAAGTAGCAGTATGGGACGAATGAAGATGAATCATATACTCTTTGACCTGCAAGCAGTCTAAAGCAGAGAGCCATCATGAAACGAAGCAGGCAACTTCTGTAAAACCTTAATCCTCTTTACTAGCTTCAGCTTTCTGGAGACACATGTTTCTCATCACATGGCTGTTACCCAAATGCCTGTTCTGTTGGTTAACCAGTGATTTGAACCTCCAATATAGTCAATAAAGCATTTCAAACCCATCTTTATGAAGTACAGTGATTAAACAAAATGGACACACAATCATTCTCTTCTAAAACAGGTAAAGTATTTCTCTAGAGCTTTAGTCCTCTTTTTTATTCTGAAAATAATTAGATCCTCAGAGTGAAGTGCCACACAACTTCGGTAAGGACAGCAGAACGACTCCTTTTCTCCTTCGCTACGTCACTATTATGGCAGCACGTGGGTTCATAATGGAAGTTAATGAAATGAGACATTACATCAAGTGTTCCCCAGAGGCAGCTTAAAAAGCCTTCTCCTTGCACCATTGCAGTCACCTCCAGCTAGATCATTCAGAATCAAACATTTGATTAAAAGAATGTATTCAACATGAACCCATCAACCCATGTTAGCCTTAGAAAGAAACTTCCCTTCTCTGAACCCAGGTCTGCTGAAGCCAATAGATTTGCATTAATTTCAACAGACTCAGGTGGCGACATTCAGACCCTGCCAGGAGAATCACCCCTATGGCCTGAAGAACTGAACTTTTCAACTTCTCCAAATTGCTATCCTGGATAACAACTGCAATCTTATCTTTTTAGACAGGGAGGGCCACGAGCTCCTTTGCATGTAAAACATATGTTTTACATTTTACAGATGTAATTTGAGCCCTGCTCTCACAACAGGATAATTCCTTTCCTTCTCTGTGTGTGTTGGCAGGGAGCATAGGGACAGATGCTATGATTCCCAATTTAAATAAGGAAAATTTAGGCACAGAGAGATTAAAGATAAATATTTATTGATTTGAATGTCCTGTTTGAAGCAGTAGGGTCTGAATTTCCAGAGAGCTTTGTGTTATTTGGAAATATATGTGTTCAAAATAATACAAATTGCAGAGATTCCAGCTGCAGCTGTGATTTCTGTGTGCTTTTGTAAACCAGAGCTCCCAAGTCAGACAGCTGGGAAATGGGTAACACAGAGACTGCCTGTGAAAACTTTGGTTTACCTGACCTGCCCAGGGCCACACAAGACCTCAGTGGGGAAATTAGAAACAAGCTCCACTTTCTGGGCCAATGTTCACTGTCACATGGTGACCCCTCTCCTTTAGTACCCTGCCTGATCCTCTGCTCAATGTCCATCTTCTAGAACAAATTAAGCAGAATTGACTCAAAGAGATCCTGATTCATTCCCAAACTAGCTCCACACCAGCCAACACTTGAGGCAGGAGTCCTGAGGTTAAAAACCACAATGACAATGCACAATGCAATTTCTAAAATTGTCATTTTCTCCACATTTCTCTATGCTTTTTAAAAATGCTTTCTCACTACAAAAAAAAAAAAAAAAAAAAAAAGGTAGCTGTTTAATATAAAGGAGTTGCAGGATGTGGCCATGTCATCTTTTGCTTGTTTGTTGAAGCAAACTGAAGAAAATCACAAAATTTCATCATATTGATGAATACTGGCCCTAGCAGGAACTTGCTGATTCACTGCTGCTTGAGCTAATGAACCCTCACTAACGCATTATCATCCTCCCTGAGGAGCAGCCCTAGAGAGGGAAAAATGTATTCTGTGAACAAGTTACGCAGGAGTTTCCTAGCAGGAAGAAATGATGAGCCTGGGAAACTCTGGGTTTTCTCCCAAGGAAAGGCAAACTTACTGGCACTGTAGAGCCATATTTCTTCCCTCTACTGACCCCTTCCCAGCTCTGGCTCTTGGTCCCTCTTTATTAGGCAGCTCTTCTGTGCTAACTGAGCTTTGGATGCTGAGATTGATGGGTGAATGAGGGTAGAAAGGCCCCTCTTAATTCTGCATCCAAACAAAATCCAGCTGGCAGTGTGCTCCCCTAGGGAAGGTCTTGCTTAGCTTTATTTACTCATTTATTTTTCCTTCAGGGAAATCTATCTGGCAAATTTGAAGAAGTATCTAGTCCATACAAAATATGTGAGCAGGGAAAACAAAAGGTATATCCCCAGTATCTTCTTTTTCATATATTGCTCCAACACAAGCAAAACAAACAAAAACCCAAACCTAAAACACAATGCCAACATTTTTTAGGTCATCAGGATAGTGCACTTGACACCAACCTGCATCTTAAAAAATGGGTAGAGTATGTTGTTGAAATTAAATTAAAATATTCAGTCTCTGGCAGATGCTTAAAAAGAGAATTTCAGTTAAAGCTCTTAAGTTCTAGCAAAGTTATATAACTGGAAAAAAGGGACTACTACTCAGAAATATTGCGTAGGTTTAAAATAAATCTGGATCTGGAAGTAAAAACTGTATTCAACTACTTTTTTTCAAAAGTAATGCAGATACAGCTTTATGAAAATTATTCTTATTCATGCTATATTTTGATCTTTTGTCACAAGAAAAATAGCTTTACAAAGAAACTCAGGAGAATTTTTTAACACCTTTAATGAAATTTTTTTTGTCTCTTGATGTGACATTTTGGCAAGCAATTTGCCTAACTTTGAAAGTTAAAAAAAAGAAGCAAAAATATGTAGGAGAAAGTTTCCCTTTCCACTTCAGGAGTGAAAGTTTAGAAGTTTATTTTCAGGTCAGATCTTCAGGAATTATTCTTTTGCCTGGTTACCAAATCAGAAAAAATTCTCTCATACACCTCTAAATAAGTGTCATGCCGGTTCATTCCCTCAATTCTCTACTTTCATTGAAAAATATGGAAGTGAACAGATTCCCTCTTTGACCCTGATCCAATGACTACTTAAACATATGTATAATTACACCTTTATTCATAAAGTACCTACATGGTTTTATCACATGACTAGGTCCTCTTGGCGTTTGAATCTGAATGTGCTGAAGCAGATAAAGTGCCCCCTAAAGTTGTCCCAAAGCAGTGGCCTCCCTTTTTTATCCTAAAAATCAAAACACCTCATAAGATGGAAAAGGAACACTTAGTCAGAGGCAGGATTTATTTCCAGGATAGCTGATGAACCTGTGACACTTTGCTATGGCAGTGATTTCATTCCTATTAAGTCAAAAATAAAAAGGCTGAGCCCATGATGTTATTTGACAGATGTTTCTGCACTGAAGGAACAGCTGTTCTTGTAAAGGTTTCTGTCTCTTTGAAGCCTGACTTACAGAAGTAGCTTCATGTCATTTTATTCTACTGGAGAGGGAAAGAGGCTCAACAGAAAAAATAAAAATGCAGTTTTATTAATAGGTGAACTTTGTACCATTGGAAGGTCTTTTGCCACAGGGTAGAGATCAGCCATTGAAATATTTGACTCGCTGCCACCAGCACCATTTTGTCAATGGGACCAAATAATCAAAATAATACCACCAAAACAAATCACATCAAAATCTTATCTTTCGCCAAAATTCCAACTTCCTCAGCAGCAAACTACTTGAGTGGGTTAAAAAAGCAATGCCAGGGGTTAATAATACGGAGGCAGGCGCCTGTATCCTTAACACAGTCTAGGTTGTGTTAGAGGAAGAAGGTATAAAACCCCACATGAGAAGAGGCGGTTTACCTGTTGAGTCAATGTATTCATTAGACCAACAGTCCCAGGAAAAGCTTCTTCCTCACAGCACTGGCTTCAGCTGCTGCTTGCTGCTTCAGGGAATTCTGGCAGCATATTTAATTTTTATCAATTAGCAATTAATTAGCAGTTTCTTACAGAAACCATCTGATAAACAAACATAAAATAAGCTCATACAGACTTCCCTGAAGATGACCTCCTCTTCAAAATGTACTTGAAAAGAAAAGCTATCATAAGAACTTTTTAAAAAAGGAAACCAAAGAAAACACTCTTTAGTTTCAAGTGATTTATGCAAAGTAGAAGATGGATAGTCTTTGCACCTTTGTCAATTGTTGGTTTATACTTGACAAATACAAGGACCTTTCAAAAGACAAAGGCGGCACTAGAATTGACCATGTTCCCTCCTTGCACAAGTTTGCAAAAAGCTTTTCAAACAATGGGGACAGCACCAGGGCTAGGAATAAAGAAGGGGAAAATTGGCTATTTTAAGGGAAGCTTAAAAGACACTTTTGTGTGAACTGTTTTAATGGCTACTTGAAAGGTAAATGTAAAATGCTTATTAAGATTACTTATTAATCATGTCTCATTCATTTTCACCCCTGGGTCTTGCCTGAGCTTTAGTGGAAATTAAGCTCCTTGAGGTATAACAAAAGCACAATACTACTGATTTCATCTCTCCCTTGCTCTTATACACGTGACTTGTAACCCACAAAAATATTCTCACCCTGCCAAAGAACACATGAGCAACAAGAAACATAAAGCTTCCACAGTAAATATAAAGCTGTAAGGTTTATCTCTCCAAAGCAAAGACTGTCCGCAACCTCAGCTTCATGATCCTTCATTTCTGATGAAGTGATGAAGTTATACAATGCCGAATTTGTTTGAAAGCTAAAGAGGAAATGTTGGGACCAAGTATGATATTTTACCATATGTAAGTGGAGCTATAAGAACTGTGACCAATCCTCACCATTCTATTTTCTGAGTGAATGTGTAGGTTTGGACAACTCATTCTCCCTGTTGAAAACTCCCTTTTCATTGAGAGGCAATGGAGGGGATCTAATTCACTCATACATTCATTGTTGTAACCCAGCTGGAGCAAGAGCTGGGAGACTAGCTCCAGCTGTATATTCAGAAGTGGAGGGCTGGACCGCCACACCAGTGGCTTTGAGGTCAGAGTTTGGAAAGCCTCTCAGAGGGTCCTTTGTTCTATGAGGTGTGTACATCTTCCTCTAGACTTTGTCTGTATATAGCAGCCATTGTCCTTGTGGATGCAGGCTGAGTTATACAAGTCACTATCGACACTAATGTCTGCCGGTGACCTCGTGCAGATTCAGCTGTTTCTTGGTGTTGTGAGCTTACTGGTTCCTGCAGACTCAAGAGCCTCTGAAGCTTAGCACTTTGGGGAGATTTTCACACATCACTTTCTCAGCATGCACTTTTCCATTTTTTGGTCTGCTCTTTTCTGGTGGCTCTTCCTTCACCCAGACTTAGAGTCATGCACAGAAAAAGGGACTTCTATGACATCCCTTTCTAGCAGTGTGTGCTGGCTGGAGATGGCTTTAGCCATCCCCAGAGTTTGCTTCTCTATAAACACAACAGTATGATATTTGCAGGACTCAATGGTGCTGGTGAGGACAGCATAGTGTGCTGCAGGTGTGCTCTCGCACAGCTGGGAACAAATACCAGCGAAGCACTGGGCTGCTGCTGGAGGCAGAGGGAGCTCCCAGCAAAGACAATGGCAACCACTCACAGAGAGAGGAGGGCAGGATCCTGTCAGCCCTAGAAGAACATATCTCTTCTCTGATGTATATGTTGATGTTGCTGAAGTGCTCCTTTTACTGAAAGCTGGGTGTCCCAGCTTAAGCAGTAATGCTGGCCCATAGCTGGAAGAGCAGGCCAAAGCCACAACAATTAGAAATCTCATGCAGCCAAGCCACCAGGCTTTATATCATGAATCATAAGTCAGCTGCTGCTTTGAAGAATTGTTTTGGACTGCCATTTATGCCTGCACGTTTTATCAGCTTAACCTTGTGTTGCTGAATTAATCATTTCTCCCTTTTTGAAGGAATGGCTGTTAAAAGGCAGCACAGCTGTGAGTGCTCTGGAGGATCTAGCCATGCCAATACCAAGAGGGGAATTTCAGAATAGTAGCTTTAAAATCCTCCTGCCAAAGCAAAGCAAGGAATGATCCGATTTACCCAGGTGCATGATCAGGCTGTCCATACAAAAGTCATTATCTGCATTCCAGGTGTCTGGGAAGATTAGTAATTCACTCAAGTGTGTCTCTGGTGGCTGAAGAGCACATCTGAATCCCCTGCTGTATCTCATGGCTACACAGTTGGGAATGCAATCAGAAATATTAAGCAAAATCTTCTTGGATGACAGTGGCAGGCACTTGTCGGTCTCAACTTGCATGATGTGATGCTGAAACCTAAGGACACACAAGTCTCGGGTTTAGATTCCACACCAGTGCCTGGAACAGAGTCAAAGGGGAATTTAAGGCACCTGAAAAATAAATTGTCATCCCAAACAGACATCATGAAGTTAAGAAATTAACTCCCTGGATACCTCTGTGACTAAGGCTCTCCAGGTGCCTAGATCTATGTACCCAAAATGTCCCCAGTCAGACCACCTTGCAGCCTACCTCTAAGCACAGCTAATGTTGCACTATTTAAGTCCCCTGTGGGATCAGATCTAGAAGGCATTGTCAGATTTCACCTCACACACAGCCATCAGATCAGGCTCCCATGAACCTGTAGTAATGTAGTTGCTGCAAGATAGTGTGACTGAGTAGCTAGATAACTCACTTATCTAGAGGGGGGAAATGGAGATCCTTCCTCTCAGACAATTTATATTATACAAGCACCTGTCTTATACATTTTCTTTTAATGTAGTGCTCTTGCTTCACTTCCTAATCATTAATCTCCAGTGCCAAGTTCCCTCTTGTATGTTCTCACGTTGGCCCAATGGACCTTACATTTTTTGCTCTGCAGTTGAGATCCAGTGGAAAGGGAAGGGGTGCCCCACAGAGGACAGCCTGCTGACCCATACACTATCCTGCAGGGTGAAAAAGCTGGGTCTGAACTGTCTTAGGCTGAAGTACAATTGAACCCCCATCATCCATACAGTGGCTTGTTATTATACAGCAGAAGCAGCAGTGGTATAAGTCTCATCCTTAATATTTATGATTGGCTCATTCAGTGGGGGATGGATGCTCTGCTCCTATCCTAAGGCATCAGTCTTTTCCTGTGTATTTTACAGGGAACCACAGTGTTTGTTCCAGGACTCTGTATTTCATCTAAAACCTTCAGTGAATCTTGCCTACGCTTGTTTGTCTGCAAAGAACAACCATGGCCCTGAAATACACTGAGTGAAATGGTGGATAAATATCATCATTTGAAAAGCTCATCCTGTTAGTAAAATTGCACTGTATGAACAAAAGATGCCTGAAGATAAAGTGATCTTCAGTCATTTTCTAGTAATGAGAAGTACAAGTTAGCTGGGCTTTTTGATAGCAGTAGCTGAACTTTGCTCTCAAAACTGTATGACAACAGTTCTGAGAATGGTGATCTACATGAGTTGAGGAACAGCATTTCTCCTCAGGGCCAATATTCATGTCAATATACGTAAATCTTTTCAAGATTCCAGCTTTAATTTCACAACCACTTCATCAGAAAGAAAGCACATAATACCTACCTCACACAGGAATCCTTGGCAACAGTTATATTGCTTACAATCTCTCTTGGATTTGGAAAACCCACTCCATGAAATGAGATGACACTGTAAAGAAATAAAAAACAAGCTCCCTTATACGTTGCTCTCACTTCCTTCTCTGAGTGAATGCTTCTAGCACACCTGGAGCTTTTGAGTTTACCTGATAATTATACAATGTTCTTAAAACATTGGTAGTTGACTGTTCTAACTACCAGAAATTTGCTTTTAGGGAAGAAGTTCACCAGTTAAATATACCTTGAATCAGATGTTTTCCTTCCAAGCTCCAGTCTTAGCATCTGAAACAGTGATCACTCCACTATCATCACTTTGGTTGTAGAGCTTAAATACATGGAGTTGTATCACAGTTCTTCTCTCCCCTCTGGACCCTGTCCTGCCACAAGTTCTGTGTGAACTGATGCTTCCATGTCTACTGAGTCTTGCTAAAATCATGATGGTGGCTGAGGATGAGAGGTGGCCAAACTTCCTCATTTGAATGTCTTATTCATAAAATTATTATTGGAGGAATATCAATGACTTTTAATATCCAACAGTGAATATTAATGAATAGGGGAATATTAATTTCTTTGAATTGTTTTCAATGAGGGCTAACAAAAAAGTTTGCAGACTTTCTATTTTTTTAGCAAGAAGGAAAACAAGACAATCTATGAGGGTGGTTTTCCACTTCAAAATGTGTCCAAAGGTACCTAGAAAGGTTAATGTTAAAAAGAGCAACTTCCTTTTGTTTTGGTTCTTTTACAAGCAAATCCTCAAATCCATACTCACAAAACTGTGACTGTTTTCACAAATCCCTTTGCAGAATAAGCTCCTGTGAAAAAGCTATGCTATGCAATTGAATATCTGAATATCTACACATATATACATAACATATATTTACTTGTATTTTCCTAATTGAAGCCATCAAAAGGGTCCCAAAGGTTCTTAGCTTCACTGTATTTTAGGCTGGTTTTATAAGTAAGTGAAATTTGGTAAAGAATTCTGAACAGTGATCATTCATTATTAACTTTTTCCCATTTATAACTGTGTGTGGATCACAGATTCAATTTTCTTTCATTATGGCAAAATCCATTTCTTTTTTTTTCCACCTTCTGCTATTACTTTAGGGAAATTATTATTTTAAAATACAATATTCTTTCCCAGTTCCCATCATGAAAGTAACAAAAGAAGTACATATCATACACTGCTCCCTGGGAAGTCCAGATTTGTCTTTCCTTTTATTGAGGACATATTTTAGATTTGTTATGGTTTTCAGGAAAGCCAGTGCATCAGCTTGTTTAACAGACCGTTTACACAGAATTCGTTATTCTTATCCCATGATTTCTGACTGATGTGACTATACACATCTCCTACCACTCAGAGCTCTAGAGAAGCTCTTTGTATTGCTGTATTTTATTAGCCTGTTATATTATATTACCCTCCAGGAATCTGAAGTAATTAAAGGAAAGGCTGCTTATGGAACAGCTCTTTCGAGGTGTAGTGACTGTGGGCAGCTTGGCAAAGATGCTGCTGCACCTTTATCACGGTCTAAATAGTCACAGCCACAGAAGTCGCACTTTTCCTACTGTGACAAAGGAAGGCACCATGGAAAGAAAACCCTATAAAGGGGGCTGTGAAGGTTAAAACAGCAAGAAATTAGTTTGCATTTATCAAAAAGAATGGATGAGGATGAGGATAAAGGGAACTTTCAGCATGGTGATCTATGAAACAAGCTCGTAACTCAGTATTGCAGGAAGAAATAAGCATCTATGCAGGCCTTCCCTCCCATGAGATATTTGAACTCTGACATCTTACTGCCATTTGGAGTCTTCTTTCTGGAAGATTTCTTGTAGTAAAACCCTTGCCTGGGGGATGGACAAGTTTTGAAGGTTGATAACAATTGTGTACACAGAAAAGCTATTTACAGTAATGTAGAACAGTTATCTATTAATTTTGGTTGTTTGTTGGGTTTTTTTTCCCCCCCAGAAAGCTAGAGATGTGTCCATAGAGTAGAAAGACATTCCCAAGTTACAGACAAACAGATACAAATAATAGTACTGGTAGCATCTCAGGAATTTTATATTTTCCTAGAAACTCTGACACTTATTCAAAAATTTATGATTAAAGCTGGTCAGAAAGTGGGCTTTTTCCCCTGTAAACTTTTGTCAAAACCCTGAAATCCAAATATCTTTTTGTTTTCATTAACACTGCAGAGAGTGTTCAGTGTGCTTGTGACCTGAACAGAGATCAGCGAGATGCAAATAGCTGCATAAGATGGAGACTATGACATTATCAAAACTGTCAGCTAGAGCTGGTCAAGGAGGGTGACTTCTAATGAAAAAAGCAGATTAGCCCTCAGAAAGCCTGCTAAAAGTATAGAAAGCACCATAGACTTGATCTGAATGAACTTCACATCTTGGTTAATGAAACTATCCATTTATTGCTGTAGACCCACAAGATACATTGGTGCTAATTGTTGTTACTAATTGTTCCAATTGGTTGTTGCCGAAACACTTACCAGCTTTGTATTTGCAATGTGCATTTTTTCACTTGGAATTATCTATGTTAAGTGCACAGAAGCATAGCTAGTTTACACACTAGCCTATTTGTGCAAAATTTACGCATGAATATTTGAAAACCGATCCTGTATCCTCTTCACACCAAGAAATAGATTCTATATATTTACATATATGCTGCTGAAAAGGCTCTACTTGTTACAGCTAAGGAAAGATCAGGTATAATAAACTATTGCCAGCAGGCTTCAGTGTTTTTTAAATCCCAAATCGAGTGTCCAAAGCTTGTAGTGATTTGAATCAGCTCACATAGTGTAGGATACAATAAATTGACTGGAGTCTTTCAACTACAGTCCTTGTCAAAGTATTCTGTTTAATTTTCTGCCAATTTTACAGCTAGCAACTCATTAAATGACCTGATTAAAAAAAGAAAAGCCATCAATTTTATTTGCATACATTTAAATTGAGGACGGACTTTTCATGCTTTGGTCCATGCCTTCCTATATGGAGAAAAAAGATGTCATGTTTTTACCTTTCCCAGTAGTTTCCTGGAACCTGGTTATGACTTGGTCAGTGACTCTTAACACCCTTATCAGAAACAGTAGGAGATGATTGTGGGCTTCTTTGATAAATGGGAGCAATTTTTATGGTAAATCTGTAAAGTGCCTTTGATTGCCAAACCTCATAACAGCTCAAAAGGAAGAATATTTCTTCTAGCTGTAGGCAACCAGCCGTAAACATCTGAGATGAAGATGAAACATGTCCAGATAAAAAATGTTTTATGTACTTCCAGTGAGATCAGTCTCAACTTGATCATTGCTAATCAAATCTTTACTCAGGAATATAACTTCTTGCCTTATAAGTGGGTACAGCAAAAGGTCAACCAATTAATACAAGCCTGGGTTTCACTTATAGTCAAAAGTCATAAAGCATATAGGTTTTCTTTTTCAGATTTATCTCTCATATTTTCAATCACATTCTATACACTGGATATGAAGCTCCTGGCTGTAAATGAAGCAAGCAGAAGACTGCAGACGAATAAGCAGTAATAATATGACCAATGAAAAATGCAGTATTTGAAGGTTAAGGATCGCTACAAGACAATGAAACTGATAGTAGGTAAATTCTGCTAATAATATTTAGTGGGTTGTTAAATCATCTGAAATCAAAACACACTAACATGCTCCTAGATGTCTACTATACATTACAATAACCCGTAGATATGGTTGTACAATATCATGTGTCAAAATATGAGTGGAAAATCCAAACTAAGTTCCCTGCCAACAGATCCTACAGTGAGAAGAATATGAGTGACACTTGGAAAAGAGTTTACAGCTCAAAAGAAGGCATATAGTTTTCAGGTGTTTCAGGTGCTGGAGCTGGCACTAAAAGTCTTAAAAGTTCGTCCTTGCTAGTAACCTTGTGCACAGATGATGGTCTTCATCAGGATCTTCTTTAATTCAGATAGAGATGAAATGGATTACAAGCACAAAGTGGGATCTGCTAAACTGCTCAAGCTGAATTAAGTCCTTGCAATAAAGTTTTCTATAGTATGCCTGGAAATGGTAAGCAGAGGTATGAGGCCTTATCAAAATGGAACAATTCTCTCATTCCACTTGGGGAGTGAGGTTAATCTAACAAAAAATATTGTATAGACTCATTAACTGTAAGAAAAGCATCTGACTCACTGGATGCTCACCCAGAGAAATAAGTCTCTGATCAGCTATTTACAGCTTGCAAGCAGAATTGGGCAGACATGCTTATCTGTAATCTCTTTTTTATTGAATTTCCATATTGACTGTAATGTGTATATACATCCCCATAACTCACTGAAATGAAGGCTCAGACCTCATGACTTATTTTAATGACAGTGTAATCAGCAAGCGACACAAAGGAGCACACAAAAGCATGATAAACTAGAACACAAAAAATTACAATCAGCATTCGAATACTTCTTCTCACAAAAAAAATTCTTTAGGATTACCTTAGGGACAAACTGTAACTTTTCCAGACACACTCCAATTACAACAGGAACCTGCAGTTAACGCGTTTTTTTTCCTCTGCTGTAGAAGTATGAGACTGGAACACCTGCTGAGATATCAAAATCCTCAACTTGTAACAAAAGTTTATGCATGATATACTCACTCATTATATGAAAAAGTAAATATATTAAAAAGCTCCTTCCAGCCCAGTCTATCACAAAGCACACAAACCAGAACCAAGCCTGCATCGCGCTAAAATAAGAACTACAGCAGAGAACACCAATATAAATCACAGCATCCTATTCTGCATTGCACATACATCCTATTTGGTTCAAAGACACATAACCATTCCTTCTTCTCTTAATTAGGATACAGAGTTATTACAGAAGAGAAGCTTGAGATGTGTAGGAAATAAAGAGACCATTCAGAAATATATCATTCAAAGACCACATATTTCCAGAATTTCTTTATACTTTCATTACTTTCCTGTCCCAATCCACCATGAATCTCTAGATCATTTCTTTGAACACAGGTGGCTATCTGCCATAACAAATTTAGTCAGCACAGGAAAGCACAACCTTCCACTCCTCTTTTTTCTTACTTTCTGTGCTTTTCCTTCACACTTGGGTAGTTACAATCGTGATACTGTTGAGGCAGCTATGAGTATAAAATACACTATCTTGCTTTCACATAAGCTAAGAAGTTCAGGCCTCTCACATTTTAACAACTTTTTTCCCTGTGGCAATTTGAATTAATTTATTCTCTCATTAGTTGGAACTAGAGGTTGCATTTCTGATGGCAGAAATTTCCATTCCTTCCTACAGGAGGTGTTTGCAAAGTTGCATTGACAAGGTAGGCACTTCTGACTCTGGCAGAGACATTGCATTGCAGTTTGGAAGAGCTACACAGCAAATCTTTCTGTAAGGTGCCTTTCCTCAGTAATTTCAATGACTTTATTTTCCGTTCGCTCAATTTCTTTTAACTTTGCAAATCACAGCAGCACTGACGCTAGCAGTAGTACTGACACAAGGTAGCCTGTCATCAGGGTTTTTTGAAGATGAAATTTTTTAAAATTCATAGTTCTTTGTGGAAGATGCTGGATTTGTAACTTCAGAGGCTGTCTTTGATTTCTCCACCTGTTGCATACATTGTACTAAATAGCTGAATAATACAGCAGTAATACTACATTTTTTTTATATAGCCTGGGATATCTAAACATCATTTACGTACCCAGATGCCCCAGTTTTTCTGCACTTATGGGATATACATGCACATAATAAATCTATATAATTGTGCATGTGCAACTGCATGCCTGTGCCTTTTGAAAGATGATTTGAGAATAAAATGCCCAAGAGGTTAAATATATGGGCATCCTGTCTTTTGCTATGGAATTCAAACAACGATTTAGAATGTTTTTGAAAGACTAGACGAAAATGTGAACAAAATCCACCCCACTTGGACTCTGAGTAAAAAACTTCTCTTACAGATACTACGGAATTATGCTGGAACCTGTTATAAGCAGGTACAAATGCATCCAGAATCAATGGTGTTGAATCTGATTCAACATAAAGAGACTTAGCCGGTATCTTGCTATACCTAATTTCTGTTTCTTGCTCTATTTCCTCAATGGTAACAATCTCTTTTACAATTGCAGTATGAATGGAGCAGCTGCTGTGTTATATCAGACCCTTCTTTGTAGCATTTCTAATAGCACATAAAAAGTTTCTCACAGAAATTGCCACTGCTGCTCTAAGATCTACTTGATGTTTCACAGAGTATCTTGATTATACAAGTATAGTCTAAGTACACTTTTATTTTTGTGGGTCTCATCTCCATGTGTCTAATCATAGCCTACACTTCTTGCATTCTTGATGGATAATCAACTTCGTTAAAGCAAAATTTGAGAAATTACAGGAAACCTAGCTGTTGGATCAAGGAGAAGAGATACAAAACCACTGTGAATACCTGATGAATGGAAGAGCCTGTGGGACAAGACAGACACATGAAGAAATAATTCACCCTCAAGAGGAAATTATGAGAAGGAAAGTAATTGTGTTGAGGCCAGAAATGAGATCAAGAAACCAGAAATAAGAATACTTTGTAAGACATCAAAGAAGGAGTTAAAATATCTGTCATTCATCACTAAGCTTGGAGTATAATGTTCTTTGAAAGGTAAAACAAAAACTTCAGTTAAAATGTCTAATTACTGCAGAATCTTTGGAGGGAGAGACCTTACATTAGCCTGTGATATAAGGTCCTTAATACAGATGATCTGTAATTTGGTCAGTCTCAAGTCTGAGCAGCAATAATCACGTTAAATAATAATGACAATGCTATACATAATATCAATTTAAGGGCAGGCTGTGCTACGCTAAAGAGAGGACAAGAGACAATGAATCTGTCTTTTTGAAGACTGTGAACACTGTGGCAGGTAAAATGTTAATGTTTTATTAGGAGCAATGTGCATCTAGATGAACTGTGATGAAAAATACCAATTTTGAAAGTGTCCCACAGCCTTACCACAAAATACGCATTTCATTTTAACAACTAGAGGAAAAAAAAAGCAAATTAAATTACTCATCACCCCATGGAAAGACAGCAGCAAATTCATCCATATTAAACCCACCCCAAGTATGTCTGGGACTTTTAAAATGAGCAAGCATTGCTTCTGCAGCATTGCAGGTGGATTGGTGGTACAGGCAGACACCATCAATCCACCCTGCAGCCCCCCAGCCCCAACCTGCCTCCCCTTGGCAGCAGGACAGAAATGTGCTGGAGGAGACTCTGAGCTTCCAGAGTTTAGAGAGGCTCCCACTTCTTGGGTATTAGTGTCAGCTTGCAGCACCTGCAGAATCCTTCCATGGAAATGCAGTGAAAACCTGAGCAAGAGACACCGTGGCATTCTGTTCTAGTAATACTGTGGTCCGCTGGTTTGCATGGAATTTCCCTGTGAGAATGTCAGTGGTCACCAAGCAGGATTTTAGAGCTGTGGAGAAATCAAATCTGAACCAAACCACACTCAATTTTTAAGTAGTCATTTCAAAAAGAATGCATTGTGGAGTGACGTTCTTCTGCGTACACCAGCAGTGAGTCACAGCCTTTATTTTCACCTTGTTTTATTGTTTTTTCCAAAGATAGACCAAAGAAACTTGATATAATGTGAAAATTGTTCCATTGTATCTTTTATATTAAAACAAAGCAAATACCCCTGAGATATGATATCAATTAAAAAAGAATAAACCAACACGTAAGGAACAAACAGGTAATAAAGTATTTGTTCTTAGTTAATACATACATAAACTCATTAATCAACAATGTTAAATAATAAAATCCCCTGTCCCCTGAAATAAAATACTTCCTCCTCTGCAATAAATGTTCAAGCATTTGCATGTCATTAAACAAGTAGTTTAGAAAACTGCAAAAAGGACAGGCGGGAAGAAGAACACAGTCTAGATACAACTGTACTGCAGCAGAGGACTACCAGTCAGTCCACTTTCAGATAGTATTGCTATCCAACACAGTAACTGCTATCTGAAGACCTGGTAGCAACAAAACCTGTTAAATAAAAGGAAGCAAATCACTGTTTGCACCAGTTCAGGGTTGATATTCTTTTTAATTTCTATAATTTGGGATTAGTTCCTTTATGATCAATGTTACTGTCTGCATTAGGGAGCAAGATTTGTCCCTTCTTTGATTAAAGTATATCAAGGGAATAAGCAGAGGGCTGGAAAGTTGTGTTGCTCTTTATGATTTAAACAGAAGCTTGAGAAATCAATCTTTTTTCCATTACAGCTGATGAGGCTGTTCAGATTTACAGCTCTTTGATGATCTGATCCTGGAAGCCAAAAGGAAATAGTTGAATACTGAGAAGCAGAAGAATGTAAGTAAATTTTGTGGTACCTGGCAGCACAGTGTCATCTGTTTCAACCTATTGGTAAAATGTGACCAGATCTGCAGAAATAGAATCTTCATGTGGTCCTTCGGTCAATGCCCTCAAATCTGCCTCTAGTTAATAGGATCAGCTGGCATGAGGATGCCTACTGAAGAGAGACACAAGAGAAGTGACACACTATAACTGCATATGGCAAATGGAAGCTGAAAATGTCTGATTTAAAATTAACGTAACATGACAAACAAGGCATTTCAAAGACATGCCTTTTTGATGGCTCACCTGCTTTTTTCTTTCATCAAATTGATCACACAATAACATGAGCAGTATGATGCCATCATGGCATTGGATTTCCCAACAAAGTGAAATGTACTGAAGCTAAATTGTACATAAACATAAATATTTTGTGCTTTTTGTAAGTGGAGTTAGAAAGCCTGTATTTGAAGAGTGACATCAATATTCAAGTGCCATTTAAATCTGAGATTTTACAACTGCCAAGGTAGTGTTGTCAGAAACATCAAAGTTAATTAAATTGAAAAAGGGTACTCTACAAAGTTGTCCTAAAAGCAAGAGACTCATCATTCTGGTGTCCTTCTCAAAGTGGTCTGTTGCTTCCTGGCCTGTGCTGAGAGTGGAAATCCATACTAGAAGCTGAAGACTAGTTTGCATACTTGGAAAAGCACATTATAATTAATACATTGAATACGTGAAAACAGGTATGCATCAGCAGTGTGTATTATAAGGTAGGTCCTCAGCGTCTATGATTAGAGAGACAAATGGGAGTGAGGGGAGCAGTCTGTAAGGGTTTGTTTCTCATATTACTGTGTTTACAAAATGCATCACTTACTGATAAAAGGACAGGGGCTAAATAAAGCAATACCGATTGTCCAGCCATTTTAAAGTTTATAAACATGTAGTCAAAATGGAAGCAAAAATTGATAATAATTATTAAAATGCTTAGACAACCCTTGTAAGACAATGCTTCTAAACTGTATTTTATAGTAGACCAGATGGTACAGTTAGGAAAAGGAGGAATGCTTTTATGTGTTCAAAGAAAATCACATGCCTTCTACAACAGAATCTCTGAGCAAAGCACAAATTTTTCTGAGTTGAACGAATGATGTTAATCAAATTAAGACAGCTTGAGAGAGAAAGATAACTAACATTTGGAGAGATGGAGTAGATATGGTTTAGAGAAAAAAATCAGAATGGCAGACCTAATTTGTAGCTTTTACTTAGTAAGCTGGGTAGGACCACAGGATGTAGTAATTTATGTATAATATTTATCCAGAGCTGGACTCCCAAAGTGTACATCTCACAAACAAAGCCACTTCTGCAGAATTGTATTATGGTACTTTCCATAAAAGTATCTGGTAACAATAGTTATTATATCCCAAGGGAATTAACCCATTGAGCAAGATTATATGATCTCACTTATTTGAAGTCCGTGAAGTCAGCTTTAGCCTGAAGTAAAAACAAAGTGGGATTCCCATCTAACATTTTAATTTTGGGGCAACATTCACAAACTACTTGTTGAAAAGAAATTACAGGATCTAGTTTCATCGAGTTGTATAAAAGCAAAACTCTCAACCATCACTCTAAATTCAGCTTGGGGGAAAAAAACTGGTTGGTTTTTTTTTTTTTTTTTTTTTTTTTTTTTTGTTTGTTTGTTTTTGTTTTTTTTTTTTTTTGCTTTAATGGATTCTGAAAACAATTGCAAAACTGAATTACTGCATGTAGCATTTTTGCTGCACGAGTGTGGGTTATATAAACCTGTGACAGATTAGATAAACTCACATTGCAAAAACTATGCTGCAAATTATCAAATCCCTTTCAGATCTGCTCTATGTATTTAAAAATACAGGTGGATGGGAAGAGTTTCCAGTCCTTTGAAAGCATATCTTACTGTATACATTTCACACTGCCCAGAACAGAGCATCTCATGACACAGTTACTACAAAACTTTAAATACTTAATACCATAAAAATTTACAGATGCGTTTAACCCACATAGCTGAAGAGGATTTGATTCCCCATTAAGATCCATATGGGCAGAATTCAGTGTCACTAGGTGATTGACTTCCAGATCTCGTTCTCAAAGGTATTTGAAAAACTACAGAGAAGGTTGCTTAGAGTTACCACAATAAAAACAGTAATAACAACAATAAAATTAAAGACAACAACATTGTGTTTACTGTACTTCTCCTTTAAAGGATTTCTCCTTTAAAATATTTCTCCTTAAATATTCTGGGGCTGAACAATCAAAAATACACCACCAGTTGTCTACAGGCAGTGGTAGCAACAGATCCTAGCTCCTACTGCTTCCATGTCCTGCATCTCCTGTGCATCTCCCACACACAATGCCACTAATTCTTTTCTGTGTCCTGTCCCCCAGGGTGCCTCCAGCTCCTTCACACACTCCACACCTATTGAGCTGAGTAAGTGGCAGCATAGTTAGGAACTAGTTCAAAGCTGGAGCTGCTAAATGGTCTGCTGCTCCTCTTCAGGGTGTTCATTGGGCAGAACTAAAACATCCTTTTCTTGAGTGGTATGATCAGTTTGGATCTTGTCTGTCTACCTGATCTTCATCATAGTTTTTAGAATTTAACATTCTGGAATGTCCTATCTACTGTCAATTTTGCTTGAAATGAACTAATTACTGTAAGTGCTATATAAGGTGGATAAACAGGCTACAAAGTGAAAGTACAATCACTGAAGCCTTGTTCTCTTAGGGAACAAGGCAGAGAAGTTGCACAAAATATGTTAAGGCATCTTACACTCTTTCCTGTTACAGTTCACTTCCTCTGATTGTAACTGCAGCTCACCATCAGCACAAAAAACCTCTAAAAAGCTAGAAGCATCCTTTGCTGTCCACCTGACTGGCTGATGCTTCAACAGTTTCCACATCTTTATCCCATATATAGTACTTAGCCTTCAAAGTAATTTTTGGTTGCTACGGCAAGGACAGAGGCCAAGAGCTGGACAGCATTAGTTGTTGTTTACACATTGCTGATCTTGCAAAGCACTTCATTACTGACTGAATATCTAAGACATGTGATAAATGCCAAAGTTGACTGAGGGTCAAACTCTTTAACACTTTCTGGGATCGAGGTTCAGTTGTTAAAGATGATATACTGACACAGCAAAGATGGGTCCTGGCCTCTCAGGGCACTCTGTAACAGAGATAATGAAAAGTGAGCACCAGCTGGAGGTAAAATTTCCAAAGCAAAAGAAAATACAGTGACATTTACAGATTTGTATAGGGTTTTTTTCTTAATATTTTCTTGATTATGCTATTTTTTCTATTAATCTGAGATAGTATCATGTCCTGAACGTAAAAAATAAGTGATAAATGGGGTCTGAAGGCAGCATTTTGAAGGATGGAATGGAAACTGTAATGGCAGAGGGCTCGTTAGAGGACAGTAGCATGGAGAAAAGCTCAGAAGTACTTCTGGGAAAGGAAGGTGATGTGAAATTAAATGATGAGAAATTAACAGAAGGTGACTGAAAGTACCTAGATAGAGCCAAGGCCATGAAAATATCTCTTACCACAAAGCTATGTGCTCTGAATGTCTCCTTTAGTATCACAAGTATCAACGGGTCAGACTGCGTGGCCTGTGCTACTGGTGACAGTAAGGAGTAATGGGATTTCTGTGCAGCACGCCGCAACCAGATGGGTATTTTACTGCTGAACATTAGGTACAAATTCCTGTCATGCACTGAGAATTCTTTTTGTTAGGAGAAGGGGTCTTTTGCTGCCAGAGCAATTACAACCCTATTGATATATCTAAGCATTTTGGTGAAAAGCCAGTGCCTGTAAAAGAGTGACTCAGGGCCACGTTGCACAATTCTACAGATGCCTTCAGGATCCTGCCACTGCTTAAGTACTGTTGCTTCTTTCTGAAGTCACATGAAGCTGAAATCAATCAAAATCTTTTAGTTAAGCCTTTTAATCTGCTGTTCAGGCTGGAGATGCCAAGAGGTGAATCAGTGCATAAAGCAGGGAAGAGAGAGAACACATACAGCAAAGCGAGGAATGCTGAGCAACAGCTCAAAGTCTTGAATCAGCTCTGAAAAAAAGACCATAAACCTAAATGAGCCTGTTGTCAAAGGGGCTTCACAGTTCAGCAAAATTTATGCAAAAAACACTGACTACCTACATCTCAGTTAATCAGAGTAGGCCCTGTTTATCATTAGTCAAAATCTTGTGAGGGGGCTTTTGTGAGCAACTTATTTCATTGGAAAGTAGGTCTAAAATGGGTCAGATCATAGATTTAAAATATATATATTTCCCTTCAAAGTTGTAAGAGAAACCATACTAATTTTCTAGGATGCTTCTTAGGAGCAAGCATTTAAAATCAGGTGAGAGGTGTCCTGTCCATGTTGTTTTGACTTGGATAATCACTGTCAAATCCAATTGTTTGGAAAAAATGTCTTATATACTTGCATATATCTCAAACTGACAGGTCTGACTCATGCAACTCTTATGAGAAATGAGATCCAGTCATGTTGAATTAACTTGAATAATACCCATAATAATCAATGTAATCTCTGGTTTTATCCTCAGCTTGGTTGTGTTGCGGGTTGAAATAAAAAACTTGCAGAAAAGTTACCTCTACACATCACCTGTGTGCTGTTCTCTGGCTCTCCATGCAGGTTCAAGCATTTCCCAGAGCAGCTTTAGGGCATGAGTCTGCTGCAAAGGAGGATCAGCCCTCAGAAAAGCCACACAGGAGCCTCTACAGCCCTTACAGAGCTGCACTCATAGAAATACTTTGAACAGAACATGGGATACATGAGGGAAGATGTGTGACAGAGTCGTGTTCTCATCTGCCTTTTGTGGAGTGTAATAGGTTACAAACCAATTGCCTGAAAGTCTCTGAAGCAAACACAGATCGTTTTTCTAGTCACTTCGTGTCCCGGCTATAAACTAAGGGGAGAGGATTCTGTCCATAAACCAAAATCTGTTTATTTAGTTTCTCTTCAATGTATAGAAATGCCACCCTGAAAAGGATATTCTTCACTGTTTGTAGGATACACCTGCATTTTTGACTGTTCAAAAAGTGTAAGTTTTGTTTGTATTTAGTCTTGGTAGACTTTTAAAAGTTAGGATAAACTTGCGCGTGTTCATGAAAACAATTCCAAGAAATGTAAAATCTAGATATGTAGCAGCCTTAGAAAAACTATTTTAGTAGTTTATACAATAGGCAAAGGTAAGATATGGATTTAGACTTACCAATTCCTCATATTACCCATGCTGTGCCAGCAATTCACAGATTACCCCATATGAACTGTGAGAAATATACATGTGAAGAGTGAGTTGATCCTCAAAATCTTGCATGGCATACAGGATGTTACAGTGGATTGTGCCATAGACTAGGATAATACTCAAAATGCTGGGAGTGTCAGAGCTATGTTTGTTAGAACAAAAAAAACCAACCATCTGAGTTCTGTTGGGAACTGACAACCTGATTGTGCCATTCTTAATACACGTATTTTATTTGGTAGAATGATACAACTGAATTTAAGCATGCAGTTGGGGGGCCTGTAAAGATAAGGCTAGATCCTCTGCAAAAACAATTTGTTTGAGTGACTAGAGACAAATAAAAATCCTTCAGCCACAGTCGCTAACAGTAGAAATGAGACTTGGAAGAAAAAAAGAGGTGATGAATATAGATTTTGGTATTCAAAGAAGATGCACACTTCATATACACTTTTACTTTCTATACAGTGTTATTTTCTGTTCAACACCATTTCTGTACTGTTTAAAAAGGCATTTCAACATACGTGCTGCATGTTAGACTCTGGAGACCACTGAGCTGATGGTATGTGCCTGTTACTGAGGGCAAAGAACAAGTTACATGTTTCAAATACAATGACATAAATAAAAGACATTCTTATAGAGAAAGAGGTTGATCGGCATTAGTTTTAAAATAAACCGGGAAATGAAGTGAGCAAGAAGGTGGGTAATGGGTTCAACATTAGCCGAAAGTCAGAGTTTGTGAAAGATTGGTTAGTACTCCTGGGAGCATAACAAAATTAGATATTATGATACCATTTAATGCAGTGAAAAAAACAAAAATGAGGACAAAACTGTAATACTTAAGATTCAGATTCTATGGGTTTTTCAGAAGCATGTACTTCTTGGGTTCATCCTGAATGTCCAGATCTAACAATCTTCAGGCAATACAACAATGGATTTGTGGTAATTAACTTCCTAGAATATCAATAAATTGGGTGTAATATATTTGATATATATTCTTAACTCTCTTACAGAAATAGAGATAGGGAACTACAGCCATGAAATTATTTCATATGTTCTGCAGCCATATCCTTTTTTTCAGCATTAATATTGGAAAATCTTAATACAGGGGCTGCCAAAGCTGTTTGAAATACATATCCATTCTCTAGCAATCCCTGCTTTAGATTTTGCAGTGCTATGATTTGAAATGCTTAACTATTTCCATTTCCTTCAACTCAGCTATAAGAAATACAGTGTATTCAGTCTCACCCTCTGGCTGCTAGGCATTGTCACAGCATTGCAATGTAAAGGTTGCAAATACTTCAAGAAGCTGATTTAATCCAGTCAAAACATACAGTTGTTTTGAATATTCTTTTAATCTCTTTGGGAAGCACTGCAATAGATTGTCTGGGGAGATAGTGGAGTCTCCATTATAAGAAATCCTTAAAAACAGACTAGACAAATACCACAGAATCATAGAATTGTGGAATAATTTAATTTGGTAGGAACGTCATCTAGCTCAAGCCTCTGTTCACAGGAGGTGCAATTTCGACTTAAGACCTGATTGTGTGGAGTCTTGACTAGCTGAGTTTTGAAGATCTCCAAGGTTGGAGACTTTGCAACCTGTGGGTAACATGTTCCAGCATTTCATCACTTCCACTGTGAAAAATTCTTCCTTATAGTCAGTGAGAATTTCTCTTATTGCAGCATATGGACTGTTGGCTCTTGTCTTCTTGCTGTGCCAAGCTGAGAAAAGTCTGGCTTTGCCTTCTCTGTAATTCATCTTTAGGTACTTGAAGACAGATATCAGGTCCTGCCATATTCTTCTCTTCTCCAGGCTGAGCAAAACCAGCTCCCTCAGCTTGTCCTCATAAATTATGTGGTCCAGCCCCCAGAATAGTTTAGTGATCCTCTGCTGGACTCTCCCATTTCTCATTCCCTCTCTCGTCAGCCCCACCTTACAAGAGGCAGATCTGGACATGACACTCCCAATGTGGCCTCAGAAATGCCTCGTAGCAATCAGCCCAATCTTTGACCTGCTGGCTATGTTCTTGCTAATGCAGCTCAGTAGTTGGTTTCATTGCTTGCAAGGGCATACTACTGACTGGTGTTAAACTTGCTGTCCACCAAGGTGCCCTGGCCTGGCTGCTTTCTGTCCAGTTTGCACCCAGCTGCTTTATTCTGTCTAGCATGGAATAGTCTTTATATATATTTATTTCTTAATTTACATATATGTATCTATAAATACAGAAATATATACACTGATTTTGACCAAATCCTTTTTTCTGGAGCTTTTTCATTGCTTTACTCATTTTCCATTCTTGCTTTACTCTTTGGTGTAGTACTGAACACAAAAGCAGATAAACCTTTCTGCTTTGTATCTAGAAGTGGGTAAACCTTTTATAGCCTCAAGTGAATAAACTCCTTTGACCCATTTTTCCCCTTGACTTGAGTGCTGTTGTGCTTTACAGTAGAATAAGATAAAAAATGGTTCATTTATTATCTGTGTGGACCTGAACCTCTTTAATTATATTTTAAATTTTATCAATCTTTTATTGAAAACCACTTTTTCCAGTAATAGATCCCCTTTTTAGCACTTACTCCTTAACAGTTCTCAGACCTTTGGAAGACCTCAGAGGGTTTCAAATTCAGTAATCAACAGCAAGTAGCAAAATGACTTGCTCTCATGTAAAGCATAGCTGAGTCACAGCAAATTTTTATCAGTGGTGGCTCTCTCCACGTTGAAGGTCTTTAAAGTCATCAGCTTTTCTAAATTGTGCTGGCAGACTATTTTTTTCTTTTGTCTAACATGCAGTGCACAATAGTCTGGGAGCTGTTTTTAAAAAGATAGCTAGGGAATGAGAAAATGGTTCTGAGCCTTCTGAGTGTTTCTTCATCATCTCATTTTTAACCTATGGAGTGGTTTTGGAGAGGTCTCCAACAGCAGATACTGGTACCAGTTCTGAAGATAGCATCTTATCGTTGTGGCACAGGTTTTTCAATTTAGATTCCCAAGAATTTGCTAGGTTTCGAGAGAACTCTTGAAGTAAGGCGGACAATGAAGGAGAAAGTCCTTGGAGATGTTTCCAAGGGCCCTAGGGGACTGAGGCCATTGCTGAAGTATCCGAATACATTATATATTCACCCCTCTAAGCTGGCGGACAGGCATGAGTTTATCAAGGGGAAGAAAGAGAGAAGGGGAAGGGTTAAGCAGCTCAATGCATATCTTCCCATGTCCACTGGAACTGCAAAGATGAATTCATTTCACGCTTGAGAGGCAGAATTGTAACAGGAGAATCTTAAATGTTTTTTACTGAGTGGCTCCTTAATCAAACACCTCCTAAAGTTCACAGAGCTACCTGCTCTGTGTTCCTATCACAGCATCGCCAGGGCTGTCATATTTTGCCTTCTGGACTGGTCAGAATGATGTGCTGTCCCCATGGTACCAGGTGTCTAATCCTACATCTGACAGTAAGTTGTCACCCCCACACAGTTACATTATGGGGTACAAATGTTGTGCTAGGGCAGTGAGGTTTTCCACTCTTTGTATGAAGAGTGTGACTAGATGACCAACCAGTTTGGCTGCCAGCTCAAACCCATCTCTGATTATTTTCTGCAGCAGATCACCAAAAAATAAGGCTAAAAGGAATCTGGAGAGAAGTCAGCCAGTTTATCTCTCTGCCTAATCCATGATGGTGGCTGTCAAATAGCTGCAATTTCTGATGAAAGTTCTTAGTTATGCCCCCCAGATCATTTGGATGAGAGATTTGCTGGAAGAGATTTTGTCTCCTTTGTGTCCTGCATGCTTTGTTTTAATTTGCCTGGAAAACAGGGCAGGGAAAAGGAAGGAGATGATGATTATTTTGTTCTGAGATAGTTGGTGTACTGCAAGGGCTCAGCCAGACCTAGGAGCCCAGAGTGTCCTGCAGTACAAACCATTTTGGACTGTATAACCAATTCTTCAGGTCTTCCACAGGTAATATATTCCTCTGCTTCACCCTGCTTACCATCAAAAAATAATTCCTGATATCCATCCCTAAATCTTGGTTACTTAAAGTTAAGACCATGACATCTTACCTCTTACCTGCAGTAAGTAAGTGATCATAATCTGCCTTCCTTTTCGATGATCTCTTAGGTCTTCTCTCAGTGTCTTTTAGACTGAACAAATTTCCTTAAATCTTCCTAACCCATGCTTGTTTGGCTGCTAAACACTCTCACAACTCCTTGTTGGTCTGTTTGTATCCATTTGCCTTTTGATGGTTGAATACAGTTCTTCAAAAAGAAGCAGCTGTCTCATTAAAAGACACAGTCATGGTATTCCTTGCTTTCTGTCTGGGTACGACATTTGAAAGCTATTTGAACAGGCTACAGTTATCTTCCTAAAAAGGGCTAAGCCGTCTCTTTTCATTGTTTGCAGGAAGTTTTGAATCATCTTTTTCTTAAATGAAACTTGCTGTAAGTTAAAACAGAAAATATGACAAATTTTAGGGGTCTCATTCAAAAGGTCAATACCCTTACCCAAATCCATTCACCAAGAAAAAAAGCAGTTTAAAACATAGTTAACAATCAAAACAATCAAAGTTAGAAAATCCTTTGACTTATTTTCACTAAAACAAAAAATGGCCATATGCCTCTGAATATTTTAATGGAAAATTTAAAAAATCTTGGCCACAAAATTAGCTCTTAAACAAATTTCAGAATTCATTCTTTAAAACATACAATACATACATTTCTATAAGAATATTATATAATTTTAAAGACTTAACATATGAATTATATACCTTTGCTAATGTCTTGGGAATTCATTTTCTTCATAGCACATCACACCCTTTGAAAAACCCTATTGCCTCCAAATGTCTGGTCATTTTCCATTGAATCAGAATAGATATTTAGAAACAGCATTTTCCCAATCCTCTGTATAATCATTAGTTAACCAAATCCCTCTTCAGCCCTAGATTCTAGACATCAGACATCAGCTGGGCTATAACAGCACTACTGCACTTTTGAGATACCGTATGTTTCTGGTTTCCTCCAATTTTTCACAAAAAACTTTTCCCATGGAGGTTGCTCCCCTACCTAACTGCCCTTTAAGTTTATTCTTCCACATTTTTGGTATTGCCTGGATGCCTTAGGTTTTGCTTTGTTTAAATAAGGGTGGCCATTTTAACCTGTTATATTCAGTGTTTAAAATTCCAGAGCAAGTGGAAATCCTTCTTCCCAGGGGCAAGGTGCGTGAGCGATACTAGCTGCTGCCAGGTTCCTGGCTGCGGGCCAGGACCTGCTGCCTTTCCTCAGGGCAGGACCGACAGCATATCGACAGCTGATGTGAGAGTAAGCAATCCAAACCAAGCAGCTCCACAGCACCTGCAGGAAGCACCTGATTGCCTCTATCTTGTGCCTGAGAGGCAGCAGTTCTTGCTGAGTTCCTGCTGGCATTCTGAATGCAGCCACTTTCTCCTCCCCCAGAGTGGGAAAATAGGTCTAAATTCACAGTGAAAGGGGTGGTATAGTATGCCACCCTATTCTGCTTCAGTCTGCATGTGGATCACACTAACAGGGAAGTGTTATACTGTACTGATTCGGTGAGTGAATCCATCTTCTCACTATACTGAGGCAAATTAGACAAAACCACTCTGAAGTCATGACACCTACATAAAACAACAATATGAAGCAGGCTGACTAACCCCAGTGAAATAACTCCGAAATCCCATCCGCAAAAGCTGGGACAGACAGGCACCCGTCAGCACTGAGGAAGAAAGAAAGCCGGCAGAGATGTTGTTCTAGCTGACACATTCCGAGATGCTACAAGGAGCAGGGCAAGACCGTTATACAAATGTTTGTGGGGATTCCATTTTTCTGCAGAAATGTGCTGAGGAGACAGTTCAAATTCACTCAGTTTCGCATATGCTTTGCTTGGAAACGTGCTTATGGAGTACATCAATGAAATGTTCATTTCCAGTCACCAGATTTAACCATTACAACACAAATTATCTGCATTATCCATTATTTTTCCCAAAAACAGCTCCTATAAGTGTAACAGCAAATCTTTCTGTATGAGCTGTATTAAGGTCAGCTGAGAGGTTACAATATTGTTAGATATAGACAAGAAAGAATTGTATTTGTAAACCATAAAATTTTGAGGGCCAAGGCATCAGGGGAGGGAGAGAAAGGGAGAGAGCACGTACTGAAGACAGCTGACAGAGGTGCCAAATGAGTAGATTTAGGTTTTCAAATATAAGAAGAGTTGGGAGACCTCTAGAGGCAAATACAGGCTGATTGAAGCATCCCTTGGGTTCTCCTCAATTTATGTGTGCTCTCTCTGGTGGTTTCCACACTGCCCATAGCAGGACAGAGAGTAGTTGTGGGTCAGGAATCACAAAGCATCTTCATGTAGGGATTGGGCCATGAACAAATAAGCTTCTCTCTCTTAATTCCTAACTTTCCAAGAGCTTCTCTTCCATTGCTAGCACACTGTTTTGGTCTATTTCAAGCAGTTCCAAAGGACATTAGGGGAAGAGAAGTGCATAAAGATGATTAAGAACAAAAGAATTCAAATACAATGACAAAAACATGCCAGAGGCGTCTTATAAAAAATGAAGGGTGAAGAGTTTCCAATCTATGAGTGCCAAACTGGAAAAAACAAACAAACATTTATTTTAAAACTTCACCAAAATCTACAAAATAGGTGTTGAAAGTAGAATCATTAAAGGAATTTTAGGGTCCTGGAGCGGGACTTATCCAGGATCCCTTATTGCATGTCCAGATTAGGAACTTCAGAGTGGTGAGCCAGAGCAGAAAAGAAGATAAACAGGGAGCCACTTTCTTCAGTGTGAAACAGCCCTTAACTGGCTAGTGGGAAAATACAGACAACTGGGATGATTGTCAAATGATTGTCTGTCAGGAATCTTTTTAAGAGTTGCAGGGAAATGCAACCCATGTATCCATGTACTCAGATTCCACTCCTGAGCCTTTTGCATAAAGGAGTGATACTGCCTTTGCTTCCAAGAGCATAAAACCTTTTGGAGGAAGAAGCAGATCCAAGATGTCAGACTCCTAGGTTAGGTTGATACATCTTCCTGAGAACTTTTAAACCCATATCTGGCATCACTTTTATTCTCTGCTCAATCATTGAATCAGGAAGTAACCAAATTCCTAGAACACCCGGCAATGGATGGGAAAATCTGCATTCTCGTCAATGCTCTAACGAATAAATGATATTTTAAAATGTAGCAGTTATTTACTCAGTTTCCAAGCAATAATGAAAGAACATGATTTTTCAAGCAATTTGCTTTTTAAAGCTCTTGATGCATTCACTGTCCAGCCACAGTCTGCTATAACTGCAGACAGCACTCCAATTAATGCTCAGACTTTGCACTATTCAGATCCCAGATGTTTCGTGAAAACATGGAAGAGACCATTAGTGGCCAATGTGCAAAATGCTGTTTAAATAGATTGCTAAGCATTATCTAGAAACTCCCTGAGAGCAGCAAGGAGATGATGTCATTCTCCAGAGGCAGCAGAAAACATCTTTAATAGTGATTTACGTGCTACAGAAATTTGGCAGCGTGGAGTGAAAGAGATTGATTTTATAAACAGAAAAAGGATGTTCTCCCAAATTTGGCAACAAACAAGGTAAAGGGAAAGGGGAAAAACCCACGATAAATAGTTGCAAGAAATTAATTTAGTTCTAAAAGGTACATCCAGTGGTCTAAAGTTGTGTGGAAGACTATACACATTTCAAAACTTTGGTGTACAAGACCATGTGCAATAATGTCATAATATTTGACTCCAATTTGCCTTATAAATACTGTATAGCTTATGTTCTGCTAGAGAGGCAGTAATGATGAGGAGCAGTGAAGATGACTTACAGTTATTCTGAGTCTAGCATAACCCCCTTGGAGAGCAGAGGAGTCCCCAGAAGTGACTGAGCAGGCTGAGATTGGGCAGCCTTCTGGGCCAAGGCAGACACGGGCTAGGAAAGACTGGAAGCAGAAGGCCAGTAGCAACTCTGCACAAATGTGCCAAAGTGACACAGAGAAAGAGATTTTCTCTGGGCTCAGAAAGAGCTCAGTGCAGTTTGTTGAACCTGTGAACTACGAATAAGGACTGGAAGAAAGGACTCAACCTTGAGGACACAACTGACAGTGAGGAGATTTATTTTCAACCTTTCTGTTTAATGCCTCACCCAGCACATCAATATCTGCCCTACCTGAAGAAGAAGCTTTCCCTACTTATTCTACTCAAGTCTTTTGTGACCAGCAAAACACAGCTGTAGGGATTGGAAACCTGTGGGGTCATCTGGGCATCTTTAATGCAAGAAGAAGAGGACAGTTTTATCCCAAGGTGCTGGAAAAGTCATGTCCTGCCACACTCTGAAACATATGAGTCTAAGATATAGGTGACAGTAATCTCCTGCTGTTGAAAAATCAAGAGGGTAAATCAGAAACAACATTAACTGGAACTTTACAGAACTGTTGGGTAAGAAAATAACTAAGCAATATGGGAGACAGACCTCTGTTCTCAATTTCAGCATCTCTTCAACCATGGGCATTGATAGACAAAGAGTGAAGAAGCAGCAAGAAAAAGGGAGAGCAGAGAAAGTTGATGTACAACCAGAATGGAGCACACATGTAAACATGTCCTGTTTGGTCAGTACGTAGACATTGAGAATGGGTAGAATATACTTGCTTCAGATGATATCTTTAATGAATTTATTGCTAACTTATCAAAATCTTCTCTGTAGCATGAGAGAAGGAGGTTTCCATTCTTCCATGGAGGTTTATAGTTTATTCCAATTTGATTCTTCTTTCAAAAGCACAAGTATAATCTCTCACATATGCGCAGACCATATACTAACTTTCAACTCCTGTCTCCAAATCTTGAAGACAGGAGTTTGCATCAGTGAAATGGTCATGATAGCTGAAGACTACTAAATTAATGTGTTCTTCCCAGGCACAAAATTTTAACTGAAATTCTTTCACAGCTCCCTGGAAAACTCAGCCTAAGGCAGGGGTGAATAGGTACTCACCTAGCAAGGAAAGTTTCAACGTAGATATTTAAGGAAGAGCAAAGGAGTTGGGATCTAAAAGCATGGTTCCAATACAGAGTTAGCTATTAGCTCTATCTACAAAAACTTCTTAGATGCCATTAATGTGAAAAGCAAAATTGCACTCTTACTTGGGAGAGTACTAATACAATATGAAATTGGATAAACTGGCTTTTAAAAATCTATCAAGTAAGTTGGCTTGCAGGAAGAATGTGCTAAAAGAATGCCAGGTGTATTGTTCAGAATTTGACCCTGCTGTTCAAGAGGGAATTTTAGAAGTACAACATCTGCCATCAAAGCGGAGAAAAGGAGGAAGAAAGTAAGACTCAACAGAAGGGGGAAAAGGCTATAAATAAGCAAAGAATAACAATCCATAGCTAGAGATCTACTATGAAAAGCAAGAAAAAAATCCCAAATGGATTTTTATTCTGAAGCTGTTCTTGCTCAAACAGCTTTTACACAAGCATAGATGGTAGTAGTAGAATAGAAATGACATGCCCTGTCACTGAAGCCAACAGGACGCCTACAAAGAGACACTAGCAGACAGAAAGCTAAGGCAAAATTTAACATGCAATCGCTCCACCAAGCTAGTGTCTTAGTGACATTTTAGTGTGTGCAGAGAATGCCTTTGTGCCAGATAACTTATTGTGCTTTGAAAACAGAGAGAACTGTCTTGCCTTTTGCATAGTCTAAATGAGCCTTGGAGGAAATCATTATGTCTAAAGTAAGAAGTCAATATTCAGCAGAACAGCTACTTGAGATGGACTTCCCTGCATAAGAGGCCCAAAGAGTCGAATTCCAGGCAGCACCACACATCATCATGTCTCTTAGAAATTATGAAAAAAAAAGTGTTTCAATTTCATGCCAAAGTTATGAAGCAACGAAATGGTAACTGATTAATATATTCTGTTCCCAGTGAACTCAGGGTTAGACTGGGCATGGGCTTCAGGGGAATCAGGACTGGAGAGACTGGCTGTACAACCGTAGTTTGAGATCTGGTAGTAAGTTACAAGTGTCATCATTGATACGATCCCTAGTTCTATTATCTTGAGAAAAAAAGGAAGCATCATTTAATTCAACTAAATGAACTTTCATGCTGCACTAGCTTTATATCAAGCCTAAAAAATGCTCATTCATTTTGGAATATACAATTCTAAAGCAATATTTTATTGTAAAATGTCTTGGAAATCTTCAAATACCATTAAAGCCAGCTGGCTGAGGCACTGGGAACTGTGATTTTCTTGTATTTTGGGGCTGGGTTTTCTTGCTTGCTTGGTTGGTTTGGCTTTTTTTCACAAATATACACCTAAAATATTCAATTCAAAAAACTTGAAAAGAAAACAAGTCCTAGTGGACTTTGTACTAGGCTACAATACCTACAAAATTACAAAATTCCATCAACCTAGATGGTGGGGCAGGGCAAGGAGAACAAGATTTCTCTCCTCCCCAGTCTTCCTTCTCAATGTGTTATTTTGTCCAGTTCCTCATCCTCTATTCATATTCTTCACAAATTATGAAATTAGCAACTTCAATACTTGTTTACTACAACTCTTCTTTCAGTTACATAGCTAACTAGCTAACTAGTTAGCTAGTAAAGCATGTATGAAGTTCGTCTAAACACTCACCAGCAAGTTGGTAAGATATATCCAGTTTCATATAAAAAACTTCAACCAACTTTATTTGTCATCTGTTTCCTAGAAATAGCAATATCACTACTCAAAAGTATAGCAAAATTCTGCTCAACATTTCTGTATTCCTCTCTTCATTCTCCTCTACAGATAAAAGGAACTGCAGAAGTTATGTTCTTGAGCAAACATTGTCAGTAGGGTACTCAAATCTATTTTTAGGCAACCAAATAAGTGCCCTGTTTTTCAGAGGTTATCTAGCCTTGATGTCAATGAAAGTTTCACTGTCATCTTTTACTAACGTATCCCAGTTAGATGTTTTTCATTTTGCTCCACCAGGCTGATGGCTACATCCTTCTGGGGCACTTTGTATTTGAAGAACATCCTTCTTGTAACAGTTGCTGAATCAAAAGATAATCTCCTGCCCCAAATGTTGTGAACTCAGAGTAAAAAATCCTTTCCAACAGACCATAGACATGGTCCCACTATACAGATCTGCAATATCTGGATTTCTTTATTGGCTGAACTAAACACATTGTTACAGTAAGGGAATTCATCTTGATATAATGGCCTTGCTCTGGGCACAAAGATCTCTAGCAGCTTCATAACTGCTACAAAAAGAAAAAGATAAATCAAACAAAATCTGTAGTCCCCTCTCCTAAACATTTCTGCATCTCAACCTTGTCCTGAAAAAAATCAAAACTTAAAGCAACAGCAGCAAAAAGAGCAGAGTCCTTTACCTTACAGGAAAAAGCTTTCTTGAATCTTGAACAGCTAAAATAATATCTCATGAACAATTTGTAGGCTGTACTGGAAAGTAAAATGAACTTACAGTAACAATTTCAGCCCACTGAACGTCATGTGCCTATTGTTATAAAATGACATATATGATAGTGGTGATGTGTGACTGAAGTTATTTTGGAAAGAAGGGAATTCTATCCTGTCTGACTTTCCTTGGAAGGGATTGGAAACACCTTTAAATTCATTTGCTAGGCCTGAAACACATTTCATGCCACACACCATCTGCTACTCTTGCAGGGCACTGTAAATAGCAACACTGTTAGAAAGAATGAAAATCACAAATGCTTCAGTTTTTATTATGGTTTAATAAATATGGAAACAATTTTAGTGTTAAACACTTTATTTGGGTATTAAGAGTTACTGACCATCAGTTTCCAACTCAGTTTCTAGGGACCAGATCTTGTAGAGGCATGTGGTGAGCCACTTTCCATGCCTCAAAAAAAATCGTTAATCATCACCCAATACTGAAATCTGGATGAGTAAATCACTAGGAAACATAATCTCCGAGCCTGCAACCAGGTACAAGCAAAGCGAGTTCAATGATGTTACATTCAGATAAATGATGTCGACCTGCACAAACAGTCAGGATTTGCATTGGATGGACATGCATTCATACTGGTCCCACCACATCCCGGTTGTGGTCCTTGGAATTCACCCTCTTTAAAAAGAGTGTATGGAAATTATAACTATTGAATTCATACTGTGTGCTCAAACTGGGACTAGAAATTTTAAGCACATCTCTTTCAAATTTTCTTCTGTGATTTGCAGCCTCCTTTGAGTATTCAGCTATCACTGATCACATTTAGCTTGTGTTCACGTATCAGTTGGTGAGATTTAACCGGACAACAAATGAATCAATAATATTGCTAGAATAAAGATGCAGCTGTGTACACCTGTGTGCCTGAGTGTTGCGGAGAGAGGTGAGAGTCCCTGGTATGCTAGCTGCCTGAATTTGAATGATTTTCACACTCCTTTGTAAAACTGCAAGTTAAGTGATAGAAATCAGGCTATGATGAATTTGAAAAGATGAACCTTGTTAAACCCCTATGAGGTGAAGCACAGCTCAGAACATAACAGTACTGAAAATCATGCCGTATTTTTATTTTTAGTACATGGCAGCAAAATGTAACAGTTTAAAAGAGATTTCAGTTTAAAAAAATGCATTAAAAACACATCACACAGGAAGTTATGGCAGAAAATTTATTTTCCAAATGCAATTTATTGGCTGACATTTGTTATTTATGTACAAATTTCAGATTTTTCACTTACTGGTATCTGAAAAAAAAAATCTTTAATTTTTTTTCCAAATTTCTTCTACAGCCAAGGTCCAGAACTCAAATAGAAAAGACATTGTGGGCCAAGACTGAAATGCATTTGCAGCCCTCTGAGTGAAAACTTCCAATACTCTTGCTTCTCAATATATGGCAATAGCTAAAATGACAGCTTTGGACTTAGAAAGGTGACAGCTCCTGCACCTTCTCCCTTTCCAACATAATTATTTTTTCCTTTGGAATAACAGTGTGTTCAAAAACAGAACACAGAGGAATATTTTAGACATGACTACCTGCAAAGACTTCATTATGATAAGAACTAAGGAGAGGGTTGTGCCTCAAAGCCATAAAATATAACTAGAATGGGAATAGAAAAAGTGCCAGAGAAAATGAGGTTCCTCTGGGAGATCTTGTTACATTTTAATGTCTGGAAGCTCTGCCTACAGCCAGACACCTCTCTGCACTGTGTCTCTATATCTGTTTTAATTGGCTGAAGAAGGACCAGCCTTACGGTGCTTTTTCAGAAATACAGGACCGATCTAGGAGCTCTGCATGTCATTTCATTTATGTATCAGGAGAAAAGGAGATGCAATTAAGGTAGACCTCAGAGGCACAGGTAGGACTGCCATACAAAGTGAATCATTAGGTTCAGATGAAGGTGAGCAAGATTTTTACGCTCAGACATTTCCCTCAAGACTTGTTTTCTGTGATTTGCAGCTCGCTCTGAGCATCTGACCCGCAGTGACCATGTTTATTTTCTGTTAAAAGTTTGGCTGGTGATATTTAAATGGGCAGCTGTTACAGGAAAACCAGTGTTAAAGACAGTCAATCAATAACATCACTGGAATAAATATGTACCTGTGCTTGTGTGCAGGTGTGAAGAGAAATGAGAGGAGAATAACACTGAAAATGGGAAGGTGAAAGTTTGTTATGTGAATCAACATGATAAGCATACATCTTGTCGCTGTGTTGCTTTCCTGCTAGTTCCCTTTTCCAGGCTAGTGTTTGTCCACAGTGCATGCAATATCCTACTTGTTCTGTCATCAGAACATAAATTTAGGTCCTTCAAGATGAAAACATTCTCAACCTACTGTCTTTAATATGTGCTGTATATTTACAGATTTACTCAAAATTATGCTCCGCATTCCTTACAGAAAGGTTAGCTATAAAAGTAGTAGCTGATCCTCTCATGCTAATCAAACTTTCTAGACTAACACGGGTTATAATTATGATGCTGGATGAAATGCTGAAAATTAGTCCCTGTTCCATAGATTCCTTATAGACTGCAGAGTCAAGAAGAAGCAAAGACTACAAGGGAATACAGACGTATCTGCTCAAAACCATCTGAACTTTTGCCTCTTCAACTCAGCTGCACTGTCTCCCAATATTGAATAAAGGTGGTTACCGATTTGAAATGAATTCTGCCAATTTCATCTTTACTTAAAGAGCTAGGAAAAAAATCCATTAGATTTCTTCTCTAATGTGTCTTTGCGATATTGATAATCAACCATAAAGGCAGCTGTCCTGTACTATACTCCCAGCTTTCCTGTACTATACTCCCAGCTTTCCTGTACTATATATTATGGCAAACTATGTATAAGGCATCTCCCTTCACACTACTCAAGTACATGCATGCATATATAGTCCTAAGACTCTGGTAGGCATTTTATTGGTCAGACACAGTAGTGTCTCCCTCTAATGATTGCGATTAATGCCTCCATCCTGTAAACATTTCTGTACCTGAGTAACTCTATGTCAGTCACTCCTCCTGCTGCAGGAGAACTTTAACACCCAACTAAGGAAATTCTTATGTACCACTTGTTTGGAGGGGCAGGACTTTATTTTAGGCATGTCAGACTGAGTGACAAACTAATGATGATAATGAGAATGATTAAGACTATACTTACTGTCAAGAGCTGGGGTTTAGTCAGTTATGTGCCCACTACAGTTACATTTTCCAGGCAATGTGACTTTTTAAAATAATGTGCTGGTCAAACTTACAGACATAAAAATTTCTGTCTAGCAGAATAAAGATTTGAGGTAAAATTCACCTTTGTTCACAGAACCAATATAAGCTTATAGCACTGCTTTAATTTTACTTAAAACATTTTGAGGGGATAAGTAAAGCCCAAATGATACACAGGGCCTGGGCCATCCTTACAAAGATATGAAATTTTATCTGTATAAATGTACATAGATGAGCCTTGAGTATTAATAGATTCTTGCATTGCCTGTAACTCCAAATAATGTGAAATTTCTCATATTAAAAATACACTAGAGAATCAATTAATGTAAAGGTTATGTTGATGGGACCTTGCAAGTATGTTTGATTTATGAAATATGTCCGCTGGTGGTTTGTAGAAATTTCATAGGGCTCTTGGAATAGTTTCCAGAGAAGATTTGTATAATCTACAATATTTTATGATTTATATACAGTACATACACCAGGGAAGACATTTCTAGCAGCTGCCAGTTCATTCAATTCTGAAAAGCTCTTCTTTTTGATGCGTGGCTGAGGTTCTCTCTGGAATCATGTACAGCTAAGCACTCACTTAGCGATGCCCAGGGTATCAGCTTCCAAGCGAAGCTCCAAAATACCTGCTGATTCTGGATAAATCAGGTGCTCGCTCTTTGGAAACATTCCCATTGCCTAGGTTTTCATTATTGTGTTTGCTTTCCCTTCCTTCCTCTGTATGGAGCAAGCAAAGCCCACTGTGTTTCTGCGACCAATATGTATAATTACTGAGTGCTCTACTAATGAAAGCATATATTGCTAACTCCTAAATTAAAATAGTCTCTTCTATATCAAAAATTGAATTCAGTATAAATACTAATAACTGAAATTTCTATATCAGCAAATCCATTCATTTTTCCTTGTTCTTTGAAAATATAAATACAACTAATGTTCCTGTATTTTTCATTTCCTATTTTTTGCTTTTGTTTTTCCTAATTACTGATTGAAGGGGTTTTTTCATTAAAAAAAAAATTTCTCTTTTGGAGGCATATGTCTCTTTTTTGTCTCACTCCAAAATGTTTTGGAGATCCTGTAAGAATGTTCTGAGACATGAACTGAAGAATCAATACTTGGTTAGATTAAATAACATAAAGTAAAACTAGAAATTTAAGCAAGGGGGAAAATGTAATACCTATGTTTTGTTGTAAATTAAGAAACTGATTGAAATCATTGTACAGTAAACAACTGATTGAAATAAATCTATTCTGACATTAAGACAATTTGTACATCATTCTAATGATATGTTTGATGTTGGATAAACACGCAAGTCTTGATTTTCAGGTTTCTAAAAACAAAGCTAACATAAAATTAAACACAATCTGTTAATTTTGAAAAGTGCTGTCTTAACCAGTTACTTCTTGGATGACTTGATGGCTTCTGAGATTAGAAATAAAACACAGAGAGAATTCCCATCACTGAGTTGTTTGGGACCCAGATATGATGTTCTCCTGACACTTCCACTAGGTTGTTTCCCAATCATGCCGTCTCTTCTCTTTAGAATATTTCTAAAAATAAACACTCTTGTGTGTCCGAATCATTAGAGGAATTGTCCAGACATGCAGTCTTTTCCACTTCTCTCTCATCCTTTATTTAAACTTTCTCTTTGGGTCTCTCTAACATGTATTAATTCTATCGAATCTCCAAAAATGCTGTTCCTGAAATCTTATTTCTCCATCCTGCTTAACTTACTTGGGAGAACTAGAGCTTCAAGTTGGAAGTGGTTTCACAGAGGCTACAATGGCAGCAGAAATAACATTTACATTGTAGCTTAAGGCATGTGAGAAATTTGCAGTATTTTGCCCCACAGGAAGTTGCTTCACCTATTACAGAATTTCAAATACGGGTAAGACCAATGACTGTTATTGTCTCTGTATTTGCTGAGAAAAGGAACATATGGGAAACATATCTTTAAAGATGTCTTGTATTGTGTTATGCCCTGACTCATTTACGCCATGCTAACCTGCTAGAACTAGGGGTCTAAGCGAGGCAGTATATCAGAGCCTGAGATTCCTGAATAACTCACATACTGTGCCTCATTTTGAATATCCCGGTTCTGCTCTTCTGGTTTTACACCTCCGCATTGATCAAATGTACTCACACACCTTCCTGTAACAATTCCCTAATTTACATTTGTCTCTTATGGCACAGCACTCTTCTGTTCCCCCAGTAATCCTAGTCTAAGTTGTTTATATACCTTCCGGCCATTTCAGCATTTCTATACTTCTCCTGATGGTTGCCTTTCATGTTTGGAATGGACTTCTTCAACTGGCAGTAGCTTCATAAAGCTGTTTACTTGTAATTCTTCAAATCCCTAATTCCAGAGTGACCTCTTTTTCTGAAAATTAAAAGAAGTTATCCAGTTAGGGGTGCATGGCCTGAACAGCAGCTATACCCACTCCGTGAATTTCCTTCTGGCAGAGCTGACATTTACAGGCATGCAGGGCTAGGAAGCCTGCACTGCTGCTGATAGTGCTGTAACTATTCTCAGAGTTTTCAATCAAGTCACTTCGAGGAGTGCAAAGTCATGATTGCGAAGTTGTATGCAAAAGAATTAAATATTCCCATGGATGTCTTAATAGGTCTGATCTAACCTGTGCTGAAGCTAATTGCAAATTCCCATTCTTTTCACCCTGGACTGGATTAGGCTGAATTTATTACCATTTTTGTTTAAATGTTGTCTTTTACTCCTTCCATTTTGTTGTCCAAATTAAGAATGTAGCCCTTACTCAGATGCATTATTTATAATGTGTTTATCAAAGGGTACAGCATGCCTACATGGCCTTCTGGAGACAGCTCAATGCTCACTCTTCCTGTGCTTCAAGCAAACAAATCCTTATCTGAAGATACTGTGCTCCAGGTAGTCCCTATGGGGTGCACCATACCACGTAGGAAAGATATACAAATTATGACAGGAAATAGTTCACCTCCAAACAGCTCGCTAATGCAGGCGTCTGCAAAAGACTGTGGAAATATTGCTGCCCAATTCATGGAAAGTCTATAGGTCCAGCTGGGATTTTCAAATTCTGCACCTGAGAAACAAAATTAGGACAGTGCCTCTTTCACAAGTGGCATCCTTACTTGTAATACCATTAAAGGCAGTGTCATGGTTTTAGCTGGGATAGTTAATTTCCTTCACTGTAGCTGGTATAGTGCTGCGTTTTGGACTTAGTATGAAAATAATGTTGATAACACTCTAATGTTTTAGTTGTTGCTAGGTAGTGCTTACACTAGTCAAGGACTTTTCCAGCTTCCCATGCTCTGCCAGGTGCACAAGAAGCCGGGAGGGGAGGGGGCACATCCAAGAGAGCTGATCCGAATTGGCCAAAGGGATATTCCATATCATGTGACGTCATGCCCAGTATATTAACCAGGGGGAGTTGGCCGGGGGAAGCAGTGATCGTGGCTTGGGGACTGGCAGTGTCGGTTGGCGGGTGGTGAGCGGTTGCAGCACTTGTGGTTTGGTTTTTTTTCTTTCTTCTGAGGTTTCATCTCTCTCTCTCGTTATTTTCCTTTTCATTATATTATTATTATTATTGCTGTTTTATTTTAATTATTAAACTGTTCTTATCTCAACTAGCAAGTTTTCTTACTTTGGCCCTTCCGATTCTCTCCCCCATCCCACAGGGGTGGGGGGAGTGAGTGAGCGGCTGTGTGGTGCTTAGCTGCTGCCTGGGACTAAACCACGACAGGCAGATAAAATATATTTGGGAAAAAAAAGATGGTGTAAACAAGACAAACTACAGAAATGCACAACTTCACATACTATATGGGAAAAAGTTTTCCTTCATAACAGAATGAAATCACTGAAATCTTGGAATCAGGTTTTGACTTAACTTTTCACATACGAAGCAACACCAGAATCTCACAGCATGTAACAGTAGCTCAGCCACCTCTTTTGTGCAGAAGCCAGAGTGTTGCAATGACTCCTGAGCACAAACAGAAATAAAACCATTAAGGTACAGTTAATAATAATTTTCCAGTGGTTATTTATGGGCCTGATCAGTATTTCACACGCACGCCAAATAGTAACTACTCATGCTTGCAGTCCCATGGGGCACAATGGAATTGCTTATAGCAGAACAAATCAGAAAGTGTTGCTTCTGTGTGCAAGGTAATGGTTAACAAAATGGGAGTTTATAAAAAAAAACCACCCAAACCTTAGAAAAGCTATTTCCAGATTATGGGATGACAGATTTATACTTCAGCAGATGAACACTACTCAGTAAGAAAACAGAGAAACAAAAATCTGTTTTGAAATAAGTATAAAAACAGTCATTGAGAATGTGACGCTTTCCAATCATAGAATGAACAGCATTAGCCAGACAACACAGAAAAACCCTGAACGGGTGGACCATGGAAGAAACCACTGGTAAACAGACCATCACCTACCTTCATGTACTTCAGCTGCTTTCTGTATCTTTTAAAGCAATCTGTACTCATTTGGTGACCCATCCACTCACCCCCCCCGCCAAAAAAAAAAACAAACCCAAAACAAAACCACCCAAAAAAACCAAACAAAAAAACCTCTGGAAAAGAAAATATTCCAGGCTATGAGATATGAAAAAAGCTTTCTATTTTTCCTCTTTGAACTCATGGCTGCAATGACAGGAAGAGGGATTTTGCTGCTCTCCCTAGGCTTCAGCTTTGGGTTTTGCTTCTCAGCAGTTCCTCTTCCACAAACATCTCAAGCACTTTGAACCATGACTCACCTGAGCACACCTAAGGGCAGCTGGAGTAGGAGAGGGACACGACTGTGGCTGGTCTGTAGGGGTGCTGCTCCGTGGCTCCAGACCTAGTGCAGCTAAAGAAAACCTCCCCTAACTTTGCTGTTCCTGCCAGAGAAAGCTGTGAACCGTGAAGTAATTGTGGCATTATGACAGCTCATAAAAGCAGTTCCTACTGGTTCTCCTTGCTCTCTCCACAAGAGTAAAGGGTGAAACCTACAGTGAAAGTTTAAATCTTAAAGGGATGATGATTTACATCAGCATTATTTGAGTGTCTCATCTTTTATTATAAGTCTCCTCCTGCCCCCCCATCTCCCCACCCCAATATAGCCGAAGGAGGACAAATTTCTTTGATGGTACTATCTAGATGCAGCCTTTTAGACAGCTGGTGGAAAAAGTGGCAAGAAGTTCCTTTTTCTTGGAAATTGGTGCGTGCGCAGCCCAGCGCTGCCTCTTCAGCTCTAAGCTCCCTTGCTCCTCTCCCTCCCTCCTCAGCATGGCCCGAGCTATGTGGAAGCAGGCAGAAAGGCAGCCGGCTGGGTTTGCAGGCAGGTTTTTATGAGAAGGGCAAGCTGCAAAATTTGACTGTAGTCTGTAAAGCGGTAGGTGGAAGAAAACCACTTGAGAACCACTTCAATAGGAGCTAACTTTCCATTCAGAAGTAAGCCAAGACGACTTAAAAGGCGGCATCAAAGTTCCTTTTATTTGATGGCAGAAACGTCCTTCGCGCAGAGAGACTAAAGCAGCAAGCAATTCTTAGCCGGATGGCGGTACCTTGTTAGCAAGTTTGTTTGCCTCCTGACTCCATCTGCTGGGAAGACACCTTACTACCTGCTGTCCGCACTGCCACGTTTGGCAGGAGCGCAGAGGTGAATCACCGTGCATTCGCTCACTCGCGCAGCCTTACTGTGGCTCTCTGGATATTTAAATATTGGGCAGCTTGGGGCAGTCACAGCAGAGAAGAAGTCCTCCCCTGCAACACTTCGTGCACAATCACTCGACGCCCTCCCGCAACGTGTGTGTGTGGGGGGGGGTGGGGGGTGTTGGCTCAGTTGCCCCCGGCTGCCCGCGTAGCGGGGGCTGCTCTTCCGAGGAGACCCGAGGCGCTCAGAACAGGGTCTTCTCGGTCTCTCCCTTTCGTTTTAAAGCGCTTACATAACTTCTGGAGCAGAAAACGGGAATTTAGATGACTTTGCCGTCCGGTGAATGCTGCGGCCACCCCGTGTTGGTCTCCCCCGGCTCGGCGGACGGTAGGTAAATGCTTCACGCCAGCTGGAGGAGCAGCGGGCGAGCGGGGGCAGGCGGGAGGGCGCGGGGCCGCGTCCCGCGGGCGGGCAGGGCCCCCCGGCGGCCCGGGCTCCGCTGCCGCGCCCTCCCGCCCCGGTGCCCGAGCGGCGGGGTCTCGCCCTCCGCCTCCCCGGCCTTCATCCCCCGAGAGGCGCCCGCAGCGGGACCGGGACGCTGGCGCGGGCCAGAGGAACTTCGCCGAGAGGAGGAGGAGGGTGGCGGCGCTCCGGCCGGGCCCCTGGGCGCGCGGAGCCCGCGCTCCGACGACGAGCCGGCGCTGAGGGGAGCGGGGCGGCCTGAGGCGACGCGCCCTCATGGCGGGCAGCGCCCGGCCGGCGGCGGCCCGGGGACCGCCAGCCCCGCACGGGGGGCGCAGCCGGGACAAAGGGCCTCCGGCCGCGGGCAGCCGCGCTGGAGCTGGCGGGGCCGAGCGGGGGGACGCGCCCCTGGCCGCACCGGGCGGGCGGCGCCCCCCCCCCGCCCTCCGCGCGGCGCGGCCCCCGCCTCAGGCGGCGCGGCGGGAGCGGAGCGCGGCCCGCCGCGCCTCGCCGCCCCCGCCCCGCCGGCAGCAGGCGGCCGGGAGCGGCGGGGAGGCGGGCGCGGGGGAGGCGCCGCCGCCGCCGGGCGCTCTCCGTCCGCCCCGCACCGACGTCGGCGCGAAGCCCGGGCGGAGCGGGGAGTGGGCGCGTCGCGGGCGAGAGGAGGCAGATGCTTCCCGAGGCACGGCCCCGCCGCAGGGGCTCGGCCCTGGCCAGCGCCTGCCCGTGCGCCGGCTGAGGCGGCCGGCCCGCCCGCCCCCTCCGGGACGCGGGGACCCAGCGGGCGGGTGTCGCGGAGCGGACGGCGCCATGCGCCCCTCCGAGGAGTGAAGGGCCGTCCGGGCCGCGCCGGTGCGGGCGCCGAACCGCCGCCGAGGTGGCCCGAGGTGCCGGGAGGCCGGGAGAGGTGCCGCGCCAGCGCCGGGAGCGCTGCCACCGTAAGTCCCGGCAACTTCGCCGCCGCCCGCCCTTCCACCGGCGAGGGAGAGCCGCGGCGGGTCCGGCGAGCGGCGGGCAGGGGTACCCGGGGCGGGGGGGGGGGGGGGGGGGAGGGCAGGTCCCGGCTGGCAGCGCAGCCAAAAATAGGGGGAAAAACGAGGGAGGGGGTCGTGGGAGCCCTGAGCCCCAGGAGCGGCGTGTGCGGTGCCGCCCCGGAGGAAGGGGCGCGGGAGTGACCGCAGCCCCCGCCGCGGGAGCCCCGAGTTCCCACTGCGGCTGCTGCGCTGGCCGGCGGGTCGCTGCCGGTACGGTATAGAGTGTTACAGGGAGTAGCCGTTCTCCATCCTGAGAGTACGGGGCTTTTAAATGACACCTGAGTCACCGGTCCGTGCTTCTCATTCATGCCAGATGCTGTTTCCGTGTTATTTTTCATCTGCTGGACCGCTATTTGTACTTTCTTTGTCATTTGACACCGCAAATGTAAAAACATGAGTAGGTTTCAGAATATTGCCGTTGATGACGGTAGATTGATGTATGAGACTATTTACTGGATGTGTCCAAGTACAATATAAATGCCTGCCAATTTTCTCTTTAAATTGCTATATTGATTTCATTCTTGCGGGCTCTTTGACAAGGTTAACGTAGTTGACAATTTGTAAAGAAAAGAGAAAAACTTCTGGTTTATTTTAGTTACAGAATGTCAATTGTAACCAAAACGATGAACAAAAGAAGTAATTCATAAAAAGAGTAAATAGAAAGATGTGTATCCCAAGACCTTTCCAAGTCAATATTGTTAATATCTAACAGATGCCTTCCTGCCATGCTTTTACGTACACTGGCTACCACTTGAACTTCTTAAGGATAATACAGCCTGTGATGTCCTTCCCAGGACTGTGCGCTTTCCCTGTTACAACAGAGTTAAGTAGTCTGGCTAAAGGGAGTTTAGAATGAATCAATCAAGCCATCGCATTAAAATGCCTTTGTCTTTTTGTAGGCACTGAATGAAATAAAGCTCCTGCTTCTGCTGCTTTTCCCCTCCAGTGTTCGTAGGGTGGTACTCAGACGGGCAACCCTTGTGTTTGGTCGGTGGAAGGGTCCCTATGCTGCTCTGGGGCCGAATGTATCAGCGCTGACCAGGGTAACATTTCTCTGCTACCAACAGCTCAAACTGCAGGTGGTGTCGAGCTGAAGAGGGAATTTAATTCACCACTCAGAATCCTAAGCATAATTGTCAAGTAGGTAAATTAAATACAGGAGAGCTAATATTTCCTTTTAATTTCTTCAGACATTTGACAACCTTTGCCAGTAGGTAACCTTTGCTAGGTTACCTCTCCGCTGCGCACTGTAGCTGTCATATGCTGGCTGAAAAGAAATTATCGTGAATGAACTAAAACAGTGTGTTTCAGTACCTACCGGCATGTAGTAAAGTATGCTAACTTTATAAACCTTGAGTAAATGTTGGCCCTATTAAGATCAATGGCAAAATCCCAATTAACCCCTCCAAAGAGTTGGCTTCGCCGTAGGTCTTCATTATCATTTATAGCAAGTGCCAGCCAACTTTGGTTAGAAATTCAAGTGGCAATATGTAAATTTGGCTAGTGATGGCACTTCTAACAACTCTCCATAGCACTGCTTTAGAATCACAGGTAAGGGCCACATAGGTCTTAATATTTAAAAAAATAAAAAAGCTATATCTATAATAAACTGTATTGTGCTTTCAAGAGGAGTAGGCAGTTCAGATTTGTCTTATACTCTGATTTTTACAGGCAGTTTCATCAGAATGGGTCATAAACAGGTTAGATTACAGTTTGCATATGTACCATATTTAACAGAGGTGTTCAGACAGTATGGGGGAGAATATTATTGGATTATGTTGCTTATGGCAAAGAAGTTCACAAATAAACTGCTAAATATTTGACTTACTCTAAAAATGTCAGCAAACAATTGAGCTATGTTACCGTTTAGTTCTCTGCAGCTCATAAGCTTTAATGGGAGATGAAGGAACAGAAGCATCTTTTCTGAAAACCTTGTTGAAATATTACTGAATAATATATTCACAAGGATTAGCATAATAAACTGACCAAATCCAATTTAGTGAACTTCTTCTTCTTCATGTCTACAGCAGAATGGTTTGGAGAACCATCTGAGAAAGTTGAAAATTTTCATTAAATTTGAAAACAACATTCTACAGAGTGTTTGCTGAATTGTTTTTCTTCCAGCTCTCTTCCAGATCAAGGTAGAATGGAACAATGCTTAAAAGCCAGACAGTTAGTATTATATGTTATTTTAAAATCTGTATCTATGGACCTGTAAGAAGCTAAATGGGCACTTGCAAATCCTGTTATTTAATAATATTGGCATGACCAACATAACTGCGAGTAATTTCCACTAATTTTGTATAAGTGAAAATGGAGGCAGAAAGACCATATCATGACTTAGAGTTCCTGAAAATCATTATATAGAACAAAAGACCTTTCTATATTTATTTTAAAAATTATGTATGCAAATACAGTTTTTGGGAAAATGAGCAACTAAATAATTGAGCTTACACTTGACTGAAAGTTGTGCTAGCAATTACCATGAAATTCAGTTCTGAAAATGCCCATTGGTTCTACATATTAGTAAGCAGATCAGCTCAGTTTTGTTTTATATCTGATAATTGATGTTTGGGTCCTAACTGTTGCCATTGAAGTCAATACTGAAACTCATATTAATGCTAGCACAGATCATACCTGTTCATTTTGGGGACGACCCTGTTACATGCTAAGCACTTTCAACCGCTGTTTGTGGCATCCAATCAGGTCCCTGCCTAGAACTACAAGCACAGAGTTAAATTCACTCTCTTGAAAAATTTGCGATGTAAATAGTCAGGAGAGACTGAGACATCTTGCCGAAGGCCATACAGGGGACCAACAGATGATCTTGGTCTGAAACATGAGTATTCCATACTTAACAAGGGTACACCGAGCACCTTTTAACAGTATTGAATGTTACTTGAGTCATTGATAAAGGTACCCAGAAATGAATGACCAGTGCCTTAAGGTTGTATGTTATTTCCCTCTGATCTTGTTTACTTCAGTATTAACGTCAATGTTTACTAGCAGTAGCCTGCCAAAGAACAGCACGTAATTGCATGTTGTTTGTTCTGTGCTGGTTTTTAGTCGTATACCCACTTTACATTTGATATTGCTTTTAGTCAGTTACCAACTTAGGAAGGAGTGGGTCTGGCTGCTAGAAGCCTCTGGTACCTGAGTGCAACAGAAGTACCAGGAGCAAGACATAGCCCTGTGGCCCAGTCCTGAGAAACAAAGTGCTGGTCTCTGGATGGCTGCCATGCCTACGTGACAGAGCTGCTTTGGGTACGTGAAATGACTGCTTCAGGATGAGCCCTGGGATCTCTGCATGGTACTGTGTTACAGAGGTGGTGTTTTGTGTGAGAACATGCTGCAATAGAGGTGCTGTAACAAGTGGTTCTAATGCAGAGAAAGACTAGGTGTAAATTTTTTAAAAGGTAATTCTCATTCTTCTGAAGCAGGAGAAGCAACTGCAAAAGATCACACAGCTAAATAGCACTGTTAATTTTAAAAGAGGATTTTGCTTGAAGGTCAGTAACACTATACCCTAGATATTTTGTACTGAAGGTTTTTGTTATTTTTGTTACGGTTATGCTTCCATGCATAGCTTTTGATGATGGGATTTGGCAGGTGGAAAGAATGGAGAATCTGTATGTAAGACAGTTTTTAGAACTTTCCTTCATATTGAACAAAATTTGAACTGGTTTTGCCTATGAAATGGAGAGACACACTGAATTGCTCATATGGAGAACTAGCTAATAGATGACAATGGCAGAGATATTGGCCACATCTTAGTCAATAAGCAGCGCTGCTAACAATGCTGGGCTTGGTATTCACCCAAAAGTTACAACTGAAAAATCCGTGCCTCATCCTAAAGGTGCTATTTATGGGCATGTTTCATCTGGACACCTTCTTAATCAAGATGGTATCCACAGATGTTGGAGGAGTCTTACTTCGCGTGGTCTGCTGAACAAACCAAGGACATGGTTTTGCCTCACCAGTGAGCCTGTGAGCCGTTCAGTTGGCTCCATGCTTTAGAGGTGACCGTTGGTTAAGGATATGGGTCCCCAGGGTGGGTGGGACCTGGGGGTGGTAGTTACCCTCTGGTAGAGAGCTCCATTTGACTGCCTCTGCTGGCTTGTATGGACGTATGCAAAGACATACCATTAAACCAATGAAGAAAAGAAATTTTGGTGTTCACCCATAAGGAGAAAGTGGAGTCATTGAACATGGATGATAGGAAATAGCACTGGGAATGAGAGTAGATGATGCCATGGGTATTTCCATGGTTCCCAAAGTGCCTTCTGAATTAGGATCATATGGTGGGCAGGCGAACTAGTAATGCTTTTAGCAAGTTGTATACTGAAGTGTTGTAGTCCTGAAAGGTGGGTTACTGCAAGAATCAGCTTAATCTGTGCACTTAATAAAAGACCTGGCACAAATTTGGCAGAATTGGCTGTTTACACCACAGTTTTAGTAGTGTTTTTGGAAATAAGCATGCATTTCAGTTTCAGGTGTCACATTTCAGTGTCGCAGTTTCATGTGACACTGTTTAGCAAATAATTTCCTGCTTGGTCATATCCAGCAGTGTATATAAGAACCATATCACTTTGTCTCTGTCTTTTGATGAATATTATTAACTCGTACCAAGAGTTAGATGAATAATACATTTGATAAATTTTGCAGTATTTTTGAATCTCTGGTTTCACTATGTTGTAGCAGCTCTAGCAGTATGCACTTTAAAGGAGTAGAAAGATAGAATGTATGCTTGTCGGTGGCTTTGTCATGTTAACTTTAGTTTGTGGTGTCCTCATTAGCATGGGGTAAAGCACAGTATAGAAAATTGCTGTTATTCAAAAGCAGGTGTTTGGAATGCCTTTCTTTTCCTGGATATGCTACAAAGTGCTGAACTACCCCTCCAAAATTAGAAAGCAGATTTTTATTCTGTTGTTTTGTCCTAGAAATTGGGCACTTCTGCAGGCAATGCCAAGTGAGTTCACAGGCATATTTGGAGGTTGCTTGAGTGAAGATGAATTGTGTCTTGTCTTCAGAGTTGTCTTCTCAGAACTAAGCTGACAATTAAAAATATCTCTTTTAAAAACATGAAATGCTTCTGAAAACACCTTGTTGCTATTACAAAGATGTCAAGGCTCCACGGTTAAGATTGTGCTGAGATATACTTGTAAAAGAAAAAGAAACTAAACTTCTGTTTTACTTTTTTATTAGTGACTGGAATGAGACTCCACATATGGCACTGTGTCCCTTCAAAGGTCAACTGAATTTTCTGCGTGTGGTTTTTTTATGGTGAAATATTTACTTAGTTTTCAGTGCTCGCATAACAAAAATTGCTGTAATCCGTGGCACTGGTTAGAGCTTGAGTGAGAAAGGTAATCAAAGACTGAATAAATTCACAGAGTGAATTAGCCACTTCTGTTTCTCTCAGGCAGCACTGAGGTGTGCTCTAACATGAGAAAGCTCATGTGACTGTAGCATTTCAGCTGTGATGTATGCAGATGGATGACTCCATTTCGTTTAGTTTTGATTTCCCTCCAGCTGATATCAGTAATGAGTGTTAACTGCTTAGAAAAATCACAGGTAGCTCTGCAGTTGTATTTCGTTGATAATAATATCTGGATCTTCTCTGCAGGTCGTGTGTGCCAGAGCAGTTATCTGTAGCAAATCAAGCTGTCTTGATTTAAGTGATCTGTGAAGAAGTAACGTGAGCCCCACAAGTGATTTTTCTTTTTAAATTTACCCCTGTTATGATGCAGGACCAAACTGGTGATGCTCCACACTGCCTTCAGTACAGAACCTGTTTGTGTCTCACTTTCTGTTTCCCAAGCTACATTCTTTTGTGCAGAGCTGTCACCATGTGATTTGCTCCAGCTTTCTTTCTCGATATTTGTCTCCATTCATGTAGTCTTAGTCACCTGTAGCCTTAGTTACCTGTAGCCTGTATTCTGTAGTCTCAGTTACCTGTAGCTGTGCAGCTGCTTCATCACTAGGTCCCTCTCTTACATTGCGCTCCCTTTCATCCTTGAAACATGATGGTGTAATCTGCTGTATGACAGCTAACAAGCAGATGGTAGGCATCTTTGGATGGACAAGTATGATTCCTCACAGAAGAGGAATGAATGCTGTCCCATAAAGTTACAGCTCTTTACATGTTATGGGCTGTCATCTCTCATCCATTGGAGTACAATGAACAACAAAAGATACTTGATGATCTTCAGATTGTCATGATAGTCCCTCTACAAACTATACTAGCAGCCTGAAACACCCTGTAGGTGTGAGCATTTCATACTCTTAAATATGCTGTGTGCAAACTCTTCTAGCCTTAAACACTGAAGGACAGGAGAGAGGATGTTTACACCTTTTGATGCTTACACCTTTGATTGCTTAGAGAAACTTTTTAATTTTTTCTTGGCTTTGGTAGAGGAAGGTATCTAAGACTGCTGAATTTCCTCATGTGACTAAAAGTTGGATCTCTCCTGATAAGAACTACTTCTGTTCTCACCAGTCAGTCCAGGTCCTAATGGGATCCTCATTTTCTTTTGTCTCCAAATCCCTACTCTCCAGACAATACGGAAGGTGAAAGGGTAGGTTTGCTGCTGTTATCCTCATCTGTGCTGTTGCTGCTGGGATGGAAACACTATTAAGACTGAAGGATATGGGATGCAGAAATTACATCAAAGAACAAAAAATTTAGAGAAGGAAGTGTTTTGCAGAAAAGGCAGAACCCAGAAGAAAGAGATGCTTTGAATGATATATGCACCTGTGCATTTAGTGGTAGAGATGACCTTCTGGAAAGTTATCTTACAAAAAGCCTAATTGACTAATAGACAGCACTGTCTTCCATTTATATATATTGTAGCAGGGGAAATGTTCATTTACGCTCTAATATTTAATTTTGCATATGCAGTGTATTGGTAAGACAGATCACTGGCACTGGTTTAGTCGCTTATACAGGTGTTTGAGTGGATTATTGAATTTTAACGTTTTATATTGCAACTCTTCCAGGAGCTCTTTTTCTAATAAAGGAAAATGGCAAACAGGATTAGTGTGAGGCTGATTCAAAGGGTAGTTTAGTCTGACCAGTTTAGAGCATCTCTGGTAAGCCTTTGGCTTTGCTTCAGGCAAACATAAGAACATCCACTGAGAAACCGAAGGAGTAACCCATAGACAGTGGATCATGTGCTCCTGACTGTGCAGAGATGTAGTGCTTGGAGTTTAGGAAATCCTTTTAAGCCCTGGTCTTGAGAAAGACTCAGTGATGGGGAACAAATTGCGTGCGAGGAGACTTCCTTTAGTTTTCTGAGGGCCAGTTCCCCTACTACAGACTGCTCAAGGGCTTGACTCGTTTAAGCCCTTGAGCTGTTTGCGTTACAATACAATGTTTTCCTCTGCATGCAAATATTGCCAAGTACATTTTGGGTTAAAGCAGGATCAAGTAATAAGTAATAATCATTGTTACCATATGTTCTCACAGATAAAGCAAGCCCAGTATTTTCTACTCAACTGTTTTTTATTGTATTTTTCATTTTTTTTGTCTCATGGTATTTGATAGTATATGTTTCCTAAAGACTGGAGTAATTTCAGCACTGAAAATAAAACATTTATGTTTGGATTTATAAGTGTTTAAACAGCTGATGACTTTATTGGCAATCAGACCTCTAGTGTTTTGAAGGAAATGAGTTCATCCCATGAAATGCCTAATGTAATCAGAGGTCATCACTGGAAAAGCCTGGAGGGTAGTCATTGTATAACTCTATCACTTCTCCTCTTTCACCTACTGTCCAAAATAATTCATGTCTGAGATCTACATGTAAACTAAAAATCCAAGCCCATTCCAGCATTTTCTCATTGCTGTAGCCATTTGACTTGTCTGCACAGTGATAAAAATGACACAAATTTTTGTATTTAAACCAGTCCATGGTGAAAAATGTAGCACCCTTCCCTTTAACAAGAGGAAAAGGAGTGGGGCTTAATGGCCTATAGAGCATGAGAAATTAGTACGGTTAAACCAGAAGGAGGTGTGTACGCACTGTACACAGAAAGGGTCCTGTGGAACCTTGACTATTAACTGAAGGTATCTTCATACCCTCACAAAATATTGGGACAATGTTTTATTAGTATCAAAGCCCATAACTTCTCTACTCATGTAAATAACTTGCAAGATATGGTCAGTATATTATTTACCATAATGTGGATCATCAAATATGTTACATCCATGCCACATATCAAAGCATATGTTTGATAAGAGGTTTCTTGAAGTGATGAATTGTGGTTTTTGACTCATATGTAATTCCACATGGAGAAATCACATGGGTATAACACGAAAAGGTAGTTAGTTAAGCCAATTACTTCAGTGTAGAATTTTATAAAATATATTTCAGAACTAATTTCACCATTGAAAATGTTCAGGTTTTTTCAATGAAAACAGAAACATATTGATGAATTGCAGGAATTTTTTAAAAAAATCTTGATTTTTACTATCATAAAAATACATTTGCAGAGCAGAATTTCAATTACATATAAAAGTATTTTATTTATAGTAAAATACTATTTTAATTCAGACAAAGGCACCATAATATAATAAGCATCTTGCATTCTGCAATGGGTGTGGTTTGGATGGACAAGGATGCAACAGCCTGGAGAAGATACTGGGAGAGAATGCAGCCCTTTTCACAGTGCAGACTTACAAAAAAAGAAAAGATAACTGTCTCAGTCTTCAATCTGTTGAATTTATTTGGAAAATCTTAGCCAGATAATTTTCATTGTCTCTGAAAGTCTCCTCTAGTGCAGGATATAGTGTTTGCTTATGTCCGCAAGTTCTGGTCACTCTTTTACTCTGAGGAGTTCTTGTGCTACCATGTGGTGGAAAATGGGCTTGGCAGTAGATGGTTTCTGAGTCAGGACTGAACCTTCTACCATTTGTGTAAGAACATACCCACACATGTACAGCCCTGGTCTTCCTAGGACTTTGGTCTGCAATCACGGTTTTGAGGTAGTGTAAGCCAGTTTATGCTGCCTAATTAAGAGCAGGTAGAACAAGACTAAGGCACAAAGGAGGAGCAGGAAGAGGTATAAATAGTGTGGGGTGTGGGAAAATGGGAATGGATTCAGACATGGAAGAGGGGTACTGAAACTGGGATTAGGAGTTAGTACTGAGAGCCAGTGGAGTTAGAGACGGGAAGCATTTGAGAAGCACAAGCGTGTTGGACAAGTTAGATGCTGAGGCACAAAGTGCCCTCTGAAAACCACTGGCATTTCCAGGAGGAGGCATTTAGGTTGCTAGAGCTGCGAGGTGGGAGCTAGCAGGACACCAGGGCAATAGGCTGAAGATGGACTGGAAGAGACAGAATTCCCTCCCCTCCCTTCCCTGCTAAATATACTGGAGTCATGAAGCCAGGAAAGTGAGATAGTTAAGAAGGGGAGAAACTGAAGGCAAGAGGAGGAGATTGGTACTGCAGTGGCAGAAAGCTTGGAAGGAGCTAGGTCTGACTGGGAATTGTGAATGGTGCTGAAAGAATGGAGAGTGGAAGTATGTGAGAAGCAGCAGCTAATGTCTGGGAGGAGACAGGAGTGGAACAGAAGAAGGTTCATAATGGAGGAGCTCAAGGTGAGAGAGGCAGTACCCTTGACAATGCACCAGTCATACATGACCTGGAGCCTCACCAGCCTTCTGCTGTCAGCAGATATCTGTGAAGATTTCTGGTGATGTTTTATTTTCCTTCAGGACTTAAACGTACAGGATGTCAGTCTGCCACTGCTGTGACCAATTCATCCCTGCTAACGTAGACTTTTGCAGTGGACTTTAAAGATTCTAGTCCCTTTTGTGAGCCATTTTCACCATGCATAGTTAAAACACTGGTGTACTGATCTTAAGATAATGGTGTTTCTTCTTCATGCATTTATTGTGCCAAGCTTCAGAGTGTATCATGTAGACACAGACAGAATCTGGAGAAAATTTTATGTTCCTCACACAGAAAAAGGCAAGAAGTGTACACCTGAACTTCCAGAAGGCTTCATTTAATGCACAGGTTTAGTTGATGGAATCAGTTTTTTGCTGGACTGCAGGCAAGGAAGGAGGAGGATTCTCTGTTTCTCATATTCTTTTGTACAAACAGATGAGAACATTTATAGATGTCTATAAGGGAAAACTTCTGAAGTGAACAGAAGAATTGTGGATGACGGTTGAAGCAATTTGAAGTATGTGGTTTTATCTGTTCAGGGAAGAAATCTTAGGAAAGTTGAGGACCTACTGAGTCCTTTGGTGTGAGTGAATCAGCCAGCTGTAACTGATTATAAAGACTGTTTTTGTAGAGGAGAGCGGGATTCTGGAAACTTCTAATAGGATGAGGTAAAAAAGAAATAAAAGTATGTATGTTAATGGAGGACACTTGAACACCCTAAAATGCCACTAGAATGGCTAGAGCATGAGAGATACAGAGAAGATGAGAGGACACCTCAGAAATGGTGATGACATGTAGATTATAAAAATGTGGGAGGTCAGCAGTTAGTTGTAGGCACAGTCCCAGAGAGAAGCATCAACCAGAGTTCATATTAGAAAAGAAGCATACTGCAAAGGCACAAACCCAGCAGATTGCCAGTGAGTGTGAAAGTATCATGCAATGAAAAATGAAAAGCGGGTGTTTGAGAAGGTGAATGTTAAATACTGCAAAGCAAACTGAGGAGTTCAAAGCCTTCAATCTGTGCAGCTGAAGAATGTCTCTGGGGAAAGTAGACAGCAGCAATGTTGCTGTTAAAAAAAGGATTTATAGTGGTGAGACATGGAACTTTTAAAATAAATTAAGAAGAAATAGCCATAAAAATTAGCATCAATATTGGGGTACAGTTTTTGGGACTCACTACAGGAAAAATTGAACCTGTGACACAAAACAAGGCTAGTAGGATACAAGAACTTTTATTCTATGTAGATAAAAGTCCAAGGAGACAAGTGAGTGTTCAGATATCTCTATAATAGACATTCCTGCAGAATTAACTTTGGATGTAAAGTGTAGCTATGCATTAAATTTGATAAATACATTAAGAGCAGTGAAAACTGGAAAAGGATGTAGCCTGGCAGGTCTGTCTAATACTAAGTTTCTGTGTGTGTTTGAAGACAGAGGATGTCAGCTGCTTGCTGCAAAATCTAGCTGTAAGGCAGTACCAGAAGTGCGTGCTGTACTGTGGTAACTACTATTTCCACTTTGAGCCCCTCGGCAATAAAGACATTAATTCGAAAAGTGAAGAAGCCATGGGAAAGGGTGCACTTGATGTTGGCAGTAGAGAAGAAAAATGATAGGTATTCCATGTATGCATAGATATTAGAGATCTTTAAGGTAATGAATCAGGAACAAATCAACACAAGAACAATCATGCAGTGATAGAGGAACAAAACAACCCACTCCTGCTAAATGACATCACTTCCAAGCCCTCTCCAACAAGCATATTCATTATGTTAGATGCACAATTTAGTACTGGAGAGTCAGATAGAATAAGGAGGGCAGCTAATTAATGCCTTCCAACACTTTATCCAGAAGGCAGCGTTTCAAAAATGCCTGCTGATAAGTTGTCTGTGCAGGATATGTCAAAGAGAGGCCTTGAAATAGCAGAAAATCTCACCCTCTTACCAGAGTGAATGCCATTAAAAATCAATAGTGTTAATCACATGATACTGGGGTCATTTCTAAATCACAGTCAGATGCAAATCATTAGAGAGCAGATGAATGAGAACAGTTGAGCACTGGAACATATTGCCCAGAGAGGCTGTGGAATTTCCATCCTTAGAGAAACTGAAAACTAGCCTGGATATGACCCTGAATAGAGTCATAGAATCATTTAGGTTGGAAAAGACCTCTAGGATCATCAAGTCCAACCGTCAACCCAACACTACCATGTCTCCTAAACCATGTCCCAAAGTGCCATGTCTACGCATTTTTTGAACACCTCCAGGGATGGTGACTCCACCACCTCTCTGGGCAGCCTGTTCCAGTGCCTGACCACTCTCTCAGTAAAGAAATTTTTCCTAATATCCAATGTAAACCTCCCCTGGCACCGCTTTAAGCTGTTTCCTCGCATCCTATTGCTAGGAACCAGATCTAACTTTGAAGTTAGCCCTGCTTGGAGCAGGGGGGATACTAGGTTATCTCCAGAGGTCCATTCCAGACTAGTTTTTTCTATGACTGAGGTTGTTACTGTGGTCTGGAAAGGAGGCATCCAAGCATATCTAAAAATGGGAGAAAGAAAAAAGGGCTGAAAGCACTAATCACCCCAAAGGACCTGAAACTCAGAGTAGGGGTAGCAACTTCCCTGCTAAATAGCAGAAATTATGTCAAATCTGTAAGAACTTGAAGGAGGAAGAGATTTTATTGTACAGTCCAAGAACGGCCCAAGAATTTTAGAAAATATGGACACAGTTTACCTTGAAATAAAATGAAGTGTTCCATGGGGAAATACCTCTACAGCATGTGCTGCATGAGCTGGGGACATTGCACTAGTGATATACATTTATGAAAACACAACAATACACTGTCAGCTGTCTTAAACATTTTTCCTTCCATGTGTTAGGTCTTGCTTCTTCATCCTTCATATGTATGATATGCTGAGTTACTGAGAGCAGGTAGTGAGTTTTGGAAGTCTTTCTTTGTTTAAGGAAATAAAATGCCAAGCCGTCAAAAGGAAACGCATTGACTCCTCATCTGTGGAATCATGATAATACTATCTGTCACCAAACAGCAGTAGTTTGAAGGTGAGTTAGTAGTCAATGAAGCATTTATCCTGCAGTAATGAACACCAAGGAAAAATACATGTAAAGAAATCAATAAATCTGTCTACCATGCAAGGTTTAATGTATGTACAATAAATTAAATCTACTAAATACCAGTGATAAATCACTTTTCATTGTGGGCACTGTTCATCCTTAGAAACCCAGTGAAGAAGGATTCCAATGGAAAAAGAAGTGTGAGGACAAGTAATTAAAAATTGTAGTACCTATCCCCAACAAGGCTAAATAAAGGTAACCTAAGTGGCTTCTAACTTCGGAGTTACCTTTACAATCTGTAGAGTCTTTAATCATCTGACTTTATTACATGAATTTAGTTTTGTTGATGTAATTCCAAGAGATATGTTATGTTATGTTATGTTATGTTATGTTATGTTATGTTATGTTATGTTATGTTATATATAAGGGCACCAGTGATTACAAACACAGGGACATACCATACGTTTTTGTTTAAAAGATCTTTTAACATCATTGAACACAGAGTTTTTGCTAAAAATTTCATCTGTTTGTAAAATCAAAGGTGGAAACTGAAAACAATACAGAAATTTAAAAGCCTTAGGCTGCAAATAAAAATTTCAGAAAGCTAAAGCTGATACACTTAGGATACTATTGAGAGCTAATATTAAAGTGGTCTTAATGCTGCTGAATAGTTAAAGGTCATCAATCTTAAAGAAAGTGGCAGTATGACAGCCAGTCTGTTAGCTTTCACGTTTAATGCTAGTCCATGAAGAACTCTAATTTTCTCTGTGGATCATTAGCATTAGCCTGATAAAAGAGGTTCTTCATCATCTGCTTCCTTTTAAGGTATTTTTTCAAGAGTAGATTGCACATGGTGCAAGAGAAATGAAGTGGTGCTAGGGCCTGAGTTAGCTCCTGTAACTGGAAGCACTGCCGTCCTGTCATTGACACAAGCGTGTCAGGAGCAAGTTTTTCTGTGACAGGAACTAATACAAGATAAGATCTGCTATTCAAAGTAGCTAGAATATGGGATACTGTAACATAGCAAAGATACTTGTTTACTATACTTAAGACACCGCTAGTGTTACTCACAGGTGTTCATACCTGTTGTAATGTGTGCATAACATAAAGAGAGGAATATCATACTGGTGAAATCCTGTTTGGTAACACTGACTTCCTGAAATTCTGCTGAATCCCAGACCAATGTGATTTTGTATGACAGAACTCCCAGTTAATAGTAAAAAAAAGAGAGGGATAGACTTTTGGAGAGGGAGGAAACCACTTCAGGTATTCACACATTCGTTTGAGAGAGAGATCTAGTGGAAAACTGTCTTTCCTCTTTCTCCTTGTTTAACTTATACACTGTTATTTCTTAGCAGTTTCCTCCTTCTTAATTCTGTTTGACATTTCAGCAAGGAATTATCCTCAGTCACTGGGTATGGTCAAAACATGAGGGTGGAAAGGGTGAGAAGGTGGCTTTGGTGTTCTTAAATTTGGTTAGATTTTTCTTATAATTTTATTAAAGCAGCATTTCCCAAACTATTTTCTGTAATATCCTCATCCTAAGTAAACTTAACTTTTTAGGCAAAAATAGCAAGTAAGAAGCACTGCCACACAGACAGGGGGAATGTAGTACTTCTCAAAGTACTGTACAAGCTAACTTGTGCCATGCAACTTTTCCCATGGGTAGGTAGGTAGAATTAGGGTTTTCTGTAGCTAGGAGAGACACTCTCAAAGCATGGTCTCTGTGCATGATGCAAATTCCTGTCACTCTGAAACAAGGTCCCTATCCCATCTGCTTACAGATCTTGTTTTGCCATTCTGCCTAGAGGCAATCTGGTTGGCTAATAATAATAAAAAACCCCTCTCTTTTGCATTTTTCTTCCCATAATTTCTGCCACCCTTGGGCAGCACTCTCTTTTTCAGGGATTGGGAAACAGTGTATAACGGGCATTTCCATAAACAAGTCATAATAACTTAAATCACTAGCCTGAATTAATACATTTAAATGAGTGGTTATGCAGACTGGACTTAGAGCATCTGTCCTTTTATGCCTGAAAGTAGAACGGTAAAATACAGTAAAAATGCATGACACAAAATTAATCTCCTTGGTATCTAATGAGGAGGCTGGGCTGATCTCAGGTACTCCCAGCACTGAGGCTGCGTGTGGTGGCCTCAGAAACTGTAATCCAGGGAAGCTAAACGGCAGCAGCCCTTTCAGCTTTTTCTGGCCAGCAAACATTTGGGACAGGGATGTGCCTGTTGTAGCGATGGTGCTCTGAGCTATGCCAGCTTGCTCTGGTGCCGGCAGGGGCCAGAAGTGATGTTGCCAGGCCAATGTAGCACTGAACACAGAAGACTGCATCATCGCCCTCCGGTCGCTGCCTCAGGCTGCCTCAGTGCCACTCTCAGACACGCGCACATTTGCCCACTCTCAAACCTGGCACAAATATGATTGTTTGTCCCTCCACTGTGCAGGCATGCTCTGAGATTCTTGTAATGTAATTGTTTCTTTTGAAAGTCACAGCCATGAAAGCTCTGTGAGCATGGATTTAAAGAATGGGCTTGACTCACTGATACCCAGGTGCTGGCTGAGCAGAAATCATTGTGCTGTGGTAGTAGAAGCAGGATGGTAAAAACCAGCAGAGTTCCCATGGAGTGGGCAGTAGAACAATGTGAGCAGATTCTTCTTGATGTGAGTGAGGAAGAAACTATACTGATGGATAAAAAGCTTATCTGTGCTGTTACCACATCAGTTACTGCACCAAATACTTCTTCCAATTACAAAAAAGAGGATACCCTTAGTAGTCATAGTGATACTGGTTTTAAAAACTATGTAAACCTACCCTGTGACCTGCTGTATATCACACTTTTATTAAAGCCTTAATTCTTACTTGAAAACAGTTGATTCATATGAAATCTTCTTTGTACTGTCAATGTAGTGAAGAGTGACTATAGTAAAAATGAGAATAGGACCTAATGCATAGAATTAAGGTCCCTTTGCACTAATCTGTTAGTGAAAAGGAGTCTAGAGATGGTAGGTATAAATGTAATTCATGTTTGTTTCAAAGTCTTTTAACTCTGCTGGAATAGTATAATTAGTCCCAATGGTAAATGAGAACATGGCCGTCTGTTTTCTTACTCCTCTGACTAACAAACTGCACAAGAACTATATACTTTTCTGAAGGTTTATGTTTAATCTTGAGACTTTATAAACTCATATCAATTCTGCAGGTTTCTTCTGATATTTTGTGCTCCACAGTTCCAAGGGACATTAGACATTATAAAAGTAGTTCTCTATGTGCCTCACAGTTTCCTACTAAAAGCAATATTCTCAATAAAAAGGAAACCTAATAGCTGAAGCAGAATGTACTGGCAGAACAGTTAGGTAACAGGGCTGAGATAATCTCACAAAACCAGGAAATATAAACTCAAAGCTGAAACCTCATTTGTAAATTTTCATTTTGACCACATACCAATGAGACCCTAAAGCACAGTCTGATTTTCCCCTGAAGCATGATATTAATTCCATCATGTTTGCTTGTGTGTATCTCCACATGCGTGCACGTATATTGCATCTTTTAATTGTTTTCTGTGGGAAGCCTGGCCAGTGCCTGTGAGCCTAAGGGAGGAGAATGGAAAGAAATGGTGAACAAATTGTTAAGATGCAACATTCTCATCAGGAATATAGGCACCAGAAGGGGAAGAGTTAAGAGGAAAATACAAAGAATATAATGCTCATGAAACATGGCTGTTGCTGCTGTTACTACCACAAGAGAAAAAAGGATGCCTGAGAAAGCTGGCAGAAAAAAAAAAACAAAAAACCCACAGGCTTTTGGGAAACCCTGAGCTTAAGGAGCACAGAGACTATTAATATTTTTTTTTTTTTTTTTTTTTTCAGTTTTAGGGAGCTTTCCTGCAAAGCAGGCTTTTTCAGTTTTCTCAGGCCTACTTACTTACCTCTCCAGGTCTTTTACCGGAGGTTGATGAGATGCCCAGTAGGTGGCATCCTTTTAACACAGTGCTAATGTCTCTTCAGATTTTTTTTTTTCTTAAAAGCATTTTACTGTGGAATTTAAATTGATTATTGCAGAATCGGCACATGCAGAAGTTATATTGTTGGAAGGACTTTAAGTCAAAACTCTTAAATTTGGAATCCTGAAGCTTCAAAAAAATTTGTGTTTGGGAATCTAAATGGAAGAGGGAGAGGGAGAATGCGTTTTCCCTCATTGGTTCAGAACAAGTTTCTGAGGGAGTTTACAAGAAGCTACAGCTTTACAGCACCTACTGAAACCACTTCTGTGGTTTGTAACTTAAGGACTCATTTTTGGAATATGATGATTAGGACATCATATTTACGTTTGACAATAGAGATTGTGACATCTTACTGTCTGCATTTAATTTACCTCTGTTACATCTTGTTCATTTTTGAAATGTGTGAATTTTTTTCTTCCTAAGAAATAATCCTGACAATAACTGGGGAAGTGGGTGTTATTACAAAGCCATCTCTGCTTATGTGTTTGCACGTAATTCTACATATGAATGATGCCACTGGATGTAGTTTGAATAGGCACATACTTCAAGCTGTTAGTGTTTGGCACAGGACATCAGTATCAGGTACCAGCTGTCCATTCATTTAAACCAGTACCCTGTCTGAAACCACATAAATAATTCGCAGACTGACTGCGGGTGGAAAACAAATATACGTAAAGTGTTTGAGAATGTACCGGGGATGTCTCTGCTCTGCATGAGAAAGCGGTTCTGGACATCTGTTCTTCAAATTGAAGAGCCACTGCCCAGTCTGTCTGCAGGTTAACCTTCCTTGGAGGAGAAAAGTGGCAGAACTCTGCTGCAGTTCATCATGGCTGGAAACAACCCAAAAAATCACAGCCACTGTCTAGTAATGCAGGATCTGAAATAAACATACTTGGTAGCTGAGCAAGTCTTACTAGTTCTAAAGACCACTTTGCATGGAATAGGATTGACAGATCTGCATCGAATGGAACATAGACTCTGATTTTTTGAAGCATTTTTTTACAATTGACTACTCTGAAGTTTGTGAATTACTGTGGGTATAAAGATGCCATACTGTCCTCTACTTATCTGCAATGGATCAAGTCATATCTCGAAGTCCTAGTACTGTAACAAGTCAATTATTCAGTTGAGTTGCATCAGATTGTCAGGTCACTCTGAGAAGTAAAGTTTAAAAAAATGAGGTTGAGATACTGACCCATTTTCATTCCATTATTTAAGTGAAATTTTATTCTGAATGTATATTTCACCCCAAATTGTGTGAAGGATGTTGTTTTAAGGGGTGTACAGCTCTCTAATATTCTCCATACATGCTTGCTCAGTGTTGCACTTTTGACATCTAGACCGATCAAAGAGTCCATCTCTGTAACTTCTTCCTTCCTTGTCTACTGTGCCTGAGACAATCTGTCTTTACAGAGACAAAACTCCCCCAAAAGACAAAAATAAAAAAGGTGGTGCATTATTGATGGTAAATATTTATAGTGAAAGAATACTTCCAGGGCTAGGAAAATTCCTTTTACAGCAAGAGTATGGGGCAACTTTTCCTGGTGGAATTATCGAAAAGCAAGTACCACATTAAATGAATGTGTCTGAGGATTCACCCAGGTGTGAACTACAAAGTCATCTTCCTGCGTCTGCAGACAGACCATCTCAGTTTATCTGCTGCCAATGGTAACTTTCCCAGGTTGTACCAGACTGGAATTCATATGATGGCTTCATACCCACCCTTCAGAGTGTGAGTGGCAGTATATAACTCATGCTCATTTATATAACTGCTGCTGCTCTTTGGAAAAAGCTCGGAGGAGCTGTATTACTACGGTCAGAGGAAAGACCCCAATAAACAAAGTCTCAGGCTGGGATAGACTGAGAAAGTCTTCTAAAATAAGCAGGATGCTGGAGGAAAGTGAAAGGGCAAAATTCCTTCTCCCTTTGAGCTTGCAGCAGGGGTGGAATTGGTGGAATTTTAATATTTGAGATAGATGCTGGGGAGAGAGAGATAACAGTGGAAAGAACACCCCGGGGCAGTGCTCTCTTAGATGTCCCAGAGTATGCTGTCACAGCAGACAGATGTATTTGTCTCAGCACTTGCTCAGTGATGCTCCGAAGTTAATTTAATGACTCATCTTCATTGTTGATGTTAAAGCAGTAGGTGTCTGGTAACAAGGACTGCCTGTAATCATAACTGAAGCTCTGTGGCAATTGCTTAACAAATCGGCAGCCTAGTCAATGCATCTGTCACAGGTTAATGTGCAAGCACGGCGAGCTGTGCTGACACAGGAACCCCCAGGGATGTTTCAAGTCTGTGTGTGTTGGAGCTTGCTCTTAGATTTAGCTGAGAGGTCTGCAGAACCAAACACTGCCAAGCAGGTACCTGAGGAGGAACATATAGGGAAGTTTCTTTTCTTTCCAATAAAAGGTACTCTTTATTGCTGTGCTAATAAGTAGTCTGTAGGACTGACACCACACATATTTAGGCAAACTGAGGTCCAGTTTGAAGAAAGGAACAGTTTGAAACACCTCAGTGCATTGCTAAATATGTCAAATTCTATAGGAAAAGTTTATCCCTATGTATCATTACAGTCTCTAAATTATACTGTTGTCACTCTCACTGTAGTTGGAGACTACTCTTCAGGGCTTTTCAAACACCATACCAAAATGCTGCTTCTGCCCCAGAAGATTTACCAGCTAAGCCATGAGAAAGATGTAGTCAATGTTGATAGAAACACAGCTAGTTAGGGTGACAGGCAGTAATTAATAGCGACCTATTCAGTAATACTACAAGTTTATTTGGAGTGCTTCTTTCCTGCCAGATGTTTCAGAAAATGTGACAAAATTTAATTATAGAATCACAGAATAGTTTGGGTTGGAAGGGACCTTTAAACGTAATCTAGTCCAGCCCCTCCCTGCAATGGGCAGGGGCATCTTCAGCTAGATCAGGTTGCTCAGAGCCCCGTTCAGCCTGACCCTGAATATTTCTAGGGATGGGACATCTACCACCTCTCTGGGCAACCTGTTCTAGTGTTTCACCACCCTCATTGTAAAAAACGTCTTCCTTATATCTAATCTAAATTTACCTTCTTTTAGTTTAAAACCATTACCCTTTGTCCTATCGTGACAGGGCCTGCTATAAAGTCTGTCCCCATCTTCTAAGCCCCCTTTAAGTACTGAAAGGCCGCAATAATGTCTCCCCAGAGCCTTCTCTTCTCCAGGCTAAATAACCCCAACTCTCTCAGCCTGTCTTCATAGGATAGGTGTTCCATCCCTCAGATCATTTTTGTGGCCCTCCTCTGGACCTGCTCCAACAGGTCCATGTCCTTCCTGTGCTGAGGGTTCCAGAGCTAGATGCAGTACTCCAGGTGGGGTCTCACCAGAGCAGAGTAGAGGGGCAGAATTATATAGTTACAGAGTTAATTAAGAAATTATAGCAGGCACTGAGTGAAATTAGGAACTGTAATGAGGAAGGAAAAGGTTTTTGTAGATGAACTTTGAAACAGAAGTGTGAGTAAAGCCAAGAGACAAGAGAGGACAAAAAGAGTAGGATGAACTAAGCAGGCTTTTGACATAGCATGTGCCAGTGTGAATGAAGATGACATGGAGGAGATCTAGTTACTAGATACTAGCAAACATGAGTTCAAAAGAAATCTTAATGTTAAAAGAGAAAATACAGAAGAGATCCAGAAGATAGACTGGAGCAAGTACATGGAAAGTTTGAAGCAGGAAAAGTAATTTTTAAAAGGATCCAGAAATGAATTCTAAGTTGATGAAGTTAAGGGAGGATGGGGTGAATAGGTATGGGTCTTTAAGACATGTCATGGCAAAAAGTCTCTCTAGACAGCTAAATTCTAGAGGGTGAGTCTTGAAAGGGGTTGCAGTAAATAGCTGCACTGGATAAACCAACAGAAAAAGAGAACTTTGTAGACAATAGCGACTTTTATGGCTGCAATCCTGTATTTTTTTTTCTCACTTAACGATTTTTCCTTTTATCGTTTCTCCTTGACGGTAATATTTCTTTAGAAACACATCTGTATTTGGTGATCCCATAGAGACGTTTGTGGTTGGATTGATGGATTGGTGTTTGGTTACACAGTAGCTTACTGGTTTTGTTTCTATGTTGCTTGTTTGTAAATGTCCCCCAGATTTGCCTTGTGCTTTATACCCCTTAAAATACAAACCTTGCAAAAGAAAGCAACCTTCATGAGTGTAGTAGCATTTGCTTTGTAACAAATGTTTGATCCTATATTTTGCTTTTGAACCTAGTAACTTAGAGCACCTTTCAGTTGCTTTATGTTGTTACAGAAAATGGTGTGATCTTGACACACAAAGGAGAGCTGTTGATGGCACAGTTGCAAAGCAATGCCTGGTTTGAAGAGGCAAATATTTGCTGGAGCTAGTGCATATTTGTTTTCATAATATGAAGCAGTCTGGGTATTTAACAATTGTTACTGACTAGACCAAATTAGGTATGTCATGATCTTTTTTTTAGGCATGCTTTATGTAGTTCCTGCTTACATACCAGACTTGATATTTGGGCACACCCTCAGAATCTAATTGTCCTTCAGCTGAAATCACCACTAAGACCAACATAGTTATAGCAGATCAGGCAAGTCCTCAATAACTCCCTACCATACCGAGGGTGGATAATTCTGAGAAGAAAAGATTGATTTCATTATTGATTTATCAATCAGGAATTACATAAGGTCTAAGTTAACAAAACAACTGAGCAGTTCAGAATACAACCTCCCATACTTTGTGTTCTGTTTATCTATTAATTACATTTTCTGCAACTATCTCTGCCTACCAAATTGTCAACACATACACAAAACCCACTTAAAACAAACAGACAGAGGTAATGAGCTCATTTCTATGGATGTCTGTCAATATTGTTATTGTTGCCTGCCTGCCAACTGATTTGTAAAAATATTTGTCCAAATTTAATAGCTTCTCATTTATCAAGAAAGACTGAAAAAAATAATAGCATAAAACCACAGAGGAGGTAATTGATTCACAGATAAGCTTGGCTTTCTGTGAGATAATTGATCTGACCTTAATTCAGAAGAAAAATTGATTAAATCAGTGCTACCAGGTAGCACATGTAAGGGAGAGAAGAACTGTAAGATCTATAATTATGTCTTGTGTATTGCAATATTTCACCAATGCAAATCCTTTAATCCTTCTGAAGGTGATCCTGCTCACATTCAGTAATGTAATGCAAAATACCTTTGCCTTGAATATGATGATGTGCCTGAAAAAAAAACAAACCAACAAAACCAACTCTAAATCTATTCCTATTTGAAGTTTGCATGAGCTTTCATTGTTTCTAAGGGTATGCATCAGAAAATTTGTTTGGAAAATTAGAGTGGGAGTCAAGCTCTAGATGCTCAGGAGAGAAGGCTTGAAACACACAGATGAAGGGACTCATCCAAATGCATTAAGTGATATGTACACACTCTTCCAGTTTTCCTTTGGGCACTGACATGCTCCATGTTTCTTCAACCTTTCTCCTTTTTACAAGCAGAATTGCCTCTACCATTAAAGTTATGTCTCAGGTCAAGTCTGAAAAGGTTAAGTTCTGAGCTGATCTGACACCTAATGTGTCAGATGGTGATTTCATCTGATTTCAAGGGTTTATTGGCTCTTGGATTGTCGAAATCACTATGGAAAATCAGCAAAGAATACAAGAGTGGGTAGTAGTAGTAGTAGTGGGTCGTTCCTTAGATGGTAGTCTTTATCCAGAATCAATACCGAATCTGCAGGGATCTTTGATTGCTAAACACAGACAGCAGTCAAAAATTAGATTCTTATCATTAGTCAGTGGTAAATAAGGACACTACTTAGTTTTTCTGTTTGTTTATTTCTGTACGAGATTATTGGTGGTAACTATGCTGTCTAAAAATAATTCCCAGCAAGAGAACACACAAAAAACCCTGGCAAAATGTTTCATTCCTCCCCTGGCATCCTCTGTTCAAGTCAGTGGAAGGCAGGAAATTTTTGAGACTTTCTCAGGAAAGATTTTATGAAAAATTATAGAATCCATCTCTTGTAATTACATTGTACCTGTACATATTCTTTCTCCATGCAGTTTCAATAAAATGTGAATTGCAGTCTCTCTTCGCTGTCCTAGATCCTGGCCCAGTGAAATATTTAATGTATTTGAGTGCTCCCAGTTGAAGCGTGCACAAAAAATATTTGCAAGAGCGGTCCTTAAATTATGATGTGGTACTGCTGTGAAGTGTTAAAAGACTACCCTGATGCATCTCAAAACCAGTAGATAGAAATAAAGGTGATTTGGTATTTAAAGTAATTTGTAAAGTACATTATAATCCTTTGAAATGAAAAGTGCCATACAGACTGGTATTACATTTCATACAAACAACTGAGGAAGAAACTTCCTCTACATAACTGCGATAGTGCTGGCTATATTTTGTCATGTGTGTTCATAATACAGTCCTAATTTCAATACAACAGAATTAGAATATCAATTACCTGTTTTTATTAGAGCACATTAAAGTGTTTAACCAAAGTGAAATTGATTGCATTGAATTGCAAATTTCAAATAGGGAAAAGGAGTTGAAATTAAAATTAGGATCACTAGAGAGAAGTTAACGTGCTCTTTAGCTTTACTGTGCAGTCATATGAGCTTGAAATATGACTGCATTTTCTGCTGAAATTGGGTTATATGGGTAGCTTTGTGTATTCAGCTTTATATAGTCTTTAGTTTGTTTACTGAAATTTCTCCGGGTCTTACTGTAACCAGAATTAGCCCATGCCTGTCTGGCAGAGGGCAGAAGCAGTTCATAATGCAAATCCTCCCCTAATCTCTGGTTTTAGTTTACTTGCATGGGAGCTGGGAGCTAAATCACACAAAGTTCACTGATGAACTTTACTATGTTGCTAGTATAAAAATAAACAAGTATAAGGAGGCAGGACATTTTATTTTAATCTGATGTACGGCTCAGAGGCCTGCAAAACACAACACTTTTTGCCATTACAAATAAATGGCTGCAGCTCAGCTGTACAGAGTGCTTTGCACTCTCGTTACATTGAAGGTCCCCCAGCCAACTGAAGGAACCGAGTCTGCTTGTATGATGGAGAGGCAAATCTCTCTGAAGGTCATGTTGGGCCCATTGCAGATTTTTCTCCAGGTTATGGAAAGGAGTGTTGGCTGGTGCTGACCTGTATTAGAAGGAAAATTAATAATTTCAAAGTAGCAATCAACCAGAATGCCTTTTCTGTTGTGGTCATTTTAGCAGTCACCAAGTAGTTTTAAACTTACACTGGTAATAAAGATGAATGGTAGGAAAACATGGATAGTAAATGTCAACATTTTTAAGGCTTGGAACTGAAGAACTTGCCACTTTCAAACTATGACTAATGTAAGAAGTTTTCTAAATGTTTGAAATAAATAAAATATTAGAAACACCAAAGAAACAGAAACAATCCTTCCTACCCAACTGTTTTATGATACTTTGCTTTTTGTACTTCTCAACTTGGCATCAGGAGTCACCTACAAATACATCTCTTGAACAGTGTAGCTAGCTTGACTGGTTAGGAGTAGTTTACATGTTGTATATTGCTACAGGACATTCCAAAAGTCATTATGGGGGCTTTTAACTGGTTTTGTGTTTGCTAAATTAATTGAGGCCTATAGCGCACTGTTTCTTAAACTCAGGCCACTTGTTGGCCGTGACACTACAGAGGCGATGTGTGAAACAATGTCAGTTTAAAAAAAAAAACAAACAACAGTACACCAGAGTCCCACACATGCAAAGGAAACCAACTGGCAAAATGCATGAACATGCAAAATTTCAGCTGTTTTTCACAGGAGAAGTGAAAACTAGTTTTTCAAGATGCCCTACAGGTATTTTTTTCAAAAAAGTAAGGTAGTCCTTTGTTTAACATAGATTGAGAAATGCTGCTGTAAACCCCACAACACCAGCAGAAAAGGAAACTTTAAAAGTTATCATTAAGACAACTGCACACTGAAAATTTTAGATGTGCTTTTTATTACGAACAATTGTGAACAGATTCTTTTTATTCTCTCTAGAAAATAATTAAGTGCAGGACTCCTGTTACATTTTCTTGTTTCCTGCATCTCCTTGCATCACCACCAGTGGATGGCCTACAGTACCTCCCACTGCTTTCCGCAGGGGATGGCTCCCCCTCTGATGGGTAAGCTCTTTCTTGCTGATAGCTGAGTGAGAGGGAGCTGTTACAACTGAAGTTCCATGGCATGTGGAGCCTGATTGGAGCTCTGGAGATGGCAAAAGTCCCTGGAAAGCACGTCTGGCTGGAACAAGTTACTTAAAATTCTACCAATACTTTCCTAACTGGTGTCCATGATGGAGTACTGCGTGGTGTTCTCATGGAACAAGCTCTCCTTGTTTCCAGCTGCTAAGTCACATTAAAGTCAGCTAAAAATACATTAGTTTCCTGGTCTTAGTTCTGTCCATGTGAGCAGCTGATGTGGGGTAAAACAGGATTTTGAGGGGGAACAGAACTGGTTTTTGAGATTTCAACCAGGATAGGAATGTGGATCTCAGATTTCAGAAATGAAGGAAAATGAGGTCTGTGAAGTCCTGAAAAGGAAAGAAGTTCATATTTCAGGTCACAGATGGAAAGGGAAGATCTGTGTATATTCTCTTTTTGTTAAAATCTGTTCGGGGGGAAAAAAATTATTGGGGCTTAATAGCCTGAAATCAAAGTGCTTGTTTAATTTGTGTGCTGGAACAAAGGCCTTGTTCAACGCTTTGAGCAGTTACTGTTGTGGGCATACTGGGGGAAGTGGATCCCCTGCTCTGCTTCAGTTTTGAGTTACATCGAGACATTTGCTTCTTTACCACCATATTACTGCATGTAGTTCTTGATCATTCTTCAGTCACAGGAGCAGCAAGAGCCAGTCTGGTTCATCACCAGCAGGGAAGTTTTGGTATATTTTTGGCATCGGTTTTGGGTTGTAACTGTGTCTTAATTAATAACAAGCTGTTCACATTAAAACTTCAATTAGAAACAACATGGGCATTACTAGATTACTTTGCAGTTGTGTTCAAATGACATGCAGCTGTACAAAAAGTACTTTTTGAATTTCATTTTAGTAAAACTTGTAGAAATTATAATTAGCCTCGTGAAGTCAGCCTTTCTGAAATCTTCTGTCTGTGTAAGTTTGGAGCTCCCTGCTTACGTACAAGGGGCTAAATTTTCTTATCTGTCAGAGGAGACTGTTCTGTCTCTTGTTACAAAGGTGTCTTCAAAGTGATGTGGCTGTAAAGTCCTGAACCCCAGTGGTCCTTTGCTGGCCAAGAGAACAAACCAGGACGAGTTTCCCAATTCAGGTCTTGCACCAAATCATCTTGACTAGGGACTCTGGTGCAACTGTAACACAACTGGCTTTCTTTTGATTTAGAAAATACTTTACTATTCAGAAATGAAGAGATGTATGTGAACAGGTTGCCAAATGGTCCGTAATTTGAGTGTCTGCCTGTGTAACATAGTACCTCCTTCCACTCTGTCATGCCTGTCTCTATGTTATGTTCATGTATATGCCTATATGAATAGTTCCTCTTCATTCCATGGATTCCTTCTAATCTCCCCATGTAGCTTGTATTCTCTTGACTCCAATATCTCGCTTAGTCTCTTTTCCCTTTATTTTCTTATTTGTTAGCCCCATTGTAAAGCATTAGATTGCATCTGTACTACACATTCTTCTGTTATAAATCATGACAAAACCCACAATATTTGTTGGCTACTGCAGTCTAATTACTGATCAAATTCACATTGACCTTTTAGGATCAGTTTTAATCAAAATAACAAAAATATACTTGGAATATTTCCATGGTTTTTTGTAACCTGTGCCCTTACACTTGCAAGGACATGACTTTGATGATAATTCTTACCACAAAAAAAAAATCTTCAAGAATAATGTTGTTGTGGTGACTGTTGTAACGTGGATTTTGAATGAACTGTTTTCTGGAAATGTTACTATAAAGTTACTTCATTAATCACATTTCTGTACCACTTACATGTGACATTTTCAGCCTTGAAAAATATGATTTTGTTATTAATGCAAGCTGGAAAATGTGAACTTGACCATATCCCAGCTTAGAATCAGTAAAATTAGAATGAAAACATTTCATATTATCCATAACTTCCTTTTGATAGTGTATCAAAACTCAGTCTTAAAACAATTTATTAACTTCCTAATGGATAAATATTATGGGGTAGAATATTTGAGCCAAGTAGTTGAGGATTTCAGATCAGGACTGTGTAGGCTTGTTTAATGTTGGGACATAATATTGGCTATTAGTGTAATGGCTATATAGAAAAATTACTATGTTTTTTTTTCCTCAGTATGGATGACTTACAGAGGAGCAATGGTCTAGGCTAAGCAGTTCTGTATGCAACTGTCTAAAGAAGCAATCAAATTTACAATTATAGTTAAACTTGCTGTTAGTTTGACTGAATTCTTCATTTTCAGTTTGATAACCAGAAGTACTTTTCCCTCTCACCAAACTGTGTAGATTAAATTTGATTATGATAGAGATTTCTCTGTAGTAGCATTTACATTCAGGTTGGACTGGGTGATTTAGTACAGACTAATTTTTTTTAAATGACATTAACAAACTGTGTCAATAGTTTCCTGAAATCCCATTGTAGGGAGGAATTGATGAAAAGGTAAATGTATAAGGAGAAGATAAAAACCAAGAAGACAAAATTAATAGATGCAGCTTATCTAACTCAGGTAGCCTGATTTTAAGAAGATTCTGTAAGGAACGGGTTACAAAATCTTTTACATTTTGTTCTGAGTGTAAATTTATTGGAGTAAAAAGAGGCCCTGTGGCTCAAATTTCTCTACTGAGTGTTACTAGCGTAAAGTTCCTGTCCCTCATCATAGTCATGTGTTTTATTATGTAATTATATGTGTTGCACTGACAAGAATACTAAAAGAGTCTGCAGGCATGGCAAAAGATTTGCATTGTTCATAGTGGTATCTGTGAAACAAACACATCTTAATTATAAAAAGTACAACTTGCTGAATTTAGCACTGTGAAAGATTTTTCTTTCCACCTTTTTATATATGGACCATGGACAGAATAGACAAAACGGCTTCTGTGTGGATTTGTACTTGTGTCCTTGTAAAATTATATAGAGAAAAAAAAGACTTTGATGAATTGCTATGTCATAGGGTCCAATAAAAGCCTAGAAGTTGTCGTTAATGACTAGCTAAATGTGCAGAGTTGGTTAATTTGTCTTTAACCTCTGTGTGCTTACATGGACATAAGTGAATATACTAGATGCCAGCATATCTGATTGGGATTAAGACTACCATGATTTATATTATCTTCTTGACTTGCTTTATCACTTTACACAAATCATTTCATTACATCAAGCCTGTCAGTTATTTCTTGTGCTGAAAAGAGACTTGTGACCATGTATTCAAAAGACTCTTGGAAGTTCTGTGAGTAAAATTTGATCACATTTGTCCATTCTGATGCCTTCTTGTCTGTCCTCCTAATGATCTGTGCATTATAGGGGAAAATTTTGCAGAAGCTCTATACTGATTATAGGTGATGTAATTTAATATTGGTATTGATGTTATCAAAAGAGAAAAATCACTTGTGCCAAAAACATGAACAGTATCATTGACTTTTCTGAAGAGTCATAGTTTTAATAGAAATCATAATTTTAAACAATGTACAGTGTCATAATAGGATCAATAATTTTGAGAAGTCTTAATTTCCTTTTTTGGTTTCATCAGACAAATAAGAAAAATGGGGTCAGAAAGTTGTTCAACGATCAATTTCTGTGGTTGAAAAAGTTGTTAATTTAGAATATAACAAGAAGTTTATAGGGAAGAAAAAGTTAAAAAGGATCCCAAATAAGAAATTTCAACAGTAGGCAGATGCAAAGCATTTTGATATTTCTAAATAAAATTTTTCAGTGATTTGTTGAATGGTATTAGGCCGTAGAGGGAAATACGGACAAGGGGGAGTGTGAACTCAGCTCACATGAGGCTACAGCAGCTCAGGCAGCTCCAGAAAATTGTCAAAGGAATCAGACAAGAAACATGTTTCATTTTACTTTAACAGCAGAAATACTATGATACTTCTTTTCACCCGTGTGTCCCCACAAAAAAGGTATTTATATTTTCCTAATGCAATCTTGATGTTGCCCAATAGAAGATCAAAACACTTTGGTGAAATAATGATTTTCCCTTGGAAAAACTTGAAGACAAATTCATGACCCGCTGTCAGTCTAACGTGCTTTAACAATTTTGTGGATAATAGCCCTTAGAGGGCAGAAAAATCTTGAAAGACTGTATAATCACCCATATTATACATACCACACTTCAGTGGCTTCCTATTACAATAAAAAGATTGCATACTTGGTTTGTATTTATACAGTTCTTACAATCAAGTAACTCAGAGCTTTTAAGGTTTTTTAAGTGTGGATACATGTCAGACTACGCTCCTGAGCACTGCAGCATCATCACACTTCAAAACTGTTGGAACAGCCTCTGGAGAATGCTTGGCCACAGCCAACTTAGAGGTCTCCCAAGGATGGCAGCTTGGGAACTAGTGTGGGCCTATGGGACTAGTAAGGATGTGCCCAATAGGCAGTCACGATATGAACACCCTGTTTTAGAAGAGAAGAGAGTTTTTAATATGTATGCTGGTTATTGCATGCCTTAGTTTGGACATATTTAAATTACTAGTATAAATGTAATCTCAGTATCTTGAATGTGCTACATTTTGGATTGTGCTCATTCAGAAGTTTCATTAATACTTTTCTGTTTATATAGGTGGTACTTTTGAAAAGATCAACTTTTGTATTGTTTTACAATGTGTACATGTAAATCCATCTTTTTAAGTGCATCTTGCTAATATGAATCCAAACTCAAAATCTTAAAAACACACCATGAAATACAGCATATTACAATTCTAAATCAAGGGCTGCATTGGTAGGTTTTTTATCATAACTTATAAAAGGCAGAATGAATAGGGTAATTTTTTCATGCCGGAATAAATTGTACCCTGGAATCCTGCACAGAAAATCCATTGCCTTTAGTGGAAATCTATTTCGCCATTAAGGCAAAAATAATGAAGAGGATCCATTTCTCTTCTCCATGTCCATATAGATATCTGCCTTTAGGGAAAATGACACCATAATGAGACAAAGAGGGTAAAAGTTAGAGAGATTGTGCAAGAGATCTGCCTGCCACTGTGGTTTCTCTTATTTTGTATTCTCAGTGGGAATGACCTGTGCATGCCAGAGACCTGAGAACTAATGCTTTTTTGCCGAATCAAAAATGTTTCTCTGCAAACATTTATGTTAAATAAACTTTCAGTCAGATGCGCTGGATCGCCTGACCCAGCAGTGGTGGACCAGGGCTCCCGAGAGCTGAGGCCCCAAGAAAGCCACATGCCCCAGGGCATGCCTTCTCTTTCTCCTCTAGAGCCCAGAGCTGAAAGGTTCGACAGGCCCAGTCTCCATAGTCTGGAACCTGAAAGCCCTGGGCACATCTATGGGAATCGGGGATTTGGGGCCAGCTGCTGTGCGATGGGGAGCTGGGGTGTAGCTGCTGGGGCAGGAGCGGGGACACAGGGCTGTGGGCTGGCAAGCCAGGCCGGCTGTGCGGGGTGCAGGGCTGGGGAGCCCCTGCAGCTGCTGGGGAAACCGAGGTGGGCGATTAGCGAGCGTGAAAGTACCAGGAATGTTGATTTCACCAAGCAGCTGCTGGGTGCAATGAGGTTATTTCCTGCAGGAAGTTTCACGTGCTGGAATTGTCAGAATGAAATATTCTCTCAGTTTCCAGTTCATGGGAAATTAAAAAAAATATTTTTTGTCTGATTCAGAGTAAAACCAAATAACCCTCCCTGCTTCCCCTCAGAATTTTTTCACAAATCAGAAATCCTGCTGTTCACCCAGCTTCACACAACAAACAGACCAGAGTCTTCTGGAAGAATATACATTATTCATGCTCAGACTGAATATGCAGGCCACTGCAAGGTTGAAAATGGAAATCTGATCTTATACAACTTACCCATTGTAATACTGACCTTCTAAATCAGCTGGTAGTTTCTACATTTGATCAGTTCTTTCATCTTCACATATGGTATTAAAACTCAGCTCAGAAGCTAATGCAGAAGTGCTGATCAGAATTCATCCCAATGCTCTTCGGAAAACCAAATTAACATTTGGATTAGAGAGCCTGATACCTATTCCCTGAATGTTTGGAATATTAAAACACAACTCACTGTAGATGTTAAATGTCACTACTAAGAGTAATATCTAAATCACATGAAACCCAAGCAAGGGAGACATCCAGGTAATGGAGGCCTGCTTTCATCTTGTGACAGCACAATAATGTTTTTTAGGGAGAGACTGTAGTTGTGGAACAAACTTCGTCAATCGACATGGCATCTAAGTAGGACCATCTTCAGAGTTTTTTAAATGTCTTTCTGGCAAGGGTGTTTGCAGAGCCCACCCTCTGCCCACTGGTAATTTTTACACCATTTACTGCTCAGGATTCATGTATAAAATTGTGTTTATATTCTTGGCCTTGACCATCCCTGGTTCAATGCCTGATGTGTTGGCTAAGAAATCAGCCATTCCCATCAGTAGGGGCTTGTCTGGGATTCATCAGTGTGCCATAGATACTTAGGACAAGGCTTTTCTTGGGGGGGGAGGGGGGGGGTTGGATGTGTCACCACCTGCTGAATTTGTGGTCTAGTTTACAAAGCGTGTGAATCGTTACAGTCCCCTACAGTAGATTTTGCATCTGGTTCCTGAGGTCTCAGCTCAGTTCTGTATCACAGCCAGAACAGTATTGTCACTATTGCAAGACAAGCAGCTCTGGGCAAGTAGCATTTACCTGTTACAGTGGATTGCACGAGTTTACGTTAGCATGGAGAAAACAGCCAGCAAAGTCCTGCCACTGTCAGGAACTGAGTGGTAAATAAAGTTCAGCTGAGTGAATCTTCAGCTACAGTGAGATAGCAAACTCACCACTGGAATTCCTAATTCGTTCAGAATAAGTGTTGTAAGGTCTTAGCATATGTAGAAAAGGTCAACTCTGGTGTCCTTAGTGCTGTGGTTGACTCTCTGCCTGTACTCTGGTAGGCACCCCAGGTTGAGCTTACAGAATTTACTTGTGGCTTTCCTAGACCCCTGACTACTTACTGAGCAGCGCCCCTTTGTGCAAGTGCCCCTGTCTTCAGACAAAAGATGATGCTACTAATTCTAGTAAAATCTGGCAGGAAGTGGTTACTTTAGCCACCCTTTGCTCTTTGATAATCTGTTTTCTTTGGGGATAGCCTCTAATCTGTTAGGGAAAAGAGCATACAAATAAATCCCTTTCTTCCACAACTAAAGAGACAAAGAGATTTTTTTGCGTATGCATTACTTGCTGCAAGGTGGCAATATGCGCCATTCAGTGGGATACAATAAAGGACTCTTACGTATCTTCAGAGAGTGGGCTGAGATTATGCTCCTCCAAAAAAAAAAAGAGTCAAAAAACTGTTTTGACAAAGACTTTTGTTGAGTCCTGTGTGGACTCGTCCACTCCTGTGTGGATTCATCTTTGCAGTTTCCTGATACATTCCAGAGGGTTTTCCAGATTATGTTTTTTATGTGATAATATCATATTATTTTTATCACAGAATATAAGAATATATCTTTTGAATGTGCTACTGGGTTTGAGACTGTAAAGTCATCATAAAATTATTACCTTAGCAGTGGTTGCACAGCCATGTACTACTATGCGATATATGAGTGTTTCTGTAGAAATGAACATTTAATAACTATATTTTTCTTAAAACAATGGAGAAATACTTGACTACATAATGAACACCAGGAACAATGTTCATTCTTCATAGAAGCTTCTAGAAGATGCTTACTTTTACACAAAATATTTATGGTTCAGGAACGTAGTCTTTTCCAGCTTCAGGTGCTTTACCACTTCAGCTCAACAGGGAGATACCTCTGTTTCCTATTTTTGGTTTCAAGGTCACTATTGAAGTAATTGCTTTTTGCAGAGAATTAGCAGATATTCCATCTTTTCCTAAATCTCCTTGAGATGCATTTATGAAATGTCAGTGCAAACCCTATTTCTTTCCCTGCAAAGTACTATAAAAGGTGAAATCTCTTAAAGCTTTGAAACTCAAAGCAAAGTTGTGTTCAGTCATTAGGGGTCATTCTTAGTCTATTGAGCCCCAGCTCTCACAGGACTGAGGCTGCATGGCTGATTCAACACTCGCTGATGCCAATGGAGAAGTCCATTCAAATCCTTACATAGCAACCTAATGACATCAGATGATGACAGGTGCTATAATTCATGTGCAGATTTAATACAACAGCTGGTTCAAAAATGGAGATGTACTAATATCTGATAAACTGCCTTTTAAAGTTGTTCTCAAATTGGAGTGTTAAAAGTGTGGCCTCTTCTGTTTAGGGGCTTTTTCATCAAAAATACTTGGCAAATTGCTTTAAGAAGCAATATGGAATTATCCAGAAAATGGTTCTAAAACATTTTCATTTTTCAGAGACTTGCTACGTGATAAATAAGTCTATAAAGAAGAGGATCTTGAAAGACCAACACCTTGATAAAGGAATAGAAAAAAGAAAAAGTCATAAAATATTTCAGTGCAACCACAAAACTGAAGTGTTTTAAAATTATATTGTTGGAAAAAATATCATTTATCCATTTGCTCTAGAAAATACAAATAGCTTCATTTAATAATGTGAAGCAATCAATTAAGAAAACACCAAAACACTGCATTGGTATGACTTTGAATCCCTTCCTAGACCGTGAAAGATAGTCAGCTTCTTAATCTTGATTGTGAGAGCTCATTGAGAAATTACAAGAAAAAGACTAAGAGGAATGGGTATTATGGAGGTAACTGGATTGCATCTCCATAGGGTATCCACAGCTGGTTTGGTGGAGAAGACCCTAGGATTATATTGCCCACGTACTTCCAACTCATTTCCCGTGTTTATTTTGCTAGTAAAATGTTGTATTCATGGAAAGACATAAAACTCTCAGGATAACTCCATGTACACATTCCTCAGAAATTCTGCTGCAGTTCTTAGCAAAATGTATTTTTAGGATTATAGCTCTGGAGTGTTTGTAATTTTAGTCATAAGAGTGGCTCAAAAGCTAGCACTAGTTATACCTTCTAAGGCTTAGGGGCAGATCCTTCAATGCTTATTGTGGAAAATTGCTCATTGTTTCAATGGGAATTTAGCCTCATCAGTAAGCACTGCGAAGTCAGGCCCCTAGAGAGTACCACTTCATAAATCAATTATAATTAATTCATCAAAGAAAAAAATACTAATTCTGATTCAGTTTAGAACACCCAATCTCATTTCAAATCATTAGTTACCTAATCATGAAGGAAATTAAAATATTGTTAGAATTAATCATGTGTGACTCAGCAGTCCAAAAGACCTTCAGCTAACAGATCAAGTTAAAACTTTCCACTGATGCAATATGCTAAACAAATATGACTGGGGATTTTGTTAGGTCAGATCATCGTTTGTGCATAAGCTGTTGTGAGGTAAGTCTAATGTAACGTTATTGATAAGGCATAACAAAGAGAAAGCATTGCTGATAAAGAATGTGATTATCTAAGGAAAACAAGTGCTACTTCAGATTAAAATCCTGCCTTTCCACTTGGGAGCTGTGTTGACAACAGAAGTGATGACAGCAGTATCTGTCATACCGATGCCATTATAAAAGTGACAGAGAAGCTGCCTCTGCTTTGCAAATGAACTTTGCTTATTTTTTAGACTAGATGATATTTAACACAGGAGCTATATTATCTGGTAGCAGGGACCAGTCGTACTGCTTTGGGACTGGTCATATTACTTTAGGACTATGATGCAATGGTTGGTGCAGCCATGCTCAGATAGGAACCTACTGGGCTGCTTTGTCCCCTTAACAGAGAAACTAAACAAAAACAGTAGTTTGTGGTCCTATCTGTAAACAGGACAAGAAGTCAAACACATGAACTTGTATCTGCTTTTCTTTTTTTTTTTTCTTTCTTTACAATAATTCTCCACAAACTTTCAGAAAGTCAGAACCAACCTGTTCATAAAACACATCAAAGCTATGTAAATAAAATATCTTCCTCCAGCAATTATATAGGCATCAGGACAAAATGCAATGCTGCTGAATTCTGACTGTACTCTTGCAGAATCTCTGTTTGCTGTGGAGTATGCGTGCAGCCTAACTGTAATGTTATGCTGTCAGTTCGGCTGTAAACAAGAAAATAAAATACCAGTGGGGCTGAACAAGCTTTGGACTGGTAATTTTTGCATTTTCTGTCTATTCCTGTTTGAAGTATGCAGCATTCTACTGCATTGGGAGAGATTCTTGTGTCTAATGAATTGCATTTCTTTTGAATGAATTCAGCAGGTAATACTTCAATTACATTTTGATAATTCACATCTCACTGAAGAGAATGGGATTTATTCTTTCCTTTTGTGCTGCAGCTGAACTGGATAGTTTTCTGTAAAAGAGAAGCAAGAATGTAACATCATGCCTAAACCCCAAGTTTAGTGCACAGTAGTTTGTATATTCAAACATAATGGAAAGAAATGTGCCTCAAATTTGTAATTACTAAAACTGCTGCACTTGTGGGTTGCTCTGTTTTCTTTTACTGTTCATGGAATGACAGCAGCGTGGTTACAGTTCCATTGAATACACATAATTAATTTTCTAGGACAAATAAGATAATAGAGCCTTCCTATGAGTGTATGCTTTCTTAATTAATTACAGTTGCTTCAACTAGTTTGCTCTAGTTTCTTTGGTATCAGTAACAACAGAACCTCAGAAAGTGTCCATGCAATAGAGGTGCTGTGGGTTTCTCTATGTCCAGTAGTAATGTGTTTTCATGGTAATATCAGAACCCTCTGATATTTTTCTTTTGAAAATAAAGTGTAGGATATAACAAGCTAATGAAAAATGTGCCAAGAAGAATCCCATTCTACAGTATTTCTGTCTATGCCTAGAAAGTTAGATGAGCCCCTCACGAAGAGGTTTTGAATGTATGTTCAATACATACTCTGCACAATATCTGAATTATTTGTTGTGCCTTATATTTTACCAGAGAGTTCTCAATTCAGGTCTTCAGGGTAATGAATTGCTTGCTTTGCCATCAGAAGTAGCTTAACTCTGAATCTGAAGCAACCCTACTCAGAGGACACATCAACAACTGCTGTCTGTACATGCAGATAGCAAGGACATGAGACAAACACTTCCAGTAGGTCATTTAATCCCAAAATTCTGTTCCTGGAAAACAGGTCGTATATTATTATATTATTGTCAGAATTATTATATTCAGAGATAATCTTCCTGGGAGTCTCAGGCCATTTATAAAAGCTTTTTTCAACTCAGAAATTCTTATATGTATCAAATGCAGGAGATACACTACCTAGAATTAAATCTCTCTGTCTTGGGGTGAGAGTAGATCTATAGATTACTGGACCTTTATCCTACTCCTGGACAGTATTAGTTGGACTCCGGAGCCTTATCCTGCAAAAACTGCCTGAGCTACTTGGCATAAGTCAGAAGAAATTGGAAAGAGAAGCAGAACTTGGGATTAACAGTATTTCTTCTTCTCTCCTGGTCTTCTTTCGGAAATAGTAGAGAAGGACATTCTACTGTCTTCTCACCTGGAAAGTAAACTGCATTAGTGAAAGACTGGATCTTTGTACCACAGGGGAACAGGACACACTCCTATTAAGCCTTACAGGATATTTAGCAACTGAAAAGGCAAATAGCCAGATATTGTTCTATTTTTGGGGAGCTGTTATTTTGCCATTTTCTGTGGAAGAAAAAGGAGCATGACATGCCTTCCCCCACTGCTGAGGAGAACAGGAATTTGAATTCCTTTGTGCTTCCCTTTTCATTTTCTGAATGTATGGTTATGAGATTGTAATTTTCATTGTACCTTTCTCTCATTTTAATGTATGGTATTTGAAGAAAAAATAGTTTTGAAATAATAGAACCCTACAAATTTTAAGGATGTAACTGACTGAATGGCACATACAGGTCTAATTGAAGACTTGAGCCAATAACCAAGGAATCAGCAATCCAACCTTCTGCCATACCTGGGAAATGCCAGTCAGCTAAAGTCCGTTTCAGACAGCTGTGGTGGCTTTTATTAGCAGAATTTGATCCATGTCCAGAACTATGGGCTTCATCCCACAACTGGTGAAGTCAACAAGCATTTTCTCATTGCTTTTGGGTGTTGATTGGTCCCATTATTCCCTCAGAAATACTGGCTGGTTCACATCCCTTCCAGGAGTAATCTGAAAGCTACTGAAGTCAGGGAAAAGATTTCTGCTGATGTCAGTGGGCTTCAAATCAGGTTTGAACACCTTCAGCATAAAGCCAAATAACAACTGTAACTTATTTCAGGAAACTGCTTACAAAGTATAAAAACTCATTAGACGATGGTTAAAATAGTATTTGACTAAACACCCATGTTTTAGTGAACTTTTGTTGTTGATGAGTTGGAAGGACATATTCCTACATCAAATACAGATTGCAAGCTAGCTATTTTGTTTAAAAGGACACTTAAAGTTTTCCTGAATCATAAATTAATCACAGACTCTTAAGTCGCTGAAACAAGTAATTTGTCCATGATGACTTTAGTGAAAAGTAGTAAATTTACCTCTAAAAACTGCATGCTTGGAAAAATAGATTGATTCCCTGCCACAACTTGTTTTCAGAAAGATTTATCATGAAACTTGAATTCCTCTGACACTGGTGTTACACTTGGGTGAATGCTGTGGGCCTTCTTGTGTGAGCAAATATTATTTCTGTGAGTAATGGCTGCAAAGACTGAGCCATCTGGCAGCAACTGACTTCTTTTTGCTTCTTACTGCTTCAGCTGCCTTATTGTGGTAGCTAAATGAGAGATTATAATTAGGGACCCGCGAACACTGTATTCATTTTTAGAGGTCAAGCTCTGAACACACTTTTCTGACAAATCTCCCAGTACTGTCTGTGGGAATGTTATTTATGTCAAGATTAAGGCCCATATTTGACTGTTAATTTCATGGCACTGTTGCACAGCCTGATAGTAGGGAAGCTCATAAAATAAAGATGCACTTAGCTCTGTGACTAAACTCTGAAATGCATGTGAAAATTGTTTTTCTTTTTATAATTGCAGCTGGCATTTCAGTGCTCTTTGCCAGCCCTCACTTTCCTTCATCCATACACCATTTATTTCTTCCTGATACTGGCACAAAAATTGATTTGATCACTTCCCAACACATTTGTAGAAAAGATCTGCCATAATTTATAGCTGGTCCTGACAGGATTGCTGAAACTAGACAACTGATGTATATCCATATAACTGCCTTGACTTTCAGTCTGGTTTATGTTTGCAGAGGATACAGGTGTAGATCTGTGTTTTCTTTATGTCTAAACAAACAGATAAGGATAGTTTCTTTTTAATGCATTATGAAGAATAGCAGTTACAGCTCTTTTTCCTACCAGCTTCATTTTGCAGCTATAGGAACTATTCATTTCTCTGAAAAGCCCCCATTTTTTTATCTCTGCTTCTGACACACAACAAACTTATCCCTCCATTTCCTACATCCACTGCAGCAAGAGACCTCCTGGTTCTCATACTGATATCTATGTCTGTCTTAGCAAGTAATTTGGTACAACAGCAGTAAAACAGTAGATCAGAGCTGCTGGTGCTTATGTTTGTCACATCTTCATTATGCACGTTTTGGCATTTTACTCCAGTCTAGGGTTATTCTAGTCCCTTGACCAAAACTGAGCCCTCTGCTCCTACACTTGGTCATCAAGACTGGCAGCAAGTGGGGAACAGCAGGGTAGAGAGTTGGTGTTAAGCAGTGAGAGTGGAAGGAAGCTCCTGGACAGATACTGATCCATCATGTTGATTTTTGGAGAGTGGGCCAGAGCCTGCTGCTGCTCCAAGAGCCCCTGGGATAGAAGATGGGGCCTGGGCACAGCAGAGGTGTCCGTGCAGGTGTTCGCTGTGACCCTGCTCCTACCCCTGACTGCCTGTCCAAACTAAAGAACAACCGAGCTCCTGTGCTATAGGGACTGTGCACAACACTCAGGGCTGGATCTCTGTGGCCACCACGCAACCACCTATCTGGTGTTCCTGCCTGTGCACAAATTTTCCTCCATCCCGTGGCTGTTGAATAATATGTCATTCTCTGGATTAGGGCTCTGTCAGACTATACGGCATGTCAGCAAAAGTGACAGAGAACTGCTTTGCCCTCCCTCCTGCAGGACCCACCGCCCATTCCTGATCCCTTATCTGCAGGCTACCCACCAAAGACAGGAATGAAAGCAGTTCTGTACTTGACACCCTTCCCACAAACTCCTGGCCCCCCCATGCTGGAGCAGCTACAGGATATGCACCACAGGGTAGGATACCTCAGAAACAGAACTGCAGAAGCACTGCTCCCCCTCCACAGTGGTCACAGTAGTTTTCATGGCATGAGATGTGGAGGGGTGGGGAGAGATGCAGGGGAAATTTATCACTTTACCACAGCTCCTACATAACTTATATACCATGTAAAAGAAAAACTTATCTGTTCATCTCATTGGTCAGGCAAGGATGGGATCCACACAGGTACTATGAGTATTGACGCTGTCCCCATACCATCAGGCTATAAGCACTGTGTTCAGGGAAAGGAAGATGCCATGAAGCACAAGCCTCTCTATGGGCCTGTAGCAGGGTTGTATTATGACATGCTCCCTGGACAGTCACTGGTACACAGCTAGGCACTTGTACAGGCTGGGACTAAGAGGGGAGTTTCTGATGTAGGTATCTGTCACATAGAGTTCACCCACAGCTCATAACCACAGACTATTTTTAAAGGCCAAACAGCCTTTGTAACATACATCACCTCTTCACAATCATGACCCAAGTGCCAGAAACCTCATGTAATTCTGATTTCAGTATAATGACCTGCACAGAAGAACAGTATACTGACCCAAATTGGACTTTGGAGCACTGAAACAGATTTGCTGAGGCAAAAAGGCTAGAAGCAAGCCAGAGAGGTACTCCTGTTTGCGCTTTTGTCGTGATCTTCTGTGGGATCCATGGAGAGGTTCCCAGAATGGCACTGGGGACTGTGCTCACAGTTATGTTGTCCTGTATCCCAGAGCACAGAAGTCCAACTGGGCAACAGAATCAATGATAGTTCTCACCAGGAGACCTATTCAAGCTCTCCAGAACAGGGACAGTCCTGCCATGCTGCCCCCAAAAGTGGTTGTTGCCCTTGCTCTTCAAGAACGATTTTCATCCTTTCAAATTTAAGGTTGTTTGGCTCATCAATCCTCTTCATGCATCAATCATGATGCAACCTTCTGAGACTGGCAGTGCTTAGCCTGCTACTGGAGAAACTTTCAGCCTTTTCATGGCACAGGATAATTTGCACCTTGCTGGATCTTCTGGAATTTTGCACCTCACCATTGCAAAAGAGATAAAGACCAATAGAAAAAGATTTTAAAAAGTCAAGGTTGTCTGTGAAGGGATCAGAAAGGGTGGATGGACAGCAACTGGTGTAGGGAAGTTAAATAAGGATTCTAAACTAGGACTAGAGAAGATGGAGGAGGAAGGAGTGCTAGAGATTCAAAGGGTCAGGAGCTGACAGTTGATGATAAATATGGGAGCAGAAATACAGCATTTTGTTCATTTTATAGCACCTGGAGGACCTCAGGTTGTGGCAGAAACACCTGATGGTTCAAGAGCTTTTTGATGTTCACGCATGTGGCGTAGAACTTTGTGACAGTGTAACCCACTGTTTGGATTGGACCTTTAGATCCTGTTCAGGGGCAGGCATGCCTTTCATTTACACTTAGAGCACAACCTCTGGTATAGTTTTCTCCTAAAGGAGAAAACCAAGCAGCTCTGCCAACAAAACTGATATTCACTAAGTGGAAATATTCAATGGATTTGTTTCAAAACTGTTTTACTGATCTAAACTGAAACGCTGATGGAGATTGGTCAGTGGGTCCCTAAACTGCCTTTTCATGCTGTTGGCATGGATCTCTGCTCCTCTTTTCCCTTTATTTTTTCAATTCTCCTGCACAGGCTTCAATGTATTGTCCTTTTCCCAACTATTTTCCTAGTCTCCCAGTATCCCTGTCTGCTCTTGGCACACTAGCTCTTTCTCCCCCTTGTCGTCCATCTTCTGTTTCTTCCTTTTTCTTACCTTTGTCTTCTGGAGCAACAAACCCATTCTGGAATTTTTTATTGTTTTTTATTGCTTCCTCAATACCTGTCTCTTCTTCCTCACGATGGTGTTCAGCCACACTCTTTAGGTACTCTTCTGTGCCGGACCATCTTCCTCCCTTCATCCTGTCCTCAGATCTTGCTTGAATTCCGTCATGATTTCCAGCTGCATCTTTAGCGCTCAGGCACTTTTTTTCCTGTGGGTTCTCTCAGGCAACACTTCATACATAAATAGCTCCTATCAAGTACCCACTTGATGGTAAAGTACATCCTGCAGCTTCTGCATTTAGCCATCTGCAATTATTTAGTCTCATCTGCTGCTACCTTAGCTGACATTATCTTTTCTTCCCTGTCTCTCCCTTTTTAAGAACGAATGTCAAACACATCTCTTTACTGCCCTCTGTATAAGGGGTTCCTATGTTCAATATCTGCTTGCTGTTTTAAACATATTGTTTAGGACAGCCTGGCTCCCTCATTTAGACCCGACAATTAACTGCTTGCTTGCTGTGCTCAAACAGTGTGATTTTTTTTTTTTAATCTTTTACCTATAAGGACTTTTTTCTGCTTGCAGCACACAACTCTCAGAGCACTCTGCAGATGAGATCCAGAGCACCCACCCTGCAGTCTGCAGCTCAACAAGCCATGAGGGCAGTTCTTTTTTCACCACAGACAAGTCCAATGCAGACTCTCCTGATGACACTTTTGCATTTGATGTTTTTATTGGACACTTGTGTGGTTGTAATACTGGTTGATTGAACTGCCTCATTCCAAAGTTGTGGAGAAGCTGTTTTGTATTGCTGGACCTGCTTCTTTTCTCATGGGTAAATAATATAAGTAACATCACACTTAAGAAAGTGATAACCTTGGACACAATTCTGCTTACGTGGCCAACAATGGGTGTTTTCACCTTGAATTCAGTAATGAAAAACTTAAATATTTTTATTGCCTAGATGTGATGATGTCTGTCAGATTTGCATTGGGAAATGACTTATCTTGTTATTCCCCAGATGCTGATTTTTAGGAGACATAAATTTTCTACATAAATACATCTGCTAATATTAGCAGGTTTTACTACCTTAAAAATATGCCAAAATTCCTAAGAATACATTCTTAAGTTCTTTCAAACCACCATTTAAGCATTTAAGTTTGATAAATTGGGTTAGTGGTTTAAAATTCATGTTTTGTGATATGGGAATACAGCTCATTTTCTTCAGGAAAATGAGAAAATTAAGTCTTCTCTTTTGAGACTTCCTTAGTTATAACATGGGTGTGATGATATTCATCCTTTAATAATGCATATAATTTATTTCAACATGACTGTGACGGCTGAGATAACCAAACTGACAATTCATAACGCATCAACTTAATTAGCATTTCCAGTCCTCTTTGTGAGAATGAACAGTTCAGCTGAGCCTTGGAACAATAAGGTGATTCTAATTCAAACTGCATGACCCAAAAGAAATGAGAAGAATGCTAAATTATTTCAGTAAAGCCCGCAGAATTATATATTGTAAGACTTTAGCTTTAAAGCAATCAGGAGTCATAGAACCACAGAATCATAGCCTAGTTAAGGTTGGTGACCTCAGGAGGTCTCCAGTCCAAAATCTTACTTAACGTAGTGTCAGCTAGGAGATCAAACCAGGTTACTCAGGGTTTTATTCAGCTGAGTCTTAAAAATCTGCAAGGATGGAGACTGTACAACCTCTCTGGACATCTTGCTCCGATGTTTGACTCTTCTCATGGTGAAAAAGCGTTTTTTATATCCAGTCTGAAACTTTTATTTCAATTTATGTTCATTGTCTCTTGTCCTCCTACCATCTTGGTGCCTCTCTGCTGAACTTGCTTCAGTTCTTTAATACTTTTTTTTGTTGGGAACCTAAAACTGTATGCATTATTCCAGATATGATCCAACAAGTGCAAAGTAAAGACTGCTAATCACTTCCCTGGATCTTCTGTCTGTGCTTAGTACAGCCCAGGATACTGTTGGTCATCTTGGCTGCCAGAGCACGCTGCTGGCTCATGTTCAGCTTGCTGTCTGCCAAGACCCCCAGGCGCAGGACTTTGCATAGATTATTGTCAAATTTCATAGTGTTCCTGTCAGCCTGTTCCTCCAGCCTGTCTAGGACCCTCTGAAGGACAGGCCTGCCCTTGAGTCTGTTCCTCCCAATTTGTTATCATCTGCAGTTTTGATGGGAGTGTACTCCATCACCTCCTCCAGGTCATTGATAAAGACGTTGAACAGGCCAGGTCTCTGTACAGAGCCATGCAGTAGTCTGCTTGTACAGGCATCCAGGTAGCATATGACCCATTAACTGCTAACCTCTGAGCCTGACCATCCAAGCAGATTTTTGCCCATCTAACTATCCTCTCATCCAGGCCATAAAGTTCTAACTTGGATACTAGAGACAGTGTGGAAAACCTTGATAATGGAAAGTTATGCTTAAAGCAACATTGTGGGATGAACAGTGAGCCACCTTGCTGCTCTACCTTAGGGCTAGTTTCAGTCAGCAAACAGAGAATGTGCAGGCAGGTGCTTCTTCCCAGTGGGCATCTGCAGCTGCGATGCTTTCTTTATACATAGATGTCTCCTCACTGTTTTTTCCCCTCCTGCATCCAAAAACTGATCAGGGCTAACATACTTTAAAATGTTGAGACTTCCTCTATTTATGTGTGATTATTGCATTGTAAAGGATCCAGGCTTTTTACTGGCCTCTTGTAAAGACTTGTCACTGCAGAATCACAATACAGTGTCATATCCTCGCTTTGGTAAGCTCTGTGGTGACAGTGATAAAGGTGCACTCCTGGTCTGATGTTGAGGCTGGACTACCATGCAGAGTATCATAGAATCATTAAGGTTGGAAAAGACCTGTAAGATCATCAAGTCCAGCCGTCAACCCAACACCACCATACCTCCTAAACCATGTCCTGAAGTGCCACGTCTACACGTTTTTTGAACACCTGCTTGTGAAGAACACAAGCATCAAAGGTTAGCCTTCTTGCATCCAACCCGGGGGCAATAAAACTGAGTCCTAGATTTTAGTTTGTGCCCATTTTCTGTTTTATTCTTTTGGGCAGTCCATATAAACTGTAGGAATTATCTAGGATTCTGCAATAGCCAAGTAGGTGACCTCACTACTAAATCTTGCAGCACACAGTGGCATAGTCCTGTAAGAAGAATACAGAGTATGCCAGAGCAGAACAGTCTGCAAACTAAGAAAGCATGTGTTTAGGTTTCCCCAGGAAAAAAAGGAGGAAATAGAGCATGTTTTTCCTATTTCTCTTCCCCATAAAGCTGCATAGTTATTCCTTAACTGCCTACTGAAAGCACCTTTGGGCCCCAATTATTCCCTGTGATCTACACCAAGACAGTCTCAAAGACAGTGTTAGTTGATGCGGGTCAAAATCATACCAAGATACCTTCAAACAGGTAAGAGGAAAGATGGTTGCAAACCAGTGCTTGCACCATACCCTGATGCTATTATAATTACAAATACAGATACAGTCACAGTAGATTCTGACCGAGAAATTAATAATTTTTGAATGTTGATTTGGCTTAGGCCTGAGATAGGCACCAAGTTGCTCAAGTGTGTCAGGAGTTAGATAGTCAGGGGCAGGCACAGGCCAACAGTTCTAGGTATGTGGGAACTTGTAAAGCATGCAAGAAGTTTAGGTACTTGTAGGCATTTTTTTAGGTCTGCAGTTGTGCCAAAAAAAAAACCCCAAACCAACTGTAAATTCCAACTGGATCCTGATTTTGTTGTCTAAATCCTTTTCTGACTCTTCCCTTATTGTCCAGTTCTTTTTCCCCAATATGAGTAGCAGTGGAGACAGAGAGTGTGTGCTTGTAAACAATGCCAGAGTCAAAATCTGTGGAAGTTTTCCAGATGACCTGGATGATCTCTGGATGAGGACCCTGCTCATGGTTTACTTTTCCTACTGCTTCAATGTTTTTTTCCTGATAACACATCTTTATGAATTTGAGCATGGAAATGCATTCACAGGTCTCAGCAAATGACAGATATCTTTCTAAATGGGCGGTTTTCATTGATGAAACAGAAGATGACAGGGCTCTTTGTATACGACAACCTTTACTGGGTAAGAGATGATTAAATAAGGAGAGCATTTAGGCCAACTCCCACAGAATAAAAGCCTCTGCCAGACAGGACTCTGGAAACCATGAAATGTGACAAATGTTCACCGATCTTTGTAGATGTATTATGTTTATTTATTATTTGGTATTTGGTTTTACAGCTGTGTGTCTTTCCATAAGTATTATAGCTTATAGGTATACATAACTCAAGGGATATGCATAGTGGCTGAAATACAATTATGTGAAGATTAATGAAAGATGTGAGGTGCTAAGTCTTAAGCTAAAACAAAAATTGTTTTGTAATAGTTTGTGTGCTTGCAAAGCCAAACATTTTATCATGAAATTCCATAAAACATTGTCAGTAAAAATAATGCACACAGAACATTAGGACAGCGGGCAGCAGATTGTCTTTCTGTATTTCATCCTTCGTAAATGTTGTTGGATGAAATAATTGCTAATAATTGTTACAGCTTCTGTTTTTGTGGACACAACTGGCAATTTAATGTTGCTGCAGTTAATGATTTCTAAGCTTAGGGCTGTGATACTGTTTAAAACTTTGCAGCTGCTGTGCTGCATCATAATTGGGCTTCCTTCCACCTGCCTGCCCCTCACCTTTTAAAAAATTCACAATTAAGTACCTTCTGCCAGGTAGAACAATATTTTTCTTTCTTTAACTTAATTGCAGAATGAAAAACATTTCATTGATTCTCCCTATATTCTTGTGGTGTTAGACATTCCTTAATGCCTGATCAGTGAGAATTTTTTAACATTAAATAAAATCTGCCTTTATATGCTAGCTAGCTGCAAATATTTCATTATTTACCTGGTTTATTTTAGCCTAGATACTCTGCATAACCTCTGGGCTTCTAAAGCATGCACAGAACTGAAGAACTTAATAACTGCTTGCCACCTCTGAAGACAGAAAATTCTTTCCCATTTATTTTAGAACTGTGTACAACTTGATGGTTTAATCCTTGTCAGTCCATTAGAGTCCTTTGCTTGCTCACTCATCTTCATGGTTGCAGGTATTTTGCCATGAGGATGGGATTCAAACACTTTCAACCCTTAGGAACTGGTGCAAAATCACTGAATATCATGACACACTTGTGTCATTGGAAATTTTAAGACAAATTTATTTCAGATATTTAAAGAGGCAGTCCTGTAAATTAGGAGTAAACCTGCCACATGTGTATGTACTAGAGTATCCTAAATACAATGGAGTTAGTTAATTGCTTTCAATTTAATTATTTTGAGAGGTGGAAACTCGGTATTTTGGTAGACTTTTAATGTCATTTATAAGCTGCTGCTGCTGCTAAAGGACAGTCTCAGTCTGCTGTATTCATCTGTCATTCATCAAGGGATGACAAGGGACATCAGGGGACAACAAAGATCAGATGATGTCATGGCTGTGCATTCAGCCATCACAAAGTTGCTCTGCTACAGTTGTAATCGCAATATGGGACAGAAAGAAAACATACACCACCACTTGTAGGCTAAACGCCTGCTCCTGACAGGGACTTGCACAGCAGTGCAGCCTCCTCCCACAATATGTGAGGTGGAGCTGACCAAGATGCTAATCAGGAAAGCCAGAGCCGTGTCAGTCATCTGAGCCACCTGTCCCTATAGACCCATGCTTTCATGAGATGCTCCATAACCATAGTGATACATACACTTCCTTTTACTATTTACCTTTTTCTTAGTCAACTTTTAGAGGTGATACTTTAAACTTCTAGGTTTATTTCTTCACAGGGGTGATCAGCATTATCCCAATACATTATTCTAAGGATGTCTCTTTTCACCGTCAGACCCTTTGTATAGCAGAGTGAATATTTCAGTAATTTTGTGGGATGTTTGCTAATGCAGTTGCTTCTTATTCTGCTAGTGCTTCTGTCTCATATCAGGTTTTGGGATCTGCTTTTCATTAAGCCAGAAGTCTCTCCCAAGTTTTAAGGTAAGTGTATGCTGGTGTCTCATCCCCTTGTGTGCTGAGCCAGTCACTTACCACATAAAGTCACCTTTCATATAATACCAGAACTGCTTACCAAAGTAGTGAAAATATGTAGTGTATGAAGCTGAGTGTAAAACTGCAATGAAAACAGAGGTTGTGAATGGAACCACATTAAATGTTCAGGAAATGCAGGGGAAGAGTTACTCAGCCATTTCGTTTGGATCCTTTACCTGTCTGAACCAAAAATGCTTATGGGGGAGGGCTGTTGTGTCGCTCTGTTAGCTTCACTTCCGTTGTCGAGGTGTAATTCTACATCTGGTTATAATACTACAATGAACTCTCCTATCATGTCTTAGTGAAGGAACACAGATGCCAATTTGTTCTTTAGGAAGATGGCTCAACTGGTATTGTAAATAAAAGGCCAAAAGCAAATTACTTTCAGCGCTCAGCCACAATGGTGACAGTGTTGAAATGGATTATATGAAGTGTTCTCTGATGTGCAGTTACAAGACAATAGCATGGTTAAACAGAAGCAGCAGACAGATTTGCATTCAGTGGCATTATGGATGTGGCTTTGGCACCATTTTTGCCTATCAGGTTTTACCTGAAGTACAGAATTACATGGTAAATGTGAAACCTGAAATGGTAGGCTGTGTTCCCATCCTGCCTGTCATTCAAATCCATTATCCAGCAGAAGGTAATGTAAGACCTAAATAGCTGAAGTAGCCACCTTTTGTAGAGAAGCATAAGTGATTGGAAATCTTCAGTTTGGAGAGGACAAAGCTGTGGGGGTATCTTCATGGTTTACAAAATCGTGAAGGTGGTTAACAAGATGAATGCATGCCAAATTCTTATTTGCCAAGACCCAGAAGACTGGAAATAATGAGCAGTAGTTTAAAACAGATAAAAGCAAGTAGTAAACTAGTGGAAGTTCACTGTTGCCACAGGAGACCATGAAGAGCAGACAGTATTGGCAGGTTTTCAAAAAGGGATTGGACAAGTTCATGGGCAGCAGGTTGATAAACAGACACTATAGAGAATAGGCAGACAAGGAGTAGGACATCTGCTCTAAACTTCTTTATTCCAACAACTGTGGACACTGGATGGGAAGGAGAAAGAAATGAGGAACAGACCGCAGAGTTGAGCTAGATGAACCATCAGTGTGACCTCATAGGCCATTTCTTGTGGGCTAATGTCTACTTCTAGTGTGACCTCACTTTTAGGTTTTTGCATAGGTCATGAAGATTCTTCCTTCATGGCATATGTGAGTGATGAACTTTCCTATCCAGCCACAAAGCAATACCTCTTATGTAGTCTCTCACCAGTTACATAAGCTGTCGTCTATTCTGTTATGTGCCAATGCACCCTTCTTCCTATTGCTGCAGAATAGTAAATGATTTTCCATAAAGGCACTAGGGTACCTATTTGAGTGCTTTCTAAATGTACAGCTGGAGTGCTTTTTGTTATGTGCAACCAGATCTTCCCTGTGGAATGCTAAGCAGATTGCCTCTCATCCTATCGCTGGTGGACAACAGAAAACTAACCTTTTCTGGGTATTTTTAAATGCTGCTGAATCTTTCCTTTCCTAGATCTAGGCATCTGATTCTTTCACCATGTCTCATGAGACAGCTTTCTAAAACTCAGTTTTTACGTTGCTCTCCTCTGAACATTCATTTGTCTCCATCTTTATTAAAAACCTGTGCTCAAAAGGGGTCATCATACTCCATGCATAACCTCACACACTGGTGAGGAGAGAGTTTGTAATGAAAAAAGTGAGATAACACCAGGCTCTGGAGAGAGCCCTGCAACACTGATGTGTCTTGCTTCTTGACAGGATACTGTCTGTACCAAATCCTTGAATCTTTATTTTTCAGCTAGGTCTGCATCCATCTTACAGTGCTGTCATCTAGACCATGTTTCCCAGCTTTGCCTGTGAGAATGTCGTGGGGAACTGTGTTAGAAAAGTCATATTCAAGTCAACTTATGTTACACCAACAGCAGTCTCAACTACTAGATAACCTGGCATGAAATTAGACTGGCTTGTTATGATTTCTTCTTCACATACTTACATGGATTGTTTCTTATCAGTGTATTATTTGCTAGGTAGTTATAAATTGTTTGTCCACTATCACATTCTGGTATCATTTTGGATATTGGAGTTAGGCTGAGTAGTTTAATTTATCCGATGTTATCTCATTTCCTTTTCTTATGGTTTCCTTTTTTCTTAGGTTTTTCATTATCTTCAGGGGCATCAGCCCTGCCCCTGTATCCCTCTGGGAGTTCAACCTCCTCAGGCTCACAGTCTCTTTTCCTCCACTTCCAGGCTCTTCTAGCCTGCACTGTGCTAACAGTCTCATGACAGTCTCATCTCTCAGGCATTATCAGTTAGTCAGTCTCTCTTTCTGCTTATGAATAATCCTAGTGTATTTCACTAATGCACCAACCACTTATTAAGTGTTGGGGAAAAAACCTTCATTCTGTTTCCTGGACTGTCTCTCCTCCTTGGGAGTGGCCCCTGGTGAATAACCACTTTGCTGTTCCCCTACAAATTTACTTTTTCTGTGATTTTTTTATTGACCTCAGCAATGCTCAGGCTGTTGAGACCACTGGCTATTACAGTGGAGATCTTCCGTTTACTTCATGGTCCCTCTGTATTGAACTGTTTCTCTTGTCACATGCTTAAGGTTACTTGCATGGACATACTTTCCTCTGCATGTTTTTACTTTGCTAAACACAAGGGGTTACTGCTCTGTGGCAAGGTCTCCTGGATATTTTAATAGTACAAATAATGGTTAATAACAGAGTAGGGGTTGAGGAATCAGTCTACAAGGTAAAAACAAAATACGATTGTGGTAACTTCCTTAGTATATTGTCTCATAGTTTCATAGTAAAAAAAAGAACAAAACACAAATAGAATGTGAATTCAAACCAGAAGATGTTGTTTAATTACTTCAGTGTGTGCTGAAAATACACTGCTAACCATAATACATCTCTCTTTGTTGAAAAAATATAGTTTGAGTTCTTTCACAATTCTTCTAGATTCCAGTAATACCTAGTTGATCTGGATAAATCAGACTGTTCTCCTAGCATAAGACTTTAGATCTGTAAATCATTAAATCAGTCATGACGTGACATTTCAAAGGTTCCATATCATTTTAAAAAAATCAGGTCCTGGCAATATTAAAATATCTCACTAAAATATACTAGTTTAGTAATATTCCTGGGAAAAAAAAGTTTTCTTACAATTTGTCCCTCTTCTGGCATTTCTATTTAATCTCATTCCCTATCTGTATTTTTGCTTTCAAGAATTACTGTGACAGTCATTAAAGTAAACACTCCTTTTAAAATCTGTCAATCACTGTAGACATTTTTTCTATGTTTTTATGGCAGTTCTCACTGCTAGAAACACAAACTTTTCCATCCTTTGCTAAATGTTACAGATGTCATAAAATTACTGTGCTCCATCATTCGAAGTAAAGTAGTTTTTCTCACTTTCTTAAAAAAGCACAAATCCATCTCCCAGAAAAAGGGAAAATAAATGATAGTTCTGTATCTTTTAAAGTGTTGCAAACATCAGAATACCATATTAATAATACGTTTCCAACACAGCTGTGTCTCCTCTAACAGTCAGTCAGCTATAAAATGAAGTATCAATTATTTACTATTGCAGGTTACTCTAAATTCATTTATGTTGAGTTAAAAGCACAGCAAACAGAACTGAAACTATAATGGTAGCTTGAACAATTTCTGTTCTGCTGTGGAACAGTGTTTTCTCTTTCTTCAGTGTCCCTTCTGCTATTTTTCAAAGCTAATCTGTTACAAAGTAAAGCTGCTCATTTATTCCTCAAGATTTTTTATTCCCTAGTAAGTTCTTTTAAAGATTTAAAAACCTATAATAAAACTGTTCTGGTTTGGTTTAAAAAAGATTATTATTCATGTGATCCTTAGAAACAGTTGGATGAAGTGTCTTTGTAGGACTGTCTTAAACATTTTTGATGAAGCACTTCTCTGTTAAGAAAATTTTACTTAATTGGGATCTAAATATTCATGGAAATGTATTCTCTTGATAGACTTAATTGAGAATTGCCAAACATGCCCAAGGTTTCAATCACTGTCATTCTATAAATTTGTGTGGGTGTGTGAACAATAACTAATTTGGGTTGGCCAATCTGCAACAAATTTCTTGATTATCCTTTGTGAAATCTGACCTCTCTCTTTATGGAAACTGTGAAGAACGTTATCTGTGTAATTAAAAAATACTCAGTTGGAAATATCCTTGAACACTTGAATTTACTACCCATCTCAGAGATTTACATTTCAAAAGCAAATATATTCCAGGAGTTTTTGCTTTGCTTGTTTTGTCTTTATCTGAGAAATATGTTCTTTTTTCCTGGGAATAGAGAAGCACGGATTAGAGTTTTAAGATTGCTATGTGTAGAGCAACCACAAATACCATGCAAATTTGCTTCAGAATGAAAGTGGCATTGTTGACAACCAATTTGAATGCACTGTCATGGCAGTACTAAGAAGAGTTCTTTCAATCTCCACAACAAATTAAAGAGGAAAAAAATAGATTGCCTGTGACTCAGTAGTGGGGGGAATTTTTCAAAATTACTTAAGGCAGTTTGTTGCTGGTTTTAGGACAGTGTTTTAGTCAGGACTTCCATTTTCAATCAAATATGAGTTTCTGAGTTCTACATACATGACTGATCAGACTAGTCAGCTGCCTATATTTGTTGTTTAATGACTGAGTCACTCCCATTCATAAGTAATTTTTTTAAAAACTCTGATCTAAATTTTAGTTCTTTGCATGGAAAGACTCTGGGATTTTCACTTCTGCTTCCCCAGGGGTGCCTACCAGAAGATGGCACTTTTCATTCCCAGTCAGTGTTCCATGGAAGGCATCAAGAATGGCTGAAATGAGTCATTCATCAGCATGACTACCAGAAGCAGCAGTGAAAATTAAGAGCTCTGGATATGCTTGTGTTCCTGTTGTGCCATACCTAGTCTGTTAGCTCCTCTGACTGACTGCTGGTTTCCTGGTGAAATGCTAGTCTAGTCTGATTCTTCATTTATGGTGTCTTTCCAGCAGAGGTGTTGAAATAAGAGATTTCAGAAAATTCCATGACGTGCTGAAGTGCAAGCCATGCTTCTGAAGGATGGGGCTTTTGGTAAAAGTAAAGACTGGAAACATGGAAAGAGTTTCTGTTGTAACAGGCTGGACAGAGGTAACGGAAGCTCAGTTGTGCCTGTGTCTCCCTTAGCAAACCATTCTTTTCAGTCTTTCTTCTGAGACAGACTATCAGCAGTGATGAAACTCGTAGGAAATGAGAACTACATCCCCAGGCCAGCTGAAAAGGGCACCAGACACAGGATTCAAAGGTAGATCTTCATCCAGGCTCTTTGTATTCCATGTTAAAGAGAGATGTGATCTGGAGTCCAGTCTGCAGGACGTTTCAATAGATGGTAATATCTAGTATCCTTCCCCTATCTCCTGAAATACAGGCCAGTCATTTTCAAATTCTTTCCTTTTGTCAGTGTACTAAAACCTGTGTAACATGCATGTTTGCTCACAAAACATCAGATTATGTAATTCATGATCCTTAGAAAATAAGGCTTCAAAAATATTTGACATTGACCTGAGAATAAAGAAGAAACCATCACAACAGTGCTAACCCATTGTGCAGAATGATGAAAGCTTTTCTTTCTCTTTTTTTTTGGGGGGGGAGAGTGGGGGGGATGGATGGATGGACATGCCTTACTATCATTGTCTTTAAGCAAATGGTGCAGAAAAAATATCATTTAAAACAAAAGGTCAAAAGCTTGCATTTACTTTTTTTTTTTTTCAGCCCAAACTAGACAACATAGTTGACTCAGTTTTGCAAGTAGTTTCAGTGAACTACAAGTCATATTTCTGGTGAATTTGGAATTTGCCTGATGAATTTTGTGCAAATTTAAGAAACTTATTTTCAGATAAAATTGACTTTCTTTTCTCCACCTATGTTCTTTGGTCAACAAAACTTGGTATTCATTGCAAGAGAAGTCAATCACTGTGCTTTCTGCTCATTATTAAAGAAGAAATTCTGAATCAATGCTCAGTTTCAGAGAGGTAAAAGACTCACAATATTTTGTTTTAGCAGTGTCTTTGACCAGTCCACTCAGCAGCATTCCTCTATTTTCCAAAGTGTGACACTGTTGAACACCATTCTGGTCTCAGCTTACCAGGTTAAAATGAAAACTTTAAAGTTCTCTTTAATTTTTTCCATGTTCTTCTATTAAAAACAGGAAACGTTTTGGAAGTCCTTTGGATTGCTTGGAAAAGAATGACAAGGTCTTAGTGTCTCCAGTAATCTGTAATAACAATTGCAACATGGTCATCTTCTTCCTAAGAAGCAGGAAAATTTACAAGAATTACACAATTTTAATAGGAAGATATTGCTGAATACATAAAAAGCAAGTGTATCGGGCATGTTTGTTGTTCTCTTTGACTGTATGAGCAATGACAGATTGCCCATTGCTGGAGATATCACGCAGTCATGTGTGCCACAGCTGACCCTATCCCGCATGGACATTCCTCCCCTCCCACCCCAGGACTGTGGGTGAACTGGCACGCGTGGACGTGCAAGTCTTACAAGCATCGCATGTCAGTGAAGCAGGCTGAGGAGGTAGTTTGCCTAAAAAGAGCTAGGAGCAGGCTGTGGGGTAATAATCTGTGCTTTGTCCTAGTTCTCCACGTGATGAAAATTACAGCTTTTTCCTTGAGAATTTAGTCACCCTTCTGATTTGCAGGGTGACAACAAGTATAAGATATTAAATCCATTGCCTTCACCTTTGTCCGTTCTTCCATGTGGACTCTGACTAATGTAATGCAGTATCAATATTTGCTTCAAATTAAGTCAGTCTGAAGTTTTTAGTGGACTTCATAGCTCTCCTTGCAGTTTGAGTGCTCTTGGCTACAACAGAATCATGCAAATCTGTGCAAGTGCTTTTTCAACAACCATTCATTCAGCCTCCTGAAATGTTTTAGCCATTTCTAAATTTATCATTTATTGCAGCCCTGTGGGCACTGAATATATAAAACTTTTAAGAAAAGTGATATCAGGAATCTAGTTAAAAGGAATTTTTCTTCATCAGTTAGATTTAGCACTAATAAAAGGAAATATTTGTTTCCAAACAAGCAAAAAAGTTAAAACACAAAACAAGTTATAGGCATATCCAAGCTAAAGTGACCTGAAATCTGTCTGTTGCCTTTTTAATATATATTCCTTTACATATAAATAGGTATTTGCAAATACAAGTCCCTCAGTCAGGCCTCTGTGGACAACTTTACCATTTGGTAATATAAATAAAAAGAAACCAATATGAAAACAGAAATAAAAAATCCTATAGCATGTGGTATTCACTGAACACTCTTCCTAGTTCACTGTCTGTCTCAGTTACCAAGTCTCCATCAAATCTTGAGGAAACATCTAAGGTGAAGTAGTGTAAAGAAGACCAAATATTGCCTTTAGTAGGCTGATAAAATGAATGAATCTGAAAATGGGTGGGTTATTTTCTTGGAAGGAGGACTAGATACTACCGTATAATTGATTTGATCTACAAACTGAAACCCAGATCTTACCTCTCCATAATATGGGGATATGAAAAACCTGGATCGAGATCTATACTCAAATCCTGCGTCTAGAGAGTTTTTTTTTTATTTTATCAGAATTTGAAAATGCAGATATTTATTTTGAGACTTAACATATGGAAGAGAAAGTTTAAATGCCCATCCAATATAATGATTCATATTTGAAAGCAAATTAGAGCTTAAGTGTCTTGGTTTTAATTTCAGCAGAAACCTGCTACACTTTCAGCATCAAATTCTGACCTTCTATTAAGGCTTATATGCTAGTTTTTGAAAAGAATTCTTTTTATCTGGGGTCATTTAGCTATTTTCCACAAATGTCATGTTGTAAACTGTTTATAAGGACTAGAGGGAGGCATTTTGAGAAGAGCTGTTCTCTGCCTGAGCACGCTTGCATTCCCAGAGCTTCAGGTAGCATCTGCACAGGCTGACCATTTCTTTGTGCACAAAGCACTTCTGCCTAGCAAATAAGGGTTGGTGGTGACATGAAACTGTGGAAACAAAATGGTTGCCAATATTCTTCTGAAGAAGTGATTAAGAATCAATATGAAAGGACTGTCTTGAAGCTGTGCTTGCTGCCACTTCTTAATAGTAGTTGATCTTGAACTACTACCTAAAATGGAGAAATCCTGCCTTGAATTGGAAAGCTCTGATGGATTCAGGACTCTGTGAGTGACAGTGCAGAAATCTGATTCATGATTAGCGTTCCGATTTGCCACTGGTTTAAAAGTTGGCTTAGGTTAAACAAATATGATCAATAAGCATGTCTCCTAGTTAAGACAGGAAGGTATATGTAACTATGAGACTGAGCACGCATGCAGAAAGCAGTGATGAAGAGTGACAGCTGAACAGAACCTGAGTGCTGCTGTATGTGGATGTTAAATATTTCCGATTTCTAAATTAAGCCATCTGTCATTTCCTCTACTTATCTATTAATTGGTGCTTATAAGCCCTCATGCTGCATGTTTAAGGAAAGATCTCCAGGGTAAATGTGATGAGATAAGAACCTGAAGTACACAGCAGACAATGCTGAGTTCAGAGTAATGGCCCAGTTCACGGTCAATGGTCCTATTAAATTCGGCTCCTGTTAGTTTCAGTTAGGAAAGCATGAAAATGCAGGCCTGAAATCTGTCTCCCTTAAATTTTCTCTGGCCTTGCTGACTGCAATGAGTCTTCAATGCATGCTTAGATTTACATATGCATTTATATCTTCCTCTGAATAAGGTTTTCCTGAAAGGGAATATTAGTCAGAGTATGCAGAAACTAGCTTTGTGATACCAGAATCCATAATCCTGATCCACCCTTTACTATAAGTTATGTTGATTTATAAAAGACTTAGTCCTAGAGTGAGGGATGTCTGTGTACGGGTTTCTTTGTAGCCAGTGAACTGTGAATTAGCAAGATTAAGAAGAGGAGTTGAACTCCTCTTTTTTTTTTGCAAGGGTGGTTTGGCTGCTGGAACATGCAATTGAATTTATAGATCTACTTTCACATTAATTGGTGTTCAGTCAACAAGGGGCTATATCTCCATAAGCAATCTGCTCATGGCTGTTGTCACACTGTGAAGACATCTACTTCCCTAAACTAGTATTCCATCTGTAGCACAGCTGCTTTGAATCAGTTGCACATGGGTAGATGCTATCCTCAAAAGGAGTATTCTTACTGAGCATGAAACCTGGGGCCTGCTGCCACTAATTGCAGGCTTTCATTGACTTCACTCGATATTGGAAAATGACCATACATGCAAAAAGGCTAAGCTCTAGGACTTTAGGACAGTCTGTCTTTTTGCAGCCTTCGTAGTTTCTTGTTCTGAAAAATAAAGGTGGGGGGATTGATGATGTGTGGTTTCTTCTGCTACACTCAGGAGGAAGATTGGTGGGGCTGTACCTACACTGGTGATTTCATTTGAACAGTCAGGCAGTTTTAAAGCAACTCCTTCACCTTCACTGCTTGTACCCTGTTGTCCTCTCTGGTTTGGTTCTGAGATGTAATTTTGGTGTGCATGAAAAATGCATCCTACACACCGGAGCTGTGCTTCAGTGCTTGAGGGAACAGTAGGGCCTGAGCTCACAAGCCTGTACACCCACAAGGTTCCCAAGGCCATACCTAATGTGCATGTGTCCAGAAATGATTCTTAACGATTGTCGTGGTTTATCCCCAGCTAGCAACCAAGCCCCACGCAGCCGCTCGCTCACTCCCCCTGGTGGGATGGGGGAGAGAAACAGAAGAATAAAAGAGAAAACTCGTGGGTTGAGATAAAGGCAGTTTAACAGGTAAAGCAAAAGCAGCGTGCGCAAGCAAAGCAAAACAAGGAATTCATTCACTGCTTCCTGTCGGCAGGCAGGTGTTCAGCCATCTCCAGGAAAGCAGGGCTCCGTCATGCATAACACCATAACTCCGAACGTCCCCCTCTTCCTTCTTCTTCCCCCAGCTCTATATACTGAGCATGATGTCATATGTTATGGAATATCCCTTTGGTCAGTTTGGGTCAGCTGTCCCGGCTGTTTCCCCTCCCAGCTTCTTGTGCACCCGGCAGAGCATGGGAAGCTGGAAAAGTCCTTGACTACTGTAAGCACTACTTAGCAACAACTAAAACATCTCCACATTATCAACATTGTTTTCAGCATAAATCCAAAATGTAGCCCCATACTAGCTACTACAAAAAAAATTAACTCTATCCCAGCTGAAACCAGGACAGTATCCACCCCTTATTCCATACCATTTACATCATGCTCAGGTCCCACACTATTCAATACAACCTCATTAAGCACCGCCCCTGTTCCCATCCTTTGATAAAATACACAGATATCATTTATCATTCCCTTAGTCTATGGACCACCCTGTAAAATGTCTGTAGAGGGTCCACAAATGTCCACAAAATGTCCATTGAGTTCGTTTAGTCCATGACTTCAGGCTCCATCTGTTCTGGTGGTCACTCACAGCAGCAGAGGTGGTGTGTTGCATGAGTTACTGGGCACCAAAGCCAGCTCAGGTCGGGTCACTGCTGCACTTGCACTGCTTCTTGTAAAGCTTGTCCTCCATTGGTTCAGGTGGTTCCTGCTACAGTAATTCCTATAACATGCAACTCAAATCCCAGGTTACAACAATTTAAAGGTAGAACAATTACAGTCTCCACCCCTGGCCCCTTTGGGCCAGGTTATAGGTTTTAACATTCCAGTTAACTCCTCCCCTTGCTCCTAGCTTGGCGAGCAACAAGGGGTTTCTGCTATAGTAATTCCCATAACATGTAACTCAAATCCCAGGTTACAACAGTTTAAAGGTATTTCCATTACAATCTCCACCCCTGGTCCCTTTGCATCAGACCATTTGGTTTAATATTGTAATGAACTCCTCCCTTTGCCCCTGCTCTGGCTTGGACTTATCCACAGACTGCAGTCCTTTAGGGTTGTACCCACTCCAAGTGGAGCCTTATCTATAAGCCACAGTTTCTCCAGAGGTATACCTGCTGTGGCATAGACTTATCCACAGCCACAGTCACTTCGAGGTGCACCTGTTCCAGTGTGGCCTTCTCCATGGGCCACAATTTCTCCAGCATGGCCTTACCCACAGCCACAGTCCCTTCAGAAGTAAACATATTCCAAAATGGCCTTGCCCATGGCTGCAATCCCTCCAGGTGCGTGCCTGCTCCCAAGACATCCTGACACACTTTTTGTCCTCCATAACAGGATAAAGAGCACGTATGCCTTCTTGTTAGCCCTTGACATCAAGTCCTCAGTCCTTTGAGACTCTGCTGCTCCAGCCTCCTCCATCCATCCTCCTGGTTTGAAATCCTCTCCCTTTACCTTCTATACTAAACCACATGCTGAACCCCTTATTTCTTTTACTGCCTTGTAAAATTATCCCTCTTTTCCTACTTTTCTTTCTTGTACTGGTGACATCTATGGCCCCTCCAGTGTCTCAGAAAACTAATACAGTGTAGCCCAGCTCCTCAGGGAAATGGTATATCTCATAATTTGTGCAGTGACAGAGCCAGAAGTGTCTGCAGGAACAGTATAACTCTATGGCAATATCAGGAGGTTGCTCCTCCTGAGCACCAGGAGATAAAATAGGACTGGTGAGCAGTGCAACGTTACAGTCAAGAAAATGAAGTCTGCATTCATGAAGGTGCAACTTTGCACCATACTTTTGGGCTGAAACAGCAGACGTGCCTGTTATAGAGACATTGGAGATAACTTTGGATGGGAGCATAGCACAAAGCCTCCAATTCATCTGTATGCCTGGGTGCCAGGACCACCATGCAGAGCAGGCTGGAGGGGAGCATGCTCTCCAGTGCCACTCCAGTGTGCCTTGTCTTCCTGGCTCTGTCTCTGTACTGCTACAGGGTACATCTAGGGATACCTCTTTGGCCTGCTCCTACCACAGCCAGCTTCAACAATCCCATGAACCAGAGTCCAAACCGGGTAAGTGAATTACTGTTTTATGCACATCTTTGGGTTTCAGGACAGGCACTGCACGAGGCTTCTAGTGGAGTCTGGGGTTTGGGCTCAGAGCTGTGGTGAAGAAGCTGTTTGTAATTTGTCTGCTTAACAGGGTTGCTGTGCTTTTTTACAGCATAAAAATATGCATTTAGAGCCATAAAATTCCCCTAGGGCTGTGAGCTGTGAGAGAAATCTTAATATAACTATATTAGAAACTGTCTGCTCTCAATGGCTGCCCAGCTCAGCCCTGACACCTGCAGTATCTTGTGAGAATGTAACTCCCCCACCTTTCCAGACAAAGATCCTGTCTTGTGGCTCCTTCTCTCTCCTAGCACAGCAGGTTAAGGGCTGATGACGTGACACCACATGCGGTAAAACTGCAGACCCCTGTCCTGTCCTACAAACACCCAGAGAAATGAGCAGATTCAGAGGGTTTCTCCTGTTTCAGAGTGCTGATCAGACAGAGGGGCACAAACAGCACTCTGTTGTGGTAATGTCCTTTCCTCTCCCCACAGGCACTTACCTTCGGAAAGTACCGGGGTCACATGCCTTTAGTCTGTGGCTGAGTGTGGGCAGAAATGGTGCAGTCCTGCTCCTGAGGCTTCTTCACCCTTCCCATGCCTCCAGGGATCTTGCCTGGCACTGAATAGTCAGTAGTGAGGCTGGGGTTTCATGGGAGGGCACTTCTCATCTTCCCCAGCAGATGGGGAGATGAAGACAAACTGTTGCATGGGCAGGAGTACCCACCAGGCTGTCCAGCTGGTTGCATGGTGGCCATGGAGGGCCATCCCAGTGTTGCACACAGTCTGTGTAGTGCAGGAGCTTCATTGTGCCTCAGTTTGGACAGGCAGTCAAGGGTGAGAGCAGTGTCATGGCAAACACCTGCAGGGACATCTCTGCTGTGCTCAGGCTTCATCAGCTTCTCCAGGGCTCTTGGAGTAGTAGCAGGCTCTTGGCCCACTCTCCATTCAGTGCACGCTAAAGATCAACATGAAGGATTAGTATCCCTCTAGGAGTCTCCTTCCACTCTCACTGCTTAGTGTGAACTTTTTACCCTGCTGTTCACCACCACCCTGAGGCCTCTCCTTCCCTCCTCACTTGCCACAGAGGACAGCAGGTCGCAGGATAGGCGCTCTCCTGGGGCACAGCAGGCTGCCAGTAGCCTACCCATTACCCCCTCCTGCTGTGGTGGCTGACTGGAGAGGGTCACCCTCTTCAGAGCCCAACTCCATCTGCCCCTCGCACGAGCTGGCCATGGCAGAAACAATGGACCTCATCCTGCCTGAACTGAGTCCTTGAAAGCCTGGGGACTATCCAGCAGCGGCCGCAAACAGTAGAGTGATGCTGTGTAGTCTCTCAGACACTCCAGGGCAGACAGGCTTGCTTGTCTCTCCTCTGCAGTTCCCTCTGATGAAGAGTAGGGCTAGAGGAGCTGCACTTTCCCTTTCCCTTTCTTCAGCATGTTGTCTCCATGCTGCTGCAGGCAGCCAGCAGGCTATGCACCAGGAGGCCATGCTGGAGCCTCACAGCTGAGGATGCACTACAGAGGAAAGAGAAGAGAGGGGAAGGACATGGAAGCTGTGATTGAAAGGCACCCAAACACAGCTGGCAGCAGACCTCAGCCTACCTTGATCCAGGCTGGCAGATCCTCAGGAGCAGCAGGTCTTCAGAGGTGGCAGAAATGGCAACTTTCTGTGGATGGCCCTTTGGCCTTGGTGTTGGGACAGCAGTGAGAGGTTTTAGAGAGAAAGAATCTTGGTCCAGTGCTGAGGGGAACTGCAGCAAGCTTTGGTGGCAGCTCTGTGGGCCCTTACCTATCCTTTCAGGTCAGTGTGGGAGGACAGCAGAGGACAGACAGTGGCTTTGGGGACTCTGTTGCTTGCTGCAGACCTTCAGGTGTTGTGACTGCTCCTTCAGTTAGGCCACAGTGGTCAGATTGTTTTGATGTTAGTCTCCAGTATATCCTCTTTGTACTGCTTGGCTACGTTACTTCCCACAACCCTTTCCCCTGGTCTTCCTCCCTAGTTCACTTCCCCTTATGATTTTAATATCTAATACACTCTCCTCTTCCAGTTCATAAGTTATGGGCATGTTCCTTTCCCCTTCCATCCAACTTTTCCTCTTTATTAAAGTTTTCCTATTGGTTTCAACAGTTTTGCAGTAAACATCTGCAGCTGGAGAGGGAGCACCTTTGCTGCCAGAAGTCACAGACTTTCACCTCCAGTTGTGCTAGAAGTCCCTGTTCTCAGCCTCTGGCCATACCTCCTCCAGTGCAACAAGGGGCTGGGGCTCTGGTCCTTGCAGAACCTGTCAGTCTCTGGTGCAGCCTCACTGGTGCCACACAGTCTGCTCACTTGCCTCAGCTCCTTTCTCTGGCAGCTCAACAGATCAAGTAGGCCTTACCTCCCACGGTTGAGGCCACCATTCTTCCAACCCCAGGCTCAGGGAGACCCTGGGCTCTCCCTGTAGCTGGAGGTGTGGATGGGTACATCTGCTTTGAGTAGCTGCATTCTGCTCTAGGACTCCGACTTGCCAGAGGTGTGACTTCTGCTGCTTCCAGCTCCTTAAATGGTACTTCATAGCTTCTGATTATACTATGTCAGTAATGTGTGCATAACTGATGGAAAAAGGGATTCCAGAGGGTGCTATATCTTATTATTCTTTGGATTTTTTTATAGTAAATACCTCTCTCATTCCTAGAATTATTGGTGTCATATTTAGTACTGAAATTACATACTAAGTGGTAGAGCGATGTATTTGTACAATGTTCAACAATAACAGGGTACCAGACTTCGACAATATTGCTCTAAATATACTGAGTTGCAATATATTCCGGTGATTCAGTTCTTTAAATGTGCGTATTGCAATAGGACTGAATTCAGGCTGTGATGTGCTTAGGGAGTGGATGGAGATTATCAGTGTATAGTGAAAGATAGTCTTGTAGCTGAGGGGTTGATTTGACCTGTGAAGATGGAGACATGTTTCCCTGCTGTGCTAGATATTACAAGTGCAAACTGAGACAAAACAATGTAAAATACCATTGACTTCAGTGGGCTAAGTTAGAAGGGCTAGTTCTGGAAAACGGATTTAAGCATTTTAAGCATGAACAGCCAGATGCATTGCTCCTATTTCACCTATTTGTACCTATTCTGAGGGCTCTCATCCATCCCTTTTCCCTTGAAATCTCATCTTAACCTGCTTGCAAAGACACTTTCTCTTCCTTTTTCCAGGGGTGTTTAGGTGCTGGGAAAAAGGCCTTAAGAAGCAGGATGTTTTCAAAATAGAAACCTTAGTGCTGAACCCAGAGGCACAGATCAATAGCTGTTGAAAACTCAGCTTACTGCCATATTTTGCTAATATTATCCCTCTCCACAAGTTCTCACTAAGTTCTCAAAAGTGTCAAAAGGAGGATAATGTACTAAGCAAATCTCATTTTAGTTCTTTTACCTCATTCCCCTGTCTGTTCCAATGCTCTTCTAGGGAGTAGGCTAAGTGATATTATCCTGGACTTTTTCGGAAACCAACCTCAAAGAAAAGGATTGCAGGTCTGGCACAAGGAAATGTTTGTAATGCTGTAAGTGATTACTTCTTACGTAAGTTCCCTGGAACAGGTGACTCAGACCTTGCGTTGGCTGTAGTTTTGTGGCAAGACATGAATTCTAATTTCTTATTAAGTAAACACACACACAAACACACACACACAGAGACACAGAGACAGAGACACACACACAGAGAGACACACACACACACACTCTCTCTGTCTCTCTCTCTGGTGCTGCTCTTGCAGGGGTCAGCAAGTCCCTTTAACTGTCTTCACATAGGCTTTGTGCCCCACAAAGCCCATCAGGGAGGGCTTTCTCTGAGGTTTTGGAGAGAGGTACTCTTTCTGTGTTGCATGCAGTGGAGGTATATCAACTCACTAACCTTATTTTGGTAGTGTGCCTCAGTATGAAATCCTTTGTGAAGGCTATGATTTCTTTCTCAAAGTGAGGTCTGCCACACTTCCCTTTTCTGTGTACCTTTTGATTACAAATTAGGGGAAGTTCAGCAAAATACTCTAAGCAACTTTGGCAGTTTTGTAGCTTGAAGCAACTCAATACATATCCAGACAGCTACAAGTTTTAACTGAACATTTAATTTAATTCCATATAGCCTCTACATAATTCAAGCCTCCTGAGGCAGCATAGTAAATACAAAGGCACTGTGGATAACACTGTTTGTTTCGAGCAGCTGTGAAATGAGTCCACTGTGTATAATACCAAACAATGCAAACAACCAGAACTGAGTATTACTGTTAAATAAGTTGTGTGGTTGCAAGCATCTGGTGTGCTGTGAGCTGCGGTGGTTTTATCATACTCTTTTCTTCCTTCACTTTTTCCACTTGTGTCTTACTGTATAACCTGAGTCCTGTGTGTGATTTGGCACTCTCTTGAACAAGGTGCTGTACCAGTTTGCATCGTAGGTATCATGGTGGGACCCAGGTCCTAATTTTGAGACCCCATATCATTACAGTAGTGAAAATTAGTAGCCCGGTAGTACTTGTATCCTGCTCCTGCTCCCTTTGCTTTCCTCCCTGAAGCATAAGTAGTCATGAGCTAAATGTCTTTATCATTTGGACGGATAACAAACTGGCAATTGAATAGAATGATAAGCTATTTCCAGAAATAAAGCAATTAATTTAATTTATGCTCTCTGATTATTTTTCAGGTCTATGAGTACCTTGGGCTGGTGAAATCAGAAAGTGATGCTGAAGTGTAGAGTCTGTCTTTAGGGTTAAGACGGACTCCATTTCATTTTGCTTTATTTTCAAATATTCAGAGGTTATCTAGGGATTACTAGTTAATATTCTTATTCTGCATCCCTCTAAGTGTAAAATAAAAGCATTGGGGAAGTAAAGTGAGCATTAGAGGCAGCTAGATATTTGAATGCCTCCTTCCTTTTACTGATCTAACTTATCCTGATGGGCAAGTCCTGCTACCAAGCTCTTCCCCAGGGATGAACTGCCCCACAGCCCCTGGAAAAGCCTGGGGGCAAGGATGAGGGATGCAGGCAGTCCTGGTGGTCATAGACTAGCAGACAAAGAGAGAGGCAAAGAGCTGTTTGACTGGAGAAAAGTTCATGGAAAATGACCTTCCCACATAATGGGATCCAAATATGTCACTAGCTGGTTTCACTCTGCGCCATAGCTCTAGGAATTAAACAGCTCCTCCATTTTTCAAAGATCAGTATACATGTGGACACATCATGCACAAGTCCAGTATTTTCCTAATTAGATGATTGGTAGCCAAGAGTGCATGCAACACACAGCTGATGTGTGTGTGATTGTGTGGTTTATGCACAAAAATATAGCACTGGGTTTTCTGGAAATGCTTAGGCTTTTTCTTTTTTTTTACATTTCATGGGATTGCTAGTACCCATCAGCCTCACATGATTAGTCCAATGACAGATTAATTATTCTCTGCCAAAATAACACAAAAATACTACATTGGTATTCTTAGGGGTATTCTGGACGCCAATGGGCAAAAGTCTGTACTTCTTTGGGACCCCTTATTTCTCATGTTTTCCATTTTTATATTTGATTATGGATTTGAGTATTGAAATTGGCTCCATAAAACTAGCAGTAGATTAGCCGCATATTTGAATAGCTTTCTTCAATGAAGATTAATTTACTAATTTTTTTTAATTAATTTTCTTTAGTGCTTCCAACCAATTGGAGAGGGTCCCTTATCACTAATTATTTAATCAGAGTACTATATTACAAATGCCATATTTAATTAGCAAAGTCACATTAGTATTGATATCAGGTAAACTGCTGTACTATTTCCTTAGAGTTATAAATCTACCTACAGTTATAAAAAATCTAGGAAGTCAGTAATCAGTACAATGATGCAGCAACCTGCATTGTGTATCTGTTCTTATAAAAGATGTAATTTGGTTAAATGATAATTTGAATTAATTTATGGTTTCAAGTTCTCAGATGACATGGATTAGTGAGAAACTGCAGGAGTTTGCACCAACAGGAAATTTTGCTGCTAATATGTCGAGGATGAAAATAATTTTGTATTGAAAATATTGTGAAAAAAGAATTTAAAACATGCTTCTTTTAAATTAAGTTCACCAATAGTAGTTAAAAATGACCATATCATAGTGACAGAGATTTAAACTAAACAGTATTATTAACCATAGTTCAGAAACAGTTGATACTTGTATAAGAAAATAAATTAAATGTAGTAAATGAAAAAGAAAGACCACTTGCTGTGTCTTTTGGTCAAATTAAAGCCAACCAGTTCTTTCACAAAGAAAAAAAATGAAAGTCCAAGTTGTGATAAATGCCTGCTGCAGGACTATTCTACTTCACTATCCCTGCCAGTCTCTTTCAGAGAAATATAAATTAGTTCCGCTAAATTGATTTTTGTATGGGAATTATATGAGGAATTGTTGAGATAAGTCAGAAAACACAGTTCAAATACTATAACATCAGTAAGAATAAAATTAGTTTCTGAATATAGGCCATGTTTAACCATTCAGATGGACTTTTAAAAATATGTGTAGGGTCTGAGTTGCGCTTTAGGAATAATATGCAGAATAGTTTTTTCTACTGTGCAGAAGATTAGACTTTTGAAAGTATCTCAGTTCTTCTGTAACCAAGAAAAAGTCACCTTTCTGAATACTTTCTGTAAAAAGGGAACATAGTCCACATATTGTGTTAGAAAAATCCTCAGAGAAAACCTATATGCTGCTTCTGGCTTGTTCTGAATTCTCATAATCATACTCGGCAGCATTCTATTTTTCTCTCCTCTTAGCAGCTCAAGGCTTTTTCAGTTAAAATAGGCAGGTTAAATTTATAAGCAAGGAAAAAAGTAAAAAAAACCCACAACCAAAAAACCACTCCAACTAACTTTTGCAATCTCCACGACTATTCTTGTTCATAATATTAAATAGATACAAAAGTACTTGAAGACTTGGGGCCTAAAAATGCTCTTGGCTAAATTCTATTCAGCCTTTACAGATTTCACTGAACTCCTGCTGAGATTTGCTTCAGTACCGAGTAAAGGCATTAGGATTTGGCCCTTGTCATACAATCTTTTTTGCCGGAATACAAAGTGGCCTTACGAATAACTACTTGCAAATAATCAGAATGCAAAAGCTAGAATAGGACTTCATTATAGCATTTGTTCTCTTAAAAGGAGAAGCTGAGCATATTCCTACAGAACTGATACGACTGGAGGTTTTACCCTCCAGGCTCTCAGTTCAGGCACAGGTTAGTCTGTGGTTTGAAAGACTCAGAATAGAGAAAGTGTTAATGAATGAAACTCGTATTGGCATTACCAACAAGAAATTCATTATGCAGTATTTTTATAAGTATATTTCTTGGGACTTATTATTGTTTAGTCAAACCATAATTAAAATGAACTGACTTTTATTTCTGATTTCCCATTTTTCCTGGTAACAGAACAAAGACCTGATGCCAGCTGTTCTTGGTCTAAGCCAAGCACTCTGCTGATATAAGTTCAAGGCAGCCTGGTCTTGCAGCATCCCGAGGAGAGTGTAGGCTTCATATCACAGCTTGGTCCCATGTGCAAGTGCATGTAAAGTACAAGAGTTTTCTATTACAGTCTGTTCAACCAGGAAGTGCTGCTATTTAGTACCATAACATATGTTATCTTGTTTACTTCAAAATAAATATACCCAAAGCTAGACTGAACCAGTGGCTCCTAGGAGAACACTTGACTGATTCATGAAATGCAGTGGCTGACTCCAGAATGGATGTTGCTGTTCTCTGGAGTACAGCTGTCACTTAGCGGTGTTTGCCTTTCACTCTTCGCAACTTCTTGACATAAAGTAAATTTCTGAAAAGCAGAGGTTGGACTTGAAAAGAAAAATAAAGCCTAAGAAAGATGAAAGAAGGTTAGAAGTGGCTTACTAATTTGTGGTATAGTAGTTCAGCTTTATGCACGCTTATTAGCAAGCAAGAAAAGGATTTATCTCATTGGTCTCCTGTAATTTTCCCGAGATGGAGCCAATTACAGATGAAACTGTATTGCTGAGTTTATATGCTAGAGGATTCTAATCTAATGTTTCACCTAATTAAATTCTAGCAGGATAAAAGAAAAACAGTGCTCCCTAGGGATAAGGCTGGGTGCATAGTTCTAATATCCATCTATACTGTGCACCATTGAATTTAAGACAAGGCTTGAAGTTACTGCGTAGAAGTTCTGATAAAGCTGTCTTCTATCTGAATACTCAAGAAACCTTTCCTACCTCTATGATCAAATAATTGTCTCACCTCTCTTGTTATAACCATCACCATCCCGGTCTCAGCAAAGGAGAAAGGCAGGTTCTGATTGAAATAATTAGATAATTCTTTGAAATTAAGTCAATAACCTATGTAGAGCAAATGTCACACAAATATACTCTAGATGACACAAATCAAATGGGCAAAAGAGGTATCAACTGTAAGCCAGGTTTTGGGCAGTCTTTCTTGAGACATCTTCTGAGAGATTTACAGCTGATCCCCTAAAGGACATTGTGTTGTCCTGTCTCATTCATGGCTCTCCATGCATCTGTGGGGAGAACTGGAAATGCAGAATCAGATTTCACTCAAGAATTCTGAGATAAGTTATGTGTATTAGGGTGAAATGCCAAGTATTGGAGACTAGCCCTGTGGTAAGAGAGGAGCTAACACTGTTGATAGCTCCAGTCATGGTCTTGAATCTTCCTGTGCTACCAGGGGCTCACACCAGCTCTGTCTTGCAAAATCCTGCTCTTTCAAGCTTTGCAGTGACTGCAGCATGTTCATACACAGATGCCTTCAGATAACAGGCAACTCTTTTGCTGGAATTATGAGTAATATCTGGGTAAAGATGGCATCCCTGCAATCATTACTGAAGTTAGAGCAACCCAAACCTCTGTTCATACATGTTTGATAGTGAAGACAAGCATCAGTTATAAATACATAAACCTGGAATATGAGGTTTGCCATACATTTGTGATAGTCTGTGGCACACTGTGTATATATATGTATATATAGAGTCCTAGCTGTGACTTGTATTTTATAGGTACCTAACTGTAGAGACAAGCAGTGTGCCACAAAATAATACAAATATGTGGGAAACAACACCAAGATAATACAGTTCTATTCTGGTGTTGTTTTTCCACAAGTTAGCAGCACAATCTTTACCTCTGCTCTTGATCTGATCTGACAGAGTGAAAAGAGCTGTTCACAAACCATTCAGATATTCACAGATATGTCTCACAAGTGTACTTGAAAGAATGTGCTAGACTCAACACCTTGCACTTACACCTGTCAACCATGAGATCAAAACAAACCTGAAGGCTGCCAATGTCTTTATGTACAACTATTTGCTCAGCTACTGTGACATGTTGTTCTGCCGTCTTATATCTTCTTAATCTGCAGCAAATAGAGCTTGAAACCATTGTTTTCATAAAAACAGAGCATCCAGAAAAGGCTGCCTTCTCATGCAGGCTGACTGAAGCATGAGTTTGTTGGCCACGGTTTACTGTGGAACACAGAGAGGGACCACATGAATCTCAAGTAAAAATAACAGTATTAAAAGGTGATTTATGTCATAGAATTTTTTCTTTGATGTTTTGGTTTCCAAATTTCATGAAATATGAACAGAAATAGCTTGCTTATTTTTTTATATTTCATCAAGTGAGATCTCAGTTGACTGTCTGAGTTGAAGTTGGAAATCAACAGGAGGCAAAGCCAATTTATTTGTTCAGGTGTTTTCAGCCGGTCTGTTTAAGTTCAGCATTATTGTTATGCTTTCCAAAGGGTCCATTCTGACAAGGCACCACTTCTTTAAGAAAGGAACAACAGCAAAAAAGTGTCATAAGAAAGGACACTTTTTTTTTTAAGAGAATGCTGTATGTCAAACTTCGCTTTTCAGTCCTTGAAAATCCAGACACCAGCATGTTTCTAGTATTCAAGCACCACATTCCAGAAACAGAATTACATCCAAACCCCATATTTCCATAAGTGGAGCTCTCTGTAATAAACTGTTACCTCAAAAATTGCTAACAAACATTTCCAAACTATAGTTGCCCCAATAAAGAGTGTCATGAGAAGGATGTAAGTGTATGAGAACCAAACACCAGTCCTGGACTCAGTCTTGCCAGCAGTTCTGTTTTGGACTTGATGACAGTTTAGTACGTAATGTTGCTCTTTTGTTGGACCTCAGCTCCCACACCTGAAAAATTAATGTATAAGTTTTACTGCATTTTCCATAGTGTTTAATGAGATCAATGAACTAAAATGTGAACCGTGCCTAGACAGGTGGGACTAAACTTTCTTGCTGGAGTTATGGTACACAGCTTGGCCTCATGTCAATGTAGCAGCTTCTGCATGCTGTGGGAAAGCTAGTGCCATGGGGCCCCTGCTGGAACTCCTTCAGCTGCCATTTCCACCCTAGGAATTACTGGAGAGACCCCAAATCCAGCCAAATGGCCCCAGAGGTTCCTCATAAATGGAGATTTGAAAATTGTTCCCTGTACCAATGCAATATCCAACTGTATTTATCCCAGAGGAATGCAGAGATACATTTGAACTTGTTTTCGATCCTGTCATTTTCACCCATTTTTGCACATTTTGGCCTTCCTGAGAAGCTTAATGCCGTCATTGCCACTGTGCTCTAGTTTTCAGTGTTGCATATCCCACTGTGTCCACTAACGCATTGCAGCTGAAAACAGACATATCTGTGAAACAGAATGATAAACCCTGTCACAAAGCATACAATATATAATTGAAATGCAATTACTTTATCATTGTTAAATGGCAAAGAATAAATAAGAATGTTGCCAAGTCATGCATTTCTTTGTATTTATTTGAATTATCTGTAAAATACTGAAATAGTAGACCTTGTGAATCAATACTGAGAAATTTGGACTGCTGTTTGTTATTAGAGCTTCCTTTCTGCAACACTCCTAAAAAGTAATTGTAATGGAAATTGTTTCCACTAGGAATGTAATAAGTCAGGTGAAAGGAATGAATAAAAACTCAGTTCAAAATGGCTCGAAAGGGTATTGGAAATCTTTGATAGAAATCCAGCTTCTGTGGTGTAGAGTCTTTTTAAAAAATGAAATGGGCATTTTTCCTGTAACCAACAAACAAATTATTGCTGGACACTTTGACAATAGAGTCTGGTGACGCAATGCAATCATTTCTTTCATGTGTGATCTACAGGTAGCTCATTTGAGGGATTTAATCTCACAACACTGCATTACAGTAAATTGCTATAATTTATTTTGTGCACCCTAAATAACTGTGTATACCTGAGAATGTAAATGTGTTTCTAGTCTGAATGAGGCATAACTGATAATGAGCCATTCTGTTATTTCTAATGTTGCTTGGGTCTTTTGTACCAAAATGTTTTTTCTGCTTCATTATTTTGGGGGACAATACAAATTTGTTGAAATAAAAACCCTGCAGGAACATATACATTTCAATAATTTTCTTATATGGAGAAGTTTATCAGGTTCAGGACAGACCATTTGCAAACAAACAGAAAAGGGTAGAAAGACTGCATGTCTTTGCTAAGACTGAGATGCGGGAGATTTTAAGGGTCTACTCTGAGTCAGACAGGGCAGAATGGCTCATGTTTGTAGGAAGTAATGATGCAGCACTGTAGTGTAGCAAAGCCCAAAGTGAGACCTCAAGTGAGGGAAAGGTGGTTTTATTTTCAAATAAAATCAGTTTTACTCAGTCACACTCTTGTACCACATATTCACAAGCTGCAAGATGTGTGTGCCTGAGTCATCTGTTCAGCATGCAGACACCATATTGTACCCAGGTGGTCTGTCCAGGTTTTCTTGCAGTTGTTTGGAGGACAAGGGATGGAAGCTGTTGAATCTTCCTCCCTTCTTAGCTTGGAAACCCTCGCCAATATTGGGTTGGCCTGTTTGTACCTTTCAGAAACGGACAGTAATTCTGGTTTTTCATCTCTACCTTGTCCCACCTCTGTGAATCATCAGGATTTGTACGCTGCTCTTTGTCTGCTAATATGGGTCTCTTACGGCTCCTTCTCTGTTCACTGTCTTCCCACCATCATCTCTAAATGCACTGAGTCTTTGCTTTAGTCCACTTGTAGGCTGCCCTTGTTTCAGGATGTCCGTTCTTTCAGTCTGTCCTTTGTTGCCTTGGTGCTGGGTGCCCTGAGAAGATGCACATAACTGAGCTGTCACCTTGGTGAGCTGCTAATAAACGTGCCATCAGCACATGCCATTCCCATAACCCTTCTCCTGGGAGTTGTTCCTTCCAGTGCTTCCAAACCCAGATATTCCCAATCATTTTTCATTCAAGTGTTCTTAACATTTCTATGACAGACAGGCCTTCTGTCCAGCATGAAAGGTGCTCAGGCTGCACTGCTATGCAGTGCAGAACAATGGTCTGTAGCCAGGCTGCTCGCTTTGGAGCTCATACTCAACGTAGCTATCAGCTGCAGCATTCAAAATCACAAGAACAATAAGTGATTCCAATTAAGAGAAAGAAAAATTCAGTAGTCAGATGCCTTGCCTTCCCCAGTTGCCTGTCTTAAGGATTTTCTCTTTCTGATTCAACTAATGGTATCACAGTCCAGAGAGTTAGCAATTCGGGATAGCAGGTAATAGGAATTAAACACCACTGGAATGATGTGCTAAACTGCTCTTTGTTGCCCTAACAGGGCAATTGTATACAACCTCTAACCATACAGCTGACGGTTTTTTGGGCTGTTCTCTTGGACTGCATCTTTGACTTGGGCAAACTCTTGTTTGTTGTCATTAGGATTACTCAATCGCAAATATTGGTTTGGAATGTACTAAAGCACCCTGAAATATCAAGCAAGGGCAATGCTTGCAGTGCTTGTTCCTGTTGTTCCCCAGTAGATGCTGTTTGCAGTTTCATCAAAAGGGTGTTCATGTGACTGATAGAGAAATGAATAGATTAGAAACAGACATTTAAAAGTACTAATTTGTATCACCCTAAAATAAACATTTAAGACCAAATGTGAATGAATCATGTCCTGCAGGTACCTGTTTATCTCAACTGATTATGAAAGGAAAGATGGACGTATAGCTCAGATATAGCCATCTCCTCAGGAGCTGATCCTCACCTGGAAGTGAGTAAAAGAGCATTAACATGAAAGGACCAGATTTTGCAAGTATCATTCAGAGAGGGAGATTTAATATTTTTGGGTCCATCTCTTACCTTCAGGCATCTTTTGAGAGTGTCTTTGCAGAGAGAAGGGAAAGGAGGATGCCAAGGAGAACAGAACATGCTCTTATAATATTCATAAGAGATCAGGCACAAACTTATTAGCATAATCATTTGAGCATACTTGCTTTGTGCTCTAAATGTTAAATTGCTCAGAATTGTTATGTAATAGAAAATAACAGCTACAAAAAGAGAAGCATCATTTACTTTTGGTATGGTAGTCTACTTTTTCCTCAGAGAGAAATGGACATTTTTCCACCTGCACTTTGGGTACAATATAAAGCAGCAACTTGCTTTATTTACTTACTACTGTAATTTGTATCACTAGTGATGTCAGGCCAGTTCTGGGAAGGGGTTTTGTTGAAGGGAATTGTGCTCCTTCTGATTACTCTGATTACTCTGGATGTGTCTGAAGTACCATAACAAAAGAAATGCTGGCCAGATCCCACTACTTCTGCTCATGCTGAGCTGATCTTTATCCCTTGAATGGTGACATTGAAATCAATGTGTCTGCTTGGGAAGTAAAAAGCTCTTTAGCATGGATCACAGTGTCACAATTCAGAGTGAGGATCAGGTTTAGTATGTTGATTAATCAACATTAAGCGTTAGATTAAAACTGCACACCTATCTCTGGATAAGGACACCGTCACAGTTGTCTCACAACAGGAGAACCTTTGGGATGCAACAGTGATTCAGACTGACAGTACCTGCCAGCCTCTTTTGTTTGCTCTTGAGAAGGAATTTGTTGCAACACTGAATACGAGTATTTGGGTTTTTTTGCCCATCTTGGTCAGGACACTGCTGCTGGTCCACTGAACTGCTGAAGCCAAGCCTCCAAGTTCCACGTTCAGCTCCTTTAAGAAGGAAAGGTTTTGGATGTATGTTTTCTGCTTGTGTCCGAGCAACGATGTACCAGTGCTACCAGCATTACAAAAGGTAGAGGCACAGGATTTCAGAGGTAGTATTAAAAATTAAAGCAAATGAAAATACATTTAGAAGAGCAAGGGATATAAAATCTTAGTAGTATTAGACTCTCATATTTCTGCCAAGATCAATTGCTGCCACAGAGGTTTTCCTACCACTGAGATAATGGAGCCTGCTGTGATAGCCAACCTTTGACTCTAATTTGCATTTCATTGCTGTTCTACATTGCTAGGCTATTCCGTTTGCCAAGATTTTGCTTGCTATGGAACCAATGCACTGTCTTCCTGTGCCAATTACATCTGTCTCCTGTGGAACATAGTGATAAGGGATGGATAACAGAAAGTCATGATTATTTTATGAGTAGGTGAATTCCCAGGCATTCAGCATGAAAAGGATTTAGGATAGGATACATACTGTAGCTATGATACAGTAACCAAGATGATGAACTAGCACTGTTTACATTTTTATTCTGGAAAAAACTTATTTAAGCCATTTCCTTTTCTTGGCCGGGAAAACCCTCCAGTACATAATGAATGGATTACAACATGCTTGACGTTTCAGGAGGAATGCAGAAATTAGGCTGTGAAACAGCAGCCTCCGTGTAGAGATTAATTTCAGAGTTTATAATTAAACCCCAAGGAAGATTTTTGATGACTGCTCATCACAATTTCATCAGTCTGGACATGCATATTCTTAGATATAGTTAAGGCTTAATTAAGGGACCAATCACTCTATAGATTGTGTGGGTTAGCCTAGCTGTTTTTTTCTGGAGATTAAAAAGTGAATCTCTATGTGCAGTGGTAGTACTGCCATGTATGGGATTAACTCCCACTTACCTATGATAAAGGATGAGGATCTGTCCCATTATATTTCAAATTGTTCATATCCTGTGTCTCCAAGGCAAAGATTCTGTGCGGGACTGCAGGACTGGTACTTTATTAAAGGTTGTAACATTGATTTGTTCAGAAAGGCTTTGGCATTGAACTGTGATGGCTTCTGAATAGTGCAGTTTGGTTGGACAGATATACTGACAGGAAATTGAATAAAGCACATCAGTGTATTTCATAAACCCACTGAAGTGAGATTTCTGTGCTGATGATTCACTTTAGCCTGGATGTACAGAAAATATAGTTATCCAATTTATAACTGTATAACTACATTTATAAACAAACTGATCTTGAGCACTCTGACAGGTGAATTAGAAATAAATGTTAGTGAGAAAGAATGTAAATTTGTTTAACATCTTAATAAGAAATGAATGCTTTGAGGAACTCTCTTCAGCTCTCTTTGATCTGCTGCCAGAAGGAAATCCTCTCTTTCTTGCTGTGAGTCCCCTGTGTGTGAGAGGCTCTCCATCCCACCGCAGCTGCAGTGGTGCCACTCCACATGGTGGGCGGCCCAGGGTGGCCTCACTGTTTGCATTCACTTCCATGGCACGGGCAGTGCACCTTTACTCCCCTTATACAGCTCTTTTCTGGGACTACTTGGTATGGGAAGAAGAACTGATCAGCTACTTCCATATAGGCATGAGCTTATACATACACAAACTCACAGTCTTGAGATGCTGGCCCTAGTCTTCTCCATCTCATGATGCAGGAAGAAACCAGATCAGGAGGCAAATTTTCTAGATGAGGAAAAGGAGAAGTTAGTCAGTTGGTCACCAAAAGAACTGGATTATCATCTTGTCTTTGAGGCCCCTCAGGTTGTGCATCCCATTCTCCTCTATGTGTAAAGCGAAGTAGATGATTTGGACTGTTATTTCTCTTGCCAGCAGTAGGAATGACTGCACATTAGAAATTGAGTCATTGTCATATAGTCCACCCAAAGGAGACAAAACAATTTCTAGTCAAGATTAATAATTCAGAATTTGATGCACTAGCTCAGATCCATGTTTCAGCTAGTCTGGTGGCTTGTCTGCATCTTTTACCAGCAGTAGATGTTTCAGAGGAAGCAATGGTTGCCGTCCTCCAGGAGAACAATTAAATGTGGACCAGAGACATACAGGAAAACTTGTGCTGGTTTTGTTCATGTTGTGTCCATAAGGGCAGGAGTCTTGCTAACGTCCATGCCTTGCCCTGCAACTTGTATCACAACTTCTTTCCTCTCAGATTAGCTCCAAACCAGTCTCTTTTCACAGCCTTTCTCTGTGCCTTTTCCAGCCTCACCAAACAAAAATAAGGTTTTGTATAGTGTGAGAAGATTAAATGAGATCAGGAGGTTCACTAGTCACCTAACTAAAACCCATCCGCATCATCTGAGTAGCACAACAGGGAGAAGTATTAATGAACCTCCTAATAGCATCACTGTTACTTGCACATTTGTGAATGTACCTCAATACATCTGTTGGTTCCACATTACATGCAAAGTGCTATCTAAAAGCATGGATAGCTAGCTGTATGTGTACCATTGTGAACATCTAAAAGTTTGCAGATAGATGTGTAACCACTTTTGACTGTATTTTTATAAGCCAGTTGAAAAATTGATCTAAAAAGGACAAAGGAATCTGTAGCCAAAATGAGAATAATTAATAGAGAAAGGAATATTTTATTTCCTGGGAACTGAGGCTTCTCTGATGGTACTGCCTGGGTGTGCATGTCCTCTGTTGATAACTTTTGAATCCGTTTGTCCATTTTTCCCAAACTGGACATGTCTCAAGGGTCCTTACAAATAGGTGGATGTGTAGATGATGGAAACCCAGTATGGGTGTCCTGTGAGTCTCTTGGCTGAGACAAAAACTGCCAGGGTGAGTTCTATGTTAGATGACAGACTATCTGCATAGGGCATAATAAATGTCTCTGCATCCAAAATATCTGTGTTCACACTTTGAGATCAATCTTAGGACATGAAGTCCTTAAGAAAGAAAACTTCATTAATTCTGGCTCTTCAGGAACATAGTTTGCAGTTTTCTCCTTCTGGGTATACGTTCAAGGGCTAGAATAACGATTGTTTTTTCTGTGAAATTTAAACTGCTTTAGTTAATTTGGGTAAATTAGCTAAATAAAAATTTGCATGTCAGCTGCACTACAAAAAATCACTACATTTGACTGTTAAAAAATTCCATTTTGTTCCACTTGGAGAAAACCAAGTGAGCCTTCAGTGTCTCTCACTTGGTTTATGCTTATTTGACCGTTTAACTTTTTTTCTCTCAGCTGTCTTCCTAGTATATTTGTTAGTGAAATAAATGATTTCTGAAGAGTATTGTGCAATATCTTTCCAAGGATGGATAGAAACCAGATTTTACAAGAATTTCTTACATTGCGTAAAATACAGCAATGCTATTTGTAGGAGATGTTTAGTTAAGTAAAAGCTGATTTTTTAATGATAATTTCAACAGACTTTGGTCTTAGTTTTAGGTTTGTTGTTAAAATTCACAACTCTGTATCCTGCCCTCTATTTTTCCCATTCTGAAGAGATGTCTTTATAAATGTACAAAAAAAGGATCAGAAAAATATCACCTTTTCCATCACCATTCCTTCCTCAAGCAAAACCTCTAGCTAGCGCCATGCCCCAATATGACTCCTACCCTGAAGTAGCCTGTTGTTTTCCTTGTGTAGAGAGAATTGTGAAAACTTTAAGGCTCTTGGAATATGATGGTAACACAGGATTTGCATCCTCAGTCCCAACCCTGCAAATTCCTATCTTCTTTCTTTGTGCCTCCGAGTAATGAAGGAGATACTGTTCTTGTTTTGATATGAAAAATGTATTAATGCCTCTCCACCGAGTACAGAAAGCTACAGTCACATCTTCACCTTTCAAAGTTTTACCTTGCTTCAGTTCCCTGCACACTTGAAAAAGGGATTACACTTGTCTTGACATTCATTTCTAAATCTGCAGATGTCAGAGACACTGTAGAACTGAACCATTTCCCCTCATTCTGACATAAACCAAATGGGAATTAAATGTTTGACTGGTAATTCTACAGCAGTACTAGTCAAGGACATTTGCTCTGCTTGAAGAGGCATAAAGTTATCCCACATAGCTCTGTCCTGAGTACAGAAAATAGGACACCCAGATAGACTGTGGTCCCCTCTTCATACATTTTGTGTCTCTTAACTGCATCAAGGATGGTAGGTTATACAGATTTTATGTGCCACCTAACAGACAACAAGAAAGGTGGGAAAACAGTATAGCGTAACATGAAATTGAAAAGGAAGTTCATAGACCCCATTATGCCTTCTGTTCTTAGTGTTTACTCTCCTTGGGTGTACCTGTTTGTGAGACCAGCATGGCATACTACTGGAGTAGCCTATTTTAAAAACTTGTGAAGAAAAAGCATGTGTGGCTTGATACATGGGGAAAGAGAGGATGGTATATTCTTTCTTGCAAAATATGTCACCATAAGTGGAGAACATGTTCTCCTGTCAGCATTCATAAGTTCAATAAATATATTGTGTACTTGAGTTCCACCTATTTTTTGTAATAATTACACAAGCTGCCTGACATATTTTCATGCATCCCAAAGCAAATTTTTCTCTCTGGAAGTCCCTAAATAATGTTATAATGATGCTAATTCCAATGATCTAAATCATTAAATGATTTTAGGGACCAGAATCTCCAGGCAGGCTGCTGTACATAAGCAAGATACATATCTCTGTCTGATCATCTCTGCCAGGCTGTTTTTCAAAAGTGCAATTGTTGTTAGGATCACTTCAAATATGAAAATATTCCTCTTATTTTCAAGGGAAAGTAAGAATTTTGCATAGTGTCATTAAAAAACAAGCCTGAAGGCAGAAATGACAGTCTGTACATATGAATTTAGAAAGCAGTTTTATAAGCTGAGATGTGTTTATTTTAACTACCAGTACTGATAGAGTGTGTTTAACGCTATTATCTTACGGAACTATATCAGTAGAGAATTGCATTAATTTTCACAGTACTACCTCACTCCCATTTTAGATTTTTTTTCAATCTCAAAGCTAGTTGGGAAGTTTTTCCACTATTTTTCACTAAGTTATCTTGAAGTAAGGTGCAATGCCCTGTTCAAATCATGGATAATAAAGTGAAAAAAAGTCCTTAATTTGCATCCAGGAAAGCAAAAAGAAACAGCTTATCTTCTGTGCTGGCATTAGAAATCATAACTGTTCTTTTTGATATTACACTGTCACAATCCATAGGGTTTTTCATCCTGTATCTTCAGCATAAAAAAAGGTTCTTTCCATGTCTGATAGCAAACTTTGGCGAGGTGCCAATACATGAGTTTGGCTTCTGAAACAAAATTTCAAGAAGCAGCCCAGTACAAGGATTCACATAGACTCAGCTGACTGTATGAGAAACTTGCATTCCCAGAGACAGCTTATCCCATGATTTTAGCAAACTGCAGGAACTAAACTCTGTTTTAGCTTTGGAGCCTCTGTTGGGCTTTGTTAGAACTTCAGCTGGTGCAACCTGTGGAAGGAATTTGGAGGAGGAAAACAAACTTCCGGCAGAGTGTGGTGGTAACAAGTCTATACAGAGATTTTGTTAAAGCCTGTAAGACTTTAATTAAACAGGGTAGTTCGCTTTCTCCCAAGCCCTTCTTGTTAAACTTCATTCAAGCAAGGCATGGTTGTTTGTGTGGACAGCGTTGTGTGCCCCAGCTTGGAATTGCAATTATCAGGGAGGATATTTTAGTGAGAAATCCATCATGAGTAAAAGCATTTGTCTTTTTGTCAGCTTTGCTCACTGCAGAAGCCTGCCCTTCTCTTTGCAGCAGCATTCTTTTTCTCTGTCTGCTCCAAACTTCTTTTCATTGAAATCAGTACCAAATGTTGACTTTGTTTGAATGGCACCATTGGCCCAAAGTAAGGCCAAAGTTAAATCAGAAAAAAATATTTCTTACAACTTCAGAATTGATAGCAATTAAACAGTTGTTACATTTCATTTACAATTTATGGGCCAGATGTTTATTCCTATTTAATCAGCAGTATGTAATATTATTAATGACTGAGACCTGGAATTAAGTCCTGAAACAGCACTCAGAAATTAATCTACTTCAAAATATTTTTCAGTTAAATATCTGTTTAATTAAGTGTCTATGTTAATTCATATGGGAATAAATAGAACAATAATTTCCACCAGAAAATTGTCCGTATTTCAGATATTTCATGTCTCGTAGTGTTTATTCCACCTGCACAAATTTAGAGTCAGAAGTTCAGCAGCCAGCTGTACTGTACATCTGCTATGAATGCTGCCATGCAATGTTCAAAATCCTGAACTGAGATCAGCTTGAAGAACCTGATGTTAAAAATGAAGGTGCCATACAATCTTGCCCAAAACTGTTACTTCTATAATTAAAATGTCATATGAGATATTTATTTAGCTATAAACATCTGCTTGAAGCACTGACCTCTATCCTGGCACAAGAACTCCCAGTGAGACCCTATTGTATGCAGTACTGACAGTATCACTTATCTGGCAATGGTTGACAACTCCTGTTCAAACAGAAAGATACGGACTTGCTCCCTGAAAGATCACAGTCCTGCTCTTCCAAAAAATGAGTCCTACCAAATAAGCATTTTTTCCAAAGAGCTGTCACTGCAACTATTTGAAAAGGGATTTAATAAAGGTGTAGCACTGGGGACTCCTGCTAAGAAGGAGCTCTGCATTGCTGAGTATCCAGCATCCAGCACAGCTCCTAAATAATATCATCACTTCATTGGCTTTCCTTTGAAAATAAAAGCTGAAATGCGAATGCAGTGTAATGAGAGTTAAAATTACAGCACTAAATACACATCATAGATTTTCAACACATCCAAACAGAAGTTTCCTAGAAAATTTTCAAGGTGCCTTAATAAGCAAATGGGTTTTTTTGTCACTTTTGTGTATCTGCTGGTAACTCCTTCACTATCTCACCAGAGCAGAGAAATTTCATGGCTTTCTGATCAATAGCTATAGAAACAAATTAAAATAAGACACACCTTGTAGAAATACCCATAAGCACACCCTTTAAGTAACTATATTCACAACAGAAAGGAAAAGACTGATCTTTACATCTGAAAATAGGTAAGGTTAATAGAGATTAGCATCTACTACTAACCTGTTTCTAATTTACTGTTTTTAATAGTTTGTTATGTTACTAAGATATCAAAATACAATGAGATTGCTGATAGGAAAAAAACACCTTTAGAATTAATTATTTATCTGGAAATACTACAGAAGTCCTATCTTGTAACCGTAAGCACTGCAGGACTACAGGAATTAGAGCTCTCAGCTGACCAGTATAGCAGTGTGCAATCATGGCAAATGTCCCACAAGGTAACACCAGTTCATATGCAATCTAAGCACCAGCTTCATACCTTTAATATCAGTAATTTCAGAGGAATTGCCCTAAATGGCTAAGGAAATATATAAAGTCCAAATAAAAGTAGTAACATTTAATTGAAGTATCCAGTAAGTTTTTGGTTGAATCAACACAAACATTTAAATGAGTCTGTTCATGAAACATCTTGCTCACATTGTCCCTACTCAAGGGTATAATGCAGGACTGCTTGATCACATCTAGACTAATATTATATGCAATCATAACTACCTGACTAACAAAATAAGCCTTGGTTATGCAGGAATACTATTCCATAAGGTGTAAGACCTGTACTACTGAAATCAAAGGGAAATGTATTCCTCTGATTTCAAAGGGATCAAATTCAGCTTTTATCTGAAAAATAACTTAGGGACTGAAATATGATTGCATAGGGTTAATGTTCAGAGCTTTGGTGCTGTTCTAATGTACTTGGGGCTTTTATTAGGAGCTCTTTTGAAAAGACAGGACCACTGATCACACCACCTCGCTTTCTATACCAAGACAAAACACAGAGGATTTATTTCGTATGCAACAGGGCATCTTTAATTAAATGTCCTGCAGAATAGTACTGAAGCTCTACCACCCTGGTACACAGACAAGTGACCACTGTCAACCCATCTTTGATACCTTAGTGTGCAAAGAATTTAAGCAGGGAAGTGTCCCATCCAGTAACAGCAGTGAACAGCACACAACATACACATCCATTGACCTCGGGTAAGAGACATCAGATGTCATCAGAAGCCACAGCACCTTCATATGGTGGAGACTGCCTAACTGTTCAAGGTATAGATGGCCTTCAGCTACTGATATGCTGCTGCTGCCCCTAGAAGGTCTATGGCTGCAGAGATAGAAAGGGATAGCACTCATAATGTGGGGCCTGGTAGACTAGGGGCCAGTCACTTCAGTAAGCTAACATAGGAAACATCACCCCTGTGTGCTATGCCTGCATCTCCTGAAATATGACCATTGTAAACCAGGTTAATGCTGTATATTCCTCATGAAGACAGGAACATTGGCGGTATCAGGATACCAATCCATGTTGCAACTTTTTCTGAGTCATCAGCTTAAGGAGTTGGTTCGGTGTCTGTTACCAGAAGCCCTGGCAGTGACTGGGACCTAGAGTCAAGAGCTCCAAGCATCTGTCTTCCTATCATCATCTTTCATGAATTATGCACCTGAATTTCCCTGTGGAAGTCCAGTGTGTTGGTATTTGGCTTTAACCAAACCTTTCTGATTAAGCAAAAGCACCTCTTGCCAAGGATTCTCATTTATGTGTGAAAATCCTCTCCTGACTTTTGCACTTTGTCAGCCAGAACGCACTGCCGATCAGTGTAGAGTACTAAGGTGATAGAGGTGCCTTACAGATGCGTAGTTCAACCTCACCCCATCAGATGTTTGTAGAGGGAGAAAAAAAACACCCTATAACTCTAATTACATGGATGTAATGGAGTGAGTCCAGCAGAGGGCCATGAAGATGATTAAAAGACTGGAGCATCTCTGATATGAGGAGAGGGTGAGAAAGCTGGAACTGTTCAGCCTGGTGAAGAGAAGGCATGAGGGGATTTTTTCGGTGTGTATAAATACCTGATGGACAGAGTAAAGAAGGTGGAGCCAGGCTTTTCTCAGTGGTGCCCAGGGAGAAAATGAGCATAAAGTGAAACACAGGAAATTCTGTTTTTTTACCTCTATTTGGGGATATTTTGATTTGTTGTGAAGCTTACAGAGCTTGTTCTAGATGAAATGACACGTTTTTTACCTGATTCAGTGAAAAGTCCAATAGGGACATACCCTGCAGTTTTCCAGAGTGCTCAAATTTCACCCCTCATTTCTACCAAAGGAACTATGGAAAAGTTTCATTGCATTTAATAGAGCTAATCCTGACTTATATAGGAAAAGGGAGCAGACGTGCTTCACTGGTCTCTGAAGAAATAATGCCTGAAGACAGACTGCAAGTTTGAGCCACTGCAGTACTATTTGTTGCATATTTATATGTGCAATTATATATTTAATGGATAATTTTTTTCTTTGATAGTTGCATGTCCTGTACATATCCATTGACTTGCAAAACCAGTAAAACCCGGTAGTTACATTGTTACATAGTTACTAGTAAAGAACAACGAGCATTTGGTTCCTGAAAAAAATTCATCTTCTCATTCCTCCCATCCTTCTCCAGCTACTGACCATCAGCTAGCAACTGCTTCAGCTGAGAGGGAAAATACATTATTGATTAACAAAATATGTCTTAAAATCTTGATTGTGCAAGACTGCCTGTCTCTTGGGCCCCTTGTTTGGTTCCTCAGTACCTGGCGGGACAGAACCTCATTCTAGATGAGGAACCAACTGAAGGGCTTCTCAGGTATATGACAGAAATGTGACTTTTTTTCATCTTCCACCTGGACCTATTTCGGTATATAACCAAGAGCTCTAGTACACAGTAATTCTGGGTTGCAGACCATGCACTAGGCCCCACCAGATCGTAAGTGAACTTTTTGAGCTTTTTTTTTAAACAAGGCATTTTTATTTTAGTTACACATTGAGTCACCTAAGATAGTTCTTCAAAACTTGTGCATAAGGTCTCATGGCGTACAAATTTCACCTTATTTCACCATGGTAGAAATTGACTAGGCAGTTTTGCTGGAACTTCATAACATTGAAGGGAACTGGACTGTCATCTCTCCTCCTTCTGCAAAAAGTTACACAACTCTTAATCAAATGTAAGACTAGAGGCATTGCTATCCGCTTGAAGTCTTCTTGGCATTTGCCCAGTGAGATCACCGAAGTTCCCAGCTGGAAGGGATCTCATTCTGCAGTGCATCCTGTTAAACACAGAGTCAATCAAACACACCCCTACTGCTCCTTGCATGGTCAACAGCACAACCTCTAATGAATAAGCTCACTGCATCATCTGAATGACTTTAGCTGTTGAACACCAGAGCTTCATTTTAGCAAATCAGTTAAATAGCATTTTAAAATGGTGTTTAAAGCTAGGCTTGCACTTAAATCCTGTGCTAAACAGGGATTGAGTGTGGTGCATGTCAAAGAGATGTAAGTATTTCAGACTTCTATTGAATTGTGTTCAAAGTACAGAGTATGAGTGTAGAGTCTCCCTTGTGGTATTGCAAAAATGGCCTGCAGACATTTTCAGCAGTATTTGTGCTCTGTTTTGTGGTCGAGGAGGGAGAGTAGCTTGAAGGGAAAGTAATTTTGCTCAGAAAATATCCAGTGAGACAAAGGGAGAGTGTTTCCTGCAAACAAGGCCTAAGTACAGCACAAGGGAGAACAATGTGTGTTTTCACTACCTGGAAGCTATATTGGTGGAAAACAATCTCAAACACCTCCAGCAGAGATTTTCTAGTACTCAGTAAGACTTTTTTTTTGTTGTTGTTGTGGCATGAAATAAATAAAAGGGGTCTGTCAAATCTTTTCACTGTGATGGCCTTCTCTTATGCAATGATATTATGCTCGTTGCCCTGAATGGAAGATGATGACCTAACCTAAATATGTCATAGGAACTTGGTTTTATAGTTATCATTAGCTGGGTTTGAAAGTAGGTCACAACGGACAAGTGTCATAGTGGACAATCTGTCCTTTTCCTTGTAATTTTTACCAAATCCACCCCCCTAAAATCTGTACTATTACAATAAACTCTATTAATGCAAGAAGTGTGTTGCCTTAAGGTATTTTATGCTGCCTTTAATGTCAAAGGTGATGTTTGTAGTTCATTTCATGTACAGATTTTTTTTCCCATGTATCTTCTACTTTTCCTGGCAGAATTCATGAAAATAAAGCCAGATTTGTGCTGCTAATGGTCAAAGACCAAGTTAATGAACCAGTCATAGGTGTCAAAGCTTTCGAGACAATATCTGGTTTCCACTGGGCAAAGTAGCACCGAGAAAAGAGCAGCATTCGAGATCTGTCCATTATCTAGAGTGGCATTGGCAGTGCCATACCAAAATACGGTTTTACTGGACATAGATCAGATCACTCAAGAAAGAAATGGTATGAAACCATATTATGCTGGTTGGAAAATTGGTTCATTATTTGATTTTGGACCATTATTTTAACTCAACTGTCAAATAAGCAAGCTGATCAGTAGAATTACTCCATATAGATGAACGGCTGGGCAAGAGTTCTACTTAAAAATTCAAGGAGCAACGGTTGTTGCATCATAGGAGCAGCATGATTTTTCAGATACTCTCCCATTATTATCAGCATGGTGACAGCAGATTGATGAAGTGATGACTGTATAGTTAAAACACTCCAAAAGAGCAAAATCAATAAATTTGCCCAACTGCCTTTGAGCACTGCCCATATTATGAGGATGTTGGAGTAAAGGTGGAGTTTCAGGCATTCAGGACTGGCCAGGAACCACCAAAAGTGAAAGTTTGTTATTTTACACCAGTTGTGGTAAATTAAAAAATACATAAAGGTATTCAGCAACATGTACCATTCCTGTGTCCAGCAGCTGTTCTGCCTATATTGCAACATGTAATTTCATGTTGGTGATGGTGATACAGCAGCTGTCTAAATGCAGCCTGCTGAGAGGGGCATTTCTGAAGGAGTTGCACCTAAACTAGACTGCCCAAGAAGGATGCGTAGACTTAGTCATTCCTTGCATAGCAGCTGTTAGAACTGTACGGTGTGAATGCATTTAATCCTTTATATAGTGATTCTTTCAGAACTCACTTTCCAAAGCAGGTTTTGGAGAGTTGTTCATTTGCTTGGGATTTTTGTTTTTTTTTTTTTTTTGCTATTGGCATTTTTGCTGTTTCTTTTTAACTGTTTTCAAAGGGATTATGGGATTCCTCATTGATTGCAACTGAACCTGGATTACTGACTCCATTCATTAAGAGAGGAAGTAAAGTTGAATGATTTTGGCATGGTGTGATCCCTGGAGTAGAAATGTATAATCAGAGCTCAATAAGCCTAGCCTAATTCTATAGCAAAGGGCTGGGGATTTTGCAGACATGATACAGCCAGCTAGATATGCTGTATTGAGATAAATTCCACATGGGTGTTTTACTGAATCAGTATGGAAAGCAATTAGCACAATATTCACTGACAGTAAACTAGATCAATGTTGCACTAGATTTTCCATTTTCATATGCTGTGGAGCTCTATGCTATCAGTATAGGACTGCATTATGAATATATTTAAAGAAGGTGGGAATAGTATCTTCTGGAAAAAAATGCGGCTGGAAAGGGAGATACAGGATAGTGGGAAAGTACTAAATGTAGGGAAGGGAACTATGACTACAAGGTCTGAAAGGAGAGGTTTTAGGGCATACAGCCATGGAAAAGCAAGTTCTGCTACTCATGTCTTTGCTGTGAGCTGTACTCTTAAATAGGAATAGTCAAGATGTTTTTCCACAGCTGAAATATCAGCTTATTTGGCAAGACTCATTCTACAAAAAGGTTGCATTTGTAGACCCCTCCATTCCTTCCATCCCAAGCAACACTACCTGTTCACTTTAAGATCAAGGCTACAGAACTATGCAAACATACATCTTTATTTTCCAGTTCCAGTCCTGCTCCTGAGCTCATTTGTTGCTTTATGGTGATGTCTTCCTCTATTAAAGCATTGCTTTTTGTTTTCCTTGTAGCTCTGTGAAACACTTGCTGAAATGGGATCAATGAATGAGGCTACAAAAGTGGTATTATCTTGCACATACTGATATCAAATGAGTTAATAAAAAACCCAACAATCAAAATATGAAGGATATTTTTCTCTTAATAAAGAAAAAAACATCCAGATGCTGTTTGCAGTCCACAAATAAAATACGTGGCTTTTACATTGCATTTTTGCTTGTGTATCTGCAATGTGTGAGCCATATGATATGCAAAACTAGATCTTACTCCAAGAAACCAGAACTAGGCCTCTCACTACCTTGGTGAAGGTGGCTATCTAAGTACAGTGCAGAAGATTCAAAATGCAGCCATAATTAGAAATATTTAGATTGTTTGAGAAAAATATTCTTTAGGTGCTTTTTAATTTGGTGGTGCCTGAAAAACATACTTCATAGGAAGGTCAAGTGCTTCATCAGGATGAACACTTGGCAAGCTTTAGGCAAAAGATACAAGTTGCTTATAAGCAAATAATAGCCTGAACTCTTTGCATCACCAGAAGGCCAAATCAATACCAGAAAAAAGGCAAAAGCCTCAAGATGCAATCTCTACAGATCCCATAAGAGCTAGGCTGTGTTAAATTCCCTACATCTTGAGATTTTATACAGCTCTGCAGAAGCTTACAGACACACACACGTATGCACACACACTTGGATGCAGCAAGACAGTCAGGATGTCAAGCAAGGTCAGACCTAGCTGCTGTTGAATAGACTACTTTCCAAAGTCATTAGAAATCTTTCTTGAATCTCAGTGCTCATCCAAATAGGCTTCCCTTTTGTCCTCTATTTGCTATATAAAGTACTTTCCATATGAAGGCACTTTGTCTGGCAACGTAATTTATGGAAGAGACCATCTATTATTTTTCCACATGAAGCTTTTGATCATGGATGAATATTTGAAGTTATTAACAGCACAAAGAGGCTAAAGTTTCAGGTCTTTTTACTCATTGCCAGTGAAATAAATACTAAAGTTGGCAACCTGTGGTGTAACAGGAAAAATCTTGCTGAGAATTACAGACTACTTCCAGGTTTTTATTTTGAAAAGCCTTACAGATAGGCTGCTATATTGGAGGTGTTTCTTTTCCTGTTAACTTTATCGTTTGTGGTCCAGATTATCCTTCATCTCTGCAGGTGGATTTGGTAGGAAGATTTGGGGCAACCCTAAGCCTAGATGTTACGTAAGTGTCCCAATTTTTAGCTCTATAGGGTAAACTGAAGAACAGCCCCATGGCACCTGCATGGGTCTGGGCTGTGCTCAGAAAAGCAAAACTGACTATATTTTCCGCTGACTCAAAACTCGGAGGCTTGTCCTCATTAGTGACTTCAGCTGTCATTTTGGGGTTGGTTCTGAATTCCTTGGGTGATGGAGCCAGAAATTCAGTTCAGCAGCCCCGGCGAAATAAGACCCTGCTAAATACAGGCTTTAGCCAGTGTATATCAATATTTTACCAAAAGCAAGTCTTGGCATAAGGAAGCATTCAGAGTTAGTTTTGGCAGCCTTAAGAAATACATTATGTTATAAGTGATCATAAATGGGCTTTGACTGACTTGCTTGAGAATTGCAATGGCCTCAGAGGCTTTTAGTCCTAACAATGGAGCAGGTGGGAGCCAGACCACATAATGCTTTACCCACAGCATGTCTCACTGGCCCTTGCTAAATAGATGCTTCACAGCAGGCCCTGTTCCACACTGGTGTCCTGTCCAGCACAAAATTAGGCTATGCATTATCTGTCTGACTAGAATCTCATGTACAAAATAATGCATGAAAGGAGAGCAGAATCAGATAAATGAATTGGAAATAATCACAGTAATAGCAAATGGGACAGTGAAAATGTCAAAAGGCCAATAAAAAGATCTGTATTGCACTGAACAGGTTCTGAGGAGCCAACATTGGTGACAACAAATCATTCCCAAGCTATACCGTTTCCCTTTTCAAGGTGTATAGGTTAGCTTCCCAGTGCTGTCTCAGAGCTCCGCTTAACATATGTAATGGAAGAAGAAAAACCTAGGGCTCACAGAAGGGCAGTTCTGCTCTGTGTCTATGTTGCAACTTCTGCTGAAGGCAGTGAGAAGGAGGATCCAGCACTGAGATTACGCCCAGCATTGTGGGCAGCAAGAGCAAAGTGTCAGTCTGTAATCTGTGAGACACAGCACAAATTCTCGTTGTTGTACGCAGATTGCGAGATAGGAAGAGATCTTCAGTAAATGCAGCTTAATACAAGCAGAGCTTCACTAACCCCTCAAGAACTTACTCATAGTAGCTCATCTTAGCAGAAAGATGCAGTCAAAGACCTACAGATCTAAAGCCTGTGCTCTGCTCTTCTGGCTGGCAAGGTTGTAGTGAAAGGGCTTCTTTCTCTGTTTTACTGGGTTCCTGCTGCTTCACAATTTTTCTTTTTTTGGGAACATTACATCCACCTCTGATCTGCCAGAAAATAAAGCCTTATTCCATGGACCTGAATAATTGGGTGCCAATAAAACTTCTGTGATAGGTGGTTGCCCATTCATAGTCAAGTGTATTTAGGATCTGTGCGAGGTCTTTGCTGAGACTCTGAACCCCACAAGTGATTATGATAATTCTTCTGCTTATTAATATTTATGAGCAGAGGAAGATGTCACCAGAGCCGCTGTTTGCATGGCAGGGGGGCTGGCAGCTGATATCCCTGAAAGGGAAACCTGACAGACCTTTCAGTTCACGAGGCACATGCACACATTTCAGCCACCATCTAATTTAGCCATCTCCTGGCCTTGTTTTCTTGCAAATACCTCGTGTCTCACCTGGACTCAGCTATCCCTCTGAGACACCTGGATGAACCCTGGACTCCAGACTGCAAGCCTGGAAGGACGTTTGGGACAAAGAACCAAGGCTTTTTATAAAATTTTCTAGGAATATGTGAGTGAGTTACACCAGTAATGGCTTGTCTCACTGTTCAGGTGATTCCCATTCCCTCATCTCTATTGCTTGCTAATCCACTCTAATTTACAGAAGAAAAGAGGAACTGTAAAGAAAACACTAACCTTCTCTCTGCAGGTCTCTGCAAAGACCCATTCCCCTCTTTATTCTAACCTAAGCGCATGTGTGTCTTCTACAAACCTCACCTGCCTAGTTATCATTGACAGTAAATTTCTTCATGTGTATTAGTCTGGAAGACTTCCACAGAATTTTAATTTAAGTGGTTAATAGCTACCTCTTGGTAAAATGTCAGTTCACAGGAATTTACTGTATGTAAATTGCCCTGTTGAACTTCTGTAATGAATGTGTAATGCCATAGTGAGCAATGTGTGGATTTTACCCTAATTGAAACTGGAAATTTAGACTGTTACATTCAGTCTAACCCTTTATAGTAATGGTGCCATAATTCCACACCCAGTATCCAAGCACTACAGCTGTGATATTTAATTAATCTGTAATAACTAGCTAATCTTGTTTTTACTGACATACCCGTGTTTCCTTTTATCTGCATCATTCATTACATCATTATATCTTCATTCATCATTGCATCAGTCATAAAAATAATCTAAAACACAATGACAGCTTTGGGTCACTTTTCTATATATTGTAGTGTAGGTGTGGTAACAGAAATACCAGTGTTGCAGTAGATATAATGGTTTAAGAGCATAGATAAAGGAAGATTTAGCAGCAGGAGGTAATAACTGTCTAAGTAGACCAACTGGTGTATCTGTAAAAGTTAGCCAAGACCTCAGACACACAAAGCCTTCTTCAGATACTGTCACAAGAGGGCTTGCATGCCCCAAAGGTTGTCTCTCTCTACTAGGGTATTTAAAATAATACCCTGTTAGATGCAACCCTTCCAGATCAAAGGTGACATATTCTGACTTCAAATCATAATCAGGATTTCTATTCATTATTAGCAGAGCTACCATAAAATTAGAACCGGACTCAAGAAAAAAGTATTAGTGTTTCAACAGGCTCATTTTTGTCAGGGCAGAAATGAAACCTACATCCAGCTGTAGCACGGGCTATTCTGCTGCCAAATAGAAACAAAATGCTTTAAATGTGTGTCATGTGCATTTGATTTATAACAATCCACTCACAGGATTTTTCACACTTTATATAATTTATATAAAAACAGTGACATAATAAGAAAGTATAATATTTTTCTTGTTTTTTTGCCCACCCCATAAAATATTCACTTGCTTCAAATAATCTATAGGAATGTATGGTTACAAAAAAGGACCAGTGGGAGTTTGCCTGGGGAAGGATTGAATGGAAAACTGAGATGGAATTGGCAACAAATAAATATAAAATAATGATTTTTCTTTCCAGTATATACTGCAGCTGAAAGAAAAGTTCTAACAAAAAATCTCAATATATGGAATCAAAAAAGTATTTATCCAAAAAAGTATTGATCCAAGAGGGAAGAATGTCATGTATGAGGTTTCATTCAGCCAATTAGATGAAGACTCTTCCAATGTGACACAGAAAGAATTTGGGAATTGAAAAAGGAACACCCTTACATTCAACCTGTATCCTGCAATTTTTCTTGCTTTTCCCTAACTCTTCATGTGTGCTTCCAATGTCCATCCAGATCTGCCATGTCATTATATTCTTGTTCCATTGAACTCAAATACTTTATAGAATATTTTTAAATGCATTGACTGGCATGTACGGTATGTAAGACCTAGGCTGTATATACAGTACAGTCAAGATGCAGGACCAGTTAAAGTCATAAGGCAACCATGGAGGTGTCTTTTTCCTTAACTCACGGAGTTTTTACTGAAGCTGTGTAAAAGATTTCCATTTATTTAGCAATGTTTATTTAGCTCTACCCCTCACAATTCTCATTGTAAATTATAGTAATGTTGTTAATGTTAGCCACAAAGATTATTTTGCAGCTGATGAGAACTGTGAAAACTTTTTTCTCAGAAAAAAAGAGAATTATAGATACAGATTCATTCCAAATATCTGCATTTATTTTGCATGCTATGCAAAAGATTATAATCTGACATAAAGGTATGCAACTCCTTTGAAGTCTTTGCTTTACAGCAGGGTAGTATTCATCCCAAGCTTCTGGATGCGTTCAAGCTGCAGTGCCACCAAGATTAGATAATTGCATACTTGCTCATTTTACAAGCACTGCTGCAAAGCCCTGCAAAAATTGCAAGCACATTTGAAAAGACCTTTCACAACTGTGCCTAAAAGGCTAAAATTATACTGTGCTACTATGTGAGATGCTAAACCACAGCTTCACAGTGTAGCAAAATGTCAAGGAAGTGTTCTGCTTTGAGGAATATTCAGTGGTGAGCTTGGCATTCCTGCAGTGTGGTTCCTTCATCTGTCACATGGTAGACCACTAGCCAAAGCTGCTTCATTTAATCCCGTTATTCAAGCACTCTTAGAATAGCAGGAATGCTCTGCTATAGATTTTACTCCTCTGCTTTGTTGCACAGCTTTCTGCTCCTTTGTTCCATAGCTTGAAAATATTTGACTTATCATGATAACATTTACTGACATTTAGTAAGTTTTTTTTAAAATATTGCTGGTTTATCTTGTTATCCATTACTGAAAGCAGAGCTAGTAAAATCTTAAGTGATATTCCAGAATTGTAAGTTTTGTATTTAACATTAGCATTACAAATCTGATTGTAAAAACAAACAAAAATAAAGCCTTGGGCATTTGATATGAACAATATGATATGCCGATCATATCCTGGGCTGCATCAAAAGAAGCGTGGCCAGCAGGTTGAGGGAGGTGATTCTCCCCCTCTACTCGGCTCTTGTGAGACCCCACCTGGAGTACTGCATCCAGCTCTGGAGCCCTCAGCACAGGAAAGACATGGACCTGTTAAATCAGGTCCAGAGGAGGGCCACAAAAATGATCAAAGGGCTGAAACGCCTCTGCTGTGAAGAAAGGCTGTGAGAGTTGGGGTTGTTCAGCCTGGAGAAGAGAAGGCTCTGGAGAGACCTTTCTGTGACCTTTCAGTACTTAAAGGGGCTTATGGAGAAAGATGGAGAAAGACTTTTTTACCAGGGCCTGTAGTGACAGGACAAGGAGCAACAGTTTTAAACTGAAAGGGGGTAGATTTAGAGTAAATATAAGAAAGAAATTTTTTATGATGAGGAACGTGAGACCCTGGAACAGATTGTCCAGAAGCTGTGGATGCCCCATCCTTGGAAGTGGTCAAGGTCAGGTTGGATGGGACTTTGAGCAACCTGCTGTAGTGGAAGATGTCCCTGCCCATCGCAGGGGGATTGGACTAGATGATCTTTAAAGGTTCCTTCCAACCCAAACCGTTCTATGATACTTTGAAGTGCGCTGAGAGCCTGACAATTATTTTAAGAGTGTATGCTTTGAATAGTGATTGGAGAGGATTAACTGATTTTCCAGAGATGCGCTGTGATCCACTCTCTGTTCTGCATTATGGCTTGAGTACAAGTGTAGTTGCATGTGTTGTTACTTCTTTCACCGCAAAAGCACCGAAGTCGATTTTCTTTTAATTTCAATTCCACAACAGCTTAAACTGATCCATATCAGGGCAGATGTGCTGTTGTTACTTGCCATCTCCTCCAAACTAAGTATTTCTACCCCCTTCCTTTTACAACTGCTTGTATCACCAGAGCCTGTGGTAAGTTCAGAGAGTTGCAGAGGCAGAAAACCTTGCCACTCATGCACTCCAAGGCTCAGTTTCTGCTGGGGTAGCTGTCTGGGCCACATCTTCACAACATGAGCACAAGGGAGGCCTGGAAATGTGGCTGAGGCACAGTACACCACAAAGCAATAGTCATGTTATTTATTGCAGCAGTAAATGCTTATTATTTATATTTAAAGATGAATTCTACAATATTCCCCCCCCCCCCCCTTTTTTTTTTTTTTAAACAAAGATGGTTCTTCCTGGGATAACTTCATGTCCAGGTTAAACCAGACACACATTCCTAAGATTACAAAATAGGGTCATATACATTGTTCAGACAAGTACTCCTGGGTAAAACAGAGTGATTTTACCAATTTCAGAGAAGTGCAGCAAGGTACAGGGAGTCCTGTAGAGGCTAAACTCCAGAAGTGCTTGGAACACCTCTCCAAATACTTCTGTTAACACTTTGGGCTAAAATACTTCATGTTTTACACCTTCCTAGAGTACATTTGAAAAAGGTAAAAACTAAAGCTTTTGAAAGAAATGACACAATCATCTTTGTAAGTATTTCAAACTTTGGCTACCAACAAATCCCCTGAAATACTTTGCTAGTCCTTCCTGAAATTTGCTTTTAAACCTCATAAAACCCCTTGGCCAACAGCCAGGCAGGGTATGAGGGATGGCTTCCTAAATACTGAAAAAGTAGTGATTTTCTTGGCTACTAATACATGGTAGGAATCACCTCCCAACAATAGCCATTAGAGGATGCAGGAATACCATACCCAGATCTATGTATAATACGAATGGGATTCATTTAACTTCAGGGACCTAGAAGTTAGGTGCTGGTGCTCAGCTAGTTACCTCAGCTCCCCTCCTAGGTAATGGAAACCTACCAAGGGCCCTTCACCCCAGGTGCCCCGGCAGGTGGAAGGAAACAGCTCTTCTAACTCCTTTAATGTTTTACTGTCTTTTGTTTCATAAAAAGGTTCAGCCTTTTCTGAAAACCTTCTGGGTAATTTGCTTTGCATATTATTGTACTCCCAGGTAAATAGTTCTTATTCAAAGCACACTTCTTGTATTTTTTGTTCTTTCAAACTATACTTATCTCTGTCATATTACCCAGTCTAACAGCCATCTTAAGTTTTCTCTGTAGTGTGTATGATCACATTGACTGCTCAGATATGTGGTGTGGGGGCTTTTCAAAACTTTGTGATTACCTTAAAAGTAAACACAGACAAGCTTGTAGCTACTTTCTGTTTCTTTCTATTCTCGTCCAGTTTATTGTCAAGGATTTGGTTAACGGGAAGCCTAAGGTAAAATAGCCCCTTCTTGCTGACTGGTTTTCGGTGGGAAAATGAAGCATCAACCCTTGCAGCTCCCATGTAATCCAAATGAATTTATAAAGTAGATTTATTTGGTCACTTGATCTATGTAGCTCTGAAATTGCCTATTTGCCATGGCTAATAGTTTCAATTTGTTAACATAGCACACACTTAGCTCTACAAGACACGGTTCACCATCTCCACCAGGCAAGCTAATGGAAATTAATGGTGATCTGCTTCAGTAACAACTGAGTAGTCATCACACAACTGAGCATTTGGCTCTCTAATAGTGAAATTATCTCCAAGACTACCAAAAGGAATGAGATAAGATCCAGCAAGTGACCTAGGTGCCTGCAGTTTTCATGTAGCAATGCCTTTACATGCCTGACACATGAAATTGAGAATTTGGAACCTGTATTTCTCAGGAGATTTTCATATGAAAACTTCAAGATCAAGGAGCTGTGTAAAGGTAACCAATGCAGGAATGCAAGACGCTAGATATGTCTTCTGCCTTGCCTCATCTTCTTGGACACTTGACTAGAGGTTGTAGGGAGGCACGTCTCTCTACCTGGGACTGACAGTCACCAGCTTTATGGCATATTAGGAAGAACTGAGCAGAGCTCACTACTTCCCTTGGAAATGTGGTTGCCAGAAGATCCTGGTGCCAGTTAAACCATTTGCAGACCATACCAGGCTAATGGCTAGAGCACGTGCTTGGGAAATAGGAGGGGCTGGCTCTATTCCCTTCTCATCAATGGGGACCACACCCATGGCATTTCCTCTGTCTGAAAGGGCTATAGCTACAATGGTGGTCTGCGCAGGACCTAGGATTATAGAAGTGTGATGTACAGCTCACTCCTGGCCCAAAGCAGTAGCTTAAATTAGGAACCCAGGGGTAAAATATCCAGCTGTCAATGAGGGGACAATTTTAACACTTTTCCCCGAGACTCTCTGCACATTTGGCAATACAAGCAGACCTGCAACCTCCTCCTTGGATCCAAATTCCCTAAATGTGCAGCAGCTGTCTTGCCTGTGTCTTGCCCCAATGCCTGTGCCCTGTGTTTTCCCCTCCAGTGTTAACACAGGCTGAGTGGGTTGGTGCCCTTCTGTGCTGAGTGACAAGGCACTCCCCAGGAGGGTCTGCAAGCCTCTCCACTAGTTAACAAATTCTAGAGACCTTGGGGTTGGAGATGGGTACACAGCTTTTCACCCTGAGAAAGCTGTATGGGGTGGAAAGAAAGCTGTCTAAGGAAGCTGCAGCCAAATGAGGAGGTAGCAAGTGAATTTTCAAAGTTTCTGGGGGTAAGACAATGACTGAGAAAGGCATTTTTGTGTCACTCTTCTGTACTTAGCCACAACCCCCACAAGTCCTGTTTTGTGCCATTAAAACCATTTCTTCTGCCAAAGGTATGTCAGCATGTTATGGTTTAACCTGGCGGGCAGCTAAACACCACACAGCCGCTCGCTCACTCACCCCCAGTGGGATGGGGGAGAGAATCAGAAGATTAAAAGTGAGAAAACTTGTGGGCTGAGATAAAGACAGTTTAATAGGTAAAGCAAAAGCCGTGCACACAAGCAAAGCAAACCAAGGAATCCATTCACTACTTCCCATGGGCAGGCAGGTGTTCAGCCATCTCCAGGAAAGCAGGGCTCCATCACGTGTAACGGTTACTTGGGAAGACAAATGCCATCACTCCAACCATCCCCCCTTCCTTCTTCTTCCCCCAGCTTTATATGCTGAGCATGACATCATATGGTATGGAACAGACATCATATGGTATGGGACATCCCTTTGGTCAGTTGGGGTCAGCTGTCCCAGCTGTGTCCCCTCCCAGCTTCTTGTGCCCCCCCAGCCTGCTCGCTGGTGGGGTCGGGGAGAGGCAGAAAAGGCCTTGACTCTGTGTAAGCACTGCTCAGCAGTACCTAAAACATGCCTGTGTTACCAACACTGTTTTCAGCACAAATCCAAAGCTTAGCCCCATACTAGCTACTGTGAAGAAAATTAACTCTATCCCTGCCAAAACCAGCACACAGCAGTATTGTGAAAGGTGGCATTGCAGCATTATCAGAGCAGAATAATTAAATGAGAAGTTTTTTCCAGTTTTTCCTCCAAAAAGGCCTTTCTTTCTAAATTGTTTTTTCAGACCTTGGCAAAGAAATGTTGCTCTATTGCCCTTTTTTGAATCTTCTCCCTTACATCTTCCTTTCTGACTAACTTGGACACCACTTGTTGGCCTTGTGCAAATGGCTGTGCAGGGAGGGTTGTCCCACCTTCTGGGTAACCCAATGGTAATTGTAATTGAAACCCTATGCAGCTTAGTACTGCAGCTGTAGAAATCAAGACAGAGGCAAAAGAGACATCATTACTAAGTAGGATGCTGTGCTCGCCCTCAGATGAGCTTCAGGACTAATCCCAAGGTGTCAATGGTATTACTATAATAACTGAAGCAGGAGGAATATCTTAGCACATAATGAGCTATGGTACATTTACGAAGAAAGAACAATATTCTAGTTTAAAAAATAGACAGGGCTTTCATACATAACTGTAATAAGCAAGAGAGGGTGAAGAATTAATACAATCATGGAAAAGTACTGGGCTTTAGCAATGTGTGTATGATTAATCATTAAATAAGGATGTTCTAAAGCTTAAATGTGTGAGGCACATTATATTGTCTTAACATCGAGCAAGGACATTGTTGGACTTATGGAAAAAGGATGAATAGTATAGAAACAGGAATCAGAACAGCACCTATGGTCTCCATGAGGCTGCTGTAGGCTATCCAGCCACCCTTCGGCTGCAAGCAGGCTGTCCCTGGGCGGTAGTGCCAGCTGGTGTAAAAAAGTGATAGTTCTAGCACAAGGGACCCAAACTCCAGGGCACTTAAGTGTGCTGCTTTGCACATCCCAGCTTGCTTGTCATGTCACACCTTCTGTCTCTCAGGGCTCCCCTTTCTGTGAATCTTTCTGCCTCCCCGTTGTTTCTGCCCTACCCATTGACCAACAATTTTACCCACATGTACCTTTTCATTTCAGTGCGATCATCATCCTTGATCCAATACTGATGCTAACCTGAGTGTTCTGTAGTGCTATGGGCCAGTCTTATGGTTAAAGTAGAGAAAAGCTACTTCTTAGTCAGAGGCTTTATACAAGGATTGTTAAAATATTGTTGTTCAACAATTGTTGAAATTATCGTCACTGGAAAAGGGTGAAAGAAGAAAAAAAAGAGGTACTGGATTTCATGTAGCATGTCAGCCATTCCTGTGGTTAGAGCTAGCCAGAAGAAGAAAGACTAGAAATATCAAGACTATGTAAGATTTACTGTGGGAAATAATTCCTACTCATTTACTTGTATGTAGTATCATATGGCACAGTCATCACAGTTAATAGAGGGGAAAATAATGTGTTAAATATTTTACAGATGGCTTTTTTAGCCATCTGTAGGCTAAAAGTTGGAGGAGAGTCAAGAGCAAGAAACATTTTAAATAGCTCTTTCAGTACGTAATAACAAATGTTCACAAAATCTCACGAGGATAACATTTACCTGCAGCTACAGCTATAACCCAACAGAGTGCTGCAAGCACTCCCAGCTTGCAGCTGGATGTATTGCAGGTAACTTCAATTGCTATTGATTTTGCTTATGCGTTCTAGGTCACAATATTGTGTTAATCTCTGTGCCATTTGTGGAAAGTGACATGTATTTTGAAACTGTTGACCATTTATAAGGCAAAGTCCTTCCTTTACTTGCTTTTTACCAAATCCCTATAGATGCGGCAGAAGTAATGAGGCTAGCAAGAAGAATAGAGGCATCTACCAGACTGGCTTTACACCACACTACTTTATAGTACAGCGTGTAACTCTATGAACACCATATTCATGTTTGTATGTCTGCTCATTGCACAGCTGACCAAGACCTGTGTTTATATGCCCACAAATCTTTTTGGCAGTTTTGAACCAATACACACTGCAGTGAATAGTCTGGAGAAGATGCAGACAATTCCAGGCATTTTCTTCTGATCTAGCTGTCCAATTTTTGATTCAATTGAGTTGTCTGCCATTGCTGATCAAATACAAATATGTGGCGGACAGCATAATTGCATATTATTTCTCTGTCATCTGCCTGTCCCATTACCTCTGGCACACCAGAATGGTTCTGGCAAGGCTCAGACAGTAATAAGGCTACTTCTTATTACAGGCAAATCCTCTGAACCCTCTTTTCCATCACTTTGTGTTTTATGTAATCTTGGTGACATGACTGCAATGCTCCCATTTGGATCTGGTAGGAGATTACATCTACATGTGCTACATTGAAGTGGAAGTGCCACACCTTTATTACATCTTGAGATTATGTGTTTCTGCTTTAGATGAGGACAGTTGCAACTGATCTCGTATTTTCCTTCCCCTCTGAAAATGGGTGACCTTCCATACCATTTCAAGATGAGAAAAGCTGTTACAATGCCATTGAAGAGATAAATGTTACACAAGTGATTGTGTTGCTCACTACATGTCAAATAGATTATGCATCCAAGTCCATGTGCCTTTTCCCCATTAAATTTCTGGGTTTCAGATATGTAGGGTGCTCACAGATTTGTTTGCCCAGGTAGAAAACACCTCACTCAGTTTTTAAGCTGTCTGAAAAATAAAGGTATGTGAGTGCTCACTGTCTCACTGTGGCTGAAGGTGATCTATGGGCATGTTGCTCAGCCCATGCACTGCTAGTGGTCCATGAGACATTGGAAGGCACTGTGTCTTGACAAAAGCCATGTTTCTCACTCAAATGCAGAAGTTCCTTTTCCATAAAACTAAAAATGGTCTGTTAACGCAAAGAGCTTTGCTTGCTTGAACTCCACAGCTGTGAAGCAATATGATGATACATGGCAGACCCTGGATATTTTTCCCAGAAAGGCCAGATGGGTGTTGATTTAGGAAAAAAAAAAAACAAAAAGCTGCCGATCAAGTTCCCTCCAAGCCTATGGAGTTGTGTCCATGTGCTGCCTCTCTTTGTGTGGCTGAAGCAGTCATTCTCGATGGCCTGAGGGTTACATTACTGTGTATCTGCAGGAAGGCAGGACGTGTGCAGCTGTGTGTCTGCAGCCCAGCTGAGCTAGCTGCATTAGGGAGTGCATAATCCCATGGTGGCATTCCCAGTTTCTCTCTCTTTTCCTGCCACACTTGCTTGTTCACCTAGCTAGAGATGACCCAACCTCTGGCTTCCTCTAGCGCCATAAATATGCCTTTTGAGCTGCCATTATGCTTATCTGTGAACCAGATCTTTCTGGAGTTTTAGGTAATTTTTAAAATATCCAGATTCTTCATAGGTCTGCAGCAGTATGTGTAGGTTAGAAGCAGCTGAATCAGGACAACCAAGGTAGCATCAGCTGACAAAGATACAGAGCTTAACCCAGAACTGCTGCTGGTGACATGGTAACATGGAGCTGTACCCCACATCAGCTCAACTCACCACCAGAGATCCACAGAGGGGACCAAATTAAAAGCACACCAGCCTCTACTGAAATCAAACATGAGCACAAACAAGGCTCGGGCCGCGTGCACACAGACGGTCCACTTTGTCTAGAAAGATGCTCATACACAAAGACAAGGAATTTTTCTTAACAGATAAAGTCTAATACTGCTTTTGGTTTTGTTGTTTAATTCCCAGAAGGGTCAGCTACAACCTGTCTCTCCAGGAAGACTCCACAATGAAAAAAACAACCCACAGTTGCTTCTTACTGATCATCCTTCTAATTGTAAGTACAAGAAAACTGAACTGCTTATGACACCTGCCAGATTTAAACTTGTGGTGATGTTCAGAAAAATGATTACTGAGTTATATTTGTTATACTGCACAGGTGAAGGAATGAGTTCCCTTACTGATATATTTCAAAATAAGGTTAATAAAGTTTCTAAATAAGATACCTCATAAAAGTTTGAACTTGAAACCATTGTTTCTTTGTGAGACAGAACTACAAGACTGAAGAAGGTAATGCATGTGATTTTTCATTTCTGTGTTTTACAGGCTACAACATATCAGTGACATGGAAACTTATGTGTTTGAAAACTTCCTTAATATTGTTGTGTGAGACTTAGACTGACTTAAGTAATTGTGGATTTTCTCTGTTTATAGTTACTTGGCTAATAGGAAAGCAACTGAAATGGAAAATAACAGTATAAATTTCAGTTATTCAGTTCAAATGCTATTTTCACCTGTTTAATATCAATATTGTAGTTATTTCAATGTATGCAGCATGGCTGAGTAACTGTTGTTCTAACTATGTAGTAAATTCATTTCTACCTGACTAAACACCTCTCAGGTAAGTTGAATGCTTTCTCTGATTTCTACTTGTGAAGCCTCAGATTTTTAGATATTATCATAAAATTGTAGACATTACAAGTAGTCAGAAATGAGAATACTGCCCAGAGCCTCAGTTACAGAATGGTCAGAATATGTCTGAGTGATGCTACTGGGAACAAGTGCCTCTCTACCTTGGTGTGGTACAAGTAACTTGTATGCTAGATGCCATCTTATTCCCCAACTAATTCTTTATCTCCATGTTCCTGAAGAAAGCTTTGATTCTTCTTCTTCTTGTGTTTTCTTGAATAGCTCCTCATGTCCCTCTGCTTCTCATCTTCTCTTCCAACACCTGAATGGGTAACATTTGTGTGCGTCTCCCCATCAACACCTCACTTTGGTAAAATACTGAATTCATAGCTCAGGACTAGGACCCTCAAACAAAGAAGAGCTGGAGAGCAGGAGAAAGAACAGGGGAGAGTTAATACATTTCTGCTAACTTGGTCTCAAAAGAATTTGTCTCAAAAAAATTCGTTAATGATTTGAGGAATCATCCCTGTGCTTGGCAGAAGTCTTCTGCCTTGAGGTATGTTGGAGGGTTCTGATATTTGTGACCTTTTGTGGCTGTTCCACATAGCCCTGCAAGCGATGCATGTAGCAATGCACTGGCTGGGAAATCACCCATGGTCAGAGATGGTCTAACAAAACGGCCTGACAGTGACCAGCTTCCTTCTGGGTTTGAATCCCAGCTGATCTGCATAGCCTGGCAGGGGTCTTGATGAAGAACAGTGATTCTTCCTATAACAAGCCAATGCCAACTGAAGGAACAGTTTCAGATTATCTTTCTTCCCCAGTCAAGTGACAGGACTGTAAGTATTCTGATAACTAAAATTGTCAACAGCATTTCTGAGTGTCTGAGGTATTCTGACCTACAGAATAGATTTGTAGGTCAACCCTGAAGGACTGGACTGATCCTTGCCCTGTTGTCCGCAAATCTTTTAAACCTCTCACCCATGACAGCATGTGTGCAACGTTAGTTCTGTACTCATTCCTGCAGTACTCCAGAGCTAGGATTTCTTTAAAAACTCTGCAGCGAGTTCTGCATTCCCTTCCTTTTAGATATCTTTGCATCAGAGGGCTCTCCAACTTCTGACCTCAACGGATAACTTAAGCACAGATTTCCTTACATTTTCACGGTCCCAATCTCTATATTCCTTCCTTCTCCACTGCAGTGGCCACACTGTGATCTACTTGGACAACTCCTAGATTAATTTATGTTCCAGTAAGGGAGAAGCCACAGTCATAGAAGTAGACCACGAACAAACTCTGTTTCTTTGATGACACTTGCCAGAACACTCAGATCAAATATGAAAAATATTTGGCATCAGTCATTTTTCCAAAAATTTCCCCACCTGTAGCTGGTAGAAAACATTCATTTTTCACATTCTGTTTGTGGTCTGTAATGAGGAAAGGTCTTTCTTTCTCTTCCAACAAGACTGTTCCCACTCTGTTGGTTCTTCTAATCACTCCTTGGTTCCCAGAGCCATGAGCCCCTGGGACTTGCATGTCAGCCACTGTCTGAGATTGAGGAAGATACGGTACATGAAGTGATTTATGACACAGGGGTGATCTCCTATTCCTGTTCTCTACCCACCCCACAAACCATCCTCCAGATCTTTCTTCTTTGATGGCTTTGATGGTTTACTGTCATTCTCTTGTCAGTGTTCTGCACTCCCAGCTGCTGACTGCAAGCTGCTGCAAAGCAACACAACTTATTGAGGTCTTTGCTTTCTCCTCTGGGCTCCAAGCTCTCTGCTTATGACATTTGTCCCACTGTAAGTGCCAGCCCCCCTGCAGTGGTCACCACTATTGAGAAGGGCATGCTTTTTATGTGAAATCTCTTTTCTTGGGGTAGCTGTGATTCCCTAACACATTCTCAGTGTTGGAGCACTCTCTGCCCTGTATACAGTGTCAGTGCTTTGCGAAAGACTTCCTCAGATTCATCCCATACCTCTCCTTGAATGTTTTGTTGTAGACCCTATTTACATGGTGTCCATAGACATCTCTTCCCCACAGTCTCTTTTAGACTTGTCACCAAGGGGTTTTGGTACTTTCTGATAGAAACCATCTCTCTTACATATGTCATTTTTTGTATAGAATAAATAGGACTTTACTCTTCTGTGTACAGGTCCATAATAACTCGACTTTGCCAAACCAGAACTAAAGCACCAGTTGCTCCAAAACCTAATTTAGAAATAAAACTAACTCCTTATTGTCTCCTTCTTTGATGGCTTCCTGTGCTTTTGGATGCACAGTAATGCATCACCAGATAGTCCTCTACAATTCAAAGTGAATTCCATTAGAAAATTTAACTGTTCATTATTTCTTAGTTCACTTTATTCCTGATGCTCTCTAGTTTTTGATAATTATTGAAAGCCACAGAATGTGACAGATTTGTTTCCTCCAGTATGTGAGCCCCTGTGCACTGGAGCAATTAGTTCATCTCCTCAGTGCACATTTCTCTCTGCAAGAAGGATGGAGTGTCAGCACAGTGTGTCCAGGGGCATCAAACTGCAGAGAATAAGGAGGAGGAAACAAGCCTGTGTCTCTTTTCTGTGTGACTGATCAATTTTGCAGGACATTGAGAAAAGACAGTTCTACTCTCTGCACGATTTTGAAGATTGTAAGAATTGTCATCTAGTGCCTACAAATAGTAGTTTGTTCTTATCCTGTAAATGAGGATTGATGGAGTAGTTTTTCTGACATATTCCAGTTTTGTTATCCTGAGCCAACCACAAAGTACACAGTAAGGACCAAACGGATGCTGCAGCTGAAGACCACACTGTTATTCAATTAGGTCTATTAAACCAAGATTGTATTTTAAAATAAATTCATTTTGAGTAAAAAACAAATTGTACAACTTCATTAAGTCCAAATCTGTCAAATATTCCAAGCCACAGTCACTAAGCTATACAGAGTCTGGTACATTGTGTCAGCTCCTGAAAGGCTTGTGAATAATTCCCATTCACAAAACATGGAAAATTAATTATGTGAGAGCCTAAATGTGATTTTTGGTAACTGCACAAACTGGCATGTTTTGGAACACAGTTGCAGTGTGTTCAAGTCTCCAGGAGCCAATTGGTAAAATGTTTGCTGCTGTGATGAGGGCATGGCTCATGGTGTAGCCATTTGATCTTCACAGCTGGGAGTGCAATATGCATAGGTGGCGTGATGCAGCCATGTGCTCCTCTGGGCTCCTGCCACCTGCCCATCTCAGCGGCTCTCACCACGAGTGTCTGCAGGTATGTAAGCACAAGCCTTTTCCTGCTTAGACCAGCTCTTCCAGCATCTGGTCCAGAGCAGGTCCCACCCATCGGTGGGCCAGAAGAGCTGCTGAAGATCTGTCACAGCCTCCTTTGGCATGCTTCATCAGAGCCTTGCTTGCTGTCTGGCACCACTGGGAACCAAGGGGATTCCCCAGCCTTGGATGGTGAGATTCCCCTGGGTCTCATCACCTGAGACCATGCCTTTGAAAGCTGTTGTTCTGAAGGGTGCATTTCCCTTTGTAGCTATGGGTTGCTACAAACTGTAAGGAAGTGGACTTGCAAGTTCTGGAGCTTGTCTCACACAAAAAAGCTCAGGAAAGCAAGCTGATGATTATTTAAGGTAGTGAGAATTAGTGTGAGAATTTGAGACTCAAGCTGCTCACAGTTTCCTAAGAGGGAGAGGAATGCTGTATTCTGTTCTATTCACCCAGTTTCAGGGGTGATCAGGACTTTTTGTCTCCATCTTTGCTTTTCAAAAAAATAAGAATGTTGCTATGGAGCTCATTGCCCTAAAAAGGCCTCTCGCAAGGTGATGATCAGAGCTGCAAGCAAAAATCCATGAAGTATTCTGCAGTCTTCCTTTAAGTCTGTAGTTTGCATCAGGCTACTCTGGGAGTAAAGATTCTTCATGTGAGCAAATCCTGCAGCAGTGGAAAAGAACTGCAAGATTCATGAGTTGCTTTTCATTACAAGTGCCTTGTCTTCATCTACTGTGGCTGATAATCTTGTGCTTGTTTAAACAGCTGCCAAAATCTGCAGTGTAAGTCATATGGGATCTCACTGTGAGGTAATTTCCATCCTGCTTCAACAGCAATTGAGTATGGGAAAATTTTCATGTTCAGTGGTTAAGTAAAACATGTCATGTTGAGGTATTTCCCCAAAGAAATTGTCTGCTGTTTCCTAGTGCATTTGTGATGGATAAGAAATTGTTATGTTTACTGAGTACCATGCACTAATGACCTACCTAAGGCATCACAGTCATTTTCTCATCTATCCAAACACTAGCAGCTGTGAAAAGTAGCTCAAACATAATCGAGGTATGAGAGGGGTTCTGCAACCAGTCTAAATCATGCTGAGCTCTCGCTCGAAGATGTGATGTATTGAAGGACAGGAGTTTATTGATCCATAAAGTGGTGACTACACATAGCAGTTTTAAAAGGGATGTACCAAATGAATGTTTGAGCTATCGAAATCAACAACAAACAGTTAGAGCGTTGTTGCAAAATTACTGAATTTAGTGGAAGGAGGGGAAAAACAAAAGCAAAGAAAGCTACAAATACCTTCTTTTCCTAAATGTCATATATAGTCAACAGTTAGTATACTTCAAGCTCCTTGATGGTGGAAGAAAAATATTTGGGTATGCTTGTTCATCACATCCAATATTTTGTGGAAGAAAAAAGAAGGAATTTTATGCTTACTTTATCTGGATTCCCTCTTGCAGAAATTAGCACAGTCTTGCACAGGTTAATAGCAGATGTCTGTCTTACAGAAACCGGGGCACTATTTGTTCATTTCAATATAGATTAATAATGAAGCCAAATTGCTTTCTCTAGATTCCTTTATTAATTCTACCTATAAAGTGAACTTCAGCATTCCCAGCAGCCTGTTTTTTCTCTTTGTAATGATTATTCATTTTTCTTATAACAGTCATTTGTCACGTGGTGGCTTGGTGGTCGTATGTATGACGTCATTTACTTGGACTTTTAGGAGTGACATCATATGTACGGCTGCTAAACTGCTGCATGGGACATCACTTAAACAGTTTTCTTCTGAAGAAATCATACCAATCATTTTCAGGCTATGAACACATCCTGATTATTAAGCTGTGAATTATTTATTTCTCTTTAATAAAGATTATTTATAAATAAATGAGGCATTCCTTTATTGTATCAACATCATATATATTTCCATCTGAAGTAACTGATGGATGGATGGGAAGGGTTTTTAACGTGCAGTAATGGATTCTGAACATTCAAAATTTGCTCAATACCTTAGGTAGTAACGTGGTGAAAATTATTTAATATTGGCTTTTTTATGGTGAAAACGTGTTTTAAAACTTAATTCCTAAAATACCTAGATATTATCATTAAAAGGTAGTAGCAGAGATGATTCCTAATCATTAATTCCATGAAAGCACACACACACAGACATGCGTGCAAGACTTGTGGGAGATTCCCAGCCTCTCCCATTAGCATGATACACACTAAGCTTTCCCTGCTGTGTAGCCATGCCCAAGCTCCTGCTACTTCTGGTAAAAGAATAAAAAGCCAGAGATTTCTTTCTGCCCCATTTGGCCTTTCTCTGATCCCTACAGTAAGGAGCACAAGAAGACTAAAAGAAATAATAATATCTGACATCACAAACTGTACCAAGATTTTTGTCTGACTGAACCCCAGGAATATACGGCTGGATCATCAGCCCACTGAACTGACCTGGGGGAGGTCAGGCTTTAGGGTCCGAGTCCCAGAGTGGTGGTGGACATGTGATTCTCCTATGCATGGTAGAGAACACCAACATTGCAAAGAGAGGTGTGACTGCTCAACCTCCAGCAAGCTGCCAAATTTATTTTTCATTAGTCTGCTGAAACAGTCATTTGATTTTAAGGTAGAAGAAAATATTATTCAAACTTCCATGGCCAGCTTTTCAAATCTAGGCAAACAGAAATGAGTAATAGCAATCAAAGGGAAGAGTACATTTAAAGGACATATCACAGATGAACAATACGAGTAACACACCTACGAAAAACTCTTTAATCTGATTTCACATACAAGCTATTCAATTAGACCAAGAGTGCCTGGAAAGAGTTGTGCACAACTAACTTTGAAAATCTGAGTCTTTTGTGTTTGGCAATAAGAACAAAAAATCAGCTAATTTAAGAGAGAGCTGTACTTTAATATTGTTGTTCCAGTCTTTATCCAAACTTGCTTTAGATTTACTGTAGGCCATCAAGCAATTTCTACTGATGAGGAGATTTCCATTGAGCTTTAGTGACACAGACTCATCCATATTTTTAACCTCTTTTGCCAAATGTGGGCAATAGAAATTTTGCTGGCAATTTCATCTGGGCCATGACTGCCTTGCTCAGAGGCAGTAGAATTGGCAGTCGTCCTGGTTACATAGTTGAGCACTTTAAATAATTTTGTGCAGAATCCAAGACATTTATCCCATCCACTACCACAGGTACTCTCTGCCTCCAAGTATTAAAATATTCTCATTAACCTGTACCCAACAAGAGCTGACTTCATCAGGAATTGGATTAGGCCATTACACACAGGGAGTTATGAAACTGACCTTTAAGAGCAAGGTGTCGGTCTCTGAATTGTATCTTACCCCTCAAAATCATCATCCCCAATTACAAACTGTTATATGTTCACCAGTTAAAAGATGTAAATAGAGCATTCATTTTCTGATGGCATATCATACTTTTGATTTCAGCTTATATGTTTCTGTACTATGCAATCTTCTGGGAATGTTCTGTCCTTTTAAAAATGGTGTGTAAAAGAGGATACAAAAAAAAGTTAGAAGAGGGGAAAGATGTTCCGAAGCACTGAACAGTTTCTACAGTTTCTATCTGTGTATCTGGCATTTGCCAATTGTTTCATGTCTGTGTTGTGCTTTATTCTGTACAGATAAAACAAATGAAACTGCAATGGTATTTATGGCCAGCAACACCAGTCTTTCTGGTCTCTGTCAGTGTGAAATGATTTTGATCTTGTTTGGTCAAACAAATCTGAAGAACAGATCATGTCCTTGCTCGAAGAAAACAAAAATAAAACAAAAGCGTTGTTTCAGGGGAAGGAAAATTGGTGATGTTTTCCAACTCTAATCTGATGGTTGTGCTTTCAAAACATAAGTATGTTCCTAAACTGGCCCAGAGTAACAGAGGGATTGTTGAGAACAGAGGCGATGCCATAGAAGCCCCCCTAGCTTTCTTTGATGATACCATTATTCCTCTCTTGCATACAAACATCTTGGAACTGAGGTATTATAAAAAACAAGAAAGAAAAAAATAAGCATGAGTCACTTCAGAGAATTACCGAAGCCTGTGGTGAAACATGGACACGAAGGGCTAAGACAGACCTGAGGGCGTCCGAAGAACCTTATCTGCACTTTCTTTCACTTCTTGCTGGATTTAAGACATTGCTTGGTTGGTTTTTAAATGATCTTCATAGACTCCAGCTACTCCCTTTAATCTTCTCATAAGCGAGGGATCTGTGATATGTTTGGCTTTGCTTCTGTATTTCCTGTTCTGGCTTTCTAGATGCTTTCTAGATGCCAATTTTTCACTTGGACGGTCAGATGAAATGTTCCAAATGGCTTTACCGTCCAAGTATATCTATATGTGTGTGTGAGTATACATATACAATTTATATAAAATTGTATCTGCCACAAAATATTGTCCTCCTTATTCCTCCCATTTTATTTCAAGTACCTATTTAAGTGCAATGAGATACACTGCCTTCACTGTCCTCCAGTCTTCAGAGAGTATCTACATACCGTTCAAAATGAAAATGTTAGTATCAAAAAAGATTTGATTAAATTAGGAAAAAAATAATTTGGTATATGAGTATAAAAAGATTAAACTGAGATGTTTTGACAGAAGAGTATCAGGATAAAATAATGCCTTTTTTTTTTCAACTAAGTGAAACATACTGTGGTTTTGCTGTGTATTTTACCAAGGTGTTTTAGCTGTGAAAATGGAAAAGTAAGCAATGTATTAATGAGATACAATTGCTTGTGATGTGCAATAAAAAAAAAAGTAGCAATAATTTAAGAAGTAAGCTGATATTTAAACTTTCAAAAAGTCATATTTTCAGTTTGAACAACTACAAATGGTTGCTTAAAGATCTGTGTACTAGTATTTGGTGCTAGAAACGTCAAATCTGTGTGTTTGTGAGGGTCCTAAGATTTAAAGCAGCCTGGAAATGACTATGTATTTGTGATGGCTTTAGTATGATTTAGTATAGGAAAAAAGTAGAGGGTCATACAAGGAAAGTGACATAGCAAAATTGGTTTTGCTTGGGGAAGCAGAGGAACTATTCCTTTCCTATCACCTTTGTGCAGAAGAGTGTCCTGATACAGGATTAAAGCAGAACAGAATTAACTAAAGCTCCACACTCTCATTCCCACCTTAGCTCACAGACCTGGGCTGCACAACAGACGGATGGATGGATGGATGGATGGATGGATGGATGGATGGATGGATGGATGGATGGAAAAAAAGATAGCTGACCTCTCTACCTGAGATTTTTGCCTTCTAGAGGCAATGATCCTTCCCTTTGCCTGTATCAGGAATAGTGTGGCCAGCAGGAGTAGGGAAGTGATCGTGCCCCTGTACTCAGCACTGGTGAGGCCACACCTCGAATACTGTGTTCAGTTTTGGGCCCCTCACTACAAGAAGGACATTGAGGTGCTGGAGCCTGTGCAGGGAAGGGCAACAAAGCTGGTGAAGGGTCTGGAGAACAGGTCTTATGAGGAGTGGCTGAGGGAGCTGGGGTTGTTTAGTCTGAAGAAGAGGAGGCTGAGGGGAGACCTTATCACTGTCTACAAATACCTGATAGGAGGTTGTAGTGAGGTGGGTGTTGGTCTCTTCTCCCAAGTTACTAGTGATAGGATGAGAAGAAATGGCCTCAAGCTGCGCCAGGGGAGGTTTAGATTGGATATTAGGAAAAATGTCTTCACTGAAAGAGTGGTCAGGCACTGGAACAGGCTGCCCAGAGAGGTGGTGGAGTCACCATCCCTGGAGGAGTTAAAAAAATGTGCAGATGTGGCACTTGGGGACATGGTTTAGGAGGCATGGTGGTGTTGGGTCGATGGTTGGACTTGATGATCTTAGAGGTCTTTTCCAACCTTAATGATTCTATGATTCTATGATTAAAGAGGACTTTGTTATTCAGGCTTTCAAATTTAGGGTCACTTTGTCTAAGGACTTAACTAGGAGCTAAGGAGAGATAGTGAGGTTTAAACTCTCTGGCATGTGTTTCTATGACCTTAACAGTTGAAGGAGCTCAAAGCAGGTGGCATAAAACATGAAATAATCAGTTTTGAGGTGGGAGCGCTGAGGCATTTTGTCTGGGCAGTCTGGGAGAAATCAGCACAAGCGAGGGGAAATGTATGAGTGTAACTTTGGGAAGATACAAATTTTTTTTGCAGATCACTAAACTAAATGAAAAGATTTTGAAGACTTTATCAAGTATTTAACAGTCCTCTCTTTAGCCAAGAAAAAGGGCTTGGTTAAAATCCTGAGTTTATAGTGAGGTAAACAAATAAAAATTCAGCATTTACTTTGCAAGAAGTATAGGGCTCATCATAATGCTAAACATATGTGCAAATAAAAGGCCTTTGAAGAATGGATAATAGAGATTTCTGATCTTCACTTTTTTATTTTATCCTCCTGATTTATTCACTTGTACTAACAGTTTTTCCTTTCTGTACAGAGAATGGTTCCAAGTCTTTCTTCTACTGTAAATTATACTGATCCTACATTAGAGCCTGTAGCAACTGAAAATTCAGTCATACGACAGAAGATAATAGATTCACAGTTCAAATGCTATGAGAGGATGAACAGAGCTCCTCCATATAAGAAAAAAGGTAAAAAAGCTTAAAAAAAATCTGTTTGTATATTGCCATGCTTGCTTATATAGCTATAAAGAAACATTTTCTTCTGTATACTAACCCATAATCTTCCTTGGGGTGCAGTTTCCTTCCTGTAAGCAGTAGTCAAATTCACACTTATTTAGCATCCTTTTAAGGGCAAAGAAAGAAAAAAACCTGGAACGAGCCCAAGGAATGAACAGCTCTTCCTTCCTCCCCATGCAGACAGTACCTCCGTCATCTACGTTTCTGGGTCAGTGCTTTGCTGCTTGAATATCTCTTGTTCTTGCTTAGGGAATGGCATTCCCCAGAACCTTTCAGCAAGCTCACACAAGGACTCCTTAAATAAAAATGTTCTGTTTGCTTTGCTCACTGTTCGTTTTTCTGTCATTCATATATTGATTGATAGCTGTCATGCTCTGTATCAACACAGATGTTTCAGGTATTCTATATGCAGCAGTAACACTAGAAAAAAGAGGTTTATAAAGTACTGAGCATGTATCTTTACTGAATACGAGGCATATATTAAGATTGATAAAAAGGGAATTGACAAAAAATAGTAGTGCTACAATGGCACAGTATAAAAGAAGCAGCATTTCTGGTTGGGACTGAGCATTCTGGTCACTTTTTCTCACAGAAAATATGGAAGAAGTTATGAGGAGGCTAGAGAAAAAATATTGGAGGCATTGTGGGGATTTATGCAAGTAAAGGACAGAGATACTGAGAACAGAGTTTAAAGAGAAAATATATTAAAAAATCATGATTTAAAAAACCCACCCTAATAGATGGGCTGGAGATAATGTGGGAATTTTTATCATACAGGAACAAAGATATTTCTACAGCTCTTTACCACAGAGATTTTACTGGGCTCAGTAAGACTCAAAGAATAATTAGATGTTAAGATACTGAGGTCTTGATGCAGAAATATTTTGGAATGAACATAGAGATTCCCATTGCTTTCAATAGGGTTTTATTCAGGCCAGTAATAGGGAAAACCCACAAATATTTAGACAGGGTTATGGGATAGAAAGCATCATGTTTCAGACATAAAGAAGCCTTTAGTTGCTAGGCTTGAGAGGGAAATAACTTACTGTCTGCTCAGATTACTCTTTTAGTCTCTAGCTCTACAAATATGCAATTTTTGCACCCATTGGTAGGTCCACTGTATTCACCTTTCTTTTGCACCTTGCTCGTGTGATTAGTTGCAAAGGGCTGAAGTGTTTTCCCAGCATGAGCTGGGAATTCATACGTCTCATGACATGAATTCCTGGTACTGTTCTCAAGGGCAGCGTTGTCCCAGGAGGACAACAGTGGTAGACCCGCAGCCATTGGACACAGCACATCAGTTCCTGCATTCCTTCAACTGACAGCTAGATTTAAGTGATGCCGTTGGGGACTGTTATGTTCATAGCAACATGCACTTAATTCATTTATAACCCAGAATGAAGAGAATGGGTGACTAAGGAATGATGCCAACAGTACTGAAGTTGCGTTTTCAACTGAATTACAGGATCCTCACCAGCCCTCCAACATTTACACTTCATGAAGGGCTGGAAATAGACAAGGGTCTGAGTCTCTTGACTGCAAATTTGAAAGGGAGTGTGGAATGAGATGGGAAATACCCTTAATGCAAAGGACAACCATAAGGGTATCTCCTGGGAGGAAAATCCCAACACATGAGCCAGAGGGATATACTGGGTATTCATTTTCAGCACAAACAGTAGTGGAGTCTAACATCGAAGTTCCCAGGAAAGCCCAGTGTCTGGTACAACTTTACAGAGCCAGCTGAGATGTGTCTAATTTTTCCCTGGTATCTCTGCAGTCCCTGATGTAGCTTATTTGTAGACTGGCACAAAGGTAGTTTAAATCCTTCATAATCCTGCAACTCAAAGCTGATGGCAGTGAACTACAGAGAACTGCATAGTATGTCATGGTCAGGAGCCAGAAAGATGGTATAATACAGGTGAGCTGTGGCAGCATTACAAGCGGCCATGTGTCAGCAGAACCAAAGTAACAGACTACATACACACACTTATCTTGCCTATTTCAAGGTAGAACTGATTACCTTAAATCCCAAAGAAATAACAAAATGAGGAGCTCAGGCACATGGGAACACCTGACCTTCAGTCCAGGACAGCGCAGCACTCCCACACTCCCTGTCCATCCAAAAATGTAATAATTTTAGCTGGTGATACAACAATATGATGTTCAACTCTTCATTTTCTGTTTTATTACTTACACTGTTTTATCTCCTGCAGCACTTAAAAAACATATGTATTTTGGTATATATATATATATGCGCGTGTGTGTGTTTATGTATTCAGGGATGTATGTGTACATATATATCTTGTAACTTACTTTGAAAGACACATTCCACAATGTATAGATCAACATCAGTGATTTTTTTTCTTTATCAGGCAAGGCAAAGGATGTAAAGCTAGAAATTCCTACCAACCCTGTTCTACAGTGTCTTTCAGATACAATCTCAAGTTGCAAACATTTTCTACTCTTATTTTTCTTTGATATTACAAAATGATTCATAAAAGTCTTTCAGATACACCTCAAAGCTAGAGAAGGACATGAGAATGCCTGAAGGAAAGATAACAAACTGCTGATATGATGGTTGGTTATTTAAGGGAACAAGTAGCGTTAGCACATTTAACTTGACAATGGAAAAACATATCATAAAATCTTAGCTAATGAAGAAAAAGTGTTCATAAAACATCTTTTTTGCTAGACATCTGGAAAAAATAATTTGAAAAGTTTTGTGCTTTCAATTTTTAATACACAACTATTTTGACTTAAAAACACTTATTGGTGCAAATTTGAACAATTCAGATGTCTTTTTACAGCTTTCTTGCTTCAGTAAGAAAGCTTATCTGTGGATAACTTTAAAAGCACCAGAAGCAATTAGCTGCCCATATTTTATTAACTGTCAATGGTTATTAGGTGCCTTCCGTATGATTCCTTCAAAAACAACCTACATGGTCACAGCAGCAATTCTGAAACTCCCTCAGGACCAGAGCAAAAAAGGCAAGATGTATCTTCTCACTGTATTTTCCTTTAACCTGATGGTCGTGATGATAAATACTTTTTCCCCCAAACAAACTGGTTTTACATGGAAAATAACTAAGAAGTATAGGGTTTTTTTTAATGTGTTACTTGAACAAATCCACAATGAGTCAGGAAATCATGTTACAGCAAGCAGTCTTATAGTGCAGTTTCTGTGGTCCGTAGTATGTAACATCTCTGTAATGCGAATCAAGAATGAGCTGTGTTCTGCCTTCCTAGTATGGCCATTGTTTCTGGGGCTGGGAACAGTCCTTGTAGGGGACACCACCTCGACAGTGCTACCTTCCCAGATGGAGTGTGATGAGGACAGGATCACAGCATACCTACCCAGACAACATCAGCAGGCAGAGTTCGCCTGTTAGAGATTGGTCTTGCACCTCGCTTCACTGGATCTGTAGTTATCTGGCTGGTCTCTAGTGCTAAGCAACGCAACGGCCTTACAGGGACCTGTCTCTGCAAATGTTGCCTTTAGCTGAGATGTCCCTGCAAGCCCTTCCTACCTTTACATTTGAAAGACTTGATTTTCAGACCTGCTGAACAACAGAAGGTGAAATGAAAAGGAAGTGTCTATAAGGTCTTTGGATAACTGAGGCCCCCCTTACCACTAGTGTACACATTTACAGCCAAGGATGGAAGGAGAATCAAGAAGAGGAATTTGTAGGATCTGACCCTACATTCAAAGTTCAGTGCAACAGTCTTAAAAACATTACTTTCCAGTAAAATTAACACCACTAACATCAGGTCAGCAAAACCAAGCACCCTGCAGCACCTAAATGCACTCAAAGTGTAGCAGTAACAAAGGGTTTTATTGCAAAAAGAAAACACAATTGTCTGCAGACAGCAGTATTCCTTGGGCAGCTAGAACAGAGCAGGTTCAGGAGTGACTGTGTGTGAATTAACTACTGCATTCCTCTTAAATGTCCAGGTCTGTTCTGCAACCGAACCTGGGATGGCTGGTTGTGCTGGGATGACACACCTGCTGGAAGAATCACTGCTCAGAATTGTCCAGATTATTTTCCAGACTTTGATCCAACTGGTACAGTATTTCTTTTTATCGTCTTATCTTTCGAAGGAAGTCTTAGAAACATTTATGCCATTGAGTGGAAGCATGTTTCCAGTGGTATTTTTGTGGCATTGTGAAATCTGAGAGTTTGGCTGAAATTAAAATATATCAAGATTTTGGGTTGCCTAATTTATATATTTTCACTTCTAAAATATTTTATATGCATTTATATTTATGTAAATATAACCCATGGATTTATGGAACCTAGTTTATGAAAATATTAACTACTTAGTTATGATATTAAAACGTTTTTAGCACCTCATTCTAAGTTTTTATAATGAAAAAAATGCTTATGTGCATGAAATATGTATCAGCATGTTATTTGTTCAGTTTTTATTGGAAAATATATTTTTTATGGAAGAAGATGAGCAAAAATAATGTTCTTTCAGTCTCTGAGTTTCAGTTGTTCATTGAATTCTTTATACAAATACGAGCAGCCATGCTGACTAAGAGAAGTAATTCAAGAATGTTTAAAAGGACAAATGAAAGGAAAAATCAAGAACAGAAATATTGCTAAGTAGATATGAGGAAATATATGTGTTTTAAACTCCACAAAGCATATTGTTTGAAGAAAGACACAGTTGTGTGTTCCACACTCAGGACATGTTGCTCATAGGCGGTGCTTGATGCCACCGTGTGCTAAATCCAGCACAGACACAGTGTACCACTTGCAGTTAAAAACTATGAAATTAAACATTTGTAGGGTGAGGATATATAAATCTAAAAATTTTCAACAATGTTAAACCAAAATGTATGCGGTCAACTGGAAAATGAGGAAACAGACCATCACATAGCTGTTGTGGTGGGTTGATCTTGGCTGGACACCAGGAGCCCACCAAGCTGCTCTATCATTCCCCTTCTCAGCAGGACAGGGCAGTGAGAAAATAAGATGGAAAAAAACTTGTGAGTCAAGGAAAAAAAAGCAATTTAATAAAACAAAAGCAAAGGCCATGTAGAGAAGCAAAGGAAAACAAAAGCTTTATGCTCTACTTCCATCAGCAGGTGATATCCAGCCTCTTCCTGGGAAGTAGGGCTTCAGTACACATAGCAGTTCCTCCAGAAGACAAATGTCATAATAACAAATGCAGACCCATCTCTGCTCCTTTCTCTTAGCTTTTATTGCTGAGCAGATATCATATGGTATGGAATATCCCTTTGGTCAGTTTGGGTCAGCTGTCCTGTCTATGCCCCCTCCCAAGATCTTGCCCACCCCCAGCCTAGTGGTGAGGGGGGGAATGTTGGAGAGACAGCCTTGATGCTGTGTGAGCACTGCTCAGCAGTAGCCAAAACACTGGTGTGCTATCAACAACCTTCCTAACTACCAATACAAAGCACATCACTATGAGGGCTGCTGTGGGGAAAATTAACTCCATCTCAGCCAGACCCAATACAGCTGTGAATTAATTACCCAGTACCATTAGCTAAAACTATTGGTTTTGTTGAGCTTGTTGCCTATTCAGAACCAGAGGAGTTTCCCGGCTGGCTCAGATCCAGTATGCATTTCACTGAATCACATTTGCAGTAACAGCCAGATTGATCAATATCTGTTCTTTATAAATCAAGCTATCCGCAATTAAAGAATTCACCCAGCAAGTGGGAAACTTCCTGTCTGAGAGGATTCAAACCTGCATCCTAACTTGGATGGAGGAACCTCCCCCTTTCCAGTGGAAGCAGGCATTAGACAGGATGGATTGAAGGATTTGTGTGCCTGAAAGTGAGCTCACATGGCAGTGTGACTGTCCACCTCTTGTGGGAATACCCTGAGACCTACCCCACAAACCTTTACAGCAGTTTACATCCCTGAGACACACAATGGGCACTGAATCACAAAGTCTTGTCTTTTGTGACCTTTTTTTGCTTTCTGACACACTTAGTCTTGACCTCTTTTCTGTACAGTATCATAGTGTTCAAGGAGGAGTCTTGCAGCAGGGCCACGCTCATGGCTAACCACTGGAGCACCTGCAAGGAAACAGGCTGAGGAGCTGAGACCCTCAGCTGGAGGGGTGCCTTTGACCTAGGTCTCCCTCTCTGTGGATGAGTGCTTCGACCATGAGGCTATTTGCACAAAAGATGTCAGAAGAGAATTTTAAAAGAATTGACCAAACTTGGTTCCGTCCCCAGACAGAAGCGCCCACGTTCAGGAGAGAGCTTGAAGCTCTGGATCCTGAGGTTACACAAGCCTTTTCCTACATGCACGTTAGAGGTGCCTCTTGGATGGGCTCTCTGCCTTTCACTTTGGTCCCTATTTTGTTCATGATATCCTCCCCATGTGGCAACAGCCCCTTTGATAAATAGGACAATTTACTGCAAGGCTTCTGCTTTCCCTGCTTCCATGGTTTTCATAGAAAAAAATTGTGGCACTAACAGTCCTAGTTGATGTATACTCCATACGCTGTTCAGCTAATACCTGCAAAAGTGGGTCTTGGGCAACCCTGTGATCACAGAATTGTCCCCATGACTCAGGGTCCTCATGCCAGGTCCTCATCCCTCAGTGCATGGGGGTGATTATAGAGCCACTCTCCTGCTCATTCCCAAGCCACCTATTCCCAGCTTTTCCACTTGCCCACTTGTCTTCAGTGACTTGTTCTGAACTAATTGCTCTGCTACAACAGCACTCTTCAAAGTAACACTTGAAGCCATCCATGGAGAAGCACCCCACTCCACTTACTAATGCTTATTAGAGCCAAGGTCTGTGGCTTATACAGCTGATTGCAAATCACTCCTTAATGTACAGATGTGTGCTGCAGAGTCTGGCCCACGGTGTGTGCATACTGCAGTTACTCTTTCTGCCACACTTTAAAACTTGCAGATTTGGGAATTTTTTAGTATTCCTCTTCTCTGTACACAGCCATAGGATGACAAGCCTCCTCCAGTAATTAATTTCCTGCTGTTCTCTCTGCTGTCTTCTTTAGGAACAATACCTGTGGTCTTCTGGACTCAGTATTTTCCCCTGGCATATCCCTCTTCTCCTTGTCAGCACCTCTGTCAGCCTCTTTGCCTGCATCCTGGTCAGTTGACACTCTCTCCCTGACTTGGTGGCAGTTCAGCATCTCCTGGCTGAGCTAGAGCCACTTTCCTAGAGTAGCTGTTGAGTTCCCCAGCATGTATTACAGCTGCGACATCAAACCAGCAGGTAGCCAGCCTTTGCTGTACAGGTGTCTGATTATCACACTGGGACTTAAAGTAGGAGGGAGACAAGAAATTGTGGGGCTGACTAGAAGTCTTTCAACTGCTAATGGAAGTGGCTGCCACTTAGAGGTGGCCAAAAGCACAGGTGCAGCTGTCCTGAGAAGTCTGTCAGGTTTTGTGTCAATAGTCATTATTTCCCTTGGTAACTTATGCCTGTTAAACAAAATAGAGTTAGATTTTCTGCTGAGACGCAGAAAATTCATCCTAAAGAGCAATGATTTCACACGATGAAAACTGCAGTACCTGTCGGATTTCTGTCCCATTAAGTCTCTGTGATATCAAACCACCTCAGCATGTATTTTAGGCGTGCAAGTAACCCCATGGACTTTTGAAATGAGTATGTGCTGCTTTGGGCTGCACTGAGATCTGCAGAACCACTGTGTATCATGGCTAAATTGCTTTAGTTTGAGGCCATGTATAGCTTTGAGTCCTGGAATAAAATGATGTGATTCAGCTTTCTTTTTATGCTTTGATACTTACGTCATTTGTAACTGGAAAATTGAAACATTATCTGGCAACGTAGGATTGGATCCTCCTCCAATCTGCACCTGTGGGTGCTGTACACCAGCTCTCTATATCTGAACCCCCAGCAACATTCAACATTGATGCCAAGAAGAAATTGCTAGAGTGTGTTAGAAAGCAAATAAGGTGAGATCATATTCTGGAGAAAAGGGCCCAGAAGCAAGATGATGGAGAACACCGTCATTGCTTCATTCATTTTGTGTCTGGCAACTTCACAACTCACTACCAGATGTAGTCCCACTTATTTCACTGAATTTGCATTAGTTAATACTGGATAGAAATCTGTGTTCTGAAAGAAGGAAGGACCACTGTGATAATCTAGTCTGTTCAATTAGCTGGGGCTTCCCACACTCCTTTCCTCACCTGAGGAAGCTCTACCCCATGAAAGGAACTGAGGATCTTAAAGCTGACAGCCAAACAGAACTCCTTCTCTACAAGCTGTGACAACTTTGTCCTTCTCAATAAACAACTGTTGCCTCTTGTAGCAAACTCTTTCTCACAATGACCATCATGCGCAATGTGATAATGCATAAAACCAAATCAATTTGTCTGGAAAACATACCAAGACTTACTGCTTTAACTCCAGTGACAGCAGGAAATTCATTGTCTCATCCACTCCTGACTGTGAAGCTCTGAGGAGGGCTGTTTTATACTCTCCTGTTCAGGCAACATGCACAGTTTCTCTTGAATTATATTTTATATTCATGTTTTATCCAGGTTAATCTTTGGTGTAGTCCCTTTGAAATGGTTCCAGGTCACACAGAAACTGCTAGGAATTCAATTTGTTGGGACTGTAGTATGTAATTCATGCTGGTAATATTCTTGCTAATAAAAAAAAAGGGAGATATATTGTGGATGTAATGGTCTTCTAGCAAGGCAGATTTACTGGGGACAGTAGGAGGAGCAGAGCATTGCCCTGTGCTATGCATGGACTGTTGGGCTTGTGGCAGGGAAGTGTTATATTGCCCACCTCACTCTCCTTGCATGGTGCGTTTGGTCAGGATTAATTTGGTGCAGTCACATAGCAATGGAGCTGAATGTGCAAGTTGTGCTGTGGCAGCCATGCCTTTCCTTTTCACTTTCACTCCCTTTCCTCTTTGGCAAAGAGCAGTGGTTAAGAGCAGTAGCCACCCCAGCAGGGAGCAAGCCCGGCCCACCTTTGTGAACCAAGGCACATTTAGCAAAACTCCACTCAGTTCTCCACTTGGCTGGGTTTTGCATAACTCTTCACTTGGCTCCAAGAGCAAAGCTTGTAGAAGTGCAATGTGGAAACGGATCCATATGCATCCATAAACAATTACCTCAGATGATGATTAATGTGTTGTTACCTCTCACAACTGAGGGACGTGGAAGTACAGCCTTGACTTCCTACTCTGACACTGACTAGTGGGAGTGAGGTCCCCTTGCTCTGGTGTGTGGATCACAGCAGTGGAGGGGGCAGATGCACTTTGCTATTCGTATTCTCTGCAGTTCTCTTCTTGTGCCATACTGCAGTCTCCGAATCGCTTTGTCTTTCTTACAAAATATCTTTAGAGAAATGTGAATAAATGCTCCATGCAGGATAAGGGGGAACAACTCTTGCAGACCCTTTTGGTTTACCAGCTGTGACGCCTATGACCACAAGGGACTGGGTTTCAGGGACGCAGGTGCACCCTTCTTCACAGCTGGCAAAATGCACAAAGCATTCAGCAGAGTAGGTTGCCAAGCTGACAAGGGCACTCATTGCAGATGAGAAATCATGGCCTTACACAAACCAGAGAAGGAGAGAGACCCGGGTTGCAGCAGCAGCTGCGGCTCCTTCCACCCCCCCAGCTCCTGGCAGGCAGAGAGACCACTTCATCAGGCATCCCCTAATTCAAGCACCTCCCCAGCCGTGGTTCCCCCTGCTGCATAGCCAGTCCATCATGTGCTCATTCCCACCCAGCACTGTGTCTCAGCAGGGCAGTGTGCCTGCGCTCACAGTGGACGAGGGGCAGCATCCTCGGTAGGCAGGAGCCCCAGGGACCTGCTGGAGCACCCTGAGCAGTGCAGGGAAGGCTGGGCCTGGGAGAGCCCTTCTCTTGCTGCCACAAATGCAAATTTCCTGACTGCCTAAAAAAGCCAGCTCTGTATTTCTGCTGGTCCTATTTTCCTGTCTTGAAGTGATATCATTTAGACAGTGATAAATAAAACAAGCCTGAACTCTTTGTCCAGCTGCTTCTTTTCCTCCTACCCTTCTGTATATATCTGGCCTGCTTCTCAGCAAGCTTGAGAGCTGTATTTTAAAAATCAGTTCTTATGCCCACAGTGCACAATATGACTCTATTATACGGATTCCAGTTCTGCTGACTGAGGCATTCTGATGGTAGTGATAATTCTTCACTTATTCAGACACTGGAATTGAAGTTTTCTAGGGTCTCCATTGTATTATATCAAATGATTTTTTTTGTTTCTGAAAAATTTTCCTCTAGAATATTTTACTGAGGATGTAAGTAAATCAGATGTGCTACATCAGCTATTCCCTCATCTGCAAAACTAAGTAGTACACAGGTCTATCCAAACAATGGCAAAGAATTCAATGTCTGGTATGTGCTGAGCATGCACTGCAACAGAGGAAATCTTCTTTCTACTTCCAGCTTATAACTCAACAATAAATAAAAAAATGGTGTTGACTTTTTTAACATCTGGTAGCTGTACAGTTGGTCTAATTGTAAAAAGCCTGACTGATAGAGCTATCATGTTGGTTCCAGAGTTATTGGGTGAAGACATTTGTTACATATAAATAACTGAATTGTTTTTATGAAAATATGATACATAAAAGCACTGTTGGTAGCACAAGCAATACCACATGCAAAAATATTACTACTGGTTAATCTTTTTAGACACTTCACTGCTCCCGTGAAACTGCCCTCGTGGACAAGATTTCTCTTATCCAATTTTCCCAGACAGCTCTTGAAGTGTCTGTCTTTCTAAGCTAACTACAGAAAGCCTGCACAACTGCCTATGAATTGCCTAACTTTGAGGTTGCTAAAGTCAGATGAGACGAATCCCATGCAATGTCACTGTTCCTCCCCTTTGAATAAAGTGATGCCCAAGGAGTGCCCTATCCAAGCTGATAGGGTACAGACAGAGCATAAAAAATGAGTGTTTACATAGTATTTGAATAATCTTAAAGCACATACTTCAATTTTGACTTGCTAATATTGCCTTACCCATCCTTACACATTTGTGTATTTCTTCAGAGCTTACTAGATTCTTCTGGTTAGCATAAAAATCAACATGTGCCCAGGTCCGTAATCACACACCTCCTACTGGGACACTGTAGAATAACTTGCAGTAGAACAGTGGTTGGGTTACAAACTCATAGCTTTATTTCTGTATAAAGTCATAGATTTAGAAGAGGTGTTTGACCTGTTTGAGTCACTGGAATGAACAGTAGGGAGGCTTATCCTGCAGTCCCATATTCTGACAACATCACGGCAAGAAATCTGTGGGCTGTGGCTGCTTCCAGACTAGGATCAGTTCTGTTTGTCTGGCTTCAAGGAAAAGTATGAGGCAACAGCTTTGCCTCTAACTTACAGAGGCCACATTAAACTTCGGCAGAGTGCCTACCGAGGCACTGAAGTACAGAGATGATAGATGATATTACCATTATACTCGATAGCATATTAACAAAAGCCGTGTACTTTGCAGAGTGCATGGGATAGTAGGTACAATGTTTGTACACTGAGTTCCGTGGTAGCGTAACCATTAATCTTTTATCTATGACTGAAAACTTTTTCCAGCTTTAGATAATATCTGGCAATGACTACAACGGGAACATTGCTACACAGGCAGTCTGAGATTATCTCCAAGTTGCAGCGATGGAAAGCTGAGATAGCATGTACTGTTCTTCTTCATGGTGTTGATGCACGTATTGATTTTCAACAAGTCCCCCAAAACAATGATTTGAAACTCACAGTATTTTCGAAAGTATGCTGTGCTCTGGAGGATTGTTTTGGGTTTTTCTTTTTTGCAATGGCACTATATAGAGTGTATTTCTAGTCAGAGGAAGATAGCTTAGTCTATACAATCCTTACCTTGCGGGGATGATCAATTGTTTTCCTTAGGGTTTACAGAGGGAATACAAATATTCCAAATTAATAGACTCATTAATCATCAAAGCTGATTAACAAAAATAAATGGAAATCTTGAACACAAAATTTGAAAATGTTTATGTTCAAATGGTAATTGGCTCTGTAAAAGTGTATTGACTGAAATGTTGATAATCTATGTATAAAGCCAATAAATTATAAAGCTTGAATAGGCAAAGAGAAGTCAAGATAAACTTTTTAGACTATTTTAAAAGTCAGACTTGAAAAACTGAGTTTTTCATAAATAAATAGCCATGTAACTATCTAAGAAAACATCAAATAGTTTAAGTTTCTGATCTTATCCTGCCTTTGTTACTTGGGCAAAATTTCCAGCGACTCCCATGTGGCTAATGCTTGAGGGAAGGCCAAAGGAACGAGTCCAAAACTTGACAGGTGATTAGGAGTGACTGCGTCTCAGCGTGAGGGTTTCCCAGGCAGAAATGTGAGCGTGGCCGGTAGGACACAGGCACAGCACACATCTGTGGCTCCAGGCATCCCTCAGAGCTGTACGGTGCTGAAGCTCCGACTGTCCCCCTGCCACAGTAAAAGGACGTGTGTGAAGGAGCATGAGCCTGGAGAGCAATCTGTACAGCAGGGCTTTTGGGGAGGATGCCAAAGCCACCTGCAGTGCAGGAACCAGCACCAGAGACACAGGTGGAGAGGCCAAACACACATCAGATTATTTAAACAGAGAACTCCGCAGCCATTTTAAATTAAATGGGACACATGGGACCTGTGCCAAAATGTTTGCGAGGCTGCTTCTCCCAGTGTCTGCATGCCTTGCAGCCTCAGAAGAAAACAAGCAGTGCTCCTGTTCACCCCTGGCAGGATTTAGCTGGCACAGAGGTTGGGCAGGACTCTTCCACCCCTCTGCATAAGCGCATGGTGGGCATTGGGGCTATCACCACCTCCAGCACGCAGGCTCCAGTTTACAGACTGCTTGCTGCCTTTCTCTACACAGTATTTTTAACTAATTATTTCACTTGATACCTGAAACCCTGCTGTAAGATTCAGTCCACTAGCATCTGTGTATGGGTACCAGCATGTCCTAGCAAGTGTCAGGTTTGAAAACAAAAAGTTAGATTTGCATGCTAGGAAGCGGGCACATCCATTTTCCGACATCAATATTGCAGGCTGGGACGAGAACTAACGACATGCAGACACCACTGTGTTTGCCTGCCTGTGCACACTTCTGTCAGGTTTGGCATCAGGGCCTAACGTTACTTTCTCTTCCATAAACAGCTTTCAACAGCCTCTTTAAATGAATTATTATCACATAAATAATTGCATCTGAATGAAGGCTGGGTATATATACTCTACTGCATTCATTCAAGACAAAAGGAGACAGGTAAAGGACAAGTATACCATCAGATAAATCTCTGAGAAAAAAACCACAAAACAGACAAATGTATATTAATTGCACAAGTTGAAAATCCTTTGGATTTTGTTACACAGGCATTTTATTTCCAAACATAGAAGTTCTTTTTTATGGATTTTTAAATGTGTAATATGCATATGCTAAAATAACTATTATTGCAATTTATCGTCAGAGAGGGCTTCAAAATACTGTGATGAAACTGGAAACTGGTTCCGCCATCCAGAGAGCAACCGAACTTGGTCCAACTATACCCTGTGCAACTCTTTCACCTCTGAAAAATTGAAGGTATGCTACAGTTAAAAAGGCAGTGATTGTTTGGGAATGGGTTTGGGCTGGGGTAGCAGTAAGGCACATAGGAGAGAGATCAGAATAGTTCTCATCTTTCAGCTCTGTTTGTTGCACAAGAATTTAATAGCATTGTCCTCATAATTTTACCTTATTAAAATTATTTGATGAGTGCTCAAACCTAAATATAGGTTTGCTACAGGGTGGATAATTTAGTAGCAATTCATGTGACAAGTTTTGCAGTATTTTTCAAATCCTTTTTTTAATTCCTATTATTTTCCCTGATTGTCCAACAGTTATAAAATGATCTTTTAGAATTTCAATTTTGCTTTCTGTAACAAGTATCTTCTAAGCTGTTGATGTCTTCTCTCCAGGGCTAGAAATATTAATGTAAGTTAAAATTATTTTTCTTAAGCAAAGAATATCACCCTGTACTCACTCCCTTTGAAAAGAAGTATTTATGAAGGTACCATTAATCCAGAAAATCCTACAAGCCTGAACACATTTAACTTTAACAGTTTCACTGAAGTAATTGAGACTATTTACAATAATGAGTTAAGCATTTGCATTAATATTTCCAAAATCAAGTTGCTAAGCTGAAAGAGAACTAAATATAAAAGCACCAAAAGAAACAAGAAGAGAGAAAACTGAGAAAATCTTAAAAAAAAATAAGTTACAGAAGCTCAAGAAAATAAACATATTTCTCAAATGTGAGGGAAGCTCCATGAAAATCTGTTTACAGATTTCTGACAGAACAATCTGTGACTATTTGGAATTGTGGAAGGAAAAGAGTCAAAAACTGATTTTATTTGGTATTTGTGTTAGCGGTTATTTTTTTTATGCAGCCAAAAAGCAGTATGTGGTTGTATTTAGTAATGATCCAGCCTAAAAGGCCTTGGAAAAGTCTACTGGACTAGGCAGGAGGTGAATTCTAAAAGTTTTTGCAGCATGGGGAACCATCATGGTAAAATGGGGCTCACCTGTGTGACAAAGAGAGAATAATAGTAACAATCTGAGCTCACAGAGGCATTAAATGGAAGCACCGTAAAAATATAATTTTTCCAGATGTTGGCCCATGTAGGGAGGCAAAAAATGTAGTTCTGTTACCTATTATCCATGCCTTCCAGAAGAACAGTTTTGAACATCATTCAAGCAAAGTGCGGATAGAACACAAAGGAAAATTATACGTACATCAAGATTCTTTTGAAACAAAAAATGATGGAAAATGCAGGAAGAATCTATCTTTACAGAAATGCCAAGATAGATTATGACCTTTAATCCAAGTCTTCAAAAACAGGTGCTTGCTTCATTTGTAGACTATTTCCATGTACCTACAGAAAATATAATTAACTGAGTAGGAGGTATTCCTATTAAAGAGTTTTCTTTCCTCAAGTGAAGAATTCTAGAGGGACAAAAAAGAACATTTAAGCAATTCTCTTAGACAATTTCTAAGCCCAGGATAACAAAATCTGCATAAACTAAAAATTTGGTCAGTCAGCATGTTACAAACCCTATATGTCAGAAGGGGCATGACAGATTGCCAGTTCAAGGAGTGCAGAAATTAATAAAATAGTTCATTATTTCTGTGAAGTTATCTGGAAATAACATGCTATACTTTTGAGACAATTACTTAAAAAAAAAAATGCAGCCAGTTCTTAAAAATGCTGTGGTAGTTCATATGCTTTGTTAGTTAATGGTTCAGTCCATTCTGATCTGTCTTCGTTGTCATATTTGGAAAGCTTTTTGAGCAGTTACCATAGTAAGTTTACATGGAGTAATCAAAAATGCTATTGCTGAGTCCCAGATATACAGTTAAACTAATTTAGCAGTTGTACGCTGAAAAGTAGGTAGTTTGAATAACCAAGAGTCCCCTGGGGTGCACACAGACTTGCATGTACCTTTCTAGAAGGCTTTCCTACTTCTAGCTGTTTCAGGCTAAGGGTTGTGTACAGGATAGGCAGCAAAATGACATATTTTTTGAACAGTTCATCTGTAAATCAATTTCAGGCTTAAATATTATATCAATCTCATATCATGAAAAGCCATAGCAACCACTTAGTATGGAATGGAAGAAATGTCACATGCACACAGGTAAAAACCTCTCCCACTACTCTGTATTCAGAAAGATGTCTCATCTTCTCTGCATTCTGGTTTTCGCTCTCTGGGGTTGCTGGTGCTCTCAGAACAAGTTGTCAAGCATTTGCACTCACTAGCAATGTTGTGGTTAGTCTTTGTGAAGGAAAACTAGGAGACCTAGGGTATTTGCAGTAAATATGCATAGATTTCTATAACTCGGTGAATGATATTTACACTCAGATCATGTCTGTTCTACGTGGTCAGGATGGTGTAAATGTGACTTCGGTTTAAATCTGAATCAGATCACCACCACTTAGGTTAATGAAAGCAGGAGCTGATTCCAAAGTTGTAAAATTACTGAAGAACAAAGTTCAGCCATCTCCAGGAAAGCAGGGCTCCATCACGCATAATGGTTACTTGGGAAGACAAACGCCATCACTCCAAACGTCCCCCCCTTACTTCTTCTTCCCCCAGCTTTATATGCTGAGCATGATGTCATGTGTTATGGAATATCCCTTTGGTCAGTTGGGGTCAGCTGTCCCAGCTGTGTCCCCTCGCAGCTTCTTGTGCACCTGGCAGAGCATGGGAAGCTGAAAAATTGCTTGACCAGTGTGAGCACTACTTAGCAACAATTAAAACATCTCCACATTATCAACACTGTTTTTAGCATAAATCCAAAACTTAGCCCCATACTAGCTACTATGAAGAAAATTAACTCTATCCCAGCTGAAAGCAGGACAGTGTATCACCCCACTTTTTTCTGTATTAAAGCTCATATGACATCTTCTTTTCTCCTGTTATGTAAGGCCCTTCTGGAGTCCCTCACTATTATCTGGAAGACTGAAGTATCACCTGGAAACCTAGAGATTTCTCTGCATCAGGTCACTGATGAATATGTTGAACAAAAAGCCAGCCCCGATACCAGTCCCAAGGGCACCTAACTACTGACTCATCTCCAAAAGTGACCATTAAGCTTTTGCTCCCTTTTGTTTAAGCTGCTTTCAAACCATAAAAGCTTTCTACCAATCCTGCAGCAACCTATTTTCTTTAATAATTTTTCTGGTATGGAAACTTATCATGGGCCTTTTGAAAATCTGAAAGTGTCATGTCTGCCATGCCCTCCTAGAGCTGGGGAAAGTTAGTAACGTGTAGTGTGAGCAGGGATCTCACCAGTTACTTCAGTGCAGCAGAAACAGATCAACTCATGTAAGAAACACTTATCTTTAGACCATGAGTCATGCTATTTAATAAATTGCTGATATTAAAAGTATATTGAAAAAGAATCTTTGAAAGAAAACACATACAAAATGGGAGGTTGATTTTGTAGATTCTTCCACAGTGAGAAAAAAACCTGAGTGCCTACAAATTGTTTATGTTTGCCTTTTCTTTTTGTTAACTTGCAGATGGCGTTCATACTTTATTATATGGCGATCGTTGGCCATGCTTTGTCTATAACATCCCTGTTGATTTCGTTGGCAATTTTCTTCTATTTCAAGTAAGTGTTTCTTACAGACACTCTCTCTTCTTTCCCTGAAGGATCTCAAGTGGTAACAAAAGAAAAGCTTGGAAGGGGACGTGGCAGTGAGAAACAGCTCTTCTGAGTGCCTTTTTATATAATCCTGGCAAAAAAAGTCTCAGCACAGGGTCCTCTCGCCAGTGGGACATCTCCCAGTGGTGTGTAGCCAAGATCACGCTGTTATATTTGTCAAGACTGGTGTAAAAGTGCAACCCATAGGGAAATGATGTAACTGGGGAGGTGGTGAGGCCCTTCATTTACCAGTTGCCTATTGTTCCTTGAAGGGCACGCCCAGCCCCTGGCAGGTGCAGTGACTGTACAGGGCAGTAGCTTGGAGCCCCCAGCTCCTGAAGAACAGGAATACCTTTATCCAATGCTGAAGGACTGAGCTATTGACTTGAGTAGGTGCTTACAGGACTCAACACTAACTGTGAATCTGACACTAGTGCATAGCCTGTCATCATCATTAAAAGGAAAAACACTGATGTGGTGTATCAGAACTTTAAAGGAGGCTAAACTGACATGCACTGAAAGCATTGCAGCTACTGTATGGCAACTTAACTAGAGCATTGAAATCTTGTCCTTTAGTGAACCCGTCTGCACACTATTTATTATCATGTGTCTGCAGTGAAGGAGCAGAGGGAGCTCAGATTTGCTGTCAGACATGTAGTCACAGCTTCAGTTGCAATCAGTATTGAAGGGCTGTCTGGGAACAGCCTTCAGTTTTCAGCTCAGGGAAATGGTAAGCAGTAGAAGACATCAAAGGCACTTGGGAAAATATTCAATAATAAACACTGGACAAGATCCTGAGCTATTGTACATCCAGAGTTATGACGACTTGCATAAGCTATATTCTTCTAGCTCTTAAGCAATCTTTTTAAGGTATTTCATAATGTTACTGTAAACTGCAGACTTCCCGGACTGATAGCACACTCAGAAATCAGGGTTATAATGTCCATTCGTAGATACTTTGATGAAACAGAATGATACATCCAGTATAATGACCCAAATGGGATGGTATCTAACTGATTTCGGCAAAGGTGCATCAGTTACTTGTAAACAGATAGCCAGACCATCAGTTCATGACCAGAGACAAGGAAATGCTCACCATCAATGGAGTATATCTGGAGATAACTGCAAGGTAATCTAAAAGGCCAGGTAAAGTTTTCCAACTTTACCTGGACAAAGGTTCCCAAGGATGCAAAGGAGTGTTCCCCACACTGCACACTGGGAAACAAAGTAAGAGTAATATAAGAAACAATTACAAATGCTTCTGAATAATAACACACACAGTTATAACCTGATGGGCTTTTATTGCCAAAAAACTTATCTCATTCAAGAATATAGAAAAACCCCAAACTCTTCAAAGAATGCAGTATTCTTTGAGCAGTCAAAAATACAAGGAAAAGGGAACACAAAAAACCTTTTTTTCTTCACAAGCTTATTTACAGAGTTTAAAAAAGAATAGTTGCACAATAAAGGCAACCTGTAGCAATTAAAAGTCCGTCACTGTTGTCATTGTAGGAGTATATTGTTTCAAGATTGTAATTTAGCCTGCAAGAAATTATTTCAAGCTAAAATTATGCCAGAACACAAATAGGCCTGTGTGAAAGTGTTAGTAAGCTTCTTTCTACATGAATGTCAACAGATTTGAGCCTTTGATGAACATCCAAAATATGATTTTTTGCTTATCATCATCCTCATAGAAAGATAAATTATATTCATCAGTCTATTTCAGCAGCTCAAAGACATATTTGCAATCCAGAAGTGCAGAATACTTCTAGGGATTAATTATCTTTCCAGCAGACAGGTGAAGAGCATGACTTTTGTATACAGGTCAGAATTTATCATTTCTTTTTATTTGGTTGATGTTTCTGGAAAAATGAAAGCCAAAAATAAACCCTCAAATCTCCCAACTCAAATTCAACAAAGACATCAAATGCATGTTTTTCAGATCTTAGTGACCAAAATAGTAACTGTGAATTATGAGCAGGTTCTAAATTAATACCTTCCCACTCATGCCAAGTCATGAATGTATCTATGCCTTATTTTCAAAAAGACCAGGATTCATTCTGTGTAGAATTTTTATTTTCCAAAACAGTTTTTCACACTGAAATTTCCAAGTCTGAAAGGGGAAAAACTGGTCATTTTTTCTATTCCTTTATCTTGCAGCCTTAACTTAAAACAAAGGGTATTTCTGTAAACATTCAGCTATTCCTTTTTGTCACCTGTAAGGCCAAGGAATCGTAACAAAGCACACCCAGTGCATTTTCTATCATCATGACCATTTAGTTTTAAACATTTGCTATGACTCCTTTAGTACAGAGTTTTTATGTGTCTAAACTAACTGGCATTTGTTAAGTGTCTTGGAATTGGTAGATTTAATGTTCTGCAGCATAAGTGAAAAACTTCCATGCAATGTGACAAACTTTACACACTGGATTGTGAGATATCATCAACTTCATTATCTGAATTTCTGATATGTGCTTTTTTGGCCACAAATACACATATGAAGATTTGTAGAATTCATCAGAACATGGCAAACACAAAATTCCAGCTTACACATGCATAGTAATTGCATAGATTTGGGAATAAAAAGAACCCCTTGCTGAACCCCTGCCTCTAGCACACAAGGGATAGTTGCCTTGCTCTAAAAATCTGCAGTGAAAGGTGCTCCACAAAACCCCAGATTCCTTGTGCCAGTGCTTAAATTAGTTCTAGCCTCCAAGTCCCTGTATTATTTAATCTAAGTCTTACACAAGGCGCCTTAGCCTATTTCTGGTCCCAATTTTGATCTACTTGTATTGCATATATAGGGATATGTTCAGGTTGTGTGTCTTCTAATAGTAATTTTCTTAGTAACATTATGCAAAGCTTCTCCCTGGTTACTTCATCTGCTGCTGATCCCTGGAAAGGTACACCATGAACGAGGGTGTCCATATAGGCTGGAAAAGGGCATGCTTAGTAAATTGAGAGGCCAGAAGAAGGTGGCATAAATCTTAGGGCTATACAGTTAGATGTCTGTCCCTCAACTGACAGACAGGAAGGGTAGTAAAAGAACAAGCCCCCAGCATCACCACCACCAAGAGCGAGTCTAGGAAACATAGGAAAATGAAATGGTTAGACTTTGTGTAGACTATAAGAGTCTGTAAGATTACAAGCTCCAAATAAGTGGATCCAAAATACAGGTTGTGAATTCTGCTAATTTCCAGAGAGGAAGTTTAATGAGTGACTGTGATAACATGCAGTAATCAGATACAGAGATAGCTAGAAACTCTGCCCAATAAACTGATGAATTCCCTTCCCATCTGTGTAAAGAGCACAAAACCACAGCCACAGTAATACTTTGAGAAAACTTAGAAGAGCACAATTTAATCTGATTTGGAATCCTATATCCAGGCTTCAGAGTTCTTTGGGACAGTTAAGACAGGATCTGGTTAAATTGGCTGCCCAAAATGGACCAAGAAGGTGATTCCTTGCAGCAAGTGAGGCAGGATCAGGCTGTCTGACTCACTCCTAGTTCTGAGTCACAGACAACACACGATCCTGACCAGACCCAGGCCACGCCGAAAGACTTATCTTTGCAGCAGCCTTCCAGACAGTAACACACCTCCTCCTCTCTTTCCTCCTCCACTTCCCCTTCCCCTTCCATGACTAACACATGACTCAAAGGTTACAGGAAGAAGTAGAGAAAGGGATTAAAACAAAGCACTGCAAAATGGGAGGACAAAGAGGAAACCAAACCACGATCACAAGAAAGTGAAAATAAACTGTATGGGAGCAGGGTTCACATTACCTTCAGTTGTTTTCTATCATCTGGCTATGACAGCAATAAGATTATTGGCCTTCTGTAGAAGGCAAGCTGTCAATCAGATAGCAAGAGATGGTTTCAGGGCCATATAATAGCTTTTAACTGCAGAGGCAGCAACAAACAGCTTGCAGAGGTTGCTGTTTCCCACATATAAGTCTTACCTGGCAGAGGTTTATTTTTCTTTAAGTTTTGGATGTCAAGATTCATAACGATCTGGCATCACAGATGTTGCAGTACTTTCAGAAGGGAATACTGAATCGGTAGTGGTGAGCATCACTAAGCAATACTAACTCATAACAGCAAACAGAGTATTCACAGAGTAGAGTGTCTAACAGTTACATGTATCATCACATTATTGCAATATTTTTGTAATTACAAACTGAGATCCCATTATCTCATATGATGAAACACTCAAAAAAAGGGGCTCATAGGTCCAAATCACTTCCAATTGAATTATTAAAACAAAGACATTTGTATAAAGACAGATGGGGACAACAATAAGTCTATATTTGCCAAAATAATAGATGGTGTGTTGTGAATGCACCTGCAGTCTAATTGTTGCCAAGTCTTTTAGAAGGATTTGAAGAAGGATAATAGGTGGAAGGATAATTTGTGGAAGTTTGTTGGGAGTTTTCCCCAGCAGTAAGGGAGAGCATGGTAGAAAGCATGAAAATAATTTGAAAACTAAACAAGTGGGTAGGAGATGGAAAATAACTGGCTGGGGGTGAAAACTGGTGTTCTTGACATGCATGAATGAGAAGAAATGACAGATTCACAGTGCAAATCTATGAAGATAATAATGGTAAAAGCTCCTTGGAAGTTAAAATATCCTAGGTGCAATAAAGAAATGGAGATAGGAACCTAAAAGTAAGGGTGACTGTGAGTAGATAGGAGGGCCTATCTCTGTCAAAGGAAACATAGGAGACATAGCATAAATGTGAAACACAGGGGAACCACAAGAAACACAGAAGACTCTGAAACTCTGAGATACAATTGATAGAGGCATAGTGACACAAAAAAAACTCACAAGTTTTAGACCCTGATAACTGGTTTAGTGATGTCTTCTTCCATACTGATTAATGAAGCAGAGTAGGGAGCATACAGAAAGACGGGTGGGGGGTGAAAAGGAGCCTTCATAAACACCATGAAGGAATGATTAGGAAATCAGGAAGAGGGCCAGGAAGAAAGCTAAGAGAGGTCAGAGAAGAAGATTGCAGATGATTGTCAAAATCAGCAGAGAGGATGACTCAAGTAAGGGTTTTGGTTTTGCGAGAATGTTCTCTTGGTGTGGACTGAGTCAGACAGGTGCTGATGCCATTTAGATGGCAAACACTGAAGGTCAAATTAAAAAGTGAGAATGTGGAAATATATGCTTAATGATCCAGATGGGTCTTTAACATGAAAGCTGGAGTCAAGAAAAAAGGCTGGGGAATACTGAGAGGAAAGTAGGAGAGCAATGCAGGTATAAAACTAAGAGAGGAAGGCAGGCAGGGAAAGGAGCTTGGACAGCAGATGAAGGCAACATGCAGTGAAGGACAGTCCAATTTAGTAGACGACTGAGACAGTCAAAAGTCAAGTGGAGCAGTGAGGAAGGCAGGAATGGGAGCGGAGGCACAGGTACCTGGCAGAGATATCGCAAAAGTCTCTCTCTGTACCTGTAGCCATGTGGAGAAGCTGGAGAGACAAGGGTCTGCACCTCTGTGGCCAGGACCTGAAGAGACTGCTCTAAGTAATAGGGAAATTTTTATTTCTTGGGAACAGGATTGATATCACGCCAATACTGTTCCCAGGACTGCCAGAGTAAGACAGAAGGAGATGGGCACATGAGAGTGTTGCAAGAAAAAAAAAAAAAGTGGGGTCAGTAGCATAGGCAAAGTATAGTGATGGAGAATGGAGAGAAAAGAAGAATCAGGACTGGATAAATATCACCAGACCTTAGGAGCAGAAAAGGAACCTCAGACTGGATTTGTGATGGGGGCAAATAGAGATGGAATAAGCACAAGAACACAGTGTAGGAAAAATCGCTCCAAAGATTGGTCTGTTTTGCCCAATATCCTGTCCTACAGTGGGTCAAACTGAAAGTGTGCCTAGCCCCATATCTGGTGCTCAGCAGTTGCCAATAGCTGATGCTAAAGGAAGAATATAAAATCAGGGCAAGTGTAAAGAGATACTCTCACTCCTAGCCCCCGGGGCCTGCATCTCAGGGACATCCTGAACCAAAGAAGGTGTCTTGGTAAATAAGGAGGTCAACAAAAGTGATGAGCATTGCGGGATGATGATGACCATAACCAGAAAAATGACCTCAAGCTGAATAATTCCATCCAATGACTCAGAAAATGGGTGTAAGGAGAACTAAGAATAAGTGACAGGTGACCAAAAAGCTAAAAAAGGAAAATAAATAAACAATCAAACAAGCAAAATAAGCAGAAAAGAGTTCAGTTGGTTAGATTAGCTCTCTTGTTTTTAATGAAAGTGCATTCTGTGTTAGCCTCCACATGCAGAGCATCAGAAAGTCACAGCCTCTGCTCAGTTCCAGACTGCAAAAGAATCCTAGTGCTGAGGGGGAGGCTTGCCTCAGTGAGACTGTGATACTTGCTTTTAGCTGTTTTTTTACCTACTGGTTTTGCCTGCTTGCTCTCAGTGATCACTGAATACAGACATCACAGCATTATCTAACAACTTCATGATTGCCTTTCTGCAATCACCTCCTGCCAGCTCCAGGCTGTGCTCTGGGGCATGGAGCACTGCGGGGGTGTTGTTCCTTTTGTCAGGGGTAGCCAAGGAGGTGCCATGAGGATTTGGGCATGAATTAGAAAGGGGGGAGATGGTTCTGGTCTGAAACTGCAGTCATGATTTGGTTGCTCAAGAATCTTGTGAACTTCTCTTGTGAAATTCTGCTACCCACAATAGCAGAAATCCTACCTTCCCCAAAATCAGCCATTCAGAAAAGATTGCTGCTCTTTCTGAGCAGGAAAACAACCTCTTCTGGTTTGGGATCTCAGCTGAAGTTAGAAACATGCAGGGTACCAACCCAAATGTCCCTGTAATTTAAGGGGATTCCAGCCCAGCATTCCCATCCTGTCTCACCACTAATTCCTAAAGTAGCAAATAATTTTCACCTGAATATTTGAGAAATTGAGTCTCCAGGGAACACTTACTTATAAAGAACTATTCCTGATGTTCATTACTTGTATAATGCACATCTAAATTCTCAGCGTTCTGCTTCACCACTTAATACCTCGATTACCATGAAATAAAGAAAGGCATCAAGGGCTAAGAATGTAGCTGGATGGCTCTTTAAACATGGTCTAAAAAGCATGTGGTACTAAACAGGTGTAAAAACAAAACCAAAAATTTGTCAGCGGTTATGGCTGCAATGCAAGGCTTGTATTTTCCGATTATGCCTTGCCAAAAGGCATTCTTGAGAGACTGTTGCCAGAAAGAGCTTGTTAAAGTGGCATCAGAAGAAAAATACTAATTTACAACTTGTGCTACATATTTTTCAGGAGCCTCAGCTGTCAAAGGATAACACTGCATAAGAATTTGTTTTTTTCTTATGTGCTGAACTCTGTGTTTACAATTGCCCACCTCATTGCTGTTGTGCCTAACCCGGGCCTTGTAAAAAGGGATCCTGTAAGTACTGCATGACTCCTCTCCATCTTAATACCCAAGTAAAATTACTGCGGCCATGCTGAAACCAGACATTCCCATTCACCAGTTAATGACAGCCACCTGGTAAAACATGAACGGACGGTGCAGATTCTGAGAATTTCACTCAACATCACTCAGATCTTTCACCAAGCAATAAAAATCTTTGAATTTGGTACAAGAGACAAAAGCCTCAGACTTGCTTCAGGCAGCCCATCCGCATAAACGTGTCAGATCCCCACTGCTCTTGGCACTAACTCCCTGACATTTCCTAACAAAGCCGCTGAAGGGACAGGTGCTCTTCGTGGCCACCTGTCCTTTCTCACAGACTTACACGCTGAGAGGGGCAGGGATGGAGGGATACAGCTTTTTTCAAAATTCCCCCCAAAGGATCTGTTTGCTGCATTTTTTTGCTTGGGTGGTGGTAAATCAAAGCAATAGCTTGCTTCACTGCTCTTAGGTAGTGATACAAATTGTGCTGATAAATATGTACGGCAACCCTTAGCCACCCAGCTCTGATCTTGCTCTCTAAGAGAGCAACCACATTGTGCTTGCCATCATTACAGCAGCCCCGGCTGATGTGAAATTAATGCAAGGCTGGGAAACTCTCAAGTTATGTCACAACACCGATCAGCTTGTCTTCTAATAAGATCGTTCAATTACGGTTCACCATTCATCTGCTTCTAATTTTGTGAAAGCAATTAAACATTAGCACCTGATATTAGCTGATCTCAAATGTGTCTCTCAAATGTGTGCTGGCTAAGTAAGCTAATTAAAGTAGGAAATATATAGACTAAAGAAAACATCACCAGTTCCAGGGACCATCTGGAGATTAAAAAATAGAAGAGCAGAAGAATAATTAAAAAATCACACATTTTGTTTCTCCTTACTGCATAGCATCTGCATTGCAGTCTACAGCTTCCTCACAAGGGGAAGAGGAGGGGCAGGCGCTGATCTCTTCTCTCTGGTGACCAACGACAGGACCCGAGGGAATGGCAGGAAGATGTGCCAGGGGAGGTTTAGGTTGGATATTAGGAGAAAGCTCTTCACCCAGAGGGTGGTGGAGCACTGGAACAGGCTCCCCAGAGAGGCAGTCACAGTGCCAAGCCTGACAGTATTCAAGAAGCATTTGGACAATGCCCTCAGACACATGCTGTGAATTTTGGGGGTTGTCCTGTGCAGGGACAGGAGTTGGACTCAGCGATCCTTGCAGGTCCCTTCCAACTCAGGACATTCTATGATTCTATGATTCTATAATTCGATGATCATACCTACATCACCTGTGCAAGACATGCAATGAAAATACACTTGATATTTGAAGATTAAAAGCTGGCACATTATATCAGGCACCTAAATTGAAGCAAGATCATTATCTAAGGTTTAAGAGTGATAGTTCCTGACAGCAGTAGTAAATTATCTGAAGTACTTTAACCAAAAGTTGAGGCTGCAGCGAGGACTCTTGTGCTCTAAGATTTCATTAAAAAGTTGTATCTAGTGCCTTTAGGCTGGATCTTTATTTGGAGTGAAATCTTGACCCCAGTGAGGTCAATGACAAAGCTCTCAGAGGCCTCAGTAGAACCACGTAGCCACAGGACAGATACCAGCACACTGAGCATCACCTCATGAGAACCCCAACCTCCGTTACTACAGCAACAGAGAGTATAGAAATGATGTAAGTAGTTACCTTTGGAGGCCATGGAGCCCCAGAGCAGTGCAGAGGTTCATCTATGCAGTCAGGTTTCAGGTCTCGGGCCAGACTATGAAGAGAACCCTTAGTGCTGAATACAGTCGCAGAAATAGCCCAAGTTGGTGTCCTTCCACTGATGTTACCACATATAGCTGTGTTAGCAAACCTGGCTGCAGCTAGTTAGCTAAGCACATGCTTTGATAAACAAAGCCCTTGTTTTGCACTTTCTTCTTCCAAACCAAATTTGCCTGTCTTTGACTCAGCAGTGAACTGCTGTCTAAAGGCAAGGTACAAAACCTGGGGCCAGAAGACCTGAGGTCTCCATTTTTGTTCTGCACTCAAGTATGGGATGGAGGTACACTCACTGCTTGATCTTGCCTCACTTTCTAGATTCCCCTTCCTTAAAAAAATCAGAAAAAAAGGAGTTGAGGTGACCTGCTAGTGTGTTCCAAGTCTCCCAATATTGTTAGAAAATATATTCTGTTATTTTAGTAACATAATAATCTTGTAAATACATGGCTGGGAAAAGAAAATGAAGTGGCAGGGGCAAGTTTTTAACACATGATGAAACTACATATAGTCTCCATATTAGTGCATGAAGACTTAAAGGATTTATATTAAAAATATATACTTACTCCCCCAGCTATATTTCCATAATGTTTTTATTTTTATGCCACTTAACAGAGCAAATGAAGGCTTTATAGCTTGGTTTTTTTCCTATCCCTACTGCACCCTCTGTTTAATAAAATAAAAAAGTCCATTTTAAACCCCAAAGTCCATTTTAAACCCCAAAGTCCATTTTAGAGATGACTACTTCCTGTAGTTTGCTGCATTTATCCACTTTCCACCTGTGCATCTTCTGAGCTTGACAGGCTCATGTGTGTGTGTCTCTTCCCTCCAATATATAGAGAAATACTGAAGTGTGTAAAAGGAATTCCAAACAGTCACAGATGCCCCATACATAATGGCCATATATAGAGATGAAGTTGATGGCATTTATTCTGTAAAGTAATAAATGTGTTTCCACCCCAATAGCTCCTGCTTTTTTTTCCTGCATAAAGTTGCACAATAGATTTTAAATATGCAATGCCATGGGGAAATACTTACAGTGAATACATATTTCTGAGGATATCAACAAATCCATAAAATTTTGAAAGAAGAAAGAAGGTTCTGTTATATAACAAAGAGAAAAGACAGGAGGAACAAGAGAGGAAATTCATCCCTAACACCAAGACACACACATTCTCCCTGTATCCAGACACAAAAGATGTGAGACAATCCAAAGCATCATTTACATGAGGAGAGGTCATACTGCTTCCCTACTTGCATATAGTTTGCTGCACAGAGTTAAACCCTTTGGTGATCATTCTGCTCATGTAAAATGGTAAGTCAAGGCACTTTTTCAATATATCTTAATTTGCTTTTTTACCTCATTTTTTCCTGCTTTCTGGTCATATAATGCTTTCTTTCTCCTCTCTTTCTCTCGGATTTATCTGGATCTGAAATGATGGAAGAGAAAGATGTGAGCTCAGGTGGCCATACAAGAAGCAAAGAAGCAATCAAAAAGGTTCAGAGACACTTGAACAAAAAAACCCCAGGGCACATGTATGAACACTTATTTACATATATTGAAAAATGTTACCTGAGCTAATTTTTTTGCGTGTTGTATCTAAAGTAGCAACTGCATTAATTACACTATTACTGGAACAGATTTTATAAGAACGGATATCTTCTGTCACCTTCTTAAATGAAACTGACCCAGAGAAGAAGAAGAGTGATCTGTAAACAGCACATTATGTTTTCCATTAAAAACCGTGGAAATATAAACAAAACTCTTGCTGACTAATCTTTTAATATAGTCTTGCACATCAGATATGTATTTTTCATTTTTTGTATTCCACAAGACTAGTAATTTTAATACTCAAATCCGATGGGGGTAAAGATACAGCTCATGACTGGAGGGCTAGCTCTGCTAGTGAGAAACTGAATAATTTATCAGCTCCCTGGGCACTAATATAAATATGTTTGTAGGTGGGACTGAGTTTGGTCACAAATCAGTAGTAGCTCAGTAACTGGAAACTCATCCAGAAAAGCTTTAAGAGATCTTATTGCATTTTTATCAGTTTCCTGTTCTAGTAGAGATAACATCTGTTCTCTCCTTTCTCCAGGCTCTTCTGTAGTCTCTTCATTTTTCATGTGCTAGTTGTATGGTGCGAAAGTTTCAATTTCATTTGCAGTTTTATAGAGTCCATAGGAAGGGCCAGTGCTCCACTGAGAGCTCCTGGGATCTCTGTGTGGGCTCTCACGCTTGGCCATGGTATATTACAGAGTAAGGACCCAGCATCCGTTCAGGCATGCTCCAGTCTTACTGTCAGGTCCCAGCTCTCTGCCACACAGCTTATTTAAGCCTTAATGTCTAAATAATCTGTACCCCCTCTTGCAGAAGAGCTGGTAAGGGAGAACCCAAAGCAATCCATGTTTTATTACAAGCACCATGATCTCATTTTCTTAGCAAGGACAGATTGGGCATGGTCTGGGCTGAGCCTGACACAATCTTTTCTACTAGCAGTATCTGTAACTCAGCTCTTGCTGAGGTGAAAAGTGCCTTGGATGTGGGGTATGATACACTGAAGCCTGTTCTTGCCTCCTTGTGTAGATGTAGATATACTTTAAAGATCCTGAGCTAGTTTACCACTCTAGCTGATGGTTCAGCATGTACTCTCTGCCTCTAACAGGACCACCAGCACAAGCATTTCACTATCACTGTAAAGTTGCTATCACTGTGGGCATGATGTGGGATGACAAAGGGCACTAGGTTTGTCTATACTACCTGAAGTCCATCTCCTGGTAGGAAGCAAGCCTTCAGGAGAAACCACTATGCTACTTCCCACGGAATATTATTAGTGAGACCAAGAGAAAGTGAGAAAGAAAGCACAGAAGCTGGTGTCCACTAGCATAACAGTCTTTAAAGCAAGGCCATGGTAGTAGTAATATTAAAAAAGTTGGTATCCTCATAGACACTAGAACACTATAAATAATCTCACCATTGACTAATTCAAGTGAAAACCATGACTGTCTAAGTGTATTAGATTTTCCTTCTTATCACTGTAAAACAGTGGAAATAAGAAGTTGAGATGTGTAGGAAGATGAAGAGTGTATAAATGGTAGTTACTGTGATTTATGGGGTTATGATACTGTTGACTTCTCCTATTCTCAAAGGAATAGACAGGGAATGGAGGCCAGGAAAACAAAGGAGATTCACAGCATTTCAGGAACAGTGTTAATTTTAGGTCTTTTTACCATGTAAGTGTTACCTTCCTCATCTCTTGCTGCTTTCAATTCCTTCTGATGTAGCCTGGCAGAGCCTGGGGGCGGGATTAAAACATATTTTTCTCAAATGAAGGGCCCATAGCTGATACCAGTGAAGACAAATGGCAAAAATGCTACCTCGTGTGACTTGTGTTTACCTCAGTAGTCCCAGCAGTCCCCAGGGTGCAGCCTCCACTGGAAGCAGCAAAGGTGGAGTTCCACGGAGAAGGGCGCTTTGATCCTCTGAGTTGTTTCATGTATTATGCTTGGGGGAGAGTTTCAGGAGGCTCCATTCTTGTTAAATTAATTCGATTCTGTATTAATGTAACTATTTCCAGAGCTTTCCTGTCACTCTCAAAGCATCTCCAAAGTCTTTCCTCTTGGTACATCTGTTCCTCCATCCTGTTTCCACTAGATTACTTACAGGGGCCTCCACAGCCAGTTTAGCCCCAAAGAGATGACTCAGAACTATTCTAGATTCTAGAGTATCATAAGTAACCAAATACCAGACTTCTAGCAGAGAATTACTTGTCAATGCCTCGTGGTTATGTCTCCTGAGTCTTCTCGTTTATCTTCTATGCTAGCAGAGGGTCAATGTTTTTGTGAAAGCTGTCATCATTTTGCCTAGAAGCCCTTCATCTAATGAAGCATCCAACTGGATGTTTAAAACATTGCCTTTCTGCTGCCTCAGGTATAGGAATAAGGCTTGGGCCCAGTGTATATTTGTGAATTTACAAATTGTGCAAATTTTGTGCATTTGCATATTATACTTGTGCATTGACTTCACCAGGACAAACAGGCTCAGCAAGGTTGGCCTGGAGAGAATACAACATATTACTTGCTTTTGTGTAAGTCAAACAGGGCCAAAGTCAGTCTCCAGTCACACCCATGCCAAGCTCTATTGAAGTCAAAGTGTTTCCACCAGCTTTTTGTCTCACTGCACCATGCTCAGCGATGAAACTGGCATTTTTTGTTTAGCTCCGAAGTAAAACAGGGAGCAAAAGTGCCTGCTGTGGGTGAGTGAAACAAACCCTTTAATTCATCATTTACAAGCAAAGGACTGAGGCTGTGCTTTAGCCTTGTAGGTGTCCCAGAATAATTTTTGTCATCTACAAATAAATACCCAAATCCCATTTCTTTTCTTTTCCCTGAGCAGGTTCATGAAGACAAGCTCACGTGTCTCATCCCTCCTATTTCCCCTGTGACAGATACTTGTTTTAGCTTTAGCTTTCACCAGTAAAGCTGAGAAGAGCATGTATTTGAGTGTCACAAGTTCTTTCCTGACACAGCAAATACTATGGCAGGACAGGAGAGTCACAGACTGTCTTTTGAAACAGGAACCAGTGTAGTCACTAACATCTTTCTAAGATCCATTTAACTTTTTTGGTTTTTATTAACACAAAAAGCATGTCACTGGTAATTGGGAAATCAATAGAAAAAGAAGGAGAATGGGAAAGCTTGGGTCTAACGCTCAGATTTAGAGAGAAACTGTCCCAGCTAAGGAGCACTTCAGAATTGGACTACAAAGCACGATCTCACATTTCTGAGGTTCATAGGTGTGATGGCTGAGCCTGAGAGGTGCAGGCAAGCACAGTGCCTGATGTGCATGTGTCTACAGGGAGGTCACCTCAGTAAATGACAGGGAAATGAAATTTCAGCTCTATCTGTCTCTGCCCTCATCCACAAAACAGGACTGACACATGGAGAGGACAGTCCCTCCTGCTGCCATTGCATTTCTCTAGTATCAGCACAATTGCACTTCTCAGGGTATAATTCTTTGCTTCCTAACAGCACTTGTTGTCTAGACTCCCCCTTACCTGTCCTGTCCAGCATTGCTGAGCCACAGGGACAAGGAAAATGGAGCGGTACTATGCAGGATGCACAGGGATGGGATCTCCTACTCTCCAGGTATGGCACCCAGGCACAGCTGGCACGGATCACTGACAGTATCCTGTGCCTGTGAGCAAAGGGCAGTATGACCTTCCTTGGAGGCAGAGAATGACTGTGACTTTGGTTCAGGAACATGTGTTCACCTTCAAGAGGATGAGTTTGTTCTATGCTGGTGAATCATTTGCAAATGAAGTTTCTGCCAGCAGTAAGCTCATGGACAGTGCCAGGACTGTGCTGCACCAGTTTTACCCTCATTGAAATCACTGGGTTGCACTGGCGTAACACTGCAGTAATCTGGATGTAAAACAGAATCTCTTCTTCCATTCTAGGAAAGATCAAGTCTTCCCCCTCCCACGAGGTTCAGTGAGATTTATGCAGACTAAGGGACGCTGTAAATTCAGAACCAGCCAATATTCAAAGAATTCTCACAAATTTTGAAGTTGGAATAATATCTGCATTCATTTTAAGACAGATCTGTCAGGGTCTAAATGGCATGAAACAGAGCAGTAATTCCCATCATTTTTCCCAAGGTCTTTATATTCTTGTTTATATTCACAAAACTCTCAGGGTAATGGAGGAAACAAAGCACCATGTAATCCTGGTGGTGTCAGATTCACTGATCTGATGTGGCGTGCCATGCCCAGAATATGAAGTATGGATGATTAAAGGACATTCACAGCATTCACAAATGACACTTCTGTGAAGAGTGTTTATGGTTTATGCGGAACAACTGAATCTGGACTGCAAAGAAGTCGGTCAGTCACCATCTCTGAGAAAGATCTGAGCTTTCTCAACAACATTTTTATGGTTGCTTTCTCAATGAGAAGGCACCATCAAATTAACAGCTGCCATCAGGAGAGGATAAAAGAGGTTTAAGAGTCTAAGAACAAGCATTTAATTTGGGACAGATTTCCTCATCTTAATTTCCTCAGGAATTATTCTGTCTGCATTTCAGTTGCTTGGTCTTCTTTTAAAGCAGCATCAGTTAGTAGGCTCAGGTTTCTCAAAACTGTTGCAGCATCACAAAGGGAGGGATGACAGCTTTCATGTAGCTCAGTCCCAAAGTATTTCATGTCAAAATAACCCAGGCTTTATCAGATCCTGTGGATGATATTTCAGCAGTGTGATCCCTACATGCAGCCTCATATATAGGAGGCAGAGTGCTGTTTCCTCCAGAATTGTGGTTCCAGAAAGGATTTTCTACTGCAAAATGCATTATTGTCCCAAAGCTGAGGGCATCAGGTCCCAGGGCTTGTTCCCAGGTTTTCAGGCTGCATCTTTTCTGCTCAGGTGAGGAAGACCTGCACTCTCAGCCACAGTAAGGATGGAGGCCAAATATCTGGCACAGAGGCCAAACCGCAGATTTAAATGTCTCTCAGGAAAGTCTGATTTAATCTGTCATTCTGCCTAATCATTAGGCGCCTGCACCATCTCTGGACCCTGAAGCTCTGCTGTTGTGGCAGTGAAAAGTGAGCACTCCCAGGACAGCTGTTTTCAAAATTGGCAAACTCTCAGCATCCCCCATCTTGCTGTAATCGACTGCAATTCTCCTGTCTGGCCACAGTGGTTGTTTGCATCCACTGGGGTTTTTATATGAGCTTTTATATAAAGCCCATGCTGCCTGTATGTGCAAAATGAGTGAATCCACTCCAGATTTATTAAAATTCATTACATGCCTTCAGAACTTCTGCTCAAGAAAGGTGTACTTATTTTACCCTCAGAACTGAGCTGTAGTGGTCCTTGAAAGGCTATTAGTCTTTCCTGATGTTGAGTTGTGCTTGACTGAGTTCTGACGCTAATTCAGTTCTCTGTGCCTTACTAAGGCTTTTTACTATTTTTCGCTTTGGTTTTCCTCAAGACATGGGAGAGTTTTGTAACTAGAAAGGGAAGATGACCTAAAAATGTAGGGTGGGACCTGGGTGGCCATAAATTTCTATCAATTGCACTGTCTCCTATGCGTCTGAGAGACTAAAAGGTGAATAGATGATATGTCATTAGCCCCTAAAAATGCAGGCATGGAAAAATGTCAAGTCGTGACTTCTTAAATGTCAGATCAACAAGTACAAATGCTAACAGTTGACTTTTTGGTGGATTCTGTGCTACGCTGTATGGACATGGCATGCCCTAATGAACTGTTCCTGCACTTTCCACACAAGTTCTCCAACATGAAGAGCACATTTAAGCAGCTTAGGTTTTGGTGTTTCTCTGGGAATATAAAGCAATTATGTTTAGAAACTTTGCTGTTGTAGAAGCAACTACTAAATCAAGATAATTCAAATTAAACTTGAGGTTCCTCTCCAAGGTTTCCTTAGCATTTGTCTTTAAAAGGATCTACCTAAAATGTGAGAAATTTGTGTGTGTATTAGTCAGAAAGTAGATTTTTCAAAAATCCCTCAAAAGGTGGACATTTCCAAAAGGAACTACCCTCAGAAGGACAGTACCATAATGTTTCCCAAGCACAATCTTCTCCCTGATACCATGCTGCCACAGCTATTTTCCTCGCTGGGGTTTGTCTGATTAAATGGCGGTGCTACCGGTGCAGGCAGCTGTGTCTGAGTCCAGGAGACCGTTCTCCTCATTCATACCTGGCTAAAACAGCTGAGGTGAATTAAATGCAGAGTCCTCATTCCTCTCCAGGGACTACTTCAGTCTACACATCTATCCTGTGAAGTCAGACATCCAGGTTAGGTGAGATGAATGTCATCCATGCTATTTCATTGCCCTCCAGTGACTTTTGTGCAGACCTGTATTATTGCCCATTTTCAGTCATGACCCAGCCACCCTGCTCCTCTTGAAGGTATTTAAGACCAAACAGAAGTATCGTGAAACAGAAGAGTAATAAATGAAAGGATATCAAAGTGGTGGAGGAGAGGTGTCTGGAATAACTGAAGCTCTTACACCATTTCATTGCGGATTACCTCCCACAGCTGGGAGAAGATGGCAGCAGACCTTATGAGCACTCTGACTCCATTTCCCGTCTAAGTGAACAGCAGGTTGAGTAGTTCCTGTACTATTTTTTTATGCTACCCTGACTGCCCCTGTTTTCTGCTCCTTGGGGCTCCTCTCTGACAGCCTCTCTGTCCTCCTCCATCAGTCAGGCTCATACTTATGATGCCTTCCTGAAAAGCTGCCTCCCTCTGGCAACCCCAGCTCAGAAACCAGGCTTGTTGGGGGTTACCACCATGCACCCCGATGGCAAGGAGCCGGTGGCTGCTGCGTGCTTGCAGTGCTGGATGCAGCATGGGAACCCTGCGGGAGCTCAGCCCGGCACGCTGCCCTACAGAGTTCAAAGTTGCAGCCCCAGGAGAGCAATCACTATGGCAGACGGGACTCAAGGATGTGCAAATGTAGCCATATTAATTCCTGCCCAGAATACCAAATTCTGGGCTGGCTGCTTCATTATAGCATAGACATGGACAGAGATGCTGTTAAAAATATCCCCTGTTGTTTAATGTCATATTTTGCTTTCTTGTAACACAAAACCCAGGATCTCTCTGAGCAACTGTGTACATTTTGTTCTGTAAATGGTTTAAAAGTATATTAAAACATTAATCTTAGACCAAGCCCTTGTGTGCCAGGTTTCTGACTGGAACATAATTTAATGGATGACTCATAGTAGATATATTGTATAATGGTATGACGTTCTGATAGCCTGTGATTTACAGCTACAATACTTAGCACTGTCTTGCTTTGGAAAGTCTTTTTATTGCTTATTTGTGTAACATATGGATACTTGGAATTTAAGAATACTTTCACAGAATAGTGTTCTAATTGCCAGAAAAAAACCCTGAACAAACAAACATGTAAGGCAGATCAGTAATCAAACTTCAAGCTACTTCTTTAAAATGCTAATTTAAGAATGTCTGAGAATATATTGTATTGCCTTCAAACTGAATTTGAATAAATTGTGTCTGGCCTCTGTGGCAAGCAGTACAAACTCTCCTCAAGGTGGGTCCTGTGCTTCCATGCGCTGGGGAGGTTCACAGAGGTGAAAAAGAACCAGAATAATAAGGTCAAATATGTTTATTTCCCTTTAAACAAAGAAGTGCACAGCTGTACTGGTGGCCCATGTAGCTGTCTTGGTTTAAAATCGATAACCTTGGTTGGCCTATTCTTAACAACTTACTTGAAATGTCAGTCGAAGGCGTTTCAATGGCTAGCGAGCATTTGAAAAGAGAGGTTTTGTTATGCACACCGAGGGGCTATCCCACCCTTGCTTTCCATAGGGAGGCTCTCTGGATTTGGCAAGGACTGGTGTAAAACACAGACCTCCTACCTTGCCAACCTGAGTCCCTTCACCCAGGAGAGCATTGCAGGAACAAGGACACACAGGAATCTGTACAACTTCCCTATGCCAAAACTGAGTCAGTCTTTTTACTCTGAGTGAATTACTAGGAAGACCTGCTCAAAAATAATTAGCAGTTTATTTCACATTACATTTTGTTATTATTATTGAAGACAGTATTCTGGATTTTATGTAGTCTGAGTGTTTTGGTTTGATTTGCTCTGATGGGTAATGGTGGTAATTAATGTTGCAGCTTCCTGTCCATAAGCTGTTAACTGATAACCAAGGAGAGCCTTAACAGAGAAATTACAAGTACATGTGATAAGGGGCTGCTGGATTAGCTGAGGAGAGTGGTATGCCAGTTACATTACTGCTCAATTGCAGGGTCCTGCGTAGACGGATGGACCTTTGGGACTCCTTTGACAGGCCTGGAACATTAACAGTATTTATAGTATGCCAATATATCCTGCAAAATATCATAGACACCAGTTCTAGCTCCTTCTTGTAAAAGGATAATAAATTATTTTATTTCTTCTCTGTGAAATGGTTCCAGCATCTTTTTGAAGTGCTTTCATTACATATCACAGCTAAGGTGTTCACAAGAGTTACATGACTCTTAGCAAGGTTTACAAGAGAGGAGAATATGATTGACTGTATCCCTATTGACCCCTTTGCCTTTGAGCAGTTAGCCAGAATTTAAGGCCATTGCAGGTTGCTTTCATGAGGAAGGAAAATTAACAATAAAGGAGATTTTTTTCTCAGGTGCTCTCCTGCAGATCTGTAAAGAACTTTCCTCAGCTTTTGTGTTCATCAGTACAGTGAGAACAAGTAGCAGGAGGCAGCCTCCTTGCTCGCAGATCGAGTTTTTTGCCAGGCTGTAGTCTGCCAAAAAAAGGGTTTGTTCCTGGCCATCCTCCCAGAGACACAAAGAAGCTGCTTTCTTAGGTGGTTACCTGACTTTGGGGGCTTTCCTGGTAATTGTATCACACTTTCCTTTGCTACGTAGCCACCAACTTTTGCAGTGCAATGATGTCTGTCTCCAGTCTCTCAAAAAGAGGAGCATTTTTTTATTCCTTTTTTTAGGAGGCAGGCACACCAGTCTGAGCAACAGTTACTGGGCTGCACTAGAAAGGACCAGCTGTTTCCTCTCAGCCTGCCCTGCTCATGAATTAAAACCCACTAGCTTCAGTCACCTGCACACCCATAGACTGAGACCTCATGACATTTTACTCTCCTTCATAGTGTGAAGGTGCTGTGATAATCCTTTGAGTCCTGGATTTGACTCTGATGCATATTGTACAAGACACAACAAGGACAGAGCCTCTGCCTCAAAGAACTTGCAACAAACATATCTTCAGCTGGAGACAAAACCCCTAGACATGTGTTCTATCTGAAAATTAACAGTCAGTCAGTTATCAAGCATGGAATTTGTGGAAGATTTGCTCCTGTATCATCCTGCAGTTTTATTTTACTTGTTTCTGTAAGAATAAACACTTCATAAAACTTACTAGTTCTGCAATTTTCCTGGCTAAGACTAATGTACACTGAGATGTTGTTTACATTTGTCATGTTTTATTCACACCATGCGTGAATCCAGTTCTCATCAGTAACAAGTTCTTCTCTTTTACCTGCGCTGACCTAAGAAAAACACTCTCTTTTTATTGTAGGAATATATTACACTGCATCACTTAGCCACAGATGAAATGTGCTGCATTTGTTAGCTCATCCAAAGCAAAGACTGACTTTTGCTGTAGTTTGATAAATATGAATTTAACATAATTCATCTCAATGCATTGTTGTGCATAAAAGCTCTATGCTAACTTTTTCAAATTCATTCTCAGATTAATGTGATTAATGTGATTAATGTGCTATGGATCTAATTACAAATCAGACCCATCCTTCATGCTTTGCCAATGGTATTCTTACCTCTTTAACTTACTGCATAGGAAGTGATTAAATTCCTCAGAAGAGTCATGAGCTGTCTGCATGGCCATTACTCTAGAAGATAGGTATATGATTTCATTTTTAAAGCCACAAGTGATAGTTCACATGGAGGGTTTAGGAAAGAAATAATGTTGAGGAAATGAAGTAAATGAAGTTTAGGTATGTAGTTCTCAGGCAGTGTGCTTTCTATGTGTGCATTTGAGCTACAGATAAAAGTCAGCAAAGGCTGACTTAGTTCAAATGGAAGGTATGTTGGGTTGGTCTCTGCTCAGAGGGTTGGTGAGCAGTGCAAACAGCTGGCAAAGAGAAGCCAGGATACTCTGTAGTCATCTCCCTTTCCGTTCAGCAATATTAAATGGTGAAAGCATTAAGCTAAAATGACAGGTTTGAGAATATACCATGGATTTTGTTGCAGAACTCACCAGCTGTGCTCTGCTCCCCTCCAGCTGCCGGGCTGCAGCACAAGACCATTCCCAGAGCCCCAGTGGCTGGATGGAAAGCTGGGGTGATTTTGGCACTGGCAGGAGCAGGACCAGCCTGAGTGCAACATGCAGGCACCCCCAGTCACTCCCGCCGGAGCCATCGGGGAAATGATGCATCGAGCTCTCAGGTCAACCCCCTAATCTGCAGCTCCTCCAAGGAGAACCCCACAGGGGAGCATTGGGCTGGCCCAGCCCAAACCTGGGACACCGTGGATTTTATCAAACCTGCCTGGAAAACTGCTGTAATGGATCAGAAAGTTTGCTGACTTTTTAGAGGATGGGGTAGCCGGCTGTTGTCAGGGAGGGTGCCACCTGAATGTGTGTGCAGACTTTGGGAAGCGCCTGTTAGTCAAGGCAGCCCTTGTGGGGATGGCTGATCAATAAGGGGAGAATGGAGAAAGGCCAGCCGCCAGCTGGGAGGCTGCATCAAGCACAAGCAAGGGAACAAGTCAAGAAACATATTGACCCAGACCTGTGAAAAACAGTCCAAGGACGATTTAAGAACCTTAAGGAACACATTTGCCAACAGAAAAAAGAGCAAATACTTCTTCCTTTTTCTTTTTTTTTTTTTTTAACCTTTTCAAACCACTATACAACCCTTTTTCAGCATACTTTGTAAGAACCGTTCAGACATGATGTGGAAAAAGGATGTGACTGTCTGCTCTGTCCTGTGCGGTGAGCAGAAAAAATGAATCACCAAAAATAAAAAGCAGTCTTTCAAGTTAATTCTGTCAGAATCCTATATCCTAACCTATCAGTAATCCTATATTTTCATGAGCACCAAGCTGCACTGTAAATATTGAAACAGAACTAAATACACGTTTGGGCAATTGCTTTGAGAATGTTTCTCAATGACAGTAGGTGGTGCACTGGATGGCTGACAAGCTTTGCTGGTCCAGAGGGGCAGTCTGAGTCCCCCAGAATGTACAGTCCTCTACCTGCTGAACTGCCCAAATGTCTCTTTAAAGAGACAAATAAATCATGAAGACATCTCTTACAGACCAGGTAGTCAACTTGGAAAATTTCTGCAGAAGTTAAGAAGAAGGACGATTTTCCTGTGGCCATAGATGACAATGGTCGCTTTGCCATTGCTGCTGTGACCTCAGATTTCTGAGGAGCATGTGGTTCTCCCCCAGGAGCAATGGGTGTTTGCCAGCACAGCAATGACCTCCCACTCCTCCTGGCCCTTCCGGGTGCTGGTGGCATGGAAGCCCGTGTGGAGGACCTCATTACCCTCTCTGAGCAGGCAGATGTACATGAGATCCTCTCAGAAGAGGAACAGCATTGTCCTGCACCAGCTGGCTCTCTGGTAGTGGACAGGATACACTTACCTCCACCATCTGCCCACTGCTTCCCAGCATCTCAAAGCCACAGTCTCTTGTCAAGGTCTATGTCTGCAACCTCATCTGAACCACAGGCAGGAGCCACTTCCCAACTTCTCCAGCTCCATTTAGCCCCATGTGTTGCTTTGTTATTTGGACAAAATAAAGCAAAACTGTCTTCTCACAAAGAGGCAAAGCCAGTATCCCTGGTACCCTACTAAAAAAAAATCTTCACTGCCAACAGCATTTGCCCTTCCTGAAGGAGTGAGTTCAGAGCTGGGTGCAGTTTAAAGAGTGAGTGACTCCAGCTCAATGGGAGAGCTGAACAAACCTTAGAAATGTTTGATCAAAGTGAAAGAAATCACCGAAACTGGAGCTCTAAGTTACTGTCTTCTTCACAGCCTTTCCTGTACATCTAAAGCAAGTTGCTTGTTTCAGTTCTAAAAACACCAGATTTTGAAGGGGATTTTTTGTTATGTAGTACTTTCTGGAGTGCTGTTATCATACATTTTTTCTATTTTGTAATGGCTGTTTGTTCCATTTGTCTCATTTATAAAAATTTAAAATCCCTGTCACTGATAGGTGCTGAACAAACCCAGCAAGAGCTGGGGATTTTTGTACCACTTTGCTTTCTTATAGCCTAGCAGTAACATTTGTCTTTGCCTGCTTAATGCAAAATGCTGGTCAGGTGGGTGACTTTATCTCATTTGTCTAACAGGTAAGCTGCAAAGTGCTGCAATTCTTTCATCAGTACATGTTGGGCTGCAACTACTTCTGGATGCTCTGCGAAGGCATTTATCTTCACACGTTGATTGTGGTGGCAGTGTTTGCTGAAGAGCAGCGTTTGCACTGGTATTACCTCTTGGGCTGGGGTATGTATGTTATAATTTGTAGCAAGATGGTCAATTCTTTCAGATGTTTGAATTCTTCTAGCACTTATACACCTGAAATTTTGTATTTATACCATTAGATCATAGTTTAAGATTGAGTTCTTGGGTCCTGAATTTGAGTGCATTTATTTGGATGGGCCTAGAGACTTAAAAAATTCAGCAGGAGTCAGTATCTATTATTTGCTGCATCTTGGGATTTGCTGAAAGAAATTATTAAGTTTTGTTAAGCAAAGCTCTGGGAGAGAAATAGATTTCTATCCCAACACATCTCTTTTCTGAACAAAAGTTGTCTTTTTTTGTCACTTTATATGCAAAAATATTAATCTGTGATAGTACCTATAAAAGTATATTTTTTTCTGGAATGAAAAAGAGGAAAAATCAGTATCTATGTCTCCCAAAGTGAAAAAACACAGCATGCAGAAAGAGGAACCAGAATTTCTCTGGAAGTTAATCCAGTATCAGATATATTTTGGCAGATGTTGTTTTAAAGGAGAAGATTCAATTTTACCCACACGGGAGTGGATAATGGCTCTGCTGTCAGGGCTGATTTTATCTAACAGTGATCCCTAAAACATTTCAGAGAAACATACAGGTGTCAATAAGCTAATCTCAATGATATTCTATGAGAGAGGCTACAAACCTGTACACTATGGATGCAAATTCTATGTAGTCGCATGCATATTGCCCGAGGAACCATGACTAGGTCTGGTCCTTCATCTGCAAATATACAGATCTCTTCTGTTCACTAAGGGATCCCTTGCCTTTTAATTAGTAGCAACAGCAGGTATTTATTTATCCTTTGGACTGTGTGGTCAAATAAAAGGCCATATAAATGCAACCAATATATTACAGTGGAGTGCAGTCTCTTTCACATTTAAATTACCATTGTAAATCCAGTCCACATCAGTGCAGAAAATCATTATCAAGAGCTTTTTCCCAGTTTGGGAACCATGAACCTCTGGCCTCATTCCAGTTTCTGGTGAACCAGTCCCCATATCTTGAAACCACTGGTGCAGCTATGCAGCAAATGATGGGCCTTTATCCATCATCCCACTGCACTTAGGGATGTTTACTTATATTCATCTCTTGCAATCCCAGTCTGAAGTAGATAGAATATGCTGAATATGTTATATTTGTTCAATATTATTTCTTTTACAGCAGGAAAATAAAAAATAGCCCTACTGCTTGAACAGAGAAAAATTAGAAATTATTTAGATCAGAGAAAAATGACCCAGTTCTGAATGTTCTGAAGAACTTTAAAACTCTGACTTCAACCACTAGTTAGGCATCCAATATCAGGTCCTAAATAGGCAGTAACAGCAAAGTGGAAAGTTGTTCTTCCCATATTTGGATTTTCATTTAAGAGCCTGGTAATTTACTTTCCTCTTATGGTTTAACACTTAGTGATCTCTGGTTACTTACATTAGATACCTAGAAAATTAGCATGATTTTCTAGTTTATATGGATTGTAGTGCCAGATAACAGTTTCCAGGCATGTAAGAACTCTTTTTTTTTTTAATGAGAATGCCATCATGCACTCTTTTTTCTTATGAGAATGGCATCTTTTCTGAGAAGAGAGGGACTCGTTGTGATCTTGAAATTAAAAGTATGTGGAACATCATCAGCTCTTAAATGAAGACAACCTTACTGAAGAACCCTAAATTGAGTCAAGGTTTCTAGACTTTGTCAATCCAAATAGCTGAGCCCTCTTGGAGCAAGCAACTGTGCTATCACGAAGTTTTCATAGTTCAGAATATTTGAATATACAAAGTCTGATAGGGGTCTGCTTTTGAAATGGCAGCCCTATGTGAAATGTCATTTTAAATGTTTCCTTCCAGATAAAGCTTTTTCCATTTTCATGTCTTACAGCATAAGCCTTCCCAAAATAGTGTCATTCCATATCCAATTATGCAAGATGAAAATAGCCATAAGCTTTTTTTTTTTTTTCAGGTGACATTCAATTTAGGCAGTGAAATTTAATGGAAGTATGACAGCTAGCCTGCAGTGAAAGCTTTTGAGCTAGCTGTAATATTGCTGTGAACAGCACTAGCAACATGGTGGGTAATTCAGTGAAGTTATCTGATAAGATACTCATCAGTATCTGCAGCACTGCCCAAAAAATAAATAGGGTGGTGGCTGTGGTAATAGGATGATATCTTGAGAAGGAAAAGGTTAATAAAAATGGACACGACTCTTGGCTATGAAGTCTGCAGCCTTTTTAATGAAACTAGATTAATACTTCCACAAAAAAAGTAATCATTAGCATCTTCTAACTAAGGTAGAAATCATTCATAGCAAAATGATCCAATTAGGACTATCTGGCCACCCCTTAAATTTGCATAAATCAGTGTAATTCCACTGATTCCAGAAACAGTAGTCACACAGACTAACTTTAAACATCCGGCTATGTTAATCAATGGAGAGAGATACATTTCTCCAAAGGGCAATGCAGAGCAACCAGAGCAGGTTGTGCTCTGAATTACAATTCAAAAGATCAAGGTACATGCACAATAAAAAATGAAGTTACTTATTATTCATTGTTATAACTAATCCCTGTGCAAGAAGATCTAGATTATTTTATTTGGAAAAATCACTAATGACATTTGTAAAATAGCTTTATAAGAAAAATAAAAATCTGAGCAAATATAAAACACTTTTACAAAAGGTTTGAGATGATTAAATGGAATCTGACAGGGACAGATGTATTTCAAGGCTGATGCCTTCAGGTGACCCTTCTCTGGGAACTGCTGCTGGGGATGTAATTTCTCATTTGTTATTGTTTCACTGGGTCAGGAAATCACCCTTATTCAGGGCAAGAAAACAGTATCAAATATGTGCATCCAGCTACAGTCCACTCTGTCTGGCTGCTTCAGGCAGCTTCGTCCACGTAAAAATGAAAAGGGAATAATTTATTTGGACAGTGCTGAAACAGTGTGCCTTCTAAATTCAACTGGAAATACAATTAAGCATAATTGCCAGTTTGTGCCATGAAGGACCTGGCATGACCTGAAAGGATATGTCATACCTTTTCCTGGGATGGCTGGGGTAAGACCTTTTCTATGTTACTCACTGCTCACCATGTATTGGTGGGACCCCTGGAGTCATATGTGTTGCGCCACGAAGAACCAACAGATCTTGGTGCTCTGCTTCTCATTAACTCTCTGCCTTTTGGCCCTTTACAAGAGAAGAGCAACATCTAGCCCTAGAAGAGCCCATCCAGCCTGCAGCTGGAAATTTGAGCCGTAGTCAGTCATGAGCTTCTTACCCTGTAACTGACTAATGAAAACTTTCCGTTGTGTTCTTAAGATTTGCTTGTGTGTCTGTTGAGCCAAATATTCTAGGCTAATGCATTTAGCAGAAGAAACAAGGTCCCTTGGCATCATGTGGAGTGCTCTACTCATGATACTCCAGGCCAGAGCTTTCAGATGAAAAATTTTTGCTTTTACAGAAAGGCCCCTTAAAAATTGCACTTCAATCTGTCTGTCAGTAAAATCAGCCCAGACTTGCTCCATTTCCAAATCAAAAGGATTTTCTCAAGCTGTCAATCCCATAAGCTCACCCTGAGGTCAGAAGCTCCTTTCTCTCTATTCTGAGCTTTTTGTTGTTCTACCATGCGTCATCACCCAAAAAAGACCTTCTGCATCCAGAGGCCAAGTAATCATTTTCTAACAATATATAAAGGAGAAGGCAATCCAGTTTATTCTCCCACAGCTGCATTGTCCTCCCAAGGTAAACTATAGTAAGAACATTTTTTGGCAATAGAGTAAGTAGCTGTTGCTTAAAGATACCTGGAGACATCAAAGTGTCCTATTTACATACTTTTTTGACCTTATTCTCACTCCAGCATTGGCTGGCCTGAGCTCTGAGGTAAGACTTCCACAGAATTTGGCTAAGGATTCTCTGTCTCTTCTAAAAGTGTTTATGAAATCACTAACACCCGAAGAAACAAGAAGCCACGTTCTTCCCTCTGTGACTACTCACAATATCAGCAGGACATTTTCACACATTTTTATCTATAGTTATAGAATATCCAAAGCTCAGAAGAACGTCCATGGTTTATAGGGAACAGGGAGCAGTAACACCAAAGGTGTCCACAAAGCTCTCTGCACAGGACAGACAAGGCAGTCGATCATCTCCCCACTGGCCAGCTGTCTGTATGTGCAAGGTTGTACAAACTGGGGTCAGTATTATAGTGCAGACTCCCCAGTTCCAGCTTTCTGGCCTGTTGGAAAGGGACACAACATACAAGCAAGCTGAAGAAAGATGGACATGAGTGGACCAGATTGTCGCTTTTAATGTCAGGCTAGAAATAAGAATTTGAGGCTTCCAGTTTGTTAAGCATGACATGTTCCCAAGCCTTTGGCCTGGTGCAAATTTGCTCACAAATTTGCAGAGGCCTCCCCTGAGGCTTCACAGAGAAGTCAGGAGATTTAGATTTATGGTATCCACAGCTCCACTCCCTGCTGAGATAAAGCTGCCTAAGGTGGGCTTGGCTGCACAGAGGCTGGGAATGTGCAGAAGATATCACAAATCACCATCCCCAAAAAAACCTCCTGGTTCCAAACATTTTCTCTTGCCATAGGCTCCAAAAGTGCAACTCCTCACTTTGTTGTTTATTGCTCCATAATCTGGCATGTGAGTTAATGTGCCTCTCTCTTGCTCAACAGTGATTTACATGATTTTAACAAGCGTCCCTCATTTCCTGAGGGAATACTCCACTGAGAACCGAATGATCCCTGCATCCCACGCTGCCTGCTCACACCCTTCCCTGCACAAGTCGCAGCAGTGCAGGGGAGCCTGGCAGCAGCTTTGTGATGCCCCAGGAGAGCATGGCCCATTGGCTTTGCTTCTCCTTCTGTCCTACCTTGAACTTTATTCCCTTTTGCATCTCATCATCGATGGGTAATGCTAGGGCCCCAAGTGCAACGGAATTGCAGTTCTTTCTTGAAAGCTGTGATTTCACATACATGTGTTTTGTGGACAAGACTTATTAGTGCGTGTGATACATCATGAGATTCAAGTTAAAAAAAATAACAAGACTGACCTATAACTTTAATCATTTCAGGGTTCCCTTTAGTGCCAGCATCTATTCATGCTGTTGCAAGAGCCAGGTACTTCAATGACAAGTGAGTAGCATGTCTGTTTCTGAAGGAACTTAGCATTATTTAACTGTGTAACACATTTTATTTGAGTCAATAATAAATTTTAATGGTGTATTCCCCCTCCAGCTGCTGGATGAGTGTTGACACGCACTTGCTTTATATTGTTCATGGACCTGTAATGGCAGCTTTATTGGTAAGAATATTATTTGCTCAACAGTCTAATAATTATTTTAGAAATGCTGCTAACCTGTACAGAATAGGAGTTTCTGTACTTTGGTATTTTGGTCAAAACTCAGAAGTAGCCAGAGGTTTTCTCTACTCAGTATTACAAGGGCAGGCTCTCAACACTTTTCAAAAACAAGTCCTGTAAAGGGACCTCCCAGTAAAGAATCAGATTTTGAGGCAAACAGAATCACTAACTGCTTTTGAAAATCAGGGTGGTCACCCTCTCCCAGCGTAACCTATTTGTGACAAATGTACTGCATTTATGTGACAGCAATAAGGCATCTAGCTTATGCCTTAGCTGGGGTGTGCTGAGTGCAGGCTGGTCGCTCAGCATGAGTTTTACTGGGCACTGAACTGGTATGGTCCAAAAGTAGGGAGCTAAACTAGTCCAGGGAAGGGACTGGACTGGGCTGTTGGAGTACAAGATTCAAAGTGCAGCTCGGCAATGTGTATACATATAGCATCTTGTATGCCAGTGGTGCTGTTTGGCACAGTAACCCTGACCTTCCTGAAAGGTGCAGGAAGGGTTTTATTAGACCCAAGCCCCAAGTTCACCTCAAGTGTGTCACCCAAATGCACTTTCAGCTTTTGAGCTGCCTCTTGCTTGCAAACATCTGCATGGACATACCTGCAGTAATTACCTCGGAGATCAAACAGTAGGGCGGTGAATACTGGGAACATTTTTGAATAAACAACTTTCCGTCTAATAGCCAAAAAACCTGAAAATCTTTCTACCCTTTCTTGAGAAACAGTCCTGCTCATCAGCAATGTGAAGAAGCCCATTCCTCCCTGCCATATAGATAGTCTGTTGTTCCCATAGAATTGCATCTATTGTGAGTTTACTGGTTCATCTTGATTGCTTCTGCTGTTGTAATGCCAACTAACTTCTAGGAGAGACCATTCAACCTTTATTTTTATCACCATGCTCAAAGACTGTACATCTTAGCTACAAAGAAAAAAGGAAGGACTGTTTTTTTTTATGGAAAAAAAGCAATCTTTAACTGTTTTCAAAATAAGGCATTATGATTTCTGGCTTGTGCTTATGCCATTTCCAGTCTTATTTTTCTTGTGAAGATGTCAATGTCTACAGAATGTCCTGCATGATTTGCTACAAAGGTCCCATGGTAACAGACTGACTCAGAAGAGCTGAGGACTTTTACCTTTGTAAGGCCTTTTTTCCACTTTTCATAGTTACTTCCAGAAATTCTAAAAGTGAAGGTTAAGCAGCGTGAGTGAAGTCAGAGTAGGACGGAGAATGAAGTTTAAATTTAATACTGAATGGGACCTCAGAAGTCATTTATTATTCCTTATTTCCAGAAGAGCACAAATGTGAAACATTTGAAAGGTTTCTCAGTAGTTAAGAAGTGACGAAATGCTTTACCAAAGCTTACTGATTCATGTTTTATTGTTCTGAAAGATTCAACTGAAATTTGTCATATATCTATGGAATTTGGGCTATTAAAATATCTAAGTAAGTTATGCAACTTACACACTTATTTTAAAAAAATAATCTGAAAAAAGTCTATTGAAGTTCCAAAGCATAGCTGCCTGATATTACTGTAACAGAGTGGAAAAGAGTGATCTGGGTACACTAGAGAGAGAAAAGGTCTGTGATACCTAGGATGTCCACAGGGTACCCACTGGGCTCATTATCAGCATGGGTCTGCCCTCCTTGCTCCTCCGCAGGCTCTCAGCACATCCCACAAGGAGCTCTCTATGAAGCCAGGGTCAAGAGCAGGTTTCCGTATGCTGAGCACCCACAGCTGGAATCAGATTTTCAGAAATGACTGAGGAGATGAGATGCTGAGCTACTTGGCATCGTTGGCCATAAGGGTCAGGGGCAAAACTTTCTGAAGTGTCTGGCATCTCTGCCCTGAGCCAGCAAGTATTCATTTTTTTTCCTGTGGGTAGTGTACCACAGGGTCCATGCAGTCTGGTGGAGGCAAGGGCTAGTCTAGGTTTTTCTCAAGAGCAGCCTTGCCCCTTGCTCATACACAAGCTTGAAGTATTGGCCCACGTAAGCTGGAGCACATTCCTCAGAGAAATTGTGTGCCCCCATAGGTCCCATATGCCCAGGAACACGCTGGAGTTTGTCTCACCTGGCTGCAGACTTCTTCAGTGTGGATTGAAGCAAGATACCTAGGTGACCTTCAGACTCAGAAGAGAGACCTGGTTACTCCTAGGGGACAATTTGTCCATCCCATTTAAACTTTAGGCATAAAAATGAGATTAATTGTTCCCTGGAAATCCTAAATTTGCCCACATCAGTGTCAAAACAGCCAGTGCTTCCTAGAACTGATCCCTGCCTGCCTGAAACATCCATGCAGACTTCTTAGGGGAAGCATCTAGAGCAGCTTAACATTTAATTTCTGAAGACATTCAAGGTGTTTTTCAAGGCTTGACTCCCAAGGAGCTGCCCATTATGAGCTATGATAAAGCTAGAAAGTTATTTTACTACCATTTATGTACTCTGTATTTTTATTTTGGATGTCTGTTTAATTTGAATGCTTTCACCTATAATGGCTTTTCTTTTGCAGGTCAATTTTTTCTTTTTGCTTAACATTGTACGAGTTCTGGTGACAAAGCTAAGAGATACCCACCGTGCGGAGTCCAACATGTATATGAAAGCTGTCAGAGCCACTTTAATCCTGGTGCCCTTACTTGGAATTCAGTTTGTTATTATTCCCTGGAGACCAGAAAACCGACTCGCTGGAGAAATATATGATTACATCATGCATATATTAATGCACTACCAGGTATGTTTTATAGTAGCAAGTAGATGAGGTGCTTGCTGTTAAGTTAATTTAGCCAAAGATGCTGTTGCCAGTTGTTTTGCCCTGAAACTGAGCATGACTGCGGTTTTGCTGTTCCTTTCCAACCACTTTCACATTATTGGATTATGTGTCTTTGCATGAGTGGCACCGCTGCATAAAGGACAACCACAAAATAGCAAAACAATGAAAAACGTAGCAAAAATTATCAGATGGCACTGTTTATAAAGTAAGGAGAGAAAACTGAGATCACAGACAGCTTTTATGTTCCAACACAATTTCTGTTGAAGTGCTTAAATTGACTGAAACTGGTGTTTTGAGGTTAATATTAAAATTAGCTGTGTATGCAAACTGTTGTACAGAGGCAATGCCAACACACAGAAGAAAAGACTGAGACAATGAAGCTTCATTTAGGAGTTAAAATTCCATTATTAGGCAGTTTAAATTAAAATATAAGACATATTTTGATTTCATAAATGCTTTGAAAATACAACATCATTCAGTAAATCTGGTTTGTTTTCTTTTAAAAACAAAACAAAACAAACCTAAATGACTTTAGATGCTTGGTTATCTGTTTTACTGACTGTAATATATCCAGTCCTATATTGACTAGGAAAGGCAGGTTTCTAATGCATTTGTGAAGTGATGAACATGGGTGAGTACAGCGACCCACTTCTTGTTTCCTTTCATACAGAAGGTAATTGCAGAAATTATTTTAATGTTGCGATAAGAAAACAGCATAAAAAAAAATCAGTGGTGCTTTTTCCTTAAATGAAGTGATAAATAATGTTACCTGCATCCTGTCATCTTAGATTCTATTTTCTGCTTGTCACCCTTATCCCTTCAAAACTGTGGGTGTGAATGCTGTTGCATACATAGAATAACTGAAGTTATAGGTCTATTTTTGCAGTGTATGCCAACTTATATTACAGTTCTACTTAAAAGGAATAAGATTCTGTTTCTTCTATTGTTACCTGTGTTGTCACTTCTTCGGTCTCAAGGGCTGTCGAGGAATATCTTCAAATAAGTCTTCTGGTGACAAGTTGCTTACAGTTTTAGCATGTTAGGATAAGATGGAGTGTTACAATAATAATTTTATTCTTAAAACATCTTTCAAATCCTGTAAGGTTGTCAGAGAATTACAAAAAGAATGTTAATTATCTTAATTAACAATCCTAATTATGATCATTATGCAGTAGAAAGTCACCAAACCAAGGTTAAAATGGAATCAGAAACAAAACCAAAGTATTGTGAAACTGTTGTACTGATGGATGGGATTAGGGGAGGGAGGGATCCAAGGAGGCAAATTATCATCTCTGATGGATTTCTTCTGCCCTTGTCCCAGTCATCAGGAACGGGAGTCTCTCCATGGCTTGTTGACCCCAATTACGCCCTGCCAATACATTTTGTTCCATTTCAGCAGCGAGGACAGTGCTGGGGACACCAGTGTGGACAAATGGTGGGGTCTGCCTGTGCCCCACTGCCACTGTGCCCAGAGAGGCCACCAGGTGTGCCAAAGGGTGACAGCCCACTCAGGGCTGTCCCTAAGGCAGGGCAGCAATGCAGACCTCATAGAAGAGCTCTTGACACCTCTGCAATATAATCTCAGTGTGCTTCCCATCAGCATGTAAAATTTGGCCTTTTGGGAAAGCTATGCAGTTGTCCTACTAACTGCAGCTGACTGTGACACTCTTTTCTACTTAAAGTGAATTTTTAATTGTATTCTAAAATAGACATTCTTAATCCTTTCCCAAACATTTCTTTTATGCATATTTAAGTTAGCCAGCTATATACTTACTCCTCTGCTGCTCATTTTCTTCTAGGACTGATTCTGTAATTAGCAAATACTGTATTAGCTTGTGTAATGGCTATATTGCCCTGCTAGCTATTGCGTTCTCGTAAAATGCAGCACAGCCTGCCCCTCCATAAACTAGCAGCAGTCTATTAGTTTTTGCATCCTGTGGCATGTCAGTCATAGACAAGCAGGCATCGTGGATGCAATTATGATTTTTTGGTGGAAAATATAGTACATTCTCCATTTCTGCACTAGTTAAATGATTAATTTTTATGCCTTTTCTAGAACAGAAGGAGAGTTTTTCAGCAGCACTCCACTGCTTTAAGTGAGCACGATGGTTTGCTATATTAGTTACATCATCTATGTACACAGAAATGGTGCAAACAAGCACTGCAGTCTATTGTAAAAATCAGAGGATTGAATATGATGAATGAGAAAGAATTTGTTCCCGCAAGAAACTTGTGTAATGGTATTTCTTTCAGAGAACGGTTTTCCCAGTTCAAAAACAACATGTTGAGATGTTATGTGCTAGGTTCCCTCTGCTGAAGTCACTTTTGAATTACAGAAGCCAGTCTGGTTTTGAATTGGCCTGCTCTTTTTGCAGTACTATCATCAATGCTCACCATATTAAGCAGAAGTGTTTTTTCTAATATGACTATATAAGCAATTCACAAACACTGTTTGGCTACCTCCCCTGTATCAGCTTGTGTCTGTTTCATTACATAGACCAGATTCTTCTTAACAAATCTGTAGATTAGATGTATAAATGATTAAAAAATTAATTGAAGACTGTCTTTTGTGCTGCAAGTACAAATGCATGTACTTTTCCTACCCAGCCAGCCAGCCTCCCATTGATGCTGTAAAAGTAGATTAGTATCTCCCCTCACCATCACCAATATCACCTCTTCAGTCTCCAGACTGTGCTGAAATAAAGATTGCACCAGGCAAAAGAAAGATATTTCAGCCCTTAAGTGGAATAACTTATGCACAGAATGGGATGCTGTAGGTGCATTGCTGAACACGCAGTTAGCTTATTAAACAGAGCTCCTAAAGTAGGCACCAGAAAGCAAACATTTGCACTCCAGAACAGTCAGTGGGTTGCAGATTTTCCTAGATGACTTGACTTTCAAAAGCCTGTTAGATGATGCTGAAAGCACATGAAAGATGCAGTCTTCCCAGGGTGTAAAACATTATGGTACAGGATGTGCTGGCTTCTTGCACACCTCTGGCATGAAAACACATCTGTCATTTAAAAGCCTGAAAAGTCTCATTGTGCTGCCCAGCAAAGATGAAGTGGTACACCTGGTCAAAGAGGGTGCCTTCTGCAAAGGAGTGAAGCAGCAGCAGCCCTGTTTCCTACCTGTAACCACACTCAGGTCTGTGCAGCAAGAGAGGGCAGGAGGGATGTGGCTCATGCCTCACAACTCACCAGGGCCACCTGCACCTCCGCTTGCCCTGGGGCTGCCGCTGCCACTTCCCCCACCCCAGGAACCACTGAGCATCTTTTGAGGGGTCCCAGGCTGCAAAGAGATTGTGGTGCTGAGCACATCCCATTATCCCAGCTTCTGATCTCTGACATTGGTCCATAGCAGAGGCTTCACAAGAAAAAAGGAAGAGTAGAAAAATTCAATAACCCCATGATACATGAGTTAGTCCCACATATAGACCCCCGCACAAGAAGCTCTCAAACAAGCCCAGCTATTAACACACTTCTGCTTGCAAGCTCCATCCACCAGCTGTCCCCTCTCACCAAATACTTTCTCCAGCGTCTTGTAGCTGGATTTGTAGAGGTTATAATGTTACCTAACATGGCACTGTTTCTATGCCAGGGAAGTTTGGATGGAGGTCCGCTTGGTGCAGTGAAGTAGCTCACGAATCAACAGCAATGCAGAAGCTTCTTCTCAATACCTTGCTGACTGTAGCCCTAAATGTGCAAGTCTGCCTCTAATGAGAAATTAAAATGCTATTCAGCATAAGGTCCCTGGTTTTTATTGGCAAATAAAAAGTTTTTTTCTATTAAATGGAGAATAATCAAAGTTTCCTTTTTCCACAAGTAAGATTACTTCTGCGTCACGCAGCAGCTTCCAAGCTGCACCCTCAGGACTGCAGCACCTGCCCTGCCAGGCAGGGAGATCCAGCTCATAGGGGCCTCATTTGTGTAAACTGTATTTTGTATCTTTTAGGCATGGGTTTGGGTCACATACATATCCACCCTGCCTCCAAGTTGTAAATTTAACTCTCTATACAGCTTTATGCAGAACAAAATTAACCCATTTAGAAGTAGCCTCTTAAAAATAGTAAGGTATTTCAATGCATTTTAGAAGGTATTCATTCCACCTGTTTCTCCATTTAAAGGGAAATACATATTCTCTGTGATGTCAAACCAGAAACATTTTTTCCTTCTGTGAAAAGTTAATGTCATAGGACTGTTTTTGACAACATAAGTGGGGTTTTTTTATTTCTTGTTCCTTTTTTCTTTGCATTATTAGTAATTTCAAAACTTTCTAATATTTTGAGCTGATAAAAGTTGGGGAAAATGGTTTTTTTGAAAGCTGGATATTATAAAGTGCCATTTTTGTATGAAAAATTCCTGTACAAAATGACAGTAATGAAACATCCAGAAGAGAGCGGGAGAAGAAGCAAAGTGTGAACTTTGGCTGATGAGATGTCTCCATCACTTTGCAGCAGCTGGGCTGCCATCTTCAGCCCTCTCATGACAATCTCCCCACCTCAGTAGCAGCAGAAATTTCACAGACACGTTCTTTGCTTAGCTTATTTTTTTTTAACCTAACATAAATGAACAATTTATAACGCAGTCATTTACCTCAGGGATGCTGTATGAATGTGCTGTGAATGAAGATGATGAGGAACACAGCATTGTTTTTCTCAAAGCTCTTTATCTTTGCTGAAATGAGAGAGAGGGGAATGGGAAGCACTTCAGTGTTGGGTTTTTTTTTCCTGTCCATTCAGATCCAGAAGTGAGAAGTGAATGGACATGAACCAAAGCCCAGACAGAGAATCAGAAACTGACTTTTTATATTATGGCCATCTGTACAATTACATGTGTCATTATCTTCTACTATCAATAATGAATATATCACCCTACTAAAGCCTAAATGGCAAGACAGTGTGTAATTAGGGCAGAGAATAAGGCCATGGACAAGCTCATGAGTAACAGAAATAAGCATATCTATATATGCTTTATTGGTTTTATGGAGACATAAGCTAGAAGAAAAACAACTGAGATATCAGAAACCCATGAAAATTTGTGGTATCTGCATATTTTTTGTTTGTTTCTTTTTAACCTGAGCAAATTACTGGAACTTCCTTTGAAGACACTCATGTCCTCTAGGAGAGTGAGATACAGATTAAATACCTGTCAAGCAAAGAATGTCCTTGGACTAGTATAGGCACTTAAACACAGGGAAAAACTCACTATGGTGTCAACAAGGTACATGAAGGTCTGAGAGCTGCTAACTCTGGACAATCCCTAAGGCATGATTTCGCCAAAAGCCACATCATCTGGTCTTCACACAGTTCCAGAAATAAAGAATTTCAGAAGCAGTCATTAAAGGCTTTAATCTCTAAATGTATTCTTCATCTCTGCCTTCAGTACCACAGCCAATGTTATCCTGCTGTCAGCAGACAATATATCACAGGTCAGTTTAACAACTCCACACAGTGGCAGAGAGATATAATTGACCTAGCGATCTCATCCTCAACAAGACTTGCACCCGGAGCAAAACCCAGCAGCAGTTAGAGAGAATACAGAAGATGTATGTCAAAGAGATATGAGAATTAACCTGCGGGCTTTACATGAAATAATTAACCTACATCCAATCTGTCACATGTTTTAATAGATCCACTGTAAAATTATCATCATCCCAAGCCCTCCTGACTCCAAAGAGACAAAGCTGATATGTGCTATAGATATCTCTGTAGCTTTACAGCTGATAGTACTCTGAACTATGGGCAAAAATTTATGTATAAATTGGAAAAAGTAAAAATAGAAATAGAAATAACAGAAATAGAGAGAGAAATAGAAAAATGGAAAAATAGAAATAGAAATAGAAATAGAAATAGAAATAGAAATAGAAATAGAAATAGAAATAGAAATAGAAATAGAAATAGAAATAGAAATAAATAGAAATAGATGGCAGAGCCCAGAGGCTATTGCTGATGGAAGAAGAGCAGTGAGACGTATATGGGACAAACTAGAGAAAATAATTTCTTCAGCCAGAAGATGTACAATGTCCATGGTCTCAAAATAATGAGGACCCAGATCTGCTCTCAGCTCACTCCAGACCAGAAGAGCAACTGAAGGGATATGAGGCATCATCACAGCTTCCTCTTTAGCTTTTCTGTCAGAAGTTGTCTGGAGAAAACACTAGTTAAGGGAACTAGTCTCCAACAGAAGAAAAATAGAGCAATTGCAGGATGTAACAGAGGAATTCAAATACCATACAGGAACCGAAATGGAAAATGGCTTCACTTCAATAGTTCAGGTTCAATTTCTGCCTTTATGTGAACTGCAGTTCCCAAATTATCCCTAAACACTCTCACTGAAGAACAGACTCTAGAAAAATTTCTCCAGTTCTTTCTCTCCTCTTGGTGTCTTCTGTATCTGCTGTGCCTCACATGGGACATCTATCGAGCATCTCTACTCACAGAGGAGATTAAGATCAGTCTCATTTCCCATCATGGCTGACTGCTGTTAATATAAGCACACTTTAGCAAAATAGTGAGACCCTTGCTGAGACCATGTACCATGCAGTCCAACAGCAAATATTTTGTAAGACTGTGCAAATTAATGTAGCACACACAGCACAGGAGAAAATAAATGTAGGGCACTGGGAAGTGATGCATTTGCTCCCCTTGCATAAATGTTTTATTTAGGAATCTGTGGTCTGACAAAGTCCTGCTTTAGAAGTGTAAGATTTTGGTTGATTTTGTGGTGTTTCTGAAACCAGAGCTTATGGACAAACTATTGTGCATTGCATATTGTATACTGGGATTTGAGTTTTTTGAGAATACTCACTGTTTTTCCAAAATGTGAAGAGAAACTTTCTTTTTCTCATAATGTCTACCCTTCCTCCTCCTTGCACACATTCTTCTGTGTTCGTATTTGAAATCATGTCAAATTACAAATTCTGCATTAGAGTAAATATATTGGAGTGAAATAATTGCCAGAATTCAGGTGGTCAGCACCTCTTCAAACCAGCCTGTACATCTCTAATATATAAGCATTTTGTTAAAACAGTTATTGCTGACCCTACGTTTGTGGTCCAAAATATACACTTGAGAGTCTAAGGCATTTTACAAAACATTAGCTACAATTTAACTAATTTAACTGGTAATCAGTTACATGAAGGTTTATAAAAAAGATACAGCTGTAAAGCTCTTCAAAGCAACCCGTGGGAACACAAGCTATTGTATTGCAGTTTTCCCCTCAGTTTCACAAACTGCCATATGTTTAGTTTATAATAACTGCTTTAAGTAATTTAAAATGAAGGCATTTGGCTCCCACTGATCCTATGTAATGCTATTTTAATAAGAGCGAGTGAGGTTTGGAACACGGACCAGTGTAAACCTGACTCTGAATGGCAGGCTCTGTGTGCGCGAATTTTCTCTCTTATTAGTTTCACACTTTCTCACCTCATGTCCCTTGTTTGGCCCAGTTTAATGTTATAGCAGTAGTAAAATATTATCTGAACAACTGTGGCAATAGTTAAATTAATTTTAAGCCATTTAGGACCAAGCTATGCTCTGCACTCTCTCCTTTTTTCTCTGCCCCCTACCTTCTAACTCACCTATTGTGGTTTTTTTTTTTCCTTTTTCTGGCCATTTATACCTCTTTTCACATCCCTGCCATCCATCATGATGCCCCACAGACAAGCTCACTTATCCTGACAATATAAAGCCTTCCTGGGGCAGGTGGATTCTCCTTGGCCGACACTTTTAGCTGGGTAACTGTACTCTGACAAATGAGTGGCAGCACGTAGGGCAAAATTTCTCTGCCATCTCTTCAACAAAGTCAGTACCAGTGTGATACTCCCCTGTAAGCAAGATATCTACCTTACATACCACTTAATTTTCCTTCTCTAGGTCTCTTGTACAAAAATAACTTCATAGCCAAAGTAGATGATCTATAAATGCTAGTAATATAGAAGAAAATGGTAAAACATGTTGAAAAGACAAAAATCAGTGTAATAATATAACTGTGAATGAAGGGGACGTTAGGTGAAGTGTCTGTGATGCAGAGGAAGTGGACTAATGTTTTTATCTTTTACCTCTCAAGACCGAATTTCCAAACACCAAAAAAAAAAAAAATATTATATATTCTGATCTCTAAAGACTTTTCTTTTCCTTTCTCTTAGGGCTTACTTGTGGCAACTATATTCTGCTTCTTCAATGGTGAGGTAAGCATGTGAAATACAGCAAATGAACAGAACTCGAAAAATAGTCACTTCGTTGTTCATTAATGCAGAAATGAAGCATGTTGCATTACAGTCTTTGAAACCACACAAAGTTGCTTTTTACTGTCTATAGACAAGCAGCAGTGTGCATTTTTGAAAGCTCTGTGCAGATCGTGACTTGAATATCTCTGAGCAGATGAATCGGGAGTGTTACCATTACAAAGCAGATGGCACCAAATGAGGTACAGGCATGAGACTCTCCCCCTACCATCTGCAATTTTGAGACAGAGGTCTAAATAAAGGAGAAAAATGCTCTGCTTCACCTCCTGCCCCATAATAGTGGGGTGGATTGCCTAGAAGGACTGCAATGCCCCATTAGAAGCAGTGGGGATCTTTGGGGGTCTGTCCTGGAGAGCTGTGTGCTGCGTTCAGCTCCAGAGCCATGGCAGATGTCATTCCTGGTAGCACTGTCAGAACAGAGGAGCCTGGAGGAGTGTGGTTACTTTCACTCCTTTGAGGATTAACAATGGCCTTTTTAAGGTCAGTGTTTCTCATGTAGTAATTGAGAAATAAAAACCCTTCATCACCTACTACCTCACCAACTGCACTTTAGTACCATGAGCCTGCCTACAGAAAGAAATGTAAAAATAGTAATAAGAAGCTGTACCAATGTCCAATGTCTGTATTCATGTAGAAGAACATATAAACAACAGATTTTTTTTGACTTTTAAAATGACAGATCTTCCTGTGCATTTTCGTATAAAATCTCAGTGTCCAGCAGCACTGCAGTTTGTCTGTCCAACAACAACAGTGTTGTACAGATAATACAAGGTCTCTGCAATAGTCTGCTCACCAGACCATATTTCCAGGCCTAAGGCTGCTTCTAGACTGCAAGGCTGGCCAACAAAATGGAAAGTCTGTTTGGAAAAAAAACAGCCGTATATCTTGTGTGCCAAAGAGGCATGAATGGATAATAGAGAACAGAAAAACCTTTTAAGTCCTGAAAAGCAGAGTAAATAAACTCAGGCTCTTCATTTCTTTAGACTTTAGACTTCCATCTGCTATCACTGCAGAAAGCATGGCAGGCATGGCCCTGCCCCTCCCAGTCCCCAGGAGCCTCCTTGGTCATTAATACTTTATGGCTGTGCATGTGATTTTCAGTAATGCTGTTTACAAATTTAAAATCCATGCATGAACAGTTTTAGTTGGCACTGAATTATGATCATCTGAGATCCTTGGAATCATGGCAGAAATCTAGATTAACACATTGTTTTACTTAAGCGCAGCAGCTTGTGCTATCCGTTATCCATTTGTGGCTGGACTCTTGTATTGGCCAGCAGTTCAGCCGAGAATAAAAACACAGCTGCTTTGACCTCGTGCTCTCATTGCTCTGTGGAGCCTTTTAAGCCTGACTAATGGCACTTCTAATCATGGGCTGAACTGGAAAGGATGTGCCTCTTCTCTCCTTTACCAGACATACAATTTAAATGTCACCCCCTTCTGATAAGAAAGCTGTAAGCTCCTCACGGCAGGCTTTGTAACACTCAGTGACATTGTTCTTCCCTCTTCAGTTAACTGTGTTGTCATCTCCAGACCTGTGGTTGCCCTGGTGGCCTGTCAGACTCCAGTTCAACTGAGAGCAGTTTGAGAGCTCAGCAGGAGCTCATCACCTTCACAGCAGCTCTTCTCCCCATGCAAGAGCAATCAAAGCCTTGGGGTCTACGCAGAGGGCAGGGGAAGGTGGACTAGGAGAGGAACAGGAAGGCTGCAAGAGCATGTTCTTTGCCACCTTCACTAGAGACGCTGACATTAATCTGAATGGATGAACTTCTGTGAAATGCAAACACACTCAATACTTAGGGGCAGAGGCGATGGCCAGAGGTGCACAGTGACTACAGGCACTAATGACTGTGGTGGTGGTGTTGAAGAGATGGCTGCAGGCGGGCAGAGGTGCTGTACACATCCAAGATTTCTGCATTATCCTCACTGTCTCTGGCCATAGGTTACAGGAACTGCTGCCTTTAAGTACCTTGCCACCTATTTCTGTATCATGTGCTACAACTGCATTACTCGTTCATGCAGTAATTCTTTCTCGCTAATTAACTTTGGCGATTGTGTGATATGAAACATCGCTGCATGCAGCCATTTCACTTTAAATCTCAATATTGGCATAGTAAGCTTTTCTCACAGCCCCAATAATTAAAGTTCCATTGTAACCATATGCCATTCTGTGCTTGATATCTAATTAACCTACACTCAGCCATTTGTTTTCTATTCTTTATGTGTTACGAGAAGGTGAATAGGAATACATTTCTCCAGATGAAAAGATCTCTTAACTACTTTGTGTTATGCTAAACAATAGCAAAAAAGAACTAGCATTGGAAACTGGGCATGGATATAGTTTTCAGTTAGAGGACTACTCCAGCAAAAGTTTGTTTACTCAAGAAAGTAGTCATACCAAAGCAAGTAACTACTTGCTTGAGTAAAGATTTATAGCATCAGTCCTCATACCTTGGCTTGTGTCTTGGATTAAAAATAAAAAGCCAAAGCAATTGAAATAGCCATTCTTGGCATGCTGCATAGTTGCACTGTACACTCAGTAAGCATCTCAGATTCATGACAATTCCTTATGAAACTTTGTCCTTATGTGACACAAAGGGCTTTCTTGCAGGCAGCTGTGGGTGATGAGTAGATGACATTTTACTATATACATATTAATAGAGTGATGAGAATTGTGGAGACTTGGGAAATATTAAAGTCATTCAGATTCTTCTATATGAATCAAAGATATTGTTCTGCACAGAGCCTAGAGAGTGACTTCAGACTGCTCTCTGAGCAAAAATGACATACAATGTCCACCTCAGCAGGAGCACAGAAACTCTGGGACTCTTCTGTCATCTCAGTGCCTCACCTGTGCATGCCTTCCTCTGGAGGGGTGGTCATTTACAGCAGATTATTACAGCAAACTCTTCCTGTTCTCACAATTTGCTGGCTGGAATAGCTGAGCTGAAGGAACAGAGCCAGGGTTTGCCCACTCCCTGCTTTGGGAAGGAGCTAGCGAGTGCCAGCACACCTGAATGTGCAGCTGGAGAAGGACTTCTTATTCCCTGGCAGGACTCAATATCTTAAGTCATATGCTAGCGCCATATATAACATCACTCTTAATGTAAATGTTGAATAAAATGTTTTATTCCTAGAAGGTGAATGTCGAAAGGTTGAAATTTTCTGCTATGCAGAGGTCTATGACCAATGCTATTTTTTGGCCAGCACAAAACCTCTTCTTAAATTACCAGAAAAAAATCTCCCTTTAGCTGTACTAATCCTCCAGCTCTTTCTCTCTACAAAATTAGCCCTGGCAAGCTCTTGAAGTGTACTTACACTTTGCCATTCATGGCCAGTTATACTCAAGGTTAAGTTTCTTTGGGGATCACAATGCATTAGCCATTCCAGGGGCAAGGATCCAGCTGTAGCATCAGATGGGTTTTAATCCCCATCCCTCCTTCCTCTTCCCTTTTCTACCACAGCATCCTACTGTGTTCCCATGCAGCAATCTGTTCCACATTTACCTCTTAGGGGAACAGCTAACCCATACCTGCTCTTCATAAGCAGCACAACTGCAAAAACTCTAATTGCTGCCATAGGGTAGGCAGGGAGGGAGTTAAGGTTGAGAGCTAGGCAACTGTTTCTGCTTCTGGAGCTGGGACTAGAGGGTAGGAGAGAGGCAGACTGAACCTGATGGAATTAGACCTAGAGCTTTCTCTTCTCTTCTCTTCTCTTCTCTTCTCTTCTCTTCTCTTCTCTTCTCTTCTCTTCTCTTCTCTTCTCTTCTCTTCTCTTCTCTTCTCTTCTCTTCTCTTCTCTTCTCTTCTCTTCTCATCCTGCAGCATATTTTAGAATGTCTACAATTATAGGGGTTTAGATTATACCTTACCCTAACTATGTGTTTCTTTAACAGGTACAAGGAGCTTTGAAGAGGCAATGGACACAATACAAAACCCAGTGGGGCCAAAGGCGCCGAGAGCACTGTTCCACACGATCTACCTCCTACACTGCAACGTCAATCACAGAGGTCCCTGTTTACCTGTACCATCATGATTCCAACAATGAACAGTTAAATGGAAGATACGTAGAGGACTCTGAACTTGTTGCATTAAAATCTGGAGAGACATCTGCCTAGCTCAGCACCAGCCATTTCAAACACATCATTTCACATTCTGTTTGTGAACAAAGTGGGGAGAAGGGTGGGAGTGTGGAAACCCATGCCACTGCGGGAAAGGGCAAGACCAGGTGAAAGGACACATCATATTCAAACCACATCAGCCTCTGACAGCGATAGCATAGAGGGAGTCTGATGCAGAGTTGGGAACAGCATTTCCTCCTGTGCACTGCAGCAGGGAGTGAACACGGACCTGCCCACCAGGCTATGCCATCTCCACATCTCCTGATACCAGCTGTATGAAGTGACCATCTAACAGTAGTAACAGTGCCAGGTAGCCCGTAGCAAATAGGAAAGAAAGAACCAGTATGTTGCAATTGGAAACTTCCAGCACTTTTTGCTTTCAGTGCTTTCCTTTAACACTAGATTTTGAAGTATCAACTTTTGCAAGATGTAACTGGCTTGGAGTCCTTTACTTTTCCCCTTTTAATGAGCTTGATGATCTCTATTTTGCACATTGCAAGACAAATCAAACAGATGAACAGAAAACAAATCACTCCAAAGTATTCAAATGTTGATGATCTCCAAAGGATACCCCAAAATATTACCATCCCATTAGCAGATGCATAAAACAAATGAAGGTTAAATAGCCATTGCATACCAAGATCTCAAACACCCTCAGAGAAACAGATCAGTTTTTTAGGTTGCCTCAAACAAGTCCTAAAAGCATCTTAAAATAGTTTTTGTTTAACAATACTGGTAGTTCAAGAATATTTATTTATAGGAAAAATTGTCACCCTATTATTCTGCCCAGAGATTCAGCATTAAGGTGCAAGTCTTTCACTCTGAATAAACTGTGAAATTTGTTTGGAAATGATGATTTTCTTTGATAGCCATTCTGAGATGAATGCTAGATGAATGCTTGTCACTGTTATAAAATTATGATCACGGCAGTAAAGGATCCCATGTAAGAAATGAGAAACAAATATCTTAGCACAGGAAACATCTATTTTTAGAATCTGGTTGCTGTTCTGAGTCCCTAAATTTTGAAGGTGATGATATCACGTGTGAGTCTGTCATCAGGAAAACGTGATGAATATACAGTTTTGTGAGTAATAAGCACCTTTTATCACACATTCAAAGCATCATTAGAGTCTCTATGTGATTACTGAGACAGAAATTAGGTCAGGGAGAAGCTGATTTGCAGTTAGAAGTTACAGTACTGCAAAAGTTCTGCAAATCACAAAACAAATAAAGTAGATTAATTTCCTACATGAAGCTAATTGTAAAGAATCTGAAAGCAGCAAGGCCAGTGCCAAGGAAGTTTTGCAGAGCTCTGACTCCTATGGAGTTTTATGCATAAAATATCTAATTAATATAATGTCATTCCTTCTTGAAAAACTGTCCTACAGATTCCCACTCTGCCTCTGGCTGAGATGTGCATGGGTTATTTCAAATGCTAAGAACTTCAAAATATTCATCACAGTCTTTAACTTCGGAGGAAGCTGGAAAGTTATCAGCCCCACTTTGTTTTCCCTGCTAATCCACTTGCATCTGATGCTTCAACCCTAGCCCAAGCAGGAAGGTGTGGTCAGAGGAGGCAGCAGCTGCAAGTGCCGGTGGTGACACTTGCTCATCAAAAATGTCTAAATACCAGCCCTGACCTGGTAGTTGTAAAAATACTGCCCTATGTGGCAGGTGAATGGGGAGAGACAGAATGCCATCCTTTATACTGCAGTTGCATTCATGTGGGACTTCTGCTGCTGGTGTAAAATTTCTTCCTTTCCTTCATTTGCTTGCTGCTGTTCCATTCATAATGATTTTTCTCCTTCGCACTGCATAAGGTACTTAAAATATCATGGATTAGAATAGTCTTAAAACCAGATCTTGTCAGATAGTAAAGGAGAAGAGAAAAACTGAAATAAGGTGCTTGAACTAAATGTCAGCTCTTTTGAGGTAACTTTGGAGGTTACAGACAGAGGCTCTAACCCTGCAGGTGTGTTGAGGAAGGACTGCAGGACAGTCTGTATGCCACAAGGTAAAACGCACTTTACAGAGTCCCATAGAAAGAGATCATAAGGTAGTCCTGCCATAAACCTTGATAATCTATTTCAGGTTCTGTTGAAATTAGCAGACAAATCCTTGTTGACTTAGACGAGCAGTGAACAACTGTCTTCAGTGTTCAGGAATGATTTATGCAATACAGTTTGGCATAGACATCGAAAACGTCACTATTTCATCCTTAGTGATTTGAAACCATTTTTAAATATTGTGTTCAGCCAGGCTCAGTTTTTCCTTCACTGACACAGCTAGACCCTAAGCTTTACCCTTCATTTGTAAATTTTAAATGGAGGGCCTCTGTACATGTCTACCTACACAAGTCACTATCTCACCAGAAAAGTCCCTTCCAGGAATGAGTTTGTGAGGGGCAGGCATGAACCCAGCGCTACGAGAGGGGACTGAATTCCCACTATCCGTATGTGAGGCAATGCCTTGCAGGGAAGGGGTTTGCTCCATTTGTGCCACCAGCACACACACACAGCCACTGTGTACCACTGAAGCGTCCTCTCCAGTGTGAGGAGTGAGCTGCCGGTGCTGTGACCGTACAACAAGAGAGAGGAGCTGGGGAATAAGAACTAACTGTCCACCAATGGTGGAGATCACTGCATGGTTAATCTAGTGGAACACTTACAAGAAAATATGATTGTGTGTATTTGTTCAAGCCACATACATATTTTTCAGGCTTCAAGGAATACAAAGGTGGTTATTTTTTCAGAGAACAGTATTTCGCATATTGCTATTTCTACTTTTACCAGTGAACAACGGGAAGTGGAGGATTTAGTCATTAAAGACAATAAAGTGGCTCTGCTATGAATGCTGTATTTCTAAATAGCTTTGGGACACACTGCACTTCCCAGGAGTGCTCCAGAAGGCATTCCTAGTTTCTAAAGACACAAATGAGCTGATTGTAAAAGAAATGTGCAAAATATAGAGTTTAATAATGAACATGTTGGTTTTAATAATGTACATGTTTACAACATGTAAGTGCAAGTTGTTTCACAGTCTATTATGTTCATGTGGATGTACAAAATGGAAATGCTTTGCCATTATAGTGGTTGTTTTCTTTCTTTACTAATGATATTTTCTTGCTCTGTTCAGTAGAATGCTCTGAAAAGCAAAATTTGAGATCTGGGGTTTAGGATCTTGGTCTGAGCTTCAGGTGGTGGAAACACTGTGTGGTTATGTCAGTCTTTGTGGCAGCTTTGGTTTCAGTGGAGGGCTGATGATTTGTAGCTGCTAAAAATTTGGTCTAACATACATACTGAGTTTAGGACTGGTATCACCCTTGGGCTTTACAGGAAAGGCTGTGTTTTAGAGGTACTTACTGAGTAATTTCTAATCAAAATATTTTCTGACAGAAGATGCTATTTTTCTTCATCTCAAGATGCTTTGAAATGTTGTCATTGCACACACAAGGTAAATTTCACTTCTCTGCTTTATAAATAGTACCATACACTAGTGACAGTGATATTGGGAATGGGATATGACCTCAATAATTGCAATGTCTTGGCAATTAGGGTGTTTTGTCTTAGGGTGTTTTGTCTCTAATACATTTCACAGGAACAGCAGAAATGCATACATAATGTATCAGTGCATGAAAAAGTAGGAAAAGAGCTGACACCTGAATCAGTGGATTCAAAGTGTATTTTAAGAGGAAAACAATCTTACATTAATCACCTCTGCAATAGCTGTTTCCTCTCAAACACCACACCCAACACATGAAAACCCGGTTTAGTGAACATTTGCTCTGACAGAAGGGTTTGTGTGGTTGCTTTGTTTGAGCAACTAAATCTATCAGGAAGATGCTGGCTGTTATTCTTTACTAGGTGTAAAAACACAGCACAAATTAAAAGACTTGTTGTGGCACAGGATGCCAAAAGTAAGACTTGCTTTTTTTACTTAATAAATATGTTTTAGATGAAATAAAACAGCAACAAAGGTAGAACAGACAATTTTCTCTCATAAATTCTTAGCAATAATGCTACCTTAATTAAAAGTTGGCCAGTATTGCCATTACAAAGTGCTCATGTGTTTATAATGAAGCAACATAAATTTGTTTTGGGATAAAACAAACCACGCAAACGTGGCAAATTTCTGTCCTCTTTTCCCAAAACCTTCTCCATCCTTTGCCAACCTTAATAAACAAAATCTGAGCCATTTTTCAAACACGCAAATCCTAAACACTAACAATGTGAAGGTATCTGCATTTCCAATGCTTGGAATTTTAAGTCAGATGTATCTTCATGAAGCTAAATATGCACAGTTATTTGATTACTAATCAAAAATATGAGCATTTGCAACCTAAAAGTCATTTGCATTGAAACAGTAGTTGATCCCAAGCCAAAGAGACTCTGCAGAGTGTGAGCATGTCCTATTTGCCCTCTGGCAGCATAGAACTGAGCTCAGCCATGTGCAATTTGGACCCAGTGCTAGCCACATGGCGGGGGGGGGGAGGGGGGAACACCAAAAATGGAGACTTTGCAGTTCATGTTAGTGCCAAACTGGGAATTCTGAGTTCCTGGGGCAGCTGGGTCATTGCAATGTACCATTGCAGTTGTTCCAGGAACACCCACTTCAGAGATAGTTGGCAAAATGAAAGCGTGAGTCCTACACAGCAAGTGTCATTGGCCAGCAGTGAGGAAAAGTCAGACCTCCAGCTTGAAATACCACCTTGGTAGGAAGAACATGATTAGCTCCTTAGTCAACTATCTAGTGAAGTTTAAGTCCCTGACCAGCCCTAAGATTTAGCATGGTGCCAGAGTTATTGTTCTTTGACACATGTAGTTCTGTGGCAGATGTAGCAATTAAGGTACATGTAAGGTTTAATTTCAAAGTATCTTTTTCATGACCTGCAGGTGCTTCTGTGCAGCACAAAATTTTGCAGGTACTTCCAGATGAATCACAAATCTATATTTAAGTACCCCTTTACTGAGTACTCAGAGCATCACTGAGAAAATAAAAGTATTTCTCAGCATCTCAAGTTTAGATCAGTATGTTCCTCTCAGGCTAATAAAGGACAGCTGTTTTAACCAGTAAAATTAAGTGGTGAGAAGGTTATCATTACTAGGCATGTGACATTGCTGGAGAAAAAGAAAGCATCACAGTAAGATGACTAACCAGGGTGTTGTATGTGAGTCTCATGAAACACAAATCGGCACAGTGTTAGGGATGATTTAGGCCATGTTCATCTGCCTTGGCAGAGGGACCATTTAAATGACCTGTTGAGCTCCTGTCAAGACTGATTTTCTATGATTTTACAGCAGCAGAGATGGGCATTGTGCTCTGCTAGGGCAGGAAGGTACTTAACTCTCATTATATGCCATTTGAGGTTTTCTTCAGAACCCGATTTCAGGATCTCACAAGCCTATCTCTAAAAGAAAAAAAAAACAGGTATCTTCAGTCAATTTTTAAAGGACATCAAATGTCTACACTGATTTTAAGAATCTGGTTCCTTTTCTTTCACTGCGAGCAAATGCAACTTTGAGAAGTGACTGCAGGAGGTTACTTCATGTAATGTCTGATGTGCAGCAGCGTGACTAGATGCAGCTCCTCCATTCCCAAGTGCTGATGATGTTAGTTTGCATAAATATGGTCAAGGGGACACAGCTGCCTTCCCTCATCTGCCCTGCATTTCTCTCCACCTCAGTATTGCCACCACAAAAACTGTTTGCTCCCCAATCTGTGCATCCTACATGTTTTCAGGAGGAACATTTCTCCTTTACAGTTTGCACCTTATGTAGACTTGCTGTTGATCGAGGGCGCACTTGCCACAAGTCAGACTGGAAAGCGTGCATTTTATTCCAAACTGGTTCATAGACTTCTGGTGCTTGGCCCACACTGTTTTTAAAAAAAAACAACACTGGAATTATGGAAATGGTAGGTGCAGATTTAAAACTAAATTAGGGGTAAAAGTCTGAGCACACAGATCAAGTATCTTTAGAAGCAAAACAATATCACCTTTCTCTTCTTAACAGAATGTAATCTTGGTATCTAAAAAACCCAATATCTAAAAGCTCTTGAAAACATGAATGATAGATAAAAGGCACAAAAAAGTAAACATCTGGAAATTGTAGGTAGCATACATATATATAAAAATATATATATTAATATATAGACAATGAATTTTTCTAAGAACTGTGTTCAGGAAGAGAGTGACCCATAGTCCCCCCACAAATGCACAAAGCTTAAGTCATGATTAGGAGAGTCTGTGGGACAGGGAAGATATGTAGCCTCTGTTCACCACCTTAATGTGTTCTGGGGACCCAATATGGAGCACAGGCAACCATAGGCACCCATCTGCCCGCTCCCGCACCAGGTGGGTTCATGATGACAATGACTGGGCCAAGAGACATTGGCTACACTGCATTTCTCAGCTTGCTAAAACAATGCTGAGCTGATGAAAGGGGCTGACTGAGAGACAAGCAGAAAAAATCTCTTTCCGAGCTGTATGTCTGCTCTCCAATGGGTAACCTCATTTGTATCACTAGCATAAGACCCACTAATGTAGAGAAGACTGACCTGAGACTAGCCAGCTCCTTGGTATGGAAAACCTCTTATTTCACTGTACCCTGTGTAATACAGCAGTAATTCCTACTTGACTTCAGTAGTGTGGCTAAGGGCAGGATTTCTCCTCCTCTGACTTTAGAGGTTATCTAAATACCTAGCAAACATTTCAAACACTTGGTGAAATACAGTCTTACCTTAATATTTAACATGAAAGATCCCAATTCATCAGTATTATGCTACATATAGACTAATATCTCTTTAGCTTTGAACAAGCAAGGCCAATGTGTCTCAGTGCAGGTGGTGGCACAAGGCCGATCACTAGTATGATGCATGGATAGGTGCTTCTGGGAGGTGACTGGTACACAAGGAGATGTACAGCTCTTCCCAAGAACCGCTGCAGGGGATGAACTTCTCCAAGTGTGCGTGTGCACACGCCCGCACGCCCGCACATTTTTAATGAATAAACCCTTTATGGATAAATACCTTCACAATTAACATCTCTTCTGAGAAGGGCCTCGGAGGGAGTTCTGCACAATTAAAACAATCCGTGAAATAAGTTCTATGAAGAAAGAGGCCATATCTCTGGTTTAGAGACAGCATCAGCGGTATTGGCTTCCAAAGGGATGAAAGTTAAATAGAATAGCTGCCCATAATGAATGTTGCTCTACAAATGGTCAGAGCTCATGTTCTGCTTGCTGCAGATTGTGTGGGCAGGTTTATCAAGTTCAGGCCCACAACAAATGAACATGAAATAGCTGAAGAAAAGATTTTGCTTATTGAATTGTATTGTACTACAGGCTTTTTTATTTTATGAGCTCTTTTATTGTCTTTGGGTGTATAGCAAATATTTAATTCCAAAGGACTTAGCCCTCATGCTCACAACTGGCTCTCCAGCAACCGAAGGGAGGTGACCCTCTGGCAGAGGATGTAGCTTTGAACTGGCAGCAATTCAGAGCCTTCACAAGAATTATAGTATGAGTAAGTCCAACACAAAGTAGATACAATCCATACTGCAGCCTTCATTTTTGAAAGGAGGAAGTGCAAGGATTTTTCATTTTATTCCTCTGCTGTAAAACTTCTCCTTGACGATACACTCCTCAGGAAGTCAGAATTAGTAAGGTTGTGGAAGGTTAACAAGACACTCTAGATGTGCCATCACCTACACAGGTACTGCCACATACATATTAACAGTTTGTCATGAATTGTCAAATTTGGGAAAATACTAAAAAAAGAACCAGAGCATGTTTCTCATTTCTAGCTATAGTCCATGTAGGAGTAACTTGGTAACAATTTTTCTTATAGAACAGGATATTGTGAACAAAGGTCTCTGCTTTTCAGCCACGTGTATTACATTATACAAGTACTAATACTCTTGAGTGTAGAATGGTACATCAGTTACCAATAATGTACTTCAGCAAAAGAAATTAATGCAATCAGGACAAAGAAACATAATAAATATATTTTATGCTGAGCATATGCAATCTTTGTAAATCAGCACTAGAACTTCAGGAATCAAAACATACTATAAAATCTGGACATATTTTAAATGATTCCCTGTGCAAATAAAAAGCTTCTTTTTTTTTTTTTAAATTCACTTCTGGATAAAATATTACTGTATGTTTGTGACGGGAAATTTTTATGCAATCAGTTTTTATTGGATTATGCTTGAAATGCATGGTTCACAAAATTGAGAAGGCTTGAAAACACAGCAAGGCTCCCCACGTTGGCAAATCTGAGGGACAGTCTATAAGCCACAAATTCATTGTTCATGACTGATATGAATGAAAACACAGTTCTAACTGAATTATCCCTTTGCTTTTATATAACTCAGGAAATTCATTGTTTACATTAGCATTTACTGCTTAATGTGTTTTTATGCCATAAAAATACCCTGATGATTTTCTACACCAGGAGATGTATATTTCTGATTGTAAACCAATTTTTCTGTTGCATTGTCTGCTGTACATAAGCTGAACCTTGCTGTAAATAATTCACCATGTAGAAAAACTTCTTACAAAGAAATACTTACTGATGTGAATCAAATCAAAACTTACTGATTACTGATTACTGAAATCAAAAGCATCAGCTGCTTGAGTTCTTTGGAAATCAGGATTTCACCCTTTACAGCTCCTGTTTTATCAACTTTAATGGCTACAGATGGACCAGAGAGGAGATGCTTGGTACTGCCCCTGCAACACCCACGTCGCCCACAGGGGCTGCAAACATGTGGGGGCTGCTGTTGTCTCTTCAGGTCATTCCCCAAGAGAACTGGAGAGGTTGCTCAGAGAGCAACATTGGAGGAAACAACACAGAAGTTAAACCTCAGTCTGACATTTCCTATCACAGCAGATACAGGAGGATGGAACCCTGGAGCAGGGTTTCAGATACCCTGGAAAGCCTGGTCTGCTCTAGCCCTTTGTCATGGTTTTAGCTGTGATAGTTAATTTTCTTCACTGTAGCTAGGATAGTGCTGCTTTTTAGATTTAGTATGAAAATAATGTTGATAACACTCTAATATTTTAGTTGTTGCTAGGTAGTGCTTACACTAGTCAAGGACTTTCCAGCTTCCCATGCTCTGCCAGGTGCACAAGAAGCCGGGAGGGGAGGGGATACAACCAGGAGAGCTGATCCGAATTGGCCAAAGGGTATTCCATATCATGTGACGTCATGCCCAGTATATTAACTGGGGGGAGTTGGCTGGGGGAAGCAGCGGTCGCGGCTCAGGGCCTGGCAGTGTCAGTTGGCGGGTGGTGAGCGGTTGCAGCACTTGTGGTTTGGTTTTGGTTTTTTTTTTCCCTTCTTCCAAGGTTTCATCTCTCTCTCTCTCTCATTATTTTCCTTTATATTATTATTATTATTATTGTTGTTTTATTTTAATTATTAAACTGTTCTTATCTCAGCCCACGAGTTTTCTTACTTTGGCCCTTCCGATTCTCTCCCCCATCCCACAGGGGTGGGGGGAGTGAGTGAGCGGCTGTGTGGTGCTTAGCTGCTGACCGGGGCTAAACCACGACACCCTTGCATCAGGTGATACCTGGTGGGGTCCGTGCTGAGCTGGGTGCCAGTCAGTTGCCAGTCAATTTATATTACATGTTGCATGGATGTGTTTTACATGCAATTTCTTTGGTGTAGAACTAAGCATTCAGGAAATTTTGGCTTTGTGAGTGGCTTCTATTTTTGCAATTAAAGAAAGGTAGGACTCATTTTAAGAATGTTAGAATGTCTTCTTCTTTTAAGGTAATCAGATATAAATGAATACCAAAAAAACAGTTCTTAAATAGCTGAATAACCATCACCCCACCAAGAAGTTTCTTAAAATCTCTGAAAACCCAGCTATGAGCTAGTAGCACAAAAGCATTAAAGGTAACAGAAATATCTATTAAAATCAAGCAAAAACCTGTGGTTAAGACACTGGACTGCATGGACCCAGCAGATCTACATTTGGGTCATGTCCCTGCCACAGACTTACTGTGTGGTCCTGAGTTCACTGAGTCCATTGAAACTACCACTGATAGATTTAGGCTCCTACACTCAAAATTTAGACTTTTCCTCCAAGTGTGTTTTCATTGGTACAAACTCCTAACCTGTCAGATCATTTTATTCTAGAAACATCTAAAACTGTTTCTAAGTCCTGACCAAAGTTCCCACAGAAGTCAGTGCAGAAAAGCTGTCCTTCCTCCCCACAAACCACCTACTCCTGAGTGACTACATAGCTTTCTGCTCTCTGATGGGAATTTTGTAGCAAAAATCTCTTTCTTCACAATACTGCTCAGCCATAGGCTAATTAATTTCTTCCCTCTAGTTAGTAAATTATTCAAAATATTTAAAATATTCTGAAGTGTTAGAAGGAAAAATGTTCAACAGCTGTTTCTGAGAGACCTGTGTCTTAGGGAACCCCCTAGAGTGCTATGATGCAGAGACTACACACATACATATATTTAAACATACACATATAATACAAAATACCTACATAGACTCTACACCTATAGTTCCAGTCATCCAATTGGGGTGCAAGTGATGCAATTTCAAATGGTGCTAGGCAGGGAGGGGATTCAGCTCCTGCACTTTATGTAGCACTCCAGCAACTGGTTTGCTAAAAAGAATCTACTAGGCTGAGGTGGGGCTGGTGTGCAGAAAGGCCTGGCTAAATTGCACATAATATTTTAGATGCCTCATGTAGCTGAGAAAGCTGAACCCTTCTCCATGAATTAGGCCCATATACATAAAAATATAAAAAAAAAAAAAAAAAAGAGCATATCAAATGCATGCAATACATACAGTATTATTTGCATGCTTTGCTAGCAACCCTTTGATGTTCATTTTCTCAGCTTCTGCTATAAAACTGCCTCTTTCTGGGCAACAAGACAACATTGAAAATTGTTGCGGGTATTACCAGTGACAAAGTCAGCAAGAAAGTTAATATCTCCTTCGTGTCACAATGACCCAATGGACACACATCTGTTGGCACAAGGACAAAATATACATAGGCAAAACATCCCTACATTGTCTGTGAATGTCAGCAGTCATCAGAAAGACAAAGCCTGAAAGCTCTTTCCCAGATTGGTTCTGTAACATTCAAAAATACCAGCTCTTCAGCAGAATTCATTTTGGCAGAGGTGTTTGTCAATCTGCCAAGAGAGAGTTGTTTCTGAAACAATGCAGCTGAGCTGCAGAAGTCAGCTAGCATAGGAAGGTATTGGAAGAGAAATATACGTCCTGGCTCAGAACAGTTTATATTATTAAGAAAAGTTTTGCATTAGATGAAACATCACCAGTGAGCAATATGCACAAATATCATTAGGTAATTAGACAAGCATGGGACAGAGTGATGGTCAATTGTATCATAAGCATATTTTCATTGAGCCAAGGGACAAAGTCTTTCAGTGGCGCCTCCCGAATACAGTTGCATTTGCTATTCTGCTCAGTGAATTATAAAGCTGCTCAGGAGAGGCTGGAGCATTGCTACGCATCAGGTTCCCTAGGCAGGCAAATGTACCTGTCAGATAAATGATTTTTTGGTGTCAAGTATGTCTTGCTCTCATCTAATGAAGCCTTCTGCACCTAAACAGTGTCTGCAAAGAAAAATGGGAAAACCTTTTTTTAATATTCTTCGGACAAATGACAATGCTGATGGGCTTCAACTAGCAGTTACACGTTTTCTGTCTTAGAATTAGAAGGTCTTCTCTCGTCTGGGGGACAGATTGCCCCAAAGGGTCCTGAGTGTCTGTCCTGGGGGGTATTTTATGGACGGTAGACAAACAAACTCAGAACTGATACAGATGTACCTAAATGTTGTCTTTGATAATCATAGAATCATAGAATAGTTTGGGTTGGAAGGTCATCTAGTCCAACCCCCTGCAGTGAGCAGGGACATCTTAAACTAGATCAGGTTGCTCAGAGTCCTGTCCAGCCTCACCATGAATGTTTCCAGGGATGAGGCAACTACCACCTCTCTGGGCAACATGTTCCAGTGTTTCACCACCCTTATTGTAAAAAAATTCTTCCTTGTATCTAGTGTAAATATAATCTCTTTTAGTTTAAAGCTATTACCCCTTGTCCTATCGCTACAGGCCCTGCTAAAAAGTTTGTCCCTATCTTTCTCATAAGCCCCCTTTAAGTATTGAAAGGCTGCAATAAGGTCTCCCCGCAGACTTCTCTTCTCCAGGCTGAATAACCCAAACTCTATCAGCCTTTCTTCATAGGAGAGGTGTTCCATCCCACTGACCAGAGCAGAGTGGAGGGGCAGAATCATCTCCCTCGACCTGCTGTCCACACTTCTTTTGATGCAGCCAGAATACAGTTGACCTTCTACACTGCACGTGCACATTGTTGGCTCATGTCCAGCCTTTCATCCACCAGTACTCCCAAGTCCTTCTCCACAGGGCTGCTCTCAATCCCTTCATCCTCCAGCCTGTATTGATTCTGGGGGTTGCCCCAACCCAGGTGCAGGACCTTGCACTTGGCCTTGTTGAACCTCATGATGTTCACATGGGCCCACTTCTCCAGCTTGTCCAGTTCTCTTTGGATGACATCCCATCCCTCAGGCATGTCAACAGCACCACTCAGCTTGGTGTCATCTGCAAACTTTCTGAGAGTGCACTCGATCCCACTGTCTATGTCACTGATGAAGATATTAAACAGTACTGGTCCCAGTACGGACCCCTGAGAGACACCACTTGTCACCAGTCTCCGTCTGGACATTGAGCTGTTGACCACTATCCTCTGGATGTGGCCATCTGACCAAATCCTTATCCACTGAACAGTCCATCCCTCAAATCCATATCTCTCCAATTGAGAGAGAAGGATGCTGTGGGGGACTGTGTCAAAGGCCTTACAAAAGTCCAGATAGATGACATCCATAGCTCTTCCCTTGTCCACTGATGTAGTCACTCCATCATAGAATAACATGTGATAACAAATAATTGCTTGTTTACAATTTCCCATTTTCAGTTGGGGAACTCCCCTCCAAGCCTCAAACACTTACCTGATTTTTGGAGGGCTGCTTTTTACTTCTCCTGGTAAGAAAGCATTCATAATATTGCCCATCAAAATAGACTTCATCCCTACCTCTATTTTTACATCTTATTGCTAGTAGTTCTGATTTGAAATGCAGAATAATTGCATGCATGGATACAGTTTAAAAGCAACAGCCAAAGATGATTGCTTATTTCCAAATTGAAAACCACTCTGCTTCACACAGAATTTTGTACGTTTCTCTACTAATTTCAGATATTGCTCTGTTTTTCTCTACTGTGAGACATTACTGACTTTCACAAATGGCTCTTGAGTGTGAATGAATTTTGTAATGCCAAAACAAAAAAACGAACAAACCACCAAACAGTTTTGCTCACATGGATTTCAAGACCATAGGCAAGGGGTGGTTTGTGTTCAGACTGTGTGGCAAAGACATGTAGAACAGGCATGAATTCTTTTACACGTTACACCAACAGAGAAAGCCTAGATCTTCGAAGGTATTTTGGTACCATGAATTTCCCAAATTCATTTCAGGGTGGGGTCAAGGTTATAAAATAGTCCCACTGGCTGTGGTAGGTGAAATATCTGTACTCTTATTCGTCCTGAAAAGTATCCATCTCACATTTTCACAATGCCATGTGGCACAGCATGAAAGACGTTATCAACATTGTGTCAGAGTAATAATCTCCAAAGCAAGACTTTGATCCTTAATGGTGTAGGAGGAAGGTGGTGAATACTTCTCCAAGTCTAAGCTTAAAATAAACCCCCAAATAATCTGCCATAGCAGGATGGATTCGTAATGGATCCATAACTCTATTGTGACTACAGCCTTTGCCCACTGCCCCCAAATAGCCACTTTATTTCTCCTCAAAGCCCAAACTCTTCCCTGTCATGAAAGCCTTGAAAAATTCCCACTGCTTCATGTTGGAAAGACTCCATCCTTTTGCCTTTCTCTGGCTGATTTAACTGAGGACATTCTACTGATCATTACAAATGTTGTTTTGTCCTTTGCTGGCAAGAGCTACAGCAGTAAAAGTCCTAGCTAAACTCCATCAGCTTTCTTTGGGTTTGGAATCCATCTCCACCATTGGTGTGTTAGCTGTGAGTGATCCAGAATAGACAAAGACCAAGAACAATTTTATTGCACATTTCTATTTTCTCAAAACCAGGCTATATTGGACATATCACCTTGGAAAATATATCTGAAATCAACAGAGGTTTGCTATTTTCTTTGCACTTCAGAAAACACAGCTCATTGGATTCCTTGGGAAATGTATCTGAGTAAATAGTAAAGCCAAGATTCAGTGTGGTCAAATTAGAAGCAGCTGAAATATTAAACCCTAATTTCCAAGGTGGAAACTACAATAAGCAAAATACGTTACAACCGGTACTAAGAAGAAACTGGAATTAAAGAAGAGCCATGGTGCACTACAGTGGTAGAATAAAGGTGTTCTAGTTGCATTTTTGCACAAAACCCAAAATGCAAAATTCATACCGGAATCAGATTTTGGATATCTTTTCTTACAGTATGATTTTTCATTTCTTCATCTCCATCTTTCAGAAAACGGTCCTTGTCTTCCTAATTCTCTGCTACAACTGACTGCATCAAAATGTAGTTTGAAAGTGTCAGGATTTCCTAAGACCATGTGCCTGAGTACCCCACCTCCTGAGCTCCTTGTCAATAGCATGTTCTTATTAGCTTCATTTTTTTCTGACATTGAAAGAAGGCATTGATAGTGGAGGAACTGCATCTTCCTGTTTACTTGGTTCTGGTTTCAGGTTCTAGCAGCCCTCAGAGGAGGTTTTGGTGGTGGAGTTTGGTTGTTATTTCTTCCCCAGTGAAGGTTCTGGTCTTATATGGCCACAGGGCAAAAAGGGAAAGGCAAAACAGTTCCCTCACAGCCCAAACAACACAGATTAGAGTGACTATGCCAAAAAGAAACAGCTGGGGCCGTAAGTCAAATTCTTGTGAGCTACAAGGAGTTTTCTCTGCCACTGGTTAGCACTGCAGATATGAGAGGGTGACATGGGCACACCTTTTTCTCTTTGGAGATGGTGTTTGCTCCTCTAATTACAGCACCACAAAATGAGAATAAAACTTTCTATTACAAACAACTTTTCCAGCTTTTCTAGCTATAAACTGTGTGCTATGGGGCAGCATACTGTATGTTATGAGGTTACTTTCTTTCTTAGGCTTGGCAGGAACTCATAAAAGGAGCACCAACACTACTTTACTGTGTGATGCACAGTCCATGTAGAAGTCAGAAGCAATCTGCCTAAAGCTGAGAAAATCTCACTAAGCTAGTCAGATATAGAGGGATTTGGAAGGTCATAGATTTTCTGACAATCCGACTGTAACTGGACATACAGGAGTTAACATGTTTGAATTTATTTAACCTTTAAAACATGTGGGCTCCAAATGGAGCCTGTTTCCTATCCAAAAAGCCAGGCTTGAGAGCTTTCAAATCCCACTAGCATCACTACTGTCCAGAGACAATATGGCTGCATGAAAATGGTGTTGACAAATCTTGTGTTGATCTGTTTTTATTTAGAGTTAGAAATATCTCTAAAGAATGTGGAAAACACTTCTATGCATCCAAACTTCTTTAGCAGTTATTCATGTTGCCTCTCAGCTTAACTGCTTGGTTTCTGATCTCTTTACTGAGGGCCAGTAAGAAGAGAAAATTTTAAAATTTGCTGTACTCCTCCCAAATATGAGGATCACAGCATCCTTCACTGCCCATAGCTATCCTTCAGGTTCTATCTAAGCTATGATTGAGGAAATCACAGTCTCTATTGTGAATATTTCTTATTTGAGTGTTTTCATTGCCAAGATATCCTACACAATGGCTAGAAGTGCCATCACCTAGGTGCAGAAAGGCAAAGCCAACAGGAGAGCCGGCTCCATGAAGAGTTCAGGATTCTGCCCACAGAGACTGTTTTCACTCACCACACTACACAGCAACGGTGAAGTTATGCAGAGCAGGTGAGTGAAGGGCTGATGCCTGGGCATAGAGCACTTCATACTTTGAGGAGGGAACACTGGGAATTCAGTCTGCAAAGCGTAGGAGCAATGCAAGTCAAAAGATCAGATATGTTTTCTTACAAATACATGTATATTTACATGTAGATGTGACTGTCTCTTAACACTTGGACAAATTTCATTTGCAATGAAATACAATTCTATGCTATTATGCTATGTTATGCTCTTCTCTACATGGTCCCAAATGGTAATGGATGTCAGGGACATGCCCTGTCTGAAGTAGGCACAGTAACCAGGAGGCAAGTTAGGCTGCTATGCAGCCAAGTACCCTCTGAATGAAATAAGTGGTTTGGGTTGACTAAAATTATATTTTGATGTAATGAAGCTCTTCTCCATTAAAATAAATATCTTAAGTAGGTTTGTTTTGTTTTGTTTTGTTTTGTTTGGGGCTATTCTTAATTGTCTTGCACCTTGGCTTCAAGGAGCTCTCAGCACCTGCAGCAGAAAAGAGAGCCTTGCTCATAGCCACTCTCCACCCCACCCCACAGCTTCATGTTTTTCTACCTGATGTGATTTGTTTTATGAAAGTGCTAGCAGAGTTTAACACTTCATTAACGAATTCCACTTCTTCTTTAAGGAAACTTTTTTCCCCCTAAGTTCTCTCACTTCCTAATTAATCCCTCTGTCATTTTTTTCAGAGTGCCTCAGCCAGGGGAGTATAGTCTTTAATGAATTAAACAGCATCGTATTTTTCTCTTAGGGCTCCAGGTATATTGGTTATTTAATTCTGATGTGCGTTAATCTACTGCACCTTCCTTTTAGGCCAGACTCCTTATCTAGGAAGAACAACATTTGTTACTAACCAGACTAATGGTAATTTATGGAAGTACCTTAAGTGTTTCCACTCTTCTCTCTCCCAGCTCAGTAGTCATTTCTATATGTCCAGGTTGAATTGTAGCATTTTGATTCTTTTCTCTAAAAATAAATAAATAGATCAATTGCACACTCCAAAAACATTCAGTTTTTTTCCTTCATCTGTCTAAGCCATTTGACAGATTTTGTTGAGGATAGCACAGTGAGGAGATGGTAAACTGCAATGTGGGAAAGGAGGGCGGAAAAGGAAAACCCTGACATTGGCTTGGCTTCCAGAGAAAATGCAATATGGATCCGCTTCTTGTGTTTAATTTCCTTCATCCTGAAAGTTGAACTGGTGAACATCCCTCTTCAGTTATGCTCTGGAAAAGAAAAACACTTCACAGCAGTAGAGCTGAGGGGAATGGCAGCAAGGGAATATCACCTGATACCACCTGTGAAAGAGACGATGAGCTGGCAGAAGATGAGCGTGGAGAAAAGTGCAGGGTAAATTGAAACCTCTGCTTCTGTTGAGGTGTTTTGTTTGGTGTTTAATACTCTAATCCTCAAGCTCAGCTTTTGAAGGTACCTTATACCCTAATCACATGGGTTGCATAGAGAAGGAGGATTTCATAGGCTCTCAGCACTGAAAAGCCATATAGCAAAGAGGAAGGAAACACCTGTTATGTGATCATCTGGAAGTTATGGTTAGAAATATAGCAGGAAGGACTTGGAAACACATTTTTCTCCCTGAAAATAAAATGTGACCTTCCTGTCATTTCTCAAAGACTCTTTTTTATTATTTCTTTTTTTGTCCAGTTTAAGACCCCAACAAACGACTCATTCTCCATTTTCCACTAACATGAAGTCTGGAAACTCTCTAGGTTGATTTTTAACATAAATGTTCTACAGTTTATTGCAAAAGGCCTCAGTCTCCAGAATTTCATTATGACACTGAACATTCAGCACTTGTTCTAGTTACAAAACTTTTGGTTATATTTTCAGATCTATGGTTCCAAAGAATTACAACTGCTAATCTCTGTAAAGTAGAACTCACAAATGAAAAACTATTGGTTTCTATAACACTGATGCATTGGAATGTGATTAAAACAATCAGCTGAGAAAGACTGAGACTCAGTCTGATAGACTGACCCTCTTATTACTTCATTAATTGGCTGTCTGCTGTTTGCTACCATCTCCATTTTCAGGAGTTTAGGTATTAAATTCTAGGCAGATCCAAACCCCGCTCTGAGGTTAACTGAAACATGCCTCCGTGTAATGGCCATGCTATAAATTCACTGAAGATTCAGAACAGACTGATAGGACCAAAATTAGTTCAGCCTCCAAGCACTGAAGCCAAGGAGATTCCTGGAAGGGGTCTAATAATTATTACTATTCCCCTGTTGCTTACCACTCCTTCTGCCAGATGTTACTGCCCCCACAGCTCATACAGCAATATATCCTTTTTCTGGTCAGAATTAAATCAAACCACTATCAATTTCAGGCCTTAGGCTAAGCTGCAAGCATTTTTGCTGTCTCTGATTTAGGGACAGTACCCTTCAGAACCCAAAATGACTGTCAATGTTTTAAATTAGTCAATTATTCATAGAAAATAGTAAATAAATAGAATATAATAAATAAAATAGAAATAAATATTAATAGAAAAAATATATTAATTTTCTGTCAAATGAGGTTCAAGGAAACTGGAGCTATATATACTTATGCTTTTCTTGAGTCATTTTGCCAGATGTACCAATAACACAGAGCAAATTAAGTAATTTTAGAAGCAAAAGTCACTATACTTTGCCATAAAATTACACTTAGAATGGTAAGAGAAAATCATATTCTATCAACATATTTTCAATCAGTTTAACAAACTGGAAAACTCTTAAGCCAATGCCAGAAGGCTAATACAATAATTATTTTGGTATATGCTCCAAACCTCTGTAATTGCAACAGGAAAAAAAAAATCTCATCATTTCATGAAAATAAACAGTAACAACTACTTTTATTCAGAAATCTTGTAAAGGAAGCCAATAAACAGTATTTTATCTTTGGTTACAAAACACACCATATCCATGATGAAAATATGCTTACCATGAAAATAAACAACAAATAAAAATTATTGTATGATTGCCTTGTGTAAATAAAGAAAAATTATTTGTGTAGGTCTTATAAAGGAAAGAACAGGAAGTTTTTTTCCCCCAGAAATTATTAGCTACTTTGGATTACTTCAATTAGGATTCCCAGACTTGGATTTACCTTAAAGGACTTATGGTTTTCATAGGTCGAATCCTCAACAGAGTCTGGGTCGGGTACATCTGCTCTGAACGGTGTCTCAAGGAAGCTATAATATAGAATATTATTATATTATATTGCTATAATATTTATTAATATATTTTATATATTATTATATTCTAATATAATATTACTTTGCTATATATCTATATATTATGTATTGCTGTATTATCATATGTTATAATAATATGTAATATAATACAATATAATTTTGGCCAAATGTTTTGCAAACAGAGCAGAAACAACACACATCAAATTCCAGCAAGAATTTTGCTTTAGAGAAGAATACCTGAAGAGAGAGCTAGGATAAGGTAAAGAAGAGAACTGCAGAGTAATTCACCAGCCACACTATGAAGAGAGAGGTACTGTGGCTGCAATTAGCTGAGACTCTGGATCTCCACCAGAAGCTCAGGAGCTCTTAAGCTGGCCAAAATTGGGCAGAGCTGTGGTCCCCCAAGCCCTGTTTCCCATGCAGCAATCTGGTAAGGTTCGCAGTAGCTCTCTGCTTGAATCCTTGCTTTGCTGCATGTGGGGCAAACATGTCCGTGAGCAATTTCTGTGCTGTTCCTGAGCAGGTGGGAATAGGCATCAACATTTCTGTTTGGTTGTTGAACCCTGGAGGTCTTTGCCACCTTATGTAAGGCTTCTGGTTGCTGTCACGGAAAAGCACTGGTGATACAAATGAGATCAGGGGAGAAAATACCTGTATTGCAGTTTTTGCGAGGAATTAAAAACAAACATAAAAATCAAAGACTTTCATTTTGTGGGCATGGCCTCAAAGCAGTGAGTCAGCAGAACAGGATGCAAAGGTGTTGTAAAAAAATCTGGGATAAGTTGCTTACAGAAAAGAAATCCACTTCAAACACATGAAGAGGAGCATTGTGTCCAAGCTGCCTTCCCTTTGCCTGAACCCACCTGGGCCTTTGGAGGTGGAGTCCTTTCCTCGCCTGGACTCCTGTTCCCAACAAGCCAACCAGGGACACAGGAAGCGTATATTCTACATGCTGGAGATGGTTAGGTTAGGATCCGAGCTCTACAGCTGTACTCAACATGTTGAGTACAGTTAGGAGAAAAAAGAGGCTTGGATAGCAGCACTGCACCTGAGGTGAAAGTCACGTCTTAGAGGAACTCAAAGCTTCATTAAAATGAAGCAGAGTGAGCAGATTCCCAACTCATTTGAACATACATTAGAGCAGGGAGCACCATTAGCTACAGGATGGCTGGACTGATGTACACCGCCTAACACAGTACAGTGTAGACAACTGGCAGGAGCTAAATCAGAGCTGGGTGCAGAGCTGGAAACCCATCCTGTCAACTCATCAAAACTGCTTTCATGTCACACAGGTAACTGACATCAGCTCAAACAAGAGTTAAGGTTATGATTCACGAACAAGACCACTTGTCTTTGAACGCCAGCAGTTGTTTCCATCCCCACCGACCCATATGTGGGTGTATAGTGCCAGCTAGTCCCTGCGGCAAAAGTGGGAGCTTCTAAAAATCAGTGGGACAGATAGGAAAGGGCAGGAAAAGCAAGGTAAGCTATCTTTGCTCAGAATACTCAGAGCCCTGACTCCTGCGGTGGAGCCGTACTGTGCCACACAAGCACATAAAGCAGCCAGCGGTGGCCTCCAGCCCTTGGCACCAGCTCACCTGCAGGCTACAGATGTTTGGTGGCTGCTGCTGAGATGGGCAGGGAGGTAGAGCCTGGTACCACCTCCCTTGGCCCCAATATCTCCTGCTTCAGAGACGGGGCTAACAGAAGAGGGGGAAACCATTTGGTCTTTCACCCTGTGGGCTGTGAAGCTCTCTGGAGTGAGAAGGATCCCGCTGGGGAGTTAGTGAGGTTTTGAAGCCTGTTGTGCCACCTGAGCAAAGGTGCTTAAATCTAAGGTTTCAAGGAGTTAGTAATAAAAGGAATGGGCTCTCTGGATTAACTAAACAATACTTAATACTTCAAATCTCATCCTGCTGTTGCAGGTCTTTGCAACTTTATTTAATACAAGAAACACATACCATCTGTTGTCTGACAGCAGATAAGAGACATCTGTGAGGTGTAACGTCCCCACAGGATCCCAGCAGTTTTACCTGAAATCTCCAGAGATCTCTTGGATACACCTCGGACAAATATCTCCTCATAAACCTGACAGGGTTTTTGGAGCCAGCGACACAGAGGGCGTTTGATGCAGCAGTGCGAGTAGAAAACCAGATGGATGAAATGATCAAATTGTCAGTGCAGTTTTCTGTTTCAGACACTGCAAGAACACCCATGTGCAGATGCTGCCACAAAGCATACTCTACCCTGTCCTCAGCAGAACAAGTTTAAATCTGCTTTTATAATAATCTGATTTTCTTTTTAGCAAAGAGAAGCAGCACCTCTGCACCAGTAAAAAATCTTCTGAGGTTATTTAACATTACTTCAAGAGCTCAATTATTCAAGAAAATTTTGACAATTTTTCTCTTGCCTTTAAGACAAATGAACAAGTAATCCCTCAAGATAGACAGAATAAAAGCAGATGGCTAGGCAAAGAGAAACATACACTTTTGGAAGTTTCATTTGGCCAGACACTGAGAGGACTTAAGAGTGATGGGAACGCCAGTGTCTTATAAAGTAGAATTGCCCCTCTCCTTGCAACACCCTTGCCTTCAAAAATCCACTAGGTTCAGCACCAAATATTAGTGCTAGTGTTAGAAAAAATAACAATAATGAGAGTTCTTTAACTGGCATGCTGAAGCTCTTGCTTTGCCATTTCATTCCCAGAGCGGTGGTGACTGTAACTAAAACACCAGGCACCACAAGGCTCACACAAGCAGTGTGGTCCCTGGTCTGGCTGCTTCTGCGGCAGCATCCCCTGGTGTTTTCTTCTGACCTGTGATCTGCTTGCATATAGTAGGGCCATTTTCAGCCTCTGCTATCGTCAGGACCACAGGTTTACCTATAAGCGAAGGGGTGCAGGAGCAGAGGCACCAGAGTGGGGTGGGACAAAAGGACCAAGTGAGGAGGACTCCGGCAAAAGGGGGTAAAATTCCTTTTTATTTCAGCTTCATATGCAATGGCCCATTCCTTTCCTATGCTCTTATAGCTTACTCCAGAGGATAACATATCTTCTGGTGCCTATGTGAGAAGCACACCACGCTGGGACAAACAGCCTTAATAACTATTCCGTAACCAACAGGATAAACAAAAACAGAAGGGCATTTTAAGGACAAGTTATTGTTTTCCCTGAAGCTTTGCAAATTTGATACGCTTCACAAAAGTTACCAAGAAAAGGGAAAGTTTACTGTCTTTGGATCATTTATAGACAAACTTGATGACAAGGTGTAGGAAAAATGTTTCTGTTTTCTGACTCTGCAGTCAGCCAAGTGGACAGGCCCTTAGGAGTGAAACACTCTACAAGTACAGAACTACATTGCTTTTGGATCTAATACATCCTTAGGCAAAAATCAGCTCTCCATTTTTCCACTGCCTTCAAAGGACATATTGACAGGCAGAATGTGGCAATTTCAATTAATAGGGTGAGGAAAAATACTGTCGATTTTGTGTCCAAGAAATTTTCCCGAATGGCTCTGTTACTCAATCAGTGAAGAATATTATTTCAGATAGTGGTACAAAGGCCTGGTATGTTCACCAGCTCTGATCAAGATCGATGGCTCTAGCAACAAACAGCACAAGTGGACACCTTCCAGCTTCCCAAGCTGTTTAAACCCTGTGAAGGCTGTTTCCTTGGTGCAGCAAGACTCTTTCTTGCTGTAAGGAAAAAATGACACAGCTACAATCTTCAAGCTAAATAACATATTTTATTTACCTAGAGAAAAGGTAGCTGATGAAAAAGACTCCAATAACCTTAATTCCTCCTTTGAACACCCACCCCGTTCAGTTCTTCGTTCAATATGAAGACCTGAAGTCACAGGCTTGAAAACTGACCTGGCCATAGAAAGAAGGTGCTAATTTAAAACGAATTAAAATAAAATAGTTTTGTTCAGATAAATAATATAGTGGCCATTAAACACTCAATTTCTTTTCCTGTTTGAAGTTTAGCTGAGCACTTTCCCAAGTGTTTCATTGAAGTGAGGCCCTAATTATTTTTCAAAATCCAGTGGTTGTACTCTAAAATGTACTAACTTTCCCCGCCTAGAGGCAAATGAAATCTTGTTCATGTCCTGAAGTCTTTACTTAGTCCAAGGAGCCACTAAGTTCTCCCTGACTTCAGCAGTGACATTAAATTGAGGATACACGTAGCGGGACTTTTCGGATTTGACCTTTTGCAGGCTTCTGTGGCCTTTGGGCATGGGCTGCAGTCCTTATGGTTCATGAAATATGTTCCCTAAAGTTAACAGAAAAAAGACTTAATAAACAGACAAAGGAAAGACCTCTGGAATTGTCCAAAGACTCCTCCAGGAAATCTTGAGGGACTCTGCTAAAAATATGGAGCTTTTTTATAGGGGTCTCAATCTCGTGAAATATTTTTTTTCATCATCTTATTGTCACAAGATATTTGGTGAAATGAGAGACTATTTTACTTCATCCATCTGATATCTGCAGAGCAGAAATGCTATATAACAATAAGGAAAAATAAATCATGCAACAATCTTCCAGAAGTGCTTAGCCCAGCAAATATTTTTCTTATAAAAATAGGTTAAAAGACTGAAGTTTGATGTAAAAAGCAATATTTCCTAATTTCATTTTCTCACCATATTTTGAAAGGCTTGGGAAAAATAATTTGTTTTAAAATGTAGGGGGAAATATATCTCAGGTGATTCTAATTTGTTAGAAGAAATCTTTCACTGTTCCCTCTATCTCAGGGCAAACGAATGCATTTTCTAATTTTCCATTAGATCTGCCTTCCTCTTATCGGTTTCATCACTTAAACTGGGAACATCTTAAAGATGATGATTATTTGCTTATAACTGTTTCCTCCTGAAGGTTGCTGTTTGACAGGAGACCCACTGTAGGTTGGACTTCTCTAATGCAGCAAGTTCATTCCTGTGCTTGCACATGGACAGAGGAAAGAAGCTGTCTACACTATTCCCTGCCTGTCAGGGCTGATACAGGACGCCCTTACTGCATGCCTGCCTCAGCTATGAAATCAAATTTTGTGCCCTTATTTGCAATGAACCATGCCCAAATCAGCAGCAGCCCCATCTGCGAAGGCAGCAAGAGTTTGGGGCCAAGGTGTGCCTCACCCCGGTCACTCAGGTGCTGCATCCTCCCTGCCAACAGCTCCCCCCAACCTGACATTTATTTGGCCACCTACCTCTGTGCATTAAGCAGCACATCCCAGGGCACAGGTCGACAGGTTACTGAGGAAGTAACTGTAAGACCTGGCAAATGCAATGTACTGTCTTGTCAGAAATAAATTGTACTTGTTGTGCATCACTCCTCTGTATGCAGAAGTGGCTGTTACTGTCTCACAGTAATTATGACCTTACATGTGGCCACATGACTGGGCATTTTATCAGTATTTTAATGCATATTCAAATAAAAATGCTGCCTTGAAAATTCCCCAAAGTCAGCCCCAGCTTTCACCAATATGCAATCCAGGAAAGTCTTTCATGGCAGCAAAAGTGACAGTCAGGGCTCTTCACTCATCCTACCCAATCTGTCCCCCATGGCTCCCAGGCAAGCACAATGCTCGCTTTTTTGTAGCTGATTTACCACAGCCATCAGAGAATCACAGACTGCATATAGACAACAGCAAATCATTGCCTAATTTTGTCCTTGTCATTTTGCAGTGTGTATAGTCTGATGCCCACCAACTCTTTAAAACTCATTTTCCTAAGCATATTTTCACAAATATTGAAGACAGCCTGCGAGTTTACGATCATTACTCATTTTTTCCTAATGCTTGCCTCTCACAAACCAAATGAAGTGTGGCAACACAGAGCAGGCAGTGTCTAGTCTGATAGATTTCTTATATATATTTACATCTCAAACACAACAGTGAAACTTGAAAAAAACCCAACCATTCAAGGTGATGGTCCTTTACACAGAACAATAATCCATCATTTCTTGCTGGAGTAAATAAAACTCCTCCACTCAGAGAATCTTACCAATTTACGTCATCCTTCTAGCTATGCAAGAGACATATCTGAGATTTATCTTCTCCTCACTTTAGCTCCCTGTTCACTTTATTTGGTATCTAGTCTGTTAAACACCTAAATTTCATTCACAGTCAGTGAACAGAGAGTGAAGTGACATTTCTAGAGGTTATTCATGGCCCCTGACTTCACATGGCTAAAGTTAGAGGACAACAACTTTGCTCTTATATTTAAATTTTTATTTTTTTAAATTACAGGGAGGTCAGCATTCATCCCCTCACTCCCTTTGAAAGCATCAGCCTCAGTTTATATCCTGTGGTTTAAGAATTTCTACTAAATCTCATTACAGTCCACAGAAGTGTAGTTTATCAAATAACTTTATTTTAATAAAGCAAGCTTACTGGCTATGCACCTACCCCTCTTTCCATGGACACATCAAGGCAGATCATTTGCTCCTAAGTCCGTGCCTCCTTCAGCTATGTCTTATCCTGAAAAGTTACAGTCTCCCACTCTCTCTTTCTTTCATCTGCTTCCAGGTTGCCATCATTGCATCTGTTCTGGGTGTCTTCTTGCGTTTCTCACCCTTTCTCTACTTCTTGTGCCACTTCTGTACACACACTGATAAACACAGAGCAAAAGAAACCAAAATACAAATTACTTTTATATTCAATGTCAGGTCCCTAAAGCAATCTGTTCAGTCAGCTGCCTGAGCTCCTGCTTAAATCTGCATGAAGCTAAGCTTCCCATTTTTACAGCTATTGCTAAACAAGGAAGCATTTAACGGTCCCATCATTTGTCATAGAAGTCATTTGTCACATCCAGCAGCTTCAGTGAAGTGATTTAAATCATTATCCTACAGTAAAATAGTATTTTTTAAAAAGAGTTTCTGAACAAAATGGAAGACATAAAGGGATATAAAAAGTGATAGTGAGCATATGTTACTTTTTAACTGGGCATACAAACATAGGAGTCTATGTTCAGTACCATATATATTTTGTTCAGCTAAAAACCACAACATCCCAAAATAGCATTTTAATGGTTGGCCCATGAAAACAGCAGTCATCAAAGACGACAGTAGTTTACAGATACTAGTGGATTAAAAACCTCATTGTCAAAGCAATTTTGCAGAAGTATCTGTATTTTCTGTAAAACCTCCTGTTTGCTTAAAGCCCAAAACTGAGGTCTAGAAAAAGAAAGCAAGGGTATTGTTCATCACACAAGTCATATGTAGCACTGAGTTAGATGCCCTGGTATACCCTAGCCGGCTGCTGCCCCTCCAGAAAGGTACGGATTTTCTGCAGATGCCGCATCCTCCCTGCCAGCCCCAGTCAGACATCTCAGACACATTGCGCCTCTGGGGTAACACAGACTCCTCTGATGAGACATCTGATTCATGCCTTTTCAGTCATACTGCTTTTTTTCTTTTCTATGTGCAATTACTATTTTACACTAGGCACAGAACAGGAGAAAACACAAAGATGGCCATTTGGAAATTGGCCAACATGGAGAGGACAGCTGGCATTGTGGGCAGAGTATAGGCCATGGTGAACTACTTGGGCTCAGAGTGAAGAAAGACAATTCAGATTTGACGTGATAGAGGACTGGGCAGCAGCAAAGGACAAAGACCCTCCATGCAACTCATGGCATATAACTTTTGTTACCAGAGGTATTGTCCAGGAGAGCTGTGTAGGTCTCATTTTGCACATACCCTGTCCTGACTCATGTAGCTGTGCTGACTGAAGTCTGCAGTGAGGACACAGCTTACAGAACAGACAAGGCAGGCAGTTTCCTGGAGAACTCGGTTGAAAGGATAAACAGATTTCATGAAAAAACCCACTGCTGATGTGTTTTGATACAGGCTAGCATGGTTACAAACTTCATTGGCAGCCCAATTGTAGGCTGCGTGTTGTGATAAGTATTCTCTTGGACATATCTACATGCACTAGTTTTCACACTAGGTTGGTGCTCACTGCTGAGAAGCATAGCAGTAACCTATAGAAACACTGCAAAACTGGAGTGAATCCAATGCTGCGGTGGGTAAGGTGGGGAGCCACGAGCTAACGCAGTGCCTGAGAGCCAGCAATCCTTGCCAGCTTTCATAACACAAACCACTAGTGATTTATGTAGAAGTTTTCTAAAAGTATTTTTCCCCAATATTTAATCATAATGTAGCCCTGAGGTTTCAAAAGCATGCAAAACTCTTGGAAAAGGCACTTCCCCTCTTTGAATATTTTCACTTCGAGTAGCTAAATACTTATCTATCAGGCTATTTAATCTAATACTTCAAGGGCAGTTTTGTAAGGGTTGTGTATAATTGGTAGTTCTTAATGTTACTAATAAGCTTACTTTAACATGTAACACCCTGGATATTGTTTAGCTCATGGTATGTATTAACAGTTAACTATAATGTCTAGTTACTTCTGCTCTCACCAATTTATACCTATAAAACATACAAATGAATTTGAACCAGACATTTTTCAATTTTTCAGCTAGAAGTGACTCACTTTCAACCCAGACGGCCCCTTACCAACCTTACTTTTCAGCAAGTTGTAAGTTGAGAGAACAACATCTTAAAATATCAAAATCGCAAATATGTAACTCATAACTTCCTCTGAAGTTTCAAGTCTGGCAAGAAATTTTCATTTGATGGGCAAGATAGCAAAGAGAAGTGCTCCACATTTTCCTTGAGCGGGTGCTTCTAATCCACTGGTGGACTCCTTGGTGCATACCAAAAAAGATCACCCTTGTAAAATGGCTTTGGTATTGGTTGGAGAGGGAGAAAGAAGAAGCAGAAGAGGTTGGTTGGGCTTTTCTTGGAAAAAAAGAGTTTTTAGGAAGGTAACAGACTTTGTAAGCAACCCTGCAAACCACACTGAAACAAGTTAGGAGAGTACCCCAAAGTACCATTATAGAAAAAGCTAGTAGCTGCTTTTCAGGGATATAAAAGATAAGTTTTGTGGACCAAATATGAGTGTTTGAAGTACATTCACAAAATACAACCAAATACAACCAGAAATCCCATTTTAGAGTCAAGGGCACAACTATGATTTTTTTAAATAAGACTTCATTCAGAATCCAGACCATAGAATTACATCAATTTTTTTAATGCAACAAGACAACAAACTCTTGAGACAAGAGACAATAAGCGTGCTTTGGGAAAGGCAACCAATCTTGCTGTAGTGGGAAAATGTGGCATATCTGTTAATGTTCTGACAGCTCATACACTCAGAGGTCTTGTACTTCTCTGTCAACAAGTAGGCATACAAATTCTGGATGCAGAATGATGGAAGAATCTGTTGGTCTCTGGGGTAATGAGGGGTTTCAGGGAATACTTTTGAGAGGGCGGATGATTTTCTGTCAGAAACATATTCCCACTGGGTCTACTTCTCCTCTTCTGTATATTCCTCAGAGGGATTAGTACATCGCCAAGAACTCTGAAGAAGCCAAAGTATTAAAGACAGACTTAAAATGCCCACATTGGTCACTAAATTTAGGTATCATCAGTCTTAAAGGAAGGCACATGGTTCTTGCAAAGTGATTCTAACCATGAATAACACCAGCAGAGAAAGGAGAAGCCTCTAAAAGGGCATACAGGAAAGTAATGTTGGGTACTAGGCAGCTGTTGGCACAATCCTCTCTGAATAACCACCCTTTCACCATTTGGTGCTGCCCATTTGGGATCTCTTCTGATGGTAGACCTGACCTGAGCTGACTGGCTGCCCTGGAGTTCAGCCTGGCTTTGCCTTTTGCAAGAAATACCCTAAAGGCCTGAGCTTTCTGACTGAAACTGAGAGAACAAGAGAAAGACAGATAGTCTGGAAATGCTTATGTTGGAAAGGGAATTACTAAAAAGATGTCTGATGAAAATATTTAAGGTGTTGAGCAACAGAAAAATTTAATCAGGATTTCCATTCTTGTCTGAAAATGCAAGAGCATCGAAAGGCAGAATATTCAAACCCATTTAAAAGAATACTTTTTCACATTTATTTAACCAAAACTTTGGGACCCCTTACCATACTGATGCCAAAAATTTGAAAAAATAAAAAAATAATTGTGCATTTACAGAGATAGTACAATATCAGAGTTTCAGTAGTTAATATTAAGTAATTTTCAAAGAAAAATTAAATCCGTGAATATTACTTCACATTAACATAGGCAAACTTTTCCTACATGTGAGGATGTGGCACTCCTCTCAGAAATAGGGTATGTGTGAATTGTACCAAATGAGTCTGTATGAATACCCTTCATTCCGCATCAGGAAACCAATGCCTATATTTCCATTTCACTTCAGGCACCATGACATTATTTTCTTGATGTGGGGACATTTTTCCTTTTAACAAGTCCCAGACATGGAAAGCAACAACAAAGTTTCTCTGGAAGCGTCCCAGAAAACAGCAGACACATCTTTGGTTAGTTGACCTAGAAGCCTCATTCATTTTCTCCATCTTTCTCAGCTCCTTGACGAGAAAGATCTGAGTCTGCCAGTGCTCTCAAGGAGCTTTTGACAGTTGTTTGACTCAAAATTTGGCTGCATTGTCAAGATGTTTCTTCCAGCCCTCACGGGTTCATGTTTCATAATCATAGCACAAGACAATCTTCAAAGACACACAAATCTGCAAACACAAACCAAATTTCCATGCAACTTTCATCCCAAGGAAAGCCTCAGCTCCAATAGCATGAGCCCTTAGATTTCTAATTTTGTTAATCAGTTGCTAACATCTTCAGGTCTGAGCCAAAATAATTCATGTCCCCAGAGAATGGCCCCACAATGACAGTAGTAGTGTTTGGAGCAGCAGTGCTGCAATTTTGCTAACACTTGGAAAAGCATGCCAGAACAGAGCAGACAAAGCCTATGGATCCATAAAAGACTGAGTTTATAGTGAATACACAAATTAAGTCTGGTATAAGTTATGACTTTTATCACTCATGCAATTTCTTCATTCCATTTTTTCCACTAACATTTATAACAACTATGAATTTTATGACTCTTAAAAATTGTCAATTATTTTTATTGCAGTATGTTTAAAATTCAAAAGTTTTGATACTGACAGAAGTATTTCTATATGCAATATGAATCTCAGTATCTGCAAAACTGTGAGCATTGTAGTGTTCTAAGTACACATCGTGTAATTCTTTGGATGACTACATTAACATTTCTTCAGGTATAATAACATATTAAATAAGTAAGGAATATATTAATATTATTACTATTAGTAAGAAAAGAAAGCATCAATTATAAAACATGCTACAGTTCTTTGGGCTCCACTTTAAGCACCTAAGTTCAAACTGAAAAGCCATCTGGTCCTGAAGATACATCATGACTATATGCCACATTTTTGGCAGCAAATTATTTTAGGAGCTTAAACTTCTTCAAATAGTTATGTGTACATTGTACAGCAACCCAGTAGCTAGAACAGCAAACTTTCCCAACCCTTCAGGGCTGTGAATTACACAGGTCAGAAGGACGTCTAAAAGTTAAAGCCTGTGGTCATGATCTTACATCCACATTGTCCATCTAGCTCTGGATAATTTATTCCAATTGAAAAGACAAGATTTTTATATTTAATTTTGAAATAGGAAGTCTGCCACCAGTTTCTGTTTTACTGACGACAGTAGGGTTTCTGATGCTGATTTAGCAGGGATGGAAGCAGACCAAAAACTCCAGACTCAAAGCCCGTTAAAGCCAAAGGAAAAACTCCTGTTGACTTATTGAAATTTAGACCTGATCCTTAATCATTCACCTTCACTGATTCCTGAACATGGGTTATGGGCAAAACTGATTGTTTTGGACAAGTTCACTTTACTTTTGTGCTGAGTCTATAGTTAGTACTTCAGAACTAGATGTTTTTTATTATTATTTAGATTGTTCAGAGTGATGTCATTTACCTTCAGTTTTATGCTAAATGTAGTTAAAGTCTCTTTGTTTGATCTGCAATTTGACAGCTGCTATTTAAGCAAAACTGAGTGAAAAATGTTCAACCTGGTATTAGAGACACCTACAGATAAGCATTCCAAAATCTCCTTGAAAATAAAGAGATGTGATGCACATGCAGCAAACTCAGTTAGATGACAGGAAGTTCATTACTGAAATTATGATCCAAGTTGCCACAGAAAAGCAGTGCATGTTTACAGAAGGAACACGCAGATGTTTCATTTGCTGGGCTAATCTCACCCATAATTACACCCTGAGGCTCCAGGGCCTCATTCTTCTTGTTGACTGATAAAATAGATAAGGAAAGTTTTAAGACAACTTCAACTTCCAGATGTGAAATGAAAAGTTTTTAACAGTGTCCATGAATGGCAGACTGTGAATGACAACGAGCAATGTAAAGGGAAGGATGCACTGGATATGAAGGATGAGATGAAAAATGGCCATGTTTTGCAGAAATTAGCTCTCTAACTCCTAGCTAAATTGAACAAGGTTACATTTCTATATCTGGGAAATGACCTTAGAAAATTGTTATCAAAATGCAGTGTGTGAGTCCATTCCCCATGGTAAGCACTTTAATGGAATCTACTATTAGAGGATTGTGACGCCACTTGCTCTCATCGTGACTTCACAGGATCTATCTACACCCAATTTTTACCCACGATGGGTTCATCCAGGTCTTTCCTTGTGTACTACCTCCTGCTACTACATTAGGAACCCTGCCTGACAACCAGGGGCCAGCAGCAGCACGTGCATGTTTGAGTCCTTGGTTTGAAGCAGGTTGAAGAGGGACTTGCTCCCACCTGACCAGGGAGCTGCTATCTGTTCTGCAGGGGTGGTCTCTGATAAACTGAAAAAACTGTATGCTTCTGTATACAATGAATATTTATATGTGAGTCTTTTAATACATGCAACACACTCTTGCCCTTGTCCTTCATGAATGGGAAAACTGGGATTAGGTGCATAATACCAGCAGAGGTCCACAGCAATAAGAAAAGGACAGCACAGGCTGGCCCCAGTGTTTACCAGCTGAGTCCCACTCTTTCAGGACATTTCACTCCTGCCTGGCCTGTGGGGCTGTGGGGCTCTGGGGCGTCCTGTATGCACTACGTGGCATTATACAGATAAAACCCACAATACAGGACTAGGCAAGATGCTCTGCCCAGCAGTGCCTAAGATCTAGGCCACTGCCTCTGCCCTTGCTCAGTTTTGCCTCCTTGACTCATGCTAGTTCACTGTTTTACCTGTGTTTAATATAGTAGTGCTTTATATTGCCAACATATTTTGCATTGAAGGCTTCTGAAGATCAATCATTAGATAACATTTTCTCACTTAAGCTATATCCTGATTCAGCAAATTACCTAAACAAACACCTGAAGTTAATGGCTTGAATGGTCCCACTTCTTTCAGCACAAAGTAAAAAGACTTGAAGCATACACTTCAGTGCTTTGCAGTTAAGTGCAAATGAATTTCACAAGTGCTGCTCTGCTGGTGGACATCGGAGCCACTCCTTTTTACATTGAACATTTTTTTTCATACAATGGAAAGAGAAAAATATACTCTTATAATAATATAATAAGGGAAACAGTATGATATGAAACATTCAAATTTTATACAAATGTATGCACTTGGAGCACTTCTGCACAAAGCATCAAAAAACAGTTTGGAACTACTTTATATTTCTGAATTTTTGTCTTACAAGGAACCATATTTTTATTTGAGAGTATGAAGCTATGTTGACTTTAAGATAAGGAAGGTTTCTGGGGGCTTTATATTCCCACAAATCTGCTGGTTTGGGGTTCTTTTGTTTGATGTCTTTGCCACACCTGAGCTCCCAGGGTTAGTTTCTCTCTCCAGAGCTCCATGGGAGGTTCCAGTCTGAAACCCAACAAGAGTCACATTGCTAGCAGAAACATAAAACATTCTACAGTCTTTCTGTTCCCAACTTATCAGGGAAATGGAAACAAAAGGGTAAGCATCCCTTTACATGCAGATAATGAATCAATCTATCTGCTTCACAGCAGTGACTAGTACAGCAGAGAGGGAAATAGGAATCAGCTGTAAGACAGCAGTGTTCACAAGAGCTTGATCTGGGCCTATTACTCTTCCGTTGTATGAACTCTCTGTGTTCCTCCCCTTAGTGAAACAGGGAGCAGAACCTGGCTCCTACAGTCAAAGGCAAAGGCTTTGAGGATGTAAGGGTTTAAGATTTGATGTGGATCTCTCCATTGACTCAATGTATTTTGGATCAACCACTCAGCAATGATTATCTAAAATGCAACAGACATGAAGAATTAATCATATTCATGGAATTGGACCTGTTTAGGTAGTTAGCATTCAGCTTACACATATAAATAATCATCTTTGAAAGAAATGTAGCAGTAGCCTATAGAATTATGCACTTTACTATATACATAGAAATTTACTCTCAAATTTCAGACTGATTTGGAATTAAATTACAAGAGGATGGATGCTGTCAACCTGTGCCTGAAAAAGGAAAAAAAATCTGCACCTGAAATAGGCAAATAACACCTAGGTGCAGAGGTTGCACTATACTGAAGGTCACTCCTAGAAAATTGCTTCATACCAACCTCCTCCAAACCTGAATGGCCCCTGCTGCTGGAGCAAAATGGAAACCTAATGAACATGTCATGGCAATGTTCCAATTTCCAGCGGCACTGGCTGCAAATTTTCACATCAACAGATTCTCTCCTTGACTGAATTCCCAACAATGCTGAGGAATCAACCAAGATATGAAAACTGGGATATTTCAAGACCTCTTTCTTCAACCAGCCCTGGTCACTTGAACATTCAGAGTCCATTCTTTATCAAAACTCGATGTTGCTGTGAGAAAAATGGCCTAAATACAAAAGCATTGCTATTTCTCTCAGAAAGCTTTGGGGACAGTGAATCTAAATGTTGGTAAAAGCTAGCAAAAATGCAACACTATTTCTGTGGCAGATTTTGAAGGTAAAAGGTAAAATCACAAGTATCTGGAATTCATGAGCCTGGAACTGATTGATTTTCTCTGCTCAAAGGGACTGCTTACCATGTCTGATATGTGAGTACAGAGATGGTTGCACAGACTCCAGAGTATGCCATTCTTATTCGTCTAACAACTAATTATCCTTCAATATATCATGCACAATTAAAAAAAACCTTGACATCTATAAAAACTAGTCAGCCGATTCATTGTGGTCTGCCTGAAGGTCATAGTTGGATCTGTCTAAGCCTTTCAACATAGCTTCTGACAAAGCCAAGGTACTACACTAAGACTGAGCAACAGAGTCCAGATAATATAAGCCAGTAAATGTGATTTTTGCCATTACTAGTCCCAGGCTTTATATTGGACTAAAATTGCATAACCTGAGGCACTGGCTTGGGTGGGGTTGATTTTAGCTGTTTAACTGTGACAGCAACTGTCTAACATCTGGTACCTGTTGCCTAAGCTTGTTTTGGTTTAGTTAAAATTTATAGTTTAACAAGTAAATCAATTTAGGAACAACTCCACATTCTTGGTCATCCAGAAGTTTTACTGATGGTTTCAGAAAATGTGTGTGGAAGGATGACAGGTCTGAGCCAGTCCTCTTTCACAGTCATGGAAGAGTCATTGAAGAGTAACATGTAGTTTAATTCACACGGAGTCATTTTGATTTACACAGGGTTGCCAGTGATCTCCTGGAGATGTGTATATATTACAAATCTTGTGCATGTTAAGTCCAGCACCTTCAAGAAGCTGGGGACCTCCAACTCAAACTTGGTGTAAGTAGAAACAAGACTGGCAACTTGCTAGATTGCTGGCATAGTAACTGACTTCTGCTTAACACCTGCCTCCCTCCGTCCTCTGGCAGTATAGGAGCCCTCTGTGTGCACATTGGAGCCAGATGCCTCCATGCAGCTTGTGGTCTAAACTGGGAGCCTGAAGCAGGGGACTGTTAGGAGCCAGGAACTGAAAAGAAGCAGGTATTGCAATTCACTGAGCTGCTATATTCTTGCTAGAAAATAATGTGTCTGTTCATGTTGAATGTAACCCGAGGGGCAGATGAGATACATCTGGTCAATTTATGTCCAGATACCTCTTCTGCAGAGTTTCACTGTCATATTTCAACAAGTCACTGTCCCTGTCTGGTTTGAGAGAAAGCACCATTGATTCATTTTTTTTCTCCCTGTTCAAACATTTAATCACTTTAACTCCTCCTTATCCAGACATAATATGTTTTGATTCTCAGAACATTGTTCGGTGAAATGAGATGTAAATTCCTTGATGATTTATTCTATTAAGTTGCATGCATGCAGGTATAATTTCTGAATTAAACTGTGGATTTTATCTCTTTTGGTGGGACTTTGGGTTTTCAGGTTTTTTCCTATTTTTGGTGTGGTTAATTTTTAAGATTTAAACACTTGAGCTTTTTAAATAGCTGGTAAGAAAATGAGTAAAATCAGCTGGCATGACATTATTATTCTTCTTTCACAAGCAGAAGAATCAATTCCAGGGCAGCTTTTAGGTCATTAGACTCTATGTTTGACTGTCCTCAGGAGCTGCATAGTGAAGCTCTTCATGGTATAAGTCATGTACGCAACTGAGCTGAGCAGCTAGCAAGCGACTGGATGGGTCTTCTAAAGGTAATAAATAGACCTTCTGCCTAATTGAAGAATTGTGTGGTTTCCTATAATACTCAGGAATCCCTATAGCACTATTAAAAGTACTGTTCAGTGTGGCTTAAAATAGGCAGAACTATTAGCTCAACTCATGAAGTCCCTGTAGAGCAAATTTAGCCATGGCCAAATCTTCCAGGCATTCCCCACTATGTCAGAAAATCTGGTTATATCCAGAACAAGGAGGTGCTGATGAGGGATCCCTGCTCCACTCACCACTATTAGTTCCTGAAAGATTTAACTCAGAGACGGTCACTTAGCTGCTTGTTCTCAGTGTAGCCCCCATTAAATTAAAATCCTAAGAGGAGCTAAATATTGTATAACAAATAATATATGTAGATCAAGAGACAGTACCAAGCGCCTAAGAAGCTCACAGCAGAGAATGTCTTGGCACATTAGAAAACCCAACAACTATCGTATTCTTTTAAACCTTCAATTAAAATTAAAAAAAGCTCTGAAAGTAAAAATGAAATATAAGACCTAAAAATATGGAAAATGGCTTTAAAATAACAAAAATAAAAATAAAATAAAATAAAATCACAAAACTAAAGAAACAAAAGCAGGAATTTGTTTTTATACATCCTGAACTCTCGCTCCTTCTCCCTCTCCCAAAAAACCAAAATAGACCCACATTCTCAACCAAGATAAGAGCTGGGACTAATTCCCCCTGACCAGTAAAACATCTCAACTGGGGAAGTAGAGGATGGAGACTAAAACTAAAGGCATAGAAATGTCTTCAGCAGCTCAAAGGCCAAGGATAATGGTAATCTAAGCCCTGATATCGGTGCATTAAGAAAGGATTTATTGAACTCCAGGGACCCAAACAACATTTTTTTTCTCCCCACAGATCATTACACAAGTTAAAGAAAAAAAAAGCAAAGCAGAAAGAAAGAAAATTGATACTGTATTTAAAATTAATGACCTGAGGTTAATTGGTACTTCACTAACTCAATTTGCAAATGGGTTAGGATGGAGAAACAATGTCTTTCTGACAGAGTTCACACATACCACTGGCCCTGAATACATGCATGTCTCTATGGAATAAAAAGTACATTTGACATTTTATGGAGGAAAATATTTCCTTCTTACCTTACTAATGTTTTTTGTCTCAAAGGCTTGTTTCAGGATCTTTTGTATGTAATGGGAATTGAGTCGCTGGATTTACTGTTTCAAGGCATATTTTGACGGAAGGTTGGAAGTCAATATTCTGATATGGTTTTTTTTCTCCAAATCCTTCCCGGCAAAGTCAGTTTTTTCCTCACTGCCTTTGTGTTGGCTGAAGCTGGGCTCTGCCACCTTCCTGCTCCTTCTGTGCTCTGTTGGTGTTTTGGAGAAACATTACTGGACTTTCACTACTCCAGTCCTCTTCTCTTTATCTCAGTCATGACGATCTCCTTTGTATTTGGGGGTTTATTTCTTCATACCTTCAAATTTAACTTTGAGAAACTGTGAAAGTTTCAGTCATATTCCTTTCTGACCCAAAATAACACAGTGACACTGAAGCTATATCATATCACAGCAGATGGTTAACGTTACAAGAAAACTCTTTAAGAAAAGCCAACATCCTTGTTTGCAAGGTTGCAGGAAAGAGGGACCTTCACCATTTCCTCTGGTCTCCTCCCCAGTTGTGGGTCACCCTATCCCTTACAATGGGAATTTTTTTTCCAAGCTGGCTGACTGGCTTTAGCTTCCAACCAGATTGGACATTTCTGTATTGGACTAAATGCCCCAATATTCAGAAAAACCACCCATTTCCAGACTTGTTAGACCTTGATCAGGTTTATTCCTCACCTCCTCCAGTTAAGGGCATGAGGGGACATTGGCAGTGGCCTGACTGCTGCTGGTTGCAAGGGCAATGGCACCTGTCCAATCCACCCCTCCTCTTGTACACGCAGAACTGTTTGGGTCCTTCACGTTTCATAGGGAAAATATAGACTATGGTGCTGTAGTAAACCTTGAGACACACATTTAGAAAGATAGCAGGATGTATACATGTACAATCAAGTTGCCATTTCAGTCAAGTTAAGATTGGGGGAGGGTGGCTGAGTCAGAAGAGAGAATTATCTGACACAATGCATTGAAAAAACAATCTGTCTTTTGTCCGTGAGTTATTGTTGGAAGCAAAATAAAAGCAATTTGTCAAAGTAGTCCCTTTCCTTTTCAGCTTACCTTGCTCTTAGAGGCTGCAATGGGAATAATGAAATCTTAAGTCTCCTTCCAGAGCATATTCAGCCTTTTTGTAGCACTTTGTACCATCTATCCATATACTTCTTCTCCATTACACCTAATTATTTAGACTAGCATCATCTTCACAAAAATAGGCATTCTAAACAACAGACATTACACATACAGCCATTCTGCAAATGATTCTTCACTGATACCCAGGCGGGTATAAAATGCACAGTGAAGAATGACTGCTTATATAAACAAAACGTTTTCTGTACCTTCCAGAAGAAACTGTTCAACATATTCATTTCCATTTATATAGGTTTGAATATGAAATAATAATTCGAGATGAATACCAAAAACTAGGCATTAGGCTGATTTAATGCAGTGGAGAGGAACCAGGAGGGTTATTGTTCCCTCTCCATGGCAGGTGAGAGAGAGGCCACTTTGCTCAGTTGGCTTCCTCCTCTCCATATATTGGGGTAGATCATGGGAGATCCTATCAAACACTCCAACCCTTTTCCCTTTCTCTGGCCCCTCACTGCACTAGTCCTGAGCCTCATCAGCAGAAAACCATTAAGTCAATATAAAAAGTTTTCCATTTTGTAGTGGGATATTTACCACTTGTTCCCCAATCCTTTGCCCTCTCTCCAGCCCAGGAACATATTGTAAATACTGTCCCTGCAAGGTGGTGACCCTGTTTGTCCTGTGGCCTGGCTACTCTGCCAATCTGCATCCTAGACCTTGCTGATACCCTTGGTCAGCCTTGCTCCAAGGCTGGAGCGGAAATGCTTCTGCAGCCAGAGCCCAGGTTCCAGCCCATGCTGAAGAGCAGGTCCCCATTGCCTCCTTGGAGCATTTAATTTGAACTAAGATTAGATGAATCAAATTGGATTAATTTGCTCCTTTGGTTATACTTGCATCTCCCCATCTGTCACTAGTAAAGAGAGGCTGGTGCTTCAGAGTGGTGGCCTAATTTAAACTCTGCTAATACAAAATCCAGGCAGCAGAGACTGGCTGGTGATTTCATTAGGAGAGCTGTTCCCCCAGGGCACTGTGGTAGAGAGCTTGTGATTCCGGGAGAGAGCGGCAGCCCTCTGTGCGGTCCCTCAGGCTGCTCCCCTGCTTCAACAGCATGGGAAATGAAGTAAAACAAATCAGAAGATGCCTTTCTCTTGGTAGCCAGGTCTCCTCTGGTCACCAGCCTTTGGGTCCTTGTCACCCAGCCCGCTTTTTGCCCAGTGCCCTGCAATCCCACCCTAGCCAGCTGCCCCCGTTGCTTCCAGCCCTCTCCTTGGAAGCCCACCACAGCCACAATTGGTGGCACAATGCAGAAGGTCAGAAAGATCCCACAGAGGCACAGCTCATCACCTAGGCAGTCTCAGGGCTGGATCCTGCTTTCCACTCCAGGGGCTGATGCCTCCACCCTCACTGACACCGGTGCTAAATCTGACTGTCTCGGAAGAAGGTGCTCGCACCAGGCAGTGCAGGCTCAGAGGTTAGTCTCTTTAGACTCGTGCAGTAAATGGGGAGAGAGGCTACTCCGTTGGGCAACTCAGTACACCTACGTAAGGCTCTTGAGTTGCCCTGGAAAGGGGGGCAGGAGGGCGGGGATGAGGCCTTGCTCTCTCCATGCTGTGAATATATACAAGCCAACGGAGATTAGCCAAACGTGGCCCTCCACCTGTGTTATTCTTAGATTCAAGCTCTACTGAGGCAACAGAAACCATTTATTCCATATGTTTTACTGAAAGCCCAGCAGGCTGATGCTGTGGTCCATGACTGGAGGACCCAACTGCTGTTGCAATACTCATATAAGTTGGAGGGAACATCAGTGAAGAGGGCTCCCTGCACAAGCTGCCACTGACCAGTGATAACCTCAGAGAAGATTGTACTCGTATTTTTCAGGTTTTGATCCAGGCACATACTGACCTCCAGAAAATTTTATTTATTCACATTCAAGATTTTTTTCTCATTCCAACAAAGAGGACGCATGTCACTCAGTCCAATTCCCAGCCTTACTGACCGGTCATTAGAGGTTAATAAATGTGTTTTAATTATTCATACAATTCACTCCTTTCAAATGCAGAAAACTGAAATTTAATACAGAAATGAGTCTCAACCTAAAGACATGAGATAAGAGCACACTAGTTCATGGGAACTAATCATCCAGAATCTCAAACAGAGCCTACCAGCTTACAGTCTGACCACCCACCCAGGCAACTGAGTGCCTACAAAAAAAAAATCTCTAGAGATATCATCCCATCATTTCCCATTATTGAATAGATAGATTTTAAAAAGCATGGATAGGCATTGGAAAGAATTTTCCCTGATCTCTTTACCTGAATTTTTTATTTGGAACAGTCTCAGATTTCAGCTTCACAAAAAAAAAGTTATTTGTAAAGAAAATAAATGCTCAAGAATTTTGTGTTCTAGGTTTTTTTTTGTGAGCAAACAAGGTCTTAAGTCTCATCTATACTGTCCTTGTACCTCCTGGTCTAGCTCCTTTGTGTATTGATTCTGGCATTTACGTCATAGCTCAGTGCCTTAAGACAACTTGCGCTTCAAGGAAAAGAAAATCAAGGTAATCCCCAGAGTTTCCCATGTTTCTTTTCACAATGTAAGAAGTTCTGCTGGCAGAAGAGCAAATGTTTGGTTCATAAAACCAGCAGATACTTACAACTGCCCTGAGATGTCCCACGGGGATCCGCATGGCCCTGTGGCAGCTTTGGCCCCTCCCCCAGGAACAGTTTTGCCAATAGTGGCAAATGTGGGCTCCTCCAGGTAGATTTTCCTCAAGTCAACCTCCTCTGGAAAGGGTCCCTTCATGAGTCCGGGTGTCTGGATGTGTAAGCAGGAAAATATGGGCTCCAGGTACACACGAATGGGAAGGGAGAGGAACTGATGCAATGAAGGCCTCTTATGTAGAAGGGGAGAATAAAGGCTTGAACCCTAAATGAAAAATGCCTTGATTAGCTCAACAAAATACATTTTCCTTTACCTAGAAATCACATTGAATGTCACAATGAAGAGGAGATCTTATCTGCAAGTGTCTTGCCTCCTTACAGCTTATATCTCTTTGGAAGTTTGTCTCTCCCAGTAAACCATTTCTCAGTCTGCATCCATATGGTATCTCCAGGGTATTTATCTCTTAGTAGCTAACTACTCCTGTGATTCACACGGAGGGCATGAGCTTTTATTCATGGTGTATAGAAGGACAGCCATCAGGATGCATGTGTGTATGTATTTTTTAATATCTTTTCATATTCTAATTTAAAAAAAAAAAAAAAGATAAATATCTCTTTAATTTTGTCCACAGTCTTCCCTATCTAATCTGCCTGGTGATTATTCTAGCAGCAGCAGATTATTGTGATGCATAGGCACATCTTAGAATAGTCCTGTCCATAGCTCGACCCTTGTTTTCTGGTCCATAGCAGAGTCCCCTGCTACACAGGCAACAGCACTGCCTGGTGCAGTTTGAAGCGTAGCATCAGAAGAAAGAACATGTGTGAGATTACTGGCTTCTGTCCTAAAGCAAAGGAAACAGCACCTAAAAAGCCTGAGACATAGGGAAGGAAGTTTCCTGATGTGTCTTCTTCTCCACAAAGAGTTCATGTTTCAGCTTCCCTCGGGTTAAGTCACCGATGGCTGTTACAAGTACAGCTCATGCCTACAGAACCATGGCCTGATAGCACTTTGTAAAAAGTGGCAGATAACCTCATTTCTCTTATAGCTAGGGGTGTAAAGTATAGGTAAATAAAACAAACTTCCCTATACCAGGCACCAAGACAGAGCAGAGCCTAAGTCAAAGCTCAGGATGGGTCTGTGACCTGGCTGTTGCTATATGCAGCATCTCTTAAGTGTTACCAAATGTGCCACCTATGGGGATCGCTTCCCCACTCCAGCGAGGGCAGCCACGAACAGCAAGAGCTGTCTCTGGGCATACAGGCAAGTGCATATGATGCATACATGCATCACCCTGAGCCCTGCATCCTACCACAGAGATTTTGAGCGATGGAAAGCAGCAGTAAACATCTCACTAAAAATAAACAGACCTCACCATAAAGGCTCAGTAAAATCTGGGAAGGAAATGCCCTGTAAAACAGCAGAGACATCAGCACAATGCTGGGTTGTGTGAGCAAGGGAGGAAAGAAAGGCTAAAGGCATTACAGTTATGAGGCATTACTATTCATGGCAACAATTGTGTCTAGTTGAAATGTAGCACATTATAAACCACCCATGACCGCTCAGCTGGTTGGAGCATTTGGCTGCTTAAATACTCTCACTGCTCTGGAGGAGGCAGATGTTGGCAGTTCAGGGCTGGGAAGCAGCCCCTGGTCAAACTCATTTACATCGATGATATTTTCCTACACTTCAAGAAATAAATGGTCCTGAAAACTCACAGGTGCTTAGTACTGTGCTAATAACTGCATCAGGCAATGACAATTCCCATGTTTTTATTGAGGTTTCAGGTTTCAAGAGAACAGCAAGCTGCCCCGGAGTGAGCTGCATGTGCACCACGCTGACATACTGCCACCCTTCAGCCCGATTCTGCCCATCCTCCAACCCACAAGTTTCATGCAGTTGTAGCAGGTGTTCCCCTGGGCAGCCAGGACAGCAAGCATGGCTATCCACGATCTCTGCTTAAGGGCAGGAGCATCATGCTCCACCAACAGTGTCCAGCCTGATGCTTACAGTGTTTTGGGCTGGGTTGGAGCTCCTCTTCAGCACACATCAGTGGCAGACAATGTCAGCGGCAGCGGGAGCAGTATGGTAACTCAGATGTACTCAAAGTTCTGAATTCAGACCTAGATTATGACCCTGTCCTCAGTGGACGCCAGTTACTCACACAAGGATGCACCTCTGCACTACCTACCCAGGCTTCAGCATCAGCTGTTCATATAAGTGACAGCAGAGATACCAATAACATGTTGCTCGTTGTTGAATTTTGCCATTCTTTTCCGTGGTCCCCAGTGTTGAATTACTGTGATGAAAAACAGCTCTAGCACTGCAAAAACAACACTCACAAATATCCTTAAATAGCCAGCAAGCATGGAAACTTTGCTGTTTGCAAATTGCATTATTTCCATACTTGCACCATAATCCTAGTGTGTGGTGCCATGTTTAGTCTTTACGCTATGCTGTTTCAAGCAGTGGTTATAAATAAAATAGATACCATCACCCACACACAATAAATCTGCATTTTTTTTTGCCCATCTCTGTTTGCATCATTTATAATATAGCAGGTGCCTGTTGACATTTGGCCTTTTGAGGATTTTGGTAAGAGACAGCACTATTTATCAATTCAATCAGAGTGGAGGGGTTTTTTCTGTGTGTGTTTTTGAGGGTTTTTCTATTTTTTTGTTTTGTTTTGTTTTTAAACATGGGCTTTATTCAAAGTTTGAGTTACCAAAGTACAGCTCACAGTACAGAAATTTCATAAACACTAACCCTGAGCAAGGTCTTAAAGGGGAAAGACCCCAAATATATCTACTTTCACAGTAAGAGAAGGGGATCTTTATAATTTCGTGTGTTCCATGGCAGGAGGACAAGTCAAGAGCACAAGCCACATCCACAGCTTTGCATTAAGTAAACTCCATCTTTGGTATGACGAGACATGCCTTTGTCATTCACACTTGTGAAAATTAAAAGGGGGTGCAAATCTTCCACAGACAGCTTTGAGACAGCTATCGATCACTTGTCCCTTTTTCTCCCTTAAAGAGGCAGGGACAAAAGAGACTCTTCTTTCAGCGGTGTTCACAAGCTATAATCTACACTCCACATTTGGGGTGATGCTGAGCAGATCTGGACAGGGCCTAGTTTCTCCCACTGCAGATCAGAAGCAAGCCAAGCTTTTATTTTACACATGGGAAGACTCTTTGCCACGCAGCAACAAGGGACCCCACAATACCCATTGTCTGAGGAACAGGATTTAAATTCCTCATTAGGCTAAAGGAAGACTGACAGATGCATTGCACACCTCTGCAGTGCTGGTCATTCTCCTTGGAGACTGAAGGAAATTATCTTCCATTATTAAATACAGAGGATGTTTTAAGCCACATTCTCTTTTGCAGAAAAAGCAGTATAACAGTCTTCTTATTCCATAGGAGAATGAAGATGTACAGAGATTCTCAAAAATCAATGGTTTGTAAAAAATTCTCATACCAGAGCCAACATTCAGCAAAAACTTGGCTTTATTAGTCACTCAGGACCAAGTAATATAAAGTATCATGAGTTGGAAGGGACGCACGAGGATCATTTAGTCCAACTCCTAACTCCACAGAGGCCAACCTAAAAGTTAAACCATATATCTAAGAGCATATGTAGGCCATTAAGCTATGTAATATCTCCCTTAGCATCAATCCTGGGCAGCAAGGGGAGGTTCCCCTGGAAAATATAACCATTTCTGAGGCATGTAAGAATGAAGATCAAACAGCTGTTGCACAAGTTTAGCACTGCATCTTACACATTCTTTTATTTGGGGGCGTACTTAAAAATAACAGGACAAACTATACACTACAAAAAATTACTCCTGACTATTATTGATGCAATTGCTCACCTCCTTCCTTGACCCTACGTTCCAACCAGTGCTTATACTCCTACCTTTTGGTAAGCAATCAAATTACAGCAGCCTACATAGTCCAGGAGAAATTAACGATGTGTTCAGCTCACCAAAGCTCCAGTAAAGATATTTAAATTTCTTATTTCATTCATGAGAAGAAAATTAAAACAGATTTTATACTAATCGTCTCTGACACATTTCTATTCTTCCAGGAGCTCTTGTTCAGGATCTGACTTCAGGGCAAATACACTGATGCAAAAATCCACACTTTCAAAATGAACTACACTTTCTTTTTTTTGAACCACCTTTTTAATGAGGGTGAAAGTGATTCAGCTTCAACATATACATTGACATGCTGCTAAACAAGTTTTAAATGGTCAATAAAGGATGGAGTTAAAATCTGTTTTAAACGTTATTTCCTTTAAAATACAGATGAACAAGGGAGGTGAACAGAGTCAATATTTAGAATGTAAATTCTATCCTCCTCCTAAAACTGTATACAGACTTTCACTGAACTCACACAATGATGCTCAGTCCGCTTCTGAACAGGAAATTAAGCTACAGAAAAGAGCAATTATAATGATTCCATGGGGCAATTTTCTGTCACTCGGTACTGCTGTTGTTCAGTAAGTCCTGATTCTCCCATGTTTGAATTAGAAGTACAATGGCAAGTATGAACCCGAAACTGAGAATTTACCATGTTGTATACATTAGTTGATTGTAGCTTATTCAAATTATTTTACCTATTAACTCAGTGTTAGCACTTTTCCTTTAAAAAGGTCTGAGAGCACTGCAAAAAGTTTAATAATAATAAATTAAAAAAAAATCTAAAACTTCACATACCAAAAACCAAAGGCAAACCTGAAAACTTTAGTGGAGTCACTGATGCTGACAAATCAATTTCTAGGACAAGTATGCAGCCAAGCAATTTTGCTTTGCTCAGTATCACTCAGGGTGTCTACAGCAGAGCAGGAAATAGTAAGATTATCTCAGTATCAATCCAAAACTTCAGCCAAAAAAACATTATTCCTGTTCCCTGGCATTATCGCTTTGGAACAGGGAAGACTGGCAGAGGGACAAAAGGGAGGTGATATGAAAGGAACGGTACTAATTTCTATTGTAAATGACATTTTGCATTGTTGAATTAGGAAAATAAAGTCTCACAAAGAAATCGTATTAGTGTATGGTATTTATTATTTCTATTAATGTGAAGTCAACCATTTTGATATGACTAAATTAATCCTGAAATAAACATTTTTAAATACATATGAAGATGAGTAGCTTTAACATAAGTGTATTTAGTTGTTCTACATTCTTAATCCACATGCAAGATATATCGATCAAATATTGTACATTTCCTTTCATTTTACACTGGTCCATGATAAAGCACAATTTCTGAGGGTGAAAACAGGGAGGAAAGAAATCATATTTTCAAGTACCCCTTTTATTAAAAAAGAGCATCAACTATATATTAAGCCAATGTGTTTCTCTGATTTTGATTTTACTTACAGTATACAGTTTTGCAAAATATACAGCTCACCAATGATACACAAACAGTGGCCCTTTACAAAGGGCAAGGAAAAAAAAAGAAGAACCAAAGCCAAAAAAACCCCAAAACAAAACAAAAACAAACAAACAAAAAAACCCAACAAAAAGAAGAAATACAACAGAAAAGAATTCTACGGATTAGAAAAGTCTTATTTTAGAACATTATGCCACTTCAGAGTGTCTCCGATGCTGGTAAGAAAGGTCATGCACAACGTTTTTTAAGAGAATGTTGTCACTAGTCCATAAGAGATTTGTCTGCATGCTTCACATGAACAGAAAAAGGTACAAGTCACAAGGAAAGTAGCTTTCTCCAGTTATCTTTTAGGCCTGTCTATGTCATCAATAGCAGCTAGTAGCTTCTGTCTTGCCTTTTTGTTGATGTGGGATCCCAGACAAACATTCACCAGATTGGTCAACTGCTTAGTGGAATATTCCTGGCAAATAAAAGCAGATCACGTTACGGCAGAATAAAACACCAGACGAAGATAGAAAATTAAAAAACACAGACATACATACTGTGGACTTCTCAACCGATACAAGCAGTCAGTACCCAAGGGAGATTTAAAGTCATGTCTGGATAGTTTTCATAGTTGAGGCGGAGGACAAAACTGTATTTTGCTACATGGCAGATTATAATGGAAAATGCTTACAACTTTAGTAGTGTTGGACTGAGTTCACAGAAAGTAATTCTGTGAATACATATGTATCTAAATCAATTTTTTATGTATTTTCCATTCTTTGGGAGGTGTGGTGGGAAACATATATGCAAATGAGATAAGCTTTTAACACGAAAACATTTTTCTACACAAATTGTGACAAAAGGTGATCTTTTTTATTTTGACTTCCCATTTCCAACAAGCTTCTAAATACTTCTGTCTACAGGGTCTCCAAACACCGTTAATTTCAGTACATGATAAAAGAGGAAAAAATGGCAAAAATGTTACGACAAGAATTTTTAACATCTGTCAAAACACCACATTTGCCAGTACTACCTTTATACTTAACACTATCCAAAATATAGCTTCCACCAGTAGGTTTAAACAAGAGTTTTTCCATGTAGGTCACCAATCAACAGTTCACAATCTCTCTTGTGGCTCCAGGTATAACAAGGAAAATGACATTAAATACATATTTCTTTCACCCATTTCTAGTGGGGTTTAAAGTAATCCCAAAATACAGATTTCAAAATGCTCCATTTAAAAAGACTTTTCACTTTAACAATGGGCAGCTCCAATAGCACGTGACTATTACTTACACAGTCCTGCTATAATTATTAGATTATGCTACCATGAAAGCATGCCAAATGCTTTCAAAAACACAGATGAAGACTTATCTCAGAGAGCAATGTTGATCCTGATTCAGTATCATAAAATGAAGGAAGAAAAAGCAATGACTGACCCATTGTGCCTTACAACTTAGTTTAAGCAATCTACTCCTAAAGGCAAAGTAAAGCTTCGTGGTGTGATTTCAAACTGTATTTCTTGACGATCAACTTGTGCACTTTGGCATATTCCAAACAGCACACAAATCTTTTCAACTTCACTTTGCTCCAGTTCTCTATATTTTTTGATACAGTAGGTAGATATGCCTGGCTTATTCATCCTTCGCAGTCATCAGATGTTGAATCAGTGCAAACACATACTAACTTCATATGATAATAAATATAATGAACAAATACATGCGCACACACACACAATTACATTTATACTGCTTCCCATACAGATTTTATTATAATAAATGACTGCATACATACATATGCATAGAATCATTTTTAAGTCACAGAAGCATTGATCATTTAGAGTTGTTAGCATGATTCTATCATCATGGTGAACTTTCCCAATAGACAGTAAAAGAATGAAAATTTAACTCTTACCCTATGTTCTTTTATCCAGCGTTCCATGTCATTTTCTGTTAGGTAGTATGCTTTAATGTAGGTCTCCACAAATTCTTTATCTGGAATAGGCCTAATGTCTGTTAACTTTTCTAGTTTCATTAAGAACTGTTGAAAGTCCAGTTGCATCAAGGCACGTCCTTCATTGCTGCACTTCTTTACATTGGCATAACTGAAAAGAGAAACACAGTGGAAAGTAAAAATAAGAAGGAAATAAAAACGAATTGTACTTTTCAAAGTTGTTTAACTTAGTCCTTCAAACCTCAAGGAGGAACATAATTATGGTTTTAAGTTAAAAGCAGACAAGAACTCCTCTTAGGATGTCTGAAGACTACTTTTATTTGCATTAATACAATGTTTTAGCCCCATTCATAGAACAGAACCCCATTGTACCCAGTGGTACCTAAAAAACCACAAGCGTGTCCCCCCCCGCCTCCAAAGCCACTAAAAATCTTATAATGAACAACTTACTAGAAGTGGGTTAAAGGAAATGAAATCAATGATTTGATCAAGTTGATCAGCACACTTGACAGTGGCTTTAGTCAAGTGACCATGACCACTGAAGTCTGAAAGGTAATGTGGCAGCTTCAGGAACGGTCACCAGGAGCTCCCTGAACCAACAGTGGCAGCATCAGAGAAAGGCACAAAGCTGTTTGTTCAAAAACACCCCCAATAACCAGAGGATAAAGGGTGGCAGCACTGGCTAATCTCTGTGAGAGGTTAATGTTTTAACGAGAGTAGATTGACAGAAACCTGGTGATAGATGTGAGCTCAAAGAAGAAGAGACAGTAAATGAGCTTAGGGCAGGGTAATAGCAGGAAGGATTACAGTGGGGTGATAGGTAACAAATGAGGAAAACAATCTTTGCAGTTTTTCAAATGGATAAGAAATTGCATTCGTCAAGATCAAAGGAAATGACATCATAATGCCCTTAACAGTGCCAATTTCAGCTGTGCACAGAAAATAAAAAAGCTTTGGTCTGGGCCACAGCGTCTTGATAGACTTAATCCAGCTCACCCACAGGCTGCTGCCACAAGCGACAATCCTGTCCCACTGTTTCCACTCTTCCTTTGTACCAAATTTAAAGCAAGTTCTGTCTTCCATTGGTTCATGAAACTGATCCTAATTATTATACAGGCCCTGAATTATTAGGTCTGATGCAAAGGAGGCAGCAGAAACATGCAGCCGGAAACTGGATGCACAGCAAGATCACGTTAAGAATAAGAAGAAATTGTACCCTTACAGTTAGTATGCAGAAAGAATTTGCAGAATGCAGAAATAAGAGGCAAAAAGAGAAGGGGACCAAACCCTCTAGAGCTCTAACAAAGATTGGACAATGATTCTCAATAGGACATACTGAAGCACTTCAAGAAGCCAGATGGGAAACAGGAGAGAACATAGAACTAGGAGATAGGGCAGGGCAAAATTTAAAGAAGGACATGTCTGACTGTACTGGAGTTGATTCTTCACTCAAAGAGCCTGATGAGAGCAATTTCAAGTTGACTGGCTGACTGGAGGAGAAACACCTCCTTCATGGCTTTTGATCCCATACCTACATGGAATTCGGAGATGAAAGAAGTTATTAAGGTATTCATCAGAGAGTCAGCTGATCACAATACCTTCCTTCCCTTTCCCCAGTGGCAAAAGAAACTACAACATATGTGAGAAAAAAAGGAGCTGAGCAAGAAAGAGAAATTACAGGCAGGTATTTGGGAGGAGATAATAATGAGTGCTCTTTACACTAAGAAAGGGCAAAGGACAAATCATATCAGCAACATATTCTCAGTCCACTTTGACCAGTCGGTGAAATACTTCTGTGAAAGCAAAGGTGAAAGTTTCATGGTAAGTCAGAAATGTGAACCAAACCTGCAGCATGGAACAAGACATATGAGTGATGATCTTCACAGCTAAGAATTAAGCGGTTCGTGAACACTAAAGTCACAGAAGATGAGTAAGTTTGTGAAGTAAGGGAAAGAAACAAGCCTGAAACAGGCACAAGGGCTGAGGCAGAGGAGTTTGCTAGTAACTGGTGGCGTTATCCACTTGAATGGAAAGGGGGTTGGGGGGAGGAGAAGACAGATGCTTGTCTTCCAGTCCTTTTGATCTGAAGCATGATAAGTGGAAAATAAAATTTCAAAAAGAAAAGATAGTTGTATAGGCCATATGTCATACGAAGGAATTGAGAAGCCAGAGGGAGGTCATGGCTGGATTTAGTCTCCCTGAAACTAAATTGATCTCTCAAGAGACTGCAAAAGGATGGCACGAAAAGAAACGGGCATGAGTTTAAAAATGATGGCTTGATGAAAGCAGTGGAAGCTGATGATCCTTAATAGATAGCTAACACTTGGAAAAGAAGGATGTCCTAAATTAGAGCAGACAGCAGGAAAGTGGGATGGAAAGAAGTAAAATAGGTAGTAGGGAGTGCATAGGGTAAAGATAACCAGGAAAGAAATATGGAAACACATGTAGAAAGAGTGAAAGACAGAACATATTCTATGATGCGGAAGAAGGTGTGATGAGAGCCCAGACATATGTAGCAAGAGGACAGAACACAAAAACAAATGCAGTGTATGAAAAGACTAGAATACTCAGGCTACAATATTGACTCTGAAAAGACTGGGACACTAATTAAGAGGGAGGGATGAGCAAGGTGTAGCAGTTCCTGACTAAGGTGCTTGGGTCATCTCTATTTACCAAGCCAACTAAGACACCTCTCTGCTCCTGATGAATTTGGAAAAATCCTGCTCCATGGCTACTCTAAGATAACCGCTAAGCTTGACAACTCCATCTTTCTTCCTGGCAAAGACAAATGGCATCACCACAGAGATGGTGACAATTACACTTTATCTTCTTTGATCTGTTGGGAAATGATAATTTTCAGGTAGAAGTTTCTTTGAAAGAGAACTATGTTGTTTCAAATGCCTCAGTAAAACACTCAGACAATGTCATTCTTCAGCAGTATCTAGGTACAAGACCACCCCCTTCAGGTTTAATGCTGCACCATACTCTGTGAAACAACTGCTAAGGACTACATTAAACCTTGATATTTTTTAGGCTCCCCAAAAGCACAAGGGCTTACCAGTACACTACAAAATTAGAACTTTTAATTCCATAAAACAGATGTTATCATTATAGACATATTTACCCAAAAGCATGACTTTCATGCACTACTTACCCTTCCACGAGAGTTCTATTGGCCAAACGTATGCAGTGCTCCCAAAGGATGTTGGAGACTGGCAGTGGAATACGGACTCTCTTAGACACCTCGTTCAACCTTCTGTTAAATTCTTCAAATTCCTGATGAAACATGAAAGATCATTGCTCCTTTAGCATAAAAGGGATCATACTCTATACATCCCTAGCAACCACAACAACAAAGAATTAGAAATGCACATGAAAGAGAATACTGAAAAATAAGAGCAAAGCAGAGAAGCTTAAAAGGCACAGACTGTAGAGAAAAGCTTAACGTGTAAAGTAGAAAGCATAGTACCTTCTAGTACATCATTCACAACATTACCTCCGTAATTTTTTTTAAAAAAGGAAATACTGCTCTGTTCCCCAGAGGTATAGTTCTCTGTGAAACTGATACCTCTGAAAATTAACCAAGTAGCTAATCCTTCAAATTCCGTTTTCATTGCCTCACTCCCTAAACTCATCTTTAACTTTTCTGAAGTCAGTAAACAGCCACTGAAGAAAATCCAGTGATAGTCTCTTTATCCCTCTAAATACCCGCCCCATCAGCTTTCAAAGAGACGCTCAGAAATACTGTAACCACTTTTCATTCCTCAACCTTTTGCATTAGATAGTTCACCGATGCTTCCAAAAGAGCTAAGAGCACCCACTGAAGAGAGTCCAAGTCTAACAGTTTAGGAGCATACTGCAACACTAGATAACAATTCAGGCTGAGGGAAGGCACCTGTTTCCACCTGGAACATCAATGGCCTGGATGGATTTGAGCTGTTACTCTGAGTGACAAACTAGTCATAACTGAATGTAATTACTGCCACAATGATTTTGTGACTTACATAAAGTGAAACAGAAGTCTGCTGCCAGTGACCAACGCCTCTATCATTTAAAAAAAATGTATCAAATGTCTTAAATATAAAGCAGACTGATAATGAACTGCTCTGTGTAACCTGCAAAAGCAGTTTGTGCTGCAGCCTATTAAGACCATACTTGTCCAACAAAGTGCTTTCATTCCAAGGCTGTTAGTCTAGGTGGCTTTTCCCTCTTTTTTTCCTTCTTTTTTTCCCCCCTTTTCTTCCCCCATCAAAAATTCAGTAAGTGAAGAAAAACAGAAGGGAATCTCAGTAACCAATTTAACCTAGTATCTGACCAAATAATTGGTGATTCACACAAATTTGGAATTTGGCAAGAGGAAGCACAATGTCATGCTTTAACAAGCATACAACTCACTCTTCTAAAGAAGATGCCTAACGCTCCGTGTTAATGAATTTCTTAAATTGGGGAAAGAGGATTGTTCATCTGCTTCCATACATACTATGACTGAGTATAGAATTTTGCATATGTGTGCACATGGCTAAAAGTAGTTGGTTATTACATTAAACATTGCGCTTATATCTGACACTCCTGGAGTCCCAGGTTACGCAGCAAATCACTAACTGCTTAGCAGTAATCGAAAAGCTTCTGTAGCAATTATTATTAGCTATATAATGTAGAGGCCAGAAATGGTTTTAAATGATATTAACCCTGATTGTCCTGAAGCAAATTCATCAGCAGCTGCACACTCAGAAAAGTAAAAAGTTCTACTGCAGAGACCAAATGTTGTAAGTACAAACTGATTTCAAAAAGCCATGGCAGCATAAAGAAGGATAATCATAAAGATTCAGTCAAATTCAGTGCAATGATATATCCTCTATCAGATTCTCCCTTCTTTGCGCTGTTTTTTTTTTTTTTAAAGCAGATAACAGCTAAAAAGTGCAAAGGTGTAATCAAAACTGTTATTCAACACAGATGCATAACTTTTTCTGTGATACATACTTTACTTACCTTTAAAATAAAATTTTCAGTTTCTCTGTAAGAATTAGTATAATTCTACCCCTTCCAGAACTTCCTTCTACAGACCTTCAGAAACATCCTTTAGGCATATATAAAAGGATGAGAGAAGGATTCTCCCAAGAACTGGTTCTGTATGCCATAAGACACAGCAATTGTATAACCACTTCTATTGAATGCAATTGAGTAATTGGGTGAATAACTTCCCTTTTACCTTCCTTTTCAAATGCTACCTTCTAAATAGAGCAACTTCAATTAGATAGTGCACGATCATTATCAGTGCAGGTTTGACCTATAGTCCCTATGATACATCTCAAAGACAACCACTAAAACTATGGAGAACAGCAAATAGCCTTTGTTAAAAAACCACTCTCTTAAGCCACTGGGTTTTCCTCAATGTCACTCCATTTACTACACATTTCTCAAGACTTAGACACGGAACTCGTTAACCTTTTGTGGTCACTTTCACCAACCATGTAGTCAAAAAAATCAACACTGAAACCAATCTGCTGGCAGCAAGAATAATGAAAACTCTGGACAGACCTCCTTAAAACTTACCATTTGTCAGGATGCTCCGACCATGCTACTTTAACAGTTTTAGTGAAGTATTACAGTAATTTAATGTTTATATAAATTCTAGCACACCGTTTCCCAGAAAGTATTCACCTTTAAAAGAGCATCTACATATATATTGTGTTGAGACATGATTTCCTTCACATCCCATTTCACATTAGCCATAAGAAGCAGCATTTGCTCATAATCAATGGCTTTAGCAGCAACAATCCAATAAACTGGTTTACGTAGTTCACTGGCAGTTGACACTGTCTGAAAAAGAATATAAATAAAATTCAATTCAGTAAATTTCTGGCTAATAAGAGCAATATATAACTATCATGTACAACTATTTGCACCATAATGTAAAAGTTTCAAATCTTTTCTTTAAAGATCAGCTGTGAATTACACAATTCTGACCTGAGAATAAAACTGCTGAAGAAAAGGCTTCTTGGCAGCTGGCATCACCGCATCAAGATGAGGCTGAAGAAACTCAAACTGCTCAGCCAGAAATACCCTTTGAAAGCAAAGAAAATCTACTGTAAACAAAATGCAACATTTGGCATGTCTCTGTACAACTTTTACTCTACAGTTGACGTATTTGGCAATAATAATATGTAACCTTGGAAAATTTAGTCCTGAGAAGAACCTTATCAGTTTCATGCCAGCATATCAACAAGTATTCTCAATTCTGACAATTTTAAAATATGGCTGCAAACAAGAAAACGCTTGAATAAAGAGACTAAGGCTTGAATATCAACAATTCATATTTCTATTTTACTTGGGATACACTCCAAAGGTCTGACCCAAAGTCTAGTAAAGTCAGTAGACAAGTGTCCTGTAATTTCCATACTGCAGTCAACATTAAAATTAATAAATCCATGTCAGAATTCCAAAATAACATTCCTAATTTCTTATAGACTACTGAACCTTTAAAAGACAGAATATGAGATCAAATTCTTTCTCAGAGGTAGGATTTGTTAATAACAACATAACAAAGAAATACATTTCTAAATAAGCATAAATGAATGCAAAAGAAAATAAGCTCCTTTGAAAATACATTTTTAAAATTCATTTTAAAATGAACTTCTAATCTTTAAGTGTCATCTTGTGTGTGGGGAAAAAAAAATAATTCCTATCTGACTCTTACTATTATTCTGACCAAATAAAATCCACTTTCTAAGTTTTGTGTTACTTGTGTTACAATCTCTTCTTCACAGGTAAACTTCTACCCATTGCAAAGAACATTGCAATCCAAGCCAAACCAATATGAACTAAGCAGTTTTGAGTCTCAGCCATCACCACCTGAGTACTTAATACAAGGTTTAAATGAACCATACAGACTAAATACTCCCGTTAGCCTCTTTAATTCTAAACTTTTTTCTTGTTAGATTTGGCCTTGTACTGTCACAAATTACTGGACCAGCTGCAGTAAAATTTTATTGCTTGTGCCTGCAGGTGGTTAGACCACATCGTTAGGCCCCACTACCTTTAATTAAGAAACTACCTCTGTCACACACATTTAAAATCACTCTGTGAGGTAGGAATTTTTGACCTCTCAAGAAGGTTTTGGCTTGTAATCACAATCTCTTAAACAATCCATAGCTTCCAGTGACAACAAAACGCAGTGTACAGTAAACAACCTACAGTGATTCCGTGGCCACCACTCTCTCTGCCAAACCGTACAGTGAATTGCCAGATGTCAAAACTACGAGATGACTGAGATGTGGGCTTGGCACCTTCTCCTTTCTCTCTTCAGCAGCTGTGAGAGTTCCTGTGGGATCAGCAGAGACCTCCTAAAACAAAGAATGAAACAACTGAAAAACCACAAAAACAGCAAGAAAGGCTCCAGCTGAGCAGTTTCAGATGACAGATAAGATGAAGGAATGTTTCTAATTCTAAGGTGTAATATAAATCAAGCCTGAATCAAAAGAGAACTACAGAGTTTTGCTATTTGAACAGTGTGGTGTTCAAAGAGGTGAAAAAAATCGCATCATGCAGATCAATATCTATCTCAGGGGGGTGGCATAGCAGGGGATATAAAAAAAAAGGCAGAGGACAAACTTCTTACTACTCCTTGACACCCACACAGGCAGCCCAACTGCCTACTGGGAGACTGACTTCTCACCCTTGGAGACAGTATCTTCAGTCTGACAGTAACCAAATAAAGAGACAAATTAAAGGAATGTTACTTATGCACGGGCTTTACTGTTTATGTGAGCTGCAGCTAACTTAGGTAAAATACAAATGATGTTTTTAAACAAGTTATCATTCCATGAAAACTTCTTTCCTGCAGACATCTTGACTGTAGAAAGCAAGAAATATTCACAGCACAGGAAAAGAATCTGTAATAAGAAACAGGTTACACAATTGACCTGTTGGAAAATTAAAAAAAGAAAAAAAAACACACTAGGGAAAAAGTAGAAAAAGAAAAAAAAGGGGAGAAAAGAGGAGGGGGAAGAGGGAAGGGGTGGATGAAGAGGGAAAGGGGGGATAAAGGGAAAAAAGGGGGGAAATGGGGAAAGGAAAAAAGAAAAAGAAGAAATAAGAAAAAAGACACCCCCCAAAAAAAACTGGAAAAAAGAATGAAAAAAAAAACCACACACACCCCCAAAAAAATGAAAAACCAAAAAAAAAGGAAAAAATTGAAAAAAGGAGGAAAAGAGAGAAAGAAAAGAGAGAAAGAAGAAAGAGAGAAACCCCCCACCTCTACATTTGAGGAATATAAGTACAAGTCACAGCTAGAAGAGGAATCACAGAAGGAAGAAATTCCCAGAGCTATCATATTGGTCTAAGCAGGTATATAAATGCACATCATCTGAAGCCTGGCTTTTTGCCAAAACCACATCAGGACATGAAAACATAAACGTAGCTCTGGCTTTAGATTAAGTATTCATACTGTGCTTACTGCTTACACACAGGCTATAAAAACCATGAGAAATGCTACAAAGCAAAGGTGATAGAGAATCCAGAACAGGTAAAGAAGCTAGGCATGATATGGCACTGGTTTCTTAAGTAAGAACTCCATGACCCTGGGATAGCAACTCTGTGGCCAGACAGGTGAACCACCAAATCTGCCTGTTTGTATGGAATGAAAATAAATTTGAGCAATAATACAGTGACAAAGTAGCGGTAAAAATAATTTCTTCTAAAGCAAGATCAGGTGCACAACATGTCTGCTGTAAAGCAACGTATGAACACACGACTAATATGACAACAATAATGCTTACACATGACATTTATGGTTGGCCTCAAAAACCAAATCAGCACAATTCTCAGATTGCTGTAAAACTGGACAAAAATGAAGCCAAAAACACGATAATAAATAAAGCAGCTTTGCAGTTTGGGGTTAGTTTTGGTTTTTTTTTTCCAATTGGAGATAGAAATAAATTGAGAGGAAATTGCAGTGAAGTAACTAAAGAATCAGGAGCAGGAGGAAGAAAAATAGACTCAAGCTGACAACAACAGTTACCAGGAGTTTCTTCTAGGCTTCACAGCAGAGAACAACTGTGAGGAGTGACACAGAATAGAATAATTGCTATGCACATGTTTTTCAGACAGTTTTGCCTAAGAAAAGGACAGCAGTGAGCACTAGAAACACTGACGGAACTAAGTGGTGGTCTAACTCATTCTAAGTATCAGGATTGAGACAAGAAGAATATGCATTATAGATCTTGAAAAGCCAAGAGAAAAGGTACTGCACAGATGATTATGTGATAAAGGGAAAAACAACAGGGAGGTTATCCTGGTAACAAAATATCTGACAGACCCATTGTGGTTACATTGCAACAATTAAAGGCAGGATAGGTGAAAACTGAGTATGTCAAAATGTGTAAGGACTTGGTGAGAATGTAAGTGATACAGAATGAGCAGAAAGATCAAAACTTTGTTGCTATAGACAAAGCAGCACCAGAATGTGTTTACTGCTTGGATGAAAGCCAAGCCAAAAGTGACATTAAGAATATAAAACAACCAGGAAGATAATAGTGTCCAAGCTGTTAAAAATGGTTTGATGTGTGGAGGGACAAAAAGATCACAGGTTCCACTTTAACCATCTTGGATTTTAGTTGACAGTTACCTCCAGTGATGTGACAGCCCAAGGCAACAAGGAGCTGGATTTGCTAACTCAGAAAGGCTCTTTCAGTTCTGCATCTCCCAAAGACATCAAACACAAACATAAATGTGGGCTACAGCAGATGGAACAAAGTGCAGACCGGGAAAGAGAGTTCTCAGTACCAAGGGTGAGGAAGGTAACTTTAGACTTCTAAAAAAAAATTTTGTAATAGGTTACAGAAGCAGAAAGCAGATAAAGCAGGGAGCCTTGAAGGATCCCCACAGAAATTCTGACATTAAAAACAAAGACTGCTGACTGAGCAATACCATCAACACATCATTTGTAGTGCTAAAAGATCTCACAGAAATAGATCAATGAGTGGAAGATAGAACTTCTAAAAGAAGCTTTTGGTAAATGCTATCAGATACAGTTGCACCAAGCATGGGAAAGATTATAAAAGCTAGCCACATTACTGTGTTATTTGAAAAATGAATTTTCTTTGCTGTGTCCCCATTCAGCCAGATAAATTTGCAAGTAAACTGGCCAGACATTTCATACTACTGTGAAGTTTGCCTTCTGCTGAGTCTATCAGAATGGATAAGCAAGCCAAAAGGCCTGGGTATTTGCTAAAACTCATGTAACCTCTTTTGGGCAGCTCTGAAGACACCTACCTAGCACATCCACAAGTATAGTGCACACAGGCAATAACATCTAATCATCTAGGTATAATGGTAAATTCTTTAAAAATATTAACTGAGGCAAAGACACCATTGATTAATTATCAAAATCTACTCTTTATCTGCCTTCTCTTTTTCCTTTTCACTTCATGTCATTCTCAGAAAAACCAAACAAAAACAAAAAAAAAAAAGATTTGACATGTTTACACATGATAAAAAAAAAGAAACTCACAGCCCACCAATTAATTCTCTATTCTTAGGAGAGACAGTGAGTCACAGAGAAACATCTTTGTTTCTTTCAAAGATTAATTACAAATTATGTAAAAAACAATATAAGATTTAATTTTGTATTTTCACACTTCAAAGTTGCCTGTCTCTTCAGTACTGAGATACATTTTAAACAACTTTTCTTCTACCTCACTGCTTCCCATGAAGGTAAATATCTTGTGACTCTTTTAAATGCCAAAATTGTGTTGCACCTGAAGACACAAAATGTACAAGACAACTGGCTAAATCAAAGACATGCTTGGGTTCAACCAGGGAGTTAAACTCTTGTTCAAATATACTGGCCAAACACAGTATGAGCATTTAATTCTCCTGACTTGTTCTAAAAAGCAGGCACTGCAAAAGCATGTTGATAGCAAAAAGGAAGCCCAAGGAAACAGCAGGTGTCCCAACCGCCAAGAAAAGCACAAGATGATTCTGAAAGGGTTGCAGTGACGCATGTATTTTTTTCTCCAGCCTTAACAGAAATGATCAAATGACTGAAAGCAGCAACAAAGGGGCAAAATATTCAGGCTGGAACAGGAAAAAAGGCTACAGACTATTTAAAGAAATCAGATGTACAGACTATTTAAAGAAATCAGATGTTTTGCAATAGATTGGACTTGTTAAAGTTAACCCTTCCATTAATTTAAGAAAACCTGCAAGACAATCTCTATTGTCAGAGATTCCTTTTGAGTGCCCATGGAGAACAGGGAAAGTCCCGTAAAACTAAAAGTGGGCAAAAAGATGCCAATTCCAAGAGGAAGAGGAGGAAAAGAAGGAGAAGGAGGAGGAGGAGGAGGAGGAGGAGGAGAAGGAAGAGGAGAAGGAGGAGAAGGAGGAGGAGAAGGAGGAGGAGGAGGAGAAGAGTAGAAGCCAGGAAATTAAAACAGCAGCCAGCCCAACTTTAATTTCAAGAAATGTCAAGTTACACTGAGAACATACTGTAGCACCCAGCGTCAAACATGCAGACACCAATACCAAAGCAGAAGAAACTTGCCTAGCTTTTCTCTGCATCAGAGTAGCAGGTCTTGCTGATAGACCAGAACTGTGTTATATCTAAGACACTACAGCCTACATAACATCCTTGTAAGCAAACTGGGCAAAATACAAATTTGATAAAATAATTTCAAGGTACACGTGGAACTGATGGAAACTACAAGACACTTTTCTCCTTCCTTGCCAAACAGGAAAACACACACAGTGATTTTAAAAAAAAAAAAAAAAAAAAAAAAAAGAGCACCAAACTTATCTGAACAATAACCAAATCAGCTGTAGCAGGTACATCAGTACAGGTTAACCAGCGTTCAGTGCAGACACCTTATAGCGGGTCTTATTTATTCAGTTTTCGCTAGTCTTAGTCTAACTCCCTTATACTGTCATAGGAAAAGAACCGAGTTTTCTAATGCTACACATGATTGGCATACACAACTAGCAATTATTTATAAAAGCTGCTTTGCTATAAAGGCCTGAAAATATCAGAAGTGGTTAAAGCAGGCTTATGACTGCTCTACCTGTTTAAGGGTTGCTAATAACAGTAGTATGAGCTATAGTGTGTGCTTTGGGAATTATCTTTATGTGATATCTCTCTTTGAATTAAATTTCATCTGGAACCCATTTTTACAGCAGAAAGGCATGTGTTAGCAAATAACAGGTATCAAATAAGTGTGAGTGTGATAATGTTTGATTAATTGTTGGGTATTTTACTTTAGCATTTAATTGTTTACTCCCAAGAAGAAATCCTTTAATGAACAGGAAGAAAAAAATAAATAAATCTATCTGTGTAAGGAACAAACCTCTCCTTCAATCTCTTCCTCCAAAAAACATCTTCAGTAACAAGAGAATATTTTCATTTCAGTAGTTTGGCTGAACCGAGTGGCAAACCTCTGTTAAGCCTTCTGTCTTAGTGGGAGGAAGAGACTATAAACTAATAACCTAAATCAGAAGTATAAACTACCTAAGCTAATTATCTAAGTCAAAAGTTTGACATGCAATTTGCAAGAGAGACACTTTTAAGGGGCCTGATCTCATCGTGAGCTCAGAAACATGCATTTATTTCAGTTATCCAACAGAACTTACAACCAAAATAATTGATTATCTGCCATTTATAGTGGAGATAGTTGACAGTTAATTATAATCATCCACATTCACTATCTTTAAACAAAAAACAGTAAACCCCACAACTTGTCCCCAGCACACAGTTCTGCAGATCACACTAACAACCAATAATCTTTCAAAACTGAGCTTCTCCTGATTTAGTAGTTTTTGCATAAGACTTCAGCTTTAGAATTGTTTTGATTTAATATACATACAGAATAGAAACAATTTTAGTTTTGATTCTGCTATGAGCAAATGGCAATACCTCTAAATGCTATGGAAGAAATCCTGATCTTAAAGTAATAGGTCATGTTCGAAAGGCATGGAAAAAATCAGACCATCTGAAAAGTTTCTGGCAGTCGAACGGTCTACAGCAGCTCTGACATACCTACTGCTCAAGAACTCGACGTGCGCTGATGAAGAAGGAAAAGCAGGCTGACCCCAGATGTTTACCTAAGACAGGATAGCTCTATCATCTCTGTTTATGAAGCCATAATTGATAGTTTCTGTAATATCATTAGCATAGAGTACAAGAAAATAAACACTGATCAAAGAAAGCACAACCCCTTGTTGTATCCAAAGGCTGTCTGAAAATAGCTCAACTAACTCCAACCAGTTACTTAACATACAAGAATTTTTTATTAGAAGAAATGTACTGAAAGCAACAAGTCAGGTTTTTTTCCTCCCCCCTTAAACTTACACATCGCTAATAGTTCTTGAAACTTGATGCTGAAAATGACAGGTAAAGCCAATTGTAAAAGCACATTGCATTCAAGGGTAACAGTGCTTTTTGAATACGATGTAAATGTGTTAAAAGTTTAAAAATGGTACTTTTCAATACTACTCCATTTTAAGTTGAAAGATTAGTATTTTCATGCTGGGGGCCACAAAGCTTACAAAGCAGATAATCTCGACTCAGCCCTTAGGAAACTAAATCAAATGTAAACAGTGGAAGCTACTACAATGATCACCAATTGACACCCTTAAAGAGAGCAGATCATTAAAAACTAAACAACAAACCATCTTGAGAAACCATGCTATTAATTTTCCATTTATTAACAATCCTTTGCAGGCAAGTGATACATTTACAGCATTGTGAAGTGCCATGCAAGAGATCCCCAAGCTTGCTAACACTTACAATGCATGCACTTTGCACTGGCCCCAGGGCTGAGTTGACCAGCATTGACTTGCGGTAGGCATGGGGTTTCTGATTTCAAGAGTGTGGATCCTCCATGCTCTTTGTCACAAAACAAGCATGTCCCAAACCTCAGTTGGGTCAGGCCCACTGACTTCAGTAACAGACTTCAGTTAAATTTGCATAGAAACTTCTGGGATCTTTGCAATTCATTTATTTCTTAGCGTTCAAAGTTAAATGGCAGACTTTTTGCATAAAAAATTACCAAAAGTTAGCAAGTTTATTTACTATCTTGTCAAACCTAATGCAACAAGGCCTCTATCAGGAATCACAGTGTGCTGACAGACAACTGTGAAAATGAGTCATTAATTATGCTTTAAAAAATAAGTATCAAATGAGCCTCTGCAGAAAAGCACGCCCACTGCTGCACCCTTGGGAACCTGAACCACTACCAAAAGCATGTAAGACGATCTGGTCCGGTCACACACATTTTTACTGCAGCATTTTTCTTATCCAAATAAAGATTTTCAGGAGGAGTTGCTGCTGGGTTCCCAGGTGCTCAGCTGCGACTCTGTGGACACCTGCACTCCTCTGGGACTAGGAATCAGCCCAGGTTTTGGATGCCCAGCAAGAAGAATCTGCAGTGACTAAAATGAGATGGCTCAGTGACTGCCCAAAGGGAGACAAAGCAATTACCAAAACCCTGAAAATTTATTCAAAGAAATAAGCTAGAAAACTTCAGTAAATCATTCCGGTCTACTTGGGTAATACAAACAAACAAAAAAAATGTTGTATGAAGAGCTCTAAATGAATAATGCGAGGAAGCAAAACAGCTGCTGAAGTCCTAGCATATTTTCAGTGCTTGTCATGTCAGAACTTTCTTTTGTATACACAGAGTTGTCCTCCCTTGACAAGCAATTCACACACCACCTTAAACATCGTCATTATGTATGTTGTACGAATCTTTTCAAAGAGAGGAAGAAAAAAACCCCACAAATTGTCTTGTCTTTTCTTTTTTATTCAAGCTTTTTTTTTTTTTTCTTTGAGGGAGCTGGAGACCAAGCAAGGATTGTAAAAATTGCAGAAATTACCTTTGGCCAAACAAAACCTCACCAAGAATCACAGCTTACAGCTTCCATTTCAGTGAGGAGCTTAGCTACGTCTTTCAGGAGCAGCATCCTGTGCCAGGCACTGCCATGTCAAGTAACAAATTCCACAGCCTAGACTCTGCAGAACTTGCCACTGGTATGCCGAATGAGGACTACGAGGGAACGTGTCCACATGAAGTAATGCAGGACTGTGCTGTGACATTTTAAGTAAAACTGAATTGTTTGTTTCCAGAACTGGGACTAGCGTTAACTGAACCGTACCATTCCACAGCATCAAAGGGTCAAACCCAAAACGGGTTGGAAAGTCAGGCATGAAGAAAAACACTGTTCCCCCCATTATTCCTTATCTTATTTGTACAGCTGAAAAATCTACATTTTCCATCTCTGCACCATCAATCTCTAACCGACTGTCTCTGCCAAAAGATATATACTTTATGGGGAAAGAGCCCAAAAGCTAAAGACAGAATCTAAAATACATTAACCAATACTTCTTTATATCAGTGATTCTTTCCATCTACTCTTCTATACATTGCATTGCAATGCTTATATACTTTACCACAGTGATTTATTTTCTACTGCTGTAAGGCACAGCAGCTCTAACAAACTTCATTCTAAATCTCAGTTTTACTACAGCAAGGCGGTTTGCAATGAAATATTTATGAGTATTCCATGGTTATTTGCCCCAAAAATCTCACTTTTGGAAGCAGCAGTGTCACTCAAGGCAGCTATCTGCATACACAGGACATTCACAAACAACATCTAGGCAATGGCAGTACCATGACTAAGTTACATTTTGTGAAGATAAGGAAGCTGCTTAGAGACAGATAAAGCAAGGAATCAGAAGTAAGAATTTCCCTTCCGAATCACCAATTATTATAGATCACATCAATCTGATTGATGCCTTGTACCTACCTGGGGGCTTACTGGTCTTAGTGGACTAATATGAATATCATTACTGTTGCAAAAACACATTCCTATTAGAAATGAGAAACACAAGGACTGAACATGTGTAGGTATCTCTCCACATCCCACTCAGGGGAACTGTCAGTGAGGAGACGTAGGCAGCTGAGAAACAGGCACTTGTTTCGATGTGTTTGGCCTAATCAAAATTGCACCTTAGCGTTATGAACAAGGCCAAACAATAGCACTTCTTCCTCCCCTTTTCACTCTTCTTCTGTGTTTTCATTTTAATACGTCCTGCTAGCATGAATGAAACACAACTTGTAGAGTGCTATTTCTGGAGGATCCAAATTATTAGCGCTGAAGCTGCTGCATAGCAGAAATCTGTACTGAAGCTATTTTGTACAAGCTGTGGAAAGGCCTGAATATGAACTTCAGATACACATACGAAGTTCAGTACAATGCAGCCAAACAAATTTTTGGAAGTCATGTCATTCTCTTACCTCTCAGAAATGAAACTGCACCCTCATCTACTTTAAAAAATACAAGCACTTTGAGTATTTGTTTTATACTTTTGAGTTAGCCTACAAGTATTTCCTTAAGGCAAAGACAAGTAGTTTAGACACAGAAAACTGGTTACTCAATCACTGTAAGCTCCCAGCACACTTCCACATAACTTACTGTAAGAAAGCAAATAAAGGCAGTTTCGCTAATCGGTAGGCCCCTTTTATTTATTTTTTAACGAAACCTATTTCATTTATATATCAAAAGAAATTTCAGACCATGCTTAAACCAGTATTGGCAGTGCAGAGATTAACAAAAGCCATAGCTGGACATAACTTCATTATTGGTATATTTATGACAGTTTTAAATAGGAAGCATATCTAAAGCAGTAGCACCTAAAGAACATGCTTGTGCAGTCTTGTAAAGAGTTAAGTCCCTTCATCATTGTCATCATAAAGTCCCTTCATCACTGTTACTGTGATTACATCATACAAAACATCCAAATTAAAAAAAAAATCCAAATTACAAACGTTTTTGCATCATAAATATGAGCAGGAGGGGCACTTCTTCCAACTGAAGTGGTGAGGTTTGGTGGTTATTGTTTGGGGTCTTTTTGTTTACTATGATGTTTATCATTATATCAGTGTAGGAGCAGCATACAAACATTGAATAATACGTACCACAGCTGAGGTGCCACATTATTGCCCTGAGGTGAAGTTAACGTGACTGAACACATGTTCGTATCTCAACTATTTCCTGTTCACAGTCTAAAACATTAATCTAAACTGCAGGTGGACTTGCTGCAGTTTATAAAGTAGAGTTGGCTTTGCTATGAAGTATCAGATCGTGAAACAGAAGGGGTATGTGATGCATGAGGAAGGATGCAGGGAAGAGGAGAGGAAGCGCTTTAATTGCTGCAGCCTTTTTGCTCAGTGGCCAAGAGTCAGAAACCCAACTCTCTGTCTCTCAGTGGTCCAACTGAAAACCAGGATAGTATTTCACTCTCAAGTATGGTGAGTATACTGTAAGTACAGTATATATTAAAAGGGCACACACTTCTTGCATTGAAATGATAGGGAAGTATAAACTTAGAATAGAACAGCTCCATAAGGTCCTACTGGGAATGAGTCCAATTGGCCTCCACACTCTTCATACAGAAGATGCTACAAAGATGCAAGAATGTTATAGCAGCTTGGGTTTACCTTGCTTTTTCCTTCAGAAAGAAGCTTAAAATTCAGCTGAATAATGAAAGTACTATCCTAAAAGGTATCTGCTGTAAATTAGATAGCACTAATTCAGTCCCAAACAGGAACTACAGAAAGTCTACAAAAAGCTGGAGGAGATGGCCTCTAAACCGTCCAACTATTCCTCTTTCCCCTAACAATAAATATAGAATAAATAGGCCTTCATCCACTTGGTGTCTCAAAAAGGAATGGACAAAGTCCAAGAAGAAAGCCAGGAATGATCCAGTCTAAATTACTGAAGAGTCTTGACAAAGATCATAGAGCTCAACCTTCACAGGCACTGACAGGTTAGAGGAACTATTCTGATCTACATGCAATTCTGGCAGAGCCTTAGTCACAGATTCAGAACTATCAGATTCAGACTATCCTTATGAAAATAAAATATTGAAAGATGCTGCCATAACAACGAACCCCACAACACAAACAAATATTTTCAGAAAGCAATTTACAATAATCTAAGATAAGAGGAGAATTTTGAGAGCAGTCTAGAACAGTCCATACAATCACGAGAAATACTATGACACAGTAAAGATTAATCTCGACTTTCATAAACTCTTAAAAATAAGCAAACAATAAAAAAACCCAGAAGATTTTTTTCTTCCTCATGAATCAAAAAGTAAAAAATTTCCATTTATAGCATAAGACCAGCATAAGTTCATGTGATATTAATAAACCTCATGGAATGCCTTTAGGTTAATAGTAGTTAGCTAAGATTTCTTCCTCCTTTCAAATCTCACCTGGAACATAGCTATTAATTTCAATTGACGCTAACATTATCTGTAACAGCATTGTTAAATGACTGAGGAAGAAAAAGAAGTCATCTTATTTTTCCAATTTACTCCTATAAATGATATTTTAAAAATTATTTTGACTGATAAAAAAATACAAGACTCTAAAGCACTGTCAGGAATGGTGGCTACAGAGTAAGTGTAAAAAATTAATTCTATAACTTGCCATTTTCCCATAATCTTTAGCTGATTCATTTGCAAGATCTTCCTAGAATTAATTTTTCTTTCTGAACACACTGCCTTTGAGATGAATATCAGTACAACTAGCCTTTTTCTGGTTTACAGAGGCCTAGGGTTATTAGTTATCTTATGCTCCCTCTACTGACTCTATGAGAAATGGCCCCAAAACCCTTTAAGAAGCTTCTCTGAAATAACAGTTTAGGATTTGATATAATACTTCAAGGAATTAAAAAGGCATAAAGTACAATTCTGTGTAGTGCCAAATCCTTGTGAGAGTTGGAATAGAGCATCTGTCTTCTACTTCTTTCTAAGGCAGAAGCCTTAGAAGATAAATCCTTCCTACAGCTTCCATGGTATTAATTACAATACAAGCCATTTATTATAATCTTAGGAAATTTCTTCATAATATTTCAAGTGGTTTATATTTCAGTGGAAAAAAAGAACTACAAATTTCCATGTTTGCATAGTTCTTAGCAGTATTTCTTTATAAACTTTACTGCTCGGTTGAATCCACAAAATTTACCCAAAGTCTCCTTTCTACACTTTGTAATGTGATGTGAAGGACAGTAATCTTCTGCCAGTGTGACACAAGCACCATATTTACTTTTCACATTTTGAAAATTACTCATGAAGTGGCCAATGGGATATAATCTATAAAATAGGTCAGGGAAAGTTCTCCACAATTCAGAAATGACTTAACGAAGGATTTAGTATACTACTTCTATTATCTTTTGAGGTGAATGATCTTCAGGACAGCTTAATTTCGCTATCCTTTTACTGAAGAAAAATGAATCATCTATTGTGTTGGGGTTTTTTTATAAAACATCTCATTTAATAAGGATAATACTGGAATGTCTCTCAATTACGTGAACTATAATACATTATAAGAATTAAATACATAATTTTGTTGTTACATCTAGCAAAAGCTATTGAACTAGTTTTGTTGTGTATCAGAAACAAGTGATTTCATACAATAATGGTATCTACATCATGATACGCCATGAAACTAAGCCTTTGTCATTACAGACACCGAATGTGAAGAGAGATAAAAAACAGAAAGCCACAACGAAATACAATTCCTAAATTTCCTTCACAGACCTCTATTCCACTGAGCATTAACAAAATCCAGGTACTTACCAGATCAATCAGACTCTCCTGGATTCTGTTCAGTGTGGTGCGTAATCTGCTGCTACTGAGGCCCAGTCCTGTTGATTCAAACTGGAAGAAATACATTCTATTTAAGTTGAGAAAGGAAAACCCATTGGTTTAAATTTTACAGTGATACAGCAGAACTTCAGTTCGTAAACACTAGCTACAATTTACTTACATTAAAGTTTTAGTACATAATCACAACCATACAAAATGAAAAGAAAATCAACAGAGGTCACGGCACTCAACACTGCACTGGTGTGAAGAATGACTTGAGTACCTTTCATGAAGATGACAGCTTACCATTCATATCGATAAACTATGAGTATCTTTTATTGTTATAATACTGTATTTGGGTGCAGGACTCTAGATTTTCTCATTTGGGTGATGAGCCCAGAATGGTACACCACGATGCCGCCACTGAGACTTGCACGCACACCACACCCAAGCCAAATGGTCTTGACTTCTCAAGTTATAAAATTTCTTGTAATTCCTTATTAAATACCTAACTTGCATATGTAAAATTATATCCACTGATCTTTATAAAACAGTCATTATTACTCAATGCTTGTAAAGATCTACCTGAGGAATGTGCCATCTTCATGTTCACAGCTCAGAAGTATTATGGGGCCGATGTTCAGCTGGGATAAATCAATATAGCTACACTGACTTCCTGGTAAATGCAATTAATTATACCAGCTGAGGGTCTGATTCGACATGCGTAATTAATGTAGCTACTTATCTTCTACTTCCAATTAAAAAAACCAAAGAACAAACTAATATAACAAAGGAAGTGGAAATGGGACAGCTAAGAAACACACATTTACGTCAAGAATCTGGAAGTATTTGAATACAGTTCTGGTATATGATTCACACCAAAAGGCAATTTACTGAAGAACATTTAGAGCACTGTTGTACATTGTATTATTAGACTTCCTTTCAATGCACTAAATCAGGGAAGGAAGTGTTCAAGTTCATGTCATCCCATCCGCTCCTTTTAAACACAAAAAGGTATAATTTAGGTCCCCATTTACTGCATCTAGCGTTTCTGACTCAAGATGTCCATCTGCCCCAGTCCTCCTATATATTAATGAAAATTTACATCTGAGCTGAGTTCCTGCTGGAAGTACACTCTGCTGAAATCTAGAACCTGATCTAGGAGACATAAATCACTATCCTAGTGTCCACGCTTGATAAAAAGAAGTGTTCGTGCCTTTGTTTTTCCACAGGTGAAGTAAGCTTTTTTACAAAAATAATTTGTATTTTTCTTCACATTTTTACTGTAGAAATATCAGTTCTAAACTGCCTTTGATTTTGCAGGTATATGGGTGAAAAAGAAAATAACTTTTTCCCCTTTAAAAAACACACCCTTAATTCTCTTTCTTTCCTCCTCAACATCATATAGTAGTTTTTCAAGACATGGCCATAAGGACTGCAAATTCAAGACTGGCTATTCTCCCTGTTAAGGTAAGAACAAACATAAAAAATATCCTGCATAAAGGAAAAAAATATACATATTAAAAAAATGTATTTGCAAGTTTCAGCCATTAAATTTCATTTTAAGAAATTTGCACCTGCACCATCAAAACTACACATCATGCGATCTGCCACTAATTCTAACTCTTTCTGCCTTTCAATTACTAACTTTCAATAGCTATCAGTAACTTTCACTAACTTATTCTATAATGATACATTTCTTTCTAAAAAATGACAATTTCACATTTGAAATATATCTGAATGAAAAGGAATGTAAAAACAAACTTAAATTTCCATAAAACTTTACCTATCAAGAGCTCCAGGTTTATCAGGCAACCAGTTACAGCCTGAAGTCAGAATTGTGCAGCCATATGTATAAGGGGAGAAAACCCCACAACAAACAAACAAACAGAAAGCCCCCCAGAAGATGTTGCTCAGCATTTTTCCACAAGGACAGAACATCATGACTTCACACAGAACATGTCACTCATCAGTATAACTGCTTTGCTTCACGGAGGTTTTTGCTATTTCTATGTGCAAATTGGTAGATACTTAAACTCCACAAATTGATGACCTAGTATGGCTAGTAAGCAGAACATTAGACAATTTACAGAATAATTTTACTCATCACCAATTCTACATAACCTCTTATAGTTAAAAGAAAAATAAAATTGTTTTCCATAAGAATGGCCATTGGTTTACAAATTATTATGTCTTGTGAAATTGAAACTCACCTCAATTCTTTATTCTGCTAAGGAAGACTATTCTGTGGCACATTGATGAATGTCTTACACTTTAGTGAGTAGATATTAAATATAGGCAATTCATTTCAATTTTATGTTAGGTTGCTCCATAATTTGAGATAAGGAGGAAAGGCAGCCTTAACTTGCATCCCACAAATTAAAAAGGTTTTGAAAGAGCAATTCTGGTTACAATGGTGTGCAACTTTTGGCAGTGAAGAAAGCCAAATACTGACTACATAGGATAATAATTCTAAAGAGGTCTGGAAAGAGCAATGACTTAGCATCGTGACCGGACACAGAACTCAACATGTATACTTTAAATCCTTGGTTTTCACTGAACTGGCAGGGAACTCTATACCATTAATCACTCTCCTTATGTGTGTACTAACTCACACATACAGCATAAGCACAATATTCACAAGGAATTTCAATCACGTAAGGAAGTTATATTATCAGCATACTTTTAAGAATCCCATCTGATGCTATTTTGTAAATAAAAATAAAACAAGAACACTCTCAGTGGTCTAAATCACATACCATCATCCATCTCTACTTTCTAAATGTTTATAGACGCTATGGGGAGTGAGGACATTTAAGCAGCATTACAAGAGGGTTTACTACATTCATAGACCCTTTGTAAGCATTATGTTTCCCATGGAAAATCATCTGTCAAAACAAAAATAGGCACGCTACAAAAACATCACAATTTTACCACCCATCTGCTATAATGTTTACCTGCCTAGCACTGTGCTGTTTTCTGTTAGAAGTAAGGAGTGAGGAACTCAGTACAAGCTTTAAAAAAAACCACAAAATTGGAGGTGCAAAACAATAAAAATAAATGCAATGCAATGTGAATACCAAAGCAGTTGACTAAGCCAATGGAAATCAATTACCTTAACAAAAAACAAAAAAGAAAAAAAAACAAACCACCCATCTTCTAAACACAAACAAATTGCAAATACATTTGTCCTGCCAAAGAGAACAGCTCAAAACCATTTAGAACCATATGTTCAGTCTGAAAATCCATTACAATTTGCCAATAGATGATGATGAATTTGGAACCTCATGATATTATTACTTGTGGAGTAATTTAGGGGCCAAGAGAGGAGAAAATTATTTTTACACACAGCTTTTTCATAAATGTTTTAAGACAATTCTGTCGAAAGTTGATCTATGTTAAGTACAGACATTGCCAACAAGCATTTGTTTCAATTACAAGATCACTCAAAAAAACCTGTTTTCATTAATGCAATTAGTTTGACAGAAGAATACTAGATCTGAAAAAGTGTATTTCAAAACTCTGAAACCAGACTTACTACTTAACTTTCATGGCCCCCTTCTCTTCTTCCTTTTGCTATTCTTATTTAAGTTAGAGAAATACATTTAAGAAAATTAAATCAGCTCATACTCTCTAGGCTCCAAACCACCATCCTCCTTTCACAGAATGCTCCTTTGCTCCCCACTTTCTACCACTACTTTTAGGTATTTCATGCTGTCTTTCCTCCCTTTCAAAATACTGCTAGAAAAAGAGTACAGAATCTATTCAAAACATAATAGGATTCATGTCCCAGTGATAATAATGCTCCCAGTGCTTATTGCCCTTATTGATCTAAATAAGCCTTTTCTTACTCCTGCATTCAAATCCATTCTGTTGCCACTAATTTTTCTGGGGATTACATATTAGGTAGTATTTTCAATAAAGAGATCTCTGTATTCTCAGTCTGTGTGTAGAGTGATACTTGGAAATCAATAATGCTTCTACCTACCGTGTCATTTCGGCCAAAAAACGTATAGACTGCATACAGATAGTAATCGAAGAGCTGGGACATGAAGTGGATCACATCAAATGCAATTGGTTTCAGAATATTCATCATCTGCATGTATTTCCCTTAAAAATTAAATACAGAAGATCAGTTTCCTCAGCATAAGTGCTATAAAAACAGCACTGAGTTTGACAATCTCAAAACCAGCTTTATAAAGTTTATTATTTAGCCTTGAATATTATTAAGAACAACTTAGTAATATTTTAGAGATTGGGGTGTTTAAAACCAAAGCTAAATATGATAACTAAGACACCACAAATGCCTCAAGAATTCTCCAAATTTGAATGTTAATCCGTATCAAAATGCCTTGAACCATTCTTGGCTTTCTGGTACGAAATTCAATATACACAACTTTCTGGATCCTCTACAAGTTTCAGCTTCATTTAGCCAAAAAAAAATAATCCCCTAAAGTAGTCTCTAGTAAATAATACACAGAGCCACTGAAGATTTTATGCATTACTGTGTGTTTATATATGTACATATGGATATTTTGAAGCAACAGAAAAGCACAGTATAAAAACGATATGCCCAAGACTGGATTTCATTCAACAGCTCTAGGAATAATGTTTTTCACATCAGCAACATAGCATTTCCTGCTCTCCTTCCTTTTAAGCCTTGGGTAAGAAAACCCAAATAGTTTTAAGATGTATGTTTAAAACGTTTCTAGAAGGATAGACTGACAGAAAAGGAGGATGCTGGAACCCTGTCATATCCAGGGAGAAGAATAATTCCTTCTCTTCCTTCCTATTCTCTGTTGTTGCGCGCTTGACTTGGGAAAATAAAAATTTAAAAAATTAAAAAAAAAACCAAAACACTCAGGACCTTCATCTATATGTTAGCTTAGTCAAACTGATCATAGGATTTGGACTCAAAAAGAAATTTTTTCCTACAGGTCTAGTTCACAGGGCCTATAGTTTTTAGTTATTTTGTTTTCCAGCATAGGGTATGGCTCTTTTCATAGAGTCATACACAAAGCATACTTAATGAAAACCCCAGTACTGCAGGTACCTTACATTTCCTGCTGACTAGCTCAAAAATTTCATACTGCTTGCCCTATTAGCGTCTTAAAAACAAAGAATATATAATAAGCTTTGGGTTATTATAGTAACAGACAGCAATTTTTGAACCAAAACATAAGTGCAGTCCACCCAGCATGCACGATATAGCAGATCATTTAACAGATTGTCATATTCCAGACATAGTTTGATGTGACAGGTTAGAAAAAATTACGAGGGTGCTAAAATAAGTTCTTTTTCCTGCAGTCAGCAACACTGTTTTTCAAGTTAATGCTGTGCTCAGCAAAGTAATTTACTAATTGATACAGAAAATGTTGTTTTATACAGAGAAACTGAGTAACAAAGAAACAAAATTAGTAGCAGGGCAAGTTATTTGAATTTTTTGAGCAATTACTTGTGTAGTTCAGTAAAAATAACATTAATGTGGCAAATACATGATACAGCTACACACATAGTAAGATGATATAGCAGTATGGTAAGAATCAAGCAATAACCTGACATTGCTACTTTCCAGGTTTCTATCTAGCTTAGACTCCCTGCTTGTAGAGTGTGCACTTGTGTCCCAGTTTGCTAACACATACAAGCATATATTTTTTTTATTTTTGGAGATTTGACACAGGTTGCAATATTCAGTATTTGGCAGTTTAGCCCAATTGTTAATTCTATGCTTAATTATCAATGTTTGGTTCTACAGCATTATGACCAAACTGAAAAGCAGACTAAAAAAATTTCTATTTGTCTTCCAAAAGGGAAAATCAAATGCAGCTAAGTCTTGCACAGTCCAATGTGGAAACTTTCAGATGTCTGGGAAAGGATGGTACCCTAATCAAAGCAGCTGTCACCTCCATATGTGCTATCTGAATATTCTGTATTGCCACAGGCTGATTTTTTTTCCACTTACTCTGTGATAAACACATTTTTAAACTTGCCTGCAACCCATACACTATGTAAGGGTGATGTGCAGCATTCTGGACAGTTAGATTTCCAAATATCTGTGTGCAGTCGGCATGAATATTCAAGGTAATCTCTCAGGCAATATCTTATGCTTTTCCAAAGGGCTGTACACTGCCCAAGTATTGTCCCTATAAAAATCTTCTGATGCCAAGAACATTTCTCTATTACTACATCACTCAGCCTCTTGACACAACAAGTGTTCCAAGAACATTTCCTCCTAGCTGCTCTCTCTAACAGGACGCCAACTTTTCACTTCTATACATTGTTACCTAGTTGCACTAAAGTCCCTGTTTTGGGTGAAAAGGGGTGTATGAGAACATTTCCAAACACCACTAACAGCCCAAAGCCATGCCGTGCTAGAAACTTCCAGAAACACTTGATAACACTGCTTAGTTTCAACAACTTGGAGTAGCTTGACTTTCTAGAGGCTCTCCATTAATAGCTAAAACTGCTGAACATTTGCCAAGTTTCTTCTGAAGTATTATTTCCAACACTTCTTTTGTACTTAAAGACAGTAAGTAGAGAGTACTCTCTATCAGACTAATCTATATGAAGCTGATCACTAAATCCAAAAAGGTAAATAAATACACAATCTCCCAAATAATACATATTTGAGTTTTAGTATATCTATGGTCATTAGTAAAATTATTTCCTAGGGAGCCTCACAATTCCAAATATGCAGCTTCCTACGACATACATTAGGAGCTAAAATGCCACTTTGAAAGAAAAAGTGAAAAGTCCAATGTAATTTTAACATTTTGAAAGACTGTATCATTTGGGTTTTTTTAAGTTCCATGAGGTTCTATGCTTTGTGACCAACCACTTACTTCAGCTACAAGATTTCTGCTGTGAGATGTGTCATCACCATTATTATGTTCTTAAAAGTTAATGGGTTTTAAACCAAGAAAAATCTAAGAGTTTCTTCCCAAAACCCATTCACAACAAAAGCAAAAATGAGACAAAAATGGGCATTAAAAAACCCCAACCTAGGAAATAGTTAAGGAATACCCATTAAAGTCAGAATGATATTAATTAAAATAAGAAATCACCCAAGCAATATATATGATGGCCTAGTCATTAATTATTCTTGTTGATTTATAGAACCTAGGTCAAAATATTCCACACAGATTTAACACAGGTTCATTCTTCCTTTACATTTTAAGTCAACATGCAATGGCTTGATAGGAAAAAATTAACCTTATAAGTTAATCTAATGGTTACTTTATCCTGGAAAAAGAGAAATAACTACCTAGCTTATAAACTTGAGGGAAAACTGAACTGCTCACTTGAAACTTAAATTAAACAAAGCTATAGCAGCTCTCACTTCAATTATACATAGCAACTCATTTACGTAGTTTATATATATTAAGCTACACTTCATTTTATTCATCTAGCCGCCATACAAAGCATACAGCACACAGAAATAGTCAAAATGGGTTATGACTGCTGTTATACCCATTCAGCAAGTACCGCTACTAGCATAACATCCCTTCCTAAAAAGTGAGGCAACAGTTCTGTTACTCAATTGGGCAATTTAAATCCACATCTTCATCTCACTCCAGACTTCCCTTTTTAAACATAGTTTCCTTTATGATTTTTTTTTTTTTAACTAAAATCAGGGAGCTGATCTAGATCTGCCAAAAGTCATGCTGATACAACACACAGAAGGTAGGAATATCAGTGACAAAACGTAGCAGGGACAAAAACTGCTTAAGTACTCACATTACTTCTACCAAAACTAATGTCTCTCAAAATAGAGCCCTATTTTCAAGGAACAGAGTACTTTAAAAAAGTACAGGCCAGGCTTTCGGTAGACAGGATGTATCCATAGTGTCCCCTATACTATGTTAGGCCCCTGCTTATTTTTTGAGGTGCCACACTGCTGCTCTTGCCTGTGCAATTCACTCTGTCCAACTTCATCTGAAAACTAGACCCTTAGCCTGCACTGGTTGCCTAGATCTCCTGTGCAGAGGGCAAGCAGCCCCAGAAGAAAAGCGCTAAGATATATATGCAATGACATGCAGGCAAAGACATCCAGGACAGCCAACAAACTCTATCATCTTCTGGAGTTATCTACAGATCTCCATTGACAGATCTCCATTGATAATGAAGGGATCCTAGACAACCATCTGTTATACTCCTTTAAATTAGTGTTAAGTACCATAGCATTTTCCCAGCCAAAAATGTGAGACAGTGCGAGACAAACTGGAGCCTTCCATGGCATTAGCAGAGACTGCTGTTAAGAGAAGCACACTCCATGGCATTCCTGCCTGCAGAGGGATGTGATCCAGGGGACTGGATCAAACCTGGATCTCCTACAACCTACTGCCATGCCCAGCCAAATCTGCCTGGCGACAACATGCTTATCTTCATCTTTTACAGGGATGATTCAAGAGACAAGAGGGGAAACAAGAAGGGAAGAAAAATTAATAAATCATATAGTCTGGCTAAATGGTGGTATCTTATTTGTTTCTTGTTTCTGTAGCCATTAACCTTAGTTAAAGAAATGCATCTGATGCCCCTGGGGATGCTGTCTGGAAGAAGTGAATGAAATATTCGTATGCTAAGGCCAAAAGTCACGACAAAAGATGAAGGCATTTTCAACTTCCGTGGCAGAGGTGTAATATGCAGTTTACGTCTAAGAGAAACACAGTGCAAAAAAACCTATTTCATTTATGATCTCAAACAGTAGGTATTCCTCAAAAAAGATACAAAGTAAGGTGAAAGTAAGGCGGGGTCATTGCATGTTAAAAACATGACAAACTCCAAAGAAACTAGAAGGAAAGAATGACTAGGACAAGGACAAAGGGGAAACACAGACCTATTTGCTCAGGAAGTTACATTAAGAGCGAGAAGTACCAAAAGTCTTTCCAAAACTAAATTTTCCAAAGGTGGTAAAAATCAGGAGTTTTCCAATTACAGACAACTAACAAAAGCAAACCAAACTGGGGGCACTTGACAGGACAGAAATTGTAGACAAACAAGACAGGCCAAAAGCAAGAATGAATATTTTGTCTTGGTTTTCATTGCGGAAAATGGTACTGACAGTGAGAAAAATGAGGGGAAGCGGAGCAGGGTGACTAACAGAACTGAACTGGCCACTTTCAGCCACACTGAGAATAAGCTGGAAAAAACCTTAAAACAGTCAAGCTACAGGACCAAACCAATCAGGACATAATAAAAAATGGCCGTGAAATCATCAGTATGGTAATCAGTGTAATAACCTGTATGTGCAATAAGCTGTCAAGTCCTGGATTGTACCGCTACAACTGAAAAACAGCAAATAAAAACATATTCAAGAAGTCATTGGTGCAACTGCTGATCCACTGCTTTAATTTGTAGGATGCAGGACTTCAGATCAAGTTTTGAAGAAAGTATGGAAGTGACAGAAGCAGAAAGATGGAGGCAAAACTAAGATTTAGTCAAAGTATTAATTTAACAATATTGCACAGCAAACAAGTGAAGCTAGATTTTTTTTAAATGAGTAAGGGTTTAATAAAAGAGAAGACAGAATTGAGAGTGTCGAAAATGGAAATATCTGGAAAAGCTACTAGTGGAGTTCCCAGCAACCGGCCTCTTCTTTAATATTTTCATTAATGACTCTGGCACAAAAATAAGAGTAGTACAAAATGTAAAGCCATACGTTTTGGGACCAATTAATTAAAAACATGCATCTTTCTACTATAAACTAGCAGCTCATCCCTTCGAAAAAACTGGGAAAGTGAAGGACACGTTGGCTGTACAAGCTCATTACAGATGGACTGAACCGCCAGAGTACAAGGAAGCAGTGAGAAATCCAAAGAGGTGCAAAAGGGAGGCCACTTGTGACCAGGAAGCTGCAATACAACAGACACAATGCAGTGACATCTCATCCAAAGTATGGCACATGACTTTGATAAGCCTATAACAAGAGCAGAAAAAGAACTGGTAAGAAAGTAGGGGACTTAAGCTTCTGGCGGAAAAATACAGAGGATACAAAAAAGCCTGGCACATTTATTTTAGCAAATCAAAGACTGAGAAGAAATAGGATTGCTTTCTGTAAATACAGCAGGGCAGTATGCATCAAAGAACAAGACAATCTGCTAAACCTAGAAGCTTATTTTGGCATAAGCTCAAGTGCGCAGAAAATAGGTAGATAATTTTTATTATTTTTTTTTAAACCATGAAGTTGATAAGGCTTCTGGAATAGAATTCCTGTTAGAGCGGTGGGAGCAAAACAGAAGTATTCTTAAGCTGGAGTTCAAAACAAGCATATTTACAGGCAGTACTAAATGACACGTCTTCCTGTAGCAGGGGCTGCAGGAGGTCCCTTTCCAATTCTATGTTCCGAATAACACTACTATCAGTCATTACAGAAACAATGTAAACCACTCCCAATAGCAGAAATATTGAAAATCGAATGTAATTCCAGAAGGGGAGAAAAGCATTTATGTGAGCTTTGCAAATGTTTAAGTTTGGGGTTATGGCCAGAATCCACAAATACAAAGACTCCTTATGTAAAATTGGAAAACTAGAACTCAGCTCCACCTACTCTTACACTGTGTTAGGGCAGGGGGGCAGGGGCAGAGGCTGGAGGAAGACCGAGTGGTTTGTATGAAAGTGCCATGTGTGATTTCTAGATTCAATCCTAACTTTTCTTAGAGCAAAACCTTATTCTAGAAGGTAGGAAACAAATCTCTCCAACCTAGCTCACAGATCAATACCAGAAAAGTTATGACAGAATAATCTCAATTCTTATTTCAGGTCTATATTGTAGATACTCCAAGAGGAAAAAAAAACTGCAAAAAAGGTTTAGAAAATTCATTTCTAAATTATATGCTGCCCTCCAAGACAGCACTTAGAAAGTACTAACCAGGTGTCAGACTACTGTCTTTAAAAACAGCTTACTCTGATGTACCACAATTGTTTCCAAGCACATAAACACTGAAGAAAAATTTCATTAATGTAACACATACAGAATTCCTCTCTCTTCTGCCTAACCTGATAAATAAAATGAAAGTCAGTAGCAGAAAATTGCTATTGTACAATTAACTAGATAACCAAATGGAAGTCACGATCTCAAAAAAAAATCAATCCCATTACACCTAGGACTGGAGGGGAGTGTTTTCATAGAAAACTTCTGGCTAGAAAGGACCTTTGGAGACAATCTAGTGCAACCTCCTGCTCAGAGCAGGTCTAAAGAGACAAGGTTGCTCAGGGGCTTGTCCAGTTGCATCTTGATCACATCCAAGGATAGAGATTCCCTAAGATCCCTGGGGATTACTAGGATGCATTCCAGTTACTGAAATTACCAGTATGGGAGGGCACTTATCTTCTAGTTGTCTACCATGTAGCAAAAACAGTTATTCTACATGTGAGAATTTGAGTAATGAAAGGGCAAAACACCTCCAATCTTTAAGTTCTTACTTTTGTAACTATACTACTCTAAAATGAAGCATTTAATCCACCAAGACATATTAGTAACATAAAACATTAATCTATTTCCTTTCTATCTCCACTGTTTTTAGGCATTCAATATTTTAGGCAAATAAACCACCATTATTGGTTAAAATCAATATATGCATGTAGATTAATTTTTAAAGTAAAAATAGCTCACAAGATATAAACAAAATTGCCTATTTAATTAAAAATGTTTTGGTTTAGTGCTCTATTTCTATTTTATTAACATTTTCAAAGAGTGGAAATAAAGCCCAACTAGGTATATTTCTGAAAGCCTTAAAATTCACTTAACATATTCTCTACAATCCATAAGTTTACATTAAAATAAAAATCACATATAAAAAACTAAAATTGTTCTACGTACCTACAAGCCTTATTACATTCAGCGTAGTGTTTGTTAGGATAGGTGCATTCACTTTATTGAGATTATAATCTGATCTCTTTCTGCTCCTCAGAGTTTCTCGAGAAACACTTTAAAGAAAACAAAACAAAATACACCAAATGTGACTGCCTATTATATTCAAGGACATACAAATAAAATTTAGTAGAAAAGAAATCCTTCCTCCCCTCTTCTTTCACATGACAGTAAGTCTTCCAGTGCAGTATTTTATTTATGCCAAAGCATAACTGGGTTAGGGTTCTAACATTTAAAGAGAGAAGCCTGGCCTTATTTACATAAAATTGTGCTAGAGAAACGAGTTTCCAAGTTGTAGCCCAAGGCTTGAGTTCTGCAGACCTCTGCCTGGCCTCGCAATCATTTTACCCACTCTGACTCAAGTTCATAGTTTATGAAGCAAAGAAAATGAAAACAACACAAAGTCACAACACAACAGGGCAGACTAGTAAACTACAGCTGAAAACGACTATCTGGAAATGGAAATAATTTTGAGGAAGATGAAACTAAAAAGATAGTAAATTTTTCATAAGTTTTAGTCCTGCAAGAAGCAGGCAGTTGGACTCAATGATCCTTATGGATCCCTTCTAACTTGAGATATTCTATAATTCTATAAGAGAAACCTTCCACCAGCTGCCATACATCAAAACGATATTCTTCCGAAAATTTCACAGCACAAAGCTATGGACAATGACTGTGGTTTGTTCCAGTTAAGTAATTTTTATCAATATCTCCATCACTTCTTTGAAATGAAGTAGTTTATGTGACATATCTTATGAAATCATGCTAACAATATTTTATCCTAATGAGTTCTTTTGTAGAAAAACATTCCTCTTCTTTGACCCAAGTGATGGCTTTCTAGTTCTCCTGCAATCCTCTAGATACAAATAATGTTAGCCTGCTTCACAAAGTCTGAATGGACATCTAAGTAGTACAGTGTCCTAGACAGAAATTTGTGTTTCAGATCCTTTTAAAGGCTACAGAGTTGGCTTTTGTTAATATGAATAAATATAAATAAAATAATTTTATATACATATTCATCAAAATATAATATGTATATTCATGTATATATACGTGTGTGTATATATATACTCTTAAAGAAAAAGAGAATTTAAAATTCAAAATGGCTGCCTTCAAGCTACAGAAGGATTTAATTTTTTTTTAATCAGTAAAAGTTTACTTTTGTTCTACAAAAGCAGAAGCCCAAGCCTCAAGCCATTTCTCTGCCAACAACTGCGTTTGACACAACAGAAATTATACGTGCACACACCAGTAGTTGTAGAAGACCCTTCCGTTAACTTCTAATGCTTGCTAATCAGTTTTCCACTACCTGCTTCAGAGAGCCTTTGTCCTCCTTCAAAATCTTGCTTTCCAAAGTTTCTTTCTGCAATAATGATGAGCAGTTTAACATTCCTCCCCCTTCCAGAGATCTAAGTGCTGAGCCTTTCTAATTGTGCAGGTAGCATAAAGATTTTTTATTATTATTCCGTTGTCGTAGAGCATAGATTAAGCAGAAAATTAACTAATTAGAGTACTGAGATGAAAAGCATATAAATGGACCAAGGACTCACACAGTCTACTTACCTTTTCACAGGGGCATCTCCTGTCTGCTCATCCACATAATCTCTTTTCAACTCTTCAGGAACATCACTGTCGCTATCATACTCTTGATATGCACTTTTCTCTTGTTCATCTGATTCATACTGGTAAAAATAAATAAATAAATAAATACTAATAAATTGACTGCCATTTTCTTCCTTATAATATTGTCACTCATTTAACATGGCATTTTGGTCACTTCGCTTTCACCTCAATCAGGATACAAATAACTTTGCTGATTGAAAGGCTGCTGACAACCTTCATTAAAAATGCAGCAGGCAAATTATACAAAGCCATTTTTAAGTGCATTTCTGGACAAACTTCTATTCTCAGATGTTGATTAGGAGTAAATATTTGCATCACCCTATTTCTCCCAGCTACTGATAATTTTTTCTTGTTGCTGGATCAAGTACCTACATATCTGAGCTTTTATTATTTGCTTCACAAATCTGAAAAAACAGTAATAAAACCTCAAAATGTATCCAAATGGTGGCATTAAGCAAAAATAACCTAGCACCACACAAACCTTAATTATTAATGCAAGAAGGACTAAACTATTGCTTCACAAAAATACTTACTTATATTGTATTTATACAAAAACACACCACCAAAAAACCAATTTGGCAGTTGTTTGTAAAATTTATTTTAGTACACTCCAAAAGACATTTCTACTAGAGAATCTTTCAATCACTTAACCTTTTAGAGACCAATGCGATTTTGACTAAGTATAAACGTTTCAAGAAAACAATAAGCAGTCAAATGCTACTACAAAAATATAATTACTTCTCATGGCTACTACTACCATGTAATTTTTTTTCTCACTAATTCAACAACAAAAAATAACTTTGTTTATATCTGTAGGTTCTATACATATAAACTTTGTATTGTACATGGAACAAACAAAAACTGCAAAGCAAGCAAGGAACAGGATTCTGCAACCCAAACTGATATACCTTTCCTCATAGAGAAAAATAAAAACTACAACAAAACCCAAAACCACAGCACACTATATTATTCTAAGAAACACTCTAATGATATAACTCAACTGTATCAGTGGAGTAAATCAGTGGGGGCTAGATTTTTTTTTTCCCCTTGCTTTCTGAGAAAACTTCATTAGGAGTTTGTGGCATGCTTGGATTTATTCGTGTGTGCTGGTTCTTGGTTTTGTTTTGAAACATACAGCATCCTTTATTTAGTTAAAGGCACAAGTTCCTGATATTTGAAATATTTATCTAATTATCAGTGAAACAACTCCTCTTTGATGGAAGAAAGCCTCAAGCACCATTTGCTTCATTTGTCACAAATGCCACAAATTATTCCAGAATAACTATGAAAAATGTGAATGCATAGATAAATTAACCATGTACACCTGCCTTGAGACATGCCTTTTTATACTGAGAAACAACATTTGATGTCAACTGCATCTTTTGAAAAATAGGAAGCTTAAGTAGTTACAGACAACTACTGCCTCAAAACACCTAGCTGCATTTTTTATTTTTTGAAACTGTTTCACTCTGTTCAATTGTTGAATTGCATTTCAAAGTTAACAAGAGAATTATCTGCAATTCAAGGATGGAAGGTTTGAGCCTAACAAGTGATGTCTGGAAAAAAATGAGCAACACAGGCTACAGCATATATAACACAATATAGGATTTCCATGGTAGACAAGTATTATTATTGCTAGAGTATGAGTTATGTGGAGAAATACTGTTCACAAACACAGATAATAAATACTTTTTATAATTATGAAGCCACACATACATATTAAAAGTGTACAATTGGGATTTTTTTTAAAAAACACCTGAAATGTGTGATCTTTTTTCACTCGCAGTTAAAAGCAGTATTTAATGTCAATTTCTTTTTCAAGTGTTCTAGGTTGATCTGTAGTATAGGTGCTTTAGACATTTCATAAATAACGAAATAAATTTTTTTCACAAGGTGAATTTCTTAACCCAGAAAAGATTAAAGGAAAACAAATACTTGGTGTTCTGTGATATGACCCTTTTTCCTGAATACCTTCACAACTATCACAGCATTAAGCATATTCATCAGGCTCCAGAATGCACTTGCACTTGAAGAGAAACTAGAATACTTTTCCTTTTAACTTTTCCTTAACATGTACACTGCTCTGAAGCCATTTTTCCAAGGAGTCGATAACAACAGATATGACAAAGACAGTCTAGTTCCAGGATCCTTAAAAAATGGCAGGGTTCTAAGAATACGACCACTCTCCAGAGGGGAAAACCAAGAAAGGTACGCTAAGGTAATGCCAGTCTCTCAGTCATCCAAAATGCACTAAGAAATACATTTTTTCAGTCACGCATGGCAATTCCTGGCCCTGGCCCCAGCCCCAAGCTACTGAGGTTTTTAAAGCCTAGCACTATGAAAGCAGTATATTATAAAAGCGGGAAGCCCGCAGTACAAACAAATTCAAAGCAAAAACAGCTCAGAGAAAAAAGAACACAGTATGAGACACAGACTGAAAAGAAATGTTCTGATCATTAGTATTCACAGGCAAAATTTCTGCCTCATGAACATTTCAGACGAAGGAAACCTATAATGAAAGCAGCTCAGTTTATTTAAAAAATGAAAAAAAATGAGCCGAATTCAGGCTTGATTAAGGACAAAGAGAGTCATAGTTTAACTAACTCGGCTGGAACATTAGCATGGAGAATTACCACCACTACTTATGCATTAATATGTAAAAAATAACATGCCGATTCAATTAAAATCCAGTGATAGTAAAAAGATACATTGACTACAAATTGTTAACTACAATTCATATTGATATATAAATCTGACAGTTGACATATTAACTGTCTTAACATCATAGATGAAGAGAATTTTAAGAATTTTTTTTTTTTTTTTTAACATGGAAAAATACTTCATTAAGTCTCCTCAACCTAATGCCATTAATGAGCTGGAAAAGTTATTTAATAAGATAAAAATATCTGCATTTTAAAGTATGCAGTAAGTAACTCACAACTATTAAACAGTGACCTCAACCTGAAGAGACCTTATAAATCCATTTTGAATATGCGCAGTCTGCAGAAAAATTTTAAAGTGCTAAAAGGAATTCAGTTATCTCATAGCACTAATCAGTTCACAAGTTTAGGCAATCAGCCCAAACAAACCCACAGGACAGTGGTATGATTCACCAAAGTTGAGGAGTGTTACAAAACTGTCCAAGTTAACTGTATCGCAACTAAGACATTTTAGGGAGCTACAGAAAAGGGACATAAAGCATCTCACTGAAGCTCAAGATATAGAGCTGAGGTGACTGGATCCAGAGGCCCATTTTCAGTTGTCCAGAACTGCAACAACTCAGCAGTTAAAGAGACTTCAAAATTCTCAAAAGAAATCCTGACAGTTCTTACCACCCTACAGATCATTTGATAAGGAAATGAATTGCTTATGTTCTTGTCATGCTGTTTCTTGAAATATCTGGAAACATGTCTGCATTCTCTGGAAACAAAATTTTGCGACCTCTGTGAAATAATTTCAAGTGCTAAAACATGCCTGCAACTTAACTGGTCAGTCAGGAAACTGACATATAAAATCTCTGTAGAAATTTTATCCCACATTACCTAAGCAAGTTATTTCTGTTCCTATGTAAAGGATAACCAAATAGGTGTAAATTTTTTTTTTTTTTTCCCAAATAAGAGTTCTTTGTATGTCTCAGTACTTTGGAACAGCTCATAATGAAGAGAGGAGATGAAAAATGTGAAAAGGGAAGGTAGGATGGTCACCTGCAGAGTATACTCACTTGGCTCACAAGAAACCTTGGCTCTAATACCAGCTAGGTTAGATGTCCTGTACAACTACTGACAAGTTAGTTAACCAGTCCTGTGCCTCAATTCTCTGTGTAAATGTGCATAATACTTCCCTGGCTCACAAAGATTTTTGGAAAGGATTTTATCATTCCAGTGACCAAGTTAACAGCCAAATACACTGATGAAAACCAAGTAAGCGCCTTCTAAGTATCATTGAACACCCTCAGTTCAATTCACTCTCAGTACAATTCTTCAGATTTACACAACATCTTCCAATATTAAAAGCAGTTAGTTCCCATTTTCCAATGCATTAAACTTGAGTTATCATATGGAATAAAACTGTTTTGTATACAGCATTGCTAGAAACACGTCAAACAAGGAAAATATTCACCACAACTGATTTCCACAAGGAGAGAAGCAAAATCAAAAACATCATCCTCCATAGTCAATTTTAAATTACATTGAGCAAACTGAACTTTACATTTTAGTTAAAAAAAAAAAAAGTTAGTTCTATAAAATATTCCTAAGTTCTCCAAATACCACTACATTTAAGGTTAAAACCCCCTATTTTATAATATGAATGACTCTAATCTAACCTATATTTCACAAGAAAAATGCATAATAAATCATATCATTGGCACTTCACTTTTTCCACACAGAACATTCTGTCCCTCTGTGTCAGAGGAAAGCCAAAATTCATTACAGTTCTTCACCAGGCACAAAATCAGATTTTATCAATTTAAAATATATTAAGGTTTCACTAATAAAGAACACTAAATTGGCACACAGCTTTGAAAAAGAGGACAGTGCAGCCAGCCCTGAAAGTCCCTGACAACGTGCAAGCCTACCAAATGGGACACTGTTCAAAATTAAAGACAGGGAAACCACAACATGGACTTTGCTACACATGTAACACATCAGTCTGCTGGTACTTCATGGGATCACGACTCCCCCCAGCCTGTTTCACCAAGACTGGTTCACTGCTGAACCGCTGAGGCAGCCGCTCCCAGCCCCACTGGAGAAGGCATACAGTGTCCTGACAGTGATTTACTAGAACCCCATCTCTGCCACAGTGCTTGCCACAACAGCAGCACCTACGTGCAAAGCTTTACTAACAAATTAAAGCTTACTGTTTTAAGTAGTTTCAGCTCTGGCTGGGAATGAGCCTCACATACCTTCCAATCAGACACCAGTGAACAACTGGTATAAAAACAGTAACCTTTACATACAGATACTTTTTCCGATGGCAAGAGACAAATTCAGAATAAAAAGACATTTTTATCCAGGATGATTAGATGGTCAGATTAATTGAATCTCTGTGGTAATAAGGTAACAGATAACTTCCCAGATAACAATATTACTCCATTGCAATAAGGAACGTGGTTCTGGTGTGGGAGTGGCTTCTTTGCCTTTTTCTCAAGAGAATTCTGGAACAAATAGAGGAAAACTATCCCACACATTTATGTTTGTAACTTGCATGAGTTACAAAAGTGTCCCAGTAAGACTTGCAGGACTGATTACCTCTCATGAGCACGCAGTATCTATGCTAGCCACTACCAAAAGTGGGATGCTGTAAAACAACCACCACTGGTCTCACATAATACGACAATTCCTGTGTAACTACCACTGCATGCAGAGTTTGTATTTAAAACACTACATTTGTACAGAAAATCTGTACAGAAAGCTAAAGCTTTTTTTTTTTTTTTTTTTTTTTTTCCTGTTAAGCTCTATTAATTCTCTGAATAGGTTCACCACTGGAGAAAAGGGGAAAATATTATATACAACTGAAAACAGAAGAGGGTATTACTGATAGCAGTCTGCCTGGCAGCAGTACAACTCTTCAGGCTGACAAAAGCCAACAAAACAGTATCTCCAACATGTTCATCAGCATTTACTACCTAATTTTTTCATCAAATGATTTCATTATTATAGAAGCAAAAAATCAGTGCAGAGGAAGTCGATGTCATTTAAATTTAACTTGAGCTAGGAGAAACATATTCTGACAGGTAAAATGTAAAAACTAGAAAGAATGAAGCAGCTCTGTTCTAACTTGTGTGCAAAGTTTTCATATGTCATACAAGCGTGTAGACATAAAGAATTCCTCAACATATCCACAGTCAAGAAATGAAGACAATTCTAGCCTTCTACAAGCGTAAGTAGTCTGCTTACAAGTCACTGCACAAAAATATGGGGACAGTGTATGCATTCATTTGCTAGCCGTGACCTGCAAGGAATCAGAGGAGACTGAAATCATGTTCCTACAATTATTCTTTCTTGTTCTTGAGATGTTATCCAGTCTCAGTAGCTGCAGTTAATATCATCTTTGGAAAAATATTTCATAGTCTCCTAATTATTCTACATGCAAATGGTGGCAAAAAACATCCTGCAATATTTGAGATGTATTTCTGCACTCACAGTGCAGGTCATTGATAGTTCTATACATTTGTTACAGACTCAAACCTTTAGAGGAAAGCTGTCTTGGGGAAGAAAAACAAAACCAAAAAAAAAAAAAAAAAAAAACACCCCAAAGTTAATTTTCTAGTCCTTTTTCTTCAGAAAAAAGTCTTTTAAAAAGCAAAACTAGTCAAAGACATATACAAAAGTCTGAAATGAACTCTTCAGTAGAGGGAGCTTTCATTTTGAAAACCCCAAAAGTACTATTGGCATCATCATTAATCCTTATTTCACTAAGGATCATTTTAGCAAATATCTATGAAATGGCTGCCCAGATTCCCCAAAAGCTTTGTTTCAGAGTGGGTTTCAACAAAGTACCATGGAATTCTGCAGTTTTCAGCATGCCCTGCAGTGCATTTATCTTTGCTTAACACACTCATTTGGAGTCTAAGTCAAAGAGCCATAACCATTCAACTCTTCTCAGTTTACTGATATGAAAGGCAGGACATATGTTCTGCTGTATTACTTGACAGGGGAAAAACTACCACAAGGAAACTGGCTCTCCAGCAGCTTCCTTTAAGCACAATGCAACAATATTTTATGCCAAATCAACTGTACTTTCTCTTCAAGTGACTCAGAAGGAAAGACACTGCAGCATCACACTCAAGTGTGCAAGATACAAATCAAGCTGCTTTGCAATTGAAGTTCCACAGTGAAAGCAAGAAAGGTGAAGCTGAAAACCAGAAAATCATTAGCATGACAAGCTGGATTAACTAACCTTAAACAAAAAAAACCTAAACCCAACTTTATCACAAAAAAAGCCCAAGAAAACATTATTCAAAGGGATAAACAAGAGCAAAAGCTTTAACAAAAATATGCTAATACAGCATTTAAGAGAACGGTACAAAGTTTTAAAGTAAAACATATTTGACCACTGCTAGATTTTCACAGAATTCTGAAAAAAAAAAATACACAAAGTTATTGTTCAGTTTTATAGTAGATCCCACCATAAAGCGAGGGTCCTGAGCATTTAAATTAGTTAGAAACTGCCTTACAAATGTCAGATAATCCATGGGAAATCACATAGGTGTGAACAAATACAAAAGAAGGAGCAACCCACACTTTCCTAAGAAGCCAGAAAGCCAGTTCTAAAATGACAAAATTACTTCCATAAAGAAAGCTAACTTGAACCCCTGGAAAAATACTAATTTAAGTGGAACATGTCTTGCTAGCCTTCAGGAACATTTTACTTCACTGGAAAAAAATACTGATCCACTGCAAAACAAACTGAACCTTAAACAGGATACCTGGCCTTCTGGCACTGTTAAAAACAAAGCAACTTACCTAATTAAAGGAGTAAAGTGGCTTGAGATTTTACACAGTATTGCAGTTAATTGATCCTTGTACTAAGACATTTTGCCATCATTGATACACAAAATAAATAATTTCCTGAGAACAAGATTTTCTTTTCTTTTTTTTTCCTCCCCTGAAATACTCCATACCCCATTGGAAGCCAACACGTCTTCTGTCTCATCATCTTTGCTGTCAGCCTGAATTTCAAATGGGTTTCCTCCATTACAGTACTGCTCAAATAACGTTACTGTTGTTGAAATTGCCGAAGCAGGCTGCTTACTAGGTGACACAGATGGGGAACGTGACTGCTCCATGAACTTGAATTCCTATTGATAGAAATAAAGCACAATTTTCATCACAGTTTCAGTATTATTACAACTTCAGTTCCTTAAAAACAGCATAACAACAAACTTGTGGACAATTAACCTGATATGAAAACTTTCAGACAAAGCTTACTGCTTATTTAAACATGCTTTTCATGCTGGCCCAAGTTAACCTTGAAATTGGCAATCTTATACTGCTCATCTTTCTGATTTCAGCATTTTTTTGCTATGACATGAAATATATCTGCATTCTGAAAGTACTTGCTGCCTGAAACTAGGTGAAAACTAAGTGGGTTTTTTTATTTCACAGAAATTAGGACATAAAACAAGACCTCAATTCTATCCAAAACTTTAGCTTTCTTTAGTAAATTACTATGTAACTTGTCTAAAGCTGAAATTTTTTACTTAATATTTTATTTTTAAAAAATTCTTTTCAAAATTCACTACTTTTCAAACCCATTGCACATGAAATTTCTCATGACTGGGTGAGTATGCAGACTTTTGCAAATATATGGACTGAGTACGGCACATAAGGTATTATTTTAGACATTTGTCATGGTTTTAGCTGGGATAGTTGATTTTTCTTCACTGTAGCTAGCATAGTGCTGTGTTTTAGACTTGGTATGTAAATAATGTTGATAACACCCTGGTGTTTTAGTTGTTGCTGGGTAGTGTTTACACTAGTCAAGGACTTTCTAGCTTCCCATGCTCTGCCAGGTGCACAAGAAGCCGGGAGGGGAGGGGATACAACCAGGAAAGCTGATTCGAATTGGCCAAAGGGTATTCCATATCATGTGACGTCATGCCCAGTATATTAACTGGGGGAAATTGGCTGGGGGAGGCAGCGATCGCGGCTCGGGGACCGGCAGCGTCGGTCGGCGGGTGGTGAGCGGTTGCAGCACTTGTTGTTCAGTTTTGGTTTTGTTTTTTTTTTCTCTTTCCCTCTCCTTCTACTGTTTCCTCTCTCTCTCGCCCATTATTTTCCTTTTCATTATATTAGTATTATTGCTGTTTTATTCTAATTATTAAACTGTTCTTATCTCAACCCACAAGTTTTCTTACTTTGGCCCTTCCGATTCTCTCCCCCATCCCACAAGGGTGGGGGAGTGAGCGAGCGGCTGTGTGGTGCTTAGTTGCTGACCGGGGCTAAACCACAACAGTCCTTTTTTGGCGCCCAACGTGGGGCACGAAGGGTTTGAGATAATAACAGTTGCTGGTCGCAGCATTGATTCATCTGTTCTCGATATTAGTAGTCAGACCTACACCATGCTGATTTTGAAGTACATGTTAAAGATTGGCATTGGGTTTTGTAGTTTGCTGTGCTCTGCAGTGGTTAGAGATGTTTTGCCTAGGAGATTTGTTATTAAAACACTGGCCTTGAGTTTTATCGGTTATTTGGGTCTTGCATGGAAGCCGTTACTGTACTTCGGGTACCACCTCATGGAGACAATTAGCAATTATACCTCCTCTTCTGAGAGGTTCTTTATGGAGGAAATACAGAATGGCACCTTAGCTACCATCTTCTGTAATGTCTCCTCCTTCATTACAACAACTTTTCAGTATCTTGAACATCCTTGGGTAGTTAAGATACATCTGTTGATATTCCTATGGCAGATTGTTTCGGTTTTGTCTAAGGTTAATAAGCAATTCAAGAATATCATCCAGAGATCTGCCCCAAGGCTCGATAATTATGGGTGGCAGGGTATGTGGGAGAGTATGGGCAAGTGCCTGAGACGGTGGGCACCCCAGTGTTTTGGGACTTTACCCCTGAACAAGTGCAGAATCCTGAAAAATTAGTAGAATATTTGGAGGAAGTATGTTGTCACCCTAGCAATTCCAGAGAGATACAAATCACTGCAATGTGTTGGGGCCTGGCCCATGCCTACCGAGCCCTGTTCAACAGTATTCAGTACCACCAAGGGAAAATGACAGGCCCTGCGGCTACTCCAAGCCCAGCGACAAGCACTGTGGCCCCTCAAACCCCCACAACAGGCGCTGCAGCAGCTCCAAGCCCAACGACAAGCACTGTGGCCCCTCAAACCCCCACAACAGGCGCTGCAGCAGCTCCAAGCCCAGCGACAAGCACTGTGGCCCCTCAAACCCCCACAACAGGCACTGCAGCAGCTCCAAGCCCGACGACAGGCACTGTGACCGCTCAAACACTCATGACGGACACTGAAGCTGAATCAGAGAATCAACCCGTGCCAGTATCAGTTGCCCCTATACAAAAGAAGAAATCTTCAAAGAGAAAGTCAACTCGTTTAGAAAAGGATGATGGAGAAGCAGTGCCGTTACTAAGAGAGGAGAAGGAAGAGGAAGAACTTGTACAAGAGACGGAAACTACCCGATCCCTATCCTTAAGTGAGCTGCGAGATATACGAAAAGATTTCGGCCGTCGTGTAGGTGAGCATGTTGTCACCTGGCTGCTCCGATGCTGGGATAACGGGGCCAGTAGCCTGGAATTAGAGGGTAAGGAAGCCAAACAACTGGGATCCCTTTCTAGGGACGGGGGCATTGACAAAGCAATTGGAAAAGGGACACAAGGCCTCAGCCTCTGGAGGCGACTCCTGTCTGCTGTGAAAGAAAGGTACCCCTTCAAGGAAGATGTTATATATCGCCCTGGAAAATGGACCACCATGGAGAAAGGTATCCAGTACCTGAGAGAATTAGCTGTGCTTGAGGTGATTTATGGTGACCTGGGTAGTGAACAGTCATCCAAAGATCCAGATGAAGCGCAGTGCACACGACCCATGTGGCGGAAGTTTGTACGGAGCGCACCATCATCCCATGTAAACTCCCTGGCAGTAATGTCTTGGAAAGATGAAGAGGCACCAACGGTAGAGGATGTGATTGATAAACTCCGGGATTATGAAGCACATGTCTCTTCCTCCCTCGTCTCAGCTGTGGAGAAATTGTCCCGGGAGGTCCAGCAAATCAAAGAAGATATATCCTACTCCCTACCTGTACGGACCAATATCTCGGCCATTAGGAGTAAGCGTCCTTCTGCTCAAGAGAGAAGATACACACCACGGGGCACCCTATGGTTTTACCTGCGTGACCATGGAGAGGACATGAAGAAGTGGGATGGAAAACCTACCTCAACCCTGGAGGCACGGGTACGTGAGTTGCAAGGAAAAACAACCACTCAAGGGGGGACCTCCAGGAGAGTTGCTGCTCCAGTTTCCAGTAGGCAGTTCCCCAGACAGAGGAGTAGAAGCGCTGATTCTATCCGTGATCTTAATAGGGAGACTTCTGATTCCCATTCACAAGAAGTGGGTTGCGAATTCTGCAATTGGAATTAGAGGGGCCCTGCCTCCAGCCAGGTGGAGGAAAGGGACAACCGGGTTTACTGGACTGTGTGGATTCGATGGCCTGGCACATCTGATCCACAGGAGTATAAGGCTCTAGTGGACACCGGTGCACAGTGCACCCTAATGCCATCAAACTATGTAGGGGCAGAAGCCATCTGTATTGCTGGAGTGACAGGGGGATCCCAAGAGCTAACTGTATTGGAGGCTGAAGTGAGCCTAACTGGGAATGAGTGGCAAAAGCACCCCATTGTGACTGGCCCAGAGGCTCCGTGCATCCTTGGCATAGACTATCTCAGGAGAGGGTATTTCAAGGACCCAAAAGGGTACAGGTGGGCTTTTGGTATAGCTGCCTTGGAGACGGAGGAAATTAAACAGCTGTCTACTTTGCCCGGTCTTTCGAAGGACCCTTCTGTTGTGGGGTTGCTGAAGGTCAAAGAACAACGGGTGCCAATTGCCACCACAACAGTGCACCGGCGGCAATACCGAACCAACCGAGACTCCCTGATTCCCATCCATGAGCGCATTCGGCGACTGGAGAGCCAAGGAGTGATCAGTAAGACCCGTTCACCCTTTAACAGTCCCATATGGCCAGTGCGGAAGTCTAATGGAGAGTGGAGACTAACAGTAGACTATCGTGGCCTGAATGAAGTCACTCCGCCACTGAGTGCTGCCGTGCCGGACATGCTAGAACTTCAATACGAACTGGAGTCAAAGGCAGCCAAGTGGTATGCCACAATTGATATCGCTAATGCATTCTTCTCAATCCCTTTGGCAGCAGAGTGCAGGCCACAGTTTGCTTTCACTTGGAGGGGTGTCCAGTACACCTGGAATCGACTGCCCCAGGGGTGGAAACACAGCCCTACCATTTGCCATGGACTGATCCATACTGCACTGGAACAGGGTGGAGCTCCGGAACACCTTCAGTACATTGATGACATCATCGTGTGGGGCAACACAGCAGAAGATGTTTTCGAGAAAGGGAAGAGAATAGTCCAAATCCTTCTGAAGGCTGGTTTTGCCATAAAACAAAGTAAAGTGAAGGGACCTGCACAGGAGATTCAGTTTTTGGGAATAAAATGGCAAGATGGACGTCGGCAGATCCCAATGGATGTGATCAACAAAATAACCGCCATGTCTCCACCAACTAGCAAAAAGGAAACACAAGCTTTTTTAGGCGTTGTGGGTTTTTGGAGAATGCATATTCCAAATTATAGTCTGATTGTAAGCCCTCTCTATCAAGTGACCCGGAAGAAGAATGATTTCAAATGGGGCCCTGAGCAACGACAGGCCTTTGAACAGATAAAGCAGGAGATAGTTCATGCAGTAGCCCTTGGGCCAGTCCGGGCAGGACAAGATGTAAAAAACGTGCTCTACACTGCAGCCGGGGAGAATGGCCCTACCTGGAGCCTCTGGCAGAAAGCACCAGGGGAGACCCGAGGTCGGCCCCTAGGGTTCTGGAGTCGGGGATACAGAGGGTCCGAAGCACGCTACACTCCAACTGAAAAAGAGATATTGGCAGCATATGAAGGGGTTCGAGCTGCTTCAGAAGTGATCGGTACTGAAGCACAGCTCCTCCTGGCACCTCGACTGCCGGTGCTGGGCTGGATGTTCAAAGGGAGGGTCCCCTCTACACATCATGCAACTGATGCTACATGGAGTAAGTGGGTCGCACTGATCACCCAACGGGCTCGAATAGGAAATCCCAGCCGCCCAGGAATCTTGGAAGTGATCATGGACTGGCCAGAAGGCAAAGATTTTGGAATGTCACCAGAGGAGGAGGTGACACGTGCTGAAGAGGCCCCACTGTATAATAAACTGCCAGAAAATGAGAAGCAATATGCCCTGTTCACTGATGGGTCTTGTCGTCTGGTGGGAAAGAATCGGAGATGGAAGGCTGCTGTATGGAGTCCTATACGGCAAGTCGCAGAAACTGCTGAAGGAGAAGGTGAATCAAGTCAGTTTGCAGAAGTAAAGGCCATCCAGCTGGCTTTAGACATTGCTGAACGAGAAAAATGGCCAGTGCTCTATCTTTATACTGACTCATGGATGGTGGCAAATGCCCTGTGGGGGTGGTTACAGCAATGGAAGCAGAACAACTGGCAGCGCAGAGGCAAACCCATCTGGGCTGCTGCATTGTGGCAAGATATTGCTGCCCGGGTGGAGAACCTGGTTGTGAAGGTACGTCATGTGGATGCTCATGTACCCAAGAGTCGGGCCACTGAAGAACATCAGAATAACCAACAGGTGGATCAGGCTGCTAAGATTGAAGTGGCTCAAGTAGATCTAGACTGGCAACATAAAGGTGAACTATTTATAGCTCGGTGGGCCCACGACACCTCAGGCCATCAAGGAAGAGATGCAACATACAGATGGGCTCGTGACCGAGGGGTGGACTTGACCATGGACACTATTGCACAGGTCATCCATGAATGTGAAACATGCGCTGCAATCAAGCAAGCCAAGCGGGTAAAACCTCTGTGGTATGGAGGACGATGGCTGAAGTATAAATATGGGGAGGCCTGGCAGATTGATTATATCACACTGCCACAAACCCGCCAAGGCAAACGCCATGTGCTTACAATGGTGGAAGCAACCACCGGATGGCTGGAAACATATCCCGTGCCCCATGCCACCGCCCGGAACACTATCCTGGGCCTTGAAAAACAAGTTTTATGGCGACATGGCACCCCAGAAAGAATTGAGTCAGACAACGGGACTCATTTCCGAAATAACCTCATAGACACCTGGGCCAAAGAGCATGGCATTGAGTGGGTGTATCACATCCCCTATCATGCACCAGCCTCTGGGAAAATTGAACGATACAATGGACTGTTAAAGACTACACTGAGAGCAATGGGGGGTGGGACATTCAAACACTGGGATACACATTTAGCAAAAGCCACCTGGTTAGTCAACACTAGGGGATCTGCCAATCGAGCTGGGCCTGCCCAGTCAGGACTCTTACGTACTGTGGAAGGGGGTAAAGTCCCTGTAGTGCATGTAAAAAATATGCTGGGGAAAACCGTCTGGGTTATTCCTGTCTCAGGCAAAGGCAAACCCATTCGTGGGATTGCTTTTGCTCGAGGACCTGGGTGCACTTGGTGGGTAATGCGGGAGGATGGAGGAGTTCGATGTGTGCCTCAAGGGGATTTGATTTTGGGTGAAAATAGCCAATGAACTGAACGGTATGCTGTTAATTGCTATATGATATTGTATGTCATCACTCCTATGGTTGCTATATGCTGTATCAATGGTATCATAGTAAGAATTTCCAAAATTAATGAAGAATGAACTTTGATTGAACCAAGCAACGTGTAGCGGTGGTGGAACAAAGACTGGCTTCAGCATGCAACAATCCAACACCACGCAGACCATCTCTCCAGCCTTGAAAGACTGTTACGATAGATGGAGCCCAAAGTTATGGACTGAATGAACTCAATGGACATGTGTGGACCCTCTACAGATGTTCTACAGGGATGGTCCATAGACTACGGGAATGATAAATGATATCTACGTATGTCATCAAAGGATGGGGAGGCGGGTGGTGGTTATTGAGGTCATATTGGATAGTATGAGACCTGAGCATGACGTAAATGGTATGGAATAAGGGGTGGATACTGTCATGGTTTTAGCTGGGATAGTTGATTTTTCTTCACTGTAGCTAGCATAGTGCTGTGTTTTAGACTTGGTATGTAAATAATGTTGATAACACCCTGGTGTTTTAGTTGTTGCTGGGTAGTGTTTACACTAGTCAAGGACTTTCTAGCTTCCCATGCTCTGCCAGGTGCACAAGAAGCCGGGAGGGGAGGGGATACAACCAGGAAAGCTGATTCGAATTGGCCAAAGGGTATTCCATATCATGTGACGTCATGCCCAGTATATTAACTGGGGGAAATTGGCTGGGGGAGGCAGCGATCGCGGCTCGGGGACCGGCAGCGTCGGTCGGCGGGTGGTGAGCGGTTGCAGCACTTGTTGTTCAGTTTTGGTTTTGTTTTTTTTTTCTCTTTCCCTCTCCTTCTACTGTTTCCTCTCTCTCTCGCCCATTATTTTCCTTTTCATTATATTAGTATTATTGCTGTTTTATTCTAATTATTAAACTGTTCTTATCTCAACCCACAAGTTTTCTTACTTTGGCCCTTCCGATTCTCTCCCCCATCCCACAAGGGTGGGGGAGTGAGCGAGCGGCTGTGTGGTGCTTAGTTGCTGACCGGGGCTAAACCACAACAACATTTTTTTCTAAAAACCTTGATTTATCTCAGTTGACATATCATGTTTATCTATTAAACTCTAGCTATTGATCTTCATAAATGGCAAAACGTACATTATTATTTATCCAAAGGTTTAAAGATCAAAATGTATGCAGCTAAAAGGAGTGGAATGTTAGATTTCTGTTTGCTTAAACAAATCAGTTACTTTCTGCCATTTTCTGCTGCTCCAGTCTCTTGAGCAGTATGTATGGATTTATAATCTCATTTCTCCATTAAAAATATTATTTCTATTGCTACTGGATGCTACTGAGGGTCCTCCCTCCTTCTCCCTCCATGGTATTACTGCCCCAGTAGCCTCTTGCTTACTTTTACAGTTAAGTCTACAGAAGCTGCAAAATTATCTTTTGCTTGAGATTGCTCAGCTATATCCATTTCTGCACTTTAGTGATAGCTGTAATCATAGGCACCGACATTTTATTTGGCAAAACAGGTGAAACTCACCTACCACACACTAAACTGCACAAAAAATCACTTTAGGACAGCAGGTGAGCACACCAATTACTTGCTTTCAGTTGGACTTCACCACAGAAGAATTAACTTTTTTTTTTCCTTTTCAAATGAGCCAGTATGACCTATGTTTCCAGATACAGATGCCAAAAATTGGTACAAGCTACTGAGTGCTCATGTGACTACTTTTAGGCACTCATCTTTTAGCATCTTACTCTCAGATAAATAATTTAGAAATGGAAAACTGGCATATTAACAGCACATTAAAACATGAAAAATAAAGGCTAACATTATGCTTACAACACTAGCATCTTCTGTAAACCTTTACCTGCCTGAAACAGGAACAGTACTGTTTTAAAAGCATTTGAATCTTAAGTTTTCAATATCATGAAATGAAGTTCAGGGGTTTTTAGCAGCCATTAAAAACATTTGCACAGTAGTTCATAGATCTTACTACTTCTCAGAACACCTGGACTCTCAACTATTAAAGTATTAGTACATTTGTCAGTGTTATTCATAGAACATACATGAAGCTGAAGAATACTGAAGCTTGATTTAACAGGACAAAGTTCCCAGGTCTCATTCTCCAAAAACATTCTTAATTCTTCAAGACGGGTTCTGAAATACAACAAATGAATACTCTTAATTGGCAGCAAGTGTAAATCAGGAAGTAGATAATTATTTAAACTTATGCAGCCAAAAAAAACCTTCAAAAACTGTGTAAAAAGTCACACTTGAAAACAGATATTTAACTCATTCTTTCAACCGACAGACCACCTAAAAGCTGTAGGTACTAACACAGTGTATATTTTATGGCACTTCTGGAGAAATTCTCAAACAATGACCATCTCCACAATTTGGAAACAAATTTTTTTGTCAAAACCATTAGAAAGTGTAGAGGAACATCTATGATTACGCAGTAATACTGGACCATTTTTCCTCTATGTAAACTGTAGAAAGCAATATATACAAACACTCTGTTAGCAGTAGAACTGCTTCTGTGAGCCCACACAAGATAGATGCTTCTTTCAAACACACTGAAGCCAACAGGTAGCAAAGGGAAGTGGAAAGAACTAATGTTGTACAGACAGGAACATCTATGATTACGCAGTAATACTGGACCTTTTTTCCTCTATGTAAACTGTAGAAAGCAATATATACAAACACTCTGTTAGCAGTAGAACTGCTTCTGTGAGCCCACACAAGATAGATGCTTCTTTCAAACACACTGAAGCCAACAGGTAGCAAAGGGAAGTGGAAAGAACTAATGTTGTACAGACAGGAACATCTATGATTACGCAGTAATACTGGACCTTTTTTCCTCTATGTAAACTGTAGAAAGCAATATATACAAACACTCTGTTAGCAGTAGAACTGCTTCTGTGAGCCCACACAAGATAGATGCTTCTTTCAAACACACTGAAGCCAACAGGTAGCAAAGGGAAGTGGAAAGAACTAATGTTGTACAGACATCTCAGCTTTTCAGAGAAGAAAAGAGTTAAATGGCTATTAAACTCCTAAACTGTATTTTTCTTCATAGCTTAACTTCACCTTGGTACTAATATAGAAAACGTATTAGGGAAACATAATCAAGTGATTACATCTCTGCGTTGTTTCTGTTATGTTTTTAATCATTAGAAAAGCCTCCGTTCAGCCAGAAGCAGAAATACCTTTAGAAAGAAAATCTTTTTGCCCGTAAGCAGGAACTCATACAGGAAAAGATAGCAATGAGTGCTTATTGAGGTCACACTGCTGTATCTTTTCTTCTTAATATATGGTATATTGTTTTGCTTAACAAGTAGCAGTTGGCAAATTATGCACTGGGTTTCTAATTAGGTACTAAAATATTCTAGAAGTCCTGCTATCTCAATAACAAACTATAATCACCGCTACAGTTAAAATTTTTTTGCCTCAACAAGATGAGCAACGTGTTGAATTATGACTACAGTTGCTGTCTCTATTTAAATTCACCAGTTAAATGCAAATAGACTTCAAGTGCTATTTTTGAGACACTGAGTACCCGTAGCTTGCAGATCTTCTCACAGTAAAGCCAACAGAAACAACAGATAGAGATGCTGTGAAAATCAGTGTTACAGATTAAAATTCTTTGAGAGGAAGACTAAGGAGAAAGAGTCATAGAAAAGCAAACATTTAAAAGCCACATAGCACCAGTTTTTGTATAATTTGAAAGCTGAAATCTAGGTACTGACAAACTACTTGAACAAATGCTCTTCATTTTCACCAGCATACAGATCTAGAAAGTGGCACATATGGAAGATCTGATGCATTATTTCTCTGAAAAGCTTTAGTGATCAGACACACCTTTTTACAAATGTATCAGAACAAAAAGTAAATTGCATTCCAGAAATTGCCTTACTGATGTCCTCTGCCAAAAGCCCATTCTAATTTTTCAAAATAGTCAACTTCTACCCAAAAAAGGCTTCATGTATGCTCTACTATTACTTTGCTCTTCTACACTTTCTGAATGACATGACCAGTTCCTTTGAACACTTCCTCTATGTTGGCAGTTCTCTAAAACACCACACCACCCAGGAGGCCACATATGTCAAATTACACAATCAAAGAACTGATTACTCCTGGACTCTGAGCATTTCAGCTCTATGTAGCTTTTATGTACTAATGAATCCTTAAAAGCACTAGCTTTTCTTTTTTCCCCTCCAATTAAATACACAAGGGAAGCAAAAGCCACATTAGCTTGATCTGAAAAGGCAAGATGCTTAAAGCTTTTATATAAATCAACCGAGGGATATAGCTGGGAGAGAGGTTTTTTTATATTTTTCCTTCAGCGGATGAAAACATCAGCCAATTAATCCTCACAACACCCACACAGCATAAAACATGTAAAAAGTATTAAAAGGTTCACATCACTTGAGTCATATCAATAAGTATTTCCTTTTATTTTCACAAGAATTACAAGAAACATTACCTTAATAAAAAACACAAGTTATTTAAAAAAAATGATTACTTCTATACGTGTTCCATCAATGTTCCTTAACCTTTATTTTCCTCAAAGATAATTCAGAAAATTAGCCTCTGATTCCCTAAGCTGTTAAATAGGTCCTTTAAACATAAGCAAAAGCATAATGGTCAAAAAGATATTTACTTAACCAAATAAGATATTACGTGGTAAGTCAGTGTAGCAAAAGACAGTTACATAGATCAAAATAGCTATTCTGAACCTAGAGCTGCAAGCTCAGTTTCCAAATCAGTTCATGAAACTCAGTTCAGGGTTCAGAAATGCTTTCAACAAATAAAGATAGGTGGCACGGCATCTTAATCAACTCATCTCCTGACAAGACATAATATGCATCTGATTAAGGCTCAAGCTTTTCAGACAACTGAAACTGAGGTCTTCATCAAATGTCCAGAAAGACATCCTAGCTATGAAAGCTGGAATAAATTCCAAACCGCATTCTCAGCTTCTGAATTTAGACAGTCTCATGTTCTCATCATAATTTTCATACTTTACGGATTTTAGGCAAAAAGTCTCAGATCAAATGGGTTTGGATGTATTAGTTGTATGACAGCTCCCATACAACAGAGGACAACAGATCAAGACTGGGAAAGTAAGAGTTTCTTAGAGCAAGGAACACTGTATTTCTTATCTTCCTGGCTTTTTACACCCAGAAATAAGATAAATGCTAGATAACTAGAATGAAAGAGTTATCAATCATCCAAACCAAAACATTTGGGAAATCAAGACAATTAAAACAAACAGGCAGACAAGTCCTGAAGCTGTCATAGCCATATATCATATCTGAGGCCAGAGACTGCCTGCACATGACAGCGCACATGACCGGCCTCAGCTATGAGAGCAGAGTTGACTGAAACATAATTAGATACTGCCAGTGAAAAAAATGTGAAAAAAATGTGAAAACATGACTCAAAAGGATGGACTCTGTCCCAAACATATCATTTGATATAAGACAAAATTGGATATTGAAAAAAACATTTCATAGCCACAAATGATTGGCTCTTTTTATGTAATGGCATAGAAAAAGAAGTAACAATTTTTCTAGGAAGTATGGACTTCAGAGGCATTCATCCTCAGGCTCCCAGAAGACAGCTTAAGAGTCAGCCTGAAAAACTACTAAAATTCTACATTAATAGTTTTTCATCTTTGAAATCTGGCTTGCCTGCTGCAGAACTAGAATTTTCCACAATCATGGCAGAAGCAAAGGCTTCTCCTTCTTCTCCCTTTCTCCAGGGTTCAGAGCCCTATTCTCATCATGAAACATATTCCACTGTCTGTCAACGTCAGTGCAGGAACATTATGCAGTGGAATTCCTTTGGAAAGCATTTAAAGTTAGACCAAAAAAAAAAATGCCATTAGATTCATCCACTACACATATAGTAGTCTCACCTGTGGTATGTTTTGAAATAGTTAACACTTTGTTTTCTGATAGATTCTTGCAAAACTTCAGACTTACTGCCACAAAATTCTTCCCCAACTTGCATCAGCCTATAACAACAAAACAAAGTTTAGAAATATTTATTGATTTATTAATACTGCTATTCCAACCTGAATTACAAGCTTCAATCATTGCCATGAGCATACATGTATCTCCATAAAAGCAGAGCACCAATGTGTTGCAAACACTTCACTCATTCCACAAAGTCCATGTGTCATTTCCCTCCAAATGCTATCATAACATCCCACACACATAGAGACAAAGAGCCATAAGCAAAATAAATGTCTTTTTGAGATCCCATTACACACAGCAAACTGTATAGCTAACAGTCTGAATCCGTCATTTTATTACCAAAACAGAATGATGTAATACTGTACAGGTTAGCAGTACCACAGTAGTTTACTGCACTTGACTGAGAGTCCCTTTAAAAGCTTTTAGAAATGTCAAAATTGTCAGATCTGCATATCTGAAATCTTAAAAGGTGGACAATACTGAAAACGTATCGCACTTAAGCACTACTTGAGCAGCAAAGCAATTTATGCTACCTCTCCTAAGTACATTCTCATAAACTCTCATATAAAGAAGTGATCTTCAAACTATCAGTAGATATCAACAAAGTTGGCATCAGAATATAAATATCAGCCTTAATTAACTGTGCTGTCTTATCAGAGTTCAAGTTTGTGCACATGTATTAAGTGGTCTTATGACCACACCAGTATACCTGCTGATAACATCAAGTACAAATATGAAGTCGTCATATTTGAAGTTAGACAGATCTGTTCCCAGAAGGTAAGTTTTCACTTTCAGTTGAACATCCTACAAAACACAAACAAGTTTTTGTATACTTAATACACTAAAGAGAAAAGGTGAAGGTTCAGATGCCTGGTTCATTAGCAATTTTTGGTTTATTTGCACTTATAACTTTTTTGAGATTTAGAGTAGAACTCCATTTTCTGTAACATGAATGATTTCTCATTGACTTTCTAAATTAGTATTATAATCAGTTTCTTTAACACTCTATAACACAAGGTCAGTCCTAGATGCTTTACTGTCACTGCGAGAACAGAGCTCTGGATTACAATTCAGCCATGGAAAAGGTTTGCAGCTTTTTCATCGTACATTTGGGGTCTCGCTCTACCTCAAACTGATCCAGCAGTCAGACCAGGAATACTATGAAACCAGGCACATTAACAAGACTTCAGGTTCTCCATAGCTGTGGTTATACCAGAAACATAAAGCAGTATCACTGTGCTAACAAAGAAAAGCACACGAGAAGAAAATAGATTGTGGGTCAGCACACAGATTGGGAGAAGTGGAATTAGGCTGAAAGTCATGTTACTATGCTTTGGTATCTTGACTGAGTTTGTAAGCACAGTGACCAAGTAGTAACTGAGTCACGGATATCATATTTCCATTGTTTTGATATATTTAGCTCAAAACAGATCACTTAAAAAAAATCCTTGGAGAGATTTCTTTAAGAAGATCAGTATAAATATAACTGTAATTAATACCAGGGGGGGCAGGGAGATGAATATTTAGGGGAAAAAAAAATAAAAAAACCCCATACCTGCCATATTCGTGAAAGCCCATGTTCCAATTTCTTTTTTACATAGCTGCGGTCAAAACTGTTCTCTTCAGTTCCAATCACATTGCTGCCATCTGAAACTGAAGGTGAAAGGTATTGCAGATATTTCCAAAAGCCTTGAAACGTATCCTAGTTTTCTACCCATAATGAAACTTCTGCCTTAGTCATTATCATATTATCCATTATGCAAACTCCAGAAGAGCTCCATTGCTCTAAACTTTTGAAAGGAAATGAATAAAGCACATATAAATATTTGATTCTAAGTCAGACCAGGATAGCTTCTGATTGCTTTTATGTAAACAAGATACACAATTCAATAAAAATCAAAAAAAGATCAGAGTAACAAACGCTGATATTTCAAATACAAAAGATGAAATTGAATGCTGAAGCGACCACTGCTTATCCTCTACAACAAGATTGTCTAAGATATTCTACCTTTGTAGACAAGAATCATTAACTTAAACATTGTAGAAGCAAGATTTTTAACTTTCTGCTCTAGTAAATTCCATCTGCAACTCTCAGGAAAAATACTGAAACTTTTTCCATGAACTATGCAAACAACATAGCATGCTCCTCTCTTTTTTTCCCCTCTCATACTAATCTATGCTTATGCATGAAATAACGTCAATCATATAATCAGGTGTCTCATTCTTCCAAATTATTTTATTTAATACTAAAACCTTCATTCCCACAGCACTGAATCACCTTCCAAAAAAAGCACTGTAATGGACGGTAAACTTCTCCTGTATGTGTTCCTATCTCTCCCCACAGAGCAAATATTTTATTTTCATTTAAAAAAAGAGAAGGTAATATTTTATATGTAGTTTGTGAGCATACAGTTGTGGTTACGCTTGCAGTCTGTGATGACACAGTGTCATGCAGTTTGCTTCACAGCCTATGACTGACCACAAGAAAGCTCTGTCTTAGCCAGACTACACACACAAAATTTCCCCATGATAACAAAACTCTGGTGTTCCTGCCAAGGACAAAAACTATGCATGTCCTTTGAAGCCCAAACCATTTAGTGATTTGACATGAAAGGTAAAAATTCACATGAAATAGTACACTGGAATATTACGAAGCTACAGCCTCCTTCTACCTCATCATTCAAGAGGTTGCAAACACAGAAGAGATAAGCTTGCCTGTAGTACCCCAGCACTGCCATGCAGCTCCGTCCTGTCTTTCCATATTTTCTGCAACCTCCATTTAGTTTTCAGTACCTGAGAAGACTATTCACTCCCTTGTTCCTGGCCCAGCTGGTCTCATCTCTCTACCTCCACGCATAGGCTCCCAACTCAAAGCCATTTCTTTCCCCGATTCCAGCATTTCCTCTCAAAAACCTCCACACAGCCCCAAGCCATCATTTTGCACTCCCATCAGATAGTCTCATGCCTGCCGCCTAGGTTTCACAGGAACAGGCAGCACAAAGCCCAGATCCTACAGGAATCCAGAGAGGGAACTGGGGGTGTGTGGGTAAGTTCGTGAGAAAGACAGTCCCTATCTATAATTTGGGCCTATCTGGAGAGCAACAGGACATGTCTAAGAGACTAGGCCATGTCTAACCTAATAATAATTTAACTTAGATTACGTTCTTGAAAGATGGACTCTTTTTTAACCTGTTGAACTTCATGACCAGGTAGATACATGACTGCTATAATGCAAACAGGAAAGTAAAGGAAAGAGTAGAAAGTTTAACAGCTCCTCAACAACTGGCAGTAGGATCTTGGCCAGCCTTAACTTGTGTAACATTATTTGGGGGGGGAAAAGGAAAAAAAAAATTTCTAGCATCAGCAAGGAATCTGGAAGTGATCCAAGGCTATGGACTGAACGGCCTCAGTGGGATTACATGCAGCTTCCACACAGGGAGGCAGCACTAAGGCTATGAAGCACGTTCAGCTGTTAAACTGTGTGATGCTGCCAGATGGCTCAGGTGAAGCTCCAGCAGCTTTTCAGTCATGAGCTCATCAATGCAGGGACAGGATTTTACGGGGTCGTTCAAAACTATCAAGGACAAAAACACCACCTGCCTACTGAATCCCTGTCACAACAGTGTTCCTTAGATGGTAACAAGCAACCAGGACCACAGTGAGAGCTACTCCTGACTGACCTTTGCCGTTCTTCATTACTAGGCTCCATAGTTTTTTCCAGAAAGCCTCCTGGCTTAATTTCACTTTCAGAGAGAGTAGCAATTTTTCATGTCTAATTTTGCTATCTACTGAAGAGTCCAGAACCATAAAGAACCTACATCTGCCCTTCATTTGCTAGCACTAAGAAATTTTTTATCAACAACAAAAATGCTCTTTGCATGCAAAGCCTTGCCCTGAATCCAAACCATGCAGTCTAGATGAATACCATGTAAATACCGTGAGCACCTTACTAATGAGCCCAGTAAGGAATGGGAAGCCGGATACAAGACTTCAATAAACCTTTTCAGATGTGTGCAGAACAGACCTCCACAGTATTGTTTGGACTACTGCATATTTAAGATGAGGAAGGAAAGAGTCATCCACTGAACAAGAATGGTTATGATTGCTATCACATACTGACAATTCAAACCAAAATAAAAAAAAGCACAGCAGAGTCTGACCATGTTCTTTCCATATTTTCTTCGGATCATCCGGTGCTCACTGTCAAGTGAGCAGAGTTTCCTTCTGTAACAATCACTAATCCTAATTAGCACTTACCAGTGTCTCATACTCACTGTCCTAGGCCAGATACTCTGTAAGTAGAAGAGCTGTAATGCATCTTCGTCCTCCTCATCACCCATCTGTTTTCTGCTTTGAACTTTTTCAAAGCATGTTTCTCAGAACAAGAACTACTTGCATTTCCCATGTAAATAAAAAAATTAAATTTATTCTAAATATATATACTATATTACCTATTATATGAATGCTTATGTAATATATAAGCATAATAGGAACAACAAAAATATGAAACCTTCAACACCTGTAGCTCCATTTAAATTAAGCAAATGTGGGGAATATGGTTACAGAGAAGGACACCGGCCTTGCCTAATTTCTTTCAAGTGGAGCTATTTAGTGTGTCTGGACATGTTATGAAACTACGAACTTTATCAAACACTGAGGGAGCTTCATCTGCAAGCTAGGGATTATGATAGTGAACATACGAACACTACTGAGAAGAATCTTCAAGCCAGTGAAGTTAAAATTAGTCTGCCCATGAGGCTAGACCTCAAGAATGCAGAATCACTACAATACTATATACAGCCAGAATGTAAAAGCTCTGGTACTTTCAATTGAGTAACTCCTCCTCACAATTAAAAACATAATAAAATATATTCTGGAATTTGGGCTTATATTAGGGATAGATATTCATTTCTTCCAAGGCTGCAAAGCTGTGTTCAGCTCTTTCCTGTTTAAAGTCATTGAGACTGCTTTTGCAAGTAGTCTGAGAATTTACCCTAATTACTCAAAATGAGAAGATAAAAGCCTGCTTGATGTGAAAGCAAGACTCCAACATAATTCCATACTATATCTACTGTTGCAGGGTACTCAAAGAAAATTTTTCTTATGAAAGAAAAATCATAAAACAAATATTAACTACTGTACACATAAATTATAATTTAGTGACCGTACCTAAATATGTTCCTCTTCTCCTGAAAGCAATAATTCTGACAAATGCATTTTCAAAAGTGTTTTATCATGGAAGATTAAACAAAATACAAACAGGAAGAATAACCCAACTAGAGAAACACTAAGGAGATTTACCCTTTCTCTGGCTGTACGAGTAAACAAAACCAGCTATCTTGGTCACAGCACACTTTAGAAGTTTCTGCAACCTCCTCTCTTCTATACTTCTGCAGAGTGAAGCCAAGCCTAAACGAGTCAGTATCTTTGACCCGTTCGCAAGATTAAGACCATAGCCCTTTTCCTCACAAACTGCCATTTGTGAAGGAATTGTTGGACAGAGTCATATGAATGTTATTGTTCAACAAAAATCCATGCAATATTCTCTCTGGCAATCTCCCGGTGCTCTTGGTTTGTGGCCAGTCATGGTAAGAAGTCTCGTTTCCACTCTTAATAAATTCTACTGCTGCTAATTTCACACATGCAAACATACAAATTTAGGATAATTTCCTTGAAAATCAAGGATTAGACAAATGTCCGTACGCATTTACACTTTTTGCTTTGAAGAATTTGGAACAGGTAGCAGAATACATAAATATTCATCATTTCACATAAAAATAAGAATCAGAAGCATCCAGGAGTTATTCTTCTAGATGCCTGATTTAAATATAGTAATTTTTCAGGTTTCTCAGTATTTCTCCAAAATTCATAAAGGCAGCCTTCAGTCATAACAAAAGGTTTTTCTTTAATCCTCACAAGGCAGAGGGAAAAAAAAAAAGAAATCCATCTAATCACTGTCCTCTAGCTTCATTCTTTGAATACCAGGCAGGTCTTGCACAGAATTTATGCAGTATTATAAATGGAACATTTTGAAAATTAAAATGGTTGAAATTAAATTTACATCTTACATCATTTTCTTCTTGCTTTTCATTGAATCTATTACAGTTGTTACCAACTGTTACAACTGGGATTACACTTGTGAAATCAGGAATTTAAATGCTGCAGTGATCATTTCACTGCTCAGTTTCAGTTCTTCTGTTAAATTAGTGTCTCAGGAATACATGTGAATTACATGAACATCACAGTAAATTTTATGGTATGTGAAAATGCAGCTGAACCAGACAGGGCCTCGCACAAACCAATGCAACTTTGAAGTTCACTTTGCTTTGAGCAGGAAAGAAAAAATGACCTGCACAGGTCCCTTTAAAACTCATTTTTTCTTTGATTCTATACTACAAACACAAACAATGCTTTGACCATCACCAAACATGCAATGGAAAATTTTCCAGTAAGCAGTTTATTTTCAGGGATGAAAACCCACATCACAGCAACCTGCTGTTTACTATATGAACAACAAAATCACAGAATAAGTAGCAGCTCATTAAATGTATCATAAAAGTCATTTCACGCTATGGAGCTCATACTTTTAGTTCACTAATTTTATCTTCAGTATGATTAAACAAGTCCTACATATGAGCACTTAATTCTATCTTTCCAACACTATATTATTAGAGCAATTAGTTAAGTGTTATTACTGATGATTCATACCTGTTCATACTATCAATACGATACATTTCAGTGCGATTTACTGCTACTCTGTTATAATGCTTCAGCAAACTAAATCTTATTAGTATTTCCTATTCCTGAAAGGTACTAAAAATATGTCTCATGCTTTAAAAATTTTTAGGATTGCATTTATATCTAGAGATAATTATCTGTTTCCATTCAGTTTATTCCAAGAGTTTTTTTAATTGATCTTAAAAAAAGTAATGCCCAAAGACCAGTCCACACTATAACTGAAAGAACAACTGCAAATTCTGAACTCAATTCTAGGCAAAAAAAACCAAGAAAAGCCTCAATGTCGACAAGTCTCTCCTATAAACGTTCCAAACAAATAAAATCCTGTTGTGAAAGTATTTTCTATTCCATTTTGCTCTTCAGTCTCAAACTAGACTAATTTTCAGAACACAAAGAAGCAGAATATTTAACGATATAAAGCAGACACACCTCTTTCCTCAGAAATGCAGAAGGGCAATTATTTACAGGTTATGCGAAGTACATTTTAACATCTGTAATAGGCATTAATAATCACAAATACGTGACACACGATCTAGATGAAGTGCAACCTCCTTTCCATAATCCATGCACGACTTCTTTTGGATAAGCTTCACTATTAAAATAGAAAGAGCTATGTAATTTATGTCTTCTAAGTCCAGCTTCTCACTTCTACAGCTAGGTTTGTGCCCTAAGATCAAGAGTCCCTTGACCCATTTAAGGTACTTTGTAAGAATGCTGACATTAACTGGCATAACAAGAGAAAAATACTGGGATACCTTTGAGTTCTTAAAACAATAAAAGCCAGATACACATACAACAGTTAAGATTGTTTCTTCTATTGCTCCAGTCTACGGGGTTTAACTGATGGAAAATTTTAGCATGGTGTCCTGAACTGCCTCCATGGTTCCTTCTGACATACCTGCCCTTCCCTAGAGGAATTTTACTCTTTGGCTTTAGCATATATCACAGCTATTAAATCAATAAATATGGAATGGGACTTCCATGTACAGGTTTAATAATTACTAAAGCATGAGCAATGTCTTTTACAAAAAAAAAAACCCCGACATTTCGTAGATATTTACAGTCTCTCTGAAATTAAATTATACTTGTGAAATTCCCTTTTGCGTGCTTTATCATTGCGGAGGTATTTGAAAAAGTGGTTCAGTAGCTCAAATATATTCTAGTTGTACCGTACAGCTAAGCCACAACATCTCCAGAAACTTAAAAGATGAGTGACAGAAGATTTAGTGGATTAGTAGTAAACATACCAAAACACTCTGGCATGCATTTAAAAAGCAATGCATTTAAGATTACTCATGTGACTGAATATACCACTTTATTAGGCTTAACAGCTCCTTCAAAAGGTTTTCCAGTGCAAATTATTTTCTTTCTTCAGGATATCACAAGTAACCACACTAAGAGGAACTATTTTTAAAATTACATCTGGAGCTGAGCAAGTAGGCTACTACGATAATGCTTCCACGCAATAAACTCTTTATGATACCCACTTTATTTTACACATGCAAAGATCACAACAAAATGAAAACAAGAGAAGGAAATTTAATTATCTGAAGTTATTTTAAATTTAAAAGTAAATATTACTGAGAATGGGCAATTCACCCAACACTTCAGAATCTTTCTTCACATGGTGCATGTCAAAATTAAATATTTCAACTCTGATTTTTAATTCTGATATACTTATAAAAAATTTCAGCTGAAATAACAGTTTTAACAAAACCACTTTTTCTTTTTTTAAGATTCCATACAATATGGGAAGGACACTCCAAAGAAAATATTTTCATTAATTTTTCAAATTTAAAGTAGGAAGACAATGTAAATTAGCATAAATGTCATTCTTTTAAGACTTAAAATCTGTAATAAATCTGACATAAATGACACAAGTTTCATGCAAATCAAGCAAGGAGGAATAACTTTAGCAGCTATCCTACAGTCCTTGTCCTTTGACAGAAGCCTCCTTTTCAGTAGGAAAAGAACAATCCTATCAGATTCAAATAAACAGGAGTTTTACATAAATCTTAATATTGTAAATGTCACATTCTGCCCTCTGCCAAACACAAACATCTTGGGTTATTGTGGGAATAAAGTCTGTCTTCAGACATTTTATATCAATTTAGAATACGCCCATCAAAATGTACTTAGGAGGATTAGACAATAGAAAAAGGTTTTGTGCTTCTGTCCTAAAAAACACAAACTGAAACAACAACAAAAGAGAACCAAAATTATACTTTAAGATTAAATGTTTGCCTTTTCCTATAAGGTTATCACGGAAATTGTGACCATATCTTACAACGGATTCACTAGTATAGATGACATACAACATTCAGGAAATAGTGATTTTCAGGAAATCCACCAAAAGATTTACAACAGATTCATTCCCTATTGTTTCAGTCACCTTTCCTAGTACAATCTAGTATCCCAATCTACTATGCTTAATATGCAGTGAAAATTTCAACATCAATCAAAAAATCTGAAATTTCACATTGGTTCTATATTAAAGGGAAAAATCCTCAGATTTTGTAGTCATCTAGCCCAGCTGACTTCCAACTCAGCAATAACCACTATTTAAAATAAAACTGTTTATATCTGTAATAACAGCACATACATGCATTCATAAAAAAATGAACCTTATACTGAAGACTACAAAAATCCAGTGAGTATTTAAGTCCTTACTGCACACTATAAGCAATAATGCTGAAGGCACTGAGTTAAGACCACAAAGGTACCGACACACAAACTAACAACTTGATCATAAGAAAAGTTATTTCCAAATATCAGAAGTTTTGTTTCCAGAACAGTTTCTTACCAGAAGACACAGCTGCTGCCTCATCTTGGTCATGATTCTCATGCCACTGCATCGTTCGGTAGTAACTGAGCATGACTTCCCAGAGGGCTTTGCAGAGATCAGCAAGGCATGGAATGTAACTGTCTGATGTAATATGCTACAGAAAAACAAAGTAATATTGTGAAACTTACCAATTGTGTTTATTTTTTTGCAGAGGCAAACAAACGATACAAAAGTCTCCATATTTGTACAGCTGAGGTGCTTGACATATATCAGTTTCCTTTGCAAAAGTATTTGAGAGCTGATGAATGCCAGGTTTTAGTTTTAGTCAAATGCTGTCTAGAAGTACAAAGTTTATAAGCACCTGGTTTTTCTTGGTTTTGTTTTGTTTTTGTTTTTCCAATTGGCTCATGTATTAACCACCTCTTGTATTTATGGAACAGCAAGGCAGACACACAAGTAAAGCCACACAGCCTAATGGTCAGCACATCTCACCATCAGAGGGATGCAGCCACCCCTGTGACATGCAGACACTGCATCAGTTCAGTGATATAGATACTTGTACTCCAGTAGTACATAAAAGCCATCCTGGCTGATGCCCCATTGGATTGAATGCTGTATAAAGAAGTAGTTTAAAAACAACCCTAGACGATAGCTGTCCTACCTCCCCGATCCACCCTGCTCCAAAGAGCCATCGTGATTTAAGTTATTCATTAGGTGAAGAGTATCAATTTTATCAGAGAGATAGATACGCAGTAGAAATATCTAAGATGGGATTGCAGGTAAAGGGATCAATTTGATAAGGGGTCTTGCTGGGTAAAGAAAAGACTGTAAAATATATTGCTTATCTGAGTGGCAATGGTAAGTCAGCCTCGTCTCACTTGCTGTGAAGAAGCACAGTCTCTCAGCTTATAAAAAAGGGCAAAGTCCAGCTGCACAAATGTGATTTCAATTACTTTATTATTCAAAGGTTCTCAGAGAAGTCTGGAAATTAGCACTTCAAACTACATTGTTGTAAAAAACAGTTAATACTTTCCCACTGCTCCTTCACTGTCCACAGTTGACTTCTGCAAGGCTAGTTAGCTTTTACCATGTGGGTACTGCATGCTAACCCAAAAATGTATATCAAAGTTAACATGAAAGCTTTGGCATTACAGTTGCAATGAAACTTCAAAAACAATAACTGCCTCTACAACAGTGATGTCATCATAACCACCAAAATAATCAACAACGGATTCTATAGAGCAAACCCTTAATTAAAGCAATCAATTGTCTCTGAATTGCATCCTCACCCACTGACGTAACTTTCCACTGATGTGGCTTTCTAAACACAGAGTGTCCTTCCTGAGCAACGAATTGCAACAAAACCTTGATAAGCTTGACTATTATGTTTGTTGGATAATAAACATTAGACCAGCCAGATTTCTTTGCAAAGGCAGATGCATCACCTACGACCCTCCTATTTTTCAACTTTCAGCTTAAAAAAAAAAAAAAATAAACTTTGTCTTTACTTTCTATTTAATCATATTCCCTTGCTTTCTAGGCTTAAGTAATGCTTCTGGCAGTTGTACATACCATCCAAGCCATATTCTTCTACACCCTGCTTATGATTAAGGACTCGCAAAAACTGTTCATTAGCATTAATAGATGTCACTCGCAAAAGTATCTGGAGGCCTCATATTAATCATTATGTCTTTTCAGTTTGCTTGGGTTTTTTTTAAATGAATTATTGTTCTGGTTCTGTTCCCTATCAAACCACAGCTGCCTCAAGGATATAAATTATGCATTCAGGACACACCAACAAAAAAAGAAAAAGTTAAGTTCTTGGTTCATTAAAAAAAATAACAATTGAGAATACTACTTTTTTTTTCTAAAACACCCTTTAATTGAAGAGTTGATATACATTACTGACTGCATTATTGAGACACTTTAATCTCAGATACCATAGATGTTTGTTAACAATGGAACAAAATAGGGTAATAAGTTTATTATTTAAACAATAAGTTGCTCTGCCATTTCAACAGCTGTTTCAGCAATCTTCTCTGCCAAGTCATCAGAAAATGTTACTCTTCTGTATTTCAGGGCTTTTAGTAGCTAAAAAATCTAAACTTTGGTTGTGCAGATCACTATATTTGAAGACATATTGGCTTCCAGGTGGCCAGGAAGAAAGGATCACTTACTAAATACCAAGATAATCCCGTTTAGACTAAGGAAATAAACAACTGAATTTCTTTGAACTTATGCTAGAACAAAGAAAATCAAAACTTCAAGATGAAGCAGCCAAATTCTCCCCTGCTCCAGTAGTATTTAAAAGAAGAAAGGATGTAAGAGTTAGAGCATGGCATATAGCTAGGAAAAGAAATGCTCAACAAGGAAATAGTGACTCAGACTGCACAGGCACGTAACTTACATAAATGGCTAAGAATTACTGAAAACATTATTCTTTTAAAAAAACCCACACTATAATAAAATCCAGTATCTGACTTCCAGAAGAGAAACAAACAAAAATTAAAACAAAGAAAAAAAACCCACCATAGTCCCCCACTACCCATGTAAAATGGAAATGAGCTAAATGAGTTCCTTTAGAAAGATTTTTAGAAACACAGAACAGGAGAACTGCCCAAAAAGGAAGACTTCAATTTTGTATGACTTCCACTGTTTAATTACAGTAAGCACTCCATAACCACTTATGTGTTATGAGCATTCTGGCTTAACAGTATAGATAGGTTGAAGAGGGTTCTCACTGGAACCAGACATGGAGAAAGACGGCTCATATTTTTGTCTTAAACAATTTATTCCCTGACAACCGAATGTAAGAGATGAAAATCTGTCGGTATTTTTTTTCTATGGAAAGTTAGAAATGGAATTTTTAGGATAGTCCAGCTTATTCGGCACTGATTTTCACAAATGCACTGCAACAGGTAATAACCAACACTGAACAGCAGGATTTGTAAGAGAGACCAAAACTTCCCATCTGCAGCCTGTCCCTAAATACCTAATTGTTACCAAGAGAGTAATGGAAAGTAAAAAAAAATCAATACATTTCAAGGAAATTACTGCAGTATTCATAGTACATTACAGTCTTAAAGCTGAGGTACCTTCCTTTATATAGACTGCCAGATTCCAGCCATTGCAGGCTCACACAACTAAAAATGCATCTCATGAGGGTTCTGCAGAAGGAAAACCAAGTAGAAATAATGAGGTAATAATTTTGTAACCACACAGTTAAAGCCACTCTCTTTCTGTGTATTACAAAATACGGTATTTCCAGTGATCTGAAAGATGCTTCTGCACTGTGAGGGGTAAGGATTAACACCAACACACAGTCTGTATTTTAGAAGATGCCGGGAGGAGCTCAGTAGTACTGCTGGTAAATGTAAACAAATGGGGCTTAATATCATAAATACTAGCAAAGAATGAGAAATAATACTGAAGGGCATATAGAAGTATAAAGCAAAAAAACTCAGAAGAAAAGTGCATTAGAAACTGAGAAATGAAAACAAAAACACCCTCTGAAGACTTAAAGCCCAAGTATGAAAGGGCTGCAGTCTGGAGAACAGAGATCAGGGTTTGCTGGCTTTCTTCAACTAGAATTCATCTCAGTGAAGTGCAAATACAGCCTATCTGGAACCCTACTCATTCTGTTCATTAATACTTATGTCAATTACTACCAGTAAGTTAATTTTTCATAATCCACTTTCGCTCACATGAAGTCTCTTAGATTATGTAAGCCTTTTAACTCAAAGGGGCACCTCTTCACAATGAAATGGTTTTCAAAGCAGATGTGTTGTTTACTAGTTGAAGCTACACAATCCCAGGAGATCTGAGAAGTGAAAGAGCAGAAAGTGGATCAGAATATGAACTTTAATCTCCTTGTGACTGTACTTTGATTTAATAAATTGCAACTGATGGGGTGGGTGAGTTGATAAAGTATGATGACAGCTTAGTCTGTGACTGAAACAAACGAAGAACATTCAAGATAGAAACATAATTCAAGTTTTAAATCAATGTTACAGCTATCTAAAATATCTCACACTCTCTCTCTCCCCACCACAGAAGTTTAAGAAAACTTCTCAGGGCATAACAGTAAGATCACAAACGAAAGAATTAAAGAGTGAACTAAAACTAAAAATACTACTCAAAATACAGTAATTCATTCTAATAACATTTTAAAAAAATCAACAAGATATACACATGCAAGAAACTGCATCTAAACCCTATACTAGAGGAAAATATATGGTTATGCCCAGTCCATGATCTGCCTATCATCAGGCTTTTGCATCTCAATATTACAGCTGTTCCTTATCTTGATACCAAAAGTGCAACGAATCTGATACAAAGTTAGGACTAATGGGAAGAGTCCAGTCAAGTTAATATCTTTACAAGAATCCTTACAGAAATGCAACATTACAGAAGTTGTGAATATTGCCGAAATGCACTGAAACAAAGTTCAAAGCTAATAGTGATCACAGTAACTAGCATATTGCACTGAAGACATGAGAATTTTGAAATCTTGATCTCCTGTCTGTATCCTACAATTTGCTTCTTTATATTTATTTAGATGGCGTGTACACTAACTCCAAAGTGGTAAGATTTAGTGCAATTAAAACCAGCATTAAGCTGTGAATAACCAATCTCTCAATTAGCCTAAGAGTTGTATTAAGAAACTATAGTAGCTGCAGGGTTATTTTAATAACTGAGTCCCTACTTGCATAAGGCACGCTTACAACAGTGGAAAAATTCAGATTAAAAATATACTTATATGCAAGAATTACATACTGTGCAGAGGTCTTTGTATTGTAACTTCTGAAACTTGGTGTCTGTGTTTCCTGCACACAGCTCCACATATCCAAGGACTACTTGAAACACAGTGTTGTGAATGGCTTGAGTGAAGTGCATATGTAACTGGTCCATTGCTGTCTGAAAGAAAAGGAATAACATAAAATCAAACAGTAAAATTCAACTTGTCATACACCATAGACTTTTAATCTAAGCCTTTTTCAGTACTGAACACAGAAGACTGTAAGCATGGCCTACAATTTTTGTTTCAAAAATACCTAACATAGGACTTGGCAATGTTACAATATGGTAATGTAAAAAAGTTCAGGTAATACCACTAAAATCAGTTTCCCCTGCCATCTTCCTTCTACAACTCACCAGTTTTTTTGATGTTATCACTAGTAAAGATTAACTTTATCTGTATATAATATGCTTCATTATAGAATTTACTCATTCATTCATTTACCCTCCCAATCATTGACGAACGTATCAAAACGAAATGAGTTGAGATCAGTTCTATTTTTCCCACTGGAAACACTTCCAACTAAAATAAAAATATTTCTTTTGCAATTAATAAAACTAAAACCACAATTGCAAAGTCTTCAATCCATCCACTTGCCAAACCGAGTTCTTCCTTGAAGAATATAAAGTAGGATTAAGTGTTAGAGAAAGGCATGCATCAATAATTTCTTACAAAAACCCTCTTTGCAATAAAAACAAAATATGACATTTGTTTAACAACACTTACTTTTTTCAGGAAAAAAAAATATCAGTACATGTACTAAACACTGATGACTATATATCATAAAAATTTTGCCACAATCATGCCTGGCCTTCAGGTCAGGCTGTTTCCCTGACCCTTTGCTAATAAACCGTACATAACTAAACATAATTAGTCCATTTCAGACACTGAATTTTCTCACTGTTTCAAGATATGCTAATAATCAGTATGTATGGTATATAAGAATTGATAAAAAAATTATTTGATAAGCTAGAATGAAGTTCTCAGACCCTGCAGATTTGAAAATGGCCTGTTTCGTTACCTGCTATTTGACATTCTTAGCTACTGACAAGAGTTGAGAACTCAATTACCCCCATAAGAAATGAACAAGCAATTCTGCTTCAATGCTATCACAAATAACCGATCTTCTAGAGCTAGCCCTAACTTGAATTAGCCAAAGAAAACAGAACAACAAATGAAAACGTGAGAAGTACTGAAGACACTGAAGGTTCTTGTCATTTTGTTTAATGAGGAGGGGTGAAAATCGTAGATATTTCAGTAATGATGCAACTAAATTCTTTTCAGGACAAGTTCAAAATAGATACTTTAATAGTAATAAAAAGAATGTCAAAACCAAGTCACTCTGTCATGAGAACACAGCAGGCAAAACCATGCCGTAACAAATAACACTTTTGTTTTGTTCAGAAACTTCATTCCTCTCCAACAAAAAAAAAAAAAAAAAAATCTGCCTTTCTCAACATATCATGCACTAGACTTCGGAGCAGTGAATGCATTATATCTACTTTTGTTCAGTAAATAAAGAAAATGCATACAATGCACTAACAAAGGAAAAGTCTAATTAATCTTATCCCCTGATTTTAAGTTGCATTCTTTAGGCACTCCGATAATTCTGCATATTATCGAGGTATGGGAAGAGAAATTCGTTTCTATCCTATCGCAGAGCCACACTGTTATCACAGTCAAGCCACGGAAAAAGAATGCAACTTTGCTAAAAAGGTTCTAATTAGAAAGAACCGAAAAGTGAAAATAAATTTAAAAATTTTTAGAGAGGCATTCTAACGTCAGACATGCTTCTGAATACTGGGAAACAACATTAAAAAAACCCAGGCATAATAAAGAATAAATGGGTTCTTGTCCTGTCTTCATCAGGGGCCTGGCACTTTGAGGTGATCTTGAGCAACTAAAGCTCTTCTCTAAGCAAAACATCGTTGCTACACTGGCACCGCCATGTTTAGCCTCACTATGTTATGAACACTGACCACTGATGAAAGATGCCTCCAGGACTTTCTCATCTCTTTACCTCCCTTTACTTCACAGGAGCTTGGTACTGGCCCCCACAGTCCATATCTGCTTCTGAAGGAAACAGCTTCACCACCTTTCCAGAGAAACCATCCTAAGCCTCAAGGCAGCACACCAACTACTTCCTATCAGAGAGTTTAGGCCTACACCTATTTACATAAAAAAGGCTCTAGGCACACAGAGATGTAACTTTTAGGACATGTCCACAGTATAGGTTTGACATGCCTTGTGTCATATTTTGTTGCCAAAAAAATATCTCCTCACATCTTCATTCCTTTCGCATTCGAGTACAATATAAAACGGGAAGCACACATACAAGGTACAGGTTGTGCACAACTCAGTAACATGGACCTAGCTATAAAAAAATAGTACTCACATGCCCAAATACAATTAATAAGGTATTATATTGTAAGATGTATTAATAATATAAATAGCATTACAAACAGAGCTGAAATATGGAACTGCTACAGTTACACCATATCCAAAAAGCTACATGGTACAGTAATACACAGTTTACCTTTAGCAAGTAGTGTTACATTATCTGAGCGTTATAAAAGCCGTTGTATAGTCAGCAAGATTCACCAGCATTAGTGTACTGGTTTTGGCTGGGATAGAGTCAATTCTCTTCATAGTAGCTAGTATAGGGCTATGTTTTAGATTTGTGCTGGAAAAAGTGTTGATAACACAGGGATGGTTTAGTTACCGCTGAGCAGTGCTTACACAGAGTCAAGGCCTTTTCTGCCTCTCCCCCCACCCCACCAGCGAGTGGACTGGGGGTGCACAAGAAGTCAGGAGGGGACATGGCTGGGACAGCTGACCCCAACTGACCAAAGGGATATCCCACACCATATGACGTCATGCTCAGCATATAAAGTTGAGGGAAGAAGGAAGGGGGGACATTCAGAGTGATGGCGTTTGTCTTCCCAAGTAACCATTACGTATGATGGAGCCCTGCTTTCCTGGAGATGGCTGAACACCTGCCTGCTGACGGGGAGTAGTGAATGAACTCCTTGTTTTGCTTTGCTTGTGGGCGCAGCTTTCATTTTACTTATTAAACTGTCTTTATCTCAACCCATGAGTTTTCTCACTTTTACTCTTCCAGTTCTCTCCCCCATCCCACCGGGGGGAGTGAGCAAGCGGCTGTGTGGGGCTTAGTTGCCAGCTGGGCTTAAACAACAACAATTAGGAAAATAAATTTCCGTCACAGCACTCAAAGCTTCACACTGTTACACCATTGTTCTTTGTGACTTACTCAGAAGATGAGTACTAACCTGTGTTTTTCCAAGCAGCTTGTAAGCCTGCTGAACCTTTGTATAATGACTGATATCAAAGTTCTTGCATATTTTGGAGAGCGCTACGTCCAACTGTTCCTATAGAAATGAAGGAAAAAAATGTGTTAGACACTAAATAAAAACAGGCCAAGTAATACATTAGTTAAACAATAACAAGTGAGGAAAAGATGTTTATTTAAACAACCTGATAATTATGCTTGCAAAGCAGCCAAGACTGTACATTACCAGACTATTCTGAGGTGCTCAAATACTGCTTCTTGTAGCCTAAAGTACTTCAGCCTGAAATTTCTGTCAGCCAAACTCTTCCACCATTTCCAAGAACAAGCACAGTAAAAAGTACACTACTTTGCTGAAGTCAAATTCAAAGAGATGTTTACTCTGAGAAGGTCTAGCACCCCAATACAGAAAAGCTGGGATTTCTAACTTGGTCTACTCCCACTCCTAAGAAAAACCCAGATCTGAGGAAAAAAAACCTAAAATGCTCCACAGGTGTTTCAGCTCAAGCAATTCAATTACAGACTTCTTAACCTTCTGACTGCCTTCTATTAAATGGAATTAGCACTACCTGACTTAAAAATTCATTGTGAAATAAGTCATTTACGGAGCACTATACCAGTGATACAATGATCCGTACCATAGGAGAAAAACAAAGAAAGCACGGACACAATTACTAGTTCTGCCATCAGAGCTGTGTCTGAGCATACTGAACAGCTTTGCAATAAATGCAGTTCATCTACTGTGTACATTGAATGAAAAAAAACTAAAATACGATCACATACTTAATGACTAACTAATAAAGCTTCCAAGAATTTGACCATGTAACTTAATAACTTAATTCTCACTTAGATGCTGTAATATATTCAGAGATACACAGCCTAACTAGTTATTTTGAATCAACTATGCAGGAAAAGAAAACAGGGATCAATAACATACGATAACATACACAGCTAGCAGTTATTTTCTCTCCTTGCTAGCCACTAAAGCCACTTCAATTCTTATTATTTAAGGATCTTGCAATGTAGTCTTGCTCTTGCAAATAGAAACCACAAGATATGGTTGTTTAGTCCCTATGTAATTTTACTTACTCCACTGGAAAATTTTCATGCATTACTTCATCAGCCACCAAAGATTTATGGATTTTAATCCTACAGATTGGGGGGGCGGGGTTGGTGGGGTGGGGGTGGTGTTGGGTTTGGGAGGGGTGTGTTTTATTTTATTGGGTTTCTTAAGTAGATCAATATTTTCTTTAAGCACAAAAAAGGAGACCAGAATACAATCAAAAAGTGCATTTTTTCCTAAGCAAAATTGTAAAAGGACAAGTAACCTAAAGATTCAGAACTTCTTTAAAAGGTTACTCAGCAAGTTGAATTTTGGCCATACACTGGTTTAAAAAAATTTTTTTTTCTCCTCTTATTTCGTGCAGAACAGCTGTACAAAGAGAGAAACAGAGAGATATCAAACTGCCTACGAACAGAGCTCAAACACAGAGCACATTAATCTTTTCAGCTACATTTTTCAATGGTTCCTTCCACTATAGCCACCTTGCATTTTATTTGTAATATAGTATAGAAGTAAGGTCAACGTTAAAACCTAAATTACAAGAAAAAAAAAAAAAAGAAAAAAGGAATGGACATAAGCAGAGGCACTCAACTATTGAGAAGACTCATTATTAAAATATTAATTAGCAGAATATGATTCTATATTAACTAGAGCACGTATGTCACAGGAACACTCTATGAACCCCAGGAAGACTCATATTTCTCCTATATGCATAGGCATAATTCCAGTAGAAAATAAGCTACTCTCAAAGGAGGAAAATAAGATCTCTATAAACACATAAGTAATAAATAAAAATCTTGAATATTATTTAGCTAGCTCTGAATTGCTTTCACCAACCAACATGGCACATTTTACTAGGTTTTAGTACAAGCAGAATTTGCTCTGCAAAGCTCTTACTGGAAGGGAGTAAAGATGCATGTCTCCTTTTAAGCAACATCAATGTTTGCTCACAAGGAATAAATGGGAAGTAAATGAAAGCAATAGGAACGCAAGCTGAGTGATCTAAAAAGAAAAAAAAAACCAGACAAGTTTAATGACTAGCCTATGTGACAGTAAGAAGAAAATAGTCATTTCATTACTGCTTTTGAACCAGCCATGCTCTGAATAGAGCATTTTTCAGTGAAAGAGTAAAAGAATAAAAAAAACCTTTGCAAAAAAGCAAAAGTACAAAGGCATAAATGACAGAAATTTGTAAAAGTTCTAATTGTACACGTAATTAAATAATGAGATACAATAATACATGCACTAATCTGACTTTCTAAAGAGAACATGACCAGAGGCATAGAGAGCTGCTAAGATAGCTAATTCTGTTTCCTGCTATGCATTACATGTGTAGGCATTACATGCACTACATAGACATTATACATATCTACGTTACTAGACTTCTTACAAAAAGCTTGCCAAGTTCCAGTTCAAAATTACCTAGTAATGGAGTGTATTGGGTTTGAGTGGCAGGGTTTTTGTAGCGGGGAGGCTACAGGGGTGGCTTCTTTGAGAAGCTGCCAGAAGCTTCCTCCATGTCTGACAGAGCCAATGTCAGCCAGCTCTGAGCCCATCAGCAGCAGTGGTAACATATTTAAGAAGGGGGGGAAAAACAACTGCGCAACAGCAATTGCAGCTGGAGAGAGGAATGAGAATGTGTGAGAGGAACAACCCTGCAGACACCAAGGTCAGTGAAGAAGGGGAGAAGGTGCTCCAGGTGCCAGAGCAGAGATTCCCCTGCAGCCTGTGGTGAAGACCACGGTGAGGCAGGCTGTCCCCCTGCAGCCCATGGAGGTTAACGATGGAGCAGATATCCACCTGCAGCCCGTGGAAGACCCCACACTGGCACAGGTGGATGTGCCCGAAGGAGGCTGTGACCCCATGGGAAGCCCACACTGGAGCAGGCTCCTGGCAGGACCAGTGGACCCATGGAGAGAGGAGCCCAGGCTGGAGCAGGTTTGCTGGCAGGACTTGTGACCCCGTGGGGGACCCACGCTGGAGCAGTCTGTTCCTGAAGGACTGCACCCAATGGAAAGGGCCCATGCTGAACCAGTTTGTGAAGAACTGTAGCCTGTGGGAAGGACCCATGTTGGAGCAGTTCATGGATGACTGTCTCCCGTGGGAGGGACCCCACACTGGAGCAGGGGAAGAGTGTGAGGAGTCCTCCCCCTGAGGAGGAAGGAGCAGCAGAGATAACATTTGATGAACTGACTGCAACCCCCATTCCCCGTCCCCCTGTGCCACTGCAGGGGGAGGAGGTAGAGAAATTGGGAGTAAAGTTAAGCCCAGGAAAAAGGGAGGAGTGGGGAAAAGTGTTTTAAAGATTTGGTTTTATTTCTCATTATACTACTGTAATTAGGTTGGTAATAAATTAAACTCATTTCCCCAAGTTGAGTCTGTTTTGCCTGTGACAGCAATTGGTGGGTGATCTCCCTGCCCTTATCTCGATCCACAAGTGTTTCTCTGCCCTGTTCAGTTGAGGAGGAGGAGCGACACAGTGGCTTTGGTGGGCACCTGGCATCTAGCCAGGGTCATCCCACCACATGGAGTTAAAAGAATTCCTATTGTTCATATGTGATATGTTCATATGTCCTTCCAGCAAGACACTTACCATTTTATATTCATTTGCTTTTGCGATACTATCTACCAACTTAAACTGATCTTAGTCGCATCTTTCCCAGCTATTCAAGTCTTACTTCCTATGGCTTAGCACTGGCCCTGTCCAGCAGTTTCCAGTTTGCTGACCTCTAAAATTGCCAGTAAAACTGTGATCTCTTGTGTAGCTTATCCAAAACGTATTAGCATGCTGCTAACTTACTTTTCACAAGTATTTAGGAATAGTCTAAAGAATTCAAAGCAGTTCATGGACTGAAAACCACCATACATCTTCATCATACAGGGAGCATACCTTTTCTCCAGTACTTCAAATGTTATGTGCCTATTTTATTTGACTGCTTTACCACTTAAAGTGGGTGCAATTAGTGAGCTGGGCTCATATGTTTGATACATATTATAGAGCATTTAGGTTGATTGCAGCACAAAAGTCTACATGAAGAGCAATGACTATAGCATTCCAAAGACTGTATTTGAAAGAAATCTGCATGTTCTGTAATTGCTAATAACATTGTATTAGAAAGCTCTAGTACCTAGAGGTTAAATACTAACATAAACTAAACATCAATATATTAATTCTTACCTCTATTTGTTCCAAGGTGTCTTGCAGTTTTGAATTCAACTCGCTATTAATGAAAGAAAAAAATTTTTAAAATAAAACTGCTGATCATATTAACATTTCACACCAAATTTCTTGTTTCCAAAAAACATATTTGCCTACCACAGAGCCACAATACAGTAATTTATCATAAATCATTAACCTGCTGTTACTATGTCAGACTAGCATCACCACACTACTGTTATTACTGAAAGGCACTTACCGCAGGCATTTGCAATATTCCTAACACTTTGAATTAAAATATCTGTTGCAGCAGCACATTATTCTAGGTTTATAATGCAACAGTACTAAGAGAGCCCAGACAAGACCCCATCTTGCTAGGATTTAGCTAAGCATTCAAAGACATTCCCAACCCCCAAGAAAGTCATGCTCTAAATGTTGTGATTTGGCACTGTGGTTTACAGCAGAACATACCCAGAAAGGTCAGGGCTGTCAAGTCTTTGCAAACTATGGTATAGTAACCTTTATTTGCTGTTCAGGAACCCCTTACAGAAACACTATAGGAAAAAAAGAACTTAAGCTTAAAAAGATCTTCTGAAAGTTGTGTAAGACCACCATTTCACTTCTCTGAGCTATATTTGGTATAGAAAGATTAACAAAAATAGCTACCATAAGAGAAACTATTTAGGACAAAGAAAGGCACAACTGCTCCTTTCCAACAATCAGCTTTAAAAATTTCAGAACACCAGCCAGAAAAATAAGACACAAAATATGACTACTATGTTTTTGTTTGGAAGGGTAAAAGCAACCAAGAAATAGGCAGGATATTCTCTGCAAGCACGGAAAGCACAGAGTGTTCACGGGATAATCATCATACTTGATTTTAGACAACTTACTTTTGTGCTCTGAATCTTCTCTTAAGGGGCCTACGTTAACTATCAAAAGATAGGTCTAGCTTCCCTACCTCGTTCTCTCCACTTAAATGATACACCCATCACCCCTCCTTTTTTTGGTTCTGCTAGATAACCTGGATACAACAACCTCCAAAGAAAGCTTTAAATAGAAAAAAACTGCATCAGAAAGAGCTGGCATTAAACATTAAATTGAGTAGCCAATCTTTCTTTGTTGTTTCTCCACATGCAACAAGCCTTCAAACAGAAAAGACTCCATAACAATTTCATGTTACTACACCTCCTGCTGAGTTTATAAGCATTTCCTGTTACTCCAGTTCTTTTAGCTAGCAAGAAGACATTAGAACAAGAGTAAGAACCTTGCTTTGCCCACAGAATCACTCCTTTCCATCTTTAGAACTAAGTACAGCATAGACCATCACCCCCTGTTTATAAACATATAGTTGGTTTACATGTTGACATTAACTGGTGGTCTAAAATATAGAAGCTGCTGATATTAGCAAAAAATGATGCAACGCACAAGTAGTCTCTGCAGAAACTGAACAAATTAAGGAATTGTACTGCTGTAAGTCCTATGAAAATTCACAAAGCCCCTAATAGTAGCAGGTACCATATAAACACCAGACTATGATTCTTTTCAAACAAATGTCATGAACATGCTGCTGCTAATCTCACATTTCTTCACCTTTTCTAATTAAATTAAATACACACGTGCATTCTTCTCCTCAGCCAGGCAACTTACGTGCTCACACACACATGAAGAACTTGCTCAACTACTGCAATATAGGGCTGAAAAACTTCCTGGGCTCCAGAAACCTTTTCTTGATTATTGCAGGTGATCACTTTTGACTAATTTCATCTGTATACCAGATAGATAATCATCAAAACTAGTTCCTTGTTTCCACTATTCTTAATGCCAGGCAAGCCTCAGCTTGCAACCACTTGGTGACATAGGAGGCTTGGACAGCTCAGGGACCTGAGCGCTCACGTCACAATTCTCAGCAATGCCCCAGTATCAGGGCCATTCCAGAACAGTGTACATTTCTTTTCTTTTGGAAGAGGAGGATGGGGAGGAATTCAAAAGATCTTGTTCCACATGAAACACAAGTAAGGTAAAACTGCCATGTGTTCCATACCCCTACCATTTAGTGCAACTCCTGTGACAGCGCTGTCTTCCCATTCCAGCGAGGGCTCAAGCACTGATTTTAAATACACACATTCATAGTTTATTTATTCAACCAAGCTATGATATATGAAGATGCTTGCAAGAATACAGCCTACATTTATACTAACAAATTTAGGAAAAGAAGGTGTGATCACAAAATTTGATAAGTAACTTTGACCAAGTATTGAAGTGAAAATGTAGAAATGCAGTGTCCAGCTAAATCTGCATGTATTTTCTAAGCCAGAATTATAAAGGTAGTGCTTGGACACGATGGCTACATGATTATTATGAAAGCCCATTTACCGTAATTGAGAATTTAATTCAAGGCATTCATTTAATTCATGAAAAACATATTAGAAGTAATCTTTTTGCATCCCCATCCATACAAATCTAAATTAGCGTATTTTTAGAAGGCACATTACTGCAATATAACAGAAGTAACATTTTGACCCAAATGCAATAAACAGACTCATCCTATTATCTGACACGACATTTTCCTACAGGTTTTTCAAGGGAGTCTACTCACATCAGAACAGATCAACAAGCAGAAGGCAAAAGACTTTGATTTATATTTTTAAACAAAAATGAATCACCTAATGCAAGCATTCCCTAGGAAGAAGACAACAGAGAATAAAAATAATAGACATCCAGCTTACTATTTCAAAGGAGGATGAGCAGCCACTCTTAAAACCAAAGAAGCCTTAGCAGGGAAGCTGAAGCACTTGCCTCTTCAGATTATGTATACACCAAAATAAAAAAAATTATACCCTTTCACAGAAAGGTTTAAATCCCCTGCTGTTTAAGAGCTATACCCAATTCCTACCACCATCTAGCAAGAAAAATGAGAAGAATGATTGTACAAAGGAAAGCACCGATTCTTGTCATGAGGACAGCAGACAATCAAAGGGATACTGTGAAAATTTCATGGTAAGATACAGAGGTGATGCCTCATATAAGCACGTTATACATGCTAGCATGTGTTTCTTTTCTTCACTAGCTTTTTTTTACTGCAGTCCTAAACAGAAATGCAAGAGATCTATTTATTCATTTAGCCCAATCCCCTACTAGTGAGACATTATTCCATACAATAAACATTCTTTCAGAATTCTGCAAGTAAAACAGTCCACAGAGACTGAAGTGGATGTACTGGGGATGGGATTTACAGCTAAAAATGTCATTCTGCTCTCACAGTGCAAACAAAAACAAGCTCAAAAAACCCTCTCAGAATAAAGAAGCAGTACTGATTTTTTCTGTCATCATCCTTTCTTTCAAGAAACTGTCTTCTTGGATGCAAGGATATCCTTTTGAGTGCCATAACGAAGTAAATCCTCACAGCTATTTGTCACGTATCTTGTCAGTATGCTATCAGATTTAAAATAGTATGCCTTTTGCAGTTAAATATTCCAAGTGGCAAAAACGTGAACTGTTTGTTTAAGTTCCAAATTTTGCTACACTGGACATAGCGTAGTGGAGATAAACTTTGAAGCTTCAATAAAATCTTGAAGTGAATCAACATGAAACAAAAACTTTCATATCATTTACACAAAACAGAATTTAAGTCAAAGAAACTGTGTAATTTATCCTAAATCTCTTTTCCAGATGAGCAGTGCAAGATTCTAAGAAACAAAGGTACCTTTTCAAACTGAATAAATGTTGTTAATTTCTCCAAAAGAGAAAAAATGCAGGAGATAGAATAAATCAGATTAATGTCTGGAGCCACAGAGCTTCTGAAAGAGCAGTAAATACTAAGGAGAGTTGACTGAACAGTATAGATAAGAGACAGGTATGGAAGACCGCAAGATCCATCTCTCTACAGAAGGTAGAGTCAAGCAGAGCAAAAGTTGTCAAGGACTGAGGGAAATCACAGTCATTTTTCCTCATTCCAATAAATAAAGAATAGTTTTCATTGACTACTATATAAGGAAGGGATTCAAAAGTTTAATATATGTCAGTAAATGTTGGCTGTACAGTCAATTTATATCCACACACAAGTTTTATGGAACTCAAATGAAAGCAAAAAGCAGCTTTGAAATCTGACTTCAGAATAGAGGGGCTTACTTCCAGGCAGAATTTCTAACTTTATACACTTTTTTGGTGCATCTTCAGATCCTGAAACAACACCACCTCAAAAGCAGATTCTAAACTGAAATCGAGGATTCTGGGTAATTACTCTGAAGTTGCAACAAAGCATACATTTAGAGGACAGAGGGAGGCAAAGCATGTGTTTTCATAGATTTTGGCCCTTCTAAGTCAGAGCGCATTCTGACAGGAGATCAAAATATCAGAATTCTATCCACAAATTTAAAATTCTAATCAAAAATAACACAAAAAGAAAATCTAATTAATCTAATGATCATCTTAGTGGATGAAACATCAAAATTCACTTCATTTTCCTCCTTTATTGTCATATCTATTATGACTTTGAACTTTATGTTTACCCAATTATTGTTTTTTTATTTCTAACAAGCAATGGAAACATCAAGTCTTTCTAAGCTAAGAATTTCAGATATTCAAATTAGTTCCAGTTCTGAAAGCAATTTCTTCATGACTGCATGAAGCTCTGCACTTGCTAATTTCATTGCCAAGAATCAGGATAAGTTATCCTCCACAAGCCATCTTGCTGTAGGTGAATTAATTTCAGAATATAAACTGGCTTATTAAAAAATTAGCTCAGGTATCTTTAGGCTGCCTGTTGCAGCAGTTATAATTCAGTCTTAGTTGAAACTTTTCCTGCCAACATACTACGACAGTTACAAAACAATGACATAGTCTAAAGATACATTATATAGTGTTATGATTGTGAAGACTGGTTAGTAGTGGTACAGGGAGGGGAGAAACTACTGAGGATGCTTATGCTTTTATAAATGCCTCAATTTTACTTTTCTAAGCAGAAAATTAAATTTCAATCAAAGCTGCTTTAGAGAATGAGAATTAATGATCACTGTTTTATACCATTTATGAGTAAAATCATACAGAAGCTGAAATCTGCACAATGCCACCTTACCTTATACAACTGTAGTGTTTGAAAGTGCTGGCAGCTTTCTGACACTCCAAACACAGCTGAATAGCTCCTGGATAGTCCTCTTCCTTAGGATAAAATAAAATGGAAAGCTAATCTGGCTTTTGAAGCAAACACTGCAACACCCATTTTTGCTTGCATGCCTTTGTATAAACATTACAAACAAAATATTTTACCTCTTACACCTATACAGTAAGGTTAAAGGAAATGAGTGAGGGTCTATTGCAGAACTTAACGTGCAAGCAGTTTAGAATTAGAAACAGACAACGTTAGCAACATCTGAAAACACTATGTATTACATTACCTTATGCAAATGACTTGCTGTTTTGTTTCCTTATGTATTCATACAAAACATATCAGAAAGTTTTTATTACAAAACAACTAACATCTTCCCTGTTAACTTCCAAACCTTTGTTAATACAATATGATCTATTCATGAGCAAGGAAAGAGGTAAGTTCAGGCACTGGCAGGCTGTTGCCATAGTTTACAAACCTAAAAAGAGACAAGGGAGATACTCCAACATTATGCCCAAATAAACAGTATTTAATTTGACACATTATATAGCTAATTAGAAATTAATTTAAAGACAACTGGCTCACACAAGGCCCCAGGACAAAAAGAACATACTTCAGAAAAAAATATGGAAATATTGTCCTAATTTATAAGAAGAATATCCAATAGGTAGACAGATCAATCAGGAAGTACATGAAGATGCCAGGACAAAACCAAAACAAAAACATACACACAAAAATGTAAAACCCCAGGATCTTGCCAACAGAACATGGACAGTGCCTTGGGTATAACTACTATTTTTGTATTCTATTAGATATGAGGCCAGAAAGGCTCTTGGAGGAAGGAAAACCCTCCCTAATAGCTAAGAGCTTCCCTTTTCTGTCCTAATTACATCTGCTATATTACGTGCTTCAGAGAGCTCAAATGCAAAGCTGTTACTGGAATTTCAAAGTCATTGATGGAAGAGTAAAAACGCAAAGGCAATTTATATTCATCTATTATCATAAAGGAGTTTCTGAAATGAAATTCATTTTAACAGCAGCATTCTAATGCAGATCAAGTTTAGCAAAAACACAAAAAAAAAAAACCCACACATTATCCATTAGATGAAAACAGAACAGTACATTGGTCTAAAATGATTGCTGCATTTACAGCTCTTTGCATCTTTCTCCATTGGAAACCTGGCACTTGCTCCATGAAGTCTAACAGCTCGAATCAGAAAGCCTGCTTGCATAACATATGACTAATATATTCCAGAGGCAGCTCACCCCTGTAAGTTATTATAGCTTCGTGCCTGGTCTTTTTTTAATTGGGAACCCTATCCAAATGTTCCTCTGTGAATGGCTACTAATAGCTCTCATGCATATTCCAAGCTACTAACTTCTTATTGGAGTAAAGACAATAAATAGGCCAATATCTGGGATACCATATTGGGAGCAGACACTGAGCATAGCTCTAAAACTGCACTTTGCCAGAAAGGGCAGTACCAGCCCTCAACGTTTAAAAATCACTGGCAAATTATGACAATCAGACATTAGGGTCTGTGTGTGAATGAATACCCACACCTCTGTCTCAAGTCAACTCCTACCAGTAGAGAGTGAAGAGCTGATTTCCTGTGTAACAAAATACAGCACAGAAATTAAAAGCTAACCATTGTACAGGGCTTACTGAGCAGAAGGCAATGTTTATGCAGCCTGTAAATTAATACATTCTTGCTTGGTAAAGAATAAGAAAGTGTACTGAGACAAGGTGTATTACCCAAGATGGAATTAAGCTCAAAGAATCTTAAGAGTTACAATTATTAAGACTCAGTTTCCAAATTTAGTAACTAGGGATTATCGTAAGGATGTTCCATCCAGAATCAGCTGTAAATATTTGGCAAACTAGCAAGTCAAAATTGTTACATTACATGATTAAAATATAGTTGTCAATAAAATCCTGAAGCTGTCTTTCATGCAATTAATCACCTTAACACAAGATCTTATTTTTGCTGTGTGCGGTATCTACTGCATTTTTAGAAATTTTCAGTGTCATGGCCTGCATGCTGCAATGTTTGCTACAACTGACTATTAAAAAGCCAACCCAATGAATAAGCAGAGAAGCTACTACACTTACAAATAAAATACTAAATAGGGAGCCCATATACAAATGTGTGCAGTAATATACCAGTAGAAGTACTTTATCCAGACCCAGCATATCAAGTAGCAGCTAAATCTCACCTTCTTTTTTTCTTCCAAATATTAAGCTAAGCCCAGAAAAGAAGCATAAGTTGATGGTAGGGAGGGGAACGAAGACTCCACAGCACTCTTACTGAACTAACTCAAGCCTCAGTGCCCAGATCTAAAGGCACGATTGAGTCTTTGACAGAAAATACTTCCCCCCCCGGCACAGGGGCCATCTAATTTGATATGAAGTATTTCTCAGAATATTTAAAAAAAGAATAAAAATATTATTTCACCACATGCACACACCCATAGCCTGTTTGCAAGAGGAAGGAAAGAAGGGACAAAATTAACATGACTGACAAAAGTAGACTTAGAATAGCTTCAAATTATAATAGTCTGGCAGGGACTTACCTCCAACATCTCACTCAAACGCACATCAGTCCTTTGCTAAAAATAAAAAAAAAAGTGATAACTACACAGAAATTAAGAAAAATATTTTGCCATTGAACAAAAACAACTGTACCTACCAGTGTTTTTATTGTTCTCAGAGACTTTAGCAGTCCAATAAGCAACTGTCGTTTCCTTTGATTTGCAAGAAGCCCCAAACTAGTTTGCGTGAAGCCTTCCTTTGCTATATTCAGGTGTCTGCAAAAGTTAAAATGAACACAATCTTCTAGAACTTATTTTTCATAAATTCTAACATGTCCATCAAAATACATGCTAGAAAATAAGATTGTCAGCATTGTTAGGGAAACCCAGAAATTGAGATGATACCAACAGACTACTAAGAAGGCATACTTTCCCTTCTGCAGAACTTGTCTGTGGATCAACAGTGTATCTCAGAAGATTCCTATTTTAAAGAGAAATCTCAATTGAAAAAGTGAGAGCTGCAAGACAGAAAGCAGCCGGTATTTGTTTCAGTATTTTTAACTACTATTGCTAATTCCATTCAGCACATAAATAGGAAATATCATCAGCAAGCAAACTTCCTGGGTTTACAGATTTCTTCTTAAATACTTTCCCTGCCCCCTTTCAATCCCCGCCATTACTTAAGCAAGATACCTTCTTCCATTTGTGCAAATAACAGCTGCTAACTGAAGGCCAGTCTGCAATGATGTAACACGTTCAAGTTCCTACAGAGAAACAACCCGTTAAATAAATATACAAGTTAAAGTCGTGCTACACACCAGCGAAGACTAGTGTTTAGTAGGTTTCTCTTGAGATGTTATAATGACTTTGTAGAGTTACTTTATATCTCATTTGTTTCACCATTTTATACACATTAAGCACTGGAATGTAACATTAATATAAACTATCTTCTAAAATACAATTCTCTTTTGAAAAAAGACACTTGAAATTCATTTTCATTGCAGTGGGACCCTCTACATTTATATACTGTACATTTAGCCTAAGAATCTGTATGCTATTAATGCACCACAGCAGAATGATCAAAGCTTCAGGGACAGAAGCACAGGGTTTAATTTGCATTAATATGCCAGAAAGCAGCAAAACAAAACAAAACAAAAAAAAAAATAAAAAAACACAAAAACAATAAAAAAACACCAAAACCCATGTTTCACACAGTATTTTCTTGTTTAGAAGCACTTGAGTTCTACCAATTTAATAGATGTCACTTCATAATGAATGTTAATTGTATCCTGTTGAATTTCAGCTGAAAACTCTTCAGCACAGGTGACCTGAATCTAGCTTGATTTTGACTTCGTGAAGTGCCTAGCATTATCTCAAATCCTTTAAAAAAATAAAATTTTTAATATATCTATTTGGCTTTCTTTTGTTCGGAAGAGCACTGCAGAAAAATGAATGCTGTCCCCACACTAAAGAAAAAAAAAAACAACTTTTTTTTTTTTTAAATGTTGCTCATCATTTCAAAACATATCAAGTGCTTTCCATGGGGAGAACAAAGACTTTCACTTTGAAAATTTATCTAAAGATATATATTCTAAAGATAGCAAAAACAAGTTTAAAATTCAGTTCAGTTTAAGATCAACTCCTGGTCAGCCTCCAAAGACACAAGTAATTCTGACAAATCACTGAGCTGCATCTTTCACCAAAACCAGTTCCTCCTTTATATTACCAATGTTGCTTTTGGAAAAACAACAGCTTAGTTGCTGATATGCATATCTTAAGAAACCAAATTCAAAGATTACTTCCCTCGGTACCTACTTCTCACTAAAAACATACTTTGCAAATGTCAAAGCTGTTCAAAAGGCCATTGTTCCCTTTTTCACGAGGAAACGCATACAATAAGGAGTGACTCCATTCCAGTCTTGCCTCTTGCAAAGATTCTGTAAAATCTCTCTTTTGAACATAACTGGATGGAGAGGCATGGGGAGAAAGTGCAGCCTAATGTTTCCCAGAGAGGGAGTCCTCCATCCAGCATTTAGGACTAAATACATTTTTTCTCTTCTCAAAGACTATCTTCCACACATCAGTTGTTCCTAATGCCTTTCCTTCTAAGGAGAAGGTAAAACTATAAATCCCTTCCCTTGTGTCTGTGCCATGCCTCTCCCAGCACATAGCAGCGCCGGCTAGACCAGTACTTCATACCAGGAGTGAGGTGCAAACCATGACTTCCCCATACTTTCCTTTGCACAGTGGAAACAATGTGTCCAGGAGACAAAGTCAACTGCTTTTCTGCTTCTTCTAATGACCTGTTACTGTAATTGGACACTGAACTGGAGCTGCCATTGCAATGTACCCCACAGCACATCAGAGGGTTCATTTCATGAGTCAGTGGGAAAGTGAGTCCTATGATGCCCACCAGAAATCTCTGAGAAGTAAGTCTACTGACAAGAATAACTCTGTGCAAGCCTCTGCCCATAAGTAACACTGAGATATTATTGAATTATCAGGCAAATATGCATTTGAAAAATGTTTTTAAAAGACTCTTACTTGCACAATGGATTTTTAACTGTCCCTTTGGAACATCTGAAAGAACTTCTTGGTATACAGCACATGCACCTCACTAAGATGTTGCTGGGATAAGAATATCAACATTGCACAGCAAAATGCAAGAAGCACGTTCTACACAGTGCTATTATGCATTGAGAGGGGGTTTTCAAAGTGAAGCTGTTGGATTCAGAGAAAGCAGCACTCGCTCAACAACATCAATACCATACAATTACCCTTTCTGCCCCCCTTCACACTATCTTATGAAGACTCAGCCACTGTAGCACTTACCCAGCCACCTTCTGCAATAGCCTCCCACCTGACTTCTTTAACCAAAACTGAAATAATATTGCCCTTACAGCTTTTTTCTTCCACCAGCTCAGCTACTGAAAAAGATGACGCAAGCAATGCTCACCCCCCACCCCCATTTTTCTTTAAGCAGCAGCACTCCTCCTTCTACCCAGCAAAATGCCAGAGCACAGACGGGACCCTCGCAAGGTCACTAAGGCTGGATGTGTGGACACGAGCGCAAGTGAGCAGAAGAGGAAGTTGTACCCTCTGGATGGAAGCGGAAAATAACTCCAGCTCCATGACAACTAGGGTGGGTTAACACCCAGGAGGTACAAGTGCTAGGCTGCAGCAACAGTGTATCAGCTGAGAAGCAGGAGGCAAGGAAGAGAGGGATGGAACGGGAAGAAGGTCAACGAGGAAGGAGAGGAGAGGAGAAAGTAAAGAAGAAAAAAAAACCACACACCTCTACCATCGAATGCCACCATCATTGCCCTCCCACATTCTCCCCAGCTTCTTGACCAAAATGAGAATTGCCATAATCACTGGTATGACAATGCTTACACAAGGTGCTGTACACACACAGAATTATCCACCACAGGATAATTCTCAGACTACTTTGATAACAATCCCAAGTTTTCACTTTGCAGAATTCTCACTGTCGTTTCCTGGAAAGATCAGATAAAATCAGGCAGAGCTGACCAAACGTATAGGGGCATACTAAAAATAAATGGGTAGAAAAAAAACATCTTCTCTTTAGAGAATAATTAGGACAGCTGTTCCAATTATGTTTTGGAAGCAAGGAGAGAAGCCATGCCAATATTCTACTGCAAGCAGCTAAAGCAGTTTTGCTTTGTTTTGCTCTCAGAGATCTTTGACATGTTGAGGCTCTATTTCCAGCTCAATGTCTTAGATGCTTTCTTCTCATGACCGCCTGAACTAATGGCAGGTTTCTGGTTAAGTGCTATTCAGAAAGGTCATTGCTGTTCTCTCTTATGGAAAAAGATCTGAAACCATTTCTAAACACAGGCGCTAAAGAAGCTCCTGTTCAAGTCTATTACAGGTATTAGTCAAGCCTGTGAATTCATGTTTTCAGAAAGCCTTCTTAAAATGGTCATATGCCAAAGCCTTTGTCATCCTAAGGGCCTCCAGCTCAATACGTCCTTGGTTCTTTTTCTTCTACAGATACAGGTTTAGCATACGTGGACAGCTAGTTCCAACCAGGCATTAGCATCTCTACTAACAAATTACTAGATCTAATCCCCAATGAAACAAGAGCAGCATTATAACAGCACAAAACTGAGTTGTTTACTCTCAAAAAGTGACTGTTAGTTGTCTTACCTGAACATATGCAGGCTGTTTTTCAAGAATCAAGTCTGCAACTTTCTTAGATACCTTAAAAAGAAGAATATTATATGTGATACATGGCAATTCTCAATTAAGTAGGCCATCCCTATACTAAAGTTCTACAAGTTTGTGATTCTGGATCGTTTAGTTCTGTAGTTTTCAAATTTATTAATAAATACACTACAACAAGGTAAAAAAATCCTAAAAGCGACAATCAGCTTTCCTTGGGAACAAGATAAGAAAAATGTTTATAGTTCCATCTAGGAATTACTGGGCATTTTAAAATTAACCCCTTACCTCTTTGCTTGTTAAGGAACACACTAGAATACAAAATAGAATTAATAGGGAACACTACAACTGCTTACATTCTGCGTGCGGTACCGCTAGAGCACAAATTTAAGTTAACCATCCACGATGGAGATCTAAGGAAGTCACAAGGACACCTACCTTTCAGACTGATATTGTATTAATTAAAATCCATGTCAAAATGAATATTCACCCTGTGCACATTATATACTTTCTTTAGCACACAGAACATGCATATTTTAAAATTTTCTCCATTGTTCTGAACTAACAGTAAGTGGAATGCTAGTGAGAGCTGCTGAATTTAAAATTTACTGAATTTAAAAATGGGCACTGCTACCTTGACGAGTCTCTTGTGCGTAAACACACAAGCTTAAAAAAAAATCCAACACTAACAGTCATATAAAAGCAAGCTTGAGAATAGTGTTTTGTTTTGTTCTTCAGCAGGAACTACAAATATTTAAGAAGAAACAGTTTCAAACATGACAAAGAAATTATCAGTATTACTCTATATTCTTCTTGGCGAACAATACTCCCAAAAACGAAAATAAAATAGAACTGGCTATGACAGTCAGCCAGCCCACAATGCACTACTGGGGAATAGAGATGAGGAGGTTTTTATATATTTGACTGCTTAGTCAAAGATAGCACAAAGTTGGGATCTCCAGTCAGCCTTCCTGCAACAAACATGCAGTGGCTCCACCAGGTCAGTTCCCATCCTCTGGAAGAGCACCTGCACACAAAGTACTCCAATATCATCAGCTGGCAATCTGGACAAGGGACATATATCTAGCTATTTAGCTTTCTAGGAAAGCTATCTAGCTTTCCTCCTTCCACATTAAAAAATGGCCAGAATCACCAATTGATTTTAAACCTTCTTAAATAAAGCTTTCTTCTGCAGGACAGCACTCCAGAGCAGGGTGGGGGCAGGAAAGGATATTATCAGGCCAAAAGCTACACAAGCCTACATGACCTTTGGGCTCTAAAGAAGTTTTGTTCTCTGCACAGTCTATACCCTGTGAAATTTTCACCTCCCTTTTCCAACCTGTTCTTTCCACTAGCCTTGTACCTATAAAAACTTTAGGACAGGGATACACCTGCTAGTCATGCATTTCCCTACTACAAATCTAACAGTTTGATTCTTCACTGTTGAAGGGATTCATCAAGCAGCATACATGAATAAAAGATGTGTTTCATTTTCAGTTTTCATACTGCTATTTTTTGTTTTGCAAGTTCTCAGTTACCCTTGACTAATAACAACCTCAACACTGTCAAGCATCTGCCACAGCGATACCATTTTTTTCTTCCCTGAACTTAGTGACACTACTTTTCTGAGCTTCCATGCTATTCTCTTTCTTTTAGATGAATGATATTATCCCAGGTTATTAATTTCCAAATTGTCCCACCCTTTTTGGCATCTTCCATACAATTGTGTTGATTAATTTTTTAATTCTTAACTTTTGGAATCCAGAATTGCAATTGCTAGCAATGAATGTGGCTACAGTTATCAATGCATGCAAAAAAGAACGTTCTTTGAGGGGACCAAACAATTTTCTCCAAAACAATTTTCTCTTTCCTAATCACACCATGAAAAAATATTTCATCTCCTGAAGGAAAAAAAAAAGATACAGCTGAGGATAACAGTCTACTAATTAAAATGAAGCCAAACAGATATACAACTAAAAAGCCTCTTAATTCAAATTTCTGTACCAAGACGATCAGACAAATTAAAGCTGTCACAACACACATATTAAAGAAGTCTTGAGTGAATTGGAATCCAGCCAATGGAATGGAAAGTAATAGAAAAACTACAGAAAATACAGAGTCTATAGTGACCTCAAAAACAAAGGCAGGACCAAGATCAGCTGTGGAAAACCAGATGGTAAAAGTCAGTGAGAAGTGAAAGACCAGAGCTCTATTACCTATAATTCACACTCATGTCAGTGATTTGTGTTAGAGAAATTTAGAAGTTGGAATTATCTCTAAACCACTATCGTAAAATCCTATGTCAGCTACAGATACAGGCACTGAAGTGAAAATGGCAGTATTTAGTCTTTTTCAAAAACAGAGGTATTGTGTAATCTGTCACAGACGTTGTGAGTCCTCTACCTAATAACCTATTCACAATCAGCATTAAGATACTTTTAGGACTGAACTAACAACGAGCAACATTCTGCAGTAATGTCTTCCGTGAAGGACACTAACGTCCTTTAAGACAGACAGTAATCTAAATGACATATCATAAAACAAATGGACAATAATCGAGACAGGAGAAGAAAACATACAAAGGTCTCTCACACTCCACCTGCAAATGACACAAGGACATGATATACAACATAGAAGAAATTTTAGCAGCTTGGAACATGCCCAGGGAGGAAAACAAACCCAAGCAACAATTCCTTTCTACAGCAGAATCACATTTAGACTACATTAAGTAAGATACAAGAAAGCCCTAACCCTGACTGTGGGGATAATGGGGGAGGAATTCAACATGTTTCTTGTCAAAAGTTTTGGCTTTGAGAGTTTTTGTTTCGTTGTTTTCTAAAAGACACATCTGGGCCATTTTTCCTGGAAACCTTGTGCTCAGCTCTCAGCCCTATTATCCATTAGCTGCAGTTCACATGTTTCAGCAGCAGCCGTGCACTGAAACTAACTCCCCTAGCTGCAGTCGGTTCCCACCATGCAGGCAGAATGGCCAAGACATTGATAACAGGTGTTAGGATTATCCAGCATATCTCAATGAAGTTGTCTCTCAGCCTTGCATGTATTTCCTTGCAAAACTAGGTCACCACCAGATGTCCTCTTAAACTGTTAAAAAAACCAAACAAAAAAACCAAACAAAAAAACCAAACAAAAAAAAAAACAAAAAAAAAAACAAACCACCACCACAAAACAACCACAAAACTAAAAACCACCACCCACTTTCAACTTCTTTCCTTATACCTCTTAGTGAGAAACACAGAATATTCATTTGCTCAAGTTCTCACTAATGCTTTACAAAATTTCATAGGTCTGTTCTGGGAAAAGCAGTCTTAGGCAGAAGGAACTTGTTCTCTACATATTTTTAATGATCCAATATTCTCCTCCTGTACATTTCATTCATTTAAAGATCTAAATTAGGATTATTACTGTTACTTTACTTGTAGATACTCTCCAAATGCCACAGTTAATACATTCGTTCCCTGTACCATATTATTCATCTTTAAAAGAGCAGTGAACCAGTAATTAAAAAAGCCTGAAATGTAACATGTACTTTTCAGAAGCTGCAACCCTGATTTCCCCCCATAAATTATAGTTACTACGCATTGTTACATTTCATTTAATTTATGACGTAATAACTCTCTACCAGTATTGACTAGAAACCCTTGTGGATGATTAACAAATTGGCCAATGAAAAATAAGAGAAAATAGCGACTCTAAGGAAAGAGTTTTCAAAACATTTTGGTTTACGTTGCCAGAAATCCCTCAAAAAAAGAGATGCTACTGCACTATTGAGCGCTATGTTGAACATTACTTTTCTTGCAATACACAGGAAAAGCTGAACATTCAGAAAATCAACTTTCTAAAGGCATAGCTAGCACACCTGCTCCTTGTCACAACACTTATCACCAAGATTTACTTCCATGATTTCATCTGATTATATGATTTACCGATATGATTTTCCACTATAAAATCACACAACATAATATTAAAAGAAAAAATGTTTAATAACTAATGTGTTTAAGAAATCAAAACTTTTTCAGCTACACTTCTGGCTATACTTATAGACAACACAACAAATTGCCTGAGGGTACAGAGGAAACAACTTTACTTACAGCAGCTTGCTGTTGTTTTAATTTGTCTCTGTACTCTTCCAGTTCCTGAAGACTAAGCACTGGAGGAAGCCTCTGCATGTAAGCAACAAATTAAATTCAGTGAGAAATTAAAAGATGTTAAATACACATGTAGTATTAACTAACCAATCAATTCCAATAAAGAAACATTCTTATTTTTTCTGCAATCTAATTTGCAGAATTAATCCGTTATTTCAAATTATGGATACTGAAATAAATCAGTATTAAGATAAACAATATTATCATAATTACATCATATAACATCATAATTACCTCAAAGTTACCTTATTTTAAGCCATATGTATACTCACAACCCCCTTAATCACTGTAATTATTATGTCTCAGTCAGTTTGCTAAAAAAATACCTAAATATAGAACGGATTTTTTTTCCTCTCTAACTATTTTGGCTTTTCACAATAGTTTAAATTATGAAGTGCCTGTTAGCACAACTGATATTCATTCTGCCATGTTAAAAAAAGAGACTCCATACCAATACTAATGCTAGAAGCTCCACACAAATGCAAGATGAGGCGGGAGGGTACACTTTTGCATTAATGCAAGATATAAACAAAAAATAGCTCATTGAAACAAGCATACTTTTGATCCTCTTTTTTTATATTACTGTCTTTTCTTTTAAGAAGACAACTTACTTCTAACTCATACTTCACAATATCAAAGGAATCATTGGAAAAATAAACTTCTTCAATGCTGTTAATTATTTCTTGCTGAGCTTGAGGATCAGTTGGTTCTTCGCGTAGTTCTCTGAGCTCCTCCTTCACAAAACAAAAAAGGATTTCCATGATGTAATACCATATCCTAACAAGAACAATGTTTTACCAAAACAAATATTTTTCAAAAGCCATTTACAACATTAGTTGTAAACAAGAAGCAATGGCAAAGAACAGAAAGATCAGTACACTGCAGCTTGTTCTTACCATTACAAAGAGCAAGATACTTAAAACTTTTCAAAGAATAATGTGCAGACTTCGATGTTGCAGATCGCTTTAATGCTTCTTCATCAATACATTCATGGCACAAATGCATGTTGAGTCCACAGTTTTTTTCTCCTGAAGTTTAGAAATTCTCATAATAAAATAAAAATAAATTGGCAAGGTATTTCTCCAGAAGCAAAAAAACACGCCACAAAAAGGTAACAGATAAAACCTGAATTTTTTTAAACCAGAAGAACCATCTTTGTAAACATAAAGTAGACAGTGTCACTACAAATGTACAACTTCTCAATTCAGCCCTCAGAATTCACTTTAAGGAAAGTCATGCCATTAAACACTTGACTTTTTTACAGGCAAAACCAGAACAGATCTGCCTTCTTTGCACAAAATTAACAGATTTCATATTTTTCTCCAACTAGCAGGGTGCTAAGCAGAGATGCGCTGTCAGCTTCCTGAAAACTAGTATTCAAGAGGTAAGCAACCCCTTCCTTGGTGTCACCATCTCCCATGGAAGGTCTTCTCAACAATCTAGCTGCTTCCACTGGTTGCAACAAACAGAGGACTGAGCCTGAGCCCCCTCTTCCCTCCTATACTAGACATTTCAAGTAATACTAGCCCTCTCTTGGAGACTGTTCCCACTGAAGGAACGAAAATAATTTATCAGAGACTCAAAAGGGAGAAGTGCCAGGATACTCTTTCACCAAAAATCAAGATAAAACAGATCAAAGTGCTCTATGTTGGAATTTAAGCCTGGTGAAGCCATCCAGAGGACTGAAGGGTCCCGTAGAGATCTCAAGCCTCCCAACAATGCCGAGTTGTTACAGTGCGACATCGTGCCAGTATTTTCATCACCAAGAGCTCAAGGGCTTATTTCACCGGCTAGAAGCATCAGATTTTAGATTAACTGACTCAACAACCATTAACTCGCTTATTTTGAACATCAATTGAAATAAGGTCAACACGTCCACATTATGAGGCAAAGCAACATTTTTAAATACAAAGCAAGGTGCTGTTTCTCTACACAATTAGAGACAGCCATGGGGTGACAACTTAACTGTTTGGAAGAGCAACAGAAGGAGCCGCTGCTCCTCCAAAATACCTCTGGTAGGAAAAAGAAAAAGAAAGGGGGGGGGGGGGGGGGGGGGGGGGGGGGGGGGCAATGGCTCTGATACAGAGAAAAGCGGATTTCAACCGGATTTCATGTCCCCGAGCGTCAGAAACCCTTCGGCCACACGAGCAGGTACAATCGAGGCCGAAGAAAAGCGCGGCCCAGACACCGCCCCGCCGCAAGCCCGTCTGCCCCCAGCTCTAGCCCGGCCCTCGGCCCCAGGCCCGGCCCAGCCCCGGCCCCCGGCCCCCGGCCCAGCCCCAGGCCCAGGCCCCAGGCCCGACCCCCGGCCCGGCCCCCAGGCCCGGCCCCCGGCCCGGCCCCCAGGCCCAGGCCCCAGGCCCGGCCCCCGGCCCCCGGCCCGGCCCCCAGGCCCCAGGCCCCCGGCCCCCAGGCCCCAGGCCCCAGGCCCGGCCCCCAGGCCCCAGGCCCGGCCCCCGGCCCGGCCCCCAGGCCCCAGGCCCGGCCCCCAGGCCCCCGGCCCAGCCCCCAGGCCCCAGGCCCGGCCCCCAGGCCCGGCCCCCGGCCGCGGCGCGGTGCTCGGGCGCCACCCGCTGGAGCGCGGGCGAAGCGGCAGTTGGAAGGCGGCTTCGAGCCGAGACGGGGCAGAGGGTAACCCGCAGAGAAGCCATCCGAGAGCCACCTTCTTCCTCTCCCGTGCGGCCCCGAGGGGCTCAGGCGTCCAGAGACGGCCCGTCTGAAAGCCGCCGCCGCCAGCGCTTCCCGCGGCGCTGGCTGACCTGCGGCGAGACCTGCCTCGCACCTCGGTGTGGGCGCAGCGGCCTGCCTCCCGACCACACGCGCCCGCAGGCGGCTGCGCGAGGGAAGGCTGGGACGAAGGGAGTGCACCGACGGACGCGAGGGAAATAAGGAAATCGTACACAGAAATAACAATATAAACAACAATAAGTAACAATAACAAAGCACGATGATGATATTCTTCACACCAACTCTTAAAAACAGGTTTTGAGCACGGTCCCACTCTTAGCGAGCACCCGTCCACAACGCCACAAGAGCGTCTCGCTCAGGCAAAGGCAAAGGCTGGGTTAGCTACGTGCCCCTGACAGCAGATGGTACCAGCAGGACAAGTTTGCAGGGAGCTGTTTGCAGGGGAAGAGCCTGCGGCACCACGCTGGCTGGCACCAAAGAGACCGGCAGGACTCCGCGCAGGCAGGCCTGTCCCTTCAGCTCCAGCCACACAACTTGCCCAGCGGCAACACATTTCCACCTCACGTTTCAGCTTTACCAAGAGCATGAGAAACAGAGGAGAGGAGGGCAGGTTATCTGGGATGAGAATCAAAAGATTCTTGAAAAATAGTCCCCTTAGAGTCTGTTGTAATTTTTTACTCTATGGTTTTGAAGTTTCCATCACATGAGGGTGCATGGATTGGCAGAGGATGCACACATTCAGATTCAGTGGCATACTGCTCTTGCAGAAATTTAATTTATAAAGCAATGAGTCTATTATCTAATGATAAGTATTCCTGTCCTTTAAAACAAACAAAAAATTATTTCCCTCTGGACTCTCTAATAAATGGCAGCTTTATGTTGTACATCCCTCTATAAATCAGCTTACCATCTTACAGTACCTTGAGTTTTAGGTATATGAAACTAAAATTAAAAATTATCCAAGACAGGCAAGAGGGTCAGCTTAATTTGTCCACCAAACCATTGCAAATGGCATAATCTAATTTATCATCTGATATGTGGCTACAAGTTCCTGCACAGTCGTTTGTTAAAAGAAAAAAGAAGAAAAACTAATCCCAAGAGGAAATCTTTAGGATCATTTGAATTTCTAGACTACTGATGTCTTGTCATATTGGTGAAATGATACATCAATGCCATAGGTCAATGGTGACTGACGTCCCCTGAAGATATATTAAGAAAGCCATTGTGGAGACATATTCTGGATTTAGAGTCACATGACAATAAATTGGGAGGGTTGTTTTTAATACTGGCATTTCAATGAAATTTAATGAATGACCTTTTTGTCTTTGTAGAATACCAGTTTTCAGCACAAAAATAAAGCTGATATTGATGTGACTAGGAAAATTACTAAGAAACCATTTTACCCTGTCTCAGAAAGATCGTTCATCACAGAATGACAGAATGGCAGGGGTTGGAAGGGACCTCTGGAGATCATCTCGTCCAACCCCCCTGCTTGAGCAGGCACACCTAGAGCAGGGGGCACAGGACTGCGTCCAGGTGGGTTTTGAATGTTTCCAGAGAAGGAGACTCCACAGCCTCTCTGGGCAGCCTGTTCCACTGCTCTGTCACCCTCACAGTAAAGAATTTTTTCCTCATATTCAGGTGGAACTTCCTGTGGTCCAATTTGTGCCCATTGCCCCTTGTCCTGTCCTTGGGCACCACTGAAAAGAGTCTGACCCCATCCTCTTGACACCCACCCTTTAGACATTCATCTCAATGTTTCTTGCCAAAACACTTCCTAGGAAAATATTTATTAAATAGACAGGGTTTTTCTTTGTCTTGTTCATTCTTTCTAAAAAAGCAGTCTAGTGACAACAACTCTCCAGGATAAACTTAAGCTCCCATATAAATTACACTATCTGCCACCAGACTGTGCCATGATAAACTTGCAGCTTGCAGTGCATCATGCTCCGCTGGTTTCAAATAACTAACATGCTCAAGGCCAATCTATTCACTCATCACTAAAGGAAGCAAACACTCTTGGCTAAAGTTTATTTGCTGATATTCAATTTTCCTCATCCCTCCAATTAGAGATACAAAAAAATGTTACTATATACATACGAAGCCCATAGTTTCAGGGGCCTCGGAGAATGCCAGATTTAGCACTGTGGAGCTAGTATTCACACACTTTGCAGAGGTAGAGAGAGGAGCTCTATTAAATCCTTCAAGGCACTCTTCCACCTCAAAACTTTTCTAACTATTGCCACTTAAATATCTGCCTTTAAAAAAAAAGTCAACATTAAAACACATTTGTCAGTAAATTTTATGTAAATTTTATGTAAATTCAGCAATTCCTAGTGCTATTCTGAATAGGAAAAAACCTATAAAAAATTGGGACAGCGGGAATCATATGATGATTGTCATGCAGAGAACTTCGCCATTGCTAAACTGAATCAATTAGATACACAGGAGATCAGGAAGAGCACCACATTGGCAAGGTGGACCCCACAGTATTCATTTCAATCCACCTGCCCAGGCTAATACACGCATTCACCAGCAGGAACTCTCCAAGCAATAATAGGCCAACACAGCTATCTAAGATGCTGTTTCATGGGCTACTCATTTTTCCAAAGTTTGTTCAGTGAGAGACTTCACCTCCTACACAAAACTTGCATCACTTGTGGTGCCAAATGTACAAATTTTTTTTTGCCAGTACTTTGGATCATAATTTCATGGAAAGGCAATTTATCCTGTCAAACTTATTTCCTTTCAGGTTATGGCTAGTGCAACCCTAAGCAGCAGGTCTCTCTGTCATAATGCCCCCTAAACAGATCAGTGAAAGACAGTTTCTGGGGAGAGAAAGAAAAAGAAAGGAAAAAAAAACCAACAACCCTATCTATTTGACAGCTTTGCATACTTGAAGAAGCCATTGCTCAGTAAAACACAGTGTTTGCATCCACACACTTCTCACACCAGCTTGTCTTCCTGTTCTACGGAAATAGAAGTTTACAGGTCTAGGAGCCTGTGGCAATTCCTTGAAATATATTTTGGAAGAGTCATTAGTCATTTCACTGCAGACTCATCTGAAATGCAGTTCAGCAAGTTTTAGATGACTTACGCAGCTATTTCCCAGCTCATCACACTCCCACCCTTCTCCTTATATTCTACACTGCCTGAAACACCAAAACCAATACTGCTCTGCTGAATGAAGCATTACTGGTACAGAGTTGAAGCAAACACCTCCTGCATTCCAGTCACTATCAACCAGAAGACTTGGGAAGCAAAGACATTGAAAAAAGTTAATTGATACTACTCAGAGAAAAAAAAAATCTACAAAGTTTCTAATCTAATTAGAAGCTGAAGGCCAGCAATAGCCTATGCACCTCTACACAGAGAGTGCCAGGGGCCAAGTTTGCGCTGTACTCATTTGGGCACAGCCTCCCTCTCTTTGTCATGAGCCAAAACCACACCAATGAACATGCTTTCAATTTATATCCCTCCATTCTGAACCTGGATAACACCTATGTTAAAAGCTAATCCCAAACACCAGGATGAAGGCCCTGCTCAACAGATTCAATCAGCAGGTACATTGCAACATCCTACCACCATGAAATAAATACTGTATAAAAGTATTTTTTATATTTATACACACAATCTTTTATCTATATAAAAAGATATAAATATATATAATATATGTCCATAATGTATGTATAGCTATATCTATAAACTCACCTCAAAACTTTTTTTTTTCCCCTCCAGCTAATCCACAGCTAGGGCAGGCAGTCCCACAAGGAAGTTCGTGGTGTCCCTTATCTTTCACATGAAATGCCCCGAACCTTCTGCTCTTTCCTTCTTCAGTATGTATACAGAGTACGTATTAAAAAGCCCTCACTCTAACAAAACAAACATTACATTGTGAAAACAGTTCTCCTGGTGGAGAGAACAACAAAGCCTGATCCATAGAACAGATATTGGTCACACCACCCCTTAATGCACCTCTGAAAAGCACTCAGCTGCTGTTGGGGAAACAGAAACCCACATTTTTATATCTATAGGAAAAGCATTAGAAAATAAACTTTCAGTTTTGTTTACCACCATAAGCCACAAAGTCAACTAATATTTGTATATCGCATATGAGCTGATTATAATCAAGATAAACATAACCTAATTCAAAGCCAACTCATTAGTAACCCCACACACTTGAATTCAAGTGTACAAAATACCTATCTCACCCTGTTGTGACAGAATCTACTAAATAAAACTGTTACCAGCTTGGGAAACAACAAAGCTGACAATAACAGAATGGTTCAAAAAGAATTACAGTTCCCCAGGGCGATCAGGGCATACAGATGAAATAAGGTATATCAATCAAAAAAGATATGAAATCCCTCTGCAGATAACTTTCCCTTCCAGAAATCTGGCCCTGCAGTTCAGATTTGCCTTATCTACAGACTGTATCACAGACTTAAACTATTATACACTTACTTCTCTGTGCAACCGAGTTGGCCGGTATGAGTCTGTATTACAACAGGAAGTAAAGCAAGTTTGCTGGTGATTGGCCCTCATATGATGGAAGCAAATTGAAATTTTTCAAGATAGTTGCAGAACTTACTGGAGTACTGGTTAATGTGAGTTCATATACTTGGAGCTATTCAGTAAAATATTCAGGTACCAAATCATTTCCTTGTTTGAAAATAAAAAATAGGAAGTTGAGTAGCACAGTCATCACTTTAACATGCTTGCCAACAAGCCACCAGTCAGCGAACCAACAGCTTTCAGATATCAAGACCCAAATGAATTTTGCTGCTTTTCCCTTCAGGGGATGCAATGTCAACACATTCTTCTTCCTGTGCTCCATATTTCCCATTTGACCTCCAAACTAGTGTGACAGTCCCCAACTTCAAAAACATGGTTTTGTCCTTAGAGTTAGCATTATCCATCAATGGCTTGTGCTCTTTCCAGTAATTCATGCTGGCTCTGCAGCCCTTCATTCTGTATACCTCTCTATAGCTTTAACTCAGCTTTTGAAACTTTCAGTAACACTTGCCCTAATCAATGTGGAGATACCACTTGGAATGTCAAAGTGTGATGATGAAAGTGCAGCAACATAACCATTCTATCATCAAAACAGTATTTGGCTGGTGAGCTTGAGACTTTTGTTACCCAAGATATAAACAAAAACAGTTACTAAAATGTGGCAGCAGAGAACAACATATGCCTTCAAATAGCAGCCTGCAACAGTCTGAAGTTATGCTTTTACTCATTGCCTTTAAAAATCTGCACCTTTTCTTTAGCCTTTACATTTGCATTCAAAAGTGAAATCCCTTTACCAAACTTGTCCATTATTATAAAATAATTATCGAGAGGCATTGGCCTCAATTATCCAGCAAAGCTGCTTGATCCTATAATTACAATGCAATTCTGATTTGTGACATCAGTACATTGCCACAGCATTGAATATAGCTTCAGTTCAAAACAAATACCAATATCCAAAAGCTCAATGACTTTCAACTTCTGTGCAGTACTGAAACGTAATCTCTTTGATGGATACCACAAACACAGACAACATATTCCCCCACCCCGCCCTCCCACCCCCAAATTCCTGTGTTCAAGAAAGGGTATCTGAATCTATGCTTACAGTGACTGGAGACATATTACAGTGCCTCATCCAATCTCATCATTTGAAAAGTAAAATCCTCCAATAAAGGTTTTAGCAAAGTTAAGGAGGCATGGCAATATAAATCCTTCCTCTAAAAGTAAAGGGCTGGAAGTAAAGTTACCGTGACAAATGGCTTGGGACTGCAGCCAGGAGTTAAACACAATAGTTTTATTCAACATTCTCTTAGAATCACAGAATATCTCAAGTTGGAAGGGACCTATAAGGATCATCGAGTCCAACTTCCTGTTCCTCACAGGACTACCTAAAACTAAGAGCATCATCCAAATAATCAGTTAACCAGGTAAATTTATAACAGTTTCAGAGACTCAATATAGCTTGTTGAGACGGTAAAAGTTAACTTAAGCAACTCAGAATCTATATTCTGAATATACAATGTATATTCTGAATATAGTAGTTATTTTGAGAACTACTCACCTAAAACATTTTGGAAGGAAAAAACTTTTTAAAAGACTGAAAAATATAAAAGTTTTATTCTGTGGCACGGAAAAGAATAATACTCTAATTCTATCAACTTTAAAAAAAAGTAATCAGGTAAAAAGTTCTAATGTCAATGTAATCTTGGCTTTTCAGGCCCAGAATTCACAACTGCAACGAGATTCTGTTTGCAGAACAGTTGCAGATAAAGTTCTCACATTACAAATATTTGACATAAATGTAGGGAAAAAAATACAAATTACTGAGAGGTATTTGTTCTCCCGTAGTTATTGATACAATGTATAGGCTTACCAGACATGTAACATCTAACTATTATAGAATGGAAACCCAGCCGAGACACCCTACATGTACTTTTACCTGGATAGTCAACTTTGCAAAAAAGACAGTTTGAAACTGGATGCTCAGTGTGTGGCACGAATCTGCAATTTTGAAATCTAAGCCATGGAGATGACACAGTTCTTTCAACATCACTGCAACTGAATACTTTCGCTCTTTGAAACCAATATATTGGCCACTGTTTAACAGAGTATTACATACCAATTCAGAGACTGTTACTTGATTTTTTATATATACAGTAACACTGATTTTCCGCTCTGCCTCAGCACAAGCAACATACTGCACGTTACTTATATAGAGACAAAGAAACACAAGGGCTTTTTTTGTTTTGGGTTTTTTTTTTTTTAAACTCTTGTAAAATAAGGCATCCAAATTCAAGTCAGTAACTTAAATATTTCATTGGTTAAAGGCAAAGCCCAGTTTAAGGGAAAATAACAAAAAACATCCAGAGCAAGTCTTGTGAATCCTCCACTCAGATCAACAGGGTGTAAGGAGGAGTCAAATATTGTGACAATTGTCCCCACACACCCAGACTATTCATCATGATTTGTGAGACAAGAGTGAGCTGTCATCATTTAAGTAGTTAGACCCCAAAAAAGCCAAAAAGCTATTATTATTCTAAAGCTATAACATTTAAAGTAGAACAGAAAGTTAATGCTATATGCTGAAGACTAAAACCATGAAACTATGAAATACACTTACAGCACCCAAACCATGAAGAGACTAAATATCAAGACTAGAAATATAGAGGTTACTCATATAGCATCTACTTTCCAAAATAAAAGAAAAAAAAAAAAGAGGTACTTTTCTTTTTCCTTCTATTTTTTATTCCATTCCAGCAGGAAACATAGATAATATTAAGATCAGCATCCAGTAACAACTCAAAAGTTCCAAGAAAGAAATTTTAATGCAAGTTCATTCTGTCAGTGAACTGTTTAGCCTCACAGCTCTCAATTCTTTCATAAAAATATTTTAAAAGATTTTCAGCAAGAAGTAAAAGTGTCAAAAAGAACAGCAGCAAACCTGGTGTTAAAAAAAAAAACAAACAAACAAAAACAACAAAACCAAAAAAAAAAAAAACCAAACCACCAAGCAACTAAGTGTCATCTAACTATAAAACGAAAAACTAAAAATGAAGGGGGTGGGAGTGGAGGGACTGTGCATCATACCTTACTAGGAATCCGAAAGCTTTCAATAGGACTGAGGTCATGAACACTCTCCTGAGGACTTCTTAGACCCTTTAAAAGAATTTTAATAGTCAGATAAGATTGATTACTTTATGTATCTTGCAATCAAACTGCATAAGTCTTACCTGGTGTTGAATATATACCTACAAGTCCTTTAATAAATTACACTGACATGGGGCTGGAAGGCTAAGACCTTATTCTGTAAGACCATTGGTGTATAAATTATGCTCCTCAAACACCTAAGCATTTCCAACTTTATGCTGCAATATGGACCTTTTCAGTACAGTTCACTAACATTACCTTCATAAAGTTCACTCTCAACTTCCAGATGTTATTTTAAATTTAAAAATGCACGTCAAAAAACCATAACATACTTCGTTCCACTAACTTAATGGTTTAATGGAATCAAATAATCGAATTCAAGTTAGGTGCCACCTACTCTGCAACAAAATTATATTATTTTTTGTTTGATGGCATATTTGTCTAGTTACCATATAACACTATCAGGACTGGTTTTCCTTATGCATAAGTAAACTGAAAAAGATGCATGATCCACATTAGCTGTTTTATATAATTATTACTCTTTAAAACACATGTAGCCACATAAATAGAATTTGCTCTAGCAGACTGAAGCTTTGTACAGGATGCATCAATTAACCAGCTGAGTATGTGTTTGCTGAACATCCAACACATTCGCAATTTTATGAAGCAATACCACAGAACATGCTGCTTAGCGCATTTTCTGCCAGCTGCCTAGGCAGAGGTGAATCTAAACATTCACATTTCAGATATGGTTCTGACTCCAGCTTCCCCTGAGACTTCAGGGTGTTCACATGAGCCACGAGTTTCAGGCAGACGTCCCTCCTACTCTTGTGGTTGATGCTAACAGTACTGTTTCCAAGCCCCTTTCAGGCCCTGTGTACCTACACTTGCTTTCAAACAAAAGGACCCATGCAATTACTATGTGAGTTTATGATGAGAAAAATTTGTACTTATCCTTTGAAACTGATGAAGTGTTTTACAAGTTCATCACTTTTGTGGTAGCTACTACATTTTAGAACTGTTTCATCTTCCCAGGATGCAAAACCTCTTCTTTTGGTTTTGATTCTCAGAATTCCTCGTGCATTGTTTCAAAACGTCCTCCCTTTCCAGTTACCACCACCAAAGGTGACTCACCTCTATGCATCAGAAATTCAAGGTAACAAACGACCAAAGCAACTGCTGCATCTTCTCGTACTTCACTTGAAATCTTCCACGCATCCTCTCAAAAATCTGCAGTACTAGCAGCTTATCTTCAGAAGCAGTAAAAAGTTTCACTTATCAAATGCTAAATAGAACTTAATCCTTCCCAAAGGCTGAAAATTAGGTCAGTCACGTCATTTTCAGATGATGACATTTCCACACTGGGCAGGCTTCCCACAACTCCTCTTAGTCAAGCTGAAAACTGACTGTTTACCCCTATACTGAAGGGCAGCAGAACATTATTTTGGATATTCAGCTTCCATGCTGATCTCCATTTTTAAGCCCTGTCTCCCACATAAGCATCACAATTTTGAGGACAGAGTTCAGGAAAAAAAAAAAAAACAAAAAACAACAAAGTTCAGTTTCTGACTTTCCCATGATTTTCTGTAACTATCTAGAATCTCTGATGTGGTGGGTGACTCAAGCGGTTTTTTCAAGTTCTTGAATTCAGACACACGGGCAAACAGGCTTCATTTTAGAGGTATTTCGTATACGCGAATGACTTGAATGCTCTTCTGATATGCTCCGTTAAAAAGGCTTGCAACTTTAGAAATACAGGTCCAAACTAGACCTACCTAATCCTGGAGACAACGGGTACAAAGTGCAGTGGGCTAACAGAAACGCGTTGAGTGCTCCAGCACACATTCCACACGTACCCACCCAAATACTTCCCCGGCGCCTCCACCGCCTCGCCTCCCTTTCGGTCACAAGCGTTTGCTGTCAGACAAAGCCACGTTACAGCACCACGGCCCAGCCCTCCAAAATTATGCGTGAAATTATACGTGACACAGACCAGTCGTGTCATCTTTAACCCCAATTGGTCTGTTACGGCACAAGCTACGCGCCGGCACCTGTGCCTCCTTCTGTTTCTTGATTTAAAGAGGAAAAAGGAGCTGGATGGAGGCGCACCGGGAGCCAGCGCCCGCCGAGCCCGCCGCCTCCCGCGCGCCGGGCGGAGGGCCAAGCCGCGCCCCGCGGGGTGCCCGGCACGGCCGCAGGCCCCGGCGCCCCCCCCGCCCCGCCGCCGGCTCCAGGCACGGCGCCCCCGGGGAGAGCCGGGGACACCCCCCCCCCCCCCCCGCGGCGCGGCCGGGCCCCGCCGCCCTCCCGACGCGAACCGCTCACCTGGCGGGTCATCAGCGACTTGATCTTCTGCATGACGGCCCCGGCCCCGGCCCCGCCGCCGCCGCCGCCCCGACAGCGCTCAGCGGCCCCGCGCGGCCGCGGGCTGCGGCCCCGGCGCGCACGGGGAAGCCATGTTGGACGCCACCTGACAGACCCGCCCGCTGCTCCCTGGGACCGGTAGTCCTCGGGCGGCGGCGCCCGACTACAACCCCCGTCAGCACGGCCGGGAAGGCGGGCGGGACCCGAGGGGGGCGGGGGGGCGGCTCCCTCCGCCGCGGCGCGCCCGGCCGGCGCCGGCAGCCGTGAGGCGGCTCCCGTCAGCGGGGCGCGGGGGCGGCGCCGCGGGCCGGGGCGGCGGAGGAGGAGAGGCTGCGGCCGGCGGGACGAGGGCCCCGCTCCGGCGCTCGCGGCGCCGCAGAGCGGTGGAAGGAGCTCGTAGCTGGGCCGCCCGCCGTTCGAGAGCGCCGCTGAACTCGGGCCACCCAAACCCGTGCTCCGCCTTGGCTCTTCCCCGCGCTGGCACCCAGGAACGCCGGCGCCGGTGGCCCGGCAGGCCGGGGGTTTCTCCGGGGGTTGGGGGACGTTTATAGTATGTACTGGGGCATCGAGGCTCGCTTGTTTAGACTTGGAAAGCAGTTACCAGAGAAGACAAAACGGGGCTCTGTCTGAAGAGACAGACTGGCTAAAAAATACTCCTGGGTAATGACCGTTTTCTGTTTGCCTCAGGTTATTGCGGGCGTTACGCACAAGGGCGTCGCGCCCGGTCACCGGTGATGCGGTTTTGCATCGCCAAAATAGGCTTGTGTGTTTCTGTATTTTGGTTGTATAGATCTCAACTGAAAAAAAAAAAAAAAAAAAAAAAAAAAGCCGATAACTTTTAAAATCTCTTTTATACAAAAAAAGGAAGAATTCATCCTATAATCTTTGCTTCACTGGAGACAACATTCAATAATAAGGCTACCAACGCGTCCACCGCAGTATAGCAATACCTGCGGAAAAGATTGTCTTTCCTTGTGGAATTACTGGCGCCTGCACATAGGCCAGCTCAGCACACATTTCCTAATCCCGTTGTTATTTAGCCCCCCCCCCCCCCCCCCCCCCCAGATGGCCGATAACCTGTTGCAGGGTATGACAGGTAAAAGTGGATGTGCTGCTCTCCGTTTGAACCGACACAGTGATGAAGGGAAGGTCCAGACAGGTCATCCCCTCCCTGCGTGCTTTAGCAAGAATTCGTTACCTCCAGCTGCCACTGGGAATATAATCCATAGTTGTTTCTGTGGAAAACCTCTAACAAGTTTAGCACATAAGTTTAGCACTCACATATACTTGTTAGTAATAAAATAACTAAAATTTGCAGAAATACTGAAAGTATTCAGAATGTTACTGCTGCAAATAAAGTTGCTTTAATGTAGTTGCTTTTGTTAAAAAGACATGAGTGAGGTTTGATTAAATGCCATTTAACAACCAGCACAAGCTAGAATTCTAAAGGAAAAATAATGTACTTTTTTAGCATCGACTTTATTTGTGTAAAAGTTATTCAGTGTAAAAAAATTGTGGCATATTAGTGACATCAAGAGCATATCCAAATGCTGGAAATAAGGGGACATACCTGAAAAATATAATTTTGCTAATCTTTTTTTTTTTAATTTTCTTTGCCCACGTAGAGCATTTAAAACACCAACACAGACTTTATGCCAATGTGAAAGCTTCCATTCATTCCAGTTAGAAATTAATTGGAACCTGTGACCAATATATTATTACATGTTGAAGCCAAGTAGATAATAATTTCTAACTTAGGTTTCATAAAAGGTTGCAATTTGATATATCTAGCCTACAGTTAAGTGGATTATGCAGGTTGTAAAGAGCAGCATTCAGGAGGGGCAGGACAGTGGACCTGGGAAGCCTTTGTGAATATGCAAAACACCCTCTTCATCTACTGGCTCACGTCCGGTGGTGACGTTATTTCTGGTGGGACCACCGTACTTACTGATTTGTTAACTTGAAATAATCCTCGTGTTTCTTACATTTGATTATACAAAGCTGCTAAGAATTCTGGACGTATCTGGGTGTTTTTGCCTCCCTTAAGTAAAAATTGAGCATTCAGCCCTTGTGGTGGGGGCTTAGCACCTTGCAGGGCCCATGCAGTGAGGGGGAGGCAATTCCTTGCTACCAGTCCCTCCTGCACAAGGCACGGTACAGTCTAGCCTAATACTCGTTAATCCATAAGGGTCTGCCTCAGTGCTGTATAGCAAAAACGTAGTGTGTTTTTCTATGGATAAAGCATCCCTGTCAATGCAAATATTTGCTGTTGCAAACTGTTACTGCACTTGCAACTGTGGGAGGGTTGCCTGGTTTGCTGCTGATTAGATTTGTACAGTGAGTGACAGCCTTGGACAAAATCCAAATCATATATTAATATTAATTAAACCAATGTCAGTTAATGCAGAATAAACAGTAATCAGTGGCTAACTCAACAACTGTAGTAAGCTGTCCACTCTAGCCACAGGTTCCTTGTTAGAAGATGCCTGATAGACGCTTCATGTACATGTTGTTTAGAGAAAGGGAACAAAATCATTGCCAAGTTCTGCTTACATTAAGGAAAAAAAATACAGAAAACTTACAGGCTTGAAAGTGCTAGAAAGAAATTTAAGCAAGGCTCTTGCTCTTAATATTTTTTATAACAGAAAAGCAGAGGCTGTTACTGGAAAAGATCTGGAAAAAAAATCTTCTGAATACTACTTTGAAATAAGCAGAACCATCTAGCAGCACAATATTTTTTCTGAAACTGTAGCTAAATGGTGTTAATACCTATATAACCTGTACATTGGGTGTGTGTGATTTTTATTAATTGGACGTACTTTGTATTCTGCGCCCCATTTATTACATTCTGTGTCATATTTGCTGTGACTGCCGGGGAAGGGTTATGATAAAGTCGAAGGCAATGAAGATGGGTGCTCATCTAACAGGTGCTCCACTCCCTTTGTTCTTTGTATACACATATTCAAATCACATAAGGCGGGGGACAGGATAGGGCCTGTTAACTCATTGCTGATTTCCCTAGCAAATAAACCAGCAGCTGCAGGTCCAAGCCCTGGCTTAGTGCTGAGAAAAAGGTGGGATTTGTGTGGGACAGGATGCTTTCATGGAGCTCTTTAGCCAACCTCTTCTGGGACTTACAGTGCAAAATATATTTTCTGCTTGTAGGTAAGAAATGGTATGAATTATATTTGATTGTTACTGTGGAAATGTGGGTTAGTTTTCTACTCTTAAATTTAAAGATATTTCTGTTGTATTGTCAGATGGTTTTATTTCAAGAAAGTAGCCTAAAAGCTTTTAATCAGATAGTGTCACCTTTCTTTATGAGTGGAGCTATAAACTTTTAGCAGCTGACAGAAATTAGTGCTATACATAATCTGTATATAAAACATGGGCATTGATTACATATATGTGGTCACATTTTATAAATTAATATATACATTAGGCATTCTTTTTAACAAGTAAGACTGGACAGGTTCTGAACCAAAGTGTATACAGAAGCCGTTACACATCTCTTTAAAAATGCATTATGTGGAGACACTGCTGATGCATTATTTTTCAGTTCATTATGATGCCTTACCGTTAATAGGAAAACTTTAAATGTACTTGGTGCTAAAATTAAATTAAGCATTCAGTCAACCTAAGAATGTCTTCCCATTAATAGTACATTTGTTTGATATCTGGGGGCAGTTTTCACAAGTATACATCAGCAATCCATACACTTGATAAAAAATAGATGTTCTATGCACTTTGACAGGAATATCCTGTGATCAAATGTTAGATAAACTTATATTTCTACAAACTCTTGTAGTTCACTTTTTCTGTATTTAATTGTTTTTGTAAATAGGGAATATATAATATTACAAATGTAGTGCATCCTCTACTCATTCATGTGTAAGGACAATTTTATCTTCTTTGTGAACTTCATATACAGTCACGTAGATTTTGATCAGTCACCTTGATTTTGAGCTAAATACATTGTCAAGAGTTTTGGCTTCATAACAATTGCTATTTTATATGAAGATTATTGGATTTCTTCTTTAACAATGAAAACCCTGGTTGATAAAAAACACAGTGAATATGCACTTCATCTGCATTACAACATTTTTTGACATTTTTTATTAAAATCCTGCAAGAGATATTGGTGTGCAAGCAGAGTGCTTTAGAGTACACGTTTGTTCACCAGGAAGTCTGATCGTCTAGCCTTACTCAGATATACACATTTCCTAGTAAGGGAAATGTGCAGCTTGCACTTTATATCATGACAAGAATCAGGTGCATTGCAGACATGACACAAAGCCCACCAAAGACATTGACCTCAGAAGCTAAAATTGGGTCCAATAACAAAGCTCAGTGGAACCTGTTGTTGGGCAAAAATCCCAAACTGGGGAGGAGTATGCCCGAATCTCTCCAGATATAAACGGGGGTATAGGAATTGCAGATTCCCTGGTCCATTATGTCTGGTTTTTTTCATAAATGAACATATTTGCAAAAAGTGTAAAAACTATTATCACTCATCTAGTGACATTTTACATCAAGTTTGGGGTGTTTGGAGAGCTGAAGAGCTAAATAAATGCTCTGGTGAAAAGCAGTTGAGAATCCAAACTCACTTTGACAAGGAGATGTGCATGTTAAATTCACAGAATGATAAAACCTCGCTAAGCAGGTTTCGGTTTATGCCGTAAACTCAAAAGTTATGTCATAGTTTTTTATTTAAACTAAAGCTGCAGCCCTTGTTTTATGTCAACAACGACTCTGTTGTGCTTGCTAATACTGGTGATAGCAAAGTGAGATGGAAGCAAAGCACAGATCACTGAGCTCCAAATGGAGGTCGTTTTGGCACAACCCTTACGGTCATTATACAAAAACTAGTTTTCAGAATTCCATTGTCTTGGAAAAATGTGTATTATATTTAGAAAGCTATAGAGGTAGGCTTAAATTATATGGAATTTGTGCCCAATGAGAATGAAGTAAGAGTTTGGCCCCTTGGCTTGATTTCACTATTAACATCAATTCAAAGATTAGTCATAAGCATCTTCGGGTTTAATGCAAAATCAAAACTAGTCTAACAGAATAGAATCATAGAATCATTTAGGTTGGAAAAGACCCTTAAGAACATCGAGTCCAACCTAGCACTGCCAAGCCCACCACTAAACCATGGCCCTAAGCACCACGTCTACACATCTTTTAAATTCCTCCAGGGATGGGCAGCCTGTTCCAGTGCTTGACGACCCTTTCGGTGAAGTAATAAGCCTTTTGGTGAAGAAGATGACCATTTTGGTGAAGAATATTCCAGACTGCAAAGGATTTGATCTCTGTTAAAGCCGGAAGTCTCCCAGGATTGCTCCTGTAAAACCCCTGCCTTCGGCAGGTCACCATTATCTAATAACTTCTTTGAGCCTCAGCCTGCCTTGCCCCTCATCCTGCCAGCCACGGAGGAGCTCCTGTGGAGTGTGGTGGCACTCCCTGGGTCCCAGCAGACCCAGAGGGAGCAGCAAAAGCTGCAGTCACCCAAAGTCACTCCTGAATGGACTCCAGGGGAAAACAGGGTTTCTGCCCTCACCACCTCTGCTCTTTGCTAAAAGAATTTCCTTAACTGCAGATCAAAATGTCTTTTCAACCTGTTACATGGAGCCACTTTTCCCCATGAATAAAGTGGAACAAAGTTAATTCACAATTTCTGTTCCCACATTTTTTAACTGACAAGAAATTAAGTTTTCCAGCCACAATTCTTTTAATCTTACCATATTACGGTGGTACCTTCTACACTGGTGGTCCCAGTTATCCTAGTGCTCACTAGACCTGCTTGGGTTTTGCTAATTTTCTGCACAAACAAATCTGTGAGAAATATTATTTGCTATACACATTTTATGATTACAGTGCAGCTGTTACTGGCTCCTTGTCCTACAGCACAATTGCTTATTGACAGCTAAATAAACTCAAAAATTGAGCAATGTCATGCCTGAAGAATGAGGAAGGATATGGACAGATCTTTTAATTGTTCATTTATAGGTTCCCAGTGTTTGACAGATGTTTTTGACTTCATTCAAGGAAATTTAAAATTTGAAATATATTCAATGGGTTATATGAAATATATTTCCAGCATTAAATATTTTATGAAGGATTTTACTGAGGAATTATGCTTTTTCCCTTTTTCAAATGGACAACAGCAGTTTAAATCTGATTTGTATTTTAAGGTTTGCAGGGAGGGAATTTGCCTCTGAGAAATGTTGCAACCAACAAAACTAATCTCCTGTTAACCAGAGTCTAGCAAGTCCCTAAGAGCTGGGCAGCATTAGAAAACAGTGCAAGAACAACAGGCCACAAATATTATTAAAAAGGGGTAGGGGAGGAGGCTTCAATTTGATGTGCTTCAGCCATTTCAGGTTTTTGTTAAGCATGTAAACATCACTGTCCTGTGTATCCTCTACTTAAGCCTCTCCATATTTTTTCTACAGTCTTCCTCCTTTTTTGTCCCATTCTACTCCTGTCTCAGCTGACCCCCAACCATCCTTTCCACATCAGTGTCCATGCAACCTGAAGTCCTCTGCCCGCTTCCTCTTTAGCCACTGAGAAGGTGGGTTTGCCAGTCTTTCTGTCAAAGGATTTCACTCTCTTTATACACATCACCCCCACAGTGTTCTCCAACATTTTCCTTTGGTTTCCCTGCTGTACCCTCAGAAACGCTGTGAGCTGTCTTCTCTAGTTGAGTATAGTATTGCTCAGCTTTATGAAAAGTGAAGCCAGCCATAAAATTACATTTTTTGGGGTAGACTTTGTAGCTGGCTTTGTATTGACTATAAAACTCACTAGTTCCTGAATGGACAGAATATGACCAGAGATTTCTTAGCAATAGGGTTTTTCCCTGAAATACAGTTAGTATCTCACAGATGGTTTTGTGAGCATCTTCAGCAGCATGGACAACGTCGCTGGCTACCCACGAGCCAGTCCCCTCCCACACCATATCTGCTCTGCTACTTTTCATGCCCTTCCAGAGTACCTCTAACATTAATTACTGGCATTACATATTGCCATGCTGCATCTGTTCCCCTCACCCCCTTTTTTGTGTCCCTACCCTGATCCCCAGCAACAGTTTTCTTTGCGATTAGCTCAAGTGGCAAACAGCTGTGCAGTGAAATTTAAAGTTTCTGACCCAAAAGATATATATAGCTACCATATCATGCTACTGAATTGGTATTTTTATCTTTTCCTGCTATATAACCTAGGAAATTAGACAGAAATGAACCTTTAACAATTTCTTTTTGTCATAAAAACAAGTGCTACAAAGGTAGGAAATTTAAGAAACAAAGTTATCTCTGCATTATATTAATCTTAATAGCACGGTCACATATTTTTCACACTCCCTCTGCCCCCCCTTTTCAGGTGGAGGGTATAGGTACTTTGGCTGGGGAGTTACTTTTTTGTTACAGGTATTGGGAAGTGTGTGAAGAATCATAGGACCATAATACCAGGTTGGAAGGGACCTCAAGGATCATCTGGTCCAACCAAAGATGTTCAATAGCAGGAAAAGAATAGATGGTGCATGGTGAGATCATTGCATGTCACCCTGGGCAGTGCATTCTCTCTCTTAGTTTCCAGCGTGCCCTTATGCAGTGGTAGACGGATTACTTATATCACGGTTTTTACATGTTCTTACTAATAAGAGGTTGCTTTTTTCTTAGGGTTTTGACTTAGCATTTGCAGTGTGCTTTTCAGCAATATTGAGCACTCAAAGCTGAGCAATCAAACCTTCAACTGAAGTCAATAGGAGCTGCATCTTGAACATACTAAAATCTGTTTACATGTATCTTGAAAAATCCACTCCTTAATATTTCAAATTGATCATCCAAAATGAGTGGATATTTTTGCTGTTAATTTTCTCTGGGCTTAAATTCCTTATCTGTAAAGTTGTATCAATTATAATGGTGTGAAATCAATTCATGATGTCATCACTTTACACCATTGCTGTACTTGTGAGTGCTGTGGAAAAGTTCACATGGAAATCGATCACTCAGTCCTCTTAGTAAAGTTTTAATAATGTTCTATAAATCTGTCTCAGGTTGACACAATTAAAAATGATTCAAAAATAATATATGGGAAAGCCGATGATTAACAGAGGAGTAGCCTTTTTGCACCCTAACAGAGGCAGGATCCCTGGAGAACAGGATTAGACATGTGGCTGAAAATTTTGCTTTTGTGTATATCAACAGCAAACCTTAATTCTGCTCTTTCCTAAAATTGGAATACTTGACTTTTGCAAGCTTAGTAATGTTTCTTGAATTTAGTTTTACATATACAGAGCAGTCAGCAATAGTAACTACATATAATTTTAATCAGACAAATTCATGGAAGTGCTGCTTGTTACATTTTCAGTTTCTCAGTATAACTGGGAAAGTAACAATAGGAAATTTCTCCCTAGCTAAACCAACTGAGAAAAAAAGTCCTAAAAATTGAGTTTGCAGTGCAAGACTGTTAGAGAGTATAATTCCTAGAAACTGGGAATATTTTAAAGGGAAAATATTTTAAATGTTAAGGTAAATGCACATTTTCTCATTTTTGTCAAACTTTCAACAATAAAAGATCCTCCGTCCAGAAATCGCAGCTATCCTTCCTTTGCTTTTCATATATTTTAAAGCTGGAGCTCTGTAGCTAGATCCAACTTCACTGACGTCCATGAGTGTTTGCCCCTTTCTTACTGCAAATCTGAGTTATAACCATACAAAAAAGTGTCAGCTTTAACCCTGAGAGTTTTTTCTCTGTAAGAATTTCTCATTTGAGTTTTCCAGGGTTTCCATTTGTGGTTTGTGTTTGTTTATTTGTTTGTTCTTTTACTTTTATGCAGGTATTTGTTCTGCCTTGAAGTTGACAGTACCATCTCATACCATCCATGGTATTGAGGGGCAACCCCTCCATCTTACTGTTGACTACAATTTCAACGCCACAGCTTCTGAAATCCAGATAATTTGGCTTTTTGAGAGGCCTCAAAGTAATCCAAAATACTTGCTTGGCTCTGTAAATCAAACAGTAGTTCCAGACTTGGAATACCAGCACAAGTTTACCCTCATACCACCAAATGCATCTTTGATGATCAATTCATTGCGTATCAGTGATGAGGGCAATTACATTGTAAAAGTCAATGTCCGTCGAAATGGGACAATAGCTGCCAGTCAAAAGATTCAAGTAGTTGTTGATGGTAAGTTAGTAAAATATAGTATCCTCATTTTGAAAAAAAAAAAATGCAATAGTTTTGAAGTACTGGTTCTTAGTATCCAGTTATAATAATGTATAATTTAATCGAACCATACATGAATAAATACTAACAACTGAGTTATGTTATTTTCTACTGCTGCTGGAGGGAATGCTGCCATATACCATCTTTAAACAAGAACTGAGTGATGTCTCAGGATCATAAGTAAAAAATTGAAGGAGCAAGGAAACCAGTAATTAATCTTAAATTAGACAAACTTCTAAGAAATAACATTTCATAAGGCTCTGCTGTGCTATCAATCATGAGGGTGCATTAACTTTCAGATAGTCTTTTTCCCTGAACAACTGTTCCCTGAGGAAATCTGCAACCATTTGCCAACTCAGGATTTTATTCTGCCTGCAAGCTAGAGGATTGTGGCAAGCTGCTCCTAAAAAAGGAAAGACTACAATGGGATTTGAGGGGGCAAAATTTGACCCCACCTGTAGAATCTTATTCCAGTGTCTTATTCCACTGTCTCCAGTTTTTTTTATTGGAAGATTTATTTGTTGTTCACATTCCCTATGCTGTACAGCCAGTCAGACAGAAGAGCTGACTGCCCCTTCATTCTCTCTTTTGTTACGTGAGCTCACTACTTAGGCCTACCATGTCTTTTACCTTCTGTCACTATCAAAGAGGAGTCACTGACTTTTGCTGGTGACCTTGTGTCTGTAAAAGAAGCCCAGATCTGAATTCCTGAAATACCAAAGTTCCCTCCTTGTTCTTTACTCCTTGTAGTGGGGATAGAAAAAAACAAGGAAGTAGAAAATAATGATCTAAAAGAATGACAAGAGGCTACTGTAATTTATGGATTATATGGAGGGAGCCCTGTAGCTGTTGGGCTTGGAATAATGAAATGAGTGATGTAGTAGCATGGTAAGGTTGTAGCTGCCATTTAACTCCCATACCTGTCCCAGGTTGCAGTTATCCTCACCAGTGGATTGACAGCATATGTCAGCGATGCCGAGTGTCAGCAAAGCTGCAGGCAGCCATACTGAGGAAGTCGCAGACTGTGGGCAATGTCATGCCTTGCACTCTTTTCATTTCAGTGGGTTTGCTTATGAGGCAGGAGCTGGAGGCCATGGTATACTTGACTGCAGCCTTTGTCATATTACCAGCAATGTAAACAGACTAGTTTTATTTAAGTACTAGAACAATTCTTAGAGATACCAGCTGAGAATATGGACTTCTCTTTTCACCTGTTAACCACATTACTAAATAAAATTTGAAATCCAAGTACTTTCCAGAGAGGATGATGACTGCTGTTTGTATCATCTTGACAATGAAGACTGTAATATAGTGGTTCGTCACTTTTATAACCCTTCATATCTCTTTATTTTACAGTTCCTGTCACAAAGCCAGTTGTACATACTGAACCATCTTCAGGGGTAGTGGAGTATGTAGGGAATATTACATTAAAATGTACTGTGGAAAAAGGTACAAGGGTAATTTACCAGTGGATGAAAAATGGGAAGCCTCTCCATGCCAGCCCTAATTACACCTTTTCATCAAATAACGCGACACTTCTAATTGTTCCTGTTGTAAAAGAAGACATTGGGAATTACAGCTGTCTGGTATCTAATCCTGTCAATGCAATGGAAAGTGAGATAATTGCACCAACCATATATTGTGAGTATATGAAATATTCATAATTACCTTTGTATAAGTGATCTGTCTGGAAAGAGTGCCTCTAACTAGGAAACAGGCAGAAAACAGTTGAGTCAACATTATATGTGAGTTTGCATTCAAAATGAGGTTGTTTGTAACAGTGCTAACTTACAACACTGTAATAAAAAGTTACTCAGTATTATGTAGTTGTGGAGATGAGTCTGAACTGCAGAATTCAAATAGGAACTTCAAGAATTCCACAGTACAGACATCTTCAGATCTGGAGGAGATGTGACTCAAAGAAAAAAAAAATAATCAGATGGGAATACATGAAAATATTTTTTAAAATGGAGACAGCAAACAGTATCAAAAATTTAAGTACAGGAAGTACCAGGCTGAAGGACTGGTATTAGTGTTTTTCCTCAAGATGATTTCAAGTCCAGTCCTGTTTAATACTTCCATTAATGACATCAGCAAAAAGATTGAGAGTCTCTCAGTGAAGTTCGCCTGTGACATTAAACTGGGAGGACTGAATGACTTTGACGGAGTAATAGAGCTAGTATGAAATTTGCTAGTAAAAAATAAATGGGCATACACTTTTAGAGAATAAAAAACATGAAGTTCTGCTGATAAGGTGGAGATTGGGAAATAACTGAGGCAGCGAGCCTGCGTGATTGAACTATCACAAGATGACTGTGAACTGGCAGTGTGATTCAGGCATTGGAAAGACATATGCAATTCTAGGGTGTGTTGGCAAAGTATTTCGAAGAAGGAAATAGAGGGAATACTAATGGCACACAGAAGATGAGACCACATGCAGAAGAATACCGTGTGCAGTTCCTGCACATCCCAGAGCAATGATCTCAAACTGGAAAAAAACAGAACAGAAAGGAATGGAGAACAGACCCGGAGGACTCAGTCTGTCTTAGCAAAATCAGAGCTAAAAGGAGTGTTTGCTTTCCACATCAAGTGGGAAACATGAGGGAGCAAGATGAGTTGCATAAAGGCCAATGCTGGCAGAAGAATAAACCATAAGCTAGCCATATATTTTGACTGGAAATTAAATCATCTGAGAAACTAACTGTGAACGTAGATTGAGTTCATGAATGAAATGAGTTGGAGGAGATGAAAGATTGGCTTCAGCATTCAGTAATTATAATTTAAATCTTACAAAGGGCACTCTCATTTTGTTCCTTATCCCTCCTGTAACATCAGCTCCCAGTGCCTCCAAGATTTGCAAGCAGCACATGCTGTGTATGTGACCTTGCCAGGCTCTAATCCTCATGTCCTCAGGGGTTGAACTGTCCCTGTCAGAGGAGAGCTGAAATCAGACAGGTCAGGAGCTACCTTGCCTTGCCACCAGCCCGGTTCAGATACAACCAGTTTACCCAATGGCACAGTGTGGATGGCACAGTGCAAGGACTAGAACTGGATTCCTGAGCAGCCAAGGGCTGGTGCTCGCTCTTGCTTTTGCTGGGCTCTGTAATCTGGCAGCTGGTAGACAGCCCATGCCCTAGACTTGTTTTGATTGCACTACCAGCATATTCAGAACCTACACCTCTTACTATGTCATATTTTCCTCCTCCTCCTTTCTTCTCTGATTATCCATTCTGCTACTTACTTATTTTTAATTACAACTTGGAAGAATCGGATGAGGGGGTGTCTTGCATCTAAAGTGTGTGTGTGTATCTCTACACTGCACCAGGAGAAGAGAAAAAGACTGCCTAAATTAGTGAAGACTAACAAGAACATTGTTAGACGAGAGCTGATCCTGTAGGTGCAGCTTATAAAATTGACATCAATGCAGACATGAAGATGAAGGAGCTGCTGCAAAGAGCCCGAGACAGGGCAGATGTGAATTGAGCTTCTATTCACATTAGACAGAGAAATCATGATAAAATGCTCTACAAGGAAATAACCAGCACTGATGGATTTTTAATTTATCATTACCGTAATTAAAAAAAAACCCATCATATTCTTTCCTCAAGGTAGCACATTTTTAAATGCCTGCTTTTGTACAGTCATAATCTCAGCTCACTTAAGTGCTTAAAGTGCTAAGAATGAGAGCTGCATGTGTATGAATGTGCTGCCTCTACTCCTTTTCTCCCTTTAATGAGCTATGAATGGACATTATACACCTCTCTCTTCAAAAAATACCTACACAAAACTTGGGGAGGCTGTATCCAGCACAACCTGACAGCCTTCTTACAATTCAATAAAATCAGGTCAGGCTGGAAAAATATCTGCCACTCTTGCTACCTTTCGGACTGCTCTGTTAATTTGTGGCACAGCCCCTTTGGCATTCGCATTTCTGACCTGTTGCACACAGGATTGGCTCCAGAGCACTTATTGCACTGACGGGTGTCTGGGACACTTGCACTGACAAGGTGCGTGCCCTTCAGTCTCAGTTTGATAATGCTTACTCCCTTCTCCCTCACTTGACTACATGTATTTTCCAGCAAATTTCAAAAATCTTTCCAAGTTCTAAACTGGAAGCCTATTTTTGACCTGTTGTTTAGCAGAACTTTAAAATCTCAAAGTTACTTCAGTGTCCATATTTCTGGAACCTTTTGCTGTTTGAGTGATTGTGATATACAGCTCAAAAGATCTGTATATATCAAAAACTCTGAGATTCAGTTTTTCTCCACATGTGGAAATATTGTTATAAGCATTTGCATTTTCAGAATGTCCCTTCTATTTAATCAGAATTGAGGGTTTGCTTTGTGCAATTTGAAAAAAATATTAAGAGAAAACAATGCAATGCTGAAAGACTGCAATACTTGTGCTACTATCCATATCCAAGTTAGTGATGGGAGTTGGGGTCTTACTTCCGGAGGAGCAATACAAGGTCACATAATTCAGTCCAATCTCTGCCTGCAGGGGTATTTTGTCTCCCACATCCCAGTTGCCAATAAGAATCCAGAACAGGCCCTGGGATCTCTATGTGCCATATGTCATTGCTGCAGGGGAGTGGCGGGGGGTGATAAAAAAAAGGTCACTCACAGTAAATACCTGCCATCTGCTTGGAAACTGTAATAGTCTCGTGGTGATAGGAGCAATTGGAAATATTCCCACAGAGCAGTAAATTGTTACTGAGAACAGATGATTTATTATTTTACAAGTCATTTAGTTAACTGGCTTTATTGAGACAAGAGGCAGATTTCTGTTGAGAATGATACTGGAAAGGAGAAGCAGAGCTGAGGGATTCATGAAGGCTGTCACTGTGGTTTTTTGCTGAGAATCAAAAGTGAGGTTTTTTCATTTCTCATTAATATTATTCTGCTTCTCCATTAGCTATGATGATAACGCACCACAGAACATGGCTATTGCAGCAGCGTGACCCAGAAACAAATTATTTCAAGACTGGAAGAAGCTGCTGTCATGGAGGCTGCACAGAAACAGCTGTACTGTGCTGACAGAGTGGAATTTAACAAAGTGGGATTTCCTTCCTTGCGACTTCCCAAAGCTAGAATATACTTAGTCCTAGAAAGGAAATGGTTAATTACCTGCTTTTCAGAATCATCCTTCACGCTGTGTATATCCCTCAGCTACCCAGTGTTTAGGGATCTCGATGATGTATGCAATGCTCAGGAGAGGCAAAAAACTGATCCAGGCAAAGCAGAAAGGTTACCCAATGCTTGTGTTGACTTTATCAAGGAATGCCACTTTTCAGACTGTGCCAAGATTTGACTATTCCTTAAGAAAACCTTTCTTTCCTTTTTTTCAAACATACTTCTCCGGACAGTGTGCGTCAGTGTTTTTATAATGGCTTCTTTCGATTTGCAGCTTTCATACAAAAGTATAGTAATAATGTTATCTGTCTATGCTGCACTGTTATGATGCTGATAAAAAAGCAGAACCCAATTCTGATTCTTTTGCAGACTGTAGCAGATCTCCCCCTATAGTGAGGGGGCACAGAGAACAATCAGCTATTCTTATCATTAATCTCTGTTTACATATGTCAAAGGTTATATTATCAGTGAAAATAAAAGCTAATTCTTCTAAGGAAGAAGAACTGGATAGGAGGAGCCACTGAATTGCTCTGAAAAGGAAAATGTGTGTTCCCACCTATAAATAGTGTGTGAGGGGTTTTACTTTCATTTATGAAAAAGTCAAAGTTCAGTACATCTCTCTCCTTTCCCATCTGAAAAAAGGGAAGTAAATACCTGTGTCAGTTGAGCCCCCATGAGAGACTGGTGTTCTGGACTGTACACAGAAGCATGCGGTCCGAGTGAGGTCAGCCAAGGCAAAGTAGTGGTGATAGGTCTGCAGTTCCCAGAAATGGTTATTACAGGGTCAGCCAGCTCTTGAATACAGTAAAGCAAATGACTCGGGAACTGCAGAGCCTGTGAAGAAGCAGCCCAGCATCTGGAGTTCAAAAAATGCCTTGATTCTTCAGAGTGGCTCCTGCCATGTATGTGACAGCAGCGCTAATTCATGCTGAAGTGAATCTGTATTGCATTTCCCAAGTAAATATTACGCGTAATGTTAGGCCTTCCTTAAAATGAGACTGCAAAAAGCTTACGACTAAGAAATAAGTAGAGAAAATAAAAAGGTTGACAAGTTTACATTGTGAAATATGGACTTCAGGTTAAAAGTGGACTAAACTGAGGACATGGTGTAATAGTCTACATTCTCTTGTCTAAGCCTTCACAAATAGAGAAAAAAACCCAGAGGGACACACAAAATGGCCTGTTTTGTGCTGTGTGCTGTTTGTCTATGTGCTCTTGAAGAATAAATCAGTCTCATAAAAAAAGACAGAAGATAAATAGAAGCGTGTATGTTAGAGGAAGGTCAGCCTGAATTTCCTGATGAGAAATAGAGACTGAAACACGCCAGTGTGCTACTTCATGTAGCAGGGAATTTCACATTCAAACCCAGCTACATTATCATAATGCTTCCAGACAACCATAGGAAGGTGAAGCATTACTTAACCGCACTGTCTACAGTGGGCATAAAATTGACTTACCTGTCTTTTTGCTATGCTATTCTGTGTGAGGCACTTGTCAGCAGCTTTAATGAACTTCAGGGATCCTACCAAAAACATGTCTCCTGCTCATTCTGCATAGTTTCTTCTTTTGGCTTCTGTCAATATCAGGTCTGTGCTTTTTTGATTATGCATGTAAGCCCTTAGGGAATTAGCAACATTAAAATGATTAGTTCTTTTGACTGGAAAAAGTAATTTAATGAGGCAAATTTTGATTATTATATTCTCTACATTAACTTATATACTTAGATCCCTGTAAAAATAGATTTTAACATGTAAAGATATAAAACCCCCACGATCTGAAATGATCTGTTAAAAATAGCATGGGAAATATTCTTATCATATTTAAATATATTGTTTCCCTTCCCATTTTCCTATGAAGGTTACCCTAAAAATACTTAGCTGCTCAATTTCATGAATAATGGACTCATGACTATTGGACAATATATGCTTCTTCTAATTATACTGAGAAACACAGCTTTCTTTCAGCACAAGGGCTTACTTTTGAAAGAAACAAAGATCTTGAAAAAGTAGAAGCCTACTAAAGTGGGGGGAAGGTTAAAGTTTATTTTAGCAGTCATTTATGGAAAACTTTTTCTGAAGTTATCTAAGGCATACCCTACTCTGTATTACATCTGTAGGATAGTTCCCCAAATAATTATTATACTGCACAGTATTACAGTGAATGTTTATGTATTTCAAGGCTAATTTGTTCACTTCTAAAAGTGCAGAGAAATTACTGACACCAATAAGTTCAGCATTTAAACAGAGTCAAATATGATCCTGAAGAAGACCTGGTCTTTATTTCAGAGCTTTTCCAACTGTTTTCAGTTTTCGTTCTTTTTATCGTACTGAACGATGCATAGACCTGTGCTTTTTCCCTAAGCAGCGATTAGATCAGTATTAAGTGGGTGTAGTCTGAGATAAACCTAGTACAGATCAAGTTATTGAACTGGAGGCCTTTTTACTGAAATGACTGAATCCAATACCAGCCATTCTAAAGGCTACTCTAACTTAAAAATTCTAAGTTTAGAGATATGCTTCTATTTAAAGTTTAGTCATATACTTTGATTTTAATTTTTCCACTGTGTTTTCTTTTTTTTCAATGCAGATGGACCTTATGGACTTAGAGTTAAATCAGATAAAGGTCTGAATATAGGGGCGGTGTTTACAGTTGACATGGGGGAAGTTATACTGTTTGACTGCTCAGCAGATTCCAATCCACCAAATACTTATTTGTGGATTCAAAGGGCTGACAATACCACTCATGTAGTCAAATATGGACCCCATCTGGAAGTTGTATCTGATAAAGTGGCCCAGAAGACAGTAGATTACATGTGCTGTGCTTTCAACAACATGACTGGAAAACGAGATGAAACTCACTTCACAGTCATTGTTACTTCTGTAGGTAAGAGCATTAATTCATTGCTGTAACTGTAATGTCTGAGCAGAGTGTCAACCCCAGAAAAAGGAAATAATTCTTAGAGAGAGAATATATATCAGAAGTGAGGTCTTGCTAACAGTGTAGTAAAGGGGATTTGGACCATTCAGTGGGACCCAGGTTTTACTCACAGTGTGACACGGCCTGGGACAAGACCCGCTAAGATACTGAATTTTTGTGGGAGTTTGACACTAAAATACATTTGGCCGTTTAGAACTTTATCCCTTGAGTAGAAGAAATTCCTCAGTAAGCAAACCTCACCATGACCAAGTACCATGGCAGAATTAGATGTCTCTTACTCTATTTCTTACTTTTTGCCTTTCAAAATGATAAAGATGATTGAAGAGAATGATGCAGAAATCAGCTGAATGCCAAGGTAGGCCTTTCCTCCCAAGGGCAGATTTTGTCCAAGGCTCACTGTCCCACAGCTTTCAGGAGCTATGAGCCCTGGGGCCACCAGGTGACCAGTACGTGGGATAGTTTCAAGCATACATCACTGACTAAAACAACCAGACTCACAGCAATTAAGGTCTTTAATATTTTTCCAGTGTGGTTAGGTATTATAAGTACCTTAGTTTAGTGTATGATAATAATGCAAGCTGTGATGATGAATGGTTTTATTACAATTTGTTCATAAAAATTAATTCACTGGCATATTTATGAATCTATGGATTGACTGCTAGGTTCTGCTGAATGCACACCTTTATTTTTCATACATTACAGCCTCAGTTTCTGTATCAGATTGCATTAAACAGCAACAAAGTAGTTTTTCAGAAAATCTCCAGAAGCATACAGCAAAGAACAAGATATTGAGGAAGTCTGTTATCTCTTATTAATGCAGATTGATACAAGTATTTTCAGATAAGGAATGTATGCTATTAATGTTCAACAAGATAGAATAGATTGCCTCTTAGAAAATGTAACAAAGCAATTTCACTTGTGCAGAACAAAGAGCTCAGCCATTTGTTAGTCAGATAAACAAGGAGAGCAGATGCCCATCGTTAAGGCTGACTTATGGATTCATCACAAATCCATGGCTTTCAGTATGCTGGAAGGAAGATGGGTTGCAATTTTACAATGAAAATACTGCACTTTAAAACTAAACACTGTGGTTAGCAGCAAAAGAAAATGCAACCAGAGCTATGTGTCAGTAGAAATAAACATGACATTTCTCCAGGAAGTTCATGTAAGCTATGATATATATGTGAATATTCATCAACTAGTGTTAAGAAATTCAGCTGAGATTTCCTTTCAAAGGCTGAAAAGAATGGAAAACTCCAAAAGTTCATGTTTAGTTGCACTTAAAAACATATGTTTCCTAATTACAAATACTTTGCCTAAATAAGGCTTTTAAAAAACATTTTATCCTGTATATTTGTAGACTAAAATATAACAGTTTCCCCCTCTATAGCCATTTTCCTCTTGATGAGTATTTATTAAGATAGCACTAAATCCAGATGTCGAGCCTACACTTCACAATGCAGCACTGATTGACTCTAAGAGGTATGAATTCACACACGAGGTTAAACCTCCGAGATCCTGCTCAGGCTAAATTCTGGTTGGAACTGGTTAAACATATGAAGCAAAGACTGTGAATATTATTCCATATCCCTCCTCCCTGTCCCCATAATCCTAGATACAGAGCCTGGACTGTGCCTCTCAAAATACTGGAAACCCCATTATCAGCAGCGACAGGAATTTCTATGTTTCAGAAGAGCTTACACAACTTCCCCACCTAAGGGACTGAAACTCACGTATATGGTGCTATAAACAGCTGCCTAATTAATGCTAAAAATCATGAAGAAAACAATTATATCAATAAGTTACAATTATATCAATCATTGCACTAAGCTGTTATCCAGTTTTAGCCAAGACTAGTTAGATTTTAAAATATGAGGATGTATCTCATTATGTACACGAGTCATTGCTCAGTTCTCAAGCTGAGTCAACTTCAGTATGTTAAATGCACGTAAAGAGCACATCTTTGTTTTCTGCACCAGTGTGCCTATGGAGATAAGATTTATTGAGTCTAAATTTGAAATTATTCTTTTTAAAGAACATTTTTAAGGACTCAGCTGATTCTCCAGTGTTTGGGTTTTTTTCTGAGGAAAGCAGTACCTTGAAGGAATATGAAAGAAATTTGGTGAAATAGCAGTGATTTATTTTCCCATATCTTCGGGGATTCATCTGGTTTGAAATCTACATATTTAATCTTTGTGATAACTGCTGCACACACAGCCAGCACAATGCCAGAGAATTCCTTAGAGGTGTAAGTAGATATAAGTAACACTCTCTGCACGGGAGTTCATAGGTGTACTGGAAACACATCCAGCTAAATAATACACATTTGAATTGTACTCATAAAGCTGGCACTGACAAATATGCTGCATTAATTTACCTGTATGGATTGTGACATGGCCTTTAACTACATTAATTCTGCACGATTCAAAGCAAAAGGAGGAAATTAAGGTACAAAAGCAACCTTGGCATTTCCTAACTTTCACATTCCTGTTTTTGCAAATTCTGTGCAAATGTTTTCAACATGGTTTTGTGTATGTATACATATTGTATTTGTGTTTTATCAGTAAATCCTGCTGGAAACCTGGGGCTAATGCATATCTCAGCAAAAGATCTGAGCAAAGGAAAGAAATACTTTGGATATATTTAGACATGAATAAAAACAAACATAATTTATTGGCATCTGATGGGATTTGATAAACAGCCAGACTGTCAGTGATCTGAAAATCTTTAGAAAAAATACAATAGCTCAGTTATCCCCTCCTACTCTACAGCTTCTATAGGTAGGAGGATTTCCCTCCCATCTAGCACGAACTGCTCACCTAATTGTTACCTAATTTCTTGGTAGTTCTCTATGTCTAGCGTCTCTTTGCCTAAAATTAGAATACTCGTCTACTTTTTGGGATGCTGTAATTCATGAATTACATTTACTGACCTTCATTTAGCTCTAGGTACCAATCTGTTCTGGACTCATTTCTGATATGCATATCATTGCTTTTCCAGTTCAGGAGATTCGTGGGGAAAAAAAGCATTACCAATTCACAAAAACACAAATTTTGTATCTATTTTGTATCTCTATGCAGGTTTACTAACTTCAAATTAATTTCAAAAGATGCATTTTTTTCAGTGTCATAATATCACATTATACAGAACAAGAGACTAAATACAGTACTCATCTTCTTCGTCACAGGATTGGAAAAGCTGGCCCAGAAAGGAAAATCTTTGTCGTCTCTTGCAGTAATAACAGGAATTTCATTATTTTTGATCCTAGCTATGTCCTTTTTATTCATATGGAAAAGATATCAGCCACATAAAGGTATGTAAAAGTTAAGCACACTCCAGCTCTTCTTTTGGACCATGACAGCAAAAAGAATGATTTTTCTTTTTTTCTTCTTTTCAGTGATACAACAGAAGCTGCAGAGCAGGTACAAAAACAAATCATTCTTAGGTCTTGAAGTCCTTTCCATCAAGAGAGTTGCATTTTATCATACTAATTTTCTTTCCTTGGCTTATGACATCAAACTGAAAAACATGTTTATGTTTTCTAGGCCAGAGGCTGATTACAGGAAGGCACAGACATTTTCAGGTAATACTAATGAAAGAAGTGTGAGCGTAAGGCCAAAATCCATTCCTGCAAAAAATTACCATCTCCACATACAAAAAGGAAGAAGGAAAGGAAGGGATGTGTGTTTTTAACTTGGGTTGCACACCTACCTCTATGTTAGCTTACTTAAGATAAAACCAAAATGACAACAGGTCAGGGTGGGTTTAGCTCATGGCTGGAGTTCACAGCAGTATGTATCTATTGGCTTGAATTCTAGCCGTTAACCCCAATTAGAATCGCCTGTATTCTGCTGTTCTCACCAATATGAAATAAATTAATGTTATTATGGGATAGCAGTAAGAGGTGATACGCCACGGGAGGATCACACTTGTAAATAAATGTTCATGGCACCAATCAGTACCAAAGTCATGAGACGTTAATATGGCATTACAGTATGTATATTTTAGCCTCTACCACATTCTGTATTACCTTCCTCTGTGTCATCAGGATCCAGTGTGTTTTTGTCACTGCCTCTTTTCCCTCCACAATCCTTCCCACATCATCCTGGGCAGGAGAGGCTGGAGGCAGGCCATCCTTCTGAAGGGTAGCACTGTTGTTCCCATCCCTTTCTACTAAAGCATCAGAGCAGGCCATAACCTGCTACATGCGAGACGATAGAAGGTAAGACATTCACTTGAGCACAGAGGGTCCTTCACCCCAGCAAGTGGTATCAGAGGAGAGAATCTCAGCACTGTCTTTAGTGCTGCAGCCTTTGCTCTGGAGTGATGCCCAGGAGACAACCAAGAGTCTCAGATCTCCTGGACAGTGGGAGGGTAGAGAAAGAGACTCCCACCCTAACTACAAGTTGTATCTGAAGTCCCAGATACAATCTGTCAACTGTTTTAATAACGTGGCACATATTAGTATCATGTTCTCTTTTTTTATTCTCAGCATTATAAAAGATTCTCACTACAGTGTAGACATGCTGAGCTTATGGACTGGGCCTCTTTTCTATGGTAAATGAAAGTAAATTGGTCTGTTCAGCCTTCCAGCAAAAAGAGTTCCAATGGCTCTACCAAAACTGTTACCAAGGTTAGCAAGAGGCTCATCACTTGGTCCGAGGTGTTGGAGATAGCCAAGCATGGTCCACACCAGCTGTGCAGCTGCCCTGCCTCACTCCACACCAGCTTAGGAGCTTGGCAGGGAAGTGGCTTAAAGGTGATCAAACAACCAGTATTCAGATGTTTTAAAAATTAGGCCAAACGTAAGTTGTCTTTTCCAGATTCATACTACATCTCAATACCTTTTTTCATTTGTTTGTTCTAACTTTAGGACATGAAAGTGCTTTGGATGATTTTGGGATATATGAATTTGTCGCTATTCCTGGTCTTCCTAGTGGTTCTAGGGTATGTGATTTTACATCATAAACTGATGGTTTCTTTTCTGTTTCTTAAGGTGTACTAAATATCTGTACTAGAATCCTTCTGTCAGTTTGCTCCTGTTGCTTTTTACAGGCGTCTATATGACACCATATTCATTGCTGCTGTTTACCTAGTACTTACTCTTTCTTTACTACATTACTAGTTCAGCACTTGTATTAACATGGTGCAGTAAGGAACTAACCAAGCTCTAAAGGCAACAAGCTCAGTTCAATTACCCTATATTAAAAGAATATTAGTAGTGCTGGGTAGATGGGTAGCACTGAACTCCTTGTGTCACACAAGCAAATTAATTCTTCTGATGCCATTTTCTCCCTTGGCCCTAATATTGCTGCTCAGGCACCATACAACGTCGGCAGTGCAGAAAAGCCTTAGGAGGGTATTTAAAGTTTTCATTGTAAAGATAAGCAAACTGAATCTCAGCTATATTTCACAAGAATTATTTTGTTAGCTTCATGTATTGCAGGGGAGGACTTAAGCACAGGAATTTTGCTAGCAGAAGAAATCCTACTACATACGCTACTTCTCTGCATTGTGGCTTTACTGACATTACTGTATAGCAGTTGGAGATCATTCTGATGTGGTGTAAAAGGACAAAGAAGAAATGAGAAATAGGGCCACAAAATTTAGGGACGACAGACTGAAGCTGGGAGGAAGTAGACAAAGCCCTTTCCCTTTGCTAGGGAAAACTTCTGGCAATATAGTCTTGTACCCTTGGAGACCATCAATATGGTCAGGTAAGAGAGAGCTCTTAAAACATGATCACACAGGGGCACATCAACAGTCACACCTATTTTGTTATGATTAGTTCTTATAATACATAGTGTATTAGCAAAAACCAGTCATAGATTAAGAAACCCTTTTCTTTGCTGGGGTTAGATGATTGAAATAGACGTTTCTAGGGCTAGAGTGCTATTGTAAAGGTTAGCGGAGAGGACAGAGTTTTACAGCAGCAGAGATAAGAGGCTTTTAGAAAACAGTGGAGCCAAATTGTATCTGTGAAAGTTTGTGACCGTAGGAGGCTTATTAGGTATGGAGATCAGGGCCTAAATCATCACAGCCTTAGGAATACTACGATATCCCTTAGGCTGGTCATATCACAAAGTCACATTCTTGCAGAATCAGGGCCTTCGTAAGGCAGGAGGGAGAGAGAGGTGACAAGGGCAAGAGAATGGATGTACAAGCAATGAAATCTATTCCAGTTTCCAGTAAATTTTCAAGAAACAGGAGAAACTCCACTGGATTATGTTGGGTTACTCAGATTTAAGGCATTGCAGTTAAAGTCAACATTTGATCCACTGATTCATCATGGTTAGTTAGCAGAAAAAGGCAAAAATAAGAAAGTGGAGGTAATGAAGAACTGGAGGTTGGGTAGAGGCACAAAGACTGAGAATTCCTTATGGATGGGGAGTGTAGGTTTTGTGTTGACATAACAGCAGATTTGTATACTCAACATATTGAACAATTTCATTATCACTTCATTTATGGAAATTCCTTGCAGTTCTCTCTTTTTGATATGCTGGTGGGAGTTTTATACTGAACCCTCTCCCTGAAAATTTTTCCTTTTTTACTACCTATTCTCCTGCTTCTCTCTTTACTAAATGTTCTTTCCTTGGCTTGTGGTACATTAATATAAAATACTTGTGATATTAAATGCAAGAGCTCCATCCTAAGTCTTCCAAGATCCTAACTGAATTTAAAACTGTTGCCTGCCTTACTATAAATGTGCTGAAAACTTACTCAATTGAAATGTAAACAAATAGAGATGAACTGTTAAATCCACATGTAAGCTGTTGATAGGGAGAAGTTAAAAAAATGAGAAGTTACATTATCAGTTTAATTTCTGTTGAATCTTTCCCATTTGTACTTACAGTAGGAATACTCTTTGCTGCTTTTAGGTTTCAAGTCAATCTGTTCCTGGCTCTGACTTTGTCCCAGGCCAGGATATGCTTAGTACGGTTTATGAAGTTATTCAGCATATTCCTGAGCAGCTGCAACAAGACCATCAACAGTAAGTTAAAGCCTGTGTGCGCTCATGTAGTAGCTCAAACACAAGTGCTTTTGCATCCAGAACAATTTACATTTTGGTAGCTGGTGTTTGATTCCAGAGAGAGGGGTAAGGAAGGAAAACAGGTGTAAGCTACATCAGTTCCTCCACCGTTTCCTATCCAATCCCTCACTTTTTCTCAACTCCAGTCTGCTGTTTAATCATGCTGGTTTTGTCTGAGTGTGAAAAACAAAAGGTAGAGATCCTCAAACACACTTTCAAATGAAAATTCCCAAATATTTTAAGAGGGTGGCTATCGTTTCACGGCACTGAGACATGAGCACTTCCCACTGAGCAGGTTAAATCTTCGATCAAAGCAGTTTAATCGGCAGCACAGCTTCCAGACCTGCCAGCTACGTGCCAAGTAGAGTTAGGGGGTTTTTTTTTGTAATGTTGAAACTGGTCAGCTGATCAATAACCAGTGGTTGTTAAAATGGTCACTGAAAATATTAGTGGACAATGCTTAGTTACCCGAGTAAGCAATGTCTTAATTTGTATCTTAATTAATGATTTAGAGCAAAAGAGTTCTTCTGCAGTATCCTGGCTGGGAACTCCACAGAAACACTTTTGCTGAGTTAAATACCAGAAAGAACACAGCATATTGTGCTTATGCAGTTAGTGTCTGGTAGTGCTGGTTTTGTTCAAATCACCTTCTTCATAGCATTTCTTGGCATAAGAAGAGTGAATACACTGTAAAGTCTCTGTAATTGTGGTATAGCTGCCATAAATCTGTTGTGAATATCGACAGTCTTTCTAACAAATTAAGAACAGCACACAAGACTTTATTTGGTAACAAGCCTATTATATCACATTTTCCATGTTTTTATGATGTGCTCTGTTTCTTTTACGGTTGAAAAGGAAAATACAGACTCTTACCAATATACTGACCAGTTGGCTGAGTAATCACAATGTTTATGTGACTGCATTAGCATTCAGTACTTTCACTATTAAAAATTTTCTGCAGGTTACATTTTCAACTGTGTGTCCAAATTATGTATGCAGACGTGCAGCCATGCTTGTAAAAGCAAGCTGATCAGTGAGAAAGCAATAATGAATTACTAATGACACTTTCATTCTGCTTGGAGTTACTCACTTTGAACCTTAAGGTGATCTTTTAAACCAGATGTAAAAAACAACATTCATAAAGTACATCTTTTCTTATTCTTCCTCCTACATGTCTTCCTTCTCAACTTTCTCACTGATACATGACCCCTCTAAAAAAGGAATAAATTCAAAGTAAAGGTAACTTGAACTTTGTGACACTTCAAATTTCAACTCAAACTTTGCAAAACATATTCTGTAGTTGTAAAGGACTCATTTAAATAAACACATTTTGCTGTTCTTTTCATATATCAAGATTTTAAAAAAGAAATGTAGGAACAAAATTTTCACTAATAAAACAAAATCTGCTAAACATGATAATGGGTAAACCACTTAGATTAGAAAGATCACTTTCATGAATTTTCCAATTCCTGACCTGCCACAAAGGAGCACTCTGAGTGGTAAATAAATAAGGATAAATAAGTCGATACTGGTACTTGCAGCAGGATGCTTCAGCATTCAGGGAAAAAACAAAACACCACAGAACAGGGAACAGAGCTGGGAAAGTAATTCCAAGCTCCTGTAGTGCAAAGTAATGATTGCTTATGGAGGGATCCCACGGACTTGGTATGCAGCCATCTGTACAGTAATCAGCAATGTTTATGGGAAAAAATGATACAGAACTTGCCTGCATTCTGCTTACAGCAGGAATTTCTCTTTGTGCAAAACAAAAGAACGGATGCTATGGGAGCCAAAGAGGTTTGTTGGTAAAGTGATCATTTTACTCTTATTACTGGAACTGCTGTAATTTCATAAATTTATTAGAATTAATGTGCAAAGAAAAATAAGTCAAGACCATTGTTTCAGTCTCAGCTTTACAGTCTGAGAATCTTTCATGTCCTCTCTTTGAAACTAACTTCTACAGTGTTAGCTGATATTCTCTCTCTTGCTATTAGAAATCCCCGTGACAGTACCAGCAAATTCATGGACTAGCCAATGCCTAACACCCTGGGAATAGCTTTTTCCTTCCACTTTTCTTTATGCTTTTATCAGGCTTTTTATCCATTCATCCACACATGCACATATGCCTCTGATGCTCTAAATAATTACAAATTTTTAGACATGCCCCACCTCTTAAAAAATAAGAATACTGATGGAAAGTAATTAAACTCTTAACTCTCTTGGGTTTGGACTGATGGACTCATAAGCTAATTGCAGTAAAAAAATTAGCTGATATATAGCTGGCTTTGCACTTTTACATTTCCATGGTGATACCAGTCACTGTTCACAACAGCCTTTTGCAGATTTGCCTCCCCTGCTCCTCCAAAGAATCAAAGGGAAAACATTAAATCAGTTTTTGAGAAAACTGTTCTGCTCCATCTCTGGGCTCCACAGTCACAGGGTGACTTTCAAGCCATCTTAGGGGTTTTTTTTATGACCCTTACATATTTTTCAAACTAAATATAAATCCTGTGACAAACTGGACCACAGGCTCTTCCACATATGAAAGAAATCAAAAAATGGCTGCAAAAGCTAATGAGCAAGAAGTTTAGCCAGGTTTTATACATAAGCACTGACAGCTCACAACTCTTCTGAGAACAGAAACTGTTTGTAACTTAGGTTTCATTTTCACTTCAAATGAAGACAAACTTACATCATGTCCCTCTCCTCTCATACACACTGTTTCTCTCGGATCAAGCATTAACCATCTCACAAACTGCTTTGCCAGCTGCTGAAGAGCAACAAGGATGCAAACCCTTGCCAGGCATTTCAGCACGGGGTTTGGGCTGCGGACTACACTGACTCAGCCTGCCACTACTGCTACCCTATAGCAGGTGCTCAAGTACATTACTGTTGATAATGTATGAGCAACTTGAAATATCTGTACTGAAAAAGCAGCAATGTGGGGTGCTATATTAGTCATTATATTAATTATGGCTCAGACCTGTCTTGCCACTAGTAATTTCTTTTCAAAACTCATGATCTACCTGAAAGGAGGTTGTAGTGAGGTGGGTGTTGGTCTCTTCTCCCAGGTTACTAGTGATAGGATGAGAGGAAATGGCCTCAAGCTGCATCAGGGGAGGTTTAGATTGGATATTAGGGAAAATGTCTTTACTGAAAGAGCGGTCAGGCACTGGAACAGGCTGCCCAGAGAGGTGGTGGAGTCACCATCCCTGGAGGAGTTCAAAAAACATGTAGATGTGGTACTTGGGGACATGGTTTAGGGGACATGGTGGTGTTGGGTTGACGGTTGGACTTGATGATCCTAAAGGTCTTTTCCAATCTTAATGATTCTATCATTCTATGATCTTATGGATACTAAAAATTCAGTCAAATATCAGTGAATTACAAATATGTCTCTGGAGCTGTCATGCTGAAGAACCATTCTACTTTTGTATTTAGAACCTCTGGTTTGTTTACATGTTTGCATCAGTGTTTTTTAAAGAAAAGAAAGGCAGCATTGTAGACAACTATTATCATATTTGTTTTTTCCTAGATGTATATGACGACATGGGAACAGGAAATCAAAGCATCTGAAAATACAAAAGGGACTTCTTTTTCTTTATTATATATTGAAAGGAAATGCCAACAACTCCAAGAATGGCAAAGGCTTATGCCAGCTCTTCTTGAAATAGCAATTTCCCTTCAGACTGACAATCCCTTTCCTTCGGGTGCTCCAAATTGCCCATTTTTAATTCTTTTTTCTTCTTTTTAATTAATAGTTTCTTGAAAAATATGGGTTTTTTTCATTCCTTACATTTTTTTCCTTATTTGTGATTACAAAGACAATAGGACAGCTTAAAAATTGCAGTATAAAACCTATATATTTTATTACAGTAATGAGTGGGAGGCACAGGGAGGAATCAGGCCCAAGATGCCTCCCACACTTTTTTTATTAAAAAAATGGCAAAAAAAATGTGTATGGGAGTTTTTCATTGGGGTTGACTTTTACAAGAAGGTCTCCATATTGGCATGAAAAGTAATAAATGCAATATGTCAGTTTGCAAAATACATTTGGGGTTTAAAATGAAGTCATTCTTTTAACTCTTTTAATGTAACATTATCTTTTAATTTACAAACATAGAAACTAATCTGTCAGGCAGTTACAGTTTAAAAATGTACATATGTATATTATTCAAAATAATGTGTTCTTATTAAATTCTGTTTCCTTTGCATTTGAACTGGTTTTCTATTTGCTGCCGAAAAGCCTGTTTCTCATTGACTAGAAGAGCAAGTAATATTTGAGTAATTTCTGCAAGCTGCAGCATGTTCAGGGTATTTATACATTAAACTTATAATTCTCCAGTGCAAATGAAACCAGTCTTACTCTGTATAAACAGACAGTGTGCTACAAGTCCCTTCACTAATAGAGGAATCCTCTTACATAAGCTTCTGTTAGCAGGTGTCTGAATCCTACAGGAGAATTCACTATTATCTCCACAGGGTCAGCTATGAGATGGTGTCAGTTAGCTGCAGCCAGGGGAAAAGGTAATTATGAATTGAATTAGAATAATCTACAGAAAAAAACAGTAACAGCTTCAGTAACAGCTAATTGTGTGGAAAATCATTAGGGTGAGTAATGAGAAAGCACACAGTGTGTCCACCCTTTAAGACAGGCTGTACGGGATTATTTAAAGCACTCTGTATTATGAAAAATAATTTGCACTTACTTAAAATACCTCCCTAATCCGTGTTTACTAAACATTCTTCCTGCCTCCTTCTTTCAAAGATGAGGAAAAAATAATGCAGTTTTCAGTGAATATTCTGATCTCATGATGCTGAAAAAAAGGGAAAAGGACAGCTTCACCATTGTGTGTGAGAAAAACAGGACTTGGCACTTCACAGAGGCAGCTGGTGCTGCCCAGATTTGAGAGAAGTACTGAGGTGATCTCAAATATAGTCACCAGATTTGCTCCCTAAGAAATAACTGCACTAGGCAGAGGCTGTAAGTAGAAGCATTTGGGCAAAACTCTGAAGTACTGAAGTCATCCTGAAGGACTGAGAAGCACAGGGGCCATCCCCACAAATTCCTCCATCATTCATTCAAAGCTCACTTCATTTGTGTGTTTCAAATTGGGACAGCCCGTTGGGATGTGCAAAGTCTGATTTTCGTTCTCTTTTCTCCTCCTCTTCTTGCTGGAGTGGATATTTTTATTGCTCTGAAATGAGCATACAGATTTCTGAAGTGGTCGACACCATTCCGTCTTACTACATTTGATGTCACTGCAGGGCCACATGGCAAAAGATGCAGATGGATTTACAGAAATAACTGTTTCTCCACCACTGGAGCCTCTGTATTTAAAACTGCCAGTAGTATACATTGTTCCAAGTATTTTTGTGACAAACAAAAATAAATCAATTCAATATCAGTCTGTTCTTTGTTCTTTTAAGCTCACTGTAGGCACATTTGGCCTGTGCCTAAGTGCATTATAAGGCTCCTGAAACATTTTGTTTCAGAGTCTGTGTTCCTGTCTTGATAATAGATCAGCAAGCCATTTCAAATTAAGCCTTCTATCAATAACGTGAGATGACTTTAGAAATCTAAGACAAAAGTCCACCCTAACAGTCTTTTAAACTTCTGCAAAATACCTGTACAATATTCTAATAAAATAATTTTGTTTATGCAGCACATAAAGTCTAATAGTTCTGTGGGTCCATGTATGGCTATGCATTTTCACTGGAAAGGACATATATGATTAGGTTTATAAATACGGAACAAAAATCTGCCCGTTGCTCTGGTGAAGGTCAAGTAAAATGTCCCCTGGAAGCCCTCTCCCTTCCCTTGTCATGAAGCAGTGCAGGAAGAGCACACCAAACCCCGCTGTACCCCCCAGCCCCACTGCCGCCCTGCGGCTCCCTCTCTGCATCTAGCTACAGCCTCTCTGTAAAAATGTGAATGTGTACGCAGGTTACGGCAGCCGTGTTCCTACTCCCCACTTAAAAGCAAAATCTACTGACAAAAACTCAACTGGTAGGGAAACTTATTTTGCTGTAGAAAGAAGAAAAGCTCATTGTCTGGCTTAAATAATTATTCTAGCTATGACAGCAGAACTAGCTCTGCAAACAGAAATATGTTACTGCAAGGGACAGGAGCAAACACAGGCAAGTTGCCTTCTGTTTATATCATATTGTTCTCATCTATTTTTGTTTCACTGCATCTTGTGTATTACTGGCTGTTAAACAAAAACACACTAGTGGTTTAAATTCCTCTTCAAACTGTGCTCATTCTTTACTATTCTTCCAAAATTTGCACAGTGCATTTAGCTACTTTTGGTGGAAAAATCCTTTTGGTGGAGGTATAAAACCAATAAACTACAGGGAAAAAACAGCTCTGAAATGTCACAGAATTTTAATGGATGAAAAAGAAAACCTTTTCGTATTGCATTCTTGCCCTTTTCTCACTGGTACTACCACATTCAGAAGAGATCAATAAGCTTTTATTTATTGATGTAAGATCTATTCCAAATCTTACCAAAACCAATGGAGAGTTCGTCCATTAAACTATATGATGTATACATCAGGCTGTTCAAATGTGAGATGGGGATAATGAGAATGTAGTATGTTCAAAACTTGCAACGTGGTGGAAAAAAATTAGAAAAAGTCCTGTCACGTTTTCTTCTCATTCCCTTTGGTGGAGGCTTTTGCCATTTCATTTGTCCACTGATGAGGGTGAAGAATGGCTTTCTTTGATGAAGTGAGGCTGTGGACTTGAGATCAAAGGTAGGGAAGATAAGCCATAACTGGAAGCAGAGTGTAGGAACAGCAACAGCAGTCAGAGCAACTCCAGGCACTTGTACCAAATCACAAGGTGGTGTGTAGTACTTGGTCTTTTCTTACTACATAGCTTAAAGGCAATTCATAAGAGTACTGAAGAATGTCACTTTGGGGTTTCACCACTGCCTATATGAGAATGCTCCATCTTACACTTTGTTATGGCTTTGAAACATTAACCCCTTCTTACAGACTAATATTCCACAATGCTATTAAGACTACAGCAAGATAAAGAAGGGCAACAGTACCCTGGGCAGCATTAGGGGCAGCATTGTCAGCAGGTTGAGGGAGGTGACCCTTCCCCTCTACTCAGGACTGGTGAGACATCTGGAGTGCTGGGTCCAGTGCTGAGCTCCCCAGTACAAGACACAGACACACTGGAGCTAATCCAGCAAAGGCTCACAACGATGATCAAGGATCCTCTGACATTCAATGGTGAGTTGAGAGAGCTGGGACTGTTCAGCCTGAAGAAGAGAAGACTCTGGGGAATCTTATCAATGTTTATAAATACCTGACGGGGGTGCAAAGAAGACAGAGCCAGGCTCTTTTCAGTGCTGCCCAGTGACAGGACAAGAGGCAATGGGCACAAACTGAAACACAATAAATTCTGTACAAATATAAGAAAAATCTTTTTTACTGTCAAGGTGGTAACACACTGGACCTGGCTGCCCAGAGAGGCTGTAGAGTCTCCATCCTTGGAGATATTGTAAACCCAACTGGACACAGTCCCGGGCAACCTGCTGTAGCTGACCCTGGTTACGAAAATTCGCAACTGGTCCATGCTGACTAAGGAGAGAGGCTAGGATGCAAAGCATAGCATTAGAAGAGTAATTCTTTTATTCATGCGCATGAGGTGTCCCATTCAAACTGGGGCACCCTGCATGTAGTTTTACAAGCGTTTCAAGCATTCAGGTGCAATACAATTTGACTAATTGCTACTTAATAAACTCACACTGCCGTTTACTAATCATAGTAAAACTTTGCAAAGCAACTATATTTTTATGGTGTCATCGTCCACCTGCTTCTCTGTTGATCAGACAGCCCTGGAGTCGATCTTGCTATAGTTACTTTTCTATGGTGACAGACAGTGGGAGGGTTTCAAAGACGTGTTTGAGGAGCTAGGATACTGGCGTTATTTTGGTTGTGCAGTGGTAACTTTTATCCTTCAGGGACAGCTTTTAAGATTCCAAGAAGCAAAGTCCCTGTCTTGGGGGTTAGGCTGTCCTTCTCCTCCTTATGATGAGCTGGGGTCATTTAGTTTGCTTGCTTAAGCATGGCTATTCAGTATACAAGGTAAACTATGTATATATTTTTAAAGGAAGTTAATACAGTTATATACTATGAAGATTAATTGGTACAATAGTTAAGGAATTAGATTTTCCTAACACCCTGCTTTGAGCAGGAGTTGGACTAGATGATCTCCAGAGGTGCTTTCCAGACTCAGCCATGCTGTGTTTCTGTGACCACAGGAAGGGAGATGATTAGTAGGTAGTTCTCAGCAAAAATGACACTAGCATTTACAACACAATGAGTTTATGTTAATGTAAAGAGAATGTATGCTGCCATTAACCCCCTCCCTGGAAATGTGTGACCAGCTAAGCTAGATATGAAGGCAAAATGCAAGCACAGCTCTGTGCATGTATCTCCATGCTTTACCTGTAGAAAGCTGAACCTTGAAAAGCAAAAAAACTCATTGTTTTATAATCTCAGGTTAAAAAACTTTTTTAAGTAGCTTAAATCTTTTTTATTTCTTTTTGTCTTGCTCTGATAAAATACAGTCACATATTTTCTTTGGACTTTCTTCAGTGTTAGTATAATTCCTTTGGAAATCTGTCACCACACTGCCATCAAGGCATCTGTATCATACATCTTTCTGGGAGCTAGAGGGCAATGGCTTCCCACAGGATATGGCAGGAGGTTCTGGGTAACTATGCTTGGGACAGGGAGAAGGAGAAAGGGAAAGGAGCTAATGCTAGCAAACACTAATTTTTTCTGACAGACGTGTGAATTGAGCATGTCCCAGATGACTTGTACATTTGAAGGGGGACTGATTTCTCAATCCTGCCTCCTATAAGAGGCTTCCTGATTTTAACAGCTACTTTCTAGGTAGCTAAATGGCTGTGTTGAGAATATTTTTGCAGCCAACCAAAGATTTTTTTTAATGCCCTTGTATTAGAATGCCCTTGAAGTCATGCTGTATTTTTTAGTATATTCCCTACTCACACATGAAAAACTGCAGAATGCTGTTCATAACCACCTCTTTAAAACATCAAAGTGCAGGATCCAATCTTTATCACTGGCTGACAATTTAACAGTCCATGTCAGTCTATACAGAAATGTTTGCTCAACAAGTAGTTCTTCATAAAGACTCCTGAGTGTATGAAAATAGCCCAGCTCCTACAAAGTAGAAGCCCTGCTCCCTCACTGTCTTTCTGTGGAGGCCATAAGCCTTTTCTAGAGAGCAACAGAACTGCAGCAAAAGTTTCCAAACACTTCACAGACAGATATAAAGGGATCGCATTGTAAGCAACGAAACTGATGCAGCCTTGGGATGGAAAGTGACAGTTGTGCTGTGTCTTTAAAACAATGAGGAAAAAAGCAAAGGATCATTTCTTGATTAGAATCTGTGGTAAATAAACAATAGACAAGGAGTGTAGAAGAAAAATAAAAGATTAGACATCTAAGGAGTCCATTCAAGTATAAATTTGCATCACAGTTCAGTTAATCATGCAATGCAAATACCAGTGTGTTGGAAATCCTGCTCCACCTAAAAAGATAATATGTATGTATCTCTTCAAGTGATGTGCTGCATTCCAGGGCAAAGTACAAAGCTGCCGGTCACAGTCGTTCTCATAACTCAGATACAATTTAATGTAGAAATATTAGGGCAGGGCTTCCGAACTAGAGCACCTCTATACAATACCATACCCCAACCAAAAATGAACACATGTTCTTATTTAGAAAAGTACTGTCTAATGTCAACACTGAGATTTTCATCAAGGTACATAATTTACCTTTCCTGTAGTTCTAAAAGGTAGCTTCTATATAATTTTTTTCCATCTTAATAGTAAATGAATAAGGTTGTTATGCTAAGTCAAAACAAAAGATTACCTGGGAGAAAACCAAAATTGTGTTGGACATCATTCATGTGTTTTCCTTAGAGCTACACTTTCCTCGTTAACTTCACCTTGCTGATTTTTTATATTTATCAAATCATATTCAATTCAAAACCTGACTTTCAAGCACTTTCTGAGTCCTTTAAGCCTGTCATGTTTAGTCCCATCCACAAGTTGTATCTAAAAGTACAGAACATTCCAATTACATTCAAATATTCCAGATCACTATTTTAAACAGCAGGCTAGGACAGTTAGAAAACTGGACTCCATTTGGAATTCCTTTCAAGTGTGTCCGAAAGATACAGCCAAATGAGGAAAGCCTTTGAGAAGCAACGTAAACAAGACAAAAAGTTTAGAAAAGGGCTAAAAAAAATGTTTTATCTTGATGGGAAAAGATACCAAGAAAGATTAAATAAGCCTTCTAGTATGTAGAAAAAGTTCTTCTAACAAAAGGGGCTGTGATCACTTTTTCTCCATCTCTAATAAGATAAGGAAAAGGAAAGACCTACTTAAAATATATAGGAGGGCAACAAAGCTGGTGAAAGGGCTGGAAGGAATGTCCTATGAAGAGTGGCTGAGGATTTTGGGCTTGTCTAGTTTGGAGAAGGGGAGGCTGAGGGGCGACCTCATTGCTCTCTACAGCTTCCTGAGGAGGGGAAGTGGAGAGGGAGGTGCTCATCTCTCCTCCCTGGTATCCAGTGATAGGAGGCATGGGAGTGCTTCAAAGCTGTGTCAGGGGAGGTTTAGACTGGACATTAGGAAGCATTTCTTTACTGAGAAGGTGGTCAAACAGGCTCCCTAGAGAGGTGGTCAATGCCCCAAGCCTGTCAGTGTTTAAGAGGCATTTGGACAATGCCCTTAATGCTATGCTTTAACTTGTGGTCAGCCCTGAATTCGTCAGGCAGTTGGACTAGATGATTGTTGTAGGTCCCTTCCAACTGAAATAGTCTAGTCTGTTCTATTCTATTCTATTCTATTCTATTCTATTCTATTCTATTCTATTCTATTCTATTCTAATTCTATTCTATATGAAATAGCTTGGGTCCTTGGAGAGGTCTGGAAGTTTGTTCCCTCCAGACACCTGGTAGCATGGCTTCCTCCAATTCTCTGACTCCCCAAGTGCCCTGGACACAGGTGTTCAGGGCTGGTGATACAGCTCAGGAGTAGCCTGAGTAACATATGTTGGGGTCCAGCCCCTCAAGGGTCCTTGCTGCCTGTCTGCACTGCTACCGGCACTCAAGCTACCTAATTCAGCTAGGTTTGCACAACTTGCAGTCATAGCAGCATGTATCTTCACAAAAATACTACCCAGCACCCATCTCCATCTGCCTGCCAGCATACGAAGGGCACACAGAGTGCCATTTGCCAACCATGCCTATTTAGGGAACCAGAAAAAAAAGAGTACTCAAGAAATGTCTTTGCTCTAACTTCATCAGTCAAGGATATCATCTACCTAGGAGTTCCACCACAAGGAATATGAATAAGGGCTGTGATGCATAATTTTATAACAAAAGGCATAAACAGAGAGGGAAATTGTAAGGGTTGGAAAGGAACTGTGTACTTCATAGAGAGGCAGCTAACTAGGTAACAGCAGTGTTTCAGGTCAAAATGCCCAAGCCTTTTAAGCAGGCAGTTACCTTACAAAAGATAACAGCAGAAAACAAGGCAAGTTAGGAGCAATCAGAGCCATTTCACAATTGCCTGTTAGAGCCTTCCCATACTTTGACTGACTTTGCAGAACACAAAAGAACAGGCATAACAATTTCAGCTGTTGTTTGTGTAGATTTTGGTAGCCTGCAAATGCATGTCTATACAAATATGTGGTTTTACAGCACCTTCCACTGGTATGGTCTGGCCCACGCTAGTAAGGAGCTCAAGCAATCTCACAGAAAGCTGGCCACATTTGATCTGTCCATAGACTAAGCTGAAATGTAACAGAGTGCCACAGTTCCTTGGGCCAGCTCACCACACAATTATACAGTGCAAGAGAAGAGGCCAGAGCTGGGGGAAGGATGATACTGCTTCAAACCCTACTGAGATCACAAGCTGCCAGGGAATGTCAGGTTAAATGTTGGTGCAGGGAAGGAATCATCACATCAGCCCATACAACACAGCTCGGGGAAACAGTACCATGCCATACAGTCAGGAAACAGCCAGCAATTTAAGGAAATTAAACTAACACCCACGGAGTGGCTCAGCAGATAACTGGCCTGCAATAATCAAAGGAGTACAGCTGCTCTTTACACGAGCACTAAGATTATGTAGATACAGGCTTATGCTTGTGCAGATTCCCTCAGGCTGTGAGCTCGTCAGTGCACAACCAAGCAAGGCTGGTGTGAGTTCCAATCTGAACAACAGTTCTGCTGGCTGATAAACCAAGAACTATGCAGAAATGATCTATGCCGACCTGCCTACTGCTCCTAAAAGACTAGCAGGTCCTGCTGTCTCTGGACTGGTTGCTATTAGCATTACAGCGCTTGCAAGACTCAGCCACTGAAGAAAAGGATCATTTGCAGTTCACTCAACTTTCCCTATTCAGCAACTGAGAATTTACATAAATGCCAGGGAAAGTATCTTCCCGTGGGCCAGTGGCAGCAGGCAGCAAAACATGAAGAATACAATGCAGTGATCACTGTGTATGTATTTGTGGGTGTTTCTGATCGGCATTTGTAATTTCTTTTTCATTCCTTTTCTTTAAAGAGAAGCCTCAGGAAGCACAACCCTAGAAGAAAGGAGACTAACATGCAGGAATTTTTGAGAAAGAACTGAAGGGACAATGATGGGCAAACAAAGGAAATGATGACAGACACGGCCAGACAGTCACATCAGCATCAGGAAAATTCAGGCCTATGTGACTAGTAAGTCTTTTTAGAGAAAAGTTGAGAGGCTGTTGCCAGAGTAGACACAGAAGGTATTTACCTCTGAAAACAAAAAGCTCTGGAGGCCTCTGTGTGACATCCACACTGAAAAATATAGCAGATGCTGGAACAGATAAATATCAGTAAGTGTCAGTAGGACAGCAAGGAGAAACAACATAAGAAATGGGTGAGAAGTAACTTAGTGAACAGAGTAAAGAAAAGAGCTGAATTTAAAAAAAAAAAGGGGAATAAGAAACAAGTTTTGTAAAAGGTCATGCATATGTTTTTTTCACTAATGAGAAGCGCTCAAGGAGCTGGCTGGATTATTTCAAGTGTTGGTGCACAATGTGATAGGAATTATTAAGGTGACAGAAATACAGTGAGGATACAGTGAATCATGGAATATAGGTGTCAAAAGATAGAATAAAGGTTGAAATGCCAGAATAATATTGTACCTATAATGATTTGACAAATATAAAGAAATTAGAGGAAATAGCAGGAATCAAAATAACTCTGGAATCTCTTATAACTGGAAACTTGAGAACTGCTGGCGGTCTGATCTACAGATCACACTGGATATGAACGGTGATCTCTAATTTCAATAGGCAAAGAAAATGCAGAAGGAATGGTATCATTATGGGAATTACTAATACACATTAGAGAACAAATTCTATGAGTTGCAGTGGGGGACAGGATTTCAGTGGTGAGTTTCCACACCAGTCACTGAGAAACAGGACAATATTTTTGACTCAGTTTTTCTGACTAGTGAGACTGCAAGGAAAGATCTGATGCACAATAAGAATTTTTATTTTAATAATGAAGTCGTTCTAGAAGAGTTGATTTTGTGCTGGAGAACCACATCAACAAACTTCATGCTTAAACGTCTGCAAATGGCATCTGAAGGGAAAAAACTTATGGGAAGGGGATGCTGCTGATGGCCAAATAGGCAAGACGTACCATATCAAAACAGCAGACCTGGTTAACAGAAATAGCTAACATGAAAAAAAAACAAACCAAAACAACCCAAAACCTTATGAAGACAATGGGTGAACAACTTAGTCAAAGCACAGAGAATAGAGCAGCTAAAGAGGAGTCTGTCTGACAAGACTGGTAGGATTGAAGCTAGCTAGTGGTAATGATAGATGAGAAAACACAGCTAGCCAGGTATACCAACAATGTTCTGGATAATATGAGGATATATTGTCTGCATAGCCTCCCAGCCAGCAGCCTTGAACATGGGGTAGGTAACCTGGAAAACCAGGCAAGTCACCCAAACTGGCAGCAGAGCTGTGACCCTATAAACTGGGATGGAGCTGGGGAAACTCAACAGTCCTTCTGGGGCAACAGCTCAATTTAGGCATCGCTTGGATTCCTACAGATGAGAAGTAACCAGCTGCCTCAGCAAGCACACACAGCTACAGGGAGAAAACTTTAACGATCTCCAGGGAAGCAGGCTATGCCTATATAACCAAAGGCATCTGCCAGAGAAAGCAGTCGCTCTCCCCCAGGCAAAAGGGTGCAGTGATGGTTCATGTCCACAGTGCTCAGGGCCAGCAGATGCTGCACTTCATGGCACTTGGTGTTCTCTGAGTCCCATGTGCTAAGTCAAAGACAGTATTATTATTTCTTACAGGTTTTCATACCAGAGTGCTTAAAATAACGTCAGTCCTGGACCGTAACCTGGAAAGGATGTTTTTATTGCATCACATCAAGCATTAGTTTGTATCCCTTGGCCTTGACATGAGAATATATGGGACTGTTTAATGCACAGCCATACCATTCTATCTGCTGAGGATGCATTCCTGAAAAGTGCAGCAATTAGAGATTCAACAGGTAGTGATATAATTTTTCTGATAAGAATTTGTGCAATAGCAGATGGGTGTGTGCCAAGACTTAAGAAATAGCTGAAGTACATAGGGAAGCATATAAGGATAGAAAGCAGTAGTAGTATGATCAGCAACAACAACTGGAAGAGATGCTAGCTTTTCCACAGCTGGCTTATTGGTGGCTGGAGATGCTGTTTGCTTTCTAAAACTTGCAGTACCCTGATGACCTCACCCAGTTGTTCTCAGAACAGATATCATTCTGAAGGATTGTGGTGGGTTGACCTTAGCTGGCTGCCAGATGCCCACCCAGCCACCTTCTCACTCCCCCTCCTCAACAGGATAGGGGAGAAAATAAGATGCTAAAGCTCCTGGGTCAAGAAAAAGACAGGGAGATAACTTAACAGTTACCATTATAGGCAAAACAGACCTGACTTGGGAAAAAATTAATTTTATTCATTGCCAATTGAAATAGAGTTGGATGGTTAGAAACAAGTGAAAAAACTAAAACAACTTCCCCCCACCCTACTCCATTTTCCCAGGCTCAGCTTCACTCCTTCTTTCTCAACAATCCTACCTCCTCCCTCCACCACCCCAAGTGGCACAGGGGGATGGGGAATGGGGGACTGTGGTCAGTTCATAACAGTGTGGTCAGTCCATAGCTGTTCCTCTTTGCTGCTCCTTCATCCTCACACTTTTCCCCTGTCCCAGCTTCAGGCCTTCCCACAGGCTGCAGTCCTTCACAAAGTGCTCCAATGTGGGTCCTTCCACCCAATATGAGGATTTTCAACCTCTTCTTCTGTGGGATTGGATACACAACTGCTCGTGCAAGCACTCTTGCTGCCACCCTTCTAAACACATGTGTTTTAATGGTCACCATTATCTTCCTCAGATACCTGCTGCTTATCATGGTCATTCAAGACAGTCAAGGGGAAAGGATGAAAAAACAGGGTAATGGCAGTGGTCAGTGGAGTAGGGTACTATAAGATCCGTGTCAGTACTGTGAAACATTGGGATTAGAACCAGTCAATAGCAGGCTATTACAACATAAAACTTGTTCACTGGGCACTGGAGCACGGTACAGTGCAATACAAGCACACTGCATAGGGAAAAACATTTCTGGAGTAAACTATCCACAGAACTATACCCAAGCTACACTTCAAATCAAACTAGTTGTTTGCTCCAAAGAAGGAGACCAGGAATAAACTACTGTATTTACAGTGTGGGAAATCAAGCAACCAAGATGAGGAGCAAGTCAGTAAGCCTGATTATTCAAAAGTGCCTATACTGAAGAATACTCATATTTCTCAAAAGGATGTCTTGTATTATTTCCCTTTTTTCTCCCTCATTCCAGGAAAGTTCTGCTGGTTAAGACCACATGTCTAATTAATTGCATTTTATTATCTAAGTATTGCTCAGATGGTGTTTCCTAATTCCTCAAGTTTCTGGATAGTAGCTCAACACAGTGCTGTCTGAACAGAATTCTAGAACAGAATTCTTGCATTAATTTCCTAAGAGAATACAAACAGAAAGTTAGGAAAAGGGAAACCGGAAGCAACCTTTGTCAGTAAAAGGGGAGGAGAGCAGTAGAACCTCCCAAACACCCTGCATCTATTTCCTCCTATTTCTCTGCAACACCGAGCTTCTGACTTGCCCAGTCTACAGCATTTAGACACCATGTGGAAGGGTAAATTAGAAGCATGCAAGGAAAAGGTAAGGAATAATAAATATTCTCTAGCAGGCACTGTCATTTCTCTGCTCCATAGTTGGGTGTTTGCCATTGGGAAAAACTGATCATATGTCTATTGATGCTCTTTCCTTCCTGCTATTTCTGACCCCAGACTTCTGTTAGAAGTTTATAAATTAATTTTAGTTTTTTTTTCTCCCCCATACTTTAGAAGAGCAGTTCAGCTGAATTTTAGCTGTTGGGGTTCCTGCTTGAAGAAAATACATGTATCGAACAACTATAGGAAAAAACCTGCAGAACAGAACAGTTAGAGTAAGTACATGCATATTTACTTCTAGGCTGGAATATTTTATGAAGACTTGATAGCATTTCTTTTTTTTTTTTTGAGATATTAATTTTATATATAAGATGATCTATAACCTACTAAAACAAACTCTTCCAAATCTGTTAAATGTCTGCACATGAAAAGTGGTTGTGATTAGACTACAGTGAAATAATCCCAAGGAATATGTCCTCAAAGATATTATTCTGCAGAAATAATATGATAGAATTGTTCCATGCTGGAAAAGGACATCTTTAAAGTGTTTCAGTCAGCCAGATTCATTAACTAGCCAGTAACATGAAACTTAGAAGCACTGCATCAAGTCTAGGAAACGAAAGTACTGCATTCTGGAGCTTTATCTCATTAGGGGGGTTCTAAACACTAAAACATGGAGTAACTGTTTTAAGGACATAGACATGTTTGCTTTTATGTTAGGAGTAAATTGTACCTGTATTAGAAAGTGTAAGTTTGGTGGGAATCAAAATAATACTTTTACATTGCTGGGTTGAACGCTGCCTCTGAGCAGAAGTGCTTTAGTTTCGGTTTCTTTTCTCAGCTTTTAGATACCCTGGGTGGAGTTACTGGTGAATTTGATAGCTACTTCAGTCATGGAATAAAAACATTGAGCTTCTTTCCCCCTGCACCCTCAATTTTTGACAATAAGTTACCATAGTGGCATTTAAAGAACTAGAAACTAGTTCTTCTTTTTCTATGAGCAAAAGGGAGGGTCTGTTAAGCGAAAATGCAACTGCAAGCTTCCATAGCCTGCAGCCCCACTTTTTTCTCTGCTCTCACAGATCATTAGTTAAATCAGGAAGCAGCTTGTCCAAAGGTAGCACAGCTGTTTTCCTGCACTAGCTATAAGAAATCTTTACTATTGCTTCTCATTAAAGTTTACAGTTTAGGAAATCAAATAATAGATTGAGGAAAGCATGTCACTAAGGTGCCTTAGATAACCAAGTGTTCTTTCAGAAAAAAAAATTTCACTGCAAAAAATCTAAGAAGTCATTTTGTCTCAGGAACACTCAGCTACAAATAAGAAAAGGTTCATGGAGGAGACCATCACCACTAATGCAACAGCTGTAGCTGCGTGCAATTCCATAAAGTAAAAGTTTCAGATGAATAAATGTAATTCTCCCAGAGGAAGTGAGAGGTTAAAGTAAAATTAGACACTATTAAGGGGAATTATTTTATTTTATTGTGTTTCTTTCTTTAAAGTTTTTGTAAAAAGTCCACATTTACTAAAACCAAGTGGATTGTAAGATGCTCTTCTTCCTGTCACTTATCTCCACAAATGCTGCTGAACTACTTCCTTTTGTTTAATTTGAGAAACCTCAGTGAACTCAAAAGGTACTGAAAAGGTAATATGGAAGAGATTTTCCTTTCACTTGCAATAGCAACAGCTAAATAATCACAGCAGTATCTTTACATCCTGATGTCTCTTTGCAGTGTAATTCAAGCAAATTCTGTACCTAACCACATCTAAGGGTAAAAAAAACAGGTTGGATTTACATGTGCGGTTGATTTTTCTTCTTCACCAAATTGGGAACTTAATGAGAGCCACTTGGGACATGTACACAACACGATGGGTGAACAATTGGTTGAAGGGTTGGACTCAAAGCATTGTAGTAAATAGAGTAACATCTGGCTGGTGGCCAGTCACTGGTGGTGTTCTCCAGGGCTCAATTTTAGGGCCCATTCTCTTCAATGTTTTTATCAATGACCTGGACACAGGAGTTGAGTGCACACTAAGCAAGTTTGCCAATGATACTAAATTAAGAGGAGCCATTGACTGACAGGCTTTACAGAGAGATCTTGATAGATGAGAGTGCTGGGCAGTCACCAACCGTATGAAATGTAATGAGGTCAAATGCCGGATTCTGCACCCTGGGACAGTGTAATCCTGGATGTATGTATAGATTGGAGGACAAGAGGCTGGAGTGCAGCCCTGCAGAACAGGATCTGGGGGTTTTGGTTGATGGTAAGCACAATAAGAGTCAGCAATGTGACCTGGTGGCCAAAAGGGCCAACCATATCCTGGGGTGCATTAGGCACAGTATAGTGAACTGGTCAAAAGAAGTGATTGTCCCACTATACTCAGCATTGGTGTGCCCTCACCTCGAGTACTGTGTGCAGTTTTGGGCTCCACAATATAAAATATAAAAATATTAGAATAGAGGGAAACAAAGATGGTGAGAGGACTAGAGGGCGTGACTTATGAGGAGTGGCTGAGGATACTAGGTTTGTTCAGCTTAGAAAAGAGGAGACTGAGAGGTGACCTCATTGCTGTCTACAAATTCCTCATGAGGTGGAGCAGAGAGGGAGGTGCTGATCTCTTCTGACTGGTGTCCAGTGATAGAACATAAGGGAATGGCTTAAACCTGGATCAGGGGAAGTTCAGGTTGGATATTAGGAAAAACTTCTTCACTAAGAGGTTAGTCAAGCACTGGAACAAGCTCCCCAGGGAAGTGGCCATGGCCCCAAGCCTGTCAGTGTTCAAGAAGTGTTTGGACAGTGCTCTTAGATGTGTGGTTTAAGTTTTAGGTTGTCCTGTGTGGAGTCAGGAGTTGGACTTGATGATCCTTGTGGGTCCCCTCCAACTCAGTATCTATGATTCTATGATTTCATTATTTTTTTTTTTATTATTGGATGGCCCATACAACCACAAATAGGTGTTGAAATGACCACAAATAGGTATCAGTCACAAAATTTGTGGTGTCAGCTACAGAAGTGGTTTAAAAACAGGATTCAAATAAAATCACTCTGTAATAAATCTGTCTCTTATAAGTAGCTAATGCCTTATATATGATCTTACTTCACATTACTACGATGTCCCCTAATTGAACTGTTGTATTCCATGTGGCAGATTACACTAATGAAGAAATTAATGGTTGATAATAGCAAGGAAATACATGTTATTCAGTTAATAGGCTATTATAAATCACGTGTTTAGTAATTTTGTGGTTTTTTTCCTTAAAGAATGGAAAACGCTAATGCTGAAAAAAATGAGAAATCACATTCATATCAACATATTGAACAGTGGACAAAAGAGGAAGTCAAACAATGGGCAACTGAAGTTGTTAAGATTGACCAGAAATATGCAGAAATCCTGTTTAACCAAGCTGTGACTGGTTCTAGTTTGAAACTGGCGACTAAAGCAGATTTTGTAGACATGGGCATACCTCATGGGCCTGCTCTTGAAATAATGCATTTCCTGAAAAAACATGACATTCTAGCTCAAGGTTCAAACCAGGCTGTGGAACAAGAAGGCACTGAACAGAGTCTTGATGGAGAAGGAGAAGATGGAGAAATTGCAAAGAAAGAGTGCAAGAAGAAATACCAGTCATTTAATTCCAGTATACTGCAGGATTCTAAGACAGAGCCCATAGAAGACAAAAAAGCAGTGAAGCCAGCTGACAAAGAGAATGTATCAGAGAAGCCACTGTCAAGCAGCCAGCACCCAACTGGAAAGTTGTGTATGCCACATCCTTTTGATAATTTCAGTGATGGTACTCGATACATACAGTATAATATTCTTAATGTCCCTGAAACAGGGCCACTCAATCTCATTGATCCAGCACATGAATTCAAATTACTTACCAACACAGAGAAGGCACTAGAAGAGGATATCATGATGAAATTTAGCAATGAAGTCTTTAGATTTGCTGCAGCCTGCATGAACTCCCGCACAAATGGCACTATTCATTTTGGAGTACGCAACAATCCACATGGGGAAATTGAAGGAATAGAAGTTACCAAGAAAGAAGCATATGTTGATCATTTTAATAAATTAATTGAAAAGTACTTTAACAATAATTACACCAGCATTGCAAAATCTTGCATTAGAGAACCTAGATTTGTGGAAGTATTATTACAAAATGGAACTCCATCACATAGGTTTGTCATTGAAATAGATGTTGTTCCCAACCACTGCAACTGTGGCACAAAATATTTCTGTACCAAAACATATGAATATGGTAGTAAGAGTTGGAAAAAAGCTGTCTTCATCCGGGATGGAGCTAGTTCCAAAAATATTGACAATACAAAAGAATTTGAAACTTTTAAAGGTACCTTGTCATCTTTAGCAGATTCTCGTAAAAGAGCAGAGGAAAAATATAACTTAAAGCAAAAGAAGTCAATGAATGAAGGACTAAAGCTAGTTAGTCTGCTCACGGGTAACAGGGACTCACTAGATAGCTCTTATTATGACTACTACATTTTGGTAACAAACAAGTGTAACCCAAGTCAAACTTTGCACTTAGACTTTTTACAGGAAATAAAATGGTTTGCTGTGCTTGACTTTGACTCTGAATCAGAAATGAATGGTGTGTTAAAGACTTACAAAGAAAATCGAAATGCCAAACTTCACTTCCCAAATTATTATGAAAACAAGGTGGGTTCAGTTTCTGAACAAGCTGGAAAACTGAAACTGCATCAGGAGACCAACTGGATTTTCTGCAATGGTGGATCAGACTCCAAAGGCAATAATGAACTACCATTAGATCCCACTTCATGGCAACGAGACAGAGCTGCTGGTGTCAGAAAAACGATTTCATTTCTTTCACACAAAGACGTAAAGCAGAGTGGAAAGTTTTTAACAGTGTTTCTTTTGCTTTCCACAGTGGAAGATCCAGCGGATCCCCTTACTGAGACTTTTATGACATTTTACCAAGAATTAAAGGGACTAGAATACATGGTCTGCATTTGCATTGGTGCACATACATACCAGCGATGGAAAGATCTTCTGCATGCTAGAGGCATTAGTGAGGAAGCACTTTCAGACAAATGTGTTTCTAATTTAAGCCTGCAAATGGTAAATGGTACCATCATAAAATTAACATCAATGACACACTCTTCTGAAAGACTTCTGCCCTCTGTTGGTCATTCTACCATTCTTCTAAAGAAGAACGAAGACTCCATGGCAGCATTGGAAATACTTTGTGAAAATGAATGCAAAGACACAGGAATAGAGAAGGATGCAGATAAATTTAAAAATTTCCTGAAAGAGCGGGAAGAAGATTTTTATCGAGGTGGTAAAGTATCATGGTGGAATTTCTATTTTTCTTCTGAAAATTATACTTCAGATTTTATCAGAAGGGACAGTTATGAAAAGCTTGAACACCTAATTGTATCTTCATTTAACAGTGCTAATCAATCACCTGTAAAAATTATCAACCTTTACCACCACCCAGGCTGTGGTGGGACAACATTAGCTATGCATATCCTTTGGGATCTCCGGAAACAATTCAGATGTGCTGTTCTGAAAAACAAAAAAAGTGATTTTGGAACACAGCTGACAACTTTACTCACCTGTGGAGCAAACAACAACACAGGCTATTTACCTGTGTTACTTCTTGTGGATGATTTTGAAGAGGAAGAATATGTCTATTTTCTGCAGAAAGAAATTCAGGCAGCTATAACAGAAAAATGCATTCCATATGTAAATCCTTTAGTGATCATTCTAAACTGTATGAGATCTCAGAATCCTGATGAAAATTCAAGAATCAATTCCTCAAACAGTATTTCTTTAAAACATATCCTTTCTGAAAAAGAGCAAAGGGCCTTTGATCAGAAACTAAAATATATTGAAAAGGCGCATCAAAATCCTGACAATTTCTATTCATTTATGATTATGAAGAAAAACTTTGATCCACAGTACATTGAAAAAGTGGTAAAAAACACCTTGCATAACTTGAATACTGCCTCTAAAGAAGCACAACTTGTTTGCTATCTAACATTGTTAAATGCATATGTAAGAACATCTACAGTGTCAATATCACTATGTGAAGAATTCTTAGGAATTAATTCTCGAGAGATTGGCGGGAGTAAAGATAAACTGATAGAAAAGATGAAAATTTGTTCCAATATTCTAATATATGATCAGGTACATGAATACACAACATACAAAGGTCTTCGCATCATTCACCCATTGATAGCATCTCACTGCCTAACAGAACTCAAACTAACCTATGACTTGCCTAAAAGTGAAATTACATTGCAGTTATTGAAAGAAGATTTATTTTATAAGACTTCATCAAAGCAAGACAAACTTATTCGTGATATACAAACCCTGCTGATTACTAGACAGCGCAAGGAACATGGTGATGAGTCAGACACATTGTTTTCCCCCTTAATTGAAGCCATTCATAGGGAAGAGAAGAGTGGTAATGTGGAATGTGTGTTAAAACAAGCATCCGCTAGATTTGAGCAAAATGGTTACATTTGCCAAGCCCTAGCGAGATACTTCTACATCAAAGAGAGGAAATTTGACCCTGCATTATACTGGGCCAAAGCAGCCAAACAAAGAGCACAACACAATTCATACATATCAGATACACTAGGTCAAGTCTTTAAAAGTAAGCTAAGATACTATGCAGAGCGGAAAGCAAAGAGTGCAGTCCTGACAGCTGAGGAACTGGAATACTTGCTAGAGCTTGCTCAGAATGCTTCACAGGCTTTCAGAGAATCGCAGCAGCAAGCTGAAAATGCAGACAATGAACAATATTCACAGCATCAAAAGTTTAAAAGAAAGTTTGAAACATACAATACTGCTGGTTATCAGGGAGAGATAGAAACTGGTCTTTATGTTATTGATGTCCTTTGGCAAGTTCCTTTTTTCAGAAAAAAAGACTTACAGTGTAGAAGAAATATGACAAAGTATCTATCAGGAAATAGTAATTTGAACGTAGATAACCCTAACACAGACAGTAAAATGATCAAGGTTCTTGAACGTTATTCCAGCTTTTTATGTAATTTGCGATCACGATTGAAAAGGGCATTTGACTTCTTTGAAGACTACTTTGTGTTTTTCAAAACACAGGCCAATGAAAAAGAAGTTGTAGATGCAAAATTGTATGAGAAGGTTCAAGAACGTTTCACCAAATACAAAGAAATATTTTGTGATTTCAGTTTTGAGCAAATGAAAAGTAAACAGGTCTCAAAGTGGCCCATGTCTCAGCATATAGAAGCATACAGGGACACTGTAGAGGCTTCCAAAGCAGGCTCATTTTCTGGCATTTTGGAACACCTCCACAGAAATCACAGAAATGCTGTGATTTCAGAGCATCAGAGAAATCAGAGAATCAGAGAAATAGAAGACATAGTAGAAGCATATACATTTTTGTGTGAGGAGAACGCACAAGCAACTCTGAAAGACAAACAGAATTTCATTTTGGCAAATGTTGTTCTGAACTGCATTAAACCTAAATCCACTATGTTATATCCTAAGAAGCTGAAAAGTCTGCTTCAAAACATTCTACAGGAAGTGGAACCAACTTCACAGTGTGTGGAGCCTTTCTTCCTAGCATCCTTGTTTTTCTGGCCCCAAAATGTAAAACAACTAAATGAAGATTCCAGCAAAATGGAAACTTTTGTTGGACGCTTAAATGAGTCTTTCAAAGAGCTCTACGGAACCCTGCATCGTTCCAGGCACCCTGTGGCCCTTTTCTATCTGGCGAAAGGCAGTGGCCTGAACAGATTTGTTCACAAAGGAAAAATCGATCAGCTTTTTGGTTCACTTTCAGAACAGGACCTGAATTCCCTCTGGCAGAGTGGAAATATCTGGAAAGAACAGGCTGTTCAAGATCTTTTGCTTCCTTTGCATGGAAGAGCTGAGGATAAGGTTATCTACATAGACTATGGCAGCAATGAAACCTTTAGGATACCAGCGCAGCCTGTTCCCCCATGCCTATTGAAAAATGGCCCAAACATAGAAAGAGTGTCTTTTTACCTTGGGTTTTCCATCGCTGGTCTCCTGGCGTACAACACACAAAGTCTGTCATTAAAACAATAGGTATTGCAGTTTCTCAGCTACAAGGCTTTTTCAGGCAAAATTATCCTTGAACTGGTTTTTGCTTTGGTTGTTTTTTGGTCAACAATTGCAAATAACAACCTCAGGCTGTCCGTTAAATTTCCTTTCTCACTATGTTAGGCTTTCAGTCCCATGCAGAATTGTCTCTCTACTGTCATAACTACTGTTTGGACAGTCAGTCAAACTGAAATGTTGGTGCAGTTAGTGGTGTAGACTGGTCACTACTACTCAGAGTTCTTTGGTTGATAACAACATGAGCAATCATTCCGAAAAAAAAAAAAAAAAAAAGAGAGAGAGAATTCTAAAAAAGATTATTTTGAAAATGTTATCTTTAAATACCATCACTTTTAAGAACCCCACTATCTTGCTAGCTTTTTTGCCATTGCTTGTAATGAAGGATGTCTCACCACAATTTTCATACTCTTCTATAAGTAATGTAAGAACAAGGAATGTATGTTAGAAAACACGTATCATAACATTTCCTGATGTTCCATTGTATCTGGTGTCATTTTGGCACAAGGGTAATGTAAAAGGTTATTCAGTTGCAAAGCAGCATTGTTTTCTCTGTTGTTATTGCACATGCTTGAATAATGTAATGCATTTGCATATAGGCCTGTATTAGTAGCCAAGCTCTACATGTTGTGGGAGGACAGAAGTTCTGGTCCTTTATCTTCTCAGGGCATTTCTAAATACATGATTATTAAAGATACCACTACTTTCTGCTGTACTGTAAAAGCACACACCAGTTGGCATTTGATGTCCATATTAAAGAGTTTTTATTCTTTTGTGGTGGGTCTGCTTCTGCTTTATAAAAAATTGATCCAGTTTGGTCATTCCTTTCCTTATAAATTCCACTAGTTCCTTCCTCATGTGTATAAAACTGTCTGCTGTTTAGACACAATTAATGTTCCAAAGCAGGAAAAGATATTGGTGCAAAGCACCAGAAACAAGAAGTTACTACTGTTACACTTTGCACTATGCGCATATGATTCATGAAAACCAGAGGAGTCCAATGCAACGAACTGCCTGAAAGAGGTCTGCAGGATGGCTCCTTCATCACCCCACAAGTTCTCTTTGCTCTTTGTGTCAGGCAAGGAGGCAGGCAAAAATAAGAGTCATGTCAACAGATTAGTAAAAACAAATTGACAAAAAGAAAAAGAATGAAGCAGTGGACCATTCTGCTCTAATGCAGCTCTTCTTTTAGTTGTAAATATGGATAAGGAGTTCAGTTTTATAATCTAGACTGCTTTTTAACTCTAGCCAAAAGAAATATATCTTGGCAAGAATGCACACTTCATTTTAACCTGTATCCACTTTGTTACTAACAGTATACTTCTATTTCAGAGAGAGTGCTGTAGGATCAATTTTCATGATAATTCATTATTTGTTCTAGTTAGTCCTCAGGATATCACCATACAATTTATCAATTACTAAAATATTTACCCTTCCAAATAAAGATAATGTGCCATGTTTTCATGGCAATTGAAGACTTCAGTCTTCATCTCAGTCAGTCACACCTCCTCAGAACTGCAAGTATTTTTATGTGCTGGAACTCAGCTGAGCTGTGTAGGGTGGCACATTGGGTATACCCAGCAGGGTGCGGTGCCAGGTGGCTGCGGGGTGGGGGTGCCCCACTGCAGGAGGCCATGAACCACCCTGGGCCGGTCGCAGCCAGTTCCAGCGCTGGTGTGAGCACCCCATCGCCCACCAAACCTCTGCCATCAGACAAGTTTAAGAGCGGCAGCTATGACGGGCAGGACAAACAAAGGAGGAGATGCTGTTGGAGGGAGAGGGACATTGTTGGGGCATGGCTGGAGACACAGTTCTGGAAACGAGTGACCCACACGAGGGCTGGGATACCCCTGAGGGACTGCAGCCCATGGGTGACCCACCCCTGGGCAGAGGAAACAAGAAGGAAGGAGCAGCAGAGAATCAGAAGAAACAAATCAGAAGCAAGGACTGGCAAAAATAAACTGCTACACACTGAGACTGACCTCCTCCGCTGCGGGCTCGTCGCCTTGGCAGGGGGATTGGAAAGGACGGAGCAGAAGTGAAAACAAGGGGAGCTGTGGCTAGGAAGGGGGAAGGAGAAGTGTTGGACTGAAGCTGAAAGTTTTCTTAGTTGTTTGTCTTCTTGGTTTCTCAATACCCCAACTGGTAATTAAAGATTTATGTTAATTGGCAATAAATTAAGTAGAACTCCCCAAGCTGAGACTGTTTTGCCTGCAATGTGTGTACATTTACTAATAACCCTTGAGATCTGGCACAGTGAGTGTATTACATGCTAGACACTGCACTTCATGCCTGTGTGAGTTTACACAAATACTGATTTTATTATTGTATATATCAGGCTGTTTTTTATAAAATTGTACTTTTATCAGCAGTAGCTCCTTAATAAATACAGATATTTGATAACACCCTTAATTGCACAGTGTGGAACTATATTTGCTGATACATATCACACACAAAGGCTGACAGAATTGCTTTTTACAAGGATTTCCTATTTTCCATTGCTTTGTAAGACCATTTTTTCATGGCTCATAACTTTGTTAATCTTTGTATTTTGAAAACTAAGCTATCCCATGCCAAATATCTGCTTCAGATGTATTTTGTGTTAATTAAAGCCAAAGGGCTCAGTAGCTTCCAAGTGTGAGGTCAAGAAAAAAATATGTTGTATTGCCTATGTGAAACAACTCTACCAGCTTTTTCCAGCATGCTCAGGAATTTTTTGGAGTGGCGTTTAAAAAAAGGTTTACTCTGGTAGGAGAAAAAAGGTAGATGTGAGGGGACATTTGTCTGCATAAGTCTAATTTTACCAAGTTGCAAGGCCTGAAAATACTGCCATTACGGTATATGCAAACTTGGGTTTTAACAGCAGAGTCTATACACAGGTGACAGCCCCAGAAGTTGCAGGTTTGGGCTGTGATGGGCCAAGTCAAAGCTAAGAGCTCAGCCCTGCACTGTCAGTGCTGAGTCAAGAAACCTGGAGAAGACAACCTGATACATCCTGGTTTACAGGAGCCAAAGCCAGGTCTGCAGGAAGGAGGAGAGGCAGGAAGGCCCAGGAAGCTGTTTGACTTTCACAAGCCATTGTGATGCTATCTCAGCAGCTCCCTCCGGCATGCTGACGGTGCAGCCAGGCAGGGTCCCTGCTGCACCCAAGCAGCATTTGTGGACTGTGAACTCCTGTGTAGGAACAGGAGCTGAGGAATCCTCTCCTGGAGGCCTGCAAAAATCAGTTTGAGGGGGGAAGTTGAGAGTATTGAGGATCCTTCTCTGTCTAAAATCAGAGCTAGAAATACAGAAAATGGAGGGGGCTTGACTACTGGTGACAGAAAGGAAAATTTCCACTAAGGAGATCTTAGGGGAAACAGACTGGGGCACGGCTGCTAAGATTTCGGATGAGAACAGTGGCAGAGTCTAGACTAGGCAGGAGGGAACAAGAACTGAGAAACAGACATCAGAAGGTGAAAGGACAAGAGGCAGATATGGAGAGCCATGATGCTCGAGGGAAAGAAGCTCAATGGAACAAAAAAGCACACAAGGGGGAAGGGAAGGGAAGGGAAGGGAAGGGAAGGGAAGGGAAGGGAAGGGAAGGGAAGGGAAGGGAAGGGAAGGGAAGGGAAGGGAAGGGAAGGGAAGGAACAAGGTCAGCTGCTGGCATGCAGACTAGCAATCATACCAGCTGACTGAGCCACAGAAAAGGTGTGCACAGGGGTGTGCAAAGTCCCTCAGATCTATGTCTGAAGGGGACTGTACTTCCTACAGGAACAGATCCTGAGCCAAAGACTCTCAAGATGTGCCGCCAGAGCAGGGACTGTAGGACTTATGAGGTAAGACAGAACAAATAGAGATTCTCTAGAAAAGAGAATGTGGAGGAGGACACGCTGTCTTCTAATAGATAAAAGGCTGCTGCAAAGAGGCTGATAAAAATGAAGGTAATAAAATACTCTCCAGGCCCAAGGTGGGCATGGAGTGAGGGTAAAAACATACCATAGGAAGGATTCAAGTTATGCCTCAGGAAAAAAAAAAAACAAAAATATCAGTAAAAGTGATGTACTGCGATAGACTGGAATATAATGGGAATCTGGAGTAGGCAAACATTTGAGGTAGATTCAATAGTTGTAAGTCATCCACTCTAGTATAGTCTAGAAGATTTCTTAAGCTCTTCCTTAGACTTAGTCTTCCATGACTGTTAGATAAGAAAGATAAGAAATGCCTGCTAGGATCAAACACCCCTGCATAGGACTGCCCTTCCTTAAATGCTTCATGCATCTACCCAGTCTCCCATAAATTTTCTGTGGCTTTGAAGGCATGAGAGCAAAGGTCTGCATACCCCAAACCCTCCCCATTGCAAAGATACTTTGATTGTATCTAACCTTAAGGAGACATAGCAAAAAGTCCTGCTTCCCCATATATCCCTGAGGAGCCAAACTGATGTGGAGAGATGGGTTGTGACAGCATGGAGCAATTGGCTACAGACTGTAGAATTAGCTAAATTCTGCACCACCTGTTTGTTTGATTACAGCTGAGACTATTTCTGCAATGAGGTTTTATCATGACAAACACCTTTTTGTTAAAAATTACCTTTCCCACCTGTCAGGTATTTTCATAGCTCAAACCTCAAAGGGAACAAAAGGAAGTCACAAACCAGACACCCAAAATCATGAGATTTCTGTCTTGAATCTTGATATTTTAAAAAAATATGGGTTTTACTCTGGTTTTTGGCTTGAAACTACTCTATCTTCCTTTGCCAACGTGTGATACAGTTTCAGATTAAAAAGCCAACTTATGCAAAAAAAGTGTGCTTCCCTCTGCCCATATGAATTCCACCTACTGTCTGCACACTCCTAAGAGAGGACTAAAACTGCCTCCTCTCCTAAGACAGAGTGCCAACTGTACATTTCCTATTACTGTATTAACTCTTTCCCCTTGTACTTTCCCACCCAATTTCTTTATTTACCTGCTGTGCCAAGTCTACAGAACACAAGTGGGAAACAAGCATCCAAGAACACAAAGCAACTTCTTTATGTATCAAATTCTCCAAGTATTTCTCAATAAAGATTGAAGTGAACTCCAGGGATCCTTACATGTAAAACCTTTACAGCATCAGAAAGTAAACTAAGAGCTGAGGAATCCTAATACAACCACATTTCTTTAATTTACTGTTTCACCTATATGTAGAATACTTAACACTTATTTCCACATACACAAGTCTCACATTCTAAATATTTAAAAAAAATCTTTCATGAGTCTCATTTCATTTGCATGGACTACTTCAATATATTATTATTTAATAGACATGATATTTCAAATGTTTAAATAGCTAAGTCCTAAGTTTAATTCAGATAGCCAAAAATAATTATTTCCTATAATAAGCATCTTTTACTGTTGCTCCAGAGTATACCTTCTTTCTGGAAATCAAGCCATATTCTCTCAACTTCCTTTTCTCACTGTAACTTTTTTTTTGTCTGGACTCTTCTCTTCTGCCTATCTCCAAAAAGAAGTGAAGGCTTAGGCAGCAAAGGTAGCAAAGAGCTTCACATTGCTCAGATAACTGCTCACATCCCTGTTGTATGGCCAAGTGAAAAGGACAAGTCCATTTCTAACACAGTTTGAGCTATCCTTTCTCTGTATTGTAAACATTAGAAGCATATAGCCTTTCCTCTGAAATGAATGTAAGACTGCTCAAACAAATCAATTGGGTATAAAGTGCACGGGGTTTTTTTTCTGAAATGTTTACACTAAACTTTCTTTCTATTGCATGATATTCAATATAATTTGCAATGTGTATATTTGTATATATACATATATCATATGCATATATAATATACATACTGCGGTACACATACCACAGCTGTTCTTCCTAGTTTCAATTTAATTTGGAGTTCTAGATTATCTTTGTAATTTTTCTCACCATGCCGGCAGCTCTAAATTAACTTTTCTCTTGTTTAATCTAGAATTGCTAGTGTTGGGGAACATGGTGAAAAAATACTGAGCCATGGGGAGCAGTTTAGCTGTATTTATATAATGTTGCATCCAAATCTTTTTGAAAGGAACTTACCAACCTGGGACCAGCCCCACATGAATGTATCCATGACTAAAGATGCAAAAAAAATGGAGTGATTGTACCCCACATACACGTACATGCGATGTGACATCATTCCTGCACTATTGGACAGGTACAGAGGAATTATGTTCATTTGAGGGATTATGCCATGGAGGAGGTAGCTTGGTCTGGGAACTACACAAACTCTAGCAAAGCTGCTCAGCAAGGACTACCTTCACCTCCTGTCCCTTATTGTCCTCTTCTCAGCCTTTCTTCTGTGGCATCTCTGACTGTGAAATGACAAGATGCTTTCTTCCCACTCATTCCTCAAAAATCTTGGATCTGTGCAAACCTCCTGCCTCGATGCCACTCACAGCTGACCCAGTATGGAGGAGAATGAGAGCTCGCAAACCAAATGTGTCAAATCTCTTGTGCCAGGTTGCAGCCATGGAGGTCCCCTGACAGTAATAAACATGTTCAGCTGGTCACAGAGCTTCCTAGATCCTCGGATCATGGACCCAGGGCAAAGACAACCTTAGCATCATGCCATCCTAAATGTATTCCTGGGAAAAGCGTCCACAGAGGACATCTCCTAGATGCTCAACATCGGAGGAGATTCCAGCCACCTCTTAGAGGCAGAGATGAAAATTATTTTGGTGGTTCTGTCTTCTCTGAAGTTCTGCCAACTCCTGCTGATGCCATAGTCCTATCCCCAGATATTAAAAAACAAAGACTAGGTAGCTTTATTGCCACACTCCCCTCCTTTGCCTATGCAAAGAATGTGTCTATCAAAATGAAAGACTTTCCTCTTCTCACCATATGCAATCTATAAGTAATTCAGTGTCGCAGTATGCAGCAAGACCATCTTTCCTCTTCAGAGGCCACTGTGATTACAGACTGTGACAGTCTTGTCATCAGCACCTCTTTAACTTCAGCTATCCACTTTGAGATTTAAGCGCATCTCTATAAAAGTATATATGAGTAAAATATATGATTCAGCACTCTTTTTATTGATATTTCTTTATAATGACTATCTACTCAATAGGAAAAAAACCTCTTTTCATAAATTTGAGGTGGGTAGCCGCATGCACCACACATGCTATCTGGTAATGCCTGAACTGAAATCTGAAGTCTGTCATTTATTCTCCTTGTGACACAAGGGAAGCAATTTCATGCCAATATTTCTTCCTATCTGTAAAATGGGTCATATTAATATATACTTATAGTAAAGATGTAAGAATAACTTAACACTTGTGTGTTAAAATTTAACACACTCCTGCTGCCTAGTCCTCCTCCTGCCTCTGTCAGGTGGAAGGAGCAGTATCTCTATTCCTCATGCTTCACACTTTTATTTCAAACTGAAACTGTGTGGCCCAAGGCTTTCTACAGAACAAATATGCTCCTGTTTATTTTTGGGTTGTTGGGGTTTTTTTCTCACACAAATGTGTATGAGACTTAAAAGACTCAGGGCTGAAATAAACTACCTGTGGAATGGGAAAATAAGGCAGGACGAATTTTATCACAAATGAGAGCTGGGCTTATCTACAGGATGGATGAGGCAGGCAGTGATGCAGTCTTGTGTGGCAGGAGCAACCAAGATGATTCACGTACAAATGCAGCAATAGCGAAACTCTGAGGAGAGCCCAGTGCTGGGCAGGCCAGGAGCAGGCCGCGGCCCACGGAAGGCTGCGGGAGGAAGGCCCTGAGGAAGAGGCCATTCCCCACCAGCAGCCGCTGCCACACACTTCACCTGTACAGGTGCTGGATGAGAGATGACCCTGGGGGCTTTTGGTACGTGCAACCACCTGTGTTAACACCCAAAAAAAAAAAAAAAAAGACCACGGATATTTAATTCTCAGCCACAGAAGAGGAAAAGGGAAAAGAAACCACCGCCCCCGGCCCGCGTGAGCCCCGAGCACAAAATGGCAGGAGGGCGGGAGCCGCGGGGGAGCTGCCGCCCGCCCCTCAGGGCTCCGCGGCGGCGGCCGCCAGCAGGCGGCGCTGTTGCTCCGCGCCCGTCCGCGGCGCCGCGCCCTCCCGCCGCGGCCCGCGGGGGCTCTGCGTGGGCCGCGCTCCTCCGCCGCGGTCACGCGTGTCCCGCCCAACCGCCGGAGGCCCAGGGGAAAGCGCCGCGCCTCCGCTGATGCCGGCGGGGCGGGCGAAGAGAGGCGCTTTGGTCGCCGGAGCAAGAGAGCACTCGTCCTGCGTGAGAGGGATAAGGAAAACGCCATCCGCGGGGGCGGGGGCGGGAGGAAGTCCCACAGCAGAAGGGGCACAAGAGCAACCACGAGCAAAATCCATCCCTAGTGGGACAGGGCCTTCCCCTTCCCGACCGCCTCGCTCCCACGTCACGAACCCACCGGAGGGTGACCACCAGCAGTGTTGTGAGGGGCCCGAGCATGGGCCTCTCTGAGGGTGTCACCTGTGCCAGGGCAGTGGCAGGCCCTCTCCATTGCTGCCGCCGTTTTGGCAGATGCTGAGGAGAAGGACCAGAAACCGATGGGGCTGCAGTGAGTGACCTGGACTTGGTCTAGCTGCAAAACACCCACGCCGGGATGCTTCCCACAGGGCCCGATCCAGGCAGCAGTGTGGCAAGAGTTAATGCATCCTGAGAGAAGAAGATAGGAGGAGAGAGGCTGGACTCTGCTGGGGGGACTTACCCTTGCCCAAGGGGTCGAGGAGAGCCAGCACCACAGGGAGTTTCTCACTTTGGGTTGATCCCAGCTAGAAGCACAACCCACCTTCCAGTGAGGGGAGTATTGGCTGTGACAAATGCATATTGCTTTAATTTGAGGACTCTGTTGCAGAAAGCTTTTTCTGGTTTCCCTTTGCCTATTGGAACCACAAACCTTCAGTTTATGTAACCTGTCACAAGACAACTTCTGACTTCCTCTTAGGCACTTGCTTGTTCCTGGCTGTTGCTTAAAAGCTCAGAATGAAAAACATGCTCTTTCCTACTCAGAAGCTGTGTTCCCTAGGAAGAGCTTAGGGCTCCACCACTTCTTGCTGAGCCAAACTGTAGCACCAGCTTCAGTGCAGCTATGGCTGCACTTGGGAGAGGTCTGGGTTTGCAGCAGGTGGGAAACTGAAGCAGACAGTTGCAATAGCAAAGAATAGAAAAACAGTTGTGAATTAATAATGGTAATAATGAGAAGGAGTGAGAAAGAAGGGAAGAAAGAAGACCTATCCTCGTGCTAGCTTCCCACCTTCTTCAACGATAATTCCTGTGTTTAAGTCTTGTAACTCAGCAAAATGAGAAAAAAGCACAAACTGACTCTTTTAGTTCAAGGTGGGTGTTGTTACGCATATGATGGGATGTGTGTGCTCCAATGAAACAAAATATAAGAAGAGTTACAAAAAATACCTCAGACACGCTCAATACTATGAATGCAATGTTGCATGTGTTACCACGTCATGATAGACTGACCAGTGGACTGCACAGCAGAGGAACATAAGAAACAACCCTTTGTAAAACTCCTATTGGCATCAGTGTATAGGAGATTTCAAGATAATGATGATCAGTGTGGCCACAGGGATCATTTGGGTGTTACATGTTGGTATATGGACATGCTCTCCCAAAAGGCCAAGTAGAAGGCAAAGACGGAGCAGGAACGAGAGTCTTGTTAAAAGGAGAAACAAAATGGCATTTTAAAGTCCTGCCTAGTTAAGCTGTTTATAACGAGCCTTGTAAGTAGGGTTTCTACAGAAGAACAAGAAAATGCAACTAATCTTTATGGGTAAATTTCTTCAGCCTGCAGTTGTCATGAAAAGGCAAGTATTAAAAGAAACAAAATGAGCGTAATAGCAAAGAGAAATCATCTGTCTTGAGAACAAGCTGAAATGTCAAGGTCTTAGGGTCTACAGTGTGCTGATAAGACACACCAATGTGTGAACTTTCCCTCCCAGAGCCATCCATCTCTCTTATCACTGCATGGAGATGGTTCTGCGTCAACTTTGCATCTGCATCAGTAACTCATTCTGTTCAGCCATCTGTTCCACAGACATCAAACTGTTAAGAAGCCCCAGTACACCACAATCTAGTAACACAGAAACAGAAAAGAAAAGATCTCATTACCATTTGAATTCACAGGCTCTCCTGTGATACACATACAATATTTTTTATATTGACATGAACATGGTAATTTCGTGAGTAAATTCTCGGTTATAACAAAGGGATTTAAATCAAACGCTTAATATGCAACAGCTATGTTGAGAGGCAAAATAATTATTGAGTTAAACAAGGATTTAAGGTAGTTGTTTCTCACTTTGCAGCCTTTAACTGAGTTAAGAAAACATTCCTCTTAACTAGGACGAGTATTACATCTTGCCATTTTAACTGCTGAAGAGTTCACTACTAATTCATAGTCTGAGTGAGGTAGGCATTTAAAAGCCAAGATCTCAGAAAAAAAATTATGAGAGTAGATTGTTGACAGGTTTCTGGTGCAACTTGAGGTTTCTTGTTTTTATTTATTCAAGTCCATATATGATAGAAACTTAGAATTTTTTATTTCAATTGGCCATGTTGTCTTTCTGAATTAATATGTCCCAAGAGCTTGTAAAGTTATATCTGCCTAATTCAGTGGCTTTTGATATTTTTTTTCTAGGTTTCTTAGCACTATAGAGCTAGGATAATTAAAGGTCGGAGAGCTGGATTCCATTCTGGCCTGTAAATCTTCAACAGAACTGCTGCTGAAGTTTCAATAACAAAATCATTATTGTGAATGATTACTGAGCCAGAGAAAACCATTGATTGACATTCAGATTCTTAACTAAATTTGCAGATGCTGCGGAGTGAGAAGATTTGGTGGGAGGTCTGCAAGAGGCATTGAGACAGGATCTTACCCTCACATTTTTAGAGAGCTCTCCTTCAGAGAAGCACTGCACTCCAGCATTGCTTTTTGGGCTTGGGGAGACAGGGACTGCAGAATCGTGCAGGACCAACATGCTGAAGCCTCGTTCAAAGGAAAATGAACACTGTGTTTAAAACAATAATCCCTTTGGCTAATTAGCATGTGATCTGATTGGTAAATGAGCCTATATGAAGTTTTTGCTACCACAGCTCAAGTATTTTCAGTACCTGAGGGCTTTTATTTTTTAAAGGTAACTCTCCCAGGAGGGAGGCAAAGATTCTGCTTATACATTGATCCCATATACTGTTAACACATTATTAAATGTAATCATCTGTTGTGACATAATCTCCAGTGAAGAGAGCTGGATATACAGCCTAGTGCAGTTTGCGACTGTGTAGCATGCATCCCATCAGATATACTATACTCTAAGCCATGTGTTCAATTCTATTACATTCTAAAGGTTTAATACAACCTTTCTGTTTTTTTACATGATGCTCTGACCTGCTCATACATTAATAGTGTATAAAGCCTGTCTTTGGAGCTGAAACTTGCTCAGCCTTGTTGCATTTCTTTCATTTCACCTCTATCTGTGTTTTATATAACTCTCCCCACACTGTCTCTTGGAAAGAAATACACCAGACTTGTGTCACCCAACAGAGCTGTGGTCTCTAAGGAAACTCGTGCATTAATTAAGGAATAGTATAATGGGTATCATTTTGTTTTGTTAACCAGTGCCCCAAGGAGCGTCGTTTCACTTAAATAAGTATTTTACCCCTCCCCCCACTAGCAAATATCAGCATATTTCTGTTAACTGTCATGTGGGTATGTTCAAAACAATACTTGGGAGATAAAATTTTGTCTTTTGAAATAGCAAGCAAATTGGCACATGAATGTAATTTCTGTAGTAACTTGGCGCTGTCTTCTCTGGTTACTGGTTGTTGGCTTCCTCCTCAAAATGTTCTAGTATTGAAGCCAACACCCATGGCCACACACTGGGTGTGCTTGGCAGCTGCAGGGCCCAGATGCCAACCACTGGAATGCATTTTATATACCAGTGTCTCTGCCTTGTGGCTTGGCTTTCTGGCCAGCCTTTAGCAAAGTCTCTTCTCTGGACTCATCTGGCTCCAGCGCTTGCTGCTCCTGCAGCTGTGGAACTGAAGCAAAAGCAATTTACAGATGAGCTGTCTCACCATTCCAGGAACTGCTTGCCTGCACCAGCTCCTAGCAAGATACATACACAGAGTCCTTTTAGCATGTGAAAAAGAGATGTCCCACTTGCCTGTATTCATTGTGGAGGACCAAGTGCATGGATTGACAGGGGTCTGAAATGGTAGAGCACCTCGGTAAACCTGACAGATGCTACTGAAAGATACTTCTTGATGTCAGACATGGAAGCCAGCATCCACTGAACTCCCAAGAGAGGCAAACCTGCAAGAGACTCCAGTTTCTCTATCAATCAAGTGTCTGTTTCAAGTTCATTTTAGCTAAGGACCCTGAAAAATACAGTGTTGGCTCAGCACCAGATATTTTGCTTATATGGATTTGCATCACTCTCTTCAGCAATTAGTGTGGTCATCTAGCATGGATTTCTCTCTACTATTCCACGAGATTTAAAAAAAAAAAAAAAAAAAAATTCCACCTGGCAAGCAAGCGGTCTCATTGTCTGGATATATTTAACAAGTATGAGAGAAGACTAGATTTCCACAGAAGATCAGTTAGTGTAGCATGCAAAAATACAGCTTATTACCATATGTTATTTACTGGGTAGTTTTTTTAGTATAACTATTAATGTTTTATATTTTGTAGGGCTTCTGATCGTAACTCTTTCGTTGTAGCATTCCACTGTGGTTTCTCTGATAGAGTACCCTCTAGACTTTTACATCTGTCTGGAAAGCCTGGCAGCTCACTAAAGACATGCCAAGCAGAACACTGGAGGTGTGTTTTGCCACACGCCCACGATACAGTAATTGACATAGCTGCAGTTGCATGCATCTAACTCCGCTAGAGAAACATACCCACTTCTGTTAAGAAGGTACAGTAAGAAAATGTCGATGTATCAGATGCTGAAACACCCACCAAGCTGAGGCTGAATTGCAACTATTGACCAAAATACTTTCAAATGAGTACAACACTACAGGGATTAATTTTACACCCCTTACTTGTACTTGTTTTGGTGCACACAAGGGTAAATTGATTGAATAGTAATCTCTCAGTTTCCCAGGTTGTATTTAAGAATGGCTGTAACCTGAGAAAGTGCACAGTTAGTTGACCATCTCATCTTCTGAGCTGTATTTAAGAACAATTTTGTTGAGAGTAGAAGACAACACATCCAGTACATACACTTTTGGACAATGTATACACACACAGGAATGAAAGAGTGTACAAGACATTACTACATGCTTATGTCAAAAGTGTCCTTTAGGGAAAAAAAGTATGAATTTATGTTATATTCTTTAAATAATATTGTGCAAATGTATAATCAAAGATTATGGAACTGATTCTTTTCAGCCTTAGCACTGATACAGCTATGACTTTTAACTGTATTTACTTAAGTGTTGTCATTCCCAATGCACTGATGCCACTGGGAGCACCACTGTGTACTGGTGTTCTAAGTAGTCTTTGTGCAGATTTCTTTTTTCAGTAAGGCATTTTTTAAATAATAACATTAAAATGTAAAATTCTACGGTATGGTAATATTTGGTTAGAACTCTCTAAGATTTTATTCTAAGTGAGAGTTCCTCTCCTAATGTTTAACCTGGAGAAAAAAAAAGAGAGTCTTACAAATCAGTACAAGCATTGGTAGAAGAGAGAAAAGGTGTAGTAGAATGACGAGGCTAGTGAAAACCTTCAAGGGAAGATAAAATGTAGAAACATGATGACATATAGAATTCAGTGTAGGTAAGTCAGGGAAATCAAACTACTTGTGCATGTTGATGTGCTATACATCAGCTGGGAAAACCTGCATATTATTATAAACTAAAAAAATCCACTCAATTTTTAACATTCATTGAAAAGCAAGCAAGAAATTAAGTCACTCTAAGAAAAACAGTGATAATAACACTGTAAACATTTTAATGCCACATAGAAACAGTTTTACCTCTCTAACATGAGTGTTGAGGTCATACAAGCTCAAAAACAATATGGGAAATACAATTTTATTTTTACTCTCTCATTAATTCTTACTAGGGCAGAGAAAGATTTCAGTACAAAAGCAGACGAAAAATTTTGGGGCAATTTAGTTTGGGGAGAAGGGACAGTAGAAGAGAAGGTGAAGTGTAGAAAATGGTGGTGTAGAGAAAGCCATATAGGCATCTGTATTTTGCTTCTTATAACCCAAAGAGTATATACAGTGAAATTAGTTATAAAGAATGAGTATCAGTGAGTGATATTTTCTACGTGATGAATGTCCAATGCGATTGGAATACCCACTGAGACAGAAAGCTTTGCAGTATTTTTTATAAAGTGGTTCAGATGTTTGTATCGTATAGATGTTTTCTATGAGATTAAGCAAGACAAAATATCTCAGACATATCCACCTTCAGTTTGTAAGAACCACACAAGCTAGCTATGGGGTACATTCACCTGAAAGCCCTGTTATGACACAGCTCCCAATGATGAGCGTTCCCCTTCTGCAGAATTTGATTTTCACTATATGTAGGTATATGACCATCATTCTAAACCTGTTTATCAAGGTTTACATTACATGTTTTCTCTTCATTCATTTAAATGCCTGAAAAGGAAAATGCAGGTCTATATGAATATAAGCTTCTTTTCACTGGGTAAAAGTGAACTCAATGTAAAGGTACTCCTGGGGGCATTAAGTCTGCTTGTAGCTTGTGCCAACTGATTACCCAATCATTTTCCTTTGACAGGAAGGATAAAGTAAATAAAAAGCCCAACAAAACACTGAACAATCTCAGGGAACTTTGTTGAACGGCCTCCCAGTGACAGAAGAGTCAAACTTTTCATTATATAAGCTTGTTGTGGTTCGACAACCACAGGTTCCTTCTCACTTTGATATTTCAGCTATTCTTTGAGCCCAGTTGCGTCTTAACATACATAGAGGCAATTGACACATGGGTCCAGTACTTTAAGCAGCAACTGGGAGATGAAGTGGAGAAGTTACAGAGATGTTACAGATGTTATAGAGAAAGGGTAGGATTAAGTAACAGGCATGTTCTCTTGGCTTCTGATATTAAGAGAGCTCATTTCATAAGCAGGCCTACTTAATATTTGAAACATTAGCCTCTGAGGAACTGATATTCATGTTTCAGTGAGTGGTACCCTGACATCATGCCATGAGTGAGTTGGAAAACAGGTCCTTTGCTGATGGGAGTCACTCTAGTGTTCACTATGACATTTTCTGACTAGCATATAAAATGGGGGTCTAGACTTCTATAGCAATCTTAACAATACAGCGGTTCAACCGGTTTAAAAGGACTGATCTGCAATTCCGGTAAGATCTTAACACTTCCTTGCTTACAGTCTTGTTTCAGTTCAGTAATGTGAAGTACTTCCATTCACACATTTGAAAGAATAAAACAAAATCCCACCAGTGTGGAATGGTAGAATGGAGACTCCAGGGTCTCCTTGGACTAGTTTTACCTTTGTGTAGTTGCATTACTTCAGTGGAAGTAATCCTGGATTCATGCTAGTTATTCCAACTTGAACTAGTAAGACTAGAAAAAACAGGCAGCACACTTCAAAGATATACAGCTGCTTTGCAAGTGTGAAGAAAGAGTCCTCTTTACGTGCCACAAACAGTAAAAAGCAAAGTAGGTATATCTCATTTTCGTACAAATTATGGGGGCATACACTACTGGTCAAATTTGCAAGTGAAATGGTCATTCTTGTTTATTCTGAACAGAGGTGAAGGATCCCAGGTCACCTTCTATTAAAGTAAATTTTGCTCGCGATCCCTGGCCAAATTCTCCTTCCCTAGTAAACAGCACAGCTATCCATTAGTGGTTGTTTATACATGCAATGTGGATGTATGTGTTCATAGATATTGCATATGTGCTGTACCTACATATGCAGTTTTACACTATGTGGATAGATACTGGAGCTTCCTACTGAGTGTGCATGCATATGCATGTGTCTGCACATGTGCAACTGTCAGAAATGTTCCTTCATATTTATTATGTTATTGAACCTTTGAGATAAATGACTGTTAAAAAGAAGGGGCCTCATCTAAGTGCAGTCTTTTAGAGCCCAGCATGGGTTTTACAGCTCACAGAGACATGCAGTCTGCCCGTATTTTTCTTCTTTCATGCAAGAACATTGCATAGCGATTGGTGTTTGTGTTTACTGGAGTTCATATCTCAGGAAGCAGTTCAAAACAGAATGCAAAGGAAACTAGTGTGTTACCAGAGAGAAGAATATGGAGAAGTTAAATAGTTAATTTTTAGTAGGCACAAATCACATTTCCATCAAGTGCAAGCAGTCAGCTGTTATTGTAGGTCACTAAGATACAATGAATTATTTTCTGCAGTTCGTGGAAAACATTAGGCAGCTGTAATAAAGTCAATGGTATTTCCTTCCTTACTGAAACATTACTTCAGCAAAACCCCCTGTTTTGTTAAAACACCATTTCATGCTTGATAAAATGTCATTGATTTCTTCTTTTTATATTTTTAAATTTCTTTTATTGATTGCTGCAGATAGAGAAAACACTGAGGGAAAAATATCAGAAGTGACTTTTCATGTTCAGATGGATGATGATTGATCTAAACTAAAAAGGCTATAAACAGAAGGGGGAAGGGAGCACTTCAGTGGCCTTTATATAACATAGATATTCAGTCCAGGAAACATACCACAACATAAATGTCTTTTTAATACATTAAAACTCAGCTTAAACAAAAGCTAGAGTATTTCATACCATAGTTCATCACATTTATTTTTCCTTATGCGTTTATCCATAGTTATCTGTAGTAACATACAAAGCTACTGTTTTCAAAGTCTTATCTTGCTTTATAAACATCTATTTAAATCCTGCATAAAGTATTTTTAATAAATCCTTTTAGGTCAGACAGTAACACATATTTTACTCTTGTTTTCTTTTAAGATCTGATGAGCATGAAGAATTTAAGGGTTCCTGGGAAGTATGAGTGAATCAGTTAAGAGACGGTAAGTTTTCTTTCGGGACGCTAATCAGTGGTGAATCTCTCGGAACACTGCGAAATGAAGAACAATAGACCTTGACTGTACATATGCAAAAACTGGTCAGCCAGCTGGTTGTGCATTATGAGGGAAACACTTCTACTTTCTACAGGGAAACAGCAGCCGCAGTGTTTCAAAAATATGCACAGTCCTATGGATTGGCTCACAAATAGTAGCAGCTGGACCTCAAGTTAGGTACCCACACTTTAGTAAGCAAACTAACATTACAGCAGAGGAATGAGAAAAATGTAGGAATTAGTAAGGGTTAGAGGGGCATGTTTGGATGGGAGGTTACAAAATTTTCCCTAGCTGGACAGGGATACAGCTTGGATAAAACCTGAAAAGACTTTTGTTGCATTAACAATTGGCATGCTCACTTTTTTTAACATTATTAGCACTGTATTAATAAGATGGAGTCTCCTTCCCCTCCTCCCTTTCAAACTGCTTTAGCTACTTCAAATATATGTCCAACTGAATATGAGTTTGGAAATGCCAGATCACACAGCAATTTTTCCTGAAAATTCAGGAACAGTATCCTTGATCCTGGAGAGCTAGTGATGGTTTGTAAAGGTTTTTAAAACTAACGTTGCTGGAGTTGATAGATGTTGGCCCCATCATAAGAGGGGATATTAATATCTCGTTCTAGAGAAATGGTTCGTGTTTGTGCCTAGGAAATAAACTACCTAGCCTAGAACCTGGCTCTTTGCCACCTGTTTGTACCATCACAGCATGGTGGCTTTCAGGAGAAGGTTTCCCTGCCAGGGAGGAGCTCACGTTTTAAGGAGTTAATTCACTTGGCGTTACACTTATCTCTGTTTTATAGTGTGTGGCTGGTAATGCTCTGCCATCCCCAAACTAGTGGGACAAGGCAACTGGTGAAAATTGTAGAAACTGTGAGGAATCCACTGCCTCATTCTGCTACCTCAGGGACTTCCTGGATTGCTGCTAACCTGAAGCTGTGGATTTGCAATTGGCAGATAAGGAACCCAGCTTCTAGTACAATCAGCAAGATTTAAGTGCCTAGTCAGCTACAGCATTTTTGAAACTCTTACTGCAATTCTACTTGAGACCCTTAAGTATTTTTTAATACCAGCCCTCAGCTTCTTAATTCACCCTAGTGAAGCAAGACCTTCCATCTCACATCACACCTTTTGTCCATCTCAGCTATATTGTCTATTGTCAGCTCTTTGAAGAAGAGCTTCTCCCTCTTAGTGTATCTACACAGTGTACAACATCCAGCCTGGCTAGTGAGCTCTATCATATCCATGATCAGGTCTCCATTTGGCAACCTCTTAGCATTGGGAATGCTGGGTAGAGCCATGGTCATTCACATGCAAGAAAAACTCTATGTGGCATAGATGCAGAGAAAGATTAGCATGGTTTGAAGGGGAACAGAATGAAGCAAAGAGGGTGGCTTACTCAAGCTAGCAAAACAATGGTTGATACTTACTCCATATAAGAAAATCAAGAGTACAAGACTGAGGGCTCAGAAGAAGACATAGAAGCTGGAGGACAATGCAACTTGCTTTTGGAGACTTCTGTTTTGTGACGCTCTTTCATTAACATGCGACTTTCAGAGTGGGATAGGTTAATTTAGAAGAAGTAAAAAAATTGTGATTTGTGCTGTGAATTCTGGACTAGATATGCATCAGGAGCAGCAGTGAGTTAAGTATAAATCAGTGTATACATCACATTCAGATATGTTTTCTTCTGGTCTTTGTATTCGCTGCTGAAATGTTCATTCCCTATTACCAGTGTTCTGTTCATGTTTCTAGGAAGTGATAGTGGTAAGTGGCTCACTCTATGTTGATGCAACTTTCTGTGTGCAGTTCCCAATCTGTTGCATATTTTACAGGGCCCTGCATGTATATGTGGTGAAGTTAACAAAGCCAAACATACTTTCACAAATCTTTTCTGCTCTGTTTTTTCTACCCACCATACATTTTCTTACTACCTTATTGAGCATTGTGGATATGAATACATCTTGCTGCAGTTTCTTAGAAAGAGCTGATCCTTAGGAGGTTCATCTACCAGTAAAGCAACCAACTGAATTGAACTGCCCCATTTTAAGGTTGGAGGACTAACAGGAGCAGACTTCAGCCCAGCATGGAGGTCTGCATGGACATACACATACTGTCCTGCACCATAAGGCAAGCGTGAAGAGGTACAGCTGTAGCTCTCTAGGTGCACTTGACAAAGCTGTGCCTTGGTAATACATTTTTTGATGCATTAACAACACAAAAGACTGCTCATCTTTAACAAAACATTTCCAGAATATAGGCAAGGGGTTACTGGTCATAACTATTTAGTTGAGACAGGCCAACATGGGAGTTATCTGCCTTTTATTATTACTTGTCTTCCACCTGCATTCTAAAAAATTCACATTTTTTTTCTTCTGTATGGTCCCTACCCCATAATAAAAGCCTGTGTGTGCCATAGCTTTAGCACCAAGCTGACCCACAAAAAGCTGTGAAATTTAACTCTATGGAAAAAAACAAATGCTATTAACTAACACATAAGAAACTTTAAAGCACAGGTTTGCAGTTTGTCTTAACTAACTTTATTTGCCAATAAGCATGCCTCCATTCTTATACTGAGAGCATTTCTGCGTCAGAACCTTATCTCTCCTGCAGTTAAACTGAGCAACTCATTGTCTCATCAAGGTTAAGATCACAAGAGATCATTAGATCATCCAGTCTAATCAGTACATCACAGGCCATCACTTTCACTCATTCACCGCTGTACTCTATCTTGTCTTCGCTAAACCATGTATTCTAAGAAGATATCCAATTGTTCTTCAGACAGGAGATGTCTCTTTTTCCCCTTAGTAGTTTGCTCCCTGTTTAGATACCACCAATTGATACTTTTGTTATTCTGTTTCCTCTGTATTCTAAGAAGTCATTTTTCAGTCTTCTGATAACATAAACAATTGTGGATTCTTCTTGTACATGATGCTCAGGCAGCTTGGAATAACTTTGCATGCTCTCTGGTTTCTCAGTATTTTTTAAAGTGTCTGACACCACAGATGGGATTCATTTAATCTGAGAAGCACCCACGGTGTGCCACAGACAGCCATGTTCAAGCTATTTTAGGGTACCTTTTATAATGAAAATAGCATCACCTTAAATGAGCTCAATTCCATTAACTATGAAAGCCATCTAGAGATTAACGCATGCAGAAGTCTATGCTGTGGGTGCGTGTGATCAAGTGAGACAAATTCCGTCGCAGGACTGTGTGTAGTATCCTAATGTTGGCCACACCAACACAATTCACAAAGGTGCCATCATCTCTCTTGTCCTACTCAATACTCCAAATAAAAGTATCCAAGGATGTATGTATCACACTCAGTGTTCATGTGAAACTTTATCTCCAGCATGACCTGTAACTTCTGAGTGTTTCTGCTTGAAAAGACAGTGTAGCTTTGCAGTCCTGATTTAGTTAAGGATAAGAGCAAGATAAGATACAGGGAGAAGTACTGTCTTTTTATTAGGACAGCTAAACAAACATTTACCATATAAAATACTCTTTGCTGTTCCCCAGTTAGAAGGTGTCGTCATCATGCCTTCTTCTTTCATGTATGTCCTCTATTTAGCTGTATTAAATGTGACTTGCTGGAATGGGCTCAGCTTGTTACTTAACCGGGTTCCTGTGCATTATTCCAGCAACCATTTATTTGCCTGCTAGTTTTAGCACAAGTAGTTTCATATTTACTACCAGATCATTTGCAAAACTGCTGAATAGCATGAGGCATGAGTCAACAACAGAATTAGTCTCCAGGGAAAAATGGTTCTGATTTGTCAATTACTTTTAAAACTCTTGTTAAACTTACTCATAAACTGTTGTAATGCGTGATGCATGGAACAGTGGTGATGGCCAGCAGAGTGCCAGGTTAAGACTTAATCATCCTATGAATTACACTGTATCACCTGTCCAGTTACCTCTACCAAGCAAACTTAGAATTTTGCTTAAAAATGGCAACAGTTTAGTTTAAAATCCTCAATTTAAAGAACAGAAAGCTTTACTGGAAAACATGAACTCCATTCCCAGTTGTTCACTCTATTAACTAAATTGCATGCCCTATTTCTTATTATTCTGTCTGGGCCTGAAGTCACAGCAGCCTCATTGCTGAGGCCTTCCTTTATGTCCTTCTTTTTAATATTGAATCAGTGTTAGCTCATTTCTGCTCTTCTAGACTTTCCTCACTATTGCAGGATTTATTTAAAAACAGCATTGGCATACCAGACATTTCCTCAACCAACATTTTAAGGGCCTTTTGGGTGCTAGTTGTCTAGCTTGCTGATTTAAAAATGTTTATTTCTAGTAGATGTTGTTTAACATCCTCCATGCTTACTAATGGGCTGCAAACTACTCCATTACCAATGCATGAGAAATATGTAATCTTGCTTCTTTCCAGATACGGGACAGAAATATTTGTTGAGTATTTCGGCATTTTGCACAATGCACATCAATAATTTTACTTGTCTTTCAGAACCAAATTGTAGGATTATACTGCTCATAGTTCTGACTTTTCAGTAACTCCTTATTGCCATTTTTTATTCAATGTAGCATTTCTTTGTGTATATTTATATATGTATATACATTCTGTAACTGAGCTCTCTGAAGTGAGAACTATAGAGGGCGTGCATTCTTTTGGTACCTATCTATAGTGGTTTTCACATCAAATACCTTTAGAAGCTATTCTTATGACTGGTCTTGGTTTTAGGTGTAAGCAAATGGTGAAAGTTAATTTACACAATATTTAAAAATAGCCTGTAGCAAATACTGTGTTTAGAGTCATGAATATGAAACAAGCGCTCGTACAGATATCTTGGATACCTAATTTTACATATTCTTTTGGGGAAAAAAACCCAACACATACACACTGCATTGTGTTCCCACGCAAAGTGCTCCATCACTGCTGACTCATATCAGTCAGCCTGACGTCGTTTCTTCTTCAGTGACTCTGCCTACAGGGAGGCTTACGTTACTATAGTGCTTTTTTAGTAATGGATAAGCAGTGGTAGCTCTAACTGCACAAAACACCTTTAAATTGGTTTGTATATAGAACTTAATCACACAAGATTACCATACACAGTAACAAATAATAGTAATTTTTCAGGAGTTCACCCACAAAAATCAGCTGGCATGATGGAGGCCCCAGTACTTCACCTCACTTGTTATGAGGAGGTTGGATTATAAGTTCTCCAGTTTCAGTTGCTTAGGTACCTCACTGGTCTCCCAGGGCTTTCTAGCCATTAGTGAAAAGACACAGGCTCCCTCAGTGAAGAAGTCAAAGCATATATTTCAGTCAGAATCCTGCTGTGATCAGCTTCTAAATCCTCTCCTTCATCTAGTTCTTGCTTATGACAAGAAAAACACAGATCTGTGGTGAGCAGAAGTCTGAGCACTGGCTTTGACAAGGTCATTGTTGGCCTGTAGGTGAGTCAGTCACAGCTCCACTCAGTCACATCAGTGCAGATCTGATACTCCTGTAGCTGGAAATGGAGTGTGCTCTGGAAAGCTCCGCAAAGAGAGAGTGGCAAATATCAAGGTTGGTATTTGTGGCTGATACTGCTTCAGGCAGTTTGTTATCAGCAGTATAAGGTCATGTAGTCTAACGGGTCATTGTGGTGGTTACTTAAGAAAGAAAATAGCACGTCCCTGGTTAGGGACAGACCATGTAAACAAAGTGTTTTGTTAGAATCCATGCACGATTACACGCACACACATGACCCTGTGGTCAACTCTACGGGTATCAGAAGGCCTGTCAGCCAGGATAAATGCATTCAGCAAATCTAAACAGAAGGTGACCATCATTGAAAAGCAATAATAAGGACCTAAGAACCTCTGGAGAGCCAGAAAACCTTTATTTCAGCATCACTTGTTCTTAGAACAGGGTTTTCTATTGGCTGACTATTCAACAACAGGATGAGCTATCTTTTTATTTCCAAGCAAACAAGGTTAAAAGTATGCCTGGTTAAGAAGCAGAATTTTTTTTAATATTCCTAAAACTGAAAAGTTTACTGTGGCAATCTTGAAGAGGTATGTAATAGTCCAGGTGTGTAAATGTTAGTCAGGCTGCATTAGAAGGACCTGTTTACACCTGGAAAGAAGCTAACTCAGATTTGCACGTTTTTTGACAGTTCCATCTTCTGTGCAAACATTTTTTCCCACTATTTTTCCATTTTTTTTTAAAGTTTCTTTCTGGACATGCAATATAGAGGGAAAATAGTCTCAGATGCTTGCAGGTAGAACAAGTACTTCAGTATAACAAACCATGCTGATCTCATTAGTCCTAGGAGGGCTCAGGTTAAAAAGGGAAATGTTCACAAAGAACATAAGAAAAAATATATATCACATTAACATTTTTGTGTCCTAAAACTAAGAATCAATCATGCCTCTTGGCTGACAGGCTGAGTGCTTAATCTTGAATATAGGCCCCAGCAGATGGTTTAACTTTTGGATACTCTCCATTTGAGAGAAAGGCAGATTTAGACTGTTGCTACATGAGGGCCTCCACAAACACAGGGAGTTCTTTTCTTTTCAGCATTTGCACTGGAATCTTACAGGCTCACTTACGCAGCCTGCACACAGCACCCACATAATTTATGGCTGTAGGAAATATTGGATCATTTGATACAATTTTACAATTGATGATTGTACAAAGCAAGACTATTTTTTTTACTTGAAGGCAAATTTAAATTAGTTTAGTTTTAAGGTGGTCTTGTAACTCATTTCTAATTGAGCATCACAGTCTTTGGCATGTTTCACCAGTTAATGTGCAAAGGGGCAAGATGAGCCCTTTGTACCACCAAAGGGGCATTTGTCAAAGGGAATTCTATGTGCAAAATGCTTATTAAGTCATGTTAACAGGATCTTTGCCTTTAAGTTCATTTTTGTATGAAGAATAATAAATCCCAGACAGCGCTGATTAGCTCAATGTCAAAACCGTGTTTTGAGTGGTTCCTTTTCTTTCTGTGTCAGTGTGATTGCCCTGCAAACAGTATGCATTAAAAGAATGCGTTCTTCTGGATTACATGAAGCATACATCCAAACAGTATAAAATGGGATAAAATGTGCTGTAGTGTAGTGTTAAGGGAATGGGATTTCTAAGGAACTGGTGAAGAATTGCTTCAGGAATCTAGGTTCATACCATCAGACTGGCTTTTTTCAGATGTCGTTCTAGTGTCTGGATCCTAAATGACTGAAGGCATTGAAAACCTTCCCACTGATGGTGCAAGGCACAGGATCAAGCCATTACCTACAATTGTACATAGTAAGTAATCAGTGCCAACTGTGCACCATGAACTTTACACCCATTTTCAAATAGATAGTAGGTCCTCAGTAGCATGAAATCTGTCTCAAGGTTGTGTTTTCTTTACAGATTTTTTTTACTTTGACTGAACAAATTTCTAGTCAACTTAAAGTAACATACAATTTTATCATGCTTCCCACCCACCCAGTATTTTTGCAAGCTCTGGGAATTTTTAAGTTACTCTAACCTGCTCCCCAAAGAAAATAAAAAAGGGTATTTGAAACTTGAAAAAAAAATCTGCAGAACATATCTGCATAGAGAAATACAGACAACTGCATGGCCACTTCCCCTGTGCTCCAAACTGCCTGCGGGAAAGCCAGCTCTGATCCAGAAGCCTTGTAATCACATTGCTCTAGCTTCGAATCAGACCTCATTTAATGGGGTCTCAGCACCACAGTAACTGTTTCAGGATCAGAGCTGCTTCGTGGTTCTGGTTGAACTAGAGCAACTGCCTGGTTATCTGCTACTACCTGAATACCTAATGAATTCACTGTACCACGCAGCCAGTAGATAAAAAAAGTTTACACATAACTCACAGAAACACCATCCTCAGATTTTAAGTTTTCTCAGCCAGGGTCCATCATTTTGTGCTGTGTCCGTATAACAGCATATGGGGTTCTTGTTCACCCTTGGGCTCCCAGGTGTTGCCTTGATATATGGAAACAAATCCATGTAAGTTATATTCTAAATGTAAAAGTACCATCACTATCCACTTGCCTAAGTGTGTAGCAGATATTTTCAGTGATACTTGCTCAGGTAGCCTGTATGATCTTTTAAGTTCTAACTTTCTGAAATATTGTGCATCCTCAACTAGTGCTGACTTTAGGAAAAGCTGACCTGGCCCTGAGCACAGGCAATTCCAGGAGGCAGCCTGACCACATCTGTGGTCAGTGTGTTGCACAGTGATTTCTGTTTTGGGGGATTTACCTATTTTAATAAATTGGTAGGTTAAACTGTCTTTATAGTCAGTAGTGCCTTATAGGGTAATTCAGAGCAGGCCACTTAGGAGATTATCTTCAGTGATCAGCTGTAAAAGGCCCACACTTTTTTCCCTCTCACTTGAGGACTATGTTTATCATAACCAAATAAGAAGTCGACCCTAAAGTGAATTCTGCTTTATTCTGGTTCTTAGGTTCCCATCATAGTTATATTTCTAGGTGTCTTTCAGATGTACAAGAAGCACTTCAGCTAGTTTTTGTCACATGTAAGCAAGTGAAGGTCAAAAACAGAAGAGATTTATTTGAGATGATAATACTAAGACAAAATATTGATATTCAAAACACTTGAAACTCTCCAGTCATACTGGAACTTTGATTTTAGTTTAATTGAATTTGTCCCTTTCCCGGTATTAGTAACTTCTGGACTGCTTCCATCAAACTTCTTTATTTCCCCAGTTGCAGATTTTAAAAAATGCAGTATAAAAACATGAAGAGAAAAGGAAACAGATCTTTTCTTATAGTCCTGGGTGCTTTTTTGACAACTGTAATCAGGGGAAAAAATGCTTTTGGAAGGTGTGTGTTTGTTCACAAATTCTACTTCAGATTGTTCAGAAATTTTTTCAGATTTCAGATAGCCTTCATAAAGATGCACTTCTCTCCGCTATGTTTCTAGATCTGGCAATTATTTAATCAATACGCTTTATTTAAGATTTTTGCATAGATGTCAATTTCTACAAAATTTTAGTTGCTTTGGGAACATACAATGATGGAATGGGTTTATGCTCAAAGAAGGATGATAAGCAGCTAATTCATATATGGTATCAGTTCACTGTCAGACACGCTTTGTAAGTGATATGTACTTTGTGCATGTTACAGATGCTGCATTTTTTCTTCTAGTGAACTTAATGCTTTCACTGGAAAAAAAATACTATATCTGCCTTTTTCTCACTAGCTAAACTGCCTTCATGAAGCCCTTTCTGCTCCTGTAGAACCGGAATGGGATAATATTGGTTTATGTCACTGGATTTGCATTTGGGATGCAAGGACTGTGGGTATTGCACGTACACAGCAACAGCACAACTAAGTTTTAAATAGATTTTGCATTTAAAGGCAATTTTAAAATACACAAACACCAGAGTACATTCCATTCTGTTCCTTTCTCTCTGTTCCCTTTTCTCAGTATTCCTATTTTCTGGTTCAATTTTTCTGAAGTTATCTTTCTTTCTCCTTTTATTTTTGTATCTTCAATTCCTTTTATTCTTCCCTTAATTATTTTCTTTCTTTTCTCCTTTTCTTGCCACTTTTTATTTCCCTTTCTCTGCTATTATTTTTTTTTCAGCTGGAGGATCAAAAAATTTTGCCAGAAAAAGCTTACTTTCGCCCAGGTCAGAGCAGCAGCAGTATCATAAGTAGATCTGATTTTCAGCTCAGTTACAGGTTGTGTAGAAACCTGGCCACTACCAACTTGCACTCACCCTGTACTCCTGGCACAATTTTCTTCCTTTTGCAGAGGATATTCAGTGACAAAGTTACGACATTTTTCTCCATGCACATATTTAAGAAGTCCAAAGTGGTGTAGCCAGGAGTGGTAAGGAAACAGCATCTTGAAAAGGTTGATATATGTGGTGTTAGCTACTGTGCTGTTCTACACGGATACACAGTGCTGCTGAAGTCCTTCCACTAGTGCATGCTAGAAGAACAGAAGTAGCAAGCTAGATCCTCTGCTGACAAGCTAAACTTCTCACTTCTTCTGCCAGTAGATGCTTGAGTTCTTGGAATCCTTTCTCTGCAGCAGTCCTGAGTAAGGCTTGCTCAAACTGAAGTGAAAACCATACACCTATGTCAGCTCGCATGCGGCTGGCAGCAACGTACTTCCTTTTTTTTGCCTCTTCTTTACGACTTCTATACAAATCTCATTATTGCTATTATTGTGACTATTCATGGAGCATATGTTGCATGGCATGTGGATGGACTCATAACACAGATGTATGTTACATTCTTAAGCAGCATGTGATGTGATGATTTTCATTCTATTCAGTTGTATAAATTGTGACTTGCTGCAGTACTGTGCATTACTAAGAGCCTGAAACAGAGCGCTGATTTCACAGCACCACAGTGAAATCAAAAGGGGAAATACATTATTCCATGTATATCCTAGCTGAGATTTCAAAGTTCAGGAGATGTTGTCTATCTAGGCAATGAAATAGAAAGCTGTCTTTCTGGTCCTCTGTGGCATGGGGACTTCAGCTGTATATAATGTATATAATGTATATAATAGTTTATTTTAGGAGTTTTCAACCTTTTTGTTACTGGAACTTTGACAGTTCCTTAAAACTTCCCTCTTTTCATATTATTGGAAGATTGCAGCATACAGTATTTATAAGGTTTGAGATTCATGATCAAATACTATACACTTCAGCATTTCCACCTCTTTTAAAATTTTTAAAGCCTGTGTGCCGCCTTCTCTTTCCATGCATCTTCAAGCATTTCCATCTGGACAGTCAAAGTCAAGGCAAAAGTTTTCATGTAAGACTGTGGCACATCAATAGAAAAATTCTAGTTTTATGATGTCTTACATCTAGATGTGATTCACAACTAATATAATGATTAGACAACATGCACTGAGGTCGTATTTTGGTGTGACTTTCCATTACAAGTATAATACCAGCACTTCTACAACAGTAGCAATGCACCATTTTATTTGTACATGAACAGCGTATATGAACCAAGATTAAAACAAGGAATCAGTAGAATGGAAGCAGTAAAAGGAGACAGGTATATGTGGGGCAGATTGTAACCAGATTACACAAGGGCAAACAGAAAATAATGTCTCTTAAACTGGAAGATAGAAATGAGCTGGCAGACATTTCTTTATGACTTCCATGTATCCTACTAGGATAGCTAGCCTTGTACCCTGCTCACCAACTCAGATCTCATCGTGAGGTCAGAATATGTTTTTTGTCTTCTGCGTCAGAAGCAATTTACTGTTTCTATTTAATAATAACTTCTCCTCTCACAATTCACCAACAACTGTCTGCATTAGTGCTTCACGATAAGAGAAAAGCACTGGGGGCTTGTGAGGAGGAGTCACAGCTATACTACTAAACAGAACAGTTTTGGGATTGTTCTCTTGTTCTGATGCACATTTAAGCCACAAGGTTAAATGTGCATCATTTAAGCAAAAGGAGTTAGCTATGTGTTCATGCAACTTTGTCCAGCACAGGGTGGATGAATCTGAACTGTTTCAACTGCAGACAGTCACTCTTACAATGATTCACAGTGCATATCATATGCCTTTCCCAAGCAGTGGTTGGGGAATTGCTGACTAGCGCAAACCAAAACCACACCAATGTAACAATTAAACAGTATGGAAAATTGAGGATCCTGCCTCTGCTTTGATCATTAATATAGACAGAGCTAAAAGTACCAAGAACAGGATGTATGGAAATAGAACCAAGCAGCAATATTTTGGAAGACAGAATTGTTGAGGGCTATGAAGCACTGGAGCAGGTTGCCCAGAGAGGCTGTGAAATCTTCATCCTCGGAGATATACAAAACTTATCTTAAAAAGCCCCACACAACCTAATCAAACTTTGATATTTGCCCAGCTCAACCAGAGACTGCTTAGCACAACAAAGTGTTCTCTTTGGATAGGTCCTTTACTGCTAGGGATTCACCAGCCCGACATACTATGACTGATGGATATCTTGGATATTGCAGCATGTTACTGAAAGAACAGCCTATTTTGTGGCTTGCCATTATTAATCAAAACCTGTCAGGCATGGGTATGCTGCAGATCTAAAACTGCACTTCACTGTAAACATTCTAATTGCTACTTCCAACATTTGGCTTTCATTAAAGCCAGAAAAGTCTTTTTTAACTGTTTTTATAGGACAAATATTGGTAACCTGGCTCTCCCAACAGACTTTTGTTCAGCTATGTTAACTTTTTGGCTAGAGTTTTTCTCAGGTTTTGTTCGTTTGTTTTTTAAAAGCCTCGGGAATAGTCTTTTTTGCCTGTCCATTTCTAAAGCTCTAAACCAGAGCCAGGATTTGGGAGGACAGAATCAGAGAACCACAGAAGAATTTAAGTTGGAAGGGACATCTGGATTTCGCCTTGTAGATTTAGATGCCCTCCAGCCCTCAAGCACATAGATCAGGTTGCTTAGACCTTGTCCAGTCAAGTTTTGAGTATCCTGAAGGATGGAGATTCCACAGCTTCTCTGGAAGCTGTTCCAATATTCCACCTGTTCCAATATTTGGCCACTCTTATAAGATTTTTTTCCCCCTTCTATCTGATAAGAATTTTCATGTTCCAACTTGTTTCTGTTGCTTCCTAGTCCTGTCAGTAGTCCTCCATCTCCTCTAAACCCTTCCATTAGGTAGGTGAACATGAGAATAAAATCCCCCTTAGATTTCTATTCTTAATGTGAAACTAAAACAGTTCTCTCAACCTTTCCTTGAAATCACGTGTTTCAGCCTCCAACCAGCTTCGTGGCCCACTACCAGATTCATGGTAGTACATCAATTATTTTCTTGTACTGGCGAGCCCCCAAACTGAACACAATACTAAAAATCTGGTCTCACAAGTGCTGAACGGAAGAGAATGACTTCTCTCAACCTGCAACCAGCTGCGCTCCTGCACAGCCCAGTGTACAGTGGGCTTTCCTCACCATAAGAGCAACTCAAGTGTTTATGCTCAGCTTGTCCACTAGGATTTTGAGGACACCGATACTTTCTGCAGGGCTGCTTTCCAGCCAGTTGTCACTCAGCCTGTACTGCTGCATGGCTGACTCCATCAAAGGTGCAGGACCCTGCTCTTAGGCATGAGATTCCTGTCAGTCTGTTTCTCCAGATGCTCTAAATAGCAGACCTGCCTTTCACTGTATCTCACTGCACTCCCCTCAAGATGATGTCATCTGCGAAGCTTCTACAGGTGCATTGCATCCCAACATGCGGGTCTTTATTAGACATTGAATAATATTGGCTTCAGTATCAGATTGGTCTCTGAAGAATATCACTGGTAACCATCCACTGGTTGAACTTTGATCACAATGCTTTGAGCCCAGCAATCTAACCTATCTTCTGTCCACCTAACCAAACAATATCTCACTGATTTAGCTATGGGAGGCCACACTAAAAGTCTTGCTGAAGTCAAAGTAAACATCATCCACTACCATCCCTCTGTTCACAAAACAGTCATCTCATCACAGAAAGTATTCAGATTGGTCAGACTTATTTTGCCCATGGTACGTCTACGCTGGCCGTTTCTAGTCTTGTCTTTCCAGTGCCCAGAAATGGCATCCAGGAGGATTTGTTTCATAGTCTTTCTGGGATCAGAGGTGAAGCTGACTGGCCTATAAATCATCCATCTTTCCCTTCTTGAAAATAAATGTGACATTTGTCTTTTTTCTGTCATTAGAAATACCTCTATTGCTTGTTATCATCACATTTGAAATGTAGCAGTAATCCCATGTACTGAGCTGTGTTCTGGTGACATAATCCAGCTTTTCTTGTTGATACAGTTGCAAGATCACTAGGAGAAAGGCAGTAAAAGTGTAAAATATACCGATTGTTAGTGAGCTCAGGTGTTTTTTATTTTTCTTACTTAAAGTGTGGATAGTACTCCAGACATGTCTTACCTGTTATCTGTCATTCTCTTCGTGGGCACCAGCTGCAACAAAATTAACTTTTTTTTTTTAGCACTTCTCTTCTAATAGCAAGTTGAAATATTGAGCAGGCCATTTGTAAAAGAGTAAGATTAGAGCATCAGCTGCTGATGAAAGTGAACTGATGTAGCATAACACCAGTGCTCAATAGTATTCATATATTTACGATTTTTAAGACTAGACACTTGAGACCACCTTGAGAAGGGTTAGAGCTTACAGGGAACTGAGGGCAAGGAGGCACAGTGGTAAACTGAGAAGCTTGTTGAGAACAAAGTTAACCAAAACTGATACTCTTTTAGGGATGCATGGCTTAAAAAAACATGCTCCTTCTTGCTTAAACAGTCTCACTGTTTTGTTCAGCTGATATAAGTAGTTCATGCATTTATTTCTGAAGTACAATTCACAAGGGTGACATTAAGCTAACAAATTTGTCTGGGGGGAAATCTGTATCCTCATCACTCATCTGAGTCAGGCCAAAGAAATGTCTTTAACTATTCTTTTCACTTCTGATATTGGTTTTTGGTTTTGAATACAATGTGTTTGTTAGTTGGGGGAAGTCCAACAAACTGAAGAGAAGCTTAAATGTACTACTACACAAGAGCCAACTAGAGTTGAAACAATTTTATACCTAATAGTTGGAAATAAGGCAAGCATAACAAACTGTGAGCAGTTTGTTACATTCTGTGTAGCAGTCTTTGTTGTATTCTGTGAATCAGAGGAGCTGAGGCTTGCTTTACACCACTGTGGGTCAGAAGAAAATCCACTAATATCAGTGAAATGATTAATGCAAAGCCTGTATGTGTTGAACCAGAATCAGACCTAAGAGGAGAGCACTTAGGCTTGAAAAAATTGATTGGGATTTATAGACTGTATTTAGTAAAAAATATTAATGCTTATAACAGATTTTGGAATGGTATGAGAAGGTAAAGTAAATTCGTTGGAATTCAGTAATGTACAGAAAATCCATAGCTGGGGACTGATGCAGCACAGGCAGGGATATGCAGACTCCAAATCCAGTCACAGACAATAGGAACCACCATGTCACATCAGAGCAAATAGGAGAAATGGTAGGGTACTTTTAAATCATTAGAGAATTTGGGAAGAACAGATATTGAGAATTACTTTTCTAGCTGCAGAAAAACATTTAAGAAAAAAGGAAGGAAAAAAGAAAACACTAAAGAGATTATAATAGAAGACAAATCACATTAGAGGAGAATTTGGAAGATCAGAAAAATACATCTAAAGCTATATAAAGTCAATAAAACAAAAAGGGAGAATCACTCTTAAGTGGGAATGATTTATGATGGTATAAACACAATGCCCCAACTCAACATTTATAAGAAGGAGATTAATATCTCTTGAGAGAGTTTTAGGTATATTGCTGGGGGGGGGGGGGGGGGGGGGGCGGGGCAAACCAGAAGATTATAGGCACTAAAGACAGAAAAAGCATGAAGGCATGAAGGACAAATAATGTATATCTAAATATTTTAAACGAAATTATCAAGGAAGACTTGAACTTTTGACTGTGGCAGGAAAATGACTGAAAGGTAACTGGCATGGAAATAGGTGAAACTCTGAAATTAAAAATGTAAAAATTCATTGGAATTAGAACAAGTTCCTGGAAACTACAGTATTTTTATCAATGCATACTTCCAAAACTTGAAAAGATAAACCAGGAAGCTGTAGATCAATTGACTTAAAAACAAGCATATGAGAAAATCTTGGAAACAATCTGAAAAGATATGGTATGACAGCAGATGGAAAGTACATTTTATTGTCTCAGGCAGATGCTTAACAATTTCACAGAACTCTGAAGGCCCAGCTTCCTGTACTGTGTGGGTGCAGTGAACACAAATGTGAAAAAAAGCACTTGGCAGAGCCCAAACCAGTATCAATATTGAATGAAAAAGAGATGAGCTAGAATAAGAAACTATGTGCTTAAATAAGAACCAAACTGGCAGAAGAGCAGGAGGAAGCACGTCTGAAGAAAAGGTACCAAGAGCAATTAGAAATAGACCTGAAGCCTTACACAAGAGCCAGCACACTCTGTCATATAGTCCTGGTGTAAATGGATTACTATGGAAAATCAGTCCACTCCAACTCTTTATGTGGCAGAAGGAGAAATATTAATTCAAAATACCTGCTAGTAAGATTAATTTAGATTATTTCACTGGCACAAGTTTGGTTTTAAAGCATCAGATGAAGCTTCAGAAAAACAGGTAGCTCATGTTCTTGTCAGATCCAGAGATCAGTTTGGCTGCGTTCCATGGAAAGTAAAATGACTAAATGAATGCATATCCATGTGCTCACAGCAATGACTAAAGTCTTATAACCCAGCTGGTAAAACAAAATATATGCTCAATCTGACAGGCCTTGAATAACTTGCACACAGTAAAAGAGTACCAAATATTTATCTGCTGTTGAGGAGAAAGACATATTTTCTGGTCCTTCTTGGACGCGAGAATTGGATATTTTCCCATGTATATTTGTCATCTGTATTCTGAATGGACAACAGGGCTAGATAACACACACTGCACTCAGACATCACCCTTGCCTTGATAAAAGAAGCTTGCGCTCTGCTGGCCACCAAAGACTCTTTTTCCTTACTATTTTTTTGTATTTTGGATGTTCTTCTGCTAGATGTCCCTGTATCAGTATGGGGAGCATCCACACAGGTGTGATCAGTGATGATACCTGTTCACCAAGTTGGAGAGGTAATTGTATTTTTAGCCTACTGATAGTCATTCTGCCTACAGCCTGCTGCTGGAGAAAGATTTGGGGTTCAAAGTGTAGGTGCTCTTTCCCCTTTACCACAGAACTACCCCAAATATATGCCAGTATTTGTGGAGTAGAGAAAGAAGTCCTGCATTTAAAGAGTGAGGATCCCATGACTGCAGCATTGACCTGCTGCAAGGAGATGGACTATCTAGAGCTAAGGGGGTGCACTGAAAAGCACTTAGTGCCAGGCTGCAGCTGGGTTAAGACTCTTGAACAAACTATGCAAACTACCTCCCTTCTGCTCCGTACTAAGGCATGCTACATGGATTCTCACACTCTTATCTTACTTGTACCTGTAAAGAGAAATGGATACCTAAGTTATTCTCATGCAGCTTGGCTAACTCACCAGCCCCTGTCTTAGACAGGGTATTCAGAAATCACCCAGACCCAGGGAGTTTGCCAAAACCTATGTTTGCATTCCTTATGGTCAGTGCCAAACAACAAAAGCCTCCACCCAACTCACCTGTGCCTTCCAGTTTACTCCTACAGAAACCAGTTAAGCATTCAGATCCTCACACAAGACATTGTTAGAGCTGTAAACTTAAAATGCAACAACTTAAACTGAAGTTCTGCAGAGGTGGGTTACCACAGCTTGTACCTTCTGTGGACTGGGTTGAAAGATTTTCATTTTGTCATTGCAGAAGCATTTAAACAACAAGAAATAAAGGGCTTTTGCATGCGCTTTTGCACAACTGTGTATATTGCTGAGATCTTAGTTATGTGTGGGAAATATCAAATTCTCAGAAGATGTAATGGAAAATGGAGAACTTGTAAGCGTAAAGAGAACACAGTTTCTTTACTCCAATGAGAGAACAGTTTATACCATCCAGTATAAAATATATGCTAATCAGAATATCTTACGTTCAGTGTTGACACAAAATAGTAGTTCCTCTAAAGACTGACCATATTCTTTCACCATGGCAATTTAAAAGCTTCCTCATAAATATTATCATCCTTCCACTCTGAATCTCTGAAATAACTGCTGCAAACAAACTTGTTGGCCTTGCCTACCAAGTCCTCAGTATTTGGACTATTTTGCCTCTTTTTATGTCACCGCATCATTCCATATGGTACATCAAAGATGCCAGGCTTTGTTTTCCATTTATCTGCCTCTTTCAAATTTGTTTTCCATGCTTTCCTCCCTGGTGTTTCCTATGCGTAATCTTCATAAGCTTTGTTCCTCAGCTGGGTCACAGGACCTTTATTTTCTGCACTGTAACTCTGCAAGACCTGTTTCCAGAATAATTTCTATATATGCAATAAACTAAATGATTGAAAATAACAAACCTGAGGGACAGTTTAGAAGTCTCTTTGCTTTTAGTTTCAGAAAAACATTCTCAAAATTGACATTGTCAAGATGTATTCGGTTGCTATAAGGCAACTTTACTTGTATCTTTTTCTTCTCCTTCAATCTATCCAGACAGTCTTTACAATAGGGCACCTTCTCTAGTGTTTGTATAGTATCCATGAAAACAAGTGATGATTTGTTTTAGTAAACAGCTATGATAAATAGAGAAATACTCAACTGTAATAACCCTAGAAAAATGCAAGCTCAGTCATTTATATGGAAGTCATAGAAAGAATAGTAATTCAAAGCCTTCAGCTCCAAATGTGGTTTTACAGACTTCCTGTATTACAATTTGTTCTGGAAGAGCCCCGAGCACCACACAGGATCTGAACTTTACTTGAAATCAATGTGACAAATTTATCTTTGGCCAAATTTTGTGCATGGAGTTAGGCCAGATACAGAGTTGGCTCTGTGTCTGTAGTCCTAGCCTGCCTGGAACAAAAGTTAGACACCATAACAATTTCTGTTAAAGGTCTTGGATTTGTCTTAGACATGTTCAAAAGCATCAAAAGGCAGCTATTTCTCTGAAAAAGCAAATAATTGAAGTCACCATTAACATTTCTTCCTTCCAACTATAGGCACAGTGTAAGGATTTTGTGGATTTTATGCCAGTTAATTCTGTTGACTTCTATAAGTGACATGACTTTAAAAATCATTACACTAACTATCACAGTGAAGTTTTACTAAACACTCCATTATACTAAAATTTCTTTGAGACACATATATTGCTAGCTTCCTTGGTCCCTATGGTATTTGTTGCCAATTGTTGACATTTGTAGCAGCAAATTTGATTATTTCTGCATGTGATTGTGATTTGAAAATGTGCGCATTTTCTGTTTTTGTCCAAACCCCCTAAAGAGTTTTCATTTGCTGTCATAGAATCAGTATTTTGTCTACGAGATGTAATGCTTGTTTTTAATACTTGAATTTTTAACATAAAAAATAATTACACTGTTAAAAGAATAGGATCTTCATCTCACACTGCACTTCAGGAAAGAAGCTGAGAACCATGGCTGTAGCTATCTCCCTCCAACAGTGTTTATTGTTGCTTGATTTGACAGCGCAAAGGAAAGTTGAGAAAACTATCTCTAAAAATCCCATGCCATAACGGTTAGCACTTGAATTTAAGGAATCATCCTTTAACTGACTATAGTGAAATCCATTTCCCTAAAGTTCTGTGGACATCATTCTTCTAGTCATAGCCAAATAAATGAAAATGCTCCCTATTTTATTCTCATGTGAATATTGATCTGAAAGTTAATATGTCTTTTGTGGCTACTATGAAGTTGGACACATTAGAATTGTGTTGGGATTATTTTTTAGTTATTTGCATTCATTCACAAGAACTTCATTTTTCAATATACCATCAGAAGCAGATTTTCTGATAAAACTGTCAAGAGTTGCAGTTGACTTTTCCAGGCAGGGTTATGTAGTTTCAAATACAGAGTGAACTACATGAGTTTCTTCTACGTTAGCCAGTTTCTTAAAAATATAGCATTTTAATTTGTTTTTGGACAAGCATTCAGCCAACATAACTGTTTAACACAAGAATCTCCTAGAACAGCATTTAGCAGAAGAAACTCAGCACACATACAGCACCATGTTTAGAGACCATTCAGTTTAGCAGCACTTTGAGCTTGGTACTCTGATACAGGTTTCTCAGTCAGCATATGCTGCATGGGAGTTTGCACCTTTCCCAGGCCATTTTTAAGCAGCACTGTCCTATATTATGGTAAACTGAACTTGAAGTGCATAATCAAACAGTGAGCTGAACCACAGAAGCCGTGGTATAATCCATTGTCACATTTTTGGCTTTAAATATCAGTACTATTATAGAGAATAAAGAAGTATGTGATCAAAAAACTGATCACACATATCAATATCTTAAACAACCATTCACACATCAACCAGTGAGACATTAAGCATGTCTATCCTACTCCTATGGATTGTCTTCAGGGTCATGTGTTCACAGTCACCATTGACAATAGCCACTACCTTGTACTGTTACAGAAATACTGTCTTTGGCCTTTTGGTTCTGTGCAATTGGATATAAACCAAAATTATTTAAAAAACAAACATCACTCAGCTCTGCATAACCTTGTACCACTTGTCTTATACAGAAAATTACACTGGTCCTCTACAAATCACCATTACCTTAGATAGGAGTGAACCTTTTTCAACCAGAGAACTGACTTCTGACACTGGAAACAGAATAACTAATAAAAGGAACAAATTACCATCCATGATGTGGAGCAGACACAAGATAGGATGACACATGCCTTTTTCCACTAAGCTCCACTGATGGTTATGAACAGGAGAGAGATGTTCAGCTCAGCTTTAGATACTGGAGGGAGGTGTAGACACACCACCATCCCTGTTTACCTAAACTCTGCCTGATTCTGCCTGGCATTAATTGTCCCAGTAACTAACTTGCCTCTTCTCACTCTACTCCTCATCCCATCTTCTTTCCCCATCATTCCTAATATAAGTCCCAGATGTCAGCCACATACTTACTCAGCTGGTCCCAGTTTTTCATTATGCTTCTAACACTCCTGACTCACAGTCTTGGTCTTATAATTTCCTTCATAGGCTACTACCACAACCCATGTGCCTCATTTCTCCTCCATGGTCACTTCATCCAGGGTGTTCCCTGCACTGTATGGGCAGAATATTAGGAGGCTGCTTGCCTTGGTGTCTAGCTACAGCAGTGAAAGCTTGTCTTTAGCCATGGTCTAATTAGCATCCAGGCAGAAGACTGTAATGATCATTATCATAGGCATGATTGTAAGCATGATCAGGTGAGACAGATTATTTCACAACTTAAACAATCAAAGCCCAGATTGTTCAAATTTTTACAGATTGGCCTAATTTGATAAGTTTTTTCTAGACTTTTAAAAGCCATGTCCCTCATGCATCCCTGCTGCAAAATATGGCACTTGGACCTGTTCACAAAAGCCCTCTTAAGAATTTATAATGGAAAGATAATGTACTACTGGTGATCTATTGCTTGGAGACATCCAAAATGTTTCTGCTGCAAAATAGACTAACCAGGCTGAGGCAGAGGATATGGATAATTTAATTCTAGAAGTCATATTTTAATAAAATTATAGACCAGTAGCCTTATAAAGTGTCAGAATACTTCAGCTGTAGGTGGTGTTATTGGTTTTACTTACGGTGCTGAGAAATCTTGCTGTAGTTCTATTCCCATTAAATACCAGCTAGATCACTTTTTCCTGATGTAGTGTCAGTAAAAATTAAAATACTACCTCAGAAATATGACTTTTCAACTGCAATTAGTTGGTTATAGAGATAATGAGATGTCTCATCTTCAACAATGTTTACTTCATCCTTATTACATTAAAGCTGAATTGCAAAATCAAGTAAGCTCCTGATAAAGGATTCAAGGTTTATAGTATGGCTTCTAACTGTGTGTAACACTTTTACTGCTGTACCTAAAGCCAGGTGTAGCACATACCATTCAGATCTGTAGCATATATATAATAGTCATGAATCATTTGTTAGTCTTTATAATCCCTTTATGAATGTTTCCTTTTATGCAATATGTGAACAAACTGAAGACTGGATCATGAGAAAGTTTACATTGCTGCTTTGTCATGGGTTATGTTTGAAGAATTGGATGTGACATGCAATTTTTAAGACCTTTTTAGCAGAATTTTGCGGTTGTTTTCTCCACCTCTTTCTGCTGCTCTCTACTTTTATCTTTTTCTTTCTGTGTCCATTTCACTTACTTTTCATTCCTGTCTCCATATCCCCTTCCCACTCAATTCTAAATGATGCTAGACAGAGGAACAGTGAAGGAGTCTGGAAAGATTTATGTCAATAGACAACTGAGTTTTTGTTTAGATTTGTAATTCTTGGGCCATTCTTTACAAGTTGATCTTGCAGAATCTTAGACAGTCTTTCCCAGATAGGAGTTGCTATTCGACTGGTTTTCAATATAAACTAGAGGACAATTGCTTTTTTTACTCAAGTTAAAAACAGGACTTGGTTATGTTCCCTGATAATGACAGTCACCCTGGAGACAGGCAGCCAGGTGGAATTGAACAGGCATCACCCCTGTCCCCTTTGCATTTGCTGTATCCCCTGTCTTCCCTTCATAGACCTGTGTCCATCTGCATCACTTTCTTTAATCTGTCTTAAATCAGATAAGGTAAAGCAAAATAAGCCAGAAATGGCAGGCTGACTGCCACCTGCTAGTTTCTCTGCAGAAAGCTCTCACATGAAAAACACCAGAGCATTTTCAGAATGGGTCCCTGTTTCCCTGTAGAAGAAAAAGTCTAATTATATTCTTCCACCTATACAGTCAGAGTAACTAACTCAAGGGGGTCATATTCAGGACTTCTGTCAGGATGGCCAAGGTCAGAATTAGGATTTTACTGCTGTCTTTGTAGTAATTATTGTCGTAGAATTGCAGCAAATTTCTGGTGGGAAGATCACTTCCTCTCCAAAAACAGTTCCTTCTGCAGTGACCCGCTCAGCTGTGGAGGGAGATCTGCCAGCTGAAGTTCACAGATTTTACTCATACATGACACAGAGGAATTCTGAGCCCAGTTGTGTGATTGGGCCTGTGGTTTAAAATTAGTAATAAACAAGTAATAGGACACGAGTGAGTTACCACTGAGATAGGGGCTGGAAAGAAAAAAAACACTGAGTGATAACATTTAAGTATATCTCCGAACTACAAAACTGAGAGATGACCCCTTTCCTCTCTCCCACAGAGCCCGACATCTAGTTTTCAGATTCTGGCCTCTGAAACTTCCTGGTCTGATTCTTTGATTTGTTTTTAATAGCAGGGAAAGAGAAAGAATACATGTTCATAGATACAATTTAATTTATACTCAAAGGCACATTTGTTATTTTGCCTATATTTTGAACCAAAAAGCCCAAATGAACATGTATTGCCACCATATGCAGTCCTGGTCACTGGACTCTTCTTAAATCATGGAGAGGAAAATTAAGTGGTTATTGTTGGATTCTCTGCAGTACAATGTGTCCAAAACTGCACTGAGGTGATGTCAGGAAATGCTACATTTTTTCCCAATTATGAAATGAATTATGGGGAGTTAGCTCACCACAGCCAGAATTGTTAAAACAGCTATTTGGCTGATACACTGTTGTCCAGCCAGAAAACACAGGTGCTTTGTTTTTAAGTGGTTTGGTTTTTTTTGTTTTTTTTTTTCAAATGCTGTCTTTCAAGATTATATTGACCATTTCTTCTGCACTCTCTTCAGAATTGAAACTGTAACAGTCCCATATGTTGAGAAATATCTGAAGAATTCAACCTTCTCCTATTTTCTTTTCTAAAAACAGATCAAAGGAAAAGCTACAATGCTCAAACAACCGATAATATCTATGATGACCAGGGCAAATTTCTGTCTAAGTATTTAGAAGAGAGAACAGTGCTATTTAATAGTTTTTAACTATTCCGCTCTTTTTAGTGGGACATGTGAGGTGTATTTCCTCCAATTTGACTCACAAGCTCCTTAAATGGGTGACATTAGTTTGTCTAAGCACTCTCAGCCATGTTCAGGCCACTGTAATTCCAGAGAACGAGAGCTCAAGTTAGAGTTATGGCAGAGATGAACTATGAAGTCAGTGCTCATTCAGATGGTTTCAGATCAGCAAATTCAACCAGTTTCCTAAAAAATGTTGTGCATACTCATTAAGTTGATTCAGATCTCCAGAATTTCTTGTTATTTTTTGGTTTAAGTTTTAAAAAATTCCATTTTCATTTTTCATTAGCTTTAAATCATCCTTAAATGAGACAGCTGGGTTAGGTTGATCCATTTTAGGAATTTGGTTATCTCATCCAGCTATGTCATCCTGAATCACATATTAGTAAAATATTCAGGGATTTAAATTATTTTGTTTTTGACAGGGATGCAAATATCTCCTTGTGTCTCCCTAGGTAAGGAGCGTTGGGCCAAGTCCTCTGCTGGTATAAATCAGCACTGATTAGAATTTGTTCTATGTCTCTGATCTGTAGCACCATCTCCCTTCTTATTATCAGTCATGCCAAATATCAGAAGAAGAACGCAGACAGGAAGGTTGTTATGTCTGCTAGCAGATGGTGACTGCTGAGGATGTAGGCTACAGTCTGAGATGCCATTCTCCTGCCTCACAGGGAATAAGAGATTCTGATGCCTACAGATACAATAAAGGAAAGACAAAACCTCCAGCTTCAGCACTCTTCTACCCTTTCTTTATTCTCTATTTACGACATGTGAAGGTCTCTCAGAAAAAAGTCCTATGACCCATAAGTGCTCCTCCAAAGAAAATCCTGTCCTTCTTGCTGAATAATGCATAGGACTAAATTCCACTGCACCTGTGGAGGAGACAGTGTCCTGGTCAATTAAGAGATACTGGGTTGAGGTAGGCTGGTTTTGGTTGCAGCCTTCTGCAGCTTTGCTTTAAAAAAGCAGTGAATTGTCTGGTTAGTTTTTACCCTTGTTTTAATTTTATTTTTCATCTTTCGGTGACTCCAAGTGGGCTGTATACTTTCCTAAAACTGTGCCATTAATAGAAGTAACATGTAAAAGTTCTAGTCATCCCCTCTCCATCTACCTAAAGCTTCCTGATTCCCATTTTACTCTGTGTAAGTGGCAACCTCCATCACACTTGCCCCAACTCTTCCATTCCATTATAGTGAGAAACATGTTGAGTCCAGCGCCAGCCATCTAGACAACAAAAAATAAGTGTGGAGAGGAGGCACCTTCTTATCTAAATTGCACACTAACACTAAAATCCGGATCTTAATAACAGCTGTGAGAGGTGAGAGCCTGAAGTCTGGGGTGTAAAGCTGGGAATTTGTAAAAGCAATGAACACATTTGATCTCAGCTTGTACATACATACAGGGTATTTTTTCTTACCTACCCCAAACAGAAAAACAGCATCCTCTCCTTTCAAGATAGGGACCTAGGTATCTGAATCTTACCTCCTTGTATTTTCCCTGTTCTGAACAGGCTGTGTCTTCTTCTAACCAACTAATACTGCAGTCTTTTGTGGAGTGAACTAAAATTGGAGATTTTTCAGATCCATCCCTGAAATGATGATAGCTGACATAGATAGTCATTGGCAATGTTCCTCAAGGGGGCATTCTAATACATTATTTATACTGTTCATGTAAGATAAGAGAAAGCCATCAGGGTGTTGGTTCAAATACTCCAAACTCTGGTTTAAATTCAGAGTAATTTATTTTTCTACAAACAGTGTAAATTAGTAGGAAAAAAACCCTGAAAAATGTAAATCTTTCAATAAAATACATCTAAGTCTGTACAAACCCTGAAATCAAAGCCCAAATATTGAAATCGTGTTAGCAGAATTGGACTCTTTTCAGATTTTGTGAAAAAGAAAAACTGTGTGAGTTACTGGAACATAGATGCACCCCTAATGAGACTGAGTTGATCACAGATAAGAAAACAAATTAATATTATGACATTATCTGTGGAGTGTACAGAAGAATATTGCTAAAGTGCAGATTACAGTTTATTTATTTTAATTTAGTAGAATGTCCATGTCTAAAAGGAGATAAAAAATACATTTGGAATGAGAACAAAGCAGAAAAAATAAGGGATGAAATTAAATCCAAGAAAACCAGGAAAACTTCAGACTATGTGGGATTCCAGAAAATTTTTTATTAGGTTTACAAGTTGGTGCTAATGGCTATTTTTAGACAAGTAAGCAAATCAGATTGGCTGATGCATCTTTACAAGCTAAAATAAGAAAAATCTTCTTAAAATAATTCTAAATACTGGAGATACATGAGAGGTATTTACTTAAGCAAATATCCAGTGTCATTAATAAATGCAGACTCCAACCTATTGGCAGATAATCTCACAGTTTTGAAATGGTCCCCAGGAGCTTTATTCATCTCAACCAAACAGAATTAACTGATAGTAGATTGTTCTGTAATACTGTGAAACATGTAAAAAAAAATACGGCATAACCCATAACTATATACATAACCATATTATGGTTTGTAACCCATAATATATGAGTACATAACCCATAACCCATACATAAAATGGCTGAAGAGGCATTTGAATGAGTCAGTTTAAAGTTTGTCTTCTACATTTTACAGTGGATACAACATCTTATGGTGACTGGTTTCTCACAAGAGCTTCTTTCATAGGATTGGACTTCTATATAACAAGCATATTCATTTGTATCTGCAAAGGGAATAACACTGAACCCTTTAGTCCCTACAGTAGAACATGCCAAAAATATAATTTCCTCATTATCTTATTTTATATAGCCATCTTTTACACATGCATAAAATTATTGACTACAGGAAATTAGCAATGCACTTATAGCTTTGATATAAAAAAGTGAATGTTAATTTACAGGGTGAGCATAGGCTAACCACTTAAGAAAGTAGAACTGTAGAACCAGCACTGGCTGGTTACAAATTAATTGGGCTGATTTAGTCATTTTAGCAGTCCCCAGGACTTAAATGTATGGATTTCGGCTTAGCTTGAAGCATCAAAAATGATAAATATTTACTGAACTAAGTTGTTTTTAAGTGACTGCAATAAAACTAATAGGATCTGTTAAGGCAAAAGGTATCATGAGGTAAATACTTCTTGGAGAGGTGAAGTCCCTCTTTCCATTTATGGGACTGATTACATTTTGCACTAGTTCTGCTCCTGGCTAATTTATATTATCCTGAGTAAGCTAAAATCAAATCTCCTTTCATACCTCTTTACAAGTTCTGCACTACTATATGGGGAAGGTTACACTGGAGAAAAACTGACCAGAAGCATTGGATATGGCAGGTCCACTGTATGTAGGGTGATTATAAAATGATCCCATGCTAATTTTACAGTAATTTTGTGTTTGCAAATGGTTTGGAAATGAATGTGGACAATCAGTGCCTTTCATATGTGTCCCTTTACGTTTACTTGAAGGGTTCCTAGGAAATAACTTCACAGAAGCTAGCAATACCTTCAGAAAGTCTTCTGGCAACACAGAAGGAGTCCTTAAATTATCCTTGGATGAACAGATATTTTTTTTCTACTAAAATTTCTAGTCATTTGGAAAAAATGAGCCAGAAGTCATTTGGATCTCCTGCACTACCAATTCTCAGCCATTCTCGCATTGGCAGTCAGGCTCAGGGACGACTCTGCTGTGAGGAACACCAGGACCAGAGCAGAACCAGCCTTAGAATTAAGCAGCTGCAAATGGACATAGCACTTGTACTTGCAGCTTTGATGCAATACACCAGACAAGAAGCCTGAAACTGCCACTGGATAGAAAAAAACAAAACCCAACTTGTCTTTCAAAAAAAAGTTGACTCTTCAGATAGGTTTATGAACTTGGTGCAGTTATTTTCTGATAAACTTCTGGTGCGATTTCAAAAGAAATACCTATTAAATAACTGACAAAAGTAGACTTTTTTCAGCAAACACAATCAGTATAACAGAGGACTAAGATCCTTATATTCTTCTGAGAAAGCAGCACTCCTGAAATCTGGAACTACATTGCATCAGACAAACTACCAGCCAGGCTCAGTCATAATTTGCTTTGCTAGAATGCCACAATGAGTGTAGTTAAACAGAATCAACAAAAATAATTCCATATATAAAGATAGGAATTGCACGCAAGTAACCTTCTCTTTCCAACTGGCCTTCTCACATAAGCTGTTTACATACAATTATGAACTTTTTTTTAATTGCAGTCTTTGCTCATTTTAAATGCCACTGTTCTTTTGCACAGTATTTTAGCTTCATCCCTGCTGAAACACATCTGGCATGATAGATGATAGCTGCTTTTGCTTAATGCATGGATGAGGAACTCTATCTTTTCTGAGGCCTTTTAGACACACTGGGCAAATTGCATACGTGTACCACACAGTGTAATGTTACCCAGGAATAGGGAATAAAAGGATCTCATGATTGGGAGTCATATAAAACAACACTGGAGACCAGACCACAGATTCTTCACCCCTGCTTTAATCCAAGAGACACACATTTACCTGACCGGTGAGTAAAGATTTCCACGGACTGTGTTTGGAGCCTGCTCTGTGGCAAGTAACATATAGTACAGTTTCAGAGAGTCATCATCAATGAACCTAAATGGAGAAAGTAGTATACAACAGTCAAAGAGTCTTTTCGGATGCTTTCAGGAGACAGTGTGAGTTATAACTACAGGTTCTTGCAAGAGAGAACTTCACTGTCTCCACTAGAATAACAGTTTTCCAGGCCTGGAAAAATCAGTGTGTGACTTTGTATCTCAGGAGTTGGAACGATTGCTGAGTTGCTCAGGAAAGTTGAAACAATGCTGGTGCTTTTGTTTTATTACATGGGTTTTTCTCTAGACCTGTGTGCCAGAACTAAAAAAGCCTGTATACAACTAGCAGTTAGGAAGGCTGCAGTTGTATTACTCTTTCTGGGCCTTACCATATGATACATTTAGTTTAATGTCAGATCTTCAAAACCAATGCCAACAAAGATAGCTTTTCATAATTAAAAGAGAGCAAATAACACCAGTCATGTCTGCCTAGCTGCCTCTTCATTTCAAAAGTAAGACCGTGTTCAAACTACTTGCAAAATGGTGTAAGATATCTCTGGTTTAGTTCTGTGTGGAAAACATGTCCTAAAAACATAATAACTACATTCAGCAGAGCTTGCAAGACAAGTGCTGAAGGAGATCTAGCATTTAATGAGTGCAGAGAAGAATGAGATGCATTTTAATTGAAGGTATGGAACTATTTGTTGGCTGTGTGTGGTTTTCACAGCTCTGCAAATGTGGCTACTGCTTCAAAATTCACACTGGTAGATTTGCTATTGAGCTCCATGTAGAAACCACAGCATGATGTAACACTGCATGACTTGACTGGGAGCTGAACACAATGGACTAATTGCTAAAAGCATGTGAGAAGAGCTCCAAAACTAGGAGACCAGCTACAGATGTTTGACTTGAAATGTTTGATGCTTTTGCTTTACATTTCTTTAACAAATATGAAGTTACCTTAGGAAAAAATACTTTCAGGAAGAATAACCTAGAACCGGTAAAACAGAAGGGAAATTCAGAAGCAGGTTTTTTAAGCTAAAACATTGGACAACTGACATAGTAACAAGACCCAAAGACTTCATAGCCACATCTACAGACTAACCCATTTACAGCTGTGAAGGCACTCAGGCTACTGAGATGAAAAATGTGACAGTGTTTGCTCTACTTGCAAAAAGCTGAAATAACGATGAGAGAAGTCTCCCTCTGGTATATCTCTGTATACGATACCTCAGTTTTGCAATTATTATAGAATGAACCAAAGAATTCTATCTCTCTGCCTGTGCTGAAGAAATCATTATGAAGAGTAAAAGAATGAAAAGGGAGGTTAAAAGAAGTAAAGTCTGAGGGAAAGGGAAGGCCTGACTTCAGTCTCATGGGATTTTTTTATCTTGCCCCTGAATCTGTCACCACAGATTATGTGGTTTAGGAACCCAATCAGAGCAAATTGTCACTTCCCTCCTACCCACATGTTGGTGTCCTTTGCCTAGAAAGGAAAGGCGGGTGCCTGTCTGCGCCTTGTCCCAATACAGATTTTGTGTACAATTACATCATGCACCCAAACTGAAGAACACAGGAGTGCTCTAAGAGCCTCTGCTGGACATAGGCATTGAGTTCATTGGAAACAAGAAAAGTTTCCCTTTTTTTTTTTTTTAAATATCCCGGAGCATGCAATTTAGGCAAATGTTCATTTCATTTTATTTAATATTAACCAAACTAAAAATTCATCCAAACTAGTTATCAGGCGTGATTGTTCCCACATGCTTGAGACATCCTATTGAGGTAGAAGGAATTTCCTTCTGAAGGTTGTCACTCCTTTCCACGGACTCGAAGGGTACTTTGAAGGCTCTCTGAAAATAGACACCTCACTTTAGATAGCCAAAATAAAACCTACCCATGACAGTTGAGACACAGACCAGTGAATCCAATAGAAAGATTCATGAAAACAAATAAAGTCAGCAGGACTGCTTAAATTTAACCATCTGGCATAAGTTTTCCTGGTTAATTTTAAAGACAAGGCTGTTCAGCACCTTGCAGAACCATTACTTGTTTTACACCTAAATCATACATTAAAATGTAAGTACATGAATATTTATGTGCTGAAGAAAGATCAGGTCATAAAGACTTAGGAGAAGATGTGCTGGAGCCCAGCTGTCAGAAACTCCTGCCGAGCTAACCATCTGTCTGTAATCACACTTCTATCAGATTTCTGTCTGTAATTACACATCTGACAATGGCCCCCTCGTCCTGAATGCAGACTTCAAAGAATTCAGGTTTTCTCCTGAAAAATCTGATCTTTCCTCTGCTTCCTCCTTCTCCCCTTTTCCCCTTCCCATGTAACTCTACGTACCTTGATTAGTTCTGCTTTTTTTCTTATTTGGGATGATTACACTGACATCATACAAATGGAGAATCTGTATTTATTCTGAGGAAAGAAAAGTCTTTTGAAGATGCCAAGACATCATTTATTGGTCAGGTGACATTTTCATGGACCAAATTGGACTTGCCTTCTGCTTACAAACAAACTGCTATGAAAGCAATTGTCTGTATACTGAATGTCAGATTTTAAGCAGTTCTCTAGGATTCTGTTACATTTTACTATTGCTTTATGGGTTCTCAGATTCACTTAGGCAGAAATGTGAAGGTACTAAATTAGTGCAACATAAAGGTGATCTAGGATGTGTACAGTTGTTAGTAATTAATGTAATATATACCATTTCAGTGGTGACAGAGGGTTATGCCTTATATGATTAGTATTAAGGGGAAGCATGGACAGTAATCAAATAAAATCCAACATATGCTGATTTATTGTTACTTAAAATATACACTGTTTGGAGACAGGACCTTCCAGAGCCTTTTTCTTTTCCACCTGGTAATCTCCACCTTGCTCAGTCAGAGTAGGATACATGTCTCTCCAGTATATCATTAATACGGCTGCCAGGGCCACAGAAAAGAGCTGAGCTTGCAGCATCCACCATGTTTTCTCATTCTCTTGCCCAGTAGTAAGGAAGTGAGCTCAGGACTCAGTTTCAAGTCTCCTGTAAGACTTCTGCTGGCTTGTCCAACATCTGCTGGCTCTTTAAAAGAAACTGAAATAAACTCTGTTTCCTGAGATTTGTATTGGATTCGTGCTGAGCAATCCCAGTTCTGTGCCTGCGACTTGGATTGATTGCACCTTCCAAGAAACACAAAAAACATCTTTCTTTCCTCTGATCTAGATCCACACTCTTCATTAGCTTCAACCCTCTTTTTTTAATGACCTCCAGTAGCCCATGCATGAAATGGCTACAAACATTATTCTGTCTTCCTCAAGGAATATCTTCAGCTTGGATTCCTCCTTCTCGTTAGGGCCACCTAACATTTCTAAAAGACACTTCAACACTTCTAAAAGAGGTGCTGAGAACCCCAAGAACTGAGAAATAAGGAAAAAAAAATGAAGAAAAATCCCAAAATGTTAAATAGTATCTAGTTCGTGGTTAAAGAGCATCTAGCAGTGAAGCATAAGAAGCCAAATGAAAACTAGAATGGTATAGTATTTTGTTTAGAATAAAAAGCTGGAGGAAGTACAGATCAGAGCTTTAAAGTGTGGTAGTATGCTGAAAAAGAATTCTGTTAGAAAGTTATATAGGCTTCATTCACTCTTGGAAGTGTACAAGTCTACAGTCCCCCTTCGGAGATATGGGGTACAAGTTTATGTTGTGTACAATTGAAAAGGTTCCTGTCCTTCTACTCATTTATTCTAGGGAGAGAAATAGGAAAGAAGATATTATTCCATTCTTTACTTGGAGCTCCTCTTCAGCAATTTGAACAGGGAGGTGCACATGCTTGTTCCAAGTGACTTCTACATTTACCCCACTGATATGTTAAAAAGAAGCTTTTTAGAGCTAGGCACTGAAAAGTCACTGTGGATTGAAAATCTTTTAGCCTCATGTAGGAGGGACACTATATACCCCACTGCTGAATAACAATTTTGTTTTTTCATGATGAAGCTACAAAACCTGTCCCTGATATTGGTGCAAAAAAGAGAAGAAAAGGCTGGTAAAGACACTTTGTATGAGTGATACCACAGCTGTAGCAGGACCTTTCACTTCTTGGAGTACACACCTTTATCCTCCCAGTATCTTCCCCTCTTACAGGATCTGAGGATTACAAAGTAATGTTACAGAAAATGACAGAGACAAGTAAAATCTTAGCTCTAAAAAAGAATATTTTTTTTGAAGAAGACAATGGATCATATCCTGACAATCCTATGTATTAAACATCTCAGAGCGTGGGATTGTCTGGCATAATTATTGATTTAAATAAAGAAGGCATCATTTTGTGTGTGCATGTGGTCATGAGTTACCAAAAGACAAACTTGCTGTCACTCCCCACAGAACAGGGGATATTAATAATCCTATTTATGAATTATCCGTATTGGCTATCTAACACTTCACTGTTTGTTAAACTACCAAAGTGATCACTTTGATCCCAGATGACAGATTTAGGTTTGGGTTGCATCAATCTTTTTTAATCAGAAGGATAGTAAGTGGAATGCTCTTGTTCGAGTACATTTGTCTGGGTGGATAGGATTCATCACATCTGCATTTAGCCACCTGAAAGTTAAGTGTCTAGTCTAAGCTCATCCTCAACACTTTCTCTACACTGAGTGGAGCGAAAGAAGCCCCCTAAGATAGTTGTGGAAGGTAGGTTGGCTGAACCACCTTCTGGAGTTACCTGTGGTTTTGCATTGACTGTAGAAGGAATCTAGATGCCTGGCTACAGCTAGGCACAGCCCTGAAATGGCTAAAGTTAGACATGATAAATTTCATCAATCTCTGCATGAGAGTTCAAATTCATTACTGTTGCTCAGTGAGAGGAGGCTCACCTCATGCTTTGCAGTTTTACCTTATGCCGATTAGCCATTTTGACCCCACTCCTCCTCCCCATAAGAGATACAAACAGACAAAACCCCCAGAAGTGCCTGAGTAGCAGTTTGAATAAAGAGGTATTCAGAATGTAAAGGGCTTTGCACAAATACTCCTTGCAGTATTCACTCAGCTCTTCTGCTGTCTGTGTATACATAAACTGACTACATGAGTCAGTAAACTTTTCCATATTATGTTGTTAACATCCCTCAAGCCTGAAAGGTTGGGCTATCTCTGAAGAGTAAAAACAGCTAAATTTCCATGCTTGTTTTTTGGGTTTTGACACAGAGAGGATTGCCAGCAAATATGTGGTAGTTGTGGTTTTTGTGATGTGGATACTTGGACTGACACACATATTTCATTTTGCTGCTGTACGCTCATTAGATAGCAATAACTTTCTGTCAGTGTTGCACTGTTCTACACACAAAACTGTGACCCGGACCAGGAAGTCTTCACAGTCCTTCACTGATCCCCGGAGTGATGCTGTCTTCCAGTCCATGGTCACTCATCATAGAAAAAAGTTGATCTAGGCACAGAATGGATCTTAAGAAAAAGAAACTGAAAAACTGCATGTGTTTATTTGCAAAAGTGTATGTTTTAATTTAATTGCATTATTTAAATGAGTTGGTTCAAATACTCTATATTCCAACAGTTAGGTCAAGAAAAACGAGCCGTTCTGAAGTGCTCTGGGAGCTATGCTCTTCTTGGAGCAGCTGATTTAATATCTGCAGCTGCTGTAACAAACAGAAAACCAGTCTCCTTTGTAACTTCATTTTACTGTATGTCAAACCTCAACTGCAAATATTTTTTTTTAAATAATCAAGTGCAATCTGATATGCCTGAACAGCAGCACTTTATTGCCACTTTATCAGCCAGAGTTCCTTTGAAGGGATGCTGGTGACCAGGAAAATTAGCCAGATCAAAATGGTTATAATTGTTGGTTTATTTAATCAAGTACTAAAAAAATGCATGTAACTGTATTGCCAGTGATATATTATTAACAAAACATTTTGTTGCTATGCCGTTCTTCCTGCCTTATTGATGGTTCTTTTCTATCTCAAATTAGCAATAAGCCATACAAGCAAATCTTACTTGCATGGGTCAACAAATTTAAAAACATAAGTTGCCTATTTGCTTTATTAAACATAGTAAATCTACTTGGCAGAGACATCTTCCTTGCTTTTATGTATTTCTTGTTGACAGCCTTTTCCAGAGTCTCTCAAAGTCATGGTATTATATTGCAGGTAGGTCGTCACGGGCTTTTGCAAAAGGTTCCGGGCAGCAATGGACATCATGTTTTCACTTCCCCCTGTGATTTGACTGTCATACTGCAGGGTTTCTATTGTAAACATGACAAGGGTAAAAGTGTGTTTATTTCTCTAAAATTTTGAATTATTGGGATATTTGAAAGAAAAATCCGACCACCCTGAGTGCAGTCAGAAACCCCCAAAGCACAGTTCAGGCAGCCTCACCTCCAGCACAGCTATCTAGGCTTCTTCTCTGCATTTTCAAGTCGCATTCTCCTGCACTTCAGAGAAGGGAGAAGGAGGCCATCACAATATAAATGAAAAAAATATTTTTTATTACTCCTGTCGCTGGAAAGTGCCAACAATAACTGATGGATTTACAGAGAAGAAAATCAGGTCCTTGTCCAGAGCAGCCAGCAGTCTGGAGTAGGTGTCTGTATATGCTGGAGATCACAGGCAAGCAAGGTAAGCGAACATTGAATCACGTAAGTGAACACTGAATCACCAAAAGAGGGAGAATTAAATAGTGTAGATCATTAAGTCTGCAGTCTTTAGCTTTACTTTTTTACAGTTAACTGTTAGTTTTGTCTCATTGATTGTTAACAAGTCTGTCTTGAGAACATGCAGGCTGGCATGGGGAAGACCTCTGCTAGGGCTAGGTTTTGAGGAAGGTTTAAGTGTGGAGAATTACTGGTACCTCATGACTTTATAGAAGGATGTCTAAAATCAAAAATGACGAAGAGGAATTAAAGAATAGTTTTCAGACAGGGATCTGGAAAAAATTCTGCCTTAAGGGAAGTGAAAAAAAATCTAACTTAAGGGAAGTTAAAAAATTCTGAACTTATGGAAGCGCTAGTGTAGATTGTCCTGGGAAGTGTGGAATCCCTGTTGTTGAAGGAAATGTTGGGTTAGATGACATCTGGCAGTGATGAGACAAGTCTATCTGATACTGCTTTGAGGAATGATTCTTTTTACGATTCTTTAATAAATACCTTCACAATGATGAAGGGGCCTGAATGTGGGACTGTTTTTAGTCTGGATCTGCTTCAGTCCTGTCTTTGTAATGGAAGAAGTCAGTGAAACTTTTTGTTGTTTTTAATGTTAAAATATTTCTTATTCTAGAGCTGTCAAGGTTTGATTTTAGGAGTTCATATATAAATAAATAAATAAGATCATTTTGGAGATTGATAGATGCACACAATCCAAGAGGCTGCCCACTCTTAAGCAAAAATTTGTGCTGTGTCCAAACATTTGCTCCTATCCACTTTTGAATCTGCTATGACCTACCTTCATATTACTTTGGAAGAGGCATGAGTTAGAAAGTAGGCAGAATGTTTTTCTGACTTCTCTCTGGTATTGCTTTGTTTTTGCCCTACCTAGAGAATGACATTCACATCACGAGTGTCTAGAATTCTGCTCAGTGTTGAGAAAATAGGAAGAATTGGTTCACTGTTCAGATTCATTCTGAAAGTTCATTCTGTATGTTCAGTTGTGCATGTTCATGACTGTCCAAAATCTGCGTGTGATTTCAACCCACTCCTTCTGAGTGGTGCTCATTGCTGAATTTTGAAGCCTGTACAAAGACAACAGAGTAGGCTGTCAATTCTTATTATGATTCATGTCATTCTAACTGATTAATTCAGTGAAACATGGCATAATCACTCTAGGCTGGACATATGTCAGCAAAATGATATTTGTGAAAAACACAGGACAGTCCCAGCTTTACCCTGTTTTGGGGGGGTTGTTTATGAAGGGGGCTGAGGGAGCTTTCCTGCCTTCATTAGTTTCCTGGTCCTCTTTCCCCAAAACAGGAAGAAAATTAGATTCATCACTCTCTCCAGAGTGATAAGTTTAATGAAAAATTATGGTTTCTTGCATATAGTGAATTTGCTTTTAGCTATCTTTACCTTCTTCTTGAGGCAGGTACAGGGCACTCCTTTTCTTTAAGCTAACTTTGAACAGGGATAAAAGCAAAGAGGCCTCAGCAGCCTGCTAGACTCTTTTTCCACATTCGTCTTTCCTTCCTGTCCACAGCTCACACAGGGAAGATGTCAAAGGTGACAGCTACTGGAATTTTGCAATTAAATGTTTGTAACATAGGACCATCTCTTTCATTCCCAAGGTAGAAAATTACCATTTTGTTCCAAATTTCAGGATTCAAAAGGCAATTGTGTAGGAGAAGAATATTGCTGCCTCATTTTTTTTATTTGTTGTTTTACGGTGCAAGGGAGGTTTTTTTTAACACATAGATTTTATTATGAGCTGTGTCCTGTTGGCCTCTGTCTATGGTAGACATCCATCACAACTAAGCACAAGGGTTTAGCATTTGTTTCCTGAGAGAAAAGATGAGTAAAGTGTAGGCTTTACTGATAGGAAAAATATCAAATCATCAGGAGTTACTCTGAACCATTCTTCTACCCCCCTTAGATGTATTTTTTGACTTTTTAAAGAGAAAAAGGTTGGTATGTTAACACTAATGGTAAGCATTTAGAAAAAGAGAGACAAGGGAGAAACCTGTGACTATATGAGAAAAAAAGGTGTGTAAGGGTATTTGAAGTAACATAAAAGGCAGAGTACCAAACTAGGTCTTAGTCAAATAACACCATGAAGCCTTATAAATTTCTTATCTTCAACAGAATAAATGAGAGAAGTGGGTAGATTTTTTGTTCCATATCTTCACTGAAAAAAAATATTATAAAAGTATCCATTGGCTATAAAATTAGAATGAGAATTTAGAGTATGAATTCCTTTCAAAATCTCAGCTAAAGCTTCTTGACATTATATTTTGAGAGGCATGAACCTCAGAGCTGGGAAGTCACTACCCTTCCATTCTGCTTGAAGACTAAAATACCTATTCCGTATTATAGCAACAAAAGTCTTTCAGTACATCTTATGACCAGCCTCTCACTTGGCCCAGGCTGAAACAGATACATCTATTACATCTTGCCATTGTCTCTTTATAAAATGTGCGCAGTAATGTATACAGGGGAACAGAGGAAAGGGAAAGAAAATGGAAAAGGGAAATCCTATCATAAAGAACCCAAGAAAAATACTTGTTGACCTCAGACTAGGCTATCAAACAAATCTTTCAAGGTAAAAGAATCCTGTGGTCTAACAATGTAGTGCATTCAGCCTGCCCAGGATGCTTGAACAATTCTGAAAGAAAAGTTGTCTGACTTCTAGAGGCATCAAGAACTTCAGCAGCTTCCAGTCATTAGATGGATAGAAAAGACTTCAGTCCAGGCCCTTTATTTCCTACACAAGAAATGCAATGGCACTTGCAGGTTAGGATATACAGAGCTGGGCTGTATCACTTCCAAAGGGCATTCAGCCGACAGGGGAAGGACTGTGCACAGTGAGGGACAAGGACACTGATAAAGAGCTCTCTCTTCTTAACAAGAGCCAAGTGGATGGACATTTATGTAAGATATTGGGCCCATATTCAAACTGCCCAACTTTTGACACATAACTGAAACAACTGAACTACAAGCTTAATTACTCTTGTTTAATCTTGATTCTTACCTCTGGAGGCCATTCCATTCACCTAAGGTCTAAATTGCCCTCTAGAGATTTCTGGGTCTTTCTGGGACAGGGAGTTCTGTCTGATTTCTTAGCTTAAGTCTAGGGTTAGGTCCAAAAAGTCCAATCCAGAACCCACAGACATTCACTCTTGCCCATGGAAAATGATCCAGAAATTGCTGTTTTACTCTATATTAAGAGCTATAGAAAGAACGTTTTTTCTCCTTTTCCTCTCCTTTAATTTCTCTCCTTTTAAATTTAGTTTTAAAATGTGACTTTTTTTTTTTTTTAAAAAAAGGACTCTTATAGTGCTTGCTTTGTCAAGTAAGAACCTTAAAACATTTGACAGTCATTTTTCATGTGTATACCACAAACAGCAGACAAACTGTGCTGTGCAGCTGTTAATATATTCAGGGTATGAAACACTGCAATGAATCCTGAACAATTCCTGCTTAGCTTTGTGCTATGTAAACTAAAGCCATGCTTTACTTCTTTCGGAATTTTGTTTTAGCAGGTGTATGTTCCTTATTTGAGTAAAGAACATTTTTCCAATCATTTTTATGATTGCTTCTTTGAAGGTAACTTCCTGGAGATAGTTCTAATTGCAAAGAACAATTCACAGGGTCCTTGTCAATCACTAAAAATTGAAGCTACTGATAGAAAACTGATGTGGTCAGAAGATGAAAGAGCTATTTCTTCATTTTCCTGGGATCTCCAGGGCTTTTGCTTTTCCTTAGCCCCTGGATCCTTGTATTCCTGCTCACATCTCAGGAGTATAATTCTGAGATCGAATTGTTACTTTTTTTCAAAGATAATCTTATTTAAGCAAAAAAGAACCTCTGGGTAATGTTTTCAAAAGCATATCAGTCACTTTGGAGCCTAAAAGGAAGGATGTCAAAGGCTCAAGAGACATAGGAGATACAATTCCCATTAACTTTCAGTGGCTGACAGGTACCTAACTAACATTTGTGCCTTCAGAAATATTGCATTAGTCCCATTTTTAATAGTGTAAGGGACAAAGGCAAAAGTCCACTGGGACATTATGTTTGCATCTTCACCTACACAATGTTCTCTCTTCACAGATGCAAGTATTTTCAGTTTAAACTTCCTAAGGGACTCTAGGTGAACTTGTAGTTTAGCTACTCAGAATCTAGAAGTTTCCAACTAAACCTCTCAGTGACCTCTGCTTTCAAAATTTTAATCTCTGTTTAGGAAATTACTTAGACTAAATTCAATTTTGGAGTTTAACAAATTTTAAAACCTACAAAAATAAATTTTAGTTCTACACCTTAGCCAGTCTTCAGAAGCATTTATGTCTTAACATTTAATCTCAGGGGGAGCTTGTAGGCTTCAAGTTTGGTCAGATTTTGACATACGTTAAGACAGTACAATTTAGCTTTGTGAAAGAAAAAATTACAGGGTTTAAACCCTAGTCTGTTAGGTTTTAGTAGATTTTAAAGCCTAGCAGTTGAACATCATAGATGAAAAGAAATCCAGATTTCAAATACAGGTTTTCCTAACTAATTTCAAACGTTACAATATCTGGTAAGCAACTCTTGTGCTTCCCGCTGAGGTGCTGGGTATTGTGGCAGTAGATCTATCTCACCATCAATGCAATCAGAAAAAACAGAAAACTAAGTTTCAGTGCATGGCAGTGAATGTAATAAAGGAAAGAAGGGATTGATTTATGAAGGAAAATTTTTTAATAAATAGAGCAGGAAGGATGAACTTCATGTAAACCAAAATGGAATCAGGCTGCTGACACTAAAAATAGAAAAGGTCACACGGAAATTTTTTAAGTTTGAAAGAAAGCTGGCAGGTGAGGAAGATTTTGGAATGCTGCATACTCTAGATATGAAGTTATGTGTCCTTGATAAAATATAGAACAGAAGTTGATACAACTGAAGAAGGAAACAGTGAAGAACAGTAAAGTCTCGTTTAAGCAGAGGATATAAAAACAGATAAGCAGGCTGACAAGAAACTTATATGGATTTCAACATATATGCTACAAGTCTAAAAACAGCTGGATGAACTGGAATACTAGATGATAAGTGAAGATATTAAAATAGCAGGTAGTAGACAAAAATTGGTGAAAGCAATGAGACAGTAAAATATTGAGGGTGTAACATCAGGGCTATCCCACCAGTCACTCAGCTCAGAGAGTGACAATGACTGTGACATGCCAAGGGAGACAAAGGAGCCAACTGGGCAAAAAGCACAGTAATAACTGGAGAATTCATTTATGCCCATGTATACTGAGTAAATAACTTGAAAGGTTACAGTGCAGAGACTGAATTCTTTTTTGCCCTCCTAGACAACCTAGTTAGCAATTCATAAGAGAAAAGGCAACTCTTGATGTAGTCCTAAGGAGTGCAACGGGGACTTATGAAGAACCTGCAGGGTAGGAGGGATAACAACATTTTTTAATTCAGGATCCTTGTAACAGCAAGAGTCAAAGTATGCTACCATCTTCAGTAGCATTTCATTTCATTAAATTGAGAGCACTTTTAAAAATAAAATTGAAACTCTAATCTAAGAGGGTAAAATGTTTGCATGTGGCATGGAGATTGTTTACTGGCATCATATTATAATGTCAAGGTGAATGAATAGTATCAGTCCAAAAAGACTTTTAAACAGTCACACAAAAAAGCCCAACCAACCCTCCCCCCAAAAAAAATCATCATATTTAAGCAATAGAGGAGAATATTAAAAATTTAAAGATAGTAGTTGGTCCTTCAAAAAGTAGAAGCTGTGTTCAGGTAAGGAAAATCTTAAAGAGTATATAAAATTCAAGTTAAGCAAGTTAACTGTAAAGCCATAATAAAACAGGCCAGATAATATTCTGAGGAATCACTAGCTGAGTGGATAATAACTACTAATAAAAACTTTTTCAAAGGCAGGAAGCCTGTCAGACTCTGCCAAATAGGTGATCACAATTTAAAGGAAGCACCTGAAAATGATACAGCTATGGCAAAGTTGCTAAATGAGTTATTGTATTGATATTCATCACAAAGAGCCTTAGGGAGAATCCACACCACCTTTCTTCAGAAGTGAAGAGTTTGAGGCACTGTATCAAATTGACATGTCAGCAGAAGAGGTTTCAAACAAATCTATCCAATAAACAGGAACAAATCACCAGAACCAGATGTTCCAAAGGAACTAAGATTTGAAGTTGCTGAACTATGAGATGTGCTATTTAGCTATGTCATCTGTTAAGTTCAACCAATACCAAACTAAATTAAAGGAACTAAAGCTGGCCAATATACTTCAATTTTTAGGGGGGGTTTAGTAAAGATTTGAACATCTGTTCTTTCCGTACCAGAAAAATGGTATAAAAATATAAAAATATTTAATTAAAATATTAGAAGCAATTAGAAGTGGCTTTAACACACCTTTTGCAGAAAAATTGTGCCTCTCTAGGCCATTGAAGATTTTTGCAGGACCTCATCTTAGAAAAGCACTGATGGTTTATACAGCTTCAATGGATTTCCAAAAAGTCTTTGACAAAGCTCCTCAACAGAAATTATTGTAAGTGCCATTGGGGGAAGGTCATTCCATGAATAAAAAAGTAGTTAGCAATCAGGGGACAAAGGTATGAGCAAATAGTTCGTCTTCACTACCTTCAGAGTCTCTAGGGAGTTGTACTAAAAAGAGGAGAAAAGAAGGCTCTCCTGCCACCACTTGATAAAGTAACTGTGCACTAAAAATGGCACTGAAAAGAGAAATCTTGGGCCCATTTTGCTTAGTTCCCTGAAGACATCGGTTGCATGCATAAGACTGTTCAAAAAAAGAAAATACATGTTGGGAAAGAAAGCAAGAATAAAGTAGGAAAACAACATTATGCTACTATATTACCATTTTGTGCCAAAAAAAATCAGTATTGTTTACCGTTCTGCAAAGCCTTTTCTAAACATTTATGAAAGAACTAGAAGAGGCACAAGGATACAACATTGGTAATCAGAGGTAGAGAAAGACTTCTATACATGCAGAGATTGCACAGATTAGGAATTTTAGACCCAGAAAAGAACAATTCATGGAGGATGGAGTAGAGGGTGGTGAAAGGAGAGAATAACTAGAAACAGTAACTCAGTCATTTACACCTATCTCAAGAATAAGGAATCACCAGATGAAATTCTCAGATAGCAGATTTCAAACAAACAAGCAGAATATAAAGCATGCAATTTCAGCATACAGCTCATTGACCAAGGACACATTAAGTACCAAAAGTCTAAATGGCTTCAAAAAGCATTTACAGAAAGTCTATGATGAAAAGATGTGGCTCAGAAATTCCCCAAAGCACAGATTTCCAAAAGCAATACTCCCATGAACAGTATCTCCCCATATTCACGCATTGTTCTATCATTTTCTACATCATTTAACTTTGGCCATGGGCTTAGTGACACCATTGATTAACGCAATGTCCTTATGCTTTTTCTGAGGGATCTCCACACACAAGAGCTGAGTTACATATTCTTCATGTCCTTATGTCTTTCAGGTGACACTTTCTCACTAGTGACATTCTATGCCACTAATAAATCCACACTGGGCTTATATAGTATCTTGATGGAAGACAAAAAAAAGGTCTCCAAAGTTACTGGCTGCATTTTCAAAAAGGAAATTGATGCTTCCATTATAAGTTTGTCTTACAAATTCTTTGGAGCAATGGTTGCTTTCTATTGCTTTCTGCTTCTTTCATGTAGGGGGGCTAATTCTGAGAAACAAGAAGGCACCAACGTAATTCCTCAAGGTTCAGAGGAGAGATGTCTCTGCTCTTCCTGCTCCTAAATAGCTGTGCAGTTATCAGTACAGATCTCCAGGCCTTAGATCAGAACTGTCTGTCTTCCTGTGTTGTGGCCATACTGCTCAGTGACTCCAGATGTTGCTGCAGATGCAGAAATACATAGAGAAAAATCTAAAATCAGACACTGTTGAGCATTAGGTTTTGTAAATCTAACATGAGCTTTTCTTCTTTTAACCAATCTAATCTGCCTCCAGGGGAGTATATTATTCTGTTTTACTTTTGGCCTTCTTTCGCTGGCTGACCTCCCCCTAATTAAGCCAACCCATTGGAGGGCCAGCATCTTACGGCTTCTAAGACATGCACGTCCAGAAAGTCATGTGTCTTTTCTCCTTGATCTGACCTTAAAATGAAAAGAAAAGGATTAAAAACAAGCAAATGACTCTCCTAAGAGAGAAGGGAGAAAATCCAGCTGCTGGCAGGCACACAGCAGCAGCAGAGCAGGAGCACGCTCCCCCTCGCCTTCATCCTGGGCCCCTGAGTGAACACTCAGGGTGGTCCCCGGGGAGCTTGCATGGACACCACAGTCCTCCCGGCATGAGCTCACTGTTGCTCCCACAGGACTGACTGCAGAAGCACAGCAACGGCATTGTGATGTTACGTGAATAACTGTTACGTTACCTGATGGTGATTTTTATGACTGTGTCAAAAAATACCGGAGAGAAACAGTTCAAATAATTTAATTAAGCCATGCAGCACTGAGAACAGCTGAAATTACAGGACACCAGGTTTCATATTGGCACTCCTGCCAACATGTGTTAGAGAGAAAGTATTTATTGCTACCTCCATACAAAGAAAAGTCCAAATACAGATACAGTAATTTTGGCTTAAATTGTCTTCTTTGATTGACTTGTTTAAGTTGAGGAAGTGATACTAAATCTACAAGCCAAACTTACTGGAAGTTTTTGCCAGTACCATGGTCTGGGTATATCCATATTTGAGTGTGGATTCAGCCTGAATTTTTTTCTGTCAAATAGGCCTTTGATACTGTACTTTTAATCAAATCTTTCAGAAAAGACAAACACGCAAAAACCCCTCATTTCATGTAGATGCACCTGCTTCAATGACTGCTGACTTTGTTCCATTATTTTATTCCTACACTTATCTTTATTGCAACGATGAAATAATTCTTGCAAAGCAAAGTACATTGACTACGTATTTACAGTACATAAAACCACTGAGACATTTACCTACTGATTATCCCAAGCATATACTTCAATACTTCTCTAAATACAACAGACAGAGATAGAATATATCTTTTACTTGAAATAAGACATCCAATGTTTCAGACTGTTTCAAAACTATATTTCTTCTCCAGCAACAGCGTGCTTTTGTGCCAACTCCTAAATAACCATAAATTTCTTTTTTATAAACCTTAATGAATACTTGGCCAAGATGCTGTAACTATTGGCTTCTACCTTTGAGCAGAAATGGAAAAAAGTGTACACTGAGTAAAATGGAAAAAAGATCACATCAAGCCCAATGTTGCATTTTGCATTTAATGTGAAGGAAGCCTTGTTTTCATGGTGTTGCAGTTTTCAGTGTTTTTAATCTTAAAGTGGCTAATCAATTTAAGGTAAGTGGCAGGCATTTGGCCTAGTTCCCAGGCCTGCTTTCCTCTGAGAAAAGAAAGGATTCAGTCAGACACACAGACAAGGGGCATCATCGGTGGCTCTCACATTCCAAGCATTTTAGCACAGATTAAGTTGGAATGGTTTTACTGTTTACAGAAATCTCCTAGGTGTTGCATTTTATCCCCCTCTGGCTGTGGTTATCCAGGTTGAGCTTCTCAGGTCAGGACCTCCGTAAGAAAAATGGCTTGTAGAGCCTTGAAGGGAAATACACAGCACAGGTCAAGGCTCCTTATTAAAATGCAATTTCAGCAGCTTATTGCAAAATTTAAGTCCCCAGACAACAGGTAATTTACCAGTGAACTTTCTTCCTAAAGCTTGTAGCAAGGCAAGAGCTGTTTTACGTGCATTCCAGAGGAAAAAGCTAAGATAATCTTCTTAACAAGGACAAAACCTCAGCACTTTGTATGTTTGGAAATAACCAGCAGATAATCAAGTGTTATTTTTAGCCCTTTTTTTTCCTTTTAGGTGCAATAAAGTAGAGATTTCAGCATCTAATAACAAATTCAAATTTAGCTTTATTCTGTAATTGTGAAAATTTAATAGGTCCTTTTAAGAGCTTGTGTCTTCAAACAATAACTTTTTATAAATATAAGTTATACATTTTAATATAGTCATCCATTTTGCAGACACTCAGGGCCAGATTTTTGGAGATATTAGTGTGACAAATTAGCTCAGGCTTCCCGGAATTGCACATGCACAAAGGGCACTGTGTGGGAGAGTTCGCACTATTCACATTCATAGGAGTTATCAGATGTGCAACTGTTTGCAGTATTGGGATCAGAGGTACAAGAGTGAGGATGTGACAGTTGTTGGCTGTTTTCTTACTGATAGCTTTATAGTTTAAAAAAGCTTCCTTACCTCCTCCCCTTTTTTTAAAGTTAGTTAAGCCTTTAAAAATAAATTGAAATGCCCAGTATTTTCTGCCCAAAAGTGAACTGGTGGTTTTGGAATTTAAGCAGAATCACAGCATGAAAAAATAGGGGAGTACACTTTTTTTTTACGCATTAAAACATTTTTCAGATATATACTTTAGCCAGTTTATAAACAGCTTCCTTTGAAATTGTCAGTCTTTCCACAGCTTGGGTTTTAATGACCCCTAATAATACATTTGAAGATATTCTGTTCCCTGAATGATATATTGAAGAATAATATTCCAGATGTATACATAAGCGTGCATATGCATGTCAGTGATTTGACTGAACTGAACTGACCCTGCCCGCTGCCTCTGGAGTCCCAGCCTCACAGAAGCACTCTGGGAGGTATCAACACATTGCAACCAGGTGCCAGTGCCTTTCTGGAAAGCACCATTACATAGTCAAAGCCTCCATCATTAATGCCTTTTTTTCCTCAGTTCAGTCTTTAAAAAGCAAGGGGTGAATTCAATGGGGAAATTTGCTTGTTTAATCAAGCAAGTTAAATAAAGAGGGGATACACTTGTAGTCTTTAACTAGGAGATAATGAAGTGGTGATGCAATGAGAGTTTGTGAAGGCTCAGATAGCCATCAAGAGCAGGGTAGTACTGAGGGTAACGAGGATCTGCGTACAGTCCACACACACCGAGAGGCAGAGAAGGAGTTAACGGCAGCCCCTAGGAAGGGCAGGAAGCCGACCAGCTGTATGCAATTGCAGCTGCTGCTATAAAAAGTCTTTGCCTTAGAGGGTAGGGAGTCACATTAGAAGGGAGGGATATTTTTCTGGTGAGCTTAGTTCAGTTTTGAAGGGAAGGAAGTGGGTTCCTGATGGTTGGGCCTAGGGGTCTCTGAAGTTTGGAAGACCTTAGAAGTATCTGGTGGGTAGAGTGAATTTGTCCCTGGTCAATGGCCCTTGCTTGCTCTTGAAGTTGTCTAGCAAATGTATGTCTTAAATTTTCTTCAGAAAGCTGTTTCTGTAAAGCTCTATGTTCCTGTTTAGCAGGAAATTGTTGAATACTGTAAAAGATAACACTGTATCTTGTATTGATTTTTCTGTCTACTGCTGTGCAGAAGCCTAGTGCTGACCCTTCTACAAGGGGAGATTGTTTTCTTATGGGACTGCTCTTATGAGATCTGTGAAAAAGAACTAGGTCTAGGTAGGTCAGGAAGGGGTGTGAGATGCTGACTATGTAAATTTGTAGCAATTCTCTTGTAGAACAAGGCTACCCTTAATAGATGGCTCAGCTGTAAAGGGAAGGAAGCATCTTCCTGACAATCCTTGAGGAAATTACTTAACCCTTAAGGGGAAGAGACCAGAGGAAAAGGGCTGCTTTATATAGCCCTATGCATAGAGATGTTTAAAGAGCAAGTTTTTGACTTGACATTGGTTTATTGCACATGTTGCTGTCCTCTTTCTCCTCCCAGCATTTGTATAAATTCTTCTGTGAGAGATAACCTCAGCTGAATGTGTCCTAGTAGTACAAATAGATTCTTTTTTTACCCCAGTAAAATATATTAGCATGTTATCAGAAACTATAGGTGAGATTCTTTCATCTTTGTTTTTAAGGTGAAGGCATACATGCAGGTCAAGCAAAAAGAACAGCCATAGGTAAATAAAAATAATATCTAACCATGATGCTACAGTTCAGTTGCTGGAAGACTGCAGGTATAGCACATGGCACACAAACCCCTTAGCCGTTCTTGGACACCAGCTTTCCTCTGCTGGCTCTACAGGCTGGCTGGCTCTTACTTTCCTTTGGCTAGTCCGTGGAAAACAGAGAGGGTTTTATTAACCAAGATTGCACTGCTTGGGAATGGTTTGTAGCTTGCCAAACTAATCACAGCAAAGTGTCACAAGATTAGATTTGTCCTGGCTGACTAATCCAGGCTCCTGTGAGACAGAAGGCAAAAAGTAGCAGAAAAGGAGTAGGACAAATAAGATCTAAATGGGAGCTAGGACTAGTTCTGCTGCAGGGTGCAAAAGAAATAGTGAGTCTGATTCCCATTTGTATGTGAGATCCTCTGATACCAGTAGATGAGAGTATAATGGAGTTCAGCACAAACAAGATGCTGATGTTTGCCTCTCAAATTGCTTGCATTGTAAGTGGTCGTGTCAGACACAGCTTTCCCAGAGACAGCTAAAGAAGTCTGAGCTCTTTTCTCTTCCGCCACATACAATTGATCAGCAGGTCATTGTACCTCTAGTGTCACGTGAAATAGCTATGGCTGAACCTGTTTGCACCAAGGTGCGGTATAAAGGTAAACCCAACTCCCTACTTGTGGTGTGCAGGGGAAGTCCCAATTTTACAGGCACCATGAACTGCATGTGGTGTGGTAGCCATTATTTAAGGAGATGGAAGTCAGCGGCTGGCTGACAGTTTTGGTTCCTTCCTTCTAGCCCAGGTCTTCAGACGGGGCCCATTCAAAAGAGGTTTTTGAAGAAGGCTTCTCTGTTTGTTTGCTCAGGGTTTGTCTACATAAAGCTCTGCTATGCCTAAATGACTCTGACCCTTGTGTAGTACAAGCCTGTAACCAAGAGGTCATGGATAGGAAGACATTGCTAATCAGTGAAACTGCTACACACCCCACATGAATACTCTTTATCTACCCCATATATAAAGTAAAATATGACTTAATATATTTTCTTAATATTGTTGTGTTCAATCATTAGTTCAATTCTGGGCATACAAAGAATTGTTCTAGTTAAACTTATTCCTGTCCAAATGGCAAGAATATGAGGGAAAAAATAATTTTGCCCTTCATTCACATCCTACTTTCATCCAAATTAACATTCAGCTGTGGACACCCTTGAGAAACTCTGCCTAGCATTCCTGTATTATGGAATAATTGCACTTGATAAATGAGGTAGGAGGGGAGGTCTAAACTCTCTTAAAATGGTTTGTGTTGTTGGGATTTTTATTATTTACCCAAGCAGGCTATGCTGAGGCATCATGCTGTCTCTTGCAGACTGAATCTGAAGATATAGGCTTGGAGAATGATATCAACAAAACAAACATTAGGTCAGACAGATGCTTTAATGGTTTAGTTGACAGAATACCAAAAGAATAGCAGCCAAAAGACCTTCGTTTAATCCCCAGTTAGGTCATTTATTATTATTTATTTCTTACCACAGCATCATGATTAAAGAGGAGACTCATCATTTGGCTTATAGAGTTCAGACACTCATTTGAAGAAAGCCAAAAAATGAGATTGTTGATTGCTAATAACTGAGCTAATCTCCCAAGCTGTTGGCATGACAGGCAGTATTCTTTTGACTTTAGCCAAAATTTTCAGCAGGGAAATCCTAGGAAAGTTCTCTTTCCTCTGAGAGCTTGGTAGGAGCAATGCTCTGTGGACATCTGGATTGCAATCGTTAAATCAGAAGGTCACTTACATCTTTACCAAGCTCCTGTATTATTTCAAATTAGTGTGTGGCGGCATCCCCCTCAAAGGTAAACTTGAATATAATACACTGTGTTTGAAATCTATACCCATGTACTTGTTTAATAACCTAAAAAAAATATTTTAACAATTGCATTCACTCTCACAAAGTCTCTGTGATTGGTTACAAGTAATTATATCCATATTAAAACCTACATTTTGGAACATAGGTACCTCTTACAGGCAGTTTTCCATTAAGTTTCTTTTAAGGCTATGAAGCCTGACATTTCTCATGCTCCAGGTCACAACACACACTTTCACAGGAATCTATAAAATATATGAATAAGATTGCTTTTAGAAACATACGTTGATTTTTCTGAGTATATAATGGTTAATTTTTTTTTAAAAAAAGGTCTTTTACTAGAAGGAGCTTTGAGTGAATAGCAGGAAGTTCTTCAAATGTTCAGATGCTTGAAAGTAAATCAAATAGGCCAGGATATTTGTTAATTAACTTCCCCACCAAAAAGCTGAGAGAGTAACTGTGGAATTCAGATGTTAGCTTTGCTTTACTGTAACCATACCACACATTGCATCAACTTTTCCAGACAAAATTTAGAAGCCAAATTTTAAGACTCATGCACTTAGCTAATTCGTTCAATGAAGAATTTCCAAGTAATTTTTTAATCTATAAAAAATGACAATTAAGTTCCCTAGAGTATTCATAGAATATTGTGTAGATCCTGCCTCTTTTTGTAGGTCCTGTATTCTTTTTGTGTGTGTGTGTGTGGTTTGGGGGGTGTTTTGTTGTTGTTTCTTACAGATGAGTTTTTACAGGTTTCAGGCCTCTGGTTTAATACAAAATCAGGGGAGGGAGGAGAGAAAGAAAGAAAGAAAGAGAAAAAGAAAAAAGGAAGGATAAAAAGGAAAGTACTGTGGCATGCAATTGTTAAGGTATCTGATAAGATGAGCCCCACTTTTTCAACAATTTTATTTAATGAGTCCAATTCATCCTGTATCTAGTTCAATTGACATTAGCTAGGAAGTTCACAAAGGATTAAGTTACTATTGAGTGCCATAAAGTGACCTTGCTAAAGTTCTTTTACAGACCAGTTTAATAATATTTCCTTACTGTTTATGCAGCAAACAGAATGTTATCTTTATGTTCACAGTTCTTGGAAGAAGGCAGCTAGCTTCTCGTTTGTTCCCACAATTATCTGCAATAAATTACAGATGCAACTGAGGGCATCTGAGTATTTATCTGAGTCAGTGGTAGATGCCTGAATCTAGAAATTACAGTTATTTCTTTCTTTCTTTCTTTTTTTCCCCCCTTCCTTCATTTTGACCATACTCTAATAATAGCAAAACTCAGAAAACATTGGCAAATATTTTTAATGTTTTATGAATCAGTTAATTTGTGGAAAATTTAAAAATAGGTTCTTCATAGTTTTTCCTAGCCTAACATATTGCAGATTTGTACAATGTACTCAGTAGCCTGCTGGTGAACAAACTGAATCATAACTGAAAATTTCAGAATTGTCATGTGCAGTTTTTCCTGTAAGTGACGTTTTACTGATTTTTTGAAAATGGATCATCTGTTGTGCAGTGTTGGGATTTATCTAGCCGTTTGATCTTGGTCAGACAGTCTTGAAAGGAAATGGAGCAAAACCAAAAAGCCAGGAAGTGATGGGGAGTATAGATGAGCAAAATCTTCACTTCAGGAATGCAGGTAGAAAGATTTAGGACAGCCTGTTAGCTTAAAGACTCCATGACACTGTCCATAAAAGCATGGGTTAATCATTTAGCCTCATATTATTGCATTCTACCTGTCTAAATCTCACTGTCACATCAACTAAGTATTTCATTCTTCTCTACTTCCTTTGCTGAAACTTTTATGTAGTGTAGTTGTTGCCTACAAGTGGCTGGCTTTCCCTGGTGGGTGTAGCAATACCTGTTTGCAGCAGGTTCACAAAGCATTCAGGAGTCCTCAAGAATGAAATACTACATGCAATTCAAATGCAAAACCTAGTAATGGGCTTTTGTAATTCTTGTAAGTAAATGCACCTTTTTTTTTTACTTTCTTGCAAAGTAATGCTCTTTGTTTTTCAATCATTTCATGGCACTCTGATGCTTTAAAAGGAGAAAATAGGTTCTTCCCATGACAACAAGTATTTTTAAAATAAGGCATACATTTTTACATTGGAATAGTTAGCCACTGGAAGATATATGCAAAAGAAATAATTGATTCTCCATCTCTTGATGTATCTAAATAAACAATAGAAGCTTTAGTGAAAACTACACTGTAGTCAAACACAAGGTATTACGTTCAGCACAGACTGACATTTAATAGACTGTGATGTAGATAGAGTAAAAAGATATGGCTTGTGCTATGTCAGAGGTCAAAAGAAATCCCTGTGCCTCCTTCAGTCCTTAAAATCCATAATTAAAAGGTGTTAAAGGCCAGTTTTGCACTAACAGAAACAGAGAACAATCAGAATATAGAGGACAGTGGTCCCCATCAGAGCTCAGCTAAAAAGTCAGAATACTGTAACCCTATTTTTACAAGATGTCATAGGATTAATGGTCAAGATATCCACTTACCTCTTATTCAAAAGATACAGCATATTCCCCTTAGTATTGTCCCAGCATTAACCAAGAAAGTAGAGAAGTCCCCACTGAAATATCTGTTTGTCCTTCAGCACCATAGCTTACAATCTTACATTCCAGTGTTATCCTACCTTAATTACAGACCTAGAACATGTCAATGGGTATAAATTAACCAAATTGAGAAGTCAGGTAAAATATTTTATATTAATATCAGAGGAGAAAATTCTAGAATAGAACTATTGCAAAAGCACATGGACTAATAATTTGAGTACATGTCATCCTGGAAGATATTCTGGAGCAACCTAAACAATTTAGGTGATATTACTCGGGTGGGTAAGAATGGGAAATCTTAGGAAATTAAGTTATGAAAAAGCTGAGATTTTAACGGTATAAACAATATACTCTTCAGGATAGAAGTCATATCTGGAATCTTAACTGCTGCATTACTGTTATTGTATTAGTATGCATGTTAAAATTATCTAAGAAGGGTTTTGGGACAACACAACTACCCAGCCTCCTCACAGTCTTGTGGAAACTGCAAAGTGCAAGTAAACATAATATAACCTAACAGGATTTGGGCAGGTTATAAATCTGTAGATAAAAACGACCTGGGAGATGTAATTTACATGGATTTCAAAAAGTTTTGATAAGACATTAATAAGGAAGTCAAATAATCATGGATCATTGGGCAAACAGCTTGTCTGGATTAAAAATTTGTTAAATGATAAAATCAAAGTAGCAATGAACAGGTGCTTTTCAGAGTGATAAAAATAGTAAGATATGCCAGTTGCTGCTGTGGGCAGTGGTGTTATTTGATACACTTAGAACTCCTGCCATGAAAGAGGAAGTAAATTTTCATTTTGAAAAGATGTTATATTCAAAGTTAAACACCAACTGGAGGAATAGGAGATGTGATTGGCTATTTTGAAAGCCTACTGGCTTTCAGAAGGATTTGATAAGACCCAAAAAAGGAAATAAAATAAACTTGGTTTTCCAACCCATTTTTTTCATTGGAACAAGATAAAAATGGGTAAGTATCATGGGGAGTGGAAATTCAGCTGCAATTGCTCATTCAATTCTTGTACCATGGCTGAAAGTGATTGAATAGCAGAGATGAAAACTATTTTTGATTCAACTTATGAGAAAGCATACTTACAAAACATCTTGTGTCTGATGATAAACTCTGATTCTTTGCAAAGAATGAAATAGAATTACAATAAAATGTTTTTTTATTTCTTGTCAGCAATGTTAGCAATGGTCCTTTGGGTGTATAGGGGTACTAAATGCAATACTGTCTTACCTTGTTGTTACAAGTTGTAACAAAACTTGTTCATTGTCCAAGACAGAGCAAAAAACTAGCAAACATACACTCAGTTCTGGTAAGGTGTCCTTTGTGTATCAACTTACCTTTACGGTCCTCTAGCACAGAGTGAAAAGATGGATAACATAGAGGTTAAATGGTCTCAGGTACACGCAGACTTATGAAGATGAATGTGATTTTAATCCTAAAGAAAACAAAACTTGAAAGGCACCTTGACTGAAATATTGAGAATTCTCAGGGATTCCACAGAAACTCACAGCCCATCTGCTGTCCCCAGCTGTGCAATGGTAGACCAGAAAAATGCAAAGGCATTTCTGACAAAGAAAAGGAAATATCTCCTTCAGCAGTGTGCAGTCAGACTGGAATTCAACACTGCAGAAGGTAGTTGCAAAACTGCTGCAGTTGGATTTTAAGAAAGGAATGTTCATTAGTTGTTTATTCATTAGTATTTGTAGCTATACAAGCCAACCCTGTGGTAAGAGTGTGCAAACTTCCTACCTCAGGGCATAGAAAATCAAGACTAAACCTAGTTGGGAAGATTCTTAAACTACTAAATTTAGTGATAGCTTGCAAATCTGTCACTTTCCTGTCTTTAAACCTACTCTTGAGGCCAGGCTGCCTGTGTGAATTGTTGCAGCAGCAGTTCTCAGGGTTCCCCAAGCTGGACTCACTGTGAACCTGACCCGAGCCATGGACACAGTCAGCTGCTCAGTTCTCAGAGCAACACCAAAGAGAAGGAAATGTCTCTGTGAATGGGTATGACAGAGTATGGAGGTGGTAGAGGAAGACTAATAATCATCAAACAGCGCGATGTCTGCTTAATTTACTATTAGCAGCTTTAACATTCAAAGGCTCCTAAGATCATCATAATATATTTCTCTCCTTTTTTTTCTTTCAGTTGTCCAGTCTGAGCTGTTCTCCCAGGTGCTAACTGTTGTCCCCATTTTCATGGCAAAACATATCTCCTCCTCCCAACTTCTAAACCTTCCACCTGTGCCTATGATACACAAATTGAGTTCCCTTTTTCATCAATTATCATCTCCCTATTTTCTGTGCTTTGTTTTCTGTTCACATCCTCTCCATTCCCTGTGCAAGCTCTCTTCAGGCTATTTTCTTCATAGTCTTAAACATCACCATCAAAGGACTTTTCCCACTTTCTCTGTTCAGCATGCCTCACCCCTGGGTATGAAAAAAGTGTATACCTGGTATGGGAAATTACACCTAAGACCTAGTTATCTAGAGCACTTCTTGCACTCCATCTTGTAATAACTCAGAAAAAGGCAAGCCACTTAGTTTATTGCCTGGATGAGAAGATGTCCAGGTGTCTTTTTGCCTTTTCATCAGTTCTGCATCTGTAGGCTGATACTTCCTACCATGAACTTCATTGGACTTGTTTTGCTACTGTGCCTATTGGGAGTAATGCAAGGAGTGTTACTCGAGATCAGTGTTCACCTGTTATATTCTTCTAGCTCCTCCTCATTTCCGTCCTTTAAATCATGTTAAAACACAGGAAAGAAAATATTTTGGATTTTTTTTTTTCCATGTAAACCATACTGAGTGTTGAGCACAGGGCAAAGCATCTGTATGTTAACCCCTTGCTTTAGAGATGCCCATACTAAGAAAGCCAACACCCCCATGCAGAGAAAACAGTTTGTGGCTCAGAAAAGCAGCTGAGAAGAACCAAGTGAAAGTGGATCACACTGGGCAGCCCCAGCCACTTCCAAATCTCTGAGAGGCTCAAGCCTAGATGAGTCACAAAGTATTGATATCCCTTTAGAGCTGCCTTCTGTAATAACCAAACCACTTTGTAATTGTTCTGCATAATAGCTTACTACTTTGTGCCTTGTACATTTTAAGCTTTTCGTAGAAGGATTCATGTTAACTTAGGGCACTCCATAAATGACTATGTCCCCAATAACATCCAGAGATGTAAATGAAGAGAGATTTACTAGGGACAAAGCTGGCAGAGAAGAATAGCTCATGCCCAGATAAAAGTTGTCTCTAGGGTCTGTATTCATTAAATGCCTTAGAGCTTGCATGAAACTACAAGTTTGAGGAAGAGATTTTGTGGCAGAGTTGGACGTAAACAAAGCCAGTATTGATAATGGTTTGTGTTCCGTGTGATTCCACAAGTTTGCAAGTCCGTAATATCACAGTTGCACCAAAAAAAGTGAAAATACTATATTGCACGTACATTCTGCCTGTATCTAAGTGAAGATATAACAAATAATAGCAGAATCAAGCCAAAAAACCCTTTTCTTACTCCTGCTCAGTAGATATCCTTTATTTGTCAAATGAATTTACAATAATGCTATATTCACAGAAATTTCTATGCATTGCTCTGGGACACATTGTGAAATTTGGGTGAGTAGCTCGATACAACCTTACAGAATAAACCCTGCTGTTGAACACAGTTGTACTGGATCATCCTGGAGGTGTCTCCAACAATAGCAGTGTGCTGTGGGCTGCAACACAACTTTAAGAGAAAGAAGAAAGTAATCACAATATTCTCAGTTTGAACAACAAAGTGCAGTACAACATAGCGCTTACATGTTTTAGCAAGGTGATTGTTAGCTGACAGGAGCTCTGTCCTTTACACAAACCACAGCAGGCTTTATCTGTAGGAGCAGCCCCTTTCACTAAGTATGCCAGTACATGTTTCTCAGATTTGTTGAGAGTCAGCAGCAAAGCCTCAAGATGGTGTTGGCCATCCAAAGGAATAAGAATCCTTTTGCAGGTTCTGCAATCCTAGGTTAACAAGCCATTGGCATAAAAGTACAATGAGAATTCATTCACCACAGTGAGAAAAGATCCAAAATGAATGGTGTCTTGGATCCCCATGAAAATGATGGCAGAAGGATAAGGAGAACGACCTGTTTAGCATGTCCTGTCTTGAGTATTTGTTCCAGGTACTGACAGCAAGGCTAAGATGTTGGCCAAGTGCACATTCAGCTTTAGCAGATCTCAGGGAACTCTGGTACAGAGCCAAAACCAAGCTGTGCCATCTGAAAGACAGAAAAGGTCAGGATTTTGACATCTTATAATTTGGCTAGTTTTGAACAGATCTACATAGTTCCCACAAAAAGCATTTTCTTGACTCCAAGACTATACTGCTGCCAAATTTCAAAGCCTATTTGAAAACCATGGAGATATGGAAACTTTTCAAAAAAAATTAATGATATTTTAATGTGGTTGAAAGCATTAGGCATCCTAGAGATAAGGGGAACACATACTGCCCCTGTGTTGTAGTTCAACTGTCTATAAAACAACATAGCAGAGATCCTTAGAGAGTAAAGGTAGACTTCCTCTTCATAGGCATTGTATATCTTTTTTTCAGAGCTGCTGTAATCCAGAAATAAACAATCTATTATTACAGCCCTGTTATATGTTATGATAGACATATTCATATATAGCTGTATGCAGCAGTGGAAAATACAGGTTGAAAGGGTGGGTAAAAGGATAGATACTTATACTTTTTAAATCTCAAGGATGAAACTCATTTAAGTCAAGAACACTTTGCTCTCAGGTAGTTAATAGCAAGCAAATCTGGCAATGCAGAGGGAATTTGTGGTGGAAAGGATCCCTTTCAGTCTATATTTCATGGTTCTCTTTAAGGAAGGGTCCCCTCTTTTCTTTTACTTTTAAATCAATGTCTTTTATAGCAGTCATTGTGCTCCCTGTCCCCGCCACTGAAACGACAGGATGGGTTTCAGTTTATCCCAGTGGGAGCCCAGCAGCCTGGAAGCCGAGTGGTGGGATATCTTTGTAACTGCTTGGCAATTCCGATCAGAACAAAAGTTCTCCAGCAGGTTAGAAAGATGGATTCAACGACTATGGGGCCAAAACAAACCAACAAACATTGGCCAAATTAATCCTTCGGTATAAGCTATTAATTGTGCTTTAGTATGATAAAAACAAGAGTGAATCTGGCACCTGGTGTCTGGCAGTTCTGTCTCAAAAGAATTCTGACCTGACTTTCAGAGGTACCCACAGCTCCTGCTGACTCCTGTGGGACAGGTAATCACGCAGCACTCCTAAACACCTGGCCAGTGATTAACTGGAAATTTTTCCACAGTATAAGATGCCTTTTAGAATGCTTTCTAAGGCACTTCTTTGAATTCTTTAGGATTTATCAAATCTGGAAAGAACTTATGAGGGGAAAAAAACTGCAAGCTTGATTATTTAGCTGCTGTGTCAAGTGGAAAAAAGTGAACAGAAAACCAAAATGGTCTATTAACACTGAAGTGTCTAGCTCTCTTTCTGTACACATATCAAGTACTTTGCGAGGGGGGAAGGTGCCACACCCAAAAATTCATTTTTTTCCTCAAGCAACTGCCTGTTTTCTGGTTTTTATGGCCAGAGAAAAAAAATTTATTGACCTGCACTAAGCCAAATATGCACCTGTGCTCTGCTGCGGCTCTGTCTCATTCCCTCGTTGATAGGGCTAGGTCTTTAGTTGTGATTATGTTTGTCAGTGAAAATACATTTATTTCTGAATTCAAAGACCAGATTTGCATCTTCTAGGCTTCAAGATAGTTTGTAGCACTGTGTCAAGGCCACTGTGGAAAAAGCCACATTTAAGCTACAGAAATATTTCAGTCCCAGTACAGCTGTTATTGACAAATGAGTCACAGAATCTGTAGAGGGATATTGGTTTATTCATTTACTGGATCTAATGCATTACAACTAAAACATTCATCATATCTAACATACAGCATATTGTACATTTGCTAATAACTAGCAAAGTAATTTTGTGCTTTTCAAATTGCTTTTGCCACCACATCTTAAAAACACTAAGCGTTTCTTGGGATACCAATTCAGTTCTTTCCTTGCACAAGAATGGAGTTTCTCCTATTTCCCCAATATTTCCTCTTTATTTCTTTGTGCACTGAAGTCATCATTCAGTTAACAGAAATGAATATGATTCCAGGAACAGTGCTCATTAGAAAACTACTAGTCCAGAGCCAGAAGAGGGAGCCTAGAGAGCAAAACATTGTTATTATTTGTTTGCCACCAACTTCAAGGCTGAGTTGGTTTTTGTGTTGTGTTGATTTGTTTTTTTTAATAATTGTTCCTAAATAGATCTGCAGAGGGGCATAGAAATGGGGATAATAAGAATTGTCCTCCTCAAGCTTCACTGTTATACAAAATATCATCGAAGAGTAGAATGCATTGACCTTTGATGATCAGATTTGGAGAAGACACACAGATGCCACAGGGCAAAGCTCAGCCTTTATTGTGGATCTCAACCACTCCACTCCCACCTTCTTTTGTAGATGTTGGCAGGGAATAAAAAGCATTTCTACTCATAATCTTAATTTTCCCCAGTCTCACCTCCGAACCTTTATTACAGTGTGGGTTTTTTTGTCTCCTTCATTGTCCTTTTCCTTCTTTTGGCCACTTAAAGAAATGGGGAAGGGTCCTCCCTGGTGCCATGTTTGTTCAGCTGTCCCTGTCCTATTTTATATGGGTCACAGGGATCACTCTTGTAAAAAGCACGGTTCTCCTTCGGTCCCCAACCACAGAGAGGAATTCCCTTGGCTCCTCTTGATTCCATCAGAGCCACACACGATGCCATGAAGCTGTATTTTATGGCTCCAGAGCCACAAACTCAGAATTATTTTGCATGGTGGAAGCCAATGTTCCCTCTTAAGAAACAAGTATCTTTAGACTAGATGTGAAGTTCACTAAAATCAGTTTTCCCTGTGTCTCGGGACCATTAGGTCATCAATGTCAATCAAGCATGAAGAAAAAGCAGAGGGAAAGAAGCCCCTGATGAAATCCATCCTGAATCCTTGATTCATAGGAGTGAAATGTACTTTTGTAAGTCCTGGTAGGAACCAAGAACAAAGTCTTTCTTTTCATTCATTTATTTTACTGAACAATTGCTACAGGTTGCCTGGAGAGGTTGTGAAGTTTCCATCCTTGGAGATATTCAGAAGCCATCAGGACATGGTCCTGGGCAACTAGCTCTAGGTGACCCTGCTTGAACAGGGGGTTGAAGAGATGACCTCCAAAGGTACCTTCCAACCTCAACCATTCTGTGATTCTGTGGATATAATAAGAACCAACTTCAGTTTGTAGACATAATTTAAATGTAATTGAAACTGAAAGGTAATTATTGTTTTTCTCAACTTACATTGGTTTATGGTTTTTACTGTCTTGAAAAACATGTTCAGCCTTCTCTTGTTTTGTTTAGTTTTAGCTTCTCTGCTTCTTAGTCTCCTGAGATATCAGATCTCAAAATGCCACAAGTACAATTCTTTGATGGTATTTCTGACCCAACTGAAAATGTAGAACATCTAGAAATCTCATTTTTTCCGCACTGCAGGAGGATTTCTAGATCAAAGGGACTGAGAAGGAGTCTGGCCCAACTATATAGCAAGACTGACCTGGAAAATAGCTTCTTTCCCAAGCTGATCACAGTATGTGATACCAACTTCAACAGTAATTCAGATGCTCAAAGAAACTGACCACATGGTTTAATACAAAATTTTTGCATTTCCTAAGCTGTGTGTTTTAAATTACTACAATACTTTGCAATATCATCAAATTTTGCAAGACTGTCTCTCATCACCAACCATTACCCTGTAAGTTTCTGAAAAAAACTGATGGAAGGAATCACTTTTATGAGTCTGGTTTCTACACCGCTGACAAAAGGATTGAACTGTGGGGCCCTGTTTAAAGGCTCTACTTACTTAGATAAAGCCTGTTCCCATCAAAAATATCAACAAAAAAGACAATTATGCTAAACCTAATTGACATAGGTTATTGTAATTCACACTTCTTATGGAAAGAGGTACAAATCAGAAGAGGTTCCCTTCTTATATTAAGTGGAGCCAGCTTTTGAGTTGCACTCATTCCAACTCTTATTGCAGTCAGTGGAGCTGCCTAAAATGTTGTCAGTCCAGATTTTTGCCCATAGAGTGCTAGTATTCAGCTACCTTTTTTGGCACGCTTTGAGGCAAAGTATTTTTTCCTGTTTTCTAACATTAATCTCCCACTCCTGGATAAAATGAACAAACTCAAAAAGAATGGAGAATCCTGGCATCCATTTCAAAAGGTAGTTAGTGGAACTAGAAGCTAAAAGCAAGCCTTTGATAAGAAACAAACCATGCTGATTTAAAAGAATGTTTAATATAATAGTATATTTCCTGTAATTCATAATCCCTACTTCCTTGAGTCTGAAGTATTCCTTTACCTTTTATAATTCTTATTCTCCCTTCTGGGGTTCATGAAAGAAGATACCTTGTATCATTATTTCCCTTTAATTAAAATCAGAAACAGCCCAGAATTGAGAGATGCCTGAAAGGGCAACGGAACAGAACATTATGGAAGCCTTTGGGCACAGGATCCCAGAGGCTACTCATAACAACCTAATTTTAGGCATTTGGAAAATATCTATTTGGTATTTAGAGTTATGATCATGCACCATTTTTTCAAGATGTGTATTGTCAGCTCTGAAAGATTTTCAGACTGAAGCCTTTAGTAACATTTTATTTGCATTGGGATAATGATAAGTCTCTTTAATTTTTTGATCTTTAAAAATTCCCAGTGGTCCAATTTTCTCCTAAAGCTCCTAAGCACAGTCTTAATGGTGATACCTCAGGTATTAGGGGTTTAGAGTCCAGCATCTGATGATAAGGTTCCAAAACTGAACTGCTCAGGTTAGTTTAATGGTTTAAATCCTACAGTTTACCCACCCCAAAAAATTGACTAGTTGATTTTCATCCCCCTGACTTAGAGGGCACAGAACATTCATCATGTTTTCTGGGTAGGTGCAGTTCCCTTAAAGAAAGGCACATTCCCCTACACCAGAGGGCATTCATCTCACCTACATGTGGTGATCTAAAAGATAGGTGTTCTGTTTAGAAAGAGATAGATACTCATAGCATGAATCATCTTGCCTTAAAATAGATAGTTAAGAGCATTAGTATGAATAATTCTCTGGAAGTGCCTAGCCTCTAGTAACTATGGAGAGAAACTAGCTAGTTTGTTTATAGCAGCTGCCTAAATTTTAGATAGCTAGAATTCGGGAAGATGGACTTCTCCATAGTATCCGACTATTGCATGTCTCTCAGAATAGCCACATAAGCAGACAACTCCTATCAGACAATAATCTGCAACTATAGGAATAACATTTTGAAGGTGCCTCTGCCTGATGAAAATGGTCTTTGCTAGCGTGGCAGGGAACGATCAGCTCCTGCGTGTCGAGCTGGCATGTTTGCAGAACCATGGCGAATTCCTTGTTAACTTGTGTATCTGCTGTGCTAGAATGCATCTTAGAGATCTATTCTTACTCCTTTACATATCAAAATACTTATTTCATTATAATCTTTATTTATATTGCATTTTCAGTCCAGGGACCTTAAAACACAAATGGGGAAACAGGTTTAAGGAAGATAAGTCCGCATTTTTCCTCCATTTTAGTTACTTTTATGCACTTCCAAAGTCTATTTCAGTTAATTAGGACTGCTATATATTTCTGAGGCAACAAGAAAGGTCTAGCCTTTGACTTCAGTGGACTTCAACAGACCTGTTTGCCTCATGGGAATGTGGCTACCCCGATCCATTTTTTTCTTATATGTTTACCCATGGATTCAGCTTTGGCAGTTACAGACTTTTATCTGCCTGTACACAGGCAGATACATATCTCCAGTGATATTGTTTACAATTGGAAGACAGATAGCAATTTGCTAAACTTCTATATTCCAAATGCCTGAACTGGTATGGATATACTGCAGGAGTCTCTTTTAGGCTTTTTTGGCTGCCAAGTATAATGCTGAATTCACAGTAACATTGTTCATTTAAAATTTTAATTTTACAGATTCATTGCAATGGGTAAACTTAGCAACAATTCACATAAACTCAATTTTTTTCAAGAACAATGTGTATTTTCCTTTCTGCTGAAGGATTGAACAACTAAATAAAAATCAGTTTCCAAATATCCAGTGTCCAGTGCATGGGAAGGCAGAGGCACTTCATGTCAGTAATTTTTGTTGATCTTTTAGTACCATGATGGTCATTCAGAATAACCACTTTGTAGTTTCGTTTTAAGTTTGTACATTGGTTATTACCCTACAGCAAAAGGCAGTTGTGTGCTTAATCTGATGAGTGTGGCACTGACAGCTTACTTTGCTGAGTCAAATTTCTTGTTGTACAGCTGATAAGCGATAACCACTGTTACTGGTTTCATTCCTATGTTTTTTCTGTGCTGAATCAGAGTTGATATAACATTACTGAACAATGAGACTGTTGCAGCATTCTTAAATTTCTTCTTTTGGATGATGAGCACCAGAAATTTCATTGGTGGATAATAAGTGAAATTAGTCCATAATCTTTACCCTCAGATCTCTTTCTTATGGTGCATGAATAAGTCCCCAACCCATTATGGAGATATAAAACATGACTTTGGAAGCAGGAGCCTCAAGTTAGACATCTAAATAATAGACCTGTTTCTTAAAATCTTTAGAGTCCTTGAAAGCCTCTGAGTTCCCAACAGCTCCCCTGGAAGCTCATGCAAGCTGCTGGATGGACTTTTGAAAGCCAGGCATCCCATTTGCATGCTTTTCTCCCTTGAACTTTAAATAGTTTTTTTAGAGGAGCTGTCACATCTGATACAAAAAGCTGTCACTTTTGATGCATCCCAGTGTCTAGGATTTCCAGCTAGCTCTGTGCCTTCTTCCCTTATTGTGGTGGTTCCTATGTAAAAAAAAGAAGCGTTTTAAACATCATAACTATAAATGCAAATCACCCTATTAATTAACTGTTGGTTCAGTCCTAAAAGGTACTGAGCCTCTTTTGGAGGTGCAAGAGCCTTGAACTTTCTTTGCCTTCAATGAATGGGAATTCAGCTCCTCCTTACAGTCTGAGACTCCCCTGAGCACAGTTTTGTGGCAGGCTGAACCCAAACTCTTCAAGAATGATTCCTTTTACTCTAATGCATCAATGCTGGGCCCTGTATAAAGTAAAAGAGTCTTTGACATACACAAGTACCCTTTCCATTTCTCTACATCACTCAGAAAGTGGCTTTACTTGTCATTATACTGTAGTTCCTGATACTTAGGGATAATCTGTGTTTGGGGGATGAGGGCATGCTCCATGTCCTGGAAAGTATGTATATATGCTAGATAAATGCTAAAACAGTGGCAATAGATCACTAAGACAATAAGGAAGAAGGGCATGGCTATATCGATAAATACTTCTATTCAACAAGCCTAGTATACAGCAAAATGGCAAAATGGGGGAGACGAGGGGAGGAAGGGTGCAGCAAAATGTCTGTGGCCTTGCTGCCTGCTCTGCCTGCACCAGAAGATGGGGACAACCACTGTCAGGAAGGGGGTGTGATGGCACTGCTGGTAGCCGTGCTGGGCAAGCTGGGCCCCAAGCGCCACAGGTCTCTGGTGCTTCTGTCTCTCCCTCCCTTTCCCTCCCGCAGTGGCAGCAGGATCCAGCTCAGCTCTGCAGAGTCCTGTCCTAGCTCGTCCCTTAACCCTGCCGCTCCCTTTCCTGTGGCAGGAACAGCCTGCTCACTGATCAAGGCGGCAAAATTCGTTTTTTCCTCCTTTGTCTCTGCCTTGCACTACCCTTTTTTGTGTCCCTTTTCCTATCCATAAATTTTGTGCAGTGTCTTTACTGAGTTTAGCAGTTTTGCAGGGCTTCACAGTGTCTTTATACAGAGTACATCAAGTTTAGGTATGAACGATCATTGCCTGGGCCTCAAAACTCAGTGCATCTCCACCTAAAGCCCCAAATCTAATAGTTTTCAGGTTTTTCCCAGTTTTCCCTAATTCAGGGGTTTGTCTCATTTTTTTTTTATTAACAACACTGGAGGGGAACATTGATCTTCTATTGTTTTCTCATCTGAAGCACGGCCAAAAGAAGAGGTCAGGGGATGCATTCTCTGGTCATGCAAGGCATGGTAAGAAAAACAGCTGTCATGTGATCCCAACATTTTACACTGTTTTTAGAACAGCAAAGAAAAAGATTCCCATTTTCCTAGGAGACTGAAGCTGATAGAAAGAACCTGGACAGAAGCAATATTTTCTGTGGTGCCACATGACATTTTTTTTTGCCTTTAGGCAGGGTTTCAAGAGAAAAGGCAGTCCTATGCAGCGTGTTTGTATTTTAGCCACCACATGCTCATGCAATAAAAAAGTGAAAATTGCAATAAGATTCTTATCTTGCAATAAAATCCTTTGGATAATTAGGCTCTGATAAACAGTGGTTTAAGTATGGGAAAGTACTCTAACTACATAATAAATATAAGAACACCTTTAGTTTTTAACTGCAACAATCTGGTTTTCTCTGAATGACAGGTGTTATAGCAAAGCTGTTACTCGTAACCGTTAAGAGCTTTCAAGGACTGTGGAAACAATATGTAAACGTATGTTTGGAAAGAAACCAGTCCAGCTTCTGCCTTCAAATAGACTTATGAGAAGCCTGTTGTTCTTCATAAATTTTTAAAATTACTGCCTTAATAACTTTTGTATTACATTACTCTTGGACATTTCTGGAAACAGCTGTATCCCCAAATGCAGAAACCTGAATTACTGAATTCGGTGTACTTCAGTTTAGGCAGTAGGAGAGTGGGAGTTTTCGGGACTGTGATTATAAATCTGGACATCCAAATTCCTTGCAAGTTACATTTTGATGCATTAGTCTTTCCTGGAATCGAGACATATGTAAGAATAAACTGAAACATCCAGTCATAGAATTAGTATAAAGGCGTTCACTTCTCAACTGTGCCAAAGGGTAGATCTGGTCGATGTTTTCAGATGTGGCATAAAAATAGATCAGGGAAGTTTATCAGTGAAGCAGAGAGACTTAGAAAGATTTCAGTAAGAGCTGCTCTTACACCAATAATGGACGGGCTAGATGAGCAGGCTGTATGCACTTATCTCCTTTATTGATTTCTGTTCTTGCTTCTGGTTTGTTTTTTCAGTAAGTACTTAGAATATAAGTGCAGTAAATTTTGACATGGCAAAGCTTTTAGGAAATAAAAAACCAATAAAATAGCTCTGTTAGTTGGGTGTTAGAAATCTCAGAAGTAGGTCTAAGCCAATCTGCAGTGAGGAACCCCAGTAAGTCACTGGGTTCTGTCAGTCTGTCCTGATGGGAAAGTGCCTCAGGTCCTGTCCAGCCCAGAAATCTGGGTTTACTTTCTGTGTAAAGTGGGGCATAGAGAAGAGGGAAAGGAGGAGGAAGAGGGAGTTGTACACACCCTGATCTTGCCCTGACATGGAGTACTGCAGCACTCCCAGATCTCCTAGTTTAGAAAGAGCCCAAGTATTTGGTACAATTTTGTTCATAACTTTGTCATTTATTAAATCTGATTTCAATATATTTATGTTATCACAAAATATGGAATTATACAGTTTAACCCTCAGGTAATTATTTTGCCTTTTAATGTCATCTCTTTTTAATACCTGGTGAGGTTTTGTCAGTGATGTTAGATCTTGTTCAGAGCAAAATATTTGAGCTCTGTGTGTACACGCATGTGCGCCTATGTACACCCACGCTTGAAAGGTGATGCAATTTCCCATTAAGTTTGGGATATTCTTAGCTAGGAAGAGATAAATAAGGGTTTTACTTCACTGTCATAAATAATGACAGTGCTCCCTTGAGTAGGACCCTTCACAATCTTCACCCTGTGAAACAGGGATAAAGGAATCACATTAGCAATGGCTGGGATGTGCACACACTGTTTCTTAGTTCCTCAGCTTTATGTACTAATAGCAGAGGCAAGGTGAGGAACCTGAACTTGGGGATTTTAATCCCTAGTTCTAGGCATCAGACAATTTTCTTTATCTTGAAAAAGTAATAATAGAGCAAGGAACCAACAGTGCTACACTTGAACTCTTCTCCTAGGCATACATTATTAACCATTGTCAGAGGCTGCACTACAGAGATCTTTGTTCTGACCCAGTGTAGCTGTACATTTTGTTTTTTTAAATTGGCTGTTGACATTATCTGGTACCTGAAATCCCATGTTTACCTCCTCTGCTTGGTATAGAAATTAGAAATGTGACATCCTGACATCAATGTTGGCTTGTAGTAACTACTGCACATTGCTTGCACCAGGCATGAAAACAAAAAATTAATTTTTCTAAAGCAGCTTAAGAGGAGTATCTCTTGATGAAGGCCAGACTGCATACTCAGAACTGACCATCCTATAATAGCGGCCATACAAGCAGGGAATATTGGCAGGCATCCATCGTACATAATCTACTGCATAATTATATTTGATAGAAGCTTTCTGGTATGTGTGGATAATGAACAGCTCATGTATTTATGAATCTGGAATGTTCCTAAAATGAGTTAGTGCATGCTCAACATTAGTTTCTCAAGTCTTTTTCATACTGTACTATTACATTACGTTTACTAAACAGATTAAACTGTATTGCAGCCTTAAGGGATACATTATTCCTGTGGACAAGCAAGGGCATTTATGCAAGTAACATTGATTAATTTTAATAGAAGTTATGCATGTAAATCCATGTGCAATGAGATCCCATTATACTCTACAGAATAATGGCAGAAGTGCTTTTATCCTGAAAAGACACCTGCCTACTATTTGCAAAGTCTGATTTTCCTTTAAAACTGTGGACAGCAATATTTTATAGCCACTGTTATCTACATGACTTCAGCATACATTGCATTTTGTGCCTGCTATCGAGATACTGAGGTCTACACAGACGTGCCGTATAATAAAATCAGTAACAGTGACAATTTGGATTCAATAGCACTGTATTTTTAAGCTTATCTCATGGGCAATGTTAAAGAATTGTTTACCAGGAGCCCTCAGTCCCTACCCTATGGCACTAGGGTGAAATGAAGAATCCACAGCAGCCTCCATACCATTCAAAAAGGCAACTACTCCTTCAACATTACATAGGTATATCTTCATAGAGATAACAATAATATTGTCAGTTTTGTAGGCAGTGTAGTATATATAATGTATAAATATATATCTTTATCTAATAAAGTTTCTAATTTAAAATGCATGGGTATTTTAGATAATGTGATAGGTAAGTATATTGACATCACTTAACCAACATTCGCAGCATTGTGCTTGTCATTTATGACAATTTACACATAAGTGACATCACTGGATGTCAAATACAGGGAAATCATACTGGCTGGTATAATTTGTTGTCATTCCTACTAATTTTGGTTGCTCTTAAAGTTTTGCCTTCCTTCTTAACCAAGCTTTCTTATCCATGGAATTGTGTAAGGCAGACCAAGTTTTCCCTTTTCCAAATTGTTGCTATTGTATTTACCAGCTAACGGGGAAGAAACAGAGGTGGGTCCACTGATGTGGCACTGTAGGCAGCGTGATCAGTATTAAACACTTGCTACTAAATGTTAGAGAGCAGTTAGCTACAGGGTTTCCATGTTCCCAGTGCTTTTCGAGAATATATAAAATGACTTATCCAAAATGTTATGCATTCCATGACAGCTGTCGTTGATGCTTATGTACTGTTACTGTCTTTGTACTCAGGAATGGTACGTAATCAGAAACGCATACAGCTAGACGGGAGATGATCTCAGAATGACCTAGTCCATCCCAGTTCTCTGGAGCAGGATTAGATCATTCCCAAGAGATGTTTGCCTCTTGTGTTTGCCTGACCCTGTGCTAGAATACTTGTACTTAACTATATGCTTGTCTTTAGAAAGTGTTTTTTAATGCCTAACATAGATCTGTGCTGTAAATTAAGCCAATTGTTTGTTGATATAGATCAATAAAGAATACAGATCTGGTAGACCCGTGTAAATCAATCGATGATACAACATAACTCTCAGTTATTTCTGCATAATAAAACACAGCTCCCTGTTGCAGATGCTGAATGGCAGCCATTCCTTATCCCCTCCATCACTTGACTGATATGACAGGATGCTTCTTTGGTGCTTTAGGGCAGCAGTTTCTTACCAGCTCCCAGCAGTTTTACAATATTCATTTTTTCTGCAGTCAAATGCTACAAAATTTCAACTTAATTTTTGTTACATTTATTTTTGCTGACTGACACCAGAGATTATATGTGGTCCTATTTCTATTTGATTTATTGGCTAAATGTTCATTAACGTACAGTGATATCATACTTTGGGCATGTTCCTATCTTGTAGACAGTTTTTCTAGCACACTATGACAAATGTAACTGCGTTTTTCATTAAGCAGGAACAAATACGCAATTTCTCTCCAAAATGTGACTATACAGATGGCATGCTGGGGTTCTGGGTGAACTGGCAATTTCCAGATCAAATTTACTTAATTCCCAAGTGTAGCACAAAAAAGGCTTACTGGCCACCCACTGGATAAATGCCGTGTGGCCTCTGGGATAAGGTAGGTTCTTTCTACATGACAGAAGAAACCCCACAACTGAAACATGTTTAAGAACTTGGTCCATGCATTATCTACATTCAAAGTCTGCTCCCTTTCTGTGAAACACTAACAGAAGAAAAATTTATAAAATCTTGTATTAGTCACTGTTACCACCAGATAAGACTATGTTTACTCAGGGTCAGATCAGCTGAGTAAAGTCCTGTTTTTTGTGGCCAACTTTCCTGATCACAGCTACACTCTAAAATAAGTCATATTGTGAGTCATTTTTTAAGACCCGAATAACACAAAAAGTTTAGGATTATGGTGTACAAATCAAACAGGTTTTCTTTGAAAGCTTCCCCGGACAACATCAGTTTTCACAGCTAAAGATCTCTCCTACACTGAATGGAAAAAAGAGATTAAGCAGAAGTGTTCTACAAATGGCATGAAGAAAAAAAAGGAGATGGCCATGCACTGCATATATATGCACATATGTAAATACACTTATCTGAAGGAGATGTAAAAGCCACTAAAACAAATAAAGACAGCAGAAAAAGGAAGAGGGAAGAATCTTACCCATGCCAAATAGTGTAGAATATAATGCCAACGAGCAATGACTGCAAATTAGGGAAAACACTTGGAAGAAAATAAAACACAGGTTCCTTCTCTACTGTGTCCCTCAATTGTTGGCTACTGCCAACTTCAGGGTGGCCGATATTTCTGCCCCTATGATCCCCATTCAAAAAAAATCTTAATCTTGAGGCCAAGACAGATACCCCTTGGCTCAGCACTCTGAGCTGAAAGGAAGAGTGCCAGCAAGAGACCACAGATGGGAGATGGCACCGGCTCCTCGGGAGTCCCACCTCGTGCTGCATGCCGTGGGGTCCCGGGATGAGCTGGCAGTGTCCATCTCAGCAGACCCTGCTGGCTTGCTTCCCACTGTCACTCCTGTTAGGGATTTGGATTACCTAGCAGCTTCCACAGCAGCACAGCCCAGCTGCCAGTCCTGTGGTGTAAAACATGGGATCAGGGCTCCATAAACCTCCATCTTCTTGCTCTACTTTTTCCCTACTGATCTGCAGCGTGATTTTCAGCAAACCTTTCCCCTTCTCTGTCCTTCCATTTCCCTGGCTCTGACTGCAAGGAATTTGGTGCAAAGACTGCCCTTCAGTATGATGCTGCATAGCATGGAGTGCAAGAAGGGACCCAGTTCCTAGCTAAAGCTTTGAGGGAACGATGCAAATACAAATAGCGAGCTGTTTTCTTGACAGTAGGTATACATTTTGCCCTTGATCTTCCATTGTGTAATAATCCCCAGAGTCGGCTTTCTGAAGAAAGCCAATGAAGTTCGCTGGCTCTTGCCTTAAGAGCTGGATAAGAAAATACGGCTGGTGGATTCACTCAGGTGCATTCCTTGGAGTATTCAGAGATTATTGGAGCAAACAGACTCATGTTAGTTGTACGCATGCTTTTCACATGGCACGTTTCTTGGCCACTCCTGCGACTGGTAATTACTAAAGCATACACAAACAAATATGGGGAAATATGTGTATGCTTAAATGCCTAACATTATGTTATGGTTCTTTGTACTAAGAAACAATAGCCCCACAGTATAGTTTATTACTGTAATAACGGAAAGATACAATTTGTAAAACATAAAATTATCTGCTATAAACAAAGGCTCTGATTGAAAGGAAAATAAACTAAACAATCATACTGTAATTGGCTTAGATACCTTAATCGCTGCCAATTATGCAGTGGCTGCATACATTTTACATGGATTAGACAGTGTTAAGTGTTTTCTCTCACTTCCATTAGTTAAAACATTATGTGAATGTTAATGAATTCTTTTTCTGTAAATATGATTCAGATTTTTTTTGTGTTCACGCTCAACTATCTAGGAAGGTACATATGGAAAATATTTTAATATTTCACATTGGAATTAATTCTTAGTGTTCAGTTATATCACATTTCTCATTATGCCTATGCTTCATTAAAAGTAGCTTTAAAATATTTAGTATATATTTATAGACCATTTTCACCCACATATAACACAGCAAATGATAGGTGAAAATAGTTATTGCCCAAGTTCAGTATGAGATGTGATATCTGAAATACGTTTTCAGGAATAATTTTCTACGCAGTATAAATACTAATTGTTTTGTTTATAAAACCTCTTTCAGCTTGCTAAAGGGAACTTCTAAAAAGCCATAATTTATGCTACCATTTTAAAACAAATTCCACTACTGCAGCTTCTAAATATTCATATTCACAATAGTTGACTGATGTCTCTCTACTGCAACAAGAGTTGGTCTCTCATCAGTTCAGGTGTTTTCTTGAGGATAATTGCCCAGAAAGAATGGTTAAAAATCATAATAACTGAGACTGAAGATGCAAGTTGACAAACAAAACCCGGCAATAACACCATAATCAAAGCAAACTATTTTCCAAAAGCTTTCTGAAAATCTCTATTTTGAAAAGGAAGTTTCACACTGTTCCATAGAACACTTCTTGTAAGATCAAACTGTGAATCCCCAGCAGAACCTTGGCTGTTCCCGAAACACAGATAAAATACACAAAGCAAAACAATGCACTGTGTCTCATCTTTTCTGAAAGTCTTAGTCTATTCATCACACTTCTTGGTACTGCCCACCACTACCAGCTTATTTTAATCAACTGCTTTATACTCATTCTGGTAATTGCTTGTTATCCACTTCCACACCACTGGCTTATTCATTATTTCCAGCAAAACATTACAGACCTCATTTTGTGAAAATAATTTCTATACAGCATGTAACATAATTTCTTTTTTGTTTTAATGGAGTTTGATTGCAATTTAATTCCAGTTCAAAAAATATATTAGAATTTTCCTTTTAAAATGCATTTCAGTGTAAGTTGTTTCTCTTTCTCACTGTGATTTAAAAAATTAAATTAAATTAAAGAATTAAAAATAGTGGAATTGAAAAATATTGAAAAACATATTTTCACAAAGAAGAAGTTGATGGAAAATCAGAAAACAGTGATATAGAAAGAAATTTATTTTCTTCCTCTTTCGATATACATTCCCAAATTTTTGTTTTTCCAGAACAAAAGATCCTTTAGAATTAAGTAAGTTTAAAGTTAGGAACAAATGGTATTTGGAATTAATTTCATAACAATATTTAATAAGCTTCTTAAAACATTAATTTCTCAAAATATCTGTAAATTTCTAAAAATTAAGATGTTTTCAGTTATAAAACAAATAAGGGATTTATTAATTTCTCTATGGGGAAACCTCTGTTGTTGATAAAAAATAAATTTATATTATCTGTTCTAAATCAGAAATGTTAAAAGTAGAATGTTGCTTTCATGAAAACAAAAGATTAAACATTTTTAAAGGTTGTTATGAAAAGAAAAAAACTTTATTTAAACTGTATTTTTGATTATTTAAAACTATTCTAAAATGTATATTATTTGAAACATCTTCTTGACTTTGAACTTTAAAACAAATGTAGTACATTTTATCTTTTCAAAGAATTCTGACAACTCAGGTAAGTAATTTCAGCCTTTACAACAAATTATTTGTAATATCATCCATTTTAGCTGATGTTTATGTTTAATCATGTTTGGAAATTTCTTCCTGAAATCACTTAACTTCTATATAAAGAAAATTGAGAAAATTGGTTTAGGTCATTTTAAAGGTTTGTATAGCTTCTTTGAACTCTGTACTTTGGGAGACAGAGCAGTTTGATTATGTGATCTTCAGGTGGAGAGAAAGAAAAAAAATAGTCACATCATTTTTTAAAAAAAAGTCTCTGAAAAAATCTGAGGATCATATAAAGCCACATTAACTATGTGGCACTTTTATGTTTTAAATTTGATAGCATGAGCATTATAATCTCCCGTGGCAATCTACTGACATCGCCACACAGAAAGGCAGGTAAAACACTTCTAAAGGACAGAACCAGTACATATACTCCCCAAAAACATTGGGAGAACATGGGATGAAAGGGTGAGTTTGTGCTGAACACTGTTTGTTAGGAGAATGCTAAATCAGCACATCTGAGCACAGAGCTAAGTGTCAGGGGACTGCAGAAATCTCCCTTCCACGTTCATCCTGAATGGGAAGCTGCACATTCACCTGGCCAAAGGACCAGGTGCCCCTCAGTCCCCTCTTGGGAACAGAGCGGGACTGGAGTTTAAAGATCTAGAGATCTTCGGGGGAGACAGCAACCAGGACTTCACTTAATTCCCAATAGTGAAGCCTTTTGCATGTAAAGTGGAACAGGTAATGCCCCTGGAACCTGAGGGTTTTCTGTACTAAGCTTGTTACAGCTGCCTAAATATTAGGTTGAAAAAGAAGGAAAGGAAAGGAAAGGAAAGGAAAGGAAAGGAAAGGAAAGGAAAGGAAAGGAAAGGAAAGGAAAGGAAAGGAAAGGAAAGGAAAGGAAAGGAAAGGAAAGGAAAGGAAAGGAAAGGAAAGGAAAGGAAAGGAAAGGAAAGGAAAGGAGGAAGGAAGAAACATTTAAGAAAACAATAAATGTTAAAAAACAGAGAAACAGAGGGAGGTAGTGTATGTACATATGCATCATGCAATGTGATGTGATTTTTCACCTCTTTAAAAAAAAAGATTTGATCTGTGTATTTGAATCTTTGACACTTTCACATGTAAAGGTTATGGGATTTGTTGTTAACTTCGGCGTCTTTTTCTGATAAATACTGGACTTCAGAAGTTGTTGAGGAATTTCTGTGATTTAAACTAAAATATATTATGAGCATAAATTAAGTTCTTGCAAAGTGTGCACGGTCTCCTGCAAACGCTCACATGCCACTGGCCTTTTCTTTGAAGGGGTGAGTGGTACCAGGTCCCTCTTTTCTCCAGGGGAAATCAGAGGTCTCCCTTCTGCTCTCAGCCAGTTTCCCCTCACCAGCCCCCCGGGTGCTGCTCCTAAACCTCTCAGAAATAGGAAGGGCATGTGGAATTGCTGGGGTCACTTTTGGGGCCAGGAAAACAAATTTTATTTAAGCTATTGGATGTCATATATGCTTGGTAGCACTGTGAGTCCAGATAGAGTCATTACATTATACGCTGCTTTCTGATATGAATTCTTTTTGTTTCTGCAGGATTATCGGCTCCCTACAAAACGTTCTCAGCATCAGAGAACGGGCTGACTACGTGCCCAGCACACCCTGCCCTCCTCGCCCCCCTGCCCCCTGCGTCTCCAGCTGCAAGCCTGTCGGGGCAAAGACTTTGCTGGGGGGGATTCTTCAGCAACGAAGTTTCTTGGTGCTTCCCGAAAGCATTCATGAGCGCTTACTTCCTGCCGGAGCTCTGCACTCTCTGAGAATGGAAAGTAGCAAAAAAGCACAGAATAATCTGCGTTTTTCTGGAGAAAAAAAAAATAATTATGGTTATTTCCCAGGAGGGGGGGAAAAAAACCCCAAACCCCCAAAGGGTTATTTCCCAGCGCCTTGCACGCTGAGCCCTAGGAATGAGTCAGGCTCCTCAGTGCTGCCGCAGCCGGCTGAGCCCGCGGCCGTGCAGCGCCGAGCACGGCGGCGGCGGCGGGGCCGGGGCCGGGGCCGGGGCCGGGCCCTGCCGGGACCCCCCGGGGCGCCTCGCCCGGGGCCGTGCCTGGCCGCGGCGCTCGCGGCGACCCTTGCGGTATGCGGCCGCCTTTGGCAGAGGCACATGAAGGATTTCATTGAGTGTGAAGACAGAGAGCAGAGACAGAAAGCAGAAGGAGGCGGCTGCAGCCTTTGTAGTCGGGGAGGAATGCGGAAATGTTGAAGCACTATGTCAAACTTTTTTGAAACGGGGTCAAGTCACATTCAGCCAGCGTGGGAAAGCAAGGGGAAAAAAAAAAAGAAAAAAAAAGTTGAGGAGAGGGGGGGGGGAAAAAAAAAAAAAAAAAGAAGGCAAGCTGCTGCTGCTCCCAGGCTGAGCAGAGGCCGAGGGAGGCGGCGGGGGGAGGCAGCGAGCGCAGCGGGGGCAGCGGCCGCGCCGAGGGCCGGTGCCCGAGCCCCGAGCAGCCCCGGGCAGCCCCGCGGAGCCCCGGGCAGCCCCGCACCGGCAGGCAGCGGCCGGCGGGGCTGCGGTCGCGGCGCTGCAGCTCCCCGGGGACCGCCGGCCGCGATTTTTATTTCGCGTTTTCATTTTCCCCGGGCAGGGTGGGGGCGGGAGAAGCGGGCTTGGGGGCCGAGTGCGAGCTGCCTTCTGCGCCAAGGTGCGGTCCGGCGGCGGCAGGAGGATGCGAGCCGAGGGCGGCCGAGCCGCGGAGCAGCTACCTGTGTGGCCCGGGCGGCCGCTGCCGGGACCTGCCGGAGACATCGCCATGTGAAGGGGCAGACCCCGGGCCGGCTCTCCACCCCGCCTCGCTCAATGGGAGGTTTGTTTTAGGGAGGACTCACCCCCTCCCTCCCCAACCACCCCCACCCCCCCCCGCCCGGGGCTGAGGATTATTTGGGGATCTGGTGGCGGTGGAGGCGGCCGTGGCGCACACCAGGTAACGCGGGGCGCCCATGTGCTCCGCGCAGCCGGCCCAGCGGCGTGGCCCACACGCCGCCCCCCGCCCGGCCCGGGGAGCCCACGCCGCGCACCCCCCCGCGGACGGCACCGCGGACGCGTCCCTTCGGCGGCCGGGGCCGGCGGCCGCTCGCCCCGCGGTACCGCCGCAGCCCCCGCGGGGTCGGCGTGGGGGCGCCCCCCGTGTCGGCGGCCGCGGAGGGGGCCGCGGGGGAGGGGGCCGCCCTCCCGGGGAGCCGCCGGGGGGTCCCCTCAGCGCCCTGCCCAGCAGCCGAGCCGGGCCCCCCGTCTCCGTCCGCCGAGAGGAAGCGGGGGGACGCGGTTCCCCGCACGTCCCCCGCCGCGTGTGGGGCGCCCGCGGAGGGGAGCTGGGTGCCGAGGCGGGGAGGGTAGGTGGGGGCCGGGGGGCGCCCCCGGGTTCCCCGCCGTGCCCGGGGAGCGGTAACTTTCCACCCGGCGCCGCGGCCGCGCCGGGGCAGGCCCGCCGCCCCCGCGGCCACGCACACGCGCGTCGCCGCTGCCCGCCGCCGGGGGGAGCCCTCCCGCAGCGGCGTGGGGCGGTGCGGGATGCGGGGCGCGGGGCGCGGGGCGCGGGCGGCCCCGCCGGGGGGGCTCCGGGGCAGGTGTCCCCCGGCGGCGGCGGCGGCGGCGGCGGCGGCGGCGGGGACGAGGCGCGGCGGGCCGTGGTGCGGGGGCGCGGAGGTGCGGAGGGCGCGGGGTTGCCCGCTGGACGCGGCGGTGCGGCGGCGGCTGGCGGTGGCAGCCGAAGTCGGCGGGGCAGGGTTGGTGCTTCTGGCTGCAGCCGGGGAAAAGCGACGAGCAGCGGGCACGGGCTTCCTTCAGATTGCGCTCTTCATCTGTGACTGAAGGTGTAAGAGCAGCGTAAATGTAAAAAATACCTCTGGCTTTAGGTGCGGATTCGAGTTAGGGGATCCCTGGCTGGGCTGTCCGGGGCACTTTAATCCTAGCGCGGTAAAAATGCAGTGTAGGAGAGGGTTACGGCCCCAGAGGTCACGGCATCAGTATATTAAAAAGGGGCAGGGGGAAAGGAGAGGATTGATGTGGAGCTTTGTGGGGGGAGAGGATTTGCCCCAAGTCCTGCGTCCTACAGAAAGCGTGGATGAAACTGGATGCAGAAGGAAGCGCTTCTGCTCTCCAGCCTCATGCACTACCCAGCAGAGCTTGCTGTTCCTGAAGACCATCTTTCATCACGCTGTTCTGCAAGGAACTGCCAGTCACACATCCAGCGGTAGCAGGATCCACAGCGAAAACCCTTGCATGTCCATAAGTTTGCTAAAGTGTACATTTCTGAATCTACCTTTAACACAGAATGCTCGGTAACATTGTTATCGTCTTCTAAATATGTACATATTTCTCCTCCCCACAGGCGCTTTGAGGCAGGAACTTGTCTCGCGATGTGTTCGTGCAGGGCTTAGCACAGGGGAGAGCAGGTCAAGGCTGAAACCTCCAAGTGCTCTCATTTACAAATAAGTAACAGTACTGTAGCACGGGATATATTTCCAAGACCCCACCACGTGCGCTGAAGAAACCGTCGAGTCCTGCAATCCTGACATAAGTTCCTGGACATAACTTCCTCTCGCACATGCATAGTTAGCTCTGCCATCCCCATCATCCACGTCTCACAGGGTCGTCGTATTCAGCCCATTGCTCAGTAAAATCCCGCAGCACGGGGTTGCTCTGTAGCTGTGTGTTGTAGCTTTCTGTGCAGACCGTGGTAACTGTGTAGGGTTGTATCAGCCACGCAGGAACTTTGATACGTGCGTTACCCTGGTGGTTCACGTCTTCCTTTGCACCACGTTTTTGCTGTGCATGTAGCTCTCTACTATATTAGCATAATTTTCTCACTTTTTGGATGACGCAAAGTAATGAAGTAAACTAAACTCACTTTTCTTGCTTACTTTGTCCTCCAGATCTAATTGGCTTTACACAGACAATGCTCCCAAAGACTGTATGATAATTCCCGGTGGCCAAAAGAAGAGGCACATTGGGGCCCGTACAGAAGAGGAACGAGAACAGAAGGGCAAGAGCTTCCCACTGCCCCTCTGGCAGAGGTACCAAGTGTGTGGCGTATCTGCAACACGAGCAAAGTACTAGTTTTCAGAAAGCAAGCGAGACCGAGAGCCACCCCGAGCACCTGGAGCACGGGAGGAAGAGGAGCAGCGCCAGCATGGATAAGGACAGCACAAACCTGGCTGACCAGCAGTATGAATGTGTGGCTGAGATTGGGGAAGGAGCCTATGGGAAGGTGTTCAAAGCCCGAGACTTGAAGAACGGAGGTCGCTTTGTTGCGCTGAAGCGGGTACGGGTGCAGACCAGCGAGGAGGGGATGCCGCTGTCCACCATCCGAGAGGTGGCAGTTTTGAGGCACCTGGAGACGTTCGAGCACCCCAACGTGGTCAGGTGAGGAAGTGGGGCAGGCGTCCCGATCAGCGGGGTCCTGGTTTTAGTACCTGAATTGGGCAAGCAAGAGTTTGGGTACATAAATGGACTGGACACTAGTTTGGGATTGTGGATGAAGTGAGCACTAAACTGTGTACATGAAGTGTGGTTTGAGGTTTCAGCAGGCCGTGGTGCTGCCTGCCAGACCTCACCTCATCCCTGTGCATTGCCTCCCACACACACAAACACCCATCTCCAGAGGCATAGGCGTGTGACTTAAGTGTTTGAGTGGATGGGCAAGGAGCCATATATACACTATTTCCTCAGGCATCAGAGAGAATGAAAAAACCCAACGTCTCCCTGGTTTTGTCTCAGGTATTAGTTCTGCCAGCTGCAGCTGATTCTTAGCAGCTTTGTTCGTTATCGAAATGGCAAAGATCATGAGAGCAGCAGTGCAATGTGCGTTCTACCTTTTTAGATGCTTTTGTACGGAGTTGCAGATTATCGTGTTAAAGAGAAGTAACAGCTTAAGACTTCAAGCTTTGCAGGCTCCCTTATGGTTGCACGCTGTTTGACTGGTACTAATTTCACCATGTGCTCATGATTGTGCTACTAAGAGTGCAACAGTACAGGTGTCAGGCCTTGCTTGCAAAATGGTGGCAATGGCCCCAGGATGTCCTTTCTGTCACGTTGGTAGCATAAACCCTGGATGAATACCTGTGTTCTTGAACAGATGCTCTCAATGGTAAGGCTGGCCCTACCGTAACCTTTTTCAACAGCTGGAAACCTCCAGCAGCCTGTGAGCGTCTTTTATTACTATCATGAACTTTAAGAAGCAAGCTTCACTTTGCAGGTACTCAGCCCCTCAATGATCTGAAACTGGTCAGCATCTTGCTGAGGGTGCTCTATTAACAATATTTCCTTATTTGCATTATTGTACGCACATATTGCGTAGCAAAAGGAAAATATTTTATACTTGATTAACACCGAGCCTCTTTCAGTCCTAGAGAAATAGATACTCTGAAGTTAGAGGTGACCTTCAAAATGGCTTGTAGCTGTGATCCTCCTCTTTTAGGGTCTGAGATGAGGGCGTTTATAGTAGGTGCGAGAGGAAAGGTGAGGCAGAGAATAATATTTAAAATACGAAAGTGAATAGCTAGAGATAAATTCATTTTTGTTCATCTCAAGGCAGCGTAATACAACAGTCTCATTTTTGTCTAAACTGAAGAGGCAAAGCATGTGTATTCTGAAATACTGATTCTGGAGTGCGCGTCATCAGTCTCAGTGCAGTGAGCAATGGGATGCAGGCTGCAGGTCACGCTTTTCCATTGCTAATCAAGCAAACCCACAATTTGGTTAATAACCACTATTTTGACTGGCACCTAGTAATGCCAAAGGCTTAGTCAATATATTTCAAAAGTGGGGGCTTCTTGGTGTGGACAATGTGGCGTATTTGATCACCAAATCAAGTGGCTTAGTTTACAGAGGAGCGCACGCAAAGTTCTTTCTTGGCAGTGGAGATAATTGAGAGTTCTCAAAATCTCTGAAATCCAGCCCAATAATTTATGAGAGTGAAAGGGGATTTAGTTGTCCAGGTTTAGACATTTACATATTTGAAAACTGTAAACCTTGTCTGGGAATAATTCAACGTAGCAATACTTACAAATTTTTCTGGCATTGGGATCTTTCCATATGAAGTAAAAAAATGGGTTTAAGAGCTTTCTAATCCTGAATTCAGCAAAATCATGAAAAAGAAAATTCTTGTTTTCCAAAGAGCTATTTGATGAACTGACTATGCAGCTGCAGGCTTGTTTTGCTTGGGTTTAAGTGCAGTGCAATCTCACATAGCGTTGCATAAATATATTGAAGCTTAAAATATTTTTACAAGTTTGAATGAAAATTCATTCTCTGCAAGCAGTAAGTATTTCAGCCAGCAACAGGAGAATGTAGTTTCAATACAAAAATCTCTGAAAGTACATTCCAGGTCCTCACAGTGGTGTTGTGAAGCCTTGACCTTTTGCCATAAGCAGCATTTCAGATGCAAGGGGTTGGGCTGTGATGTATCGGGATGCTTGGGACCTTGGCTGCACACCTTTTTCTGCAAACAGGCAGGGGAATATAAGAAGCAGTTTCAAACATTATCTCTTCTAAAATGGGAGGAACGCTATTTAAAAACTCACCTCTGTTGTGCATGTTTTTAATCTGTAGAGCAGATTAAGCTATAAGTAGCACTTTGGAGTGACTGAAATCATATCCTTACAATGAAAAGATTATTTGAAAATATTTAAATGCCCCAGTTCCGTTACAAAATACGGTAGAAGAGTTTGTAATTTATTGAAATTAAAGGTCTATTTTTGTAGTATGTAAATATGCTCAGAAAAGGAAATACTGTAAAAGAAGATCTGCAGTTTTAAGCAGCTGACCTAGCTGTACTTAATTATTGAACATATTTTGCTCACAAAAATGTTCATTGTTTGGGCATGCATTCTGGAAACTGGTATCATGGCTAGGCTAGTAAATAAAAATAATGGCAAATGCATTGTCTACATACTGGATTAAAGCGTGCATCATTTTCAGAGCACTGGGATAACAACACAAATATTTGAAGTAAGGTTTTTTTTTTATTTTGAGGGGACATCGAGCTGTTTTCTGAATATTACAGGCAACTAGCCTGAGAGAAATAAGTGAGAACTGCAAATATAATATTGAATCTGTTACCTCTGAGTAACGGCATGTGTGATCCATGAGTCGCTCCATGCAAACCGTCAGTCGTTTTGTGAGTCAAAATTTAGACAGACTTCAAACCAGGTGAGCCACATATGCCCTGTGCTCCGCTGTGGTACTCCGGCATCAGCTGACAGCAGTGGCAGAAATCACAGGCCACATCTCATCATGCTGAACTCAAATGGTAGGTCTGCGCACCTCCAGAGAGTACAGTAAGGAGCTCAGCAGTCCAGGGCTTCTCCGTCTCCATGAAGTGGTGCTGAACGTGAAGAAGAGTTTGGTAAGGAAAAGGCCCAGTACTTGCTAGGCAGAGGTGGAGCTCCATGGCTTTGTTGGTCACGGAGCCATGATGCAGGACCAGCAGTGCTACTGCAGCCCAGGTTTGTCATAGCAATCGTCGATTCCCTTCCTCTGAAATCCTGAGAAATGCTTGGAGACAAAACTGGTTTCCAGTGCTTGGCCTTGGGAATGGAAGAGAATTTTCTCCATAAAGTAGAAATGTCTAAATTATATAGAATAATTTTAAAAAAAATATTTATCATATTTTTCCATGCTAATTATGAGGGCTTTGTTTTGCATTCCTTCTCTCCAAGTATATCGTTTCCATATTTGTGCAATAAAGAGATGCATTTTTTGCAGCATAGTTGCTTTTATAACGATAGATAATGAAGTCAGATAAGACTTCACTGCTGAATAAAACAGAATGAGGTACAAGATAAGAAGTAAAAGGAAGTCTAATCTTCATCAGAAAAGTGATGGTAGTGGAAGTCTCTGGACTATTGACTATAATGGAAATAAGGCCTGGAGGGCTGATCTAAAATTTTGTAAGACTGTCAAAAATAGTATACAGAAAGGCTTGGGAAAAATACAGTTAAAAGGGTGATTGCTATGTGCTTAAAATCCTCTCCAGTTCACATTTGTCCTTGTATAGAGTTCCCTTCCGTCACGACATCTTACTCTATTCTATTTATCTTCACAAAACAAAGTAAAAAATAGAATCTTCAAGAGTAAATCTTAACTGTGATTGCTCTAAAATGAGGTACGTTGTAGGCTTTGAAATGTCCTTTGTAACTGGTAGGATGATTAAGGTGCTCCTCCAGCTCACCTTTCAGATAATAAGATGTAATGCTTTACTAAAGCTTTACTATATACAGTAGTTAAATCTGGCAAAAGTTGGTCCAGCACTTATGTAGCTTAGTGCTGTTCTGTTTAGGAAAAATGAAATATATGTAGACAAAGGACAGACTTTGCCAGGAATAAATGACATATTAGCTTCAGGAAATTCCTGTGTGTAAAACTGGGAGTATTCCCTGCTGCAATATATCTGTAAAAATTCTTCTTGTGATTATAATGCTAAATTCAGCAATATATTGTGTTCATTTTATCTCTCTCCTGCTGATAATCAGATGAATAATTTTCCCCTAATGTTAATCATCCATCAAACTGTGAATTTGCACTCTGGGAAGGTGATACACAAGACAGAATAATTCTCGCCATCCTTGTTTTCTAACATATATATATTTAACAGTTTTAATAGTGTTAAACCATAAGGAAATAGAGCAAACCTACAAAGCTGTATATTTTTGCTTCCTGACTCATAGTTTTTTGATAAGTAGAACTTTTTTAGTGTTTTCATGGGTTAGTAAGTCTTCAATTTTAAAATAACCAAAATTATATTGAGTACAATGTATTAGAATATAATCTAATCCGGGTTATTATTTCAAAGATAAGTGTCAGAAATCTTGCCATTCAAGGTCATCATTACCATATATACCAATACGGAATTAAAAATCTTAGTTCTTTCCTTCCTGTTAACTTGCAGAATAGGTGCGCCAGCTAATTGACTTAAGTTCAACAGAAAGATCCACCTAGCTGGAAGTGTAACTCTATTCCTCCATCTTTTTGGTATAGGGATCTGTGCGGGGGACACCCAGTAGTTATAAGTATTTGCACAATTATGCCATGTTCAAGGTTTTATGTTATTTTATATCCACTGAAATATAAATGACGCTGTATACTGCCCTCCGTAGTACAGCACTATGGTCATGTTGCTTTTCCCCTGCTTTTGCAGTCCAGTGGTCCATGCCGTTATCTTGGTTTGCACTTGAGTACTTGATGGAGCCTATCAGCTGATTCCCTTGGCAACCTCAGTGTGGGGGGAAGAGGCTGGGGCACACTTGCCTCCTCCATCCTCATGTGCCCTGACATAAAGACTAGCACTTGACTCTGCTCAGAGGTTCCAGAAGTGTGTAAATGGCTTGGTGCTTAAAATTGCGTTATACTTAGAAGGTGTCTTTTTATAAGTGTCATAAAATTCCCTATCTAACTTGATAGAGAGAGCATTCAGAACATATCTGTAGCAGCTCATCAATACCTAGCAAACCTTTTGCAAGACAATTTGAACTTGTAGTTGTTTTGCTTTGTTCTGTTTGTTAGACTGAAATGATATGGGAACATACAGAGGGAAAAGAATTTCAAAATGCAGTAGCTAATTTTATTTCTCTTTCCAGTTTGTGGTGACGCTCATATTGGCTGCTGGCTTTATTACTGTACTGTTATTAAGTTTAAAGGATGATCTTCTCAAAATCATTGAGATGTTCCATCCCGTCAAGTGAAACATTTCTATTTTAGGGGGTGTTTGTCTCCAGTGAATTCTGCTTCCTTCCTTACTTCCTTTTTCTGCCAAGCTAATGTTAAACTTCTAGTGTGTGACATCATTCTTACAGATCAGCAGTGTGCTGTATTGTGCGATACAATTTATTTTTGTGTAGCACCACTCATATGGCATCTGGCAGGCCCCTGGAGAGAAAGAAACGGTTACCTCTACATTGCTAGGTACAGGGATTGTCTTGCCTGCAGAAAGAGTAAAATAAGATGCAGGGATGGAGTGAAGCAGAAGAAACTGAACTTGAAACTTGCCAAGGTTAAAGGGATTAATGTGGCAGATGAGTCTCAGCTGAGGTAGAAGAGGTGGATGAGTAATGGGAAGGAAAAACTGAATGAGCTTCAGAGTCAGTTTTAGCCTAACACAAACAGGATGGTCTTCAAGGCAGATGTGAAGACGGGAAGTGCCTTGGCGGGAGAGAGGCTTTTCCAGGCTGGAGAGCGGTGGCGGCTGGAGGGGAAGGGAGATGGTCCCTGCACTGACCGGCCACTGTGAGGAGGAACGCTGCAAAGGTCTTGGGGAGCGGGGGAGCTGCCTACCTGGAAATACAGCTTCTCTCATGGCAAGAGGGCAAAGGGGAATGATTTGGCTGACGCTGAACAGGGTTTGGCAGTAGGTAGGATTTGGAGAAGTTTGTTAAGTTGGCAGAGGACATTGTGAAGTGACTGCACATAAACGCTGGCCTGTCATCATCTGCTTGCAACCCTAGAGTACACAGAATAAGCACGTACAAGGAAAATAAGTGATATTCTTCCTGTCCGTATTAATTGTTTATTAGTAATGGATGTGATGATTTAGTCTGAATACATGGTCTGCCAGAAACAGGACAAGATACGAGCTTGTCAGGAAGGAAGGGTTGAATATGAATAGCCTTCTGAGCCGTAGGAAATTCAGTTTCTGGAGTGAGTACAAGCTTTCTCCAAAAAGTATTTTATCTTATTCTAAATCTAAGCTTTTTACAAAAAACATGTTTGCAGTCTTTGTGTGAGTAAATGTTAGTCATTTTAGATTATGTCCGGTGCTCCCTTCCTTCTTTAAATCTGCGGATGGTTGTGTCCATGCTGTTCTTGGAGAGATCTAGTCTTGCTGGGTCCTGCCCAGAATGGAAAAACCAACCCATTTCGCCACAGTCATTGCTGGTGGCAGCCTGTGACTGCCGGGCAAAACATCAGCATCCCCTGGGTTAATGGAGTGGGGTCCAGGATTCAAAACTGAGCCTTGAAAAGGACAGGAGAGTGGATGGTCCACCCAGCAAACAGGGGCCAGAGTAGATTACTTGGGACTTTCCAGTTTGCTTCATAATACCTACTGCTGACTGAAGTGTGGAACAGAGCAGGGAGAAGAAGAGTGCCCACTTTCCAGGTGTTTGAAAGAGAGTAGGGTGGAGGCTGTGACTTAGCAAAGCACTGAGTAAGTCACTCAGGTACACTCAGTGGGATTCAAGTCATTGTTTGAAGTTTAGCACAGATGGCAAGTGCATTATCGAATAGCTATGGTATTAAGTATGCACTGAATTTTAAAATGCTTTTCTGAATAGAGTTCAGGGACAATATACATAAGAATATCAATCACAGATATTGATTCTTATTCATTTATTAAATTAACTGAAGCCTTATTTCTAGAGAACTCCTCTATTAAAAGGTAAAATAAATCATGCAGCATAAATAGTATCTCTGTCCTGATATAGCAGTAACATGAATTTGGCATCAAGACTGGTATTTGTCTTTTTAGTAATTCTTAGTTGATTTAATTTAGTTCTGAAGTTTTAAAATTATTTTATAAAGTTTCATAACCCTAACTAAAATAGAAGCTGCTGGTCATTCCATAACTGTGTAGCTGTATATAGAACATTTGTTTTTTTCCTCTTTGTCTGAAATCTAGTTCTCCAGTTTTGCTGAACAAGTTGATTCTTAATGATCAAACAAATTAGCAAAAAATAACTGTGCCCATATACATAGATAACTAATCTGTGGTTTTTCATTCAAAAGAGAGGGAATTTCTCCTCCTATATCAGTTCTTCATATATTTCTCTTATAATCTGAAAAATGTTTTAAATTACGCATGCATGATTGTTTAATAGCTATACCTTTAAACTATAAAGCATTTGTATTTAATAAACAAACCACTTTAGAATTTTCCAAGGAGTGTTTTTTTCCATCGTGTACCTTGACATTTTCCATTTGGGAAGCTTTTGATGAGACGATCATCAAAGAGCGGAAATGTGACTGTTGATTTCTGAACTGTTTCAAAATACCTCATTGCATCCAAATTATTGTATTGATTTTCCTATTTATTTATTTACTCTTAGCCTTTGAAAATTTGTCCCATCCTTATAAAATGTTCACAAGAAAATATTCCGCTAAATAATCCTTTTAAAATCAGGCCTTAAAATTCTAACACCACAGTTGTGTTTTCTTTAGGTAGAACAAAGAACGTTTTATATGAGTAATAAGAAACTCTTCCATACGATGCTTTAGACGTCATTTTAGGGTTTTAGAAGAAGATGGGTCTCTAGCCTAAGAAGCATCCCACATAATTTTAGGACCAGATGATGATTTTGGATACCTAAATACAGGTTGTACTGGAACGTGCCAATTTGCTGATATTGGTAGAGTTGCCCTGGGGTAGATTTCCCATGACATACCTAGCAAACAATTTACAAACTTACCAAAAAGTTCCATACTGTTTTAAAAGCATTCATACAAACACTGACTGGTTATCACTCTGGATTATCATTAACAGGTGACTGATCTTTTCTTAGTAAAAGAAAATAAAAAAATAACTTGCATTTGAATTCATCTTTGCAGGAATTTCCCATATATAATGACTGAAAATTCAATTATAGAGCAGATGAATCACACTGAGTTTAAATGAAACCTATTGAGTTTGGACTTTTCCAACATTAGTCAGTGCAGAATGTTACATGTTTTGATAGAAACAGAGAAAGGAAGTGAGAAATAGAATGGAAAAGCCTATGTGATTTTTTTCGCTCTTTTATGTGAAGCTTTGGCTAGTCTTTTAATACCTATTTGAAGTGTGGTCACTATGATAAATATCTGAAGGTGTCTGTTGCTGTTTAACAATGTCACAGAATTCCCTTCTCCCTGAAATCAATTCATTATAAACTGGAAATTTCAGTACTTTGTTCACTGTTTCTTAAGTTCGCATATTTCTTGGAGCTTTCTGTGAATATAATTCCTAGCTGCACTGGTGCTTTTGTTTCTGTTCATCTGTGGAGCCAGGGCTCTACTGTAAGGATAGAATTCTATCACTATTTTTTTTTTTTTTTTTTTTTTTTTTTCACATTTGATGTGGTATTTTGCATACAGCTGCAGAGTAGACAGTTACCTTTGAAAAGAACATTTGGCTGGTTTAATTTGATTAGAGCAAACCACCTCAATCATTTCTGAACTAAGACCGTTTTCATTTTAACTTGGCAGTAGGAGTTGGGAATGTACTGACTGTGCTTAGATGTTTGGGGGAGTTCTGGTTTGGATTCACAGCTACCACCGAAGTGAAACAACCTTAGAGGACTTTGCCCACTCTGCTCCTTCCCCATAAAAAGGGAGGGCTGTGAAGCCATTGAATGTCACATTTAACTTTCACTCGTTATGACACAGAATTGGACTCCTTGTGAGTGTTTCTACAAAAAATTGGAAAACTTTAATGCATAGAAATACATAATCATACATTTAAAAAAAACCCCGTGATATTAAAAACAGATCTAGGATATGAAAGTCTCTTATTTACAAAAAGCTTAAACATCCCTAGCGACAGCATTTTGAATAAAGTTATAATAAAATCCAACATATAAATAGAAGTATGGTGGGTTTCTTGTAGATATATTGTATCAGTTTTGAAATTGTATCCTTTTTAGTAAGTCTTAGTAAGATTCCCACATTCTGTCATTCTCCTACCTTTGACTTTCTACCCCTTTCCTCATCATATAAATATATTGTGATGGGGTTTTATGTTGCATATTAAAGACAAAATCAGATTCTTCAGATTTACAGTATTATGTATTAAATATGATTTTTGCTTTTCAGTTGCACTCACTGGTGATCAAATAATTTTCCTAGAAAACTTGTGGCTGTCTAGAATATCAATGTGTCTCATAACAAATGACAGCCCTTCAATAAATTATAGTTGGATGGCATTCCCCAGAAAAGATGGTTCTGATCTTTAAGTGCTCTGACTTTGCAGTAGTGGATCATTATATATACAATATTTTAACTAGAAGATTACAGTGGAAGGAAGATCTTCTGGTTATTCTTGTATTATGTTCTGAAAACCAATATATACTGTTCATCTATGTGAGCAGCCTAACACTTGCTATTAATGGGGAAACTGCATCCACATCTTCCAGCTAATCCAAGAATGCAGTTGTAAATTTAAGGCTTGAGTTTCCACTGGTAAAGTTAAAGTTCATAGACCTACACTGATTCAAACAGCTCTGGTTGTTGAAATCATAAATTCCTAATGTTAAGATGAACAAAAATGCATTAGGACAGGCAGACCGTGCAGAGGTGTCCCATCAAGCATGCACATTGGAGACTTTACCATTCAGATTTTAGGTGCTGCAACTACTGAGTTTACCAAACTGGGGTATAAAAATAGTTCTTTCATTAGGAGGTTTTTCACTGATATGGACTTAGAGGTTGTGTTGACCTGTTTCACTCCTCCTAATTAGATTCCCTTTTAGCACTACAAATAATTCCTCTCTACCTTAGTATGTACCCTCTGAAATGTTTGATGTCTATCTCTATGTTGTCACCTAAGCAATTCGTACAATGCTGTGCTTACCCCCGAACTCCACGTTGCATCACATACACGGTCATTTCAGTGCTATATACATCTCTCTTCTTCAAGAGAAGATGCTTCTATAGCTACAATTAGAGCCTTTCTGATTGCTGTACAGCACTGAAAGTTTATGTCTAACTTGTTATTCACTAGCACAACACTAGAACCTTTATTATTGATTTCCAGGTTTCTTCGGGATGGTGAAAGTTAATGACCTGTATTATTTTTCTCTGGTAGGAAGTAGGTTATAAGGTGAATCTCATTTTGCTAATTTTATCTAGCAGCATACTTTGTATTTGTGATCTTTACAACATAGAGATTGAGCAGCATCTGCACTTTTAATTAGTGTGTTGTTTATCCTCAGATAACCTTCTAGATTATTAATAGAGATAGGCCTACCCACTTATCTCTGTGGTTTCCTCACAGACATCTCTAATCAATTTGTTGCCTTAATGTTTATCTCTGCTTTTTATAAAACGCTCAGCAACAAGTTTTGATCAAAGCACTAATACCCATATCTAGACAGGTTTGAATCAATGACTATAGTCTGAAAATCAGAATTAAATGTCTCATTAAACTTAAAAGATTTGGCATTCTTGGAAGGGCCCAGCCAAGTTAGTACTTCTGCAGAACTGAGCACCTGTATCTCTTCATGGCGCGGAATCCTGTTCATCCCATTGCCTTTACATTTGTAACATCATTAAAAAAAAAAAGAGTTACCTGGCATTGCTTAATTCCATGTTGTTTATTACTCATGTTGTCTCTCAAGAAATCAAGAAGGTTTTATTAATTTTTATTTTTATTTGGTCAAAATAAAACATCTTTTAGAGATGTTATTTCAAAAGCATATCTTTATGCAGTAGTGAAAAAATACAGACAGAAATGAGACTAGAACTGAAGACTATGGCAGTGCAACAACAAGAATAGTTAGGAGTTGCACAGAAGAGTCAGGTAACCCATTTGACTACAAATGAAAGATATTTGTGGCTATAGCTAAAACCCAGATAGATGGGTAACACTGATGAGGGAGTCTTATTAGAAGACATTTTAAGTATATCGGAATGTCCCAAGTCAATAGGATATTGTGATGTCTGTAAGAAAATAAATTTCAAGGACTGCCTGGTTTCCAGGAACCCAAAGTCGAGAGTGGACAAGACCATTTTGCAGAAACAAAACTTAAGTGGTAAAAAGAAATTTAAATCTCCTGCCATCCTCTAGATCAGTGAAAGGATATTGAGCTTGTAATTCTGGAAGAAGCTGGAAAGTTAACTAAGTTTACCAAAACAGTAATAAAGGACAATTTCAACCACTGTTCATAATAAAATGGATGAATGAGACAAGATTTAAAGACAAAACCTACAGACACCGTCAGTGAAGCAGCTGTTCCTGAAGTACAAGGAAGAGAGATCACTCTCTGCGTAGCCTGAAGTAACTTGCAATAGCTGGTTTAAGAAATTCTTATAGTCAAGACACACAGTCATAGTGACCACAATAATTAAATCTGATATGTTTGGGAAAGGGATGGTTCCCAAACTTGATGTAGTAGCAATAGGCTTTAGAAAAGAGAGAATAAGAAATAAGGGGTAATAAAAAATTCAACAGTCAAGAGGAAGGATATGAAAATGCTTAGATTTAACATGCTGGGTACTTAAATAGAGGTTTGTAGCAACGCATTTTGTTACTTGAGACATACACCTTTCCCTGGTGTGATGCTCTGTCCAGCCACTGGAAATCCTAGCTGCTGCCTTGGAACCATAGCGTCTTCCTGGGTGCTAGATATAGCAGGACATTTTAAACATATGGGTTCCTCAAACTCTCCGGAGGTGTGGCAGATGTCAAAGGGACAAACAAACTTTCTCTGCCCCTTTTATGACTCTGCTCCAGTATATCATGATGGATGCACAGAAGGTGCACATAGCCATGCATAAGAAAATAAAACAGGAATGTAAGATAATTGTGAGCAGACATTTAACTTTAGCCATCTGAGTATTAAAAGTATACTCCATCCTAGTCATTTAGAGTCTTCCCATAGTGAGTGCAGAGAGAGGATGTGCTTTCTGAGAATAATTCATCCCGCTCACCCTCTGTACCACCCTGGAGCAGAATGAATTGCCCTCAGGAAACGCCTGTCTCTCTCTTGTTGACTGCAGAGAGAGCCCAGGTGGCTAATGCAGAGTAGACAACCAACCGTAGCCTGCTACAGCTAGATGAGATTAATGCCAGTCAGTATTGTTCAAGTTTGAAGGTGGAAAGTAGAAACACTAGTAGGGAGTTTGTACAGCAAACAAAAGAAGTTACAAAAGGAAATAGGAAATTATTTTGGTGGCAGGGGAACAAAAAGCTACTATTGAAATCGGAGGACACTTAAACTATGAGAAATTAGAGGAGGTAATTGAATAAGAAATTAGTATTATGGGGAAACTTTTTTTTTCACCAAAGTCTGTAGTATATGGATTGTTGGTAAGGGTTTCTACAAGACACTTTTTTTATCAGTTGGCAAAAATGACATACTTTTCCTAGTAGCAGAGTGTGGGTTTCTGTGAAATGGACTGACTTCAGACAATCTGCTTCTAGTTTGCGTTTGGCATTAAAGTACTAAGGGGAACAGGATGTAGCTGGAATGGGTGGGCATTGCCTGTACCCAATTACCCTGTACCCAATTTGAAGCTCCAGCAGAAGCCATTTTGGTCAAAACTTGTTAATCTTTTACAAGGGGAAGAGTAGCTGAAGATGTGTGTTGGAGATGGCCAGCCATGCAGCCTACATGTGGTTTAAGGCACCTTTCAAAGTTTTCTCAGATGTAGTTTCTTTTGTGTATTTTTCTCATTTCCCTCCACTCTGCCATACTGGTCTCATATGGGATTTGCCGCTAAGTGGGCTAATTATCTCATTGTTGATAAAATTCTGATGCTACATGTAGTTTCATTGCCTCAAATTCCTTTCGAGCAAATTACGCAATTGTACAATTGCAAGTATTTGGAAAATTCTGGTGTCTAACTTATATTCCACTCTGAATTATCCAAGATCTGAGTGCTTAGAAAGCAGTGGTACTATACCTTTATCTTTCAGAATAATTTTTTTTTAATTTCAAGTTTTATTTTTCCATAATCTCAAAACATGCCAGCCCACATTGCTCAGTAATAGCCTGCAAAATGAAGATCAGTCAATAATGCTAACAGATTCTGGTCCATCATTTTTTATGTTGAGTGTCTGTTGAAGCTAGTTCTTTTATAGCTTGATTTACAAATCTTGAAAACAGCTCTTTTTATTATGGAACTACTAAGACAGTATAATTGTAGTAAAGCAAATAAGCTGCTCTATTAAGCTGTTTGGCTATGCATATTACATATGTGTGTGTGTATGTGTGGAAAAGAAAAACCATGAAAATTTCAAGATTTGACCGCATTTATATCAGGAGGTTCAGAATTATTATTTTGTAACATGGATGAGGATTGTTAGACATGTAGGACTGCAATTAGTTTAAAGTCTGTGCCTTAAAAATGTCTGAACAGTTTTCTTTTTAAAAGTTAAAAGAAAAAATTGAAAGGGAATGAGGGCAAGGCAGGAAAAAAACCATCCCAAAAGCTAATTGTTTTTAAAAAGTTACATGACATTGAAAATTGGAACTTGGAACTGAAATGCCATCTCACTCCTAAGTATAATAAAATAGTAGATTTTATTAAATGTATTCTGGAAAGAGTAAATGAAAATTATAAAGCCTGATGTGAGTGGCAAAAAGCCCAGACAATATCCAAAAGTGTAAACATCTAATGGCTTAACCTAACTGGGGCACAGTCTGCTGCAGCAGGCAATTGAACAGGGGATGTCAATATTTAAAAGCAGCAGAACTAATTTTTGAAACAGATGGCTTTTCTTCCTCCTGCCTGCAGTACAAATATATATTTTTAAAGGCTTTAAGGAATATTTAGATGATGAGATTATGTGTCTTCTTTTAATATTGACCCTTTTTTAATTTTTCAAATCTTGTAAAATTTAAGGTCACTTTGATCTTTCTTCTTTCAGGCATGAAATTGCCATCTTTAAATTGCATTATTCACTCAGTTAGGGAACTCATTCATCCCAGAGCACATCCTTTATACAAAAACATTGCAATATCATCTTGTCAGCTTTTAAATGGAGGCTCTTCTTAAAAAGACTGTTGAATTCTTGAAATAATTGACCTAAAATTTTCTGAATGGACATGATTGCAATGGCGTTTCTAATTTATTGATCACTGTCATTTTCACAAGCTTGAAAAAGTGTTCTTGTGCTTTGGAAGATCTAAATCCATGTCACTTCTGTGCCTTCTGGAGTGAAATCACATGGAGTGTACTGTGCTTAGATCAATAGTCATATACCGTAGGGGCATGCGTACAGAGGCATTCATGGAATGAAGGCTACTGTGTCTTCCTGGATTTAGCAAAAAAAAAATGCTCTACTGTGTATGTTTCTTCCAAATGGACTTGAGACAGTTATTTCTCAGTCAAATATTTTCATAATCCGGACACAGATTCTTATTTTGGAACATATAGATGCTAGTTGTGATGTCTGAAAACCAAGACATGCCTGCATGAAAAGTAGGTAAAGGAAATCACCAGAAATTTTGATTTTTTTTCTTCACAGAGTCACTTCAATTCTGTGATAACTCAGAAAGTGGCTGAATGGACATTTATAAAACATATGAACTAAGTCACTTCTAAGTGGAGACAGCTGGGGTCTATTTAATATCCTGTATAAAATGGTAGAGGTCAGCTTCCTGGCATAACTTAGGAGTTTTATTTCACAAATCTCCTACTGCTGCAGGGACCTGGGGTGATGGTGAGGCTCTCGAACTAAAATGCACTGTAAGGAAAAGCTCCAGGGCCGTAGCTCTTGTTCTAGCTCTGCATTTGGTGTGGAATGGTAGGAAGCATCTTGTGGCCTGCAGTATCTGCACATCCTCATAGATGTCTGTTGCATGGGTGCTTATTAATGCAGGCAACTAGTCTCATTTTTTTGTTCCAATCCTAGATTCTTATGATTTAAGCATTAGAATACTAATTGAAAATCATCGAGAAGCGACACTTTGGACAACAAGTGATTCTCAAATGTACTGACGACCCTAAATACCTAGGTTATTTGGGATCTTGGTTCCTAAATCACTTACTTATCTCGATAGTTTTATGATATCTTTTTTTTCCCCTTCAATTAATGCAGCCGTATCTTTACTATCTAAGATCGTACATTTCCTTAATGTGTTCCCTGTAGCTATTCAATTTAATGACTTTTGATTCCTTGAGTTTGGAATCTTATTTTATTTTATAGCTCCTGCTATTCCATTGTATATTGGCCACGTCAGTGAAAAAAAATATATTTGTCTTTGTAGGCCAGTGCCACTGATAAGTGTTCACCCACGCACACAGAAGTTACACAATATAGCAATTGATATAATTGGTAGTCCAGTGACACCCTAATTAAAAGCCTGTAGTGCAATAAGCATGGAAATTCGTATAAAAATTGTATATTAATAATGATGTCCAGTATGATTACATGCATTTCATAGTGTGAAAATTTGGCTTTTCCTCGACTACATATTTAAACAGAAGATAAATGGAAGCTCTAAAGAAGAACTAAGAGGGGTGATTGTTTCTGTTAGGTGGAAAAAAGATGGAAATTGAAAAAAAAAATAGTAGTGTGTCACTGGAATAGGCAAGCTGACCACCGCCAGAAAAAGCTTTTGTAGACTGTGCTGATTCTGTGGGCCCTGTATGGTGTGTAGTGTTGCCTGTTTAGTCAACTGTACAAGGGCTCAAGACCATCAGCTGTGGTATTAGTTTCTGTGCTGTTTCTCCAAAGAAAGGTAAATAGGATGATTGTAGGGTTTGCGGATAGATTAGAGAAAATAATGAGGAGCAACTCCTTCAGCCTGTGATATCTCTTGGCTTGTTCTTGAAATAAAAATAATTGCATCGATAAAACAATTCATATATGGCTTAGAAAGGGTTAGAACAATTTTCATCTCACCCAGTATTTTTCTGAAGTGAGAAAGAGCAGATAGCTTAGGGAATGGTGTAAGTGCAGGACAGACTTAAAGTGATAATTCCGGGCAAATTAAGGCTCGACAGTTTTGACACCGACTTGCTCTATGATGTTAAGTAATCTGTGTCCACTGCTTTGTAAGTCCATGCAGCATTTGCAAGCAGATGTGAGCCAGCCCTGCCTCATTCCCAGGCAGATGCCTACTCGCTCTGCCGGTGCTTTGAGCCAGCTGGAAGCTGCGTAGCCATGTTAGTGCTGCGGAGCCTCAGCCATTACGCTCTGCTGTCCTCCAATCTTCCTCAGCTCGGCTAGAGCTGACACTGCCTGCCTGGACGTTGCAGAGCACGCTCTCCTTTGCTTGCAGAACTTTGGGTAGATGTACTTTGTTTTCATTTGCCTAGACATAAAAATGTTTTAGCACTCCAGGAACCAGACCTTGTTTTGCAAGATTTATTATAGCTCGCTCATTTCTTTCAGAAATGTGAAAGACATTGTTGCAAAACAACCAAAATACAGTTTTGTCACGTATTTATATCTGACGTACACTATCATTTACAAAATGCTGAATTTATTTCAAAACTACCCATGCGTTACAATGTAAACCCTCATCTCATGCTGCTGAAAGACGCCCCAAAAGAAATAGTTGCCTTTGCCCCAAAGTAGTAAAACAGTCGAATAAAATTTATTGCCAGCTCAAAATGCTACTAACACCTCATTTTCGTTGCCAAACTCTGCAAATATTCTTTAATTTGTTTTCTTTTACATATGTGTGCAAGAGCTTAAAGGAAATACTTAAAGAGCTGTACAGCCTGTAGAATACTTCACTCCGTGGGCATTAATCTTTAAATGGCTGGCTCACAGTGCCGTGTAAACTGGCTGGAAAAGGAGGAAATGTGTATTAGACATCTACCTGAAGAGCTGTAGGACGAAAGTACCTGAGAATCCTACAGAAATAGACATTTTTCATTTTCTTTGCATGTGCTATGAATTAATTTAAAATTTAAAAAAATACAGCTTAGTAGAAGAAATGACGTGACAGCCAAGGAGCTTGTATGGCCACATGTAAATGACTGTGAATGGGGAAAAAAAGCAGCCATGAAGTCCACATTTTTAAAAACTTGTGAGATTTAATGTCTTAAATTCTGATGAAAAGTGTAAGAAATTTGCATGCTAATGGAAATGAGGATCCCTTTTTACGTATTGAGTGTTTAAGGGCAATTGCCCCCTGGCTAAATTTATTAAGCCAGAAAAATCCTGTAAATTTCTATTGAAGATTTATTAGTCCCATTTGTTTCTGTTCTGTACAACATGAATATTAAACTCAATCCTGCAAGTTTGTCACAGGTGAAACTCCCTTTCAAATTAAAGGAAATTCTGGACCTGAGCCAAAGCCAGTTAAATACATGTACTAGCTTCATGAGGCTTAGGTAGAGGCTCTTGTGTGCAGAGCTTTTTAAGACTGATCCTGGTCTGTGGGGGTTGAGTGAATAGGGCAGAGGCATTTTCAGTGTCTTTTTTTTTTTCTTTCGACTTCCCTCTCGTTTTATTTTAAGTTCCTCATGAGAAGAAATATTTTTAAATAGCTTCAAAAATCAGTTGAATGCAATCTGGAATCCCACCAAGTAAAATTGCTCAGTTATAGTCTTCCTGGGAAGGAGTCATCTCTCCTAAACACAGTTAAATTCAAGCACCTTGTCTAAATTAGTCATCTAGGTGTCTTCCACAGCAAGCAGGGAGAGACAGTACCCCCGCCCCGCCCCGCTGAGTAATTCAACCAACCTACTTCTTTCGCTTGAATATATGGAGGCCTACATGACCCGTTCAGACTAACCACCAAACCCCTGAGCAGCTCCGTTACATGAGTTGTATCTCCTCCATGGCAGCTGAGAGGAGAACTCAGTGCTCCACAAGCTCTGCTAGGCTCTTGTGTAGATGGATGGCATTTGAACTGTCTGATGATGGCCAAAGACAGCTACCTTCAACGGAGTTGTTAGTTTTCTTGCAAGCCTTAAATCTGCCTTCTGTATGTGATAAATTTAAGTGTTACCTTAACTTTGTATTCTCTTAGTTTTAATGCTTTTAGAATAAATATCCCCTCACTGTTTTCTTTCTCTCATAAAATTAGTTTTTGTTTTAGAATGCAACTTATAAAGAGGAGTGCAATGTTTAGGTGCATAAATCTGGCTGCCTCCCAAAACCTGGCAAAATCTGTTTCTCTCACCCATGTGAGCAGTTGCCTTTGTCTTTTGATTTTTGGAAATCACCTGAGTGCTATTTACTTTTGGGCAGATGGGATGTGATTCATAGCATGTCAAGTGGTGGTGACAGGACACGGTACGGTGCCACTGGCAGGTCGGTTGAGTTCACTGTGCTCCCTTCCAGGTTTTGCTGAAGTGAATGGAGGAATTCCCTTTGTCTGAAGTTAATGGTGCCCCTGACATCACAGCACCCGGGCTTCTTGGGAATACATCTGGCACCAAAGCCTGGTCAGAGTCATTCCCCAATGAATGTGGTGTACTTCAACAAGCACTGTGAACTGCATCTCTATTTTATGTCTTTTAACCTCATGCAGGACAAGCATGTGTGGAAATCAACACACAAAATGTAAGACACCTTTTGGATTTTCACTTGGTCTGTTGCTGAATGTGGCAACTACATTCGCTGCCTAACCACTGTGCTTGCGTTGGAAGTGGGTAGATATATCTGGTCCGTTTTCAGGAAATTTTGAGCAGTTCTAGTGAATCCATAAACAGGTTCTTTCAAGAGATTTAGACATTTTTTAAAAGTTGTTTTCATGTGGTTTAAATATCTGGTGTTAAATTGCTGTTTCCATTTATAAGATAACAAGAACTGTTCATATACGTTGCTGTTTTCTAGTCCCCCAGGTAAAGACTGGGAAAGCAACAGTTCACAGTTTTGTTCATTTCAGAATTTAAGGAAAAACAAATATTGTGATGAACTCTTTGGAATAAATCATGAACATCGTTTTCAGAGATGTATGGCCATATTCAAGAATGAACTTGAGTCCTAAAAGTAATTAAAAAGTTAGGAAGGAGAGACTGTGGTACAGACACTGTACCACGCTGTGGTAGGACACTGCGGTGCAAAAGGAGAGCTCACATGCAGGGCCCCAATTTGTAGAGTTCTCTCTGCATGGATAAGAGAAGCCAGACCAGGAACCACAAAGACCAACTATCATAGTAGATACGGGTTTAAATGGCATACAGGGATTTACATGGCTCTGTACAGGTAATGACTGGCTGAGTGTAAGGAAGAGAAAAATTACCTTTTTTGGCCTTTTGTCTTTCATTCTATGTGCACAGACAATGAATTTTTTTTTTTTTTTTCTTCTCTGCTTTCATTTCTGAAACGTACCAGGCATATAAGGGAGACAAAGCTTTAGATGATGTATGCTTCCTTAGAAGTCACTTAGGTTATTTGCATGCTGGAAGTTAAGCGCAGCGTAAGTTCTTTGGTAGTTCAGGGCTAGTGGATTGTGCAAGATCAAGATCTATGACAGGTTGTTTCTGAACACTGCTACCCAAACTCCAAAATTGCATTTTTGTACTGAAAGATCTAGAAGTTTTTCATAAAATCCTGCTCAAAGCTTGTGTTATATCAACTGACTGTGCTGTCATAGCAATAAACAAACAGACTGTAAGAAGTTTGCACCTGATTTCCCAGAGTGGTGCTTGTTTCATTCTCTTACCAAGTATTTTCTTTCCTATAATGTCATCTAGAGAGCCAAGAATGTTGTATTTAAGAAATAATACATAATAATAAACCCAAATATAAACAAATGGGCATGACAGTAAACCATGCAATGTTTTACCCTGTTTTACTCCCATGTATACTAATTGCTTTCTGTTTAATACATGGATATACGGCATGTTACATTTAAAAACCTACAGATTTCCTTAGTAATTCCTTGAATACATTAGAACAACACAATTCAGAGGACTAAAAAGAATTAATTTGGTTTTCAAATTAACAGCTGTCTTTAGTAACATATACACTATTTATTGACTTTGTGCATATCGGTATTATCAACTTTAGCCAATTTAGCCTTTTATTTTTCTTTAGGCTTTTTTCCTTCTGTTTTCCTGCTCTTTTGCTTTTGCGGGGAAGTTCACAGTATTGTTGAACTGTGGAAGTTTTGCCTTTCTAGAAGTCAGCTCTTGATCCTTCTTTGAGAAACACAGACCATTTGGTCCCATCTCTACCTATGAAATGTTGTAGAAATGTATTTTCTTACAAGGCTTTAAGGTGTCAGTGTCTCACACATCACTACAAGAATACTTTTTTCTGAGGGTCTTAATCAAAACTGTTGTTAATGCCGGTAAAAGAACCACAGCAAGACATTTTGCACCTAGTGCTCTCTCTCCCCTCCTCATCACCCTCACCATACCAGCTTTGGGCTCCTTTCAGCTGCTGCCAGTACTGGCCCTTCTTCCTAGGAAGTGGTAGCAGCAGCATCAGGGCTCAGGTGTATTTGCACCATTTAGCAAGCCTCCTTACCTTACTTGTTCAGTGGCTCTGACAAGTAGATTAGACCTTCAGAAGTACTATCAGTCAAGCTGTGGTTGCTTGTATTCCTGAGGGCTTAGCGTACACTGGAAGGTTAATTTGAATTCAAACAAAACTTGAGTTTTATGTACAGCCACCATCCCCCAGTAGAATGGTGGCTGTAGAGTAACCTGGAAGTCATTCAGGAACAGCAGTCCCTGAACTAATGGTAAGCACCAAAACAGTAGACCTGTCATCTTCTATGGTACCTTCTTCTTTTTTTTTTAGGTTTCCCCATGCATCTCTAAAAAGCAAGAGCTTGGAATCAAATTTGCATTGGAATTACTTACCACTTAAAAAATGCTGAACTAAACACCTCAGGAACTGCTGTGATATTGCAAGGATTTAAAAAACTATATGCGATGGTACAGAGTATCAAACAGGATATTTGATTTGTTTCTGTGAATACTTTTTATATGGAGTGGATGGTTATTATTTCCTTTGTTATTTTTGATATGTTGGCATCACCATTAAGTCTCAAGTGTAGATAGATTAGATTATTAAGCTACTAAAGAATGAATGATAATTTATACTCTTGTAAAGTCTTCTGAAGATGAGTTGTTGGTTTTATTTAAGTCTAGGAAAGAGATGATCAGCTTAGATTTAGATCAGGTAGGTTTGGCACAAGCATGAATTCAAAAGGTAAATTGAAATGTGGAGTCTGTAACAATCAGTTTGACTGTGAGCTACACATGAATAAAGACTGGATTTTGTTGTATCCCATCTTGCACCAGGTACAGCTAGGAGTCCAGAATAACTTCCCTGCTCCTTTCATTTGAATTAAACAAAATCAATATTCAGACATAAGTTTTATTTACATGTTGAGCAATTTAAGGAATGCAAAAAGGAATGCAGCTTTCCCTGAGGAAGGTATTCTACAGAAAATCTAAAACACTTAATAAAAGATGCACATGCACTGCCAATGAATCGGAGCATCTTATTTTGTAGTCTGAACTGGAAGCGTATGGAAGCTTACTGGAAGCTCTCAGTACTCTATAACGGCAGTGTACATGACTCTGAAAGGCAGTGTACATTTGCTTGCTCGAGGATCACATGAGAGCACTATGAATAGGTCAGACAGCTATTGCTGATCCTAAACAATCTGTCAGCAACTGTCTTCATAACAGGCCACGTTATTTTTCTGATTTGGGGGTGACTTGGCCTGTCCCTCGCAGAGAGAATCTGACAGTCTGTTTGGTACAGCAGCGCACAGGAGTAATTGTAGGCACCAGCAGGCTGGTATTTTCCCTCGGTAATGGCAATTGCTCACTGTGTGGCAGGTTTGGATTTAAAATCAATAGTAATGAGATGAAGCTGGACTGGTGAGGAGTTATGTATTTCAAAAACTGCTGAACTGTAGGATGAGTCCTGAAAGTGAGGTTCTGCAAGGCAGGATATTGTTTGAATTACTGAGCCTTACAGATCAGTTTCTGGTCCTTGCCTATTAAAAGTAATCTCCCTTTGCAAAGAAGGTGAACAAGAAATGGCAGTGTGAGGGCTAAAAAAGACAGCATGCTGCTATAAACAAAGAGAGGTGCAGAGAACGTCTTGTCAGGCATATTTTTCCCTGAGGTAAAACCCTTAACAACTGAATCTTTTAGTGACTTGGGTGGCACAGTGAGTAAATGTACTTGGCCTTTTCGTCTTTTGGGCACGAATCTTGGCTTCTGTCAAAAATGAAAATTAGTTTTGGTGGTTTCATCGTAGCAGACATTTGTCTGCATCACAAAACCATTCAGTCTGGCACCAGGGCTTGTCGTTGCTCGAGTGGGGCCCAGCGCAGGAGAGCAGGGGTGTTGCAGGTCAGGGCTACAGTCGGTACTGAGCGTTGAAAGCTTGCCCATTCAGCCCACACTATCGGACTTTAGCCAGTGCTATTTACTTCGCTTTCAAGAGCATCTATTTCTCTCTGTCACTTTCTCTGTCTCTCCTCCTCACACACACTTAAAGAACAAAAACATCTTTTATACAGCTAAGCATTTAAAATAATTTTTCCAAGTCAGAAAGGGAGAGAGACTGGAAAAAATTACAGCACAAAGCTCAGCTTGCACATGAACGATTGCCTTGTCATCCTAATATCCCCCTTCCTTCCCTTAAACCTCACTGGTGAGTGGGCTATAAGCAAGAATATTGGCTGGGCTCTGCTGGTTTAGGTCTCCAGGACGGGACTTTCTGCTGCCTTGCTTTCATCATGCAATTGCTTCTTCGCGGTAGTTCTTTCTGGTCTGTGCACAGCAGATAATGAATGAGTGACTGCAGAGTTGAAAACATCTATCTGCATAACATCTGCTTGTCCTAGATAAATTCATTTATTTTATCTGATGTTATGTTCTGCCCTTTTCTGCTATTTGCCTGAAAGAGGTTTCTTCTGAAGACAAAAAGAGTCCTGCTACTCTTTCCTGGAAGGGTAGCGGAGCAGGAAAAATGTTCACAAACTCCAAGAACCTGGTAGAAATGTAGAGATTAAGGATCGTAAAGTTGCCATGAGCAGTGTAGAGATACCCAAGCTTATTTTAATTAATCGAGTTTGACTCTAGGCATCTGACTGCTGCTGGATGGAGCTCACGGTGGGCTAGTTTAGCATGCTGCAGGCAGTGCTGTGCTGTCACGCTGTACGTTTTCAGTACCGAGGTGGGTCAGCTGAGCATGGTCTAAGTGTCTCTGCATTATGTTGCAGTCTGCCGCAGAGGCATATCCTAAGTATTGATGCACATTGGTGCAGCTGCAGCTGGCATGACAAGCACATTGGGAAGCTGCTGAAGACCCCATACGGTTTTGAAAATGGAACTTAGGTTTTGCATTACTATGTGGTTTTACAAATGTTATCCCAGAAAAAATGCACTTAAAATATGAGATACTTTGAATTTAGTGGCCTTTTCATCTGCATGTGCTGTTTTTTCCGTCTATAAGTCCTTTGCTAAAGCTCCCTCAGTGAGAAAAACCTACGTCTGAAATAGCAGCTTTCAGAGGCATGGAGGAGTAGGTGATTGCTGATTAAGATGAGACAAAGCAGCATGTCCTGAACAAAGGGAAAGAGCTCTGTCATACATTTCAGAGTGTGAAGCTCTATTTCCTGTTTTGCTACATGGGACATGGTTCTCCTAACGCACATGTTCCACTCCACTTGCCCAGCTATTGTCTTCTTCAGCTGAAATCCGACCCCTTTGTTACAATACATTGGGTATATGTGATTCCAAGTAGAGACTGGTTTCTCTTAGAGTCTTTTTCCTCTTCAAAAGCAAGAAAGGAGAAGGTAGCTAATATTAAAAGTATGGGGGAAACTGTTTTTTTCAAGGAGTACGTAGTTCAAGAAGTTGGGGTGAACAAAGGACTTGCTGCTGAGTGGCTTCCAGAGAACAAAAGAGTCTGAGGCTGCTGCTGAAATTTAGACTCAAAGGATGCCTGACTGTCATTCTTCAATATTTTTAGGTATGAGAGGCTGAAAATTTCTGTGCCCTTGAAAATTATGGACTCACAGGAATAGCCTGAGCCAAAGGCAGTGAAAGCAGAAGCTATTCAGGCTCCCCCTCACAAATTCATCAATAAACCTCAATCATGACCTATAATAGTCTTGGTATCCCAGTCTTGTGGTGTTTGCATAAACACTGTCAATCATACATAAATTCTCTGCTGGTTTTCTGTCATGTGGATAAATACCTTTTGGAGTTAGGATGAGACCACCAAACTCCTTCCATCTGAGTCTTTGTCCAGACTTATGAAACCTTAATACTGTAGCATATTACTATGCCACTACTTACCACACCACAGACTTAAACATTTCTGCTACTCGTAAATCAATGGCTCCGGTTGTCTTCCTCTGTCATGCATAAGCTAGGAAGTAACTCTTCCTAGGAAGACACTGTTCCCAAGAAAATTAAAGTCAATCCACGTTACTGAAAAACTTTAGAGGGCAAGGACTGTGTTTTTGTTTAGTGCTGCAAGTGACCAGCAAAGTAAAGGGATATGTGTTCATGTTGGATTAATCCTACTGAAATAAAAATAACAATAAGCCTTTGGATGCATTGGCAGCAAGTATCTAATTCTTTGGTCTTCCCTTAGACTATGATCTGGCTAATTTTCCAGATGTACTTTCTCATCTGTTTGACAATAGCCAAGAGAACTGATGTCCTACTGTTTTTCAGGTCTTACAGTCAGATCTGTTTTTTGGTATTTCTTGCAGGTGGCTTGGGCTGATGGGTTTGATCTCCATCACTGTTATCTCAGTTTGCTCAGGAAAAAGATGTTTATTCCACTTCCAAGTGGATAACTTTATAGTAGTTCTCAGAGCATCTCAAAAGCAAGTTCAGTAACATTTAAAGACTTTCTAGAAGCAGTTACCAAATTAGTAGCAGTCAGTAGACACAATAGTTTTCAAAGGAATTGGCATAACTGTGTCTTTTCTTATAAAAGCATTAAGCATTCAGACTGTGTATTATAAAATGAAGATGAACTAAGGTTACATTTGTCAGATTACATGCTGTAAGAAGCTATGGAGACCTCAAGATGTATCATCTAGTTTTCTGCATTCAAAAAAAATGAAGTGTTTTTGTAGGAAGGCAAGTATACTAGGTTATAGTAAGATCCACCAGGCACTAGACATATGAAATGAAATGGAGACATAGATTTGTAGCTGATAAGCTTTTTTTACTTTAGTACAATTAACTTGAAAATATGTCTGCATTAAAACACAGGTACGCCGTAAGTGTCTGTTCAACAATGTTCCAGTTCTGATCGACACGTCAGGCGCTGTATGACTCCCAGCCAAACATCTTGTTAAGTACTTGCAGGATTTCCCATAGCGGATCTTACTTTAATCAAATAATTCAAACGTTTCTTTTGTAAGTACAATAGAAGGGCAGGGCTTGTGTTTACAAAGTATTCAGCATGGAAATCCTGTATTAATTGAGGTACATTTACTTCACTTAGGACAGTGTCCACATGGTAACTCTTTAAATAAAAAGGCTGTTTGCTGTTGCCTGTTCCAGAGAGGCGATCTCATGCAAAACTAACCCGTCACATACAGAAAATCATGAGGAAATGGCTTGAGAGATATGCACTGTCAACAGCAGAGATGTTCCTAGCTAAAGAAGGCAACTTTATGGATGATTTTCTCACGGTGGATGTAAAAGAATGTAATGTATAAAATGTAGTTTTATCCCTATGGAAACCACCAAATAAAGAGGCTCTATCTTTCTCAATCTATTTCCAGAATGATTAGCACGGGCAATGCCAGATGTTGTCTTTTTGTAATATCACGGATTCCTATAAGCGGTGCTTTAAATTATTATCTTTCTAAGGCAGCAGCTGTATTTTCTGTGAGTAAACATGATGTGCTTCCACCCAGCCTGGTGCAGGATCTAGAGTTTTTATTATTAACAGTAAAGCATTTAGAGTTTCACATAAAGGGTGTATAAAAAGGAAAGATAATATTATTACTCAGTAATAGGTGACTAGAATTGTGCTCCTCTGAGTTCCTTATTTTGCTGTGCCAGAAAATGCCAGAATCAAAATCAGCCACATGCAGAAGAATTAAACAGAGAATCAGCATTTCCCTCCACAGTGAGCTGGAAATTACATGTTGCTTCTATATTCTATACAGTGAAATCTTTTTTCCCTTTTTTCTTGAACTATAATTCTGCTATAGTTGAAAAGATAATTTTGCCAGTGTATTAAATACCTGGCAAAAAAGGTGTTTTAGAACATTTTTAGGTAAATGTAGGTCAACACAAAGGAATCATACAGTTGGAAATATTTTCCAGTGTTTATGTTCAGATGTTCAGACCTGTCTGGCTCCTCTCTATTTGCATGTGTTGGGGTTATAGGCAGTCCGGCTACATTCCACATTGATTTATATAAATATATTGCAGATTATTAACCTCCAGCCAAATACCAGAAAATTTCACTTTTCAGGAAGGTTTGTGACTTTTCACAAAGCTGGTTTACTGTGTACAAGACATCTATCTTCCGTGTACACCCCATTAAGGGAATCAAAAAGAGAACAGTATTTGTCTTTATGAGAAATGTGCCAAGACATTTGCTGTTACAGTCACTATGTTAACATAATAATTTAATTAATATTTGTTCATATGATGATTACAGATTAAGTACAGATTAGCCTTCTAGTAGAGGTAGGGTGACAGTCTCTCCGTATTCTGTAAATTAGGTTCCCAAATTATTACTCACTGAAAAGCTTCTTTAAGCTAAAATGAATGTGTATGCATCTGTTTTCAAAACATGGTGGCTAGTAAACAATTTTTAAGTGTCTGACCAAAGATTATTTAGGAAATGCTGTTAAAGTGGGACCATGGCCTTAACATGTTAGATCTATATCATCTCAAGTGAAAATTATTGCTGTCTTAAACCTGGATTAGAGTCTTCACAGATAGTTGTGCCAATTCTTATCTTCCCTCGTGAAATATTTTGAAATTTAAGGTAAGAAGTAAAAACGCAGTACAAAGTGTTTTCCTAGTCTGTTTGTCAGACGTCCTCTTTGAAAAGCAGTGACCCGCAAGGCTTTGTGTGTGATCTGTTGTCTACAGGCTACTAAGCCTTTAGTCCTAGGACAGAGAACAAAAATGTTACTTGATAATATTATGAGAAATCCTGCACTTTGCACAAAGTAAGGAAGCAAGAGGAAAAGATACATGTAATAAAACAATGTAACTGCTATAATGTTGACCAATATAAGCAGTAGTATCAACACTACTTTCGTTTGTTATCAATGATAGGTTCTTCAGTTTAACTGTATAGACTTTCTTCTCAATAACTGTATTCATACATTTTTTTAAATCTACTGTCACCTAATAAAAGCAGTGATTGATTTTCTGCCTCACTTCAGAGAGAAAAGCAATCTGATCTGTACAATTTAAATGAATAAACACATTAGTGAAGTATGTGAGCAGGGAACAAGCGTCTTTCCATCTGTAAGATGGTTTCCTATTGTGATTTTGTGGAAGTGGGACTTGGGGAAGGATAGCAAAAGTCACTGGTATGAGTATAGGTGTGGAATACAGAAGGATGGGCAGACGTTTTTGAAAAAGATAAAACACTGATTAAAGCTGGTACAGTGCATGAAGTGGAGAAGATGAGAGAAATCCTAATTAAAAAGAGGAAACAACAGAAAATAGAGTAATCAGATAGGAATGTGACATTATGAAGAGCTTTGCAAATTAGTTTGAATTTGATGTTGTGCAACAAGGTGAAATGATAAAGAAATTTCAGTAAAAGAATGACAGAAAGTGATGAGAGAAGAAAGTATTCTCAGTAGTGGCATCTTGTGCACAAAGCTTTTTTCCAGACTGTATCCTGACTCTGAAGGTATTCCTTGTGTCCAGGAAGTTGCAAGAGTAATCAGCAAAAAAAATCTGTTTCTGCCAAAGGAGATTTAATTATAAAGCTGCATAATGGTGAACGTCGGAGTTATGTGGGAAGAAACTGAATGTGCGTGCAAGCACCCTGTATATTTTTTCTCAAAAATGTTTCTTGCAAATTTTTTTAAAAATGACTGTAAGTGCTGCAGCATAGAATGTCAATAAATATCAAGTAATTTTCTGTATTAACACTAGCTACTCTGTCCAAAACATATTTTCTTTTCATGTAATTATTTTACTTTGAACTGCTAATGAATTTTTAATCCTATTTCAGAATCCACGCAAGAAAGAGAGATATGATATTATTGATGTATCAGTAGTTATCTGATGAATCAAGAGCTCAAAGATTTATCTACCTTTGGAAAGCTCTTTCTTCCATTCTATAATCTGTAAGAAATTTAAATAGACGCGTATGAGCTGCAAGGTATGTACGTCTATACTGGTTCCTGTATACTTACGTCCTCTTTTCTTTTCCTCCTCTCAGATTGTTTGATGTGTGCACCGTGTCAAGAACAGACAGAGAGACCAAGTTAACATTAGTGTTTGAACATGTGGATCAAGACTTGACTACTTACTTGGATAAAGTTCCAGAGCCTGGAGTGCCTACTGAAACTATAAAGGTATTTAAGAAGAAAGACTTTGGATATTATTTCAGAAAATATTAGATAGGAAGGGCAAAGAGATAAATCACAAAGACAAACTGCATTTTGATTCTATAGGATTTTGTTATATCAAAATTGAGTAATGCCCAGCTTGGGACATGACTTGCAGCACAAAGATCTGTATTCACTAACAGATATAATCTCTTTCTGGAAATGCTGCACTTCGGTTTTTTTCTCTTTTAGATTTATAAATCCTCATAATCTCTACTGTTTTACCAAATGTAGCATTCTAAATCATTGAGAATGACCTTTGCTTGCAGCGGTAGGCAGATGATTCCGTTATTGTTCAGTCCAAGAGCACCTGAACCTTCCCTAGAAGGTGTCTGGTGGAGTGCTGGATATTGTTAGAATGGATAAAATAAATCCTGTGCTCCTATCCCCTTCCCTTTGCCTTTTGTTTCCCCAAGAGACTCCTTCCGTTTCATGTCCCGCTTGCCAGAAATGTTTCTATATGTTCCAAGAGCAGGAAATGTTCACCACGGGCCTGTGGCGAGCTCTGCAGAGGATGGGCTCAAGGAAGCGGGTAGCCATGACCAATTGTTGTAGAAGTTGGGAAGGCTCTCAGTAACTGGAAGGATAATCATGAAGTTTTCCTATCGTGTTATCTCATATTCTGCATCTGTAAGGGAGGACCTCTTCCCAGGATAGGATGTTTTTGCATTATTGGTACTAAAATATGTATACCAACTCCTCTTCTCTCCTGGGAATTTCACAGTGAAGCGCTACATTGAGGATCATAGCTTGAAATGTTTGACAAAATATTTACGCCTGGGAAGAGAAGCAGAGGGATTGATGTTCCTACATTTTGACTGCGTCTGTTTAACGTTTCTTTTGATTTTTTCTTTTTTCATGAGGAGAAATAATTTATGCTTTCAGAGACGGATTATCTTGCATTTGTATAAGTACTTTCTGGAAGTATGTTGTGTCATCTGAGTCTGGCAAAAGTCCTGAGGGAGGAAAAGAAAACATGAAACTTATCTGAAATTTAGTTCTTTTAATATTTTTTTGTTAACAGCTTCAAACTTAGGAGTTGTTTGATCTTTCAGTATAAAATTAGACATAAAACTGATAGTTATCTTTTCACTTGTATCAAAGTCACAAATGCGTAACATCAGTCAGTTCCAGCAACCATGTTTTTTAAGCAATCTTAGTAGATAAAATAAAATTAAAAAAAAATGGATACAGCTTTGATTCAGTCCCAGCAGAAGACTGGAATGTACCTCTTGCATTTGAAGGACTCTTACATGATAATGCTTTTAGGGTTCTACTTCCTTCTAGGTCTTTGAAGCTTCCTAAGGGAACTGTATTTCAATGTAACTAACACTGTGAAAATAACATACAAGGTGACTGACATATTATCTAACTGAATATATTGAAATGGATAGGAACTGAATGACCAAGCCTCTGAAAACTCAGTTTGAAATATCTTTTGAGCTATGTTTCATTTAAAGCAAAGAGAAGAGGTGAGCATTGGACTAAAAAGTTTGTGATTTTCTAAAAGTCTGTTCTAAATTTGCACTAGTAGACTATAATACATATGTGTGAACATGTATTTCATGGAGGTTATATACTGGTGAAGGAAATTGTTTGGTTTAGTTTTGAAAAGCACTGTTCTGTATATGTGGTTTACTAGTTCAGCCCAGCTGATATGTCTGATAATTTGGCACAATAAAAGAGAAAAATTTAGCCACATAGAAACAAGGAGGAGCAATTCTGGTCTTTTATGTACACTGCAAATTCCACTGCAGCCAGGGAAATTAGTGAGTGTAATATTCAGCTTGTGGTATGTACAGCTCTTTTTAAATGGGTGAGGAAAAATGTAAAATTGCTGCTTACTTGGTCATCACTGTTGATTTCAACATTTGCACAGTAGCTGATGTGTTATTTCTTGAATTCTGTTTGGCATGGGAAAAAACAGAGATTCAGTTAACTTAAGTTGCACCCTGTTGCTTCACTATTTATGTGAAAACTCCCACTTTATGGAGGTACTTTTTCTGATAGACAGGGCTGATCACATGAGGAAGGGTCTCAAGGCTTATTCCTAATGCATTTTGATACCCTTCTAATGATACAGTGTTTATGGATATTCCTGGTAGAAACTGAAGCAAAGCATAGTTCTCCTGGCTGCAGGGAAATATGGCCATTTTGCAGCAGCTGAGCATTTAACCCAGAGCACATACATCGTTAAATGACTAATCTGACTTTTTATAGTTTGGCTTTTGAGGTTAATATGGATTTGTACTTCATTTATTTTCCAGAATTGAAGACAATTTGTATAGAGTATTTCCCCTCACCACTAGCACAGTACAAAACAACTGCCAGTATTGTAAGACCATCTGTTAAAGTTCTGCATGTGTCAGCAACACAGAGGTGCCAAATGAGCCAAGTAAGCTCTGGATAGCTTGAAGTTGAAGGATCTAATATACCTCTTTGGCACCATGGTGTAAACTCAACAGTTGTTAGTACAACTTGAATGACATAAAATTACTATGAGAGAAGTATCAGCCCCAAAAGATCTTTTCTGTGTGAATTAACTACCGTCATTACATACCATTTTGGGGAGGGAGACTCAGCTTTTTGCTGATTTGGGGCATGCTGGGGTTTTTAGTTACCAACTGTCAAGGAATATAAGTGACACCAGTACCATTTTAAGAATTTCCTTTATGTTTAGCAGGTAGTAGTCAGACCGTAGCAGTTCAGAGAAACTAACCATATGGATCATTTAAATACAACTAAAGCTTTTGTCTTAATGCAGCTCAGCAATGCCTTTCTAATGTCTAAAGCCCTGCAGCAGGGGTTACCCCAGAGGGTATTTTAGGCACATATCCACAGGTGCCCATAAAATGATAGAAGAGAGGCAGTTTCCTTTTGAGGCATTGCCCAGTAGTGGGAATACTTACCCAGGATGTAGGGCAGACATGCTCACTTCCCTTCCCTGTTGCCAAGAGCAGGAATGCTGTGGCTATAAGCTCTGGCTACTGAGTTCTAGGTTGTTCTGGAGAGAGATATTTTAAATCTTTTCTGCTGAATCACTTCCATTATTTTTTAATGGAGTATACTCCATGGAGTATACCTCCCTGGGCTAGAGGGATGGAGAACATGACTCCAACTACTTGTGGACATGTCATTCACCTTTGAAAAAGAACTATGTTCAAGCCCTTTATCTAATTAATATGTCTTTGTAACTACTGGATTATAGTCCTCACCCTTGCTGGTTTCCTCTGTCAGACCTGATTAATATGTGTTCCATACGGGATGAATCAGAATCAGCAATGACAACAACTTCCTTCTTTCCTCTCTACCCATCGTCTCCTCCCTTCTTTTCTTCCTGGGATACTCTTTAACTTTAGGGCAGTTTATGTGGAAATGGAAGGTATGAGTTCAGTTTCCTTAGGACACAGCTGTTAGTCATGCACCAGTCTTTGGTAATGTTAATGGTGTTAGCAGTTGAGTCTCTGAGAGACTTGGATCATTAGGAACTTTTGTTAGTTAACATAAGGGTAGTGGAAATGGGAATGACACGTCTCTGCCACAGAAAGATTTTTTTTTAAAAAGTAGTTAACAGGCCACTAAAGCATTTTGATGTGTTAGTCTTTGGGACTGAAGCATGTTTAAGCTGGGTGGTCACATTTTAATGTGATGCTTGTGAAGCTGGCATGTTTTTTTTGATCCTAAATGATTTGGATATGGATTTGATTGTTATAACACTAATTACATTTTTAGTATGGAAATCATGTGCATGCAAACAAGTTGATGTTTATTGATTTAAGCTATTGCAATGTATGTAACAATATTTAGCTTTAAATTAATATATGCATGTAATGACTAGGTATATAGAGCTGTAAATTAAGTAGTTTAGGAATGGCTCTTTGGAGTTCCCTCCAGTCATCTTGTTCGGCTGGGCCAAGCAGTCTGCAAGAATGACAGGTGATAACAAACTGTTACGGAGGCTCTTTAATTTTAGTAATGAACAAAGTTAACTTTGCAAGGTAATGCCATTGTAAGTAAACTTGTGTTGTTCTTGCAATAGTTTTCTTACAACTGAGCAGAACTTAGCCTGCTCAAGCTACATGTGCTAACTGGGCTGCGCCTGTTTCAATCTGACAGTCGACAGAGGAGCGAACAGAACAAAGGTCTCTGGTAGAGCAGGTGCATACGTTATCTACCATGGGATGTTAGAAGAGCTAGGAATGTCCTTCTACCCAGGTCTGTGATCTGTGAATCTTCATCGTATTCTCCCCAGCCTGGAACAGGGCAGCCAAATCACAGAGAGAACAGGGTTTAAGGTATATCCTTTTCTCTGGTGTTTCCTGATTCCTTACTCAAGTGAATGGCTTCTGGGGATATTATTCTGTATCTCCTTTGCATGGAAGCCTAGATCTCTGTCTGATTCAGGGATCCAGAGTTTGCTGTTTAGATGCCTAAAATTTAGAAAGTACAGCAGTGAACTTAATTTCCTTTTGTGGATTTATCTGACAAGAGCCCAAAAATTGAATTTTAAAATATTTCCCCCAGTCCTAGCATAAATGTTGCTGTTGCATCTCTGTGCATTTCCTGTAACTTACATTACCTGCTATCAAACCAGGCAGACTGGTCACGTCTTTGCAAGACTCTTAGAAAATTAATATGAAGAAGTTGCTTCTCAGAAAGCAAACCAGTGTTCAGTGTTGTGAGGTGAGTCATCAGCCATCTGCCACAGTTGTACCTACTCAGTCGGTCACGTATGAGATGTGGAGCAGATGTCACACAATCATGCAATTCTGAAACCACCACAAGATATTCCAGGAAAACAGATTCGCCAGTACTGAGAGTCTTCAGAGTGTGGCTGTATTTAACAACATCAAAGTTAAAAGTCACTAAAAAGAAAACCTACTCAAATTAATAAGAAAGATACTAAGAGAAGAGCTGTTACTAACATTTTCCTGTCAGTACTTTTGTGGTAAAGAAAGAAGCAAAACTTAGTGAGGAATTTAGAGTCCACAAATAATGGATCAGAGGCCCAGCTGATACTAAGAGGTGTAAATCCATTAGCTTCAGTTAAATTATGCCCATTTACAGATGCTAAGGATCTCATTCTTTGTGGAGTATTTTGCAATAAATTTTGTTTTGAATCCATATTACGAACTAAAGAAGAGTTGCCCCTGCAAATAAATGAAAAACAAAAGGACTGAACTGATATATTATTGTGGGATAAATCTTTTATTTTTTTCTCTGTTATCCTACTACCAGGAGTTGGACTGTTGCATGGAAAGGTAGCAGGAGAGAGAGCAGGTGCCCTGCACAAGTGGCAGCTCTGAAGGAACTAAACCTTTAAGAGGATACTCTCCAAAGGGTGGTGGTTCCCGCAGTTGCAGGTGTTGTCATTTCTTTCCCATACTGTGCTGCCTGTAGAGACACAGCCACATCTCCTTTGATGCGGTTGTGTAGGTAGTAATGTATGGTCTGACCAAGGGGCTAGGAGTCATGATTCGAGTGAAGGGACTGCTGAGCACAGGATGTTACAAAATATAATGTTGTATCTGTACAGTTACTTCTCTAGCTTGGACCTTTTAACTGTCAGTGTACAGCCACTGATTTTAATTATGGTGGCGTTAAATATCTCCAAATCCCTACCATCATCATCACCTATGATCTCCAAGCTCAAACGCAAACATTTTCAAACTGGTTATAATGTATAGTTGGTTTTTTGCAGTGCTGTAGACCAGGACTGCCCAGACCTCCATTGCTTGCAAACTGAGAGCTCATAAAAATGTGAGGCACTCCAATAATTTTAAATCACTCTGTCCCGACCAGAGTGATTTAAAATCATTGGCGCGCTTCACATTTTTTCAGTTGTTCCAGTTTGGAAGGCAGTCAAGCAACATTGTAGCATAATGCATGAAAGCAACCTGCCTGAAATAATAATTTCAGTCTTTCAAAACAATGACACTTAGACAATTAGAAATGTCACTGTGAAAAGATGTCTATCAAGGACTCTTTAAACAGACATCTCAACCTACTTTTCTTTTACGGCTCCAACTCTCAAGGCAGCAGTACAGTCCAGTAGGACCCTAAGGGACACATCCTTTTTGAAGTCAGAAGGAAGCTATTGTTTTCAATAGATGGAGGGCCAGAAATCATCTTTATTCAGAAAGTCAAAAGGAATTAAGAAACTGAAGAGATTCTGAATTGTGGGAAGAGATGGAGATTGAGCCTTTGGTAAAACAGAATTTATGATCAAGTCATTGCAAAATTGCAGTATTACAAACAGTGGAAGTGAAATGTTGCTATCAGCTCATTTCATTTCTGTTAATTCTGCAGAGCTCGACATTGATGTGATGCAAAAAAAAGCTTATGGATCCTACTGCTCTGGATTCCCTTGAGACGCTCTTGGATTATTAGTGACAGTGGGTTTTTACTATTGGAACATCAGTGTGGTAGCAAATGCTAGGTGAAATGCTTTGATGATACTGAAAGAAAGAAAGGGAGCATGTGGTAGGAATAATGCTGAAGCAGGTGTAGAAGTGGGGCTAGACTGCCAGGCAGCATGTCGGAGACAGTGCCATACTGTTCCGTAGCGAGCCAGTGGCAGTTACTTGGAGTGGGGAGTATTTCTGAGATGCTTTCCTTTGTCTCGTGGTGGTGGCGTGTAGTCGCAACTTGCTTGTAAATCCTGCCTCAGTGATCAGCAGAAGCGTCACTCATGTTTTCAGAGTCTTTCTCTTCATCAAAGATGAGATGCCACAGTTAAAGCAATTAAGAGAAAGCTGTTGCAGCTCATGGCATGTAAAGCAGTGGCAGAACAATAGACTGAAATGTTTGGATTTACCCATGTTCTGAATCTTGCTTACAAGCCATATGTTACTTTTGACAAGGAACTTGGAGGTCGGACTGCAGCAGATGTTAGATAAAGAGGAGACACTCGAAGAGCCACTCTTGATTTTTATGGGGGCAGATAGGAATCACTTCCTTAACAGCAGTTCGGCACTGGAAGGAAATCAGGCCCCTATGCCTCTGCATACCCACAAAGCTATACTTCACCCCAAAACAAGCACACTGAGATGGGGAAGAGGAGGCAGAATGACACAAATTGTGACAAGGTAGATATTTCGGAAACCCAGCCAACATATTTTTTCTTGTTGAACTCCAGATTCTAAGGGTTGAACTCAGCTGATCTGGGAGAAGATGCATTACGGCAGGATACCTTTCCCATCTCAGCCAACACAAGTTATTGCAGCTCTGATTCTCTATACTAGAATATTCACAAAGTGTCCATATTCATTCACAGCAAATATACAGTTACAGTGTGAAATAATTCAAAAGTTGGCCACAGATAACTCATAGCTAATAGAAGATAATATACCAATCAAATAAGTTAATTTTTTTACACAACTTTTCTCTATTCCACCCGAAGGGAAATTTATACTCTTGCACTAGCTGTATGCACTGCTTTTATGCCAGTGAATAGGCGGGTTATTGTATCCCACAGTAAAAATTAATTTGAAGCACGTTACTTTAGTGGCACACTGATTTAATCAAGATATGTTGTGTTTGTTTCTTTTCCTCTATAACAGATGTATTTAGCTTATGCCAGAGAAGAAGTCCCGTACAAATGGATAGGGATGGAATTCTTTTGTATTGCATATTTTCATATGTAGAACTTAAAATTAGCTTTAAGAATTTTTAAATTATTTATATATATAGGCACATAAACACACAATCATATATACCTATAATTATTGTAAAAGTCTTCTAACATATTTGCAGAGAAAATGTAGCTATCTGAGCAAGTGGGAGAAAGGAAACGGGAAACTCGGTGATCATCACTCTACTGTCTGTGAAGTTAATGATCTCAAAATAGCTGTGGGCCAGAAGAGACCAGAACTGGCAACTCAGTTGCTTAGAGAAGAGTCAAAAGTACAAGAATACAGAAGGGGTAGCACCAGTTCTCCTCCTGTGCCTAGGGAGTGGTTTGGTGTCTATTGTCTTTATATGTATACATGTGAAGGCATACTACACATACACGTACACATATATATATACACACGTATATCTGCTGATTCCCAGAGTCCAGACTTATGTGTCAGCTCATTTTCAGGTACAGCTGAGCTGGAATGAGGGCTTTTACAGTCATAGGGAAGGAATAAAATGGGGCCCAGCTGAGGCTGCACTTCTCCCTCCTACTCAGTTTGTTGGATCAGACACGTGGAGAGCCCCCGTCCCACCCACCCCTGCAGATACCAGAATAGGCACAGTTTCTCCCTGCTTCCCATCCTCTGGCCATCAGGGACAAAACTGCAGAGAAGCACCAGCCAGTGGCATCAGCCAGCTACACTCAGCTGCAGAAACAACCAAAGCCGAAACCTCTGACACTCAGAGAGCTTCCAGTGATTTCAACTCAATGTTCTCTGCCTATGCTAACCCCATTTTTTCCAGCCCTTTCTTCCTTCCGTCCTTCCCTTCCACCTTCATTTTTTCACCTCACTTTCACTCTGTATTTACACTGTATAGTGCTCTTCTCTTCTGTTTCCCTCCCTCCAGAACTTTTCTCTCCATCACTTTTCTTTCCATTTTGCTTCTCCCCTCCTAACTGACTCCATTCCCCTAAAAAAGTAATATCATGGAACTGTCATACTGTTTCTCCACCTGGGGTCTGTCTTGTCCATTTTATTTGTGAGCTTTTAATGGAAGAGGCTGTGTGAAAACCCTTGACTGTGTAAGTGCCCACCATAATAGGTCCTCCTTTTTGGCTGGCCTTTACACAATACCTTGTTAAACATTAGTCATGATAATCAGATCCTATAACAGCATTATTTGTCTAAAATAGTGCTTCTCCTCTGCTCTGTTGTTTCCCCACCACAGCAACTTCACACACATTTACACAACTGCTTCCTTTATGTATCAGTGCTCTGTAATCAGCTTATGGGTCATGTTACAGGTTTCTCAGGTTTCAAAGTGAAATAAAATGAGCTTTCTTCCATTTTAAGAATATCCTTCTTTTTAAGAAGTCCAAAGACACACATTGTTAGTAAGTTCACAAACAGCTGCCAGAAGACAAAAAATTTAGAATGGAAACACAAGTGAAATAACAGAAATACTGTTTGTTGTTTGCTCTTGGTGCAACAGCAAGGGAAAATATTTAGAAATTAAAATGATTAATTTACTTGTAGTTTTAATAAAGCAGACATGGTTTTGTAATATTTGCCAATGTCAGTACTCCAGAGCACAACTATGGGTCAAATCCTTCTGTGGTGTAACTGTTGGCTTCTTAGGGTTCCTCCAGGGGTGAGTGTGGTGCAATGCTATTAGCATCAGTTAGCAAGCAGCCTTTCATTTGTTTTCATGCAAAGCCTGAACAGTTTGCAATTAAAAAAGAGCAGATTACAAAGGCTCAAGCTCCTAGATCAAATCTGTCCTTAATTTTTGGGTTGGAAGCCTTATCCAAAGACTCATAAGCATCAGTATTTTAGGTTCTTCTTACTTCTGTTATCATTACAGCTGTACAGTACTACCACTTATGTCAGTATACATAAAACATTTAAACTCATGCTGGAATATATACCTGAACCTTCTGGTTCAACTTCAGACCTTAAAGGAGAAACCCCAAAGGGAGCAGAGGCTCTGCTCCAGCAAAGCACTTAAGCATCTGCTTAATTTCATGTAAACAGATTGCTCCAGCTTTAGAAGTGAGGTTGAAAGACTGCAAATTAGAGGAGCTAACAGAAGAGAATCAGTTGTTATCCTGTACTACTGACCTGATGAATTCCAAGGTTAGAGCAAAGAAGAATTGACACCGTTGTTTCCCTAGTCTCAGATTAGTCATAAACATGCATTTTGCTTGTGTTCAAATGCTTTGTCAGGGTGAGGAAGTCATCTTCCCTCAAAACTTATGCGTAAGCAATGTCTGTGCCTTTGGAACCAGACTCCTGACCATTCACAAAAGTGTGTCATAGTTGGTCATCACAGTGAACTGACTCAGTAATGGAAACCTGTTTGTTTATTTCTTTTTTCATTAATATCACAGAATGACAGAATGGTAGGGGTTGGAAGGGACCTCTGGAGATCATCTCATCCATCTCCCCTGCTTGAGCAGGCACACCTAGAGCAGGGGGCACAGGACCGCGTCCAGGTGGGTTTTGAATGTTTCCAGGGAAGGAGACTCCACAACCTCTCTGGGCAACCTGTTCCACTGCTCTGTCACCCTCACAGTAAAGAAATTTTTCCTCATATTCAGGTGGAACTTCCTGTGGTCCAATTTGTGCCCATTGCCCCTTGTCCTGTCGTTGGGCACCACTGAAAAGAGTCTGGCCCCATCCTCTTGACACCCACCCTTTAGATATTTATAAGCACTGATGAGATCCCCCCTCAGTCTTCTCTTCTCCAGGCGAAACAAACCCAGGTGTCTCAGCCTTTCCTCATAAGAGAGATGCTCCAGTCCCCATCTTCGTAGCTCTCCACTGGGCTCTCTCCAGTAGTTCCCTGTCTTTCTTGAACTGGGTAGCCCAGAACTGGATGCAGTACTCCAGATGTGGCCTCACTAGTCTGGAGCAGAGGTGGAGGATAACCTCCCTCGACCTGCTGGCCGCACTCCTTTTAATGCACCCCAGGATACCATTGGCCTTCTTGGCCACAAGGACACATTGCGGGCTCATGGTCAACTTGCTGTCCACCAGCACTCCCAGGTCCTTCTCAGCAGAGCTGCTTTCCAGCAGGTCAACTCCCAACCTGTACCAGTGCATGTACAGGTTGTTCCTCCCCAGGTGCAGGACCTCACACTTGCTTTTGTTGAATTTCATGAGGTTCCCCTCGGCCCAGCTCTCCAGCCTGTCCAGGTCTTGCTGAATGGCAGCACAGCCTTCCGGCATATCAGCCACTCCTTCCAGTTTTGTATCATCAGCAAACTTGCCGAGGGTACACTCTGTCCCTTCGTCCAGGTCATTGATGAATATGTTGAACAGGACTGGACCCAGCACAGACCCCTGGGGAACACCGCTAGTTACAGGCCTCCAACTAGACTCTGCCCCATTGATCACGACCCTCTGAGCTCTGCCGTTCAGCCAGTTCACTATCCACCTCACTGTCCTCTCATCTAACCCACACTTCCTAAGCTTGTCCATGAGGATGTTATGGGAGACAGTGTCAAAAGCCTTGCTGAAGTCGAGGTAAACAACATCCACTGCTCTCCCTTCATCTACCCAGCCAGTCATGCCATCACAGAAGGCTATCAGGTTGGTCAAGCGTGATCTCCCCTTGGTGAATCCATGTTGACTACTTCTGATAACCTTCTTTTCCTCTGCATGCCTGGAGGTGACCTCCAGGATGAACTGTTCCATCACCTTTCTAGGGATGCTGGTGGGGCTGACTGGCCTATAGTTTCCCGGGTCCCCCTTCTTGCCCTTTCTGAAGAATGGAGTGGCATTGGCTTCCCTCCAGTCCTTGGGCACCTCTCCTGTCCTCCGTGACCTTTCAAAGATGATGGAGAGTGGCTTAGCGACAGCATCTGACAGCTCCCTCAGCACTTGTGGGTGCATTTGATCAGGGCTCATGGAGTTGTGAGGATCCAGTTTGCCTAAATGATCTCTAACCCAATCCTCCTCAACCAAGGGGAAGTCTTCCTTTCTCCAGATCATAACTGTTCTGGCCACAGAATTTATCCCATTTGCCTGTGAAAATCGTGACCCCTGAGAATACTCATTTAAAAGAAGAAGCTGTTTTTTACCATCATGACCAACTCATTAGAAGCCAGTGCATTTTATCTTTATTAATGTTGACCAGTGTCTTTTGCCATAAAGGGCCCATTGAAATTAGTGGCTTAATTGCAAAGAAGGTTACTGCTCAACAGTTTTCACTGTTGCTAAATATGTGACTTTACAAACAGCGCCATAAAAATTCTAAGTATTTCTAAAATGTCCCACTTTTTTGGTCTATGCAATAGGAAGCATTGCACTGTAACTTTAAAATGCCAAAAATAATCAAGAAGACATGTTAGCCATCTCTTAAGAGCGATTCATTTCCAAACCAATAAATTCAGCTGCCGAATTTTTGTCCTTTGTTTTAGGATGTGACAGTTCTGTTGCATAACTACAATTAAGGAATCTCAGAAGGCTCTGAAATGTTACAATATTCTGTGGATGCAAACGCAGAGTCATTTTTTGATAGTTTTACAACAGGGAAAGGGCACTGGAATGGCAGTGTGTTGTTTTCTTTTTAACATCTAGTTTATGATTCATTCTAAAATATTCTTTCATTTGGAATTAACTTCAGATATTCCTGTTCTGACAAGCAGAGTAAATATTTTAGCAAGGACTTTTTAGAGAGAAATTTTGACAGTAACATACTCCTCCCTTACTCTTACAAAGGAAATACTTGCTATCCAAACCCAGAGTCGGCATTTTAATGGAAATGGTTCCAAAAGAATACGTAGGATGTTACAAATGTAAAATGGATTTAATGAAAGAGTATACAGATGTCTTTCATGTATTTTAAATAAAAATGTCTAATTTGAGACTTGAGAAAGTCAACAGCAATCTCTGAGCCATATGCTTGTTATTACAATAGTATGTTGTGTATAACTGTCATTCAGTGAGAAACAACACAGACCAAAAAGGAAAAGACACATAAAAACATGAAGTTAAAGGAGGAGAGACCATCTTAAAAAGCATTTTTAATTAAGTTTTTGCCTTGATTAGAATATATCCCTTCCTTGCTTTTTGTTTGCTCACATAATTCCTGCTGATGTCTATAGGGCTTATTGAAGACATAGGAAAAGGAGAATAGAGGCCAAGCTGCGTGGGCTATAGTGAACCAAAACTGCAAAGAGATGCATACTTGACAGAGAGTTTAAAATAAAAATAAACCACAGTTTCTTTGCTTGGTTTCTGGAGCAGAAAGTCGCAAAACAAGCAGAAAACTTTTGGTTCTGGATGAAATGGTTAGTTTAGCTTCCTTACCTCAACTACTCTGAGTGCTTCAGACTTTAACCTTCATTTCAATGAAAAGAATTTAGACCTAATTTAACATAGGTTTATGTCTGTGAAATGGGGGCTTTGGAGAATATTTCAGAAGTAGCTTTAGCCTTATGTTTGCATTTTGTTCTTTTGCAAATGTGGTGGAGGTAACCTTGATTTGCTAGTTAGTGGAGTCACAGTTCATTGTGACAGAAAACTAAGAACAGTCCTTCAGTGAAAATAACAAAGACCTACCCCATGGTGATTGATGAGAACGTTGTACAAGTGAAATGAGCTGGAAAGTCATCATCTTGTCTTTTCCTTTGCCACAGGAAAAGCATAACAGAGAGATTTCTTTTCTTCTGGTCGTGATAAGGAATCTAACGAAGCATAAGGAGAGGTTACACAGCATGGAAATGTGTTACACCCAGCTGCTCACTAGCTTGCAAAGCTGCAGTAAATAATACAGTTGCTATTTAATAAACAAAAGAAAACAGAAGTCCTTTGATAGTGATCCCTAGCCTCTCTCATTTGCCCTTCTGAAGATACAGTTTGTTTCTACTTAATTGACTGTCATTTTGGAATAACAGAGAGTTTGATCTGGTATTGTATTTGTAATTTTTTTTTGTTGATAGGGAAAACAGAAGCCTTATCTTTCTACGGCCTGATTCAGCAAAGCACAGGTAGATGTACTCCAGGTTGTCTGGACTGTAGCTACTTTTATTCTCATAGGTTTTCCATGAATGGTTACAGTGAAGATACACAAGAAGACATATAGTTTTCTTTTCCAGATTGGGTTACATAATCAATAGCATACTTTTTTGCTTGTCACAAATCACCCTTTTGAGAAGCAATGATGCATTTGTCACAAGCTACATTTGTCATGTGCATTATTTGTGACACTTCACTTTCAAAAGATGCTTCTTCATGGAAGCATTTTGTTCCATTTTTACAAGTTAACTTCTAACATATCTTTGGCTTTTTATTAAAAATCTCTTAGAGTTTGTTTTGTTTAGCATTCAGGGAGGTGGGGGAAGGGGGAGAATATTGTGCCTGTGAAACATTGGAGGCAATCTTCTCCCGTCCCAAGAAGACTATTGACTCTCATGCTGCACCTTTCCCCCCATCCCCAAGCCTCACCCTCACCCCCAAAGCAGAACTGAATCTTGTCTATTGTGCTAACACTAAGAAATAAGTAGGCTCATCGCTCATTGTGTCACTACAAGTTGAAGATGCCTCCGTTTTCAAGAACCAGTCCAGTGTCCAAAAGAAAACAAGGCGAGGTTTACACTAATTTACGCTCATGTAAATCAGTGTCGTTTTGCTCAGAACTGGAGGGGCTATGGCCCATGGCACTTCAGAGAGACTTGACAGATGTGTGGGACCATATTCTGCCGCTGCATCCACAGCAAACATCTCAGGCATGTCACTACCTGTTACAGATTGTTATATCTGAAATCCAGAGATGAGCTGCTGAGGAATGCTAATAGCTGGCATCTTCTGCTGATGTACCTTGCTCGGTAATCACCTGGCCTGTGGGAGGCAGCAACCCAAAGAGATGAAGTAGGACCACAGGGCTTGAGAGTGAGTGTGGTGAGAGAGGAAATGGCTGAGTGGGATGGGGTGCAGTGAAGGCGTGAAGAGAAGGGTCAGAACTGGGGATGGGGCAGAAAAGGGCAACAGGGTGCATGAAGGGAGAAAAGAGGGAGGTAAAGGAAAAAGTAGGAAATCAGAAAAGAAAGGAGAAAGTGATAAACCGTGTAAGTGAAAGGGAATCGGCAGCCATTCCCCTAGTCTGGTGCTATCGGCAAATTTCTCACGCTTTCAGTGAAAAGACTTTGTGCACTTGCTTGACGCCTCTTGCAAAATCTCCGTGCCTTGTCTCTAGGATAAAGTGCTTGCCTGTTCCCCTTGTAAAGCTGTTGGTTCAAGAGCTATTGATTTTTTAATTCAACGTAATAAAATTGCAGATGAATTGCTACTGAAATATGGAGAACAACTCAATCTGCTCAGTGCTTCCAAGAAACAGTTCTCTTTTTCCCTATTTTTGATTTAGGTGTACTAAGGCATCAGTAAGATTCTCATTCTGAAGGCTATTTTGACAATTCGTACAATGCTATAACAGCATTGCAAAACTATATGTACAGTTCTTGGATTGGGGCTCCTGGCCAAGCTGGTTCCAGTAGGCCACTGTCCCTTCTCAGCTCTTCCTTGAAGCCCATTTCTGCCCACAACTTATATCCAAGAAATCTTTCCTTTTGTGTATATCCCTGGTTTTCTTGAAGGTTGTTATGCCTTTATAACTGCAAGCAAATTCTAGATCTTTGGAGTACTAAACAAACATTAACCAGTTAATCTTTGCAACACTCATGAAGTAGTTAACCATTATCCCTGAATTTATAATATGGAGCAAGAGAGGCAGCAAAGTTAAATGAACTCCTGTGACTAGAGCTCAGGTAGTAATTGACCCCAATGTTGAGCAATGGTACAGCGCTGACAAGCGTCATTATAATTCTGCCATGCAAGTACATTACAAGCAAAAAAAATGATCGAAAAGTGGCTTTTAAAAAGTGCACAACTGAGCTCTATTTATTATGTATTCCCTGGAGGGGTTAGGAAGGGATTGTCTTCTTAGTCTCCTCTGTGTTCACATCTTTAATAAAAATTGTTAACTATTTATTAAAAGAGTGTCTAACTCTCCAGAGAATAGCTGTATTTTGATGTCTGGTGTCATGCTGACACTTTTGTCTCAGAGAAGGTTGGCTACATCTCTCTGAAGGTCCTGCTGGTTCCAATGAGTGTGGGAGGAGGATGGAAATATTAAAAAGCAGTGGGACCAGCTCAGGTCTTTGAAAATTGGTGGATAGAGTCCCAGTGACTTCACTGGGTTTTGGTTGTGCCTAATATAAGGCCATCTTTTTCCTCAGTATGCAAGTGCCGTTCATGACTATGCTGAATTCCCAGACATTTTTATGATGGAAGCAATCAAAATGAATTAGGCCCAAAGTCCAAACTCTACAGTAACCCCAATTTCTAATTCACAAAAGTCACTCTGCTATCCTGCCAGCCTCTTTTGCAGTGCCTTGAGCTCTTACCTATCTGTATATGTCACAAAATAGATTTCCTTATATATCAGGAAATGGAGCAGGCCTGTGCTATAATAAGTTTAAATGAATTTTATATTAAACAAAAATTGCTGTGTTGAGTTTATAACTTTGAAGGAGCCATAGGAATTAGGTGCTCAGGTCCTGTTGATTTTAAATGATGTTTGGGTTTCTAATCTGTAGGATCCCATTTACTGCTTTTTTCTCAATTTCAAAAAAGCATAACTAACATTCTTGTTGCCACGCAGGTGTTTCATAAAGATCCCATGCATTTTTGGTGGATACTGTTTAAAAAAACAACTGAGAGAGATATTAAAGGAACAGTCTTCTTGAGCCTTTTATGTCTAGCCAAGGATTTGACAGTTTTCAAAAAAGTCTTGGCTGAAATGCTCAAAGCTGCCTTGGGTGTAGGAGATCTGGTCATTCAAATCCCCTGGGATACTTCTAAAGTCTCATCCTTTGTTGTTATGTATCAGCGTATAAACAAATCTCAGCCTTCTTGATGGCACACTGCAGACAAATCCAATGAGAATTTCTGCAGAAATATCAGTAATGTTGCCAAGGTGTTGATAGACCATTAGTAAGAGTAGTCTGTCATAAATCTCTACGTATTTACATAATTTGAATGCTTTGGACCAGAACCCATGTGGTCTAAGCTGTTTGCACATGATTTTGAGCATGTTAAGATGTTACTCTTAGTTCTGAGGTTAGTCCTTCTTGTGCTCAGGTGACAATGTAGGGCAGTCATCTTCCACGGCCTTCCACATTATCCCTAATGTTAGCTTAAGTTAGCAGTCCCCAGAAGGTAGATCTACAGATTTACTCTTCTAGGAGACTTTATCTCCTAAGTCCGAAGCTGTTTGTAAAGTATTTTTCTTGATGTATGTGCACAGCATTGTTTCAGCTTTCTAATCACTGACCAGCTGGCTTGTTAGTGAATAGAGCTGTGGGCCCCTTGCCACGTTTCATGTGAGGTCTTGGCTGGGTGGCCAAACAGGCAGCCTGCAGCCAGTGTCAAAGCAATTCAAGAGGTATTGGCACAGCAGTGTCCCCATTAATTTCTGCTTGTCACATGCTGTCATGCAAGTTACACCAGAGAGGAAATGACCGTTAAAAAAAAAAAAAAGTATGCTTGTGGCACTTGGTCCCTTGCAGACGTTATCCCTGAGGTTAAACAAGTGGATACAATTAGCTGCTATCCACAGACAGCTGCAGGGAAGGAGAAGCCGAGATCTGGGCCCCACAGCAACGTGTCTTTCCTGTTAGCGAGGAGTGCTGGCTGTCAACATATGCCATATTTTTAACCCTTCATGGAGTTTGAGTAAATTAAAAAGAGCTAATATGACCAACAGCGTCACAAAGGTGCTGGTAAATAGCTGTAGTGCTGATTGAGCAGTGTTTTCCTCTAGGGAAGGGGTTTTGTTTGTTGGTGCCATTCCTCATAAGGACCAGTGTAAGCAGCACTGAAGGAGAATCAGCTCATTGGTGGTTGATAACTTACTGTAGTTTGTAGATTCTGGCAGGGAGTGAGACAGTGATTTCTGTGAACTCCTCGCAGAAGCATGCTGAAGTAGTTAAAGGGAATCACATCCAGCTTTGTGGATTTTCTGGGTGGACTAATTTCTCTGATTACATCAGGAGAGCTTCCACAAGGATTGCAACAAGTGATGATACGCTTAGGATGTCCCAAAATACAGCTTGGGAACGCAGAAGCAAAGTCTATGAAGGGGAAATGGCAATGATGTCCCACGATGAGAGAAGGAAATATATACTATTAGAAGGAATCAAAAATCTTTTTTAAAAACTGAAAGCACTAATCTCTACTGAGAGGTGATGGAGATAGGGGAGTATACACAGTGTTCTAGAACAGATTGACTTAGTCAAGTGAAAGTCTGGGTTTTAGCCCAGAAGGAAGAGGCTCACAGCAGCAGTCAAAGGAAGGATGACCTGCCTTCTTGAGAAACATGACCATTAAAGAAGCTGGAATTATATGAAAAGTGTACTCCAGAATTCAAACTGCAGCTCTGCCCCAGCTATCCAGCTTGACCTGATGTGACGCTTAGATACCAAATTTTGACTGGTGTCAGCCCCCAGACATGTGCCAGAAGGAGCTTCAGAGCCCTGCTTATCAATTACATATGTATGTCAAGTCATTTGTATGGGTGAGCCAGTAAAGAGTTTGGGGGATTTCTGAGTTCATTTTAGTCCTCATCTTTTTCAGAGGGTATGAGGAATAAAAGAACAGAGTGGGTAACAACTGTCACTACAGTTTTATGAAAAGCTTGTAATAAAAGAAAGGAAGTTTCCCAGAAAGTATTTGGGGATGTACAAAACTGTTATGATATCATCCAGAGATACAGGGAAAAAAATCTGTTTGTTTGCGTATCTAGGCTCAGATCTATAAATTCTGTTAAGAGCTGTGCCTTCTGTTATTTTTTTCCACAAAGAGTGGAAAGGTTTGAGCAGTCAAAAAGATTGTTAATCACAAAGTTGCATTTACCTGCTGTAAAAATTTCACAGACAGGATAGGTCTTGGTAACAGTGCCACATTTGCCAATTTCTGTCAAATTGTTAAAAGAAAATTCCCCTCTGTTCTCATTTAATTTGCATGTATTTTCTCTTCAAAATACCAGTAGCCAGATAGAAAATGTTATGTGTTTCATTTGCATGTCTGGTAATTCCACTTTGGTAGGAATTTTTGGTACACTGAATCACTGAAAATAAGTAAGTAGGACAATAATTACATAGGTTTCCTTTCAGTCATGCAAATTCTTCTCATCAAATATGAAAAATAGCAGCTGATAAAGTAAAACCTGAAAGATCTATATTGCAAACTGCCTTGACAGGTGTTGAGCCATAAAATGAAAAATTGATGTGGAAAGACTTATAGACACTTAAATTAATATTGATCTGCCCGAAATGAAATGCATCCACATATGTGGCTATACATGTGTATGTACGTATGTATCCCACAGATGTTAAGAACACATTTCAAATAATGAATTTGGTCTTCGGTTCGCAACTACTGAGATCAGTATGAAAATCTGGCAGTATTAAGGTACCACTAAAACAGACATGTACTAAGATTGAAACTTTTAAAGACCTCTAAAATATTAATCCAGGTCTCTATTTTAAGGAGGACAGACAGAAGGTTACTCAGAACAGCTCCTTGAACACAATCAGGTGCATCTATTTGTCTTAATCTAGTCTTAATTATGTCACTTTTGCTGCTGGTGAGCACTGGTGTTTGAGGAGTGTTTGGAGCACTCCAGAATATGCTTGGTCATGATCTCCTGTGGCAGTACAAATTCGGTGGTTCCCTTCTAACTCAGAAGGGACAGTTGTTGAGTTTAAGCAAACGGACTAGAACATGTTAAACCTGCCGTGGTGGCTATGAATTGAACTCAGTCTATGAACAGGAGCAAGACAATAAAAGGAAAATAGTGCCTCAGTATATCGAAAGCTATTATATACATATGTAAAATTCAATCATAAGCTTATGGCAATGCAATAGCATTGTTAAGCCTCCAACTTTTCCAAAGACTACCATGGACCTTTATAATTCAGTTAAAATTTTGCATTTTTCCTGAATCTTGTGCACAGTTGCAGTACTTTTGCTTGAGACTGACATATAAAATTTTATTTACTGAAAGAGTGGTCAGGCACTGGAACAGGCTGCCCAGGGAGGTGGTGGAGTCACCGTCCCTGGAGGTGTTCAAAAAATGTGTAGACGTGGTACTTGGGGACATGGTTTAGGAGGCATGGTGGTGTTGGGTTGACGGTTGGACTTGATGGTCTTAGGGGTCTTTTCCAACCTTAATGATTCTGTGATTTTATGATTCTGTGATGATATACAGGCAGGTCTGTGCATAATAGTGACATTTGCAAGTTTTTCTAGATTGACTATTAACTGATTGACTGATTATTGTATTCCTCAGTAATTTATTTAGGACTTTATAATCTTGGTTACCTTACTACTTCTAATAGTAACCGAAATAGTCTTCAAAACAGTGTTTTAAAGACTCCAGTCCTTCAGATATTGTATCTTTTAAATTGTTATATAACAGTTCTAGCCATTAAAATGAACAAACAAACAAAAGCCCCAAAACAACCCAACTATATTAATTTCAGTGTTCTTATTTTTGCAGTGGACTAGTATGGATAACATTGCCTTCAATGGGATTATTCAAAACACTAAAATGCATGTATACATACGTGCATACTTTTGTGAGTGTGCATGTCTATAGGGTCCTTCATCCTAACAATTGGATAATCCAGAATCACTTGTCTGAGCTGTGCTTTCTTTCTTATAAAAGTAGTTTAAAATAGATTAGAAACTGTTTATCAGAACATATTTTAAAATATCCGTTAATCTACTCTGAGTGTATTAAAGTATCTTTGATATGATTAAAATAATTTTACTACTGAAAAATAATTATGCAAGTATTTTACTTCATATTTAAAAATACATATAACTTTTAATTAATTTTCAACAAATTGTTTACCTTCAGGGTAGCAGCATACAAAACACCAACAATTATTAGACCAATTCCTTGCATGAGCCTGGCAGATATTAGTTCCCTTCTGCTAATAATACATTAAGTGAATTTGCTGTATTTTTGTCTCTGCACAGCATTTTATTCTATGAACAGAACTTATATTGTACAGTAAGATTGATTAATATGACTAAGTGAACAGGTCATTTGGATTTATTGTTCTCTTATCGAAACAGTAAATATTATTTAAATTGAACATGCTGTGAAGTTCACATTCTCTTGGCACTCTCTAGTTAATTGACAGGAATATCACAGCAGTCTTCTCTTCTGAGGGCCAACCCTTACCTGGTGAAAACTTTCATAGAAAGCAATAGGACTACTCTGAGATAAACTGTTACCCAATATAAGGAAAAGTAAGGGCTCTGTATCTTGGTTGTATATCGGGTTAGATCATGGATGACTCCTGAGAGGCTATAGTGTGGCTAGGTAAAGGCAAAGAGCACAGCCTCCTCCTCCTCCCCTTTCTGAATGCCCTGCAGGGAGACCAATCAGAATAGCTTTCTCCTGAGAGAAGACGGAAAAGGGCAGGGATCTATCTGCCTCTTACTGTGTCCCAGCTGCTACACCCAGTCAGCTGCATGGAGAAGAGCATCCTGCAGCTCCATAGGCTGTGGCAAGTTGCTTCTCTGCTCCCACCATCACAGTTATGGCATTCTAGATAGGCTGGTGTGATGGGTTCCCAACCCAGCATCCAGCATGAGGACAAGGTTTAAAAAAGAAAATCACTGCATTTAACAGGGAGTCACTACTAATGCCTTTGGGATTCAGTGTAACAACATTAATCATGTCTTTTGCTATTCATGTATCTGTACTGTGTAATTCCTCAGGAATGCCATTGTTTTTTTGGCATTAATTAATGTTGACTGTTTGTTACAAAGTATAACCATAGAAGTGCTGTAATTATTCTGCTTCAAAAATAGGCCCCAGAGAATGTGAAAACTCTAAACTTTCGTTCCAGCATGTTTAAAAAACACCCTTTAAAATGAAAGCTATTTGATGGTTGGGGGTTCTCTATAATCCTGTAGGATATGAAGGAAGCCTCATCCTGCTCCTCTTCTGCTCAGAGAAGGTCCTGCTGTTCAGTGAGAGGCAGTGAGCCTTTTCGTCAAACTAGTTTGACTGATTCATTATACATCGCTATCTAAAACTTGTCCCCTTTGTTTACACTTGCGGTTGTCTCTTACGCAAATACTCCTACAGGAAATGTTCAGGATGAGTATCCCAACACCTGCCATCCAAACTAGGGACATTCCATTCTGCTCAGCAAAAAGAGACAAATGACTTACAAATAGATAGAAACTCTAGGTAAAGGATGCAGTTTGTTGTGCAGGTGCGTGAGATACTCCATAAAGGAGTAGGAGAAATATTAGGAGATTCCAAAGGATTGTTGTGTTTTACAAAATGTTAGCACAGAAATTGAGCAAGAAGAGGAAGACAGGCAGGTTAAAAAAAAAGAAGCCATAAAAAGCCTGTACGTTAGTACAAATTTAGGGACTGTTGTAGTTGACAAGGATCTGTACTGTGTTGCTTTTATTTGGTGATACGACTGAGTATATTTGTGGGCTTCCACAGGCTTACTTTCTCTGGTATTAGGAACTCCTATCACCATGACCAAGGGCAATCTGGTTAAAGGTTTTTCTTTCTTCACATACTAGTCAACAGAGGAAAAATCTGAGTTTCACATAATGAGCAGCCATTCATATGTGTACATTGCCTCTAGGTACATGTGTCCTCTGAAGACATATTACCCTTGGTGTTTTCCTTCAGGTTGCATTGCGCTGTGTCCCCCTTTACAAAGACAAAATCTAGCATCTATACATTTACCACGGTGGTGGGTTAGTCTAGCTCAACAGCCAGACTCCCACCCAGCTGCTCACTCACTTCCCCCGCCTAGCAGGACAGCTACAGCAAATAAAGAAGAACAAGGAACAAGAAAGCTCATGGGCTGAGATGAGACAGGGCGGTTGCTTACCAATTGCCATCATGGGCAAAATAGACTCACCTTGGGGAAAATGAACTTAGCTGCTCCATCTTCCCCACACTTTCTGTCTGCTCCAGTGTAGGTCCTCTCCGCAGGCTGCAGTTCCCTCAGGAATATCTACCTGCTCCAGTGTGGGTCCTCCGTGGGCTGCAGTGTGGATATCTGCTCCACCATGAAGTACCTCCTCTTTCTCCTCTTCCTCTTCTTCTCACCTTGGTGTTCCCTGTTCAGTTTCTCACTCCTTTTGTTCCCTCTTTCTCTTTCCCTCCAGCCTTTTCTGCCCTTTCTTAAATATGTTTTCACGGAGGCACCACCATCTTGGCTGACGGGCCCAGCTGTGCCCTGCAGTGGGTCCCTTGGCAACGGCTGGAACTGGCTGTGTCTGGCACAGGGCAGCCCCTGCTCTTCCCTGACAGAGGCCCTGCAGCCCTGGCTGCCAGCACCTGGGCGCCAACACCCAAAACAACTCCATACTTTCTGTTTTCTTTGCGTAGATACTTGAATTATTTGATCAACAGCCATGCCATCCTCTTTTGAATTAGGCAGGCAGAGCACTACAGAGAATCTTGCTGGTCTTAAACAACAAGTAAGTTACTGCAGGTAATTGACACATATTTTAGCTGGAAGTCAAGATGGTGGGTGACTCTTAAAGGATCAAAGTGGTGTTTTGAAAACCAATGGCTTGGAAGGGATTTATGGATCAGAAGCTGGAGGAGGGTTAAGAGGGGTCAGTGAAGCACAGGGTCAGGAGGGGATAGGACAAGGAGGAGACAAAAGTCTGTAGGAAATCAAGGCTTTCTGCTCCTGCTGCCCCTGAGTCAGGAAATGTGAGCCGTGAAGCTGGCCTTTGGCAGAGGCAGCAACAGCAGCTGCTCAGCCTAACCCAAGCCTATCCCCATCCTGGCTGACGCCAGAGGCAGAATATGCAGGAACATATTTCTCTGTATTATTGAGGGTCATGACATAATATGGTATTGCTTGAAAAGTTCATCGTAACTTGGTCCTGACATTCAGTGCTGATAAATTCAGTAAATATCAGACTGAGCAATGCCATCATCGATACCATATGTGGTGGAACATGCAAAAGATGCAGCATTTCCATAACAAATTTTGCTCCTAACTGTTTCCATTAGGAGGCTTTTACAAAATTAAAGCAACATATTTGCCTCTAAGGAAAGTGTATTTGTTCATTGCATCCCAAAATAGCTCAGTTTTCAACTGAATTACAGATAAATATTTTAGATTTGTGCATAGACCACATTGAAAATGTAGCCTAAAAAGGGAAAACATTCTAAAGCCGTGATTATCTGAAAGTAATCACAGTGGAATAATGTATATATCTTCAACTTGGGCAATAACCATTGTAGGTTTTGTGATGTTAGAAGCATGGCGGAAATCTCTAATCTGAAACAACAGGTGCTATTCCATGTCTGTGTTTGAAAACATACAATATCCAAAGAACATCTGAGAGACATCAGTAGAGGTTTGATCATGACTCCTTAGAGCTTGTGTTTCTCAAATCTGCTAAGGTGTGAAACTTGTTTGTCGAACAGAATTGATCATTTTTCAGTTAACTTTTGAAATACGATTTTAACTGTAATTCCAAAGTATGGTAAGCCTAGCTACCACAGAAGATTTCTCAGGGAAAAGCAGTCATGGAACAAACTAATCTTTGAGGCATATGAAGACTGTCTTGCAGTTATTTCTAGATCTTGGTAATTGAGATAATGCTGGGTAATCATCACTAATAAAAATGGATGCATTTCCGACAGATGAGTAGAATTATCCTGATTTAATTAGCTAGTGATCTGGCTTGTGCACATTTATGGCCTTTATCTAATTTGCTAGCAAAGGTTAGTATCTTCGGATATTAGTTACTGTATCAAAGAAAACACAAAGGCCAGACTGAGTCTGATGTTTCTTGCAAGTGGCTCACTAAGAGTATGAAGTAATTTTCCAAATGTGAGGCCTAATGGCTTTTGACTAGGCTTATGTACAGCACAAAATTAATCATTCATTATGGATAAAAAAGTAATTTAAAAGCTCTCTTTTGTTTGCTTTGATATTGAAAATCTATTTAAATCTATTTGTGCAAACAAATGTCAAATTCTGAGCTGTGCAATTTGATATTCTGTATTTTAGGGCATAATAAAATCATGTGATTTTGGTTTCTGCTCTTTTTCTAACTGGTTGAGAATTTAAAAACAGGACAATAATGAATCACAAATAGCAAATGGTCTTTTTACATCAAAGTGCCCTTCTTTACACTCATGAATCTTTGGGCTGTTATTCCAAGATAATTTTTAACTGAAGTCTGTTCATACATGTAATAGTAAGTAATAAGGGATAGCAAAAGAGCATAATCAACAATCCAAAAGGAATACTAGAGAATAGCCTGTATGGACTAACTCTGAATTTCCTGGAAGAGGAAATACAGCACTTTTCCCCCCAGATTTCCTTCTGCTTTCTAATACCTTTTAAATTTACACTTTCCTGGTACACTTTACTGTGTCACATCTCATTTTTTGTGTGTGAAGAGAACTTCAGTGAATGACATTCATCTTTTGAGTCTTACGGGGGGAGGGAAAGATATACCAGTTTCCATTTTCAAATATTTTCTTTTCTTATCTGTGCCTGGAAGAAGACTCTGAATTTAGAAACTGAATACATTGCTTGCAGCTTGCAACTAGCAGAACAGAATTGCATTTGCTGAACTTGAGGAAGAAAGTCGAAACAGGACCAGCATCAGTTGTAGGAAAAAAATTTCTTGATATGTTTGGTAACTGCAGGAATTAGTTTACATACTTGACAAATTAGTAGGATACAGAAATGTCACCAGAAAGGGACTCGCCAGGGTCTACTGACTAGTCCTTAAGTTCTTTAAATTATTTTCTTATTTTATCTGATATTATGTCTACCTGGAATAAAAAAAAATTAGACTCAAATTCAGTGAAAGCATTAAGTACATACTTAAGATAACCACACACTTTAATGTTCTTGGCATATTCTTTGCATCTGCAAGACTGATCCAGAGACTGTTGGGATTTGATTTTAAGTTATAATAGCACAGAGTGAGCAGATACGACATGTATTAATTCTACTGATGACTGAACCCTGCAGAGCTGTAGTCCGAACTCTTCCACATATTTCTGAACTGCAAAGGAAAATTGTATAAATACAAGAGGATTCAATACACTTTGTATTTGTTTAAAGGTGTAAACCTTATTATACTAGTTATCAAAACTATCAAATCTTAGTTTTTCCTGGGGAAGTAAAGGGAATAAAAGGCACCAGCTAACAGGGAATGGGGTTTTCAGTTTACCACCATCCTTCAGAGGTGATAATAATTAAATGCTATCACAGCATCTATAGTTCCATGGTAATATCTCCATCAGCAGATTCTTCAAATAAAAACTGATTACTTTATGAGCTGCCCACTGTTGCTACTGTTTGGCAGACAGAGTTATAGGCTATTTGTAGAAATGGCCATGTTTTATCAGAGGTCGGAATAGAGTTTCCAGCCTTAATATTGATATATTTTATAATACTTTCTGTAAAGAAGATCATGGAACATTATATGAAAATAATAATTTTGTATTAAATTATATAGCAATGTCTATAAAGTGTACCTAAAAAATGCATCCAACTAAAGCAATATTATCAAGTTGAATCTTTTCAGCTATTTTTAAACCCATTTTCAGGTATCATTCTTTTTAATAATGTGCCTTGAATATTTACTTGAAACACGCCCAAGTCCATGGAGAAGAGCAAAAGCAACCAAATTCCATTTATCCATCTTCCCTTTTCTCACGTTTCATGCCATCCACCTCTCCAGGATCATTTTGCTTGCTAATAACAGGATTGGCAGACACCCTGCTGCATGGCTTATGCAAAGGGCATATGTCACCAGCAAACACAGAGCTGGAGTTTCATGAACTCAAGTCAAGTGCATACAGAAGATAAAATTTTTCTTTATCCGTTTTGTTTCTTACTTGTTGCAGCATCTTCTTGTAAATGCCTGTTTTGCAAATATAATTTTCAAGTTGACAGTATCCTAATTTGGAATTCAGGGGATTTCTATTATTTAGTTTTGAGTCTGTTGGTTCATTCCTTTCACGTTACTAAGATTAATGTGAAACCATTAGTACAGATGAAATAGTTTCTTCAGCTGTGGAAATGTCATAGAAGATTGCATCACTATAGCAAAACAGAAGTCAAAATGAGAACTGTTACTTATGATTATTATTTAACATTATTTAGTGCTAAATTTTGATCTAAAGGTAGTTTGTGTCCTATTCAGTAAATTCTATACAACAGATTTTGCCAAGTATACTTTTTCCCTGTATAACATTAAATTCTGGCAAATTTGTAATCTAAACAGCTCTTCTGATGGAAACAGATCCTTGTGCCTGTTGAAGTGAATGATAAAATTCCACTTCACTGGGGCAGAACAAAGCATAAACTTGTGAGATGCAAAGTGGTGTGTGGTGTAGTTAAAAGTGAAAAGCTGCTATGTATTTTTCTTACTTGGACAGCAATCTTCTGAAGTTGTCCTGGGATTTACAGATGTGCTTTTGCTATTTCTTTTAAGTATGTTGACCAGTCTTTATACTTCTATCAATCAACCTCAAATAATTCAACTAGAAACAATACATTAACTTGATATGGACACCTGTTCAAGTCAGCTGGTTCTAGCAACATCCTGTCCATTTTATATTGCTAGCTGTTTTTATCTCCTGTGCACATATTTAAGTCAATATTTATAAAATTAATTTGGCAGATTATGACAGGGAGTTTACTTGTTTGTCACCTTGTCTTGATAACTGCATATTGATTTCTTCTTTATATCTAGGATATGATGCTTCAGCTGTTTCGGGGACTGGATTTTCTGCATTCACATCGTGTGGTGCATCGGGACCTGAAACCACAAAATATCCTCGTAACCAGTAGTGGGCAGATAAAGTTAGCTGACTTTGGCCTTGCAAGAATCTACAGTTTTCAGATGGCTCTTACCTCAGTGGTAAGTTTCTGAAGGCTTTTATTTTTCTTTTAATGCAGCAGTGTGTTTTACTCTCTATGTTCCTGGCTTTTTATCCCATATTATAATGCTGCTTCTAAAACCATCTCTGCAGTTGACGTTACTTGTGTCCCCACAACCAATTGCTTTTCAGCCAGGATTGAAGTTGTTGTTGCGGTTACTTTGTACAAGTAATCAATTACTGATTACTGGTTCTAAATTAAATCATGACTGATTACTGAAGGATAGGTATGTGCTAGTTTTCTGAAACTCCATCAGTCTAGCTTCTGTTGTGATACTGACTTCTTTTGCACATTAAGCCGGACAGATGCAGTGAAAGTTTCTGAAGTACCTATTTTAAGATAAAACTCTTGCTGATCCCCAGGTATCTTGCCTGAAAAAATACACAAATATTTGTGAAAACGCCACACTGTCATGCCTCTGATTTTCCATCTCCGTGAATATGGGTTCAATGCTTTCTCCCATATGTTACTGAATGATTCCAAATAGGGCTGTGCTGGAGGCAGCTCAAGTGGACCTGGCAGAAAAAATCACAGCAATTTCCCAAGCCAGCTGTTAAAGAGCACCTCCAGTATCAATAGGTCCCCTGCCACCGTTCCCCCTCTCCCAGCAGCTCTCCTGGTTGTCCTTGACTCAGACATGAGCTCAGTCCATGAAAGTCTGGCCCTCTCCTGCATCGGTGCTGGTAGAGAAGCCCTGTCCAGCTCCTTGCTTTTTGACCCTGTTTCCACGCTTGCTGGCCCTTTCCCCAGAATCAGCTGCTGTTAGCTTGGCACAGCATCTCTGAAGTGTATTGAAGAGTAACCGTGCTGCATGCATGTTGGGTGTCATTTGGTTTTGTAGCCTGCTCATGAGAATTTTTTTGTTTCCATTTTCTATTCTGAGTATCACAACTGCCATGACAATATCACTTACGCTAGAGACAGGAAAGGGAGAACTGCTGAGAAAAGAAACTGAAAGGAGTCCACTTTGCATTTTCCGTCATATTGTAGAAATTAGACTGGCTCACATTGATAAAAAGCAATCTGTTGTTATTATTAGTTACTGTAAGAGTCTTCCCATCATTATGTGATGTAACTATGACATCCTGGGTTCTGGCTTCAGTGTGAATGAAGGCAGGAAGCAACAGAAAATTATATCATCATCTTGCTAAACATAGGAAAGTATCCTCACCGCATAAAGCATATGTAAACTTGTGTTTTGGGACTGGTTATTTTCATTGCCTGTAGGATGTAGTCTAATCCAAAACCGGAGGAATCTCTCTGCTGAGGTCAGTAAGAATTGATCGAGTTGTAAGTTAGAGCTTTGAAGAAAAGGAGAGAAAGGTTGTTCCTGAATTGCTGTAATTTTTGATTTCCCAGTTATCAGTCAGTGACAGCTTCAATGAGAATTTCTATTGATCCATAAAATTCTTTAAGCTAAAATTGCAGAGTTTTGTAAGGCTTCCAGCAGGGCATTTTTTTAAAAGTTCTGCATAAAATGAGGAAAAAATATCTACAGAACTGAGCAGGAGTTTGTCCATGATCATGTAGCCTGCATAGAATGGAAGGTCAAAAGACCCAGAAATAGAGTGCATCTACTGAGGCAAAAACATACCAAGACCTGCTTGTAAGAGAACATTGCCAGAATTGCTATGCGAAGGATGTACATATGCTGAAGTATCTAATACTTGCATGTTAGAAATCGTGTTTCAAAACCCATTAGCTAGTACCCTTAGAGCTGCTGTGAACAAGAGTTGTTCAGACTAAGGGCCTGTCCACATGCAACTTTGTAGTGTTCGCACAAGCATTCAGTTGTCATTGCAGCTATGCTAAAGAGTATTAAAATAATTGAATTATTCAGTGACCAATGACAAATAAAGTATATGGGCATAGGTATGAATAATGGCTTTCACACCTAGAACTTAGTGTATCATTATTTTCTTATTAAAAAGAACAGCTATGACCATGGCATTTTTAAGTTAAAAATTTATTGGTTTTAAAACACTTAGTGTTTAACACCTTCAGAATCAACTTTTGTCTGGGTATGTAGAAACCTATAGGGGAGTGTCGCTTACAATGTGATAATGTGGTATGGTTTTAAATGTCACTCTTCATTGCTCCTACAGGCTGAGTGCTGGTTAGAAACTTTTACTACATGTGTATTAGCTGACACAGGCCATCAGTTTTCCTTTTCTGAATGTAACTTTTACCTTTGGCTAGCTGCTTTGGTGTGCAAATTCTTCTTTTTTTTTTCTCCATTAAAACTCAGTACTGGAAACAAAACTATAAAAAAAAAAAAAACCTTCTGTTTTTTAAACATGAAGATACTCTTGACTTCACTGTTCCCAAAATAGTCTAAATTGCAGTTCTTTGCCAGGCAGTGAGTAAACTTTCATTGACTTCAGCAGGACCAGCTTTGTTTTGAAGTGTTTGCAGAAAAAAATGTTTCATTTTAAAAGACAGCATATATCTACACATGCATCAATTAAGAGAAGTCCTAGCTTGCAAGGATTTGCTTCGGAGTTGTATTGAAAAGTGATAGTGCAGACAGCCCAGTGATAAAAGGCACATTGCATGCACTATCATTGTGATCAATACAAGGGCTTTGCAGCATTTCCTTCAGAAGAGAAGCTTACTGCAAGATAAACTACAAGAATCATCTTTTAAAGTATCAGATCATTCCCAAGAAGTATCCTCATTCATTGCTCACAAAGAAACTCTTCAGATGGGACAAAAAGAGCTTGCCATGAAAGTAATCCAGTAAAAACTGATCCAACCCAAGTACCCTGGGTGCTGCAAATGGTAACTTCAAAGCAGTCTCCCTCTGATAGCGGGTTATTTCCACAGTGCTAAAGAATCCTGGCAGATCAGTCATCCATGCATATCGCTGTCATTTAAAGAAACCTCTTGATATTTCTGTCAGTGAATAAATAAAAGATTCAAACTAATGTTACACAGGCTTGGAGGGGCAGGGTGGAGATCACTACTCCCAGCTGTGGTCAGACTGAGAACTGGTACAGGTCTGAAATAACAGCACTAGAAAGAATGAGGTCGGGTGGGGGTGTCTCAGATGGTAGGTAGTAGGGCATGCTTTTGGTTTCGTACAAAGTTAGACTCTTTTTCAAGTGTTGGTCTTAGCCCTTGGGGAAATTCTGAATAGGCTTTGTGATAACAGGGAAGCTCCACAGGACAGAGGAGTTGGGTTGATGTGACTGTGTAATTTTAGAGATTGATAGCAAAAGCTGTCACTTTTTTTCCTGGTGCAGAAAAATGGGTACTTGGTTCTCACTTTCTCTGAGCAAAGGAGCAAGTGGCTGTCTGGAAAATCTGAAGTTATATTATGAAAAAGAAATAAACCATTTATCTATTTTTGTTAACTTCTGTCTGTCTTAAAGAAAGGAAATGAAGCTGAATCATGGCACACGAGAATGCTAAGGGAGATAAGTGCACGCAGTTGTGATCCCAGCATCTAGGTGGAACTGAGGCTGCCCAGCTCTTAAAACCTGATCTGTGCCAGGATCTGAGTGAAACTGGCAAAATGTTAGTGTTTGTAACACACTCATAATACTTTCTTTGAAAACATGTGTGCTTTACCTTAGATGGCAGCACTACTGATGGGTTCTTTTCCCATGAAATGCAAACAAAATTGTTTTATGTCTTTTAAAAACCAGTTGTTTTCAGATTTACTGAACATTGGAAGGGAAAACACATCACTCTCTCTGCTGATGTTCTAAGTTGACGAATACTAGATTCAGCTAAATTGACGATTAAAAAGAGAAGACACAAAAAATCCTGCAGTTACTGTCAGTGAATAATTTTAGATTACACTAGCATTTTATTTGAGTGTTTCTTCAGGATAAAAACTTTCCATCCATTTCTGGCAGTCACTTCAGCACAAATGGTTTACATGTCACATCATGCAGGAACTTGGATTTCATTTTGTTGGTATAGTAGCAAGGGAGCATAAAATAATTTTCACTAACTGGGCTTACTTTGTAAAAATAAATATATAAATTAGTTACAGCAACAAAAACAACAACAAAAAAAGATAGAAAAACCCTCTTCCAAAGAGGAGCGACTGTTTTCCTGTTTTCTGCCCGCTGTTGCATTGTAATTTTCTAATAAATGCCACCTGTTAGTAAATAATGTGAATATAAACACTCTTCTGAGCTAATATGATAGTTGAGAGCACAGTCAAAGAACTTTCTTTTGCTTTGCCTTGTTTTGGGTTTTTTTTCCCCTTTTTTTTATGGCCACCTCTTCATGATACTATGCTTCCTAAAATCCACATATTTATTTGTATGTAATACACCCTGCGGAGTCCATTCCTATGTTAAGTATGTTCCAGCAGACCTGGAGACTGTTGCAGTACAGCTTTAACTTGAGATGCATTGGGTGTCCCTAAATGGACCTGATTCAGCATCTGTTTAAAGCTCGCAGTTAATATCAAACATGGGAGCAGACCTGTGTAAATTAATCAAGCATTTGCCTCTAGTGAATCAAAGTCAAAATCTGGCCTGTGTTAAAGAGTGCCCTGATGGAATCAGTACAGTGACACTAGTTTTTATCTCATACATAATTTGATAAGAGCATAAATCTTCCTCCCTCTGACAGGTGGAAGTGACATTGTTTTGGTACGCACTGAACCTTTACTGTTGTGAGGAAGCACATCACCTTAGATCTGAGCACCAATCTCCAGTTCTTTCTTCATGGTGCATTTCTCCAGTCCACCCAAATGCCCCTGAAAAGGAAAATGAGTCACAGACAGACATCCAGAGGATCAAAATATGTTGTTGAGCTTGTCAGTCCTGGTGCTGAAAGGTTGTGGCTATTTAGGAATGCAGTATGATTAAATAGGTCGGCTTAGTTAAGGAAAATCTGTCTTCCCTACTAACACAGAGTTCTGCATAAAAAGTCCATGTATTCTTTGTGAAGAAACAAGTGAATTTCTCTGATATTGTGACATCTGGATAGCTGAAGAAATCTTTATTACCTCCTCCCAAACACCCTACAGGAAAGTTATTGCCATCGCATAAAATGAGTCATTTATCTCCAGAGCCATCTTAAGAACAAAAATCGTTATCAGCACATTGACAGTGAAGTCTGCAGCTGACTAAAAACATTTCAATATATATTTACATTGACTTCACTCAAATCAGATGTTCGCTAAGAGGGCTCAGATTTATATGAAAATAACAATGAAAAAACAGATTGCTCAATGTCACAATATTATTAAAGAGCAATGCAGAAATACATGTGTACAAAGTTAGGAAATTAGAATAGAAGTTTCTTTTATTCATCTGCATTATGATCATATAAGATCATTTTCAAAACTGACTATTAATTTTTGTTGCCCATCGTAAGAAACTTCAAAGTTTTTAAGACTTGTTTGGAAGAGCAGTACTAGCTGCTCTCATAGAGGGACCAAGGATTTATGGCAAGATTATTATTTTTAGAAACACATCCTAGAGATGATATTCTAAGGGTGCTGTTTCACAGTCAACATAAGTAGATGTAACATTTCTACTGCTGCTGAAAGGATGGTCCTGCTTTTGACCACATGCTCCCATCACTTCCCTTGCGTCAGCAGTAGTAGTCGTGCCCTTGCAGTCCAACTGAAAATAAGCCCCATAAAAAGCAGTTATTCATTTTCAGGTGGATTAGTGGATGCAAATCACTGCACAGCCACATGAGTGAAAGCACTGACACACAGGGGAGGGTGAGTAGGAAGATGGGGTCATCCACTCCATAGACACTACAGTCTTAGATTTGTTGGAGTCAGTTATGAAACCACATCTGAAGTCTTCAGCTGAGGACTGGGATAACTAACTCAAAGGCAGAAATGTTTTTCAAAACCTTGCAACTCATGCTGACTTACTCTGTTTTGAAGACATTAGATGAACCAGTTACTGGTTCATTTAAGGCTCTTACTGTATCTGACTCTAACAAAACTTCCAAGGGTATCTGTATCGACATTTGAAGTAGTTTTTACCCCCTCAGTGCCAAGGCCTGGGTTCAGGGCTCTGTGCTGTTCCTCCGCAGCTGATGCCACAACTCACCCTCGAGACCTGTCAGGAATGCAGGGAATGCAACCATTTGATCTGATTCAGGCCCAGGTTTATCACAAACCATTAAAAGACTATCTTTTAATCTTTCAAAGAAAGTAAATTATTTCACAGTAAACAAGCAAATTGGCTCCACATGAGAATATTTTCTGTTCCAGAAAACTCCTTCTCAGAGCTGCAAACATTAGAATATATATCATGTGATGACAGAGTTTGTCCACATGGAGCCGAGCATGTTTTGCAGCCCTGCAGCTGCACCAGTGCAACCTTGCAGAATAAATTTACCCTGTGCTGGTAGAAAAGGGAAAAAAGGTACAACTTCGAACACAGTTCCTATCAGAACAAAGGAAGTTTCTGCTGGGCTGGGCCAAAGGTTGACTCTGCGCACTATAAAAGGGTAATGTCCAACAGAGGATGCTTAGGAAGGAGAGTAAGAACCAGCTTTCAGCAATCAGAAATTTAGCAATTTCCAGTGCTGGAGATTGTATCTGGATCATTGTCTAAAATAATTACTGAAGTACCCATCCTCCATAAATTAATCTACTTACTTTCTGAACCATTTATACTTTGGACTGCAGTTAATTTCTGCACTGTAAGAAAAGCTCTTTATTTTGTTTTAAATCTGACACCTGATGATTTTACTTAGGTTTCTCTTAATTCTGCTTTTGTGAGGCATTCCCTTTTCACCTTTGGAATAAATTTATTTTGTATTGTTGGTATAGCTGGTATCGTATTATTTTGCAGCAGTACAGTTCCATTGGTGCAAGAAAAATTTACTCAGTGCAAATAGGCCTTCACATGTTGATGTGAAGGTAAAGTGAAAAGTTCTTTTTTCTTTTCTCTTCTCTTTATTTTTCTTCTCTTTAACTTAAGAAGATACAGTGGATACTGTTAGTAATGGTATGGTACTGACTTACAGTTTTCATACAAATATCTGGTGAACAGACTTTAGGATGTAGAAGAACTGAATTTGTAAGGAACAGGCTGTGCTTAATCCACTAAAAAATGGGGGGGAGTTGTAAAAGGGGGAAAGAAAGGCAGAAAATTACTACTGTATATTTTCTCTATACTATAAAAAATCATCCTGCTATTGTGTGTCCGTACTGCTATATTCTGTTTTCAGATATAAAAATATGTAGTGCATTTCCCCCACCCAGTGATTTACATCTTCTTTGTACTATTTTTCTGTTGATTTAAGTGGGTCTGTTTTTACATCTACTCCCAGAGATAATTGAGTGGGTTGGATTGTAAAAACAATTTGATTGTTTGACAAGGGCTCTCCCTGTGTATTTACAAAACTGTTCCCACATAATTTCAAACCATCGTGAAACACTAAAATACAGCCTCAGGTTAATCTCTTATCAGAGCACACAGGGTAAGCAGGCATGGGCCTGTTTGGTACTTGAATGTGAGACAGCCAAAGGAAGAAGAGCAGAGAAAATAGCATACTCTCCTTGGAGCTCGTGCTATTCCAGAGTGAAGGCAGGTGTCTGTACACTGCTGATGGAAATGCTCTTAGGGCTTAATATATAATAAAAATGAGTTGCTGACACGTTTTTGCAGTGGCAGGGAAGTATCCATAAATTTTCTCTGTGCACTGGCCAAAGTCCTGCTGTAGAAGGTATTTCTAACTGAAAATTCCCTTGTGCAGGTACACCTGAGGAAATTTCTCATAGCCTAACAATATTTAGTAGTTGTTCAGTGTTGCTGGCATGGAATTCTAGAGCTCAAAAGCAGAAGAGATGTGAAATCATCCAGTCCTTCTGTGAATCAGGCAGGATTGTTCTCTGTTATGTCATTTCTAATGTTTTGCCCATGTTAACTTTAAATGTGCCAAGAAATAGGGATTCCATCACTTCCCATGGGAGCCTGTTCCAAAACCTCTATATAATCACTCTCAGAAAGTTTCCTTGATGTCCAGCCTTCAATTTCCCATTCTTAATTTAACTCCATTATATTCTTTGTTATTATATGCTGAATGGTAGCAGATGGCCAAGGCCTTGTAGTTGGCTCCGTGCATTAGAGAAATCAGTTACATATTGCTGTATACATTTGTCCCTGCAAAATGCGAAAAGATAATTCATTTGACAAACAGTAGAAGTATAAGAGTCCTAGATTATCCAGATTTCAGTACATTATAGGGCACCAATTAATTAAACAAGATTTCTCTAGACTTCCCGTCTTCTAGAATTATGTGGATAAATCTAGAGGAAAATGTGTTATGCTAAAAGAATTCTTGAACTACAAGGTGAATTCCTCAGTTTTGGGGATCTTACAAATAGCTTGGTAACAAGCTGCAGAGATCACAGGCAGGCTATGAGTCAATGTTTAGATGCATGAAAAGAGCAAATGGAAATTTAGACTGTTACATGTAGGATACTTTATAAGAAATAACAAAATACTGATGCCACAACACAAATTAGTTGATTGGACCTCATCTAGAATACTGTGAGCTGTTCAGTGTCTCTGTGGTTGTGAGATGATTTTGGCCAGGAACAGGTATGGGGAAGGACAATTTTCTGTCTAACGATCAGGGAAGGGGGGATTTCTGTGAGGCATGAAGAACCTGACTTAATTTAACAAAATGAATCATGAGAATAGATACAACTGATGTCTAAAAACATCAGGAAGGAGCCAGAGGGGGACAACATGAGTTAAAAAAACAATGGTGGCATGAGAACTAGTTAGTTTAAACTGGGCTTAAATAACTTTAGACAGGAAGTTAGAAAACAAGTAGTGAGATTCTGAAGCAGCCTACAGTAGGACCAGTGCAGGCAAGAAATATAACTGATTCTGAGAGAGAGCTTGATGAATGTCTGTGATGCAGTTGGCAAATCTTGATGACTGAGGCAGTCCATTCCAGTTCCATATCTCTGTATTTGCTCCTTCAAGATTTCATGTGCATTGTGTAGTCAACTTTATCAAAGAGATGCACTTCACGAGCTCCACCCTGAATGGAAACAGCTTTCAGCAGGTCTGATGTTTTGGCATAAATATCAGAGCAAAATAATTTTCCAAGGAAAGAAATGGTGAGCTACTCAGCTTTATTAAGATGAGATGGAGCAAATAGTGGAGATGGTCTCATAAACCGAAGGAGGCTACAGTTAATATAAAGGCTGTCATGAGAGCACAAAGAATTAAAATGAGATATAAAACAGAGAGACACTCCACTAAAGAAGCGAAAAGATAACCTGGAAGTCTCCCAAATAGGGATGAAAGATGATCTGAAGGCAAAAATGGAATCTTTGTTGGATCAGCAAGTTGAAAAAGTCCAGATGGAGTGGCAAGTCTGGTTGCAACATTCCCCATCTGGAAATGGGATGAACCTGGCAAGTAATATCAGTGAACAAATGACAACCAACCTGACTGCTGAAAACCTGGTCGGAAGGCTTTCCATGAAACAGGGGATGCCAGAAAAGCTTGGATAAACTTGGAACTGGCTAACAGAAATAACCTGCAACAAGGACTTGAGCTGAAAAATCAGCACATGAAAGTAAGCAGAAACATAGGCTACTGTGGAAGTAAAGTGCACACCTGGATGTAAAAACGAACCTGTCAGGAGACTGTCTGTTTATCATTTTTCTACTTAGTGTGCATACTGCAGACTTACATTTTCCCAGCTCAAGTAATAGAAAGGCCTACTAAAAATCCCAGGGAAGCTGACTTCAGCATTGTACTCTATATGAATGGTGAGGAAAAGGAGTATAAAGGAGCACTTCTGGTAGCCTTTCTAGGTAGCCCAGCTCTGTTGGTGCTTCAGAATTTATACTCGGCCTCAGCTGTTCAGATCTGCTATAGGGCCATGATATATATGTCAAGGACAGCCATCAATCTGAGTGGGCTTGGATACTACTAAGAGCTAGAGAGAGGAAGAAGAGAGGGACACCTGAGGACATTTGCATTCTTACAACACATAGATACCACAGAGCCTGGCAAGACACATTAGCAGTGATTGGGTTTTGCAATCATGCTAAAGCAAAGCAGCCAAAGGCATTCTGGGGATCTGTAAGATTTGCCACAGAAATTGAATATTTTCTTATTGAAAGGAATCAGAAGATGATACAGTTACCACAGAATCTGCTTGTCTGAAACTCTAGAAGAACAGTTCTATGTTTAAAAGACAATGGAAAAGGAGATTCTGATCTGATAAATTACATTTGTAGGTAAGAAGAAAAAATACTCTATTTGCTTTATAAAACAAGAAAAATTGACATCAGTGCCAAGATCAAGAAAGAATTCTGTTAAATATAAGTGTCATGAAAGATGACTGCAGAATGCTTTTCAAAAATACAAAACCAGCCAGGACATATTAGTATATACCAAAAACTCCCAATATAGTTCAGGAAATTCCTCCAGACTGAAAGTCAGACCTTGGAGATACAAGTAGTGGCTTGAGTTTTTGTTTAGGTCAGACAGATGAGTAGCAGTGGTTGAAATTAGTCTATTAAAATGTATAACTGGCTCTATGAAATGTGCAGAAAGGTCATAAATTAGTTACTGAATGAGACATGCTAAAAAGTTTAAGAAGGAGATTTGAAAAGAAAACTTGTAATTGTTTTGAAATGCACACAGAAGTTGTCCATTGCAAAACTGGGAAAACTGAATTTGAAAATGGAGTCTGTGGAATTCAGGTGCAAATCGGAACAGCTAAAGTAGCAGATAAACTAGTGATTGCTTTGGATTTTGCTATCTCTGTAATGAATGCGAGGCAAAGTTGTTCTACAGATACAGTCTATGAAAATACCCTTTAAACTTGTGATCAACATGGGAGAACTGATTTGTGGGCAATTGGTTTCCAGTCAGCAAGTTGTTCTGCTCTCCAGGGCAACTATCGTAATGGCATAGTCATCTTATAGTAGCTTTCCAGTAAAGAAGAAAAAAAAAGAATGACTGCATACTATTTGAAGACTTACTACATTTTTGCATTTAAAGTTCAGATTGATTTGAAACAGGATCAGTTTCGATCATTTGCTGAGGCTGAGTGACAAAAAGCAAATGATAAAAAGAAAAAACGAAACCAACTAGCATTACAAAGCATAAGCAATGCATCTAGTAAGCACAGATAACAGGAGAAAACTCTGATGCAAAAAAGGGGGGAAAGCAACCACCTGCAAATTCATGCTGATTGTGTTCTGAGGTCATATTGTAGTTTTAAAAGAGGAATAACAAGAGTAGGGACTTTCTGCTTAGGAAGCAGGAGATATTTTTTTGATTTAACAAAGATATAAGTTGTACCGTGTGGGCCCCATGCAAGATTGTAACCATGGAAACCTGTTGTGTAAACAGCTAGTTCATTGTTGACCAGCAGGAAAGAAGAAATAAGTTTTGAAGCAATATGTAGAGACAGAGATGTGCTTTCAGCTAGTTCTTGGGCTTTACCCTTAGCTATGATTCAAAAGAAAATGGACAGCACCATATTTTGTATGGCTATTAACATCCAAAATTAATACCTTTAACTTAAAAGAATTATTGTTTATTACAATGAATAAATAGTACCCTTAATGCTGTAGTACTTGTTTTTCTCCTTGACTGTTAGCAATAGATAATGTCAGGCAGGTCCAAAGGATGGGGGAAAACTACACTAACTATCCAAAAAACTTTGGAGGCAATTCACAGCAAGAGGTCTTCGGCTGGGACAAGTTGAGTAGCTGGTGGAAAAGGCAGTCCACAGTATTTGTTTCTCCTATTCTGCACAGATTCATCTGCTGTGCTCCAGGTAAATGACCTGGTTTTGGAAGAAGCATTTGTAACTGCCTTATTCCTAGCACAAATGATCTGAAAATACATACATTCTGTTCTGCAGAACAGGGGAAGAATGCCTAGTGGATGGTGAGTTGCTTCCAAAAGAGGACTTTTACCTTGCATGCACAATCTATGAATGGGGGAGTTTCCACTGAAGACAAGAAACTTGCAGCTGTACAGAACTGTCAACTCCACAGCCACCCACCTGCATGGAGCATTGTGTTCCTATTACAGAAAGTTTATTTATGCATTGACCAACATTGCAAAATTATTTTAGATGAAAAGCTGTATAAGCGAACAAAAGAGTAAGACTTTTTCATTGTCAGTGTTGGAAACAGTTCTTACAAGTTCTTCTCCCTTTGCCTATCCCTTTTCAAAACCCTTTCAAAACCCTTTTTGGCTCATACTGGGTACGAATTCTAGAGCTTACAGTTCTATGGCAATACTGACACAGAAACACCACAGACTTAGGTGATGATCTCAGTAGTATGCAAAGAACTTATGCCGCTCAACAAAACCCAGACATTTAGAGGTGCTTAAATCTCTACAGTATCTTTACTGTCATTTGCATGAGAGAAAGTTTGAGGATAGGACAGATTGAGTGCCTTGGTGAAGTTCTGGTTGCAAGCATGGCCCTAAGAGGAACCATGAGGAACATGTTGGCGAAGAAACATGCATCCTCAAAAGATTTTTATTTTCTCCTTTTATGTAGTTTACAGAAGGACAAATGTTTATGGCTTATCCACTGGGATAGCTAGGATGATCCCCTGTTCAATTAAAAGCTTCCCAGATGAGAGCATCATGATATGTGAATTGAAAAGTTGATTGGCAGGTGGAATTTAGTATCATCTTTGGATAGCACAATGATGGTAGCAGATGGTAGTAGTCTGGAAGTTAAAGATGAGATACAGAATCAACAAGGAGTGGGGAGAAACAGCAGGTGATAACTACAGGTATCCATGGAGGAAAGATTCAGCTGTGCTTGTTAAACTGTTGCACATTTTGGGATTGGGAAATCCCCGCTCAAACTAAAGGAAGAATTTTACTCAGTGGAGGGCATGGAGAAAATGGAAAACAAGTGCAGAATATGCCAGAGTTGTATGGCAAAGAAGTTTCTTCCTAAGAGAAAGATAAATCCAGCTTGCTACAGGATCACTGAGGGTAGTAGCAGTGAAGCATATGGCTACTGATGTGTTTGGACCTCAGCATGGAAGAGAAGCCCATCAGTCAATATTAGCTGCTACCAGTAGGCCATTTTTTGAGATGGCTGAGGATACACAAAGCAATGAACCAAGAGGCTTGACAGTAGCAGACATTGTAATGAATTAATTTTTCACTAGATGCAGGATCCCAGGCAAACTGCACATAAACATAAAGGAAAAATTCTGTCAGGAACCTGCAATTTTGAAACTTTTCGGTGAAAGCTGGTGTTTAGTTGTGTACCTTTGTAGAACAGCATAAAAGGGACTGGAATCAGCGTGTCATTTTCATTCTGATAGCATACAGAAATCATTAAAGCTATAGTGTGCCTCAGCATTTGTTACATCTAGTTATAAGCTGATGATCTACATTTACATCATGCACACTGCATGGATCTGCAGGGACCGTGATTCTCCTGACAGGAGTCAGAGAGATTTGGACCACTTGGTTGATGCAGCAACTGTCCTAATTTGGAATACCTTACATCTTTCTGAGGAAAAATTGCTGATAATCTCTCGTAAATTAAAAATGTTCAATGGCTTTGCAAAAGCTTTTTAAAAGGGTGGTTTGATACTGTCCCAGAGGGCTAGGAGAAGTTAGCGGGTAAAAATCAATACTGAAGAAATTCAGAGTACTACTGTCCAATGCTGACCTGAATAAATGGAGTGGTGAACATGAAGACAACACATAAATCCCATAGTAAATTCAGCATTGTCCAGCCAATCCCCACTGAGCACCTATCAAATATATACACATGCTACCTAAAGAAAGTTGAAAAAAATGTAGTAGTGCTACATTCCCAATTAGGATAAAACTGTCAAGGTGGGTCCGTGTGTCCCAGACGCCGTATTATTGTTAAAAGCAAAAACCATTTCTTGGGAATATCTGAGAAACAGTTCAAAGGAAATTGGAAAAAGGAGGAAAAACTGTAAGGGGACTTGGAAGGCTGTATGAATATCTCCTGACATAGAAATTCTGTAAGTGGGATTTATCTGACCAAGTGTAGACGTCTAACTCTAAGCTAGTCCACTAAGTAGCCTAGTAATAATCAAAGGAGATCTCCTAATCAGTGTAATCAGTAAAGTGAAGAGTGAGTTATCGCAGGTTAAATAAGTCAGATGAATCAGGCTCTAAAAGTACCTACTTCTTTCCACTGACTGTCAAGGGTGACAAGTTCAGATGTGAATGTCTACATGATATTCAGATCTGAAGTCAGATGGATCCAGCCCAAGTCAATCCTGATACCATTGCCATTTGGGCTCTTGGTGAGTCATAAAGAACATCACTATCAAGGATTCCATCAAGATGTGGGCAGACCTGAGACACCTCCTGGTGAAATGAAGTCTAATTGAAGCATAAAAGCAGTGGTATGTTTTGGATAAATCTGTAAAAGCAATTAAGCACTTTTCTGGAATATATAGCTGAAATAATAAGAACCACCACCCAAAATACATGATATATGCAAGGCCAGTTAGGAATCTAAGCTATGTGGGTGAGCAGGTTTAACTAAAATCTGAATGGAAGTGCAGAAGAGCCAGTGGTGTTTGAGAAGATATCTGTGAGAGTGAGAGAAGCAATGGGAAGCAGTGCACAAATAAATACACACACACACACACACACACACGTCACACACAGACATCAATAGGAACGTATACAGCAAAATGTTGAGAGCTTCTGGGTGGAGTATTTGGAATAAGTCCTAGAGGAAAACTGTATCCTCCTGTTTGATTTCTTCAGGGAAACAGGATTTTCTACACCTTTTTTATGAAGCAAAACAAAGAAATACATGACTTCCATCATCACTTCATGTCTTTTTGCCCCTCCTCACCTAGCCTATAAAAAATTAATATATGAGTCCCCTGTTCTGATTAAATTTTCAGGCAGAAGACGCTATAAACTAATACAGCCTGAGGATGTTGTGTCTTTGAAAAACATGGAATGTTTTTCTTCTATGTATACATTGTTATAAACATAGAAGGAAGATTTTGGGTGTAAGAAAATGCAAGGCCTAAGTCTGTGAGAATCTTACTACCCCTAAAAGTAAGGTGTGAGCTTGAAAATGAAAGCTGTCAGGAGCTGCCAATGTATAATATCTTTGGGAGTACCGTAAATCAGTTGAGTCTTTCTAGAGTGGTATGAATGTCTCATAATACCGCTTATGGCAATAGTTTTCAGAGAATAATGAAGTAATATTTTTTAATCCACTTGGAATATCAGTAACATTGAGATAGAGGCAAACTAAGTGCCAGTTGGTAATAGCACCACTTCTACCGACTGCCTCCATGGAACAGGCAAGCTAGCTATTTAGTTCACTCTGATACAAAGCCTGGCAATTCTTAGGTGATGGTGAACAAAAATTTTAGCTCTTTTACAGGGTTCACTACAAAGTATGGAAAAAAGTAGTTTTTTCACAAAATGTTAAGGCCATTCATCTGGGGTTTTTTTGAAGTGCTTCTATTGAACAGTGTGACTGAGTTCTTCAAGTGCAAGAAAGGAGCATGGCATGGATTTCATGTTAGAGTGCATAGAGTCATGCTGAAGGTTTTGAAATTCCAGTGAAAAAACAGATAGGAGAACCTCTGAATATTTTTTTAATTTTCGGGGGTACTTTTTCAGGTGTTCTGTTGGAATCAAGCTATAATCAAACACACTTTTCCTGACTATTCCATATTTTTAAACAGCTTCATTGTGAGTACTTGAGTAAATTTCTTCTAATATTCACTAAGAGTAACATATATTTCTTATGTTCATTAGAGGCAGTGCAGTTTTGGCTACCTTGCAAATATGTTATTGATCACTTCAAAGAATATGCTTCCATCACTGGCACTGTAATTTCAATGACAGTACATCTCAGAAAAAGATTTAGCTGATGCTTTTTAACCCTGGTTTGTTTGGATACACATTTTTCACGTGCTTCTTACATGTTCTGCTTCATATTGCATTTGCAAGGACAGATCCAATCAGGTCATTCTTAAAATGCAGATGATGATTGCTGGAAAATTTTAAAACCTTGGTGTGCAGTTTAGTATGCTGGGTTGATCTGGGTGCCATGTCACATTAAGAAAAAACATATCTCAAAACATGCTCAGTATAATTTCTAAACAGAGGATCAGAGGATCAGAGTATCTTCTTAACGTAATGGTATTTTCCTTAATTTTGTTTACATATTTATATTCTGGCTCTGTAAAATGAAAACCAGCTTGGAAACCTAGCTTAAAAATTGGAAGTGCTTTGCTGGTTTACATTTTCTTATGGCTATTGCAGTAGGTCGTAATAGCCACATACTTCAGCTGGTACAAATCACCATGGCTTCATTGAACTAAGTCAATTTATAAGGCGAATAAGGGGGTCTGTCTTTAAATCAACAGTGAATATTTTGCATTTGGTTTATTGTTGGTTTATATTTAAATGTTGTACTTAATTGTCTTTTTGTTTCTTTTTTGGTGTGTGATGCTGCTCATACACTATTGCTTTGAAATGAATGGGACTATTTAAGTTAATAAAGACACAGCTGGCACTGTGTAGATTCAGTGCTACTAAGCTATGGATAGACTTAAGTGATTTGTGACACTAAAGACATCCTGCACCTTATGTAATTTAAACACCAGAAGAATTAAATAAGGAGGGGCCTGTGCACAGTATCAGTTCTTGTGGGAAAATATGCTTCAGTGACTTACTGGCACTGGTTTTGGAATGTGGCATTTAAAAGTACCTTTTTACAGTGGGAAAGAATTTGGTCAAGAATAAACAGTCTGACCTTGTTAAATGGACCAAAGTCTGTGTATAACCTAGTTCCAGAAAACTAGTTTTCACCAGTCTGTGAAAAAAAAAATAATTAGTTTATGAAAAATGCAGCTAGATTTTCTAGAGAAAATGGAGCTGAGTGGAAAAAAATTGTTATTCAACTATGGACTTACCTGGTTTGTGGGAGGTTGACTATGAGCTTTAAACATGGTTCGAACTGGAATTTCAGAGGACATTAAAAGCAGTGTCATACACTGTAGCCAGATGAATTCGAGTCATATATGGGATAAGTGAATAGTTTTCAGCAGAAATCAAGGCTATTTGTATTACCATCAATATCTAAAAATGTAAAAACCATGAGTTTGTACTAAAACTGAATGCATAGTATGAGCTAAGTTTTAAACACAAAGCTTGGTATCTCCAGACATAGCCACTTGTCTCACAAGGATCCTTTGATACAAACGAAGAAGAAAAAATGTGGAGCAAGAAAATGACTCCATTTTGCTTTTAACTTCAAATTTTGCTGATGGTGTACCAGCACACTATTATTGAATCTCCATGGTATGAAATCCTAGCTTCAATGCAGTCAATGGAAAACATCCCTTTAACTTCACTGTGGCCAGGATCTCATTCCAGGTTTTCATATTCTAGTTGAAAAATATAGACACTTTCTCTGAACAAATATTAAAGCTGCTTTGGAGGAGTGGAGCACCTTCGGAAATGGTATTGATATAAGTGCCTATCCAGTTCATGGGCTTTGGCCACAGAATTCTCACAGGTACTTTGTAGAATACAACCTCTTTTTTTTTTTCCCCTAGAGTTATCACAACAGTGTCAAAATAACATATTAAAATTCTCAAGGCCTTGCAGACAATCCATTTTTTAATGCAAGAGTGAATGAAAAATCTTACAACAGTTCAAGAATATGAAGTAACATTGAAAGACATTGTTGAATAATACTTTGAGTACATCATTTAAAAAAATACAGTAGCCAGTTGAAATCCACTAATGCAACAATCATTGCTGCATAAAAATGAAAATGTATCTGTAACTGCAGTTATCAGCAAAACTACTGAAATAGTAACATTTCCATGTTATAAAATTAAATTCGAGGTAGGCAGTAATAGATGCAACTGTTTAAAAAACAGCATTAGATAAAACAAGTGAATCAAAGAAAAAAAATATGTTTGCATCAGATAAGTTCAGATTAAAAATTAGAAATTGTGTACATTAGGTTTTGACAAGTTTGGATAAAGAATCTGTATTAAGCCAGAAAAGAAGAAAGCCTCTCTCAATGTAAACACTGTTTTCAGATTTTTATAGTCAATGTAAACATCTTCTGAACTTAGCCTGAGTTTCCTGAATTCTGTCTCGCTCTACTTTGTGTTTACAACATCAGCTATATATTTACTCTGCAGAGATTTCATGAGGCCCTGAAGGGGGTGGAGTTCCCACCCTGCTGTGAGAAGGCTCTGTGCATATTCTATGTATAGTCACATTTGACAGATTGACTTCTGCACTGCTCTAGCATCGAACCATCAGGTTCTGAAAATAGGAGTCGTATGCTGCTAAGTCTGAATTTATGCACAGATTTATCCCCTTTTCTAATGTTGGACATTACCACTAACTCACAGAAAAGCAAGGACAAAACCTACAACTGTTCCTAGTTTTTCCCCAAACTTTGATTTTTTTTTTTACTTTATGTGTACATGTTCTCATTTCCCTTCTATTCTGAGTGTTGTTTGTCATCCAGATCTGCCTGATAGCTCCAGCCCTCACCTTTTTAAAGAATGGATTCACCAGGAAGGGATTAAGGAGCTATTATTTGCCCTTCTCTACATCATTAGTGTGCAGGATGGTGTGCAAACACCAGGCTGTCTGAGAGAGGAACTGCTATGCTTATGCAGCACTTACTTTTCCTGCAGTTGATACACCGCAAGTGTAATCTGACCCTTCACACTATTAGCAAGTAAAATGCATAAATCTTTCAAAAACTCTTAGATTCTTACCAAACTGAGGAAGCTATTAGACTGACTAGAAATAAAAATGTTCATGATAATTGGGCGCTAATTCTTATTTATATTGAGTATTCAATATCACTGTGTGTATTGTGGCACTCTTCCTCCTGGGTACTCAACTAGTAAGTTTTTCTTATTATTTTTCCCACCAAGGGATGAAAAAAAGATGTTTTAAAATAGGAGAACTATGAGCATTTTCCCATATCATAGGCACGTACAATCAAAAATATGCAAAATACCAGAAGCTTTTTATGTCATATTAAAAATCAAAGAGATTTTTTTTTCCTCTATGCCTTCAGTAACATCACAAGCAGTGGTAGTAGGCTACAGTACACAGATAACTAGTATGAAAAAATGGAAGGCGTTTTATACTTTATCCTGAAGAACAGCTGAAGGTGAAGGCAACCATGTATTTTGTATTTAATATGCGTTGAAATAGGCTTTCTGTTCACTTGCTGCTTTCTGTGAAATTCAAGTGAGTTAAGATTTTAATACAGTCGATATCCTGGTCTTCATTTTCTTTTTCAGTATAGCTAGTCAAATCATCATGGCAGAGAAGCTTTCACCTTGTACCGTGAGATGTTCACATTAGATTACGTCAGATTAATAATACAAATAACTCAATAGACAGTAGCTGTAATTAAGCCCAGAAGTCTGAAAACACAGCATGAGTATTGAACAGATGATCGTATCTGTTGGATCTAACATTTTCTTCTGAGGTTTCCCTACATGTCCTTTAGGCTCTGGAACCCATTCAGAGGTGAAAGCACAAACCTCTCAATAATTCCTGGTGAGGCACATGCTAGAATGGAGAAGAGAAACCCTTTAATCCTGACTGAACATTCATTTCAGGACTGAAATGTCCTGCTCTGAACACTGCTTTGGGTATTTCCAAGAATTAATGTGTCTGTATAAGCACCTTGTCCAAGTGACAAGCTCAACAGAACTCTTCCTGCGTGCTTCCACCACAGTCTTCAGGAAATCTTCCATTGCATGGCATGTATATGTATACATATGGCATTGGGACAGTATTTACACTGAAAAGGATTCCAAATTTGGTCAGTGGTATTGAGGGTGATGGGCTGTAAAATGCAGGAAGTTATAGGACTGCCCTGTCAGGCTGAACTCATTCAGAGGAACTATGGATTTATGTTCTGACATCAGGAAAGAACCTGTCTACAGTTAAGCCTTTGTTGTCACAATCCCCATAGCAGAAACGACTCCTTTTGAGACTCCCTCATCATGGAACAGAACATCATTGTGTTAAGAGCTGTACAAATTTGAATCAAGATCTAGTTTTCTTTCATAACTTTTTTTGAAGACATTTTATCAGATTATATATTTACGGCCAAGCATTAAATTTTTCCACTATGATAAATTCCTAGTTAATATAGTAATTCTTGCTATTAGTCAATATAAATATTTTAATCAAGGATTTTAAGAATATCTCCTATTCTTCAGAGGAAAGAAGATTTCTTTATGTGAGTGTATTAGTCTCCTTTGATATCTGTAAGCATCCGTGTGTAGTTATGCATATTGCCCTTCATTCTCAGGGTTTTATCCTGTTGGGAATGTAATTTAAATTCAATTACTGAGTTTTTACATTAGTATTCAAGCTTATTTGGTCAGGAAGTGAAAATGGGGAAGAAGTTTGGAATTGTGGGAGGAGCTTGACCTCTGTTACATCTTTAATGACTTGTCATAAGTATACTGTAATATTTTTTAAAACTGTAGTGTTCTGGCTAGAACACAGCCCATCCTACCTCTTGAATTTTGCTTAGCACAGTTCCTAGCATCTTTGTTTCCTGCAAATATTGTATGTTTGATGGCACATCCCTAGCAGTCTGTGTAGAGAACACAGAGGGAGCTAGGAGAAAAGAGAGCAAAAAGAAAGTGAAGAGGCATAAAAAGACTGGGACAGTCATTGCATTGACAGGGAAAATGAGGCCATACTAAATACAATGACAAGGATTTTTTTTGTTGGGTTTTGCTTGGTTGGATTTTTTTAATTTCTTGTTGCTTTAGGCCAAGGAGTGTTTGAATTCACTTTAATTTCCAGTTGCTGCTTCGCCTTTGATATGCCAAGTGGCTTTCTGTGAGTCCCTAATGTCCTCATCACCTATTGAAACTGCAATCAAAATCAGGCAACAAGAACTTAAATGCTGCAACCTGAAGACAGGCAATTTCTATCTTAGCTTCATCTACTCGAATTACGACCTACTACAATTGGACTCCTTTGAACGGTCTGCAGCAATGAAGAGGTAAACTACCCACATGGAAATCAGGGCCCCAGTTCAGTGTGCTGAAATTAACTCATATGGTGGGACCTTACAGCATCAGATGCTTTCCCTGGCAATCAAATGCACTTTTTGAGTTGGGGGAGCAAACTTTTGCATCACGTTAGCCAGTTTGGCACTGGGGTAACCTCAGCTTAAAAAAAATGGCACTGTTTTCCAGGAAAGCAGAACTGACAAAGCGCTGCCTTTGCCTGCACCTAAGCCTGCACAGCCAAAATTCCAGCTGACACAGTATTTTGAGTTGTATGCTGACCTTAGTATGAAAGGGAACTTCAATTTGATGTGTATTGTGTTTTCAAATATAGAAGAATGGCTTTGTGTTCAATGGATTACCCCACTGATTAAGACAAGGAAGCAGATGCTGCAAGGCCATATAGAGGGAAAGAATCTAATTTCTCCCATTTTATTATAATTCAGAATCTATTCCATGTAGCAGAGCAATTAATACATAGAGTAAAAGCCCAGAAACATATTAGGACCATGAGAATTTCCCAATAGACAGAGGTACCGGTACCTATGTATAATGAAACTCCCAGCACCTTCCGTGTCCCAAAAAGCAAATAGAAAGGATGGGGGAGGGAGGAGAATCATGAAGGGAAGTCTTTTTATTTTCTTCTTTTCACGTGAACGTTTATAATTAAAGGGGAAAGTAAATTAATTACATGAATATTAAAAGGTTACTCTTCTATTCTAACATTTGGTCACAAGTTGTCTAATGAAAAGGAATGCAGGCTGGAGGGCTGCCATGCCTTTGCTTCTTTCTGCAGAGGGCCACAGGCTGAAGCAGTGATTGTGCGTGACAGATTCTGGGAACAATGAGCCTGCGCACAGATCATCCAGATGGAGCATGCTTTTCTAAATTACACCAACAACAGGGTGGCCCACAGGCAAACAAAATAGTTAAACAATACATAATAAAGTTTTTATTTGGTATTTCCTGTGAGCCTCTGCCAGTTGCCAGGGAGTGTACTGTATTTTTCTTTTGCTGTATTAATTGTTGACCACAACTGGCAAAGACCCAAACTAGCAGGGACAGATAAGGGGGGGAAAATGGCATCTGGACACTAAAGCCTCAAGTGTACTGGGAAAAAAAAGCACAAAAAATTACAGCATATATCTGGAATTTTCCAACTAACGATGTGCGGATGTGGTAGCGCTAGGGAAAAAGAGCCAAACTGAGCCTGCTTTGTTCACTAAGAGAGGCCCCCTGTAACATTCCTTTTAGCTGTGCATATTTTGGCTTCAGTTGTGCAGTTTTAACTATATGCTGTGTATGGAGCAGTTCAGTTGTTGCTGCATGGATCTAATGATTTTGTTACAAGAAATAAAATTATGTCAATGCATATGCATTTTTGTTGTTGTGAGATGTTTAAACAGAGGCTGTGTTTTAAATGTTAAATTATAGGTGTTAAGTTTTCAGAGGGAAGAGGGAGAAAATTTCATTAAGTACAACCCATCACAGTAACAGCTGCAAGGAGGAGACCCTCAGAAGCAGTGAATGCTGCCTTTTTAAACTCATCAATGAAATCAGCCCTTACAGTTATCTGGTTTAGGGAAAAGCCCGCAATATAGCATTAACACTTGGGTAAAAACAGGAAGCTGCATAAACATGCTAGTTTGATACTGGTTTTCTATTTTCTTTGTCTTTATAAACAGTTAAGGTGTTGGCGTCTTCTTAAGGAATTTTTATACTCCTGATTTACTATACGTAATGTAGTAGGTGATTTTGCTACTATTAGTACACAGCAAAGAAGAGAAGAAACAGGAACAGGTTGCGGTTATCTTCTTCTACAGGTAAAATAGCCTTGCAAATATTAGGCAGCCTCTCCAAAGAAGGTGGGAGTTGGTGTGAAGACTATCAATACATAAAGAGAAGAGAACCAACTGCACTAGACAGTGACAGGGTTTGCAGCTACAGCAGGTCTGTAGTTCAGTTGATGGAGAAGAAATTATTGTTATGAGCTTAAATTGTCATATATTTCTATGGCATTTTTGGATGTACTTGGACCATCTTCCAGTGACCAGTGGCCCTTATTGCCACAGACTTGTTTTCACTTCCCAACTCACATGCTCTTTCTGGCGTTAAGTACTTTGTTTTTTTCTTCATTTGTTTTTTTTTGTTTTAGGGCAGATTTTTTTGTGATTGGTTTTAGCTGCAAAATATGGAAGTCATCTATTCCATTATTTCTTTGTACATGTGCAGTTTTCTTCTGTAAGAAAAGAAAAGTATATAAAAAGAATGGAATTTCTTCACTTGGCATTATGTTCATATGCATGCTGGTTATCAGCAGGGCTGAACCCATGGACCAGTCACATAGATTTCTTCAACCTGAGCTAGCAGAATATCTGGCTGAAGTGGATGGCTGTCATAAATAGCTGATTAAACTAGAAGAAGGCAGGATGCATTGCCAAGGGATTTCCCAGATTCCCATTCATCTTCCAACACACAAGTACTGCTATTCCTTCCTCTCAAACTTGTATTCCTACCTCTCCTCCAGCCCAGTGTCCTCCCTCTACTAAATCTAGCTTCCAACCCAAATCCTCTGTGAAGTCTGCCCTCCCACTGGCCTCCAGACATGCCCCTCACCAACTTCACAGTCTCCACTGCTTTCTGCTTCAGGCCTTCCTCAGCAGTCCCCATCTCCTTTAGAAGTTTTTGTCTGATCCCAGTCTCACATGCCTTACTGGTCATTTTTCCTTCTTCTTCCCTCCATAGCTCCTATTCTTCTTTCTGAGGCAGTGTCAGTTACCCCAACCCTCCACACACACTCCCACTCCCCATTGTTCTTCAACCCAACAAGGAGATGTCTTAACCTCTTCTCTTGATCCAGCTTTCACACTCTCTTCCCCCAGTGTGTCCAGCTATTTTCATCTCTGTGGCTGAGTCTGATAGGTTCCTCTTCAAACGTGGGATAGACCATTTATAGAGTAACAGGCTTTCTGCACTCAGTCAAAAGCTTGAGATGCCATGATGTCCCCCTGGAGCTGGCCTGAAGCATGCTTGTTGAAAACAAAACCTTCCTAAAGTGCAATAATTATACACTAGTATAAATCCTTACTGAGCATGTGCTGTTTTTCAGATTTATGACATGGCCAAATTTGGAGCCAAGTTTTACAAGGACAGCAAGAGGCACCTCCTTGACATAGAGGCCAAATTCCATAGCCCTTGTTCCAAAACATGAGGGCACCAGAACTTCTCAAAAAGAAGGTCACCAGAATTTAAGATGGGCAAACCATGTATTTTTTCCTAGCCTCAGTCACGGAAACCCCTGAATGGCTTCAACTGAAATATTCCAATAAAGCTGAGTATATTCCAGAGAAATCCAGCATGAAAAATGTTATTGTAATCAGTGAAATTTTGGTGAAGTTAAAGACTGCTGAAAACAGGGTGTTACACAGATAACTTCAGTAATAGGCCATGCTAGAACCTTGAATGTGTTATATATGTGCTGCTTCTGATGGCTGTCCCCTACCAGAAGGAATCTGCAGAGCTCTGTGAGAGTCTCAGAGGACTCCTTCTGTTTCCCTCAGTAAAAGCCAAGGTGCAAAATCACTCAGTTTTTACTAATATATGTGCTGTTTCCTATGCATGGATACCTTCTTCATACCCTTATAACCAACCATTGTGTATTCTACCACATGTGGAAACTGATTCTTACTCACTTTAAAGACCCTCTACACATTTCCAGTCCCTAATGGCATCTATAAATGTAATTTATCCATTAGGGACGTCAGTTGGGAACAAGCTGTCAAAGTGGTGTAAAAACACTACATGAAGAAAAGGGTCAGATCTGTGGTAGAGATGAGTTTGACTAGCTACTGATCACTGATAGGCATGAGACTCCTTAAGTCCCATTGAAGTCAGCGAAGTTCAAGTGCAGGTCTATGCTTAGCAACATAAAAATACTGATACCAAAATTCTTTTCCAAATTACAGATTTGTCTTTTTCTCTCATGAAAATGAAAAATTACATATTTGCAACCTCATGAGCTACTATTCGTCATAAAATATGTAAAACTTCACTGGAAGTCAGATTAATTAGTATAGGCTTCATTTCCCGTAAGTGCACTGGTTCCTTCTCCAGTCAAGGACACGGCAAGTCTTTTAAACTTGGAAAAAGAAGCTCATTTGTAGGTCACTTATTATGGGAGTGGTAAGTAATCTACTTTGTACTTGCCTGAGATGTAATTGTTTAAAATTACATTTGTGCCTCACATGTGAGCTCCGACACATGGCATTCTTGTGTACAGCATTTCCCGGTCAACTCTTGTTCATCCCAGGTCCTAGAGACAGGAATGGCAGGATGGTTAAGAGAGGTCATCTGCAGTACTCTACATTATTTTTCAGCATGAAGATTACACCCCATAATGGTTTTAAGACATTCTGTGAGTCTCCACATAATTGATTTCAAGGCATGTTGCCAGACTAACACCTCAATCATTCAGAAAAAGCACTAGAGGCCTCTCTTATTGTTGCTGATAATACCTTTACTGTAACTGAAAAGATTTAAAATCCATTCTGGTTTTTTTCATTAGTTGTGCTGTTCACTTCTGTTTTCCTTCTGCTGGATTATGCTAGTAGGTTATTTTAGTCTCATTCCTACTTCGTTTCAAGTAAGTTTCATTTTCAGATTTTCTTGCGGTAGCCCAAAACAAAGCAAAGTTTATCTGGTGTTTAAAGATGATTTGTAAATAAAAAAGCTTAAGAAGGGGTCATTTAGACCCATGTTTTGTAAAAGCTTCATGTTACAAAAACTAACTTGATCTAAATTCAGCCTGAGAGTATCCTTCTAAAAACAATCATACTGTTAGCTCTTGAAAACACTTAGTTTCTGATCCCACAATCATTAATGATTTTAAACAGCAGTAATATAACCTCATGATATTAACAAAAAAGAAAAATATTCTAAACTAAATATGTTCTTTGTTTGCCATCATAAAAAATTCCTTTTCCTTGCAGACTGCTACTTTCCTAGAAAAAATAGGTAGTATTTATTAGATGGAATTGTATATTCTTTAGAAAACATAGGTTATTTCTAATTTCTTGTTTCTAAAACTACTTTTTAAAATACTAGCAATTAAAACCAAGGATAGATCTAAATATAAATTATTTTACTCTCTGAAGATGTCTTCCTCTAACCACCCCAAGCTTCCACTGAAATCAGTAGGAATTACATGTGTATTTGGAGTTAGGCTGGTGCTTTTTATGAGCTGTCCAGTTGGCTTTTTTAATACAGCTTAATAACATTGACCTTTTCCTGCATGACATTTTTTTGCCTCAGAATAATAAATGAGGTCCTAGCAGCTTGTTCTGTACCTTCTCTACCTTTGGGTTTAGACCCTTAGACCATGCAACAACTTCAGGGACTCTCGATCTGTGATGATCCCAGAGCTGTTGGCACTTGGGCTTGGCTCTTCTGCAGAAGCTCTAGCTTCTAGCACTGCTTCTCTCTTCTATCCTCCTCAGCATTCATGGAGCCATGCGTTGAAGGATTTCCTGACCGCATGAGGATGTTATTTACAGGACTTCCTCTGAAAGTTCATGGAGGGGGGTAGGATGTTGCTGTCCCTATGTGGCTGTAAATGCAGTGAAAGTTTTCTGGAGGTGGCAGGCACTCTTATTCATTTGCAGGGAATATGTAGGGGGATTTTTGCATGAAATGATTTATTCTGAGGACAAATCTTTGTGGGGAAAAGGCACGGACAGGCATCATGATGATGATGGGGAAACACGTATAGACTATGAAACTGATTATTCCAAGGTCAACTGGTAGTAAGGTTGATGTTATCACAAGAGCTCTCGGCTCCCTCTCTGAGACCATTAGAACATTTACACTAGTTCTTGAATATTAGTTCCCATTTGATTTATTCTCCCCTTTCAAGGATGGATTGAATATTGCGATAACCATTCTAGAAGGCCTTTTTTGTATGTCCATTTTTATAAGGACTCTTCCTGAACAGTTAGGAGGCATGAGTGAGTCAGAGTAGCAAAAGGGATGTGACACAGGAGGAGACCTCCTGAATATTGTATTTTTCATTCTCAGGCAGGAGAGGGGCAAAACCTTTTAAAGCAGTAGATCTCCATTCCACACGGGGTGCTCCCTTCTCTCTCTCCATTGTGCCAATGGCAGTTCAGCCTGTCTTCAATTTTAAGTATCATTCCTCTCCTGAGGAGACCCCAAGAGAAGGTATTGCCACCACCAGCAAACAACGTTGTTACTGATTGGCCAGGGAGAACTAAAACATCTCTCTGTAAATTGGATGTTTCCTCCTCTCCTGCAGACTCAGTATGCTCAGTGTTTCACAACCCCTGTGCCTGTAAACTGATGTCCATTGCCTGAAGCTGAGAACATTCACTTTGTAACATGCAGAACACAGCTAAATGCAGTTCTGTACTGTTAAAGATACATCTCAGTGCCACAGCTCCAACAGCAGATGCAGAGTACGTGTATTAGTCCACACTCCCTTAACCACTGCTGAAATCAGAGTATGTCAAACAGATGCCTGAAAGCAGATTTGGAGTCTCAGAGAAAGTGTTTCCTCTCTAAGGCCTCTATTCACACAGTGTGCAAGGGGTTAACAAGGGAGCTACTTTGAAAACAGAGGCAGAAGGTCGTTGTCGGCAAAAGCAAAGACTCCTACAGCCTGCTATGGAGAGCCTTTCACCCGGCATTTCCCACCCAGGGGATTGTAAACATTGGCTCGAAGCCATGGAGTCCTACAGAACTTCTCTTTGCTTTCAGCATATACATTTATACATCTTAATGGAAACTGAAGCACGGGGAGTTATTCCTGCATGTCCAGAAGGAGAGAGGGAGCTTCTGTTCAAGTTAAAGAGATGAAGGAAAGAGCCATTACTCATGCTGGAATTTGAAAACATAGAGATATGCTTGTTTAGTGGTACTTCACATGTAACATAGCTGCTGTTCTCAGGCAAACTTTCTCAACTCACAGGAATGTGTAGAATGCTGTCACTTAATCAGAATCCAGAAGAGCTCTTTTATCTGCCATTTGTTAGTAACTAGCAATATTGTTCTTATCTCGTTGTCCTTTAGCCTGATGCAGTGCCCTCAGACATGAGAACTTGTAACATGAAAGCACTCATTACCTTGAACATTCTTGTTTGTATTGTCTTAAGCTATTATCTCTTTAGCTTAAATAAGATGCTTTGTATCAATTTTAAGAGAGTTGAATCATCTGTAGAAGTCTGTTCTATGGCATCATTTTCACAAATAGAACATTTTATATTTTTTTAAGTCTATAACCCCTCTGGAGTAGTCTTCAGTGATCTAGACTAATTCAGATATTTTTCATCCAACTAATACAATATGTTATCTGTAATTAATTCCCCTTGGAATCTGGCTTCTTGAAAATAACATAAATTAATCATAGAAGCTTTAAAGTTAAAATTGGGAAATAAAGCCTAGCAAGGTCTAGTATTGGACCAACTGTAACATTCTGGTTTTCTGCTAAATCTTCAGATTCTTAATATCAGTTTAGAAAATCCTCTAGTATTTATAAGTGGAGGAAATTTTCTTTTGGATTCTTTAAAAATTTTGGGCTTCGCTTTGTACTGTGAATCCTAAGTTTTGGCTAGTGAGTGGTGGATCAAGTAGCAAGGGAGGAGATGTTGCTTCTTTCTCCACAGCATAAAACCGAGTGCTGTCTTCTAGAGTTTTTATGAGTCCCATCCATTAGAGCCAGAGAGATGGAATACAATCTGCCTAGATCCAAAGTAGAATCCAGCCTGGTTAACATAATTAATGCCTGCTTTTACTTTTATCCAGTGATGGTCTAATGTAAAATGCATACACATTCCAGAGAGCAGTATCCAGAAACTCGGCTCCTCGCCCCTTCCAGCTGATTGTTCTTAAGCACTCAGCTACTTTCAGACACAGTCTTGCCCCATGACTCATATACTCCTGGCAGAATAGTGACTTGGCTTCAGCAAAGGCAAGGAAAGAGCTGCCACACAAAAACCCCTAGCCTAGTGGTCAAAGTATTTGCTTGGATGTAGGAGGTGCCAATTAAGTCTCCTTCAGGCCTAGTTTCCACTTTGAGATTAACATAATAACATCTGTACAAGATGTTAATGTGGATGCAAACATGTATTGCTTCCACCACCACTTTTAGTTGCAGGCTTCACCAGGCAGGACTCCTGTTGAGAACATCCAGGTATCTAGGGTATCTCTCTGCCTAAACATGCATCACATGCAGTAGAGCTTCAGTTGAAATGCAGATGCTTCTTTCTCCAGCACAGGCCTTTCTAGTATGTGTGGCCATCTACACTTAAGACCCACAGACACTTTCAGACTAAGAGGAATTTGATCAGTAAAGATGCCTACAAAGCTGATAGCCTTGGAAAGTCAGCGAATTGTGCCTGGCATTTTATTGGTCTTAAGCTCACAAAGCTACTTAAATGTGAGATTCAGACAGCATGAAGATTCCCATTAGTCTTTTGTCCTTTCTATCCAGTCCTTGGTTTTGCCATGAAATTACATGTCTACAGCAGGTCCTTGCCCTGCTGATATTTACTTCAAAACTCAACTCATTTCTAATGGTCTGTGGTATGTTTAAGTATGTATAAACACATCCACCTATCCATATATTGCATCTCTGTATAGAAAGTTCATCATCATCTTTTTTTCTGGAAACCTGTATATTTCCAAACTTCTTTTCTATTTGTTTTTAGAAAGAAAGATGTTTCATGAGGGTTTTGTTTCCCAAATGTAATTTCAAGGAACCCTTGAAAGGCGTTTCATAGGAGTTTCATCTCTATGGTATCATTTACATTTTTACTTCAATTTAAGGCCATACATTTATTTAAAGCCATAGTAAAATCTACTGCATTCCATTTCAAGTGTAGAACACATTTGCAGTGTTTAGAGTTGCCCAAATTCTTTATGCCGTAGGTGTAAGAAGTTCCAGCTTCATGTCAGCCATCACGGTGATAATAGGATTGAAGTCTGCACCTTGTGAAGTAGTGAGGGCAGGTACATCCCAAGAGGAGCTTCTACTGCAGAGAAGCTGCCTTCTTTGCAACCTTGTGTTCCCTTTGGGTTTTGCTGTAATACAGGAGGTTTAACTGTAAGCTATCGCTTCACATGAGTGTTACTGACAGATGTTGGTCCACCAGCCCTTTTATATCCTATACCAGGCTATCAATGAAATTGGTATTTTGCCTCCAGGCCCCTACTCAAGCCTTGGCAGAATCTGTATCACTAGGAGCACAAGTTTCCACTTCCAGCAGGGGCATCACAGCCCCAATATGCTTCGAGGAAGGAGAGCTGTGTGGCTGCATAACATTATATCAGGTGCTGTGGGAGCTCCCACCATACCATGCCATCCTGCTGGGGAAAGGTTACAGCTCTTAGTGCCACTGGTAGATGAGTGCTTCTCCTAGGAGCTGATGGGACATAGAAGTGAAGAGAGCCCAAAGTTACAAGAAGAATTTTTAACAACTGTAGCTAAAATGTACTAGAGAGATGAACTTTCTCATATGTATCAGTTTTATAAGTTATCCAAATATCTTAATTTTAGATGTGCTAGAGACTACTCTTGGCCAAATCAGACTTTCAGTAAAAAAGCATTTGGAGAAATATTTTCAGATTAATTGGGACTGAGCTTTTTTTTACCTTCAGTACACATTCTGGGTAAAGATCAGGCAAGCCCTTACTCAGCAGCTAACCTGCTCATGCACCCATGTCCTCTGCTCACCCTACCGTATGCAAACAAGGTACACCTCTCTTGCTTAAATGTCCTGATTGCTCTTTGTATCCTTGCTTTTCTGTTCAGTTCTGGCCATTAACTCAAAGCACAGCAATAGTTCATAAGTTTCATTCTCAACTGAATGAAAACAGTATCTTGTAGAAGTTGTTTGCACCAAGTTTCCCTTTTAAAGAGTCCCAAGCTGAAAAAAATTATTTTATTCATAGTAATCTATAACAATTCAGGTTCCTAACAGAATTCTGTGTTAAACTCTGACCCAGTGGTTACATTTGCCTCAAAATGGTACATACAGTATTTCTTTTTGAGAGTGATTTGTGTGTTCAGGTCAATTTTGATGGTTGTGTTTTATTAAAAAGTTTTTAATTCCACCTTCTTTCTCATCTAGAAGCAGCTGTAGAGTCCACGGTAAAGCCTCTCACCTAGAGAACTGGCAGTATTTCATCCATTCTTTGAGGCAGTATTTTCTTTGTGCATTGTCTCCTTTTGTTAAAATGGTTCGAAACAGAAGTGGGCCTAAGTTCCATGAGAGAGAGGCCTGTGGTGGCCTTCATGGTTTTGCTTTATTTAGGTTTTTTTCTGTTCAGAACTGAAGTCTAACACAGCACCCCAGGAAGTGGGGAGACTTTTTTCTATTAACCAGACTCTGGTTTTCTAGTAGCAATGGAAAGCTGGTCTTCATTATAAAGCCAAACCGTAAGTGGTAAGGCTCAGATTCTCTAGTCCAGCCGTGATGAACTCAGGAAGAAGAGATCAGGCAGTTACAAGGGCAGCTTCTGGGGATCTCAGCACGGAGCCGACCATGGTTTGGTCCTTGGCACAAGTTAGAGCTACGTGTTCTCCTTCTCCCAGGGACTGGGCATTAGTGATGTGAGAAACTAGAAGAGCTGGATTCCACCCAGTGGGAATATGTAGGGTGCTAGATTAGTTGTTTTGTGGCTAAAGACACGGAGTAGAGCGAAACAACTGGAACAAGGCCCAATATCTGGTAGCAGAAATTACGACTGTTCCCTCAGCTAGCTAATGCCAACAGGTGCCTGATGTGAGTGGAAACGTGCAACGTTGCTGCAGCCAGATCCAGAACAAGACCTGTATTCCAAGGCACAGTCACAGGCTGCCGCCTTTTTAATGTTTTGTTTCTTTTGGTATTGTGGAAGGATTATCTTCTTTCTTAGAGTGGATGTTTGGCCTGATCAGCATAAGAAGCCAATGGTGTTTATTTTTTTCTGCCTTTGTGGTTTTTTCAGCTCTGAGATAGATTATAGGAGTTTGCTGTTTCAGTCTACAAATTTGGTTTTTGATTATTGAGTCTTGAAGCATGACTGAAGAATGGCTACTCTTTTTAAAGCCTGTCACTCTCAGTGTTGTCAAGTATCTCTACAGGTAAATACATTTCAATGTCAGCACAAGCCTCATTGCACGCAAAGCTGACCACTTCTGTAAATAACTGAGCTCTCCCATATCCCATAGAAGACCGTTCTGCAGCTCAGAGATTAGGGCATCATGGTTTTGATTTTAATACACAACAAGCCCTGGCAGGTCTGTCTTTGACTTTCACAGGCTCTGGATCAGGTATGGCAGTGTTGCTGATATTATTTTTGCTTCTTTCTTTTCATATAAAGATAACACTTTTCAAGTGAAGTTTCAGGTAGTCTCTCAGAAGTGTTCTCTGTATGATGTCAGTATTCTGTGAAATATTCTACTTAAGGGAAATATATTTCCTTGTATTAGTTTTGAGGTAAGTTCTGAATTATCACTAATGGTTGAAAATATTACCTCATCTGAGAGCCAGTTTTCCTTTCGAGCAGCTGTTGCACACAGCTACTTAGTGCACAGAGACTTTTGAGGTAAAAACCACTGAATGTAGGTGAAGTATGTTCCGCTAGTGTTTATATACACATACATGATGTGCAAACACACACACACACACACACACACACGTGCGCTCCTGCTGACAACGGATGTACCTAGAAATATTCTTCAGCAGCACTATGACACTGTGTTATGTGGTTCTTCCGAGAAATAAAAAAAGTAAAATTCTGGTTAGTTTTGTGCGTATAAGCCATCAGAGAAATGAATGGCTTCTTTATTTGTCAAGTTATCTTACAGTAGATGCTAAAACTTGCTTTCTTCAAAGCACAGACATTTTAGCATCAAAAAGAGGAGGTCACATTCTAAAATAACAACTTGATAGTGGGTGGTACATGTGATCAGGATTTGTGTCTTCTATAAATAGGTAATCTTTTGCTTGATGATTTAACTAATGAAATAATAACAACAATCCTTCTACTTCTCACAAAGCAGTTAATTAAGCTTGTGCCTAAAATGAAGACAAATGTGAATAAAGAGATAAAATTGCTATTACCATGTGAACTTCATGAGACCCATAGTACTTGAAACGATGTCATTTTTATATATATTAAACCTTTTGTCAAGAAATAAAGTACTTTCTAAAAGCCACCAGGGTAGTTTGGTTCACATTTACTTTAAAAGGGAAACTATTTTAATGTTTCTATAAACAGACAAAATATAATCATCTTTCTCTAAGAAAGAAACGTTCTCTCCAGCCATACCTATCTCTGGACCTGAAAACAGTTACATAATAGCAGAACCACCACTCAAAAAAGAGATTAAACAAATATAATTTTTCAGTCTGATATTATCCCTGGAAACTAAAGCACATTGTATAATGTAGTGATTATTGCCTTCTCCATCATAGTTAGAAATAATAATAGGTCTTCAGAGATAGATTAAAGAGAGTCATAGGCTTGCTTTATAAACACAGAATGCTCTGTGAATAATTTAAAGATAGTAATGGGAAAATACAGTAAGACAGTCCCCAGCAAGTACAGCAGACACACTCCTCTTCCAAAGCAGGGATGAAAAATATGTTGAAATATGTTTAATATGTACGTATGAAAAAATATGTTTTTATATGAAAAAATATGGTTTTATATGAAATATGTTTTCATACGTACCTATGAAAAATATGTACAAAAAGTCATTGTACAAAGACTAAAAAGCCTACAGTACCTGTCTTGGCCTTATTACACCTTTTGGACAGGCAGGTTTTAGAAGGGCTGTTCCCCCATGCTGGAGGTTGCTGTGCAAGGTGCTGCAGGGTACAATGAGGCATCATGCCTCTCTCCCTTCCTCATCTCCTCTCTCCTTGCTCTCCCCTTCCAGCACACCCCAGACTACCCCGTCCCTTGTCTCCTGGGACTCAGGCACATGAAAAGTTTCCCTATATGGCATAGGTGTGCTCTGCTCCCACAGGCCTTTGGGGTGTCCCTGGGGGGCATGGAAGCAGAAGAGGAGGTGGGGAATGTCCCCACTGCTGGAGCGGAGCAATTCAGTGCGCAAGAGGGCTGGAGGCAGCCGAAGGTCTGCCTGCACAGTGCAGAGCAGGGCCACTTTGGGCTGCCTGGGGAGGCACAGAGCAGCATGCAGGGCAAGTGTCAGAGCCTGTGACCCTGTCTCTGAACTGCCACTTCTGCCCTGCTCAATCCTGGTTGTCGGTCACTATTCCGAACTGCAGGTAATGAAACACAATTAGACAAATTCTTTCTTTTCCTAAGCAATTTTTAATATTACATTGACTTCATTTTAAGTAACGTTACACTGTAAGACCAGTGAGCCATTTTTAAGCATATTCATTTAAGAAATTACATTTCTTCTTTTCAGACTCTGTGGAGATTCAGCGCAGTGTTTCTAGCAAGTGAGAGGTGCGTTAGGGAGAGAGAGTCTGTCTGCAGTGGAGATTGAAGCCAGGCTTCAATCAGTATGCAAGCCTGATTCTTAGCTGTCTGTAATTCTGTCCTCTCCAACTAGTCTGTGGTGAAGGTGTCAGGCAGTTGAGGAGAAATTTCTACAAAATTTGAAGAAAATTGCACAAGTCATTTTAGAGTCCTAGACTTCAAGAAGCCATGCAGTAGCAGCTCCATAGTGAAGTTGGAAAGCTTCCACTTTAAATCTTCCTGAACAGTTAGAAGTGATAGATTTTTTGTGAAGCTGGGAGACCACGAAGCAACACTAAAGTGCTATATTCTATTCTACAGCTATATTCCCTCACTTTTAATCAAAAAAGGACAAAAATAAATGAAAAAGAGTCAAAAAGATGCCCCAAAGATAATGTGAAAGCCCTGTTAGTGAGAACTGAACAAAATAACTAAGTTTAAGAATCATGTTAGGGAACTTAAAAAATTTTGCAAATAACCTTTCATGCAGCTGAAATGCTTTAAGTGATGAAATGAGCCAGTGTCTAATGGCAAATATAATTAACAAAAACAGCACCAAAAAGAGTACAGTAGAAACCACAATCACAAAAGCAAAAGGTTTGGAAGCAGATTTTTATTTGGATTCAAGGATACTTTGCATGAATTTAAGCATCCTACTAATTGCTTTTGTGGCATGATTTCTATGAAAGCTAATATTTTAAAAAGTTTTATAGGCCTCTTCAAAGTCCCCTCAGAACTAATCAGAGTAGAATTAATCTCATCCAGCTTTAGATGTCTAAAAGGAAAATGTCTACATGTAGGCCAGTCAGCTAGATACTCCTCGTAGATGTTAAGCAGTGGCAGCATATCTTCATCTGACCTGTACAACACACTTACAGTAAAATAAGATCAGTTGCTGGGTGAGATGAGGAGTGGGACATGCCTCCCCCACCCCGTCGCCCTCCTGGAGCCCCCTCTGAATCAGCGGAGATGAGGGAAGCATAGCAAAACGCCTTCTCTCCGGAGTGAAAGGAAGACCCGGGGCCACAGTGTGACTCACTGGCTAGTAGATTAAAGAGTGCCAGGAAACATTCGTGGGTACTGGAGCTCAATTGTCTATACTGTTAAATTATTAGAATGGTTCCTGGCATGGTTTTGAGTTATGCCAAGCAGCCTTTCCCCAGACAGTTCCTAGGCACAGTTATGCATGGACCAAAGACCATTCCCAATAAGCAGTTTGCATGCGGTCACCTTTTTTGGGAGGCTGAGAATTTAATAATATGGACATAGGACACTCTGTGCCTGTTGGTCTTGGTGCCAAAGGAACATTTCCTGTCCCATTTAATTTCCTAGCACAGACATAGCTGCTGTGTTACAGTCTGATCCCTGCTTTGTTCCTGTAGCTGTGCAACTGAGCATTGGTCTGTACTTAAAGTCTGTGGCAAACCAAAATGTAGTCTTTTGTGTCTATGTTACTCAACCCCATCCCTAAACCTCTGTTTGTCTTTGTCTTTTTTGAACTGTATGCTATTCAGACAGCAACTATATTTGGCAAGGGCTGTGTATTGTGCAGAACCATTTAAATTAAGCAGTTATCCAAAAGTGACAATCTGCTCTGTAAAGTAAATGGAAATTAAATGAGACTGACACAATGCCTAGGTCTTGTGTTCACATTGCTAGTGAGCAGATACTTGTCACTAATTTGATTTTTCATCAGAAACAGGTACCATGAAGTGCAGGATTGAAACTCCTGGGGCTAGATGGTCCCTGATAGCAACATCTGTCAGGTGTAATAAGGCAGAAAGCTTTATTTCAAGATAAAGTTCTCTTTCTTCTTTTGACTCTAAATGCAGCTCTCCCCTTGCTTCTCACTGAGCACATTTCCTTCTTTAGTGGGTCAGACACAGCCTTGGAGGCCTTCTGCATATGTTCTTTTCCTTTCTAACGCCTCTCAGTTACACATTTAATTTATTTTCATCCTGAAATGCTGCCTAAATCTATTGACATTTGAATTGTTAGAAGAAGTGATCTGCAGCTACCAGCGTTGGTCTTATCTGATATCATCCCATCTTATCTGGGTAGTGGAAGCATAGAATGTGCACTGGAAAAGGAGCATAGTTACTCCTTTAGGTACATACTCCTTCCAGTGTATGAATTATTCTCAATCTTTTTGTATGTAGCTTAATTTATGAAATACAAGTGTTGTAGGGTGTCCTCAGGACAGGCAGAGTGGACTGAGAAGCTGAAGGGGGAAAAAGAGTTAATTTGGTCCAGGAGCATTTGGAGGCAATTGGAAGAAGAAGGGACAAGGTGTGAAATTCAGGGGAGTTTGAGAGTGCAAGGGAGCAGACGGGGAACATGAGGAAAGGCAGAGCACGTGGGACACAGTGGGGCAGCAGGCCATGTCCACCTGAGCATTTGCACATCATTAGCAGCAGCGGGTTAGGCATGTTCGGTGACACTGTCAGGGGGGCCACTGGCATGTGGCAGAAAGGCAGGGGCAGGGGAGAGGAGCCAGGAGGTCGGGGGACAGCTGGGAGGAACCTGGCTGGTGTAAGAGAGGAGCTAAAGAGGCCAGGCTGGGTGAGGAGAAGTGAGAAGGAGGCAAAGGAGGCAAGTTTATTAGATGAGAGGACTAAAATGCGACATGGTCACTAAAGCCTACAACCTTTAAAGTATTTAGGACTCTTGCGCTGAATTTAGAGTCTCCATCAGCATGTGAGCACGAACCCCTTTTCCTACAGAGCAATCACCATGTGCCACATTACGTGTATGTCGGATTTTCAGGAGAAGCAGAATTTAAGTGAAATGTACCAATGCAGGTGCTTGCTTTTTTCATCCTAAAAATGGGACTTTATCAAGCAGCCCTTTATCAAGTGCTCTGTCTCTCAGGGAGCGCCTGTCTCACTGGTGGTGTGGCTTACCTAAGCAAAGCATTTTTTCATTCTAAGTCAGAACTGTGCTAAAGAGGAAGCGATGATCTAGTTGTTCAGCCTCACCATATCCTGTGTTCAGAATAATTTTCATTTCTACTTATCTGCAAATGTTAATGGAATGTCCACAAATATTTTCTTGGTTTCTATGGTAAGAGAAAGAGAGTGTTCACACTCTGTGTTAAAACCACTGCATCATCTGCATCACCCTGTGCTTTTCAGGAGAAGACCCTGACCACTAGAGGAGTCATCTGTGGTATTACTTGTGTGCAATCTGACATTTGGTACATTTTGATCCCTTTCAGGTTCACGTTTTGAAACACAGACTTGCATATTACAAAGCATAAAGGTTACTTGGTCACTTTTATAATTACACAGTAATGACAGGGTATATCAAAACAGCACAACACAGATTACTTCCTCTCTGACTATAAAGCAATCAGGCATTTGCTGGAATTTAAGAGTTTGGAAATAATTTTTTTTAAAGGTTTAAGTTTCCAAATTACTCAGAAGTAAAATCTCCCACTCCCCTGTGTACACATGCATGGGGCGTAGCAGGGTGCAATGCTTGGGGAACTGTGCCAGTAAGTGGTCACGTGGGAGAAGCAGCTAATGTGCTGCACGCTTCCGCAGCCTTCTGAAAACAGCACTGTTACCCCTGAGCGAGCACCCAGGGACTAGCCATGAGCTATGATGCTCCTGTCAGGAAAGGAGCAGTTGTCCTGTGCTGCATTTCCTTGGAAAAGGGACTTCAGTTTGGGGCATATATTGTCAGAAATATTCAAATTGTCTCACAACTGTGCATCCCCCAATCTTTTGCCTATGACAGTGCAGAGCCTTAATGTGGCAGGGCTGGTGGGACTGGGGAAAATAAAGCACCCTTTCACTCTGTGTAAGAAGAGCTGTAGGGATCTCAGACCAGGAATCATGAGGTTTGGTGGTATTCCCACAGATCAGAGATCACACAGCTCTTGCTCCTGATGCTGCGCCCAGCCACTGATAAACAATAATGGGTTGAAATTGTTATACTTAATTTCTCAAAGCAACGTTTCTTCAATAAGCTTTTCCACAAATGTACTGAGAGAATAAAAGTGCAGTTCAGTTTGAAAGGTATATCTGCATCAGGAAAAATATATGTCTTTTAGGAGGAACTCTGTCTGATTCAGATAGGGCAGCTCCAGTAAAAATCCCTGACCTCCAGTTGCATTTGTCTTCTTTCCCTGGAGTGACTCTCTGAAGAAACTTTTCTGGTTTTTATAGAGAGAAATATTTTGGAAAAGCATCACTGGTATGGTACCAAATCAGGAACAAGACAAATGGAGTTAAATAATGCCCAACTTCCACACAGGTATCTGTTTCTGTGGACAGGTATCTGGAATTCTAGCTTGCCAGTGCAGTACTTTGCACTGTGTTATTGAACTGTTTCAAAGACGAATTTTATGAATAGAGATCAAAGCGTTTAAGAGGACTGTTAGCAAATATGACCACTTGTGCAAATATCCGTGAACCTCCCTTCAATAGCCATTCAGTAGTTCCAAAGGCTGTCAGGGCATGTAATGATTGTAATAAATGTTGTATTTGCTTTTGTTTCAGCTGGCTTTGACCAGCAAATTCAGCTGATTACTTCCATTGTTATTTTTGCTTAGAAGACAGTTATATTGTTATCATTAAAAAACCTCACTCTTCTTACACACTTCTTTGTACTGGTCTTGAAATTTGGAACTCACTATCTTAGTTAACATAATTTTAGAAGTTATTTTCATTCTTATCTTTGCACTTGTTTCTTTTCAGTGTTTCTGCTTTGTTTCATTCTCCTCCTAAATGCTGCATCTCCCACCTTTGTGTTTGTTGGAGAAACAAACCAATAATTGTTGAGACCCTCCCTAGGCCCAGATTAATAGTCAGGGGTTTAAATTACAGCACACACTAAGAAAATGCTGGTATTTAGCTGATGATCATGTGTTGTTATGGCTGGATTGTAACTGCATTCAGGAACAGGATACTCCTGTGGCTCTGAGATTATATTCTAGCAGCATAATAGCTCACACAGGACTCTGAAGAAGCTCCTTGTGTTCTTCTGTAAATATACTGAAGATACCGTCAGCCTCATCTGTATTTGGTCTACTTGTGGGAAACAAAAGGATAAATATAAACTGCCCCATCTCTGTTGTGGGTCCCATGTGCAGGACTCATCAAAGTACATCGACGGAGGAGTGCCAGTGAAATTTCCACTGGGTCTCTACAACATGTCGTGACATGACCACCAGGACAAGAACAGCCTAAAAGCAGATGCTTTACGTGGCATATGTCCCGGGCAAAGAGCGTATCATTTCGAAATAAATTGTGAGAAGTTAGTGCTGGTCTAATCAGCAGCACGTGGGCAGAGACAGTCACACAACTGTAAAGGTCAGGAATCTGCCAAGGATCCCTGTGCTGTGTTGCTTAGTTGAAAACTGACAATTTAAGGTACCTCTGTGTGCGAGGAAACCACAGTAGGGAGCACTGAATGCCTTTCGTAAGGGACAGCTTTGGGAAGGGTTTGACTTAAAAAAATGTTATCATTTCTTCAGTTTCTTCAGAGAGAACTTTTGAGACAAGTCAGACATGTTTACCCAGGTTGGCCTGTACACTTGAGCTAACCCCATTTCTTTTACAAAAAATAATACATAAACTATGAAGGGCTTAGGACAGACATGGGCTACAGGTTCTGATTTGTCCGATGTGTAAACCCACAGAATTCCCTAGCTTATTTGTGTCCAGTTTGGCTCTGGTGACTACATCTAAGGGGTACACAAAAGTTGTTTCAGAAAAGTAGGCCTTGTTCAATAGACTAACATTTGCTCTACAGAGTCCAAATCTCTACGGGAAGTTGTTCAGGGTCTGTAAATTGCAAAAGCTGCAAACAGTTGTTCTGGTAGTGTGCTGTGATATTGCGATATCACACCAACACTGTACTCTGATACTGTATTTTTGTTGTACGTTGAACTGCACCGTTCTTGACAAGAAGTGGTCTCACTTCCCGACTTCCCGACTCATCATTGCTGCAGCTATCCATACTGAGATTTTCCATACAGGACCCTCTTCTATGCACTGGCCAAAACAGTTTGCCCTAATCTGTGAGATTTTACAATTTGGATTAAACTAAATGGGAGCTGTATACACAACACTTATGAGGTTGTAATTCTGTGGCTAAACATCTCTCTTATGTTCCTTTCTGTTTTACAGGTTGTTACTTTGTGGTATAGAGCTCCTGAAGTTTTGCTTCAGTCCAGCTATGCAACACCAGTTGATCTTTGGAGTGTTGGCTGCATATTTGCAGAAATGTTCCGTCGAAAGTAAGAAACACAGTTCTATTTTCTTCATGTTTTTCATTTGAAATTTGAAAAAATGTGCAGCAATGTCTGGTACAATACACTGGATCACGTTTATATTGGAAAGGCCTGATAAGTTGTTTTATTTGTAGTGCAAAATGTAAATACCCTTTGCGAATTCATACTTGTTGCCATCTTGGAGTCTTTCTTTTTTGATGGGAGCCTGCCTCAGCTCTTGGTAAAGCCTGTATGAGCATTGTTGTATTCCTGTTACACCTGAATCCAAATGCAGATAAAAATGGGCTAGAGAGGCTGTTGGTCAATTGGAGTAAAGCTGGATTCCGGAAAGGATTTACCCTGAGGAAGGCAGGGCATGGTGGTCAGCAGAGTCTTCTTGCTCTGGAGTTTGTGCATTGGAGCATCAGGTGTTTGCTCGTAGTCCCCTCTTGGCTTATTTCAGATCTCAGAAGTCACTGTAAAGTTGATTTCTAGAGGTAGGAAACAGAGGTAGGATTTTTTTAAGAATAAGCTATTTATCCTGAGTATAGGGAAATAGAGATGTTAAATGCAGTCAAAAAAAACCAGATAAAAGCCTTTTTTTTTGCTGATTCAATTAAATTGGCTATCAGAACCGTCTTGCTCCAAAATATTACAGCTGGATGCAGATGAGTTGTGAATGTGAGTGGAACACTTGTGTACTGGTCTTTCCTTATGGAAGGATGCAAATATGGAGGTTGTAGCATGCAGGGTGTAGAGAGGAACAAACCCCCAAGAACCTTAACAAGGTAAATCTGTCTCGATATTAACCCAATCACACGCATTTTGGTTGAGCTTACTGCAAAACATGCATGTTGTCATCACCTGGGCAATCTCCATGTAGAAACTGTATAGCATTTTGGCAACAGCCACTGTGAAATCAAAGAATATACATAAAGAAAATGTGAAAGAAAATGATACACTGGGTGGCCTAAAAACCAAAATCAGTATAATTTACAAGGAGAAGCCATACTGCAAGGGCCTTGAGAAACAACTATTTAATTTATACAATGTGAAGTTCAAAATACTAATTGAAGTCTTGCAAAATAACTTTGGGATTCTACTACTCATTAATGTTAGTATATTGAAAAGTCATTTTTCTTGGGCTTCTTGCCTGGTCAAATGGCCTGGGTAGAATTATTATACTCCACCCACTCTGTCTCTGACTCAGAAATGAGATCAGAAAATGAGAGAAAAAAAGAATGTGGATTTTAGGAGTATCAATTAAACCCTCCACTGCAAACTTTTAAAGATTTGGTCTTATCCCCCATACTGCCAGGTTCACAATAACATTAAGCCACTTTCTGATTTAAATAGCCATGTCAACAACTTCATTTTAGCATTTGCAATCAGAGTGATACAAGACAAATAACTGAACACAGAACTTTATTACATGCTCAAAACTCTCTTTTTTTTCTCATTTAATTTTCAGTATTCAGACAGATAAGAAATATTGCCATATACAAGCACCACAAATTTAATTTTATTTTTCCTTTTTTGATGTATGAGCCTCACTGACTCTCCAAATACAACACCGTAAATTAAATTAGAGACAGTTAATTTTTCTACTTGTTTACAAATGCAAATATTACATTAATATTACAAAATCAGAGATTTTTTTTTATGGAAATGAGATCTGACTTGAAGCAGAGTTTGATAAAAACAGGACTTCTATTATTCTTGCCAAATGCAGGGTCAGTCTGACATTCTCAGTCCTAAATTTGGGAGATTGTCAAAAACTGCAGAGGTCAGGAATCTGCCAAGTCTGTATGTACGATATTGTTTCATTGGAAGCAATATGACTTTCACATACTGCAGTATACAAGCATGATTTGGAAGACTAATCCTAAGGCTCATTGCCATAAAGCTACAATGAACAGCACTGAATGCTATCTCCATGGACTGTTGTATTGGGTTAATGTTGCAATACTCTCTGTATGATATATGTTCTCTTTCTGATTCTCCTGATGGATTGCAAAAGAAAACCCATGTTACTGTGACCTTGGTAGCAATAAACTGTAAAATTTTGCAAACTCCATGGACTATTTCCAAAAGATTGAATAAATGCAACAGCTATTTCTGCTGGAAAATGGTAGTGCCCTTGGGTAATCACTGATCTGCATTTCCACTGGTGTTGGTAGGATAAGAGTACAAGAATGCAGCTAAAGCTTAGAAGTAGATGTTAGTTTGACATTAACACAGCCTTTTCTTTTTACTGTCTTACTGGGCATTTGTTGCCTTCTTTCCCTACTCTCTTTTGCTTTCTCTTTGAAAGATTTTAAAGTTCTGTCATTTTTAAGAAATGTACTGAGACTCCTCTGGGGTTTTTTATATCATAAGACTTCACTGGAACGGGTTTCAAAATAAAACACTGGACAACATCACAAAATAGATCAGAATCCTGTTTATGCCAAGAAGACATTGGCAGTTTGAGTTTGCTAGAATATAGTTTTGTAGGCTGTTACAAATACAGTCAGGGTGCTGTAGGTTCAGACAAGCGTAGGAGAGAGGTGAGCTCTGTATGAATGGTCCAGTCCCTATGTTACAGATTGCTATGTCTCTAAGTGGAAGGCACCTCATTTAATTTAAATCACCCTTAATCCAAAACAATTTAAGACAAATGCAAACAAAGAATTTGTTTAAGAAATTGATCGGAAATACACAAACGTGTATTTATATATATAAAAATATATATATAAATAAATATATCTCTGTCTAGATACACCTAGAATAAATGTGAACATTTCTCTCATCTTGGATGATTCAGCTAAACAAATGACACTTCTCAGCTGAGGACTCTGGTCCTCCTGCAATCCGAGGTTTGTGTAAAGTCATAGCTATATTTAAAATATGCACATTTTAATTATGTTGCAGATTTGTAGGCTTCTGCATACATGAATGCACAAAGGTTGTATCCTGAAACCCCTTGCACAGATTCCCAAGGATCCTACTCTACTTGCAGATCAGCAATAAATTGCTCAATAGTCAGGTGTATGTGTTATGTATGCAGAACCTATTCTGCTTCATGCATCTTTTTCTGTCCATGTGCACTGCTGATGAGAGCATCCCCAAATAAAGCATGACTTGAAAAGCACATTATATGGTAGTTTCAGTTTTTAAATTTCCTGTCTAATTAAGTAGGTTGCAGTGAATTCTAGACACATTTGGCTGGACTCCCCTTATCTAACGAAAATGTAAACATATTTGTTAACAGTGACTGTTTTCTTTGTGATTTAAAAGCTATGGTGCATTGACAATAATAACCAGTAAGGAAAATTGTAAGGTATGCTATGGCTTGCTACCATATCACAGAATCCTTCAGAGATACAGCTGGCAAGACCGATGGGGGCCCAATGGCATGAGGGCGTCCTTTGGCACAGCAAGAATATTAGCATTTTTTTTTTATGTTTTGGTAAAAATAAGCATTACTTATAAAAACGTTTCACTCTGAGGCTGAGCATTTTCCTGGCCAGTAGGAAAGGGCCTTGTACCTCCTACTCAGTGAACAACTCATTAAAGAGAAGGCAAACATGGGAGTAGCATCCACTTCTGTCTGGATACATGAAACTCTTCCAGCTGGCTCAAGGGCTGTGGGCAGCTCCAAAGCAGGAAGCCATGACCAGTGTTTTAGGGAAGAAGGGACTTTCTCTGTTCTTGCTTGGATTAGGTAATACTTAATCAAGGTGAATGAGTGTGAGGGGGGAAGAAGACTGGAATCTGATGCTGGGTGAAATGGTCTATAAAAGAAAGCAGGGATCACCAGTCTTGGACTCTCTTCTGAGTAGGCAGTCTTGAGAAAAAATGTCAAAACATTTTGATGCTTAGTTCTTAGTGCATCTATACATGCCCAGTCTTCAAAACCACAATCCTATACAATTTCAGTCCTGCACAGACTAGGGTGTTGGTAGGTGTGTATGTGGGACTAATGAGTCAGATATCTATAAAATAATTCCAGCTAGGCAAGTTTAACTATAATATTGCACAAGCAACTGAGTTTGTCTTCCTTTGTAGTAAATATAGAGCTAAAAATCACCAGAAGAGACCATCAGTTTTTGTAGCCTATGTTATATTCACAGCCCAATCAAGCTGAACAAGTCATATATTTGAGAGTGGCCAGTGTTGTGACTGCATGTGCAATCTTCACAAATATTACAGGCACCAATTCAAACCCAAAACTTGAAAGACAGTCCTCTCCCAAAAACCTTTTCCACCTTTCCAAACCAAAAGTAAACCAGTATTATCTCAGTGCCCCAAGCTTCATCCAGCCAAGGGAAATTAATTCCATGCACATGGGCTTCTTACTGAGACTGTTCATGCACCAGCTCCATGGTGTTTTAATCAGCCTGCTGTTGGTAAGATCATCACTCCCAGAATTTCATAAACCACAAGAGTGGCACAAATAGCATGAGGTTATTATTTATTCATTTTTAAATATTAAATCATGTTTTTAGCGGTTGTCTCATTTTTCAGCTTGCTCTGCCAGCTCCTAATATATGTGAGACAGTTATTGCATTACCAACCATGCTTGAAAATTGTAGCAATAGATAAGAGATGTGTGACTCTACTAAAATACCTATGCACAAGTTCCCTGGTGGGCACAAACAATGGACATAGGGAAACAAGCTATAGGCATGTAAGTTATCTTTCAACGGTATAAATTTGTCCAATTAGAGGAGTTACATCATTGCGTGTAGAAAAGCCATGAGCCCGGGACTTTGTTGCTCCAGTTAATGTATACAGACGTGACAAAATCAAAGCTTAGAGCCTCGTCTGGTGATAAGGCTGTGATGCAAGCACTGGATTTGGGACCTACAGGCTGCCTTTAATCATAAAACATTTAACAGGTTCAAAAAAACTAGCAATACACACATATTCATTCTTAGATACTATGTCTTGCAGTATAGAGTAATTGTAAAGCATCTTTCACCCTAAAATATAGTAAATCTTTATTCCCCTTTCCAAACAAGCCTTAGTAGGGTTTGAAATGCAGCCATCAGATCCCTGGCATGTACTTTTTCTGTGTCGACTCCAGAACCAGGTGGTAGGATAGGTCTGCGGAAGGAGACGGGGCACCCACCTCCCCTGGATTCCACCTCTACTTGTGAGCGGGGGAAGAGCAGTTGGCTCTGCAGCTTAAGTTTCAGTTAATGCTTTGTGGGATAAATATGGTCAAGTGGTTGCAGAAGAAAATAGCCGAGTGTAACAGGAACAACTGTTTTTAAGGTGTCTCCAAAACCTGAAGCTGGACAGGAAAGTTTGAACTTCTATCACTGAGTGAAAAGAATAACTCTTTTTAACTGGATCCTGTGGTAAAGTCTTGGCTTCACTGAAATAATTGTTGAAATTAACCCTGACTTCAAAGGGGATTGAAACCTCTCTAGAAACAATTCAGTGCGACAGTGTGGCACAGAGTAGCGGAGCTAATCTTTGTTAATGTGCATAGCACAGCACTTAGTTGGAGTGATCTCTGTAAAAGATGGTGTTGCAAACTGACAAGAAGGAGAGGGTATTGCATGGTGTTGTCCCAGCTTACATTCCTTGCACTTCTTTCAGTGACCCTGTACAAGCTTTCAGTTGCCTTATCTGTGAAACAAACCTCAACAGGTAACTCCCCAGGACTGTGAGACTTTCCTTCAAAATAAGGGTTGCAATGTATGTGGGAGATACGAAGAACTGGCAGTTGAAGAGCTGAGACTGGCATTTGCAGTGTCTCTCTTCTGGTTTTCATAAGACTGTGTAGCACAAGGAAGACAGTGTGTTCAAGCTAAAGTCACAAGAATTTAAGCCACTCTGCTAGTGTGATTGTTGTTGTCTGTCTGCTAAAATATTACATGCACACACAAAAAAAGGTAGCTTCAAAGGAAATCAGACCATAAGTATGTGAGCTACTGTATGCATGTCCTTATCCAGAGAAGGAGGTACCTACTCCTATTTGTTACCAGTAGGCAACAGAGTGATAACTCGTAACAGAGCCTGCAGGTTCTCTGGTGCTTTGAATGGGACAGGCAGCTTTTATCTCCAAAGAGATCTGCAGTCCAGTTCATCCTTGAGTCTGTTCTTCTAACTAGCATCAGTTTCATCATGCGCTCATTTGGTCTGAATTAGCAGTTCCTATAGGTGCTAATCTCTCACAGATGTAGTCTTTTAAGGTTGCACTTTGAAAAAATTAGGTATACATCTGGCAACGTATGTTCAGCAGCAGAGCCACACGTTCTCAACTGCCTAAGCATGTTCTTCATCTGGAGAATGAAGTAGAGAGGACAGTGGGCTTTGGGGAAAGTGATTCACAGAAATTGTGCTATTGCAAAGAATTGCTTGGAAATTTGAGGTACTGTGTCCTCTACTCCAGCCACTTCCTGGGTTAGTCATTCCTTGTGATGAGTTGCTTTGCTGTTGAATGGTCTTGAGGAATAGACAATGCATCCGTAACTTTGCAAATGCATACCCGACAGGAGGATTTATATGTACTAAGTGACCCTCACTTCAAATTAAGTAACAGTATGTCATCACTTAAAAATGTTTTCCATTAATATTGTTCAATTATCCAAAGCATTGGGGGAGCAGAAACATTTGTTTAAAGCCTGTAATTAACAATAAAGTGTCATATACTGGAACAGTAGCAGAAAAATACTATGCACCTTAACATGGAGCTTGTTTTTCTAAGTATAGTACATATTCTTGCCATAGCCCAAGTGCATCAGTACAGGCAAAGATGTGACTGAAGATACTTTGGTTTGGACAGGACCAGAAGAAAGAGACCACATATTCGTATCACACACCATAAACGAAACTCTTTCTTAAACTGAAATCAGTGGATAAACTTAGCATGATTTATGTAGGGTGGGAAATCATGGAAAAATCACCAGGATTTCGGTAGGGAAGGATTATATTCCTTGTCTTTTTAAAATTATATTTATTAAAAGTTGTTTTGCACACTTGTGAATTGTCTGTCTCAAAACTGGGTTTTTAACTTCTTGCTGTGTGTATGGATATTGTAGGTGAAATCCTGGTCATACTGAACATGAGAGAAAGAAAGGCAACTCTGACTGACAGCAGTGAACACTTCAGTTTTGTTTTACCTTTTTGCACATACAAGAATAGTACCATGAACAGAGTCTGAAAAGAGACTCTAAAGATTAATAAAGAGACTCTAAAATATTACTACCGCCATGCAAGGAATTGTGAGGCATACTTCTGTGACACGGCTTTGTCTCATTTCAGATGCATTTTAATTCTTTGTCAGTTATTTTCCTGTGCTTCAGCATATCTGATCATTTAGTCCTTACCGTTTTAGGTGGTCACTGCAGCTATGCAGCAGTAGGAATATTTTGCTTTGCCTACTAGATCCTGTATTTCTCCATATAGTAAAGTTTCTACCTTTTTTCCAGCTCTTAGCTTAACCTTCTCTTTTTGTGCTCTGTTCTACTATTTTCAACACATCTCTGCAATGCCTTTCAAAAGCAGAGAGAAGAGTGCTGTAATATATTTTCAAATCATCTTTATGTTGGAAGGAAGAGAGAAAAAGAGGGAGCAGAAGAGGAATCCGTGAAAGAAAAAAAAAAAAGATGTATAACTGGATATTGGGAGGGAAGGTATAATAAAACCAAGACAGTAGAGTCATCTAAGTATAAAGCAACTGAGTAAATACAGCCATGAATGCTGCTTATAACTTGGGTTTTCCATATAAACTGGCAAACATCTTAACTGTGGTTTAAGAGAGAACTGTTCCCTTTATCACGCAGCAATTTTAAACACAGACTTTGCAATCATATTATCTGGTGTTTTCCAGTGAACCTTAAACCAACATATCTAGTGGACCAAGAGCTCAAAAGTGTAATCATTCACTTGTCTGCTTGCTCGCAGTTAGATTTTGGTAGCAGGAAAATTAAAACAACAACTTTTCTTTTTTTGCTTTTCTGTTTTGTCTTTGTTTTAACAAGCAAAGGTGGTGGTTGCAGCTTAGAACTGTAAAAGCTACACAGCTTGATTTGCAACCTTTGAACAAAGGTACTGTACAGTTCTGGCCTAAATTTGTTTTTGCCATTTTTGGAAATTATCTTGTTTTGTTACAAGAATGATTTAAGTTGCAAATGCCATAAAAGTTCACCACAGTCCAGACCAACTGTACTGGGAGAAGGTTCATCCCTTGGAAAGATCTTGTCAGTGTTCAAAATTCTGTGCTTTGCAGTTTTCCTCCTTTATTCTTCTGCCATTCATGTGCATATGGGTGTGTGGGAGGCTGATGGTTTTTCCAAACCAGACCTAATAAAATAGGATTTTTTCTTCCTCCCCAGATAAGTGGCCAGCCTATTACAGAGATTATTTTCAAGCATTTTTTAAGTTGAAAGGACCCAAGCCACAATTTAGCTTAGTGACCTTAGTGATTTGATGGAACAACAATGACATTTTGCTTCAAACTTAACTAACAAAGGAAGGCAGAAGTCTGCACTTGTTCATGTTATTCCAGTTTTCAGATAAGCGGGACTGTTTTCTGTTTAATCTGACCTCCAAGGCAGAACTCCCGTTGGCTTTGGGCAGAGGACAAATGCCCATTAATGGAGAGAAGGGCAAACAGTCAGAATAGTACCACTAATTATCAAGTGCAAAATAGATGTGAGTTTCCAAGACAGCATCACCCCATTAGAAGTAAAATACCTTGTTGGTTTTTAGCTCACATTTTCCCTCAAGCCTTTTCTAGCTGATATCTTTGTAAGTGTCTACAGTTGGGCTGATTGATAGCCGTTAGTCAAATCCAGTAACTGTATCGGTCTGTGGTTGGAGATGAGTGGTAAGTGAGTGCCAGGCCATTCACTTGTGGTTTTCCTTCTAGTTTCCAGCTGTGCCAGACTTTCAGTCAGAGGAATAGATCTGTTGGTAAGGGAAACCGTTGATAAACCATAGAAACCAAAAACTGTCACTACCCATGACAAAAAACAGAAGGGAACCTTGAGGCAGGGGTAAGAAGACCCACAGAAACAGTGTTAGCTGACCAAGTTTAATTCGGCTGTTAAGTTCAGGTGTGGGGTCATGTCAGGCCAGGCAGCGGCCAAGGGACCAGGGCCGGGTGGCTCTGGGCTGGCAGCCGGCGGCTGCATGCAGCTCAAGCCCAGCTGGAGTTCACGAGAGAGCTCCCCTCCTGGAAAGCTTCCCATAGCTTCTTCATGTGCAGGTGGCACAGCACGTCTGAAATCCCCCTGAACATGTCAGTCTTAAAAAAGTACACATTCTTTAGAGGGGTGATATTCCAGCCTGTGACAATCTGAATGAGCCTCGCCAGAGGTCAGAGGAAGAGACCTTGTGGCTAGGAGAAAGACCACAACATGTCAGTCATGGTGTAGATATTTGTAAGTCCTTGGTATTAACATCGTAGCATTTGTAATGGATATTTGGAAATGCAGCTGGCAGCAGAAGTGCCTGGGTCCCTCATGCTGAGCAGTGCTCAGCACAGCTGCCAGCCAGTCAATGTGAAGGTGCGCCACCTTTGTATCTTGCGGAGCGTCTCAAAGACAAGTTCATTCCTAGGATAACCCAGAGCAGCCTGAGGGCTGCTTTGATGGTATCCCCAGTTGCAGAGCAGTGTTACCCGTGCCCCTTCCTCTCCAACCTGGAGAGGGATAGCCAGCTGTACGCAGCCCAAAGAATCTCCTTTTGAAAGGGTCTCCTGGCTCTTTCACACAGCTTCCCTCTTCAGGAACTTGGCTGAGAGAGGCTTTGCTTTTTGCCTAGAGTTTGGCCAGAGGAAGCTCTGTGTACTTTTATTTGACTTGTAATAGAACTAAACATTGTTTTTATTTACTTTTCTCTTTCATAAGAAAATGGCTACAAAAAGGTATTTAAACTCCAAGTGGGTGTACGGGATCCTTTCCTGGACACTGGTGCACTCCGGAGAGGGGGAAGAAAGACTAGATTTTAACTCTGGCTCATGTTGCTGAGCTCCCAAGTGTGGGTTTTTTTCCAATTTGAGTGTCTAGTCAGAAATTCTGATCTGGGCAGCTTTACTGACTTTTCTGTATTCGATTGTCCAGAAAAGAAATCTAATAATAAGCTACTATTTGTCACTCGTAAAAACAGTATGTAATAGTTCAGAAGTATATAGGACAAATCTGTCTTGCATTTGTGTCTTTTCTTTTCAACAGCTTTGCACTAGCACTTCTCCATATGTAGGTGCTCACCAAAGCTGTTAGATGTTCTTTACTTCTAAAAAAATTAATAAATATGCATGAGAGAAGTGGAAAGTGCACCTAAAGGAACAGACAACTGCAGTTTAAAAACAGCGGACAGCAGAGCAAAACATAACAGCTTTCTGAAACATTGTACTACTTTGTACCAAGTAAATAATTGGCTGTGAGAGGAGAGCTCAAAATGTCAAAGAGAAAGCAAGAGGAAGTTTGATATTTAGATTTCTGGAAAACCATTTCTCCAAGGGAACCGCAGTGCCCAGAGGCAGCTCCCCACTGCCTTTGTGGAAAAGCTTACCTACACCGCAGGGTTCAGACCACTGCAGAGAACTTGCCAGCTGGTCTGGGAGTCTGTGCTTTGGCTGTAGTTGCAGATGTCAAAGACTTAGACAGAGTCCTAATTTGGGGAAGAAGGGAGGTGGCCACAGCCTCTCCTGCATGTGCGTTCTGACTGCCACAGAGCAGCACACGTGGTACCCACACATAGCTGGAGCCGCCTTTGCCACCAGCCCTCAGGGTCCTGGTATTGGCTGTGTACTAAAAAATAGAGAAGAGGCATGGCAGGATACAGCTCACATTAGTTCCTGTCCCTTCTTCCTTTGAAGCCACAGTTTGCCTTGTGATATGAATACACGTGTTGTTGCCTTGCTTCTAATTTTTATTTGTACAATGCCTGTGGCACTGCCATCACATTCGCTTGTGTGCTCTGCTTGACCTGCAGACATGCTGGCCCTGTACAAATGATTCCGTATGAGACACAGCCACCGTGGTACACTGACTCTGCTACAGACAGAGCCAGGATTTGACAAGTCAAGAGCTCTTGATGTCAGCATGTGACATGCCTGGCTGCCCTCTTATGCTGGCAGCATGCTTCATTCTGCAGTCTTTGAGGAAACAGCAGTCTGGCTATGCATGGTCAAACCATATGACTTCTTCCAGAAACTCATGCATAATGTGCTCTGCTTTCCTTTTATAGATGCACTGAATGAGTATCATCCAGAAGCAACTCTGTCAACAAGACAATCTCTGATGCAGTATTTCTTCTTTTACTTAAATATTCTTCATATTCATAGCTTCTCTCGTAATGTATCCAGGTTTGTCAGTAATAACTGCTTTTGGAATACAGACGTTTGTCAAATAAGAATTTTATCCAAGGGATTACTTCATTTCCAGTCATTTATTCTACTGAGCTGGAGTAAATTGGCATGAAGATTCAGTTACTATTGATTTTGACTGTCTGAATCAGTTACTTAAAGATAAATGACTCAATCAGCTATATATTCCAGAATTTGACCAACTATAGTGAATTATCAGATCATTTATTATTAGATTATGTCCATGAAACAGGTTTTATTTTTATGTCAGTACAGCATACACACTGTTATATACAATTGAATAATTTTTTAAGTGCTCTTTATATCCAAATAATTGGAGTGCAAGCTTTCAGCATCTAAAGAAGTATAAGTAGCAAGAGATTTTTCAGTAATGTTCCTATCTGTAGCTGTTAAATTAAGCCTGTTTGGCAGTGATGAATCATACTCTGCTGCTGGAAGAATGAAGATACTGAGTTACGCCTAGATCTCATCAGAGCATTAGCAATGAAAGAGTATATGTACAAAGTCAGAACTGTATCCTAGCTGGGTGTCCTACCCACTGAGGCACAGAAACAGGCTTGCTTGCTTCTCTCCTTCCTTGGAATCAGTTTTTCTTTTCTGGAGGGTACTTGCAAAAGGAGAGGTAGGTGTTGATCATCTCCTAGACCTTTTAAGAGGTTGATGGTGAGGGCACTTTGCCGGAAAGTGAGAGCAGAGTTTGAAGAGGGCCTAGACTTTTTGGTAAACTCTCCATTTTTGGCAAACACTCCAGCGACAACTGTATGAAAAGCAAGGCATAAAATGGCTTACCATGGAAGGAAACTTTTAATTGGTTATTCTCTTAATCCAGAAGAGGATTCTTGTTTTTTAATTCTGAGCAAATCAGACTTTTTTTCAGAAATGACATCCAACTTCATCTGGATCTTGGGGAACTCCTTGTAGTGGACATGAAGGTAGTGAACAACCTGGTGATATGGGGACTGAAAAGTTCAAGATGTGGGGTGGCTTAAGGATCTACAGGTGCTCAGTACTTCAGAGACTGAGGAAACATTCATTCTGTGAAGACAGAGTTGTATGCTATTCCCATTAAAATAATGTCAAAAGCCAATAGAGTTGTGCCACGGACAACACAGAAGCAGGGCTATGGCTCAGTATTGGCAAAGCAGAGATAACAGCATAAAAGTTGTCCCAAAATTAATTTGGGAAGCTTTGGAACACACAAATCTACAGGATAAAGTGTGTTAACGCTGCAGTTGCATAGGGGAGGATGGCATCTGAGCAGTGTCATCACCTGGAAGTTCTTTTTTTTTTTCTCTCTTTAATATAAGAAATTAACTTACTCTTTCTTTTGGTCAGCATTCAAGTGGGAAAAAGAGATTTCATGTGAAATCACTAATAGCTTGAACAGGATAAGTAACAGGAGAGCTCTCAATAGGTGAACTCGGCTTACTATGCACTGTCATGAGCCAGTGAATGTAAATCTTGCAGCTTCTCCAGCCTGAGTACCAGAGTGTATTGCATGGGACAAAGTATCGCTTAGGGCAAAGTTATATCTTAGTTTAATTGGCCTTTGAAAACTGTATCAGTTTTCCTTGCATGGTTGCTATACATACCTTCTACCTTAAATGCTTATCTCAAGTTTTTCTGCAGGTGTTTATTAATTCACTTTAAGCCAGCACAGCTGCTAAAAATTAAAGTATTTTCTTCACACCATCCTTCTAATCCACTTTCATGTCTTTTGACACTCAGACTCAGCAGCTGGAGAAAAAGTTTGAAGTTGAAATTTCACCTCTGCTCACATAACAGTTTACTGTTTAGTATTGAAATGTTTTCCCTGCCTTTCTTGTCTGAAGGGTTGTAATCCCCTTTCAGAGATTTTTTTCCTGACCACGAGTGTTTTATTACAGCCGAAGGTGATGAGACATATTAGTTGCGGGGGGGCAGCAGTTCTTCTGATGTTTCAGGTTTATCTGAAAATGTAGAGAGGCTTAGCACAACAGGTGCCTAATGGGGGCAACAGAAGTAATCACAGATCAAAACATGTAGTCAATACCACATAGGAGCAGCTCAAGCCCAGCTGAAGGGAAAACCCAAGGATTCTCTCTTGTAGCTTGTAATGTTTTCCCAGAGGGGAAAAAAAAAATCCCTTTTTGTTGGATTTTATTCTGTATTGAGAATGTTATGTTCTAGATTATGTAGAACATTTTGAATTATATGTTTCCCTTCAAATATGGAAATTTGACATCTATTGGAGCTCTCTTCTCTGAAGTCTCAGAGGGTGCCCATGTGCAGCTTCTGTTACCTCATTATCACTCTGTCACTGTACTACTGCAGATGACAGGAAAGATTCTTTCGTATTTTTTTTCTGATGCTTTTATAGTTGCATATTTGCTTTTCTGCCTTATTCTTCCCAGCTCTAGAATTTAAAAATAAAAAAGTTAGACTAGTAATTTAGTCAAACAGATGTACCATTTTATGTGGAACTTACAATGATGGAGTTAAAGCATCATTTATAACACTGTCCTTTCTCATTATTTTATATTACGTATTTAGAGTTTAAGCTCTTATATCTATAGGGTATACTTTAGTCTGTGAAGCTCCTTGCTTAGCATTATTGAGAAAGAAATAAAGCCCTAGAAAACCCGGGAACACATGCTTGGATGTTAATTTGCTAAGTATCTTTGGGCAGATTGAATGAATCAGTATGTGTAGTATATATGTTCCTTTTACATTAACTTGCTTCTCCTTTGATATAGAAAAATCAGGGGTAGGTAAGAGTTAGTTTCCTTCAGGCAATAATTATGTGTGCATAGACTTTCAGCTGATATAAGAATGACAACACCATTAAACATTTGGTTAAAAAGAGTTTATTCCAAGAGAAAGCAACCTAATGGACCATTTTTTTTAGTTTAAAGCTTTACTGGGAAAGCAATCTGATTGAAAATATATTCAGTTTGTGGAACACGAATTGGATTTTAATTGCAGGGCCTCAGACTTGAAAACCTATTACATATCCCCTTGATTAAAACTGGTTCCAGCATTAGAGGCATTCTCAGAGCAAAGCCCATTTTAAAAAGGTTTTTTAGACCAGTAAATATGGTAAATGTCAACTGATGAGCTTTCTCAGAGTCATCGTGGTATTGCAAGAAAAGTTGTGAAACTATAAAAAATTAATTCTGTATCTCTGAAAATTGTGATCTGAATAGATTTTCAAATGACATTTCATACAGGATAAAAAAGTAGATACTTCATGTAGAAGATTGCTTTCATTTCATTTGTGTAATTGATAAAGACTCAGAACAGACTGAAACTCCTATTGCTTAGGAGTTGTAGAAGATTGCTTTCATTTCATTTGCGTAATTGATAAAGACTAGGAACAGACTGAAACTCCTATTGCTTACCTTGAAGGTAGGTCTTCCGCTGTGATATAGATGTTTTAAAACCACTTCTTTAAAATACAGCATGAAAGAGCACCTTCATACTCTGACTAAAATGTGCCATTTTGAAGTGCTGTCTGCTAGATTTTTAAGTGAGGAGTAAATTATGAGTTAAATGAAAGCAGTGCTGAAAAACAGCTCTGGCATGCTCGGGAAGGAGGATTTAGATCTTTTCAAGGAAAATATGGGCAAATTTGTTCACAGGCACAAGCACCTGGAGGTGAGCATTTTCCTGAGCTCTGCGCAGACACACACACACACTGCCTGTGCACAGCATCCTGCACACTGATTTGCAGCATTGCTTATGAAAGTGAACTGGAGAGAAAGGAGCCCTCTTGTCTCCTCTCCATCCGCATAGGATAGCCTTTATCTAATCCATAGTTCAACTAGTGTCTTCAAACCCTAAAACTGAGTTGCACAAGAAGAGCAAAGAAGCATGGCAGTTTTAGAGAGTGCAAATTTAGAAAGGGGATATGAAATAGATTAATGAGAGAGAAGAGAACACAAAAAACTAAATACATGATCACAGGAAGAGCATGACCGTATTGAATTTGTCATACCAGTTGTTCTTTCAGTATGCAATAAAAATGCAGAAGCCTGCAGTTCAGTTGTATAATTAAACTTCAAACTGCTGACTAACAAGATAGATATAATTTAACTGTGTGCAGTGATGGGGTGGGTGTTTAAAACAGAAATGGTTAAATCATATTGCTGGTAGAACTGTCAGTACAAACAAGAGGAATGCTTATTTTTCCACTCCAAGCAGAGACCATACATTTTTTTTTCCTTTCCCTTTTTCCAAGGTCAGTTGTGTATGTATTTCCAGAACTTGCTTCAAATGTTGGGACAGTTTTAAAAAAGCCACTGTTACATCTTGCTCCCTCAGCTGAGATAACGACCCTTAAAGCCTGGTGAAATAAACCTACAAATCTTCTGAAGAAGCAAATGTCCACAGATAAGAGAACTGTGACGTGCGTGCTGAGGGAATAAGTGAAGGACATTCAACCTATCAAGGCTCTTCCATTTCAAAAAGTACTGTTAAATGATGATGAAAGCTGAAGCAGTTCTGCCCAGAAACAGATGAGATCTACCCACGTTAGAGCATATTCTCGTCAAAAATAGTATCTGCACTCACCTTACTTTTTGGGTTTTAGCGATATATATGCGTGTGTATCCTTCTGTTGAAGCACCTTTTTTTTCTTATAAGAGGTTGTGAAACCAGATCTCACTTGGCTTGATCCTGGGGTCATTGATGTCTGTGATAAAGCTCCCTTTTATGTCAGTGGTGTGGGACAAGGCCCATCATTCTGCTCCAAGGCCACCTGGGACCTTGAAACATGATGCTTACGTGAAAGGTGTCAAGCAAATGTTAAGCACCCAGAAAAAGATCTTCCTTTGCCCAGTTCCTAAGGGGGCTTTGAAGATGCTTGTATTTTCTCTTATTTATGCTCTTTCTCTTGTTTTTTGCTGTATTTTTGATCAACAACTGAATCTACATAGTAGGCTGGCCCTGCTTTGGTCGTAAAGCTGTACACAGTGCCTGTGTTTGGTTTCCCTTTAACTAACGTTTCCCTTTCAGTTATGCATGCAAAGGGAACATGCATATCTATCTGCAGATTTCTTGTGATTGGTCCACTTACAACTCTGGCTCTTCCCAGGCTGCCAACGTGTATGTTAAAAACCCACAGAAAGTCCAGCATCTCCATGTAATACAATCATTTGCAGCAAAGCAGTGCAAACTTTTCAAGATGAAAACCCACACCAGGAAACATTCATCTGATGAGCAATCTTAGCCCAAGAGTGGATTGCCAAAATGATGCCTAATCTTTTTTAGTGTTTTCTCTCTCATTTTACCTTCTATTTTACCGTTTACCTCCTCTTGCACACCAGTGGCTTGCAGCTTCCAGCCACATTTCTAGCAGCTTTGGACCTCTACATGAACAACATCCTGGAAGCTTGCTGTACCAGCTGGGTCTTTCCCTTGTTGGCTTGTATCTACACACAGTTCAGAAGGTACCTTCCTTTCTCAGTTCAGGCAGAAATCCCGTATGTTTCTTAGGAAATAGACTGTATGTGCATTTGGGGGTCAGAATATTATCTTTAGTTTTAGAATTAATTTACTTCATTTTAATTAGCAATGGGGAGCAAATTCAACGCACTACAGCACTGGAAGTTTGCAGTAGGTTTTCAGAAACTGTTTTCCTTTATCTGCTTCTGTCTACCGGGTGACATCAAAAACTCCAGAGAAAATAATAATTATTGCAATCCCTTTGATGCATTAGATCTGATTCTAATAATAGATTAATACTGACATAGCCCCAGTGATCTTAGAGATAGTATTCATTACTGTGGTACTATCCTACCTGAAGAATCACAGATTTCGAGTAAAAAAACTGGGCTGTTAAAGACTAAAATGAGAAACTCAAGATGGCTGATCTGTTTTCTGTCAGATTTGAGCCGTAGAGTATTTCCTCAGTCGTAATGTTTATCTATGTCATCTTTCTTCTTTTATGTAGGAGAAGATAAGTTTCTTTAAAGTTTTGAGCAATTTGTGATCAAGTATAATAAGCTCTACATGAAGTAACTTCTTCCTATGCTGTGTCTGGCACCCACCCACACAAAGATATTATTAAAGGGAAAGGAGAGGGAGAAGTACAAAGAATGTTACGTTTAAAATGAGAACTCTGAATTGCACAACAGCTGAGGCAAGTCACTTGTGACTGGAAGTGGGTAACTGTCCAGAGCGTGCAATGTTGTCAGCTGTGGCCTGTTTTCAGAGTAAAGTTTTATACTGTACCATATTCATTTTACCTATCAGAAGGGCCAATGATCTTCATCCTTAAACAGTGATACCTGTTTTTTCCTTTTATCTTGCCTTAGTTTCTCTTTTCATGCCTGCAGTACAGAATTGTCCAGGAGATCTGTCAAAGAGAAACAGTAGTGAGAACAAGAGTGAGGAATCAGCTCAGAAATAATCCCTCTGAATAAAGGTTTCCACAGAACAGTCCAGATCATGTTATTTCTAGTCATCTCATAATTCTAGTTTTAGGTCTTATTTGTTTTTCATTCTAAAAATGAAAATATTTTATTCATAACAACTAAGAATCTGACAAAATTATTTGCCAGCTATTCACATTTTGTAATATGAAAAGAAAAAAAAACATCATTTAAATATATCTCTGAGTCACAGACTATGTAGCTTGGCAGGTTTCCCACAGCATGATGCAGGATTCCTTGGCAAATGTTTCTTGGCTTTAGCTTTTTTAGTTTCTTCACCATCACCTTGTTGCTCTTATACACACAGACATACAATCTCCTAGACATATCTACTACAACCTTACCAACTTCTCAAATTCCTTGTACCACTTCTGTGAACTGCTTCTATATTCTTTCCCTTTACATTTTTCTCTCCACTATGTCAAATTATCATGGACTTTGTCTTCCAACACCTCCCCCATCTTGTCTAATGTCTTCAAAGCAGCAGCTACCTGTTCTGAAATCGCTGCTCTTCTTCCCAACAGTTCTCCTTGCCATGTCTTCAACCAGACTGTCTAAGCCCTACTTGCCTAAAAAAGCAAGTTGTACCTTTCCCACCCATGATGCTCTTTTCATTTTAGGGAGTTCTTGTATGACTTCACTGAGTACATGTGGATTGCCAATATACAGACTTTTCACTGAGAATGTTGTATATATATTCAAGGCAGTAATCAAGAGATTACCCTTATTGTTCTTCTGTGATAACAACGAAGAGAATGGGATTCCCATCTGCTGTTGTCATCACACTGAGCAAACGGACTAGCAGAATGAATCCAGATAGTTATTTTGGAAGTTATTTCTTACATATCTGGAAAGATACAAGGCTTGTCTAGTCTTGGAGACACTTGTATTGGCAACTCCAGAATTGTCATGATAGCTCTGGAATATATTTTGGTTAGAAAGAGAATTTCAGTACTGTTTTTCTGCACATGACCTTTCTTCCATGTATCTATTTTACCTCTAGTTTAATAACTCAATGTCAGAAATTGAAAGATAGTTTCCAATCAGAATGTCACTAATTGGTTCAAACTGTCAGCCACTATCAAACCTGCAGAAATCTCTTCCTGTGCCTCAATGCCATGTGGTTTTATTTGACTATTATTTTTCCTTGTGTCTGCACTGCAGTATAGACTAGGGGAGTGCTTATCAATATCTTTAATTCCAAACTTTCTGAAAATTCTAACTTTTCTTATGAAAAGTTAAAGACCCTCTTTGCTTTGTAGACCAAAGGCTGAAAGTGAAGTCTAGAAGTAATATGGTCAGTTTACAGTTAAACCTCATTTATCTGTTGGGTGTCATTGCATTGTCATTGTATACAATACTTTTAGAATTGCTTTGGCATATCCATGGAGTTGCACCAGGGAATTTTTTTTCATGGAGACTTGCTTAGGAAAGGTATATATCTCAATTTTTACTGAGTAGCACAGACCTGAAACACAGCATCTATAAAATACTTAACCTTTCAGACACCAATATCCAGTTCAGATAGAATATTCAGTGAAGGTGAAACTCGGCATGAAACAACAGGAGCTGAGTATATTCCTTTGGACAAGAGAAAAGAGCCTAAAGTTGCTGAATGGTGAAATCTAATTTGTTCAGCTACATATAAGCATGAGAGCCTTTCAGCCAAAAGATTAGTGGTGCAAGTCCTAAACTACAAGCAGATGGTAACTTTTTCAGGATTTGTGAGGTTTTACATTGCAACCTTATGTGGTGATCTGTATTTTTATTTCTGTATCATCACAGAACCATAGAACAGTTGAGATTGGAAAGGACCTCTGGAGATCATCTGGTCCAACCCTGCCTCCTCAAGCAGGGCCACCTAGAACTGGTTGCCCAGGACCATGTCCAGATGGCTTTTGAGTATCTCTGAGGTGGGAGGCTCCACAACCTCTTTGGGCAACCTGTACCAGTGCTCGGTCACCCTCACAGTAAAAAAATGTTTCTTTATGTTCAGAGGGAAACTCCTATGCTTCTGTTTGTGCCCATTGCCTCTTGTCCTGTCACTGGGCACCACTGAAAAGAGCCTGGCTCCATCTTCTTTGCACCCTCCCTTCAGGTATTTATACGTATTAAGAAGATCCCCCCGAGCCTTCTCTTCTCTAGGCTAAACAGTCCCAGCTCTCCCAGCCTTTCCTCATATGTCAGATGCTCCAGTCCCTTAATCATCTTTGTGGCCCTTTGCTGGTCTTTCTCCAGTATGTCCATGTTGCTCTTGTACTGGGGAACTTAGAAGTGGACCCAGCACTCCATGTGTGGCCTCACCAGTGCTGAGCAGAGGGGAAGGATCACTTCCCTCGACCTGCCGGCAATGCTGTTCCTCATGCAGCCCAGAAGTTATATGAATCTTTGTGTTGGACTGCCATATAAAAAGTAGATAGATTTATCCTGTGAAGATAGTCACAATGCAGACTCATAGTTAATATCCATTTAACTGTGCCACTGCACATTTTGTACCTCAGGATCTAAGGCACATGCTTATTGACTTAGTAGGAGTTTATTTTAGCAGCACAGGGTAGTACCTGGTGCCTCCAACTCATCTTCATATCTGTAGGCTAAGGGCATTCTGGTCCTACATTTGACATGAAAGGGGTTTTCTTCCATTCAGTGGGCACCATTCCAGAGGCAGTGGATAATGGTCTTAGCTCCAAGGCCTGGAGAAGGAGTGGTCAAACAAGATGGACACCTGCAGATTCCCTGTAACATTTGCCTCCTCCCCTCTTCCTAAAAAATCAAAGAAGCAACAACCAACAAAAATAGGAAATTATGGGAACACAGCAACATCTGAGACTTATTGAGCAAATAGGGAAATTAAATGTCTTAGGTACACTGTAAGTCTTTTTGTCCCGCCTTCTTCCCTGCTGAAGTATTTGTTTTGTAACAGCAATAGTGTTGGAGCCCTCAGAGCATGGCTTTTTGTAGCAAGCAAAGTCAGGGAAGGTTGAAAGGATCAAGGAACCGCACAAAAGGCAAGTGTATCCCCATGGAGAGCCCTTTACTCCATTGGACTACCCCTCTTTCCTGAGACACACGTACACACAGATTTTAGGAGTTCTTTGAAGTCAGAGGACAGACTCACATCTTCTGCCACAGGAGGCAAATCCAGCTCCATGCCTTTCCCAAGATAAAAAGAAGAGATTCTACAAAATCAGACTCTCAGAGTTTAACCAGTCTTACACAGATTATCATCACAGAGAGGAGAACATATCCCCAGTTAAGGACTTCTGGATTGAGCTTGCATAAATAAACCTCAGGGAGTGAGTGGGTGAGTGAGTCAAGTGAAAGATACCAAGAACAAAGGTGAAATTTTACATTTCTGTGGCTGCTGAGTATGCTCAGCTTTAAGAATAGAATTTTTAAAAAATCGGCTTGAAGTGAAGGTTTTTATATACTGGACTTGCAGTGCTGGCAAGTAATTACTAAAGAGTAACTACTGCCAAAATGTGAGATGAGATCTTCATACAGCTGCTGATTAAGTGGATCTACTTCCCCAATCATCCGTCCAATATTCCAATTGAACCTCCAGCCAAAATTCATGAGGCAAATTTCATTACATTAGTGGTGCCTAACCTGGAGTTGGCATTCTGTTGTAGTCATGATGGTGGGATGGATAGGAGGCTGAAAGATGAATTAATAACACTTCATTATGATGAAATATCAAAGTATGTTGGAAGGTCACCTTGTGTTGTATAATTATATATTCAAAAGAATTTAAATTCTTGCTTCAGCCCTTAGTGAATCTGAGACAGCAGCAATGATGGGAAAAACCTCCCTTAAAAATCCCAAGAATCATACTTGTTTTGGCATGACACTGCCTAAGGTGATTTGCGAACAAGGCTGACTTTGCCAAGCTTTCACATTAATGCAAGGTTCAGCATACATTTTAAAACATTAAATCAGCTTTCCATTTACATGGATAGGATTATTTGATTGTGTAGATTTTGTTAGTTTAAAGGGCCCCAATATTCTAATGCTGGAGCCAAAATTAAATACTCAGAGTAACCGTATGTTAATAATTTTAAGCAGTCATTCAAAAAAATGTCTAAGGTTGTCATATTGTCTCAGTTTGGAAGATATGGACTGTGTCTGCTGCCACAAACAATACTAGGATTGTAGCTACTGACCATTTTGAAAATCAGGCTCAAAACTTAGAGTAGAAGTAGATGCTCCTGTCTGAGTGAAGTTGAGCTTTGGTTTTTTGTAGAAGCCAGTATTGCTGGATACCTTAAAGCCTAAAAAAATACAGAAACCTCTAAGTATGAGTTGAAATGGTCTTGTCAAAGAGGCTGCAGTTAGTAAATATCATGGATATCTGGGAAGCAGAGCATACCGTTATTTATGATTTATTCAGAATCAAAATAAATAAAGGCCTTTATGGACAAGTAACAGGCTACTGCATTTACCCCATCGGTTTCATTCTGATGTCGTATGGTTTCAAATCAGACTTGATGAAATTGTTCTCTCAATGTCCCTGCACAGAGCAGTTTGCAGTGTAAGTGGATACAACATGACTTGAATGGCAGCAAACATGAAGGAGACAAAATTCATGTTTAGTTCATCAAAGATGGTCAGCATGTCAATGATCAGCATGTCTTCAGTTATTGCTCTGCTCTTTTTCTTGGTGGCACAGATTTCTGCAGAGATTACTATGTCTAACTGAGAAATGTCACACTGCTTTGGGTCTACTTACTGTATTTGTGTGGACCCACAAGATAGGCGGTGACATGGAGCTCTGTTGTCTATGTGAGAGTGTCAAGATGTAAAGCGCCATTTTTCAGAATTAACTCATGGTTAGCAAAAGGAGATCCAGATCCTACACCTGCTCCTGCATATGGGCAATGAGAGGGGAAGGAATATAGCTGAGTACTCCTTGTTCTTCCAGTGTAGATGGGAGAGGTCTTCTCCTATGAAGAGCAACAGTGAAATTACGTCTTTGGCCATCACTGTTGTTAAGGACCTGTATCAGACAGAAGAAAAGGAATATGCAGAGAGAGGCAGGAGAACTGATGTTTCTCCGAAGCCAAAGGCTGCCAGTGAAAACATGGGAATATTCATTGTTTGTCAAGTCACAGGTCTCAGTTGAACAGTTTTGGAAATTAACCATAAGTTTACAGCATGCGCTGTACTCTGAGAGCTGTGCTCCAGAAGAGAGGGGTGGCCCGGCTATCAGTCAACCCAAGATAGTATCTCAGTTTGCACTGTGTCGGAATTGTGTTTCTTGGAGTAATCTACCATTTGTTGAACCAAAATGGTACATAACATCTGGGGCTTGATCTTCACAGGTGCCCTCATTCTTGGCTGGATCTTTAATCATCCGTCAGTAATCTGTTGGAATGTCTTGGGAGTTTAAACATAAAATTGCACTGTTGATCACACCTTACTGAATTCAACACAAAGATGGCAATACAGCCATACAGCCGTACAAATCTGAATTTCATAGGCACTAGTATTTTATAAATGATGAGTGAAAATATTTTAAATTGCGCTTTGAAAAGAAAAAGTGTGTACCACTCTCTGAAAGTATTTTTAGTCGTCGTTTTTTTCTGAAAGCTTGTGGACATTCAGCCTATTAATTTGTTTCTTTCCTGAACATTTATTTATTTACGCAGCAGAAGTATTCCTCTCCTTCAAGGTAAATTCTGTACCGTTTCACAACCCATTCTTTACAGACCTTCATAAATCCATTGTCATTTATTTGACCCCTTAAACCTAGGAGCACATTTCCAATATACAATATACAAGAAATTTAATTTTGAATTTATATCCATAATAATTCATCTCTAATTTTATTATGTTTTAATGAATTGCATGACATTCACTCTGTTTTTGTCTCTCTAAACAGCTATTTAAGTATGTTCTTTATAGTGAAAACTATTTTGTAAATGATAAAATTCATAGGATAGTATTGGTTGAGAGAGAGGAAGTTATTTCATTCATGTTAAAGAACGCAATTACATTTTCAAAAGTAGCATATTCAAAAATATGTCTCACCTGTGCCCCTTTATATCAGTTTTAGTAGAAACTTGAAAGGTACACTCACAGACTGGATAAAACATGGAGGCAGAAGAAGTGAGGTCTCAAAAAAAATAACACATTTTCACCTTATGTTGGCAGCTGTCAATGAGAAATGTAAATTCACTTTAATTAAAGAAAGTCACACCCTAAAAATATTTCTTTATTCTTTCAGACCACTCTTCCGTGGAAATTCAGATGTTGATCAGCTAGGAAAAATCTTTGAGTAAGTAATAACTAGTTGCATTATGTCAATATCTGTTTAACATTGAAACACTGTGAGGTCTCTTTGCCGTGTTTTTATGCAATAATGTGACTAGAACAAAGTACTCCTAGAACATATTTCCTATTGCTACCGTATGCAACATGATATTTCCGTGTATTCTGTGTCAGAGTGGGAGGAGGTAGCAACATGGAACGTAGTTCTGCAGAACTAACAGCCATCATCAGGAAGTTATGAGAGACTTCTGTTTCAGGCTTCTTAAATCTCTTAAACATATTGTGCATGTACCATTCATGCATATTCCTGAACAGTTAGATCCAAGACTTTCTCTTCACATAAACAAACACAGAGGTTTTATTTTTCAGTAATTTCTTTGTGTATTTCAGAAAACATTAGAATACTTTAAAATTGTTATTAAACTGAAATCTCTATGATGATTACCAAGAGCTTCTTTGCAGAAAAGGCTTCTGTACATAAGAGAATATTTTAGCTTTTAAAATGTACTGTGTAGCCTGTTAAAATGATTAACAGTCCATATTTTGGTCAGGAAGGTACCTGTGAGAACAGAAGGAATATCAGCATTTTAACATGTGCTTTGTCAGAGATGAACTAATTGGCTTTATTTTAAAACCATTTTACAAAATTTATAAGAACCAGGTAAATTTAAGATCTGATGTACGTATCATGTAGTTAGGAAATCAAAGCCGTATAGGGCTGGTTCCAACTGCAGAGAATGAATGTCCATTTGCCTCTGCACCTCTGTCTTCCCTTTTTGTATGGAGGGGCTGCAGGGATCCAGGGATCTGGATGAAGTAAAAGATAGGTAGCAGAGAGAGAGAGAGAGAAGGCTGAAATATTATGCTCTTTAAGATATTCCAAAGAGAAGATAGTAAAACTTCTAAGCAGAAGAGCTTAAAAAGAACTAATAATTAATTTCTCTGTTTTTCCAATTCTCAAATCATAACAGATCTGTTTCTAAGCATTTTCATTATTTAATATGAAGTTCCTAAATTGCAGGTCTTGATTTCACACAGTTGACTTCCCTTTCCTGCATACCATACCAGTGTATGTGACTCACTTGCGTGGTTAATTTGTCATGCGCTGAATAGTTCTTCCTGCCCAATCCAGAAAAATCAGTCCTTAAAGTTTACTTTTTCTTCTTCTGCCAAAGCTACTCCTTTACTACTACAATATTCTGCTTTATTAAATGAAGACAATTTTGATACATACAACATATTTTATAATCAACAAAGACATAGCTGTGATTTTTTTAATTATTTTGATTCCTTAATGACATTTAAGGGGAAAAAATCAAAATTAACTGGGCTAGGATTAAACACAAAGCTGCTAGCCGCAGCCTCCAACAGGGATCTTTCCATCCCTAGGGGCCGAGATTACCTGTGCAGAAAAGAATTCATCAAGAAGAGAAAATGCCATGCTAATATTAGAAGAAATTCCTTATTGCACATCTACTTAAAGAGAAAGTTTGCTTTTCCCTCTTTCGTGCAGTTCTCCTTAAATAGTTCAAAAGTTTCTCTCTTGGGTTCTAGGGGGGGTTATGCTAAATAGTGTTTATTTTGTGTTTTCACAGCTGGAGAACCCCCTACAGTTAGGCATAGCTCTTCTTGTAGGAAGATTGTTTCTTTCTACAGTAGTGACTCATTCTGCACACTATTTTGGACAGAAAGTAGTTTCAGGATTTTCATGCAATCTGGACTGATGCATTCTTTCAGATAATGGGGATGTGGTCTACCTTTGCTTTACCTGTGCATTCTGATTTGCATCAGGTAAAATTCCACCGCATTTGAGGGTAAATCCCTTGGAGGTGGCCCAAAACGATTTCCTGCTTTTCCAGGACACCATCAGCGTGTGGGATATTCTCATAGATTTCAGGCTCAACACTGCAATGGTTTGAGCAGACTTGTCTCCCATTGTGATCAATGGGAGTGGAAAGCACTTGGCGTTTCTCAAGACCAGGCCTGAACCTTTGGCAGGAGGTGAAACTCATGCAAGATACTCCCAAACTTAGTCACTGAAATGGTAGTGCTACCAGACCAGAGTGAGGGCATCTACTCAGACACTCATTATCAAGAGTTTTGAGTCCTACGTGAGTGTGTAACTAAAAATGTCTCTCCTTTCCACTCTTGGTCTCGTCCACCCTACCTGTCTGACAGGCTGCCTCCTTGTTTCTTTTTGTTAGCTTTGCCTGTGCCTGTGCTTATTCTGCCCTGTTCGTGCTCTCTCATGGAAATGTTGAAAAAAACTGGGACTAACCAAACACATTTGAATGGCAGGTTAAACTTCATTGTTATTTAAAATATTTAACTCCCCCATCTTCCTACGGTGCTATTTGTATTATATTTAATATGGGTTCAGATCCTCAAACAGCTAATCACATGGCTTTAACCACCATGGCTGAGGGAGCTACCCCATACCCCCACCATACCCATGATAATAAAAGTAAAATTCAATTTTTCATACAAATTTAACTTATCATTTCCCAAGAGCTGTAATATCTTCAGACATAGGAAAATTAAATTGTCCTGAGATTTTAATTGCTTTGCCCTTCTAGCCATGCTGTTGTTTTGAGGACATATTAATTTTCAGAAGTATTTTAGGTGAGCCAAATTACAATCTAAAATCCACAGATGTAGATGCGGAGTAATTCCACTAAGTTCACTGAGGTAACCTATGATTTACATCAGTGTTTGGCCCATGGCCTCACCCAGTCTTACTACCAGCCTCAGTAAGAAGAAAGGTCAATGCTGCTCCCTAGTGGCATTGGGCTTAGTGCAGACCCAAGTGTTCAGTGACGTTTCTTCATGTTCCTTCTTGTCTTAGCCTGCCAGTGTTTCCATTAAAAATCTCGATTTTACAGGCTGTAAAAAATTATTTTCCCTGAAACCTGAAAAGTAATGTATGGTCTTTTCCAGAATTTCCATCAGAAACTGGCGTTTCAACCCCACAAATATCAGACTAAAACACAAAATGTATGAGACATGATCCATCGTTGGAGGTTTACCTACTATTTCATTTATTTGGGTTTTAAACCTTAGCATGATTATTTAAAAAGTATAAATATCTTCTAGGATTTAACGAATAAAGAAATTATAGAAAGAAATTAAAATATTCTATTAAAGGGTAAGGAAAAACTAAAATACAGTTGAAAGTAAAAGCATAAAGACACTCAAATCCTATGCCACTTCTGAACTGAGACTTTAAAACCTGTATTGTGAAGCAAATAAATTGTTTAAATTTGGGCAACAATTACTGCACATAGCTTTGAAGCATTATGAAACATCCCTTTTATTGCCTTACCCTCATCTTGACCCACACTCTTCTCTCAGTCTCTATTCTTGTGCATAAAGATCCTTGCATGCAATTCCCCTTTGAAACTTACTGCTTTTAATCATTCTGGAGCGACATATCTTGCACCATCCAGTCAAGAGCTGAGCAAGTTTCTTCAAAGCACTCAGCGCTTTTTCAACAAAGACTAAGAAAATTGAGACCTAGGCCAGAAAATTGTGCTGGCCACAGAATGATTTCTGCCAAGGACACTGAGGACCTACACTCATCAGCCTCTATTCACAGAGATCAGTGCACTACTGTACAATTAATCTCATTTACGAACGAAAAGACTTACAAAGTAAACTGCCACTCAGTATAATCAATATAAAGGGGAGACTGCATAAATGTTCAGACCTAATGTTATATTTTTCATTTCACAGTGTAATTGGGCTCCCAGAAGAAGAGGACTGGCCTAATGATGTTGCCCTTCCAAGAAATGCTTTCACTTCCAGACCCGCACAACCTATTGAAAAATTTGTACCAGATATTGATGAACTGGGCAAAGACTTGCTTCTTGTGAGTTTCTATTTGTTGTTCTCCAAGCCACATGACTGATAGTTCCCACTGTGCATGCAACATGCAAAGAAACATTTATGTTTCCATTTAATGGAGTTATTAAAGAAAAGCTCAAAAGTAGATAGACAAAGTCATGTGAATCTGTGAAACCAACACAAAGACACCACCTTTGGCTCAAAAGGTGACAAAGCTGAGAATAGTTAGAGACTAGGAAACTGTGTCAGGGGAGTACCTGTTCCACCTGTCTTCAGACCTTATGCTTAGATCCTCATTACTGGTCATGGCTGTGCCACTGATTCAGCCATTCTTATAGTATAAGCCTGATGGGAGAACAAAAACTGATCTACCATTTTTCATGGTATAGTGGACCCAATATAAAGCAGAAAATGGGCTACTGTAGAGGCAGATTACATCTGCATGCCTTCTATTGAATGCTGAAAACTTGAGATTTGGAATTCACCAATTGTTGCCTCTTACAAATGGCAGGATTGAACAGAAGCAAACAAATTGTGCTAGTACAACTGGTAACACTGAATTCAATTAAATTATTTCCATCATTTTTATAGTTATGTTATAAACTCCAGCCCTGAAGTTCAGTCTTAGAATGGAATACAGGGAATGGCCTTGCCTCAGCTGGCCTTTTGCTGTGCTTGTTGAAATCTAGCTAAAGTTGTTCTCTGGAAGCCTTTAAAAGATCTTGGTTCACATGGGCTCATTAGAGTGGGCTCAGTGCAACTCTTGAAAGACTTGCTGCATCCCTTCAGGAACTGCTATCTCTGGCCAACATTATCTCTACAGAACAGCAGATCAACCTCCATTGTCCTTATGACTGCAGCTCCCAGCTGTGGTAAGCTGGACTACATCTGGACACTTGAAATGACAGGGGAGAAATGCATCTGTTGTACTTGCGGGCAGCCTGGAAATAGAAGCTAGACATGGGACAAGAATTAGATTCTGGGAACAACAAGGAATAAAATATGGCAGAGAGCTCAGTGAGTGTGAGGCATGATAGCAGGGAGGAAGAAGACAAATATCTATGCCTAGAAGGTGAGGTGGGAAGGGAAGCTGTTCCTGTGAGGCAAAGAGATGAGAACTGGGAGCCACAGATAAAAGGGGAGAGTAGGACTGGAAGTCACTGAATTAAATTTCAGAAGTTAAATAATAGAAATTCTGATACAAGAAAAGAAAGTAGGAGTAGGAAGTGGTTAGACAAGGATAGTAGGAAGAATACTATTTGGAGATGAATGAAGGAAAAGAGAAGAACAAGGTATGAAATGCAAAGCTATGGTAGAGTTTTCAGTGCTGGCTGGACAAAGGCTGGGATAAAGATCTGGAAAGAAAGCAAGCAAAGTACAACTAGGAAGAAGAAGGAGAAACTGAGCACAAAACATTAGCATACGAAAGCTATAAAGTCAAAGACCAAACACCTATAGAAATGCTGAGTCTAGGAATGAACCTTATGATGCCATCCATGTTTGTATAACCACAAAAGAACAGCCCATTGCACACTGAGGGGATTCAAAAGTTGTTCATGAATAGTTGCTCCCTGCAATCCGTGAGACAGATGTCCTGTGCATATAAATTCAAGAAAACCTGCATTCTGGGACTTCCTAAACTATGAATACTTGAATTTTCCAACTTGTTATTTTCTATTAGCTTTGGGGATGCCGTATTCATGTACTATGACCCCACTGCTTGTTTCAATATGGATGGTCATCTTATCATGCAGCACCTACTAAGACCCTGTTGTGTCTCATACCAATCATAAATTGATGGTGGCATGCATTAATGTATATCTGCAATGTTAGCACTGTTAACTGTACAGTTTAGTTAAAACCAACTTCTTTTCATACTTACAGAAATGCTTAGCCTTCAATCCAGCCAAGAGAATATCTGCCTATGTTGCCCTCTCTCACCCGTATTTCCATGATCTGGAGAAATGCAAGGAGAATCTGGACTCTCACATGCCATCCAGCCAAAACTCCAGTGAGGTGAATGCATCATAATGCTGACTGAAGATGAACCACAAATGAACGAGACATGTAGCTGACAAGGCCACTGTCCCATCCATACCAACCACATAGCTGTTCTAGCAAAGATCATTATTTGGAGGTTTTATGCACTTATCTTTTCTTTTGAGATTGTGATGTGCTTATCCAAGGAAATCAATCTAGTTTATTTTCATCAGAGCAACAAAAAGGCCAGGGCTTTGACCTGCTCCCATTGCAGCTCTATGCTTGTTTTGGTTTTGTTTTGTTTATCTACCTGGGAAAACTCCAGAGGAAGAGAAGCTGCTGACCGGTTTTGATGCCGTTTTATCCTTTTAATATTGAATGCTGCCAGTGTGGAGTAGGATGATCAAGTCACTGCCAAAACATGATGCAATCTCTCTCTCTAGCTGCTGAAGCATGATTTGGTACTTTTTTTATTATTATTATGTGATCTCTTACAGTGGTATTTAAAGAATGGAATTGAAATATCAGCTCTCTGCAACCTGCAGTTAACTGATACGTGCATTAATACATCCAGCTACTGTTCATTCATAGCATATATGCAGGTGCTTCCCCACTTGAAAACTTGGATGGATTATTTTATCATTTAATTGCTTTATCAAAATAACTGTGATGATGATGATCATAATAAATGCCTCGACTTTTAGTTTTTTTCATACACAAACGAGTTATTATCTAGCTACGTTTGTGTGCATGTTGCAAAAAAACAAGTGTTTTAAAAATCTTCTAGAGTCCTGTTCCTAAAGACTCTTTTGGTTTCTAAATGGTTGGTTTGTGTTGAAATCCAGGCACATTCTAGCCCATCATCTAACCCATCATTCCCCCCTGAAAACAGCTGCTAGCACATTTTCTTTATCTCATTCCAAATTTTCTGTTATGCAGCTCAAAGACATGAGCAGAGCCAATGAAAATCAATACAGATTTTCACCTTCAACCTGTTCTGATTATCAGCCAAAAGGAAAATAGAAAAAATATTTCTGGTTCAGAAGCAGAATCCTATACCTGTAATAAGCACAGATATATATTTGTGCTGAATTGTATGCTGTATACCACGCTGCCTTACCTGCAACACCCCCCCCATGCATCACAAGTGCATGATCATTACTGTCTCAAAATCCCTCAGATGTCATTTATTAAGCAGACTTGTTTTCTATGCAGAAATGCATGAGCTTCTCTCCTAAACCACCATGTGGGTATACTGGCACATGCTTCTCCACTAGGGTTAATGTGCCATTATTGAATGTCAAAATAACTAAGCAATTCACACGCCTTTACAGCACAGTTATTTTAAATATTACATTAAATTTTTATATTTAGTATTTTTACCTTAACTAAAATATATTTTCAGTATTTTAAAAAGAAGCTTTTATTTTTTTAATACTGTACCGGGAAAAAAGAAATATTTTAAATCCAAAAAAGCTGTTCCCTAGCATGACTTTAGTGCATTTCCTGGATATGACTTGGCGGAAAACATTGATCCAACGAGTTAGCCCTTATCATAAAACCATAAATATACACTATTGCAGTATAACTGATGATAAGTGAGGCAGCTAGCTTTGCTTACTCCTGTGATAGTCCCTTAGGCTTCTCTCTTCCTCATCTCTATTTCGTCTTGTCTAGCTAGTGAGCCAGCATTATATCCTCACTCACAACATGCTTGGCAGAAGCAGGTCCTTAGCAGTGAGTTGAGCAACATAATTTTTCCAACTCTGGCAGGGGAACTTGTAGCCGTCTCCCTGGCAGGTTTCTTAGGCCTGTGACAGACTGGCTATTGTGGCAACCTTCACTATTAACTCCCTTTCAGGTATCTGCACTGTCTGGGACGTGGCCCTTTAGTAGAATAGTGAGTGGATCTTATCTGTCTTTCAGATAAAGCTTTTTGTTGCTGTTAGACACATAAGTATGCAATGTGTGGTCTGTTTTAAATAACCCAGATTTTAAAAGGACCACTTGCATGCATGCATGCAGTGGCCTGTGCTTTTCTTCATGCCCAGAATGATGCCTATGCAAAACCTACCAGCATGAACAGGCAAGTTTCAAATTAGGCCTGGCAAGAGCATGCACGAGGCATCTGCACACAGAGATACTACAGATGCATAACACGAGGATTTTGGAAGCTCTGTGAGTGGCAAGCTGAAGGCCAAGGAGCGGTCACAGCAGCTAACCCTCTAATCTTGGCCTTGCCTCTGTCATTCTCTCTGTTCCTGCATCCAAAGGGACCTACGAACCCACTGCACTGGTGTTTTCCCAGCCCTATTCCTCCATGGGTCAATGGACCTGAGTGTGAAGAGGTTTTAACGTTCATAGAAAAGGATGGGCCAGAGTGACATTTTTGCTAACCATTTTTAAACACTAATTAGAACAACAAAGAGAGCCAAAATTCAGGAGAATCTTGTGACAGTAACAAATAGAAAAGTTTTGTACACTGTTTAGCACTTTTAAAAACATTCCATAATTTTCCCAGCGCCAAGCTATCACACATATGTTATCAGGGCATTCAGCTGGTGTGGCTTTCCAGCAGCTATCAGGGAACTCTCCCAGAGCTCGCCAACAGCTAACATAGGGTGAAAATGTAGGGGAGGAGAGGGTGTTTTCAAATTAAGCTCAAAACTCTCAGATAGAGATGTGCATCTGTTCTGTGTTAGAAGAGCTTGTTGTATTAAGCTTAGCGAAGCAAAGACTAGAAGAGAATATGATTGCTGAATGTAGGTATGTTGTTAGGGTAAAACAAAAAGGAGGGAAGAGAACACTTTAAGCCAAAGGTTAGTGTTGTCCCAAAAACTAATGAGAATATGGAAATCACAAGGAAGTTAATTACTGGAGCAGTATTTCCCAATCAGTAGTATCAGAAGAAGAGCTCAGAGAGCAGCGGAGAAAAGCAGGGGCTGGCTTATGGAATCAGAAGCAGAGCTTCTGCAACATGGTGCTCTATGTTGTCTAATACAGGATCAGGTTATAAATAGGGGTATTCAGGAAAACTGCTTAGAAGGGCTGCATTAATGCGCACATTCTGGAACATCCTTCCAGTGGGAATGGCAGGAACGAGAAAAGAAATCTAGAGTTCTGTCTTGGCAGGGTTAGGGAAAAGATTTATCTAATGGGGTCCTTGTGGTAGTAAGGGCCTAGATTCAAAGGAACAACGACTTTTCAAATGACCTCCTTTTCAAAATCTCTTTAGGAAGAAATTCCATTTGACACTTACTCTTATTCCAGTCTTCCCTGCCAAACCATGGGGCTTCACTTACACTAGTAAACTGAGAAAGCCCGTTCTCTGGCTGGGCAAAGTGCTGGCACTGGCTAAAATCATGCCAGGAATCACGCTTATAATTTGACAGTACAGACAACTGTGGGACTGTGCTCGAGCCCATGCCCTTGCTCTTTTTATTTTACTGATATAGCTCTAGTATTTGAGTACCTTTACTCATTACTGGCGTATGTGTAGGATGTAGGAATTGTATATGTGAAAAAGAAAGTGCTCCTTGACAGGCATGTTCCAGACTGTGATGAAAACTTGTCATACACCCTTTAAATAAGACTTCAGAGTGCAATTCTTCTTAGCAATAACTATGCCTGTACGTGTTCTACTGGAGTGGTTCAACAGCAGCTAAAAACCACTGAATAACAAAAAATATATTAAAAATAAGTATAGATGTTTAGCTCGTAGAGCACCCACAACCAGGCACTGTACTCTTCTCAGCAGAGAACAGGGTGTTCTAAGTAATGGAAGGAGCAATTTCTATCTCCCACCAACCTTTTTTTTATCACTACTACATAATTCCGCAGAAAAAACAGACCCAATAGCCAAGGAAAAAAAAAAATCACCAAAGCCAGCTAGTGAAGTGCTAACTGCTGAACCATAGCAAGACATCTGGAACAGCCCTTTTCTCTCTTCGCCCTGTCTCCACGCTCACTCTAGCTCTCCAATTCTTCTCCTTCAGCTCCCTTATGGAAACAGGTTTCAGTGATGCTCACAGGTGCTATTTCCAACAAGATTCTTCCAAATTTTCAATGGCTACATAGTGTCAGTGTCCCTTATGTCCCTATTACCAAGTGTTGCTTCTTTTAGTCCAGCAGCCCAGAACCGATGACTAAAAAAGAATCTCTGTGCACCTCCTTGCTTACCCTTAGTTTTGCATACACCTATGTTGCTTTCTGTGTGCCAAGTAAAATTCTAAAAAAAGGGTTTGTGCATATTTTTGTGTAGGCTGTGCCCACACTCCAGTTTGTTTTCAGCCTATTAGTCCACAAAGGTAAATGTTAGAGTACCTTTCTCTGTTGTTTCTGTCCTAAAAGACACCAAAAAATGAGGACGTCATGTTTGCAAAATATTGAAATTTGGTGCTATGCGTACAGAGCCTTTTATATGAAAGGAATCAGTAAGTTGTAGCATTTGAGCATCTTGGGCGTGGGGGATGGTATCCAGCATCGTAACTCTTACGTGGTTTTTACACTCGATGGTTGTTTTGGTGAATAAGAAGAAAATATTGTGCCATGCTACTTTTCAAAGGTTCACTCACTCACTGTCTTTGAGAAGCATGTTTTATTATATATATCATTCTCTCTGCTGTTAGGTATTAGGCCAACTTTAATATGGAAAATAAAGAGAAAACATGCTGTTTTGGCCTTGCAGCCAACAAACTTGGAGCACTTATCTGACTCACAACTGAAAACACTTCAGTTGTCAAATATGTATATGAATCACAAACCACACAGTTTGGTTTAAAAGGCCATGTAAATTAATTATTTTGCATGTATAAGACACAGCTGAATAATGAGGAAGTTTATTCTAAGAACTGTTTTATAGAACCACTTGGCTAGTATTTTTCGTATACAGTAGTTTCAGGAATAGATTGATTTTTATATACAATGTGAATTAGAAGATACTAGGCTATTAGAGTGATTTTGTTTTGTTATGCTTGAAGCTTGAACTGATCACAAGCTTAGGAACCTAACATATTTATTTTATTGCTATGAAACTGCTTCTAAATATCAAGATCTTTTTTGATGTTAACAGATATCACACTTCTCCTAATGTGTAAATGATTTTCTTGAAATTAGTGTATTAGAAAAAACATTTTTCCAAACTGCAGTTGTGTGGGAAAATTTAAGAAATATATTTTTACTTTCACAGAGAATAGTAACATGTTATATACTGAAATCTTCAGCAACTGACTGTTAATAAGCTATCACTTTTACTTCTTTTGATTACTAAGTATTGGAGAATACAGATTACTTACCATGAAGAAAAAATTCAGAAACAATCTCTAGAAAAGTAAATGGGATTTTATATGTTTAACCTTCCAAGTTTCATTTTCATATCCAGTTTTTTTGTGCAAGTACGGTTCAGGAGTGCAAAAACACAACTACAATTTTAACAGTCTAACAGGCTGTACAACTCAATATGAGTTTTATTTGTGAGCTATTTATTTTATTATATCTCTTTGTTTTGCAAGTTGTTAGATAATGGCTGTAATATAATTCTAGTTTCTGGACCAGACTCTGTAACCATCAAATCCCAGTAATTTATGTAAAACAATAAGAAGCTTTCTCATCAATTTAAATTAACTAGGCCATTAAAAGAAGAAAGATGTGGACATCTGAACTGACAAATACACTTTTGCCAAGTGTTATTTCTTCCCTTTAGTTTGAAGCTTAGCAAGTATTGCATACTGATATGCAATATATACACAATATAAGAACCATAAAAAACACTTAGGAGTAGTGTGCACAGATAATATAAAAAATGGCTCATTACGTTCTTGCAGAAACCAACTAAAAGTCATTCTTTTAGCTGAAACACTCAAAATCTTGAAACTGATATATTTTCCATTAAAAGTATTCCAGAAAATTATGTGCATGTTTTTAATTCAGACAGTGATAGGGACCCAAACAGAACTGAATCAAATAGGAACTTGTTCTCAAAATGGATTCTGCAAGGCCAAGTAGATACCATCAGTTCCTTATGTGTTTGGCAGAAGCTGAAATTAGCCAGCACCACGCTTAGATGAGCCTTTTGCTTCTGGGTAGAAAAGCCCAAGTTTGCTGTGAGTAAAGTTACTGGAAAATTTGCTTTGACTTAAATAAAGCCCTTTGAGAGCTTCTGCAATATTCAATTTTCCAGTCTTCATTGAAAGACTGTGCAAAACAGCTAAAGACAACCCAAAACTCCCTAACCATATGGCATTTTTTCCTTCAGATTAAATGTTTTATCTCTGTTCGAATATATTGGGGGGGCTTCATCCAGCCCAATGTCAGTGAGAGTTTTGCATGGCTAGAGAAAGAAGAGATTTTGCTATGGATATTTTGATACTGGGTGATTGTGATAGAGTAGATTTTTTGTTTTCAAAAAAGATCAGACAAAAGATATTGCCTTCTTTTAAAAAATAAAAAAACTAAACAACTGACACTTAGTAAAGATTAAAAAGGAGATTTTTAAGGAACTATTGGGAAAATATTGCTGGGATAAAGGAAAAGGAGCGTATTTATAACATGAAAACTGTAAATACAAACAATGTGTATTAAATATGCATTGAAACTGATACTTTTTCACTGACCTTGCAAAGTTGATAGGGTTTTATGGAAGAAAAGAATCCAAGTATTAACTTATTCTAACTACCACTTTAATGTTCATTTGCCCTAAAGCAACCTATACTATTTGACTGAAAGGAGAAGGGAAAACAAGTAACGTTTAACTTGTGATCTACTTTGGTGACATCTACATGGATATGCTGTAAGCTCTCAAGCTCACTGTCCATTTTTGAGTGAGCTAAATTTGCATCCACACTATTTAGCTTTCTGCATCTTAAACCCACCCACATGCCAGAAAAAACCCGTATTTTCTAGTGTTTACATGGATACTTGCTCCCATTGACATGCTCATGTTAAACTCAGCCAAAGAGCACTGTCTCTGCCACTGAATGGGAAATGAATTTTCATAGACTGCCAGCGTCCTTCGTGCAATTACTCCTAAAGAGTTTGTAATTAATGTTCGACAACATGCAGCCTTTCCTCTTATGCCATGTTTCATATGTATCTCATGTTATGCAAATCCTCAGCCTTTTTTTTTAAAAAGCAGTTCTTGACTGTTAGGATTAATTTTGAGTAGCTAGATGAGGGAGGAAAATTGTGAAGTGCTGCAAAGATAGGAAAAACAGGCAGAGATTAGGAGAGTTCTGGACAATTTTGGCAAGTGAATTTGAATATGTGGAAAAGTTATGTGTAAGTGTAGGGGGAAGATTTTTTTTCCACGTGTTTTGTTTTCTCCTGTCATTCACTTTCATAAACATAAGAAGATAAAGCAAGACTCTTGCATGGGATTTTAGTTCCAGATACTTATGCCAACGCAAGTCATGAGTTCCAGTGCAGTTTTTCAACATAGCAACAGCTCTACTTTTTAAATCAGATTTTGCAGAATCTAGAGGTTTTTCTGGGTAGATATAAAAAAAAAGTCTTATGAAACAGCTTGAGAGCAGATTAAGCTGCACACAGACACTGCCTGTAGTTCAGCTGCAAACATGGAGAATGTACAGCTCTAATGCAGACGAGTCACTAACAGCATCCATTAGTGTGCAATATTGTTGTGCATTGCGAGCTGACTCCTGCCACAAATTGAGAATCCTTTGGTGATCCAAAATGGCATGTTTTTGAGCACTTGGACTTTGACAAGATTATCTGCATGCAAGTTTTGCTGGATTAGTCTGGGTGGTTCACCATCTTACAGGAGCAAGTCTGAGGGCCTGGCAAGTCTGTCCGACGCCCAGTGTGATACTGCAGAACCATCTGCCATGGAAAAAAAAAGTCTTTTTGTAGGTTGTACAGCAGGAATGGAGCTTTCTGAGATGCTGTGCCAACCTGAGAGTTACCATTAACTATCGTTATGCCACCTCCAAAAATACAGAATACGAGGCCTGTGTAGCATTTTGTTGTGTTTAGTCCATGTGTGTGGGTGGCTGGGTAAGTGTTGGCACAGAGCGGCTAATTTTGATCCTTCCATTAAGCGTGAGCAACTAGGCTTGGCACAGAGACAAATTTCACAGTTCCAGGGATGGGAAACCTCTAATTCTACACAGTAGTTCTCTGGCATTTGATAAATACATACACTGATAGATCACCCGGCCACTCACACCATCCTTTCCTTATCCCAGATCATCCTACTGTGACACCATGAAAGAAGCCCTGGGGAGTCTCCTCCTCAACAGTCTTTCAACACCCTCCTTCCTCTCACTGCAGTGACACTTAATTACCTATCACTTGTACCTGACCCTGCTGATACTTCCACAGCCACTTAAGATGCTGTGAGCTAAATTACTACCTTGTGATTCTGCAGCCCCCCAGTTTGCAGGCAGCCAATGATTTGTACTGTAGTTTTTCCTTGCTTCTCATTAGGAACTGAGAAATACTACAGTGGAATACGGCAAAGTGTGTGCTACTTTTACACTCTTTGGTTCAAGCAAAGAGATGAGCTAGAATAGATTAGATTGAACATAATGTGTTTGATCAGCCAAAAGAATTTTTGATTCAGAAGATTATTTGCGAAGTACAGAAGATCCCTGGACAACTGTCTGTGATGTTTGTGTTTACAAGAGCAGCCAATGATTCTTCTGTTATACAGAAGTTTTTAACAGATACAAACAAGACTAGCAATGCCAGCCTCCTGTTGCTTACCCCACTTCCCTTCCCCTTCCCTGAGATCACTATTCCCAGGGAGAGGTTTCTTCCCAGCATGAGGCAGAGCAACTATGAAACAGTTCTTCCTTATATGAAGGTCCCCAACTCTCAGGATGACTTGGGTGCATGTAGGCAATCAAGCTCATTCCTTTGCTTTTTGGTATGGGAGTTTTGAGTAGAGAGCCCTGCCACAAGTACTAGGCACAGACGGACCTTAACCCCCAATATATTCTCCCGAGGAGAAGTTTTTCCAGGATCTAGAGGGGACAGTATGCTTACTGTTTCTATGACAGTTGACTTTTTTCCATTTTAAACAGCAGTGTTGTAAAAACTCCCCTAAGAAACTTCTCTGACTACACAAAAAAGATGACTCAATTCTGGACATGCTGTGGGAAAAGACCAAGTGTTTTATTCCAGGTGGATGATCATGTATCTCAAACAATCATCCTTCATCAGTGATAGGAAGAAAAACCAACCCAAACTGGGTTCAAAATATAGCCTGGGTCTGCAGAGTGCTAGTTAAGTAAGAAGTGCTTAAGACCCAAAATCCATCACGATTTCTTGCAGGGACTTTCTCTTGGAGTCCCTTGTAACAAAGGTGGCTGTAACCGTGGGTTGCAACTACAACAAAAAGTACATCAGAAATTGGATGCTGGCAAGAGGTTTGTGGATGTGAGGCTGCACCAGGCGGCTTATATAAGCTCATTGGGGATGTGCTCATTTGAAAGTGTTGATTGCCATGCACATTTTGAACTGAAGTTACCTATCATAACATGATAGAAGGACAACAGTGTCATGAGATTAGAGGCTGAAGCAACTGCAAAGATTGATCCATCCTTTCCTTTTTCTCCCTAGATGTTGAGCAACCCAGTGGTTTTCCAGCTTTCTTTCGTTTTGATTTGTTTTATTTCACCTCCACCACCACCATTCTCCTTCCCATTGTGCATAATAAGTTGAATAGAAAAGCATTACTCAAGTTTACCAGCTTAAAACCAGACCAGGCCAGCGCTGTTGAATAATTTTGATCACTCTCTGGTGATCAGTATTAAGTGAATCATTTGCCTCTGTTTAGATTCTAACGAGTAGAATTCAATATTCGTGACACCTTCCTTGCATTCAGCACTGTTAAATAACCTCGCTGTCATTCTCTGCAGTGTTCAGGATCTCTTTGCCTGGAGACTGAACTCCTCTCCTACAACCCACTTAGAGTCACAGCAGTGTGGACAAAAGAAGTTTACATTATGGCGGTGCTTTTTGGTAGGGAGTGAGAGCCGGTTCCAGTTGAAACAGGGCCTGAAAAAGTCTGGAGGACTCCTAGCCAGGCAGCTTTCACAGGCAAGGCAGTCACGTCTGTTAGAGTGAGAAACATAATTTAAAATACTTAAGCTAGAGAAACTATAAAGATGCCATTTATTTTTCTGATAGAATCTGTTTTCTACACAAAGCTGTATGATTTTGGCACTGAAACCAAGCCCACAGGCACCCGTTTATTCTTTCCTTTCAGTCTTTAATTTCTTTGTAAATTCTTTTCAGGCATTCAGATTAATGTATTTATGGTCCCTTTCATTCCAATTCATTTAAGTGGTCTATATCTGCCATTGAATCTCGTATGGGTTTTATTTTTAATGTAATATTTAGCTGCATTACTTTGAACAGCTTTAAAAGTATAATGTCTTTGAATGCTCTAGTTAAAGAAAAATTATACCCTCAAAATGACGTCTTAGAAGTTGAACTGTATACTTTGGAAATGATGGTTATATTGTAACTCCCGAAAGCATCACAGGGTGCTTTCATCTGTATGTCTGTCTTCTACTTTCCGTGTAACAGTGTGTATTTGTATTTCCTCACTAGCTTGATACGCTTCAGTCTGAAGGCCCTAGTATGCAAACACATGAGTACTGTACCTCACCTGAGCAGTCCCACAGAGCTGAGAGGGGTTACTCCTGTGAGTATAGGTGCTCACAAAAAGTATTTGCAGAAAAAGGCTTTCCTTTAGTAATTGACTGTAGTTGTGAGGACACATGGTTAATAACAGCACCAAGACACCAGTAAATGGGGTCAGTGTTTATTGAAGATGCAGACACATTTATCTGCAAGTTATTTGACATTAACCTAAATTATTGCTATTATAATTCAGTATATTATTTCTTATGAAAACACACTAGTCCTGTGAAAGGGTAGTTGCCAAACAATGTGTCGAGTCTTGCTGCTTTATTGTTTATTTGCATTTAGTATACTTTTCAGTTGTTGAAGTGAAGCTAGTTTCATAGAGAGGCAGAAAGCTACATCAGTCAAAAAAAAATATAAATAAGCTTCATACTGTACACTGAGTTTTGCAACTAGAGTAGTCTGTATGTTCAGATGTAGTATTTTTTATGCTTTAGGGAATTCTTGTTTTAATATGTAAAGGAATAAGGAGATTACTTTGAAATGCTATTGTAGAGCTAATTTTACACATAGTGGCTGGGGGGAACGTTGTCTGAAAAATTAAAATTAGAAGACATTACATAGGCTGCCTTTGGCTTTTTTTTGTTTGTAGCAGGTCCAGCAGGTATCTGTTGATTCCAGATGCTTAAGCCAGGGGCCAAGTTTGAGTGGCATCTTGTAACTGAAGAAAGTTTTTTGCAATGATAAAGTTGCCCGTCTGGGCTTTAAGTGAGATTGTTGGCTAAACAAAAGCATAAAGGCAGTAAATTTAGGTATTTTTTGTGCATGGACAATTGCATGAAATAGGATTGGGGTTTCAAAGTATATTAAATCATTTAGCATCATTTACTCTTGTTGTAACTCCACTGACTACAGTTAAATTAAACCAAGAATTTGACCTCGTAAGTCTACAAATTTCAGTGTCAGGCGGCTCAGGTCTATATAAAGATACTTAAGCTTAGTAAATCAGCAAGAATACTATATAAATGGTAATGTGTGATAAAAATTTTAACTCTAGTAACATTATTTCTCTGAAAATTTCTATTCATTACTTTTTTATACAAAAGTTCAGAAGTGCACTTCTTAGTGGCATTGGGATATGTGGAGAAAAGCATGATGCTGGTACAGAAATGTATCAGAAATAAGATTCAGTTCTTACTGCTCCAAACGCTCCATGTGTGCCTACCTTACATGTTACAAATCCCACTGAAGTTACCAGAAGACATGTGTAAAGTAAAGCCTGTTTGTAACCCTCACGGGATACTGGTTTCAGAATCTGCAAGATAAGTTATGGTCTCAAAAGGCATTATTAAAACTTGTGTTTTCAGGTTTACAGAATACTATGAACAGTGAGGACAGCTTCCAGAGTAACTTTATTAATTGGTATTGCATCAGACCAACATGCATTAGCAAAGCAAAATCTGTCTTGGTACCTTTATTTCTCAGTATGATTTTCCAAAAAAGAACATGAAAAACACTCAGAAAGTTAAAACAGCCTCTGAAGCTGTTTGGCTTTTTTTTTCTCTTTTTGTCCCCCTTCTTTGTAATAAAATATGATTTGCTCTGGAGGTGTCTAGGATTTGATAAATCAAAGAAAACATGCAAAGCAGTTTCAAATATTTTTTTCATTCACCTTAGGGCATATACTCAGCTGGTGAAAATCAGCACAGTCCTGTTGACTTTGCAGCATTATATTGCCTTATACCAGCAAAACAGCTGGCACGTTGAAGTTTTAGCATTTCAAGTCACTTTACCTACATATGCAGTAGGATTTTATTTTGCAAGGTGGAAAGTTACCTACGGTGCAAACTGTACTACCTAGACTACCATTGATACCTATTCACAGGACATGATTTCACTGTATCACTTCATACTTGAAATTCTTTATGTTCTTTTTAATCAGGGTACAAACATGAAAAGGTGCGTGTGTTACTGTTTCTTTTAAAGGTGCATCATTTTTTTATTCTGTGTGCTTAATAATTACTATTCAGTGTTCTTTACATTCTTTGCATTCAGCATTAAAATCACCTATGTGTGAAACACAGTGTCACCTACAGAGGTACAGAAAAATGTAACAGTGATTTCTTGAATTGTTACTCAAATGTACTGGTTTACCTTTTAGTCAGCAATATGACACCAAGGGGCTACAACATGCAAACTGTGGTATATAAAAGTATTGCACCATTGCTGTACATGAAATCTTGCAGCCTCTCTCCTCTTCTTGCACAGCTGCTGATTACCATATGCGCATTGGGGAAAAGTAGGTTTCTGCTGTACAGAATGGCTGGGAAATAATGCAGACACTTCGGAAACTCTAGAGCTCCCTTTGCAGGCTTTCAAACCAAGCCCTTTGATCTAACTGCATGCCTGCTCTGTGTCCCAAATGTCACCCTATGGGGCTTTCTGCTTTAAGAACACCCTCAGCTGGGGCTACTTTACGTTGACTGCATTGAAGTTCATCAGAGCATACTCTTTCAAGCATGCACCTTACCATATAACATATTCTTTAGCTTTTACAAGTTTGTAAAGATGGTTGACTGCAAAAATAATCATGTGTCAATACAGCAAAATTAAATTAAGGCACACAGAAGGTTATCAATATTGTATTATATCAGAATTACAGTCCTTTGGAACTGAATGTTTTGCTGCTGGCAGTGCAAGAAAAGCAAAGTTGTGTATTTATTGTTGGGTGCTGAGGGTTCAGTATGAAAATCAATATAATAAAAATTTTCACGGTGTCAAGTTCTTTTTAGTTGTTCCCAAATTATTGGACAGTAAAAAGGCAAAAAATTAGTTTTGTATTTAAAACTGCTTTCCTGAGGTTTACTTCACCTTTCTCGCTATATTTTTCTTTTATCTAAAAATGTAAAATGAATACAAATGCAGTAAGTATTGTATATTAAATACAGAAAATTACCAGCATTGCTTTCTGGTTTTTATGTTTGCAAGTGTTTTTCTTAACATCCTGGGTATTCTAGAAAATCAACAAATGTAGACACAACCAGACACAGAAACGTAAGCACATGCACACACCCCTTCAACCACCTTACCACACACCTTTAGTTTTATAAAAATCTAACCTCATTTGTCTGGTGTCTCATTTCTGAACTATTTTATTGCTTACCTAGGATGAATTCCATTTTAAAAAAATTGAGTGATCATTTTTTCTTTCAAAGGCATAAACTTGTTGCAATCACTGTGAGCGCTGCATGGTTCAGCACTAGTTTGTCTTTACTGAAATCTTTGTTTTGGTTTAGGCAAATTGTGCATTAAGTCAGCTACAATGGCTCTCGGTCACTCAGGAAACGCAGTATTTTCCCCAAATGTTACTTGATCCAAATGTTGCACAAACATGCAGGGTGTTTGTGTATTCTTAAAAATTCTGCTGCTTTCACCTTCCGTCTTTTAAGAATCTGAGCACACTTTATCAACTGACTCTTTTTTCTTGATTGGCTATAAATACGACTAGTAACATTTCTGGGTATGTAGAAATGGTAAAAGTGCGTGTTTTGAGTGAATCACAAACTGACACAACATCAGACTCTAAAACTAGATGTGTATTTTCTGTCTTCACTCCTAACCAACCAAAAAATCCTCATCAAAACAACTCATTTGTTCATGAGGATAAATGATCCTCATTTATCAAATCAGATAAAACTTCAGCTTATTGTAAAGATCATTAAGTGCTCTTTAGAGCAGGATACAAGTAGTTTCTACTAACGAGGCCTCCAATGAGCCACCAGACGAAGGAGTCTAAAAACTGTTAGCTCAAGCATCCAAACAGATTTCAGCTTCTTGATGAAAGCTCTAGACAGAAATGACTGCAAAGCTAACCAGACCCCGAAGCCACAAAGGATTTTATAACTTACATCCAAAACTTTGTACTGCCCCTAGAAAACCTAAGGGCCCATGAAAGTCCTTTACAAAGCATAGTCACATACACTGCAGATGTGATGCAGCATTAAAGAAAAACGGCAGCTACCTTTACATTATGTGACATTCCAAATTAGTCTTTAAGCACATTATAGGATTACGAGCAGCAGTCCAGCCAGGGACAGACACAAAATCAACTGCAGTGAGGCCTGCGGCTGAGCCGAAGTCAGCGTCGTAAACACCCGTATTAGCCATAGCTAATGCATTGTGAAAAAGGGGAAAAAACATGAAAGTCTTTAACAGATTAAGTAAGAGCTACCATACAGATCTGGATACTATCCAGTGCTTCATCTCTGATAGTGCCCAGGGCAAGATACCGCAGAAGAAAATCTAACAGTCCATGGACAATTATGGAACAAATTTTTCACATGGGAGTTTTCTTCCTAGCCCTCATCTGTGAGAAGGTGACTTACCCCCTGCATAAACGTCATAAAGCCCAATTATGGAAGAGAAAATTAAAAACAAAATCCATTAAGCAAAAATACTAAGGACCTTGTAGAAATAAGCACAAATGTTACTCTTCTCATTGTTCACATAAATGTTCTCCTCCTCTTCGCCTCAAAATTATCTAATGACACTAGATGTCACATGCTTATTAGCACCATAGAAACAAATGCTCATTTTAAAAGATTTAAATGTGTTATCTTTGCTATCATTTGCCTGCCATTTACTGGTGCATGGAAAGCAAGATTCAGTGCCTGTATCTTTCCCCGTTTTACACCCATCAGTTGTTGCCTTCTTTTTTTTCCCCTTCAATAAACAAGGTCATCTTTCAGTCTCCTGTCACAAAGAGGTCCTGTCTCTAAGTATTTTCATCCATTTTTAGACATCTGATTTAGCTGGCTGAATTGTCTGGCCAGACTCCCAAGCCTCCTTCACAGCCAGGGAAGAAAAGCTAATGGGAGTCTAATTAAAACACTCCTGCGTGCCCAGCGGAGGACTCCCTCCTCCCCACTGCCTGCACAGAGCGGGAGGGACCCCTCACTCCCGGCCTCCTGCAATGACAAGTCTTTGTATCTCCAGGCACCAGACACCAGCTCATAGCCACCAGAGCCTCACAGTGCAAAGCACTGGACGAATAAACTCACCCCGTTCAAATTTGGTCAGATCATTTCTGAAAAGCAATTCTGTCCTGGCAGACTTGACGCAGCTTAAGGTATCGCCTACGCTGCTGCAGCTGAGCTGAAGCCCATGGAGACCTGCTGTCCTACCACCTTGTCAGCGCAGGGATGGACAGACAGCCGTGCTCCCACCACCTGGGGGCCACCCTTGTGCCACCAAGGGCTGCAGCAGCGCTGGGGACAGCCTGCACGGGTGCAGTGTGGTGGCGTTAGTCACTGAAAACTGGATTGCGTGGGTGTACTCCAAAATGGCCCAAATCAGAAACATGTTCAGGGTGAGGACATCACCATGCTTCACAGAAAAGGTATCATAATGTATTTAGTAATACTCCTAATCTCATTTTGTATATATTTTAATGCAGTTTGTTTCTTCTGTCTTTAACATACTCCTCCAGCATCACAGGCAGCTCAGTGAGAACGTCAGCCTGATGCGTCTCCAAAGCAGCCATCGTCGTTTTAGAACATGCCAACTATTTTCCAAGGAATTAGTTATTGCTTTGTTTATGCACTATCTTGCCATTTTCAACAGTAAATTTTATTTGCAATTGCACAAATTTTACTTGCCATTCTGGTGTAGTCACCGCGTTAGTTTCCTTCCAGTTGCTCACAGCCTGCTCTTGGTTTTACTAAATAGCTTGGTATCACAAATTCCCATGGACTCATCCGTTTTTCCAGCTATTGCTAAATAAGATGTACACAGCAATGCTATTTCAGAAACAAAACTCAGTTGTGCTTTGTATGATTAAAGTATTAATATGTAATTACTTTTCTTCATTTTTACAAAGCTAAAAAACTAACGTGAAGCCATTTTTAGCGGCAACATTTCAAGAAAAGGACTTAAATTCTGAATTAGTAGATCCTGGTAATTCCCAGGCTTCTTTTAGCATTTGCATCAACCTAATGCGATGTTAACCTGGTCAGTATTACAGTGTTCTTTATTTTGCAGTGCAGATAGCTAACGAGTGATGGATATGCACTTTTTTTTTTCTTTTTTTTTTTTTCAAATAGAGTCCCATTTCATTGAATTCTATGCCAGGACAGGCTGCTTTTTCGTCATACCTTAGTCTATGCACCTACTGAAGGAAAAGGAAACGCCGCAGCTCCTCCTGTAACCGACCACTCGATGGATCAAGAGGAGAAAAAACCCTCACAGTGGAACTCTGCCCCCTCCTGGGACGTCTATCCGGAGCCCCCCGAGGGGCCCCGCGCCCCAGGACAGCGGCGCTCCTTCCCCTGTGGCGCCTCCCCTCAGCGCTGCCCTCCGCTCCCCCCGCCAAGGCCGGCCCCGCACCGCCGCGGCCCCGCACCGCCGCCCTCCTCCCCCGCCCCAACCGCCGCCCCGCACTAGCGCTCCCCACCCGCCACCGTCCCTTCCCGCCCTTCCTCTCCCCACCGCTCCGGCCACCGCCTCCCCTCGGCGGAGGGCAGCCGAGGGGGGCCGAGGCGGGGCGCTGACGGCCGCCACCCGCCGGCGGCGGGGCCCCGCTCCGGCCGCGGTGGCGCCGCGGCACCGGCAGGCGGCGCTGCGCGGCCGCCGCCATCGCCGCTCCCCGCAGCTGGGCGGCCGCTCGGGGCCGAGCGGGGCCGGGGCGCCTGCGGCGCGGCTTCCCGGGCGCGGGGAAGGGGCCCTGCGCCGGGCCGAGGCGACGGCGGGCGGGCGGGCGGCGGCGGCGGCACCATGGGGAAGCGGGACAACCGGGTGGTGAGTAAGGCGGGCAGCCCGGCGGGGAGGCGGCGGGGGCCAGGCCGGCGCGGCGGACCTCGCCGGGATCCTCCACGGCCGCGGCGGGCGGGCCCCGGCGGGGAAGCCGCGGGGAGCCGGGCGCCGCCTCAGCCCGGGCAGCCGCAGCGCTGCGGCGGCCTAGGCGGGCCTCTCCGGGCCGCTGCCGTGCTCCGGCCGCCGGTGGGAGGAAGGGGCCGCCGCCCCGCAGCGAGGGCGCGGAGGGCCGCCGGGCCTGCGCCGCGCCGGGCGGGGGGCACCCGAGGGCTGGCAGGTTCCGGGGGGCCGGGCGCGGGGGGCGGCCGGCGGCGGGGCCCCGGGCCGCCGGACAACAAAGGCAAGGGCGGGCCGTGGCCGGCGGGCCCGCCCGGCCGGGCTGGGCGGCCCGGGGAGCGGGGCCTGGGCTGGCGGCCGTCCCGGGTGGGGTGTCCCGCGGAGCGGGCAGGGCCCGCGGCCCCCCGGCAGGACGTCCGGCTGCCTTGTCAAGTCCGGCGGCGGTGGGGACTGGTGCCTGCGTTGTGACCTGCCGAGGGCAGGTGATCGGGGTGCTGGCCTGCTCCTTACAGGGCTGAAGTGCTCCCAGCGGGGGGGCGCAGCGTTTGGTGAAGTAGCCCCGGCCGTCCCTGGGCCGTGGCTCCTCCGACTGGGCGCTCAGCTGTACCTGAGCGATTTGCAACTTAGCTTTACGCAGCGCTCGGCTAACCTCGGGAGCCAGCACTCAGGCGGCCAAAAATGCTCTTCCGCACACCTGATCGCAGAGCCTGATTTTGCGCTGTTATCCACGTTCACCCGTCCTCGTATTTTTCTTTAAACTTTTTTGTAGCAGGTGGGCATTTGCCTTATGCTCGTGTTTCATTTAGGCGTTGTGAATTTACGATTAATGAGGTTTATGATTAAAAACAAGTCATAATATTTTTACTTTTCCCCCCTTTCTTTGTCTCTTTCTAGTATGGGCTATGAGTTCCTACTCAGATCCATTCAGGGAAGTGTCTTTGCTTACCTTGGTGGAATAATGTGTCATAGACATGATGGACATATACATTATACAAATGGATAGCCAAGTCGTTTGATTACTTTATCGAGGCATCAAAATAATGGAGTCTACTGAGAAAGAGTTGACAGTGGTAGACTGCAAGACCCAGCCTGTGCTTGAAATACATCGCTCTCTCGTAATGTTTTGGAGTGTATTTGGGTGTCAGTTTATTTATTCTTAGTTTTCTTTTAATAGGACCTTTGGGATGCACCTACCAATGCCAGCAAATCTTTATATTCCTTTATCAGGTTCATTATGCCATGATGGCTGATAGTACAGACAAGTTATAATGTAGGACCCTTTGCTACTCTTATGTGATCGTAGAGCTTTCTACCTCTTACTTCTTTCCCATGTCCTTTCTTAAATACACTACCATTTTGACTATTTGGAGATGGAAAGTAAATTTGTTTGTTTCACACCTGCAGGACACTTGCGAGGCAGTAAGACTTTGTATTGCTTGCCCAGGGAACCTTAGCTGGCTGAAGGTGCCGTATGCTTTTCATGAGCATGAAAGCTATACAACAAATACCTTTTAATAACTGCTTGAGCAAACTGCCAAAAGAAGGAGATTAATGTGCAGACAAGCACTTCCTTTACTGAGAGTGCGTTTCTGTGCTCTCTCTGGCTAGTGACACACCGTTTGGCAAAGTAGTGTAAATACTTCTAAGAAATGTTTATTGGCAAAGTAATTCTTCATAAATAAACCTGTTTGAAATTATAAGAACATGTTTTAAGACATAAATTTCCGAATCGTGGAATATGGAGCAGTATTCAGTCATTATGTGCTTGCTGCCAGAAAGTTAAAGAAAGCCACTGAACAGCGGAAGATTCCTAGCTAGTTGTCCAGGGTAAGTCTGAGGAAGTAGAAAATCATCGTTTGATGGCTGTAGCCTCTTCTGCAGGTAGAGAGAGAGTTTTGTTGGGGGGCAATGGGGTGTTCATTTCAGGTTAGCTCAGGTAAGAAAGTAGCTCATTTTTATTTAAGGGCAACAAGAAACCTTGGTTTTAGGAATAATAATTATGTAAGGAGGTAGAGCTTTCAGATACAAATTCTTGAATAGTAACCAAAAAGAGTTGACTCACTTTGCTCACTGGAGTAAGCCAAGTCATGAATTACATTTCTGTTGTCTTCTCTAGTGGATCTAGTACATTGAAATTACCTTTGCTTAATGAAAACAGTGTTCAAATGCTGCTTTCCTGTGTTGCTGAAGGAGCTCCTTTTCCACTCGAAGCTGAATTCAAATGCAAAATTTTTACTCATTTGTAGATTTGTAATATAGTAAAATACTAGAGTTAATAATGTGAACATATATCTTGAAGTGCTATAAGTACTTGAGCACACACATCCACCTGGCTACAAAGGAAGGTGCCAAGCTGAGATAAAACTAGTTTAAATTGGTGTACCTCAGGGTTTGCTTGCCCATGTTAGTTAGCCTTTTTGTGTGAATTAAAGCAACAAAGCAAAGCCCCAAGAAATGGCAGCAAATGTCACCCTTAGAGTTGCAAAGTCAACTTAAGTCAAAAAATGGTCCACTGAAAAGAGTCCTCTGATTGCTTCAGTGTGGTCCACTTGATGGACCCTGAGCCAAATGCAGTGTGGGGAGTGCTTCCAGGACTAAAAGTAGCCCCAAGCCACCAGCCTGCTTGCAGTCCAGTCCAGAAACCCAGCATTGCTGCGGCCACTGCTTCTGCGGAAGGGAGGCAGCAGCTGCTGCTTTTAACAGCTTTCACAAATGGTTCCTTACTGTGCATGGTGGTTTGTGAATGCTTACTTTATGGCCTCACAAAAAGCAGTGTCAGACATGTAAGAGCTACACATATGGTTGAATCTTTACTTTAAATCTACAAAATGTTGTACTCTAAAAAAAAAATTATCTCAGATTGGGCAACCAAAGCTAGTCATTGTTTTGACGATTTGATTTTTTTTCTCATCTCCAAATTGTGGACAGTAAGAGCAATGTGTGTCATGTTTTGCAAAAGTAAATTGTGATGTGTTTGGATGGCATAGTGATAAAAGCCCATGAGGTAAAGGGGTACATGTACCTCCCTTTCACATGAGGAAGATATTACTGGCATTAAAAAAAATTGAAGAACTGTTTGCTAGATTAGAGTTTTTCCATTAATTGCTGAGGTAGATTATGGATTCTAAGTTTTAAATCCATCTTTTATAACCTATTACATTTTTAGAGTGAATATGAAGAGGATGCGTGGGTTTGAAGGGTGGAATACCTCATAACACTGGGGCTTTGGGGGCTTTGTATTTTTTTTTCCCCCTTAAAATGGCCCTAAGTCACAGAATTTTCATAAATGCATAATTGTAGCAGAGCACCACCGATTGCTTGGTTTGGTGCTACAGCAAGAAACTTTGTGCAGAATTTGTTGAATCTACTGTCACCGATTTTGAGCAGAACTTCAAAGGCACAAGATCAGTTGTCCCGGAGAGTAAAAGCTGAAAGTTAATTACATTTTCCATATCCCAAGGAAAAATATTTCAGCAGTCATGATACTGTACTCAGTCTGAAAAATCATTGCTCAGGGAGGGGAATTATTGGAAGGAACATGGTCTCTTTGTGGTTGAGTTCTTTCTGCCATAGTATAACTCGAACTGAAAGCACTAACCTGAGTCTTTCTGCCAGACCAAATCAATGTGGTTTAGGTAAATATTTTATCTTTTTAGAAACAAGTCAGAATTATCTTTCAGTGAGTGAGAAGAAGTTTCTGTGAAGAACAAAAAGAACAGATTTTAGTATCAGAGCACAGCTGATGAATTTTGTATTTCTTTTTGTTGTTTCATATTCAAGGCTTATATGAATCCCATAGCTATGGCCAGAGCACGAGGTCCTGCCCAAAATTCGGGACCAACAATACAAGACTACTTGAACAGGCCAAGACCAACATGGTAAGTAGCAATACTTGTCTGCCCTTCTGAGTGAAAGATTTGTTCTCTCCTACTAAGATGACAGAGTTACCTACCTCCCCCACCAGAATACGCATTAATACATTTTGAAAGATTCCTTGTCTCTGGCCAAGGTGTTCTTTTCTAAATATGAATTCAATCTCCTCTTATAAAAACAATAGTATTTAATTTTAAAATGCATATTTCTCATTTGTCTTTAAATGTTTTGGCAACAGTCTCTCAGAAGAGGAAAACGTTGGTCATTTTACCGCTTTCACAAATCCTAATACCTAAAGCCTGCAGATATATTTAATTTTTAAACGAAGTAATCTCTGGAAAAACATTTTGCTGGTATATTCTTAGAACACGGTTTAACCTACCCAACAAAATCATCACTTTGAGATATTATCAACAACTTACTTTATGTTCAGTCCATTTTGCCTCCGCTCATAAGACATTAGAGAACAATTTACCTAATTGCAAAGTTAGCTTTAGATCTTTCAGAGGGATTTAGTTACTGTGCTTAAGTTATTAGGGTTAGGTTACCATATGCATAACATCTAAGACGCTTTCATTCTTCTTTCTGTTGGAAGTTCAGCCAAAGCTAAACTTCAAAAAACCTGCAAAAAGTTAGGCACTGAAGAAGGTATTTTTAATTTGAAAAATAAAGTAATTGTGATCTGTCATCCTTTTTATGTAGGGAAGAAGTGAAAGAGCAACTAGAAAAGAAAAAGAAAGGATCCAGGGCTTTGGCTGAATTTGAAGAAAAGATGAATGAGGTTGGTAATGTTACTAGTAGGTTAAAACTCGGTTCTTCTTACCTTATGTGCTGCTTTTCCTCCATTATTGTTAGCAGCACCAAGTGCCCATAGTATTTCACTTGGCTCAAGCTTTGAATGAGTAAATGTCTTGTTTCATTTGTATCAGATGTTAAGGTTGCCCCTTAATCAATTAAGAGCTACTCTTAATTCAGAGAAACACTGTATAAAGTTTTGAAAATTGCTGCTGAATAAAACTTTTCATGAATGTAAGTATAGTTATACAAATGCATACATTTATGTTAATAAATGAAACTTCTGTATTTTCCAGTATGATAAACTAACGTCTGTTGTGCTAATCTTCACTTGTCTAAGGTCACACAATCCAAATATATTGGAAAGAGGTGTATTGCTGGAAACAGACGTCTTTGGCAAGGAATGTACATGTAATACTGATACAGGAGAAGGCACAAAGAATGGCCTTCAATATACAGATAGGACTATAAAGCACTTCTTTCTCTCTCATCCTAAGCTGATTACATTCTATGCTGGTTCCCTACTATAAATGCAGCTGTTCTGATGCTTGTGTTCAGTACCTACACCGTGCTGATCTCCAGTAGGAAAGTTTCACGTATAACTCCCGTTGTATACGTAGGAAGAAATCAGTATACAATGAATTTAACTGTTCCTTCCTGGGTTCTGGTATCTTGGCATAAGCTTCAAGCAGTAGTCTTCATCATTGTGTGCAAGTTTCTGTTGAAGTAGATTATGCTCCTCCTCTGTTACTGGAAGGGCATAGTACCTCTGCTATATCTTTTTGCCTAAGAAGTTATACCAGTATTTGGAGGGTGTCACGGTTTTAGCTGGGATAGTTGATTTTCTTCACTGTAGCTAGCATAGTGCTGTGTTTTAGACTTGGTATGTAAATAATGTTGATAACACCCTGGTGTTTTAGTTGTTGCTGGGTAGTGTTTACACTAGTCAAGGACTTTCTAGCTTCCCATGCTCTGCCAGGTGCACAAGAAGCCGGGAGGGGAGGGGATACAACCAGGAGAGCTGATTTGAATTGGCCAGAGGGTATTCCATATCATGTGACATCATGCCCAGTATATTAACTGGGGGAAATTGGCCGGGGGGGGGCAGCGATCGCGGCTCGGGGACCGGCAGCGTTGGTCGGCGGGTGGTGAGCGGTTGCAGCACTTGTTGTTTAGTTTTGGTTTTTTTGTTTTTTTTTTCCTCTTCTTCCAGTGTTTCATCTCTCTCTCGCTCATTATTTTCCTTTTCATTATATTAGTATTATTGCTGTTTTATTCTAATTATTAAACTGTTCTTATCTCAACCCACGAGTTTTCTTACTTTGGCCCTTCCAGTTCTCTCCCCCATCCCACAAGGGTGGGGGAGTGAGCGAGCGGCTGTGTGGTGCTTGGTTGCTGACCGGGGCTAAACCACAACAGAGGGTCATGGGGTCCTATTCTGAGAGGATCATTTGTTCTGTGCTCTGTGAGTTTTAGCTTGGTGAGTTTGGTTTAGTGTTTTGTCATATTCCTTTCCTGCTGTTATCTTTGCTTTATTGTGAAATACTTGAAACTGGCATGGATAGAAGATAACAGCCTTTCAGTATGGCAGACGGGTAGGAAGGAATGCAGGGAATCATGAAATGGCCACAAGTTCTTCCTAAAGCTCCTAAGAACAAAACTGTGAACGGTTGAAAAGATTATAAGTCTCTGAATAAGGTGCTCTCTCGCCTATATTACTGACAGATGTTGTGCTTTTTTGTTTAAAACATAACACTAGCACAGTCTTAAAATAATTTAAAGAGAATGCCTGCCAAATAAAGCACAGGCTGTTGTTAGAGACCCCTCAGGTAGCTCTGGGTATCTGGTGTATCACTTTGATACACAACCTGCTGCAGTACTGCAGAGATGCTACCTTGGACCATGGAAACACATTAGGCACAGCACTGTGTCCTGGCTAATCCGCCATGTCTCTCAGCAGCATTTTTCAGCTAATTGACAGTATGCTGACTTGGGGATCTGTGTATCATGTTGCATTGCACAGGTATAATCTTACTTAATTCCTGATATTTCTGTCCCTTCAGCACAATATGTGGATTATCGTTGTTTTGCCAAAACAATACCAATACAGCTTCATTGTGAGGAAAGGGGGGATCAGAATAATAACAATGAAGAAGGAAGCACATGATGTGTCTGACACAAGAAGCAGGAATAGCGCAGATTGAAGCTAGCAGCCTTTCAGTCTGATAGGAGCAGGTTGGATGTTTCAGAGCTCTTGAAGGGGGAATTTTAGGTAGAGCTAGATACCTTGTGAGGGATTGAAAAGGAGGAATGAGAGTTTATTTATCCATGCAGTGTGCTTGGCCTAACAAAAATAAGAGCGTTTCTATGAAGATGTGTATAATAATTTAGTATTCTAATCATTATTGACACTGACAAGGCCCAGAAGAGACACTAGAGACACTGATACATTGAAGAAGGGCCAGGAGAATTTGTCTTGAAGTTTTGCTTCAGGTGTCTTAAAACTAAGACAAAATAGCAATTTTTCTGATAGGGTGCCCTGGCTTTCTAAAGTGCTCTAGCAAGAACACTGTGATACAAAAGCAAAAATACCATAATTGATGACCTTCAGGAAAAAAGACAGTCTCTTAAATCCAAATAACTTGGACATTAAGGTGTGAACTAACAGGGTATTGCCATGATTATTAATCTTCCGTAAAATCAAATGCATTATAGCCTTGGTTAACATTATATGTTGTTTATTTTCTGTGGGTTTTGTGAAAATTATAATGTCTGGTAGAGCACAGGATTTTGAAAAAGTTCTCTTAAAAAAAGCTGTTTGAAAATGACCCTTATGTCACTGTTTCTGTTTGGTTTTGTTTTCAGAATTGGAGGAAAGAACTGGAAAAACACAGGGAGAAATTACTGGGTGGAAATGAGAGTTCCTCCAAAAAGAAAGAGGTAAGTTATTTTCAGTTTCATACAGTCTATGTTTGGAACTGGATTTATCATCAATGCTGCCAATACAGAATGTCATAAATACACGTTAAAAGCCAGCATCAGTGTACATAAACCTAAATGCATGACAAAAGAACATGATGCCAAAGTAATGTTTGTTGTATTCTATTTTTAAGAAAAAGAAAAAGGAAAAGGAAAAGAAGAAACCTAATAGGGTGAGCAAAATTTTCAGTTTTCTGAGCTTTTTTGCTTTGGAGTTGTTCCTATTTGTCATTTAAGTTCTCTTGGAAAGAGAGAGTATAGCTGTAATTTTGAATTTATCTGTTAAATTAACTGATTTTTATTTGAGAGGGTTGGAGTACATTCTATACAAGGAGAATTTTATTTCTGCTTAAAAGGAGGAAAAGAGAGTTAACATTTTTCATTTAATGATATCTATTTAAAAGTTACTTTTTACAGTTTTATTTAAGAAAATCTATGTAAGACCAGCTTCTTGAAAGTAAAATTCCATTGATAATACTTTGCAAATGAAGAAATTTTAAAGAGATTGTTTGGATGGACTTTTGACTATTTGCCAGACAAAATGCTGCATCTCACAAGCTTCACTTTTTGTTGTGTTTGGTCAAGTTGTCTTCATCTTCCTCTTCTTCATCAAGCTCTGATTCTTCCAGCAGTTCATCTGATTCAGAAGATGAGGTAAGAACTACATTATTAGAATCTAACATGTTTTGTTCATGAGACTTATTTAACACAGATTTTGGTAGTATATTTTAGAATATTGTTTGAAGGCTTAGTTTGCATAAAATTATTTAAATTTTATGCATTTGGTACATATAATAAAGTTGTGAATTTTAGATATGTATTTGTTCAAGAATTTCGTGATGAAATTAACACTATAAATTTTGGGTGGCTGGCTTGTACACTGGATCCATTTCTGTTTCAACATAGAATTGTATGCTTTTTCAATAGAATCCCCCGTCTAATCATAAAAATGCAAATATACAATTTTTACTCTTTAGCAAAAATCTTTGTTACAGATAATCAGATTCTACAGCACACATCTAAATAATAAACAGAATGTAGAGAACCTGGATTTTCCACCAGTTTACATTTTTCGAATGCAGCAGAGTTATGAAGGTCCTCCACTAAAACGATCAGTTGTAGTGTGCTTTATTCCTCAAGAGAACACGATAACATGTAGGAATTCGGTGTTCCCTATTCTTTACATTTAATGTAGGTCTTTAATTCTAGTGAGAATAAATTCAGGGTTGTGTTTCTCTTTTTTCCTGCGATATTTGTGGATAGGATAAAAAGCAAGGGAAGAAAAGAAGGAAAAAGAAATATCGCTCCTCACGGAAATCTTCAGCAAGCTCAACTTCTGAATCTGAGTCAGACAGCAAGGTAAATATGCAGATGGGTTACCCTTAGCAGGGTTTCTTGATCTGTGTTATAAAGCCATAAACATATCTGACTTTTGCATATCAGTATTTTTTTTTCTTCCAAATTTAAAGCCATGCATTCTTATTGTACCTGAGCTGCGCTTGTATCTTCCAGATGCAATCAGGAATCTACCTCCACTGGCCACAATGCCTGGCAGAAATCATTTGATCTTTAGAATATGAACATGCTTTATAACAGCACTTTTTAGCTATTTTTCTGAATTCAGACATATGCAGCATTTTACTGCTCAAATGTTTACTTTTAATACTACATTAACACTTAAAAAAGTAAAATGTTCTGTGAAATTCTTGTGAATATGCTCTTTAATTGAACACCACCTGTGACAGATATTGCAGGATAACAGTGGCCAGAATATTGCCTTTCGGAATATCTGTGGACTGAGTAGTTTCCTGTTGGAGAACTGAGCCTTTCCCAAATGCATATTAAATTGAGGGTGTCTCTTTCCTTTTCTGAAGGCTTACTGGATGAAGAAAACAGTGGAGAAGATAGATGAGGCAATCTGTTCTGTTCTGTTAGCATTTTTCTGTGTTATAGTCAATAGTAACTGTACTTCTTGCCTGAAAATAATACAGCGAGCTGTTAAGATTCTATGTGTAGACTTTATCGCAGGCTTTCACTGGAATGCCTAATTCAGTGTGGTATAAATTGTGATGAATCACTGTTTGCATACACCCATTAATTTGTGCTAATGGGAGTTTGAAAACTTTTGCTACATAAAGGGACACAGAGATACCCTTACTGCTGAAATTGGAAGGCAGAAAACTCTGTGGAAGTATCTGCTTAACCCCTGCCTGATCGGCAGAGGCGGGCATGGATAGAGAACAAAGACTCCAGGCTCTTATATGTTAGACATGTTATATGTGGTTACAGTAGTGATAGCTGGTATCCTATCCAGAGGCTCTCTACGGGTACTGCAAGTACTGTCTTACCTGATTCCATACAGATTTTTTCACATTGCTGGTTCAGGAAATTAGCAGCTGCACCGAAATTATGGCTGTTTCATATTTTTCCTGTTAACTGCAAGGTTGAAAGAACAACTTTGAAGAATGACCTTCAATAGACCGAAAACGACAATGGGTCAGATTGCTTCTGGGATTTCTGCCTTTTCCCTGAAATATTTTTGTCATGATTTATGTTTTTCTTTCTATTTAGGACAGCACAAAAAAGAAAAGGTCAAAGGAAGATTATGAAAAAGAGAAGGTATTTTTTCTCTTGAAATACTTCCATCAGAACTGCATTTTACATACATAAAGGAGTGCTCTCTCTTTTTCTCTCTCCCCCCCCCTTTTTTTTTAATTCAGATATTGAATGCCTCAATTTACACCTATGGAAATTTTCTGTCAGAAATTTTCTGTCAGAAGGTATTCAGAAACCCTGATTTGAGGTAGACTTTTAGTTGGGTTCAGCTCCTGTTTTAATAATTGTTGTTAGTGGAAACTGCTGGATCTGTTTTTGCTATGAAGGTAAATGAAAAAAAGTATCTAATCTGCTGTAGTAGATCAGCTGCATTCTAGTGTTTTGGGTTTTATCTTGAGCAGTCACATTGAGCTAAAAATATGTGTGATGATATTTCAGTGGCATGCCCAGTAGGATACTGGCTTGTTACTGTAAATTAAGGAACATCAAGCAGAGGATATATTTGTCGAAATATAGTCATAATTATAGATACTGTACTTACAACGGCTTTGAAAAATTCCAGAGAAAAATGTAATACCTTAAGAAAAATTGCCTTATTCTGTCTTTTTTCTCTGAGCATGAAAACCCTCTCTACTTCCCACCACCTCACCATTTTGTACGTCTCAGGACTTTCTTCCTTGTTATGATTAATGCAAATAATCTTGTTTACTTAAATTTTAGTTATCTCTACGCTCTGTGTAATCTAAAAATGCTTTCAGAGTCCACCCCAGTCTTTCTCTCCAGTTACCTTTCTCATCACATCGGCCTCTACTACTAGAGTCAACAGTATTGACTTTTGTGCAGTGGAGAATTTGTACATCCGGCAAATATGTTGATTTTTTTTCCTCACTCCTGCTTCCATTTCTCAGAGTTTCCATTTCCCACCAACTCCTTTCAACTTTGAGTAGCTTCTCTTCAAAGACCAAATGTCTACCATAGCCCCCATTGTGGTTTAACCCCAGCTGGCAGCTAAGCCCCACACAGCCGCTCGCCCACTTCCCTGTGGTGGGATGGGGGAGAGAATCAGAAGAGTAAAAGTGAGAAAACCCATGGGTTGAGATAAAGACAGTTTAATAAGTAAAGCGAAAGCCACGCCCACAAGCAAAGCAAAACAAGGAATTCATTCATTACTTCCTGTCGGCAGGTAGGTGTTCAGCCATCTCCAGGAAAGCAGGGCTCCATCATGCATACCGGTGACTTGGGAAGACAAATACCATCATTCTGAACGTCCTTCCTTCCTTCTTCTTCCCCCAGGTTTTTATTGCTGAGCACAACATCATACGGTGTGGGATATCCCTTTGGTCAGTTGGGGTCAGCTGTCCCAGCCCTGTCCCCTCCCGACTTCTTGTGCACCCCCAGTCCACTCCCTGGTGGGGTGGGGGGAGAGGCAGAAAAGGCCTTGACTCTGTGTAAGCACTGCTCAGCGGTAACTAAACCATCCCTGTGTTATCAACACTGTTTTCAGCACAAATCTAAAACATAGCCCCATACCATCTACTAAGGAGAAAATTAACTCTGTCCCAGCCAAAACCAGCACACCCCTTATTCTTGGTTAAGCTGTAATGCTACTTTCACACATCTTCTGAAAGCAAAGGGCATTTGGGGACTAGAGGTCTTACCCTATCTGAAAACAACCTGTCTTTCAAATGGGCTGCATCATGTGCACTTTTCATGAGTACTTTTGGTAAAGGATTGAGGTACGTATGATAGACTAAATAGCACAGCTGAGGTGTGTGATCCCACCTTGCCAAAAGATGATCAGCAAGGATTTTTTTTCAGTTTCTGGCCTTCGAAATTCAATGGAAGAAAGTAGCTTCAGTCTTATGAACACGTTGCCTGGTCCATAGCAGAGGGGTCGGGAAGTAGGTCATCAGAGCAATCTCATGCAGCATCAAAATTTTAAAAATAATAAAAAAAAAAGACCGTCCTTTAAAAATACTGAGATTATGTATGAAGTGTTGAAATGCAGTTGGCAGGGTCAGCTTGTCATGGTTGGACACAAATACAGAGGATCTTTTCCTTTTAAATTCATCAACAAAGCAAGAGTCTGAAGCTGCAGTGTTTGTATGCGCATATTGAGACATCTTCATTTACTCAGTAGTATTTAAAAGTGGTGAAACACTTTCAAATGCTTTCTCCTTCATGTGTTATTATTTAAAATAAGAGACTATAATGTAGTATTATTCCTGTCACTTTTGGAAGGCAGCTGTATCTTGGTAACAAGAGAAAGGAATATACAAGAAAAGATTATTTCCACTAAAAGCATTTTAACAGTTGATAAGGTAATTTGTTAATGATGAGTACTTAGTTTAATGTCAGCAATATTTAAAAATATTTCACAACTTAGAAATAATATTTCAATCTAAGTTTTAAGCAAAAGTTTTATAAAATTTGAAAGGCCTGACTGTACTCACAAATATATTACTTTGTGTAGGAAGGCAAAAATCACCGCAGGAAAAGGAAGAAAGCCGATCGTGGTGATGGACCTTTATCATCAGAATCCTTATCAGAATCGGATCACACAGAGGAGGTCAGCGTGAAACCTGAATTTCAGACGTTATAATGCTTTTAGCTTACTTATTCGCACGAGTGAATGAACAAACTAGCTTAGATTTAATACATTATTGAAACTGCTCTGCTCTCTACAGCTGAATTTAAGTGCAGCGCATTCATAGTTGTTTGTATTATTCTCTTTAATAAAAACTTCTGGTAAGAATTGTTTAGTACAGTTCCTATCACCTACAAGTCATTTTGAATTAATTTTCTTGAAAATTTTCAACTTTTTATAGGTATTTTAGAGCTCAATGAAATGAGGCTAAGTGATTGGTGTGGTGTCCTTCACAAGATTTCTCTCTGATGTTTGTGAATAGATTGGCAGATTTCAAGATGGCTAAAATTTTTTGGCTCCCTTTTCCAGTGAATTAAAAAACTTTTGGACGTAATAATCCTACTCTCACCCTTGTGTATATCTACTTTGAGGATTTGTATTCTTGTAGGATTACAGAGTTTGGGAAGGTTCCAGTGTGTTGCATTTTTTCATTAAGAATTTTTGCCACATTATTAGCTTAGTAATTTTATATTTCTGCTGTTTCTTGTTCTGCTGTGCATTAAGAGCAGAGCGTGTTCCCAAATCAGATGTTTATAGGATAATGCATATTCTAGAATACAGCACAGGTAATCTGTGTTTCTTCATGGCTTATTGTTCAGTGTGTTCTACCGCTGTTGTGCCATCATTCATTTACATGCAACAAAACCTCAACATTTTATTTAAAACAGCGTTTCCAAAGCTGCTCTCCCATTGCATTTAATTTTTTTTTTTAGGTGCAAGCAAAAAAGAAGAAAAACAACGAGGAAAAAGAGAAAACAGCAAGTATCCTTCTTACTCATATTGTAGTTTTAGGATATAAATACTCTGTACTTGGTTAATTTCGAATTTCACATTCTTCAGTAATAAAAATGTTTGATAGCAGAAGTCTACTGTCACAAGAATCTTAATTAAGAATTTTTCTCTACCTACTGAAGTCAGTTTTTCAATTGTTGAATTAAAGGAAGAATTTGTCACTATAGATATTTGTCACTATATAGATACATATGATTTGAGATTTATATAAGTTTAACACTTACTGTAGCATATCTTTTACTCTGTATCAACCTACTAGAACTACTAAGATCTGTATGGTATTGGGTAGGGTAGCAGTCTGCCACACAGACATCAGTGCTGTTGCCTTGTTAGTGTTGTGTGTGATTCTTCCTTGATAAGCCCCCTCTACCAGACCATGAAAAGCGCCTTAGGACGTAATCACTGCAACATATATACTAATACAGTTCTTCCCCCAACGACATAAGAAGCTGTCAGCAACCTGTTGCTCTTCTGAATTTTGTTGATTTGTTTCTCTTGGTACAAGTGAGAGAAAGGTTCAGCAGTGATTTATATAGAACTCAGATTCATCACATGTACCTGAGGCTCCTCAGTTAGGAGTGTAGTGATCTTGAGATACAAAATGGCCACTCGAGGTGTATCTTTCTGTCTCCCCTATCAGTGTTAGACATCTCTGTCCAGATGAGCTATCTCAAGGTACTCATCTAGTAGGGAGAGCTTACATTAGTTACCTAAAAATGCAAACATAGGAGTATCAGTGATACTCAATGCACATTTTCCATGAACTTGTTTGTTTTTTCATAATCATATAAGCTGTTTGCCCTAACATTCCTAGTGACTGATTGTGGGGTTTTTCTTGGAAGAATTGTGTGTGTAAGTAATATGTATAAAACAAAGCTTTTATACCAAGATTGTCTTGTCTACATAGTGCCACACTCAGGAACTCCAGTTGAAATTCTGCTTGCAAAAAGACAAGATTATGTCTCCCAGTTTCTCTGTTACAGTGATCAGGATAATAACTTCAGGACTGAATCCAGTAGGGTTAATTGAGTCTATTCATATTTACAATTGAGATCAGAATCGTTTTATTTTAAACAAGGTGCAAGTGCTGGAGATTCTAGCCAAGTGTAGTTAAACTATTTAATTTTGCACAGTAAATATAAGCACTTACTTTAAAATATATAAACATCCTAGTTATTCCCACATATACAAGATGTCACTGCTTGTTAAAGCACATCCTTATTACTTTCTCGGAAACCCATAAAGCACTGAAATTCATTTAAAAGATTAGGAAATGTAATAGTGACAGTGATGAGAGATGTGAAATAGCCAGACCATGATGGAGATAAATTGAAGGCTGCTCATAATAGTGCAAGTACTGGGTAAAATATGAATTTTCTTTTTGTGATTTCTCAATAGGCTTTTACAGAAATCTCTTTTGAAATGTCTTTTGTAAAGATATCCTTTCCGTGCTCTCATTTTGCGTTAGCAGAATTTAATAGATGGCAATTTTATTATACAATAACTTCCATTTAATTTTTTTTTCAGGATAAAACAAAAAAAAGAAAGAAGCACAAGAAACATGGTAAAAAGAAGAAAAAGAAGATTGCTGGTTCAAATTCGGATTCGGAGTAATATTTTAAAAAAAACAAGACTATCAACAGAAGTGCAATGACTAAAGGAAACTTAAACTGTGAAATAACAGCAACCTTTACCAAACTGCATGAGTTTTCCTGTGTTTTAGAAATTTTCCTAATCTCTCAGTAGCCAGCCAGATGCAGCTGTGCTGGGAAAGACCATTGTTATTGCCTGCTGCTTAATACATGAGGTACAACTTTTATAAAATTCCAGTAAGCAATGTTAGATGTTTGAAACAATATGAGATGGTAGTCCAGCTGAGGTGTAAAATATTGGAAAATGAGTTAAATTTTTTAGATAGTAAAAGTAGTCTTTTAAAGCATTAGTAATAGTCTTTATCTGTAAATCAGGACGAATAAAATCCCAAGTTCATCCTGCAGGTTAATATTATACATAAACTATTACAAGCTGGTGTCTGCTAATGGCATTTATGAAATGGGAAAATAATGATAACATTTAAAATGCTGCCTTTGTAGAAATGTTTATCATCTGCCCCATTACCATCTACATGCTTATGAGAAAGGGAATGCTACCGTTTTGGCTAACTGATAGGGTGCCTTGGCCTTTGATTCTTGCAAATCTCTGCTATTTTTAATCCATGCAGCATCTCTGATTCTAGGGAAGCCAGAACTATTGTCAGCAGGCTTTTCCTGAATAAGCAGTTCTGCGCTTCTAAGCATGTGCTTCTGCATTAAGCAAGAGCAATGACATTTTGCAGTATAACTGACATTCAAAACCTGAAGATTTTACCTCTGCTTCTTTGAAATGGCGATAGATCTTTGCTAGTAAATATGCGTATTTCATTTAATGTAATTTTGGTTTAGTTGAACACTTCTTGCAAACACTGGTAGCTTTCTTTGCATTATCCTTAGAATTGTTTTGCATGATTTGTACCATTTTTAAATTAACGAAATGCAGGTAATCATTTGTTGTAACCAGTTCTATGAATTATGTTCCACATGCAGAGTTCCATGTATGTGTTTAGTTATTCTTATAGTTAAGTTCATTGCTGTGTTTAAGTGCACACTTGCTGAAGATATTTAGCATGTAAAAAGCAGGGTTTTGATACCTTAACAGCTTCATATTGAAGCTGATTTTACTCTTAAGCAAGTTCAGTGGCAGACCTGTTACGTGATGTGTCTTGTTAGATAAAAAAAAAACTACTGCCGGAATCTCATTAAAGATACTGTTTAAACAGTTTGTATTTATATTTTTGTACTTGAGGGCTACGGAATGTTGACCTAAACCATAAAGCTGTTTTACTTTAAATTAGTTGCTTTAGAAATTGAAAAAAAGCTTTTATAAATTAAATGTGCACGCAAGAAAACACAAGCAACCATTCAATTTTAGTTTTTACATGAAATTCTCATTACATTTTCCATTGAAATACCCATTGCTGGGCCTCCTGTTAGCCTTTAAAAACTGCCCGTCCATCTTGAGGGTCAGCAATCGATTAAACTCTTGAACCACCTCTTCTTTCATTGCGCGGGTGCTAACTTAGAACTTACCTCTGTTGCATACAGCTGTTTCAAATATTGTATTGCCAAGAATTTCAAGACCTTTAAGACCTTGATTATTAGTCTGCAAACCATAACTAAAAACTGGGGGGGAAAGATTATTTCCTATTGCCATTCTACAGAGAAATTGACTTCAAGTTAAGTTCTTGGGAAAACAGAACCACTGAGTTGCAGCAATGTCCCTCTAACCCATAGTAAGAATATTTTGATCAAAAATTTAATCTGTTGGGCTTGATGTTACCAATTCTAGACACTGTTTTGTCAGTGAGGTTAAAATAAAGGCGAGATGCAGTGTACAGCAGGGTTTTGTTTTGGGGTTTGTGTTTGGTTTTGTTGGGATTGTTTTCTTTTTAAGTTGTTGCGTTGCAGTTTTGGTAAAAGAACTTGTAATGAACCATAGCATAAATGCTCTGTCCTGTGTGATGCCTTATTTGACTTTTACGCAACTACCTGCAACAGAAAGAAATAAAAATGGAAATGAGAGCCCCAGTCTTCCAAATACATAAGCTGATATGTCATTTTAATTGTCTGAATATAACTATTTGTTCTGGTCAGCTGTGTGCTTCACATGCTGCAGTCGTGCCTTGGAAGGGGTGTAGCTGCTCAAGGGGCTTTGCTAGTTCACAGCGAAGCTGCTTTAATACTGACGGTGTAACATTTCCATTTCCAATACGTTAACAAATACGCCACGACTCCTCTTGCATCCGTTTTTTCTTGTGAGGGAAGAGTAAAATCTGGCCACAGCCCTTCAGCTTTCCCGAGTTGGACAGGCTGAGTACGGTAGGTGGGTTTCAGGTGCCACCAGGCAACCTACAGGCGTCTTCCACATTTGAGCAGTGGGACAAAGTAGAAAGTGGGCAGTGTGGGAATAAAAGTATTTTAACAGACTTCTGTCTTCCGACAGCAGATGAACAAACAGTATGGTACGTAGCATTTAATTTTTAGCTCTTCTTTCCAGAAACATTTTTAGAAGTTTGACATTCAGTTATTTTCTTTGATACAACTGCTCCGTTTTTAATGTATGATAAAAATTTCTCTTCGTTGTGCCTATATATATATGTATGTATGTATGTATGACCTGCCAGTGTCACCAAGCGGCACAGTCTGGCCGTCGCCACCCGGCCCTCCCGCCTGCGTTGCCAGGGCAGCGGCAGGGAACGGCAGGGCCGCCGCCATGAGCAGGAAGAGGCAGCAGCAGCAGCTAGTGGACTCTCTGGGCCGATCTGCCAAGCACTGTGAGTGAGCGAGTGAGGCTGGGGGCGATCCGCCATGCGCTGTGAGTGAGTGGGTGAGGCTGGGGGCCGCATGCTCCCCCACCCCACCATGGCACACGGCCCCCGCGCCCACTGTGCCTTCGCCGCGCCCGAGGGGTGTCCGCTGCTCCCGGCTGCCTCCCCTTGTCCCCTGTGCTTATTCCGTGGCCCTGTTCACCACCACCCCCGCAAGAAGGGGGTCACCTCCCACCACCCCTTAGAACAGTGGGTACGGGGCAGGGGGGTGTGGGGCAATTGGTTAACACCTGAGGTGTCCGGGCCCCGTAGCTTCCCTGCACCTGGTATGTGTTTTTGCCAAGTTAAGTTATAAAATGTGTTCGCTTGTTTTTTAACTGGGCAAGTTAATAAAAGCGAAGTGGAGTGTCTGATCAAGCTCTTCAACACACTGGTGGCCGAGTCCAGCAACCGGTTTGCTGCGGTTGGCTTTGACCGTAACATGTTCAGAGACACTCTGCACAGCGCGTTTGGCATGACGGATGACATGATCATGGACAGAGGTGAGACTGATAGGTGTAAAAAGACATAAGATTTTAGTTTTACGTTGTTGACCCTATGAGCATGCCTAGACAAAGTAGTGCCACTTCATCCTTGTAAGGACTGCAAAGCAGGAGTTATGCTCAGGACCTGCTGCGTAAAGGGTATCTTTTTTTTCTTTATGCAGAATAGTTTTCCTCTAGTTCAGGATAGCCCGTGCTCTTGTACGAGTAAGACCAGCCAGAGAGGCAGTTGTAGGGCTATCCTGTTTCTGTCCGGTCACTGTAGTGTCATGACAGAAGAGGGCAGCATGGTGTCACTTTCCTCTTTTCTCCGGTGGTTCCACCAGGAGCTGCAGTCACGGCTGCTGGTGGACAGCTGTCTCGGGCTTGGAGGTCCCAGAAAGGCCTTCTGTTCGAGTGGGTAACTTCTGGAATAGAGGTACTGTGAACAGCACTGAAGGGACTAGGCAGTCAATACAGGGAGATGAGAGTCAAACAACCCCTTGAAAATACAGTGATTTCACAGATAAACATGAAAGCCACATTCACAGTTACTATGAAAGCCGCAGGAATGATCTCTGATGTACAGGTGTCTAGAGGAGGCATGAGGCTGCCATTCTTTTCAGTCTCAGGCCACCAAGAGCCACCCCTTGGTTTAACTTTACCCCTGCTGCTAGGGAACGGGAGATTTAAATGCCATTTTATGCAACAAGTCGAGTGTGTCTTAGAAAATGCCTTACATGGACACATTCTTAAAAATTATTTTAATGCTTACGTACAAGGGGATTGATTTCAGTTGCAAAAGCAAAGCTATTGTTTTGCAATTCCAAAATGCTTGGCTCTGCATGTAGAGATGTTCCTGTAGCCAACTTACTAATTAACATTCTAAACTATGAATTAGTAATGTTAGTTGATGCTTTGAATTATATTTTAGATTTGAAGTACTATATTACAGGCTGTATGAATAGTGAAGCTGCAAGACTGAAAGTTTCTTATTTCAGGGAAGGGAGAAGAAAAAATATCCTGGTACATAAAAGACAGGAGAAGGTTATTTTTCTTTGTATATTTAGAATATTTATGTATTGATTCTAGTGTTACTTTCTCCAAGATTTGCTGAGACAAAAGCTAGTAATTAAAATCCTCGTCTACATGCAAATATGCATTAGGTTAAGGGTTATTGGTTTATTTAGTTTATGTCTGCATGGAAGCATACTTCCTGTAGTTGTTTAAGTCAGGAAAGCAACAGATGAAACAAAATGTGTTATCTCAGCGGGATGAGGAGTGGAAGATCAGTAGACTGAGGGGCAAAATCCCCTTTGTTGTTATGGCTTAGGAAGATTCAGGAAGGGTAATCATACCTTGATGAAAGCAGAGAAACATCTTTAGAGAAAACTTTTTTGTATTTTCATTGAATTTAAGAAAATATTCATTTGTGTTTCCCTATTATATACACATAAAATGCATCTAATATACTTCTCAGTGTTCCGCACTTTTGATAGAGACAACGATAGCTGCATCAGTGTGGTGGAATGGGTGGAAGGCTTATCAGTGTTTCTTCGGGGGACATTGGAAGAAAAGATTAAATGTAAGGTTTATCTGCATGCCACTATTTAGTAGCAGTCATGAAATTTATGACTATTAAATTATACATTGCTTTTTTATAATTTAGTAGTTATGAAGTATTTGGTAATTGAGTTTTCTTCTGTGTAGTTTAATGCAATGAAACTGAATACCGAATGGCATCTCTGAGACGGAGATTATTCTGTGTAAACTGCTGTTATCATAGCTGCCACCTTACTGCTGACAAAGAAAAACTAGCTTTTGAACTGAAGCTTGTTTTACAGTATACAGGTTTTTTGACAGAATATATGTTTTTGTATTCACACACAAAATTACAAAGAAGCAGATGTAGCTCTAGCGTGATTTTGGCTGAATAACAGTCTCAAACCAACCAAGACCTGTGCCAACATTCATTTACTGGCACAATGGGAACAAAGCAGCAGTTGCATTAATTCTAGCAGTTCTTCAGCCTGGAAGCATAGATGGAAAATCTGAGTCTATTTGTAAGATGGTCATGAGAACCTCTGCAGTAATGATGGAGAAAGATGGGAGAGAAAAAATAGCAACACCAGAATTTTAAGATGCAGGAAAAAAAGAAAAAAAAGTGGGTGAGGGATAGGGTGGGGGGAAAGTAAAATAGAGAAAGGAGAGTGACAGCATGTTGTTTCCATAGTTCCCAGTTTCCAGCGTCAGCCATCCTTAATGCCCTATATAAATTTATCATAAAGCATTGCATTGGAAGGTGGCCTGGGATGTAATTCAGTACATCAGTACAATCACAAGCCGTAAAATATGCAGCCCTGCTGTAAGCACTATAGAATATACTAGTGATATATACTGGTGATATACAGTGTTGTCTGTCATAAATGTATTTCAGTACAATTTTTCATTGTAGGCTTAGTCTTTGGCAGGAAAAAACCTCTTGTGTTCCAAAACTGGAAGATTTTTGTTTGCTTGTTTAAATAAGTTTTGTGAAGGAGAGTACAGTTTATTATGGTCCTAGATTTCTGTTTCCAGGGAGGTAGAAACAATTAGAAGGTAAATTAGGCAGATACTCATACCTAAAATACTCCGTTACAGAGGTTTTCTTTTTGCATTAAGGGATACTTAAGTTGTTTTTTCCATGCTAGTACAGCTCACTCTTCTTTTTCCTCTACTCTTCTAAATCAGCTTCTGAAATAACCAGGATGTGTTTTGTAGGTGCAAAGCCCTTCTGATATAGGCAGCTGGTCCCCACCATGGGAAACTGGACTTCTAAACCAGAACCTTGTTTATACTCTAAATAGACAATTTTGGAGAAGTTAAGATCTGTAAGTTACTATGGACTCTGTGAACTGAAGATTATTTAGTTGAGCAGAAAGAGATTTTAACTATGAAGGGTAAATAGGCAATAATTGACTAGTATATGTACCAAATGTGATATATATATTTCATATACAAATATTCTGTATGGTAAATGTGGCTCAATAGATATGCTGTACAACATACAATTTGCACTTTCTGTGTATATGTAACAGACAGCTTTAATGATGTGTGATATAGCTTGCATGAACTTTAAATTGATTTATCTTTCAAAAAGACTGTTTTGAGATTTATGACCTGAATGGTGATGGATACATTTCAAGAGAGGAAATGTTTCAAATGCTGAAAAACAGCCTTCTCAAACAACCATCAGAAGAAGATCCTGATGAGGGAATTAAGGACTTGGTAGACATAGCACTGAAGAAAATGGCAAGTACTTACTCACTGTGATACTTGAGTGTCTTTCAGATATTCATTAACTGAACCTTAGAACATTCCTATGAGGTAACAAAATACTGTGCCTGATTTACGGTGCGATTCTGAGCCACAGAGTTAGTTATGTGCTTGAGATATACAGGTCTCCTGAGGAAAGCCAGAAATATAATCCAGATCTAATGAGTCCCAATCCAGTATCCTCACATGAAACCGTTCATTTATTATGTGAATGTATTATAAACTTCATGTATAAACTGGCGTATGTATGTGTGCATACACACATGTGCATGCCCGGTCAAAACAAAAGCCTGGTCAAAAGTGGAAAATTCAAAAGCGTAAGCTGCATTTATTCCACTCTTAGGCCTCTGCAGTAGCTTTAGTATTAAATATGTTTGTATTTTATCAACTGATCATGAAATGTCTTTATCCAATTTATATATTCTGTTAGAAGAGTAACCTCAAGGTTATTCATGTAAAACTTGTAATACCGTGATTAAACTAGGATATCCAAATCAGCCAGAGACCGTGTTTCAACATTTTCATCAAATCAAGAAATAAAACATCCCCTCCTATGGTGGTCTTCAGAAATCTCACTTAAAACCAGGTCTTGAATCCAAACTCCTTTTATTTAACCCCATCTTTTCTATTTCTCAAACCCACCCCTTTTGCAGAACCTCAGCTGAAAGGTCCATCTTACCCTTAGTTCTTGACAGTGCTGAGTCTACTCTCACACGGAAATCAAACTACAGCTCAGCAATTTGTTCATCTCTGGAGCACCTACATGCTCAGCTTTCCTACAGATTGCATCCAAAATGAACACCCTCGTGTTCTTGGCAGTAGATAAGTGGGCTATGCTAGTCCAAGCACCAGCACTATGCTCTAGACATAATGAATCTTCATATATGTAAGAACATATTATAAACTAATCATGTACATAATCCTGTTTCAGCTTTTCCACGAGAACTTAATAAAGCTCTGATACATGTTTGAAGAATGTCCAGATCTGATTTGGCTCCTGGGCAGTTGACCGAGTAGGATATTTGCTGCCCGTCTCAAAGAACTAAACAACTAATTATTACATAATCAAAAATGCATTTTTGGAGTCTGTCACTCAAAGAAGAAAAAACTACTCTTTGAGCAATTGCCTGTAGGTACAACTGCATTGTGACTAAGCCTACGTCCAGTCCCATGATAACCATTTCCATCCTTAAAAGTATTTGTAATGAATATGCTAATGCCCTGCTCTCCCTTGTGCCGAGGAGCGTAAAAGGTAGAGGGTACCCGGCCACTTCTGTTTCTCTTAAGCATCCAGTGGCAGGTTTTCCTGTCAGGAATCTATTTGTCTACATAGCTCCTTGTATCTGCTTTACTGGCCATTAGAAGCTGTGCTCCCCGCGTGTTTACGGCTATGATGGTTCCATGGCTTGTTCTTCAAAAATTATGATTTGGCCCCGTGCCTTGAACTCTAGTTGTATCCACTCATCAATCTTCACTTAAAGCCTTTATTTTATATGGTTTAAAGAAGTACTTACGCTCACCATAGTGTTTGCTGGTGTTTTAAGCTGCCACGTCAGTAGAAACGGGAGGGTTTCAAATTGCAGAAATACTAAAAACACAAGAATGCTTTTTCCACCCCCAGAGGAATATTCTGCTATGCTGAGATTTTGCAGTACAAAAGAAGTGGGCTGGCATCAGCATGCTCCTCCATATGCTTCTGGGTGCTGTACGTGAAAAAGACAGGGCAGATGTATGCCTACTAGAGAAACCACTAGGGTAGAGTATTTCCAGGCTCATGAATAGGGTGTAGGTACACTCATGATGTAGATACATATACAGAATATATCCTAACATTTTCTCCTACTTTGAAGGCTCCTTCTTTTATCTCAGTGCAACTGTGCTTGAGATTTGTCCATGCAATTCTCAGCTCAGCCTCTTCCCAGGTTGAAGTTTTGCCTTCTCTGGAATTCTGTTAACAAAGCCGTATGAGATAGTTGAGCGTGCTCCAACTTTTATGCCTTAGGCTGAGGCAAATGATACAGATCTTGTCTGAGCAGAGACTGATGGCCCAAAGAAAATGATTTTTTCATACGCTCAAAGTAAAAATAAAATCCAGGTGAATAAAATGTCTGTTAAACAAGAAGACAGTTACTACAAGTGATCATCCTTTGCTGAAGAGTTCCCTTCCTTTTGTAGGACTATGATCATGATGGCAAGCTTTCATTTATGGACTTTGAAAAAGCGGTCCGAGATGAAAATCTGCTCTTAGAAGCCTTTGGACCATGTTTGCCAGACATAAAGGTACACCAACCTTGAGTTTAAAAAAAAGTCCAGATACTTTCTCTACTATTGTTAAGGAGATGTATGCATTATGGTATTAACTGTCATTACATGGGGCCTGCTGAAGTCAACTGATCAATGCTTCCATTGTGAGATATGCATGTGCTGAGTTCATATTCTGCCTTTCACAGCACCGATGCTTCCTTGTACAGTCAAAACACTGGTACCAGAGACTATAAGAACACACTCAATGTTTGTCTGTCCTGGGGCAACAATACAATGAATGATCCTCAGTGAGCACCCTCTTAGGCTAAGGAAAAGAGACCATTCTCTTGAATTGTTTATCCGAAAGCTCTCCGGGAACACAACTTTTATTTGTCTTTCTTCAGTGCCACTGGCAACACTGCCGTCACCTCCCTTAGAGCTTCTCTTGGGAGGAGAGGACGGTAACTTCGGGAAAAAATACCTTGAGAGGGTTCTTCATCTCAAGAGTGTGGCACTGCTCGTTTTTAATTACATCTAATTGGGCTTTGTTTATTAGAAATACATCTAATTCAATTCAGATTTTTTTTTTTTTTTTGAAGATGGTAATCTAGAACATGCTTATTTCCTCACTGTTAAGTTCAACTGTGGAGAGCATTTCTGCTCTATAATAAAGAATAATTTTTTCCTAATCCAATAACCATTATTCTATTTGAACTGTGTGTCATTTTTAAATACTTAAGGTTGTGCCTTCATAGAGATGGAAAAACAAAATTCTGAAATACATGCAGTGATTCCTAGAAACAGAAAAGTTGTGTAAGACTGCTGGGAACACAGCAAGTTTTCAGTTGCTGGAAACCTGTGCTTCCTGCCACAGCTCACCTACCTGGTAGGCTGGAGGATGGGAAGAAAGAGTCTTGTAGCCATGATTGCAGGCTGTACTGCATCATAGCAGCTGCAAAGCAGCTGTTTCCAAAATGCCAGAGTTCTCCTGGCAGGCTATTACAAGACTTTCAAGGGTTTGGGAAAACCCAGGTAAGTCAGTCTGTTTTTTACACCAGTGAAAAGGTTTTAAAAAGTTTCTGAACAAAACCACATTCACTAATGAGCATAAAAAAAATTACTTGCTTTCTGTCAGCGCTGGTGACAAAGCAGGTACACAATTCAGGCTAATCAGGGCAGGAGGTGGAAAATCCGGCTTTTTCCTTGCTTACAGTATTTGTGCCCTCTGTTCTGTACCCGACCTAACTGTTGCCTTTTTACTAGTCTCTGGTTTCACGGTTAAGAGTGAACTCTATTTCCATGTCCTTTCAAGCCCTAAAAGCAATACATAAATTTGGGCTATGAGCTTTATGTGAAGAAAACTCATAATTTACCAGATTTCCCAGGGGGCTTATGTTGGGGAATTTTGTACCCCTTGACACAAATTAAACACTTATTTCTACTTAAATACATTTAAAAAAATGTAATTAAGAACTTACCAGGCAGAGCCCTACCACCTTAAGCGGTTCTACAAGGCGCCTGCAAAGACACGCCACAAGCCCATTCTTTATATACACTTGCACCAGCACCAATCCTGTGAGCACCAGCATGGGGCACCTTAGCCCAGCACCAGCTCTGCTGCCCACAGGGGCCCCCAAGCACTCCCACTCTGGGATGTTACCACACAGTGCTGCGGGTACTTCTTACCTCATCACCAAGGGACATTTCACTCCTTTGCATTAAGCCATCTCAGTCCCTGTCACAGTCTCTGGCATTCCTGCTTCCAGCCAGTTTAACTGATTCTGCAGCTAGGCCTTCTGGCCCTCCATGCCCGATCATTCCTTGGTCACATGTTACCATGGCTGAGCAGTTAAAATTTGAATTTCCCCTTCAGTTATAACTTCGAATGTTCTGACTGGTCTCTCAGTGATGACATCATTAATGCTACAGAATTTACCTTTTCTAAGCTAAAAAGCAAGAGACAGCCTAAGTGTAAGGTTAGTTAATTGAAAATAAACTACTTTTTTTTTGTTTGTTTGTTAAACAGAGCAGTATGGCATTTGAACAGAAAACTTTCCGGGAAACTCGTAAACTGTAACTCCAAGTGGAATAATGTTGTAAGAGGTTTTTTCTTCACCATTCTTCATGGTATAGTAAAAATGGAGCAACTTGAAACTATTACTAAGTTTCAGTATTCCTTTACTGTAAAAGCTACTGAATAAATAGAATTTACTTCACAGTTCTTCAGTGAGTTATTAAATATGTTATAGTATGAGGTACACAGGACATGATTGCAACAATAACATATTATACTGATTTGTTCATTCCAAGAAACAAATTGATACAATTTTTAACAGGGAATTGCTTGAAAATACAGTATAGTTTATTTTTAACATAAAAATAAGTATTTTAAACTATATCCTTTAAAAAAGTGACTGTTGGAAGATGGTGCCAGCAGTATCTATATTCTTCTTCTCTGCTTTACAAGTGGTTTGGCTGAGCTACTCTCTGGCTTTTCCACAGACGTTCTTGAAACAGAATCTGCTACCTAAATTGGGGGAAAAAAAATTCTTAGTAAAGTGTAGCCACTCCTTTTTTACACTAGTTTTAGAGTAATGCCACATCTCCGCCATTTGAGCATCAGGAGGGATTTATTACTATAATCACACTTGCACTGAATTTTTCTCCAGAAACGGGAAAAAATAACACCAAAGGCAGCATTAAACACAAGAGAGGTGAAACTTAGAAAACAGAAGTGTTAGCAGTACTATTTTTGTATTTTAACCACACAAACTGATTTCAGGTACTCAGTGGTAGAGTGTTACATATCTTATCATGCCCATCCCTACCAGAGGGGTTTTCAAAGTAAGGTTTAGCATGCTTTTTAAACTCAGGTATTCCAGGAAGAAAAGGGAAGAGAAAGGAAGAACATGTGTTTTGACTTGTATTTAATTTAAGGGATGTTTATTTATCAATTTGACTGGTGATAAGCTCTTTCAAATCAGTCTAGTTCATCATAGTCAAGGGAGCTTTTTAATATCTTAATTTAAATTGAAAGTTTTATCAGGAGCATTTGACCTGCTAATTAATATCCTCCATAAAAGGTTATACAGCTTACGACATGCTTCTCACCATTTTTAATGCCGTAAGGATTGGAGCAAAATTACACTGAACACTGATTTTGTTATTTTTCACTCCCTTTCAATCAGAAACCAGCTACAAGTACCACACTGGAGTCAGCAGGACTACCTCCAAAAGTTATCATGCCTCCCCATTTGGAAAAAAAGTGTAGTTTACTAAAAATCATTTAGGACCATGCAGTGACATTTATACTTTCTAAAGTGTAGTGTAAGAGGTGTGGAGTAGAATGGCCTGCAATATTCTGCATTATGAAAGAGTTAAGTAGTAAGAATGCTAGCTTTAAGCTAGCTTTAAGTGGCAAATAAACTGGTAATACTGAATAAATGTTGAATTAAGTTATCTTAGGGTCTCTGTTTTTATGGATAACAAGCACATATGTTTGAAAATGAAAATATCAGAACTTTCAGAATCCATACCTCTTTCAGTTTATTTCGAATTAATGTAGCTGAAGTATTCAATGAATCATCATCCATGTCCACTTTAGGTATTTCTGGTAGCTGTGGACCAATAATGACTTCAGTATTGTCCGCGCTTGTTCCAATGAGGGAAAATTTGTTACCGTCTTCTCTCTTCCTCTTACGTTCTTGCAGGTGAGTTGTACGAGGCATAAACCTATCAATTCCATTATCAGTCGGAACTGTTCTTTGCTGCATTAGAGGAGTTGGGGGAGTACACCCTCCCAGCTGTACGTTTGGAGTTAGGAATGTGCCTTGACCAAAGTACCCAGAAGTTTCAGCACGTGTGTTATCATACTGGGGAAATGTCAACAAGCTCTGATTATGATTCCCAGACGGATATCCAGTGTTTTGGGATACCCTGTGAGAACTTGTAAAGCAGGACAGATCCCAGTTACCAGCTGTACATGACCCTGCTGTACTCCACGGGCAGTCAGAGTTCTTTGAGACGGTCTTCTCAGGCCCCTCTACTTTCTTTAACACAAAGCAATCTTTAAAACAAAACAAAACAAAAAAGTAGCTTCACTACTTCATGTCACAGAAGAAAAAATATTTAATACAATTACAGAAGCAATACCAGTGACATCTCATTCCCAGCCACCTGTGATTCTTTTTTTCCTAAGTGGTACCTTTCAAACTAAAGTTTTTCAGCCTAGTCCCTTTGCTGGTTTGTGAGGAATGCCTCAGAAGTATTTCAGCAGTTTTGAGAACATGAGGAAAATATTTCTAATTGTGCAAATCAATGGGTTTTACCTCCAGTTATGATTTCAGGAAGGACAGGCTGTCTTGCAACATTGAAAAAAACCCAGGTGCTTTGATGTTAGAAATCAGTGATTTTACTCCCTTTAAATATCCTCATGCAATGAATAATGGTATCAAAGTACATAAGCACAAGAAAAGAGAAGCCTGTGCTTGGCCCTTTACTTATTTCTCAGCTTGCTCAGCCTTCAGTGCTGCCTGGGAACTCTGCAGTGCCTTTGCAAACCCAGGCCATTCTTAGCGTTCCTCTAGTGCTGATATGTACGTTGAAGAAATTTTTTGTTGAAGGTTCTGGTAGAGTCACCTTCCTTACAAACTGCCCCTCTGGGCATGCCTGAATAAGCTGGAACAAGGGTGAAAAGCTGATGCCAAATTTCCTGCCAGCGCTTGAAATTTCTGATAACATTTTGAAAAGAAAACAAAAAGAAGGAAATACTTCATTATTAAAGCTTAAGCATTTCTTTAACCGAAAGCAAAAAGTTGCTTTGAAAAGATACAGCCCTCTAAATATTGAAATATGTCTCTATTCTGCTGCAAGCATACTTAAAATGCATCTTTAAAACAGCCAGATACCAAGCATTTTCTTTAATGGGCACTTCAACCAAAACTCCACCCACCACTGAAGTGAAATGTCAAGATTCTATAGGAAATGTAATTACAAACCTCTTTGATTTGTTGCTTTGGCTATATACTTTCTTCTGTCCTGCAGCTTCTCCCTAGTTTCTTGGACCGTTTCAAATTCTGGAGCATAACACACATGCAGCAAACTACCAAAGAAACTTCGTTCATCCATTTTTTTCTTGGCCAGCCTGAAGGGAATTAAATAATATTGGCAAAACTGAGGATTTTACTTCAACTCTCTAGAATCTTAAGAGATTGTAAATAAAGAAGGTGTAAAAGATTAAGACAGCAAGAGGCAGATATTGCCCTGTCCAATACCTTGCACATTGCAGTTTTTGGAATTTTATGAGATAAACTTCAGTAAATTGCTCTGCTGGATATTCATCTAGAGCATGATACTCTTCGATGGCACCATATAATGCAAATTGTTCGACTAATTCCTTCATAACACCTAATGCAGGAACTCCTTGTATTAGTAAGTAACGAGATTCCAAGTTGATAGTATAAACCTGAAAAAAAAAAAAAAAGAAGAGAGTATTCTAAAATGTTCACATTCTTGCTTTACTGCAGAAGTAAGGAATTTTCTCTGTGTTTTCTGTTGTTCCTCAAATCCTCTCAGGACACTGAAATCCCCCTGTACTCTATTTTGACTTCGGACTTGTGCAGGAGCAGTAAGTGCACCGTTATCCAAGACCTCTTCATCACTGAGTGGGAACTAAAGTCAAGCTTCTTACTCAAAGTAGAACATAAATTAGAGTTGCTTCTTCTGCACCAGGTCTGAGTACTGCCATTTGCCGAGTAAAATATCTAAGTCTCTGGCCAATTTCCTTGCAAGACTGACTGGTAACCAGTTAATATGAGGCACTGCCAAAATAAAGACACAACCACTGTAAAACCTGCCTTGTTCACAGGCAGAGAGCCCACGCAAGTAAAACGCAAGGAGGAAAATAAAAAACAAAACAATTCTTTGGGGCAGACCGTGTGCATGCAAAGCTGCCGCCTCGCTACAGTGATCAAGCAGCACATGTTTTTAAGATGGGCAGATACAAGATGCTGAGAGAAGCAAAGTCTTCCCCCAGCAAGTTAAAAAACCAAACTACTCTTTTCTGCTTTGTGTAATGACTGTCGCATAACACAGACTTTAAGGAAAGTTCTGTGACAGCTCACAACATACAATAGGTAGCTGAACCATAAGATCAGAGGGAATTCATTCTGATTTGTTAAAAAAAAAACAGGATTGCGTGAGCTACACACCCTTCTCAAAAAACAGCAAATGTCGGGCAAAGAGGGAACCACTCAGGAAACCAGCTCTCAAACAGCCATCACAAAAGATACTCACTGCAAATAGGTCACATAAATTGTTGTTGTGATAGCAGTTTAGTCCTACCTGCTCTTTTTCTCAAGTCAGCCCTAGAAGGTGCTCTTATAGCACGCTGTACGTTCAGCACACGCGCAAAAAGCAAACCCAGCGTTTTTGCTGCTGCAGTGAGAAGTTCCTGCTCCGCAGCAGGCGAGGCCCGCAATGCACGGCCTTCCCCTCATCCCCCCAGGAGCTGCCGGACACCAGAGCCAACGTACAAAAGCAGCCTGGTGTAGGCGAGTCCTGCTGAGCTGGGTGGCATTAGGTACCCAACCACAAGGTGGGTAGGAACGGCAACGTTCAGGTCCACAAGTTTCCTTGCACTGCTCTTAATCTTTGGGTTTGTATTTTCCACAGAACAAGCCTACATGCGCTACATGCGTTTCTAAGCGATTAATTTACAAAGTGCAACGTGGGAGTTACTAGGTTTACCAGAGCCAACTCCAGCTTGGGCCATCACCAACTGTATGAAGTTTAACAAGGGCAAGCACCGGATTTTGCACCTGGGGCACAGCAACCCTGAGTGTACAGACAGACTGGGGAACGAGAGGCTGGAGAGCAGCTCCGCAGAGAGGGACCTGGAGGTTCTGGTCGCCGGCAAATTGAACATGAGCCAACAGTGTGCCCTGGCAGCCAAGAGGGCCACCCGTGCCCTGGGGTGCATCAAGCACTGCATTGCAGCCGGTCAAGGGAGGTGGTTGTCCCGCTCTACTCTGCGCTGGTGCGGCCTCACCTCAAGTAATGTGTGCAGTTTTGGGCACCACAGTATATTAAGGATACAAAGCTACTAGAGAGTGTCCAGAGGAGGGCCATGAAGTTGGTGAAGGGTTTAGAGGGGAAGCTGTATGAGGAGCAGCTAAAGTCACTTGGTTTGTTCAGCCTGGAGGAGACTGAGGGCAGACCACATCGTGGTGTACAGCTTCCTCACAAGGCGGGGAGGAGGGGCAGGCGCTGATCTCTTCTCTCTGGTGACCAACGATAGGACCCGAGGGAATGGCAGGAAGATGTGCCAGGGGAGGTTTAGGTTGGATATTAGGAGAAGGCTCTTCACCCAGAGGGTGGTGGAGCACTGGAACAGGCTCCCCAGGGAGGCAGTCACAGTGCCAAGCCTGGCGATAGGCAAGAAGCACTTGGACAAAAACCTCAGACACATGCTGTGAATTTCAGGGTTGTCCCGTGCAGGGACAGGAGTTGGACTCGATGATCCTTGTGGGTCCCTTCCAACTCAGGACATTCTATGGTTTTATGAGCTATTCCCGTAACGCGCTGCCCGCCTGAGCCCGCGTCCCGGCGCGCCTCAGCAGCGAGGAGAGCCGGGGAACACCCAGAGCGGGGACTGGGACTAACAACAGGGACCAGGCGGCGACGCAGCTGCCGCTGGAGGGAGGCGGGGCGGGAGCACGGCCGCTGAGCTCCCGCTCCCCGAGAGGCTGCGGGCCGGCCGGCTGCGGCCAGCTCCAGCGCTGCGGACGCGGCGCTCCCGCACCGGCACCGGCCACGGCAGCGGGGCCGCCCCGCTCGGGCCCCGCGGGGTCAGACCCGCACAGGCCCCGGCCCGCGGAGGGCCCCGGCCGGACCCACCTTCACGGCGCGCGGCCTCCGCCCCTCCCGGTACTTGGCGCGCGACTCGCAGACGCCCAGCTGCGCGTGGTGCTTGCAGGCACCGCCCAGCCCGCCCCCGCTGCTGCCGGTATCGCTGCCGGTACCGCCGCCGCTCCTGCTGGCGGCCGCCATCTTCCCATCGCCCGCCGCCTAGGCAGCGCTAGCTGCTTGCCGAGAGAACAGCCAATCGGGCAACGGACAGAGCTCCCATTGGCTCCCGATGAGGAGGAAATCGATCGCGTCCATAAATCAGACAGAAGGAGCCGAGGCCCTCGATAGAGAAGCCAATCAGAGGTAGGGAATGCGTGTATGCCGCGCCCGCATTGGCCGGCGGTGAGTCATACCATTGTCTCGGGGGTGCCGGGGAATTTCGGGAAGGCCTGGCCCGCTCGCCCCGCTCCGGGTAGGCGGCTCCCCGCTGGGGCGGGGCGGTCGCGCGGCGGCGCCGTGCTGCGGGGCCAGGCCGGGCCGGGCCGTCCGCCGCCATGTGGGGCAGCGGCGATCCCGGCGAGGGGGCGGGGGCCGGGGCCGCCGCCGTGACGGTCCTCCTGAGCGGGACCCGGGACTGCTTCCTGCACGTGCCTCCCGCCCTGGCCTCCCACCTCCGTCTGCAGCAGGTACCGGGGCGGCCCCGCTCGGGCCTGCGCGGCGGGACAGAGGGGTTGTGGGAGAGCGCCGTGTCGCGTGTGCCCCCCCCCCCCGGCATCCCGTTGCTATGGCGACACGAGGAACCCTCCCTCCTCTCCCCTGCCATGCCTCGCGCCGGTTTGTGGCCATAGCAACGGGGAGCCCCGCCCCCTGGCCCCTGCCGGGGGGCCCGGGCGGCCCCGCGCGTGCGGCCCCTCAGGGCGGGGCGGGCCCGGTTCGCTGCTCGTGCTGCTCGATGAAACGCGGGAAAGATCGAAACGTGCCTCGCAGCGCGGTCGTGCGCTGCTGGTGTCTGTGTCTGTCTCAGTAGTACGCGTTTCGTACCAGTTTTCACAGTTACTCACCGGCGGCATTAACCCAATAACATGTAAATTAACCTTTAAGGTAGGAGGTAGGATGGTAAATCCAAGTAGAATCATAATTCTTGGTGTAAATAAATCTTTCACTATATATTCCTGTATAGAAAGGGACTCCTTTCATCCAAAGTCCTATTAAGTACATGGATCAGTTGCAGGAAGCGTCCATTAGAGTTTAAATAACATTTCACACGTGAAAACGAGCAAAGCCTGCGTGCATCCCTTGGGCGATGAACACCAGAACTAAGGATCTGCTGGCAGAACGGACAGGATGAGAAATATTGAGAATGAGCAGGTGAAGAGGAGGAGATGGGAGCGAGGCTCAGGAGCGGGGATGGCGGCCGCGGTCCTGGCAAAGCCCTGCTCAGCCAGACTGGCCTCACCCGGCATGTGTAACCTGCCAGCTTCCCAAGGCCAAAAAGGACATTTCACGAAAGAAAATATCACCTAGGCTTGTAAAGACCTCCTCTTTGGGGTAGTAGAAAGAGGTTGGTGGTGTTGCAAGAAATCCGGTATAAATGTTAGCTTCGTTTCTGCTGCGGCTTCTGGATGTTTTACAAATTTGCTGACAGAGAGGAAAAAGGAGTGTAATTGCTTCGAAGTCTTGTAGCGTCATTCTGTACATAGTTGGCTCTGGTGGGCTCCTGCTTTTACTTAACATAATCCGCAAAATGAAATACATGATCTCTGAAGTCTTGACAGAAATAGCGTATTAAATGCAAAGTCTTGAATAAAAATGTTGAAAAGGGAATAAATAATTATGTTAATAGATTACACCAAGTAAATCATATAAAAACTTAAATAAAATCAAAAGCTAAATCTAATTGCAGAAGGTATTAGTTAAGCGGGTGATAAAATGGTCTATGAAACTCAGCATTGTGTGAAGATTAAGACCCTCGGAGAGAGGCTTTATCTGTGTGAATACAGGGAAGAGCTGTAAATTAAATATTACATTTGGTAAAAGGATCTTGGAACCATTGTAGATGTTGAACCATTGTAGACGTTCTCTGAAAATGTTTTCAGAGTTTACCAAATTGAATTGAAATTATTAGGATACAGTTGAGAACAAAACAGCAAACATCACTATGTTAACAAGTAAATCTGTGGTATATCCACAGCTGACATTGTCTTGGTCACTTGATTTTCATAAAAATAGTCACTTTTGAAAAAAAAAAAAATACAGAAAATGTCAGTTGAGTGATACAATGTAGGATGTCATTTCTTTGTATGGAAACTGACAAAATGTATTAAGATTCTTCAGTCTGGAATCAGAATAGCTGAGCGGTTCTGAAACAGATTGATAAAATCATTTTGGTCTGAGTTTGTGTGACTTGTGACTTAGTTTACACATTCCCCAGCTCATGAAAGCACCCTTGGAGTCCATGTGAATGTTAAAATGCATGTGAAGTTTAAGCATAAGCTTATGTTTGTTCTACATTTGGGAAACAGAGATGCGTAGTTATACATTTATTTCTGTAAGATATTTGTTTGAGAGACTATAATACAGAAGGGAAGAGGAATTCTAACTTAAAAATAGTCCATAAAAATTAAAAGCTGTTTAAAAATTGAAACCAGCGTGCATTTCTGTGTTGGGAGTTGTGCAGATAGGTAATGTGGAGAAGAATTCTGAGAAAGGTCTTGGTTATTAAGAAGTTGGCCAGTCTGCCAGAATTTAAAAAAAAAAAAATCTGTCATTGCTAATAGAAACACTCTTTACTAACATGTTGTAAACTCTGCAAGTTATTGTTAGGGAATATTAATTAAAATAGGGTATGCAAAATCCAGAAATTTTTTTTAATTCCTTCGGTCTCTCTAATCAAATACAGTTTAGGTTGACTAGTAGTGATCTTATTTAGCTTATTTGATGTTAATTTATTTTATTTCTTTGAAACTCATAGGGCCAAGCTGTGAAAGTATCCTGTGGTCATCAGCCTATATTTTTGAGCTGGATGGAAATCAGGCATCGAGGTCATCAAGGTGAAAATATTGCAGAGATGAACAGACAGTTGGCAGAGAAATTTGGCATTACAGATGGAGAACAGGTTTGAAATGCAATCTTTTTTTCTTATTCAAGCAGAGAGTATATTGCAAGATGCCTGAAAAGGTAATAAGGTACAAGTTAGCTATGAACTTCTTGTTTCTTCTATTTAGACAGTTACTTCATTTATATCTGCTTATGAAAAAAGTTAACCATCGTGAAACGTCTCAAACATTAAAAGATTTGCTCATTAAATCATTAACAATTGCCTAAATAATGGTAGAATAGGCTTGTGGGTAGGTCTTTGCAGGGCTGGAGCCATTATCTGCAGTGCCATTAATTTTAGGAAAAGACACTTTTAAGCAATTAATCAATTTGGGAATTACCTTATGAGAATATTTTGCCTGGAGTTCCTGTTATTTTAAAGTAACTATTGACTTACTGCGTATTTCTTCTTGTTTGAATTATATGGGGTTTCAGTTTTCATCTCTTTTTTTCCCCCTTCACCATATGTCCCTGTGTGTAAACGATTCTTTCATTGGACAGAAGTCAAAGAGATGCCCAAGAGGCAAGCAGAGCTTTCTGACATGGGACTATTAAAATCTCAACATGCAAGGGTTTTTTTAATATTAATAGATAGAGATTTAAGCGAACAAGAATAGAAAAGTATTACTCTACATGATGTTATTGTGTAGTATATTGATATATACCTGTTCTCTCATATGAAATATTTTATTCAGCATAACAGAAGGCGTCAAAGAATGTGGCTCAAAGCAGCGTATTATCTTACCTTGTTTACTTTTTTAGAATATTCTCTAGAAATGATGCGTCTGTTTGCAGAACTTTACAGTTTACTAGTTCAGTGGCAAGGTAACTACCCTTATTTGTTCTAGCAATTAATAGCTTTTGACAGAAAAACTGTTGACAAAGGAAACCTAAGAACACCTCACCCAACTGTTGCCTGGAAATAATCATCTGTACAATTGAATAAAAAAATGAATGATTAGGTAGTTTTGCCATTGTTTTGGATTCAGGAATTGCGTGTTTGCTGTGCTTCATAATAATATGCTCTTCTATTTTCCACGTTGGGGAAAAGATATTCCTCCAAACTTTTGCTTCAGACTGAGGACCTAGAGGAATTTAAAATCAATTGTCGCTTTTGTAAAAGCTGACCTTGAAATAAATCTCTCTCAGAGGGCAGGTAACTAGTTTTATCTCAAGAAAAAAAAATGAAGTTTATTTTAAAATGTATGGTGGGATATTGTTTGAAAATTGTTATTTTCTGTCAAATGGAACTTTTGGTAAAAATTAACTTTTGAAATGTGTGTTTAATGCTTTCTGAAAAGCCTAAGCCACAATAGCTTTTGTCATTCCTCCTTATACACAGGACCTTAAAACTGTTCTGTGGAAGTGGGGCTGCTTCCTGTGAAACCATTCATAAAGGAGCTGATTTTGCTTTTGTATTGTATTTTTTCCTCGTTTCTTCATCTGTTTCTGCCTTATCTAAATTTGTGCACAACTTGACGAATTTTTCAGCATTCTAGAGTCCAGGACATTTAAAAATTAAAAAATGCAAAGACAGTTATGTGATCAGTATGCATTAAAAATTGATTGTTGGTTATCAGCTGATAAAGCTCTTGATGCTCTTCACATTCCCTTCCATTCGCAGTGTGTTGAAGTCCCCAGGCACGCCCAATGCAATCCATTTCCAGTATGTTGAACATCCATCTTCTGCTTATGAATTACCTAGTGTCATTATGAAGATGTACGTTCAAAGCAGTGAAAATGTATCATGAAGGAGACGTCAGTTTTCTAGTTGAATTAAAGATGGAGCTTTTCTGTGTTTAAAAATAAGAAGTTAAATATTTTGAAATGGTGTTACTTTTGCCAGGTATTTCTTGAACCCTGTTCCCACGTCTCCTCCTGTCAGCAAGTAGAAGTGGAACCACTCTCAACAGATGATTGGGAAATTCTGGTAATAAAACCTTTCCCCCTGTTCACGTCCTTTTCTTACAGATGGCAGAGATTTTGACACAAGCAGTTCTTTGCCCAGTGCCCCATTCTTTTCAGCCCCTAAGGAAATACTAAATGTGGTGGGGTATAATTGTATTTTATATTTCAAATGGCATATTAGAAAGAGGCGTAGAGTTTTTGTCTTCAAACAAATGTTAAAAATGTATGCACTATTTAATTTAGAATATCACATTTTCCTAGGAACTGCACGCTTCCTCTCTTGAAAAACATCTTCTTGACCAGATTCGAATAGTGTTTCCAAAAGCCATCTTTCCTGTATGGGTTGAACAGCACACTCACATTTACATCAAAATCGGTAAGGAACAGTGAAGGCTCTTGTGGCAGCTTGAGTAAGCTGGTTTACAAGAGCGGATGCATTCATTGACCTGCTTTGTTCATACTCAGGTACACTTATGCCAGCAGCCCCCTATGGGAGATTAGAGCCATGCACGGAGCTTCTGGTACTTCCCAAAACACGCGAACTTGAGGAAAATATCACCAGCACGCCTTCCACAGAAAGTGACATCTTGCTCAAAAGTTTTGTGAAAAATAACATGGAGCAAGAAGAAACAGTAAAGGACCCTTTTGCCAAACAACCTTACTTAAAGCCTGGAGTCCTTGAACAGAGTAAGGCTGATGCAAACGTGACGATTGGCTCAAATGTTCTCCCAAATATATGGAATTTCATAGGGAGCATTTTCTCTCATACATCTGAGCAGAAACAAAAGACTTTGTGTGATAAAGATGAAATGAGCACCTTCAGAGACAAGCTGCTGAACTTAATTCACGTGGATTCCATTTTTAGAGTATGTCAGTCCCAGCCTCCCAGCGTACAGAATGCATCCACCACTCATGCATTTCTGAAATGCACTGCTATTCATGTTTTCCCGTGGAATTTAGAATTTATTGATTTGGATCCAAATCCTGTAGTATCTTATGGGAAAATTAATGAGCTGCTTTCCCCAAGACAGCGTCGTCAAGAAGCAAAGCAAAATCTGCCACTTGAAAAGCAAAAGCATTTGACTAGTACGCAAGACAAAAATTATTCTAATTCTAATAGCAGTCAAGCATCCAGTGAGGGATCTGTTGTTCAAATCGTTTGGAACGGATTTGAAGACCTAAAGAGTGTCATAGAGTATGGCCACAGTGGGGAAGCCCGACATGTTGGAAGAGTTTGGGTCAGTCTGCGCACGCTATCTTTAGGACATTTTATTGGATAATTGTGGAACTGGCTAATTAACCAGCAGTTTTGGGATATAGACTTTGTGTTAACCTCCCAAGTAGAGTACACTAGAATCAAATCATGTTTACTAGAGCCGTGCTTTGCTAAGCTCTCTCATTCTGGACTACGTTACTTACCATCATCCTCCAAGATGTACAGTGTACTCTGGGTCTCTGCACCCTTAGCATTTTTGCACCAAATGGGGAAAATTCTGCATGCTTTCTTCAAAATCTGCTGGTAGCCACTGTATTCATGAGAATGTGAAAGTATCTACTTCCATACATTTAGTACTTCATAATGAGATTCTTTTCATCAGTTATCACTTTAAAATGTGCTTTGGACTCTCGGTGTCATCAAACTGTAAAGTAATGGGATCACATATCCTAGTGCTACACAATGTTTGCAAGTGCTTTTATAGACTCTTTAAAGTAAATCTTCAAAAAATAATGTCAAATAACTAGCTTTTATATAATTTAAACTATTTTAGTTTTTATATACTATTTTGCAAGGTGCCACAAGTCCTGGTGTGCAGACACTGACATATCAGCTTGTTCTCATAGAACTAGAGCCTGCTTATGTTCTTTCTTTCCTGGAAGCACTTGTGGAATCAAGAGAAACAGATAAAATGTACTCCCAAGTCACCATTTAAGTGTTTTGACAAAATATACTTCTCACCATTTGCTTCTTTTTGTTGAGAACGAGAGCAAGATCCTGCAGTGGCCTTTACCACTAAATCTTTTGAGAGATGTAACAATTTTCCAAATGCCAGCAACCATAAAGTCTTTCAGACTTAATAAACATTTATGAGATATTTTCAATTTGGATATATGTTTAAAATAACACAGAATATTTGAAAAGTAGTTTCCTTTTCAAAAGGGTAAACTGACTAGTACAATTTAGGGAAATGGGATTTTCTCCCCCTGTGCTGCAGAGGTGCTTAGTTCTGATCTCTGTAACGGCATATTTATATTTACCTGCCCATGTAAAATTAATTTTAATTAGCAAATGAAAGTAGAGTTGTTGTTTCTCTCCTATACTAAAAGAATCCTTACAACGTTCTAAGAATTCCTTCTAATTCTTCTTTTTCAACCTTTTGTTTTTTGTTTAAAGAAGTTAGTAGATGGTCAGCTGTAGTGAGCACTTTCACAAATAGGATAAAAGGCAGTTGGAAGTGTGCATGAGAGAACAAGATTTTGATACCACCATTCATCTTATGGTTTCCTTCTTAATTATCCTGCAGATTACAACCAATAAACAGGTTGATGATCAAAAGTAGAGGTTCTATTAGTGATGAAGAAACTGATGTTGTACTATATATGCAATGTGGTAACTGCTTTATTTTCTGATATTTCCTTTTTCTTTGCTTTTATTTTAAATATTTCAGATTCCAGATGGTATGAGAAAAAAACTACGTATCGAAATACATTCAACAGTCCGAATTAAGTCAGTTGAATCTATTCCTAAAATTCCTGTATCTCTTAGACTGCAACCCAGACAGAACTTAGTGAGTTGGTATTCTTGGTCACATATTTGTTCGTATATTGGAAAACTGATAATATTGTTCTGGGCAAGGGTGGGGATATTTCAATGTTTATTTGTTTTCATTTGTTAGATGATAGCTTGGAAGTTGTCTGTCATGTATGACATCATTCCAAAGGAATTTCTTTTTTGAGTAATTCCTTGCTTTTTCTTTTTACTATGTAAATCATTTAAATTAAGATGCTGTGATCCACTTAAACAAGGCTTATCTAGTAATACTATTTTATATTTCCATCAATGATACTGTAAACATCAAGCCATTGATTTTTGTTTTGCACTCGGTAAATATTTCAAATAGTTTAGTGTGTTATCTGTAACAATTTCCTATTTAAAGGAACGGGCAGAGGTCACAGAGAGTAGAGGAAACAGAACTTTTGAATTTAAACTCCTAGTTTCCTGAAGCTATTAGAGGAATGTTGTATAGTATAGGGTCTTCTGTTATTCTCAAATTGTGACAATTTCTGATGTCTCTCTTACTAAAAAGCATGTTGACAACATGAAGGAGAGATGGCACTGGTAGGGAAAAGATGCGTTTTCTGTTTAATTAGGTCTCACGCATAAACACTTGCTGTCAAAATAGCAACAATAATCGATAATAATTTTGCATCAGACCGTCATCTGCAGTACAATAATACTGGTTCAAACCGAGCAAATTCTTAGTGTATACATTTAGTCCTATAGAAGCAAAAACAAAAGAGAAAAAGAATCATAGAGTTAAAGAGGAAATATCAATTTTAAGTCTTCTGGGAGAAGATGTGCTTATACTCTTCGAACATTGCAGTGCCCAGTGGATTTCCTAAGAAAGACAATTGCAGTAAAATTATCGTAATTTTTTTATGTGCTGTTTAGGTTTTTACTTCCTTTTAATGCTGATATTTTTTCCCCTCATGCTAAAGATTTAATTTCTAGAGTTATATCATTGAATCCCTCTATTTTCCTGTAAGTGAGACATATCCAGTCTTCTGAGTGAGCACCTGTGACAGTGAAAAGGTACTTTGTACCAGTTCCCACAGTCTGTCAAATGTAGCTCTGGAATGACATATTTCTTCATAATGTACCATATGCTTGTTTCTGTGCGACACTGGACTGATTATTTCCCATGTTAGCTGCCCCTCAAAACTTTAAATACAGCACTTCCCATCATAGCAGTGCTTATGCATGGTTTCTTCTTTATCCCCGATGTTCTGTTCTGGTTTCTTACCTACAGAGGAATGGCTGAACTGCATTATTGTGGGTTGTTTTTTTTTTTTATATTGGAGTTAAAAGAGTGATTTGCTAAAATCTTACAAAGTAGTTATGTGTGCTTTTATATGTTTTAAATACAGATTTCTCCCTTTCTTTCTAATTCAGTTGTTTTTTTTAGTTCTTGGAACAAACCAGACAAACACAGAAAGAAAGAAAGATAGAAAGATGACAGTAACTTTCATTTTCCTTTCTGAACACTGTTTCCATGATCTTGATTGATTCCCCCTTTTTAGACAGGAATTATGCTTCTGTGATTAGGAATTCAGCCAAGATATATGTGACCTAGACTCAATTTCTTTTCCTATTATATTTATCTAGGAGATCTGGGATAAGTTGTTTGATCTCTGCCTGCCTGTTGAAGTTTGTTGGTGCCCCTGATCTAGATGAGCCCAGGCTTCTTTGCATAGGAAGCAGAGTATACGGGGAAGAGAGGGGTGTAATGAGCACCCGAAATAAGTCACAGGTCCATATTGGTGCATATCTTGGGTGCTCTTTCAAACTCAGCTGAGTAGTGCTCTTGGATCTGGCAATACAGATAAGTAAAAGAAGAGTAAAAGCTTTTCCTTGTCCTCACATCAGTGTTCCAAAGATAAAATCTTTAGAGGTCATGGAAGATTCAACTGTTGCTGTAGCAAGGCTAGACAGGTGCTTTCCACAGAGCAGTTGATAAAAATGGTGTTTGTTGGCAAACATTATTTTCTCTATAAATAAAACTGTTATATCTTCTTTCATCTCTCTGCTACCATAAGAGAAATAAATGCCTCATGCATAGGAAGAAAACCGTTTTACTTACTAACACCTTGTTTTGTTTAATTTTCCACTTTCTTTATTTCTAATTAGCACAAAGATATACAGGAAGATGATGTTAAATCTGCTTTCAGTTCTTGGCTGCAGGATTCTGCTACTGATGATCTCCCTTGGATAATGACAAGCCCAGACTGTATACATCTGTCTGTTAAAGAAGGTAAGGAATATACTGTCCTGTACTCTAGCTGTCTTAACTGTCCATTATGGAATTTACTTAGGCAATATGCCATTTAATCTCTGTATACACTGTTTAACGTAACAGATATCTCTCTACACTGTAACTGCAAGCATGAATTACACTTTAATAATGATTAACCTTTTTTATTCTTTCATTTTGGATTATATTTTAGTAATTCAAAATACACTAGTCTGTTTCATCTTGTGAGGAATAAAAACTTAATTTATTTGGAATTTTAATCATTGTTTCTTGGGTTTTTACAGGAATGGAGGAGTTTTTCCTTAGCGTAGTGCATCCTACGCACAGTGAAGAAAATAAGTCTGAGAATATTTTCATACTGAGTCCCAGTTTGCTGCAAAAGACTAATATACAAGTAAATATCACATAGGATCAGGTATCAAGTAATTTAAATTGCTATATTTGGTTAAAAATATATTACATTTTATATATAACGTATTTTGGTTTCCCTTTTTGAATAAATAACATCAGTCTGTTCATTCAATTAAATATCTGCATTCTTTATGTGTTATTTTATAGCCTCAGCATTGGTGAGATTCCAGGCATGCCACACTAGGTACTGAATTTCATGGTCTATATTAAATTCTCAGAAAAATGAATTAGAGCAGAGGAAAGTCAGTACTGTCCAAGTTTGCACATACTATCCTTATACTTAGTTATTCTTTCCCTTAATATGTAAACCACTGTAAAATCACTTCACAGTGTATCTGGCAGGAATGGTAGCTTGTTCTGACAAAGATGAGACATATTGCCAATTCAAACCTACCAAGCTCATTCTGCCTTCTCATTTATATAGTTTCTGTGCTTCTGTTTCTTCAGTCTTCCCTTTCTCAGGAGAATAAATATTTCTATTCAGTGTTAGGATTACTGTTTCCATTAATAATCTGGTTGAACCACATTTTTTAATTTTTAGACTGATACAGTTAAATTTTAGCAGAGAATTAAGGTGTCCTGTTTTGGCTGTTTAGGCATAGATTTTTTTTTTCTGTGAATTTAGGATTCCTGTTCAAAAAAAAGTAAAACAAGAGCTTTATATCTATTGGTAGTAGAGAAGTACAAGAAGACTTCTACAAATTGTGCTAGTGACTGGTACTAAGATGAAAGGGTGAAATGCATTCCTTAATAGCAGTGTCAGCATCTCCCACCAGCCTGTTCTTATCTGTGAACGTCTCTGTTAGCCCTGTTTGCCTGCCCAGCTTTCCATACTAGCTCCCCGGTAAACTAGACTGAAAAATTCCTGCAGGGGTAAAAAGCCAGGTGTTTTGTCAGGTTATTTTTCACCCAGATCAGACTCCTGATCTGATTCACTGTCTTGCCTCACAAGTGCTCTTGCCAGCACAACAGGGGAGGGCACAGGAGAAGAAACAGTTACAGGTAGGGAAAGAGATGATGGGCTGCGCAGTCTGGTATAAACAGCACTTGGCCTAACATCTAATCACAGGTTGTCACATCATTGTAAACACTGGATTGTATTTTGGAAATAGTTCTTTTGATGCCATTTTACCAATGCATCTTTCTTTTAAGTGCAATAAGCTTCAGCAAAGCATACATGCAACATCTTCTTTACACAATTCCAAAAATGGCTAGTCACTTCTATACCTTTCTTCTGTAGTTATATTTAATGTCAAGTACTAACTCTTTCCTTTGTTGTAGGTTCTTTTACATCCTCTAACTAGAAAAGCTGATGGTGACAGCCAGCCACCTATGAGTGATACAGACAGGAACCTTCCTTACCACAAACTAAATGATTTAGGGTGAGACATTTTCATAGTAGAAAATATGGGAGGGAATGGCAATGGGAATTTAAAAAAAAAAAGAATATTGCTGTAAGTCCAGATTTTTTGAAAACTAAGCCAGATTTAAAAAAAAACCTCTGTATCTTTTGGCTCCTGTCAGGTTCAGACCTTATCCTAGTGTATGTAGGTGGTTAATTTTGTCCTCTGAATAGTCTTACTGAAGTTAGTAGAGAACTTGACATGACTAAAGGTATTCATGTCCTGAAGAGTTCACTGTGTCTGAAAATAGGATGGGAGGTTTCAGAACTGCGTAAATTTCAGAAGAAATACTGATAGTTAGTGACTCTTGCTGTGCTTCTGAGTGGTATGAAACACACCTCTATGTAGCAGTAAGGGATACTGGAGTTGTTGGAGGGTGTTTTTAGCGGGGGTTTCCAAATGAAGCAAAACTTACGATACATTGCAGTCCGTCTGTCAGTCCTCTTCCCACAGTAATTTAAACCTGTTTGCTTGTTTTAACTAAATTTAATAGTGTGGGTCTCTAAGAAACTTAGTTCATAGTTTTATCAGAGTTGTCATCTGAGGAGAGAAATTCAGACTTGTGTCTCCACTGGTAAAAAGTGCAATGTAAGCTCAACAGCTACTTGGTTAACCTGCTAGGTGGCTAGTGGCAGTGGTATAGTCTGGAACTAGCCATAAGACATGCTGGCTCTTTCCCAGCCAATAACTAAGTGATATGTTAAGCTCTGGTCATTAGTATGAGGGAAGACAGTGGTACTGTGTAGCAAACTTGAGGTAGGGATGGGGCAGAGGGGACATGAGAGAGTTAAAGTGTCATGGTAGTACGCTGTTGGCGTTGTGAAAGGCAACTGAGGATATTTTATTGAAGAGGGAATAGGAAATGATCGAGGGGTAGTGTGGTAGGGATGGGACATGGTAGGAGTAGAGTAGGGTAGAACAGAATAGAGTAGAATAGAATATTTCAGTTGGAAGGGACCTACAATGATTACCTAGTCCAACTGCCTGACCGCTTCAGGGCTAACCAAAAGTTAAAGCATATTATTAAGGGCGTAGTACTAATGCCTCTTAAACACCAACAGGCTTGGGGCATCAACCACCTCTCTAGGAAGCCTGTTCCAAGGGTAGGAGTATTAGAAACCAGGACTCATTTGTTCATTCCGTTTCTCCTGGAACAACACTTTTTGTTTAAAGTTGAAATACAAAACGGATAGCCTTGCTGTTTGTGGACCTGAAAGGAGCACTGTTGTGTTGAAAGTGACAGAGATTTAGGACCAGTGAAGGATAAGGATGCCTTCAAATGCACTACATGCTGCTTTTCTGAAAAGGCTGAGAAGTTTTCTGACCCAGGAGGCATGCTCCATGTTTTACCAATTTGTTACATTCCTTAGGAGGTTATTACTCAGACATTCAAATAGATGAAGCCCCAAAATATGGTTAGGTCTTATCTTCTGAGCTAACTCGTGCTAGGGTGGTGTAGAATGACTTGATAACCCTTCCATTGTGGAGGTGTTCTGCAGTGTCTGTCTGTGTCCCCTGTGTCACCACTGCAAAATAAAGGTGCTGTCTCTTCAAATTGAATTGTCTTTAGCTTTTTCTTGAAAAGGTGAAGTACGATGAAATGTGTCAGCATTGAAACTTCACCCTATTGCAAGCTATTACTATTTACATCATGTGTACTGATGCTACCTTAGGCCATTTAATGTTTTATTTGCTCTCCAGAGGAGTGGACAAATTAGGAACATCTTCCTTTGAACACATAAGCCACAGTCTTCTGGGGCGTCCTTTATCTCAAAAGCTGGCTACTATTGCTGTGGGACTGCGAAGTGGAGGGCTGCTTCTCACAGGAGGAAAGGTACACACTTTACTACTCTCTACTTGCAAACCCTCCCAGATTATTTTCTGTAGTTACAAAACTGTTTTTGTTAGTTTTCTTTGATAACATGTTAACTCCAAAGAATTAAAGAACAAGCAGAATAAAGAGCAGTTAACTGAACAGAGTTAATTCAGTAAAACATTATATATGTATACACATTATAGGCACACTTCATCAATATATATTCATATTTCATGTATATATATTTTATATGTTTAATGTAAGTTTTAAAGATTGCTACCAATGCAATTTCAATTTGTTCCCTTAGGGGATTAATCTACTCTGTGTTTATAGTATAATAAACATTTCTTGTCTCTGAAATGTTTGAATGAAAATAAGAATATAGTATTTTCTCCTGTGTTGTAACAAAATGGCAGTGGAGTTGATACTCTTTTCCTGTTACTTTTCCTGTTGCCTCTTATGGTGATCCATTTAATACCACTGAATATCCATTTAATAATCCACTGAAACTAACAAATGTCTTAACACTGAATTCAGTGCAATCAGAACACTATCTGTAGTGGATGTATCCACTCTGAATTTGTTTGTAGTTGTTTCACTCTAGGGCTTTGGTCTCTACCAAGTGATATAAAGACAGAATACATATATACTTTTGGTGAGGAATAAAACCACTGTGCGTACAGCTTTCCCAGCTTGTTAACTGGTGTACACTGTGACAAAAACTCCACAGAAACAGAAGGAAATGGTTCTGTCAATTTACATTAGCTCACATTTATTTTTGTAGGGAAGTGGAAAGTCAACATTAGCAAAGGCCATCTGCAAAGAAGCATTTGATAGGCTGGATGCTCATGTAGAAGTAATTGATTGTAAAGCTTTAAGAGGTATGATAATTTTTTTTAATCTCAAATGTTTGCTATATGATGAAGAAGCACAATTATGAAGTTGTTATATTTAGTCTGAATAATTTTTCTAGTATTATTACTGCTTTTGCAAGGATATTTGATGCCCTGCAATAAGCATCTTCAAGAGTCTGATGAAAATACTGAAAATACATCTGCCGTAAGCTTATTTCATACTTTCATCAGTTTCTGTCCCACATACCACCAACAAATTCAAACCATGCTTGCCATGCTTATTTCTAATTGTTACAAAACAGCAAGAAGTTGCAAGCTGAACTGTGTGTTTTTTTCAACTGTGCTAGCTGGAACAAATGTTACATTAACAAATCATAAGTGTTAAAGGATACCTGTATTACTCAGTAAAAGGGTGACACAGGCACCAAAAAATCACAGAATCATAAATCATTAAGGTTGGAAAAGGCCTCTAAGATCATCAAGTCCAACCGTCAACCCAACTCCACTGTGCCTCCTAAACCATGTCCCCAAGTGCCACATCTACACGTTTTTTGAACTCCTCCAGGGATGGTGACTCCACCACCTCTCTGGGCAGCCTGTTCCAGTGCCTGACCACTCTTTCAGTGAAGACATTTTTCCTAAGATCCAGTTAAACCTCCCCTGATGCAGCTTGAGGCCATTTCCTCTCATCCTATCGCTTGTTACTTGGGAGAAGAGACCAACACCCGCCTCACTGCAACCTCCTTTCAGGTAGTTGTAGAGAGTGATAAGGTCTCCCCTCAGCCTCCTCTTCTCCAGGCTAAACAATCCCAGCAGGATTAAACAACCATCTGAAACCTGATTTATGATGGTGTATTTACTAACCTAGTGTATGTTGGCAGTAGTCATCTAACACTCATGATTATAGATGATGATGAGATGAATCCTTACGTTTTGTGAGTTCAGAATAAGTATTTTGCACCAAAGATGGAAGAGGACAAAAAAGGCTTTTTTTACTCTTTCATTCACTGGCATTCCCTAATAGAATTGGTGTTACAGAGGCAGAGAATACTCTGTTTTCTTACAGAGCCCCTCTGTTGTGTGGCTATACTCTTTTTGCTTAAGTCCCTACTAAGATCCTTGCTCCAGAGAAAAATTGAAAGACTGATAAGGAGCTAGGTCCTTTGCTCTGAAGAATTCTTCCAATTGCGGGACTCTTTGTAGCTAATTTAGAGTGCTGCTGATACTGCTCTGCTTTTAACTGTCTAGAAATTAGACCTGTAGGCTTCTATAGTGGTGAGTGAAAGATGATTAATCTCATTTTAGGACAGGTGGATCCTTCAAGTACTTTTTTGATAGAAGATGTGGACTCTTTTCTTTACTGACTGTTGACTCTGGTTCAATCTTGGTACCTGGATTTATAGGAGTAAAGTTAAGCTACACGAATCAAAACGTTGTAGTACTACATGAGCAAGATGGAGTCAGTCTGATGATTTTTTTTTTCCTGATATGTTTTGTCAATTGAATTTCTGTTTTAGGAAAAAGATTAGTAAACATAAGGAAAAATGTGGAAGAAGCTTTTTTAGAGGCAGCATGGAGACAACCATCCATTCTTTTGATGGATGATCTTGATCACATTGTTGGAGTACCTTCTACACCAGAGCATGAGAACAGTCCTGAAACCATTCAGAGCAATAGACTTGCTTATGGTAATACTGTGCTATCTGTGTCTGGATAAAAATATAATGCAACTTAGCATTTCTTGCACCTGAATTTTACTGTCCTACCTGAACAATTCTGTCTGTATCACTATTGCCTCTGGACCATGTGGTATTCCATGGCAGAATATGGTATGTAGACCATTTGTAGACCATTTGTGGACCACTAGCTGAATCAGAATAGTCCACTCCGGAGCCTGGAGTAGTCATTGCCAATGGTACATATACCACCGCTGCTGATGGCAATGCCTGTTGTTAGTACCGCTGCCAGTGGTAGAGGCTTCTCAGTTCCTTTTTATATTCGTGCACTCAAATACATTGCAATTGCTTACAGATTAGAAATGAATCTCTAACTGATAATTGCCGGTAAGATCAATATTATAATTGACATATTAAAATTGATCCTGTTTTCCATAATTGCTATTTATAATTACAGAGGTATATAAATTTGATACTTATGGATGTTTAGAACCAACTTCTTTTAGCTGAATGCTAATTTCTTTATCATCCTATTTAGTAGACTTTGTAGAACTTCTGTTTTATTTTATAATGTAATAATCGACAGATTTTAAAAATAAGATTATCGGTTGTAGTTTGAAATCCTGTATACAGTTCCTTTTTATTCCCTAAAATCTAGGCAGTGATAAGGTGCAAAATAAAATTAAATTATCAGGATTAATATCTTTATTTTTTTTAGCTGTATTCAACTCTGTTCATGTAAAATTCAAGCCATAGCAAAAAAAATCTTCTATTTTTTCGCTCAGTTTGAGGGAGTTAGCATAATTTTTTATTAAATTACTTTTGAAGTTCAGAAAATCTTACCATCATTTCTTTTTTTAAAAATGTGCACTTAAGTTACTTGCAGAATTGTTTGTATTTCTTATTACTTTATTTACAGGTATAATGCATGCAACAGAGGTTTAGAGTTTTAAAGATTACTCCTTGAAGATCTACCTTGCATCCATAATTTCTTGGACTTTCATATGTTATTTTTTCCTAGATTGCTTGTTTTTTAGGCTTAGCATATATTTTTATTCTTATAACTTTACCCTTTTTGTTTGCATGGAGGGAGTAATATTTCTAGAACAGAGATCATAGCACACACAAAAAAATGACATTTCATATCCTGTGGTAGGCGTCACTAATTATGTTACAAATTTAGCTTTTAAAGAGCACTTCTGATGGCAATTTATTAATGGAATATACTGTCCTAGAAAAAATAACTATACATCTTTTATTTTTTTAATTTTAAAAAAAGCCTGTAAACATGGGAATAAATCAAATATATAGTAAGGTGTTACTTTTTGTGCACCCTAATGCTGCTCTCCAGTAGAAATGTCCATTATGAAATGCAGAATCTTTTGTTATTTTGCAATTCATGGAGCAATGTCTTATGTGTTTAGTTTTGAAAGATCTGATAAAAGAAGTTATTTCCATGGGGAGTTTGATTGCATTAATTGCCACAAGTCAGTCTGAACATTCCCTACATCCTTCCCTGGTTTCAGCTCAAGGAACTCACATATTTCAGTGCTTCAAATGTATCCAGTCTCCAGATCAGGTAAATTCAGGTATTTATTCATTTGGTTAAAATGTTATTTGCCTCAAATACAGGACTGGAACAGCTGCAAAAATAGTAGGTTATACCCAAAGATGAAAAAAAAAAATCTGGAAATCTTAGAAGTTCTGTCATGATACTTAAATACCTCAGAACTTATATCTGTCATTATAAAGTTTAAAAAACAAAAGTAATCTAGTGAAAGCTCCCAGTTGGCCCCACTCTCCCTATCTTCAGTGGTGAGAGAAGGGTGTATTCAGAGGACACTTCAGTTAAACGTAAAACAAGTCACGTTGTCTAACATAGGTGAGATATGCATGTCTCTTTGTTACCTGTAAGAGGATTCTAGAGGAGCAGCTCTGAAAAAACATGTCAGTCACTACAGTTAGATAAATGAGATTAACTCTCATTGCTCAGAGGAATAATTATGTCCCTAGAACATGTATTTTTAAGATGTTATTAAAACTAAATTAATTTTATGGGAAGGTTTTGGTTTGGTTTTCTATATTGATAGATTCCTCTACTTTTGAATGTAGTCCATTTTGAAAAGTAAAAAGGATAGAGGGAAGAATAAACAGTATAACTTCATTGCAGGAGAAGACAGCACATTGTACCTCTGTGTGCCCTAATGGCACGACACCGACGTGGCAACTCGTTTATATTTAATACAAGTTGTTCCTGCCTGCTTGTCTTCGGTCACAGGCTTGCAATTAGAGGCCACTGAGGAGGGGATTCTGTGTTAGATAAAATGTAGTTTTCTCCCACTTCCTGCAAGTCTGCCTTTATCATTTTTAATACTAATACATGAATAAGGGTGAGACATCACTGGAAAAGTCAGGATCTCAAAAGATACCGAATTATCTGATGTATTTTTATCTAATGCAATATATTTCATCTCAAATATATTCTACTCATATCAGCAAAATGAAAGATGTTCCTTTTCCTGTGAAACAGAAAAGAGGGGTGTAAACCAGTAGAATCTGGTGGGGTGGAGGGTTGTTCTGTTATTACTGTTGGATTTAAGAGAGCTGTGGCAAGGAAACATTTAAAGTTGTAAAACTGGTGAATTTATTGAAATTCACCTGCAGAACTACCTTCTATTTATATCCATGCCTGCTCAGATTTTTTTATTTGAAGGTTTGATGATGTGTAAATATTTAAGGAAATTTTAGTAGCTTGCATGTATTTACTTTCTGAATTTCTGAAATCCATACAAATAGTAAACTTAATAATACACTTGCTGCACAATTCTGTTTTTCAGAAGCAAAGATGTGAAATGCTGTATTCCGTAATAAAAAAGAAACTGAATTCTGATATAAAGAAGCTCTCTGATCTTGACCTTCAATGTATTGCAAAGGAAACGGAAGGTTTTGTTGCTAGAGATTTTAGTATGCTGGTTGATCGCGCCATTCATGCCTGTGTTTCTAACCAGAAAGCATTTCAAAATGGCGGTATGTTGACAACATCTCTTACTTTATAGTCTTACTTCTATTATCCAGAACCTGTGGAGTAATACAGACAGAAGAAGCTAGTTTTCATGTTTTATTTTTAAAATATATTTAATTGTTATATATCGTGAAGAATTTGTTACTGGTAGGCTCTGTGTTCTTTTTTTTGTTCAGGTTCGGTTTTGGGTTTTTTTTTAAGCAGAATTGAATCTGTCAACTGTGGATTTTCAGAAGGCTCTAAAAGATTTTACTCCATTAGCTCTGACAAATGTTAACCTTCATAAACCTAAGGACATTGGCTGGGACAGGGTTGGTGGCTTAAAAGATGTGAAGCAAATACTCACGGATACCATCATGTTACCTGCAAAGGTACCCAGTTCTTTTGAATTAGTTACCTGAATTTTGTACATAATGTTAGTAGGGGAAGAATGATTTTTTTAAGATATGACATGGTATTTGACAGAAATTTGATTTTAAGCTACTTTTGTAGCTTCCTAGTCTTCAGTTATCTTCAGCTACTGGAAAACTCTTTCTCCTTCCCCTTCCCTCTTCCAAATACAAAAGGCAATGGCTTGTGCTTTACTACAGATCAGGTGTTGCTGTAGTATATTGCAGTATTGCTAGCATCATCTTTGCTACACTCTCTGTTGCAGGGTTTGTGATTAGGCTCTGTAAAGATGACATTTCCAGCTGTCTTCTGCAGTGCTTTTGCTAGAGGAGTACTCTCTTTTGGATGAATGCCAATCCATTGATTCCCCTTTATTTTACTTTGGCCTTTCTGCCTTGCTTAAAACTTCCAGCTTTGAGATGAGCCATCCACTTCAGTCTTCAGAGAAATGACTGAACAGTTTTCTGTATAATGGACAGAATCTTTTACTGTATACTTAGATAATTTAATCATATCAGTCAGTGATTAGAATAGGAATTTAGAGGTACCGATGTACATTATAAAGCTCTAGTGCATCCCTATTCTGTCCTGTTTCCTCTTAGTAGAAAATGGCACTTGTTTGTATTTTAAGTACCTATGAAGCCTAGGAACCCACTTCAGCCCCAAGTAAACTAACAACAGTCCATTTGAGCTCTTGTGATAATAATGTGGATAAAAGAAGTTAGACACATTCTGTTTAGACAAAAATCAACACTAGTCAGTGATGTTAGAGTACACTGCAGAATAATTACGTATTTTAGAATACATCTTGTTGAAACTCTTTTCCAGTATCCAGAATTATTTGCAAACCTGCCCATACGACAGAGATCAGGAGTCTTGCTGTATGGAGCACCTGGAACAGGAAAAACACTGTTAGCAGGAGTAGTTGCTCGAGAGAGTGGAATGAATTTCATCAGCATCAAGGTAGCAAGATTTTGAAGATTAATTGATTGATTTTATTAACTGAATGAAATGGCTTGACATAATACCTGTGAGTATGTGCTTGTGAGGGCAAAATACCAAAGTAAGAAACTCACATTTAAAATGTGGTATCTCTGGTTATCCCACCATCTGACTTCCGGGACTTCACAGTTTTATTACTGAGGTTTTTTGTATAATTATTCATTAGGCAGAATTATAAAATTTAATTTGATAGTCTTAGTTTCCCATTTTTCATAAAAAGATCCTGGATTTTGGTTCCACTCGACAATGAAGTTGAGCAATGCATTTTAAACATATTTTTAAAATACAGTGTAAGCTGTTGCCTTATGACACCATAATGCATGTTCTGTTGTAGTAGAAAAATTGAAATTGTTACTTTAAAATAATTTGGAATGCTTAAAGGATTCTTTTGGCTTATCAGACCGCTCAGCTCTTCTGTTCAGAGATGCCACTCTCTTGGTTACAAGAAAATTCACTCCAGTATCTGAAATCTATGCTGACGTTGAATTACACCGTAAAACTAAAAAACATATAATGAATGTTCTTTTCTGATTTTTTTTTAGGGACCAGAGCTGCTCAGCAAATACATTGGAGCAAGTGAGCAAGCAGTTCGAGATATCTTTAACAGGTTGGCTTTGTAAAGATTTGTGATATTATCAATGAATTTTATTGGTTGAAGCTCCAAGAAGTAATTCTGTTGTCCTAGGAGAGACATGGCATCAGATCACAAAAGCATCTGAAATAATTAGTTGTGCCGAACCAGATGTTCAGATCTTGGCAAGTTCAACTTGACCGTCATTATTTAAGAACTGAGCGGTTAAGATCAGGAGTGCACTTTTGAAGCTGAACTCCCAGTTCTCTCCATTTACAGTGTGTTGGTTCACATCACAGCACTGTCTTGGAAAACACATGCTGAATTCCTTTCAGATGATTCCAGGAGACAGTTGAGCGTGCTCCAACTAGTAATGAACACTCAGTACATAGGATCATAGTAGACTTAGTATTGAGGTCCTTGGTGCCAGTTTTGTTTTTACAAATCTGCCCTTGCTCACTAATGTAAATGTATCCTGCATAGCCTTTGCTTCTCGTGTAGTTGACAGTTAGGCAGTATTTGTGTTAGGTGACATAAGCCAAGACCTTACCTGCAGTGATTGGATTTTAGAGCTTTCATGTATATTAACACGACAGTTGAGTACTTCAGAAATTATAAAGCGAGTGCAAGGTATGTCATAAAAATGAGCAGTGATTCCATTGCAATCCAACTCTTCAGAACCTCTCAATTTCTAGAGAAAACAGATTTTCTGTTCTCTCGTTAAAGATAACTGTTCTCTGAAGCAAAAAGCAATTACCTTTAACATTTCTAAGCAGTGACCCAAACTTAAAAAGAATTTAAGTATTGTCTTTTTTTTGTTTTTTCCTTTTAGAGCTCAGGCAGCTAAGCCTTGTATCATTTTTTTTGATGAGTTTGATTCTGTTGCTCCTCGTCGAGGTCATGACAACACAGGAGTTACAGACCGAGTGGTTAACCAACTCTTGACTCAGTTAGATGGTGTGGAAGGCTTACAAGGTAATAATTCATCTGTGTGCTCCTTTTTACACAGAAGTTTAGCAGACGTTAATGATATTTTTCTGCACTTTCCTAAGGGGTTTATGTCCTAGCTGCTACTAGTCGCCCAGATTTGATTGACCCTGCTTTGTTAAGGCCAGGTCGACTGGATAAATGCCTGTACTGTCCACCTCCTGATCAGGTGAGGAAACAAAACATTTTATATGAGAGGCAAGGAAAGAAATCAAACTAATGGGCTTCATTCTCCTTTTCTTTTGAAATGCCTTAGTGGCATTTCAAACCTGGAAAAAGCGGTCTTGATTGCCCAGCTCCAGTTATACAACAGTATAAATTCACTGATTTTAGTGTCAATGTGTTTGCATAAAACTGGGGAAAGATAAGGCTGTTTAGCACAGATCAAATCATGTTCCTGTGGATATAGCTGATTTGAAAAAAAGAAAAATTAAAAAAAAGGAAACTAGTCTGCAGAAAGAAATTGGATGCCGAGTAGTGTTTATCATGGTCTGTGTCTTTCTCTGAATTATGAGTCCAGTGGATCTGTAGTTTGCTTGAAGTGATGAACCATAGCCATTCCCAACCCAACTCTTGAATTGTCTGAAGTTTTCAGAGCATTTTTATTCTGAATCCAGTTGATCCCACTCTTCTTTACCCACATTTAATTTGGAATGTTCAAGCTGTCTTTAAGTCGCATGTGTCACTAGCTAGGAAAGGAATGACTGGTTTTAGTGGGGTTTGGATCAGGCCTCTGAGGCTGTACAATGTGTGTCTTTGATTCCCCATTTTATGAGGAAGAAATTAGTGCTGTTCATTTTCAGATTAGCTGGCACATTTAAAAAATACCACATCATTTCATTCAGAAACACACATGAACAAGATGATCCTGTGCCTTAAGGACTTAGGAACACAGATATGCTTTCTTTTCTGTTTTTTTTTTGTTGTTGTTGTAAACTTCTGATTTAGAATATCATCATTCAGGTAAACAGAAGTTTTTCACTTTTGTCATACTTCTCTTTGCAAAAGGACATACAAATAACAGAGTTCACCTTCATATTTTTCTATGTTTAATATATAAAAATCCCAGATACTAACTGGATATTTAGAGAAATATATTTCCCTGTATACTGCGTTTGGTACAGTTTCTCTTAGAGTCTTCAAGAAAATGTAAAAAAAATGTTTGCCTGTATTTTGGAGATTGATTACTGTACAGTATGTCCTATATGTACTATTATTAGGGTAGTATCATCTTTAAAAAAGATCCTTCCTCCCTCATATAGGAAGTGGCTTGTGACAGGGCCAACACACTACCTAGCAATCAGGACAAGAAAAACAAGTTGCTTTACTGACACTTTTTTTTCCCTCCTTTTTTACAGAATTCACGCTATGAAATCTTAAAAGCTCTCAGTCATTCTCTATCCTTGGCAAATGATGTGGACTTTCAGGATTTGGCAGCAAAAACAGAACGGTTCACAGGGGCTGACCTAAAAGCTTTATTGTACAATGCCCAATTAGAGGCAATCCATACTAATTTAGGTTCAGGTTTAACACAGGTAAAAAAAACTGGTATAAAAGAAGTCTCTCCTCTTTTTATTTTGATGTTGATATGTTTGAAGGGGTTAATTTTATCCATTTTTTTTTTAGCAAAATTATGTTTTATAAGATTTAGTTTTCTTATATTTGTATGCAGAGGATTAAAATGTTAATATGTTTGCAGAAAAAAATGCAATAATAATGTAACAAATTACTTTAAATACTTCTTAAACACAAGTTTTTTTCATTTTATGATGGGTGTTTAATGTTAAATAGATTTATGTAACTCAAATCTGTTTATCATTGTTACGAGAAATGACTGACAGATCAGTAGGAGGGATCCCACTCAGAGTTGTTTGGAGCAGCTCGCAAATTCAATTTTGAGGTGGCATATTTTGGATGATGGAGGAAGCAAGGAATTGGTGGTTTTTGTGGAGTTGTTCCAACAGATTGAATTTGATCTGAGGTCGGGAGAGAAGTGGCAAAAGGATGGTGATACCTGAAGTGGCCTGCTCTGGCTCATCTTCCAGGCAGCAGCTAATATTTGCACTTCCAAGGCACAGGATCCCACCCTTGGTTTATACCCCTTATGTTACTGACAGGTCCTTTCCTCTTTTAGCCTCTATTCAGCCACCTCTCCTCACATTTTTAATGCCTGTCTTCCAGTTCTGGCTGGGAAGTGGCAGGCATGGCTTCCACTACTTGGAGGTCAGAGAGCAGGGTTGGGTCAGGGGTGCAAAAGCAAGGAGACCTCTTGGGTTCTTTTTGTCCCAGCTGTTACCAAGGGATGGGGCTCTGAGGATGCAACTCAGTATTGGGAGGGATCTCCAATATATCTTCCCTAACAATCCCTTCACCTGTAGCATCAGTAAGTAGTTGTAAGGATACCTGATGATCATCCGTCATCAGAGGAGGCCATAGTCTAAAGCAGTGGTCTCCGGCGTGGTGTGCGCCCACCCCAGGAGGTACATATGACAATCCATTGAGGTGCAAGAATAAAATATTAGAACTTGAATAATACATGTATATAAATTAAAAATAAATAAATATGCATATATTTGGTGGAGTGTGCTCAGAAATTTTTTACTGATGGGGTGTACAATCAAAAAGGTTTGCAGACACCAGTCTAAAGCAACAACTGTGATTTCCACATCAGCGCTTAAAACATGTTGGCTATGACTAAAGATGAGTACAGCAATTAGACGCTGTAAAAGTAGACTCACCACAATCTCTTAGAGCACTTTACACAAGATACTAAATTGCCTGGAGGCAATGGTTGAGACAGAAGGGATACAGTTCTACAACAGAAAATGTACATGAAGTTTCCCAACGCTTGCTGTTACTGAGTGAGTGAGACACTTCAAAGCAAACAAATAAAACATTAAGATTATCTCCTCAAATTATTTTTCTGGCATGAAGACAGAAAGTTCTGCTTAAAGGCATTGGATTTTCTTAGCAAAATATTTGGAAATACACTCCCAGAGAAAGATAGATTACTAGAATCAAATGTAAATCGATACTTTCATTTGCACTGCATATGATTTTTTTTCAGATTGCAATTAGTTATGAGTTAACACTTCTAATGTTCTGTTCTTTGTCACAGGATTTTGGTTCTAGTTCTGACAGTGACTTCAGTCTCTCTTCCATGGTTTTTCTAAACCACAGCAGTGGCTCAGATGATTCGGCAATAGATGGAGAAGCAGGGCTAGAGCAATCTCTTATTTCTTTAGATATGTCTGACTTGCTTCCTGAAGATCCGAGGTCCAACATGTATCGTCTTTATTTTGGAAGCTCTTATGAATCAGAGCTGGGAAATGGAACTCCTTCAGAACTGGTAAATTACTGGCTTATTATTTTGAATTTTCTAAATATTACAGTTGTGAAGCAGAAAAACTGAACTAGGCAAATGGTATGGTTTTATAAATACAATTATGTCTGCTTTGTCCTTCAAACCGTCTTCAGCCTATACCCTGTGGTCCATGGTGGGGAAGAAGATGGAATGATGTGATCTGAGTAAATACGATACGGACTTCTCTGCAACTTTGCAGGACTTTAAAATCAAAATCCCAAATTACTGCTTAATACCTTATAATCAAGCAAACTGCATTCATACTAGATCTTATTGTCTGGTCTAATGGCTTGTTGCCTTCTAAAGTTTAATACTAAAAAGTTTTTGACTTTTTGGTTTTTTGCTTTTTTTTTAACTTAGTTTTATTCCTAAACAATGACCATCCAGCTTTCAAGAATTAAGTCGTAATCTTAAGAATCAACAAGCATTTTTCAGCTTCCAGTAGAGTATGCATTAATGGAATAATCTGACCATGGGATTGTGTAAACAACAGAAGTAAACCTTAGCTCCCATTGTTGCTCTTAAGAAGCAGAATTCCTGTTGTTGTAGTGTCACATTGCACAGAAAGCAGCACGTTCTCTGGCTAGCTTGCAAACAGGGGTGTGCTGGTTGGCTGCCCAGCACCTGCATAGTGACCAGCTGGCCAGCTTGTCTCACTTGGCTGCCAGGTAAGCAAAACAGAATATGCTCCCTCTGAGCTCCTTAGGGTGAACAGATGACTTCAGAGTTTGCATGTGATCCATGGGACATTTATTTTCAAGATCTGTTGTAGAATTGCTATTACAGGCTAGTTATCAAAGTTGTTAGATTCTTGTTTTCCAAACTGTCTTGCATTGATTCTTAAAGCTAAAAATAACTTATCTTGACATCTGAGAACTAATTACTGACCGCTAAGGTGCTTCTGTATGTTTTATTTTATCATTACAGATGGTAGTGTTCCATTAATGTGTCTTCAGAGACTACAGTTTCCCTCTAACTATGAAAGTTTTTCAGCAGGGCTACAAGGACTTTGATCTCTTAAAGCTGTTGAACTTGAAAGAATTTGGAGGTGATGAATATTTAAATTACGAGTCACTCCAAAGCTAACTACATAAACTTGTACAGATTTCACTGATTTTCATAAGTAAATACAACAATGGACTGAGTAGACCTTTATTCTTTTTGAGATAAGCCAGTGCAAAAATACGTAGACCTTTTCTAACGATGAAACACTTTATTTTCAAATTTGTACTTCTCCCCAAACACCGTGGCAAATTAACCTAAACTTTCTGTCCAAAAATTTATGTATGTGATATATTTCTAAGAGAAAATACTCTTTTTGCCAGTGGGGGCAAGTTTATACAGAATTAAATTTGTAGGCTAAATCTTACTGATGGAGTTGCTCTTTTGGATCCATAATGAGTTAATGTATTTCTCCTTGTGGTCAATTTAGAGCTCTTTGTGTTTGTCTGGACCAAACTCCATAACTCATGATTTTACCAGCGTGACTCAGAGAGACACGGCATCATCACAACCTTCAATGCTTAGAACAGGTTCTCAAGAAGACTCCCTGGAAAATAACCAGGAGCAGCAAACAGAGCACCTGAGGACAGAAATCAGTGCTATCAAAGCCAATTACAGAAGCAGGAATGGGGTATGGCAGCTTTTTCGATTATTTAGTCTTAACACTTTTCTAGTTTTCTCACAATTCTTGGTATTTCAGTAAATAATTTCTGCAATAGTATTAAATATAATGTAACAAAGATAGCAAAGATAAATGATACCTATTTTGAGGATAAATAAGCGAGATCTTAACATGCACATAACTAAGCAGTTATTTCTGCGTTATTAATACCAGAGGGGGTGGGGGAGTTGTGATTGTATTTATAATACATTTGTCTGTACATGTAATGAGGAAGTTCCAGAGTTACTGATGTTCATGGCACTATGTCTTTGTTTCTGTGGTAGTTTTTCATTGTCTGTTCATGGCTCTGTTTTCAAGGAGGACAGCACTCTTAATCAGTCAGTGCTTGCCAAGAACACTGTAGTTATTACCCAGTCCCATCTGATGACTGCGCTCGAGGGTATAAGACCATCCGTTAGCCAAGATGACTGGAAGAATTTTACTGAACTGTAAGTATTAAATTTTTTTTTGTAATTGCGTATTCAGTGGAGATTTGGTCTTTCCACATTTCTTATTCATTAGAAACACAATAGTTATTTAATGTGGGGAATGGCAGAGTTGAATAGCTTCTGACAGAAGTTTTTTTCAGAAATATTGAATTACATACAGAATATTTTACCGGTGCATTGTCTTTTATTGTTTTTGTTGGTGTACAGCCTGGAAATTCTAATCACAGACCAGAAAACCCTTGTGTTATGTTCAGAGCTATACCAGTACAAAGAAGCACCGATTCTCTGAGACTTAGAGCTAGGTCCTCCCTGCTCCCACTGAGTAGTAGCCCCTCATTTTCAAATTGCTGGGTTTTGACTCTCCATAGTGGTCTTTGTAGCTGGTGTGTTTGGCAAAAGGCCACAATCTGCATAAAAGGAGAATGTGTCTCCTTAGACTTGGAAAAGACTGGAGTGAAAAAGCTGGAAACGGGCATCGGAATGTTCTGTGATCTCACCAGCGGGTTCTTCTGACATGAAGATTGTTAGAGGAGTTGTCTTCCTCAGCTGACACATAGATAAGCAAGTCTTACAGCAGGGGAAAGAGAGAAGGAAGGGACAGGAAAGGAGGAGAATGAGAGATGCTTCCCAGGAGTCTGTACTACCCTGTCCACTTCTGTTCCCTGTCCCACCTTCCCCGCTCCCAGCCCCAAAAAGTAAAAATGTAAAAAAAAAGAGGAAGCAGGGCAGAGAGCTCTCCGAGTTGGGTTTGTGGATGAAAACTCCTCCAGGTCCCCAGGTCCGAGGAGACATGCACTCTTCATTTCCATAGAAATATACGTAAACATCTGTAGTTCCGTGTTGCATTAATGTGTATTTGAAGAGGCATACGCAAACAAAGGCATTTCATAAGAATTTGCTAATATCTTTTTCTGTTTTCAGGTATGATAATTTTCAGAATCCCAAGAAGAGAAAAGGACAAGTTGGCTCAACATTCAGACCAGGACAAAAAATTACTCTAGCTTAGTAACTTGTATTTGCTTGTAATTGCTAAACTGTAACTGGAAATGACAAATGTGATTAAATCAGATTATTTATATTCATATGGATTTATTAATGCAGCAGTTGAAGATAAGTTTCTTTTAAAGTTACATGCTGTAAAATTATGTCACATTTTATTTTGAAGAAAATTGTCTTCCTTCAGATTCATATTAAATTTTTGAGAGAACATTGGTTATGTTCTGTCCAGTTGTTTATCACAAAAAATTTTAAATTTTGCTTTTTGTCAATATAGTTGCCAAAACCTAACAGTGATTTCCTATCCCTGTTTATTTCCTCACAACAAATAGATTGTTTGAATAAACTGAAATCTCTAATGGTGAAAATGTTTTTAAAAAATTCTATAAAGCCATTCTCTAATGGGCTTTGGAGGGGTGTTACAGAAGGGTGGTACTTCGTATGTTCATTGGTAGGCAACTAGTCTAATACTTCCAGAACAACTATAGCAAAAAAAAAAAAAAAAAATCAAGACAAACCAAGATAATTGTTTCTTGGTTTCTGCCACTGTTTTTTATTCAGAATATCAAGTTGCAGTTCACAACAACTGTGTCCTCTTATCCCCATCTTTTCTTCTTGGAGACTGTTCAGAAATGTCTCTGGTTGGAAGCTTTCTAATGTTACATCCTGAAATTGTTCACAACTACCGTCTTAAGTGAAGATCGTTAAAGAGTTATCTTCCTCGGCTGGTACACAGATCAGCAGGTCTTTAACAGAAGGGGAGAGAAGGAAGGGGCAGGAAAGGAAGAAAACTGGAGGTGTTTCCCATGAGTCTATGCCACCTTTTCACAACATTTTGCCAATAGTGGGGGGTTTTGCTTGGCTGGTTTTTCACTAATCCTCCTTCCCTACTATTTACCGTCCTGAGGTAATTAGAAAACATTGATTTTTATTTTTTTGGTGGTCTTTCATAGCTGTTATGTGCCTCTTCACACCCGTATGGCTTTGGGCCACTGGGCATTATTACCCTTCCTGTGATCAGATAGTGTGTCAAGGCTTCCTCTGATCACTTCTTCAGGTACATTAGTAGCAGCGGCCTTCCTCAAGCCGCTCCTAAACACTTGATTATATCGTCCCACTACATGTTCCAATTTGTTATTTCATTCAATGAAATGTGTCATGCCATGTCAGTAATTAGAAGAACACATCATATTGACCGTATGGTTATATTGTTTACTGCTGTCCTGTACTGTAGTTCCTATTCCCAGTGCCAGCAAGTAACCCAGAGAATGTATGATTTGTATGTTTATTCTTGGAGCCTGGTACAGGTGAAGCCTGTATACACCGCAAGTCTTAGCTCGTAGCAGTTAATACCCCTGATTTTCTCATTTATGCTGAGCTATTGCTTTTTACTCATGCTTAACTCTTGCTGCAGTAGGTTTTGAAACTGAAAATCCTTATTGTATTACTACCAAACTCTACGATTGTCAATACCACTCTCATTAACATCATACTTATTTTTTAAAAGTGGATATATGTTTGTTCAGCTTTAGAGCCATATCTTAGCTTCCCTGTAGCCTTGAGTTCATCTTTCTTACATAACAGTGTCATTTCTTTCCTTGTTCACCTTGTTTTAAATGGCTATAGAGGTGAATATGAATAGGGGTTGAACAGATAAGCAATTTGCTGCAAAGGAAATTCCACACAATTCCCTGTCGAATGCTCCATGGTAACTCACATTTACGCTGTGGTAAATGTAAGGTACTTTGAAGAAATTTATCTTGTAACGGGAGAGGGGCAAAAAACATGGATGTTCTTAATGAAGTGCAGCAGTTGGCAAGCCATAACTACTTACTCTGTTTTGGTTTTGTGTCAAAACTCAAAAACTTCATGGTTTTTGGTTTTTTTACATTTCCTTCTCCAGGTCCAGTTATTCATTTTGGGCATTTCTGGCCTTCAGGATGTAGTTTATTTGTTTATCAGTTTGTTGTCATCTTTCTTCCGATGATTATTCATCCAGTGACATTTCGCGCTTATTCAAAATACTTTTTTTTTCTCTTCCTTGAGCTTCAAATTCCGAATAGTTTTCATCTTTAACCTAAGGAAATGTTGTATTATCTTCTATTCAAATACTTGCATTTGAAACTTCAGCCCAGTTAATGTCACTGATTAGTTCCTATAGCTTCTCAGAGCTTTTCACTTATTCTTCCACCTACTGGCTTAATGATTTTTCAGTCAAAGGTTCTTCTCTACAACTAGCACTTCTATAAGGTAGTCTTCTAGCTCTTTCCTTACCAAAATTGTTTAAAGTACATTGTGGTTCATTACATCTTTTCTGTTTGGTAAAGAAGTCTTCAACTATTACAAAAGCATCCAAATTAGTAGTAGCATGTGTTCTTCAACTTATGTCTAGATAATGGATGTAGCAGATTCATTAAAAATGGAAATGACTTAACCTTCCTAGTAATGATAATCTCATAACGTGCTGATATTTAAATCTGAAAGGACTGGTCAGAGGTCAGTCATAATTAAAACAAAGACAGTACAATAGTCTGTGGAATTATCTTCACACTTGGAATCATTTAATTAGAATACTATACTTCAAAGCCAAGTATTATACTGTAAAGTTAAAAAGGAAAGCATGCTTGCATTAAGCTGTATGTCAAGGTCCTATCAGTCCTCAACCAAAGTTAGATACTATACTATCATGGAAAATGTTCTTAAGAACCGGGAAGGTTCCAAATCTGCTTTCCAAAGTTGTGCTCTTCCTGTCTACATGCAAGGAATTTCACCAGTGTGCTGAACTAACTCGGGGTGTGTGTATATATACACGTACGCACCCCCCCATATAGATAACCTTGACTATTGCCGTGGGTATTATCATTTGATCCAAGGAAGTAGGTCACTATTAATAACTAGTTGCTGTTAGATGATCTTTGATTACATTCTGAATTATATTAACATCTCATCTTAAAACATAGTACAGTATCTAAATGAAGCCTGGCTAAGATCTGTTACAAGGGCACAGAAGTCCAACATACAGGCAGCATAAAGCCTATAGCTAAATGGGGGATAATCCCTTCTATGCAAGCATTGTGCAAGAAACGGCAGCTGGCCTGTGGAGACTCTTTCACAAAGCCCAGCATTAAAAAGTGCACCAAGAGTGAAAAGGGACCAATGACAAAGTTTGTTTCACGTTCTGCAGGGCAGCAGGGAGGTAGCTGCAGTGGCTGAGGAAGATACGACGGGCAGCCAAATGGCAGCTGTCATGTTTGAGCCTTCTGACCTGTCTTTCCCAGTCTCCTCCATCAAGTCAAGGACCAAGTAAACTCTGTGTGAACCAGCAACCTAAAGACGGACAAATTCGGTGCCTCCCTGCTAGCTCATCTGTCATTCCTACCGCCCTTAAGTGATACTGATGTCAGTTTTTCTGGGTATATATTACAGCCCCTAGAAAAGGTTGATAACCTGGGGTAGCTTTTTCCTTTCACTCCTGTTGTCACCAACATTGTCAGCTGTCACTGACCATTTCTCAATTGCCAACCAGTCCTTCCCTGTAGTCGAGGGACTTCTGAAGAAACAAGTGTTAAATATAGATGTAAACACTTATCCTATTTCTAACATGCAAGGGATTATTTCATGTTGTTAATAGGAACTCAGTTTCCACTTATTCATTATCCCATAATTTTTCTTAAAAAAATATTTAGGCAGCTTTTACTCTAAAAGTGATTTATGTTTGAAGCTATCTTCTTACAGCTGTATAGCTGATAAATTTTTCAAATATTGCCTTGAAAAAAATGTACCTGTTTTGATATGATCCACAATTCTGGATTGAGTCTGTTGATGATTGGAAAGTTCCTGGAAAAAAATGAGGTAGTGGGTCAAGTCTGCTAAATGCTGATTTACTCAGTGCAATTAACTCTACTGAAAGGCTCGGATGTCTGAATGGTGAGGAAATTTGGTAATTGCTAATAATCAAAATCTGCCAGTCTTGCTTTTCCAAGAATTGAGGACATTAAATATCATCCAGTGTGTTCGGTCTCTTTACTGGTAACGCTATTCTGCTGTAAATCACATTTGTGATTGGGAAACAGAATTTCTGTTGTACAGTAAAAATTTCCCAAGGTATTTATTGTATAACTTTTACTTCTTAAGGGATCAAACTTTGTTCCATTACCAAAAAGAAAAAAATAGAAGAGATTTCCTGACCCATTTGATATTAAATTAAAAGATAAGCAATGTCTGCTGAGGCTTAGATTACATTAGCCTTATGTTTCGTAACGGACGTCACCAGCTAGAACGCTGCTTGACAATATTTTAAGCATGACAGTTAGCAACCTGGTTAAAACACACAAATTTTATGATTTACATTAGGTTTGAAAAGTACTTTCGCTTTTAGTTCACCCAAACAAGTCTACATTTTGTGTGGACCAATCTACATTTGATGCCATACAGGGAGTTTCTTCTTCCTGCTCTTCTGGCATTAAGGAAGCAAAGTAAATTTCTCCAGCCCAAAAGCAAACAAAACTTTTAAAATATAATTTCAAAACAAAAGTATTGTATGAATTTAATTTTTTCACAGGATATATCTGATTTATCATTTTACTCATTGCCTAATTTATTTCATAACTCCTGGTTATTATGAAAATAGAAAAACACATACATGCTGTATTATTGCATGAGGATCTGACTGTCTGTTCATTATTTAATATCTCCTAAGCTCATAGTAAGGTGGGAGTGAAGCCTACTTTCCAGGGAGTTAAGATAGCAATCATAAAATCGTAAGCAATGCAGGAACTTGGGAGAGACCAGAAGCAGAACGGAATTTCTAGCATGAGTTAGGCTGGTATTTGCAGCATTAACCCTACGGAATGAAGTTGGGAGACCAGACTACAATTTGTCAACATCAATTGGCAGGTAGGAATTCACTTCACTCTCTCACAGGCATCATTTGGGAATAACCCATTTACAGCTGCCACTGGAGAACTTCAGCTGGGGGAGCTGAGGTGGTTTGGCAGAGGTGTTTCACATCGGCACTCCTTCAGCACGTTTCGTTACAGGGGTTTGCAGAGCCTCCCTTGCACTTAATCTGCCCTCTCTTAAAAGTGGGCCATCTGTTAGCCTGACCTTGGCATCGGATGTAAGTATGGGTGAAGTGAAATACTTGGCATCGAAAGCACAAGGGAGGTGGCAACTTGGTAACGATGATAATGTGTTTGACCTCAGTGCAAGCTGTTGTAATACTCGAGAAGTTTAGCATTTATTAACTAATACCCAGTTTTGCCTCAGATACAAATTTTGAGACATTAGTTCTATAATCTGATCTAGTTTTTTAGCAAGTCATATACCAGATTATTTCTCTCTTTGATTAGCATAGGCACAATAGGATTGGAATGGTACAAATCTTGCTGTAAGGCTCAATTGCTTTAGTCTTCCCATTTCTAAAATGGGCCAAATGGTAACAATCTGTCATAGGTACACTGGAATGAAGATCTGTTGACTGAGGTTTGGTGTGCTGTTCCAGTGACGCAGCAGAGGATAGGATAAAATACTTTCGGGTGCTCAGATAGTGGTTGGTAAAGAGATACTAAATCAGTTTACTGGTATTCAGGTCACAAGTGTAAGTCAGATTAATAGAAATGAAGTGTGAAGATTCTTTGTCTGTATCCTCTAACAGCTGGTGGGGCTTTTTTAAGACTCCCAAGTATGCGGCCTTCCTGTAATGTCGTACAGCAGCAGTGTCATATCAACTGCTACTAGATAACCAGGGCAGATTTTGCATCTCTTAGCAGTGCTGTCACACGCTAGTCTCCAAAAGTCTTAAAAAGTTTGAATTACTTGAAATGATTTATTATTTATTACTTGAAATGATTTGAATGATGTCTCAGGGGAAAGGTCAGTTAGGGACTCCTAGGTGCAAACAGGTGACCTCTTTCTTCATTGTTTACACAAACACAGCTCTTAAGATTCTGCAGTAATGACCATTAACCGATTTAGGCACAGCTATAACACAGTATGTATCTTATGGAGACCCAGTGGATAAGTGGACGCTGGCATTAGATTTTGGTACATCAGAAATTACTAAGGTCATACAGCTGTTGGGCAATTCCCCTTACTTCAGGGATCAGCAGCTTTGTAGAATAAAATGTGAACTGTTTGAAACCACCCACCAAATTATGTCAATGCCATATTATGCAATTCCAGCATAAACACAGCAAGGATTAAAGCCATCCTCTCAGTTTTGTGTCATTTTTCTACTAGGAAGATATTTGGATCATTCAGATTCAATGCTAATTTCAATTTCCCTAATTATTGCCAAGTTTCAGGAAACAGTAATGAAATTATTTCTTAATAATACCTGTTACTTTAATACAATCATAGAATCATAGAATCATTAAGGTTGGAAAAGACCTCTAAGATCATCAAGTCCAACCATCGACCCAACACTACCATGTCCCCTAAAGCATGCCCTGAAGAGCCACGTCTACACGTTTTTTGAACACCTCCAGGGATGGTGACTCCACCACCTCTCTGGGCAGCCTGTTCCAGTGCCTGACCACTCTTTCAGTGAAGACATTTTTCTTAATATCCAGTTAAACCTCCCCTGATGCAACTTGAGGCCATTTTCTCTCATCCTATCGCTAGTTACTAAACAACCAGACTAAACAACCCCAGCTCCCTCAGCCATTCCTCAGAAGACCTGTTCTCCAGACCCTTCACCAGCTTCGTTGCCCTTCTCTGGACACGCTCCAGCACCTCAATGTCCTTCTTGTAGTGAGGGGCCCAAAACTGAACACAGTACTTCAGGTGCAGCCTCACCAGTGCTGAGTACAGGGGCACGATCACTTCCCTACTCCTGCTGGCCACACTATTCCTGATACAAGCCAGGATGCTGTTGGCCTTCTTGGCCACCTGGGCACACTGATAGCTCATGTTCAGCCAGCCATCAGCCAGCACCCCCAGGTCCTTCTCCGCCGGGCAGCTTTCCAGCCACTCTTCCCCAAGCCTATAGCGTTGCATGGGGTTGTTGTGACCCAAGTGCAGGACCCGGCACTTGGCCTTGTTAAACCTCATACAATTGACCTCGGCCCATTGATCCAGACTGTCCAGATCACTCTGTAGAGCCTTCCTACCCTCGAGCAGATCAACACTGCTGCCCAATTTGGTGTCATCTGCAAACTGACTGAGGGTGCACTCGATCCCCTCATCCAGGTCATTGATAAAGATATTTAACAAGACTGGCCCCAACACTGAGCCCTGGGGAACACCACTCGTGACTGGTCACCAACTGGATTTAGCTCCATTCACCACAACTCTTTGGGCCCAGCCATCCAGCCAGGTTTTTACCCAGCAAAGAGTACACCTGTCTAAGCCATGAGCCGCCAGCTTCTCTAGGAGGATGCTGTGGGTGACAGTGTCAAAGGCTTTACTAAAGTCCAGGTAGACAAACATCCACAGCCTTTCCCTCATCCCCTAGGTGGGTCACCTGGGCATAGAAGGAGATCAGGTTGGTCAGGGAGGACCTGCCTTTCATGAAGCCCTGCTGGCTGGGCTTGATCCCCTGGTTGTCCTGCACTTGCCCAGTGAGCTCACTCAAGGTGAACCGCTCCATAATCTTCTCAGGTACCAAGGTCAGGCTGACTGGCCTGTAGTTCCACAGATCCTCCTTCCACCCCTTCTTGTAGGTGGGCGTCACATCGGCAAGCCTCCAGTCGTCTGGGACCTCCCCTGTTAACCAGAACTGCTGATAAATGATGGAGAGTGGCTTGGCAAGCTCCTCTGCCAGCTCCCTCAGTACTCTCAGGTGGATCCCATCCAGCCCCATAGACTTGGGAGTGTCCAGGTGGCTCAGCAGGTCGTAAACTGCTTCCTCCTGGATTATGGGGGGTTTACTCTGCTCTCCATCCCTGCCTTCCAGCTCAGGGGGCTGAATAACCTGGGGATAACCAGTCTGATGGTTAAAGACTGAGGCAAAGAAGGCATTAAATACCTCAGCGTTTTCCTCATCTTCGGTGGCAATGTTCCCCTCCACGTCCAATAGTGGATGGAGATTCTCCTTGGCTCTCTTTTTGTTGTTAATGCATTTGTAAAAACATTTTTTGTTATCCCTTACAACAGCCAGACTGAGCTCTAGCTGGGCTTTTGCCTTTCTAATTTTCTCTCCGCATGACCTAATGAGATTCTTGCACTCTTCTTGAGTTGCCTGCCCCTTCTTCCAAAAGTGGTAAACTCTCCTTTTTTTCCCCCCGCTCGTTGCTTGTATATTGGCAAACCACTCTTTTAAGTAATTGTGTAACTAGAGCATCGAGACCTTGTTTACATACGGAAAAGCTGCAACAGGAGCTTTTTGGTGCGTGAGAGTTTTAGTGATTGCGAGTGTGAACTCTTAGCCCATTTGCTAATGCCCATTCTGCCAGGAGCTAAAAACTTGGCCATTTTCTACATGTCCCGAATTAAAAAGCAGAGTTTAAGACACACAGATAAGAAACACTTAAGGTCAGTGTATTGAAACTTTCTTTTCCGGTAGGTCCCGGGGGGGAAATAGCGTGGACTCCCCGGACACCGGCACCCGCTCCCCTTATTGCCGCGGCTCTCCTGGTTCCCGCGTCCAGGTGAGCGGATCCCGCCGTCCTTCCCGACGGCTGTCCCGGTGCTGCAGACCCCGCTGGCCGAGCCGCGTCCCAGCGACAGCGGCCGTAGCTCCGAGGCAGAAACCTGGCAGCCGGGGGGCGGGCGGGCCGCTGCGGGTGACCTGCGACACGCGGGGTTTGCTCCCCGCACCGCCTTTGCGGCCCTGGAGAACGCGGGGACAGCGGAGCGGGGGGCGGGGGGCGTCCGTCCGTCCGTCCGTCCGTCCGTCCGTCCGAGCGAGCGGAGGCGGGCAGCCGCCGCGGCCCCGCGGAAACCCTCCCCGAGGCGCTGCCCCGTCCCGGCGCAGACCCCGGCAGAGGCGGGACCCCTTCCCCGCGGGGCGGGGCGGCGCGACCCCTGCGGGGCCCGGGGCGGGCGGGGGGCGGCGGCTCCCGGCGCCCGCGGCGGAGGATGAGCGGCGGCGGCGGCGGCTCCCTGCCCGCCGGGGCGGCCCCGGCCCTCTCGGCCCGCGGCGCCCGCATCGCCGGCGGCGCCCCGGGGCTGCTGGACGCGGGCTTCGCCCGCTGCGTCGCCGACCCTTTCGATCGGGAGCTGAATCCGCAGGTGCGGCGAGCGGCGGGCCCGGGGGCTCCGTCCCGGAGAGCGGGCTCCGCGCCCTGGGCGGCGGGTGGGCCCCGGTGGGCTCGCGGAGCCCCGCTGGGTACCGCAGGAGTAGCGCCGGCGGAGCGGGAACCCGGCGGGAGCTCCCCTCCTGCAGCCCTGCCGTTTAACGTTCCCTGCCTTCTCTTCCAGGGCATCCTGAATTTGGGCATAAGTGAGAACAAGCTTTGCTTTGATTTAATAGAGGAGAGAGTAAGTGTCTGAGTGGAGAGTGGAGAGTAAGTCTTCTGAGCAGTCGGGATTTAACCACCGGTTCGTCTTTGACAATTTTGAAGTGTCCGGTTAACGATGTAGCGCAGGCGAGGTAACGCGTAGGGTGCGGTGGGTACCGGCGGTGCCGTGACAAACGGCTTTCACAAGGAAGCGTACTCTGTGTGTGTTTACATGTGCTGCTCCAGTTGCGCACTCGGAAATAATTTGCCAGGTAATATTTACACCGAAAACTTGGCTCCGGTTGAAAACCAGAATAGTTTTGGTTTTGCTTGAGCTTCATTCGCATTGGCTTGAGCATGTACTCCAAGTAGAACTGATGCAAGACTCTGTCCCTGTTTCAGCAGAAAACATTGCTTTGGAAAACTAGCTTGCAGGAAGAAGTTTATTCTCGGGGGGAAAATCATGGCCTGATAAGGTGGTCACTTATCTGATGGCAAAGCCAAAACTTTGCCTGAAAATGCTCCATACGTGAAAGTCAGACTTTGAGCAAAAATAAAGCTACAACCCAAACATTACGCTGCTGCGCACCGCAGTAAGAGCCAGTCTCTGAAACACAACTCTGGGAAAACTGCACATTCTTTAGAGGCGATATTTTCCCCAGAGCTGTTAATTCTAGTTCAGCTGCTGGAAAGCCTGGTGTTCTGCCTTATGTGTTAGCAAAATGAAAATCTAGTTGCCAGGCTAGCTTCTGCAGCTTGCAACTACCTCTCGCTTCTCCTTCCTACCTCCATGAGTAATGAATTTGCACTAGTGCAACTGCCAGTGCATTTGCAGTGCTTGTGACGGAGGGTTGGCCATCAACTCAACGAATGGCTTGGTTAGCTGATGAGTTGGCGGTGCTGGCAGTTGGAGAGAATTTTGTTTCTTAGGAATAAACCAAAATCGATGCCACAACGAATATAGGACTGAGCCAGTTTTCAGGGGGGGCACCTGCTTTGAGAGCAAGAAAGTCACTGCTGAGAATACAGCTGATTTTCTTCTGTAACAGATAGGGTTGCTGTCACTTTTCTTCTCTTGGTTGAGAAGCTAATCAAAGTTGATATGTGAATTAAAAGCTGATATAAATATTGCAAGTGTTGTTTGAGCTTTGATATATCTCAGAAGTGGCTGCATAATCTCTTAGATACAACTGGGATGCTTTTCCTCAGTGTGTTATTCAGGACTTGTTTTAATATATGACAGAATAATCCAATAAATAATTCTTTCATTATTTCCTTTCTTCATTTTGATTGTGTTTTAATGTTGTTTTCTGATATCTTAAAACTAAAAAGGAGAGGTGCAAAGTATAAACATAATTGTAACTCATGAATTTTTGTATTTGCTGTTGCCTTAATGTTACTGAATAATGTTTTATGTAAAAAATAATCAAGTTCTGCTACAAGGTCTGCTACAGCAGACCAGAAACTCCCCAACTTTTTGTGTGTTCAGGTGTTCAAGTACAACTCCTCTATGTTGAACAGTATCTCTCTTTCATGTCACTAGCTCACAAGACCCGACATGAATTATCTGGAACCTGTTCTCTTCCAGTATTCTGATACTCAAGGTACTAGAAGGTAAGTTCATTTTCCCGTTTGTCACGTTGCTTGTTGCTAGTCATGGCTCGTGTGAAGGTGGGTGCGGTTTCATTCCTCTGGTAAGCCCAAAGCAGGTGTGTGTTACTGCTGCCTGCACGCTGGCAGGCTTTTGGGTTTCTGTGCAGGAGTTACTTTTCTGGATTTCCATTCTGGTTTTCTCCCCACCCTCAATGTGTCACAAAGACCTGGAATGCTAAAGGTCAAAGATCCGGGGACTTGCTGGCAAGCAAGAGAGCACGTATGGATGTGGTGAATCATATGGATGTGGTGAATTGCTCCTGGAATTCTAGTCTCGGTGAGGGATAAACTGAAACTCTGGGGGCTGTGAAGAGTAGAGGTGAAATATTGGCTCCCCGAAGTTCAATAGGCACTCCACCATTGCCTTCACAGCGGCTGAAAGCCTGTCTTGATCTAAAGAATTGTCATTGTCTCAGGTTTCACTGTTTCTGGTACCCAAATTCTTGTCCTTTCTCCAAAACCAGATCCCACTTGGGCTCAAGGATGCTTTATTTTCTCATTTTTCTAGTGTACAGCAATAATAGTTGAGTCACAGTTGCTGTTATTCAAAGTAACAGATGGCTTCTGTGTGCTTCTGTCTCACAAAATGTAGAACGCTGGATATCTGAGGAAATTATATTATTTAATCAAAATCTTCAAGGCTTTCATTACAGAATGAATTATGCATTTGTTCTGGTTTTGGTAAGCTTCATTCTTCATTGTGTATTTTGTGCTTTTTTTTCCTGGGAAATATGTGATTGCATATTTGACTTTAATTCTGTATTTTAGCTTCAGAGAAGAAATTGCCAAATTTCTAACTGACTATGCCAGAGCTGCAAAAGCACTGAATCCGGAACATGTAAGACAAGTGCTTTATCTTTGCATCTTATTTTTCTTAAACTGATAAAGATGAATAAATCTGAACACAAATGTCAGCAAGATACTACAGGAGGGATACATGCAGGATTTGCAGAAGTCTAAGTAGTGTTAATTTTCCATTTGAAAAAGTGGGTAAGGTGTAACACTCAAGGACTAGTGTTATAGGTGTAATAGTGTGGCTTTTTCAGTCTGTTTTTTGGAATTTAAACTAGTGCTGATATTTATGAATTTAAACAAGTGCTGATATTTCTGCTAAATATTTCATTGCTGAATGAAAGCTTGTTCTGCTTCTTTCAGATAACTGTTATGAATGGCTGTTGTGCTGTTTTTGCTACTCTGTCAACTGTATTATGTGACCCTGGTGGTGAGTAAAAACTTGATTATTTTACTTAAAAACATTTATTAGCAGTGAATATGATTGGACTGTGACTTCTGACAGCCTGCTGTTACTCTAACTGCCTGAACGAAGCAAGGCATGGTATTTCTTTGTCACTGGCAGAGTGTCTTTGAAATAATGCCTCTATTTCTAGAATGGTGGAAAAGGTTTGAGATATCACTTGCTTTCTAGAATGCAATCTGTAGTTTTTTAAGAGTGTTATAGGAAGAGGAGAAGGGTAGCAAGAGAATGCAGTGTATTTTGAAAAGTTATGAGAAAAAGCGGTGGTAAGCATGGTGGAAGCTGGAGGGAGCAGGCACACAGGGAGGGAGGTGTACTGGGTTGAAATCGGGGACCTAGGGAAAATTTCAGTAACTGTGCAAGGAAAACACGTAGAAGGAATTTGGGGCAGGGGAAAGGAGCTACAGCAAAAGAGGGATTCCTGGTCAAATAAGGGTGGTGGTGAGGAGGAAGCAGAGGTGGGAATGCAAAGCAGGAGGACTGGAGTCCCAGGAGACAGTCTGCTCACAGCAGAAGTAGACATTAGAAGGAAAAAGAGAGCTCAGCAAGGGAAAATGGTGTCCTCTCTGGTTTGGAACGAGAAAAGCAGTGTAGGCATGCAGTACAGCAGAAAATGGGGAAATCCTTGAAGACCTGCTGAGCAAAGAAGGTGAGCAGGATGACTTACCTGCAGGAGGCTCTGCCACCCCCATAGCACCCTGTTACTGGCACCAGAAGCCCTTGGGAGGAGGGTGGAGTGATGTAATGGGGTGCAATGACTTCAGCATATTGGTGGCAAAAGAGCTGTGAAACCAGTTAGTTTTGTTTAGCTTCAAATGATAATGTTTATTGAAGGCTACTTGTATCTGTGTCTATTTTAAATCATTCAGATTTCATTGTATTTGCACAGTTTTAACAGGAACTCTTCCACTTCAATGCTGACAGGCTCCTTTTTACCCCTTCGTTAACGTAGGAAGCCCACTCTGTCTCCTCTGAAACCCTGCCACGCCGGGCTTTTGCAGCATCTCCAGGAGAACACCAACCTGGGGCTACTTCACAGCAAAAAAATGAGGAGGAAAACAAGTTCCGCAGTGCTGTAGGCTCCCTGGCTGCAAGATAGCACCTTGGCAACCAGAAAGAAGTAGTTGAGATATGCAGCAATTCCTGATGAAAAGTTGACAGTAGCAAAGCATTAGCAAAATATTGAGAGCAAGATCATTATTTGTCATTATTATTTAACTAACTAGCTAACTATATATATATATATATATAAATAAAACAAGTAGTTGATCAGGTCCATTCCCTTTTACTGAAAATATATGCAACTGTTGAATCTGCTATTGCAAATGCTAAGGAAGAATACTGGGAAAGAATTCAGGTTGATTGACATATGCTAAATTTTAAGTTTTGTTTAAATATTGGTTTAGGCCACAGTGAAGGCTTTGAGATTAAATCAGATGTCAAATTCTTAGATTGTCAGTTTAGTCGATTAGAGTATAGTGAAATAATTGCTCATGAGAAATGTTAATTTCATTTTTTAATGTTTTTAGATGGGTATCTTATTCCAGCTCCATACTACGGTGGTTTAAATTCGAAAACATGGCTATATGGCGGAATACAGCCTGTTCATGTGCCTTTGTTCAGTGAGGTAAAGCTTTAGCTATTCACATACATTAACAGACATTTCACAGGGAACAATCAAAAAGCCTGAAAATGCAAATGGGAGTCCCAAGTGAAGAGACAGGACCAGTCTAGCACATTAAGAGACAGCCTGTCTTCTCAGACTGCAGCATGATAGGAGGCTGGTGTCATCAGATGTGTAGGATTACGTTTGTTCTGTGCAGACACTGTTCTGAACCGACATGCTGAATTATAATTTGCCAGCTCTAAGTCTGTCACTCCTACTATGAGTAAATTTGGTTTGCAAATTTTTCCCCTTAAGCACTGAAAGATGTATCTACCACGTAAGTTTTGTAACATTGGTTCCCCTTTGAAAGCTCAGTAATCTGTGAGGCAAGTCAAAGAGGGGGTAGCATCTTTTTAAGACCAAATGATAGAGTCAGAAGGGGAAAAAAAGTGATCTTTCAAGTACACAAGTTCTTCTATAAGTCCCCGATAGTGTAGTTGTGCATAAGGGCAACATTTGAAAACAAGATAATTGAGTTACATAGAAAAGACTGATCTTAGTTTCAGATTCTTTTATTTTATAAAAGCCAGTAACAATTGTATTTTCACCAGGTGGGAATGTTTCTTCACTATCTTTTATTTTATTGTGGTTTTAATATTGTTTTAATTGTTGATTTTTTTGTTCTGTAGGTGACTGATGAAGAAAGTCACCCTTTCCAGTTAACAGTTGAAAAATTAGAAGACGCGTTACAGAGAGCTAAAAAGCAGGTATCAATAACATTTGTTTCCGATTTTCATGTTTTCCTAGTTATTTTGTAAGCAGCGTGTGTTCTCAGCATTGAAGCATTTGCACAGTTTTGTCTGTGTAGATTTTCAGTCTTGTGACTGAGGTGGGTCCAACTCTAGCAACAGGAGTCAAATTGGTTTTATAATCTGCACACTGTTAGAAAATGCAGAGAAACTCCCTGACTCTCTTTTATGAAGAATAGATCTTAACTTGTGTTTCAAGACCAGTTTGCTTTCTCTGTAGATTTTAATGGAATTTGAAGTGTTGTAAACAAGCTATTGTTCTGACCCTCAGAAGAGAAAATATGTTACTGTAATGACCCACCCAGTTAATTAAAGAAACATGTCTAATGTGATTTTGAAGAAGGTTCTTCTGAGTTCCAGCTAAGAAGGAATTGCTAGCTAACAAAAAATGACAGAAGTACTTTCTTCAGAGTTTAGGAAACTTCATTAGTTCAAAATACTTAGCATGTTCAGTGATTTTATTCTGCTCAGGATTGCATAAATAAGGATATTATTGCTTGTCACATACAATTTTTTTTCACATTCCTCTCTGTCTTTGGAACTGTTTGCCTTCCCTGTGGAAATGTTTGGTTTTGTGAGGGTCCACAAAATAGTCCTTAACAGTTTTTCAGGCTAAAATATTTCCTATTCTTATTGTCTTGATGTTCATAATCCACTCACTTCATGCAGAATTATAAATGCACTTAATCTTAACTGTTTCTGCTCATCCTTGAAAAGATCCAGCAGAGGAAGCACAGGCTGAATAGTAAAATATTTTACCAAAGATGGGGGGGTGGTGGTAGTGATGTTTCAAAACGTTAAGTGAGATAGACTTGTGTCCTCTTTCAGGATAGAAAATGAGGCTTAACAATTGATAAAGCATATAGTTACAGGGAAGGTCACTTAGAAAGGTCAGTTATAAGTAAGGTCACGTATAAAAAGTGGGCATTTTGGATACAGGCGAATGTACGCATAACATTTTTATAGATATGTTGATGTTATCCTAGTTAGCTAATTGCTTGATCAGCATGGTGCCTATGTTTAGACACCATCTGTATGTCTATGTCATCTGTCTGTGCCTTTGCCAGCCAGCGTGAGCCTGAGCCTGCAGACATTTATCACTTGATCCTAGCAGAGGGAGGCAGCTAGCATCCCTGCTGTGTTACTGTGGCTGTCAGGACATGAACTGGCTGGACAAGGTGCTGGATCACAGACCAGATAAACTCTTTAGAGACTGTGTTTGTCATCCTTCTAGAGCTGCAACTGTTCTCACGAATAATATTATAAACTTCGGCTTTGGATACATGCAATATAAATAGCTGGAGGAACTAGGCTAGAACAGCAATTGCGAAACTGCTGTCCCACAGCAGCTGTTCCTATGAACAACAATGCCTCACTCAGCGTCTTCTGCCTAATACACATCAGATGTCAAATACACAAAATATGCTATTGTGCAAAGGAATACTTGTGGAACAGCTGTTTGTGCTTCATATTTGCATCTTACCTTGTTTTCAGGTAATTTCCAGATAGCTGGAATCAAAGGCAATATACTGAAAGTTCATTTCTTGTGTAGTTCTTGCTCACGGTACCCATACATGTTCAAACAAATGGCCCATGGCAGACAAAGCAAATATCAGGGCTTCCTCACCATTGAACTTCATTTCCTGGAGTTCCTTGGGAGTTGGTCTTTGCAAATAATCTGCTTTGGAGGATTCTTGGATAGAGTGAGAATCTGCAGTGGGTGAGGCTTTCTGAAAATTAAAAATGTGGAAGCAAAAAATAATAATTTCATTTCACGTTTATCCCAAACACAAATTAATAAGGCAACTCCTAATGTTGATATGTCTAAAGTCTTGAAAGTTCCTGCTGTAGTCATTGCACTGTTTGATTGTGTACAATAAAAATATATTTGCTGCATATAGCTTATGTTAATGCACATCAAGGATTTTTTAGCAAATAGAAAATAGATGATTTTTCTGAAAAATACCTCTAGAGTTAAAAAGGCTTGTTATGTTTGTACTTGTAATCTAATTTTTGATCACGTGGGACTCTTCTTATTACACAATAAGAATCTAAATAATCTGTGGAGAGAGAATTTCCATAACAGAAATTCTGCACTTGTTGATAAATACAATTAAAAAGTAATTATTTGCCCAAGACCTCTGCACATCTCATAGAACACCAAGTAATTCAATTTTCAGTCTTCTGCAGCTTCTATTACTTGTTTAAAGAAACAAGCAACATTGAAAAATTAATTACTTGGCAGATTAGTAGATGTCAAAGTCCAATTTCTGTTCAGCTTTTCCATGCTTATCAACAGTAATTTTGCTCAGTCCTGGGAAATTATTTTGGAAGTATGGTGTAGAACCAGTATTAATCCCTACAACACCATAATCTTGCCTGTTGATATCAATGGGTGTTTCAAATGAGTCCTAACCTGATTTTCATTTACTAATAATCTGTTTAGTATGTTTTTTGGGGTGGTATTGGATAAATTATGAAACAAGGTGGGTAGCTGGAACCCTAGTCTGTATAGTAATTACAAGATGTAATTAAATAATTTTCAAAAGCTGCTTTTCACTGAAGGGTTTACAAACATCCTCGCTGCATCCTTGCTAGTCATTGATTTGATGTTGTTTGTGTCTCCAGCTATCAGCTTTTCTTTTTCCAGGGCATCCGAGTCAGAGCATTAATCCTGATCAACCCCCACAATCCATTAGGGGACATTTACCCAGCACAGTTACTGAAAGAATGTCTAGAGTTTGCACACAGGTTTGAGCCCTAGTGCTATTTTTTGGTATTTCATTTTCTGTTAATGCAATATGGCAGTGATGAAAAATCACCATAGTGATCACCTGTTCTTTGCTTGTACATGTTCAGAGGAGGTGCTGGACAGGGACCTGATCGTGTTTCTTTTCTAACTATCCTGTTTACTTGACCTTTCTGGGAACACTAGGATAAATTGCTTAAACTGGGATCCAACAATGTCTTTCTGAATGAAATACTGTTGGGATTTTTTTTTCTTTTGTGTGGTTTAAACTTATAAAGCTTTTTATTTGCCTAACAATGTTTCTTTATTAAACTGCTTTGATGCATGGCTCAGAAAAATGGCAACAGGTGATTGTCAGTCTTTAGCAGTAGTAGTAAACATGATGAGCACTGTCATTTCAAACATTATCACAGAATCATAAATCATTAAGGTTGGAAAAGGCCTCTAAGATCATCAAGTCCAACTGCCAACCGAACACCACCATGCCTCCTAAACCATGTCCCCAAGTGCCACATCTACACGTTTTTTGAACTCCTCCAGGGATGGTGACTCCACCACTTCTCTGGGCAGCCTGTTCCAGTGCCTGACCACTCTTTCAGTGAAGACATTTTTCCTAAGATCCAATCTAAACCTCCCCTGGCGCAGCTTGAGGCCATTTCCTCTCATCCTATTGCTTGTTACTTGGGAGAAGAGACCAACACCCACCTCACTACAACCTCCTTTCAGGTAGTTGTAGAGAGTGATAAGGTCTCCCCTCAGCCTCCTCTTCTCCAGGCTAAACAGCCCCAGTTCCCTCAGCCATTCCTTAGAAGACTTGTTCTCCAGCCCCTTCACCAGCTTCGTTGCCCTTCTCTGGACACGCTCCAGCACCTCAATGTCCTTCTTGTAGTGAGGGGCCCAAAACTGAACACAGTACTTCAGGTGCAGCCTCACCAGTGCTGAGTACAGGGGCACGATCACTTCCCTGCTCCTGCTGGCCACACTCTTCCTGATACAAGCCAGGATGCTGTTGGCCTTCTTGGACACCTGGGCACACTGATAGCTCATGTTCAGCCAGCCATCAGCCAGCACCCCCAGGTCCTTTTCTGCCAAGCAGCTTTCCAGCCACTCTTCCCCAAGCCTGTAGCATTGCATTATCAAAATAAGAAAATCTTAACATTTGATATTGGGGGAAAGTAATTGAATTGGCAAGGAGTAAGTCAACAGTCTGAAGTCTTGTAACATCTTTTTATACCTACTTAGCTAGAGATGTGCGAGCAATTCACTTTCTATCAAAGGAAGATACTTCTGAAATATCCCAGCCCCATTCCACTTCTTTTATCCTTAACCAGCTCAGAGTTCATGTTCTAAGCTCTAACAGTCTCCTGAATCCCTTGAGTACTGATGGGGAAAAACCACTTTGTTTTGAAAAGCATCTCTATTTTTTTTTTAGGGAAACATACATTCCTCTATTATTTCAGTGAGCTTCTGCCAAAGAATGACCACTTAATCCTGTATACAGTTGGAAAGCTAACAATACTTAGTTTCTGACAATCTTAAATAGAGTAGGTTGGTATTAATTGTTCATTAATTACCAAAGATTACTGGGGACAACACAACATTTCTGCATTTTTGGCATGATTTTCTTTTCATGGAAACAGCAGTGGAGATTGATAGAATTCAATGTGCTACTTCCAGTTACCAGGTTTTTAAAAAGGCAAATGTATCTTTTCTCAGCATGCCCCATGGATTTCAGGATGCAACCAACTTAAGCTGGTACTAAAATAATGTTAGAGGATATGATTAGAAACAATAATTTTGTTTTTAATGTAAAAACTGTTCTGAAACCAAACTTCCTTTTAAAAAAATTATAGAACTCAACGATCAAATTAAATGAGGTTTACTTAGAAGAGGATACCTGCGCTACTTCGGTATTTAAAACCAGTCTGCAATTTTTTCAGTATTTATAAATATGTCTGTGGCTTGTTTGTATCAGGTGTGATAACATGGCTTACTGTTTACTGTGGCTTTCACAGCGAGAGTGTATTAGAGAGTTTTCTTAAGTGCATGACAAGTCTTTTTTAAAATCTAACATCCACATTTGACTTCAAGTCTCACTTGAGAAATCTTGCAGGGTAAAGAAGTTTATAATATATCACTGCGTTCATTTTAAATTTTAAATAAGAGTTGGGTGGGACCATACATATTCCAGAGAACCATTGCATTGAGCATGCAGTTGGATTTTGTTTCAGATATATGGAATGTTACTGCTGCTGCGAAATACAGAATATGTATAAATAGAAGTTGATGATGCACAAGTGCTCACAGCATGCCTTGTGACCTCTGTGTAAAATTTGTAGGGTGAATATAATAGCAAATAGGCATGTGTATGGATACTTTTGCTATGGCAGTAGTTGGGATTACATGCAAAGAAATTTCTTTTAAATATGCTAACATGCCTGTATTTTTCTATACGTAGATATGAATTGCATGTAATAATGGATGAAATATATATGCTGTCTGTTTATGATGATACCACCTTCACCAGTGTTCTTAGCTTGGATTGGTAAGTGTGATTTCTTAGCAGGGATTAGAAGATATTTAATCCTAAATAGAACCCATGCCATTTTTTTCAAACTTCTGGTTATCTAGTGTAACTGATATAGTTCAAATGAACTCATATCCAAGTCTTTGCAACTATGAGACTAGTTAATGCAAGAGATCTTCTTCATAGACAGCTTTAAATGGCAGATCTCTCGCTTCCAGCTAATGTGTATGATACAGTAATAACAATAAAAATTGACAGAGCCCTTAATCATTTTGCCACTGCTTGTCTTTGCTGTTCCCAGTTACGCAGCCTGAGCGTGAAGTTGTCACTGTAGTGGTAATGAAGTTGCCGAAGGTTGTGCAGGTTACCTGCTATAATGCATCTCCTTCCTGACTAGTATGCTGTTGGGCTCTTAGTTTCCTAACAGATGATGAAAAGAATAAACGTTTCAAGAATATTTAAAGCTATTGGTATCTGACTAATAAAACTTCTTTCCCTGAAAATATGTGATTGTTTTTGTATAACTGCATAAATTTCATACCAGTGGGAAATTTCCAAGTACAACCAAGCTCAGTGAGTGACTGGGTGTTGCCTCACCCATACAAGATAATGAACCATAAACGAAACCTGAAAAAATACTTTCGTTATTGTGGAAGTTCACCCAGCTCCATTAGGCTGAAGAAGGAGATTTCCAGCCTTGGCCCTGCTTACACAGCGTTACACAAAGGAGGAAAAAAAACGTCACCTGCAGTGGTACACTGAGGTGTACTTTGTTTAGTTGCACCTCACTGTGTAGATGCATGCCCTAACATGTTCACTTCTCCCTTCCATAGCCTGAAATGCAGCACAGCTGAGCAAACAGTTCTTCATCAAGTACAAGAATGGTTGGGCTTTTGTTTTAATATGGGTGTGATCACTAACTATGCAGTAGGAATCTGGGCTTTGAACTGGACCATTATATCTTAGTGCAGATCCTTTCTGGGGTTTTTTTGTGTGAATCAGTGCATGCTTGGGAGATCAGTGTCATAGGATAATGTTTTGTTAAGAGATCTCTGAAAAAATGTCACATCACTTTAGAGGATTATATACCAATTTTACTAAAAAATTACCACAATTTTACAAATGTAAACATTTTTGTAACCTGCATAACTTGTTCTTCTATAGCAACAGTTCTTGACTTCCTCTTTTCTCAATCAGTTTACCAGATCCAGAACGGACACATTTTATGTGGGGTTTTAGCAAGGTAGGTCAAAATACTAAGTTTGTGTTTTAATTTAAGATATTTCTCCACAAAAATTAGTTGGGCTATTCTGACATAATTTGTGTTATAGGTGCCAAACTCTTTGTTTATTAGTTTTTCTTCTTCAGTAGTGTAAAATTCGTTAAAGTTCAGAGTTTAATTTGGGATCTACTTAACAGCAACAGTTAATGCATATGTATTAAAGGCATTGAAACATATAAGCACACTTCAGATCTGTAGCATTTTGCCTTTTCTTGTCTTGGAGGGGAGAGTAAACTGATGACTGCTTGGAAACAATAGTGGACTATAATGGGAACGGCCTAAGGGTAGGAGCCAAGCATGTTTTCCTTTGTCGGCCTGTAAAGCAACTCTAAGACACTGACCTCCATGAAACAGGCTTGTTTAGAAGTTGCTGGCTGGTTTTTATCACACTTGGGACTCCATTTGGCAACACTGAGAATTTACTCCAGAAGGTTTTCTTTCTTGTGCATCAAAATGACTCTAGACTTGGTGGCTTGACAAAGCACAAACATAAAGTAAAAATTGCATCTCTCTCTTCTTTTTGTCCTCCAAGGATTTTGGTATGAGTGGTATCAGAGTTGCAGTACTGTACACCAGAAATCATGACATTCAGAAAGCTGTGAATCAACTGGCTGTCTTCCATAGCTGTCCTGGACCTGTTCAGCATGTTCTCAGTCAGCTCCTTAGGGACAGAGGTTAGCCACACTAGAAATGTTTCCGTTGAACTGTTTTATTTTTCCATTGCAGGTGGAAATAAAACAGAATTATGTTTTTCTTGCTTTGATAGATTGGTTGGATAATGTGTTTTTTCCCACCAACAAAAAGCGACTTAAAGAAGCAAAGAATATTCTTGTGGATGGTCTGGCAGATGTTGGAATACCTGTGCTCAAAAGTTCAGGAGGACTCTATGTGTGGGCAGACTTCAGAAAAGTATGTAAGAAGTTTGAAAAGGGGTGGGAATGTAGAAGTTGGAACTGCAGAAATTACTTGTGCATGTTGTTACACACTTCAGTATCAGGTCCTGGAAAATTGTTTCAATGAATTTATGCATTTGTTCAACCTTTAATAAAAAATTATTTTCTTCTTCTAGTTCTTAAGATCACAGACATTTGAAGCTGAACTTGAATTATGGCAGAAGCTCCTTGATAAAAAACTCCTGATTAGTCCTGGAAAAGCTTTTTATTGTTATGAACCTGGATGGTTTAGACTGGTTTTCTCTGATTCTGTAGATAAGATTTACTTGTGTAAGTGATTTTTTTTACTTCTAACATGGCATGTAGTAGTACACAAGTTTTAAGAAATGTTAACATTATAAATAATGAGTTCAAACCTAATCATTCTTTCTCAGCTTGTGAGGGGCATTTTTAGAGTTTGTACAAACTGAGAAATATTGGATTGGCCCAGAGCACCGGTTACAAAGCACTTATGTTGGATTATGTTAAATCTCTAAAGCTTTCAGAATTTAGTTTTAAAATTTATTTTTACTCTGTCAGAAGTGAGGAACCGAATTTTATGTGAAAGGATTTTTACTCGTTCAGATTATGCTTTATAACATGTTGGAATTCCCCACCATCCCTCATGTTTATGTGGCCCATGGTGGATATGAAAAATGTATCCATCTCTTAAGCTGTAAAATACTTAACCTTGAATGAATGCTTTATATTGTTGGCAAAGGGGACATCTGTGAAGTAATGCGAGCATACAGAGTCAGAGAAAAATGTAGGTTGAAGGGGAATTCTTGGGTCATCTAGTACAACTTCCTGCTCAAGGCAGGGCCAGTCTCTACATCAGAGAGCAGCTTGCTCAGGGCCTTGTTCAGTCAAGTTTTGAGACTGTCTAAAGATGGAGATTACACAACTTCCCGGAGGAACCCATTTCCGTCCTTAATCGCTCTTGTGGTGAATTTTTTTTCTATATGTCTGGTCAGTATTCTCCTCTGTATTTCCTTTCTACAGGTATTCAGAGACTTGAGCAAATGTTGCACAGTTACGCTGCTGAATCAGTCACAAACAACACATCTTCCACTGCAGATGCTTTATGCAATACGGAAGAAGATTCTTCAGGCAAACCTTCAAAGACACCAGGAGAAGGTGTCTCACAGCTAAAAAATGTAGTTGTTTATTAAAATCATATATGCATTTAATGACAATGTAATTTAGCGTGCTTATGTTTGCTAAAGGTGTGTATAGCTTCAGTATTTTTGGCTGTCACCTTGCATAACGCTCTCATGCTGTGACCTGGCATTAATAATCTTGCAACTGGACTTGCTAAAGTTGAATATGGAGTAAAATGGACCTCCTGGATATTGTGAAATTAGCCCCTTTTAAGCACAGCACTTGGTTTTACTCCATTTCAAGCATGCTATGTGTCAGTAAAATCAGTATGAAATTTGGAAAACACTGGTAAAATGGTTGTGCATATTACTATATATTATGGACAGTATATTTTAATCAGAATACTGGAAGTACTGAATCAGGCAATATTCAAATTTTGCTAACCTTTTGTAGCTGGCAAAATGCTTTTGTATATTCATGAGATCTCTCTAAATATATACATCACAGACATTTTATACACCTTTCTGTATATGCATGTTAAGTCAGTACTTTCTGAGCAAGCATTTAGATTTTTGGCTTCTGGGCTCCCTTTCAGATTATTTCTGTGTACCTGTATTAATTGGATAGTATTTTCATACATTAACTATAAAAAAACCCTTGAAGGTCTGTAATATATACTTCTTTGACAGAGTTGCATGGGGAGTTTTTTTTGCTTTGTTTTTGATCTGTTGGGGGTTTTTTTTTTAAAGTATTTGCAGACTTAATTCACCGTTTATTTAGGTTTGGTGAGAGAAAACTAGAATTGCAAAATTAGCAGATTGCTGCCGTAGAGGCTCAGTAGGAGGATTGTCTCACTGTGGATCCCTAATAAACATGGAGTTTGTGCTCCTGATAGTAACGTGGCCTTTGATCTGTTTTTTGTGGCATTTAAACTTGGCAACCATACATTGTTCAGGCTGATAACATAAAGATAAATAATCTGCCATGCAGCAATTTTTAAAGCTTATAGAATCATGGAATAGTTGAGGCTGGAAGGCACCTCTGGAGATCATATTGTCCAATGACCCTGCATGGCACAGGGTCAGCCAGAGCAGGTTGACCAGGACTGGGTCTGGTAGTGTTTTGAGTATCTCTAAGGATGGAGACTCCACAGCCTCTCTCAGCAGGTTGTTCCAAAGTACAATCACTCTTTTTTACTAAAAAGTTTTTTCTTATGTTTAAACTCAGAAATGTAAAACATTTCCTTTTCTTATTTTGTGCCCATTGCCTCTTGTTCTATCACTGTATACCCAGAAGAGCCTGGCTCCATCTTCCTTACACCCTCTTGTCCAGTACTTATACACATTAATAATATCCCCCCTGAACCTTCTTTATTCCAGGCTGAACAGTCCCAGCTCTCACCCTCTCCTTGTATTTCAGATGCTCCAGTCCCTTAATCACTGTTGAGGCCCTTCACTGGACTTGTTCGAGTATGTCCATGTCTTCCTTGTACTGGAGAGCCCAGAACACTGGGGCGCAGCACGCCAGATAGTCACACTAGTGCTGTGTAGAGAGGCCTGTGGGGTTTAACATACTCGACTTGACAGGGAGTGAAGAGTGAAACAGCACCAACAGGGAAAAAAGCTAATGATTAAGCTTTTCAGGCCTGTAAAAACAAAGGCTGGTAATAAAACACTACAGAAAACCTTCACAAAACTTCCTGACTGCACTTTGCAGATGAAATTTACTGTAGGTAAAAGGAAAGGAAGTGGAATATGATAGGGTCTAACAATCATTACTCTTCAGCAATGATCCCCCATGAAACACCAGCTTGTTGTTAAGAGGAATTTGAATGTTAGAAATTAGTAGAGGAGAAATAGACAAGACTTCAGAAAGTATTCTGTCATTATAAAAAAATCCACGGTGTTCCTGTATGCGTGCTGTTGAAAGTTATGTGCAGTTTAGGTCCTCTTGCATCAAAAAGGATACAACAGAACTGGGAAAGTCAGTCTAGTCTACTGAGGAGTCCTAATCATGCACCTCTGAAATATGAGTGATTCAGGAAGTAATACGGTGATTGCCCAAGTCTAATACCCTTCCCCGAGGTGTTAGAAGCTGGGATTTGGCCATTATTGGAGGTGGGCTACTATGCAGAGTTTAGGTTTGCCCCAATACAGCTGTTCTCAGGTTAATCTGAAACTCTGCTTCTGAGCGTTGAGAAAGAGAGAATGTAGAGATTTGTAACAGAAAAGTGAGGGTTGCTGTGGATGGCAGTGTGTGTGCTGGTACCAGCAGAAACAACAGAACAAGAGGGAAAGGCATGGTCTGTATCGATAATGACGGATGATGCTCCGAGTCAGTCAGACCAAGGAATGGGGCAAGCCTGGATGGTCGGTGCGCTGCCAAGACCATAGCACAGACGGTTCCTCAACAGAGGGCCCTGTGCTCTGCAAGAGGAGGATGGCAACAAGCCAGTATATCACACATGCCGTTCCTTTATGGCATTAATGTGAGTGTGTTAGACCAATTTGTTGTGAGATTTGTTAAATAGATTTTTCTCCAGATCTTGCACTGGGTTTTGTTACACTAATTTTCTACAAGAACCATTGTTATTTGTTTCTACCTGCCATGAGTTGGTCAAAAATATTGTTGGTCACTAAAAGCTGAGCTAAACTTGTCAGTTCCTTTTCTGATAGGCTCAGCTTAATCAGGGTGAGCTGTAGGTTATTACAAACCCTACAGAGAAAGTATATTGCAATATAAATTCCTGTCATCCCACAGTACTTGTTTCTATTTACAGCCTTATATGGCTGTTGTTGTTTCAACACACCATTTCCACTTATGTCACCAAGGGAGCAATTAAGCCACAGTCATGTTCTGCAAACTCTGCAGGTATGAAGCAGTTGCTTTTGGTTTTGTTTTGGCCAACAATAAATGCAGCACCTACTTCCATTTCCTCAACAGTCTGTGATCAGCTTCTCAGGACAAAGGAAGAAGCAGCAGAGACATTTTATCTTGCCTAGCAGAGGTCTATTACTAAGCAGTTTAGAAACAAAGATCTGAGAGTGAAACAGAAGTTATTAGGATCAGCACCATGACAAATTATTGATCCTCCTGACACAAAACGCTTGATTTCTCTCACACACCGTACGACCATCCCACTCTTGGTTATAAGCAAGAGATGAACATAGGTAAGTTTTTCAGTGTTTTACTACCTGATATTTGATTTTAACCTTTGATGATGTTCTGTTGGATGTGTATTGAATTTTAAAATGCTTACACCATGACTACTTTGTGCAATCAGACTTCACAGCTAGTTTATGCATCCAGCACTGAACTGACAGGTGCGCAGGGATCACCAAGATCTCACAGATAAAGGCCTTGCTTCTTGAGAAATATTGGTGAAGCTTTCCCTTGGCCATTCATTATACTCTCTTCACTTGATTCTTGTTCTGAAGTTATAGTGACTAATTGTTTTGTGACATTTTGGAAGGTGAGAAATACGTGGAAAAAACAACCCGGCACATCAGTCAGACAGAACATGAGTCAGCAAGGTCCTGGCAGAAGAAGCACCTCACCAAAAGACCAGAGAGGGAAGATCTCCTGACATTCTACCTCCGTATGCAGGATGCAAAAAAATCCCGTTCCTCTGTAAACCAGCAAAATGACATTTTCACTCTGCCATGTCCTGACTCCTTGCGGAGAGGTAACTGGAAAATTCCATATGCAGGTTCCCATAATTTTGGAAATAGATACTCTCGAGAAAGGCATTCCCATTAACAGGACAGGATATCTTTGCTTTAATTCTTAATGACCTACTGAAATCTAGGTTTGGGAGAGAAGAGGTTCCCAAATTCTGCTTACATATTTTGGATTCATTGCCACAAGCAGCCTTACAGTGTGATTTTTTATCCAAATGTGATCTTATTAGAAAGAAAGGGATCATTGACTCTATAGGATACTACATATATTCAAAAGGATTATCAGAGTCTGACCTTCTGAAGACAAAAGTAAACATTCCTACCGATGTCCCCTAGAGAAAGATTTGTGTTAAAAAAGAAATTGTGTGTGTGTTTTGACCTTGGTTGAGTTAACAGAGCCCGTTTACAGGAAGGCACATTACATTGACAAAGGCAGAGAGGTGATGATCTCTTCAGGAAAGAAGTGGACACAAGGACCATGAACAAAGATTGTGTAGGAGGGCAGCAGGAGCTTCTGAAAGTAGCTTTGCCCCTAAAGAAAACCTAAACTGCTTCCCGAGAAACGAAGAACACTCCTGCTGTGTTCTCCCTAAATGAAAGATTTCAGAAGATTTTGAAGGAGCCCAAATTGCCATATGTAAGCAGATGCCTGGGTTTACTGTTCTGAGTCAGCTAGAGGGGCAATGCCCAGCACAGTATAATCTTGAAGTTTTCAGACAAAAACAACCTTTCTATCCACAGCTAGATCCCAATTATATTTCTGTTTCATTAAACAGACATTGAAGTACTTCAGCGTTTCATCAGGATGCATGAACCGTCTGCAGATGTTGTCCGTGAAGAAGTTGTTATTGTCACTGAAGAGGCTGAAGTTATCAAAAAAGACATTACCAAAGAAAAATAACCTCACTGAAGCTATAAGCCCAATGCAAGAATAAAGGTGTCAGTCAGCAAGCAGATGTTCCCCAAGAGCCAGTGTTAGAATCCCCAACTAGAAGGCCTGAACCAAGAAATCCATGTAATCTTCCTGAGGGTAAGTGTGTTTGTGTGGTTGAGAGAGAGAGAGAATATCGCTAAATACAAAATTCTGTTGCCAACAATTGCAAGATTCTGTGGCGGGGAGTGTACAAAAATAACTATTAACAACTATTAACTATTGTAAAAGTATTTCTGCTTGGGACATCACGTTTATCTTTCATAATTTTGGAGAATTTATTTGTCTGATCTTTCTAATTCAATAACTGTAAAGAGCAGTTGAAACTACAGTGCTACATCTATTAATATTTTTTTTCTCAGCTCTGTAAGTCCATTAAGGCCTTTGTTAATCATTATACACAATGTATCACCAACCACAATAAATGTGATCTTTGCTTCTTGTATAATATTCATTGTAAAGTTGAAGACTGCATTACCTGAAGTTGAAGGCTGCATCACCTCAAAGCAAGGCTAGGACTGGGTATCTACAGCTAAGTCTAAACTGTAGGGGCCAGCTCCTGGTTTTTATGCTCATCCAGACTTTGCCAGGATGAATGAGATTGTCATGTGGCATGGCGAAGTAGCTCAGGCACAGCAGCAAGAGTGGAACCCTAGCCACATTTTAGAAGGAGTCCAAGGAGCCACACACTTATTTATCAGTTGTATTTGCGTAATAGTCATGTTTTCCCAGAGGAAGGTAGCATTCCTCTCCCAACAAGGCCATTGCCCAAATGCAAACCATTCTCCTGCATATATTGTTTTGGCACAGGAAAGGTCAAGTGGTTTTAAGGGGAACTCCTCCCACAAATTTGCCACCCCTATCCAGATTTAGGTGAGCCTGATTCTGAGGGGGTTTTACTATGAATTGTGATCCATTTGGTGTATAGATTTCCCATATCTCTCCGTGTATTACCCAACCCCATATGCACTAACCCCCAACCCCATTTGTTAAAGCTGCGCATTGTTCCATGTCTCGTTTCCCATCCCCTTTACTCAGAACTGGCAACTCCTTGTTGAACATCCTTCCCAGAAACCAGTCTACGTGTCTCTAAAAGCCCATTGGGATTTTATGTCGCATGGCAAGTTGCGACCCTTTAATCCTAGTGGCCACAGCTATAGAGTGATGTGTCCTATAATATGCAAAAGATGTTCATTAAGGGCTAATTGTACTTGTATACATGCAGCATCCCATGTTATATTATCTAGGGTCATACAGATAGACTGCATGAATTCTTTTGTGACTTTAATTGATTAAGTTCCTAGAGTTGCCACCAACATGTCCATGGATTTCAATACTTGTTCAGAGATTAATCCCCCTTTTTTTAATAGCCCCGCCTCTGCCTGGAGGTGATTTCATGTGCAGATGCATCTGCTATTTTTTTTCATGCTCCACACCCCAAAAAACTGTATTCCTGGCATCCCATAAAGAGCCAGAAAAGTCCCATTTTGTCATTTAACCTCTTTGGCATGATTAATTCCCTTTGTGGTGAATAATTCTGGCCAGGTCCACCATGCTCTACACTGAAAAGGCAGCGACTTGCATGCTCCAAGGCTATTTCTTATATCATGTAGACTCCACTGATGGTGTTTCCTAATTCTTCTGACTCCCTTACAGGTGTAATAATTTTATTTCAGGTGTTGGCCTCCTCCTCCCCCCACTGCCAGTTTCCTGTACTTTGCAGCAAATTTTGCAGAGGATTTGCTATAGCACTGTAATCTGGTATAAATTCCTTAAAAAAACCTACAAACACTAAAAATGTCTGCAAGGTTTTCCTATCAATAGCAGGGATTAAATGCATGAATTATTTCCTTAGCAGAGGTAATTCCCAACCCAGTAGGACCTAGCTTGGTACCTAGATATTCCACCTCTGTGTAACAGGTTAGGCTTTGGTGCCATTTAAGACCCATCTTCTCTACAACTTCAAGAACTTGTTTAGTACGTTCCAAACATGCTTCTCTTGTTTCTGCCATAATTAAAATAGTATCAACATATTAGGCCCACCACGTGTCCTTGGTGTTCAATGCTTTTAGCAATTCCTTTAATTTCTGACAGAAAATGGACAGGAAGTTATGAAAGCCTTGGGGTAATCATGTCCAAAAATACTGTTCTCTGTCCCAAGTGAATGCAGTTTTCCTTTGGGTGTCCCCCTTCTTCAAATGGATAGACCAAAACCCATTGGAAAAGCCCAGTTTGAACGCTACTTACACCTATGTGGCATCTTTGCATTAATTTCAGGGAGGCAGGCTACCAGAGGGACTAAGGCAGGTGTGACCCGATTCACCGCACAATAGTCAATGGTAAGGTGCCAAGTCCCGTTTGGTTTTTCTAACTGGCCATACTGGCACGTTGGTGCATGAATTGCCCTTTTTGGTGTCGCCTTGATCATGTAATATCCAGAAGACGATCTGTACATCTTTCCTTACTTCCTTTGGGATTGGGTATTGTTTTGGGGGAGGGGGCCATGGTCCCTCAGTTTCTGTTGGTTCTATTTTTATTCCGCCCCGTCCAAGGACTTGGTAGTCCAACATATAAAATATTCAAACCTGGGAAGAATAACCCAGGGCTTGATCCCTTTAATGGCTCCTACTACCCATCCTGTATCCTGTACCACAACAAGGGTTCATTTCACGTTGCATCCATCATTTCCTATTGCACATATCTACCTAACATCCGATTAAAGACAGGCAACCTTATATGTTATAAGGGACTCCTTTCACCCACTGACATTTAGTTAATTTAATAATTTGTCTTCACCTTCAAGTGTGAGTTGGTCAAATTCTTGCCACTCGTACCCCTCAGCTCCTCCTATCCCTGAAAATTTTAGATGTTTCTATTTCTGGTGTGGTGGTTCACTAGTTAGGGTAAGCAATGACCCAGTATCAATTAAAAACACAGTCCCTGCCATATTCAGAAACGTGCCCTGGAAGTCCATCTGTCCTGTAGCAGGGTTGATTTTGCTATTAATGCTCAACCAAACCCCTGTAGTGGGCCTCTTAATGAAGAGATAATTGAGTCATTGCTGCTGCTTCCCTAGACATCAGTGGTTTGGCTGAGAAAGCCAGGTGCTGGCACATTTAAAGCACCTTTCTCTAGATGGAAAATTGTTAAATTCCCACCCACTTTGGGTATTTCCAACCAGCCTTGCCTAATTGTGACCTGTATTTAATAGGCTGAGTTTATTTCCCATGACAGTGCATCAAAAGTGATGTAAGGAGCTCAGCTGCCTCATCCAGCCGCTCCGGCCCAGGACCTCTCTGGACCAGTGGCTGGAGCCCAGCTCAGGGACCCGGGGCCTCTGCCCGGGCTGAGGAACATGGCAGCCACTATCCCGTTTGCAGGTTCAACCAGTAGCAAAGCTGAGCATGGGTCACAGAGACACACACACGGACACAGACACCCCCACAGACACACACACACAGACGATGCTGACACGAGCGGTCACATGCACTGCCACAGGCAAGGCAGTGCCTTCAACAGCACCTAAATGCAGGACTCACATGAAACAAACATGGACAGCCAAGTCCCTTCCTCCGCCGGGGCTGGCAGAGATGGGAGGTCACTAGCGCAGGCACACGACACTCTCCAGGTTCACAAGCACACGCACGTTCACACATCCCTTGAGTACCGGCACAGCCCCTCTGCCTGCCCAGCACCCCTGCCTGGATCCTGGGCCGCCTTACCTGCCCACCAGTCCCTGACTCACAGCTGGCCCAGTTTGGCACTCGCTCACAAAACACACAGCACTCATCCCTCATGCTCCCCACATTTACGTGACTCTCTGGGTGTAGCAGCATGGACCCCACCCACCCAAATGATACCCTGTCCCGGACTTGAGGCCCTCCACCTCGCCGGCTGCTCCAGCTTTAGGTTTGCCAATGAATGCACACGCACACCCCACGCGCACCAGATCCGGGGAAGATACAGACACACGTCCCACCCCGGGCAGCCGACACCAGGCACACAGGCCATGACCCGTGGTCCCACTCCAGCCACTGTTGCCAAGCCCCTCACTTGCCTCACTCACACCGCTCCCCCCGCAGTGGCTAGTTTCGGGAACAAACACCATTCCTGCCACGGTGACCAGGACTTAAAGACCCCCACTGGCTCCATCAGCTGGCACCACAGGCCAGGGCACCCACAGCCCTGGCCTGACTCCAGTAGCTGTCACCAAATTCCACTTGCACACAGACAGGTCTCAAGCAGCTGGCACATAGCCCATGCAGCACGCCTGCACACGGGGTAGAGTGAGATTAGGCAGAGAGACAGTTAATAAAAGATTTAATATGAAAATATAAGGTGACAGGACATGCTGCGGTGACCAGGCACAGGGCTCAGCCAGGCAAGTGTATGGACTGGCCCCGTCAGGATTTCTGTCCACAAGCTTGTTCCCTTCCTTTTCCTCATCACCCCAATTTTCTGATGCCTTTAGTCAGACAATTTTACTTCAAAGAATAAACAGTCTCACTCCCCACATATTCTTACAGGGGACTCATCACAGGCTCTGGTAGAAGAGATTATGGAAGAAACAGGCAAAATGAGCAGTAATAAGTCACCTGAATATGTGACGGTATTAAGGCAGCAGTGCTGAAGGAACCTGCCAATGGAATAACGCAACGTTTCACTTAAAGCCAGGTGGGTGGCAGCATGGCAAATATGATGCCAACTTAGTAAGGTACTCCCAGAGAAGACTTTTGGGGTACTACAGACCACAAGCTCAGTGTCTGCATGGACATATTAGTACCAAAAGAAGAGGCACATTAACAGGTAGTATATGTTGGGGGAGAGGTAGCATAGTCTTTGGAAAGAGGAATTCTGCCTCACAAACTTACTGGCATTTTTAAAGACCTCAGCAGAGCTATGGACAAGGGAAATCCAATTGCTATATTTTGCTAGATTTCAAAAAAGCTTTTGAGAAAGAGCTTCACCAAAGACTCTTTTGCAAACAAAGCAACCATTGGATAAGAAGGAAAGTCCTGGCATTCTTAAGCGTTTAAAAGATGGAAAAAACAAAGAGTTTGAGTGAATGATTAGTGCTGAAATTGGGGGAAAGCCATTGATGAGTCAGGACTGCAAGGATCTTCTTCCATGGCCTGTGGTGTTTAACACATTCATAAATGATCTTGACAGGGAGTGAAGAGTGAAACAGTAACAACAACAAAAAAAACCTAATGATTAAGGTTTTGAGGCTGATAACAAAACACTACAGGAGACCTTCACAAAACTTGCTGACTGCACTTGGCAGATGAAATTTACTGTATACAGATGGAAAGGGAGAGGCTTGCTTTGCTTCACACACCCTATTGTTGCCCCACACTTGGATATAAGCAAGAGATGAACAAAGGAGAATTTTTCAATAAGATTTACTACCTGATATTTGCTTGTAATCCTTGCTGATGTTCTGTTGAATGTGTATTGAATTTTAAAATGCTTACAGCACTGCTACTTTGTGCACTTAGACTTTGTGCACTTTTTGCACTTATATTTTACAGCTAGTTTATGCATCCAGCACTGAACTGACAGGTGCGCAGGGATCACCAAGATCTCACAGATAAAGGCCTTGCTTCTTGAGAAATATTGGTGAAGCTTTCCCTTGGCCATTCATTATACTCTCTTCACTTGATTCTTGTTCTGAAGTTATAGTGACTAATTGTTTTGTGACATTTTGGAAGGTGAGAAATACGTGGAAAAAACAACCCGGCACATCAGTCAGACAGAACATGAGTCAGCAAGGTCCTGGCAGAAGAAGCACCTCACCAAAAGACCAGAGAGGGAAGATCTCCTGACATTCTACCTCCGTATGCAGGATGCAAAAAAATCCCGTTCCTCTGTAAACCAGCAAAATGACATTTTCACTCTGCCATGTCCTGACTCCTTGCGGAGAGGTAACTGGAAAATTCCATATGCAGGTTCCCATAATTTTGGAAACTAGCTTCAATTTCCAAGTAGTTGGCAGACTAGGCTAACAGGTTAAAATGCAGTGGGAGCCTGCTTGCTTTGCATGCATTGAGCAATATGGACTGTTGCAATGACTACCTGACCTCAGGCACAGCAGATCAGGAGCTCCTGGGAAAGTTTCTGTGTTCTTTTGCAGGTTTGTGCGACATAAAAACTGTCTGTATTTGCTAGTGGAGATCATACAATCATAGAATCATAGAATCATTAAGGTTGGAAAAGTCCTCTAGGATCATCAAGTCCAACCGTCAACCCAACACCACCATGCCTCCTAAATCATGTCCCCAGGTGCCACGTCTACACGTTTTTTTAACTCCTCCAGGGATGGTGACTCCACCACCTCTCTGGGGTGTTACACAAGCAGAGAATTCCTGTCTCCCTTAAGTAGGCAATTGCTGTTTTCCTTTTACTTGCTTTTTCAGCGACATAGGGGAAATAAAACTACTCACCAAACATATTAAATGAAGATTTTCAATGTGGAAGGAAGAGAAGGTCACTCTCATTGCATAAACCTTCTCATCTTCAGGACACAAGCTCCAGAAAACATCAGAGATGATCGCAGGAACAAGCTTTTGAAATCTAGGCAGCGTAAATCACCTTATATACCATCACGAGTGTAAAACTGGTCCTGTTCAGCACTGTTACTTGTCCTTTGCTGTTCATCAATCATCTTTGACATTTCAGTTCATCAGTCTCTGTTCTTGGCCCTCTGGGAATTGTAGAAGTAAAGAGGCCTGAGTTTGAGGAGCATGCTAAGAAAGCTGAGGGAAACAGCGCTGAGCGCAAGTGTCGGGGGCATTTTTATTCATTGACACTCACAATCCTGTTGTGCTCAACGGACATGCTGAAATGTGTATTTTGCAGTTGCATATGATGTTGTAACTATCGCTTTGTCTTTTCCCAGAACTAGGGTGCTACAGCACCTGGAGAACTATTGCTGGATTTCGCTTACGAAAGTACTTAGAAATGATGCACCAATCTGCTGATTCAGGTATTTGTTATGAACTGGGAGGATATTAACACTACCACCTAGGCCCTCTACCAGAGTGGATCACGTTCATATTTTGCTACTTCTCTTCCTGCATCTTTTGATTTTCTTGCTTGGTAGGATTATGGCATGAGAAGGAAATTAATCTCATTTCTTTCCACTTTCTAGTCACATCTTCCACGCTCCTTCTTCTTCATTGAAGGCTGGAATTGCCGTGTGAGAGTAGTAAATAGATCTATACCTAGCCTTGTGTGCTGAAAACCATAAAGTTCTACTTCCTGATTTTTAGGTTTTTCATTGTCCCTCAGCCAGTGCTTCAAGTTGAAATGGTCTATGCTGGTCTATCGCACCAGTTGCAACCAGTTTAGCTTCTCTGCAAGTTCAGGGCTCCACTTGTTCAGTTAGCTGTCACTGCTACCCTGGGTGAGGTGCTGAGCATAAAAGAAAGAAAACCTAACAGCCAGGGGCTCTTGGGCAGGGAGAGGAGGGGAGGGAAAAGAGAAGTCGCTCTTTCTAAGGCAGGATCTATTAACTGGGTCCCAAGTCTGTTTTCTACTGCGTAGTGACCTCAGATCCTGCCCACCTAAGGCTGTCCGTACCGGCCCAGGTAGCTCTGCTCATCATGTCCAGGTGGTGGAAGGAGATGCAGAGACACAGAAAAAGCATCAGAAGAAAAAAGCTTCTGTTAGAATGTAAAACCCACGGGCATGCCAATATGCTGCTTATCAAAAAGCTCCTAGGCATAAATTAAAACATGGAAAATTAAATAAATTCAGTTCTGGAAAAGCATGGCCTTCTGTTTTTCTCCCTGATCCAGCCTTCTAATACAAATCTCCAAATCTTCAATGATACTCACTCAGGCAAGTTAGAGGTTAAAAATCATTTAATATACACCTGAAGTGTGGTTTTGATGTGCCTACAAATACATGACAAATACCTGAGGAGAAAATAGCGTTTGTATATTCACATGACTTACAAGCATATATGTGACATGAGTAATTTCTCCATTTCAACCAGTATGGCTTTGTGGAACTAAGACTCCATTTCAATAATATAAACATGTCTTGAATAAGGTCTTTACACATATGACATTTGAATGTTTCAGTGATTAAAGCTATTACTTGTTATTTGCTATATTTATTTGAGCTATCAGTCACCAAAAATCCTTGCCCATTTGGATTATTTTTTAGCACTTCCCTGTGTAATAAAAAACTAAAATAAAAACACTTAGTGTTTACTAAGGGAGGTTGTTCCATATATCTCTGAAAAAAAGATATTTTTTGTCTTTTGAGACAGTAGTTGGAAGTGTAATACTGGGCATTATTTTAGATTAGATCTTTTAAGCATTTTTCTTTCACTGGCTTCCATTCAGCTTTGAGCTAACAGGTTGCCTCTTGTGCCTTAGTTCCCACGATACGACGACTATAATGCAAGTAGGAGGAATAACTGCATTTGCAATCCTGTTACTGTTCTTATGTGCTCTGAAGACAAAAGTAAATACTATTAATGGATTATGTAACGACAAATAATCTAAGCCGTTACGATTTTTATGACAGCTTTATATCTGTTTTATCAAGTCACTCAAATTCTACTAGTTCTGTTTGCATCTTCAAAACTAGCAATGCTCACAGTAAAAAAATAAAATAAAATTGAGCAGTCTGTGCTGGAAACTGTTAAACTACCAGGACTGATCCCGCTCTCCCACAAATCTCTGACCCAGCTTCATTCTTCTGTCCACAGGTTTGCTATACTACAGGTGAGAGAAGTAGAAACATACAAGTGGAATGTATTGTATTTCAAAATGGGTTTTTCTCATGAACGTATTACCATTTACCTGTTCCTCTCTTAGAGCCTCTTGTGGAAACATTGATGAGTATCAATAGGAAGGCAGCAGCAGCTGGAAGTCAGTTTAAGAAGTTAACAAAAACAGCATTAGAAACCAAGTAAATACGTTTTATGGAATTATTCGGCTTATTAGCAGACCAGGCAAAGGAGCAAAAGCTTAGGTTAGCTGCAGTGATTTCAGGATTTATCTTTATGCGTGTCACTGTTTATTAATCACCATCCCTAACAACGTGTAGTTTTGGGGGGGTTCAAAACGCATTGGCTGGCTGCAGCTAAAGGCAGTCTCACCGTGCTTGGTGTCCTCAGGAAACCCCGACAAGCGTGACCATATCATCCACCTCAAGCATTCTGCTGATTGTCGGGGCAATTGTCTGTATCCTTATAAATTCATACATAAGTGGTTTACTTGATGTGCCCTTATTAGATACACTGACGTGAGTTAGCCTGTACTGTACAGTCCCTGTAATCGCTCCGTCTGTCGGGGTAGCCTCGTATCACACTGCAGCAAACAAAAACCCCCATGTTTAAATGCAGAGCTCCTTTTCTGTATTAGGGGATCTGGCAAAAATTTTTAGAAGACGAGTTCTATGTTTAATCAGCTGACAAGTAGATTTTTTTTTCTGTGTGATTTTGTCCTGTTTCATTCCCTAATGAATGGCAAGAGAAGACAGTTAAAAAGGTATTTAAAGTCCCTGTGGGTTGTCTCATACAAAAAACTGATGAGTCTTGCATCTTCCCAAACCAAATAACTATCTCTCTGTCTACAGTTGGGTAAGTAACAGAACCGAAGTGGATACACATTTGGTTTAGATTACCTACTACATAATTTGATAGTTTTGTTTTTATTGTTCAGATTTTTTGCAGGTTTGTTTTTTTTTTTTTTAAATCTGATCAGAATACAGCTGTCCTGAATTTACTGCTGCTGGTGATTCAAATGCAGTGAGGGATAACATCTTTATTTGATTCTGGCTTTCATTTCACAGTGGCAATGCTCAGTTCTTTGCTTTTTCTTACAGAAGTTCCAGGTTACACATCCTCTACCTGGAGCTCTGCTCTTCGCTACTGTAAGTAGAACACTTACACGGCACGCTCTTTTTCGTAAGAGTAAGACATTATCTTGCTCCAAACTCTTTTCTTTTGCTTAAGCTTTCAAACTACGTGTCTAACGCAAGCCTGCAGTCAGTCCCCTCTCTCAGTATGACCTGCTGTTTGACACAGGAAGGTGGAGAGATCTGCGCATCGGCAGGTCATTCCCTGGAACGAACTTCAAATCATAAACCATACACTGATACTTCCCTAAACTGTCCCTTTTGTATTACAGTTTATCGACAAATAAGGCAAATGGCAAGCAAGTACTTTTCATTTGGTGGAAGCTGTAGAAACTCAAAAAGGCAAAACTGAATGCATTGTTTTGTTCCCTCATCCTACAGGATTTGACAAGGAAAGCAGCTGAGCTTGAAAGTTAGCCCACAGAAGAGCAAAGCTCCACGGATTATGCCGAGGCAGCACAGGGACTTTACAGTGATCCCAAGTGAAAACCTTGTGGACTGCAGAGAAAGGAGGGAAATTTGAGCGGAGGGAGTCACTCCAGTCACTGCAAATACCTTTTAAGAGTTGTTATTTTTACCTTCTTATGCTTGTTAATTTAATAAAGATAAATCAGCAAAAAAAGAAACCTAGAGGAAGTGAAAGGACAGAAAGGAGAGGAAGGTCAGGAGCAAGGTCACCTTGGGATTAGTCACTGCAACACACTGAACATGGACACACATCTCAGGTATGTAGCAACTGAAGTTACTTAAGATTTAACTCTGTATTAGCAGTATACTGTTAATTTCTGAGCATTTTGAACCGTTGACAGTATCCCTTAAATTTAGCACCTACTCCCTTAAGGTTGACTGTTCTTCCTTGTATTTGAAGAGGGCAGAACTGAGGCTTCAGACTGAAATGTATCCAATTCTTGCTGTCACGGGTCCCACTGTATTAAAAGTTGTCAATACCTGAGACTTTCAAAATATTTTTCATCTTAAATCAAAACTTTTCATGAAGTTAAAACATGAGTCTAGTGCAACTTTTATAGACTTTCATACAATATACTAAAGTTGATTTGGGACTTCTGGGTGCTGTGGTCACATATGCCAAAAAAAAAAAAAAGCTGAAAAGATCCGTAAATGTAAATTTAAGGCCACTTACAGCTCTTATCCTTCACAGACAGCAGGAACCACTAACTCCAGGGAATTCAGCCCACACAAGCACATCTCACAGTGTTTGGAGCTGACTGGTTTGTAAAATGTTTAGTGCAGAAAACTTCAACACTGGTATTTCAGTATGTGGCATTTTTCCCATTCTGCTATTTAAATATTTTCATTGGTATACTGAGACTGTCAATATATTAAAATTAGTCTTTAATTCCCTTAGCAAATGTTTTTTTAATTTGAATTGCTTGAGGATTTCTTCTTACAATCATTAATTGCGAAGACTTAAAAAACAATTTAAAATCAATTTTAAGAGACCAAGCTAATGCACACGCAAACAGAAACAATATGAAACTCAAATCATACGTCAGTGTTGGCGTGCTCAGGAAATGAAGATAAATTTCTGCCTTGAGGATGCCAGGATAGCAAAGCCAAATAACACTGATTTTTAAATCTGCATCTAGCTTTCCAAGAAATTTATCCCCTTATATAAGCAAAGTTTAGCAAGAAGCTACATACTGAGGCCCATGTTTTAGATTCAGCTGAACAAAATTCCCTTAACAGGTGACTGTTAACTAGAGTACCGCCTTGTGAATGATAGGTTTTAGTCTGAAGAAGAGAAATCTAAGTAGATCACTCCTCTCCAGTGTACCAGAAAACTGTTAACTGCATCACTGACCAAGTTTAGTATTTGAAGCCAGTCTTAAAGTATTTAAGAAGTAAAAAAAAACCTGCAGTCACAGTTAACTAAATTAAACAAGTATATAAAGTAACGGATGGTTAAGAGTTTGTCTTTTAACTCCTCTCCTGGAAAATAAGTTAGAAAATAAGAACACTAAAGGCAACTTTCAGAGTCAATTATTTGCTCACCAAAGTCAAAGATGACACGAAACTTGCGGTTTTGTCCCAAAATGAGCAATAATGTCTGAAGAACAGAGCACAGAAATGACGCATCAAATGGAAAGAAAACTTCCACTATAAAGATCTGATATAATTTAAAATAAATAAATACCATAATCCATAAAGTAAAATGAACATTTTATAATTTTTTAAACTTCTTGTATGGGGTTCACAGACCTGAGAATACACCCAAAATAACTCGTCCAAAGTATTCCTTTAAAAAATTATAAATTATTGGTAACAGTTTCTTTAATGGAGATTGCAGGAGTAGGTCCCACATGAGTCCATATATAGCCCTTCTCTGGTCTTGTAGGAACAGTAGGGAAGGGAGATGATCGAGATTTGAAATATTCCGAAGGTGCATGACAAACAAATTCTAAATATTCCATTTTCCTTGGGAGATCTTCTTCTGGTCCTAGGAAAAAAAAAAAAAAAATCTTCAAAGACAAAATTCAAAGGCATAAAATTGGAGTATGCAGGACTTAAAATACGCAACAACGGCCAGCATCCCTTAGAGAATGTGCCTGTTCAATCAATGACCTTCCTGGCAAAGTAGCCTCAAATCCTAGGCAAGAAACCTCTACCTTTATTTTTGCTGGGCCGATGTTTTTTGGGTTTTTTTTTTTTGTTTTGTTTTTTTTTTTTTTTTTTTTTTTTTTACATTTGAAGCATTCAGTTATTTGAGTGAAGTACTTTAGTTAATATATTTTAAATAGTATCTACTTGTGGCCTGCCTGTTAAAAGGACTTTCTTGAATTATTAATAATTTTATAATCAGTAGCAGAACCCTCTCTATGCCAGTGCTTGCATGCTATGTATTTTAAGTACCCAAGATGAAGATCAGCTAATTCAGTTCACTTTAAAAGAAGCGGCTTGGACTGGTATATTGGCTTTACACTGTAATAACTTTGATTCTATCTATGGAGTAATAATTAGGCCTTTAAAGTTCCAAGCCTATAATTGTGCCCGTGAGCACAAATACTCAGCTAATCACACTCACTGCAGTAGCGCTAATCATATTACATACATAAGATAAATAAAAAAGGTTATTGAAGTAAACAAGACGCTTACAGCATTAGGGTCTAAAACATGAAAATTGCATAAGTGATCTTGACAAGGTAAAAAATTCATTAAAAAAAAATACAACTCTGCATTAGTTTAGGCACATATAAGTAGTTGTATAAAACAAAGGCTCGGTTTACCTATGATATAGGATGCTGGGTCAAAACAGTCTTTGGGGCTGGCTTGTGTAGGAATGAGCCAGGTTAGTGCAGCACTCTTTTCACAGTATTGGTCCTGAATAAACCCACGGATCTGAGCGTAGTATGTTTTCCCATCCTGTTCATCAACCACTGAAACAACATCTCCAATTTGATAGTATACACCCTGGAAGACATACAAATGATAATGAAATCAAACAATCTGATTTTAGAAGCTTCACTCTGTGATTCTGATTCATACCTTAAGTATCAGTATCTTAAATTATCTCAAATTACCCCAGTCTTGAAAGACAGCCTTAATTCAGCCACATGCAAAAGACTGGTGGCGTACGATAGAGTGCTGCCTCACCTAAGCAGCCATCAGCACTGCTTGTGCACAATCACGCCATGTCTAGGAGCCTGAGGCAGCGCCTCCTGTCTGCAGAGCAGAGAGGGTTTCATTCTGTCAGTAAGAGTACAACACCACCTTCTAGAAAAAGTAACGGTAGTAATTTCCCTGCGTGTGCAGGGAAAGCAGCTTTCTGTGTAGGAAGAAGTTCGCTCGTTTGAATGCAAAGGAGTCCCAAAACACAGACCCACCTCCTGCGACCTTCCATGGCGCTTTGTAACGTGTGAGGCTGCACCGCAAAGCCAACTCACTTCATGTTACAACGGCATCGCACAGCACAATGCAGTGACTGCGCTATCGATATCAAGAGTTTGCCAAGCAGCATCCAGGAGGGTTTTGGCTTTAAAACAGATTTAAAATACCTCAAAAACCCCAAACAATCCCCTCCTCAACAACCCAGCGAAGTATCAAAGCAGAAACATTTTGCATAAAGAGATCTGGTTAAATAAAATTTTTGACATAGTTCTTAAGAATTTCTCGAAAAAAAAAACCCCAAAACAAACCCCAAAACACGCAAGGAAAGAAATCACTTCTCTTCCGAACTAGTCAACAGCAAATAGAGATCCACCTGGGATGCGAGACATGAAGCATCAGATCTCTAGGGAGCACACAGAAGCTCAGCCTACCGCTTCTCCCCTGGCTATGCAGTCTCCCAGTGGCTATTCTGACCTTTTCTTTGGGGGAAAAGATATTTCAACTGGTTTGTTTGTACTACCAGGAAACAAAAGCAAATTTCAGAACTTCAAAACACTGACAACGTGGCATGCTGGTAAAAAAATGTTCTCAAGCATGAATGTGAGAAGGCTGGCTTCTGCTTTCATTGCAATAGCCAACAGATCTCGTTCCCCGGGTGTTTGAGCCTGCTTGCACCCAGCTCTGAAACGGGAGCCGGTTTAGATGTTAGAGCAGTGCAACCCATCCCCTCTACAGGCGATATTCTCTGTGCCTAAGGCAGAAAACATCATACAAATATAAATAACCAGCTAAAGTCACTTTTGCTTGACCTCTGCATGGTGAAAGTTAAAAATCTAAAAACCTCAACTGCAATAATCACTAAGGAAACCAGATGTGTCTTTTTCTTGGAAGAAAAAAATGGGACAACGACAACTATGTAAACTACAGTGGCAAACTACCTTGCAGGACTTAACGGCAATGTCATGAGGCAGAGCAAAATCTTACACAACTGCTAGGCAAGGAAGAACAGTTTCTGTGAACACATCCCCAGCGCTTCCACTGTCTGTTGCAATTTCTGAGATCAGAAATGGAAACAGCAAGATGTTTTTTGCAAACAAACTTGCACAAACCATACCTTATAAAAGATTGATTCTGCTGTAATTATAGTGGATACAGACTCAGGAGCCTTGATGGGCTGAGAAAAGAACACAGAAATGGAAAATCAAAAGCATTAAAACAAACCAACCATGTAATATAATTCCAGGTTGGGGTTTTTTTTCCCTTTTAGACAACACATTGATACATTATCTTCTTAGAAATTTAGTAAACACAAGAAATCGGCTGCAAACATTAAAAGTGAAAATAAAGTTAACCTTTTCATTCTCGGGGTTGTAAGCGGAGAAGCGAGTACTGCATTCACGTGGCTGGCTTCTGTTTACACAGAACTCCTTCCCTCAAGAAACCAGCCTGAGGCGCCGGGCGCTGCGCGGGCCGGTCAGTCCCGCGGGCCCCTACTGCTGACGGACAAACCGACTCGGACAGCGATTACGACCGCTTCCCGCCCAGCTCTCCGGGCCGTTTCGCGGCAGGAGCCGCGGCACTCGGCGCCGGGGCCCAGGCAGCGGCCAGGGGAAGCCGCCGGGGCCGGGGCCCGCCCGCCGAGGGGAGGCCCTTCTTCAGGGGACGAGCCCGCGCTCCCGCCTCGCCCCGCCCCGCCGCGGCGGCGGGCGGCCCCATGCGGCGGGGCCCCGCGGCCCGCCGCTCCTCACCGCAGCCCCGCAAAGCCGCGCACCGCCTTACGTTCTTTAACTTAAAGATGTGCCTCCTCCCCTTGCCCTTCGTGGAAACCTTCTTCTCCGCGGCGGGCGCCGACTTGTACTTGGTGTTCCTCAGCCGCGCAGACCGCCGGTGGATCTCCTGCTTGCTCTGGCGGGCGGGGGGGAGGAAACCACCGAGTAAATACACGGAATGGCGGGAGGGGTAAGGGCGAGGCGGCGGGGCCGGGCCCCCCGCTCCGCGCCGGCGGGCTCACCTGCTTCCCGCCGCCGCCGCCGCCGTTGCTGTGCTGGGCGGCGGCCGAGGTGGTGGCGAAGGCGGCGGGCCCGGGCGGGGCGGAGCGGGCCGTGCAGTTGTTACACAGGATCTCGCCCTGGCCGCCCTTCTTCCACATGGAGGAGGACGTGCTGCGGCACACGCTGCAGGTGGGCTTCAGCCCCAGCGGCATCCTGCGGCCGGCGGCGGGGCCCGCGGCCCCCGGCAGCCACACGGGGTTGGGGGGAGCGCGGCGCCCACGGCGGTCCCGACGCCGGCCCCTTCCCGCCGGCGGCGGATGTCGCTGCGGCGAGCCTAGGAGGAGCGGGGCGGGCGGCCCTGCCCTCTGCTGGCTGCCGGGCCGCCTCCCTCCCCTCGCCTCCTCTCCCCTCGCCTCGCCTCGCCTCGCCTCAGCGGCCGCCGGGCCGAGCCCCGCGCGGCACCGCCTCCCGCCGGCCGGGCTGGCGCCTCGGCCTGCCGGGGAGGGCCCGGGGGCAGAGCGGAGCTCCGTTTCCCTCCGAAGTGGCAGGCGGCGAGCGTTGGCTCTCGGTCCCCGCAGAGAAGGAGGCCCAGTCCCCAGCGGGGCACGTCTCTTGCCTCAGCAAAACCGTGACAGAGGGCGCGGTGCCCTTGCCGTCCCGGCGAGAGCCGGCGGCGGTCGGGGGGAGACCCGATGGGTGCAGCAAAGCACAGAGGCTGCCTCCGGTACCTGCCCCGTTCCCATTTGCAGCGCGACGCTGGACTCCATCATCCGAAGATCATAGAACCACAGAATGCTTTGGGTTGGAAGGCACCTTTAGAGGCCATCTGGTCCAACCGCCCTGCAATGGGCAGGGACATCCCCAGCTAGATCAGGTTGCTCAGAGCCCCGTCCAACCTGACCTCGAATGTCTCTAGGGATGGGGCCTCCACAACCTCTCTGGGCAACCTGTGCCAGTGTTTCACCTCCCTCACTGTAAAAAATGTCTTCCTTATATCCAGTCTAAATCTACCGTCCTTTAGTTTAAAACCATTTACCCCTTGTCCTATCGCAACAGGCCTTGCTAAAGGGGTTGTCTCCATCCTTCCTATAGTCCCCCTTTAAGTACTGAAAGGCCACAATAAGGTCTCCCCGCAGCCTTTTCTTCTCCAGGCTCAGCAACCCCAGCTCTCTCAGCCTGTCCTCGTAGGAGAGGCGATCCAGCCCTCGGATCATTTTTGTGGCCCTCCTCTGGACCTGCTCCAACAGTTCCATGTCCTTCCTGTGTTGAGGGCTCCAGAGCTGGATGCAGTACTCCAGGTGGGGTCTCGCCAGAGTGGAGTAGAGGGGCAGAATCACCTCCCTTGACCTGCTGGCCACGCTTTTGATGCGGTTGGCCTTCTGGGCTGCAAGCACACATTGTTGGTTCATGTCCAGTTTTTCATCCACCAGTACCCCCAAGTGCTTCTCCGCAGGGCTGCCTTCAATCCCTTTATCCCCCAGCCTGTATTGGTATCGGGGGTTGCCCCGACCCAGGTGCAGGACCTTGCACTTGCCCTTGTTGAACCTCATGAGGTTCTCACAGGCCCACCTCTCCAGCTTGTCCACGTCTCTTTGGATGGCATCCCATCCTTATGGTCTGTCAACAGCACCACTCAGCTTGGTGTCATCTGCAAACTTGCTGAGGGTAGACACGATCCCACTAAGTCATTGGTGAAAATGTTAAACAGCACTGGTCCCAGTACAGACCCTTGAGGGACACCACTTGTCTCCGGTCTCCATCTGGACATCGAGCCATTGACCACTACCCTCTGGATGCAACCATCCAACCAATTCCTTATCCACCGAACAGTGCACCCATCAAATCTGTATCTCTCCAATTGAGAAAGAAGGATGCTGTGGGGGACCGTGTCAAAGGCCTTACAGAAGTCCAGATAGATGACATCCGTTGCTCTTCCGTTGTCCACTGATGTAGTCACTGTACAGCTGTCATCCCTCCTACTCACCAGAAAATGAGAGGACAAGAGATGGGCTCAGATAGTCATTAGGATTCAGGAGAATAGTGACTGTGAACCTTACCCTCAACGTGGGCCAGCTTTGGTCTTCATTAAGTCAACAGCCCCTTTTGCATGGACCCTCGGTCATGTATCAAATAATTTAAAAGGCTAAGGAGTGAAAGCATGTCTTTGTGAAGCTTTGCCAGCTAAATGTGGGAACCATGGATCTAACAGTGGTTCCTCGCCCTAATGCAACTTATATGGCTCCAAGCCATCCCTTATAGATGTTCCTCTAGGCTGATGTTAAGAAAGAAATGCCCACTCACACACAGATTTACAGCCTCTTAGTTTCCATACTCAGCCATCATCCTTCATCCTTCAGTTTTATTTAAACCTTTGGTGCGAATTAAGTTGATTTCTTTTTGTCTTGTTCTCAGTGGACACGAAGAACAAATAGTTTTTTTCTTTAATAAGATTTTTTACATAGAGAAAAATGATCCTGCTAAAATCAAATTATTAATTTATGTAAAATAGAGGCTGTTTCATTCAATGGTATTACGGTAACAACTGCAAAATTAATAGACGTAGTTTTCAGGGATCTGTTTACAGATGCCCCACTTGCATGCAGCGTGTTGTGTCTGGAGGGCAAAGTTCTGGGTTGTTACAGTCCCAGTGGCTTGCCTGGGCTGGTACTGACTCGTAGGCAGCTATGCTTAACCTCGTGCACTCCTCTCTTTCACACCAGCTTTGACTTTCTTGTCTCAGGTGCCAAATTTATTTCCATATTTTGATTTAAATCCTGTTTTACCTTCATCTCTTTTCAAACTCTGCATAGTTCTTGGGTTGTTATTTTTTTCTCTGCTTCTTTAATCCTTTCCTCTGTAGTTTTATGTGATTATCTGGCAGATCAGCAATCTCACAGAGACCTTTAAACTCTTCCCACTACTTTTCTTGTAGCTTCTGCCTGCTTTCTTTCCCAGCCACCCTCAGAAGTTCTCCACTGCTGGGGCCCCCTCAGTGCTGTCATGTTGGCATAGCATCACTGGTCTGCATAGAAATCAGGTGGAAATGAGTGATGGTGTCCATTTCTGCCCAGGTAAGTACCTAATACTTTGTAAAGGTTTTTATTCTGTTAATTTGATAAGATACAGTGTTAATGGATAACAGGTATGTTTGGAAATAGTTGGGTTTTTTCAACTCCAGTTTTACTGTAGTCTTTTTACCATCTACCCCACTCTCAGGTTCTTCCCTTTTGGTCTTTCCAAAACAATGCTGCATGGTCTTTTCCTCTTCTGCCACAAATGTAGGGTGCATCTGTTTTACATATATCTGTGTATTCTAATTAAATATGCTACTGTCTATTGTTCTGATAACTAACTTATGCACTGTGATTTTTTTTTCTGCTTTTAAATAATAACTTGAATAAAAAAACTGCTCAAGCTTTATGAAACCTAATTTGAGGTGATAATTTAAGCTAATTCAGTGGGTTTTAGCCAACCATATTTATGTAATGTTGCCAGAAAAGTGTTTTAATTCAGTATTTCTTGACAAAGTGCAGCTTCATTAATGACTGACATTTCAATAGAGCCTTGATAAATGACTCCTTAAGATTACAGTGCACTTAGTATGATTATTCTGTTGGCCTTGTGAAAGGCCATTAGAGTTACCATCATGGAGGGGCAGGGATTGCTGTCAGTGCTGTTTGATCACCCCCTACCTAGCCTGAAAGGTAACAGAAAGGGCAGTGGTTAGGATATTTTGTCAAAAATTGAAAACAGCATGTCTTTTAGTTTAGTTACACCTGATAAAATTAGCATGGGTTAACTTTTTTTGTTACTTGATACTTAACTCTTCATGGGGGCAATAGCTGAAATATTCTGATTTGAGAGTTGGTGAATTCCTGGTAGTTATGGGTAGCAGGGGATGGGGGCTCAGGGCTTCTTAAAAGTACCCCTCTCTAGGTTCCTCTCTAAAGGATCCCAAGTTTTGACAATGTTGATCCTAAATTTTGAGCATCCTCTATATTTTACTAATTCTTCTTAATAGAACTAGACTCTCTTTGAAGCTGGAGGGGGATGAAAGGCAACTGCTAGACCATGGTGTGATTGGAACTGGAGATGCCTGATTTAGCTGAGGGATTTTGCATGGTGTAAACTCAGCTAAAGTGGGGGAGTAAATCTGTTTTCTTCCCATTAATGCATATTTTATTTTATTATTGCCCCAATAAAAAAAATGGGTGCTCCTGGCTAATCTCTTTGGAGTCATCAGAACACATCCCTGCGTTGAGGGGCTTCAAATGTAAACAGACAGGACAGAGAAGTGGAGAAAACAAAACGTTGGCTCCACCTGGGGAGCAGGAGTGTGAATGTTAGTGACACACTGGCTGTCAGCGCAGAATCGTTTCTTCTTGGGAGCTTTCGGCGTGGGTGTTGGTTGTTTATTGGAAGTGATGCACATCCACAGGCTCTGTGCATCTCCTGCTTAAGTAGTTGAATGGTTCTGCGGTGGATTTAACAGCATGCTTCCTCTTAAGCTTCCTACTGCTATCCTATAGTCTGCTGGCTCACATCTGAAGAATCTTTTATTCTAGTTATCTGTGTGTCACTGTTCCACAGTCAGCTGCAGAGGACGCACCTGAAGCGCTTCTCCAGAAATATCTGTGTTGTAAATGCATGCAGTTTGGTATGGATCTGACTGACCGGTGCACTTTGCATTTCCACATGGTCCTGTACTAAGGGTCTGTACTTATTAGGTCTCTTGTGAGAAAAGCAGGGTTTATTCTCTTAATTCCGATCGCTAAAAATGATGCTATTCTTGAAACGTATTGCACAATTATTATTTGCATAAGTAGCATGCATCTATCTTTGCAAATTCTGGGTCTTAATTACTCATTTAAGTGTGTGGTAGAGCCAAGAACTAACCCCAGGTTTTGTTAGGTCTTTGGTTTTTGACCCCATGGTACGTGGATAGGGCAAGGAATGGCAGAGATAACGTATCACGACCGCAAGTACTTTGTTCTGTTAAAGCGTGTTAAAAGCTGTGTCTCAAACTACTTCATTTGCACTCTAAAATGCTTCTGTGATACAAGAACAGCAAAAATACACCTTTTAACAAAAGTTAAATGTTTCTGCACTTGTCATGTTTTGTCACTTCAGGCTCTCGGGACTCGTTTTTGTAACAGTTGGCAGTTTTTTGCTATTGTATCTTCTTGCAAATGGCGATCCTGTAGTACAAGCTTTCTGCTTAACAGGTTATCTTTACAGGTTACTGGTTCGGCTTCATTTGAGAGGCAAGGATCTAATCCTTGGAGCAGTTTTAACATGCCTTTGGACAGAATTTGAATTAGTGGTCCCAGCTAAACTGCATGCCACTAAAAATACTTCAGGCTTGGGTTTTAGCCTTTACGATGCTGATGCAATATGATGCTCCTTGGGCACGTCGTCACTTGTGATTTTGGGATTATCTCTCTTTGCATTAGTGACAAAAGTAGGTACTGCTGTTAACCATGACTAAGCAAGTTCGTTTTCTTTATGTATATTTTTTGTTATAGAATGTTTTCATGTCTCCATTATAAGTCAGTATGACAGACGCAAGTCAACACTGATTCCTAAAGGCACACATGCTCATTCCCACTATGCATATACATTAACTTGTTAATCACGTAGAGTTTCTCTTTAATTAGTAAAAATACATAAAGGAGATCTACCAGTTGTGTAAGATTTCATACTAAGAGCAAACCAACCTCAGTAATTTACCATTGCCAGTTTATTACTGTTTTACACTTAGATTTCAAAAACATGACAGAATTTTGTCCTTTGCAGTCAGGTGCACTGAACAGGTTACTTGGGATTGTCATTGTAGTATTTTTTATGAACATTTTCTCTGGGTTGGGCAGCTCCCCAGCCCCCTGCTTCTCATGCAGCCTCAGCTGCATTTTTTAAAGCAGTGCTCAAGTCCTTCGGTGGCTGCAGTTCTGTATATTGCATGGGGAGTCCCTGTTTCTGAGGCACTGTGTAGTTCCTCTAACTAAAGTTAGAGCCTTTCCAGACTCCTCAAAGGTGGCAGGCTCATGGTATAATTTTAATATATTATAATTTTGTGACTTTTTGTCTCTTCATATACTAGTCAAAGGACCTGCTGTAGTGGGCAATAAACTGAGCTTGAGTTTTATTCGTTATCTCCAGTGGGACTTCACTGTAGTACCTGAAATGTTCCTGGTTAGATCTTAGCACCTGTGGCCTTTGGCATTCTTTGTGACATCCTGCAATGGCAAGTATACCTGTGAGTACACGAGGCAATGTGATTATACCTCATTTTCCATGAAGCTTTGCAGCATGTTGATCTATTTGTTGGATTCTGCAACCACTTCAAACTTGCCTAGGCTATTTTTCCGTGGTTTAGTTCAGGAGTTTTTCCTACAGTCCCTGTTTTACTCCTTGTCTGGCTCCATCAGTGAACTTCAACCTTTCTCTACTTTGTTTTCACAGTGGAACATAGAACTACACTCATCCTTATTTGAGTTCACTGAAGTTTGTTCAAAGATGAAACTGGACTACTGTGCTGTGTTGATAGAGCAGAAGCCCTGTACTCAAGCAAAACTTGGAAGGGCTGACAGGCATGCAAATAGCAATGTAATAGGAAATTATAAGAGGACATATTTTCTTTACATAACAAATTGCTATTATGTTTCAGTGTAAAGATTTCCAATGTGAGTCTACAGAGCTGTATAAAATCATTTTTGAAAAATGTTTTGTCCTTTGTTTTTTTAACAGTAGCTACAATTAGGTTATGTCCTATAGGAACAGTAGTCTTTAGTATAGTATTTTGATAGTCTATTCAAAGCGCATCTCTGGTGTTATCTCACCCACTTATCTAGTTTAAATCTCTAACACTGTTTTCTGTTAGTGCAAAAATCCGTCAAGACTGGCTGTGTATCAAGGGGAAGTTACTTCATCTAAATATCTTACATATCTCCTTGTATAATGAATAAACATTATATACACCATAAAGGTCTACATCCTCATGTTTCTTTCCGTGCCATGTATATTGTGCTCACTTTGTACGAGTAAGAGTAAATGTGGTTTTCACTTAGACCATCAAAGAGCCTACCAATTTCTTCCACCTTCCAGGACAGAGTTAATCTCAAATCACAGAGGATGGAGTTGGACGGCTAAATCACAGCCAAGCCAAATTTGGACTGCTATGCTCAATAACACTGTCTGTATATGCTCCAAAAAAACAGAGATGGAATTTTAAGTGAGCGCCTGCTGCTGAATTATACATAAAGACATCATGGTCAGAAGGAGGGCCTCAAACTCCAGATGCCTGAACAGAAAATAAAGACGACCAATTTCAAAATAAGATTTTTTATTTTAAATTGCAGAATGGAAAAGTTTCTGCTATAACATGTATGAATTCTAGCATTTTTTGCAATTGCATTAGTGAATCTTGGCTGGCTAGTTAATATGACATTGCTGTTTGTTTGCATCCCTAAAGGTGATGATGTTGGCTACATGGACTGCCATGCTAAAAAATGTGGACAGCAAGACTGACTGTGGCATTTGCAAAGTAAAAATGCGAGTGTCTGAGTCAGACCTTTTTTTCAAATAGATTAAATAAAATTGATCTGGTAATTAGAGCAGAAGGTGCAGTGGCCAAAACAGAACTGATGAATAATTTGAATAGTTATGTTCACTGTTGCTCATAGAAAAACACCTGGATTCATAAGCTAACAAATACTCCTTAAAACCATTTATGTAAAGGTAAATCATTCTTACGTAGTGAACAATTCTTATGTAAAAACCCCAAGACAAAATCCTTTGTCTTTTTCCCAGTATCTTGTGGTGGATATGACAGTTATGCTTGGATGAAAATAGCGCTATAATCTGAACCCTGAAGATTACATATTTGCAGTACTGAACATCTATCTGCATTTATTAAATATTTTCTTGCTTACATTCCATTTATCTTGATATCCATGCAAATGACCTAAAAAGAAAAAATATATGCAAAACACCTTCTCAAGTTCGTACTTCACTGCAGAAAGGATTTCTGTAAAGATCAAGACCTGCATAATTTTAAAATAACACCATCCTGTTAACAGCTAGCTTTAATGTTTTGTTGGTGAGATGTAACCTTAAGTATCTATGAAGAGTTGAGCAAAAAAGGGCTTTGCAGTTAAGTTAGGAAACATTTTTTCTTTACTCCATTATTCTTAGTAATTTTTTATGAACTACTTAAATTGTTTTATGTGGTTATATATTTGGAGAATAGTATAAATTCTATACTTGCCTATTTTTGAAGTGGAATGAAAGCATACCATTGCAGAAAGTCAAGCCTTCATTCTTTTCTTTGCCCTTGTACAAAGACTGACAGCAAACCCAGCTTTATGCAGTATTTACTGGGGATCCATCCCCCCCTTTTGATGCACATCTTGTGCTTCAGTTAAAAGGATGAGATGGTAAAAATGACACTCCGTTTTGCATCATCACTGGCTTCTCTACGTCTTTCAAATTTCCATATCTGGCTGATATACAGAAAAGTAATAAGGACAATAATCAGTATATTGTCTAATTCTGAGTAGACTGTCTAGACAATTTTTAGTAAAGATTGTTTGGCTTCCATTCTTACCGGCCTCCGTGAGTATTACAGTGGGATGCCTTGTGTGTGCTGGGAGAGGGGAAGAGAAGGAGGAGAAAGCAATAGTGAAATTGATAAATAGATCTCTGAAACTGGGCTGTGGGGGTGTCTGATTTTGAGGCATATTGTGATTTTAAACACTTCAGAAACTATGTTTTAAATTTTTATACATATTAGTATGTTCTAGCTGCCATAAAACCAAAAATCTCTCTTGTGATACTCATGATCTTAGTAAAACTCAGTACTTGCTAATTGCAGCATATGCAGTGACACCACAGCAGCGGTTGATGGAAAGTGCCTTGCAGTGACTAATCCAACTTCGCACATTAGATTTTAGAAGCTCCCCAGCATCTTGGCATGCTTGTTAGAGGAAGCTGATTAAATTACTGTAACAACGAACAGAGTAGTTTAGTGCCTGCTAACGTAACAGAGGCAGTCTGGAATTTCCTGGGAACAACAGAGACTGGATATTAAGTGATGCTTAACTAACACTAATTAACAGGATCTTCCTCAAAAATCAGTCCCCCCATTCTCTTTAGCACCACTATTTGTAATGACAAGGCATTACTCTTTACAAAAAACAAATGCAGAATACGGCTGTAACAATTAAGACAAAATTGTCTATTTTAGATTTTGTTTTCAAAGCTTAATGAATACAGGTACCTCACATTTACAGATCAAAACATTCAACCTACTTGTATGGTCCCCAGCTTATCTGGCACAGGACTGAACATATCCTAAAAATGTCTGCCATCAGTCTTAAGCATCTGCTACTGTAAGTCTAAGATGTAACGAGACAGAACGGAATTAGTTTTAAGTAATAAATGTTTAATCAAAGAACTTTACATATTATTAACAGCATTCATTTGGCCAAACATCTACATGGTTGTAGTATCCTACTTGTATATAAAGTGGGAATGTATCAAGTATAGACTATGAAAGTGCAAATAACAATTCAAGGTTAGAGTATTTTTTTTTACATTATAAAATTAACAGGTTTACAAAATAGTCTTGCCAAACTTTATTTTTGAATTGTAAAGTCAATGACTATGGTGTTAAAATAAGTACCAAGAAAATACAAATTTAAGAGGCTAATTTCATGCTCATAAGAGTAACACGGAAACAATGGATATACTGCACAACCTAACCAAATTACAAAAAACCAGAACCCACAAACTTCACTATCTTCACAGAGAGCACTCTTACATATCTTACCGTAACTTTGCAAGACATCTCAATGCAATACACAATCTTTTTGTGAGAATCCTTCTATTCAGAAATTACAATTCAAGGAAGCTATGTGAGTTGAACAACTTTCAGACCAATTCATGATGATAGTTCATGAAGAACTGTTCCGGTTGAAGGATTTTATACCACAGAACAACTTAAAATAGGTTTTTTTTCAAAGATGTCCAAAGGTTCATGACTATGTCAGGGGCAGGGTGGCTAGAGAAAGAGTTGGAAAATGATTTGAGACTATTCTATTCTATTCTATTCCCTCTAGGGATGCTTGCAAAATGAACTAGGTTTTTAGGGGGTAAGGGTAAAATATTCTTTTTTCAGTTCTTACTAATCTGAACCTTGTGACTGCAAGGTTCAAAAGCTGGATTTGCATGAATTAGTTACCAAGACACTCACTTGAACTCACAGTAATCAATACATAAACTTTGCTATCATGACACTTGCCTATACACATTCAGTAGTAATAAACTTTTATACCATATCAACAAATCTCTGGTAACGGCTAAGCAAAACTTAAAATGGAGTGTATGTAATTTGCTCGTGTTATGACAAGTTTTGATTATATGTAATTAAAACAGCCATTTCAACAACTTACTCTAGTTGTAATTACATACTGTACCATTGTATCTCACTAACTGTAAATTGATGCTTTTAAGCAAATCTAAAACCAGTATTTTTTTTTCACGGTACAACAACTAGGAAAAGGGGTTTTTGTGGTTTTTTTTAATATTTTTTTTTTTACACTAAACAGTAATCACACGGCAAATGAATATTGTGCAACTGAACAAATACCTAGCAGTGTTTTGTTTATGCAAAAACACTGACTGAACATTTAGTTATTTACTGTAAAGGCAAGGCAATGGGTGGTTTTATGGAGGTCTTTGCAATTAATAGCATAGTTACTCCAGAACAGACACTGAATTTGAATTACTTGTTTAACTGTGGCAACTATCCAGTTGGGTTAGGCAAAGGCACCGTAACATGTTGAGCAGAATGTGTTATCTGAACCTTAATTGTGGGACTGGCTAACATATGAAAATTCTGTATTCCTATTTTTATAAAATGTTATCATTAAAAGTAATTGCACTATTAGTGCATAGAATGCTTTGTAGAATTATGAAAACAAAGAACTATGATTGCACTTCCATTAAAGTGTCTCTTAAAATACAGCATAGCTGTTGCTAACTCACTGTATTTTAATATTTAAAATAACTGTTTAACAGCAGCATTAGGTTTTATTAACTTAAGATACAGGCTACATTTAATTAAATGCAGTCACCACGGCAACACATGCCAGTTAAATTTAGAGAAGCAATGCTACCCAGTGGTTTCTTTCACTGCTAAGAATTGTGGGATTAGTTTGATAGAGTAACACTGCACTGTTTTGTTAGGCTACTGCCCGCTAACTATTCACAGTTTGGCACATTTGGACTGTAAATAGACATGAAAAAATTTTTTATTTTAATGGGAAAGAATATCCCCTAAAACTTGTTTCTGGAGCAGTACTAAAGAGAAGCATTAAAACCCTCTGTTCATACTGCTAACAAAAATGAAAAATGCGTAAGGAAAAGTTAGGGAAAACAAAACCAAAATGCACATGAATTGCTAAACATTATTTTGGTGAAAGAATGAGTTCTAAAAAATAGAATAAACTATTTCTTAGGAAAATGAACCAAAATAATCAGTGTAAGCCTTTAATCTGTACTTTCAAGTTAAGGATCATCAACCTAAGGCTAAACAGATGCTGCATTGTATTAGGAATGTGGAATACAACCTACTTATTCCTTTTTCTTGAGAGCAAAAAGGCAAGTACTACCTAATTAAATGCAAAGGATATTCCTTGAAAGGTTCACATTATTATAAAGAACTACAATTCAAGAGGACTCCTAAATATCCGCTGTTACGTCAGTGGTTACAACTGAGCTGTAATTATGTGGATCAAAGCCTCCATAATGCTTCCTCCACATACTGTACCATCTGTCACCGCCATTCATTTACTCCAGATTTAGTTTTTATTCATACCAGATGCACATGCTCAATCCATTCACTTGAGGTTTGAGGAGTCTGACTTGAAGTATCTCCTGAAGCATCCAGGATGCTTGTTACCTCCCTGTGGTTATCACCGCTTTGTGATACTCTTTCACCTGGAATAATGTTTTCTTCAGAGGTGCTTTCCTCTGTTTGGGTTCCTCTGCCTTCGTTTTTGAGTGCATCCTCAAATAGTGCATGCTCTTCCTGAGGCTCCAGCCCTGTGTCTATAAGATTTGGTTGCCCTGCTGACCCATCTTCAGTACTGGGTTGCCGTGAATCCTCCTCCGTTTCTGTACTTGTTGAGGGGATCAGAGCAATACTCTGGGGGTTCATGTCATGAAACCAGGCCATAATATTTCCAAGCAGATTTTCATTGGTATTGGGATCTTGACTGCTGGAATCAGGGTCACTAGATGTTGAGTACAATCCACTTCTTGTATCACTGCAGGGGTGTGAATGAAGACGATCAGCTGAAAAAGGATCATTGCCTGCACCTAGTCCCATCAGACTGTTACCAAGTTCTAACAGCTCAGAGCTGCTCAAAGCGCCTCTTGGGTTATCTATACTTATGGGAGCAGAGTCCAATCTTGTAGGCAAAGAAGTACCTATTGCTCCTAAAGATGCTTCATTATTTAGAAAGTCTCTAGTTTCTTCGTCTATGGCCAAGCCAGATTCTTGTAATGATAACTGAATAGCTAGCAGGATGTTTGGGTCATCTTCATCCAAAGAACTCAGAGCCTGTGGAAATACAGAAGGTTGCTTTCAGAATAAAACTTTCGTCTTGGAACGTATTTTGGATTAAATGTAATTTGGGTGCAAATCTGAAATTCATTCATTATTCCTACGTGGCATTCATCAGAATCAATTTTTACTGACACAGTTGACAACAGAATTTAAAAGGTGACTATTGTTACATTAGCGATTGTTTAGCAATTCTTACCAGCGTGAATGTATAATTTGTTGTCCTAGATTCTCCCTTTCTCACTGAAGAATTAAGAAAATTTGCAGAGAGACAAAATGACATGGAAAAGCAGAGCAGAGGAAGGCAAGCAAAGCAGAGAGCATGGAAAAGAGATTAGGGGAGATACCTGAAGAGAATCCTGGTTTTCAGAGTGACTGACAGGGGTATAGTCATGAAGCGAAGAGCTGTGCAGAATACCCATAGAAGCTGAACTCACCATGGAGGTGCCATGTCTTCTACTACTGCCACCTTCCTGAGTGTCTGTTTGGGCAATTGAAACAAAAACGGTTGAAGAACCAGTGAGGAAGCCTTCTCCACTAGTATTTGCTGACAGAATCTCCTCCTTCCTTTTGGATTCCAGCTGTATAATTTTACTCCTTTATTCACTCTGAATGAAACAATCCAAAACACTCCTTCCACACCAACTCTTACACGGTGGTAAAACACCAGTCCCGCTGTTTTGGGAGTGACTGTCTGGTTCATTTGTGCCTTTCTGCTCTTTGAAAGGATGGGGTATGCCATCAGGAGCATGAGCCCGTTGGCAGCAGGGGCAAAGTGCTTCTAAGGCACATACGTGATTCATGGAAAGTCCTGAAAAATACTGCACGTGGACACAATACAGGACGCATTTACAGGTGGATTACAACCAAAGTTTGCCTGTTTCTCTGCTCTTTCAAAGACAACAACTCAGCTGTAATGTTAACATTACATTAATTTTCACCATAACATTGCAGCACAATTAAGAATAGAGTCATTAGTGTATACCTCAGCAATCAGTGACATTACTGTTTTCTTAAAACAATCAACAAAAAAATAGCAAATGCTGTTTCCAGAAAAATTGCTCTGTAATAAAAATAAATGTAACTCTATTGACTTTGGAAAACGGAATTTTCCACTTCAAAACTCAAAATGAAATAAGGTGAGACAAACTAATTCTCTCTTGCATGCTTTAACAGCATGCTCTGGTCATCACTACGAAATCCAAGTGTTCGGTCAAACTCTAGTCCTCAAACTAACAGGAGGGTTTTGCATTTTACTTGTAATAGGGAAGGGTTAAAGCTCACCAAAATTATTTTTACTATTTCTAAAATAAAGAATTTATTTGTTTGTTTCTCCTCAGTAAAGGATTTCTCCTCTTGTTTTTAGACAAGCTATGTATAAGACTTAAGTTCATGAGACACAGAGATGAGAGTTTGTGCAGCATGGCTTAGAGACCAAGCACACAACTGGCAGCTCTGAATAAAGAGCGTCACAGTATGATATGGATTCAAGCTATTTTTGTACCTTTGCAAAAGCTCCTGGCATAATGGAGACAGCCAAGTCACAGCGACCTTAAGCAACTGCACTACCAGCCATAGCACTGCTCAGAAGAGCAGCATGCTGGAAGTGGTAGCCCATGCTGACTTGTTTCCTGGCTGTCTTTGCCAGTACAGGAGTTTCTGAGCAGGGTTTTAGAATACAGCCTTATGACTATCTTCCATCAGGCCTGTAGCAGGAGAACCCTCTTCTACGCTCTTTATCCACCACTGGTCCTTTTAATTGGCGTAAAAAAGCTGGTATATAGGTAAGAGTGTCATATGAAGTATGTGCTCTTCAAAATTTCTTCAGAAAAGCAAACCTGCTCTAAATAGCTGAGCAGTCATTAGTGGGAAGATCAATGCATTTCTCTTTAAAAAGAGGAGCAGCCACAACGAAGCCAGCAACACTTCATAGACTCATCGTAGAATCACCGAATACCAGGTTGGAAGGGACCTCAAGGGTCATCTGGTCCAACCTTTCTTGGCAAAAGCACAGTCTAGACAAGATGGCCCAGCACCCTGTCCTGCCAAATCTTAAAAGTGTCCAATGTTGGGGAATCCACCACTTCCCTGGGGAGATGATTCCAATGGCTGATTGCTCTCATTGTGAAAAATTTCCTCGTGTCCAATCGGAATCTCCCCAGAGGTAACTTGTACCCATTACCCCTCGTCTTTTCCATGTGAGTCTTTGGAAAAAGGGAGTCTCCATCTTCTTTGTAGCCACCCTTTAAATACTGGAACATGGTGAGAAGGTCTCCCCTAAGCCTTCTTTTCTCAAGGCTGAACAAACCCAGTTCTCTCAGTCTTGAGAAAAGAAGGCTTAGGGGAGATCACACACAAAAATGCAAAAATAAGCCTTTATGTTGTATCCTGGAAAATACAGCAATATATTTGAAACATCTTTAAAGAGCATCCACAAAAGAGTAAACACCGTGGTCACTACTAGCAATTTCTGAAATAGGAAGAGAGAGAAAACAGCCCCAGGCAGGAACATACCTAATGTACTCTCACTGGGGTCATCAGGATCTGGAGTATTACTCAGCAGACTGTGCATGTCTCCACGTCGACGCTGTCTATGCCTTCTCCGATACTGAAATTCAGCATATTCCTGCATAAACCAAAGGTTACAAAATACAGGGCAGCATGCAGTAATATTTTTCTGATGTAACGAGCACCACATTTTTATGAAAAAATGTGTGATTTTATAGGTTTATTATAAAATCACCTGTTTTCAGAAAAATAAATTGCAAGTTATATCATGCAATGCTTAAAATAAATAATAAAAAAAAAATCCAAGGTAATCCTAAATCTATAAAATAATGAATTAGCAAAGAAAAATACTTGAGGTATTACCGACATTTTAATACTTGCAATCTCCCTTTTTAAAGAATTCCAAGTACACATTTTATGTTTAAAAGCTCTGATGCCAAACTTTATATACACACATATCGACACACTTTTTAATAAATATATACTTAGTGATTTCAGAACATAAAAACATTTAATCTGAATTAGACCAATAGATTATCTCAGGGTCCCTGTTGCCAGCAATTGCCAGTAGAGAATAACCTTTGGAAGGCTATAGAAAACTGGCAGACGTATACCAGGACTCCTTACACCTTCCCAGCCTCCAGTACGCTATGGCTCATGAACTTCTTAAGCCACAGCTGATACTCTGCTACTGAACAGTCTTTGATGGATTTTATTCCATGAATTACAGATCTCCTCTATTTTTGCTTAATTTAAGCTGCTGATGAGCCATACCATGTGGATTTGAACTCTTGCAGCCTGTAATTTCTCATGTTGTGTGTATTTACGAAAGACAGTTTGTATAACATTGATGGAAAAGACTCACTTTTGGCCACATCAAGCTAACATCCCAAGGGTTAATTATCTTAATACTTGGAAATAAATGTTTTGATTTCCATACCTTTCCTAATATTAAGAGACTAATTTTATGCTTGAAGGCAAATTTCCAGATATGCTTTTTGATTAGTACAGCTGACACTGAACCTGACTGTGTAGGTAAGATCTCTTGTAAGATCTCTCGTTAATCTCAGTTATTTATTTACACAAGGCAATGGAAATATACACACAGGTACTAGCTCTTCTCCTTGGAAAAGAATATTGCTATTTTCTTCCCTAAACCCCAGGTTGGGAAATTTGTAATCCAAAGGCTTAATTTGGCCAAATGACTTGGGAAAGATAACATTACTGCTAGCTTTCCTTTCTTACATTGAGTCTTCATCCTAGAATATCTGGGCATCTAAAGTATCTAAAATTTAAATCCAGAAGTGTCATTTCTCTTACACAATGACCTTACTCATTTTGATGGTATTATGATGGTATGTTGTCTTTCCATGAACTGTTTCAGACCAAGTTGTTATGCATAATGACATATGCAAGCCAAAAAAGAATAATCACAAAATGATCAGTGTGGGCAGATTTTTATCTATGTATGAAGATCCATGAAAACTGTAAGAACATAAAAATAGCTGTACTGGACCAGACAAAAGGTCCATTTAGCCCAATATTCTGTCTTTAACAGTGGTTAGTAGTAGATGCTGGTTAGCCTATGGAACAGCATAAAAACTAGGGCAAACATGAAGTGATTCTTCTCTAAAATATTCTTCCAGCTCCTAGGGACCTCAGGCATTTCCTAAATGGAAGGCAGTGCCCCGAACAACAGAAAATCAAATCTTGATATGAAACAATATAACTGAATAATTTTAAAAATATATAATTACATAACTATGAATCTGATAAGGAATACTGGGAAGTAACCATGGAACACTAAGATTTATTAGTCATATCAGATCTTATCTGTCTGCAATAAAATCATAGATTTTACTGATAGCCATTTAACTTTTGGTTGCTTTTTAACCTTTAGAAAGATATCTCGATTACAACTGATAAAATTTTATTTCTGATTACTTGGAACAATTTTATGCATGTGAACAAAAGGAGTTTTAATTTTATTGGGTAGGAACGTCATGGTTTCACACAATGGTCTACAACAAGAAGCGTTCCTTGCTAAAACCAGTAAGATTTTGTTTTCTGTAGTAACCTGATGTACACAGACATTCTACTACTTGTCAGTAAAAGTATAGCTCCACGTCAAAGATTTTGTAGTGAAATTCACTAAAATAAACAAAGATGACCATTATTAATTCTAAAAAATTCCTTTAGGATAGGTGGTTGCAAGTATCCTTGATAGCTACGTAGCAAAGAAACCAGCTTGCATCATACAGTGCCACATTTAGGCAAATGACAAAAACTCATAAGCTATTATCTAAGCAGGACTGCAACAGCACCTACTGCTAAACAGCTTATCAACATATTTCTGATCAGCTTTTTCTCATAACCAGTTCCACTGATGATACAGTAACATCACAATGAGTTTGATATTGTCAAATGTGGAATTATTTCAAAAGAAAGGACTAGAGGAACTAGACAGGAGAAAAAAGCTGATCTTTTGTAGACAAGCAAGCTATTTTCTCACCAGCGTGATGCCCACCAACAATAGAAAAGGAAATATATAGAGAAAGTATACGGAGTTTTCCAGGATGCTTTAAAATGACTAGCTAGAAAGAAAACAGCACCAAGGAAATGTTGAAATGAAGTTTCCTTCCTAACTGAATGCTTTAATCTAATGTTCTCAAAATATTAAATAAAAATTAAGATGATAAAGGAAAGCTTTATAGGAAGCTTCTCATATTTTAGTGCAGAGCCTTGAAAATTATTTACTCTTTCCCATATATAGATAGTGGAATATTCACTTTAAAAATTATACTTTTCATTCTTGGTTAAGTAGCAGAAGTTAATCTCATTTGAGTATGCAATTTCCATCCTGCTTCAATACATAAAAATAAAACAAAACATTTCAAACAGCTAACAATGTTTAGGTGTATGCCTGTATGTTTTTGTTGGGTTGTTACAGAAGGATGGAAATGTCTTAGACTTTTTGGCAAATTCTGCTGAACTGATGTTGCATTCAAAAGTAATCTACACAATTTCATATATTTATTAATTGAAGGTTCCCCATCTTATAGACACCAGTTTATAAACAATTTTAAAACTGGTTATGTACTTGCAAGATGATGAATATAACATAGCTTGTGTAATGCCACCTTAAATAGCCATAGCCATGTTAGAGGCATTGTTTAGAGTCATTGCACAATTAGCTATGCATATATTTCCTTCTATTGTGAAATAAATAAAATGGTAAACTTAAACCAACTTGAAACGCTTCGAATCAAAGTATGGAAGCTCTTCATGCAGATTGCAATCATACCTGTGTTTCTAGAATATGCAGAACTGATTTAAAAAAACAAAAAGAAATAGTTTACCTCAGGAGATGCAAATCCTAAATATTCCCAGTCCCATGTTCCACCAGCAAAGCTATAAAATGAAGAGATATACCATAAAGTTTAGAACAAAGTATGAACAACCTCCAGAGCTTCAAAACCTATCAACATCTAAAAAGTAGTGCAACCGTAACTCTATAAACTTAGCAAGTCTTCTGCTTTAATTCTTACCTCAAAATTAATTTAGAAAACCACACAATCAAAATGTCGACTATTCCAGAACTGCTTGATATTTTTAGCAAATACTTATACATTTTTGGAGCGTACCAGGTATTTAGTGACAATCTTGAAGGAAAAAAGTGAAATGGAAGCCATGACATCTAATCAATATATCACAAATGGGAAGCAATTAAGCTGCAACATACACGCAGTGATTCTCAAATACATTTTTCTGCATTGAAAAGCTGTAATTCCACATGGACCAAATGTCCAAGACAGTGTCGCTATCCGGTGATTTACAACCACCACATTTACCAGCTCCACTTTACCTCAAAGAACGGCAGTGGATTCACCCACTTCGGCAGCTATCAATGAACTTTTTGACTTGCACAGTATTTTGTTTGGATTACCTGCGCCTGGGTGCTTCTGGCGAGTCTGCAGGAGCAACACCACGGGCCACAGAGGCTAGGAACTCTTGCCGTTTCTGCTGCACGAGACAAGCTGCACGAATGATTTTATGGCGAGGAGTCCGAAGGTAAGGCCTGTTCACTTTCTGTGCAAGGTCTTCAGTGACCATTTCTAGGTCTGTCTGCAATAGTTAATAAATACAGAATAAAATAATTTTACAATGAAATGAAAATCGGGCAGAGCTCTACACCTTAAATACTGATTAGAATGATATCCATTTTCCTGGAAATACCATTTGAAATATGAAAATATCCCAAAATGTCTGCCCTTCTAGCCTACCCTTTTACTGACCTAAATGCTGTCCTCCAGCTTGGAGCAGGGCTTCCCTGCACTTACACATATTGAATACCCTCAGAGGCCCGAAAGGAAAGGAAAGGAGGGAGCAGCCCCTGTCGCTGATGCCACCGCCACCCAGGGACTCCCCCGATCTTGCCCCCACCCACTTGTCAGACACATTAGTAAAGAAAGACAGGAAAGAGGCACTAGAGAAGGAGACGAAGACTGAAGCTAAAATGTTATCCTCAGAAAGCAGATTAACAGTAAATAATTTTCTCTTTCTTTCCCCTTCTACCTGTCCTTATCCCTTTCCTTTTTCAGCAAAGTGTTGTTTTTCATTCATTCTAAAATTGAACTAAAAGCTACTGTGTCATGGAGTAATAAAAATGCACTAATTTTCCAAACTTGGTTACAAATACAAAAAGCATGTATCAGTTTTAAACTACAAAAACGGCAAAAAGACACTGATAACTAATATTACAAAAAAAAAGGTAATGTTAGAAAAGCAAAATATATGCATGTATTACCTGCATAAGTTCAAATATTTCTTTCTTTGTGCTTTTAGGCTCCAAAAAGAATCCATATGGATAAGAACACTTAAGAATGCGGCGAGTTTTTAGAAGCTCTTGCACTGCATCTTCAATGAATGTGGTATCAGGACAGCCTCCCTCAGCTGTAAGATGAAACAAGCATTGTGCAAATATTTTCCTGCTGAAGTCAGCATTTCTTTTAGCATAAGAGTTTTCCTCCAAAATAAAATTTATGTGCACATCAGTTAAATATTTTGCAAGTAAACAGCAGCATGTTCTCAATGACTACACAGTGTTCTCTACTAAAACAAGTAGTAAGCACAGAGTATTGGCTCCTCCCTTACTAATGCTACTTTCTCCTTGAGTCTTCGAAATAGATAAGATTTACTGTACACTTAGCTTTCATCCACTGCTTATGAATTCTAGTACTGGAGGGATTGCATCACACAGCAGACTGATGTGAGCTCTATCCAGCAAGATAAAGGTTTAGCCATAACAGAGTTGATCTGATTTCAAATCAAATTCGTAGATCACAGCAAACACTTACTCCCACTGAGAGCTCTACTCAACTGCTCCATCTTTTCTTTGGCTGTTTTTAGAAGGCGCTGTTCTAACTAGAAAAAGAAAAGAAATAAAATACAATAAGATAATTATTTTTGGATTAATAAAATAGAAACAAAAATCAGTAAAAATGGCTTGACCCACACCTGGTAGCTAAGTTCATGGTTCTTAAATCTTGTGTAATAATGCATAAACCTATCAAGCTCTTGAAATCTTCTATGCTTCTTTTCAGCCTGGAAAATAATGGGGAAACAAAAGAGACCAAGATAAATCTTATGATTTAATTTAGCAATCACCATTAGATATAATTACATAACCAACTGTTTTGCATTCCCACTGTACATGAAGTTTGTACACAATGCTGATGAATGCCACGTAAGTAAAGAGACAAATGTAATTTCTGAAATCCACAAGTCTACACATACCATAGCCAAAGAGTTGATACTCTGTGTGTGCATGCTATTTAAGCAGACTTTCCAAATGCCAAAATTAAGGCATGTCTTCTGCAGCGCACAGCAGCTAATTACAGTACCAGCATGCCCATTTCACAAAAGGAAACCACAGCACAGAGAAGTAAAATGACTTGAGTAAAGTCACCAGTGGTTGTTACCAAAGACAAAAGCAGAACCAAATATTATGCTTCTATCTACAAATAAGCAGTGTTTTCTTTCTGTCTCTTTGATATATTTAAGGTGGTATTTTTCCATTTAGAACTCGGGTTTGGAAGAATTTTGATGAAACTTATCCTAAAGAGAAAATTGGAGCCTTAGCACTATTTTTCAAACACACACATTCATTTGCTACCTCTACTGTCATCTCCTTGGACTGTTCCTCTACATGTTGAATAACCTCATAGCGAGTGCATCTGTAGTAGCCGCCAGTGGAAGAGCTGTGCTTCTTCCATTCTTCTAAGCATATCCAGCAAAAGTCATATTTGCACTTCAGAAAAAAAAAGGAACAAGGGGGGAAGAAAGAGAAGTTGATACATTGTAGATTTGCAGTTATGCATCATTATTCCTCCATGAACAACTGAATTAACATCATTCTGAGTGTGCTTGTGGTCGAAAAATTTTTTGAGGACCCTCCTTCCTATTTTACCTACTGCAGAAGATCTGGGTTATCAAACCGTGTCAGTCGTAACTTTTGTTCCTTGGATCACAAGACTGTGTTGGATCTGTAAATTGAGTTTTAAGCGGATGAAATAAATCAAATTATAAATACAGCTGATCAGGCCTGGTTTTTTTGTTATTGATTTAAAAAAAGACAGTCTCATTTTTTAAGTGACGCAGAAACTGTTCATGAGAAAGAAAATTTTTTCCTAATATAACTTAAAAAAATGTGATTACTGGTATTTTTGTCATGTGGTGTTCCTGATGCAAAATATTAACACCAACTACTAAAGCAAGAGAGAAGAAACCAGAACATAAACTTTGAAGAGTGATTACTCCAAGGTGAGCCTTTTCTGCACCGACTGAGTAGAGAGCTTTCAAAATAGGTAACACCTTACAAGGAGATCTGTCTTATCCAGGCTTCTCTGCATCAGAGAAGATCAAACTGTATTAAGTATTCTCAACTCAGCACTGAGTTCTCAGCTAGTTTATTTCAATATAATTGGAAGCTATTTATGGATGGATGGGCAAAAGACTTTATGACTTGGTGAATCCTGTTTATTTTATCTCTTTTACAGATGAGCAAAGAAAAATCCTGAAAAAACAAAGCAAAAATTTACATTAATTAATATGAAACCATTAATATTATTATTGGAATTTGACAAATTAATTCGCATTTTTTTCTCTCTTTGAGAAGTTTAACCTTTCCAGGAATACCTAGTCCATACAAGATGTGTTTAATGGTAGTTGTTTTATACAATCAATTAGATATATTACAGGAAGAAATGAAATCTAATTCTTGCATTGTACTTTCGCTAATTTCGTCTCACCGGTCGTGCTGATTTTCTTCTAAAAAGCAATGCAGACTAGGGTTTTTCTTCTTATTATCGTGCTGCACCTTTGCTTACACAAAATGGTAAGATGAGTGCTGAGAATGAAGTATGAGAATAATTGTGTATAAAAGAGTTAAGTGTGTATCATTGCATCATTTGCCTATTCCTCAAAACCACTCATATTAATTTTAAGAAAAAAATCATTACAAAATATCCAAAAACCGGTATGAAACAAGTTGTTTCACAAGCACCACAACTAATAAAGCTTGACTTCCTATTAATTTATGTGTATATGCTCCTACTGCAATAATCTCACCTCCCAAATTATCTCCCTCCATGACCGCTCCACTATATATATATTTTCTAATCTCTCACATTTCCAAAAGCCTCCTCAAAAACCCAAGATTCAGCCAGGGTTCCCAGACCCTCCTCCAGTACCTCAGTCTCATTAAACATTCAAAACCACATCATCTGTTTCTGCACATCTCCCCAAACCCTGAGCTCTGTTTTATGTGCTTTTATGATCACCTAGCCATGCAGCAGCATCACCTAGGCTTAACAAATCACATCTGCTGCCTGGGCACTGCCTGAGCCAAGCAGAAGAGGTAATTGCTAAGTAGGTAACTGCTGAGTAGGTCTTTCAGCCTGTCTCTTGGTGGCAGCACAAATTAAGTCTCTGCTCCATACAGCTACCAAGTTTCATGAAACTTGCAGTAATTTAACATCCGTGAACCCCCTCCTACTCCTTCGTATCTGGTTCAAAGTACCCAGAAGGTTAAAAAACTACTACAGGTAGGGGAGTGAGAGAGTAGGACTGCCTAAGCCTCGTCTCCTTAGAAACTGGGCTCATAAAACAGTAAGATGCCTGCTTAAGCACAAAAGTCTGATTTTATGAGTTAAGAGTATCCTCTTCTACACCAAGGTCTATGCTAGCTGCTAAGAGGCAGTCGTAGCTCATCATGTAGTAGGCTTGAGCAGACCTTACTGCAGCAAAGGCAGAAGCTCTGTCACAGACCCTTACTTCAGTGGAGGAAGAGACAAGCAAGGTGACCACTATACCATGCATCTGAGCCCTGCCATGAGCTTGAGGATACCCTTTCCTTTCTCGCTAGGCTGGGGAGAGGCAGCTTCTGTTTGCAGAGATTTCTCCACTACAAAAGGAATCCGACTGTTTTAAAGACATTTTAAGCTGTTTATAAGGTACAGCATCAAAGAAGAAAAGAGAACTGTGGTTGTCAGCCAGTGCCTCAGAATGGTACTGAATTAAATTATCTACATTCAACAGTGTTTAATGGCCAAAGTCTTCTCCAGCCTGAAGCCATACTTCTATTCAATTGAGATGAGCTCAGTGGCAAAAGCTGCAACAAACATACCTTTTACAGTTTTTAGCACTATGGAATTTATGAGCTCTTTTAAAAATCATTTAAGAAAAAAAAAAAAAAACAAACTGAAACCAGCAAACTTGGCATAAACCAAAGTGGAGGAGAATCTGTTCTCTGCTGCCACAGACAAAACCAAAGAAATGACACCAAAAAAAGCCCCAACCTTCAATTCGTATCACAGAAAGTGAGAGAATATGTGATGATAGTATAAGGAAAACAGGATCTGCATAGCAATGGAGAGAGACTAACACATTTCCAGAAAAATAAAGAGAATTACTTTCTAAATCCCTTAGCTTTTTACTGGAGGCCAACTATGTCAAGTGTGTGCTACTTTCTTATTTTTAATGATGCTCCTCAAAGAGCTATTAGCTGTAGTTATATAAGATATTTCTGACATAAAGAAACAGTATTCTAAGTATGCTGCTTTTAACTAATTTGAGAGAAAAAGCATTCTCAAATGGTACTGAACTCCTGGCAAAAAATATTTTTTCTATTTCAGTATCATAGAGCAAACTCATGACTAAATTTTTGGCTGCTGTCACCAGTAAGTTTCTTTTGGAATTACTCTTTACTGTCTTTTCATTCCTACTGATTAATTCCTGTTTACAGTTTTCCATTTAAAATGTCTCTGTTTTGTCGCTGTATTAGAGAAATAATGCAAAAGAAAAATGCACTAAGGCAAAACCTTCATTAGAGCTTATCATTCCTTAAAATGTTTAATCTTCTGCCAACTAAAAATGTTCTTTCTCTTCTGCATTATTAATGATGATTAAACTATCAATTATTTGATTCCTTTAAGTTTCATACTGTATTGCCAGTAATTCTTAGGTGTTTATGAAATTTTGATCATTACAGTGTTCACCTGCCAGGCAAACAGATTTCACTAAATACGAAACATTTTCTAAATACATGTAACCCATAATTTGTCAATTATCTATTTCTTGCAACAGGTTCCATTAGATCTCAGGCATGACATTCAGAGGTTTTTGGAAGTCCGTGCTCCTAAAATGTATACACCACATACACAACCTGAATTATGGTTTCACAACAAATTATACGAAGGGTCTTTCTCACCTTTGCACATTGCATGTGGTTGCAGCCCTCGTTCTTCTGAATTGGAGATTTGCAGTTGGCACATGGTTTGGAGTTCGTTAGTAACCACAGGCAGTTGGCAGCATCTTCATATGCCTCACTCACTCCCACAACTTTTCGAGGGTGACAGGAGGATATGAAGCATGCAAAAACAGAGAAGCTGGAATTGTACTCGTGTAATCTTTTGCGAAAATCAGATTAGGAAAGATATATGTTTACCTGTTTCTTGACAGACTATCATAATTCTTCACTATATATTTCTCACATATAAAAATATATACATTTTCCTATTTATACATATTATATATAATATTATTACACACATTATTTTTATATATTTCCACACATCTATTTCTATACAAATTTATATATGTAACATATGACATTTATAATACATAAATGAACATATACATATATAAGAAAAATTGGCATAGTTTGACAAAGTATGGTGTATTTTGCCTCTTGATAAAATTTTCTGTGCTTTACAGAATATTTATAACATACGGAATGGCTCTGCCCTGTGGTAACCCGGTTAAGTTAGTATTTATTCAAATTACTGTTAATCTTTATTGTTTCTGTTGACCAGGAAGATGTCTGTCCTGTGTAAACCCAACCTTTATTAGTTTTTTCAGTAAAAGTTATTTCTTATTAAGCCATTCCCCACAATTCCCTTGCAATTCACCCTCAACTTTACTATTATTATTAACCGTTGGCTTGAATTAGTTTTAAAGCAAACAAACAACTCAAAAAGAAGCGCAGACTGGGCTAAAAGATTTAAAATTGCCCAGGACAAATGAAGTTATATTCAGGAATCAATCAATTAATTAATGAAACAAAGCTGTAAGAAGAAGGGAAAAGAGTTTTGTATGCCCTGGCTGAACCACATGTGGACTTATGGGGAGGAATGGTTTAAGGAGAACAGTCTACTACTAGTACTGCCTAATATGCAGTTAAAGTCTGAAGCAGCCCCTCATTCAATGGTTTAATTTTCTTCCCCTTTTACCCTATTTTTCAACCAATGTAGAGTTTTCACTTATTGTAACTAAAAAATCCCTGTAAAACCAAAAGATAACAGCAACAGCAAAAATCCCCCCCAGGCATGACTCTTACGTTCTTCAGGTTTCATTTCAGATATTTTCTGTAGCCAGTCCTTCCAGGTTCGGCAGTCACAAGGTTCATGTGCTTCACCAAGACATTCCCTGAAAATGAAGGTGTATACACAACAACTTACCATTTACAGATTTAGAATTAAAGTAAAATTGGTTCAAGCTAAAAACCATGGAAACTTATCAAGACATGGCCAAACTTTAAGTCAGGAAGATAAAAAGCCATCCAATTAACATTGTTTTAAAATACTCTTAAGACTACTTGCTCACAAGCACAGATGACCATCAGTAAGATTAATACAGAATTTAAATGAGACATGAAAGGAAAAGAGTTTTTTAAAATTACAATCTAACATAAATCAACTGGTTTGAAGTTTGTTTGAGTTATGCCCGGGTACTATTTCAGGGCCACAAAAAGTGCTAGTATAGTTTCTGTGATAAAGGTAAATGAGAATAGAGAGATGATCCAAAACTAGGCAGTTTGCTATAAGCTGAAATGCATTTTATGTAGAATTACTTGCATCTACTCAGTTGTAACAATTAATCTTTAACTAGTTTCAAGCTTTCAATCTAGAACAAGAACCAAGCCCTTCAACACCAGCATTAAATATTTATGGATGTTTACTCTTTCCACCAGAGTCTCTTAAATGGGGGCTTTAACTTAGTTACATGGACACAGTGGAGAAACGAGTCCCTTGAGCTTCTCTTGAAGTTACTACTAGCTGTAAGGATGGCAATCACTACCACACAGTGGCAGGTAGATGGCTTCCAGATGGTGCTTGGGTGTGGATGTGTCAATATGGACTCCGGATTTGTAATGACTCCCATTTTTACTGGAAAGGCAGCCAATAGCCTCAGATATCTGCCACATCAAACAAAACAATGCAGAAGGAGTGTATTTCAGATGGGCACCAGCTGCATCAGAGCATATGCAAGTTTTCTGCAGATCCAATGGTGAACTGTTTTCTGCAGTACAGATTCAGAAGCTACATCAATACTCTTCTGATTGCTCTTGTCCACATCTTAAGCAGGAATGTAGGAACAAAGAAAAGGTCATGGCAACAGTTTTAAACTTTTTTCCCACTAGCTAGTCTGCTATCAAACAAGCTTAAATTCACTACACAAGGACTTCTGGTTTGGAGATTCTTAGGACCTGTAGCTGGGAAAGATTGTACTTGAATGAATAACTAGTCTGTAACAAGGCAATTTCAGCCCTGGTTGAAAACTGACACCTTTCACTTCTGTGGGACAGTAGAACACTTAAATCATTGACTTCAAGACAGCCAAGACCTCTCACAGAGTACTTGTTCCAAGAAAGAACTGAAATTAGCAAATTAACTTTAACAAACTCAGTTTTAAGTTAAAAGCTGATTAGCCAATCTATTACTGGGGGGAGAAAGGTTGTGTCTGTGATGTTTTCAAATGTGTAAATTTGTGGATTTTAAATGAAATGTAATCATATATATATCATAAATCTAAATCTGTACCTATATGATAGTCACAACAGAGTGTTAAACAACTTCTCATGGAAGGAGTTCTCTCCTCAGCCTCACCCCAAAACAAGGATTTTTATACTGGGATGCTATTTTACTAGAGTGAGAGCATTGAGCCTATTGCTAATAAAACGTTTTATGAAACAAAGTTGTATTTTGGATAGAGTCCCTGACAGCATTGAATGAAGGGTACTAACACCAAATGGCTGTGACAATTAAGAGTATTAGCCTTCCCAGACTGCCTTCCTCAACACTCAGTGGGATTATTAATTTGAAGGTGCAGTACCTACTTAATAAAATTCTAGCAAGTTTCAACAAGTTAAAGCCCATGGAAGGCCTAAAAGCATTGTCCAAGAAGAATGCAGTTGTGGATTTTCTTTCCCTTCATGATAATACTTATATCATATAATGAATTTTGAATCAAAACAGCAAAACACTGTTGCAACTTATAATTGGCTTCCCAAGTGCACCTGAAAAGATGTCTCTCCCATAGAACGAGACTCTGCCCCTTGTCTCCATCTAGGATGAAAGGAGCGAGGATTTATGGTGCAAAACTAAGCATGCGCTGCCTGCTACGACTATTTTCCAGAAGTATCTGCTCACTACAGTTCCTTGTGCTTCTGAAACAGCATGAAGGGGTTCTAATATGTTGAATGTATCTGATAATACACAGATGTGGGATTTGTGCACAGTTTTCATTTGTACTACATTTATTTATCTCCGAATGCTCTTTCTGAAAGGGAATAGAATTTTGTGTTTGTCACAGCAGATCACATTTTGTTGAAGGTGCTGTTAGTGGTGGGTAACGAAAAATGAGTACATTCTAAAGAACTCTATGTTTAAGAGGAACATTCCTACTTCTACATTAAAAAAAAAAAAAAAAAAAAAAGAAATTGCTCAATAGACTCAGAGAATTTTCTTGCTTTTATGAGCAGGAAGGCTATAGATCCAGAAAAATCAAATGATTTTCTAGGGGTTAATTGGGTTTTTCTAATACATAAATTCCAAAGAATCTCTTACTAAATGCAGTATCAATTGCTATTACAGTGTCTAAGCTGTAGGTTACATGGGTAAAACTTGCAGAACTGACGTAAGTATGGAACCATGGGATGTGTTGATTGAACTTTAAAGATATAAAGCAAGCTCCCTTTAAGCATACAGTAATGATGAAAACCCTCCGAACTGAGAATCCACTTTCTTTTTCTCCAGAGGAACTTATTCATGCATGGGGTTTTTGTGCTGTAATACTAATAGGGCTGTCCCCAGAAAATGGTTCTGATTTATAGTACTGCAGGATGCTTTGGTTGCTAGCAGAACTTTCTTGCCATTGCTGAAACACTTCATTCACCTTTGTGAGGATGAAAAAAAGGCCTTCAAAGGGCCTTCTTGGACATTTTGCTGCTAGAATGAGGTCTTTTTTGAGACCTTAACCGTATTTGCTTGTGCAGTATCTCAAAGCACTAACATAAAAAGAACATTCAGAAATATTATCAGGGAACATAAAAAAGAAATTTCTCATAAAAATTAGGCACTCAAAGGATATTTTCACATTCAGAGGACATTCTGGGGAACCAGTACATTCAGCCCATGTAAAGGAAGCAGAAGCTGCCAATGTCTGAAGGATCATGTCAATATTACACTGAAGTAGTCTCAAGCTCTGTCCTTCAGGTTAACAGAAAAATTGATTCTCTGTCTGTAATCAGAAGCAAGGATGAGAGGATGGTACCTTCTTGTGGAATAGCACTATGGTTTTGTTATATGTTCACTGGTAAAAAACATTTTCTGGTTTGTTTCCACAGGATTTGTTTCTTTCACAGTTCTCCAACCATTGTGACAACCTCTTCCCAAGAAGTTCTGTTTTCTGGCTTTTGTGGTTTTTTTATTATGTCTGCTTTCCTCTTGTTCCTTCTTCCTTTCCATTCATATGGGGAATGAACTAAAATCAGAAGCATCTTTCACGAAGAGTCTTACGATATTTGGAATTAAGCAGATTATTCAGGATGTCTTCTTGCATCATGGTTTCAATTGAAAAAGAAGGATTAGTCAGCTTGTCTGAATGTCTATACTTGGGTTGACACTTTATGATTTTCCAACAGTGAAAAGGATGTCCCACTACAATAGTCATAAACTGTCAGTCTGATAATCTAAGGAACTAAGATAGGGCTTTGCTCTGCACTGCAAAAAAATACCCCACCACTTTTTTTGCTTTTGTTGATACTGTTGTTGTCCTTTTCTTGGAAGTGCCGAAGATAGGCAATCTGAGTAACGTTTTTTAAATATCTTATGGCTTTTTACTCCTTCTCAAGGTTGTATACATCTTAAGACTCAACATAAGGTAGCATAAAGAAAAAGTGCTGATCCTAAAGTGAAGCAATGATTGGAGTGATCCTGCAAACAGAATAGCTTTGTATGAAGCAAAAGGTCCTTCACAGTCCTGTTTAAACTCCAGCTTCCTTGATGTGGTTCTACTGAAATTCAGAAAGAGCTAAAAATTGCTGATTTTCTGTGCTACAATTCAGAATGTGCTATATTTCAATTATACCACAACTATCCAGAGCAGACACACAAACCCTCCACCAATATCCCGCTTCTCCTCTGTCCCCTCAGAACAGAATATCACAACACTCCATACTGCTGTTTTGTATCTAACAGAGCAAATAATGAGTAAGACAGTATTATAAACCTCTGTTGTGCCCTAAAATACTAAAATATTTGTGCACATAAGGTTATTTAGTGCATGGATACAGGATAGTACAGTCATATACCATCCCATACAAATTTCTGTTGCACACTTGGTACTAAGTGGTACTTTATAATTAATCCCTGACAGTGACTGTGAGTTTATGTAGACATAGGTAAGTTTCTAGTACTAACCAGCAGAAAAGATGTCCTTTTCCACAATCTACAGCAGGGGCTTTTAGCATAGGGAAGCTAAGTGTATCTGATCCTGTTGAATTTGATCCTTGTCTTGTTAGCCTTACTGCTCTTTCACAGCCTGGTATAGGACACCATTTAATAGCAGGATTATTTTCAACAAAGGCCTGGTGGGGGGGAAAGAAAAAAGGAAAATATTTTACCACATAAAATCAGATTTCATCACTGGTATAAAACAATCTGTATTCTTAATCTTCCTTTGAAGGAACAGCCAAAAAGCATAAGGACAATCTTGTAGCTACTTTGATAGGCTTTTTTTTTTGAAGTAACAACAGTACTCCAGATTATGCTATGATGCAAACGACTTACATCCCAAACAAAATGTTCAATGTGTGCAAATCAATTCCTCTGTGATATGGCTTACTGTAAACTTCTACTATATATGCACTGGCAATACACTTATTAACAGGACTGACTCTTGTAGTTGAAAAGAATTAAAACCTTACTGATTAAAACAAAATCCCACAATAGATTCCACTTGCAATAAACTTGAAATCAGAACTAGACTAACTCAGGAATTTACCTCCAATCTTTTTTGGTTAATGTAGGTCTTCTTTTGTAAAACTTACATCTAATAAATGAGGAGGAAAAGGAACTTTCACTACTTTGCTTCAAACCTGTGCTGATCACCAGCCACTTGAAATATGAAGATGTAAAAGATTAATCAGATCTGGTCATTTAATTTGCATCTTATTGTGTGAGACTGTTACTGTATATTAAAGAGGTTTGTCGCACAGAGAAAGTATTGTATTGTAAACAAAAAAATATTTGTCTACTTTCTTTTACCCTGCCAGCACTGATAAAGTAGCACATTATCTCAAAGACTAGTTCATTACTACACTAGTATAAAAGAAAAAAGGTGAATTAGAAGATTGCTTTTGCAATGATGGAAATAAACACATTAAAAAAATCGAACAGGAAAACCAAATCAAGGTTTTCCTACTTCTCTTCCTATATATAGCAATCATATCAAGCATTGCATGGGAAAAAAATTAAGTAATTCACTTGTACTAATAAATTTTTAAAATGGGAACAGGTACTATTTCTGAATGTAAACAGTCTCTTAGTAATAAAAATAATCCAAAAACTCTTAAAAATTTTAGATTGCCAACACATAAGTCTGGCTGATTAAAAGCTTCATATCACCTGTTACAAACTAGTTTGATCAAATCATTTTATTAATGCTGCATTAGGTTACACATTATGGAAGTATTGCATTTGTGCTTAAGGAATAAATATAACGTTCCTTCTTTTTTCTCAGTGGTACATCAAACACTGATATTATGGCATATAAGACAATAATTCAGTATACATATTAATTTATGAATTTCTACTTGGAAAATTACAGATATATTGCAGCATTTCACATAGAAGTTTTAAGATATTTCTTATAAAATGAAATACAGTTCAAGAGTATAGGAACAGTTTGAGAATTTACCTTAATGTCAAATTGAAGGTATCTTTTGTCCATCTCCTTGGAAACCACACTTTCTATGATGTCTACAGGCACAAGCTGGAAACAATCATATGCTGGGCAAAAAATGTTGTGAGCTTCACCCTCCTGAATTTTCAGATTCAAAAATCTGCCAGAATTTTGCCAGTCAGTATTTGTGAGTAAAAAGTAAAAATTAAATGGCTGCTGAATACTTTATATTAGGTTCACAGATATTCACATTAATCAATTTTTAAACAAAGAATAGGAAGTATCCCTTTCTGCTCAGAAGAGCTACAGATTTGACGAACAGCATAATTAACAAAAAATAAAAGAACATTGTCATGGTTCAAAAGTGAGCACCATTAGCTATGCTTAGCTCTATGTGTTTGTGGTTTCCATCCTCACCATTTATCAGAGACAGTTATGCAATGTTTAATTAAACTGAGCATTTCTTCTAACTTAAATCAGAAATGGAACATGTAAGTGTAATTAATCTAGGAAATAATTAATTTGATATGCAATTAATTTTTACATCTGTGCTAGTCAAAAGAGGTCTGCTCCTGGAAACAAATTTCTAAATGGAGACCTTTATGGTCCCTAAGCACTAGAATGCAAGACAGAATGAGCTCAGAAATCTGCTGAAAGCTGGACTTCAACTCACAGTGTGCAAGGTTGCTTAGTTTAAAAGCTGTCACTTATTTATTAATCTGACATCATCTCGTCTAACTTTAATCATCTAAAGGACAGGCATTATTCTAGGTTAGTCACCTGGGATCCTTCAATAGTTAAGGTAGAGAGACTTGCAAATTCATCCCATCTTAGACCCATATCTTGGAATGGGATAACTCAGTCCTGGCTATGCTCCGAGTAACTCAGAAATGACTGGCTTGGAAAGATGAATTCCACCCTAGATGTGCCACCGCCAGCGCTTGCTTGACATTGAACTGTAGCTCTGAGTGCATGCACAAATTGCAGTACACATACTCCAGCACCCAAATTAGAAGCACCAAGTCAAGCCAGTGATTTCTTAGTAACTTCTACATAGCAATTTGCAAGACAACAGAAGCAGGACTATTAATTTTCTTGCCACTAAAAAGAATTGCCTTCTAAATGCTCATATGGAAGAGAAAGTGCTCTTCCTTAACATAGGAGGAACCGGTTCATATAAATTGGGCTGACCTACGGCAGGACTAGCTGTGCTGATATGACACTATAACAAGATACTATAGTGGTACAGTTCAAGTAGTACAATTTCCTGAATGGGGACTAAGATGAATATAAAGGTACCGCATACAGATATAATTATTCCTGGGAAGTATGATTAATATTTATACTACCATAATTATCCATGTCTGAGTTTTTTACTAGCATGACTATTTTGACTTTAAAAAAAATTGTGTAGTAACGAGAGCATTAAGCTACTTTATACTACATCTGCTACTCAGTTATTAACCCTCAATATATGAAAGCATTTTAATTGCTTTTCTGACTGGAAATGGATTTATGATGCCTAAGTTTAGTGTGTTAAACTAAGAGATGGAATTAAGCACATGCTTAATTTAGAAAGCGTAAACCCCAATGCTGCCAACACCACACACACATTGAGCAAATCAAGAGTAGGCTCATCTATTTACACACAGGCTTGAAAATTTGCTTAAGGATTTTGCTGAATCAGGACCAAAACAAACATTATGCAAGCGTAAAACAGTTGATGGCCACTCAGAGTGACAACTTAAATATTTGATAGGGTCAAACCCAAACAGTACTTTAATGTTAGCTGTTTAGGGCGTCTGTCCTTTCCTCTTCAAAATGGCAAGTATGAAAGTTTCTCAAAAGATAGAAAAGTACATATACTCACGCCTCCCAGCATGCTCTGCAGAAGTCGTGTCCACAAGGCATATCCACTGGGTCTTCAAACACAGAAATATTACACATACAAATGTCACACTGTAGATGAAAAAAATACCTCTGATTAAGAAATACCCTAAAGCCTTTCATACTGTTAGCAGGACATGTTAATTGGAAAATCTCAGCAAAAATTTAAAGAAGCGCTCAGTAGGGGGAAAAAATCTATCTGTAACCAGAAAACAACTTATTTAATCTATAGAAGTAGAAATGGGAAAGATTAGGTATCTCTGTTTCTGTACCTCCCTACCAAAACAGCACATTTTGGGGTGCCTTCCGTCATGTCCTCCAGCTTAGTAAGTGCTTCACCCTGCAGAGTTGTAGGGACAAAAGGGACCCGAATTTTTCATTCAGCTTCACAGGCGGACAGAAATGGAGTTTGGAGATGACAGAGGCTACAGGAAATGTTTAGCATCTCACACAATCAGGTCCAAATCAAGGCGGAGCAAGTTGGTTGAACAACAGCAGCAACTATTTTGTTTAATAATCTACATAAATACTATTTTTTTAAAATACTTTGAGGCTTTCGATCAAAATAAAGATAAGTTAAGCTACAAATACTCCAACAGAAGATACCACTGCTGAATTTTATACAATTAGGTACTATGGAAAAAATAACATTGAATATTGAGACTCTTACTCTGAAAACATTTAAAGCATAGGGATGAAATTACTCATTGCTTGTGGTTAGGCATGAAAATAAATATTCATGTTCTTCAAGGAGTAAAAATGGATTTTTTTTTTCCATTGGAATAAATATTCCATGAAAATATACTTCAACTTTCAATATATTAGATATTATACATACATAGGACATTTTCAAAAAGTTATCCTGTGGTATGCCACTTTTTAAAAGCACTTGTGTTACAGTCAGAACAAAACCAAACCAAAAAAGTCGGCCTTTAAAGTGCAAAACTCAGTGAAGGCATTTATTGTTCTTTCAGTCATTTCACCTTATTGTCTTGCCAAAATTAAGTATTTTAGAAGTTGACAATGAATCAAAAATGTTCACTATTAAATTTATAAGTTTTCAATTTTGTTCAAAATGTAGCTTTAAAGTAAGGAATTTCATGCAGTCCTGAGTTCAACATATCAAGTACAGAACATTTACTGGAACAGCTTTAACTATAAGATAGGATGTAAATGCAAAATCTCAAAAGGAGCTTCATAGCTTGTGGTTTTATTTTATCTATTCATTTTAGCTTTCATTTTCCTGCCAAAATGAGAGACTTCAGAAAAATATGTATTATCTCACAAACAACATTTTGAAAATTTTTTTTGATAGGTCTTTATAAGATTTTTAAACAAACAGGAATACTAAATGCATAACTCTGGATTTGGATTTAGATACTCTAGATCTAGAATGGCAATCATTATCCAAACCTGCATTCCTGGCTTATGGACCATCAATGAAAAACAAAACACACAACGTAAAACTGAAGACATGTAATCTTTCATTACACATTTTAATTAGGAAATATCCCTGGACAATATTTAAGTGCTAATGTAAATAAATGTACAATGATATTATTCCTTCTGTATAGCTTTTTTCTCCCCAGCATTTTACAATTAAAGAAATAAAAGATTTCTATGCAGGAATGCAAAACCTTAATTTTAATATGAGATCTAGGGATGATCCATTTGCAAGACTGCATGTAATATTCTAGAAAAATGCTTAGGTCATGAAGCAAAAGTTTTATAATGCTGCAGCTGCAGATTATTAAAAAGAGAACTCTGTCTTCCAGAAGAACCACACTGATTTTAATGAAAGGCGCTTTCACATTTCAAATTTGCAATAGCCTTGTAAACCGCTTGAAGCAGCCCACACATAGTAAAAGTAATTATAAGCTTACGGTACACTAGTGGGCTGACATTTCAAAATGCAGACAAAGAGAATTTTGTTTTCTAAAGAAAAAATTTTCAAAAGGCAGGGTTCACAGCATTGAGTACATTCAGGGAAATGGATACAATGAAAGTGAACATCTTGATAAGTATGAGATGAGAAGAGATGCTCAAAAGAGCCAAATGCACTGACGTGACTGTAGCTGGCTAAAATGCCACTTTGTCACTTGTGAGTGACAGCCAAGGTGAAAACAGAATGCTTTATATTAGCCAGATGCTCGATTGTGTTATTATATAGAATGTTCACCATTTTTAGGGAGAGAAATACTTCACACCTTTACAAACATTTTCAGAATGAGATGACAACACAGCTCTCCTGTCCACGTAGGTGTGCTATATTTAGAAATAAGCTCTTTTGCTCTGCTAGTTTCAGATCTATTTATAAACTTACCACAGCTGTCTCAATGTCTCCTGGTGAGGGGCTGATTTCATCAGGGGAAGTTACAGAAGAGCGAGTAGTGCGTGGAGTTCGTGGAGAAGGGAGCGTATCCCACGCGTTGTATCCGCTTGGAGGGGGAGTTGGCATCTGAACCCCTGAACGCTGGCAGCAGTTCTCTGGATTAGACATCCATGCTTCAAGTAACTTCTCCCTGTCCCAGTCTTTAATAAGTATACGGATACAGGAAATTATGCAGCTGACAATGTTTAAAATATATTTTGTAACTGCACCCTCAAAAGAATATATAAACACTAAGCTAAAAAATTTAGAAATAAATAAATATGACAAAGGATAATGGAACTTTAGACATTAAATTTTACAGAACACATTCCAAGATAATACATAATGCAATGTATTTCTGTAAATAATGCATCGCAAGCATCTCTTTTCCCTGTGATATCAGTCTTAAATAAAATTATTTTTATTATTTACTTACAGCAATTGTAGTAGCTAAGAGACTAAATCAGAAACCTGAATTGCAGTGACTTGCAAAGACAGATCAAAATATAACAGCCCTTGAACCACAGAATTTTCAATATTTTCCCTTTCCATGAAAAAAGTAGTTGTTCAATATGGGTTCAATTTAATCTACTGTGTTTTTTTAAGAAGATGAAGCCAAGTGCTACAAACGAAGGAAGATGACTAAGATACAGCTGGATTACAAAAAGATTTGCGACGTAATGAGTTACCAGTATTTATAAATGCATATAAGAGTGATGCATTTCTGGGGAAAACAAAAAGAAAAAAACCTGATGATTGCAAAAAATATTTAATATATTCTTACTACATTTTTATTCTATAACTGTTACTGAATGCTTTACTTCTATTCATAATTAGCATTGCTTATTTATATACAAAAAAGAACTAGTGAAACAAATTTTATGATGTATGAAGATCTTAAAACTAAATCAAATCTTTTTTAATCATTGTTTGAAATGTTTTGTGTTTCTGATTCCTAAGAGTAATACTAAAGATACCTTAAGAACAGTGATTTTTTTCTATTAAAAATATTTAAAAGTTCTCATTTAAATACAAATCTGTCAAATTCCTGTACGGATTTGAATCTAAAACCACGAACACTATGCATAGATAAGAAGAACTAGAATTTCAGAAGAGAAATTCCCAATTTTTTCCTATCAATTTAAATAAATATTTTAAAGGGTTTTTTTTAATGTTAGGTACTCCCACTGGAAACTCAATGTTATTAACCAAAAGATCTGTGTTATTTTTATTGAATTTTAGATTTTATAGGAAAAGATAAATAGTATTCCTATACTGTATTCATGTTGGAAAGAAAAAGATTCTAAGCACTGAACTTAGTAAAAATATTGCCCCTGCCAAATAATGATTGCTATCATACTAAAATCTGCTCCCTCCTAATATGAAAAAAAGCCTTTGAGCTGGAGATGATTTACTGATCAGGTGTTTACTTATCTAAGCTAAAACATATAATGGGTTAGTCTAATTTAATTTGTTTAAAGACATAGACCCTGAACATATTTACACTTCAAATAGTATAAATTTTATTGGCATTTTTCAAATTACCCTGAGGTTATAATCTTTCAGACGGGAGCTGACTGATGCTAAGATACAGACAAAATTTGCTAAAACTTCTCTTAGCCTTATTTGTACTGTATCTTTAAAATTACCCAGGGTTATAACATGCTACCAAATGGATTCCACTGTGTTTTCTTTACTAACTTATGAGTTTTAGTAAAAGATGAGGTAGTTATATTTGCTGGATTGCCTCTCTTTTATCCTGAAATCAACTGCTGTGTAACGAATTAGAAGAGAAACATGAACAATGTTGAAAAAACACTTGTAGAAAAACTGTAAAGTTATTTATTTTCATGACTGCCATAATAACTTTTATCTTAGCTCTAACTCTACATAATTCTGTCTCTTAATTAAAAAAAAGAAAAATATGCTCTTAACTCTTACAGCCTGTGTCAGTAAATTGATATAGTTGTAAGCTAAAAGAAAGCAAAGTTTGTTGGATTAAATCTGTTAAAAGCCGTACATAAGAATGATCTTTCCAAGTATTTAAAACATGCTTTTCATACATTAAGTGTAAATTAAGATTTCACATTATTCTTTTATGAATTTCAAGATTAAATGCAAGAACTTTACAATTTGGCATTTCATGTTTCCCGATTGTCTAAGCCTTTGTAAATAGCTTAGTTATTCTCTTTACTAGGTTGAACCAATTCTATGTCTTCATTTCAAATAAAACAAATTCTGTTTGAACAATTTTCAGCGTATGACTACAGCTACAGGCAAAACAGTTGACTTTCTCATGACTTGCAAATTGTCTGTGCTTCTTTCTCCACACTGGCCAATTGCGTTAAGTTACCGCTACATCACTAAGGCAACATCAGGAGAATGACCTTTCCAACACAGACTGATTTTTTCTCAACTTTCAATTCCTGCTTGCTAGATGCTGACAGACATTTCTCCACAGTTTACATCAACCTCACTGTTTTTGGACTTATTACGGATTGTGCTGTGAGTTTCAACAGTATTGCTATAATTTTCTTCTTCAAAGTATCTGCACAGGTTACAGAATCTGCCTACTACCCACTTAGTCAAATATTTAGTAATATTTAGCCTTAATGAGAGTATTCTGAGAATCCAAAATACATTATAAGAATTAAACAAAAAATCAACATTAAAAAACATATATGCAAAGATTGTGCCTTAAATATCATCATACTGGCACAAGTTCATGTTGACATAATTCAACGTTAAGAAGAACACAAATACCAACTATTGCAAATACTATAAGAGATGAGTTTCAGGTGCCATACCTCCTCAAGAAAGTCTGCCAAATGTTGTGGGTTTAAAATAATATTTTCCTATATCACTTTTCCCTTTCCCTTTTATTTTCACAAGGACCCCACAAAAAATAATAGGGTATGAAAGCTTAATCCAGCAATATGGTGATGAGCACATAAAGTGAAATTAAACTAGTTACAGATACACACACGAAAAAGTATACCCTGTATTAAAAGACTAACTATAAAAATTCTTTAAAGGACATACAAGCACATGCTTTAAACCCCAAGGCAATTTTCAACCATTTATTACAATGGTCAGACTGCTTTTATTGCAACAATAAATAAATAAATAAATAAATTTATCCAGTTTTGTACACAAATATATAGCGGCAGAAAACCAATGGTCTGACAAAAACAGGTACAATGAATTTGACTTTTTTGACATATAAAACCATGGAAGTTCTGTTTGTGTGTCTCTCACTAAAATAGGAAAGCTCTGTTTCTCCACACTGATTTCGTTAAAATGTCTTCCATTATAATTCCTAGTTTGAAGCACTTTCCTGTCAGCTCCCCTGTCTGCCCCAATGCTTTTTGACATACTGCAGCTGTACTTTCTGAAGTATTGTGTGAATTGTTTCCTGGTATTTGATTAACCGTTACTTCTCTTTTACTTGGAAATAAAAAGTAAACATACAGCTGCAATTTTGATTTTGCTGAAAACAGTTTCTTTAGTCTTTAAGATTTTGGATTACCATGTGCCCGAAGTAGAGCTTCTGCAGTAAAGAGTGGGGCTTGGAGCATGTCAGCAGATTCCACAATCAGCATATCCTTAAGTCTTCGCAGGTCCTGAAGTCTTAGCCCCTCATATGGCTTTGAGAAGAATAAGAAAGACAATTTATATCTAGCAATATTTTCCAGTTAGTCTCTAATTCCATATTAAAATGAAAACATTCAAAGCACTTTTACTGATCATCATCTCAACTGTGAGGTAATATGTGACAAAATGTATTCATTGTGCAGAGCAATGACCATGCAAAGTTATATGGAAACATTGTCATTTTACAATATTTATACTATGATCTTTGTACATTTCGAAATCTAAAAGACAATATCTCTAGAGTTCTTCATCATAGTTGGAGGCCATGTTCAAATTATGAACTAGCCTAACGTTGACTCTCTCTCAAAAAAAGTCAGATTTTCACAGAATCCAGCTGAATTTTGAAGTGATTAAACCTCAAATATTGTGACATGGGCATGAGAATGCATGACTAGATTTGAACTAAGGATTTCAAGGGAGAGCGAGAGAAAGGACAGGTTAGCATACGTTGCATATAGATCCTCTGACACTAACTTTATACATGGAGACCTATGAACTTTGAATTGACCTGGAGGAGGATACACTGAAACATTAGAGAGTAAGAAAGGATACATTTGTAAACAGAATCAGGTACAGGTCTTTAAAGGCAATATCAACCCTCACAGAAATGGAGAAGTCGTGAATAGGATAGATTAGACATGCAGTTAGAGGTTCACAGAAACACAGAATAGTTGAGGTTGGAAGGGACCCATGGAGGTCATCTGATCCAATGCCCCTGCTCAAGCAGGGTCACCTAGAGCCAGCTGCCCAGGACCATGTCCTGATGGTTTTTGAATATCTCCAAGGTTGTGGATTCATTGTACATGAAGACATCAAAACTCTCTTTGAGAAACAGTGGCCAACTCTGATAGCCCTACGCAGTCAGCTGCCTTCCTGGTCTGGAGCTCCATCCCCTTACAGCGTTAAAAAAAGGTCAAATCAGAAAAACAAAAAGGCAGTAATTTTAGGATTCTGAGTTAGCTCCAATCACGATACTGGAGACACATATGCATGTTTTGCAGACTCCTTTTTAAAACTAAGAAAGAAAGAACATGACAGCACATAACATATTTCTTAGTGTTGCACAGGAAAAATGCCCAAAAGGTAGAAAGAGAAAAACCAGTGGGAGGATATGTACAGAAAATTGACACAGAAAGGGTATGTAAAAAAATTAATCTTATATGCACTGCTTTTATTTATATAAAGGATAGCTAACAAAAGATTTAAAGCATTTGACATAAAACTGATATGTGCTCAGGACTAATTAGGAACCTGGCATGGCCACCAAATGGCAATTGTCTTCACTAATTTGGAGAAGAAAGGACACAGAGCAGCAGCGATAACAAAAAACCACAGTTAAGACCACACATCATTATTATTTACTATCTATATTTTGATTTTATGTAGAGCATAGTCCAGGAGCCTCCATTGCTAGATAATATGCACACACATGCATGCATACATGCATAGACATGAAGCAAAACACTGGTTCTGCCTTCAGAAGTTCACAATCTAAGTAAAAGTCTACTGTGCGCATAGCCCTTTGAGGATAACAAGCAGAAGGTGTAAAAGATGCAGAGAAATGTATACCCTAGGCTTCTAAACAATTTTCTTCTTTTGAGACACCTATTCTAAAAATATAACATGCTTCCTACATTCTAGATATCATAATAAACTCTATAAAATCCATCTAAAAACATAACTGACTCCCACAAGGACCTATTCTGTAAGCTAGTCAGTAATATAAACAGGAACTTCTTGATATTAGAAACTTTGTGATCGGCAAGAGTAATGGTGCCATGACTCTGCACTGGCTCTTTGTCCTTTTTGAGAAAGCAAGAAAAGCAGAAGAGAAATGGACTGTGAGTGTTCTGACCTTTATCTTGATTGCCCAAGTTCAGGGAGTTTCTGTATGTCCTTCCATTGCTGATCATGCAGGACTCAGTAAAGGACAATCTGAATGTTAATGGCTTGCACTGAAATAAATCTGGGCCGCTTGATTCATAGCATGCTGGAATCTGACTGACCTACTTAATTTCTTGCAAAAGAGATCATTTACAAAAACATGTCAGAGAGACAGGGATGCAAACAGCGGGTGCCTGAATGATTATAATTGCACGAATATGCTGCAAAAAAATGGAAGCAAAGAGTAAATCGTCTTGACTGAATCGGAACTGCATTTTGAATTGCAATTGTAAAACAAGTAGCTTTGTCAGCACAACAGTATACAATTCTTGAAGACCATATATATCATAAAAAGAAATGTCTTTTCTGTTAAACCTGCAACATACTTCCATATTTTAGGACCTGGTATTTTATCCTGAACTGCAGATATGCTCAAAATTATATTTAACTGATTGGTTCTAGGTCAACCATTGGCAATTATCTCCCTTGAGTAACAGACTATTATATTATCTCAGCTGGAGCATTCCACACATCGCAGCAGGGACTTTTGGATCCTGCGGTTTTTAAGAATGCTAATTTTTATCTTTTTAAGTAATGAGGGAAATATTTCTAAAGAATGTGTTTGAAACTTCAGACATTTGTTTCATAAAATATGAGCCCACAAAAGAAGCTGAAAGAAAGGAAATTTTAGGCTGGCACTATTAAGTAGCTTAATCTGGAAATTCCAGAGTGAAGGCTTTATACAATGAGAACCCTTAAAAGTGTTCATGTGTACAAGACATAGTCTTGTAGAGACTTGCAAAGACAGTCCTTAGTTACAAGGATGTATATCCTTTATGTAATATCATAGAGGTTTGTTTTTAACTACTTCAATCATTGATGACTTATCTCTGCACTGGCATATAGTGTAAAAGATTTTGATTACGGCTCATGATGCTCAGAGACCGCCTTTAATACTCATTTATGGTGGAGCTCTTTATTGATACTTGCTGTGAAAAAGGCATTGTTCAATATTAGCATCATTTAACTATATAATGATTTTTGGAATATACTATTTGAGTTGCTACTTTAATCCACTGATGAGCTTCTCACTACAGATTTCAACACTTCTGTATTCTCAAGAGCCCTTCTTTTTAACTATTTTCTTCTCAATTTTGTACCACTCATATTTAGATATAATAAATTATTTCTCCTGACAGTACTTTTAATATGTAAGCTCAGTATTTTAATGGTTCATTTCAAACTATTATTATTTTCTTCAAAGAACCATTAAAAGAGACAAGGGCAAAGTAACTCTTTGCTACAGTGATGACTGTATGATTAAATGGTGTCAAATATACTTCATGTAAATATCCTCCTTTATGGATGGATGGAGTTCTATAGTTAATGGAGTCATATATTTTAAAAATTACCTATACTCCATTTAACTGATTCAAGTATATGCACTCTATGTATATAAATGTGTATGTATCTTAACTACCCATAGTTCCCTTCTCTCCTTTCACTTAATAAACCATTCCCTCTCTGTAGAGATGAAGTACTTTTAAATTATTTTAGATAACTCTTTGTATTTATGATATTTGCATTATATATATATTTATATGACATCAATTCTGGAACTGAAGAAAACCATTCCAATTACTATACCCTCAACAAACCTGTGATACATGCACTAGCAGCGTATTTCTACAGTATTCAGTGACACATACATAAATGAACTAAGAAATTACATATTTTGCTATTGCACAAAGTATTTCTATGAGTCTGACTGAGACCCAAGACTGTTCTGGATGATCTGCTGTGAAGTACTGCTCATTCCCAGGTGTTTATTATGAAAGTTTAAAACACTGCATGATGTGACTGAAATGAAGGTGCCTGTTATCTTCCAGGGACACATCAACAATGCAAATATGCTCCCATACTAGAATAAACAGCAAATTAAAAGACTGCAAATAAACCAACCAAAATCTATAAAAGCAGTTTAAAAAATAATCAGTTACAGTCATATTATTTAGTGTAACTTCCATTAGATTTAAAAGATGAATATAAACTTAGATTTTATATAACAAGAGATTTTTTTTTTGGAGATTGTTCATCAATAAAGTAGGAGAAAGGAATCAAGACAAAGGCCATCTGAAATACTCTCCTGGCTTGTTTTCTAATACCCTTTCCACTGCCCACACATCATAGATGGATCTTCTTTTGCTACAACTAACTAAAGTGTTGAGAGAGTCATACTTCATACTCCATTCTTAAAATATTTAGCATTTCCATTTTATATAGGGAAATGCAGATTATGTGTGTTGGTACGTTGTTTTCCTTCCAAACTGAATTTTGTGGAAACACACTTAACAATCATGTTTATGTTTCAAAACCGTTAAGGCCTGTTTGCTACCCATCTTTAATCGCAGTCTCTATTTTGATCACTAAAAATGTTTGAGGTGTACTAAAACCAAAGTAAGACAGAAATGTTGCTTTAAAAATGTATTTCAGGGAGCACTGTAGTAAAATGAGACTGTAAAAGACTGGGTAACTGTATGTTACCCATATGGGTACCAATCCATATGGGATGGATTTCCCATATGGGAAATGGATTTTATTCAGAAACCCTTATGGAAGGAGTAAACTGAACTGCTGGAAGATGGACAGCTCTTTGCTGTCAGGCTCTCTAACTTGAAATGTGGGCCTTACTCAGCAATCTGTATTTCTTAATGGCTTGAGAGCATCTGTAATCAAAAAAAGGTATGTGTAAGTTATTTTTTCCACTATTACAAGTGTTTCCATTCTAAACATGAGAACTCATGTTGGTAATATTTCAATGTGAAAAACAACATGAACTGGTTCTCAACATCAGAAACAAAGCTTTGTTATTACTCTGAATACACACGCTTAATTCAGTGACACTGCACAGAGCACTACAAAAATCTTTTGCTCTGTATGAAAAAGAGGATTATTTTCTGCTGTAAACATGGCAGGTCTGGAAGGGGAGGTATTGGGTACTTTCATTCCAGATACTACTGTGAATATCATAAACATCGGAGTTAAGCCTGTTTGACTGGTTTGCCTGGGAAGAAATCCTATTCATGGTTTTCAAATGTTTTATCTTTTCCCCTAACCTTCATTCAAGAGATGAAATGACTTTACAAATGCATTTCTTGGTGTTCCAAAGTTTTTTAATTCTTTATGAATTATTTATTGTGTTTTGGAAGGATGTTAAAGGGCAACACTGAACAATTACAATCTAAATACTATGTTAAACAAGCATTTTGCACACCTGCTTTCCTCAGTGTTTAATTTTTTTAGATGAAATTGAGAAAAAAAAAGTAGAGGACTATCTTTGAGGGGCAATTTTGCTGAAGGACATGTGTTCTGGGGAAGGCTTTTGGATCACTTCTCATGCCCCACTAAGATAACAGCTGGAGGCATCACCATAGCCAGTGGTTAAGTGCAGCTTTCACTGCCCTTCCCAGACATTTGTCCACAGACCTGGAGGATGAGGACATGTAGTCATTTGGATTACAGTTCAGTGCTAGTCTTTCTAAGGCTGTTTTTTTCCAGCTGGTTTTGGCCACTCTGAGGGCTAAGATTGAAAAATGAACTTCCATGGCTACACTCTTGGCCTCTCTCTTGTGCTAGCACTTGTGCTGGTACAGTTACACAAGAAGTTAGAGAACTCATCCCACTGAAAAGTCACAGAGAAGGCGGGGGGGAAAGAAGGAAGCACATGAAGGCAGAATTGCTCTACGTCAATGAAGCCCCAAGAGCACCCATTGGTGCACCAAATTCCAGGCTGATGTTTTTCGGCTTGTGAATCTTTACAACATGTGGGAAAGCTGCCCTGGTATGTCAGATGGATCCAGGTCTGCAGGCCTGCCTGCATTTCAGTTCTCACGCTCAACCACTTTGCTAAAAACAAGTCAAATGAGGAACAGGACTGTATCTTTTAAGAGTCTCAGTGAAGTGACCCCAAATTAACATTATTACCTTTTACTCGAGTCCCTTGTAACTATCAAGTCTTTAAGCTGATTTTACTCTGAGCATCTACCTTAAACAGTCATGAGACATTATTTTCTCTTGCCAAAAAGCCCCACCCATACTTGTAAGTTCACTATTCTCTTAGCTGTGCTGGTGCATATGCCAGCAAACCCATGGTATAAACATCATGATAAAAATTATTCAGGTTAAATAAACAACTACACATTACCACTCTTTAAAACTTTTTCCTTTTTTAAGCCAAATCGTTGCTATAATCCAGTTGACGGTATAACCATCCAAGTAGTTCTACCTGTACAACCAAAGGAGTGGTAAACTGCAATCATGGCAGGAAACTGCAGCAGTCTTCTAAAGTGGTTTTGACAACAGAGAAAATATAATTCCAAACTATACTCTTACAACAATTCAGGTGTCTCTATATGGGAATATTCAGAGAAACTAAAATGAGTTAATTACATTTGTTATTTCAATGTACAATTCGAGTATATTAAACCTCACCTCAAAACCTCTCATCTAGGAATAAACAATCTAATTAAGCTTGCTTGTATTTGAATTTATTCAAGAAAATCAGTCAGAAAATTAATTGAACAGTACAAAGACTTTCTTTCTTTGAAATGAAAGTGACCATGCTCGGCATTATTCAGGGAAACAGCTGGTGCGATCTAAGCCTACTCATACATAAATCTGAATGAATTTTCTTTTAAGTGTCATTAGGTCGTAAGTGGGCTAAGCTAGTAAAAGGCAAGGCCATGCTACTTTTGAAGGGAGTAGCCATACAGAAATCTATTGTCCTTTAATTTACACAGAATTACTTCATAATATTTACTGAATCATATAATTGATCTATGTATTCTTATTTAGCTAATGAAAATCTGATAATGGATGGGGGAGGGAACTTTTGCTCAGAATCTTTTTGGTCAAGATTGTCCTTATCAAATCACAGACTTCTGTAAGGCACACCAGAATTCAAGCAAATTTTCAGAAAATGACTTAAAAATAACAACATCTGTTATTACCTGTTTTTCATATAAGTTCTGGCATGCAGTAGCTTCGGGCATCATGTTGTAAAACAAGAAAGTAAATGCACTGTTTTGAAATCCTGTGTTACTCAGCTGGTTTTTGGTGACATTCAACCCAGTTTCAGTCTAGGAAGATCCACCAGAACGTTTTCCCTATTCTATCCCACAGATTTTCTCCTTTTCAGAATTTCTCCTGCCCTCATTTTTAGACAGAAAGGCATCTTAAGAAATAAAAATATGTAAAAAATGTTTGGTTTAGAGCAACTGTTTCCCAGCTTAGTGGCCTCACTGTATTTCCTCCAGCGTCACAGCCTGCAACACTTTCAGGACAGTCCACATAATTAAGTATATGAATAAAACTTCTCTTTATTTTGACAATGTATTTGTTATGTTCTCTGAGCTTAACTTGAAAGCTATGAAGAACTGTGTTAAAATCAAATGGTTTACAAATGCACAGTACAAAGTACAGTACCTATTGAAATACTTTGCAGAATTTTATCACAATCTAACTGCTACACAAATAAATGTGTAAAATACCCCAGATATAAAGTATCCTCTGACCTCTTTTTTGTCTAAAGCAGCATACTCAGCTTCAATGCTTTCAGCTTCAGGATCACGTGAAAATACCATTCGAGATTCCAGGTTAAGAGCCAGCTCTTTGTGGTGTTGTTTCTCTGCACAGTCACATGGGGTATCTTTATTTTCATTTTCTGCAAACAAATCTCCACCATGTTTTACTAGAAGCTGAAAAGTAAAACGGCAAAGTAAACAGTTATTAATTACCAACTCTAATAATACCCTGAAGAAAAGACATGTCAGTTAAGAAGAGAACAAAAAAAATATGATCAAGGAAAACAGAAAGAAGAGACAAATGTAATAGCAATGGTCTTTGGGAAACAAAGATTCTCTATTGTTATTAAATAAATTACTGCTTGATTTCAAAACATAATTATACCTACACCCACCATAATTCCATGGAACCACAAAATCTCAGAAATATGCTACAAGGCAACGCTGTACAATATGTTTCTCTTAGGTTCTAAACACTAAAATTCTGCTCTACTGATACGGTCAGTGCTCTGTAGAAAATGAGGGGCCTGAGGTCATCAAGCACTGGACAAGGTGGATACACCCTTAAATATTCTTTATATATGGGTATAAGTCCACCATTCTTCCCAGCACTGGTACACCGGTACTGACAGAAAATGGGAGAATCCTTGGGTAGGAGGGAAGACGGGGTACCAATTCACAGGTGACACATAATACTACTGGTAGCTCTACCTTGTTTTCGAGGACATGAGAAAAGCGAAATGAAATAATTCTAATTCTAATAATTCTAATACAGTCTACTATTGTGCCATTTCACCAACCTTGTCTCTTGCCAGTAACCACCCAGAAATGCAGTCTCTAGCTAATAAACACTAATTGTGCTGCTCTCATTACCTTGCCAACCTTGCCTCCTGCTATAAACTGATCCGATATAAGCAAGGACAGCAAATGCCACTGATTTTAAAGGCCAACAGCGGACCATTTTTCTGATTTATTATGACATCTTTACAACACGTGCTAAACTTCTAATGATGGTGCACCCAGGGCAATCATTCACTACTAAAATGATTCATCTTATTTCTAAATAAAACTAAAATCTATAAGCATTATCTTGCCTTCGAACCATGATGGCTGTTAACAACAGTACCCTGTATTTTTAGCTAGGATATTTCAAAAATTAGAAGCTAATATTTATACTACTAAAAAAACCAAAATTTCCCCACAATGATCTGTTCTCCACATAAACCTTTTAGATCGTGGTCAGTCACTTCTTACTTTTCTCTTCAGCAGATTGTATTTCCTTCACCTGTCACTGTTAAATACAGAGTGCATTTTACAAACCTGGAATCATTCTTGTAGATTCTTTGGAAACTTTTCCCACAATCTCCAAAATAAAAAGAAATGCAAACCCCAAAATACCACAAAACAGTGCAACAACAAGATTCAGTTGGGAAGATATTCGTGTCATTAAGTATGACACCATATTTTATCTTCATAGCACAGTATCAGGCAGAAATAAAGATAGTACTAGGATAATTTTCAAGATACCCAGCCTACAGTTACCCTGTTCTATCTAAATTTCTTAACATTGCCAAAACTTTGTTAAATTAAGTTTCACATTCTGTCTGTACATTTTAAACTCTAACAGAAATTTAACTGAGGCAACTAAGACACCTTCTGAGGAAGAAAAATAATAAATATATTTGACCTATGCAGCTCAGAATTTAATCTGCAATATGAGGAATATACAAATCAACAAGTTTTTAATAATGATGCCATATTTCTCTGGAAGCACTGCTAAAAAGGTCTGTGTCTTTTAAGTAATTGAGAGTTTTGAATGAGAGTTTTGAAGAAAGTTTTGAACAACTGTGTCTACCTCTAATACCACTGCATAGCCCCATTTGAAGGCATGAAGGCAGAATGATTGAGGCAGAAGACTCCTTGCTTAAATCACTTGTAAGTCTGAAGTCTAAGTTACCTGGGGATCTCAAGTGTAGAGAGACAGAAGACAAAGAAATAAGAATTTCTGTGGATAATGTAGCTGTTCTTTTTTTATGTAGTATATATTGATATGAGTCCAACTGTAACCACTTTATGAATCAGTGTAATAGACATAATATTTCACAAATGTGAGTAAGTAAGCTTGTAAGTACCAGAAATTGAAATACATGGGAAACAGGTAATTAAATTTTTCTTCTGTTTAGCATTTCTCTACCAGAAGCAACCATTCCCATGTCAAATCATTTTATGTGTTTTTCACCAACTTTGCTAAAAGAGGTCATTAAATGCTAAATCCTGATACCTCCCATTTTCTGATATGACATGCGCATTTGTCCTCTAATGTACAACAATGTTTGAAAGGAAATGGATCTTCTTGAGGAAGGCTAGATAGAACAACTGTGACTGAAAATCCCTGTAGCTAGAATTTATCAGGCAGCTGGATTTAACAAGTGGCATTAAAAAAGAGAACAAAACAAAAGTACATAGTCCTTTGCAACTCATATTTTTGTTTGTTTATCAAATCTAAAAAGAATTAAAAGTTGACAATCAAGATAAAAGCAGTATTAACGTAGACCTAGGAGACAGCCTGGTGTTTGTTTACAGATCAATCGCATCAAAAGAGGCACTAAATCAACTGTATAACCCTACAAATAAAGAAAGATTCATTCTAGCTGATAGGAAGAACAAGGCAGTACCTTTGTGTAATTCGGTTACCATGTACATAATTAGCTGGGTCTGAGTACAATTCAGCTAGCAAAGAATGCACGGTGACTTGCCTCCCCGGTGAAAATCAATAAGTGTGTAAATAATTTCTAGGGATGTGTTGAAGACAAACGGCTAGCATGGAACTTGAGGAGCTGTAACAACATGGTGCAGAGAAGAAAGAAGGTACAGGGGCAAGATTCAGGCTGCGATACTGGAGGTTAAGTATCAGCATCTAACAGCAGCATCCTCTTAACTCCTCTTAGTACTGAGTAAGGGACCAGAGAGACAGAGGCTTAAGTTATAGCACAGAAAATGGCATAAGGAAGCTGAGCTTCCATTCATTAGAAGCTCAGAAAACTAGGAAGGATGATCTTTATACTAACAGAATGAAAGAAGTGTTGGCTATTAGAAATAAAAAGACACTATCTGAGCTTTTAAAGAGGGGACTAATGAAAAACCAGAAGATAAAGAGCATCCAGTTTGAGATGGTGCACAGCTAAGGCTGGGGAATTGAAATGACAAATTTTCAACAAGAATTTTCAGACAATACCTGGAAACTTGACAGAATACAATCAGTGTAACAAAGTAATACCACAAAACACATTATGTGAGAATCACAGAGAAGTTCACAGTGTTGGAAGGGTGGTGCTATGTACCTTTTTTTTTAAAAAAAACCCCAAACTCACAGATAAATAAACTAACTCTATCCACAAATACCAGAGAATCCCAGAGGAATACAATTCTGGACTTAAACAAAAAAAGCTTTGGTGACCACCTGACCAAAACTGTAACTATAGAAGTGGCATGCTGACCAAGAACAGAAATGCTGCAAGGGCAGAAAACACAAAAATAAAGGGAACTTCCAGTCACTGCGTCTCCCAAGCATATTAAGAAAATGCTATGCTAATACATGATGCTTAAATTAAAAATTTCAGACTACAGAAGTGACTGAATAATAGGCAAAACAGTTAGCAAACACATGAGAGGAGAAGCAACTCCTGACTGTCCAAAGTAGTCTACAGGACCTAATTCAAAACATCACCATCAAAGAACCCCTCAATAACAATTCCCAAAATATGCTTAGATTCACCATTCTTGCAGAAGCAGAAATAAGACAAATAATCCACCGCCTACTTTCAAAAAGTGCTACTAATTAAAAGCATGGAAAAAAATTCTAGAAACTTCAAAGGAATCTGTATAGGTAGAACAATGGAACAGAATCGTATGGGAAATAAGAAGCCGAAGTTGTGTCCAGGTGAAGAATATGTGAAGAACAAAGTCTGGAAAAGGTAAATGTAAAATCACAATAAAGAAGGTTCTGAATGTTTTTTGAGCAGTATGCCAAGGGCACAACAACTCAGAATAAATAATTTTAAAACATCACATAGTAAATCTGTCAATGAGTTTGTAAAGTTGGTCGCTGGACAAAGTGCAAAAGCAATCTCAAATAACATAAAGCAGAGAGTGATATGAATTGCTGGAGTCCAGATTCTCTGTGGATGTACCACACATGCTTTATGAGGGGACATAAAGTAAAGTCTGTTTCCAACTGAAGTCTCGGCACAAGAAGTTCTAGAACAACCAATAAACCAAATACTGATATAAATACCCAGCACCAGGCGGTACTTATTTATGAGTCCTAATGGAACTCAAATACAAACTTCTGAACTATTTATTATAATATGCAACTTATTGCTTAAATCTGTCACGGTACAAGATTAGAAGGTGGTAAAAGTAACACCGATACTAAAAACAGCTCCAAAGAAAATCAGGAAAGTACAGTGAGACGTCAGTTTTTACTGCAGAGAGAGGTCACCAGTGAAGTCCCACAGGTGCTGGGACCACACTGTTTAAGATATGCAGAAGTTATGTAGAAAAGCAGATGAATAATGAGGTGACAAACTTTGCTGATGATACTAAGTTAATGAGTGTAGTCTCAATAATCATGAAGTTATACACAGAAGAAAAATAACCTAAATTTTACATATAAATGCTGAACACTGAATTATTTGTTACAATTCAAAATACAAATCTTGATATTATAATAGACAGGCTTGTGAAAATGTTAGCTGTTTTTGAAAATGTTAATGTCTGTTCTTGTGTTCTTTCAATTTAATTACTGCACAATTAAATACTAGTCCTCATTATTTGGTATAATTTAAAAATAAATTTGATGGGAGACCTTCAAGGTCATTATGATTCCCAATTACTCATTACTATCCACTACTTTCACAAACATTAAAGTAATTTTTAATTTGTAAAAAGGTAATTATATTTAAGTATGTTACAACAGATGCATGGCATCCTCTAAAAAGCTGGGCACTGTAAATTAAAGACATCAAACCTGTTCTTGAAACATGGAGAGCATTTCCCAGTCTCGGCTACAGAGCAGAATAAGAAGAGGTCTAATTTTCTCTCAGGCAGTTATTTCACTTCTCTTTACACATACAGGTATGCCTATGCCTACCTTTAAAGCTTTTTCTCCAGTGTTACAGTCCTGTAATTATTTCCAATTTTTATAAGCCTACATAAGTCTTCTTCGTGCTGAGGAATTTTTGTCATGAAGTCAATGTATACGTAACCCAGTTTTTTCATTGTTCTCTACAGACAGTGTATGTTTCGGGCTGTTTATCTTTGTAATTTTTCCAATTAATGAAAAAATAGAATTAAAAAGTCAATTCAATATACTATATCAGAACTTTTTTCCCCAAAACAGCTTTGTGAAACACTGTGCATGTAATTTACTAATAGCAGTATACAGATTTGTGATTATATATGAACTTTTACCTCAACACAGGTTTTCATCCCTGAGGCAGCAGCATAGTGCAAAGGTGTATTTTTTTTGTTATCAACAGCATCAATGGCTGCTCGTTCATATTGTCCTTCATCCAGCTTTGCTCCCTTCCACTTCAGGATCATTTGTAGACAATCTGCTCTTCTGCAGTCATCTTCTGAGGGTCGTGTCAGGCGAGGATGAAGAGCTCCTTCCGAGATCATGATCTGAGGTCCCATACACAGTAAGTGCATAGATGTCTCATTGTGCACATTCCGTTTATTTGGGTTACCATCTCTAACAAAAAGGAAAGTTCTGCAAGGGGAGAAAAAATAGAAGAAAAATAATTAGCACACAATTCCACTCATTTCCTTGAAGTGGGAAGGGTCTATTAGGACAGCTCTCTTTTCTTCTTGCCAAGATTTTGATTAGCCATGTTAGTGATAAACATTCTTAAAGGATAATTACTACTGGATAGCTGTGCTCCATTTGTCTTAGGAGTCAAGAGCCAAGATCTGGATGAATTACTAAAATATCATTAAAGTACCTTATACAATTACTTTGTCAGTGTATGACATAAATTTTAGTTGGCAAAGTTTATTCTACAGTTCTGTGTTGTATTGCAATAAATGTTATGTTACAAGACTGACGAAATAGATACTTTATTTTTTCTACTCTGTGTCCTGAATAGTAGTGCATTTAGTAGTTTGCAAATAGATTATGCTAGAGCAATTTCTTAAAAGTTCATTTTCCTTTCCTGTATCTTTAGTCCAATGTCAAGGCAGTACTTACTACTTCTTGAAAATATATGAAATACTTTTCCTGCTAGCACTGCATGCATTGAGAAAAGACCATTTGCTTTCTCACTCTAGAATATATGAAAGTGCAACGTAATGCAAACCCTCATCTATGAAGATGACAGAGGCTGGCAAGAATTTAAGTCTTCTCTTGAAGGCTTTAGAAGCAGTTCAAAGTGGACAATAAACTATGCCAGCAAAAAGGATCAGCTTAGGAATGAAAGGGAAACAACAGACAGATTCCTGGAATCACAACTCCGATTCCTGACAGCTCCTGAGACAATGCAGCTCTCTGCTGCTTCTTGCCAGCAAGGAATTACAGAAGTTACAATCCAGTTCTGAAATGGAAGAACTGAGACATATCATACAAGCCCTGTGAATTCAAACTTGCTTTAGCCTTTTGAGGTATACTAAAATAATAATTTTTTCTTAAGGGAGAGTGAATGGTAGGAAATGGCAGAGAAGAAAGACCGTCTCTTTGTAGGACTGGGGTCAGAGAGACAGCAATGGTGAAAGAATTCTGTGTAAAAGTAGGAAGGACAGTTCCCAGAGAGGTAATACCAGGCTAACTCAGAAGCATGGCACCTATGTTCAAGAAGTCACTGCAGAAACACTTGCACTGTTCCCATAAGTCCCCTCACACATAAAACCAGCAGAAGTCACTGTTTATCTCCTCTCCAGGCTGTTCCCTGACTCCAAACAGTTTGCAGGTATGAAAAAAACCAGTTATTCTGGAATCCTCACTAAGTCAATACAGGCAACCAGCTTCCACCCTACCTGCCCTCACCCCTAAGACTAATTAAAAACAGTTTCAATCACTTTCAAACAGGCAGCTCAGCCACCTGAAGGCAGGCACTGCCTAAATACAAAATCAGACCATATTGCTCTTGGTGAACAGCGGAGAGCAGAAGAACTTGGTAACCAAATTGACAAAAGAAAATGTTATTTACCTCAGTTATTGCCTTATGCTGTTGTTACAGTCTAAATGCTACCTCCCCTTTCCATTGTCCCTGAATACATCCCACCAGGCACTACATGGTATGCCTTTCTCTCTCTCGGAGTTCTCCCATGCTTTGTTCAGGACAAAGAATAATCCTGAAACTATTTTATTAATTAAAGAAGAGGCTATACATGGTGGGCGTGGAATTTCCCTTTCAGAAATTATTGAAAACAGACTGGACAAGTATTTCAGTAGAAAAAATTAGGCATAGTTGATCTGGTCCTGCGATGGAATAATGTCTTGATGATAGCCATTTGGTCAGCTGGATTTCTGTCCTTTCTTCCCTCTGAAAACCTCTGAACAGTTTGAGTTCAAAATGAAATTTATTACTAAAATACGGTTCTTTTAAATAAGTGGTAACAAAGTATTCAGAGGAAAAGATAAAAAAACCCAGTCTCCTCTGTGTTGCCCTATTTTGGCAGCAAAAATATTCCTTAAGAGAAATCTTTCTTTCATTCCATGATAGCTGACATGATAGACGCATTTGTTAGGAAATATGAATATGCCAGACTTGAGATTAAAGATGTAGCCAGAAAAGTGATAGCACATTTTGTTTGCTTGTTTTTTTTTTTTTGTTTTCAGAGGAAAGGGATTTAGCAACACGGGCAAAATGCTTCACAGCCAATTACATTAAAAGATAAGACTAACCAGTACCAAACACTATCGAAAATGCGTTTGCTTGTTTGAATTAGCTTTACATAGTATGAAACCAGAGACAGAAAGAAAGGAGGGGAAGGAAGGTGGGAAAGAACAGAGAGACAGAAGGAAGGAAAGGAGAGGGGGGAGAGAGAGGAAGGAAGGAAGGAAGGAAGGAAGGAAGGAAGGAAGGAAGGAAGGAAGGAAGGAAGGAAGGAAGGAAGGAAGGAAGGAAGGAAGGAGGGAAAGATAACTCATTGGGGGATGAGGAGATTAATTCTATAGAGGCACTTAGATAAGAGAATGCTAGATGTCTTAGACATGAGGTTTTGCAGGTATCTATTGCAAAACCTGGACATAGAAAGCACAAGGCTAAATCTAAGTAATCTTGGTCTCTGTGAGATGTAACTTTGGAGACTCACTAAAACCTGAGTTTCTCTATTTTTGCAACAAATTCTGGTTTATGGTACACCAGTATCTTTTCTTCTGTTAATTCCTTTTCACAATTTAATTTGTTATATTTTTACTTCAAGTAAAAATCACACCCAACTTAGCCTTCAATGCATTTATAAATCGCAGTATGAACAGAAAAACATAAAGTTGTTCATTTTTCAATTCAGAATCCTTAAGTCAAGAATAAATAAAGGGTATTTTTTAAATTTTTATTATTCCCTTCTCCCTCTGCCCATGGCAATTACTACCCATATGCCTCCTAATGCTCCATCCCAAAACTCTTGCATCTTCCTTAGAAAAAAGATAGAGATCACAGCACTGGGAAGAAAGAGGCAGCGGCTAAAGGTTGTAAAAGACTTCACGTGTGGCTCCCTTTTCAGTAGGTTTTAAAACTAGATAACACTGATGTTCAAGTCAGTAGGCCTAGCTATTTTTAGCTGACATCTGTAACACAAAGTTTGTAAAGACAGCAGACATGTGTTACCTTCAAATTCACTGTGGAATGAGAAGAAAGGTGATAAAGAAGGGGCCAGATCCCTTCTGCAATCACTACAGTGGACTGCGGTATGGTAGCAGAAGTACCTTTTTTTTTAATGCAGAATCATTCGGCAGGAATCCTGGAGGACACACAGCTGAGGAAGTATCGAGATTAAAGGCTTCAACTGGCACAAAGGTAAAGCACCAAGCTTGTGGTATGAAGCTAAGAGAAACAATTCAGTATTGCAAAGAGGATGGACTTTGTGTTTCTCATCAAGTGCCTGAACTCTATTTCAAAGTTTGCGCTTAGACTGTATAACGTGCTGGATGGGTGCATTAATTAGACCTGCATATTTTGTATGTCAGGAGAGAGTGCTTTAGGTATTTGTTAACCACATCTTTTCCTCCCACTTCGAGCTGCTTTATATTCAATGTACTGATTCCTGCTAATTCAAAGTAAAATGTTACTTTAAAATTCAGTGAAGAACTGTCTGTGGTTTCTGTATGACATTGAACCAGGGCTTGAGGTTTTTTAATTGCGAGAAGACCTTCATTGTCTCTTCCCAAACCAGATGAAGTTTCTCTAGTATCTTTAGCTATCTAATCATTATCTTCTAGGCTTGATAATATTATAATGTACATTTCTATTGTCAATATTTAGCTCTTTATCACCAGTGGAATTCCATGCTGTCGTATTTTAAAGCATGTGATTCACTCCTGAATCAGGTTACGGTGCATCTGATTTCAGAATAGCACAATGTTTTTGTGGTGACCTGTGAAAGCCATAAATCAGACACTTTTTCTTACTGAACAGTATTTTACACACAAACAATAATATTCATAACCTCTGCTAACATAATAGCAAGGTTAACTGAATTGTATCAATTAAAGAGACCGTCCTGCCTAAATTCATCTCCTCCCTTTATTTTTTTAAAAACCTTACTATATTTTTCCCAACAAGTCGGCCGAAAATCTCTTTAATAATCCCAAATTATGGGATTTCATCCCAATTTGACTGACTTTATGCTGTAACCTATTAGTTTTCCATTACTAAGTTTTATGTAGGTTTATAGAAGAACCTTTGTAGAAGACACAAATGCTGAATGGATACAAAAGCTCTCCTATAGCTCGAGGTAGATATTTCACCTTAACAGTTCAGTGATGAGATGGTTCTGCCCTAGGCTGAAATTCTGTGCATAAAAGTAGAATTTGAAGGCTGTCAAACCAGTACCCCTTTTTAAACCCAAAAATTCTCTCTAAAGAGTTAAACAATAGTTTAAAAGGTAGGTTTAGTAGTAACTATTAGTATAAATTTCTTCCACCATAAAATTAAACTCTTAAGAAGTTATGTATATCCTAATCTAAAATAAGAAGTGCTTACGTCCTGCCTGCTTGCCAATTCTCCGTTCTTAAACAAATAGAAGGGCACTTTTCTGTATTAACCAAATGATGAAAAGCTCTAGGATGGATTTAAATCTTTTAAAGTGTTACTGCACTGTTTTGCTGTCACTTTAGAGCACAAAGAATATCCCTACTCAAGTAAGCCTATCAGCAAGGTAGGTTTTCAACCCCTGCAGCAAGAAGTATCAGCAGATGCCTCCCTAGAAGGCTATTCCCTTGCCTAAGCTCAACATTTGCTCTTCTGTCAAAGTTATCTGCTAAAAAATTGCCCAACCATCTCTAAACATGTTGAAAACTTCAGTAAGAACCATACACAAATTTTCAAGAACAATTTTGTAACATTTGTTTAAAAACACTGTTGGACTTGGGGAAACATTAGGTTTGATTACTTGTTCTCCTTGCTTGTCACTCAACTTCTGTGTCTCATAAATGGGTGTGACAAACACCAGAGGTGCCAAAGGCAATGAGCACCTCACTCTGGACATGCAAATGGGCTTCCAAGTGCCACAGTATTCCTCTTTTTCTCTCCTTAATCTCTTCCAAAAGTCAAAGGATCAGCTCTTCAGTGTAAGGGGAATTCAAGCCAACACTGAAAAGCCCAGATGAACCCATGATTTGAAGTTCAAAGAGGATGACTAATGTCCAAAAAAGGGTAAATTAATACATTTTACATCCACAAATTCATTATTTGACAGGGCCTCACTTTTACCACTGGTATTTGGTGTGTAAGACTTTCACAGAGCAGTGCTATAGACCTGCAATTTGGCTCACAACTTCAGAGGTATAAAAAGCTAAATTTTGCCTGGAAATGTACTGATAGAGTGAAAATATGCATTGCTTATGGGAAATACCACTTAACCACAAGGCAGCCAGACTTTACTCTAGTTGCAGTTTCCAGATTTTGCTTAAAGATGTAGCTTTTTGCAGAATCCAAACTTGAGGTGACAAAAGCATGAAAAAAGTGTTGAAAAAAGTGACAAAAAAGAAAAGGCTGTAACATTCACACCTACTACTATCTGTATTTGCAGAAAAGCAGCAAGAGACTCAAGATCACAAGGCTGTGAACTTGAATAATAAACAACTGGCACATTCCCTCACTCCAGGAAACTAATATCAACACAACCATTTCTTCAGATTTTAATAAAATCTTTCATGTTTGGGGCAAGAAAACCACTATATTTACAGTCTCTTTGTCTCTCTAAATAAATGCTATATATTTATAGCTAAGTGTATGTATACACATGTATATATACGTATGCATATAAAAACATACGAAAATGTACCTATGTATAGAAAAATAAAGCCAGAATAAAAATGTCATGGTTTTAGCTGGGATAGTTGATTTTCTTCACTGTAGCTAGCATAGTGCTGTGTTTTAGACTTGGTATGTAAATAATGTTGATAACACCCTGGTGTTTTAGTTGTTGCTGGGTAGTGTTTACACTAGTCAAGGACTTTCTAGCTTCCCATGCTCTGCCAGGTGCACAAGAAGCCGGGAGGGGAGGGGATACAACCAGGAGAGCTGATTTGAATTGGCCAGAGGGTATTCCATATCATGTGACGTCATGCTCAGTATATTAACTGGGGGGAATTGGCCGGGGGAGGCAGCGATCGTGGCTCGGGGGCCGGCAGCGTCGGTCGGCGGGTGGTGAGCAGTTGCAGCACTTGTTGTTTAGTTTTTTTTTTTTTTTCCTTCCCTCTTCTTCCAGTGTTTCATCTCTCTCTCGCTCATTATTTTCCTTTTCATTATATTAGTATTATTGCTGTTTTATTCTAATTATTAAACTGTTCTTGTCTCAACCCACGAGTTTTCTTACTCTGGCCCTTCCGATTCTCTCCCCCATCCCACAAGGGTGGGGGAGTGAGCGAGCGGCTGTGTGGTGCTTAGTTGCTGACCGGGGCTAAACCACAACAAAAAACTAGCGTAAAATGAAATGATAAATGCAGTTCTGATAGCTGGAGACTAAAGCAAGTCTGAATCGGCTCAGAGACTTACTGATTTTTGAATACAAAGCACTTATGTATACTATATAAACTACACAGCAAATTGCACCGCTGCTTTGAGCAAGACAAGTAAGGTACCAGAAAAAGGTGAGCTGCAGCAACAAAGTAAACTAATCTGCACAGGGTTGCCTTCCACAACATCCCCTCTGGTCCTTGGGTTAGTTAGCCTATGTAAGTCCAGCTTGCTATTAAAGTTACACTGCGAACTCCAGTGCAGGCACAAACCTAAAGCTCACAGCTTTTTGAATTAAGAGAATTATGGGTAACCCATGAGTTACAAAAACATACAGAAGAGCCAAGCCCTGTTACCCAGTAATTTAAAACTCATATGCAATGAATTAATTCATACAATTATTGAATCATTCAACTTCCAACACAGTACGTCAATACCAATGCATTAAACCCTTGAATAATCATGGTTATTTCATTAACTCAAAGTACTTTTTCCTCCAAACGTACTATAACAAAACAACCACAGTCTACTAGCAAGCACTTGAAGAAATCTTTTTAGTCATTACTGACTGCTGTACAGGAGTATGAGCTGGTTTAAATAATTTTGTGAAAAGCATTATTTACCTGATGTTGAAAGCCACATCTAGTAAAAGTAGTTATTGATATTTTTATTCATTATCTAGTGCTAGAAAATTCTTTATTATACTTACAGTTTCTTCTCTGTTTCATTAAGATTCTTAAGCTTCTCCTACAGCCCAGGAATCTCCTGCATGCAGCAAAAACCTGGGCAGGAGACAGTGACTGTTTCTATTCTAAGATAAAGAATCTGCTGACAGATAATTAACCATTTATCAAAGAAAAACCACAGACTATTATCCTGACTTTTTATAAGCCTTAAATTCAATTGGCCCCTTGCCTAAGAACTGTTACTAACACTACCAGGATTCCCATAAACACTAGTAATATCCTGCCAAAGTAAGGAGCAAGGTTATACCAGTGGTGATTTGGGCTAACAATGGGTTAACAACAAAGGAAGCATCTGAGATGATACCAGCTCCACTGCTGATGGACGTCTGTGAAGAGCGAATTCTTCCTTCTAAAATTTGAAGTCTTCACAGACATTTCAAAATCCCTTATGTCAAGTACTCCACTCTGGCCTCCAATTGTGTATTTTTCCTAAACAGAAATGCCTCCCATTTGTTCCAATTCATATGACTCCTATCAAGTACGGTACATCTGGCAAAATGGATTAAATCAATTTCCTGAGTACTCACACAATTTCTGCAGATTTTCAAAGAAAACCACCAATTTGAGAACCAAGCCCATACTATGGCGCACATGAATGATGGCTTTTACTTAGAGCAATCTAAGGTTCAAATGGAAATCTTTGACTGTGCCAATATATGTTCTTCTGGGCCTGTTTCACTTACGGACTTAATGTAATGCTCAGTACAAAAATAGGGCCTAGAACACAACCACTGTCTTCACTCTCTCCTAATTTGGCTCTAAAAAGACTTACAATCTTTTTCACTGTATTACTGCCATTTCACCTATGGTTTCCCCAAATAGCTTGTTTCCAAAAGACTATTAAAGTGATTAAAGGTAGGTCAGCATCTGAGTCTGATTTCCAGTACTGGACTGACTCATGTTAACGTAGTAGCCCATGACCTAAAGACACCTAAGAAAGGTTTTACACAAATACGCATCAATAAAGAACTTGCTATTCTCTTTACTAAAAAGATGCAAATAGGTTGAAAAGTTTCTTTGGTTTAGTGGTTTTGTGTCAGTTAATATGATTAAGTACGACCTTCTGTAGATAGATAATAATCTTTGGCTTGGTACAACACAAAAACAAAAGGGACAATGTGCAGGAGTGGCAAAGGGATACAACTGAATTGTGGAGCACAGATCCAAAGATAGCGTACGCTAAAAGTAAGGAACACAAAACTTGATTAATCCTTGCATTTGTTATACTGTGGGCAAGAAAAATCAGCTTTATATATGGTTCCTATGCCTGTTAGGAGGAACAGCAGCACCAAAACACAGAATTAAACCATTCCTGATGCAAAAAGGTGTCAATAACATCCTTAAGTTATCCTTAGTCAGAAAACTACTGTATTTATTTATGAGCGACTTGAGTTTGGCCTTCCCTTGGACTGTCAGGAATACCGTTTCCATGATCCCATGCCACGTCTGGTTTTTATTTCAATATTCTGAGTGAGATTTCAAAAGAAAAAGAGCTAAGTGCCAAATTAGAAGTGGCTTCCACTGGAGCTGGCTGCTTACCAGTAGCTTTTGTGACTAAATGTCTTCTATTATGCAAAATCTGTATGATTTTCATCTCTGTCTCTGGCCCTTTCTTCTATACATTTCTTTACAGCTAGAATAAATTCTCGAACTTGGGTGTCATCCTTCCCGCCTTCTCTCCAAATCCCTCCTTTGAACACAGTTTTTTCTGAAAAGACCATCCACACTGAATTCGCTTCTCAGATTACTGTGAGACTATTATTTTTAGACTGGTTTCAAACAAATGTCAGATGAAATAATAAGCATGAAACTACCAATGAGTGGGTTCATCTTCACCTTTTAAACGCATAGCTTTGTATTTCTGCGCAGGGACCATTATCTACGTATCAGCTTGTAAATCACCTAGGAGTGTATGACATCTAGTGTTGATATTATTTATATAGCAATAATGATGAAACACAGCAAATACTAAACAGGTTTTGCATAATTTCTATTCTTTCTATTTCTTAAAAACTGTGAATGTTTTACAGACATTGTCTCATCTTCCTCTATCCCTCTCTCCAGAAAAATCCTTTCAATCCGTATGTTGCTTGATCTTTAATGACGCTAATTTTTATTTTCCTTAAATGTCTCAATGAAGTCATTTTACTAAATTTAAATTGAAAACATTTACAAATTTAAAAGATCAAATCATCCACAGTCTATATTTTGGCCAAAAGGAAAGCTGGGTTTATATACAGTGTCACTGAATGTTTTAGCTGGATACTGCATTCAGCTATAATTAATTAAATAATTAATTATTTCTGATAAATTTACTTCTGTTTATCAGACACTGCAAGTCTCTCAGTCATTATTCCGGTAACTACTGAGCCAACAGATCTCTCTGGTAAGGAAGCCACGTGTGCCTCTACCCCCAGGGTGAAGTTAAGCCATTTCACACAACAATTCAGCAGTTACCAATCAACTCTGACAGAGTCACAAACTCTACCTGGTAACAAAATTAGTTGAAATAAAGACTCAGTCATCCTGACTGGCAAGGACCAAAGCTGTACTCCTCTACAACCCAAATATAGTTTTACTTTGCCTTTGGTAAAATGTTCACAAGGGTTCTACTAAGGAGAACAGACAATGCAGAATAAGAAATCTTTAATAGTCTACTGCATCAATATATCTCATCTCACCAGTCATTTCCAAGGAAAGAAAAATAAGAACAATGCAGCAAATAGATGATTGTTTTAGTAAGAGCATTTAAACATTGTTTAAACATGCGCAGGGAAGAGCACTGCAACCTAAGGTTCCCGATTTTCTAAAGGGTGCAGAAAAACCTAGTAGCAAGAAGCAGCAATAACTCAACACACTCAACAGTGGCATCTGTAACTGGAGAGCAAGGCTGCGTTGTGGCCAATTAACTCCGTAGGCATCACATATATTCAACCTATTAAGGTTAAAATGATTAGAAATCAGCTAGAAAAAGATCAGTTTTAAGAGCTGAAAACATGGCAGCTGACTGGCATTTGAGCTTTGCTTGTAGGTCACAGTACTATTAAGATAAAGCCTACCCACTGTTTTGTATTTTGTGAGGAAGTCATGAGGAGCACCAGGGAAGCCACCTTGGGAGGCCACGCATCTAGTTAGCGAGAACTGCTTTTAAACAAGATTTTGAGCTTCAGGGAAAAAAACCCCAAGGGAGTAAGTCAGATAAGGGCTTGAGTTTTTCAACCTGTCTTAGCTGTACTTTAGAAGACAATGCCCAACTGGGTAACAGCCTTTGAGAAACCTAGCAAACACTACTCCTGCTACTCCATGTCTGTAGCTGCTCCTCTAAGTGTCCCCACTGCCTCCTGTCTTTGGCAGTTTTCTCCAGTGAGGAGAAAGTTACAGTCTCCAGTCACAGTATGAACTTGTTCAATTTTAAAGGCTTCCTAATTTTATCATTCCTCTATCCTCTTGACTGCTCTTGAGACTGAGTATCATGAAAATGACCTTATAAATGACTATTTTCTACCATCCAGTCACATGCTCTGCTACTGAAGTCATGGGCATTTCAATTCACTTGGTCCTCTTGCTTCTTTATAAACACTCTCACAAAGCCTGGTCAGATCATGCTCTTCATATATTATTCTCCTACATCAGATCAAAAACTCCCTTCAATATTTCATATTCCAAAGCATTTAGTATGTGACCAAGCCTCATAACCATATAAAATAACTAATCTGAAAAGGGTCTTACAGAACCAAAACCCGGGTATTTTTCAGCAGCTGAGCAGAATGACAAAATATTCAGATAAACAGCAGTGCTTGCCCTTTGATGGATCCAAACACCGCAGACCACGAAAGTGAAACATTTAACACTGTATCACAAGCAGTATCTCCCACAAGTAGCATTCATGTCTGATATTGTAAAACTGTGAAAGTGTTCAATTTACAGCTTTGCAGGTGCTTACTATTAGATTTTACATGATTTAGCATATTCTTGGATGAAATTCATCTTCTCAGCTCTGGAGATCTACAATGCAGACAACTACAGCTGATCCAGTTCTTTTAGATTCCCTTTATAATCAGTGGGAAGAAACAGGCACTTCTGGCACACAATTAATTTAAAATATTTTAGGATCAACTTCACAATAAAAGGAATTGTGCCGTTGCCTTCACTAATTATTCTGACTAGATCTGTTACTTGGGTCTACACTGACTATAAAGGGAGTCTAGCATGAATAATTCCAATGCAGACATACTTACTTTTATGAATAAAATTAATCTTAAATAAAATTATATTCTAAATGTTAAGTTTATCTGTGTAATCATTGATAATTAAAAACTCCGTGTTTCTTCCCATTTGCCCTTATTAGACAAAGAGTTGCTATTAACCTTCTCTTATTTTTCTTTTGCTCACATTTATATTGGAAGTACAGTTAGGAGAATAATTTAAAAGGGAACACCAGTGTTACTGGCAAAGCATTGAACAGATTTTCAGAAATTTTATAAAGAAAGAAAGAATATATTTTGTAGCACCTTTCTGAATATTTCAGCATGAATTATTTAAGTCAATTTGGAATTCAAAGTTTAAACATTTACAGAACTTCTGTCTCAGTCAAAACAGTGGAGACTGAAGTAGCCTGAAGTTGCCTCTTTTTCAATTGCATCTCCAGAAAAAAAAAATAATCTAAAATTCAGAGCAGCTTCAACCTTATCAGAAAATAATCAACTACAGCACCACTGAAGCCAGAAGAGCCACAAAGAAGTTAACAGGGTTTTCTCTAATACTTCTTCTTGACATATATTTTTGCAGCACAAAAATCCCCTAATATCCTCTCGAGAGAAGTCATGTTCTGAAAAACAGTCTGCACACATCTCCCTCCAATATATCCAAAACTAATTTTCAACATGACTGCAAAAGGAATAAAAACCAACAAAACCTGACATGGGAAGAGACAGTCCCAAATGTGTTGTGACCAATGCAATGTTCCCTCTGACATCAATAAACTTTCTGTCAAATTCATCCTATATAATATATTGGTATTCTCAAAACACTTTCTTTGATTGCATTACAATTGCTTAGACCAGCCCCTACTGAAACCTCTTAAACAGCCATAAACACTAGATAAGACAAGGTAAGACAAGACTGTAGCCTACATCAATCTGAAATTCAAACCACTGCTGCTTTTATCTTCTGTTATTCTACTGCAGTGAAAAACTTCCCAAATTACAGCAATGAAACAAGAAATACTTCCCATAGCCAGATCCTGAGCACGTTTACCAATGTTTCTCTCTGGCTAGCTTAGCTATGCCTTCAATGCCAGAGTTCCTTTACTATTATTACGGATAGGCAGGCATCAAGAATGTTAAGTGGGGTTGTTTTTTTTTCAGTTTCAGCATTCACCTTATTTTCCAGAATCTTCTGCAACTGGAAACCTTTGTTTTTCCTGTTCTAGAAAAAAAAATCAGCTTCACAAACCCATCCCGTCTCCCCACAGCCCCATGGTTCTATCACCTCCTCCTTCTCCCCCCTCTTCAGCCCAGGACCAGCAACTGCTACGAACAATCCATTTTTGGCCTGAATACTCACAAAGTGCTCAGACGTAGCAGTATGAAGCATACAATGAGGAAAATCTGTCATTGATCCAAAAAGCTTCCCAGCAAAGCTACAACACTGAAGTCATGCCACAACATATATCGCGAAATGACAGTTTATCTAAGATGTTTTTTTCCTTTCAACAACAAGTAGCGTCCTCATGATTTCCAGCCACCCCATCTCAGCCACCCTCTGGAAAAGCCTGTTCTCTTGTCGTATTTCAGGAATTGTTCACCAACAGCTAGACCGTGGTGAAAAACTTTCCAAACTGATAGCAGTTCTTTTCAACTGAGCAGTCAGATGGTCTCAAATGTCCTTTAGGATTAGGCAAAAAAAGCCTGAGGGCATCGGAGGTGCTTGATCATCTGAAGACTGTGTTTTCTAAAGAAAATATTTTCTGTGTGCTCTTTCTCTGTAATATTTTTACACCCATTTAGTGAATGAAATTTAAACTGGCCTCTTGAAGAGGAATCCTTTGTCAAGACCTTCATTTATAGGGAATTGTGATAAATGTTTAGAGCGGAATAAGACCAATTTGTATGTTGTACAAAGCTCTCAAAATCCATCTGAGTGCTACGTAGTATCTTTTATTATTTTCTTGATGTTTCTGAGCGCAATGCAATTTTTTTCTCTTACTTGCAGAAGTCTTACCTATCACCCACTGGAGACCACCTATTTATTAGCTTGCTGTGAACACAGTCTGAATAGTGACATCAATACAGTTTTGTAACACAGAGATGACATTTCTGAACCAGAGCCGTTAACAACCAAGGCAAACTTCTCTCGGCGTTAGTGCTGAATCTAAGCACCACCAGCAGATGTCTGGAAACCGTAGCAGAAAATCACTGAGTAAATTACATTCAAATTGTTCCTGCAGTATTTACAATATAGTCCAAAAAAGAAAACTTGAAATGTTTAGTTCTTTGCCTCCAATATGGAAATTGACCTTCTCATGTTTTCTGGAGAGGTTTCAAGGCATATATTTTCTCTTTGTACTTTTCTATTTTTTACTAAAAGGCTCCAGACTGTTAGGGGTCAGCAAAGATGGTAGCCCAAGGCAGGCAAGTCCGCTGCAGCTCCACGTCCCCAGCCCCAGTCAGCAGAGAGGCTGGGCTGTGTTCCCGAGACACACATGCAAACATACATATGCAATACAAACATACATGTTGGTACACACAGATATATGTAGACAGGAACACTCAGCATTCACATGATCACAAACAACACTGGCAGCCTCATTCTGTTCCCCTCTCTAGGCAAGCAGGATGAAGCCCCACTATTGGGAAAAATATACATATAAACAATGTTGATCCCTTCAGTAACTGGCCTTGGATGCTATTTATTCTGTAACTGGCACTGGCTGACCTGGACCTTCCAGTTACCTCGCACACACACGTACTGCAGATCCCCAGTTACTGCCCTTAATGCTACTGGAGCCCGGATCCTCTCATCCCCAGTTGCCTCAAACAGGCCTCAAACAGGCTGACCTGTGGGCTTACAGCTGCTTTGAAACGTGGCTCCCAGGCCACTTTTCCTACTCACTGGCTAGTCCAGCTTGGTATTCACTAGCCATTACGCATTGATATATGGACTGACATATGCATGCACCCTGGTCTCTCCAGCTGCTGGCACCCCAGGCTCAGGGACTCCTCTGTCATGAGGTCCCCACTTCAGTTGCTGGTACTTTAGACCTCCATAGACAAACATGCACACAGCAGTGTACTGTTACCCAGGAAAATAATTAGCAATAGAGTTTAATGAGAAGATAGGACAGACTGCGGTGATCAAGCATGGTCAGACAAACACCATGGTCTGACAAGCCACCCATTTCCATGTAATGGCCTCTTTTAGCCCCTGCTCTATTGTCCCAAGCGTGTTCCTCCCCAAACCACCTTGATGTCTGTGGTGGATTGACCTTGGCTGGCTGCCAGGTGCCTACCCAGCCACCCTCTCGCTCCCCCTCCTCAACAGGGCAGAGGGAGAAAATATGACAAAAAAGCTTGTGGGTTGAGACAAGGACGAGGAGATAGCTCACCAATTACTGTCACGGGCAAAACAGACTCAACTTGGGGAAATTAACTTATTGCCAATTAAAAACAGGGTAGGATAGTGAGAAAAACAAAACTGAAAACACTTTTCCCCCATTCCCCCTCTGCCCAGGCTCAGCTGAACTCCTGACTCTTCTACCTCCTTCCGCACCAGGCAGCACAGGCAGATGGGGAACAGGGGTTTTGGTCTGTTCATAATGCTTCATCTCTGCTGCTCCTGCCGCTGCTCCCCTGCTCCAGCGTGGGGTCCCACCCACAGGATACAGTCCTTCCAGAACTGCTCCAATGTGGGTCTTTCCCACGGGCTGCAGTTCTTCACGAACTGCTCCAGCATGGGTCCTTTCCATGGGGTACAGTCCTTCAGGAATGGACTGCTTCGGCATGGGTCCCCCACAGGGTCACAGGTCCTGGCAGAAATCCTGCTCCTGTGTGGGCTCCTCTCCACAGGCTGCAGCTCCTGCCAGGTGCCTGCTCCGGCATGGGCCCTCCGTGGGCTGCAGCCTCCTTCAGGGCACATCCACCTGCTCTGGTGTGGGGTCCTCCATGGGTTGCAGGTGGATATCTGCTCCACTGTTAACATCCATGGGCTGCAGGGGGACAGCCCGCCTCACCGTGGTCTTCACCAGGGGCTGCAGGGGAGTTTCTGCTCCAGTGCCTGGAGCACCTCCTCCCGCTCCTTCTTCTCTGGCCTTGGTGTCTGCAGGGCTCGCTCTCTCTCTCATATTTTTTTCACTCCTCTCTCACAGCTGCTGCACAGCGTTTTTTACCCTTTCCCTGTTATCATGGAGGTGGCACCAGCATCACTGATAGACTCAGCTTTGGCCAGTGGTAAGGCAGTTTTGGAGCTGGCCGGAGCTGGTTGTGTCTGGCATGGGGCAGCCCCTGATCTTTTCTGACAGAAGCCACCCCTGCAGCCCCGTGCTACTAAAACCTTGCCAGATAAACCCAGTACAATCCCCTTCTGTAGACTCCTCCTGACATGTGTTACAGCCGGGACATGGGGTGGACGGCTGTCCTGTGACAGACCTGGAGCAGGGGGCTCCTCCCTCTGATGAGCTTGCCGGGATCCCCCGCTGCTCTGCCTCTGGGCTCCCCTGGGGATGAGCCCTCCATCAAACAACCTTACCCAAACTTTTAACTATATAACCCTACCAACTGGACAGAGAAATGAGATATCTGTCAGTTACGGTGAGCTGCTGAGCGCTATGTAATAACTTCTGGCAACTTCAAGCAGTACTTTGAAAATTCTTATCTGTGCTAATTAGCTGTGACCAGCAATTTTTGGTTTTTAAACATTAAATGCTCTGTTAAAACAAACTGATCTGTCAGGTAAACATTATTTAGGGCTGCAGACCAAACAAGAGTTATATATTAACTCAATGCCTAACTATTTTCCATTTTTTATTTCAACATTTCTAATATACCAAAGCTTTCTGTGAGACTCATGAAAAATTATCATAGAAACAATCCTAGTAATTTAACATACTCTTGCTGAATCTTGTGAAAAGAAAAGAAATTAACAGCAAATTTTCAAACTTTTACAGCTCGATTACATACTAAGACCAGTGTCTGAGCTGTAGATGCTGGGTGAAAGGCGCAGCAGCCAGATGACTCAGACACCTGCTGTAAAACAACTGTGCAGTTCAAAATCGTTGAGAAAGTTTTGTTGGTTTGAGTTTTTGCCAGTAGACTTCATGCTAGGTTATACAAAGTTTGTCCAGGTCAGGAGTTTTGCTTCATGACCCTTTCACCTCTTCTCCAGTTGCTTGTTTCTTCACTTCTGAGATTGCTATACCAGGATGTCCCCAACTCCCTTTCACTGCAAAATCGGTGCCCGTGCTTTCACTGTGTCTTTGGACAGTCACCACCAGCCATACATCTGGTAACAGGGAGTTTGTCCCTTTGTGTCACAGTATTTGGTAACAGCATAGCCAAATAGGTTATTTCTGAACATCCCAGAATATCTCTCTCAATATATTCTGTTATGCAAAAGGTGTACTGACAACTGCATCGCACTACTCTATTTTGAGAAAATTTCACACAGTGAATCGTAAAACACATGTCAGCTCCTATCCACCTACCACAATACAAATATCAGCCTATAAAGAAAAATTGAATGATGTGGTATACATATAAGTAACATCTAGAGTTTGAACTACAAGGTAGTGTAGCTACAGATTCCCAAATATTTAAAATGTTTAATAAGAGAAAAATATAAAATATTGTAGTATTATGGGTATCTCGTAATTGTAAATCTCTCTCAAAATACAAACAGATTAATATGCATTTATTTTCAGCTACTGTACTTCATAAGTAAATTGAAGCATTCACTTAATTATTCAATTTATTTAATCTCTATCATATCCAGGACTTTCTGTATCAAAAGGAAGAGGCTTACCTGGAAATCACTTTTGCCCTTTCTACTATCAACTTTGCAAACAGGCACACTCTAAGTCTGATATTTATTCACTCTGACTACTTTGTGCAGATAAAAAGGCTACGTTTTTGTGCAGCGTGTCTTAGAGAGGAGGTCTGAACAAAGCCCTTAGAAAGACAGCAGAAAAGTTAACGGTAAAAAAAGTCAGCAAATTACTCCTAGCAACAGTGACAATTCTAACAGTCCAGGTTTTCAGAAGCAGACTCTAGCAACCAGCACCTTCCCTATGTTTACTGGCAAAAAATGTATGGCAAATGTTGCACTCAAACTAGAAAACAACGATTCTTTTGATCATTTGTTTGCAATGTGTGCAAAATAAAACTGAGTTGTCCTGTGAAACTTAGATGCTAAAGGTCCCATGCAGCTAGTAGTAAAATGTCATTTCTGAATTACCTTTTTTTTTTAAACACAAAGCAATCGTTTGAGATCTCATCATAATGGTGCAATATGAATTAACTAATGGACTGCTCAGAAGTCAGTAATTATGACTCCATTTCTTTACATATGTGCAAACAATTTCAAGTGTCCTTGTTGTTTCAATGAGGCTATATTTTCTTAAGAGAAATAACCTGAAAATCTCAGAGAAAAAAAAGTCACACAGAAAATGTAAATAAAAAGTGGATGCTATTTTAAATTAGTTTAGTTTAATAAGTTTAGTTACATTTTTCCTATAATTCAAGAATCAGGAATGGGGGAAAGTTTGGGGATATTAAGAAACAAACAAATAAAAAGATTCAGTGATGAAATGAAAACTTCAATTAAAAACAGAAATACAGAATACATGGCAGAGAAGAGAAAAATATTTAGCAAAAATCAAGATAAATAAGAAGTTATAAAGTATAAAAAACTGTTAGGTGAATCTAGAACACTAAAGAAAAATTTATGGTGGGAGGCCAGACAGCCACTAAAGTTATAGCATACAAGCGACAAAACAAACCTTAGGCCCATCAGTAGATATAAACACAGAGATGAAAAGAATATTAACAATAATACAGTTCAGTATGTATTTCCATTTTGTTTCCCAATATAAGGAAGATGATAGTTATGAAATTCTAACTTACTACCTACTGAAGAGGTTTAGCAATGTCTGCTCAGTACTAGCTTAATGAAATACTAGACCAGAACAGCTTGTACCTGCGATGTCTGGACATGGATAAGATGTTAATCTTTAATTGATCTTAGAGCACTGACAAAAATACAGAAGAATGGAAGTAGCTAACATTAGGGACTGCCGTACATGCTGACTGTGGCAATAATTAACTTATGCATTATTGAGATATTAATGTTCACTGTTATTATCCAAAATGAAAAATAAAAGCTGCCTGAATAACACAAGAATAAATATATATTGTGCCATCTGGAAGTGGATACAATCAATATGGTATCCATTAGGTACGGCATTACAAACAGATTATTTTAAGCCAGGAAAACGCATCAAGAACAGTGGAACAGTCACTATTTTTGAAGAACCGTGTTATAGAAGTCTTCAGGAAGCAAGCTAAAACTGTCCAAAACTAATGTTACAAGGAAGGAACAGAGACTAAAAATAAAATTAAAAACTCTTATACCAGTCTATGATTATGGACTAATTTGCATGTTTTCTATTACTACTTGAACATGTTATAAATTCTGTGTCTGCAACACAGACGTACATATGCACATGTATGTGCACACACATAAGGTATTTATAACCTAGCTGACACTTGCATTTCTTAGGTCAGTTATTCACACCCAAGCAAAACTTCAAATCGTACTTACCCCAGTATACGGTTCATTCCATGCCTAGCAGCATAATGGAGCGGCGTATTGTGCTGGTACGTTTCTCCATAAGAAGTATTTGGGTCAAGAGTTTCTTTTAGTTGAGGGTTGCTCTCATAGATTTGGCAGGCCAGGTTTTCATCTCCATTTATAAGAGCTTTGCGGAATTTGGTGGTTGTATTTCCCATGTTGCTATCCTAGCTATCAATGGCACTTTTTCCTTTCCCCTTCATCCACTCGTCGTACGGTTCTGTAGCATGCTTCACAGCCTAAAAAGACAAACAATATTTCAGTTATTCTGTAAAACACTCTCTCCTAGAAGAATTCACCCAGAGCTACAGCACTGTAAGCAGGCATGTGAAGAAGTACATAGGGCCTGCAAACTCTGCTCATGAATTGCTGAAGTCCTTCTAGGTAAACACATAGAAATTCCCAATTCTTCACAGGCTATTTCCCTGATAAATTGTGCCATCTCCCTGTGCAAATATTTTCACTACCCATATCCTTTGAACATACAGAAAAGAAAAAAAATGGCCAATATCCACCTGTATAAGAAGATAGGGATGAATACTAAATTTCCATGAATGAAAAGTGAATTAGAAATTAAAATTGCTTTCAAAACACGGTAGAACCAAAGCAAAATTCTGAAACAAGGAGGTAAAATTCTTCAAAAACATGCAAGAAAGTAGACATCAGTTTAACTTTCACCTAAACAACATAATGTAAAACTGTGCTTGAAACACCTTTGCTTGTGTAGGTGGGTGTAAACAGCACCCTTCTGTGCCAGCAAGACAAATGCAAGTGAACATAGGAGTTGCCATGGCCCCATCTTAACAGTTCTGCTATGCAGACTCTTCAAAAAAACACCCAACTCCATTTTTAAAATGACACGTAGAGATCCACAATGAATGGGTCCATACAATGCCAGGTATTTTACTGGCACAAAGCAACTTCACCTTACAAGTACTTCAAAGTACTTGCCAACTGCTACGCTCCACAGCCTCTCACCTTTATTTTATGGAGGGGACCAGCAGATCGAGTTGCATAAAGACAGCGCAGACAGAGCACCTCCACTTGTCAGATGGGACAAGAGAAGCTTATCAGGTCACGCAGCTGGAAAGAACACACGCTGGTTTATGTCAGAGGGATGGACAGGGGACTCAGCACCAGGCTGCAGCTGGTAGCACAGTGAACCTTCTAGGAGGTCTCTTTTGCACATGAGTCATCCCATCCAGACTGCTCCATGCCAGACCTTTCACCCCACAAAGCACACACCGGGATCCTAATATGCCAGGCACAGCAGATTAGGAAACTGAGATTGATTATGTTGGGCACATATAATCAGGCAGGACAGGAGCTGCTTTGTGCTTAGTACCTTATATTCAACTTGCTGGGACTACCTCAAAACTTCTATTTCTACATTGGCTTTCCAGCACACTTACTGTTGCCCAGACAGCATTATAGACAGAAGAAATAGAGGAATCCAAGGGGTCTAGAGCTGCAGAAAATCCAAGGGAATCAGGATGCGGATGCAATTCATGTGAAAAGGATTTGAGGAAACCTGGGGAAGAGCTGCAATGAGATATTTCTGTTTCCCCAGAAAGAGCTGCTTTCAGCTACTGTTGTGAACTTGTGTCATGTTGCATCCCAGTCCTGCTATAGCTTTGCTCAGATCCCATTCTGCACGAGATCCTACCAGCGGGAGTCTTGCACTGTCTCTTCTCTACAGTTCCTCTGAGAGGTCATTTTGTGAAGTGGAGGGAAAAGACCACTTTCATCATAATCCCACCAGTGCCATCAGGGCTGTTTGAGAAGGAGAGTGGTGGCCTTGGTGACCTCCATTTTCATCCCCTTTTCCTACAAATACTTGGTGAGGCAACCCTTATTTTGGAGTTGTTGTGTCCTACCTGTTGACATCATTGTGTGAGATAACAATGACACTGCCCCATCAGCTGACTCAACATGCTAAACATGTTGCCCATGTGCTCTTCTGTGACCTGAGTTACCTAACAAGCAACTGCATTCAGCAGCCGAAAGTTTCTCATAATAATAATGAAGCAGGCACTCACCTAAAAGCAAATGCACACCCTTCGTATGTTTAGTTATATACACAAACCAAAGCCCAGATTCCTCACACTAAGGATTCTGCAGCATTTTGTATCTTTCCATCATCTCTATATTTTAAAATATAAACATGCAGATACTATGCAGATATAATAGTTATATTCTTCAAGAAAGCCACTGCATGTTTACATTACCATGTCACAGCTCTCAGTGCTGTAGATTATTCTGTTTTCAGATACAGAAACAGCTGCATTATTCTAAATATTGGAGAGTTTCAGTCTTTAATGAAAGATTGTACAAAACCAAGAAAAAGTCTACACTCTTTTCAATCAACCAGCCATTCATATTACCTTCAACAGCTAGGATCTCAAAAATAACTTGAAAGAATGATTTTCAGTAAAGTTTGTTAACGAGATTAGTTTGTGGTATTAGATTCTGTCAATCCCTATCCACCAACAGCTCTCGAGACTACAAACTAAATTAGACAAGAACAAGTGCCTGAAAGATATCATGTTCCTAGAATCTTCAAGAAAATTGATAATGAAGACCCCACTAGCGCCCATGATGAGAAGAAAAGCACAAAACCTTCTTCCATCATTTGAAATTAGAAGATAACAGCACCAATTGCCATGCACTTATTTCTGGAAATTAGCACATGGATAGCTTGCGTCAGCTGCAGAACATGCTGCCTCTTGCCCGAAACTGGAACATTAAACAAACCTGGGTAGGGAGGAGAAAGAGTGTTGAGAGCATAAGGAGATACGATGGTGCCCTCAGGCAGTCTGAGAGGAAGCTGGGGCAGGGTGGTACTGTTGAGATGTTGAAGAGGAGATCTGAACGCATTTAGGCAGGGGTCTAGAAATGCATGGGAGAACTGAGGATCTGTGTAGGGTGGCTCTACATAACTAAAAAGCTCAAGTTATTGCAGTGCAGAAAAGGCAAAAATTGTAAATTTCATTAATTCTATTGCACACTGAACAAACTATTTATTTTTGATGGAGTATGGATATATTACATGGTACCACAGTCTTCAACAACTAATAATATAAAAGACATAGGCACATGGCTTGAACTATTATGTACATTATCATAACATCTGGGAATTTTAGGAACATGCAGCATGTATTGCATAAGTCACTGAACAAAACAGTGACATCTGCTTCCATAAAAAGAGCTTAGAGCCTATGTGCACAATAAAGGGTTATATATGATACAGACATGACATAGAAAGGTGAACGAAATAAAAAGAGTAAAATATTTGTCTGCATAACAGGACCACTCTCCAAATGAAAAGATTCTCAGTCAAAGGAAAGGGAGAATTTGAAGAAGGATTATGAAACAGAGCAACGATGTGGCTTTGAACAGGTACAAGTGAAACTCCCCGCAAAACCAAGAATCAGCATAGAGGTACTGAAAATTTAGCAAATGGCTAATGTAACTATAATCATCACATTATCAAAATAAAATGTAAGATGATAGAATGGGGATAGTCCATGAAAGCCCTTCAGGTGAAGGCAAACAACTTATATTTGGTGCGATAGCAAGAAACCAGCCTCTAGAAGAATGCAAGGACAGAAGTGACAGGGTCAAAACTAACCCAGAAAACAATTCCCTACATAAAATACATTATATGAGAAACCATACTAATGCCTTTCACCTTCATACAGTGTCCACAATGTCTTTCATCTTTAACATTATGACAGGCATTACCCTTTTATGTGTTGGAAATTTCGTGGGCCACACTGTAGTTTTCTTTTCTGAATTAGCCATTAAACATGCCAGCAGAAATACAGAAAGACAGGGGAGAAGCTGCCTCTGCACCCTGGCAGTAACAGTTGGTTTCCAGCGTGTTTGCAAGTCCAGAAGAAATCAAGATGTGACAGCTGCTGCCTCTCTCAAGCTGCCGTGGCTTATGACTGCCCTGCTGTAAAATATTCAAGATCTGCCCATTCACAGTCTTCCGTTCATCTTTCAGCTAACAGACCAACTACATCCGCCACCAAAGAAGCCTTTACTTCAGCTGAAGGAGAAAAAGGACAAAATATGAGCTGATGCAACAAAGTTCTGGATCTGAAAATGGCTGAAAGGGGCGCAGTCTGCCTTCTTTTTGTGTCGTTTTTTTTCCATTAAGCGCTTCCAACCCGTTATGTGCTCTCAGAGGACAGTAAGCTAACAAGGCCAACGCCGGAACCAAGCAGTGATTCACAGAAAGGAAACTTGTTTCGCTCTTTCAACCCCTCATTTCCTATTTTTGAAGGTGAAGGGCATGTAATATATGTATTTCCTCCTGAAAGGGGGGAAGCTGGTAGCAGGGAAAGGGCCTGGAAGGTCCAGCCGGTCTACAACCTCAGGGACCTGGATTGCTCCCATGGGCTGAATACAGGGGTTGCTAAAGCAGTTTCAGCAGCTCCCAGGCTCGCATAGCTAGTGTGCAGTGTCAATGTCACTGGTCTTGCTTTGTTGTTTGTATAAGCCCAGCATTTAAAATCCCTAGGCTATATCTTAATGTGCCGTATTACAAAAACATCACAGTGGAACAAAAATAACAACATAAAAATGAAAATTTTCAAGTATTTTATCTTAATAAAATGAGACTTGAATAGAATTTTACAGGGCAAAGACAAGATATTTGTTTGGTAAGCAGACCTATTCACTAAATTTTCAAGTTCTATGATAACAGAAGGGCTATATCATAGCCTTTACCATAACCTCATAACATTTATCATAACCACAAATATCATAATCTTTTACACCAAAGAATACAGGTAAAACTAAATGCAATGTTTGCTAATTATATCCTATATATTTCAGAATTCCAAACATTAACCATCTCATTCAAAATTAGGAACTGTATTTAGTACTCTACTATTCCCAAATAAAACTTCCAGGTTAAACAAAAAAACAAAATACTGGTTACACAACTCACTTTTAAGTCTAAGGAAAGATTCTTATAAACTCAGTCAGGGGAATCACATTTCTCTGCTTTGGCAATGAACAGTAAAACTTCTATGGGCTTATTAACAACACTGCTAAAAGCAGCACTTTGATATCATAGCTCTATAAATATTTAACAAAAAGATGGCCACTCTCACAGAAGCTTGAAGACTGAGTATAAGATGAAAAAAAGGGATACAGAAAGACTTGGGCAGAGCAAGGTAACGATGAGATTTTGAGAGCAGTTGCACCAGCTGCCCAATTACTATTGATTTTTCCATGGGCATCATCACAGAAGTGAGTCTGAAGAAGGACAATTGTAATGGCTTAATAGGATTTTAGAAGGAGTTCCTCCTTTGAAATACTGCCACGGTGCTTGCTAGAAATTTATAATGAATGATAAAATATTGTACAAGTGGGATCAGGTGGAACATCCTACTTCTAATACTCGTTTAGGAACCACGTATTGAACACACAAGTCTTTCATGAGATGACGTACTTCTCAATTTACATTTGAACTGCTTTAATACTGAAGCAGAATTTCTCACTGAATGTAGCACTAGCACATGATCATACAGCAGCCGTTCTATATATTGGAGGATGAAGAAAAGAAAGGGAGACATACTGTGCTACATAGTACTGCTTAGGAAATCTATCAAAATCAGTACAAAAATACTCAGGTTTAACTTACAGCATTTAAGATAAAGCTATATATTTCTTGCACCAAAAAAATCTATTCTTTATATAATGAGAAAAGGTCAGCAATAGATCCAATCATCATTTGCAACCATTATTTTACAATGTAACACTTGTAATTCAACAGCTTTTAAAAAAGTGTACTTCGGATTTGACAAAGGTAGTTTTTCATGCAAACTATAAGAATATTATTGCGGAACAGCAGAGTGAGCCAAGCTCAAAGAAGTAAGACTTTACATAGCCCCTCATAATTAAATCTTATCAAAATAAAATACATCATTGACTAAAATTAGTGTATATTACATGGTTTCTACATCCCTGGAAAGACAAGTGATAATGAATTGCCTACACGAAAAGAATAAACAAAAAAGGTATTAAAGCAACTTGTTTTCCAAAAGTACTTTTGCTGAAGTATAAAATACTATATTGCATTCTAAAAGCACTTTCTGTTTCAAACAGTTAGCTGAAAAGGTAGCTATTTTATTTGTTTTGGATCCTGCAGTTAAACAGCTCATTTTTAAAAGCTGAGTTTCTAAAATATTGACTGCAGAGTCTGTCCTTCATTATAAACCATAATTTATTGCAGAAGGGAATCATGAACAGCTTTGTGTTTTAGGAGAAAGCCTAGTAACCTGGTATACTTCAGAGGAGTGTCATGTTGTGATGTCGGCAATTTTAATCCTCGCTACTAGGATGGACTAACACAAACGAAGCAAGTCAAAAGTTATGTTCAAGAACTCTCAGGATACCAAGCCCTCTCCCAAACACAGCAGAAAAAGACCTGGTTAGTGCTTCTCTTCCTCCCTTGCCCACTCCCCTCTCTGCAAAGTAAAGAGGGGAGCCAAAAAAATGCTCACTTTACCAAGAGGATGATATGAAAAATCAAACAATCAAATATGCATACCTACTTAATGTATGGCTGGTAGAGAGGTCTATAATTAAGATGTAGCAGAAAAAACTAAGCTAATTTTTACATGTTTACAGTACAGATTTAAGATTTGACAAGTATTAATTAATGGGCAAAGATTGCTCTTGCTGGATACCTGCATCTGGAGGAACATTTCTGCCAAGTTTTAAGCAACAAATGCCCTAGCAAACCTTGAGAATCAAGTTATGGAAGAGTGGTGGTGGAGGGGGTTGTTTGTTTTTGGTTTGTTTGGGTTTGGTGTTTTGGGCTTTTTTTTACACACTTAAATATTCTAAGGTTTGTGCCAAAAGTCCCGAAGTCATCAACAGGAAATGATGAAAGCCTCTCTGCCACTTTAAACCTCTGTGAATGGAGCTTGACATTATCAAATTCAGTGTTATGTTTTACACATTGAAGTACAGACCAAAAAAATAATTGATATGCCAATGTCTCACCCTTTGTAGAATGATCACCAGTATAACATGTTCTCTGTGTTTTAAATACCAAGGCTGAAAAGTGGCAATAATGTTGAGAGTTGACTTGAATAAAACATAGAGTAGGGTAGTGACAGAATTAGTTATTTCCTCATTTATACATTTGTAGAATAGAGAGTCTAGCAACTTATGTTACAATCTTTTTATGCTGGCATATGTACCCACAAGTAGAAGGCTTAGAGTTATTGCTCAGCTCAGTAATTTGAGACTTCGGCTTACTAACTCAGGCACAAAGACTTTCATCCAGGTGGAATATTTTCTTTCAGGCACACTTCTTTCACAGTTCCAGTTTGTGGAGAAAAAAAGATTTTCAGCATGACTTTGGTTTTCTTTGCATTGATACACTTACAGGGGTGCAACAGGGGCAGCTGCAGCAGAGACTAGAAGCCGTTATCACTTTAAGGAAAAAAATCTGCATAGAGGTAGCTAAAGTAATCGCTACATTAATTTTGATGGTGTTGTCTACAGTACTTGCATTCATCATCTAAATGAAATATGGTAAATCCACTATGGGGTAGGTACCTACACACATGGCAGGAGAGACAAGATACTGTGCAATCAAAGGTATACAGTGACAGCCAGATGAAGACAGCATCCCTGCAGATAGTCAGGGGAAAAAAATATCAAGTGGCACAAGTTAAAAGGAGCATCTGTTCTGGTGCATCCTTTGTTTTTTTTTATCCTTAGGGAGCCAGCAATTCAGTAAGATGGAACAAAAGAGTTATCATTCTATAATTATGCTCTGGAATATCCAGTAGTCTCACCTGTAATTGCAGACCACTTCATACTCATTCCAGGGCACCATGTCTTTAGAAAATTATTTTTAAAATAACAACAATATGCTCAAAGTTCTCTGAAGTCCGGATAACACTTTGGAGTTGTTCCCAGTGCAACCGTCTGTCAAGGCCTTAATAATCTGATTTAATTTGCTGTAACTTAGTCACTGATACAAGAGGGAGATTCTTCTTAATGATCTTTTTAGGCTCCAGTCATAAAATACAGCAAAACTCTTTTAGGCCCAGCTCTTCACTCCTCAGGTTAAGTAGACTAACCAAATCTTAAATAATATAAAATATCTGTACCTATTGTAATACCAACACTACCACCCTAAGATCTCCTCTAACTAGGTCAGAAGATGAAGAAGCACAAAAAGAACTGTTTGACATTTTATTAGATTAAGTCAAGCTAAAGACAGACATGCTTGATAGTTCTGGCATTTTAATCTCAAGCAACTTTGTTTTAGTATAAAAAGCTCACTATAGACTGTTTTACTGACTAAAGTAACTCAATACACTTCACAGTGCATAAAACACCATTAATAAACATCTATAAAAGTGACTTCTCTACCACAGGTCAATGCTGATAACACCACTTCTTCACCAAGCAAAAGTGAAGAAATACCAGCCAGCCCCTCTATAAAGAAGTACCAGCAGCTGATGACTCACAGTACAGTTAGTATCAGTTATAAGCTAAAGAATATGAACCAGAGTGGTAATTTTCTTAACCAGTACAATGTCTCTTATACTGGCAGCATGAGAACCCCATTTAGGTAGTGTAATGCTTCTCTGATTGGTTTCTCCTTACTGTCATGCACACATCATGCCCAACATGTCGGCTGGGATGGAAGCCTCTTTGCAAAAAAGACTCAAACACACTTTGTTTAACCGTAAGATAAGCAACAACCCAGCTCAGTTCAGTTAAAGACAAATGTGTGTCCCTCCAAAATCAGTTTCAATAGACAAAAAGTACACAGTGAAAACACCACCAAGAGTTACAAGGCAACGATTTACAGATGGGATAAATAGACTGACACTGTAAGGAGCAAAAAGTCTGAAGAAATTTGTGTGTTCCTGTCAGATTGATCTGCTTAGAGAAAAGAGGGTAAAGACAACCAGTACTGGAGAGCACTGCTAGGACATGAAGCAGGAATGAAGATGGCAATGCAAACAGCTATAGAAAACCCTATGGCGATATTGACAGACCAATCTAAATAAGGTGCAGTGCGCCTTGACCCTGGCCTTGACTGAGTCCAGCATGTATTTTTCAAGTATGTTTGCTCAGCTTAACGCAACTTAAAAGCCATGTTAAGATTCAGGTAAACAAGTTTGAAACTGCACTGCAGCCTAAAGCCAATCCTCCAGAGAGCCTCTGGTAGAACCTGGCCAGCCAAAAGCTTTAACATTAACCACATTTTCAGTGGAATTAAACTGATACAGTTGAAAATGAAACTTTTTGGCTGCTAAGTCATATCCACAGACAGCAAAAATAAAGAGGATGCAACACAGGGCCGCTCACAAGCACACTCCGCCATGGTAAAATCTGAAAATCCCTTATACATTTAGAAACCTTAGCCTGTTCCTGAAGCAGAAGTCTCTGTTTGAGGAAGCTTTTTCGTAGGAAAGAGTAGCAGTTGGTAGGTTCACACCGTAGCTGGATCTTGTAAATATGCAAGAGGCCTACATGGTGGATCTTAAAAAGTAAGGCTAGCTACTACACAAGGCCAGCCAACTGTAACCAGACTGTACATAGCAAGCATCGTTCCACCACTTTCTAAAAACATACAGTTGCATTTAGAAATAATGAATATCTGAAGTCAGTGCATTTCAACACAAAACCTACTGTTCTTATGAACAGCAATGTATTTTTAATAAAGTAAAAATAAAAAGGTAAGCAAACAAATAAATCTAGATTTTTCAGTGTATAATCTCCCAAAATGTCATGCTGTATGTCAAATTGTCACAGGAAAGCAACAATCACAGTATCCTACCGCTGACTCCTGACTCATAACTACACTACAGAGAGGACCAGTGCTCTATCTGTAGACTGCTGATAGTCCGCAGGTTGCATGTTCTGAATAAACTAAGCAACACTTACTGTAATTTCTCTATTATTATCCAAATAATTGAAAGCACTGAAAAGAATATTACATGCCATTTCAAGGAATGTGCAATGTATACAGAGTTCCCTATTTTCACTTAAGCAAGCTATTCTTTTAAGAGTGAGCAAGTACATTTCTACTTGCTGCATTGTAATTATTTCATAAGTATCTATGGGATGAAACTTTGTAAAATATACTCTACTGACATTACAGAAGTATCCATTTCTATGCTATTCAAGTGGGAGGTGAGGAAAGCACAATCAACTGTTGGAGAAAGATGATGAACAGTGTTCTCAAAAGTACCGGACTAGAAACAAACACGCACATACTTTTATTGTTTCCTGGAAGCATTGTTACATGCTGGTTTTGATCTCCGTAAAGCTAAAAGGCAATGTGACCCCACTGATCTTTCAAAGAGATCTTGATTTTTTTCAGATGAATGAACAAATCAATTTCCTTCTAACAAAGAGGTAATTTAACTGGTCAGCGCTCCTCCAAAGCAACACATTCACTTAGGGTCTAAACACAGAACCCGGGAGATCATCGCATGTCTAAAACGAGACGTATTCTCACAGCAAAATATGTTTTCTACACAATATTGCACAAGCGTTTTATGACATTTCTGAAAGACAACTTTAGGAACTATTTAACTCTTTCTAGTCCAAGCAGTATGCATCCTGCTTGTCGTGGTGCTAAGTTCCCAGAATCTCAAGAGTCATCATTGCTAAGAATGAGCCATTCAGGTAACCGCAGTGACAAGGATCATCACTTGTACCTTATGTACACCAGAAAATTAGCAGACCTGCAATCGCAGCACTTCTGATAAAATATTTAATAAACCTACTGGCAAAATTCTGACTCTGGCAGGGAAATGGCAAAAGATATATTGAATCTAATCTAACATTAATTTACACAAACACATAACTTGAACAAATATTTTTAACTTTTGCCAGAACACGTCTGCTGAAATATTGGGCTCTTTTTCCCACTGTGTACAAACTGTTTAATCATTTACATAAAGGCTGTGGATAACAAAATTTAATTATAGTATGTCACTTATGGTTTGTATTTATGAAGATTATTCTTGACTCTAGTATAATTACAATGAAACACAACCTTGTTGCATGATAATGATTCTTAGCTTCAAGATAAATATCAAGCCAAAGAAAACAGAGAGAGAGAGAAAATAAACCTTATTAAAAATACCCAAAACCACCTGGGCTTGAATCACAGAATCACAGAATGGTTTGGGTTGGAAGGGACCTTTAAAGATCATCATGTCCAACCCACCTACCATGGGCAGGGACATCTTTCACTAGATCACGTTGCTCAAAGACCCATCTGACCTGACCTTGAACACTTCCAATGATGGGGCATTCACAGCTTCTCTGAGCAACCTGTTCCAGGGTCTCACCAGCCTCATCATAAAAAACGTCTTCCTTATATCCATATCCAATCTAAATCTACCCTCTATTAGTTTAAAACTGTTGCCCCTTGCCTTGTGACTACAGGCCTTGGTAAAAAAACATCTCTGTCTTTCTTATAAGCCCCCTTTATATACTGAAAAGCCACAGGGTCTCCCTGGAGCCTTCTCTACTCCAGGCTGAACAACCCCAACCCTCTCAGCCTTTCTTCACCAGAGGTGTTCCACCCCTCTGACCATTTTCGTGGCCTTCCTCTGGACCCTCTCTAACAGGTCCATGTCTTTCCTGTACTGGGGACCCCAGAGCTAGACACAGTGCCCCAGGTGGGGTCTCACAAGAGGAGAGGAGAGCAGAGCAGAGAGGGAGAATCACCTCCCTCGACCTGCTGGCCACGCAGTTCTCCTATCAGTTCTTCTAACAGTTCTCCTGTTCAAATAATCAACGTACCTAGTGACTGATGTAGACACTAACACAATATGAATGACTGCTGTTCTTTGTACAACACTATTACCGACCTTTCCTATGTAAGGTAAGGAATGGAATAAAGAGAAATGCAAGTTACCAGAGTCCCTTATTTTGCAAAATGTGACCCATTTGGCATCAAAATTGCATGAAGTGGAACAGAGTATACAGGCTTAACGTTACAAAGATTTTCAAGACCTGGTCTAAAAAACAGTATTCTGTTCTACCCAAGTAATAAAATCTTTATGACTTTATTTGAGAAGATCTTCAGCTATTTACTTGAAGCTTCCACCAGAACTAACTGTACAGACACTGGGATCATAAAATAGCTAACAGTGCTTGATGGTTAGTGGAACTTTCTCCGTGATCACTTCCAGGGGTCGTGCCGAAGCTAGACAGAGAAGGCAGTAACAGCAGTTATGCCATTTCTCCTGTGCTCTCACTATTCCTGCTGGCAACCAGATAAGGTAGTAGAAAAAGAGCAGCAGGACTAACAAGCCAGGGTGGATTGCCAGGAGCAAGAAAAAAGCTGGAAACAAGGGAAAACAGTTTGCAGTAGTCAGTGGGTGGAAAGTGAAAACTGAAAGGAGAAAGGACACTAGAAAACCTTCATCATCCACAGGCCACTGTCATGCAAGCTAAATAAGGCAAAACTAGTAGGTGTTCATTTAAACTAAAGGACGTATTAATAAATAAGGGCCTACACAAGTAAGTGAATTGTGGTTGTCCTGAACAAACATTTCTTATTCTGGCATTTTTTATTTCTAGGAAATGACCAAGACTGTATAATTCTCTTAAAATGATTTTTCTTTTGTTGAAACTTTCTCAGGTAGTATGTACCTATGCTACTTGTCAGTACAGTGCTCCAGTCAGGACAATGAAGCTTCCTTCAGAAACAAAGAGAGGGCAAGGAAGGAACTCAAGCTGACAGAAATCCCTGCCGCACCACCCCTTACTCAATATTGTCACGAGGGTTTTTATTTATTTTAAACAATTCAGGCAGAGCCTGACTCTCAGTCACTGCTTTGAACACAAGAGGTCAAACCAGTGTCATCTAACAGTGAACATGCACTGGCATATCTGTACCTGTTGTGTGAGCACACAAAGTAACTACACACACTTTAAGTATTTCTCTAAGTCATCGAGCTCAAATAGAACATGCTCCTACAGGTAGCGATGCTCAGTTTTTCTGAAGCACATTGTTTTCACGACTTTGAAAATGACTTAAAGCCATCAAAACTGCAAAATCTCTACACAGGATGTAATTGCCTCTTCCCATAAGTTATGACATTTCTCACATCCAGAATACTAAAGTGCCATCACTTACTCAGAGACACCGAGTTCCTTACAGCACATTATTTTTCACAATTTCATTACCAGAATATACATCCCTAAACGTCTGACACCGAAAAGTGAGCTTTTCCCTAAAAATTAGCAAACTAGTTGTTCAAACTAGTCTCCCTGAAGCATAAACAAAACATGAATATTACTACCCTGACATCCAAGCTTAAGAAAAATGTATGTTACAAGGGGCTTTAAAACGAGTGTTTATATTAAAAATCTGAGCCATAAGTAAAGAAAGCAGATATTCTATGATAGAAACAAAATAATTTTTAATTTAACTTTTTCTGTGTTCTTTTCACAGCTAAGATTGCTGAGAAGTTTGGGAGTATCAACCAGGGAGTTTTCTGCTCGCTCCTGCCTGGCATACACTTGAGCTCACATGCCCAAAGAATATTAGTCAACAGAGACTCATTTCTTTTTTTTAATCATTCTTTTAAAAGTCCTATTACATTTGTCTGTTACGATCTTTCTTACACAGCAAAACTTTGATATAAAACCCACTCTTTATATTCAAAACATTCAGGTCACCAGATTCTTACATCTTGTGTCTGCTGGAACACTTCACTATTGCACTCACTGTTTCAATTTCTTATTGTACCTGAAAAACAAAAAACTCTGTTCGTGCAGAAATATGTCGGAACAATAAAAAAGCTGTGCTCCAACAAATCCAATGACATTTGTACTCATTAAGGCTAACCAGTTTACAGTAGGTTTTAATTTTAAATTATTGCAATACTGTTGTAGAAAGTCAGGAATGGTTTTGGTTTATGGGTTTAGCGCACAGGCTACATCATACCACACTTCACTAAGCAGCCTATTGTGCTGGTTTTGGCTGGGATGGAGTCAATTTTCTTCATAGTAGCTAGTATGGGGCTATGTTTCGAATTTGTGCTAGAAACACTGTTGATAACACAGGGATGTTTTAGTTACTGCTGAGCAGTGCTTACACAGAGTCAAGGCCTTTTCTGCTTCTCACCCCACCCCACCAGCGAGCAGGCTGGGGTCCACAAGAAGGTGGGAGGGGACACAGCTGGGACAGCTGACCCCAACTGACCAAAGGGATATCCCACACCGTATGATGTCTGTTCCATATGACGTCATGCTCAGCATATAAAGCTGGGGGAAGAAGAAGGAAGGGGGGACGTTCGCAGTGATGGCGTTTGTCTTCCCAAGTAACCGTTACGCGTGATGGAGCCCTGCTTCCCTGGAGATGGCTGAACACCTGCCTGCCAATAGGCAATAATGAATGAATTCCTCATTTTGCTTTGCTTGCATGCACGGCGTTTGCTTTACCTATTAAACTGTCTTTATCTCAACCCACGAGTTTTCTCACCTTTACCCTTTCAACTCTCTCCCCCATCCCACCAGGGGGGAATGAGCAAGGAGCTGTGTGGGGCTTAGTTGTTGGCTGGGGTTAAACCACCACATCTATATAATCAAATTATTCTTCCTTCGAAGTCTTTTAAAAATTTTCTTTGTCTCCAGTGTAGTAATTTAACAGCAACTTCCACACGTTTGGATTAAACAACAACACACCTCTTCGGACACCATCCTACAGTTGTGCTAAAAGCTAAGAGAAGGCAGACAAGAAGGCGGTTCAAAGGTATCTGGGGCAACGTGAAGATACAATCTCAGCCAAATTTGATGATCTGAAACTATTATATCAAAGAAATATTTGACCTAAGTAAATGGCTACCTGATACAGCAAAAGATAAAGATGTAGAGCAACAGTTTCTGGATGAAAACTACTGCCCCAATTCATGAAAGAACCCACAATTTTTCACAGAAGAGAGCAAGCTTTTGGGTACTGAGAAATGAAGAAGCCTTGATGACAGCAAGGGGTCCTGTCCCTGTGCTTGCCAAGATCAAGATTTAAGTGATCAGAAAGGATCAGGACAGTGCTGAACTTCTGGCAGAATCTCAGATACCTTCTCCAGGGGAATTCTGTGGATATAACATCAGAATGAGTTTAAGAGATGTTGAAAACCTGCAGGAGTTGCATTCCTCAGTTTTATTTACCTTCTTCTGCATGCTACAGAGAAACTGTTTTCCTGGATCGCAGCCTCAGAAATTGATATAATCCATTATCTTTCCTTCTAGCAGTCAGTCCTATATATTAAAGAAAGAGTTGTACAAAGCTTAATTAGACAATGAACAATCTGCTAAGGAAAGAAATTTCTTTAGTCCAACAACTAAGTGATTGGCCTTGTGCTGAAATCAGAATTCTTCATCATTCATATTTACTCATGAGTGTTCTTATTGTTTGCATCCACAGTGTCCAATACTCCAAAAATTTTAATAGATACTTGGAGCCAATGTGTTCTTGAGATAATGGGTTCAATTGATATTGAGTTTGGAAACCTGAAAAATTATCTGGCTTCTCCAGCAGACTAAGAAAGTAAAAACTTTAATGAGCTTTTTGTAGCTACATTACTAAGCTAAAGGGAGAGGAATTACAAAAATATTAGACAAGCTTTGTAAAAAATATAAAAGCAAAACCCACAGGGTTTTTTTTCAGCTCTGCAGATTTGGAAGGGTTATAGTATAAATTAAAAATGACTGTAGGTCTGACAAACACTGGAAAGAGTCCTTTGCTGTTTTGGAAGTTATTTCAGACTGACTGAAAAAAAAAAAAAGTGTCAATCCTCAAAAATAAAGCCAAACTTTTCTTAGGAATAAATATCCAAAATTCTAAATGGGAGAAAAACTAGTTTATTCCTACCTTGAAAGAATCCTGTCCCTAACAGCAATTCTATTTCAAGACATTAGCTTAAAGCAAGATTAAGATAACTTTCACTGTATGTACTCAAATGTTACTAGTGACAACTAAATTACTCCTTCAATTCTAACAGTCTCATTTACCACTTCTACTGTTGATATGTAAATGTTTTATTGATAAATACAATTTATTGTGTGCTTTCATGAAATAGCATTATATCTGGCAGCAAAATTTCCATTGGTTTTAGACTTTATAAGTATGAAATCAAACAGATGATATATAACTTTAATTCTTTTAAAAATTTGCTGTTACCAATACATGCATTTTTCTTTCCCATTTTGTTTCCAAAGATTGTAAACGTAGTTAAAATATTGGCCATACTGGATCAGATTCTTCTCATCTAATAACTTGTCCAGAGAGTTGCCAGCAGAGTATACCAATAGAAAGTATAAAAACTGGGCAAGCATGAACTGATACTTTTCCACAATACTCTCCCAGTCTTTCGCAATTTACTGCTTGATGAATTCTTGAGCCAGATGTGCTGTTTTTATATTAATAATCTGTAATGCATTTTTGTTCCATTAATTTATTCAAAAACTCCCTGACTCTATGGAAAAATTTTAACAGCCACAGCATCCTGAAATTTCGCATCTTAACTATTCATTGTGAAGAAACATCTGTTTTTAACATGCCACTTGTTAAATTTCATTTTCACTGTCTACAAGAACTGAGAGGTAGACAGCAAAAAGCTTTCCTATTTACTCTCTCCATTACACTTGTGATTTTAGAGATTTCTATCATATCACCTTTTACAGGTGATCACCCTTCTGTCATAGCAATCTGTTTACAGGTTGCTCTTTTACAGATTGATTAACCCTAATTCTTAAGGAATCAATTCTGTGCAACTTTTAGGATCCTTTCTGCTTTTTCTGATCCAATGCTGCCAGAGCCTTTCTGAGTTAGGAGACGAGGAGCTGTGTACAACATGCAAAATGCATGGATTTACATGGTGGTGGCATGGTCTCTATTCTTTTAACATTTGATTTACTTTTTGGACTGGTACCAAGGACTAAGCTGATTTTCTTCAGAGTTTTTATTATAACCACAAGGTCTTGTTCCTGAGTGGTAATAATTAAGAGAATAATTTTCTATATAAATTTAGGACCCTTTTTTCCCCCAACCATGTGAATCCTTCACCTTTAGCTATATTGAGTTTCATATGCTATTTACCATTCATTCTCATAAAATTCTTTTGCACTTGACACTGTGTTTGTAGTATTGTCTAGAGACTATCATCTCACTACTCATCAGCTTTTCCGGATCATTTATCCTCACATTAAACAGCAGAGGTCCTAGCACTGATCTAGCTGGGATTCTATCAGCAACCTTCAACTACTATGAAAACTGTCTCTTTACTCCTACCCACTTCCTATCTTTTAACCACCAACTTCTGCATGCAAAGGACCCTCCCTCTTTCCCAAAGCTGTTTGGACTCTTTAAGACTTCTAAGCAAGGGATCATGTGAAATACCCTTTGAAAATCCAAGCAGATTATATATCAAATGCATTTTCCCTGCTAACTTCTTTGAAGAATTTCAGTAAGTTGTGAGACCAGACTTTCCCTTACAATGCTATGTTGACTGTTCCTTGGGACATCACATTTATCCTGTGTCTGCTAATTTGGTCTGTTATTACATCATTTCTACTAATATTCCAGGAACAGGCATCTGACTTACGCATCTGCTGCTCCACAAGCCTGTCTTGGAATCTTTTAAAAACTGCACCATGTTAACTCACCTGCAGTAATTTGGCACCAAGTTAGCTCTTAAGAGAGAGGTTACACACGACAGAACACAGGTTTTTTTGTACAGTTTTAATTATCAAAAAGTGTACTGAAGAAAACCATATTCACACTGAGAAAAATAACCTGAAACAGAGTCTCCACAGCTTTTCCGCAAGATTCAACACAAATTGACAGTTCTGAGATCAGACCTAAAAAAATAGGCCCTGGCTCTCATCACCAAGTAAGTACATCTCACTTTGGCAAAAAATATTTAATAAAGGGATGGTGTCTATGCTAATGTCCTTTTATGTTGCTTGATTCAGCCACAATGCAGGAAATCTGTAAAGCACATCTAGAATATTCTTGAGACCTTTTTTTACATTGAGATGGAGAAATGATAGTCTGTCTTTTAAGAACATTGAATTATTTTAGATTTCCCTCCCCATTTTCTCATGAAAGACCTCTCTCACTGAGAGATGCTGAATTATCAAGGAAAGATTGTAGTCAGGCGCTACAGAAGAAAGAGGAAAGCATAAGCAGTCTTGTGTGTTTTTTCTCCTACTCTGGTAACGTTCCTAGTATCACATACACAGACCTTGCTTTTCCTTACTCCTCTACTTCATAGCAACAACAAATAAAAGGGAGTTTGCAAAAAAATTGCCCCTCTCCCCACAATTTCCCTGTTCCCATGCTCTCCTGTAGTCAGGAAACCTTGTCACTTTCTATTACCATTCTTCTCCACTTTACATTTGCTGGGGAAGAACAAGGAGACACCTCCACACAAAAAACACTTGAATAGCCAAAGCATACCTGAAAAATTTCACTGGAGTCTTCCCAACACAAAGGAGAAAATTCCTCTATGCAGAAACAGATTTAAGCATTCAACACTAATTATATAGTCTAATATACCAGTCAGGAAATACTTTACTTTTTATGCTTTAGACCAGAACACTGCAGCCTAAAAAAGGGAAGCATTATAAAAAGATTTAGATTGTAATTTGACAGTTATGCTGGATCTCCGTATAACCAGATCATCTGAGGTACCAGATTTAAGCCTAATCAATATCAGGTTGCTAACGGTCATACAGTAATGCTTCCCTCCTGCCCCAGCAAAAGCCTTTGGCTTGGTATCCAGTAGCCAAGATCATCTCACGCCTTGTCCACTAATTAGCCTCTGTGTACTGCCCAAGTTTTTGCAGGAAGTTGGTGTTTTTTGGGTTTTTTTTGGCAGAAAGCTGCTGCCTTACCTCTTTTTACAGCCAGTTACTGTGTCAGCAAGAATATGTCCTGAAAAGCAGCCTTTACTAGACCTACGTACCCCTTGTTTCTCATACTGCTTGCCCATGAGCCCATCTAGTGTCAAAATATATAACGTGGATTTAACACAGCCTGGGCTGTGTTCATCATTGACTCTCTTCCTTCCACGTCTGATCCATACAGTTCCCAGGGACACAAGAAAAGAATGACTGACCATGCTGCAAACATAGCTAGTTCACCAGTGGATCCGGTACTTCTGGTTAGGCAAGGTGACTTTTAGGACCTCTGTGTCCCTTATTTGCTGCTCCATTAGACAGAGAGGTCCTGCAGAACAGAAAGATCCAGGTCATCCTCCTGACTCAGGAGGTGTCAGTGACACCATACAGGAGGTTTTTAGCCAGTGCTATTTCTGAACACTGCTCACAAAGTCACAGAGGACATCTGCACATGGGCTTTCCCCACCGTGGTGGTGCTGCTGTGACTAGGACACGCGTTCCGTTCCTGCTACCTCCATAGCTAGGCATGCCTCCTCACATAAGGGAAGACTTTTACTTCGATGTCTACCAAGCCTGGCTGCAAAGCAGTGACAGCAGATACCCAGCCAAAGACGGCACACAGCCACCTGAGACTAGGCTATCCAGCCCGCTTACGTAAAAGAGCAGGTTTGCCACTGTCAGTCAAGTCACCATGTCCCTCTTTCAGCTTCACAAGCCCATTCACTTTCCTCTACCATGACTGGTAAAGCTGTTCTTAAGCAGCCTGACCTATCACTAGGAAAAGTTCAATTATCAATCCAGCATTTGTTAGGTACTGGTAGAACTTGTATTTGGGTGCCTGAAAGTGAGACAGAAATCCACTGGGGTAAGGTCCAAAAATACAGAGTTTGTTAAAAGAAGAATCCCACTGCCAGTTTCATTGCACACATCTGCAGGAGCAAAAGCAAGCAGTGATAGATGAGACACAAGCTGGGGGAACCAGCTGTATTAGTTTCAGCAGCTCGGAGGGTTGTGATGTGCAGGAATCCCTTGGTGACTGCTTTAAGAAAAACCTGCTCCAGTGCCAATGTAACACACAGGCACTTATTTAAGAATAGTTCTTTCTGCTTGTAAAGTAAAAGGCACCAGAAAAGACCACTTCCCCCCACCCCACCCCACCCCCCCAAGAAAAAAAACCCAAACCCAAGTGCATTTCCTTTTCCCCTACACTTTTTGTTCCTGTCTTGGGTTGTTCTCCCCCAAGTCCAGTTCCCTGTTATCACTGCCCAGATCAGTGTGTGACCTCTACCAGACTTTCCTGAAAGCTTCAGAAATTATAAAGTCATTTTTATAGTTATGAAACATGCACTTAGCAAACTGGAAATCTGCCTCTTATCTTTTTATGATGCTAATGTTGTTTGAGAAACTTAGACTGTAGTTTCTAAAGTGGTTCTAATTGACACCAGAGCTGATCCTGCCCTTTCTGTTTCTGATCCACCCCTCCCATTTACCCATATTCCTGCACTTTCCCCTGTTTTGTACTGGCACATGCCTTTGTGAATGCAGAGAAGCCGAACAGCTGTTACTCACATAAGTTCGCTCTTTTGGGTTTTATTCCTGGATGTTGATGGTCCAAACGGCCAGGGCATAGCAGCAGTGATATGGAGGCAGGATTATTTGTACCAGTGCATACTGTAAAGAGTGGAAATACTTTCAAAACAGTGTTTGTTCAAACTGAAGTGCAGACAGAAGCAAAAACACCAGCAATGTGCAAACTGTGCAAAGCCCACAGTTGTTTGTGGAGGCAAGGCAGGAGTACACCAGCACCTCTGTGTTAAAGTCAGAACAGTTTTCAGGAAATTTCTCTTGAAGCCCAGCATTTTTTTCAATCAGCTACAACTCTGATAGTGGCAGTGCATTCAGAAGGGGATGGTGGATGGAGCATGGACTGGAGGATGTATCTGGGTGGAGTGGGAGACTGCAGATACAGAGCAGGCATCACCACACCAGAGGCAGCACTGGCTGCTGTAGGCTATACCCAAGCTTGCAAGTACCCATGGTGAGCAGTATACAAAGGAGCATAAAACTATACCAGGATGCAAACTTCCAATGAATAACTGATACAGAAACTTCACCCTCACCCTTTCAAAAAATGTCAGCAGAACTGGTGCTTCTGGGTGTCTGGATCCAGTTTTAATCTCACTATGCAAAAAACCAGATGATTGTTAATAGCAGCAGCAGATGCTACTCCAGTGCCTGGTGCTAGGTACGCAAGACCTAGGTGGAAAGTCAACTAAAATAACTGTCCAACAGGCAGTGAAAGCACACAGCTGAGCTTGCATTTACTAGAGGGCAAAGACATCCAAGCTCTGCTACCCTAGCAGTCAAAGAGCAGGAGTGGGGCAAGAAGGTACTGGTGAAAGGTGTTTGGTTTATGGAAAGGTGTTAGCTGCAGGAGGCTCAGCAGGACTCTGGTGAGAACAAACTCTACTAACTTGGCACAAAGCTTTTTGAACAAACACAGTCGGGGCGGGGAAGGGGGCAGAAAATATGACTAATGTAGTCCCTATCCACTTGCACTTTGGGAAAGGGTAATGTTTAACAACAGACAGTCATCCCTTCCTTTCCTCCTATATCACATATCCTGTTGCGTCATATTTTGTAATAGACTTAAAACTTGCTGGGGAACAATCCATGGACCAGATTTTCAACTGCTGGTAGATATGTAGAAACAACAATACTTTATCAATAGGGTTGAGGTATTCATTAGAGGATTTAACTCTTAAGGTCTTCCGAAAATTTCAACAGGCACAAATAGCTTTAAAAATCTGCCCTGGTGTCAACCTATGTACTTGTATAACATCCTGCATAGGAAGAAGCATGTTCTAATTGCATTAAATTACTCTTCAGAAGAGTCAGAAGGGGGAAAAGAGCAAGAGACAAGAAGTGAGCGAAATGGAACAATATTTGTATTACAGTAAAAGAAGCAAGCACCTAAAGGCTTAAAGAACAGCCATGACTAACAATATACAATAACAAAAAATATAACTCTATAAAAAGATGAAATAAATGTAAAAGACTCCCTTTTCAAATGGTGGTTTGTATGAAAACGTATCATATTGCAGCAGAAGGGCGTGAGGCTGGAATGTTCCAGAAATCAGGGATGCTGGAACCACCTACTCTAAAAGGCATATAATTCACCTATGCCCATTTTCAGGATGTAATCAAGTGTCTGTGTAACAGGGAAATCTTATTTCCTTAATCAATTAGAACTGTATTAAACTGTATTAAAAAAAAAACAAACAAAACCTTGCATTTTACAGCCTCATGTCCCATTGAATCCATTTTGAAAACAGATACTGCTCTCAGGTCTTCAATCCCACGTGGACAAATTTTAAAGTCACTTCCATTTTTAAGAATGCAACACATTTAAACACAAAGAGAAATGGTTCTTTATCAGAAGCACCCCCAAGTGTAGGGAATCGGGGCCAGAACATACAATTACAATCAGAACATTTCTTGGGTGCCCTTGGTTACAGCTGTTTGGATACATCAGCTGGGTGGGCAGCCTGGAAAGGACGACGGGAATCAGACAGAGTAAGCAGACCCAGGCAGTACTGGGGAAAATAAAGTATACAATAGCTAAAGCAAGGCGTGATTAGGGTGGACTGACTGTAGGAATGTGAAAGGATTTATTTTCACAGTAAGCTGTGGGTAGACTAGTTTGGGAATATTTTTTTGTTCAAAGTTCATACTGAGGTTTTAAGTTTCAAAAAGAAACTTTTTTGAACAACTCCATTTAGCAGTAACCCAGTCTGCTTTGATCTGCATGTCATCATTGCTTTGAAGGAGCTAAAACATGCTGAAGACACCCAGAAAATACTGTCTGGTTTTGCTAGAAATTGCATAATTCATACAGAAGTTATTCCCAGGAAACACATGATTTTGGGGTTTAGGATTTCTTCCCTCGCACTCATGAGTAGATGCTAAAATTGAGAACCTTTGTATATTTGCAAAATAATTAAGAACATAGTTATTAGTAACTCCTTATGGCTACCCTGATGCCACAACCTACAAAACTGAAGTTAATTCCATATACTTTTAAGATTTGTGACTAATTTAGGAGAAACTTGGCTCATTCTCTTCTTAGAAAACGTACGAATCGCTAAACCAGAAGTGTGTGTGTGGGGGGGGGAGTAAAAAAAAATTAACTGATCGCCTTCTTAAAGATTGATTTTAAAACTCTGGTTCTTCATACTGATTCCTCACTCATTGTATATATAACAGGAATATATGCAGAAAAAAAAATCAGCAGGATTTCTGAATTGAGCTCAGTGAGACTGAACTTAAAAGGTATTTCTGTTAAATAAAGACCAAATCGATAGGCACTTTACATTGCCTTTACAGTAAAATTATGTGACTGTTCTATTCAGGTTTGCTTATTTTACATTGTAATAACATCCAGAGTAACAAAGAGACCAAAACCTCCAAATTGTCTCTTTTTAGTTAAACATTACAACAAAGTATTTTATATTAGAACATGCTGCCTAACTCTCTCTCTAGACAAATTAATTTAGCTTTCTATTCCTTTATTAAGTAAGTATAAACCTCGAGCAGCCTGCTTATGAGAAAGTATGGATTTATGAATTTAAAAAAAAAAAAACAAACAACAAACCAAACCAAAACCCCCCAACCTCAACAAACAAATAAAACCAGAGTAAGCCTGTATTCCAATTACAATTATACATTTATTTCATTACCTGAAAGGATGCACAAGGAATCAGGCTACTTCTGCATAGCAGGAAAAATTTTTAAAGTCATAGTACAGAAAAAAACCCCAACATTATTTAAAAATACAAAACTCTGGAAAAAGATACCTCATTCAGGACTGGTATATTTCATTACAGACATGATATCCAAAGCACTAATCACTTCAAATCTTTGACTATGCAGCAATCAGGTTAAAAAACAGGGTTTGAGCCATATAGTAGAATTTACATAAGGAAATCATATGGTTCTCTTCTACGAAGCTCCACAGTCCTCCGGGCCACGTGCTTCAGCTGGGCCAGGACCAGTTGTATGCAGAGGAGGGAGAAAACGGTTGGTTGTGCAATCACATCATCCCATATGGAGCAAGCACTTATTTACATTGGAATGAACCTCTGGAGGTCAACTGCTTCAATCCTCTACCCAGGGCAATCTTCAAAATCTGTTCAAGGCTGTTCTCAATTAAGTTCAGAGTATCTCCAAGGATGGAGATCCCACAGCCTCTGGGCAACTTGTCCCAGCATTTGACCACCCTCATGGTGTAAATCTTTTCCTAATGTCGAATTGAAACATCCTTCGCTAGAACTTTTTCTGTTGCCCCTAGCCCTGTCACCCAGCTCCTCCAGGAAAAGTCTGGTTCTGTCTTCTCCGTATCCTCCCATTAATTGAAAACAAGATCCACACCCTAGTCTTCTCTGAACACTGAGGACATCCAGCTCTTCCAGCTTCTCTTTTCACATTGTATGCTCCTGCCCCCTCATTATCTTGGCAGTCTTCCTCTAGACCTGCTCCAGTATGTTAGCATCTCTCCTATACTGGGGAGCACAAAACTAGACATTGTTTCAGATGCAGTCACACAAATGCCAAGCAGAAAGAAATAATAATGTCTCTCAGCTACTGGCTTCATTCTTGCTAAGTAAAGGCACGCTGCTGACTCACATTCAGCTTGGTGTCCACCAGGAAAGCGATGTCATTTGCTGCAATGTCGCTTTCTAGCCACCAGTTCCCAGCCTGTACTACTCTGTATGGTTATTCTGTTTCAAGTTTTCAGACTCTTTGTTGAACACCACAGGGTTCTAATCAGCCCTTTTCTCCAGCCTGCTGAGGTCCCTCAGAAGAGCAGCCCTGCCCTCCAGCACACACAATTTGGTGTCACCCACAAGCTTGCTGATGGTACTTTCCATTACCTCATCCAGGTAGTTAATGAAGATTATAAATGCAAAACTGCACTATTAAATCTTACTGAATACTAATTATCATGTCCTGAAAAGGATAAAGGACTTCCAAGTAGTTTAATTTTAACTAATTAACAGGTTGGTAAATGGGACATTACAAACAACTTGTATTTCAATATACAAGCCACCAAAGAAAGCCTCTTCAGTATTTTTTTTTTAATGGGCAGTTTGCACTTGGTGACTCATTGCAATAGCTCCAATGAAAGATTTCTCTCCAACACATCCTTCTAAATATGGAGAACTACATAAAGTATCTGTGTCAGTGACTCTGAACAAGTCAGGGAAAAGGGCCTAAATTAAAAGCCATTGTATATTTTTACTGCGATAAGCTACAGAGCTGTTAGTAATGTCTGGGTACTGCAGGCTGTGTACCTCCATAAACAACCTTTCAAAGAACGCAAGCAACTGGAGTTCTTTCTTAAAGAACAAATGCTTTATCTTAGAATTGTATATAACCCATAATGCTGCACAGGCCTATATTATTTAGTATTACAATTTTGTAGTAGAACCGTTTCTAGAGAATAAATGTGTCGGATCATTGCTGAAGAACCACATGTTCTGCTATCATGGTCTAATATATAGCTGTGTCTCAAAATCTGAACTTTAAAATATCAAAATCCTCACCTTATGGGTACAGAGGTAACTTCAACTCTTTAGCAAATGTGAATGAAACTGCATCAGCCAATAAGTTCTTTAAACTTAAAACATATAAACTGCTTTATTAGCACAGATGGAACTTTGGTCTTCACAGTTTGGTAGCTACACACTCTTGCAGTTTCTTCAAGACTGATTAAATTCACCATTTTGGTAGACGAACAAGAAATTTTCTGGGCTCTACTCTACCAGGACATTTCTACATGTCTATCTGTAGTCTTTCAACATAATAGAAAGTTTACTGAGATTGATACATTTGCTGTACCCCAGCTGCTTAGAGATCTAGAACACAGCAGAGCCACCTGAATTTTAAAAAAATCCTAACAAAGTAAAGTAGCAATTCTGCAAGTGATTTACACAGGCAAGGCAACAAGAAAAAGAACATTTCAGAGGAAAATTCTGTTGCAACAGCATTTACAGGTTGCAACTGCTGAAAATTAGTCCTGATGTGCATCCAGCCTTGCATATATTACCTTTTATTTTTATATTCTACACACATAGTAGCTAATAAAAATACAAAGAAAAATACACAACTGCATACCACAGCAGTACAGTAACAATTGAACCCTTAGTGCAGAGAAGAGTTCAATAGTAAATTGCAACAGCCCTAAAATTGCTATTCTTAAGCCTATGATAAATTTTAATAGAACCAGTATTTAATATAATGGTAGTGTAAAAACATCACAAGTATATATTATGATCTTTTCTCATAATTTTTCAGCTATTTCTCCAAAGGCTGGTTCATAACAAGAAATACTTCAATTATCATTATCATCATTATCAGTGCTTCATCTGTGCATCCTAAAAAAATACACTCTTGCTTTTTAATACAGTAAGATTTTGAGTTTCTCCACAACAGCTTTGATAGAAATATACCCTTTTTAACTTTGCCTTCAAAATTCCTATTAGAAATCCATTTGAAATTAAAAGGGGGGGGATTGCTACCCCAATTAACATCTGTGAAAGCTGCCTGAAGAGACCTTAAGTGGACTGTAAACACAGCTCTAATAAATATAATACAATTTTCTCCACTAAGTTATTTCATTTGTAGTAATTTACAATCAGAACCAAAACCAGCTGCACGCAAACAGGACATGATGTTCCTACAGTCACTTAAAGTACCCACTATAAGAACGAGCAGGGCCTGTTTTTAAAGCAGAATTATATTTATAAACTAGAAAAATCTGATTATTTTCTATGCTAAATTCCAAGAAGAGTGGGGCAGAGAATCAGTTTCCAAATTATGTTTACATTTAACTGCAATTGCACACAGAGTATATAAAACAGTCAAGAAATATACCATTAGTATATACATAATTAGCATTATACACGTTCACTTTAAGTGTATTTTCCCAGAAGTAGCTTTGAAACCTCCAAAGCTGTATCTTCCCCCAAGTCATCTTTCATTAAAAAAAAAAAAAAAAGCAGGGGGGGGAAGAGAGAGATCACCAACACTCCTATAGCACATTTTTCAAAAGTCAGTGTTTTAACTGCTTAAGACAATTACCACAGAATTAATCTGCGTAAGGACTTTCACAATTAGCCACAATCATCCCTTTGCCATTTTTCAAATAAGTTATCTCACAGTTACCCCAGCTGACATCATCTATTAGAGTCTAAGTCAAACCAAGTCAAAACAAAATTATGTTTTCCTCTCTATAACCTTTAATTCTACATGAATTACAGTTAAATCTTAATTCAGGTTGGTATTCACATAAACACTTGCCCACTTGACTTAATTTTCCCTTGATTTATCTTACTCCTTGCTCGTGCTTTGCTTCAGAGCCTATGCAAGACTATACGTCTCCTTTTTATGTTTTCATCTGCCAAGAACTGTTTAGAATTTCAATTTGCACAGAAGTGCCAAATCATTGACGGTAGTCAACCCCCCTCCAAACACAACAGTGCGTCTGAAAAGGTATCACCCATCCAATTAACTTCATGAGACAGAGGCATCAGGTAGAGTATAACACAGCGTACCAGCCATTATCACAGCAGATGATGTTGAAGACAATCCTGACTCCATCAATTGTTCCGCAAGAGCAGATCAAAGCTACAAGCCATTCACATTGTCAACAGAAGAAACAAACTTTTGCTTCAAGACATACAAGACAACAATGAAACACAAAACAATAATCAGAAAAATAAAGGGGAAAGGATAGAAAGAAAAGCAAGAAAAATAAGAACAAATATTCAGAAGCAAGAACATGATATAAACAAACAGAGGGGAAAGACCAACACAACACTTAGAACAGCTACTACAAGATATGGCAGAGACACTGTATAGAAGAGAAGTAACACAAACCTTAATAGTTAGCGGCCATCATGGTTCAAGGATATAAACAAAGTTCTTATCAGTAAGTCACACTTTTGTTAACTTGTATAAATGGAAAAGGATTTAAATGCATCAGATTTAAAGACACTACATAAAGAAGAAAAAAATCTGCCTCCATGAAATGTTTTTAGTACCTTAAATTAATCCAGAATTTGAAAACAAGCAATGGACCTTTTCTTTAATAAGCATTTATTATCTTCCTACCTCTGATAATGACTCCTGAACCCCCCCCCCCCATTTAAATATAAGAACTTACTCCAGATTATAGAAAAATGGCTCAAAATTACAAACATTTCTCAAAGTTTATGTAGGAGGTGTAAATCACAAGTGGTGCTTTATATAAATCACAAGTGGTGATTTACTTTCTTGCTTAATAGAGAGAATAACCTACAACCAATTGGTCTCTTCAATAGCAAAACAACTCTTTCTAGGTTCTTTTGGTTTTCAAAGCCCATTGTCCAGTTACTAGAAGTCAAGGTTCTTAAACCGAGTTGTACTGTACACAGTCTTGCAGATGGTCCAGAAATCGATCATTTTGGATCTTTTCCTCTAAACTCTGCTTTGTTTCAGAATGTTAAAGTGAGAGATGGTTATGCATTTGCACTTGACTGTCAACTGTAAATATAAATGGAATAGGTCAGATCATTCCAGCAAACTTAAGGATTCACTCAAAAACCACAGTGACTTGGAAATGCTTAGACTGTATTTTTGACCACAGCCTTTATTATAAAGCAAGGACTAAGTGGTTCACAGCATTTTAAAAATACTGCTTTAAAATGAATATACACTGTTTGGCTACCACATGACAGTCTTTATTCCAAGGAACTTGGTGACTGCAGTATTTCCAAAAGTCTTTTTGGATTATTTACTCATATGCTTCTGGGGTGCTGTTTTCACAATAAAAGCATATGTCAAAATTGAATAGCTATTTTTTGTTGTTGTTATTTTTGTCGGAGAGAAAAGGAAAACCTAAATGCAGCAAAGAGGTATACAGAAGTAGCAGCCAATAACTGAGTTTCTACTTCCTGGAATACTATATAGCATGGCAGACCACACCACAGAAGTTCTTCAGGTACATCAAGATGATAAGCACAAGCCACCAGGAAACTCCCTTAAGTAGGGAAAATCCCCAAGAGATTAAATAAAAAGTTTTCTCCAACATAGAAGCCTGTACATAAGAACTATTTTATATGTTATTAATAATACACAGCCTCAGTTGTCATGATGTAATATTTAAACTAGACTAACTTATTGCCAAAGAACAACATTACTATACTGCAGGCTGTGTGCAAACATTGATTCCTAGGTGCAAGTTTATGCACCTACATAAAACTTACTTTTAGGGAATTCATTTTGGCCCCTTGTCTTCCTTGTCAGCACAGAACTGAAGAAGAAAAGTTACAAGAGGAACTCTACAGACAACACTGTGGCACAGCTGCTCCGTAAAGCCACCCCAGCCAGGAAGGATCCCAGGCATTCAGCAGAGAGGCCCTCCTATTTCCCTGCAGTAATCCATTTACAACCTTTTACCGTATTTTTACTGCAATTATCCTTCAACAGTCAGGTTCAGAATTTATGTACTTTAAAATACAAATCAAAGCAAAACCACTAAATGAAAATATCTCTTAGAAACTCCAACAAAACCCCTTAAAGAAAATTCAAGGATACTAGCAGTATTACAAATTAGCTTTAGGTCAAAAGAAGTGTTTGTCTTATCTAAAAACACAGTGATTCTCTTGTTTGGAAAACCGGAAAGTTGAGGACACGCATAAATGTGAATTTGAAATGTTAATCTATATGATATACGAGATGTTTGTGACTTCTGAAAATTACTTTCAACTACTAAAAACAGGAATACGGGAAGAGGATCAGAGAAATAACAAGGACTCCCTCAGACCACCTCTGCACAACAGTAAGAGAAAACCCTAGCTGATTTTACACAGACACCTATTATATTTCTTTTTCTTTTCACAGTACAAGATAAGGTATATGAAACTAAAAACAAAGAAGCAGAAAGTAAGGACTGTACAGTTAACAAAGCATGGAGGGTAAAGGAAATTCAGAAAACATTTAAAAAAAAAAAAAGACAACAAAGCAAATGGCCAGTATCTATTTTTCTCCAAAGTGATTTTTGGACTAAAAAACTGAAGATATTCTGCTATTGCTACACTTATTTGTACAGCACTCCTCTTTGAGTATTTTTGAGATGAGACTGATAAATAGATACACATATACATATAAAAACATAAATCAAGACAGTCTGGAAAGCAAAACATACTATTTCACTGATACTAGAACAGACAATCTAATATTCCTCGGAGGGAAAAAAAAAAAAAATCACAGAATGGTTTGGGTTGGAAGGGACCTTTAAAGATCATCATGTCCAACCCACCTACCATGGGCAAGGACATCTTTCACTAGATCACGTTGCTCAAAGACCCATCTGACCTGACCTTGAACACTTCCAATGATGGGGCATTCACAGCTTCTCTGAGCAACCTGTTCCAGGGTCTCACCAGCCTCATCGTAAAAAACGTCTTCCTTATATCCATATCCAATCTAAATCGAAAACCGTTGCCCCTTGCCTTGTGACTACAGGCCTTGGTAAAAAAAAATATCTCTCTGTCTTTCTTAAAAGCCCCCTTTATATACTGAAAAGCCACAGGGTCTCCCTGGAGCCTTCTCTACTCCAGGCTGAACAACCCCAACCCTCTCAGCCTTTCTTCACCAGAGGTGTTCCACCCCTCTGACCATTTTCGTGGCCTTCCTCTGGACCCTCTCTAACAGGTCCATATCTTTCCTGTACTGGGGACCCCAGAGCTAGAGGCAGTACTCTGGGGGGGCCTCATGAGAGTGGAGTAGAAGGGGAGAATCACCTCTCTTGACCTGCTGGCCACACTTCTTTGTATGCGGCCCAGGATATTGTCGGCATTCTGGGCTGCGAGTGCACATTGCTGGCTCATGTCCAATTTTTTATCTACCAGTATCCTGAAGTCCTTCTCCACAGGGTTGCTCTCAATCCATTCATCCCCCACTCTGTACTGATACTGGGGATTGCCCTGGCCCAGGTGGAAGACCTTGTGCTTGACCTTCCACAATGGCAAACAAAGACTATTTTTCTGGTTCCACTTTAAATCTGGAAGACATTTAGAGGTTCTGAAAAAAAAAAGTTTTTAAACATCAGGTAGACTTCTCCGTCTTGAACTTTTAATGTAATATAGTCTTGCAGGAAATATCCTCTTCTCCTGAAATTTACACTTACGTGTCACTTCAAAAATGCTCCATGGGAAAATATGTGGCATGTATTTTGGGAGAGGGGAGGGAAAGCAGTAAGAGTCTTGTCTGATGATGATGGTGTTGAAAACACAACTTTCCCTGTCATTTTGAACATTTCAGAATTTCCACAGGGCTGCTTTTCAAGCAAAACAGGTCTCTCTTTGCTATGTATCATTATCAATTATGCAAATGCAGTAATGTGATTAGAAACATAACTGGTTCAGCATACACATGTGTAACCTCCAGCTTCTCAATTTTCTTTCTTACTGGCATGAGTCACCTTAGCAAAGGCAACAAAATTTCAACAGTGACAACAACAGAGAGCAACTTCAAGTTTTCAGATTCCAAGGTGAATTTAATTAACTAGTCAGGTAACAGTAACTACGTGACATCTCAACAACAAAGCTAAAACAAAACAAAAAACGATCCCAAAAACCACACATACAGAAAACAACAAAAAGACCCCTTAAAGAAACAACTAAAATAAAACAAAAACCCTAAAAAAAAAAAAAAACAACCAAAAAACCCACAAAAAAACCCCACAAAAAACCAAAGAAAAAAAACCCCACCACAAGCCCTGTTAGCCAAACTGGTTAACAATTAATAAACAAAGCTCTATTACTGAAACAAAAAGCACTGTAGTGCTAATCGATCACACCAGAGGTGTCACAGACCAGTGGGTGAGAAACTGCTCAGGACAGATTAAATCAGCCATAGCGTTAACAAGGACTTCTATAGCGAACAAAGACACAATGATATTTTCTAAAACCATTTTTTTATAGTTTTTCCATTGAACGAAAGCTGACAGCTGTAGAAGGCACTCCCTTTTAAATTTTCATGTTTAGTTTCCTGTGGTTTTCTGGAGTGTGTATACCTGACATGAACATATAACAAACATATGTGTAAACTTCCACACAATATAAAACTATGTCTAGGAAACTCCATGTTCATTCAATAAGCCTAATCATGTACTTACATATTTACATACCTAGATGTGTATGGCACAAGTAAAAATTAAAGGGACTGCGTAAAACTTACTTGCTTAATTTTTGTCTTTTGTCTACTGATATTATTATAGTAGTGCCACTGTTGGGGTTGTTTTTTCTTTAATTTTCATTCATAATATTCTGCTGATGCATATATATATATATATGCAATGTGTGAAGACTGGGCACCACCAACATTGTTTAGCTTTTTAGTAGATTTCTACTAATATTTTTATTCAGGAATAATACATTGTATTTTTAAAATATTTCATTATTTTGTTTAAGGACTAAACTAAAATTTGTTAAAGAAGGAATTGCTTTAGTACAGGACCACAGAAAGTCTTGGAATTAAAGTTTCCAGAAGCTTCTTCTGTAATTTGGTCTCGTATTTGTAAGGCCAGACATTTACTCTTTGCATATCCAGGAAAAAAAAAAATTACTATAAATTCTACCACTTCACTTCTGTGTAGATACCTCAACTAAATAAGCCACATGTTGTTAGAAGTTGAAAAATGCTGTTGCTTTCCATATGACTAAAGCCTTTTTTTTTTCCCCCAAGGAAGAAGAGTATTTTCCCCCTGTACCCAAGAGAAATTAAAGAGAAATTAATCCACCATGCTTCGTATTGAAAATCAAAGAGATGAAAGTAAGGATAAAACACCCATAAGCTTAAGGAAGACACAGTCTCTTCTCATTGCTAACCTCTACAGCTAATAATTCTCTCAAAGGCGGTCTCTCTTTTTCAGGAATGTACTTAAATTACAGTACACCTACTGGTGTTATGTCTACAACTAAAACTCCATTTCTGGAACTGGTGAGCACAGAAATGCACTCAAAAGAAAAAGCGAAATCGACGACGGTTAAGAACGATGGAGGGGTCTATGCAAACAACTTAAGCTGGGGTATTAGTGCACAGCGTGTTTTTGTGGCTCCACACTTCCTGTGCATGCTATTTGAACTGTAAATAAAAGAGAGATCGAGCAGTCACGAATTATCAAGGTGGTTCTTCGTTTTTAGGAGCTGCCCGATTTCCAGTACGTGTTTAGACATGCCTGGGAGAGCGATGCTGCTACTTACATAAAACTGTTACAGTATCAAGACTCAGATTTTTCCTCTGAGAAAAAAAAAATAAAATAAAACACGAGATTGTGAGCGTCCGATTTCGTTTAAGAAAGACTGTTTCGGACGGCGTTACCCAGCCTGGAAGCAAGGCTACGCTGCCACAGCTCACCCAGCGCCACGTTTCCCACTCCGGCCGCTCACACTTTTCCCCTTTTGCCTTCAAGGCAGGATTTCCAGGCTACGAACACGGCGGGCATGTGCTCGACAGCGGCCGCTGGCTGAAGCCGGGCAGCTCCAAACTTTCCGGCGCTCCCGGCCGAGGGAGCCCCGGGGCTGCTGCCGCCGAGCCCCCCCCGCCGCCACCACCACCTCGGGGCGCGGCGCCTGGCGAGACCCTGCGCCGGCGGCGGCCTCCCTCCGCTCCACGAACAGCCCAGCCCGGCGGCCCGCCGCCTCCCGCCATTACGCTTCCCCACAGCCCCCTGCCCACCGGGGCCCGTGCCCACAGCGGCGGCGCCCGGGGACGGGCCAGCCTCGCTAATCCGCGGCTCGTTTACCTCCGCCCGCCGGCGCGGCTCTCGCCTCCTCCGCCCCGCCCCGCCCCGCTCCCCTCGCCCGCCGGCGGTGCCGAGGAGCCCCCGCAGCCGGCGCCCGGCCCGGCCCGCCCCACCCGCGATGCGACGGGCTGCCGACGCCCAGATGTGGAAGGTCTCCCGGCTGCGCCCGCGGCCGGGCTGGACTCGCCTCGCCCCCCCGCAGCCCCGCGGACCCCGCCCGAGCCTCCCCCGGCGGCGCCGGGACCGCCGCGGGGCACTCACCGGCTCCTCACAGCGGCTCTCCCCGGCCCTTCCCGGCGCCTCCGCGCCCGCCGCCCAGCGCCTCCATTTGCTCGGCCGCCGCTCCTCTCTCCCTCTCCCCCGCTCCGCTCCGCTCCGGCGCCCTCTGGAGTGCCCGCTCCGCCGGGGCCGTCGCTCGGCGGCTGAGGCGGTGGGCAGTGCCCGCCCGGCGGCGAGGCTCCCTCCCGCGCAGGGCGTTGCGGCTGCTGCCGTCTCGCTGCCCCTTTGTTCGGCGGCGGCGCTGACAGCTGCCGGCGGCGCTCCCCGGGCCCGGCCGGCCGCTTCCCCTCAGCGCCTCCCCGCCTGCCGGCAGCGCCTCATGCTCCCGGCCCGGCCCGCAGCGCGGTCTCTCTCCCTCCTTCTCCGCCCGCGGTCAACAACCGGCGGCAGCAGCAGCAGAAGTTCAGGCCGCCGACCCGGAAACTCATCGGCAGCCGAGGCCCGCGGCGCTCCGACGGGAAGCGGATCCGCCGAGCCGTAGGAGGGAGCGGGGCGGAGACGGGGCGGAGCGGGACGCGTCTCGGCCGCGGGGCCTGGGCGCCGGGCGCGGCGGGGGGATGCGGCGGGGGAGGCGACCGCCGGCGCCACCGAGGAAGGCAAGGGAGGGAGGGAGCGGGGCCGGGGCGCTGCCCCTCGCCCCGCTGGGGCGGTCCCGAGGGCGCGGGAGCCGTTGCCGCTCCGCGGCGGGAGCGCCCCTCGCCGGGGCCCGGCCGCGACCGGGAAAGTTGTGGGGGCGTTTCCCGGCCGTGAGGCGCGGGGCTGACTCCCGGCGGTCGTGCGCCGCTGTCGGCGGCCGGCTCCCTCCGGGGGCGGCGGTCCCGCCGTGCCGGGGCGAGGCAGCGCGGCGGGGGCGGCCGCCGCGGCTCCGTGTGCGGGGCCTCCCTCGCGGGGTGGCGCAGGCCGTGCGTCCCCGCGGGGCGGCGGGAGCCGCCCTCTGCCGCGTCCCGGCGGGTCCCGGCTGCTGCGGCGGGGCGGGAGGCGGGCAGGGCCGGCGCGGGGGGAGCCCGCTGAGGCGTGTTCTCTGGACCTGCGTCCGCTGGGACCGGGACGCGGTGCTGGCACCTGGGTTTGGTTAGGGTCCGTTCGCTGGGGGCGCCTTTGGAAGCGGGTCGTCGTTATCGTCACACCCTTCTTCATCCTCCGGTTTTGTTTTCCCGGGGTCACGTCGCAGCCCTCGGGGCTGTCTGTTTCCCAGACGTCCTCACCCCGCTCTGGATTTAGTGCAGAGCACTGGCGGGGGAGCTCACCCGCTGCTGGTTCACCTGGCCATCACCTGCCGCCCAGGTGGCCCGGCCCTGCTCCTGCAGGTTCCCTCCACACAAGCCCGTGACCCAAACCCAGTATATCCCAGTACCTGTAAGGAAACCGAGGGAGCATGCCTTTCCCGGCTGCCCGTAAGGGGTGGCTGTTTCTTGTTCCTTTCAAAACTCTTGATATCCCAAAGCATGAGCTCCCACAAGTCAGCACATTGCTTATTTAATGTTTCTAGATGCTGCTGTAATGCAGATCAATAGATGTTTCAGATATTACTGTTCAAGTACCACCGTTAAATCATCTAACTAAGGTATTTATCTTAACTGAAGGTGAAAATGTGCATGCTGTTATTTATTTGGCATTTTTTCAATATGTTTTCAGGTAGTCTGATCCCAGCAAAAATACTGGACGAAGGGCTTGGGAATCTGAAGATCTCTGTTTCTCCTAGAAGAGGTGAGGAGGCTAGAAACAGTAAAGTTAAAATCTTTGTGGAGGGATTAATATGCAAAAAGCATGTGGTTACTGATGATATGCAATGAAAGGGGGTTCATTTGCAGATGAAGAAAATGATCAGCTGGAATCTGCTAATGACCAGACATGACCTTCTTTCTCAAATCTGATATGTGAAGTGATTTAGCCTTAGGAGGTTTTCCCTGTCATTTTCATAAAATTTTATAAGAATTGTCACTTCAGGTTAAACAGAAGTGTAAGCAAAGTTTTATCTTAAATCTAAAAACCTCTGTCTACTTTTTGCAAAAGCTGAAGATGTATTCCTTTCAGAAGCTCTGTGCTTGAATGTATTGGGCACCAGTTTGCAGCTCCACTGAAGTAAAACTAAGTAAATGAATCCATATAATCATTTATTTTTATCAGCTTTGTTACTTGGGCTGTAGGCAAGACTGTTCTACTTCCTACTGGGGGCAAGGGGAAGGAAAATCGGGTATTTTCTGGAAATCCCTGTGGAACTCATAGAAAAGCATTACTTTGTCAGAGCACATTTTATAAATCATAGTGCTTATCACTTTAGAATGGTTTTCTTTTTCAATTTCATATATTTTTGAGTCCTAAAATTCTTTGGCCTTTTGCCTGGCTTGTAAAATGGGGAAGGTAGTTACAAAGTGGAAAAAAAATATACATTGTTTTTATTTTAAAAGTGGGTTAGAGAACAAGATTATTTGTATTAAATATATGTGATGTAGGATTTTCCTCTTTCATGAAAAGGAAGCAGAGTTATATCAGCCATTGGTATTTCTCCAGCTAAAGAAAAATAAATGAATAATGCAAAGCATCAGTGGATGTAATTACTGCATCCTGAAGTTTAGTGTGCTGTTCATTTTTTTTTTTCTTTTTTTCAACTGAATCTTTACTTCCTGTTTGTTCATTGTTTCCAGTGACAAAATAAGCAGGAGAGATGGGAAACCCAGAAAACATTGGAGATGCGTATGTTGCTGTGATTCGTCCAAAAAATACTGCTAGCCTGAATTCTCGGGAATATCGAGCTAAATCCTACGAAGTAAAACTATTTCAATTATTTTATTTATTAATATTTTTAAAAAATAATAAGTTAAAGTAAATATATAATAATATAGCAGAAGGGAAATATGACAATAGCATTGCTTAAGTAATGTCTATATATATCATATACTTACTATGCATTGCCCCATCCTTATGGTGTTTGAACACTTTATAGTTTTGTAATACCTGTATGTTTCATGTCATTTCAGGGCCTTTTGGCCTGTGGACTGCTCAGTACAAGGGTGCAACCTTGTCTTATTCTCTTTAACTTACTGTTATGGTCGTCATTCTGACTTCGCCATCCTGCCCCTCCACGTTCAACACTTCCTGAATTTTGTTACTGCTTTTACAGTGGTACAAAAAATAATTAAAAAAAAAGTGTTCTGTACTTGTTTCAGTTGTGCTGAAACTCCTTTGGTTTCATTATTGTTTGAAAGATTTTGTTGCTTGAAGTTCCAATTGAAGGCCAAAAGAAAAAAAGAAAGAAGGTTTTGTTGGAAACTAAACTGCAGGGAGGCACTGAGATAACCCAGAGCATCTTGGATTATGTATTAGAAGCCACCAAACCAATTTCACCAGCCAATCAGGGTATTAAAGGTAAAAATATTTTAATCTGATTTATTGTTGATAGCTCTATAAACATAATGTAAAAATTAAATGGGCATGGAAGGGTTGTGCAAAAGCATAAAATTAGTTTAAAAAAAGAAGGTGTGTTTTGAGGTTCATCAAAAAAGCCCAAGCCAACTATACAGCTAAAACCTTTAATTTACCTTTGTTTCCCTTTACCTTCCAATTCTATAAAATGCTTACTAGAAGATTTTTATTAAGTGAAACTTTGCCTGTCTGTACTACTTCACCTCAAATTGAGATTTATAGCTAAACTTCTGGTAAATCAGATTGAAATGGCTTTTTATCCTTAATTTCAGCTAAAACTTGACTTGAACTAGTGAATCGAACACTTCTAAAGCCTGTTCTAAAGCCAGCATTGTTCAGTAGACAGTGTCTACATGAAAATATTTCTGGCATAACCTTATCACTTACAGATATAATTCGTTTAGTACACTTTCTTTTTCATTGTTGTGGCATGTCTGGTCTAGCAAACAACCTCACACTTGTGCTGACAAAAATTGTTTTAGCTAGCATGTTTCATTTCCAGAGTGGTATAAACTACACTGACTAAAGCACTTTTTTTGCTGTGTACCTCATCTGTGCTTTGTAAGTAAGGTTATACTGTGAAGGTTGTCAGACAATGCAGCGCTAACAGTTTAGAAAAGGAATAGCTGGTTGCATGGTAAAATGTTGCGGGTGGCAATAACTGGAGTTGGGTGGACTTAACAAAGCTAGTTAAGCAGCAAACCTGAAATAACATAATAGCATTGAAATAACATAATAGCATTAATACACATTGAGGAATGCCTAGTAAAAGCAAAGCCTGTCTGCTTCTTACACAGTTTAGAGAGTTTTAAATTGACTCAGGCAGAGGGCCCAAGCATTAATATGCACAGCTTAGTGTGGCCACTGGTAAAATATGCAGCTGAGGTCAGAAAAGCAAACAGTATGCTAAATTCTGTAAGGTTGGAAGGGAGGATAACATGGAAAATACTGTCCTAGCACTACATGAATAAAGCATTTACCGTAACATGGAATATAGCATGCAGCCATGCTTTCCCATTTCAAAAATAATCGTGTTTAAGTTAAAGATAGGTGGTTTGGGGGGTGAATGCTACGAAAAATCAGAGATATAGAAAAGTTGCTATAAAAAAAGGGGTACAGTCGTCATTTTTCTTGTTAATGGGTGTATACATAGTTATGTTCTTTTTCATAAGTATTTAGATTTTCTTAGCCTGCTTTAGATTATAGTTCATAATAATTATAATTTTTTTCTTCCTGGAAATTAGGAAGATTGAGCCTGGTAAGCTTTCAGATAGCCAACTCTAGATTGTTTGTTTCGTTCTGTTTTGTTTTGTTGGTTAATTAATTATTTTGGGTTTGTTTAATACTGTGCTAGGAAAGCGTGTAGTGTTAATGAAGAAGTTTCCTCTTGATGGAGAGAAGGCAGGCCAGGAGGCATCACTTTACGTCGTTCCAACTGTTGTGAAAGGTAACGCTGAGCATAATTTCTGAAGTTGCACTTGTTTTAGCAGAAGTTCAGTTGAGGGTTTATTAAGAATTTTTATGAATATACTATATGGCTTTTTCTGTATTTAAACATTAAAAGTTGCATTCAGATGGAAATCTCTGAATACTTTAAAACTTGGAAAAGTTATTTAAAGTTAAGGAAAAAACTTGGTTTTAATGTATTGCCTTTGTTTCTGTAACAATAGCACACTTCTGTTTTAAGCTGTATTTGTTCACTTGATTATATTTCAAAACATATGCATTAATTTGTGTAGAACTTACTGAATGTAAGTGTAAGAAAGACATCCTATTCAGCTCAGTGTTATTTGCTCAGAGAAGAATGCTTACTGAAGTCTGTAAACAGTTTTGTTTGAATAAGGAATGGTGAATAAAGCCTTTAGAAGGCAAAGTAAATTGCTTGACGGGAAAGTATTTTTTAAAAAAGCCTGAAGTAAATGTCTGTGTGCTTCTGGGGAAACGCCTTCATTTTTGCCTTACTGGTAGGTCTTAAGGATAAAAACTATCAAATAAATACCATTGTGGAGTTACCAATAGCAATAAATACCTCTCTAGTCCTGAGTCCTATTCTTTTTTTCTCTTGCAACAGTATACATTTAATATTAATTTCTCAGATGAAGCTGATCACACTGATGTAAGAGTAACTGAACACTTCAAGGTTTTTAAGGCCACCCTGTTGAGTTGTGAATTGTTATGTAAGGATTGTACGTAATTTCTATCGATTATCATTTGGAAAAAATTAAGTTACCTTAGTCTAAAGTTAGAATATACTCTCAATTAGTTAGGAACGTGTAACTACAAAAGATGCAGAAGGGAAGACAAGATTCTTAATGTGTCTTCAGAGTATGTTTCCTTTTTAGATAATACGAAATACGCATACAGTCCTGGATGTCCTGTGTTCTACTGTTTACAAGACATCATGAGAGTCTGCAGTGAATCCAGCACCCATTTTGCTACACTTACTGCAAGAATGTTAATTGCCTTGGATAAGTAAGAAATGCCATCAGTAAAAATACATAAAAATAGAAGTTAAACAAGATAATTTGTAGATGTAGCACATAGTTTTTATAGCATTCTTGTGATTAAGAAGGAAATCATTGTGATACCGTGTTATTTTCTTCATGTTTATCAGAAACTGAAACACTGACAGCATATTTCTAAATCTTTTTAAAAATCTTTTGCAAACTGAAGAATGGTGTGCTTATGTAAATCAAGTGGCTTTTTGGAAGTTCTTGCTCACATCAAAGATTTTGTAAAATCGTATAAAATACTAATGATTAATCTTCTATAAGTGAAATAATTGCCATTGGTAAGAGTATTTGCCGGAGTGTGGTAAAAATATCCTGTTAATTGTATACCATTATGATTTGCATTTACAAAGGGAGTGCACATTCCCCAGCCATACAAATTTATTTGCAGTAGGGAATTAACTTTCAGGAAAGTGATTAGTTGTTTAGCCAGATTTATAGCAGTTTGAAAATTGAATATGCGAGCAGTTTTTTGGTCTTTTTTAATGTACCCTTAACAAAGAAAGACAGACCTACTTATGTATGAACTTATTTTCATTAATGAAGTTAGGTGAAACTCTTGGCTAACACGAAAAATTATAAGTTACAGGCTATTACCTAAAAAGGTTCTGTGTGTAGGGTTTTTACAGTTTATTAGTAGAGTCATAATATTCCCATGTGTACCATGGTGCCAGTTGTTATATTTATTTGTGATTTAATGAGTGCCTTCAGACTCTAAGCTCTGCTTAAGATATTTTACCAGCCTTAGAGTTGTGAGAGAAGCCTTGGAAGTATGGTAGAAAATAGTTTATACTGGTTTTTCTTTATGTACATAATCTGAAACAACACTTTTCAAAGGTTCAAACTACCATAACTAATTTATCTGCCAACTGTTTAAAGAAAATGCCTGAAAGTACCTCAGAGAGGCAAGAGGGTGTTTACAGCACAATGATCACAGTTTTACAGTCCTCCTTCCCAGCAGGACTATAAGTGAAGAGAACACGGCTTTTGCAGCGCATGATAGCTTGGATCTGGGACTTAAAAATCCAGGCCTAAGCATATGCGTTGAACCATGGCCATGTTCTGCCATCCTTACACATGGTTTTGGGACAGACAAGATCCAAGCGGTCTGTCAGTGGATCTGTCTTTCCAAAGGATGTACTTGTATTTCTTCTGTATTTCCAGGCTAAATCACTAAATGGAATTTATTGTATTCCAGCAGAGTACATGTTTATCTCAAGCTTGTGGGAAAGTATGTGCAGAAACCTTAAATACAAACCAGCCAGGCTTTAGACACTTAGTTAAAATGTGCCCCATTCAACATAACATTAAAATAATTTAGCAATTCAGTGAAAATATATTTATCCAAAAATCCTGAGCCCTGTGTTATATTGCATATGTGGCAGGAAAAAATGCAGCAGGTGTACAGTGCTGCAGTGTTACCCTCTAGCTCACAGTAAGAGGGCTCGAAAGCCCTTCTATACTGTCAGTAGGAGTGCACTTGGAAGAGCATAACTTTCAGCACAGCTTTGTGAAAAGGCAGCTGGTAGCCTACGTGGAAGAGACTTGGCAGTTTGGAAAATATCAAAGGACCTTCTGATTTTTTGCCTTTTCCCACCCCTCCCTAATGAAACACACGAGTCAGAAGGCTTAAGTCAGCACAGATACTGAAACTGCAACTCACCCTTAAACAAGCTGCTTTAAGTTTCAGAATTTGTATGTTGAGAGTAGTAATACTGATAAACTGAAAGTAAACGAAATGGTGACATGTTGGTGTGGTTAAGTGTTTTGGCTATAAACAATATTACTCTTATCTTAGCTTATAATTTCCTTTTCTTTGAGAGTTTGCATCCGCAGGAAATGTGTTTGAGCAAATACATTTGCTAAACTATATTTGGTTAAAAAGTTTCATGTTTGGGGATTAATGTAGTGCTATAAAATTAGCTGTGCACATTATAAGTAATTGGCTGTGCACATTATTAAGTAATATTAATGTGTGATTATCATACATACAACCCTTAATCAAACAAAATAACGGACAGGCATGACCAAAATAGTCCTTTTCTACCTGAAAATGAATTACTTGCCCATTCCCTCCTGCAGGTGGTTGGATGAACGGCACACCCAGTCTCACTCCATCCCAGCTTTATTCAGACCATCTCCTCTTGAGAGAATTAAAACAAATGTAATAAACCCTGCCTATGCTATAGAACCTGGTCAAACAGAGAGCTCGTTACATATGGGTTATACTGCCCTGGAAATAAAGAGTAAAATGCTGGCATTGGAGAAAGCAGATATGTGTATCTATAATCCCTTGTTTGGATCTGACCTTCAGTATACCAATAGGGTAAGAACTGTATTTTCATTCTGTATTTGTGAAACATACATACATTTTCATTTTACAGTTCATTCATTTATTTGAGTGTGTGCTTTATATTTAATATAATCAGATTTCTTTATTGCACACTTACTGCTAAATGGTTTTCAAATCCTCACATTTGAACATCGTTCTCTTTAATTATAAAATTTTACTATTATAACTTTGGTTTCAAGAGAATTCTCTGCCTGGATGGCGGATTATTTGGCCAAATCTCAGTAAGATATTTTTTAAGCTGTGTTTAAACTCTGTCTTCACAGGTTGACAAAGTGGTAATAAATCCATACTTTGGCCTTGGAGCCCCAGACTATTCAAAGATTCAGATTCCTAAAAGAGAAAAGTGGCAACGTAGTATGAGCAGTGTCACCGAGGACAAGTATTATGTTACATTCCTTTTTCATTAACGGATAATTTTGTTTTGCTATATTACAGTAGTTCTTGGTAGACTTGGTCAGAATGAGATTCCTATTACTTTAGGGCTTTACTGTATAAACACATGTTTAAAAAAAATCTCTTTGAAGTCTCAAAGTACTGAAACATAGCAATTAAAGGACGGATCAAGAAAGGTTTAAATTATAAACATTAGGGAAGCATTTCTTAGCATAATGAATACAGCTGTGACTTGACTACTGCATGATGAAAATAGTAGTTGTATGAATACCGGCACATTTTAGCTGTACGAGCTTCGTTTTTATTCTTCATGCAGATCTACAGGTAGTGCAATGTTAGTAATTTTAAAAAAGTTGATGTTCTCAACTATTGAAATATTTCTGAACTGTGTTTTCCTCCTGTTTCCCCTTTTAATTCATAGGGAACACCAGTGGGTAGATGATTTCCCTCTTCACCGCAGTGCTTGTGAAGGCGACTCTGATTTACTAAGCCACCTTCTGGATAAAAAGTTTTCTGTTAATCAGTTAGATAGCGACCACTGGGCACCTATCCATTATGCATGCTGGTGAGTCAGATGACTATAGTTTTGCCAATCAAATGCATTCTTGCTATTGTGATTCTTTAGTGCTAATTGTTTATGTAATTTATCGTACAGACTCAAAAATGAGAAATCAAAAAAAACTCTAGACTTTTTACTCTTTGACTCTAATATATGTTAGTGTTAACCTTCTGAAGAGAAAGATTGCTTCAGGTTTTGAGATAATTTCAATCTGAATGGTTTCAGAGGAGACTGGGTGTGGAGATTGTATCAACAAACACTTATCTGTCTCTTGTATTGGTCCTGAAGCATCTGTTCTAATTCCTGTTGGAGACACTGGGTCTAGTTTAGTGGGGTAACTCTTACAGTCTTTGTTGGTTAAAGGCTGTGAGCAATTTTACAGCACAGGAATAGCTGAGCTGAGCACGTTTTGGTGATGGTCAAGCTTTGAGTGGGAAGCTGGACTAGGTGATCTACAGAGGTCAACTGGTCTGATTATAACTCTGTGATGACTTAATCTGTAAGTGCTTGAGAGCTTTCCTCAGTTGTAAACGTGCTTTTGTTTCATCTTTACGCAAGTTAGTCTTCTGTATTTAGAGTAGTGTCTGATGATATGAATAACATGAAAATCAAACTTGGTTGTAAAAAAAAAACTTACTTGATTTTTAATATTTGTCAGAAAGTTTGCATAAACAGTACACACAAGATTTACCAGTTACCAGCATGAGGCTTAAGAGTCCTCAGGATCCATCTCCATGACAATGAGAGGCCTTACTCTGATTCTCAAACAGATTTTTTGTTTTTTTTTCAGTTAAGGCTGAACTCTGTTTTGCCATGACTGAATTGCTACTACTACCCAAACTTAGCTAGTTTAAAGCAAGGTTCGGCTTGTCTATAATGAATTCAATAAATGGTTACTAGACCAATGGTTACCAAAGAAGTGCAGAATTGATACTAATTTCTACAAACTTATTAATGTTCCATTGTCTTTGGTGTCATTTCAAAGCTAAAAACTCTTGAGTGTGGAAATACACTTTTCCATATTTAGGACTATCTGAAAAAAAGATTTTATTTTACATTTGCTATGTCTGTTCTGCTTTAAACCTGGCTGCAGGTATGGAAAAGTTGAAGCCACTCGAATGCTGTTGGAGAAAGGGAAATGCAATCCAAATCTTTTGAACGGCCAACTTAGCTCTCCTCTTCATTTTGCTGCTGGAGGTGGGCATGCTGAAATAGTACAAATTCTACTAAATCATCCAGAAATTGACAGAGTAAGTTCCGTTTTTGTATAGAGAGAGCAGTTTTAGCAACAGTTTCTAGCTTGTGTATGTGAAATATTTTGTGTCCAGATCACAATGTGTAAGCACAATGATCCTGTTGAGAGATTACCAAAAAATGGTTAAATATTTTTCTTTACCTTTGCTTTTCCCACTGTATATCAGTTAAATGTTTGAACTCTAGGATCAAGGATTTTCATTATCTCAAAAAATGTGTAAATGTTTACCTATCTCCAGTGAAAACAATGTATTATCAGTGTTTCTGTTTATGTTTGTAGCACATTACTGATCAGCAGGGAAGATCTCCACTGAATGTCTGTGAAGAGAACAAACAAAATGAGTGGGAAGAAACTGCAAAACTGCTGAAGGAAGCCATAAATAAACCTGTATGAGTTTATTTTCTAAATAGTTTAAAGTTTATCATTAGTTTACACATAAGCATGTAGAAGTAGAAGAGCTAGGCTCACTTACTGCTGTTTCTGGAAATGTGCAGTATACAGAAATTGTTAGTGTAAATATTGACAAACTGACATTTTGTCTCTTTGAATGATTCTGTCTATATTTATTGCTCAAGAAATACATGTAAGACTTTAAACATGATGTTTTGATTTATTTGTAGGAGCATCACATCAGCCACCGATTTTATGTCTACTTTTGATCATACAGCCATCAGCTTTCTTTATGCATTGTCATCTTATATATGTTGACAAACAGAAGCATTCAGCTGGCTAAATGTAGCCTTCTACAAAACAGGCTTTACATCAGCTAGTCAGTGTAGGTTTCCTTGGCAGTGGAGATTTAGCCAGGATAGTAAACAAAATTCACGATGTGATTCCTCTCATCCTGAAGTAGATGTAGAATTAGCCAAATGATACAAAATCACTTGTTTCTTTTCTTTGACTTCAGATGCAACTTGTCTCTCTGTAGGTAGGTGGCAGTAAACCTGTCAACTTTTCAAGATGTTTTAAATTATCTTCACTTCACTCTATATGAATTAATCTTCCAAAATAATTCATGAAGAAATTGACCTACTTTATTTTAGGGATCTTATTATGCAGTTGATCAAATGGCAGATGTGTGTCTAATGACTCTGAAAGACTAATGCACACATTTTAAGTAGATTTCACAGCGTAATAGGTGATATTATGTTGTCGCTTATTACTGTTGTATTAATGTTAAAATTAAAAAAAAAATATAGAAATTACTGCAGTAGCAGTCAGTGACTACTGTGGCAAAAAACAGACTGATATTTTCCATTCCAGCCTTATTTGCAGTCAGTTGTCATTTTCCAAGGCATTCAACTTTTTTTCCAGAAGTTTTTAGGAGCTCAGTTCTTGATGACTAAGTAGATTTGAAGAAGGGAAATAACAAATTCCTGGAACTTTTTTATTCAAGCAGCTGAAACATTTAACCTGTTAGAACAAGAAGTTTCATTGATTTATAACTTGTGTGTATATGCTTTAAGCACCTGATTTACGTTTAAGTACGTCTTTCAGGAGGCATACTCTGGGCCCACATGCAATTCAGTGAAAGCTATGGGAGTTCTGAAGGGGAAAATGATTTATTATTAGTAATATTATAGAAGTACTAAAAGATCTTAGTGAGATTGTATTCTTATTGTACTGGGGTCTGTGTAAAGGGTGGTGCTTCCCTCTGAAAAATAAGTCTTTTTAGTATAGACTAATGAGGGGAATAATTCATAACCTGCCAGTAATAGTGAGGTGGATGTTTCGGGATATGCATAGGCAGTTGAGCCCAGATTTCTCAGGGAGCTTCTAAATGCCTACTTGCTTTTGAGTTCAACAGAAGTGAAGTCCTCAAAATATCAGTGAGATCTTTCTTGGAGTTTTTGTGGTAAAAAGCACAGTATAAGAACTTGCATAGGACATGAAGCAAGCAGTTTTGATAAACAGTAAATATGCAGGAGTTGTGCAGTGTTCTTTTTCTCAACAGTATGGATGTTGCTGAATTATGGTAAAGTTGTTTTCCTCTTCAGAAGCACCAACAGAAAGAATTTTAACAAGTCCTTTGTTTAATATGTTTAAATTTTTATGTAGTATGAAAAGGCACGAATTTATCGTATGGATGGGTCATATCGCTCCGTTGAGTTGAAACATGGAAACAATACTACTGTACAACAGATAATGGAGGGGATGCGTTTGTCTCAAGAAACGCAGCAGTACTTCACTATCTGGATCTGTTCTGAGAACCTCAGTAAGTAACAAGGAAGATCATTATTCTTGAGAGTTTATTGTAGCTTTTTTATTTCTGCTTGCCTTTAGAAAAAAAAAATATTTTCTTAGACAAATAGGAAACATGCTCTCTGACAGTTCTGTAGTAACCTCTTTCTATCAACTTTTAAAATCCATCGTTTAGTAGCTAATGTATCTAGACTGTCTGATACACTTTGCCCTGCCAGAGACTGTAATCCCTGTAGGTCTCATTCTTTGTATCTTTTGCGTGGTGAGTGAAACCAATTTTTCTATTTCCTCTGCTTAAGCTTTCCTCCAGTAGATTAACTCCCAGCCTTCACTGCCTGATGTCTCCAAACTGTGCTTTCAGAGCTACAGAGAGATTCTGCATTTCAGCCATCATTTTGGGCACCCCCGATAGGTCTGACCCTGTATCACTGTGGCATTTAGAATGTATTTCATGTAGGAAGATGAGGCTAGTCCAGATTGTCTTTCTGTTGTAAGGCACCTTTGCTGTCATAGTCCTTACTGCTAACTCACCCTGATTTTAGTGGTATTTTTCTTCCCAGAGTATCTGAAATTGGATGCATGTAGTTTTTTAACCAATGTTTAATCTGTTTAAATCTAGTAATTAAAGTAAAGCTGATTAATGTTTTTTCATTAGGTCCTTTAACCATATGAATTTTCAACTGGTTTGCACCAAAATGATTTTTGATAAACAAATTTTGAGATATGTTTGGTGGGAGGGAGTTCTGATGCAAAACATCATTATTACATTTGCTGTATTTTTTTGTCTTTCTGATCTAAATAAAAAGTATATTATAGTTGTAGTTTGAGATATGTAGCAAAAGATAAACAGAACCACAAAAAAGTCAATGATTGTGATTGTGTTTTGTCAGAAAACGTGATAAACAGTACTGCTGCAACAAGATAGCTATGGGACACATAATGGATTTACAAAGCACAATTCAGGTCTGGTAGCATACTGTGTTGATGGTACCACTAACACAGAAGCCTTGCATTTAAAATTTTATTTACTGTTGTCAATCTTCCATTACAGTGTCATTGTTACTTTTTTAAATATATATATAATTTTTATCTATAAATATTGCAGGAAACCTTTCATACATTCTTTTTTAATCCTTTTCTCCCAGTGTCATACCATTTGCCTTGTTACTTTGCTGTATGTCACATGACTACTGTAACCCTCAGTTAAACATAGATGTTAATATCTGGAAGCAAAGGAAGCGTTTGAGTGTTGAAGTCTTGCTGCTTGTGCCTTTTCTAGATATGTATGTTATGTTTTACTCAAATCATTGAAGTATTATCCTTGCATTTGAGGGGAAGAACTCACTGATACATTGTTTGTTTAAAAACAAGTAATTCTCTAGGTACTTAGCCTGAGTTTGAAAATGAGTCAGCTTCTGATTTACAGCTTCAAACAACTAATGGACAAGTTTCATTATAAAATGTATTTCTTGCAGTTTGTGTACAACTGTAAAGACTATAGTTTTCTTGTTTGTAGGACGGATAATGCTTTTTGTGTTTGAATGTAACATGGTTAAGTTGAGTGAACAGATTATTCTCAGTGAAAAGATGTTGCACTATAACATGTCCTTTGAAGTTTTTCATATAATGTGAAATGTCACAATGTAAAAGCCAGAGCAGTGAGGATGAGGCAGATACACAGCCTTCTAGTTCCTCACCACTAGAAAACAGCCAAGCAATAATCACAAGGACAGGCAGGGTAAGTGAATGAGCATAACTAAAGGTAAGGACTCTAGTACATAGTAGGACTGTAGTTGCAAAGCTCTGTATTGCTTGCTCAGCTCTCATATACACAGGAGAACATGAAACATTGAATGACTGTAGCCATTTAAGAATCGAGACGTTTTACAGATTAAAAAAAAGAATGTATGTTTTGAAAACTTTAGGGTTTATATATACCCAAAAATAGCAAATACATTTATAATATAAACTATATCTGTATTTTTATGTCAGAAATAAGATTATTGGACTTTGTATTTCTCCCTTGGTGTTCCATTAAATTTTTAAATACAACTTCACTTGTCAGAGGCTGAAAATAACAAAGGTTCATTGCTAGTGCATTTAATGAACTGGTGCTGAGAGTTTTGTCAATAAATCCATATTGTCAAAACCTTTTATATATAGCAGTTTAGAAAACATAGGGAAAACTGTTTGTTAATGAGTCCTCAGTTTTAGATACTCTGGTTTTGGTGCAGCATTTGATCACATACATACATATATATGTGTGTGTGTGTGCTGGGTTATTCTGTCTGTTTATTTATAAACAAAACCTGTTATTTTTCAGGCCTCCAACTGAAGCCATACCACAAGCCTTTGCAGCATATTCGAGATTGGCCTGAAATATTCACAGAACTGACAAACTTGGATCCTCAGAGGGAAACTTCACAACTTTTCCTGAGAAGAGATGTGAGACTTCCACTGGAAATAGAAAAAAAGGTGTGCACTTGGAAGTGATAGCATGAAATCGTGGTCAGAGTCAGAACACTTTGTCCATCAACACTCAGGGTGTTTAATGACTGTAGTAATTTCAAAATTTATTTAAACCAGAACGCTCCTCTCCTTTTCTGTAATAGTTTGAGTCTTCAGGTTCTGCCCTCCCCTGGCCCTCCCCCCCTTCCCCCCTCTCTCTCTCATTTCTCACCTTCCCAACTGTTTGGTTTATCATAAGTCTATGTGCCTCAATTTCTATCTGTCTGTCATACAGCTAAAAACAACCTGCCCAATTTTCTTTCTCTTCCTTGTGATGTGATTTTTCAGATATTTAACTGGTCAATTTCAGTGGGATTATTCAAACCTATTATTCAAAATGGATTCATGGCGGGAAAAACCACAGATGTCAGTATTTCTGTGAACCTTTTGATTTGGCATGGTATGCTAGTCACCTTTAATTTGTAAGTGTGTTAGATCAGTTAAGTCTTGAATTAAGTCAATGAAAACATGTCATTTTTTTCTATGATAAAGCATTACTAAAATGTAAGCTTCTATCAGGATCACACCTTTGTCTTCTGTCTCTGAATTGGTGAGAAATTTTATTTATAGTTTCTAAGCTCATTTTCTTTTACAAAGAAATCATATTATTTAAATCTTTGTAACAGATTGAGGATCCATTGGCTATTCTTATCCTTTTTGATGAAGCCAGATATAATTTACTGAAAGGTTTCTACACATCACCTGATGCCAAGCTGATCACACTGGCAAGTCTGCTTCTACAAATAGTCTATGGAAATTATGAGAGCAAGAAACATAAACAGGGCTTTCTAAAGTAAGTATGCATGTTTAAAATTTAAAATTATGGTTTTAGATTAACTATTTTCAGATAGCACTCACTATGGAACTCTCAAATTTTAGGTATGATTTATTTATTATTTTTCTCCATCACTGAGCTCTAGTTCAGAGTAATCACATAACCCTTGTAGCTTTAATAGAAGCTGGAGATGGGGTCTGAAAAAATGTATTAATTACTGCAGTCCCAGGCAGAGGGATGGAGGTTCTGTAATCTGTAAGTCTATACTGACATACAATAATATCAAAATGAGTAACAGTATTCATGTGAATGAAGGGTTTTGACAGGACTGAGACTTTGGACAATGCTGAAGAAACCTCTTACTGTGTCCAGTTAGACCAACTTCTGGATTAGCTTTCCTCCCTTTTTGAAGAGGACAGACCATGCAGAGATATTATTTTTGTTCTCTCATTTGTATGTGAATTGCTGTACGAAATTGGTGAGACGCTAGCACCAGTAGGGCTCTGCCAGATGGTGCTTTTCTCTCCCCTTCTGCCTGCTTGCCAGCACAACAGTAGCTGAGCTGTTCTGGGATATGGCTTCTTCCTCCCACATACATTTCTACATCAGTATCTGAGCACATCAGGATTGCAGTTCTTTACTGTGTGTGCCTTCACTCCACCCCTTTCCATTTCCATCACAATTCATTCATGTAATAGCAGCTGTGCTATTCCGGAATGCTACTATACTACTCACCTCCTCTTATTCACAGCATCACCTGAGCTGTCTTGGCTTGTTTTTTTTTTTTTTTTTTGTTTTATTCTCCACCCTCAGTAAATCAGGGTGCATTTTCTCCTACAGTTACACTGATGTAAGTGTGGGTTGCCTCTGAAAGGGCTGGCTGTACTGACTGCACTTGTTTGTTCCTTTCTCTTCCTTCTGTTAGGTGTAGAGACTGTACCATTACAGAGTGAGCTAAGTGAATGGGCTCCCTGACTGGAAAACTTTTGGTGGGCTGTTCAGTAGGTTCAGCTGTTGACCCATCTTGTCCTGCAGTTGCACAGTTGGTAGATCGAGCATAAGGAGAATTGGTTTTGAGTGGGACTGCCCAGACCTGGAGGATTGTGCAGTTAAACACAACTGGGTTTAATATGAAACTATCCCCACTGAATCCCAGCAGGTGCAGGGCAGTGTTCCTTCCAACAATGGGGCAGATGAGCAGTATGGCTATGAGTTGATCCTGCTGAACGGAATCGTTTGACTCTGTAGACAGGACTACTTGGAAAGATAGTTTGGGCCAGAGAGAAGAACCTTGTGGGCATTTGGGCATGCTTTCCACCCATATTCAAACAAGGATGTTGGAAAATATCTCTGTTCTTCTACAGAGAGATGAAAAGATTTATATTCTGAAGTTTTTTGTAGTAGACATAAATGTTTATCAAAAGACTGGTCATTTAAAAATTATATCCAGGCTGTTGTTTGTATGAGGGTATCCTTGACCTTAAAGGTCCGGACGCATTGTCCTGTGCAGTGTTTTAGATTGGTAGATCATCTGTGTGGTTACTGACAAATATAATTTAAAAATGACTAAATAGTCTCAAAAACCTAGTGGTGCAACCTAGACTAACTGAGCATAAAAACAAACTAGCAAAGGCTTTCTTTTACTGTTCGTTGTTTGGTTGTGGGTTTTTTAAAGGCACTTTATATAAATAGCTTCACTTTCATATCACGTAGTATCTAACTTTCATGTGGAAGTTAATGGGCCAAGTCCTTGGTGGTGCTGAATACAACAGTGAAAGGAAGAGCACCTATAAGCTGTCATCTTCTCTGAGTATGTAATATTCTGGTGTAAATGACTGTGTATCATTTTGGCTTCCAAACTGGAATTCACCAAACCAGTCTGTAATCTAGTAAGAGTTATGTGTTCTGCTAGCATTTTCTGTCTGTGCCATGTCCCTGATGCATGACACAAAGTGTATAACACAAATCTGGATCTCCATTAACTGAGAATTACACTATATCTTAGGAAGCCTTAGCTTACATTTCAGGAATGCTTCTCACCTGAAGAGGCAAGATAGGGTAGGAGCTGACTGTCTAGCTCAATATGTGACTTGAAGATATAAACTGGCAGACATTGTTCTTTCTCCTTACTTTGTTTAGTGAAGAAAAACTTTTTTCTGCTTTGTTTTTCTCTTAGTGAAGAAAATCTTAAATCTATAGTACCAATCACTAAACTAAAAAGTAAAGCTCCTCATTGGACAAACAGGATACTTCATGAATACAAGGTGAGAAAAATAATCAAATAGTAGAAAATCCTGTCTTAAACATTTTCTGACTGTTTGGTTGTCGGTTAATGAACAAAAATGGTGGTATATAAAGCTAAAAATGTGTTATGTTCTGAATTTTTGGGATGGGTTGTTAGAATGCTGTTTTTCTTGTACAGTTACAGTTGATCTGTGTATTAGAAGTGAATATAATTGTCATCTCTTCATTTATCTTCAGTTTCAACTGTGTATTGGGGATACTGCCAATTCATGCATACATGTTAAAAAATCTACTCTGACTTATATTTTCACATCTGCTTGTAATGCTAGATCTACAAAGTCCTTTTTGCCAGGGTGGCTTGTATGTTAGGGATCTCATAGTGCTGCTGATGCACACGTGCACAAACACATAAACTCCTTTGACTAAAGCAGTTAATTGGGCAAAATTTTTAAATGTGGACTTGGGCTGTTTCTGTAAAAGACATCTAACTGAAGGGCTATGGATTCCAAATGGTGTCAGAGGCACCTCAAGGTTTAAATTCATGAACTTCATAAAAAATAGTGGAAAAAGTGCCGTGTGTCAGAGAACTGTACTAGCTAACATGCATCACTAAAAGTAGTTAACAGGAAACACTGCAGAGGCACCCAGGGAACGCTTCCAGGCATTGCCCCTCTTCTGGCATGAGGTTACTCAATCAGAAACTTTCTCTTGGAGCCTACACCTTTTTTGTCAGAAACCAGCAGATCATTCCTGTTCTTTGTAATACAGATGAAGGAGGGGATGATGGTGGTCTTTCTCAGACTATGGTATAGCAGAAGGCACAGCAGAGTAGTCTCTACATTTTCTTGTATCAGATAATATGTAAGAATGAGCATAGCTTTCTTGACTTCTGTTCTTAAGCCATTAATTTGGGGTGTGGGGTATGGGGAAAGGAGTTGCAGTCTTTCGTTCCAAAGATATTAATATATTTTACATTTTAAAAATGGCTGTGTAGAATTCAGATAGGCTGTAAGGCACGGTATGGATCCAAAGAGGTTGGTCCCATCCACCACACCCACAGTCATGACCCCCTAACTGTTGAAGACTTGTGTTCTCTCTCATGCCTGTGCCTTCTCATCGCATGTGCGGCCCAGCCAAGTCTTTTGTTAGTCAGGGTACTTTATATCAGTCTATTTTGAGGCAGGAGCACTCTAGCGATCCTTTGTTGTGATTGTTTCACTCTATCCAAGAGGAAGAAACAGAAGCCTGTCTCATTCTGAACGAGGGCTCCACTAAAGAAAAGAAAACTGCATCTCTCTTTTCCTTTGAAAAGAAAAAATCCATTATTTTTGGGGAGAGGTACTTGCTCATCTTACCATGCCTCAATGGATCGGACCCCTTAAAGGAGGAAGAATGCTTAGTTTTAAGGATTGTGATGCATTTAGTGTCAGATGGGTGCATAGCTGCTTATGCCTGATGAGTCCGACATACTTCCGAGAGAGGCAAAACTGTGGCGCCCTGGAGAGGTTAGGTGTCTGTGGCTCAGATTTCTGAGGCTCGTACAGGTATCTGCTTTCTGCCTCAGACTCTTTTGGCATTTGAGCCTTTCTGTGGCTCTAGGGTTTAATTTAGATGTAGGAAGACAGTTGCTGGGAAAGCACTTTGGGAATACTAGTTTAGTGGGAGTTCCACTATATAGTGTTTTTTCTTCAAATAACCACAACTATTTGGGAAGACTTATTGATTGCCGTTGTGCCTTTATTTCTAGAATCTCAGCACCAGTGAAGGTGTAAGTAAAGAGATGCATCACCTTCAGCGCATGTTCTTGCAGAATTGCTGGGAAATTCCTACTTACGGAGCAGCTTTTTTCACAGGACAGATATTCACCAAAGCAAGTTCAAGTAGCCACAAAGTCATCAAAGTGTATGTAGGAGTAAATGTAAAAGGGCTGCACCTCCTCAACATGGAAACAAAGGTCAGCTTAAGTGAACTGCCAATGGTAACTGTTAAGCTTAATCCTGTTCTCTTAAATTCTTTGTGCTAGTAGTCATTTCACATCCGACTGTTTGGTTCAACGTAACTGTGAAGATTTCCAAGACTTTAAGATCTTTATAAGGCACTACTAATAGAAAACCTTGTATTTTTCCACTTGACTACTTTATAAGCTACAACTAGATTGTGGAACATACTGTTCTAAGTCAGAATCCTGTCTAAGTGAACTAAGGAAAGTTCAGTTTGTAAGTATGGAGAATATTTTCTGAGTGATGGTTTCCTACATTTCATTGTAGGCTTTACTCCTCAGCCTAAAGTATGGTTGCTTTATGTGGCAGTTGGGAGATGGAGATACATGTTTTCAAATCCACAGTCTGGAAAACAAAATGAGCTTTATTGTGCATACCAAACAGGTAAGCATTGCCATTTTCCATCCTTTATGTTCAATTAGTTTTTCCTAAACTAGACACCTGCCTCTTCTCTCCTGAGACTGACCACCCTTTTATGGCATAAAAGAAGCCCAAGCCAAGCCACCACAAAAATGATCTTAAAACTTTCTTTTTAATACTTCAGAATGTTTGCTTGTTTTCCTAGCTTGTGAAGCCTTTAGGATTCAAAATACATAAAATGTATCTGTAATCATTAGGGTAAACTTTTTTTTAATTGAAACTGTTTGTTGCATGTGCACAGTCCCTCAGACTCTAAGCAGAATTCCAAATATGATGAGAATCACAGAGTTAGAGCTGGTAACTTTGCTGTCAAGACCAGCGGAGTTTGAGATTGGATAAAACTGAGGATCTGTGAAGGCAGTGTTACAAAGCAACTTTACCACAATTGCTACCAGCAACTTTTGACAGTGTTTGTGGATGTCTGATGGAAAATGCTTGTTTTACCCATAGTCTGCGTCAGCGGTAATTGACAAAATTATAGCTTGGAGTATCTTGCATACTTTTACAGTAGTTGCTTTTGATTCTTATATATTAAGGTGGTTATAGGGGAAGTGATTGAATATTTTGAAAAATGCTTTCTGATATCTGATAAAAATCTAGGTTTTATTTTCCTTATTTCTAAAATGGTGCAACTTTTAACTTACCTATTTGCATTTGTCATATATTTAAGTTAATTGCGTCATAGTTCTGAAACGCTAATAGAATTTAATTGTGTACCTTTATATAGGCAGGTCTCGTCGTAAAACTTCTGATGAAATTAAATGGCCAGTTAATGCCAAGTGAAAGAAATGAATGATGGAAATGAATAGTTACAAAACAGCGTCTTATGGCAAGCAAAAACCAACTTATTTCTCATCATAACAGAAGACTTCCATGTACATGAATTTTACCTAATAAAAAAGTCAATTTGTACAGGTTTTTAACTTTGTGCAGAAGCTGCATGGTTTATTTTTTTAAAAAAACTATACAACTTATCTATTCGTTTTATAAATATTTTTTGTGTTTCATATATAAGCTATTGTAGGGCTTGAGCTTAACCAGTAAAGCTAATGAAATGTAAATGGCTTACTGAGTTGGACAAGCATGACTCAAGTAAGGCCTTTGCTCCCAGAGGACTATGGGACTACCAGTGCCATTAAACAAGCCTCAGTTAAACTGTTTATCTTTCGTGTCATTCTGTGGAACATTAAGGAGGTTGTATATGTTACAGTATTTTGTAGACACTATTTTTAAGATACTGTTGATAAGTATGCTTAAAAGACCAGTTAGGCCTTTGAGCAACTACTTTTGATAAACTCTTGCTTTTTATTTGGTTTCTGACAAACTTAATAGCTTGCTTTATTTTTACTCTTAACTTTCTCATCGGTTGTATTCATATTTATTCTAAAATATTGCATGAGGATGTCAAAAGGGAAATACTTTAAATCATTCAGAAGCCATATTAAATGTTTAGCATGCTTGTTTTTAAAAAAAGAGGATTCTTACTTTTGCTGTGCAATATAAAATGTGTATATGGAGGAGGGGGAGATACAGATTTACAAATGAATCTTACTCAGAGGACTTCAGAAAGTTTAATAAATCTTACTCTGGATTGCAGCACATCTGCAGTAACAAAAACTCATCTAGGAGGTACTAAATTATTTCTGTTAAACTAATTTTCCTACTCATTACTTCAGTTTCTTGAGACTACGAGCAGTGCAGGATGCAGGAATGAAGATTTATAATGCAAGAAACTCAGATACATTTTGTAAGCATTATGCCTGCTCTTTGCAGAGTCAGGACTGGGTCTCAACAAGTTGGGTCCCAAGTGTAAGGTGGGACCCTATGCAGTCTGAAACATATCCCTGTACATTAAAATAGTATCCATAACACAAATATTTAAAATTTCTGGTTGTATTTCAGGGTTTTAAGTGCACTTGACTATTTCTTCTGTGTAAACTGCATGCTAAAACAGTGTGCAATATTTTGTAAAAAAGTTTAAAAAAAAAATTCGCACTTGCCTCTAATTTTTCAAAAAAAAGTTAAAATGAATGTTAGGAACTGTGCTGTTGTGTAGTAACTTTACTCATACCTTCCTACTAGTAAGTGCAGTTTAAGAAATTAAAGTAGTAAGCAGTTAAAAGTGAACAGGAGACTTATATTTTGTAATCTTCTTAGCAAGTTATACTTTTCTACTTAAACGTCACTGACACAAATAACAGCAAATCTTCACGGACTGTTACATTTTATTTAAGGTAAACAGTGCAATGGTCAGGTCCTTCATAGTGCATCCTTGCTCTCACTTGGCACTGCTATCAGAAATATACTTCTCTACATAGCACTTTGTTAGAAAACGAAAGGAAAAATGTTAAAATGTGTGTCAGTTGCATATTTAACAATAGTATTAATATGCCTTACTGCTGTATAGTTCTTTCTGCTAAATTCTTATTTATTACTACCTAATAAATTGTTCGCAATAGTCATGTTTGTTGTTTTTATTGCAGCCAGCATGAAAGTGCCATCAAATGTCTTACCATGCAGGTGTTATTTCCAGAGACCAGTGTTTTGTGACAAGCTCATCTTTGCAAGCTACAAAGGAAGATCATCAGAAAGGATCATAGGGAGGATCCCACGGTGACTACAGATTATGGTGGTGCACCTTGGAAACTACCCAGGAATTCATCAGGAAAACTGGACACTGTTAGTCATGGTGAAACAGAAGTTTGCAGATGTTGTGTGTCAGTGGAGTCGTTAAGCAGCGAAAGCCTGGTTATGCAGTCCTAGCAGGCTTCTGGCACCTGGGTGCGTAGGAGTTTCAGTTGTGTTGCTGTGACAAGGAAGGCGAGTACCATCTTTTCATCTAGAAGTAGGGAAATGTAAAATTGGAACAGAGAGCAATCCAATGCTGTAGAGACAGACCACTAGTAACAATCCTATCTGTACCACAAAAAAAAAAATATGAAAATGAGCTGCAAGAATGGCAAGTCTGAAAATTATGCCCTCGTAAGCAAGAGACACTCAGCTCAATTCCTATAGCTTATCTGACAAGCAGTTTTAAAAAGTGAGTAACTGTATAGCTGATGAAGCAAAGATCTGAGTAGAATACTCTGGCCAGGAACAGTAAGGCGAAAGAGTAACCGAAAAGTTAAAATTGTGAAAAACGGGCACAATTTTATCAAGCAGAATGATTAATGGTCAGGCTAGCACGTTGACCAGAGGACTGTTCACCTCTAAGCGCAGGCCTCGCCACGAGCGCAGAGAGGACCCATCCAGTAGCGGATGCCTTTTGCTGTGTTGAAGCAAACCTGCACGGTTTGAGGTTGATCGACGGGCTGAACTCCGGCAAAACTCAAATCACCCACAAATCGGTCTCCAGCCTTAAATTTACAGACCCTCTTACAGCTCTGGCTCTGGCTTCGCACCCTGAGGCCAGGGCAGGGGCGACCAGTGGTTGCGGCTCTGGGGAGGCTGCGCTGCCAGCACCGGGGCTTGGTGTGGTGGTGGCTGTGGCGGCTGCCAAGATGGGGTGCCAGCCTCCTTCCCCCCCCGGTCAGGAGCCATTTGAGTTCAGGGGCTGGTTCTGCCAGCAGCACAGGGAAGGCAGCGGCTTGTCTGAGAGGAAGGCCTTGGTCCTGAGGGAAACCCCTCACGCAGCCCAGATGTCCTCCTGCTGCTGCTTTGGTGACAGCGAAAGGTTAGTCTAGAAAGGTAGGGATTTCCTTACCATTGTTAGCTCACAGCTAGATATGCTTCAGAAAATAGCCCGTTACTGAAAAAGTGCAGATACAGCCTCAACAGAAACAATGTACATGGTGTGCAGAGGTTCCACTTGACCGCCAAGCTTTTTATTAATATGGAGTAAAGATATTACAATAATTTCGTACAGCTTTACCCCATCAGCAGAAAGACTTGTATTAAAGGAACTAGGAAGAAATGTAGATCCATTTGAGGGACTCATGTTTGAAGACTTACAACATAAGACATATAAATCTGCCTATAAGGGGAGAGGGAAAGACCAACCTTTGGTTTGTCAACTGACAGTCAAGTGAAGTTGGAAAAATACTGTTTATGATGATACATCACTAGTGCAAGAGAACAAAAGTTTAACATACTAAATTTAAAGCAGGAAGAACATGCAAACAGAGCTCTAGGAAACCATGGAACGTCCACTAAACTGAGCAGTGTCTGTTGTCCGAGACAGGTCAGGCTACTCTGTGAAATGTCGAGTGACAAGTCACACATTTGTGATGTATGTTTTCTGATCTGGGTCTATTGTCTGGAAAAACAAGGTATTAAAGTAGCAAGCACTGCAGTAAAGTCATCCCTTTTTGGAGGTAAACAGAGAAGTGGGAAAGTTCACAAATGTGGAAGAAGTCTAGATTTTTATCAAGATCTCTTAAAATTGCTAGCTCAGTCTACTAATGTTAAAACATTCCATATAGATTTCAGACTTACAGTTTGATTTCTTAAAAAATACTGATAAGAATCAATTAGCAACCCAGAAGAAGGAACACTGTTTCTGGAGAAGGAAGAAGATGAAATTGCAAGTGGTCTAAATACAAAAGGACTGGATTCATGAGATTCCAGTTAATGATGCCAGGAGAGACTAATTACATTCATCAGAGAATCCTAAAGTATCTGACCTAACTATGAAAAGTTTGAATGATATTTCACATGAAGGTGCTAAACCACCTGGCAATGAGGAAAGCCATAAAATGATGAAAAATAGATCTAGAAGTGATTTACCTGAAAAAAAGGTATGAATGGGAATTCTCAGCTGAGATAAATGCTGCCACAATGCTTCAAGGTGTCTCTGAACCAGGTGTGAGAAAACATACACTACTTACATCACCTGAAAAGGATACTGGAGAACTAAACCAAATCCTTTCAGAAGCTGTCAGTGGAGATGCCAGAGCAGGCATATTACCATCAGCAATGAATCCTGAAAGCGATGAAAATGGATCAACATATACATTGCCTGAAGAAAAAGATGACAATTTCACTTAGACTAAATGATAAAGGACTAGGGAACATGCCTCTCTTTGCTTTTGAAACCCTGAATTTAAAATATTTGCTCTTCTACAACAATGAAATAAAAACATTGCATTCAAATGTAGTTAATCTACCTAATCTGGAAATCCTGTTAGTTGAAGGAAATAGACTGACACTTGCCACCAGAAATATCCTTACTTCATAGACTGGCAGTACTGAATGTCAGTCACAACCAGTTATCATGTCTCCCTAAAGAATTGTCAAAGCTTGTAAATATTAAGGAACTCTTTCTCAATCACAATAATATTGATGAATTTCCTCTTGCATTGAAAACCTTGAAACTTTAGAGCTTGCAGAGAACAAGCTAAAAACTTTGCCAGAGACCATAGCTGACATGAAAAATGTGAAGGTACTCACCATTGATTCCAATCAAATCTCAATATTCCCAAGGGCTCCCTGCTACCTTCCTAATCTCAGCATATGTGAGAACTTGATTCAGAGCTTACCGAAGGATATTAACGAGCTCAAGAAACAACAAGAATTTTCAGTTCGTAACAATAAGCTTATATTTTCGCCTGTGCAGCTCCTTCTGGTTGACAAAACTAAAAGACCTCGGAGTTCATGATAAGAAATTGGAGTTTCTTTCAGATAAAGTAGAGAATTTATGAGAATTTAGGTTTCTGAACCTTGCAAGAAATTTATTCAAAAGCATTACAACTGATCTTTGCAACTGTACCATGTTGAAACATCTCATTATACGTAATAATTAGTTAACCCAGCTTCTGGCTAATACTCACAGACTTAAACATTTAAAGGAGTTTAAGTAGAAACTGACTGGGCTCACTGGATGAACAAGTATCACATTTAAAAGATCTCTCCAAAATAGAGGCTTCTAGAAATGCATTAACATACATTCCTGTTGAATTAAAAAATTGCACACGGGTAACCAAAGCTGACCTCGGCAATAATAAGCGCTGTCAGTTTCCAAATGCATTGTGTGCACTATTTGATCTTCAACCCTTAAATCTTAGTGGCAACTCTATTTCAGAAATAATACCTGGAATTTCTGACATGAAAGATTTGGAGCATCTAGAGTTAAACAAAAATAAACTATCCTCATTTTCTGCATGCTTATATAGCCTTATAGAACGAGTTTATTTGGATGTAGGCGAGAATGAAATGAATAGCATGCCAGCAGTGGTGTCTGAGATGAAGGCTGTCCAGGTACTGCTGTTACACCATAATAAGTTTGAGTCATTTCCTGAAGAGCTATGTTCTTTCAAGTTTTTAAAAACACTTGATATTTCAAATAATCAGATAAAGGGTATTCCTTTACAGCTTGGCAGTCTGGAAGTGATCAAAGATCTAAACATATCAAACAACCAGTTTGCATCTTTTCCTTCTGAAATATGTCATCTTTCTTCACTGGAGACATTGACAGTGTGTCAAACGAATGGGTTGAACATAAGAGAACATTTCCTTTAGGTAAGAAAAAACTGTGTTGCACAGATTGTTGTGCTGCAAAATTACTATTAATAGACTTTCTCCTAACAGATGTAAAAGCTCCTGTGTTTGAATACACCTAGAGTAAACAGAGAGCAGAAAAATAGTTTCTAGAGAGGCAAGTAGGTGTATGTATTTACCTATTTTTAATATCAGAACTGGATCTATTAGGATGCATCTTTAATTAGAAATACTAGACATGAACCTCACTTTATATAGTGTTATTGAGGTGTATCTTGAGGTGATATTTCGATAATCAGATTGATCTGAAATAGATCTATTTTTTATTTTTCTAGTACTATTAGGAATGTAGGTGTTGTCCATCCCAATGGATCTCAAGAGACAAAATGACTAGCTGGAAATTGGTAGATAAGCCTGCCTCCAGGATTCCTCTCTAAGAAATGACCAAATCCTACCAACTCGTGTCATACTTCTTAAAATTAATTGGTCATTAAACTTTCACTGACTCAAACAAGAAAAGCTGTATTGGATCCCTGATTTCTTATAGCAGAGAAAATTGCTTCACAGTTCTAAAATCCAAAGTTTAGTTTCTTTTGTTTTTTTTTTTTTTTTAATCTACTAAGGAACAGGGCAAAACAATCTCCTGCTGAGTTTTTTTTTTTATCTCATTTAAATCTCTCTTTTCACTAGACTTTGCAAAATCAATATTTCATACCTGATTTCAGAAAAGGCTCATATTTTTTATATGATTTCAAATGTGGCTTTAGTTTCCGCAATAATTGGAGAATAGTTGAAGTTCCAAGAAGGACAATAAAAAATAGAAAAGACCAAAGTAGGAATAGAATCAAAATGAAGAAAAATACATGTTTCATTTTCCTGTGGCTGAGGAGAACAGAAAATAAAATCAGAGTGTTCTGAGAGGGTAAAATTTTTCATTAATGCTAACAATGACCAAAGAACTTCTCCTAAAGCTCCTGCTGTGGAGGTATTATTCTACTGCATGTTTTTAATTGCCTTTCTATTATCATGTCTAAAAACCTTCCCTACAAATTTCTGTGCTCAGCATCCATATTTTTATCGGAAAATACCAAGTTGGCTTCCCCTAGAATCGAAGGTCAGAAGCTTTTATTGTTGGAAGTAAATTATGGAATGTTATTTTGCCTGCAGGAAAGTTACCTTTTAAGTTTTTTGCGGAAGAGAAGGAGTTGCATCTAAATAAATGGTTTTATTTCTTTATCAGTTAACTAAAATTGCAGCGGAGCTATCTAAACTGGTTTGCCTCAGGGAACTGGACATATCTCACAATGCATTAAAAGAAATTCCAGACAGCACAGGGGAACGGGAGTATGCAGGCCTTTTAATTGCAAATAATAATGACACTATTGGCCAGCTCCCCAAATCTATTACATCACTAAGAAATCTACAGCAGCTTGACCTGAGTAGTAAGTATCAGCCATTCAATCCATCAGTAAAATGTAACCATTGAACTATGCTCCCAAAGAGTATAAATACATCACAAGATAAGAGGGTGATGAAGGGAACAACTGAGGAGAAAACAGCTTTCCAGTTTTTAGTGTGTACTGCTGCGATCTGCCATGGCTTCTAACCGAGCATCCTCTCTTAAGCTTAATATTTTTAATAAAGCCATTGTAGGGGCCCCATCTGTGAAATCTTTGTAAGTGGCATGATTTTTGCAAGTGCAATCATCGGGCAAGTAATGGCCTGACGTGCACAAAGCATCAATCACTGCAGTATGTGCTGGGCAGGGTCCTGTTGTTCACAAGGCCGACGTTTTTCTGCTGCACAGCAGGTCTGTCTGTGGGCTCCGCTGGCCGAGTGACGTTGCTGTTGTCCAGGGGAGTTAGCCGGTGTGGACTACCATAGGTGGCTTCTCCCGTGTGGATTCTTTGGTGTGGGTTATCCAGGATGGGTTAGCTCGCATGGGTTATCACGGGTGGGTCATCCCATGTGGGTTTTCTGGCATGGGTTATCGTGGGTGGGTTATCCAGGGTGGGTTGTCTGGCGTGGGTCAGTTACTGGGCGTGGGTCATCCCAGGTGGATTAGCTGGTATCGGTTATCCCGGGTGAGTTATCCGGCATGGATTACCTGATGTGTGTTATCGCAGGCTGGCCCCTTGGTGCAGGCCATCCCCACACGATCCCCCCACGTGTTCCCCCCCCGCGTTTCTCCACGTGTTTCACACCCACGCACCCCAATGCAAGTTCACACCACCTGAGTTTCTCCCCGTGAGTATTTACCCCACGCCAGCCCATACCCTGCGTGGGTTACCCAGGGTGGGTTGTGCCACAGGAGTTTGTGCCCCCGAGCGTTTAGCCTCACGCGCGGTCACGCCGGCGCACGTTCAGCCCACACGAGGACATTCCCGCGCTTTGTACACACAAGTTTATCCCAAGCGAGTTTTGTCCTCACGCGTGTTTTCACCCCGCGCGTGTTTATCCCCCCGCGTGCCGCCACCCTCGGGCAGCGGCACCACGGAGCCGCTGCAGCCCCGGGGGGCCGACGGGTGCTTCAGGGGAGGGAGGCGGAGGCCGCCGGGGCGGCGCCGGGCCCCGCCCCTCACGGGAGCCGCGGCACGGGTGGGCGGGGCCCCGCTCCTCGCCCTGGGCCCGCCCCCGCCGCCCCGCCCGGCCAATGGCGCCCCTCGCAACCCGGCAGACGCCGTCACCCCGTGGCGCGCGGCCGCCGGTTGGCTGAGGCGCCGGCTATCGTCACATGGGCAGAGATCAGCCCAGCGCGGGGGAGGGGGCGTGGCGGCCGCCGGCCCCGCCCTCGCGGCGCGCGGGTGGCCGCAGTCCGGCGGGCGGCGGCGGGCGCTGAGGGGGTGCGGGGCCCGATGGAGGGCGGCGGGTCGCTGCCGGAGCGGGCGGCCGTCGGCAGCCCGCTCTCCCTGGTGCTGGCCGCCTCCGCCTTCGCGCTGAGCCTCGGCTACCTGCTACAGCTGGGTTACCGGCGTCACGCCGGGTCCGGCCGGGGGGTAGGCGCTGGGGCCGCCCGCGGCGGGAGGCGGTGGGCCGGGGAGCCGGGGGGCCTCCGCCGCCCTCCCGCGGGCGGGGCGCTTACCGTGGGGGAGAGCGAGGGGGCCGGGGGGGGCCGGGCGGACGGACGGACGGACGGACGGACGGACAGCAGCGGTGCGCTCACCTCCGACAGCCCTTCTTGGGGAGCGCAGAGAAACGGGCGGGGGAAGCCGAGCGGGCTCTGGCGAGCGGGGAGCGCTCCCCGCGCCCCCCAGGGGCGGCCTCTGAGGGGAGCGAACGGTGCAGCGGCGGGTCCCTTCCCCAGCTGGTTCGTGCCGCGGAGCGGAGGTCGTGCCCGGTACAGCTTAAATCGTCAGCTTTCATCTGGGCGGCTTACAAGAAGGCTCCCACGGACGCGCGAAGCTCGTCGCTAAACTGAGGTTGATGCGTCTGGGGGACTGTCGAACGAATCGGCGGCGCCGTTTTGTTTGTGGCTGCCTTCTTCGCAAGTGCAGTGTCTTTGTGCTTTGCTTTCAGAGGCGGGTTAGCCAGAATCTTAGTCGTATCCATCTTATTTTAACCTCTGCGGCTTTTAAATGTGGCTCGCTGTTACTCTATTTAAAAAAAAAAAAACATCAGTTATTCAAGGCTGGCCTTTTCACAAAAAGGTTTAAACCAAACGTGTCTAAAGCCTCCTCTGTGTTTAGTCTTTTGTAAATGGACATGATTTTATTACTCTCTGAAGAAAATTCAGTGTTTATTTTTCTCTTTCTTCCTCAGAAATACCCACCCTATATTTCATCGAGCATCCCTTTTCTTGGACATGCAATTGCATTTGGAAAAAGCCCCATTGAATTTTTGGAAAACGCTTATGACAAGGTATGTTTTCTCACATGACTGGCTGAGCACATGGTAAAATATTTTTGTGTATCTATTAAGTTCTCTATCTGGAGCCTGTTTAAAAGCAGTTCCTTCTCATTTACCACCTCAAATATGGAATGGAGCATGCAGAGTAGGCCCTGCTTTCTTCAGATCTCTTTATGTACATTGTTGTTGAGAAATAGTGTTTTCTGAGATACCTCTCGTGATTCAGATTTATAAAAATATGTCTGTGTATTTGGGTAATGCTCGTAGCTGAACCACGAGTTAATTAAAAAGCTCTTTTCATGATGTTATTTCTTGCCTCGATTGGGAACTTTTAATGTCACTCTTTACTAACCTGTGACCAGGCTGGGATGTAGCTGACCACCTCTGTAGGCAATTTGATGAATTGTAAGGCCCTCTCCAGTGTTAAAAGGGCTGGTGTATAAAACCTCAGTAGGCTCAGTACTATAACAGCCCAAAAGAAATGGACTAAGGCAGTAGAGCCTTAATTCCAGTGAAATAAGATTTACTGATCTCTTTCACATTGTCTAAAACATAAGCTTAAATCTTAGCTTGGTTAGCTTAGAGAAAGCCAAATTTAGTACGTGAAGATCTGCTGGAAATGACATTTAAACTTTAAAATCTTACTTGTTCTTAATTACCTATGCATAACTCCACATCCAGGATTTTTTGAGACAGATTTTTTGAGTTTTTTTTGTAGATTACTGGAGGCTGTATGTGCTGTAAGCTCCCTGGTAGTTTTTGTAGTGTAATTGATATTTTATTTATATTTTTTAAACTAAATGGTTTTAAAATGTGCAAGATCATGTGTGTTCGTTACAGCATTAGATATCACTAGTAAATGCATTGAGAATGGAATTTAAATGTGGTTTAAAATATTTATATCTTTATTAAGTCTCTAGACACTTAGGAGAGTAAGTGATTTATGGAAGCCTGTACCTAAAGAGGTACAGATTTGATGATTTGTGGTGTTCTTATTTAAAATAAACTGTGTGTTTTTTTTTTTTCTCTCTTAGTATGGACCTGTGTTCAGTTTCACTATGGTTGGCAAGACATTCACATACTTACTGGGTAGTGATGCTGCTGCTCTACTCTTCAATAGTAAAAATGAAGATTTGAATGCAGAGGACGTATACTCTCGGTTAACAACACCAGTTTTTGGCAAGGGAGTTGCTTATGATGTCCCTAATATAGTATGTATTTTAAATATGAGTAGAAAAGTAGCATAATTTAAATTCTGAGCAGGCAGCCCTGAGCTCTTGGCTCTGTATGATGGGGTTGTGTGTTCATACGCAATTTTGGCAGCAGGGCATAATGCAGTTGGTGAATTGTCTCAGTTGGATAATCCAGACTGAACATGTTTTGGTTGCTTTATTTACGACCTGGCCATTCGTCAGTCTGGATGCTATTGTTTTGTTCTAGAAACAATCTAATCCCACCATAGAGGAAAAACTAGTAAGTGAGTCTCTTTTTCCTTCCCTTATAGCATGCTACTGACTGCAGTTTACTTTTCCCTTACAAGCAACTTTAGGTCTTCCTTCTCAGAGAGCTTTTAGAGTGATAACTTTTCATTTATGCCATGCCAAATCTAGATACGGGAGTATTAATTTGACAGTTTGCACCGCAAGGTTTGTCTTGCTCAGACAAAAATCAGTCTGTGTACGTTTGCAGAATACATCCTGCATGGGTCTGGCAGCACAGTGGCTGTGTCATGTGGCATTGTTTCCGAGCTCAGCGTTGGCCGCTTTCTTGTTTGTGTGTGTTGTCTGTCATGACGGACTCTTAAATGGCAGAATCCAACTTTTCTGTGGACATTCTTGCTCCACAGGGACTCTGTATTCAGTGAACGTCGATGTCGACAGCCTGTTGCACAAGAGTAGTCTCATGGCAAAACCAGCATTGTGATAGACTTTATTTTTGGATTTTCAGTTTTGGCTTAATTTTGTTTGTATAGGTGCCAGTCATTTGACTGGTAATAGTTTCTGCAGCCAACAAGACTTTTCCTCCTTAGCATGACTCTTCATTCTCCCCTGCCAAAGGTACTTGCAGTGATTGTTGTCCTCTTAATTATGTGGCTTAGGGGTAGTAATCACTAGTCTCTTTTCCTTTGCACCAGTGTTTTGCAATGATCTACAAAGTATGTATGTTGTTCTTTTCCCATTCTTTTGGAAATCTCATATACAACTGAGTACTTGTTTACAAAGTGGCAAGTTGTTAGTAAAGGAGAACTTAGTTGCCTCCTGCTGTGTCAAGAAGCGTTAAATTGTGGATAGACAGTGTCACAAGGTTTGGGGGGAGAGTTGGTTGGTTTTTTGCGTGGTGGGGTTTTTTTGCACTTGACAGATTTGCGTAGCTACTTCCATCCCTTTGTGAATGAAACCAGCAGGCCTGCAGCGTGGATAACGAGTAGGAGATCATTTCGCGTGCCCTAGGAGACCTCTTCTGCAAGTGGGGCTGTTCTAACAGACTTATTTCTAACAATTCCGTCTTCCTCAAAATGTCAGGGATGGAGTTGGGGATCTCGTTTGGAGCTGCTGGAGTGTAGAGGGCACATGATTCTGTGCAGTACATCTTTCATGTTCTTCTCTGGTATATACTAGTTCCACAGAAGTGTCTGTGAATCAGACATAGGCTGCTAAGTTTGGCCAGATTTTCACTGTGTTGTGCTTGTTCTTTGGATTCTGATTGTCGTGGGATGTCTGCTTGAACTGGAAAGGTGCTGGTTTGTCTCTTAATTCTGTGAAAGTTCATCTACTTGTTACTACAGCTGTTTTGACTATTGCTTTCATGCTGTACAGTTCCTGGATGGATTTGAATGTCTGTCTTCATATGAGAGCTAGTTCTTCAATGGGAACTAATCTCATCCTTCAGGAGTTTTATAGAGCTTTCTGTAAGCTCCTTGGAAATGGGCATTTCTTACAACTATGTTCTTCAGGCATATAGGGATGATAAAGGCCTACCTGATTGGTCCGTGATATGCTGCTTTTTTTCTGAAATAAGGTCTTTTTCTAGAGTTACTCTAGTTTTTTCCCTAGGGTGTGTTTGAGGTCTGTTTTAGTCAAGAGATTAATCCTTTCATATTACTCAGTAAGCCTTGGATGTCTGTGGGTAAGTCTGCTTCATTCATTCCTCTGATACTAGAAGGACTTCTTCCTTTTTACCTCTGCAAATTCAGGTTCCTTAGAAAACCACCTGGGCTGCTTTTTTCTGCAGCTGGGAGATGCAGAGACTTTGTTATTGACATACACTGGTTATGTCTAGTTGTGTGTTTCCCCATATGAAGACAGTGAGGTAGCATGTCCGATTGTGGCCAGAATGCATTCTGTTAGAGGTGAGCTGGTTTTTTGCATAGTGCTACCACCATGATTTCATTTCAGACATAGAATCGTAGAATAGTTTGGGTTGGGAGGGACCTTTACAGGTCATCTAGTCCAGCCCCCCCTGCAATGGGCAGGGACATTCCCAACTAGATCAGGTTGCTCAGAGCCCCGTCCAACCTGACCTCGAATGTCTCTAGGGATGGGGCATCTGCCACCTCTCTGGGCAACCTGTGCCAGTGTTTCACCTCCCTCACCGTAAAAAATTTATTCCTTATATCTAGTATAAATCTACCCTCTTAATTTAAAACCTTCGCCCCTTGTCCTATCGCAACAGGCCCTGCTAAAAAGTCTGTCCCCATCTTTCTTATAAGCCCCCTTTAAGTACTGAAAGGCCACAGTAAGGTCTCCCCGCAGCCTTCTCTTCTCCAGGCTCAACAACCCCAGCTCTCTCAGCCTGTCCTCATAGGAGAGACGATCCAGCCCTCGGATCATTTTTGTGGCTCTCCTCTGGACCTGCTCCAACAGGTTTGTGTCCTTCTTGTGCTGAGGGCTCCAGAGCTGGACGCAGCACTCCAGGTGGGGTCTCACCAGAGCAGAGTAGAGGGGCAGAATCACCTCTCTTGACCTGCTGGCCACGCTTCTTTTGATGCAGCCCAGGATACGGTTGGCTTTTTGGGCTGCAAGTGCACATTGCTGGCTCATGTCCAGCTTTTTGTCCACCAGTACCCCCAAGTGCTTCTCCGCAGGGCTGCCTTCAATCCCTTCATCCCCCAACCTGTATTGATATCAGGGGTTGCCCCGACCCAGGTGCAGGACCTTGCACTTGGCCTTGTTGGACCTCTTGAGGTTCACATGGGCCCACGTCTCCAGCTTGTCCGGTTCCTCTGGATGGTATCCCAGCCCTCGGGTGTGTCAACAGCACCACTCAGCTTGGTGTCATCTGCAAACCTGCTGAGGGTGCACTCGATCCCACTGTCTTTGTCATTGGTGAAAATGTTAAACAGCACTGGTCCCAGTACAGACCCTTGAGGGACACCACTTGTCACCGGTCTCCATCTGGACATCAAGCCGTTGACCACTACCCTCTGGATGCGACCATCCAACCAATTCCTTATCCACTGAACAGTGCACCCATCAAATCCATACCTCTGCAGTTCAGAGAGAAGGATGCTGTCGGAGGCCGTGTCAAAGGCCTTACAGAAGTCCAGATAGATGACATCCGTAGCATCTACTGGGAAGGCATTTAGAGAGCTGTTCAAACTTTCATTGGCATGCTACCATTGATGGATCATCCAGAACGTTCTTTTGAGGCCCCCATCTCTCTGCTCGAGCTGCTAAGTCTCTTACCTCTTTGATCTGACAGTGATGTGACTTTGTCATATGTTTAGAAGAACCACCCCTTACTCTTCAAAAGGAAAAAGCTACTTATTTACCAGTAATTCTGGTAATTGTTTGTGGATATGCATAGTCTATACATCAACTCATATCCACTCTGTCTCCTCCCTCCAAACCTCTTGCAGATAGTTTTGTCTTGCGAGGAGCTGGAATAGCAGAGGATGTGTTCACTCCTGTGTGCTGTTCCCATCTCCATCAGGCTGGAGATGGGCTAGCGTGTTGCAAGGGAAAATGTGCTTGTCTCTCTGCTCTGTGGCATGTGTACCCTCTGACGGACTGCTGGAGTCCCCACTGCATTCTGAAAACAGAAGTTTCTAGGAAGTAACCTTTCTTCTTATGCCTTTTGTTTTGTGAATAACTTCTTTATAGTACGTGGTGGAAAGTCTTGGTGGGAAGACTATTTTTGGTGTGTTGCTCATAGTATAGTGCAGATCTATAGGGCAGATGCCCTAATTCATAATTAGGGCTTATAATATATTGAATAATTTTCTGAGTAGATGTTCTGTCAACCCATTGGATGGTTCTCATCTAATAATGGGCTTTTTACCGGTAGGTTTGTTAGCTATGAGTCTATACAAAGAAAAAGAGGAAGAGGTGAGAAGGACATGAAGCTCACCATTTTTCTAGGAAGCAGTTTGCTTCTGTTTCTGTGTCTGGTTCCGGGGCAGTGAGATCAGAGGGCCTTGTAAAAGAAAGGTGCATCTCTAGGCCAGAGGCAGGGTATTACTGCATGACAGAAGACAGATGCTCTGGGGGCGAGAAAGCAAGGCGGCTGCAGAACAAGGACCGCAGGCTGAATCCAGACTTTGCAAGGACGGGTCTGATTACGTTTGCGATTATGTATCTAAAATGCATTCCATATTTCAATCTTGAATGCTTCTTGTATCTTCAGGGATAAAGTTTAACAAAGATACTAAAATTATTTTTTGTTTTGGTGCTGCAAAAGAGAATTGTAGCTCCCTTGACCTTGAGCTAGTATTTTACTTGGATGTTACTAAACTTTTGCTTGAAAAACAAAGGTGAAAAATGGAATATTACCTATTATTTAAATTGGAGTTTCTGTTGTGCCCTGCAGTCCTAATCATAATCTCTTCTTACTTCTGTATGTTCTTCTAGTACAAATGCTAGTAAGTTGTTAATTACATTAATATGATGATCGTTGTCCTGATTGCTTTTGCTGTCTTGGTTCCTCTAGGTATTTTTGGAACAGAAGAAGATGCTCAAAACTGGGCTAAATATTGCCCAGTTTAAACAGCATGTATCTGTGATTGAAGAAGAGACAAAGGAGTATTTCAAAGCATGGGGAGAGAGCGGAGAAAAAAGTAAGCAAGATCAGATGTATTTTTTCCTCCAATTTTCTGGGAAGGAATTAAGGCCAATGCAGAATGTTTTTGTAAATGATGTACTGCAATATTAAAGAAATTAAAAATGACATAGGTAAAACTGTACTGAACATCAAAGAGATGTGCAGAACACAGATTTTCTTTAATCAAATTTAAGAGTATTGGAGAGTAAAGCTGCTCAGAAACCCATTGAAAGAGGTGAAGGACTATCTTACTCGTGCTTTCTTTGTCAGCTCATAGAGAGTGTACCTGCTGCCTGGCTGAATCGTGCTCGTTTTGCATGATACGAGTCAGCTCAGCGTAAGCACTTCATAGTCCCTAGGAAAAGATACTGCTCTGACTTCCCAGAGCCTGTGTCAGAGATCTTAGCTCAGGGACCTTCTACACTGAAAAACTACATTCTTGAAGCTGATACGGTTAGGTTAGGGATCTAAGTGGAATTCTCCTTTTATTTCCCACCTGTCTTTCCCAACTAGCCTGCTAGACGTAGCCCGTCACCATTGTTGCAAGCCCACAGTGGCATAACAGTGTCAGAAATATTTATGTAAACATATATATTTATATTTAAATATATATTATTTATGTAATACATAATACTTCTCTATTTTAATATATTTATTATTTGTTTTCTAAGTATATATAATATATAATTTTATTTTTAAATGTGTAAATATTATTATATAAAAAAATTTCCGTGAGCAGCAAAACTAACTGGTTTTCCATGGATTTGGATTTCAGGGTTAAGTTTTTGTATGAGTTCTTTTATATTTTTTAAGGATTGAGCTTGTGTTGCATGGCTTACTTTGGAAGGATTACTAGCTCTCCTAGGAATATTTCTAGAAAGAAATACCAGAGAAAAAAGTTGTTGAAATCAGCAATCTAATTAAAAAGTTGTTTGAAGAGAGACCTGATAGACACACAGAAATTTAAAATTAGATGCTTCATTCTCCTAGTAAAACAATTTAAAACCCTATTTGAAATTATTAATCTGTGTCCAGTTACTTTTCTCTTCTACAAAATAAAAATAAAGAATAACCTGTAAAACATGATGTCTCGCCTGAAATGCACCTTCAGTAACATTTTCCAAATCTTTCCTCAGACCTCTTTGAAGCCCTTTCAGAACTTATCATTTTGACAGCAAGTCATTGCTTACATGGGAAAGAAATAAGAAGCTTACTGAATGAGAAGGTGGCTCAGCTGTACGCCGATTTGGACGGGGGTTTTACTCATGCTGCCTGGCTTCTGCCAGGTTGGCTACCTCTACCGAGCTTCAGGTACCAGAAATAACAGATAAAGCAAGTTAAGCATTTTATCTAAACATCGCCTGTTGTTTGAATTCCACCCCCCACCCCACCAATTTCTTGTTTGTAAGCTATTCTAGACATCTCGATAAATCCTCGTAAGCATTTTGCGTGTTACTTTATACGAAGTTGCTAACAGAAGTGTTCTGAATCGCAGACGTCGAGATCGAGCACACAAAGAGATAAAGAATATTTTCTACAAGGTTATCCAGAAACGTCGGAAATCTGAGGAAAAGGAAGATGACATGCTGCAAACTCTGCTTGATGCTTCGTACAAGTAAGCAAAGGGCTTGAAGACTTGTCATTTGTAGATGTTTTACTTTAGCTTTGAACTCCTCAGTTGAAACTAGCTACTGAAAAATGAGAAATATTCTCTCATGTTCTGAATTGGTTTTGTTGCCAGCAATTTATCCTAGCTGTATTCTTAAAAACAGCTTAAAATCTTCACTTTTAAATGGTTATTTAGGTTTCTGATATTTTCCTCAGTGGTCCCGAGGTTGCTTTCTTTCTCTTTGCTGGCTGTTCAGTAATGATTTTCCTTAAGGCTCCTAGAGAGTCCCTCTCCCTCTGTTCTCCCTTCTCCCTACCCCTAGATCTTTTGCTGCTCCATTTAAAGTAGGCAACAAAAGAGGAGGAGAAAGTCATAAGAAGAACTTGTAAGTACTGCTGTAACTGGAAACTCTAACGTAACACCCTTCAACCTAGGGATGGCCGTCCACTGACAGACGATGAAATTGCTGGAATGCTTATCGGGCTGCTCCTAGCAGGGCAGCACACATCCTCCACCACCAGTGCCTGGCTTGGCTTCTTCATAGCCAGAGACAAATCCATACAGGACCAGTGCTATGCAGAACAAAAGGCAGTGTGTGGGGATGACTTGCCACCGTTAACTTATGACCAGGTTTGTATGTTACATTATTCCAGCTGGGTATTTTTATACTTTTAATGCTTATTAAAAAACCCCCTGTGAAATATAGTCATATGCTTTGTGTTAGAACAATAATCTGGCACAGTCACTCTGTGATAATGCTGTTTGCCAATATATCTCCTCCTCTCCAAGGGAATTTTCAGCTTGCTACTTTTTTTTTTAATCAGTGTTGACTAAGGAAATTACAGTTCCTACAATTTCTAGTTAAGAAATGATAGTTCTATAGAGGAGGAAGATCCTCATAGTCCCACTGAGAAAAGGGATGCAGTGTGACCTTGTTCTTTAATTAGGTGTCAGAAAACACTTGTGAGACAGAGTAGTAAGAAACTAGTCATAATTGACTGCACTGGTCAGAGACTTTTTTCCTTCTTAACTGAATCAAATGGAAAAAAAAAAAAAAGAAATTATCCGGGTAGTGAATGAAGTACATGTAAATATGAGTTGCTTACTCCTTGATTTTTTTTTTGCTTGTTTTTAAATGGTATAAAATACCATTTTGTTTGCATTGAATAAACTTGGATATATTTTGATACAGTTTTCTCTATATTTTCAGCTCAAGGATCTCAGTTTGCTGGATCGCTGTCTAAAAGAAACTTTAAGGCTTAGACCACCTATAATGACCATGATGAGAATGGCCAGAACTCCCCAAGTGAGTGCTCGTGTCGGAGCTAGCTTCACTTCAGTAGAACAGGGCTGGGAAAGGCCAGGTGGGGGGTGTCCTGGTTGGCAGATGGAAAAAACACGAGTGAGCAGTGTTTGCTGGCAGGGATGAAAGCTGATGCCATTCTGGGTTATACCCATGGGAGTGTAGCTGGTGTTGATTGAGGAAAGCAATTAATGCCTTGAACTTGATAGTTGTTACCTTCCTCTGGAATTATTTGTGCCCAGTTTTGACCCCTCCAGCCCCCAGCAGTTAAGATGTTGATGAACTGAAGCAAGCAGAGGGCCACCGAGATGGTTTGGGTTTGTAGCACTTCTCCAGTGCGGAGAGGCTGAGGGAAGGGCACTTGTTGAGCCTGGAGGAGGCTCTGAGGGGACCTAGTAACAGCCAATTGCAGTCTTAGAATTAGCTATCAGTCTCACTTGAGTTCTTAGTTTGGTGCTACCATTTAAAGATTTGTTTGTTTGCCAGGTATTTTTAATAGATATCATCTTGGAAAAATTTGGCTTGCACTTAATACGATACAAGCTAGGTAAATCTGAAAGAAAACTTGCTGTTTCTACAAATAAGATAGAAAGTCAAATAACTTTTTAAAAGAATGTCCCTCCCATGAAAAATGCTTTCAACAAATTTTAAGTTCGTTCATTTTTAAAAAACTCTTTCTGTAGAACTGCCAGCCTTGTTAAAGCAGCTGAAGGGTTCCTGCAACTACTTGAACATTGTGCCCTGTACAGTTAATAGAGTATTAAGCTGTATTAATTCTAAATGAGCTTAGCCAAAATGTCTTTTGAAATTCAAGCATCATGATATAGCGCTTTAGGCAACGCTTTAAAAAGAAAAATGGGGACGTTTTGTGACGTGTGGGGTCTTGTCTCTTGTCTTGTAGACTGTTGCTGGATTTGATATTCCCCCTGGCCATCAGGTCTGTGTATCTCCCACTGTTAACCACAGACTCAGGGACTCCTGGAGAGATGCTCTAGACTTCAAGCCTGACCGGTATCTCCATGATAACCCAGCAGCCGGAGAGAAATTTGCGTACGTTCCATTTGGCGCTGGTGAGTAAGAAAAGGCAGCGCCTTCCTGAGTGGTTGTGTGCTGAAGTGGCTCATCCTGGTTGTCTCGTACAGCACCTCCTCGCGCTGTAGCATCTGAGGATATCTTTTTCTTTCTATTGCTGCCTGAAAGTTTTCTTACTGTGCAAGTGCTGTTAAAAGAATGAAGCTGATATTTTGCATTGTGTCACTCAAACAAATCTTTAGCTTAGCATGTGTGATTGATGTTTGACTGAAGTCTTCTCAAGTCAAGGTAAAAACCAGGTAATATAAAGTCAGTTTAAGGCAGAGCAAAAATCTGCATAGGGTCACAACTGCCAAAAGAGCTTGCAGATATTACCACACCAGGGTTAGAGTTGATGTCTTTTCTCAGTGTTGCAAATGCTTCTTTGGCGATACATACATTAACGCTTTCCGGTGAGGACAGAACACCACAATGTCGTTCCAATTACTCCGTCTTTTTATGCGTTGACAGCTTATAAACATAATGGTGTACGTGCAGCATCAGAGCCTCCCGCTTAGAAAGGGAAGAAGCCATTACTGTCCGCATAAAATTTTTTAAGTTAGCTTGTTCTCAAAGGTGAGTTAACAACTCGGTATTCTAACTGCTTTTTATGGCTTTCCTTCTAGGCCGTCATCGCTGCATTGGAGAGAACTTTGCTTATGTTCAGATTAAGACTATTTGGTCTACTTTGCTTCGTTTGTATGAATTTGATCTCATCAATGACTATTTTCCGACTATAAATTATACAACAATGATACACACACCTAATAACCCCATTATCAGATATAAGAGGAGGTCACTGTAAATTCCGGAGCTAAAAACCTTACTTGTTTAAATTGTGTGAACTAACAGACTTTTGAACAGAATTGTGACAAAATGAGTGGCAAATGGAAACTGGTAGATAAGCAACAATGATCTACCAAATGCAAAGTTTTTGTATCTAGTTTGCCCACACCGTTTAATACTGCTGTGTATAATTGCTTGTTCTACAAATTTCTCATTGCATTTTTAAACAAAAAGTGTCTTTTCTATTGGTGTAACACTTTTAAGGTGCATGCCAGCCCTTTAAGGTGAAGAAATAAGTAATTTCTATAAATGGAACTCTTTGCTTTTGAAAAATAATGGAAGATGACTTTCCCCCAGATAACACGGGGGAAGACTGCATACCTCACCCCTGTATCCAATTACAGTAACTCCGCCAGGGAGCAGGTGCCGCAGGGGAATGGATGTGGTGGTGCCCTATCTTTGATATTTGAGATTCTGTTCCAAGCAAACTAGGTGTGGCCTTGGCTGGTTCTTGGAAGTGCCCACGTCTACAAAATGTTCACAGGGAGGTCTTTTCTGAGAATAAATGATTTAAATGTGTAACTTGAAGCAATTGTAAAATGCTTAGGTTCAGAGAGCCACAAATAATTTCCTAAAAAAAACTTCAGAAAGTAACGATCTCTGGAAGCTTGATGTAAGTGTGAAAGTAACAACGTTAATTTTGTAAATAACAAATGTTTTGTGTGTAAAATGGTCACACATTAAGTGAAATAGCTGAATGTTGTCCCCCTTTGTACTGACTCACGCAGGATTGTTAAATGGTGTTTGGTTCAGGAGTGGTGGTGATAAATGGTAACGAGCTCTGGCTCACAGGAACTTTGAATTAAATTTATAAACAAACCTCTTGTGGAAGTTTTCTGTGCTCAACCCTACCTCTTCTCAAACGATTTTCTAAGTAAAGTTGTAATAAAGTCCTTCCTTTATTTCTTTTAAGTATGCAGTTGGTCGGGCAAAGAGCTTCCCCCCTTTCTCAGTGTTTACTGTAGCCAGGGCTTTGCCCCGTTCTCCTGTTCTAAACTCGGGTATAACTTACAAAACCTTGTGTTTCTATCAGTCACAGCCACTGAGGGAGGGCAATATCTTCCCTTCCAGCCCTGTCAGATGTGACTGGGGTCTTCACAAAAACTAAGCTTGTACCTGCCCTCTCTCCTCAGCAGTAGCAGCATTGTGGAATCTGTAAAGACTAAAGCTGCAGCCACCCCATGTAGGAGCGGTGCAGGTAGGAGCAACCTTTTCAGTGTGAATAAGGGTGCAGATCTTGAACACAGTTAAAAGCATGAAGTCATCTTTATTTCAGTACTTTGACAAAATACCCATAAAATTCAAAACTTCTACCGTTACAAAAATAGGTCTCTACAAGTGATATTCTGTCTGCACTGCCAGTAGCAAATATTACGAGTCATGTAACTTCAGTAGCCTTGCCAGAAAAAGTGCAAGTAAACTTCGCTGAATGTAGCTCGATTTCATTAATACACAAGTTTCACCTTTGCACCCTTCTGATAAATACACACTTCATAAGTTAATCATTTAAATTAGCATTCCACAAATATACATGTAACTTAATGGTGTTGTTTTTTTTTTGTTTTGTTTTTTTTTTTTTTTTCCATGAACACGAAGTGCCTATATACATAACTCCCAGTCTGTGTGAGTGTGCCAGGATGGAACTGTATACAATCATACAGCTGTGTTCATATTGGTCCCACAATGTACACGTTATACAAAAGCACAGAAAGAGCACAGATTTACAGAAGGCAATCCGTTAACATCACTGCCAGTGATGGAGATGTTGAAAGGGTATATTATCTTCTCATACCCGCGTGCAATTGAGTGTAGGAAGTTGAACCTGTGAGGGGGAGAGAGATTTCCATCAAGATTACTTGGAATAAATGGACAAGAATTCACCTATGACATGTTATTCAGCTGAATATGTGTGAAAGATTTTACATGGGAAATCTTTTAAGGACAAGACTTCCTCAAACGATGGATTTTATGCTGAAGCAATACTTGAACACAATAACTGCAAAAATCATCTCCACACCAAGTTTGATGAATTAAGTCCCGTTAACCTGACAATTTTCTTGATGTACTCCTTTTACAGCGCAAAAACTACTGTCGTCCATGGGACAAAAAGGTCGTAACTTCTGTAATCAAAGTGGTAGGAGAAGAAATTACCCTTGTACTCCCACACCCCGATCTTTTGGGTACATTTTTCTCCACCTAGCTTAAAATCTTAATAAGGCGCCAACTGAATCCTTGCTGCACATTTATTAGAGATCAGGGAAAACTGAAGTGTTACCAATAAACTCAAAATCTATAATTAAAGCACACTTGTACGTCTCCCTGCAAAGAATTTTACAATTTTCTTTTTAACGAGCTCTTTGCTCCAGCTCAGAATAACCTCTCATTTAAGGCTGAAAATGCCTGTAATCGAAGGCGTTTGTTACGTATCTCAGAGACCCGGCACACGCTTTCTCGCTTAGAACCATGCCTTGTGCCACCCCGGAGTCACGGGGAGGACTGCCCGAGCCCTTACCTGACTGCACGCTGCCAAGTCGCCTTTGTAGCGCCTCCAGCCGATTGATGTAATCTGTTAAAGCTCTTTCAGGATCGTAGTTCTGCAGTTGAGAACAGGCGAAAGAGACTGGGTTTAAATCAGCATGCATACCGTGGAACCTAGGGGAGAAGAACACACATGTTTTTAAAATGTTAAGTTTCAAATAAAACCAAAGTTATCAGCAGGCACAGCAAACTAGTGTAAGCAGGGATACCTTACTGACTGCGTGTCCCTTAACGTACCCTTGTGGTACCCGGCACATCGTACCCATTTAACCTCCCTGCCATTGACTGCCCAAGCCATCATCCTGCCTCCCCCAGAGAAATCACTTTTCCCAGTTGCCTTTTCTTTCTACTGCACCTGATTTGTTGCTGCATTTTTCTGGGACAAAGACTGACCAGCAAATTCCTACTGAGACTGCAGCAGGAGCCGTGGTAGATTCAAGTTTGCTTTTCTATTAAGAAGCTTGTGTGACCAAGGACACAGCCATCTTTACAGGATTCTGTCTCTCTTCGTTATTCTCTATAAGTAAAAGTCAAAAGTGGCTAAAACAGATTAAACATTTTTTCCATGTAAACTTTTATGGTTGCCACAAACTAAGATTACAACTGTTGAGGTGGTTTAAATAAAAATAAAGATCCAAGACGGCAAGAATCTGTGGGCTCAGAGCCCGCAACTCCATATGAAGTCATCAAAAGCTGGTGGCACTTCTAAAAACCTTGCCTTTGGTGAGAAACACCTGGTTTCACTGGCACCTGCTTCACCGATACCTCTGGTATCACAGCTTAGTACAGCCATCCAGAAGGGTTTAATCACAAGCAGCAGAGCTACCAAGCAGCTTCCACCCACGCTCTGGCCACGAGGCTGCGGTAACTCCTTCCAGCCCCAGGGACCAGGCGACCCTCCCCAGCCACAGCGAGGGGCCCTGTTGTCCCTGGTCCTGCTTTTCCCTTCCTTGGGCCGAGGGCACCTGAGGCAGCCCCTCCCCACACCACACCCCGCTGCCGGCCAGAAAGGCGGACAGGCGGCAGAGGTCTGCTTCGTCACAAAGCCTAGACTCTGCAGAGGTAGGTAACCCTAGCTCCATCCAGTCATCTACCACCAGTTCCAAGAACATGACAGAAATCAGGCTCATCAGGCGATGAGTAAATGCACACTGAAGGCTGGAGATGTAATTTGTTATGTATCCTTACAAAAAAAGCAAAAAAATCTTACGGCACCAAGGATTACAAACCTTAGCAGTAAGCACTGATGCATTCATTTAGTTAAACAGCGTTCTGACAGAGGATAATAATGTACAATAGAACGTACTTATGTTGAAAGTTTACAGGAGATCTAGGAGACTCCATGTCTGACCTGGATCTATAGGAATGCCTCTGTTCTCCATAAAGGTCCATGCCAGCAGGGAACGAATCAGGCCGTAATTCATTACCTAGAAATACAAAAAGCAATGTCTTGGAAACTAAAACCTTCCGCACTTCACTGGGAATCTCAAATGTGAGTTTTCTCCGTTTGCATATCACAAAAATGGTCTTCAACAAATGTAGACCGCTTTCAGATGGCTTCAGAGAAACCAGAGGTGAAATCCTGGCCTCACTGATGTCAATGAGAAAATTCTCACAGACTGAGCAGGACCGGGTTTTAGTGCAGACCTAGATAGCCAGGAATTAATAAAAAAGCTTCTGATTCTCCTTAGGCTTCTACCAAAAAGCAAACAGAAAATTAGATTTCCCAAACTTTAAGCTCTAACAAAAGAATGTCAGGCTTTTGTTCTGAGGAAAAGACCAGGGAGGGCTGGTCAATGTGCTCCATTATCACTGTGGGGGACCTGTAGTGGCTACGATTCCTCTGTCCGTCCCCATCCTCAGCATCCCCTCTCAGAGCTGGGGGTGCAGACCTCTTAAGAGAAACCCAGTGATGCCGCTGAAATCTTTTTTACAAACACCCTCCATAGGGAAAGTTGCCGTATATTTTAAATCCCACCCACAATGGAGCAAAACAAGATTGAAGAGAAAGCAAATAGATTAGTGTCTGTGCTGAGCATGGAAACTCTCACAAACCTGAGAAGTAGGTTAATCCAAGCAATCATAGCAAAAGGAAGGGGGAACAGCACCCCATTTATTCCACATGCAAAAAATACAAATTAAAAACCATCCCATTAAGCAGTGGTGTGACTTGTGAATACCATTTTTTCAGTCATTGCTGGACTACGGTTTACCTGTGTTCTGGCTAAAGACATCCCTATTGATACTTAGTATACCAGAACCCGTAACTCTGTGCCATCGACGAACCAGGAACTTCATTCTGCAGTTCAAATAAAAAAAAAAAATACTTCAGCATAAATGAAATAGTCTGCTAAAACTAATCTGCTTGTATTCTAGAGGGCATAAGAATTTCTTGAACACCAAGCAAAATTAATGGATGGGCGTCTAAAACCTGAAGATAAAGTAGAAAACGTCCTTAGACACATCCCTAAGAAAAATATCTTTTCTCCATATCTGCTTTCACCTTCACTGCTGGAATTCCAGTGATTCCAGAGATGCTGCATAAGTCCACGTGGACAGTAAATGGCTCAGGCACCTAAGCAACAGGGCCTCAGCATTTTAAAATCATACTAAATAGACTTTTTGCCCTGTCGCATCCCCAGAATTCTAACCGCAGAGCACTATGAGTAAAAGCCTCACTTACAACAGGTATATGAATAGTTCCTTGAATTTATACTACACACAAGGCTTAGATCAAGAGCAAGCGGAAGTGCTTGAGAGTTTAAACCTTTGTGAAGAAGGTTTGCTAGCAGCGTGGCAGTACTATACGGTAATAACCTTTACTCTTCTACCTTGTCTATTGCTATTCATCCTCAGTCTAGGACCTAAAGTCTTGTGAATTCAAAGGACCACCCAGATGAATAAAATCTGTTCATAAATCTGTATTATACTTACATGTAAGAATTTAACCTTTAAAGGACATTAAGTGGCAGAAAATACTTTTATAAATAAGTGCATACCCTAGAATTGCTAGTAATTTTTTTTTTCTAATATTATAACTTAATCAAAGATGGAGAGTATTGGATAATCAAATACAGAGCCATTTTCAACTACAATCAGATTGCTTATTCCTATTACAGATTTTACCTATGCTCTGCTCAACTTGTTACCCTACACAGTATCTACTATATTCAAGACTACCAAAAATGTAGAATTTAAACAGTTGGAACATGAGAAGTTCTAGATTCCACTAGAGAGCTAGAAAAGTATTACTAAACGGCACAGTCATATCTGTTTGAAATCTTAACTTCCTCTACTTCACCTTGAAATTGCGATGGACACTCTGACTGCAGAGCGAAATCTTGTAAAACCCTTTGAATGATGTGTGATGATTTCAAGGTCTGTGTAGGAAGGCTGTCCACCCATTCGTGCAATGAGGGCCAGCGTGGCTTCTTCACACTCCTGGAATCCGCCTAGTAACAGCAGCAAATATTTTTTCTGATATATGAGAGCTTTCCGAAAGCTCTCTGCTCGTAGGTATTTGCCATAAATTCTCTACGAGAAAAAAAAAAGGCCCCATAAGCTTCAAGAATTATTACAGTTCTCACAGAATGACAGGGGTTGGAAGGGACCTCTGGAGATCATCTCGTCCAACCCCCCTGCTTGAGCAGGCACACCTAGAGCAGGGGGCACAGGACTGCGTCCAGGTGGGTTTTTAATGTTTCCAGAGAAGGAGACTCCACAGCCTCTCTGGGCAGCCTGTTCCAGTGCTCTGTCACCCTCACAGTAAAGAAGTTTTTCCTCATATTCAGGTGGAACTTCCTGTGGTCCAATTTGTGCCCATTGCCCCTTGTCCTGTCCTTGGGCACCACTGAAAAGAGTCTGGCCCCATCCTCTTGACACCCACCCTTCAGATATTTATAAGCACTCATGAGATCCCCCCTCAGTCTTCTCTTCTCCAGACTAAACAAACCCAGGTCTCTCAGCCTTTCCTCATAAGAGAGATGCTCCAGTCCCCTGATCATCTTTGTAGCTCTCCACCGGACTCTCTCCAGTAGTTCCCTGTCTTTCTTAAATTGGGGAGCCCAGAACTGAACACAGTACTCCAGGTGTGGCCTCACTAGGGCAGAGTAGAGGGGGAGGATAACCTCCCTCGACCTGCTGGCCACAGTCCTTCTAATGCACCCCAGGATACCATTGGCCTTCTTGGCCACAAGGACACATTGCTGGCTCATGGTCAACTTGCTGTCCACCAGCACTCCCAGGTCCTTCTCAGTGGAGCTGCTTTCCAGCAGGTCAACTCCCAACCTGTACCAGTGCATGTACAGGTTGTTCCTCCCCAGGTGCAGGACCTCACACTTGCTTATGTTGAATTTCATGAGGTTCCCCTCGGCCCAGCTCTCCAGCCTGTCCAGGTCTCACTGAATGGCAGCACAGCCTTCAGGCATATCAGCCACTCCTCCCAGTTTTGTATCATCAGCAAACTTGCCGAGGGTACACTCTGTCCCTTCGTCCAGGTCATTGATGAATATATTGAACAGGACTGGACCCAGCACAGACCCCTGGGGAACACCGCTAGTTACAGGCCTCCAACCAGACTCTGCACCATTGATCACGACCCTCTGAGCTCTGCCGTTCAGCCAGTTCACTATCCCCCTCGCTGTCTGCTCATCTAACCCACACTTCCTAAGCTTACCTATGAGGATGTTATGGGAGACAGTGTCAAAAGCCTTGCTGAAGTCGAGGCAAACAACATCCACTGCTCTCCCTTCATCTACCCAGCCAGTCATGCCATCACAGAAGGCTATCAGGTTGGTCAAGCATGATCTCCCCTTGGTGAATCCATGTTGACTACTTCTGATAACCTTTTCCTCTGCATGCCTGGAGATGACCTCCAGGATGAACTGTTCCATCACCTTTCTAGGGATGCTGGTGGGGCTGACTGGCCTATAGTTTCCCAGGTCCCCCTTCTTGCCCTTTCTGAAGACTGGAGGGACATTGGCTTCCCTCCAGTCCTTGGGCACCTCTCCTGTCCTCCATGACCTTTCAAAGATGATGGAGAGTGGCTTAGTGACAGCATTTGCCAGCTCCCTCAGCACTTGTGGGTGCATCTGATCGGGGCTCATGGATTTGTGAGGATCCAGTTTGCCTAGGTGATCTCTAACCCAATCCTCCTCAACCAAGGGGAAGTCTTCCTTTCTCCAGATTTTCCCTCTCACCTCTGGGGGCTGGGATGCCTGAGGGTCAGCCTTAGCAGTAAAGACTGAAGCAAAGGCGGCATTCAGTAACTGCCTTCTCTGCATCCTGCGTCACCAGGGCACCCACCTTGTTCAGCAGTGGACCCACAGTTTCCCCAGTCGTTCTTTTATTACTGACTTAGCAACTACTAAGTTCTAATACTTTTGACATCATTACTCCTACAGCATTTCTGTGATTATTCATTTCTTGCTGTCATGGAGAAGGACTGCACTACTGCTCACACCTGAATGTAGTTTCATAATTTGACGATCACCTGAGCAGCAAGAAATAGAGCACACACAAAAGGACAACATAGGTGCTTACATATCATTCTTGGGGAGAAAAACTAAGAGTCAGGTATGTGAGGATGAAAATTTAAAAACTGAATTAGTATCTGTTTACTCAGAATAAGCAGAGTGAACACAATGAAAAATAGGCCCAAATCAAAATGAAAAAAGCAGCTGTAGTTAGTTTGTGGGCAACAAAGTCTTCCTACCCTTAAAACAGCATTTTCAGAATCTGATCCCAGTTCTCTGAGGAAAGCTTCGCTCCTGAGCTCTGCTCTCAGCTTGGACAGCTCTGCATCAGCTTGTTTCAAAGATTTCTGCAGTGACAGCTTTTCTCTGTTCCAAATTTCCTTCTCGGAGGCAACAAGAGTATCGATATTAACTCCAACATCCGATGAGTGTCTAGAAGACTGAAGACAAAAGAAACTGAATTTGAACCACACAGCTGGGAAAAGCTTGAGCTGTGTCATTCTAGTCATTGGTTTGGTGGAGAGCTCATAAAAAAAAAAACCAAAACCAACTACCCACTGATTGGATTTGAGGCCACCCCTGCATCCTAACACATCAGAAGCAGTGAGTTTAGGAGCCTGATCAACGTCCTAGAAAAATATAGCCTCTCCAAAAAAATCCCCCTCTCTGGATCATAGTAGCTTCATGATCTTGAAGCTATCTGGATCTATTTGCTACTCATCACAGTGATGAGATACAGGTGAAAAAGAGAAGTACATGGAATTTAAAAGAAAAGACCAGTTAACAAAAAGAAAGCTGGGTAAAATCACAAAGTTAACTGTAAACAGAGTGAGTTGAGACATATTAACCACAGGACAAGAATAACTCACACCCATTTACTCTGCAGAGGGAAGCTAAGACAGACAGACAACTCGGTCGCTCCCACTTAAGTGACTAGGACAAGAAATTATGCTTTTATGCCTATATATACACATCATTCTATCAGCACCACTAAAGACATACGTAGTCTCCAGAAGGTTGTCTGTGCTCGTATCTTCTCAGTTCTTCCTCCAGTTTCATAACAATATTCCTCAAATTATTCTTTTCATCACTCAGTCTGCTGACAAAGCCCGTCAGCTCAGCATTTTGTCTCAGCAGCCTCTCAGTCAATGAGCTAGATGGGGTTCCTGGGGGGAGCACTAGCTTCAGCTAGAGGGAAGAAAGAAAACCAAATACAACTTGTATTAGATCCAAGTCGCCAACTTGAAAATAACTGGCTTACAGTGAAAAACTTTTGTAGATAATGACAATAACTTTGTAGTAACTTATATAAAGAAAATATAAGTGTAGATGTAAACTATAGATTAACATGACTTTCTCTTCTATGCTTATCCTGTGTATCGCAGCAGAGTATTCTCACGCAAGCTCAATGTACCAGCTATAACAATTTGCAAAGCTTTTCTACTATGTTTAGATTTAACTAACTTAGAGGAAAAGAAAAGCCCCAAAGCTTTTTTCAAGTCATGTTGAAAAACACTTGCTTAAAATGCAGGTAAGGACCTAGCCAAGCTCAGTTAAAATCAAATATTGCTGAAATCTTTGTAACAGATTACTTCATTTCATTTTTTACACAGACACACGCTACTCAATCTTCGACTGCCTTTCCTGTGGTAAATACAGGGCAGTTTAAGTAAATGTGTTGTATCAACACAATATAGTAAATGTTGATTTTAATATCGGGAAGTACCGAGCAAAGTTTCCTCAGTTACAGAAATATTGCTGAAAGGAAAATATCTTTTCTTAAAGAAAAAGCCATGAGATTCAAAACCTTATAATTAAACTAGAAAAGTTTTAATTTGAAAGTTGAAAGTTTACTTTTAAGGTAATTAAAATTGGGAAAATAAAAGGAAAGGAGTTTTTACACTTGACCAACTCCAAATCAGAACCCTCACTGGAGCAGATTTTCCTCTATAAAGTACAGACCTGGATAAGTACAGACTTAACAACTCCTTGCTGGTTTCTGCTCACAGCTCATCATCCAAACTCTCCCACCAAAGTTACAATATTGCACTCTCACCTCTTCCAGATAGGACAATCCGGGCAGTTTTTGCAGCTCTGAAATAACTTCTTCAATAGCATTTTGTATTGCAATGAAGTCTTGATCATCTGCTGTTTCAAACTGTAATCTGAAACAAAAGTGACAGTTTCAATAGCAGGTACAGTCTGACACCAGAAGACAGACTGACAGGACTTTCCATCACTCCATATGCACTGGGACTTCAGGAAGTCACTTCAGCATAGTTACTGGAGACATGGCAACCTTTTCAAGATGGCTCAATGACTCTAAATGAAATTAGCTCGATTTTGTAAAGAATTTGCACAGAAGAGTTTCCACTAGTTTTGAGAAAAGGATGTTCTATAGGAGGCACATTTAAAAATGTGATTCTGCTTCCCGCAAATTTGTTGAATCTGTGTAAGCAAAATCTTAGGGTATTTTCAAGATATAATGCATTCTGCTTTGCCCAAATGTTTCAGAATGAATGTTTAATATTAAATCACCATCACAGCAAAATAAAAACAGATTCAAGCCTCCCATGGACCTGGTACCATGCTATTTTTTTTTTTTCTGAAGGAGATAGTAACCCGAGAAAATAAGAATCAAGATCAGTTTCACTTGACCATAAAATATTAATTTTTTCTGGGGGAAGCAAGGGGAATGATCCATAGTAATAATCCCTATATTTGTCCCCTTATACAGTGCATTATTTCATTACTAAATTGTTTTAAAATTATCTACCTACACCATACCCAAGTAAACCTTAGTAGTTTTCAGAGATAAAAAAGGACAATTTTGCTGTAACTTACAAAGGACCATATTAAACATGTGAGAGTTAGAGCAGCACTTGATACTCTGTGATCCTGTCTTATATCAGCGTATCTCAAGTAACGGCATATACTATAAAACTAGAACAACCCCAAAATCAGTTAGGCCTGCAGCCTGTGAATTACGATTACAACCCAATGTATTAGCTTGCTGGTTGCTATTAACAAAACCAAGTTGCTGAAGACTGGTCTAACCTGCTAGCAGCTTTCCGAGCCAACTGCTTCAGCTTTGGAGACACGTTTTGCAGCTTTTGTCTGACATTTTCCAGAATTTCAGTTGCAGCAGAGAGATCTCCTCCTCCTGTCAGCGTGGGGTAGGTTGATTCATTTGTCTCAGCTCCTTCCATTTTTTGCTGGAGAACCCAATTTCTTGTTCTGTCATTGGGTGTATCCCAGGTAGTCTGTACATAAATATGTATTTTTATATATATATATATAATGCATGTGGTCCAGTGCTTTAAAATGGAAACATTTGATTCTGAAACATACCCAGAAATTGAAGAACAAACAATTCTGACACAGAAAGGAGTACAGTGTGACTACACGACTGTTGTAGTGTACCACTAAACTATTATTTGTGAATGGTATAGTGTGGTGCCTCTCTTGGCTAAGATCTAGCAATCGTACAGCTACAGTGTGAATCCATTCAACAAACTTAGCCGGCAGGAAGCCACCAAGCCCTTCTGTTTCTTCCACCAGCAGCTCCTTTACCAGTTGTGCCCAGAATTTGGGCAACTGTGCCCATGTGTTTTGGTGACCAATTCATTGTCAGAGGAACAGGACTGGAAAAGCCCACCATGGTCATGGAGGTCAGTCCACAGTCACAGGCAACCACACCACTGATGCTGCCATAGGAGAGGCAATGCACTGAACTTGTGCTCCTCACCCTCGCTAACACACCCTGACACTGGCCATGGAAGAACTGCTAGCCCTCCTGTGGAAACCTGAGTCTATGGCTGTGCCTTTGGATATTTGACCACGCTGTGGTACCAATGAAAAAAGCAGGGTGTTGCAAATGTCACAGGAAGCAGCAGGAGATTCATTATTTGAAACTCCAGGCAGATCCTGGAAAGCAGATCATACTGTCCTGCTGCCAAGGAGGGGAAAAAGCCCCAGCAGCCACTGCCAACCTGACCCAAGGGAGGACTGTTTGTCGACCGCAGTGCTGGCAGTTACCTCTGAGCAGAAGCACAAGGTGCACAAACCAAGCGTGGCAGGAAGGCTGAGGCTATCACAGTTATCAGTACAGTCAACATCCTGCCTCTAGCTGTGGGTCGTTTCCAGTGCTTCAGAAGATTAAAACCAGTAGCCAAATCAGATGAAGGGAAAAATTTCCTTCCTGGCTCCACAGAGAGATAGCTGCCAAAAAGCATGGAATGATGGAAGGATGGGCAAAAACATGGGCAGCAAAGAGGCAAGTTTCATGTCAACCCTTTCTGGGACTATCCACAAATCACTCACCCAGCAACACTTATCTCTTACAGGGAAGTTTCTGAAGAGTTTTAAAAGTAATTTAAAAATAATTTTAAAACTTTCCAAACCTTCAGGAGAGAGAAAAATATACAGGCAACAGCGGTTCCAACTTTCATTCATCTAAAAATTAGGCTAAATTCTTCAATTAATTTTTTACCTTGATTTCTTCTATCTATTTTGTTTGCTAACATATACATATTCATGCATATGCTTGTTTGATTACTTACTCACTTAAATAATTAAGTTGTTGAGAAATCAGTTTTAAATGTTGCAAAGACCACTTGTGGTTTATGAACTAAAGATTAAGAGCACTGACCTGGAGCATTCCTGAGTAGGAATTCCTGCAGGAAATATTCTTTTCCTACACTGAGACACAAATTGTGTGTATACATTCAGATGCATTTCTCCTGCTCACAATTCTCCTTACACACCTCTACAGCTTCATTCTCAGAGGATGTTTGTGAACAGTTTTAGGCAGCAAAACTGGAATGCTTTCCCTTTCCCTTTCTCTGGTGCCTGTATTTTGTAATCTTTTTCTCAAACGTTTTTTTAAAATAGATCTTTCATCTATTTTATAGATGGAGTAAAGGCACAGTGACACACAATGCTAATTGAACAAAAGAATTAAAAGCTAAATTGTACAATTTGGTATTACACATTGCTCTCAGTCCTACTGTACCTCATTTGGATTGTGGCTTGGTGTCCTTTCGGCTTCCTTTCTTTTTTCATTCTCCTGTTCTCTTTTCTGTAATTCTTGGATTATTTCCTGCAACTTCTTTATTTCATTCCCTAATTTATGAACTTCTTGCTTCTTTTCTCCAAGTTGCCACTGAAGGTCTTCAACTTTGGACTCCAGTTCATGGAGTTTCTTCTGTGCTATTATGTTAGCATCTTGTTCTGCTTGTAATGCTTTCCTTTGGATCTGCCTTTCTTTTTCCATTTGCTGTCTCACTTGCACAGATTCCAGTTTATACTTCTCCATCTCACTTACTAATGCCACTATACGGTCATGCTTTTCATCCATTTGTTTCTGTAGCTCTTTAAGTAATTCCTCAGATGGATTAGATGTTCCAGCTTGCCCCTTATCTTCAGCACTTTGAAGCTGAGCACATAGCTCTTTTTCCCTTTCTAGGGCACTGCTTATTTCGAGAGCTCGAACCTTCTCTGATTCAAGAAGCACCTGCAACTCAGAATTACGGCCTCGTTCACGTGACAGCTGGGCAGCACCGAGTGCTTCCTGGGATTCAATTTTCTGTTGGAGATCAGTTGACAGCTGTTTCTCTTGCTCCAAAAGTTTAGTTAACTGTAAGTTCTTTTGTTTTTGATCTTCAAGTGAAAATTTTAAATCCTTCCATATGAAAACAGAAGAAAAAAACTGATTAAAGCCATTTGTATATACTTTCCATTATCTTCTGCAAGTTGCAAATAATACTACCTGTACACATGTTGCTTTTAACAGGTTTTGCTATTCACAATTAATGTGACAATACTCTGAATGCTGCAGTTACATCTGATATTAGAATATATTACAGGTGTCTTTATTCTAAAATCAGATCATATCATAAGAGAATATTTGTAACATATACTTTTTAATGAGATACAAACAGCCATAGTTCTGAAGCTGAAGATACCTAGCTGCTTTTACTTTCTAGAACTGTGAAAGTGATTCTGCAAGTTAAGATTTCAAGATATAAATAAATCTATGCTGTTAAAGTGATCGATTTTTTGTCTTAATGCTTGTACTAGGATACCTGCTCTCTCCCTCACTGTATCAGATACCGCAGAGGTACCAAGGAAGCTACTAATGCATGTTCTCCTAAAGTAAACTCCCTAGTTTGCTTTTCATGAGGTGAAACTGCTGACTTTTAAAATGGAGGCAAACAATGTATCTCCTTAAATAATATTCTTAAATAATATCTTTTATGAGTTAGGTTGTGGTGGGGGCTAAGTGTGGCCATGTTAGCAGTGTCCTGTCCCCTTGAATATCTGAGGGCTATGATACAAAGTAGAATCTTTTCATCTTGGCCCTGAAAAGCACAGTTGTAAAATTCCTATTGATTTAAATGGAATTTGCATCAGGCCTTTTTCTTTCCTTGCCGCACAGCTTCTATACTATCTTTCTTCAGCTCTAGATGATAGACTACTGCTGTTGAAGACAGAACATGGAGCACACATTGGACAAAAATGTAAGCTGAGATGAAATGTTAGCCAAAAGAGTATCTGCGTGCTCCTTGATGTTCCAGGCCATTGGGAATTATGGAATACCTCAAGCTCTTCTCTTCCTCTTTCCTCACTGCGTTCCATTTTAGCTTTTTCCTTTTCCAAAGCCCACTGTAGCTCTCTTGATTTTTTCTGTTCGCTGGCCATTGTATCCTTGAGAATATCTAGCTCAGCTGCTTTTTCTTTAACTTCAGTCCTAAAAGAGAAAGAGGCAACCTTTAGATTAGACAATGGCTCTAATCCTGTCATGCTACTTGATATTTATTCCATCTTGTGCACTGAAAACACTGCTCGTGTAGTACAGTAACAGTGAAAAGCCTATTTAGAAAAACAGCTCTAACTCAAAAATTAAAAAAAAAAGAGTTGCATAGCTCAAAACCAATAGGAAGTATGTCCATCCTGCTAACTTTGTAGCTGCCATTTTTTAATAATTGGTGGCTCAGAGGCAGCTAGTGTTCAACTTAATCCAGTCACTGGCTGAAATCTGAAAGAATGCAGGGAAAATGCATCTTGCTGCCATGTGTCTCAAAGGAAGAAACCTATCTTGGACAAAAAAAAAATCTATGACTTGACTTTTCATGTTTTTGCAGATCAATTTGCATCAGTTTGTGAAGGAATCTTGCTCCTGATGGTCTGTACAGGCTGTAAGGTCATTTATAAAGTAATACCAATTTAAACTCTGTCTTAATTTGTTATCCCTGAGCTGAACATTAAGATACTGTACATGGGCATACCCACCTGGTAAAGGCATAAATAATAATGGCTTTCTTGAGTGCCAAATATTTGGCCTGTTACCTCTGCTGTTGACCATGCCAAAGCAACACTTAGAAGTTACAGAATTTAATATGGAAGTACTTGCAAAGTCATCTTAACTCTGCAGTTTTTTTCTCCATGTTCAATTTTAGAAGCAGAAAAACCTTTTAATAAATATGGTATACTTATTAAATCGTGTACAGTAGTCTAATGTGTCAAAATTTAAAAAGGAATTCGATATTAATAAATCATTAAATCAAACTACAAATCAGATTTTCTTAATCTATAGCATTATATTTTTTGTCAAATGGAACAGAAGTCTATTTTTTGTCAGATATGTTTTATAGAAAAACTGAGAAGCATTTACATTACATGAGATCAACCTCCTTAATAAAATCAGTCTTATAATTTGAGACAACATAGAAAAGATCATCTTCACTGTCAACACAAAGTTTGGCACTGAAAGCCACACCTGATGGTTTCTAGGTCCTTGAAGTGCTTGTGCTGTGCTTTAAGGGTTGTTTCAAGCTCTAGTTTGGCTTGTGCAAGTTCATTCTTCAGCTCAGCACCCTTCATTCTCTCTGAATTCAGCTGTTCCTGAAGCTCAGCTGCTCTGTCCTTCATATTCCGGAGTTCCACTTGCATCTCCAGTATCTGTGACTGCTTCTGCTGTGTATTATACTCCAGCATTTCTAATGAGAGTACCATTAATATGGAAATTACTTAGTAAACAAACAACACTGTCTATTTGGGTAAAGTTTCCCCTAGCACAGAGAATGACCACAAGGCTATCACTAAGAGTGGTATTTTAAAATAATACATTCTTTCAACAGTGGAGTGAAAACAAAACCATGCCTTTTATACTGGAATACCTGTCATACTTTCCAAGAAATCACTTCCACTCTTAAAACTTCTTTAAAAGGCTATGTGTGTGACCATATCAATATGTATCATTTGGATTATGACTAACGTAACTGAAGTTAGGTATGTATGTACACTTGTGACCAAATTTTTGTGACAAAATGCTGACAGTGAGCATTTACTTAATTTTAAAGTATACTTGTTCTCTGAATTTTTTCTTGCTCATTCTAATTGCTTCTTAGTTTACTCATTATGACTGACTATCCAACTTCGATAATTTCAAAGCTGTTGAACCTAAACACTGAAGTACATACGCAGTAAATAACCTTAAAATACAAGCCTGACTTTTATAGCAATTGAAATAACTTTGTATCAGTTTCAATTTGATACAAGTCGTAAGAACACAGAATATATCTTAATTTTTGCAAAATTAGTCCAATAAGATTGAAAAATATGCAAAGTATGCATGCTCAGAACATGAGTATCAAAATCAGAGAGCAAAGAAAGTCAGTATTTTTTCACCTACAACGTTATGAACGCTGCCATGAAAGCATTTGGAAACAGACATATACTACCACAGAAGTCACCTTGGCTTTTTGAATCAACCTCTTGTTCTCTCTTTGGATTATTTTTCATACTGTTCATCTGAGCATGTAATACTTGAATCTCCATCAGCAAACTTCTTCTGTCTGCGTTCTGAAGACAGTCCATTGCTGCTCTCTGGTTAGTAGCCTATTAGCATTAGAAACATTTAAAAGTAAAACTCCAGACCTTATTAGAATATCTATGGTGTGGATATTACATTTACTTATATATTCACATAATGCATAATATTCAAAACATTTTCAATTAAGTCATAATTAAGTCATTACTATAATATTGGGAAGAACTGCTTGTTATTTTTTTATTTCTCTACTAGGTATCTAAATTACAGAATCAAAAGAGCTATCAGTTTTATGGCAAACTGTAACTTTCCTCACTAATCCTTCCATGTTCCAGAGGAGATAACTGGCCTCTCTCTGTCCCATAGCAGCCTTATCACTTCCTCTTCTTAGAACTTGCTTCATATATACAAGCTACCTTTTCTCTTAGACAGTGTAACATAATTCTAATTAACTTAATGAAATCAAGCTCAGGACAACTGTGTTTAATTCAAATTCATCTACCGAGGCTGTATTTTTTCTATAGCTTGTGCACCCAAAAATCTCTTCCTCGCACCACATCAGTTTTTCTTTTTAAAGACGCCTCTTCTTCCTACAAGTCTTCCTTTGTTTTCACCCTCAGACTGTCAAAACTACTATTAATACATAGATTTATACATTCAAAATTAAAATCTATTGTAGACAAACACACTTTGACTAAAGTATGTTTTATATTACCTGCTCTTGTAGTCTGTGCTCTAACTGATTCATCAATATCACTGCATCTCTTGTGCCCAGTTCTGCAAGTTCAGTTGTAAACACAGCAAGAAGAACATTTTGTTCTCTCACAAAAAGCTGTTGAATAGCATGCAGAAGTTCTCCTCGCCAGTCTGAGACACCTTCAGGAGATTCAGTACTTGCATAAATCTACAGGGGTGTAAAAAGAATTTAAACAGCAGAATTCAAAGATTACTTCAAGAATGGTCATTAACATTTTATGTAAAGTGTGTGTTTTCAGTGGAATATTGAGCTTTTCTTACTCAATAGCTATGCAACATTCATTCATACAAATGGATGTATTTATTGTACACGTTATTTCTTCTGCATGCACAAGTGCTAAACTTTTATCTGTGTTTCAGACGGAAGCAATTCAGCTTTTGATAACTGAAAACTAAGTCCTGTGTGGTTATTATTTATGTTACTGTATCACACTATCTTTTTTACTTTTATGATGTTACATGTATGTTCCTAGACTCTCACAAGAGCTATGTGGTAGTGCGCAGATGTTGTGTATGAAGATTTAATTTTATAATGATATAAAGTTAATCCCCCCACTTCGCACGCTGAAGGAAATGCAGAAGTAATAGAAACTACCTACATATATCCAAAAGTCTAACTGGGGTAATTAGACAGGCAAGTCCTAATAAGTTTTAACAGATTACTGATTAATATTGTGTTATATTTTAGGCAATTTCTCCCCTCTTTTCTCTCACTACGGTATCTTTTTAATAGCATCCAATCTCTACTACACCAATAAATAACATTAAAAAATCTACTTTAACTGCTACTGGAAACATGCTATAAAAATAGAATTATTTTTAAAAGGTGGATCTATACAGTCAAAAGCTATCAATGCACAGAACAAATGCAAGCTGTAATTTAAGATATATTTTATTACCAGAAAGTGTGGCATGCAGTTTTACTGCATGTTTTTGAAATCTTTTGCCTTGTAGCAGTATATTTAGAGCACTTAAACCTGAATTGTGAATGTGCCTTATAAGGTTATAATAAATTATTTTTTATTTAGATAGACTCTTATATTATTTATACCTCAGCTTCTCTGTGAAGTTGCATTTTTGCAATTAGGTCTTTCAAAGATGAAATGGTGCTAAGAAAAGCTTTCCTCTCCTCAAGCCAAGATTCTGGCTCTTGCTTAAGAATTGGCATCTCTCTTTCACCGTATGGAAATTCAGTGAGAGACAGCACCTGTATGCCTTCATGATGGACTGCTCTCAGCAAACCCTACAATAAATACAAAAAGGAATCAGTAATGCCAGTCACAATGGTAATAACAACAATAATAATAATAATCTTATTTCATACATTTTGGAATAATGGTATTTCTAAATTGATCAGCATTAGGAAATTATTTATGCTTCCTCATATCAAAGACAGAAGTGTCACCCATTTCTTTATATTTGCCAAACAACAGAACTTATTAAATAGGTGTATTTTCCCTCGGTTTCAAATCAAAATTCCCAAAGTTCATCTATCAAATCAATACTCTAGTTTTAAAATGGCTGCTGATGGAAACTGACATTTTAAAAACAAAGTCCTGGGAAGCTATCCAGGTGAGCTGTGCAATTCACTTTTTCAAATTAATATTCAGTTAGGCCTTTGTTGCAAAAGACTTGCCTTTTTTTTTTAATGTAACTAAAACCATGATACCCTTACGGTTTATAATAAACACATTTTTCTTTCATAATATAAATATTATTCTACACCTATAACTGAATCTATAAAATTGTGTAATATATGATCGTGACATTACCATTAATACAAAATAACAATAAATTATAATAGTAGTTTTATTTCTCAAAATCATAACTGAGAACAAGCCTACAGTTACAAAATTCATATTTAACCTAATTTAACATGCAAAAATGCACGTCATTTATCAGAAGTATTTTAAAATGTATTAAAATAGCCAACACTTTAAAACTTATCTAAATGGTTCTCTCTTCACTAATCAAGCAGCAGCTAATCTAAGCTTTTGGTAGTATCACTCTTGCTCCACAGTAACAATAACCAGTTCTATTTTACCTTAATTTTTTTTGGAAGTAAATCTGTTGAAGTTTCACCTTCATCTATTCCTTCAGATATCATGTCAGATCCCTGGGTCTGAGCAAGATACATTCCTTGACTCCAGTCTGAACTGGAGTCTAAAATAAAAGGAGAGAAAAACATGAAAGCTGTATTACTGTGAAACTTTGAAGAACAGGCATCAAAAAAGTATTTTTGTCTGTTGTTGTAACAGGCGGTTGCATGTCACCAGAGTTGATTCTAAGCCTGAAGACTACCTGTTTTATAGTTTTTCCTTTTCAGTTTCAAAGCAGTAACAGCAAAACAAAACTAAAAAAACCCAAACTTAAAAATCCTAGTTTAGTTCTAAAAGAGAAAGAACTACTTGCACAAACACTTCTGCCAAATGACCCCTCCTTAGTATGCTTAGCCCTTGCCTATGAAAAGGATCATATTAATGATTTTTATTACTCTTGGAGAAGTGAGTACCTGTCATCATCTCCCACTGCTAGGGAGCTATAACTTTAAACGCTATCAAGAGATGAAGCTACGCTGAACAGATAATGCAATACGTAAGAAGAATATAGGAACTCCAGTGGGAAGAAAAAAATTAGCATCTGATGCCTTGACTCCACCCATCTCCACTCTAGTCATTTTCCTTCCGTAGCAAATTAACAGACATGGCACCCTCAGCACCTTTTCTTAGTGCGACCAGCTTCTGCTTCGATCTGGGGAGTAGTTGTTTTTATTTCTTAGAACACAAACTCTTTAACGGTAATCTTAATATTAAAAAAAACCAGATTTAACTTATAATGTGGTTTGAAATCTATAAAAACAAATTTCTTACCACTAGAACCTCCATCTCTAGCTTGATATGGTGGAGAACGTGATAATCCAGAAACTTGGATTCCCTATATTTAGAAAAGAGAACAATCAGATCTTCACTCACCCCACACCTGCTCACAATAAAGGACCTAATTCTAAGGAGCAGGAAATGATGTAAGCCTCTTTACTCAGTTTCCCCCACAATCAAAGGAATCAAAATGGAGACAAGAAAGATGGCATTCAATAGGGTGACCTAGCAGGTCACTAGAGTCCCCATTTCACAGAGCAGGACAGGTCCCAAGGCAGAAGCACAAGGAAGCATCTGACAGTCAAGCACACTCCCAAACTTATATTGCTGAGGAAGGGGTTCACAATCTCTCCCTAGGCCATGGAAACATTAGAACACTTAAAAGCTTTATACTGAACATGTAGTGGTTCACACTTAACAGAATTTAAATGGGAATTTCTGTAGCAGGAGTGAAACCACGAACCGAGGTAGTTCAATGAATATAAAATAGGATACATACCTCTTTTGCTCGTAGAGTTTCTATGACTTCCTTTAAAGAATTACATTCTTCAGTCAATACTTGCATTGCAACAAACTTCTCTCTCTTTAATGCTTCAGATTCGGAGATATGCCTTGTCTCCATGTCCATGATTTCAGCAGCGTGGAGTTCTTGCATTTGGTCGATTTTTTCAGTAAATTCTCTAATGATCTCTGCAATCTCTTCTGAAGAGCATCCATTTTGCAAATCAATTTGGATTTCTGCATTTTTAACAAGGACTGGTGAAGTTTGGATACAGCTGTTGATTTCCACAGTCTTGTCTGTCTGTGATGATGAACTTTTTTTAATTAGAGTAGACTCACTGGCTGACAAATCAAACAATATTTGTGCATCGTTTTTGCTTGTAGTTTTTGCCATTTCCTTGTCCATTCTCACGTAACTTGCAAGTGTCTGTTCTGCTTGAGCTAGGTTCTCTTTTACTTTGCACAAGTCTTCCTGAAGATGTATCAGACTTGCTTCTTTTACCTGTAAATATGGAGAATCAGAATCACAGTCCTTCCAAATCCTTTAAAGAAGTATCTAAAACCCAAACAACCGTCTACCATTAGAGCTCAGTTTAGTCCTATTTTAAAGCAGTTATGACACATGGTAACAAACACTATCTCCTAAGAAATACAGCTCTAGATCCACTGTTGCACTACAGTGGACTGTAGAACTACGTATTTTGGCAACAAGTGAAGATTTGGTCTACAGCATCAGCTCCATTCCACTAACTGACCATTTTTCTTAGTGGTGTTCTCAGTACAAGATTAAAAAAACCTACAGCATGCATATTTGCACAATAAATCCTGTCTAATCATTTGCTTTAAATACAATATGGAACAATCTGGTTCTTACTGCTAGTTCTTGCTGAAGTTTTTCTGCCTTTTCTCTGTAACTGCTCAGTTCTTCCTTAGCAGCAGCTGCCTCTTCTTTAACTTGCTCTAGTTCAAGTTCATTAATAAGCACATTTTCATTTTGACTTTCCGTGAGTTGTGCTCCTACCTACATGAAAACACAAGATACGGAACATGGTGAAGAATCTTACGAAGAATCAACTAGTAACAGCACTGATCACTTTCACACCAACTTACAAAAGCCACAAATGAAAAGACCATAGGGGAAAACAACTCTATATTATTTGGATTAACATAGCCTCAAAAAAGTAAGACTGAAAGACCATTCTCCCAGATTAACTCCCACAAACTGGACAAGCATGGGAAGAAAGACTATCTTCTTACAGCTTACTGAACTGCAAACAGAAATTGGCTACACCACGTCAAAAGCACAGGGAGGAATGTCAACAGAGAGTAGGAAATGATGTCTGATAATATTATTGAATTTATAAGACATTTAGGACATTCATTCAATCTGCATTTGGATGAAAGGTCTTAGAACCTTTTCTGGTTCAGTACTGGGTTCCATGATGTTTCTGAACTCAAGACTTTCAGCAATCAAGCCCATGTTTGGGCTGTCAAGCATAGTCAACTTCGACTGAAGGTTTTAAATTCAGAGGCAACATAACCAGTTGTGGATGGAAATCAGGACAAAGGTATACTAGTAAAAACTACTGACGGGAAATATCTTTGGTATCAAGACAGGAAAGCAAGAAAAAGTAAACCAAAATCAAAGCACACATAAACAAACAACCTCTCCCCCAAAAAACCCTGTACAGACAAACTGCTATCACTCCCTTATCATTCTGAACCCTCTTAGATAATTTTTATAATTTTCATTTTTATCTTTCTACCTCCATGCCATGTAAAAGTGTGACTCACTCCATTCTATGTCAATTCAAAGTAAGAATAAGAAAGTATATGTCCAAAATTCAAAATCACCTTACATTCATGAAAAGTGTTTTTAATGCAAAATGGAAACTGATAGTAGGGTTCACGTAAAATAACAGCCTTCTCTTCCTTGTAACTCCAGGAATAATAGAGAAATGAAGGCCTACCCCACACAGCAGAATATTCCTATCACTACTCTCCTTAAGAATTGTTTCATTCATTACAGTTTACATAAAATAACAGATTGTGGTGAGATCAAGCCAAAAGAAAATGGCATCTAATTACCTGAATCGTCTGCGTTTCTTCTTTCTTAATGTATTTCTGAATCTCTCCTTTGTGTTTTTCTTGAACCACTTCTAGTAATCGCTGAAGTTCTAAGAGTCTCTCTTCTTTCACTTCAGCTTCCTTTTGTGCAACTTTTACGTTTTCTTTTTCTAGCTCCAAATTATGATTTACCGTTGCCAGCTGGTCCTCCATCTCACTAAGCCTCTGTGTCAAGAGCGATAATTTTGATTCCATCTCATTTTCAGTTTTATCACTCAAACCCTCTGTCTGGGCATTCTTGCTTGCTTCCTCCACACATTTTGAAGCTTCCTGAATTTCCTGCATGAATTTCCTTTGCTCCTGAACTGCATTTAGCTGAACCTGACTCACAAGAGCAGCAGCAACTTTTTCCACTAGTGTCTTCTCCAGTTCTAATATTCTCTTTTTAAGTGTTTCTCTTTCAGCTTTGCCTTGCTCTTTCAGGTCTTTTATTTCATTGTAGGACTGGCACAGTTCTGAATCCTTTTCCTTAATGCATGCCTGAAGTTGCTGCAGTTGTACCTCCATCTTGCTAATGGCGACTCTTGTATTCTCATCTGAAGACCTAAGCTGGGATTGATCTAGCATCTCTACCTTCTCACATAAGCTTTCTTCCACTTTTTCAGTTTTCTCATTGCTCCTATCTTCTGGTTTTTCCCCACCACCTTTCATCAGTGTACACTTATATTTCTCTGTTATTCCTTCATGCTCCTTTTTTAACATACTTATTTCTTGCTTTAGCTGGTTCATTTTTAACTTCGTTTCCTCAAGCTCATTCTTTGTTCGAGATGCCTCTACATTTACGTTTTCTACTTGCTTCTCCAAAGCTTCCTTTTCTGCCAGAACTGTTTCAAGTGTGTGTTTCAGACTGTCAGCATCTTCTTGAAAAGCAGCAATGTCTACAGGTACTTTTTGCTCAATATTTGCCAGTTCCTGCTGAAGCTTATCAATTACATCATTCAACTGCTCTACTTCCTCATCATTTTTTTTCTTCACACGTTCTTGATCACTTTTCAGACATTCTACCTGGGCTTCAAGCTGCCGTATATGCTCATTTTGCTCTTCAATAACCTGGAAAAAAATACAAGAAAAAAAACTTTGTAATGGGTAACTATTAAACCCTCAGACAGTTTTTCTCCTGGACTTCACAGCAACAGTTTAATCAAACATTGAAACGTCTTGTAAAAGAAAGCATGTCTTCAGTGAATTTCTTAATGGGATGTCTCTTGTAAAGATTTATGAGAATCAGGATGCCTTCACACAGGACTGGCAAAGTAGTCTGTGACCTTAATGAACTGCAAAATAGGTGTGAAAGCATCAAATAAAGTGAAAGCATTTGTAATATTCACAGAGATATGAAACAGTGAAGTTCAAGGGTTCACAATACTTTCTTCCCAATAGCTTGGCTGAAAGCTCTGACTTGTCCTTTTTATTGAAAATCAAAACAGAAACAAGTGGAGTGGTCATGTCTGCTGTTCAATCTTCTTACGAAATCAAGGTTTGATATACTATTTTTACTCAAAGAATTCAAAGGAACCAGGATTTATGAAGCTTAAAACTTACAGATAAATTTTCCTGCATTACATTAAAGAACTTCCTTTAAAAAAAAAAGATCCTCAAGCTTACCATATACAGGTCAGATATGTTCAGTTAGATTAGACAGATACTGAGCTCTTCATGCAAAACCGCCACTTATTCATATGGTCAAACAGATTTACATAGGACACAGCGAATTAAGATGGATACGTATTTTAAAGACAAATAGAGCTTTAGTTGTGTTGAAAAATATCATTATAACATGCTTTTTAGTCTGAGACCCCCAGAAAACACCTATCAGTTGCCTCTGACATTTCCTATCACAAACCTAAATATGCATTTGTCTCTTTATGTGTGTGTGCATACACATAGGCAGATGTGCACAAAACTATGCAGGGCAAATAGTACCCATAGACCCAGAGCACAATTATTTCTTTGTGCTATAGTTTGAATGAAAGTAAAGAGAGACAAAGATATGAAGTATTTCTTTTAAAATGTACATGACTATCCAAAAAAAATTCAAAGAGAGATTGGTGAAGATATGAAGAGAGTGAGAATAATACTTTCTTAGATTATTTCTAAAGACATTTAAAATTACAGGCTGCATAAGGAGCTCAAAATTCCATGAAATTCATAAAACGATGTAACTGAGCAAATCTGAGGCTGATGACTTTATGATGCAGAAAAGTGAAGTCATCTTGTATCAGCTTCTAACGAGAAATAAACGAGTAGACACAAAACAAAAAATGGAATGACTGGTGTTAATGAACACTAAATTTAACAAATAAAAAAGTCTTAACAAAAGGAATAATAATACAAGTTATTAGACTCCAATAGAATAAGTTGTATAAAATTCATTAAAAAACCTGCTGCTTAAATTGCAGTGGGAGCAAATTCTCCTTTGAGTGTAGAAGAATGACAAAAAAACCCTTTACAAAGTCAAAATAAAGACAGACCAGATTATAAGTAGTAAGTCTAAGAAACAAACTGGATATATTTTCTTAAGGGAATATCTGGAGATCTGAAATGAACAGTGCTTCTCCACTGGAAATGAAAAAGCAGAAGGAAATCTGTCAAGAATATTCAGAAAGAGATATTATAAAATAAAATAAGTTATGGTACCTGAAATAGGTAAGAACTCTAAAAGGGCCTTTTAGAAATATGAAGAAGAAAAAAAATGTGGAAGAGAAGAAAGATGACTAAATTCATTACTAAAATAACCATGCTTTTTCCTTTCTCTCTCAATACTTCATTAGGTTTAGTTAGTTAAAGAGAATAATACGATGACTTTGTAATAAGTATAACATGTACAAAAATAAATGCTAAATGTGACCATATAAATTAGAGGGGCTGATTTGCCATTCAGGAACTTATTTTTTAAAATCCACAGAGACTAGAGGAAGCTCAAAAACACCAAATAAAATGTGAACAAGTCATTGGTTTTCAGAAGAAAAGAACAGTGATCCTGGTGATGGCTATCAAGTCAGCATAACAGTTTCTGTTCTTCGTAACTTAATGGAATAAAGGACCACAGAAGGCAAATACAGCAATTAAAAGAAAAGCACTTAGTGGGATGAAGATGTCTAAGGGACTAGGGAAGGGATTAACCTAAGAACAATCTATTCATATTTAATACTGATCTCATAATGAAGCAGAAAAATTCTTTAATATCCTGGAAAATATAACTGAGTAAGAGGATGAAATTAAGAAAATGAAACTTCATATAACAGGAGAAGAACTAATCATTAAAATGAATTATACCTGAATCTCGGGTATTTTTCTCAAGGCAAGAAATGTAATCGTATTACTGTGGTCATTGTATAAAGCAGAACCGTTCTGGATTCCTAAAGCATCATCTTTCCTAAATCCAATTTCCTAAATCCAATTCAAAGTTTTGTCATTATTCCCTGAGGTTCATTATAACTAAATTTTGCACTTAAAAACTCAGTGAAATTATCCAGCTTGGTCAGAGCTCTATTTTAGTGGATTCACTATGTCTTAGTAGAATGTTACCCTAAATGTTCAATCAGCTACTGAGGGGGTAACAGAACTCCTGTTCTTACCTTACTGAATAATACTTGCTTTGGGGTTAAAGCTTATGACTAATAAATTTTCACATTTAAAATGGTCAGAATGCAAAATTCATCCACTGAAAAAATCCAATTTTCTTTCTATAAAAAATGTGAGACTGAAGGCCTCTTTCTGCTGTCACTTACATCAATGCAAAACAAATACTATTTCTGTTGAAATCAAATGTGTTATATCTGTATAAAATGGACATAAGCCAGAAGAAGATGAAGCTCATTATTATAAAAACACATAATTGAAAAATAACAGAAAGCTACAGGAGTTAAATCTCAGTAAATAAAAGATTAATCTGCTGCTTTCCTTCTTGCTCTCCATTTTTAATAAAATTCAGCATTTTGTTTGCACATCTACCATGCTTCAAACTGGATTAAAGATGTTGCCAACACTGGTATGATGACAAGGTATTTCCACAAGCTCACGGAGCACAAAAGTTCAACTGCTAAAAAACCTATAAAATCCAACATGATCCAGCAGGTGTCACTGAAACATAACACTGAAAATAAGTCATTGTAGGGAAGATGGCAGAATGAATGCTGAGATTGAATTCAGGTACCTACATACTATTAAATGTTCGTAAATATTAGAATAATAAGGAATTAAGAAGAATCTAGGACAAAAACTCAAGCAGAAGTAAGGCAGAATAATAAAAAGAAAAGCAAGCAAAAAGTATCCTTCATAGAAAACGAGACAAAAGAGGAAAAACAGATTAGGGTTAAAGCATTGCTTGGAACTGAAGCATTTGCATTTTTAAATTAAGGCAGCAATAGAAGATAATGTAATTGGGGGTGGGGGGGTGGAGGCTTTTTTTTCTTTAAACAGCTAGCAACACAAAGTAGGACTCTGAAAAAAGATTTCAAAAGTATGTACTTTGTTGTCAGTTGTGACTTCAAGTTGCTGTTGCAGTTTTGCAATTTGTTCGTGAAGATGATCTATTTCCTGCTCCTTTTCTTGCATGATGCGAGCGAGCCTCCCAGCCACTAAATGATGGTCCTTTACGGTGGCATCTTCAGATTTCTGGATAGCTAGTCCCAGTATTTCCATTTCATCCTACCAAAGAAAACCCCCAAAACCACATTACAGTTGTACATAACGTTTTCTGCATATTCTTGTATGAGTATTTAAGGCATAGGAATTAAAATAAACAAACTGCATGGAATGAGAAGTAATTATATGAGCTTTTTAGTATTTTGCAAGTTGAACTGTGGAATGCTCGAGAAAGAGAAAGAACGTGGTATCTTGGTTTTTTCCAGGAATTTGTTTCTGGGGAGGAGGGAGAATAAAGCTCTAGGCCTCTCTGTTACACAATTACCTTAAATAATTTGTTCTCTTGTTCAAGTTCTTGCAAATGTGTAGTGGACTCCTTTCGCTGAATTTCTAGTTGCATGTGCAATTGCTGAACTTCTTCATTTTTATTTTCTAGCTCCTCTCGAAACTGCTCCAGTTGTTCCTCAAGGTTCGTGACCTATGTTTCCAACACAAATGGTGGAAAAGGAGTAGACAGCCATACCAAAAATGAAATGCCATAATTTGCAATATCTACAGTAAACTAATTTGGTATGCAGAAACACTGTGTACTCAGTGACATTCTGAGTCCTTAAACTGAATGGAATTTTAAAACCCACTAAAAATGAGCTGAAATCTCTATGAAGTTTTTCTTCATTGGGCTAAATTTTGATTCCAGAAACACTCTTGTAAGTCATAAGCATTAACATAGACAATAACAACAATTAGTATGGCTAACGAGAATTTCAAAGGGATTTGGACTGCTGTCTCTCTGATCTGTTAAAAAATTTCATCTGTATAGTTCACTAAACTCGACAGAAAGCAAAAACTGACAAACCAAAATATCAGTGGAAACATGGAACATTTCACAGGTATTTTACCTCCTTTTCCTTTCTGTCCACAGCTTCTCGTTCAGCTTGCAGTTGTACTTCAAGAGGTAATTCTCCCCTTACTATGATGGTGCCAAACTGTTTCCTTTCCTCCACCTTTAAATATAAATAATATCAATAATAAACAAATAAAAAAGATAGACTGTTTTGTTCTCAAGAAAGTAAGAAAGTAGTAAATACGTGATAATTTTAGACCAAGCAATACCTTTTGCAAGTTGTCTGCACTGATGATTAAGGCTTGTTCCAGTTCTCTTATCCTGCATTCTAGTTTCTCAATTTCTTCATTTCGTTCTTGTATATCTCTCTGAAGTTGCTCCTTAGAGAGCAAAAGCTCACTGCATTTGTCTGTTTTTTCTTTTAAATGATTTGTTAACTGTTCAACCTGGTGATAATATGGCAGGAAGATGAATATATTGTACTAGATTGGAAGGGTTTGCTAGCAATAGCAACAGCACTCATTTTTGACAGAGAAACAAAACCCCTCTTTTTTTCTCATAATGGAACTCCTACTCTTTAGATGACAGAATGTAAAGTTAGGATACTGTAGTGCTACATCCAGCAAATACAAACAGCATTTTTTAAGAAGTCATATGTTCTGTGCTATATCACCTACTCTCTAGAACTGTCCTTCTGACACTTCTGAACTGACCTTGTCCTTCTGAAGCCTTCAGACTCTCTAGTCAGTTAAAAGCAAGAAGCATGGCATCCCTATGCAGCCCACTAAAAAGATACCTTTAGCATCTATGTATGGAATGTCTTGACCCTAAGATCAAGATGCTATTTGCATCTTTGAGGAATACCATAGTTCTAAAAATCTGTGACAAAATTATTCAAAATAAGGAGTTGATTAGTGACATACAGACATATCCTAAAACTCAGTAGGTCTTTAACATTGAAGATAATTGCTATACTTCAATCTTGAGAAACAGGAAGTTTTGTTTTCTTGCTGGATTTGTTAAATGGGACCAACCAGATGTTTTAGATGATATAATTTCACTTTCTATAGGGGACAAAGCATCCAAATAAAGCATTCTGAATCTCAGTAGTTCAGATGTTTGCGGCTCAGAAACAACATATTAATAGTAACTGAAGTAGTAGCAATAGGAATGATCCCAGTTCTAGAAATATTTCAGAAATGATTAATCAAAATTACAGATAAGATGTGTAACAAATCCATGGTATTAGGCCTGATGCACAGAGTTAAGACCTGAGTTAAACTAAGCAATTGAGCAAGAGACATGGAAACTAACATTTGTCCCACTCAAGAAACTGATTTCAGTATTTACAATTAGGAAGTTACAATGTAGCCAAAAGGTAGAAGACTCAAAGCATTTCAATAGATAGGAGAGAAGAGGACCAGAACATAAAGCTGACAGGATGGTATTATTGACGTTATCCATCCATGAGTAACATCAAAGTCTGAAGTGACCACAGAAAAGTCCTGAGAGAGAAACGGAAAAAGAAAAAACAAGTCTAGAGCAGACTCTTTACAACAACCCTCCCTGGAATAAGTTGACAGAGTAAGCTGAAACAACAGTAAAAAAGAAATTAAGTTATCAACAGAAAATGCTCACAGCATTCATGCAAAGCAGAAGAGCATTTCAAAAACTGTGCAACTAGGAAAAAACAAAGCAGCTATCTCAGAAAAGCATGAGAAATAATGATAAAATGTGTATTTATGAAATATCCCAAGTAACACTGTGAGACCAAAATATACTATGTACTAAGACTATGTGCCTCATTTGATAAAAGCTGAATGGAAATCTAATACACTATTGAAAATTCTGTCTATAATTTGTAATGTATCACATTCAACACCACCCAGCTCTAAAACAGCTGTATCACCTGTGGTGCTTGCAGACATTATTTTATTGTCTATCTTTCTACCCACTAAAAAATTCTAATTTAAAAGTATCTAATACAAATCTTAAAATTTTAATCACTGTTACAGCTGTCTTTCTTTTTAAAGTACGCTTTAAATTTCCATTGTAGCATATCTGCCAACGGAAGAGTATATGCACATGTGTGTATGTGCATATAAATCAGGATGATTTTTACATATAGATTCTGTACAGAAAAATAAGGCAATTTTTATTATGCTATCAAATTTGAAATTATTTTCTTGGGAGAATTTTTTTAAAGTGAGAATTTTAACCAGGAGTTCACATGCTATCCATGCCCCAAATTATAAACAGACACATAATGAAATGGCATCAAAATGAACATCCTGGAGTCAGGAAAAGTAATCATGCTAAAACGTCTCCCCCATTTGTGGAATGTGTCAACAGGAGAGGAGTGCGCGCACACTTTGCAATAGAAGGAAATAGATGCAGAATTGCTCCATATATGTTCGTTAACACATACCCAGCTAATTCCAGAAGATTCATTGTTCACAGAGGCTGATGACAGCCATATCACATAGTACTGACTGAATACTGTAAGATTTCTTACAAACCTTTGTATTAAAATATATAAAAAACCCCATGAAATAGAACTCTAAATCTGAGAATTATAAGTAAATATTTTGATAACTTACGTGTCACATATATCAACTTACGTCCTATTACTGTCTATGGTCCTAAACTATATAATATAGAATACTAAATATTGCTAATATTTCAGAATTGAATTACAGCAACTGAAGTACCTCAGTAAGAACTTTGATTTGAAAAATCACAGTGCAACCTAATAAGAGGCATTTTAATACTGAAAATCAGGCAAGAAAATAATGCAAAAATATCAGCCTTGCTCAAAAAGCAGGACACAAGAAAACTCACAAAAAATAAAATGCTATTTAATGACTAACAGGTCAGAAACAAAACATGCAAAAGCTTCATAATGCATTTGCACTGCTGCCACTTTTCTTGATTTTGCAGGGTCTAAGAGTTTTCTGTGACTCCCTTGAGCTGCTGTTCTACAGTCACTAAATTTGTTTCAGTGGAGACAGACTTTCATTAGGGAGGTTCAAGTGTGCCCAGAGAGCACTACTACATCTCAGGTGCTAAACCCTGGTAACTCAATTCCTTCAGCTGTGTACCTGCGCCATAAACAGGATGTCACAAAACATCATAAGAACCTGTGAAATTGCTAAAGCAGTCCTGAATGTTTTCACAGGCTTTTGAAAACACTGGATTAACACTTAATTAAGGTATATGAAAAAGTCTTTTTGAAAGTTATGAAGTCTCCATATGTCTACTACTAAAAACACCCAGCCTAACCCCACCCTCCATCCCTCAACCCCCAAAAAACAAGTTTCACCACTTTCCCCCAACACCTTACCCTTCATCTAAATAGATGCAGGTTAGGTACACCATAAAATAGCTTCACTACAATATCTTAACAGCTGTCAGCTTGTGATTTGTATTTACTGAGTACAAGTAATAAAATGTGTTACCTCTCTGGTTTGATGTTCATTGACAGGCTGACTCCTTTGTGGAATCTTAAGCTGTTGTTCCAGCTTCTGTATCTCTTGCTGGAATACATCTCTCTCATGCTCTCGGTCAATTGCTTGCTCCTGAAAGTTAAGAAATTATGTGGATACACCATTTGATTTAAAAACTATCTAAATTAAGTATATTACTACTTCTCATTTCTGTTAATGTGAGGCTGGTAACAATATGTCAGTATTTTTAAGGTAGCAGAACCTCTTGCAACTACCATCAAAAACCCCCTTTTTCATCATTTGGGGCAACAAATTTCACATTTTTTAATTAAAAAATTAGGACAGCATAGATACATCCAGTATAATTCCACAAAAATGACAGTTTTGTTTTTTCTGTTCCAGGTACACCACACAAAAGCTAATAAGCCAATATTTTATGGTTTTCTTTCCTAATATTTGTCTTGGATACCTGTAGCATAAACAGAAATTAAGAACAGAAATTAACTCTATGTTAATACTGAGGAGGAGCCAACAACAACAACAACAATAAAATTATAAACTGTTTGAATTTTGCATTTCAGTTTTACTTTTGACCAGTTTCAGTTGTTATATCCCAGACTGACATTTGGGAAGTACATCTTTATACAGGAAATAATGCGCAACTGGTAGTATGCTGTGAACCATCACCTTTAAATGCCACCTTGTAAAACAGACACACCTTACCAGATGCATTAAAATAAACTAGCTGAATTATCTGATACAAAGAGGAAAGCTTCTGTCTAGCAACAAAATATTTTGCAAAAATTCAGGAAACTGGAATAAAGCCTCAACCTTTACAAGTTGCATATTTTAAAAACTCACCTGCTGTTTCAAGGAAACAGCAGAATTCTAATGCTGCTATTACTAACAGCCTCTCATCTCAGTAGTCTGTAACTCTCCAGTTCATGCTATTGATAATCCCAAACCATAATGCATTTACGACTACGGGACTTGTAATAGGAATTTTTACTGCTGAACCTTGTCCTATTATGACACACTAGTTGCAGAGAGAAAAATAATATTGTAACTGTAGAAAATTAAATAAAGCAAATCCATTTGCGCTAAGAAGTAACTGGGAAGATCTCTCCTTTAATACTGCTTAGTAATAGATTATGCAGAGAAGGTGCCACCGGGTGTTACATTCATTATATAAAAAATTATTCTGCCTTACTACTGTTAGCTAGGGAGTTAACTGAGAAGGCACAAAAATAATAGTTTTCTCCCAAGAGCAGCATAGGACACTTAACAGGAATAAAATGGGAAAAGAAGGAGGCAGGGAAGATGGTGTTTGCTGAAAATGGGGTACAGTCTAAAACAAAATTGCAGAGACAGCCTGAGGCAGGAAGAAGTTTGGTACAATAGAGGCAGCTGCCACTGTGAATATCAATATAATATAACTGGCTGGAAGGTGTAGCTTAATATCTGGAGATAGGTTATTGAATACCATGAAGGAAGTTTCTAAAAGAAACTTAGAGAAATTATTTCCAAGTACAAATAAAGCTGACTACTTAATTCCAACACACTTTATTGAAAAACATGGAAATTCCACAAACTATTAAAAATGGTCACAAAAAACTATATTTCCTCATTAATTTTAGGAGTTTCCCATTATTTTAAACACTTAAGAAGCCTACTAAGTTATACTTAGAAATACAGGGCAGTCCTAAGCAACCATCTAAAATGAATTTTCAACTTCTAAAACATTAATTAAATTATTGGGCTGGAACCTCTAACACTGTTACTATCATGTGCTTCTTTATGTTTGCTTAAAATCTGAAAAAACTAGCATTTCCTGCTGTACCCAACTTCAGTACAGGTGCCCACCCATCTTCACGAAACTAGCCTTTTACCATACTTACATCTAGAAATTTTCTTGTTTTCTCAAGTTGCTTCTCCAAAGCCTGGTTTTGCTGCCTTAAGTCCATTAGTTCTGCATTTTTTTCTTGCTCTAGCTCTATGAAACGATTGACCTGTTCTTCCAAGTCTATTTCCAAGACTTTCACTTGCTTCTGAAGGTCATCATACTCTTTTTCAGCTTGCCGCTGTACTTCGATTTTTTCTTTCATTAGCTTTTCTGTTTCCTCCAGCAATTCTGGGTATAATAAGAGCCATCACACACTCCTTTTAGATAGGAATAGTTAGTAATGTTATGAAGCAAAACCACTCCCCAAAGGTATCCATGCTGTATTCTGCAGAAGGATGTGAACTGGTTTGGGTTTCTACTGTTTTCCTTTTTAAGAAAATAGATTTTCTTCTGAGAAATAATCAAAATAACCACTAAAGAAATTAATATTAAATTTACTATCCTTTAGTTAGTCTTCAGAGGACTGTTAGTGAAGTTGTATCAGACCACTTCTCTGTTTAAGTTTCATATAAATTAAAAGGTCTTTGTATAATTGAAAAGAAAATGCATGGGTTCAAACTACAGCTAGATTCAGCACAGGGGTTAACAGTGAAGTACAGAAAACCCAACCTTCTTCTCATCCCCAGCGTCAGTAAAATCAATCCACTCCCAGTCTTCATCATTTAATGTGATATATACAAATAATTTGAAGGAAATACTGAAAGACTTAGCAAGGTTGCTGTGTAGACAGAGAGGGAAATTACTGACCTGTAACTGGAGCTTTGTAAAACCAGTGACTGCATGGATGCCCAATTTTGAGTCCTCACGAAAAGGCTGGCAAGCGTATATAGTAAAGCCCCAAACCAGTCTATTAAGACTTTTAAGCCACAGCCCATTGAAGTACATATTAACTAACCGTACAAATCCCTTGAGGTAAAATCCAAACTGTAAGGTGCAATTACATTTAGTGAATCTTTAAAACGTGACTGATATTTAGACAGAAACAATACAATTTACTTTCACTACAGAAGAAAGGTCCTTTTGGCACCATCATCTTACATCTTATTTAACCAATTCTCATTTCTAGGTAACCATTATATATCAACATAATACAGTGTTTAGTTATCATAATGAATGACTCAACTATATTTGGAAATAAAAAGAAAAAAAAAATCCCTCCAATACCATCTAAGTATCTGTAATTCATAGGTGAATAAGATGATGGTTATTCGTGAATTTGCTTATTATGTTTAGAAATTATATGAAATGTTGTTAGCAAAATGTAAAATTGAGTATGAAATACAACATCAAAGCTGCAGGCCAGTAAGAATTACAAGTAATGTCAGTAAGCCAAAAGCCCAATAATCCTGATTAACAATGTCAGTACGTGTAAGTCTTCCACCCAATTACAGATTGGCCATGCAACATACAAACACACCTGCTTGGGAAGCTGCATCGACTGCAGCATCTACTAGGCCTAGGAGAATAGAGAGAGAGAAAACAAAAAAAGAAGCAAAGTAATTCACATGCCAGCTATAGTTTTCTTGTGGTGCAACAATGTAAGAGAAAATGAAGCCAAAGATAGATGTGGCATTTAATGACAAAGTTGTTGAGATAACTTAAGGAATGTGGTAAGTTATTCTGGTATGCATGATATAAGTACCTACACATCCTTATAGAATTGTTTATCCTTACGGTTGTTATATATGAAAATAACTTCAAAATATTAAGAAGTGTAAAACATATAACAAATAACTAAAATGAAGTCATAGACAAGGATTGTCTTTACCATGAATTAGGAAGCAACAGGTTGTTCTTAAAATTTCATTGTTATACAAAGTGGACGCAGGAAATTGCAAATACGCTCCAAGATGTGTAATTTACAAATATAGCAACATAATAAACCGCCATAAACTTTTAGAAATTAAATAAAATGGTCATTTCATCCTGCTACTTACAACGTAAGCACTGCAATCCTTGAAAGATCAGTACTTCTTAAAATACCACTGTTCTAATTTTCTTCCCCTCTCAAACATAAAATATTAATTTAAGTTATTAGTTTAAGGAAGAATTAAAAGACACATTTACTTCATGAAGGTAAATACTATTTTTGAGTAAGCAGTTAGTTAGATTACATTGGCGTGGTATTTATCTGGAATTTTCACCATCAGTGCTGAAAGTTTTCATTTCTAGTAGATAACACTTTCCTCATCATGCAACTTTTGTGCCATTCTTCCCCAAAAAAGGAATTTGTTAGAAAAGTATATCGTCTGTGTCTAAAATATGTATGGCCATCATGTGCTGTTCAATCATTTTCTTCATGTTCTGATAGGTATGCTTGATAGTCCCTCTAAAACTCTGTTTGGAAAGTATTTAGACCAGTATTTTTATCCACAGGGGCTAACGTCAAGATATTTCATCTGTAGCAATAATATAAATAAAAGCAGATTTTCAGAGGTCTCAAGCTTTTGCTGGCTTAAACAACAACTGTGATTGCTCAATAGTTCTGAAAATTTGGTCATTTTTTGTTTAAATGTCAAGAAAAGTTATCATGCTAACATTAGGCATCAGGTATGAAAAGATCACATTTCTCCCTATCACACTTATATTAATGATTACAAAGAGGGGGAAAAAAAACCTTCACCAAGATTATTCATTAATTTATTTGAAAGTATAAGAAAATCTCATAGAAGGACTGTGAGGAATACATACGTTGCTCTATTGGCCCCGCATCTGCTCTCATGGCGTCCTTCTGTCTGGAGAGTAACTCCTTTTCTTCCTGGATCTGCTGCTGTTCAGCTTCTAATTCCTGTAATTTGTTACCTGTACACAGTAGTTCTTGCTCAAGATGGTCAATTACATCTATTTTTTCCTGGAGTTGTTTTTCCAGAAATGCTTTTTCATCTGCATAACCATCAATGAGGCCTGTAGAACATCAATTTTGGGGCAGATTTAATAGACAATAAAGAACAATTTGAATTTTTTGCATGGTGAAGTCACTATAGTATTCTCACATGAATGCACACGCGTGCTAGATACTCAGCACCTGACAACTTCTACTCCTGTCCTTGCTATTCTTCCATGATGAACAAATTACAGGAAGGATAGCACAAGACCAAATATAGCGCTTAACTTTTTCTCAGTGCAAGACCTCTAGAGCAAATAGGAACTCCAAAGCCAAGGAAAAATAAGTATGTAATAAACACAGGAGAAATAAGAAATTTCAAATAAATTCAGGTGCCATTCTGGGTGCCTCAATACATTTATCTGACCTCAAACCACAGTTTCTGTAAGATCATGGATCTCCTGTACGTCAGGTATAATACAGATGCCTCCAACATCACAAGGCACCAAAACTGGCCATAGGTGTCCATGTTTAGGACCTGAATCACTCCCCAAAGCCCTGTAACAGCTGACATCTCAGAAACAATTTAATTTCTTTACTGTTAATGTGCAATTTTTAAAGTAGCACAGAACAATTAATGATGTTTTTAACAGAGAATTTGGGACACTATCTTGAGAATGTGTCTTGTATGCCTTTAAAAATTGCTTCATAGTGAAGTAGTTTACCTAGGAATCTGAGGGGGAGCTCTATTTTAGCTTTATGAATGATATTACGTCTGTAAGAAATGGCACCATCTTGGAATGATGCAGAAGTGAGCACAAAGCTAAAGACTTAGGAAAAACCAGTGAATTCCCTTGAGGACTGTACAAACTAAACTGAGATCCTGTAATGGTATTGACTTCAGAAGATTCACATCAGGCCTTTCAGAAATGTCTGACCACAGAACACAAAAGACATTTTTATGGAGTGACAGAAGGTACTAAATAGACGTTGTAAGGTGTGTTCTATCATGTCAGATACCAATGGTTCCAAAAGACAGATAGGACGTCAATCATATGACGTTTAAACTTTCTCAGCTGGACACACACACCTATCTCACAGGTTTCTTCTTACTAAATCTGCAGAATCTAAGTAGTATTTTTTCAATATCAAACTATTTTCAATATGAAAGTACTTTATCAGTATAAGTCTATAGTCTTGAGTCACTATTAAAATTGATTTTACCCTGGCTTGAGAATACAGGAAAACTAAAGGTGTTTCCATTTGTTATCAATGTAGACAAAGTAAAACCTCTGTAAGCACTTATTTCCTTATCAGAGGAAATTAAGTAACAGTGGTCTTTGCATATGAAGTCTGACAAGCATAGGTCTGGTCCTCATGCACATCAATCATGCACTCCTGACCAATCTTTTTTCCCAGACTTGGATTCACAGAGAACACAAGCCGCATAGAAGGACTGGCTATTGAAACGAAAAATACTGAACTAGAAACACCATTAACAGCATTTTAAAAATTTGAGACAACACAAATTCTAGTAGTTATTCCCACTGTATCAGATGCTGTTCACAATAAGTACTTAACAGATTGGAAGTTGAGAGAGCATTTCCAGGTTAAATGGAGTGCATACGCCCACCAAAAAGGTATGAACAATGAAGTAGTCATCTGCTAAGATCATGTGTTGCAGTATTTACTGCTACCTTTTTTTTTTCTTAAAAGATGTAACGAAAGTTGGCAGAGTTCAGTGAACAAATTGGCATTAGCTTTTCTATCACATCAGATAAGTCATATCTGACACCACTATAACATTAGAGGTTTGAAAGTGTCTCAGCTGCAGCAGTTTTTGTGATAAAGAAATGATCAAAAATGACACGTTTTATCTCAAGAGAAGACAGAGTACCATCAGATGTGTAATGAACTAGGACATTGTTCTGCATACCTAGCTAAGGAATTTGATAAGAGAATGTAGTTTGGCTTTGTCAGAGTATGCTCACAACTCAGTTCAATGAGCAGAAGAAATTAAATGAAGAGAGTTCTATGGCATTTTTGTTTTGTTATATCAACACCAAAAAAAAAGTGCCTGTCATTTAGAAGCGCATTAATTTCAGAAGTTCAGGGGGAAAAAATTATGAAAAAATATTTAATTAATTAAGGAGTTATAAAGCATTAAATCTAAGAGGGACAAGTTACCTGAATTCCTGCAAAAGACTGAACTGAATTAAATCTCTACATGTGACATAAACCTGCACCTAACTTAAAAGCTCAACGGTGCAATGTCAAGGGCTAAAACTAACATCAAATTCTGTCTCTGATATTCCAGAGCTGTTCATGAACCAAATCAATCCAGCCAGTCTGTCAAGTCTTATAAACTGACATTGCTATTTCTCTGATTAAAATTAAATTCCAGTTAAAAATTTTTGAAGATTGTTTTCACTTTATATGCTTCCAAGATTCTTCTCCCCAAATAAGACATTATCAGATAAAATCTGGAGAGCGCAAAACATAGCTTCGTAGGTCTCACTAGTTTTTTGTGTTTAATATACTTTCCTTGCTAGCAAAAAATACATACTTGACTCATCTGTTACATCTCCAAACCAGGCTCTGATGGAATATTTCAAGCATTTAATAAAATTTTAGAGGTAAATTTTGCCTTCATTTACATATGGGCAATCACATTATCTACAAACTGGCATCTAGTAAGAGTTTGCAGTTTCTTTGCTCCTATTAGCTTGTTTGCACGAGAAAATTTTATAACAGAAGTGCATTGCTCAAGAGAAGAACCTAGTTAATTTTAGATTTTTTTGCTTGTCTGGTGGTAATGATAAAATAAAAATAAAAATATGAAAATAAAAAATGGATAATAAGCAGGTCTCATTCTGTGGGATGTCATCTTCAAATACAATTATGCATGCACTCTTTGAATAGAGTCTTGCACAAATGGAAATGTATTTACTGTAAATGAGAAGGCAAGCTCATAGTTCTTGGTGGAGAACCTGACTAAGACAAAAAATACAGACCCAGAAGGCAAAGCAACAGAGATAAGTTTATAATAAAAACTTATTTTTAATAAATAAAATCAGTCTCTAGTATTATTTTTTTAAATGCTACTTGTAGGATTAAACCTATGCAGACAGCTCTGACATTATGACAGATTCCTAACTTCAAATAAAACTTAACACTAACTTCTCTGCTTTGTTATAATGTGTTAGTCTATTTTACTTTATTACTGAAGATTTGTGAATAAAAATTCTATCAAGACAAAATTATCATCCTCCAAGGAAAGCAGCAACGGACATAAAAGCTGCCTACGTTCTGAAATTCATCAATACTAAACAGTTTTGTAACTCCATCTGTGCAAGAATATAAATTCTTAGGTCATCTATATTTTGGTGGAAGATTTCATCTTTTTTGCATATTGTGTTCCATACAAGATTTTCCACTCAATTTAATATTAAAAAAAGTAAAAATGCCCCTTTCAGATTTGAATCTATTCCTTCTGAAATCAATTTTTCTCCTTTCTAGTTTTGCTAAAGCTATTGAAATGCTGCAGCCAATACTGGTGCTGATGACACACGACATTTATGCTGTGTGAACTGACAGGCTACCAACTGTCCCTTGCACCACATTTTAGACATGGCTTAGAAACCTGCACTTCTTTTCAGGTTAGGTGTGTCCCAGCTATTAATAGTGTGTGAACTCATGTTGGATTATCTGTCTGTGTAAAAAGAAGAGGAAGACTGGCAGGGTAGCATTCTCCAGGAATAACATTTGGCTATTTACACTTTGAAACAGAGAAGTCTGCTGAGCTGCAGAACTAAAATATCTTTCTGCTTACTACTACAGAGATCCTACCTACAGGGTAGGTGTTTTTTGCATCTCTTCCAGATGCTAATTACAAACAGATAATGGTAGAAACGCTGGGTGGAAACAAAACATTCAGCTATCAAAACAGTAAAGCTACTTCTAAAGAAGAAATTAAGTGTCTATCAGATTTGAACATACTTTTCTGATGTCAGAAAATATTATTAGATCTCCCCTACAATTTTTAATTGCTTCCTTAATGCAGTTGCATATACACTTAAAAAGATCACTTCAAACAGAGTGCAAACTGAAACATATCACCACTGTATCATCAAATTCAGAGTGAAGGTTCTATGTTTTTATTCATGTTTGTGTGGAAATAAGTCAAGGTCAAGAGGCAGCAGGCGCAAACTGAAATATGGGGAACTGCATTCCAAAATACACAAAAAAATTTTTTTCTTTTCCTTTCCCCTCTCTGACTGTGGTCAAACACTGGAACGGCCTGACCCTGTTTCGAGCGGAGGGTTGGAATAGATGATCCTCCAGAGGTGCCTTCCAGCCTCAACTAATTATGCATCTATGATTCTAAGTTGTTAATATTTAAGCTTGTCTGCACAAACAGACATGTTATGATGAAATAAATTCATTTTGAGGATAACAACATATATACAACCTATTATTTTTAAGAAGTCAGACAATAATAAGTGAGGCAAAGCTGGGAAACAGAATCACAGAGTGGTTGATGTTGGAACGGATCTTCGGAGGTCATCTTGTCTATAAGTATCCAGAAGGCTGATAACATTCTAAAATTTGCAAGGAAATTGACCTAATTTGCAATTTCTTTACCCAATTGATAGATAAGTGAGTGCAAAGTTCAACAACTCATCAAAAAAGCTACTCACCCTCAGCTTTACTAAGCTCTAAAGCCAACTGTTCTCTGGCTTTGGTTTCTTCATTAAGACGTTCTTGTAATTCCTCCTGATACTTGATAAATTCTGTGGCCTCTTGTTGCTTTTTGAAGGACTCTCGCATAAGTTCTGTCTGAGTAATTTTAGCATGTTCAAGCTACCATAGGAAAAAATTACAGGAGTTAGGTAAACCAAAGGTTTTCTGATAAATAACTATTTTATCATTCCTATTTACTTAACAGTTGCTTTACAGTGTGATAAGAAGTCTCACATAACTTCACTGGACTTTCAATAAGATCTTTACTGAACACACATTTGCGGACTACAACAGGAAGACTGACTTGGTACAAAAGTCTAAGCAAACAGGCTTTGTCAGTATAGTGAACTCAATGAACCACCTGGCTAATCCTTGTCTTTGCTCCGGTAATTCCTGGTTCATGAGTTTACACTAGGTTCGCCTTTATTTACATACGTGTTTTGTACTAAATACAAGTAAGCTGTCACCCACCATATACTTGGAATGGCTAAAACCCATTCCATAAAACTAGCAGAAGTTTTGATATAAATTGACATAAGTGGTGCTTCATCTCTTTCTCTCCTTAAGATGAAGACAAATGAGAACACCAGGAAAACGTGAATTTTTAATATACCACACTTTTCAAACAACAAGGCAGTAAAGTAATGCTTCTTCCAGCTGTGTCCACCTAATAGAATTATTAAGGATTTTTTTTATTCTTCTCTGCTTGTCTGATGAGTTAAATATTTAATGGGTACTACCACAGAAGTAGTGCAATCTCACTACATCGCTAACCTAAACTACTGGAAAACCAGGACTGAAATGCATAAAATTGTATACTTACTGCCCAGTTTAGACATACCCAAAGTGGTAATTTCAAAAATAATTAAAATTAGAATTACAAAAGCAAAATAGTAAAGAAGGAATATTACTCTAATGTTAGATGTTTTGATTACACAAAATGTTAATCTAAGATAACAGCAAACTGGAATCAATTACCAAGAAGATCTCTACTTCTCAACTGTTAACATTTACAGCCTACATCCACCTCTTTGAGGGACACAAATACAAATTGTCAGAGCTGAACCAGGCATGAGTTCTTTGTGTGGCTTGTTTTCAAAATAAGATAACTTATTTTGAATGAGAATGTCAGAAAATTAAATAACACATATTTCCTTATTTCCTGCTCCTCTCCCCTTTTTTTTTTCTTTCTTTCTTTTCCTTTTTAATATTATGGATATTGCCAGATATTTGTAAGATAGTAACATCTGTGGCTTTGTTACAGCTTCTATAAACATATTCTTTCTCTCCATTTCTTCAAAAATAAAAGCTTTCTCACCATCTCCAGCTAAGTTCATGAGTATGATTAGCTTTCTTTAAAATCTCAGAAAAATGGGTTAGGAACATTTCATAGAACACTGCACACAAAATTATCCACTTATAAATAAAATTACACTTTGAAAAGAATGTCTGAATAATGAATACATTCTCTTTTATAATACACTGAATTTAAATCCTTGATTTCCTTTCTACTGCATTCTTTTGTAGATGGACATCATTAATGTGAACTATTTATTCTGACAGGAGTTAAAGAAAGATATAAATATTGCAGCTGAATATCTGCACTGGTTTGAGATATTTTAAAAATCACAGAGTATTCTTAACTTTATTCTTACATTTTGAAGTGCTTAATGACAGACCCATCTCACATAGAAGGGAAACATATGATAGGTTTACTGTACATAGACAACCATAAAAATGGCTTACTTAAACATATCAAATACTCGAACTAAAACTCAGAATAAAATCTACTCTCCAGCTCTTTTCAGCAGTAACAACTCAAGGTATTATTAAAAAATATCACAGAGCAAAACCAAAAAGAAGGACAAACATGAACATGATTTTTCAAGAACTAAAATTTCTTCATGGGATCACTGGAAGCCATTAGCAAGCTTGTGCTGGTTAATGTTACTAATCAGTGCATGAAAGCTACAAAGCAACAATTTTAACTGACTGCAGCCACCCCATCATGTAAATTATTCACAGTGAGAAAAATGTAATGTAGTAAGTAACACTGAACTGCTTTAAAAAGAGATCTCAAATCTCTGTAATTCAATGTATTTCTGTGTCTGCTAAATTTCTTTTGTTAGAAATGAACAGAGAGAACTGTATAATTAAAGGTTTTCCAGTGCCCATTAAAAACTGCCTAGGAAAAAAGCCTGTCACCAGTACATAACTACTTTAATGATAGAGATAAGTTCATATAATTTTTCACTGCATTCTCTTCTATTTAAGCTGGTTTAAAATACAATTTCTTTTAAAAATTTTTATACTTACTGAATAGGGAGGTGTAGGCAAGGAGATTTTAGAGACAACTTTTAAAATGTGCCCCCTTTTTTTGTGGCTGAAGTGAAAAATTGAAGTATTTACAACTACAGAATTATTCTCATCCAAGTGTTCAGTGAAAGGGAAAGGATATGGTAAAGGCACACGAGATTCAACCTCATATGTATCTTCTTCTTGGCCTTCAGTCCACAAACCACTAAACAGATTAGATGCCCAGTAGGTGCGGTAAGAATCCATTCCAAAAAATATCACTGTTGCTGTTTTCTCAAATGCCACATTGGTATTTTGCACTAGTTAGGCTGGTTTTAGAAATTTCTAACAGGAATTTTGTAACAGAACACATATATTTTAATAGTCTGAAGACACATATCAGCACAGTCAATGAAAAACCTACTCAGCATCAGCAGGAAGCCTCAGATCACATTCTCAAGCAGAGTAATTCAGGAGTGGATTAATCCAAAATAGAGAAAGGTGCAATAAAACTTTGTATGGTCACTCCTAAAAATCCTTCTTAGAGAAGTTTCACATGAAAAAGCAAGAGAAATCTTCCAGTAGCAGCTGGCAGGTAATTCCCAAGGCAAGGAAGCATAATTCTGTTTTACTTGCACAGGTACGCTGCAGCAGACAAGCAAGCTAGCAAAAGAGAAACTAAAAATGATTTTCCATCTCCACTATGGCAAATGAAAGAGAAAGACAGATATGTCATTACTGGCCTTCCTTCTTGTTCTTGGAGTTAATTCAACAGGAGGAACTTTCTCAAACTCTGCTAATTTAAAAGCTTCCTGTTAGTATCTCCCAGCCGAACGAGTTCAGGGGAGTGGCCTGATTTATTTACCTATACATAACACCAGCAGGTGGAATGTGAATTAATACACCCACTATATGCCTTGCCTGAAAAGATTCAAACTGCATTTCAGGTCTGAAAGTGTGTGTTCAGACAGGTCTCAGATAGTTACTTTGAAGATTTTGCCAGGTTTCTCTCACTCTTTTAAGTTTATTTTAAGAGATGGGTACATGTCCGTATGCGCAACACAACTGATTAAGAGGAAAGGTTAAAATCTTTCCTGCCTGTAAGTAATTTTAGTTTATAAAATATTGCAGACTAGAAAAAATAAAGTATTCAATTTCTGAATATTTAAAAATAATTGTCAAGACACCTACAAACCCTTGGTGTATACAGGAACTGTATATAATCCAGCAAGCACAAAACAGACATTGCAAAGCAGACGAGCTTGAACACTTGCAGAGTACCTCTACAGAACAGCCAGAAAAGGTGTCAATATTTATACTTAATACTGTGGGAAAATGTGTAAACAGATTAACATTTTATTAACTTAAAAAAACACCCAGATATGATCATCAGGGATAAATCCATATTTGTATAATCCATATTAATGAAAAACATGGGTGCACATGTGTTTGAGCCAAAACATAATTCTGTTGATGGTACTGGCAAGGTCTCAGCTACAAAGCTCTGATCAAGAAAGTTTATTTTCCCTTCAATCAACAATACACTGCTTAGAACACACCGAATACTTTTATTGGTATCATGAAAAGTAAATACTTACTACAAAAATATCAGTCACAAAAGTAAAATAATTTAAAGATCAGCAGTGAAATGTTCAGAAAAAAGAAGTGGAATAAATAATTGACAATACTTTCAGAATTGCCACATGAATTCTTAATTACTGTAAAACTTCCAAGTTGTTTTTCTTTGTCTGTGTCATCTGTTCTTTAAATGCAAGATCTCCTACAAATGACTGACTATATTTTTTTAAGAACTCCATATATTGGAGTATCTGTGTATTCTTTTTCATTATTATGTAATGCTAGGACTTAAGATGAAAAAAGACCTCAAAAAGCCAGACATCTCTTTTTCATTGAACTCATGCTCAAACAGAAGAGAGCTGTTGCAGAATGAGTTTGCAAATAAATGCAATGCAGAAACTGATTTACATGATCCACCAGACTACTTGCTTTAGTAAGCCAGAGGGGGGTTCGCTGAATTTGTATTTAAATTACTTTTAACTTTATTAAGTCACAAGTTAGTCTTTTATCTTTTTCTTTTTTTTAAAAGAAAAGAGTATCAACTTCATTTTTTGAAGTTGAAAAGCAACGAATACTTAAATGCTTAAAACTTTTAAAGTATTAGACAGCCAAATTTTAATATTACTTTTATAATCACAGATTTTTTCCTCCTTCATTTCCAGTAGTTATGATTTACACATTTTACACCTAGAGACAACAGCAATGACTTTTTAAGTAATATCATTACTAGGTTAACTAATAGATGGGTCTATAGCATAAAGCACACTGTATCCTTTGAATTCTAGTCTCAAATAGATTAAAGAGCTGATTCTATAAAGACTTGAGTTCTTCAAGAGAACTTAAAAAGTTACAATGAGATACAGAGTATTTACTTTGATACCTTCAAATTGAGATGCACATAACCTGAAGTAAAACCACATGATATGAGCAGTGCGATTTGAACTGAGCTAGGTGTATAGATCCCATTTCAATTAACAGGGAAGTACTCCAGAGAGCAACTAACATCCCACCATGCAAAGTACCCCAATAGCAAACCGAAAGGAGTACCCATACACTGCCTCTTTTTTGGAGATCATTCATGAATCACATGCTTCACATAAATACTGGAGAGCTGGAATGCAGCCTCCTTTTCTGATAGCAAGGTGGTTATGTGCTTAAATGGCCATGTTTCAATCATAGTTGGAAGAGACAGTTGGAGAACTCCACCTTTTTGGCCAGTCAACTGACTAAAATGTTTGTCAAGAGAACTGGGCACAGTTCCCCTTAATCCTCCCTCTTCACAAGGGCCAGCTCAACGTGCCCCAACACCTCCTGTCTTATCTTTGGGTTGCAGCAGAATGCAGATGACCCGCACGAGCAATGAAAGAGTGTCCTAGATTGACAAACATGCCCAAATTCAGGCTTCCTCTGCAGTCCAAAGCAGATTTCTAACATGAATCTAAATTCATCAGTAAGTCATGCTGGAGCAGACTTTTTTGGGCGTAGGCACCTGAAGTATTGTTTCAGCTTTCAAAATGAGCCTACAGATTTTAGGCTTATAAAAACACATTCATGAGAAAAACAAAAAAAAAAAAAATCCAGACACAAAATTCAAAATGCTTCACTATTAGATCACCCTACCTGATTTGAAGTTTCATTGATAGCTTCCAGCAGTTTTTCAACAGCCGCTTGTAGTCGAGAACTAATATTCAAAATGAGTTCTTCATTTTCGGGATCTATTTCCACTCCACTTTCTGCAAGATGTTGGCTCAGTAGTCCTTCATCCGTTGCTCCTGACCACATGTTAATATCATCATCTCCCATACTACTACCATGATATGAGGAGCAGGACTCTGGAAAAACAATAGTTACCTTTTCACACAAACTCTTAGCACTTCAAAACACGAAAAACTGTACATCCGAGTTACGATTAGAAAGGCAAGTCAAAATGATAAAAATATTTGTATTGATCACAAAAGACAGAGAGGGAAGGATTGCATACTAAAACTTACACAAACAAGATACACAATGTGTTAACTAAAAACAAGCAGAAGGGAAAGAGAAAAGGAGATACTAACAGAGAATATTTTAGACATCCTTTCAGTATGCTTTTGGGCTCTGAGGCTCATCTTCAAACCTTTGTTACTATCAGCAACCCTTACTACTTTGAATAACTTGCAATAATGACTTGCAAGTTTGTCTTTAAAATACCACCGGGTTAAAAAAAAAACAAACACAGGCTGCCAGTCCCTGTTTCACCAATGTCCAGCTATGCTGTGTGCACTAACACAAAACTGTTCAAGTTAGTGATTCAAAAGCACAGACTCAAGTGAGTGAAGGGAAAGACATGCACGTAATTCAGACAACTTCTCAGGATATACAGACTAGAATACAGAACATCAAATGTCAGCATTATTATTAGAACTGAAAATTGATTAAAATGTGTAGCTGAATAAATCAAGTACAGTGCAGGGGGACTGTAACTGTCCCTACTGATGGGCCACCTGGCACCTGCCTACTTCTCAATCTTCCCGAGTTCTGATTCAGTTTAAGGGCATTATCCATTCTGTCTGAAAAGCAGGAGACACAAAGTTTGCCTGTGGTATTAAATTGATAGCAATTCATCTAGAAAACAGTAAATCTGCCACATTTAGAATTCAGAGCTGTATTTAAGCAAGACAAGTGAAAGCAAACTCCTCAGATGTTTTAAAATCACACTATGAGTATGAAATAACAATACAGTAGTACATCAAAACGCTAGATAACTATTGTTGATATCGTGTTGTAAAAATTAAGAAGTGTTATGTCATTAGGCTGTTAGATTTGAAATGTCAGAAATAAATGCTATTGTGGAAAGATTTTAAAATGACAGTTTATTTTAATGAAATATTTCTGAAATACATTTAAAATAAAGTGTTGTGGGGGGGGTGTATTCAGTTTTTTTTAAACAATTAGATGTTGCTTTTGCTTAAGGTTTTCTCAGAAAAATACCTTATTTTTGGGAAACAGCAGTATGATTAAACAAGTTAAGAACAGTCAATGCCTACTTAGCAATAAAGTTGCAATATTGGGTTACCTTTGAATTTAAGTTCCTGGTTACTCCATGAACCGTGACTGCTGAACTGGAACAGTTTTTTTAGTTACAGAAATTGAAATGAAATTCTAATAGATGAAATTTACAAATTGCCTTTAAAAATGTAGTTAGTACTCTTGTACAATTTCCTTACACTTGCTCTTGCCTCTTAACCAGGCATGCAAATAACAATGGAAATGCAAGTCCTCTTGTTGATGTTTTCTGAACCCAGCAAGAAAGTCAGATTCTAGTTTTCAGGTTTGTTTTTAGGTTTTTTTTTTTTTTACAAGCTGCAACATGATTAACCATCTGGTTTATCTACTATACTTTTATACCTGCAAACATTCTGATAATAATACCCACACATTTATTTCATTGTGGATGCAGCTGTATATATTACCCATATTCAACAAACTAATCTACAGCGATTTTAATTTAGAAAGGGTTTGTTTTGTTTACTTTTATCTTATAATTGCTAAGATTTTTTTAAATGCAAGTGTATTTAGCAATTTTTTTTCTTCTAGTTATTAATTACTGTTTCATATCTCCTTTTAGATATGTGGGATATAGTGTTACAAACTCTTTTCACACTCCAAAGGGATAAAAACAGAACCACACTATATGCATGAATGAAACAAATAACCAGATGAATAGAATATACATTCACATGGCACCTTTCATCTTCACAGGATTTCAAAGCACTTTGGAACCTCAGTCACAAACTACTGTAGTGGAGTCACCCTAGAAGTGGCTGGCAGTCATTTTCTGCCAGCACACTAAATATTTGCAATGAGTTTGTATAGCATAAAGGCTTTCCCATAACATCCTAATATTCCACCCCTCTGCAGTGTGAGGAAGGCTGCAAAATGAACAATTTCACATTTTTCATCAAACAGCATTCTGATTTCTCACCACTCAAATTTGGGTTGGCTCTCGGTGTCTCAAAATATCAACAGTGATGCAAAAGCTTTAATATCCTCAGAGTAGAAAGGACCTTCATTTAAGATGGACATCCAGCAGCATAACTATTTCCAAATGCTGTGCCAAAATATTGGTTAAAGACTGAGTTGAAGGAAAACATATTCCCTACTGAGCCACCGATACACTTACTGCAGCACCTGATGCTCTTTGGAGGCCACCCATCTTAAGTACTGATCAGGTAAGAACCTGCTTAGCTTCAGAGATCTCACAAAATAAAAGCCCACAGTACAGTAGCACAGCTATAAACAAGATAAAACAATGACATTAGTTATTGCACAATCTAATTCTTTCTTGATGGAGTAAAAATAATCTATGTAATGTTTCTGTTTTCCTTCTCAGGCTTAACCCATAATTCATACCCTATAACCTTTATATTTTAGGAAATTATTTGCTTGAGAGATACAGCTGAATTGTGCAATGATGAGTGTATGTCAAATACAAAAATAAACATTATGCTAAATAACTGCAGAAACGTGCAGTCTGTTGCAAAATCATCTTTGATTGCTGATGATGAACTTCTGGCTGTCTGGCAACTTTTAGAGAAAAACTTAAAAACATAGATACCTGCTCAGAATGTAATCTTTTAAAAGCCAGGTCTGGAATAAGTCTCTTTCATTAACACTATCACTAATATTATTACTTCTTCTTGCCAGAGACCAGAACAGAACAACTTGGCTTCCAAGAACTAATGACAAGATTTTAAACTCCTGTTTTGCTTATTGTTCTTTTGTAATTTGCTTCCATTTTTTCTGGATAAATAAAAAATAAACCAATGTTAAAATATAATTTTGTTATATGAAAAATTTTGGACAAAACATCGTAATTCACCTGAAATATAACTATAAGAAATGAGGAAGGAAAAAGAGCACTGTCACCTAAACTATAATTTGGCACATGGAAACTTTACTACTCTCAAAGATAAAAAAGGAAAAACAAGAAGTATCAAACGCACACAAAACCTGTAGTAATTCAGTTTATACTATAGGGTTGGCAACTCAAAGAGAAAAATCAGTGGCAAATGATAAATGTAGATGCCTATATTATAATTTCTACAAAGTGGCACTTAAGAACAGGAGTTCACCTTAAATGTCTTTCTAACTGCAAAGTGAAAATCTCTGCATCTTTTTCCCCTGAAAATGGTCTTAGTACACAGCATCTTAGTACAGCATCTTTCCAGAAGATTTTCAGTGGTGGAAACGAGAAATAGAAATGTTGTCAAGTCTTATTCACCGTCCCTGGCAGTTGAATGCCTAACCCCCATTTTACTAACCTGTGTAATGCTGTTAAATTTCCCACCCCAACAGAACTAATATCAAATTCTCTGTCCCCCAATTCTTTTTTTCAGTCGACACAAAATAATAAATAGAATATAACTAGCCCAAGTAAAAATGTCTTCTCCTTGTGTAAACTCTCTCCTTGTAACAAAAAAACAAAACAAAAAAAAAAAACCAAAAAACCAACAAAGGTTCATATTGTTTTCTTGCTGTCAAAATATGTCATGGCCCACTGAAACTTAAGATAAGTGCTTAATTATACAGTGCTTACTCAGAATTTTCAGATAAAGAAGATGTTTATGAGCTGCCAACTGACATTTATGAAGCAATACGTATTTTGCATCACGTAGAGCTAGTATCTCAGTTTACTCCTGGGATTCCACTGAGAAATGAAGGTTAGGGGTTACAAGTTGAAAACAAAAAAAAATAGTTTTATGGCAGTTCAGTGTATAAAGCCATTTACTACCTTGTTCCTGGTACACTGTTGGAAACAAGGAGTTCAGAAAGTAGGTTCAACGTTCAAGGAATGCCATAACCACACGGGTTTCTCCAGAGCAACCTGCATTACTGCAGTCCCTGTACCCAAGGTACAACATCTGAGGGAGGAGAACAGCAAAACTTGCTGGCTCTTTCACAATGATTCCTGGCCCAAATCTCCAGATGCAATTAACTCACCAGATTACTTTGCACAAATGCTGTTCACTTCCAATGATATGACCGATATTTGAACTTTACTTGCTCTGCTAGAAACATAATCCTGTGTTAGTCAATAACCTAGGCAAGGTCCCAGATAAAACTCTATATGCTCTACAAATCAGGCTGTTATAAATATGTGATCTTAGTGATTCAGCATTTTAAAATGCTGAAACTCAGCAAAACCAGTGAGTTTTGCTTGTGAATAAATATGGATTACGTTCAGAATTTCAGAGAGAATTCACTTGATTAATCACAGTATTTTTTTCTGGTTTATTATTAATTTTTATTGGTACAAATTTATTCCTACAAATTTCCTAAGTAATTAAAAAGGAAGATCTGTTTGGCTAGGTATTAGAAAATACAATAAAATGCACAGGTTAAAATACAAAAGTAGTGTCTACCTATTTCTTACTTATAGAAAACAACGGGGAAAAAATTTTAAAAGCTTATGCCCTGTCAGGCCATTCAGTGGAAGTATAGGAAATGAATAACAACAGTCCTGTTGCTGAAAACACTAACAGAATGTGTCATCTAATTCCATCTGAAGAAGGATCAAATTCTTCAGCTGATGAAACAGTATGACTGCTACTATGGCTGTCTGACCCCAGTGGCAGAACTATGTACACAGCAAGGATGCTGTCGTATCATTTTGAAAGGGGAAAAAAAAAAAAAAAAAAAAAGAGAACTGTGAATACAACCTCAGAGATAACATTACAAACTATACATTCACCCATTACAGCCACTGAAAGCGTGGGTCTTCTTTAATCCTCACTCTTTTCTTTCATTTCCCCTCCTTTCATAATTATTTCTGAATGTAAGGAGACATGCAAAAAAGAAACAACTGGTATGTGAACAGCTGTATACCAAGGGAGGCATTACTATAACAGACAAATTGCTTTGTTACAGAAGAGTAAATCCTTACATGCCTCTTCAAAATACACTCATACCAAACACAAGAGTTAAAACTGTCAACCTTCACCACTAGCCGAACAGAATACAGTTCTCTTCTATTTAAGGGAGCACTCTTTCACCAGAAGACTTCACAAGAAATTAACAATACATTCCAATTACAGGGCCTGTTGTGCATTTAGACAGTAGCATTATGAAAGCTAGACATAAATCTATATTATACCCACCCTAAAATACCAAATAGAGCTACTCTTTTAACTGTGTTTTTCTACATATATGTTACACAAGTAATCCATATTAAGAATTGTTAATGACAATAATTATTGACAAACACAAGTCTACATATTGCTGTGCCGGAGCAGGCAAAAAGCAAATGTATGTACTGTGCAATGCACATGCCTGTGCAGAGCAAGCACATATTAGAGTAGCCAAAGGCAATAATCATGTATTAATGCTTTGTACATACAGTCATGTATTTATGGCCTGAGAAAAGGCAGAAATATTCTCAGTAAATGAGAATGAGGGAGAAAAGCAGCAGTACATGTTCTGTGGACAGGCATGATATAACTATGAACTAGGTTCAGTGAATGCACTAGGTACACGTAACCTTGATGGCCTGTGATCACTGCCTTCATAACCAGAACACGTTTTTATTTCTTTGAGCAATGTATGTTGTGAAAACCTCAATGCTTTTTACACACCTCAGACTATACAATAAGAACACAAAGAATACAAAGAATATTTGTAAATTGCTGGTTTTAATATAAAAAACTTGTTTAAAATGTTGTTTACATAAAATTTAAGACTACCTCAGAATACAAAAGGAGGCAGTGGTAAACTTTGAGCCTGGTCATTGCTCCTTGTCTAGGAGACTGTGTGGAAAATAGTTGCCAGAGGTTGAGGATATTTACTCTGAATTGCTTTAACATAAGCAAGCTCTATTCATTTCCTACCCCAAAGAAAGTGCAAGAATACTCCATTTTGAAAGAAGTGATCCCTTCAATTATAGTGGCGGATGTTCTCAATCTTTAAGGTCTCCTGGGCAATTATCAAAAATTATGGCCAGAAGCTTAGTTATCCAATCTAAAATTTGGGGGAAAAAAGGCAAAGCCTCAAAAGTCTGAGTTTTCAAAAAACAAATTTTCCTCACAATTAAATACAGTGAAATGTGCAGAAAACAAAAGTTATGAGTTTTTTTTAATGAAACAGCAGTACTATACAGGCATAAAAGTGCTTTTAACTTGAAAAATTCAAGAATCCTTAGACTGCAGCTGTACATATTTCACCACAGATAACCTTTTGAGTAGTCAACTGAGAGAGATATCACTGTGCTGCTACAAGTCATACATCCTTTCTCAACTTGCCCCAAGGCTTAATGTGACCTATATTTAAAGCCAGAGGGAATTAATAATATTTAATAACCTACATTCTGAATGAAAGAGGTAAAGTTCTTCTTCCTTTACCATTTGTATTATTACTCTGTAGTAGGTTCTTTCTTAATAATGAAACGTAGTATTTGACTTCCAGTTCTTTTTCTCATTCACAGTAGTCAAAACTCCAGCCAAAACCAGATGTATAATGTGTTTTAGGCTGAACTGCTCTGTTCACATTGCCTCCCCATAAGACCCAGGATGAATGTACACATCCTTACACTGGCTTCTGTACCCATGGGTACCTAAATGGCAATGCAATAGAGTGCCTCTTCTTGCCCAAAAGAGAAATGAACGGACGCTATCCTAGTACAATCACAGGAAATTAAACAGAGCCTGGGAGAGTTCTAAAGACACTGGTAAGCAATTAACTACAACGTTAAAATGCTCCTTTAGGATTGTGCCAGCCAGCACTCCTCCAAACAGCTAATGGGCAAGGCTTGGCAGTTAAAAAGTTCCTGGAACTGTTTCCAAAAGGCTGTTTGCATGCAACCACCCCCTTTAGGAGGCTAAGGAAGTCCACAAGCGTATGTACAGGCTGTCCCATGCCAGCCTGCCAGAGTGACCAGCAACATCCTTACGTATATTAAGTGCACTAGATATGGCTTTTGACACCAGTTCCCATTCCCCATGTGTACAGAGGAAGGTGTAAAGTTGGTGCAAGATGCCATGGAGCTATGTTTCATTCTCTTTCTATTCACCTCCTTCAACAGGAATGTATTTGTTTTTGTATTTCTCAATCACTTTCCCATTCTGTTGCAGGCTTTACAACAGGATCCTAGATAGGAATTATAACTGTTTTGGGGCATGACCCAAACACACACAACTCCTGAAACATTGTCTCTTAAGCAGAGATGTCATATAGATTCAAATGACAAATTGTTTTTTTAAAAAAGTTTACTTTTAATTTAAATTTCAAAAGTAAGGTTATTTTAATATATAATAAAAGTATGCAAATGCTACTTCTTATGAAATAGAAAACCGTACAAGCAGTACCTTTTTCATATCCCACACGGATACAGGGTTTTACTGACTCCTCTGTCTCTGGGTCCCATCCAGGTGGTTTGGAAGGCTGGACTTTCCCAGATCGATCCAGTAACCCGAGAACATGGCGACCAATTGTCTCCTCCATGGCCATAGTTGTCTTCACAACTTCTAAAAGAATCTTCATGAGTTTCTCATTAGCCTTCTGTAAAACATGCCTGCAGGACAGAAACTAATCAGTCCTTCAATTTCCCCTGCTTTCAAAGTGGTTTTTATCCCTTAAACACCGCTGCAACCAGGAAAGATTTGCAGTTGAAACAGTAAAATTAAGATTTCGTTTTTAAGACTAAAACCCACATCATATACTTAAATATTAAAAGCACATTTGTGTTAAAAGTCAGTTCTTTTTACAAAATATGTAAAAAACCAAACTGTTTATCAATATTTGTACTTTTATCTTGGTGTTTTATCTAGTTATTCTTTTAAAACAGAGGTCTACATTTGCCTGCTATTCACTATGAAATTACTCATTTCTAAAAGTGTCAGTTAAAAAGATTGTTTGTCTACATAGATCAAAAAAGTTACAGAACAGTCAAAAGGTATTATCAAATACAACAATTACATTAATATAATTTATAAAAACATATATCTAAACTTATTTCCTATAGGTACATACAATGGGTATGTAAGTACATGTGTATAAATGATGTACATGATTCTGTATGTGTGTAATATGAAAGATATAATAAAATAGGTTAAGATTTGTCTCATCCTCTACGCCATTACACTGTTAAGCTTTATAAAAAATAAGATATTTAATCTGAAGTATGTAAACTTAGAAATTTGGTTATCTAGAATAAAAAATGCCATTATCATCAGTCAGAATAAAGCTTATAAATATTATAAATTTAACAAGAACATGATTCACCACATTTTTTTAAAAATTATATTTTCTTAACAGTTCTAAGCACCTTTCTTTAGAAAGAAAAGCTGAAGATGTTTCATCAGGCTTTCTTCCTCCATCTTCATCCTCAAAGATCTGCTCTCTCACATCATTTTGGTTTTCGTTTTCATTCTGAGTAAGTTTTTGCAGAGGGAGAAAAGACAAAAAGGACAGAAATCCTGTCATGCCAGAATCAACATATTCTTCTTATATGCAGTAGAACATGAAATTTGTTTTGTTTTGTTAATAAAACTTCTGAACCAAATTACAAATCTAGAAATACTCTTCCTACGTGGAAAAATTAACTAAAGCATAAATAAAAACAAAACAGGAAATCCAAGGCAGGGCCTATTAGAAAGAACTTTGTTGGGCAGATTAAACAATCCTTGTACTTTCTGTTGGGTGTTGCTATAGCAATATGAAAATATAAGTTTACCTGAGCAAATACCTATAGTAATAATCCCCACCTTCAAGCTGTTAAGGTAGCTTCTGCTTACCTGAAGTAAAAAACTACGTCTACCAGTACCACCTCTTGATTCTTAAACCTGCTCTGTTCAAGCAATAACCAACATCTTTTAGCAAAATATATTACATAAAAAGAGTAGCAGTGAAAAGGAATCTTACTGGTTTTACATGCCACAGCTGCCAAGAAAATCAAAGGCCATATTTACCTCTGTTTGTGTGCTGTTGTTTTGTAGCTCATAAAACAGCCTCTCTTTTCCGGGTACAGATTGTTGTTTCAATGATTCCAGTTCTTCTAAAAGCACTCTCTCTCTCTCCACAACCAGGCTGGCATTCTCCATTGAGACACGCTAAGAAAGAAGTGTTACAGAGGCACACACAATTTTTTAAGCTTCTGAGTATTAGTGAGTCCTGTCATTTCCAATTTTTTACATATTCTGCGCAATGAAATTTCAGTCCACTTCTTTAAATGGTTACAAAGACACTGAAAGCTTTCTAGAATGGAGCACAGCTAATAAATACTTTTGGTATCTTACACCTTCTTTAAGATTTTCATACAACTTGTATGCTTTTTATGAAACACAGTGGTCACAATGCAAACTGGAAGATTAATTTCTAATATTACGTGCTATAGTATATGTTTTGCACAAGAAAAAAAAGGATGAAAGTAAGTTCTTTTTATAAAAAGCCTACACACACACTCTCTTAGAAGAGCTAGAAGCGTTCATGGCTTAAACACAACGCATACGTTCCTATGTGGTTCTTATGAATAAACCATCCTTGGCATTAAAAACTGGAGAAGAGCCAGCAGCATAGGTTCTATTTAATGTTTTTAATCAGTTTCAGGTATTTGCAACCCCTGACAAAAGATGCAGTTGAAAATTGACAAAGAGGTAAAAGGAAAAAGGATGTATGTATTGAAAGGAAAGATTAACAGGATAAATGATAGAAAGACACCTACAAAGCAGCTAGGAGAAACAGACACCTGACCTTGCTGGGAAAGACACCTAGGATACAAGTGACTGGCTCTCTAGAATTCCGAGCTCCTTGAGCCCAAACTTAAATAGAACAGAACCAGGTTTGGATAAAGTCTGAAGGAACCTAAAGCTCCATTCCACAGTGAAATCAAAGAATTTTAGAATTCACTGATTACTATTTCCATGTGTATTTCTGTAACGTTACATTGTTGAAATTAAATCAGAGCAAGACAAATTCTTCTGGATTCTGTTTACTTTGTCTTTCCAGGGTAGGAATCCTTGAACACAAGTCTATAAATAACATTATATTTGAAGACTTAATCGTGAAGATAAATTAATGAGTTTCATTGGCATACCTAACTTTAAATAGATGCAGACTGACAGCAAGTTAAGTTTAAAAAGACAAAGAAATAGTGGTTTTTCCCACCAAACCCCACAGATTTTGTTTCATTCCAACAGTCAGTAAGGACTTAATCTCCCATGATTGGGACGAAAAAAAAAAAAAAGGCAAAACATGTTGTTGCAGGAAGCCACCAATACTGTTCAAGTTAAGACCTCAAGCGGGGTTGAGGAAAAATGGAGAATTCTATAGTATTTCTAGCCATGGCTGGTGGTTTTTTGATGTAAACAGATGCTAGCCTGCATCCTGCACAGGGCCACGTATCTAGAGGATGGCATGGCTTACAGTGCATCTGCACTCACTCTTCTGGCTGCTGTGCAGCACTGCAGGCTTTCTCCAGGTTTACAGAAGTCTAAATTGATCCATCACTCACTGAACTTCGATTAAAGAAATATGCCTTTTATAACATACATGCATATATTATACGCACAAATAGATGTGTGTGTGTATGCACATGCATACAGTAAATACGTGTGTGTGTCTCAATATATAGAGAGAAACAAGTATAAATAAATATAAATCTGCCTGGTGATGTCCCTTTGTTAAGCCACGTTAACTCATTGAGTCAAACCCCATATTACCTCAGCTAATTGCACTTTAAGACTCTCAAGCTCTGCTAAGAGTTGCTCTTGATTTTCTTTTTGACGTTCCATTTGCTGCATGTGCCCTTGTCTCAATAATTCTGTTGCCTGCTGATGTTCCTGATATTGCCGTACTAGCTCCTGGCGCATGTCTTCCAGACGTTCCTCATACAACAACAGCTGACTTGATGTTTCTGTGTCTGATGCCGTCATCTCACTGTAGCACTGAAATATTGGAACTATTTTAGCATTTTATGTTCAATGACAGTTTGTAGTAAATGAGTTTTAGAAAATACTTTCACAAATTAAAGCAGCTATCACAAAAGCATTATCTTGTTGCCTGCTCCTTGGAAGGTCCAGGCTTAGAATTACTCTCCATTTAAAAGGCAATTTTTTTAAAATAACTGTGAACAGTGTTAACTCTTGCTTTTTAGCTGGCAGGGATCTCAACAGAAAATGCAGTAGCAGACATACATGCATTTGAGAGTGTGTGTGTGTGTGTGTACAGCAAGAGAAGTTTGAGGGAGCAGTATCATACAAAAGAGGAATATTAGAGTTTATACACTATTAAGATAATACAAGATCAGAATATTTAACTGTTACACAAATTTGAAAGTGTAATTTTTGCTTCAACTAGTGCCAAACCTAATAAAAAAAATTAAACTCAGGATGAAATTGTGGAGTCAAGATTTATGACTGCTTTTTAACATATTTATTCCACACCTTACCCCCACTCCATGTTTGTGAAATGCTAAATACATATTTTAAATATTACTTTTATCATTTTTATAATTTTTTGTTCAGCTGATATTGTTTATCACAAGGAACTCAAACTCTTTAAACACTACTTTTAACCTGTTCCTTGTATAAACACTAGAATATAGCCTAGCTTACAAAAAGTCTTCATACAATTTATTGCCTGCAATACAGCTTTATCCATAAAACGGAATAATCTGTTTTCATGTAACCAGTGTCATATTCCTTTCTTCACCACATAACATGATGCTATGGTAGTCAGGTAGAAGACAGGAAATAAGGGTAGATAATTAAGGTCTAAAGTTGTCATCCCTTTTAAAGGGAAAGGAAAACATTTAAATGGAATTTTCATCCTAATATCTTTCTTTGCAGTTTTCTCATTGAAATGAGCTGTAAATCCATTGGAAAGATTATTCAGATACAGTATTATACACTGCCAATTTTTTTTTATGCTTACTGGTGTTTCTTCTGCTGTAAGCTCTTTGACATGGGAAAAAAGTTCTTCAGAAATCCCTGGTTCATGTGTGGTCTGTCCTAATATGCAACCAGGCTTGCTATTAGAATGCAGCTGTTCTCCAAGTGAGTTGATCTCATCAGACTCTTCAGTGAGTTCCTTGCAAAGTGATTTGAATTCTTCATGCTTATTGCCTTTTTCTGTTGCTTTTCTAAGAGGGCCGTCAACCTTTTCTTCACTACATTGCTTTTTGATTTCAAAATGCATTCCCTGTTGATGTACAATCTGTGTTTGTGCTGCTTCTTCCTTCTGCCTAGCAATTCTTGACAATTCAGTCTGTTTGGCAAATGCTACACTCATTGACACTATTACCTGAATAAAAAAAAAAAAAAAAAAAAATCTGTATTAGTTTATGCTTCACAGCATCTCCTATTGAAGAAATCTCACTGCTGATCACCAATAATACAAATAAAAGTACTAAAAGTTCTGAACTATGATTCTATTTTATTTTTTTTACAGAAGAAAGCAGAAAGGTAAAAGAACATAGACATCTTGTCAATCTCATTAACAGCCACATCTTAAAATACAGACATACTGTATTTAAGGTACTTTAATAAACTATGATGCTATTTTCAATTAAAATATATTACTTAGCACAGAATTACCTAGTTCTTTTTTAAGAAGATTCTATAAGGTGACTTTAAGAAGTCCCGGCATATTGATGTAAGTGCAGCTGTGCTAAGCTTCCTCTATCTAACCAAGGATCCTTTGTAAATATTTCACTGACATAGAATTTTGGGCTGTATAAAGACAGCGGTGTCATGTGCTTGATACTCAGCACAGGAATTTTACTTGACCAGAAATAAACTTTTACTGGCATTAAATAGCTGCAGTTTCAGTTACAAGAGGCTGGTAACCTTTGTACTGCTAAGTATCTCCTAATACAAATAAACCCCCTTTTCAATCATGTGAGCAGTTCTTTTCTAGACTTAGAATACAGCCATTTATAGCATAAGTACAAAAAGTATGAAAAAAATAGTATAATAAATACAGATGTGTTACACTTGAAAACACCTAACTCTTCCTTTCCAGAAAATGTCAGTTTGTCTTTTGAACTTAAATGGCCCTTAACAAAACGGTAACCAATCATGTAGTTTGTTTTTCCATAAAGAAGGGTTTTCTTGGCAGCAGATGAGAGAAATGGAACTTTTGCTTCAGAAACATGGATTACTTAAATTAATGTTATCATCTAGTGCTGGCTATAACATTCTTCCTAACTCTGATTGCAAACCTTTTTAAGAAGTATTTATTTTTTTTCCCACTTTTTAATTTATGCTAATTTGATTTTTATTTATGCCATGATATAATGAAAGCAGAGATAATTTTTCATTCTGCAAAGAAGTGACAAATTTTTTGGAAGGCAAAACCTAAGTAAATCCACAAACAATATAATAAACTCTACCTATAAAATCTTAATTTTTCTTCTCATGTTTTAGAGAAAGTCACCAGATCAAAATAAAAGCTATGCATTTTACACAATATATTAAAACGCACAATAAAATATAATCAGAAAAGAGTGTGAAACTGTTAAGCACAAAATCTTTTGAAGTGACCAGCTGTTAAGCCTAAAGTAGCATGAAATTCACTAAGACTCCAGATTTTCTAAATGAATTCTAGTGTCAAGCATGGTTGCACGTTGTCTATTTTCTTTGAAGTATTAAAGCAAAACACCACCACCACCCCCAACACGAACAGAAATTATGAGTTAGGAATAGGAGACACAACTAAAAAAAACCCAAAATGTTTCAGAATTTTTTTTTAAGACTTTCCCCTTTCAGAAATAGAATGAAACAATTCCTTGTAAATAAATGAAACAGAAGTTAGCATACAGTACTGCAACTGTCTGAATTGTCAGAAAAGGCAAATGAAAGTGACAGTATTTTTTAAACATATTTTAAATCAACAAAATAAAGATAATACCTTTGCTATTTCTTCTTCTAATCTTTCTTGGTACTGTTTTTCTAGCAACTGAACAACATCCTGATCATTCCGCATTTCAGTGTCACTAGCAAGCTGTAAGAAAACCATGAAATTTCAGATCATGTATTTGTGCTTTTATTTCATTAACTTTAAAAGTTTCAACCTGACAGAGATTTTTTTCCTCAGTTAGGTTATCCTGATTTCATGCAAATCACATGATTTTGTACCACAACATAAAAGAACTGGGTAAAGGACTTTGCCTTGTTTCCACTTGAAAATTAATTTTAAAAGTTGAGTTTAAAACAACTGTTCTTCCAGCACTACCTGAATTGTCAAATGCAGAGGAAACAGGTAAGAAAGCGCAGGATCACAAATCAAAACAGCATCACTATTTTTCAAAATGCAGAATTGCTGAGCCAGGTTTCCAGCAGTACTAAAGGGAGGAATGTATGGAGTCTTTTCCATTTGGTTTCTAAGATCTTTGGGATTACTTTTTCAAAATTTCTTCTAAAAACTCTGCAGTCTATACTTAAAAAGTACTAGGATTTCACTTAAATCACTATTCTTCCATAACTAGTGTTTAAAGAAAAATCACAATATTTTAGACTCCTGAAGAAATCCCAGAATTTGAACACTAATTTTTTTTCCACTTTAATAAGAAGTAGCCTAAACCAAATGTTGTTTCAAAGGAGAGAAAAAAAAAAAAATTAAAACCCTGGACCAACAAAGCAAGCTTTATTGCTCATCATTTCCAGAAACATTTTTTAGCAAAATTTAAATCTTTTTCCTCTAACATGGACCATCTAATAGTATAGCATAGTACTAACACAATAATTACTTCACTCCTACCAAATAGTAGTTCATATTTCAATTTCATCTTAGAACCTAAAGCATCTAAATTATATTGACCATATGTATAGTAGCTGTCAACCGAGTTACATGGTACCTCCACTGCTTCATCTGTTCTTTGCTGATGAAGATTTTCAGTGCACTTCACTTCCCTGAAGACTTCTTTTAGCTTTATTTGTGAATCTGTAGATACACTAAAAAGGTAAAAGAAGCAGAGGGGAGAAATTAAAAAAATCAGTATTTCAATATATCTTATTTTTTCTCTATTCAAATATGCATTATATGAATACTCATATACATTTTATCTATTTAAAGACCAATAACTGCAGATATTTTCTTCAGAACATACCTTTCCCCTTGCCAGTAATTTCATATGCTTGACTTTATAATTCAACTACCTTCCAAATGCTAGCTTTTCCTCTCAACGTAACACATCTTAACACCAGTTTTGCCAAGGACCTCACAATTTACTTTTAAAGCTACCTGAGAATATTTTATGCTCAATAACTATACACAGTTAAGATGAAGACAAAACTGCCTGTTTGAATCATAAGGATACGAGAGAAACCAGAATGGCTATGTTTATGAAGCCATAAAAACACCTAGAAAATGGTTATATTTATTTTGATTCTCTTAAATTGATGCTTATCAACAGATGCACCACTTGCTTTCTTGTGTTATATAGATGAGGCATACACATGAAAACAGTAAGAAATCCAATATGATTCATTTTATGTTTAGATAACAGCATGCTGAACTATACTCAGAGACTGTCTTTTCTAACAGAACTGCTCTATATATTCAGAGAGCTAGAAATCAGTAAAAATCAAAACAACACCCCATACCGCCAAAACTCTAGCTCCCCCTTTGCTACATATTGGAAAAGACTTAATGGAAATACACTGCCAAAAGGATAAGATACAGTATTAAACTACTTAAAAAAAAAAAAAAAAAAAATCTCCTCTAGTATTTGTGATCTGCTATAACAAAGACACAAATCCCTTGATAAAAGACAGGGTACAAAATACATTAAGTTAGAAGGTAAATTTATTATCTGTGAGACTTACAATCTTAACTACCCTAGGGTTTTACAGAGACCATGAAAATTCTTTTGCTCAAATCTGAGAGCTGGTTTAGATAATCCTGATATGGAGTCCAGAATGGTAATTTTACAAAACTTGTGACATTTTTAACTAGAAAAAGTAACTCGCTATTTTCAGCATTCATGTTTAGTTTGATTAGTAAACAGTAGCAACTGATTTCCTCTTTTCTTTTCTTACGTTGCAATAGCATATACAACCAGAGGAAAATGTCCCAAAAAAATTTCCTAGGCTTGGCCACAACTATACTCCTTCTTAGATCTTAGTTTAAAAGATGCAGCAACAAACTGGGTACAGAGACTGAGTATGTAATGTAACAGAACATTCAACAGGTTACTGACTGCACCATTAAAAGACTCATCTTCAGGCTTGAGACATAATGAGACAGACCTCCATACCAGGTTATTAGAAACCAATTTATGGACTGATCTAGGACCTTTTCCTGTAAAATTCCTGTTTCATTTTAATGTTTAAAACCTGAACTTCAGGTATGAGAGCTAGGAGAATGCAAATCCTCATGGGAAATTTTTTCTCTATTCTGTTAGCTTATAATACCGATAATCACTCTAAATGCTCATTAAACATATGTAAAATTAGTTTTGAGTATTTTAGGTCAATAGTTATCAGGGACTAGATCAGAATACTAACTAGCCATTTAAAAATAATTCAGAAACCGTATATGAATATTTATAACTTGTCCTGGCCAACATACATACAGTAGTATACAGTTTCACAAAATGCATTTTGAAAATGCTCATAGCTTTTATTTTTTATAAAGGATTAAAAAGTAATTGATTAAGAAGCCACACAATCCCTTAAAACTGAGCTCAGGCTAATAAATGTGTACTGGCAGATAGTGGAAAACAATGACATAAAGCATCAGTCTTACAGATGCATAAACATTTGCAGAACTTGGACCTCTTATTCACCTCAAAAGAAGTATATATAAGTATTAATTCATATGAGGAAAAAAACTGATTACTTTACTTGCCACTTCCAAGACTAGAAATATATTTTAAGGAATGAAAGGAAAACTGTTTGAAAGTTAGAAAACCACAGATGGCTGAGAAAAGGTGTGATCAAACTATAAGGGAAAAACAGCTGTTTGGCTTCTGATGGGTCATGGTTGAAGGAAAATACTTTTATCTTCATTTCTCTCTGCTTCTAAGGATTTATCCTACCACAGTCCTTTTGCTTTTTAAGAGAGTACTGTGGTAAGTATATAAAATATTTAACAATTTCTAGAAACATCTAGACAATTTTCCCCCTTTCTTAGTAGTATGTTCTATTGCCACTGTGTCTACCTGCTTCCCTTTTACAGCTGGGCGCTGGTCTGACTAACAAACCCTTATAGTTCTCTCTCACAGAAGGGAGATTCAGATGAAAGAAAAATGCAGAGAAATTGAGTGGCTTTGTAGTATAGTAAATGAAACAAAAAGAAGGAATATGAGGGTCAAAAATGGAAGAACAGGAAACCAGAGATGACTCTGAACAGAGCACAATCAAAAGCACCCACCACTCCTTGAACACATCCAAGGAGACAGTGAAAGAATCAAGGAACAGTAGGAAGCTCCACAGTTGTCAGGATCCCCCCAGGATACCTGCAACTCTTTCAGGTTTAATTGGCCACAATAGTCAGGGCCAGGAGGAGGCCAATGAGTACGACCCATGGCCCATGACTTGGTGAAAGCCAGAATGTGTTAAGTGGACCTCAACTCTGCCACAAACTTTATTGATACATATCATCCTAGAAAATCATCAATTTCATGCAACTGTGCTACATGAGGTGTCTTTAGATGTAAAGCACATTGCCTGGAGTTTCAAGGGTTAAAAGTGGTCTGTTGAGTTTGAAGTTTTGAAATTACTGCTAAAAAGCTCATACATATGAAATTATATTTATGCATTATTCTAATTACCAAATCTTCCTCTATTAACTATAAAAATGTAATACATTTTAAATGCTGCACTACTTAGTTTGCAATCTTCATGTCATTCTTTGTAACACTCAACTCTTGAAGGAATGAAACAACGTAAGAATAATACGTTTATAAAGAATTTCTCAAACTTTGAAGTAAAACATGTAGCTTTACACAAATGGTTATTTGAAACACTTCTTTTTGTACACAGTGCAAAGTTGTAAGCATTAAAGAACTGATTAATACCTCGTGTGGTCACAGGATACCCCAGCACTCTGAAGCTTATCCTGCAGATGGACAATCTCTGTAGCGTACCTCTCTTCACTTTCTTTCAGCTGCTGTTGGAAATAGGACCGGAGGTGTTCCAGTTCTTGAGCATGCTGTTCTTCAAGTTGTGTTTTAAGGTTTCCTATCTCCTTCAAACAGTATTCTTGAATCTTAGGATCTACATGTAGGTTATTTTAAGGTGTGTGGGGGGAAAATAAATTACATTAGTATAAATTAACTCTCTCCCAAGTTGTTAGCAGTGATGGACTGAATAATTACTGTAGTTAAAAATTTCTCCTGCTATCATACCAACTACTTTTCCATAGCAAATAATTATAATTTAATCTTCCATTTTGCAAAACTATATTTGATATGGGTAACGGAACTTTAACTATGGAAAACTGAAAAAGACCAAAACTGTTTCACAGAATATAATTCCAAAATATTTTAGAGATTTAAGAAAATTAGAGTATCATACTGCAAAATCTGCCAAAATCTCTTATGTGCTTCAAGTTGTAGTAAGCTATGAATCAGTTATAATTTAAAGTTATTGTCTTCTCTCTCTCTCTCTGAACACACACACACACACATTAAATACAGCATATGCCTCTCTTTACCCATTAGACCCTGTGAATAGGTCTGCAGACATTCCTTCCTTCTTTCCAGATGGCTAGGTTCCTCCTCTTTCCTCCTTTCTGAAGAAGATAGCCATGGTTCTTTGACCTAAAAAATAATCAAGTAAATGCAAATGACAACAATTTGTCTAGCAATAATGCAAAAATATTAACTGTAAACATATAAGAAAGGTTGGTGGCCAATGCATAAGAGAGTGTAACCAGTGTAACAATGTTTCATTTTATAGCCTGAATGACCAAGTATAGCTTTATAGCTAACTGATCAGCCTGTGCTGAATGTCCACTGTAAATCTCAAACTCCTCTCGGGATATAAACTGTTGCGTTATAATTCCTTTGACTCCAAGAAGAGGAGGAAGACACTAATCCCCTCCTCAGGCCCAAGATGCAGTTTTCACACACCAATATTTTTTGTACATGTATATCCATCAATACATGTGACCTGCAACCATCTCTAGATATAACTGGTTAGAGTACTCTATTTAATACATGGAAATACCTAACTCCAAATTTACTGATAAAATTTGTCTATAGGAATCCCAGGCTCCTGAGATGAGCATAAAAGTTTGGAGTAAGGAAGACAACGTTGGTGGAGGAGGATCAGGTTAGGGAACAGACTGGCCATGAACAATTTGGTGGTGCCTGATGGGATACACCAAGGAGTGCTGAGGGAGTTCATCTATGCTATTGCGAGGCCACTCTCAATTATCTTTCAAAGGTCATGGTGGTTGAGGGAGGTTTCTGAGGACTAGATAAAAGCACTCCTACCTTCAAGAAGAGAAAGAAAGATTTGAGGAACTACAGGCAAGTCAACCTCACTTTGATCTCTGGGAAGGCGACAGAGCAAATAATCCTGGAAACCATTTCCAAACACATGAAGCCAAGAAGATACTCCATTTGGGAGTAGTCAGTATGGATTTATGAAGGGGAAATCAACCTGGCCAACCTTTCGACACCACCTCCCATTACATGCCCAGAGACAAACTGTTGAAGAATGGGGATGGAGAGGCCGACTGAAAACTGGCCGAGCTGCTGGGCTCAAAAGGCTGTAATCAGTGGCACAAAGTCCACCATAACTGGTGGTGTACCTAATGGGTCAATACCGGAGCCAATACTGTTTAACCTTTTCATTAATATCCTGGATGATGGGACAAGAGCACACCCTCAGCAGGTTTGCAGACTGTACAAAACTGGGAGGACTGGTTGGTACACCAGATGGTTGTGCTGCTGTTTCAAGAGACCTCAAAAGGCCAGAGAAATGGGCTGAGAGGAGTCTGATGAAGTTCAACAAAGGCAAATGTCAAGTCCTGCAGCCTAGAAAGGAACAGCCCTGTGCACCAGTACATGCAGAGGACTGACTGACTGGACAGCAGCTTTGCAGAAAAGGACCTGGGGGTCTTGGTGGGCACCACGTTGAACAGGAACCAGCAATGTGCCGTTATGACAGAAGTCCAACAGCCTCTTTGGCTGCATTAGGAAGCAGGTTTGCCATCAAGTCAAGGGAGGTGATCCTTCTTCTCTACTCAGCACTGGTAAGACATATCTGGAGTGCTGGGTCCAGTGCTGCACTCCCAGGATAAGAGAGAAACGGATATACCGTCATGAGTCCAGCAGAGGGTCACAAAGAAGGTGAAGGGCTTCAAGCATCTGTCTTATAAGGAGAGGCTGAGAGAGCTGGGAATATGTACCCTGAAGAAGATAAGGTTGCCCACCAGGCTTGGGGAGTCTCTGTCCTTGGAGATATTAAAAATTTGGCTGGACACAGTCCTGGGCAACCTCCTCTAGCTGACTCTGCTTTGTTCAAGGGGTTGTATTAGACAAACTCCAGATGTGCCTTCTAACCTCAGCCATTCCACGATTCTGTGACATGGGTAGCGGCTTTCTCCATTTTATCAAATCACTGCCTTGCTCTGCCACTCAACCAGGATACATAAGCACAATTTCAAACACATTCTTCGCTCATCCAGAGGGAATTCATGCAACAGAGAAAATTTAAATGCTCATACACTCATATGCTATAAAAAGTTTACCTGTTTACAATCCTTCATCAACTGTGTTTGAAGTGCTTTCAGCCTACTGTATTCTTCCATTATCTTGTGTAGAAGTGTATCCATACGCTCTTGCACAGCTAAATTGCACAGATAACCAGGGAGTTTTAAAAAAATGAAATCAAACATTTTACCATAAATTTTAATACAGTGAATTATTCACAAGTTCACCACTGAAGAATTATCTGTTAAACATTACATACTATTGAAACAAGTGAGGCCCCTTCCAAATTTTGGATGCTTTTTTATATGGTATTGATATATATGAATTTTTTTGCTAGAGCTGCTTGCTTCTTCTACAAAAGGAGGAGGAAAAAACAACCCAACATTTTTTCACTTATTTCCACTATAATGAAAACAGCACAAGAAAATACTTATAATAAAAAATAAAAGTGGTTCAGAATAGTGAGGAAATCTCTAAAGCAGCTATTTAGGCTCATTAATTAGAACATGAACAACTAATGGCTTAACTGTCAGTCTGAAATACTTGAAATCTTTTTTTTTCTTTTTTTAACCAGCATGATAGTACTATGCCATTACCTTGAGCTTGACCTCTGTGTATTGGTAACTCTACACTCAGTTTTTCTCTGACAGCAGCAGGTCTACGGAAAATATCCTGTTCCCTGTCACCAACTTCTACAGCAGCTGAAGAATGTTCATTCTGATTGTCACATAAAACCTGCACAACAAATGAAACAAAGAAAAAAAAAAGTGAAGAATTGTTTATTAATTTATCAATCACAATTCACAAAGAAAACAAGGAAAATGGTGGCAGGAAAGTAGTATTTTGTGAGTATTATCTTCTGTGTAAATGATGGCATAGTTGTTCTGTTGAGTCATAAGAACCTAGACAATCTTTAAAACTCCTGACAAAAGAAACAAGTATGGAAAAACTTTTCAGCTAAAACATAAATACATACATTTTGGCACAGCTATTTAATTTGGAACTGCCCAGTATTAAAATCTTGCATAGAAAGGCCTCCTTTATTAATGTTGAAAGCAAATTTACACTGTAAATGTCTCATTCTCATAAACTGCAATTTTACTTGGAAGAAGGATTCCCTACGGCAGAAATTTGCCTCTTTTTAGAGATTACAATTCATATTGTTCTTAAATATTGAACAAATAGGATAAAAAGGGATGGCAGAAGAAAACTCAAGCAAATCAGAAACAGAATGCCTCATGTTTGTTGGTGTTCTGTGGCCAGCAGAATAGCTGCCATATTTACAATGAGTAGGCAAACAAGATTTATCCATATGATTTCTGAAGACAAATGATACTTGAAAAGAAACTTGGCCTGCCCAGAGCACACAGTGGGATTCTTTAAAGATTTTGGACTCAACAGGCACCAAATTCAACTTACAAAAGTAAAATCATAATTTCTACAAAAGCTCAACACAGAATCATACAGATCAGCAGCGTTCTTCCCAGCTCTGAAACAACTAATGCCAAAGACTCCTCATTCAGCTGCTGCTTTCTATGAGCTATCATGGAGACCTGCTTAATCTCTCCTATGTTGGCTCTCAAGTAAAAAAGTTCTGCTATCCACTTTCCCAAAAGGGTCTTCAAAAAAGTCCAGCAAAGAAGGAAAAAAGAACCCCCAGCAAAACCAACCATTTGAAGTATTTAAGATTGTAAAACCATGGGTTATGAATGATGAAAGTAGCTTAATTTATCCAAAAAGAAGTTTAATAAGTAACTTGATTGTTGGTCAAAAAGTATCTGTAAGGGCCATTGATTACTAATAGTCTACAAAAAAAGATATACCAAAATATTACTATTGGTGGCTGATACCAGAATACACACTAAAAAGAAACTTTGATTTTTGACTATAATATTTAGTTACTGCAAACAATATAGACAGCAAGTTTGGCAGATTATCTTAGACATTTTTAAGTCTTTGAAAGATATGCTGCAGCTAAGAAAGAAATTACTATCTCACTGGAGATATGAGAGAGTGATGTCCTGCATGTCAATATGTGCATGACATCAGACTGCTGTTAAATCAACAACTTATAGCCAGAGACAATCAGAAAGGAAAAAAATACTGTAGATGTAAGACAAACATTACACAGAAGACCAAGACTAGGTATAAGTGAGAAGAATTGTCTGGACAAGGACATAAAAGAGTTTAGGAAAAAAAATACAAAATCCCTTGCAATATTGTTTTGGAAGATCAGGTTTAGCAGTCTATTTTGAGATCAATGCAAAGAGAAAAGCTGTAAAGAAAACCTGTTAAAAATGATGTAGAAAAATATGATGACTCACTGTACACATAATCTTTTGTTTTCAAAATTTCCATTTTAAGAGACTCTTTGTTAAGTCTTACCTGAGCAAATCTAGAACATTCCTCAGTTACAGCTTCATTCAGCTTTTCTATAAGTCTTTGTGTAGATTTGACTTCATCATCTATGAATACAAATTATTCATATTATTTTTAAACACTATATGCACAACAACTTTTCAAAGGCCTAATTTCCTGCCTCAGTGAGGTTGCCTCTTCAGCTCTTAGAAAGGCATAGTTTTTTGTTCACACATCACAGAGACAGATTCAATTTTTATGGTAGAACTGCATGTTCAAGAGGAGTAAGTGATAAGAAATGGCTTTGTGTGTTAGTGAGCTCTAGAAAGATCAAACTTTACAGAAACATACTGGAGGGCGAAGAACTTATGCCAAAAAATTACACAAGGGCAAATCATCGGATGACAGAAAAAAGTAGGGATAGAAAACCAGCATGGTAACATAAAAGCTCACTGAGTCAAAAAGTAGTAGCAAAGAAGCTTACTCAATGTGGGCAGGGAGCCAATGCAGGAATTCAAAGAACAGAGAATGAAACAAGGCCAAAAATATTTTGCTGATGCATTTGCTTATTATTTCAGTACGGAATTCAACCTTATAGGTGAATCTATTATATAGTTCTTTACAATTAATTGACCCAATACAAATAGCAAAACATGAGTTGCAACACTTCCTATTCCTTCTCTTTTTTATATTACCATTACTTTTTAGGATTTATTTAAGTACCCTGAATAACAGACTACTTGCAATGGGTAAATAATTTGGTACAAAAACACTTCAAAATGTTCTGTAAAAACAATTTATTGGACAGCTACATGCACAAACTCTTGTGTTTGTTTTCTTTTAAAGACTCTGTTTTTCACATCAAAAGTTTCACTTGCATAATTCTGGTCAAGTTACCTGCTTGTTGAATTTTCAAGGTCTGGAGCTCCAGCTGATGCATTTTTTTAAGATCATTCATCTCTTGTAGATGACTACGTACAAGCTCCTCTTTAAGACTGCGAAGTGCACTCTCTTTTTCTGCTTTCAGGTACTCCCGAACCTGGTCTACATGAGCTGAATAAACCAGGGATAGGCAAATGCGCTGTGCTTCCATCTGTAGCTGTAAATCAGTCTTTGAATAAAAACACATTTTACAAAGAGTGAGAAGTGTCCCATCTTTACAAATTTCTGAAATTAATAATGTGTTGAATGCAATGCTGCATATATGGTATGCATTAGGTATATTTACATATACACAGTTTGGAAAATTGAATCGTAACAAAATAGTATGACACTTCTTCAACTTAAAATAATAATCAAACTAAAATCAACAAAACTCAATATGCTCCAGTTCCTATTTTGCAGCAATAAAAACCCAACAAATTTTATCCCGATGAAGACAGAGCAATATCACTACCAACAGAGTAAGTTAAGAAAGTTCACTCCAAATACAGAAAAAAGACAGTATTAATAGCAGGCCTTAAAACATTGATTTCCAAGGCTTGCAGTTCTAGTCTGCTCTTTTCAGGATGTTATTGCTAAAGCAAAAACATGTTTAGGACACGCCAATAATGAGCTATTTAGACTCCAAGTTTGAAAAAGCTTTTAGACACCTCTGGACCATAATGATTTTTTAGTTCTATGGCAGGAAATTGCCAGATCCTTATCACATCCTCATAAAAAAAAACCCAAAACATTATACAGCTGTAGCTCTCTTCTATAATCTCACAATTGTTTCCAATGTGGCTTTGGTTGTGATTTTACTTCTTAGGAAATGAATGAACTACAACGCGACATAGAATTAGGCAGTGGTGGTATTAGTTCACTGTTAGGCAGATTTTTAGAACATGAAAAAAAGCATCTAAAAATATAGTAGAAGACTGGTTAACATTTATTTCTACAGAAAACTTAGTTGCATACTTCTTGCAGCATGCTATTCAACTTCATCACTGTACATCAATTTAAAGCCAAATTTATGATTCCAGTACCTAATTAAATACTGGTAATTCAATACTTAGCTATTTTTATTGGCAAATAACAATCCTCTCCATACCATCTGCAATTCATTTACAATACCAAAAAATACAAGCAAAATTTCTTCAGCAAAACATAGAGATTGGTTAGAATCACACGATATGCATAACTTCTGCATCGTCACACATTTCTCACGCTCACATCCAGATACATTTCTTAAGAAGTGCTAACAGAATTTTGATAATGGAAGCTTAGTATTTCACGAGTTTGATATCTCATAAATTTGATAAAAGATGACTGAAGAAGTCAAGGGCTTCATTAGCTCTTGATATTGTTTGAATGAGCACTTAGAGCACAGAAAAGCTAATCACAGATTAAAAAATTATGTCCTGAATAAGTTTTCACCCAAAGTAAACAAGTTACATGCTATATCAAAGTGTGAAGTACTCTAGATGTCTTCTCCTTACCTTTTGTTGTTGCTGTCGATTTAATTAAATGTAAGGGAAGAGTATTTCTTTCACTGAAAAATAGCATCCTCATACACACTGACTATGGTTATCATTCTGGTCACTTCAACCCCTGGCCACACTGCCAAACACACATGACCACGCACCTGTACTTCAAAGCAGCTAATAGGAAAAATATGATGCAAATTTCCAAGTGTAAGCTCCTACATATTTTCACAGGTAAATTATTTTCTATACTGCTTTATGTAACATACCTGTTCTGATTTTAAGGCATCCACTTGCTGCTGAAGATTATTATTTTCACTCTGTGTAATGGCTATTAACGATGTTTCATCTGTCAGCCTGTCTGTCATCTCATGCAAATGTTCTACAAGAGACTGCTGTTCTGGTTTCAATATTTGCTGAACATCCTTTCTTTTTGTTACCTCATGACTGGTATCTTTACCCAAACCTAGATTTCCTCTCACATTGATTCCTTCATCAACTTTATTCCCTGGACTAGGGGTTTTATCTCTACTTTCAGATGCCGGAGCAGCATTCTTTAGAGCTTTTCCTTTAGAGCATTTTGTCTTAGGGTCATTACTACTACTACTTCCTCTCTGAGCATGGCTAATTATGACTTCTAGTTCTTTACATTTTGCTAGAACTTGTTCCTTCTCATCTTTTAAAGATTTAACTTTTTCATTTAAATGACAAATTTCACTATGCTTTGACTTCAACTGTTCAGAGAGATCGGAAATTCTCAGGGATAATTCCAGTTTCTCACGCTGGGTAACCTCAAGCTTTTCCATAAGTTCTGTCGCATCTTTCTCAGCAACTTCTCCAGCCTCAAATGTGTCTGGCCTGGACACCCTGATTTCTTTATTCCCTTCAAAACTAGAAGTTTTAGTTTTAAATAAAACTGGTCTATTGCTTTGCAAGTGGTGAAGTTTTTCATTCAAAGCTTTGAGTTTGCTTTTATATTCAGCTTCCTCCTTATTCTTGTTCTCTTCTAACTCAGTTTTTGCCTTCAGAAGGCTTGCATATTCTTTCTGCAGCTCTTTATAATTAGCGTCAAGTTTTTTCTCAGTAAATGAAAAGGCACTCTTCTGCCTTTCAGTATCCTCTTGGAGTTGACCATTTTGGTTTTTAAGTTGCTCATTTTCAGTAATCAGCTTTTCTATTCTTTTTTGCAAGTCCAAAATTTCTGACTTGGAGCTAACACTGTTGTTAAAAATGACATTTTCTTCAGAGCTTACCAACACACTTTTTAATTTCTCTTCCAGAGTTTTGTTTTCCCCCTTAAGAATGTTATTTTGTGTTTCAAGTTCTGAACATTTTTTTTGAAGGCTATCTTCTCTCTCCCTCATTTGTTCCTGCATCAACTCGGTTTTAAGGTGCAGCTCTTGAATTTCTTGTTCAAGGGTACCTTTTTCTTTTTCCTCTTGTCTAAGCACTTCAATCTCCTTCTGCAGCTCATGGATTTGAAGCGTCATTTCTTCAGATTTAGAATTTACAATAGACTGCTGTAAATCTTTTAGGTTTGAAATCTCTAATATCAACTGATTTTGCTTTGTGATTAAGTTGTCCTTTTCATATTGCATGGCTTCTATCTTGTGACTCATTTCATTTTGTACCTCATCTAACTGCTGTTTATGGTGCATAGTCAAGTTATCTTTAAGGCTTTCCATGTTCACCATGTGCTCTTTTTGTAAGTCTTCTTTAAGTCTGGAAAGCTCCTCTTCATGACTAAACAGAAGCTTTGTTCTCAGTCTCTCTAGTTCTGCTTCTTGAGATTCCGCCATCCTGTCCAAAACTGCATCCTTCTCCCTTTCTAGCATTTCAAGTTTTATTTTGTAATTTGTGACTTCTGCCTCATGTTTTAATTCCAATTCCTTCCTAAATTCAGAGGCGGAAGCCAGCTGAGTTTTTAAATCTTCAATCACAAACTGGTATTTTTCAGCTTCATTTAATCTACATTCCATATCCACTATAGTTTGTTTGGCTCTTTGAACCTGCTCTCTTGAAAAATTCAGTTCTTGGAAAAGATCTTCAATTTTAGTTTGTTGAAGAGACTTCTCTGCTGAAATGACTTCCATTTGTTGTGACAATTCTTGCTTTATTTTTTCCCTTTCATTATCAGCATCTTGCAATTTCACATTCAATTCATTAATTTTAATATTCATTAAATGCACTTGATCTTTATTAACATTCTCATTCAAACAGAGACTTGAAGTTTTCTCCAATTCTACTTTTTGTTGCAAAAGACGCTGTTCTATTTCCATTGCATGTTGCTTAATTAATTCTTGCTTCATTTGTACAATCTGCTGGCCATGCATTTCATCTAATTCAGCCTGAAGTTGTGCCAGTCTTCTTTGTGTCTCTAATTCCATTCTTTGCACAATGTCAGCTTCAGACTGGCTGTCTTTATAACATCGTTTCTGCAATTCTTCCACAGTTCCCATTAATTGTTTTATTTCATCAGAACATTGTCTTTCTTTCTGTTTATAGGTGGTAAGTTCAACTCTCATATTACTCATCTCCTGGTTCTTTAGTGAAATCTGTTCTTTCAATTCTTCAAGTAAGTTACTGATATCTGATAATTTTTCCTTAAGCTGAAATGAATTTTTTTCTTCTTCTCGAAGTCTTGCTTCCAGCTCTTCAGCTAATGCAGCTTTTTTTTGTAGTTTACTCAAATCTTCTCCCTCATTTTTCTGTTTTTCCTTTAAAAATGAGCAAAACCATGTTCTTATTTTTAGTTCATTATCTGAACATGAGAGCATTTACAGACTTAGCTGTTTAAACACAATGCCTTTCTTTAGAAGGCTACTGATCATTTATAAAAACTAAATATAAATTATTTGTTGACGTCATTTGGATGTTTCCTGTACCTCTGGAGTAAGAGACAATCCCTGCTCCCTTCCTGCCCTGCTGCCGCCCCCCCCAAAACAAACAACCAAACAAAAAAACCCACAAACAAACAAACAAACCACCCCATAACTTCCATTTTTTCCATTTGTGCTCAGATACTAAAAAAAAATTTTGTGCAATCTACTGCAAACTTTGTCTCTCATGGCTTTTAATGACATCTAATTTTTTTAGGTACTTTTAAGATGTATTCCATGAAGGATAATTAAAATAAGACAGAAAAGACTGTTCAAGCAGGTTATTTTAAATTCTTTTTACAAACAAAATAATGTAATTTAATGAAGGAATTCTAATATACAGTATAGTTTCATCATGTTGTAAATATTTCTGCAATTCTTTTAAAACATGATACAAAATACTGACACAAAAATTTCAGTTTTAAATTATACACATATTATGTGTTAGTTAACAGAATCAGTCTTAAAAACTTAAAATCTTTATATGCATTATATGCAGCACACTCATCTGTGCTTTGGCCCTTAAATTCCAAAGGAACAAAATCCTGAAAAGAAAAAAAAAATTAGGAAGAGATCTTTCTAGTAATGAACATACCATTTCATATGTTGTGATTTTATCTTGAAGATGTGTAATCTGCATTTCAAATTCTTCATTCTTTTTTTCATAATTCTTCAGCAGACATTCTTTTTCTTCTAGCTGTTGCTGATGTGAAAGTATCTGTTGCTTGGCTTGCAATAAATCAGCAGCTGTGCAACTATGGCTGGTGTTCCTTAGGGCTTCACTTGCCTGCAACTGGAATGATAAAAAAAAAAAAAAAAAAAAAAAAAAAAATCAACCAAACCTAAAATAAATCAAGTTTTTCAGAAACAGCTTGCACCACAGAAAGAGTGATCTTTACTTTCTTCTTCTACATCACAAGCCCAAAGACTATTACAAAATTTTATAAGTTCTTTTAGGAGGAACCGAAATATTCTTTTTTTTTGGGGATGGCCAACCAATAAAAAATATTTAATACTCAATTGTTTTATAGTGAGCTAACACAGGACAGCAGTGTCTCGGAAACATTTCTAAGTAGTAAAATGAACCAGTTGTAATTACTGTCCCCAAAATGAGATATACAATAATAAAAATGCAGGCTTCAGAATATAATCCACCTGAATTTCAAAAAAGCTATATAAAGTACTTAAACAGCACAAAATACTATAATATTCAACTCCAACACTGTAAATTATAGTGGCGCAGAGTAAGTGCCCATGGCACCTCAATCACCAGTGCTTTTATAACAAATGCTTCTCTGAAACTTAACTTTGTTATTTAAGTTACCTTCTAGTAACACCACAAGAGGCAGGTTTTACCCTAAAATGTAGGAAGGACTGGAGCATGAAATGGTGGCCCACTAAAGTTGATGGCTGGCTGTTTTGATTTCAAAGGGAACAGGTTGGATTTCAGCCCAAAGCTCTGAGAACTAAGTACAGAAGTGTTTTTCCCTAAGATAACTGCCATCATCCAGTATTTATCAGAAGCTATCACCGCATACTAGGGAAGAAAACAGACTAATCTTTACTATTTTATAGTGAACTAGTACAATAAACCAGGTACTATAATGGTAACTGTAGGACTGGTAAAGTGACTGCTGATCTATACTAGGAGACCAATTCTTCAAAAATGCACAAAATATTCTGCGTTTCTGAAGGAAGTAGCCATTTATGGACCCTCCAAAGTGACACCAATTTTTAAACCCAAATAAATACTGGTTGCGCTGCAACTTACATGCTGAAACTGAATTTGCAGTTTTTGACTTTGTTCAGTAAGCTCCAAGAACTCCCTCATTGTTTCATCCTTCTCCTTCCGTGCCTGCTGTAGGTTAGTAGTGAGCTGAGTGATAATGTCATCTCTTTTTTTGATAGCAGCTTCAAATTCTTGCAGCTATGAAAGATAAAATTTAAACTATTAGCGCACATCAAAGTCACAAAGAAAATACTAGCTTATTCTAGTTAAGTAAGAATACATAATACCTAACCTCTCCATTTAAAAGATGTCACATAGACCTACTTGTTTTCACAAACTCCATTTATAAATACTTCAGAAACAGATTTTTTCCCCTCATTTAACAATATATATATGACCTCTCCATAAAATATATTTATCAAAGGACAAATTCTGAACCTTGAAGAAGGTTAATTAGTTAAATATATTAATTGTTTTTAAATTAAAAAGCATGGCCACATAAACAAACCCCATAAAGGAAGCCAAAAGATTATCTACTTACAATGTTTCAGCAATTTTGTACAACTACTCATGTCCACACACTTTTCCCACAATAAATGCTAGTTATATCACCTCTCACTGAAAGCGCAATAAATTGCATTCATCATACTAAAAGCATATAATAGATACCATGCAGCATCCTACATTGTGAACCCAGAGAAATTACTCGTAACTACATGAGAAAATCAGCTCAAGCTGCAGAACTGATACAACATACTTAATAGATGAACCTTTTGTAATTTGTAATGATGAAGAAATGATAAAAGCACAGAAAAAAACTCCTTAGCAAATGTTTTATTTTTTGTAGGATTACACTCAGGCAGCCAGAAAATCTACCAATATTAATTGGGACTATCTTCATGTGCAATTATATAAACAGGTATGTTACTCACTTTAAAGTCACTTTGTCATTTCAAACTCATTCAAGACTAGTGCAAACTTCATCTCCACGTACTGCAAATTTCTTAAACCATCAGTCACCTTCTGTAACTATTTTGTTTACAATGCTCCCAAAAAGAAGCTTCTCCAGGTTATATGCTGAGTCTTGAAATAAAATTATAATGCTTCCAGATAAAGCTTACTGATTTAGTGGATAGGGACATTATTCAGTGGGATATAAAAACCAGAAGTCCCTTAAACAAGCCAAACTATGCAAAGAATTTGAGGAAATTCTTTCAAAGTTCTTTTCAGAACACTGCAGTGAACTCCTACTTTAAAAGCGTGGATCTAGTGGAAATACTAGATGTTTGTTAGAGAAAATTAGGAACAGATCAGACACTTAAGTGTGTCGTATCTTTCCTTTTGCATCTGTTGAATGAAATTGAATAACTAAATTTATCTGTTCTGATCCACACGTTATATGATAATTTTCAACTTTTTTATTCAATTTTTTTCTTTAACAGGCAGAACTAAAGCACACAACGTATCTTCTGCACTCCTCTTTTACAATTCTTTTGTTTCTTCTGAAAAATAAACTGCATGCATTTCTCAACTGAGATACTATGCACTGTACCACTATCATACAAAAATATGTTGCAACTATTAAAATATTATTGTGCCACAACCTGTTTTAATATATTTTTAATTTATTTTAAAAATAGTAATCATAGCCATTTAAAAATTGGAACATTTTCACTTTCACCTTTTTCAGGAAAAACTAGCAGGAGTCACAACTGAAAGAAACTAAAATTATGCTTATGTTCTTTATTATGCTATAATTGTGATTATTATGTCTAGCACAACAGACACAAGACACAGTAATTAGAAGCTAAGTTTGACTTAAATTGGAACACCAGAGATTCACCAACAGACAAAGGAATGATAAACCACCTCCTCCAGGGCAACCACTTAAAGATCACTCCAGTATGGTGGAAAACATGACAACCATTCTCACAAATAAAATACAAATGAAAGCAGAAAAAATTATAATTCTGCATTAATAATGAAGGTGAAAATGACTGAATATTAGAACAATTTTGGTATTCTGTAGTACTTTGCAAAAAATAGACAAACACAATGATATGACCTGAATCCAAATTAAGAGAGAGAGGTAAGTAAGACAAGAAGCATGACAAAGCACTGACTTCAGTGCACTGCACCACATGCTTAAACTGGAATAATAAGTATTTAATATTCTTTATTTTAAAACCTAACTTTAAATTCCAATGGTATTGCTGAAGTAAGAAATACTTCCCTGTAATCCCAAGTTATTAGATGTTTATTAAAACATTCTGTCACAGTTGCCTTGTATTTCAGACTGTGAAGTCTGACATACAAATACCTTTTTCGTTCAAGAATCAACTCAGTTACATCATTCCTCAGGAATTAAAACCTGAGATTTTTTTGATCTTGGAGGTACAGGAAGGTAATAAAGAAATGCAGCCTTTGCACAGCTAGAGAAGAATTAGGGCTTTTCTTGAAGAAAATTGTCCTTCCATTCCTGATTTGAAGAAAGTGACTGTGAAGAAGACTGGAATTTTAGTCACAAAGTACAGAGAAAAAGGACACACAATGGAAATGCCATTCAAAGGAATAGAGTGCATGGTATGTGATTGAAAGAAATTATGTGCAATTCTATACCACACACTGACTGCATTCTGAACAGCTGCCATGAAGTCTGAACTCTTTCAGGTGATGCTCTGCATCTTTGCATGTAACCGAGTAGCAAGTAGAAAGCAACATAAGGTAATTATACCTGTTGCAATCCTTCTGTACCATATGCTGCCCTCATTTCTTCTAGCTCTCTGTTTAGCTCTTCAATCTCTTGCTGTTTCCCAGCCAATTCATTCTCCATCACCTCTAGCTGCGTGTGAGAGTGCTGCATTCCACGCTCAGAACAAATGTCTCCAACTCCAAATTCTTCTTCCTAAATCAATCCAAGTTCCTTAACATGCCATTTTTAATGCTTTATCACAGCAAGTAAACTCAAATATCAAATTCTGTATCAAATGCCACGTTAGGACATTAACATACAATACAGCATTGAAGATCTTATTGCCATGGTAACCTCCTTTGTTAGTATAATTCACACTTCAAAAGCACTGACATAAAGCGTTTCTGCAAGTTCCGCTTTATAATCTTAGCCTTAACAGAAGTAGTAAATTGTTTTGCATTTCAAGTTTAAGGATACACTATATTAATACATAACAAACGATGCAGATGCAGAGCACAGCATGCAAAATAAAGTATTAGTCAGCAACATAGTTTTGTTCAAAACAAATTGTTTGAGGTTTTTAGTATTCACCATTAGTATTATGATTCAATTTGCAATACTGTACCCTGATTAAATCTGCAGGTATTGCTGTTCTTGTCACAAAACTGCAACCATTTACCTGTATAAAGACAATTTCTAAATACATTATTATTTAAAATAAAGCTTGATTTCTATTTTCCATTAATTTGAATCTTATGCGATGATGCCTGCAGACCCACGGGAATTTTTATGCTACAAAAATGTATTTCATCTGAAATACAAAATAGCTTTATATATAGTAAATTGCATCATAGTAAGCACTGGTAACAAGTAAATCACCCAAAATTACAAAAATAGATACTACTGTCTAAAAACAAAAAACATATTATGAATTTAAACATCTAGAGAAAACAAAGGAATTCAGATTTAAAGGTCAATGCAAAGCTTTATACTTTAAATGATTAAAATGCAGTACTAGTGCATTTTGAATTATATGTTTAATATTTCTATTACTGAACATAGTTATGCTTTCTAAAAAGATATTTATACACCCCAAGATTTACTATTTCTGAAAGTCACCAATCTCTCGATAGTGGATGAAAGGCAGTATTATAGACTCTCATCCTCAATTTGAATTAATTTCTTAAGATTGAAAAAAAAGCAGAAATTATACATTTAACATAAGACATTTGAAAAAAATCCTCTTTCACTCACCTAACACTGCCATCCCTTTCAGCTTCTATGAGAATTTTGGTTCTACAGACTGTGCAAACCAATAATGATGAATCTCCAAAAGGCAAGCACAAGCCAAAGTAGCAGTTATAGGTTAAAAAAAAAGAAAATCCAAATGAAAAGAATATGCTGTGTACTTGTGAGTAACCATAACAGACAGGCAGGCTTTTAAAACACCAGACCAATGTTTTAAAATGAGAATGCAAGAACAGCTGTATTTCCCCTCAGGGCTGTTTATTACATCAGAGCCTGAAACAAAAATAATGGTACTAGAGATGGAAAGGCATTGTAGCACTTCTGACACGAATACTATGTTTGCATTAAAAAAAGAAGCTATACTGCTCAGACTTCTGCCATAGTCTAGATCAGGGCTTATTTGCAAAGGACAATCAAGCCTGAGGAAATCAATAAGTTACCCGACATGGAAGTACACTGTTATAAATGGGATCAATATAGTCATCGAGTTTGTATTAAGAGAAGGAATATACCTGCATTAGACAAGAATTTGCAGAGCTGATACAGTGCCTTTTCAATTCCTGACTTCCTCAGTAAAAAGGAAGACACCATGGAGAGATTACTACCTTATTTTAGAAAGAAAGAAAATTGCAGCAAACAGCAGTTCAGGCAACTCATAGAGGCACTGCATATCGTTTGTGTATTGCCAGATGTTCACTCTACATTCAGATATACAAGTGTCTACACAGTGCCTGGCACCAATGTCTATTCAGATTTTCGCACATGTCCCAGATTAATAACACTACTAGTTTAATAGAAACTCTAATACGAAATACTCCTTTTCCTGTTTTTAACTCCCATTTTATTTAGACTTAATTGATTATCCTCCTGTGAATCATTTATGTGTGCAACAATCAAAGACTCTTAGATGCTTCATAACCAGAGCTACCAGGAAAGACATAAAAGACTTATCTCATTAGATGTTCCAGACTCCTTAGCAGCTGAAATTTCTACAAAAGACCTTTTACTTATAAAAGGGATTTTGCCATACACATTCAAAACAACTGTCTGCAACTCAGAAATCCCGCCTCATTTCACAGGAGCCTAGCTCTTAGACATCACAGAAGTGAACCACAACAACACAGTAATCCCTGCTGTTTCTCATCTGATACCTTCTCCTTTCAAATGCCTTATGCTTTCTGGTATAGTGCAAACTGAAACATGACAAGACAACAAACTGCACTGCAACCTATGGAAGAAGCAGCCAGAGTGCCGCAGCAGGATGCTACGCTGATGGGAGCCTCGTGAGCAGCCTGGCAACTTCTGGCATGACAGAAATTCTGCTGTGTCGGAGCAGATAGACAGGGCTGAGTTACTAGCTTCAAAATATATGAATTTAAAATTAGTTTTTCACTCATCGGAAAGATATGAAGACTGTAGTCCAGATACCAACTTCAATGTTAACAGATGTCTACACAAGCCCTATTGTACTTTTGTGTTTTGTCTCATGTCCCCAGTGGTTTACCCATATAGAGATCTTCCGCAAGCCCATAAATACTATTGATGTAGACTCCTATAATTTCTTCTTTTAAAGCTTTGCAGTTCACCTTTAACGCTGAAATGTCCTTATGCCTTAAGATGTGCTTAGTTACATACCCCATGAAACAATTAAACATTTAAAGAAACAATCAAACAGCATAGTATTTTAAGATAATGGAAGCAAGAAGTACCAAGAGCTCTGGATACAATTGCATAAACAAATAACCATAAAGTAAGAAAAAAAAATAAATTTTACAACACATTAGCTACCCAGGAGCAACTGTTTTGGTGAACAAAAGACAGGAAAAAAGTTAAGGTTATAGAAATCCCTCAAAGGATGCTCTGTCTGATTTTTTTTTCTTTGCTTGTATTTTCAAAATAATTCACAGAAATAGTATTTACTAATAAAAAGTAAAATATAATATGTAGTCTATTGGCTAAAAATAAAGGTATGATTTATATTGCATCAGTAAATACATATGCTCAAGACAAATGAAAGGAATCTTCTTCCAGTGAAACACAAGGAAAACCAACTTCCACCACTGAATTAAGGCAGCAAATCATGACAATTGCCACCAGAGGTCAGGATTAAATTTATGAAATCACTGTACCCCTTTTAATGTTCCTTAGACCTCTGAAGACCTGAAATGCTCAGAGATAGCAGTAATAATGTATCATGTGTAACTACTTATAACATTAATGACAGTACTACAGAGATTTCCCTTTCTAAACAGCAAATTCATGCTCAGCATAAATCAACAAATATTGTTCAATCAGTGAAAAAATGTAGAAAATACCTTAATGCATGAAAATAATATAACCTATTACAGACTGGCAAGCAGACTTCTGATTAAAAAAGTGCTTTGATTTGGTAGTAGAAACATACAGAAGTGTCTGGAATGGATTAACAATTTCACCTCATGTTTCTATTTTTTCCCCCCTTTTCTTTTACATTTTGGACATCTGATTCCTTCACAAAAATTAATACTTAGACCTCCAACACTGCTTGTCAATGTTGTTAGCCTCTCCTCGATTTTCCAGTTACGTCACAATCGACTATATGAAACTTAGGTAAATTAGCAATTAGGGCAATGTGGGAAAATGAATTTAAGTTGTTTGGTTTGGGGTTTTTTTTTTTAATATTCCATAAATGAAAACCGTTTTCAGTTTGTGATGAAAATAATTACAATCATAAAATGTAACTATGGTTAATAACTTCTGAAGGATAACAATTGATGGCGTTTTAAAATATTGTGGCTTAATATATTTTTCTATATATTAATAGCATGCAACAGAAGATTTCTTTACGTACTGGTGAAGGTTGAGGTATAGAATTTCATTAACATTAAAAAAAAAGAACTTTGTAGACTTCATATTAACCATTGTTTCAGATGTACACTTTGCACATTGAGAAGAGAGTCAATAAGAGGGGAGGAAAAAAAATCAGGTGGAACAGTCTTTCAGTTATACCATAAAATTGAAGCACATGGAAAATATATGGGGGCAACTTTACCTTACACAGTTATAAAAAAGCCAAAAAATTCTAACTGCTGGAAAGAGCCTAACTTCCCTTAGTTCTGAGTTTAGACCATATCCTTAAATAGCTAATCACCATTACAATTTAATTTAAGACTATGCAGGTAGGTCTCATTCTTGCTCAAACTGAATCATTTCTTACAAAAGGCAACCTGGTCATATGGAGGATTTACCAGTCTTCACTTTGGCTGCTACCTTTAATAGTGTAGGTATTTAGAGAGGTGGCAGAACAAAACTGAACAAGAAACTGTATTTACAGTAAAATTCCTTCAAGACAACGATTCTTATACAAACATTCACTGGTTCCTTCAACTTTGCTTAGACAACTGTATTGGCTTATAACTGTGTTTCTGATAAGTCTCCTAAAGAGGGAAGTACTTATCACTGAATTTTATCCAATTCCTCAAAAGAAGGGGCTGAAGAATTAAAATCATCTGACTCATTTTATTAACTACAATAAAACAAATTATTTATGACCTATTTCACTTTGAAGCACAACAGCATCGATTTCAACATAACTTCTGACAAAAAACACTAAGAAGAGTACAGATGTTCTAAACAATGGGGGAAAAGAGAGATCAACATGCCTATGTTTCTACAAATGTGTGGTTTCTTAGCATGTATCTGAAAAAAAGGTAAGCTCAAGATTTCATGCAATTTCATAATTACGCTGTTACAGACAAAATTTAACTTAGTCTCATCTTCAACTGAAAAGGCTTCAGATCACTTTATTTACAGGGTGGCCATGAATGCAAGTAGAGCTTTTAATAACAAAAGTAACATTACAGCTGACATAAAACATATTGAAAATTCAGTTCCTAAAATATACGCATTCCTAAACACATTGTTTCCTCACTGCAGATACCAACCGATTGAAATGAACTGGAATTAAAAAGAGCTTATTAAGACAGCAGCTCTAACGACCTGAGTTTGTTCTTCATCAGATCCAGTATCATGTTACTATTCACAAGTTTTCTGTTGCCTACTTATGTCTCAGAAAATAACTCTCACAGAGGTAAGTTGCCTTTTTGCAGGAATGAGAATAAGAAGTGCCTAGAAATGCATCTGTCATTGGATTTTTAAGGAAATCTGCGATTTTGAGGAAATCTACAATTTTTTAAAAGGCACATTCAGAAAGCAGTCTGGCTGTAATTCTATTGTCTTTAGTATCTGAAAAATTGCTCCCTAATGTACTCTGTAGGTACCTACAGAAATCTTTGAAGAATGAAGCCGGGTAAAGTTAAGTGTTTAGATGTGAAAATTCATTTTAAAATGAGAGCTTTAAATTCAACTGATACTAACAACAAAATGCTAAAAATCAGAACATATCCACAATTATCATGAGGCATTATGCCAGATCTTTTCTGTATTCTGTCTCCTTGTGCAAAGATGTGTTTTCCTGAGCTTTTGCAATCGGTCTCCAACACTGCTTCCTACAACTTCAGAAGTGATCAAAATTTCTTAGCCGTATTTCATTATATACGTAATACCTCTCACTTGTAAAAATACATGAACATCGATGCCATTGTCAACTGTTTTCAAGGGTTCATTCTTCACATACTGCATATTCCATTTAATAGTAACCACATACCATGGTGATGCATATTCTAAAAAGGTGCAGTACAGTCATAGCAGTTGTTCAAAAGTGTATTTGCTACACTCTCAATGGCGAACTGTGTGCACATACTGCCCTATCATCTTACCATACATAAAGCAAACTCAGATTCTTTTTGTTCTTTGCTATGTTAATTCCTTGGACAAAATATACCACATTTTATCTATTAAAAATACTAAATCTTTAAAACATTTTTTTTTCTCCAGGTAGAGTTTGCTTCAACCCCTTGCACCTATCCCTCCATAAAAATCTTTCTTTCTTTCATTTACAGCACTCCCCAGCAGCTGGGCTGGAATCTTCAATTCCAAAAGTGCTGGTCTCTGATTTTTTTTTTTTTTCAATTTGCATCACAAAAAACATGCCATAAGAACAATCACAACTGAACAGACCTAGGGTCCATATGGTTCAGTATTCTGTATTTGAAAGTAGCCAGTTTTGAATGTGAGGGAACATCTTCCCTGTACTCCCAAGTGCCTTCTCCCAACACACAAGAAGAAAGTGAGGGTGCTTATAAACAAGGACAGGAGGAAAAAGTGGGAGAGAAAGAGTCAAACTGGGGAAGAGAGGGGCAGGAAAAGAACTGAACTAAAAGAGCTGAGACCAAATCTACGGAGGAAGCTGTAACTGGGATTTGATGAGAGAGGCTGGAAAGAAAAACTACTGCTTTCATCTAGCAGAAGTTGAGCTGAACATTAGGAGGACCCCAACATAAGAAGAGGGAATAAAGGAGAAGAGGTTTTCAAGGGAGAGGGAGAAAAAAATATTAGAAGAAGGAAAAACAATGCTTGGATAAAGTTGGAAACACTGGGAAAGATACTGGGCTTCGGAATGACTGAGGAAGGAAAAGGAAGAATAGAAACAGGTTGAAAAGCCTGTAAGACTGAGCTAAGAAACCAAGCAAGGAGAAAAAGGGGATGGGCAAGGGAAGGTGAAAAGACTAACAGGAACTATTACAGAGAAGGGAAGAATTTACAAAAAAACTAGGGGATAGAAAACAGACACAGAGTTGGTCAAGAGAATACACTGGGAGAAGGTGCAAGTGAAGACAGAGCATTTAAGTTGGGAAAGAAAAGTCATTCCAGTTTTCAGGGCATGTCTACACTGCATACTGCGGTAATGATTTTACTTTTGCACCATGCAGTGTGACAGGTCAGGGACACATTGTCTGGTATGTATATTCCCTTAGGCTTCATAATAAGCAGCTACAATACCAGTATGGAACAAATAGTTATTCTAAGGCGTAGTCACCTTCTATTACAAAAGGCTAAACCCAGAGAGGAACAAAGTTTTGTACACCAAATTTACTTCAGCAACGCAGACTCATTTGATTAATTCATCCCCTCTTACTTGTTGCCAAGCTTAAGATTCTGGGGTGTGTTTTGCAGAAGCATTTAACACAGAGATCTGCAGAACAAAACCCAGATTGTCACTGCAGAAAGTGATTGTTTGAGACATGAAAAATTAATTTTTTTCAACTAGAAACAATATTTACTGTATCCATGGCTATTTCTTTGTAAGCATGTTCTTGACCCACATTTATGCATGAGGTATTTTACTCCTTACAAACATAACAAACTGTTTTATTTAGTAAGACCAAAGTTCCATATATGCTACTACCCTTCGATGTGACAGAGATGAGTAGTAGATGCCAATGTGTGGTGGGTTGACCCCAGCCAGCAGTTAAGCTCCCCACACAGTCACTCACTGACTCCCCCACCAGCAGGATGGAGGAGAGAATTGGACGGGCAAAAGCAAGAAAAATTCATGGGTTGAGATAAAGGCAACTTAATAAGCGAAAGAAAACAAAATGAAACCCGCAAACAACCGATGCAGAGGCAATCACTCACCACCTCCCACCAGCAGACTGACGCTTAGCCAGTCGCTGAGCAACGGCTGCTTTGGAACTCATTAAAATGTAATCAACTTGTTAAATAGTTTCCCACAGAAAATTAGTAGAAATTATGCACAGCCACAACTCCAATGGCAACATGAAGCATTAATATAACAGTAATGATGACATTGTTACAACAGTTCATATATCTACTTCATTATTGATTATAGTAGCCATCCCATTACCTAGTTACCATAATGCTTGCTTTAATGGTACATTAGTTATACCAATAATGACAAGTAACAGCTTTGTCTATAACATTGCATCTGCTCTTTCTTCCCTCCTCTTTTTCAAAAACAATGCCCAGCATTGCAGCAAATATGTAAAAGAAAAAGTTGAAAGAAAAGTTAGGAAAAGCGTTACTTCAGTCTTACCTCAGAACTGTAATCTTCTACTGTGGTGGAAATTTCACTTTCTGGCTAAAATAAAATATTAAAATATTTACAATTATGGCACTCTAAAATATTAAACAAGACATTTTCCATCTGTTTCTGAGAATGTAGAATATTTGAAAATATTAAGGTATACATTAATTTGATTAGAATATATATATATAGAGAGAGCAAAGGTCACCTTCACTTCCTTGAAATCCCAGCTTTAAAAAAGAAAAAGTTACTTCGCTGTTCAACTATGATCATGGAAACGTAATTACATGACAAAGTCTTCTAATGAAAACACAACCTACAGGTACAAAATAATATTTTGTAAATGTAACTTTTTTTTTTAATTAGGAAATAAGGAGTACCAAGAAAAGGACTTTTCTCTGATAGATCAATTTCACTTGATTAGGAACTTTGCTGGCTTAAAAACTTAATCATATATTGAATGTCATTTTCATACATGCAAGACTTTTGATGTTGACTAGAATTTTAAAACAAACACTCATATTCTCCTTCAGCTTCCACGGAAACCAAGGAAACGTAAAAGTCATCAGGAAGAACAAGGACAAAGATTCAACTCTTGTGATCTAGTGAATTAGAGCAATTAAAGGAACAAAGCCTTAACAAACATAAACAAGCTATGGAAGACACTTGAATTAAATACAGAGTATCTTGATGGACTACATACAATGTATCAGGTTTGAGAATCAAGATGTTAGCTGGAAAATATGCAAAATATTCAAATTATCTATATAAGGTGCACTACTGGGGAGTAAGAAAGAACCCTTTTGAACTCGAAAAGTGTAATTTTCAGTTAAAATTACTTTAGCAAAAATGAAGTGTACCTAATAGGGCTTTTTCAAAATTCACTTAACACATTAGCCAGTCTCATATTAAATCAGTCTCCATTTTACATTGAATTCTGTCAGGCTTATTTTCAAAGGAACATAGCTTTGCATCAGTAGACATAAGTAAAATTTGGAACTGTCAACTGTGTTTTGTTTTGTATTTTTTAAAAAAGAAATCTGCCACTCAGATCTACTGCAGCTCTGCAGTTTTTACAATCCCAACATCATCGATTCTATGTACTTTGAATCCAATATGTAGCTCCACAATGTAATTAACAAAAAAAAGGGTATTATTTGATGTACAGAGTGCATAAAACTAATTTAAAATATGAATGTGGAAGCTAGAATTCATACAGTGCATATGATTTTAAAAATTTAAAAGGTCCACCTTAAAAATAAGCCACAAACTGAAACAAAATTATGTTTTAAAACTATACGGTGACAAAAATGTTTCTGCTGTGGAATACACAATTAGTACTTAACAATATTTAACTTTTTAATATAAATAGATATGGTTATTCATATAATATATACTTACATGTATATTTGTATATATATGCATACAGGCACACACACAAATTTTACATATTGTTTGTAGTCTATGTCCTTGGTCTAGGACAAAGTCCTCTGGAAGTAATAAAATCAGGAAAAACCACATATAACATTATTTTCATAATACAGATAACAAATGTATGGCCATATGATCCTACAACTTTTCATGGTTTGTTCCAATTCAAAAGACTTCACAAAGAAAGATTAGAAGTATTCCTATAGAAGCTCAGAAGCATTCCTATAAATTTACATAGTTAATTAGATCTAACAACTCTTGAAGTTCTTTATATAGTGCATGAAATATAGGCACTTCTTCAACATGTAAAAAAACAAGGACAAGTCTGACTTCTTACACAGTTTTTCCTTGTAATGCTTTTGAATTACATAAACAGCCCTTTATTTATAAGAAAGATGATAAATGAGTGTTTAGATCCTGGGAGAAGCTCAAACCTAATAGATAATCAGAGTAAAAGGCAAAGAACTTGTAGACTGAATCTTAGGCTAGAGTGAGAAAATATGAATTCTCAAAGGAAGGTGATTACTGAAAATAATTTTCTATTTTTTTATGGTAATTTGGCCGGATATGAGATTTTATAAAAATTAATATATTGCTGGTCCTTTCTGAATACCAATTAAAGTAAAAAAACCTAATTTTAAAAAAATTATCAAAAACCATATAGTGCTCCATAAGTTTAGGTGTGCAATATCTGTTAGCAGCATAAATAATCTTTCTAAAATATCTCCTTCAATCCTGCATCTAGATAGTTTTTTGGCTGTTAAGACCAAGTATTTTTGCCAAGAGATTTATTGAAGATAAGTACAGAAAGATGGCCAAATGAATTCAAGTTAAATGGATCTGTCCTCAGTGCTAAGGGGTTCACCAAACCCTGCTAAAAGTCAGTTAAAAAGACTTAAATCCTATGAGCTCACACATTAGACTCCAACACTGTGAAACTTAATGCTATTCTTTTGCTGTCAGAATCGATAACATTACAAGTAGTCAACATTTTATGGGCACTCATCTTGCCCTCCAAGCAGCTATGTTCTCTTCCTAAGACCTGACCAACCTTATTTCAAAATCCAGTTCCTTCCATTATCAAGCCATCCATTCTGCATGCTTCAGTTCTTCTTTGGTCAATAAAAGTAATTAGGTTTTACACAGCTCATCTGGCCAAACCACTGGGGTCCGGTTTAAAAGGAAATACTTCCAAAAATTCATACATACACACACAGTTAGCAACACAACATCTTTTAACAGGATAATGCCAATGAAGTTATTCATCAGTCCCCTCAATACTTTATGGAATTTGAAACAGGTTTCTGCTACCCTCTGACTTCAGGCTGTTAATTTGCACATATTCTACCACCTATGCTCCACAGCATTTTCTTGCTACAAACAGCTATTCTCTTCTGGCAAGATGTTTTAATTCTTTATTTAGTATTTTCTTCACTGACAATGTGGTTGATAGTTAAAATACACTGAACAGACATCTCAAAGACTCTTTATAGGCAAATATCTCCATCAACTCTGCAGATAGTACCTTTAACAAGAACACTTAAGTATTCAGAAAATTAAAAACACTTTCATCTGTATATATTCTTCAAAGGAAACACTGCAAGATGATACAAAAAAAGGGAGTAATCAACCTGTGGAACACAGGAAGTCCATTTCAGAGTAACTTGTTTCTGCGTGCAGTTAAGCATTGCTCAGAAGCCATGTTCTTTGGCACTGGATGCCCAACATTACCACAGGATTCACAAAAGAACTCTCATACGAAATTGGCCATAAGAACTGAAAAGTGATTTATGTTTCTTTAGAAAACTTTAATAGGTGACAATAAAACACTTTGCAAGAATGGACATCCAGTACCAAACTACTCCAATTGCAACAGATGAGAGCATTAAAGGGTGAGAACCAAGACTGAGTATTCATGGAACAGAATTCTACCTGAAGTAAATCACTGACTTTTTTATGATCTCAGTGCAAACTGTTACAAAAATATAACTATAAAATCCTGGATTCATTGTTGAATGTATATTAGCCAGCAGTAGAAACGAAAACAGGTTTATTTTAGTTTGGCCATTTTCACATGGGTCACTAGCGGTCCATAGATGATCACAACCTGAGTAAGACTAATTAAGAGGACTGCAACTAGAAGGGAGGCAGAGAATGTAAACTGAAAATCCCAGTCATGAAACCCTCTCTTCTGGTCATCCTGAACTTTATGGGTCTTTAATATTTGTAGAACATTCTGAATATGAAGTGCTATTCTTATATATTGCCTCATCATGCTTTTCTAAAAACCATTTGATTCAAAGGAATGTATTCCCTGGTAATTTATAACCCAAACCAATTGACTACAATCAGATTTAAATAGAGTACATCTTAGTGGAGATAAACCACTGCCAAATCTGAATATAATCTGCAGTGAGGTACCCCACTCCTCAGATTTCCTGTATCAGAAAAAATGATCACCAGAGAGGTAACCTAAGCATTTAATTAGGCTTCTATTCTTTGATAATACTGCCTTATAAATATTTAATCTAAAATTAAATACTCTGTAAATCTGCAAAGACCATTCTTCAATACAGGTAATTTTCATGTAAGTAAATCTATTATATATTAGTATTTACAGAGAGGAAGGAAGGTATCATACCAGAGGTTGTCTTATGCATCAAAGAAAATTGGCAAGATATCCTGGCAATCTTTTGGCCAGATGGTGAATGGGAAGATGACTGCGTTCAGGCAGAACCATATGAGAATCTATTATCTTCTCTCATGGTACTGACTTGACTATTGAACAGACTATCTCCAAACATTTGTTTATCTTCATTCTCCAATTTCAAAACATTTTTCAAGGGATACTAGATTACCTGAAGTGACTGGGCTAATTTTTACTACATTTTATTTATCCATCATTTTTTTCAAATCCTCTGTCTTATTGTACATCCCAGAATATCTCTTCTCTAGTCAAAGTCTTTGGTTGCTCTTTACTTCCATGCTTCTATCATAGGAATGCCTTACCCACATTCACCACCTACACCTTTTCTCACTGAGGCATCCCCTCTGTTTCTTCATATTGCTTATGTTTCCATATTTCTGTCACTTTTCTTCCTTAGGTCTTCTCAAGAATCCTACCCAGTGTCTCCTTCTTACTCTGTTTCTGTTCCCTGCCTGTCAAGTCTCAGGCAATAACAACTGGAGTAAGTTATAGAAATGAAACAATGAACATGGAGCTATAAACTTTATCACCTACTTGAGTTAAGCTATTCTAAAACTATTACCAAATGGATTTGTCCTGTGAAAAACAAAAGACGAGTTACTAATCCAACCTTAGTCAATTAGCAGGTATTCTTCACCACAGAACTTTGAACTTTTCTTTTCTAAGAAGCTTTGTATAATAGCTTTTACTACTCAGGTGACTCAAGGACAATTTTACTGTGCCACAGGTTAATTTCTTTTGCTTTCCTGGCATTAGTACATTCTTGCAAAGCAGTCTGCTCTGATGCATTGTTTCAAGACTTCTCAGGGAAGGTGATCTCAGCCATTATTTACCTTGGAAGTGGCTTTTGCTTTCTTCCATTTTTAATTGCAGGAAGTCACAAAAAGGAGCAAGCCTAATACCAAGAGTTTCATTGAGCCAATTCATTTCCTGGGCTGTGTCTTTAGATTATTTTTAATTCTATATGGAAAAGGACACTGTGGATGTCAAGACCAAAAGGCATCAGGGTGCAACCAAATAAAGACAAAACCCAAAGGCAACTAGAAACTCAACCTATTATTCTCCTTGTGAGACCAAGACAAAAAGCATTTAACATGAAACACGTTAAGACCCAGAGACTTAACCAAGAAATACCAATTGGCACTTCCCTAATAAATCTTGTAAATAAACTGTTCCTCTGACAGAGGATGGAAATTATAGAAATTTCCTTATAGAAATCACAAATAAGTTCAGACAGAAGGTAAAATGGAATGGATAAGGACTGTACAAAAGAATGATAGTTCTTCCAGAGTTCTTCCTATTAGTTTTTGCAACTTGAGGTATGACAGGAGGATGGAGGAATCCACCCTTAGGAAGACAGAGGGGAAAAAAGGGAAAAGGATGACTGTAAAAAAAACCCCTTTTATTCCTCTAAACAGACTTTTGCCCTCTCTGAAAATGAACTCCTCTAACTTCAGATGGGGAATAAGCTCCCAGAGGAGTACCTCTATTTCACTTTCTGTTATTCATAGTGAGTCAGAAAACTCTGTTATTTGTATTTGGACATGCTAATTCCACTGGGGACTAAAAAATCATACCAGAAAAACTGCAGGGAGACAAGCTTCTATCCACAAAGCTACCGCAAAAGATCCCAGTCAGGACTTTCAGATAGATAGGCAACATAGTCAGATGTTTTGAGTCTATTTTGTGGTACAGAAAGAACAATTCTAAATATGAATTCCAGTAAAAGATGAAGTAAGTAAGTGGAATCAAAATTCAGCTAGAAAATAATCCTGAATAATGCCTCCAATAATCTTGCCTTACTTTCCTGCCATAGCAGCCTATAAAGATTTCATGTTGGGTGAAAAAGCAAACAGCTCAAAGCAGCTGCCTGTAATTCTCCATTGCAGAGATTAGCCTGAAACCGCCTATTACATTGGCTGCCATTTCAACTAAGAAAGCTCTAATCCAATTACTGTAATACAGGCTCTCTGTCCAAATCATTGCACTTATAAGACTAAAAACAGTAAGTCATGAGATTCATTGAAACTATTTCAGAATTTTTCCTCTTCTATTAATACTGCACAGACAGAGACTTTAGCAATCATCTTCCAACTCCAAAATACCAATTACTTATTTAACCTGAATGAGCAGGCCACAGACAGCATGTAACAGAGAAAAATGCTCTCCCAATTGGGAGCAGCTTTTTTTTGGTGGAAGTGAATACTGTTTTAGAAGTCACTAAGACATGAGTAATTCAGGAGAGTCAAATTACAAATAAACACTAATCACCATGCTTATTCTTTTACAGCTAACAAAAAAACCCCTAACCCATGAAAACCCACGAAAACCCACCCCGACAAACCAAAAAACCCTATGCATCTCTATATTTTTTTTATTTATACATAAGCTGCTTTGCAAATAAGGCAGACCTCAGAAAAATCACACCCAATCTTAAGAATATATCTATGGGTGCAATCTTTAGCAACTGCAGCGTAGATATTTTTTCCATTTTTTAAATCATCTGTGTCTTGTACTGTTAGCATTCAGAGGCCAACATAGGCTACTAGGACCAACCTGATCTAATTAGACCTGCTTTGAGCACAGGATTGGACTAGATGACCTCGGAGGTCCCTTCCAACCTAAATTATTCGATGATTCTGTACTTCACCCTGCTTCTCCAACTGTAGTAAAGATATTTATCCTGACTGAGGGCAAGTACATCAGCAGAGTCCATCTGTAACATGCAATCACGATGTACTTCAAAATATATTTTTAATATATATATTCTATATTCACATATATTTTATATATAGCACAAATGTAAGATATTTTCAAAAAGTGTCATTTCTCTGTTATTTCTCAGCTGCTGGAAATGAGATAATGGAGCCAAAATAGTTACAAATGGTCTATCCTAGCAGAGGACTGACAAGTCAAAATGCAGAGCATTCATCTGTACTACATCTCTCAGAAAAGACCTCATTCACGCGCACAGGGCTGGGAATCTGCATTGAGCTGCTTGTTCAGAATGCCACTCGTCCTTTTAGAGGCACTGCTTTCACGAATGGAATAAGCTATTCTGTAAATAACATCAGCATCTCCTGTCCCTCATATCTGGAACAACATATTATATTACGTGAATTCATGGCCACTCAGAACTGAACTGGACTGCCAGTTTATATCACCCGGGGCATCTTACAAACTTCCCGGAGCACGTACTTTCAGCCACTAGTAATCAGGATTATATTTCATTAAGTAGTAAAAGTAGAGTATCTGTTTATCAGTCTCTTAAGCCATCAGTTCTAAGTAGTGTTTTCTAAATTAATTCCTCCTCCTCATTAACCAGAAAGACTCAAATTACATTATGGATACAAGAAAGATGTTTAGTTTTGCATGTTGCTGTAGCCATAGCTGCAGCGATCAAAAATCCCCTGCAATTTGTAAACTTTTAATAAAACAAAATGCATAAAATGAAGCAATAAAACAAAACCAATTTTTGCCCATTTAGGGAGTAGAGCAGCACCAACAAACTTTCCATAATCTACTGTACACTGACTACCGCAGAAAACATGATGCCAACAGGCAGGTAGAAAGTGCCTTCTCTGGACATATTAAAGACAGAAAAAGGAGACAAGGAAATAATATCCAATATCTCATCTAATTCCTTTATTCCCACTCTCAAAATTAATGGACTATTTTGCGCCCCCCCAAGTAACTGGTTACAGCCTGAGACAAACTTACCTCGATGGTGTACGTCTGATTGTGTTTGATAATTTCTCCACTATGCAAAGTCCTGATAATCGCAAAGTCAGCAGTAGCAGCTGCTCCCCTTCGGCTGCTGTATGTGGATGTTTCATCACCTCGAGATCGATCAGCATCAATCCCATCTTGTATTGATTCTTCATCTTTGATGTTTGCTGCTTTCTTCTTCTTTTTCTGCTTCTTTGATCCATTCTGACCATCAGTTTGCGCCTTCCGCTGCCTAAATTGGGCAAGCTGTACAGAAGACAAAATCTTGTTAAATGGGAAAGTTTTCCTCTTTATTACTAATGACATCCTCTATAAAGGTTTACCAGCTGTTCTACATAAAGCTTCAAACTAATCACTACTCAAAACAAGTTGGAAGTTAACGCTGCATATCTAAGACACAGTCAGATTATTTTTCCATTTACAGAGTTTGCTTTAAAAAAAAACTCTTAAATGTAAAACAACAATCTATCAATGAAATCCTTTTTGGCTTCATACTAGCAAGTTACTAGAAATCAAAACAAAGGTAAGGGTACAAATGTCATTATGAAGGACAAATGCAATGAGATAACCTCTGATTCCACTTTTCAATTTCATAATAATAAACACCTCAAAATCAATTTACAGAAATTACTTTTAATTTTTATACCAGAAACAGATAAAAGCAAACCATTCTTCCACCAAGTATCACATAGTTTTATAAAAAGTTTATGTTAGAGCTCAAAAAGCAGATCAAGTCACTGAAAACATCATAAAGAAATAGCAAAACACATAATACAGGAATAGTCTAAATACAAAGAGTGAGCAAATTACAAGATACGCTACCTTGTAGCAAAACATGCTGATGAACAAAAAGTCACAGGTGAGCCAGACACACAGTTGAAAAACCAATTAGTATGTAAGCCATTCAAATACTGTAAGTCACTGCCTTTTGACGGGCTTATCACTTTTAATCACTTTATAGTGGTTTACACAAGAAAATCCATTTAAAATATTTTTTTCTTAACAAGAACAAAATTTCTGTTCAAATAAGAAAAACAAGCACAGCACGTTTTACCAATTAAAATTCGAAATTAAACAGATCCTACCAATAAAATCTGGAAACAAAAATCATTATTTTCTAATTGAAGAGTCCAACCTTAATTAAGTGCTACAATATGTTTTATAAACGTAGCTCCAATGTAAGTATAAAGCATGCAAATAAAGACCCTAAAGCTTTACATACTTTTTACATCAACTAATACCCAAATATCATGTATTTTTTTATAAATCTGTTGCAATTTTAAGAAAAAGCTATAGAAAGATAGCATGTTTGCTCATGATATTCACCAATCGAGAAAGCCAGGCTTCCATCCAACCTCTTCAGCAACACCCAAATCAAGCAGGATACATGGATTCCCTTTCCCAGTCACTGTTCGGTTACAGTGCGAGCTGTCACTTGAAGTGCTCTCTAGTTCTCATCTGGCCCCAAGATAGCCGAGAGCCCCAGTCTAAATAAATGCATCACTGACAGATCAGTTCCGACTTCTGGCTAGTTTATGCTTATGTCCCTTTATTTTTATTTCTTCGTGGGTTTCTTCAGCCTCCTCTCCATTCTTAGGACGACTGACAGTGTGGCATATGGCTCCTGCTCTGTTTACAGGAGGAGGACCTGAAGATTTGCTGAGCCAGATATGCTCACCTACGTATTGAATACTTACTTCCTCCCTACTACATCTCTAATTGGATCAACTTTATGATTTTTTTTTCCATTTTTTAGATAGGCAACTTCCACTATTTCACCAAAAATCTATTAAACCTTATAAACTCCACAAATTCTGAACAGGAAAAGAAAGCATAGTCTCCTCCAGACTTCAATGTTTAAGGTTAAAAAAAAAAAAAAAAAAAGCATAGATTTAGCTTCTCAAAAATGGGAAGGATGAAGATTCTGGTTGTCTCTTTACAGTTTTAGGAGAATGTAGTATTTACCTCAACAAAATAGTTTTTAATTTATCCAGAAGACAAGTAGAATTTGTCCAAATGCCACAATGACATAAAGCAGACAACCTCACTTCAAGTAACGACTCAGAGATTTTGGTTTTTTTTTTTTTTTTTACTTTTTATTTTTAAATAATGAAAGACATGTAGTGCCACTGGTCAAGAACTCTCTTCCCCAACTTGATTGAAACGTTCTGTAATAGAAAGTTAAGTTGCTTTTTTAAAGCAGCTTTACAGTCTTTATTTGTCTACAAAATTAGACATGTAGCTCAAGGATAAGTGAATTACTCCATGTCTCTCCAAGTATTTTGCATATTTTAGCTGAGGCATCTGGGTATGCCAGATTTCTCTCCTTTCAAAATTAAGTTGTCGACTTTCACTTCTTCAGAATTAACAGATTAAATTCCACCATGGCAGTTACAAGCAGACCTTATTTTTTTCTGTTTAAACATTGACGAAGATGGGCACATATGAAAGCTAAATGCATGTGCATATTAAACTGTTTATTTTTGTATTACACAAGTTCTCAACTGACAATTTCCATACGAAAATCCAGTATTTTGGAAATAACTACACTATTAGTGACAGGTGCATGCACAAATCATAGCACTTTTACTCTGCACATTCATGTATACACAAAACTGTCCAGCTACTAATGCAACATGGCTTCAAATTCACATTTTTAATCAAATTTAAAAAAAACTAGAAATGAGAGAAGTAGTATAACAAAAAGCTACTGCTGAAAAAATACACTCTGGGATGCTCATATCAACCCAGGGGAATCTCAGATACCTAATTCCTTCAGAAAATGGGACTCAGGAACTAGAGTTGAGGATCTATCTACATTTCAATGACAAGCAGGAAAAAGTCCACCAGCAGTCATGGGAACTAAGGAAAACAATTTTTGTAGAATGAAAACTTCAATTAAAACAGAAAAATACTTCCAGATTTTGTATTTCTAGAAAAATAGTTTTTCCAGTGTGAACAAAATGTGAAACAAACACAAGCTGATACAACTACACATTCCTTTACCCTGTCTTCCAGGCACATCAGCTTGATAATGCCAAAACTAGTTCTGTGGAGAACTTAACACTGCTTCTGCCTGCCCTGAATCTGCAGTTTGAACCAATTCAATGTCAAGTCTCTGTCAAGTTGCAAAAGTTGCAAGCAAGAGCAAAAGATGTAAACACAGGAGTTACTCAGGGAGGAGGAAGGATCCAAAAACAGACCATGAAGGACACTCAGAACAGGCTCTCTGCATTGATCTACATTCAAGGACTGACACAGAAGGAGCACCTTACCCTGGGAAGGCATCAGGAACCTCATCAGCAATGATGCAACTTTACCATAGGTTTTAGCGCATCTGAAAACCGATCTAGAGCAAGTTGTCTTTTATTATCTGCCTATCTGCCAGCACATTGCCTCCAGCTTTTCCCATCATGCTGGTAAGACCTTGGATCCTCCAAGCAGTACTGAATCCTGTTAAAAATTCCATCAGTGTTTTCCAGTAGTGAGTAACAGCTGATTTTGCTCCTTATCCTCGACTCTCAGCTTTTGCTGAGTTTAAAAACTTGCAATTTCCAGCTCATAGGTTTTGCCTAGAAGTCCTGCTTCTAGGCAAAAAAGCAATCCTCTTGGAAACAGACATATCCACTTTATAGCAATTTCAATTTATTAATTTAATAACATTAACATTAATTTAATTTAATAACATTAATTTAATAATTTTAATTGTATTATGGCGTCCATGTTTATTTACTGAATTATTTCTATGAAATATCCAGTGTACAATTAAATTCTTAATTGTAATAAATAAATTGAAGTTTTAAGCTAAACTCTGAAAATGAAACTATGTTTCTTTCCTTTTAATGCATAACAACCTACAATAATATTGTTCAGGAAGAATTACATGTTTATTTTCAGATTTCCAGAACTGCCATTTACAACAGCTGCTCAGCTTTTCATTAGTTTGGAAAATGGGAAGTGATTGGGTGTTAGCACTAAATTCTGTGGAGGCACAAGACATGTTGCCTCTTATAAACAGAAAAACACTTACTGAAAGTCACAAGACTACAATAGAGCAGCATGCAGGTAAGTAATGGGTATATTCTTCAAGATCATTTCCCACAGTAAAATAACAATTGAATAGAAAAACTTAGATATTTAGAATATATATATATTTATCTAGTTCTAATTATAACTTCTTTCTACTTATGAATCCCAGAACAACATACTAGCACCAATCCCACATCAAAGACTGCAGCAAAATTACAGGCACCTGGTACATTACCTTAGCTTTTAAATGCTGATATCCTCCAAATGGCAGAAGGGCAGATAAGTGGAAGAGAATCAAGTGCTATTAAGAACTAAATAGTCTTGAGACAGAAGGGAACTAACTTGCAGTGTGGTGGGGATTACTTGTGTAAACCATGTCAATTATGATAGTTAATGTACTGCTATAATTACAACAGCAACATTATTTATTTATCCAGCTATCTTCAGCATATTCTGACCCTTAGCAATTGTGCCAGCAATCTAGATTGCTGGGATATGCTGTCCATCAATTAATTTCAAATATGGTCTGACTGAACTATTTCTAGAGTAGAAGTGCATGTTAAAATAAAATTTGGCTCCAACAGAATGCAAAACTTAATCTCCTCTTAAGCATTTAAAAATATATATAAAATATCTGAGCAAAAGCCACAACATTTAATCACTGACCATATATCAGCACAAGAAAATACCAAAAAAAATCCATAAAATTTACAAAAGTTACATTTAAAAAGCATCAATAACTATTTTTATTTCACATGCATAAAATACTTTTTAAAACAGAAACACATTAAGCTTCATTTAAGGCTGGATACTGCCTTATGAGCTTATTATTCCTTAACATTCTCAGACAATGTATTAGATCTGGCTAGTGCCATTTTCAGAGGTACTACAGTTAACAGGAATTGCAATTGCTCAGTGCCTCTGAAGAAGGCTGTTATGAAATAAGATAAACAATATTTGCTGTATTATTGTTTAAAAAACAATTTCTAATTGCTAAGACAAAAGGTTTATAGGTAGCATATCCTGTACAAGTATATTTGTACAGCTATAGTTCATGTACCTGTACATAAACATTATTAGCTTCAATTTTTAACTTACTAACACCAAATGCTTACGTCTCAAATGCAGTGCTGCACAGGCACCTCTTAAAGAGAGAGCAAGGTCTGTTCATCTGACAGTTCCTCTTAAGTACAAAATCTCTTTCTTTTTTTAACTCGCATTTAAAGAAGCAGCATAGAAGGATAAGTTGTGAACTTACAGACTGACAACAAAAAGGAACCTCAGAGAAGCTGCTACAGGGAAGTAATTATTCTTTGTCATTTCTACACTGTACAGTGAAAGCATGAATGGAGATCTGCTACACGGTCTTCCATTTCTCAACTACTATCATTTCAAAAGATGTTCCAGACACTGCTTACACTTCTGTGAACAGGAAACATTCAGCTGAAGGGGACTTACTCTTTGTCAGAAGTTCTCAAACAGAAATGTTCTGGGCTGGACCAGGTCATCTTTAGATCACTCAGTCAATTTAAGAAGACAAGGACTTCTGAATCTTCTTGTCTGTAGCTCAGAGTGGTGGCTAATGGCTGAAAGTCAAACTGGCAGTCCTATAATATTCAGTACCTTTATAGATAATCTGGAGGATGAAATTGGACGTACCTTAACCAAGTTCATGGATGACATCAAACTGGAGGAAAGCCAGATACACCAGAAGGAAGAACCACCACACAGAGAGACCTCAACATGCTGGAAGACTAAGCCAACACAAACTGCATGAGATTTAACAAAGATAAACATCAAGTCCTGCACCTGGAATGGAATTATCCACACAGCAGTAACAGCTGGGGACTGCCTGGCCTGGTGTGCAGCTCTGCTGAAGAGGACCTGAGAGTCCTGGTGGATAGCAAGCTGAATATGAGTGAGCAGCATGCCCTGGCAGCAATGAAGAGAAACCATGAGAAACCTCTTTGAAATTACTCTCAATGCCTACCATAGTAAATGACTAACATATGAATCCAACTGTCTGTATATCAGTTTTGTGATTAACTACTTATTGCATGACTGAAAAGTCCCTACACAACCCCATTTTGTAAAACAGAATTTGATAGCAATAATACCATTTGTTGAGACTCTGATCTCACAATACAGTGGAAAAAGGCCCAGTAAGCCTAACAAGCAACTCCTAGCTTCAGTGCTTCAATGTAAATGTTGCATTTAACAGCAGAAAGCACGTCTTAAACTTTCAATCTAGCAATGTGAAATTCTCCACAGGAGCAGTATCTGCAACTAAGCACAGGGAGGGCAGGCAAAAGTGAAACAGTACTCTTTGTCAGGTGTTGCTTGGGACTTGCCACCAACACAAAAGCCACAAATTTGGCTGACAAAGGGGTATTTATTTTGCGTATAGAGTGAATACTAAAGAGTCTGCTCTAAGCTGCATCTGAATGTGTAACACGCGTCGTGCAAACTGTATTATATAACTATGATATAACGCAGAATCAGACAGACTGTGGCTGCAAGTGCAAGATGACACTCAGGTGCATCGTGAAACTCACAGAAGATCATAAAGAGCCCTGTGATAGAAAAGCTCAGGCTTTTCCAATTATAATGCTCCTAATCCTCATCACTGAATGGTAATAAGGTATAATTTCTGAATGATTACTGAGAGTGAAAGTGAAACCAAAATATTTAGACTAAGACAGACTGATAACTTGTGTTAAAAGGTGAAGGACTAATTTAAGATTCACCTGCCCAAGTAAGGATAGGTCACTGGTTCCCTTGACCACAGGTAAGCAATTATTGCTACAAAGGCTTTCAGTGAGACACAAAGGACAAAAAGCAGGGCCCTGGGGTGGGATTCGTTTTGATCATCTATAAAGCAGAGATACAACCCACAAAGTCTTGACTTGGGTGTCTTGCAAGCCAATAGGGACAAAGCAAAAAGGCCAACCTGAATTTGAAATTTTGACATCGTTCAGAAGCTGGAGATCTGCTGTGGTTTAAGTCTCAGGTTATGTATTCCACCTTCCCCTGAATACCTGAAAAAATACCTGCTGTAATCTCTCTCACCTGTGACCTGGTTTTACGATTCCAATATACAGTAACATTTTTATGTTCCGTGGTAGCAGGTAAGAGGTCCTCAAAAGGGATAAGGAAGAAAGTCTGGGAGACAGCAACACTGAGATTTAGGCAGTAAAACCTCACCTAGGCTGTTTAAAATTCATTTGTTATTAGGCCACCAAGCTCTGCAAAAGCTTGACAGTCTGCCCCCTAAAGAGGTGTTGAACAGGCTAACTGGTAACTGTACTAGAGAAGAAAGTGGCACTTTGTCACTTTTTGTCATATTTTCAAAAGGTCTAAGCACTGAGGGTTGTGTTGCCAAAGCACTAATTCCTGAAGTATAGGCAAATTTACAGTGTTGCCTGCATCTTCTAGGTTCCTGACACCTATACTAAGAAAAGGATAACTGAGAGCGAGATGAATGGAAAATTATCAAATACGGAGGATATATAGACATCTTACTAGTGAGGTCTATTGATTCTATTATTCTATTCTGCTAATCAACAAATAGGAGAGTATGATAACTCTTCCCAAATCCTGAGTTGAAAACCTACAGAAAGATAACTGAGCAAGCAACCTGCAAATATGTTCAACATATTATGTCACACAGCTGAAAATTCAAACTCTAAGTAAAGAATTAATGTTCTTTGCAAGTCTCAATCTGCTTATCTGTTGAGGCAAATGGAGATTTAGTTTATTTGTTCCATTCCACAGATGCTGAATTTACTAAATGGGAAACATTAGGCTGAATGAACAAGAAAATAATCACCCAGGAATGAGGTATTTCCAATCTACTCATTTTTATGTTGCACTCTCAGTCAGATTTTCCCAAATAACATGAGCAAGACCTTAGAACGTCTCCCCTTACAGAGACTTAAGTGGCTCATGAGTATTAGAGGATGCCAATAAGGCTATGAAAATTTCCAAAGTAGAAATGCTATAGTCCCTACCTAAATACAAGCTTGAGAGTCTTTCAGCTTCAGAGACAGCCATTCCTTTGCAGTACTCTGAAAAAAACCAATGGGATCACCACAATTTATATTTATAGCTGAAGTACTATGAAGGATAGTGAAGAGAGTACCACAGGATAGTGCGAGGAACAGTACATCGGGCAATTCTTTTTAGCAGTCTGTATCAAGTTAGAGTACTGTTGTCAGTGCTAATAACCAAGGGCACTGAACTTGAATGAACCCCTCCAGATGGCTCTGTGAGCTGGAAAGCCTCAGAATTAGTGTGGCTGTGATCTGGTCTGCTCTTCCATGTCCCAAGAATTTAAATAGGAACAGACCTAGGAAGAGCTAAGTTCATTACAGCTGGGTTATTTTCTGGACAAGGAATGGAAGTTAAGTGTATGAAAATACGCCCAAGTCAGGTTGCAGTGACAGACAAGTACACCAAGCGCATTTCAATGCTTGACTGCTTCAGGAAAAGCAATGCCTCAAACTACTAAAAAAATTGCCCAACTGGTCTCTTAACTAACCTGCTTCTACATACATGATTTATACATTGCTCCTATCTACTTTTTAACTTCATCCTGCTCGTACTGAATGCTGTATAAGTGCCTCTGCTGATACAGAGGGTGCAAAAAACATCTGACCTACATTCTTTCTTTCCCCCTCTCCTCCCTTAGCCTTTCTAAAATCATCCAGCTTGCCAAAGGCAGGAAATTCCAGGCCAGAGCTAAAATTTCATCAAATAAATATTAACAAAGGAGACACAAATGTTTCAGTTACATTTTATCCTTATAAAAGAATGAGAAAAAAGAAGTTTTACTACTTAATTTGCTAAACTGCTAGTTTTTAACGAGTCATATGATTTTCTTCACCAACTTTTTGAACTAGAAAATTTCACTGCTTTGCCATGCCACTCCTCACATCTCATGAAATTGTTTTGAAAATTTACACCTAGCAGATGGGTTTGTATATTAATTCATTCTTGAAAATGAATCCTAATATGAAGATTTAGATACTCTGAAAGCATTAGTTGCTTTCCATACAGTTACAGTACTGTTCATTGGAATATATGAATTTGTTATCTCACAGCCCTTTAGAAACAAAAATATCAATATTTCTCTTCAGGCACTAACCAACCTTAAGTGTTGTCATAATCTTCAAAAGAGTCATAAAATTCAGTTACTAGGGTGTAACATTGCAAAGATTCTCTACATGCCACCATGTTTATGTCTACACACAAATCCACTAGACTTCAGCAATTTAATAATATGTACTAACCACTAGTAAGTTACTCCCCAGCTGGACCCAGTTCTCTGGGGTGTTTTGGTATCCACACATGGCAATGTGAGCAACTTCAGCTCTGACATCCATGTAGGCACAGAAGCTCAGTGAAGTAAAGGACACTAAACAAGATATAAGTGTAGATGAGGTTCTATTAACTAAAACAGTTGCTGTTTTAAAAGTGTACATGAGAGCCTCTAACATGATCTTAGCATCACTTTCCTACTGAATGAAAACACAGGATGTGGTATTTTTTGCTGACACAACCAAAAGACAGACTCTAGGAAGTGAACAGACAATTTGATCTTTGGTGATTTAAATCAAGATATAAAATGATTATATCTTAGTAACACTTACCAGCTGAACAGTAAGTGGTAGAGGCTATGACAGACCAAAAAAAAAAAAAAAAAACAAAAAACAACAAAAAAAAAAAAAAAAAAAAAAAAACCAAACAAAAAAAAACAACCCAAAAAAAAAGACATTTTTGAGCTCCAAAAGGTGACAAGGTGACATAACCTTACTTATCATGGTCTTAGATGTATAACAAGATGATAACTCTTTATCTTAATGAAAAGTTGTCAAAATTCTAAGTTCTCAGACATTGTGTTAGAACTTAAGAATAACCAATAAAACTAAGTCACTGGTGGCAGGTAGTAGACTAAATTAGGTAAGCTACACATGACACCAACTGAATGGAAACTAGATTGCTGTGATTTCCCTACTGCCCTAGGAGATACAAAGCAATCAAGACAAAGCCTCTGTTCAATAAATTCAGTCACATGAAGATAAAGGTAAAACAAACAAAAAAAGGCCTGGGACTTGCAAAAGGTACCACACCTTAAAGCCACTGGGACAGATTAAAGTAATGCCTATAAAATAGACTTGGCAGAAAAATCATTAGACTGAAAGCCATAGTTAGTAGAATATTTCATAAAGATGATCTCTTCAGCAAGCTTCAGCATTGACATTTTTTGTAAGATTGTACAATTACAAATTTGGTTAGGATTTTAAATACTTTTTTTCCTGCTCAACTCTTGATGAAATCAGCCTTGTGAAACAAGTTTTCTTCTGGAAGTAAAAGGCACATACAGCCCTCCTGAACAGAAGGCAAATGAGAGATAGTCCCCATGCTACTTAAGCATTAAAATTATGTACTAGTTGTCAATTTTATATCCGCTTTTTCTTTCAATATTGTGTTTGATTCAAAAAATTTATAATGCCAGGCTTTACATTTACTGCAGTTGATTTCTATAAACCCAGTGCAGTCAAGTGAATTACAACAAGGATCATTTTTACTCATTCTTACCTACAAAACCATACTTCATGAACAGTTCACAATGAATTATTTAAACAAAGCATACAGGTGAATACCATATACCACAAGAAAGAGAAATAAGGAAAGAAGTAATGGACATTTCACAGATAACAAGCTTCAGCTGGGCTTCAAAAGAAAACTTATTTTACAGCACAGCAGCAACTTAGTAGTCAAATATAGGCATTAAATCATTAATCTATTCAGAACTTGAATTTTTGAAAGCAGCAGAGTCATCAGACACATGCCAGTATGTTGCCTTCTGTATAACTAAAAAAACTTATTCACAATCTGAGTGTTGCTTAGGTAGTTACTTCACTTTATTTCTTCTTAAAGCAACTGGTTTAGCACCTGTTCTTTAACAAGCATATAGTTATATCAGCTATTTAACTATATATAGATAAATAAACAGCTGGAGACTCATTTAACTGATCCCTTACCGTTCTTACAGGTTAACAATTTATTTTCAGAAAACAACTGCAGTACAGTAACAGCGTTAAGCATTAAGCATGCTTATTCCGCTATATTTAGGTCTTTAAAAAATATTCAAGTAAAAAGAAATGTCTTCCAGAATAGAAATAGTCTAAAAAGCAATGAAACCATGTCATTAAATACTACACGCACCCAAAAAGTTAATAGATCTCTGTCTTGTTCAGTAATTTTCTTTACATGCTGCCCTTCTTCCCCAAAAAATAACCTTAGGGAAACATTCCTGAGATCTCAAGGCAGAGAAAAAGTGAGCCTACCTTCTCCCTGAGCCCAAATTAAGGCTAAACTCCAATCTAAATTTCTGTAATAATAGATGGAAAAAGCAAAGTTTCCTTCTGGTAAAAGTAAAGTTTATTTTCATGTCCAGTATTTAGTAATTTTTCTCCTCAATTACCATTCAGTTACCATTTTTCTCCTTATTAACCACACATAACCGCAATTTATCCCTGAGAGAGCTAGTTTCATTTAACAAAGCAGGAGCTATGTTTTTATATGACAGGACCCCTAAAGTCACAATATGTTGCATAGTTAACTTCATAGAGAAACACTACACTGACTTTACATAAATTAGCTAAATATACTACTACAAAAAAGTTTCTATAGAGTATCTTCAGATTCTTATTGCCTTTCAATTCTTCTAGGCCCTCTATAAGCTTCTAGCAGACTACCAAGAAGAGATGGCAATAAAAGCTTTGAATTCACATCCTAGAAAACTGAGTTTAGTCCTCATTTTTGCTAGGATTCTGAGGAAAAAAAATAGTGGTATATAATACACTGAACTTCCTGGAATGGGCAGAACAAACCTGACCGTTCAAACAGCAGTTCCCAGGGTTTCTATAAAATTCTTTTAAACTCCGGATTGGAGCAGTCCCAAATACTTTATGAAGTACCATTGAAACAACCACTTCTGGTTTTGTGGTAGAACATTCTTCATTATCAGCAAGAGAAAGGCCTGATAGTGACAAATCTGATTAGTTTTTTCAGTAAAAACTTCAAAAAGTTGCTACTACCAGAAAATAACATTGAATACTTAACAAGAAATTACATGAGAACAAATCTTCCAATTATTCCTAAGCTGGGCACAGAAACTTTTCATATTATTAACAAAATATTAAAATAGTTGGTCCAAAAAATCCCATACTATAACTTAGCAATTAAAATCAAAACCCATACAAAGTAGTTAACACATGATATGTAGACAATGCAATTTAAAATACCATATAAATGTTTTCTCTAATTCAGAACCAAAAATCATAATCTATGGCCATCTGTGCTTGCCAGTTAGAAGCCAACTGCAAAAATACAAAAGTATGCAAAAGCAACAGTTGCCAGTATCTCCACACAGTGCTTGTCAATCAAATTACTGGCAACCTGCAAGTTTATATTTGTAACACAGACGCTTTCTTCCACTTATTAATTGCCTTATGTGTTTAAGTGTTAAGGTTGACATTTTACATTTTTATAAAGATTGATCTTTTAACATTAAACTATAAAAACAGAAAATATAAAGCTTCAAGAAGGAAAGTAATGATTCTCATGTTTCTAACAATAGGATTCTAAATACAAATTACTTGCACTAGATTTGATTTTGAGTATTACCAGACTGCCTTATATTCTGTTTTAGATGCATTTATGTATGAAATAACTATAAGCAGAACACTATTATGTTTATGTTTTCAACTGGGGAAAAAAACACCAGAAAAAATTTACCTTCACCAGTTTTATGGCATTCCTTACATTAATATGAGTGGGTTCCTAATAAAATACTTGAAAACAATTTTCCCCACACAGATACAGCTACATGGACTTTATAGCCCAAAACAAAAAGGTGTTCTTCCCCACCCTCAGTAGATGAAGAGAATACCCAAAAATACAGACTTATGCTGGAGAGCATGGAAAGATTTGACCACATCAGCACATTATCCTGGGACAACAGCTATCATGCTACCAGGTAATAACCTCAAGTTATTCTAATCTTGTTTAAGTAAAATCCAAGAATACTACCTACCCAAGCTGACCACATCAGAAGAGCAGTGTGGCTTAAAGAACTCATGAAAACCAAAAATATTCCAAAATTGGGATTGCATATAGAAATCAATTTTGCCCTTATGTAGAGTATGCATGCATTGTGGCACAGTCTTTATATTTTTTCCCCGTAAGATTGGCTTTAATCAGCGCTCAGACTGTACTGAGATACTGTCTGTCATTTGCAGAATTACCTTCTCATTCACTGTAAACTGGAAGGTGTGTACAAAACTAGACAGGGCGCTGCAGGAATATAAATTATGATCTTATGTTGAAGAAAGGAGAGCACTGCATACAAAAACTCTGTGCTTTTGCCATCTCTATCAATCTCCCTGCCAGTCATCAAAGGGATCGTCCAAACCAAAATTTTTATGATGTTCCTCAGCTGTCTGTTCTTCAGTTTATAGTTGCGTATCCCGGAGGAGGAGGAGGACCCCCAAACAACAGTGCTGACCCCTGCTGTGAAATGCAGGATCCCTTCCTGGCTTCAAGTTAGATCACACAACATCAACGTTTTTTTAATCACTGGAGGATCCTGTAGACTACTGTTACATCCCAGCAATGAAACAGAAGCTTGAAATTCCTCCTTTCTGCCATTGGGAAAGCGTGTGAACTTTCCCATACCATCTTCTTTCATGCTGCTATGGTTTCATGAGTTTTCTGTCAGCTCATTTCTCCAGACTGTCAAGGTCTCTCTGAAAAGAAGCCCTATGCTTCAATTCATTAACTGCTCTCCCTAACTTGGTATCATCCATGAACTTGCTGAAGGCACACTCCCTCCTATTCTCCAGGTCATTAATAAAAACATCGAACAGCACTGGCCACAGTTTCAACGTCTGAGGAACTCTACTGGCCACCTTCGCATCAGCACTCTAAGCATAGCAGTCCAGATAATTTTCTACCCACGTTGCAGTTCACCTATCCAAACCACCTATCTCCAGCTTGGTTACAAATAGCCTCTAATAGATCACATCAAATGCCTTCCTAAAGTCAATGTAAACAACATCCACCATTCTGAGCCACTCAGCTCATCACAGAGAACAATTAACTTGCCCTTGATAAATTCCAATCATATGCTTGCCCTTCATGTGCCTGAACACAGGCTTCCAGGAGGATCTGTTCCATAATCTTCCCAGAGACCACAGCCAGGCTGACCTTCCTGTAGATCCCCAGATCCTTATTCTCACCCTTCTTGAAGATAGGTCTGTTTGCTTTTTTCCCTGCTTATCGGGAATCTCCTAATCACAATGACCTTTCAAAGATGACCAAGGGAATAGCTTTGTAACAATAGCAGCCAGCTCCTGCAGGATGCTTGGATACATCACACTCAGTCCCATAAATCTGTGTACATCAAATTTGCTTAAGTGGTCCCCAGCCTGACCTTCTGTACTGTGGAAAATGCTTCACTGCCTCCAATTCTGCCATTAGACTCAGGGACCTGGGATACCCAAGGACAGTCCTTATCATTAAAAAGGCAAAGAAAGCCCTGAGTATTGCTTCTGTGTCCTTTTGTACCAGATCATTTGTCAAGATCATTTTGAATTCTAAGCCTCTTCACTGTGTTTGGCACCCACTTCAGCTTAGCATTGTCTACATATAACCATGCATTCTTTCCACTGCTAATAATGAAAGTACTGAACGACACAGGCCCCTGAAACACTACCTACTTTGAGAGTAAGTCATTAAAACAAAAATAATGCCAAGAACAATTTTTTATTCAGTTGCAACCATGATGACTGTACCTAGACCAAGTCTTTAGTTTGCTTATAAGACCATATCAAACAGTATCAAAAAATCTTAACGCCACACTGACTTTCAGCAGGAAGTTCTGTTTGAATCAGCCCTAGTTACCTAAAGGTGCTCTCATATTAACAGCTGTGCAGGTCCCCAAGGACCTTAATGTTGACAATTCATTTAGACAAGTCTGTTTCCTTTAAAGAGCAATCTCTGCCAGTCTTTCAAGACTCCCTAATGAGTATAAGCAGAGTCTTACTGATGACTGCAGCCTTGGTTTTGGTGTATTATCAAGCATCAGTGTAGCTTCCAGGGGGGCAGGGTTGGGGGTAAACAGCTGTTTCTCAAAAATCATGAATACTGGTTAGAATCCTACAAGAAAAATCCTGACATATCTACAGAAAACCTTAGTCAGGCAATTGCTGCTTCCTGTGGGATCCTAATCAATACCCCATTCCAGCTCACATAGCTCATTCTTCCACAGCACACTGAAAATACTCAACTGCAAATTCCCATTAATTAACTTAAAAGACTACCATTTCTAGAGTATGGGGCTTTAAAGATGCAGCAATATTGAGACACCTAATGAAATGCATGGAGAGTCTGTATCTGGAAAGGCTTTGTCCAGAATTCTCTATGTAGCTAATGCAAGAAAGCTCAAATCCCAGAAGCATTTGCCTTGTCTGGTTTGTGTTGATGCTGCAAGAAAGGGGCCGCAGCCCGCTGCGTGTTTTTCCTGATCAGCAGGACTCCTACATGTCACAACAATGCATATTCTTCTTTCCTCCTGCACTGTAACATTTAGTCTATATACTAAATGAGGAAGAAGAGTTTATTAGAAGTTGGCTGAAAAGGGCTGAACAGAGTATTTTGTGGATGTTGGAAAAAGTATCAACTATCAATTTACTTTGAGTGTCTATGTACTGCTTATACTACCCCGATTCATGTAAATTTAACTTTTTCTGCCTAAGAGAAAAAAGAAAGAATTTAATAGCAAAGACTTTACTCTGCTGTAAACCATTTTAGTTGTATTTATGTGGAATACATCTAGGTTTTTTTCTCCTCCACTTCACACTGTGTCCTCTTTAATATAAATGTATCTATGTCAGAAATATTTAAAGATCAAAAATTGAGTAAAAAAAAACTTTAAAAAGTAGAGAGAATATATAAAGGAATGGAATAAAGCACAGTAAGATCAGAATAGTTTTGCTCATATTTAATTGCTCTTTAACTAAGAAGTCTGAAAGAAAAAGGCACCTTCAGAATGAATAGTCTATGTCTAAATAAGACTTTATTAATAACCAGCATAAGATTATCAGTTTTTTCAAGTTGACGAGTGCCACAGAATTGATACAGAATCTGAGAGGTTATATCTTTGGCAACAAGACAATCAGCTTTTCAGATACAGATCAACAGTTTAAATTCTGTTCAAGCTAAACAGGGACTAATAGCCATTCCTTGTTAACAAATACAAGTGATGTGATGACTTCCACCCAGTTGTCAAAGGCAATCTGTTCACAAACGCCGAGATTTGCAAAGTAGTCTGGAGAACTGAAATACATTTTTAGGAGGATTACTCATAGGCATCCTGGCCACCTCTGTTCTCCAACTCTGTGTAGAAACTGAACAAAACTTTAAATTTTCATTTAAAAAAGTGTTTGTGGTTTTGATTATTTTTTCTAATAAACTGTAAAATACTTTAAAACAAGTCCAACTCAGTTGTGCTTCATCATCTTCCCACCTTGTTTATATTATTTTTACATGAATTCATACCATGTGGCATGTCTGGCACTGAACGGACAGAGTGAGAATAAAGCCCCCAAACTCAGTAGCTTCGTGAGAGACAGCTCTGTGAGGAGCAGAGCAGACATAAGGGAAGAACCAACTGCATTAATTTCATGCTCGGTGTGCAAGACTTGACAGGCTTGTATTATTTTTTTACACGCTGCTGAATCATGAGAGAAAAGCACGCTCACAAAGACACTGATGTTGCTCACAAAATTCCAGACTTGTCTGTGGCCTTCACTTTTCTTTTTTTTTTTTTAAATAAAAGTAAAATCAAACTCCTGGAATATATTCCAAATAATGAAGAAAATCTAGGTAACACATCCCCCTTTGAGGAGTCTTGTATCACGATATCCATTATCTCTTTAAACACAGCAAACTATGCTAGCTAGCACAACGTACTACTAAACATACCAAAACAGGGTTTTCTTATCATTGTTATGGAGCATTATCTGTAATAGTAGGATATTTATCCTATATACCTTTTAACTGAAAATATATATTTTCAATATATGGTACTAATGTTAAATCAGCTATCTCACTTAGACAATATAAATGGATTTAGGAACATTTAAATATTTTTCCTTGTTTTGTAGTTAGACACAGGAGGTTTCTTCAGAGAGAAGTAAGAGTTTAAGGACAAGAAAAACTTCAGAAAAAAACAGGATTAAGGGATAACCTCTCTGTTAAATCACAGCCTACCAGTGAAGTCAGATTTGAGTAAACTCCTATGCAACTTACTCTGGTTATTCTCTCTAACACCCTATTTTATCAATATTTGCAAAGAAATATACTCAGTCCCAGAATCCCATCTACTCCGACTCTTCAACTCCACCAAACTTCTTGGCTCTGCAGCTCAAGGTGATAGTTTTAGAGATATGCTGTAATTTTGCCATGGCAGTAGCTTTCATCAAATCTATGCTTTCCCCTGGAAATATCACCAAAATGGTATACGTTCTCTTTTAAATTATCATCTCCAATTGTGGAGTCTTAAAATTTCTTCGTGTTTTGAGATTTAGAAGCATGGTCCAAGAGACTACCTCTTCTTTGTTTTGTGATAATGCTACAACTTAGGGTTGTTATAACTGATTTGATAACACCCCTGCTTTCCTAAGCTTAGTGTTCAGTTTCCAGAGTCTCACATTCTTTTGCCCAGCTGGCAACTACTGAATTTCTTCTATCTGAAAGCTCGTTGGGTTCCTTCTCAGAAGAGAGGGAAGCAGGAAGACTGACCACATACTTCCAAGAAACGAAGAATTCTAAGAAATCTTAACATTTTTATTCATTCTTCTGTCTTTTCTCCACTGGTTGTAGGAAAGGTAGTTTATAATATAAAATGTTGGCTTCTCAAGAAATAATATGAAAATGCAGATTAACGTTTCTTTCAAGAAATAGGAACACCAGAACCATCAACACAATATGGCACGCCAGCACTTTGCAGTCAACATACAAGTGTCTCATCATCATAAATTTCAAGATCTATTTACTTTATGTTTCAGCATAGCAGTCAAAATACTGCAATTATCAGATGCATTTCAATGAACTGCGGTACATTTATCAACACGCCTTTGCAAATTCAAAGTGTCACGTTAAACTGGTACCAGTAATGACATGATTTTGAAACAAATACATAGCAATATATTTAAATCTCTAGCTATGGGGCAGATGTTTAAGACGGATCTCTCAGCCCCTAAATTAGGATTCCCAACAATTGTGTTAGTAGTATATAATCTTATTTTGCAATATAAGGTAGGACAACAAAGTTGGACCTACGTCAGCAGCCTTTCTTCTTTTGTCCTCATTTTCATCAGATTTTTCATTATTCCAAACACTAAGATGCTGCAGTAACCATTATTATTCTGCAGTTAATATTTCTGTACATCAATATTTAAAAGCACCTACTTGTTTGGCTATTTCCTGTGGGGAGAAAACCTGGATTTTCTGGTAACACCTACATATGCCAAAAGGTCCAATCTACGTTCCTTGGAGTATCGAAGACACTTTACTGGAAGTACTTTAGAAACAATTTGTGGTAGTGATCACGCGTATTTCCACATCAGTATAAACAAACTTGGCCAGATACTGTTATAACTGAGGGAACCAAATGTCACAGTCACCTCTGTTTTGCTATTGCAACACCCATACTAAGAAAATAAGTAGTTGGAAAGCAGACCATAGAAATGAGGGAGAGACTAGTGCTAAAATGAAGAAACTCTTGAATGTAGGCAAAGAGCAACTTTGTGCTTTATTTAATTCCTTCTCTTTACACATGGAGCAGCAAGAAAACATTTTAAATTGCATTTTTACAATGCAATTTCTTGCTTTCATAGGGCTACCAACAATCCTGTGTTGTCTTATGTCCCTGTTTTTGTGCAATTCACTGGGCATCTTGGACTAAAGACAAATTTTCTCCAAACTGGCTACAGAGCAAAGGTTATTTTGAAGTTATATTTATCTGCATCCTCAGAAGAAAGCAAGTATTAGTTTAAGCTCGTTCTACCTTGCATCAGTAATGTAAGGTAGACACCTACTTTAAAGCTTTGAATAAAAGGGTATATTGACAATAACATTTAAAACAAATAATCAAGCCCTATATCAAAAGCAAGAATATATCTCTGGAATGAGGGAAATGGAAATCAAAACCAGGAAATAGAAGAAAAATGGAGAACACACTTAAAAACAGGAAGAGTTCTAGTAGTACCAATTGAAAAGAGAGTTGAAATCCCAGATTTGAATTCAAGTCCTATTTTTTTTTTTACAAGGACCCAATAAAGTCCAGAAGAAACTTGAACACAATGGGAAAACTAAACTTTTTATTTTTTTAAAGGAAAAAAGAACACTGAGAAAACTGTAAAGAGCAGCTAGTTCTATTATCCTCAAGAGAACAATTAAGTTCTACCAAAAAACTCAACAATTAAGCTAGACATCCCAACTTTTCTGCCATTAGAAATAGAATGTGTCTTGAAAATGGTTTCACAGATTACCCTTCCATTTGACCGCTCATCCAAACTTATGTATCACCCCATACACTTTTATCCATACACTATATGGATAAAATATATTTACATCTCAAATATATATAAGTCTTTTTTCTATGATAAAATGCAGTGATATCCACTGTTTTGAACAAAAATAAAAGCATGCACGGTGAGGTGAACAACTTGCTTTTTGGTTCTCTCTCACTTCTACTCAGTGTCTGCCCTATCTGCTTTTACTCAGAGAGTTTTAAAACCATGTTTTCTCTCCAGGGTAACATTCAGTCCTTGTGTCTGTGATTTTCTCTGCAAGACAAAAAACAGCTCTGAAGCTTACTCATGTTCATAATCAAAATACACGCAGGCAATTCCCCATACTTCCTATCGTCTGCGTTTAGAATTGACAGAGATGCAAAGGAGAGGGAGTGGACTGAAGCCTGTAAAAGAAGAGGAGCCAAAACCCCCACAAGTTCAGAAGGATCTGGGAGAAGAAATAGCTTAGCAATACAGAACAGGAATGCCTAGGAATTAGGCATTAGGATTGTGAGGATCTTCATGTGTAAGAAAAAGGGCTCCCTCAAATAAATTGTTTTAAAACCCATTTCTTCATTATAGTATTTTTTCATAGTTCCACTGCACTCTCCTGCTTCATTATAAACAAAGAGATTAGGCAGTTTCCATTAACATGTGATGAGCCAAAGCTCACCCACACCTTTCCAGGAGACTCTTTGAGAGCTAGGCTAGACTCCCCTCCAGCTGCTTCTTCTCCTGTCTACAGCACACAGCACCTTTAGATACAGGCATAGCCCAGCATCATTCTCATTCTGTGAACTTTCAGCCTGTAAAGCTGCTCTCCTCCGTGCTTTATAAAGTGACAGCAATGACTAGGGCTTTATGATGAAATTAGCACTTTGTGATATGGCTGAATATGACTTCTTATTTTAAGAGAAAAGCTGAGTAAGAAAATGCAGTCTGAAAAGGAAATTCTTGCTTCCAGGATTCTGTTTAATTATTTTTGTTCAAGTTATTTGAGGCAGGCAGAGGATAAACAAAATGAACAAACTACACCTGAAAGCAAAAGATGTGTTAGTACGCCAGTTCTTTAATGAAATATAAGGTTTAAATGTATTTAATTTGTCTTCTGTGATGAAAAACTCTTAATAACCACTGAAATACTGCTTTTTTTCCTCTTCATGTAAATTACAGGGACTTTAAAAGGACCGTGTTTTACAAACACGATCTATATTTTGAATTCTTCTGTGGGGTTTAAATAAGAGCTTTAATCACTGTAGCACATAATTCTTCCACGCTCTGCTTGAATCTTTTATTTAAAAAAACTTGATCAACAGCTTTCCTTGAGAAATCCAAAGCTTCTCAGTCCAGAGAGGCCAGAGACGAGGAAGTAAAATCTTTTTCTCTCCTCAAAAGAGTAAGACGTAAGAATGCAAACATTCTCAGACTCTTAGACAATGCTATTTTAAGAACACATATCATTTTCAGCCACCTGAAATATTCACATGCATGACTGGAAGACAGAATATGCAATTATTTCTTTTTACTATTCAGTTTGTGAAGTTAACTTGTCAAGTTACTTGTACAACCTGTAATACTTGTCCACTGAGTGCCATTAGAGCTTCCCAAACCAACTTCACTGTTCCGTCTGCTCAGCGATTCCCTGCTATAGATCAAAAGCAGTCACACTGCTGATTCTGTGCTCAAGTGTTTAACTAAACCTGTTTCCCAATTTCTTAAGGTTCTTCAACAATTACAAGATTTCTTCAAACACCTCAACAAGAATGTATTGCAAACATACATAGAACCTTTGAAAATCAGGATATTAAATTACGTATTTCTGACATTAGACTTGAAATCCTAGACCAGCCTGAGAGAATTTATGAAGTAAATTAGTGTCTTTCCCTCACTGACCCCTCCCACACCAAAAAAAAAAAAAGCATACAGCTAGGGAGTGTGCTTTTCCTCAACACAAATTTAAACAGGAGCAACGCACATATTTAAATACTTTGCAAATAAAGTTTCAATACTGTAAAATGGACCATTCTATAAAACTTGTTATTGATAGTTTCATATCTCTTAATTTTACCAGTTACAATAGCTGCACGTTTCATATATGTGTGTACATATAAGTTAAATGAAAATATTTTTTAAAATTTCAAAACCGTTACCAAAATACTTAGCCATTTTCTCACAAAGGAATCTGAGTCCCCCGATGCTTTTATTCTGAAGCTAGCAAACTACCCTGTATAGTTTTGAAAGTTGATCAAAATAGCGCAACATCCTGATTAGAAAAGCCAGCTACTAAGCTGTTAAATAAATACATAAAATTAACTTACCCAACTACCATAAATAGTATCCACTGTAATGTTAGATGAGATTTCCAAGCAAACCAATGCACAGAGACATGCACACGTAGTATGTATGTATATAAATATCACACCAAGATCTTCAATCACCATACTCTGTCGTCTCTTTTAAGACCAGGTATATGTACACTATCTCAGGCCATCAACAATATTCTAGAACCTCTTCAGCAAGGCACATAAGATACCTGATTGATTTCTAAGTTCACTGAGTTTTGGGGCACTCATCAACTTAGCAACATACATCTATATTCCTGTTGCTGGCACACATCTTCTGCTTTTCACCTTCCATCACAGTCAACCCTGTTTCCCCTAACTAGCTTTTTTGACACTTTACTTGCTCCACCATAATCAGACCGGGATCTAAGATGAAGAAATTGTTTCTCTGGGGAGAAGGGAGTTCTACAAAGGCACAGAGAGACCATTTTATGGGTAAGGGAGACAGACATTTATAGAGACTGGGTTAATATCCAGCACATTTACCTTCTGGCAAAGGCAAATGAATGACTATAGGTCTGGAAAAAGGAGCACGTAATTTACTGGGTCTAACTTTGTGTCTCCCTTGCCTTTATGGGTTTGTAACAGACAAAGCAGCAACATATGGTGCAACTGCTTCATAATAAAGACTTGGTGTAGTCTCCAAAAGTCAGGAGGTACACAGGAACGTTGGTGAGCTTCTATCAAGAGCTTTTTATTCCATTTTTAAAACGATGTACTGGCAAAGGCTGTGTGTTCACAGTGACCCATTCTGCCAGGTTTGAGTACACTTAGCCCCTTTCGATCAACCTAAGATTCACAATGCAGCTTCTTATTTCCAGTAATAATAAAGGAGGACTGAAAAGAAACTTCCATTTCAGAAAATCCATTTGTAATACACTTGTCTGTAAAAGATTATGTGGGGAGACAGTGTCTTAAGACATCAAGAATAAAGAAAAACAAAGTTCCACTGCAGATAAATTCACACAAAACCAGACTCCACAGCTTGCCTACTCAACATTATAATCAGAAAACAACCAAATGACTGCTTTACAGAAAGTTGATATTGCTTAAAATGCACATACTGACATTTGGCAGTAGTTAGCTACCTACTTTTTGAGAAAAAAAAAACCACAACAAAACAAACAAGAATCTAAGTTCCAATTTCGAATAACTACTCCGCTGTTAGCAATGTACCAGCCATCTCTATGGCACCTACTAGACTCTTTTACCAGCCTCCCAATTGCCAACATTCATCCCGCAGTTTATGTAATATCTTATTTTTATTTAAAATTTATAATTTCAGGCAGATGCATCAAGGTACCTGCAGTATAGCAATACCTGCGCTTTTAGCACAGTAACAAAACGTACTTTAATACACTTTTCCAGCTATTTTATTTAAACAACATTCAGTGGTTAGGCTCAAAAGTTTTTCTGGATGCTTGTTGCTGTGGTTTGCCGAAAATATTTATTGGAGCCAAGCAATTTTAGAAGACACACTGATCATGCTACTGAGAAAGTGGTTGTATCCTTGAAAAAAAAGCAGCTGCAGGAGCAGCTCCTGCTTCCATTCTCTGCTAACACAATTTCTTCTTTTCTGCCTTTATCAGTGACACTTGTCACTGGAAGACTGTGACCTAGTCCCCACAGTAACCCACATTTAATTACATCATTCACATGTAAAAAAAGGGGTAAATGGTACATAGAACACCAATGAAAATTCTGAAAAACTAGCACTGTTTTTACAGTCCCTTCCCATGTAAATCACATGTAGCTTTAAGGAGTTATAATGACTTAAACCACACGGGATGTTTAAAAGCACAGAATATTAAAGTCTTCAGGCAAATACTTACTTACGAAAAGACTAGAAGATGGGCGAGAGTTATGACAGTGCTCCTAAAATGCAAAATAAATTAGTAAACCACGTACATGTCTTTTCTCAAAGTAAGTAGGAAGCCACTGAATCCCTGCTAGAGTCTTGGCTTTTGTTTCACTTTTCAGTAATTGTCATTAATTTTCTGTGTTAATCCCAGGCCAACATGGCCGGGAAAATATGAATTCTCTCGATAAATTCTTCATTGTGGTTCATAATACTGACAAACTCACTTCAACCATTTTCTCTGCAAACTAATTTCTTATTTTCTGCAAAAGCATTAGCCAACCTGGGTGTGACAGAATGTACTGCCACGGGTACCTGATCTGTCCCAGTGCCTGCTAATCGTACTGCATAACGCTGTGTAAACACCATTCTTGCTCTAAGCGTTTAAGAACAGGTTTTCCTGTCTAAACATACAGCTCCATCTATGTACATTTTGAATGCTCTGTCAAAAGAAACAGAAACACACTAAGTTACAAAGTTTTTGTCTAATACAGCAAAATACCTATTCAATACTTCACAGCCGAACTGCATTCTCTTTTCCATAGACCACATAAACAAGATAGCGGTGATGTTTCATAGTTTCATCTTTAGCTTGTCTTCTTGTTGCCTGTACTATTAGCTCCTGCCCAGTTACGTGCGCATCTTTACCATGAATGACTGACTTACAAACTTCTAAACTCTTATCATTTGGTAATGACCGCTGGAAGGAACCAGAGGATACCTAATGTCAAAACACTAATTTTATCTTGTTTTCCTACAAATGTCATTAATTACCTCATTGACCACACCAAAGCTTTCTCTGAAGTAAAAAAAGAGGTCCTCCCAGAGTGTGGTAACCCCGGTCTGTTGCCCAGAAGGCGAAGCGCTTTGCAGCCCGTACGTACTGAGCCATGCTTAAAGAGTAAAATGATAAGCTCCCTGATTAACACTGCGACAAGCCCGCAGGGCACCGCCCGAGCCGCCTGACAGCCCACGAGGCGGTGGCGGCCGAGCACGGGTGTGCGGGCACCAGCGGCCAGGTCCCACGGCGAGGTCCCGCTGGAGGCTCACGTAGCGCCCGGCGTCTCTACACAGCTGGTGGCGGCACCTCGCCGCATCGCTGGAGACATCTTTAATCCTCTGCCTCCTGGGGCTCTCTCACGGCATTAGTGCCACACTGCGGAGCAGCTGCCGCTTTTATAAACTTCCTTAAAGGTTTACGGGGAGCTTCCCAGGCTTAAGAGGCAAGCGGAATGCGTGCCCCGGGTGCGAAGCGGTAAGAAGGTTAGCTCCCCTCCCCGGCTCTTCCCCCCGCCGGCGCCGCCAGCGCGGCGGGCCCCGCAGCGGGGGGCCGCCCGGCCCTGCCCCGGGCACCTGTGGCGTGCGGGGCCGGCTGCCCCCGGCCGGCCACCCGCACCCGCACCCGCGGCCCGGCCGAGGAAGGCCGCCCGCCCGGCCCGGCCCCGCGCCGCGCCGAGGCCAGCGGGGGGCCCGCGGCGCGCAGGGAGGGCGGCACAAAGCGCCTCCTCCGCCCGCGGCTTTGTTCGCGGCGGGGCCCCGAGCAGAGCCCGCCGCCGCCGCCCGGCCCCGCCGACCATCCTCCCCCGGCCTCAGCGCGCTCCCCTCAGCCTCCCCGCCGCGCCGCCGCCGCCGCCGCCGCCGCCTCCCACCTTGGCTTTCCCAGCCTCCAGCTTCTTCAGCCGCTCCTCGTCCTCCATGGCGTCTGTGCAGGAGAGCAGAGCGTTACCGGCGGCGGGAGGCGGGGCCCTCCCCGCCCCCTCCCCTCCTCTCCCCTCAGCCGGGGCGCACACGATCGCTGTCCTCTCCCGTCCCGTCTCGTCCCGTCCCACCTCACAGCGACGACAGCTGCCGTGGCGGGGGCACCGGCGCCGCCATCTTCATCTCCACGTAAACACGCGGCCGGGGAAAGTGACGCTCGGGCCGCCCGCTCCTCCTCCTGCCGCCGGCCCCGCCTGCCCCCGCGCCCTGCCCGCCCCTGCCCGCGGCGCGGGCCTGCCGCCCTCCGGGCCGAGCGGGGAGCAGGCACCCGCGGCGGGAGCCGAGTGACAGCCGGCCGCGGAGCGGGGGGACGGCGGGACCGGCGGGCACGGCCCCCTCCCCGCGCCGCTCCTCCTGCGGGCTCTCCCTCCCCACAAAAGAGCTGCAGCCGGCAGGCGCCGGTAATTCGCTGTTGCTTTGGTACGAAGGTGTGAGCAGACAATACCTGAGTTTTGCGAGCCTGCTGCCTTCTGCCGTCTCGCAAAGCCAACCTCTCTGGCTACAATGCTAATTTCGACACTTTCGATTTTCTAAGTGTCTTCTTGCTCCTACGTGCGGCTCACTAAATTGCAAGCTTCCTATAGCGTCGATCTAAAGCTTGGAAATACACGAACAAGCTTTCTGAGCGTGTGTCGCAGACTAGGTAAGGATGACAACAAAGGATGTGTAGCCCCCCCGTTTAAATTACTTAATATGCACTCATCAGGCCAGAGGAGTTGAAATAGGTGTGTTAAAATCACAATGGGGAATATGGCATGTGGCAGTTAAATGCTAAGACAATTTCTATACCTCTGCATTCAGTACAAAGCAATATTCTGGGATTACTTAATATTGCCTACTACATGCGTGCCTGGAAAGGCTAATAGCACATTTGTATTACTTGTTCAAGAGGTGCTTTTTCTTTCAGTTACCCCTGAAGTCGGTTCCGTTTGTGGTGGTGTGATGGATGGCACAGGCTTACACATTCCTGGCAAGCCGTTTTTCGTTAGTGTGTAACAGCTGCACGTGAACAAACAGATCCCTTGTTCTGCATGTGGAATCATTCTGCTTAATTAAATGCAAAATCTAAAATCTTTCTGAATTACCTTAGATCTTGGCCTTGCCGATCTTTTTACCACAATTCATTTAGTATACATTTTTTCCTCCTTTGAATTTTCCAGCAAAGACCAGATATGCTCAAAGCAGAAAAAATGCCAAAAGAAAACGTTATTCGCACAGTTTTACTGACCAGGACCAAGACAAAAAATAGTGGGACTTCTAGCAGCAGACTTCCACACCCATATTACTGCCAAAGTAAATTAAACCTGCAATCTGAATTTTTTAAGGATTTTCCACTCCTCCTAAAAAACATTACATTTCATGGAAAAGTCTGAAGTAATTTGTTGATCAGTACACATAATGTGCATTCCTGTATTTACAGAAGAATGTCCTTCACTCACAAAGGAAATGAATACCATTTATGTCAAAAGAAGAAAACACTATCCATAGTAGGGAATGACAAATGTCTGCATTATACTTTGTTCCATATTTGAAGTAAGTATATGTTTCAGTTAAAGTTCTCGGACTTTGCTATTTCACTAGAGGAAAAGCAAGTTGTAGAGAAAAACAGCAAATGAAAATGAAATTAAGAATTCATTAAAGAGGAAATATTTTTATAGAAATACAAATTTATTTGAGTTCATTCCTTAAAATGTGTTCTCAAGTTAGTAAAAGTGATTTACACAAACCCTGTACAAATGGAGGTTTTTCCCAGCAACTACAAAGGCCCGGAGGCCCCTGAGGGAAAAATAAATCACCTTTTCTGTGCCAATGACATTCCTCTTGGCTGATGGAGGCCACTGTCACAGAACTAGCTGTTAGGTATCAGTAAAATTTCATACACACATGACACTATGATAGTTATTTCTTAATCAGTAAATATCCCATTTAGAAGATAATTACAAACTTCCCAAATCCCATCATTAAATGGGTTCTTGAGTTAATGCTAAGAATTAATGGGCCTAATTCTCCTCTCTCTTACAGACTTTTATCCATGTAATTATAATGGCTTTTAGTTAAACACCTAATTTATGACAATGAAAGTCATGAAAATCAGACTGACAGACTATAATACTGTGGAAATTACTATTGGATAAAATATCCCAGGGAATAATATTTCTATATTCTCTCAACATCAGAACAGGTCCTTCTCTCCTAGGACAAAAAATCTATACAGTATGATTTCTTACTTCAGCTATTTAAATTCCTATTTTATCATTTATGCAGGGTGACCTGACTGGATTTCACAGCTTGGCTAGCCAATTTCAGTTACAGAAGGGCGTTAACCTTGCTTGCTTAATTCTCAGAATTGACCAATAATGTTCACTTGCCTAAGAATGTAAGATAGTGCCCAAGAGTCAGGCTAATAACTGCTTTAAAGATTGATTAACTTTCTAACACTTATTGAATTCACATAAATTAAACATGTGTAAACTGCCTTCAGCAATAGCATATGTGAAGTGAACCAGATTAACAAGGTAAAAAATATACATCAGACATTCTCCAAAATAGGAATGACTGGTGTTTTGGCCCAGGATTATTTTTATGTACAGATTATTGGAAATGTTCATAAAAAACTGCACTGAACCAGCTTCAAATACCAGACCTAATTTTTAGTTGTGTTTGTCTCTATGCAAGGACAAAGGCCTCTTCACCTACAGCATTTTCCCTAACAATGAAACTCCACCTTCCTCCTACCCCTTCTGTTTCCTTTGTTCACTGTTCAGTGAAGATATGCCTGGTGGCTCCCATTGTGGCACTTTAGTGGACTGCAAAGCCAAAAGAGGAAGCCTAAGGACCATATGTGATAAAGTCACAGAGTTCTAGTTAGGAAATCCAAATTCCATCATACTCCACTGAAGCCAGAATCAGAGCGCTGTCAGATCGTAACATGCTGCTGGTAAATCATGTGTGTAAATAAGATGCAAAAATTACAAAATATCACAGACCTAAACTGATGATACAACCTTTTCCAACAACTAAGGAGCTCAGATACTGTATGTTCCCAGGTGTCATAATTATCAGCAATACCACTGAATAATGAGACTATCCAACTCTAATTTATTTCCTTCAACAAAAAAATACATATTGGAATGGAAGACTCTTACATGAACCGTGTAAGATTCCCTGAATGAGCTTGTAAAAACAAAGAGTTATCTGACTGATGCCTTCCTACCACCAATACAATGACCATGCTACTATGTTTCTTAAGAGAGCTACAAATATGTTTAACTGTAAATGTCTGTATTTGGGCAACATAATGTGGTAAAGTAGTCCTCCTGCTAATGGATATGCAGCCTCTGATATGTATGTCCAACAGTTCTGCTGTGACACTAGATCTGTGCAAAACCTACCTGACAGGATAACACATTAAATTATAGTGAACATTAAATGGATCAAATGTGAAAATAAGAGACACCTCCGTCTGCAAGGTGACCATGCCGAATGTTTTATTTGATTGGGACATGCACCTGCTTTCACTGACCCAGTGGGAGTTCTATGGTTGATTGTACTGATAGTAAGACAGGGCCTCAGTGTTTACCTGTCATAGTGCTTGTAAACCAAAATGATTTGCCTCCACCTCAGTGTGAGCTTGCACAAAGAATATGAAGTTGACTTAATGACTAGCTTACCTCTGCCTTTGCCACAGTCTGTTGTGCCAGCTCTGTCCCCTACCATCTGCTCTGCAGCTGCACTGAGCATTGCTTTGCACTGCTGTTTCCCAGAGCGCTGCTTTGTTGGCGTGGCTGCAGCAGGCAGGTGATTTAGGTAAAATGTGTAAAGTTCATCATTTCAGAGACCCAAGTACTGCTGAGGGAGGATTACAAAATCATATTAATTTTCTGTTAGCAAGTGCAAGTCAACTCAAATTTCAGGTAGAACTCAGCCTATTGTATTTAGATAGTCTGACTACATGTTATAAAAACGTTTTTTAAGACCTTAGTCACTTTCACCTCAGGATTTTTGAGATATGTTATTTATGTTAGCACTACCTTGAACTGTGTTTTAGAAACAGACAAATATTCTCTCCTTCAAAGCAGGACACAACAAATGCCATTACAGAATAAATAGCGAGGCTTGGTGGTTAACAAGTAGGTGAGCTAGAGATGTAAGGAAGACATCTTATGATTTAATAAGTTTGGTGTGGGGTTTTTTTTTTTCCTTTTGAGAATCACTAGAGAAGCATGGTTGTATGAAAAATTATCAAATGGGGTGACTGATGAATATGTATAGAATCAAGGTCCCATGTAACAGCTAAAATTTCTATTCTCTTGTATGTATTTTTTAATTAAAAAGGGTACCAAAGTCTATGAAACAGCATGAGCACTGAGGATGAAAACAAAATGTTCCAACATAAGGAGAAACTGTTACCAAAAAATGCAATTTTTAACCCATATCTGGAGCTGTGAGGTTAGACAAATTTATATTAACCATTGCAACCAGTGTGCCACCAAATGCCTGGGGTTTGTCACTCCTAAATTAAAGTAAGTTTTGTTGACTTTTGTTATAATAGGTGACAGAAGAAATCAGACACTAAAACCTTCCACACACATACGTCATCCAGGCATTCACTTAATACATGAATAAAAGTGGGCTTGCTAACATGCTTGTCACGCACCGTTAAGTCCAACACACAAAAATGTTTGTTCTTGTTTCCAAAACCAAATATTTTTCTTCTGCTGAAAAGAGTAAAATAACTCATACAAAAGTTGTAAAGCACAGACCTCTTGTGATATTACAATAACACATACCTCTGGGAGATTTGTGTCTTTGTTTTCTGAATCCTGGAGTTGACAGCTTATAGTTTGACAAATTGTAAGCTCCACATATCTTTTTTTAGGCATATTTGAGTCTATTCCTTATCATTTAATTAATTAAGACAAATACTGTGGTATTTGGTTGCTGCTTTGATGTAAATACTGTAGCTAGGAAGAGGCAAGACTCTTCAGCTAAGAAGTTTTGTGATATGAATAATTTATTCTGCAGGCATAATATATCAAGAAAGGTAATTTAAGTAAGCTTGCAATTAATACAACTAATTAATTAAGTGACCCAGAAGCATCAAATTGGCATTTGATATTTGAGGTATGCACAAACGATTAATTTCTACCACAAATCAGTTACTTAGATACATGTAGAGCTATTATAGTACATGTTTCTTTATAACTGGTCACAATTGTCCAAGTTTACATAAAGGTTCAGAGTATGATTCTCTTATGCCTATTGCATATGAAGGTATAAAAGCTAGTTATTTTCCTACTGTTCTGGTATTTTATACAGTCAAGTGTTAGTCATGAAACTCCATTTAGAACATGGAAGAATTTACATATTTAACAGAACGTCCACATTTCAGCACAATACCAATTTACTAGTGTGAATACCAGTTTCTTTTCAAATTTATCCAGACTGTTCACCTGACAGATGAGCATTCCCAGTGTTTTTTTAGAAATTCAAGAAGTTCCAATGGTGTCTTGAGATGAAGTGCTCCAGGCAACAGAACTGGCAGCACAATTAAAAAACAGACTAAGCTGTAGCTTCCTAAAACTCTAACTATTTTAATATATTTGGGTACTAAAATAGAGAAGACTTGTGTTATTCATATTTTAGCAAGTCTCAAAGTACATTTAAAATGTAATTACTTTCATAATGAAAATTACTTCTAGATTGTTGTATCATGCTGGGAGCTGTGCCTTTTTTAGCGTTATTTATGGGGAAAAAAGAGCTGGCATGCTGGGTAATCCCATAAGAACTGGTAAGTACAATGCATTTCCTAGGCTTAACTTCGATACTTACGGGGAAATCTTCTGCCACCTCAAATAAAGAGTGCCCCTGACACAGCAGAGCTGGGAGAAGTGTGTAGGACTTCCAAGGATGGTGTACCTCAGTAACACCCTGGCAAAAGGATTAATTACTGAACTGCTGTGAAAACCTGCTGGGTGCACTGCAAATACAGACAGACCTAATCCACCAGGCCAGGGCATCAGGAGGAGGGAATGCAGTATGGCCACCTTCCCACTGAGCCACTCATTCTTCCTGCTTTACCCACAAAAACACTGGGCATCAGAGCCTGGTTAGGCAGCACAGCTGTTAACGGTGGAGGCTTTACAGTAAATCTGATTGTTTACCTGTTGAAAAAGATTTATTTTTTTTTTGTTTGCACTACTGTGAAGGCAGGACCGGCTGCTGCCTGGCCGAAGCACCAAGCACTGGTGCTGGCCGGCCCGTGTTCCTGGCTCGCACTCCCTCAGTGTGACTGCACTTTTGTTGTCACCAAACTCGAACATGCTCTTTTAAACAAATTGTTTTCTACCTGCTGCTATAAACCCAGCAGTTTAAAAACTAAGTTAAGTACATGGGGTTTTAGTCTACTGTTTCCTTCTGTAAATCGAGATCTTACTGTAAAAGGCTTCCCAGGGGCCCTTAGTACCATCCGGGAGACACCACTTTGCTGGGTAATAGCCGGGACCAAAATTCAGGGCTATTTTATCCTATGCTGCCATCTCCTGGCAAATGGCTCAATTACAAACAAAACGGTGAGTAAACCGGCTCTGCAAGGTGGCAGCACTGGGCCCAGACGCGGCGTCGCGTAATGGCGGTTTGGGCCTGTGGCCCTCCCAGCTGCCGCCCTGGGCGGCGGCCCGCGGGGAAGGGCCGGTGTCGCCAGCCGGCTTGTCGCTCCGCGGTTCGGGCAGCCGCATTTTATTTTAAACTTAGAGGCTGTAAAGTGCAAGGTGAAAACCCAGCCCTATGATTTCTGGTCAGTGCATGTGGCTCGTGGTTGGTGAGTTGAAAATAGGTCCTCGGTGGGCTTTGACACAGGCTTATGTAAAGGTGTGGGCTGTTTCTGCAGGACAGTTTAACCTAGCAGAGCGATTACAAATGGGGCCTGTCTGCTGTGCTGCACAAGGAAAAAAGAGCAACTGGAGAATTCTTTATTGTTGCTGCTGTAATGAAGACAGCAGCGAGCCTGAGTGCCTTCCCGCTGCCTGCCTGCAGCTGCAGCACGTCAGGGGGATGTTATGAAAATTCCCTTCCCTAACTATTGTATCAATCAGCCTGTATAGTAGGAAAGTGTATTAACTTTGTTAGTATATATTAGTTCATGTTACACACACTGTAATGTAATGAGGTAGTAGAATTTTACTGGAGTAGTATGCTTAAGTAAAACTAAAGGACAGCCCAGCCCTGGAAGTAAGGACTTTGCTTCTTGGAAGCTTAGAGATGTCCATGAAAGATAAAGGATACCCCTGAACAACCAAAATAAGGCCAGCATCCTAGCTCCCTGACATGTATTTGCACCCCCCCACCCCCCAGTGTCGTCTGGCATCATAGATAAGTAATTATAGCAAGACTGACTCCAGGGATATCTGGATCAATAGACAAGCAGCAAGAATGCTGCAAAATATAGTTGCTCTGCAAAGTTTTACTATGATTAGTAATCAATAGTGTGGGTGTTAGTGATTAGTCAAATTGTGTTGTACCTCAATGTTTGAAGGGTATAAGAATGTGTAAAACAATATTCTGGGTGCCCCAATTTGGCTGGGACACTCATGTGCATCAATAAATATTTACCCTTGTAATTCTATATGCTGTGTCCTAGCTTCTCTCCTCAGTTGAAGTGGGCCAGTTGGGAATTTTTTGTGACAGAGGTGAAGAGCAGTGTGACCCGACTGCTATGCCCCTCTGTTTATTTGGGGCGTAGCTCAGTGTAAGCAAAGTAAAGCACTTACCAGACCACTGACACAGGTAAAGTCAAAGCCTGGGACACTTGCTTTAGAGGAGGAGAAAGGCAGCTAGTTGTTTGGGACACTGCTTCTTTCACTGGCCTCAGTGAAAGGACCTTGAATGCTTTTCCACTCAATTTATTTTACCTTTGGAGGTGTAAGCTGCAACAATTCTGTAGAAGGAAGGATGATGTTTAGCTGGGTTATCATGAACAGGGATTGTACCTATGATGCATAGGTAGAAAAAAGTGTTCTTGATATAAAGAACTAAGCAATATTGGTTAACTAGGAAGCTTGTGTGCAGGACTTCAGGTGTGAAGGGAGAGAACAGAACAGTGACAGAACTTCAATTATATTTGCTGAAGGAGTAGCCTCAATCATATTGATCCAGGATATTCACATGACCTTGTGTGCTTTGTTGTATGTTTCAGGAAATGGCAACAATGTCTAAGGTCTGATGTGGTTTCCCACAGGCTCCTCAGTTGTTGTGGAGATGTTAATGTACTTAGTGTCCATGCAACATTGCAAGTGTAAGTCTGTAAATACTGACATTGGAGTGCTGGGGAACTTCACTGAAACATGCTGAGAACTTACAAACATGAGTAAACCAGACATTGCACTCACTGTTGATTAAAAAATTGTGTTGACTTTCATCAGCGATCTGTGTAATGTTCTCTGGGTGTTGTGAATTAATTGTTTTTATCTTTAATAGTGGATAGACAAGGTTTGATGTCTGTGTGAGTCTGTTACTTGCAGAAAATTAACAGTTTGTTTCCATGCACTTGAGGGGTTATCAGTGGGCTGTTAAAGCTTTTTGGTCTGAATTCACTTACGTGGCTTAACAGTGTGAAGATTCAGTGTCATGAACATTATTTATAGCTGTTTGAATGGAACCTGGCTTGATACCATTCGGAAACAAAAGACTTGTGGGAGAACTGAAAGAAGTCTTGGTTGTTTTTTACAGTCAGTCTTGGGTATTGCTTTGGTGAGAGCATAGCTTCTGGCCTCTACCCATCTCATTCTACAAGAGTTACTTTCAGTACTGTGAACAGAGACTGAAGCGTGAATCAGTTTACCCTAAAGTAAACACATACTGGATAGTCACCCGGATTGGACCCTAATTTTCATCTCCATTAACTATAATCATACATAGATAGCTACATGTAGATTAGTGTGCTGGGGTGTGTTGATCTTGAGTTGGTCTTTCCTAAATTGTTGATATGACCCTTGTGGAAAGAAGTGGCCTCTCAGCGTTTCTGTTGGCATCACTTACTGCAGTGCTCAGAATCTGCATGTTTGCTGTTAATTATTTAAAAAAAAAAGGGATCAGATTTAAAATTGTGGGGTTTTCTTTTAAGTAAAAATAAGTTGCTTTTTAAAATGCAGGAACATTGCCAGAGGTTAATCCTGAGATGTCTGAATCCCATTCTCCTATTCTGAAACCTATTTTGTCGCTTTTGAGATTTTTATCTTTTGAAGCTTACCTTGTGAGCGTATTCAGCAGCTCGGTTTTCTGGAGTTCTTAAAAAAGCATGAAAAATCCCAATTTCAGTGAATAGGACAAAGGCTTCATTCACTTCAGCAGGCTGCTTGCGTCACTGGCTGAGAGAGTGTGCTGAGATTTAGGACTTCCAACCTGTTTTTTGGCACTAGGAGAGTGACGTCATTTCCTGAGCTGTGTGACTGTGCTGGAAAATTCAGAAAATTGGGATTTTTAAACAACCAACTTTATTTAAAAGCCCAAGAAATGACACATTATGCTGAAACTCAAATAGTAAATTCTGCATTAAAAAATACTGCAAGCCAGTGAAAAGGAACTCTGAAAAGGTGTGCTTTTTACAGCTCAGGAAATTTTTAATTTATTGCCAGAATAAGATTTTGTAAAATAGTTAATCTTTACAAAATAAAATCTATTATTTCTTTGTAACCATGAAACAAAGGTGTTGTGAACCAGGATCAGGTGTTGTGCTATTCCACTTTTACTGACAAAAACTCCTTTGGAATGAGATTGCTGTGGAAAAACAGCTAGATACTGTCCTTCCAGGACTCCTTACTGAACTCTTATTTAGAAAGTATATATAAGGCTTAGGTGGGAGTGTTGGGGGAAAGCATTTATGGGAAATTCTAGATGGCATTTTAGTTGCCATAATTTATACTGGTTCTCAGGACTGTCTGCATGAAGCCGAGTATTCTGAGACTCTAAGGTCATCCAGAATTGGGAAAGTTTAGCACAAGATTCAATTCGTATTAGCTATTCCTTCTCTGAGGGCTGGTGATTCTATTTTATGTTTCTTATGAATGATGCTCTGAAATTTTAATGTAACTTAATTTGGCGCCATAACAGGATCAAACATCCATATATTGTACTTTTGAGTTTGAAGTACAAATTAAGTTTTTAACAGTTTGAGTTACTACTAACTTGTAGGATTATTTTGAGCCATTTGTTTTAAATAATTGCTTGCCTTTTCTTATTTTGGTTAGAGCTTTTTTCTCTTTTTAATCTGTATCTAATGTAAAAAAAAGGCCTCGGTACATTCTTTGTTTTTCTTTTACCTTTGTTGTATTGTCTGGTTTTTCTTTTTCCTCACCTCCAGATGAAGACCCATGCAAGAGCAGTATGAGTGTATATACAGCTTCTGATTCCCATGGCAATCAGACGATTGATACACGTGAAGAACACGTTGCTTCTCTAACGAATGATTTCTAGCTATTAGATTTTCAGTGTGGGCTTTATTCAGACTGGTGCCTTCTCTGGCTTCATAAATAAGAGAATAGAGTAGTGGTGGTGCAGAATCACATGAAGAGCAACATGGCATGTGTTAGAGTGGATGCCAAAATGGTAAGACAACAGCCATTGGGTGTTCTTAGGAGGTTGATCACAAGCAGGGTCTGAAGCAATTCCTGAAGACCAAAGGAGCTAGCAATCCACTCATTATCATAATTTAACATTAGCCATGGGTCACCTTGAAAAACATTAGAAAAAATATTGGGTGATGTGAAAACTAAAAAGATTCTGGAAAGTTTCCTAGAATCGGTTCTTCATTCTGGTAGTAACAACAATGTGGAGAAAAAAGATTATTGGTTTTTGCTTCCTTGGGTTGTTACCTAAAAATCTTTGTGACAAGTTGAACAGAGCACCACAAATATTTTTAAGCAGAGTAGAACTGGTAAATGACTTACCTTCTTCATGAGGTCACCTGTACACAGTGAAAACCAAATGGCTTTTTAAAGACCATTTCTAGAAATGTCTTAGTCCTCCTATGGAGCAGAAAGTAAGTCACAGCTAGAATTGAGTTTCGCTAGATATTTTTCAAAGAGAACAACTGAGAACTGTTGACTCTTCTCCTTGGTTGTGTGGCTGATATTTTAAACTTATCTAATGAGCACATTGAAAGAAATCTTACAGATAGCAAGGAGAAACAGCCTTCTCTTGATTGGATTGGAAGAGATGTGGATAGACTTATTCTCAACTATTTGCAAATTCTTTTTCTTCATTCAGAAACTTCAATGATAAAATATTTCATTGCATATAGTCAGAAATCTACATTAAATATATAACAGACTCATACCCTGTGTACAAGTGCATTAAGCAGCTGCATCAAAGAAGTGGAAAAGCTTGATTATAACTGAAATTTATAGAAATGGCAATCTTGCTGCAATTAATAGGAGATTTTAAACTGTCCCAGAAGGTCCAGCAACTCAAAGAGGATATGTCCTACTCCCCACCTGTACAGACTAGTATCTCAGCTATTAGGAGTAAGCATTCCTCTGCTCAAGAGAGAGGATGTAGTGGGTACACACCATGGGCCACCCTGTGGTTTCACCTGCGTGACCATGGAGAGGACATGAAGAATTGGGATGGAAAATCTACCTTGACCCTAGAAGCACGGGTACTTGAGTTGCAAGGAAAAACAATCACAAAAGGGGGTTCTTTCAGGAAAATTGCTGCTCCAGTTTCCAGTGGGCAGTTCCCCAGACAGAGTAGAAGGGCTGATTTTACTTCTGATCTTAATGAAGGGACTCCTGACTCCTATCTACAAGAAGTGAGTAACAAATACTATAACCAGGACTAGAGGGGCCCTGCCTTCAGCCATGTAGGGGAAAGGGGCAACCGGGTTTTCTGGACTGTATGGATTTGGTGGCCTGGCTCATCAGACCCACAGGAGTATAAGGCTCTAGTGGACACTGGTGCACAGTGCACCCTAATGCCGTCAAGCTATGAAGGGGCAGAACCCATCTGTATTTCTGGAGTGACAGGGGGATTTCAAGAGGTAGCTATATTGGAAGCTGAAGTGAGCCAAACCAGGAATGAGTGGCAAAAGCACCCCATTGTGAGTGGCCCAGAGGCTCCGTGCATCCTTGGCATAGACTACCTCAGGAGAGGGTATTTCAAGGACCCAAAAGGGTACTGGTGGGCTTTTGGTATAGCTGCCTTGGAGACGGAGGAAATTAAACAGCTCTCCACCTTGCCTGGTCTGTCGGAGGAGCCCTCTGTTGTTCTTACAACATGTGCTGATCGCCACCACAACACTGCACTGGCAGTAATATCACACCAACTGAGACTCCCTGATTACCATCTGTAAACTGATTTGTTGACTGGAGAGCCAAGGAGTGATCAGTAAGACCCACTCACCCTTTAACAGTCCCATATGGCCACTGTGAAAGTCTAATGGAGCGTGGAGACTAACAGTAGACTATTGTGGCCTGAATGGAGTCACACCACTGCTGAGTGCTGTCATATCGGACATGCTAGAACTTCAATATGAACTGCAGTCAAAGGCAGCAAAGAGGTATGCCACGACTGATATCGCTAATGCATGTTTCTCAATCCCTTTGGCAGCAGAGTGCAGACCATGGTTTGCTTTCACTTGGAGTGGCATCCAGTACACCCAGAACCAACTACCCCTGAGAGTGGAAACACAGCCCATTTGCCATGGACTGATCCAGGCTGCACTGGAACAGGGTGAGGCTCCGGAACACCTGCAGTACATTGATGACATCATCGTATGGGGCAACACGGCAGGAGACGTCTTTGAGAAAGGAAAGAAAATAGTCCAAATCCTCCTGAAAGCTGGTTTTGCCATAAAATGAAGTAAGGTGAAGGGACCTGCACAGGAGATCCAGTTTTTAGGAATAAAATGGCAAGATGGATGTCATCAGATGCCAGTGGATGTGATCAACAAAATAACAGTTATGTCTCCACCAACTAGCAAAAAGGAAACACAAGCTTTCTTAGGTGATGTGGATTTTTGGAGAATGCCTATTCCAAATTACAGTCTGATCAACAGCCCTCTTCATCAAGTGACCCGGAAGAAGAATGATTTCAAATGGGGCCCTGAGCAATGACAAGCCTTTAAACAAATTAAGCAGGAGCTATTTCATGCTGTAGCCCATGGGCCAGTGTGGGCAGGACAAGGTGTAAAAAACATGCTCTACACCACAGCCGGGGAGAATGGCCCTACCTGGAACCTCTGGCAGAAAGCACCAGGGGAGACCCCAGGTCGACCCCTAGGGTTTTGGAGTTGGAGATGCAGAGGATCTAAGGCCCACTATAGTCCAACTGAAAAAGAGATATTGGCAGCATATGAAGAGGTTCAAGCTGTTTTGGAAGTGGTTGGTACTGAAGCACAGCTCCTCCTGGCACCCCGACTGCCAGTGCTGGGCTGGATGTTCAAAGGCAGGGTCCCCTCTATGCATCATGCAGCTGATGCTACGTGGAGTAAGTGGGTTGCACTAATCACACAATAGGCTTAAATAGGAAGCCCCAGTTGCCCAGGAATCTTGGAAGTGATCATGGACTGGCCAGAAGGCAAAGATTTCAGAATATCACCAGAGGAGGTGGTGACACATGCTGAAGAGGCCCCACTACCAGAAAATGAGAAGCAATATACCCTGTTCACTGATGGGTCCTGTCGTCTGGTGGGAAAGCATCAGAGATGGAAGGCTGCTGTATAAAGTCCTATACGACAAGTCACAGAAACCGCTGAAGGAGGAGCTGAATCCAGTCAATTTGCAGAGGTGAAAGACATCCAGCTGGCTTTAGATATTGCTGAATGAGAAAAGTGGTCAGTGCTCTATCTCTATACTGACTCATGGATGGTGGCAAATGCCCTGTGGGGGTGGTTACAGCAATGGAAACAGAGCAACTGGCAGCGCAGAGGTAAACCCATCTTGGCTGCTGCATTGTGGCAAGACACTGCTGCCCGGGTAGAAAATCTTGTTGTAAAAGTATGTCACGTAGATGCTCATGTACCCAAGAGTTGGAAGAACATCAAAACAACCAGCAGGTGGATCAGGCTGCTAAGATTGAAGTGGCTCAGGTAGATCTGGACTGGCAACATAAGGGTGAATTATTTATAGCTCAGTGGGCCCATGACACCTCAGGCCATCAAGGAAGAGATGCAACATACAGATGGGCTCGCGACCGAGGGGTGGACTTGACCATGGACACTATTGCACAGGTTATACATGAATATGAAACATGTGCTGCAGTCAAGCAGGACAAGCGGTTAAAGCCTCTGTGGTATGGAGGACGATGGTTGAAATATAAGTATGGGGAGGCCTGGCAGATTGATTGTATCACACTCCCACAAACCGGCTAAGGCAAGTGCCATGTGCTTACAATGGTGGAAGCAACCACCGGATGGCTGGAAACATATCCCGTGCCTCATGCCACCGCCCGGAACACTATCCTGGGCCTGGAAAAACAAGTCTCATGGTGACATGGCACCCCAGCAAGAATTGAGTCAGACAACAGACTCATTTCCAAAACAACCTCATAGATACCTGGGCCAAAGAGCATGGCGTTGAGTGGGTGTATCACATCCCCTATCATGTACCAGCCTCCGGGAAAATTGAATGATAGAATGGACTGTTAAAGACCACACTGAGAGCAATGGGTGCTGGAAAGTTCAAACATTAGGATACACATTTGGCAAAAGCCACGTGGTTAGTCAACACTAGAGGATATGCCAGTTGGGCTGGCCTTGCCCAATCAAAACTGTTACATACTGTAGAAGAGGATAAAGTCCCTGTAGTGCACATAAAAAATATGCTGGGGAAAACAGTCTGGGTTATTCCTGCCTTGGGCAAAGGCAAACCCATTTGTGGGATTGCTTTTGTTCAAGGACCTGGGTACACTTCATGGGTATGATGGGAAGATAGGGAATTCTGATGTGTACCTCAAGGGGATTTGATTTTGGGCAAGAATAGCCAATAAATTAAATTGTATGATGTTAATTGCTGTATAACATTGTATATCATCACATCTATGGTGGCTATCAATGGTATTGCAGTAAGAATCATCCAGATTAATGAAGAATGAACTTTGACGAAAACTGAGCAAAGCACAACGATGATGGAACCAGCACTGGCTTCAGAATGCAACAGTCAAACACCACACACCATGTCTCCTGCCCTGAAGGACTGTTACAACAAGTGGAACCCGAAGTCATGGACTAAATGAAGACAGTGAACATTTTATAGGCATAGCCCATAGACTAAGGGAAAGATAACTGTGAGTATATATATAAAAAGATGGGAGAAGTGGTGATTAATTGGAATGTATTGGAAAGTGTGGGACATGGGCATATGATGCAGATGGTGTAGAATAAGGGGTGGATACTGTTCTGGTTTTGGCTGGGATAGAGTTAATTGTCTTCCTAGTAGCTGGTATAGTGCTGTGTTTTGGATTTAGTATGAGAATAGTGTTGATAACACACTGATGTTTTGTTGTTGCTAGGTAGTGCTTACACTAGTCAAGGACTTTTCCAGCTTCCCATGCTCTGCTGGGTGCACAAGAAGCTGGGAGGGGAGGGGGCACAGCCAGGACAGCTGACCCCAACTGGCCAAAGGGATATTCCATACCATGTGACATCATGCTCAGTATATAAACTAGGGAAAAGCTGGCCAGGGCGCCACTGCTCGGGGACTGGCTGGGCATCAGTCGGTGGGTGGCGAGCAATTGCATTGTGTATAATTTTCTCTGTACATTATTATTATTATTATTTTAATTTCAATTATTAAACTGTTCTTATCTCAACCCATGAGGTTTTTTTAATTTTTACTCTTCTGATTCTCTCCCCCATCCCACCAGGTGAGGAGTGAGTGAGCAGCTGTGTGGTGCTCAGTTGCTGGCTGGAGTTAAACCATGATATCCCCTAAATAAGCAGCTGTAAGCAAATGTTCTGACATTAGTACTGGAATTCTCTGCAGTGGCCACGAGAAAGTTCTTGTGTTTGACCTGTCAAACGTGAAGGTAGCAGACTTCTAGAGAAGTATTGGTGCACTTCTGCTGAGGATTTGAATGGAATCAGTGATGGCACAGATTGTAACAAATGACTGAAGGAGGTGTAAGAAAGGTCAGTCTGTTGCCCCAGTGTCTTGGGGGCAATTTCATTAAATGCTACAGAATTCTTTGCGGGAGATAAGACTAGTTTGTTAAATACTTGAAGAAGGTCCCTGTCACAAACAAAAAAGTAACGTGGTGCCCCAAAGTACAAAAAAAAAATGTAATTTTGTATTTCAGATGCATTTTTTTCCTGCTGCTGAACTACAAGGTGTTCAAATACATAGATACATGCATTCGTCTTCTGATCACACAACTGATCTTTTTGCTTAGTCTCGGTAAAAGTAAGTTTCTATTGCTTTGTTTCCTCCTCTTTTTTAGGCTACAATGTCTAGTCCAAAAACACCTATCTTTGGTCAAAAATCTAGGCAAAATCTAATTCAGTAACTTGCGCGTATGCAGGTTTTTCAATCTACTTTTTTTATTGAATCTACTTGTTTTATTGACTCTCTAACCTTTCTAGATGTATTTTAATTTCTGGTTAACAAGAAAGGCATTGTTATTTGTTAGCTTTCTTCCACAGTTGTGTTTTTCTTACTATTTCCTCTTGTTAGGAATGCCTGGGGGGGATCGTGCCAGGAAGGCTTGATCCTGACTCCCGTAAAGGAGAAATGTTGAAGCAGGCTGTATCTGTCTTTTAGCAAGAACTTTAGCTTAATTTTTGGTTTAACTTTGGTTAAAAAGCTGTTATGATTAGAAGGTTGGCCCTTCTTTACAGCAGGAAATCAGAGTGCAAAAATAGGATTTTTTTACTGTTTAGCTGTTACTATTTAAAGGGGCAGGTGATGTAAGAGAAAATGGATGCACATCCCTCATGAATGAATAGAATTACCTGTTTTTAAAATCTAAGGTAATCTATATTTGCAGTTGGTGCATAATTAAGTTAAGAAGGCCCTCCAGTAGTTTAAAGAGACTGGTTTTATTTCTCTTAGTGTTGTTTTCCAGTAACTAAAAAAGTGGAGATCTTAAGAGACCTACGGTGACTGTGTGAAGACTTTTTGTCCATTTCTTCATTTATTTTTATGCAATGCCATATTTTTTCTTTATGGTGAACACATAAAAGTTACCAAGAAAAGTTAACATAAGCTGCACTTTTAAGACAGTGTAAAACAGTGTGAGCAATAGCTCTAGTAACTACTGTAGTTCAATGCTTGAAAACTGATACTCCAAAATATCAAGCTGCATATGTATTCCTTGGCTCTGAGAGAAACTGCAGTAAATGCTGCTTTTATGGAGAGTTTCTCTGACTGCCAACGGAAGAACTGTAACACATTTATAGGGAGTAAAAGTTGGAATGAAACATGCCAGAGTAGAACAGCAATTACTTCCTTTTTACCAATGGGAGAGAATTAATATAATAAATCATTAGGACAATTAGAGATATGTCTGAAAGGTGGCTTAGTTATTAGAAGTTATAATTTAATTAAATGATAAATTACAAATAATGACAATTTGTATATAATTCACCCCAACCCAAAATTTCCTTTAAGGAATATGTATTTTCTTCCTATTTAAGTAATGAAGAGGATAAACCAAAAAATCCTAGCTTCTTTTTTATTAATGTGTATCTGAAAGCAGAAATTTTATGAAGGCGAAATACAGCAATAGTAGCTCTTAAATGGAAAAAAATGACTGACCATTGTTTACTAGAAAGGGTAAAGCTCATTGTATTTGAAGGCTATCAGTAGATCAGAGTGTGGAATCCTTTGGGAAATAATTAATTTGATATTATATTCCAACTAATTACTGTACATATGAAATATGAAATTCACAGTATGTTTCAAAGCAGTCATGACCTTTCTTGGTAAGAAAGATCACCCATTGGATGCTTTTGATTATAAAGTCAAAATACATATCTCTATAGATGCTCATATATCCTGCCTCATTTTGTCATCTGAATGCTGTTCAAACCACCCGGGTAATATGACTGTGTTCTGAGACTGTCTGTGAAAGAGTTGAGACATTGTTAAAATGGAGAGTTCATTGTAGGGCCACTGAGACATTCAGGGAGCTGGAGCACCTGACAAAGGAGGAGACGCTAAGGGAACTGCATTTGTTTAGACTGGAGAAGGAAAGACAGAATGGTGGGCAACCTAACTAATAGCAGTCTTCTACTCCCTAAAGAGGGGTCACAGGAAGATGGAGCGAAACTCTTCCTCTGAGGTACACAGTGAAAGGACAGAAGCCAACAAGAGAATTTCTAATTAGATATGAAGAATGAGAAAGGCTAAGCACAGCAACAGACTGCCCAGAGTCTGTGCTGTTATCATACTTGCAGATTTTCAGTATCTGACTAGACAGGGCCCTGTGCAACCCCATCTAACTTCGAAATTAACATGCTGTAAGCAGGAGATTGAATAAGATGATCTCTAACGATCCCTTCCAAACAAAATTATTCTTTGATTGTAGTGTCTTCTAACTGAACTTTGTAAGATACAGAAAAATGTCTTGCCAGTGTGAGCATCGATGTTAGCTTAACAGGGAATGTAAAAAACTTTGCAACTGTATGTGAAATGAACATAAGAAACATCAGTTGTTTTGTCATTGTGCAGCTTTTTTTAAAAATACTTTCTGGATAAGGTGTGTTTCTTAAAGTATCTTCAGAAAAGCAGAATTATGTTTTCAGGTTCCCATTCTTGATTCTTACCTTTCCCTGCAAAATTGATAGGAATCTTACCAGTAAAGCTTTTTAGTTCTTCTTTCTAGTAAAGTTTTCTTAGTTTCTATCAGAGGTAGTAAATGGTGGATGCTAGCTCACAGATGGTTTCTCTTCTTCCACTATATTTTATCATCATAGAACTTTCTCAGTGGAAAAAACCCACCCATATCTGAATAAATATTATTCTGAAAAGCAAACATCATTCGTTACTCTTCTCTCTACCCTATGTGACTATAGACAGTACAGATATAAACTCTTCAATATTAGTAGGGTGACAGCTATTTTAAGGACTGGAACAAAGAATGGCAGTATGTTGCTGGCACACCTGAGGAAAAAATGCTGTGATATGTGAGAAAGTGGTTACAGAGTAGGCATTGTATGGCTGTTAAAGAAGCCACAACATAAATCATGAGAAGGATCTATATAGGCCTAGATTTCTAAGCCCACTTTGTCTCAGAATCATGGAGAAGAATTAAAAACCAATAAGAATCCTCTTCTTTTATTACAGAATACTTTGCCTATATTGCAGCCAGGAAGGCCAAAAACAGCCAGGCAGAGCTAGTAAGTGGCAGTGTTCCTTTTCTATTGAGAATAAATTTCAGGAGGGAAATAATTTTCTATCATGGTTCCTGAAGCAAAGGGATTTGAAGAAAACATCTGGATTCTGAGATAATTAAGAGAAAAAGCCTACACATGATGTGAAAGTGCTATGTTTCATCTATGCATTATATACTTTTAAAAATAATTCCTTTTTTATAGAAAACAGCTTGAAAAAGAGTTGGGTATAACACTGATTTTTTCTGGAGTTGTAAAGGAAGTTTACAGCCAAACTTTTGTCAGCTCCATGTACTATTTGCTGTGAAAGATAAGTAGCCAAATACTCTCTAGGGAGAACTATGGCATAATTGGCTTGCAAGACAGAAATTCTTACTAGATTGTAAGGGTTGCCAAATGCCTTGATATGTGCTAGACCTTTACTAGCAGAGATGTTGGAAGTTTGAGGGTCCTTCTACATAAAATCTATGTAGAAGTTGTCAATAAAAATAGAGTTCTTCCCAGCCTGTTGAGCCAAAAGCTAAAAAATGCAGGAGGTGTTTTTTTGCAGCTGTGTTTGACTGAATACTATTGAGAAGGTTCTGTGAAATTTCTTATGTATCTTCATACTCCTTGTGCATGTATGCCACTTCTAAATAAAGAAAACCACATTGTTAGTTATTGGTAAAAGATGGTGTTGCAGAAAAGATGTCTCCAGGTCTTAGAGTACAGATGAGAGAAAGCAAATTACCCAAGTCACATAGACTATAAGTTGCCTAGTGGATGGGTTTTTCAAGAATTATATACAGAATACAAATGTGTTGAAATGTGAAGAACTACATAGTTCCTGGAAAAAGACCTAATATATAAGGTACCCATTTGGTCTAGATCAGCCATTTTGTCTTTCACTGAAAGAACTTTTGAAGCTGGAGTTGAGAGAAAGATAAGGGTTGGCACAGAGCTCCCAAACTGGTAATTGCATTAGAATTTGTAGTCTGTATGAATTTTTAGAAGTTTCCTTACAGAGAAATTTCTCTCAACAGAAGTGAGAATCCTGCTCTTTCCTCTGTGGTAGAATATAGAAATTATAAACATGTTGATAAATTTAGAGGTGAGGGTGACTTCAGTATCCTACCAGAGTTTTATGCATTTTCTGGGAGGCTGCTGAGGACACAAATACTTGTTATAGTTTGGTTGCTTCTGTTAACTAGGTGTCCTACCTTTCAGTATACTTTAGACATTGACCTGGGCTCATCTTGGGACTTATTCCTATTTGTAGACATTTCAGTATTTACTAAGCTTCTTACATTGCTGATGCTCTGGGAGTCCAGTAACAGAGGTAATTAAAAAGACAGTCTATCTTATGACAATATCAATGACTTATCTTCATTACACTGCATAGTAGGAGGCCATGTCTGAACTGATCACAGATAGGTACTATACAATTGTTTTAAGGCTACAGAGACTCCCACTAGAGAGCATGTTCTTCTTAGTAAGTGCTTTTCTTAATAGATGATGCCAGTAGGCATCATGCTAGATGCTAGAGGCACTGTCCACAGGTGAATATGATTAGTAAAACTACCCAAGATCAGACAAACCTGTTAATTGAAAGTTGCTTTTTATGAACATAAAGACAGAGTACTGAACAGGCCCTATTCTAACCAGTGCTGTACTGACATTTTTGGGCTGACTGAAAAAGAGAAGTTTGATGAGGGATAGAAGGAAACATCCTATCAAACAAGGAAGTTTGATGAGCAGAATGATTCACTCCCTGTGTCCATTCAGGCCTTCAGAGTTGTATATTCATATGTAGGAAGTGTGCAGACATGAGCTACAGGAGCACAAATCACCTCTGCTACCAGAAGATCCTGGATATAGGTTTAGCTATTCAGAAAGGCGTGTGTAGTGCTTAAATGATTCCCTTGGAAGGAAAATGATAATTTAATTTAATTTTTCTTCCCTGTCCCCACATTAGAAAGAGTAATAATAAAATAAATCAAAACCGACATGGTAGTTTGTCAGGAAACAACACATCTCCATTTCACCAAATATTTTGCTGAGCACATAGTCAGTGCTGTAAGATGTTGAGAGCAGAATCCTTGTAAAAAGCAATGTCCTGGATTTCCAGTCAAATAAATGCACAATCAGCTTCTCCCTGACACAGCCTGAAATCAGAAAAAGAAAATTTAAGAAGAGACCCAAATACAGTATGCCAGCTTAAAACCTATTACGTGGGAGTAAGTCTTAGAAAAGAATAAAAGCCTAGTTTAAGATAAGATAAAACTTCCTTATCTGAGACAGGTCCTTGAAAAAGCAGTTGCAACAGCAGGAGAGATCCAGATCTCACTTCCCTTAAGGAGCCTGCCTGCAAATTGCTGTCCAAAGGAATGGGTTAAAAACAGTCTAGATTAGCTGAGATACTGGCAGCCTGGGCAAAACAAGCAAAAGGCTCTATTCAGTGGCTCCTGCCACAGAGGACTAAAAGTCTGAGGGCAAACGGAATTCCAAATGTTTCATGTTAGTAGAGCTGAAACAAATTGGCACACAAATCTTATGTTTTTGGTATTTTTTTAAAGACTTTTAATTATTAATGCTAGTTTTCTAGGGGGACAGAGAAAGTGCCGCTAAAAGCCTCACAATCATTCTTTTGTATGCAAAGCCAAAAATAAATTTTAAAACTTTCTTTGGCAGTCAAAATAAAAATTGCTTTAGGCTTTTGATGCCCTAGACATTTATTTTTGTATGTGCCATATGCTCCCTTAAAATTATTTGTTTTAAAAATGTTGTTTCACTTGGAAGAAACCCGGAACAGGAGGAGAATTGCCACCAGCTGGAATTCTATTATAGCTGTACAAGAAGCTGCAAACTATTATTTCACCTTCTTGGAGCTCACTGCTGGCGTATTTAATCAAGTTGTGTAGGTCTGCATGACTTCCCAGGCAGGGATGGCACCTTTAGCTGAGAGGATTGGGTGTGCACTTTGCTAGATAGACTCATGCTGATTCTAATTTTTCATATAGCTTCCTAAAACAGGGCAAGTATTTCACAAAAATGGGACCACTGTCCCAAAGAATTTACAGCCTGAGTTGACTCGGTATGACTCAGTATGTTACAGAAACAAGCAATAGGGAGAGAATAGGATGAGGAACTAATACAGTTATTATTGATAAAAGATGTGGTTCCTGTTGAGCTTCATTTTCCTGTTAAGCTTCTGAAAGCCACATTTAAAAGAGAAAACACAGAGTGCACTATTGAGTCATTTAGCACAGGGCTTGTAGAAGAAGGAATTTTCAGGATTGGTTTGAAGCAGAAATCACCAGTGTTGAGAGAGTAGGGTTTTGTGAAATTTTCACACACGAGGAACAATGAGGCAGTTACAGATTCCTGCTCATTAGCAACAGTACAAATTCACTCCTGATACAGGTTGGAGTAACTCAGCTGACTTTCATGGCACAATATGTGTAGGTAAGCCAATGTGGCTCAGTATTGCAACTACCATTATTAATAAAGAAAATAATTGCAGACTTTTTTTAATTGTAATGAATAATAGAATTATCAGCTCTTTAATCTCCTTATAGGTTAAACTTTCCCAAATGAGAACAGCAGTGGGTGTTTTATTCACTCCCTAGGCTCTATATAGAACTCACTGTAGGTTGCTGGTTTATAGTCTTAATCTTTTTCCCTGATTTCCTGCTTCCCTGCTCTCCCTCACTTGTGTAGACCACCAGACTACACCCACTATTATATTTAAGGGAATTTCTTGAGATGTGGTTTCTATAGTTTGTCTCTGCTTTTTCTCACTGTCAGCAAGCTCTTTTTTCTGCCATTGAGTTTCTGAATGGATTCCATAAACTCAGCTTCTTTCCTGATTGGTTGTTTTCTTCAGGATATGATGGCATGATAGCTCCTGATTAACTGCTGGGTCCGTCTTAAATTTAGGCCTCTCTTTAATTTACAAGAAGAGGTTTTTAAAAAATTTTCAGTGGTTTCTGATTGCAGCAGCCCATTAAATTACCTCTGTTCTTTCACAAAGGGAAACTTTTAAGTACAAAAAAATAATACTTTTCGTATTAATGGTTGTTATTTAATAAATTGTGATTTGAAATTATATATTTACAGTTTCTTAACTGAAATCCTCCTGTAGAAAGTAGGTCTTTGGAATTTCTTCTGCTAATTTGAATGGCACTGATGTGACAAGTTGGTGACACACTAGCTGGTTTATTTTGAGTTGTCTTAGGCCGAGGACTAAACAGCAAGAGAGAGACACTTTGGAATTGTAGTAATTTAAAAGGTTATTGAAACAGATTCTTTAGACTTCACTTTTGGATCCTAAGGAAGCTTTCCACTGTCATGACACAAGATATATTGAAAAGATGGAGGAATGAAAAGGTACCTTTCTCCCTTTACTATATTTTAATTTTTGTATCTTGATGTATACAGCTTAGTGAAGCTCTGGGTTCTGGTTCCAATATGCAACTGTGCAATGAAACTTGGTTTTCCATCAAATTTAAGAGCGTAGGTTTTTCTGTAATAGAGCCAGCCCACATACTGTCTTTGACAGTAACTAGTACCATGTATGATTGCATCAGACAGTTATGAAAGCTGGTTGCAAACTTTGTAATTTGCTCAATAGATGGTCAAATTATTTTTGATTGACTTATGCCCTTTATGACTGGCTGGGATAATTTCTAATCTATTAACTGTCTAGTCTTACTGGGACATCTCATGGTCCCCTCACAATTCTGAAATAAACAAGAGAACATCTCTGCTAAAGAAAAGCCAACAGACTTGTACGGGTCTTCCCCGCCCCCCCCCCCCCCCCCCCTTTGTTTCACTGTGGATGATTTATTCTTCATACATTTATAAGTGACCAATAATGTGCTACCAAAGCACAGCAAACTATTTATGACCTTTTACTAGGTAGAACTAAATATATAACCAGTTTGTACAAACATAGTTGTTTTGTACCCTGGCTTACTGCCAGCATACCCATTACTCCTGAGCCCCTTGTATGTGTCAAGACCTATTCCTGCAGGCATACTAACCATGCTTATACTTGAGTCCTCTGCTGTGCTCTCTGTTCCTTTCTCACCTGCTCTGGATTAATTAATTCCCTTTGCGTGGCAGTGAGAACAAATAGGAGAACGGAAAGGAAAGGGCAGCTCTGCTGAATTCTTTCTTAGCAAGAAGCATTTTCTTGAAATAAAAGTATTACTAAAATGGGCAGAGGAACCTTCCTTCATGTGCTAGGGGCAAGTACTATGTGGTTCTAAGGAAATTGAGATAGACAGAGGACATGGGGAGTGCTGTTGTGTAAGCAGATGAGAACTGAGATGAACAGGTTGCTGATCTGTATTTGGTTTGTTTTTCCATAGGGGAAGAGAGTTTATGATTGTAATGATAAAAGTTTGAAACATAGGGCATGCATACTAAAGGGCTGAATTAAGTTTCCTAAAGAATTTTAGTTTCTACATTTCTCAACTTCTCAGTGTTTGACTGTGCACCTTTAAGAATGCTTTTCTGACATAGCTTTTTCTGTAAAGTGCAGAAGTGCCACAACTGTATAGTGAAATACAATAGAATATACTTCTAGTAGGTTATTAATTGATACTGAAAGATCATGACTTAAAATGTCTTAAACCCTATTTGTGTAAAAAATAAAATTCTATGTTTTGGTTAAATGAGATTTGCATTCCTTTCCATAAGGATAGTTCTTAGTCTTTGTCTAGCTGGCCTTTCTGCTGTTTGCAGCTAGATGGGGTGAGCGCAACACTAAAATTCAGTCTGAGCACCGGTGCTGAATTACAAAATGCAGTGAACAGCTAATTTAAAAATCCAACAGTATATTTAATACATGGTTACACAGAAATGTTGTTTAGGTAAAAACATGTTATACTGTAATTTCTGGCAATTCAGTAAACAATGCAACTTAAATTTTGTTTTTATGACTACTAAATGGTTTTATGACTTCACTGCAGTCTTCATATTCGTCATGGCTTATACCTAAACTGTCAGATTGTGTTTCCTGGGCATTGTCTGTACCTATGTAATTGACTTGGAGGGTTATATATGGAATTTGAAGGGGGTGGGAAGAAAGGAGCATTGTTATTTCATAAAACAAATGAAGCGACTGAGGAAAAAGAGAACATTTCTTTTTCCTTAAATATTTATCCTTCAAGACCACTTCATGAAAGTAACCACTAGGTAGTCATCTGTCCTGCTGTTTCTCTGCCCACTTGTTAAGAAGTTTTTAACTGCATTTTTCTTTTTTCTTAAACCATGGACAGCTGAGCCCTCATTTATCTCCTCTGTCACTTAGTTTGTAAAAGCATGGCAAGGCTTTGAGAATAAAATGTTTTTTAATCACAAAACTTTGGCAGCTAAGGGAAAGAAAGAACTGGATGCTTAAAAAAATGTTAAATACATCCAGCTGAAATTTTTAACTTTGCAAAATTTAACAGATGCATAGACTTTATATCTAGAAGATACAGAGCCATAGACTTTATATCACTTATGCCCTGATAATTATATACGATCTACAATACTTCCTGTAGAATTTTATCCAGTGATTCCTTTGTCAATCCCAGCAACTTTGCTGCTGAACTAGCTACATATGGGGAGTTGAGAAATGGAAAGAGCACTTGACTAGCTCAAGGTCCTACGGGAATCTGTGGTAGAGCTGGCAGCTGAATCCAGATCTCCTGAGTCACAGGCCAATTTTGTACAAAACAATCCATTTTCTCTAGTTAGCACAATAAAGCACTGTCTTTTGTCAGTGAATGTTTTAGCTGCATAAAGAACATTGTCAAACCATGATAAACATCTATACTACTTCACTAGAGTCCAGTTCAGAAAAGTTGTGGAGTTGCAGAGTGCCACAGAACTGGTTCATCGTGTCATCTATACTGAGCTGGGCTCGGCTTTAGAAAACTCCTGTAGTTCCACCTCTGTGGAAGGTGCCTGTAGCAGTTTTACTCCATGTTTTTCTTCTTGCTATATAACAAGCAGTAAACCATTAACATTTTTTCTGGTTTCTTACATAGTACCTTACATCTTCAAAGTGTGCTATGAACATTCGTATGCCACATCAGCGCTCCGGTTACGTCAGTGTAATGGATGAAAGAGTATTATAGCATATTGCTTTACTTTTGGGGAGAATGAGGCATAAAAAGGTTAAGTAATCTGATTGTAGCAACCGTGGCCTAGTGACTTATGCATGGATCTGGGTGGCAAGAGACTTATATTTCAGTCAGAGTCTGTCTGTCTCATTATGTGATATTAATGAGTAATCAGTTGCCCTGTGTTTTTTTATTCCTAGGAGCAAAAGACTTATGCATGATGGTGCACAGTGCTTTGTCCTATGATCAGTCCAATGCACCATACTTCTAAATACCTAGCAAAGGAAGTTATATTCAAACAAAAGCTACACTGCTTTCTTAGGCAAGGTAAGAGGGTTGCTATATTGAATGCTACATAAACTGTTTTGCCAAGGGCACTATGTGTACCAAGAAAATGACCCATTTCTAGACCTCTGAATTTTTGAATGACTGTGTCCTGGCTTTGGTGGGGTTTAGAGCAGTAGTTAAATGTCAGTCTGGGTTTGCTGCAGTGCAGAATTTTTGGACCATATATTTCTCTTCTTGTTCTTGTTCTGATGAATCTGTGGAATAGACAATGATAAAGGACACACTAGTCTAGGAGAAAGCTGATGATAGAAGAGCTAGGACTGTTGATGTGACCTCAGCTCATACTTTCTTCACAATAATGCAGTTCTTTTCTGACTGCATAGACCTGCTTGCTCCCCAGTCTTTTGCTTCCTAAAAAAGCCAAAGGCCCATGCTTCCAAGGGAATTGGGTCCATTGTGCGTATTGTGTTTAAACACATGGTATATTCTGTTTTGGTGTTTCCAGAGATTTGGGTGGGACATCTGGATTCATTAACAGAGCATGGCTCTTTCTCCTCTATGTGTTGATGAAGCAGGAAACTAATTTCACTGAAAACTGGTAAAGGCAGCTTTCCTGTCACAAAAATGCGCTGCCATTGCCTTAGCCTGTTGTATACACAGTGCAGGATAGAGCGCCAGGCAGAGCTCAGTGACTGCCCTCTGCGTACCCTTTGTGTTACACAAGCCATGGTGTCTTGGTCATAAACAAGGTATAATGAACTCCACTTATATCCCTTTTTGGCATTAAAGGTGTTTTCTCACCTCTCTTGGATCTGAACAATGAAAAATTAATCAAGCCCCCAATCAACAAGAAATAGCAAAGATGTAACAACTGTTATTTCAAAAAAAACCTAAATGTGGCACCTACTGTATCTTATTTGCCTCTCAGTAGGCTGGGCAAGTGGCTTCCTACATTTCAAGAGGAGTGCTTGCAGGGAGGGAGGATTGCTCATGCCAGTAGCTCTCTCTGATGAAAAATGGAAAGCAATGATTATCTTCAAAAGTCCATGAAGGTTCAGTTAAGGTAAAATATGAGACATATGATCAAAGGACTAAAAAGTACACAAATCCCAAGTGAAGGTTTGATTCCATGACAAATACTCTGTTCAGCCTTTACCGAGAGACATAAGGGCACCAGAAAAACCATCCTGGATGATTGAGGATACCCATCCCATAGTTCACTTTAGGAGGATTAAGAGCACATCTGCTTCCTTTTGTCAAGGCACATATTTCCCAGGCTGTTGATGGATTAGGTTAGCATCAGTAAGATGCAGACTGCATGACATGTATCTTTTCATCATCTTGAAGCTTTTTTTTTCTTCTTTAAGAGTAGAAAGAACTCTGAAATGGAAAAAGTTGAACAAAGTATTTTCCCTCCGAAAGTTATGTTTATTTTTTTCCAGGAAAGTTCAAGAAAGGCTCATTATAATTTAGCTTCAAACAGTTTTTTCAGTCTATTTTACAGTATTGACAGTGAACTGGAAAGTTGATCATTGCTGAATTTCAGTGATTTTTACCTCCTAATTTGTAGTCCAAGGACCTATACCCTTATCTGGTAGAGACTCCCATTAGAGCTTTTAGTTTAAATGAAGCTCTGAAGTACCTCTGTGTCTGGATGAGGAATAAGGGGTTTCAGGCAGAACTAGGAGCCAGGAAATCTTAATCTTTCTCTGGTTTTAATTCTGTATATTTTTCATTAAGTCCCATGCGCTCACATGTAGGAAAAAAATGAGACTATTTTCTATCATTCTTCTTCTAACCATTTGTTTTAGGACAGCCACAGGGCTGCTCTAAACTTAACTGCTTCCTAATTAACCTTAAAAGACAATTTCAGTTGTGGTGATGAAGATAATGGATGAAACGGAGGGAGATAAAAGAGTAACTAAAGTTCACTGTTCACCCCCTATCCTGTCTCCCAGCCCCCGTTCTTCCCAGGCCTGGCAAAATGGAGGCAGAACCTGGCTCTTAACCTTTTTGTAGCCAGGAGCAAGTCAAACCCTTAATCTCTTTGTCTTTTTTTCCATTTGTAGGAAATAATCTCAAAGTAGTAAGTCTATCTCTGTGAATGAAAATGGAAAGTATGACTGTAACTAGAGACTACTATTATTAGCTAAATTGGTTTAGCTATAAAGGAATATTTTGTTTAGTAATTTAATCAACAATGGGATATTCACTAATCAGGTAGATATTGCAAAAACTTTTCAGAAAGCAGCAATCTTTTTTTAATGCATCATTATAAGAAGTACTGAAAAAAGTTGCTATATACATTTATGTAACATACTGTGATTACCCTTCTCAGAATCTTTTGGTTTTCATCTGCCTCTCATTTTTTGGCCTAGGTGTGACTGCTAGCCTAGAAAAAAAAAAGAATATGTGTTAACCAAGTATTTAGTTTTCTTTTCTTTTTAGGAGGAAAATACATTTCACAGAGACTATCCACTGAATTTATAGTGCATTGCCATGGTGATCACCATGGACAACTCAACAGTTATGAACTATTATGTTCCACAAAACGTTAAGAAAATGAAAAATTTCATGCTGCGGAGACACCTTACTTGTCAACCTGTGGTTCTGTTTAGCAAATGTTTCATTGTAATGAGAATCATTGAAGTAATTTTCTTTGAATATTTTTATCATCAAGGTTAAGAGCTCAGATTTGCTTTTACAGGACTGCTCTGCTTTTAGAGGGAACATGGGGCTTGGGACCACGTGAGGAAGAGGCAGTGGTGTGAGGCTGCAGCTGGGGAGCTGCTGCTTACCTGCAGGACACGGAGGGTGGGATCTCCCTTGACAGCAACTGCTCCCAGCTGTGTAGCATGCTCCACCCTCCCTCCCCATCCAGGACCCCATATGCCAAACACAATTTGTCGGCAGTCTAAACACATGTATCTGATGTTGGATCCTGGAGCTGGAGGGAAGCTGAGGAGCTGTTGTGTGGTCGCCTGAGACTGAAGCACCACACCAAGGAGAGCGGGACAGAGCCAGATGAATGTCTTGTGTGTGAAGTATGAGGCTTGACAAGTCTGGCATTATGCACTCCGATACTGCTTTTGACTGAGTTAGCTTTTGATCTGAGTTACACCATGATAAATCTATGTAACTCTACTGAAGTTTACTTAAGAAAATTAAGTATCAGAGTTTATTTTAGTAGAGTTACTCTGCATTTTACCAGGTGCAATTAAGATCAAAATCCTGTCTGAGTTATATTGTTGTCTTTAATTTTGAACAATTGAAATGTAAACAATGAATTCAGCAAACTTATGGAATGATGAAAGGACAAATTATCTTCTTACTTATATCTATGGAAAATGAATGTTTAGGATTTGACAGTGGTTCTGTGAAGGCAGAGTGTGGCCCTGGATATGTATTTTAAACAAGACTCAAACTGTGGTTGGGTGAGGCTCACCTCAAATGAATGCTTAACAAAATCTTTTCCTCTCTTGTAGTAACTGCTTTCCTCCTCCTATAACTGTCCATTTTTTTCCGTATTAATGATTAATAGCTTATGTTCCTGCTTTCCTACTAAAATGCTGAGTCTTCCACCTACTGTTTCCTTCTGTTTTATTCCTTTATAGTTGTTCCAGCTAAGCACCAACTATATGCAAAGCATCTAACTGTTTATGTGAAACATGTGGTTCTTATTTTGCACTGCTCCAGACGTGACGTGTATGTGCATAGGAAGGAAGATGAAGTAGTTAACAGTGTTAACAGAAAGCTAGATGTTTTAGAAGAAAACTGCTTGCTCAAGTGAACTAAAAAAAATATAATCTTTCCAATTAAAATATTCTCAAATCAAGGAAAAAAAAAAGGAGAATCTGGATTAATACTCCAAAAGGAAATATCTTTAGCATTGCAAATTGTTGCGTTATAGTCTGAAACTACAGCAAAGTTTCCAAAGTCTGGTTTAAATAAGGAAGATTCTTAAGGAATGCAAAATTTAAAGCTTAAAATATAGGGTTCCTTCCTTTTTTCTTTTTTCTTTTTCCTTTTTTCTTTTTCTCCTTTTCCTTTTTCTTTTCCTTTTCTCTTTTCTTTTTTTTCTACTTTTTCTTTTCCTTTTTCCTTTTTTATCTCTTTTTCTTTTACTTTTTCTTAATTCCTAGACAACTTCTGAGATTTTTTTTTTTAAAATCACCCTTCAAGACATGGAAGGTTTTGTCTCATTTTGCATATATTCAGGAGGTAGTAGTACTTTAAATCTTATATAACAAGGAAATAGCCCATGGAGACTCTAGTCCTTTTTACAAGCTGACTCTGGGAAACCTTTTTCTGCAATCTATATAGAAAATCAATTATGAGGAATACTGGAACATCAGGGGACTATTCTTAGCCTGACTTTACTATGGTTTACAGTGAGGATTTAGATGCTTGAGGGCTAGATGTTCAAGAACTTACATGGACATTGTGCACCTAGAAACTGGCTTTTCTGCACATAATTGTGTTTCTGAGCTCCCATGAAAGTGTTTAGACATACAGGTTAAAAAATCACCCTGCCTGCCATAGGAACATCATTTAAAGGGAAAGAAGAGCTATGTGTATGTGTGAGAGTTTAATGCTTGCACAGAGATGGAGTAAACTGGTTTTTGAGGAGAATGAAGTGGGGACTGGAGGTTGGGATGTACTACCATAAGTCACAGGCAGGACACAGTCCTCTCAGTCTCTGGTTTGGAGTGGTGCCTCCATCATCTTTATTTGCAGATCTCACAGGTGGTAGGACTGTGTGTGAATACTCTTGGGACTCTCTGGGCATGTTTCTATAGCAGGAAACCTTTGTGTTGCAGTGTATGTGGTTTAGGACAGGGGTTTGGATTCCACCTATTATTACAGCAGTTGCCATTCATTTCCAAACGGCCATAGCTTATGGTTTCCATGGTGTACAGAACTGCGTCTTGTTAAGCAGGGGCAAGGGGTGCAAACTCAATCTACAGTGCATATCAATTGTGACATCAGGGTTACTTCGCATCTCTCTGAATATGTTGCAGGGAATCAAGAGCAGAAGTTAGACAAAACTTGGAATAGATTTGCTGATTTCATTCTCTATCCAGTGAACAAATAGTTTCTTACTGTTTTGGTGTCTCTGTGCCCCTCTCTTTCTGATAATGTGTCTGTTCCATTTTTTGCCTTATTAAATACTTTGGGACAGGAACTTTATTCTGTGTTTGTACAGTATCTAGAACATGGGGTCCTGACCCTTAGCTGAGGCTGTGATGACTACTATGAAAATGCAGATAACGTTAAGAAGATAAAAATGTTTGTACCATATGGAACCAGACCCGGCTAGCACACACTCCTCATTCTGATGGCTGACAATTTTGACTATTTAGGGTAAATATGTAAGATACTGGGCAAGAGTAGCAAGATGTTTATTCTGATTTACCTTACTGGATTCTGGCACTCAGCAGTATAGGGACTTGTATAGCCAGAGGGTGCATCTAGGTCATTGTATGTAACAGACACTACCCCCCTGCAACCAATTCTTTCTCTAAAAAAAGGTAAAACTAGGTAAATACCACAGATAATATGAATATTAGTGTGGGTGAAAGTTAATACTATAGAGAGTGGAATAATGTGGACTAGCTGCTAATGCTGTTTAGAGATTTTAGGGAGTGGTACAGCACAGCTCAGAAACCATGAGCTAACTCCTTCCAAACACATTTTTGTTCCATGACCAGGTTGGGGAACCACACCTAAATTCTACTGTTAAAAAAAAATTGTAATTGTTTTATTCTTTTAAGTTTTAGTGGCTTTGAGCACAGCAGCAATCTATAGGTATTATTTCAAAGATAATCATATTCAAAAGAGCTATATTATCTTTCCTCTGCTTTAGCAAGCCCAGCATACATGTCATATCTCATTTTTCCTGTGCATAAGAAATGCAGTTTAAGTCCAGACGGACTACAGAATTGACATCTTTTTGTCACGTTCCTCATTGGTCACTCATTTTATATTCCCAGAAGAGTACATGAGCCTGTGTAATTATAAGACTGATGACTGTAGATGCATCAATGCAGTTTCCTATTAATAATGCTGGCGGGGTTTCACATAGATGTAGAAAGTCATCTTCTGACTAGCTGCTGGACCAAGACCTTATATACCTTAGAAAATAGTATGGCTTGTAACTATCTCATTCTTTGTTTTCACAACTTCTCTGTCACAAAAATTTATCATTTTCCTCACAGGGAGCTACACAGATGCTACATCTGATATTTTAAAGCAAAATAGTTTCTGCATAACCTGTTCCAAAGATATCTTAACAGATTTTAAGCTAAATAAATATCCTTACACTATTTTAGGACTTGTATATCTAAAGGAATAGCTGGGTATTCTTCAAACCTGAAGAGTGTAAAAGATGGGAAACATCAGTGGGAATAGAAACAAAGGCAAAATATTTCAGGCCAAAGGTAACAGCTGAGGAAAGTGCTGAAAACAGGGGCTTGGAAAGAAAACTCTGTCTTTACTGTAGAGTGACTGAAGCAATGCTATACAACTCTTCAGTGCTCTCCACCTAAGAATTGGCAGGCTACAATAAAGTTCAATTTCCACCTATCTCCCTAGGTGATAAGAAATTCATTCCAGGAATTACGTTTACTCCCAAAGTCCTTCCTCAAGGCTTGTCAAGCAGAATTCCCTTTGACTTGAAATGGCCATTTGCCTGAAAAAGAATGGCAGGGTACAGCTCATTAAGAAGGTCTTTTACATGGGGTAAGTATAAGAGGGAGATGTGTGTGAAGATTACCTTTCACATCATGTGGAAGGTTAGCACCCTCTGTGTTGAGAAGAAGCAAAAAAATCCACATAGTCAAGAACACTTACACAATCTGTTTTTCAAGCAGGAATTCAGTCTCAACATTGTGCGCAGAAAGTTATGTTTTCAAATTTAAATCATGGTACTTGTACATCAACTGCCTAGAAACAAATGTTTATCTTCTGTCTGAAAAATGCACGTTTTCCAGCTTAATTGCCTAACAGCTCTTTATTTATGTTGGATGTAAATTCATAAATGTCTTTTCAGGAATAAACTTGCCTGCAGATGGCTGCTATGTGTTTCTGGAAATATTTTTAAAAAATCTGTCTATTTAAACTAGCTTCAGTGGAAATCTTACAAATAAACAAAAGTTTCAGCTAATTCTTGCAAATATTCTGGAAAGAAAGCCCTGTCAGGCCAATAACATGGAGCTGTGCTATCATAGATTATGTTCCCACTGAAATTTTTTCGCTGCAAGTACTGGATGTGGTCTTTCATTTTGCTTATGAATGGGCAATGGCATATACACTTTCTCATGCACCCCCTACTTCACTATTTCTGGTAACATAAATAGTTCCTGAGTTGCTATTTTTTCAAAGCACACCTTGAAAAAAATCTTTGAACTTTGGTTGGTTTCACTTGGAAGTACTTTACATCATGTATTAAGCAATTCTCTCCATTACTTCAAAGTCTTCAAATACAGATGTCCCCACTTTCATAGCTGTAAAATCAGATGTCTAATATACTACGCTAAAGCAAAAAGAGACCTCATTAGTTGTTTTTAATTTTCTTAGGGCTAGAGAAAGAACCTAAATCTCTTTAGCCAAATTAAAATTCACCCATAGTGCACAGTACCACAGTGCACAGACACATCCTGATTTTCAGAGCAAATGGATCAGGTCACTTCAGATACAAAAGCACAAGCATGTTCTATTTGCATTACGAATTACTTCTTAGGTGGTTGATCATGTGTCCTTTACACAAGCTTTCCTGCATCCTTCTCAACCCTTTCAGTTCACACCTCATTTCTTAGATAACGTCTGCTAAGAAGACTCTGCCCATCATCATAGCATGTGGATCCTTGGAGGAGAGATGGCTGCATTTGCTGTTTGCAGTTTCTCATGGGTAGAATGTACCTTGGGGGTCAAGAAGTACTATTTTAGACAGCACAGTCAATCATTAAACACAGATGAGAGAGAAGGGATTATTGCAATTCATAACCTTCTCTTAGGCAACTGCAGGAGAGCTGTCTGCTCTGCTGGAAAAGCAAAGAATTCACAATATAAAATGTCTGTTAGGCCCATGTAAGGGAGAGAGTAGTGACTTAAGGCCAACCCATTGCTCAAGTCTCAGCTTTGAGGCACTTAATAGACTGATAGATGTGGTTAGGTGAGCAGAATATAGTCCACTTTGTGACACCACCCCATCCATATGCAGTTCATTGTTAATATATAGCTAAAACAGGAAACTTCTACGATCAGATAAAGAAAACTCTACAGTATGTGATTATGGCTTGGTCAGACGTGAGCGTCTGTATGAAAAATAATACCTCAGGTTGAATAACAAAGAACAGCTTGTATTTGAACTTGGCTGTGGTGAATTAAAATGAATTCCCCAAGTCCCTTTGCTCATGGTAGCTTTCAATTTTGTAGCATTTTTCAACCCTTTTACTCTTTCAGGGGCACGAGTGATTAATTTTATTGACTTAATCTCAACCTGATATTTTTACTGCAAACCCTTCCAATGTTCAGAGTATAATTATAGTTTAATGATTTAAATTTATAGATTCTCTTCCCCAGAAATAAAGGACTGTATTTCACTGTTATATTTTTAAAGATATTTTTCTGTTTCTCTTACAAAATGAGCAAATACATGGGGAAATTGGGAAAGTTTGTTTGTTAGTGACATATTAATCACTACAGGTCTCCACCATTGATTTTTTTTTGGCCCTCAATTTATAAATTTATAATGAAGTCTGCAAGCAATTTAGTCTTATCCTTGAGGAGGGTGGGTAGCGAAAGAATCAATAAAAGAGCTGAAGTTTAATACAGGAAGCAAAACTGTGTTTTGTGAGCTGCGGTATAGATCTGTATTGTGTATTCTGTGCACCAAACCAGTATTGATATTAATGAAAGTTCACTGTGTGTAATGAGGGGAGAATATTCACTGGAGATTTCCAGTACAGCTGAAGGATCCACAGCATTGACTTTGCCCTGAATATAGAGCTCTGAAAAATAAAAATATCTAAACTACCAGACACATTTAACATTAAATCTAGCTAGTTACAATGAAACAATTATAACACTGTTCAGATAGTGTAAGAAAGAAGTATTGCAAATTTAATGAAGGTCAAATTTTCAGAGATCTAGTGGGATCTCCATTCATAGATGCCTAAGTCACTTGCACGTGCTCTTCTGTCAGCTACCTTTCATGTTAACAAATAATAACTTTTAAACCCAGAACTCCTGTGCTCTGGTTGTGCCTGCTTTTTATTTTTATATAGGCTGAATGATGTTCATGCCATTTCTATCAGTTTTGCTCTCAACCACTAACATGAAATAGGGCACAAGCATTTTGCTTCACATAACTACACACTGAGTTGAGGCACATTTTGAAAACCTGGCCTATAGAGGTGTTATATTCCATAGATATAATAAAAATTGCTTGACATAATAACAACTAAGGCTAATCAAGATGATTAAAATAAATATTACTTTAGTGACTGATTTTTTTCACCTTTTCTTTGTCTTTGCTTTTACTGTGCCTTGGATATCCATAATGAAATATGAAGCTGAGAAAACATGGCAAGAAGCTAAAAGGGTTTTTCCACCCTTCTTTTTACCAGACTAATTACTTTTGGAACTACCTTTAGAACTAGAACTGCTTTTAGAACTACTTCATGCTACCTCCTCAGCAAGTTACTTTAAAGGCGTCTAGGAGGATGAGTATCCAAACTGCTCTTAAGTTTTCACTTATGTTCTAGTTACTACTGTTCTAATCAAGTAGTATTGCTACTTTAATTTGCTTAATTCAAAATTGCACTGGAATCTTGTTTCCTTTTGTAGAATATTGCTTCTGCTCCTGAATTTACATTTTGGGGTACATGTGGCTGGGTACATGCTCTGTAGCAGAACGGTCAGTAGAAACTTTGATAAGAGGCTAAAAGCAGCCTAATCCACCCCTTCTGTGAAGACAGAAAATTGTCCCATTCTTCATTGCAGCATGGTTGGATACTTGACAAATACTTGGCTCATTTTCCTTTCTACAGGAATCCTTCCTCTGTCATTCTTTAGGAGCCTAGGAAATGAAAAAATTTTTGCTCATGTAATTTGTGTCATGGAGTAACAGTTAATATTGGCAGATGTCTTCTTTTGATGGTATTCCTTAGGCAGATGCCCTGAATGAAAGAAGTAGCACTGGCAGAGGGGTTTTTGATTGTAGGACTACTGCTGCTTTGGGACTTTCTGCTGATACAAAAGTGGAGCATAGTTCCACTTCTAAGTGGATACTGTTACTAATGTGTAAACATATTTCAAATAAAGAATAACATATTTTTTGTAAACCTCACACGCACAAGACTTCTTTGTGGAACTTACTTTAAATTCTTTCTGATGGCCAATGCCAGCTCTTCGTAGTCAGCTGTGCACAGTCACTTAGTAAATAGATTTAATGTAACTATTTCTACTTAATTCACTGTCCTGTTCCCAAATCACTGTAGCAACATTTTTCACCCTTTTTCTTTCAAGAGAGTGGTATTCACAATAAAAAAGAAAGCAGGGGGCACCATCTGTCATTCCTGGATTGCGCAGATAGCGTATGAGACAGAATATGGACACTGGCTTCTAATCACTGCAAGCAAACTTTGCAGGTTTCATGCATAAGTTAACTTTCCAGGAAGTGAGAGTCAGATCTTAAAATTCTCAACCCACAGAAAATTCTCTGATCCAAAGGAAAGTCCTTCAGTTGGGTAAAATGAATCAAAAGGTTTGGGTTTTTGCAGGTCCTATTAAAATGATGGCCATAGTCCTGTATGTGGAACATACCACATGGCCGTGGCATGTGTTTTGAAGATTAGTAGAGAAACTATTAGCTTATAAATACTTACCTGTCTATTTGTCTTTAGAAAGAGCTCGTCAGGTTTCAGCAAGCATTGCTGGATGAACTTGTAAGGTCTTGTCCTGAATTCACTGGATTTTTTCTGAGCAGAACTGAGGCTTTGGTGAACTGGGGATGCAGAGAACCCCTGGTTAGCATGGCTGTTGGCTTTAAATCTGCATGAGCTCTAACCTGTAGATCATTCATTTGTGGTGTTGGTCATTCATAATAACTGAGGAGGGGGCAAACTTCTCAAGTTAGTTTCACCTATGGATCAAGGGGAGAGTAAGAAAGCTGACTCTGAAAGAAGAAATGGAAATAAAAAATAATAGTTTCAAGCTCCTGATTAATAGGTGAGCCCTTCTTTCACTTTTGGTTTTTGGAAGGAGGATCAGTCCTGGAATAACAGGCTTGTGCAAATTTTTACTTGGAAAATTGCAGCAGTTTCTTGTAAGTACAAAATGTGATTATCCTTCTGAAAATCCAACCCCATATCAAGACTATGATTTTAAATTTGGTAAAACCTAGCATTTGTTTGCAGCAAACACAATTTTTACAGTTTAAATACTCATTATGTAAGTTTGTGGAATGTTCAACTCCGTGCTTTTCACTTGCTCTATATCACTATGGAGCTGGGTAATAATAATTCTTGGAAATGCTCAGAGGTACTGAATATTCAAAGAAACAAAGTCAGCTACCAATAAAGATATGGAAAAATGCTTATTTATTTTATGGGCATTTTTTTAGAACCACTGCCTCCCACATACACATGTAGAGGTTCTGGTCAGCAAACATTTAACAGATTCTGTCTTTGGCAGGTACACTTTCAAACCATATTTCAGTCCTTGTATGTCCCCTTACACACCTTGAATCTGGATTTTTTTTTTTAAATTGTGTGCTTATACAGATATTTGGGCTTGATAAGAGTTCTAATTTCTCAGTTTCTACATATAATTGCTGTCTTGTGTTTGCAAAATTGAACAGCCAAACACTTGAGAACTAGAGCTGGATGATGAATTGAAAGTGTTTCAACCTTTAACCCTACATGTCTTTAAGTCCTGTCTACTTGCATAAAACTGACAAAACCACATTTTTATGGTTTGTTTTTTTGCAGCAGATCTAAAACAGCTTTTTAGAGGAAAAGGAAAGTAGATCGTATTCTGCTTCAATCAGTATCAAAGTAATGAGAGAATTTTAAATTACAGAAGCATCGTGTATTGTTGAAGAAAGTATAAGAAAGAGAAAATGCCTAGCTTCTTTTTGCAAACCGGAGCTGAGCAAAGAAGGCTGACAACTTTGGAAAAACAATATTCTCCTTTCCTATAATTACATGGCCCTGTATGAATTGGTTAGGAGGTCATTCAGTGTAGGAATTGCCACTCACTACATTCTGCTCTCAGCTTCCCAGCTTCAACCAAGAGATTAATCACATACACAAATGAATCCAGCCATCTCTGACAAAAGTGTAGGTTTTTTTAATCTAAGTTTCACATCAATTCTTTGCTATAAGACCATTTCCGCATGCCTTTTTTTACCTGCCACCTTGGCCCCTTATTGTGCTAGCTAGATTGACATCTGAACTGTATAAGTAAAGATAGAGTAGCAGGGATGTCCCACTGCATATTAGATAGAGAGGGATAACTTCTAGCAGGAGTGTATACAACTTACAATAACCCACAACTCAGACTGTCAGCTGTGATCTGTTCCTTTTTACATTTGTGAGACCCTGCCTTTTCTGCTTCTTGTAGTGTCAGCAATTCTGCTCATCTTTGATAAAAATAGCTAACTGTATCTGGAAAAAATCTTAATGCAGGAGAAACACTGTGTATACTGAACTAGAGCCACCTTCAAAGAAGGTTGAGATACCTCTCTGAAATTAATGTTGCAAGCAGTGTTTTGTAACTATATATTACAAAGAGTTTAAACTGCACTAGGGAGAAAGCGGCAAAAGAAGGAAAGCTGTAACAGGAAGAAATAACTATTCCTATGAAAATAAAGAAGACTAGATGTGTATAAAGTACTTTTTGTGCCAGAGCTAAACAGGCCCCTTAGGAAGATAATAAAGGCCTCTTGAACCTCAAAGGCTTCTTGCTGCTTTCATATGCATCTTCTTGTATAATACCTGTTTTGTTCAAATTAAAACTCATGCTCCTGTTGCCAATATAGAAATCCTTTCAAGCACATTGAAAGCATAGCTCTTGGGACCAGAAGTGGGGTAAAACATTCTGAAGAAATATATTTTCCAAAGTGAATCTGTCATTTCTTTAACCTCATCCCACAAACACAAACCATAACAAGAATTTTGATAAACATGTTTATCTTCAGAAGAATATAAGATCTGAATAAAGTGTTTCTTGCTTTATGGCTCAGAATGAGTGGACTTGTAGTGTAATTGCAGATGATAGGGAATATTTGTGCTGAAATACATTAGCTTGTTTAACAGTTATGATAAGACTACAATATAAAGCATGTCTACACTGGAAGATCTGTTTGAATAATGATTAAATTGTGAAATTAATCATAGCCAGTCTGAACAAATGAATCCAACAAAAAATAGTGCATCAGGATAGTATAATGTAAATGGAGACCAACTATTTAAGTAATTGAGTGCCAGCTGATGCTTTTGTTACAGGGGTTAGGGATAGATCTCAGATTTCATTAATTTTTTTCTGTAGTATTATTAATTTTAAAATCTGTATCAGACTATATGATAATAATTGAAAGGCATCTTCTACTGTTTGAAGAGCCCTTATGAAAATGAAGATGGCATAGTTTCCCTAGGAGAGTGTCATGATCCCATAAAGAGAGAAATAAAGATCTGAGCAATGTGTCTGAAAACTTTTCAGCACTGCAGGATTATGTCTGGAGGAAGAAAACATAGTACCAAACCAGTGACAAACCTGGTGATGACATGAGCACTGGAAGTCATGTGGGATCATATATTTTGTCCAGACTGAGGTGCTTTCTGGCACCAAACTTATGGTAAAGGACATTGTGTATTAAAAATATTTTTGTATTCAGATGTTTTACTATAAATGAGAAGTAAGGAAAAAACAACAGTAGAACTGAAAATTATTCTAAACTACAGAGACTGTGATTTAGGGAGAATGAAAAAGTATGGCATTTGTAAGATGATTCTCAGAAGTGGAATGTCAGCCAAAGTAAGGATTTATCTGGAAGTGGTAGGAAGGGCGAAGAACTGAAGAGATGATCCCACATTCCAGAAGTGCACATAATTCCACCATGGTGCAATTTGACAGTACAAATATGTGGTGGTGAAATACTTTGGGTAAAGATAAAAGGAATAGCAACCAAAAAGAGAAATAATAATGACCATCTGTTACACATCAGAAGATCTGGAAAAGAGTGGGAAAAAAGAATTCCTGGAGCTGTTCTTTATGCTGTGGGACACTGCTCCTGAGGAATGTTTACAACTCATATATTTGCTAGTTAGCAAACCCAACAAGCCTGCACTGCTGAAGAGGTCTGTAAAATATGCAGAAAGCAAATTTTGGAAGCAGTGCTTAATTGTGCCTATAAAGTAAAGGCCTACTGTGAGGGATTGATGAAGCATCATTCTCTTCAGCAAAACCCCACATGTTTTAGATATAGTCACTGTGATGAATTCCACCCATTTGGATTCCTACTCATTTTTGATGACTTGGCAGTCAATTTAGGAGGGAAGTGTGGTATGAAGAGATAAACATTTATCAAGTCTTTGTTCTTGCCAAGGCAGGCCTTAACTGAACTGTTCCTTGAAAGGCTCAAATCACCTGAGCCTGTGAGACTTTACAAATTGATAAAGTTCAATGCAAGTTTGGGCTTTGTTGTATCACTGTGGACATTTGACAGCCCTGGAATGGTACACACAAGTTAGGGCACTGCACAGCTGGAAAGGTGAACTGTAAATAGAATGAGAGAGTGCTGATTTCCCAAATATACCCTTGAAAGCGCTATTTTGCTTGAGTTCTAGAAACTGCTGAACCAGAAGTTTGAATTCTGTTTTTGTAAAATAGAGATTACCGTTTGTTGCTTTATATTAATTTCAGAGTTACCAGAAATCTAAATGCAAGATGTGAATTTTTCTCTGTCTACTGCATGAGTTCTCAAGCTGATTTGTATGATGACAAGCTGGCATCAGGTGAGAAGTGTTCACTGACAGAAAGAGAAACACACTGTTATTTCTAAGGGAAGTTAAGGTGAGAGCACAGATATATTCTTTTTGGTTGTTTGTTTTTACAAAACTCCAAGCCAGTCTGGTCAAGTTCTTCAGCCACACTAGGGTCTCCGTTTCCTGCCCAGAGAAAATTTAGCCCCACAAGGTATATGCTTCATTCCTGACCTAGATTAGAACCTTCTGGCTATGGAGTTTGGTCAAAAATACAGAAAACTGTGTGCTTTGGTAAAGACAGTAATAGCACATTCAAGATACACTCAGAATTTGGTTCTCATTAATTTTTAAGTCTTGGCTTAACAGAATTGAATAATGAAGTTACTTACAAAAGAATCCCAGAGAAGGCATATTGTTCAGTCCTTCTTCAGTGCTAACCATACTGGAGTCCTGGTTCAAGAATCTGCTGTAAGGCAAACAATGATTTACAACAAGAAACAGCTTGGTAAGGGCCTAGCATTGTGCTTCTTGTGATTGGCTGCTGTGACTAGGTGTTGTAGTCATAAAATTCATAATCAGGATGAAACTAAGCTGGAACAGTAATGAAAAAATGGTGGTGTATAAAAAAATGCGAAAGGACATTTTTTCCTCTCATAGTTTGAGAAAACTCTGAGCAGTGCAACTGTTTCCAGGGTTTTCTGAAATACAAAATTCTATAAGTAAAACAAAGGCATTTTTCTAAGGTAAATTAATACAGTGTTGAAACTAACATTTTCCCAGTTAATTCATATTTCTTACAAAATCAAAGCATGCTCTTTTAAAAGACTGTGTTCAAGGAGGAATTAATTCTTAAACATACTCGAGGTGTCTTCAAGGTTATTTATGTGGGAAGAAAGCTCTCAGTGGCAGAGTCAGGCTGTAATAACAACTACAAATACTTTTCAGTAAAACAGGAGGACAGGAACTTCGCATGTGCAATATTGCACACAATGCTCATAAACGTTATGGTAAGGGGGTTTGTTCCTATTACAGATTTGTTTGAAATTCTCCTATAAATTACACTAAGCAGCAATATTGGTTTGGATCACAAATCCCTCTCAGCCACTGCCTTATCACAGATTCCTCAAAAGCACTAACCTACATGACCTTTGTATGAGTCTTAGATGACTCCAATTATTCTGCTGTGAGTTCTGATTCTTTTACACAGCCTGCCCTTAACTTTAAAAAATTGGAGAGGGAGGAGGTCTGGGGGGAATGAAAGCCATACCACATGGCCTGGCCACACTTTGTACCCTATGAGACAGGCCATCGAAATCTTGGAGAGGTAGAGGGAGGGAATTTATCTCCCAAATCTGAAGATATCAAGAGGAACTGAGTTCCACCACACTGGGGTCAGCTGCGCAGAAGCACTGTATTTTGACACTGTCAACTTGAAAAGTGACACAGGAGCAGAGATAAATGAGAAACAGAAAGTAGGTTACGAAAGGGAACAAAAATGTGGACCAGGTTATGCAAGAACAGAGGGGTCAAGGCTTGAACAACCTTGAAAGTTATCGGTAAAATCCTGAACTCAAATCTCAATTTCAGAGGAAACCAATATCGTGGCGTGAACAAGGGGGCAGCATGGTAACAGCAGGGGCAGCAGCAGTGGGATGAAGGTGAGGTAGGATGCTTTGATAAAAATGTGTAGCTGATGCAAGCCCTCAAATCAATGCTACTTCTATGCTGAAATTTGAGGCCAAGTCTAGGTCCCACTGAATTTTCTAGCAAAATTTCCATCCAGTTAGGAGCTACTTTAGCTCCTAAGTTTGAAGTTAGATACCAGTTTGCTATAAATCTTGCACTTCTGTGTATATCACTTAAAGATTTAGCTTCAGGATTCTTTTAGAAGGGTGTCTGTGTTTTCTACCTCTCAAAATGCTGCAAATATAAAAATGTGCTCTGTTCTACGTCATGTGTTAATCTGTGGCCAAAGATACCACAGGGCAATGGATGATCATGAACTAAGGTTTTAGCTGGAGTTGAGAGGAGAATAAGTTTGCCTGTTCCGTGAAAATTTTCACTATTTCAAAGAGTCTTCCTATCTGAAAGCAGAATGGAAAATCAAAACGCATTTTTGCAAACAGAAACAATAACTCAATGGGTAATCATAGTGCAGTAGCTGAAATATTGCAATATGTTCACCATGCTTTCTTTCCATTCTGATTCTTATAGATTTTATGGTTGGGTTTTTTTAAATACTTTAACTCTAAATGAACTCCAATTTTGAAATGAAAAAATATATTGAAAAAAATGCCATAAGGTGTTTTGACAGTTTCAAAATGTTCTTCTAAGGTTTTCTTTAAAAAGGAAAATCACTGAAACGTACTATTCTATAGATAGATCAGCATTTCCTGTTGAAAGATTTTATGCTAAAAATATTTTCTCTTGCTCTTGACTTTTAGCCAAAACTCAGACCTTAAAACAAATGACAGAATTTGGGATTGCCTTTGACCTACAATGGAAAACACCTTCCTTCACCATCAAGCTGTTATCCTCTTACATAAGAGCTACTCATTTGTGTGTGAGTGGAAGGCAAGTTGCACAGCCACATGTGCCACATGTTGACAACACCTTTTTCCTACACCAGTATATATTAGTCTTGCTTTTGATGGAAGGCAGGATTAGTCATTTCTATGGCTAAGCTACATAGAAGCCATAGCTCTCAGACATAATGCCAGTACCTGTCATTGTCTGACCTCTATATGGCAAGTGGATTCTGACCACCTTAGACTCACTCCCCAAAATGTTTAGATTAGCAAGTGCCTCATTCTAGCTTGCACAGCCAGGTTTCTTTCCTGTGAAATCCTCAATGAGGAGGGAAATGCCTTTGGCTTTGAGTGGTGGGAAGCACTCTTGTCTAAGTAAATATGTATAGACGTCGCATATTTGAATCTGCTTTTTGTTATTCCTTTTTGCTTTATTTATCAACCCCTGCTTCAAACAAAGGATTCTGATTTCACTAATGTTTAACTTAAATATGGCAACTTCAAAGTTAGGTTCAGCAGTATCTAATCTATACTTTTACCCCATTTTAAATCATAAATTGAGCTTGCTTGAGACGGGGAATGTTTATACTGACTTGTCATATTTTGTAAATAAAACAAATGGGGCCAGATTGTGGTTCAGAGTTCACAGATGCTTTGCGGAAGGTGAAGAAGATAAAAAGAAGAGTTTTGCCTGAGTAGCAAAGACAGTCATTGTCAGTAATCTCCCCAAAGGAGGAAGAGGGTAAGGGTAACAAGGACAGTGCACTGGGTGTGTGCTCCGCAAATCCTCCCTGGATGTTTCACTGCAGGTTGCCCTGTCCTCATGCTCTCTGCAGTGGCTGTATGTAAATAGCTGTGACGTGATGGAAATAAATTCTATGAAGTCAAGATTACCATCATCTCAACCATAATTAGACATTAAGAAATAGATAATGATTTTTGAGTGATATTTTATTGCATCCCTTTTTTTCCTGTGTTAATTTAAGACAGTAATACAGATGGGAAAGTACCATAGTTGATTTGGTTAATGGGGTGACCATCCTTACCCTTTTTGCTAAAGAGTTTAAAAATTCTTTTTCAAACACATGAGACAGTGTGCAGGGAATAATAGATGATCCAGCTATAAAAGCAGAAAAAAAAAATTAGTTGTTTAAACCCATATTCACAGTGGGCGGCTAGGTGGATTCTTGCTGCAGAGTATTTTTAAATGGGACATCTCAGAAGACGTGTGATATACTGAATTGTTGGTAGAAGGGTAAAAGAGGTCTTTGAAGAAAATGGATAATGATAGTTCGAAATAGTTTTGGTTGTTTGTTTGTTTTTTTTTTTTTTTTTTTAAACTAGAAATAATAACAGATCAGCCAGAGCATGTGGTGCTCACTTAAGAGTTATATAGGAAGTTAGCTATGAAAAGACAGAACTGTAAATTGTGGCATATGGTCTTCTAAAGTTTCTGCCTTGCTTATGAAAAGAAAATGACACAATTTGAAAAAAAATACTTAATGGAGGAGTTGAAGATATATAAATTTTAGTAAATCTGACATCTGCATTTAGCAAATTAGTAGTAGTTATAATGAAGTATAGAACCAATGAACGTATATAAATATGGTTGTTATAATAAACAACAGAATCAATGAACATACTTACATGTGAATTACTGGGTAGGACACAAGCATTGTGTTTACATGGGGAATTATTCTTAAAAATGTGTATTTCTTTGAAGGAATCAATCAGCAATAATGGGAAAATCTTGTTGATATGTTCTACCGGGTTTTCCAGAAGGATTTTGAGGAGGTTTTCTTCAAATGCTCTTAAGGAAATTAAGTGCTATGGCACAAATTGAAGCGTCCTAGCATGTTTAAATAGTAAGTTTGGAGGTAGAAAAGAAACCAAAAGGGGAACTGGTTGGCTTTCCTGATTGATGCACCAGTGGAAACCCACAGAGACTAGTGCTGAGCTCTGTGCTTTCCAACACATATAGGTCTGGTTAAGGGAGTCAACAAAATGAGGTGACACAGCTTTTTTAAACAGAACTAGCAATTCAGGGTAGTTTTAGAGGGATCTTAAGGTGCAGATTAGAGGAATCTTAAGGTGCAGATTAGTTGATAAAATGGCAGATATACTACAGTGTTGGAAGATGTAAACTGATGAAGCTGGGGTTGACTCTGGAACTGGCAGTTGGAATTATTAAGAGAGGGCTAGAAAACAAAATAGAAAGGATCAATATAGCACAGCATAAGTCTGTGAGGTGGACATATCTTGAAGACTGCATGCAGTCCTGTCCCCTACATCTCAAAAAGGATAAAGCAGAACCAGAAAAGGGTGACAGGGTGCTCCAAGTTATGAAATAAGCTTCCAGATGAGGATTGACTACATAAACTTGGTATCCTGAGTAGGAAAAGAGATGCCTGAGGGAGGGGAGAATAGAAATCTGTAAATCATGAGTAGCACTGGGAGGTAGCACATATAGGGGCAAGGAGTAGCAGGTTTGACAAACAGAAGCAGAGCTTTTTCGCGGAAAGGGTAGTTCAGTTTTTGATGGCATTAGCACAGGAGTCTGAGGATGCCAGAAGTTTACATGGCTTCAAAAGGGATTAGATAAATCCACAGAAGAAGAATCCATTACAGGCTGTAAAACACAAAGATGCCATTTCCGGCTCAGAAAATCTTGGAGCTCATAGAGTGCTAGAAGCTAGGGGAGCATTACTGCATGTTTGTCTTCATTGCATTCTTCCCGAGCCTCTCTTGGCCACTGCTAGAGGCAGGATGCTGAACCACATGGTCCTGACTTATGATCATCCTTTTGTCTCTATGCCTGATTTCCCTCTGCCATAGCTTGGAAACTCATGTTTACTTTTTCAAAGTAAACTTCTCTTTAGTGTTTAATAGTGGCCCATTGTAAAAAGAAAAGATTTTTAAATGAAAGCAAAAATCACTGTAGATTATCTTGATCCTAAAAAATAAATCCTCTATTTTTTCAAAACCCTGAAATGTCTCTTTTGATTAAAACTAAACTGATTATGTTTTCTTTCCTTTTTCTTTAGTGACTAAACCAAAAAAATTACTGTTTGTCTAGCTCTGTTTTGGGTTATATTATGGAAGTTCTACAAAGTGGTTCACACTAAATTGAATGCATTCATAACAAATTATAGCTGCATTTTCCAGCAAGAGTAAATACCGTATTTATCTTTGTTTGCACATAATGGTAACTACCCCATGAAAATCAATAAGGGAGGATAGAAAGGAGAAGTTAAAAAATTTAAACTTGCACAGGCATTGAAACTTCTTGTTTTAAGTGCTTAATGCTGATTAATGCAGATGCCACATTTTCCCTTTCTTCTCCATGATTGTTTTGACTTCCTCAGCTTAAGGAAAATATTCAGAAGAAAACAGTTTCTCTCCCCCCCCCCCCCCCTTTCTTTTTTCTTCTTTTTTGACTGGCTATGGCTTCCCTCATTCTTCTTTTTTTTTTTTTGAGTCCTTCAGTGCTGATAAATGCTTTTAAACTACAATTTATTTTATGGAAACAAACTTTTTCATGGAAAATTTGCTTTGTTGATTCCTTTTAAAAAAAGGCAGTTTATTTCAACAGAGGAATAACTGACTTTTTGTGTAATCATTCAGTTCAGTGGGTGCTTGCCAACAGGACCGCACAAATGAAACACTGTCTCTAATCTCACTTGGCCATGCAGAGGAGTGAGCTCCCCACTTGCAAGTTGATTTGAGGGAGAGCTGTGAGAGAAGGCAGCTCCCCTGTGAAAGAGTGAATCCCCATGAGCCAGAGCTGTCATCCCTTTTCTCCTAGCTAGACACCTGGGAGGTATGTGAGGTGGTGTAAGCCCAAAGCATCAGTCCCGCAGACATTATTAGCAAGGACTTTCTCTCCCCCATGCAGTGCATGGCACTTCTGGCTAAGCTGAGTCCCCTTTTCCACTTTCCTCTGGAGCAGCAGATGTCAGTCACTGCTGTAAGCTGGATACTGCACTGGTTTACTGCTGGTATCTTGCTATTGCTAATTAGAGATGGTTTTCACTCACAGGAACCCCCTTGGGTAGTATATAAAATAGGTCAAACACCATCCTTTCACCCCAAGACCAAATGGTGTTGCACACATTGCACCCACTCCCTTCCTGCTCAAAACAGCGTGGTTTCACTCCTGCCATCCAGTCTCTAGCCCACTATCCCTCGGGTCATGCCCAGGCCAGGAGAGTGTTTTGCACCCTCTCTGTGGGCAGAGCAGCGCTTCAGCCCGTAGCCTGTTCATTTACATTCATAGTTGTGATTAGAGCTACAGAGAGGGCTGGTCCCTTGGCCTCTGCTATGCCATGCATAGGAATACAGCAGCATGTATTTTCCTTGTAGTAAAAGCTGGAGGTATTTGCCCAGATCACCAGTACCTAAAACCTTTGCTATTACTAATTGCCACTTTATTGTACCAACAGAATGACAGCTGCCTCCCAAAGGAAAGTGTACACGTATCTGTTCCAAGCAATTTATAATTAAAAGGTCCCAATCCTATGCTGCTTTCTGTGTTGTGTGTAGTCTATATTTGCATTAGGTCTTCACCCAGATTTAGCTTTAGACCTTATCAACCGTTGTCAGGGTGCTGATGGTCCCTGTAAAGGCAGCATGGATTCTAGAGAGAGATTTGGAGAGCTTGGTTTCATATGAGGCTTCTGAATCACCATTATAGTTTACGCCAGAAAGTTCACTCTTAGTTTTAGGCTCATTCATAACTGCTCCAAAATACATATTGCCATCATCTACTTTGACACTTCTTGCTCTTTATAGTATTTGCATTTTTAATTGCTTCATTGTTGATCATTGTGATTTCCCTTTCAGCCCTTACTGAAGTTCAGAATTTTCACTTTTCTTTTTCTCCCCTTTTCAGTGGTGAGGATTCTCTTCAACCAAACACCCACACCTATTTTAATTTATGATGCTTTCCTGATATCCTTTTTTAAAAGGTATGGCTTATTGCTGGAGTGGAAAAATCTTGCAGGTTTTATTCCCTTGAGTTTTTACCCAGTTATCTAGTTGATGTCAGTGCAACTGACTGAATGAGGAAGAGCCATCCACATGAAATGTCTGCGTGGTCAAGACTTTAGTTGCTATGACTCAGAGATATTAAAGTCTGCAATAGGAAAGACATTTTCCTTTCAGAACACTTTTCTTATCCCAAGGTGGCAAATAGTAATTTTCTGTTACTGGGCTATATTAATTTCTGGTGTAATCTCATAAAATATAGTAAAATGACACCAAGAAGGATTGTAAAGCCCCAACTTGAAATTTCAGTTCTGCTTCTCAGAGCTATAAATTGCAGTGGTCTGGCATAAGCATCTATGGAAACACTAATTGCTTAAAACTAAATGTATATTGTTGTGTTCAAGGAGGTCACACAGCTCTACTTTTTTGTGATTATTTACCTTAAACATCCAAGCAGAAAAAGCAGACCATGCCATATACCTGGAAATACTTAAATGACCACAGCAATGAATGATTTAGTGCAGATTACCTGAAAGATATTTTCACATTTTGCACAAAACACTGCCATGTTGTCTGAAAGTTCTGGGACATGTCTGTGAACAACTGCAAAGCAGTCCATGTCAGAAGCATAGGAAAGTAATGGCAATCTGGAATAACAAACTCTAATTTTCAGTTTGTGAAGGATGATTTCTGTGCATTATGGGTTATTATGCTATTATGTATAGTATAGTTAAGCTTAGAGGCTTTAGTGAATTTGGCACCTCATTAAGCAAGGCACAGTAGAAACACATAGTGAGCAACAATCTTTTCTGAAAATGTTACTTACAGTCTGCAAGACAAGAGTGAAAGAGAAGCATAGAAAAATGAAGCCCTTGGAGACTGCGGTGTAGATCAGTGGCTGAGTCCAGGACATAAACTGAGTTTCCAAACTCTTAATTGATCTCTTCTTATTTGGATCCCACTGCCATAGTAATGAGGTTAAATCTAAGAATTGGGAACCAAAACCTTAATTTTTCTGTAATAGTAACAATCAATAACATGTGGTGGTCATAATTGCAAATAAATTAGTTTAACTTCGGAACTTTCTGTATAAAACTGATGGATTTTGCCACTTTTAATCCCACCATAAGCATTCCTTGTTCGTTACGCACAAAGTTGTTGCCAGCTACATGGAGAGCACAGGGAAACTTATACAGGGAAAGCTGAAGAAATTTCCACAACTGTTCCACTATGGGGCTGGCATTGTCATTTTTCTCTGGGTTCAGTGACATACTAAGGGATTCAGTCACAACATAAAGTAATTGAAAACATTCCCAGGACATCTGAAAAAAAGTGGCCATGCTCTCATCTCACTAAAATATCATTCCCTTGCAAGGAGTAGTGCAGTAAAAACAGTGTCACATTACTTTAACAGAAGCATTTAACATTTTTACTGACAGAATCTAAAGCATGTGGTTATGGAGTGTGAAATCCTCATTAAAATTCCTTGAGGAAAATCAGTTGAATAAATATCCAGTAATTGTCACAGTGCCCTCATTGATGTAGTTTTACAATACAAAAATTCTCTCCATTGATCAGTGATATCCTCATATCATATAAAGAGCTCAGAATCTTGTTCAGGAATTTACTACCCATCAGGGGCAATTCTGATATTTGTAAGTCAAAGGTGTAGAAATATGTTGCAATAATTGTGGGCTGAGTCATACTGGTGCATTCATGGAGCTTCTCTGTGCTGCTTCTCTGGAGCAGTGGCAGTTGCCTCTGCCTGCACACCTCTCCCACTTTCCTCGTTGCCTGGTGCATATGGAGAATATGGAAAAGGCAAGTGGGATTCCCAAATGAGCTGGTGAATCAGAAGTGGGAAACAACACCAGTCCAACCCACCATGCTCCTTTGGGCTTCTCCCTTTGCTCAACTCCTTAGAGAGCATTTCTGTAAACCAGAGTGTGCTATAGGACCATGCAGCCTGGGAGAGAAGGGATGGGACACTAAACTGATACACAAGGGGTGTGCCTTCCTTATAAATGATCTTGGAATAGCTGAAGGTTTTAGGGAGAACTTCAGTATCTTGAAGTTAGTCCTAGAGTTACTTCAAAAGTGGGAGGGAATGGCCAAACTCTGCCCCTGGGTTGAAGGGTATTGGAGAAATTTAGAGAAATAGGGTGTGTGTGTGGTTGTGTATATGTGTCCAGCATCTCTTCCAAGTATTAACTTTAATAAGCAGTAGTACTATCTTTACCTTGTCCTGTCACTATTTTAAAGTGCCTGGCAGTTCAAATGGACTGGATATGTGGGGTATTGAATGTATCTTAAAAGAGCTACTGGCTTTCCTAATGGCAAATGATTCTTATTTTGGTTAAACTGGAAAATATTTAAATCTTTCTTACCTCCAAGGTGTTATGAAAATGTCTCTGCATGTTGCAGAGTTAAGAGTTTGTAGCTGTATGACTCCAATAACACATGAGGCTTTCAAAAGAAAATTCACAAAGGCCTAATTTTAAAACATTTTTGCTGCCAAAGTTATTAAATCATAGAATCATAGAATATCTCAAGTTGGAAGGGACCCATAAGGATCATTGAGTCCAACTCAACCTTAGGACTACCTAAAACTAAACCATATGACTACGAGCATTGTTCAGATGCTCCTTGGACTCTGACAGGCTTGGTGCCTTGACCACTTCCCTGAGGAGCCTGTTCCAGGGACAGACCACCCTCTCAGTGAAGAACATTTTCCTAATGTCCAACCTGAACTTGCCCTGATGCAGCTTCATTGCAAGGAAGCATAAAAAAATCAGATAGTCTATGAAAAGTGAATGTGTTAAAATTGGAGGTCTAACCCCATTGCTAGCATGTGAAATACAGAGATTCTTGTCTTAAGATGCAAACTTGCACTGAACTTTAACTGAGTAGCAAGACTGTGCCTTTAGTCCAGGCTGGACTGCTCCAGAAAGTTCAGCAGTGGAGATACTGTGATGTGCCAAAGAAACCGGTCCAAGTAATCGACTGTATGGTTATTGTGAAATCATACGCAAAATGATCTAGTTAAACCCATGTGAGAATAGATAAAAATGTTCAATACTAAGCTGGTATATTTTTCTTCACACTTTAACCAGAAGGTGGCATTATATCATGTCTTTTGCAGGCAAACCATCTTTTTTTTATTTTTATTTTTTTCTTTATAAGAAGACTGGCATTTTACAAACAACACTAACTCAGGTTTTTCTTTTTTGTTGTTTTTGCGGGGGTTTATTTGTTTTTCTCTCTGTGTCCTCTTTGCTGGCAGACTGATACTCATATTATTTTTTTACTATCCAGGTATATTTCTGGTCAAAACAATTTGAAGAACTTTATCTAGGATACTACCTGTACATACTCTGTTGTGAAATGTTATTTCAGTTCACAGCTATGTTTGAAATAGTTTATAATGATGCCAAAAGAAATTATACTGCATTGATTCACAGCTGGGGCAATTGCACACCACTAAAGGTACAAATCTCTTATTTATGTTGACTGAATAAAGCTGTTCTCTTAGAACAGAAACAGGGCCTGCTTAAAAGCCAGAAACCAAAGCAGGGAGTTGAAATGGTCTGTGAATGAGTGGGGGAGATTTACATTTTACAAACTACTGAAATGCATATACTATTTTTCTTCTTGAGCAAGATTAGAGAAAGCTGCAAGATACTTAACCAGCCCATCAGGGTCCTCAGAGGTTTGAGCAGGTATCTGAAATCAGGAAGGAATGTCAGTTATTTTAAAGAAATGTGTTTGTGTGTATGATTTTTGAAAGGCACAGGATTATCAGTCAGATGTCATGATCCTATAGTCCATGGCCTCACACAGATTATGGGAAAAGATTTCTAAAGGGGATGACAGTCTCAAAGATTGGATCAGTTTCTTCAGCCACCCATCATGTGGACTCTGCAATGGCTTCTCATCTGGGTCTGTGCCAATTTTAATCACGTCCTACGCAGTATGGCCAGCTGCCCACTGGAAACCACACAGACACCAGCAACTAACCATAAGAGGGTGACAGCTGCTTATCATCTGCACTAACCCAGCATCCTAAATACCGAAGATCTGTTTTACCCATCCTTAATCAGTTTCTTAAGCAATTTTGCACAGGAGCTGAACAGTGAGCCAATGAACACATTGTGCTGAGCTACAAGCCTACCCCATGCTGGAAGGAAGTATCTATCCCAAAGCACTGATTTTCAATAACAGCTTTTCTGATGCTTTGCTAGAATATTTTCACATCAAAGCGGAAACAGAGGTGTACCTGAAAGTGAAATATATTTAACCTTTCTATGGTGATCCCACAACCAACATCTCTGCTTGTCACATTGGGAAGGGCGTACATTTCTGTCGTATAATTTGTTATGTATATAGGGGGTCATGGTGAGTTCACAATGGCATTCATGCAAACCTCCTAAACCCAGCCAAAAGCAAGGAAGTGTAGGTGTCAATATCAGAAATTCTATTGCACTAGGCTTGCACAGAGCCTGTAATTGGTATGGCTACCCAAAGTTTTAGACTTTCAGAAACAGCAGCTTGACTCACCACAAGGGACTCATATAAATGCTTTTAGAAACAGGCATAATAATCATCTCCTTAAACACTGGTTAGCAAATCATGTTGACTGGTTGACACAGAAACATCCCTGCAGCAGCAAGTAACAAAGAAAGTATCATATAATCGACAGGTTTGATGTGTTCCTGTACTGTGCATGGTTGCAAACCATATGCATCCTCTACAATGTGCAATCCAATCCAAGATATTACACCAAAAGAGTTAAGAGACCTGCTGATACTATATTGCATCAGCTTGAAAGTGCTGGCATGGTCTGTATTTCCTATTTTGAGGACCAAATACTGGCACTGCCATACCCTAGAATCTGTGGACTGTATGCCTTCATTTTATCACAGCACTGAACCAAACCTTGTATCTGTATTCTGGAGGGTACTGCAAGCATGCAGCTAAGACCTTTCCATTTCTAATTATATGTGATGGAAAAGGTCATGAGACAGATGAGAAACCATATTCAATCAATACCAGACTGATTTTTTTTCCCCCCACTGATTTTGGAAAATGTTTCCATGGTTAGTAACACTCTGGGATACACAGAGAAAGAACAGTTAACTGATGTGCCTGTAAACATATTTATTTGGCATTTTGCTTCACTGAGCATAGAAGTCATCTGGCCAATCTTAATTTTTTTCTAAGGGACCATCACAAAAAGACCCCGTAACACAAAGGAAAAACAATCTGCAAATGCTCCCTTGAAATGTGGCCTTTCCTGCCTAGTTACAGAATGAAATCGATACACAGCTGCAGTTTTGTTGACCTGCACATGAGATTGAAACTATAATATGAAAAAAATGAAATTCTTCCCTGATGATAGATTTTTCTCTATTTAGATACCACTAGTGGGAACAATATAATGACTGGAAGGATCTGCAGACCCCTGTGTAATGTTAGAGAATGTCATGTTGAGAAAGGGCATATGTTCTCTACATCACTGCTCCTTAATCTTCTCAGATTTTCACAAAGAAATCATATTAATCAAATCTGCTTTCAGCTTTATGAAAAGTGCAGTTTGAACGGTTCACAGCTTAGGAAGAAATTGAATGTAGAAGAAAACCTTGGATAGAAATAAGCCCAGGACTTAAAATAACTTGCTGTTGTCAGTATCTCACTTTATGATTCTGAATAGCTGTGACAATTATGCATCAGAAAGCTCTGAAACTGCCCCATACTGTGGCTGTGGAGTGGTCCATGAAGTCAATACAGGAGCAGAGGAATTGCCAGATGAAATCAGACCGGTGAGCCATCTGCTACTTGCTTAAAAAGAAAAAAAGCTAACCCACCAAAAAATCCTACCCAGAAATACATCAGCAAGGGGCAAAATTCTGCCTGGTGCTGAACGGATACACTGCTCTCCCACCTCATTTGAAAATCTGTTTGAGAGTTTGAGGAATATTGGGCTGTATATGTATGAGGTGCAGGTTTTGTTCCAGTCCCGCTCCCTTTCCATTGCCCCGTTGGGGACAAAGTGAGGGGGGCAGAGAGCAGGGACATCCCTTTGGTTCCATGCTGCAGAGGGATGGGTACGGAAGGGAAAGCGGTCGGCACTCTGTAGTGACTGGGAGAAGCCAGTGTACTCCACATACAGGGGCTCTCTTGGACTCATCATGCTTTCTTAAAGCAGGGTAATCTTTCAGTGCTCCCTCTGACATGGAGCTGCCTCCTCATTTTGGGTTGTTTTGGAGGCAGCCTTAAATATGTGGAAATATATTGTTTTATTAAATATACCAAATAAAAGCCACAACACTTTTATGTGGTTTCCTCATTGCTGTTGGTGTTTGGTGTTTACTTGGCATGACTATTGTGTTTGGCACCATTTAGAATACAGAGAAAGACCTGTTCCCTGTGCCTGAATGCTGATGTTCTGATGACCCAGTCTTGCTCCCACTGAAATCAAAGGGATCCTTGCTGCTGACTTCAGATATGAAGAATAGAGTGGACCTGAAGGTGCTCCAGGAGCAGCACTCCTTTTCTTTCGGTTAAATGTAAATATGAGACTTGTAGGTAGATGATCACCATATTGCAAAGTAAACTTTGAGATATGAATCACAGAACATTGGTTCTGGCAATAGGATTTAAGGGCACTTCTGTGTCTTTTAAAACAAAGGTAACAGCATTTCTTTTGAAGGTAAAGTTTATTTAATTCTAGAAAAAAACACAAATAAAAAAGAGGCACTAATCTAATGAGAATTATATTTTAAAATGGTGCCAGAAAAACAGGATATTCCTGAGGTCTTTCTGAACATGTCTACTTCTGTCTGGACTCTGGAGAAAATCTGCTAATAGCAAAGGCATGACATTAGATTACAACCACAAAATTGCAGTCTTAAGACTGTAATGAAAATGGGTTAAGTCTATACTATTTCCTATTCCTATTATAATCACTGCCATAAGAATAGCCGTTCCTGAAATTATTGAAAAGGAAATTCTCCCTTGCTTGTAAATGTCATTTCATTTTTCCTCTCACTATATTTGTAAAGATAGCTGAAACTGTTTAGCTTACCATTTTTCAGAATGCTATCCAAATCTGAGGGTGGTTGCTATAAAAGGAATCTAGCATGGGATAACGGTTATTACACTGTGGTATTTGAAATCAGGAGTGTTTAATTATATACAGACACATGGTAAAGTCAAACTTCTAAGGAGAAATGAGAAATGAGATTTGTAGTCTATGGGTCTTGCAGATGCTCAGGATCCAGGTGTGAGACCTCCGCCTCCTCTGGTAGCTGTTGTTATTGACTACTATGTATACCTCAAGGCATTCCTAGCTCTTGAGGGGAAGACAGCCTTCAGATTTGCAGGTCTTTTGCTAGGTGGGATATGATGGATCTCAGTAAAGTGGGGGAATACATCTGTGCTCAAAAAGCTAATTCTACAAGAACGTGATCTTTTATTTTTTTTCTTTCAGTAAGTCCCAATTCTTTTGCTGGTAGGAGTGGAGATACTTATTGTGGTTAAGGCAAAAGGTGTCCAACACACAGTCTGAAGATGGGTGTTAAGTTGTATGACTGGGGAGCAGGAGAGGCTGTGGGCCTCAGAAGTGTAGTGACTGGGACCAGTGTGCCAGTGCTATTCATTTGGTCCATAGTGATTCCCTGCTCATATGGAGGTGCCTCCACAATGACTTCAGTCAGAATTGAGTCACGAGAAAGTTAAATGCTCCACGCATGGCAGGGAGAAGACTTGTGTGTGTCCAACATAGCTGGTAGGGGTATGTGCCATTAATATGGCTCTTTTAGGAGAGGCGGGCTTTGCTGTGCATGGTGCATATGTGTGCCTGCAGAAGTGGTGAGTTAGGTCCTGTGGCCTGCCTTTGCGGGGAGCCTGGGCAGCACTCACTTACAGCACTGTTTGCTTTGAAACAGTTACTCAGACATAAATGACTCACCATGGGCTGTTGGAAATCATGCTGGTTGGTGTAGCATTCAGAGGTCTAACAGCCTCAAGTTCAGTGCAGAAAAAAAAGACAAGTTTTTCACTGGAGTTGTAAAAATGTAAAGAGAGGAGCATGCTGCTTAGATTGCCTTTTTGACGCTATTGGAAATCGGCCTATCTAGAAATTGCAGTAGACAATCCGAGGTGAGCTACGATGTTTTAAAAGCGCTGATTGAAGGAGATGATGAAGCTTGCTCGCATAGAGTCAAGCTTGCTCGCATGTTAAAATCAGTCGCTGAAAGTATGGAAAAACCACCTCATTTGGAGAAAAAAAATATGGTTTTAGAATTATTTCCATTATTTTTATATTATTATTTCTATTTTTGCTAGATCTCTGATCATTGAATTTGAATGGCCCACTAATATGCGAAGGTCTCTGGTGTACTGAAGCAGACTAGCAGTAGAGGAAACTTAGCAGGAAACCATGATCAACTTGATGCTTGTGATTCAGTTTTACTTGACTCTTCACAACCCAGACAAGGGATTGGGAGTTGAAGCTTACTCTTTTTAGAGTTGTACTGAGCACAACACATGCTCTGCTGACAGCAGTGGAGGGAGGCTGAACTCATCCAGATGCCATATCCTTCCAAGCCCTTTGTTTGTCAGGGTGGTTGTGAAGAGTGAAGGGTTTGTTCGTATTCCAGGTATACCATAGTGTAGTGTAGTGTGTGTATACAGATTCATCAGTTAAATTGACAGTTCCCCCAGGAAAAGTATAATCATAAGAGACTGTTATCTCTCTGCATGCTCCCATTCTGGACTAACTTCAGCTATTTCTATCTCATGTTAAAAAGATAAAACTATGTGTTCATTTCCTTCCTTGATGCAGCATTTGCCTCTTCATAGCTTAGCACGAACTTCCAGTCACTTGGCCATTTTATCTGTCATGTAGGGACAGAAGACGGAGTTGGCTAGTGTGAACTTGCTTCAGAAGATTTTGAGCTCACTCAGGTGGAGAAGTGAGCCACACATAAATCCAGAGGAGGAGGAGGTAACATGTTCAGACTTGAAGTCCTGTGTTGTTAAGCACAGGAAGGGTACCAAACCTGACCCTTATGGTGGAAGTGCTCTGGAAGTCTCCATCTGAGTTGTGATTTTTGGAAAGTCTGGTCCTTATGGTAAGATGGACTAAAAAGTGAAGTGTACATGAAGTCTACATGAAGTGTAGAAGTTGTTCCCCCTGACATTTTCAGACAGAAGGTTATAAAATTTAAACCGGTATATATTCTTTTGCAGTTCAGAATGAAAACAGGAAATTGTTATTATGGGTAGCCAGATATAGCCTATTTAACATGGGAATCAGATACAGATCCATTCATGACTGCTAACTTTCCTCTGTCTCAGGAAGACCTTCCTCCCAAGGAGCTATTTGCAGGAAGTACATAATAGGTAGAGGTCACTTTGTACCTGTTGTCTTTCTTCTGCTTTTTCTGTAAAGAACTGATATTAATCACTGTCAGGTGCAGGATACTGTGCTGACAGGGTCTTTGTTATGACTCGGTGATGTTCTGAAGTTATACTCTTATGTAGCTCAGTTTCCATATGAAGTGCTTTACTTTGCAGACTCTCAGGATATGTTTGCTGCAGATATGGTTTTCTAGCAACTGAAACCTGAGAATCACTTACATAAACTTTATAGATCTCCCATTTTATAAATCTCTGCCTGTCTCCTCATCCTAGTCTCCTTTCCTGCCTACTTTTTTATTCCCCCCATTGCATCCTCTAAAATGCCAGGTGTCTTGCTCCTTCTCCAGACACATTTCTGAATGTTGATTATGTTTTCTTGCCTCTCCTTTTCCTTCTCAATAAAGAATTCACTTGTATTGCTTGATCCAGTGGGCCACCTACTTTGGTGAGTACTACATTAGGTGGTTGTCCCTGGTATTCTTGGACTTCACCAGAACTAGGATTAGTTCTGGTTCTTTCATGTACCCACTAAACCACAGTACAGTTAGAACATGTTTTTTTCTGTATTGAATAGCTTATAAAAAGGGCAGCACATTATCCTAATCTAAATGCTAAAACATACTATATTTTTAATGTCTGGTTACACCCCTTCTTTGTCACAGGTGGCCAGTTTTGTAAAAGGAGAGGAAAAAGAATTGAGACCAGTCTAATTGAGACCAGTCTGCTACAATCCTAATAAACATTGTGATTTTTGTTTTCTTCAGGCATGCCATGGCATGCTAAAGTAAATTAATGGAGGAAGTATGTATAAGGGGCAAGAAAAATGTTTTAGTTATGATGCCATCTGTCCACTGCCAGCTGACTGCTGAGGCAGTGGAAATGGAAATTAATATAATACAGTTTCTGTAATCTTCTTAAATCTCAAATTAAATTAATATAAGTATTGGCACTTTTAGACTGAGTTGATGGCTGTGATTATGGTTCCTTCTTGCCTTCTTTAGTTTCATTTATTGTTAGTTGCTATTATATGTTCATTAAACTCTAATTTAATAATCATAGGATTTTCTGCCTGTAAAAGAATTACCAGAAGAGTGACAGCAATGGTTGGGGAATATGTTGAAATTTAGTAACCCTTTGTGAAGGCAAAGGAGGACACAAAACCTTACTATTTAATTAAAAACTATTTAGTATAATAGTGCTTTCCTCTACTTTCTATAAGTAAATGAAGCAGAATTTGAGGCATATTCTGGTTTCTAATTCTGCCTCTGCCATGGGTGAGTATGCAAAGTCACTTGCATCAATATTTTTGGGAACTAGTGCTGATTAATCTGTTGGTTATTCAGATAGGATGACTGGGCAATATCATGACACTGGGGACAGGAATTCATGGTTCTCTTACACAGGTGAGTACTGAGGACTGTACTGAAATGATTTTAAGGAATCACTGACCAATTAATTTAAAAATTTCAGAGGCCTCTGGGTATCCAAGTACAGACTCTGAACTTCATTATGGCATGGAGGTATGTGAAGCCATTTAGGACTAGGTACTTTTTAGTGGCCTTTCTGTACTGTTTGAATACCTCTATTCAACTTGCTTAAAAAGTCTCCAATCACACAGTGAAAGTGAGGAATGGAGGAGGAAGCAATGAAAGTTTGGTGAGGGGGAATGGGGGAGCCTGAGGGAAAAAGAGAGAGATTGTTCAGACAGGCAGAGAGCATATGAGCAATAACTGGGACTGTGTTTATACTGTCATGTTAGCTTAGGATTCAAGGTCACACTCAATGGTTTCCTCATTGCTTACCCATTAACGTTCACCCTGGCCTTACTGGCTGTCAGGCAGAGCTCGGCTCTGACCATGAACACAGCTGCATACACACTCTGCAAAAGTCTAACGATTTTGAGGTCTAGGGAAGAGTCAAAGTTTATGTGGAGAGAGCTGGAAGAGGCAGGCTGATGAGGGATGAAGTGAGATAAATGATGGGGTGCTGGACAAGGAAGGGTTAAGCTTGAGGGGATTCAAGAGAAAGCAGGATGGTAGCCAGGCCAGCCTGGGAGACAGAGGAGGCAGTTGTCTTCTGCAAATGGAGACTGTGTCCAGAGGTTTTCCCTTAACTTCACTGAGAAGCAGATTACCAGAAGCCACCCTCCTCATACACCTAAGCTGGTGTGAAGTGTGTCATCTTCTCTGACAGCTCCTCTGGTCAGCACACAGCCGGGGGCACTACCTGTCCAAGGAGACTTGTGTTTCCCATCAGCAGTAGAGAGAAATTCTCAGCTCAAAAATGCAACAACAGCAACAACTGTCTCTCCTGGAGACCAAAATAAATAATTCCCGTTCGTATGATATCTCTTTAAAATATTTCTTAGTAATAGCCATTGTACAAGGAATTAACATAACTCTAAGCACTCTCTGAGGACAATGCAGCCTTCAGAGCCAGAGAACACACCTACACTGAGTATGATGTGTGCTTGTATGACTCAAAGATAATATTTACAGCTGTGGTGGTTCAGTTCCTCAGAGCATGCCATGAGCCTTCCTTTCACACTATATTATCCTAGACTGCATTGTTCTGCAAGGGAGACACTGAGTCTGGCTCCCTTTGGAGGATGCCGGGAAGCCAGAAAATGTGCATGCGGCACTGACTCCTACAGGATCACTCACATTCATCTCAGAGGTGGCAGGCTCATTGCAGCTAATAATTCCTCTTTCAAAACCTGGCTCCTCACCATCTTCATAAACCCTGAAGCAAATATAATAGTACCCTCAGGCCCTCAAGAATGCTTGTACAGCAGGAATTTGGCATCTTCTAAATGTGATTCATAGGCTTATTCATTACATTTTGCCCCTTAAAAAATCAAGATGAGAGTCCAGGTACACTGCATACATGAGTTCATTCCCCTGTGATGAGGAAAAATGTTTGCCTGACCTGGAGGACCTGACATTTCTGATAAACTTTGAATTGAAGGAGCTGGTGAAGAAGCAGTTGAGAGTGCACATGGGGAAGAAGAATGAGGAATAGTCAAAGTTTATATGGAGAGAGATGGACCAACTGGAGGATAGACTGAGATAAATGATGGAATAATAATTAGAAATAAGAAGATTTAGAAGGATTAAGCAAGTGAGCAAGGAACAGCAATCAGATAGCCTCTGCAGTCAGGGGCAAGCACCATGGCTGCCTATTGAAGTTACATGGCAGAAGGAGAGAAAAAATCCCTGTGGCAGTTAGCATTGAGTGGCTGCAGTTTTGGTATCTAAGCTTCATGTGTTAGCTGACTTCTCAAATTTACAGTGGCTGAACAAACATCCAAGTCAGAGTATCCAGGCATTTGCCTATCAGGTGCAGAGGGCAAATTCTCAAAACCAGTACAGACTGTTCTCATGTTGCAGTATTTTCCAAATCTACTACTTTGTTTATTATTATTATTTTATGAAAGGTATTACAAAGGTTTCTACAAGCCTGAATCATGACTCAGGATGTACTCAATACAGTAAAAAAGGATGGTTTTTATCTTCAGGATAGTCAAAATATATGTCAGGAGACTCCAGAAGAAAACACAAGAGACTGAGATACATGATTAATAAGGTAGACACATACAACCTTTAGATTGTAAGTTTTGTCACAGATATAGGACACATCATCTAAGAAACCTTTTTAGCCTTTACTGTTCTGCATCTGTTTCAATGGAAGGTATTAACTGGTTAGAAGATGCATCTTCTTCAAAGAAAAGTCACAATAAAAGAAATATCTTTCCTTCCTGGAAATTGAAACAGCTTCAATACTAAGACAAGTCATTACATAACATTCAATGGGTTTTACCTTATTCAAATACTGCCTTTCTGCCTTACTTACCTGAAGGGGGCTGCACAGTGCACAGGAGGAGTTGTTTAAAAAGGCTTCAGATGAGACATGGGGGATAAGAAATAGGTGTAGTGTTAAAGTCCTTAGCAGAATGGAGTGCTGGACAAAGGTACATGGTGAAAAAAAACAAATAGGGTCATAAAAGGAAAGATAATCTTGGAAGGGAGACCTTAAAGATGATACTAAAGAAGACAGGAAGTTTTGGAGGTCATTTGGGGTAAACAGAAATGACATGGTCCTTATAGCAGAGAGGATTTTATATCCAGCAAATACAATTCAGTCTTTTTAAAGACCTGCATAATAATTTGCTGGTGAGAGAGAAACATTTCTTCTCACTATGTGGTCATTCAAACCATGCTAACATACTGGCACCCTGTGCATGTTATGGGATTGCTTCTTGGTGAATACTGAATAATTACTTTTACCACTGGAGAGATTAATAGCATGAAAATTAAGCTTCTCTAAATGCAATCTTGATTATTAGGGCTCTGAGTGTGTTGCTGGGAATACATTGCTCAAATGTTCAAGAAAGTGCACAGTATGTACTGTGTTATCAGTATTTTAAAAGTTAAGAGTTTGACGGGAATTTCAGCATTAAACGTAATCCCATATGAAACACTCTCCAGGAGCTAATCTATTGCCATTTCCTGTTTATATAACTAGATCAACCATAATGAATTAATAAAAATACACTGCAACGCTTTATGCACTTAGCAAAATATGTACCACTGACACATCCTTGAAATGCCTACTGGCTTATACAACACATTTCTTTTGCCCACTGCTTAGGCTTTTTGAAAGTAGTGTCTTATTTGGGTACTTAGCTCAGGCACAGAGCTACGTGGAGGAGGATGTACCTCTCCCATGCCCAGATTAGGTCCTGGGACAGCACTGTTGCTTCTGCACCCAGCACAGACTGGACTTTTCATCCTGGTAGATCTGGGGTGCCTTTGTGCAGAGTCAAGGATCTGGAAACATTGAGCAAAGACACAGCTGTGTGGTACTTTCCCCCTCAGTGTCAGACCTTCTGAACCTCATACTGGCCATTACTGACCTGCTTCCACACCTCCTCACACTGTGAGAGGGAATTGTGGCTTCGTACACAGCGCTGAGTGAGGACACAGTGCCAGCACAGATCAAGTGGTGTGCCCCAGCCCCTCTTGGAGCGGGAACCATGTTGCATATTCAGCAGGACTTTCAGACTTCCAGTTCTTCACACATTTCCATGCTTTACCTTCTCAGCACATGCTTTTCCTGTTGTTGGTGTGATGCTTTCTGATAACTAGTTTTCCATCCAAACCTACAGATACCTTAAGGACCTGCTCTCAGCAGGACACAATGCAGGGGCATTTTTGACGTGGGTTGTATGAGCTCTCAACTTGCTCAGGACAAGCTTATGAGCTCTGTGTCAGCACTGGCCAAGTTACACTTATGCTGGATCTGTGGTTAACTAACACTTATGTTTCCTACATTTTTCCATTACTTATGGTATCCTGGACCTCTTTCAGTTCAGATAATGGAGTGTTAATAAAGGTCCTTTTGCTGTAATTTGCATTAAAAATGAGACAAACTTTTTTTAAGGAAAATACATATTTCTCCCTCTTGCATTCATAAAACAGAGAAAGGGGTAAGACCCACATTTAAAAAATAATAATGAAGAAGAGAAAAAGAATAACCATGGAAAAATCAGCTCTGAAGTCATTTGGGAGGAAGAGAGAACAGGGCAGAAATATCCTGCTGTAACTGTTCCATGGCACCATACAACTGGAAAAAAGGGTTCTTTTAGTTAACATTCATAGTTAATACTCAGTTGCCCAATGTTTAACTAATTCTTTCAACAAAGTTTTGCAATGACAATTCATTTTTTTTATTTGAAAGGGCAAACCTCTAAAGAAGTACATGAGGAACAAGGATCTGAACTTACAGGACAAAGTGTGTCAGTGGGTGGAGTCCTGCTATCACTGTTCTGTGAACTTACTCTGATAGTGAGTTTGTCCCAGATAAAGACCAGCAAACCCCCATGATTCTCTCACAAGTGGACTCATCAGATTTTTTTCATGAAAAAAACCAGTTACTAAAAGATTTTAAATCCTAGTTAATAGTGAAAAGCGTGCACTAAAATGGCTTTGATTTCATGTGACAATTACAAAACAACTGCTTAGCCTTTTAATTGCAAGTGAAGAAAGAGGGAAATCTTCAGCCTTGAAAGTTTTGAACAACACCAAGTCCAACATAGTTTTATTTTTGAGAGATGAGAGGCTGCTACGAGACACAAATTGCAGGAGATAAAGGGACCTTGCAAGAGCAGTTGACATGTCTATGTGAAGGACCTGTTTGTCAGAAAAGTTATTTGTATTTTTCCAAAATGGCAGTCATATGTCAGTTAAATAACAAGGATTAGAGCTCTACTTTTGGTTTCATTCCAGGAAAAAAGGAAGGATTTTAAGCTCAGAAACGTGCCAGGTTTTCTTTAAAGTAGCCATTGGTACAAACCAAAAAGTTATAAAAGGAAATCCTTATTCGGGAACACAAACTTATTTTCAATTTAACTATAAGTTTTTGAGACAGCAAATGTTTATACACAAATTGGGCTGGGTGGACGTTGAGAATCATAGAATCATAGAATGTCCTGAGTTGGAAGGGACCACAAGGATCACTGAGTCCAGCTCCTGCCCCTGCACAGGACAACCCCAATTTCACACCATGTGTCTGAGGGTGTTTTCCAAGTGCTTCTTGAATATCGTCAGGCTTGGCGCCGTGACTGCCTCCCTGGGGAGCCTGTTCCAGTGCTCCACCACCCTCTGGGTGAAGAACGTTTTCCTAATATCCAACCTAAACCTTCCCTGGCACATCTTCCTGCCATACCCTCGGGTCCTATCATTGGTTGCCAGAGAGAAGAGATCAGTGCCTGCCCCTCCTCTTCCCCTTGTGAGGAAGCTGAAGACCACAATGAGGTCTGCCCTCAGTCTCCTCTTCTTTAGGCTGAACAAACCAAGTGACTTTAGCTGCTCCTCATACAGCTTCCCTTCTAAACCCTTCACCAATTTCGTGGCCCTCCTCTGGACATTTTCTAGTAGCTTTATAGCCTTAATATACTGTGGTGCCCAAAACTGCACACAGCACTCGAGCTGAGGCCACACCAGCACAGAGTAGAGTGGGACAATCACCTCCCTCGACTGGCTGCAATGCAGTGCTTGATGCACCCCAGGGCACGGGTGGCCCTCTTGGCTGCCAGGGCACACTGTTGGCTCATGTTCAACTTGCCATTGACCAGGTCCCTCTCTGCGGGGCTGCTCTCCAGCCTCTCATTCCCCAGTCTGTATGTACATCCAGGGTTGCCGTGCCCCAGGTGCAAAATCCGGTGCTTGCCCTTGTTAAACTTCATATGGTTGGTGATTGCCCAGCTCTCTAATTTGTCCAGATCTCTCTGCAGGGCCTCTCTGCCCTCGAGAGTGTCAACAGCTCCTCCCAATTTTGTGTCATCAGCAAACTTAATTAGTATTCCTTCCAGTCCTGCATCCAAGTAATTTATGAAAAGATTAAAGAGTACTGGCCCTAAGATGGATCCCTGCGGAACCCTGCTAGTGACCAGCTGCCAGCCCGATGTAACCCCACTTACTATGACCCTTTGAGCCCAACCCATCAGCCAATTGCTTACCCATTGTATTACATGTTTTCCAGTTGTATGCTGGACATTTTGTCCAGGAAGATACTGTGAGGGACAGTATCGAAAGCTTTACTGAAATCCAAAAAGATTACATCGACTGGCTTCCCTTGGTCAACTAGGTGGGTAACCTTGTTATAGAAAGAAATTAAGTTTGTTAAGCAGCACTTTCCCCTCGTGAATCCATGCTGGCTAGGACCAATGACTGTGTTGTCTTTCAGGTGTTTTTCAATAACTCCCAGAATAATATTCTCCATAAGTTTGCCAGGCACAGAAGTGAGACTGACAGGCCTGTAGTTACTGGGGTCATCCCTGTTGCCCTTCCTGAAGACTGGGACAATGTTTGCCAGCTTCCAGTCAACTGGGATCTCTCCAGATTCCCAAAAGCATTGAAAAATCATTGAGAGACATCTCGCTGTGACACCAGCCAGCTCTTTAAGTACCCTTGGATGAATCTCATCAGGCCCCATCAACTTATAGCGATCCAGCTGGAGCAGCAAGTCCCACACAAGTTTGGGGTTGATTGGGAGTTTATCATTCCCACTGTCACGGTTCTCTAGCCCAGAGCTCTGGGTGTCCCAGACCCCACCATCAGTGTTGAAGACCGAGGTGAAGAAAGCATTAAACACCTTTGCCTTATCTATGTCCCTGCTTGTGAGGTGACCATTCTCATCAAGCAATGGGCCAATGTTATGTCTGGATTGCCTTTTGCCATTAATGTATTTAAAAAAGCCCTTCTTATTTTCCCTCACAGTACTGGCCAGCTTCAACTCTAATTGAGCTTTAGCCACATATATTTCCTCCCTGCAGTGGCAAACAGCATCCCTATAGTCTTCCCATATTGCCTGACCTTCCTTCCACTGGCCATATACTTTCTTTTTTCTACTTATTTCTAGAAGAAGATCCCTGCTGAGCCAAGATGGCCTTCTGCCTCGCCTTCTTGACTTTCTACACTTTGGAATTGCCTGCTCCTGCGCACTTAGGAGGTGGTACTTAAAAAGCGACCAGCACTGATGGACCTCAGCACCTTCAGAAGCTTTTCCCAGGGGACCTTACTAAGCAGTTCCCTGAGCAACCTGAAGTCTGCTCTCCTTGTATCCAGAGCTGAGGTCTTGCTGGCAGTTTTCCTCCTGTTACCATAGATTTTAAACTTGACTGCTTCATGGTCACTGTGGCCAAGGTGGCCACCAATCTCTTTACCCACAAGACCCCCTCTGTTAATAAGCAACAAATCGAGGAAGGTACCTTTCCTGATCAGTTTCCTTAGTACCTGTACCAAGAAGTTATCATCCAGATGGTTTAAGAATCTTCTGGACCTGTTTGTCCCAGCTGTGCAGTATTCCCAGTTGACATGTGGCAAGTTGAAATCCCCCATAAGGACAAGGGCGGATGACTTAGAGGCATCCCTTAGTTCCTTAAAGAATAACTCATCAGTGTCATCCTCCTGGCTGGGTGGTCTATAGTAGACTCCCACAACAACATCAGCTTTATTTGTCTGTCCCTTAATCCTTACCCAGAGGCTCTCAACTGTGCCATCGCCAACTGCAAGCTCCATGCATTCCAGCTCCTCCACTACATACAATGCCACCCCTCTGCCTCGCCTGCCGTGCCTATCCCTCCTGAAGAGCCTGTACCATCCATCATGGCACACCAGTCGCAGGACTCGTCCCACCAGGTTTCACTTATGCCAATGATGACATATCTCCGGGATTGGGCCAAGGCTTCTAGCTCCTCTTGCTTGTTCCTCACGCTGCACGCATTTGTGTAAAAACACTTCAAGTGCGGTTCATTGTGACCATCACCAAGTGTAGCAGTCTGAAGAGTCTCACTAGCATGCAGTTCCTCGAACTTTGGCGTGTCTTCCTGTTGCCCGTTGCTGACTAGCCTGGTATTGCCCCTTTCCCTATTCCAATCTAGTTTAAAGCTCTGTCAATGAGCCCTGCTAGCTCTCGGGCAAAAATCCTTTTCCCCTTCTGAGAAAGTAGCATCCCATCAGATGTCAGCAGACCTCGTGTTGAATAGACCATCCCATGATCGAAAAAGCCGAAGTTCCACCCATGACATCAGCCTCGGAGCCATGTGTTGATCAGCTGGGCCTGCCTGTTTTATTCAATATTCTTCCCTGCTACTGAAAGGATAGAGGAAAATACTGCTTGAGCACCTGACCCTTCAACCATCTGCCCCAAGGCTCTGAAATCCCTTTTGATAGCCTTTGGACTTCTCCTTGCTACCTCTTCTCTGCCAACATGGAGAACCAATAGCAGGTAATTGTCTGAGGAGCTTACCAAACTAGGGAGTTTCCTAGTGATATCTCACCCTGGCCCCAGGGAGGCAGCAGACTTCCCTGTGGGTTGGGTCCGGTTGGCATATAGGACCCTCCATTCCCCTTAGAAGAGAGTCACCTATGACAACTACCCTTCTTTTTTTCTTAACGTGAGCGGTTGTGATGCAGGGGGTAGGCTGCCTAGACGATCATTCTATCCCAGAAGGACCTTCGTCCACATCATCAGCTGCCTGCCCTTCCAGTTGCAGGGCCTCATACCTATTGTGTACAGGCACCTGGGAAGGTGAGGCAGGCTGAGAGTGGATTCACCTGCTGCCCTGAAAAGCAACCTGCTTCCATTCTTCCCTGTCTCCTGGATTTTCTCCTTCTGTCTGGTGGTGAGGGGGTAGCAGGACCTTTCTCACTTGTGCCGTGGTTGGCTGGTGCTGGTCCCTCTGAGAGAGGGATGGTAGAGTACTATTCTACCAGTCAATCTCCTTCTCTGACTCCCTGATAATCCTCAGCCTGGACACCTCCTCCTGAAGCTCTGTCACCCGGCTGAGCAGCTCCTTTACTTGGGCACATCTCCCACAGGTGAGCTCACTGCTGCCGTCAGATACTGGCCCAATACTCAGGCATGCCCTGCAGCCTGGGACCTGGATGGCTGCATGTTGCCTCGAAGGCTCTGTTTGGGTGGCTGCATCAGTTCTTGCCGCTGGAGGGGCCACAAGCGATGCTGAGGGCGCAGCTTTTTGCGGGGTGGATACCATGGCTCCTGCTGTTCTCAGCTCCTTGCAAGTGGGTTGCAGCCTCTGCTTGAAACGGCAGGCTCCCTGCGCAAACTGCCGTGCCATGCCCTGGCTGCTGCACCACGCCCTGGCCTCCATGCCATGCCCTGGCCACTGCGCCACGCCCTGGCCTCCGTGCCACGCCCTGTTTGCCCATCCTGCTCGCTTGCGCTCCCTAGAGGCCGTTTAAATTTCCCGTGGTTGCTCCTGGCAACGCCCCTGCCGAACCCCCCTTTTCCTTGTGGACACGTGCTAAGCCGTGGAACTTACCGTTACCGCCACTGTGCTCCTCACCGACTGAGTGTCTTTGGAAAGACAGGTGTTTATAAGAAGACAGGTATTTATAAGAAGGTATTGCCAAGCAAGTATGAAAGCAAGGTATTCACAAAGCTCCTACTCTCATGACTGTACACATTTCCTTTTAGTTTTCAAAAATGTCTTAGTTTAGTAAGAAATTCACCAACTGGTTGTCTTCTGAGAGTTCATGGGATTGTTGCAAAATGCAACTTGCTTTCTTTAATTTTTAAAAGGCAGAGATTGGAAGGCTGTAGTACTGGTCACACAAAATATGGAAAAAAAATCAGATATAAACCATGTAATTTTCCTTGAAAACAGTGTCTGGCAGTGAGATCATAAAAGGCTGGGGTTTTTTTACCCTAACAAGGATTAGCAGTACTTTGTTCTGTTTGTTCTGTTTCTTATCTGTCATGATTCTTGCTTCTTCCTGACTATTTTTTTGAAATCCTGTGATGTGTTGAATGTCACCCCAGTTCTTATGACTGTATTTATTACCATCAGCCTCAATATTTTTAGATAACGTATTATTACAACAGAGTTATTTCTGTATTTGGTGGCTTTTTCTGTTTCACTAATTTTGTTTTGCTCCTTACAGTGTCTGTTTCCCGATTCTCTGAACATCCCTGCATTTGATGGCACTCCATTTAGATAACTACATTATCATTCCACATCTCACTGTGATGGCAAGTCTTTGGAAATTCTGAGTTAGGACTGCCTGTGGGATTAACGCATGAAAGCACTGCTAGGCTCTTTGTGAGTGCCTGGAAACAGGAAAACATCTACCATCCATCTCCCAAATGTTGTCCAGCACCTTGTCCTTTTGGGGTTATAAGGCAATATCTTAAATCCTGAGCAACATTCTACATTAATTTGCACTACCAGAGATGATTCATTTCCATTACTATCATTGATAATAACCCAGTTAGATATGATGGTCCAGGTTCTTATTTAAGTCAAGGCCTATTACATGGCAGAATGGGGTGAAGTGGCCAGGACATAATTAAGAATAATTCCGCAGCTGCCAAAGAACTGTCTGGAGCCTGGTGCTGGGAGACAGTGTAACAGTCCCTTACAGAATTTCCATGCTGTTGCTTGTACTCCAAAAATCAGACAGTGCTTTTTTATCTTCAAAGAAATGGAAAAAATAAATGTTTGGTCAATACTGTTCATTTTGTGTGTATATATGTAATGTGAATTATCTCCAGTAATTGCTGACAAATCTGAAATGCCTACATCAGTATATTGACCATCAATAAATGAGAAGTGACAGTAAATATATGGTTGGCTGCTCCACATATTTCTGAACAAGATTGCTGTAGTTAAGACTGGAAAAATGCAGGACAAAAGGGCAAGAAATTTTGGTGGGAAAACATCTCTAGAATTTTATTTATTCTTTAAATTGTCCTTTGATTAACTTTGTAGATCATCACCTTCCTAGCTTAGGTTAGTCGTTATTTAATTAGAAGATAGAGACAAAGAAGAATCCTGTTTATAACTCTTAATCTACTTAAGTTATTATCTAACCAGCAGTCCTGAGAGAATATTCAACATATTGAACCGATTCATGCATGCTTCATTAGCTCTTTATATCTTAACTGTACATAATCATTCCCAGCTCTGTCATGGTTATCATGGTGGAATTTCCACTGAAGTCAGTGAACTCTGACTGTAAATTGACTGCAAAACAGTGACTGGGACAAGTTCTCTCTTTATCTGAAACCTTTGAAATGCCAGTGGCTTGAGTGGAATTGCTGGAGACATGACTGAATTTGGTTTAATTTTCTGGTATTTATTCAAGTTAGTGCCTTGAAGACCTGGAGTTCTCTCATTTAATTTTAATATTTTGAGCTGAACTTGACAAATACTGATAAAAATAATGCCTTTAGGGTTTCATTGAAAAGCCTTTTTGTGACAACGTGAAAGATTTCTGTTAGCATCAGCAAGCCCTTGACTGAGCTTTTAGTGGTCATAGAGGAAAGGTAATTGAAAACATCAGTCACCTAATAGGGTGCTTGAAAAGTGGTAATTTTTCCATGGATTTTTAAAAATACAGCTAAAAGTTTATTGCATTCAGATTTGTGCAAAATACAGCCATTTAAAATATACATGAAATGAAGTAATATAATTTTGTTTCATTCCAGGTTCAGGCCACATTTTCTCACCTTTTCTCTCTAGAATAAAAGGAAAATAAGAGGAGAAGGGCATGAAGGAGAGACCTAAAGCAGACAAGACTTCTTCTATTCACCCTGAAGAGGGGTAAATATTTGAAACTAAATTATTCTGTCAGACTCTTCCTTCCTTACTTCCCTCCTTCCTTTTTTTTTCATTCTTTTCTCCCTCTTTCCACCCCTTCTTCTTTCCTTCCTAGAGGAACAGGTTTAAGGAAAATAAACATTTAAAGGAAAATCTTTAGCAGCTCTACCGCTATAGACACAGAGTTTGCAATTAGAACACTTTCCAGGACAAGATGCATCCTATACAGTCAACAGAGAAGAGCAATTACAATGCCTAGAACAACCACCTAGCGTGGGACTTGTTTCATCTAATTTTAGCTACATAAAGTTTAGATTTCTAGTCAAGGTAATAATTTAGGCTCCTTTTATAAGCAATTTGGGGATTTCAGCACTTTCAGAGAAAAATTTTTCCAATTTATGTTGTTATCTATCCTACAAAGAATTGAGCTGCCCTCAGGATGTTCTTTCTCTCTGGGTACAGAGGGAGTCTAGCTGACCAGCTTAGACCAAATACTTGTCTTCTGAAGATGGTTAATGATAGCCAAGTGAATGGCAGCCAAGCTGACTATGGCCATGTGCACGTCCATCTGAGATATAAGAAGACCCATTAACTTCCCTCTAAAGCGGGTTCAGCAGGTATGAAAGAGGGACTGTGCATTACATTGTGGTATGCGGAGTTTTTCAGATGATTCTGGTGAGGAACAAATCCTCTTTTTTTTAACTAGCACTGTAATAATATTAGAGACCAATTTTATTAAAGAGGAATTGTATTTTGCAGCTTTTTTGTGTACATCCTCTTCACACCGTTACTTAGTTTTCATGCACAGAAGAATCTATGCTTTTTGACTTCCACAGATCTTCACTGTGGAGTTAATTTGAACTCCACTTTAATTTTACACCTTATCTACACACAACATTTGCTTACCTGACTTTGGTGATGCTGTAATTTCAAGATTATTGACCCAGCCAGGGACAGTGATAAGAGGATGCCACGTTCATTCAGTTCATTGTCTTCCAAGCAGGATGCTGGCTGAGTCACTTGCATACTAATAATTCTGCCATCCTTTTCCACAAATCTCCTTCTTTATGCTCAGAAGACCTGACAATTCATCATTTGGGGAGAGTTGTAGAGGCTTTCTGGAGTGTAAACTCATTCGCTGTGGCCCCAGAATTCCCAGACATACATGAGCATGAACACAGTACTAGGGAGGACCAACGGCTTAAAAAAGGATTTGCATAATATGGGTAGTCAGAGCAAGAGGAATACTTTCAGCAGCAACACATCTTTCTTTTTACAGGTTCTGATTGCCATAAGAGGTCCCCAGCTTGTTCTAATTATGCTACTTATTTCTAGTTGCACAGAATGATTGTAGTTAGAGGCTGACAGTTCTCCTGCATCCTTTTTCAGGAGCAATGTCAAAATGTTATTCCTGCTTTCTGAAAGTAATGAACTGTAATGCAACCTTAGCAAAATTTTCGGGGTAAATAGACTCTAAATCATTAATACTACTTCCTAAAACTCCACTGAGGCTTCCCACCCACAGATTGACTTAGCCCAAACCCAGCTGGACCTGTGGTATGTGATGAGATCACAGGATTCATTTCTGGGACTGTAGGTGCAAGTTAAGAGCCTATCAGCATTGCTGTTGTGACTATCTTTCTGAGGATTTATAGTTTAGTTTTTAAATATGCATCAATCTGAAACTTGGCATAGATGCAGCATTTGTTTTTAAAGGGGAGAAAGAACTTCAGGTAATTGGTTATTTTTCAAGTTTTGGGAATTTTTGCTGACGTACATGCTAAAGTAATAGAAAAGGCAGTCATTAAAACTGAAATATTGCAAGCTCTTTCTGTGGAAGATGTGGCATGCTGGCAATTAAGAAAATCTAAAGAACAGAGTCCTTAAATAAAATGCAATGACACACACCTGTTTTTCATATTTTCATTGTGTTTGCATGTTATGTCACATGAGGTATTTATAACAACATTTGCTGTACCATATCCAAGCTATATATTCCCATGACACATTTTCATTATGCTTAAGGTTGAAGTACTAGTGGCTTGGCTATGCTCTGCTCTACCAAATGACGTGATGAAGCCTATAATGCTGTAATTCCAAGGTTCCCTTCCCTTTACAGCTCTGAATCAAAACTCACAAGAGGAAATCATGCCTCTAGATAAGTTCTCTTTTAGCGGATGCTAGTTTTTGAAATTACAAGTAAGCCATGTAGAGTTAAAGTATTTAATTTAATTGAATTCGTACAACTAAGCTATCATTGTTGCAATGTACACACAAGCATAGGGTTTGAAATGTGAACTGTGTACCCAGGCACAGTGAAGAAGGGGAACACAGGGTAACACCTGGAGTTAACCTGCAGGTCCTGCATCTGGGTCGGGGCAACCCCTGATATCAATACAGGCTGGAGGATGAAGAGATTGAGAGCAGCCCTGCGGAAAAGGACTTGGGGGTACTGGTGGATGAAAAGCTGGACATGAGCCAACAATGTGCACTTGCAGCCCAGAAAGCCAACCATATCCGGGGCTGCATCAAAAGAAGCGTGGCCAGCAGGTCAAGAGAGGTGAATCTGCCCCTCTACTCTGCTCTGGTGAGACCCCACCTGGAGTACTGCATCCAGCTCTGGAGCCCTCAGGACAGGAAGGACATGGACCTGTTGGAGCGAGTCCAGAGGAGGGCCACAAAAATGATCCAAGGGCTGGAGCACCTCTCCTGTGAGGACAGGCTGAGAGAGCTGGGGTTGTTCAGCCTGGAGAAGAGAAGGCTGCGGGGAGACCTTATTGTGGCCTTTCTTAAAGGGGGACTACAGGAAGGACGGGGGAAATCTCTTTAGCAAGGCCTGTTGTGACAGGACAAGGGGTAATGGTTTTAAACTAAAGGAGGTTAGATTTAGACTGGTTATAAGGAAAAAATTCTCTACAATGAGGGTGGTGAAACCCTGGCACAGGTTGCCCAGAGAGGTGGCAGATGCCCCATCCCTAGAAACATTCGAGGTCAGGTTGGACGGGGCTCTGAGCAACCTGATCTAGCTGGGGATGTCCCTGCTCACTGCAGGGGGGTTGGACTAGATGACCTCTAAAGGCCCCTTCCAACCTAAACCATTCTATGATTCTATGATTCTGTGAGTTCCTGATTCAAGACTGGGCACTGCTGGCATAGTTCACAGCAGAAAGGATCCTTAAACTTACTGTTAGATCCATGGTGTCTGCTGAGTGTCAAGAGGATCACTTTTCCCTTTACTTTTGGCCCAGACATCAGTGAGTTCTGACCACTGAGGGCAGTTTCTTTTCACCTACTGGGAGAGTCTCATTTATTGAGTTAATGTCACACGGAGATGTGATGTGCTGGACCTAAAATTTCAAACTTAACTCTTTGTCTGCACTGCCCAGCAGGGTTCAAGTTATAAAAACCAGTATATATGCTCTTATTAGCTGACACTATTAGCTCAGGTCAGGCCTGGTTATAGTCCTGGAGGAACAGACACAGCTTTTGTCAACATAATGCTAACTGCCTCCCCGAGCCAGATCTCTCTCTGTTACCCTTTCCCTCCCCTCCTCCCGGCACCTGAGGACAGCAGTCATCTCACCTGCTACGGGCAGTTAGGGTACCAGTGCTGTTCCAGCTTCAGCCCCAGTGAAGTTAAATACTTGTCTACGCTTGCAAATTAGATGGGATTAACTGAATGGTGTGAAGTGAGTGTGCAATAGCTTCTTCAGAATAAATCCATGTGTGCACGAGCTGTGGGCTGCCCTAATTCCTTCCAGCTGGCTGCGACATCCAAAGGGACATCCCTAGGCAGCTGAAGTAACAAGCTGTCTTGCCATGTCCCCTCTGTGCCACCTCTCTGGAGCAGAACTGCAGGGCTCCCCACTGATTGACTTTCACCAAGCTGAAATTTTCCTCCTCATTCCTCCCGTTTGTTTTCTTTCTCCTAGCCAATTTCTTATCTATAAGCATACTTTGCCTTTTACTGCATGATCTCTTAGTTTCCTCTACAGCCCCTTGGGAGGGACTTTGTCAAAGGCTGTTCAAAAATTAAAATAGTTACATCATCCTGCACTCTTATCTGCTCTTATTTTGACATAGTCAAACCATTCTCCTGGATTGGGATGGGGGCTGGGATAATGAAATGGAAATAGCAGTACCACTGAGCCCCTACAGAGCAATACATCTAATAGTGCTTATTTAATGCCAGGTTTTGTATTTACTTAATTAGTGATAGAAGAATCTTTTATATCTTTCCCAGCTTTGCGACCTGGTGGCAATCTTGACTTGACATTTTCCTTGAATGGGTCAAAAATGAGTGGAACAAGGTGACTATTAGAATGAAAAAAGTATAGCTTTTTAAAGGTAAACATCAATAGCATTTCTGTTTTATCCCAGCAAAATTTAATGACACCTTTACAGCCAATTACACATTTTTCCCTTCCATTCCATTTTCTGTTTTCTTTCTTTTTTCTTTTTTTCTTTTTTTTTTTTTTTTTGTGTGTTAAAGCCCACAAATGGGGAAAAGATAATGGTTTACAATCAATGCTCATGGACCAGACAGCTAATCTGAACTTAACTAAAAAGTCAATATTTAGCTGTACCTTATCAGTGGAGAAATGTCAAGCACAGAGGTAGACATGAACAAATTTCCAACTGATTTCTCTTTCTTATGCCTCAGCATTCAAAGCTTCAAGGAAGAGTTTCAACATCAGATAAGACAAAACTGCCTTTGAAAAAAAACACATAACAAATGACAAACTTGCGGCTGCAGAGACTAGAGTTTATGAAATGAAAACACACGTCAAAAATTCATTCTAATCTCTCCTCGCACATTCCATTGGTCACCTTCCAGTCTGTGTGATGCTAGCAGTTGATAGTTAAACACTGCAGGCAGTCTTTAAGAGATAGCAGCAGGAAATGTTTTCTCACTGAGTGAAGTCGTAATTTGTTGCCACCCAAAACAAAACTGACATAAATCATTTTGAATTCTAAAACTGCTAAGGATCTTAATATACGTGTGAGGTACTGACTGGGAACTGTGCTGCTGTGCAAGAACAACTCTCACAGAAAACAATTTTTGTAGTTAAAAATTTGTTTGTTAACTTACTTACCAGCTCACAATGAACATCACTTTAATGAAGTCTGCAATTCATTTAGCTGTCTTGATTTTTGTAAAGAAGCAACTAATGGAGTTACACCAGTAAAGAATTTAACACTTGCCTAGAAGTCAGAACTGCTTAGTTTATTCCCATTGCTACTCACTTCATGGGTGATCTCTTAATATTAGGACATGACAACCCACACCTCTCAAGCATGGTTATGAGGCTTCCCAGACTAGAGGGTAAAACAGTGGTTTTTAGAATCTTCATAGCACACGGAATCCACCAGCTTTGTGTTTGGGTAATTTCAACATCGGTCTATACTGCTCTTTGTGGATGGGAGGGAGGGATGAAAGGTGGGCTGTGGTGTGCAAAGCTACAGTTCTGGTTTTTTATGCTCTTTTTCAGTAAAAACTCCTTAGGAAAACAAGGAATTGGGAAAGTGAAAAAGCCATGTCAGACTACAAAATGTTACATAAAAATGTTGGTAACAATAAACCCGACAGGGAGTAAAAATAACTGCATGACTAGCACTTACTAAAGCTTAAACATAACAGGAGAAAGATTGCCAGGGACTCTTCAAGATTGAAACAATAATGGGAAAAAATCAGAAACTAATAGCTACATTTGGATCCTCAGAAGTAGTCTTCCTTCATGCACCAAACATATGAATTTTATTTAGGATTGCACCACTGTTCTGAATGTTTTTGAAAGAGTAATGACATCACCATACTTTCCATGGTCCCAGGTATTTATAACTTGTTTTAAGTTTTGGAGGAATCCCTGCTAAAATTAAAACCTTAACTTTTACCCTGCAAATACTTTAATTTTCTTTGTCCCTTCTCTCTTCTTTTACTCAATGAACAATAAATATTCGGGATGAGACTAATACAGGGAAAAAAGATAACAAAAATCTGGGTAAAGTTTTCAGCAATGTTTTTGGAAATACTTCACTAATGAGTCAATTTCTTTTGTGAAAACATTTGAGATTAGCAGTGTGTGTGTGCACTTTATCAAAGAAACATCTTGGAAACGCAGATACTTTATATATTGCTACTTGTCTACTGTATCTTCAAAGGTATTTAACCTTTGGCGCCTACATGCGGCAGAACCAGAAAATGAATTGACTTGTTGGACACATGGATTAGATTATAATTAAATAATATTAATGTAAATTAACATTGACATTTTCCTCAGAATGGAATGCAAGATAAACATGTTATAATTTAATAAGAATATTGCATTATTTTCTCAGCCTGATCACTCATATAACAAAGCTTTATGTGCACTGAATTAACACACTTTGCTGCTGGGGATCACTGCTATTTTATGTTCAGTTCATAAGGAGCCTGCAGAAAAATAGATACACAATTTGCACTTCAGTGTAACTACTGTTATTCTATTTTTGTTTGTATGTGCTTTCAAGATAAACAGAAAGCCTTTATGGCTCTGGAGTGTATCTTCTTTTCTACTTAGGAAAAATTACCTGTAAATGATGCCAATGTTTATTATCACACTTCTGTTCTATTGGACATTTTGGAAATTTTGGAGTCCTATGGCTGGGGTGTTGATAGCAAGGTGTCACTGTCATGGATGAGTACAGGATGTTTGGAAAGGGTAGGCAGGGAAAAGGAGGGAAATTTTTGCTCCATATAAAGAAGCTCTTTTCCTGCACAGAGCTCCAGTGTGAGAGTAGAGAAGTGTCTGCACACATCCTTTGGGTCAAGATCAGAGGGGAGGATAAAACTGCTGATGCTGTGGAGGGGTCTGTTATGGGCTGCTTGACCCTGCCCAGTATCCCCATGCTGTTCACTTTGCTAACAACCTACGCCATCCTGTACACTTGGTAGTCAAATGACCATGAGAAGGTAAATTAAATTCAGGGACTACCAGTTTTTCCCAGCTGCCGGTAGAAATGATGAAATTCTTACATCTAGTGAGTGAAATGCATGGCTGAGCTTTTTCTGCTGACCCTGGATGTCTCTTAGTGACTTATTTCAGAGAAGGCTGCCATTGCATTCATCACGGTATGACACGCTATATCAAAGGGAGAGAAAGGTTGCTCAATCAAAAAAGTGAAGAGCCTCCAGCCCTCCATCTGGAATGGCTTTAGCTGGGAAACACAGCTAGAGTGGAAGAGATTATCAGATATGTCTGCCTGATATATCTGTAGAGATTTATTTGCTACACAGATGTCAATTAAGGGGGTTCAGAATTACAGACTATATATGGGACAACATGTTATCACTTTTTCCTAAGCTAAAATGTTGATCATTTGATGTAAGCCAAAGATATAGGAAATTTGCTTGTTTACATGACAAGCATAAACATGAAACATGTTTAACAGGTAGATTTAACATATTGTTTTATTCCTTCACTAGCTCTTTCTATCATGTGTTTAAATCTGATCAAGATCTTTTAGCAGTTGAAGTACAAATAACAGAATTGAAAAATATTAATTGCAGACTGCTTCCTATTGAGAAATGCATGAATTAAGGCCAAATAAATTAATATAGTGAAAGACTGTATAATTCAAATGCAGAATTTCACCCATTTCGACCTTCAGTAAGTATCCTTGTGCTCCTGGGTTTATATTATAGAAAGGCTTTCTTTTTTGATTTTCAGACACCAAGAAATGGAGAATCCTTCATTTTTCTTGGCAGCTTTTTCCAAGGAGTAATCACCCGTAGCTCTTAAGATATGTTTCTTCTTCCTAGTTCTGTTTCAACCATTGGTCTTTGATCCGTTTTTCCTTGGTAGGCTAAGGAGCACATTATTAACATCTGGTAAGTACTTAAAGAATAATGTCAGGTAACTCCTGCATCTTTCTTTTGACAAGCCAGAGATGGACTTCTTCAAAACATTCTCAATAAAGTACTTGTTTAAAGTTTCAAGTTATTTTTGTGGCTTCTCTTTGTAACATCTCCAAGTTTCAACACCCTTTTTCTAATGTAGATACCAGAAATGAACTTGATATTCCAGAACTGATCATGCCAGAGCTGCCCATAAAGACAGAATGATTCCTCACTCCCAGGTCTTCTTTTTTCTTTAGCCAGGGCTCAAAGAGCCCTTTGGATGCAACATTGTACAGAGGCCGTGTGTTTAGCCTGTAATCAATCATAAATTACAAATATTTAGCTGCTGCCTCCCAAAGGTTTTATCCCCTCCAAATACAACTGCTGTTCTTTGTTTCCAGCTCTATGACTCCATGACTGCTCAGAAAAAGACTTTGAGACACGAAATAGTTGCAAGCTGAAGAAGTGGTCTGGGGAAGCGCCACCATTGCATGCTCGTGTCAGATGGGGAGCTCAGCGGGGCCCATGGCTGGGCGGGGCAGGGCTGTGAGGAGCTAGAGACCAGCCCTGCTGTGGGATATCTGGGGCAGGGACTGACGCCTCCAGGGGGATGGGTGAATTGGGGTCCTGGGCCGTGGGCAGGGCGGTAGAGCCCCTGGGGTTGGGAAGGGAAATTCAGGCCCTTTGGTGCCCTGAGGACACAGGCAGTTCATCCGCCTCTTACATGTCTCTCCAGATGTTGCAGTTGACTGTGTCTGGAGGTAGGACATTGTGGAGGGTAGGCTTCAGATCTGGCCACGCACAGCTACTCTTGCCTTGTTGACTTGAACTGGGCCGACACTGATGCTCCTTCTGGACACCTCCAATGAGTGCACTGGCAGCTTTAGTGCTTGTGCTTACAACTTTTCTCTCCTTCTTAGCCATAAAACACAATGTTAGCTTTAACACCATTGGCTGAGATGACCTACTCTAACCTGCTGTGCAGAGTCAAGATATTTATGGTTTATCCCTGAATAACCTGTATTTTTTTGATTTTCCCTTAAGGAACCTCCAGAAAGCAGATACCATCACCTTCCTTGTTTTCTCTTGCAGCGATTGCTTGCTTTTGTCATTTAGAAAGCTTTCCATCTCATCTGACTTTTTTCTTCTTTTCAGCAAAATAAACTGATTTGTTCTGGTCCTGCCCCTACCGCACTTGGGGAGCAGTTGTCTTCTTGGAAGACCATTTTTATGCCTCTTTTAGTCCTCTATTTCTTAGACTAAAGAGGCAAAATTCTTTTAATCATCCCACAAAAGTAATTCCTTATTTTTATTCTTCTATCTGTCTCTTATTTGTATAATTTTTTCTTAAATTTTAGTGCCCCAACAGGATCCTATTTTGTTGTTGTGAGTTTACCAGCTCCAGCTGAAATAATTACCACCTACATCGTGCATATGACACTTTTATTAATACTTAAACAACACTTAAGTATCAATTGCCTTAAATATGAGCTTTTTTGAGCTAATATATTAATATAATAGCTATATAGATATACAGTGGAGTCAAGTGCATTTTATACCATTTGCTCACTTGGAAAACTCAGTGAAGGACACTTTGTTACATTAATTGGGGAGAACAGTGCAGCAAATTAAGGAATGGGTACCTAGATCTTAAACATTTTTGACTTTCTTTATTTTTGTCTTAGTGTAGCTTTTTCTATACAAATTCATGTGTAGGCTCCGTTGTCTGCTTTGCATCATTCAGCTGTCTGACTTGGTATGCTCTAGGTCAGGTCACATATATATCATTTCTGAGCAAGGAAATTCTTTATTTTGGATCAAGTAAAATAACCTTGACTTATCACTAAAAAGAATAATTGTCTGGAATGTCTGCTTTTAAGTAAGTCTACTATTACGTGCTGCAAATAAATTCTGGCCTGAGTGGTACAATAAGCAGGGATATTTCTGAGTGACAAAACAAGCAATGCAAGCTGTAAGTAGTGTGAAATTTTGCATCAACTCATCATGCTTATCATTAGTCACATAAGCAATAACATGCAATCAATCATTGACATGGGATAACCGAAAATGGTATTCTAAAACATTTCTTGAAAATAGATCGTATTTCATGATGCTGGCTCCCAGCTTTTCTTTGTGCATGTTTTGGATTATTTGTTGTGTAAGAACCAGCTATAAAATATAGTAAAAGACATGATAAATTTGACTTTGACAGATGATGTCTTTTCCTCTGTTCAAACATCATCAGTCAGTGCTAACATGGGGTTTCAGCGTTACCACACTGCATTCAGTGAGCTAAAGCACACATTTTGTGGAAAACGTGTGGTTTTTTTCTGAGAACTACTATTAATGCTCCAACTAAAAAAAAAAAGATTTTTATCTCTTATGGATATTTACACCCAGTAAATGACCTTTCTTATCCTCTTTGGGATTTTTCTGAGAAAACATTTTTCTCCAGTGAGAAGACATTTTGACCGTAATATTAATTCTTTTAAAAAGCACTGATGTGGTGCCAAAAATGAGATGAAGTCTAAAGAAGAAATGAAAGTATTTGTCTTGTTGCAAAATCCCACTGGATTCTTCTGTTAAGCAGTAAAGCTAAGCGAATGAAGTGAACATTAATTTTTGAACATTTCATGTATTTAAACAGACTTTGTTTCTTAAGTGATGTATATTTTCTTGGAGGCCAAAGATTACATATAAAGAGAATGGAAAAAAAGTGTTTAAGGAATGCAATTTGAGGTTCATAGTTGAAAACCATTAACAAAATGCTGCTAGTTTGGGATGATACAAAGTTATCTGAGGCAGAGTTAGAAACAATTTCAATATTAAGTTATGTCTTCTGTTAAGGTACTTGCAATTGAATTTTTTGAACAGTTGCAGTTATCAAACACATTCCTGTCTGAGACAATCTAAATTACTTCTCTGTGGAGGAAAATGAAAGGGTAATTTTTCCAAATAAATCTATTATGATGAATTGTTTGCTGACAGACATTACTCTGAAGAAAAAAGAAAATCATAGCAACTGCTGAATTTCATAAGGCCTCCATATGAGAAACCCTTTCCCGAAACACACCAGATCATAAATCCTGTATCAAATTCCCCAAATTTAGGACAAATTTCATTCTGAATGTGAATTTTTTTGTCTTGGGCTGTCTCCAGCTGTTTATAAATGTTACATTTTTCTGCTATATGAATACAACTGTATCGTTACACCTATGTAGGTTTCATAGACATATTCAGTGTCTTTCACTAGACCAACTGATATAGCTATTCAGATTTGAAAAAGGAGAAATCTTCAAATGAATCAGATTATAATTACACATAATAGAGGAAGGCAAAAGAAAAATTATGAAATTAAAATCTTCACAAGAGATTTAAGAATTTCTTTGTATCTGTTCTGTAGGTTACCTGAGACCAAAAGCAGTAGCTTTTTCTGCTGCACAGAGGTTAATTTCCTTTCAGCTGAAGCTTCAGTCCACAGTAAACATGTTATAATAACTCATACATGCCACATCCCCACCCCCCACCCCCCGCCCCGCCCCCAGCATTGGCTACCCTGGCAAATACTACAGCCTTGATCTTCTGGGAACTCCAAGAAAATTATTAGAATGATCCAGCTTCCAGAATGAAGAGAAATGGAGGGAGAATTAAAGGACAGACATCATCTAATGCAAAGGAGGTGGTGCAACTGCGTGTTCTTGCTTGTGTCTTTCCAGTGTGTTACCCTGGCAATTGATAGCAGAGAGTCATCCCTTTCCTGGGACAATGGTTTGTTTCTCTTTGCTGTCAGAGGTGTAGCAGGAAAATGCAATGTGAGGAACCATTTTGGGCTTGAATGTTGAGGGGAATGATTGCACCAGGGTCAAGGTGACAAGGTTACTTCTGACTATGGACAGCAAATGGATATAAATGGTAGGAACGTCTGTCATGGATCACACTGAAGAATCAATGTGGTACAAGAGAGAGGCAAAGAGACTGTATTTAAGGTACAGCTGTTCAAGGAGTGTGGGTATACTCTTAAAAGCTCAGTCCTAGAGATAGAAGGAGTAGTAATGTCAAAGGGGGAAAAAAACCACCCCAAAACTGGAATGGAATTTATTGATATTTTGCAACACTTTATTGGGAATAGGGGCTTGTTGTAGGATGTGCATATTCCTGCACAAAACCAAAACCAAATTAAAAGAACGTGAATATGTGCTATGTACGTGTTAGATTGACTTCAGAAAGTAGCATGGGGTAATAAGGGAAAAAGAATAAATTATTAAAAATTTTCTGTAATGATAAGTGAGTAAATGCAAGTTTCCAGAATAGGCTTTAAATGTTCTAAGCAGAATATGTCAGAGTAGCAGAAGACATATTTATCCTTAAACAGAGAAGAAACAAAGAGGAAAAAAACTGACCCTTTCCATGATTAAATAGTCATGCTGATTATTCAGGTAGCTTCAGAAGATGGAATGGTAGTCCATAGAAAGGGGCCTAAGTGGTGAGAGAGAACAGTATATTCTAGAAAACAAGAAAGATGCGAACAGGTTTGACAGGAGAAAACAAGTAACAGGAAATCATTTTTTTGTCAAAGGCAGGAAGTCTGTGAACCTTTATCAAAGCAGCCAAATCATTCTTGCTGCCTTCTTTATCAGCAAAAACAATGTGGGAACCATCATCTTCTTCGGCATTTAAGGCACATGTTGATTCTGTAAAGCAGGATGAGTGAAAAAGGAGCTGCAATAGCTGCCATAGCACTGAAATTATAAATCCACTAAAATAAAATAAAAAATTTAATTGGGACTGGAAAATCATGGAATAATCTCAGTTGGAAGGGACTTCTGGTCCAACCCTTCAATTCAGAGGACAATTCTGAAATTAGAATGGATTGCTCAGAGCCACATCCAGTTGGGTGTTGAGTATCTCTGAGAAGGGAAATCCCAGAGCATCTACAGACAACTTGTTGCTCACAGTGATTATTTTTCCCCTTATTGTACCCCCTGCTCCTGACACCTGGTGCAGCATTGCTACCAGCAGATGGTGACACCCATTATGGACCAGAGAAGCATAACAGCACATGAGATGTTCTGGATGGCAAAACCTGTGATGCCCTGGTGGTAAGGGATGCCTCTCGTGACTGTTCATTCAACTCTTGCTCAGATTTTGGCTAACACACAGCTCATGCTAAGGCCTGATGTATGCTGGGAGAAGCACCAACAGGTCAAAGTGAGAGCAACAAGTAGTCAGGAGACAAAGGAGAGGAAGAGATAAAGATCATTAAGCAGCCATTACCACCTGCACCTTGCTGTCTTCTGCAGCTGAAATTCTTACATATTGATTGTCTGGCAGCCTCTTCAGGATCCATTAATTTATGGAAATGGTAAAGACCAAACTCCCAAACTGAAAGGCATAAATACATGAGGTTATCCAAAAAGTTTTTGAAGTGTATCCACACCAGCCAGCCTGTTAAGGCCTTCATGTTTCCCAGTGTGATACAGGGGATGCCCAAATCATGATGGAGGGTGAAGGGGGAACACCCTCACCATCAACTAGAGTATCATGAGACCACCTCCATCATTCTTCTTCCTCCAAGAACTGAGTGGCTCATTTACTTTTTAAAGGCAGAGTCTAGATTGTGATTATTGTGTTGCACACTAATTATTAAGAATTTGACCTGATCTGCAGGGGCTTCAGGTGACTGAAACGTCTAGGCAACTGAAATTTTAGGTAATAGGAAAGCTATGCTGATTGCTAGAAATTCTGTGTGACAATAAGCTATGCTGATTGATAAAATCTTTATATAATAATAAAGCTCTAAGTATAATACAGCCCTGTGGCCAGTTCTCATTTTGCCAAGGGTCCTTCAAAGAACCTGCTTGCCCCCGTAGTGTCAGGTGACACCTCATGGTTAATGAGTATTTCCTTTGCTGCAAATTTTGTCCATTCACTAGAAAAAGCATGACCCTATGTTCTCTATGTACTCTATGCCCTCTATACACTCCTGCTACATAGCTGAAAACAGCAATAAAATCTCCTTTAGCCAGCTCTTTTTAACCAAGAACAAAACCTTGTGCTCTCAGGCTCTCTTCTTGCACCTTGAACTCTAGCTCTCCGGCCATCTGGGTGGCCATTCACTAGACTCACTTCAGTTTGTCAATGTATTTCATGTACTGGGGAGCCCAAAACTGGACACAGTATTCCAGATGTGGACTCATCAGTGCTGAACACTGGTCAATAATCAGTTCCCTTGACCTGCTGGCTCAAATTCTTCTAATACAGCCCAGTATGTGGTTTAGTCGTCTTTGCTGCAAGGGTGCTTGGTGGCTCATGTTCAACCTGGTGTCTACCAGGACATCCAGGTCCTTTTCTGCAAAGCTGCTTTCCAGCCCCCAGTCTGTATTGGCACATGGGATTGTCCTTCCCCAGATGTATGCAGTACCCTGCAATTGTGTTGGTTTCACCAATCATAAAATGGTTGGTGGAATCATCAAATTTATTGCAGGAGGCTCATATAATTACCAGATAAATTGGAGGACATAGTTATAAATCACTGAAAAGATGCAAAAATATAAATTTTCAGCATAAGTGTGACAAGGTCAATTTTGTTTTCTGTGTGCAATTATGTGCTACAGCTCCTTGAGTAGGATAGAAGAAAACTGGTGAATGCATTTTATGTGGACTTTCACAGTTTTTTGATAAGATCACTCATAAATTGCTAGGAAAATAAAATTAGTCATAACATGATAAGCATAGTTCTGTTAAATCTTAGAAACTGGCTAAAATGAGAAAGATGGGGAACATGGTCCATTTTCAACAATATGAACAATTAATGACCTGTGCCTTTTGCCTGTAACGAGATTGTCTTGGTTAAAACCATTATTCAATCATTTGGAAAAGAGAATGGAAACCTGAGGCAATTTTCATATGGCCAAAATTGCTTAATTTGGAAGGATTATGGAAGACTTTGAGAAACTCACAACATAACTAAATTGGCAGTACTACGGCAGGCAGTTCCATAAGGCCAACAGCAAGATTGCACAGACTGAAAAGAATTTTTTTATTTCGTGTGCATATGGCTGGACTCTAAATTCATTGTAGCCTCATATCTCAGAAGAACTCTTGGAGTCTGTGCTAAGAGATCATTAAAAGTTTCTGTATTTTGAAAAAGACCTTCCTGTGGCAAGTTGTATTAATTTCTGATTAGAAAAGAAATCAAAAGAGACATAGGTAGACAGAAGATGAAAGGCTTTTATATAGAGAGAAAAAGAGTTATTAGAAACATAGGAGGTCCCACAGAAACAAATAACATCAGTTCTATAGAAATAACAAATGAAAAAAAAGAAAATTATTTAGTAAGAAATAATTAGACTGACTGTAGCAGATAGAGTAATTATATATAAAGATACAGTAAAACAAAAGACAAACAGAATTTATGTGTCTTATTATAATTAGAGTGCTAAAAGTACAAGAGCAGAATAATCTACTGAATAAAGTAAAAGTATAAGAAACATAAAAACTTTAAAGGAAATATTTTGCATTAACGAGCAAATGACCTATGGAAATATGTGCTGCTGGGCGTAGCTGATACTAAGAAAAATATAAAAATACTAAAAAGGAAAACATTGACAGGAATAAAAAGAAAAATCACAACTGTAGAGCACTGAAGCTGTGAATCTCATGAATGCCACATCTAAATGTGTTCATCAGCCATTGAACCTAGCTGAGCCTGGGAGGTTGTATGTCTTGTGTCCAAAGATTTTGACCAGCTGTTTTCTATGGACCTTAAAGGAGAGATAAGCTGCTTTGCAAATCTCCCATTTTTGAATCTTTATTTGAAGCTTTTGGTATTGGCAGCATCAGAAGTGTGACTTTGGATTAGGTAGGTCCTAGGTCTACCTACCATTTATGTTCTTCTTATGAAATTGCCAAGAGAAGGTGTTGAAAACTTGATGTAGAGTCTGACATAGAGACTGCTGTGCCCTTGAGGCAGCATCTGAATGGAAGTGTGTTAATTTAAGGGTAGGAATATCTCAGCAAGGAGGAATAAAGCCTGCCGATGGTAAGTTTATACAAACAGCAGACAAAAATGTCTCCAGCATCTGCAAAACATGAATTTATGATTCTCTGATTCACCTTGTCCTAATGTAAAGGACAAACAAGAACTGAATAGTCCTGCAGTGGGAGGACAGACAAGCTGACCAAACAGATCTTTTTCATTTTAATTTTGATAATAATGGAAGTGGGTTCACAGAGAAAGCTGAAATATCATCTGTAATGTGCCTTCTGTGTCTTGGCAGTGCTGCAGACTTTTTCTGCTGAGAGACCTCTGCAGTGCAGAGGCACCACAGGCTGAGCTAAGCACATGCTGTCAGCTTTCACTGTAGATTCAATTTGGACTCCCACATTTTTTTAATGCATTTTTATGGCTCCATCCCCTGCAGATTTTTTTTCAAATAACCAATAAAAAAAGGAAACATCAAATAAAAAGAAGAAACCTTTCACACATAAAAGCTTTTGGAAGTTAATTCAGTTTCAGAGCAGGTTAAAAACAGTTTATCGGGGCAATCCATCATCTACACAATTTGCTCATTTTAAAAGGCACCTGCTATCTTTCACAACATTCATTATGATATAATATGCAGTTCTGAAGTCAACAACAGCAGTTTGGTCAGTTAACAGTAACTGCTAGCCAATGTTTGGAAAATGTGATATTTCCTATCGAGTAAGAGTTGTTGTGAATGAGGCTTATGATATAGTACAGAAAAGTGGAGGGTTCACTTGATGGATAGCAATGTTGGTGGGACCGATTTGTGGGACACCTATAGCCACACACTTTTTTTTCAAGAAATGTGTCTTTTTTGAAGCACAGACACATATACAAATAGATATTAGAAAAAAATTAACTTATAAAATGTTTCAAGACCTTGCGATTCTGTTTAAAAATCATCACACTACTGGGACATGATTTAATAAAACACAGTTGTCAGGATTGCAGGTGAAAAATTTGTAGTGAAAATTAATTTCAGATATTCCGTTTCTTACAGATTACTGCCATCTCAATATTGCAAGTTATGTCTGGAAACAAGCCTTGGGCCAAAGCCACACCCATTTCCATATTTGTATTTAATTTTCAAGACCAAATTTTCCATTTTAATCCAGATTTGAAGATGTATTTTTTTCTTCATGCCAAAGAAAAAGTGTCTCTATTTCTTCATTGTCACAGGTTCACCCAGAGCTAGAGATAAACCAGTTTTCAGCACCAGAGAAAACATACAAATTTTACTGTTCTATACAATATATTTGCTGGTATTGCAAAGATCAGGTGTATGCTTCCAAGAGTATAGTCTTTATCACATGTACTTTGTACAACCCCTTAACCTATGCTAATAATTCAGTGATAATTAGGCAGCTAGACCGTTTTGGTTTACCTAAATCATCTCATATTGTGACTCTCATCAAATTGTCAGTCAGCTACCAACAGATGTAACCTGTATATAAGATATAGTCATCTCTTTTGAAAAGTGAGAGGAACCCCTGAAACACTGACAAAACTTATACAGAGAGACATTCCTGGCTTCTGTGCTGGGCATCCTCAGTCTGCACCTTCGCACTTGGATGTCATATAGTATCATTTCTGATTCTAAATAAAATGGAGGAAATGTGATATCCTTATACAGAGAGAAATTTCTGTTCCTTCATGGTACTTCACTGTGGCCAGATGGGTTCAGAAATGTTTCCCAGAAAAAAAAAAATCATTTTGTATCATTCAGTCTGTATTGTAACATGATTTGTTGGCACACCTTTGTGCAAAGAGGCCCAGGTTAATTGTTCATCTACATCCCTCCACCTTGCAGCGAGAAGAGAAACTCATTCATTTGGAATTTGTATCAATCCTAGATACATTCCAGAACACCAGAGAAAGAGGACTATATATAAAGCTTAGCATTGGAGCCCTGTTGTTTATTAACTCTTCTATTATTCCTAGGTAAAAGATGCCCTGATTAATATTTTCGTGCTTATTTGCCTTTTAATCTCGTGGAGCTTCACTGAAAAGTTGCTCCAGTATTGCAGCATCAGTGCTGTAATGCAACACTACTGTGAAGTTGGGGCAAGAAAGGTTAATAATCTTCTTAAGATAGAGATATGGAGTGACTTGCCCAGGATGGAATGGAAGAGAGGTGATGACATGTTTTGGATGTCAGGTCTCCCACTGGATTCCCTGCAGACACACCTTTTCATGGAGGAAAGGGCCAGATACCTGCAAAACAGGGAAGCTTTCATCTTTATCTCTTACTTCTGAGCTTATCAAGACCTCCCCATGTGAAATTTGTACATTTGGGCAGCTGGAAGGTTTTAGAGGGAAACATGTCTGGCAGGAGGAACTTCAGGAGGAAGTTATTTACTAGGAATTGGTGAATTGGCATTAGTCCCCTGGCATTGGGAAGTGTTGTGGGAAACTGGGTTCTAGCTGAATTGTGCTTCCGGAAGAAAAGAGGAATCTGAAAAGCAGCATGTATGGCAGAAGAAGGAATAAATAAGTATATGTATTTTCCAGCTTTCTCACACAGGTTTTTGGGGTCCGCAGCACCAGGAGATCACCTTGCTGCATCTGGAAAAACAAAAGGTAGCAAATACCTTGCTCCCCAAGGGGAGAGTGCTATAGGAATGAATCAGATCCGAGCTGTAGGGTCTAAGGGATGTTTTTACCATGTTTGTGGAGCAGTAGGAGCAGGAAGGTAAGTTGCCCCCCAGCTAAGGTGGGAAGCAGGGAAGAGAGCCAAGGGAAGCTTTGTTCCTCTTATGGTTTAATAAATAAGGAAGCTTTGGGATGAGGCAGGGTGTCTCCGATACAATGTGTGAAAACACTAAATGGCTTACACAAACTGCTACTGAGTGCTTTTTGGCCAACAGTGAAAAATTAAGGCTCCTGGGCTAAGTGCTTCTCTGCTGAGCTATTGTTAAGGCAAATATTCACAGGAACTGTTCAGGTATTTTGGGGGCCTTAGTGACAGCCCCAGCACTGCCACAACAGAGCCACTACACTTGCTGCCTAAGAGACTGTCTTATGGTTAATGTTGGAGGCCTTGCATGAAAATCAGCTTTGGTTCTCCACTTGGTGGCAAGCAATATAACAAGATTCGTATGTGCAATTGCAGGGCTATAGCTCTCTTCAGACATGCAAGAAGAGCTCTCATTCCTGGCACAACATAACAGATCAGAAACCTCAGGTCTGCTTACTGTTTTCTGATGATGGTTTTGATTCACAGCTAAATTGTAATTACACAGGAAATCTAAATGTAAAGGTATGTAGCAGGGAGAGGTGCTTTTTCTTGTTCAAAAGCAGCTCACCATTCTGTGGGTGGTCGCATAATTCAGCAAACGCCCACAAATGGCAGAAGGTTGTATCAGCTGACTCCGCACAGCCCAGCACCAGCGTGCAGCGCCGTGGCACACTTTGCCTAAACACTCCAGGGCACTCTGTCTTTGCTAGAAGGTAAAATTGGCACTGGAAACAACATTTCAAAAAGGATCACATTTGGAAAAAGAATATTAAAGAGAACAAATAGTATGTAAATCAGGATTATACTGCTTTTACCAGGTGGGGTTTTTAATCCTCACTTCCTCAATGAAGTACAAAAGTAGAGAGTCACGAAAGCCTCTGATAGAAGACGATGGTTTAGGATTTTTGTAATTGTATGTAAGTGTCTGGGAAGGAATAGTCAGAAGTTCTCCATAAGCCACTTTGAAAATGTAAGTAAGTCTGCCTGTCATGATTCACTGAGTCCCTGCTACCCATTTTCTGGGCCACACAGTTTATTCCTATCTCTTTAAATTGAAAATTCACATTGAAAATGAAATGTTCTTTATCTAAAACTTTGATTATCCAACGGCTTATTTGTTGTCTCCTGAGACATTTAGATAATCAAATTGCAGCAATGCAAGGAGAAAATGAACTGTGGCTGCAAATAACTATGTAAAATTTGTACCTTCTTTCTCAATAATATAATCCTGTCATGCATCTGAGTCCAATCTGCTTGCTTTACTGACAAAAATATGGGTTTGGTCTGGCAAGCAAAGCAAATGCTTCAGAGTTGTAGCACACTAGCTGAATTCTGACTCCAGTGTTGCCAGTCGGACTGTCGATTAAGTTGTCATTACAGGATGTTTATTATCTAACAGAAAGCTGCTTGTGTTAGGGTTTTGTTTTCTTCTCATCCTTGTCACCAGCATGTCTCTGCTTTCACTGCTTGTGATCAGGAATTGATTAAGACTTAAAATGGTGCCCAGATTTAACAAAATAACCGGGTGCTCCAAAATGCTCCTTTGCTGCCTCTCCCCGCCCAGTCTGTCCAATGGCTCCTTCCTTCCTTCCTCCCTCTCTCTGCAGGATGCCATCTCATCTCCCCCTGCTCCTGAGCCCTTGAAGTCCCAGCCAGGGGAGGCAGCTGAGCCCCCCGGGAGGCCGGCTGGCACCTCTCCCGGTGCCTCTGCCACCCCCCACACTCAGCCCTGGCTCCCGCCTGCGTCCCGGCTGCTGCTGACCACAGATCCAGGGCCCCAGGAGGGCAGCTTAATCCCCTCCTGCTGGTGCTGGGGATACAGGAGGCAGAACCACAGCTTGCTTTTCAGATGCAAGGGGGGTTTGCAGCAGGAGAATCTATAACAATAATATTTGGGCTCATAAACCAAACTCATTATATTTAAAAGGCGCGGAAGGGATATATTGTATCCCCACAAAATGTCAGGACTACAAAATAATTTATACCTGCACTTCACAGAAAGGCGAAACTGAGCAATGATTAAAAATCAAGTCCGTGTTGTTATTTTGCTTTGGCTTCATGATAGCAGCAGTATAAACTACAGGTGAGAACACACTGAAAGTCTTTATTTTCAAACACTTCCAATCATTAAAAAATAAAGTGCTCGAGGGCATGAAAATTGTCAGACCGAAAAGATTTTTTTTCTTCCATTTGAAAGTGTAACAACATTGTAGCTGGCCATTTATAACACTGACATGCTGGGAGCCTACTGCTCCTGGGTCAAAATTATTTCAGCCCTGCTAGCTTTTATGCATAGTCTTTTCTCCTTGTTCTTTCTATACGTAGGGCAGAGAGAGACTGTCTGAAGATGTGGATGGGAGATTGCACAGATGCTGCCTGAAGTCATCTGTGGGTTCCTGCTGCCATCAGGTCCCCTGTTGTCCACAACTCAGGGCACCATGGCGGGTGGAACTGCAGAGCCCCAAAATTATGCCCCTACAGTCCAGTTCCCTTGCTGATTTTAAATAAACTGGTGAATATTTGTTGAGGCTAATAAGTATCACAGTCACACAGCAGCTATAGAAATCCATTACATTCTTTCTCAATGTCAGCCCACCAACAGTAACCCACATATGTTTGCCTGTATGCAGAATGTGTTCGTCTGTTTGCACATACACACACACATGCGTCCTCTGACAACATCAGTGATCATTCCTCTTTTGATCTCAGTGAAAGCTCATTCAATCTGGTTTATGATCTTATTGATATCAATGCCTAAACCTCCAATAAGCTTGAAAAATCAGAACTTCTGTGCTGTCTATCATCATTAATAATGACTCAGAAAAACTGTTGCCTGTCATCTTTAAGTACAACTGGAGTATGAATTATGGAAACCTCCAGGGAGTAAATAGCAAGTAGTTTGTGAATAAAAGGAGGCAAAACTATGATAGACAAATGTCAAGATTTTAAATCAAGTTGAGTGTTTAATAACCTGTTAGTCAGAAGCTGTTTGATTGATCTTCTTTAGCTTTACAAATATATTCTTTCTTGCATTAGGTCTTTTAAATACTAGACAATCATTCTATCTGAAATAGCTTTGGGATTGTAGATGCAGTTTTGAAAAAAAGGTATAGGCTAGAAAATCTCCTGAGTCTTCTCTGTTGCTGTTTATGTGTCTTTTGGGGCAGACCAGAATCCTACACTTACATTAATCAAAGTGTAAATTACTGTTTTAGTGTCACCTTCACTAAGGAGTGGCTGAACATTTCCTACAATAGGAGAAGGAAAAATTCCATGTCTGTAGTTCTGCCATGTAACCACATGTTTAGTTGCTCTATTTTCTCTTGTACATTGATCTGCATATTTTTGATAATTTTACTGTATATACAATGCCAGTTCTGCAGGTAGCTCTAGTGCCAACCTCCTACTGTATTTCACACAGTGAGCTGTACGGGGATGTTACTCTTGGCATCAGGCTGTGACACACATTTTGGGATAAAGAAGCTCAAAGACCAGTCAGGCAGCCAAAATAGAGGCTGAAACAAACAAATGTAGCAGTCCATGGTTGGTTTGCTGGCATATTATTTATTTAGTTAATCAATGCTGAGAGTAAAATCCTTTCCAAGAAGTCATTCAAGTTTGATATTATTTCTTTTTGAAGCTGTGGTTCATTAAAGCCTATTTTGTTATTAGCATTAAGGTTCCCCGCATATAAAGGCTCAGACTCCAGGCTCCAGGTCAGGCACAAGCAGTTTAATAAGATTCAGATGGTATACAAGCTATCAGAGAAGTATAAAATTCTTCAGACTTGCAATAACAGCTCCTGTTCCTGGCAGACCATAATATCAGCAAACTCCAGTTCCACTTTCTGTTTGCTGTAGATGGTTCTGATTCACAGCGAAATTGAAATTACACAGGCAATCAAAATATTCAAACTTAAAGGTGTGTGACAGAGAGGCTCTTTTACCCTTCCAAGACTATTCCATAATTCTGGGGAATGAGGGCATTTTGCAGTGTTTAGCACACTAAAAATCTCACAGGGAGAAAAATATGTGATAGGGAAAAAGGCAACATAAAAAGATACTAATCCTCACTCAAAAAATTGCAGTATGCATAGTCTAAAGGCACATGATTGTAGAGACTTACATTTCCTATTGTTTAAAACATTGCTTCCGGTGTTTAACATGAAAAACATGATGAAGAAATAGAAGAGCGGTATTGGGTAGAAACATCTGCAAATGTATTTAGCTCATCAATAACTCCTCATTTAAGCTCTGATTGGAATTTTTGCATAGAAATGAGGTTAAATCCCTAAGCAGTTGCTAATCCACCACTTAGAGTTGTAAATTTCCATGCTGAACAGTATTCATGTGGATGGAGACAGCCAGTCTTTGCACATGTGTTTGCATGTATGTATGGATATATGCATATGACACACCTGTGTCTGGTTTCATTGCAGAATGCAGAATTTAAAAAATAAAATGGCTGCATAGAAATATTCATATCCTTCTCTATTTTGTTGTTCGCAGAAGATCTGATACTTTTGGCTAGAAGATCTGCCATGCTGACAATGAATTTACAGCCTGGAAATGAGCCAGCTTCACCATCTACTTATCTCCTATTTAGTTTGCTAGTGCTATTGGCAAATTGCACCAACATACCGCCATCCCTTTCATTCTGAGGGAAATGGAAAAACTTAAAAGATGTTCAATATTTTTTGTGTGAAATGTAGATACCAGTGAGGGTGATAAAAGCTTCAGCAACAAGGAAAAAAGAATGAAAGCTGGCAGAAATTATGTGTTCTTTCATGGTCTTTCAACTGTATTTTTGGACCAGTGTGATTACAAGGGAATTATATTCTGATGCATATACATATATATGCATGTGCTGGGACATCCAGACAGGCCACCCTTTAACAAAGCACACTGTCCCTGGATGTGGTAAAAGACCCATGTTCTCATTTTGGAGCTATTCTCAAACTCACTAATTAATTCTACAACTCATAATCATAATTACCATTATCATCTTTTTTTTAATAATGAGTTTAAATTCCACAGAAACCTGGCTTCTTTTCCTTGCTCTGTCTCCATATAGAAAAGCTGTTGCATAAGCACAATCTATTTCTTATCTTTCAGGAACTCAGGCTGGTTCACAGTGTAAGCAGCTAAGCTGAAAGATTTAATTCATCTTGTTCATTAAAATTCAAATAATTATAAAGTCAGAGATGTTAACTTTTCAGTTATTACAATACAGCTGGCAAACAGAGACTGTTGCACCAACTGGGAGACTTAAAACCTCATCTTTGGTGGCCAGGTAATTTTATTTAACAGTTTCACAGGAATTTAAATCAATACTTCTGAGAAATCTGCTTTATGATATTATTATTATGAGTAATTGATTTAAATGTACCTTTCACAGTCTCATGATATTTCACATGACATACATGTAGGGATTATTTCGAGTACCTGTGGGTGTGTTTCTTACTGTCTTTAAGTACTAGATACAGTTCAGTGTAGAGAGGAATAGCCCATGACCCCTTTAAGTCCTGATTCTGCAATTTTAATGGGCAATTGCACTTAGTTATACAAGGTGGGTGGGATTGCTTGAAACATTTGTGCTCAGGAGATAGGGTAGAGGTGGGTTTATAACCTTTGCTGAGGCATTTTTGATTCTTTTTTCTAACTTTTTGCTCACTGAAATCCCCCCTTGAAACATTTTTCTTCAGTAGCTGCATTTGCCTTCTCAGCTCAAGATTTAGGATGCTTCCAAGAATAACCACCAAAAAAGTCAAGTGTATAGTTAGCTACAAAGCTTTGGCATTGCCACACTTAAAGATGAAATATTTCCACCAAGGCATTTACTCTATGGTATATTTTCACCTGCTTGTGCTACTGGTCCAAACTGTTCTGAATGGATACGGATTTACCAGTTGTAAAATGAATGTCTGTCCTTTGGGAACTTCCCATGAACTTCAGCAGCAGTGGTGTTCATTTACTGCTTAATTACACTTTTTCCTCAGTTATACGCCAGAAAATGGACTCAGCTCCTACGAGGCTTGAAGAATGGTGGGAATGAGTGAGACAAAAGGAAGGTATTCATAGCACAGCCAGCCTGGCCCCATTTATCAGCCAGATTTCAATTTTCAGCCTACTTTGAAAGAAAGAAACTAAAAATTTAACTGACCACCATGACACCGTTATGCCATACAGATGTGTCTCATTGCAGCCCAGCACGTTTGTGGGTGCAGTCATTTGGATAAGGAAGCTCTTTGGACAAAGGAGTGGAGGTTATCTGGTAATCTGATGCTTTTTTGTGTCATCAGAGATACTAGCAATGCAAAGGGTTATTCTCTGAATCTGGCCTTGAGAGATGTGAAAAACAGCTGTGCTATTTGACAGACAAAGGTACCTATTCTAAATAAAAGGGGTAACTCCTAGAAATGTGTGCAAGGACAGTAAGAGAAGGATTTTTGGGCAATAAAGTAGGAAATTCCTTGCACCATCTTCTCACCCCTTTAAACGAATAGCTCTCTCCAGCCTTTTATATTAAGTGATTAGAAAGAGTTAAATGAGCATGATTGCCAAGGAAATTTCTTAGGCATTAATGTTTTCTACTTCTTCTGTATTGAATGCCCTTGTGATAGAAGAGAAAGAACAAACATCAAAAGTACCTTTTAACTTCACAATTCTTTCTAAATTTCTTTAAACTTATAGGCTATACTGCTGGCTTTCAAACTTCAAAGAATGCAGGAAGATCAGGGTCACACAGAAAATTATTTCTTACAGTTTAATAAAATATGCATGTGAATTGTATGACCTGCCAGAGAAATTATTTATGTGTTAATGTAATGTTGTAACATTAATTACACACTTTAATTTCTTCCTTAGTAGCTTCTTTACCAGTAAGAACAGTACCAGTTCTAAATTGGGTTTGAAACATATGTTGTGTCACCAAAGCTTAAATAATTTCCAGACTGAATTGCTTTTTCACTTCCACAAGATAACAATCTTTTTTTTTTTTTTTTAGTATTTGGGAAAAAGGAAGCAACTGAGTTCTTTTACCTTTAACTGACAGGTTTCGTGATGGATCATTTTCAGCCTTGCACTTCTGCAGTGTTGTAGTCTTGATATACTGTATTTATTGATAGTTGCAGAAATGCCTATTGCATGTTTTTTGTGAGTGAATCACACAGCTTTTATTTATGGCCACTATTGTAAAGTTCTGAATCCCATAGGATTGGTCCCTTTGGATTTCTTTCCTCAGGGGATTTCCTACCTCTTTTTCTATGGTATACGTATGATTAAAATCATGTACATGCTAGCGCAAGGATGTGTACTGAGTCTTATCTTCTGACTTAGTATTCATATGAAGTTCTTAATAGATACAGAAAAGTTCTATGTCACTTATTTCAACAGTGTCCTGTAGCGGCTTTATAGTTCAGTTCTAAGTTGTCTGGAGGCAGTGAGAATAAAAAATAGGTTCTCCTCTCAACTACTGTACAAACTTTCTGTATGGTCTTTGCAAACCACCTACTTGTGTTTTAGTCTTCTCAAATGTAAATCTGAGGTCTAACTTCATTAAAGTGGTTTGAAATCATTCAAGGGAAAGTGCTATAGATGTGCAAAATATTTTTATAAAAAGTATTTGCTTTTATCTGTGTTCATTGTTTTACCTTTTAACATTTTCTTGGTTACATTTTTGTTCTTGTACTATGGCCCGAGGTAAATTAAGAAGAGTAAATAAGAGAGCCCATTTGGCACTGCTGGTATCGTTCTTTATGTTACATATGTCTGTCTTACTTTTCTTAAATAAATTCTCCTTGTCTCTTTAATCTTTTGAAGTGTCTACCTGTCTAGTATTTCAAAGATTTTTTTTAGTGACAATGATGCTGGGGTTACAGTTTTGTATAAAATTATTGATTTTTTTGTGTCAATGTCAAATGGTTCACTGCTGTACTTCTTTTACTGTCACAGAATAACCTAAAACGGTAGATCACTAATGGCTAATACGTTGCCTATAGCTAACAGGTTGCCTTTCTTGTATTCTATCCTGGCATGAATGCTATCTCATGAAAGAGATTTTCCAATTGCTCCACATTCAGCCAGTCTTGATGGCACTCAATGATATCATGATGCCATATGAGGCTTTTTTGTCATGAACGTACAGAACTTGGAGCCCAAATTGATTTCACAAGCCTCCTAATAAACATATGGCACTTATACGTAACTAGTTTTGGGGCTGTGCTGGATTTCACTCAGTATCCTCTACATTCAAAATTATTTAGTATCTATTGCTAGACTTTGGAGTCATACAGATCTTTGCAGTTGTTAGGCTTGAGACATGGATAGGGACGTGATGGCCATCACCAAGTATAAGTCACCACCTAATAAGAAAGGTAGCTTTGCTCCGTTTAACATCCTTTTTGGAAAATGAATTGAGAAAACACAATGTGTTTATCCAAATAGTGCAAAATACCAATGCCAGAAGTTCAGCTGGTACAAAGTACATTGGGATTGTTACAAAAGTCATGGAGGAGTTGTAAGTAGAGGTGAACAACACATTTCATGGAAAATACCATTTCACTTGAGCTTTTCCCTGAAATGCAAATAAGCCAAAATATGAAACTTTTTTGAGGTTAGGAATAGTGTTTAATTTTACATTTTCTCACATGTTGGCACTTCTTGGAATCTGTGGGAGCAAATGTGGAATTACCAAAATACCACAGGTATTTTTTGGGTACTGCTGGTCTAAAGGATGTCAGGAAATACTGGAAAACATAGAAAGACCTTTTTTCTTGACATTTCCTACCATTAGCATTCTGGGATTCTTCAGATAAATTTCCAGAGGCTTTGGATGGATGTCCAGGTTTTGCCATTCTCCTTCAAAATGTACTGAACGGCCAAACTTTTTTGCAATTCACTTGCAGCAGCTAAAATGTTTCCATTCATTATCAATGATACTGTGACATCTTTGTTCCTTCACTTATTCATGTCTTGTTCATAGGTATAGATTCAGATTATTTATATTGCAGTCTATTGAGTAAGTGGTCAAATGTTTTCTTCTGTCTAAAAATTTTTGATCATTTGCGTTTAGGATTAGCACAGTGGAGCCCTGAGGTCTAAACCTAAAGAATCTAATGAAGAACCCAGAGAGACAGGAGATGAATGTCAGGGAGTGAGAGAAGACAAGGAGATCCTGGCTATTTGTTTGTTTATTTTAGCTTATACATTTTTCTAATTAAAAACTTGCTCATCCTAGAAAGACCTAACTCTCTCCAGGAGTCTGCAACACACAGGCAGGCAGCTCCTGTTCTCTCCCTCCTCTATGTCTGCTGTCTCTGCCATGGTCCCCTCCCCACAGTCCCATTGCTACCCCAGAACTGCATGTTGACCTTGTATCTTCACAGCTTTCCTGCCAAGTGGTTGCCTGCCTCTGCCTTATGCCACTCTGACTGCTCTCAAAGGTTCATTTGTTTGCTTGGCTCACACTGACGTCATGTCTGTGGTACAGATTTCCCAAAAAGGAATGAATTCTGCTCTTCTCGGAGGTCAGAGTGCTCCCTTTGCCTTCCTGTCCTGGTATGGCTTTGCTAGGAGTAGTTAAGCTGGAAGAGGACTGCTAAGCGTGGCCTGGTGCTGGGATGAGCATGGTGGAAGACACGAGGAACAGAAACCTCTGAGAGGTGTGCTGCGTCCGCAGAGCCCATGAGCATCACCCAAACCCTGGCTTAAGTTTCTTTCCTTTTTGGGTTCCTCCACAGATTGTGTTCCCTGGTTCATGTCCCAGATAATCCCCTACAGCAAGCACTTCTCTGGGTATATTATCACACCAGGGCAGCCTCAAGCTTTCTCCTAATTAACTAAAAATTCTGCTCATCAGCCCTTCTGCTATTCAGGCTGTCTCAAGACTTCAAGATTTTGTAGTGTTTGTTTGTTTAAGGTAGCACTGATGGCCACACATGCCATAAGCTTGCTCTAAATTTTGAAGTGTGGTATGGTTATACCTCCATGATCCTGCCCACAGCATGTGAAACCCATCCACATGGCCATATATATATAACAACAAATTTGTAACTAGATGGCCTCAGCAGTGCTGTATTTCCTGTGTATCTATTCTGTTTTCCACTGGGTATCACAACAAAATCAGTACTGCTATTCTGCTCCATCAGCTTTCCTGATCAAATTAGTCCATTAATTGAGAGGACTGTCTGGCTATATTTACATACAATGCATTTCTTTCCTATTCCTCATTATACATATGTAATTATTTTTACATTGCATTCCCAGAGGTGAGTGACAGCATACAGATACCAGAGATGCTATTCTGCCTCCAGTAAATGCTCTGAGAAGTGTATGGTATTAGTAAGGACCCTGTTTCCTTGGTTACATTTAGCAAATTTGCATGCCAGCATGGTGCTATTCATCATCAGAGACATCGTAGACCTGTCCATGGAGAGAGGGTTTTGGAAGTGAATAACCTTTGCATTCTTAGCTTCTGCTTTGAATATACAGACGAGGAAAAAATAGTTGTCAACATATGCATGGTGGGAGGTAGGCAGGCTGAGAATCTCAGTCCTAGAAGCCTTTGGGAATGAAATCGAGTCCTTTATAAGACTGGGCAAAGTATCTGTTGTTGCAGGAGCAGTTCATATGTTTGGCTCTAGTACTGCTTATGAATGACCATGAGATAATAAGATGATCTTGCTCAGGACTTGTGTCCTGGCCAATGTCTCTGGTTACGCATTGTCATGGGAAGGGGCAGGACTCTGCTGTTGCATGCTCACCCAGCATTCCCTGGAACATGAAGTATAAGGGAGATTTTTTCCCGAGGTGTGTAAAAGCAATGGATCAAGAGCAAGTTACCCTGGCCACAGAGGGCAAATTAATGAAGGCAGACCAGTAGAGACTATCCTGGAAATTAAAGCTCCCCTTGTCAGATAGCCTATGGTAAAAATATCACCTGCCTTTTTGAAGGCATGTGTGCCTTGGCTGGAAGGGATCAGCCTTGTCCTAGCAGGCACACCTTCCCCCATATCCCCCAGAGACAGTGGATAGCTGGTGTCTTATTCCTCCAGAAAACACTGGAAGTGGGATTCTCCCCTGAATGACCTATCTATGCCACTGTATACAAATTCAACTACAGGTCCAGTCCTAGCTGACAGTTTCAGTGAACAATCCAAAGCCAAGGTAAAGCATTCATTTAATTCATCTTTTCAGAACTTTTTTGTTAAAAAAAGGGTTTATCGTGTCCATTTGGAGACTGACAGCCAACAAACCTGCCACTTGCTGAATAAAAGCTGTTACCTTTCAGAGTGGACAAGGACAAAGAGCATACTTCAGTGCCTTGGAAATGGATGAGGATTCAGGGTTCTGCGTTCCTCTGCCCATGATCAGCTGCACACATGTGGGTACCTCTACCTTGTGTTCAGTTTCTCCTTTCCATAAACACCTCTGCTTTGTGAAGTGCTTTGAAACCTACAGAGAAAAAGTGCTGCGTGGTAAGCAATATGTATGTAGCTGCATTTCCAAACCAGGAAAAATGTAAGCGCAGTTTCCAGTAACACGTTAGGAATAAACAGTAAGCCATTGATCCAGACATGCAGGCAACTGAAGACGACATAGGCTGCGAGTTTGTTAAAATGATGTACCAGCTATTTTCCAAGTTGCTCCAGAACATGAGTTCACTGAATTCCCACCAGTGTGGTAATCCAGACAGGACTACATGCAGGGCCCCTCTCCATCTCCAGATCTCATGGTGGTGCACTGAAATCCCCAGCATTCACTATTGTGTCTCCTCAGACAGCAGCTGGAAGTGTGTTGAGCTAAATGTCTCTGTGAAGTGCTTTAATGGGAGTGTTACACTTTGAAATCTATTGCCCTAACTGTACCTTTGTGGTGCTAAGAGGAAGATGGGATGAGCTGAAGGTCTATATAGGCCCAGCTGGAAAAATTCCTTCCTGATCCCCAAAGCAACTTCCTTGAGTCAGAGCAATCTGTGAAGGAGGAAAGAGGTAACTCCCAGACACTCCAATGCAAATGCTTAAATTACCAAAGGGAGGGTAAAAGCCAGCCAACTCCCCTCTACTTCACACTGGCTAATGGGGAGTATGAATTTTTACCTACCTTCTTTGTATAGGGCCCCTTGGTCTCCACCTAACTCAGTCTGATTAAATCTTGGCACTTAATGAAATGGGGAGAGGGGTTTTGAGATAAGCTTTTTCAGAATAGTGGTTAATAGTTTAATTCTAGGAAGAGTGAATACATTTTTCTGTTTTACAAAGGAGATTCTTACCAGTGTAGAAATTAATTACCTTTCTTAAAGTTTTTATATTTTTTTCTTATATTGCCTCCTCCTATTGGGGAGGTTTATTGTCAATGCATGAAGTGCCAGTGTTGTTTGGCCAGGGTTTCTTTTTTTTGAGGTGCCTTTCAAACTTTCGCTAAGGACATCAAAAACTAGGCTGATGTGTCCAATTTAAATTGCAAAGAAACTAATTTTAAGGTATAGGAACATTTTCAATCCTGACATTTGGCTGATCTGTGGAGTTGCATTGGCAGGTGGCTTGACTGAGTGCTGCTTCAAGCAGCACTAGCTGTGGGCATCAGGGCATCCAGCTGTGAAAACAGATCTGCATGGCACAGTAATGATAACTGGTACTCAGGGAAGTCTCTTTATCTTGAAGAATCCCAAAGTGATTTATGGCTGGTGACCACAGCCAGGTGTAGTGGAACCAAGATACTGATACCATTTCTGTCTCTGCTGGGGGCTCATCCGTCAGACCCAGATTATTACTTTTGGCTCTGCCTCTCGTTGGGTGCTAGACATCTTGCTTCCCAAGCAGTACTTTCTTCCCTATTACATGTCTTTTATTTCCTAGATTAGTCAGACCAGGACCCAAGATCCTAAATCCCAGCTCTGTACAAATTTGCAGGGGTCAGAACCAGCCTGAAAGCTAAGCCCTAACTGCTTGCAATAATCACCAGCCTGAAATCATAAGGGAGGTCTTCAGACTCTGGTGAGACAGACTTCAAAATCAATTCTAAAAAATGTGATCTTTTTATTTGCTGCTTGTATTTTGTTCCTGGTTTCAAGATCTTCTTTGTGACCTTGGGAGCTTTTTTCATTATAAATGAAAGTGGAAATTGTCATGTAATCTCCAGATGCCAGAAGAGAATGTCGTGTCCGCTACAGGGAGGTTCTTGATAAACTCATGAGGGTGGGCAGCTGGATACATGGGCCTATGAAATTATTTTAATAATAACAGAGTTTAAAGGCTCCTGCAAAGACCCCCTGTGTTAGGCCCTGTAATCCCTAAAGAATTTACAGGCATATATATTCTGCTTTAGAGTGTCTCTGTTCCTCCCATGTTTGATAAACAAAAATTATCATTTGTGCATAGATGTAAATTCCATGAAAAGGAAAGAAAATAAGCTTGGCCTTATTTCTCGGGGATGAGCGATGCTAGTGGGTCTTGCTCTTTTAAAAGATCATACCAGAGTTGAATGGCACTCCGCTGTCTTACCCAGAGGTGGGGGCCGGCGCTGCAGGCTGTGAATTCAAACCCTGTGCTTCCTGGGCCAAAACAAGAAAAGGAAAAAGAAAACTTAAGGGATGCCAGGAAATGTCCTGAAATCATACAGTTTTTTTGTTGTTGGGTTTGTTGTTCAAAATTCTACATCAACGCATACATTAATGTTCTCGGCATCTGGACTAAAGAGCTGTTGAAAGCCCTTGGCTTAATCCAAATATATAGAATTAAATACAGAAAGCATAGTTCCACATCTTTTAACTTTTTTGTTTCTGGTCAAACATGAATCTTTAGTTCCTGGCTAATAGCCTTGGTGTGAAGCCATCTGCTCAGCTGAGTACAGGCTTATTGAGGCTGCACGTGTGGTTGTACATTATACATTATACTAGTGCTCTGCATTTTCTTGCCTCCATATGTGACTCCTTGGTGTCATGTGTTAATGATGGAATTGGTCCCCTCAGAGTTGCATGGAAGAGAAAGAGAGAAGGAGAGAAAAGAAAGGTATATGTAAAGATGGGAAAGGGAGGTAAAGACAAGTGTGGGGTGGTAACACGATAACTCATGTACCTCTGAGAATCCAAACTATATTTGGTATGAACTACATTTGGTAATAAATGTTCTTGACAGCCAACGGGAGGTATTGACCCTAAAATGAAAAAAATAATTTGATTAAAATTACATGTTTGAATGAGAAGCTCTGGTGGCAGAAATCAATATATTGGGGAGTCTGAATCCATGAACAAGGCCAGAACACACAATTCAATTAAAGGAAATTCAGTTTAATCTATAAAGCAACCTGGGTGTAATAATTTTGCCTATATGGGGAATCTTAAGAGCTAGACTGGGTTAAAGATAATGATTGTGGAAATCAGTTTTTCACCCTGATCTTTTCAACTTCAAGGCAGCAGAAACTCAACAGTGAAAATCTTATGGAATATATCAGTGCTATTTCTTTCCCACTTGCCTATGACTGCTTGGGTACATAGGAGTGGAGCTTTGGGGCACTGCAGGGGGACAGAATACACACTGGACATGCCTGTAGAGTTTCAGTCCCCCTTTAATAAATACATTCTCAAGTACCACTTAATATCCTTTTAAAAATCATAACAGGCAGTGTAGGTACACTGGGATGGATTTAGTTTGCATAAAGAAAGTATGCCCAGGTTAGCTTTTCACCTTTCTTCCATAGAGGCAGCAGAGAGCTATTTTTCTTTTTATCCTTGCAAGTCATCCGGCTCCAGAATACACAGAGAGTAAAACAAATGTAATGACTGAAAGTCCTCTATGTGCATATATCTGTGTTTCCTAAATTATGCTGACTTCTCTGAGTCACAGAACATCGAAAACTGAGAGCGTATAATGGGGAAGTAATGCTCTGTGCTGTTCTTACACTTTTTATTAAGCGTCTGCTTTGGGCTACAATCACAGAGGATAATGAGCTACTGGACCTTTGATATGACCTGGTATGGCCATTCCTTGGTTATGTTAAGTACATATAAAACGCCTAAAGAAAAGACCCTATACCAAAATAGGAAATCATAATGTATATAGCTCGTCCAGTACACACATAAAACAGACTTGTAAGTGAGGAGCCGGTGCCAGCAGTGGTAAGTAGAAAGTGTGCGTGCGTGTGTGTGTGCACGTGTGTATCTGTGAATGCATATCTGTTTTCAAGGGAGTGGTAAGTAAGTAATTAAAGCAAAATTTATTTCAGAGCCTGTTAGAAGCCAGTTCTTCATATAGGTCTGAACCTTAAATTCGTCAAATAAAAAACTACTACTTTGAGATATCAAGAAGCCATGTGCTATGATAAATCTCCAACAGCTTCATTTTTGCTTCAGTTTACTAAGGACAGACTATGGCCCAGCACACTGAAATGTGACTTACTGGCAGAATTCTGGCAAACAAATAGGTGCTCTGGGATGAGGGCAAGGCTCTCTGCCATTACCAACCATCTTGATTTAAACTTTGGATTAAGTAGAAAAAGATGGAGAAAAGTTCCTTTTTGTGTGCAGGGAAGAAAAAAAAAAATAGACTGTTAATTGCATGCAATCCAGCTGGATTGATATATATTCACTACAAGTTTCTTTTTCTGGGTAGGAGTCTGAGCACTTAAACCAGGAATGCACATTTTTCTTGTTAAATTCTCAAAATTCAACACCTCTATTTTACTCCCAGAAACACAAGTATTTATGTTTCCCATTAAAAAATAAGCTGTTTGGGCTCACATACATTTGAGACAATGCTTTTTCCCTCATTTCCATTAACTAATCTGATGTAACAGACTTCTATTCTCTGCCCCTGTGCTTTGCCAGCTTCCAGGCAGGCAGTGTCTCAGCTTCCAAAGGCAAAATCAAATCCTGTTTCTAATCAGTTCTCTGAGATAACCCATTTGTGTGCTTCGTTTGTGATTAGGCTGAGGTGCTCACCTAAGCTCAGCTGACTCACTTTGTTGGGTGAGATTTTGCAAGGTGCTTGTGTTTCTACAAGCTTTCAATAAAATCTGTGGGAAAGAGGAGGCGGTCAAGTTTGGGCACGAAGTTGACAAGAAGAAATGTCCTGAAATAACAAGGCAGGTGTAAAATTCAAGACTATTTGGAGGGAATATGAAGTTAATGCAATTAAAACATAACATATATTTAGGGGGTTTTTTTCTTTTTCTGATAGATTTACTGCATTTTTTTGGATATTTTCTTTGGGATATTTTCTTCATGTATGATCAACAGAATTTGAGGGAGAGCTGAGAAGTATTTATATTATCATGCCAAATAACCTGAAAATTTCTAAATTCAATGACAGGGTAAGTATTGTAATAGAAACTAGTAACAATGAAAGATCTGTCTAACAATATTGTAGAACAACCAAATGGTTGGTTCTAAAAATAGAAAGGAAAATATTGGGGTTTTGCTTCAAGATAAATATTTCTGCTTTACACATGCTATAAAAATGTATCCCCTTCTGGACAAATTAACCAGTTCTAAAAAACTGGCTTTTTTTGCACTCCCTAAATCTTTCTTTTTTTAATGACCTCTGTGCCACAATTTTTGCCTCCAAGCAGTAATTAACCACTCTGCAAGTCACCACAAGTAAGCTAGAAATGAATTACAGTTTAGAAAAAAAAACCTGTAGCATTAATATAGTTTAAACCAAAGTAATCAAACTTGTATTGCTACCCTCTTGTTTTTTTCAAGTACAAATGTTATGAAATTTTCAATAACTTTCTGTGTCCTACATAACAATAGCGGTTGAAAAAAACTGCAAAGCCTGAACCACCACAGGAAGTCTGAAACGAGCAGAACTGTCCTTGAACACACATTAAAGTAGTTTACATTTATTATCCAGGCAAAGCGATACTTGCTTTATGTAACTTTTTTCCAGTGTCTTGCATAAAATGATGGGAAAATATGCAAATAAGATTAAGCATCTTGCATTGCATTTAAACATATCTTGCAACATCTTAGGGGTGGAGAAAATATGAGGAATGCCGTCATCCAATTTTCCCGCAGGTTTTTAGTTAACCAGCAGAATACCGTCTACTTACAGTCTACATACATACAATAACCAGTCTACATACAGAGCTTGATTTTTTCACTTAGGCTGGTACCAGTTGGGAGTAAATCTATTCAAGTCAACAAAACCTCCCTCAGGCATACAATGCTTAGAGAATTGAAGGCTATGCATCCTATCAGTTTACAGCTACAAATCTTTCAGTAAGTTTGTAGTAAATCTCCTTACTTCTGAGATATGACCTGCTTTGTTTAAGGAATACATAGCAATATCTTTACTATGTTTGCTTTACATCAGCTTATATAGCAGCAGTTTTTATTGGGAGCTTTGCTCTGACATCACCATTGCCAAATTACTTGGATTTGTATGTCCAATATTGCCAAATTAGAACAAAGTGCACAACTTTAACATTTTTCATCAGTTTCCTGACCAATTTACACCAAAGTATGACATATCTCCTTATTTAAATCTCTGCTAAGTTTGCTGGAGTAAGATTCATTTGATATGAATGCTGATATACAACTATCCCCTTTTTACATCAAGGAACAATAGATTTTTAAGTAGAAATTGTGGAGCAGTGTGATTAAAATGTTTTGTGTACTTCTAAGTACATATTTTGGAGTCTGAGAATAAAGACTATTTTTGAATTTGTTATGCCCAAATCCATTAAACCAGCAGAAAATAGATTAGCAAGAATAAACCTTTTAATCTACTGGAAATTAAGTATGTAATCAATACTGGAAAGAGAACACAAAACCTGAGATACAACAATGACAAATTGACTTTTAAGATCAGATAAATGAATTAAAAATTATTTTTATGGGCATCACAACTTAACATTACAGTCAACTTTTTGGACTATATTAGGTTCATCTAGGCTGGAAATATTTCTGGGTGAAATCTTGAGGAAATTCCCACCTGCTGTCTGCCTTGATATTTGGAGTAACTATATGCACCACAACAAAATTAGCTAGATTTACATCAAAATAACTAAAATCAGACTTCTGACTGCTTAGTCAATCTAAGTTGAAATGGGGCACTGAGAAGCATTTGACTATGACATTCAGAATGAGCCAATATCAGCATTGTGTTCTGCATGCATGTGTATGTACTACTTTGTATAGTACCTACATGTCCCTAATGTAGGCATACATTTATTTCTTCCATATTAGACCATTTTCTCTCTATGCATATCAGAAACCTTGGAGAAGGAAAAAAAAAATATTATGAGTTATTACAAATGTTTTTCCAGCCAGGAGAAGGCCATATTGCATTCAGTTAGTGTGAAATGACTGAAGAGCAAATGTGATGCTCCAGGTTTCTGTAATACAGTCTGGAAGCCTCAGGCATTTTCCAAGACTATTGCACCAAAATACCAATCCTGTGCTACTTCTTTTGTCATTCTGTTCTTATTTTTCGTTGTTCTTGAATGACAAAAAAAATACGTGCCTCAGGCATTACGTCTGAGGGTGTAAAGGAGCAAGGGTGTGATATTGGCTATTCTGTGTCACAGAGACTGTGCAATGTTCAGAAAGCATCAGGTGGGAGATAAAGAAGAGGACTAAAATGTCGAGTGGAATGCTCTCGTTTTTCTTCTTTGTCTCCCTTCACACAGCATTCTCTGCTTTCCCATTTACTCCTTTTTTTTCCCTCACTTTTTTGTTTATTTCTTCCTGCATTTCCTTTTCCACCAGTTGTCCTCTCTTTTCTGTACTTCTGTCTCACCTTTGCAAGCCTGACATTGGACTTGTGAAGAAGACTGCCTCAGTGCACCAGCCTCCTCGCTCTAGCAGGTCTGGCAGTGGGGGGAAATCCCGTACCAGGAGCGGCAGAAGAAACAAATAAACAAAACACATCAATTTCATGAGCTGAGCTAGCAATTCCTCTGAGAAACCGTCAGAACCCACAGATGGGGACACAGAGATCTCAAGCTGCTGTTGAACACCTCTGTACCCATTTCATCTGATGTGAAGGCTGGAGCAGGAGTCAGAGCAGAAGCAAGATCAGGAGCTCCCCTGATGAATCTGTCAGGGTGGTGAAGCAGTCTGCATTTCATCCAGAGTGAGCCTGTGTAGTTTGAACCTCCTCAGCAGGGATTTTGGGGGTAATTTCTGCTTTTTTGTTGTCTGTGTTTGACATCTGTATAAAGCATCTCTGAAAAAGGAGTTTATTTCCAGCAAAGCATTACTTCTATGCACAGCAAAGAGTTAACACCATAGCATGTTTCTCTCCCCCTCCTTGTTCCCACTTCTGGTTATGGGAAGCAGCCTTCTCTTTTTTGCTGGGTGCCTCAGTGCATGTGCTGAAACCCCATGTTCCCTGTTCCTGCATGTCTCTAAGCATTTCAGTTTTCCCTTTGTTCTTTGGCTCTGCCTGGGAAAGGTAAGTCTTGCTTGCTGGATTTCCGTCAGGCAGATGTTGTCCCCAGTTATTGGCTGCTCATGTTGTTCCCTCTAAAGTTTCCTTTATAAGCTTATCTTTGGCATTGTCTCATTTCCTGCTTGTTTTCCACCAGGACTTGCCTTTGATTTAGCAGGTGAACTTAGGGGCAGATCATGTTTAAAAAATATATACGGGTGCCTTATTCCCCACCGAAGCCTCGGGAGGGCTGTTCATGCGCCTCCTTGTACTGCTCAGAGGGGTTTTTGAAACTAATTGCAGCTCCTCCTTGGCTAGCTTGGCTGCCCTCCTGCCTGCAGCTGTCTTCCAGCTCTGAAAGTCAAGGACAACCCAGAGAAAAACAAACAAAGGGAATGTTTTGTTGGCTTGTAGTTTAAAATAATTGCTTTGCTTAGACCTTGTAACAACCTCCATCATTAACTTTTGAGAGGGGGTTGTTTCCTTAAATCCAAACACGTGCTCACACACTCTCTGGGAAATTTGTGACTTAACCCAGTGAGATGGCATGACCTTCTGCTGGGACAAATAATTTTTGAAGAGAAATTTCAGTGGCACTTAGTAAGCTGTGCTGAGAAGGTCACATACATAGCGTTACTCGTGATGATAACAGCATCCGAAACCTTATCATTACATTTTCATAAATATTTCAGCAATAATTTGTGGCATTTTGCACTCAATTTTTCACATACGCAGAGTCAAAGATTGCTAGCAACAAACCAGTGAAGCAAAGGGCAGTGAAGCTGCCATCCCCATTTGGTATATGCATTCCTTTATTTTATATTCCCTGCGTATCCCAAGATATGGACTGTTTTGGCTTATATGTTAATGGCACTGTGAGGTGCGGCTGAAGCGGGCTCCCCTGGAGACAAAGATGTACCACGTGGCCATCAGAAACTGCTTAAAAATACACTTCACAGCCACTTCTCTTGTCTATTCTACAGCGTAATTATGACCTGCTTACCTTAGAGCACGATTGAGGAGATAGCAGTCAAAAAAATTTCAGAAAGGAGCTTTTCACTTTCTGCTACAGAGAGGAGAAAGCACGAGCAATACACCAAGAGCGAGATCATGCAAGTGCACAAGAACAGTAGGTGAGAAAATGTTATGCTGCCTGAGGTCATCTAGTCACCTTTGTGTGCTAGCTTTACTTTTAATTTGTCAACCAAGATGTTTAAGCTTTTCTGCTTTCTCCTACCAAGAAAGTTGCTTGCCTAAAAACAAACAAACAAACAGACAAACAAGAACACACCAGGATTTCTTCTCAGCTGTAGTCATCCTCCTTTTTGTGTTCATCTTCACAGCAAATACTCATGAGTGTTAGTAGGCATTTAACCTGGCAGTAAATTTAACATTTGCATGGCCCCAAGTTGAGCCCTGCTGCATGGAGCAGTATGTCAAACACAGTGTAGCTCCAGAGATCTCACAGTTTAATAGATAAGGAAAAAAGAGGTTGATGAGATGCAAGTGAGCCATGATAAGAGTGCAGCAAGGAGTTATGGCAGCATATGACCACTTTGTTGCTGCTGTTCTTCTCAGTACTTACCCGTAACTAGGTTTTACTTTATTACTTACAGTACTGAAGTGATGACTTTTTGGAGAAGTTTGGTTAAGGATGACATCTGGGCTGTGCAAATCAGGAATACTTTTGCTCTGTACCTTAAAGCTGATAGATGTGAATATCTATACCAGTGATTTAACCATAGAAAAAACCCAGTAGAATATAATGTGTCTAATGCATCCAATTAAAACCAGTCAACAGAGCTCAGCTGCCACTTTGTTGACACATCCAGTAGATTGCTTGTGAACAATCTGTAGACTACTTGCATTAATTGCTTGTGGAAGAGTTTTGGACAGAGAGGACACCTAATAAGACTTCAGGGAATAGTCAAAAAAACTCCAAACCCTAAGAGCACCGAATGCACAATTTGCTAGGAAATGTTTGCATTTTATCTTTAAATTTTGCCCTTAAAAGAATTCCACTGTTGCAGTTTGGTAAGAGCTGTGATTGATAGTGCATACTTCTTGGGTGACTGCTCAAGCACACATTTTGCTGCATTAGGGGTTTTAATCTTGCTAGATTTCAATGGAGTAGCCATTAAAGTTCCTGCCTGCTTATTAGCAATAAAGGGATGGGTTAAGTAGAAGTGTAATGTTGACAATATTTCATTTTTATAGCAGAGAAATGAAACACAGGAAAGAAGGGTGCAAGGGCTAGAATCATGATTGTGGGTTCCATAGACTCTGCTGTGGGTCTCAGAATAGGTCTTGAATGGCAATATAGAACTCTGTAAGAGGCACACTATTTCTTGGAGTTTTCCATATCTAAAACCATGATAGATGCTTTAATCTATGATTAAGAAATGGGGTCTACAGAGCATCCTACTCTACCAGTTGCAAAGTAGGCACATCATACGATGACAGAAAAGCATCAGCAGCATTTGGGTCAACTTCACACTATGACTTATTAAGCCTTTTATAAAATAAAGCTCAAAGACCTTATTAATATCAACAAGGTGTGTTATAGTCACTCTTAATGGCAGGGATTAACCTTGTCATGGTTTGCTGCTTTCGTTACAGTGCTAACAGCGAGCTAGGCTTATCATTCTGTTCACTATACTGTATCTTTACTGAGTGCAACGAATAGCTGATTTGGTCTTATTCACAGCAGTGAAATGATATTTCAGGATTTCAACTTTCAGGATATTATGAATTTCTTCTGCAAAGCATGGATCTAAGCCTTGAGATACTGTGGCTAATCAATTCTATTAATTTCTTGTTGAAGCAGTGAAATAAATTTTCTGACCTCTTACATATTTCTCCAGTTGTGAGCCAGCCAGGAGAATTGTGGGGACATAACAGACCTTCTGGTTAAAAAAAGAAAACAAAACTAGAATATTGAGCTGATATTGAGCTGTAAATTTAGGGGTGAATTCTAATCTCAGTTGAGGAAGGTGCTGGAGATTTATTTTAGTATCCCTGAAATCCCTATTAGTGATATTCAGTATCCCTATTAGTGGCCTGTGCTGTATTAAAATTGGGAGGGTTTGAACAAGACTGAAGAAGAGTGGTTTGGAAAAGGGTTACTACTCTGGGGAAAACAAAGTAGCCCCAATGGTTATCTACAGCTTTCAACCATTGAAGGAAGGCTCCTCTTTATCCCAGATGTTAATCAGCCTGTCAGTATGGAGCTGGGCACATGAAACACACTATAACATTTTAAAGCGCAGACAGTAAACTTAAACTGCAACTTCCCAGAAAAGGGGGCATGTTCCCTTAAATCTAAGAGATTAGAATATTTATGTATACTTTATCATTTTAGGCTTTTCACCTGTGAATCTTTCTTCATGGCAGGGGAACGTCTTAAGTCTGATTCCTGCTTCTATTAGACTAAATGGCAAATTTCCATGGGACAGGTGAAAATACTCAACACCTCAGAGACTCACATAATACGTTTCTTTTTAAAGTAGACTGAATAACTAGAGAGAAAAACCTGCCACAGCAGTGGATCTTAATGACTGCAATGCACATTATGTTGGAAACGAGGACAATTAACGGTTTAACATAATGACAGAACATGCAGAACAGTCTCAAGGATGGCTCAATAGATTCACTTCAAAGTCAGGCAGAATCCACATCTGGGAAGAGGTAATGCCTTTGTCTGCAGCTTCCCTGAAGTGAGTGTTTAAACAATTTTTTTCTTCCCTAACAGCTGGGGAAAAAACTCAAGGGACTTGCTGTGTTTGAACCAAATCTCAAGGTGATCTGTTTCAATGCAGCTAGTAAAGGCTGCTGTAAATACAAGGAGGAGATCAATGTGTCTTTTTATAAAGGGTGCAGGAGAGGTAAAAAGGTATTTCTGCTGCAGGAGTGCCTCACTGGAGTCTGCCAGGATGCCCCGAAGTGCGTGAGACCTCCAGACGTACACACAAAGTGACCCTCTGTCTTGTGGGCTCACCTGCTTGACTACTCTTCTACCAGGCCTGGAGGATGGCATGGGTACTTCTGCGTTTTGATTAACTTGACATCATCTATTTTACCCTCATGTTTTATATCAATCTATTTCTGCCAGTCATTTATGAATTATTTGGGAACAGTATTTCAAAAGGGAGGCCTGAGTATCAAAGGCGGAGAGTTATGATCCGATATGTCACATAAAGTCCTGTCATCATGTACATGTGTGAGGTGTGTGTAGGTATGGATGACCAGCTGGGCATTCCCCCAGTTAATACTCTGAGTAATGCGTCAGTGCACACACATGTCAGTACTGCACACAAGAATGAGGTGGGTGTGCAACTGGATCTTCACAGGAGCTCCAGCTAGGTGTCTTCTGCTAGTTCTGGTCTGAAAGCACTCCCATGGCTGGATCAATGAATGGTTCCATCCTGGCCAGTCGAGGTGAAGGAACCATAGCCCAGTTGCTGGAGTCTGTAATGGTTATACTGGTTTGTCAGGAGACTCAGTGCCACTGGGTGACCATTTCTGAGCATGTCCTAAGAAACATTTAGAGCTTCCAGTGAATTTATCTGATCCCACTACCTTTCAGTGCTTTGTTTTGGTAATCCTGATAACTGTTTATCTTTACAGGCTATAGTTCTGTGGGATTTTCGTTTTGGTTTGGGTTTTTTTGCTTTTTTTGCTTCCTACATTCCAATTTGAGCCACTTCAGTGGATTAAAGGGGTGAGACTTGGATCTGATTTCTCCAGCTGAGGTGGAAAAACATCCAGGGAATATAGGGTGTCTCTCGCAGTTCTTGTGCTTTCGGCTCCAGCTATACCTTTCTAATACCCAAACTGTTTTCATCTATGCTGGGACTAGTGCCAACAGTTAGAGTTGGCCCAAATACAAGGAAACTGCAGATGAACTGCCCCCTCAGCTCTCTCGTGCACAAGCTAATGGTATCAGCGGACCTGGTCCTATTTTCTCATTTGTGGACATCCTTTTATGCAGATTCATCCTGTTTGGGCACCAGAGACAGGAAGAAAGCCTAACGTGCCTTTGAAATATAACACACTGCACTTAAAGAGGGATCTGGAAGAATGACTTATATCTCTTGCAGAAACAAAGATATTTAAAATCAAGGTTAATATGGGGACAGTGCAAACTGGCGTGATTTCCCTTTTGCTTATGTTTTGGCTCAGCTGTAATTTTGGGGCCATGGTGTTGAGGCAGAGTGGGACACCAGGGCAGGTAGCTGACAGTAAGCCACAACCATGGTGAGCCCCATGTCTCCTCTGGAGAAAGGGCTGGGGTTACAGGATCATTTACTTAAGAAGACAATTCAAGTCCCAGGTCTGAATACTCCCTGAAGATTCAGATTTTGAGTTTGAACCTCTTTCCTCTCTGAAGACAAATTAGGAACTAAACTAAAAGTGAGTAATCAGAGATGTCCCCAGTGAAGCCAAGTTATTGTAATGTAGTCCAGAAGACTATGAAAAAATGGGAATATATGAGCTGTGTGATGAGTATGTCAAGAGAAATTTTAGAACTTTCCATTGTGTTGGGATGTAACCAACCCAAGTAAAGGAGACTAATGGACCAGAGGCACTAGGAAACCTTGAGTGGTTGCAAAATCTTTCTGTACTGGTTTTGCATTGGCTTTCCCAGGGGATTGCTCCTGTGGGGTACTTTTCTGCAGCATTTCTTTTGAATAGATTTCTACATATTTTCCTCTGAAGAATCTGAGGAAAGACTTATTGAAGGTACCAGGAGAGCTGCAGCCTCAATGGCATTATGCCAAGTGATGACCCTTGTGTCACTAGCAGGGAAAGCAGAGGCACTGCTGCACTGCCTTCTCATCAGTACTGCTACCAAGCAGCCCTGAAAACAAAGCCCAGGGTCTGCCTGAAGAAAACCAGAGCACCAAACTGTATAATCAGCCAGGAGTAACAAGGGTAAAAGGAAGCCTCTTTGACCTTCCTTCATAAATAGTGCATAGGTTTAGAATCTATCCTTCACTGCATGTCAGCACCAGGGCTAGCCTTCCTGGAGGGGTGGAGGGAGAGGGACAGACAAGACCCTCTCTCGGTGAGTAGATGAGTTGCGTTAGCCAGTTGGAGGGTGAGTTATGGTGCAATCTTGTGTAGAGGGCCCAAAAGGTGGCTCTTCAGCATCTGCTTGCTGCGGGGCCCAAAAGGTGGCTCTTCAGCATCTGCTCGCTGCGAGACCCAGGAGGCAGCTGGGCTGAGTCATCCCCACTTCCACCTGAAACACCCACTATTAGGCAGATCTGCATCTTTTAGGTTTTTGAAGCCAAAAGCTTTGCATCACAGCAAAATTAAGAGACCTGAAGTCCCAGTTCATGTTTAGCTTAGTCTACAGATGAGTCTGTCTTCAATTTCAGTTACTTTATTGGCATGATGAGCTTGTTCAGCCCTGCTGACAGTGATACCACACAGCCAGTTGTTGCTCCTATGACCAGTCTCACACTGTGGTAATATTATTTGACATCATGCACATTCCCATTTTGTCTGTGTTCCTGCCTCTTTTTCATGAGGTTAGATGTTACTTCACAGAGTGAAGCTATTTCAACATAATAATTACTAAGTTTTTCCTGTTTAGGAGGAAATGTTTACCTTATTTAAAGTTCTGAGGAAATCTCTTCTATGTCATATTTTTACCAGGGAAGCAGTAAGTCCTGCTTGATTTCTTTTTCTTCTGAGTAATTAACATTATGAATTTTCATCTATGCATATATAGCATGTCTTATGTCCAATCCCACTTCTTACTTCTAGTTGTGGAAAATTACTCTAAATTAAATAAGTGTGTGTCCCTCCAACATTACAATGACTGCATCCTTAGCATTCCTCTGTGCAGTTGAGGAACACCTCAGTACTCCTTCAGAGAAAGTGAAACTGAGGCACAGAGAGGTCAAGAGGCTTGCAAATTCAGACAGAGCCAGGCATGAATCTCAGATCTACCAAGTCCCATTTAAGTGCCTTGGCTGCAAAACAGTCCTTCTTTTATGAATGTTGCAGCTGTGATTTGCAAAAAGGCTTACAGAATCTACTTATGTCAACCCATAAGATTTGAGCACCTAAGTCCTTTAGTACCTTTGAAAATCCATTTGAAAATATTTTCTCATCCTTTTTTCTGGAAAATACTGTCTTCTCTATTCCCCATCTAGGATATACCAGTTCCTAAAGGTAGAGCTAAAGTTTAAAAATATCTGTGTTTTTTTCTGTCTTGGAAAAATGCATGTAAGACCCAACATTTGACTATTTAGTAGATTGTGTTCAACTGCCTTTCACTTCCATCACATTGTGTAATAACTTCTGTTAAGTCCCGTATCCTGTCTCACAGTGAATATGTTCTTGCGTAAACAAGTGTTGCCTGCCCAAATGTTGTGTTCAAAAAGCTGTTGTGCAAGTATTTAAAGAAAGGAGTTGGAATTGCTGATAAATATTTCTATTATTTACCCAACCAGTGTTCCAGCAGAGAGATGCTAAAAATAACTGTCGTGCTATGTAGCTAAAGAAAAACGGAGGGAGCAAATAATCCGGCAAGTCTAGATTTTGCAGAAGTCAGAGGAGCATCGACTGTTTTGTATTTTCACTTTTGATTGAGAGCAAACTATTTTCTGGGTTGCAGCAGATGGAAGAGGAGTTACTGGGGAAGCACAGAGGACAGCCTGTAAAATGCATGGGCAAACTGCCAGGCCCCAAATCCTTCTCCCCTTCTATACAAAACCCGAGCTAGTTTAGTAGAACTTCAGCAAAAGTCACAGCCTTTCCTGTTTGCTTTGCGCTGCTAATACATTTGTGCATTGCAAAACCTTGCATCTTCTTGAAAATATCCTTTGGGGAGGGGAGCGGGAAATCCATATTCCTCTGTTTGGCAGAATCTCTTTGACGTCTCCTCTCCTCTCCTGTCAGGCTTCTGTCTGCACGAGGATAAATGCACTGCAACTGGAAAAGTGAGATAAATAGCATAAGGAGAAATCATTATAAACCTCAGTGCTTGAGAGGTGCATTCTCGGAAACGTGCCAGTCATAAAACCTGACCAGGCCTGAAAAATAAAAATCCCTCAAATAATAATATAGGATCCCCATGGACCATTTTCTTATGCCTCTTCCACAAGCATGGAGCATTAAAAGATTGAAAACTCCTTTTCACTTCATTCCATGCAGCCTGAAAAACCATACAACATACTCTACATGCATTTATAATAATAAACTGTGGAATAAAAGAATTTTCCTTTTTGGGACTGTGCACAAAATTAACCTGGTCCCTGCAAAATTAAATACAAGTAAAAGGAATAGGGGACAATCATGCTATAAGCCTAAGTATTCTTCCCAGCCCTCTTCTGAACAATAAGCTGGAAGATTGCTGAAAATGGATGCTTTCTCCTCTCTTCTGTGGGGTGGTGAAGGTGTATATATACATTTACATGTAATTGAAGCGCATGTCATATAATTTATATGGGGAATAAGCCTCTTACAGGCAGGCCCAAAAACTTCCTTTCTTTTCTGAGAAAATTTCAAGTGCACAATGTGTGTGAAAACAATGTAAGAAACCTTTGGCCACCCAAGATGTCACAGGCATTGTTCTGCTGCACTTCTGGCCTCGTTGGAGCTGACATGCAGCGTAATGAGTAACAGGACTCCTCCCCGCGGTGCTCTTGTAGACAAGTTACACGACTTGTTTGTGAATCATTCTTCCTCCCTCTTATTAACAGCGACTGGTATAATGATTTTCTGACCATAGTCACCTCCTCGAGGAAACCTTGCTGATGCCGTGTTACACTCATTATACTTTGCAGGTTGACTTCATCAAACTTCACCTTCTCCTTTGATGGGTGATTCTCATGCATGAGAGGGATGTGCTTTTTTTCCCAGAGATTATTCACTGGGTTATTATGGAAACCAATTTTATAAATATGGATCACCCTGGTAGAAAAAGCCAATTAGCACAGTGAGGGTTCTGCAGTGTTCCCTTGCCAGCCGTGTTTAAAATAATGCCAAAATAATAAAATAGACGGATCTATCATGAACAGCCTCCACTGGCACTCAGCCCCTGACTTACACTCTGTTGCCTGACTGAGGTTCCCGGTGTGCAGGACATGAGGTATGCAAGGCAGAAAGCAAGGCTTGCTCCGACCTGCACCCTCCTGAATGGCTCACAAGAAAGAAGAGGCTGGTGATACCTCTCCCCCTTACTGTCTCCCTCCTGTCTCCCCTGGCAATGCGCCCCCGGATGTAGGGAGCTCTCTGCCATCTCCCCAGTCTTTCACCTGGTGATAATTTCCACCTGGCTGCTTGAGCATTTTTTAACCACTGGTGAAGTAAAACCATTAAAATTGATATAATAGATTGACACATTTCTTCTAAGAGTGGAAATATATAACAGTGAGTTTTTTCTTTTTATTATGTTTTTATCTATCTATCTTATAGGTAGGGTTTAATTACTCTCTAATTATGTTTTCTCAAGTTTGCCCCAATTTATTCCTTCAGATGAACACTATTCAGATCACACATTTATGGATTTGCTACTCATGACAAAACCAGTCTGGCATTTTTATTATCCTTCAACTTTATCTCTCCTCCGGAATCAAGGTTGCTGTCCTTAATAGTATTTTTACTGCCACAGTTAACTTCAGATCAGGATTAAGACTGCATTTTTCTCCACTTGATATAAACACCTAAGAAAACGAGGTCTCTGTACTGGGGAGATTATCTGGTAAAGTGATCTTTCAGACTCCTCATACATTCTTTTGGAAATGGTTTGAGCTGAGCATTGATTTATTATTTTCTGCCCACAACTGAATCTCTGAAGCTGTGTTATTTTTATGTCCTCATCCTCCTGCTTCACTGCTGACTGTGTATTTATTGATATGACACATCTTGTGCCATTGCCCAAATAAGTATCTAGCTGTAATGTCACTGGCAATCGTTATTCAGTATTCAGACACTTCACCAGCACTGAGCAATGCTCCTACCCCAGCCAATTTGATTTGTTTTAGGTAGGGCTCTACGAGATAAAATACATCACAGTCAAATACTCAGTATCTCTGCTACTTTTTGCCTATATTCTTTTCTTTCTTTCCTTAAAACCATAAAGTCATATTGCAGCGGGCTTCACTTTATATATGCAAGTACAGAAGCGTCTCACTTCATCACATGTTTTTGATCTTCTCTCTTAGCTCCTGCCAGCTTCACAGGCCATAGTAGGTGGCTAACTATTTTTTCCATTGTGCTGGAAGCTCCATTTTCTCTCCCCTCTCAGTTACCCATCTCTGCTGATCATACACTATTGGACTTCCTCAAGTATCCTTTGAGACACTCAGAGACTTTTTCCAAATCAATGATTCACACGTAAAGTAAGTTTGCTTTTTAATTTTTTGCTGGGTAGAGTGTACTGTTGTTTGTGTGAGAACTGCCAGAAGTTCCTCTTAAACTGTTAGTGAAGATGGTCATATATCGATCTGTTTATTGATTCCTGCTCTGTCATCAAATTTCTTTTGGAGAGAAGACAGATATTATTATTCTGTTTCATTCAACAAGGAATATAAAATTACCTTTTGGCACAGATGCAATTAGTTTGCATTTGGTATGTTTCCCCTTACATGATGTGATAAAGAATATGAGAGTAGTTCATGTTTATCCCTGGTTATGAATCAAATCTGAACATGAAGTACTTCAAAAGGTCACTCCAAGAGAGTTTTTTTCTCCCACTCTAAAAAAAAATCTACTTATCCACTTATGTACTGTGTTCATCCTGACTGCGCAAATACTGTAGACTGAAGTTAAAAGAATGCCTGTTTCTAAATTAACTGTGAAAAACCTTATACAGCTCTGGGATACAGAGATTGCCACCAAACTCTTATTTTGCCTTTGTCCTAGGGAACTATTTTGTCCAAGCTTAGTTTTTTAAGATTTATTTTTAAACTGAAAGATTTAGCTAATTAAAAAACATACCCTGCATGGAACTAATTTTGAAGCAGTTGTGGACAATCACTGAGGTAAAAATCTATTTCAAACCATCTTAATTGAGAAACTACCAAGGTAGAGTTAGGAGTCAACGTTAATTACCTAATGCCATGCAGCACAATGTCCTACAGCGTAGACAGAGTCCTTTTGGAAGTTTGCATGGCCATTTTGGGAACCTCAGACCTAAAAGGTCAGAGCAAAGTTGTCATCAAAACAGGGAAGAGGTGCATGTAAGTAGTAGAAGGGTTGAGAGGATTCATGTGAAAACTACAGAAGAAAGTAGAGGAAGCTGTGTAGTTAGAGGATCAAGCCAGGAGAAAAAAACAGAGAAAACAGGCTTTTCATTGAGCTGGGAAGACAATTCCACTTTTGAAGGAACTTCTTAGGGCATAATGACTTGCATAATGACTAAACGGTGCATCATTGCATAATGACTAAATGATGATGGAGAACTGACTCAGTGCAGCTAATAGCTGACCGTGGTGGTACATGTAGGATCCTGTTTCTCTCCAATAACTAGCTTAAGTGAGATGAGACCCACATTTGCTGTCTCTGAACCATGCTCCCCAACTTCTTTGGTTCTGTAGGGGCTTTATTTTCTTGGGTACAGCAATGAACAAACATGCAGCTCAGTTCCTAGAGCAGTACAGTCCCACCTCCTGTGGGGTTGAAATGGGAGTAATACACTCTGGTGGACCACAGCTTTCTCCAAAAGGAGGCTGCTTGGGTATGTCTTCACCTGTAAAGCAACTTATACACAAACCAGACAATCTGCCCATGAATAATGAAAAGTTAAAATACACAGTTATGGCATGCCTGAAGCATACAGTGCCTTAGGACAGGATTCAGCTTGCTGACTATGACATCAACATTTAATGTCTGTAGATGGGATTCGATATGTGCAGTATGTATCTAACTCTCATGGAGATCAAGTCAAGACAGTCAGTGCAGCCTAAAGAACGATTCAGTTCATCCTAAAACAGACAGCACCTAAAGTATGAGGAATTCACTTACTTAGACAGAGGCGTTTAGTGTTGTAAAAGGTGTCTCAAAATAAAGATGGCTGGGCCTCAGCCTCTGATGCAGCAACATGATGTGGTGTGTAATATCTGCTACCCCCACACAGGTGTCCTGGATAACCTTGGGCATCCCGGCTGGTACCATGTACTTATGCTTTGGTATAGATTCCTGCTACAGTGGCCTGTCAGCTGAGCCACTCTTGAGATGCCGTTGACTGTCCTGACCAAATCTCCACCAAGCATATTGAGAGCTTGGACTCTAGCTAACATGTAGGTAGCTACCTGCAGACATCTGCTTTTGTTTTGTCTTAAGCTGTGACCTAAGTCCGACCCCTGGTATCTGCATGGCGCTCTGTAAAGCATAGCAACATTCTCTGTTTCAGCATTCATCCCATCTCACCCTGGGGTAGGGAGAATGATTGGGTGGGCAGCCCCATGACAGTGAACATGACTTGCCCTGTTTTTTATTTTTGTTTCAAAGAACAAACTTTTGGGAACTCTGTGGAGGTAACTTTGTCTCTTTCATGCAAGCAAAGACCATGTTCCTAATTCCACACATCTTTGATTACCACTGTAAACTCATTTCTCTTGTCATGGAAAGTGGCACTCCTTTTGACCAGGGGGGTGTAAGGTACCATCAATGGATCATTAGCAGTAAGTCTCATAATACAAATCTCAATGACTTTTTACTTATAATCAGACACATTCTGTGGCTTGAAGATGAACACTCAGATCCGATAGTGTGCTGAGGCAATTTATCGACTTTTACGCACCCATAGGGTTGCACCAAGAACATGACCGCTAAAACTAACCTTCCTTATGGGGACAATGTGAAACAGTGGTTGGTGTAAATAAGACAGACACTAGTAGGCTGTGGATTTAAGCTCATCTTAGAAAGGATGAACTTATTCTATCTGACACATACAGCTGTGCAAACATCAGTATGGAGTGAGCTGTGTTAACTTTAGTAATACATGGCAATTAGAACAGATCCTGTGCTCCATATAAATGATTCCTCTGCTTATAAAGTACTTGAGTACTACCGAGGAAAGAAAGGAAATACAGAGGGAACACAAGTTATTTCTCCAGCTCTCATGAAATAGGATTGAAAACTGTACATTTCAGAACTTAGTTTTTAGGCGTGCCAATGGCTTTTGCCTTTCTGGGGCAGAATTTGTAGAATTTGAAAATTTCCGTAATACAACAGCTGCTAGAAAAGAAAATTATGACCATGCTAGAACTATTTCTTCACTCCAGTAGCACAGAGCTCCTAGCAGTCTGGTGCTGTTGGACTTCTTGAGTGATGGAAGACTCCAGTTGGATCCTCAGTAAAAGTAAAGGGAACTGAAGCTGTTATCTCTTCTTTTGAAACGGAGAGTATGCCAAAAATTGCAGTCAGACATTGGAGGAGAAGATGTCCCATGCTCACCAATGCTTTAGGGAGAACAGGAATCCTATTTTCCTGGAGCTTTGTCCACCCAGTGACTGTAATTCAGGCCTGTGTATCTGTTTCGTTTGTCAGCTGCTATAGTGAGTTTACTATGACACAGAGGGGAAAAAAAAAAAAGGAAAAAGAAGAATAAAATCTGTATCAGTAGCCAAATACAATGCCAGATGTTATCAATGTTACAAAAATACCAGTGTCTCTTAAGGAAACTTTCCAACCAAGGTTTCAAATGATGGATGTGGAACATGTTGCTTCCACTAAAATTTCCCCTTTTCTACAGAGTTAAACCACTGTTGACATCTTGTTAATTCACCCAACTGTGACTATGCTGATTCAACACGTATAGCTAACCTTTGTGTTCAAATAGTTCACTTTGTGAAAACGTTTTCTTGCGCTCAGTGTCAGGCTCTTTCTTGCCGCTTTTTTTCCATTACATCACTTTTTTTCGCCTTTAGCCAGCGATGTGGGAGACCATTTCCCTTTGGAGCATGTGCCAGTGTTGAGCTGTTGAAACAGCAGGGGAGGTTATAAATCTGGACAGGGAGCTGCTCTTCATCCTTAGTAGCTGAATGCTTTGTGGCCATCGCAGCCAATCCTTCCTCTAACCTCTGTGAGCTTGCTTGGTCCCAGACACAAACCTTTCAGTTGGGGTGGAAACCAACATCATGCTAACACACTTCCAAATTTGCTGTTACTGAGTCACTTTTTTAGACAGATGTCAAATAGTAATATTAATTGGTGACGTTTCAAGTGTGTCCTCCCGACCTTTTTGGACTACTTCACCTCTACAAATTTAAAAATAAAAGAAGAGTAAAACCAAAAGCTTATTTGAATACAATATGCAAGTTGCAAGGATTTATTCCAAAATTTCTAACACTAAGGCAGCTTGAGCCCTAATTAAAAAATACCCTGTTGCATTCCTTACCATTGCCAAATACACAATTCCACTGTCCCCCAAAAACATGGCTACTGAAAGCAAAAAAAATGAGTCATCTTTTCAATACCTAGAAATGTTATAGATGTAACTGCTGTGTTTTCACAGCAAGAGTGGGTAGTAAATGGATAATTTATATTTTTAGTACAGGATGCAACTTTCAGAGTTAATTCTGGATGAACCTGAAATACTGGACCGCAAAGTTTTGACAGTTCAAAAGTTTTGATAAGTTCCTTCTGTACCCTTGTTAGTAAATGTTTGATAATAGACAACAGTTTTCATTAAATTGTTCACATTTCCCTGGAATAGGTGAAAACTAAGTGATTTCCCTCTTTTCTGTTTCTTTTATAACAGATACAGAATATAAAGTAAAATACCTGATATAGGAGCAGCAAATTATTTTTGTCAAAGTGGTTTTTTCCTTTGGAAAAAAGATTTAAATTAAAAAGTCTCCTCTTTCTCAGTGAAGTTTTCATTTTTCATCAAAACAAAAGAATATAATTGACTTCAATTTCCCATTTGCAACACCCTTGAATCTTGGTAAAAAGTAGCTTTCCCATCCTTAATGCTTCACAATCCCTTGTTTGAGATTTTTTTGTGTTTTGATGGTGACACCATCCACCATGTCAAGGTCAGAGTGATTATGGTGGGATAATTTCAAAGAAAGATGTGTTCTTGGACTTTCCAGGAAATAACAGGGAATTAATTGAATTCAGATTTATTTCTGCTGTAGTCTGAAAAGGGAGAACTATTATACTCTATATAGCATACACAGAATTACTCTATATAGAGTATTTCTATTCTATATTTTGTAGTAGTCTTTGGTTACAAAAATAAAAGCTGTTCCATGTAAAGGGATTAACTTCTTCACTGTACTGAAGTCTCAGCAGCATCAGTCAGGGTATATGGTAGCGTCAGCTGCTGGTCTTACAACTATTGCAATCCTGTCTGCCAGTGGCTCTGCTTTAGGAGGCATTATGAAGCATCCATATTCCCATGGCCTGGCAACTAGAGAAATCTTCTGGGACAAAGAAATGTGGACTCAGTGAGGCTGAGAGCAGTTTAACTGACATTTGCTGTGTAAGTGCTCTAACCAATTAGTAGGTGAAGGCAGACCCTAACGAAGTGGAGTTTTTTTTCCTTTTCAGGCCTAATGAAGAAGTTTACTGAAACTCTGTTTCATTAGGTGTGAATGGAGCAATCAGAGGTATTAAATCTTTTGTATTTCCTATATGAAGTAAAATTCTAAATTAACGCAACTGGATCAATGTCTGGAGGCTCCTTGATTCTCATACAGTCAATGGAAAGAGGGAAGTGCCTAACCTAATCTAACAGGGTCTTCACCTGCATGTCCTCAGAGAAATTTATCATTCCTGTCACCTCTATGGGGAGTGCAAGTAATTAAACTATGCAGAATGACTCATCAGATACCTAAATTACATTAAGTTAGAGATCTGAATGAGTAACTGGAAAACTCCACCCAAGAGTTGTGGATCTGTAAGTCCTATAAGTGTTCTATAAGCATTTCTCTTCTCTGCAGGCCACTGGCACTTAACAGATGAAAACCAAACTGAGTCAGTGGAGATGAAGATGAGAAGGTCAGGAATTACATATCTGTGTCTTGCAGCACACCTGTTTCATACTTACTTTTTGGTTCATCAAATGTCTTCTAGTTTATATACATCTCCTGTGCCACGGGGCTGGCTATTGCAGCTACTGTTAACAAACCCAGATCTGAGCACAATTTTGATTCAAGGGAGTTGAAAGTATTCTTAGTCCCTATCTTCTTTTCATCCTCTCAGAATTACTTTTTTCCAGCTAAGGTTTTTTCACCATCAATGTTGCTACAGTGATTTTCAAGTTTTTATTATAATACTAAGAAAACTTTGCAATTCTTACTCTTTCTTCTGTTTTTGGGGTTTTTCTTTTTTTTTTTTTTTTTTCTTTTCTTTATTTCCTAAATTCTTAAAGTTGAGTGCTTTTATTTTGGCTTTGTTGTGGTTTGTGTTTTGGTTTTTTTCTTCCAGAAAGACTTTGTTGGAGGTTTGCAATAAGTATCACTGTGGGGTTGCTTGTATTATAGGATTTGGTGTGTCTCATCAGATGTCTAAGGATGTCTGTTGTAATATATTTGTACCAGGATGATCGCTGTGGTGTCTCAAAACTTGTGCTGATGATTGTCTTGGTTGATTTATATCATCCAACCTATTGGCAAGTACATCAAACTTGTTTAATATTATTACAATATTATTTCATGAAATGTCCTGAATTCTCATGGAAAAATATCACACTGGACATATGTCTATGTTGCTGTTTTTGCAAGAAAATGGCAAAGGACAGTATAAATAAGTATCAGATTTTACTATATAATAATTTCCAATCAGCTTATGGCCTGTATCTTTCCATGTATGTATGTCATTGGATATGGAGTTATCTAAGGTATATCTTGATGTTTGAACTAAATGACCGATGATTATGTTATGTACGACAGAAATCATGCCAAATTTTTGTTTGTTGTTCTTGGATGAAAGTGCCATCAAAAGCTTTTACAAGGCAGTCTTGTATGGTGTTCATTTCCCTCAGTATGGTGAGCTCATCGTGCAGTGGGACACACTATACCCTTGCTTCCAGTTGCAGACTGAAATAATCTTTGTTGGCATTAGCTGCTTCTTCAGTAGCATGCTTTATGTCTACGCAGAAAACTGAATCAGCTTGCATATAAAACTTTACCAGATAGAAAATTTCACATTAAAAGTGGTTTCATATGAAGCATGGTCCAAGAATAAATATTGCATTTATTTCTCAGGATTGCAGCAGTCCCGTGTCTTCCATGAATTACTGAGAATTATTAATTAATCTAGTCCTGATATTTCTGACAGCTGCAATACTGTTCCTTTTCAGTTCTTTTTCTCAAAATGCTGAACAGCAAGTTTTGTTACCTGGCAGATTGTTTGAATTTCACAGCCATTCTCAGATCAGTTTTGTTCTTATAGAGTCCTAGGTTTTCAAAGTAGCCAAATCTATAGACTTGAGAGTCCAAGCTCAGCTGCTTTCAGTTTTGCTGCCTAAACCATGCACACTTCAACTTTTGGATTATTCCTGTACATGTGGCTATAGGTCTCCCACCCAACTGCAAGTGTCTGGAAGTCTCCTTGGCAGGGAATAAGTGAATTAAATATTTAAATGCTTCTCAAATGTAGGTGTTCAGAAGAAAAGTGTCTGTGAAACCTTGCCCAGGAATGATGCTGCCTTCCAAAGAACAGGGAGTGATGGCTTTTTTTGCCTTTATGGCTCTCAAGAATAATAATTTAGCTCTGGATGTGTTCAGTCTGAAAGAAGTTAATGTGCAAATAGAATACTTGTATGACATTCAAAATCTGCTGGAAACCTTGTTAGAAATAAAAAATTGGAGCCCCCTTCTAAGCACAGTAGGGCTGTAAGATTCCCGGCTGCTAAATCATGGAAAAGAAGAAGAAATGAGAAACTCTTTGGAGGATAAACCTGTTTAAGAAGGATTAAAATATATAAACTGATTCATTCAGTTGGGCACATCTACCAGCTCTGCATGTGCTCATTCTATATCTGTTAACTATTTCTAGCTGTTAGAGAGCCATGTGCTGTGCATAGGCAGCAATAATGGTAGCTCTGCATTTTGTACACCATATCCTCTACTCCCAGGGACTACATCTATATTGAACCTGTGACTCCATAGGCAGTACCTGTGCTGTACCTGGCTGGTCCTGGGAATAATTTGAATCATAGGGTAATCCCCAAAACGTCACGCCAGTCTGCTGTCATTGCCCTTTTATTTAGTCTACAAGTCGATGCTCGTAAATCCTGTTTTATCAGTGATAGATGATGCCAGCTTCTAATTGGGGCCCTTGGCTGATGCTGTGAAATAGTGTTGTTTGATGGTGGTTGAGGAGTTGGCCCCATGAGCTCAGTCTATCCATACTGCAGGTTAGTGTGTGCTTGGTGAATATTCAGCTGGTTTGTCCTGAATCAAAACCTAGAGACGTTCCTGAAGATTAAGAGCTGAGACTGTGAATTTGCCCTTGCTACTATACAGCTACCCTTTAAATGCAGGAAACGTGCCTGAAATCCTTTTCACATCATACACTAAAAATCAACTATGAAGAATGAAGGTAGAAGGGCACCTGAAACTCAGGAGTACATATCCAAAATCATGGACCAAGCAAACATCACTGTCAACAGGTACATGATTATGGTCTGGGACTTCAGGTCTTACCCAGCAAGGTTGGATAACATTTCATGGATGTAGGCTTGATCTACAACACTGGAGGAGTCTGCAGTTTATCAATGGCTGTATATCATCGGTAGAATGGCTGTTACTGGAATTGCAGATTAAGTTTAGTGTCTGAGGAAACACAGATGACTCCCAACTGACTTTGTGTCCCAGCATCTCATGGAGACAAGGCTGACATAATAATTCCATGAGCAAAAAGCCAGACCACTTGAATTTTTTTTTATTTCCCCCCCCCCCCAGAAACTGGGAAAATCCAAACAAGTTAGGATATACAAGGAGATTTCTTGTCCCTCATGAAAGCAGATTTAATAAGCTGTTGAGATGAGTTCTGCTTGGGTATAATATATTACATACTTGGGGAAAGGAACTGGACCGAGGCAGGATTTTAGGTATTGTGACTCTGAAACATAAAGGACCTCCACATTCCTGAGGGAGAGGAGCAGAATAACCAGAGTGGAGGAGGGTAGAGAAGGTGGTCTTCACACGCCTCCTTTCATATGCACACTGGCCAGCAGTGAGGTCTGACTATCGAGATATCCATGGAGGACAAGTTACATCCATGTCCTGCTCATGGCACTCATCACTGCCTACACATCCTGCTGCCCCTGCTCAGCCCCCTTCTATCCACCTTATTACAATGGTCTGGAGGCAATTTGTGCAGTCAGGCCAAGAGGAGTCACTTCAACCTGATCCTGTTCTCTAATTTTATGCTGGTGCTCCACCACCATCTCAGAGCTGCAGTTTCCTTGTGTCTTCTATGACTGTGACAAAAGTGAATGCAAAGTTTATTTAAACTCTGCTATTCTCCACTGGTAATGTCTGACACCCATTTTTCTAGATGGCTATATGATATGAGGCAAAGATGAACAAAGCCCTTTCTTTAATCTAAATGGAGTCCTCCTGATTTGTATCAAGGAAGTTGAGAGCAGAATCAAATACTAGATCATTATTTTTTGAACCAGTACAGAGACTGAAACCCTAGGCTGTGAGGCCCTGATTCAGGAAAACATTAAGCACCTGCTTAACTTTGAGCACTGACTTCAATGTATTTAAAGTTAATCAAGTGCTTAAGCTTTTTCCTCTATAGGGATTCTTTTCTGCATAAGGGCCTAAGAGAAAATAGATAACTATAAAGAGCAACTGTAATGAGCCTGTATATGGGCCAAAGAGAAGGGGATTATTAATACTTTCAGGTTCAGTGAGGACGAGGGTTTAAATATCAGCCTCCTACAGCGAGACATGAAAGACTCTCATAAATGTGTTAAATCGCATCAGGTCCATTTAATATCATTATGTTTAATAAAAGTATTTTTGCACTATAATAATCAGTGAGGGCAGTAGGTGGACCAGTCAGGCTGTTCTGGAAGCAGAATATACTCCTTCTGCTAGGGTTATCCTCCATTCTGCTGCACTCTGTAGTGTAGGTCTCCAATAAACAATAAGCTTCTAAGTGCTTTAATCTCTGGGAAAATCTTGAAATTGCCTTGAGGGTGGTAAAAACACAGCTCCATGACACAGCTGAGCTAGGAAATTAAGACTGAGGTTCTCTAAACCAGAATGGTAGAAATGACTGTGGGAAAAGTTCTTGTGCAACCTCTGTTTTCTTGGCAATGCTTCCAATAATTGGTAAGAAAGACCACAAAACTGCAAATCAGAATAAAACTTAGTATAAAACTGAAACTAGGGCTTTTATCAGGAAGGCCTTTCAACAGTCTTTATTGTTGCTCCCTCTCTCTTTCTAACCCTCTTGCTGTGGACAGAGAAAAAACACATCTCTCTTTGGTTGTTTATGACCCTAGAGGGCAAATTCAAGTTGTTGATTTAATTGGAGCATTTAATTTTAAACATAGTTTATGATATGTAAGTGCTGCAAAGATCATTTGTCAAAACAAGAAGACTGGGGAACCTTGACCCCAAACCTCAACAGCTTTCATTATAATCACTTTATGATGCCTAAACATCTTAGCAATGAGTCTTTAATACAGTGTGGCTAGATTTTGTGTGAAGTTTGTAGGCAGTCAATGGCAGCTTTTATATTTGAAAACTTATATGGGAAATTTTTATTCTAAATAGGTCGAAGACAAAAGCACTCTGCGCAGGAAATATAACAGTAGAATTTGAAATAGCCAGTTTGGATTTTACAAAATCAAAATCTAATTGATGAACAATTGCAAAATCAATTTGTATTTCCTTGTCTTGCAGAAAGTTTAACATAAACAGAAGCTGGCTATTCAGTATCAAGACCTCCCAAACTTTCATTCTTCAAATGAAATTGCTTTTTTTGGAAGAAAGAAAATGAGCTTTATGCAACTTTGCTAAATACAATGAGAAAGCACAAGTCTTTTTGAGACATTTGCAATTTGTATTGTCTTTATAACAGTATTTTTGTTATCTTTTATATTAGGCAATAAAGGCCTGTGTGAATAAAATGTAATCAGTTGCATTAATACATAATATGACACATTGTCAAGCAAAAAATACATCTTTCTTTACCTCTGCTGTAGCCATGGCCTTTGATTCCAGAAATTTTCATGCCCTGATCATTGTACCCAAGATATAATTAACCAATGGAACTCGTTACTGCAGACTACCATGGCATTATGTGTTCAGGAAAGCAAGGAGTCAAATTAATGGAAGGAAAAAACCTATCACCAGGAACATGTGGATATGAATTCTGGCTGAGAAATTCCCTGAACTGCACATTGCCAGAAGGACACACTTAGAGAAGGATCCCTGTATGCTTGGCCCATTTTTCTACTCCTTCCATAGTATCTGCATCTTTGACTATAGTCAAAGAGATGCGTAGAGAGGTGGTAGATATGCCCACAGACGTGGTAGATGCCCCATCCCTGGAAACATTCATGGTCAGGTTGGACAGGGCTCTGATCAACCTGATCTAGTTGAAGATGTCCCTGTTCATTGCGGGGCACGTTGGAGTAGATGACCTTCAAAGGTCCCTTCCAACCCAAACTGTTCTATGATTCTATATAAGCCATGGATCTCCCATTAAGGTGCATGATGCATTCAGAGTCCTTTGCCACTGCATTCGCCTTTCTTCACATTTTATTTGCAAGTGATGTAATTTAAGTATTTCTCATTTGACTAACAGGCATCGTAGAGCTTGTTGCAGAGAAAAGATGTGTAGAATATCCTTCCATCCCATCAGTGCTCTTCTGGGATTTAGGTGGTATGTACCTGAGCACTTTCAAACCTATGGTCCTCTATCTCAAAAAGATGCAGAAGTGAGCTCTGGCCTGGAATGAAAGACAACAGTGAGCTATTAATGTTCAGGATGCAAGTTGCTCCTTCTTCATGCAGGGGTCCCAGAGCTCTGCCCTGAGCTGGCCATCATTTGTCAGGGAAGCAGTTAATCCTTGGTACAGCCCTGCCTGCCAGAGCAGCCACAAGCTCTGGAGCTAATGTTGTAACCTGGACAGTGATCACATCTCCCCAGGCAAGAAACTTCAGTGACTCCAAAAACCCAAATTAACCAGACGTAGTCATTACCTAAAGGTTCACCTGTCACATGTAGGTGAGTTTGGACTCCATAGCCTGTTCTACTTGTGGACGAGTATGAGGAGAAGAGGCTGTATGATGAAGCAGGTCTGTTTTCTTCCTTTTACTGCAGACAAAGTGTGCGTTCATTTCAAGCATAAATCCACCCTATGGAGGAACACCTTGTGCATCGTGCAAAGACTTTGTGAAAGGCAATGAATTTTGTTTTGGAGTGGGAAACATGTCATCCATCAGGCCAAATGCAGTCAAAGCTTTTCCCTTACCATTTCTAGGTTCATGTTGACTCGAATAGTTAATAACAGTTTTTGCAAACAGTACTAGGGAACAATAAGCAAGTACAGTGAGAAGCCTTTTTCCTTCTTAGGGCAGTCTCTAGGCAGATGATATAAAAGATTATTAAATTTCATAGGATTTCCATAAAAGTTTTATCGAAGACCAAAAGTACAAAGCAGTTGTCTAATGCTGCCTCATTGTTCATTTAACAGTGCTGGTTTGTAACAAAGGTAGAAGAACATAATTCTATTAGGTAAATAAAAAATTAGACTTATAAAAACAGAGGCTGCTGAACAGTGGAATCCCTCATATAGGTCTGAGAGCACACCTTTATTGATGAATGATATTGGAGAAGAAATAAAAGTGAAGTGCAAACCACAATGTAGACTGCTCTTTTATGCACAACACAAACTGTTTGCATGTTTTGCATGCTCATCCCTTTAAAGACCTGATAGAATCCAGTTCAACACAAATCTGATGATCACATCATTTAAGAAGGGAGATGGTACCTTGTGACAGATGGACTGTGTAGGGGTTTCCAGATTCTGTGAAAGGGAAATGCACAAAGGGAAGAGGAGAAGAGGTTAGTCAACACCTTTGCAGAAAGATTGTCTAGGTCAGGAACTGCATTTTTGTAATTTATTATATATTATATATTCTTTTTTTAAGGCTTTTTTTTTTTTTTTTTTGTAACTAACAACGTATTGCATTATGAGCACAGAGTTAAACGTGGTAGGGTGCCAATCTACAGTTAGGGCCAAGAGCCCTTACTGAAAACTAGGTCAGCCTCAAGGATTATATCAAGTAACACCCATGGCTAAGTTGCCCTTCAAGACTTCACAGTAAAATACTTTTTATTTTTCCCCATTTTCCTATTTTGTGAATATGACAGCAGTTGGGAACAGATCCCCCCTCCTTGTACGAGCACTACTCTTCCAGTCTGTACTGCATGTATTCTGGGGAGAGTGGCTTTGGAAACAGAGGAAAACTCAGAGGACAATAGCTGTCTGCTAGGAAACAATACAATGCATCTTATTTTAATCTTTTATTTTTTAGAGTCTGTGCTCCAAATAGTCTCTCTTCCTTGCAGTATGAAAAAACATATAATCCAAACAGCACTGGCTGAATGTGAATTTTTTGTAATACTTTTTCAAAACAAAATCATCCCCATTCATATTTAATGACTCCTTTCCCAATGCAGTTAGCCAATGAAAATAAATTGGGGAGTTGCTCATGCTAAAGGAATCCAAATCATTTAAAAAGTAATAAATTAGGCATATTCCCTCAGGATCAGGGCATATTATCAGTCAATAAGCAGGATTAATTTAGATTTCAATATGTTATGCTCTCCATAATCTTTGCTTCTGGTGCACATTAGAGAGTATTTTGCCCCACAAGATTAGTTCAGAATAAGTAGGCTTTATCGGTGTTCATCTAGCCTCTGAGAATGATTTAATTTTCTCAGTACTTTAATAATGAAATGATTTTTTTATCTGTTTATGTATCTAAAAGGTGATCCTCCCATTTTGAGTAGATGATTATGTTCCCGGTTTTAAGAAAAATTGAATATAGAATAGGATGAATCACTTTAAGATATTCCACCATGCTGGTGCTTCTCAGCATGCATATCTGGGTAGAGAACAAACATTTCCTTCACTTGATTGTCAAAAGGGTTTCAGATCGGGTTTTCCTAAGTCTCCTATGATCTTTCCCAGAAAAATATCATTCCTCAGGTCTGACTTGTTTGGTTTTACCAAACCAGAGATTCTCATTTGAACATATAACAACAATTGATTCATTTCTATCACTTTCCTCTCATTCTATTATATTAAGGTGATGGTATATTTTATTTCTGTTTTATGGTTTCAGAAGGACAAAGAAACCTGTCCAGGATCTCATGTGAAGGCAAAGTCATAAAAAGGACTAGAGCCCAGTCAGAGAGAAAAAGTATCTGTAGCCTTTTTCTCAGTAAATATGGTGTTTCCATTGCTTTTAACAGGCACAGCTTTGCATTAGGCTACCAGTACAGGATTCTTAAGGTTTGTCTGGACTTGTCTTGGCCCACTTGGAGATTTGCTTCAGCATGTAACAGCAGTTACCTGTTGACCAGGGGGCCATTACCTGCTTGGTTTTAGTTTTTGCTTAGCTTGGACCAAATCCAAGGTGTAACACCTGTTATTGGATAAAGTTTTCTCACTAATTAATAGCGAAAACAAGAAAAAGGCCCTAGACCCTAGACTAAAATGCAACAGAGAGGGGAGAAGGCATAGGATGAGGGCAGATGCCTTGGAAGCACAGGCAAAGGCAGATACAGGAGACCTGAGGGCTATAAATTGGGGTCAGTTACTGGTCAGCAAACAAATGCAACCTTGGGCACCGTGTAAACAAGTCTCAGGGGCAGCGATGAGAACTAAGAAGTATCCAGTTTATGTAAACCTGTGGTGGGTTGATCATGGCTGGACGCCAGCTGCCCACTGAAGCCGGTCCATCACTCACCCTCCTCAGCTGGGCAGGGGGAAGAAACTATAATGAAAGGCTCGTGGGTTAAGATAAGGACAGGGAGAGATCACTCACCCATTACCGTCACGGGCAAAACAGACTCAACTTGGAGAAATTAGTTTAATTTATTAGATTTCAAATCAGAGTAAGATAATGAGAAAATAATAACTAAATCTTAAAACACCTTCCCCCCACCCCTCCCTTCTTCCCGGGCTTAACTTAACTCCTGATTTCTCTACCTCCTCCACTCCAGCAGTGCAGGGGGACAAGGAATGGGGGTTGTGGCCAGTTCATCACACATTGAATCTGCTGCTCCTTCCTCCTCAGGGGCAGGACTCCTCACACTCTTCTCCTGCTCCAGCGTGGGGTCCCTCCCATGGGAGACAGTCTTTCATGAACTTTTCCAATGTGAATCTTTCCCATGGGCTGCAGTTCTTCATGAACTGCTCCAGCGTGGGTCCCTTCCACGGGTTGCAGTCCTTGAGGAACAGACTGCTCCAGCGTGGGTCCCCCATGGGGTCACAAGTCCTGCCAGCAAACCTGCTCCAGCCTGGGCTCCTCTCTCCATGGGTCCACCGGTCCTGCCAGGAGCCTGCTCCAGCGTGGGCTTCCCACGGGGTCACAGCCTCCTTCGGGCACATCCACCTGTGCCAGTGTGGGGTCTTCCACATGCTGCAGGTGGATATCTGCTCCACCATTAACCTCCATGGGCTGCAGGGGGACAGCCTGCCTCACTGTGGTCTTGACCAGGGGCTGCAGGGGAATCTCTGCTCAAGTGCCTGAGAGTTGGAGCCTCCATCCTCCCCCTCCTTCGTCACTGGCCTTGGTGTCTGCAGGGTTGTTTCTCTCACATATTCTCACTCCTCTCTTTGCCTGTAGTTGCACAGGCTTTTTCCCCCCTTCTTAAATATGTTATCCCAGAGGCGCTACCACCGTTGTTGATGGGTTCAGCCTTGGCCAGCAGCAGGTCCATCTTGGAGCCAGCTGGCATTGACTCTATCAGACATAGGGGAAGCTACTATCAGCTTCCTACAGAAGCCACCCTTGTAGCCCCCTGCTACCAAAACCTTGCCACACAAACCCAATACAAAAATGCACCATATATAGAGTACATGAAGATAGAACATGGACCTGCAGACCAATGACAAAAAAGCAAAGTGCACAGCATGTCAGCAAACTTGAAAATGCCCCCTAGCAAGTCCCAGAGGAGGAGGAAGAAACCTTCAACACCAACATCATATTCCTCCTAGAAAAAGGCTTGGGATGCTTAAGACTCATAATAACCCTCCCTGTTCCCTGCACAAATGGACACCATCAGTCTTAGGACACAGAAGGGCAGTAGGAGGGTGAGCATAAGACTAGAGAAGGGGCTAAATACTATGAAGTTTGTGTATATATCATTTTAACTGTGATATGCAATTTGAACTGCGTAGTATCATTGTAACTGCACTAACAATAATTCCTTGATAAGACTGTTAAGACTGTAATTAGATCAACAATAAATTACTGGCTTTGCATATATGGTGTGCTTCTTTTGCCCATAACAACCTGTTTTTCTAACCTCAGAGTGTTGGAATAGCACTATATGGTTTGCATTTTCTGTATGTATTTAGAAATTAATATTAGTACTAACCAAAATTTCAGCAAACAACGGCACATGTTCTGTCTTACTGGTGGGTATACATGAGTTTCCCATCCCAAAGTACAACCTCTCTTTCCTTTCTGAATCCACAAGCTACACTCGTGCTTCAATAACAGGACCTTAATGCCACAAATAGCATTGTGTGGACAACGGTCCACACACAAGACGAAATACAATGGCAGCCATTCCTAGGCACAGCAAGATTATAATATTGGCCAAATTAGAAGATATAATCTATTCTCAGACTCAGCAAAATGCCTACATGTACACTAGTGTAGGAGTTCACATGCAGCGCAATTTTTAACTCACACTTCTTTGTAAACAGATTCAGACAGTGTAGGAAATTCTGGCCCTGCTGAGCTGATCTGCAACTGTCTTCTCTTGCTCTTAATAAATCTCTTTCCCTGTCTGCTCTCAAAATGTTATCTTAACTAGGATTAATAAAAATACACTGGGGAGCTTCTTATCTCTTATAGGTATTATGTTTATAATAATAATAAAAAAGCTTTAATCTTGGAAGAGCAAGAGGGAAGCTAGAAAGAAAAAATGTACGTGTAGGAGAATAGGCAGGTAAGAGGTGAGACAAGGGTGTTGGAGGTCACAGATGGGTCCGCACCAAAACTGAGATCTAAATATCCCTGAACTTTGAGAACATCTGAAGCCAGATCAAAAAGTTTTGATCTGGACCTCTACCTTTCTCTCTGAATTAGGGATGGATAAGCTGGTTCTGATAAAGGAAGATCCATCCTGAGACTTTTTGAAATTCAAAAGAGCTCAGTTTACCTTTTAAATTAAGTTCTGAGCAGCTTTCCTATTTCTTGTGTTCAGCCAGAAGAAGATGTGGAAATATCAAAACACAGCATGAAAGACATGCCTGCCCAGCCTGAATGAGGGCGTACTGAAAATCTCCTCAGGGAGATTGATCCTCTGAGATTTCCAGAGCAAAGAAGCCTGGATGTGCTTCAGAAAAATAGCTGAAGTTTTAGGCAATTGACTGAATGAAACCACAACATCAAACAAATTGAGGTTCACCATGGCTTGCTGCTTAACTGGAATATAATTACATTTATTTTAGATATACATGATTCTCTTGTTTGTAAGCAAAGACCTGCAGAGTTCACTGGCTCCCATGCCAAAGACATCAGTGGCTATATCCGTACTAGGAAATAAAGTGCATCCTGGCTCTCCTCTGGCCAACTGAAAGGGCATGGCTCATGCTCATAGGACTGAACTCTCCTGTCCTTCAAACCCTGCTAGCTGCATCCAAACTGCCTATGGGGAATGGTCCTTGGCACATGTTCACCCATGAGCCATGCCGAGGACTTGCTGTGGAATGTGCTAGCAAGCATGACCAAAGCTGTGTGAGATATCGTCCTCATAATTAAAGGTATGAACAATCAAGGGATAGCAGTGAGCCCGTGCCCTGGCACTTTTTATTTCAGTAAGAAAGAGTGAGCCAGCTTGATGCTGGTTACCTGCTGCTGTGACTGTAGTCTGCTTTCCTGGTAAAGTGTAAGGAGACCACCATAGTGGCCAGTTTTGAGTATCATCAGTCTTCTCTGCAACTCCTCTTGCGAAGTTTCAATATGACACTCTTTGTGACTGAACTTGTTTGTCTCTAGTCAGAGACTGGATGTCCTTGTTTAACCCACTTGATTTTGGTCCTGTTCATCATTAAATATTCAGTAACAGATTCACATTTTGTTGAGGTGTATGTATCTACTGTCAAAGTTCTGTTGCTATTCTGAGTAGCTAAGATTGGAAATTACAGAGAGATCATCTGGCAGTGGTGCATCTCCAAAGTGGTATGGACCAGTGAGAGCATGTAAAGGCAATCAGCATCATTGCCTTATTAATTCAATGTTGTCCTTTAAAACCTGGGAAGACACCCACCACTGGTGAACTATTATACCCAGCTTTTGAGTCCAGTGTATATGATGGACACAGTTTGAGTTTGTGCTGGAAAGAGACCTGGATGGACAGATCTACATCTTGTCTCCCACTGCATGCCCATTTTCCCATTGGAACCTATAGACCAAAGGTATCTTGTGGACATCTCTGATCTAGATCACTGAGGAACTAGGGCTGTAAAATATGCCATGAAGTCTAGCTACAGCGTTGCATTTATTTATTTCTGCAATAGAAGTATTTCAGGATATAGGCTTGACACAGCCTCATGATCCTGGGTAGGCTATCATTAGAAAATTCGCTTTTGATAAAGATTTGGGATTGCTTTTGCTAAAGGTTTGGGATTGCTTTAGCATCATTAGTTTTGCAGCTCGGTAAAAGATCAGTTTTTCTATATATGTGTTCTTCAAGGAGGACAATACAAAGGCATATTATAATACTGAAAAGTGGATAAGCCCTCAGTATTATCTCTTGTTTTAACATCTCTTCAAAACAACCTTATTAGAAATACCATTAGGTTTGTCTGGATTTTAAATTGAGGTATTAGATAATGTTCAGGGAATTTTGTTACATACTTGTAGTTACGTACTTAAAATGAAATCTTTGCCTATATTATTAGTACTATATCTAGCAACTATCTAGCAGATTTTAAATAACTTGGTCCATCTTCAGAAGGCTACAAAAGAAGTTGGAAAATCAAACGCACATTTGTGTCAGTTTTCTATCCACCACTTTATGAGGATCATACTATTCTAGTGCCTAATTAATTCCCCAATTGTTACCCAGTAACACTTGCAAGCACACTACTCTCAGTTTGCTGAAGAAATAACCAGCTTCATTTGTGTTCTGACTGGCTGGGGTGTTTGAATGGAAATGGAGGCAAAGGGAGAGTGGTTCTTGGGTGGTCAAGTGGAGAACAAATTGCAGAAGAGATAGATTAAAGAAGTGAGTTTTGTTCATAGTTCTGAATGCAGAGACCTGCAGCAATTAGTTTCTGCTTCAAGGGGGCTGTGCCTGACTCTTGTGTAAGATATGTGTCCTGCACTTATGCTTCCCATCCCTTCCCCCACACATTGATCACTTAATTTTTTCAGGAAGGCGTGGCTATCCCAGGAGACCCCATATGGGAATCTGAGAGCCACCAAGGTCCACAAATGGGATCTGGGTACCACCTACTTTAACTAAACCCCATGGTAAGTGAGGAAGCAAAATGGACTGCCAAGGCATAATAAATATGATTGTCTCTCTGATGACTGTCTGCCATGTTCTGAGAGAGCTGAATTTTCAGTGCAAGGGATGAAGCTTTATTATTGGGTGTAATAAGCTGAAATGGTTAAGCTTGAAGGTGATTAATGCAAGGACATGCTTTGCTGGAGCTAAGGATGTTTGGATAGAGCATGGCTTCTCAGCTAGGGAATGATTTCCTTTCGTAAAATATGAATTGTGCTTATGTGCATGTATTTTTTATGTGGATAGATATTTGTGTGAGCATCTGTGTCTGTGTGGAGGAGCTGGAGCACAAGAAAAAAAATCCAAGCATGCAAATGAAAAAAAGCTGTTCTTTTATGAAGAAAATGGGTCTGCTCTCTTTTGGTTGCATTGCTTACATAGTTGTTAGTTTAATCTTTATAATAAAATTGTTTTTTTTTTTTTTTTTTTAAATGTGTGGCAAACTAAGTAACTGGAACATAGGTAGAAATAATATATTTGGGTTACAGGAAAAAAAACTGGCATGACTTTAAAGGCACACATTTCATAACACCACATGTGCAAAGCATTATAATAATTGCACTGTGCACATCTGTAACAGACAGAGTGAACAATGAATATTAAAAACACATTCCTAAATCTGGCCCAGAAGCTCAGCAGCGGTATTTTTTATGGGAGACCTGTACTAGAGTCCAAATTCTGGGTCTTCTGCATCCAGAGCTGGTGGGCATTGGTGGCAGCTAAAGCGATGGGCTCAGGTGCAGGTGAGAGTGGTGGGGAGGAACATGGCAAGGCTGCTCCATTTGCTGCTGCCCCATTCCCTGTCTTCCTACCCCACAGAAGGTATTTCACTGAGGAAATCTAGCTGGAGCCTTCAGTGGCTGCTGTTCAAAACTGCTGTAGTGCCAGAATGAGGAGGAAAAGGGATGGATGTGGAAGCAAAACAGTGACTAGTAAGTGATCTGAAGGCCATGCTGGTAACACCTGGCCTCTCTTCCCAGTAAGGATAGAGAGACACTCAGATTTCCTGAGATACTCACTCCTGGGCAAGATGGGCAAGATAAGTACCCACACTGAAGTTGTGTGGTTCCTGCTAATTGGTGATACACGCCATTTAATTAGTGGGCTATGCAGCGTATTAAAGGCTTTTTATGGGGAAGAACAATGGGGTATCATTCAATCAAAACATTCCTTGCAGACAGTGGAGAATGCAGTAGCCACCTCTCAAGGAATGGTTCATCTTTCCAGCAAAGAGCCAACTCCAGAATGGTTTGAAGATTACGATATTGCTTCATGAAGCAAAAAGCAGGATATTATGTTTTTAATTTTATAGCAGCAGGAGACATGCCATGAAAAGCACCAGAACTCAGATGCCTTCCACAAGCACAGGAGAGTAAACTTCCTGCCAGACCCTAAAAATGGGACAGATGTCAGGATGTCCCAGCTCTGAATCCAGTGGCTTTGCCATGAGATTGCAGCTGTGAAAGTAACACCCAAGATTTTATTATGTCCTGTAGAAGGAGGAACGTGGAATGCCTGGTCTACAGGCCCAAATGGTAATTATTTAACAGGGAAATGCTCTTCTTTTCCCTTTTCTTCCTTTATGTTGAGTTCATTTGTACATCCAAATTATTTTAGTTATTAGGACCATTTTCTCCCCTTCCTTTTCATTCTGTTTGCACCTTAGAAATTTTCTTGTTGGATGTCTACAAAAAATAACAATTGTGATGTTGCTGTGTTATGTCTACCACACTCAACACTGCTATTTCACTGTTGCCTTTTACTTCTGCATTAATCAATCTGTATCATAGATTGAGAGCGTAAGGTTTTTAGAGCAAATACCATCCTTATATTCTGTGTTCATATAATGTCAACCTGACCCATGATTAATGTTCAAAAGTGCTATGGTAATACTTCTGTTATTACCGCTATTATTCCATCCGTAGTTAAATCTTTAACAAGTACTATTTAGCATAATGTCAAATACTGAAACACTGTTTCGGACTTCAACAAAAATAACATCTTCATTGTCATGAAACAGAATTAAAAATCATACTATTAAAAATAATGAATAATGAGACTTTTCCTGAGGCAATGCAAAATGGATGCTTTCTTTTTTGCCGGAAAGTGGGGATTTGCCAGTAATTCTGTAACGTTAAAAGCAGGAGCTTAGAGGAAAAACAAACATTAAGAGATTAGCAATAAAGTCGTAAGAAATGAAAACATTGGATATTCATAAGCTAAGAGTCACAAAAATCAGAGATGCAATGAATTTCAATAGTAAACATGTTGGTCACCTAAAAAATGATCATAAACCCATTTTATTTTCTTCTTTGACACACTTCTCTAGTTAAATAAACATAGCTAAACAGTGGATTGCTTAGCCCAAACATGTAATATCTTCAAAGACAATTAACAGTATTCAGAAAGGCCCTTTGATATGAAATTGGAGAAAATTAATGTATTAAAAATATGTATTTGGATTTTGATTAAGCAACCCAATAAAGAGCCATTCTGAGTTGGAGAGGTAGAATTTGTATTCCTTGAACAGGAGAGTCATGATTTGTCTAAACCTGAGCAATGGGTCACTAAGTGTTACAGTTAAATTCAAGGAGGTTATATAGAAAAAGTACTTAAATGCCATGCCAGTCATTTTCCTTATTAATACGTCATATATGGTCCCCACCAAAAACTCACAGCAACCTAGATATTATCAAAGCTAACAAGAAGTATTGAAAATTGATAGTTCTGATGCTACATGATTCAAAAAATACTGTAGCTGTCTTGAGTCATTGCAAAGAGCAAGAAAGCCAGTGGGGCTGGAGGAATGTGCTAATTAAGGAATGTTCTTGGAATGTAAACTCAGGTAGGTTTCCAACAGGCTGTGGGGAGAAGAAATCTGATCCTAGCTAGCAGGGAAGAGGGAGTCATACTTCATGCAAATCTTAAAGCTGCATTCCCAAGAGCCAGAGATAAAGTGAAAGGAAGGCAGGAGAAGTGGGAAGGGATCCATCTTGGACAGATAATGCAACCTGAAATGTCTCACTGATGTTGACAGCCCTGGAGTGGGAGTGGGATTTTGGATGTCTGCCTGCCTTTCCTTCCCACCCATCTTCTATGAAAGTTATAAATTGACTCTGTAAGATAGCATTAAAAGGACAGAGCTACTAAGCTGCTGCCTTCGTTATTGAGGCTGACTACAGCCTCAGAGTGTATGATCTGAAATAAAACACCCTCAGAGAGACTAGCCAGGATCTATTGCCACCTATCATAGCTAAGTAATATCTCAGAGAATTCATGAATGGCAATTTGAAGAAGAGACTAATCCCAGAGGTATTTTAAGCTGTTGGAAGAGTGTTGCTTTTCAAGGATCCACCAAGCTCAAGAACAGTCCAACACAGGGAGCAGAAAATCAAGCAAAGATGTCAGGAGGCCTGCATGGATGAACAAGGAGCTCCTGACAAAACTAAAACATAGAAAGGAAGTGTACAAGTGATGGAACCAGAGTCAGATTTCCAAGGAGGAATATGGAGACACTGTCTGAGTGTGTTGGTACGGGGCTAGGAAAGCCAAAGCTCACCTGGAGTTGAGTTTGTCAAGGGACATGAAAGGCAACAAGAAAGGCTTCTACAGGTATAGCAGCAACAAAAGGAAGGCAAGGGAAAATGTTGACTCATAGCTGAATGGAACCTGGTGGACTTGGAAGGTACCTCTTTCACCTTTTTACTGGAAAGGCTGGCCTTCAGGTATCCCAGATCCCTGAGCCTAGTGGGATAGTCTGGACCAAGGAGGACTTACCCTTGATGGAGAAGGATCATTTTAGGGAATGTTTAAACAAATAGGGCATGAACAACTCTCTGAGGCTGGATGAGATACACACACAAGTGCTCAGGGAGCAGGCCAATGTCATTGCAGGGCCATTCTTGATAATCCTTGAGAATTCATGGAGACTGGGGAAGACACCTGAGAAATGGAAGAAAAAAAATGTTACTACTGTGTCCAAGAAGGGCAAGAAGGAAGAAACAGAACTACAGGCCAGTCAGGCTCATCTCGATCCCTGGTACGTTGAAGAAGTAAATAATTCTGGAAACCATTTCCAAACTCAATTTAGACAAGAAGGTGCTTGAGAGTAGTCAGCATGGATTTATGAACAGGAAATCATGCTTGGCCAGCCTGATAACCTGCTATGATGATTGGCTTGGTGGATGGCAGGGATAACAGTGGCTGTTTATCTTGACTTAAGCAATTTAAGCTTCAGCACTGTCTCCTGTAGCGTCCTAATAGACTATTGATAAAGTACAGGGTAGATAAATGGACAGTGAGGTGGACTGAAAACTGTCTAAACTGCTGGGCTCAAAGGGTTCTGAACACTGGTATGAAGACCAGTTGGAGGCTAGTCACCAGTGGTGTACCCAAGGGGTTGATACTGGGGCCAATACTGTTTAACCTCTTCATTAATGGCCTGGATTATGTGACAGAGGGCACCGTCAGGAGGTTTACAGATCATAGAAAACTGGGAGGACTGGCTGATACATCAAATAGTTATGCTGCCATCCAGAGGGACCTCAACAGGCTGAAGAAATGGGATGACCTTGTGAAGCTGAACAAGGGGAACCCCAAAGTGCTACACCTGGGGAGGAATAACTCCATGTACCAGTATACACTGAGGGCCAGCTGGCTAGAAAGCGGTTTTGCAGAAGAGGACTTGAGGGTCCTGGTAAATGACCAGTTGAACATTAAACAACAATATGCTTTTGCAGCAAGGAAGGCCAACAGTGCCTGGGTTGCATGAGGAACAACAATCCAGTAGGTCGAGGGAGGTGATCCTTCCACTCTACTCAGCACTGGTGAGACACATCTGGAGTGCTGGATCCAGGTCTGTGCTCCCCAGTACAAAAGAGACATGGACATACTGAAGACCAGCAAAGGGCCACAAAGATGATTAAGGGACTGCTGCATCTGTCATGTGAGAGGGGCTGAGAAAGCTGGGACTGTTCAGCTTGGAGAAGAGAAGGCATGGGGGAATCTTATCAATGTATATAAATACCTGATAGGTGGAATAGAGAAGATGGTGCCAGACACTTCTCAGTGGTGCCCAGTGACAGGACAAGAGGCAATGGGCACAAACTGAAACACAGGAAATTTCATTTTATCATGAGTAAAAACTTTTTTTACTGTGAGGGTGATCAAACATTGGCACACGTTGCCCAGAGAGGTTGTGGAGTCTCCATCCTTGAACATCTCCAAAGCCCAGCTTCACACAATCCTGGGCAACCTGCTGTGAGCAGAGGGGTTCAACCAGATGATCTCTAGAGATCCCTTCTGGACTCAATGATTTCGTGATTCTCTCATTGTGTTTACTTCACTCATTTTCTTTTTAGATTTTGCGATCTATAGTTTAAGTTTTGCTAATTGACTTGAATTTAAACTTGGTCTGGTGCCCAATGAAAATTCAGGTTAATCTAACAGGCAACACATCCACATAAATCCAGGTGTCCGTGAATCTAGCGAAGTTTCGATATTAGGGTGTGTCTCATTAAGGTGTCAATTGAAAGGCAATATGAATTTTGGTGCTATCAGTTTCCAAGTGAAACAGAACGGGCTGTCCCAAGTTGACATTTGCAGGGCCTCTCCAACAGACAATGGTAAAGCAAACTTCATTTATAGTCAATCCTTATGTCTTCATAACATGCAAAATGTTTGTCTTCTGTACATCTTATGGAAAAGTAGGTGGGGTGGACAACATACAAGGTAGAAAAAGTACCCTTATATTTGCCACCACTTGTTCTCATGGATCTGAAGCATCAAAGTCCTACTGTTCTGAAAGTCTAGGTGTTGCACATGGGAGGAACATGGAGCTATGAAGCTTCTACCAGAAGCTTCTTCTGCTGCTGCTGCAAGAAGACAGCATCAGCAACAGCAAGGTAGTACAGTTTGACATGGGGATACTGGAAATCTGCCATAGTGTGGGTTTGCAGGAGCCAGGAAAAAATCAGAGAAGCTCTGGACAGAGACTTTAAAGAGCAATGGCTGATCAGCTTCTTAACCTAGTTATCCCTCATATCCTGTGCGCAGTTTTGCAAGGAGGCCTTCCAGTACAGTCTTGTTGTAAACCTGAAGCTGTAAAAGCCTTGGGAAACATATAATCTTGCACTAATAGATAGCTATGTTGATGCAGTCATGATGCATTAAAATAATTAATGCATTTAAATGAAACGTCACAATTCAAAAGATGCTGTATGAAATAGTTTTCTTTTAAGGAAAGAAAGCAAACACATTTATGTAGCCTCGGGAAACAGTTTGCCTAAGTGATGTCACAGGGCTCATACAGCAGGTATCTAGGATTCACCTACCAGTAAATGACAGCTTGCTGACAAGTCTGTCTTCATTTGCATACATAAAGTCTGGAAAAAAATGAATGGTACAATTTTTAAGACATTAAATTTGAAAACAGTCTTAGAGGTTGTAGCAATGTAGTTATATGAAAAAAGGGCTTGACAACAGAATTAAAAAAACATTTATATCCTTTTTAGCATAGCTGATTTCTTTAGAAGGTCAGATAATAAAATCTAGCTGTCTTCAATTGCTGGATAACCTTGAAACCACATTTATGATATGAAGGATGCATGCTAACATTAGCTAATCTCTCTGATTACAATTCTGCACAAGGTGTTTTAGTCTTAAGGTATGAGACTTTTCCTTCTCTAAAAGACAGATTTAGAGTTATGAAATTCTGTAGGGAATAGGTGAATAACAGGATATATGAATTATTTACTTATCTACATTAAAATGTTCCAGTACATAAAATCATGTGAAAATATGTATCATGTATATCTTCACCTCTGCGCTTTGAGATACAGGGCTAGATTAAGATCTTACTGTGTTTTTATTTTGGGTATGAAACTCCATTCATTTCAGGGGAGTTACTCCAGGCTTACCTCCAGAATGAAAACAGATGCAAATTCAAACCATAAAGAAGATATGGATTTATTGATAATATTCATGATTTTAATGGTTTGGCTGCTTGGAACTGGTTTTTTTGCGAGAACTTCTCTTATGGGAATAGCAAGAACTAGCTGTAGGATTTCCATGAGTAAACATATGTCCTACCACCAATAAATGTAGATTGTCTGAAAGGTGTGCAGAAAACCCTTGTCATTATACTGGCATATAGAACATGTTCCAACTGCAGTGAATAGAACAGAGAAAAACCCAGAATTGCTCAGAAAGAAGTCATTTATGGCTCAATTCATGGACTTCACTATAGCATCACGATTCATGGCCTGGAACATCTGAAAGAAAAATAAGTGTATTTACCAAAATTATTATATTTTTGGGGAAGGAGTAGGGTTAAAATCAGAATGTTTAGACAGATGATAATAACTCTACTCTATGCAAATACAAAAGTAAGGACTAGTTTGGGCCACCAAAAATTCTACAGAACAAATAGAATTCCCCACTTTATTCTAATCCTGTGTGACAAGAACTGGTGGCATGAATAAAAAGGCTGATACAATACAGGGCACAGTTTGAAATGGTTATTAAACATGCAAGCCTGATGCATGTGCTATAAAATAGTGCTAGGAATTGAAGACATGCAAAATAACTAGAAAAGAACTTTAATTGCAGAAATAATGTGTTTTTTGAGATATAAAATTTCCACTTGTAAACTCAGAGGTTCTATCATTTCCCAGGGAATAATAATTCATTCTGTCTGTGTTGTTTTCTGAATAAGGCCACAGCTTTCCTCTCAACAAAATTACTTTCTATAAAATGAAAATTTTGCTTCTTTTATGGCTTCATATTGCATTATTCACCTGTTAGTGAACCCTATCATATCAGAGAAGCGATGGAGGGCAGAGACAGGTATTGAAAAAACCCCCACATCCTAGGAAGCATTCTTCTCCTTCTTTAATATTTATATTCCAGTAGTGCTCAAAGACTTTGTTGTTGTTTGTGAGATATAAATACAGTGATACAAATGGACTCTTTTCAATGTGCTTTCAATCAAAGAATCAAAAAAATGAAATAAGCAGGGAGACTTAAAAAAGAATATTTAAAAAAGGATAATAGCTTGCAGAGCTTGTAAGAAGGTTGCTCTTCACTCTCAGTTCTGACTTCGTATTTTAAGGGGTCTCTGCAGCTGATGGAGTAGACACCTTCAGCATCCTAAGCAAGGGTAAGACTATAACAGATCAGAGAATTAAGACTGATCTGGAAAGAATTGAGGTCACATAGCACATAATCTAGATTCCTCATCGTGATTATTATTATAAGTTAACTGTCAATTTAATAGGCAATAAATCTAGTTGATCAACATATGGAATGCTTCCCACATGGAAAAAGATTTTTTCAGATTAGACAACAAGCTGATAGGATAATGCCACACCATAAGCCCAGATAAAAAGGTCCTGAGTGATTACCAAATAATTTACAGCTAGTTTTGCACAGCTGTCTGAGAGAAAAATGACTGGGGAGAGGGGGAGGAAGCAAACCAAATATCTGATGACATATAAATATGAGAACTAAAGAGCAAAAGAAATTAGGTTAACCTTCAAATGACTGTGCAAGGTAGAATCAAATCTGTACAGCTGCATTTATTTTAGTAAGTAGTGAAACTGGAAGAGGATGTTTTTAAGGTAAACTACTACATTTTGCAAAGGGAGGACTAGATGGAGTGCGAAAGGGGCTTTTTTCAGCAATGGTCTCGGTCTGGGGTCTGCAGAGAACTTTGAAATTGTTTGCAAAAGGTGACTGTGGAAACCAAGCTCATAAATATTCTATAGCAATCCACATGTGTTAATTTTCACTGGGGTTTCCACTTCTCTGAGTGAATTAGTAAGGGGTCCACAAATCAAAAAAGTTGAAAACCGCTGGGCTGTGGGCTAACCTCTGTCCTCGGATATGCACCCAACTCTCTTCACAGGCCCTGGGAATGGCTCTCGTGGCTGAAGAATTGGCCCTATTCATCCAAAAGTCATTAAGAAAGAAAAGTCGTCCCTGGATGAATACTGAGCAGGCGTAGGTATATGTCAGATAATGGACAGCCCCAGCGTACACAGAGGCTGTAATTCACCCGTGGGGTCCCAGCGAGTGCATGTGCTTTAACTGCACAGCAGTTTGAATTCAGCCTTGTGTTTGCACCACAGCCATCTGGTGCTATTTAAAATATATACTTTTCAACTTTGACCTTTTAATCTTTCTGGTTTGAAAACATACACCAGTTCAAAGGTTACCTCTCTTAACCTTGAGCAATTCCCTTTCAGAAACAGCACTGAAGGGTTATTATTATCATCACTTTTACTGGTGTTAATGAAGGGGTAATTCTCTACTGTGGTTTGTACACACATTTTGAAATAAACCAAAACACAATTGTTATACATTTAAAACCACATTTTCCATAAGTGCCGTGATTTTTAGGTGCCTCCATTCTAGGAAATTCAAAATGAATGGCTTTCTCAGAGGCCTAATTATCAGATGGGCTGAGCACTTATAACCTCTCCACTGCCCCCAAAATACCAGAATCAGAGGCGCCTGGGAGTGGAACTAATGATTTAAAACTTTGGCCATACATGGCCATGCAGATGCACACAAATCACTGTGAGACTATGTTCTGTTCTGTCTGTGACAACAGACAAAACATAAAGTCACCCCAAACATGCTTTCCACACCCAGGACTGAGATGCACTTTTCAGTCCTTTTTCTTCCCACAGCCAGCAGTCAGAGTTTCCTTATCTTTCCTGTAAGGAAAGGTGCTATAAGGAACCTAAGCACCTTTATCTGGACAGTATCGACAGAGCCTGTAGGTAAGCATGGTGCACCGATACCTACTTTTTTCAGTGCCCAAGAAGCAGCCTTCACAACCAGTTTCTCTTCTTTTTACCTGATTACTTGTACTGAATGTCACCCAGATAGTTTAATACTTCATGAAGCTTTGCATCAGGCAGACTGAGGCATTCGCACTAGGGACACCCCCCGCCCCCCACTCCCCAGACCTGGTCTGTATGGTATTTGAACTTTTATTTTAAAAGAATGTAAATTTCTAATATTACTTTAAGGGAAACTATTTCCTGAACCAATCTCAGAAAAGAGCAAACTCAGTGGAGAGGTAACTGACTCTGTAGGTATCATTTGAAAGTACTCAGACCTAGGCCTTCTATGTTATCCTCAAATTTAAGTTTGGATTTCCACAACTGCAATACCTGTTACTGATTATTTTAACAGGGCTCCAGATCCCCTGGGACTGAGGGTGAAGTATGAGAAGCATACCTCTCATTTGTCACCAGTTTTGAGCCTAGGGTTTGAGTTTATCTATCAAGTTAGATTAATTGTTGTTTCTACCCAACTTGATTCACAAACACATAGTCATTTCAACATCAACTTAAAAATTATATTGAAAAACCTGGGGTGGGGGCTGACACTTTATCATTGCACAGCAGATTTTAAGTATCACACAGAGAATATGAGAGGAACCGATTCTCTCCCTTACATTAAAAAAATATTGGAACTCCTAAAAAGGATTTACACATATTGCTTCAGGCTGCTAGCCACTCGCCTACAGGTGGGTGGTGTTTGTTTAATAGCTGAAATACTTTTTGACTTGACTTTCTGTTTTTCTTGTTTCCCAGGTGATTGGTTCTGGTGTTTTTAGAACTGTCTACTGCATCCTGAACATTTTCCATGCATCAGTGACTAGGAACATTTTAAGCTGGCGTCAAAGATAGAGTCTGTGGGGAAGTCTGCACACAAATAACACTTCTTCATTGTTCTTGCTCAGCAGTGATCATGCCTTTTGCGAGCTGCTTCACCCATTGCAGCAGAAGAGTAAACTAAAAATAATCAATCAGATAATTTTTTTCCTAAGCAATCCATATTCTTATTTTCAGAGCCAATGTACCACTGCATGACAGAAAGAGAAAGTGCTCAACTCTGTTAGCACCAGCCATCCAGTAGAGCCGACTTGGCAGGCGTGTGATAACAGCCGTGTAAGGAAGCATAGGAGAGGCCACACAGGAAGATTATATAAATGAGAACCACAGTTGTAGATGAATAGTGAAATACAATGAAATGGGCTAGAGGATACTGGATGTCCTTTGGCATAAGGAAACAATCTAATTTCTGTAAGCCTTTATTGAGGAAAAATGCCTTGACATCAGCATATATAGACCACAATCTGCAAGAGCGGCATAAGAAATAGCTCCAAATCTTGAAGTAGTCTCCTAAGTGGAGACACTTACAAAACAAGGGTCACCTTTGAAAAGGCAGTGACTGATAGCTCCCATTGGAGTCAAAACTTAAGCACCTTATTTTATCATATTTAGCTGGGAAGTAGGAGGGGAAGGTGAACTGTAGGGTGTTGTACACAGTGAGCTTACAGATTTGGTCAGGGTCATTAAAATTGTGAAGGGTGTCTTCACCGGCCAGAAGGGAAACAAGAGTGTGGTAATCTATCTCTGAAGAGGCACTGGAAGCTGCATTTGCCAGGGCTTTGTGAGCGACCTAGACCTATATCCATCCCATCAAACTGGAGCTGGAGGCATCACAACAACTGTGGGAACTACCCCAGCTACTCATGCATGCTCTGCTGTGCAGTATCTGCCAGCAGCTCCAGGCATGGCCCCAGGCTACAAAGAGCTGTGCAAGACAAGGAACAAAATGGTAATTTTTGTCATTGACTTTCTCCCTCTGCATTTGGTCTGGGTAAGAAATAGTAGGAAATGAAAGGAGAAAGCAAAGTAAAATAATAGGGAAAGATACAGAGAGTACAGGCACTCTTGACCTTGCCTATATAGAAGCTAGAAGGAAGGCAGTCGTCTAGAAGTGTGCAAAAGACAGAATTTACTCATGAAGAAAAGGTAATGAAAGAGGCTAAAAGTCCAGAGGGAACATGATATTTAGTGAAAAACCATGTAAGAAGTAGTTCCCTTAGGAACAGTTAATTGCTGCATTCAGAAGACTTTGGCTATCTCTAGGAGCTCTCATAGCTGCTACCTCTTGGACCACAAATGGGTAAATTCCACTTACTGGCTGTGTAGGAAATCCAAGGTGTCAAAAACAAGAAATTCACATAGCAACCAGGTTTTGAACAGGAAAAGAGTGTAAGTCCCCACAGAAAGCTCATTGTGGATGTTTTTATGGAGATGGAAAGAGAGTGCAACTTTCAGGCCTTCAAGCAAAGGCCAGGGAATTTCAGCAATGTTACACCTGGATCCTGGAGGGAGACCTAAGTTGAAGCCAACAGAAGTGGAGAAAATGCTCTCTCTCCCAGTAAATGTGCATACAATTCTAACTTAGCATTCATAATTTTTGAAAATAGCTTCTTCTCTGATGAAAGGAAGGTTCTGTGTTGTGTCCTGTATGTCCTCTATAAATTTTTTTCTGAAAGAGTCTCTACTGCCTGTATTTGTACACTTTGGAAACAAGATACTTCTGCTTGTCCTCACTTTTGAATTCTGAGCTGGAAATCCTGTTTACCAAGTTACCACTTGCCTGGGTAAAAAGTTTCTTTGCTAGCTCTTTACTCCTGGGACACACAGAGCTCTGAGGAAAAAGAATAATTTGCAACACATAATTTATTTGGCAAAGTTAGCCTTTTGCTCTTTTTTCCATGAGCACAGCAGCAGCATGGTTTCTTGAATGTACTCATTATTCAAATATACTCCCTGAATAAACAGCCGAACACTCTGTACTGTCAGATGTTGCCATGACATGTTGACTGGTGATGCATCTCTCCAAAGGCTTGGCTGATCAGTCTGAGGTTGAGAACATTTATGTGGAGAAAATATCCTGCTGTGGTTTGTAATTTGCCTCCAAGCCCCTCTCCTCCCATTCTAAAAGGCTGATCTGTGTGATTATAAAGGCTAAACTGAGATGCAGGTGGTGGGAGGGGGGTATCAAAGAAGAGCCTACTATTCTGCAGTTCTGTAGTGTCTGATAGGAAAAGCAGTTTCATATCAAGGGTGTTTTTCTCTATTTCATTATCCACAAGGAATTTATGGAGAGAGCTGAAGTGGAGGGAGGAAAAGCAACTGAGTTTTGTCTATCCCAGTGCCTGACTGACTTGCTTGGGGTGGTGGTGGTGTTTTCTACCTAGACAAGACTTCTTTGTCTGCATCTCAAGTCAAGCTGCCGTGGCACTAGTCCAGGGTGGGGAGAATCTGCTGAGGATCTCTTTGAGCAGTGCAAGCAGAGCTGGGAGGGCCAGGGCATGTGGGAAGAGTTGGCAGGGCGAGAGGGAATGAGATATCTGCATCTGCACAAGGCACAGGAAGCAGTTGGTGGGAGAGAGGAACCAAGTTGAGGCCAGTTCTTTCTTATAGAAAAGGGTGGAAAAATGCATGTATTTCCTTATCTAACACCTACGCCATGCCAGCACAGAAGACTGTGCATGAGACTGTTGTGGTGGAAACAAGCTGGCAGCCTCAGTGTCTATCATAGCTCTGCTCAGTCACTTTGACTTGGACAAAGCAAAAACAGCTAATACATGTGGGACATTCCACAGTTGGAAGATGTCACCTGTCTGAGCACACGATGCAAAATTTACAGTAAGGTAGATGAATGAACACTACTTGGTTTAAGCTGGCAGTTCTTTAACTTCACTGTTCTGAAGGCAAATACAAATTCTGCATCACAAATTGAACTTAGAAAAAATTGCAGATAGCTTATTTGTGCCCAGAAACTATAGTATTTTGTCCTTTTTTGAGCTGTATAATAATGTGTCTTTTCCCTTGTTAGCTAATGTAGTTATAATCAAAGGCAGGTCTTAACTCTGGTGAAAGTGAAAGATGCTACCAGAACTCAAACTGAACTTGGCACATCAATTGTTATAACCTCAAATCATCAAAAGATGGTTATCAGTGTTCACACTGGGTCTGGATCTGAGAAGCACCAAGTAGTCGCAACTTAGAGGGGCTTCCCACAGGGTAGTTGCAATTTTTCTCGTCTCTCACAACTGGGTCCCATCACAACAGGAAGTCTTGGAAGGAAGGGAAGGGTTGGTTATACCAGTGCCTGTTTCCATTCCTCAAGTGAAACTCCTGCGTAATATAAACAGCTCTCTATATCAACCGCAAGAATTGCAGAGGGTGCAGATTTAAAAAAAAACTCCTCCCGAGACATCTTGATTGCAGATGTTATTAAATGATTCTCTGGTGCTGGAAATATTCATCCTTGCTACATGTTGATCATAGAATACATTCCGTTCTCATGGTTTTCCGACTCAAAGAATGGAAGAAATGCCTCAGAATGTAACGAGGGAGGAAAATACTTCTGTATGTGGTGATAGTTCTCCCTATCTTTTGGTCTGGGAGTCAGATTCCTGCCTGAGGGGGCCTGTACGAGGGACGGTAAAAGTAATTATCCTGTCAGCTTAAATATGATTTTCTTCTACGTGTCTGTTTCTCATGATGTCAGTTGATTAACCTGTCAGTCATCTTTGCATGGCATGTGGCCACATGATGTCATGTGCTGAGGTACATGGTTTATTGTGCTAGTGTAACGTAAAATTGAAAAAGGCTCCAATTTAAGCCTTATTTCTTCATCTATGTTTTGTATTTTTCTTTTGCTTCAATCTTACATGTTCCTTCTTTTCTTGACTCCTTCCCATCTTACATAACTTCTTTTTTCTCTTGCCTGACTTGTTTTTTCCTTTAATTTGCTATCTCGGTTCATCTCACTTTTTCTTTTTCTCTCCCACACCATAGTTCTGCTCCACCCTTCTCGCATTCCTCCAACCCATCTCCTCATTGTTTCCACATCAGGGCAGACCACAGAGACCATTTTGCCTTTGCCTTCTTTACTACATGGTACTCCTCTCAGTCCTCCTATGATGGATGTGAGCCATTCTGAAAAAGGGAAAAAAAGAAATTGAAAACCACACATTTTCACCTTAACTGCCCTGGTTATCTCAGAAACACTGGGGGCAATCTAGACACTGCTATAGGTTACATGTAAACCTTCCCTGTACTGGTGAGTTTTACTCTTTTCTCAGTGGTACCAGGACTTCATCTTAAAGGATTTCACTTGAATATCCCCAAATGGCAGTAAAGTCCACTTTATTTGTTACCTCATTCTTCTCCCTGATTTGGTATTAGAACACTGAGTCTCAGACAGGCATCATGACCATTTTATTTGGGGAAGAACATCTTAGCTTGAGCCTAGCTGGATGGGAGGAGGATTAAAGATGAAGGCTTAGCATGAGAAAGGTTGAAAGTCACTAGGACAGCCATTGCACTCCTAACTGAAACCAAAATATGTATCATATGTATTTTGTTAGCTTGGGATGCAGGGAGTGTAAAAATAACATAATAAATTATTTCACCTGCATCTGCCTTGAAGCCCATGCCAAGCACAGAGTGGCCATGCGAGACACTTGACATAAGGTGTTCCTATGTCAGAAATTCAAAAATCTGGTGCAGTACACATTAGCAACCTAAGGATGGGATTGTGGGAATGCATTTCTGACACAGACTAAATCTGTTCTTCAAATTTCACATGGGCAATGTACTTTCCCATCCAGGTGGAGGACAGTTCTGTATGAATTCTGTTCTCAGTGACCAGGAGTGGAGACATAAAAAGAACTATTCAAAGTCTCTGGTTACAGAGATAAGTGAAAGAGTCATTGGCAATAACTCTGTAGTAATAGCAGCAGTAAGTACTGGGCATGATTTGAATCTCTTGATAGAGATACCGGGATGCCAGAATATTTATCAAGCCATTAGGAGAGGCTGTGCCTAGCTGATAAGATGACTACAACTGATGAAGTCCACCTGAAGACTCTGATGATGCTGGGACAGATTTGCTGCCAACAACAGTGGTTAGCAGGGAGCACTGCCCTTAAGAGCGGCATGTACTGTTTGTCAGCAAAATTATACAATCTCATGCCTGGGGCAAGCTTGTGGAACCTTTAATAAACAGAGTTAAGAAACATCCTGATGTATATGTTCCTCATGGCTGGGGAGCCAGGAACAGCCCGCCCTGCCGAGAAACAGTTTCACTGAGTTGGTGGCAGAGGGGAGGGAGCTGGGAGAGGTCGGAAGAAAAGCAGTTCCAAGAGTGATTAATCCAGGGCCTTGTTTTAAACCGTCCCTATATCAAACTCTGCCAGACTTGTGATGGTTCTGTCCTTGGAAGATGAAATTGCCCAATTTATATCACTTAATGTCTCTTAGTGTCATCAAATCAAAAGAACGCTCCGTCATTTTGACTGGAACTAGATTGGGAACAGATTTTTTGCTATAATCATCTGTAAGCAACATGAATGAGGAAGAACTTGTCTCTGTTTTTCTGATGTTTAATCAGCACATGCACTTTATCATTGATAAGATCAGGTGCTAGCACTTGAATTTAAGTTGATAAGTTTTTCTTTGTGTGGTTTTTGTTAGTCAAGGTTTTAATAATTGTAGAAAGATTTTATGACCTATTTTGCCTCAATTGCTTGTCATCTGCCCAGGTGAAGCATTGAAGTTAACACTGGCATTTGTTTTTCCTTGTATTATTGTGGAACCTCCTCTCTGCTGATGATCAGAGGCCTCTGGAACATGGAAGCTGTGGTGTGGCCATTAGGCTGTGCAAGTTCAAAATACTTTTTCTCTCTGTGTGTAGAGGTATAGACAGAGAGCTCAATATAAGCAGACGAGTTTTCCCTAAAGAAGTTTTAAAGATTATAACTATAAAGGATTTATAAATTAAAAGGCTTTGAGCTGTTTACTTCCAATAAAGAGAAAACAGTAGAAAGAGAGAGGGAATGGAGAACCAACTTGTTTTGCTGTTCACAATGAATTAAGTGTATAAATCCTTAACAATGAATAAACATTATTGACAGAGAAAAGTAAATACATCTTAAATTTTTTCTGGCTTTTAAAACAAAGAATATCAATAGCAAAAAAGTGTTTTCAAATGTGTTTTGAATTTGACAGTGTCTCTTTGACATTTATAAAGTATAGTGATGAGTATGTAATTAAAGTTCTTTGCTTCTTTGTCAATATTGCATTCTCAGTCCTCCAAACTTCCTTTGAGCTGGAGAATGACTGAACAAAGGAGGAAGATTTGCCAGCGAGTGGCCCGTTCCCATGCACGCCATGCTGTGCACCAGCAATGTGCTTGCCTTTGAACCCAACGCTGAGCCAGCCCATGTGCATGCACTGAGGAGCATCCCTTCTCAATGTAATTGGGGTTTTGTTTCAATTACCACAAAAGGGCTAAGTGAGGAATAGAATGTCTTTCTAAATTTATTTGCCTTTCCTTCTGTCTAAATGTGAAGTATCAGATATTTCATGGCAAAGAGAGACGTTTTCTTGGGAGCTTACATATCTGGTGTGACTGCAGATAAAATACTGAACAGCATGTATAACCCTGGAACATTAGCACTGAATCCACAGGTAATGAATTTTGCTGTAGGCTGTTTTTCAATTGTTGTTTTCACTCCTCGCTCTCAGAGTGTGCTTTTCAGTAGTAAGCATCCTGTTCAGGATCACAGCACCAACGCTCTAGCCTGGGAGGGTTGGAGCGGGCTTAGCTGTGTCAGTAACACAAGCCCTCGAGCCAACAAATCCTCTGTCACAAGCACACAAAAAGGCACAGCACCAAAGCTGTCTAGACTCTTTCACTGTTTCCATATGAAAATCCTCATTTGGCCCAGACCATAGGTTGAGATACATGTTTACCTGAAATTACTCATAAGATGCAAATTACTGTCATAAAGCTGAACACTGCATTAAATAGCTGTTGGTCAAAATATATAGACAGGCTGCAGGTCAGGGACAGGAATTTAGGTGTCGCCCTTACTGTCTGCTTGGCTCCAGATTGGTGTTCACTCCCGTATCCTCTGACTGCCCACCAGATTGTCCTTTCGCTGGAGATGGGACATGGTTTCAATCCATTCTGATGAAAGAGCGAAGTGGACCTGAGACTCCTCCATCTCTGAGAGGGGGTGGTGGCATTAGAGCTGTGGGCAGGAGATGCTGCTTGGGCACTGTTAAGAGTGAGGGCTGCTGTCCCCATACTCTCTGGGCTCTGATTTTGAAGACATACACTAGCTGTGCCCTGAGCACACCTGCGGGTTTGATGCCTCCCACCTCCCAATGGCAGACTTAGCTGTCGCACAGGTGACAAATTGCATGGTAGTAGCAGGTGAAGGTGGTTCATGGCATGTCCACACCCAGCTTGAACAACTGGAATTTTGCTGGTATGTGAGCCTTTACATTAGAAATCCCAGTCTTTCTGTGAAATAATTCTTCCTAGGTGTGTTACTAAATTCATACAAAAAATCATCAGCGGCTGGGATTGAACACGAGTCTCCAGAGGCCCAGTTCAGGAGCCTCTGGATATCCTTTTCTGAAGGTGCCAGAGGTTGGATACCTAAAATGGATGCATTCAAAATTATTTAGATCTTCAGACATTAAAAGATAAAGTAACTATTTCAAACAGAAGACTAATCCGTGACTGGATGCTGAATGACTGCAGGAAAAGGCAGGCAAGATTGCTAAGGGCAGTTGCTTTAGGAAAAATAGCAGAAGGTTCCCCTGAGGGACTTGTAGGAGCTCCTTGTAGGAGTGTGGGGTTATGGCAAGAAAGCAGCCAAGCGTGGCACAGCCTGAGCAACAGCATATAGAAGCCATTTGTGGACAGAACTATGAGATCTCTGCATCACGTGAATGTCATGTCAGTCCTATCCCAGGAGGAAAGTGGAGCATGGGTCCTGTATCCGTTCTCTGTCATACACAGTTGGTTTACCCTCAGTAAATATTGTTCTAACAGAGCCAGCTGTCAGATTTGCCTCTGCTGAACAGATACAAAACACTGATCTCAGTAGGAGGCAGGTACCTACTCTGCATAAGCACTTCTGCAAATCCCAAAAGGCATTTCTCCATCTTCAGGCACTTCAATATCTTTGAAAATCTTGCCCTTTGTGCCTAGCTTTACCTTTCTACAAAACAGAGAGAAATCTGCCTCCCTAGGAAGTGAAGCAGAGTTAAATTTATTCATATTTGCGTTAAGCTGTGGAACCATAGAGAAGATGTATGGCACAAAGGTGTACTTGTTCGGCATATTATACAATGAAACACCTGTGTGTTCAGTTATTGTCCATGCTATCATTAGCCTCATTTTGAAAGATATATCTGTGAATCAGAGGAAGGCAAGGTGCCACATTAATGAATGATAGCTATAGAAAGATCACAGTATATAAGCTACACTGTTTTGTGATGGCCCAGCTGTTCTTTTATGAAGGACGCGAGCAATAGGATCCGCTTCAGGTATCCTCCTGTGCTTGAATGTCTTGCAGAAAAGAGGTAGAAAACAGGTGCTCGTTATGGTCATTGTGCAAGATGTTTGGCGAGATAAAGACAGCAAAGATGGTTATATATCCAGATCCTAAATTTTGGTGTCTAAAAGAGCTCTCAGTTCTCCAAAAAGAGTCCCATGCTCTGTGTGCTGAGGTCCTTCCGCAGTGAACAATACGGCAGCTTCACTGGGGCTTCCGGGTAGCAGAGGTTTTCTTGCCCTCACATCAGTGTTTGCTCTGCTACATCTTGCCTTGACTGTGAGTTTTCTGGTGTTTCAGAATCTGTCCCTGCACTCTTTTGATAACCTGAACAAAAGCAGCGATTGCATTTGTGCCCCGTAAAGTCCTTTTGCCCTAGTTTCTCCATGGACTACCTGGGGTGGAAGTTACCATCTGACTTGCTTGCCCTACCATCAGATACATGAGTTCACCCAGGCTGCCCAGTTACTGCTGATCTCAGTAGGGGTTTTTAGCCCCTTTTCTTTTGCTGGGGTAGCAGCTATCCTGCTAGTGGAGCTATCCTGCTAGTGGAGCTACCCTGGCCTCTCTGGGATGCTCCAGCCTCAGCCTGACTGTGGCTTCGATCCCTGGCTCATCCCAGCTTCCCAGGTAATGGCCTGTCCTCTGTCTCTGGGAAGAGTCCCCCTTTCCGAGGGGAAATTCAGAGGATAAAGTCTCCTACTTTCTGCTTCCTCTTGTTTGCTTGCCTGCACAGACAATACCATGCTGTATGAGCATGGTGGGTTTTCCTACTTATGATGTACTTTGGCTGTTTAGGATTTGAGATTATTTGTTTTATTTAGCTGGGGATGTTCTTGACATTTCCCAGTGGCAAATGCTGCAGAAAGCCATACCAGTACTTCACCCTCTTCTTGAGCAGCAGGACAACATGTCTTAGCTTTCAATAGTTGAGAGTTTTGATAGCTAAGAGGCAACTGGGAGACAACTAAATGACATGATTTGAAGCAAGGGTTCTTTGTTTTAGTGCCTGGCCTGCCCAGGCATTCTGATGCTCTGCTTGTAACTTTTCCATTTACTGCTATGAAGACAGAAATATGATCAAAGAAAATAAAAAAGGAGGATCTGCAGAAAAGTTGTTTAAGCATTACTGAAACATTCTATGTTAGCAGTGCCAAAGGCTGCAAACTCTCTTAATGTGTTAAAGCCTTTTAATAATTTGAGATCACATTATATTCCCCTTGTCCAGAATCCTTATAATTTATACATGGTTTAATGCTTGGGATAAAGTTAAGAGTCTCAGCCTCTCTTTCTTTTTTTTTTTACTTTTATGCCACAGTCAAGGATAATACTTTTAAATGCTGAAATGTATTAAAAGCATTAATTGCACTAGTTTAAGTATTTTATTTTGAGTTAAAGTCACTCAAAACTTTAATATGACAGATAAGATATAGAGCAATAATTCTAGCTGTGAATTAGAACAGGAAACAAATCCTGACTTTGATCTGAGTCATAATGCTTCTCTCCCTGACCGACAAGGTTGCTTTCATACCATACTGAGCCTTAACACCAGGAGCACCCAAAGAGCTGCTGGGTCCCAGTACAGGGGAGGCAGCTGGCAGCCGGCAGGTGCTGGAGCTCACCCTGGGCTCAGCCCTGCATCCTGGCCACATGGGTGTGAGAGGAGAGGATGTCCCACATCACCACCAGCACCCTGGAGCAGATAGGAGCTGCCTGCCCCAGTGCTCATAATCTGTTTCAAGGCAGTCACGGAAATTAGCTTAGACCACTTCTGGCATAAAAAAAATGTGTTTCATCTCAGTATACATAGATGTGTAAAGCTGGAGCATTTTATACATTTGGTAGAGTGGGTAAACACGCAAAGCGACAGACATGAGACAGCAGAAACCTCTGGGGAGAGAAGGGGCAGCTGGAACAAACGTGTGAGGGACAAGTGTGGGGTGACAGTGGGTTAGATCTGCCTCCCAAGGAAGAGGGTATGTTTCCACAGCTATGGTTCAGCTCCCAGCCCTGGTGGGGTTTGGCTTAGCATATACTCCCACAGCAATTCAGGGTATAAAATGTGCGTGCTAGCAGGAAAACATTGAATGAGCCTCGGGTTAGGAATTTAATCACATTCTATGCTGCTGAACCCATGTGCTAGTTCACCTTAGGCTTCTTAATTACCTTTGGGGATACAGTGAAGTTATTCAGGGATGGATTTCTAAAAGTATGAAGGGCAAACTGCCACATTAGTCTCACTTGAAGACACCTAGAGAGTGTTTTGGGTGCCTGAACATATATGTCCAGCACAATTTAGATGCCCTATGGTATCCTGCCTTATTGCAGAAGGCCATGTTCCCATATACCTGTCAGCCCACATGTGTTTTGAGAACCAGAAATCATCTGAGAAAGCACTAGTCACCTACGTTTAGGCATCTGAGTATCTCCCCTAATGCCATGTTGTTATTCCAGCTCATAACAGAAAGGGGTAAAATCTGCTCAGTTCTCCAAGCTTATTTCAGTAGGTCACTTCCACCTATTTTACAAAACCACAGTAAGCTGGTGGTCTTGCTGTTTGCACAGATTTTCCTTATTTTTTTTATTGTTATGATTGGGAAGAAGTCAGACTTCAAAATTTTGTGCCTAAAGTTAATCTAGCATTATTGGGTTTCAGAGTTAACTTCCATTTGAAAGAACCTAACTTCTTCACCTCATAGGCCACCATCCCCACTGTGCCAAATATTTTGAAGGAGTGTTGGTCTTGGCAGTGTGTTTGGAAAGTTACGGAAATCCAGTTAAGCAGCATCATGGAGGAAATATTTTAGAGTTGTGTGACTTTCACAAAAGACGTGTTACCAGAAGCTCTCTTTTCACCCTGAACTCCTCTGGTGATGGACTCAATCAACCTAGTTTCAAAATCTGAAGGTCTTACAGGTCTGATCAAAAACCTACCAGTGTAAGTACTATGACTTTCTTGAAAAGCAACCTCACTGTGCAACACCCCCATTACACTAGTATTATCCACTCCTTAAGCTTTTCCTTGTTGCTTGTGTCTGCTGCATACTTGGCAATCTGAACGTCTTCCCAATGCTTCCCAGCATAAGCGACCAAGCTCTGTCTGTCTGCGGCTCCATCAATCCAGTCTCCTGCTGTACTCCTGCACCTCAGTCCTCTCTGGCTCTGAGTCCAAGAAAACTCCCCTTTTTGACCACTCTGCTGCTTTTCTGCCCAAGCCTGTTAATGCTCAGCTTGGGCAAACATTTCTGCCACTTCCCTAGTTTCAGCTCTCCTCAGTGCAAACCATCCTGCTCAGGGTATTTTATAGCCCCTCATCCCAAGAAGAGCATCTGCCTTTCCAGGAAAATTCTATCAAACTAATTCTGTTGCTTCTTCACTCTTCTCATCTCCTCTCCATGTTCATTATGTCAGGTGCCACTTACAGCATACATTCAGCTATCTCAGATTAGAAAAAATGGCAACAGGCCCTTATTTGATTTAAATACTAAATGACTTGTACGTTATATTGGTTTTGGACAAGAGGATTTTAATGTGACAGTGAACTGTAAGGCACAGCCATGGGTCACCTTCTCTATCCATTGGATAAAACCTGCTTTGGGTGACTGGCAAGCCTGTGACACTCATACATATAAATCAAGCAAGGAATTCATTCCCAGATGATATTGTCAGAGGCAAAATCTCATGAAATGAGCTAAGACCTGTGCTGTGAGGATCTCAGATTCTGAGTGTCCAACTTGATTTTCCTCAGAAGGCTTTGATTTTCCAAACAGTAGTGGACATCTAAATTCTGAAAGTCAGAATCATTAGCCACTTAGGGAAATCAAGACCTAAAAACTGGAGCTACATTAATGTATATTCATTATGTGAATAAATCCAGCATGTATATTATTTTTGAACGAAGGCATATAAACCCTCAAGTTTCAGTCCATTAAGTCAGAAATTACCAGAGGTCATGAATAAATTTCATCAATGAACAGGTTTAAATTTCAGTGACTGCTTAAGGAAAAATCGTGTTTTTGCCTTGCTTTAATTGCCACAGGCTACGGTTTCAGAGGAAAGAATGACTGGCTAAGCAGTCAGCAAAAAAATGATACCATTAGCACATGATATATAGTGCTATTTTCTGTGCCGTGGATTCTCTTCCATATTGCTCCATCTTACCCAGATCTCACAACAAACTCCAATCTGTCTGTCTGCAGCCTGCCTGTTATTCCTGCTAAGATCAATCCCTCCTGGTTGGTTGTAGATATTTAATTGTCCCCAGATGCATAATGTACAGACTGGAGTCTTACTGTACATATAACACTGAGGATAAAGGATCTGTGACCAAACCTTTCTCTGAGCAAAAGTCACTTAACACATTTTTGCATTACAAAGTATCCCACAGTGAGATCTCACTGGAACCAGATGTTCATAGCAGAAAGCATATGGCAAGAGGATGTAGATCCATTTTTCTTAAATCCTCTTGAAAAGTCTTTGTATCATAGCCCAAATTCTGCTGAAATTCATGCTTATAATCCCAAAAGCCTTTTCTCAGTAAAAAAAAAAAAAAAGCACATGTCTCTGTTTTCATTGCTTGTGAATCATTTCCACATCCATTGATTTCCAATGGTTTGCAAAGAAAGCAGCTGAGGAGAGAATTTGACCCACAGCGTACAAGGTGTGCATGAAGCTTGAATGAATGGAACATGTGTGAAGAATTACTGAATGAGTGTTTGTCCTGGAGAAACAGAGACAATGGCCAAATAAAAGTCAGTCTTTGTGTGTTCGATAAATATTTAATCTCAACCTGCAAAGATAGAAATTTCCAAACAGTGTGGATGCTGTTTATCATGTCATGTCATCTCATACTATACACTGCCTGTTAGTGCAGGACAGCTGCCTAATCTGTTTATGTAGTTGGGCTTAATCAGGTGAGTTTGTTCTTATTGCATGGGTTTTTTAAATTGAAAGTCTCTGCCAATACAGACAAGAGCAGGGCCTTAAAAAACGCTGTAATCCAATGCCCCGGGCTAATGAAGGCTGAACCAGTACTTCAGTCGTGCATTTAACCCCCTCAAGCCCACAGATACTCCATTTGCCAAAGGGGTTAGTTGCTGTGTTCTGTTGGTACAAACTACACCCAGCAAAAGCCTAGCTGCATGGTCAGATGTATGTCCTTCATGCCAGCAAGGCAGATATCCAGCATCAACAGGAGCATTTTGAAGCATGTGGCAGGCAGGTATCCAGATTCGGTGCCCTGGATGGGGAGCAGTGCTGGCTTCCTCTCCCGCTTGCTCTGTCGCCCAGCTGATGAGAACAAGAAGCGAGAGGCTGAGGGGTTGCTACCTTGGTGGCCCACAGACAAATCTCTAGTGGCCGTTGCAGGTCTGGCACTGCATCTAGTGCTTCTCTGAAGCATGGCAGAGGGAGTGCAAGAGTTCACAAGTGTCTAAGGAAGTATATGAGGAATCACACTTCAGCTATTTCTATAAGAGATAGTCATTATTTGCCAACCTTAGGCTAGTCAGGCACAATCCAAGCTACTCAGTGTAGAAATGAAATGTTACTATTCCTTGACTGTGTTTGGCCTTGCCAATAATAGGAAAATTGCCAGCCATAGTCAGTAATCTCACCCATCCTATGTTCACTTTGCTCTTCACTTGGGATCTTTCAGACAACTGTGATTTTAAAAAGTTATTGGGGGTTTCAACAGCATTTGCAATATGTAGGAAATGGTAAACTGGACAGGACTTCCATGGCTTGGCATTTAATAAAGTCCAAATATATGAATTATGCTACAAAACAAGTATGAAATGGCAGCCTCTGTTCAGGAAAATAAAATATTGATTCGGTTTGTAGGCTTTAAATAAACTGTATTTTTAGTTCCTATCTGTCTCTCCTATTTAGAGAGACATATGTTCTTTTACTGAATTTCCATGTTCATAAAGAACTAGTACATGCCATATGAAGACACAATAACAGGAAGCTTTGAAATACATGAAGAGCTGGTCCAGTAAGATGCAAGAAAATCTGTAAAATCATGAGGGCAATTAGGAATGCTCTTTACAATTTTTTAACTGCAAAATATGTGTCTGATAGGTATTACATGGATTTATATTTGATTTTTGACAAATTAGTAAGGCATCATTTTCAAATACTCAAAGCAGTCACATTTTGTTTGCAAGCCAGAACTACTTTTTTATTCCATGTTTTTATAAAGCCATGAACCTTTGAAAGAGATTATATAATATTGAAATATAATCCTTTATGCAATTGGACTTTCTCTGTGATGATCTGAAAGCACTTCTCTTCCATTGATGGCTGAATTCTCACTGTAGAGACGTATTTTGCTGTTCTGGAGATAAGTGACTGAAACACAGGTTGTACCTACAGTGGTAATGCTTTAGTAGTATAGGAGTTCCTGTAAATTTTGGGAATGAAGTACACTTAGTCTGTTGGATTGCTTTGTACTGGTATAATAAGATCATTTTACCCTTCAAATGAAACAAACTGTACTAGTAAAAGCACAATTTTCCTAATGTGACTGCAAACCTAAATTCTTCTGGACAGATCTTCTTTATCTAAATGAAAATCCTGTCAGAGCAGATTTTTAGGATTTTCTACCTTTGCCTGGACTGTATGGGTGGATGCCTCGCAGCCCTCAGGCACAGCTGAGCACAGCAGCAGCTCTGGCGGTGCTGCTGCAGAGTTGGACATTCAGGAGATACTGGCATGAGCGGAAGGTCCCAGGTCGAATTGTGCTGGATGTGCTGTGTGACTGGTGCTGCTGCCGTGGATCCGTGCACAAGTGCCAGCATTTCGGGGTAGTCTAAGCTATCAGTGCAAATCAGCAGCAAAGCCAGTAGCAGAAGTTTATCCCATTAAAAGCCAGGCCATGCAATGAAAGCAATTCCCACTGAATTCCCTCAGCAGCAATAATGTAGCCTCTTTTCACTAGGCCAGCTGTGTCACCGTGCAGCATTTCTGGGATAGCAGCATGTTTCTATGTGCCATGTGGTACATGCATTGGGTTTGAAGCTTTCAGGGCAGGAAAGACTCATGGTGTCTATATAATATATGGATCAAATGTAGGCCAAGTTCACATAGTTGCTGATACTTCCCATAGTGTCAGATAGGTATCATTCATGAACAAGTCAGTGATTTCCATATGGCCTGCTTAGTAGTATCTCTCTTGAAAGGTACCTGGTAACTCTAGAAATTCCAAGCGAGACCAGAAAAATCCTCAGAGTTTTTAGACAGAAAGAGAGGAGACTTCGGAAAATCCAGACACACGGTAGCAATAGTCTTCAGCAATATGAAAAGATAATAAATTAATTCTGAAGCAACTTTTCTAGGCTACATCCTCTTTTCCCCTTTTTTCCATTGCATTAGTACTGGTGGAAATGCATCGATTGGTTTTTAACCTTAGCTTCTGTAGCAATTCTTTTAGTAATCAGACATATTCATTAGGGTCAGAAAATTCTTTAATCTTACAAGTTTATAATTCCATGAGGTTGAAGGCAGTGAAACAGAAAGTGGACCCTTAAATGGAAAACATTTCTAACATGAAAAAATGAGCCTCTTCTTTACCTAGTGCTAGTGAAAGACCAGAAATAAATCACTTGAAAACTAGTATAACATCTACAGAATTCAAGATGAAGAACCAAACGTTATGCAACCTGTTTAACTGAGCTCATACGGGATTGACTCACTGTAACCATAGAAAAAAACACTATGAGGAATGGGTTTATCATGTTGTTTTCACATTTGCTAGTTTGATTTAGAAGTATGTAAAGTCAATGAGACCTTTCAGGCTAAGCTGCATGTGAACCATTATCTGTTATGTTTTGTGTCTTTTCTCCCACCTACAGATGCACACCAGGTCAGGAATCCCTGTCCTCCTGAAATGTGGTCTTGGGTGCTCTACACAGCAGGTCAAGGGAATGTTCCTGCCCAAAGGATTTCACCAGCCAGATGAAAACATACCTTTGGTTGGGATTCACCAGCCCTGTAACCCCCTGTCTGAGGTCTGTGTTGCTCAAGGCAAAAATCCTGTCTTGCCAATAAGAGGAAAGGAATGAACTCCTAAAACAAGCACTGGCACATTCCTCTGAATCTTTAAACAAACCTTCCAAAATGTACATTCAAAATAGATTATTCTCAAGGTGGATTTACAATTACCAATCACTCCTCACTGACTTGGAATAGCTTTTGTAAGAGAGAAGAAGTATTTTTTTGTAGTTACGGCTCAGAAGCAGTATTGCTGAGGTGTTTTCTGGGCAGCTGTAGCCTCGTTGCATGGAAGGGTGAAGGTCTCAGGAATATGCTTTAAAATGCAGATGCATAAAGTTACTTGCCCGTATTTTGGGGAACAAGTTTGAAAACAGGACCTTTAATCTTTTTGTATTGCATTTTCTCAGCTACAGAGAGGTCTGTTGGGAAGATTAATTAATGTCTTTTTGGTCCTTCAAGAACTATACTACAGAAATGCAGGATTTTATCACCTTTAATTCTCTTTGTCCTTGAAGAATAATCAGCACACAATTTGAACTGATAATGGCTGAACACGTCTTTTGCCAGATATGTGCTGTGCCTTTAGGGTCATCTCTGTTTAAAATATGGTATACAGCATGCAAACCTCCATAGGGAATAGTCTCGAAGGAGGTAGTCTCCATGCCCCCATCTAACAAGGGGAAAGAATAATAGATACCTTCCTCCCTTCTCCTCTCCATCAGGAGCTGCCCAGAGGGAAGTTGTGCTGAAACCTCTGAGGGACGAGAGTGTATTTTGTTTCCTCTGTACCCTTTGTCTCCCCTGTATCCGTACCCAGAGACCATACCCTTACTCCTTTCATCTCTGAGGTCAGTACAAAAATCGGCTCCATGTAAGTCAAATGTACCGTTTGTATTTTGCTAGTACCCATGGCGCACAATCCTACAAACGAGTTGGGAAGTGGGCCTGAAAAGTTTAGAGAACTAATTATCTAAGGCTTGACTTTGAAACAAAAATGTGGGAGTTTCTGTTGCTTAATTTGTTTTGGTAATAAGATAACTAACAGACAATAATTACCTTATTGCATGTAACTTCTCTGCTTGCAGTCATCTTCTCTAAATTACCTCTCAGTAAAATAACAGTCCTTCCCTGGGGCCTTTCCCAGGTAGAAAGCTCTGGAGTAAGAACCAGAGAAAAAAACTGGATGCTGAGTGACAGGACACACTTATCCTCTTAACAAGGCTGGGTTACAGAGACACAAGGCAGTCCTTCCAGCAAATAACACTGTCTGCAGTGGCCATAAGAGCCTTTTCTAAACAATTTCTGATGGCAAAGGATATTAGTATCTTGTCTCCACCATGGTTTTATAGCAGACAACTAGCAGTAGCTTTACCTTCCAGAGGTAAAACACCCTCCATTTTTGTCAGTGAAGACATGGTATAAACAAGACCAGGGGCCCTATCCCATGTTTGCCTCTTTTTTCTGCCAGACTTTGCTCCTCCAGGCGATCCTGAAAAGCAACACTTTCCATGATATGGGAAGCTGACAAAGTAAGGTACTTAAAGAGAGGGATGCAGCTGAGAGAAATGCTACAAGTAGATAAATACCACCAGGGTAATTTATTTGTCTTTCTTCTGGCTTAAAGGAGTTACTGTTTTGCAATCCAGCCCAGAGAGACTGAACTCCCCTCGGTGTCCTGCAAAAAGCCTTCTAATGTCACTGGATATTTATTACTCTGCTATTTAGCTGGTGGTACCCTCTCTTTGTCTTCATATTTTTAAATTGGCTTACATTTTGGAGATGTTAAAATAAACATAGCTTTGTGATTTTTGGACCAGGAAAGCAGAAGCCAAAGGTCATTATCGAAAATGGTATGTGATTAGAAACTGTATTTATGCCACATGATCCCAAGCTACACAGAAGTCACAAAAGCTGAGGAAAAAAGTATTTTAGGCATAATCCAGCATTCCTTCTGTACACACCTCACTCACTGACCTCAGGAGGAGACTTGGGCATTCAGGGAAGTCAGACCTCAACTGAGGTTCAGATGAGGGTTTCTGATACATACATAAACATACATGTTTAAAGAGGCAAATAGGTGCCCAGGAACCTCAGATAACTTGGGCCCCAGGTACCTCTAAAAATTCCATTAGGTGGTTCAAATACACCCGAAATAATGCCGACATGTGACCACATTCCTGTGTTTTATTTTTATGTATATACACCTGAGTTATGTGGTTTTCTTTTATAATTAGTACAGGAAAATAGGCACTTTTAGACACAATTAATTTCTGTTGAAAGTAGTTGTCTAGTAAGGAGCAGATGTTATAAAAGTGTGTATTTTTCACCACTGATTGTGCTGGGAACTCAGGGCCATGATCTTAGGTACAGCTGTCTACACTGCAGACAGGTCAAGCTGCATGAGATGAATCCTACACTTGAAGACTTGGTTATTTCTTGCCATAGTTTTTTGTGTGTAAAGTTTACTTGTCACTTGCAGCTTAATTTTGGGGAGTGAGGGATATATGGCATGTAGATGTTCTGGTAGAAGACGATGATTCGGCAGAGGCTGTGGACACCACTGTGGTGTTACCACTAACAATGGTTGATTGCACAGTTCGCAAAAGGAAGACCACACCGCTGTCTTTATTGTGCACCAAGGGAGGCCTCCCTACCCTTCCTGTACAGGAACAAATGTGCCCAGCCATTGTATTCAGAGCATAAATAGAAAGGCTGGCTCTTTTTTTTTGCTCCATCTGTCCCCGATTTTGAAGATTGATGCTCTAGACTTCCATATGTTTTCTCACATTCCTCTGACTGGCCATTAGCTTCTCCTTTATGAACTGGAGGCTATGAGTAGCACCTGATTTCACTGGAACATGTGGCAGCAAGCACCTTACGTCCGGCTATGTTTGGAGTTTATTAGAGAGTGGGTAGGGACTGGGGACTTTTCTGAGCAGGGAGATCCAGCCACTCTCTTTCTCAGAAACCCATACTTAAAAATTGTTTATTCTCCCTCAACTGACTCCAAATATTTCTGCGACTCAAAGCATCTCTTTATTCACCTGAGCATTTCATATGTCAATATGCTATCATTACCACATTTAATTGAATAATCCATTATGATGATATGACAGTCCATATACACCATACAGACAAATTTGTTAGTGCTTCTTTAACTCACAGTTTTAACAGTCCTCTAATACATCAGGTTATTTGAAGAACAAATATTCCCTGTGTGTGTGAACGAGAAAAAGCAGAGAGAATATGCAGAAACTCCTACAGGCATATGAGTCAAAACACACTGTTATACATTTTGTCCCCACAGGATAATGGTGAGACATCCACAGTATGTGGCCTACTTTTCTCACAGAGGCAAGATTAAAGTCTTGAGAACTGAAAAATATACTAAATATTTGTTTTGTATTCCCTTATCACATTCACATGAAGATCCTGACGTGATAGGTACAGACCATCCTTCCTCCAGCAGCCTACAGGACCACAACCTAGTGTGGGAGTGCTCTGATCTGTTTTTTAAACGAAGTCTAAATGACACATTTTTGGAAAAACCCCAATGGTTATTAGAACATGTGAAGGGGGAAAAAAGCCATCCCCATCCCCAAAACTTTATGCAGAACATTTGGGAATAAGTCTTAAAATAATAATATTTTTTTGCAGTAGAAGATGTTCAGATGGTCAAATTCCAGTTTGAATAATTGTATTTTGTTGATTTGCAGTAACCCCTTATTTCTGTAGTATAACGCATTCCATATCAGTGTGGGTCTGCAAGATGGCTGGATGCATTTTCTCCTGTCCATACATATTTTAAATCAAATCTGATTTCATGTTTCCTGCACCACTGACTTCCAGTGAACTTTTAAGCGAGACTAGCTTTGTCTTCACAAATATTTGGGGAATATAATTTCTCCATATAATTTGAGTAGTCTAAGGAGGCCTATTTTTATGACTCTTATTATCATGATAGCCGGATGCTGAAATTGATTTGCTTAGATTTTGATCTCATGTGAGGCTTTGCACACTCTTGCTTTGTATTTGAAAACATAATAATGTAAAAAATCCCTCAGAGCAGTGGTTTCCCAGACACTGTTGCTAGGTGATCCTCCAAAGCTGAATGAATTCTTAAACTCCTCGGGCTCCAGGCACCCAACTAATAACCAGTAACCACACATTTAAGTGAAGAGGGAGCATCACTGCTTTTCTGGTCACTTCCTAGTTTTGCATTCTTACATAGACTGAGATGGGCAACAGCTGTCCTAGTTTAAGCTTTTTCTCCCTTGGAAACTGGGCAAGGCATTTACAAATACTGTCAAGGTGAGATGAATTAGCTGGGTAGAAAATCAACATACTTAAAGCATGTTGATCTGTGACTCCTCACTAATTTTTCTGGAAGGATGTATGTAACAATGTTTATGTTAAAAAGCAAATGCATGCATTTATATGCATAAATGTTCACTCAAATGGACTCGTGAACTCTAGAAAAGCTGAAAGCCTGTGTTGGTAGAAATGCAACAAAATAATTTGTTTTTTAAAATGGTGTATAAAAGTACAGACTCTCCTAAAACTCAGTCAATTTAATCAGAATTTAACTTAGAACTGGTTAATTATGTCCTTTAATACATTATATAATCCTAGGACATATTTCAGATAAAACTTAAAGTTTTGCCTTTTTTGGCTTCACTAAATATGTCTGTATTTCACAAGGCTCAAGTCAACACAGACTGACTCTGCAGCACATGGTCAGATAACATGTATGTTAGCCCTTGCAAAAAAATTGTGTATATGCATGTAAGAATACTTTGTATGAATGTGATATAGTGGAATAAATCGCAGCTACAGCCAGTAAATCTAGATTTTTGTGGTTTTGTCTTGACTTCCTCGCTGCTAGGAGGCTACCGAGATATTGTAAACCCACTGCTTCATTAACACTGCCAAAATTCCTCTGGAAAAGGAGGAAAGTTCTAGCTTTCTGTAATGTTATCAAGCTTCCTTATCCCTTGATAAGCTGAAAATCCTCCTCCTGTCTCCCTTGAGACTCCCTACCTTGATCAGAATATTCTCTCACATACAAAATACAGCTCCTATCTTTCTCTAAGCCAAGGTCCACACCTCTGCTCTGATGAGTATGTCAAATGAGGGCACACAGAGAGGGCAGCCTTCTGAAGGCCCTCCTTTTCTCCTGCCCCATGGGAGAGGCACACTGAGACCTCCCGGCTTTGTGAGAAAAACTCCAAACTTCATTTCTGATGTTAGGCCAGCAAATTCCCAGCGGTGTCGCAGAGACATGGTTACCTCACCACAAAATAATCTGTGATTGTGTAATTAAAGGCTATCATAATGTACACACACCAAAGAGACCAGATTAAGCTTGCACCAGCAGCTTAAGTATTCACACTGAATTATTGATATATCAGTCTTAATAACAGTCCTTTAACTTTGATTCTGTGTGTGATTTCATAAGCTCTGTAAAAACTAAATTTGGAAAAAATAAGACCAAACCATCCTGTTATCTGAGATCTTCACTACACCTATATGAATTATTAAGAGAGCTACTAAAGGTGAAAAAAGATTCAAAAGAAATTTGTCAAAATATTTGATGGAGATGTTTCTTTTTTGTTGCTTTCACATAGGACCTATGCATGTGTCTGTCCAGAGCTCACCTTCCAGCTAGGTTGGGAAACTGTTGGGAAATTGCTTTCATTAGCCCATTGCCCATCCTGCTCCTGGGAGCCCATTAAGTGAGCTAATGCCACGTTGTGACCCTAAATGGGGAAACTGTAGGCTCAGTTTCCAGTCCTCCTGGTAAAGTGTGGCGGAATGAGGCTATCCTAAATAAAAGCTTGACAGAATTGTTTTTCACATGGGCAAGAATATTCTCCCCCCACCCCCCCTTCTTGAAAATGGGTCAGGAAGAGTGACAAAGGTTTTTGGAAACTCTTGAACCTGAGACTAATAAATGGCAAGGCAAATTTATGCCCAATCAGCTCAAGTCTGGCATTTGAAAACAATGTTGCTATAACAGTAGGTGTCCTGTGAATGCATTGAATGAAAAAGTTGATCATTATCAGGCACCAGTCAAGGGCAATGTCAACAAAAATAAATATGGATAATTTCCCTGGTGACAAGGGAATGAACATCACTGGTGCAAAAGGTTTTTGCTGGTGAGGCAGACCTTCTCAGGCAGTCCCTCTGGAGACAGATGGACCATGCAGGCATCGTTGCCGCCACCTCGGCGCACATTACAACCACTATGAGGGTCTCAGGCCAACAAAAATCAATAAACATGTCTGAGCTGTCAAGTGAGACCCTCAGTGCTCCTGCATGTTTTAACAAGAAAAACTACTGTGGTAGGCAGGGCTGTTAGAGTGGTCTCTTTCAACAGAAAAAAAGATTACAGCCTTAGGGCTTCTCTCTAAATGCCTTCAAAGAGGAGAGAGAGAAAAAAGGGTGCAGAGTGGGATATAGGTACATTTCATGTAGCACACAGGTTTTGGTCCTCAGCATTAGGGCACTTAGGACTCTCAGTGACAGATTTGGAAAGCAGAAGCTGCAGTCAACAATTAGTCTTCAGTGGTTAATTATTTGCACTGTGGATTACCCATGACCTGAAAGCAGAGACACTGAGGTGGTCCTACTGACTCAGCAGTGCCACTCAGGGGCACAACTAAGCTTATTTTGGGTCTAGGTTGCATCACAGTCCCACTCAGTAGACCTCACCCAAACCAAAACGGTACTGTGCTGAGCCAACCCTGTGTTTCCATTAACAGGACCCTCAGATATTTGGAAGCAGTGGTGCTGAGACACCTCTAGGGCTCTGGGAGGGCCTGTTTGCTCGGTGCCATGAACTGGCATGGAGCTGTTGGAAGTCTGTTGCTATTACTGATGACAAGTCCTCTTTCCCCAAAGGTGCAGAGTTGGGAACAAACCTTAGCAATACTTGGAACAGTTTGGGTCCGACTGGGTTTGTGAGCTCCAAGTCAGCACCAGTCCCAGCACACAGGTGCTTTGCTCTCTTCCTAACAAACCTGGGATTCCCTGTTCTGTCAGAGTTTCTGCAAAGTCTGTTTGCAAGATCCACAGCAGGTCCTGGACAACACACAGCAGCTTATGAAGCCCAGGAAGGATCGTGAGTAATCAGAAGCCTTCCTAAGCAGTGTGGCATTCATTTTGTAGGTAACTTGAGAAATATTCTCTGTTCAGCCAGGCACCCAGGGCAAGATCCAACTCCCCTGATTTTATTTATCTGCAATTTAGGTGTCTAGTCTAAGCATAGTATCTAGTCTCTCTGGATGGAGTCTATATGGAGATACACATCTTTAGAGTGTTATTCATCCCACCTGCTGTAAACACCTACACTGAAATTGGATGATATGTACTGTGAAAGAATCTATCTTTCTCCATTGCTTATCAAGGAATTCTGAGGAAAATTTACATTAGTCACCTACCCAGTAGATAACGAATGCCATTCAAGTGTTTTAGGGCAAATTATTCTTATTTCTTGTACTGATATTTCCTGGGTCGTTATATGCTTACTATGAGATTTCTTCATATTGCTTGTCTGTTACTAAATAATGATTTTTCTCCTTTCCTTTGGTTGAAAGACAGGTGAGGTGTTGTATATAACTGGTTTCAGTTTGGATGGACATGGTCAGATGATGTTGCTTTCATGCTGCAGAATGTTCTGCATAGCCAGCATTAGTACCTCTGCTAGGCACAGCCCAAAAGGAGAAAATGGCAACATATGCACTTATTTAAACATTTCCTTTAAAATAGATTCCTAACTTGAGGACGGGACTGAAAGTGACCAGTGTGCGATCTTTGTCTCTGGAAAGGAGTGCTTTGCAATAGCAGAAAAAGTTTCATTTTTTCTTAAAGCACACTTAACAGAGATGCAATTCAGGAAAGGAAATTTGAAGTATCTCAGCTATATAAGAACACCAAGAGACATCTTGTAAGCATTGACTTATGGTTTTGCCCTCAATTCAAAAAGACCAAAGCATTCATGATGTTTTCTTGGACAATATTGCTTGAAGTATGGAAATTTTCAAGTGTACATGGGTACATTTTCCTAATCAAAGAGCAAAAATAGTGCCAATACCACCTTACTGTATATTATAGGCCATCCTATGAGCTGCAAAATGTCTATAAACATCAAAAAAACCCCAAACCTCTATGAAAAAACAATAGAATAAGGAATTACAATAATTTTAAAAGAATTTGTGAAAGAGGAAAATTCTATTAACAATTTATTCACTACAAAAAAACACATGCTGCTTTTTTTAAGCTGTTTTCTATTGTTATTTCACTTTCTTTTACCTAATTCCCAACTTTTAAATCTCAATTTTTGGAAGTTTGGTATTCATTTCTGACCAAATATTGACAGCTGGCCTGATTTATTGTTTGAGTTCTGCTCTTAGATCATGACTTTTTAGAGACATTATTTTTTTTCCTAAATATAAAGTCTGAAAGCCAAACATTATTCAGAGGTAGATTACAGATAAGCCTGAAGGCCAGGACACATGCATTGCGGATTTCAGTCCAATGTGTCAAAACAGGGACCTTCTGAGAAGGAATCTGAATTTGGATTTTAGATAGTGGATGCAGGCAATTGGTTTAGGCTTATGCCTCTTCTTCAGGATGCCTATAAATAAAATCGCAGTTAATTAACATATTTAAAATGCTGGTCGATGCTTACAAGTGATGATGAACGGGATTAATATTCAGAAAGAAAACAGAGACCAGTGCCAGATCCTTCTAATTATTATAATTGCAGTAGGACTAAAAATGTAAGCTTGAACTAAACACCATCCTCTCACAGTGTTTGCTGTACAGGTCACATTGTGCAGAACCAAGACCTCAAAGGGGAGGAAAATATTTTCCAGCCTCCCACAGGACCAGCTTGGTATTTCAACAAAATGTTGAATACAAACACTGTTACCTCCAAGATAATCTGTTATCTGGAACAGATCTTTTAATGGCTGAGTTTGTGTACTTTCTATCTGGTAGTCAAGGTAGACAGCCATAAATAACACTGAAAAGAGACCAGAACAGTAGCTTAGATTACCGGTGGGAAGGTTCACTGACAGCCCTGACTTTAACATAATTCTCTTGAAATCGGTTACCTATCACAGATGCTATTCAAGTAATTAAGTGTTATGGGATAAGTTCTCAGATAACATAAAATAACCCTATCTTAAATTAATGAAGACAGACCAGTATAGGCCATCTGAAGTCTTAATCTCATACTTATTTTCTTTCTTAAATCAATATGCTTTTGAATGTAAGAAAATGCTAGTTTACTATATATATTAGAGAGCAGGGAAGCGAATTGCTGTCCCAGTAACATCATGGTGAAGCACAGGTACTGGTAGGATTTCAGGGCCTCCTGGCTGTCCTGCCTGTCATCCCCCTATCACTCTGGAAGGGCACAAGCCTCCTCTGTGGCGCTGTGTTATACATACCAGCCCATGCAGCTGTTAGGTAATCTTAGGCATCAAAAATGACACCAAGTGCCTAAGATAAGCACTAGATGATTTTTTAAATAAGCAATACTTTTAAGATCATACTGAGAAGATAATGATAGGCAGCAAAGTCCCATTATCTGATCCACGCAGATGTATCAAAATCTTTGACCTTGCTATGCATCTTTATATGATGCTTTATTTTTTTGCTTATTTGTGTCTGCTATTTAATCCTAGTAGGTTTAGAGCAAAGAACTGCCTTCTGTTCTCAGTGCTGGCTTTAGTCACAGGAGTTGGGAACTTAAAAATTTAATCAGCAGAAGTAAAGACAATAACATGATGGAGATACAGATTTTTTTTTTTATAAGTCTGCAATTAAAACTATATATATATGAAATATACAATCACCATTACTTAAATTATTACTTTGCTGTCTATTTAAAAAAAATATGCCCTTTCCCCACCATGCAGAGGGAGAGCAACTAAAGTGAAACTTACTGGGAGTCTAAGGCCAGAAGGGTTGTAACAAAAACTTCATCCAAACCACCATACAACACAGGAATCCTGCCATCAAGGCTGATTCTGTTGGAATCTGTTTTAGAAGGACATCCTGCCTTGTTTGAAAGCCTTCACATGAAGGAGAATCCACAGCAAGCTGTTTCAATGGTTAATTGCATGCACTGTTAAAAACCTAGCGCTTTATTTCCAGCCTTATTCCTTGCTTTTTTCTTTAAAGGAAGAGATTAGAAAAGAGAACAATTCATCTGTGGATCTCATCAGGCTTGTTCTACATTGTTCACTTATATTTCCTCCTGTAACTGCTCCTGTTTGCTCACCAGCTCAGAAACGAACTGCAGCCTTAGATGAGTCCCACACACAGATACAATACTCCTATCTTTCCACTTTAAGCTGTATTAAATGAATGATAATGTCTTTCTACAGGATGAAGGTGCAAGCAGAACAACCTCACTGGGTTGAGCACCTTTCAGAGCAAAACCAGCACCAACACATAAAACTTCCCTTTCGATCTCCTTGGCTGTTGGGTGTGCATGCAGTAAATACTGAGGGGTTAGGAGCTGCCTCCTGGGACGTGGGGACAAAGAAGAAAACTTTAGAGTGGAGATTTGAGACACAGAATTTGCCAAGAAGTTAAGTCACTTCAAGAGTAAATTCCCATGTTTTGGTGTAGATGCTGAGGACAACCTCTTTCCCACATGCACAAAGCTGATACGAAGAACAGCAGGGCTGTATGCAGGCAGCGCAGGTACTTAGTCATCATGCTGGCCAAGGAGTGGAGGTTTGAGTGGAATGTGCTGCCAGGCGTGATTGCCAGACCAGTTGATTACACAAAGTCCTCCAAGTGCAGAAGTTGCACAGAGCTCCAAGGAGGCAAGGAGCTCAGGTTTTGTTTCAGAACTGGTTGTCATCTCCCAGTCTCCCAGGTAGACTCAAAAGATGGAAAACAGTCTTGTGGCTGATGCTGTAAGGAAATTACTCTTCCTTAGCTTCCTAGGACCTCAAAAAGGCTCCTAGGCTGTCAGCAGACAAACCTTGCCAAGGGAAGGCACCAGAAAGGACTCCCACTCCTAAACTAAAGAGAAAACTGAGATATTGACTGACCTGATTTGCTTGGAATTTGGCATGAGCATCATTCTCTAAATCGGAGATCTCTCATGCTCTCGCGTCTAGCTACCTAAATCCCTGTGTTCAGTTTTCACCCTTCCAATAACTCCATTAATTGAGAGTTACAGTGAAACTTGCTCACTCATTTAGTGCACAGTGAGAGCAATACAATTGTAGTAGTTGCAAAGCTTTTCCATAGCAGAAAGGTAGCATTTTATACACACTTTGGATGTAAATAACTGCAAAGCATGTGGAACAAGACTAAATCAAGTTTGCACCGATGCCTCAGCCTATAAGGAGGCAGTTAACAATATCTTGCTTCTGTAATTAAGTCGAATTGAGAGGTTCCCATGGGGTTTTTTTAATCATTCCAGCAATCTGTTTTACAGCATGGATCCATGAACAGCTGCACTGGCACAAATGAGGGAGCAGCAGCACAGAGGTGAGAGGGAGTAGCCAGAGGGTGGGAAGGCAAGAAATTGTTATGCTGGCTTTGTCACCTGTATCCTGAAACTTTTGGAAATTTTAGGACTTCTGGAAAAATATGTAGAATCTCCATCCCTGGGATGTGTAAAAACAAGACTGCATGTCTGTTCAGTGGTCTATGTTCCAATTCAGCCACAAATTACTGAATGGGAATTACTGGAAGAGATTGTGAATCTGTGTTAGGAGATCAGACTGCATTTGTGGTTCTTGTCCCTCAAATCTATGAACTCTCTTTAGGTCTTCTCAAGTCTGAATTCAGCCAGCCAGTATTTTTCAGTAAAAACAGGAGGAAGGACAATGCTTTTGATACTTACACAAATTGCATTGTTTATCTAACTGTCAGTTTGATATCTCTGTATTCAATGGGGGTCAGGAGCCTACTGCAGAATAGCTATGCAACATCCGTTGTTTCACCAAAGGCCCGTTCAGTCAAGCATTTCACTGCTCATCTGTCATTGGGGCTGCCAGTAATAACAATTAGCTTGACTTAATTGTGTATTTTAACAGCTGCTTAATATTACCCAGATCTTTCCTTCACTCATAATGTAAGATACCTTCCTGCTGAATGTGGTTTTAATTAAGGCTCTGTTCACAACTTTTCACAAGCTGTTGAAAAATTCATGTCCTGTAAGAAAAGTGATGATGCAGTAAACGCTACTGTGGCAGAAACTAACTTTTTATTAGATGAGCATTGGGCCCTTATGAATTTGTGACTCCAGATTAACTGATGTGAGTGCCAAAGGAGAGATGGAATGGATTTAACAACTGCGGTAATATAAAAGGTGTAAAATAGGCAGGTGCTGATACCAACAAAGTTGTATGTTGGGAGGGAATGTGTCCTTAAAGTGGTGTCAGGCTGTAATCAATTGCAGAGCAGTGTACCAGTTGACTAGACTTCCATGTGGTTGAGAAGTACCAAGCTGATGAAGAGCGCTGTCAGTGAGCAGTACTGCAGCATTGCTTCCATTTAAAGCCTGTAGCATTTGTTGCACAAGGAAAAATAAACAAAGTCACATTTTTCAGGAATGTCACAAGAAACAAATGAAGCCTGGAATATTCACTTCAGCATAAGAAAATCTCTTACATATCTGTTTATGCACCAAATGGATAATTCTTTACAAGATAGTAGTTACTGAGTTATTACCCCTCATTTTCACAAGGCAAATTTGAATTCTAAACTTTCTTAACAAGCCAATACTGTTACATTGACAATCCTCCCCAGATGCCCCAAATAATTCCTTAGTAACTGCAAAAAAAGTTGATGAAGTTGTTATATATGTGGGATTACATTATGAGCATGAATCACTTTCATCTGGAGCAGATGTCATGCGTCCTTAGCTTGGCTTCTACTCAGACATGGAAGGCATGACATTTATAAATAATTGGGCTGAGATTTGGGACTGTGCAAACTTTTGGGTTACAAACATTCAGAAGCACAATATCACCCTTTTGTCCTTTTTACTGTCCAGAAGCAAACATTTTATAAAATTCTCTCCTCATATTCTGCCAATAAACATTTTAGTGATCCTAGCAACAATTTTTAGATGTGTTGTAAATATACTTGGCAAGCTAATGGATGCCCTAAGCCACTTTAAACAGCTACTTTCCACTTAGTTTATGTATTTTGCACATGTGGAGAACAGCGAAGCTGGGTGGAGTAGCATATGCAGGTCTCACAGCATTCATGACTTTGGTATCTAGGAAGGTGGGAACTCCATGCCTGAGGACTTTTGTCAGGGCTCTGGCAAAGTCTGTTTTTTTTGGTTTTTTTTAGACAGTTTCCCAGTTTAATGGCTCTTTAGCTGCCAGTGAATGACCCTTAAGAATTTACGCCATTGTGAACTTTGTTGAAATATGTATCTTAGAAAGTTGTTTTGACAAAGCACAGGTCTGCGGAAACCCAAGCAGTCACACAAATAGCAGCGATCCCATGGCTGTGTTTCTATAGGAACATGGACTGTATATCAACAACTGCCATGGAGCAACTGATTCAGAAAAATGTCAGAGCACAGAAGCCACAGGTGACAGTATCTTCTGCTCATCTCCTTTGTCATGAATTCCTGCCCATGGGAGGACATTGACCAAAAAACCGGCCCTCTCCTGAACAGAGCTCTAGCATCTCCCAGTTCCTCAGGTTGAATGACTTACAAATAGCTTTCATTAACATAGCATTAATTATTGCTTAAAGAAGCAGGCTGCTTTGTGAGCAGTGGATCTTGCAGCAACCCTGCCTTCCCACAGGGTCGGTGTCCCACAAAGGGATTCTCTGGCATTTCATAAAGGGGAAGACACTGACTGATGCTTTTCCCACAATATGAGCAATCGCATTATCTTTCTCACCAAGTGGCTAGCTATTTTCATACAGCTCATAGGAACTTTATAGATCTAAGTCAAATCCCAGAAATTAAAAAGTTAAAATGTATGCATATATATACACTTATGCAAACAAAGCCATATGAGACTCATTTTCATAGGAAGTCAAGCTAAAAGTTAACCCACGTTATGCCCTTCCATGCCGGCCACGCAAATATGTCAATTCAACCAAATAAACCGTAATGATTCTGCACAGGAGAATGGTTTGCTTCCTGTAAGAAGTGAAGGATCTATGCATACCCCAGTTTCTGAACCAGTTTCCCCAAATAGTCCCAGAGCAATCTTTCCTCATAATGGTCTTTCTTGATTTAAAGACAATAAAGAGCACAGGTTCACAGCAGAAGAGATTGTTCCTGCTCTGAATCTTCAGAGAATTCAATGGGATTTTTATAGGACATTTTTTTACACAGGTGAAGGTGAACCAGTTACTGTGTTAATGATCCTTGCTGAGTTTAATGATGAAAAGAACTGACTGGCAAGCCAATGCAAAAGACTGGGACATCTGAAAGTCTTCCTCAGCTACTTCCAAAGCAGCAACTTGAGTCCTTTCTTTGGGAATTTAACCACACTGGGGAGTTGTCTTTGCTGTGTTTTAAGATCTCTTTGACTATAGCTGTGAATGTTGGATCACTGGGGTACTGCTGCTCCTACTTATTCAGAAATGAGCCCAAAATGCAAAATGTGGGTCCAGATCTGGATCTAAAATTCAAATGTTGGAGAGCCTCAGGATGTTTGGATCTGGGGTTCTGGTCTCAATGCTGTGAAATAAGTCAGAACTTGAAGGAGCCATTCTCTTCTTCCCTGATTTCATGGGGGTGGAAGGGTTTACATTTTTATGATGAAGCATCTAAAGCTTCATCAGACCAGGCTTCCCATGGCTGCCATCATCACAGGCAGCCTGGTGCATTTGCCTGTCCCTCTGTGCTCCAGCTCCTGCATGCCCAGGACAGAGCAGACAGGACAACAGGATAAAGGAGCCAGCATGCAGATGTGCTTTTTTTGGAAAAAGCCCTACAGGAGTTTGCACAACATAACGAGTCCAAGCAGGTAACAGGAGAACTAGTATTTTTCCCAAACACCATGATAGTCTTAATTACAGTCATATAAATCAATATGATGAAAGAAAAATCACATATTTCCAGATGCCCATGGTAAACCTACTTACTGTAAATTAGAGCCAGAGTTAAGTGTGTGGAAAACTCCTATAATCTGGGCCACAGCTGCAAGAAAAGCTGTAAGAAAAGGCTCTGAGCTGTGACTTTGTTTTTATCACAGCATTTTGTAAAGTCTCTTATTATTGCTTTATCAAAAGAAAGTTGGGGTAGCAACATTCTCTTTTACAACAGCCTTATTATTCATTTAGAAAAACAAAACAAAACAAAACTACAAAAAATCCAGAACAAAAAAACCACTAAATGAGTTGAACGATTACCTTTAATTGCCATTCACTGACTAAGCTATGTCAGATAGAAAGATTCCTATATTAAAATGAATGCTTTTGAAAAATACATCAAGCACATTGCTGTGATTTGTCCTGCCAGCAGATTCCAACATTAATCCTTCCCCAGTGTTGCAACAGAGAACTGAGGTCTCGGCAGAATTTCAATAGCAGTCCTTGCACAGAGCTAAATGATGAATCTTTTGTGAAAAAGCATCAGTACTTCATCTGATGTATTTTGTATCATAACAATAATTTGTAGCTTTTTGATCCTTTGAGACTTACCTTTTCATACCAGATGGCTTGATATTATATTTTTTCATTGATAAGCATTATTAGTGATAGATGATGATTCATGAATAAATAGTCACAGACCATTTTCGATTGTTTACCCAGTTTTACAGCCAGGACACTGCTTTGCCAATAGGTTTCAGTGCTACAGCTTTAATAGTAATGGGATCTTTTACTCTAATGGCTAGCATGCAAACATCAAATACCTTCTTTACAGCTTCTAGCTATAGGGAGATACCCTCTAGAAAGATAAAGGAGATGGGTTTTCTCCAGTCGTACTGATACATGCTGTATGACTGTTGGTCATCCCACACACAGCTTGCAAGTGCCTTCCTACAGCTCAGTAGAAGCTCCCAAACTGCTGTATGACAGGCTGCTGTTCTGGCCCTGCATGTTGCCTGTGCTCTGTGCTGAGTTCTTCCAACTGGGACGGAAGTTTTGCTTTACACAACATGACCTACAATCTGCTTCCCATTGTTGTGGTAACATCTCCAGCTGGGAGAAATCCATCCCAACCCAAGCCACAAGCCTCCCAGCTCTGCAGTACCTGCAGGCCATTGTAACTAAACTAATTTGCCCACCAACAACTTTGTTTTGTTTTACTTTAATAGAATATTCCAGTGATAAATTGGTTTCAGACTAATTTTGTGTTCAATCTAAATTGTCATCATGGGCTGGCAGACTGTGAACACTAGAAAGAAGATTTTGCCCAAGCAGATTTCCTGCTAGGATATCATCAGGGAGCTGAGCAAGATCTGCAAGACCAGGCAAATGACCAGAAAGATCCCACCCGGCCCCCCTTTTCTCACCACCAGTGCCCTAGGGCCAGCCGAGCTCTCCCATCCCAGCAGCCCTGGATTGCTGCCTGCAGCCTGCTAGGCAGGGACACCCTCGGGGACCACATGGGCTCTTGGTGGTTTTGGGGATGGTCTGCTGTCCTGTCAGAAAGAGATGGTGCTGGCAGCCCCTGCAAGGCATGAACACTTACAGGGGAACGTTAAAACAGGCCTTTTAGCATCTGCTGCCGAGGGCTGCATGTTGGTGGGTTAGCATCTGAGGCTTTCCATGCTGTGGTTTCTGTCAAAGGCAGTCCTCAGCGCCTTCCATTTTTAAAGACAAATACGCTTTTCTTCTAAGCAAAAATCATCTGAAATTGTTTAAAATCTGAGTCTTATTTTCCCTGTCTTTCGCTAAGAAAATGTACATAGCACGTCATTTATACAGAGCAAAAGTGAACACATTTTCACAGCCATAGGTTCAAGGGCACAGCACACACAACTGTATTTAATTCTGCTCACTTACATTATTAAGCACTCATGCCAGATCAGGAGCATTAACATTTTTGGATTCAGGCTACGGAAAGCTAAGTGATATGGCCAGCATTTTCAGGCTTCAGCGTCTAACTGTCATGATCTAAAGTCATCCCTGTGGAAAAGCCTGTTCAGGAGGAATGGGAGGCAATCAAAACCCTGCAACATAATTGAGCTCTATAAATGACACCTTAAACCTCCACAGATGTATTGTTTTTTCAGGCAACTTTTGCTTCTATAGCTCATATGTATTCTGTTTTGCTTTATCAAGTAGTTTTATAAATTTGGGACTTTTTTTTAATTGCAAAGAGGCACTCCATTAGAGCGCGTTTAGGGACCTGGAGGAAGAGTGATATTTACTGATGAGGGGACCAGTCCAACTCTTGTTGCAGATGTTTTATGAACTTCTTCTGGAGAGAACTGAGTAATTTGCTTTGGTGTCTGGATATGTATCGACCGCCTCACTTCAGAGCCACTCCATTCAGAATACTACCCAAATATTTGGTGTACGCTGTACCTGGATTTTCAGCAGGGTCTGTTACAGGGGATGGATTTTTGGCAACAAAGTCTGTAAAGTGACTTTCAAAAACACTTTTTACCCTAGAGCCCTAGGTTGAGCATCATATTATGTCAATATCTACAGTTTGCATTAACAGTTTACTAATCTAATTAATCTTAATTAATTAATCTTACTAATTATATTCCCTAGTTTGTACTAGGAACCTAATCCTGTTCCATGTACTGAAATAAGTACATTTTTGTCATACTCATATTGAATGTAAGAAATCTGCTTGTAAGAAAAGTAGTGAATGATCAGGCCTAGTATCTAATAACAGATCTACTAATCAGTAATTGCATAATAGCTCGCATGAGTAAAACAGGATAGTATAGACTCACATTTGCTATAGACAGCAATGACTCTGTTCGAGTGTTCTTTTCCGCTTTTTTGCTGGTATTCACTCTGACTACTGAATTTGGGTATTTTTATTTGAATAAATGATTCACAAATACAATTTATGACTGTTTAAGTACCCTGGGAGAATAACAGTAAAGCTAATTGAATAACATTCAGTTAATAACATATTGGTTGATTTTTATTCCTGCTCCCAACTCCATCAATTGTGAATCCGTCTTTTTCTTTTATTTGCTTGATCTCTCTCAGAATTCATGCGGAAAAAAGTAGAAAGAAGCAAATTGCCTCAAATAAGTAAGGAAAAAAAATAACATCACCATTTTTTCTACATGCGCCCTCTAAATTTCTTATTGTAGTAGGAAGCATTTAAAATCAAACAAGCCATACCATAATTAGAGTACAGTTCATGAGAAGGAGTGTACTCAGACTTACGTTTCCGGAACTATACTTAAGTCATGCAATAATAGCCAAAGCAATGTATTATTTTATCAGATAAAAGTCATGAAAGTAAACCGAAAAACTTGCTCTGAAATATATAATGTGGTTTTATGTATATGTATTTTCACGTATTTTACAGGTGGTAGGAGATTAGAGTGGATTTAAGTTGTTCCACTAAAACAATTCAACTATAAAGTTTGAGCACAGGCATGTGCGAGAGGCATGAAACTATTCTGTGTTTTATTGCACTAGTTACAACGAACATTATATTTACAGCTTTCTTTTGAATGCACATTAAAATGATACTGAACAGAAGCAGGTAAAACAGAAACCTTAGTCTTTGGCTCTCCTGGTTTCCAGGACAGTTTGGAAAAAAAAGAAAAAAAGAAAGAAAGAATTATGAGTTAGTTGTAACAAAAGCCTCGAAGCGGATATAGAATCCAAGTTAATGATATCCTGTAATCTGATCCTGAGCGGACACGGACAGCTGTTCTCGGGGCCCTAATGAACCATGCACATTTACAGATCACTGATTAGCAGAACTTGATACTGGTGGGCACAGACAAGTCCTAACACTATTTGAAATAGCTCTGGTGGAATTAAATAACAGGGATCTGTTATCATGTGATTACCTGTCTGTAAAATTCCTATTTATCTTCATTATGCTGCTGCTTTTCTCAGAGATGAAAGTGGGAAAGGCTTGTCATCTTTGATACTACACCTGTTGCTTTAACTCTTTGTGCTTCTTTGATAGATGAACAGATTCCTTGGGGTTGGATTGCAGAGAAGCTCAGCAGCGGAGAGCTGCTCTGGGCACAGCCACGTCTCTGCTTCCCCCTGTGATGCTCTGTGGGGCAACAGTGACTCCAGCCAAAACACACAGAAAGATTTCTTTTTGATTTATGACAATAGTCACTGTTTATTGGGGGTGTGGGTGTGGAAATATGGTCCCATGCAAATAACAGCACAGGCAAAGATGTTCAGTCTCAAGCAAGTGCATATAGTAAGAAGACCAGTGGTAGTAGTGACGCCAATTATGCTATGGGGCAATCCAATATGCTTTATTTATGTATCTAGCTTCTGCATGTCCTTCATGATATTTCAAATGCTTGGCCCAGTCTGTGTAATCTGAATGACTAATTTCCATTAAAAAAATGAGGTAGCTGCTAGATACATACATTCATTTGCACTGCAGTTTGCCTAGCTCTCTCCTTGAAGGCAATAATAAGGTAAAAGTAAGAGCACTGATTCTTTGCATAACAGTAAGAGACTAAAGCATGCAGCTGTCTGCGTGATGTTGAGCTGATAGGCATCATTTATGGCTGGTCTTCAGCTGATGAGGACTCAACATGTAAAATACTGCTAAACCCAAAGTGATCTTGCTAGACAACTGGGACTCCAGTCACTCCACATATTCAGGATGTAGGAGATATTCAGGGATGAAGGACGGCAACCTCAGCACTGAAAATCTTTTTAAAGAGTGACTACACTAATCTCTACAAAAAATTACTCATTACAACTTTTCTTTCAAAAACCCAAGTGTAACTTTAAATTAGTAAGCTTTCCAGGCACTTCCCTTCACCTGGGTCTTCTCAAATTGAATTATTCTGCAGCAGTTGTTGCCTGTAAGTCATCAGCTTGGTCCTGTGTACATGTACAACATTTCATGTCCCAGAGAAGATAAAAGTCCTGTGTCTAAGCAACACTGAACGCTGAAAATGAGCTCAACTGCAACATCGCCTGCTGGTCCCTGAATCACCATTTCCCTCAAGTTTGCCATTTCCCAAACTGGTTGAGCAAAATGAGCAACAACTGTACTGAGCAGCAGCCCTATTTTAGGTTCTCTTACTGCATCTTTCACAATGTACCAAGTTGCATACACCATCCAGCCACTTCTAGGAAATGAATGCAATCTTGTCCAATGAGCCCATCCTGCTGGGTGGAGAATGCAGATGGCTTTATATGCCTAAGAATTTATGGTCTGAAATGAAAGTTTTTATTTCCTTGATTTTTACATCAGTGTTGATTTCATAATCTCAGAATATTATCTTAGTTATGTCTAACATACTCCTACCATGCAAAGTTAAAGGAACTTCTTAGAAGTCAATACGCACAGCTTGGGGTTCCTTCTGCTAGCAGCTACCAGCTTGTATTTAATGTTTTCTCTAGGATATTCCTGCTTTCTTTCTTCTTTTAAGGTACTAACAAAGCAGCCTTTTAATATAATTTTTCTTCAGTCCTTAAAGAAAATCAGCTTTCATCTGATGACACAAAGTTTGGGGACGCTAACCTTTGTCTGGAGTCCTTTTCCATTTAGGGAATACAGCCTAGGTGAAATGTTCAGCTGCCTATTTATGATGGGATTCATCATCCTTCATCTTAGACCTCTGAAGTTAGACATTTATTCTCTGCCAGTCATTAGGGTCCCTTCATAATCAATGGGAAGAGATAGGCTCTTCCAGAGGGTGATTTATTCCATCCTAAAACAGGTGTTTAAGATAGGGAAGATGAATTGCCCTGTGGAGGTCCTATCTCTCCTCGATGACTAGAGCATTCTGAAGTCATTTGTTCCTAGGATCTGTACAACAGGACCACGAAGTATGCTCTGTCATTAATTCTAGAATAAAGGAGTCATTGAAAATGATATGGCTGGGGTGAACAGAAAGTATAGCCAGGCTTTTCAAATCATACACAGGGAAAATTTAAGCTGTAGTCAATGAGGCAACTGGAATCTAATTCCGAGGGCAGACAATGGTGGGGAGAGCTCAGCGCTGAGCCGACAGAGGTTGAGCCTTTGGCTGTTAGAAGTACGGTTTCTTCTTTCTGATCGCTTTAATTTTACACCTTATATCCTGAAGAGAGGCAGTTAATTTTTGTACTTCCCTCAGCCACAGCTCATTTAGGAAAACCTCCGTGGAACTGCAGAACTAGAAAACGCAGAGAATACTCTGACAAATTCAAACCCTTGGCTGTCCTCTTGGCACAGCGTAATCACCACTTTATAACCACCATTTTGGGAGAACCATCCAGAAAGGCATGAAGTAAGGGGTGACTGCAAAGGCAGATGCCCCCTTCTGTGCTCTCTTTACATAACCTCTCAGTTCCTCATTTGCTCAGAGGCTCTGAAAAAGAAAGAAACTGAAAATAGAGGCCAGGAAGAGGGCTTTTGATCAATGCTGAGGCACAGTGGGACTGAGCATCACGGACAAAAAACCTTTTCCCAGGCACAGGGAGTGGAAATCCTACTAGCTGAGCCACTGGAAACAGGACCTCCTTCAGCAGAGACCTCCCATCTGTGGGTGGCCACCAAGGCTGTGGATACCCAAGGGATTCTGGGAGTCAGTTCCCAGGGATGATGAAGTACCCTGTGAGTAGGGTAGGGTGAAAGGGCGAACTTAATATTTGGAAAATGAGCAAGTATTATTTGATTCCACTTAGCTAATGCACTCTCCCTTGTTTTTATTAAACCAGCCAGCTTTGACTGAATTATATTGTTTTAAGATAGTAGAGATCATCCAGAGTGGATGGTGCCATTTCAGGTAGATATCTTCTGTGCTACACAAAAATTACATTATTCATTCACTTGGGGGTGTATTTTTCAACATGGTTGTAATCCGATTATCAGATCTAAACATTGCCAGTGAGGTTGCTTGAAATGAAAGAGATAGTTTTCTAGAGGCCATAAAAACATTTAATTTCTGATTCTTGAGGCAGAAGAGATTTTTTAAAATCTTTGGTGTTGGCTTTAGCAAAGTAAAAGGTATTGATGTATACCAACCATATGATTTCAAACACAGGAACAACAAAAAAGCTGTGAAGTATCTCTAAAGATAAAAGATAAGTGATATATTCAGTATATCTAATCAATAACACAATCTCTCTCACCAGGTCTAAGTCAGTCTGCAGACTCTAAGAGCAATAACCAACTTTCACTATAGCAGTCACACAGAAACAGAGAGGAAGTGGCATGCAATAGACCTCCGCTCTGCTCTGTTACTGAAAGCACTGGAAAGACCAGGATGTGTACATCCCACCTGGAGAAGAATATATTCTTTCTCTAAAATCTTCTGCAGTTGCAGCACATGCATATGAGAGCTGGTCCTGTCCTGTTCCATCTTCAGTCTGGTTGTGTCTGTAAAAGAAATCCAGTGCTACAGAGAAGACTGAGCTGAATTCGACCTTTTTCAGGGTAACTTGCTGAAATATGCAGGTGACCTACTTGGGCTCCTGGATGTACCTGGCAAGTGCAAGTGAGGAGGGGAATTCATCTGACCTAAAAGTTGACTTTTACAGTGTGGATGCATTTGTCCAAGCTAGTCTTAATTTACAATCAATACAGAGAAATAGTCATTTTTATAGGGCCTATTTTAAAGCTTTGGACTGAAACGAAGCATGCAGTGGTTCCATTGATATTAATGGCATTGGTGACCACTTCAATGTAAACATTTATATTTAATCAGAGGACTTTCCTTCCCCACTTGTAGTACCACAAAACCTGTGGGACAAGGATGCAACTTTTGCCCTGTAGATATGTCTTAGATCCTTCTCTGCCATCGGTGCAAAGGAGCTAGAAAACTACCTGAGTAGGATGACTGGTGATAACAGTTATCTGGAAAACTCCCAGACCTCAGGTTAAAAACATGGCAGCTTCTGTCTTGGTTACATTCTGTTCTAGTGAATTTCGTTGCAACACAGACCTTAAAGTATAAATGTAAGCTAACAGAAGCTGTCTTGAGATTGCTTTGTCTTTCAATGGGAGCCAAAGAGGCCACCTGCTCCCTAGAGATTGCTGAATTGTTTAAACTGTTTTAAAGCAGGTCTGCAAGCAGTACGTCTACCACCGCTGACCTCTGATGCACAGTAGGAATACTCCAAATCAATAACCAGCTTCTTCCTTTGCAGTCCTTAGTCACCAGGCAGCCAAACTGTGGCGTCTTCTGTATTTTCTTCTGTTGAGGGAAGCCTTGGAAGAGTGTCCCTAACTGAGGTCTAAGCGAGAAGCTGCAGTACTTTCCTTAGAACAGTCTTCCATGTCAATGAAAAATCTGCCATTTTATCAATCCTGTAGAGAAATTAAAGCCATGGATGGAACTTTGAAATACCAGGATCCTGCTTTTAATATTTAGGTGCTATCATTGAAATTCATTGTAATGCTACCCAAGAAAGCTTTGTGATAACTGCTCCAATTCAACTGTTTTGACTGTGAAGATATGCAAAAACAAGGAGCAGAAATGAATCAAGATGCTGAAAACTCTCATAAAGAGTGTCTTTTTTAAACCACTACCCTGGGTTTTAACCTATGCCCATTTGTCAATATGAAAATACCACTTGATCTCAACAGGAACAGGAATAGCCCATAAAGCAATCTTTAGATCTGAATGAAAACAAAAACCACTGCATATTTTCAACTTTAGACCTATTGCAAGGCCATTGCAGAGTATCTGATAATGGCATTTATGTTTATATAGTCCATTGTTTTTCCTGTGCTGCAAACTTTCCACTCTTGACAGCCCTGTTTCCTGTTTCCCATTATGGAAGTCTCCAAAGGGGGTTTCCTTCTGTTTTTCTTATGGTCAGAAGGAATTTCATAAGTACAAGTCAAGTTTCTTTTCAGAGCTACACGTGCAGAATGGAATCTGAAAGCTCCCAGTGTAATCATCTCCAGCATGTACATAGTTAGTGTTACACATAATCCACATCTGGGTCACAAAATCTCTGAAACGCTTCCAGGAATATTTAGACAGCCATAATGCAACACGTTGCTGTATAAGGGAGAAATAGAGCTAACCTCAATGTCAAGGTTATAGCTTTTGAGAAACACAGCAGCTCCCCTTCAGAACTTTGCAGCTCACCTTCTGGGTCCTGACTGCCATCAGTCTGAGTAGCATTAATATTTTCCTTTCCACTCAAGCCCATAGACACATCTGAAAACAGTTTACATCCCAACATGTCTTATGCTGCTGATATTTAAGTCTAAACTGTGTATAAAACTTGGTGCATATGTAACCCATATATTTTAATACAAGAGACTGTCTTGGCACCTTTTCTGCTACAATCAGCTCAGAACCCTAGGAGATAAAATATGGTTGAAACCAAACTAGCAGGCAGTCTGCACTTCAGTATTCATTTCAGAGTTAAAACACATTTCTAGATTAGATCTGGGCTTGGCATTATGCTGCAGCACTGCCTTGTGTGTAATATAGTATCTATAAAATACTTTTTAACCACTGCTTATGGCACAGAACCCATGGTGATATAAATGCTATACGAAGCCCTTCAAAATTTTCTTTTCAGCATAATTTACTTAAATAGTAGATTAAGGATGGTGCACCAAGGAACACAACAGCAGACATTACCTGTAGCCATCAATCATACTAGCTATTATTGTAATTTCTTAAAAAATTTTTTGGGGGAGTGAGGGTAAAAAGGTGGTTCATTTTTGGTGTAGTTTCTCTTCATGCAGATGTGTCTGCTCCACAGATGATTTGTGCCAAAGAATAACTTCATTTTGCTGTTTTCAATCCCAAAAAGGGATCTAACCAGAAAAAAAATATCCGGTTCTATGTTAATCTGCTCTGTCTTGCCACTGCCTTTGAACTTTCTAGCTGCAAATTTGCCTTCTGAATTGCTTTCATTACTGACAACCCTCTGATTTTGTTTCACTGCCCATATAGGTCCACTGGTGAGTAAATGTTCCTACATGTCCCTCTACAGACTCTCTTCTGCAGAAAAGATAAGAATCTTTCAGCAAAAGAGGTTTTGGGTTTAATCCTTGGTCAAGATGGTAGGTGTTGTGTCTAAAGACAAAATGCAATAGTGCTTATCCACTGTCCATCCGTGTGCACCTCTGTTGTTGTCAGGCACAATAGCTTGCAAAGAAAGAAGAAAGATATGGCCCTTGGAGGGGCCTCTCTCTCCCTACACGCTGTAAAAGAGCCTAAATAAGTATCCTAGATGAGACACCTACCTTCTAGATTGCTGCAGTTGGGTGAATTGATTCCCCCCCAATAAAGTTTCTTATAGTCATTCTTCTCTTGCTTTCCCTCACCCTTTGTATGCCAAATGTTGCAAATATGTCTTGGGGGAACAGGAAGAAAACCCTTGGTGGCTTCTTGCTCTCTCTACTGTGAGAAGATACACCATGATGTCAGAGGTAGCGCTCTGCTTCATAGTGGCTTGGACCAAGTAGGGGCGATGTCACTGTTTACTTATTTACTTTGCTTCTTGCTAAGCTTTGTGTATTGTTAGTGCCCCTGACACTGACTGCTTATCCAGCAGACATACTTTCAGAATCTTTTCTTTTCTGAATCTATTCTTTTTCTCCCCCTTCTTTTGTGTAAAGGATATGTACTGGCTTTGTGGAATCCCTGTAGCAAGTTGTGAATGATGTATGAACTGAAAAATCTTTGCCTGGTACACAGTAGGAATACAGAAAGTGCTGTGCAGTCACTGCTGTGCTATGCTTTTTTTCTATATATACAGACACACAGTAGTCATCTCATATTCATTTTGACAAGCCCTTTATGTCCAGACACCTTGGGATGGGATGGCTTGTGTACCATTGGCCTGCACTGGAATATATATCAGAGAGATTTTTGTGCATAATTGTTCCCTGTGCTGTGCTTGGAAGAAACTGATGTCTTCTGTTTTTGCTAGTATGCCAGCTTGAGATTCCTCCTCAGTTTGTATTTCAGGCAGCAAGCATACCTAGGAAATGTTGCTAAGATGTCTGTATTTTGCGAATGTGTGTCAGACAGGGACTTGAATCTGAGACACTGAGCTACGAACTTGAGGACAGTCATTTTTTTAATTGGCATGAACCCTGGCTATTCCCTGTTTACAGCCTACTGTGGACTCATTTGTTTTGTTTCCTTTGGGCATCCAGTCCAGCTTAGCTAGTGGAAAGAATACAGAATACCCAGTAGAAATGCAAGTGCAAATCAGAGAGGACATTTTTTCTCCTTCTGTTTTAATGGCTACAAGATTCATACTCCTCCTCAGATACCTATTGCTAACTTAGATTTTTGATTTCCCATGCTGCCATACCTGAAAGAGACTGCTTTGCACTAAGATATCTCTACAAGACATGTGCCAGCAAAGGAAATCTTACTTGATTTCCCCTGATTATACAAGGGTGTCTTCCTAATGTGGGTTGGCTGACTGGTTTTCCCTCTGTGGTCACACAGCACATCATTAGTTGCTTGAAGCTGTTGTTTGATTCCACCTGACTGAAGAGATTTCATTTTTATGAGCATTGGCCAGTGAGACTACAAGTTAATTTTAGCCTTCACCTAAGTGTAGGTTTCTCATTAATAACAGATATTGAAGTCAAAGCAAAGGCTCATTTTATTAAAAGTGGAGAGCTCAAGGAGGAAGCAGAGGTGACTGACTAAAGCACCAGGATCCTGGGTTACATTGAATAAATCATGTCCCTGCTCTGAGCCTCAGTTTCCTAACCTGAAAATAGGGATAAAATGGATAGCTCTTCAGTTCTGGAGACTGACAGCTGAACAGCACTGAACAAAAATTATGGACTTGTATAAAGTATGAGTGAAAAGAGAAGCAAATAGATGAGACCACAGAGGTAGAGAAGCAGCAGCTGGGGAGGGGGATACACCCCAGTCACCACAAAACAGGGTGTCAGAAATCCTTAGGCACAGTGAGGCAGGCAGTGAAGGTTTGCAAGGGGAGGTGGTGCGCAGCCAGTCTGGCCACAGAAGTCCCGGAGAAGGTGGGTAAATCTCCATTCATGGAGGATTTCTCTCCCGGGAAAAGAAGACAGGAAGAAAAAAGCCAAAATTAGCTACAGCTGAGTCTGCTCGTTTACCCTAGGCATCCCAGAGCCACGGGGAGAGAGCAGAAGGGGTCCTGAGCGAGGAGCAGGGCTGCTGCAGCTGAGATTTTCAGGGTTACATGGCGAGACATGAGGAGGCTGTTCTTACTACAACAGTTAGTATAAAAATGGTTATCAGCAACTATTGTTTTGTCATTTTTTTGTCTCTAGTTCCCCCAAGTAAAACAGACCTTTACAGTATGCCCAAAATAGTAGGCTGTTTACGAGGGGTTTTTCGTGATTGCAAATAAAGAGCATCCTTGGCAATGTTTCTTTCCTATTTTTAGCAATCAGTTGCTGAACCCTACCCCAGAGTGTGCCATGTCTGATATTCCTCCATATTCATGTCTGGGCAAAAGAAGCTGATTTCTGAGCCTGTGAACACATAGAAACTGTTGCTGCATTCATTGCAACCTTGGCAGAAGTAAATTGGACCAAGGCAATACTTCTGGCCATGCTTTCAGTATAATTCCCTTCTTTTCACTATATAACCCTGATGTGGTCCTGCCCTAACCTTTCTTTGACTCAGTTCTCCTGCTGGGGGAGTTAAACAGTGAAAAAAGGTTTCTGTACTTGCTTGAATTCAGCAGAGAGCAGCTAATGAGCCCTCTTGATCCTCTGTGTCACTGGGGTGTGCGAACACACCAGTGGCAGCTCTGCCTGAGCTGTGGGGACCCAAAGCTGCCCTGCACCCAGAGCCCCATCCCGGGCTGTGTGGTGGGATGGGCGGCCAGGGGCTCCCCCATGTCCAACACAGCTAGCACACTCCTACCTGCACCCTACAGAGGGGTCGGCTCCCCTGACCCTGGGAATGGGCTTCCGGCTGCCTCCCCAGGCAGGCACATATCTACCTCGGCTTCCAGATGTTGTGGCCACCCTTGAGCACATCAAACCACCTGGGCAACATCTGCTGCACTGCACAGCAGGTGTGCCTTATGCGTATTTTTTGTAATGATATTATGGCATACTGTACATCTTTCAGACTTCTTATTTTTGCACTGTCTTATGCTCATAAAACAGTATATGATACTCCGTACCAACTAGATGATTAACATTTGGCTCAAGAGTAGCCTATAAATTGGTTTTGAATGCTTGCTGGAAACTGCTGTAAAAATGTTTCTAAGTAATTGGTTCTGGAAATTTCTAGGTAAGTTTCTAGTTTCTGGTTCTGGAAGTTTCTAGGTAATAAGGTTCTGGAAGCTTATTATTTTTGTTATAAAAATATGTTAAAATCAACTGTGATAGTATTGTCTGCGTTTCCTTAATGCTCTTGAGTTTTTCTCACCATTCTACTTTTTAGGAGTTTTAAACTAATACACCCAAGTCTCTACCACCCAATTTTTATTCATAGATTGAAAGAAAAAAGCAAACTTTCCTGTTTTTTCTGTACCCGATCAGTTTCTCAGCTTGAATGAATGACTTGAACCAAATGCAGAAAAAAACCTCCTCTGCACCTGTGGAGAAGCTACAGCTGGCAAAAGCAAACATTTTTCCAGGTGTTCAGTACCAGCTTCCTGCTCCTGAATGGTGGGACTCTTAAAATTTCAAGAATAAATATGCTTAACTCAAGTATTATTTTTAATTTAACATGAAATGGCCTTAAGTTATTTCAGTAATCCTAGGCCTTCGTATAGGTTAACCTAATTTCAAAGTTAATTTAAAATTATTTAAATATTTTAATGCATCAGTTTTAGCAACACTTAAATACCGACCCTTTCATTACTATTTGAGTACCAATTTTTGCACCCTTTGTCTGTAGAAAAAGTTGATTAGAAGTTTCCAACTGCTAAATCGTATTGAGAGTGTAAAAGTTATGTTAACTGTTATTTTTAATATAAGAAGAGCAAAAACTGTGATTACCAAATAAATATGATGTGGTCAGAAGCCAGAAAGGTTGTGCCCAGCAGGCAATTTTTTTTTAAGACTTGGCTCACTTTATTCAAAACCTTTGAACCCCCTGCTCCAAAGCAAAGGCCCGGCCAGACCACTGGTCCTTGCTGGGCTGGTGCTCTTCTTCCTTGGGTGGTATAGTCTTTTCATCACCAAACAGCTGGAGAATACCGATCCAGGGAGGGAAATTAAAACTACCTATACTGAAATGACTTTCTAAAATTGACACAGGGATAGACACCAGGCAGTTTCACATGTCTGCTTTGGAAACTGCCTTGGGAAGGAAGAGCACAGAAAAGGGATGCTCTGAGGCTACATGTAGGGCTACCGTGTGGCATTTTGGGTCCAGCAGCAGCAGCAGGGCATTTTGGTGTGCACTGAGCTGATTAGCAGGGTCCTGAGGGTGAGTTGTGCCACCCAGTCAGACTTGCCGCTCCCCGGAGTAGCGCTGCTTCAGCAGAGCAGCTTGCCTTGCACGCCCCGCGTTGGCCCGCACCCTGCGCTTGCGTGTGCAGCACTTCCTTGCACCAGTCTGCAGTGATTACTTACAGATATTTACTTAAGCACATGGCATATAGAACATTAAAAGGGTTTTGAAAATCTCTCAGTTTTTCAACTTCTGAAGGATTATTAACTTCAAAGTCTGAAGAAATGTCGGCCTTCTATGTTTGGAAATGCCAGCAGCCTTTGCATATCCCCACTGCAGTACCAAGCAACCCCCAGCAGAGAGGAACGATTACTGCCTCCGTGGCGTAAGGATGGCTTTTGATCTCCTAACATATTGGAAATTACTTAAAGGTAAGCCATCTGCTAGCTGAGGAACAAAAATAGATTACATCACACCCTGCTAGAAAGATTGTGTTAAATCCTGTGTATCAAGGCTTTTAATAATTCTAAATTAAGTCAGCTAATAGGATTAGGTACACACTTTCCTTAGGCTTCTTTCACCAACTATTCACAAAAAACTTTTTTTGGTGGAGATCTGTAAAATTCAGGCATGTTCCATTGTGAATAAAAGGAGTTATTTCAATAATGAAACATTTCTTCAGATCACAATTGCTCTCCAAAAACACTTACAGTAGGAGAGCAGGTCAGTGTGTGGGGAATGGGAGGAAATCAACCCCTTTATTTTTTGTTAACATGGTAGTATTAACTGCAAAAGTTGGATTGCTCTGCTAGGGTGTTGCAACTACTTATATATGATGCAACCTGTCCTTAAAAGAACATTCAAGAAACTGTTAAAAGGCTTTAATTTTTCTTTTTTTTTTAAGTTGGCCACCTAAGAAGAGTGGTTCATACCAGTTCTGTTTACACTTAGAAGAAACTTTGGCTGGTATTCCTTGTGATTAGGAGGGCATAAACCTCACTATTTTGGCTTTGACACTGTCCAGGAAAAGATGCTTATAAGACAATCCTCCCACACTGCTTTCACCGGTACATCCTTTTGGTTCCTGGCAGTCTGTGAATCATGGACTACAATAGCTGGAACTTACATCCAAGTCGTTGGGTTTAATAGCACTTAGTGGACACTTTCTTCCATTACTTTGTGCAATTATTTTGTAAGCTCATTTATAGTTTTGGCTTCTGTAACATACTTTGGCAATGAGTTTCACAACTTAAGTCTATGTTGTGTGGTAACTTCTTCCTTTTGTTAAAAACTTTTGAGATCATAATTTTATGGGGGGGCGGGGGGAGGCAGCATTTACTGACTACTTTTCTTGCCAGAACAAAAGAATTTGGAATCATGTTTGTATGCAAGATAATTTGGTTGTATCCTATTTGGAACTTGTTTTTTATGCTTGTTGCCATTAATTCTTGCGAATATATCAGTGCCTAAGTTTAACTATCTCTTTCTCAAAAATATGTGAAAGAAAAGTTATTTGTAATTTTTTTTTCTTTCAGGTGGTCTAGGATTTAGTACTTAAGATTTTTAATATGACAGAAGAAGGCACGCTCATTACCATTAAGAAATCCTCCTTAGCCAACAAATATGCATGGCCTCACCATGGATTAGTACTTAACATACTCAACCGTGGTAAGTGGTATCTTCCTCTTCCTCTATGAGTAATTTATTTTATTTCAGAGCAAAGTATCCCCCCCATAAAATAAGGCTGTAAGAATCTGGAAACATATCAGAACCAGACCTAGAATGTATAGCTTCTGAGCAATGCAAGAAATGCAAATATAAAGTAACTGTGGCCTCAAGCCATAAAAACTTCTGGGCAGAAACTTAGTGAGTTTCATTATCTCAGACACAGCTACAGTCACTGGGATGACTCTCAGTGTCCTCAACATTAAGTATGTCTTATTTTTCTATATGTGAACCCCAGAAGTCATTACTTTTGTTACATCAGAGTTTGGAAAAATGAAGCCCCAGCTAGCTGGGTATGGTTTTACACCTATGTTTAGCACAAAAGAAGTCTTTTCCATTTCTGATGTCAAAACCACCATTATGTAGATATTAGGACAAAAGCAAAAGACAAGGTTGCCAAGTATGGGATTGTGTTAAAACAATAATAAGAATCTTCCCGTATCTTCTGTGTCCTGGCAGTTAAGTATTTCTGGAAGTTCAGTTCAGTAGAACTGGGTAGGTTGACTGGTCAGGGAAAGTGAAGTGCTTTATACTTCATTAAAATGGAAAGCGAAGCATAACAGAGCAATGTAGACATCTGAAGATGACATATCCAGTATCATATCTCATATTGACTGGAAAAATGTACAGTTATCTTTCCAACAAGCAAAACACACCACTCCGGATTTTTTGGATATTTGACTTGCATGCAGCAGACACTGCACAAGCATGCATCACATAGCTGAATATTCTATTTATATGCAAACTAAGTAATCTGGAAAGAGCTGAGGAACAACCCTCACTGCAACTTGGCCAATCTGCTAATGTTGGCCTTCAGACATTCTTTTGTGTCACGGAAGAGCATTTTTTCCACATCCTTTCAGTCCTTGCCTTTGCCAATGTGAAACTGCCAAGAGTATCCCTGTAAAAGCCAAAAAGGAGAGGAGAACTGACTTAGGAGCTCCTATACAACCAGTGATACTCACAACTTCCACCCACCAGCTGCCTACCCCATGGAGAGGCTTAGAGCCCTCAAGCACCCTAGTTTACAAACCGTGCAGTTTAGAACACATATAAACACTAAATACTTTAAAAATATAGACATGACTCTACTACTTCAGATCAAATGTCAATGTAGCTGTTTTCTGCCTCCAGCATGTGCCCATGGAGAAATAAGAGCAAGGCAAGTCTGTATGATACTTTGCACCAAGCCTCACATCCAGCTTTCAGCTCTTTTCAGCTCCATTTGGCTGCATTGCATGCCCACTAGTTCTGGCACTCAAAGAGTCTGTGAAGAAACAATCTCTATCTAGCTCTTGATGCTACTGATGGTTTCATAGATCTAAACCTCTTTTCCAGACTTCATTGCCTAGAACCTGGTTTAGATCTACTGCATCCATTTTGAGATAAGGAGATCACAACTTTACAGAGTCTTAGGACAACAGTAGATCTTGGCTTTATACAGCGGCGTAGTGATGCTCTCTGTTCTACTCCTTTCAAAAAAATTCTTAAAGTTTTACTTGCTTTTTTGACCACTATTCAATATTTGTATCACATTTTTGTAGTTATCCACCTTTGCACCTGGCTCTCACTCCTGAGTGGTGAGATCACCTCAGAGCCCACCATTTTCTAGATGGTTAGGATTTTCCCATGCACATCACTTTACATTTAATAATAGTGAATTTCCTTCACCATTTTATTGCTCCATTGCTTAGTGACATAAAGTCCTCCATATTTGGCCCTTGTCCTTTGACGTTCTGGGTAATCAAGTTTGATTAGCAAACTTGGCCCCAGTGCTCATCCCTTTTGCAGGACATCTTAAATATATCAAACAGTCTTTGCAGATTTCTTCTGGTGATTTCACTTCAATGTGAAACTAAACATTTAATCCTACCCTCTGTTTTCTGTCTCTCATTCAGATATTCATCTAAACAAAAATTCCCCTTTAGGCCATAGATGTTTAGCTTTTTAAAAATCTTTACTGAGGGATTTTGTAAAAAACTTTTTGGAAATCCAAGTAGACTGTACCTACCAGATCACCCTTATCTACATGGGTTTTTTTCATTTTTGAAAGAACTCTACATTTATAAAGCAATACTTCCATGGACAAAGACATGGAGTAGTTCCAGATGTGCGTTATTTCTATTCTTATTAAACAGGCTACTGATGTGCCCTGTATAGATGTTGGTCTTACAGGCCTGCAATTCCTCAGATCTTCCCTGGAATCATTTCTAAAAACTGACATCCCATTTGGCACTCTTCAGTCCTGCTGCTAAGCCAGTTTCAGGCAAGAAATTACACACCCTTGCTAATAATTCAGCTATGGCATCCTTGCATTGTCCTAGAACAACGGGTTGAATAACATCTGCTCTTGGCAATTTTTTTTACTGTTCAATTGTCCATTTGTTCCTTATCCTTTTCTGCAGTCATTTCAATTTCAAAGAGATACTCATTACCCAACAAAAAAAAAAATTCTCCTGAGTGGGAATGTCCTTAGTTTCTTCCATAGTGAACACTGAGGCAAATAATTCATTTAACTTCTCTGAAGTGATCTTTTCCTTCTGTATCATGATCATCAAGTAGTTCTGCAGACTCCCTGGAAGGTCTGCTGTTTAAAAAAATATTTTTAATAGCTTTGCTAGCTTTACTGCATTTTGATATTCAAACTTCCAGAATTTATTCCTGTGTTTTCCTTGTTTGGATGTGACTTCAGGTTCTTGATGGATGCCTTCATGCTGCACAAAGCAGTGTTTTTCCAGCTATGTTAATTGATACACTCAAGTGGAATTAGGCATAACCAGAGAATTCTTACAAAAACTGGTTTTGCATAGAAAACAGCTGAAAAAAGCAGTGTTGGCTTTTTCCTCCCTTTCTGATTTTTGCAAAGTGGTTAAAATCAGGAATGTGGGAGGTCTGGTCTCCATTCCTTCCTTTTTCTAAGATAATTCATAATATTACAATGGATATTTCCTATATTTGTGCCCTAATCAACAGGCAGATAGACTATTTTTGGACAATACCCCTTTCCTCCCTTCATGTTGAAGATGCTACTTTTCTCGCAGCATTTGTAAATTATTGCCTAGGTGGCAGAGTATTTGTTTTCGAAGGGAAGTCTTGTGTTATGTTCCATCACCTGTGACTTTTTCTGTTTCATGTTATATGATCATTGAATATCACACATAAATAGCTTTTAGTACAGAGGCAGGACTCAGCTATCTCCCTTACACAGTGAATGCCTGTTAAGCTGCAGAGCCATACTGGCTGTCCTTATAGCTCAAAGAATCAACGTAAAGTAGAACTTAAGCAAAAAGGAACGTGTTTTTACTTTTTGCTCAGTCCAAAAGACCTTGTAACTCGATCTTTAGGGAACACATTGGGAGGAACAAATTCAAACTCACCGTGAACGCAGTGAGAACTCAGCCACAGTCTCCCACCTCGTAACTGAATTTTCTAGAGTCAGCAGACAGAAAGAGATACTAAAGTCACCCAGACACTCATCTTTCAAGAGAAGAAGGATAAGCCTGAGTCCTCTGACAGGAAGAGTTTAAATGCCAGTCTTCAGAATAGTGTCCAGGGTCTAAGACTCTGCAGCAGGGTCTGGCCAGCTTTGGTGCACTGTCTCCTGGGTTTTGTCAATCTACTCTGAGCTACCGATGGAGGAACTGGAGCTCTCATTCAAAAGTGTAAATTCTGTTATGTGGGTGTCTGAATTTGGGCCAAAGGGTTGAATCAACAGAAAGATTTATATAACTAACTGCTAGGTAGGCACCTAAATCCAATCTTTATGTATTACCGAGATTCTCAAAACTCTCACTGAATTGCTGCCTACCATTTTAACTCATCCTTACTTTTAGGATTTATATCACCTAAATTTAAGCATTTGCAATGTAGATGTTTACACCTGAGTTAGTCATCCTCAGTTCCTCTTGTGCTCAGCAGAGAGAAAAGGGAGTTTCTAAGGAATGATTCATCTGACCCACTTTAGAGGTCTACAGTACATCCTGTGGACTATACAGCAAGCCCGTGGTGACAAGCTCAAATGTACCGGCTGGCGCAGTAGGTGATTGCATTTAGACAGATGAATTGAAGCCCTGGTGCCAGAGGAGCTATGGATCATTTGTATGCTCTGTACAGTCATAAACCACCTGTGCATAGCAAATGTGAGCTATTTTAAACCTCAAAGAAAAATTTCATTGCACATTGATATAAGCCCATGAGCAGTTATGAACAGTTATGACGGCTGACACGCAGGGAATTAGCAAGTTGCCCCATGTGATGTGTACACAAAATGGTCAAGGTTCTCCTGTGCTAGAGCTTCACAGAGCCCTCATCACCTCCATGCCTCACCGAGCTGCTGGCACTAGGCATGACCACATCTTCCCCAAAGGCACCAGCACACTAGACAGTCTCCATTTACACACTGCTCTTCTTGGAGAGTCTGAACTTAAATGGATGCCTGAAGTTTCTGGATGCCTAAAATATAAGCACCAAAATTTTCAGGTCCCGCTAGCCCTAGATATATTGAAATTCAGTATAAAAAGTTCCTGTGGCTTTAACCTCTAAATGTGAGAATTTAGTGCTGAGTCAATCCTAATTTGACCTCATAACTCATAGCTTATCTATTATTTCTTTCTTATGGGAATAAATATAGTGAATATCCTTTTAACAATAGGTCCTAGAGTACTCTGACTTCAGTCTGAACTGCAGTAGGGCAAAACAGACTGGGTGTCCTAAAAACCAGTTAGAAGGTGGGCCTGGGGCTTTTACAACACTACGTATGCAGAGGAGAATTTGCTGAAGCTAAAGGAATAACTTGAGTGGTCAAAGTGATCTGCAGTGCAAAAAGCTGCACAGTGAAGCCTGTACATAAGCAGCTGGTTAGATAGAATGCAATGTTTTACTTACATATTATCATTAAAGACTGATAGAAATATTAACAACCCTTAATTATAAAGTTGAGAAGCAGTATTTCTATGACCACTGGAAAACACTAGAAATCTATATTAACTTTAACTAAAACAAGATCAAAGCCATTTGTGGAGCCATAGTTTAACAGATGTATTGTGCTTGAGTGAATGGCCTGGATTTACAGTTGAGGTATCAGCACACCCAGAAATGACAGAAGGAATTCTCTGAAAACTTGTCATCGTAACTGGAGGAAACCTGAATGCTGATATTCATCCTGGTCTTAAACTGAATGGAAAATGTCTCTATTCTTCCACATCTGGAAGCTAGTTGTGAGAAATATAGATTGCTAATGCCTTTTAATAATAAATTGACTTTCCTTTCTAAGCTACTTTTTGAAGTGGCCCTCTCAAATGATTCTTATCTTTGTTATACTTGACAAGCTCAAACAAGATGATGGCAGGCAGCTAGTGCCATATTCACCGCAGAAGGGAAAGATTCCCAATAGTGGTTTATGAAAGAAAAGGTTGTTATGTTTTATTTGTTATTTGTCCTAATTCTTCACTGAGGAAGGAATGAATATATTTTTTAACATAAATATTATTAATTGTATGTATCTACAGCTCTCTCTAGTGACAAAAAGCTCATAAAAACTGTAGCTCAGAACATTTAGTATCTGTCTGTTATTCTTAGATTATTTGATTCTTAGATTACTTGATTTTCTCATTTTAATCCACTTATTTCAAAAATCTACATAGCTATGGCCAAAATATGCTGTACTGACTCATTACACACTCAGTACTCCCAGTGATGCCAACAGAGATTGTGACAAAAAAATCACTGCAAGATTTGGCCTCTAATCGGTAAATATTGCAGCTTTATAACTCATTGCCATAGTTCATTTTTAATTCTGTCACAAAAAATCATCCACAAGGTCTTTTCCCGCACAGTGCTGAGCCTTGCTTACAGCCTGTGCTCAGCACCTCATGACAGGGTCTATATCCCATCTTATCAGGCTCTGGTGCCTGGAAGTGGCACTGACCTTCGCAAGAATAGAAGACTTCTATGGAGCGGATTCTCTCCTGGCCTGGAAACTACTGTTTGCAGTGCCATTAGCTGATGCTTTTGTTATCGATAGTATTTATCTGAAGCAGAGTCATAGATTTAGCTTCTTTTCTTCATGCCCTGACAGAAAGCTAATCAATGCAGCCTCTCAAGCACTTAACCAAAACTTAAAGTACTTGGCAGTGCTGTTGCCTTTTCTAAAACCTCTCTATGCAGTTCAATGCATATATATGTTCCTTTCATATCAAATCATGCCAGCACATCTGAGTATCCCTCCAGAAGAGTCGGCCAAACAGCCAGAATTTGAATGTGTGGTGGGTGGATCACTGCATCCCCAAGTCATGGATATTGCACAGCTTTTACATGGATGTGTCAGTGCTACCCCTATTTAAATTCATTTGCTTTAGGGTGCTTTTCTTTTTTGCCACAAGACAAAACAGCATGCAAACTGCTGAAGCTCCCATGCCTTTTGACCTTGCCCAGCTTTGTTAGAGCATCTTATCTTTACACAATACCCACAAGCATGTGTAGGACACTAGAATCAGTGTAGCAGAAACTCAGTGCAGTCTTGAGTCACAGCACCATAGGCTAAGAAGATGTGACATATATTTCCATATCAAAACAAGAAAAACCTTTCTTTCCCCTCTTCACCGATGCATAACATCCCAAAAGGCAAGAATGGCCTTCAGCTAACATAGATCAATTTTCTTTCAGCTTCAATCACCATTTAATTACTGTTGACTTCTTTAACCTTTTTCTCTTCCTTTATGGATTAGATTCCTTTATGCTCTATTGCCATTTATTTTCTCTGTGACATAATCAAACTTAAAATGATATGATAAAATTTCACATTTTTCTTCTTCCTTCCTACTCTTTATGTTCCATTTACTTCAAAAAACAATTTCTTAGGAGAAAAATATTTTTAGTTAATTGACTTTTAAGTTTATCTTTCTGCAGTATCAAGACGTCATTTGCTTTAAGCAAGTAATTGCTCAGATGACTGGATGGCACCCTGGATAAAAGCACTAGCTTTTCAGCTCTTATCATTTCAGGAGAAAAACACCCACATGGCAATATATTTTGGATGCTATGAGTTTTGCTGAGCCAGCTTTATCTTCAGCAAAGATTTCACATTTTCACTAACTCTGAAACCAGATAAAAATAGTACAGTTAGCACCTTTTATCAGAAGGAAACCATTGCTCAGTAGATGCAGAAGAGGAACGATTTCTCTACTAATGGCTGTAAAACAAGCAGAATATTGGGCAGAGATCCTTCCAGCCAAATCAGACTGTTCATTCTTTGTCACTTATTCATTCTGCTGGTTCAGATCCATGTAGGCGTGTATCACTGAGCATGAACTGGTATAATTCAGGACAGAATATGGCCCCCTACATCTTTTAAATCAATCCTTTTGAAACCCCTTTAACCGGACATGCAATGAACACAGTCTGTTTTCTAGCATCCAAAATTTTTTAGGACTCAGAACTGCACATGTAACCACATCTTGGTGAAGATGCAAATACCTAATATCACCTCTGGTGCAGTGGTAGCATCAGGGAGTTAGGAACTAAGTTGTGGAGCAGGATGATTTTTTATTTGTTTAATTTTAGAGCCCAAAGGAGGGAGTGGGTCTTTAACTTCTATCATCCACCGTGTAACTGTTTGTGAATCTGTTACCATAGACTTTCTTTTGAGATCTTGCTTTTTCAAAACATTTGTCCTTGAACTTCTAATTAACCTGGAGCAATTGAGTTCCAAGAACTACAGAGCAGAAGATTTTAGGGGAGAAGTGTGGATGCTCTGAGGTATGTGGCATTATTGGCAGAAACTTTGATCCTTATGCATCCTTTAGACATCACAATTAACAGAGAGCTTTATAAAAATAGCTTTCTCTCATGGGATATTAACACTGATGTCCATTCAAGCTGCTTCTTTGTTTTTGCTACATCCCTTGTAGGGAATGTCATAAGTATTTGTGCGTCCTTCTTATACATCCAACCAGTAAGAATGAGGTCATTCCTTGAGGGCAAAACAGGGTATAGAAAAGTACCAACTCTTATTTATGTTAGACTTATCTCCTTTTTTTAGATTATAATTAAACAATTAATTAAGTCTCTTTTTATGCTAATTATATATTACTGCACAACAATAGGTAGTTATTAATTCACTGGAGAAATGCAGTTTATTTTTGATTCAGTTACAGAAAAGTAAAGTAAATGAAGAAAATACTTTTAAAAGAATTGTACTAAAGGGAGAGCATGGAGAACGAAAATAAAGCACATCAAATACAGATGAGAAAACACAAAGTATAATCCTTTTGGGTCACCTACTCTCTTCTTTCAGCCAACTCAGGCTTGTTTTGTGTTGGTGTGTGTTCCTGCACTCTGTATACTGCTATACTCTATGCTTAAATATACACATATATGTTTATAGCAGATGATATAGCTTTCAGATCCTTTAGAGTGAGGACAAGCTTACTCAGAAGCACTGTGACCTGCCTCGTTTAATAATTGGTAATTGTGATCTGGCTGGTTTTAATGATCTGGAAAACACTATGCATGACCCAAGACATCTTATATGAAGACCATCATTTTCAAATATACATGTCTATGGACGTTAGACATTAAGACAAAATATACATACTTGCATTTAAGAACATCAATAAAAAGATCTGCCTGTAATACATATAGACATGATAGAATGGCCTTCAAAAAAAAAAAAAGCCATCAATTTTAGCTAAAACAGTTGGAATTTGTTGTATGGGCTTATAAAATTTAGACCTTTCTGCAGTGAGTCATTTATTTATATAACTCAGTCATACTATCCACAACTATAAAAAGCATAGTAAATCAGATCTTCTGCCATTCCATTTCATTCCTTCCTCTCAATCAGATTTCAGCACAAACTGGAAGGGACATCTACTGTTTACATAGTTTAGAAATAATTTTGAAGAGCATTTTCTTAGATTAGCATTGGAAAATATTAAATAAATTGCTAGCAGTCTTGAAGGATTTTATCCTCAGAATGTCTGGTTTTAATGTCAGTAAATATACAGTACTCTTACGTACTACAGCACCTGCTTGGAACCAGTAAGGAATTACCCTAAATTCTGGAATTCTTACAAGTTTTTTAGTACTGTTGTATAAACTAACAGGTTACCTTGAGATTTCCACTAAAATGCTTTTACTACCGTTCAAAACAATTTTGTTCCAAAAAATATATGTGAAATCTTCCAAACTGAAGATTTTAAAAGCAATTACAATTAATCAAAGCTCAAAATTTTGGGAAAAAGTCAGGAATGAGCTAAGGCAATGACTGGATCTTCCTGTGTTTATATAATTCATAAAATGAGCAAAAGTTCAAAAAACATGACTAATTTCAAAGATTAGTGCAAAGTTTAATAGTGCCAATTAAGTCTCGGTATGATGCATTGAGTCCTCTGGTATAGCCCAGGCAGTTATTGTAATTTAATTGGACAGTAAATGTAATTTATATCACAGCTATTAGTATTTACAGTGTAAATACCCTGAAAGGATTTTATCTGAGGCATGCAATACCTATTTCTGATTTTTAACAGTCACTGTATCCAAGTGGGATCTGAAAATCCCATGTGTATCTGAAATCTAACCTTTTATGGTAAGAGAAAATATAAGTATACTCTGATAGCTGAAAGTTTTGGGGAGTAAAATTGTCAATGGGACAAATTCTGAGGCATCACAGTGCATGTTTTACCATTCTCTTTATAGAAGAAATCATACCCAGAAAAGACCCTGGTATGTAGGGGGCTGCCACTAGTAACTATGCCTTGAAAAGAGTGAATTTACTGTGTATTTGTGACATCCCTGAGCCGTGGGCTGTGCTTGTTCACCATTGCCATGAGCACACAAGGCTCTGCGTTTCCCACTCTTTATGCTTTGCACCAGGGTAGAAGTGAACAACTTCACAGTGGATGTCTTGTAATTGCAAACAGCGTGTACACTATGTTTACCTGAACTTTCAAAAGAGTGGTTGAAAGCCGTAATAAACCCCAACTTTTGCCACTGCCTACTTCATTGGCCATGTACATTTCTGCATATTACCTCTACTATTTTGTATATTAGTCCATTAAAAAAAACTTGGTGTGCTCAGTTCAGTCCAGATAGCTCAGGGAAAAATAAAACCACGGGTATGAAGCAACAGGAGATGAAAAACGGGACGTTAGCTTATAACTTCATCAAGTCAACCTTTAAAGTTGTTGATTATTGATAATTTTTATTTTGAATTTGAAATTTACTTTAATGTTTTCTCCTTTCCACAATTTAAAACTCAATTATTTTTGGATTAGATTTGTGTTTCTTTTTCCTAATTTAAATTTCCTAATTTCAATTTAAATTACTAAATTGAAAAATAACTGGCATTAGTCATATTAGTTAGACAGTAATTCTCAACTGAAGGTATAAAAAAAATGGCAATTGCTTGATAGAAATCAAAATTAATGGTGAAAAAATATGTGGAAAAATTCCTTTTAACATTTGGTTATCAAGATGGCAGCTATCGTTAAGGAAAGATCATATTCTTTATGAATACCATGTATTTCTAAATTATTTTTTACTCTTATTGAAGGTACTGGAAAATAGTCTTGTCCTACAGAAACTGCTGCATACTATTAACAAGTGAAAACTAATAAACTTTTGGCCAAAATATAAACCCAGTAAGTTGCAGCTAGCATTGATTCTTATAATGCAAGTTGTTACCTGTCCAGAAGTACTATTCTTCTGCCTCCCTGCCTCCAAGCTATTTCTTTCTCATGTTAGGCTATTTATACTCTTAGATAATATTTTTGGATTCTGAGTATATTCTTTGCAACCCACTATCCTAACACAGAACTCACTGAAAAAGTCGGATGTTCATATAATGCTCTCTAGCTCTCTTGCATCATCCATATCAGACACAATCCCATTTTGCAGATTTCTTCTAGGCCATTCTAATGCTGCCTCTCTTTCGAACCACTCTTGGAGCTTTTCAAAAAGCAATCTAATGTGCAGTCACAATATCTTTGTTTTCTGTGCTGTTTTTTATAGTAGAGACATCCATGTAGTTCTCTGATATTCCTCTGTTTCAGTGAAAAGAGAATGAAAACTAAGCTATCATACTTCCATGAACACATACTTGTCTCCCTTTCCGGGGCACTGGTGCACAAATGCCTTTGCAAACCTATGTCCCGTAGCTGGAAATCACCTTCATATCTCATTTATAAAATATGATACACTCTGGTTTGTAATACTATATTTATTTTAGCTATTGACTAGGTTACATGATATATAGAAGAAGCAGTATAGAAAAGTGTTTTCAGTGAGAGGGGGAGCTTCAGGTAACAACACCTGACAAACCCCTTTTGATGCTACATACTAATTGACTTGAAAACCAGCACGTTATTCATGAACAAAGAAGTAGCAGATCTCCACTCAAAGAAAGGGATTGAGGGGGTGGGAGAACAAGGTGAACAGGAGGAAGAAAATACAAAAAGACACCTGTTCTCATTAATTCAATGACTAGTGTCAGCACAGTCCTTTTACAAGGAAGAATAAAAACCATAATGAACGCTCCTCGAACTACATTCACCATGAAAAAAAGGGAGGAAATAATGTCTTTCTAGTTGATGTAGCCCAAGGTTTGGGATGTTGATGCACTCACAAATGAGAGCTGATGTACTGCACTGGGCATGAAAGCAAAGATGTGTAATCGGAAATGCGTTGCCAAGTTCATGCTTTATGTGGAGTCTGTTTTCAGTAGTCCCTAAAGATCAAATGCTTTTAAATACAGGGTGATACACTGAGCTTCTCTTGTAACAGAAAATTCAACAGTTATTTCCTTTGTCTGTTCACCATGCACAAAATGCAGAGATCTTTATTGGTTGTGCAGGAAATGTCCATATCTCCGCCTTGTAAAGCAGTACTAGCTAATGGGCAGCGTACTGGATGGAAATCCATAGCCATTTTATTAATGGATTACTCATATGAGAGCATACAAACTGTCATGTTTTTTACTTCTGAGTTGGAGGCATATGACTCACAAAAGGAGGATATAAACATTTCTGAGGCATGACATGAAGCTAGAGAAGAAAGCAAAATGCTAGAATAATAAATCTCTTAACCATATGCAGAATAGGTATTACATGTACCCTTTTGTAAGTTCAGAAAAGATAGCTTATCCACAGGCTATAATTGTCAATAAAACCCCATCAAGTCTGTGTAATTGAAGACAGAAATTATTGTCCTGTAAATCCAAATTTAACTTTGGAGGCTGACAGAGTTTCTGCTTGAGCTGAGTTAGGAAGGAACTAATTAAAAAATCCAGGGAGCTCAGTACTCAGGGATCCACATGAGATTTCAGATGGGTCAGCCAAAATGTTACATTGAACCTTTCACAGTCTCCACCTGGCACTCCTGACACCTTCCCATCCTCTGCCAGAATGGAGCCCCTGCATGTCACCCAAAAATAGAGTTACAGTGTAAAGTTTGTAATATGACAAAGATATATTTCTTCACTCAAATAGAAAGGTGGTAGTTTATTTTGTTTGCATGTTATTTAAGGCTAGATGGGGAAAGGATAATAGTTTCAGCTGGACATCAAAAGCACGCCTGCAAAATATGGCATGAACTCCTTTTTTACATTAATATGCATGAGTGCTTATATGTAATCTGTTGTTTATTTGTACAACTCCATATTTAGCATGCAGATACATAGTTGTCACTGGACTCTATTTCTAGAGTTGGTCAAACCAAAACCCTGATGTGCATTGTGCCAACCAGTGGTGCCCAAAAATCTGCATTCAATTGCTGTAGTTCAAGTGGCACAGTTTTCCAAGAAGGTCACTCCCAGTAAAGACTGTGGTTGTGTTGGGATCAAGGGAAATACTTATTTTAGAATTCAGCATTTCTTTCTTTTTCTGTCTCTGTCAGCATACATATTCTCCTCCCCAAATGATTTCTCATAATTAAAAAGATTTATTTTCCTAAGATTCAATCACTACTTCTAACTGAACATTAGCAGGACTAAGAATTATTCAACAGTATATGCCAAGTTCAACCAACAGAGGGAATTTCTGTACACAGATGTGGTATGGAATATGGGCTTCTTTAAACTTCAATTGGAGAAAAGACAGGCGAAATCTATGTTTTCCCCTCTCAAAAATATATCTGTGTTAACTTTTATTCTGGTGTTGACCTTGTACTTTGTAAGCATTGCCTACTGCTTTTCAACATCATTTAAATGTATGGCATATACCAGATGTTATGTTGAGTCATCAGGATGTGGGTGAATTTCAGAGACACTGAGTAGCACACAGAGTCTATGAGATTTGATCCCTTGGAGTTCCCGGCTGGCCACCCTGGGATGCGATTTATCTCACCAGACCTTGGAGGTCTAACAGCCATATAAATCTAAGCTAGGCATCGCCCCTACCTCTAAAGTCAGTGAGGAGCACATGAAAAAGAACAATCATCCCTTCTTCTGATAAACATTCAAATAGTTGGAATGAATGATCTTCTGCAGGTATACATTATGCTAGGTTGATTATAGTGACTTTTTTTTTTAAGGGGATAACTATTAGACATCTGAATCCAGATTAGATTAATCTTATCATCAGACAATACCATTTAAATTTTAAAAATGGAGTTGGATAGTTCAGGGTTAGGGCTCTGCACCTGAAGAGCTGTAATCACATCACACAAAAAGTAGCTATGATTTTGAACTGCAATTTTCAAATGACCACATTTGGCACAGGGAAGCTGTATCCTTCACCTGACTTCTTCCTCAATTGTTTTCTTTGACAAATTAAATAATATTAATATGTAAATAAAGCTACTGAAGTGCAAAAATTGCCCCACATGTGCTGATCCCAAAACCTGACATAAACATTAGCCTTGGTACCTCTGCAGCTGAGGGGTAAGCAGTCAGACGGAGTGGAAGCAAGGCAGGAAAGTGAAAGAGATCTTTAGGGTCTCCACTTGCCTCACTCAGGGGCAAAACATGCAAAAGCTGTAGGCACACCAACACTGGTGAATTTAATATCCTGCCTGTCTACCTCTGGGAAGCAGCCAGTGCCAGCAAAAGAGCTTGGGGAATTCTCACTGCAGGGAAATAAGATGGCAAGGGAGCAAGAACAAATAAAAAAGGATGTTGGTTCTGCGTTAAAGAAAGATACTAAATGATCAGGGTATAACAAACTGATTAAAGCACCTTTTCTCCATGGCTGTTGACAGCTGTGGTCTATTGTTACCAGCAGGGACTCAGCCCTCCCAACAGAGGTGGGACTGGGTGAGCTGTGCAGGGAGGTTGCAGCTTCAGTTTTCTCAAGCTGCTTTTACTGCAGGTTTTCCAAATGCCAGGAAATGCCAGGCACCCCACATAACACAGTGAAGCTAAGAGGCCTTTTTAATTTTTGACTATTGTCTTAAAAGGCTTAATTCTGCAGTACTATGTAAAACAGAACTCCAGCTATCTGGAAGTACAGCTGTCTTTATCTGCCTTCAGTAGCACTTATAAGCAACTTACTGCCTCGTTACCAAACATGAAGCCAGAAATTTATTTGCACAGGGACAGAATGATCATGCCCAATGTCAGGTGAAGGACATTTGCTTTCATTATTTGTCCCTTGTCTCTTGTATTATTCACATATTTCCTCTTCTTTAATGTCTCTCCTATGATTATTAATGTATGAGGAATGCTGGCTGCACAGTTCAGAACGTGGTAACACCTGAGAAACCCCAAAGAAGCCAAGCATTGCTATGTGTTATTTATAGGATTTCAGGCTTCTCTGTATTTCCCTCAATTTCTGGGATTGTATAATTAAGGAGAGAAAGACTACCAACTCGGATTCAGATGGTGAAAGAAGCTCCAGAGCTCTGCATTTGACCTATTTATGCCAGAATGCCTCTTTAATCACTAAAACATTCATGTTGTAGGGGGTCAGAGGCTTCATGTATTAATTCACAAAGTCATGGGATTGAGCTGAATAATTTATTAATTGCTTTTGTGCATCACACCTAGGGCTTTTTTTTGGGACGGGGTAAAATAGTCAATGAATTAAAACAGTGTATTTGGGTCATTTAAACTCAGTACAAGTCTTATGAGGAGCAGCTGAGGGAACTGGGGTTGTTTAGCCTGGAGAAGAGGGGGCTGAGGGGAGACCTTATCGCTCTCTACAACTACCTGAAAGGAGGCTGTAGCGAGGTGGGTGTCAGTCTCTTTTCCCAAGTAACAAGTGAAAGGACAAGAGGAAATGGCCTCAAGTTGTGCCAGGGGAGGTTTAGATTGGATATTAGGAAAAATTTCTTCAATGAAAGGGTTGTCAAACACTGGAACAGGCTGCCCAGGGAAGTGGTTGAGTCACCATCCCTGGAGGTATTTAACAGATGTGTAGACGTGGTGCTTAGGGACACAGTTTAGTGGTGGACTTGGCAGTGTTAGGTTTATGGTTGGACTTGGTGATCTTAAAGGTCCTTTCCAACCTAAATTATTCTATGGTTTCAGACTGAAAGGACAAAAAGACAAATTATTCCTTCTGTGATTTCAATGCTTAAGAATTTGAACTGGTGCTTAGCACCAATAGCACAGAATCCCTGTTTTAGTTGTTGTCCAACATTAGCGTCATACCTCATGACTGGAGTGGGATTAGGACCAGGAAATAGTCTACAGAGGACTAATACTCAGGAGAACGTGACTGTCTTCGCCACTCAGGCTTGAGTAAGTCAAACTCTGGACCTCTGTTTTTTGTTTTTGTTTGAGGCTTTTTTTTGTGTAAAAGTGAAGGAGAGGAGAAGGGAATTATCCATCTCACCACTGGAAAGTGTTTTGAAATCTTTGAATGAATAATACTATGTGGGCAGCATTGAACCTCGGTTTGGACTGCCAGACAAAAACACTGCACATCTCACACGACCTTTCAGGTTCTTCCAGCTGAACAAATGCTCACAGCTCTCCATCCATGGCCAGAAGCAATGACCTTTAGAGAGCTGAGCACTTTGCTTGGAAGGGCTTTTCCACAGGCATTTCCACATTGTCTGGACCCATCTGGCCAGCTAAGGCCATTATGGGAACAACTTATTCTTTACTAGCTGCTGGAGAAGACCAGAGCAGCTGAGAGAGTGCAATTACTGCTCAGGTTCCTGCCTTTAGTGACCACAAAAGATATTTTCTTATAGAATACCTGTAATCCCTAAATAGTTTCCATTTTGTGTTTACTGAGAAAACAGGAGATCAACTTTTTACTAGTTCATAGCCCTCTGAAGCTACTTTTTTGCAAAAATGTATATATCTTTTTATTTTAGATACCATTGCAAAAAATAGACAGAATAATGTAAAATGTATATACAGGGCTGTGATTGCTGTCCGGTTTGTTTAAATTAGAGAAACTATATTTTATAGTTGTACAAATAACTTCAAATTGTTTGGATTATGAAACTAAAGATAACATGGAAGATGTAAAAAGACACGACAAAAGAAAGAGTGATTAAAAAGTGCTTCTCAGTAGTCTTCCATTTGCCTTAAAAACAGAACTTGCTACCAGTTATATAAAATAGTGTCAGGCTTTATGCCTAGAGAGCTTCTGGAATCTTTCTGTTTGCTCCTATTCTTAATTTTTCTTGTAATGTTTTAAGATTACTTTTTGTAGAAGAGTTTATTTATTAAACACATTCTAGCAGCTTTTACCCCTATGTAGAAACTGAGTGCCAGTAAGTCAAAATGTTTACTAATTTTTCTATTTGCCTGGATTTTCTATAAAGTAATTACAATCCAGTTGCACAATACTTATAGAAACTTGCCATTGAGCTGTGTGATTGTTTGCTTCAGCCCTATGGTCTTGTTGCTTTCCTAATTCGGATTACTCTAGTTCAAAAAAATGTAAAAGGCCCTCAAGGATGAGCTCCAGCATGAAGACTGGAGGTGTCTTCTGAGTGGTGTCAAAAGTGACAGTGAACTCCAAAATGAACTTGGAAAGTTGCCACTTCACCAGATAAAGAACCAGTCCAGCAACTGGTATGTGTCATGAAATAATTAATGGAATGGAGTGAAGGAAGTCCTTGGTACAGGCTTTTGGAAGGTATGTTTCTCTCTGTCTTCTTACCCCAGTGTAATAACTTTCCTCCTGTTACTACACATGCTGCCAGGGCACACTACCCACCATCCCATGCTGTCCAGAAGATACCTACTGCAGTCGATCAACTGGATACCAATCAAACAGAAAGGGAAAGAGATGCCTGAATGCTACAATACAAAAGGAGCACTGAAATGCAGTCAGTAACCCTAAAAGTCGATTCCAGCGGGTGACCTAGCCTTCCTGGCATAGGCAGTGCTAAACTCAGTAATTCCAGATTTTTCAGTTTCTTTTTCTGTTACAAGGACCTGATTTCCTTGTTCATTTTAGTAGTTCCCCTCCAACCATATGTATTTCAATTTGTCTTAGGATGACTGCAATTGTTGGCAATTTTCTATATAAGGTCCCAACAGCGGCTTGTACATGGCATTAGTACTTAGCCACTTCTATTGGAAACATGGGAACTGATATGTCCCTATGAGTGCATTTTTTTTCCTAATGTCTTTTACTATTGCATCATCAACTAACTTCTCTCTTCCATTGCCAACCTATAGCAGGAGTCTGTGTTACATCAGACACAACCTTGCACTTGTATGAATTTATTCAGGTCTGTCTGCATGACAGCATTCATTTCCTGCTTCTCAGACCTGAGCTCTTCTCATTCTGTATCATTTATCAGCCCATTCTATTTTGTGTGCCAAAATGATTAATGAAAATATGAAGCAAGATCAGTCCTGAGACTAAGCTTTGAGAGGCACATATGGCAGCTATTCATTGGTACTTTTCCTTGCAGCAGGATCCTTTGCCATCACCCTTCCAGCCAGCTCACTATCTATTTCAGAATTCATCTGCTATCTCCATGTTCTTCATCTTAACTAATTGTTTTCATGTGATATAATGTCAACTGCATTTTGAAAACCAGATAAATGAGCTCTACTACAATTCTTTTGTTAAAAATATTTTTTTGTTTAAAGCAAACCTATTACATTGTCAAGGAAGGATATTGTGTTATTTCAGCATGATCCATCTTTAGTAAACCTGTTTTGCACTTCATGCTGCCTTCAGTGGGAACAGCAAATGCAAAGCGAAAAATTGAAGCTTTGTTCCTTTGGAAAATATTAGATCTTTATTGTTGCTATTATTATTATAATATACTGCATTTATTATATTTTTTACTCTCAAATTTCATAACTGAAGAATTTCAATCCAATGATCCAGCTGATTGCACTCCCTCACACTTTGTTCTGCTCTTGACCTGTTATCCCAGGAAAATACATTAAGAAAAAGTGCAATGAAATAGTTTGCAAATATTAGATGGATTAGTACTCCCAGAGCTTCCAAATCTTGATTTGTAGTGTCAGAAACAGTTAAAGATCAATAATAATCACATTTCCAATCAGTTTGTATTTGCTTTGCCACAATGAGTTACATGAGGAAGGAAAGCCTATAACAGACAACCAACATTATTTTACCCATCAGAGTATTTTTACCATGCCTGTTGGACCTCTAAGGTAATTTCCACCCTCCTCAGGCTCACACACATCCAGAGCCTTCCTCCTAGGTGAAGACAACACAAGAAACTTCCATAGGACCTGCAGGCAGTGCTGGCCCATGCGCAGCAGAGCTCGCTTTGTCCATGCAGCGCCCTTCCAGCCCTGCATCGCTCCCACATCGCTTGGGTGAGCAAGAGGCACAGGATGCTGTGACCCAGCCTTGCAGCACCACCATGTTCCTAACTTGCATTCCCATGGGGAAATAATGGAATTCGCAAATCGGAAAAGAAGGGAGCAAAGAGAGAGTCTATGATGTATGAGCTGAAATGAACTAACGTTTCAGACTGACCCTTACAGGAAGATTTGTCTCTCTCTCTCTACCACTAACTGGAAGATTAATGTGGTGAGTATGCACAACTGCTAACTGCCTGTGTATGCCAGTGCAAGAATTAATAAATGTTTTACAGTCATTCAGTCACAATAAGGAAATTACAATCAATTGGCATTTTTGAAACAGAAATTAATTGTACAATTCAATGAGATGACACTGATAAGTGACTGCTTCAGGCACTCAACGACTCATCTCTATTTATAGCTATATAGCTGAGGACAGAAGAAAAGGAAGTGGGTGGGAGAGAAAATAAATCCCCAAAGAATCATTATTAATTGCTTCTTAGTGTACTGACTCACCATATTCTTTACCAGAAGACAGCTTTCGACAGTTTTATTTTTTAGGATTCTTCTCATGTAATTCTGGAAATCTACACTGCACCTCTGAGCTAGCCACGCTGCCTTGCCTTGGTGGCCAGCAGAGAGAAACTGCTGGGACCTGAGAGCTGGCCTGTTTCTGATGCCTGCTTTAGGGTGAGGCGGATTGCACCCTAGACTACCAAGGCAGCCCAGGGTAATTAGCTCAGATTTAGCTCTGACCTACTTTAGATGTTTACATCTAAATGACTCACACCCAGTACCTTTTGTTGCCTTAATTTCCAATTAAAAAGTGACTATCTCACATGATCAAAGCCAATTTTTCTGTCAGTCCTCCCAAAGTGAGAGGTATGCCATAATGACTGACAAGATATAAGAAGTCATGAGTGCAAGAGAACTAAAAGTGCCTTTGTATAGACAGGTGCTGCAATGAACATAAGACAGCTCAGGTTGACAAATTCAGTTCACCTCACTCAAGAATCTGTAAACATTGATATTGGCCCAAACTTCATCTGACTCTCACTGGCAGTGAAGTCTTGGAAAGGCATAAATGTGTTACTGGAAATCTCTTAGGAAGCATTTCAGTACTTCTGATTCAATCCCTAACCAGGAAGTTTAGAAGGAACAGAAAAAAAAAAAAAAAAAGATGTTTTTAAATCCATTAAAGCATCCGCAACACCAGCTCTGATGCTGCTGAACAGAAGTGAACTCAGTGTGTCTCTGGAGCAAGGAAGCAGGCATGGTTTACCTGGGCACACACACATGCACGAGAAAAGGAAGAGGGATAGCGTGGATGCTGTGAAAGAGGTTGTATTGCTGTCCCACTTGTAAATGCAGTAGTTTTTTTTACACTGTGACAGAAGATGAGTAAACTGATACAAGAGCACCAGAATTTTCTCCCCTTGCTTTTCTTTCCCTTTGGCCTGTTGGGGGTCAAACTCAGAAATGCTCATAGTATTCCATGATCCACCTCACGCCCGCTGACAACTCAAGCCAGTGCAGACAGTACTGAAGTGCAGGAGGCCAGGACTACCCTGCAAGGCCAGTACCACAGCTGTGACCAGAGATGCTTCATGGAAAGCTTCAGCCACTGCAGCAGCAGGGGAGAGCAGGAAGAGGACACCAACAAGCTGCTTATGAAGGATGTCTTGTGGGTTGCTGTGCTCAGGGCAGCACCATTTTGGGGCTCACAGAATAACTGGCAGGTGGAGCGGAAGGACTGTGCTGCTGACCACAAGTCAATGCGGCTGCAGAAAAAAAGCCTCTTTCTGACAATCAGCACAGAGGTCACTCCTAGTAACAGAACACATTTTATAATAATAATGATACACTAAATTTGCAGGGATTGAATCACAAAGTCTCCAGCAGCAGGAATGACACATGCACTTAGCATGCTTTGGGGGATGGAGAGGATGGAAAGGTGTCTAGAGTATTTCTTGAATTCACTTCTCACCTTGTGTGTCTATGATTTTAACAAAACCAGTCTTCATTTTGTTTCTATGCTCACATAAATATTATCTGCACAAGAAGGTAAACAATGGTAAAAAAGCGGAATCTGGAAGCAGGTCAGGTTTTGAGGAGTGGCTGCTTTCTGAAGATGTGCATGTGCACACAGTCCTGCAGTTTACAGCCTACAAGTGTAAGATCACACCAGACATGAAGAGTGTAACTTCCTATGTCAGAGCAAAGAGCAAGCCAGTTATGTCTTCTAATGCTAGAAATATAGTACAATGCTTCCCATGCCTTAAACTGCAATTTCTGTGTGCATCTATATAATGCCTTCCATAAAACTGTGTTTTTCCATTATTGTTGGGAATTGTGAGTGTTGATAGTGTCCCATTCCTCTTGCCTTGTTGGTAATTCCCTATCTATAGCTTTTTCACTCACAATCGGGCTTATACTAGGAAATGTTCCCCAGAAAGAGTTCACTGCTGAACCTGTGTGTTTTGCCTAATAAAATGCTGAGGTGTGAAAAGTCCATCACAGGACAACACTATGATGAAATAGGATGGACTATATTCTCCCAGCCCTCTTGGACAACAGTAGGTAATGTACCTCCTAACAACTTCTGAAACCTGTAACCTTAGGTAAGGCAGTGATTGCACAGGGAGACAAATGAATGAGGGTTGCACCCAGTTTTCACAGGGCTCTATAACAGTTTTTATTGTTAAGGGATTCTGTAGTGCTCTAAAGTAATTTTGAAAAAATTGAGCCTATGAGGGAGGGCACTGCAGAAGGGGACTGACTGGAAATCAGACCAGGATAAAAAAGAAAAAAAGGAGAACAGTGGGGTTAGTCTTCCATCAGGACCCTTGACAACAAATGTGGGTTGGCAGCCACAAACCTGTGTCCAGCTCCTCATGCTGTGTAGGTAGCTGACAGTGCAACATGACCTTCCTCAGTAGTTGCTTTAGCAACCCCTTTGTGTACATCTTTATTCCTTCATGAGACACCTCGAACCCTCCTATTCTCTCCCAGGCAGAGGAAATCCAGACATCTGCATGGCTCCAGGCACAAACTACAGCACAGCATTGCTACTACTTTGATCTTGCCCTGTGTCCCCTTGCAGTGTGGCCTCCACCTCCTTTATGTGCAGGGAGGGTGATGGAGAGCGGAAGAGGCACTGTGCAGTGCCACTGCTCCTGGGGGTGGTGGGGAGTATCCAGAGGGACCCCAAGCTCAAAGGGCTGCCACCAGTGAGCAGCTTCCTCAGCTGCAGAAAAGCCCTTCTCCTGGTCATCACCAAATGTCACTGCACACTCTGAGAAAGAAGGAATGCGAGAGATGTGGCTTGGCACACTTAAACATGCCCAGAGGACAGGCACTGCCTGGCTATGGCTGAGATCAGGATTGTGATTTGTCTGGACTAAGAATGAAATTGCCATACAACGACACTGTCCTGGACTGACCACCTACTTATGAAAATTATTTAATGCAAACAATGCTGTTCCTTAGAAAAGAGCAAATGTTCTTTCTTCTCTCTGCTGCACCTGGAGCTCTGTTCCTTACACAATGCAGAAGAAAAATAGTTGGCTGTTTTTCAGATTTACAATGACCTGACACAAGATGCATTTATTCAAGATGCACTGCTAAGAGGAATCAGCCTTGCTCCGGAGAGCTCATGAAGCTACACCTCTTTGCAGTTGCTGAGGGTCCAGCAGGCACTGCCAAGCACTTCTGTGTACAGTACAAAATAGTCACTTCTCTACAGGAGACACCATGAAAACTTGCAAAACCATTTTCATCAACAGGAGGAAAAAGCACTGTTGACAGAATATGCTGCATACTTAACAAGGTCAGACAGGACTTTTGGTACCATTTTAACCTCTACTAAGCTACTACAAGAGTGTGCAATGTGTTATTAGGTGCTGGCCTGTAGAAATCTGACGTTATTGTAAACAACAGAAAAGATCTGGGAGAGAAGAAAGTGAAGTATTTTAATATTAACTACAATTAAGACTCAGAAAATTCCTGTTAACTCTTACATGTAGTGATGGTACTAGTCAATGTTAGGGTCTATTTTTCACTTTTGAAGACAGGTGTTTTTATTAACACAGGTGTATGCAGTAATAAATAACTGCTTAAAAGCATTCATAAACTAGCAGAAATATACCTTGAAGTTTGTAGAGTCTATAAAAAGGTATTAGCCCACTGCATTTATTTTTAATTTATTTTTTCTTCATTAAGGTATCAGTCTAGTGTGCAAAAATAAAATACAGTGTATAGTTTTGATTATAAAGTAGTCATTTCCCCCATTACCATATATAAACACTTAAATACCATATAGGTATTTAAATTTGTTTTATCCTGAATATACTTTCCTTAGTATTACATACCTCACCCACAGTCTAATCCTAGAAAAAATATTTGTTGTAAAAGATATTTGCTGAAAGGTTTTTGTTTCACGGCTTGCTTGGTAGCAGGTGAACAGCAATCAATATCTGCTGGAACAAAGGCAGAGGACCTGTACCTCAGCATCTGCCACATCTGATGACAGCCTGGCTGAGAGAAAGGGCACATCCTCATGGCTCAGAGTTTCCACTCTATGTCAAGCTCCTCATAATAAAATCCTTAGAATCCACCTGCTAAAGCCTTTGGTCTGAGAAGCATGCTTATAAAAGCCTCTGACTTTGAGGTCTGCTTTCTGCGACTAAATCATATTATTTCATCCTCTGAAGGAAAGCTGACATTAGTGGGACTTGGTGGGTGCATTAAAGGACAGAGTTTGACCCACTGGCTTAAGAAAAAAATAAAAGAGATAGGACTCGAAGGTTCAAATCCATATTACTGCTTGACAAACTGAAAGGAATGAAATAATTGCCTTGTGAAGAAAAATAAAAATTAGAACTTTTTGTCTGCAAGACCTATAAATCCACATCCATGAGCACATGCCTTATATTGAGGACTTACTTCATAATAGTCCAGTAGTCAATCAATCCCCCAGTACCTGGTAGCTTGGACAGGTCAGAAGAGATGCACCCTCACTCTCTCAAACTTTTTGTTAGAGATGGCAGAAGATCTTATTTGCAGCTGCTTAGAACTTTTACTTTTTAACCATCTTTAAGCACTGAAGAAAATAATGCTCTGTCTGACTCTGGCTGACTTTCTAGGAGAAAGTTGCAGCAAAAGTAATTCTCCTGGCTCCAAGAATGAGGTTAGGGGGGAGAAAAAAAATATTGTTTTGCCCATGTGGGCCCAGGCGGGACTAGTTCAGAAGGGGACTGGGAGGCTCAGCAATGCAAACTGCTCAAACTGCCAGCTCTACAACTTTAAAGCCCCAGCGTGTGAGAGCTTACTGGATAAAGAAGTCCTTCCCATGACTCCAGCTGCCGGCTGTATCACTTCTGACTAATGAGAGGCAGAAGCAGAAGAGGAAGAAGACAAGTGGCAGGAGACAGCAGCAAAGGTGCCATAGATAAATGGGGGGAAAGGATGAAAGGGGAGCGTTAGTCTGTAAGACACTTTCCCTGGCACAGGACCCAAGACCTGAGCCTCAACAGTCTGCTAGCAGCAAATACCTGCAAAACCACTGATAAAAACAGCATGGCAGTCCTTTCAGGAGATGGCTCAAACAGCGTGCTATTGCCATCGGTTGCTTCAAGTCATCCACTACCAGAGACATGGAGTTTTTATCTCTCCTGAGATGGTCCAGACAATGACTTGGACATTTTCAGCTTTGCAATTTTTAAAAAGATAATAAATTAAATTAAACTACTATTAAAAGAACACCAAGATTGCAAAGTCAAGCACAGAAAATATAGGAACTGCTAGACTCGAGTTGTGGACTCATTTTTCTGTGGGGCCCCCAACTCATTCAGAGCAAAGGATGGGCATTGCTCATAGCATGAAACCTAGTGAGTGGATGAGGGGTTGTGAAGGATTGCTTCATCCAGACACAGAAAATTTGTCCTGGGTCACACAAGGGGCTGCAGGATGGTTTCAGTCTATCGTTCTCATTTTCCATGTCAGGGTTGCCATGAATGACAAATGCTTTCTATTGCAAACGAAGTCACAAAAAGCTGCTTTTTTCATATATAAAATGCTGTCATAACATTAATGAGCATATAAAATGGTCCCCAAGTTCTTGTAGGGAGACATTTTCATGAGAGCGAAGGAGAGAGGTGGCAAGAAAACCTCCTAAATTTTCAGGAATGCAAATACATAGAGGCTGGAACAGGAGCAGCAAAAAGTATGTAGAGTTGTAGACCTAATGGGAAGCAAACAAACAGAACAATCATGCTGTTAAAGACTGTCGTGAGGAATATTTTCAAAGAGGCCAGATCAACCAAGTCATCCCTAGTCAAACCAAGCCAACTCTGGCACTGTTTTGTAGTGCCAAATGTTTGACCTTACAGGCACGTAGTTTAGAGATTGGCACGTTATACTTAGGTATGTGGAAATACCAGAGTAGGATACGGAACCCTTTACTCTCTCTTCAACCCCTATTTTTGAATTCAGATCAGGTTATAATGACTGAAAGCCAGTGAAACATTAATGATCTCCATCCAGTTTTTTGGTAGATGTACAGAAATCAGCTCCAGCTGAAATTGTTTTCTACCTAAGAGGTGAAGAGCAGTTGGGAACTGCAGACTGCTTTCACCTCCCATTTGAAAGACAGCTTTTTCTGATGAAAATCAAAAAGGTTTGGTAAGGGGAGAAAAAAAAAGCAGAGCTATTGGCTCTACTGTTTTGTAAAATAAACCACGTTTTCCAATGGTTTTCTTCCAGCATTGTTCTGAAGCTAATTCGATATTCTGTTATTGCAGAGGGAGTTCAAGAATCAGGATGAAATGCCAGTGAAGAGGCAAAATAAAGGAACGTAAATATCTTCTTTGTAAATATCCCCAAAGTCTAGACCCACACAAAAGCTGGAACTTACTGAGTCAGACAACCATATTGCTAAATTCAGACAGTCCAGACATTTTTCAGCTTCCTTATTGCACAGTTTATAAAGGAGAAAGCTTAAATTATTTCCCAAATGCAAGAATGTAACACGCAAAGTAATGAGGAGCCTTCTTCTAGAACCTGTTCCCAGCTTTCATATCTGGATCTGGAAAAACAGAGCATACAAAGGAGAGCAAATGCATGCAAACCAAACTTTAAAAAAAACCCAACCCTCACAAACCACATGCTGTATTTTCTTACTCTCCTTACCTTGCTTCTCTGATATAAATACTGTCAATATCCAGTCAGTATGTGTGCGCTTCCATTCCAATAAAAGAATATTTCAAAGAAAGCAGCCCTGGGTATTACAGGTACTCTCTTCACTAGTGTTATTTCTACAATTACTGTAGATTGTTATTATACATATATTATATGTATATATATAGTATGTATATGTATATACATACTATAACATAAAATAGTAATACAGTTACTACAACTGTAGTAGTTATCATTTTAGCATTGAAGTTTTCTAGGCTTAGAGTAATTTCATCAGGTCTCTAGAGCTTGACAAAGAAAAGGAGACATAATATCAGAAAGCTATCAATCACTTTTTTCTAACACTTTCACTAGAAAACACTAGTAAGGTGTGTTATTCCATTTTTTAATTGGGATTTTTCTGGAAAAAAAACAAAACTAAAACAACACCCCCACTAAAGCACTTAAAATGCTTTTCCAGAAAACTTTAATTTGTATGGTTTGGATTTTATCTGCAGCTGATGTTCTCTTTAATCAAAAATACTGAACAGAATCAAAGAAAAAAATGCTGATTTATATTTTATTGCTCGTGTTTTATCTTTCTCACTTGCATAAAAGACGTATTTTCTGCACTTTTAACAGATCTTAATTTGAATATGTTAACACAAACATTTGTATGCTTATTCTACATACCAATATTTTGTATAAGTATATAACAATGCATGCACATGTATGCATATATATAAATATGCAGATATACAGATTTCAATTATTTTTAAAAATACATCAAAGAAAATCACTATTGTTATCCACCAGCTGTGACCAGAACTGTCTCTTTAACATGCTGCATTTAATGAGACATTATGTTAGCATTTCTCGCTCGCTCTGTTTCTCTGAAAAAAAAAAAAAATCTATGTTAAAATCAGTAAGGGAATTATGTAAATAAAGTACCAACCCTGATGAAACAGCAATTATATATCTCAGCAGCTGCGTACGTCCGTTTATGATAGATGATTAACTAGCAAATTGTTTGCATATTTGTTTTATGGAGCATTTGGCAATTTAACTATTAGCTATGAAGGTTTAGCCAAAAGTCATTAAAATGCTTAGACTAGTATAGATCACAGCTGGTGCTGTTTTAGCAAACTTATAAAACACCAATATGTAAGAGCTACCTTAAAGTAAAGGAATACATCCAAGGCAGGGTGTGCATGCGATGTGCTAGTTATCATGTTGGGCACCTAACCCACCCATTCAGTGGTTAGCAGGGACTCAGAAGACCCAAGTTCTGGGTTCTTCTGTTTGAGGGTGATTTGATCCCTAACACCTATGCCACCAAAGCTGCCTTATCCTTTCATCCTTCTGATAATCTGTGAGGAGGGATCAGGTCAGAATACAGGCACAAATCTGAGAAAGCCTCTAGAGCTTCACAGGTAGATCTTGGCTATTGGAGACTCAGATTCCAGCTCCACTTTGATGGATATCTAACGTAAGAAGCACAGTTGCAAGCAGCACACTGGGACTGGGATCATTAGGATATAGAGTTCTTCTCTCTCTTTCACCTAGTGAATGTGCAATTTTTAGAAGGAAAGAAGGCCCCCACCAAAAAAGTGGGGTATCTCTTGCAATATGGGTTTAAATCTGCTCAGAAAGGAACCTGCATCTTGGTTTTCTGCAGTCTGGGTAAGCGCACTGACACCTGTGCTACGGGAAAGAAGAGCAGACAGACATCCTCTTCCAGGTGTGGCTGGTGTGGTTGAAGACGTCATCACCTTACCACTGACATCACCCAGAGATTACTTGTACTATCACTGAGCCAGTAGAATATAATTGTGAGTTGTCCCTTCTTGTGTCTAGTGTCAAATGAAGAGATTCAAGCTGTAAAAGCAGACTTAGCACTAAAATAGATGAGGGCTTTTGTATTTTTCCATCCACCACATGCTGTAGCAAGTAGCACCTGTCAACTCCAGCTTCCTGAAAAGCGCATGGGTTGCTCTGAAGGCAAGTACATTCAGGTTCTGGAAAACATCTATTAACTGAAGTAAGTATGGGTACTCATTTTGGGGTTTAAGGCTCTGTACTGGTTTCTGCTGGGATAGAGTTAATTGTCTTCCTAGTAGCTGGTATAGTGCTGTGTTTTGGATTTAGTATGAGAATAATGTTGATAACACACTGATGTTTTAGTGGTTGCTAGGTAGTGCTTACACTAGTCAAGGACTATTCCAGCTTCCCATGCTCTGCTGGGTGCACAAGAAGCTGGGAGGGGAGGGGGCACAGCCAGGACAGCTGACCCCAACTGGCCAAAGGGATATTCCATACCATGTGACATCATGCTCAGTATATTAACTGGGGGGAGATGTCCAGGGTGGGGGGACCGCTGCTCAGGAACAGGGTGGGCGTTGGTCAGCAGGTGGTGAACAATTGCATTGTGCATCACTTGTTTTGTATATTCGTTTATTTTTATTATTATTTTTTCTTCCTTTTCAGTCCTATTAAACTGTCTTTATCTTAACCCATGAATTTTACTTTTTTTTTCCCCGATTCTGTCCTCCATCCCACTGGAGTGGAGGGGTGAGTGAATGGCTGTGTGGCGTTCAGCTGTATGCCAGTTAAACCACAACAGACTCCTCTGAAAGCTTTGTATTTTTTATTCAGGGGGACAATAAATATTGCAGTTCTGCTATTATTGTACGTCATTATTAGCATGAGAACAGGTATTGTGTAAAAAGGGACAGTCTGGACCTTTATATTGTGACAGGCAGCACACAGCTGTATAACTCAAGGAAGTAGTTGTACTACATAAGACAGTTTGCATCAGTGAGTCCTGGCTCGTGCATTGTTAACTACGTGTCCCCGTGCTTTGTTGTAAGAGAGGAGTTGATGCTTCTCCATTGACTCTGCAGGCCTCTGTCTAATTCCTGACTCCTTCCCATGGGCCCACTTTCGTGGAGTCTCTTTCTCCAAGCACTACATTGCAAATACAGCCCTTGTTTCCAGACACTCTTGGCTCTGTAGCATGCATGAGCAGATGTAAGGACCAGAGGTTTCCCCCTGTCCCTCCCCTGCATGGCTTCCCTGTATCTGGGCAGAGTCAAACCCAGAGCAAACATTGATCTGCTGGTGCTGATACGCAGAGATCATACAGCTCTAGCTGTTATAGATACAAGGCTTACGTGCCGTTTAGTGGAGAAAGAAAAGCATCAGCGTAAGCTCACATGTAGCTGCAGCTGCACTGCTGTGCATATATATGTGTATACATGACAGCTGCACCCTGCCTGCTTCTCCCCGCTGTCCGTGCGTGTCTTTCCTCTGTCCTCCACCCTGCTCTCACAGACCCTCCTTCACCTCTTCCCACCCGAAAGGAGCTGTCTCATCTCAGACTCTGCAAGGATTAAACTCATAAATGTTATTTTGGAGGTTTGAGGCAAAACAGAAATGAGCTCATGCTCCCAAAACCATACGGGTTCACCAAGCTAACAGTAGTATGAGCCCATATCAGCTTAATATTGCTGTTAAACTAAGCAGAGGCATTTAAACAGTAAATTGCACCTGGGCAGATGTCCACTGGTTTTGTTGCCTTGAAATTCCAAATACAAAATACATTTTTCCTGTGTTCTTGTTAACTTGCTTCTTCAGCAGCCTCACTAGCGTCAGAGTTAACTTGGAAGATTCATGAGGAATTGGAGAAATACATTGTTTGCTCTATTTGTGAATCATGCTTTCCAGGAACAGAATTTCCTTCTGTTCCCTCCTCTCAAATTTCCTCTCAGCCTGTTGCTATGCTGGTGTTGTGTGTATTCACTTGGTTTACACCATAAGCTGCCTATGGCAAGGAGGTATTATTTGTACTCCTTTATAATGTAGTTTTGTCACTATGGACATAGCAACCCATGCAAATGATATTCATTATAGAAGGCTAACAGGATAGATGAGTAACTCATCAAGAGAGTCATTGGCTCCCCAGTGAGGTGGGGGCTATGCTTTGGAGACCGGCTATAATTTATCCCAGTGAACTTGATGATATATGGCTATTGTTGAGGAAATGGAGAAAACTTGAGCACAACACGCAGCCTGTGATGGGGCTTTAGATTTTTTCTATAGGTGAAAAGAATAATTTCCCTTTTTAACCTGCTGTGTGGCTTTCTGTAAGAGTCATCAGGTGAGATGTCTGTCTTGCAACAGAGTTGGGGGATTGGAAAGCACTGTGGGATGCCCTGCCACAACAGATTAATCTAAAATATCAGATGAACCAAGTTCAGCCTTTCCTACTTTCTCATTTTTCCTGATTCAGTGCACAAGACTATGGCGATTCCAGCAGGAAAAATACAGGACGAAAATCTGCTTGAAGAGTTGCCTTCCTAAATTAAGTGGGATAAAGAGGTGACCTGAATTTGTTTGCCTGTCTTTACATAAAGAACTCATGAAAACTTAAAAAGCAGGTTTTGACTGTAAACAGTGACTTTGCCTATTTGCCTTATTTGCCTATGCACCTTAAAAGACTTACCCTCCCTCCCTCCACCTCTGGATGACGGGGAGGCTTCCCAGAGAATACATGCAGGTACATTGCCTTCCTCAGGCTCTGAGCTTGCAGTGGCTTAAATAACAGTTTCTAGCCCCTCTGTCTGGAAAAGAACTCCAAAATATAAAAGCATAAAAGTGCTGCTGGTGCATGGAGATGTTGAGAGGCACTGCTGGTGTTGGGTATTCTGGGGCTCCTTCACTGGCTCCCCAGCAGGTACTGTTGGCACCACTGCTCTCTCCATCTCCAATCCATGAGTACAGTGCTGCTTTGTCAGATGCTACCATCACTGGCACCGAAGGTATCGTGAACTGTTTGTCTAAATTCAGGAGAGACCCTTAAAATCTTCTTGTTTCAAAATGGTATATTTTGATGCTTTTTATTTGCCTTCTGGGTTTGAGCTTCCAGAGTCATGCCAGTGACTGCAAGCATGAAGCCTACAATTTTTTTCCTAAAATGGGACCTCAGACTGCCATTAATAGCTTCTTTCCACAGATGAGGCTTTAAGAAAAATATCAAACATTTTAAGACTCATAATAAAATCTTGAGAATTGCCAACATTTTATGTCATTGGCTCCCTTGCTGTCCTCATCTTCTCCTGCCTCAAAAAACCAATTCATCCATGTCAGATAAGAGAGCCAGAACACATGATATCCATCCAAAATTGGAATGCAGAAACACATTTTGCAGCTCAGGCCAATCTCATCTCTCCCTCTTTAATAACAGCTCCATTTTAGAACATTTGGAGAGTAGAAAATTAAAAGTAAACAGCAATATTTTCTTCTGATTAAAAAATGCAACCAAGACTCCAAATATACTTTTATTTTGAAAGAGCTTCCTTTAATGCACTCTAAAACTTTAGAAATTACCCCATGGTAGAGTAAACTTTAGTCCTACTGAGTGAGGTGTAAGATATTGGATAAATCATTTTGATTTGACTTAAGAAATACAGTTGAGGTCTTTAGTTACTACCATAATAGAAATAGCAAATCATCTTGGTTTTGACAAGTTTGTTTTGATTTTTTTTAATTAAACATTATTTTTTCAATGAGAGATTAGTTTTAACCTGGAATTACAAAAAAATTTATTTGAAAGAAAGTATCTGAATTTTCTTTGAAAAATCAAAAATCTGAAAACTAAAAATAATTATTTAATTGACTACATTTTTATATTAAGTCTTTTAAGTGTTTCTGTTTGTGTGTGTGTATATGCATGAATTGATCCTGTTTGTCAGTTTATTCTGAAAAAAAGAAAAATAAAGTAATCCCTTTATTTATTGCTATGATGGGAATGCTGCAGAGCTGCAAGTGAAAATGAGAGTCCCACTGTAGCAGTCACTGTAAGAGAAAAGTCTGTTCCTGCTCCAAGACACATACAGACCTAGATGTCAGTTAGAGGAGAGAGAAATGAGTCAGGGTGATGAGGTCACATTAAAAAAACACAGTTTAGCAGAAAAACAGGAGTCTCAGCCTGCCACAAGAACTTTTTTCAGGATGATGTAATTTCTGTTAAATGGCTTGAATTTACGTTATTATCCAATACTGTACATACCCCAAAATATTGACATGTATGATATTACGTAATTTTCCCAGTGAGAAGAAATGTTCAAAAATAATTATGATACCTTAAAATACTGTGACTTGTAACAGTGCATACAACTGCTATGGTTTCCAAGATTTCAAACATCTGAAAGAATATTTGCAGACCTTTTTGGAAATAGTTGTCCTTGAGTATAGAAGACAGTCCCCTCTTTTTTACAATTAACTGAATATCATACATACCGCACCATATAACTTTGAAAGGATTGGGATCAACTTATTGTTTGACAAAGCTAAAGCAAGAATGGTAATCAATCCCTTGACAATGGAAATTTTAAATTTAAAATAAGCTTTAACAAAGCCTTTGAACCTTCAAACACTTTATCCTTAAGAAATTAATGGGTCCCTGAAGAAGTCTTATTTCCTTTTCTGTTTCAGTTATATATACTTCAATTACATTAATCAACAAAATAACTGATAGAGACCAACTTCCTGGAAAAAAATTCTTCCCGATGGGTCTTTGCCACTTCTCCCCTTTTTCTCCCCTTTTTTGATTTAAAACTGCTCAGGGTTCTACAGAAAAATTGTACTTTTTGGTTTTTAGCTCTGTTTATTCCAGTTTCGGTTTGCTGTCGTAGTAACACCTCCCTCCACACCTGACCTATTCCCCTCTCCAGCAATTTGTGTTGACTGCAGCAACACCTACGGATGAAAGTAGCCCTCTGTGAGAGGTTTCCTTCTGCTGAACCTGGAACAGCACTGAAGAGTCCTTCAAATGTATCTCTCTTTTAAAGGCAATTGGAACTTTATGGAACATTTTCTTTTTCCTCTTAGGAACAATTACCATTGTGGTGCCCAAGCTGCCATGCCAGCCTCTGCCTTTGGGCAAAAATGAATATTTTTTTCAAGTTGCACTACATCAAAACCTCCTAGAAGTGACCTTCCTTGTTACAGGTATAGATTGTGGCTGCCTTTATTGTGTCTACTCTTAAATCCTGTCATAGTTATAGTTTCAGTCTAGCTTGGCTTCTTCCAAACATGAAAAGCAAGTCTGCATGAACTGTTGACACTGTTTTCCCCTCTCAGTTCCTTTGCTCTCTTTAAAAACCAAGAGCCTAAAAATAAACGTCTCCTAGCTTCAGCCTTCTGTCTGGTATCTCCTTGCAGGGCTTTGTAAGGGGCTCATATCCACCATTGAGCATACTTTTGTCATTTCTGTGGTATTTAGTCAATCTTTCTGCTAGCATTACCTGGAAGCACCACTGCATAGAAACTTCATGCCTGTTAGCATTTGTATTACAAATGGGATACTTAGGGAGTTTATATAACTCAGAGGTAAGAATTTGCTTTTGGCTGAAAGTCATTAACTCTCAGCCAAAAAGCAGAGTTTTGTTTAATTTGACATAAATAAAACGGATGTGTTGTGGCAGTTCTATTTATACTGAGGTACGGGCTCTTGTATTTAGATCAGTGATACCATGTGAGGATTGCAGTGCTGGCAGAAAGTCCATGGCATTGGGTCAAAATTCTTGCAGCCTCTAACACAGAAGGGTGAGGAGGTAATTCTAATGCACAGTGAGACAGATACCGTATACCTCTCCCGTGATCCTCCATAGGATGCAAGAGGACCCAACAGTGATATGATGTGCCCAATGCAGTAAAGGGAAATTTGGCCTTTTCCTTGCCCACCATATAGAATTACCTCTTAGTTATTTGTAATTGCAGATAACTAGCTCATGAGGAGGACTGATCACTTGACAGTAAGGCATAGTATAGTCACTGAGCTTTAAATAACAGCTTCAGTCCTGACTTTCCTGGGTACTGTCGCCTTGAAGTCAGGGGAGGGTAGAGGGGAGAGAAAGAGAGGTATTCGTCCTGAACAGTTGTGTACAGTATGATTCTGACCATTTTCAAATGGTCCAATTTAACTGAATTTGATTTTTTTCATATTCAGATTTCTTATGTTGCTATGTTTCTGCTTTCCTCTGCAATAATCTTGCATAATTTGCTTTGTAAGTATGTTCAGGTGTTGATGTGTCTTTACTGAATTTGCCTTACATAATGCACCACGCGCATACATTTATTTTTTAAACCATCATGAAGACAACTGTTAATAAAGACCATTAAGTTAGTTCATTAAAATCAACAAAAAGTAACATTAACAGACTGGTTGTGAAATGACATATCTGGGTTTTTTTCCCAAGGAAATTGAAGAAACAGTTTTGTGGTTGAAAATAATTATGGATATGGGTGTGGTTTATACAACATGGATCTTTAATTGCTACATTAAAGGCACTGACTCCTTTCTGAGGTGCTATTATTTATAATAAACTTCTGCATGTCCAAATCTGGCTGCAGCCATCTTAAAAACTGTAGATAAGAGGTGTAAGACAAAGTCCTGAAATTCACACCACTTCCAAAGTGTAGCCATACTGAGATGACTGCTGATGACAATTCTCCCAAGTTCTTTTAAACTTCTGTAGCATTATAAAAACTAAAGCAAAATTCTTGGCCTCATTCTTCTGCCCTAGTATAAAATTTCTGACATTTTAGTGAGGAGCCCTGCTTGATTTATAAGTGGAAATCAGTGGCTATATGCTAAGAGTAACCGATTTCTGGTTTCTGTACCCATTTCTGGCTGTGGAAAATAAGCTACGAAGTAAACATATAAGGGAGAACTGCACAAGCAACATAAACCCTAGTGGCTGGAAGGTCAAGTGCTGGGAGGACCTAGGCTTGCCTGGTGACATTAAGTTACTGCCTGATGTTTTCCAGAAATCTATTGAAAGAAGCAGACAAAGCAGAAAAAAGCATTTGGCGAGCAGGATTCATAGCATTTGTGACAAAGAAACAGACTGAAACATCAGCATCGCCACAGACTGTACAAACATCAAGAAACAAGATCAGTTTATGTCTCTGGGCACAAAAGTGAGCAGAAACCTTCTGAAGGAGATGGTATCGAAGTTAGAAAGGTATCCACCAGTAATGAATTTCCCCAGCATATGACATACAAAGACACACAGCACCTGAATGAGACAGAGTCCTCAATCCATTGCAGTCAGACTGCATGGGGGAAGCTTTGGCGCAGCAGATATGCCAAAACATTCAATAGAAATCAGATGTCTTTGATAGCAAGATCATGAGTAAGAAAATGGGGCCCAAAACCCCTTTGGGAAGAGCCACCAGAAGGGAGAGCAGTGCAGGCTGTTCCTGTGCCGTGCCTTGCGACAGAGAGAAGATAACACAGGGTAGAAGACAGATCTTTGTGCCTGTGGCCCTGTCTGGATTTAAAAAAGAAGTAGTATAAACCTGTCTAGGAGGTGAATTATAGGCAATTCAAAAGCCCATAGTGCATTCACTCATCCCAGGCGCGACAGGATGATTTGCTAGACCTCGTCACAGACTCGAGACTAGATTCTGACCACTGCAGCTTCCTGGGACTTTGATGCAGTAATTTACAGGACAGATTTACAGGGCAGCCACAAGAGCAATTTAACTTCTTTTCTTTTCCTTCTGCTGCCTGACTGGCATTGCACACAGCTCTTCCACTTCTCCAGTTCAACTGAGGCTCAATCCATCACTGATTTATGGGTATATAAATCAAGAATGAGATCAGAGGCAGACCCTTTGTATAAAAGAAAAATCTGTTTTTATAGCTTGAGCAATAACAGTAATTATTAATAGATTTAACCCAAAACCTGATGTACAGAGTACAATAATACTGTGAAATACAGATTTTTGGATCTAAATTTTGTGGGCTACATTATCAAACCTAGCAGAGAAATAATAGTCTTAAGAGAAAGGACAATGGTGGTTTAACCTACTTTGACAGTTCCTCTATCCCAGTACAAAGCACTGGAATTGGTGAAATAATGTGATTTGATCTTCTGCTTTCTTCTCTGTAAAATATTTTCTTTTAAAAGGAACAAACTGTTTTCTCCTTCCTCCCTGCAAATCATCTGACTTTTCTGAAACTTATAGTTATGCCAGTGTGCATTTCCACCTCCTCCCATTTTTTCCGCTAGACTACCTACCTAGTTGTGGGGTTTTTTAAGTATTAAACCTGTGCATCAACCAGTTCTGAAAGACATGGCATTAGAAATACGAAAATATGGAGGCAAAAAGCATGGAGGGAAAAAATCAGAATTGCCCGGAGAAGCCAGGCCATATGATGTTAGGTACATAACTTACAGCCCAGAGTTCGCTACCCCTGTGTAGCTCACCCTACCCTTCCTTTGGCGTTTCTCACTTCACCTGCTGGCCTTCATGGCTCTCACCCTGCCTATGCCCTGCTGAGGGGACAAGGCATTCAGCTTGTGATGGTGGGGTTACATGTTACCTGCTGCAGAGATGAATGCTGCAGCAATACATTTCCTTCCAGGATTTCACCCAAGAAGTGTGTTTAATGTGTCTGCTGCCATAACCCAGGGAAATCTCGGTTGTTTCCTCTGCCTTTGGGGTACAGTTCCATCACCTTGACAGGTATTGTTTGCCTGCAGGAGTTAGTTAGGGTCTGAAAGTGAACCTGCTTTCCTGGGAATTCGGGCAGTTGAAGCCTAGCCGGAAGTTCATAGTTGTGTTGAAACATTGTCCCACAGCAGAAGAGAGGTTGCAGATGTTAAGGACTACATGAATGCTAGTTAACTAGGCATGAGAAGGGCCACACTAGAGCCCTGCCATGCCATCCTCTGTGCTTGGTAATTACTAGCACCTTTGTTGCCAAAAACCCCTCTCCAGATAACGCTTGGGCACAGTTTAGGGCTGTAAGAGGGGCATGATGAAAAAGGCCCTCCTGTTTGAGGGAAAACAGAGTTCAGGCGAGTAGACACAAGCAGCACTAAGTCACCAGGTCTCAGACCCAGCTGCTTGGCCCTCTTCCATTTCATTCACTAGTACAGATGTAGTCAAAACATTAGTAACAGAGGACTAGTATATGGAGAAAAAATAACAATTTTTTTATCCATGGGATTACTATAGGAGACTTCAGGACATATAACACTGTCAATGATAGTGCATCATTTATCTCTTCTTTGCATTTTCTTCTTTTTTATTTAAACATAGATGCAAGTTCAAAACTAAGTAATGAGATACTAGTCATCAAATAATATGCTGCAACTAGCCACGTTTGTGGTCGTGCTGTAGCCCAGTAACAAAGTGCTTCAGCTCAAACCACCAAGGTGGCGAGGGCATCACGTGGTCATCTGCCACCCTTCAGGTCACCAGCGCTTGCTCATGGGATCTCATGGGACCTTGACATCTTTCAACTCTCCCTTCTGTTCCAAATTTCACCCTAGAGAGAGTATGTAGGTCAGCTGTTTACAACACATCTCATACAGCAAAATGACTGAAAAAACTGGGGCTTGTGGCTCTCAGTGGCTCTTGGCTGGTACTGAGACAGCTGTGAACAGGGACCCAAGGAGCATGGCATTTGCTCCGAACTGGATTGACTTTACCCCAGGTTAGGACTCTGATACTGCTGAATCCCAACAACAGTAACCTAAACAAAATATAGCCAGTATTTAGACACCAAATAACCCTGAAGGTGACTAAAGGAAGTCCACAACTTTATTTGACGATCAGCAGACTGATTTTGGGGACAGAAGAGCACAGCTCACATACTCTGCTTTCTGAGGAGAAAATCCACACTATTGCAAAAAAATTTCTACCACTGGTTTAAAAAAGTTACAGCACTGTTCTGGAAGGGCACACGTTATATAATTTTGCACAGCAGAAATACAGCTAAGTCAGCTTTAAATAGTAACCATTTCAAATAGTGTCTTCACAGACCATTTTCAGAGCGTTATTTTCACAGCAATAATGTCTGCATTCATAATTACAGTAGCAAGTTCAAGGCTTCTGAAGAACGAGGGTGAAAAGATAGAATAAAAGATTGCATGTGGGGAAATGAGATTAAGAGTTACTCAAGCACCGAAGCGATAATATATTCTTATGTTAATCTGAATAATTTCCTAGTTCCTATCTTAATATGTAGAATAGGGAATTCTGTGTCCCTAATGTACTGATTTGGTCAGAAAAATCACCCACACTGTTTTATACAAAACATTGAGACAGACAGAACCAATTTCCATTAGTGTTCACATTTTTTCCCCCAAAGCATCTACTTACCATTAATGTAACTGCTCTACATTGTCCTCTTATTGTCCTGGATATGAATAAATCATTAGTCTTATTTTATTAATGAGGCCTAGCTAACAATATTCCCAAACTGGCTGCGCTCTCATATCTTGCAGTATTATAGATAGGTGCATACTGTACTTTTATTCCTGTACCAGGAAAGTCTGGAAGCTGCAGTGAGGTGATTATGTATCGTTCATCGACAAACGAGACCTGTTCCAGGCAAAGCTGGAAGGAAAAAATCAAGTTCAGTTTCTAATTTATTTTTTCTTAAGCACTGGAAACTTTTTGCTGATTTCACAGGTTAGGCTTTGCATTTACAGTAGATAGCACCTTTTATGTTAAGTATTACAGTGAAAAGCCTTAAGCATCCTTGAGCACTAATAGGTGTTCCTGGACCCTGTTACAGAGAACCGATGTTGGAAGCTGCTGTAACTTGACACATGGGTATCAGCAGCAGTAGGAAGAGCTCTGCACGAGTGCTGGGAGCACCTATGGTTTCACATAGGTGAAGGGAGCATGGCAGGATCTTCCCATGCCCTCACTACTCCTTCTCCCATGCCAGGCATTTAAAGACTTTTGTGATGCACAGGGGCATGCAGATGTGCATAACCTCCTCCTGGCTGCAGAGCTGAGCAAAGGTGAACTTGCTCTGGCCCAGAAACTGCACAAATATACATATAACTAGGGCACAGTGCTGGACTTACCTGACTATATGAATCTGGAGCCAATGCTTTTTTTGGGCCAGAGACAGAGTAACTTGCATTTGCCCATACTCCCCCATGGAGACAGATCAAGGGTGCCTAATAAAAGGGTCAACTTTATCCTTTTTCAGGTTAGTCATAGCGATAATATGTAAGCAAAGGAATGCCAGGCATCGGTACTAAAATGCCACCTGGATTTGTCCTTTCAAATTATATTATTTCCTTCTCATGTTCACCACCACCCATGGCTGACCACCCTATGGGCCAATCCTACTAAACACGACATCGGTGCACACATCTCCTCGGGTAGCCCAGTCCCCACTCAGTCCCAGCATCTGTGCACACAACTAGAGTACAAAAAATGAGTCTGCTGGCAACACACAAAAGGAGTTAAATCACCTCCCTCAGCCGTGCTGCTCTGCAGAGCTAATACAAGCAAAGAGCAGGAAAATATTTCTGTCACTAAGTCACCAATATGGCAACAGGTACACCCAAGGAGCAAATGTGCTGAGCAAAACTGCAGGTTTTATACAGTATTATTGCAGGGCAGCCCTGTGCTTTATGGCATTTTTCTTCATTTTTGTCACTGGTTTGTTTAAGGTATCTCTTATGGTGCAGGCTGTGAGGGGAGACTGAAGGGAAGTGTATGAGAAAACAATTAGGAGAAGCAGCTAACATAAAGGGAGTGAGGGAAGGAAAGACATGGAAGGGAAGAGTAAAAGAAGAGAACTGTGGCGGGCAGAAGATTGAAACTGATGCAGAGAATACATTACTGGGAAAGCTGCTGCACAGACCACAAACCCCAACAAGTAGGCAATATAAAACTAGAATTTGAGTTAGACTTCAGATAAAATGGAAAGCCAGGAGTCATGTATTAACAGCTGTGCTGCTGTGCTTGCCTCTGAAGGTTCTCTGCTTGAACTCAGTAACAGGCATATCCTAAGATATTTATTTCTGGCCTTTGGCTTCTGAATTGATTTACCACAATCTCTACCCCACCTGACTGGGGATAGAGAGATTATCTTATAAACGGGACATATCATCACAGTTGCATAGATGAATTTCTCTCCAGCTATTACTCCCAGCTCTTTGCATATTTTTATGTCACTTGTTGACCTGCGAATAAAGAGCTTTCAGTATATATTTTCTGCTTTTTCACTATTTTTTGGAAAATTATCATTGCTGCTATTTACTCAAGCTAGGGTGATACACACTCACAGGGGATCTTTCCTGTCTATCTCACATTATGTACCTTATTCCCATAACAAGCAAATGGTCCCTCTTGCATTACTCATTCCAGAAATCCAGATACTCTCAAGAATGGTGCTATATAAATACCTAGCTAGATAAATCAGCAAGATATTTCTTTTCTCCATATTCTGATAGGAAGGAATCTGGTGAGTGTGCATTCCTCAGTAGTGTCTCTTTGGTTTTATAATAAAGTATCTTTTCGACCACTCCAGCAAGAGAAGACAAGAGTATCTGGTGCCAATGAACTCTTGTACTTGCTTAGAATACTAGAGTGCTATTGTTTTTAATATTTAAAGCTGCAATGCTGCCATGTAACTGGGGAAATAGCTTTTTGTGTTTAAATATTTCATGGCTTGTTGGAGTCCAAGTACATGAAGAATTTCTTTAGTATGTTAGAGCCCCACCCTGACTGCAAAGTTTTTTTGTTAACCCTTGAATGTGTTAAAATTGCTCTGTATTGCAGAAATTTATTAAGCGTGACTTGATTCATTCAGAAACCATGAAGGACTGGAAAGTAAAATTTTTTTCTTTTTACTTTTGCAGAGACCTATGTTAATCTTCTTAATATGCCTTTCTATGTTGGAGAAAATCTTTTATTTGATATTGAAACTCTAGTTTAGTGTTTTATAATGATGGCTTTTAAAAATAAGTATTTCCTTATAAACCATTCCCTCATTGCGGACTTCCAGAACTAGTCAGTATCAGAAATAAAAGCTTCATTGTGGGTATTGGCTACTTATTAGTACTTCAGAGTTGCCCATATTGGTCTGAAGGGTACAGTCTTGGAGAAGAGCTACAGCTCACTTAGCTCCTGTGAGGTATATTCAGGGTGACTCTAGCTCCAGACACAAAAATGTAGTTGATCATTTCATTTCCATTCCATTTCTTTGGTGCTTGAATACACATTTCGTTTACCTTCTAGAACAGGATCGTGCATGTGATTCCCTAGGCGAAATTAACTCAGTGTCTTGTCTTCAGAAGAACCAACATTCAGAAGTTTCTTCTGATCTCAGCTGATCGGAGGTGAAGTTTGATATCTCCTGAGAGTGTGTTTGCACACTGATGGTTGTGATGGTGAGATCAGAACAAGACAGCTGTTGGAAAAATTAATTTCTTTTATTGGTGATGAAATAAACTGATTTGAATCAGTCCCCAAATCACTGCAATTTTCTGCATGTCCTCTTGGCCCTGCAATGATTTTTGTTCTAAATACAATAAATACTGTCCTCATCTGGGACATGGTTTTTGCCAGCTGCTTTGCACAGAGATCCAGAATCGTAAGCTTGTTGTGAAATTGGGGAAGAGGGGTAGTGAAGAGTAACACATTGGGAACATTGGGAATGGTGACAGTGCAGCAGGGCACACATAAATATTTCAGTGTAACAAACACAAATCCTTTGAAAGCTTGGGAAAAAATCAAACTGAGCTCCTCTGAATCAAATGAGCTTCTCTAAGTTACAGAAATATTTGCTTAGAATTCTAATGTTAATGAAGTATGTTAGGGGAAACCATAATTAACATGTTCAGAGATGAAAAAAAAATATACGGAGGATAATCATCGTGCTGACAAACACATTTGTTTGCTCTTTACATTAAAAGTTAATGATGTGTGCTGGCAAGCAGAATGAAGTACAGATGATGGTTTGAAAGCACCCATGCCAGATGTTCGCTCAACATTTGGACTAGTTTTATTTCCATGCTCCCTTATTCACATATCACTCCCAAACATTGTCTGCGAGGTTGGCCTCAGGGCTACTGTTGCAGGACGCATGTTTCCCTGGTGCTCAGCTCCTGCGTTGCTGCTGCTGCTGGCAGAGAGCAGCCTGCCACCAGCCACGCACCCGCCACTGGCTGCCCCCTTCAAATTGGAGCTTTGGGTATCTCAGTCCATGGTTTTAAGTAGACCTCGAAATTTGCAGGTGAAAAATAGATTCTGTACTTGCTCACCCAACCCAGCCCCTGAAGAGTATCATGGAGGGGATGTGGATGCTACAAGACTTTTGTGTATAATGTTGGCATCTCCCTGGCACTAGGACTTGCAGCCCTGAACTGAGTGCATTCACTGTCTCTACAACGTGAGGAGAGTGATGGGCATCTCACAGGGCAATTAATCGAAGGCAATATACCAAGGAGACACCCAAGGTCCAAAGAGAAAACAGAGAGGCAAAATCTGTGTACTTCCAGCTTTACTCTGTCCAATTTCTGGGCATATAATTTATTCTTTCCCTAAACATGGTGCAGATACCTGCTTTCAGTTAACAGCCATTGATTTAGCACACTAACCTAGAATGTGGGGAATCATGTTCAATTTTCTTTTCTGCCTGAAGGGATGTGAATCAAGATCTGCACAAGCAAGTGACTTGGCCATCATGTTAGTCTGGGATAAACATGTTGAAAATTGCTCTTGCTGCTCCACTGTGCATGGAGAAATTACAAATTATTTTGACCTGGAGTGGAAGTTACTCTCACGATGACTTTATATTCCAGTGCTTACAGAGGAGAGGAAAATCTGGAGTCAGCCATGTTCCAACAAATACTTGTAATGGAGTTAAAATACATTTAAATATGGATTGGAAGATGGAGAACTGGAATTCCTGTCTTTTTCATTCCAGAAGAATGCCCCAGTTGATAGACTTCAAAGTCAGGCTGTGCTCTCTTTAAGTTAAGCATCGCTGTGTTAATATGGCAATGATCCAGATGGATTTACAAATGGCAGCTGAATCTGCACAGCCCACATGGAGAACACAGGGCCTTGTGGACAAACTGGCTTCACCTCGCAGGAAAAGTGGCATCTAGCCCTGTAAGCAGAGAGCCCAGCACCCACTGTGGGGTGGATGTCTCGGATGCAGAAATGTCAGCAGGTTATTGGGTACACGAGTGTCTGCCATGGCACAGGTCCCCTGCACAGTAAGACACCCCAGTGCCTGTTACCACCAGGATTGTACTGTGGGATTTTATTGATAAAAGTGAAGCTACCAAATAAAAAGATGAGAGCGTGAAAAGTGCGAGAATGAGCGGGAGCTACTTCTGCGGGAGCTACTTCTGCGGAAGCTGAGAGGAGCAAGCATGAGGGGTTGTGGACCTGGGGCAGCGCTAAGCAACTAAATACCCAGGAAAGACAGGTTTAAGACCCATTCCTCTCTCCTGCCTGCCTGCTGCCTTTTGGGAGCTGCATGTGAGCCCAGCAGCACCAATGGCACAGGGGTGTGCACTGAGAGAGCATCCCGCAAGGGCATCACTGCCGAGTGCATCAGCTGCTCCTTGCTTTCACCACATTACAAAGTTCCCAAAGCAAAAGGCTGTGCCTCAAATTTCAGATGATCCCAGAAAAGTATGAGCCAAACATACACATCTGAGAGTAATATTTGGCCTGTTGTGCTTTGATCCTTCAGTGAATATTGAATTTTAACTATTAAAAATACATGAAAAGTATTCAGCAGCGATCAAACATCACCTTCACCATGAAAAATAAACCTTCCCCAGTTTTGTTGCTTTCTTGAAGTCATAAATATATCAGACTATGTGTTGAATTCCTCCCTGTAAAAGAGCTGGAATTTTGCTTTCTGCTAATAATCCTCTTCACTGTAGAGACTATAGAAGTCAGTATACTTTGGCCGAGGTTATCTGGAAGTCCAAGTCCAAAGGCATTAGTCATTATATAGAAATGGAAAGCATTATTAGTCTTTAGTTTAATTTTTCAAGTAAAATGACAAACTACAAAACAAGGGAGTAATGGCCTGTGGTTTAAAACTGGCATGGAGTGGCAAGTTACATACAAGCAAAAACTTAATGAAGCCATGAAGACTGAGTAAAAATTGACCAGTGCACACAGCAGATTTCCATTCCTGATCAGCCTATTTTGGTGATGGTACATGTCTGCATCTGCCAACATTATTTTTGATGAGTTCAGTTGCCACATGGAGTTTTTCCTGTGGAAAGTCTAAGGCTCATCACTGATTCACCTTGCAGGATGCAGTGTGTCCTGGGAAATTTCAGGTTCATATGTCCCCTCCTCCAATTTAACTTGTTTCGAAGGACCCAGCTGTGCTCTTGCCCATCAAAAAAAAAAAAAAAAAAAAAAGAAAGTAGGACTACCATGACTCCTTCATAGGCAAATTTAAGCTGGAAATTTGAAAAGCTGAGGCAGAAAGAATGGGTAGAAGATGTAGGGCACAAATTCATAATTATTTAACTTTTATTATTCATAGATAATTCACTGGAGGAATAACCTTTCCTGATTTGAAAGTATGGATTCATTTTAGCAGTCTCTAAGGAGCAGAAACTGACTAAATTAGAAACAAGAAAAAAATAGCCTGTGACATTTTTCCAGGGACATTTTGTCAAAATCCAAACAATTACACAGGCAAATGAAAGTCCATTTCTGATATCTTGATGACATAAATGCAAACAAAATTAAACCAATTTGTTCATATTTTTAAATATCCTATTCTAAGATGAAACAAATGTTGAAACTGGAATTGTACTGTGGGCAGAAGTTTCATTTTCTGAACAGCCATGTTAGAAACTATAAAGTGAAATTTAATATCTGTTTTTATTGAGACAGCCCCCAAGTAACACAATCCAAATAGACTCAGTGGTAGAGCTGGTCTGGAATTTTCTGATGAAACTTTTTTGATCTGAAAATAATAGCTACAACTAAGCTGAAGAGTTTTGTGGAAAGTAGTCAGCTGAGAAGAATTTGCAGTAAAATAAAGTCCAGGGTGCATCAGAAATTTGCCTGGCTTCTTGTCAAATTGTCTCATGGTTTGCTTGAAGGACAAACTTCAATATGTGGCTCGGCTTCTTCATCATGCAAAATCCTGGTATTCCTGGGCTTTCAGGGCTTTACTCCTACTGCAGTCCCATCATAAGGCTGCTTATGAGACAAAGGAAGTCCCCAAAAACTGCAGCTCCTGATAAGCCCATTGTGACTCTGCTTTGCATCAATGAGGACATCCAGGGCACATAGGAAAAGTATGGATGCTTCTCCTCTGAGCCCTCATCTTAGTGGGGTGACTGTCAGTTTGTCCTGAGCTGGGGGTCTTTAATTGCTGGAATACCTACTTCATTGCTTGCTCTCTGGCTTACCCCAGCTCCCAAAGGACTCCATTAGAGATCTGAGCAGTTGTTCTCTATTTTAGAAAAACAGAGAACTACTCACTTTTCCCCAAAACAACACATTTTTCTGAATGATCTTTACATCAAGATTTTCTACTTTTCCTGCTATACTGGAGGAAAGCCTTATTTGAAATGTGGGATTTACAATGAAATATAAATCCTGACTTTAAAACAACTTTACCTCATGGTCTCAGGGAAGAAATTAAAACCTATGGGAGGAAGCCTCACCCAGAGAAGTTGCTACCTATCTCACACTCTTCTAACCCAAGAGTTTCCATCTTCCAAGAACAAGAAATCAAGATTTTCTTCTTTGAACTGAGAGCTATAAATATCAGCTATTGCTAGCAGCCTAACAGAGAGGAATGACATCAGATCGCTCTTCCTCTACATATCTATTCATGTTAATAGAAGTAACATGAATATGTTTATAATTACATGCCTATGTTAATTATCTTGTAGATTTATTAAAGCTTTATGTTTTTATAAACATAGAGTCAAAGTTCATTATGAAGTCCACCAAACACTGTATGAATTACATCACAAAACTGACTCATCTCTATTGCAGGAAGTCAACTTTTAATTTTTCTTGCCTATAATAGCAGAGATTGCTGGAGAATTATAACAGCAAGCTCAGTGACTGTAATGTAACTGGATGCAGCTGTGTTTGTGACGGGGAACCTGCATGACCTGCAACACTTTAACTTAACCAGATTAGTCTTGCAATTAGTTTGAACCTGCCTTTTGCATTAGATTTCCTCTCCCCTTTCTCAGAATTATTGGGTAAACTAAAATGACTGTCTACTTATGCAAAAGCATTCATTAAAGCTGAAATAACCAAGCAGCATTTCTGAGATCAACCATAACAATACAGCACACACTTTTGTTCTCCACTAACAACAAAATTTACATCTTCCCCTTCATCCCACACAGACCGCCATGACTCCATTTGTAATTGACCATTGTTGCTGTTTGTTACACATAAAAATAAAGTATTCACTATAGAGAACTTTACTTTGGCTTGACCTAGGCTTGGGCAAAATCAGATTTACTGCTAAATGTACGTAGATGTGAAAAAATACACCAGCAAAGAAATTCTGTGACAGGCCTTCAAGCAAATGCTTGCGGATCATATTAGATTTACTTACAATTAAATCTGAAATTAGCATGTGGGTGGTAATTTATCTTGGGGGACAAAGACTGAAGCAGGCCTCTTACCACAACACCTGCCAGGAATATCTAGCCTAAAAATCACAGTTTTCCATCTGGAGGGAATAAAAAGGGGTGGGAAGCGGGCGGCAGGCCTAGACAGCCCACACAGACAGATCTTGGGTTCAGAGAGACCGAATAATATTGGCCGAAAATCCTGGAGCTAGGACTCTGTGGAGGTCCAAGCCTGCTGCTGGTGATGTTTGGGCAGAGTATAGGGAGGAGCTGAAGTCTTTCAGCAGATGTACTGGCACGCTTACCATAGCACTGCAGAATCGTGTCAAGGGGAAATTGTTTATCTCTGGCTTTCTGTCAGGGTTTTCAGTAGCTGAGACTTTCTGCTTGTGAAATATTTCCTTAGTACACAAATTGCCCTCTTGTGCTGCTCTTCTGAGCTTTCACATGGTTCACCCGGTATAGTCCAACAGACTCCACAAAAGTCCAGTAAATCAGATGCATGATGCCAGACAATGATTTGCCAAACATCATTGATATGAAAACTATCTCAATATGGTTACTGCTGTGGCGATCCAAAGCAGAAAGTAATCTTGTATTCATGAATACATGTATTCATCTGCTATACTTGTCTTTGATGGCTAGGCACCAATAATTTAGCAAGTGACATGTTCTGACATTCACTCCAGAAGTTCAGCCTGTCTCAATAGTACAGTAGCACCAGTAATATAAAGTACCCTGACTTTCTCTCTCTCTAGAGCAACATTATTTATGCATGACATGGAATAATGCCTAACAGGAGCAATGAAAGGAAGAAAAGTGCAACGAGCTAGTGTGTATATGATATGACCTTGTTAACATTTCACTGCAGCATAATCTTTTTGTACTTTCAAGCATGATAAGTTAATGCATGCCGCTGTGAGATGCATTGGAAATGACAGATAGACATGCATTTTAAAAACCTGGTTCAGCAACTGTCACTTTACTATTAAGCAAAACGTATAATGGACTGAAGAATGAAGACAGGAAACCTTATAGAAACAATAAATATACTTCCTTGTATTCCTCAGAGTATGTGCAAATACCCTGTAGCTTCCATTTGCAGAATTTGATGAGAATAATCTAAATGAGAAACATGTATTGTGACAAACAACTGAGAGTTTAATCTAGGAATCATGACCATTAGCATGAAAGACTGCCAATTACTGGTGAATTTGAGGACTTTGTACCGACATAGAAAACAACCAGACAGGGCTGCGAAAGCTGGTCTTGGATAAGATTATATAGCTCAAGCTTTGTGTATATTTAATGCAGGATCTCTCTTAAGAAAAAACCTGAAAAGAATGAATGGCATGTGAATAGGACACACATTTTTAAATGCCATCACTATATAAGCTTGCTTAGATTTAGGATTTTGAAACTGGCAAAGCATTTTCTTCACTGCTTACATGTCAGAGCAACTTGACTAAGTGGGAAATTGTGAGTTGTCAAGTGGATGGTTTATGACACAACACGGTATCAGCTGCTTGATCCATAATATAACACTGTCAGTTCAGGATAAAAAAACAAGAAAGGCAGATAAAACTTTCACATCAAATACCATACTGACAGAGAGCAACCCTGTTGCATTCGTTTGGGGTAAATCTGATGGAGGAGAATCCTCAGCGAAACTGCTTGGCTATTACATAGTAGAAGCAAGATCTAGATTTTTTTTGTGGGTTGACAAATACTGTCCCATGGAACAAGCAGTGCAGTCCTGACTCAGTTCTTGTCCTGCAATAATGCCTTTCACTTTCTCTCTCAACCAAAATGTACTAATTCAAAAGGTTTAAAGGATTTTTTTAATATTCAAACTATACCTCAGTTGTGTAGACTGTGTTTCCATTTGACTTCTGTGAAGACCATCCTGCTTGGTCGTAAGTTTGGAATAGTTTGAAAATCTGTTTGTTGCCTCGCTTCTACTCAACAGCAACTCTATTGCCACAAGCCCCAGTCATTCTGTCAATGAATTGTATGGTAAGTCCTTTGTGTGATGTTTTTTTCAGTCCTCTACTTAAGTTTCTCATGCACTCTGTAATATAAGAAACCATTGTTCCACTCTTTGAATCATTAGAACTGTTCTTGCTTGATCACATAAAACATATTCAGTCTTAGCTGAAGATCTGGTGAAGACCTAGATTTTTTTTTCCCAAATTTTATGGCCACTGGGTACTGGTGAAAGGAATTGGTATTGACATGGCATTTGAACAGAGCTGTAAGACTCCTAAAGTTTAAAAAGATGAACAGCTAACTTTCTAAATAAACTACAGTGGCCCTGAGGGGGACCTGGAGTTCTTATGTGTGCTAAGGATATGAAATACTTATTTTCAAAAAACAAATTTCCTTCATTCTTTTTTTGAAAATAGAAAATTCGAGGAGTAATTGAAATATATGTAGTAGTTACTTTTTTACTTTAATGATGAGGAATACAGCAATTAATCCTACATGTGCCTAGAAAATACATAAATATACTTAAAAATAGAATTAGAAATAAGACACTGCTGTAAAGAGAGGTTTGCTAGCCATAGAGGAAAAAGTAATCTTCCCTGACAGGTTCTCGATGAAATAGAAAGGAAAAAAAAAGAAACTGTAAAGCATCGACAGTGTTGTCTTGTAAACCAAAAGAAAGGTTATCCATACAGGTCTGAAAGAGTTGGTATCTAAAGCTGTAATACAGAAGAAATTCATATTTCTAGATGAAAAGCTTGAAAATGTACATGACATCCCCATACATGCATTCATGGTAATGTAGTACATGCAGTGAAGTATTAAATGTTAACAGTAAATTTGGCCCACAATGTATTGGAATTATAGTTGCCATAACATTGTAAAGTTTAGTTACAGAATAAATGCACTGGAAATAGCTAATAATTTCACTGGGAATACTATTCATTGTTGAAAGTGGTTTAAATCACTGTAATGAAACAGTAAATGCAGCATTAAAGTACATCAGTAATAACATCTTTTTAGACATTATTCCATCATTTTCTCTATTTTCATTCTAAAGCAAACAATTTCCTGTAATTTTTCTTTATTTTTTCTCAAGGTTCTAGTTTTTCCATCACAAGCCTTCCAAAAGCACTGAAGGAAGAACTAAGGAGGATCTTTTTCTAAAAGTTTTCAAACTCCTTTCCGGGACTATAAGTCATGGAAGAAAATTTGTTAAGAAGTCTGATGGGATAGACTGTTTTCACAGCAAACATCATATCTCTTTCAGGCCAGTCTTGGACAGAAAGAAAATAAGAAGGAAAGGAAAAAAAGAGGAAGAAGGCAAAGCACTGGCTCCAGATCATCTGGTGAACTGCACTTGCAAGGGTTGTCCTTCTGTCAGGAGATCAGAAATGAGGCAAACTTAAACTTCAGATCTGGATCTGAACCTTCCCCGTCTCTTTGGTATTCAGGTCAAGCTTTTCTTGTAGTTGCTTTACAGAGAAAGGGATCTGCTGTAAAATGTACGTCCCAGATGAAAAATTCCCAAACTCCATGCTGATGTCCTTCTGGGTTTGGCTTCCAGCTGCAAACCTGAGTCCACATCTGACCTTTAAAAGAATTTTGGATGGTCTTTTCTTTCTTCTTTTTTCTGTCTTTGGAGGGTGTGCCACTCCCCTTTACAACCACAGATTCAACCAGAGTAATTCAGCTGACGGTTTCTCTTACAGTGAGATGCATCTTTCATGCTACCGTGTTGGACATACTTAGTAACAACAAGGGGAAGGCTTGATTCTTTTTCAAATTTTCCTCAAGTAATCCCCAACCTTAATATAAGCTGAAGATTTTTCTAGCTCATTAATTATACTTATCCCAAGATCATTACCAAAGTCATCAAACCCTTTAATAAAGAATTTTCACAGAAATGGTGGCTTCCAAAAATGGCAGAGACATATTAAAAAGGTTAGAAAAAAGAAACAAGTATTTCAGCTCCATAAATATTGTCAAGTTTATTATTATTATTATTACTATTATTATTATTATTCCAGTGAAATCAGTATACTAAAGGAGAGGTAAATGTCAATAATTGTTTCCCACTGAGTGTTTTGTTTTAAGACTGTATATCATCAGCGATGGATAAAGCTCTAAAGGTTTGGACATGAGGTTGTTTGTATAAACAACTTGTAGTTCATACCTTTATCTGTTTTTTCCTGAGATTGAAACCAGACTAAAAGAGGAAACTTATCTCCCTGGGGAGACTGAGGGGTGTTTGTGCTTTTAGAATAGAGGGGCTTGGTTAAAAAATAAGACTGACATCTGAATGATCCCTGGGACTTGTTTCCACAAAATTAAAAACAGGATTCTTTTTCCATATTTTTATTTTGAGTAGTTCTGTGCCAAACCTGCCTTAATCATTTAAACTGAGCTAAGTTTTGATGGCATATGAGAGCCATCATGAGACATAAGTTCCTTTCAATTTATTCATCCCCTCCCAATCCTCTCCAAGTTCTCCTTTGCATCTAGTTCCCTTCAAAACAATCTTTGTCTTCAGCAGCATCTTCTTAACTCCAGCAATCCCCCTCTTGCCATCCTGGGAGTCTATTGCCACTTCATTTCTGCCTCTCCTCATTGACTTCCCTGCAGTATGATGCTGAGTCCCCAAAACTCAAGGGAGTTGGACTTAATTTTAGAAAGAGGTCAAAGTGGTCAATTTCAGATCCAGCTCCAAATCTGAAGTTTCCTGTGTCTTTGGTCTTTTGTGATACAGCTCTCCAGCTTTGGCACTCCCATACTTATTTCATACGTGCATTCCCCAGTGTGTGGGAGTGCTGTTGTTTGGGTCAGAGAACTGGAATTCTGGAGTCAGGAACTCACATTCTTCTAAATTACTCCCTTCATGGCCTTTATGACTAGCTGCTAACTTGTTTACTTAAATGACACTGACATAGGGTGTTTCTCTTTTTTTATGCCAACTTGACACACAGTTGACAATTTTTGGAAGCTCTGTTTATCTAATTTAGAAACCAATAGCACTTTGAAGTTATGAAAATTGGCACCAAATTTCTTATGTTGGCCCCTGTGAAACTGAAGCATGTTAATTCAACAGCAACTTTTGAAAAATAGATGTTAATACATCCAATTTATCCGTCATCTACCTAAACAAAAGGCATATTTACTAACCTCACAGGATGGGGTTTGGTCGCTTTTTCATGCAGACCCAGCTGCCTTCCCAACCTTCTTATCTTCCTGATGTCCAGATGCTCTATTCTTCCTATCACCAGGAGGGTTGTCAAAGGTCACAGCCTGTGGATCACTGAACTAGATTAGCTTTGCAAATTACTATGGTCCTAAACCCTCTCATCTTAGATAGCAGCAAAATGCTACTAACTTGGTTAACAAGTTTTTTACCAGTTTATTTTTATCACCAAAAGTGTTGTGCATCACAGAGCAGTTATCACTCCTTTTAGTGCACATACCATGTCCTCCAAATTTTGCAAAGCACTGCATGCTATTTTACAGTAGCTCAGGAGCTAGCCTGCATTAGATACAGCACATTCTCCACTTTTACTTGTTTTACTTAAGCAAAGAACTTCATCACAATGATTTTCCTTGCTTATAGGATGACCTATTGATTGAAACTGTCACTGTAGAGAAATACTAACAAACAAACATCCTCTCAGACAGTGTTGGAATTTGGCTCACAAAATGTACTGGAAAGGCAGAGATAAAATTTATATTCAAGGCAATTTCTGTGCTGCACATTGAGCCAAGCATCTGAGTTTTTCTTTCAGAAGTGCCCAGAGAAGTTATTGCCAAGTCTCACCATTAAACCAGGAGACATGAATTTTGGTCTTTAATTTTGTTTCTCTCATGGGTTTGCATTTTTTCCAAATCTAAATTACATTTTATTCTACATCTGCCTTCTTAAGAGATCAAAGTGTTCATACACTGTACAAATGTAGGTTTCCACACCCATTCATATTTTCTCAGTTTTAGAAGGCACATTACAACATGTGAAATCAGTTTTTTGCAGAGCCAGTAGTAAGAGGCACATACTTCTGCAGATTAATAATTCTCTTTACTGTAGATCTCATGAATTCTTCTCCTCCCTTTTCCTTCTTCCCTCATGATTTCAAAGTCCACCCAGTGATTTCAGTGATCAAGTCACATTTATACAATTATCTGCTTCAAAGACATTTTTAAGGAGAAAATTAAAAAACAAAATAAAAGACGAATTGGCAACACGAACAGTTTCCTCTTCACTTTAATCATTACCATAACTGTTAAAAAAAAAAAAAAAAATCCTTCTGATTTGAAGTGGAAAACATCTTTCCTAACTTGGTGGTATGCACCACCACTATTATCACCACCACAAAAAACAAGAGTAGGAACCAGAAGTGGTATATGAATCTAGATCAGTCAGCTCCACAAAAGAGGGTTCTTTTGAGAACACAGTTGGTTTGGGTTTCCTGTCCCTAACTTTAGTGTTCTGAAAGTTGTGTGTTTGCTCTGAATTAGTCATGTAGGCTTTCTCTGCAGGCAACAAAGAGAGAAAGGTATATCTCATTCTGAACAGAGGAGTATAGGTCACTCTCCAGAACTGGCTGGCTGTCTCCATAGGTTTCAGAGTGACCTACATGACTGGCTTGGAAGAGATGTCAACTTTTTGATGGTTAAATATAGGTGAGATGAATCCTAGTCTCCATGTTTTCATAATGATGGAGCTATATTATTACCATGTATGCAATGCACATCTATTTGTGTGTGTATATCACTATACACATACACATATAAATGCATATAGATAAATAATATATGTATATTTATATATATGATGAATTCCATACTGTAGATATATCAAAGTTGGGTGGATGAAATATAAACACACAGTTCAGAATGTTTTCCTGCAACTGAACTTTAAATTGATCTAAATTGCTGTGTCTCTTAAATTGAAAACAAACACGCATTTGTTTGCTCCTTGCAATTCAACCCAGTCTGGTCCAGTCAAAATTATTTACTACCAAAGGTCACCATGCCCATGTAATGATACAAACATGCCCAGAGAGCAATTTATAGCACAACAAGGCTAAAGCAGTGCTGCGGCCAAGGAGAAGCAGCAAGCCAATCCAGGAAGCAGGAATCACAAATGCTTGAGCCAGTGATGGTATCTGAGACCTTACATACAATTACCGGAGCAGTTCACAGCCTTTATCAGCATTTTGCTTTATAAACCAAAAAAACTTGAGTCAAAACAATGAAGCACCTATCTCCCTAGTTCTTTAAAGGAATGTAAGCAGAAACAAAGAAACCCATAAACTATAAGAATGTACAAATATTTCTAAACCTCCTCTGTATTCTTTTAAAGCTACCAATTCAAAAAAATGCTGAAAATGTTCAAATAAATGCATTAGTAATATATTGTACTATGAAACAATACCTGTATTATGATGCATTATTAAGCATATAGAGCACCTATGGAGTTGGCAGCCATGATCTGATATATGCATATGATACCATATGATATGATGATTGGCCCATCCAGGTGAGACACGGAGTATACAAAAACTTCAGGGCCCATCCAGCTAAAGCTGGAGCCTAAGCAGAGCCAATAGGACAATGTGCCATGCATTTGTTTTCCTGGAACCTCAACACAGATGGTAGCTCTAATTACAGGCTGCCGGCCTCAGCAATTCTCCTTCACGCTGTTTTTCTTTTGTTTTGTTTTCAAATGACATATTTCTTCTTTGGTACCATAAGGACAATAAAATAACAGTCTGAGGCTGCTGTTACTACAATTTCTAAGCAGCAAGCAAAATAATATATATGGGTGAAAAGGCTATTTCATTTTATTTTTTAAACATTTGGAAGCTTGTAAAATGTCATATATCCTACAAGCCTTTGTGGAAATTGTTGTTAAGTAATGAAGATAATGACCTTGCTTGGTCTCTGCTCGTGGAGCAGCATTTTTATTGCAGTGAACAGTATGATTGCACAGAGGTTGACGCTCCTCTTACAAATGAAACATATTGACATGTAGAAATGTATATGTACGATGTAATCATATCTTTGTTTTGTCTTCTTTTTTATGGAATTCTAGTAGTGCTTGGCAGTAGTAAATGAGTGAGTGGTTACCCCTACACTTTACAGATCCTGCCTTTTCAGACTTCCCTCAGGCTTTCCAGTGAAAGGCATAATGAGCAAGGTGGGCAATGCTCATCTTCCCATGGTAACACCCATCAGTGCACAGCTGGACCAAAAATGTTCAGTACAGTTGTGATGATTTGGAACTCCATTTTAGCAGATTTGCCTTTGAGTTTATTACACTTTGTCTACTTTAAGTTAAAAATATGGTAGAAAAACAAGCCATATTTTTTGCTCATTTGTACTTCAACACTGTATAGGACATGGATGACCAGGGATGAATGTTATAAAAAAAAATCAGCGTGGTCGTAATAACAATCTAGAAAAGTATACAGCAACTGTCTTCTTACAGAGTTAGTCATCCACTTCAGCTAACAAAACACTGATATAAAATACTGTGTTCCAGGGATGGCGTATTTTCTGGATCATTATTGCCATATAATGCTATATACTACTTAAAATTTTTTTAAAATGTGGGGAGCTGGAGTTGGAGAGAAATTCTGGCAGAAGCACAAGGATTTCTTAGATGGAGTCCACCCACTGAGATATTTGTGGAAGCAGCTGTAGGCAGAAGAATGACACAAGTGGGATCTGAAAATGATCTTCAGAATGAGTGAAACAACACGAGCACTCAACTCATTTCCACCTTTACACTGTACCAAAAAGAGAAGAAGTAACGCTGCACTATTTCCAGCTAGAAAGTGTGTTGTGAAATCCTCAGTACTCCTCATCAATCTATTTTGGAAGACATTTTTGGTATTAGGAGCATTGGTAAAATGATTAGAAAAGGCTTTTTTTCTTTTTCTCCTCAAGGTCACTTACCTGCTATTGTAGACAACCATAGCATCACACTTTATGAATACAGTTATCAAAAAGTTAGCTTTAAACTGTGGTTATAGACCCCAGTAACTTCCTAGAAGTCCAGCTGAGACTCTCACTCCTTTCAATGCTAGTTCTTTTTGTGTCCAACATGAATGTATTCACATCTGTTTTATATCCTTGCCCTTCAGAAGAAAGCTCCTTTTCCTTCTGGAGACATGCTTAGAGAAATAAACAGTATCTTCTCTAAGACTTGACTTTGCTACATAAAACTAGCAAAGTCCTGTTAACTTCTGTTATGTGATGGGTTCTCTGTTCTCTGGTTATCATCCTAGTCTTTGCTTTCACCTATTCCCATCTGAATACACCTTTCAGTGGTGGAGGTAATCAAGACCTCTCTAACAGTGCCCTGTGTAATCATGTTGATAGCTCTTTAACCACAAAACATACCATAAATCTGTAGTAACACTTTAAAAAAATTGGCCCAGGAGAAGCATGGAGACATGCAATATTCCTATTTGGTTGAAATCCAGACTCATTGGTCACTAAAGATTTAAACCTTATTCAATGGAAAAGTAACTTGCTCATTTTTCAGCCAAAGGACATGACTGACCTTCTCAGCGTGGAGCTAAGCATATCAGTTTCTTAATGATATTAAAGAGAGGAAAATTTCATAGGGGTGGGACATGTGGGAGTGATTGTTCCAGGCTGAGAAATTGCATATTAGCTTTAATAATAATGTGACAAATCCGTAATAAAAGCACAATTTATATTTGTATCTTTTGGGACCCTGAAGTCCAATGTCTCCTTCAGACAAAGAAAGAAGTCTGCATCCCTGGCCATCCTGTCCTCCTCAGACATGGGAGAAGCCCAGGATCCCTGCCAGTTCTGTCCTTCTCTCCCTTTCTGTTTTTATAAAACACTTTATGTACATAAATTTTTGCTTAACTTTTTATATTGTGTTATGATTTTTTTTTAATGTATAAAATACCTACCCTGGAGTTGGAAGAGAAAGCTGTGAGATGGTTTAATATTTATCCCCATTCAAATGTGACTGTCTGTTCTGGAGGATGCCAGGTGCTTCAAACACTGCCAAACATATGGCAGGGCTGCGGTGCAGCCGCCTTCGACGGGGAGCTGAGCTAATAGCCCCACATGCATTTCATTTAAAAATATGGACAACTATTCAATCAAAATGAATTTTGTCATCTTGGTCAGGACTGCATTCAATCTGTGTCGAGAGACATGAAAGGACACTCCGCTGCCCATATTTTATAACAATGACTCATTCAGCTGCTATAATCCCAGTCAGATACAGTACAATGCTATTCCTTGCCTGTTTCTTTTCTTTCAGCTGTAACTTTTCCTCTGCTACACACAAAACTCAGTGGTTGTCAAGAAGGTCTTGTTAGCACCTGCTTTAGGGGCTAGCTACTTATATCCAAGGCTTTGCACTTTCATACCATTTTTCCCTTCTAACTCTGACCCTTTTTCTCCAAGTATGAACATGTATCTCATCTTTCCCTTGCAGCTACAGGACAGGAAAGCAGCTATGGTTACAGATATGTATGATACAACCTTTTTGCCTGATTTGTCTGATGAAAAATATATAAGCAAGTAGAAAACATTATTATCCCAAAGCAATTCGTATACAAAAGCATAACAACCCTACTAACCCCAGCAGAGGCAGCAGATAACTTAGCTGCATTATTTTTTGTTTAAAAGGGATTTACCTTCTATCATGGTTTCCTAGACTGGTTCCAACACTCATTAAAAGAATTGGATCAAAAAAAGCCTTAGTGAAATCCTAGACCAACTGAACAGTGAACCTCCTCCAAAAAAAATCAGAAAAAATAATAATTGGGAGAAATAAGCATATAAATTAATCTGTGAGGCTCGTTAGAAAGATATGCTCTGTTTCAGAAACTAGACTAACATAGGTATTAAAGGCATGAGCCAATTTTAGATGTAATGATCAAATTGAATGAAAAGATTTTTTTGTCAAAAAAAAAATCATTAAATAATCAAATGTCCAGTGCCAGGTTGCAGTCATATCAGGATACACAATTTCCCCTAATTCAGCAGAAGGAAAAAAAAAAAAGGAAATAACAATTATGCGTAGCCTGCAAAGAAATTAATAAACTATTTAAAAAAAAAAAAAAATCTGTTACCCTCCTCTATTACTCCCTCTCCTCCCACCTGTGCTGGACAGGTGAGCTCCAGGTGTTAGATGCTGGGCTTAAAGTGGGATCACCCAGCCAAACACTGGGGACCCACCTCTCCCCACCCAGCAATGGTGGCTTTGCTGGTGACATCTCCCCTAACCCCAGCCCCCAGTGGGTCTGAACACGCTGTGACACCCACCCTCGCCACAGCCAGCCCAAATGTGCGGGGCAAAGCGATGGGGAGGCTCCAGCTGGGGGTCATGGAGGTGTGCAGAAGTCAGGTTTGGGTTTCTTTAAATGGCTCCACATTTGGTTCTTGTTGGGGTGGAAGGAGCCAAAGGAGGAGCTATGGGTAGATTATTTCGGCTAAATAATCAGCAGACTGAAGTAAGTGGCTAGACCACAGGTATTTGGAGAGAGTAACTGTAAACTTGGTGTATGCACTGACAAAAATAGCTTCTCAACAGCTGTAAGTTATTATGTAAACACTGGGCTCTTACATCCTTTATTAACGGTCACTGAGGAAACTGCTCAAATTTGGTTTTGTCTTATGCATAGCATTATAAAAAAATATCGAAAAAAATATTCCTCTATAGATTGTTAAAGCATTTCTAAAGACACAGCACATTATAAAAATCCAAGATAATTAAATTAGGCTAGAGATTATTAAAAGTTTAATTTTTTTCTGAATCTATAAACTGTATTAGGGACATCCAAAAGGAGGAAATATTTGTACCTACCTACATATGCACAGCTCTTACTTTCAATCAAAGCAAAACATTTGAATTAAAATTATTATGCTTATGGCCAATGAACGTGACTATTTCTTAACTTGTATGTGTGTGGCAGGGAAGATATTCTCCTGATTAGGGACTGAAGGTCACTCGTGCCAAGGTCAGCAAACATCTTGTTCTGATTCAAAGACAGGGAGAGACGTGCTTCTGAGCATCACATCCAACTGTGTTCATTGTGTGTGTGGATAGTAACAGCTGGATATTGTTTAACACGCATCCTTATGGGCGCAGGCTATCTCTTACCAGCTAAGCCGCTTCTGAAGTCCTCCAGTGTGAATGCATCTACATTTATAGAAGCAAATCACTAAATAAAACAGGTGACAGTCTATTTCCATGCAATTTAACCAGCCAGGTATGTGCTCCCACTTGGGAACATAACACGTTTCGAAAAAAAACTGAAGCAGGAAGGAAAATCCTGCTAAAGGTATGAAAGTTATACAGTGTCTGTCCTGTATAATGAGTGAAAGAGAGAAAGAACTCCTTCTGCTTAAGATTATAGCAAACAAAATGCCAAACAGACTCATAGGCTATGGAGCATATTTTCAAACTGATGAGCAGAGAGACAAGCTCAACTCCTGACCATCCAGGAGAGGCAAAGATCCTCATCAGCTGTAAAATGGAGCCTTACAGCTTTTTGAATAGGACTGCATGGTAGGCTAAGGAGGAGATCCTGGTATCAGAAGTTTGAACTTGTGATGAGTCCTTTCGTCCTTTGCCTCCAAAAGAAGGAGGTATTTGTTCATTGTGTTAATTTGTACCACAGCTATATGATCTATCGCCACAGATTTTTCTTGGCCTTTATAGAGACCTTTCATTTCCTTTCTTCCCACAAATGACTTCTGCGATTTTTTTTGGCTCCCATCTGAAGCACCAGAGATAGGTCTCAACTAGAGACATGACAGGCTACATTGGTGCTTCTATTGAAATATAATTCTCTTGGGTGCCTTCGAGGTGTACCCAGAAGGTTATACATACCACCTGCCAGTTCTGGGCTTTCAAAGAAATTTTCCCCAAAATCAGATCAGTGGGTATGATTGAGTGTTACCTGCCTTTCCCTGTAGGACAGAGTGTGTTGTAATTGTCATCATTAACTAACAACATAACTGCTAATGAAAACTGAAATCAGCAGTGAAACCCTTGATCTCCCCAGCTGTCTCTGCGATGTAAACCAGTGCGTTTGAGCCTTTTGCTATAGATCTGCAAGTTGTCACAGGGAGCCAGCAAGGTTTTTGTGGCTCCTTTGTGGCTGAACAACTATCAAATAGTCAAATGCAGTAACAGGGGGCTGGGCTTAGTGATCTAAATGGTCCTTTTCAATCCATGTTCATATAATAATTTTACTTTTTACATAGGCTGGGCAGCTATGCAAAAGAGAGAAAGGTGAGCAATGCCCCACAGTAAGGGCATCATGAAGTGGCAGATTTTCAGCACCCTCAATTTCCAGATGAATGGCCTGGTGGTTTTTCACTAAAAGCTGAGGTCATGAGCATGTGTGTAACACAACCAGGACAGACTTGCTGAATTACCAATAACAATCTTTTCTAAAAAAACACAGCTGCAGAATTCAGTGTCTGTTCTTGCTCTGATGCTGTAAAATTCCTATGCGTTTGTTTCAGAAAAGCTTCTATTTCAATATGTCTTAAATATCTTATTAAAAGAATTACTCTGCTATTATCATTTAATCCAGTGTGGTACGAACATGACATTTGACAGCCTATGGCTGAAAACTCCAGCTGCCTTTCTGGATTACGAGCATAAAGTTTTACAACTGTATGTGGCAAGCCAGTAGGGTCAGCAAAAAAGGAGCCTGAATTTTCTATGCAGATCAGTAAAGCTGCTGCTGAACTGTTATTCTTCCCCCTTAGTGGGAGTCTCAAGAGACCAAATGAGCTGAATTATCTTCTCTTCACTAGTGGACCTATCTCTCAGGGGAAAGGTCAAAAATAAGACATGGCAGGGAGTAGAGGAAAAGGGTTGAACGTGCTTTGAAGTCTTCAGCCTGGTGTGGTAGCCTAAAACGCAGGCGTGAGGGTCTGTTTGAAGGGCCATCTGGATTCCCACTCCAGAGAAATCCTCATGTGAAGCTTCTTCCCGGTGGGAAGACATTTTTTTGTGTTCAAGCTGAAGCAGGGTGAGGGTTGTGCTTGGCAGCAGATGATGGCTTCTTTGGAAATCAGTGATGAGAAGGAAGGCAGACAGGTATCAAAGAAACCGCTGGCCACTGCCCAGACGTTGCTGCCCTCCATACAAACAAGGATGTGCAGTGGTATGTCTTCTACCATTGAGGTCATGACACAGCCGGGTGCTCACAGCTTATCTGTGATAAGTCAGGAAAGAAACAAGAGTGAGAAAGCCACAGAACTATCTCACCTAGGGGGTGGAGAAGCAGATTCACAACACTTAACATTCATTTAACGTTTGTCAGCAATAGCTCTGGGCTTCAAAGACCCCAGGATAGAGTGCAGGGACCTCATTATGCTATGTAAACCCCAAACAAAGACACCATCACTATCCCAAAGTTTTACTGAGTAGTAATTTAATCTGAGTAATTTCATCCAAGCAATTTAAACTTTAATTTCAATAAATCAGACTAGTAAGATGTGAGTAATTTAGAAGGTACAGAACTAATTTTATTTTTGTATTCTGAAAAGGTGGAAGAGCATCCATTTAGGAAACAGACTTTGTGCATCTGACAATCAGGTATGGCTGAGAGATATGTCACAAAACTAGGAGCCGATTCAATTTCTGCTGATTTTATTCTTTATACTAATTTCATTTCATTATACCGATTTCATTTCATTATACCATTTGTCCATAGAATATATTAAACACTGTCCAAATAGTTAAAATTCTTTAGAAGTCTGAGTTAGAAAAATCACAGCTTGTGATGAAGACTGAAAAATATCAGATCAGGAAATATAACTCTCTCTCTCAACACTAAATAGCTTTTTTTCTGAAAAACAGCCAGCAAAGCCACCCTAAATGGCTTTAAAATCATATTGAGAAAGACAATTGCAACATATTAAAAAGGTTGTCACACTTGAAAAATCATTATTCTCCAAAAAGACCAACTTTTGTTCAGTCGCGATGAATAGTTTGGCTAAAAGACACCAAAAGGCACAGAAGTCCTGCTCCTTTTCCTTGGGTAATGCTTTCACAGAAAACAAATGGGTTGTTTCCTGGGGAAGACCAGGTGAAACATGAAAGTAAGAAGTAGATGGGGACAGTAAAGAAGCAACAGAAAAGGCAGCAAAGAGTGGATTTCAGCCACGAAGAGTACACTGTTAACAACCTGGCTTCCCAGAAATGGGGACGATGGGGTCCTTCAGACACCACCCTGTGCAATCAGGCATGGAGCTCAGGCTGGAGTGCAGGCTGCAGGGAGACACAAGTTCAGTTTTGAACAACAAAACAAACCCAACCACTCCAAGTTTGCTGTTTTCCTTCTCTTTCAACTTGCACTCTACATTTGTAAACATTTCTGTGTGGGGGAATTACTCTTCCTTTCTGAGCAAACCTATGCAGCTTCTTTACTTCCAAGCGTGACAGTCCCTCTGCCACTATCATCCTCCCTGCTAACAAAAGGGGAGAGGGAAAGGGGAGGAAAAATGTGATTTGCATTACAGTAGCTCCTTGAGCCCTCCATGAGGCAGGCGCCCCACTGTGCTTGGCTCAGGGTGGGGAACAGAGCTTGCCCAGCTGCTCTCTCGACACCCCGGGGTGCACAAAAGGTGCAAGCAGAAACGGCAGAGATGGGAAGCGCTGGTGGTGAGGAAGGGAAAAGGAACTCAATAGACTGGTCTGATAACTGGAGATTAATATTGCCACATGACCATAGTTTAGAAACAGTCTGCATCATTTTCATTTAAATGACAGATGGGCCAAAGCTGAGCCCTCCCGTCAGAGCATTGTCACCTGGCAGGTCAATGGCACAGCTGTGGATAAAACCCAGGGGTGTGATTCACACCCCTCCTTGTCTTCTTCTGCTGGATAAAAGGGCTGGAGAAATTTAAAAGGGCTTGAAAAACCTTCACTGTAGAAAGACAGGGCTCCTTGTGCAGGTGGCACAGGGAGAGCTGTGCACCAGCCCCAGAGGATCTCCTGAGACTCTCCAGTGCTGGAACTGTGCAGGGACCTCTTGGTGGGACAGTGTTTGGACACAAGAGCGTACAGAGATGCTAAACAGCCTGCAGGGCAATCCAGCAGGGACAAGATAAATCACACTGACCTGAAGCTGCATGTGAGCCTCTACAAACCCAAAAAAAGGAAAGAGTATTTAAGCCACTTCACCCTACCTGACTTCTGGGCTGAGCCTCTGCCTAAGTTAGCATGATTCAAATATTTCCTAGGTGTGAGTGTGTGGGTGTCAGTACTGAGCATTTAACTTCTGATACCATTTTCTGCTGAAGCAGCTGTTCCCATGTCTGCTGGGACAGAGGCAGGTATGAAGCCAGAATGTGCTATACGGGCTGCTGAGGCTGCCAAGGGCCAGGCAGCGCCCAAGCACTAACCTTCATTTTGTCCAGGAGGCTCCCTGAAGCCTTCTCATCTCACATGGAAAAATCCTTACTCACAGCACCTGCAACTGGGGATTTGTTTACAGAATAGCTTTCATTAAATTTTGATAAAAATTCACTGTTGGCAGCAACCACTTTTCTCATTACCAAGACTGCCTTTTCTAACATAAAATATGTCAATGGCAGCCAGTTAATTACAGCAGGCAGTCTAAGGCTAGGGATAAAGTGAGGAATGCAAAAGTGGCCATGGGAATTTAGGGGAGCAATATTAATTGAATTATCCTAATTGCAAGCAGAGGTGTGATCTCTGGAGTCTCGCTACCACAGAACCACAGAAGGGATGGGGAGAGGTGATCTGGTCCAGCTCCCAGCTCCAAAGCAAGGCTGCCAACGCTAACTCCTTCCTGGCAGATGCTTATCTCAGCAGTCCTTAGCAGGCTCGGTTACAGAGATCCTGCAGTTTGCCTCTGCAACTTTGTTCCTGTGCTCATCTACCTGATGGTGAGAAACAGTCACTTCAGTGCCTGGCAGCTTGAGAGTGTCCAAATCTGGCTTTGAGCTTAGGCAGACCTTTGAAAAACGTACTCCAGAGTTTTACCTTTTCCTTCTGAAAAACTGAAAACAAATAAACAATCTCCTCCCCAATAATGTGCGTTTAAAGGAAGATGAGCTTCACGTCCTTTTAACTGTTCCCCCAATTTTTTTCCTTCTGTCACTCTTTCCTGCCTCCTGTAATGAAGCAGGAGATGTGATACAAACAGCAAACCAAAAGCAAACACCAAGCACAGACCCTGACTGGTTGCTGTCTCTAACCACTTCTCTCAAACCTCTGCTTTCCCAGGAAGAGCAATTTTACACAGTGCCTTGTAAAACAAAGGAATATGAACCCCTCAGCAGTGAAATGGTCAACTTATCAGGGAGATGACAGTGGGAATGTAATTTCTATCAGTAACACTGATTGAACCTTTTCTGTTCATGAAGAATTTGATGGATTATGTGAGATCAAGGCAAGCAAATGTACACACCATTACATTAATCCAGTAAGATGTTCTTTGGCAGCTTATCCCTAAGTATCTCTGCAGGACTATTAGGGTGCTAGAAGTGTTGTCCAAGTCTACAAAACTCATGATGACAGTAAAATGGAGATATCTGAAACCGTTGAAGAACTGTTGCTTCAGTTGAGTGGAGCACATCACTGTCCAGGGACATGGCTGCTTTATACTTACCCTAATACTTCTACTGAGTGGAAATTAGATAGTCAGCATTGTGCTGAAAAATACTGGCTTTGCTGCTTAAGAAAAGTATATCTCCCTTCCAGGAAGGGATGCATGGCTACATTCACCGATCTCGAATCAGATGCAGAGGTATAAGGAGAGTGTAGATTTGACCGAGAGGGAGCCTGTAAGGCTCCTAACAAAACAAAATCAAACAAGAGAGGTTTCTGCCTTCTGCAGCCAGAAAGATGGAGCCTGCAGAAATTATAACAAGGCACTGCTGTGACTCACTGCATCAATAACCATTTCCCCTGTGTGCTGGTTTTGGCTGGGATACAGTTAATTTTCTTCATAGTAGCTAGTATGGGACTAAGTTTTGGATTTGTGCTGAAAACAGTGTTGATAACACAGGGATGTTTTAGTTACTGCTGAGCAGTGCTTACACAGAGTCAAGGCCTTTTCTGCCTCTCCCCCCACCCCACCAGCGAGTGGACTGGGGGTGCACAAGAAAATGGGAGGGGACACAACTGGGGCAGCTGACCCCAACTGACCGAAGGGATATCCCACACCATATGACGTCATGCTCAGCATATAAAGCTGGGGGAAGAATAAAGAAGGGGGGACGTTCAGAGTGATGGCATTTGTCTTCCCAAGTAACTGTTATGTGTGATGGAGCCCTGCTTCCCTGGAGATGGCTGAACACCTGCCTGCTGATGGGAAGTGGTGAATGAATTCCTTGTTTTACTTTGCTTGTGGGCACGGCTTTTGCTTTACCTATTAATCTGTCTTTATCTCAACCCACAAGTTTTCTCAGTTTTACTCTTCCAATTCTCTCCCCCGTCCCACTGTAGGGGAGTGAGCGAGCGGTTGTGTGGGACTTAGTTGCTGGCTGGGGTTAAGCCACAACACCCTGATATCTGATCTGCCTGCTTGATTTCCCTCTTGTCTCTTGTCTTATGTTTATTCTGTAAGAAATCTGGGAATGAAATCATCTTCTCTGTTTGGACAGGAGGCATCAAGCTCTGAGAGTGTTAACTGCTACCCTAGTATAAAATAATAGACAATAACAATCACAACATAATGACTGAATATTGGGAATGATGTCAGGGCATGCTGTTCCTTCTGGTAGCAACTGATGTTGTAGCAAAATTGGGTAATCATCATCTCCTGCTGAACGGAGCAGAAAAAGCTATGTCCTGTGTTTGTATCAGTTGGGGTGCTCTCCAGTGTATCTGTGAAGTCAGGCTTGCAGGCTCTTGAAATGTAATTTGGGAGATAACTGGATCAGTTCTTCCGAGCAGATGTAAAGCAATGAAGGCTCTGATGAGAGAAAAGGGGAGAAGGATTTGGTCACTGAAGAACATAAGTTCCAAATTAAACACAAGAAAAAATAAAGCTCAAAGAAGGGCTTTAGGAAGGAAGGGGGTAGAAAAGCAGAGATAAAGGAAAATAAAGAGATATTGTAGAAGAAGCATAGCTGTCAGTTGGAGTGCATGTTGTTGGGCATGGAAATGAGAGGACATGTCGTCATTCCATTTTCCGTGCACTGAATCTTTAAATGTAGATGAATCTCTTTCCCTGCCATGGGTGCAGCTCCGAGGCTGCTGCTGTCTTGTGTTTAAATGCAGATGCAGAATACTACCAGAGCAAGATGGTTTCCTCCTCTTTGCTGACCAGCAACTTCTTCTAATTTCTTTTTTTAATGTTCCCCTTCTACAAGAAATGAAAGCAACCCAGTCTGGAATATATAAGTAATATATTCTGTCACATAGGAAAATTCAGCCTTCTGGGAATTGCTGATAATATGACAGTGCTGTGCACTTACAGCCAACCAGTTAGAACCATCCCCAGTGCCAGATGGTACTGGGGTTGTTTTATTCACCGGGAAGACAGGACCACAGGATATGTGTACACCCATGCTGTAGTATAACATATACACACACAACTTTTTCCTGCCCCTATTTGGATTATCTCCATCACTACCCAACCTCAAAATCCTCAAAATCAAAACACACCATCAGTAGTCAATTCAGCACATCATGCCCTCAAGTGCAGTCAGGATGACTCAGAGTGCAGCTTTTCTTTTCCAGCTCTGTTTTGAGAGAGCCATAAATCAGTGGGGTCACAGTCTCAGCTTTTGTCTTGGGCTCCCCAAAATATTTCTGCCTATACATCACATGCCATAATGCAGAGTACACATACATGCCCCATCTCTCGCTGAAAGTCTCTTCCCTTTGCATAATTACATGCAAGTGGGGTCACTGTACCACAGACCTTTAACTAGCATTAAACCCCTCAAATTTCACTTGCAGTAGAAGATCCCAAGGGTTATTCTCATTCCACTGTGAATTTATTTAGAAGCTAGAATTCATGCATATGTCTTTTTCTAAACATGCAATAATAGCCAAAGTTCACACTTTCATCCATTAATCTCATATTGATGGAGACAGCACAAAACTCACAGGGCTGAATTCTAACCTGAGTTCAACTTGTGCACCTCAGTGCAGTTGAATGCATAGAGCTGGGCACTCACTTCAACTTATGCATGAGAAACAGAAAGGCTGTGTAAAATGCACTTGTGACTATGCAGGAATTACACATATGAAAAATTACAGTGCTTCAAGTCTATCCATCAAGAAAATAACAGCCTACGGAAACTGTAACTTGCATCCCTCCTCTTCCCCATCAGTGACGTGAATTGTTTTGAAAACATTAAGTCTGACCTCTCACTACATTGGCTCCCTATAGAGCTTCTCTTCAAATTCATGCTCCCATTAAATGGCCTAAAAAATTTGTGGAGACAAGGAATGTACTTGACTACTGAATTACTTTGGCATGAAGGGTCCCTCTGTAACAATAAATAATGTCTTTTATGCAAGACAGAGAGCTTTCCAGGAAGCAGAGCCAATGCTGTGGACATAATTTGAACTGCCCTGTGCATTTGACAAGGTCCTTAATCCACTTCCATTAGTAAAAAGAAAAAAGGAAAAAAATAAAATTAAGAAAAAGTAAAGCATAGCATCTCTAATCCTCCAGAAATGTCTATGTACATGAAGAGAAAGCAAAACTGAGAATGACATGAGTCATATTACTTTTTGTCCCCTCAGAAAGCATTCAAATGAAAGCATTCAGCTACAGTGGTGGGTAGCATATAAGAGTTTGAACAGAAGAAAAAAGAATATCTATTAGCAAATGACATACAAAATAAAAGGAAATATATGGCCTTTCAACCTCTAGGTCACCAGGTCAAATCCAGCTCACATGAGGAGTGATGGAGGTCATTGTCGTTTGAAGGCTTGGTGATCAATATGAAGTTGGCTTCTGAGCAATGAGCTACAACATCAGAACTGTTATTCCTTCCCAAGAAATGAAGGTACGACATTGTTTCTGTAATCCTTTGCTCATTTAAATTCCAGTAGCATTAATATTTGATAATTTCTTGTAAATGCATGTACATCTTGAATGCTGTGCTACATTGCATCTTATGCAGTATTATTGCTAAACAAAAGTGCAGTAAAAATGCATTTGGTTTTACACTATTTACAACTTCTTTTCATTGGTGCAAATAGCCATGCAGGATACAAACTAGTGGAAAATCAGACCATGCCTCAATCAATTGAAAGAATTCTGGTACATTTACCTTTAATTAAAAAAACTCTGGAGCGTACTTACAGTGGCACTAAAAATACCCAAAACATTTAGCAAAGGAGAATCAAATGTAAAAATTCAAGCAACTAACAGCATTCATGGTTATAGTTTCAGAGGGGTAGACAGTCAGTCCTTCAGACTTCCTCATTTTAAACATGACGTTAACATAAGGTGATTTTCTAAGTATCTCCAAAACGTGATTTGTTTCCCACCATGTTTTTAAAAATCAATAATATATTTTCAGCTACAAAAGGCTTTGCAGAAATTTACTGTGAACATTGAATAAAGATGGGTATTTCCATTTTTTATGAGATTTTTACAGTGTTGAATTTAAGCCAGTGGTGTGCAGGCTGTTGGTGACAAGTCAAATATTCACAACTATAAAGAAGAAGAAAGGTAACCAAGTTCTTCAAAATCAACTTGGGTTTGCCTCTGCAAAACCCATCTGTGTCACATGTGCAATCATGAACAGTAGGATAAGCTTTTATTATTTTTCAAAAAGTGAAAGAAATCCCATTCAATGACATCCCTTGTCAAAAAAATACACATTTAGCAACTGAGTTGGAGCCCAGAAAGCAAGAGAGCCATACACTTTAAAAAGAAAGGCTCTGCACCTCACACTCTAAATAAAACATGCTTGTACTGGCAATCTACTCATGTCAGCAGGACAGCTCTTGCATGTGTGAATGAGTCAGTAGAGGATCTGCACAATCAGGCCCTAAGTGGTCATGTCATTGAGTTTAAAGAGTTAAATAAAGTGAGTGTGAATTTCACATTGGAAAACATAGTCACCTGTAACTTCTTCGCCCACAGGAGATGTGAGCGGGGCCAGCCATGTGCCTGGTCTGGGTGAGACAATAGGCAGGCAGGCATTTCTGCTGCTCCTCCAGCGCAGAGCTCTGACCTACCAGCACCGCCATGTGGGACTGGGGACAGTCCTGCCTATGTGCTGCCAGCAAGACATGGTCTGCAATCTTCCTCCTTATTACCACAGTCATTACTTTTTACCATGTACATTAAATACCTTCAGTGAGATAATACTATGCCACTCAATGCTCCTTCAGCACCTTTCCTCCAAGGTTTGCGTTTACATCCTCATTAACCCATTTTACAGGCCACAAACCCAAAGCAAGGTCATGGCAGGAATCGGTAGCTCTGGCCAGCGCAGCAGCAGGATTACCTGCCTACCCTCTTTCTGCATTACCCAGAAAATTCTTCTCCAAAAGAACTAGAAGGGTACAGGCACATAATGTTCCCTTTTGAGAGGAAGGAACTTAAAATACTTACTCACTTTTGCTTGGTATTCTGTCCTCCCCAAGCAATTTTATAGCATGGAGTATTTTAACAAGAATTCTACATATGAAATGAGGAGGAAAATTATATCTTTTTCACCACAGAGGAGCCAAGTGAAGAAAGGTTAAACTGCTGTTTCTAAAACCAAACTGTCCTCAGGTACCTGCAATCAGGAATACTATTGTAATATCAGGATGAATCAATCCATCTCCATTCTCTCTGACAATGATCTTTTCTATACATGTTTTATGCTGCAAAATTTTAGCAGCACTTATTTGATATATACTTAGCCTTACAACAGTTTCCTTGGCACAGATTTTCATCCTTCTGCCTGCATATTTTGAAATGTGTTTAGCAATTTATTCTTGAATCCATCTGTATCACTGCTTAATTATGGATTTTAATCAGGACTAAAAAGCATTTCAGTCACAGTTAACTTTAAATTTTCCCAGTGCAACTTCATGTTATCTATGGGAGGATAGGTGTGAGGGGGAAAAGGGAGGTTAGCTAGATAAATTTTGCTTGAAGAAGGCGTCATTTTGCAAATGATGAAATTCATGCAGTCTAAGATAAAGGCTTGAAAGCTGGGATATACAGGCTTGATATATATTTCAACACCAAACCCAGCCCCTCTTGCAGAACCCATCAGCCACATCAGAACACCCATCGGTTTTACCACCAGGCAGTTTGGACATTTACAGGCTCCTAATCTACGTTGCAGCAATGGCAATCAGCATCTGCAAAGAGATGTCAGAATTCCGGACCCACGAGGAGGTTTGAAGATATGTTGCCTACGTTCTGCAGTAGACAAAGCATCAAAGTGCCTCACAAGAAACTCGGCATCCTTTCAGCCACCCTGGAGGTGATATTATTAAGCTTCAGTGGGATAAATCCAATGAGAAACTGCTCAGCAACATGAGTAAGGGCTCCACAGTCCTGCCCTACATTTTTGTTTCTGGAAGCCATTTTTTTAATCTGTCTGTAGATGAGGGAATTATATGCTAAATTTCACCTCCTCCCCCACTCACATTTCAAAGCTTATCTAATGCACCTTTATGTGAAGTCTGATTCCCCTGCTAAGTGTTTCTGTTTTCCCACCCAATTTGGCATACAGTGAACAGTGCACAAAATAAATTTAATTGATTTGTACAGGTATTAAAACAGATTATCATCTACACAGATTTAGAAAGCAGACACTGCATGTTAGCCAAATGGATGATGCAAACTATAATTATTTACAAAGGGTTTCAGAGAGCTGGGTATTAGCAGGGAGTAGATCATGTTAGACAGCAAAACAATTTCACATTTATCCATCAAATGACAAAGAAGGTCCAAACTTAATCATGAGATTATTTGTATATCCAGGAATGATTGATTTAAAACATCAGTGTGGATATTAAGGATCAAATTTTCATAAAAAGGCACTTGATTTAGCTATTCCTGCAAACCATACACAGGCTGAAATGCACCCATTTCCAGCACAGACCAGAACTTTCCATCCAGGCGCCAGCCACAAATAATCGCCTCACCCAGAACACAGAACTGAGCATACACATGCAGCACCAGCTAGATATTTCTGCTTAAAATCCACGTCCGCCCACCATCTAGAGGAAAATATTGACATACTGACATATGGCTGATAAATATGCAATGCAAATATCACCAAATTGCCACCTCCAGCATGCAATTAATAAAGGACATATCTAGGAGGTCATATTAACAGTCATCCTTTCACTTGGAAAGGTTGTTGTCTTGAATATTTGAGAATACTGTTACCTGTTCAGCCTGCCCCTCTCTGCTGCCTCTGCCCGTGCTCCGCTGTGACACAGGGACGTTAGGACAGCCATCAGCTCACGCCACCACTCTGACCTGACTGCAGCAACATACAATGCTGGATGCCCAGGGAACAACATAAAACCAGGACAGGCGTACAGCCATCTTTCAGTGCAGCATCCACAATGACCGTACTTTTATATTAAATGAAATTGTGGAATGAAAATGAAAAACCTTGCCTGAAGAAAAAGGAAGCAAGCTGTGAAGATGTTGAGTAAAAGACTCCCTTTTATATGCAAAAGGGGGAGGTTGTTCTTCCAAGGGCATGGGACGCTTTTACACAATCGGGGCTATAGAAACTGCAAAAGAAATTGTATAGCAGGTTCTTTAATCAAATGTCTATGACAGCTGAATTAAAGCATTATTTAATGGAGTTAGCTCTGAGATTTGAAGTTTGTTTCTCTTTGTTCCACAGCCCAGGAGACCACTCTTTTTTTTATGCCTCCCTGATGTATGAAATCACTGTAGTGTCCCTTACACTGCTTCAGGAGCAATGAAGGCTGGAAAAATACTTTTCTTGGGTAATAAACTCATAGCTGGCCTGAATTTTTTTTCCTTCTACACTGAACAGACAGTTGAACAGACTGCTCTCTTTATTCAGCAATGACTAGTGCGCAGCTCTGACCAAACCCCTGTTGTTTAGCTGATTTCAGAAGGTGTCTTCTAAGAACAAGGTAAACTCCAAGGAAACTCTGTCCTGTGAGTTTGATGCTATTGCATAATTACAGACATCGTAGCTTCTAGGCTTTGATTCAGAAAAATACCTAAGTGTCTGATTTCAAAGGGACTTTTCATACAGTTAATGTTAGTTGCTTATGTAGTTTGTTGCACAAACATCTGAGCACAATTTGTTAGCAATAACTATTGTTCTCTGAAAACATGCAAAAACCATTCAGGGAAGGTTGGGCCTGGTGTTCAAATGCTGAATAATCTAAAATGTTGATTATTCTATGGTACAATAAAAACAGAAAACAAAACATCAAACACTTCCTAGCAATGCTCTGAAAAATACTAATCAATTCTAGAAAGGTACCAGATTTAATTTCATAGTTATAGAATAGATTTTATATCTACATAGAATTTTTCACCACTGAAAACCTCAAAGGGTTTTATAGACTGGGACTAAATTTTATCTGCTGGTAATGGGAAACATACAGCTGCTGTTTTCAAAACCCCAGCCCAATTTCTAGTAAACGTCTCCTTGGAACTAAGGTCAGTCACTGCTTTTGCAGTGTATCATCTGAAGTATCATGTGCAGGTCCAGTGCAGTCCTCTCCCATCCTCTGGCCTAATTCTCCTACCTATGTATTGCTTTCTACATGTTTCCTCCTTAGCAAGTGGAATAAAGGAAACCTGATCAAATTTCAAGGGGTGAAATACTGAATTTATGAATAAAAAGAATAAAATGAAGACTGATTGTGGTGGACCCAGATTTTACCCAGAAATGTTAGTGGTATTAATTTTAGAAAATCAGTGAAACAATAACAATAAAAAAATCTTGTCAAATAAATTCTTACAGTGAAATTAAACATTTCCACTGAAATTGGAACACAGCATATTATTATGTAGTACCACAATTCTGAAAACAATGTCATATAACCTTTAGTTCCTTCATTTTTTGGAGTATTTATTTATGGTACTCACCACTGATCTATTCTTATCTTACCATCATTTTTTTAGACCATACTTATTTCGACAATAGCCCTTCTTCCATGGGTACAGAGGTTTGTACTTTCATTTTGGCTAAAGTGCGAGTATAGCTTTGTCAGACAAAGTAATTACATCAAACACAGACCTGATCTAGCCTAATCATGACAAAGCTGCACAACTGAAATGCATGCTCCTTTCTTCCTGGGAAACCTAAAACCCACAGAGGTATTGCTGCAGGTAAATCTGACTTGGAGGCTTTTCAGTTTAATTGTTCACCAATCTATTTGCCATTACCAAAAGAGAGTGTCATGGGAGAGAATTTAAAGTATTTTTTGGAGACCAGGCAACACAGAACTGGCCTGATTTTGTTTTTCTGAAGTTACTTGGCACTGCGGATCTCTAAATAAATATAAAGTCATTCACAATCAAACAGGCAAGCAAGAAATGACAAGTGTTTTGACAGTGCTCAAAATACTTTGAGGTATTTTTAGCATATTTCTGAGTCGTATTAGCTTAACCTGTAATAGAATATAAATGAGCCCATATGGCAGAAATGTAATTACGTTCCATGTGAGAAATCCCTGTGGTAGATTTGGGGAAAAAAACTCACCACATGTGCCTTCTGGAGGGCACGATTTACACATGATTACCTACTCATTTGCATTGAGAAGAATATGAAGTAACACAATGCTAACAACACGGTAATGAAAAGGGCAAGCAAAGACTCCAGATCCCTGGGGGTGCTGATCCCTCTGACTGACATCCAGTTAGGAGCAGGGAATTTGCCCCTTTAGGGAGTACATTTTATGAAGCGATCTTTGATTATGTGGGCACAGTAATCACGAGTCTTAATTATTATTACTGTGAGAGAATGGGCTACAAATCTCCAGGGAACGTCTCTGTCACAGATACTTTGCCGGCAAATGCTGAAAATGAGTGTTTTCCCAAGGATCATTTTCATTCCAACCTGTTATTTAGCTGAAGTTTCTTTGACTACTAGTCATGAAACATTAAATATAGATTAGAGGTAGAGAGATGTTGAAAGTTAAAATTCACCGGAGGTGCACACCCGTGCACTTGAGAGACAGCCCCAAATGTTGTCCAGATGTTGTAGCAACAAGGCTGAGGGTTCCCAAGCTGCAGCACAGCCACAACAGAGGAGAAAGTGGATGTTTAGCATTCCACTGGCCTTCTGTTTAGTTTACTTGTAGTGTATTAATTTAGCAGAAAGTCCTAACAGCCTGTTAGCGGTAGATGTTACCAAGTGTACACTACCCTGAAAGAATGAAGAAATTCTTTTATAGCAATAAAGGGAGTAATTCAAAGCATGTAATTGATTTTCCACATTTTCAAACTGTGATAAGACTAAGCTTTAGCAACAGAAACATGTGTTTGCAGTTTTGTCAATGTTCTTCAATGAATAAAAAAAATAGGAACCTATAACTTATTGGTGAGATCGTTTACATGCAGTGGGCATTTCAGTGGCTATTGAAGCACTTGCCAAAAGCATGTCATCTTCTAAACAGACTCAGAGGTGGTAGGGATTGGGTTTTGCCACAGCACATGTTTTTGTGATTATCTAAAATAATTCTTTTCCAGTAGGAACATGACAGAAGAACCTCAAGGCTTTCTTAATGAGCTACTGTCACGTTTATGTGCTGTCCTCCTTTACATCTTCCATCCTTTTGACTCTGGAGGGGCAAAGTGGTGGCAAGGCAGGGCTCATGTCTTTGCTCACCCTTGCAGCATTTCATCTATCTGCTAAGCAGCACAGCTTCTGACAGTCATGCTGCTGCCCCCAGTATTCACACCAGTTGTTAGGGTGCTCTCTGGGACTCCCCATGAACCTCCCTGATGATGTCCACCAGAGGAACTCAGAGCAGAACCATCTGAGCAATTTCCAAATGCCAGGCAATGCACTCATTGCAGGATGCCTGGAGAAGGCTCAGGCAAACTCCCCCAGCTGTCACTGACAGAGTTTAAGTCCAGAAGTAATATTTAGAATTATTTAACCCAGGCTTTTTCCTCAAACAAGCCACAGAATTGTGTCAGTAACAGCTGTGTCAAATGTAATAATTTGATGGTGTGTAAGAGTTTATCTTTTGGGAAGATAGCTTGCCTGGATTTAAAGGCTCCAAGTAACAGAGCTTCCACCGAAACCTTTGGATGTTTCTCTCATTCAGCAGTTTTACTGTTAGAAGTGTGTGCTTGTTTCCATATTAACCATGTCAAAACTCACCAGTGGATTTCAGAAAGGTTTTTGGGTTCTACCAACACCAGAAAGAAGACAGCACAGAATGCAAGGGCCAAACTAAAGAGGCAAGCACCAGGCACTTGTCATGATGCTTTGAAAAGAGGTCACCTACTAATGCTTTGGAAAGAGGTCACCTACCTGTTCTCTGAAACTTAACAATTTCAATCTTCTTCCCATCTTGCATTATGAGAAACCTAAGATATTTAGCCGTTCCTTTACAAAAAAAGAGAGGATGCATCCTCAGAATAACCTATTTATCAGGATACACAAAGGAGATAAGGAAAATTCGAGTCCTATTCCTACTCTCTCAGTCTTAGGGTAGACATGTGGACACAGACTGTCCCACTGGGCATGCTAAGCCCTGAACTGCAGGCGCAGATTCTCGTTGCATTTCAGTGAATACCTGTGGAGAGTGATACAGGCTGAGATGGCAACACTCATCAGGACCCACTGGAGAACGGCAAAGTTTCCAGTGGCTGAGGTAGTTATGGTGGAGAAAAAAGCAGGGGTTCATGTCCCCACATGTCATTTGCCCTGATTCTTGTGTTAGAAGACTTGCCAAAGTGAGAAGGAAACAGCTTGAGGGATGCCTGCCCACAGCCAGGAGGGAAGAGGGTGTTTGCAGCATGGGGGTGAGGAAACCATCTTCTGGCATGGAGAGGAGTTGGCAAGGCTGACTGACAATCAAACAGGGCAACAGTAGGGCAGGGGGGGAAAAAAGCCCTCAAAGACTAGAAGCGAGCTGGTTCATGTTTACTCCCTCGGGACAGCACAGAACATCCCCCACAGTGGATGACTTCATAGGTTTGAAACCAAGTAAGTGAGCAAATAGGAAACGGGGATACAAGATCCTTTAAACTGAAGTCTAAAGGTTTGAGTCTGGCAGACAACGGGAGTAACTATCTAAGTTTGTCACCATCTTATTACCATTGGGTGCCAGGTAGCAGTGGATAATGATCTTGTATGGCTTCCTCATGGACAAACGTGCAACAGAGATCAGCATCTGAACCAAGGCAGGTGCTTGTGGTTATGGCCTGGAGATGGAGGAAAGGGGACATGTCATGCACTGTTCCCAGATTGTTATCCGCAGCGAGACAGATTCTGTCTGTTAACACACTTCACTGACATGACGCCAGGTGGTTAACATATACCACAATTTTATTATATTTTCCACTGTCCTTAAGCAAGTTATTTTAACCTATATAGCAAGCCCAATACATAATAAGACAGAAACTGGTAGGGCAAGATACATGAAATTGGGGGAAGGGGGATACGACCTGTTCGGTGTTCCAGTAGTCTGCGGCAAGGTCAAAGTTGGTGGGGGTCTCAGACCAGCTGAGAGGGAATTCCACTGAGTTACTCCCATTCTCTGATTTTATAGCTGGTGTGAAGCCCCTAGTCCCCACATATCTTTGCACCCCGAGTCTTAATCGCCGCAGCACACCCTGCTACAACTCTTGGAGCTGAACAGGGGCTGTTTGGGTACATAAATGAGGGGTGAGGACGGAGGAAGGCCTCATGGTTCAGCAAAAATGTTCACGCTTCTATAATTTAGAGGAGCCACACAACTAAACCCTCAACCACGAGTTGTGCTTGTGATTAGTGTTTAGTTGCGAGTGGGTGACAGCTTCTTGATTTGGTTTAAATACTTCCCCCAGGGTGTTCTGTTAGAAACTGTCTAGGCTCTTGACATAAGTTTAGGCCTAATTTTCTGGCAGCTGATAATCAGCGTAGGGAGTGGCAGAGGCATTTTATTGGAGTCCGCACAGCTGGGGCTGGGGGCTAAGCAAGGGGCGACCACCAAGTTGTCACCTAGTTCCGCTCCTCACGTTGGCCTCATCATGGCATTCTCCTCTTGAGCAGACCCCAGACATTAGTCCAGTCCCAGGGTCAGGACCCCACAGGACAGCAGAGGCAAGGAGTCCCTCTGGGCCTCCACGGGCAGGGACAGTTTTTCTGGAACCAGAGGCAGACTTTGCTGGTGCACATCATGCTGGGTGATGCATTCGGGATGCCGTGCTCTTCCAGCACAAAGAGAGCTTTTAAAACTCATGAAGTATTTTGAATGGCTAAGCAACATGCTTGCTGCTCCCCCCCCCATAGGAACCAGTGTATTTGTACAGTCACAAGGCTTTTCTTCTACGAAACAATAAAACTATAAAGGCAAAATATGGGTGATTTCATTCTGCTATTTAATCTGACAGGCTGAAAGAAACAGGAAAACAAACAAAATCCCCAATGGTTGCTCCATCCCATCCCTCCTTCATACATGCCTCCTCCTTTTCAAAAGCTATGCACAGGGAAAACAAAGGAGGAATGCGGTTACTTTCCCCGGGGCTTAGCAGAGCTGTTTGCAGTGACCACTGCAGGCACTGCTGTTTACATGGATACATTACCAGTGGTTGAACTCAACGGCTCAGCTCCAGTTCTTTGCAAATAGTAGTGCAAAGAAATACCATGGACTGTGCAAGGGTCCCGTCACAGGAACGATGGGAACTGAGGGCACTCAGCCACAAATATAACCAAACCCTTGATAATCTCAGCTCTTGCTGGTTTCTACTCTCAATTTGCACTTAAGAACTCCAAACAAACAAGAGCTCTCATGGAACAACACCGCTCAACAGACAGCAGATTTATTTCAACTGCTTCCTAGCCTTTTTTTTTTTGCTGTAGTTTGGAATATAACTAAAAGAAAAGTGAAAGAAAAAAAGAAAAAGATACAGGAACCACGTATGCTTCACTGCAAATGCTGCTGATGTAATTCTCTTTGAAGTGAGCAGCAAAACTCCTTTGGAGGTTAATGAGAACAGGATCAGGCCCTCCACACTGAACTTGCGTTGAGAGCAGATAAGATCTCGAATCATTCAAAGCCAAGCATGTTATTTATGCAACATGGGCAGGCTGAGTCAATCTCCGAATATTTTTAATGGGTGTCAACGTGAAGTGTTAATTCCACAAGTTATGTTGTTTTGCAGTTTGCCTGTGCCTGCTCTCCAGGCTGCCTTCACGGATGGTACACATCCTGTCACTGGCTGCGAATAAAATCTATTTCCAGAACTGCTGTGAAAAAAAGCACTTCTGAGAGAGTGTAAAATGGGACTTTTACAAAGAACTGGAAAAACAAATGATAGTAGAAATACCTGCTAGACCTTCAGGTTGTCAGCATGCATAGAAGTAAAAGTAGCCCCATTTCAAATAGAGATAACAACTTTTTTTTTTTTTAAAGAAAGGACCCTAAAATCAAAACAAGTATTCTGTAACTGATCATTTTTGAGAATCTCTTTTTTTTTTTTGACAAAACAGAGTGAGGTACTTAAGTCACAGATGCTTAGATAATGTCTGCCCCTGGATAGTACCTACTCTTAATAAACAGGATCAGAAAAACACTGAAAATATTTTGAAGCCTGATGAAATGGACTAAGATTTCAGATGAGAAATCTTTATTTTTGACTTTCCCTTTTTCTGTCCCCAGGATCTCCATGCACTTCCTAATGCATCTTGAAGCCAAGATGAAATTACAGCTCTCCTGAGGCCAACGGGAGGCTTCTATTGCCTTCAGCAGAACCAGGATTTTACTCTTACTGTAAAGATATCTTAAGAAACACTGGGCCCAACTGCCCACTTCTATGGAAAAAGTCAGCTGGAAACATAGCAAAGCCTACCACACAATTTCCTTTTCGTTCTCCCCTGAGGGGAGGTTTTTAATCCTGGAGTGGAAAACAGGATCCAGGGAAACCTGGTGGAAACCCTGTGACTGCCATCCAGAGAGAGCTGGCTCTGGTTGGGCTCCTCACCTTGTCCTGCTACCTGGTCCACCACCACCTGCAGCCCCAGCTTTGCAGCCCAGTCTACTTTTCCCTCTTTTGTGAAGCAACAGAGAGGGTTTTGTCTTGTGATTCAGAAACACCCAGACAAAAGCTGTTTCCCTGACTCCATCTTCCGTGACTCTGGGACATATGCTGGAGGACCTCCCCACGGTTTCTGCACACCCTGGGAAGCCATCCTCTTCCCACATCTGAGTTATAGTGGCCTTCAGCTACCCGTGGCAGAAGAGGCACCAATCCTGCATGGCCATAGTCCTCAGTTCATCATCTCAAACCAGGCCCATGCAGACAACGATCTCCTACTGCCTACTCCCTAGCAGTCCCTCTTCCTCCTCCTCCTCCTCCTGCCTCTCTGACCTCTCCTCGCCCACACACCACAGCCCCCTGCCTTCCCAGGCCCCCATTTCCATCTCTCTCTCCCCATGTTCTCAGCACCAGGGGACAGCAGCCCCAGCAGAATGCCAAGGGTGCCAGGTCTAGCAGCATTCGTCACAGTGGTCTCCATTTGTTGTCACATGTGGGCTTAGGGCTGGTATGCTCCACCTCTCAGGAACTGCAAATCTTTGCCTTTGTGTCAGGAAGTGGAGACTATGCTCAGAGACCATGTTACAGCCATCCCAGTTGCAGCTCCTAACTGGAATTGGTCAGATCCCATTTTCTTACCTTTACAGCTGAGCACCATTTGCTTCCATTAATTTCAGCAACAGTGAAGTGCCCAGACCTACAAAATACTAACCCCTTTAGCACGTTGCAAAATTTTCTTTCACTTCCTTCAGAATTAATTTTTTTTTAATTAAGAAGTAAATAAATAAACTACTTGCAGTCTTTTAACAGAGGGCTTCATGCTAAGTGACTAATTCCCTTCCCTGTTCACAGAAAATAAAAGTGACGCTTTCACCATTATAGACAAAATACTGAAAAGTTAACATGCAAAATCTTGTCATAGCAAAATCTGACTTTGTGATGAGCTGTTTATCCTGCAATTTTTTTAAATTTATATAAATATTTTGAGAAGCCTACCTTGAGGTTTTGTGTTGGCTTTTTTTTTAATTTTATTTTATTTCCTCTTTAGATGCATTGGTACATGAGTAGGCTATAAATTAAACACTCATTTTCCTGAAGGCAATCGTGAAGGTGTGATTGAACCCTTTTCTTCTCAATTTTACATAGAGCCAATTTATCATAATGCACAGTAATATTTGAATTTGAACAGGTGGAAAATCCTTATTTGCTCACGCTACACTCAGTATTAACTCAAGATTAGCTCCTTGGGGATAGTATTTGTGCTGTATTTAACAGTAAAATGTCATGAATAAAGAAGCTGTCAAACAACTTGAGAGTAAGTCAATTCTCCACTTGGACAGCAACAATTTTGTGATAAACATGATGAATGCTGCACAGTGAGTCCTCAGGAATAAACTGGGATCTGAATGAGTTGTATTCTAGCAATGGTTAGAGCAAGGCAACTTCCAGTGAGGTTATCCGAGAGGGCATGGGCAACTGAGCAGCAGAATATGAGCCACAGAAGGTCGGCCAGGGATGTTGTAATGGCACATACTGCCTGTAACTTCCTCCGTCAAATGCAGGGATTAAGAGCAGCCAGGAGAGCCTCCACCCTAGGTAGGTGGGGGAAAAACAAAAGAGCCAGCACACCACTCGGGCAGCCAGGAAAATGAGCCAATTCAGCACAGCCCCAATAGTGCTGCTGCCAGTAGGACATCCATGGAGTTCGCAGAAGGTTGCAAACATTACCTCTGAGGGAGGATGATAGTCCAGTGCCCAAGATGCAGCAGCAGGCGTTGAACCGGTGGTGGGCAAGCTGCCAGGGGGCCTGACATGCTCGTCTTGCTCAAACAGACCGCATGCTCCTGTGGCTATCAGTCCTGTCCTTCTGTAGTACTCTGAGTGTGGTAGTGGAGGTCAAACAAGTTACCAGTAACAAAGCAATAGTAATTAAGATGAACAAGGCAACGGGACAAGTCATACAGCATCAGTGAGTCATACTGTTAGTCTCACTTAAACACAGCAACGAGACTAGCACTGAGTCACAGAATGTAAAACAGTTATAAAATATCTGAGTTATACAAATAAGTATTGAAGAAAACAACATCAAGATATCCCACCTGAGGGATACAGGCCACTTTCATTTGTCTTGTGATCTTTGTCATCAAACTATCCATGATAAATGACTTTTAAATTTCTGCTGTAGCAAGCAATTAATATTAGCCAAGTTATACGGGAAGTAGACAAAAACACTGTTCTCCCTCACCCAAAGGGATCCTGGTGATATTACAGTATGGACAAGTTCCACCTACTGTGCTGCACTACTGACATATGGTAGCCTTATATGTTAGCCTGGGATAACACCTTATTAAACACTGCAGTCCATTAATAATGCAACTATCCAAAAGACAGCTAATTGCAAATAAAAGACTATTGTTTCAATATTTCTGAAGAAGTTATTTCTAAGATAGTCCATCAAAAATACTTTTCATGGTGGCTGACACAAGCCTCCCAACGCAGTGTGCTTCCACCAGAGTCTAATGGCTATTGCCAAGTTTCCGTCTTAGTGCAGTTCAATCACTTCCAACACTTTCACGCATGGCAACAAAGCCTTGGGATACTTGGACAAGGCTTGTGGGGTCTCAACCCAGCAGCATTTCACACTGACTGAATGTGTGTCTTCGTTAAGCATTGTCTGAGTAGAAGGCTAGAGTTTATTTATTCAACCTCAAGATAAGCAACTTAATGCTGCTGATTTGAATGCAAACAAGGGCAAGACCTCATACCTCAAGACTCTCTGATGTGGTTACACTGGAAGTTTAGACTAAACACAAGTCAAGATCTGAAACACAGTTGTCACGGCCTACAAAATCAGCATGTTTTCTTAAAGCATTTAATTTTTTTAAAAACATTGTCTACAACTAAACTATGAAAGTGGTATTGCTTTTATCTGCAAAATGTTCCACTTGCAATTATATATTTCTTATTAGGGCCTATTTTGCTAATTCACTGAAATCTCTCCCATATGACAGAAACGATATTTGCTTCTCTGTTTAGTGACCTCAAATGACTAAGTGAAGATGCAGAGTGAATTTCAGTTGGCAAGTAAATGCAATTATGCCTTTCTTTTTTCTTACAGAGCATAGTATTATTTAGTCTGCTTTAATACTGCCACTGGGCTACTCTCAAATGAATATGGGGCTCATAATGCTTGCAATGTGTCCAGGACCTAATCCTGGTGCGCTTAGTTTGTTGGAGACTTCTAAAAACTAAACTCTGAAAAGCAAAGCCTCAGCATTAAGTCACCAAGCCTTTCTTCCTAAACCCGCTAACCCGTTTTTAAAATTATGGCACTGCTATTTCAAAACTGATAAGGAGCTTCAGAACAAAGAATTTCTCTGGTGACACTTTTGTGCTGTAAACACACAGGCAGCAAGGGGTTCAGTCCAAAGCAAGAAAAACAAAGTTCCCCTTCTCCATATGAGCATGAATCATTGCCTAAGCCTTCCAGCTAAACTGATGAACAACAGAGGCAAAAGATTTACAAATAAGAGAAACTCCCACAGCTATGGACCCAAGAGCAACCCTCACTTCTAATGGGACCAAGCAGCTAAAAGAATTGCATTTTTAAATCAACATTTGAATTCAGAATCCATATGACCTATTCACTCTAAGTTTGCATAACATGCAGAGCAATGATGCTCTGGGTTCAACAAGAGCAAACAACCAATAGGAATCTAAGACAATTAAAAGGGAGGGGGCTGATATTCAGAATTGATTTTGCACAGTGTTGCCACACAGTCCTGTAGTGCTGTCATTGGAAACATCTATCAGATATAATGCAATTCCAGTGTTTGAGCACTAGAGGGTCAATTTGTGATGAAAACAGAGTCTTACCTCAGTTTCCTTATTTTTATAGGTAGGCATTTAACCTCTTACCACCTCTTCAGCTGTCATGAGTTTTGCTAGCTGAAGCTCTTTCTGAGGCCATGCAGCACTGGGATTATGTCACACAAACACGAACTTTTAGCAAGAGTACCCTCAATAATTTTAAACTACACGTCACACCAAACCCATGATTGCTTTTTCTGGTCAGCTGCAGGGTGCCCACCTTTTCAAAAGGTTCACTGTGTTGGTCTGGAAGTTGTCTCTTGTGACTGGGGGTGGCAAAAGACCGATGAGGTACTAGCCCATTTTGAAAAATACTCATCCTGTACATGTACAGCAGCCTCTTCTCATGCCTAATTACCATCCCTTTGAATAATACAAAAAATGCAAATACCATGCATTTAAATGAAAGGGATCCTCAGCACCACCTGTAATTGTACTGGTGCCCAACAACAAGCACTGGGATGGTGGCAGAAGGGTGGGCATCATCCAGAGGGCAGAATTCGGACCCACTAGACTGCAGCCTTGCCACTCAATTAAAAAACCCCATTGCTTCTAAAAGTATACGCATATACCAGAAATTTGGGGCATTACTATATGAACAAACCAGAAATCCTTCTCCTTCCCAATAGGATTTGTTATGGAAACAGCATATAATTTTGTTCCAATACCACAAATTTGCCACTACGTTAAAGAGCATTACTGTTACTGAAGGATGAATGGTAAATCAGCATCTCCAGCTCTCCAGGCTACACAGCCTTCTTCAGGGGAACGGTGATTCTGAGTGCCCCTTCATTTCAGGCTATAAATATGTCCCATGAAAGAAAGCAAAGCTGTTGACTAAGGAATGCCCTAAGTACTTCTAGCCCAATGAACTTTGTTATACCACAGTTTTGTTCCTACATTATCCTTCTGGTCAGGGACAAGAGAACTGGGCAATCCTGCTTCTTTGTATACAGTGATACTTTCTCTGGTTAACATGGTACATCAATTATACAGACTGCATTGTAAAAAATCCTATCTAAACTCCCTGGAGCAATGGATAGATTTGTTTTTAACAGTGAAGTAAAACATCAGTGATGACTGCAATATACCCATGCAAAAGACACCTTTGTATCATATTAATAGTCTCAAATACCATTACACATGGAGAAATAAAGGTATGAAAAGGTAGGCGAGCCATACAGATAGCACCACAACATTCAGTAATCACTGTGACCTTTGCAAATTACTGCCCTGTGAAAGTTGACAAAAATTAGCCAACAAAAAAGCAGGGGGTTGTTCTTTTAAATGATTTTTAAATGATCATATTGTGCTCTCTGGTATATTTATTAAAATAACCAAGATTGAACATGGAGCTTCAGCTCTGCAATCTATGAAAAAAATCCCAAAGAACTGAAGGGGATCCATATCTGCTGCAAATCATGAACTGCACATATTAACAATATTTTACTTCATGTAGAAATGACAATTCCATTACTCATCTTTGAAAAGTATTTTTAAAAAATTGGTCCTCCCATCCCTACTATAAATACAAAGTCTCTATTACAAATACATGTGCTCTCCCATGCATAAATAAATGACATACATTCAGCTGCAAGAAAACAGATCAGTCAAAACGGCTCAAATGTAATTATACACTGACCAGAAAGAATTCCACTGCAACTGAAATTGAATGGCTTGTACTTCAGGTCATTAGCTGAGTACTGACCAGTACAATTTTAAATGCTAAAATAAAATATCCCCCCCCAAAAGGGGGGGGGAGGCAGTGGGGAATTGAGAGAAATGTGCAAAATATCTGAGAAAGCAGGAACTACATTCACGTAAAAGAAAAATAAAAAATAACAAAAAAACCCATGCCTTCTTGTCTCACTCACCTCATTAGAGAAATTTTGTTAAGCATCCCTTACTTCTCTATGGCTGTTTACGCATCACAATTTGAAAAAAGTAAACGAGCCAAAAATCATTTACATCTTCCTCCAGATGTACAGAATGAAATGCTGTACTAGCTTGTAACACTGGAAATCAGAGATCAACTCTCATAATTAGCCGCTCTTTCCTAACAAAACCCATGCTTACAGGATGGCACTTTGAACAATGAATTAGGAAAAAAAAAGAAGAAAATAAGGATGTGTTGTATTGAAAGGTTTAAGAATGCATGTACTTTCCATAGAGCTGAAATGCTTCCATGAACTCCATTTAACTCTGGATTTACCAAACATTCCAAATTCAGGAACACAAAACTATTTTACTAATTAAAATATTCTGACAATATTGCAACATAGTCTGAGTGTCATTTTCAGCAATGAGAAAATCTTTAATAGGAAAGGCAGAAGAAAGGCTAAGTTGAAAGAACCGTCTTCTTTAACAAAAAAAAAAAAAAAAAAAAAGAAAAAGAAAAAGAACTGGTGAGCTTCTTTCTTCTCCTGCCATATAGCAGATCTCTTCTTGGATTTCACACCACCGACCATACCCTGTCAGAGATCTTGAACAGTTTACATTACTTCTTTTGAAGGATTAATCTAGACCGGCCCAGAGATAAAAACCAAAATGCACAATGAATTCCTACACTGAATTCCAGCTTGTTACTGTGAACTCAACATAAGAAAAGAAAAAAGGGATCCCACACATCTTGTAGTATATACACTGCTTTCACAGAGTACTTGAGTTAGTCAGAGGAATACGTAAAGCGACAAGATAGTTTTGTACAAAACCTCAATTTATTTCAGAGAAATTAAAAATATGGTATTTAATATATATAAATTTCTATTCCTCTATAAATATAGATGATCTTGTGATAATGAACAGAAATAAATGCATACCAAATTCAAATAATTTTGCATTTCAGGGTATGGTAGCCATAGATAATGTTTATGAACCTAAATACAGGCATTTGTAATATAAAAAGTTTAAAACAATACAATCAGGAGAGAAGCATTCTGCTGTTTTTCATACAGAGGACTAAATATTCAAATGCATCTGTCGAAAGTTACAATTTCATTTTTAACCTTTTTTTTTTAATTAAGAAGCACAATCCCACACACCCAGGAGCATACAAGGTAGTAGATATACTGCACACATGGTATCTTATCTTTGCAGTATGCAATGTTATTACTGTACCCAAAAAAAGAGGGGAAAAAAGACAGCAGAAGCTCTTTAAGGTCTCACATCCCACCAGAGTGCTTAACCATTCTGGTTTTCTCTTTTCCCTTCCTTTGTTTTTACTACTGGCAAAAATCATCACACCCTCATAATGTGTAATGAATTAAATGTCAATGAATTAAAATTCAGGGGGATGGCAATGGCTCCAGTGTTTCCCGAATGAAGAGCCAGCTTACGGATACAATTAAGAAAAACCCCGTAAGTCTGAATGCTGCATTTTATTCCTATGAAGCTCTTTTCACTGAGCCCGTATTTCCTGATCCTGCCAACCCCAGCCAAGAGCAGCCCGGCAGGGAGGGTGCCGGGGCAGGAGGCGGTGGGAGCACCCGCTGGGTGCCCAAAAGCGGGATTAAAAAACACAAAACGAGGGCCCAGTGCAGCCTATCGGTGTCCCCATCCACCTCCTAAGCCATCGGACGTGCTACAGGTGCAGACGGTGTTAAACCTCAACTCCTACAACAAAACAGGCCAACTCCTCTTAACTATGTGGTGCATTTAAACGAATTTTTATGAAATTGGAATAGGGCAGCCGGCAGCCAACCCCCCCCAGCCCCGGGCTCTGCGGAGATGCTCTCCCTCCAGAGAGAGGCCGGGCACACCGCCGGGCACGGCAGGGTCTGTTCCTACCCCCCCGCCCCCCTTCCCAAAAAGGGTCCGGCCCGGCTCGGTGGGGGCCGGCCGAGGGGAGGGGAAGCGCCGTCCCTGCCCCACGGCCGGGCGGCTGTCTGTCCTCCCCCGCACGGGGGTCCGTCCGTCCCCACCCCGTCCCCCCCCCCCGCCCAGGGGGCCGGGGCCGAGGCGGGAAGCGGCGCCCCTCCCCAGCCCCACCTCCACCGCCACATACCTCCGGCGGGCCGGGGCCGGGGCCGGGGCCGGGGCCGGGGCCGGGGCCGGGGCCGGGGCCGGGGCCGGGGCCGGGGCCGGGGCCGGGGCCCAGCCCGCCTCGGGAGGCGCCCCCGGCGGCGGCAGCGGCCTCCCTCCGGGCCCTACTGCTCATGCAACCGAAACTCCAAGCAAAGCCATTACAAAACCTGTGTGGGGGAGAAGAAAGGGGTTTGTTTTGGTTCCTCTTACCGGCCGTTTTTCCCATCCTGCCCTACGAAATAAAAATCCAACGCCTTTTTTTTTTTTTTTAAATTAAAAAAAAAAAGGAGGGGCGAGGAAGCAAAATCCGCAAACGGGTTAAAAGTGTCCTAAATAATTAAAAAAGTGAGATTTTTGTAATTTAAATACAAATATACTTACAAAATCTTACAGAGGCTATTTACATCCCTCTCCCCCAACCTGACAGCGCGTTCAGTTCCCACAGGAGAGCCGGTGAGGAGCGGGGAGGGCAGAGCCCGGCGGTCCCAGGCGCGGGGGTCCCCACCTGGCTCGTCCTCTGCTCCCCGCCGCCTGCGGAAGACACTCACGGTCCCCAGAGTTTGCCCAGGCTGGATAAGGAGCTGCTTCCCACGGCAGAGCCCTGGTCCTCTGGCCGCCCACCATCCCCCTGGCCCGGCGGGCGGGGGTCTCAGACGGTGGTCTCGCCCTGCTTGCTGTTGGTGAGCCTGGTGTAAAACTTCCTCCAGGAGTTCAGGGTTTTCCCAGACCAGATCCAGAAGCCCGAGGTGATGCCCACGATTAATGTCATGAGATACTTGATCATGAAGACGGTGAAGTCGGGGCTCATGGGCGGGTGGTGGCTGCTGTGGTTGTTGGGGCAGGGGATGGCGTAGCTCTTACAGCTCTGCGTGACCCAGCTCCTCTCCCACTGTTCCCTAAAAGCTTGCTCGTAAAAATAGCAGGCAATGACGATGGTGGCCGGCACTGTGTAGAGGACGCTGAAGATGCCTATCCTCACCATGAGCTTCTCCAGCTTTTCCGTCTTGGTACCGTCATGCTTCATGATGGTCCGGATCCTGAAGAGGGACACGAAGCCAGCCAGCAGGAAGGAGGTGCCGATGAACAGGTAGACGAACAAGGGGGCCAGCACGAAGCCCCGCAGGGCGTCCACGTTGTTGATGCCCACAAAGCAGACGCCGCTGAGGACGTCCCCATCCACCTGCCCCAGGGCCAGGATGGTAATGGTCTTGATGGCCGGCACAGCCCAGGCGGCCAGGTGGAAGTACTGGGAGTTGGCCTCGATGGCCTCGTGGCCCCACTTCATGCCGGCGGCCAGGAACCAGGTGAGGGAGAGGATGACCCACCAGATGGAGCTGGCCATGCCGAAGAAGTAGAGCATCATGAAGAGGATGGTGCAGCCCTCCCGCTTCGTGCCCTGCGCCACGGTGCGGGAGCCGTCCTCGGCGAAGCGCTCGTTGCAGACCACCCTCTCCTCCAGGAGGAAGCCGGCGATGTAGGCCACGGCCACCGCCGTGTAGCAGCCTGAGAGGAAGATGATGGGCCGCTCAGGGTAGCTGAACCGCTTCATGTCCACCAGGTAGGTGAGGACGGTGAAGAGGGTGGAGGCGCAGCAGAGCACCGACCAGATGCCGATCCAGGTGCGGGAGAAGCGCAGCTCCTCGGGCCCGAAGTACATGAGCCCGTAGAGGCGGCCGGGCTCGCAGGGCGCCCCGCAGTCCTTCTCCCCCAGGAAGCGGTAGTTCAGGTAGGAAGGCACCTTCAGCGCCCGCGGGCAGGAGAAGCGCCCGCGGGCCTCGCCGGGCCCCGAGCCCCCGGGGCCGCCGCCGGTGCCGCCGCGGTGGGGGTTGCTGGTCCAGCTCTCGGGGCGCAGGGCGGGCGTGGGGGTGCCCCGCTCGGAGGCGTTCTGCCCCACGCACAGCTCGCCGGCCCCGTGCACCGGGAACTTCTCGCAGCGCAGCGTGTCGGGCCACTGGAAGCCGAACTTGTTCATGAGGGCCTCGCAGCCCTGGCGGGCCCGCTCGCAGAGGGAGCGGCAGGGCGGCAGGGCCTGCTCCAGCACGGTGCACACCGGGGCGTACATGGAGCAGAGGAAGAACTTGAGCTCGGCCGAGCACTGCACCTTCACCAGCGGGTAGAACTGGTGCACCTCCAGCCCCGCGTCCTCCTGGTTGGTGTGGCCCAGCAGGTTGGGCATGATGGTCTGGTTGTAGGCGATGTCGGTGCAGAGCGGGATGGAGATGGGCTGGCAGTAGCCGTGGTCCGGGATGGAGATGCCCCGCTCGCCGTTGTACTGCGGCGCCGGCGGCTGGCCCCCGGCCGGCGGCAGCGCCGCCGCCCACAGCACCAGCAGCAGCGCCAGCACCGGCGGCGGCGGCCGCGGGCACCGGCCGCCGCCCGCCCGCCGCCCGCCGCCAACTTCCCCGCCGCCGCTCGCCGCCGGCCCGCGCCGCTCGGCCATGCTCAGTCGGTGCCGCCCGCCCAGCCGGGCTCCCGCCGCCCCGCCGCCGCCGCCGCCGCCGCTGCTCCTCCCGGCCCGAACTTGCGACTCATGAAGGGAGCGGCGGGCAGGGACGGGGCAGCCCCGGCCGCCACTCGCGCGGCCGCGGCGCGCAGCTCTGCCCGCACCGGCGGCAGCGCCCGCCGCGCCTCCCACTACCGCCGCCGCCTCCGCCGCCGCCGCCGCCGCCTGACCATTTGTGCCGGCCCCTCGAGCCCGCGCCCCTCGCCGCGCCGCGCCGCGCTCCCTCCGACCGGTTTCCAGGCGCCCCGCCGTCTGCCTTTCACCGGGAGGGAGGAGCCTTGAAACCGACGCCGAACTTTCCTGCGTAAGGGACCGTCTCCCAACGCCTCACCCGGGGGCGGGCGCAGGCGGCGCGGGGGAAGGGGGGGCACCGCCGCGGGGGGGGCGGTCCCCTGCGGGGCCGGGGGGAACCGGAGGGGGCCGGCGGGGGGCGGGAGGCCGTGCCTTTTCGGTCGGCAGCGCGGAGGGGCCGGGGGGGGGGGGGGGGGGCGCGCCCGCCGGGGCGGCTCGGCTGGACGGCGGCGGCCGCACCGCGGAGCCGCCGGGGTGGCGGTGGCGGCGGTGGCGGGGGGTGTTTTCGGATTCCCCGGGGATGACGATAGTTAAGGGCATTGAAGTGCGCACCTCGGCGGGGTCCGGGGCCCAGCGACCCCGCGTCTCCCCCGGCGGAAAGGCAGCTGTGCTGATTTCGGCTCCGTTCGCAGCCCGCCGGGGGGCGGCTGGGGGCGGGGGTGTCGACACTTGCCGAAGAGCAAAGGGCAGGGTTGGCGGGAGGGGGGCAATGCTGCTGTCCGGGCTCTGCTGCTGCAGGGAGCCGTGGACGATCGGGGAGCATCTTTGTAGGACCGAAATCTAGACCACCGGGTTACTGTGATAACTTCGGGCGCGGGCAGGAGCGGCGGCAGCGCGGAGGCAGAGATCGCGGTGTTCTCGTCTCCCACACGCAGCCGGTGATGTGCGAGTGGCCAGAACTCCCCTCCCTCCAGAGGCACTTTTAAGTATCTCGCTACCCAGTTATTGCCAGTGTTTTATGCGCGCCTTCCCCCTATCATGTCTGCAGCAGCAGCCTGAGATACAAAAATATTCACAACGGAGCTTTCCCATTCCCCTTCCTCCCTCTGCCCAGTGGGCAGCTATTCCAGCATAATTCAAGATGAAATGCTGTGCGACTTGCAAATACCTCCCATCAGGTTTTTTATGTTCGCTGTATTCCAGGGAGGGGGTGAATGGGCATACAGGGACCGCCAACAGGGGCTGTTTCTTTCTGCACGTCTAAAGTCCTGTTGCTCGCGCAGAATGGAGGTCCTGTTGGCTCTTCTGAAATGCACAGTCTGGCAAAATGATGGAGACTGAATGGGGGATTTACTGTACTCACTGGAATCCAGTAAGAATAATAAACTGTGCTCTTGGAGAGGAGGAGGAGAATCCTACCACATTCTCCAAACATCCAGTAACCGAGCCTCTGTGTCATGGATGTGAATGTCCTCATATTTGTCCGATGGTTAATGCTGCCATTCAGAGCTTGAACTAGCCATCAAACTTCTCTGGCCAGCTGTCTTCCTCCTCTGCAGCATGCTCCCATCCTTTCCACTTTATACACTAATGAGCTGCAAAAATGCATTAGGAGTAAGACAAGCCCAGCATTTATTTCTAGCTGTCACAGGTGGCAAGGGTTAATAAAAGACATCCGTATTTCTTGGATAGCTACAGATAAAATTTGGACCGTGCTATTTAGGCCACTTTCCTTCTCCCAGCAGTGCTGTCCCACATTCAAACTAATTAATAGCAAGATCTATGCTGTGTAACGACTGCGGGAGTGGGATAATGTTTAGAAACTGCACAGCCTTAAATATGTTGATTGCTGATGTCCTCGTTTACTGAGTTCATCGAGTTCTGTCAAGAACTCCCTTCTCAGAGGACTGTAGTTCAAAAATGATACGCACAAATGATATCTTTTTCCATCTTCTGCTGAAAAAAGTTTGATTCCTTGCATATTGCATTTACATTTTTAAGCTACAGATTTTCCTCTTCAGATCTACATCAGTAGTTAAAATTACTAACTCCTTTCTAGCACAAAACCTAATTTATATTCAGCCCTAAATGGCAGTATTGTTTTCTTTTTCATCGTAGAACAATTAAACACTGGATCTTTAGATAGGAACAAGTATTATACATGCTCTTTCTCATAGAAAATAAGTGCAAATTTCTAACTAGTCTCAGGAAGCCTCTATGGCTTTCTGCCTGTGGTCTTCAGACCTGGGGATGCATCACACAATCCAGGAAAGGTAATTAAGGTGCCTAAGTCCATCATCAGTTGGCTGAAATTCTATCAACAGGGGTCTGCACATGAAATATTTAGCAAATACTTCTCAAACTGAAAAACACTGAAAGGTCACTGTTCTAAGTTGCTGTGTGCAACTAGCCAGAAGATTGTTCTAGGTGAAAGACCAGTGTATATAGGACAGGGTTGGTACAAACAGGTAATAGCTTTTTTCAGACCAACTGGTGTAGAAGGAAGAGTAGACAAATTTCTGGGTTAACAAGCTATTTTTTTTGGTTCCAAAGCGGTAACTACCAAAGCTAAATGCAACTTGAGAACAACTGCTTAGAGCTTAGATAAGGGATGTATCAGTGAGACCAGCTCAGAAAGTGGAAATGGGAATGGATGGGGTGTTGCAGGGGGAAGAACGAGGGGTGAGAGCTGGTAAGTTCAGGAAAGTTCCTAGGACTTGCTGGTTTTAACTGTTTAACTATTTCACATAAGAAGAAATCCTGTGTGGAAAGAATCTTCCCAGAAGCACTTGTCCTACATTTCAGGCACCCCAAACCACAAAACTCATCATTAGAAGCATAATTCTCTGTGGTCCAAAACACTGGATCAGTTTAAACCATGCCTGAGCAAGAAACATTAAGATGTGTTAGTGCCCATCTGCCACTACAGCAACGAATGCCCCCTGATATCAAACCATCAGCATCCTCCGATCTTGCATTTGTAGTTTCAGGACTGTAACATACTTCATCCTGCACACGGCTGCCTTTCTGGTAGTTTTGCTGCTGAAAACGACCACTCAGCACCAGCATGAACTCCCAGAAATGGTCTTTATAGCCCAAACCACTGTGCTGTTGGTGAGGGAGAGTTTCTCACAGAACTTGTCCCACAGAAATGAGAACTAGGGAACTAGGTTTCCTAACTCTGCCTAACACCCAAATCCAGGGCCTCAGTAGAGATGCTGGCCTGACAGTGGTTTATAATTTCCCTCTGCTTCCATCCCCCCATTTACCTCTCTCTGAATCAAGAGACTGTAAGGTAATTGTCTCTCCTTTTTGCTTAGCTAATAAGTGCCACTCTTTCTCCCATCCTTAACATCCTGTGCATCATTATCATTAACGTCTTCTCTATTCTACAGCTACCATCTTCTTCCTTTCAAAGCTGGCTTAATTAATAGGTATCTTAGTAAAGGTTAAGCAATTGTTCTTAACTGAGAACTGCAGCTGGTGTTGCTAACCTGAAGAAAAGTTCGTATGGCCAAAGGTTTGTCTAATTTTTCCATGTATATGTCTTGGTCTGATAAAAGATACTACTTCTTCATACAACCCTTGTACTGCATATCACATCCACGGGAGACTATCACTGTGTGTCTGTCTTGTTCTTTTAATGATTCCTTAGGTATCTACCACAGGTGAACGTTGGAGAGAGGAGGCTGGACCGGATGCCACCGTTGCTTGGGTCAGTACAATGGTAATCATGTTCTTACAGAAATAGTGTCTTTCTTAAAGCACAGGCACTCTTCTTTCCCCTTCCCATGGAAATACAGTCTTCCATTCTAAGAGAAACCAGAATTTGGGCATTAAAATCATACCTTAAATGAAATTTCAACTTTTACTTCAAAACAATGTGCTGTTACTTGTTACAGTAGCCAGTAGGGGAAATTAGGACTCTGGCAGGTGGGAAGAGTACCGAGTTTTGTCCTGTTACATTTTTTATATCCCAGTAGCATCCTCACTATGCTGCTGTCCTCAGGGTGCTGTTTTGTACTGTTTTTATGGGGTCAAGGACGACATAAATGTTTGGCCAAAAAAAAGAAGCTATCCAAATTTTTAATTTTGGAAGGAAACAAAGCAAAAAGTAGTTGGAATATTTTCTTGTTTTCCTCTAAGTGGCTGGAAGAAATAGGATAGAGTGAATGCTTCCTTTCCAGAGCAGTTAAGGAAAACTTGTTTCTCTAGAGAAAATTATTCAGCTTTACCTCAGAGGCCTATGTTATATACAGAGAATGCAATGTAAGCACAAACTATATTTGTAGTAAGGCTAGTGACCACCCAAATGAATAAAATCTTAACACAGATGATAACATAAATGCATGTTTGTCCACCAAATGAAAGCAAAAGTTATGCTCAGATAATTAGCTTTTTAGCTGATTCAAGATTTCATGATTTAAATGTTAAATAAGAGGTTAAAAGTATGATCATCATAATACAGTGTGGCAAGTTAAAAGTGGAATGATTTTTGGCTCCTGTTGAGCAAGAATCTTGGCTGATAAGAACAGTTAATGGTTTTGTGGGGGGGTGGGGGCGTTAGTTCCATATATAAAGAAAGGATTTTTGGTAGCTCAGTAGAGAGAAGGATTGAAGTATGTAAGCTGTGATGGGCAGCAATGTGTATATTACATTCCTGAAACTTCTCGGAGTGACCTAGGGGGTTCCAGATGAGACAGTACATGTCTACAGTTCAGGTGGGTCTCATTTCGGCATCTCTCTCTTCAGTGCTGGCAGGGTACATCAATCACATCAAGTCCTAACGACTCACAGACAAGGAGGCTTGCTGGAGAGTCAGTACGAAGAGTGTAAATGCAGTGAAATGAAGGAGAGGTGATCACAGGGTCGTACATCTCAAATTGTAAGATGAAATAGAGTACCCCCTTATATTGCCATATTAAAGCTACCATATATTTCTGGTGATAAAATCCTTAATCCAGGTAATACAAACTCCTTAAAGTAACTTGTTTGACCCTAGAAGTTGACACACAGATCTAAAGACCAAAATTCTGGAGAGAAATTAGCTGGACAAGACCTCCAAGCAGCTTTTATAGTTGCATGGTAAGGTATTTTTCACTTTGCAACATGCCAATGACATAGCCATCTGCCCCAGGGCCATGGGCCATAGCATCGCATGGATTTAGTCTTGCCAGAAGAACAAAATCCTTAAAATTTAAAAGCCTGCCTTGGACATTGACTGTTTCTTGGAACATCTAGAAGACTCTTGGAAATATGCCTGTGCTGACAAAAATAACAAACACATGCAGTGATTGGCAAAGAAAATCAGTAGGAGCTGAACACGAACCCTAGGCGATGGTGCAGTCAGCAGCCAGAATACTTACTGCAGCAAAGGGTCTCAAGGCTGTACAGCCAAGTGCTCAGAAAGTCATCTCAGCACAGAGGCAGTTGTTATTAACAGGCATTTGACAAGATACTAAGTAATTCTCTTACCATCAGGTGGCCCAGGTCGTCTTACCCTTAAATTCATCCCAGATGCCTTTATATGTGCCTTTTATTAATTGGCTGTATTAGTCTGCGATTGTCAATTTAGGTAAAAATTGTACTTTTATTTGTATTTGGAGTTGTGGGAATAAGAGAAATAGAATGGAAATGCAGCTCTAGCCACTGAAGTCAGTGGTAATTTACTCCTGCTGCGTGACACCTATTGTAACCCAAACTCCTACCGTGTAGCATGGGCTAGGAATAAAGAGCAATCTTTGACTAGCACTCGTGTAAGTCAGCCCCCCATTACAGTGATTTTATATGCTTTAAAGAGGCACGAGGAGAAACGGTATGCACAGTCAAAGCGGACTACAAAGAGTCTCTTCCTCCCAATACCCACAGCATTTTTCCCTTAATGCTGTTTATTCAAGATAGATTGAGTATGTGGAGATTTGATTTGGTTTTCTTTTCTCTTCAGAAGAAATGTAGATGATCCCTTGCAAATTAAAGCCTTATGTTGCCTGCCTTCCCTGACATGTTCTGCGCTGGGGTGAGAGGCGCAGGGGCTGCAGCCTAGCTGCTGCTGCCAGAAGTTTTCCGGAGAACAAGAAAAAGTCACAACTCTTAAAAGGGCAATTGCAGATCACAGCTCATTTTGTTCAGAGAGAATGCAAACATTTTTCCTCTCTTTTTATTTCCCTTTCTTGAGTGAGTTCTTCTACAGTTACATACAGTGCCTGAAAACACAGCCTTTCTCTTGTTCTTCAAACACAGAGAGGCTGATTTAAGGGCCTAAGCCGGCAATCCTTACTCCCAGGAGCAGACCTGCTGATTTCACGGATGCAAGGGAAGCGAGTAGAGCTTCACAAGGCTGTGATGCAAGGAGAAATTACGTGATGAGCTTTTACTTCTCGTCTCACGCTGCTTTTGCCCTGCTTTAAGTACATTCCTTTTAGTGAAATTACTCCCCATTTCCACTGATGTAAATGAGATTCAGATCATATTTTCTGCATTAGTATTTCAGGATACACAAATTGAAAAGGTATGTGTGTGAGGTGGGGGGATAGAGTGGAGGAAAGTTGTTTTTCTGTGTCTTTTAGGTGTGTGTGTATTTTCCATGAATGTTATTGAGTGAGCAGGATGAGATCAGAGCAGGGAGTAATTCGCCCTGCATCTGCCTTTCTCCATGGAATGTGGCTTGGTACGTATTAAAGGACAATCTCAACTTTCACTTCAGAAAAAAATCTTTTGGGCTTTTGCTTTACTTTGGAAAGATAGCTTTAAATATTTAACCAGTGTAAACAGAAGCAAACTGCCCAGCAAGACTGAAAGGAATGTGCCACTAGGATCTGCTTGTAAGCACTTCTTCTCCCCTAAATACATTCTTCTTCATATAGGAGGGGTCAGCTGTATTTTGAAGTAAATTCTTTTCAGAAACTTTGGGCTGGTTGTGTGAAAGGAATTGTCTTAAGGATAGACAGGATTAGTGTTCTAGACCTTCCCCCAGTTCTGCAGCTGACTTTTCTAGTTAGCATTTCCCCTACTCTCTGAGCCCGGCTGCACAGCGACTGCTTGACACTGCAGCACCTCTAAGAGTGTATTGAATATCTCATGTGGGCCCCAGATAAACCATCCTTAGCCTGATCCCACAGTCTTCAAGGAGGAGAAAAAGAAGCACTTCAGAAAAATCTCAAAATTCATGGTAGTGAATGTTACCTTAAGGATGATGAAGTTTTGTTCCCTGTTGTCGCAGGTGGTCATTCGGTATAGGTCACATATGCAATCACAACATATAGCCCAACTGCAAAGTGTTCAAGCCTATCCTCCCCGAGTATCCTTGTCAGAACATGAGGCTGTTGGACATCAGTGTGCATCTGGACTCTTTGCTTCTGGATTTCGTGACGTCTCTGTTCTCCATAGTGACTAACAAGATTGTGCAATTTTTACTGGATTTGGACTTATCTGTGGAAAGCCACACATTTACCATCTGCAGGGATGGTTATTGTAATTCTGTGTTCTTTCTTATGGTACTGCTGACATTGAGAAAACTGTTGTGGAGTTCCCAGCACTGAAGACCAGCAGGACAAGCCACATCATCTCAGTGTCCCAGGTCTTCTGTTCCCTTCAGTTGGCCACATGCTGAATACAGAGTCTATCGAGGTTTTCTTCCTCATCTCAAAGTCTCACACTGGACTGATCCAAGTCATGTCAGGGATGGCTGGTCTCAGCAGCCACAGCCCCATGACAGCAGCATACCACTGCAGTAAGACCCTCAGCCCCAAGTCTGCTTGGCAGGAATCAGCCCATATGCAGGAGACACAGCTAGTGCAACAGCTGGCTGTCTAAATCTGTAACATCCAGAAGATTCTGGCATGCTTATGTAATTCTGTATTTTCAGAGGAAAACACTTCTTATTTGCACTCTGACTCTCAGTGGTAGTCAGACCATTGGAAGCAGGGTCCAGTCACACCTTTGGAAAGCAAGGGAAATTCTATCCTTACATACTCTACCAGGAAAGTGAGGGAGATGAGGACTTCTTGTTTAATCTTCAATTTCTGAAGCTCTTTAATTCATGAGGAAGGATATATGTAAAACTATGAACACTGAACAGAAAGCAATAGAAAGGGATGGGAAGGGAAAAGAAGGGATGTCTACCTTCTGGCTCTTATGTGTTGTTATCGATTAATGTTGAAATCATTGTTAAAATTCTGGAAGCACTTCGCTGATGTGATTCTTTCAGACATTGTCTGTTGCTCTGCCACTTATTGTAGCTAGACAGATGGACAAAGTTAGTATTTCTGCAAAGCCATTGAGTTTTTCTATTTCTGTTTACACACTTTTTTTACAATTGTGTAGCTTCTTCTTTGAATACATCATGACTTTTAAAAAATGCAGACTCTGATTTAAATATTTGCTTAAAAGTTGGCAATACAGTGCACTGTGCCTACACATACATCCTTCCAAGTACATATGTGATGACAAGAGCTGGAGGTCTGGGTCCTCCTTTTGGCAGAGGAGGGCTAGCAGCAGCTCATCCTAAACCTTGTCTACACCACTGCCACAGCAAGCAAAAGGGTTCACTGAACTGCTTTGGCAGGCACTTTTCCCTTCTTCTTACAAATGATGTATTTGTGGCTTCCGGGTTGCATGATACAAAGATTTCATTGTTGGAGTTGATCTGCAGTAGAAGTTAGGCTGCCATGAAACCACAGCCTTGAACCCACATCTCTGGGATATGCCAGTCACCATTGTTTGAGCCATTAAAAAACTGTGACAGAACTGTGTTCCCCCATAATGTGTTAAATAGCAGCTTCAAATCATAGCAAGCCTAATTTTGAGCCAATGTCGCACTCAGAGTGCCAAGGACAGGCTATATCTTAAACCTAATTGGTTTTGCCATGCCTAATATGCCACTTCTTTTACTTTTTCTTTTTTTTTTTTTCCTTTTGAAATGCACAGCACTAGGGATATGGGGCTTAAAGGCTTGTCTTATTTGGGAAAAAAAGTGCCAATATAAAACTAACCCCCTGTGTAGATACTCTTATTTCAGTTTAGAAATGCCTTTCATGGAATTAGCAAGTTGATTCCTTGCTGACATAAGCTTAATCAATACGAAGCACTCAGCCCGATATAAATTTATCTCCATGATGGGGTTGCACCAATTTCTCTACCTGTCTTTGAAAAACCATTTAGTTAAATCAGTTGTTTCTTCAAATTGGCAAGTCCACACTCATTGAAGACCTGCAGTACAACATTGTGGCCAGCTGAAAAATGAATCACTTCAGTAAAATGTAAAGAACTCTTTGCCTTTGTACGGTGCCACCCATTAGAGCTCTGAAAGCTGCAAATATCAATAAACTTAGAGCAGCTTTGCATCTATGTTCTTAATCCCCATTTTCTAAATGCAGGAACTTAAACGTGGAGAAATGAAGTGTGTTTCCAAGGTCAAAAAAAAAGTATGTGGTAAAGCTGGAGAGAAAATGTAGAGATGCAGTTTCAGAAACAGACCAATGACTTCGAATACCCCTGGTCCCAGCATCTCTCAGGGACCTTATATGTAAAAAGTGCTGGTGTCTGTGCTTTCTGGTAATCAGCCCTTTAAAATCAGATTGCCAGAGTTGGGCAGATGTATCCCAGAATGACGAGTCTGTAATCTCTCATTTGAGTTTTGTAAATACAAGACTGACTTTTTCTTCTTGAATGAAGATCTGCCCTTGTAATACTATCACCACCTTAGTAAATATTTATTTCTAGTGGTATCCTCCTTTAGCTATAAATATAAACATTCTAATTTCAAATTCTGAGGCAAAAAGGATATTCTACCACTTGTTATGGCTACATCAAGTATATTTTTTCTAGGGATAAACATTTCAAATATTACTCTGTGAGCAGAGCTTTTTAGACTAGGAAGAGGACCACAATGACACTATTGATGCAGTACTATCATCCATTTCTGGAAAAATGGTTGTGGTCCAAACAACCACTCTGTCTGCTCTGTATTAAAGCAAGTTTATTAGTCTGAAGCCAAGTGATGGGTCTGGTCATAAACAAAACCATACATTAGCTCTGTTGGAAAAAAAGATGACAATGTCAGGTCTGACAAGCTTGCATCGATCACAGATCAGGCTGAGGTTCGGATGGAGGGAGTAGTGCTATGGAACGACTGATTGAAAGGTAACTGCATGTAAAATAGACCACAGCTGGTGTTTTCACCATGGAGTGCTTGCTCACACTGTTGTTGAGTGATGCCACTAAAAGTTACTGAAACTTGAAACACAGTGAAAACGTTTCTAAAGCCTGAAAAAACCCTTCCATCTTTTGCTATATATCTCATCTTTATACCTTGAATTCTATTATCTGGAATTCAGTTACACCAATGATTTGCCAAAAGCGAGGGTACTTACAAAATTTTAAGCTACAAAGAACTTAGCTGTGCAGTACAAACGCTGTCTACAATTAAGGCAATTAAAAAGGGAAGCTTGAGGCAGAAGCACTTTAAAAATATTTGCAGACCTATCAAAAGTCTTTCTGTGCCCCTATTCCCAGAGTACCTGGGCACCTCAGCACCTCAAAATCTCTAATGTGTTTCTTCTGAAAGATAAAAGTACTGCTCTGTCTTCGTTTTGGAGAAGGAAATCTAAGGCAGAAAGAGATTAAAATGACCTGTTCAAAGTGAGGTAGGAAGTCTGTGATAGAAAAGGGAATTTAACCTAAAGCTGGCACACACATTTCTTTTTCCTGAGGCCTATTTTTCCTCCCTGGAAAGCTTTGGAGGGCTGTGAATCGCAATGGTTTTAAGCCCCCTGAGAGAGATGGTCCCACACTTCCTCCCGCTCCTGGCCATTTCTCCCACTCCTGCTGCATGCAGCAACGCCCATGGGGCAGTGGGGAGAAGTCGAGCGGTGCACTGCCCTAGCTGAAAGCTTACCAGCAAAATCCACTAAAATCCAGTTGCATCAGTTCCCTTCTCCAGCTCTTGGCATGACTGCAGGGGTGCTAGTGCCAGCAGAGGGGAAAGGGAAGGCATCATGGGAGATGAGGCGATGCCACTCCTGGCAGCAACAGCCTCAGCTTTGATGGGCATCAAGCAGTCATGAAGCTGCAGCTGGAACTGCACCTTCACAAAGCAAATTTAATCATTAGTTATTCTGACCTGAAAAAAAAAAAATCTAGACATAGCTGCACCAACTGCTGAGGTGGAAAATGTGGGGAGAAATCTCTCTTCTTTTATTCCTTCCAGTACTGCAAAGGGATGCACCAGGCTGAGGGACCTGGGAGTAGAAAAGACCTTGAGTCACCTTGATGCTGACTCAGTCCCCTGAAAAGAGGGGCAACGGGACTTGAGGCCATCATTTATCACCTCCTCCCTGCTATGTATGGCAAGACTTTTTACAATGGATTTATAGAAAGTCACAGTATTAGTCTGCAACCAGGCTATCACCTTAAACTGTATTGTCTCATAGTAGCATACAAGCTTCTTAACATCTATGATGAATGTTCTGACTAAGCATGTTTATATTTATTTATTTACGTACTTGCTTCATCACCAGTTTTGTCTCCCTACCTCCCTTTTGTGCTTTAACTAATAAGTGTCTCTCTCAGCATGCCATTGTCAATAGCAATTTAAATATACATCAGACAGTGTAAGCAGCACACACATGATCAGTTAATAGGAAGGGAAACCCCAAGGACAGGGGTGCATAGCAGTCCTGCCATCTCTACAAATATGTGTTGCATACCACTGTTTTTGAAGGGGCCGTACTCCTCTGCTGCTGTGAGGGGATAGCTGCCTGCCACTGAGAAATACTGGACTAGGCGTAAGGACTTAATTTACAAGCCAGATCAGCTGTGATACATCTACTGTTACTGGGTCTCCCAGTGCTACAACTCACACTAGAGAGGAGGTCTCTTCATGGGAGAAGCAGCCACCCTTGGTAAACATTAAATGGTGCAAGAGGAGGCACAAACTCTATCCCTTTTATGTTGTCGATAGGAGGTAAAGAGTCTCAACAAGCCTAACCAATGAAGTTGAGAACATGCCACTGACAGACAGGTATTTGTCATACTGTGCAGCAAATCCTTCGGGAATAAATAAAAAAGGGGCTCAATAAAAGAAATTTGACCAGAGGCAGATGGTCAGTGGTGATGATCAGTAACATGACAACTCAACTGTAGGCCGAGATTTTTGTCCTCAGGATTCAAATCTGAACTAAATTTTAAAATATTTGGAGTAACTGTTGGCCAAGAAACTTAAATATGGCATTGCTCAATTGAAAACAAGGTTGAAAAAACACAACATTTTGACTTTGCTGATTAGTGTTGGGTGATTATTTATCTCAAGCCAGTCAGAGAAGATTTGGCTAGGATTTGAAGTGGAAGTTTCATGGATACACAGCCTTTAGTGTGTACCCAAATATTTCACCTCCTCTTCCATTGCCCTGTATATAGGAAGTGGTACTTCGGCTGCCACTGACAGCACATGAAAATGCGTTTTCCTTCAGCACGTACTTTGCCTTTAAAAGGATCATCTCCCACTTTTTTCTGTTTTTCTTGAGCTCAACAGTCCAAGAGAATCAGATGGTCTTTTAGAAACAAGAAGACAAACCATGGGGAAGGTTATTTACTACAGAGCTTGTGATAACAGCCTTTTGGCTGAGGTAATGGACATGACACCAAAAATCAGCAAAAATAATGTTTTGTAGAAGTACCTACCAGCCTAATCAACAAATTCTCTCTGCATGGACATAGTCATTATTTCACTACTCTCAGTTTTTCTTTAAAAATCCTCTCTCTCTCTCTTTTCTTAAAGCAGTAAAGAACCAAGGAACTCATAATCTCAAGATAACAGCTTTTGACCCAAGGAACATAATCTGCCTTTATATTTTATCAAGATAAATTCCAGACATAATTAGTTTTCCCAGACCCTTGGCCTGTATTTCTCACAAGTGGATAATCACCCAATAAAAATAAATAAAAATGTCACCCTTCCAAATTCATATCTGACATTGTTCATAGCTGACATTGTTCAGAGACCCCTTTCGCATTCGCAGGAGACAGCCGTGTCTTTCTCACTGCTGCTCCCTGACCAGTTCTGTGCAGCCTATGGAGCATCTGCCTCTGAACTCGTCATACATAGCTTTCTCATGTTGCTGTAGACTAATGACAAAGAAAAGGGTGTGTATTTTAGGAGATTCCCATTTTGTAACCAGACATCTATCCTATCTTATAACAAGAGAGTCTTTATAATATAGACTGGCAGTACTACATGATTACAGTTTATTTCCATGCCATGCTGGAGGGAAAGATAGATCTGAAGTTCAGCGTCAGAGTCTTTAAAAAGTGAAGAAACGCCTCCTGCAGGTGCTTGGTTTATAATTGCCCAGGATAGAGCTTCTTTATTGAGGTTTGTTATCATTATAAAGTTCCCAAGAAAAACAGTTATCGTTTATTTTTTGTCCTGGCATCTCTCTGCTGTCAGTGGATGCCCACAGCCAAAGCCAGGAGTACGCCCCCACTTCAGGCCTCTGATCTGAACTGCTTTTGCTCCCACCCTGGGGAGCTGCTGGGCAGGCAAAGCAGTAGGGAGCAGGCAGCACCCCAGGTGATAAAATGTCCCGTTTCCATTCTGCTCTATGGAAAATTTTAAAAGCTTTGATATCTGAAGGCATATGCACTCCAGCAGAGAAAAGTTCACATCTCATCCTCTCCCTAGCCAAGAGCAGATCTTTTCTATTATCTCACAAGCTGCCTGACAACACAACACATACAAAAATTGGAGCTATCACCATATCAGATCATGAACCGTGATCGTGAATGTTGTTATTAAGTAAATCTTAAGTGAGATAAAAATTAGTGGTTTAATAACTCTCTTTAGAAGGATGCTTGGTATACCTGAAATAAGGCTCAATGCAATTAATTTGACCAAACAATTCAGAAGAAATTATCATATTAATGTGAAAAGTATAATAGAGGAATTACCACATGAATGCTCTAATTGCCTGGATGCTAAAACACATAAGGGTATCAGGGAGCTGGCAGACCCCAGAATCCATCATTTCCACTATCGTGTGTTTTTGCAATAGAAAGTAGAATTAAGCAAACACATTCTTTGGTGATTAATGAAAGGAATGTACAGTTTTACAGATAATAGTCTTGATAGTGAAATAGAAAGCACAGCTCTGTTCACATGCTCATAGCCAAGAAACTGCAAACATTTCCTCCAGGGAATATACTGTGATACTTGATCCCCTTGGTACTGAGGAGGTAGAAGATGCTCTCTTGCAGGGCTACCCTTCAAATTCTTCCAGCAATGGAGGCCAAATATGTCCTCTCATTTATGCTTCACCTCACAGTTCTGCTGTTGTCCTGCACGGGAAATAGGAGGTGTTTGAACTGACCTGGGTGGAAGATGCCTGGTTCTGACCAGGCACAGTGGTACCATGAGACTTGAGCTTGCTGGAGCTTCTCCCCGGTTTGGTTCAGAGAGTCTGGCTGTTTTACTGGCTTTGGACAGTGTGGCAGTTAGGAAGAGTGAGTAAAAGAAGTCAACAAGAATTAGTAAAAATATGACGATATCTGAAAACATCTTGCAGTGAGCATCTGCGTGGAGTTGGATGCCCAGGACTGCAGACAGAGGTGCTTTGGTTTTTGTGTGTGTGACCACAGCACGACTATGGAGTCGCACCTGTAGGATGCACAGGTTTTTAGTTTCATACCCCTGTTTCCTTTGCATCTGCCACAGGCTAAGAATGGGCAGTTACACAGATCATCAGCAGCACAGTAACCTGTTATGCCCTGGTAGCTGATCTGGGTGCATGGTTTCTCCATCCAAATTCAACTAAGGGCAGAAACACTGGGAAGAAGAGAGTGCAGATAGTGCTGTGAGCATTTTGCTAGCCATGTACATCCAATGCCATGCTGGCTCACTGTTTGGAACACCGACAGCAGGAGAGAAGGAGTGGTTATGGCACCAGCATCAGCAGGAGAGGCAACAGGATGCAGCAAGCTCCCATCCAAGCATTTCCTGCTAAATCGTGGAGATCCACAGAGCAGACTTGATGGCCTGTGTTGGCCTTCAGGCTTCATACAACTGCTTGCTCCAACCAAGAATTTTAAATCTGGCTGCATAACAATGCATGCTAATGCACATGGGATGGTTTTCAGAAGCTATCTCCTTATGTCCCATGAAGATGGAAACTTGGTTTGGGGACCATTTTGAAGAAGTCAGACCTCAAAAAAAGAGCATAAATATGGATATATTAGCCATGCATACAGATGTAATAAGCTGGGGTTTGGTCCTATAATCCTGATCATGGGGTTTTTTTAATAAAGTACAAAATATATTGACATCACTGACTTGAAAGGCCCTGGTAGCTATGTTGTTTGATATATTGGTTCTACTTATGTTTACAGATGAAAAAAAGCGAGAAGAGCAGTGAAGTAGTCAAGTGGGATAGCTGCAGGAAGAGACAGTGTAATGGCTGAGCTGTTGAAGGCTGCCAGTGCAAGTGCCAACAAAGCAGCCAAAAACCAGATACACGGATGTACAGGAACACAGGGAGGTAGCAGGTAAGCAGCTAAAGGCAATACCTGTACCGCCTTTAAAGAAAGGAAGATCCTGCTGATCCAGATAATTACAGAAGTTTAACCTTAGTCACTGGTGGAAAAAATCAACCTGAACATAATTACCAACAGATTAAGGCCGGTTTCAGAGGAAGCAGAGGGCCAGAAACAGTGTGAATTCACAGCAGATACAAGCTGTATTGATCAAATTATCACTCTTGACAACTGATGGGAGGGGAGTAATAAAGGTGGGTTAAAGCTTTTAGAGGAAAACAACGGACTTGGTCTGAGGGGATACAATATAGAGGGTGCGGATATCATGTGGAGTTTCAGATGACTAATTATAAAAGGTGTGTATTGAGACTTCTGTAGCGCAGTAAGAAATGGTAGAAAAATCAAGCAATTGGTTAATTCGAAGTTTGATTTAGGAGTAGGGGACATGGAATCATGCTCACTTTTCATCATGAAGCTGAATGTTGCTGTTAGCTTGGAGGGCATAATTTTGAAAGATCTATAGCACAGCTTCTCAGTAAATGTAAATCATATGGCACCACTGGCATATATGTCTGATTTAGTGAAAGCATTATTTGCCACCTTGGAAAACTGGTTTTGTAGACTTGCACTTAAAACTAGCTCCAAGAAGATGAAATGGCTGCATCTTGGAGAAGGAAGAGTACATACTGTGCTGACATGCAACGTAAGGGAAGTTACAGAGAAGCCTAGTCCTACATGTAGTTATATCCACATCAGCGTCAGTCAGCTCAGCATCAGTGGATCAGTAAAGATGAATTAAAACAGTCGTGTACCTCAGTCACAGATGTGCACAGTAGCTGATGAGATTATGGAACAATAGGGATAATAAGTCTAATATCCATATGGGGTTTTTTCAAATTTATTATTACTTCATGGACTGAAAACAGCTCCAGTAAGTGAGATAAAATTGTGAAAAAATGGAGACGGTTGAGAAGAAGCTCTTCAAAAGATCACAGGTAGAAATGGAAAACATTTGAAAAGATCAGAGACTGAGTCAGGAAATCAAGGCAAGGCATTGACTTCAATTAAAAAGATTATGATGATGATAATACACTGGACCACACCAATACATGACACAAAAAAAAGAAAAAAAGAAATTCATTCAAGGCCTAAAAGCTGATATCAAGTTCATGACTGGACATTGCATTAAATTAAGGTCTGTTTAATGTTGGAATAATCCCTGAATAGGAATGACCAGCAATGGCATACTGTTCCCCAGATGTGGAAGGACACTCTAGAACAGCCAGAGAAGAAAAGGATCAATTACGTATTTTAGATGATAGTTGAAATGCCTAAGTTTTCTACAGCCCTGAAATGGCTGGCTATAGAAAGAGTCAGAAACAACCATCACCATTAAAAACTTGTAGAAACCCCACAGTTCAGAAGTTTTGCCAAACAAAGAGGTCAGTGTAGATTCATTGTCCTACGTATTTAGCACACATGCACATACAACACACAAACTTGCACAGTAAGAAGAGAGAACAGACAAATCAAATACACAGAAACTGCAGATATATGATGTGCTTGCCAAGACTCAGACACAAGTCTTCACAGGAGCCTGCTTGTAAGCCAATTCATATTTGAATAATTGAAATGACATCTAATGGAAATTAAATATATACAATAAAATATCTGTGTGTGTTCACCTTTATGACAAAAGTATTAATACAAAGGTACAATATTGAGATTGTCTAGGAAAACATCTTGTCCTAGAAAATGCAAGAGCTTTGTGTTCAAAGGATTTGGAAAATAAACTCCCTTTCTGTGGAGCCCTGCCCCTTGGGATTTGGCATAAGAAAGAAAAGAGAATTTCTAAGAAATATCAGGTTTTCTTTGCTGGCTTATTTTTTACTTTGTTCTGAATGGAAACAACTTGAGCTCAAAAGGTAAATTTCATTGACTGTAGATCTTACTAAGTGTAAGTTCAGCAGAGAAAGCAAAAGAAAGCGAAGGATGTACTAAATACGACTGCATTTTTACAACCCCTCTCTTCTTCTTTTGATAAGCACTTAACAGAAGTCTATTCAGTTAAAGCTGCCAATTCTTATTTTTACCATATGTACAGATCGAGAATGTCAGAGGAAATGTGTATGGCAAATTAGGGTGAACTCTGTGGCCTGAATGTTAAATGAGAGGGCAAATTATGCAGGATTTGTCTACGATCGCACTGCTCTCATTTGTGATTTCTTTGGGCAGGGCACCTTTATAAGAAGATATTATCATAATGGAATGTTTTGCATAATGGAAAACACAGTCACCTCAGATCTTCTTTTGCCTGACAAACCCTTGATTAGAAAAATAATAGGATGGAAATGGAATTTTTATTTATACAGGCAGGAATCAGAGCCATTGAGAGTGGAAGCTGACCTCAATACACTGGAGAACTGACATAGGCAGATGCAAAACCTCTCTCTTTACAGTAAATTTAGCCTAGAAATAGACTGGAAAACAAGCGGGAGTCATATAAAAGTCTTCCTACGGTGAAAAGTTCCTTATCCATGAGAAGAGTATCTGTGAAATACAAACGATATCACACGTTTTCAAATAATTCATAGCTCTTGTTACACTGTAAGACCCATATTACACCATTGTGAAAACAAGAATGTTTTGATATTGAACAAAATGTTAAATGTTTTAAATTTTCTATTACACATCTGATTCAACTTTGGCAACTTAGAGTCTTTAGGTCCACTGATGTACAGTTAGAAAACAGAATAAATATACTGGCCTAAATCAGCATAGCCACACATTTACATAATTAGGAGCTGGATAATTATTTTCAGAATTGAATACAGCCATGGTTCCATACTTATCTGAATTCATGCTCACATCTGCATATGCATTTATAGGATTGTTGCTGATGTGCACGTGTCATCAGACACGTAAACCCACTGGATTTATTTAATTATTCAGTATTCGTCACAAAGTTTATTTTGCAAACAGAAACAAAGAAATAAACTCTCTAAAGCATACAATAATTTGGAAGACTCTGTACCTTCAGGGAAATTGTAAAATCAAAAGGTAGATGTTACTAACCATTGCTTTCTCACTAATCTAAGAACATAACATGCTCTCACGTGATTGGACTTAATGTATGTTCAACCTGGAAGCCAACAACATAATTTGATTACTGTCAACGATCTTGAGAGCACAAAACAGTGGTGTTCTCTGCCAAGACCATACCGCGCACAGGTCTGACATTGATTTTGGTTGATACGGATTCCAACACAGCTGGTTTACAGGAGAAGACCCTAATACAACTGCTTAAAATGCCTAGCTTAAAATATGCTATCTGCGATGGGAAGCTACTGTTGTGACAGCGGGAGTTACACATGCTGGGAGAGTGTAAGCGCTAATTACAAATGTGCTTATGCTTATTTCTCCAGTTGTCCTAAATAAAGTGCATTGGACAGTCCTGATACTTGATATAGCCTGGGAAAAGAATCGGTCTACTGCTCTGAGCCACCTCATCTCAGTCTGATAAGGATAAAATCTTAGCCTGTCTTTGGTTTTCTGATAGCCATTTCCTCTCTGTCTCCCTCACTGTGATTTGTTGAGACGATCTTAGTCTGATCCAAAGGCTCTGAACACCCAGAACTGCCGTTAAAAGCAGCAAGGATGGGTGTATCCAGCATCTCTCAGGATCAAGCTTATCAGTTTTAGCTGTAAATAGCTGTATGACTAGAGTTACATGTGTCGGCTTTGAGATAATGTCATGATTTCATTGTGGTCAAAGATCTTGAAAAAGCAAAGCATGGCTGATCTCTGCACAGTGTCTGTTCATGTTATTATCTTAACAGTAAACTCACAGCTGATTGCAGTTTGGCCCTTATCAGTTTTTCCTTCTAGCAACGGATAAAATCATTTTAGCTTGCTCAGGAACAGACCCATCTTAAGTAAGCTTAAGTGAGCTCATCTTTACCGAGAGCTGACAGGTAATACTAACCTTTATTTTTTAATATAAAAAATGACACAAAAGTGGCCACAACAATTAAAATACATATATGAATAATGGCTAATGAAATCCAGGAATTCAGCTTTTCAGTGCCTGAAGAAGCAGATTTAAAACCTGGGATTAGTGCTGCAAATTGCTCCACCTGGCTTCAAGTGAGCTGTAAATAGACTGGCTGATTAGAAGACTAGAAAGATAACCCAATTTAATGATTACACATAACATGCCTACCAGGATCCCCTACCTGAACAGTGGTATAGCTACTTTCTTTGAGGAATACTTTGCAATATATTAGAGAATGAATCTCCCCTCTTCTTCACTAGCAAGAGCATGCCAGCCAGACAACCCCCTACTACCAGTCTGAACCTAGAAGCACATCCATCTATGTTCCCAAATGCTGCTTAATTCACCTTCTCTAAAGTGCTGGCAGTAAGTCCTGCACTGAGGTTGCATACTTCATGTATATATTCGTTACCCCATGCTGCTGTCCATTAATCCGTTACTGTCTCAAAGCTGCACTTAATCCATTATGACAGTAGTTTCACTTGTTAAAAAAAAAAAAAAGCATCTGTAAAAAATGGTCTGAAATGAGAATCTGACTTGTACTAGAGTCTGTTCAGCCTATGCTCAGAGGCAGCTACAAGCATGCCCCTGGATTACTCCCATAAACCAAAACAAAGCCAAACTCTGTAATGACACCACTGGTAAATGCAGCAGTCATTTTTTCTACTCTCCCCACTTCCAGTAAGCTGATCCTGGATGCATCTTAGCCAGCTCCAATTTTGGTGTCTCATCTATCTGACCCAGTGAGAAACACACAAACAAACAAATCCCGTAAGGAAGGGCAGGAAGTTGTGCGAGCTGTTACGTGGTTATTGTTACTAGGGAAACCACTTCCTTAGTATTCATGTGTTCAGCAGATCTGTCTGGCTGCGTCTCCAAGTCCCAGGCAATGTCATGGAATGAATGGCAACTGGGAAAATAAATCCTAACCAGCACAAAATACACTACAAGTGTCCATGACACTTAAAATGAAAATCTCATTTCGGTAAATCAACCCTAAGCAGAAATATCTTCCCATAATATGCTTTTATAGCAGGAGTGTGTGTGTTTGGAAGAGGAGTCACTCTTTTCATGTGCTACACTATACTTGTCTTTTCCTCACATTAATACAGTGTCTGTAAAAGCAATCAGTACTGATAGGCTAGAGTTAAAATCCTAAACCCAAACACCTACATTTTTTGGCTGCTGATCCTAGCTCCAATTTCACAAGCAGTATCTTCATCCAAGCAAAGGATGGGTAGAGCTAGTACTTTGCTTTGAAAACCAGATTGCGGTGTTGTGTCTCATCTCTAACAACAGACACTGCATGCTCCTGCTTTATGGGACAGGGGTTTCGTTTGGGTTTTTTTTTAAGATGCAGCTTGTTTCTGAGTTCCGTCACAAAAGTGTGTGACTTACAAAGCGATCTCAAGCAGCAGCTATGCCTCTTAATGTTCACAGTACCCTTCCTTGCATAGTTTAAACAAGTGGCTGCTTTCCCAGATTCAATCACAGAAAACAGGGCTGGAAGTGCTCTCAAGAAATCAGTTGTGCTAAGCAGGTTGTAATATATCTACTTTATACACAGATGCTCACCAGTTCCTTAATCTCCCCAGCAATGGGGATTCAACACATCTTGTCCTCAATAGGGATTCCACAGCTGATAAATTGATTTTGCCTCTTCTCCATCTTGCTGAAAATCTCAGCTGATAAAGCCCAAAGAGGGTTACGCACACCTTCCCTGAGCACTTCCAGCCCCGGGCTGTCAGTTCCAGTGCTAGCCTTATTGCAAAAACAGCTCCCTGTTACTGCTCTCCCTGCTGGACTCCAGGCGCAGAGTAGGTTTGCTCATCCACCAGAGGTCCAGGGCTGGCACTTAAGAAACTTATCGTTCCTGAGGATCTCAGTAACCCCAAGCCCAGCCAGAACCAGCCATCTCAGTAGGTTTGCTCTCATTTTAGAGCAGAATGAATTGCAGTGGGGAAATGCAGTGTGCAGCATAACTCAGTATTTCAAAGTTCACTTGCTGCTAGAGAAGGACTTTTCTAACCTGACTTCTCAGAAAACAACATACATGCAAGGGTGAGGCAGAGTTACAGGCAATACCACAGGAAGGATAGTGGTGCATGTGCTCTGAAAGAAATGAAGGGGGGAAAAAGCAGCAGAGAATTAAAAGAAAATACCTTCTTCTAGTGTAACCCTGTGATAACAAAGCCCAGATGATCAACAGCTATTTGGGCCTTGCTGAGGCAGCAGCCTCACAAATAGGGTAATGCAAAACTCAACCTATAAATTGAGACAAAATCTAACACAGCAGCTGGATGAAGAGGAAGATCCTTTTGACTCAACAGAAGTCATTATTATGACAGAGATACACATGAGTATTTAAAAACATAGGGCTTGCTTCCATTTTCCCAGTTTTATATATATAGCTTGGGGCTAACTATAGCAAACATATTCTTGCTTTACAACGGATAGGGCAAAACAGAGAACCAGGCCTGTGGGATTTAGAAATATTCCTGCCATGAAGACCTGCAACACAGGATGACAGGCATATCAAGAGACAGAATCAGAGTTCAAATCCACAAGGGCGGCAACTCATTTTTCTCTCAACATGTTTGTGTCTTTGCATGATCACCAGCCTGATCCCCAGTCTACAGTGTGATATGGGTTTGTCTGCTCTACAGTGTGACCATATAAAACAGACAATTAAAGACCACTAAGAACAGACTTGGGCAATTAGAAATATCCAGCACAAACCAACAGAAAGAAGCTGCTCATTGAGTATATCCACTGATGGCACTAAAGAGGCATGTGTGTGCTGCAGCCTGAAAAAGCAGGGAACTAGAGTTCATACACACAGATAGAAGTTGTTGGAGGAAGGCAACTGAAGAACACAGAGAAACTCTCACTGATGTCCCAAATTAAAGATGATCTCATAAATATGAAGAACAGTTGCAGGTTTCTTTCAAGAGCACAGCACTACATGGCACAGGAAGCAACTTCTACCCTTCAGCCATCTGGATGTAAAGGACAAGGAGGAGACAGTGTTCAAGCCAAGCAGTGTCTTCAGCTGGGCTAGGCACAGCTTTGGCACTGAGAGACAGGCATGCTCTAGTCAGTTTGCTATGGCTCCTTCTGGCCATTTCACCCAGGCTGCTATCTCATGGGGCAGTAAAAGGGCATTCACTATCCCCTGACAGGCCCCTGCCTCCAGCTCAGGATGTACTTTAGCTGGACACTGTTGAGAGCTCGGAGACTACTTAGAGGAGATACTGCTATGGACTTTCTTTATTCACATACCCTTCCTCAGGCATTGGCTGCGGGGTATGGGGTTGGAGGGCTGGCAGACTCGGTACTGGGTTGGAGGACTTTCGTGCCAAGAATTAAGGCCATTTTGATGAGTCAGGATACAGCCATGGCACACACTAAGCCCTGGAAGGTGTTGAGTGCTCACAAGATCCACAGCATAGACATGGGCTTGGTCTCCTGAGAGCCGGGTGCAGTGGCAGCTGAGTTCTCAGGGGCATTCATGGGAGCAGAGCTGCCCCACTGCGGGTCTCCACATGGCAAAGTTACCCCACACGAGGAAGCTGCCACTTCACTTTCGGGGGAACCTACAGTCACAAAGGAACAGCTAACAACAGATGATGACAAAAGGAGGGCCCATGTGTGGTTGTTTGGACAAAGGGGCAGCATCGGGAGTGAGGCAGAAAACCTGCTCATTTGTCAGATGAGGAGTGCAGGCAGCAGAGCTGGAAACACCTCCTGTGGTTCCCTGAAGCTGTAGCTGTTGAAAGAGGGCAGGGGCCAAATCACCCGCCTCTCCTGTGCTTTGAGATGTGCGGTCTATAGCAAGTTGGAAAAGGAGACAGACCCCCCGCCAGCTGAGTTCACACTTTCAGCAGGAGCTTTAATAAGAAGCTAGGTTGGCAGGAAAGAAGAGGACGGGGCGCCACAGGGCAGCCCAGATTTACATGTAAAAATCCTCCAGCAAAACGTGACATCTCGGCAGGGATGGAGAGTGCCAGGGTGCAAGCGAACAGTATCGTTTCATTGCTTTGTGGCTCAAACTGTGCCCAAGGTCTGTACCCACAAGTCCTACATTTTGAAGATGCAGACCTGCCTCTGGCCCAGTGCAGTGCACACCAGCTAAGAAGTCCAATAATGGATATTGATAGTTGCGGGCTGCCGTTCGATCACAGGATGGTTCGCCTGTGACAGGCCACGAGGGAAGTCAATGCTGATGATGGTGTTTTCAGCCAGGAGCTGCCCAGAAATCAAATCGGCCAAAAAGACATTTACACTCTCCTAGTGAAAACAAAGCAAAGTGGCTGCAGCTTTTAGCAACACTGCTGAGAGATCAATTCTTATGTTTTCCACGGATTACAGAGTGAACGAAACGTCTGCTAGGGTAGAATATATATTGGCAACAGTTGTTTGATGAGGATTTTGGAAGGGGAGGACCGAAGAAGCCATATTTCTTTAGCACCTCAGGTGTTTATCATTGAAAACAGTTTGCTGGAAAAGTTGATGCAACCACAAAGCTAGCACGTCCGCCTGTCCCTGCAGAGGAGGCTGCGGCTCAGTGACTGAGCAGTTATCTTACATGCTCCCAGAGCAGAATACAAGGAGGGTGAAATAACAGCAGAGCTCAAGCTCGAGCTGAGCACAGAGTGTGTAAGGAATCACTTAGTCACAGAAAAATGCAAACACTTGTAATGTCAAGTCAAATTTAGCCAACAGTTTCACCTGAAATAAAATGTGGAAGGGATTATTTTGTTGTTTTTGCAATAGTTTTTTGCTTTGACTTTTCAGGCAAGACTTACAAGCTGACTTGAAAACAATTTCTGAAACAACAGAGAATGGGAAAAGAGCATCCTTTTGCCATACCAACTAAATTTTGTGAGACTGGAGGCAAATATCCACTCCTTTTTCTAACTGATTTAAAGCTAGGTCTTAAAATCATGGGCCTCCTATCTCTTTCACAGTGATACTGATTCTGGTGGGACACCTTCAGTTTTTCTCCTTTGAAGATGTTTGGAAGCAGGGACTGGAAAATTCGGGTGAGTGTCTTAGACACCAGTCCATATCATAATGCTCACCTGTTTTCTTACCCAGTAAATGTTCGTGAGTTATATGAGGTTGGACGTGTCAGCATTCTAGACAGAGGCTCCTCTATAGCTGCCACAGCGAGTGTTCTTCACCCCAAGTACCAATGCCTTCAAGTGGCCAGGAGCTCCACATCTCAGAAAACAGGGAGCAGGGCTGGGCTGGTGGCAGAGCAGGGACACGAGGCAGTGCTCACCACCACAGCTTCTGCTGTTTTACATGTCCTACCCCATGGCATACAAATTGCTCAGCAGCCTTGAATCCAGAAGAGCTACTTTCTCAGGCAACGTGCATCGCAGGAGTTTCATTTGATCTGCCTGTGGGGCATGGTTTGGGCAGCCAGCCTTACAGCCTGGCATTTAGGACATTTCTCTGAGAGGAAAACCTGGGGATTACCGAGCAATTGGAGTCTCCCACCTAGAGAGTGAAAGTTTGCACTGCTGGGTGCAAAAGGGGATCTCCCCTCCTCAGTTTTGTGAATATTGTTCCAGTCACCCTGCAAGACTTTATTTTCACATTGCTTTCATGTCCTTTAGAAATGTCCCAAATCAGAGTGAAATACTTTATTCAACCTGAAAAAAACCTTCCCCATTTGCTATGGGGAAGTCTGAAAAAAATCTGGTTTCATGTCAATCCAGAAATATTTTTTCCTTTTTTTTTAAACATTGCCAGCAGAGTTTTCCTCCAAATAGGACCAACATGCAGCTCTAGATAAAGTAAGTAAGCGTTGCTAGTCCTTTGCTGAGAACATTAGCCTGGCTGCTCAACTTTCTTGTTCCAAAAACTGTTGCCCAGAGTAAATGGCTGTACTTACTCTGTCCAGCAGTAGTATGCTTTTTCTGTGCTCTTTAGAAAGTTATCAAAGAAACTCTCTTCACAGTAAACACTGCATCTTCACTGCCAAAGGGCCAAATTCTGATCCCACTGAATTAAGCTCCCATTTCAGTGGGATTGGAATTGGCCAAAACCAATTAATTTCGTCTGTCTCAGACTCCCACGGTGTCTGGTTTGGGGATGGAGGGAGACAGCACATTAGGCCACACATCATCTTTAGACCCAAAGGGAGAATTGAGCAAACTGAGCAGATCGGTGTGCCAGGTGAGGCCACAGCAGGAGGCACCGTGCAGACCTGCCTGGTTTTTTCCTTACACCAAATGAAATCAGTCTTCTCCATTTGTCACCAAGCGGAATAGTGTTTAGCCCACTGATATTTTAAACATTCCCTGAAAGTTTGGAAATGATGAGACACAGCATTTGCAAGATCCCATGTCCCAGACAACCAGAGCTGAGCTCAGGCGTGGTGCCTTTGTAGCAGGATTCTCAAGGGTGAACATCACACTGAGGCTGCTGCTGCAAAGGTTTCTTCGTGGGTGCAGAAAGTAACTCTGGAGCATCTGAAAAAATCCCCTCTTTTTCAATGTAAAAATACAGGAAAAATATGTATGTGCAATCATCTCATTCTCCCGAGTGTTACACACATAATCAAAGGAGAATCACTACGGACTTTGTGGCATGGGGAATATAGTGCTCTTCCTTTATGAATGAAGCACATAGGACTGAGCAAGCACCATTACCACGGGTAAAGTAGACTGCTTTTAAAGAGAAAATAAATAGATGGCATCTTCTCTGTAGCAAAATGAGGGTACCCAGATCTTCCTATTTTCACAGTCATTTTTCAACATTACACTTAAGAGGGGTATTAGACTAAAAAGCACCTAATTTCACTTTAGCTGATTTAAAATGCATCTTGGTTCGTCTGAGCTGTTGTCTAATCCTTTTGTTTGAGATGTTCTACATTAGTCAGCCACTTTTGATTCATGTGCTAACAATCCCCCCTAAGGCAGGTAATTCACAGACAATGTTCATGATGTGCAAAGTGGCACTCCAGTTCCCACAGACAAAAGTCAGTAAACTTTAAATCCCAGAGCCCCTAAACTTATTTTGCATAAATTGTCCTCACAAGAGGGGAGGTGAGATCTGTTTATATGCATCTCCTGTATCAACTCAGAATTCAAATAATTTAGAACAGTGGGAATGCTGATTAGAGACAAATCACAGCAGAAAGCACAGGTTGAAACCAATTTTGAGTCCAAACAAATTAAAATGTGAATTACCTCATTTTAGCCTCTATCCAGTCAGCTATGTCCTACTTCAATGTCTCTTCAATTAAAGCTTTCTTAGAGTAACAATTAACAGAAGTAGATATATTTTTATTAAATCGTGTCCTTCTGCAGATGGCATTTTTTCCTTGTGTGCTGAGGCTACAACAGATAGCATTTACTGCTGTAATGAGAATAGGTTTTAAGCCTAATAACAGTTGGTTTTCCCAAGTCTGCAAATGGGGCCTTTATGCTATTGGAAATTAAGATTTCAGTCTTTCCACTATGATGCAGTTTCTGTCCTTAGAAGATCTTGAGATAGTGTGCTGTTTCAGATGATGTAATACTGGGCACAGGAAAGAGGTTGGCTTCCTTTTTCTGAACTGCATCGCTTAGACAACCACATTTCTTTTTCTCAAAAATACATATATTTGTATTCAGAGTAGAAAAAAAAAACCCAGCTGGTCATCACATAAAGGTAAAAAAGAGGACCATGAAGCAATGGTACCAGCAACATCTGCAAATATATTAAAACTGGACAAAATCTAAATTTATTCACCGATAAACCACGTAGCTGTTGCAACCTCTTATATATATATAATTAACTAATTATAAGGCTATCAAGTGTGACTTCCTACTTGCATAAGCCATTGACATTCACAAAGTGGAATCTAGTCACAAGCTCCAATTTGAGTTTAAACTGAAGTGTCCATCTTACCAAGTCATCCCAGATAAAGTCCTAATGCTAGTGAAATCAATGCAAAAAGATATTAATTTACTTCAGGATTGCCAGGATTCCAACTGATTTAAAACTGGATTAAAACCAGACCTCTCCTGCATGAGTGGTAAGATGATCTATTAAGTCATTATTTTCTTTAGAAAGAGTACATCTTAGCTGTAGTCTGAATTAACCTATTGTCTCCTCTAGCCGGTGAAGCTTGTTATCCCCTTTTGATAGGTTTCACTGCTAATGATGATCGGTTATTCCTTCTTTCATGGGGAAATGCTTTCTAGAAATGCTTCATTCCGAACTAAAAGCAAAACCATTAACATGTTCATGGAGTTGAAATACTGTGTCAAAAATGTGAAATATTGAAATATCTGGGGATAGCAGTTTGGCCAGTTTCATGACAGAAGTTCATGGTGTCTCAGAATCAAAGTAATCATACCAGTTTCTGGCATCTGCACTGCCCCATAGCTGCACACACTGGAGGATCCCAGTGCTGGCTCCCAGCTCTATGGCCAGGAGGCAAGAATCCCTGAGGTCTCTAGCCCCACAGTCATTCAGATGGAAACCTGTCACTGAGCTGAGAAACCTGAGCTCCTGGCAACCCACAGGTGAAGGAAGTTAATTGAAAGAGAAGTCTTTCTCTCCTGATAAATCAGTGGTTTTCAAAGCTGCTGAATAACCTTGCTTTGTTGGGAAAAACTTCCAACCACCTCTAATTAGACAGTCCCAAATTAAGTTAAGAAAAGCAATTTAATTGAAAGAAGGTGCAGGGAGGTCTGGGAGATTTGGGGAAGTGCTGAGGGACACCTCAAAAGAAAAAAGCGTGTGCGCTACAAGAGCGCTTTCTCTGTTGGGACAATGTAGAACTGAGAGGCATGTCAGAAAAATAACCAGTATGGATTTCTTAATTTTTCCCCTGCATTGCATTCTGCAGCTAGGAGCATTGCAAGCTGATCCTTCATCTGTTAATCACTTGTTTAGGTGACTACTACCAGAGAACAAAGGAGATCGTATGTGGGGAAAATAAACCAGGTAGAGACTGAGGATCACATGAGAAGAGAGATTAAACAGCACCTTTTCTTTCTCTCTTTGTAGTAAATGTCCAAGTTAAAAAAAAAAAAAATCCACCTAAGGCCATTTCTCTAACTCGGGCTCCAGAGATATCTTTAAAAGAACTTGGTTGCAATTTTTTTTCTTCTCTGTATGGAAGAAATTAATAAAAGATCAGGGTCTGGAGCAAGTGTGAGTTTGATACTGTGTTTTACAGATGGCATGGAGTCCAATTCCATCTTCAGGTATTCACACACCAGCACAAACCCCTGTTACTGCACCAGCTGCTGCATGGATGTATCTGAGGGCAGATTAGGGATCTAAGGCAATGCGTTAAGCGGGACTGAAGGTGTTGAACATGAACTGCTGGGTTGTAGCAAAGTGCCTTCAAATGCGTTGAGTTGGTGGAAACCCTGGCAGGTGATGGTATTTGGATGGCTGTGAAAAGAAGAGGGGTGGGAGGTCTCCCGTAGCCGTCAGCAGAACAGCGGGATGCCGGCTCGCAGCTGCGGGTGTTGATGCCCAGGCTGTACTCGCAGTTCAGGATGCCTCAAAGATGCACTCTGGGGAAGAGGGCACTGTGAGGGGAGCGAGGGGCCTGGCTTCTCCCAGCAACCGGTACCCAGCGTCTACTCTGCCTGACAATGCTGTGCCCTCCGATGCCAGTCCGGAGCCATGGCTGAGGGAAGGAGAGCCCCCATTCACAGTGGCATTTCGTAAAACGTTCGTAAAAATTCAGCGAAAGGCTTGAACCTTCCAAAATCCCCGAATTGCACAGCAGCTCAGGCCCTCCACCGTGCCAAACCCAGCAGCAGGCTGCACCCTGACTAACGCAGGATTTAAAGCTCCTCCCTCCCGCTCCGCACTGGATACTCTGGTGTTATTTTTCCCTCACGTTGGCACCAGAGTTCCCCGGCAGCGAGCCCGGCGCAGGCAGCCCCGATCCCCGCTTCCCTCAGCCACCAGGAGGGAGGCACACCGGGTGGGCCTTGGTGTTACGAGTAACGCTGTCCTCTGGCACATCAGAGCTTCCATTTTCTGTGGGATAGACCTTGAACGGCGCTTCAGTTTAAGGTCCCTTCTTTCCTGTCGGCCATCCTTCACGTGCTGTGTCAACCATCGTGTCTGTGGCCCTTCCGTGGCGCTTCTGGGCCTGCACCAGCAGAGCTGCTGAGAAACGTGTGTTTGCGCAAAAATGGGGCATCTGAAGTGGTGTGCAGCAAGGCCAGCAAACGTAAATGTGCTCCTTGTTCGTTCCTGGCACATTCTCCTACCAGACAGATTCCCGCAGTCAAAATATTTTGGTGTGAAGCAGCTCAGCAGCCCCAGCCGCAGGTGTGGGAATTCACTCGGCTCAGTGTTCTGAAAGGCACTGAGGGTTTCTTGCCGTAAAGCTGCCGCGTACCTGGCACAGTCCTGACAGGCGGAGGGGATGAGAGAATACCAAGTGAGCCACCGATGTTTTTATTTACGCTCAGTGACTGACACAGCGCTAATAAGGAGCAGCCGAGAGTCCTGATGGCAGGGGGCAAAGCCACTTTAGCTCCAGTTTGTTTTCAGGCCTCCAGTAAGAGCCAATGTCATTTCCAGGCCCCGGCTCCTTTCTTTCCCTGGTTAAAGTGGCATCTCCTCCAGCTCACCTGGCACTGCTGCCGAACTGGGGTTTGTCACAAGCCTCCTCTCCCAAAAACTGGGTATTGTTTACTTCAGCAGCGCTGGCATAGGAGACCCCGCTGGCTAATGCTGCAGAAACACACTGGGGTGTTCAAAGCTCTGTGTTATTACAGGCGGTGAGTGTATAGCACACTTCCTCATATTTAGGGACTTGTAAGGACTCATCCGAAACCCTCTAAGACTCTCCCCTTTCCTTTGATCAATCGGTTGTCCTAAATCTAAATTACAATTGCTTGGGGAAAAGGTTTGGGAGGATATCCAAATGTCGCTTTCTCATGTGGGTGTCATAAAAGAAGGGCCCAGCTAGCGGTAGGGTGAACATTCAGGAGACTTCTAAAACAAGGGAACTTGCCCGTGACCATTTCCTAACCACTGCCAGGTTCATGGCCTTGCCCCCAGACTGCACATGCATCACTTTCTTGTGCCCTCTCTCCTGCTTCCTCTACCTCTGGTCCTGCTGCACTGAAAGATGTTGTGAGCGGCTGGAGCTATGGAGAGGTGAAACCTCGCTCTGCCAAACAGAGCTCATTTGCTGCTGTCTCTGGACTGGCAGAAGAGCGGGGTACCTCTGACCGCTAATGGAGCTGCTCCCAAAATTACAGGTTCCTGCTATTCCAGATTAGTCACTCTGCATGCACGAGTGCAAGCTAAACAGCTGGCAGTGAAAATACAGACATTGCCCAGATGCAAACAGGCATTTCTGGAAAGGACCTAGTGGATGTGGGAGACCCGAAGTGCAGCTCTTTCGTGATTCACGTCCCCACCAAAGAGGCAGTTGTGTTCCAAAATACCCTGCACTGGGCTGCTTTCTGAGTGCTCAGCAGATAGAAGAGCACTTGTAGCAGCCAGCAATGTACATAAAAAGGGCGTGTTAGGGCTATAGTGGTTTGCATTTATTACATGTAATGGGGCAGAACAGCATGCTGGGAGAGAAGTATCTATAAAATGTTAACCACCTATATGAAAGGGGCTATTTCTGCAGAGCACTACCTCCCAAGCAGAGAATCACTTCTGCTTCGCTGTCTGTATTGTATGTTGTAAAAAAAAATTTAGATATAGAAGAACACCTGAGACGGTCTCTGAAGAGTTTGACAGCTATATCTACATCTCCTGATGCAGCCAAGTGGCAGTTCATGTTTACAGTATTTCCCAGCAAAGCCAACATGATGGTACACGCAATTTCTCCTGCTTCACGCTGACATGATGCCGGGCATTTGGTCAACGAACAACTCTTCACAGTCCTATTAGACCACAACACTCTGTCATGTCACGTACCAGTATCTTTCCATCTGTCTATACAGTGAAACATCACTTGTTTTGAACACAGAAGTTACATTTCTTTGTTGTTGTGATAAACTATTCTAAAAAAGTATCTTGAATGCTCAGTGTTCACCAAACACCAAGTGAAATACTCTCTTGGGTGCTTGTGCCCATGCAAAGCTTTGAAAATAGAGAACTAAATCTGTGCCTTGGTTTTTGGGGTGGGTTGTTTTTTTTTTTTTCTTCTACAAAATATGGATCTTTACATCTATACAGTATATCCCAGGGCTGTGTGTACAGTTCATTTCATTAACGCATGAATATCTCTGAGCTCCTCAGGTGGAAGCTGGGGGCGAACTATTATAATTAGCTGGATTGTAAGATGAACACCTACCCTTTTGAAACCTACGCCGTAGTCCTAATTCCAGTTGAAAGGTGAGGTTGAAATATTTCTATGATTTCATAAATCTCCTCAGGCCTCAAGACTTTCCTAGGGTATGTAGCACTGCAGTATCTTGTTGTATAGCACTTGAAGCTGTTACGTGTTTTATGTGAATCACTGTATCGGTCACTGGAAAATTAATTTAAAAACGTTTGATTTTAGTTTAGCAGTGCTTTCAAGGTAGTACAGCCCCAACAATCACTACCGGGCCCTTTGGGAAATGGGAGAAAAGAAAAAAAAAAGAACATTTTTGGAATCACTTTCTTTCACCCAACTCGGTATCAGCCAGCACAGGCAATAACAAAGGGGCTGCAGGACTGCTCTCAGCTATTGTTGTGCCTGGCTCGCTCTCAGCATGACTCACTGCAGACAATATATAACACCACTTGCAAGGGGAATGAACAGTAAATACTTGGCCCTGGATTTTTTTTTTTTTAATCTCTTCAGGTTTTTTTTTCTCTGATTTGTATCCCTTTATCCTTGCCCATGTGCTATATAAGCTTCTCAAATCTAATGTCCGTAACACCACCCCCCACTGGCAGCAGCAAGCCCTTCCGCTGCTGTAGGGTTTACTTTGCAGAGGTTTACAAGGAGAGGCATTATTTAGAAACTGTATGTGTTAACCTAGTGGCACAAGGTTGCTCCAACACCTTCCCTCTGGTTTTTCTTTTCTCGGGGGAGGGGTGGCTGCTATTCTACTTAAGTGCATCTCTTGCTTTGCTGTAGCAGCCAGGCTAGTTTAGGAAGAAAACCTTGGGGCTAAACAGGCTAGGAGTGCAGCCAAGGGGGTCAGGAGACGGCTTTAAGGATTATACTACATAATTAAAAGCTCACTCTGAATATGCTTCCTGGTACCCAGTGCTCAAACATACAAACCTTTTTAGGTAATAATTCTTGGTCCTCATTTGTATCTGAGAGATTTGTAGGTTAAAGTTGCCACACAGGTAGTGAGTCAGGAATACCAAACAAATCAGATCCTCAGCTGAAAGCAAAAATTATTCATCTAGACTATGAAAAGGCAACACCTTCCTAAATTTGTCCTAGCCAGTGAAAACTGGGGGTAAAATACAAATAGATGAAGATGCATGTGTTTCCTTGGTTTAGTTTTGTGCAATGCACTCTGGGTGCAGCTGATGTCATTTTGCGGTAGCTTTCCAGATTTAAAAGTGGAGATTCTTCTGAAGAGTTTTGCCATCAGAACTGGGGCAGAACATGATTCTGCCAGGTAAAACCTGGGACACTGAAGACCCACAATCAAGCCTATGTTGTGCTAGCTCTAAGGAAGACTATTTTATCTTCAATTATTCCTAATCAGCTGGAGCCAAGACCAGAATTTAGGTCCTCCATTATCCATATTCTAGGCTAGTGGCTTCCCCATCAGCTTAGAGAGTACAAACACTTACTCTCCAGCCATCCCCTATCCCAGACCAAAATGATGTTAAAACCGACAGATTCCTATAGACTCCTGCATTTGCTGAAACAGCGTATTCTGACATTTCAGTCAAATATTCTAAGCAAGTCTGTGCAAGCAGCATCGATTTAACTTTCACTGTCTAAAAATAGGTCCTAGCAAGATGCTGGTACCAAAAAAGCTAGAAGCAATGGAAAGGAGGAGAAAATACTGAAGGCACATATTGATTATATTCAGTGTGAGTGAGCAATTGCCTATCTAATGCTATAATGCACAAATAAATAAACAGGTTAAGAATCCAAGCAGCACACACTCACCAGCTGAGATAAATAACCAGGTATGAACAGGTGTAAATCACACTCCCATATCAAGGTTGTGAAAAATACATATCCTATGTTTTGCCTGATTTTCCACCAGAATTATCAAGTTTTTATTTCAAGAGAAGTTGCAGTAAACCAGAGTTTATTCTCCATACAATGAGATATTTAAATCAGGGTTTTATATAATGATTAGTAAATCAGACCTGGGTTGGTTTTTGGGTTTTTTTTTTTTTGCCAGAAAACTGGCCCTTCTATTACTTCAATTAAATCCCAGTGTACTGTAAATAGGTCCCTTGTCACACATATAACAAAATGGAGACACCAAATAATTAACTTACTAGCTAGCACAGACAGAAATGCGAAGAACCTTGCCCTGTGTAGTTAGCACTGCCTTGTAGTTTTGATTAAGCTCATGTGTTTGACTGAATCGGTGCCTAATCTTTTCAACTAATTACTGTCTAGTGCCTGCCTCCTTCTAAGTACTTTTCATTCCTTAAAAATCTGTTGTTTACAACCATTTCCTTGCTCATTTTTCTGGGAACAAAAAGTAAAAGACAGGCTTTGTTCCCTGGGTTAGGTCTAGATCACATATACGAAGGAGAAGAGAGATTCTGCTACACTTTATTCAATATGATGTTACAAGAAAACAACAGTTACAGCTGACAAACCATTACATCTTTCATAATACAGACAAATTACAAGGTGTAACAAATAATGCGACATTTACTTTACTGTACTGCTTACTATGCTGTTCTTCTGAAGTGTATATATATATATTTAATTACATTAACATTGTTTTCATGTACCAGCCCCCCCCCCCCCCCTTTTATTTGTTAAAAAAGAACACCTCTTAGTGCACCATACAAAAATCCACGTGGAAGCTGGCAAGCGGGGATTTTGTATGCAGCACCATTGAAATGCATTTTGGGGGACAGGAATTATTAGTGCATCCTTTACTTCTAGATTTTTTGCTTATGTGAAAAATGCAAGGCAGTAGCATACAGTCACTCCGCCTAAATGCTGGTAGGGGAGAGTATTGTTATGCTCAGTAATGCAACGTGATTCTGTTTATATGGGGTGTCTGCATTTTGCTCCCCAGTCTGTACAGCCTAAACATTTTCTATAACAAAGATTACAAACCCAGTAATATTCACAGATGAATATTTTGTAAATGAGCATACCAGAGCATTGACTACACATTCAGTTGTGTGCACTGACACAGAGCACATGGGCATACATCACCCACCAGTCCACAGGGAATTTATTATCCTACCTTCTTTCCCCAGGAGTCTGAAGTGCAGAACCCCTGCACACCAAAGAGGAAGTGAAAACCTCAGAGCCTCTGTCTACTGCAGATGGATTTTTCAGTGTTGCATGTACTGATGACTTACCTGAAACCATGGTTCTGATTAAAAACAATAGTGAGAATTAAAAGGACCCAACCAATCCGGGACACCATACAGTCATGTAATGTTAGCACTATTGGAGTGTCCGGACTGCTGCAGTGCCTGCCGGGTGTGGATTAGAGCTGATCTGAACCCAGCAGGAGAGAGGACTAAGCCATCTCCAGCTGGCTGACTGGTAAAGTCAGGTTCTGTGAACTTGAACTTGTTAGGAATCTCTGTGTTGTGCAGACCATCTCTATCACCATCTTCCCTTCCCCGTTCACTTAATATTAGATCTCAGAGTTAGAACATGCCCTCCCATTTTTATCTCCTGCTGCCCTGTGGCTGCTCTCCCCTCTCGCAGCAAAGCCACATCCTCTCAGTATCATCAGGAAGGATCTACTGGGGCTCAGCCAAGTAGTAGGAAAATGAAAGTTACGCTGCTGCTGGCTATCAACTCTGAGCGAGACCCACAGTTTCTCAAGGACTGTGACCCAGAGACTACTGGTCACTTAAGCCCATTTTTTACTATTGACGGCATGAAACACCATGTTCCCGGCACCCGCAGCACTTCTGGAAGTCCAGGCTACTTCTTTGTGCCCCTTTGAACCAATCGTGCAGGGAACCAATTTGGGAAGGATGAGAGAAAAAGAGGGTAACACTACTGATCTTCGCTGAAGCTGTTTCAAGAGCACTGATGGGGTTTAAACAGTCCATTCAACAACACTGAGAAGAGCTGTGGGGAAAACTCCACTTCTGCAAGATGCTGGAGAGGTGGGCTAGCTGTCAGGGGGTCCTAACTGATGGGTGTCAATCAGGCTAATCATGCAGGTAAGGGCTTTGCTGGAAGGAGGAAGGGGGAAATAAGACTGTACCATCAGTTCCCTGGGCAAAGGCGCTTCTGCTTTCTCAAAAAAACCTGACGTTTCCCAACAGATTTGATGGTCCAGAAGAACAATTTGCAGTGCTCCCGTGAATGGCACCAGCTTGCTGAGCCCGGGTCCCATCGGTGCCGGGAGAACATCCCCAGGGCCCAGAGCTTCTGTGGGAGAGCAGCAAACCCACATTACCGCAGGCAGTCGGGGCGCCCGGAAAGTAGGTGCATAAGTAAGAGATCCTGGTCACTCCTTAACTGATCAGTAGCTGAGGTAACCTCACTGCTGCTGAAAATCCAGTTACTAATTAGGAACCTAGATATTGATGCACTTTCCTTCAGGCAATTGAGTTTGAAGATTTTTGGATCAACTTTATTTCAGTGGTTGCTTAAAAGTGGGAATGGGGCAGAGAAGATAATCTCATGTGTGTGTGTGTGTACACACACATACGCACACACACATGCATACCTTAAGCAAACACTGTACATGAGTCACTATGGATAGTAATGTGCTAGGCTTGTGGGAACAGTTGGGGAATTACTCTCTATATTAAACCTTCAGATGTTTAGTTGAGCAGCATAATTGCTTGCCTCCCAATTTAAGCTGCCAAGTAGATGCGTCTATGAAACTACCCTTATATTCCTAATTGAAATCTTTGTTACATTTTCAAAAATTCTTCAGATTTTTGCAGCAATTTTTTTTTCTAAAAATAGCTAATTTTAATCATCAAACTGCACACGATTTAAGTAGCAAAGATAATGTATAAAAGACTTTTTCTCTTACAAAAAAAAGAAACATGAAACCCAAACAAACCATGTCTAAGGCAGTTTCAGTGTGTGATAAATTCAAAAGTTCAGTGGTCACTTTTTCCCCCTCATAAACACAGGGGAAAAACTGTAGTAAGTTCTAAATAGGATTGTGACTGAAAGTGGCTTTCAGATGGCTTTTACCAGATCCTGAAACAGAGATGTCTTTGGGGAAAATTGTCTTTTAATGGCTGTGCAAATATTGAGAATATTTCCACGGTTCAGCTCTTTGAAAGTGTAGACTCGTATCCTAGTTCATTAAGAGGCCTTTCGTAGCTACTTGTGCATTCAAGGATTTGCCTTACTGGGTGTTTTTTTTCTTATTAAACACTGCTGGAGTTTAATAAGATGGCAGTAGCACAAATCCTTTTCCCCTCCTTTTAAACACTGAAAGCTAACCAAAGTGTTACCACACTTCTTAAAAATGTAATTCAATGCATCCAGCAAGCAAAGGATGTCAAATTTATGTGTAGAATAATATTGCCTAGCAAGCGTTTCTGTCCGAGCAGGACTATAACTCAACAGTGGGTTTTGCACCATACCCTGCCCTCCCTGAATGCAAAGCATTGTATATGGTCAGGGCAGTTTTATCACACCACTGAACACAATGTTCTCCCCAACCAAAATGTAGCAGGGGCTTCATTTTCTAAAATCACACAACTTTGTTTCTTGCAAAGTTTGCATTTGAATGATTCATTCAGAAAAGCTATCTAAAGACACAGTACCTGGTAGTGCCTTCCAATCAGCTCAGAATACCTATGGAAAATAACTCGAAAGGTGCTTTGGTGTGGAACAGCAAACAGTTTGGGATAAGGAAAATTCTCCACTTTGCTTTCTATGCGGCAAAGTAACACAGCTAGATTTAATGGCTCATTCAACAAAAATTCTTCTGTACCTTAGTATCTGCCTTGAATTAAACAGAACTGTTTCATCATCTCTGTTTTCAAGAAAACATTCCAAAAGGTAAATAGTGTGAGGAAAAACATAGAGATGTTAGCCAAGACCCAAAAAAGAAATAAATATTCTTAAAGGGAAGAAAAACATAAAGAATTCATTGTATATCTGTCAGCTGCGTACATCTCATTGTTTTTGCTTTGTCTTTCTCACAGGCCTATTTTGAGAACTGGCATGCTACATAGCCCAAGCAGAGTAACCGAATTCAGCGTACTGAAGTAAACATGCAATTATTGCCATGTTTTTAAAATGGATATGAACGGTCTGAGGAGATAATGAAAAAAGAAATAACCCAACAATACTTCAGGAATAGTGGCAAGGTGCTGTAATTGTCAGCCGATCCAACAAGTTGGGCTTGCTCTGGCAGAAATAGTCTTTCCATTGGCTGCAAAATATGCACAACTCTCAAAGAAAACACACAGTCCTTTATGCCACCATTGGCTTTTTTTGTACAGTCGTTACTGAAGAAGTGTGAACACCAAATGTGTTGTCTTAAAGTATTTAAGACATTGCTGGTGAAAGCATAAAAATCCTTACAAAGATGCAGCGCTGCAGTGGAAAATCAAACAAAATCAAACACAAAAGACTGAAAGAGTACATGCCATGTATCAGTAAGCAAAAGCTTAATCTTCACATAGTTCTCTGAAATCACAAGGTATCCAAATGCGTGCAAGGTTTTAAATAAATTGCAGGGAAAAACCAGGGTCTTGCCAGCTTCAATTTTCTTTTGAATGAAATCCACCATAGAAAAAGAAAGGAAACAGGCCAGGGTTCCTTCCCGGTGTCGGCCTCCTCATTAGGTTTTTGTTTCCCTCCTCCAAACTGGTAAATTTAATCCTGTAAGGAAACAATATAAATTACAATAAGCCTCATGAATTGCATGTTTTAATGATTTTTTTACTTAGTAAAAAATAGGTTAGTCCAAAGCTGGTTACGAAGACACCAGCTCAGAGCAAAGGACAGACTTCCAAAGCGCTTTTAGAGCTGGCACCTCAAGAACACCAGTGTTTTCACGGTGATTGCCTAAGTGAGATGTATTAATCTATATTCACGTATCTCCGCCCCAAGTGCTAATCTTCAGAAGTGCCATCAGCACTCACATTCTCCATGGAAATTACAGGCATCCATAAATAGACAGCTGGCTCTTCTAAAGGTGGTCACACCCTGTCAATGCAAAGGAAGGTTGCTGAACGCTGGCACAGCTTCAGGAGTTTACAAGCTCTTTTTGTCCCTTTTCTCGTGGACTTCCCAGTGATCACCTTCACAGCAATGCTTGCAACTAGTTTAGGTTTGCTTCCCAAGAGTTATTTGAGGAACCTCGGGGCATGTCATGAACACTTCTGCAAACACAGCCAGATCATGGAGCTCCTCGTTGCACTGCGTTTACACATATTGACCTTTATTTTGGTGTTTTTCTATTAATAGGCAGATAACTAAACCCTCTCATATACAGAAAGTACACATTATATCAATAGCTTTGCTTAACTTTGTCTTTCATACTGCTGATGGTTCCTGTTTTTGTAGGCTCAAAGCAGTGACTGGACTTGCAAGAAGGTACCGTGGTGTTTTTGAGATTTACACAAAACGGGAGGCAGGCTGAGAACGTGGGAAGCGTTACTTTAAAACAAAGCATCCAACAACTGCAAGAGCCAGGTGAAGGCTAAATGAAGGCTAGATGGACTGGAGCCATTGGAAGGATTTTATAATTAACATATTCAACTCCTAATAAATGTCCAAGTAGAATTCTATGCCAAGTAATAAAGTGACACTTACTAAGAAATTCTGTAGCTTTCTGAAGTTCAAAATATATTTGTTTTACAAGGTTTTTCAAGACCAAGGATTGTAACTACAGACCTGCTACATTTCTAAAATGTAGTTGCAGGAAGACAGTCAGATATGGAGGAATTTTAGCACTTAAGAAAAAGAATGCTGAAATATTCATTGAGCAGGGAACTGGTTTGTATTAGCATGTCCTAAAACTATTTAAATCAAACTGGATGCAGGTGCCAGTGAATCTAGTCTAGCCCTCATTTCAAAAGCAGGAGAAAAACAAGGCATCAGTTTTGAACTGCAGTTTCAAGCATAAAATTTTAATTGTGGCTTTCATCAAAACAGCCTAATCTCTACACAACATCTAACTTTCATAATTTCCAGGGTTCCTGTCGTGGTTCTTGAGAGGTCTCCTGCCCTTTAAGCACCAGAATACCTGAACTGGATTAACAAAATCGTGTTCTTAATGATGCGTGGCAGCATCTTGGGTCCTCTTGGAGCTTGGTCTACCACCTCGAGTCCTGCTTGGGTTGTTTCCTAAACGCCTCTGGAGTTTGTGTGGAATGTCTATTCCACATGAAAGTCCCAGTTTCCCCAGGGTCTAGGAGCCTGGCTGAAGTGCCAATAAATCTTTTTTCAAGGAATACATTAGAGTTGACCCATTTAGTTTACCCTTCATAAGCTTAAGAAGAAAAGCTGTGTTTGGAAAATGCAGAGATTCACAACTGCTTAGTGGTGAAACACTGGTGACAATATTCCCCAAATTCCACATTCCCCTTCCTTCTAAAACACTTTCAGGGATGACCTCTTTGGAGCCCCTCCTTATGAAGAAGTGACTAGACTCCCAAGCTCCTTCCAACGTTGAGCTTGCATTTTACCCCACCGTCACCCACACTACAGCTGTGGAAGATGGGCTTGCACTTTGGAAGCCACATCTGCCCAGATACAGAACAGCTGGCCTTTCAGGCTAGACCCAAATTGCTGTTGTTCCAGAGACTGGCACAAGCAGCAGGGACATCTAGGACAGGTAATAAAATGATCAGGATAGAAAAGCCTCTGGATGGAGGCTTTTGCAGGAGTTACCAAATTGCTCAGATTTGAGAATGACTGCAATTACATTAATTACACAGAACTTCTCCTTTCTGTCAGTGGACCTCAGGACAATTTCTAAAGAAGGTGAGAATAACACTTCTCCCAGGGCTGTGCTACAATTTCCCAGTGACAGTACCACATTTTCTGGCTTAAAGTTTGGCTCTGTAAGGAAAGTTGATGACAAGTTCTCCAGGGCAGGGCCTGAGCCTGTGAAATGGGGAATACCTTCATCAGAAACTTAGCACTTCCAGAATCCAGCCCTAGAACATTAAAAGCTTCCTTGAAAATGAACAAACGGACAGCTGCTACCATTTAACACAGGGGAAAAAAACCTTTGCATACTGGCAACCCCTGCCAGCACCAATGCAGACCAAGGGCAGAACACAGAGGACTAAGAAAGGGTAGCAGAAGTTACATAAATGTGCATGGGAGATTGCAAAGTTTTTTGCTGAACCCTATTTGTTTTCCTGCTCTGTCTCAGTATAAGGCAGCTGACAGTTTTATGATCACAACTCCACCAGCTCCAGCTTTGCTGGGTCCTGCTATGCCAGGGCTGCAGCTGGGGTGACCATTTTCCTGGGAAGCCAAGAGCCTGTGGAACAGTATGGTGGGCAATGCCACCTCCCACCTTCTGCACAGGCTCAAGATGTAGACTAGATCAAGAAGTAAACTCCCTGGAAAAGAAGCTCATTTGATGCCACATTTCCCCAGTGGTTCTGGCTGGGGAGAGCTAGATGACATAGCGCAACTGGAAGCAGGGAATGGCTGGTGGTCACAGTCTCTCTGAAGTTGTCTTGAAATGTTCTGCCTGCTGGTTTGGGAAGCCAGCGTGCATGACAGCCCCCCACTGCTCGACCAGCACCCTAATGGCCAGGTTGTTCTGAGGCTGAACCCTCAGTTTTGGCTGCCGAGACAATTCCACTGCGTATAAAATCCTTACGTGATCTTTGACACAGCAAACAAGCCTGGTGGTTAGGAATATATATGCTGGGAATATATAATGTTTGCATCTGGATCCCTAATTCACTGAATGTTTATTGTCGATTCAAAGTGGAGTCAACAGGTGAAATCCCTTCCCTTGGCATCAGAATGCCCTTGTGGAGTGCCAGCCTTCTCCTGGGCAATGGGGAACAGAGGTCTACCCATCCTGAGGCAGAGGAAAAAACCGAACACGGATATGCCACTTCGCAGAGGAGTGCTGTAATCGCTGTGCTGTGGGACAGGAGACCTCCTTCTCTTCACTCTGGTTTGTTTAACATGGGACTCATTGCATCACATCAAAAAGACACCTCCCCTAACCTGGAGGAAGAGCAGCGTGTCTCTTTGTCCGCAGCAGAAAATCCACAATAAAACCGACATGAAATTTTAGATTGGTATGAACCAATCTTTTTATTAAAAAAGCATTGTTTCTTCAGTGGGGCTCTTGAACTGAAACATCAGTTGTTCACACAACCAAGACATGAGGCAGGGCCCTCTACACAGTGCTGCCATTCAGTTCCCAGATGGCTTAGTATTCTATGTTTGCATTTTTTAAGATCTATTCTAGAAATAGCCTTGCTTAGAATTTAATACATTTTCCTGATCATACAAATCAAAGTTTTGCCTGGTGACTTGGCAGATTGTGTTTATGGCCTCTGGTCACAGTTTTGCTTATAAAAGCGTAAATTGTTAAATGGAATATTTACAACTTGTGATTTCCCAAGAGCAAAATAGGGTTCTTTCAGATCTCTTTTTTAAAAAAAAAAAAAAAAACAACAACAAAACCTGAAATGTAACAGACTGCCTTAAAAATGAACTTGCATTTTTTCATCACTGGTCCAGGTAGGTCCTTTTGGTTTTCATGGCATCTCTACTAAATCTAATAGAACAGTACTAGCAAGTTAATGCTGTGCTTGAAATATCAAGTGACCTAAATCAAGTCACTCGATTGTATGTTTGTTATCTGGAGAAATCGTCTGCTGCATACATCCTCTTTGTCCCAGATCCCAAATGGGATAAAGTAAGGTGTTCACCCATCTTAAAAATGGCAGAGGCCAGCCTCAGAATGCAGTAGCTGTTGATGTAAGAGTGGTTCTAGGAAGGGATACTAAAGCTTGTAATTTAAACATTAATCATGCTCTCAAGACATGAGGCAGAGGAGGGTGACTAAATTCCAAATATTTTGCTTTCTTTTAGTTAGTAAAAGAATGTCCTTTCCTTTAAAAATGCAAATCACCAGTTCATTACATGCTCCTTTTGGCAGCATCAGCATCCTTCTCTAGGTGCTTTTAATTTTTGTATAAATTATCACATAGGGCGGAGCTGTTCTCCTGCAGAGTCCTTAGCATGCAAAGCACACTCAGAGTGCAGGTCTATTTATGTTGCAGCTGATTTAGCATTATTGTAAGAATATTCATTCTACAACGCCAGATTTAAAGTAAAAATGTGAGCTGACAACTGGAGATACTGCATTCTCTGTGAGCTGAAACATGGGGGTATTTAAGCTCATCAACAATATATTCTTTCTGCATCTCCCTCCACCATACACGCGCACACCACAGATACTATTCATCCTCTCTAAAAAAAGTATACTATTAACAGGTGAATTTCTTCCCCACATCTTTTATTCCTACCTTTGTTAGAGAAGTCATTTTAAAAAGCCAACCAAACATTATCAATACTATTTGCACTCATATAATATCTACATGCAAGTTGTTGCTATAAATATTAATTAATTGGATCACCAATACCCATAATGCAACTTTATTTTGACCTACATGCCCTATGAACTAGATATTTTTTGGATTCAATTTTCTTAAAACCAACTGTCAGCATCATGTGATGGAAGAGATGAAAAATGAAAATGAGCGTTCCCGCTGTGCAGGTGAGTGACCTGTGGGAGACAGCTCTGCCTGCTAGGATTTTTACACGTACCATCAGACACAGACCAATTGATTAGATCATCTTATACCCACCACCAACTAGGCTCAAGAGACTAATTAGAGAGAGTACTGCCTGCGCAGGCACCCCATTGACACCTAATTTGCTCAGCCAAAGCCTTTGGGGAGAATGTATTATCTCTGCAGCTGCACTTCATGCATTTCTGATTTGAGGCATAAGCAAGGAGTACTTCTTCACTCTTTTGAGCAAACTGAGTATATAAGCCCTTAAGTGCTAAATACAAGCAGACAAATTAAATCTGGCCAGCCTCCCATAAATTCTTTTTCCCCTTCAAATATATATGTATATACATATACAGATGCATACACATCTTATTTTATATGTGTCTATAATATATGTGCACAAATTCAAACATAGAAATAATGCGTACGCATGAGCCTGAACGTGTGTGGAAAGCATGGGTACACAGAGACACTTCTATAAATATATGCTTTAAAATATGCAATTGTTACACTATAGAGTGCTCTCTTTCAGAGGGAAGTTTTAATTCTGTGAGATTTAAAAGAAATGCAATTGTTCTAATATATGAAAAATAAATGATCTGCAGTATTGTTAGCTCAGGCTGAGAATTACCCCATGGACAAGGCTCAGTAGACTGCTGCCTATAAAGTTGCTCTGCGTATCTTCAGAGTTGTTAGTTCAAAGATTATTTCAGAATACAGCCAAGCTTTGTTGAAAGCTTTTCTTCGATGGACTATACCCTGTTTGTGGTTTCCCAAGGAATACTGCTCACTAAGGCTAAACACAAGATTATTAACACTGCTTTCTGCTGGACATTAGTTTTATCTAGTTATCCATGCCCCAAAATACACAGAAGAGGCAAGACTTAAGGCTGTCATTAAAAATTTGTTTGAACCCCCCCCCCCGACACTAGAAAAACTATGATTTTTTTTACAAACTGAGAAGGGTTTGAAGAACATATTTTCTGCTATAGGCTGGTATGTGATTCCTGAACTCAAATACATTGTAACACACAGGAAAATGGTGGATTTGCATCACTTCTAAAATAGCACTGGAACAAAATATCTTCTTCTCTGTGATGTGTCTACAAAGCAGCTTTCAGGAGTTGAATGAAACTGAATTATTACAATTTAATTTCAGCTTGTGTCAAAGCTGAAACAAAGCAGGTCAGGTTATAGAATCAACTCAGGATCCTGTACTGCCGTAACTAAAGAAATAAAGAAGACTTAGCTAAATACATGCAAGTTACCTGTGTTGCCAAAACATCAGACGTAATCTCCTTTGCCTAGTACACAATGAATGCGACTTCCAATCTTTTTCCTAGGATGGGGCATAACTTAGTAAAGGGAGAACATCCTCACCCTCCTCCCCTCACATGGGCCACATCTTTTCCAATTCACTTTACATTTCTTTAGTGATATTTAATCTAATTTAATGTTTAAAGGACACCTCTGGATTATCTTGGCAATGGTTGGCTGTTATTCTTTCACAGATGCAGCACTGTACGGGACAGTTACACATTATAATAATAACTACTATCCGTCATTAGAAGTAAACCACATTTGACAAAGAAGTAACAAAGAATTTACTGATCCGCTTTTTCCTGCTCTTTTCCCCCTGTGTCTTAGTTACTGCATTGGTATTCTTATACCCACTGGATTTCCCAAACTCTACCTGCACTGATGAAAATTGCTGTATATTCTTCTCCACAGTCCTAACGTATGAATCATAATACAGATTGCATATGGACATGTTCCTGTTTTAAGAATTCCTCTTCCCGCAAAGAATTTTTCACAGATGGACTTTGCCTCTGAGCAGAGCACCACAACTCCAAATAAAGGGATTTGCGTATGGGAGGTGACTGCAGTTTCAGGGTGGGTGTGAGGGGATGACCCTAAAAGAAGTGAGTGCTAGACAGGGACTGTAAACTAGTGAGAAAATAAGAAGTTAGAATAGTAACACAATTATAAACTAAATGATTTTATGAGTATACGTACATTAAATAAGTGACATAACCATTCAAAGGTGAGAGGTGTGTGGCACAGTGGATATGGGGCTGGAAAACAGAAACCAAGATTTTGGCTTTGCTACTGAATGTGACCATAGGCACTTTATCCCCCTGTAACCTCTGTTTTGTAACAGGGGCTCTGTTTTATATCCCAGCCTCTGGGTTTACAGTGTCTCCCAGAATGAGTGCCCAATTTTAGCTGGAGCCACCAATAGTTCAAATTACATAAATACAATTAAATTTAACAAAATGCAGTATTGTAACAGCTGCAAACTTTGGAAGTTGTTGAAATCCTTACTTGAACTGTGAGTTTTCCAAGTTGTACCTTTATGTACAGTAGGAGTCCAAAATGAGAGTCCTACATCACCTAGGACTTTGTAAACATGCATCCAACAGTCCAGTGTGGAAGGCTGATTCTGAAGAACCAAGATGTACCCTTAAATTATACACCAGTTGCTAAGCAGCATATATATGCATATCAGTAATTGCAAACCAACCGTGCATACTTTGCACACAGGTCTCTTCAAAATATTACAATTAATTCCTTCAGAGTGTGTCTTGTTAAGAAAAAAAGGAATACAAGTCCTGACCCTCACTGTAATGTATTTTATTCACAATATTAACTTCCAATGATATTTGATAACATGATTGGTTTCACAGTTGATTTGTAGGTATACCTTTAACTTTTGAGTGGCTGTGGTAACTTCCAAATTAGTTTTCTCCAAGTCTTTCAGCAAAAATCCCTTCCTACCCTAGCTGCCTGCAGCTGAAGTTTTTTCTTTGAGTTGAGAACAAAGTCCACAAAGCCTTTTACAATTACCATTTGAATAAGGCTTCACATGAAAAATGGCCAGGACTGAATCTACTACATGTCTTCTGGTTTTTGAGAATAAAGCACAGCCCTCTGTGAGTGAGCTCTGGGAAAACTAATACTTCAGATGAAGATACTACAAAAATAGCAGTGTTATTGAGCTCAATACAGTTTGCAAGCAAAGCCATAGAAACCTTATTAAAAACAAAAAAGCAAGCTGAGGATTTTGGTACACACCAAGACCAGAAAAATAGTAGTGCTACTTGTTTGCTACTTCTCAAACCTGACAAACAGCCAAATCCTTACAACTTCTTACACCTTCCTGGCTTGTTTTTCCTTTTCCAAAGGCTTCAGGATTCAGTATATTATTTATGGTTTTAATGGCTTAAAGATTTGTCTCCTCTGAAACTGAATCCCTATAAAGGCACAAATCTTCACTCGTGATTATATCACTAGAGAAACTGAAGGGTGTAACTCAAAGGTCTTCTAGATTCCAATATGCAAGAAACCCAAACAAGCCCTCCCCCTTCTTTTCTTTTTCTTTTTTTTCTCTGATTAATGTGATGTGTCTAAATTGCTCTGTTCCTCACCCTGATAACTTGCAAAAAAGCCTGCCAAAGAGGAACTGACTGAACATGAACTGGAGAAATGCTGCCTCCCTGGATCTATAATGAGAGAACCTAAACCTACAATTTTTGCCAGTGTTTGACACAATGGGATCCTTATCTCAGCTGTAGCACCAGCTCTCTACTCTGAAACAGATAAGTAAATGCTATGCCTGAAAAAAATTTGTATGTACCTTAATTAAAACATCTGAAAGAAGAAAAAAAAAAATTAAAAAGAGCCTATCAGTTATGGTTGCATAGAACTCAGAAAAGCAAATACCTGCTGGAAGATGATATACAGCCATTAATGCTCTGGTTAACAGGTCTGTTACTGGTTTGAACTCCTCTCTGGAGAAAAGGAGCACCAGGAAGAGCTGGTGAGGGATTTCCCCATTGCACTCTCTTGCCAAACCAAACAGCCAAGGGACTGGAGATTCAACCACAAGCCACTGGGTGCAAGTGAGCTGAGCTGTGGTACCCTTCCACCATGTCTCATCTTTGTGGCAGAGCCAGCTTAAGAAATTTCCACTTCCCGCAAACCTCACTCTTCCTGCTATTCCTGCCCTGCAACTTGTGCCCCTGTCACTTGCCCTGATAAAACTGTCTGTGGGACTCCCTGCACGCTGGATCACTAAAAGTATCAGAAGTGGGATTAGTTTTAATGTAGATCTGCTCAGCGATCCAGTTTATATCAAACATAAATAGTTGCATCAGCACAACTAATGGGATTGGAAACTGGTGAGGGAGCAAGAAGGAACTGCCTGGATAGAGCTAGGCAGAAATTGATCATGCTGGTTTTGCCTGCAAAGACAAAAACGTGGAATCACATCCTTATTTTTCATCAACAGCAGTTCCCCAGTGCATTACTCATAACAAAGCTTCACTTTCTAAAGTCTGAAGCCACTTCCCAATTCACAAATGGCTAATTATTTTCAGGTATCCAGAAACACAGTGAAATCTGCCTTAGCTGGCCACTTAAGGGAGCAGACAGAAGTTGTCGCATAATGACCTACTAATTAAAAAGGAAGAAAACCATACTCAGAAGATCTGGGAATACCCGTAAGATTGCCTAATAAGGATAATCTCCTGTACATGTTTCAAGGGAGCAGCAAACAAGAGATGGCTGAGAGCCCATGCCTCTAACTGAAAGTTCCTTGGATTTTTTGGGTGGGTTTTCATTTTTTTAGCAATAAAAATATGTTGGCCTGCCAACATATCAAGGAGATGTTTAACAGTTTGTGAAGCTTCAAGTCATATTTAACTAGAGTTCAGAGACTTCAAAGGGATAGAAAAGCTTCAGATTCTTTATAGGTCTGTATCTAGCTTTGAATGAAGAATACAACCCTGGAGTTCAGGGAGAGCAGATCAACTCCGCCCCAATCCAAATACCATGAACGAAACTTATTGACTGCCAGTCTCAGGACTGATGGTCTCTGCTATTTAACAGTACTATCTATCAACTCAAATCTAAGCATATTTCTTCTATCTGAAGCTAACCAACTCAAAAGCCAAATGAGATGATGTGTCTGACCATGTCCCTCCTCTCCCGCCCCATCTAACATAACAGTAACTCAATAAATTCAGAGAACTTATTTGGAAATTTATTCATTTTTCCCTGTCATGGTTTTTATCCTCAAATCAAAGTCTGATGGAGAAAATGACATATGATAGACTAAATGCCTGCTGGATGACTCATTAGCCTTCACCTCCTCCCGAAAATTAAGCACTGCCCCATGCAAAGATTAAATTATCCATAGGTACTTAAAACCAGGACATTCTGTATACATGTGATTGTTAATATTAGCCAAGTTACTTCCTGAGACATAAGTGGAACAAATTTAGTGCTTCTAGTGCAATCAGTGCAAAGTAGCTATGGGAGAGTCTTGAGATGGGTGTGGACCATTTTGCTAGTCGGCTTACAGAAACAAAGTTTCCTTGGAACTTAAAGATACCTCTGCAAGGGATCACAACACTATAAACTACCTTCGTCCCCACAGATAAACACTAAACATTAAGAAAACAAAGTGTGAATGTTTATCAGTACCAAAATCATTGTAGTAGCCTGAAAGTACCTACAGGCAGTTTGGAATTAAGTTATGTTTGTTAGTTCTTCTTTAGAGAAGACAGAATGAATGTTCAGGTGGAGAAGGAAGAAGAAAAAGTGATGGGTAAGCTAAGAAAAAAAAAACCATTTCTCACTTGTATTTTTATTTTTGTTAGTGCTTTTCCTAGAGTTTTTTTTGTTTGTTTTTGGTTTTTTTTTTGTTTTTGTTTTTTTTTTTTTTTTTTTTCCAAAAAGGAGAGTACTTTTCAAACCAGCAAGGAATTCTTAATTCATCTGGAATGTGGAGTTATGAATGCCTTTGTTTTTAGCTTGACAGAACAGACATCATTGCAGTTGCATTCTGGATAGCAAAGATCCTTCTAGCTAAGCACCATCTGGTTATACATTCTATTTGCTGCTGTGGCTTTTCAGAGGCTGAGCATCGTGCCAAAGTGGTCATGTCAATTAAAATGCATTTTTTAGGACAGCACTGCAACCCTTAAGCACACATAAAATTAGACAGAATGCAGACCTCACATGCTGAATCAGAAGGATCTTTCCCACAATTATAGCATATTAAATTAATGGCAAGTTTAAGTAATAGATGTATTTAAATTTTGGAATGTATTTCCAAATACCATTATGTCCAACACTCTTAGGCTATGTGATCACCCACACCATGAATGCCATACAATGGTACTGACAGAGAGATCAGGAAGTCTTTTTCAAGCTTGAATTGTTTCCCAGCCAACAGTTCTGAAGACTAGAATGGGGCAGGGGAGAAAAAAACCCAGTCTAGGAAATGCAATGTTGTCTCTATGGAATACTGCTTGCCTCTGTGCTCACTCCATATAGGCACTCACCTATACAGCTCCCACTTGGGATTCTCACTGAAAATCTATGATAGAAATAGTTAGTGGCAGCTTCAGGCCAGCTGTGTTCTTCCCTCCCAGTTTCATTTTTACATACAAAACCATATGGAATGCTGAAACAGAAATATTTCCACAGTGTGGTCTCTGTGGCATTAAATGGAAAAAATGTTCCAGAATTGGCACCTCTACAGAGCATCACCACAGCAATGAGGATATCCTATCTAGTATAGAAAGAGATCACAAAGCAGCTGAGTTATTTTATTCCTCAGAGTTCCCACTCTGGCTGTGGTAAGAACCTTTTCCACATGTATGACTAAGATGTTCAAATATAACGCATGGTTTGGGAAATCCAACATGAGGTACTTCTCATAGACACAACTTTTAGAAACTGTGCAGCATCCCCACCCTTTGAAAATCAGGCCTCCTTCAGATATTGCAGAGGCTTCCCCCCACTCCTAGTTGTTTTCTGAAAGACTTATATGTTTTTAAAAAGCAGTCTCACACACTTGAGAGGCTTCATACATGTGGCAGAAACAGTAGATGTCAAATCAGGTGCAATATGCCGTGCATTTTGTGGTATGCAAAGACAGGGATCATGGTAAGATGGAGTACTACAGGCTTTTCTTTCACTGCCATAAGCATCAGTTTTCTTGTAACTGCAAGAAATACTTAATCTTTTTTTTGAAGCTCCATTATAAATGTAAGGTTTTGCATAGCTCATTTAAATAGTTTAAATGACACAAGGTTAAGAACAGGAAAGCCTTTCACCAAAGGTGGTTAGTCCTTTTCAAAGATTTCATATTATTTGAAGCTTACTTTCACTGCATTCTTTTACCTTGGCTGCTTCCCAAGTGGGTATAAGTTAATTAAATAGGATTTTGACCCTTTAACCTTCTCTCTAAACTGCATCTTTACCCAACTCTATTTAAATAAATCAGATAAAAAAACAATCATGTAGCAGAATATGTATTTTTACAGCTGCGGAAAAAACAAACATGTCTATTAAGCTTATTTGTAAGTACTTAGTAGTCAAAGCAACAGCCAAGACTCATGGATGATTTTAATTAAAATGAATCTGGGTGGGCACATAAATCCATTTATGATGGCTTTTCTCAAACTGAAACTTCTCTAGTGTTACTGAGACATTCAGAGTTACTGAACAGCACTGCACTACAGTAAGTCCTCATTTGTTCGTGGCGACTGAAGTTCAATCCACCTGATTAGCTTGTATTCATTTTATGAGTCATGTAAAGTGTAGCTATGAAAAATATCAAAGGTATGAGGCTGAAAACTGTTACAGGAAAGGACTGAAAGAAAGAGAAGAACAGATGGGCAGATAATAACAATATAGAACAATACCCAGCATTTCTAAAACAGATGTATTCTGGGTCTAATTATCAAAAGAAGGTGAAACAGACGCACCAGGAGAACATCGTGTTGCTCTCTACAAACAGATAGTGTGACTTGCTGCATACAGTTATCCCTTTTTTAGCCCAGATACAAGCCTTTGAATATAAACATGGCCTATTATCTCAGATTATAAGACCCTTCCAAAAAATGACAGCCTTCTTTTAATTTCATCCATAAACAAAATATAACTTCGGTGTGAAGGATGATAACAGTTACGTACGAAGAAATGAGTAACTAGCTCACTTATAAAGAATGAACAAAGAATTAAGCTGCCTCTTTGTGCCTAAGTGACGTGTTCAGGTCTCCACACAGGCAGTGACAAAGACGCTGCCACTGGAGCCTGAGTGCTGATCACATCTCTCACCCCCAGCAGGGACTTCATAAATTGAGTTCATCACAGAATGAAATCCTTCCAAAACACAGGCCTTTGGTTTGACGTATTAATAGTGATACTATCTAATCACCTCATTGGTACATTATGTTCTGATTCTGCAGCCATTTGGTGATAAATACACACATATTCAAGAGCGTTAGATTTTGATCATTGATTAGGATATATTTGCGCATTTCCTGACACTTCTTTCAACCCATCATCACTGAATTTGTCATGCATAAGAAGCCTCCCACCCCAGTATGAGCAGGGCCCAGGCGGGGAGGCAGACCTGCACACCAACTCCCATCTTTGAGGTGCAGCTAATCTCCTCATTACAAGTGCTTGGGGTTTTTTAATAGCATCACGCATCATGTTTTGTCCACCTTTGTCAAACTACTTTAGACCGGGGTTATTACCATGCACAGGCTGTGATAACAGAGATTAATAGGAATAAACTCTTCCGTTTTTCACATTGCACAGAAGTTGATCATATACTTTCACCAGCGAGGTTTCTCTGCCCCCCTTCCCTTCACTATCCCCGAAACAAAGGTTTCTAAAGTAAGGTCTAGCAGCAGAGCATGCCCAAAATAAAAAGAAAAAAAAAAGTGATCAGAAAAGGCACTGGAAATTCTGGAAATTATAACAAATAGTTTAAAGGCATGTCAACAGCCTGTAACTCTCCCTCCTCAGAACATTTTTATCCCTACAAGTAATAACCGACAATAACGGTACTGTAAACTCAGAGAGATACATACTTTGTGCTTTGAAAGGGCTTTGCATAAAGTTATTTTAATTATTTTCCTTATATAGTAAGTGGAGGATGAAAAGGAGATTTCTGAAATAAGAAATGTTATTGTTAACTCACTAATCACAGCTGAGGGACTTAGGGGCAGTCTGGTTTCTGAAATATCTTTGAGCTTATTTTACAGAATTGACTAAGTTGGTGGTATCCCTGTCACATGGATTTCAATGTAAGGTACCAAAACTTCCTTTATGCAGAAGTACAATAGACAACACTGGACGTTAAAATCATATCCTGGAAAATTTTAGACCACTAATATTTGAAACAGGGGATTTTTATTACTTTAAAGAAGTTAATTTTTCATTTGTAAACACCTATTTATGAGGTGATTGAGTTTAGAGTTGACGTTTAACATACACGCTACGTTATTTATTTTTCAAACATAAAATACATATCCCCGCTGTTTTGAGAAACTACTGACCCTTAAGAGTCAAAGGAAGGGCTTGATTTCTCTCCTTTGATTCTGGGGGCCCCACAGATGAGGGGGTTATGAGCTTCCCTATTTTGTTTCTTGACATTCAATACACTTATGGCTTGAGACCAAGGGAGTAGTTGGGGGCAAAGTGGGTATCAACACATATGTACAGCTGCCAAGGGGACCTTGGGAAAAAGCCGAGACCACAGCCAAGGAGCCCAGCATCTCATTGCAGACCAGGGGGCCAGTCTGCAGCCGAAGCCAGGCAACCACACAGCTACAAACTATGAGGCTTCACAGCAGAAGCTATATAATATGGAAATAAGATTCTTACCCTCCAGACCCGTATGTCATCACACCAAGCTACGCTGAAGCTGCCAGCTAAAATGGGCAATTTCACATGAACTTGGCAGGGTGACTGCCAACACAGAGCTTGTTTTCCACTGGTGCCACCCACTCTGCTAATCCAATTCTGGCTCCCGATTTGCTTTTAAATAATAATGAACGCAGCAGATGGGAGGGGAAAATGTTCCCAGCGGTTAAGCCAGCATGGAAGTGAGGCTCTTTGCTTTTCACATATCTTGTGCAAACTAGCTCTAAATGCAATGTCAAGTGATTAATAGTGGTTAAACGAGGAAGCCAGGATTTGCCATGTTCTCTGTCATTCAATCTTTGACCACGACATGCAGGCAAACAAAACAGACAGAAGGATAACATGTTGAAAGAGAAAGAACAAATTTCATAACATTTAACTTAGATGAGGAGAGAGATGGACTCCTCTTCCCATCCTTGCAAATATAATTTTTTTTTGGGGGGGAGGGGGAATAAGAGGCGGCTAAGCACCAGAAAAATATTAAAAATACCTTTTGAGTCAAACACCCAGTAATCAGGACAGGCACTATTGAGTGTATTCCTATGGCTGACTCCTTTCTGACAAGCAGAGGGGAAACAGGCTGCAGCACCAGGTTAGGGAATAGGGACGTGACTGTCAAGAAAAGGGGCAGAAGGAGACACGGAGAGGCAGAGGGCAGACGGCAAACAGCATACTGCCAGGAGGCTACACGTCTTTTCAGCAGCAGCAGTAGGACCTATTATTCCTGGGTCACACAACATTATCTCCTGTCCAACAAACAGCAGGTAAGCTTGTTTTCACAGTGCACTGTGTTTTCTCTTGTGTCAGCCTGACACAGAAGATAATCACCTCCTACTGCTACCTACTGGCCTCACACTGCGGGTTGAAAGGTATGAATCCCACTGACAACATATCTTGATGAAGGTGAAAAAAGGCATCAGTATGATTCCATACACCGAAACTTTTTCTATCACTTCTTCAGTTTCTGAAAATTTGCAAAATTACCACTCTTGAAAGGAGTTAAAAATGCTTGTGCAATATTGCATCTAATCCCTTCTACATCTCTGGTAGTCTTTAACATGTGGCTAGTCTCTTGCCCCACATGAAACCCTTGCCACCTTCACTGCTCAAACTGTATGCTGCTTTTGTAAGACAAAGAGTTTTACTGAAAATAAGACCCTTGACTCCTTTATTGTGGAAGCTGGAAGGTCTCAAGTAAGTTGAGCAGGAGATGAGAAAAAGAAAGTTTCAGCAGCTGAATGTCTAGAAAGTTGCATTTGAGTCCTGCTTCTGCCATCACTCCTACACGATGCTAGAAAAGTTTATTCAGAGCTCCTACGTGATGCTAGAGAAGTTATATTAATCTATTTTATTTATTTTTTTTCTAACAGGAATTCACTTGGCAACTTTCATTTTCTGTATAATCCAAGATGATTCCTGGATTGGGCTGCTGATACACTGAGCATTCACTGCTCCAGCTGAGGTCAATGCAATATGAAATCCAATCTGAACTTATTAAACACAAAAAGATGCTAGGAGCTCTAAGAAATCAGGCAAGAAAAATTGATTTCTTTTTAACAGTTGCCATTTTAATACCTGTGGCTCAGCTCCTAGTGTGTAAAATGGACACCTCTATACCATCTCAGCTCATGGAGGTACGGTGAAAGTGGCTTCCCAATACTGCCAAGGAACTAAGATACAATGCATCACAAAAACCCTCCATAGAAATTAATGATGCCATATCTGGTGCAGGCTATGGATGACGTAGCCATAATGCATAGGATCAAACACTGAATGATGAAGATGAAAAGAAACATTAACTATCCATCTGTGTTCACAATCCATTATCCTGTACAAAAGCAATTTGAGGTCTCAAAGAAATAATAGTAAATGATCCTGTAAATGAAGACTGTAAATGATCCTGTAAATGAAGACTATAAATGAATGCAAGGTGAAGGAAATTAAATTTGAAACCTTAATTTTTGTATTTCCTAACTACTGTTTGAATTTTTCACTTTCACTTTTCACATAAAGTTCTTGAAGCAGACTTTAGGAGAAGACAGTGTTGCTAAGAACTAATGGTACATCTTTGCAGTTAGTCACAAATAGGATGAAGAGATTTGTAATACGAAACATAAGCCTGGCTCAAATTTACTATCAGCTTCTACATCTTTCAACTGAAATATTTTGTCTAGTTTGATGTTGCAAGACCACGGTAACATAATTTGAGATAGCAACCTTCGATAATACAGGATAACAGATACTCCATTGTGTAAATTTTATGATCTCTGTTTTTCCATCTAATGTAGGGACTTTAGCATATGCCTTCTAAAAACTGAAAGAATTTCATACAGGCATCTGTACTGGCCTGTTCTTTGTACTAATTAAATTAGTTTCCTGTTGAGTAAGTAAAATACTGGCAGCCAGGAACAGTTGGGGAGACAGCTCAGAGGCTTAAGCACTGAACCATGAACTTTTCTGTTTACTACAATATTAAACAAGTAGACACTCTTGCTGACATTATGGGGAATGAAAGAACATTCTGTTAAGATATTTGTTTCATTACCGTGCATGAACTACTGATCTTCTTAAAGAGATTTTTAAAGATACAAAAGGTATTTCATTTGATACAGTTAACTAAAAAATTGTATTATTTGGTTTAAAAATACCTGTGTCAAAGTTAAAGCTGAATTTGAACTTCAAATCTAAGGGGTCAAAACTCAGAAGGGTGAAATAAGCCAATCAGCCACCCAATAACCCAGCCTCATCTTGGGCTCCGTACGTCCACTCTAATGATCACAAAAGTGAAAACTTTATACAACGCACAGATCTTCGGCCCGAGCACCTCACAAGTGGTGTTGACACCTTGAAGGATTAGGGCAAGAGACATCGTGTCTCTGATCTTCTATTCTGGTGGCTTTCAGCAACTGCTGGAGAGTTTGCCATACATATAAATAAAGCATAATAACAAAGAAGTTCACGCAGTATATGAATGGGAGGTCTAAATAGCCATCCATACTTCAGTTTCATTCTTCCTTGTAATGTAAGAGCTCTTAAAGTATTATAAATTGTTTACATTAAAATATACATGCTTACCACACTACACATACACTAAGACTTTGTGTGCATATATTTAGCCCAAAGCTAATCTCTCAATAAAAGTCCTTTCTGAAAATAGAGATTTATAAGAAGAAATGCTGATAAACTTTCAGCTATAGGGACTCCAGTGGTCACTGCAAAAATGGCATTGGCAACACAAAACCTGTGTGATTTTGCAGATCACCCCATAAATCTTCCTTTGTCCCATGAGTTTAAGTTTTTAGCCAAGAAAAACAACATTCTTCATAAAATTAATGAAAACAAGCTGCTCTTTGCCTACAGAAAAAGTTTTTTCTTAATTACATTTTTTGCTTTGAATCATATATCCTGTAGTTTGATTAAATCCTCTTAGAAGTCAACTAAAAATTAGATCTTTGCAGCGTGAACCTCAAAGGTGGTGCTTACTTGGAGAATATAAACCCATTGTGCCTTTGGAAGCTGATACTTAAAGCAAGAATAAAAGCAATATGCAAGACAGTTTTTATTATTTTCATTATGTCACTGCATAAATTTATTTTTAGGGTTTAGAGTTTGCAGAGAAATATGATCTGGCCAATGTATTTATTAGAAATAAATGGGCTGTATAAATGAATGTAGATAAAGCAAGAATACTGGAATTCTGGTTAATCCCTTGAGGCAGTAAATCAGGATTTCTAAAGCACTTAATGCAAAATATCTGCATCAAGGGGTTAAATATATAAAATATGAAAAGTCAAAGACAAGAACTAGATTAAAAGGTTACACGGAGATGGTGCTGAAAAAACTGGAGCCTGCTGCTAAATAGATATCCAACAGACATTTATTTAGGTTCACTGGCTGCAGCAGCCGCTGGCATACTCTAAATGAACTCATACAACAAACAAAAATCAAATTCTAGTGACAGTCTTTGATCATTTTTTAGTACCAAAGCAGAAAATTTCCTTGCCAAAACCAAGCTACGTGGACATGATTAAGCTAACACAACTAATTGCCCTAACTGAAAAATAAAAATGCCAATTTTCTATACCCTCACTGTGTTCTTATAGCCTCAGTAGTTTAGATGAGCCCTGTATCCTTCCTGGCAGACTGAGTCTAATCCCCAGTGGAGACGGCAGACAGTGAAAAGACATCACTCATTAATTTAAGCACTAATTGAATCAGTTCCTATCACCTGAAAATCTCCCCCCACTCCAGTGAAACCGGTCCAAAGAACTAAGTCTTTGCGAGACCTAAATCATAATTCAGACTTAAGAACAATTTTCTCTCACTCTGGCTCCCAATGCTTTCATACACAAAAAGTCTTCCAAAACCTTGTTTGTATGTACTACTAAAGAAGATCTACTTCAAAAAAAAGCCAAAATCCCCAACCATCCTAACCAACAAAAAATGAAAATACTGCTCATACAAACAGCATGTTCCCTCAGATTCCCTGCGCAGATGTATTCCCAACATGACTGCAGCCATCACCCACGACCAGTAAGTGTTGGCTCCAAAACTCAGAGGTGCACTTTGTTGTAAGTTACGAAGCAACAAGACATACCTTGAGATATATATATATATATATGCACACACATGGATAAAAGTGAACTTCATTGTTTTACTACCATATGAAGACTGTAGCCCTGACCCTTTAAGGGACTCCATGCAAAGAGACCAGTACCCACACAGAGCTTATTTGAAGTCAGTGTGGTTTTCCCAGTGGGAGACAGGAAGAGATGGGAATTACTGAGTTAAATTTGTGTATTAGTATTTTCAACATAAATTAAATACTTGCAGCTAAAGCAATAAATACTGAAATCCTACTACACATTGATATCTTTAGATCTTTGGGAAGGCAAGTGACCTCGATCCTGCCTCTGTTGTTCTAAGCTTAAAAGTTTTAAATTTTAAAGGAAATTTAGTCCAGATTGAGAGAAGAATTCCTATTCCCCACACTGGCACCTCCAGAAACTTGACTTGCTTCAGTAGGTCTTAATCACATCCCTAAAGCTAAACATTTGCTCAGCTACATTCCTAAACTGAAGTTTGTATGAATAGGAGATGAAAAGAGACTTTTCTTTCTATGACAAATTACAGTGCTCATCACTTTTGTTCAGCAAGGTCATATCAAATGCTATTTCACAAATCAAGGAACACCCTCAAATTCATATGAAGAGATGCAGAGGATTAGCTCTTGTACAGGTCGTCTTCTGGTTGGGACAAGGCTGACAGAATCTGCTAAAACCCTGAACATGGGTAATACAGACTTGTTAGACCTTTTTACCTAAAACTGATAGTATAAAATTTAGTTCCAAACACCAATGTTTTCTTCCTTTTCCCACCTCTTTGTTTTTTACTGTTAAACATACACACCTATATTACAGTCAACATGAAGTTGTTGAAATGAACATTGAAATTAACTTCTACTTCATCTCTTGAAAGCTTTGGTACCCTAAAAATGCATTTTAACAGGCTCTTACATCTTGCTTTAATGTTGTTATCTGCCTGTGGAGTACCCATATCACCTAGATGTTGTCAAACCTTAGCCCAGCTGAGCAAGCTTTAGGGCATTTTCTCACTTGTTATTTGGCCTCTTGATTATCACTCATGCACAGAAAGAAACTACCCAAAAATGCCCAGGGAATGTCTAATAGTCTCAAAGCTACTATTTTAAGGGAAGATATTGACAGAATTAGGAACACACCAAAAATGTGTGAACTGTGAATGGTGCTCATTATGCACACATTTTATTTGGGAGAATTGGCTATTGTGATTACCATACAGTTGTCAAAATTCATTGTAAAACAGCATTCCTTTGACAACCCAGTTTTACAGTGACACTTAAAAGTACTAAATGAAGACAACAGAGAAGTACTTACTTGGGAGAAGCAAATCTTGAAAAAAAAAGGACACTTTAATCACTATTTTTATTCATTCCACAAAGCTGATACCTTTATTCCCATGGGTCTGAATGAGTGTGTGAATGTACAGGGAATATGCTATCATGGCATTGCTAATTCGTCTGGATTTGACCTCTGAGGAACAGTTTGTGTCATCATGGAGCAAAAGCACTGGTAAAACATTTGCCTAGATAAAAGACCTCAAGCAGTTAACCTGCTCAGCAGAGGCAACGCAACTGGGCACCAGGATAATGACCTCTACCCAAATGGGGAAGGTACATCAATGTAATACTATGACAGCAAGACAAAAGATGACGGTAGCTCAGCAGGAAAACATTAGCAATTATATAACGCTAGGTACTGTATGTGAATGAAATGCCTTAAGAAGTACAATGCCAACCTCTTTTTACCTAATAATGATTTAAAGTTTTTGTATCTGAAAAAAGAAAATCACACCCAACTTTGTTCCTCAGTTCTATTTTAAACTCTTGCTTCCATTCCATTTTATTTTTTCCTAAATAAAAATCCTGATAGAAGTAAATCCACCACATGGGTAAAAGTTACAATTCAGATGAAATCAGCCTTCTCCATTTGACACATGAATTATTGGATGGCTACGTTTTTCTGACTTCAGGTAGTTATGACACTACTCTTAAACATAAACCAGAAGAACCTGATGAGCCTTGTTTAGCGAGTCAAACCTGTCCTAACAGACAGATTAACTAATTTCTTATGCAGGTTATTTATGCTTAGCATGCCTTTCATTGTTTATACTGAATTTTTCTTCTTTCTTTCTTTAAAAGGAGACACTGTGTCACATATCCATTATTTTTACCAGGCAGAATGCCTTGAATATTTAGCTACCGCTCTTTTAGCACCACACAAAAAGTTCTGGGTTTAAACTATTTATTTTTAAAGTAGTAGCATGATCAGACCTGCATGTTTATCTAAAGATCTTTGCTTTATGAGGGAGATTTTAGTCTGTGAGGTTTCCTCTACACATGGTAGGCAGCTGTCAGCAGCAGTGAGCAGGGCGAGGGGTCACCGCAGCTGCTCTGCGAAATCACAGGGTTCCATCAACATCGCAGAAATCCTGCAGAGTGGGAGCTGGGAGACCACGGATTAGAGTACATTGGAGTGTGTATATAAGGTCACATCATGTCTATCAAAGTGATATCAAACTGGTACGCCGTACAATACATTTTACTGTGTTCTGTGTTCAAAGAAAATAAAAGGAGAATGGACATGTGTGTAGCAGACCACAGTTTAACACAGAATTTCACACTGTCCTTTCAAACAGATGGATTTACTAAGTTCAGAAAGACGTGTTGAATATGCATACACGGTGGAGATGTGTTGACTGAGAGAACTACATTTCATGAATTCTTCAGGTCAGACATGAGTGAGATCAAAATAATTCTTATTAATTAAATAGTAGAAGAGACTATTAAGAGAAACCAGATGTTCACATTTCCTGAATCCTACACACTAATATACATAAATGTCTGTCCTTGTATACATATGTCAACAGTTTCCCATAAAATGCTTATTAGTATCTCCTCATGAAACTTCACTTTTATGAAATCAGGAGCTTTATCATCTTAAGATAACCCTAAAATTAGAATAGATAGGTAGCAAACACATAGTTCTGATTTGTGGGTAGAGACAAATCACATCCAAACCTGCCTGTTTCAGAGGACAGTTACAGGATATCGAGTGCCGTATCTGTCATGTTGTAGACAATCCACAGAATCTGGATATTTGTAATTCTCATTGTTAGGGTGCTTCAACCAGATGAACAAAACTATGCTCCCTGACAAAAAAAAAAGATACAGAGCTGACATCTTGCATGAAGAAAGAAGGAAATGGGTAGGGCAACACAGAATTTATTTTGGCTGAAATATGGAACAATGAGATGACTAGACAGTAAAGGATGTCTTGTATTTCTGGCAATCATGTGCAAGCTGAAAGCTGGTAGAGGTATTCAGACAACAAAGTTTTATCAAACCACATCTGTCTGCAAAGTTAAAAAGTTAATGACACTGTAACAATTTTATGCTGTTTCAAAACAGTTTCCACAATTTTACAATTACTGGTAATCACTTTCAGTAATAGAAAATATGAAATGTAGGTGCAAAGAATAAAATACCGAGAAGGCATCTTGATTACAAACTGTATGGTTGTGAAGTATGAGCTGCTGAAACAATCCAAATGGTATGATTTAGACTAAAGCCTCCCAAATATCTGAACCAACAGGACTCTGCGACCTTCAAACTTCCTCTGAAAAGTTCTGAAGTTTTATTGTTTAATCCAGTCATGTGGAGCATCCATCACAGGCATGGGGACTACTTTGAGAATTGCTGATCCTGGCAAAGATTGCAAAGTTGTCAAAAAAAAAAGTTACCACCCTAAGCGGAAGTAAGTTACAAACCTCCCTTTCTCCTTACCATAAATACCAACACCCACTTGCCCAGTAAGCCCTTTAATCTCTTCATCACAAAACCCTTCATGCCTGGCATTCACTTACACATGCATTTGCAGTTATTTTTCACAGCAGATTACCATCCTGTCCTCCACCCAGTCGTTACCCAACCTTCCTGGACACACACATCCTCCGTTCACTTGCAGGCATCCCCCTCCACTTTGCCTCTTCCCACACTGAAGCCCTGTCTTCTTAACCACTGGCCCAAATACACCTGAGGTGCTGAGAGGTTTCTGAGCCACTAAAGCTCAGCATGAAGGGGTTTTGTGTCTTTGGTTTTCTCCAGTTTTGTTTTATTTTAAGCAGAAAGCTTTGATAGTAGACCATTTCTTCATGCTTTCCTGGGAGAGGCTTTCCCTTACACTAGACAAGCAAGAGTTGGCAAGATTGAACTGAAGAATAAATGCAGACAAATACTCCCAACAGTGCCCAGGTCTCTCCTCAGCTTCACCACCGCTGACCCAGGTATGGCCCCCTGCCTCTGCAGCTTTTTACAGCCATCATTGCTGCCAAGCACCAATGCTCTTCTCCCACAAGTGGGAACACCAATGCACCCACTGCCTTAAGTGATGTACTGAGGATCAGAAAGGATCACACAAGCGCTGCCTATCTTAGTCTACCCATCGAATAAACTGCTTTACAAATGGTTTCTCAATCTCAAGCAAATTATTTTTGTAGATGCCTCAATAAATGAAAAGGATTAAGGACAGTTGGTGGCAGAAATAAGAGAAAGTGGAAAGTTTCCTGTGGCTTTCAGCCCTGTGACTGCTCTTCTAAGTCACAGTCTTGAAAAAAAAATCTGCAGATGATACCTTATTTTCATGTAAGAATGGGTTTTCATTTTTTATTTTTTTTAATAAATTTCAATGCATCCTAAGGACTGATATTTCTTGGGAAAGAAAAGTTCCAGAGAAAGTGGAAGGGTCAAAGAGTCGTAAGATAAACATATCCGGAAAAAAGCTTTTCACCAGACTTATGAGAAATTCTGTCATCCATTTCACTTTGAAATCTCTTCTCCCACATCCTCTATTGGAAAACCATAGTACAGTACATATTTTTCTCCCATCAGTTCCTTCTTCTCGCATTATTCTCAGGCTAGAGATCAGTTTCCTACAGCTTGTACGGCACAGCAGGAGCCGAGGAGAATTGACAGGTAGAGACAGCCCTGAGTCTGCGTACCAGAATTCCTGGCTTCCATGATTCCTTCTGTAACTTTATTGGGCACACGACAGATGACTATTTCCTTTTTTTTCAGTGGGGCGTAGCAATTTTTCCACTGGATAGGTCAGCCAACTAGATAATCAATACATGCAGACCAGCAGGCCCCGAGAGTCATCCCATAAGCATGATAATTACATCCGAAACATTGTCATTAACAACATGCACCACTACAAGCTCCACTTAACAAGCAACCAAAGCGATGATTCAGAGCACAGCCCTGTGCAAGGCTCCCATTTTAGGCTACAGAGCTGGAAGATTGAGAGCTCTTCAATAATTCTATGTTAAAAACGTCCTGGTTATAATTATTATGGTATGCTGGTAACATAATTTCATATATAGTTATTAACCCATATTAGAGGGGTAGGGCAAACAGTAGCTAGCTTGAAGTAGTTAGCTCGCAATTAGCTCATTATGATTTCATTACTTGGCACATTGTTTTCTTACACAAAGCTCTCATGATTTCTTTTCTAAAATTACAGAGAGAATTGCTGATTAGGAATCGCCACGTGAGCCTGGAATTTATGCACTTGTTTCATTTCAAAATAAATGAAACTAAATTGTGTACTTATGCACATACAGGCCAGGCCCACCGAGATCTTCAGGACAAACATATTCAGGCTTTCAAAACAGAGATACAGCCATTAACAAAATAATCTCTAGCTGCAAAACAGTCTTTCCTTCCCTTTACAATATATGCAATAATTTAGGCACATAGCAGAATATTTTCACAGCAATCTAAATCTTTGTAATAGGTCTGAAAAGTTCTTTACACTCCTTACATTTTTTTACAAAATGAATAGTTATGGATTTGGCAAAAATTTTACATGTATTGGTTACACGAGGAGAAAAGATAAACCTTTTATTTTATATTCTTTCTAAAGATGTTGATAATATTTGCACGCATGTAGAAGTTTTTTGGGAAAATCCTTAAACATTACTAAACAATAACGAAGAACCACAGTCTTCATGTTTCCTTTCTTTTTTTGTTTCCCTTTGTATCATCATCTTCTGCTTCCAGCTGGTTTCCCTTCTGCTCTTCTACTTTGGTAAGAAATGCTGCAGCATGTCTGGGAGAGACACTAAGGAAAAGGAAGTCTTGCAGTGACAGAGCTGCTCTGCAGGCTGACAGTGCAAGACATGGCTTCTAAATAATTCAGTCTGCCACCAGAAATGGCAATTCCATGTATGCAGAAATACCTCAGATTTGAGGTCAAACACTTCACATTCTCAAGAACTAGCAATTGGTAAGTGGAGTTTCCACATTTTGAAATGGGCTCATCATTTGCATTCAACTGTATGGGTAGGAAATACTAGTATGTATAGAACTCAAGTCACCATCCTTAAAAAAACGCACCCTCAACAGTTGCTATTTTAGATTATTTGGGAGTTATTTCTTTTTCTTATACATTTTGAGCTCATGTTGCCTGGTCAGGACAGTGGGAAGATGAGAACTAAAGGTGTTATTGACAGGAATAGGGATGGTACTGTAACTCAGAAATGGCAAGGTAACAAAAAAGGTAGGTTATGCAAAGAGAGCGCTGGAATACCATGTGATCAAATATTTCATATTTACACATCACATACATATATAATTAGCTTTTTTTCTTAAGTATACAAATAGAAGCACATTTCCATTTTCACCCATACACTTCAAGCAGATGAAATCATATAAATGCAATAGATTATCTGAAGGCTGAATATGTCTGAAAGCTCTGTCCACCCCTCTCGGTGCATGTTTGCATCTCTGCACACAAGTTTTAAGCAAACATACTTACTCTGAGCCCCTGGAGAGAAGAGGATTTCTTAGCACAATTCACTGTCCCTTTTGCACTGTTACAAAACAAATGCTGGTGACAGCAATAGGAATACTACTTCCAAAACAAAGGAACTGTCTAATTTAAGCCCACAGAATGCAAGTTCACATTTATAAATATGTGCTATTCAGCGTGCAAGTTCTTTTCAGCTAGATAAAGCTTTTTGGTTATTTTTTAAATTTTTTTCTTTTTTTTTTTAAACAAACTAAATGTCTTAGGTCTGGAAGCAATCAAACTAGATGTGAATGTGAAGTACAACTCCAAAAATGCTTGCAACATAACTCTGGCCTATTGCAGTGTTGTTATTACAGTTCCAGTTTCTGCTGGAGCCACAGCCATGAAGCTGCATGGAAATCATTGAAGAGCGATCACAGAAATACCCTCTTCCCCATTGTCCCTCAAGCAGCATGGATCAAGTAACTGCTGCTCAGCTGTCTGTCTTTTAAATAAAAATATTTTCCTCATTGTACATGTATCAGTGGCAGGTTGGACTACATTTCGCCTCTGTTTTGTTTTTCACACCCCCAGCCGTGGATCACCAGCCAGGACCGCAGGGAGAAAGGTTTTGGCATGTTTTACAAACTTTACTCGTTTTCTTTCGGTACAGGAGAAAGTGTGCCCAGAGGAACTTCTCTTCTCTTGTTTAACACAGACAAAAAGCATTAGAAAACAGTAATTATACAAATCCTATAGAAAAGCAGTGAAAGCATGTCACTATTTCACATGAAATTTCAGGTGTTTTCAGAGACATGCCCTATACCTATGATAGGTATGAACACCCAGTACTGTTGGGTTTGTTCTATTTTATGCTACTATACTAAGTATTTTTAGGGGAAAAAGATTATCCACAAATGGTTTTATTCTCAAAAATGTACTGGGGAAAAGTTTAGCCCAGAGTGTTAAGTGGGTCAGAGGAAGACAAGAAATAGAAACAGGTTGGTATGGAAGAGGATGTGGGAGTGGTTATGTGATCTGCTAGAAAACTCCAGATTCAATCTTTGGTAGCTTTTACACCAAAGATTTCTTGGGAGGCAGACTGGGAACACAGTGTTATATCTTTGTGTCACCTTCTGCTCTTCTCCCTACCACTTGCCAATGGCAGCTGTCAGGGACAAAATATTCATCTTGATGGACTTTCAGTCTGCCTCACTATGGATGCTTTCATGTTTGTAGGAGCCTTGAAAACTCCAGTTTGGGAGGCAGTTAACTCTGAGACCCTGAGCCTATGCAAGTACTGGGGTAATTCATCTGCCCGGTGAGCTCAGTTACTTTTTGAGAAATGTAGTTCTTAACCCTAGAACATTATTTTAAACTTGTAGTGTAGTTATCTACAGGTATTCTTACATTAGATTTCATGTTTAATTATATATATTTTTAAGCTAATCTTAACTTCAATGCTTATTGAGCTGCAGCTCATTAACTCCTTGATAATAATGACAAGGAAATATCTAATCCTGGGATTTGATTCAGTATCAATATATGTCCTACAAATTGCATTTTTCTACAGTAAAACACAATACTTTATGAAAAGAATGTGCATTTACCATAGTAGATAAAAATGCTCATCTTTCAGCACTCTACAAACAATGAAATCTGTTCTGATTGTCTGTGACAGCCTCTAAGTTCGCCAGCAAAGAATATCTGTCAATAGAAATTAAACATTGCCCACTAGTGTGTAACTTAATCTCCTTAGATGTCCAGCTCTTACCCTTTGTTATCACAGATGCAATGCACTCCTTTCAGTATTTATCTAACTGGCTGATGCTTTCCAGTGTAGGTAGGAGACCCAAACAGCACCCACAGTATCTCCCTGGCCAGGGATGCTGGAAGAGTACCACTGCACAGAGGTGCCTGCATGATTAGCCACACTCTCAAGAACGTGAGATGTTGAAAGCCGGAGACAGAATCAAGCCTTAGAAGTAGCATACAAAGTTTAAGTCAGTTCTTTTACTTATATGGCAAAGCTGGGAAAGTAGCTTTTTATACATATTTTATCCCATTATACCTCCTCTCCTCCTACCCCAAAAAATACTCTCACTTATGAGGACAGTAGGATGAGAATGGTTGAGGCAAATGTTCCTATATATGGAAGAGCCTCTGAGTTAAAGATAGCTCCAGATGACAGAGCATGTTAAATTCTCATCATGCCGAGGCTCCTCACAGTTACAGTAGTAGAAATTAAGTGATGAAGGAAAAACCCACTATTTAATTCCGGACAGGAAAAAATACTTGAGAAACTGAGAAAGAGCCCTAAATTCCCATCTATTTCCTTTCATGATACCATCCGTAATGTTAGTTTACATTTTTTACTGAACCTGACACCTAAGCAAGTATTTTATGTTTTCAGTTAACAGCAGTGTAAAGGTGCCAGATAATGTTTGTCAAAAAATGGTGCTGTTTTTCATTTGAGAGAGCTATCTCCATAGCCAAATGACTGCAAGATTAGTGTTGCACCATAACCATAATTCAAACCACAAGCCTATAATATGTTTTCTACTGCCAACATATAATGTTTTCTGAATATTAAATAAAGTGTTCACAGACTTTCACACTATATACAAGCATTTTCCTTACACGGATAAGGACACTGATAAGCAATGTGACTGCCTTTTTTATGGCAGTCCTGAGGTGTGTGTTTAAATACTTAATCTTTACAATCTGGTTCTATACGGACAGGTTTTATCCATCTACTTTGTCATTTTTAAATTAGATGTATTTGCTATAATAAATATTTCTACCATCTGCTTTTTCCTGTATTAAGGTTAAAGATTTACCCTCTCCTAAAAATGACAATTTATTAAATCTTCTTTTCATCTTGAGTTCCCATGCCACTTAAAGACCTAACAAAGAATACTTCACCCCAAAAATATTTTTTAACAGAAAAACATCTAATAACTAAATTGTAAGCCAAATGAAAGAGCATTGAGCATGTATAACCAGAAAAGATACAAGCTTGCTCTCACTCCCTGTGCTAGGCTTACACATAGAAACTGGCACAGCTGAGGACGACACTGTTCTGGAGACGAGAGTCTCCTCCTTCTGCTTTCCACCCTGTAGGAAATGAAGAATGGCTGGTTGGTCCACATAGCTGCAAACCCATTATTTCTCCTCACCTCCTACCTATCGCCCAATCTGCCTCCAAGGCTCTGCAAAAGATGATCCCATGCAGCACAGCTCCTTGATATACAGGCAGACGTTTGGCATAACTCCTACATTGTGGATTTGACTCCTCCTCCGAGTTCAACAGAGGAAGGACAACTCTCTCTACCATACAATTCTTAGCTGGTTGGTAAAAATGCCTGCTTCCATGCTCTACTCATGACACCAGGTTCAGCAAAGCTGGCCCCGGGAGGTGTAAAATGCACTTTCCTCTTAGCAGAAGAGAGAGGATCTGCCTGTTGTTACCTTGTGGGTTTCCCTCTGAAAGGGTAATGGGAGGAGAGCTTTAGGCTCTATCAGGGGCTTCAGGGCAGCTCAAGCCCCCAGGAGCAATGCCGAAAGAGGGCTAAATGGGCATACACAGCCCCCGCCCCAGCCCTCTCCCTCGCAGCTAGCTCCTATGGTGGTCTTTCCATAGGGGCCTGCAGTGGGGCTGTAAAAACACAGCATGGTAAATTCAGAATGAATATTTAAAGCTATGTGTACACGGGCGTGCATTCAAGATGTACACTCCACAGCTGGATTTGAAAACTGGCAAAGCCAGAATGCAAAATGGACTGAAGATAGTTTCATACAAGACAGTTTTTACCTTGTACAAAGAAACAGTATTTGAAGGGTGAAATAGCACTCAGGGACTCCTTTTGAAATTCTCACAGCTTCTATCCAAAGTCTTGGTTTCAGCTGTTCTCTCCATCTCTCCATGGGTAATTTTAAGTACCCATAACACACGTGGTGGCAATGGAGGGCAGGATTGAGAAAAAAAATGGGACCAACTTCCACTCTCATCCCAGGCAAATGGGGAAGGAACCAAGCAATCCAAATATGAAAACAATTTACTATGTAGCTTAATGGCAGAATGGCAGAGGCTGATAGTTTCCTAAACATTCTGTAAGCAGATAATAATTACTATTCTTTAATAGGAAGCTGAATACATTGTACCTACTTTGGTTACAAGCTGTACAGATTGCTACAAGCTGTACATTTCTTAGCCTTTTTAGAGTGGATAAAATAAAAACTTACTATGTGCTAGAAGCTTCTTTCTTTGCTGACAGGAGCCAACTACACTTTTGCCCCCTCTTAAACAAACCAGTGTACTTTTCACTCCATAAATCTCATATTACTTCCTTCCTTTTCATTTATTTTGAACCAGAAGGAGGAGTTTTTAACAGACGTGTTCTACGGCAGCAGGAGGAAAACAGCAAATCAGGGTGGAAGCTGCATAAGGAAAGTAAATCAAAAGTAATAAAATCATGGAGATCCAGCAAGCTTTGTAGGGGGAAATGAAGTCGAAGTTGACTGAATCCAGAGCTGGAGAAACACTACACATGAGAAAACACCATTAAAAATAGGCTGCACTCTTAACAGATGATATGGGAAATGAAGTAATAATTTATAACAAAGATAGGAATAAACCTGCCAGGTTTGCAAGTTTCAAATGAGATGCAAGTTTGAATAACAAGTGATAATGAAATGCAAGCACACAATCTTAAGGGTAGAACACCATGGAACAATTTAATTAAAAGGAAAACAATATGCTGTGCAACACAGGATCAGAAATAACATACTGCCTGATGTTTCTGTTCAGCTAACTAGATATTTATCTGATAGGGTAAGCAATACATTCTAGTGCTTGAAAAACTTTGCATAAAGGTTTGAACTTGACCTGAAAAATATCAGTAATGATGCAAATCTTCCCAAGCAAGTATTTTTTAAAAATTCTTTCAGCTGACTTTAAGTGACATAAAACAAATGGAAATGTCTGTGGTCATAAGAACTTCTGCTACGCATGTATACTTTTTAAAAGTAGCTTTACTTTCAAAAGCAGAATAAGGCAAGCATTTACTGTAATAAAATACAGCCATTTCTCCCAGATTCCTAAGAATGGTCTTAAAAATATTCACACAGTTTTGCAGGCCTTCAAAAGAAAAAAAAATCACACCCTGGAAATCCCCTATAACTGTGATATTAAGCAGTGCAATATCTTAGTTTATGTTAAAGAATATTAACTACAGTATAGGATACTGCAGAAGAAAAAGGCCTGCAGATTTGCAAATGAGTTTCACACATGATTTATAAATTCAAATGTGAATAGTAGGTGATAATGAAATACAAGCCAGTAAGTACACATGATAGATGAGATACCCCGGGGAGATGGGGGAAGCATGTTGCACTAAACGTACTTTTTCAAATGTCAGAATTGGACCCAAATAGGATGAGAAATCAGCATCTTGATAGAGTGGAATTATAAGAAAATAGCATCTGGGTAACACCAAATGACATCTGGAAGGTAAAGGCAGAGTGAGTGTTAGCAGTTCTAGGAGAAAATACAGTACCAAGGTGTATTAAAGACATTAATCTTAAGTCTGAAAGAGAGAAAACTGGTTACATTGGCCACTAAATTTAGCCAAGATTACCAAACCTCACAAAGTCCACAAAAGAAGACAAGGTATGTGTATGAATATTGGCTTAAGTTAATGGATATTCTTGGTTTGCCATGATTAGTAATATATAGCTACACACAGGAGATGCACAGGGAATGCAGAATCAGAGGACAGCAATTCCTCCTGGGGAGCTGGGGCAAAGCAAACACCAAAAGGAGCTTTTACACTCAAAAGTATCTTTGGACACACAGCCTTGGTGCCTGTGGATTTCCTTCCATGCAGCAATAATGGACTGAAGGATCAAATCCATGCTTTCCTATATTCCCACTGGCTCTGTAGTTAACAGTTTAGCTGTTGCTTAGACTGAAGGATTGTGCACAAACAAACCTTGCAAGCATCTTTTGAAGAATTCCATGGAATTCTTTTTAGGGATGAACTTGGGTTGGGGGAAAAATGCACTCACTATATAAAAGTTTCCCTGATGATAGACAGTAAGTGGCATACCTTGATAAGGCTGTTGTCTTACAGAGATTAAATAAAAAAAGACAGTAAATTCAAAAGACAGCTCCATTAAAAAAAAAAAAAAAAAAAGGAAAAATTTGAACCATTTTATATGGGTCTGCTTATTCCATCTTGCCTTGGCATCACTGCAGTAGTTGTCTGCTGTTTTCCTACTGTTTTTTAAAGCTGCAGTGATTTTTGTGGTGATATGCAGAGGCAGAGTTTGGTGGCCTTCCAAATTTATATTTACAATTTGAGGATTAGTCACACAGGGCTTTATAAAAAAAACCATATTATTAAAACAGAACACTAATAAAACAATATAAGATAAATAGGTTAAGTACCTAAAACTGTCTTCAACTTATAACTTGATGCCTCATGCAAAGCCTATGAGTAGATAAAATGAAAACTCAGAATTGCTGGGCAACTTTGACATTTGACTTTTTAGGGCAGATTTCCATCAATTAAAATCGGAGATCCGCCTGAAACTGAGCCATGTAAGGGCTGGGCATCTGGGCTACTTTCCTTTCATATATTCCATGATCTCTACCTGAAGCAGCTAAACCGGCTCAGAGAATTTAGTATAAAGTTTTAAGTGACACATGGAAAGATATATTATAAACAATTAAGCATGAAATGGAAGAACAAGGAAAAAGCAATCTGTAGAATGGATATATGAAATACTTTAAGTATTTACATATAATATATAATAGACTGCCAGTAGCATGTGAGTACCTTGAATACCCAAGATATCCCCAAGTTGTTATGAGTGAGGCATTCAGAAAAGGGTATGCATCTTTCAAACAAGCTGGCTGCACCAAGGCCGTAACATTCAAAGGGTTAATTACACAGCTGAATGTCTGCTCCATTTACTGATAAGCAGAGAATGTTGTAATTTTTTGGATTTATGAATTGCTGGGGTCAGTCAGCATCTTGTGCACAACAGCTTCTGTCTAGCTCTATCCCTTACCTGCTGGGCAGAGACAATCCCTCTCTCGCCTGGAACCCTGGAGCCCTCTAAGCCGCTTGCTCTGTAACCTTGGCAGCTGGGACTAACACAATTCTTCATTTTTTTTGCAACTGGCCTTCTCTAAACAAAAACTACAGAGCCTTGTTAGCCAACAACTGAGCGTGAAATCACAACATTGCAATCCCCTACTCTAAGAGTCAATCAATTTTTTTCATTACAGATTTGTACACTAGGGTCAACAAGAAGAAAAAAGCACATGAAGCAAAATGGACATAACAGAGGAGAATTACAAAATATCTTCCAAGCTGTAAGCTTATTTTCATTATAATGATGTGCAGTTTGTAAAAAATATGCTCTTGTATAGTTTTTTAATACAAATGAAGAAAATCTAGTGGTTAATATTGTCCTTTGAATGCTAGCTTACATTAGACTGGCCACGACAAAGCAATCTGTACAGCCTGCACAGATGTACAATCCATTTGACATTCAAAAGGTTTACTATTCCTTTTGAAAAAATGACATCATTTTACACGAAGCAGAGAGTAAACATAAGTGACAGGTTTAAACTGCTAAATTTTCTGGATGATATTTTCATTGCATTAATTAGTACGAGAGAGGATTAGATAAAGGCACAGGGCTAAGCTGGTATATTTTAGCTTGAGAATCAGGGCCAATCTGCTCCACAACACAGTTGTTACCCTGACCCATTTCCAACAAGTTTTTAGCTTAGTAGTATACACTAGATTACTCATTTTCCTGAATCATGCTGAAAAGCCTGAAGACAGATCCAAACATACCTGAAGTTATTGGTAATGCAAAGGCAGTCACTACAGACTGCTACCAGTTTTACTAGGCAAGCTTTACCCCATACACTTTTTTGATAGCAGGGTAACAATCCCTAACATGAAGCCTGATGATAAATCAGGATAATTTGATAACAGAAATAAAGCCCATACCTACATTTTAAAAACCTTATTTTGGCATAATCTAACATTTGTCTGAAATAATATTTTTCTCCTCCATTTGAAAAGAACCATCACTATGTAACATCAAAGACACTTACTCCCAGGAACTATTCTTGCAATAAATAGTGTCAGATGTGAACCTATTTCAGAGCAGCTATGTTACAATGTGAGTTGAACCTCATATGCCTGTACACTCTTGGTGGAGAGTCACTGTCACTTAATAATACTAATACAAAATAATGGCCTTGATCTGAAGGACAGCCATCACAGAGGGATATAGAGCAGTACTGAATATAATCCTACAGATCATTTTACCCTATTCAAGTTGTTTGCTAAAAGCCCTACGGTCAAATTCTCTCCTGATATAAACACCCTTGAAAATGGTGACTTTACTATAGGTCTATATCGTTAAACTATTTCTTCTGCTGGAAGAGCATCCACTCACTTGTCCAAAGAAAGCCACCCATCTCACTGCTGGGTGCAAATTTGCCTCTTCATTTGTAACTTCAGTTCTCAATCTATCTTTCTCTCCTAAATCCCAAACCCTCTGTCCTCCACCTCTGTCCTATACAGTTCAAAAAGCCAAAATACTTTACCAAGGCTGAAAAAAAAAGTCACTTTATAATCTACAGAGGACTGAAGTGTTTATATATTTAAAATGTCTTTTGCAAACCCAACTGTCCTCCATGTCTGCAGTAAATAGGTGAAGTTACTATAGACTCAAACCGCAGCAGGAGCAGCCAAGCTTGGAAAGACTTTCTTGATGTCTAACAGTAAAGACAGCAAAGCTCTGGAACAGGCTGCCTGGGGGATGTGGTGGAATCACTGTTACTGATTGTTTTTAAAAACAGGTTAGACAAACATCTGTCAGAATGACACAGATACAGCTGATCCCACCTTGGAGAAGGCAGGATAGACTAGATGACCTCTCGAGGCTCTTCCTGCCCTATTTTCTATGATTCAGTGATTCAGCACATAGCTTTGAAACACCCTGGGGCTTGATTCTTTTCTCACCTCATGTTATTTTTAAACTGGTGCAACTTCACTGACTTCAGCAGAGCTTTTCCTCCCTGTCCTGCAGTAAGTGTGAGAAGAATCAGAACTTGCATTTCTTATACAAATGGAGACTGGGTCTACCCTCCCACTGTGCTGCACAGCTGATTTAGTGAGATGACTTTTTTTACCTCTATAAATCAGGCAATATCAGTGATTTAGTTCAACCCTTGTATTATTTTAGTATAAAATCTGAGTCCCATTATATGCAGCAAAGGCAAAAAAAAATTTGAGTAGAAACATTCTTTGCAATTTTCAGCAACTGTCAACTTTTTCTCGCAATGCACTTCTCTTTGTGTACAGAAACAGAGCTCAAGACTGAGAAAACGTCCACCTGACCTACCAGAGGAAGCCACAGTAGAAAGCAAAGAGGAGGAAGGGAAACAGGATAACCAATACTACAGTACTTAGCAGAACCTCAGAAACAAGGACACAATACACTACAGTCGGCTGCAACACCTTATAGACAGGGTATTCAAAAAACGTTTGAGACTGGGGGCAAGTTTAGCATGAGAGCTAATAAGCATGGGAGCTAATCACATTCCCATCTATCAATCTCCAAGGACAAAGAAATAGATAAAATATGTCAGAAGCCCCCAAAGCTACACAGAATCTAGACTACTACTTATTTGAAAACCTCAAAGCTATCCACATACCACATGCAGTCAGCAGATCACACAGAGCTGCAAATAGCCAGAAAATCCGTTGTCTTTGCCACAGTGAGCAAAATACTGTTACATTGCACCAGCTCCAAACAGAGGAACCACAGCAGATACAGTCCATACTGCCTAATTTGTTCTTTGGCCATCACCATCATCATCCATAGATGTTAAATATCCAAGGATGTCACCACTTCTGTTGTGGCATTACTATATATATAAAGTATCTCAAAAGTCTTTTCTGCTCATGTGATTTTGTTTTTAATGGATAATAAATTGCCTCCTCTTATTCTCTGAGTGTGAACGACATTCAACACCAAGTAGTAAACTATGCTTTTCATATATTTCATCTAATCCAAAGTAATAATAATAATAAAAAGATAGAGAACTGGTTCCTGCAAATTCACTGTCTTTAAAAAGGATTGACTATATATATCTGTATATGCAGGTGGATTTTCACATCCAGAAAATTCATAGAAACATAGAACCATAGAATGGTTTGGGTTGGAAGGGACCTTTAGAGGCCATCTAGTCCCACCCCCCTGCAGTGAGCAGGGACATCCCCAGCTAGATCAGGTTGCTCAGAGCCCCGTCCAACCTGACCTCGAATGTCTCTAGGGATGGGGCCTCCACAACCTCTCTGGGCTACCTGTGCCAGTGTTTCACCACCCTCATGGTAAAAAATTTTTTCCTTATATCCGGTCTAAATCTACCCTTCTTTAGCTTAAAACCATTTACCCCTTGTCCTGTCACAACAGGCCTTGCTAAAGAGATTGCCCCCATCTTTCCTATAGTCCCCCTTTACGTACTGAAAGGCTGCAATAAGGTCTCCCCACAGCCTTCTCTTCTCCAGGCTGAACAACCCCAGCTCTCTCAGTCTGTCCTCACAGGAGAGGTGCTCCAGCACTCGGATCATTTTTGTGGCCCTCCTCTGGACCCGCTCCAACAGTTTCATGTCCCTTATAGGAAAATGCACAGGAATGAAGATTTTAAAAACCATCACTGTTAGACTTCACCTGAAACATGCTGCTCAGGACTCTAGCATTTTCTGAGACTTCTAGCAAATCCTTTCTTCTGATTGGTTTCAAAGTGGTCACTCCCTTTCTGTCCTCCCACATCCCAGCAACAGCTTATGCAGAACTTTATGAAAAAGATGAAGATACAAATGGAAAAAAAATCTCACAGGCTGATAACTCCAGTGGGAATTGAACCTGGCATATTTCCTCTATTCTGGTCTAACTGGGATTTGAATATTTGTTTCCCTCAAGTAAAGGTTGTGAAATCCCCTGAAACAAAAAACTATGATGAAAAGGTCCCTAATGTGCAAAAGAGATTTCATTTACTCATGCAGTGCTTTGAGATTTGATTCTTCACTTAGAGTACTCAATTTCCTTGGGATGATGAAAGATTGTATGAAACCCAAAGGAACATGGAAATGTTTAACTCCCACTTCTGGATTCTTTTCGTTAAGAAAATTATATCTGCAGATTCGGTGGGGGATAGGGGGTGTCAGTTCTTGGCTTGAGGACCAGTGAAAAATTAGTGAAAGTTTTCAAGATGTGTTCAAGAGCGTAGTTTATCTATACTCAGAGAAACAATCTTTTGAACCCTTTTAATGCCAAATCACTCAGACAAACCTGTACAGTAAGCTTCATGTGACAGTAAAATATGCAGCCTTGTCTTTTAAGAAGTCCTCTGTCAAGCACCCTCCACAGTATGTCGGATACATGTCTTCTCTGCTTCTGAATTTGAGAGGCTGTTTTGCCCTGTACCTTTGGTAATGCCTACTCGGCATCTGAGTTTATCGCAAGGTCATTTTCCTTTCTCTGCCTTTTTATTTCATTATATTTGCTTATTTCTAATAGATTATGCCCCTTTGTGATGGGTGATGGTAATCAGAGATAGCTGCATGGTATCATGTTAGTTCCCACACGCCAGCTCATTTTGAACTAGCCAGCTCTTTCATGAATGAGTGCATCTTCACTTGAATGGGATCTTTCTTTTACTTGGTTTTTTTTTTTTTCCCAGCAATGCTCTGTGCATAACTGGCAAGGCTACTCCTCAGACTGAGTACCATGCATTCTGACTATTTTCTGGGGGAAAAACCCCAAACTTACTGGAAGCATCTTGAATTTGTAAGCTTTTTAGGATTATCTTGCTAGTCAGCTGCCCATCAGCTATACTCAGAGGTGAAGACTAGAATATCTTCAGTAATAAAGACTAGAGGCAATGGAGTGGATATCTTTCTAATTGTGACCCTTTGTAATGAGTTAATCAGAGATATTCTTGTGTATTCTGTTTTTACTCGAGCTTTGTACACATCTTCCTTTGTTACCGGCTTATGGTTCTTCAGCCTTTCTAAAATGGTCTCACTCACTCTTTCCTGGTTCAGAGGATCAAGTCCAATATAGTTAAAACAGCAAATACATCCCATTTAACATAGCAGTTAAAACAGTCTGGGCTACCTTGTCTTCTATAGATACACGGATATTTCTCACAGTGTTCTCAAGAAATGGACCGAATTCTTCCCCTCAGCCACCTCTCCTGCTCGTCACTGCATCTCTTTGCATCAGTGTAGAGGCCTGAACCTTGACTCCTTTCATTGAACGAGATGAGGAAGTGAGTAAAGTACATTGGGGACCTAGAAGCAGTATCTTCTAGCCCAAAAAAGTGCTTCATTTGGTTATATTTTTGTCATGCTGTTCAAATAATCAGAGTTAAGAAAGTTAAATTAATGCTAGTTATTTATTTCTGTCTCAGTTTTTAGTTCTTTGTAATAATATGAATTCTAGTAATAATATGCATTCATGGGGTTGTCTGCAATTGTGCATTAATTAACATTTCTCCTAAAGTGATATTCTTTTTATCTGCATGCTATTTTCCTACATGTCTGCAGAAGGCACCTAGAATTTCTTATAAGATACAGCAATTCAGTAATTACTCAAGACTCCCATCTACAAATTAATATGTTTGGAGCATTTAAGTGTCATTGGACAGGCAAGAATGAATCCTGAATGGAAAGGCCAGCCAACTACCTGAATAAAAGCAGACTTTATGCAGAGGGGGTAGCAGCCTGCAAAGCTGAACACATGGTGTGAGATCTTTGCATGAAAGAATATTATTTAATACACGATTGTATGGTACTTAGGATAACTGAACTTAGCCTTGTTCTGAGCTAGGGGAGCCACATCTTAAGATAAATGTAAAATAATGAGATTCCTTGTCCATAATACAGAGAACACATTCCTAAAGAAAGCCCAACAGTTTGAGAGGCAAAAATGTGGCAAATTTTTAGATACTGTGATGTCAAAACCTTATTCTCCACTTCAGGCAAATGACCAGCCACATTCTGCAGAACATTAAGAAATTCCTAAGAAGAACAAATAACAAAATTGACAGCAAATACAAGGACTGATCACCATGGCATAGTAACTATAAAGAAAAGAAAACATGAGATTGAATTGGATCAAAAGTAGTTGATAGCATAAAGATGACAACTTATTACCATGTAAATGTTGTGGCTGGAGGCAAGTTAATATAGTCATGTATGTGTAAGTCATTAGGATTTCTTTGTGGTAGCCCTGTAGATTATACATGTCCTGCTTTTAGGGAAATCACCTTTTTGCACTCTGTAGATTTTATGCCAAATAAAAAAGCAAGGAAGTAAGCACAATTATTCTGCTTATGAAGCAATTCTAAGATATGTGAAGAAGTCTCATCATTTGAAAAAAAAAAAAAAAACAAAAAACATTATGTCACAATGAATTAATGCAGTCAAAAGTCCTGATAGTCCAGTCTGTCCTCTTGCACCTCAGAAGGCCCACTTTACCTAATGGCTACTGGGGGAGGGCTGGGAAGCTCCTTAATAAACACATTTACACACATTTTGGCGTATGCCTGGTATTAGCCAAGTGCTTAAGGATCTCACTAAATTAAGACATCTGTAGGGATGATATGCAAAGCTGTCAGAGTGCGGTATAGCCCATATTCAAAAATGCTAATGGGTATTAACCCACATGAATTAATAAATAATTAACTTGCAACAATCTCTTCACATTTAAAGAAGACATTTTCAAATCTTTCAATCCACTCAGATTAGATTATGATCTCTTGAGCAAGCAGTTTTTTCAGCAGCCCTAACTAGAAACCCTTTCTTATTTCCAGGACATCAAGTTTTTCTTATCTGATGCAAGATTATTATCACCATTTAAAAATATATTACCCAGCAAAATTATTTTCATATAACCTAGTATTAGAAGATAATTTTTCAGTTAAGAGGTCAGGAAAATCTGATTGACAGAAGTATGTGTGACAAAGCCTCAAATTCAGCTTTAAAGCTCCTATGACTGAGTGAAAATCATGCTGACCCAGTACAATCTAACTCTGTTGTTTCATATCTGATCGAAAAAATCTGATGGGTTATCCTTGAATCAGCAGGCTTTATGGTGATTCTGCAGGAACCGCCACGGAGCCACTGTACTCTCCATAAATGAGATCAGGTGTCCATTCTTGATCCAGATCAAATTTGTGCTGCTGGAAAAGTAGGAGTGCACAGACCCCATCTCAGTGACTGTGGAACCACAGCCTACTTGTAGTAAATGCTGGAAAATCTCTATGTGCAATAAACATACAGAACCTATAACAGAGTGAAATTCACGCAAAAATACATTAAAGTCCTTAAAATAATTAAGAAATATATTTCCTAGAATAACAGAATTCCACTGCTTTGAAAGACAAAATGTAGCAGAAAGGAACTCAGATAAAATAACAGTTCTGCCATATCTATTTTCTTTATGCCAAATAAAAATAAATTTCACAAAATAGGAGAGGTCTATTAGAAAAAAATTTAAAGGGAATGTCTAGTCTCAGACGTGACCTAATTTAACATATTTTGGAGGGATTTCTAATGACGTTGCTACTCTGACAGCAGGAAAGTAGAATACAGCTTTCACTATTAGAATAGGACTGACCATATGCATGCACTCAAGGCAAGGCTAACACATAGTGTTCCCCCCCTTCCAGACCGAGGTACATTGCTGTACCTCAAGAAACAGAATAGAGCAATCTTGACTTCAGTGTAAAACCTAAATAAATGGCTGCACTTACAGAATCTTTACAGAGGTCAGCTGGGACACAAATGCTACCACTTCATGACAAAGGGCATGGGTAACGCATTTCTGTAGGTCTGACTACAACTTCCCAGCAGATGATCCTTTGGCTGGTGACTCCAAATAGCTCTGGATTCACCTGACATGCACCAAGCACGCTATTGACTATCACTCAAAAGGATGAAGAGCTACCAGTTAAGTCCAACTCCTTGGTTCAAGAGACTCCATGATCAGATCATCTTCTCCTTTGGTACAGGATTTGACTCATAGTCTTAAATTTTTTATTACCCAGTGAAATTCACTGTAAGAGAAAAAACTTGTGAAATAAAAAAAACCCTGAAGCAAACACTTTTTCCTCCCTTAAATCAAAACCACTGTGCCAGCCTGGAATGCCTTCATCACAATGCAAGTCCAAGACAGAACAATGCCATAGTTACTTATGATAAATCACAGAAAGTGAAATTAATATTTCATAAATGGGAAAGCAGAAGTCTGACAGGAAACCCAGGTTCTGCCAGGACGTCATTCCAAAACACGCCAGAATGAGCAACCAGAATACAAATAAAATTGTGCAACTCTCTTGATGACCTTTTGGTGGCCCATTTAAGTTACGTGCAGAACTATGTGAAAGGAGAGTGGTAAACTTTTTTTTAAATGAACACTGATCCATTTCCCACCTGCTGTGTCATTTCTCAATGAATGTACGTGGATTTGCAAGAGGGGCTTATACTTAAAAGTTGAAGCTGAATTCTACAGCTTACAGCTTTCTAAGTGGAAGACCCTGGCAACAGCTATGGTACCAGCCTGCATGCATGCATACCTGGTCACAAGCTCTTCTCATTTTCCTTCAGTTGTACCCCATTGCTCTTGCTCAAAATTTCACATGATTTCAAGGATTTGTTTTCTCCATTGTATCACTGGTGCTGCAGCTTGTACTTCATACGCAAAGTTAGGTAGCTCTAGCAACTTTACAAAGTTGCATTTTCCAACATTATGAGCTGGCATTGCTCCTTTCAACAGTTTTTGCCCAGTGAGTAATTAGGCACTGTGCAAGCATGGTGAGTCATCATAATTGCCCTACCATTACTGCCATAAAAAGAAATGACCATTCCTTTATTAATATTCAACAGTTGATAAGGATAGCTTTTGATATATGCTTAAATTTTACTCTGTGTATTACTCTAAAAGACTGGAATTTAGATTTGGTTTTAGAATAATTTTTGCATTCCAGTTATAAAAGAAATCTTTTATTTTAAATTTTATTTTCAACAGCCCACTCCCTGTTTACAAAAATGTCCTGCTCATTAAAATAGTGAATCAGAAAATGGATGCTCTAATTTTCTAAGTAAATTTAAAAAAATAAAAGAAAATGTAATAAAAAGATAAAGCCTTCATAGAGCATTGCAGCAATTATATCTCCACAGCTACAATATAACCCAAAACTTTGCAAAGGCTTTGATTATTGAACCATGGCTGAAGTGGATAATTTGGCTTTCAGTAAGAAAACAAGCACATTCATTCTCACCACAATGGAGAGAGGCAGTTTTAATTAAACCTTATCAAAAGATGAATAAAGAATAAACTCAAAACCCATTCCACAGGACTCTATTTTCATCTGTTTAGTTTAAGCTTGCCATGTTCATGCAATAATTAACCACTGTCCAAGGAATGCTGGAGTTGTGTTAATGTTGGTAAAGATTTAATTAGTTCAATTATCTGGAGAGTATTGAAGGCTCAGCACAGTACCAGTTTCTTCAGGCTTTATACATACCTCAGATCAAAATATATTAAACTGAAATATAAGTGAACAAAGAAAACTTACTGTTTCACTTCAGCTACTGAATGAATGTGTGTTTAATAATTTTACTACCCTAATTTTAAAATGAGGTTTCAGAAATAGAATATGTAAGCTGTGACTTACCCATTTTTCCAGATCAACTCTTTTTTTTCCCTAAGTCAGCTTATAAACATATTTTAAACAAAATTAAGTTTACTTTAGAAAAGAAAACCCAATACTTCTTTACACAGGAAAAAGTATAGTTCCTTTTACATTTTTTTTCTCCCCATTGCCTACATATTTTACGTCTTTCATGGAAAGTGAGGCATTTAAAAAGCATTGAAAGCAGTGACACAGACAACTGTTTCAATCTGTCAGACAGCATGGACAGACAGTAGGGATCATTTCAGAAAATAGAGCGGCCCCCCAGCGGCCTGACCTTCCTGGTGGGAAAGTGAACACAGCGCGGTGCTTGACAAGCTCGCCAACAAAGGAGTATATTTAGTTCCCCCAAATTCTGACACGCTTCTCACAGGAAAAACGCAAACTGGGATGAGGCGTCGTTGACTACTGCTAACAAAGGGTAATTTCTAATTGGAGATTGCACCGTTATTCCGAAACAAAAAGGAAGAGATGAAAAGTGAAAACATTATTTCACTACAAACAGACTGTAAGCACTGGAGTGAGCCTGGCTCCTATTTTTTAAAACTGTTCAACTCCATATTAGATGCTATTCGAGATGTGAGCCCTCTGGATCTGTACGTGCAGCTCCTGCTGCCTTCAGTGGGAACAGAGCCCAGGAATGGGAGCATTAGGAGATCTCCCTCTTTGTGTTACTAAAATATTATCATTAGCTGTTCTTTAGAAAGCATGTTTGAATAAACCACATTCATTTTCCTGCGAGGTTTAAATGACATGTTTATTACTGCCACGGTCCATCCTTTGTTTTCCCAACACTGTGTTTTGGAGTTCTTTATAACCAGTGAAGGCTGCACAAAGATGGCCAGCATGTGAGAAAGTCACATGAGTTTATTTCCTTGAGAAGGTAAGAACCATAGGAGGATGTTATAATTTTCTTATAAAGCAATAAAAACTTATGAGTTAATAGAAAAGTGACTGTTATGAAATTGCATACTGCATTATAGCCCAGTTGTATTCAAGCTGTCTATTTGTCTCTGTAGGCAGTCAAAAACTACTTTAAGGATAGCACTGCTATGCTTCCCAGCAGTAAATACCATTTGGTAAATAACCCTTGTGACACACCGTACCTTGTTTTCTACTACTCACATGAGTTGGAAAAATGTAAGCACTTTAAGGCATAAATTAAACTAATAAAAGAAGGTGTGAACTGCACATTGAGTGCCAGCTGATGCCTCAATGCAGCTCCCATTTTGGCCAAAATTTGATCTCCCCTTCCAGTTTTCTCTAGGGTATAAGAGAAAGGGAGATGCTGAAATTCATTCAGGCTTTCCATGAGTCCAGATGGCTCAGCAAGCAACTGGATACAGCACATTTTCCATCAACCACCTCTCCTTTCTGGCACTTGAATTTTAAGTTGCATCAACACTCTGAAGACTGGAGGTACCCCATAGACCATCCCTTGCAGACCTGCTTCTATCTGGTGTTTCTGTGAGGTTTTATGACAACCTTGTGGGAGCAACAAGGCTAATACATGATTAAGCATTTAATGATTCACATTTATCATGGCTGAAAAAAACTAAGCTGAAACACCAATGTCCGTCTCTGACTGAGCATAAGGAAGCATCTAAGGCTAAAAAAACCCCCTCAAACAAGTCACAGCATGTACAACTGAGAGCCAAATTTCATCTTATGTGTAGTCATTTATTAATATTAAAAGGATTGTAATTCTCTTCCTTAATTATAACTGTTAAGCAACTGCAGGGTGAACACAAATATATCCATACAGATATAACCAACCTCATATTCTTTGGTATCTTAGAAATTGCTTCATGTTCTTTCCCAGAATTTGACCAAGACTTAAAGATAATATTCCTTTTTATTATAGAAAATTCAAGCTATATTCAAGCAAGGACTTGCTGTCCCTTACAGTCAACAAAGCATGACAGGGAAACATATGTTGCTTTATAATGACTATTAGCTACAAAGCTGACAAGAAAAAGAGCTACCTAAATATGTACAGATACATTTATAGAACAAATTTTATATTGCATAAACTATTTCCACAAGTAACGTGATCTTTACTGTATCTGCATAAAAAATTACATATTATTTAAAATCATTAAGACTAAGGCAATCACACAAAAATTACAGCAACAAAAAGCAAAAGCCATCTATTTCAGGTGCTATACTGTTAGATGGCCTATTTGGTCCCTAAATATTAATTATATCTCTGAGATGATGCGCTTTCTCCCATGTGAAAACCTTGGAAGGTGGTAGTATACACTGTAAGTGGATAGTCATTCCAAGGAGGAGGAATTTGCTTGCCATCACTTTTAAATAGGTTTTGTTTTTGAAACACAAATCACTTATTTTATCTGCAAAAGTTCTAGGAATGGACTGGCTCTGCTACAGATTATCTACAAAAGAGGTTTAGTTTGGGGCTTCTGGCTCATCTCTCAGGTGAGGAAACAAAAATCACAAAGTGCAGAAGAGATATTAGTAGAGGCACAATCCTTTATCCCAACTAAATTTTAAAACACTGTTTTGAGTTGGCAGGAAACTGTCTATTTGCTTAACAAAGAACTGTTTTGGAGGAGGCAGCAACAATTTGGCTGCCTTAAGCCTGAAGGGTATCTGATTTTTTTTCTCTCTCAACTCTGAGAACATAATTCTCCTGCTTTTCTCCTACTCTGAAAACATTTTGTGATATATGATTTCAGCCGAGAAGTATCAGGGAACTTTGTCTACACCAAAAAAGGAACTTCAGGGTATTTTCTGCAGATAATGAAAAGAACTTGTTCGGTTTTGCAGTGTAAGTCATTTTTACCACACAAATTCCCTGCTTTTGTGTTAGCAAAGAGGAATACTTTGAATCTTTCGGTTTAGAAGATCTTCAAACAGACAATAGTGTGTAAACAATCCCAAAGTACGTAACTTTACTAGAGCAACCTCCAGTCTGTGAGCAAGGGCTTCAGAAAGGCCCCTTCATCAGATTTCCTTCTGCTCTTCACCCTGAACAAAGCCTTGGCTGACAATACTGAAATCTCCTCCTTTCTTCGGATTAAACCCCCTTTGCAGGAGAAGTATGCAAATGCTATACGTGTTCCCCTTGCTGAGGCTACTCCAACCCAGCTATCTTTTCACTGTCTATTTTACTCCGGCAGACCATCCTACCGGCTGACAGGGAGACCAGCCTTCCAATTCAATATCTTTCACAACACTGACAGTTGGATGCTGGGGCCTGCCATGAACTCTAAAAGGAGCTCATTTAGTCATAATTAACTATTCCCTGCATATTTCCTAAGGTATGGTAATTGTGCTAAAAGCCAACAAGTGAAGCATTCATTCTGGTTTTCTTTTCAACTTTTATTTTTCCACAGTCTCTTCCCCCCCGCCTTTAAAAAAAAAAAAAAATCTTTTCTTTCTTTCTTCTCCTCCACCCTGGAAACATTTAGAGTAAAGAAAAGGAATGACGGTGGAGATAGGGAGCTGTAGAAAACTGTGATGTAGACAGTTCAAAAGGCAAAGTCTGCCATACTATACAGGACCCCATGGCAGCACTGAGCTATTCAGCTGGGTAAAACAAAGAAAAATGAAATGAGTAGAATAAAGCTCTGTCATTAATACAGAATGAGGGACATCCTATTTGGGTAACAAGGGGTCATGAATATACATTTCTAATTCCTTAGATATGGTGATAAGTGATCTCTGTTTCCCTTAACACCAGAGTATATGTATTTAACCAACCTAAAATCTTCAAAAGTTATGCAGATGTAATGCACTTTAAACACTACTCATCCCCCCCTCCCCACAATGCAGGCACAGACCAAGTCCCACCGTGCATAGTGGGGGTTCTCACAGGAATAAGGTATGATGGATCCAGCCTTATATACAGACCATGTTTATCACTGTTGAGATGGAAAGCCTTGGGAAGCTGACGTGGATTATTTACCTTAAAAGGCAAAATGTGACCTCATGTCTGCCCTTACCTGTTTTCTGGTTTAGGTTAAATGAAGAAAGGGCTGACAGCACTCTCCATTTACTTACTGACTTTGCATCTGCTGGAATTCTGTTGCCTTTCAGAAAGTTTGGGACTTAGAGGATACCTATCCATTATAAATATGCGTAGTCCATATACAAAAGCCAGTGACGACAAACTAAATCTCTTCACATTCCAATCTTCCTTCCACTTGGATGTGCACCAAGAGCAAAAATATCACTGGCTTTTGCAAAGAATCCACGATGGGGCTAGGGGGTGTGTGTGTGTGGCGGGGAGGACGTTAACATTGCAAATTCAGCAACTGTGCCAAAAGGGCCAAACACAGGACTGAGGTTCCTTATTATTATACAGCATTTTTCCAGTGCCACAACACGTGGTAGACCTTCCAAGAACAAGGTTAGTAAAATCCATCATCTACAGAATTTACATTCTAGGTTTCAGGCGTAATATAAAAAATAAAGTTAATAAACAGAGAAAGAAATAAGGGAGAGAGAGGGCAAAGCTTCAGACAACAAGGTCATGGAACAACTAATTTTACTTATGTTCACCTATTAATGATTCTGGTTTCACTTTCATCTACCTACCTTTAGCACATACCCTTATGCTACATTTGCTTTAAACCTGTAGAATAGATTAGAATAAAAAGACTTTGCAATTTTTTTTCTTCAAACACTAGAGTACAACCACCTTTTAAAGAATGAATCATAATGTTAAAGAGTAAGCTGGGTAAAATGCTTCCAAAATCCTTTCTCCTCCCTTTATTCCTAGACCATGTGGATCAATGTAGTTTGTAATTGTAGGCAAACCCATACTAAGAGCCAAGCTGACAAGGTGTTGCTGGATAACTTAATGGAAAGTAATTGCATATGGTATTCAAATCAAGATGATCAACTATTTTATCATCATGGTCTGGGATTTTTGTTTTCTTAGGGGAGGAAGTTTAGGGGGGGGCACTGTTTGTTTAACTTCTGTGCATTATTGTGATCACAACACATAGTGGATTAACAACAGAAATTCCGAACATCCCGTAAAAGCTTCTCTCAACAGATAAAGGCTGAAAATATTGATGCTTTCACAATGTTAGCAAGAAACTATGCTTGTTTTCATGCAAATAAAATACATGAGAAACACCAAATAGATAAGAAGCTTTGCAGATTTCACCTGGTGGAGCTCCTGCTTTTTTGCCCAGTGTTCTAGCTGCTCTCAAGCAGCATTGCTTCCTACAGTCCTGCAGCTGGAGATGTTTTTTCTACCTCTTATGCTTCCTTAAGGACCCATGCATTGAGACTGAGTTGCATTTACTCTATGCTTTCCACAGTAACTCACAGAAAGAGAATAAGATTTCTAAATCACTCTGCTCCACTGAGGCACATTTCAAATATCTTTCTAAATCCCCAGGTGTGCTGCAGTTTCTCTACCCTGCATTTAGGAGTCTGGCAGAAGGAGAGATGTCTGTGTCCTGCCAGCTGGTGACATAAGCAATGCTGTGACTTATTAGTAACAGATCTACTTCTGCTATCGCACAAGCTGGTACAGTAGTTTCCCAGAAAACTATGAGGTTTGGAGATGATTTTGGGGAGTGAGGAATACAGCCTACACAAGAGCACAAGTCCAGGACTTGAAAATTCAGAAAGTCTCAGCTTTTAAGTTCTCTGAGGAAATATGGCAAGGGTTAATGATACGAAAGCAATGTTCCATCTGCTAAGAAAATGAAAATCAAGATGTATGCTTAAAGTTCCTGGTCAAGGATTTTGACAGGATCAGGTCAAGAAATCTTCAGTGTACCTCAATCTACCTAAACATACCTCCTTAAAGAATTAGTAATACATGTAAATAGTTTGTGGGATATTTAATGTAGGGGTAGGACTTAGGAAAAAAAAAAAAAAAAGAAGTGGTGAGGCAAAGTCTTAGAAAAGGATTTTGAGAGAGAGATATCAGTTTACTGCAGCCCACAGTTAACAACATAGTTGGAAAAGAAGATTAAAAGTGAATGATATCAAAGTCAAGGACTACAGACACACACTAAAAAAATCACATGGCCCAATCCTAGGTTCGACCTATGGATTGTTTTATACTGCCCTATTTAATTTGAAATATAATACATAAAACAAAAGTTGAAATGTTACTGATTGAACCACATTTCATCAACAGCTGCTCACATTACATACAGTTGTTTAGATGACCTCAGGCCTCACTGGATTTTTCCAACACTCTCTACACATCCACCCCCCCAAAAAAGACACACGCAATTCATACAGCAAGTGTTTTTACACACAAGTAACGATAAAAGGAGTCACTGACATCGAATATGGACCATGTCTTCCCGGCTGAAAAGTTATTCACAGAGATGGGTAACTACACAGAATGCACACTAGCAAGTTACAATGATTTCTCAGAAATTTGAGGGAGAAAAGAAAATATGTACAAATCAGATGATGAATATGCGATTCTCCCACTCATGCTCCTGCCTGATCTTCCCTAGAGAGTCAAGGAACAAAACAAGTTTCATTTAGGATAGAAAAGTCAGTATTTGAGTGAATGACAAACAACTGCAGGATTAATAAGTTTGACGGACAGTAAGGCATTTACTAATTCCTTCCTGGCTACTATTCTTCTTTTGGATTATGAAGCCCCTAGAAGCTAAGAAAACACTGAGTGAGTTTTGAAAATCAGAAGTTGTCTGGTTAAAAAAAGAAATGAGGAGTAATGAATGGTTAAATTCTTTCTTCTGTTTCAGGCTATGCTTATTTTACTTGCCAGAAAATGTAGATAGGAGGGAAATAATAGTTGTTTAACTATTTTTTTCTAATTCTGAGTGATAACTTCTTTGGTCATGAACCTAGGACATGCACAGGTCACTAACCTGTGTCACACACAGCCCGAGGAAAGAGCTTATCTGCACTTGCCTGACTTCCTAGCCAAAACATCCTTCTTCTCATGTCCAGGCAGTTGCTGCCAGATGCAGACAGACAATAGCCACCACAGGTCCCTCAAATGTATCTCAGGGTTAAAGTCTAGCAGGTCTGTCCAGTGCTTACTGATCCTTGTCTTTACTCCATTGAGCTATGGACTTTGGAGATTTCCCAGGCAGCTTGCTCTCTTTTCCCAATAGAAGTCTAATTTTCAAGCTCCATTCAAATATTGTAAACATATATCACTTTCCCAAACAAAGCACCAGAGCAGACATTGAGTAACAAATACCTTCTGAACTTTTCAAACTCATTTCCAGTTTTTTACTTAAATAGTAGTTGGGCATCTGGAGAGCTACCCAAGGTGGGAAAAATTCGCCCATGGGATCTGCATAGAGGATATTTTTATTCCGATATTCTGCTCTCTTTATTGAACTTTGCAAAAGACTGAGCCTGTGCATTCATTAGTGTAGACTATGGCAGTCAATATGCACAGTACCTATCTGAAAGAACTTTGTACTTAAGAGTTATCTGAAAGGTAAAGAATGCCTGTGTTTACAGTGCTTTAGTAACTCTTCTTTTTGGCAAACTAGCAGACTGTTAATGCTGAGCTTTTTATATGAAATACAAAACAGAAAACACTCATCTGTAAGTCTCTGTACAACTATTTTGATTAAGAAAGTCCTTTTAAAAAATCTGATTCTGATTCACGTTAGGTGGAGAAAGGGAAATTCAACAGCCTGTGGTTACTCAATAAAGCAAACCCTGGCTACTCCGTTACCAACTTTAAAACTTTGATGGATGGAAGAAAATGAAAGCTGAAAAAAAATCATCAAGGATCTGAACACTAAGCAAACATTCCTCAGCATTCAACCGAGAGCCTGCTTAAGCATGAGCTGCAAACTTCTAAGAGAAGTATGTGTTTAATATATAAAAGACAAAATTCCTTAACAAGAAGAAATATAGTTTGCAAAATAGTTCTTCAGGAACAGCTTGCAGCCTTTAAATCTCATTTACTCAGTCTGAGATGGTATTGTTGTGTCTATGTTAGTTTTGATAAGGGAGCCTGCCCTACTCCCATTGAAGTCTATGGCAGTCTCCCATTGTCTTCAGGAGGAGCAGAGCTAGACTCAAAGCCTCACAAAGATACCAGGATAAAAGACTCCGGGAGGTACCATGATCCCATCTTATTTTCCTAACATTTCTGAAAAAAACTATGGGGGGAAAAATCTAAGCAGTTCATTCCTACTGATATTCAATATTCCTTTTATATGAAAATACAGACCAGTGAAGCAAATGAATGGTTAGCAACATTAATAGCCAGGGGCTAGCTAAACTGCCTGGGATGAAGAGTTTGCCTGCAACTTCACCACTACAGAATGTCTCGGAGAAGACTAAGCATTTTGTAATGCTGATTTTTTTATATAAGCATTCTTTAAATCCATGACAGTCAGCAGACCCTGTAGTCTTCATTTCAGATTAAATTTTATACACTAAACCTGAACGTGTTATTTATTTTTAAATCCATACTTCCTAAGAGTATGTAGTTTTTTCTGGAAATGAAACTATATCATGCAACTGAAATTGCATTCTAATTTTATGCAGCCTGACTAAGCATTAAAAATGAGCTCTGTTATAATTCAACTTGCAACAGAAACATGTCTTTTTACAACAGCAGCTTGCAAAAAAACCCCAACCCCATTGCATCCAGAAAACAAAACACTGCCCTGTGTTAATAATGAATGCAGCTCATATCTACCACGTTCTGTTAAATTGCTAAAATTGCCCAGATAAACCATTTGAGAGTATGTCAGGTTTAATTAATACAACATGACCTGATCATTTCCACAGTTGGGAAGAAAGAAGTTGGCATTCTTTAAACCCAGAGCTCAACCTGGAGATTATGCTAAGTTGCTTCATTCATAGTCCACGCTCCTCCGCACATGTCAGGAGGACAGCATTTGTCCCCTCTAGTGATAAACAAATTATACATGAAATCAATTCCACTTCACAATAATTTTCCCTATTGGGTATTATCTTTCCTCCTCTGCTCCCTCCAGTTAAGCTTGCATCCTGTAACTTGCTAATGAGCTGGGGGCTTTCTGTTCCAGGTGGCACCCCCTGCCTCGAAGTCATGACATTTCCCATTTCGAATGCTGCTGGCATTTTTCAACAGCTCCTGCTAACTAGCCTTTTTGACCTGCACTAAGAGGAACTCATCTGATCGAATCCTCTAACCTGCCAATCACGCCAGCAAATGATCTTCACAGTCACTCCCAAGGCAGGAGGGGGAAAAAAAGGGAGAGCAAGAGAGGGGGAGCGAGAGAGAAAGCTAGCGAGAGAGTGATGGAGTAGGCAAGCAGGCAGTTTCTGCAGCTACCTAATGAGAGTACTTTAAGTCTCTGAGGCAGCTGAAACATTGAAAAACTGCTGGGAAAATTAGGACAGAACTGAATGCCTGGTGCTGTAATTACTGATTTCTTTCCACCCTGAGATCATTTTGAGAGCAATACCTCCGAGATGTGCCATTTTCTGAAGAACACAAGTTAATTTTACCATATAAATAGAAAACAGATATATTTTTCCCTGCCACCATCAATATGCAAACCTCATAATTCTGCTCTGCCAAATGGCGTTCTTTACAGAATTAATTAGGAGCTGTAAGCTCGTTAAATGAGTGTCTTCACCTAGGGATGATTATGAATATCTTTTTTTTTGTTGATGCAAGCCATAAATAGCATTTTTAACCTAATTTAAATGCTGGCAACACTTACACCTCTGTATTTACAAGTGTCTGCACACCGATACATAAAACAACAAATACAGTATCTACATAGTCTAGATGTGACTTTGTGGGCTGAAACCAAGCAGAGTCATGATAATGACTCAGTTGTTTTGATTTTGTTCATTTTATGATGTGACAGATTACTTACTGATGACTCTTTCAAGCACACAAGGACAAATTTAATTGTGTATATTTTCTTTGCCTTCAGATAACTAGTTTTGCTCTTAAACTTAGCAGGTGGACTGTAAGCTAACTAGATTTTAATACACATGCGATGCACATACTGAACAAGAGAGGTATTAAAAGCAATTGTACAATAAAAATTTCAGGGACAAAACTTAAATAAAAAGGCTTATACCACGATATTACATGCTGTGACTGTATTGTTACAATATACATGCCTGAAAATATAATGCACAATCAGTCCTTATATTAACGTCAAAAGACAGTTACAGAAATGGCTGTACAGAATTAATAGCTAGGTACTAATGGCAAAGAATTATTGCCCATAATTACTAATTCAAAATACATATATGCTCCAAAACAACATCAATAATTTATAACAAGACCACAAAATTATGGAAATACCCAATTCTGTTTCTGCTTCATAAGACAGCTGAAGATATTGTTTCAATGTTATTCTCCTATATTATATATTTTTATTGGGGAATTTAGTATTTTTTCCTGATTTTTGGGGGTTTTCCTCGTCATACTTTTCATAGCAATTTAACAATAGAAGCATGTGGGAAATCCATCCACACTCAGTCCAGCTTATGGGGCAGAATAAATTAATGTATTTTTATTAACTGAGTTTTAAACTATTGCTGCATTTTAAGGCAAGCATCTCCCCACAACTAGGAGTATTTAGTGCACATTTACTTTAATGGCTGTTGCCTTCAGAGCCAATTTTGCAGAGTTTGGTTTAGTTTCTTTGTTTTGTAGAGAATCAGGCAATGCAAACTACAGGCTCAAAATAGCAACACAAAGCTTGCTCTCCACGGAAACAATTCTGGTATATGGCATTACTAAAATTCATTTTTTGTTTACAATTTGGCTGAAAGTAAAACGTTCTGTTAATTCTGAATGCTACAAATGATGCCTGAGAGACTATGCCTCTCATTAGCTTTGCTGTCTCTCTGGGTTACAGGCCGTGTGTCAGCACTGGAAGCCTCTGCTTTGTCTGGAAACCTCAGTTTCTCCCCTTCAGTGGTTCCACTTTTCCTCTTAGACAAAGCCTAACTGAGGAGTCACATGAGGAAATAATCCTAAAGGAGAAGTGACTGTCCATGGGAGAATACGGAGAGTTTAGACCCGCTTTTGCCTCCCTCCCAGTCATTGTCATTTATACATTGTCCTCTCCGCATTCAAATGTCATCCCAGACTATCAGCCCACTGCAACTCAAACGGCCTTTCATGCCTAGACACTTCTTAAAGCATCAACAGACCACAAAGACCGTCTAGTGGGAATAGCTTGCTATTCTAATATTAATAATACAATACAGTGCACTTATGGCACAGAGGATTCTACCTTCTGTCTCCTAAATTTAAGAACAAACTAGAAAGACAGATAAACAGCGCTGCAACTGAGCACATGCACTCATGCAAACATCACTAATATCTTTCCTCCAGCATAAGCGACTGTTAAATTAAAAACCTCTACACTAAAAATTATTTGAAAATGAATCTTCACAGTGCTGAAGGCAAGTTATCACGCATTGGAAATGAACTGAAAATAGGCTCCAGACTATGCAATGGTACAAGAAAACATGATATTGTCCCTTGACAAAAGTTCATCTGTAACAGTAGTAATGCTTCCTTTTTCTTCTGGCAGCTCTGCAGCTGATTTGGCCATGAAACATTGCAACGTAAAAAACCCAAAAATCACACCAGTAAGTACATAGCCACTAATGTCACCCAGAATAACATGGAGTATATAATTGCAAGGAAGACATCAATCTCTCCTAGCCATGGAGGTTTGAAATACTTGTCCTACAAGCACGGTAGGTAATAATAAATGTGAAGTCCTCCTCTTTCTGTTCTGCTTCCTTTCTTTTCCTCTTCTTTCTTCATCCCTAAAGAAACTTCCAAACTACCTCTCCTCCCAGAATCCTGTCCATGATTTTAGAAATCATTTTCATGCTTACTTATTTCCTTCTACTTATTTCCAGGCATAGATGCCGTCCTGGTCTTTCAGTCTACACATCGGACAGGTTCTCAACACCGGTGTTCAGCTGGCTTAGCGAGACCACAAGGTGACCTTCACTTCACTGTCCATACTTCTGTGCATGAGGTTACCAACTCTGAGCAAGGCTCTTTATCATGAAAGGCATGAGACTGCATATTCCACTACTTATACTGAGTGCAATTAAGTGAAAGTGCATTTAACATGACAACAGACAAGGCGACTTATTACAGCACTGATATGGGAACACCACTGAACGTATTTTCAAGTCTCACCAACTCCCTGATCAGGTGGCGAGTTCCCTTTACAGTGGCATATTGGGGGACCTGATGGACTTCTGTAGGGATGGTTGCTCCATCCACAGTCACCACATGTCGCTTAAGGGAGACGGGGTTTATATGAAGTCAGCCTTGCACCGGCCATCTATTTGCTCAGTCCATTTTGCCCTCTGCACAGTCTACTGAATAAAGTGGGCTTTTCTTTACAGCTGAATAGAGGGCAAAATTCAGTCTATAACTCTTTATTTTAGACTAACGGGAACAAGATAATAAATTCTTAGATAGCAAGAGGAGAATGTAGTCCAATGCCTGGAGTTCTTCCCTTGTGTGTTAAATTTAGGGCATATTCTATCAGTGTGGTGATCTTATTCTTTGATATTAAGTAAAGCACAGCTGGAACAGTCTCATAAAACCATTATGTTGTTAACATATGAAAATAATGGCACTAAAAGTATTAGAGAGCCAAAAAATATCTTGGATCCTGCAGTTATCTTTCACAGCTTAATAATAATTTAACATTTTACAAAATTGATGTTACAATTTCAACTCTGTTTAGTACTGTCATTACTGGACTCAAACCCAAATTGCTTTCAGCTGCCCACCACAACTGCATCCTATTAGCCTTTTCACGAAAGCCAATTTATGCAAATCCAGTATTAGTTAAATAATTAAACTGACCCTCAACACTCATGTATAGACATTGTCTGGCACTAAAAGATGCAAGAGAAATTTAAACCTCCCATATTCAGCACTTAGGCCTCCATCTTTTCAACTGCAGCAGAACAATGACTGTTTGTACACATCTATTTGAATCCATCTATTAAAGAAAAGAAGTGCGTTTAAAAAAATGAAACTGTTAACTGCTGTGCTTTTATAACTCTGCTTTTCTCTCCCAAGCCAGGTTTCCACTGAATTTCAAGATCTCGCACCTATAAAGCAGTACTGGCTGTTTTCAGCTTGTGATTAAATCAACAATGGCAAAATCTGGCTGACATACAGTAACTCAGTCCAGAATTTCTCTTTTATGCAGACCTTTTTCCACTGTAATTACTACAGTATTATCCACTGAAGCTGGAGAGATGAAGTCTTAGAAGCACAGTACATGGTTTTCCATGGTTATTCAGCAACACTGGGATACCCAGGACAGAGTAAATGCAGGGGAATAGTGAATGAGAATGACTTTTCAATGCTGGCTGCTGGACATGTACACTGCTGGATGATAGCTTCCCTGCGGCTGGACTAGGGCAAAGCAAGCAAAAATTATGTTCCCACACAGCAGTGCTGAAGAGGCACTCTTACACAATTTGTAAATGTAAATCTGAAGATGACAAACAAAAATGAAACTATTTGGATGGGGATGCAACAGTCACCTCTCTAGCTAACAAAGAGAACAAGGTAATTTTACATAACGATTCTGTGCTGCCGAACATCCCTGGTCAGATGCAACCAAATCAGTAAAGCTAGCACTTTTTGCTATTAGAGTGGTAACTGTCACCTATTCAGCTTTATTCTGTTTCACAGATCTGAGCTGACCTGAATGACGCCATCGTCCCTTCGATTGGCTGGGCTGGTGTCAGTTGCTGGCTTAAATGGACACAGAAGAAAGAATTCAGCATCCTCTGATTGAAATTCAGGATTGCTCAGATGCATGTGCATGTGGTGGAGCAATACAAATAAAGACCACTTTTTGTTTTGCTCCAGTGAATTGTCAAAGAGATTTAGAAAGCCAGGGGATCTCATTATGGTAATACAGGTTAAATACTTTAAAAGCATATGGTGTTACCATCCTGAATGAAGCTGTCCCTGCCGGCTCTGGGAAGCAGACAATAGGCCAGAAACACATCTCGTGTCTCTGGTCCACCAATGGGAACTGGGGATTATAAATCACCACGAGAAAACATCGCATGCTATCTGGTATCAGGTAATGCCTTGTCTTTTCAATTACAATTTGACTCATCCTTCTCCAGAGAGGAACAAGCTCTAGCCATGTTTTCCACTGGCCGAAGGAAAAAGCAGCTCTAGAGTTTCTTATGGTCCATTCATGTCTCAATAAAATCTCTGTAGAGATGAGTGAATACTATATACAATATATCTCAACAGTATATGTAGAAGTGGGGAATGCTTCCACATGGGGAGCATTGTTTCCATGGGGAAATAAGATGTCAGTGAAAACCATCAGGCACAAAATAAAAATGTTTTGCTTTATCACAAAGCTTTAAAGATGCTTGGAATTGGCCAAAAGATTTCTTTCCTTTCTCCCCAAAGGCCCCATGTAATTCACCACTGACAGATTCTTCTGTGTAAAACAGAGCTCATTACCATATATTTGCTGATTTTCTCCAGTAGGGAGCAGTCTCAAAATTGACCTTGGTAACTTCAAATGTCACTCTTTCCCCATGGGCACCGAAATAACGTGTTGTCTCTCTTGGAGCCCATGACAATGACACAGTGTAGTCCACAAAGACCCTATTAGTAGTCTGGGTCTGACAAGGATTATCTAGGTTTTCAGAAACACGTCCTAGGTTACTGCTATTTCAGCGAGTTTTTTGGATCTGTAAGCAGCTATGCTGCAGACAGGCAGCTGAAGCACTATAATATTTCAAAGATAGTAGAAATTCTTAGGGATGCACCAGTTTCTTCAGCCACTCCTTGCAGCTATTTTTAAGGGCAGCAGACAAGCTCTAACAAATGATGATAGAGCCATTTACAAAGTTACTGCCTTTAGCTCCTCTCCTTCACCAATGTGCCAGAAATTGCTGCTTCCAAAGTTGGCAGATGATGATGTTTGCCCATATCTCAGCCACTCCTGGGCAAAGCCCAGTCTCTTTGCTTTCCAAAACCTAAAGAAAGGTGGATTTAATTCAGTAGGTGCACTATTAGGGCAGGAACATCTGGCAAGCATGTGGAGAGAACAGCAGGAGGTGGTAATTTCTTAAATTATCACAGCAAGATTTGGCACAGCTTCTTTGTTGGGGCTCTCAATTTTCTCTCCTACTCTACGCTGAAAAAAGGAAATTAGGAACACTTGGAAGGAAGGACCAGACACAAGACTGGAATTTCCTTCAACACCATCAAGGTTCTGGAGGTGGCTTAAGATGGTCCCTTGTTTGGGTTTTTTGTGCATGTCTTCTAATAAATTCCTTTACAATGTATAAATGTATAAAAATATATAAAAAATGGAACCATTTCCCTCCACACACGTCAGAGGATTTAGAGAGCAACTATCTACAAATTTTTTCTTTCGCAGCTTCCTGACAGATATTGGAATACTTCAAAATTCCAGCGCTTCCTAACTTCCCTACCACCTCTACGTATCCATAAAGTCAATCGAAGAAGATTGGTAAAACACATATGTACCTGCCTTGTCCAGGAGAGAAGCTGTAACTATTTGTTTGCCTCTGTTTTTTTCATAATCTGATCTATTTCCTTGCAATATTGGCGCCTTTTAATTTTCCTTTATCGCCACGAGCTGTGATGTTACCTGACTACTCTCTTTGACAATTTAACAGCTTGTTCTGTTTCCCTCCATTCCTCTAACTCTACTTGTCTCGCTTACCTGTTAACTTCATGGCCCTGGAGAGCTACTGTCATCTTTATTTTTGCTTTTCATGCAACTTTTTGCTTCACTGAGCCTTGTGAATGGAGACTTCAACTGAATAATCTCATCATAAATACACCTTCCTTTATGCTACTATCCTGCTTACTGCAAGTCTAGTCTTCTGCTAGAGTAACTGACTCGGCTCCCAACTCCTTCATTTTACTGATTGAACACCCTACTTGCCAGTCACTGCTCTTCTGCTTAAAATCACAGCCACCTGCTGTTCAGATTAAGCCTTCACCCCATCCCCTTTTCACATCATCAAAACTGCAGTCTTTTTTCCCAACTCCTTTCACTCTTCACACTGACTCTTATTTCCTCTTGCTTGGTGATCTCATGCCTTTAAAGGTTTCCACCCATCCTAACAATTCCTCACCCAGGTCCAGGTTCCATGTCCACATTTCTTCTCCCTCCCCCGCTATTCTAGTTTAATCTCATCAATCCCCAGCTCGCTACACTGTACAAGTAAGAGGACTTCTCTTTAGTACTCTTCCAGTATTATCTGCTGCTCCCCATCTTATATCACAAGTCAAATCCTACAACCAGGAACTGATCTTTTATTGCACTCTAAGCACCTAACACAACAAAGCCCCAAGCCAGGATGCAAAACTGTAATCAATGATGTATACATCACAACTTAACATTTGTTAAGTGTCTCCTGGTCTTATACAATGAAAGGTGATATTCTGTGTTAAAGTTGTGGTTGAGTAGCCACAACAGTACAGTGATGTATGTCAAAGGTACACATGGCTCTCTCTTTCTGCTTACATATAAAATTTTTAAAAGTCATCTGTATCTGCTTAAATAGATATTCAGTAAGAATGATCAAACGGTTCTCTTTTGTGCTATTTTACATGTTTGTTTGCAAATACTCACTTTCTATTGCGTATCGTATAAATGAAAAATTACATTTGTTTGGAAGCAACAGAAAGGAGACTGTGCATGAGAAATGAGATTCTGTATGTAAGCTTCCACACAAAAGGTCTTTAGCACAGATGGGCACATTCCAAATTTACTTTAGATGGATGATATGTCACGTTAGAACAGACAAGGTTGAAGAGATGTCTGCAGGGACACAGCCCCAGGAAAAAGTAGGGATTAGCTTGTCAATAAAGATGTAAACAGACTGCTCTGAGGCAGCCTCATTTCTGACATTAGAAAATCTTAAATGGTTTGCTGCCGAAGAGCATGTGCAAAAATTGGGGCAGGCTGTCAAGAGCGAAATCTATTCATTTCAGTTTTTCAGTAGTTGCTGCCTGTCAGGCAACCAGCCTCCATAACATTACAGGGTTAAAAAAATAATTGCACATAAACATACAACAGTAAAACTGAATATAATTCATTAGAGAAAGTTATATCTGATACTGTAACAAGCAAACTTAGGTAAAGATAGACTTAATGAGAATATCAATTACATTTATATGAGTCTATACCTTTGAACAGGGACATGAGCAGCAGGTGCCTTTATCGCAGCTCCTAGAACTCCCATAACAAGATGTTATTATAGACTCAACTTGCAAAAGTAACCATTACTTTAAAAAAAAAGGCAGGTCTAGGTTTTTGAATGAAATGAATCTGCACTTTGGGTATTTTGTGAAACACTGTGCGTATCAAACTATTTAGAGAAGCATAATAAGCAAAGCAGCTATATAAGGGAATACTGCTAATCTGGAAGAGTCTGTCAAGTGGTAAATCCCACTGAACAAGCACTGGGGTGATGCATACCAGCAGAACAGTTAACGCCATGATATAGGAGCAGCCTTACATTCACAAGCCCTGGTCCTCATGGGGGACTTCAACCACCTCAATATCTGTTGGAGGGACAACACAGCAGGGCACAAGCAACCTGGGAGGTTCCTGGAATGCGTTGATAACTTCCTTCTCCAAGTGATAGAGGAACCAACAAGGAAAGGTGCTATGCTGCATCTTGTTCTCACCGACAAGGATGAGCTGGTAGGGAATGTGAAGCTCACGGGCAGCCTTGGCTGCAGTGACCATGAAATGGTGGAGTTCAAGATCCTTAGGGCACCAAGGAGGGTGCACAGCACACTTTGGCCTCTTCAGGGATCTGCTTGGTAGAGTACCATGGGATAAAGCCCTGGAGGGAAGAGTGGCCTAAGAAAGCTGGTTAATATTCAAGGATCACTTCCTCCAAGCTCAGGAGCGGTACATCCCAAAAAAGAGGAAGCCAGGCAAAAATGCCAGAAGGTCTGCATGGATGAACAAGGAGCTCCTGGACAAACTCAAACTCAAAAAGGAAGCCTACAGAGGCGGGAAGCAAGGCCAGATAGCCTGGGAGGAATACTGAGAAATTGTCCAAGCAGCCAAGGATCAGATTAGGAAAGCTAAAGCCTTGATAGAATTAAATCTAGCCAGGGACATCAAGGGCAATGAGAAAAGCTTCTGTAAGTACATCAGTGATAAAAGAAAGACTAGGGAAAATGTGGGCCCTCTCCAGAAGGAAATGGGAGACCTGACTACCCAGGATATGGAGAAGGCTGAGGTACTCAATGACTTTTTTTGCCTCAGTCTTCACTGGCAAGTGCTCAAGCCACACCGCCCAAGTCACAGAAGGCAAAGGCAGGGACTGGGAGAATGAAAACCCCCCCACTGTAGGAGGTCAGGTTCGAGACCATCTAAGGAACCTGAAGGTGCACAAGTCCATGGGACCTGACAGGATGCATCCGCAGGTCCCAAGAGAACTGCCGGATGAAGTTGCTAAGCCACTATCCATCATATTTGAGAAGCTGTGGCAGTTTGGTGAAGTTCCCACTGACCGGAAGAGGGGAAACATAACCCCCATTTTTAAAAAGGGGGAAAAAGGAAGAGCCAGGGAACTACAGGCCAGTCAGTCTCACCTCTGTGCCCAACAAGAGGAGCAGATCCTCCTGGAAACTATGCTAAGGCACATGGAAAATAAGGAGGTCATTGGTGACAGCCAACATGGCTTCACTAAGGGCAAATCGTGCCTGACAAATTTGGTGGCCTTCTACAATGAGGTCACAGCATTGGTGGATAAGGGAAGAGCAACTGATGTCATCTACCTGGACTTGGGCAAAACATTTGACGCTGTCCCACACGACATCCTTGTCTCTAAGCTGGGGAAACATGGATTTGGTGGATGGACCACACAGTGGGTAAGAAATTGGCTGAATGGTCACACTCAAAGAGTTGCGATCAATGGCTCAATGTCCAAGTGGAGACCAGTGACAAGTGGCATTCCTCAGGGGTCACTATTGGGACCAGTGCTGTTTAACATCTGTGTCAGCGACACAGACAGTGTGACTGAGTGCACCCTCAGCCAGTTTGCCAACGACACCAAGCTGTGTGGTGCGGTCGACACGCTGGAGGGTAGGGATTCCACCCAGAGGGACCGTGACAGGCTTGAGAAGTGGGCCCGTGAGAACCTCATGAAGTTGAACAAGGCCAAGTGCAAGGTCCTGCATGTGGGTTGGGGCAATCCCAAACACGGATACAGGCTGGGCAGAGAATGGATTGAGAACAGCCCTGAGGAGAAGGACTTGGGGGTGTTGGTTGATGAGAAACTCAACAGACCTGGCAATGTGCGCTTGCAGCCCAGAAAGCCAACCATATCCGGGGCTGCATCAAAACAAGCATGGCCAGCAGGTCAAGGGAGGTGATTCTCCCCCTCTACTCCGCTCTTGTGAGACCCCACCTGGAGTACTGCGTCCAGCTCTGGGGGCCCCAACATAAGAAGGACATGGACCTGTTGGAGCGAGTCCAGAGGAGGGCCATGAAGATGATCAGAGGGCTGGATCGCCTCTCCTGTGAAGACAGGGTGAGAGAGCTGGGGTTGTTCAGCCTGGAGAAGAGAAGGCTCTGGGGAGCCCTTCTGGCAGCCTTCTGGTACCTGAAGGGGGCCTAAAAGAAAGCTGGAGAGGGACTTTTTACAAGGGCATGTAGTGACAGGACAAGCGGTAATGGCTTTAAACTGAAAGAAGGTAGATTTAGATTAGATATAAGGAAGAAAGTCTTCACTCTCAGGGTGGTGAGGCACTGGAATGGGTTGCCCATAGAAGCTGTGGATGCCCCATCCCTGGAAGTGTTCAAGGCCAGATTGGATGGGGTTTTGAGCAACTTGGTCTAGTGGAAGGTGTCCCTGCCCATGGCAGGGGGGTTGGAACTAGATGATCTTTAAGGTCCCTTCCAACCCAAACCGTGCTATGATTCTATGATATAACAGCCACCATTCCCTTAATTAAAGATAGTAAGTAGCCTCTCTACTCACCTGTCCTTCCCAGGTTCTGTTCTACTCTTAAAATATCTACAGGCATATTACACACTATTTCACTGCTGAATAACTAGGGTTAAATAGATAGGGTATTGAATGAAAGCCATCCAAGAACAAAACCAGTTCTAGTAGATACAGTGATACAGATCAGATTCATTAACATGACAGCACCTCTGTCTCCATCATGAATATCCTTCTGCTATCAAGGCTACCAAACCTACTAAATGAATAATTTTTGTCCTTGCCCCAAAGTTTAACAACAGAACTGGCAAGAGATTTTTCTCCATATCTTACCAGAGGAAAAAAATATCAGTCCAAATTAAAGGCAACCTAGTGTTTAATCTGCTGGCACCAACTTCTGCAATATTTTCAACCTGTCAGTGACACTAATCCTGCCCACAAGGCTGGGAACTTACACTCCTCATATTGACCATCTATACTGCAGAAACAGTTTATCTGCCTGAACATAAGCAGTTTAAGAAACACGCAGTTGAATTTTATATTTTGTTTCTCTAAAGAGAACTAAAGTAAAGAGCATTTTCAAAGATATATCTTCCAATAATCATGCCTTACCTGCATTATCAGATGTGAACATAGGTACTCTTCAATGTTTGCTGTTTGATACACCTTTGCCATAACTATTGTTTTTTCCAAAGACTCTCATGCTTTCTCCAGTCTCTGGCTGTAATCTTACATTCGGTACAGTAAAAATAGAAGACACTGCAAAACAGAGTGGCAGTTCAGAAACTTTGATTTTTTCCACAAAAGTAGTAATTTAAAAATAATTAGTTAATGTATATGGCAAACACAACACTGAGTAAATATATACAGCTTTTACATATACCACCTATTTATGCAAGTAAGCAGTGTAAAAATTCTGACTGGAAAGAACCTGCATGCATGATGATGGAAGATGTATGATGCAAACATTCTCAGTTGCATTCATCTAAAAAAACTGTTTCCAGGGGCTGTGTGTGTTTGTTTGCTTGTCCTTACACCGCTGTATAATTCATACTTTCCATTTTAAAATTTCATCTCTGATAGCATTTAGAAGTAAATAAGAATGTGAAAAAGTGCAGCAGTTTTTCAATAATTTCACATCATGTATTACATTGTCAAAATCCTGATGCCAGTAGAACTAAGATATTTTGTTTTACTTCATTTTATTAATTATTAAAAGACAACTGGGCTTGTTAAAAATATCCCAACAACTCAGAAAGGTTTTGCATAAAGCAACCCCCTTCTGCATGAGCTAGAAAAACCTTGAAGATTTGCACATAACACCAGGCAACTAATTATTAGTAGACATGATGATATTAATCACAGGGATCAAACTGAAAATGGTTAAGGACACACTGACGATACAAAAACTCATTTTTACTTAAGGTGCCTTAAACTGGTAGAGAAAAATCATTGACTTTTAATACCTTCTGAGAACAAATGTCCGTATAAAAATATCCTCAGAGAGCTGCCACTGCATGATTGCATAGGATAATGTTAACAGACTGTCTGTTTAAAGAACTGATCAGGGCCGGAACAGTTTTGTTTTCACACCAACAACTAGCATACCTGTAAGTTTTTGGAGCTACTCTTTCATTTTTATGCATTTAAAAGACCTAGCTATTGTTTTATGCACAAGATCTTCCCACTGTATTTTTGAGAGCTCAACTTGCATTTGATATTCTGCTATCCTTGGTAATATACGTTATGAATGGCATATATTCTATGCAAATAAATCAATATGACCTCTCACATATGAAAGCAGAAAAGGGGGAGGACTGTTTTGTTTTGTTTTTGGGTTGGTTTTTTTTTTTTCCAATAGAAAATATCAAGTACACATATTTAGTAAAAGCAGTTAATCTATAGATACTGCTCAGGTCTGAGATGAATGAAGGCTGTGTTTCTTCATCAACTGTATTGTATTCCCAGACAATATTTTTTAGCAAAATTGCACAACTCTTACCTTTTTAATTAAATATTTTTAAAAACTGAAAGTGGCTAGATGGTAGACAGAGCTCATCTGGAAACTGAATTTCTCACTCAATTGAAATGATGCCTTGACTTGAAACCAAACTGAATCAAAAATAAAAATTTTGCTTCTCACAAAAACTCATTTTGCACACTTTTTAAAAATAAAAAATGAGATCAAAATGTTATCCTGTGAAATATTACATGGAATATAAATTCATAGCACTAAAGTCAAAACAAGAAGAGAAACACTTCTTTTTGACTTTTTCAATGTAGGCAGAGTCACCATACTTCTGTAAAATACTGTGATTCCAAAGAAACAATATTTTCTGATAGAAAATAATTTCACTGATTTTTTCCCCCTCTCTCTCTTTCTTCCTCCTCACCTGAGAGTCTTTCCTTGGTTTTTGGTGCTAAATCCCCAGATTTGCGATTCAGCACTAGGAGTAAATTGGACAAAACACATTCCATGCTGAATACATCAGAGATTTGTAAAATTGCAGTGGTGTCTTGATTAGGAAGCAGTAGATTTTGTGTGTACACACACCTCTGGTGTGCATAAAGTCTCAATGTATTTATACCTACATTTAATTAACTACCAATAGCAAGCCCTTCCCAACGTAAAATATTAACCCAGAGAACTAGAATCACAAAAACTGTTAATTTCACTACACAGTAAACATCTTCCCAACTCTCCAAAGTATATGACTTCTTTGTTTTGTAAATATGTTTACAAGTATATCCAAGTCATACTAAATAGAAATGATTGTAGTATTTGATACTGGGATTGTCCTTTCTTGCATCTGGATTTATGCTTCATAATGATTATCTACTAAACACAGAAATAGTCTTTCTGTAACTCAAAATTTTACTGGAGGCATTTAGAAGAACCTTGCTTTAAAATATAATGATTTTTCATCTTTATTCTCCCCCCTTCAAAAGGTTTCACTGCTCCTGATGTTTAACGTTATGCAAAGACGTGTTTCTGCCAATGAATATCGCCTTATGGTTATGCTTCTGCAAATAACCTGCTGTGAGCTGATAAAAGGATTAATGCAGCCAAAATTCTTAATCTGTGAAATTACAAATTAAATTCTCATATTAAAAATACCACCCTGAGGTATTTTTTGTGGTTTTAATTCCCCTCTGGTGTTCTGCATACATTGTGCTTGTTAATGACTAGGACAAGACTGTCTCTGTTGGCAGCCTGCTGCAGAGTGATAATGTGTAGGCATTTACTTCACTGATAGAACTGGATTTAACTACTGACTGATAAACTAAGTGGCAAGTGGGTAATAAGTCCATATTAACAGAAAAGTACTACTGCAGAATTCAGAATTCAAAATCCTGGCTAGACTAAATCACACAGTCAGAAGGATTGAGATGTCACCACTGCAGAGTGATTTTTGTTTTCCATTTAGTGGAAAAAGGATAAATGAACTGCCATTCTTGATGTTTCATTAGTCCTGAAGAAATGAATCTCTTTGCATCAGTTTCAGCAAAGACAGACTTTCAAGAGCAGCCTTAATTTACACAGCATCCTTTGAATTTTCAGCTTATAAAGTACCAGTGTCAGCAAACTGAGTGGTGGGTTAGCATGGCAGAGAAGGAAACTGGGAATCTTTTTGCAAAGCAAGGACACGGTCTATGACAGAGCCGGTGATGGACAAAACTTAATGGTGCTAGTTTGATTTTAATGTTCATATTCTACAAATGGGAGAGTGTTCTTCAGACCAGAGTCCGGAGTAGGGTAGTTGGACAGCCAGGCCACAGAACCAGCTCAAAATGTGACTACTACAGCTGTCGAGGATGGAAAAGATAAACTTTTGGAAGACAAAAGTTTTCATATTGACACTGATGTAAACAATCTGTGGTAGATTAATATTCAGAAAGGGAGCTCAGTTTTCACAAGCAAACTTTTAAATCAGCTGTAGTTACACACACACATGCCATTGTTGCGTCACTGAACTTTTTGCTTTGGAGTACTAGATTTAGATCTTTTGCTAATGGATGTATGCTTGAAAGCAGAAAATAACATACACTGTTCTAATGTAAGCATGCTTCTCTTCACCACACAGAGTTAAAGCAAAATGCTGATTGTTATTCCCCTGTGAAACCTATTTTTAATAACAGAACTGTCTCTGAATCAAAAACATTGTGCATGATAATATTTTTCACCAGAATAAATAGCAGTGTCCTTTTAACACTGGAAAAAGAGATGGTCATGTATGATATAAAAGATTTACAATTATTAAAGAGATAATTGACAGCATACATGATGATAGGAACATTTTTGTCAAGTCAACTGGAATGCATCTTGTTTAATAAAAGAAATAAAGAGATGTATATAAATACTGAAAGCATTCTCAGTTAATAACATCATCTGCCATCCTCTTCTTACACAGTCTAATTCAGCAAATTAACTGATTGTCTACTTCGTGTTTCTCAGACTTTTGAATGCTGAGTCCTTTCTTAAAGGTTACCGTTATAACAGATATAGATTCTGTGAATCAAACACGGCTGGATTTTTATCCTGTATGCTGCAGCTAGTTAAGAAGTACTGTATGTTATAAAGTGAAAAGCACTAAATATGTAAATTTTATTTTTCCTTTTGCTTTATGACAATTCAGATAATTCTCTTGGCTGCACACATAATCAAATACAAAGATAGCTGGCTGCAGACTGCAGAGCAGAGATAGCAAAAAAAAAAAAAAATCCATTTTTCCCTGTGTCAAGCTAACTATGTAATTTCAAGCTACACAATTGCACTCACGTATTTTGTGTGTGGCTGCGTAGGTCCATGAAACTGTCTGCATGTGAGGGTTAGCATACACAGATGCAACTGTATGAGCTAGCATCTTTGTTTTTAATCAGTTCAGAGGTGGTTATACTTACTATCAGTTAACTCCCATAGCCGTGGGGGCAGATCACTGAAATACTCGTGGCTCAGAGCTGCCTGTGCTGACAATCTGTTCTTTGGGAAACACTGGAGTAGTTTGGAGGCTAGATCTTCCGCATGATTCACATAGCTTAGCCTGAAACACAAACAAAAAGGTTCTTCTGAAAAACAATCTCATTATTCTGTTTACTAACTCCATCTGCAGTCAGCATTGTTGAAACACCAAGTCTTGCTAGCCAGGATAACGACAAAGTCTGTTTGGGAGCACTATCAGGAAAGATATTCCTCAGGTTAGGGAGTCAATGAATTATTTCTGGATTGATAGCTCAAAATTCATACAAATTTTACAAATATAGAGCATATAATATACCATATCACATATGCTCTGCCTAGTACGCTAAAGGATCATGAGCAACAGCATCTTGAAAGCAAGTGTTCTGATTCTTCCATTTACATTTTATTGAGCATACTGACAGACTGAAAATTTACAGCGCTGGAAACAAATGGTTATTACTATCTAAACCCATGAAATCCAAGCTTAACATAACAGCAGTATTCATACAACTTCATGAAGTATCAAATTTTAAAATCCAATGGCGCTTAACACGCAACATATGCATCATGTTTCATAAAGACATTTGTCTTTCAGGAAGTACTAACTTATTTTTTCATATATTCACACGACAGGGGGCTGACTCTTCATTAGGTGTTAATGCAATGCAAACATTAAATTGTAAGTAAGTGAATTATCTTTTCTAAGCTACCTAGGGAAGTCTGAGAAAACTCATTGTTTTACTGGGAGCTATATGCTTGGAATATTATAAGAAAATATAAACTAAAAATAATAGATTTGGAGGGGAGAGAGTAAAATGGTAATCAGAAAGATGTGGCTTGGGTCTAGTAACCTATAGCTGCCTCCTGAATTTCCAAAGCCACCAAACTTATTGTAATATGGAGTCAGAAAAGAGGTGCTCAATCTTGCTGACATTGTGTTGCTATTATTAGCAGGTAACTCTGTAAATTCAACCATGCCTTTGCTCAGTAGAGATCTCTTGTCAGGTAAAACTGCCAAAATGTATAAAAGGTCTCCTATTTTTCAATGCACTGGTTTCCCAAAACAGACAGAGTAGACTGCAGTCCAAAATACCGCAGTATTTGAAAAAGATGGTGTTATCCTCCAAAATCAATAATCCTACAGCATGTTTCATGCAAATGTTCATTTTTGTTCAGCCTAAGCTGACTTTCTGGAAAGCCACTCAAGGAAGATTAAACAGAGTTTAACACAGTTAGTCTTTTATTTTCACATACTTAATATTGGGCTGACATGGCATAATTTATAAGGATCAGTGTATGCACACGTGAAAACCACCTCTGCAACAAAGAACAGATAACACTGAAGACACTAAATGAAAAAAACATTAATACAGTGAAAACTTTAAGTCACAAATGTCATAGACAGAACTTTTTGTCCATGTCCATACTACACTCTGTGAAAAAAAAAAATTAAAAGTCAAAAGCATCTCTGCTAAATTATGTGTATGATATGCTGACATTTGAAATGATTCAAAAAATAAGCCACTGGCTGTCTTTTTAATTTCTAGCAATTGTACGCTAGATAGGAATTTTTGAATACTGTGCCTATCTGATATCTTCTTGAGAACAGGCAGGATATTTGTCCAGAAATTACCCAGGGACGAATTGCCCAGAAGTGCTGACCACTTCAGGACATTATTTCTCATTAGCCATAATCTTACAGAATTCCCAGGATTAGGATTTGGAATTATCATTCTAGGTTATACAGATGCTAAACTTCAGTATTTCTGATGGGCATAAGTTTTCTGTTTTCATTTTCAGTTCATGACAAAATAAATGCACCTTGAATGAAACAGTCATTGCCTATAAATTAGATTCTACAACAGGATTAATTCCAGATTCCTTAAATTACTAGACTGTAGAAATTGTTTCATTCAACTCTTTTGAAAATTACAGAAAAGTTCATTAAAGAACACAGCAAAATACCACGAGAAAAGGCTATTCTTAACAAAGAAAGGAAAAGGAGGAGTAAATATTCAGGGAAAATTGGTATTAATTCTTCTAAACACCCAAAATTCCCATGGAATGGTGATTATATTGAGTCTGTGAGGCCTGTCTTGTGTCCTAATCCCACCTGCACCAATTATTTGTTCAGAGGTCCTGGCAAATCATTTCACCAACATATTTTTTTCCCCAGAGAGGTAGCTGCATCCTTTTTAGGAGCAATAGTAAATTTGGTCTGTCTTGAATGAAAGCTACCATTAAGTCAGAAAAATGAGGTCACTTAAACAAGTAGTGAAATATTACCCTCCAATATAAGAATTGTACCATTCCTTATTTGATCCACAGGTATAGTGAAGATGCTAATTAAGTAAGGCAAAGCAAAAGAAAAGAACATTCAAACATTAATGAATTCTGAATTGCAGGTGAAATTATGGATGATGACACCTAGTTACCTGGTGCTCTTGAACAGAGTAGTGCCAACATTTTGACTGTATTAATGGTTACCAATGCACCTGGCATACCACTAAGATTTTTTTTTAGCAATAACATCAGCTTAACTAATATAAATTGAAAATATTTTTAGTAGGAACAGTTTAGGAAGCCAAAGTCACCTTCCCAGTTTAGAAACAAAAAAGATACCGGTTTACTAAGATCAATCAAGAAGCCAAAGATAAGTATCAGCAGATAATCAGCAGATTATTCATTAATACAATATAAACCCAACAAAAATATCTAGAGCTGCAAGATAATCACATCAACTAATGAAATAATTGTGAATACATCAGTCAAAATTAGAACTGATTTTATAATTAATAAATAGAAAAAAGTCTAAATTCATTGCACAGTCTGCAAAAACAGTTCAATCATCTGCTATAATTATTACGTTTACCTGCCCTGATAACACTCCGAGTAGTGTTGGGCTTGGGGAGTGGGGGCTGGGGGTTAGTTGTTTCTACAGTGCTTTGAAGATTCCAGTTGCTATATAATTAGTATTACGTTCCCAAGCATTTATAGATTTTAAACTCATAAGGGACCATAACGATCAAGTCTCACCTCCTGTGTAATACAGGCCAAAGCAGATCATCCAAGTAACTCATGGATCAACTCATCACTTTTAGCTAGGCTCAGCTGTATCTTTAAATGTCTACATCAAAGTTCTAGCTTTGTTTATGGAGTTTTGCACAGCAATGAAAAAATTCTTCTCCAAAACTTGTGTCTTCTGTGAAGGTCACTTCTGGAAATCAGTGGACACTGCAAAAGGCATATGCATGTGGGCTCCTAAGGTTGTCAGTCTTAAAACCGATGCCTTAGTGGAATGCATGACTAATTTTGCTGCTTTGTTTAAGGACAAGCTATTCTTCCACTTATGAAAAATGCACTGTATGATCATGTATTTAAATTACATCTACTACATCAGAATTGTTTGGGGAAACCCATTTAGTGCATAACCTCAGCGGTCTGGAACGTTGGAACGTTTGGTTTTGTTTCTTTCCTTTTTTTTTTTTTTGCCAATATTCTCTTTAAAATCTCCTCCTTAAAACATTAACAATCTGTCTGATGTAAGTTTGAAACATGATTCTTCAACAGGGACAAAGGCTGAATTTTCTGATGGGGTTCAGTAGTTAAGTATCTAATACAGAAAAGTTAACAAAAAGAACTAAAGAAAAAAGATTTGATTTTTAAATACACCTCCTTCAGTATGTGACAGGATGGAATTTCATACAATATGGCTTTGTGTCTAAAACATAATAGCATGTTTTGTCTCACAGCAGTTGGGCCATATAGGAACTTGGCATGCATGATATGGCAAGTCTCAATACTCACGCTTCACTTACTGTCACACTAATCACTGAGGAATAGTTACTAGCCATGACAGCATACAAACTTTCAGAAAATGTGGCATACAGCAGAATACAGAGAAACCTTTGGCAATGAGTATTAAATAATATGTAGATATTGTTTTGAGAAATATTGGGAATATTTTTACAGTCCTACTCTGATGACATTTGTGAAACACACTGATTTTCAACTTAATCCCAAATGCTATATACGGCCTTAGCTCAAGAAAAACAAACACCATAAGAACCTGTCTCACTTTAAACATATATGAATCTGACTAGACTTGAGCAGTTGTAAATCTCATTGGATTACAAGAATTTGATTTAATTTCAGAAAACTGGCTTAAATGTCTTTCTACTGCAGAGGAAGGTCAGTATTTGGTCAAGCAGAACATGACTAAGATCACTGAAGTTTGGTTTAAGCTCTTGAGAAAGAAAAAGTTTTGGGCATGTGCAGTGAACTTCTGAACTTGGGGTGATTTGCTTTTAAATGCAATGAAGAAGGCAGCTCAAATTCACATTAATAATTAAGACAAATGGGCATTAAAACAAATGGAGATAATATGCTGTCTATATACTCCTAACAGCATGAGGTAAATACTTCCCAAAGCAAAAATCGTTTACTGTGCATATTTTCCATGTGAAGATGCGACTCTCACAGCATATCATTAATTCATTTCTCAACTGGCATTTATAACATGGCCTAGAGGAGTGAAGCACCTAATTCCCTTTGGAAATCTCAGCTCTGCTTCTTTATTCTAAGTAATCCCTTGCAACCTGAAGTGCTGAAAGACAAAACCACAGTTAACCCAAACAACCACACCATTTAGCAGAGTTCAAAGCTTAATGGCAAGAAGAGAATAAACAGAAAATATCATGTCTTGGTGCAAATCAGATAGGCCATATGGTAACCCTCGCAGGTCATTTTGCAGAGGACGCCGTGCTTCCCTCAACAACAGGGCTCCAGTAGAATCCCTGTGGTATCTCACCTACCATTGCACCGCCATGAGGGCTGTATTCCCCATTTTCACCCAAGTCTGCTTGAGGACGGCAGTTTTTCCCCCTTATCCCAGGCTTTAAGCCTCTCCTGAGTTCTGACACAAAACTGTGCCAACACCACATATTATAGTTAATGTTTTCTTTCCAAATTCATTATCTTCTAACCAGCTGATATGGACATGCCCTCATGTGCCTTGATAGTTTGCACCTCTGAATATGCACGCGACCCTACTAGCAGCAGCTACACAGCAAACAAATCGGAGCAGGGCCTACTTTAAGTAACATTTCCTTTTTACTAAATATCAACAGCCTTTTCTGTTGTTACAGCCATGCCGAGAACACCTACCGTCTTCAAAGACCTGACGTGCCAGCTCCAGCATGCAGGAGCTGCTTCCCTAACATGCCTGGTGTGCCTCCACGGAGCTGTTGTAGAGACTATTTAGCCATCATGAAACCACCGCAACAAGTGAACACAAGTTTTGATGCGATGCTTTTAGCTTTTGATACAGATGAAGGCATAAAGTGGCACCTCAAGATGAAAATCTAACAGAGTACAGACATTATCATTTCTCTCAGTGTTTTACACAGAGGGTACTGAGGACTAAAAATGTTGAACAAAGAGAGACAACAACTTTTGAAGGCTCACTGAAGCAGGGTTTCACTTGTTGCTAATCAATCACAACATACAGAATTTGCTCTACAGCACAGTGTAGTGGTACTTCAAGCCAAACCATACAATAAACTTTATTTAACCTACAGTCAAACACAGGCACAGGGACCATATTTCAGTGTTGGGATTGTCCCCCACACCTGCATGGAGCTGCCAACAGCAGTCCTAACATTGTGCTGGGTTGTGCATATTCTTCAGGAGAGGCATGTCTCCAAACACCCGATGCCCCTCTTGTTCCTCCCAAACAGAAGGTCCTGGCAGCAGTTTAGATTCAGAAACACTGAGCTCTCTACATATGCAGGGAAGGAAAGTGTGGTCTCCAGGCTCCCTAGGCCATTGGTTCAGTTGTACTCTTCTAGCTCGGTACCTCACTAGAAGCAAGATTGCCACATTAGTGCAACATCCCGCTCAGGCTTCTCCGATGAGCTAGGCTGGGGCAAATCCCGCACTAATGTGGTTATACTGCTCCCAGCACCTGTCCTTGCTCTGTGCTGCTGCACAACACTGGGCTCCACAGACTTCAGACCTTCACGATTTCCATAATGATGTATGAAACAATCTCTTTAGAAATTTAGAAATTAGTTCGATTCCTTTTAATTATATTACCATACCAGAGCATCAACAGTCTTATCTGTTGAAGTACTGAAAAGATGGTCAAAATGTTTATTATTAAAACAAGAGCCATGACAATCAATGATAAGTATTCACTGATATTGCACAGAGCTAGAAGTATTGGTGTTGGATTCTTTGGTATTGCTGTTAATGTAGATGTAAAACAGGTCAGAGACCCATTTGGAAAGCTGTGGAGGTAAGATCATTTAGTGCATTCCAAAAAGGTAATACTAACACTGACCTGTCTGAACTTACTCTCACCTGACAGTTGCTCAGATGCCATTACCTGGAAAGCAGCCAAGTTGAATAGCATTTCCTGAAAAAAAGTGTAACAAATAAAGGTTCTAACAATATAGGCAACTAGGGTTTTTTTTTTTTCTATTTTAGTTAATATAGATTTACCTCTAGGTATATCATTTTTATACACTTGTGTCCTGGTTTCGGCTGAGATAGAGTTAATTTTCTTCATAGTAGCTAGAATGGGGCTATGTTTTGGATTTATGCTGAAAAGAGTGTTGATAATGTGGAGATGTTTTAGTTGTTGCTAAGTAGTGCTCACACTAGTCAAGCACTTTTTCAGCTTCCCATGCTCTGCCAGGTGCACAAGAAGCTGGGAGAGGACACAGCCGGGACAGCTGACCCCAACTGACCAAAGGGATATCCCACACCGTATGACGTCATGCTCAGCATATAAAGCTGGGGGAAGAAGGAGGAAGGGGATGACGTTCAGAGTGATGATGTTTGTCTTCTCAAGTAACTGTTATGCGTGATGGAGCCCTGCTTTCCTGGAGATGGCTGAACACCTGCCTGCCCATGGGAAGTAGTGAATGGATTCCTTGTTTTGCTTTGCTTGCACGCGCAGCTTTTGCTTTACCTGTTAAACTGTCTTTATCTCAACCCACGAGTTTTCTAATTTTTACTCTTCTGATTCTCTCCCCCATCCCACCAGGGAGGAGTGAGCGAGTGGCTGCGTGGGGCTTAGTTGCTGACTGGGGGTAAACCATGACAACTTGGTAAATTTTTAAAAGAATCTACTGACTCAGTAGGTAAACTGTGATTATAGTTGCAGCTCCTGAACTTCTCAGAATGTAGAATTAAGATTCTTAAACTGCTCATGAGTCATGTGAGGCTTCAGAGACTCTGTTTGGTCACACCTAAGCTAGACAATGAAGTGATCCAACCTCTCATGGCAATTCACATTTGATAATGGCCATTAAGCTCAGTCATGACTAGATCATAAAATAATTTTTATGTGTCATCACTGAATGTAAGTCAAGACAAAAAACTAAGATATGAGTCTATTTCTCCCTGACTTTCTGCACTAGATTTGATGTGTTTTAGTGTCCTTTTCAGATGTATTAGTGTATTTCTACAACACAATACTGCTTGCAATACCTAGCTTGAAAGGTTTGCTCCATATAGGAAGCAGAACATTAACACCCTTACAGAACAACACCACCTTTAAAAATTGAATTTGGTTGATTTGAGCTTTAAATGCTAAGCTTAAAGAGAATCAGTCAATTTACAACAGACTACTACTGAATATGCTAGATTTATAGTTTACTGGAATACGTTTGCTTGCTGTAAGTGTAATTAATGAAGAACAACAACATGGTGGCTACATTTCGTCAGAAGCTTTTGATTATTTCAAAATTCCTTAAAGGGCATCAATCTTCTGATCACGAGAGTGTTTTTTAAAGGCTGCCTTCATGCACCTCAGCAAGTTGAACAGAATGTCCTTGGAAAATAAATAGAGCTAAAAATAATTACTAAAACCCCAATCATTTTATGAGCTATTATTTCACCAGAAAATGGAGAAAATATATCTTTAATCCTGAACAAAAACTCTTCAAGGTTTATGTTCTCTATAAACCTTTCACTGAGAACTGAAAATATAAGTTAGTAATGCAATAAATGCCCTAACAAATATATCAGATTTTTCACTTAATGCTTTTTACAGGCTTAAACCAAACTGAGTGAAAGAAAATCACCTTTTACAGTCTGACTCTTAAAGGAAGAATGCCTTTCTGTTATGCTTTTTAAAAGAAGGCATGGTGAATTTATATCAACTTCACTGAATCTTGGGGCATGATAAAAGGAAGAAAATACAGCAGCAGAGTTAACATTCCACAGCATTCTTTCTTCACATATTTATTTCCTCACTGGCTGGACATAAGCCAAAGAAAAGGAGGGAATAACCCCCCCCCCCAAAAAAAAAAAAAACAACACAGAAATAGCTGAAATAAACCTTTGGCACACAATGCAGTCAAAGCTTTCTGCTTTTCCTCCTCCCACCCTCAACAACCTGGATTGTTTCTCTCCAAAGAAATCCAAGCAAAAAATACTCCAAAGATAAAACAACCAAACTCTGAATTTCAAATTTTTCAGTGGGTGCAGCCACTAGGGCAGTAAACAGTTTCCCCTATTTTCCCTTATTAAATGACTACAGAAGAAAAATCAGCTGTCTTTTTGGACCTATTGCCTTTTGCAAACTAAAAAAAAAAAAAAAAAAGAGGCAGAACTAATTTCTAGTAAATAAACATCAGCGCTGCCTTATAAAGTTCTGCCCTCTTATCCAATATTTTATCATCTCAGGTTTGCGAAGTCTTAATTTCATTCTAATGTAAATAAGAACTGGTCTGTTTGCACAGTACTTCAACAAGAATTTGCTGCAAGGTTGCAGCATGCAGGCAGTGCCCTGAGAAGGGTGACCTCGCTTTAGTCAGTGAAGCCAAAGATCATTTATCACAGTTAACCTACAAATCTGTCTTGCCGGGGCCTCAGATCCGTCAACCACTTGGAAGCAGCTACTTGTCCTGTCCTCCCACAGCTCCCTAAAACATCGGATGGGTCTGATCTTTTCTATTATTGTATACCTCTCAGCTAATAAAATATAATTTTATGGATATGGAACAAACAGGAGTACTTTGTATTTATTTATACAGCTCATTAAAGGTGGATAGAGATTTGGAGGCAGAAAGAATGCCCCAAGCCTAGAGAGCTCAGGAAGACAGACCCCAGGCATATGCATGTATTTAACTTTATGTATATGAGTTGCCTGGCTGAACCCAATGAGGCTAAGCAATTAAATACAAGTAAGCATCCTGGTCTTTTTGCAACTATACTCCTAAGCTAAGACATGGCAGGGAAATGATGCAGAACTAGTAAACATTGAGAGGAGGAGACCAAAATGGTTGTGAGAGCATATGGGCAATATAGTCAAAGCTATGCAGTCAAAAATACTTTATTATGTATTATTATACCTATATATTTAGGCAGACATATCATATGGAACTAGTTGCAGCTCCCTGACCCTGAGGTACTTGGTTCAGGTGACGTTAGAAGAGATCATGGGATGGGAAACCACATTCACACCAGCATCGTAGTGCAGAAGGTGCCATTCCCCCTCCAGATTCACTCTCTTGATTTAGCACACCACTCTTTCTCTTTACATTAATAGACATAGATACTTTCTAAAGGGAACATTAGGTCATCTTCCAGCAGGGAGAAGCTGGCAGACTGAAAATCCAATGCCCGATACCAAGAGCAGTAACACTTGTTAAGAGACAAATATGCTTGTGCCAATCTGTTAAAAGAAGTCTGAATTTGATTTGACCTTGAACAGGGGAGAAAACAAGTGTGTCAAGGGTTTCTTAGGCACAGAGACCACTGTAGAAGGAGAAAACAGCAATCCCTCTCTAGTACGCAATTTGGAGAAAATGCAACATGATTTTGCATCTTTTTTTTTTTTAAAAAAGTGAAACACTACATATCTACACATACCTGTATTGAAGTGTGTTTTTAAAAAGTTGCTTGGATTTAACACAACAGTTTATGCCTTTTTAACTAAACAGGTTGAAGGTGAATGACCAAACCACAAATTCCACATATTTTAGCTATCAGTTACTGAAATATGTGGATTTTAAGTGCTTGTACTCACATAAGTGTGAGGATGCAGTGCTATCTGATGCTCAGAAATTGGCTTGCAGTAGGGAAGGACTCAATCCTGAACTATTTTTGCAAATCCTAACCTGTCAAAGTAGCATGAAAGAGAGACAGCTAAGCAGGGAGTTACTGCTATTTAGACATAAATCAGCATAGGCGATTTAAGAACTAAAATCAAAATTGTTATCTATAATAGTGACCATTAAAGGTCAGATTTCCTAAAGAGCCAACTATCACTAAAAATCGACTGCCTGTAGAGCTCAGGCCACTTCTAATGACCCAAAATAAGCAGGTGGATTTTCAAAAGATTTTGCACATGTGGAATTGTGGAATCCATGCAGCTCTGCAACACTGGTCATGTGCACTGCCACTGAATCGGGACAAGCAGGTAAATAAACATCTGGGACCCATTTTAGGGTCCTAAATGAACATTAAGCTTTTGTGAAAGCAGGCATTCAAGGCAGACAAGGACTAGTCCTAACAGCTTCAAAACTGAGAACAAGAAGCCTGGAGAAAAGGACTGTGAACCACTGGTAAATGCACTATTTGGGCACAAGCCCATCTGATTCCCAGAAAGGAAGACAGCAGTTGTGAGTCTGCCTGAAATATCTAGGGGACAGGAGAAGGCCTAAATATGAGTAAGGGATCACTGACGTAAGAACAGGGAACAGGAGCAAATACACAGCTTCGTGAAGGAAGAGAGGAAGAGGCATAATTATGGAGGATTTTGAAAAGGATAAGAAGGAGCTCAAAACAATGCAGTGAAACAGCCAGTGTTGGGAGGGGAGCTAAACAATCCACAAAAAAATAAACTGAATTTACTGGTTACTTTTTATACGATCTGAAGAAGGGTTTTGGTCAGGAGAGGACATGAGAAGTATATTACAATAATCCAGATCTGAGTGACAGAGCTAGTTGGGGAAAGAAAAAATGTATCTTGCAAAAGCTGGAAAGAAAAAAAAAATTATAAAATGTATATAGCAGTCTGGAGGCACAAGATAGGAATGGAAAGATAAAAAAGAGCCCTAAGGCTTCAGGCCTAGATGACAAAGGATGCTAGCATTACAGTGAGAGGAGAAACTTCACTGGGAATACGCTCAAGTGTGCAAGGGGCAGGGAATACTAACAACCTCTCTGTTGAAGCCTATATCACCAAATTAAGCAGGGCTAGACAGAGAGCCTGACCACTCAACTACTGAGTGTCCACATTGCCCCCTGGATTATTTTGGCCCATGACAACTAGCATTCTCCAAAACCACTCCTAGACACAGTTCAGGAAACAACCAATGCCAGGGATCATTCCCAAAAGGCAGCATGTACCAGGCTCCCACAAGCAGGGCGTGCAATATATCAATCTTCAAATATTATTCAATATATTCAATCAATTCAATCAATTCAAATATATTCAAATATTCAATCTTATGCTAGAAAATTCAGTTCTCACGGTCTGCAGCATTGGTCTTACGTTATTCTGGAAATTTTGGATTAAAAAACTAATACTGAACACCCCAAAAATAGTAATTGCACCTGCAGCTGCATGAGGACCACATAAAGCCCACAGGAGACGCGTGCCCAAGTGCTACTTAGTACAGCTGTAGCTAAAATCTGCCACATGGCCTCGGGGCCAGAAGATAGTCCCTGGCTCTGCTTTAGTTAGCAGCATAGACCTAGGCTGTATGTGACAGATAAATAATATTCACCAAACACTATCTGTCAACTTCTCAAGAAAGATTCATGCCCTCATGGCTGCAGAATAAAGCTTGACTCAAGGGCACTTTAAGGATCAAATATGAAAGAAATAAAAGGAATATAACACTATTCTACAAAAGTCATAATGCTGAAGGAAGGCCAATAATAATCTGGAGCACGATTTTTTATGTCAGGGTAGTGAAATTAATTTGAGGCACACTAACAGTACACAGCAGTTAACAGAGCTTTAAGACTACTATAGAATCTAACCAATAGGCAATGCAAAAATTATGGTCCATTCTTAACTTGCAATGGTGTCAAATAGAAGAGCATAAATTTAACCTATTTTTAATAGATTTCCTTAGATTTTGTAAGTTTGGGTCCAAACAACAGCAGTATTTTAAAACTATTCTGGATTGCTAAACAATAGGAACAATAGAACAAAAAAAGCAAAAAATACATTTATGAGAATGTGACAGAAGCAAAAATTTTATTTTTTCCATTGAAATTCTTTGCAGTAAGATTCTGAGTTTATAAATCCAGCACAAAAAATTAGACCTTTTATTCATTTGTATTTCCTGCCTCCTATTGCAGCAGTGATCATAAAACAAACACAGCTGGCATCTTTATTATTTTATTCACTGAAGGATTTAGCTGGACAAACATCACAAAGATGGTGGCTGCTTTCATTGAATTTATGATCAAATATGCTCCAGCATAAGATCAACTCTGTAAGATCAATTATTATGAGATGTGAATAATTTAGCAGAAAGTTGTCTATTCGTAAATCAGATCTTAGGGATACAAATTCAGCTGAGGTAGCAGACAGTGGATATACACTGTGTTATATGTTACATTATTTAAAAGGATGCAGGTTTTTTGTGAATCACATTTAGTGATAAATATTGTCATTTACATTTTGGTATCCAGCGAGCTGCTAATTCAGATAACAGCATTTCAAAATTTTACTTTGAACTTCAATTAAATTTATCTTAATCAGAGAATAACTTAGCTTTTTAGTGGTCTTTCAAAATTACAGAGTATATTTCCTAAAAAGGCTTAATTAAAAACAATACACAAACCACCATCACCATCATTTTATGGGTTTTTTCCATAGATTCTCACCAAAGTCTGTTGTTCAGCATAATACCAGGAGAGTTATAATAATTTTAACGCAGAATGTGTGCCTTAGGATATGGGATTGACTCAACGCCTGAAAGAAAAAGGTCAGTTCCCTTTGGAACCACTTGCCTCTTTGCCCTCCAGCAATGACAGGTGCACCAGCCCTATGCCGAGGGTCTTTATTCACAGTGTGTTGCTGAAGATACATAATCTAACCTCTCCATTTTAATGCATCAGCAAGGATTATTGTCTCCTATCTTCCCATTTTGACACTCAGATCAAGCAGGCACTGAACATATATACATGATGATCTGCCTGCAGCCAGCATCTTTCACAATTCTCAAACAATAGCTTCAAACTTTCTAAAATAGGTTATTGAAAGACACCACTAACTTTAATTATGAAAACTGTTTGGCTAGCAAATAACTTCCAGTTTTGAAACTAATCACTGTTTTTCACTAGTCTCCTGCAATGTCACGTATTTCTGCATCACTAATGCAAAAAAACTGCATGAAAAAGCAAAAATTCTTGTTTCTCTGTCCTATATGGCAGGAAAGAAGTCCGAAATCTGAAGGCAGATACATGAAGCACCACAGCCAGAAACACAGGAAAGGAAACAATTAATATTTTCTTGACAAAATGGCAATGAATTTTGGGAGACGGCCACAGAAGATTCTCACGAATGGCAATACCTGAATACCTATGGTTACCATTCTACCGCAGAAAAGGCGGTGGTCAAAATTATGCTGAAAACCACACATCAAATCATCATAAAATTCAGTAAAATAAGTATTTCTAAGGTAGAGACACTTTGTGATGTTTGTACCACTGCAGAAACCTTAACTACTGTCTGCAAGTCCCTTTGGCAAGAGAGCCCAACGGCATGGGTTTTGAGATCGGCTTAAGCTATCTGCAGAGGTGACAAAACTCAGTAGCATTATTCATACTAGTACACTTACTGCCTGTCTGTACCATCACCCAAAATTATATGCGTTTCTGAGACCCTAAGATGATAATCAAAGGAACTTCTGAGTCAAAGAAAAATCATCCGTTATACATGACAAAAAGCAGTGGAAAATATCAAGCTACTTATGCCAACAGCAGTTGCTTAGCACTAAGCACTTTTGAATGTCAGCCCAATTCTTAAGGTGCCTATCATTTTGGCTCTCGTTGGAAAACTCTTGCCTTTAATGGCTACATACAAATAATGAGAGACCCAGCAGTAAAGTCTACTTCACTTATATTACTGCTTTCACAGTATGTCTCCAATTCCTCAGACAAATATTTTTAAAACACATCTCAGAGACTCAGTTTTGTCAGCAATGTCATTATCTGGAGAAGAAACATTTCAGCAGAGAGGCCAACAGTACAGAACTCCAGCAAGAGGGCAGAATTAGGAATGTGAGGATATAATGATGCCTGGTGCCTCTGATCAGAAAGTATTAGACTTCAAACCAAGAAATGAACACAGACACTATGACAACATATGAGTAACAGACTACCAAAAACATAATTCTGAGAAATTAATAAAATGTTGGCATGTAGAAATGCATAAGGAGAAAGAACAACTGGAAACATCTGAAAAGAGTTGATCAGTAAGTACTCAAAAAACATTAATGAAGAACATACTTTGAAAAAAAAATCATACCTGGAAACACCAAATAAACATGTCTATCTGATATACGTCTCAATATCTTAAGGAATTCTTAAGGAATTAGTGAGGATGGCAAACAAATGTAAGGCACCTTTTAAAAAAAGAAATCTACACAAGAAGGGTTAGTTCTCTTTCCTTATTTCTCTTTACAGGCTTATTACTATAGATAAGTTACTGTAACATTGGCTAATTTTGCATGCATTCTGAAGTATTGTACTAGACTTAAAAAAACCAATATACACATACTTCCTTTCTGGTTTTCAAATAAGAAAGAGAATCTTGGCAAATATTTGCTGGACATTGCCACACAACGTAGAAGCAAAATATAGACAACAGAAACAAAACATAGACAATATGGAAGCAAAATTAGGTTTAGGAAAAAACTAAGAAAAAATGGCAATCGAAAGAGGAGATGACATCAGGTAAATTGATTATTTTTAAAACTGGACTTAATCATTGGTGGAACAAAGCAACAAGAGAGAACGTTTGATGCAATTTCTCTAAAAAATCTTGCTCTGTGGACAAACTCTGAAGAGCTGGGATGTGATACACTATCTCATAGACTGAAAACTGGCTGACAGACCATAAGCAAAGGGTAATGATGAGTGGCAATGTACTGAGTTGGAAGGGAAGTGTCCAGCTGTGTGCCAGAGGGATTAGTGTTAGTCACAGTTTTATTTAACATCTTTATTAATGAACTGGACTAAGGGATACACTGCACACTGAATTAATTCTTAGATGAAACTAAATGTTGAAAACACCATAGAAGACAAAAAATTAGTACAAAGAAGCTAACAGAAGTGAGCTATGTGGGCAGAAAATCTACAAACAAGATACAGCATAGAGAACTACAAATACTTCCAGGGAAAAATAACCTAAAATATGAATAGATTCAGAGATAATAATGCCAACAAACTCTAGTCCAATGCCAGAAACTGAATTAGATGCTGCAGAAGACAACAAAGAACACTGGGTCTGTATCTTCACAGCTGTCATGGATGGGAAAGGTACAGGAGGGTAACAATGCAGTTTTGCTAATGAAACAACATAGAGTTATTAGTACTCTTAAAAAGAGGACAAAGGCTTTTGTGGTCCACTTTAGAAGGTTTATTAATATTTTTAACTGGGCCAAGAGGATGTAACACAATACATAAAGCTCAGCAATACAAAAGAAAGGGAATTTAGAATAAAGCAAAAATAAATTGAATGTCAGGATAAATGTTCTAACAGTGAAGCCTGTTAGGAATAATCTCCCCCCATATTTATAAAAGTTAAAACATTTGAGCAATTTACAATTGCTCCAGTTTGAAGGAAACATTCAAATATAAATTGTAAAGAATTTTTCATCTTGGCAAAAGGATAAATAGAGAAACTCTAGAGATCTTTCTCAGTCACTGGCTTCAATCAGCATCATATAAATCATCACCATAAAGCTGACAAAACCCGTGGTGCATTTCAGCTTAGCACTAACCGTTCCTGAGCTGGGCTGAGAACTTCGCCTTTTGCACTTTCGCAGCTGAGCCCCTTTATGGTGCCAGAAACATATAAAACAGTACTAAGTGGGTGCAATGTACAGTAGTAGACACAAAAAAAAGGCACTTAAGTGTAAACACACAGCTTCCACCACCCTGAAATTAATTTAATAAACCCCATTAAGTACTGAAATAAACAAAACAAAAAAAAAAAAAAAAAGCGGTGTTAGGAAAATATTTGTAACGGAAATTCTCGGCCGGTGCTGGTGTCCCGCCAAGCGCAGAGAGCCCGCGCTCTCGACTCGAGCGCTCCCCCTGGCGCGTGCAGCTGCCCCTGACGCTCCCCCACGCCCCCCCGGCCGGGCACGCGTGTCGGCGGGGCGCGGCAGCTGCACGTGAGAGGGCTAACCTGCCTGCTGTCAAATACCGGAGAAGTTACTTTTTTTAATGAAGATAGTGTAATAAATTTAATATCTGGTAAATGACTTCTTGTTTGTATCGCATGTTAACCCAGGTTTTGTCTTGATATGATTCCTAAGGTCCCTCAGGCAAAATAATGACTGATAAATGGGTATTAATGGGAAATATGAAACAAAATGGGAAATGAAAAATGTTTTTTTCAGTGCAGCAGTATCACTGCAAATCTTCAGGAGACAGGGGCAGGGTTATATGCCTCTAAATCACAAATACTTCTATAAAATATTTTCATTTTGTGTCCGGTTTCCATCCTTTCTCTGCTCCCAGCATGGTTCCTGATCACTCCCCAAATGCAAGTGAGGGGACAGCCCCAGTGCAACCTCAACATACCCGAACTGCACACAGTTCTACACATGTAATCCACCTTTTGCGCAGGTACAGTTTTAAATCTTTATTAGTTTTACCCATCAGAAAGGTTTTAGCAATGACAAGACTAAAGCTTTTTGTTCCTACTGTGCTTGAGAGTTTGCATATTCTTTCAGTGGCACTACAGACTACATTACAATGAGCAATGCTGATGAAGGGACAGGAGGCGAAGGGGATAACAGTGACAATTAGAAGAGAGGTTTGTCTTTAGTCAAAACCCCACTAAAGCAAAGATTTTCTTAAAAACAAACAAACAAACAAAAAAAAAAAAACCCAAACCAAAAACCCTTCCCAAGTCTCAGCTCTAAAAAAATCCATACTCTGTGTCATGCTTGAAATCAAACACAGACTCAAAATACATGGACTCATCTCTATTCATTCACTTTGCTTTCTTCAGGAAGTTTTCACTGAGTTACAGTCCCAAAATAGGCCAGTCCATCCTGAAATGCAACTTCTAAACAACCTGGCCTCAGGAAGCAGGTTTCAAGTACAGAGGCCATCTTATTAAAGGAAGAAATCCCCAGCAGTGGGACTAGCTGTGCAAAAAGTGTTATTTATATAATAAATACTGCCATGTTGGGGAATTACAAAGTAGTAGACCTATTTATGCAGCGCAGAATTTGTTTTCAACTGCACCTTTTCTTTCCAAACTAATTTCTCACAATGCAACCCATTATGACAGAAGGATCTGAAAAAGCTTTTTATATCCTACCAAATATACACAAGGATAATTAGTTCTCTTTTGTTATTCTTCTGTAGGGTTTATTATTGTGGAGAAGCTTTTGCAAATTGAAAGAGGTTGCACTGCATTCTGAAAGCAGAGCTGTTCTTGGTTTTTATTGTCTAGAGATAATTGAACAGAATAGTTCATGAAAATATAATTCATTATGAACTCCATAGGAAGATCAGATGACCACATTTTAATTATTTTTAGACCAGTATTTTATAATTGCATTCCACAATATGTTATGTCATGCAATGTAGGTGAAGCTTCATACTAGGTAGAAGCAACTGTCAGTGCAAGTTTTGTTTCCTAACATTATAAGCATTTCTACAAAATTTATAAATCACATCTTATCTAGCAAATATTCTCTTTATAATCTTTAGGTAGTTTGACAACCAGTGAAGAAATTCACTGTAAAGTCTCCAAAGAACTTAATTCCCTATAAGTGATAGCTACATTATTTCCCTCAAACACTTCCCAAAAGTACCCTCTCATACTGACCAATTCCGTCTTAAGAATTTTAGGGATCTGACTTCTTATACAATGAGCCTGCTGGGTTTCACTTTGTCATTGCTGTTACATTCCATGCTTTTAGCTAATTTCCAGTTAAACTGGGAATTAAAGAACCACTGGCTTGTGTCCATCATTGTACCATTGTCTGGCTCTGCCTTTAAAATTCCCATCTCATGGAAACTGGTGTAGTCAGTCAGGTACAATTATTTTGCCTGTAGTCTACCATCTGTGTCTTTTTGCAGGGTTTGGGGTTGGAGTTTTTGCCTCTGCTCCTTCTGCCTTACAGACATGAAGCTGGCTCTGTAGATGTTGGAAGAGTGTTATTCTTCCATCTAGTAACCTATCCTTACGTAAACTGAATTACCATGCATGTTTTGAGGTAAGCCTCTTTGAGGACGTCTAAACCCATATTCTCACTCTTCCATGCCAGGACCTCAAAACATATATGAACAAGATACAGGGCCAGACTGTGCCTGAAAGATGGAACAGTAGATGGTGAAAGCTTCATTGTGTTTAGAAAATTAAAGGTGTTCTCTCCCAATTTGGGAGCATGAAGTTCAATGTTGTGCTCTGTTTTACAGTTTCTATGGCAGTTTCTGTGTGACAAATTCCTTAATTTTTTGTATCTCAATCCCCCCTTTATAAAATGCAGTTACAGGACTTAACCTCAGAGAAGTTTAAGCACACATATAATCCTTCCAAGACCATAAACATTGTTCTTTAAGGTGTATCATTCAAAGGTACTAAGACATCGAGAGGAAGTAACTCTGTAACAAAACCAATACATTTTTAAAAACAAAAGGCTGTATGTTTTTCTCCATGTCTTAGGTCTCACATTTATCCCAACTACACTTAAAACAATTCTATTTCAAATGGGACATTTTTGTGTCATCAACAGTCTGCAACAAATTAGATCAGGAAGTAAAAAAGGACTTTTTTTTTTTAAGATCAGAGATTGCTGCTTTTTGAAACATGCTAATGAAGAAAATTTCTAGAATGAATTGGTCTGTCCATGTGTTAAGTTTTATAGCTGAATTACAAACCCTTGGGAATATGATGTCTATAACAGAAATGTTTATACATCCTTAACTACAGCTGTGCAAGCAACAGCGCTCTAATACAGCACACAGATGAAGATTTACACCAGAAAAAGAGAAAAGCCTTTACATTTTGAATGTAAATGATACATAATTTTGAGGCACTGAATATTTCCTATTACAGTAGAACCGCACATATGAAGCACAGAACTCTATGTATTGTCATTGCTTTCTGTCTTTCAACCCCTTCATTTATGCTGAAAAATTGCAAATCCTTTATGCACAGAGCACTGAAAATGTATAAATATTTTTGAAGAGGTTTCTTAGAAATTAAAAAGCTCTGGTCTTATTTGAGTCAGCCTGTGATGTGATCATAACTTCTGTCAATTATGAAGTCTCAGAGATTGAGGGTTTGTTTTAAGCAAACTGGGTTTTGTTCTTTTTTTGTATTTTACAAAACCAGAAATTTCATGCAATGTTCTTGAAGGAAATATAAGCTATCAACTTTTAAAATTCAGATCTATTATTGTACTTATTGATACACAATAGATACTGCTGGGTCTAACTGCTGTTAAAATGTAGAAAAACACTCAGTCCCTGCCTGCAGAATGGATGGAATAGTGTGCCAGTATCTATTCACATTACTTACACATATATATGCCCCCAAGCAAACACATTCTCATCAATATTAGTTTCCTTGTCCCTCTGTCCCTCTTTCCCAATTCAGATCTAATTGCCTATGTTGTAATATAATTGCTTCTTCCAAGCTTTTGGATTTCATTAACTACTTTCAAAGAAAAAATGAACTTGCAAGTTTGTTCATTGTTAAAGGACAGAATATAGACAATTCTAGTGACTTTTTAAAATGGAAGCTGTGACTTTCAGAGAATTACATGCAAGCAGAAAGACTGAGGTAGAGTCAAACATTGCAAGATGCCTGCGCAAGGATCACAAGAACTGGCAAAACTGTTTGAGATATTCACAAAAGCCAACTCTTAAGTGAAGCAAACCTTCCTTTTGCTCCTTCTAGAGTTAACAGGAGATGGGCACTTCCACAAAAGCCACCAAATTAGGGTCCCAGTCTGAACTAGACATGCCAGGAACTTTTCTATAGACTGTTGAAAGTCAATTAACACAGGTAGGTGACACTTAGCCTTTGTAAAGGCCTGCACTGGCTTCAGTGCCAGCCTTATGTGTCTCATTGCAGGAATCAGAAAGTTACTCCTAACTATGAAGAATCCAGTAGTAACGCAGAGCGAGCTACAGGGTCATGAAGGATGCCTGGCACTGCAGAAATACAGGTTCTGACTCAAAGGATGAACATCGATAGTATCGCATCCAACAACTAACACCTAATTTTAACTATGATCCTGTTATATTAGAGATTTCTCTTCCCTCAGTTAAACACAATTTCAAAAGTTTTCTTTTTAAATGAAAAATGCCTTTGTCCTTCAGTCCAAAACACTGGACCAATTTTGTTTGGGAAGGAGCAGATGGAGAAGAAATACTAGAACGGCAAAGTGAGTAAAAACTTTGTAACATCTTGGGCAAATGACCATGCTATCACTTTTAGAGCTGTAGACACACTTCATTGCTAATAAATTAGGATATTGAAAAAGGATTTGGACTTCTACTCTATCAGTAACTTTTTTGCCTTAAAACAAGGAAGTTCCTTCACCAAAACATTTCATATCTTCAACTTCAGTGGTGAACTTGGAGGAGGAGATGCTTCAGTCTCCTGCTGATTTATCTCTTGGTAAAGAGATCTCTTACTCCCTGGTAAACTACCAACAAGACAGCCAGTTGGTACCAACAATAAAATTTGGAATGAGTATCAGAAAGAAAACAGCAATGCCAGTGCAGCAAAAGCTTAGCCTTGTTGCAAAAAATTTTGGTCAAAAGAGTGGAGAAAAATTCTCATGATTTTTCTGGCAAGACAAGTTGTTATCCTGCTCATCCAGCTCAAACTGTGTATGCTTTCTTTAAAATATAAAAGATGTTAATCACTCAATATAGTGCTTCCCAAACATCCTGTCTACGCAGATTCTTCATGTGCTGAAACATCTTCTAGTAAACTTTACCCAGAGGATTGGTACGGCATCCTTGGCTTACTAGGCAACCTTTCTGGATTTTGAGCATGATACCTTTATATCAGTGTCCATCTGATGTAAATGTGACAAAATTCAGGAAACATTAAAAGGAAAAAAAAAAGGCAGTGAATTCATAATGACTTTTTTCAGTCATGATAATTAAAATATACAACAGTATGGTCATCAGCTCACAGCAATGACCAGATGGACCTGGCAACAGGGGATGATTATGTGGAAACAACATTCAAAGTTGATTAGAAACACATTCTTTAAAAGTCTCCTAATTGTTATAGCGGAACAGAGAAAACAAGATTCAAAACTGATGACCCAAAGCAATAACACAACATCTCTCAATAAGCTCAATACACGTGCCAACTGATATCCCCAAGAAGAAAATACTACACTATATAGTCTCTATTTACAGGTAACTGGCAATTCAAAAACATTCAAAACTGGCAGAAGCAGGAAAGAATAATACTTCAGTAATTCCACATTCGTACTGTAATTAAAAAGGATAAAGCCATTTTAAGTTAACTATGATAACTTCAGCTTGGCATGAATCATATCCTTGAAGAGTCAAAAGAGAAATAAAAAAAAAAAGACTTACTTATTCCATGCTTGTCTAAGATTTTTAGGGCCGTACTGTGTAAACCGTTCTGTAAGAAAAAGAAGAGGCACATTCAATTATTTATGCAAAAAACAGGATTTTTTTTTTCCAAATACATTTATCTACTGTCAGTTTTCATCATTTCATCATTTCTATGTAACTACTGCAGATGAAGTCCCAAGACAGGGAAAGAAAACCAGCACAGGAGCAATTGCCATACAAAAAGGGAGGGAAAAAAACCCATAAAACAAAACCAAAAATACTCCCAAAAACCCCAACTTGTTAAAACAAACAAACCAGAACAAACCATCGTGACATAAAGCTCATTTACTGTGGCATCACCAGAAGTGGGAATTTTGACAATTATTTCTAAAGCAGTATTTGACTGCTAGGGGGAAAAAAAAAAAGCTTCAAATTTCAAATTTTTTTTCTTCATCACAAATGCAATTCTCTGTGATCTCACTGTCATGTTTTTATGCTTCTCTGGAGGCATAAGAGTAAGTGTGGGTCTGTGTGACACACAGGGACACACAAAACATGATGGCCTCGTAAGAGTTCATTTTCTAAAGAACACTATAAATAATGAGCAGAAGTAACAAGTACAATGACAGCTTATTTACTCAAGCATTAAGTTCTTAAGTTCAGATGTAAGTACTTTCCCTCTCATATCCAAGAAGATGCTTGCTCTGCAGTAGGACTCTAGGTGGCAGAGGAAGATGCTATGAAATCTGCTGCAGAAGTGAAGAGCCAGTACTCTTTTAGTGCTTTGAACAGGAGCTAAGTGCCTCCCAGGAAGAAAAAAAATGGAATCCAGCTGGAGAATATAATATTTTCCATGAAGCCTCATCACAGTGAAATCCTACCATGTAGACTGGTACTCATCCTGCCAACTACCCTAGTGTGATGGCTTTAGCTGCTATGAAGAAGTCCTAAACTTACAAAATACTCCATAAAATCTCAAAAATTAATTTTTCTTCCTCTCCACCCATGAACATGACATTTAATAGGCACACTGTACAGTTACAACAGTGTTTTATATATATATACACATATGCATGCATCTTGTTGTGCAAAACAACTGTAAATGTTGGGAAGGGTTGTGTTCAAATTCCTGTATTTGTATACTTCACTTATGCCAGTTCTAAAGTTGTCATATATACATCACACATAGCCAGTACTAAAGATGCAATAACTATGCAAAAACTACGCCACATACAAAATCCTAGCAACGATGTGGATGATTTTGTTTCTTATACCTTTTTTTTCTTTAACTAAAAAGTTTTATGCAGAAACTTCAACTCTCATCGACATCGCTGTCAGAAGTTTTCGGTAAGCAGTAGACCTGCAAACTGCATCTGAGGGCCACTTCACATTTACAAATTTTGTTGCTTTAACCATACTGATGCAGTTAATGCAATGAAATCACTCTCTCTTAGATGTGTATGACAAGTGTTCTGGAAACTGGAAGCTTCATGACTATAACTAATTTTAGCACCAATATACAACTATCACTTATGTGATATCGTGCCTGAATTTACTCATATAACTTTCTTAGCAAAACCTCCAAATGCTAACTACATTATCATACCATTAAAGGCTTTTAGATGTAGATAAACATATGAAACAAAAGTCTGTAAGGTTTTTTGTAGTTTTTTTTTTTTTGTATTATCAACAAAAAGTTTCTGCATTTGGAAAATATTTGACTATTGTAGATGATCATTAAAGTAGCACCTAGTTGACTTCCCTGTGTTATTTTCACTATAAGATGAATGAAGCTATTTAGCTAAGAAAAGGGACAAATCTCAGCAAACTCTCAGATGTGCCACCATTACACAGTTCTCAACAAACTAAAATTATTTGGTTGAATTTTTATGAACTACATTATAGAGTGTTATAAACCTTAACTTGTTGTTAGGATTAGGATACTGTAAGAAATAAATTATAGGTCATGTGGTACATTTTACTAACAGAAAATATATTGCTCTGTAAATATATTTCCCCAAATAAAATATTTTTATTGCTAATTTTGTGCACATTTCTTAACACATTTGAACTCCTTTCTAATATGTCTTATTGTGGAAAATGCTACCATATTACTTAGTGTGAACCTGAGAAGCACTGAGATTGAATACCGTACTATTGACATTATCCTAAATTTTTTAAATTAGAAGCTCTACAGTACTTTCCAATTACTGATAAAGTCAGTTATCCCAGGCACTTAGCAGCTTGGATACTATAAAAAGGAAAAGCAATTTAAACCATTGTGGCAGGTTTTTTCTCTATTTTCTGTTAAGTCTCAATACCGCAATGAGTGCAGAATGTAAGGCTTAAAGAGGGGAAAAAAAGAAGTTGCTGGGTACGTTCTTACCAAGAGCAGCAAGTGAAGAGATTTCCTTACAATCTTCTGTGTGCACATGCTACAACAAAATAACTTACCACACCAGAGGCATCCAGATTAAAGCTATAGGAAGTGCCAATATCTTTTTATCTCTATTATACATTGCATGCAATGTATCTACTACAGATATGCTAATGCCCCAAGGCACGTCTTTAAATCAATTGGGGAAAGTAGTCAGGATCATACTTAGATGCAGCCATGGTTCAGTACCAGTAACATGGCACTGGAGTCAGTGCCTGTGATTACATTTTAATATCCAATAGCACAAAAAAACCTCAGTACTGAAGTACGTGTTCTGCAGTAAGTAGTTCAAGCATCATATTAGCATTGAGAATATGACCCAAACATACAAGGGAGAGGAATATTACAATTCAGATTCTACCTGTTGTTTTCTAATTCAGCTTCTGCTCTTCAGAGGAAAAGCCTGAGCCCCAGTAAGGTCAATAGCCAAGTTGCATTGGCCTCTGCAGGACCTGAGCTCATCCTTGAATTTCAGTTTACAAATGTGAATTAAAAACATATACGCAAGCAGATACTTACCCATAAAAACTGGAAGAAAATAAAGACTTTCTATACTTTGTAAGTAAATAGTCCAACCACAACACTGTCCATTCATTTATGACAAAGGACTGAAAGATAAGATGCAGCTAGACAGTGCTGCATAACGACAAGCCTGGGATACACACAGGAGTTTGGCTAATAAAATGCAGCTTTGCACATTAATCTATTTTGGTGCAGAAAAGTGCTCTCTAGGTGGAAAGAGAATTGAACTGACTTGAAGCATTGCTGAAAAACTAACCTAGACCTAGGGAAAGACAGATTTTGATTTTATCTGTCATTCTGCAATATCTTTTGGTCAGATACTGAGCTGGTTCAAACTGGCACAGCAACACTGACTTCGACAGAGCTACATCCATTTAAAACAGTTGAGAAGTATCACATACAGCATATTGTCTTGACTGGACTATCAGAGGTTCACTTTAATCAATTTAAGCTACTGTCATTGTCGGAGGAAAACACAGAGTCAACCACTTGGCCAAATTGCCTTAAGGCCTTAATGTCCAAAGATCAGTTTCTCCAGGGAACTGAAAAACTATTGCTATGCCAGATGAGTTTTTACTAAAGAAGTGATATACTGGAACCAGTTATGTAAATGCTGTCAATAAAGGACATGCATAAGCAAAATGAACAAACTTCACAAAGGGATCTTCCTTCTTTGCTCAGTCTACTGCTCTACTCTAAACCTTTTTTTAAATAAGTACCTTATACACCATATTTATCAGGCAGGGAGAGGGAAAACATGGATAGGGTGAAACCTGGTCAATAGAGAGGCAAATGTTAGTCCTGAGCCCTGAATTTCAAACTCCATTTATGTGCTGTATGACTGCAGACCATGCTTCTCCTAATCATTGGTATCAACTCTTTGCCCTCTACTCCAAGAAGACTAGAGGCTTCTTGCTTTAAATTCTTTACAAGGAAAGAAACCACATATTGATAAAATACAGCTCACATTTTTCTATACAATTTTGTGGTCACGCCTCCAACCAGAGTCTTGTTAACTTTCACGGACAGTATAACTAGATGAGACTACTGTGGTAATTAAGTCCAGCCTTGTGTACATGCAAGCTCTTAGCACCTTCCTGAATTAATCCTTCTTTAGAGAATAAAAACCAGAAAAACAAAACCAGCTGATTCTGATTTCAGAGCTGCCAGAACAGAGAAGCTACAACAATCTTGTCCTTGAGCTTCTCCATCATGATCCAGCTTTTTAAGTCCTGAACTGTAAAGCCACAATATTACATACCTACGAACACCAATCTTGCAGTCACAACACAGGCAAAAAAAAAGGTAACCTAACCTCCCAACTTTTATCTGAGGATTTCCTGCTTGTGTCCAATTAATGACAGAACTGGAATTCAGTCTCACAATTACATCCTCAAGTTTGCTTTTGAGTTACTTTTCAGCGTGAACAACTCTCACACACCTGTATGAATGCCTCTGTCCTTTAGTACCAGATGGATTTAATACAACCAAATCTAAAGCTATACATATGTGACTGTGGCCAACTGCATGAAATTATATTTTATGATACTTTCAAGCATATAGCTCTGGTATTTGTTTTTCAAATGCTCCCATTGATTTGATCATAAAAACCAGTAATATCAGTCAGTAGATCTTGACTTTATGCAAGATCCTGGGAATACTGCAGAATTACCATGAATGCCCCCCAAAAAAGAAATCTTTGTCTGATATACATTATGAAAGGCGGCAGCACAGGCAATCCAAATCTCGGTCCAACCTTGTGGAAAAAACCCTATGTAGCAAAAACTTACTACCCCTCCCTCAGAACAGAACAGCAAACAGGTACATGCGAGAATTTCATGCAGACACTCACATCATCACCCACCCACACAACCATCCTCCAGCGCATGCAAGCCACCATCAAGAATGTGAGGCACACCATGTTGCTGAGGCAGCTGCTCACTCTCATCAGCCCTGAGATTAAAGAAACCTGAAAACTGTACGTTTACAGATCAAGATTTGATCTCAGTTGTATTCTGAATTTTTATAGTTCAAATTGTGAGTATATACACTGGAGTTCAAAACTTTTCAGATTATTATTATTAAATGTGCTTATTTTGAATAAAAACACTGGAAGACTGACACAGTAAGCTCATCTGAAATTTAAAGTAAAAAGTGTCATTTTAATTTCCTTTATGCAAGCACTTAAATATTTGCAAATCTTTTGGGAACAAATTTGGGAAACAAAATTGGATCCTCTGCATTTTTATCCCAAATATACAGTCATCATCCTTACTAGCAACCATGTCTCACTGTTGAAGAGCTGGTTTTTCACATGGGTGCTGTATTTCACTGCTCAAAGGTGATTTTTGCTTATGTGAAACAAAAGAAGGAAGAGATTTTTGGTTTTGTTTAAATCCCACAGCACCTAAAAGTGTTTACCTTTTGCTGCTTAGAAGGCCAAGTTAGCCAAATCTTGATTAATTAAGTGGCGTGTTCATAATCAAATGCTGTGTAAAGAGGTCCCTGCATAGGACTGCATAAATAAGAGCAAACATACAGTACTCATATTCCTTACTGGAAAGAAGTACCAATTTTAAGATCTTCCTGTAGCATACCATTTACTCTAAAGATTTTTAAAGAGTATAGAAAAGGAGTAGGCTAATACAACACATCCACACCTTCAGAAGCCCAGCCTCAGAGCCAAGATTCAATGTTCTGCTGGGCACTAAGCACGACCCACTCAGATGCTGGGTGGTGCAGTTACACAAACATTCTTCTGGCAGTAAATGGATTTGAGTTGCTCTTTGCTTCAGACCCTGCAGCACAGCTTACTCAATGCCTTGTGTGCCAAGGAAGTTTTTATGACTGCCCCACAAACAGTAGCATCCACAAAGCTCTTGGAATAAAAACTGCAAAATGGAAGCAGAAGTGAGCAAGCAGAGGGAAGAGAGTGAGTTAATTTCTTGAGTTGGTTGATTTGACAAACTTGATGCATCACAAAAATTATGTTCTTAAAACAACTGCTCCAAAGACTTAGGGGGAAAAAAAAAGCCTGTGCCAGAAAGCTCACCCATTACACGCAGCTGTATTAAATGAGCTTGAAACAATAGTATTTCTATTTCTTAGTTCCTTTAGACAACCGGTTTACAGCAACACTGTTATGTATGCATACTCACTTGTGTGCCCACATATATACCTACATGCTCTCCACTGCAAACATCATTATCTGCCTGATAAACACGCTCCATCTGACAGCCCTGCATCAAGGGCAGGTTCAAACAGAAGCGAATTTCAGCAGAACTCACTAGTGAGCTTATTAGCAGACCACTGAAGGAACTACTGGTCTGCTGTGAGAATTGAAAAAATAAGCACTTGCATTTTAAGTAACATATAACAGGATGAGGGTTTTCTCTCTTCTAACAGTCAGAAAAACACATGAACTATTATACCTTTGCCATGGCTGCCTTGAAAGGACCTAGAATAGGCAAGAAAAGCTACATAAGGAATTAAAAGCAGACTACATTTTGATTTTTTAGCTCCTTTTTAGCACTATTGATAATCAGCTTCTAGTCTAAACCGAAGAACTTAAAATGCAGTCTGACTTCAAGGCATTTTTTATGCCATTAATCGAAACATGCTGGTTAATATGCATTCCTTGATTAATGTTCTTCTCTATTTAAAACCAAATGTAATTAGCTTAAATGCAAATATTTAAACATCACCATAATTAATATTTTGAAAAGTCTAATGCATTATTTCTTTAAATGGGTTTTCTTTACATTTAAATTAAAAGTCTAAAGTGACTAACACTGTATTGTGATATGTAAGACTCTTGCTATTTTTATTAAAGATTCAATTCTAAAAATATTTAAATGATGTCAGCTAAAGATATAAAGACAAGCATCCATGCTGACAAGCAAAATTTGCAAACACTATTTGCAGCCCTAATGTGCAATTAGAGTTTTTACTGAAGTCCAATCACAGCTGGAGTTTTATCACAATCATGAGGTAAACTTTGCTTCTGTACGCCAAATGTCTTGAGAAAAATTACTTCAATTCCCCACCCTCCATCCTCATCCCCATCCCCTCTCCTCCCTCCCAAAAGCACCTGCTTTAGCAGAGCACAGGCTGTGTAAAGAGGAAGGATAGATGCTGTTTTCTACATTCTCTACTGAGCATGAATAGAAAATGTAATTTTAATAGTCAGCATTGTCTAAAGCACTGGGCTTTTACAGTAAATGTCTCCCCCTTTTAGCAGTGCTCACACTAGCTCCCTCGTGTATACAGTAGTTACTTTAACTTTTCAGTTTCAGGCAATTTTGTTTAAAGAATGGTGAAAACACTGACAACTGTTCCCTTGATTTGTGAATACCAGAGACCTGAGGAAACACCAAATATTTCAGTTTTGCCGAAACTAAAGAAAAGAGGGAGAAATTTGAAATTAATTCTTTTTTACAGATCCCTCTGTCTCCTTACTTCAAGTACTCAAATTCCTGAAGACTATATCTGTACCAGTAAGATAAATGTGCTTGGGACTGTTGTCTGGCTGAGACACCATCAGTGTCCTGTATCCATACTACTGCAGCACCCTTCCACTTCCATACTCCAATACAGATGCAAGGCATACTTCTTACTGGGAGTGGTCCCCAGCCCACAAACACTCCCAAACCGTGCCCAGGAATTAATTATTTGGAAGTCCTAGTTGTCATGAGCTAAAGGCATGCCAGAGGCTGCTCTAACAGTTTAACAGCAGAGACTCCCACATTGCCTGGGAACATTCGCTGGCATCAGTGTAGATGTAAACAAACAAGATATTGATTCAGTGTGTAACAAATTTTTGACAGGCTTTGGTGAAACTCTATAGGAAAAACTGTTATGAAAGTTTGAAAAGCCGTATGTCCTCATATATAGTATTTCCACAGCTTTGTGCCAAAGGACTTTATTCTCTCAGCCCTGCCCTACTCTAAATGAGGACTTAGTCCTTTGAAAAAACTTGGCTATCAATCAGCTGTTAAGATGCAGGTAGGCAGATCATATTTCTAAACCAAATCTGTATTTATTGATCACCTGGGAAGCAAAGCAGAATTCCTGAGTCAGAACACCAGCTCCACAGTTGTTTTGTCAGTCACAGACTCAGAATTTTTTAATAAATCCATGAATAAATCTGTCAATCTCTGGCAGACTCCGTGTTATGCAGTATTTCCTATGAATGCTGTTCTCTCTCTCTGGTTTCTTTCTGTCTTCTGCTTTCTCCTTAAGGAGAGCATCAGTAGATGTTTCCATTGTCTCATAAAGGCAACTTTTCAGGCATATTACTTTATATTCTACCTGGTCATCTCTCAAACACAGCAAGGTTCAGGCTCCCACATCATCAGTCCAAGATCAAATATTTAACTTTCTTTCACATAGAAACAGTATTGTAAGGAAACCGAGGCACAGTGAACACTACAAAGTATTGCCACGTTTCCTCCACCTTCCTAACAAGTTACTACTTCTCCTTGACTGTTACCATCTCTTCATGGCCACCATCACTTCATTTATCCTCTGTTGCGGCCAAATCTTACCTTCTCCCATTTTGCTCACTAACAGTACCTTCTGAAAAATCTCTATTTAACTTCCCAGGATGGAGGTTACCCAGTGTCAGTCCCAAACACTAATTAAGAATTTAGGAAGAATGAAAACTTGACTTAGGTGTAGATGTTGATACAAAAGGCTTATTTTGCTCAATTATTTGGACAGGACTCTGAAGCCAGACAAAATGACTGGAGGAGAAAGGAAGATAAGACTCCAGACTAAGAAAAATGGGAGATTTAATAACGATGGAGAGAATAATACACAAAAATCAGAAAGACTCAGACATGAGTCTGGTAAGGAAACAGCTTCTTTTGGAATACTGTTCCATCTCCACTCATGGAGATGAGACAGTAGATGCCTACTTTCATTTTGTTCACGGAGACATTGGTCCAGTGATACTATCAGTGGTTGGATCTGTTTTAGTGCAGCAAATCTACATATTTCTTAAAAGTATTGTAACAAAAGAATAAACAGTGAAAACGTGCTCTCCGAGTCATGTGTCAGAGGGTCATGTTCATCATTTACAGTGTCTCTGTCCAAAAACCTGTAACATGAAGCTTGCAAGCCGGATGAAACCTCAAGATTTTATTGAAACAACAACTAACACTTTGTCATAATTTCCTTAAACTGCCTTCTTATTTGAGGGCAGATAATTTACTTCCACAGTGATTCTGAATGGCTGGGTTTCTTTGGTGATACATGAGTACAGGAAGACCCACTCAAGATTATAGCATCCATAACAGCTTCAAAATGCATCACAGAGGTAGCCTGAAGTTACTGAAATACTTCTGAAATATTTCAGGATTTTCAAATGGATTATTTAGATCATTCATAAGTAATTTACTAAGCAGGACATGTGTCTGTGTACACATGTGCATTCATCTGCAAACACAAACTGAGAGGACCGAAGCTAAGGCACAGAGAAAACTCACAATACCAGGTCAACTTTTAGCTTTAAATATATTGCATATTACTTAGAGTATTTGTAAGATGAAAAGTAATCAAAGACCTCAAAGCAGGCAGATAAAATACAAGTTGTTTTCTGACTTTTTAAATGGCAAAACAAATTATGACCGTTTTATTTTCACAATTACAGGCTGTTAAAATCACTGAGGTTAGGGGTTTAGATGATGTAGAGCCACCCACAGTTAGCCTTAGGAACACATTTCTTATTCAGCCTCAGAAATGCTACTGCATATTAAGATGTCAGAGATCATCGTTGTTTATGCACTGGCTGCTTTCCATAATAATCAGGCCCTTGGTCACTCTAGTAGAGAAGACATGCTTTTCCTAGTAAACAGTGATTAGCTCTCTGCAGCACAGGACTGTGCACTAGCAAATCACAGCATGAAAATTAGTTATTTAAGTCTGTATGCAAACAAGAAATACAATGAAATTTTGTTTCCACTCTCAACAGTCTTCTCAACTCCACAGGCATTTAATGTGCCCATCATTTTTTAAACTATAATGACTATTTATTACTGACACTTTCTGTTCAAATCCCATTGTTTTACACTTACACAACTCAGTTTACAGCATCAAAGCCTCGCCTGAGTGGATGTTGATATCCTAATCACCAGTGCTCTCTGCACTTCTCAATTTATCACACTTACTGTTTGCAGCTATCAGTCTTAAAACTCACAAAGACATGCAAAGCACAGAGTTACTTAACCCCATATCATCTATATTTAAATGCAGTAATTTCACAAATCTTAACGAATAATGGAATTGGTTCAGATTTGGCAAGACATTTCAGGTTCCCTCCTGCATTATTCTGCTAAGGAAAGGAAAAGATTAAGTCGCATTAAATGTATTATTAAAGCATTAACCTCCATTTTTGCTCCAAAGAAGTCAGGTGGGAAAAAGAAGAGTCTTTCAGTCTCATACACTGAGGAAATTTTCTTTAGGGTGCAACAACAATTTCAGACCAACAGAGAGGGGAGCATGGCTGGCTGAGAATCTGTGGAAGGGGACAATGCAGCCCTGCCATAGCGAGAAAACTTTTGCGCACAGAATGGCATGAAGGAAAGATTTTTTTTAAGAAGCAACAGAAAACCTGGCAGCCATGACCAAACAGCTCCAACAACCCTAACAGCATGAGCAAATAGTGTAATTCCAGCCCAGCCCATAGGTCAGAGCACTTTGTGCAGAGCACACTTTAGATGCTGGTACCCCAGCATGATCCCAGAGGTGATGTGTTATGCTGCTCTAACCATTCCACACTTTACCAGTGTAGAGTCCAATTACTCAGTTTTGGGTAATGTAAGGCAACTTTCGGTTGTCCGGTTAGATTATGCTTTCTATTGCTGTAATTTCTAAAATCAGCAAATAAAGAACTGTAAGACAAAAAAAATCCTTTTACCAAGGCCATGCAGGATATGGGGTGGTACAAAGGGAGTGCAGAACATAGTAGGTGTACAGAAGAGGGCTTTTTCCTTTGGAGTGCTCTCAGACCTCCACAGTGTATGGGAATTAAGGAGCTCAGTGTTTTGCATTAACAGACCCTAGAAAGATTAAATAATTGCCAGCAAGAATAGTAATTACTGTGACTTGCAAATCTACATACTTCACAGACATGGAAAGGACCTGAGAGAAAAAAGATCACACCATGCAAAAATGGTGAAAATATTGAGTGACCATTTTCTGTCTTGGAGGCATCTTTCCTCCTGTCCCCATTCTACATTTGTATAAACATTATGTACTCATCGCTAACAAATTCCATAGTCTGGGATGGAAAAAATAAAAGCAAGTCTAACACAATGCCTGTATAAAAATTAGATGTAATGAAGTGCCTACTGTGGATTTATTTCCTGATGTTCTTCTGTGGTAATATACCCACATCCCTTAACACACTTGGAAGCCAAACAGAAAAACGAAACCAGGAAATTTCTTGGCTGCCATCTACTGTTCAAAACTCTTCTGTATCACAGAGAAGAATAAAACCAAGTAGAAACCCAAAGAGCACTCACTGACATCTCCAGGTTTTCTCCTCCTCTTCACTATTCTTGGTTAAAAACAATGTCTTTGGACTACTGTTAAAAACCACTATATTTCTGTAAGGATTCTGTGTATATGCTCACCTTTTAATCAGTCCCAAGAATGAGAAACCCAAAAGCTTGTAAACTTAATGGCATACTGATTTAGGGAAGAACACTGTAGTATTCTTGGCATTTCAGTGAAAAACCGTACTTGTTAAAAAAGTTCTACTAGTTCACTAGAGAGCACTAGAGAGTGACTTCACTACACAACAATAAGATAGCACTAGGACAGAGACTGAAAAGCGATGTGCAAGAAAGCTGTCTGCCTTCCCTTTTCTCGAGGCTTTGTGTTACTATCAGGGTAAGCCCTAAAATATATTTGTTTCTCTCTCTCTCTTATTTTGAGAGCTGCCTAGATCTCTTTGTCCTTTCCAATTCCTCTGCCCCATATCCTGCCTCTTTGCTGCCCCAAAGAAGCCACTATGATTCCGCAGATCTGCCAAATAAGACAGGCTGGAATGAAAAGGGAACAATCTTCTTTGTGTCCAACCTATAAGATGACTTGGAAATTAGGTTTAAATGACATAGGACGCCAGGTGTCACAATTTATGATAAAAGCTGAAGGGACTGTCATGTGCAGTAAAGGAGAACCAGGATTTTACTGAGAGACCTTAGGCCTGCAAGGAGAAAAACATCTGAAATTGGATTCCTGAGTCAATTCTATCACTCACTTCCAGACTTTAGTCAAACGGTTATAAACTGAAGACTCATCCTAGTAAAATACTCTGGGAGCCAATGAAGTGCTTCATCTGAAAGCACCTAGTAACCTCTTTACCATCTAGTCCAAACCCACTCACAGCAGGTCCAACAAGTTCGGGCTGCTCGGGCCCTGTCCGGTCAGGTTTTGAAGAGGCTGGAGATGTCAAACCTCTCCAGACAACCAGTTCCAGTATTTCACCACCCCCACCAGCCAACATGTCTCCTACTCATTTGCTTGCTTGGCATGTTTAAAAAACAGTATTTCTGAGATCCCCACTCAAAAGTTCACAAGACTATATATATTACATATATACGCATACATACATATATAGCATAACGAAACTGACCATGTACTTCTCGTTTCTAGGGAACAAACTGCTCCCTCTTACACAAAAGGATCAGATGGAGAAACAGCTTTTCAGGAATGGTTATAGAATATGACAACTTCAAGTGCAACACACATTAAAAAACTGAACCTTTGCAGAAAGGTGCTAACAGATGATCTAGCAGTAACTTCAGCTTTCACAAAGTCTTTCTCTACTCTTTAGTTTCCTGTAGTATTCCTCCAAGTTCAGGGTGGTCTGTGGAAAAGTAATACTGATCTGGAATCAGCCTATCAGCAATCTGAAAGGTATGATACTCAGTGGCTGAGGAATGCAAGCAGGTCAGGGCTTATACTGTAATAAACAGGAGAAAATGCAAAAGAAAGCATAGAAATTAAACAAAAGAAAAAACCCCACCCTGAGCACAATAAAAAGTAAGCAGCTAGAAAAAGTGCATTATGGTTCATGCACTGCATGCCAGGTCATTTTGGAGCTTGTAGGGGGGGATGTAATTATCTGTGCCTGTATTTCCAGGAAGAGAATTTGGATGAACTTGGTACTTCAACCTACCTGGTTTGAAATGGGGTAAAGAGTGGACTCCAGGCCACGTATCTTCGTTTGGTGTTCCAAGTACCTGCGCACAAAAAAAGAAAAAAAAAAAAAAAGAGAAAAAAACCATACATTGCTTTAATGGAAAAGATGTAACAAGTCATAGCATTGCATAAAGCCACTCTTCCAAAGAGTTCAACGTATATTACAATCTAAACTTTAAATAGGTTTAATTTTGGGGGGAAGCGAGGGAAGAAGAGGGTACAAAAAGTTAAATGATTACGACAGTTTCAAGGTACTGGTGTAGTCAGTAAAGCATGTTAACAGTGCTGTGTTCCTGTCAGGTTGCCTATTTAACCAATACATGTTAAAACTACTTTCTGTTGACAAGTGTCAAGCTACCTGCATATCTCAGAGCACTGGTGTTACAGAGGCTAGATATTTTAGCTCAGAAATAATTTCAATCCCTGTAAACTTAAATAAGCTGAACAGATACCTAATAGACGCTAGGACAGAAGATTTGCACAGATGGTGAAGCAGATGACCAAGAGTATGGCATGAACAAGAATGCATAGTGAACAGTTGTCATTTTAAGTGGATGTAGTAAACACAAAAATAGCAAATTCTTAGGAAATACAGACTTTACTGACTCATGCATTATGCTTTGTTTCTATTCACCTTCAACTGTCCTGCTTCTTTTACTGTATAAGTCAGATCAACGTTCAGCAGCAAAGTATTTAACACTTCTCACGTGCATCTCATATCCTCTGTTCACATGAAAAGTTCACCCCCATGTCTTTGGCACAAATAATAAATAAATTGAGAGAACTGCTATAATTAGTTCTCCCAAAACTGTTTTTGCTTCATGAGACATAACTGTCAACGCTTGTTTTAGGTGGAGCCAAGAGTAATACCTTAAGCAGCAGCTCAACAAATGCATTTCTGAAGGAGTTGTGGAATTTGATATTTCACTAGTGGGATCTTCCTTGTTACAAATTTACACTCAATTTCTAACATGAATGAAAATGCTAGGGACTGTTTTCAATATTTATTATAAGATCAGGCCCTGGAATAAAAGGCTGATATTCTATAAGGGAAGCATTTCACACCACTCTGGTGCTTGTTTTGCATTGTCATAAATGTACAAATCCCGCTGACAGCCCTGCCCCTACCTGCACTGCGGATCTTCTGAATAAATCTTTTGGACCTGCATATCTTGAGTCACTGTGATATTATACCAGCACAAAACAAGCACAAAGTTAGTGTGAAAATCTTTGGTCCAAGTATGTGAAGGTTTGTGACACTTCAGCGCAGACTACAAGACAACTACTCCCAATCATTTGGAGCTGAAGAGATTTTGGGGTTTTGTTGTGTGTGCTGCGATACACATATGCACTAAGAGCATTAAAGGAAGGACGACTCTAGAATATTTGTTGTACTTTTTAAGCTATGTAAACGTTTGTCCATGTCAATAAATTTGAGCTTAAAAAATTCTTAGAAGCAAGGCTAGGAAGCTAAAACACAAAAAATTTCTCTTCGACTCTGCCAGAAATGTATTTGATAAAATTTAGAAACGGGCTTAAAAACTTGAGGCAATACTAACGTGTTTCTAATCTAAGAATATTAATGCAAAGATCATCTTTTCTCCATTATCAAATACAATACACAAAAAGTCCAATTTAGATGTAGTATGACCAGCAGGAGGGGAAAGCAGAGCACCAAGGTGTCAGAAAAACAAAGATGACAGTATCAGTTCAATTAGACAGTATATGCTCATGTGGTTATTTGGACATGCAAGTTCACTGATTTTATTTGTAAATATTGTTTGTAGGATATTGCTTTCAGTCCTTGTCAAATATGTCTTAATTGGCATTTGAATAAGATAAACCTGGCCCTGCAACCCCGATTCATCACAACACCCATATTCATTTCGTTATTGCTATTAGGGAGAGTACAATTCTGTGATTAAACATATAAGTTAGGAGACACTGTTGACACTATGTCATGATTAAGTCAATTTGCAAATAACTTTCACCTGGCTTCTGTATTAATCAAATTCCTGGTTCTAAGCACCTCCAGACCAGGAGAGGGAGCCCGTGGATTAAAAACACAGATTCTTGCATCCTCAGTTTAAATTAAGAAATACTGTCCTCAATTTTGCAACCCCTTAGCAAATCGAAGCAATATTCCCTCATGAAACGTTATGAATATAAGAAAATTAGCCACATACTTCTAAATGTATGTTCTTAATTTTCTCTTATTTTAGATGAGACATAGGCAGCTGAGGCACTGTACAGATGAATATTAAAACCAGATAACAAAATCTGAAACTTCCAGTGAAAGGTTGAATATTTATCAGACCAATTTAATGTAGAACTTGGAGCTAAGATATGGATTATTCTGATCTTCAAAGTAATCAGGTCCAGTAACAGAAGGCTTCATGGGAGATCACTTTTATAACAGCTCTTATACGACTCACAATTTTTTTGTTTCACTAGTTTTCCAATCCACTTCTTTAATAATATTCCAGCACATCTGCTGTTATAGTGTTTAAGAGCCAGCTATGAACAAATTCTGTGCATTGGAGTACTCAAACCGCCTACAGCATTTATACCTTCTGTCAAGGGTAGCAGTCAGGCTAAAAACAATTCGGGTTTTCTATCATCTAAATGCCTACCATTTTTAAGGTAGGGGCACTTGGCAGCTCAGGAAAGGATCCATGTATTTTAATGCATTGTACAAACACTCTAAAGACCATCCTTCTTCCATACAATTTTTAACATGCACAATACAGAAATTCACAATATGTGACTATCAATCAACAAACAGAGAGAAGGCAGCAGTGAAACAACTGTGGTTTTGGAGAAGATTAAACAGTCACTGCCTACAGGTACGTCAACATAAAGTGATTCGTAAGCATCACCTTGTGAGTGATACTTCTAAGTAGCAATCAATCCCATTTTGATGAGGTGGGATTAGGCAACCCAAAGCAATGAGTTTTGACACCTGCCATAAAAAATGTAAAGTGGAGTTCACACATAACACCATGGTGGAGAAAGATCTGCCTTGTTTTGCAGCTTACAAAAGAGAATTAAGGGACCAACATGGAAAAGGAAAGCAGGGGAGGAAGGAAGAACCCAACAGTCTTCTGGTTTTACTCCAAAACACTGTCCCTTAGCATTTAAGAGTTATTATCCAGACCAAATCACTGGCAACATCTTGGCACCACAGAAAGGCATCTGACTGGCTGTAGCAAACCACTGATCACCCAGCCAGTGCTGGAGAGCAAGCCTCACCTTACAGTGATGACCAGTGAAAGTGGAAGATACAGAAGACACAGCAGCCTGAGACAACAACTGTAACACCAGGACATGTTATATTATGGGTGACCTCCTAGCCCCGACTGCCCTTTCATCGTCCACTACTTCTGATCCCACGCATGCCACCGGTTCTGTCTCTTCTACATTTTAACACTTTTTCTTTCCATTTCATGTTCCAAAAACACAAAAATAACCACTGCTGTCACAACAATCAAGCCCCAACTTAATATTGGAAATAAGCTTCTATTTAGCATTCAGAATTATTAAAAAAAAAAATAAGACTAACTTGCTTGCTTTCTCTACTAATAATTTGCTTCTCAGCGAGGTAAACATTCAACTTGCATGGTTTGATATCCTATTTTTTTAATTGAATTACTAACTCAAGAACAATCCACAATTCTCAAATTTGGAATGGATTTAGTGTTTTCCAGGGGCCAGGATGGTTATGATTTCTGTAAAGGAAACTCCAAAACCTACTAGGGTTTTGCTGTTCCACACTACATACAACTGTAACATAAAACACTCTGGGCTCTTTTTTTCCCTAAGAAATGAGATAAAATGACCTTCTCATTTGAAACTTGCTGTTCAAAATCAGGATCAGATTCTAATCTAATTTGTATGGTGAGAAATCTATTTATACAAAAATAACAGATTTACAATACATCAGGATACTGAGAGCCAAATACCCTTCCTGTCAGTTGACATTGTTACAGTTTGGCAGAAAGTTATGAAAACAGAACCTGCTGTTCAAATCTCCATATACGAGCATAATATAGAAAGATTGTCCAGGAAACACAACACAAATGCACCAAGTTCTATCGCATTGCCTTAATTTTTTAATATAAGAGAAAAAGTTGTTTGCTTTTTGCGTCTGATTTTACAAAGGCTCATCATTCCCCTAATTAATGTGCTCCCTGGCGTCCACAGGAGTCATTATTTTACAGTGAGCGCTATGCTACTCTATCAACACAATTAGTCATGTTGTCCTGTATTCTGCTTAGAATGCAAAAACATTTCTTATTACTGCCACGTAGTAAGGTCATTCTGGGTAACAATTTGTCCAGAGAAGTCATCTGAATCTCTTGTGATTTGAGCTGTGAGAAGAGCAGGAGTGCAAATCTTTCCTACCAGCTCTTTCCCAACTGCTGCCATAAATAATAAAGAACAAGCATTTCCATTTGCACTATAATTTTTGAATATACAAAGTTGTGTATTACTGAAATAATGCTTTAACCCTTTTTAGATCTGACGATCCTCACAAAAGGCAGTGGTTTGGACTTCAATAAGACAAAGAACATGCAGCCAGTGGTATTATTCAGGGTTTTGTAGCAACAGAGCAGAATGAAAAACAAGATCAGCATGCAAATGAGCTGCCTTTCCTTAGACAACATTTATGGAAATCAGGCTAAGCAATTTGCTGAATTTTCAAGTTTTTTCATGTTAGGTCAACTTGATGAATAAACAAAGTTTAGTCAAAAAAATGTCAGAAGAGTGCATCTTTTTTTCTTCCTTTAATAAAAAGAGGTTTTTGTTGAAAAAAGCCCTAGAATTTTAACTAGGAAGAGTTACAAGCTGTATGTAAAAATGTTTTCTTATTTTACTTTTCCTTTTAAGGATCATGAAGATTTCTGTTCTGGTCTTCCTATTTGCTGGGTAAAACATACTGCATTTAGTGAGTCCTTGGCTGTCATGTACCATGGGAGACTACAGCTGTCTGAGGAACTGAACTTAATAGAAAGAGGAAGAGAATAAGTACTGCAGAGCCATTTCCAAATCAGTGAGCTCTCTCATTTGAGTGAGATTTGGAAATTTCAGATGTTCTGTTTTTCAACAAAAATTTGGTATATTCTCACAAAACATACATTTATAATGAAGCTTTCAACTTAGTCAAAACCTAGGAGTCCTTTTCCTTTTTGTTAGAGGAAATATGTTCCTGCTTTAGATTCAGCTCTCAAGAAGCAGCTTGAGTTCCAGGATTTTGCTATGGCAGCTCCATCACTCCCAGAGCCACCTCTGAACATGGCATGTCACATCCGGTCTGGAAGAGGAGATGATTATGTGATCTCTCACTCTTGCAGTCTGTCCTGGTGCTAAGCCATTTACCCAGATGATCCAACTAATACTGCATTCCCCTCCTGAGGATTCACTGTTAGGTAGATCTTAACGACATCTTCCACAGTCAGGGAAAGTGCTGTATTACCACCTGATAACATCAGTGAGCACAAAGTATGTGTAGTAGTGAAGACCAAAGGAGGAACTTTGTCCTTCAGCTTAGCATTCAGTCTTAGTATAATGGGTTAAAAAAAAATTCAGCAACTATTTGTGTATTATGCATGCTGACTCAGAGTCTGCTGACTGACAACTCCAGCGAGGCTTCCTTCAACTCTCTGCTGGGCACGACAGATGACAGCTGAGTGTCAGTTTAATATCCAAAAGACAAAGACAGAAACGGAATTGCCTCACTACCACACTTCTTCACATCAGAAGCTTAGCAGTTCAGTTTCCATAAGAGACAACAGATCTATCAGTTTGTGTTTGTTAGATTGAGGCCAAACACATTTTAACTTTGGGAAGGTTGTGGATGTTCCAGGGTTCCCAGCTACAAGGAAAAAGTCGCCTCATTTCTTGCTACAAAAACAAAGTCTATCAGCTAAGATGGCAAAAATACATTTATTTGGATTCATGAGAAATAAAGACCATATGCCTATTCATTGTCCTTCAGATTTAAAATATCGAAGCCTTACTTCACTAAATGAATGGCAAAAATTACATATAGTTCCTAAACCAGGAACCCACATCAATTCAAAGTTAAAATGACTGAAATGAGACTGTGTGAAAAAGGCAGTCGCCTCCCATGTGGAAAACACTAAAGGCCTGGTTCAGAGCCTGAAAACTTTATTTTAGTAAAAATTATTTTTCTTACATATGGAAAAAGGAAACTCTTTCCATATTTTTTTCAGTCAACTGTCATCAAAACATCCCTTCATTATTCCCATACAGGTAAGAAACATAATGAAACAGAGGCGCAACACACTAAGCATACAGAAGATAAGGTAATGTAACTTGTATGATTCGTCTTCAGAATAGTGTTAAACAAGAGTCCATAATTCTTTATAGACAAAATCAGACTTTCAAATTCTTATTCTTAATTTTATGTATAAAACAGGTTGTATTTCTTGCTTCCTTATGTCCCTGTAAATGCTATCAAAGTCAAAAAAAAAAAAAACTTGCAGTGATGATATGTGGTAAAAGGAAAAAGAAATTCAACAGCCACCATTTTACAGGCACAATGGTAATGTGTAGCAAAGTATGTTTAATGTGATCTGCATTTGTGTTCAGTTTTGGGCCCCTCACTACAAGAAGGCCATTGAGGTGCTGGAGCGTGTCCAGAGAAGGGCAACGAAGCTGGTGAAGGGGCTGGAGAGCAGGTCTTCTGAGGAGAGGTTGAGGGAACTGGGTTGTTTAGCCTGAAGAGGAGGCTGAGGGGAGACCTTATCGCTCTCTACAACTGCCTGAAAGGAGGCTGTAGCGAGGTGGGTGTTGGTCTCTTCTCCCAAGTTACTAGTGATAGGACGAGAGGAAATGGCCTCAAGCTGCATCAAGGGAGGTTTAGATTGGATATTAGGAAAAATGTCTTTACTGAAAGAGTGGTCAGGCACTGGAACAGGCTGCCCAGAGAGATGGTGGAGTCACCATCCCTGGAGGAGTTCAAAAAACGTGTAGACGTGGCACTTGGGGACATGGTTTAGGGGACATGGTAGTGTTGGGTTGACGGTTGGACTTGATGATCCTAGAGGTCTTTTCCAACCTTAGTAATTCTATGATTCTATGATTCATTCAGGACACTAAATGAGAATTATGGATTTAAGAGAAAACAAGGCTGGTTAGAAAACAAGCCGACTGGAGTATTTCTTTTGCAAGTTATTTTATGAATGATCTAAGCATTATCTAAACAACAAAAAAAAAAGCAAGGTATTAAATTATTTTAGGAGCTCTAAGAAGTATCTGCTACACAGGCAATGAGTTCAGGACACAACAGCAACAAAAAAAAGAGAAGGCACCTCCTCACCAACCCCATTAGGTTGTTTCTGTTGTACGTAAAGTGATGCTGTTTTGTGAAAAAAGAGAAGTTACTGAGGTTTACTCTTTAAGGTGAAAAAAGAACAGTAAGAACAGAATGATGTTCACCTACAGCAAAAGGCTGACTTTCAGCCATCAAGTGGAATATCATCATTCCATTATACATGGGTAATAAAACCACTTGCTTTGAGCATAAGGAGTGGTTTATGATGAAGCTGGCTTCAAAAACATTTAGGTAGTGTGCCAGTGTGGATGAAGGAAGCAAAACATGAAATTACTATCAACAGTCCCACAAAATTTTAACAACACACATTAATTAAAAAAAACCAAGTTCAACTAATATTTGTGCTTTAGCTCTGTCAAGGATGAAAAATGAGGTACTTGAAATAGTAAAGGGCCCAACTGTTCTTAACATCCTTTCCCCATAGAGGCAAAATACAGTCTCGCCAGGAAACCTTTTTAATATGTGATTTTTCCAACCTTAGTCTGTGTATATAAATGATATTTGAGTAGCTGCCTGCATTGAAAAGTTAAATTTATCCCAACTCTGTTTCCATGCTGTTTATGGCACAAGTAAACAAACTCATGGCTCCCTTCATACCCATGGTAACCACAGCTACCTTTTTGAGAGACCCTGGCACAGCCACCACTGCAACTGTGCTAACATGAGGAAGACGACGGGGACTGGAGATTCCATAAACACACTTGTCCACCTTCGCAGAGCCAGACTCTACCTACCCTCTCTGCACAAGCTGGGTGCAACAGCTGGGAGGAGGAGGAGAAGGAGGAACAGAGGAGGCATCACCACAGACCTGGCACTGCAGACCATCACAACAGGATTAAATTAAATCCCCAGCCTTACAACAAAGCACTACTGAGGTTTGATATGCCAGTTTCCTTAACTGCTCAGTCAGGAGATAGTTTTGGTTATTCCAAAAAGGACCTACTAAATACATACTACACTTTGAATCACAGAAACAGCTCTGTCAACGAGATGACTTTTAGAAACTAGTCCAATCTAAATTGGAGAGCGAGCAAAACCAGAGTCATGTAATCTAAATTTCACAATGAGAAAAAAGCAAGTGTAAAACAACTTGTGCTGGGCTGTAGCATCCTCTTCCTACGGGCAATCAGCACATCTCATCATAATGCCCTATTTTAGTAACTTACAACTTTCATAAAGGTTCACATGGTGGAAGAAACTATTTTTTCATTTAGTGATTCTTACTAAAACATTTCTGTGAATGAGACGAATGCTAAAAACACTAAGAAAATAGGGTTTGGCAAACTTATTTTGAAAACAGAGGGGCCTATGCTGTAGAGAGAGGATCTGAAATTAACAGCAAAAGGAAAAAAGGCAAACTCCTGACAGAGACTGCACTTTCCCTCAAACCAGTGCAGCCATGCAGCAATTTAGCCAAATTACAAGTTAATTAAAAAGTGTAGTACATGCTAAAAGGAGACACTGTTTAGCTCCAAAGTGAAAAGAGGGCTCCTCTGTGAAGGATGCTCCCCATGCTGAAGTGTCTGAAGCAGCAGAACTGAAAACCTGTCCCTCCAGCTTTCCCAGCTACCTCTGCTGAGGAGTATCCTTCCATGAGCAAAAAATCCCATCGTCAGAATAAAAAAAATCCTGACATTAAACTAGACGTAGTGTCTCTCATATCTGCTTTGGACCTGCAGAAACCATAAAACACCTCATCAGGATGAAACTGATCCTTAGTAAAAAGAGAAGAGAATTTGAAAACTTTTGTAGACCTCGAAGCTGTGGATCAGGAAAAGACTGGGAAAAAAACTCATGCAGAACACTACAGCTGACCTCGACAGATTTCTCTTCCCTTCTTTCAAGGAGGCAAGTTTGCTCTTCTGGCATTGCCAGAGCTTGTGAGCTCTCAAATAAGGTTACAGAGAGGGAATGATTTCACTAAGGAAGATCTTGGTGTTAATACATGCGAAGAAGCACCTCCTGCTGATTTCTGTGCTGGAAGGTTTCTTCCTTACCATTTGGGAACAAAGAGACAGTTTCCTTCACTGTGAAGGAGACGGAAGACAGAAATTTTCTGTCAGAAGGACCCCCTGGCTCACAAGTCATGCTTGTTTAGATACCCACCCTTTAAAATCTGCTCTGATTTACTCTGTACAGAAAGGTATACACTCTGCTTTTCAGATTTTCTATCCTGTTTGTGTTGTAAAGCCTTTGGAATAACCCACCCAAAGAGACAGTCCTCTCCTAAATATGCTCTTTAAAGATTTATTTCAAGTTTTTTTACTGATTTTTTTTCTTTAAACTGGAAAAGTGGGGGGGGGGGGGGCAAGAGCCTGTGGAAGGCTTTTATGAAATGTACTTCCACAAGCCCTGCTGTGACGGCTCAGCAGCTGGCTCATTTGAATTCCAGGTAAGCACTACACAGGGTTTTTTTGGAAACACTGCCTTATTGGAAAGCAATGCTGCTTTTGGATCATAAAGCTGGCTTTATGGTCTTTTTGAAGACCATAAAACTGGCTCAGTTAACACACAAGAATTCCTACTGAGTGTCACAGTGTCCAATCTCATTGGCACGGGCAAAGCTACACCATTGCATCAGGATACTTAAGGGCTAAAAGCTACCATTCAGCTGGAGAGCTTAAATAATTAACAGACCAAATTTATGCATCTTCCTATGAATCATCATAAAAATAGCAAGGAAAATATTTTTACTTAAAATAAAATTATGTTTCTTTACTATACCATTGTTTAACTACAACTATTTGAACAAACCAGCACATCTGGGATCACATCCATTCCCGATAAGGATCATCACTGCACCAGGATCTGACCCAATGGTTTTCACAGAAACCAATCCACGTTTTCCCAGAGCAAAACACCACTCCGAAGCAGTGAAGCACACTGTACTTCTCGGATACTGGAAACCCTTTGTCACTGGCCTGGTGCCCAGTCACAACACATCAGAGGAATGAGTGTGCCTCATCCTGACACCACACCAGGACTCGCCATTCCTTACACACAAGGAACAGCATACGCACAGCGCAATATAAGCTCATGACATGTGCCACTTAGGTGACAGAAATACATTTGCAGTGGAGAGGAAAGCTGTTGTAATAAGGCAGATAGAATATTACAGCTGGGCTAACTGAGCTGCTGAGCTCACCGTCTGAAAAAAAAACAAAAGTGATATCATGAAAATTCTTTTTCTCACCTAAAAATCCTGGGGAGGTAACATATACCGAGACCTATATATTAAGCCTGGTGTTCAGCATCACAGAGCAGCATGATACTAGAACAAGAGCAGATCATCCAGAAGTTTGCCAACTCCTTATTTTGCCAACTAAGGTCTTGATCTTGTAATAATCTCAATTTTGAATAGATTCGTGCAGCCACATGGAGCCCAGTGAAGCAGTGGGTATTTTGTCAAGTTTTTTTAAGCCACCATTTGTTCAATCTGCAGTAAATGAAGGCAGCCAGTCATGCTGCCATTTGAAGAATGTGCGGGTCCAGGTGTTACAATATTTCTGAAACAGTGAGTGCATTAATAATGAGCTCCAATTGCGTTGGGTATATGTGGTAGATATAAGAGCACTCTTCCTGGATGTCTAAATATCCTGCTGATTCCTACACTGAACCTTATCAGAATTCCCAAATCCAATCACTTTAAAAAATGTCTAACCTTGTCACTAAAAGTCCTTTTCAAGTGATTCAGTTTCAAGTGTGCCTACTACAACAAACCACAGCATGATGCTTGGTGTATTCATTCCAAACAGCAGTATTTTGCTGCTAAAAAAGCAAGAGTTTTATACTTCTGACTATACTTCTGAATCACAGGAACAGAACAAGCAAGCAGAATGGAAAATGTAAGTCTCTAAGTAGTACAGATTTTTTTTTTTTTTTTCCTAAAAAATGGGGGAAATGTCGGCCTACTTCTGATGGAGAGACACTGGCTATAAAAGCAACCAAGACTTTTTAAGTGGGGTCGGGGCAGAATCCCAGGGAGACACTCATTCTCATCCAGAAGACAGTAAGATCAATGGCAAGGCTGTGGCTGAACAGAACCCATATCCTCCACTGCACAAGCTAGCACACCTCTACTCCAGACCACTTTGGAAGTTTCCAGTGAATTCTTCACTCAAGCATCTACCCATTTTCCTGACACCTTCTTTATCCATTTCCTTGCAAGTCCAGTAAGAAGAATGGGTTCATTTTCCTGCACCATGAGATGCATACTAAAATGTAGAGATCAGAAGTGGGTTTTGAATGAGTGCCAAATTCTGAGATGCTCAAATTTTCTGAAAATTGGAAACTGTGATTTAACCATTTATTGCTCATTTAGCAGCTGTGGCTTTAACAATCAGCTGGCAGGTGGCCTAAGACTTTTCATTTTTCTTATTTAAATGAAGGTGAAAGCAGGTGTCGCTCAACTGGAAGAGGCAGCTGCATTCCCAGCTTCAGTGAACCCATTTGTTTCCTTTGACATTAGTGCACTCAGTAACTTTGCTCATGACTTCTGAGCTCTCAAAAACACTAGGCACGAGGGATTAGGGTGTCGTCATCTCCTGCCTCCCTTTAAACTTGCTCTAAGCTATGTGCAGGGCAGCTGCAGTGGCAGTCCTTGCTCTTTCCAGCCTTTTAGGCAAAAGGGAACTACTTCCCTGGAGCTGCTGGAACCATACCTCTCTACTCACTGGAGAAGGGAGCCACGAGGACTGGGCAGGATTTGGAGAACATACTGCCTACAGCTCCAAAAGGAATTGAGGGAGCTTGCACTGAAACAATCAATGATGAAGTGTGAATGAATGAAGGCAAATCCTCAAAAGATTGGAGCTGCTTAACACCTGCATATCACAGTCCACTCTTTTTCAGAAAAACAAAACACAACAAAACAAAAAAACAAACCAGAGGGGGAAATGGAGAAATAAATAAATAGGCTATGCAAATACAGAAAAGAAAATTTGCACAGACACATGACAAAGAGCTTCAGTACCACTAGTAGTCAATAATGATGGAGAGGAAGAGAAAGACTGGAGTTACAGTTTCTTATCCCTCAACCCCTATACATTCAGGCCCACAGAAATGCATGGCCTGAAATACTGACGACACAAAGGCTGAAAAATGATGCGGGATCAGGTATAAGAACAGTAAAATGACTACATTAATTCTTTAACATGAGCAACACTGCTATTACAAGGCAAATAACATTTCGGAGGTAAATTTTAAAGATCTCACTGAATTAGTAAAAGGGAGATGTTACACCAACGAAACATGGGTACCTAACTGTGCAAGTTATCAGAGAGAAAAATCAACCTCTCAGCAGTGTAGGCACAGCTGATCTCTTGGACTATGTGACGAATGCAGATAAGCAGCACAATGTTATCATTAACCTAGTTAAAAGGCTGCAAAAGCAACAAAACCATGAAAGTATTAGCGAGAATAAGATCATATAAAGCAAAAGTGGTAGGAAGCTGCACTGAAAGTACATTTTACTGAAAGTAAATGAAGCCCAAAGAAGAGATGACTCTAGTAAGAAGCAGGTGTTTCACTATCCTCAGTTTTCAGCTACTTTCACTGGTCTGACAAATTATTTTTTTTTTACAGAATAGAGTACTGCAGGGATTTCATGAAAAGCTCCATAAAACAAACAAAAGAGGATTTGTCCTGGCTACAGTTATAACCCTGCTTTGAACTTCTGAGCAGTTGATAAAGTGATATGATGCAGTGAGGTCAGCAGGACCTCATAGAATCACAGAATGGTAGGGGTTAGAAGGGGCCTCTGGAGATCATCTTGTCCAACCCCCCTGCTTGAGCAGGCACACCTAGAGCAGGGGGCACAGGACCACATACATGTGGGGTTTGAATGTCTCCAGGCAAGGAGACTCCACAACCTCTCTGGGCAGCCTGTTCCACTGCTCTGTCACCCTCACAGTAAAGACATTTTTTCTCATATTCAGGTGGAACTACCTGTGTTCCGGTTTGTGCCCATTGTCCCTTGTCCTGTCGTTGGGCACCACGGAAAAGAGTCTGGCCCCAATCTCTTTACACCCGCCCTTCAGATATTTATAAGCACTGATAAGATCCCCCCTCAGTCTTCCCTTCTCTAGGCTAAACAAACCCAGGTCTCTCAGCCGTTCCTCATAAGAGAGATGATCCAGTTCCCTGATCATCTTTGTAGCTCTCCACTGGACTTGCTCAAGCAGTTCCCTGTCTTTCTTGAACTGGGGGGCCCAGAACTGGATGCAGTACTCCAGGTGTGGCCTCACTGGGGCAGAGTAGAGGGGGAGGATAACCTCCCTCGACCTGCTGGCCACACTCCTTTTTATGCACCCCAGGATACCGTTGGCCTTCTTGGCCACAAGGGCACCTCATCTCTCCCTTTCCAAGAGAAAGAAGCAATACTAGTACGCTCTAATGAGCCGGTCCACCAGCAGAGCAATGTTATTAACCAAATATCTCAGTCATCAGACCAAAGCAGACTATACCAAAATGCCTGTGATCTCCAACATCCAAATTATTAAGGCCTCTTTTTAAGTAATTAGGGCAACATGTTGTACGGATGCACACCAAGATGAGACACGAAGGATAGCTAATGGTTTGAAAAAATCCCTGGCTGCATTCCTTCTGATTTTACTGAAGGGCCAGTTCAGTGATACCAAATTTATGCAACTTTTCTTTCTCTTGTGAGAAAAGCACAGTTACCAGTTATTGTAAAACAATTACATTCAGGATACACAGGGAAAAAAACCCCACAAATATAATATGTTCAAAGATGAAAATGAGTTACAATGCAAATAATTCCCTTTTGAAGATGGGAAGTAACTGCAGAATGTTTTAAAATAACTTTAAAAGGAATTGAGCATGAGTTATTTTAAAAACATAAATCCTTCTTTATGGCACAGCAAAGTTTAATCAAATTGAAAGTTTACATGGTCAACTGATTTCTCACTGATCAAAAGACAGAGAAATCCAACTGTAAACTTTCAGTGCAGTAAGTAGATGCCTAAAAATTTCCTTTCATTTCTTCTCTGGATGTAACCACTGTCAGGGCAATCATATTTATGTGAGAACATACCTATTGCACCATTCTACACTCTCTGTTAAGAATTTACCTTATGCTGTTCTGCTCCACCACTGACAGGTTTGAGAGTTTACACCACAGCCACTTGGATCATGTTGTGCCCCGAAAAAGCACCGTGAAGAATTGTCATTATGTTCTCACAAAACATATTATTAGCTCTCTCAGATGTACTCAGAAACAGACTTCAATTGCCAGAAATACTGCTACACAGTGATATACACACGCACTCTAAAGACAAATAGTGAACACAGGACATTTTTCTTCCTGTAACTGACAGCAAGAGAATCCAGTTTTGCTATGGCCTCCAAGTTGTTTTAAATGGAGCACTCGGAAGACTGGGGAAGGAAGAACCAAAGCAACAAGAATGAAACATAATATTGTATACTTCAAAACTTGCTCTATTTCACACTCAAACATCTGAGAATACCTACTGCATTAAGATCCTAGTCAGGTAATTCTCCTACTCTCAGTTCCTCTATCAGACCTCTTTTTTTAGACATCTTCGTATGAAATAGAATATATTCCATTTCTGTAGCCTTTTTCATTTTCTTTTCCTACTTATTAATATTGATTTTGTCCAGTACTTTTCAAGGCAGTTTCAAACTAATGCAGCTTTTTTCCTGTTGGTTACTTTATAAAAAGACAGTAAGAATAAAAAACCCAATTAGAATAAAAAAACTCAGGGGAGATGAGTTCCTTCTGATTTTATTTTCTCTGTGCAATTCACATAAGTAATGGCAACACAAAAATAGTGGACACACAGAAATTGTGTGATGGCATTTCTATATGCATATTTAAAACTCAGATGAGATGATACAAAATTTTCAACATATGTCAAATTAAATGCCTAAATTATTTAACCACAGCCATTTAAATGAACTAGAAAAGCAGCTGTCCTAATCAAGATAGATTAGCGTTAGCCCTTGAAAACTTCAAACCTCTTGAAATCAGTAAGCTTATCTGAAAATTTACATTTAGCTTATAGAAAGATACTGAAGATTGTGTAAGTGGCAGTGATAGTTGAAGACATTCAATCTTATGGCAAGTGCTCAGCATCTTGATAAATTAATACCCAGTCTAGGGCACCGATTCAGAAAACACTAAAACAGGTATTAAAGCCTACCTTTATTCGAATTAGGCCTATTACAAATAGTACCTCAGGCATGTGCATAGGCTGAAGGGGATGTCTCCCCAGATACCATGACAGAAAAAGTTATATACTTTTACCAGTTCTTAGGAGTGCAGAAGAAATCAGCTATTATTCTTGAAGTCTTTTAAGAAACATGTGCAGACAAGTAAGACATATCAATCTTAGATTCTCATACTCTGTCTCTAAAATCATAATCTAAAACTGCCTCAACATTGATTTTTACACATTTTCAACTTTAAAGATGTTTGAACTTGAGCTACAGATTATAAACAACAATTTTGGCAATAAAAATGCTCTTCAGAAAACCCACTTTTAGCACGTGATGTGCAATTCAGACACAAGTAAAAGAGGAAAGGGAAAAGAGAAGTGTATTAAACATTGTTCCTTTATTTACGAAATGGAAAGAGAAAGCAATATGACTATTTGATGTCTGATCATTTATCATCTTCCCTAGTAAATAAAGCCAGCATCTCAGAGCAGGTTTATCAATGGGCCTGTACTTTTATATGGCACAATATTATCTTGCAGCATAAGTTTTTGGATAACAGACCAACACTTTTGTTCAGAATGGGCTTCAGCTCCATTCGTAATATGCACAAATTGCGTGCAACTGTGTTTCTGTTCAGTGTCACCTGCATACAAAAATGTTTGCAATTACAGCTCCATAACACTTGTGGACACAACCTGTACAGAGAGAGATTTTACATGGGAAAAAAACCTACTTCTATGGTGTATAGGGCCAACGAAGAAAGTGCCTGCAAAGATGTACACCAGTCTAAGTAAACAGAGCTGCACTGATTTACAGCAGCTGAGTCTCAGCACATTTTTGTCAATGTATTGCCTGTAACCACCCTCTTGAAGGCCAGAGGCGAGCCTGCAAAAGAAACAATGCTTCTTTATAATTATAGCCCATTTCTCATTCAGCAACCGAAATATGGCAGATACTAAAGAAACATTCTGATTCCAAAGAAAACCGCAAAGCCATTGTTTTCCACTGAACCATGTCTGAAATTGTTTTCTTTTTCTGATAGCCAATTACTCTTCATGTTTTGCACTACCAAGGTGATAATAAGCCAAGCTCTTGCAATTCCAGCCATGCTCAGGGCTTTGCTCAGAATTAGCTGGCTGGCTGGGAACATCTTGCAAGCAGAAGGTGACACCTATGTGCATCAGGTTGTGTGACTGGCTGGCCTGACATCCAGCCAGCCCTTGAAAGTCAATGATGGGGTTACACATTCTTCTTTTTTTTTCCCCTATTCCTCTTCCCTCATGCTACTAGCTGGTAGTTCCCCTAGCAAGTGTCCATCATATACTGCTGGGTATTTTTATGACTTTAAACATGGATGAATGGGAGGTTATGTGCCCCTTTTCTAAAAGAAATATTAACAGACTGTGAGATATAACTTCAATATTTTTTAAAGCCTCCTTTCCTGACACACATAGGCAATATTCCTCAAGAAAATTTCCTACATTTTTACAATATTCCTATTTTTAAATGGTATGCCTAGTTTGTTCACCCAATACCATATGGGTTTAATGATACAAGGCAAAGAACAACACAGACTATGGCTACTCAGAGATGGTGAGGACAGGAGTTCTTTGTAAGAGGTAAACGCAAATTAGCATCAAATAACTTGTGCACTATGGCTACTCAGAGATGGTGAGGACAGGAGTTCTTTGTAAGAGGTAAATGCAAATTAGCATCAAATAACTTGTGCCCTGTTATAAGGAAAAAAGACTACATATGCAGTTATACAGAAGACAACATAGTGCAGTCAGAGAGCTAAAATTGAGCTGAAACTCCTTAAAAAGAACTCTTAAAAAATCTAAACTCCTTTACAAAGCTTGACTACATTGATTTACTTTTTAAAGATCATTTTAAAGGTTAATTCACCTCATACTTGCATAGTTTAGAATTACTTTCATTTGAAGTTTGGCATAAGACATAAAGCCCAGAAAGGAACCTTGTAGAAGTGGTATCAGTGCAAAACCTGCAGCCAACTGCAGTAAAATACTGAATAAGCGCTACCAACTTCAAAGAGAAGACCCACAGGTAGAGAAGGATGCTATTTATTTAATTAATTTCAGTGGTGCTGAAGAGAAGTGAAATATTTTGCATATTGCTATAATAAAGCAAAGCAGAGGTAAATTCATTAGGAGGATATAATACATTGCACTTCTCTCATTCTGCTTACATGCTGTGTTACAGAAGATAGAACTCAGCCGTTGGGTTTCTACTTAATTAGAGTTTTAAAAAACTCGCTCATTTTCTTCATGAAGTCATTGGTGGGAGGAAAATGGAGAGAGATGGGAGGAAAACACAAGCTGTTTGCAGAAAACTTTCCCCCTCTAAGCAAGAACTATCTCTTTTACAAAGATGAAGACTTTTTCTCCAACCAGATTCATCATCTGCAACATATAAGGCACCATAGATACCATGCCTACACAAATAAAATTTCACCTCAGGTCCAGCCTCAAAAATACATCTATTCTATCAGAGATGAACAAGCTGTATTTCAGAGCCAAAGCATTTACCAAGTGACAGAAAAACACGTATTGAATAATGAAACAGGAATAAAAGACCAATAAATTGACTAAACAGCTCATTACACAGATGAAATTCAAACCCAATAGTTAAAAGTAATCCTCCCTTGGGTTTAGCATTCTTAGCTTCCCAAATGATGTTAACACAGTGTACCAGAAAGCACGGTTCCTTCGGGTCTATCATAAGCTTAAATGAAAGTGAGGCCTGTTAAAATGTATGATCTCAGGATTTAGAGGACGTCAGTGACATGAAGCGAACCTTCACATACAGAACCACAGGGAGAAAGCTCTACAGCTTCACAAACTTCTTTTAACATTAGAGTCGCGGAGGAAAGACTACTAGCCTGCATTACACGATAGAAGATACTTCAGGTGTGTAGTCATATATATGTGTGTATATATATGAAGAAAAAATTTTGCTAGCATTTAAAATCTTCAATAACAGAAGTAACACTTCCATCCCCATTTAAAAGGAAAATGCCATTTTTCATAGCTATCTGAAACTGCAAACTCTTGCGAGTCTGCTGTACAGCTCCATGCAGAAAGCTAGCGTTTCTGGCGTCGCCCTTTGGCATACCAGGCTGCTGGGCTCAACAGATGGGTATTGTTCTCCTTTAATTACTTTTTAACACTGTGCATTATGGTACCCAACAGAGCAATAGCATCCAATACCAGAGAGGAGTCCTCAGCTTTAAGTGATATGCATATCAAGAAAGACAGAAGCTTCTGGCTGCAAACTCCCACCCCCACTGTGCCATGTTACCTGCAGTGTGAGGCTCCTGAGGTGTGCCATGTATCCCACAACTGTGTTTGCAGAGTGAATGCCCATTTACAGACAAAACAGCATTTAAATGCCGTTGTCCTGCCTGTACAGAGATCTACAAAGTATCAGGAGAATTCTTTGTACATTCTTCTCACAGTGAAATGTAATTTTCAGTGTAGTTGGCACCAAGACTGAAGTTCAGCCAATGCACAGATTATTCCCTTATCGGAAAGGCTTCAGAGCCTGGGAGGAAAATTCACTTTGATCTATAGTTGCTCTCAGAAACCTCACAAAAGTGGAAAAAGACAGAAATACCTTCCCACTTAAAAACTTCTCTCCAGAACAAAAATTAAGCTAGCACAAGAAATTCAACTCTGATCTGGTTTGAATCTGTTAAGAACAGCAAGTATAAAAGCACATCCTTATATCAAAATCAGAGCGGTAACCAAGCTTGTACCTCCTCTGTGGCTCAGGGTAAGGCATTCACAGGCATACTGCAGGCTTCTCAGTGTAATCAGCTTTAACACTCAACTAATTCATGCTGATCGTCACCAGATCCAAGGAGCTGTCAGTTCTTCCCGGTACAGGGCTAGCTTGAAGGCATTTGGTGCAGCTTTTACTTCTAAACATAATTAAAGCTTATTTACAATGGCAAGTTCTCCTTGATACAGAAAACCTCGAAGTTTGCATCTAGAGAAGTGTATACTAACAAATGATCAACCGGAATAAACTACTGACAAAGATCTTAGCTACTCCATATCAGAACCCAAACGATACTTCCCAGTTTTGTGTAGTTTGACTCAACAAATTGCCTCACTTATTTTTCCTATTCCTACGGTTCTACTGTTCAACATGTACTTGATTGAACCTTCACCCTGTCTTGCGCACATATTACAAGACTAAATAGAAATGCTGAGATTACTCTATCAGATTATTGGTCCATCAGACCTAGCACCTTGCAACAAAACCTTAAGCTGCTTGTCTCAGACAATGGCAAAACAAACAGTTTGCTGGATTTTCTCAGTTGTGCTCGAAATTATGATGACACATCACTAGTTTGATACTTCGAGGCAAAAGACTTGTAAGCTTTTTCAGGCTGTAATTACACTTTTCTCTCTTATTTTCTATGATGCAGTTCTATCCAGAAAGTAACCTCAGTTCCAATATGTAGGAAAAACGTAGGAGTAAAGATGTAATAGTATACTGATTAAACCAAATGACCTCTGCAGTAAGACATTTTATTCACTGTTAAACCTCTTTGAAAAAGCAACCTACTTATACATGTGATTTCCTTTTTATTTGGTAAGTACAGTTTTTTTAAAAGAGATTATTCACACTTTTAAGTATAGGTGGGAAAAATAATTCATATTATCAGATCCAAAGCGTGACAATAACAACTTGCAGCTTGCTCATTCATCAACATCTCTAAGTGCTGGTCTAATTCTGAGAAAAGATTCTGGTTTATAAATCCTTGCTATTTTATTGAGCTCTAGTGCAGTAATGGAACCTGAGAATGCTTATTATAAACAGCTGCTGTAACAGAAATAGGGAATCAGTGGATATTACCATTTAAAAACCCACAAATGTTTAAAACAATAGAAGTCAGGAAACACAAGCTTAAAGAAAAAAGTTGTTAAATAAAACTGAAAGATCAATCTCTGTTCTTAATCTATTATATACAATCACTTAAGCCATTATTAATCATAAATAAACATCAATCATAACCAGGAAGAAACATGTGGTGTGCTCGGTTGCATCTACTCTTGCTATGTAGATACGTGAAGAATGCCAGTGGTAGAGATATGCAAAAGCATCTAGAGAATCTCTCCTTGACTTCCACTTGACAATCGCTGAAACAGCATATGTACAATATATTTTAATTTCATTTACATAATGAAGCAAAATGATACAACAGGAAACCAAACAACCATTTAACAATTTTGAACTGTTATTCAAATTAAATTTTGTTCACTTTTCCTGCTTATTATTTCTTACCATTTTGTGACTTTCCTACTACAATCTAACTGATTCCTTAAAAGCTTCAATCTGCAACCTGGACTCTTACGTGCTATGGATGTGTAGCTATGACTAATAACAAAGGCAACAGATATGACAGAGATCAATATACCTTTTGTTGCAAAGTTGTGTATTTTGGAAGAGGAATACAGAACAAGAAGATTACTGTGAAGGTGGACTGTACCTTACACCATTTTCAGAACACTACCCTTTTTACAAGAAAACCATCACTGTTAGATGTTGAAAATGTGAACTGTGGGAAGACTTTGTGGAAGAGTCTTTTATTGGTTGATCTGTTTCTTTCACAGCTGTGTAAGTGCTTACTGTGTGGGAGTTAATTGTATTAGTTATCTGGTGTAACAACCTGATTAATTTTGTACTTCAACGTTATTAACTACCACACTATACATGATTCACTGGAGAATGAATGAATTTAATCCTTCTGTTCAAATAGAAAACCAAACAAGAATAATCCTTTGTTTTATAACTTTTAAACAGATAAATTCTTAATGATGCTTAGAGTACATTACGAAGGCACTTACTGAAACTATTTAGCTAAGGGTAACTAGACATTTCCATTAGAAAGCCTAATTAATTGGGATTTAAAAATTAACTCTGATTTGCAACAGACCATAAAACTATCCAGTCCAAAATTTTATCTTTTTATTTGAAGGTTTGTAAAACAGCAAATTAGAGAAACAGTATCAATAAATTATCCCTTGTTATGTCAACACTGTTCTCAATATTTGCAGCTGAAGTTTTAAAACAGAGTTTAAGAAGATGGACAGGCCTCAAAACTCATCCTGGGGTATATTCATCTTGGCATTTTAACACACAAATAATTGCAAGGATAGGGAAGAGAAAAGAAAATGGGAATATACAAAAGGTTTACAAAAGGGATACAAAAATAGGTTTATATGATATACCTATCACTATCACTTTTTGCACTATATCATATGATCTCATATGATATAGCGCAAAAAGGCCCCATTAAGGAAAGCACTGCTTTCTGCTGTTAGAAGCCTACTTAATTTCCATAGCAAAAACACTCACTAAAATTTTACCACAATAAATGAGATGAAGCCCCAAAGAGGAATTTATTGTTTTCAAAATTTCATGTTCTATAAATAAGGAGGAAATTTCATCCCAATAAATGAGAAGCATAATAATTTAAAAAGCAAAATCCTAAAGCTGGCCCAGAAGTTGCTAGCTTAAAATAAACAAGCTGGTGAACAAATGAAGCAATTAGACACGTCACAGGAACTGCTCAGAACTGCTGCTCCTTGTGTGTGTTGTGGAACAGCTATTTTCCACAGCAAAGAATTTTCAGAGTATTAGCCAAGCAGGCAGAATAACAAAATATTTTACAGAAAATGAGATATTTTTATATCACAATCAAATAAGGTCTTGTTTTAGATGGATTTTTTTTTCTGAGTCATTCCTAAAAGCAGTTGCTAAATTCCCCTGATGTCCCAACAAAAGGGATATAGTACAAGCAAGTCTGAGTAAAATGAAGAATGTAAATTTTATAAACACATTATGAAAAACTTTCTTTCCCTCCCCATGGGCCAAAAAAGAATCCCAAATAAATCCGCTGCATTTGAAATAAATGGTTGCTAACAAAATAACCTTTAAAAGGACGGGTATGTTCACGCTTCCTTTCTAAATTTGTGGTCAGAAGAAGAACAGAGATTGCCAGGTTGATGGAAGAAGCTGCTCTTGTGATACTTGCCCTGATGGTCACCCTGCAGTACCAGGAGCCACTTCGGCTAGTATCTGGGTAGGCAGTGGCTTCCTTGAATAAACCCACTCCACAACAGCACAGCTCCCAGCTGTGCTGGGCATTGGAGTAAGTGAAACCCTTTATCAGGGAGTCAAGAAAAGTTGTTCCTGAGCCTTTTGAAAGGGAACTGACAAACAGAGCACAATGGGAGAAAGAACAAGTTAAAAAAAAACAACCAAACAAATAAACCCACCAAAGAAACAAAAAAAAAAAAAAAACCAAACCAAAAAACCCAAAAAAATACAACCCTGGAAAGAAAAATATGTAAATGATAGTTTATACTCAATATAAATTACCTCTTCTTTCACTCCCAATGTGGGTGTGTCATCAGTGCCTATGAGCTATCCATATACCTTATGAAGGGCTGAATCAGGCCACAAGAAGCAGTAGTAGAGGTAGTAGAAGTAGTATTCTAGGAGGACTCCTGTTGAACTTGAGTAGAAGTATGATTTCTGGTTTCCCATTCTGTTTCTCACCTCATTTCCTATCTTACTTTTTCCTTTATATGTCTCACAAAAAATACTTTCCATTGACATTACAATAGTAGCATCATACTAATAGAGCACCAACCAGAGTTGATCACTTGCAAAGTAACGATGACAAACTGGCTGGATTTCCACTGCCTTACATTTGGAAAGCTTTTTTCCACAATTGTATAAAAACCTTTCTGTAGATTATTTGAAAAATATTAGTTGAAAAAAATTAGGATCTGAACTTATTACACAGTCTTCAAGAATATATTAAGTAAACCATATCTGGCTTGTGGACTTGGCTTCAGATCCTTGGCTCTATCAGTAATTTAATTCCTGACACAAAGAAATATGTGAACATTTATCAATCAATCCTTTGTTGCCTTAGGGACATTACTTCAGCAATAAAGTACTCACCAGAAATATCCTTTCAAGTTGATCTTGAATGTCTTTCATTCCTGGAAAGGCAGCGACCCCTTGAATCATTTCTACAAAGATACAACCCACTCCCCTACAGAGGAAAAAAAAAGAAAGTATGCAACATTAGAAAGATTTCTTATAGATTAAATGGCCAGCAACAATGCTTTTGTATCTATCACCAGTATTTAAATAATTTTTGTTTTCAGTCAACACCAGGCTGAAGGAAAAGCATACATATTTACTAAAACCAATGTATACATATGAATACTTCTCAGGTGTTTGAAGCAAGTGTAGAGGTAGCAGGAGTATGGACGGTAGTAGCTGTTGAGACCAATAAAGGCACAGCAGCTGCTCTCTGTTTGTATGAGTGGTTCCTGAACAGCTTACTCATGCTCCCAAATAAATTCTGGGGATGTGGGAATGGCAGCAAGAGAGCATCCCTAGGAGAAGCTGAATGGGGACAGGACTATGGCATGAAGGCACACTGGAAGGGCTTGGCATGGAAGGAGAATCTGGAAAAAATGAGTAAAAAGGAAAAGGGCACATGGCTGCTTACAGCCACTGAACTAAGCTACTGCCCAAATGCAGATGACTTCCGGGAATGGCTTGCTTGGGCTTTCTTTTCCCCTCTTCCAGCATAAGAGAACAAAGCTCAAAGCCCATAGCTCTGGGGGGCTGCTGACCCCATCCTCCAGAAGCTCTGGCTGAGAGGTGCTGCAATGGGTTGAGCAGCCATGGGCTCCCTCATCTTCCCGCCACGACAGCCACCTCATTACAGCTCCTGTCCCTGGTCTCTCACAAAAGGTACGTCACATGAGTCCCCCTCAGTTAAGCCACTGGCAGAAGTACTGGAAAATCAGAGGGAAAAAATATCCAAGACATACTAACTACAGCACAAAGAATGGATTCTCAAAAGTTGGGGAAAGTTTTTGGAACTCTTTAACTCAAATTTCAGATAACCTGTGGACTATGGGGGTCTGAAAAGCAAAACAAAACTAAAAAATTGCATTTGCATCTTTTCAGGATGAAGAGAGCTCAAGAGTTGTGTGTTGCCTCAGCAAAAATAATTTTAAGAGAAAACATCCCCCCCTTGGCTACCAGTAGGATGCAGAATTTGATTATATATTTTAACTTGTTCAATTACATTCTTCTACATACATTTTTCTACAACTTCCATGTGCAAACACCTACCTACACTGTTTTACCATGTCTGTGTAAGTAACCACACAAAAAATACCGTCACCCAAACCAATGCCAATTCAATAACGCAAAATACATATCAAAATGAACCAAGAATTTGCAAAACTAACTACGGTACCACCTCTCCCTGAAATTGAGAGTTGTATTTCTGTGTCATAAAATCCCAGCAATAACCTCTAATTTAACTTTGTTTTTAGAAGTAAATTATTTGGAACGTAGTAATTACATACTTTTCATTGATTATGCATCGTGATGATGCATTCAGAACGTAGCATTTAATTTTAGGGATATGTGTGCATATATTGGTGAGGAAGTCATTCTAGAATAAAACAACTTAATGAAAATAGATTGCATATTTTCATTAAGGCTGGGGCTGAGTATTTATAGATACCAGTTAACTAAGATTATCGGCAGACAATCCATGCTTTACTCATCTCTGAAGGCTTTGACCACCACTGAATAATGAAGTAATTTTATGTTCCAAGACGATGAGAGGTGATAGTCAAATTTCTTGAAGAAAATTAAACATACATCACTATTTTCTAAGTCTACATCCCAAAGCATAGATATATTAAGCAAAGTTTCTCCTTAGGCATTGAAAAGTGAAGGAAAACTTTGGAAATTACAGTTCTGGTCAAATTTTAGAATAATTCAGGTGTTTATAAAAGAGAGCTTAAAATTTATCTTCCATATGCTTCTGCTGGTTTCCAAATGAACTGAATTGATTAAACTGCCATTCATCATTTAGTCTGGTTAGTGCTTCATTAGGCACAGATAGGCACAATATATCTTAGTCAAATACTTATAAATGATATCAGGATCTCAGGCAAGAAAAACTTCAAGATTTCAGTCAGAAGCCATTTATTCAAGATGAGAAAAAACCCAATTGAATTTAGACTAAAGAAAAGAGGATCGGAGTTCTATTCTTGCAACCAGAAAACAGGCATTTGATTAGACCAGTGTATCTTTTGAGGGCATGTACTGCTCTCTACAGAGAAACTTCAGCTACCTGTTTAAACAGAAATGCTCTATAGGCAACAGGAAGATTTTGCTAAATTTTATATTGTTTCACATAATCTGTTTACAAAGTTTTCCACTTTCAGTGGGTCTGACACAAGTATGAGCCAAAAATCAAGCAAGAACTGCAAGCAACAGTACTGAAGAAAAATTTCCTGCTTGGAAGGAAGAATCCTATTCCATGTTTTGGACTCTTGTGTAACCTAGTACTCCATTTAGTCACAAGCTGAAATGAGAGTTTGAATGTGTACTGAATGAGTACTGGAGTTAAACAAACTACTAATACAAAAATCAAAAGATTATTAAAATCATTGAGGAGAGAAACATAAACAACCTTCAAGGTCTGAGGCTGGAGGACTGCTGTTCCCTTTGGCCCACTGGAAAATTAAGCTTATGCTTGGTTTCAAAGGTTATGGTGTTCAGCACATTGAAGAGTAACTCCATAGAGAGAGAAGATTAAATGAATACTAAAAAAAAAAAAAAGAAAATAATAATAATAAAAAAGTATGACATTGAACTGATAGGAAATATCCAGAAAGCCAAAACAGCACACAAAGGCTTCTAAGATGGCTGGATGGTATTTTAGATGTCTTTGTGGTATCAGTAGGCTCACCGCAAGTAGAAACTGAGTATATAATCGGATCCCTGAATCACAAACCGTAAGTGCACCAACATTGAACATGAAAAGAAATAAAGCCTCTACAAGGCCTTGAAATTTAGTCTTGTTTTTGTAGACCTCACAAACTATTGAACAGGTTAGATAGATTTTTGAGCAAAGCAAAAATTATTTTTGTGCCAGAAAAACTGGTTTGTAAGAAAAATTAAGAGAACGATGTCATTCTTGGCTACAAGAAAACACAAGGGACAGGGAGAACATGATGACTCTGTATTTAAAATTAAGCAAAATGAAGGACAGGGAAGAACTGATTAGGATTTTAATGGTTCCCAGAGCTGTAGGTAGACCCAAGATAGTATAACTAGAAATAGCAGAATGCTTTTAGGAAATAAAAATTTTAGGGTGTGTTAGAGAAATACACTTAACAATTGTGCTGTACCCCAGCCTCCCAATGGACTTGAAGCTACACAGTTACAGTCGTGTAAAACTAGACAAGCTGAAACACTTAAGAATATTCCTCAGAGAAAAGGCTTGCATTAACAGTAGGGTGGATAAGACGATCTCACAGATCACTCCCATCTCTAGTTTCTATGACGCAAAGATTACTTCTTGAAATATGAAATACAACAAATTAACTTGGCTTTAATGTGCATGCACCTCCAAGGGTGTTATTTATGTATAATTTGTGCACACTCAGCATACAATGCCATTTTCAGGCTGCGCTTAAGAAATAATTTCTGACAAAAGAACGTTAGCCTAACAGTTTTCAGTGTATTCAATTCAGATTTTCTTACTCTCTTTATAGGAATTCTGATTTTGAATAAATAAGCCAAAAGCTGTGACTTTGTTCAGAGATTTTTCCAATGGAACGGCACAGGATAACCTTCCAAAGTAAAAGTGACAGCCATTTAATGTTGAAATGGGTGGCTTACCCTCTGATGACAAAAAGCCTGACTAAACCTATTGATGTATTGATGAGACCATATGTGGCCATACCATCTAATATTGCTTTTCTATTGTCCTGCTTAATTTCCTGGGACTCTGGCTGTCACCATACAGCCTTAACACAGAGTGAGAGTTAATAGCACAGCTAAATGAGTTACTCTTGCATTTGAATTGACGTAGTAAATGAGCCTGTAAAAATGAAGTTGGATGCCTCAGGAAACTGCCTTTTTTTTTTTTTTCTGCACAGCTTTTATAATTCAAGAGGATATTGTTTTAAAATTAACTTGCTTACTGGTGGTTTGGTTTTCTACTTTTGGTTTAAGAATTCACATTCCTGTCTCTGCGTAACAAAGATCCTTATTGTGACAAGAAGAATCTCCAGCCTATCTGTACTTGAATACTGTAAAAAAAAAACCCCAAACCATAAAAGCTTTGGTGAGGCATAATCTATAAAAGATTATTAGGGTTGTTTCCTTCAGTTAATATTCCGATTTTTCTTGATGGATCCATAAAAGAGACTACAGACACACTCTGAAATGAGGAGTTGTTTTCAAACCAAATTTTAGTTTATACATAAATGAAGATTATAGAAAGCCAATATGCTTATTATATATGTTTTAAACTGTTGAACTTTCTGCCCTGAACAGATCTGCTTTCTAGCAGGCTCAGTGCAGGTGATAACATTCCGCATGTTCTTCATAGTGAAGACCTATGCTGGGTCTTCACATAAGGTTTCTATCTGGTCATGAATCCTGTTTTCAGTATGCAGGATTTGGCTTCAGAGGGAGAAGGCATTTTATGAAAACCCAGTAATTGCTTCCAGCAGTCCTCCTGGTGAGATTTCTGAAATTCAGTGCAGTAGAGTTTTCATACAAGTATCCCAAACTACATGCAGTTTGTACTGTTAAATATATCAGAATTAAAAACAAAACAAAACAATCCCCCCAAAAAAACCCCAACTACTTGGTCTTTGTCACCAGGAGGTAATACCAAAACGTCTTCCATAAAATCCACTAGTAATATGCAACATGTTGGAAGGGCACAGAGATTTTTATCTTGTCTTATTTATTCAGAAAAAAAGTCACGTTCCTATATGATCCCATTTATGAACAGAACTATGAAAACAAATTTTGGGGGAAAGGAATGATAAGTAAGGGACTTTTGTCTCCTTAATTGACCAAAATCTGATTTAATTCTACAGTGGCACACTGCTAGAATACCCGCAGATGCTGAACTTGGTTGGAATTTGTCTTTCATGACCACTCCACTCTGGTATGTAAGAAGTAATATACGATGGGAGATGCAGTCTGATCAAAGAACAGGGGCAACAAGGCAAACAGATTACAGTTCTCACATGAGAAGTAATGAGTGAAGCAAAATTTCCCTTCCATGATGACGAAGAGCAACATTAAGATTTCTGCAGAAAGCAGATGCAGTGAATGAAAAATAGTTTGCTTGACAGTGTGATAGTTCAAAGTATTTCTTTACAGCTAGTCTTGAAGCAATTCTTATTACAAGTGAATTGAGTGTTCATGTTCTTGCCTGTGTCACAGACTACCTAGAAATAAAAGCTCCAGAAATTTGTTTTGCGACCCAACCCTCTGTAGCAATGCTCACTTTCTATATTAAGAAGTATTATATTCATGAAGGATTGAAATGTATATGATCCCTTTTTGCAAGAATCTTTCTATTAGACTCACTTGTTCTGTAAAAGCAGAATGCAAAAAAAACCCTAAGAAAATAATCTTCAAACTTGAGCAACATTTTGCCATAAGATATTTTTCTGTTGAACGTATTCTTCCTGGTTTTCTTTTCTGGATCCAGATACCTTTACAAGGTACTTTCCTGACACACATGAAACATATTTCTAGCAGTGGGAAAGTGATAGTAAATCTGATGTTCCAAATGGAAAAAAGTAGTTTTTAGACAGGAATTGAAATGCCCTTCCAATAACTACAGACCAAGAAGGTTTCCTTGCACATAGTGTTTCTATGATTTTGACCCTATGAGAATTTTCCAATCAAAAGCTAATTCAGCTGATAAAACTTTTGAACAGCTCACTGACAACAAGAGAAGTTTAATTAACAATACCTTGATAGTTATCACAATATCCTCACCTTAATATCCTAATCCTACAGATTAGCTCTTCTTTGGAGTGGAAGTCATAATCATAAAGAACATCAAGGGCAAAAGAACTAATTTACCCTATGCTGTTTTCTCTCTCAGGCCCCAAGCAGTATTTCTTCAGGGTGTACTGGTAATCCTGCTCTCGGATTTCTCTCTCTGCAAACTGTTTAGAGCAGATACAGGATAAAGATGCCTTTGTAACGTCCCCTGTGTAAAAACATAATTTGGTGCACCTGTGTCTAAGACAAGATCCTTTTTTATTTAAGAAATATCTTAATTACTGTCAGAGGTATTCATTGGTCAACTACTCATAACAGCGTGCATAGAGTTACAGTGAGCACTCAAATCTGCACTCGGAGCAGGCTATGTGTGGAAAGTGGTGTGTTCCTGAAAAATACCATCTAATTTTCTAATAATAGGATAGAAAAACTCCGTATGAAGAGCTTTCCCCAAATTAAGATCAGATTTGAAATCATGCACATCAATCTAGATGTGACACAGTTAAATAACAGTGATTTAATAAGCAATTTCATAACATTTAACTGGCCTAGTTTTAAGTGATTTCTTCCGCAGCACTAACCATAGCTGATGTTAGTTAATAAAAGTGAATTTAAAATATATCACGGCCCATAACTTCTTAGGTTACCTGAACTGTGACTAAGAGTATATATTTTAAAAGCAAAACAACAGGATATGCAAAAAATGGCCAGCTGTTAGCAAACACAGTTTAAAGCCAGCTGCACTTCAAAATAAAACATCCCTAGTGATTTCTTGATGTAAGCAACCCAGATGTAGCAGTACATGCATTACCAGAATCAAAAAGGATTTAATAACCTGTTTAAATTGCTTCGTTTACTAATACTATATTCTTCCTGTAAGGAACAAATAGAATAGGTTCATTTGGGGATTTTTTCCCTATGTTTCTGTATTACCTATATATGGGTTTTAGTAATACATAAACCCTTTATGTATTGAAGCTTATTTTCCTTGCATTGACTTTCAAAGGACTGTAAAATTCAAGGATTAGGACAAGCTAAACCAGAGGCAATGCAAAGCCATTTTCCTAGCTACTAGTATGTGCTTATCAGGAGATAAAAAAAAAAAGGTATATCAAAGGTTATCACAACTCTTTGATGCAGTTGTGGGTAGTATAATACATTCACACAGTGCCGCTGTATCAAATGCTGTCAGCAGTAAATCACAAAGCCTGCCGTATTGATTTCCATCACCAGCCTGACACCACTAATGCGTGTACATCTTCATTAATATTATTTTATTGCCAGTGGCTATTTAGAAAAGAATGCAGGAGAATGTAACATCACATGTGGATCATTAGCTTTTAGTTACTATCCTAATGCCCTACACTGGCAAATGAAGTGTAAAAATAGCCTGCAGCCTCTGCCACCTGCTTCCTAGCCACTGTCCAGTGGTTAATATTTGGACTCTTTTTTCATGCAGCTGGCCTTCTACTCAGTAGGAGCCCCACCTTCTGTTCCTTGGGAACCACCATGAAATGTCATTTATCATGGCTATAGCAAAGGCCCTGTGTCTTTTTTTTTCCCCTAAATGGAAGAAACAGCTGTGCTTTCTACCTCTACATTATTTAAATATTTAGTAAAGTGGCTGCCTAGTTTTATCATCATGTAGTTCATCAACAAGGACACAGGAGAGCACACACTATCTGCCATAAGGACATAATGGCAGTAATTGCATAAAAATGCTAATGCTACAAACACACTTTTGATAACAAATTACCAAATTATCTTGGAATCTGATGGTAGGTGGGTTTCTCCCTGTCTCCCTTGCTCCCACTCTGGGAAGCCACTAAGTGGTTTTAACATAATTATGGCCCAGCTATGTACAACCGTTGTATGAACAAAGCCCCAAGCTTGCCCGTGCTCCTGCAGAGCTCACTGTTAGATGTGTCAAATAAGCACAAGTGACCTTAACATGCAACTACACCTCTCGCAATCAAACTGGAAGCGCTGTCTGAGATAACCCAGCAAACCATAGAACGAAAGACCTAAAGCTCTTCTATCACACACAATATACATTTGCTCTAATCTGATTTCTGGTGTGGCTGTAGCTGAGCCTCTACATAAATTCCTGCCATGTGAAAGAAACTGTATTACTAGGACTTTTTTCTAAGTTTTTTATAGTTCTCCGGTTTGTATAGGGCACCAAAATTTTTTAAGGGCTACAAATCTAGAACAAGAGCAGTATGACCTCATTTTTCTTTTAAAACAGAACTCATCACCTCTATCCCTGACCACCTGGATCCTTTTTAGACCTATACGAAATGCTTTGTAGAAGAGGACATCATTTATTGATATCATTGAAGATGTAATTACTGTGTTCTTCCCCAATAGTCTTGCATCATTTTTGTCAGGACACAAAATAATGACCTGGATTGCTAAAGTGTCATTTTGAGTCCTTCCTTGATCTTTCCTGCTGTCCATGTAATTTGAATATAAACATATGATTATGAAGGAAATGCTCAGTCTGCATTTATAGTAAGTTTAAAATACTTCTATTAACTGCATGGCTTAATTTGATCTCTATCACAGTAACACCACATACTTTGACTAGACTTTTTAACAGCTCTTTTACTAAAATCATTATTGGGAGGAATATTAAAAGATCTATTTCTGACAAGCTATTGAACTTCTGAGTGAACCACTTTTCTTTGTGGAAAAAGTTTCAGTGAGAATCAAAAATGTTTTAAAATCCTTTGTCCAGTTAAAAAAACCCAACCAAGCAACCAAAAAAAAAACCCCTTAATTTCAAAGCACAATAATTTTTTTAATTGGTAAATGTGGGGGGGGGGGGGGGAAGCCAATGTCTCTTTTGACTAAAAAAGCATTTTAGAGGACTTTTTGAGCAGTTTGCTCTATTAAAGCATTTAAAATTTTTCTTTAAATGTTTCCATAAATTCTCTCATCTCTTTGTACTTCACAAATTGAGACATGTATGTACGCGCGTACTCAAAGATGTGGGACTCTCCAGAACTGAACACATGTCAGAGTGTCAGAGGTGTGTCTTGGAAAAGAGGTGATTGCAAAACATCAGGAGCAGACGGGATGCAGAGATTTCATACAGTTTGTGAAGACCAGGTTGAACCTTATCTTTGGGAAAAGAGGACAGTTTTAGGACAGATGCGAAGCTGAGATGCAGGGGGAAATCCTTTTAGATCTGTGAAGTGGAGAATGGTTTGAAGAAAACCAGACAGCTGACACAGAAGATGCTGCCTTTGCCTCTCTGGTGCAGTTACAATATCACAACATTCCCATTTGGAGAAGTTTGTTCGCCCTCCCTCTCCTGCCTCTTGGTTCACCTACCCTTACAAGGGGTCAAGGAACTACAGCAGCCAGAGGCCCAGTTATATTAAACGTATTAGGTATCCTCGCATTTATACTCTGTAATCCCTTCAAATGAAACAATCCTGTAGCTTCTACCTCCTGCCCCCAGAAGTCAAGAATTAACTGCTACAGGGAAAAACTAGAGGTTTTCAGGAAAACATAGCTTTTCACCCCACATTCTCTGATCTCAGCTACAGGACTAAAGAAAACCTAGTCATGCTTAGTTCCCTTCCTCAGCAAAAAGATATTCCTGCTAGGTCATCAGTTTCAGTACCATGCTGCAAGATTACCCTGAAAAATATTATTCACCCACCGTATGAAAATATAAGGTCCTTTTAACTTTATCTTACAGTTACCTCTAGATGTTAACATAATCATAATTCTAAATTTAGGTTGCTTGTATTAAAGACAGATATTTCAGCAAACTACAAAATCATTATATTTTTCTGAAACTTGCTCAGTATATTTTTTTCTCAAATGAAACGGCTGTATAGATTTAAAAAGTCAAATACACATTCAAAAAAAATTAACCTCTTCCAGAGCATGAGACTTTCTTTGTAAGGAAAAATAATTTTTTTCCACATTTCTGTTTCTTGTATCAATATGCATTGCTTCTACTAACACCGTTGAAGCTCTTACTAATTACAGAATTTGTACAGATTACAGAGATCCTGTGATCTCAATATCTACAGGATAAATGAAGAACCTCCACTTTGATTTCTAACAGTCAAAAAAACAAACACTTTCTTTGTTCAACAGAGGACTGAATGATGTCATCAAAAGGGACCAAAGTGCTGTATAATGTACACATCAAACTGCCCTTTCAAACCTGCAGGTCTAAATAAAATCTGTAGGTTTGAAAGAAAACTATTCAGTGATGTGTCAGACACCAATTTACTGCTAACAAGTACAGTGGATTAAGAACTGAGGCTGTATCCTCACATCCAGAGAATCCTGGTTTTGTCCTTGCTACAGCTGGGCATGGTGGAGGTCTATTTTCTGCAAAACAAGTATCACATCATACCAAAGTACCACATTAAGACTACAAAAGTCAAGGAATGACTCAGTCTCTTGCAAAGCACCAATGGCTCTTCTAGCGATGTGTCAACAGCAGGTACCAGCTGCCAACCGATGGGGTGGCAGGAGGGGCTTCCTTTAGGGAGATACTGAGTGAACCACACAGATTACTAAACACAAGTTTTTTAACCTGTATCACTAATCTCGCTACATATTTGTTTTACACGTCTGAAAAAAAAATCAGAGGTAAAGCACCTACATAGAGTCTTGTGTAAGGTTTCTTTACTTACCACATGTCGAGGCAGGTGGAATACTCTGTTGATCCCAGAAGGACATCTGGAGGCCTGTACCATAGGGTTACTACTTCATTGGAATATGTATGGCTGGGAACTGATTTGGCTCTTGCAAGACCTGTGGGGTAAATACAAATAAATTAATGCAAACAAAACAAAGAAATAGTTTGCTGTATAGTTACAATCCTAAAAGGATATACGCGTACACATCACATAACATGACGGCATGTTGCAAGCATTTTTTAATTCTAGTACTGGAATAAGTTACTTAAAGAACATGGTAGCATCTATCATTTAGTACCTGGCTAAACAGAGCTGTGAATATTATGAAGGAATAATAAAATATGCTTTTCATAATGACAACCACTGGCCCAGGAGAGATGCAAAGATACATTGTGCTACACCTAAATGAAAGACAAGCAAACAAAGATTTTCGCTTCTATTAACTGCTCATCCTTAGGCATCGATACTCTTTCACTTCAATGTTATTTACAAAAAGGAAACAACAAGACAAACAGTGCCACAGACGAGACTTGTTTTTTTAGGGGAGCTTAAGGAAACCTCTGCAGTTTACACTGCAAACCCCAGCCTGCTTATTCAAGTTTATATCTGAAAACAGTAGACATACTTACACATTACCATTCAAATAAATATTAATATTGCAGTAATACATCAGAAAATGGTATGTGCAAAATTCTTCTCTCTCAACAAATGTATATCTGCAGTGCACCAAACTCAGAAGCAGAAATCATTTCAATGAAATCTGTGGCCTGCTAAACATATACTATTTACAATAATTGTCTTTTAAGCTTGTCAGTCATTTAAAATAATTCACATTACTACACAAACATAATCTATCTCATGTAAAATTGGAAAGATTTTAGCAGAGACCCTCATATGCTAAAAACAGCAGTAGAGAGCATACTTTCCTAATTGTTCCCCCACAGAAGCCTCTCTCCTCCAGGAAATGGAAAAAGATTTGCAGGGCTATGGTGACTGTTCCCATCAGAGGCCTGCAAACACCTTTTCCAAATAATCTGCTCCTAGTTACTGCCTTGAGACCATCCGCTCCCTCACTGGGAACACTGGACACACGCAAGCAATGGAAATCAGGAGAATGCACTGCTGGGTGTTTTTGTGTCTTCCTAAACAAAGAACTGCTAATTTTCCTTTCACAAAACAAATGAAATTACTAAAACAGAAGGTCATGTCTTACACCTTACAGAAACCACAAAGTGAAGTCATACACTCAGAAAGAAATATGCAACATGAGAATTCACATAAGAGTGCAGATGAGAGTCCTTTGCACCTTTATTGTTAATACACTGGAGAAGCTATTTAAGAACAGTTAATCTCAGTGAATATATCTCCATAGTAATGATGGCAAGTCTTGCCAGTAGACTGCATTATCAGCTGATTATAGCAATTAGCCCAGTGCAGGCGAATAATTTGACTTGTATGCCAGGATTTCTTCTAAAAAAAAATTACATTTAAAGTATGAATAACCATTTTTTTAGAAGTTTTCAGACCTCCATCTCTTTTATGTTTGTGCACCTGGCCACCAGCTTGACGAATAACTTGGCTCACACAGACAACTCAGGGTCAGCCAGGTATAGCCCCAAAGAGGCCAGAGGAGAGGTCACATCACACACTCTGCAGTGCCTCCACCTCCAGGTTAATATTTTTGCTTCTACGAGATCAGAAACCACCAAATGCTCTAACTGGTGAACAGTTCTGATTCCTAGCCCAGAGAAACATTAACAAGTCTGAGTTTCTGGGCACCTACATCCCAACATGACTAAATTGAAACAGTAGTCCCTGAATTTGTGGATATAGACCCACTATTAAGCTAAATAAAAATTATGAAAGGATTCGAGAAGTCTGGATGGTGAATGCCTCTATCCTTCTTTGCCTATCTGAGCCCCCTTTTAGTCTTCCCTGAGGATGACTGAATTTGGTTGCAAACAATTTCTTCCCTAATCTTCTACCTAGCTTTGACAGGAGAAAAGGCATAGGCAGGCAGGGAAAAGGCATTTTTAAGAAGCCAGCAACATCACGTGATTTGGGGAAAATGGTCAAAAAACTTTAGTGCTTATGGGGTGAAAAATGAACTTGTGTCTCCCTGACACAAAGCCTTTGATCCACACACTCAAGAAATCCCCCATATAGGGAGGAATGAGTACCCAATTTGCTGTACCAGAAATCATACTGCAAATAATACAATATCCATGCTTGCCTCCCAGTTTCTGCCACTTCACTGTCCAGGATGGAGCTTTGCAAGTGCTGTAGTCAGCCCAAGCATACCTCTCCTCCTCTTGTGCGACTGTTCAGCATGGACCCAGTCCTCCTATCCTGCTGGGACTGCTGCCCATCCTGTTTCCTCAGCCCACTGCTTCCAGATATCCTCCACCTCTAAATCCGTTCCAGGTTAACTAAAACCCATCTGATTTTCAAAGGATGGCCCTGTTGGGCTAATCCAAGCCTGTCGGACAATTACATGTTTTTCTTTAATCTGCTCTTCACTCCCAAAACACCATGAAAGCCTCATTTGAGGTTAGCTGCTACATCTGGTTTCTCAGTTATAAGAGGATCATTACTGGAACGGAGAAAGTTATAAACAAAACCTTGATTTGTAAAAGCAAGTTGAGGCCATACATTGGTATCAGACAGCATCACTGGGCTTAAGAGGTTTATGGGAACAGGCCATATGTTTTAAGTTGTAGCCAATTGGTTTCCTAGTTGGGCACATACACTACTTCGGAAACTAAATGTCCCAATGGAAAGCAAGAGTGAACAACTGAAGGAAATACAAAGGCTAAAATTTGGCAGAGGAAAATTTGGCACAGTCAATGGCTCCCCCTGTGCAGAACTGAAAAGACCTGAATTAGGCTAACGCCTCGGAGGAGCTGCTTTCTCTCAGCGAGGGAGCGAAGTTTGCTTTTTCTGAATAACGCTCTGCATAAAGAAGGCATTTGCAGTTCTGAATATTTTCACTTGAAGACTCAAAATTAAGGCAAACAACTCTCATCACACTTAAGGCATGAAAAAATATCCTCATGTTTCAGATATATTTACAGTTTAAAAAGAACACTATCAAAATACATATGTGAAACACTAACAAGATACTGCATTTCTTGTTTTGATGCTCCAGATGTAAATAGATGACAGTTACCAGGGTTTTTTTTCAGATATCTTTCTGCAAGAAAATTTGCTACATATTTTATATCCTTTTGCACATCCAAATATGCTTACTCATGCAAAATTTATTTAACCACATCCTTCAACTGAAAGAAAACTGAAGGGTAGGATTAATTAGCACAGCATGTTCGATCACTTTCTTTAAGGGTTCCCTGTCTGTTTCCATGGTTACACTACAGGAAGAGCGACAATCTCGTTTTAAAAAGACAGAGCTTATGGGGGATCATCAAAACTTCAAACCTTAATGGCCAGTGTGCATAAAAGCCAAAAGGTAAATGCAGAGATCACCAGGTGAGTACCCAATATTTACATATTGCTGCTTGAGCACTTTTCTGCCTGGGAAGGTGGAGGGAGGACCTCCTGACAAGCAGCAAAGTCCCCTCCGGTTCCTGTGTCTTCTGAAAGATAAAAGGTCAACACGTGTCCCGCTGTTGCAGCCTTATTTTGAGAGAAGGAAGCCAAGCACAAGGCCCAGTTATTAAAAGTCACATCGCGTCAGACCCACTGGGGAACTTGTGTGCAATTATGGGAAGAACAGCCACTGTTTAATGTTCTCCAGGCACTTAATTCTCTGGCCATTATTTATCCAAACTGAAAGAAGAAACTGTTCCGATGCATTACATACTGCAAGGCTTGCACAACAGCATCTACCTATGCTGTGACACAAACCACAACTCTTTTTTAACTCATTCATTAAACAACAGCTCAGGATACCCTGCAATGCCCTGTATTTAAAATACAGAGTGAATGATCTATGCCTATGTATGTATATGTCTTTAACACACAAAACCTCCTGCTGCCTCCTACTCTGAATTTAAAAAAAAAAAAAAAGTAAGAAGATATTTCCTTCCTTAGTAAATACAATTTTCTCTGCTTCGTCTGGCTTTATCTTTTATCTCAGACTCAGAGGTTGTATCTGATTTTACCTAGCATCAGTTATTGACAAAACACATTGCACTGATTTATCACTGTAATTTTTGAATTGTATTTGGCTTTTACAAGAGGCCGTAGCTATATCCAGACTCAAGATCTATTCAATACCCACACCTTTGGCTACACGAGCACAAATATTAATATTTGATATCTCTTTAGCTCCAGGATAGCTTTCTAGTCAAGTTCATATGACAATCAGGAAGCCTTTGTTCACAGCAAATATGATTCTGCAAATGATGAAAACCAGTCACGTCTGCAAAAACAAGGGCTTGCCAACCATGTGCACGGTTTCCCTTTCCATTATACCTTAAATGTGTTGAGCTGTTTACTGTTTTGATTTAGATATATCAAAAAGGGCTCTAGCAAGGCATACTGCAAAAAAAAAGGTCTTTTTGTTGCTGTTTTTCCATGATTCAGATTCTTTTCTTGCTTCCTTTTTTTAGCCTCCTGTTTTGTTTATTTTAACAATTATCTAGAGTTTGAGGTAAACAGCTTATAAAACCATAACTATGATTCAGTAACAATATTAAAATATTGTTAATGTATTCTATTGTAGATCATGAACGGTCAACTTCACTTAACCTATTTAGTCAGCTACTTGTTTTCCAACAGAAGCATATTTATTCAGTGAATACCTGAATGACAACAAAACAGAAGTAAAATGGATGGAAACATCGACACTGCTTCGATGAAGCAGTCAGCTCTGTAACCCAGAAGACAGTTCTCAGCAGCCAAAAGTGTCCTGCAGCCTTTAGGTCCCTCTGCTGTTTACCTCAATGCATCTGCCTCTAAAATGCAGCTTTACCAGAGCATCCGAGTTAAATTCCTTTCAAATAAGATAAATTACCTACGATATCCTATGTCTGAGTCCTAATATAGCCACTAGATTATGACAGTGCTGTTCATTTATAAAAGTTACTCACTATCAGGGAGAGCCTAACTAGGTTCCCAAATTAGTATTCCCAAAATGCACTTGAGCAATGACTGGTCTTCCAAACTGGAGTGCAGGAGTCAGTCTTCAAGAGACAGAGAACAATAATAAGTAAGGCAAAAGGCATGTGTGCCTCTCAGCCTGTCTGGTTTTTCCAGCTGTATCAGTTGTTCTAATAAAAGATTATTTTTCCCTGCAAATCTTATCTCATGTATGTCTTCAGACAATCACTTACATTAACACAGATGATAATTATTCTGGTCTATGAATGGGACTCAACTGTCAATTTGACAAACACAAGTTACAGAAAGGGGAGACGCAGAAATACTTTTTCTGCTACCAGGAAGAATGACTCTAGCCCTCGTGAAAAATGGTTTGGTTTGTTTGGTTTTTTTTCAGCAACTCCAGCATCATCTCTTTCGTCATCACAACTCTCCTCAGCCTCCTGAGTCACCCAAAGGATCATAGGCAGAAGAAGAGTGGGATATGAGAAAGAGCTCAGCTGTTGGTTGTATATTAAAAGATCCTTTTGATTAATTTGACTGAAAGCCATCCTAGCTATAAAGCTGTTTATTTCCCTGCTTTAAAATCCTTATAAAAAATTTCTGACACATTTTGAAAAAGCCCACTGATGCTGAACGTGTACCATGGCTGCCAAATTCATCATTGTCTCTTAGCAGAAATAAACACACTAAAAATTCGGTTCCAATCAAAAAGTGGTATGGAAGTGCAAAAGACATACACATTCCATTTTCGACATTGGGAAAATATATCTATTCCCATGGCCTTCTGGTTCAGCATGAATATGTTCAAACTGCCTCTGGTAGTCTGGAAGCAGAAAAATAACAGTGTGGGCAGCAAAAAAAAAAAAAAAAACCAAACCAAACATGCCCACAGTACCTTAACAGTTGACTGATTTAAATCTTGCTTTCCAGATTCTGGATTTTTACTTAATGATCCTTAGTTTGTTGTCTCACAAAAAATCTATATGAAGATGGTGCCCTGTACTCCAACAACGTCCCAGCATGAGCACACCATGTTGCTACTAAGGCTATAAGTGAAAATGTCAGAATTACTCATTCCACAGTGAAGTTACTAGGTTTGAAGCAAAGAGTTAACAATGGCTGAACAGATGGTTTTAAATTGGGAAGATCTGCAGAGCGCAGGGAGGAAGTTCTAGAAAGGACAAACAGGCAGAAAATAATTCTTCACTGAAAATGAGAGGCAATGCATCTCAGGATATTTTAATATTCCCTGAGAAAAGAGAGAAAACTTGGAAGCAGCTATGAATGAATGACCCCAATACTGGACAATGATTTGAGTTTAGAAGAGAATAATAATTATTAAAAAATTACATGTGTACTTTTAAGATATATGAGCAATGAACTTGCTGAAGACAAGAAAGGTAACAGACCACTTTCCTACAGTTTTCAGGTAGAAATGTTTCACTGTCATTAGGATTTCCCCCTAACAAATCAAAGGAATTCAGAAAAGAAAAAATAAAGCAATCCAGGGGAAAAGTGTTGTATGGAGACAAACTGAGAGCTATGGATGTCCAATTTGGTGAAGTATAACAGTCCATCAAGCACTGACCACAGAAGTTAACAACTTACTGCAGGCTATTGTGTATGAAGTTAACAATTTACCTTTATCCCTATCTGTACAACTAAAAGCAGGACTGCAAGAGCCATTTTCGGATGACTCCACCTGGGGTTCAAGTAAAAATGAACGAACCCTTATCAACTCGTACCTTGATAACTTATCAATTGATAGAACTACAGTAGGTACTTGACATACTGCATGAGACAGGCTAAATACATACCAGTAAAGAAATAAATATGCTTGCTCTGTGCTGTGCAAGATTTATCTTTTTTAGAAAATCATCATGTAGACAAACTGCCTCCCCCTTCCTTTGGGTGCTAAGAGGACTGAACACATAATAGATTCAAGCCCGTCGTATACAGGGCAGCAGTACCATTTAAATCCTTCCAGTTGAATGTTGTATTAAATCTGACAGCTGAAGAACTGTTAAGTGAGCACAATTTGGTGCTGCTGTAGTGATTCACAGTCATCCAAACAGAAACACAGAAGCTAAGTTTCACTGAGAGTTTTATACTCAAACATCTAATCCTAGTTGTTTACACTCAGGTAATTTTGTTTCTTAGCTGACCATACAACACTGGCAGTGACAAGGTAATGCCACAGCAAATGCATACCACTCTCTCCATCTATTAATGGGGTCCACAACTCAGTGCAGTTAATCTGTGGAGCGCTGGAACACTGATGAAAGGCAATGATGGTCACATGACCACTGGGATGTTACTCTACAGAGTGATTTATTCCAGTGGAATACTACAATTTTGCTGATCCATCATTTCCCATCTAGAGGTAAAATATCTGAAGAACTCTGATGAATAGAATACCTCAAGTCATGGTCAGCTACTAAAAGCCTAATCAAGTACCTGCACATTTATTTACAAAGAGATCAGATCCCAGGAACTGGTCTAGGATAGTTAATTTAACAAGAACAGGGCTACATGGAGAAGCAAGTATTTGAACAACATTAACATCTACAAACAGTACTTTTGAAAAGCAGATGTAACAAGTATTTTATTTATAAATCAGACAACACTGCCATTTGACATTACCCTGCCGGACTGGAATTTGTGAATTTGAAGAACTGTCACCACAAGGGTATTGAAACCATCAATTCTTACAGTACAAGGTCTGACTTACGTATAAACGGCACAATTCTGCAACTACCAGCCACCGACTCCTGGCCCCTATACTGCGCAGCCAATGCAATTAAGTTTGACGTGCCTGCTTTTCCAGCTAAGGTGTCACCCGAGCATACGTTTCTACGCTGCAGGACGCAGCTGCATTTGTTCTATTATCCAGCCTCGTCTTTTGAACCATGTGCCCTACCTGGCACAAATGGTTCTCTAGTGATCACAGAGTTTAATCCGGGCTGCTTCCAGCACCTGAGCCAGACTACTTATAGATAAGACAAATACTCAGCTGATTTTTGTCATTGCTACAATACGTTATACTCTGCAGCTTATGTATTTCCTTAGCAGGTAAAACACTGCCTTGGCTGTTCTGCCGAAGAACTCCAGTATGTTTTGCATGTGCTATCACATTAGTACATATGTTCACATACTAGGTAACACCCACAGCATCTAAAAACACATCTGTCTGCTCTGGCTTATGTCAGAGAAAAATGATCTGAAAACATCAGTAGAGCATGACATAGGCACTGGTGCAAAACTAACAAAACTAAAAAAAACCCCTCTCAATTATTTCAAAGCTTTTTGAAATACATCAAAGAACAAAATAACTATAGGAGACTTAAAGATTTCACTAAATTTTTAAACTATTGTCACTTTGCTTTCAAGTGTGAAACCAGTAGGAAAACCTGTGTAAGTACTGTTGCTTCTGTAAAGCAATATTATAAAGCAACATCTTACAACAGGAACCTCTGGAGTCTCAGATTCACCTGTTCAATTGAATTGCTCTTCAAAACTCATTTAATGTGTATGTCATCTTAAATTAGCTGGATCACAAATCTTAGAAGAAAAGTTTTATGTGAGAGACATTCCAATATGCTTAGGTCTAAATGATTATTTGACTTTGCATCAGTAATCAGGCATCTGTATTCCTGCAGAGCCACCTAATCAGTTCTTAATATAATTTTGTCACACAAAAAGAAGAAATGAAAACAGACAATTTCATTTTTAAAAAAGTTACATTAGAAGAGCATTAAGGCAGTGCCTTAACAGTATGACTCTGGAAATATGTACTAAAAGCAAATGTTCCTCATGTGGCATCTTTCTCTACAGTGATACTGAAACACTGAAATGCCACTGCCAGGACAGCAAAATTGGAGCTATATGACCAAATCTAGACTATTAGGTACAGATATAAGCCTAGTAAGTCAGTAGAATTGCAGAACCCTATATTGTAACTGAATAAAACAAGTGAAAATTTGTTAGCACTGAAACCAACCCATTCTTTTATCTTCTCTTTCCTTTAACTTAAGGACTATGGATGCACTTCTCCATGCAATACTTGATAAAAACTACTTGTAGTTTGCAAGCAAAGGATCCCTGATAGTGTTTTGGCCACAGACAAAATACTACTGTCATATTATTAGTACCTTTGAAACATTTCATGTTTTATTTAAACCATTCACTATTTCAAGTTTGCATGTATAGCAAAGTACAGGTGAGCACATCACATTTAGCATCACATCCTGCAACCTGTGTAGCAAAGCTGGTGGTAATCCTGAGTACTCTAAGACAGAATGAGCAAAAAATTGCCAAAGTTTCAAGAAGCTAACATTAGGCATTTGTGTTTATACATTTATTTGTTAACTGTTGATTGTTAATTGTTAGTACATTTCAGTGAACCACTGCCTTTTTTTCTTATTCCTTTTTTTTTATTTATCTGGTTTTTTCCTAAGGACTAGAGACGGTTCAAAGCTGAATCAAATTTCCAGCCTGCTTGAAAAGTCCATAAATTAACATCAGTGGTGACAGTATCAACATAAATAGTTTTTCCCTTCTAGTGCCTCATACTTGGTATCTGCTTTTACAATCAAATCAAACCACTGCAGTTAATATCTAACTTAAAGACCATTACAATGAAACATCCTTAAAAGCAAATATGGCCACAAGAGCGAATATAACTGAATGATGTTCAAGTGACTTAAAAATTGCTGCAATAAGAAGGATATGAGTATGTTCATGGCTCTAGGTGGGAATAAAAGACAGAACATCTGAAAAGTATCCTTCTTCCTTATTTCCAATGACCACAGAAAAAAAATGGTATAATATCTGATATATTATAAGCCATAAAAGCCAAAGGCAGGAAAAACTGAACTGACCTTGGAGGAGAGCTTGGGCACCTTTACCAAGGTGAAGATCTAACCAGCCATTCTCCCTACCATGTAACAGTAAAGCCATGCAGCAGCATTTCCTTCCAATGCAAGGTGGTTTTTCATGTTCCCACATCACCCAGATAAAAAGCTGCTGATTCGCAATCTCCCACTTTTAAGGTTGGTATCTTTGTGTCTTTCAACATTTCGCTTGACCTCTCAGTCTTATAGTTTGATTATTTGTAACATATATAAGGGTGGCTATGCGGAGTTAACATTTGTACAGCTCTTTGGAAACGTAAATCACTGGAGAAGTGTTAAGTATTACTAAGACAAGCACTGCCTGACCTCTTCTGGCTCTCATGAAGGCCAACTGCCACAGGGGAAATTCTCATCTTAATGCAGGTAGACCAGCAAGCATGATTTTCATTTATATCAGTACGAGTTGTGCAGATATAAATATATTAATATATCCAGCCCTGTGTCCTTCAGAAGGAATGAAAAAACCCTGCATAAATTATTCAAAATTACCTAGATAAAAAGTGACTATATTGCATAAGGTAAGGTTTTAAACTGTCTGGGGCAAAACAAATGATGTTATAAATTACAGAGCCATCACCTCTTTAAAATGCTATCTCAGTTATGGAATTATTTCATATCATGTTAAATGGCACATTTCTCTTAATGAGCTGCCAGTCTCTGTTCACGTTAATCTTTTTCTTTGCATATCAATATTTTTGTTCTGACTTATGAGGAATTCTTTCTTCTTTAATCCACACCGTTTTCTAGTTATCCTTTAACTTCCACATAGCTGATTATTTCCTGTGTAAAATAAATCTGCATAACTATTAATACATTAATGAAATTAAGATTATTTTAAAATTTGGCATAATTTTCTCACTATATAATACAGTATGTTCTCTTAAATAAGGAAACATTAAACAAAACCATAATCAGACCAAAAAAGCAAAGATAAAGAGTACTGTGGGATCAACCAGAATGGCTATATTAGAAAAATTTACCATGACCATAGCCATTGTTTTCCACCATAACTGCTGTATCAGAAACAGGCAAAGAAGCTTCAGAACAATGAAGTTTTAAAGAAAGTTTAATATTTTAAATACAGGGGCTTGTAGCCACAGTACTCAAAAGGCTAAGGCTATAAAAGACGCAAGACGTGTAGGAAAAGAAAATGTTCTCATATAAAACTGATAGAAGAACATGGTCACATGACTGAATAAGGCTTCTTTTCAATTGAAAAAGCCCTTGTCATTACTGCCCAGATTTTAAATACATTTACAGATTCATTTGGATGGTTGGATCTCTCTTGTATAGACAGCAGATCACAGTTGTCCATGGTTTTTGTACAATTACCACATAACAGCCTGGTTGACACCTACGTGGGGAATACAAGACAATGAAAAAAATCATGATGGTGGTAATAATGCAAGATCACAGTCAGCACTGAGCTACCTGCAGTACAGGTGACATTTAAAACCCTTGTTGCTCTTAAGTACAAAACACTGAAACAGAGTTTTCATCACAGTTGTTTTAATGGTGTCATAACAAACTTCCTTTATTGCCCTTAATGGATAATTAAGATGCTTTCTTCCTATTTAAAGGCTCAATATAACTCTAACTTGTAACAATGTGAAACTGGATTGAACCCTAAGTAATCTGAGATGTGTTTAACAGGGGACCCATCTAGTGAGTCACACCAACCTCCAGCTCCTTAATGGTTTAAAAAAACAATTTAAATTTAAAAAAAAGATTTCCTATCAGCCAATAATCCTACACAGTGCTTCTCAGTGGGAAGGGCTTAAGTTACAGCATCTACTTTAGTAATAGCTGAAAAGGCTGGTATATTTAAAGAATTTTAATTTCAACTGTTAAAAAGCAATCAGTGAAGACTGACATGGCCAAAAATTCAGTGTGTGGCTTGTGAAGTTAAAGTCTTAGTTGAACAAAACTGTATGTCACAGTTTTTGTGAAGTGCTGTCTCCAGACAGTAAACCTGTGTCAAATCTATTCTTTCCCCATAGGCTATCAAACCCAATTTCTATCCATAAGGTATTTTTCCTGCATCGATTCTCACGATGGCAATTTTTTATTTAGATTTACCTGATACCTCAATAAAACCATCAGATCTATGAAGCAAATTAGACTGAGGTCCACAATGGGAATGACAAACCAAATAGATATGAGAGGCAAGAAGCATCTGCAATGGCACTAGACCACAGCCTCCTACATCTTCACCTCTAAAACAATGCACAGAGGAATTCTTCAGCCCAAATGCCAGAAATCAAATCTACCCCTTTGCACTGCTGTCGCTTGAGATTTCCTGCCACCTACACATCTCCTCTCTGTCTCCACCGCAGATCTCTTCTGGGCAAGATGAGAGAAGGTCATGAGCACAGCACGTGAAGCCCTTGCTCCTGGGAGGGGAGGGGAAGGAGGCAGCTTTGGCTACTCCCTGACAGCAGCCAATTGTACTGTTAGAAATTGAGAAGGAACATCTGGGGGTGGACAGAAAGCCTGTCACCCTGGGAAAGCATATAACTAACACAGCAGCCTGCCATGGTCTCTGGGTCCACAGTACCCACAGCATTCGCAGCCTACAGCTTTAATCCTTCCTCCAGGAGAAAAGATTAGAAGGTCCCCTAGCTACCGATCAGCTCCGCTCCTGAGCTTTGGCCTCCCTTTCCCTGGATCTAGAAAGCAATGGGGATGGCAAGGGCTTTTTTCACTGACTCGGTAGTGTGTGTTTGAGGTTATGCCAGGACAAATGCACACAGTCAGTTCTGCTGCTCCAGGCCACCAGCCCAGCTGCCTCTGTGAACAGCATTATCAGCTTCTGCTCTCAATGGAAAACACTGTATTTACAGTTAATTACAGAAATAACTGTCTTTTATAAAGACCTGCAAGCTAACTCAAGTTTGAGCAGTTCAGGTTTCACTTTCCAGGTTCCCACTTCCTTTTTTTCAACTTACAACATTGTCACTGACGTCATCTTCATTTCTTGATATTTAATAAATATAGAGCCCTCAAAGAAGTCCATTACTGACCTTCCTGGGCGGGTACAAGAACAAATTCTTCAGATTTCAAAGGCTGTTATCAGAGGGGAACAGGCTGCACCCAGGGTAACAGCAACCTCCCGCAGGAATATGGGAAAGAAATGCCTTTTTCTTTCTCTGTTCAATGCAGACAGGGTGTTAGAGGGGTCTGTGGACCTACATTTGGGGTGAGCTGGTTCCCTTTATCCATAGCAGCCTCTGATAACAAAAATCCAGACAGCTTCTACCATTTCTACAGCCCTGACAAGGCTGGCTGTTGAGGCAGCAGGAGCCCGCTGTGGGTCGGCTGCCTCAGAAGCGACCCAGGCCACTCCTACAGCTCATCCCGAGTGCCAGGAGGCTGCTGTGCCACAGCCTGCTGTACCTCAAGCTCGCTTGAAGCTAAGAAGATCAAAGGTAGCCAGCCTACATAATTAGAGACGCTCTTGGAGGAGTTTTGCAAACAATGTCATCAAGCATCGCCAATAATATAAAGTACCAGCTCTTCAGGCACCGTGACAACTCCTTATACCAGCACCTTCAAGAACTGATACTCTGTGGAGCATTTACACAGAAAAACAGTGGTTATCCATGCAAGCAATCTTTTATGCACCCCAACATTTCATATGAATCTTATATGGTACATTATAAAGAAATTCCTTACAGGATTCTCACTGTGAAAAAAAACCTAATATTTTTTTCAAGTTGTCAACATAGCTTTAATCATTTTAACAGTAAACTATATAGCAATAGTCTTGTCCCTCATGACATATCCCCGACATGTTCCCCACAGAAAAATCTATACGGAAATTCATGGAAACATCCTCTTTAATACTCAGCTGCAGTTTTAAACTGCAACTCCATTGAGTATAATTCTCTTTATTACAAACCCCAAGCCTCTTCGCTTGATCTATTATTAATCATCCTACGTATCTGGAAGGATGCATGGTTCAATCACACTTGATTCTTTCTTTTACTACATCACAGGGCTTTATATTAACAAAACTCTGAAAGCTTAAGGCAGGACTTCCACCACAATGCAGACCTCCTGCAGCTCCTTACTCATCCAAGGAGATCCCAAAGACAACAAAAAGCTGACAGGAAAAGCTTCACGGTCTGTGTTATTTGGGAGAGTAAAGCAAAGCCATTTCCATGAAGATTCTTATGCTGATTTTCTCTCCAAAGCCTACTCCCACAAAGAGCAACTCTCTGACTGCAGGAACAAGCACTAAAGCACTAAGCTCCTGATGCTCTTTCTCACTCACCTTGCAACACTAGAATTTGCTGTGGTGTTACCGCAGTTTGAAGAATTTTTTAAAGGACCAAAACTAACAAAAATCAGGGCAGAGAACAAGAGGGAAGGGGAAATGTCTATTCAAGTCTTAATAACAACAACAACAATAATAATAATATAAATCAGCAAGTTTTCCTATCCTTGCAAATTATAGTCAAGCTAACAATACCTTCTAGACATATTGTTTCATACTTTGAAATCATATTTTGCACTTCTGCCTCCCAGGTACCTGCATAGTCATAGTCATATACTGTGTCTTGGAGCCATGGTATAATGAGAAGGTCAGCGTACATACTAAAAAGAATGAAGATGTGACTATTAGAAGATTAGAAGATGTGACTATACCAGAGGTCCTTGCACTTACAATAACTGCACAATCCAAAATAGAGACCAAACAAGTCTTCAAACTTCTCATCCACCGACTTTGTGCAGTTCACTTCTATTGCAGGCCTAGCAGAAAAGGCGAATGGGAAAGGTGGCTGCAAGGAAGTTTCACAAACAAGCAATCCCCTGAAATACAATCCCCAGCAGCAGGTTGATCAGCTCACAGATATAGCAGGACAAGGGCCTACTAGCAATCTGGCCAGTTTCTCTCTCAGCCTCAGAAGCGCTACCGCTGCCTCACATGCTAGTCAAGTTTAAATGTCTTGTTCCCTACACCTGTGCTCTGAGGATTTTCTCAATGCATTGAAAGGTGATGACCTACCCTCAAAAGCTATGTAAGTGCTTTATCCAAAAATTTCTAATAACAAGTATAACTACATATTTTTCAACCCAGAAGGCAGAAAACTATTCTAACTAAAGGATATGTAAGAGTAACCATACTATGATCAGATTAAAGGTCCATATTGTCCCTGGAAGAATCACAATACTAGGCTGTTAGTGGATCTTTTGAGACAGAGTTAAGAAACAAGGCACAAAAAGAGTAAATCCTTCCTGAAAAGTCCCACACAGAAGGTGGGACCCACCTCCTACTTGATTATTATCAGCTATTTAGGGACTTTGTGCTGGAGTTTATTAAGTATGATAATCTGGATGCAAACATAACTGATTAGCCAACATTGATTTATATCAGCATACACAATAGCTAAATGCCAATACCCAATCACTAAAAAACAAAACGAAACAAAGAAAGCATGATATATACTGAGCCACAGAACCACACAAGAATTCGCCTAGACCAACCTGCCAGATTGCTCAAGTCTTCATCCAGTCAGTGAAGCAAGTGGAGACTTCACCACCACTCTGGGCTGGCTCCAAAGTACTCCCTCACGCTCTTCCAGCATCCTACCTTTGCCTCCTTCACACCCTATTGTTGCCCACCTCCTCCTTCACCTCAACACATTTTCCTCCCATATGCCTTAATCTCCTCACAGAGCTTCTGTTCCTACCATCTAAACCCTTCCAACACCCCAGACCCTTCTCCCTGTGGCCACTTAGAAGCACCCTCATGCAGAGTCAAAGATAATATGCCTAGCAGAGCTTGTCTGTTCTTCTGGTGTTTTCATCTACATTTGCTTCTATAGCCTTTGGTGTGTATTTCTTTGAGGTTCAAAGTGACATTTTGAAAATAAGGGATCACTGAAATGACATATGGCACTGGTTATACTACGTTCAATATGAATATAAACCACATATTTGCTTAGATTACTAATGACCTGATTGCAACTAACTCTTAAAAAAAAATATTCTTAGTGTTCAATATTCATGTTCCTAGCCACTGCTGTACAGCCTTTTGACACTGTTTAGAGTTAAGATCAATGCATTTATTCTAGAAACATACCTTGCTTTTAAAACTGTGTAATGACTTCCCTGAACAAAGGCTCAAAGATTTTCTTTTTTTAAGTCAGTACACATCCAAGGCCAAATAGATGCATCTGTATACAGTGCAAAGAGAAGTTAAAGTGAAGAAATTATTCGCCAAAGGCTAAGGAACAGCTATGGAGCCGAGTCTGCGTGGTAACTAGCATTAAGCACAAGGCTCTATTCATTTAAATTTGTAATTGCTTATGGTGTTACTCATTAAAGGTTTATAATGCTTTATTTCTACTCAAGACAGACATATGTGCAGGGGAAAATAAACAAACCCGCAGACAGCCACAAGATCCACACCACAAGATCAAAAATAATTCTTGCTCTTCATTTCATACGGAGAATTCCTAATATACTTTAATTTCCTCTGGAATTTTAATTAAATTGAAAAAAAGAATGCAGGAATGGAGTTCAAGGACTATTTTTCATAGCAACAATTATTCAAGGTGTAGTTTCCCCTATTATATCTTCTCAAGAATGCCATTTTTTATACCTCATCCATTTTTAATTTGATAAAGCCTCTATGTTCTCTTCTCCCTTTTCATTTGACTGCTGAGTATTCTCATAAATGTTCATTTCCTAGCAGCTATAGCACAATGAACAGAAAAGCAAACCACCGTTCATCTGAACAAAAGACACTCCCACACAGTGGAGTATCTATGTCTGGGAGCCCTGCTATAGAAAAACACATGCCCACAGTTATTCAAAGATTCCACTTCAGCCACAGTGTAATGCACTGGCAGGCATGAATAGCCTTTCTTTTACCTTGTTTATTCAAGAACTATGATCCACTACAGCCTGCTTTTAAGTATTTGATATTCTACACTGAGGAGATTAAATAAGCCCGACGCCAAATGAAAAACTTCAGCCATGCTGTTGATTTTTTGTAAACTTATGAAACCAAAATCTGAAGGTCTTGTCCTTAGAGACTAAAAGGCCTTTGCTTTAGGCTTTTATATTTACTGTGCTAGCAAAGTAAATCCTATCTCTGACAGAAACTGATTTCTTGATAGGTTCTCTCCTGCCTTGAGTGCATTTGAAAGCAAAACACCCACCTCTTTAATTTCCACACTGCTCCTCATGTAATTAATCAAATATGCAATCTAAACCGACTTCCTTTCCAAGCACGTTATTGCAAATTAGTCATTCGTGGGAGAAAAAGATAAAGAGAAACAGGACTTTACATCTTGTTTAAGAAGAGTCTTTCATACTGGGAAAGTGAAAAATGGGCTATAATAATACAATGTTTAAATAAGAAAATAGGCACAGGGGTGCACACATGGGTGCGCTCTCATTTCTCATGCCTCCAGTGAAAGAGGTCATGACCCTTCAGACTTTAACCTCATCACTTCTAATTTTTCATCTTGGTTCTCAGAAGAGAAATTTAACCCATCTGGTTTTCAATTTTACGAGGTCATGAGCCATGAAAGAAAATCTAGCTTTTAAAAAAAAATGGAGATATATTATCTTCTCTCAGTGTATAAGAGTAGATTATGCAGATGTTTCTGTTAGGTCAGGACAAACTTACAAGAGAAAAAAAAAATCCTCTCCACAATACTATGCATTCCTATGTCTACTACTGGGTATTTCTTTTTGGTTGTACTTATGCATCTCTAGTCTCTCTCTCAAAATCTTACACAATGGTCAACCTTAAGTTCCCACCAATACAAAGCTGGGAAAATCCTGCCTTTGATGTCATCACTAGGATATTTAGCCTAGTGCTGCAATGAGGCAATAATTTAATCAGAAATGATGGTTACATTTCCTACTACAGCAGGGTGAAAACAAACATCCCACCCTTTCCTCTGCTCTATGGCAATATCAGGCAATACAGCCAGGGAGAGGTCAACCTGTGTCTGAGCTGGACATTTCATTGACTGATTCACACGTCCAGCAAGGCATTTAACAGTGCTGGTGAAAGGTGGCGTTTTTTGTTTTCTTAAAAACACAGCTGAAAAGTTTACAGCCTCCCTCTCCCCAGCCACAAAATCCATAGAGCTTCAGCAACAGCCTCCCCCCTGCAAAACCCCCACACCATATGAAACATTTGTAAGATCATCTACAGAGTTTTCAGTATCCACCAAAGCTAGAGCACCATCATCACAACCTCTTGAAGGACTTATAATATGGGGATACTTGGAAGTCAGGTAAGTTCATAGTTTTTTATGCATAGAAACAATAGAACAGAACTAGTCATCTCAAATAGCACAGCACCTTCAACAGAGGACTAGCTCATATTTCACTAGAAAAACACTTAATGATTCACCTGTTTCATGTATTTAAGAGATGAAATCTTATAGTAAAATGCAACGTGTGGGAATGCTTTTTTTAAGCATACCTTTAAGACACTTCTGGCATCTTCCAAGTTTTAAAAAACAGCAACAGAAAATGATATGTAAAACCAGATAATAATTGTTTCTAATACTATTTCTCTAATTGCCTTACAATCCAAAGGCCAATCAAGTTCTTGTGGACTGTGTCCACCCGAAGTCCTATTCCCTTCTCCAACACAGCAAATACACACTGAGCTGTTAATTGCAGCAACACTAATTAAAAGACAAAAAAACATGACTACATTAACAGTGAAATTGCCAATTAGCACATTACTCCCTCGCTACTGCTGCTGCATGAAATGTGAAGCCCTATGTGGATAGCAGTCATAAAAATAAAAGTAATTTTAAAAAAGCCGATAGGTCACATTTTCATAGAATCCTAGAATGTCCCGAGTTGGAAGGGACCCGCAAGGATCACACCATGTGTCTGAGGGCATTGTCCAAATGCTTTCTGAATATTGTCAGGCTTGGCACCGTGACTGCCTCCCTGGAGAGCCTGTTCCAGTGCTCCACCACCCTCTGGGTGAAGAACCTTCTCCTAATATCCAACCTAAACCTCCCCTGGCACATCTTCCTGCCATTCTCTCGGGTCCTACCATTGGTCACAATCAGCGCCTGCCCCTCCTCCTCTCCTTGTGAGGAAGCTGTAGACTGCGATGAGGTCTCCCCTCAGTCTCCTCTTCTCCAGGCTGAACAAACCAAGTGACTTAAGCCGCTCCTCATACGGTTTCCCCTCTAAACCCTTCACCAACTTCATGGCCCTCCTCTGGACACTCTCTAGTAGCTTTATATCCTTAATATACCATGGCGCCCAAAACTGCACACAGTACTTGAGGTGAGGCCGCACCAGTGCAGAATAGAGGGGGACAATCACCTCCCTCGACCAGCTAGCCATACAGTGCTTGATGCACCCCAGGGCACGGGTGGCCCTCTTGGCTGCCAGGGCACACTGTTGGCTCATGTTCAACTTGCCATCGACCAGAACCCCCAGGTCCCTCTCTGCGGAGCTGCTCTCCAGCCTCTCATTCCCCAGTCCGTAAGTACATCCTGGGTTGCCATGCCCCAAGTGCAAAATCCGGCGCTTGCCCTTCTTAAACTTCATATGGTTGGTGATTGCCCAGCTCTCTAATTTGTCTAGATGTCTCTGCAGGGCCTCTCTGCCCTCGAGAGTGTCAACAGCTCCTCCCAGTTTTGTGTCATCATTTTGGCTTACTCCAGAAATTCTGCTGGAATCAGTAGCTGAGAAGCTGACCTACAGGAAAGAAAGAAATTCCTACAACATTTTGTAAAAACCACTAAAGAAAAATATTGCCATTTTCCACATCTGCATTCACAATGGCTTTCAGAGGAAAGAGTACTTGCCCCAGTGTAGCCACTAGAAAGTATTAAAAAAAAAACAAAACTAAAAAAAGGCAAAAGGCTAACATTTCAGTGGACAATTTCCCCTGATTTTACTCTCCACACAAGGCTTCCCCATAAGGGACTAATGGATACTGAAAGCAGTCCAGGTGATCCAAGTTTCCTTTTTTCTTTAGAAGGAATATTTAGTCTTGTGTCCTTCAGTCTCTTTCAATGACCATTTTATGAAAGTTATGAAAACATATTTTATGAAAGTCCACAACCCTAGAGCTGCTTCCATAAAGTGACTGCGCTCTTCATATAGTCTGTATTTCCTCAGGTATCTCTCTATTTTTTTTTCTTTTCTTTTTAAAGGTGTTGAATTCTAATTCAGAGGTCTCATGGTAAATAAAATTGAAATACTTTCATCATTATCTTCCTTGTGAGAGCTGGAGTATATATTTGTTTTTCACTTGCTCCCTTTTAATCAAGCATTTTGTTGACCATAATCAATTTCTTCACTCAGGTGAAAAATGTGCAATTATCTACAATGAAGAAGGTGTGTCTAAGGAATAGGGTGGGGGGGAAGAGAAATCAATGGAACCATCTGTCTGACATTCCTACAACATTATAAGAGACTTGTAATTAACTGCTTGCCTACCAAAGTCTGCCAGCTTTAACTCCCCCGTGTCACTGATCAGAAGATTCTGTGGTTTCAGGTCCCTGTGCAAAATGTAACGCTGGTGGATGTAAGACAGTCCTCGCAGCAACTGAAATAAAAATAACTGAAAAAGAGGGGGACAAAAAATGACCTCTGTTAATATTTTGCATATAACCACAGGTGATTTCTTCACAATATGCAGGGTGCTTGCATATTGTGGTAACATTGTGTCAGAATTCCTCCCAAACTGGTGTAATTCCCACCCAAATTTAACACAATGAAATTTCCATCTAAAAAATATGTACTTTGCAAGGACTAACCCCAGCCTCCAAGCCCTATTACATCATAGATTCTGTTTGCCTGCTTTAAAAAGAACAAGAGCAATACAACCATGTGCAGAAGGCTCAATTTCTACCAAATTATAATTATACTCCATTTACCCATATGGCCTTAGAGATTAGGTGGTAGCCTGAAGACAGATGTGTATCTTCACTAATTATAGGAAACAACAGTACAGGGTGGATAGGGATGGAGAGATAAGGCTGGGGGATGGGACACTGGAGCTAAAACAAAGAAGAAATTAATAGTACAACAATAATGGCTGGGTACCCAAGGAAATCTGCAAGTATGATAGGTTTTCTCCTTCAAACTTTTTTTTAATGGGAGTTGCTTATGTATGTTTCATTAGGAAATAATAATTCTCACCGAACCTAAAGATGACTTTTGAAACCTACTTATAATAGTCTTTAAGGTAAATTTAGATAGGAACCTAACTCATCCCCCATGTTTCTTTTAACCCTTCACTGAACTCTACAAATGCTTTCCCTAGAGCTAAGCATTGATATTGTGTATTTTGTAATTCATAATTACGAACAAAGATCTCGATGATGGAGATCTTTTGTCCTCCCCTTCTCATCTCCTCTCTCATCATTCTTCTGCATTCTTATTGGCACCTGCTTTGAAAGTCTGTAAGTGTTTTCCTCATGGATTTTGTTAATACAAAGGGTGAAATATCATTTCCCAGGAGTTTTCTCTGCGGTTTTGAAAGATCTCTAATACACAGACCCTTCCTATTGCCTGAAATATTTTAAGAAATACTAGTTTCCAAATGGGAACACAACAAGCCTTTGCAAAGCCAAACACAGAGGATTCAAGAGTGGATATGGACCTCGTGCCTCACAGCTCAGCGGCCGGTGAAACGTGCTCTTTCAGAAGATGTGGAAACCACACCAAAGATTTGGGAAAAGTCAACCAGGCACATGAGAATTTCTAATTAACTTGCAACACAAGCATCCTATTTAGTGACTGCTGAAGTGAGGAGACATTATAAAAAGGGTTACAAAATCTGATTATAGGAGAGAATAAAGGCTGACATGAAAGAAACAGAAATGTCATGTTACTGAAGTTGAAATGAATTTAATTGCATTTCATTTTTTCCCCCCGAGTGCAGACACAATACATTGTATGTTTAGCTATTTAGCCAGGGCACAAAGAGCCATATCAATCACCTTCTTGCCAGGGCTGGGTCTAACAATGTGCTAAGGAAACTGAAGAGCAAAATACAAAAACAAAAGAAAGAATAGCAGGAAAGTCATAAGTAACATGCACATTCCTTTTTGAATTGTGGTTAAAATGGAACTCATGGTACACAAAAACTATTTTAATAAGGGCAGGAAGCAGAAACAGCTTTCATTAAAGCCTTAAAATATAAATTAAATTCTATTAAATTACTTCAAAATAATATTTTTTTTTTAATAAAAAGATAGGGAAAATATCCAGTTTGCTAGGCTAAAGCAACGGTATTTAACTTCAAACATTATTTTTAAATATGCAAAGAAATTTCAATTATCATGTTATCTTACAGCACTGTAATCTTTATAACTAAAAAATGTATTTATTAATGTGGGCATTCGTTTGGCTTTAATGCAAAGAGTCAAGTGATTTGACACAACGTGCTAAGAAAAAAACCCAACAATTTCACAGTTAAACAGAATAAATGTCTACTCTTGAGGACAGCTTTGAAATATAGTTTTATTCCAAACTTGTAGACATGTTGTACTCATCAAGTACTTCCACAGGGGTCAATTAATTCACTCACATACACTGTATCAATTGCTTCCTCCTTGGAGGAATATCATGAAAGAGAAGGGGGAAAAAAATGTCCCTGAATTCATTACAGGGTAAACTCAGCCATTTTTTTCCTCTTCACCTTTGTTTTTATTTGGTAATACTAAATGTGAAAAAATTTAAGTGAAAACACAAGCCTAACGCCTGGCAGTAGAGCATTCTGCAAACTACAGGGCCTTTGGGATTGCTTGGGAAGAGAGAACAATTAAAGAGGCCCTCCATTCCCAATAGTTCCCCACTCCACAAAAAGACAAGACGAATTGGAAATAACCGTTTCTGATGCCTCAGGAAACACTTCTGCCTTCTCACAGTCAAGTTCCCTCCCCTGTCTTTGAGGAAAGCCCTCTCCAAGAAACCCGTTCCCCTTTAAGACTATCTGCATTATCTTCACGAGGACGGAAATGAATGCTAGATGGGGTACCATCACCTCTTCCCTATATACCCGATCTGAAATCAGCATACCACCCATCATGGTCATACTTTGATCTTACATGCTCCTTCCTCCACCTTACTTAATTCTGGTCACTATAAAGCCTCAGCCTGGGGCATCTGCGGGGCGTTTTGAACAAGCAACGGAACTGCCATTTCTCCAAGGCCACGGGATGGCAGCCCTGCAGACCAGAGGGCAAGTGAAAAGGAGTCAATGGCAAATTCCCTATGCATTTCAATGGATTGGATGTGAGGGTAGAAATGATACAGATTCATGGTTCTTGAGCTTTTTTGTTAGTAATTTTAATTTTTGTATGGTCATACACAAGGCTGTATAAGTGTCAAATAACCTGTAATAAACAAATTAGGACATCACTCGTACAGTTTGTAGCTTATTAGTAAGAACAGAGATTTTGGTGATAAAATGAAAGACTCACAAAATGACAAGGGTCATTGTGATGAGAGTTCGAAAAGACAGAAAACAGGAATGAGATTTGTTTCTAGAAGTCAGGTTTTCATCAAGGCTTAACATTAGGAGGTTCGACACTTTACATTCAGACCAAAAAAAAGTTTAATAACTGTGGTTCAGGCCTTGCTTATTTATTATAGCCATTAAAAAAATACCTTTTCTTCCCTAACAGTTATGCAGCTCTCACTTTACTAAGCAACATATTTTAATGAAGAATTTCCATTGTCAGTGAGAAAAATGCATGCAGGTCAAAGCTAATTTGGGGTTTATGGACTGTGATATTAAAAGAATATTAGCAGTTCTTAAAACTTACAAAAGAAAGCCCTCAACTCCACAAAAAGATTAGCACCTACATAATCCTTCAACTATAAGGCCTGGATAGCTACTTCAGCTACATGCAACATTTGACCAAATGCCTGTTTAAACCAATTACATTTTCTGAGAGACCTGCCAGCTGCCTGAATGAACAGCCCTGCTTTCATGACATTTTTCATGAGCCTGGGTGAGTGTACAACCTAGACCATTACATGCACACATCTAAGCTGCAAGATGGCTCATGTGCAGCAGAATGCTTTACTATCTTGGCCTCTGAATGTCACAGAGGATCTTGAGCTCTTCTCATCCAAATGAACTCATAAGCTAAACACTGACACAGGCCATCCAAAACACATCTAATGGGTGGCACCGATGGGAGTTAACACTTTCTAACTTAGGTTCAGAAAGCTTTGACGAGTCTAATGATAAAGGGGGATGCTCATGCACAGGTGATCTGTGTAGAAGTGCTCAGATGACTCCACATAGTTGCTCTCCATTCCCAGAGATGACAAGAGTTTCTGGCAAAGGATACTGGGGTAAGTGAAAAACAGAAAGAAATTCACAGCATGCCCAGAGAGATTCTCCAGGAAATGTACCATTTCTACAGAGTGTCTGCTGAGGCGTGAAGGACCCCAATGACAAGAAGGATGCTGCTCAAGAGAACAGACTAATGATGCCTGTGGGGAGCTTTTTTAAGTCAAGAACTGTCTTCCCCTGATGGCACAGAGGGATTTCTGAATGATTTCCTGCATTTGAGCTCCCTTACCACACGTTGTATTGTGGGAATAAAGGACCTGGCCCTAGATACAGAAGTAGAAAGCTATATGGAACCTTTTAGTCTATAGAAGATGCACAAAACTCTTGGCTCTGCTCTCTCTGCAGCAAGAGACTGTAAATGGAGCTGAGCTAACCTGGGCCAGGAGTTCACATCAGTTCAGAAGCAAGCTGAAAGCAAGACTGGATTAATGTGCTGGTCCTTTAGCAAGCTCATATTGCTGTATTAGCATAGTTACTTTCGAAAAGTAATACATGATACTGCACAATCTTTATTATCACTCATCACTGATAACACAAATGCTCCTGCTTGCTGTATGTATCAAAGCACACCAGCTGGGTATCACGTAATCATCAGAATTCCCTTGTGTGTATTCAGCATCAATCGATATCACATCCAGTCTTAATAGGCCATCAAATCTAAAAATACCAGTAAAAGAAACCCAACCCAGGACACCTCACCTCACGCTTGCAACCAGTGTACTTCTCCCTATCATCCAGAGGATATTACAGGCTTCTGTGAATTACTGGCTATTTACAAAGGCAAAAGGAGGTAATAAATCCCCACAATACTATCTCACACAGCCTTGGAAATAAGCACATCCAAACACAATGCTCAGTTACGTTTGGGTTTACTAGATTGGGAGTTTTAGACCTACTTGTTTTAAACCATTAACATAAGAAAAAACTACCTGGTAATATATATTATCACAGAAGCAATAAGAAATGTCTCTGCAAGACTTCTGCTAGCATGTCAAAAGCTCATCAAGGACAACCTTTTTTATCACTGTCGGTCTGCTATTCTTTTCCCTCCTCCCAGCCAGGATAATGCCACAAGATAAAATCCAGCTTTTCACTTCTAACAATGTCCTGGGGAAATACTTTTTAGGTCAAAGCCTTGTAGACTCTCTTGCTTAAATTGTCAGAAGAAGAAGTTCCAGGAACAAAGTGTTGACTTAAGATGAATTTGCATCCCCAGGAATAAAGGATCGTATCTGAATAAAAAATTGTTAGCCATTTGAATCAGTGTGATTTTCATGACTATAATAAGCTTTATCTCAATAAAAGGTTCTCCTGTCTGACCTCCATGGAACCAATTGAGTTCTCCCCAAAAGAATTTTAAACTAATTCTTGCCAAAACACATTTATAAAGGCTTCTAACTTGCTCCTGCATTCCTTACACGAGAGTCTTACCAAAGACTTCACACAGAAATGCATACAATACAGTCACTGGGAATGCGCATCCTATCATTACTTTAAAAAAAGACACGAAAACTACAGATTTTTCCACTTATTGGCAGCAGAACTGCAAAGGAAAGAGATTGGAAAGTGTTAATTTGCTAACTTCTATTCTATTTGATGTTCTTTTAATCATTTTTTGTCCCCTCTGGGTACTACTACAGTCATTTGCAATAAGGAAGGTGTGCTTAATTAACTGAGTATAAAGACACTCCCTTATGATCAGTTATAGTTGTCTGCTAATTTTCAATAAGTAGAAGACTCTTTCAGATTTTTTCTTCTGAATGGCAAAAGTAAAAATAAATTCAATTAAATTAAATCTCCTTTTCTACCTTTCACCAATTTTCTCCCATGCTGAACTAGGTCAGGGTGGCAATTGGTGCCTTACCAATTTTAAAGACACTGCAAAAAGTGTTTTCTTCATCCCTACAAGATCTTCATACTTTTTGCTGTATGTGAACCATGCAGATCATACAGACAATAAATTACACGTGCATACACTCCTTTCAGTTTGGAGTTTGCACATATTTCTTGCTGCAGTAAATACAAAAGTGACATTCTTTGAGCATGAATTTTTATACACTGATAAAGATTCTGCATTTACTGTTCACAGTTGTGCATATTATCAAATCATTACTTTAAGTGACAAGACTGACATGAAGTAGAGTGAAATGCTGATGCCATATTTAATGTCTGATAACTAAAAAGTCTAATTTAAATAATCAATTCTCAATGCCATGTGTAAAAGACAACCTTAATTTGGCATAACATTATTCTGTCTGCTGTACACCTGCTTGTTCGCTGAATGAGGAATGAAAAATAGCAACTTATCAAACATGTTAAACAGCATCGCTTCCTACTTAGCATATCTGTTGAAATATATTTTTAATTCAACTCTACATCAGCAGCACCACTAATTTCAGTGAGTAGGAGAGAGATTTCAAAAGCATGACATTCGTTTGATTTGCTTCCAGTAATGACCAATAAAACTAAAAGGACCACCACAACATGTATTCATCACCTCAGAGTAAAAGAGTGTTTTCTCTAAAGTCCAGTGAGTCAATATGATAGGTGAAACAAGACATGAAAATTCATCATAGCTGGATGTATTATCATGGTTTAATTGCCCAATTTCGTGTATACCTAAGTCTATGGCAGTCATCCTTTTGGTCAGACACCTCTGCTTACACACAGACGCTCACATGCCACAGCTTCCCCTGCATCACGTAATCACACATTTGTCACATATGGATGCAGGACTGGCCATGTGATTCAATGCATGTCTCCCACAAAAAAGGGGACCACAAACCTCTTGTCTATGCCACAGATGTTTTTACAATCACACAATGGAAAGAAAACAGAAGCACACCAGGGAGGCCTGCATCAATAATACAGCTGTAACCTAAAAACCAAAGCATTTTTAGCATACTTTTCAGATACTATGCTTCACTAACAAGCACATGTTTTTATCTCTTACTAATACTGAATGGAGCTAATGCTTAGCAAAAGCCAGTATGCAACGCTCTGCTACTGCCCAAATTCAAGCAGTTGCACTTCAAATGCAGTAAACCTCACGTGGATGGGATAAAGGAGTTGCCTAATCCTTCCATGTTCTCAATGCTTCGCTACTCCTTGTGCTTCAGATCATTCTATAGCTGTAATCAGTTCAATGATAAATATTTACGTTTACAAAAAACATCAGATGACAACTACCCTATGCCTTTGACTCAGATTATTAATTTTCACATTAGTCATTAAATGTCAAAATTATTCATCTGACAAAAACAGATTCAACTTTAAAAACTGCAACCATTAGTTAAAAGGACAATATTCATAGCACTGCAGTATGGAGAGAAATAAGTGCCAGAGGTTTCTGATAACATCAGCTAATATTCACTATATTTCAACATTTTCAATTCGATGTGCACTTCATCTTGTTTAAGAGGCCAGTATTAAAACCTTGGTTTAATAAATCCAATATTTTTATCATATCTGATTTGGGATTTTTGTTAATTTTTTTTAACTTAGAGTGCTATAAAGTTGACTGATCTTGAGCATTTAGCACAGAAAAACGTTGCAGCATCCCATTATCTTTCAATAATGCATATTAATTAAATTCCTTTTAAACTCTTTCTGTAGAAGTTTTAGGACTGAAACCAGTTATAGGTTTTTTGCTGAAACTTAAGCATATTATTTACAGAGATTATTGGGCTGTCCTAGGAAACTTAATACCCAAATTCCACTCCACACTTTGGCACATACCTTATATGTGACCTTGACAGTCAACTATTTTCTCTGAATCAGTATTACAGTGCTAAAACACATTTTTAAAGGTTGTGGTGGGGGTAGGGCTTAGTTGGTTGAGGTTTGGCTTAAAAAATATCCATTAATTATGCATAGAAGACTGCTGTGCCCTGCTCCCTAGGAGCAAGGAAGGCTCAGAATTGAGATGGGTAAGAGCTGAAGTCTTGAAGGCTCCTGGGAGAAGGCTGAATATTCCTGTTCCCTGCATGCAAAGTTCAACAAGAAGGTCTGCTTATTTCTTCTTATCACTTTTTGGCCCTGGGAAGAGAAAAGGTGCCCAGGGAGAAGAACAAATCAGAGCAGCAATATTAGATGGAATAAGAACAAACCGGAAATTCCTTCTCCTTCTGGTCACAGTAGACGATATGAGCCTTCCAAGTTGCCTGAAGTAAAATATTTCAAGAGTGATTAAGAGACAGAGACAGTTTTTGTCTGGTTGACAATTCCTTTGTCATTCAGACTGGTGTTGCATGGATTGAGGAATAGTGGGTCTTTTTATTTTGTCAAAGATGGTTTTTTGAAGTCAAATGCTCACACAAATCGATATTACCTCTAACACTGCAAGTAGAGGAAAAAAGGCAGAGAGAAAAAAATGAGGATGCTTTTCCCAAAAGAGTACAGCTATTTCAATGCAGCATCACTAATTAAAAAGCAAATCAGCTTCCATTAATAGATTTATTTTTAAGGCAGGAATGTAAACAAGCAATGCAGGCATGATAGATGCAAGCCTGAGCTCCACTTGTTCCATCAGTAATAAGAGTTACAGAAAATGGACTCAGCTATAAAATAAAGGCATCAAAACATAAAGATTAATTTACTTGCATTATTGGGAATGTAATAATATGGAGTAAAAGATGCAGTTAAAACAAAGACGACATTTCAAAGGTTAAAACAAGTTAAGAACAGTTACATTTTCACAGGACATGCTGAAATGTACAAAAAAAGATACTTAAAAATTAAATTATGAATTTACAAAACAAGAACCATTTATGGACAGCTGCAAACAAAGGCTCAGGAGACCCAAGAAGTCAAAAGGCTGGTGGAGATGGCCTTGTACCAGACAGAAAGAAGCACAAATCAGAACGAAGATTATCATAAAAAAAAAAATCACTGGCAGGGTCATTTAGCTGCTGTGACCTTTAGAGTTCCTGCTGTAGGAAGCAATCCAGATGTTTCAACTGAGAGTCCAAGAAGTATGAACTATCTCTAAAGGCAGCCACAGCTGCAGGAAAGAAAGCCAGGAGTACAGATTTCGGTAGTCCAGGCCAGGAGGAAGAGCATAGGGAGAGTCAGGAGCAAGTCTTGTACCTCAGTTTGCCACAGCCACGTTTTGGGGTTTGGCAAGCGCCGCACGGTATACACCTGTAAACCAACTCATAGCTCCAACCATGTACAAGGCTGCAGTAGTAGCTTCCAACAGAAACATAATTATATGTGGGGCCATGTACTTAAGATTTTTTGCTTGCCTTCAGTTTTGGAAAAACTGATAAAGACGTCTTCAAAACTAGAGAAGATGAGGCTGTGCCTACTAAACAGGGACTCACTAACCAATTATCTTTTCTCTCCTCATCTCTAACTAGAAAACCATACACAGTATATTAAATAAATGGTACATATGCAGGCTTGTTAGTCACCAAAGATGTATACAACTGTGTATTTGGAGCTAACAGAGTTTGGAGAATCTATGGATTGAAACAACTGCTTTCTGCCTATTTCCCTTCTAGCTGATAAAGATGTTGCAGGTACCTAACCACATTAAACCAAGTATCCTGGTGACATAAATGTTCTCAGGGATAGGTATTTTAAAAACAACTTTAGATAATAACATCTCAGCCTCACACACAAATTCTTTGAAGGGTTTAAAACCTGATGTTATTTGTAAGACTTGGGCCTCTACACATGAATTACAAAATTCTGAAATCATTATGTGTGTATATATACATACCACTAAAAATGCTAAACCTAATACTTTAGGAAGCAATATTTTTTGTTTGCTTAAACATACTCTCCCAAGACTCCTACAACTGCCAATTGAGACATTCTTCTTTATACTGCCACATACTTATAATATTCTGCTTACTCTTTATTTAAAATATTTAAGTGACAGCAAATAGCCTATCTGAAACCACAAAGAAAGGCACTGTTAAACACAACACCCAAGGGGACAGCAATATGTGTGTCCATCGAAGTAATTTGGATCTTATTCTATTTACAATTCTTCATCTGAAAGTAAGCCTGAGGGAACAAGCATTGTCTTTAGCTTGTAAATATGGAGAAAGTTCAGAAATATAATTAGGCTGAAGATGTCCTACAGAAACCAAAACATAAGTAAATAATGGCTTTGCTTCTGCATTCCTATGAAGTACTGTTCTATAGGAACTACTGTATAATATTCTTTGGAACAAGAAAGATGTGTGATTATGTGGTTTTGTATTTATAATAACTGGCAACAAGCCAGAAAGGAATATCCATCAGTAGGCAATGCTTTCCTCAAGAACAAAATTAAAAGGCAGGGGGCCTTTTGTCATACTGGGAGAGCATCAATGTCTTAATCCCACAGGTTAGCCCCAAAGAGCCGAGACTAATTTATTGCTACTGGAATATAATTGCTCAACTGGAAGATTTTAAAATGGGTTTAGGGATCCCATAACCAGTGACTCTGAACAAACACTGTCTAAAAGTCTGACTAGAAGTGAAATTCCTGAAGGACCTCTAGTAAGAAGGGGCTGGCAGGGAGAGAAGACTAATTAATATGGCTCAGCTCAACTCTTAAAAATCAGCTGTAGCTCCAGATAGACAACTCTGTCCAGAAGCTAAAACCAAAATAGGTGGCAAAGTCTCAGAAGCACAATTACATAAGTCAACAAATGGAGTACAGTGCAACAAAGCATTAAGATATTATGTAGTAACCAGCTTATCTCCTCTGTAAGAAGAGAGGAGCGCAAGCTTTTAGTTTTGCATGCTGGTGAAGGTCTGGGAGTTGTTAACACATGACTGAGTTCCCTTCTCTTTGCAATTCCTGTCCTCCAGCTGAAGAAATCACTCTGTTGGGCTAAGCAGGTATCTTTCACTCATAGCCTGAGAGCAGGTATTTCACTGAAAACCCCAGGCAGGCTGATTCAGTTTTAAAATGGTAGGAGCTCAAATCATCATGCTAGGTTTTAATAACTACTGCTATGAATTAAGGCTAGCCTTTGCTGCTGGCCTGGCAAGAAAGTCTAGAAATACATATAATCAATTTTCATTAATATTATTTAACAGAAAAGAAAAAACTTTATTTGTCCAATGGGCTTGCTCATGGTATAAGAGTAGTTTCATCTGCTCCAGCTTCCCGATGTTTTTTTTCTCTTTTTTCCAGTGTCCTTTTTATTAATAATCCATCTGGACTTCAAAAAGCTTGTACTGTACATCAGGACTCTACACTTGGCTACTCAAAGAAATATTTCTAATGTGCCCATAAGCTTCAGAAGTGTTGCTGAACACTGTTGTTAGATGGTAAAGATAGCCACAGGAATACATGCAGCAAAATTTGAAAGGGAAATGCTGCTGCTGCAGTTCCCTCTGCAGCTCCTGTTTTAAAAGACAGGTATCTCAGGATTTAGAGGAGCAACGCATTAGGAAGCCCAATTATCTGCGTATGCCTATCCTCCTCAAACACAAGCTCAGTGGGCCCTGATACGATTGAGAAAAAGTAGTTATATGAATTATGATGTCTTCTCAGCGGGGAACAATTACAGCTACAATGACTACTGCATATTAGATCTCAAGCTATACAGCAGTGCAGCCTTGGAGTAGTCTTACAAATATGAAGCAGCATGAATAACTTTCAAAGTGAGTCTTAGCTTACCCCAAACCTCAGAGAGCCAAATGTAAAAGTATCCACACAGGGAAAGGAAACACAAAACCGTTGTTTTAAAGAGCACATTCAGCATGTGAAACTCTGCGTAGGAAACTGAGCAGTGAAGAAAGCTCAAAAGTTTTAGTAGTCAAAAAGCAGGTCCCACCTCACCCACCTTCAGCCGTTCCAAAGTGCCACACTCCCAGAGGCACTGTGAAGCTGGCACTGGGAGAAGACCCATGGGCTTTCCCTGTCCATGCTAGCAAAATGCCTGAGTGACAGTCATACATTACAAGCATGCTATCTTGCAGCATACACATCATGTATTTTAAAAAAGATTTTTTTTTTAAGTTTGGACAAACATTTGCAGTAGGTAAGAATTTTTCTGATTTTGTTTTTAGATGGCAGCCATTCTCATCTAACTTCATATGTTGCAAATGCCACTTTACAGTGAAACACAGAAAATTAATCAATCCACATTATAAAGCTAGCTGATGTATAACAATGATCAGCTATTGCAAAAAAAAAAAAAAAAAATCTTTCCTCTTTTGTAAGTATTTTCTTTTCTTAAACCAAACAGGCCTTCTGAGTTTTCCAGGAAAGAGAGATTTATTTTTTTCCATGAACTTCTCAATTTCAAGAAACTAAATACTGGAATAAAGCTCTCAGTATGACAAGTGAAGATTTAAACACCTCCAAAGTAGAACAACAATGGCACTGAAGTCAAAGTGCAAGACACGTGTAACAAATATCATCTGGGTGATCTATACACACACGACACATTCTGCATGTTTGATTGGCTTCCATTTGATGCTAAAATCTTTTGGCTGACTTCCCAGAAAGTAACTGGATCAAGTCTCTACCAATCTATCTTTCCATTAAATCCTGCTAATAAACTCCCTCCTTCCTGCATGATGATTCTCAGTGTCTACCTTAGAAGGAAAAATTTTTCAGAAAGTGAGATCAGCTATGAAAATGCTTCATCAAAATAAGTGAGCAAAAAGATTAGGGAAGATTTTATATGCTCATATAAAAAGCAGTATATTCAGCTAATATAACTCATTAGAGTTCCCTCAAACTTGGTGAACCTACAATGACTTACCACACCGGAGATCTAGCACTGACAGCCTAAAGCAAGTTTACTCAGGGGTTTTAGGGCAGTATTGTCTTGTCTTAAGAGCAAATGTTTGAATGGAGGGGAGGGGTTATCAACACTGTAACAGTATTTACTCATATATTCTGGCTCTGAATCAACTTTACAGACTTCACAAGTTCTTTTGTGGGAGTGTTCAAATACTTGCATTTTTAATTATTTTTAAAGAAAAAATACTTTAAAATATAGTTCATATGCCAATCATTTTTCCCTTTAGCTAATAATCAGTTTCTATGAAACAACTGACATGACATTTTACACAAAGTTACTGTTACTGCATTTGCCTTGAATGTGTGCTCTTTTTGACTCTTACCTTCACATTTTCTGGATGAAGCCCTCCAGGGTGTTTGTCCATGTACTGACATAAATCAGTGTGCTAAAAGAAAGTCAAATGGAAAAAAGTGTATTAATATCTTTATGACTGCAGCAATAAATATCCTTCTACTTAGGAGTGGACAGAACAAATGGAAAATAAGGAGATTTTTCAGCCACATATGTGCACACACACGCTTGTACCTTTACACTTCATTTTATTTAACAACCTTGGTAACTTGACTGATATGAATATTCACCAAATGTAAATTAATTTTTTCCCCCTAACATCCTTGGTAAATTAATTACTTGAATTTTAGTATCATTTTATACCTTGTAAAGACAATATCACCATCACCACCATACAGGAAATATCTGGAGGGAAGAGGAAGAACCTAAAGGGAGAACCTCAAATGCTACTCTCATTATTCACATTAAAACATTGCCTTTTAAATATAATTTTGTGGTGATCTGTTGTGGTTTAACCTGGCAGGCAGCTAAACACCACACAGCTGCTTGCTCACACCCCCACCTCAGTGGGATGGGGGAGAGAACTGGAAGGGGAAAAGTAAGAAAACTTGTGGGTTGAGATAAGAACAGTTTAATAATAATAATAGTAATAGTAATAGTAATAGTAATAGTAATAATGAAAACAGTAAGTGAAAGAAGTGAAACCCAGGGGAAAAACAAGTGATGCAACCGCCCACTACCCACCGACTGACGCCCTACCAGTCCGCAAGCAGCGATCACTGCCCCCTGGCCAACTCCCCCCAGTTTATATATTGAGCATGATGTCACATGGCATGGAATACCCCTTTGGCCAGTTGGGGTCAGCTGTCCTGGCTGTGCCCCCTCCCAGCTTCTTGTGCACCCAGCAGAGCGTGGGAGGCTGGAAAAGTCCTTGACCAGCAAGCACTACTTAGCAACCACTAAAACATCAGCGTGTTAGCAACATTATTCTCATACTGAATCCAAATACTAGGAAGAAAATTAACTCTATCGCAGCCGAAACCAGGACATGATCCTAGATTAAGATGGCTCAATGGTTTAGAAAATAAATCTGAAAGGCATTGCATGTCAGAGTACTGAATGGTACTTTCCAGCTCAAAAAGAAGCACATATTATGCACATGTACAGCAATTAATTACAACTAGTTCAGAAAACAGCTTCACCGAAGACTCAAAACTTTAAGTTTTCACTTCATAGTTGCCTATATTTTCTGCAAATATACCATAAAATCTCTTCAGAAAATAAGCAGGCTTGCAATGTATAGATTAATGTTATTTTTAATTAATAAATATTTATTGCTTTTACTATGGGAACACTATTTTCTCTGAATTTTTTTCTTGCATTTCTTCACTTTCCTACCAGTCAGCAGCACGCTTGCAGTGAAGTGACATGTTGCTTCTCTGATTTGTTTGCAAAACTCAGCTTCTGGAATTATGTTCAGAATAAACAAAGCAAAAATATCCACTAGATTATCAACCAAAAACTCGGAGCCTGACTCTGCCTTCCACATCTGGTTTCTGAACACATCTGGCAAAAATCATCCAGCATTCCTTGAAAAGCTACTTGGCAATACCTGCCTTGCATACAGCCCAACTAAATACAGGCAGCTTTCACGGTGAGAGTTTTGGACAAAAGCTGCCTTCGACATAGCAGAATGGTTTCTCTGTGCAGCATTTCCAAGTCCAGGAGCCATTCTCTAGTGCTCTTTTGCAGACTTATATGGATACATAGGAAAGTTCCCAACTTCTAAGACACAAAACTCATGCTAGCCACAACTGTTCTGTGTAATCTTCTCTCTGAAGTCATAAACTACAAAAACACACTGTGAATGTAGAATTAACATTGCAATGACATAAGATGCACTGGTTGATTAGGTTGTACACTAGTACTAACCCCAGCACAAGAGTCTGCTTCTGGCAAAATATCAGCTGAAATAGCATTATTACAGGTGATGGCTGGTGTCAAACAAGAAGTTTGGGGGATTCCCCCTACTTTAATGGGTTATCTGTTACTGAATAGAAATGGCAGCCTGGTGGAACAATGCATCCTCTTGAGCTTAAATTCAAATCCTTGAATAGTGCTAGCATCTGTAGTGCTTGGGAGAAGTTTAAAGAAAAGTCTGAAATTTTGCTTTAGAAAGCCCAGCAGGGTGAACAGGGCAGCACTCTCCTATCCCTATCACAGTGCCTCAGACGCACCCATCATGGCCCCCAAACATGGCACGCTCCCTCGTGTGGGCTGGCTGAAGGAGCAGGATTATTATTTCCCCGCCGTTCAGTCTTCCAGCCTTTGTGGGTGACAGATAACCTGGTTGGTCGGAAACGTACTGCCTCCTTCACCTTCTACTGATTTCTATGATTTGCAACTAGTCAGCCAACAGAAATCAGACCAGAGGAAGACAAACCCAGTGCTACTTCGGAAGGTCCCATCCCTGAAGCCCCAGCACCCCAGCTGCCCAACTAGCTGCACCTTTCTATTCACCAAAAGCTTTCTAAGAACATCCTCTTCAGAATCACATCACTAGGAACAGCAATAAGTCACCTTTTTGTTTCCAATATACTTGTAATGAACTGTGAGGATAACCCCATTTTCTTCCACTTATGTTTCAGTTAGTATTTGGATGTGTTTCCTCCACACATAAACATCAATGATGATCCTGTTTGTGCTATGCATCATTTGCCTCTTCTTCCTACCCCAAGGACTAGGATGATTGGTAGCCTGTTATAAACTTCTGCATCAGTAGTTCTCTCCTTCAAAAACCAATTGCTTGCATCTACCTAAAATTCAATGTAAGCAGCAATTTCTACAGAATCCTGGAAACCTTATGGGGTCAATTGTGCAGCAGTCTTTTGGCATCTATTTTTTTCCCCACACACGTGCTACAGACACAGAGAAACTTCTACCAAATCTTAATTCAGACAGTAAGGAGAAATGGAAAGTCTTTTCTGTTCAAATCTTTCAAGAATTTGCCCTCATAAAACTAAGTTACAGTCCTTCTCATGAAAGCAATGAAACACTATGGTACCATCTGGGAAAGCAACTTATAAAGTTACAGTACATTGTTCCTTACTTAAAAAAAAAAAATACAAAAACCAACCAAACAAAGAAAACGAAAACCAAAACAAAACAAAACAAAACAAAAAAACGAACCAACCAACCAAAAACCCCCAAAGAGGTAGTGGTAAAGCAAAGGCAGCATCAGCTGCTCTTCTTTTCCCAAGGTAGTGACTCAGTGCACATTGAATTACGTATTAGTATAGCAAGGAAAGCTGACAGCGCTGCAGGGACAGCTATTTCTAAACCTGTTTTCCCTTTTGGCGGGCAAGTGTCTGCTCCAGTGCTTGTGTGCTCAACTGACATTGAAGAAGACAACATGTATGCAAGTTTCAGGAAAGCATTAAAAAAGAAAACAGAGAGCAAACTGGATGAAAGCAGTTTTCTAATGGTATTCCATGAAATTGGTACCATATAGATGAACGAAGTCTTTTTCTTCACGCTATATTTCAAGATAGAAGGCAACATGCTTTCCCAAGTGTAACAGTGGCTGCAGATACAGCATGCCATACTGTGACACTAGGGTCTTTGCTGTGGTTACCACCTTAATCTAATAAAATATATACCGTAAAGGAAAATTCAAGATACAATTACATATTGGCAGTAACATAAAACTATGCTGAAACAATGTAGGAAGACAAGAAACAAACAAACAAACACACCTTTTACAGTCCTTTCTCCATTGTCTCTGAGGGTGAGGACATCTCACAGGGAAGCAGGATACACTGGGAATGCAGTACAGAGACTTCCAAGTAATTGCAAATATCCGTCACACACATCCTGATACCAGGTGGACCGTGGTAGACCAATTCTGCTTCGAGCTAGCTTTTAACAACTCTATCAGCCATGCTGTTAATCCCCAACACACATAAATCACAAGTAATCCCATGCTGACAGAACGTATGATATTTTAGCTTAAGCACAAAATCCCATTCATTCCTGCTCTTAACACTCCACCAGTTTACCAACACCTATATGTACAAATAATCTATTAGCATTCATCTGTTTATAACAGCTACACAAAAACAATAAATAGAGATAAAACAAGTTTCCGTAGCGCAGAACTCAAAAGCTAGGGAAGTCCCGAATTAATGGCATTTCTCCAACCTTTTATCCAACCTTTATTTGTTTGCCCAATAAATGTACATTATGATAACTTTTTAAATGCATAATGTGATACTTTTGTCCCCTCGCAGGATTAGACATACTGAACAGAATAGGAGGTACTTGATTACAGAACAGCTGTGCTGTTTTTATGGTTTTTTTTTTCCCCATTCTCATGCAGCTTGCAGTCTGTGGCTTATTTACTACTTTGAAGGCAAAAATATTAATCTCACAGGCTTTTCTGCCCTGCTTATTGCTATGCTATTCACATGCTTCACAAATATAAAATAATTTCATAGCAATCCAGGGGAGATGTGGCATTATTCCCTTTTATCAAGTAGGGAATTGAAGCAAAGAGAAAAAAGTCTTAAGTATCACTGATTTGGGCAACCCCATTTAAAGCACTTTGGTTTTGACTTTTCAGAGTATTTGGCACTATTTCGCCTTCTGTGTTTGGACTGGCTTCAGTTACAACTGTGACTGTATAATGCTTTTGCAAGGGAGACTGAGAATCTCATGCTGAATAGCAGAAGTTGGTCATATCTGAATTGTGATGACAGCAATTTGTAATGGTGATGATGATTCCCAGCATAGCAGGGATGGAACCCAGCTCTCTAGAGCAGTATTACCTGCCTTATCTTTAAATGATACTTTGAATGAGGCTGGAACCCCAGAAAACACTCTAGTTCCAACAGCCACAAAAATGAGAAAAGTTCAACAACCACCACATGCCTTCACCACACAGTCCTCTCCAGGGCTGCACAACAGGCTCTTCCACAAGGATGGCAAAAGGAGATTGCACAGACCATCTTTATCTTGGCGTCCTCTAATTTTAGGAACCTGACCTTGCCACCTCACTAACACAACAATGCTTTTTGCAAAATCTGTTATGCTTTAAGTGAACATTTTGATCTCTCCTCCCACTACTGCCTCCCCCAGAAACAATTTCACTTCCTCCGGGAACGCAGTCTACAATATTTGAAGTGAAAGACTAAAGCCAAGTCTTTGAGAGGAGAAGGGGAATCTTCAAAGACATAGTTCTTAAGTACAAATGACAATCTTTCTGAAGCCTATCGCTTGACCAAATTTGGGGCAGTTTTTCAAAATAAGAGCTCAATGCCACCCACAGCACAAAGTCTACCCATTCTCCAAATTCCAAGCCCATGCTGTAAGGCTTGAATATTTACAGTAAGGGTCCTCCAACTACAGGTTTAAGGTATCTCAGCCATTTTGGCTGAAATTAAAAATACATATAGGCAACCTGAGGCAGACTTTGGCATCCTATTTCTTCAAATAATTGTATTTTACTAAATCATGCCAGAAGATCACTGCTCCAGGGCTGTGACTTGACTTCAGGGTTCTAGCACACACAGCTACATGTCGTTGAGCAGGCTCTGTCAAGCCTTTGTGCTACCTTCTCTCAGCAAGTTAAAACACAAACCCTTTCCTCAGTGCACATCTCAGGTAACTAGACCTCTGCTAGGAAACCCTTGACCCTTCCTGGGGTGGATGGCACAAGTTCTGGTTAAACCAGAGACCACACAATGTCTCCTAGGACAGGAAATAGAAAACTCATGCTCAGCTGTGCTACTTCAACCAATCTCCTGTTTCCAAACTGTTTCCAAACTGCACATCAGCCAATGCCCATTTTTGACCCAAACTTCACTGCATTTCAAATATTCTCCTTCCTATGATGGAGACAAATCCTACAGGTACATGAAAATGAGGGAGAGATTAAGTTACTTATCCAACATAACTGCTCAGAGTCTAAAGAAAAATCAACAAAATTGTACAAGGATTAAGCAAAATCAAGCCTGGGTCAAGGAACAAGAAAAAAACCCATAGTAAAAGAAGAAAAAAAAAGAACACTTGCTCAGACTCTCTCTGTAATGTTTTTCACTCACTTCTCCCCCACACCATCAACTACCATGACAATACCACAAAAAGTTTCATTTACCCTATGAAATTTTGTCTCCAGGCTCACATGAAGAAATGAATTGGGGTTTTGCTTTGAACTTGTGGCAGTGTGTAAGTGTATGAAGGTCATTTCTATTCAACAAGATTGTGATTTAGATTAGTAGACACATGTGTGTTTATGTTTGTGGGCATACTGTGTATAAGCATCTGCTGAAGGGAAAAGAATCCAGGCTGATATTTTTACAGCTGAAGCAAGTTTTATATACATTGAATCCTACTTCTGGAAGAACGAGAGTATGCAAACAGAAAAAAAATGAGACAAATATTGATAGTTCAGACTCCTCCCTTCTCCTCTTGAAGAAGGAATTCTGATTATGAATAGATAAGTAAACCACAAGCTATGAATGCCCTCAGATATGCCCAGCGCTTCACTTTATTATCAACTATTTTGCTCAACTGTCTTGCTCAGAAATCGGAGACTCTGCTACCAAACACAAACGTGTTCAGACAAAGGACAGGACGTCTCCTTTCAAAGGCACGGCTGGCGACATGAAATGAGCTCTACTTTGCCAGCCTTTTTCCATAATAATAACATGACTGTCATTCTCTTCTAATTAAATTAGTCACTTCTACTTCCCATGCAATACATTCTCTTTCCCTCCTCTTCCTCGGTCATGATAAATCTCCATGTGACTTAGCTGTCCCATAATTCTGCCTAATTGGTTTCAGCTGTCATTTTTGAAGCTGAAATGCATGGAGAGCCTGGGGCTTTTGAATGGAACAGGAAGCATTTCCAACCACATTCCCATCATGTAAAACCTCCAATGTGAAAGAACCCTTCCATTAAAACAAAAAAGAGAGTATTTGGCTGCTGGCGATGCCATCATGCAGCAGACAGATTGTGCTGCTCCACTGAGGCAGTGAGGCTGTTGTGAGCCATTCTTCTCTGTTCAAAGGAGAGCACACATTATTTTTGCCCTAGCAGTTTTACTGACTAAAATACTTTCCCTTTTGTCACCAACAAATTCTTAAACTGATAATATAATTTACCAATAAAAGCACAGGCAGCAGGAATATTTGAAGTGACAGGAGAACAAAGAAAAGTTAATTCTATTTAAATGGCATGTATCTTTCAACCTAAGCGCTCTGCAGACTACTGCACCACGGTTTAAACTAATTTCATGTTGCTGGTATTTTCAAAAGTGTCACAGACTCTCATTTTCAAGTATTTCTATGGCTTTCTATAATTCAATCTTTTCCCACTATGAGACAACACAGTGTTAGCCATGCTAACAAAAAATACCTTACAACCTACCTCTAGGTGATACCTAAGCAACTTCCAGAAGGAAACACCACCAGCTGGGCTGAGCAGCAGGGGAAAGATATATATTAGGGATTCAAGAAAGAAGAAAAAACACCCCAGAAGACACCTTTAATGAAAACAATTTCGCTAACAGATGTTTCTAGTGCCTTGGATTTCTCTCACACTGTCAACAAAGATAAATATACTTCAAAACGCATGAACAATGTCATATAGAAAAGGAGTCTGGGCAGTGGGGGAGTACATAATATACATACAAACCTACCTGAAAACCTCAGAGAAAAAAGGGAATGCACAGCTGGTGTTATTAGAAAATACATATTTATTTATTGATACAAAGTCTCTGTTCATTGCACAGAGAATAATCTGGTCTTTGACTCTGACGAGTGAGACACACACTGCTCTGGAAAGAACTCCTGAATGAACTAAGAGAGATCTACGCAATCCAGTTTTCTCGAGATGCCAGTTTATCCTTTTCCTTATTCTCTGGCCACCTTAATAATTATATCAGCCTTGTCTTCTTAGTAAATCAGGTTAAAGAGACAGTAAACACTTAATTTCGTGAGAGTATTTTAACAGAGGATTGACATCTCAAAAATCAGGAGGAATTCCTGTTTAGTATGATCAAAACCTAGCAGCAGATCATCAGCTTGTGTAAACTGTGATGGACTTACAGTCCCTGAAGTCAACCAGGTTGGGACAACTTTTACAAGCTGAGCAAGTATGTGCGTGTGCACTTTTTCTTTAATTTGCTAAGTCATTAGGTGTCCACAGCACTGACCATTATATCCACTATATCCACATATACAAAAAAAAAAAAAAATTTGAAGATTCAAAGAGTTTCTCATTAGAGCACAGCAGATACCCCTAAGCTCATGGTGAGAGTTTGCACTCCAGGACCACGTAAGCAGAACACATACATGGCAGGGAGCCTGACAATCCACATACAACCACACTACATCAAGTATCCACGCTAATACTGGCACAGTACTGGCTGTGGATGGTATAGAGATATCTACACAAGCTAAGGTGGCACAGGAGCCTTTGCTGTGGTGGTGTGCTGGGCTACAAAAAAATGCCATCTTCAGGGCAGGAAAAAAGCAGCACAAACACCTCTAAAAGCTTTGGCATCCTATGGTAGACCTCTCTTCACACTGGCTGAGTGGCTGTTTTCTGCCATGCCTCCTAATCCTAACTGTCCATGCATGATCATAAGATCAATAAAAATTTTATAGGGAAAACTGCAGTTCAGACTGCAGGGCACACAAAAGAAAAATGATGCTTCCATGGATTATATTGTCTTTACTCAAAGTAGTAAAACAAGAAAAAATTAATAGGCCTTTAACTTTCAGGTGTTGACTCTGTTTATTACTCAAGCTTGACTCTTGATCCCTCTTATTCACCATTCCTTAATTATTTTTTATATCATAAAACTATAAACATATTGTAAAGATATCTGCAATTACTGATCTCTTCATTCTGACTCCAGAATTTTTTTTACTATTATTTTGCCAGAATTGCTCACCCCAAGTTTCTGTTTTTAAAGATTTCATAGACATATTTTTTTTCTTCAGTTCCTGATACAGGAAAGTAACAGAGTATCAACTTCACTGAAAGACTACAAGTATTCATATTTAACTGATAAAAATTAAGATGCAAAAAGATACACATAAAAAGGATCCAAAAAAAAAAAAAAAAAAAACAGCTTACCTATATCTACTATCAATGTCATTTTGCTGATTATTTGTCTAAACTGTTCCTAAAGACTACCAGTATTAGAGAAACCATCACCCCATAGTAGCTTCCTCAGTGCTTTACTAGTGTTACCATTAAAGAGACATTCCTATAGTTTAATCTTTCTTTTCTTTACTGCAATTTCAGATTTTCTTTTTTATCCTCTTTACCATTGACATGGAAATAGGTCGCTACCTTTCTCTGTGATATATTTAAAGGTTTGTAACCATCCCATCCCTTCTACCGCAACTCTAAACAGCCTTACTTACTTCAACTTTTCATCAGAAGACTTTATTCTAGAACTTTGCTCATTCTTGGTTTTTTCCCCCTCAGGTCTCCAGTTGATTCATGTTTTCCTTGTGTGTACAAATCTACCTTTTCAAGTGGTGGCCTTACCTATATTGAGTAGAGTGTTACTGCTGGCATATGCATCTTACTACATGTATGTGTTTTCGATGGACTACAATGACATTTGAAATTTTTATCTGTAATTTAGAAAAGAACTAATTGAGATCTGTCAGTAGATAGAAAATCTCATGTAATTTCCAGTGTTCTGTCAGCTCAACTCTCAGTGTTTTTTATGCTTTGATTTTGTTGCGGTTTTTTTTAAATACTTACACTGAATGCACATTAATAAAAAGAAGAATAAATAATAAATGCTAATTATTAAATGGTGCAAATCACACTGCAAATCCAACCAATATTTGGTAAGGTTATAGAAAACATTAGGAAACTGTACAAGGAATAGACAATCAGATACACACAGCCTCCCAATCTGTTGGATTGTAAATCTTGATTAATCTTATAAACACATTTATTCATTAGTATGCTCCCTCAGCATGAACTCTACACAACCTTTGTGAGATCCTGCAAAGTCAGGATGATGAGGGAAACTGAATAACATCTTTCCTCCTCCCACTAGACCTGTGTAAACTTCTTAGTCTAGCAGGAGTATTTTTATTTAAATTTAAATACAAATTTTCATTCTTTCTTTCCTGCTGATGCCCATGTCTGGCACAGTCTTTACCTCTCAGCAAAGCACCATGCAATTTCCTTCTGAAATCCCTTCTGAACCCCTACCTCCCAAAGCTGACTTTGTTTGCATTTCCAACCTATTCTTGGACATCAGCAGCTCCTGTCTCTGATCTGCTCATTAAAACCTGAAAAACAAGGCTTTCCCAAGAGCAGTATTCCCTTACTGCCTCTTCTCAATAGTAGGGGATTTCCTTTCTCTCTGTTCTGTCATCTTTTTGACTGCAATTTAAGTAGCACAACTTGGGGCAAGCCTGGGGCACAAGGCAGGGGTTAAACCAACAAGGGAATGGCTCCTTCTCCAGTCAAGGCAAATGGAAACTACTAAATTCAACTGCTCCCATGCTGGGAGCCCTCAACGGCTCCACGCATTCCCAGGATGGACAAGGCATGTTCATGACAAGCACAGGTGTCTGCCAAGAGGGTGGCAGGAGGCATCTGGCTCATTGCAGAGCTTCACTAGCTTTCAGTCCTTGCTTACCATGGCTGGACAAGCATCTTGACCTCAAACAGGAAGAAAATTGCCCATCCTTTCACTCTCACATGAAAATAAGGTAATGCAGCCTTCAAATAAGTTTCACTCTCCATCAAGGATTAAAAGATCCCTCCTTCCTTCTTGTGTCCAGTTTCCCTAATTTCCTCTAGGTATTAAGCACTGTTGAACGATGCCAGAGCTCAGAGCTCAAAAGCGGCTCTGGGACTCTACTGATTTTCCCTGCTCTCTCATCCACTAAAATAATGTGGCATTTTTGGTTTGTTTTCCCAAACTAGCAATGCCGGATGAAACTAATACCTTTAGTTTCAACACATGTTCCCTAATAAAATAAACACAAAACCACTAATAGTGTTCGATCCAAATTATCAAAAGTTACAAGAAATTCAAAATTTTCAATCCTTTTAGGTAATGAGTGCTGACCATTTCCTTGCATAACACTTCTCTAAGATGTCCCACAACAAACTCAAAATCTCAGGTTTTGAAACTTCAGCTCTGTAACTATTAATTCTGATAAACAGTATATATTTCAATTTCTAATCAGCATTAAAATGAGAAACACACACCTGTTTTTTTCTTACAGGAAATGGGAGGAAAATGTAAATAATTAACTTTATTAAGCTAACTCATTGTATAACCTATTTTAGCTGCTGTAATGAAGCAATGAGAATTAAACTTTCTTCTTTTATGGAAAGTAATTTTTAAGAAGGAAAAACATACACAAAGATTAACATAGGCAAGGTAATTGAAAATGCTTAGTTTTAAATTACACTAATAGATTCGTCCAGAGCTTTTTCACTGTTGAGGCAGAAATAATATTACTCATTACTCATACTTCCAATTATAAATGTATCTGTTCTTGTTTCAAACCTAGTTCATAAATATTGAAAGCGTAAAGTAAAGTACTGCTATATGAGCTCTCCTTTATATGCCAGGAATAGGACAAGTTGCTTGTTCATTTATTGATAATAATATACTTACATAATTATGCATAATACTAAAAACCTCATTATCATTCTACCAAGCCTGTAGCAATATGTATTGGTTAGGATTGCCTTCAGCAATTAAGTTTTTCTAAACACAGTCATCTTCCTTTTAAATAAACAAATGAAATAAAATGGTAGCAGCTAACGATCATTTTAGAATGAACAGATGTGAACCCATCTTCAAAGATCTCTCAATATGTCTGAGATCTCACCTGTAAAAGTCATCATTTCCTTGGGCAAAGTTGGCTATCTCCGTGACACTTGCACTACAGCTGGCATACCCCCAAGGTCACATAAACTAACACCTAAACAGACCCTGGAGAGGAGGGGAACAAAACTTATGTGAACAGCCATACTCCTCCATTGAACTGCAAAGCTGAACTGACCTTTTTCTTTTGGAAGTCATTGCAGTCTCAGACACCATATGCAAAACTGGTTAAAATTTCAGAGTTTGTTTTTCAGGTCTTGTTCAGCACATCCCAGTTAACTACACAAAAACTATTTTCCCTACCATTCATACATGAAAGACTATCAGCCCTTCAGGTTTTGTAGAGGTGATTCCACGCAGCTCATCCTCAAAAATCCCCAGGTAACGAGCAATGGCTCTTAGTCATCCAGTGATATAATTGAGCTCTCAGCTCCCTTTCCAGTACGCTTGAATGGCCAACAATAATCATAGCTGATGTAAGAGTTACCAAAGCATACAAAGAAATTATGCCCTACTAACAAGGTACCGTATACACTAAACTATTTTCAATTAAGTTCTTTCATTCAAAAGGAGCAAGCCCCCCTTCTCTTCTTCCACAGAAATGTAAAGCTTCATATTCACCACCAAAATGTTTATATGGAGAATGAACTTCTCCTGATCTTCAACTGTCAGATAGAATTTTTAAAGATTGACTTTTGTTGCTTCTGGGGACCACCAAGGTTAAAGTTAAAAAGCTCTGTCATGTTTTCATCTGACAGACTTCCATATAAAAAAAATTCTAATTTGAGGTATCCAGAGAATTTAATCACTGCCATGTTTCCTTTCAGAAGCTATTCTGCTTTCAGCTTTTCACTTACTACTGCAATGCATTTTGCAATAAAAGGTGCTACATGAAATTAAATTTCATTCTATTCTTTCAGGGTCAACGCTGAAACTGAATACCTCTGATAACCTCAGACATTTCATCAGTATTAATTTCCCAAAGGAATCGTCACCAACCTAGCAACCTAAGTTTCCATTTTCTGAGAACTCTTGGAACACTAACTGTTCATCCCTAATTTAATCATGACATCTCACTCAAATGGGTTTTACTACGTTTAAAATGGCCAATAGTGATTAATGGCAATAGTGTAGCAGTTCCATGATTTCATTTTATGAAGCAAATCAAATTCAACCCCTTTTAGGTTTGTTAGGCCTCAGTCATTCAAAAATGTATGCCACTGTGTAATTTTAATCGCATGATTATTTCTACTGATTTCAGTACAAATCACTCCTATTATTGAGCTAAACCATGCAGAGGTGTTTAAAAAAAAATCCCAAAACAGACATTACATATATAGAGCTCAGTAACACCAATTACACAGCTGGATTGCATTGTCAACCAGCCAAAACTTGTAGATTTAAATGGGCAACTGTAATTTTTGCCTCTGCACATTCATATTATGCACTGAATGAGAGCTCTTTGACAAAAGGAATAAAAAAGGTCATTGCAATCATGCAATTAAAACCTGTATCATGCACACCCACAAGAATTCAGTTCAGGTTAGCCAGGCATTCTCAAGCAGTAAGCATTATCAAACAGCATCAGCCATTTGATCAGACTATTACTTTACATTACCTAATAATCAAAACAGACTTTTGTTAAGCAATTCTGTCATCTCAAGGTACAGGAGCAAGTTACAACATCATTACAATACAGTCCTTGGGCTGGTTGGAAAGAACAAAGTATCCTTCCCCTTCTTCCTGAACACCACCTTGAGAGACTCTGCCCACCAGCCAAAATACTAAAATACTACTTGGATCAGTTGCTAGAAACCATTACTAAATGAGATCCTGAAACAGTTTCAATAGCTTCCAAACACTACGGGAACAAAAAGGTGCAACCAGCAGCTGGGTTGATCCCAACAACACCCTGTTGAAAAACAAACAGCTAAGTGAATCCAGAAGAACTAGCTGCTGCATGAAGCTTAGTCTGTGTCCATTCTTATCGCAGACAGCAACGTGATATAACACATGGCTGGGAGCCAGAGTCTGTAAACACTACTATTGGATGTAAAATCCAGAAATTTGACATTAGATAGTCATTATATGTGACAGTATAATAGGCAAAAACATCTATTTTAGGGAGAAACATATTCTATATATCTTATTTCTGAACCAGCTCTGATGAGTGCAGCTAAATACAGCCACTGATAAAAGGGACTGCAAAATGTATTCATGTAAAGCTATGCAAATAAGTCTACACTGACCATTACATAAAATTAAATATCAAGGCTTTTCCTATGCTAATTCAGAGTATAAGTCAGGAGCAGAAGAATCACCAATTTTAAGAAAAGGAATTAAATTTTCATTAATGTTCCTATACCTGAGGTAAAAAAAAATACATACTGCATACAACTGCTCTGCAGGCTCCTGTAGCTGAATATCCACATTATTACACTGTAGCATTTCTATGTAAATAGACAAGACGAAAGGCTTCTCCAGACAAGATGCTCTGTGCACGATCATGTAGAAATTAAGGTATGCTCCCAAGAAACACACAAAACAATTCCATCTGTCTTAACCAGGGACGTACTAAGAGCAAAACTAGTAATCACTGTACTTTATAAATGCAGTCTCTTACTGACTACAACACAATAACAGATATTATACTAAAAATCTAACCTTCTGTAAACTCATTTGTTTCTTTTAAATTACATGTTCTTGGACCCATCTGTGAAAACTGAGAAGTTAATTATGGTAGTACATTGCATAATTCCACAGCTAAATGCTGAAGTAGTTCTACATAAATGCCATATGTTTGTCTTAGAAAAACTAAAAAGATTAATTAGGAGGCCAAGCCCAAGACTTTGGAAAGTAATACTCTGAACACAATCAGATTGTTACACTGTGTACTATGCAAATTGAAGTTTTAATTACTAGGTAAAACACTAGTCATGGCAAAAAAATAATAATCCAAAATTCTAAATGGCGTGTGCTAGAATTCTTTTTCACTGACATTGCTTATAAAAAGACACTATGCACAAGTCAGTCACAAAAAAAGCCATTTAAACTTGTTAGATGTTTTTGATGAAGGAACTACCTGTTAAAAATTTCAGTCCTGTTCTTCTTCTTACCTACATTATCCTCACCTATTTTAAAGTCACCCAATCACATCAGTAAAGGAAAAGCTCTAATACACACCTATAACTAGGAAGCAGAGTAAGGAACCAGTCTGAAAAGTCAAATGAACAGTATAAGGTCCTTCAAGAGCCCTAGTAGCCACTTCTCCCATCTCTGAATCTGGTCTAGCTCAGCCTTCCACTTTTAGCCTACTCCACTACAAAGCATCATCTCTTATAGCCTCCACTCTCCTAAAGAAAGTAAAGGGTTATTTTGGCCTGATCCATAGATTACCAATGGTAATGAGAGCTTTTCCATCAAATTCAATACACTCTGGACCATAACCAGAACATTAGTTTCTTTACTCACCACATATTCAAACACAAGTGTCAAGGTCTCCTTGGTGTGAATGATGTCATGAAGCAGCACAATGTTAGCATGTTTCAGTCCTTTCAAAAGAGAAGCTGAAAAGCAAAACATACATGTTATCTTAAAAAGGATCAAAATATTTTACATTGGCTGGGTTTTTTTAGTGACTCGGATGATTTTTTTTTGACATCTGAGTTTCATAACCTGACAGCCAATAGTTGTACTTTAGTATCTTCTATGTCCATGAGTACCACACACTCAGTGTGTTTGAAGATCACACCTTCCCATTCAGTGCTATTTCCTCCACCTTGTTGGTCAAACTCAACCTCATTTTGAGGCAAAAATCAGCTGCAGCTAGAGATGCTCTCCTTACGCAGCCTCCTCTAGAGTGAATCAGTCACTCACATCTGATCAACCAGACACAAAGTTCGCTTCTACACTCAAAGACAAATTTTTGTCCTAGATAAAAGTCAAGCATGTCTTTTCAAAACATTATCTTTCTTATCCAACATAACAGAGCTGTTTTCTAAACAAAGTGCAACATGTATCCTAAAAATAGTGTTTTAAGCAATAATTCCCCTTTCTCTCAAATGTAACACAGGTTTGATGGAATCATTTGTGTAGCTCATGAGAATAAAGACATGGTATTTTCTCACCACATTTTTTTTAATGGCACTAGATCATGTTTTCAGACTACTTATCTAATGAACTTCCAGGTGATCTCCTTCACCACGTTTCTTTTAGACCGTAATACATATTTAATGTTCATACCGTATTACATATTTAATGTTCCACAAGACATGGCATATTTTAGCAATATATGCTGACAAGCCACATGCTGTTACCAATGTCATTCTGTCATTGGTGCCTTGTCATCTCATGCATACATCTGAGCAGGTCTATCAGTCACCACAGCAAAGTCAGTAACAGATACAAAGACATGCAAATGAGTGGCATATTTCTGTACTGAATAACATGGAACTTTCTTCTGTCACCCTTCTTCTTTTGTCAAAGAAAATAATGGAACACCAAATGTGTGTCTGTCTCCACTACTGTGCAAAATGGAAGCTAGGGAGCTTCCACAGCTCTATTACCCCTTGCTGTCATATTGAGGGTGCTCCATCGGGCTCCAGTAACTGCAGGGGTCATCTGGCTTTGAATTAGGGTAAGTACATATAATCTCTCATACTGGTCTTTAAGAGATCAGTCTGACAAGTTGATCACTCTAGGAAGCAACACAATAGCAACATGGCATCTGGCTGAATCAGTGTTCCTCTACAAGCATCCCCAGCAGCAAAACTTCGGAGTTCACGCTAGGCATGCTATAGCAAAGGGGAAAATACCATACAGCAGCTTCAGAGTGAGTGTATCACAGGTATCCTCATGAAGGACTGCAAACCTGCGAGCAAGCTCCATGACCAGGAATGAGGCAACCCTTCAACCTGGCTGAGGAGGTGAGAAGATGTTTAAAAAGAGCTTGCTTTGGCCTGCACTCCACAACTCGTACTATTCAGCCAGTCAGCACAGAGGAATCTTTCCTGTGCTCTGATTTACTATGAGTACATAGTTACTATGAGTAAATCAGCTATTGCAATTATAGTTATTCTTTTTAAACATTTGATCACTGCATCACCAGTAACTTTTAACATTCCACAAATTAAGTAGAAGCTTTTTTCTCAAAGGAAGAGCTGTGCACAGTTTCCATAGGATCCTCATCTTAGAATTTAGAGAATTTCTTGAGTAAAGGCTCAGAGAGATTTGGATATGTTGGGTTTTTTTAAAGGACAACAATGAAAAATTGCTACTGAAAAAGGTATGGGTACAAACAACAGATAATCAGAACAACTGTTCTGAAAGATACCTTCTACCAGAAACAAGAACTTTTAACCTGGGGGAACTGCGAGAAGAGTTCACCTGCAGTAACTGAGCTTTTACCAGCTCTTCTCTCTGACTTTGTCAAATGACCATACATGCAGAGAGACTGGGAACATAAAAACTGCCTCCTAGCAGAGCCTGTGTCTAATAGTATTTATGACCTCTGTCAGCTTTTGCTGTTCAGATCATCACCTGAGGCCTTTAATTCCTCTAGTTGGCCATTACTCTGTTGCTAAAATCTGTATATGGGTCATTAAACCTTAAACAGTACATTGAAAGCAGCTTACCCCGAGGTCTTTGCAAATACTGTCTTTCCTCTTCAGTCCCCTCCCCCACTCTTATTTATCTTCTCTAATATCCAATTCTCCCCTTCTACAGCCTCAATAATCAATATCTGCCATATATTACAAGAACTACAAAATATCACCTGCAGGGTGAGATTTCTGTCTTCTCCATTAGTCCAAGTGAAATACAGTAAATAATATACCACAGAGAGCAAAATCATCTTAATTGCACTAATTTTACACTGCGGAAATAAGAAGCAATTCCATTATCAATTTATACTGTGAGAAACCAAGCATAACTGGTGAAGGTAAGAGGATTACCCCATGTGCTCTTCTATCAGGACTCTTACTACTAAGATTGCCTGTCTTTCTGAAACACTGCTTTGTTGCTTAAAAAAAGGAGGAAAAAAGGAAATAAAATAAAGAAAAAAAGTTGTCTGAAATAGGAAAGCTGTTTCTTCCTCCACAGAGCACTTTAAAAACAGAATGAAATATGAACTGATGGTGCTCGGTGTGTTTTTTCCAGAAACATCCCCTTTCAGAAAAAAATGACCAATACACCTTCTCTTTTGGGCAACTTTTTGCATGAAGGGGATAGAACTTTGGATGAACTCCACTAATTCAAAGACAAAACCCAGAAATTCACATCCAAGAGAATGAAAAAGAGTCCAAGGAATCTATCAGCATCAGCCTGAGAGAAGCCTGACTTCAACTTCGAAGCTGCCAATGCAGCTGCTGCAGGAGCTCAGCAAGAAGTCAGGGGCTGCTGTGCCTGGTGTTACTTCTAGAACAAAATAATTCTCCCAGAGAATGCCATCTCCATCCAGTGATTATCACCCACAGACTTCACAGACAGTTGTTTTCTTTTAAGATAAAAAGACTAAAATGTTGTTGAGGAAACATTGCAACAACTCACAAAAGTGGGACCAACCTACTAGTGCTCACTGTATTCTTAGCATGTATTTTTAAAAACAAAATTATATAATGCTGCTTCAAAACTGCTGGCACTCTTTTTCTACCCTCAGTATTAAATGTAAGATAAACAGATGGCAGCACTTTTAATTCATTTCCCCAAAGAGTTTTGAGGAGCCACAGCAGCAAAAAACACTAAAGTGCTTTTTTAAAACACTTTGGACAAAGTATTATATGCATTTGAATGGGCAGGTGCTTGTTCTGTCACCTGTGTTTGCACATTCTCTTACAGCAAATTCTAGCAGTAAAAATACTAGCAGAGGAATTGGTGACATACTTCAATAATTAACAACATCCAAGATGATAATTTCTGCGACTTGTACATAAGTTCATGACCTGAGCCACTAAAAGTACCAACATTCAGCACTTCTCCATCAAGGGCTAATAACCATATTTGCATACTTAAAGGAAACACATTGTATTTGTTTGCATAACCATCACAGACCTCTCCTCCAACAAGGGGATGCTCTCATCTATTATGAGTTCCTGGCAAGCTGCCTTACTGCTTGTGTTGGTCAAGGAGCTTTTTGCTGTTCCCAGATGAGCTGGGTTCTAAAGTATGCTCACTCCGCAAGCAAGCCAAGCCAGATGGTCAGCAGCCAACTCTTACCCAAAACCTGAGTAGCATCAGTAAATAAGTGCTTTGCTCCCTGCAGGGTTTAAAGCATCAGCTCAAGCCTGACACTCCATTAACAAAGCATTGTGACTTTTAGATCAGCCTTGACTTACCTCTACAAGACTTGGAGTGTTTTGAAAAAGGCTATTCCAGCATGGCCATAAAATAACATTTCACAGCTGTATGTCAAAATCAACAAAAGTAACTATTACTGTTAACTCCTGGCCACATGCAGGAAGAAGAACTTCTCACTAGCAGCACTAGCAAAGATGGTACTTTTGAACATGGCAAGTATATTAAGCTTGAATATTAATTATGGTCCTCGGATCATCCTACCACAATCAATTCAGTCTTGCAATTCCTGGCTATCATCTTGTTCTCACTTCGTGAAAAATCACGAATCTCCACTGTTGCCCTAGACAGAAGAACCACCCATGATTCCAAATTGTCTGATATTTCAGTGACCTGGAAGCTATTCTCAGCAGTAGCAGAAGAACTCAACCTCATACTGCTCATATTCACCATAATGTACAACTGCTGCTGACACTCTCGGATTTCCTACTATATGCAAAGGCTGTGATATTCCTGTCATTTTTCTAAAAAGCGTAGCTATGAAAATGCCTGCTTTGCTTAGTATATAGTAGGTGAGGTGTCCTCTGGGTCTACCATTCACCAGTGCTCACCATTTCCCATGCGACTCCTCACATGTAGTATTCACCCTTTCTCACTGTCACTCTAGGAGGACATCTCTCTTTGGGAGAGTTTTACTCCTGAAGACAGCACATCATAGAAGTTTGTACCCATCTAATATTGTTAATGTAACTGTGCACTTTTGCTGCTCTGTTTAATTTCTGAGACACCAAAGCAGGCATGTTCTAGTCAGTAACACAAACTTGTGAAAGCAAGTAATTTGTTGTGCTTCAGAGCCAAGCAATGTATCTGTAAAATTCTGCGGCTTGTCACACTCTGCAGACACGACAGTGCTTTCTGACAGAGTGCCAATTTCCTCTCATAAACAGTTGGGTTCAGTCTCTTCACTCTGAGCTCTCCTGGAAAGGCATGTTTAGTGAGAAAACATTAATGGGTTTTTTCCCTCATCATGTCTTCTGAACAAACATACTCAAATGCGTCTTATTGCCTGCACAACCTACAGAAGTTCTGCTTCCCTTCCCAGCAACTTATGTTTCCATCTATACATCTTCTATAGCAATTTTTAAAATTTGACCTCAGAGCACAATGTCCCTTATGCTTCTCATCCACTTGCCACACAGCAGGACTTTCTGTGTGCAAAACGTTACAATTCTAGCACTGAGACAGGAATTCAGCACTCTGTTGGTTTTGCAGTAATAAATGCACAGAAATTTCTTCCTCAAAAATGCAGTCCCCAAATCTACACTTTGCTATTTTCCAGTTCACCCATCTGAAATAATTTACTATGAGCAAATAGCTTTGCTTTCCTACAATCCTAATATGACAGAATTTAATTCAGTGACAACTATACATCCTAGGTAAGACCACACTGACCACAGACTTCCCATCTTCTCACCACAGTATATATTCTGCAGAGTGATAATTTTTTGTAATCCCAAGTAATTGATTTTAGAGCTGCACACCTATAAATGCACGGAATCAGTCAGCTTCCACTGATTTTAGTGGACACAGTGCAATAAAGATATATAGGTTACTGTTCAGCTTTGAAAAATGTCTAGGAGGAAGTCTCTTAAAAAATTTCAAAAGAATCTGTGAGCTACAGGAAGAACAGAAAAAGCAACAAATCATTCCAATTGGCTATTACGTAGGCTTAGCTGAATTACCCTCTTTATGGCCAGTTCCAACCTCGAGACAGTCTCTTCTAGATTTAACAAATCGTCCTTATTCTAGTTTTCATTAAGTCAAAAATAATGGCAGTCTGGCATTAAGGAGGCACACAGTGCCTCACATCCTTGCAAGAAAGGATTTGCTAGCCCTTCAACTGTAGGCTGCTTTGCTGGAGAGACTACAAGGATCACATTAGCTGCAGGTACCTCCTCAGGCTGAAATTCAGGCTGACACGAGTGGGTTGAACTTTAAGCCAAGTACTTTTTTTATTTGAGAAATTTCTACTTGCTGCTCCTACTTGAAAGTGTAGTATGTGTTAAAGAAGAATCACAGAAAAAGAGCATGTGTAACAACACATAGGCACCTTCAGAGGTTCTTCTCACTACAACTGTAGTCACCTAAGCAAAAGGCAAGCCACAAGCCTGCTGAAACCTCTCTGCATATTGAACTGGAACAAAGCATTGGAAGGACTGATCAAATAAGCTCTGAAAAGTGCTACCCTATATTATTCTAACAGATACACAGAAGGCTGCTGCCATACAAAATGAATGTCTCTTTCATTATGTTCTAGATATAAATGTATGCATTGTGTACTGTTCCCAATGCTATTCAGACACAAGTACAGATGGAGGTTAATAATAATGAAACATCATCCTATTAAAGCCAGGCTCTCATGGAAAAAGACTGTAATATGCTACTCATGTCTTGTAGCAGCCAGTTGTACCCTGCCTTCACTGTCGATTTTCAATATTCAAGGAGGAAACTGTGTAAACCAAAAATATGTCAGCGTGTACAGAAAACAACTCTATGATGCAGGTAGCATGTGAAAGCAGGAGTCTCTCTACTACTTTTTTATGCACACATAATGACTGGGACTAGTAGCACAATCTACTAATAAAACTGTCACTGGTTGTTATTAGTCTTGTTATCTTGCTGAATTTCAGACACCATTTTCGTGCAAATATCTATCTACCTTAGGATGAGTTCTTTGGAATTTTTCAGTCTAAACAGTTCCTCACATCTCCCAGAAAACAGGCTTTAGTAACAACTTCTGTAACCCACTCAGTAATTTTCCCCTTGAAAAAAAACCACCTCTGAACCCCATGTTTTGGAGTAAAGACTCGAAGTCTGGAAATACAGAGGCCGTTAAAACAGGAATACATTTAGCCATCTCCATGAAAATCCTCTAAATTTGGCCAAGTTAGAAGTTTTTGAAATTGCCTCTTTGGGTCACACTGAGTACCAGCCGTGTGAAAGGAAGGAAGAATACAGAAAAGGGGAGACAGCACAAGGGGCTGTGATTCACAGTGGAAGCTAGGATGGCTGGGTAAGGAGAAAGAAAAGCCACAGGACAACTGAACAGCCTTCACAGGCGGCGAAACGCAGGAAGTGGAAAGTGAGAGCATATAGACAAGACAGAAAAGGGACAGGCCGCAGAGCATGGGGTGGGCGAGCACTCAGTGGGAAGTAGACAAGAGCCTACAGACACTAGCACGTATTCTCCACTGATGCCCATATCAGAACTCAAGATTCCCACAGACTACCAACCCACTCTTTTCAGCAAGAATCAATGAAAATGCCTGCCAGTTTTCCTCATTCTACTCCAACTTCAGTCTGTATAGACAGAAGCAACCTATGACAGCTACCAGCTAGCATTTCAGTTCAAGCAGGACACGTCCGTACGAGAACGTGCAAACATGATGTAACAATGGAGTGCAGATGCAACACTGGAAAATGGAATATGGATTTCCACTTGCTTTTTCAAACACTTAGAAAATTACATAAACAAAAATCCAAATTAAAATAAAGAATGCCATGCCAAGTGCTCAAAGCAGAGACGGACTACAATTATAGGGGCTTCTGCAACACTAATTCAGCTTCTCCAAGATACACATTCCTGAAGTCACTACCATGAGATAAGCCAGGGTACGAGCTTTCAGCACACAGCTGCTTCATATCTATCTTGCATTTATCTCGCACTTTGACAACCTGTGAGTTCACAGCCTCTTATCCTGCAGCAACTAACTTGCATGCTTGTACCCATTAACTCTTCCCAGCTCTCATTTTTTTTCACAGAGGGAAGAAGTGGTTGCTTAAATTTTATTTTTATACAGGCCCAGGTATGAACTTGATCCAGCTTTATCATCCAGCGTCAGTGGAAGGACTTTGGCTATCCATCAGAGAAGATGAAAAGCCTATCAGGATCAAGTTAGAAGAAAATCCACCTGATCTTTACCCTTACCTCTACCATTGGTTGAGCATCACATTAAGTCACTCAAGCTGATACCATCACCACATTCCTCATTTTCTGGACATTTCAACTTCTGATCTTCCTTCACACTTTTCAGAACCACAGAGCGTACACAATTCTTCCAGAACCCCAGGCGACACTGTACACTAATATTACCCAATGCTATGCAAGTGCTTTGAAAGTCATCTCAAAATCATAATTTAAAAGGACTTTCAGCAAGTGGGGTGCTGAGAAGATGAACAAATATTTAAGTAGTCAGAGTACAGTGATGACCGTTCTAGAAAATCTCAAAACCATCTGTGTTTTAATAATGCACAGTAGGTGCATATAGCTAGAACCACCCATCAAGAACACAGAATTAAATTAATTGTTCATCATCCGACACAGGCAGAGATCACACAGCTGGAATGAACATGGTGCTGTTGTGTAATTAAGGAATGAACAGTATAAGCAGAGGGACCAAATTAAGTTTTCACAGGTAAACTTAATTCTGACTACTTCTGAACGATTGACTTTGCAACTGTAACAAAGATCCTCTGCTGTAAACGGTATGCCTGCAATATTAGTATTACACTGTCTAAATGAGGGACTAAGTAACTAAGTACCAGTACTGAAACTCGTGCCCTGCTGAAGTCAGTGTGAGTTTTGTAACTCACTTTTCACAATGCATCAATACGACAAGAAATCACTTAACCGTATGTACCCGCAATGAATAATTTTTTTGTACATAGAAGACAGAAAGGCATCCTAGGAAAGAATGTAATCGCACTAACATGAAACCCAGTTGCCTACCAGCATACTTTAACCACTACTTACAAATGAGGAATTCTACTTTAAAAAAAAAAAAATTACTTTTGCTATATTTCTCAGTAGGCCATTTCCTCCAGCAAAAACGCTGCATGAAAAGCAGACAGATTTGTCAGCATACACTTTAGGCGGCAGAAAAAAAAGGGCTTGTGGCATATGTCTTGCTATTTTTCAAAAAGGGAGTGAGACAGGAGCCTTTAAAGGATCATGTCAATTTTCTTCTTCTGGGTGGGTGAGGCTCAACATGCCTCTTCGCCCAGGGCTGGAAAATAACGCTGCAACGAACATGGCACCACTTTGTCTCTTGTGGAATCATTTAGAGGTTAAAGAATGGCAGCCTTAGTAGAAAGCTAGCAAATACCTATTTTTACAAATATTTTAGTAAACAAAATCAATCACAGTGAAAATAAGGCATACTGTTCTGTAACTGGAAAGAGAACGACGTGGAGTGGGTATGAGAAAAGAACAAGGATTTCATAATAAAGCGAATGAAATCCAGTCATAGCACAACTTACACTAAAAAGCAACTCAAATTAATGAACTACTAGACTTTTAAGCATAATTAGAATATGAATAATATCTAGAACATTTAAAAAACATTTTTAAGGACAGGAAATAACCTTAATTCTGGCTAGATCTCTTTGATGCCTATTATAAGATTTGTATTAAATTTTTCTTTCCCATCCAAAAATATGCTAAGCACACAAACTACAAAAATGGCAAGATTCCCCGAAGTAACTTGTAAACTAATTTCCAACATTAAAAAAAAAAAGGCAATAAAGGGATGATGAAGCAAGCTGGCAGACACTACAGCAGCAAAACCCTGTGATAATTCAAGTGAAGGTTAAATTTTTTTCCAGACTAAATCAGGTGAAAGAGATTGTATCAGAAACTGCTAGCGATGCTGTACCACCACCAGCAAAGCAATTTGGTGCCAACACTGCTGCTCATCCACTTTGCAATCACATAATCTGAAAATATGGTTTAAGTGTTCTTTTCACATCTAAAGGCTCTATCAGCTCACAAGAAACAGATATGCTGTTCTCTGTCTGCCTTTGCTCTGTGGTCTCTGGGTATTGTCTTGGTTCTCACCCTGTCATTTCATTGTCATTAACTCATGCAGCACTCATCAACAATGTTAACTGAATCGGGAGGAAAGAGAAAACCATTCAAGAGACCCACAGGATTTTTGCTTTATTCACCCTGGAATACAACTGAATCTAAATCAGGATGACTGCAAATTTTACAAACTTACCTTTAAATGACCATGAAGATCTGTATTACCATGTCACTGCCTAGAGCACCATGTGCTTATTTAAACCCTGTGGACATTGTTCAACTTTGAAATTTGCATCTTAAAAGACAAAAATTTTCCTTTAAGCAAAAGATGGTAAGCCCTGTATGTTTCTTTAAAAAGCAGCTGGCCCTCAGAGAAAGCAGGAGAGGTGCTAGAACAGAAAAGATGGGCTGAAGGAATGTCTCAGCTTCACAGAGTTGACAGCCACAGCTGATAGTGGCAGGGTGATGCAAAAGTTAAGTGATGCTTAGAAGAGACCTAGTTGAGGTAAGCTAGTCATTTCTACCCTCCTACTTCTGCTAAGAGCATCCACATAATTTTCAAGTACAGATTCACGAATACCTGTGTAGATGCATGACACAAACCAAGCTATGTATCTAAATCCATATTGGAAGGCATTCTGAGCAGCATAATTAAAACACACCCAACAAATGTGAGAAAATACATTAAAGGGATCTGCCAGCATAACCCATTAACACCACAGGTGGTAAGAATTTTTTTTTTTTTTTTAAAGGCCAGCTCAACAGCCAACAGCTTGTCTGTCTACTACATGAAGATATAAAACATCACTTCCCAGCCCCCTTGAAAATATACTCAGTTCTTCCATCCTGTTGTGTCATGCATCAATTATAATTACAGCAATTTACTGTTTGCTTTTCCAGATAAAATTCTTTTTATAGAATCATAGTAATTAACAATGACTGTAGCAAAGTTCATAGCACTGCCTCTTAATGTACCAGTTCCTGTAAGATGACACTATTGCCTTGCCAAACTTTAAACAAATGTCCTCATCTTTTACAGTTTGTGTCTAACAGTGTTTGTTCCAGTCAAAACAGGTCAGCCTTTTCCAAGAGAGGACAAGAGAACAAATACGCTCTTTAATGTTGGTGACCTTTTCTTCAAGCAGTTCTCAGATCTCATGCATTGAAAGGCGGCCTTCAAAAGTTACACTTCAGGTCAAGGACATGCTTTTTCTCGTTTCTATGAATAGCTGTCCAATTTGTCAAAGTTTACATCTAGTCAGTGGGAAATTGTATTTTAAAGCTGCACTTCAGCAGCTAAAATCTCCCAGAGAATCCCTGAGCACGCTTAAACATTGAGATATTTGGCCAAAGCAGCAGAAGTTTGAGCCAAGAAGTCTAGAATCCAGCATCAGTTATAGATGGGACAGTGTCAGCAGCAAAACTCTTCTGACAGTTTCCCCCAAAATCTCCATCCCAAACCTGTTCTTGGCTAAGCACATCTCCAAGTCCCTTGCTCCATTTCTGTCTCCCTCTCTCTTCAGCCCCACCAATGACAAAAAGCGTAGGAACTGCTAGCCCTGTCCAAGTAGACTCCCCATCTCCATCCCATAGGCTCCTGGCTGAGGCCAAACTCACCAACCCATCCCATCTTCCTGTTACTGCTATCTATATCTTGTGCTGCTTTGAATGGCCTCTGTAATTCGCAGACCCCCTGTTGTATTGGTAATCCTCTTCCCAAGATCCTCACACCAACATGTATTCTAAACCACCAGCTTTTGACACCACTTCTCTCCTCTTCTCTTCTCTACCACTGCCCAGGCATGGACACTGCTAAGTGTTTCAGTGGGGCAGCCTTCGTCTTCCAGGCTGCCAGAGTAGAAAGGGGAGAAAGGAGGGTAGAGGGAAAACAGGAGGGAAAAGGGAAAGAAAACACATGGATAACACATGCGGAGTTTTTAACCCTGTCAATATCGGGGGCGGGGGGGGCCAAAATAAAAAAAAACAAACCACAACTAAACACAAAGTGTGTATATGGGGGGGAGGGTGACACTTCTGCAATGATATTTGCCATGTGAAATGCCAGTTTCACAAGGCGATTTGAATGACATTCACAAGCTCAGGACAAGCCAACAAACCAAAACCCCAGAGCTTAGATCTAGGTTCATCATCCCAGAGAGTACATGACCCCTGAGATAAAGACAATTCTTTAGTGGGTCTCTTTAAATATGTCTTGCTTATTATTATGGCTGAACACAAAAGTAATTTGCTAACCAAACACATGAGGCATGAAGGGTTTTGTCCCTGAGGAGAAATGGAACAGAAAACAAGTAGGGCACCTTAGCGAGCAGCAGGATCTAAAAGGAGAACTACAACATGTCTAGACTACTGCATTTCTCTGTAACTTCCACTTTCATTTAGAAAGACTAAAGCGAATAAAATACTAATATCTTGTGTACCTGAATCAGTAACTGTAGCAGTAACTCTAACTGATGAGCTCCTTTGTATTTACAAAAATCAAGTGAGGAGGAAATAAAACTTCAGCTGTTAATTTGGTTTGACCAAGCACGGATTGGACTAGACCACTCAGCATATCAGTATATTGCCAATATGGGACCTCAGCATCACAGAGCTACTGGATATAATCTCTTTATAAATGTACCACTATTGCTTGGTCAAAGTCAAGACTCTATCATCTCACCAACTGAATCCAAAAAAATCTGCCCAACACAGATACAAGACTCCTCGGTGCTGTGCAATTGCACAGAAGTTGGATGCTTCCGGTGTAAGCAACAATGGTATGCCCATAAGACCAAGGTTTGGGAATATAACAAAACCATCCCTGCTTTAAAGCAGTTTCTGAAACTTCAAAAGTCTTTGGAACACGTGTTGCTCTACATAAGCCTTTTCCAAGCAACTCTTGAAGTGAGTTCATCTACAACTATTTTGAGATACTGCAAAAGGTCAAACACATTTTTAGCCTCTACAACTAAAGTGAGAACATCTTAATATGCAGGAAAACACAGCTCAACCACTAAGAAGTCCTTGGAGCTCTTTACTAGTGATTTGCTGCTCATCATCACCTCATCCAGAGTAAATCAAAGAATGACTTCAACAAAGCCACCAAATTTGTAGGCTGAGTTTTTCTGCCAAGGGAATACAATCTGACCTGAAAAAGGTCACAGGAATTAGGACAGAAGCAAGTACCCATATATGCTAATGAATTTCTTTCTTCCACCAGCATAGCTAGTTAGTGTGTATGCTACATCAGACACTTTGCAACAGTAAAATACACTTCTGAAGGAACTTATTAAATTAGGAATACTAAATCCCTGCTCCAAAACATGCCAGAAAGCTTTGGCTAAAAATCAAGAACTGATTACATCCGAAAGTCTAAGAGCACATTCCAGTTCAGATACGCATATTAAAATAGTGGCAGCCAAAGTGCTAATGCTCACAAGACTAAACATCCTGAATTCCCACCTCAATTCAATATTTCAAATAGCACCAGCCCTATGAAAGCAGTACAGAAATGTTCCCAAACAGAAAAAAGGAAATATCAGTCCATGAAACAGGCACAGGAACGCTACTCATTTATTTCTAATTAGGACTCAGCATCCTAGTGATGACAGATCACAGACTTCAACGGGCCCATCAAAACACCTCTCCCCCAGCTGGTTAGGATGCTTGCATATGACAACCTGATAGCAATCAAAACAAACAGAAAAGATCTCCACAGATAAACCAACCTGGTCTGAGGCAGTAAAACACATTCCTCTCCCAAAGTTCTTCGTGACCACGATATGCTACATGTAAAATTTTAAGAACTACCATTTATTTGAGAAGAAACTATGGTTGGGTATCCATATCTTGAAGCTATCTTTACCCTTAACTACACAATGAGTGCCACACATCATAGGAACTGTGGTGGTGTCACTGCCATGAAGGAGTGTATAATTATCTGCAGGTGTTTTTCCAACAGTTTGTTGGGCCTTAACAAGTGCTGTTAATAAAACCTAATCCTTTTGTACAGTTTCACTTTCATTTCACTCGAGAAAATTTTATAAACTTGTTTACATAATTCTCAAAGATGTAGATTTGTAATTCTGTCAATGATTTTACAAGGTTAATGGCCTCTGTAATTACAACAAATGAATGAGAAACTGAACTACTTTAAATTTATGCACTTCAGTCAACCATAAAACCAGCAAACTCTGCAAAGAACATGGATGTATGAAACAGAGTAAAACCCACCTTCTTGCTGACAGCTCCAAAGCCAGGTACTGAAAAGGACATACTCCTCTTAATGGTGTGCTTAGACTCTTAAGAATTTTGAAACCTAAAATCCTAAGAATACAGATTAATGCAATCTCTATACTAATTTTCAGACCTAAATGCATCTGAGAAATACTTTTACTCCAGAGGTATAATTTAAAGTAAACAAACAAACACACACCAGAATAAAAGCTCATACTGTGATACTGAAGGCTCAGAAACATAGATTCTGTTTTCAGAAGCATATCTATTATCCAAGATGTTTTTAATTTAATTTAAACTTCATTTTATTTTTTTATTTAAACCTCAAGCTTTTAATTAGTGTATTTTTAAATACAGGAAATTAATTAGAACTAAATAGCACAGATAACAAAAGCTCCAAGTCCCTTACTAAAAAAAAAATAAAATCAATCCATCTAAAAGGAAATCAATTAAGACTTGAAAGTGCCACAAAATTTGTTTAAAAATTTCATATTTTGCCTCGATTATTTTTTTATTCAGTTACGTTGACATACATTAGCAAGTAAATGGCTGGATCACATCATACACCTTTTTAAGGTCAAATAATCTGAAGTTGCAATAATTTTAACCCAAATTTCTTCATGGAATTAGCCATCTAAACTTCACTAAAGAACTTGATTTAACAGCAACAACATAACAGAAGTTCATTCTAGAAAGAAGGAAAGGAATAAAATCCCCTGATAACTAAGGGGTTTTTCAAGGACCAGAGGTTTCCTATTGCCTCAGAGAGGTTAGAATTTGCTTCATGCTCTTGTACTCCGATCAGGAGTTATTCATGTGCAAAGAAACAAATTCTCTGAATGTGACATTCTACCTTCTTGTTGGATGAAAAACATGAATGCATGGGCTGATGGTGAGACAGCAATGTTATTAATGCAACTCATAAGCCTCTTGGACTACTGGCAGAAATCCAACAGAAAGGTGTTAAGAAAGTCTTGAACCCATTATCCACAGATATATACTCTTATAGGTTATTTAGTTTGACCTCCTCAATAGAAGGAGCAGTTTTCAAGCTCATAAATTTTTACCGAGCATATTTTTAGAAAGACATCTATCCTCTCGCAACAACCCAGCCGTAAAAGTGCCCCCAATCCTCATCCCCATTTGGTAGAGTGGGAAGTCCATCTAATCCTCACACTGATAACTTAAGGAAAGCCTGTTTAATCAGGCTTTGAATGGGGACTATACATTGCTCCAAAATCTTTTCTTTTGCCTTTATAAAGATTTGTGCTTATTTGTGCAAGCAATGCTGAGAGACAGCAGCGTACAGACACACATCAATACCTATCACTTGAATTTTGTTTGTGAGCCGCAGCTACAATCCTTAGCTTCTCCACTGGCATGCAAAATAAAGCATTTTTGATTATGCAAATAGTCCTCTGCTTTGTGAATAGGGCCTCAAGTGATTCAAATGTTAATTCTGTTAGAAATCTTGAAGCAAAGCCAGTATTTCAACCATTTCAGCTTTACAACCAAGACCTTCTGAGAAACATGTAATTGCAAATTGAAAAACATCTTTGAGGATCACAAATACATTGAGATAAAGTAACCTGGAAAAGTGAGAAAGTTCTTTACAGCTTTTTGTCAATGGGCCTATGACCTGCTGGGCTTTGCTTTGAGTTAGATGCCCCTTCAGGAACTGGCAGTTTCTTACCGGCAGCAATGTGGGCACCGACTAACTGAGAAAACCAGAAATTAAATATCAAAAGCAAATTTTTATCTTGTCCAGAGTTTAATGTATGAAATGTTTGGGGGTTATGTCTTCTCGTTTTCTTAATTAAAAACTCACAAAATCCAGTGAATATTTGTATGAAAATGTTCTCAACAGTATTAAACACATTTTTCAAGCTCTCATAGCACACAAAAGAGCAAGCGTGCACCCTGGATTTCAAAGAAATAGGGGGAAAGGAAGTGAGTGTGCGTGTGTGTGCATGATCCTGCCATTTGAAGGTGGAATGTGTAAAAAATAGAGTAGATTTTTTTTTTTTCCAGTTATAAAATTTTGGAAATATTTGGACCACATATAAGTAGGTCAATACTGACTGCTGCCAAACTAATACTTAAAAATATATTGACTTAACAGCTTTTCTTTTTACTTTGCAAGTACAGTTTTGAATTTTTTTGCAGTCAGTTGTATTTAAATTATCACAGTAACCTGAGTTACGTTGTCCTCTCAAGTTTTAGGAGACATGAGGGAAGGGAGGATGTTTTCAGATGGATGCCAGCCACACTGGCACTGCTATCACCTTGTCTGCAAAGCTAGCATGGTGGTACACCAAGATTCCTACCGCCTTCTTGACTTTCTTGATTCCTTCTGCTCAGGGAAAACCAGGTGATAATCATGACTAAATAAAACCCGAAGATATTTGTTATATGATTACCTGAACTGTGCAACTAGGGTGAGCTTCATATAACCAACTCTCAGCTTAAGTTATCCATAGACACAAAAAGGGTGTTAGGAATCTTCCACGTGAGATGCAGAGCAAAACATTAAATGCTTAAAATTAGCTCTCATTGACAGCGCAAGCTCTGAGCATCTTCTTAAGGCAAAATCCACAGCATCTTTATTAGTATTAACCCCTTCCTAACGTCCCAAAGTAACAAAGAAAACTGGTGGGTACCACTTCTGCATTGCTTAAGGGTACTCTGAATCAAGCTTCACAAGACAAGGAGGACAAACAATCTATATCAGATCAGAACAGATACAAATCACCAAGTTTAGCACAGCTAATATATTCTTATTTACAAGGCTTCCTCCATTCATTTTGTTCTTAGTTCACTTTTCACTTAGCCCCAGCTAAATCTGCTGCTAGCTGAGAAGCTGTGGAAGTTTGTGACAAGTGGCCCAGACCTTAAAAATTCAGAAATACACAGTTCCAGATTCTACAGCTGTATATCCCATAGTGATGACTTTCAGACTCCACTGTCATGGCTTGTATTTTAATAAATGGGTCAGAGGTGGAAGGTCACAATATCCTGTTACCAGTCTCTGAACCATCCAGTTCTCCTTCATCTCAACAGAAAAATGCGATACATTATCAGCTGCTTTTTTTATATTGCTTACTCGGAATGAACATTCCTAAGTAAAATAACGTGGATATTCATTTTCATTGCTTTGAAAAAGACAGTAAAGGTCAATTTCTGATTTTGAAATGCTACTCTCTTCATATTGATTATAAAGCCTGAAAGCAGTAACACCACCCATGCTGCAAGAAGAAATCCCATTATGAAGCATGTATTTCAGCTCCATATAATTCCTGAATGATAGTTCTCCCACCTCTCTCAGCAAAAACTGAAAAAAATGAACTAAAAGGTTTGCAACACAATCTTCAGCCTACGGAAAAAACACAAGAGAGGAAAAGGAGCAGTGCTGTCTCCCAAAGGAACGGCCTGACCCAGACAACTGTGCCTACAGCATCCAGCAGCAGCTAGACCGATGAAAAAAGCAGCCTGTGAAGAAAAGCAAAAACAAGGGGGGAAAAGAAAGAATGTCTTTTTTTTCCTCACATATATAATTTCAATATAAGATGTATTTGCTAACACTTTTTCCACTGTTTTGATTATAACTGATGTTTTTCTTCCTGTGAGGAAGGTATTGGTGCATGCTTCTTATGGACTACTGTGGCTGCTGTCATATTTAATTTCATTCAAATATGTAGGCTACTGAAAATATCTCTGAAGTATTTTGAGGTTTAGAAACAATTCATGTTTAATATCTTAAGCAAAGTACAGTGATCTAAACATAGCATTTTACTGTCCTGGGATTTTTTACTTCCCTGAATAGATGACATATTTAAGGAAGAATTGAATCATTACCACAAAAGATGGGAATAAAAGGCAGCAGAGCAAAATACTGCAGGGGCATCATCCTCTTTCAGCAACTAGCAAGCCTCTTCTGAAGGCATGGCCCCATCATTTGCAAATAAGAATCTTTCTCCCTTTCATAAGAGTGATTTATATAGATATTAAGACAGAATAGTATCTTGTGTCTGGGAAGGAATTAATGGTGCTTGATTTTAAGACCTGCTTATAAAGAAGTTACAAATTTGCAATAAACTAGCTGGGTTTTATTCAAAGGAAAAAAAAAACTAGTTACTGTGCTGTGGATGGAGACAAAAAACATTGAAAACAAAGGCACCATTGTGGATCCAGTAGCAGCATGTGCATATCTTCATTGTTACGCTCATGTCTGAAGAACCAGGACTGTTTCATACCATATTTCTAAATAAAGTACACACATCAGGAGAATTAGGATAATTCATTCCTGAACTTTGTGTTAAAAACACAAAAAACTCTTCTGATGATGTGTTTATGACTGATGACTGCAGTCAGTAGCAAGAAGATTGCCACATGTCTCAGACACAACTTCTGACAAAAATGGAAATCTTTCATGGGAAGCATTTTATCTTTATCTAGATGTGGGTAAACATCCAACTCACATTAGACATTCTTTGGGTTGATCAAAGCCAGTACGCGACTCTTCACAAAGCATTCGGTTGTTTGGGTGGCAGGGTTAATCGGCTTTTTATGTCAAGTCTTTAGGACATACAAGAGACACATGCACACACAATATATATATGTGCCCATACACTTCTTTCCATACATGTTGTGATGTATTTCCTTCAAGCGGGGAGAGATTTAACACCAGGAAACCAGACAACCTTTGCAAGTCCTTATTTTGCGTTTAGCCAAAGTTGAAACCAGTTCTGCTGAGATACAACGGTCACCTACTAGTTTAACAGGCACAAAAGACTAAGGAGAAAACTCAAGCTAACTGAACTGGTTCAAACACTGAGTTGCCACCTTGCTCCGATACCTTCAAAATCCAGGAGAGAGCAGTGGAAAAACACACACAAAGCACTCAGAGGTCTTGACAAAGACAAATTTCTCCGTGCAGATTTTAAGTCCCCGCTTTAATCACAAGGCTAAATGGTCCTGTTGCTAAGACCATTTCTTTCACAAAAAGGAGATGTAACAAAGAAAAAACAACTTGAAGAACTGGCTAGGTTAAGGAGACATTTCTTTGCCTCAACACCAGATGACATCAACGTTTTATTTCACCAGGTAGCCATGGCAAGTATTGGCACTTGGAAGGCATCTCCCTTAGGGTCTCTAAGCGATTCATGCTGAGATGCTATCACTTGCTAGCATCTCCATTCATATTAACAACCAGCTAGGATCTGTATCACCAATTTAATTCACTCCAACTGGGATATGGTCACAGGGTAAAAACTAATGCTGCTTGGAGCAGGATTAACTCAGCTTTATTGCTGGAGGTTTTTTTACTTTTGAATACTTCTTGACCTTAAATGTCCAGCAACAAAGTGTCCCAGAGGTTCTTGGCATGCATGTTTTATTTTTAACAACACTGAAAAACAGAGCTGTTATGGCTACAAGCTGCATTGGCTTTGCAGGGACTTCACAGGCTGTTTAGCCTACAGTAGGCACCAGCTTTGCCAACTCTGTAGGCAAAGTAAAAGTTCCCCAAGCTACAGCCAAGCTACCGTCCTTTTCTTTTTTTTACTTAAATGCTCCAAAGCAATCTGGCTTTTGGGGAGAGTGAACTTATCCTCAGACTCTAAACACGTGAAGACACAAAATCCCTATAGTAACTCATGTGACATGCATGCTAGGAATAGTTACATCTCCATAATCTTAAACGTAATAGCTTGAAGTTCCCTGAGGCTTGTTGAGCCAGACACATAGGAAGCTTTTAGGCATTTCAGTTACAGAAATTTAAATTTCTTGACTGGACTTCATGAAGGAAATGTGAAAGTGCTCCAAACTCCTATCACTCAAAAGAAAGCAGCTGTCAAGCTTCCTTAATTACAAAAAAATTTAAAACCTTGCATAAAAGGAAGAATAGGTTTATTTTTTGTAAGAGGATGATTTAACCTCCAAAAAAAGAGAATCACTTACTCTTTATTGGCAGACAAAGACGGGATTCCCGTTGCAGGTTTCATGTTTACCTTCTACCAGTAGATCAACCAACAATGACTCTTAAAAAATAGGCAGATATTGTTTCACTGTGCCCTTGACCCACAGCATACAACCTTCCAGACCTACTCTAATACAATGAATAGGAGGCTTATCACCATGAGTCATCTAACTAGCGCCATGAGGTCATCTGTTGACTTAAAGTTGTAAAGATCATTATGCTATATATCAGTCAAAAATCACTGAGATGGGAAGTGCGTGCAATAACTCAGGTAATAATTCAATATGAGGTCACAAGAATATCTACTGAGTAAAAATATAATTTTCTGTAGCCCTTCCTTAGATGGTATGGGTACAGACTGTGCTATTTGTCTTGGATAATATAGAACCACAGCTGCTTTACATCACTTACAGTATTGTTACTACAAAGCAGTATTTTCCATTGTGCACCCATTAGGAACACTGAGCAATAAATTACACGTTCACTTAGGTAAGAGCTCTCTCTTGGCAAACTGCTGATCTTCCCTGCACTTTTTTCTTACCAGTTACTCCGTTTCAATTTTCCACAGATAAAAGTTTTGTGAAGATTTATCCCCTCCAGCCTGACAACTTCAGAAGGGGAGGCCTCAGAAAACCTCCCAGCCTCAGAAAGTCTGTCCAGTCTCGGGGATAAAGGCTGACTCGCATTTCTTTCTTAAAGACCCTTTAAGGTTTTTGGGTTTTGTTTCTCTTCTTCCTTCCTACCACACAGTGAGAAATGGATGGAAGAGGCATGAAACTTTGAAGACTTTTGAAGATGTTTTGCAGCCAAGAATCAAACATCTCTCCTCCCTGCTCTATACTGGCACTGAAATGCATTAAGTTTTCTCCCACAAGTCACAAAACAAACTTACTCAGTATGCATGCTGAACTGTTCTTTAAAAATTTAAGTTGAAGAAATTCATTAAGCAAATCCTGTGTTCTCTGAAATTTTATAATGCAAGACAGCTGGCTGTTTCCAAAGCATTTATGTGCTATTTTTCCACACTGCTATCCATATGCAGCATTAAGGTAACAGCCTTCGACACTGGAGTAGACGGAAAATTATTATCTGGGCAACTGTCAAACTGAAGATGTAGAGACAGCCTCTGACCTGAACACTTTTACATGTGAAACACAAATAGGTACAAATACATACTAACTACAAGATGTAAATACAAACATTAATAAAAAGAGAGAAATAAACTAAAAGTTGCCTAGCCATGGCATTTAAATGGCAAAGCACAAAAATACCTACAAAACATGCCTGGATGATGCTTTGAAACATCACCTAGGCCTACAGGAAATGAAACATTACCATTACTAAAACACTAGAATAGAATTTTACTAGTAATAGTAAATCAAATTAAGCAAAGCAAAGGAGTGGTGATATTTCCAAGGGTGGAAAATGAAAACCTAATACAAAACAGTTTTCACAATTAGGATGGGAAAGAAATCATTTTAGTGCCCAAGAAAGGAACACAGTAAGCAAGTTACCCTCAGAAGCAAGGTAGCAATAAAACCAAGGGATGTTTGTCTACATACATACCCAAAAAGCAAACCTTTGTCATGCTGGATATAAGGAATATCATTACCCAGAAATCAAATAAGGTAACTACAGAATTGTAAATCAAGCTGTTTCCAGAATTAGAATCTACCGCACAGTTCAGGATTTAGCCTAGATGAACATATGATATTACAGGAAATTAGGGGAATGAAATATCTGAGATAAAACTTAAGGTCAGTGAACTTTTCTGCTGGCTGCAGTGGATTTAATAACACTTCAAGTCTGATGCTGAAACATCTCTGAACAGCTCATAACAAGAGTTACAGTAAAAGAATAAACCACAACTACACTAACACAGAAAACAAATAATTTGCTAATCCATATTCTACAGAATTTAGTTTAAATGAGAAAATAGTGTGTAAATGACTTCCAGACTCCATACTGTCTCAGATATCACAGTTGCAGGCACATTTAGAATTCAACAGTAATAAGGTGGCCTGTACCACATCAGAAAATCGCATAGGTTTAACTCATTCAGGTATATGTATCCAATCAGTTGCGCTTTTTAATCTTTCTTCCTTTCTTTTTTTTTCTTTTTCTCAGGTCCTTCAAAGGTAAATTAGATTATCCCAGACTGAGTTAAATTCAGAGTGAAACATCCTGTAAACTGCACGCCACTAAATGAAAGTATCAATAAGTTGGTACAACCGACTCAGAACAAGTTGAAAGAACATTTAGCACAGGCTACTTCTAAATTTTGTTCTAGAAATTCAGTAGAGGGTTGAGCAGCACTGATAAATAAGCCACATTTTACCTACTTACATTCAAACCTATGCAACCTTGATAAATGGTAGAAGACACAAAACCACATCTGCTGTAAAAGCAGAATTACTTTATAAGCTTTAATCAAAGTTTCAGCTAAACCTCCCCCAGTTATTAACGATGATTTTTCTCATGCAGCTTTACTGAGGGATTTTTTTTTTTACTTTTCCTTCAATTTTTTGTTTAAACCAAGTTAGTGCTTGTTTCCACGATCACATATTCCATATTTATATCCTGCATTTTCCTACTTCTCTTAGTCTTTTTTCCTTGTAGCTTTTTCTTTGAGCTTCATTCTGCTGCTGTCACAACAGTAACAATACGCTTCCCTGTACACAGACAGCTACAAAATTCCCTCAGCATGACCACTGCTTAAGATTTCAGCCTGTAACTTCCCCCTAATTAACATCACACAGCACCCCCATTAGGAGCACAGTGCAGGAATGCTATTTTCTCTCACTGCTTTATCCAAGAAGCCATAAGAAATGTTAAACAATTTACTTACAGTAGTTTTAATTTACAAATAACTAGACTTCTGCCTGAATTTGCCTTGCATTGATGGACAACTAGAAAATGAGTAAAATAAGGAATAAGGCAAGGTCAAAACCTGCCTGGTTTCTCCATTATGAAAGACTTTGAAAAGAAATGCCCTCCAACAGACCTCTGGCTCATGATACCATACATGCATTTTTTTGATTAGGGCAACACTACTCCTCCGATAAATGAAATTAGAAGTTGATCTCATCTTCAGTGGTATTTACCCTTGTTCTAATTGTCCCAGTCTAAATTATAGGGCTGGGGCCCGCAGTCAGCCAACAGAGATCAACAACAACCTGCTTAACACAGTGTCCCATTCTTACTGTTTTTCTGTCTCAAACTTATCAGATATCTTCAAGAGCTTTTTCAAGCATTTTTTTTCTTTTTTGTTTTTTTTTCCACCTATAGCCAAGATCAGCCACGGCTGCATTACAGAACCCAGCATGTCCAAGATGGATTAGATGCTGCTAAGAGGAAAACAAACAGCTGCCTCAGGTGTTGCTAGTCAAGTCCACAGCTGTAGCATTACTGTCAAATAATACAGATCTGGCACAATACCACTGAGACTACCTTCTGAAAGTTATATTGGTAATACAACCTTCCTTACTTTTCTGGCCCTAGTATTTGTTTCTGACAAAATCAAAACAAACAACAGAAAAGCCAAAGCCTGACTACATACAGATTTTTCCCCTTCCCATCTTACACATCATGTATGTTTGACTTCTACATTATACAAAACACACAAGACTGTATTTCTACTAATAGCACCTACAGATCTGAATGAAGATCCACGACCCAAGAGACAGGATTATGTTTACAAAAAAAACCATGCAAACAAACAACCTAACTTGAGATTGACCCCACCTAACCAAGAGTCTACAAAAGTGGAGAAAAGCCCCTCTCATCAGCCTAATACACTTTGGATCTAGTCCCAGCCTAGATGAGTACTTAGAAATGCAATGGATGCATATGGTCCCATCAAAATCAGTGAGACACCACATACTTAAGAAAATATACGTTAATTAATAACTTTAAGAACTGGACAAGAGCTTTGTTCTACTAATACTAAAGTACCAGAATTTTAACTGGCTTCAACCACAGTGCTGTAGACATGGCTAAAAGGAAAACTCCTCCAATGACAGTGTGAAAAGTATTTTCATGCAAGTGTGCCTTTATAATTTAAAAAAAAAAAAATCAAGTGGAAAAATCTCTGTTCTTGCTCCTAACGAATACTTAGTTATACTGAGCTCACACAACAAACTATTTACAAAGGAAAACACATTATACAGTATTTGACAGTCATAACGCTATAAATTTTCAACTAGACCAAGCTCACATTAAAAAACCCTTAAAGTGTCACTGAAAAGGCACAAGAAAGCAGTATCTACTATTTTCTTATTAAGTCAGTAACAGATCAACTAAAAACCTGGAGAACAATAAACATATTTGAAACACAGGCTGCTGTTGTGCCTTGAACTTGGCATTACAAATTTTGAAAGCAACGCTCGTAACCCTCTGCACACCTCGTTATCGCGGCACAGCTGCAGGGACAGACAGCTCACAGATAAAATAGATATCATTATGAATAAATACGTCAGATCATTCAATTATTATTAGTCAAACAAAGCAGTACAGAAGAACTGCTGAAAATCCTTCATAAATTGACCACCCATGGTTTTCCCTCCTTTGTGAAAGAGCCCCCTTTAAAATGCACAACCTTGGGATGGAAATCTGCAAGTCTTTAAAGGTTTCTAACTTCAGGGTGTCAATCACACGCAACACGGATTATTTTTGCCCAGTCCACCCCCAAACGGGCTCATTGTACTGACAGACATACAGCATATGGATGGCTGCAGGAACATAGGCAGGAGTGAGGAACAAGGGAACTGTAGCTGCTGGGACCGCGGCTGCAATAGCCATGAAGCTGTGTGCCTCCCACGCAAGGCCACGCTGTAGACCCTGTGAGAGCTGATGTTCTGGTACCTCCCTGGCTCATCCCACCTCAGGAATTATGCCGAGATAGTCAGCACAGTTTTAAAAGGTCCCTCAAAAGCTGCAACAGCCTCGTCGCTTTAGCTCACTACCAACTTCAGCTGAGTCTGAATCAGTGGTGTGATGCTAAATTGTTTATTATTTCTCTACCAAGGCTCATTTTTAGTACCTTCTACCAGAGGAGTTCCAGGCAGAGAAGGCACATCCAGCAATTTCTGCAAAGGAGCTCGACACAGGCAGGCTCAGATAAAGCAGCCATCACTCGGGACCATGAGAGGCTGACAAGGAAGGATAAAGGAGCAGAGCAGAGAGCATGACAGGCATCTCTGAGCGTGCTAGATAAGAGTCATTCCCAAGCCATACAAGTCAGAGTCCACGGGGAAGGAAAAACAAACAAAAGCTAGTCCCAAACTACACACAGCTTCTAAGACGCCTGTATTTTTGCTCCCTAATCTTCTGATTGCCTTCATCAAGAAACACTTTTCTTCACTTCATGCTGTGGGTATATGAAAAATTACATCTACCTTCATCTTAGGTGCTGCCTGCAGGCAAGAAGCGAAACTTACACAGTTCCCTCATTTTCCAGAGTGACTTCTCACACCCACCTTAAAACATGCTCTTAAGTACTCATTTGTATAGTTAATCTACCAGGAGCCAAAGCAGAGGCAAAGCTGCATTCTTTAACAAGAACTCCCACACCAGAGGCTTTGTTTTTGAAGCACCAAAGTCTCTTCCTACTGAGAACATAACCATATAATTTGAATTCTCAAGCTATTCACTATAGCATGACACAAAACTAAGAAATGCAATGTAATTACAAAAAACCCCCATGTATAATCATTAAATGTAAGTGCATACCTTCCCTGATAGCGGTAAATGGGGTTCCTTCCTCTTCTTGTAATCTAATCACCTTCAATGCCACCAGCTTTCCATTTACCCTGAAACGGAAAGAGGGGAGGGGAAGAAGAAATAAAAAACAAAATTAAAGCAGAAACAGTATTTCTCATAATAGAACTTGTTTCCCATCGTGTACTTATTCAATTTCTTCCTGTCAGTGATTCATTTATAGCACTGTAAGAAACACTTCATAGCTTCCATAATGTCAACTTTATATTTTCACACTCAGATGCAATCCAAGAAATTATCTCAGTTTTCTGTGAGTCAGTTTCCTTTCTATCACAGCACTAAATTGAAGCTTTGTTAAGAAGTATCACATTGTAAAATATGGTCTTAAAGTATCTGTCCTTTACTTGATCAAATTGTTCCAAGAAAAAGGCATATAATTTTCATCAATCACCCCACTTGCAGTATATCCATATTTATACTGATTGCCTCCTTCCCACTGCATCGTGCCTATAATTATTGCCCTCAAAAAGCTATGGAAGTTTGAGATGGGAAATATTTTTTAGGTCATTCTGGCCATTTCCCATTAGAGCAGGATTGTTCCTAAGGTATATTCATAACTACATGGCCCAGGTTACTGTTAGATTATAATGATTCTCATTTATAAGATTAAAAACATTTTGTGCTCCAAGGGACGAAACTTCACAACTGGTCACTCTAGTTTCAAATCCATTTGGCTGGTTTCACTTCTAGCATTCAAAATTTCACCACACACGACCCACATTCAAGGCCTTGCAAAAAAATCCAGTTGGTTCAGTTTATCCAAATTAAATCTCACAAAAACTGAATGCAAGATAAAAACTGATATTGATTACGCTCCTCAAGAACAAACTCATACTTTTAAACTTTAATAGATTCCCCAAGTATGACAAGCAATGGTGAGGATAGATTATGGAAAAGGCATAATACAGTTGCATTATTATGATTATGATTATGATTATTCTTGTTATTATTGTTATTATTATTACCTGTAAAAGCAAAATTAGCCTTTATAGTCACAAAGCCCAAGGAAGCATTGGAGCTTTCACACTCCTGTAGTCATGGAGGCAATTCCCTATTGTACCGGGCTCTAGAAGTATTCATTTTTCTAAGCAAAATGATACAGGCACCTACCAAGTCTGAATCCATCCTCTCCCTCAGGCTTTTAATTTTTGTAGTTAGATGACTTCAGTGACAGGATGGCTACCGTCTTGTTTCTTCTGATTATTTTTCTTTTGCAATTGCCAGAATCTCATTAGCCCTACACACAGCATTCCATAATGACTCTGAGCAACTTAAGAAACCCTGGTTATCAAAAGATGGTTTATTCATCACCTTCCAACTACTCGTAATACTTCAGACTGGCACCAGTTCAAGTCTCAGGCTGCTAGTCACTGTTGAAAGATAATTAACAGCTTAACCCTACTGGATTATCTAGATTTCTCCTTATAATTGCCTTACATGTATTTTTGTTTAGATTTTAACAGGACTTCTGGCATCAGAAAAAGATAAGCCTTGCCCCAGGTAACTTCATGTGTCATGCACAGACAGGAGAATAAACCATAATAAAAGCAGAATTAGAAAGACTGATGACAGACATGCAGTTCTTATACATGTGTAGTTTTCAATTCCTCCGTCAACACACCACTCTACCTATCACATACATATAAATAAATTAGACACCTGGATAACTTGATTATTTTAAAATAGATTAAATACAGTGCAAGAGGAATTTAAATAGGAAACAGGACAGATGCTGTGTTCAGAGAATGCAATGCAGAATACAATGGGAAAAAGCAGATCAAGGAGGTACCTAGAAAATAGTGATGTGGAGTCTCTTGCCAGAGAGACAGGCAAATAGCAGACAGCATTGTGTAGATTATGTTCTTTTTAACCCGAAGTTCTACATTGATTCATTAAGAGTAATAAATAACACAAACAGCAATAGCATGGAACTCATTTCGAAGGATTTACAATTAAACACATCAGGTGGGCTGTGCTATTTAGTTATCACTGCCACTTTGTCATTGGTACCTGTCATCGTCTTGACAGACATCATGGCAACTCTTAATACTATCGAAATGATTGAACTAATTTCAGGTAGTGTTCCTCTGGGATTTCAGTCTCCCCTTTCAGTATTATTTATCTCCAATATATCAGTCTATAACTTCCAGAATAAAACAGCCTCCTTATTCTCATTTACTACCCAGTCATTATGAGCTTTTTTTTCAGCTCATTTTCTATGAACAGAAGCATATAAATCTGGAGATGTGAGAAATTATGAAGTATCATCAATTAAAAGAGATAGGTGTGTATATTCATATCCTTCAACTATTCTCCCACTGACGCAATCTCAGGATGAAGTTAGATGATGCTGCAGAGATGAGCTAAGGGCTACCTTAGGGTATAGCCTTGCTCCTACTAAACCCCTGCCACACACTCCTGCCACTGTCTTGTATTTGCTCTCATTCCTGCTAGACCCTACAGTGAGACTTCTTAGGGAGCTTAAATAGGAGAAGACTGGCCTTTCCAAAAGAACTAAATCATATTTTAAAAAATGATGAAGGCATTTTTCACAGTTTAAAAGCAAAACCCACTAGAGAATATATGAGAAGAAGAACTGGGATCACCTCTTGAGAAGCAACGAGCCATGCGATCAAGCCAGCTATGTCCTGAGATTATGTCCTGAATCTTGTGATGACGTGCCAAAATAATGTGGCAATTTCCTTAGAAACAACATAGAAAAAGAGAGACCTGGAGAAAATTACCTCTGCAACCTATCAGAACTTGTCTTTGCAGACTTCAGTAGTGATCAGATAAGGTTAGCAGAATTCCTCCCAGATATTACTTCACATTTGTCTTCCACAACTTTCAAAGCATGCTCAGTATTTTCATAATTTTCAAATACAAGTAGAAAAACTAACAGGCGGCCAGCCTTTTAGACAGTGAAAAGGCAACGCTGCCGCCCCTTTTAACATCTAGGATTCATTAAACCACCTCTCTTGCTCAGTGTCCAAAGTAAACAATTTCACAGCTTCTCAAAACAATACACTTAACTGGGTCAACGATTTCACTTATCATCTTATGTCGATCCTGTCAACTGCCTCATTAGTTTCTATTAAGGACAATATTGATTATAAAATTCCTTTTTTCCAACTTACAAGCTGTCCTCGTTCCTAAACTCTCTCTCTCTCATCCAAAAATCTTCAGAGAAAGGACGGAAGTCCTGAAGCCTCTCTAATTATCACACAAAGCTGCTTTACTCTAGGCAAGTCACCAGCAGCTGATGAACAGTTTTCCCATTTATGGAAATTCAGCATTTTAATGTTATATAATCTCTTCTAATAAATTTCTGATTTTATATGCAATGTAGGCAAAAGAAAAATGAGTCCAAATTGTTTTATGTGACATATAGTAAAAGCCTGTATATTATAAAAAATAAAAATGAGCCAGATAGTACAAAAATGTTAACGTGTCATTCTGCCTTTTCTAAAACAGCACATATCAGCATTACCAAAATAAATACATTTATAAAAATGACCATTTATGAGAAAGTAGAGAAGATTAGAAATTATTTAATGCTTTAATGCATCATTAAGAACATATAATACTGATGAATATGAAGTGACTTATTGGCTTCACTGGGGATAATGCTGACGATGCCACATAGAGAACAAAAGACTACAACACTATTTTCTCAAGTTCTCCAGTTATATTTAGTTGCAATAAATATTCTAAATATAACAAATTTTAAAGAGTCAATTAACATAAAATCTGCCACTCTGATTTCAATCTGTTCATTTAATACAGAGTTTCACCACTGGCTGGATTGAAGCTGAGTTCATAACTCGAGCAAGTGCTAAGCTTGGGAACATTGCTGCAAAGAAAAATCAGTAGACGGTATTGGGATGATGCTCACATTTGTGATACACATTCAAGAAACTAATATATATGAAGAAAAATAACTCATTTGTTAAATATTCATTTACACGAAAAGCTCAAAGTTTGATGATCAAACCTCAATTAGACCTACTCTGTAGTGATATTAATGTCACAAACAGACATCTAAAACCCCAAACAGACCATGGTGTCCTAATGAAACCAAGCTCTGCCAGAATTTTCCTTTGAAGAAACCTGACAGAGGCAAATTCACTGTAGGTTTAGTCACCTCTGATTATTATCCCAATGAGTAACTAATCCCACATTGAGGGGAATGCTTCTTTTAATCATTATCATAAAAGAGAGTTCATTGTAAACATGGTTTATATTATATTTCTCTTACTGAAAAGGACTTGGGTCTAGTTTACAAAAACCACTTACAGTCCCACTAAAGCCCTATGGTGCAAAAACTCAAGGGACTAACCACAGCCCCTCAGCTTCTCTTTATGACTCCCACCATCTTTTAATCTTTAAATTAAAATTACCTTGTTTGAGAAGAAGCCAGTGGATTAAAGATACTTCATAATGCTGATGTTTATTAGGGCTGCAAAATAGAAGATCAAAGAGTTCCGAGACAGATGAAGGATTGTGCTCGTTTTGGCTGGGCTAAAGTTAGTTTTCTTCATAGTAGCTTGCATGGTGCTGTGTTTTGGATTTGTGATGAAAACACTGTTGATAACACAGGGATGTTTTAGTTACTGCTGAGCAGTGCTTACGCAGAGTCAAGGCCTTTTCTGCCTCTCCCCCCACCCCACCAGCAAATAGGCTGGGGGTGCACAAGAAGTCAGGAGAGAACACAGCTGGGACAGCTGACCCCGACTGACCAAAGGGATATCCCACACCATATGACGTCATGCTCATCATATAAAGTTGGAGGAAGAAGAAGGAAGGGGAGGACATTCGGAGTGATGATGTTTGTCTTCCCAAGTAACCGTTACGCGTGATGGAGCCCTGCTTTCCTGGAGATGGCTGAACACCTGCCTGCCAATGGGAAGTAATGAGTGAATTCCTTGTTTTGCTTCACTTGCATGCACGGCTTTTGCTTTACCTATTAAACTGTCTTTATCTCAACCCATGAGTTTTCTCACTTTTACTCTTCTGATTCTCTCCCCCATCCCACCAGGGGGGAGTGAGCAAGCAGCTGTGTGGTGCTTAGCTGCCGGTTGGGGTTAAACCATGACAAGGATTTAAATTATTAATTAGTGTTGTCACCCGAACTCAGTGATCCTGTTCTTCACAGGACTCAAGGCAGTCTCATATGAACAAATGGCAGCCATCCCCTCACTTGAACAGGAGCAGGTGAGCAGCATCAGAGCATTTACCTCCAGGTCCCTCATCCCTACCTCCCAGCCTACATCATTCAGTTCAAACTAATCAGCTACTCATCTAAGCACAGGGGCTGCACTTGACTCACACCTGCTGGAAGCAAATCACTTGGGACTGGCAGCAGGGAGAGCAATGCACAGCATCGGTCCTCCTCCATATACCTTGCATCTCTCTGGGCCCCAATGATTTTCATATAAAGAACTGATTTTCATATAAAGAGAACTTGAAGACAAACATAGTGGTATCGCTTATAAGTCAAGTGGCATCTTACAACTCTGCACACAGTCACAGGGGATCTTCTGAGAGATGCTGTTCCACAGCTAACTGGAAAAACATTGGTGCATAATGGCATTTAGTTGGCAAATTACTTCAGTATTTGCTCTACCATTCCAATCATGTATACATGTGTCAGTGCCAATAAATTACTCTCCAATAACTTTTAGCACTTGCATCCAATATAACTATCTTCTCTCCTAGTTTTTCTACCACAATTTTTGTGCAATCCCGGGTAAATAATATAATAGATTTTCTTTCCTCAGTTTTGTCCCCTGCCACAAGAATTAATAATGCTAGGTCACTTCTGTAAACTGCTTTGCAGGTTGAAGCACAGCATACATAGTGTAATTTTCTCTTTATATATACAACTATAGAGGAAAAACCTCCCAGTATTTCTTTTAAACACTGAGAAATTCACTCAGTAAGTAATCAATATTGTCAATGAGTCATCTTCTAGTTAGAATCTTAGCAACTTATTTTAGTACTTACACTATTTCAATAATTTTTTCCACCATTTGGCATTTTAGTTCAACATCTAGTTATCATTAGTTTTGAATCTAGTTCAACTTGAAGTTATTGTTTTTATTAAAGATTTACAATGCTAGAGATTTTTTTAAAAACATCTATGCACACTTCATAAACCCATGTCATGACTTCAAAATGCATAGTAAAAAGCAGCCCACAAAAATCAGTTAAGCACATCAGTTAAAAAAAATGAGGAGGGAAAAAAAAGATGAAAAAAAAATTGGAAAGCTCTAGTAGGTAACCATAAAGTGCCTCTTCATAATCCCTGAATATATATTCCTTTTCCAGCCATCTGGTATCCTCAGATGAAAAGAGTTTAATTTGTAGATGAACACTGATTTCACACAACTTGCAAGAAATAAAAGGTTCAGAAAGTTTAGATCACTAAGGCAACATGAACAAGAGCAGTTCTGACATATTCAGTCTAAATAAATTCACTAAAACATGAAGCAAATATTATCTGTGAACTGGACTGTTGCACATGAAATATATCAGGGAGCAGGTGAACACAACACCTCACAGGGGCATGGAGTAAAGCTAGGAGAATGACTAAAAAGTGACAGCATGACAGACAAAACCAAGGCAAGTTCTTCAGGCCATCTGAAGGCTATGGCGCTTGCAATAGATTGCACATAAATCAAGAGAAAAGACAATGAAAGTGTCATGGAGGTTTCCTGACAAGTAAAAGAAATTCTGCAACTTAAAAAAAAAAAGTCAGAACAGCAATTAGCCCTGTCAGTCATCCTCAGTGAAGGTTTCAGCACCATAAATATAAAAATCAAAATACTTAAGTCATCCTTTTTTCTTGTGAGCAGCCATCCACAAACATATATATGAAATATGATGGTCAGCTATATATTCATAACTCATACGAGAATACATCATGCCAGCAACAAATACATGTAGTTCCCACTGATCATTCAAATATTCCCTGCTGGTCTAAGAATAACAGGGCATGGAAACCGCAGCGGGTGCAGAGCCTGGTGCCTGCCCTCCTGAGCACAATCTCTCTCTAAATCCGCTCCTTATACCACAAACTCCCTATTGATTTTCAGGTGAATAGTAAAAGGTATTGCCTTTGATGGAGATAAATGTAAAATGCCCTAGCTACCTGAAAAAAATACCTTTCATCTTTGGGTACATGTTGGAATCACCTCGAACAGAAAAAATTCAGATTTCAAACAGAAATGGGAGAGGTACCTCCACTGAAGCACTGCCCTACACCTCTGCAGCCTTTGAGCTCTTGTTGACAGCATCAGCTTCTGCTGTGCTCTGCTCAGTACTCTACCCATTTCTCATATTTCAATTTCTCATAGTTCAAAGGGATAGGAGCAGAATTTATTAGGACAAGCATTTTATTAGGGATAAATTGAAATGATGTAATTTAGTGGTAGGGAAATTAGGCAAAAACATGTTGATTGAGCTCTCTGTTACAAACTCTACCTATTTTTGCAATACTTTGAGCACAGGCAACTTAGTAATGGTGCCAAAAAAAGTAAAGGTACAATAAAAATCACATGGACAAGCAAGAAGAAGAAGATCGAGATTGAGATCACAGCAGTGCAGAAGCAGTGGAGATACCATTGGCTTGCCTCTCAAAACACAGATGCATGCTGTGCAAGCAGCAGTCACAGATCACATTGCTTTAACTGAGGTAATCTTTTTTAATTCTTTGCCTTGAAGGGCAATTGAACACAGTGGGAGGAGAGGATGGAAACCATGCCAACTCGTAATATTGCCAAAAGCACAGGTTTTTCCCTTAAGTGCAATATGCAGAGTTCCCAGTACCGGGATGCAAGGCCTCCACACTGCTTTATAAGGGGCCCTGGTTGGCAGCAGCTCCCCTGTGCTGTCACCAGCTCCGTCTCCAGACTCTCATAACTCACATCAACATTTATGTGCCACAGATCAAGCCAGATCCCATTGTTCTACATTCAGGTAAATTTATAATCAAGAAGGGAAGAAGGTCAATGGCAGCAGGAAGATACACGTGTCGATACCAACGGGCAGCATTCCTTCAGCTCAACCGCAAAATAAGATGATACTTCAAAAGGCACCTACTGTGCTGCACCTATTGCATGGCAAATATTCATGGCATTAGTCAATGGAACTTGCATCATTTTTTACAGCATTATCAGTAAATTACTAGGCCTACTTCTCCAAAATTTTATGTTAAAAAAAAAAAAAAAAGCAGAAATCACTTCAACATGATCTGAATTTCATGCAGTAAGCAGCCTCTTGGGATTTTATACAACAAAGTAACATGTGAGAATGTAACCTGAATGAAAGCAGAAAATGAACATGCCAAGATGAGTTTCATTACGCATGCCTGATGTGCAACATGTGAAATCAAATAGGTTTGCTTATTGATGCAACCATCAGCCAGAAACAAATGGCTGCTTGGCTATTTCTCCAATAAACAAAAAAGCCCAGCCTAAGAGAGTACTGCTTCACTTTCCTCAATAACACAGTCCTCTTCACTCTGCTGCTTCCTCACTCCAGGGAATCATTTTTACCTGACTACAAAAAAAAGAAATCCATCATCCAGTAAGAGGAATTAGCCCACTTCATTTCACTTTCCTGGGATACTGCCACAAATACTTGAACAGACAGAAAAGTAATGCATTTCATAGGAAGGCAAGGGCCTGGTACCACTGACCCTGCTCCAAGTTGAAATAAGCCAGGCTTGCCCTGAAAGCAAGTTACTACATGTTACTTTAAATTTTAGGAAAGGAATGGTTGATTTTGTGTCTTTGGAGGCAGGTATGTATCTTTTAGTTTTTTCAAATAGTAAGCTAGGATCATCAATTTTTTATTCCATCATTATGAACAGCAGGGGAAATAATATAAAAGGATGAAATATATCTCAGGTAATGCATTTTTAAAAAAAACCAAACCCCACTACTTGCCACATGCAGCCAGTAATAAATATTAAGCACAATAATTCTGAGTACAAAGCATCATTCAAACCAGCTCAAGCTGATCCTAAATTCTCCATCTTCCACTACAGCTAAGGACACATCTCAGAAACATTTTGGCAAAATGAGAACGTCAAGCAGTAGCATTGGTTGAGAGTTAGGGATTCTCAAACATTTTGACTGAAATGCACTTGTCGTGCAAGTATTACCAACTTTTCCAAATACACGCCATGCCTGCATTCTGCGGTGTGCCATGAGGGCTTAATCCTTCAGCAGTCAAAACTGAGCACATGCCAAAACAAACAGCCCTCTTTTGACCCGTTTTGCTCAATTTTTCCTCCCACTGAGCCTGTGGCCAGGGGAACACAGTGATGTATATCACAGTCTTACCTTACATACCTATATCAGGTGCTAGAAAAAAATTTCTGTATCTATTCCTGTATCATTTTAGATAAAGCTATAAACAGTCAGACCCAATCTGCCAGAAAAGCAGCAGCAAAGTTAGGCTCCCATGGAATGGCCGGAGCCAACGTTGACCCATCCATTCATGCCCTCCTGTCCATCTGTGTTCCCCAATACTAAGCCATAGCAGTGATGCTCTCTCTTCTCTTGGGGATACCATCTAGGCCTAAAATTACTCAGTTTCTCATGGGGACAGAAGAGGTAACAGGGCCACATTACCTCAGCCAACAACTCCTTTAGAAATAGGAGCTAGCCCCTGTAGTGTCCCCCTGTTCTTAAGGAATAACCTCCTCCTGCTGTGAAGCGGTTCAACTGTTTCTCTAGTTCAAGAAACAGAAGCCTGGACTGGAGGTGCTGAATCTGGACAGTGCTGGTAATATGGGAATTATTCAATTCTCAGCAGGAAAAAAGGTAAGCCAAGCAAAATTAACCACGTGAAGGAATATTACTGTAACATTAGGAATATTCTCTGCATATGCATTCTTATCCACACATCCTCTAGTTACACACACTTTTTTCAAAATACATTTTATAGACCTTGCAAAAGATGTTACGAAGCAGCAGAATAAAGTTATATATAATTGTTATAATTCAGACTACTTATTCAGAGCTTGCCATTTATAATGGAGAATGCAGAGAGCCCAACAATTTCAATTTGTTATTCAACTACCATTAAAATCATTGAAGTATTTCTTACAGATCTGCAGTCACCTCTACTAAAACAAATGAATATTTCTAACCAATCTATGTTTCATAACATGTTCACACATCACCTGTGAATGAAAGAGCTTCAGGGAAGCGCTTTACTTTGTTTTTAACTTTCAGTCTGTTCCACTGATTGATGGGACATCTAGCAACTCTGTTGCCTTAATTCAATCTTATCGAAAGCCAAGGCATATGGTATAACTATCAACAGATACACGCTGTGATTTTTAAAGGGTTTTAGTAATGACGTGCAAGCTGAAGTCTATATGGTTTTCTCATATTACGTAGACCTCAATAAAAAGCTTACATATGTATAATATATGGAACTTATGGTGATGCGTAACTAAACCATTAACAATACAATATAATTGCATTTTCTTGAAGAAAGCTGCTAGTGAAAGACGAGACATGCACCAGCATGGCAAATGTGTAAATACTTCTTTTACATTTAGAACATGTTTTTATGCTCATCAATCTCAAAGCTACTGAGAGATGAGGACACCCCTCATTCTGATTTATTACAAATACTCAGTGAGAAAAATAACTCAATGACCCTGGAAAATGTTAACACATATTTCCTTGTTTCAGTAGTTACTCTGTCCCATGACTGTCATGATATTCTCTCTGCTGAGAATAGTAAGTTGCCTCATCTATCATTCACTTGACAAATTTAAATAAAGATATTGCACGTACCCAATCCCTCTCTCAGAACTGCTTTATTATTATTGAAAATTTGATTATGAAAACTTGGTTAAATAAATGAACCAGCACAGGACACTGCTTGATGAAAGATGAATCTCAGCTGAAGCATTAGCTCAAGAAGTGTATTTCAAGTGTGCTTACTGAGTTATTTTATACAATATAGAAGCACTTAGAGCACTGGGGTAAAAAAGTTGCAACAAATAATCTTGAAGTGGCTGAAAACAGTAGATTAATTTGAGGTGGAGTAGTTGAAATGACTAAATAAACTCTTGTAAACAAACTGAACTTACAGTAGTCCAAAATTCCATTAATTCCCTTCGTGTTATTTTATTCAAGCTTTTTAATAATGACAAACAAGACTAATAAACTCATTGCATATATTCAGCATTGCTATCAGAACATCAGTGAAATCTACTTGACAGTATATTGTGCTCTTACCCCTAAAAATTAAATATCTTACATTTAATTTGGTATGGGTATTGAGAAAGTAGTACAACATTAAAGTACAAACAAAACATCAGATTAACAAGATGGGATCTCAACTTGCTCTGATGTGAAGGTAGTATGCCACCTGTGCAATATAGTCTCAGCCTCTTTCACTAGAGTACATGGCAGTCAGTAGCAGTCTGCATTCTTTCACAGGGATCTAAGTATAAGTACAGCAACACCAGTTAATACCTTCTGCTTACCCTCACTTACACACAAAATTAAATGAAAAAAACCACCACTTACTTGCTTTTCCCTTTGTATACTGTAGCATAGGATCCTTCCCCTAGTTTTTCCAGTTTTTCATATGAATCTGCTTTTCCAAACTTGGGGCTTGTAGGCTGAAAAAAACAGAAGAAGATGACCTTTCAACATGTATTGCACCCACAACATTAATGGCTTTGATTTAGCCTTTAGAGAGCAAACATCATTATCAAAACTCTTAGACCTGCATGTTTTCAGCAACCAATAAAGAAAAAAAATAAATAATAGCAGAGCTAATGAAACAATATAATAGGGTACTCAAACAAACATCATGCAACACCCCAGATGGTGGTTGCCAATATCAACTATATACTTACATCACTGGAACTATCAAAAGGATTTTGTTCTTAATCAAAGAGATGTTTCTGCTTTATTTTTCACCTATATCACTTCATACAAGGAAAAAGATCACTAACAACTAAGCCTATCTCTGTTACGAGATCTAAGTAACAGTCTCAGTCTGCCCTACAAAATCAGATTAAAAGAGCTGCATAATTTTTATTTTTCAGACTAAAGCCCACCCCGGTACATCAGCCATTGTTCAAACAGCGGTCAAAATACTACAGGAAAGCACATTTGAAGAGAATACCTTGTTTCTGAATTATATTTACAGTCTTCAGCTTATGGTTATAATTACACTGTACTTTTAATAGCAGGTATATGCAGCATAGTTGAATAAAATTCTGTAGCCTTAATGTCTGCAGCCTAGGTGAGAGGTCTAAAATTGAACCAAGCTAAGCGCTGATTCTTGCTCAAAGGGCCAGATAGCTCAGCTGGCCTTTGCAACAGACTGGTACTTGCCCTGCTTTTACACACTCCTAACAGAGAACACCACAATGCTGCAAAAACAGAAATTCACCTGATATGAAAATTATTCATTTGGAAAGATGATATTAAAAATTTCAGGGGTGGGGGGTGGGGAGATATATTACGAGGAATAGTATTGCATAGATTATGTTTCCAGATTTTTATTCTATGAAAAAATGCTATGCCAAATGATGCAATATAACTAACTTTTACAAAAGGAAGTACTTGGTAGCATTGCAGATAAGCATTTTTGAACACAACTTTCCAGTGAAGTTCTTGGAAAATGTCTGAGTTTTTTGAAGTGTATCCCATTTTCCCAAATCTACCCATTTTCAGGAAGGAAACTTATTTTCCCTCCAAGACTGGAAGGACACTGCAAAAAACTGACCTGCAGCTGCTCCTGGGCATTATCTATTTATGTTTCAGGCTGCAGTGCTCAGATGTCCTGTACCTAAACCAACCAAAATAGTATAGAGCATAAAGCAGAAATTTTGGAGGGTCAGAACTCATGCTCAAACCAGATGGAGGGTCCGATTTGTTAGTAGTCTGGTTATATCCCTTTCTTGAGACTGACATCCCAGCTTTCTATTGAATGGTATCAAGATATACATATCTATGTTTGCAAAACTGAGTCCTTTCATCTCCCTCCAATACACAGAATGACCAATTTTTTTGCCATCCAATTCCTAAATATAAATGAACTAAGGAAAATATGTCGTATGGGAACCCTCAGATCTCTTTCCTGTTACATTATTTAGACCACTTCATTATAGATAAGGCAGTAATATTCTCAGCTCCCAATCTGTGCTTAAAAAGGCATTCTGCCCAGTTAGAAATGAAATTTTTATTTTTTTAAAATCAAAGTTTTACTACAGATGTCACTAATAGAGATGACTAAAATATTTATTCAAGTAACTTTTTCATTTAAGTATCCAATTACAGACTAATATAACATTACAAAACTATAGGAAAAAAAAAGTGTTTAGATGTTTAAGTATCTCCCATATAATGACAAGGGATAGCAAAGTATTTCCCAAATTGCAGGCTGCGGTGAACACAGTGAGCAGCTTTGTTTGGAGTGGAAATGCTGTTTCAGTTAACAGTGAATGGTTCACTGCTGGCTTCCTCACAGGGCGAAGAAGAAACAGGACAGAGTTTATACATGTTTCACCCTCATTCCTATTTTCACACTGCGATTTACTTTTATTTTATACCGCTGTAAACCATAATATAAAGGTCACAACAACTTGTAATGCTTTAAGATCTTGACAGGAAACAGGATGCCTTTAATGCATTACCACACAGTAAATCACCAACAGTAATTATTCCTACAACCTCAAGCTCATTTCTCTGTACTCCAGCTGCCAGGAGCACGGATTTAAGGTCATGGCTTTTGAACTGCCGCATCCTCACTGAGAACAGGCAACACGGTAAAAGCTGGCACTGGCAGGACAGAGAGGAGAGCTCACTCTTGATTGTACAAAAGAGGTGCTGGTTTCAACTGTCTTGTCCTCAGAGGCAAAGCCTCGCAGTGCCCAGGGCTCAGCTCTGCAGCAGCAAGTCTGACTTGACACCCCCCGCGAGCAGCCTGAATCACTTGTCCGATGGCTGCTCATGCTAGGTAAGAGCAGATGAAAAAGAACCAGAAACCCAACCCGTTAGCCACCACCTGTCCCATATCCAGCAAAACCATGTGGCTGATACCCTACACTTCACTGGTTACAGCACCTCTGCAGCGGAGCTCAGCTCTATTCCAAATGGATCACTACGTGGGATTGCCCATGTTCTCACAGTATTATATCTCCCTTTGTGAAAACTGACATTATTTTTCATTGCATTTGTAATCTTAAAAGGCTTACAATTTTTGAAGGTATCTGGTGTAGAAAAGCACTTCAGAGGATTTTACCAAAAAAATCTAAATTCTGAGGCAGGAGAACACTTTGCAAGCTAATTTGCATGACGTTTCTTAATGAAACACCAAGACAGATCTCACTCAGCACTTGCAATTACTGTAGAAACTGAAGAAAGAAATTTACCATTTCCCCAACATTTTCTCAATTTTTTTTTTAAATGTAGCCTCACACATTAGTTCAAACTTACAATTACAAATTGCTTATAAGGCTAAGAAGTTCATATACTTCTTACCTTTCCTTTTATTTCTGAATTATAAAGGAGGTGAAGACTGATGAGATAATGCAAAAATACAAAACTTGCCAAAACTTAGGTTTTAAGCTTAAAAGGAATGAAATAAAGGGCTATAGAAGGGACCTAAATAATTTGAAGTTCCATGTGACCACTGAAAATTATAACCATTTCAGCCTACTTTGTTATTGCGCTCCCCCTTTCATATAGTTATTTTTTCAGCTTCATGGTCATGAATTTTGTTATTCAGATTTCTTGAGATCAGTTTATCTTTTTCAACCATTTCTGTTAAAAAAATATGCCTTGTTACAGCAAAATTATGGTACCTTTTTTTTAACAAATTATAATATTAAAATCAAATATAGAAAATTCACTTTTAAGTATCATTTCTTCTTTTGAAGTATCTTTTTCCTTCTGGTAAAATATGGGAATACATATACACAGAGGTTTGTGTTTGTTGAGTCACGAGTCCCATATTCTGCCTAAGATGTGGTTAACTGAAATACACATAGCGAGTGAGACATATCCAGAGAACGTCAGATTTACAGTGCTTGCATCAGCCACTGACATATCTCAAGCAGCAGACTTGCAAGAAGTTCCCCTATATTTTATAAAGCTGGTGCAATCCTCCAATTTGACCCAGACAAGATTTCTCAACAGAAAGAGTAGTAATTTTAGCTGAATTTCAGCTAATTTCAAGCTGAATGCACATATTTTGATAAATGTTTGTTCAAAGCTACATTTTGAAGATCTAACATTACAATACTTCTACCACTATTAATTTTCCTTTCTTCTTACTCATCCTGACTGCTTTTTAACCCTCTAAAACACTGATATAGAATCACAGAATCATTTGGTCAGAAAAGACCTTTAAGATCATCAAGTCCAACCATAAACCTAACATTGACAAGTCCACCACTAAACTGTGTCCCTAAGCACCACGTCTATACACCTTTTAAATACCTCCAGGGATGGTGACTCAACCACTTCCCTGGGCAGCCTGTTCCAATGCTTGACAACCCGTTCAGTGAAGAAATTTTTCCTAATATCCAATCTAAACCTCCCCTGACACAGCTTGAGGCCATTTCCTCACGTCCTATCGCTAGTTACCTGGGAGAAGGGACCAACTCCCACCTCAGTACAACCTCCTTTCAGGTAGTTGTAGAGAGCAATAAGGTCTCCCCTCAGCCCCCTCTTCTCCAGGCTAAACAACCCCAGTTCCCTCAGCCATTCCTCATAAGACCTGCTCTCCAGCCCCTTCACCAGCTTCGTTGCCCTTCTCTGGACACGCTCCAGCACCTCAATGTCCTTCTTGTACTGAGGGGCCCAAAACTGAACACAGTATTCGAGGTGCAGCCTCACCAATGCTGAGTACAGGGGGACAATCGCTTCCCTACTCCTGCTGGCCACACTATTCCTGATACAAGCCAGGATGCTGTTGGCCTTCTTGGCCACCTGGGCACACTGATAGCTCATGTTCAGCTGCCTGTTGATCATAATATGTCACAACATAATGTGACTGTGATAAAAGGACAATCTTTGCCATGTCTGAAAACTGGTTATTTCCTAAATGTGTAATTTTTCTGTTGAGTTAATAACCCTTCAAATCTTTTCTATGAAAATTTTATCATTATTTATTGGATATAAGCCAAAGGGAGATCTCCTCCCTATGGCCACACAGACTTGTATACACCAAACATCAGTGGGACTACTTAGGCGTAAAGAAGCCCATTACTCAGTGTTAGAGCTTTGTATTTGCTACAAAAAAAAGAACTTTCAAAGCTAAGAAAAAATAAAACACAGGTGTATGTGTGATGAAGACCGAACTATTTAATGGGCAAATTAAATAGGCAGTGAACAACCAGTCAACAAGAAATTGATACCACTGGAAAATCACTGAAAAGTGAATTTTCATGTTAGGGAGAAATCTTCCAGAGAACTCAAATGGGAAAGATAGGTGAATTACTAAAACAGAAGGGAGTAAAGGTCTTCATGCCTCTGAAGAATTGAACATCGTCCCAAGTCATTGTGAAAGTCAGCACAGGTTGTGGTGGATCATGTTATTCCCAAGACGACACTGGCAACTGGAGCACAAAACGGTGCACGTCCTTTCCTTTAGGAAACCCACTGGGAGTTTTACTCGTTTGCCTTTATGCTTCACTTTCCTTGAAAATAGTTTCCATTAAGGTAGTTTTCTTATTATTAGCCTACATTTTTCCCAGTGCAAGATTAGTATAAGAGCATGACTGAGCACAGGGAGTGAGCATCTTTAGCAGCACAGCTTAAGGTAACCAAGACTAGATATTTTTTTCCCTCTTGTTAAGGAAATACAGATCATAGTAACAAGGATAGAAAGAGTATGCCAAAATGTTGAATACAGAAATAGAAGCAGCTAGTATTTCAAACTGACGTGAGAATATTAAAAATGACAGAGAGAAAAAGAAATGAGAGGAAACTGCCTTTTCTGACCAGGTCATTTCAAATAGCCATTTCACTGATATAGACTGTAGGAGGGATAACAGGTTTAATCCAAGATCTTGCAATATGAGTCCTTGCACTACATTGCCATGTGAATACCTCTCTTTCTTGGAAATGTTCAAAATCTATGTAGTAAAGAAAGCTTTAATGGAAAATTACACTAAAAATCACCTGACTTCTTATAGAAGCTGTGTGGGTTATGTTCTCATGCAGTTTTCATAACTGCAAAACAGCTTGTGAATGTCACACTTAACCGGCACACTCCCGAGCCTAAGTTTTAAATATACCTTTTCTTTTTTTTTTTTTAACTGCAGGATATCAAACTTCAATATAAAATTATCCTCAAGGGAAAAATACTATGTTCACAGTACCACTGTAAATTATTGAAAATCAAAACTAAAGATCTGTTTTGTTGTATGCCTCCAAAGAAATAAATTCATTGCTAGAAAAACTTTAAAGTAAAAGGTAGGCCAAGAGGCCTGAGATTAAATCACAAAACTGAACATATTTTTTTTTTAACCAATCTATATTTTGTCTTCTTTAACACAATGGTAAAGCTTCTTTTATAAAACCATATGCACGTTTCACAGAATTAGTCCCCCTTCTTAAGGTTTTATCCTATGTACAATAATAGGTCAATTTGATCACACTCCTTTCTTTCTTTTTTAAACCTTGCAAGTTGGACTGTTTTCTAGGGCAATGTTCAATGGATATAAAAATGTTCAAGAATCCAAATGAACCAATAATCTGAGCTGTACCACTGTCTGATCCCATCCTGTTGCTGGCATCTTTCTAACCCTTTAACATGCAGCCGTAAATTAAGAGCAACATGTGCAGGAGTGACCATAGAGCTCTTTGTGAAAGGGCTAGATGCAGCTTTTAAAGCTGTTTACTTGTTCTCCATGCTATTAAAGCACAGGAGCTGGACCAACTGCCACATTTGATCTGCCTTATCATCTAAAGAGTAACCTCCAGGTTAATGATTATTAAAGTTTCCCTTGTGTCAGAGAAGAAAAATCCACTTTCTACACTGAGCTCTGAAATTATCTTACCTCAATAAAAAGTATCGACGAGGAAGGATGCAGTTACCCTAGTAATTAATAGGTTCCTAAAACTGGAGAAGGTTGCATACACCTGAAGAGGAAGACAGGCGAGAACAGCACATCAAGTGTTTAGGCAGACCGAAATGATGTCTAACTTTTAGACAAAAATCTGACTTTAGTGTCTGCTTTGAAGTTAGATTTCTTATGCAACTGATTTACAATGCATTAATAGGATTAGGTCACGCTTTTTGCTTGCACTTTTTTGGAGGCAAGTTGCATATAACAAGACTGAAAGTTAACAGAAGTTACAGAAACAGAAGAGGGGCTGCTCTCCCAAAAACAGTGCAGAATCAGTGCAGTAAGGCATTGCTTATAGAATTATTTTTATCTGAATGAGTTTTTTACATTTATATGAGTTGGTAGAACATTAATGTTTTGCTGCATTTAGTTTTTAAAAAGTAACTGAAAGGTAGTACATATACCTTAGCATGACATTTTAATTCATTGCCATGGATCTTAAGCCATTCAAAGAGAGCAAACTGATGTGTATCACTACAGAACTAAATCCTGACCAGATGGCTAGCTTATAAAACTTGCAATATTCTATTTACATACTGTGTGAAAGTACTATTTTAGTGTATAAAATGTGTACACTGAATACAATAAAACTTCACCTTGCACTGGAGAAAAATAAATAAGGCCACATGCCTAAAGAGCATGGATCGCAAATACAACTTCAGAGAATTAGAGTTAAATCATCTTCCAAAGCCAGTGTTATTTTGGGAAGAGTGGCATGTGTTTGGTTTTGAGTTCTGCTTTTTTTTATTTTGTCCAGTTTATTTTGTAGTTTTACTGTTTCTTCAGTTAGGGAGAAAAGAAAAGCAAGTTTCTTCCCTTGGTAGGCAAAAGACTCAGCAAATGATTTTCAGAAAGATAGGCACAGACAGATAGATAGACAAGTACACACAACTATAGCTACATGTATGTATATATACACATATATATTGCATTGGGCTGGATCAGAGCAAAGGTTTGTCAAGGCAAGTTCCCTTCTTCTAACGGTGGCCAACAGGTGATGCACAGGTAGGCAAACACCTACTTCACTACCTCCAAGGTGAATATTATCCATTATTCTGATGTGATAAAAGGGTAAGTCTGTTCTGCTGGAATTTTCATTCCATAACAACAACCAATTTCAATCAGCTTAAACAGTTTGGAAATCACACTCACAGATGTTTTCTTATGTTTAAAAGAAGGGGAGAAGAAAATGCAATGCAATGTGACTGTTTTACATAATGAGTACGGAAATGTCAGGTGGAAAGACTCTAAGTGTAAAAATGAAGTTTGTCTTATAAGAACAAAAAAATACTGTGCTAACTTCTGTCTGTATGCTACTGCACTAATTAACAATACAAGATTTCTACCGGGTTGCAACAAGGTGTGACATTAACTGCAGAAAATTATTTCATGTTCAAGACCAAATGATTTGTTTTCCAAGTGAAATCTGTGGGCAGGAACATGGAGTTCCAGCTTCCCCAAACCTCTGTGTGTGTCACCTTTCTCATCACAAGGTGCAGAGCATTTCAAAGGTATGGAAAACACAAAATGGGTAACATGCCACTTGCAGAATTTTATTTGGTGATCTTCACCAAACTCTGAAGCTGATACCTGCCAGAGAACTGATAAAGCTTCTGAAACTAATCAAAACAGAGGCTAAGGCCCCAGGGCATTATAAACAAGATCTTTCAGATCGCATCTTGAAAAACGTTATTTCTGAGACAAATAAAGAACTTTCACCTGAGCAGATGCAGTGATACAGAGACTGCAAGCCTCAGCCATGTACCTTCTGTAAGACATCACACTTCCCAACCTGATGGCTACAGAGGACTTTAAATGATGAAAGGGAAGAGATTAAATGGAAGCCTATCTCTAATTCAGATCCTCTACTAATCAAGCATAGAAAGTGCAAATTGAAGGTAGCATGCATCAGAGTATCTTAAAACAAAGCTTACAGAAAGCAGAGTCACAACTGTAGCACAACTATGCAACTGTAGCCAGTACAACCCAGAGGGCACAGCATGCTCAAGAACATTTACAGAAACTGAAATGCCCATTCAGACTGCATAATCTATACAGCAAATGAATTTCCAGAGTATCTAGTTCTCTGTCTCAATAAGGGAGAACATGTAGCAGTCCTCTGACACGGAAGAAAAAGAAATAATGATCAGAAGAGGAAGTAGCAAGGGCACCTGCTATACAACATCAGGACTAGAAAAAAAATGAAACCCAAAACCCTTTGTCAATTCAAGTGTAATTCAAAACCAGAGAATGACAAATTCCTGCAACTAAACACAAAGGCATATGCTCAATGAAATGTGCATCAGAACATCTCCTGCCTGAGGCAACGTGTTCAGGCTCTGGGGGAAGGGGGCCAGCTTGATCATATCTCTGCCTTGGACATCTGAACTTAGGTCTGCTGGGCAGAACCAGATGTGACCTGAGATCAGCAGAGGGCTAACACCACCTTTTGCTTTGAAGTTCTGCTCTCACCTCTTCATTGACATGAATGCTGACATTATTCCACAAGTTATTCCTTGCCAGGTGCTCTTTGGATCACTTCTTGTGAGGAAGACTCAAAAATGACTAACAATGCCTCCAAGCATAAGGAAGAACTGAGTTCACCAAATAGAGCTATAAAAATCAGGGACAATTATGGGAAGTTGAGAAACGAGAATTGTATTTCAGGAAATTCCTATGCACCTCCTTTAACATGAGATGTCCCCAGCAAATCTGTGTGAGTCAGCACAGGAGAAGGTTACCAAAAGCATATGTTTAGCTAGGGCTCTAACCAGCAGCATACTAGAAGAGGAAGCATTAACAACATTTGCATAAGAACATACTGGGATCATAGGAGATTGCATGGACACAGTAGAGTAGTAGCCCTCTGGAACAGAACAAGATGCCAATAACACAGTTTCAAAAAGAGTCTGCTTCAAAATTTGGGAAGCAAAGTACCCCTTCAGTTTTAATAGAAAAGAAGTACATAAAGCATTACAGAAATTAGTAATAGTTTCTAAGAGGAAGAAGATAAGAACAGCAGAGATGGGGAGCAAGTTAATACCACAAAAAAACTTAAGGAAAGACTTTCAAAAAAAGTCATTTAAATTGACTGTTGTGGTACCAAACAGTAGTCAGGCATCATGCACAAGTAAACATGGTGCAAAATGCTCCATCCATCCTTAATGACTGTAAAAGTTTTATGATAAGAAATCCTTGCTATGGATTCATCTGGAACACGTCTGAGACATCTTTGGCAGCAGCTACATAATGCCAGGCAATGACAAAAAAGCAAATTTCTTTTTGCTACAGATGGTTACATTTTAAAATGTAACCTTTTCTAAAAAGGACAGTCCCCTGGAGGCATGACATCTAATCCGTTAAATTCACATGGGTTAAACAAAGCTCATCTACAGAAAATGAATCTCTGTCATTTCTTCTTGGAAGTCTGACAGAATTCAGTCAGACTTCTGTAGGGAGGACAGAAGACGTCCAGAAGATAGAGCAAAACAAAAAAGAAAGAAAAAAAAAAAGGCAATCAACCTTTAAAATTATTTCACGCCAACTAAGATGTGAAGTGCTACATCCATTCTGCTTAGATCTGTAGTCTTCAACTCAAAGGTCACATTATCATGGATTTTTCTCACCAAAGCAAAACAGAAATAGTTTTTCAATAATTTTGAAGGTCTTTTGGGGGAAATCTGTTCTGGGCATTATTAATGAAAACATGACATTTTATTTATCTAGTTTCTTTCAAAATACTTGAGAATAAAACAACAATGATGATGTATCACCAAACCCTTCTCAGTTTTTTGTCTTTCTTCTCTTTCTCTGTCACATACACAGTCTCTGACATGGAAATAAATGTTATTTTTACCACTTGATTTTAAAAAAGAGAATTTTAAAATGTAAATAAAATCTGTCGAATCTGATTTGTTTCTCTAAAACCTAAATCTAAAAATCAAAAAGGCAATTCATGTGGTTTCCTAAACTTCATGGGAAAGAATTCCTCTTCACAAATAAGCAACCCTCTGCAAAATTTGCAACATAAACATTATAGCAGCTGTAATGCCATAGCAGGATCAGGAGAGGGAAATGCTTAGAAATCCTGTAAGATACCCTTGCTAATATATGAGAGGAATTTCAAAATATATTCTTTTTCAAGTTTATTTTCTTATTCTATTTTATACATAGCACTACAAATATATATGGGAAACATCTTTAACAGCAGCCATGAGCTTTTTGTTTTGTTTCTAAGTGATCAATTCCTCCTTATGCAAGAAAAAATTTATTGGGTGCTATTAATTTCACCATATGGTACATGAGCAGGTGTCAGGACTGTGGACTTACAGAGCTGGGGCTGGAGTGCCGCCTGACTTTAGGCGATTCCTTCCCTGCAGATGAAGTTTTGAAGTTAATGCAAGCGTTGTTCTCCGAATGAACCCTCTTGACTTGATTAGCTGGTTTCTCAAATGGATCAAAACTACTCTGCGTCCTCTGAACCCGGACTTTTTTATCCTCAGGAATTGTATCCAGAGGTTTGATCACTGAATCCATTCCCTGGCAGTTCCGTGTAGACATCTTTGTGACACATATCTGAAAGGAAAAAACAGCATTCATTGACTCCAACAGACTTAAAGTCCATGTCAATCCATACCTCAGCCAGCATCAAAAAAGGCACTGGACTTCATAAGCACTCATCTTCTATTTTTACATTAAAATTGCAAATAACACATGCATTTTACATAGGATACACACATCACAGTCACAACAATAAAAAGCATGTCTTTGTACAGTGTACTGAAAGATCCTGACAAAGAAAAAGAGGAACATACATAAAATTCATACACTTGTGTTTGCTCATATAATGTGTTCTTAGCAACAATGCCACTTCATTTCTTTCTCCAGTCTAGCCACCGATATCCACAAACAGTATTGATTTCCATTTGTTTAAAATTGGATGAGACTAACCTTAAATAAATGATGGTAGTTTGTGTGTGCACTTCGGTGCTGGCCTGCCAAAGATCCAATACCAGTATATTATTGTATTTTTAAATAATGCTTATGCAGTGTTATTATTATTATCACCATATGTCTCAGAAAATCAAATCAGTAAATCAATTCCCAGGCACTGAAACGTGAGACTGCAGCTCAATGGCACACCAAAGCGCAGAAGTTCAATTCTTTGTTACTGTGAAGTATGACTCTGCCAAGCCCCGAAGACTGCAACTTGCTGCTTGAGCTACCAAAATACATTATTGCTAGTTCAGAAGAACTAAATGAGCAGAACAGTGACTTTAGATACTCCAGTCACGTATGTTTGTGGTTTCAATTTTAATACATTCCAATGTATGACATTTTTTTAAATCACATGGTGGGGGGTTGTATTTGAGACCTCAGCTTCTGTTTTCACCCATAAGAGTCCTGATTTTTACCTGGGAAGAAAAGAAATTATTTTAACTTCCAGGCTACAGGGGAAACCTATGAAGTGTGATGCAAGCAGAAGCAAGAGACTCCTGAAATCATAAGGCAAATCAAAAGAATCTGCAATGTACTTTTTCCATGCTATTTGCAAGTATTTAAGGATAGACAGTGTTAATTTGCTGTCAACTGTGCTGTTCACATACATACAATTAAAAAAGCATAATGTGTCATTCAAGCACCTACAATCTAAGCATTTTTGAAAACTTTTTGTTGTAAAATAGTTAACATAAAAAAAATAAAAATAAATATTTACCATTACCATTTAATCAGGACTCTTCCTCCATAACCCAAGGTGTCTCCAGTACCAACTTCTCCAATAAATTATTCTTTGCCATTTACCCAGAGGAATTCTGTGCCTTGAAATCCAACTTATTTCAATTGTTTATAGAAATACTGCATGACTATACCTTGTGGTTTTTATGTTTTGTGATTTTGATGATCCACTGTAACAGTAGATCAAAGGCTTCTTTTATAACATTAAAAATTTAAAGTACATTTCCTGCCCAGTGCCATCTGGCCAAATGATCATACACCAGGTCAACTCTAATGAAAGACATTACTAGCATTACAAACCAGGCTTTACAAGGGTTCACATTTCTTCTCATTAAAGTGGTTTCTCCAAGACTAAAAATTAACCAAGTTTTAACTGAGAAAAGGAACAGCCCCCCTTCATTCCGAATGATAATTCCCTCTCAGGCCAAAATTAAGGCAATTATGTAATTTTGGTCTATTACTTCAGAGAGAAAAGATAAAGAGCTGCTGCACAAAGAATTTTTAATTAGCCTTTTTGTAAAATTAATTGGCTTCTTTTCCCTAAAACAACTTATATGCACAGACATGCACCCACATACTTGCCACTGTCCTCTCCAGATCCGTGTTCTTGCAATGCTTGCTACCAACAAAGATGTTTTAACATAATGTAAACTGAAATTACTATTAAAATAGCAGCAGTTCCATTTTGCTTAATCAACATAGATGCAAATAAATCAGTAAGTATGTCTCAGCCTATGAAATCCTATGATCTAGAAAACAGCGGCAGGAAATAGTGGGGAAAGCTTCAAAGCTGTACTTGTCTTCCTTTCAAATTACCAAAGGCCACCTGTAGCCAGTTAAAATGTCTTGAATCCATAGCTATAAACATACTATAGATAATAATGCCATGAGTGCTGCTTCTAATTTCCTTCACCACTGGAAAATCTCCATGTCTAGCTCTAACATGGGCCAAGTAAGAATTGCATTAAAAAAAAAAAAAAATGCAAGACATCTGTTACTATTGATCACCTCTACTGAAAGCACTAATAGTCTGGAATTAGGTACTGATGGGAGACACTTTCACCTTCAGGTCACATGACTGAATCTGGAGTAGGATAAAAATCCCCACAATCATCTTCTAACAGCCAACTTCAAAGTTGCAAATGTCTAAAAGCAAGACCTACATCAACCAGCCCCCCGCTCAGAAGTCAAACATCTCAGTGGATACACAGGCTGAACACCAGTATCACCAGTGGAAATGACTGAAGACCAGAGAAGTGCAAAAGCACAGGCCGCTCCCCACGCTCCTCTGCCTACTCTGCAACTGCAGCCCTTCTTCTGCTAGCGCTGGCAAGGGGCTTCATTCATCACTTCTCTTTCACCTCTATCAATAGTTCCCTAGCAGAAATAAAACATCCTCTCCAAGTGACTGCTGACCACAGCACACCATGAACCAAAAGAGCTGAGCTTGTGCTGTTGTTGAAGGGTATACATTTCCAATCCTTCTACCCTGCCTATAAAACTCTGAAGAAAAACAGTATTTAAACAGTTGTTCTACATTCTGTCATTGATAAGCCAAGTCCAATTTCATGCTGAAACTGTGCTCTGTGAAATCTGAAAGGAGCAGGTCTAATACGTCAGTACTGAGCACTGGCTGTAACTTCAAAATTGCACAGCTTAAGGTTGCAGTAAACTCATTGGTAATTTCAGGTTTCCCTCCATAAGCAAGAGCTAAGCTGCCACAATAGCCTTGCTTTTGCCCCTGGGCAGCAGGCGTACTGACTTGCTGCTCCTGTGGTCCAGCTAACGGTAGAACTTATTTCATAGTGAGTTATCATGCAAAAAAGCTAACTGTACTGAGCAAGGCTGATGCATAACGTATTTTGGAGATCTTCCCGCACATACAAATGATCTTAGATTTCACCAGCATGACCAGATCACTTTTAGGAACAGCACAGGTTTGAATTTTTCTATTACACTAATTCAGCCTTTTAAGTATCATTTTCCCCTTGTACTACATAATAAAAGTGATTCTTACAAATTTCAGCCTCTCAAATGATATATACAAATGCTTAGCATCAGAAGCTCTTAGACCTGTACACCACTGTCTACCACCTGGTAGTTCTTTGCTGGTAGTCAGGAGAAGCCTAACCTACCCTCTTATTTCCAGCTTTCTTTTTGTATAAGAGTAGGGACCATTTTCCAGTTAAAGCATAGTATTTGCACAAAGGACACAGCTTCATTTTCACCCTCTTTTAGATGCTCCCATGTGATCCTCTAAGCTAGTCAGAATTTCCCTCTGAGTCCATTTTGCCATCTCTGAGACAGGACCTTTTTACCCCACTTCATCTGTTTTGTCTATGTAAGCCATAGGATCTTCAGAGTGGGGCCTATTCTTTTACTAACTATACAGGCAGAACAACCCTCGTGCACTCCAGTGAAGATGACAATCCAGAAAGTAGTGGAAACTATCTCTTGCCAGTGCAGCCTCAAAACTGGAAGATTTTGTTGAATATCTATCTGCTTTAGCTACAGTTACCAGAATAAAAAACAAAGTTTAAGTGTAAGAGCTCATGACATATAGGAAGTCAATCTATGTGATTCATCACCCCTTCTTGTCCTTGCTCTATAAATCAATGTAATGCTGTACTTAAAACAGTGGAGCCCAGACAGTCATTGAGAGGCTGAAAACGCCACCACAGTCTAAAACTGGTGCCACCTGAAGATTTGATCAATGGCACCTTAACTATTACAAGTACTTACCCCAAATGTATGTAGAGAGAATACAGGTGATATCGTGGTTTGTCATACACAAGATGACATTTATGCTTTATAAAATGCAATCAAGAGAAAAAGGAGCCAAGAACTTTTCCATATGAATGTGATATCCATTTAAAGAAACTTCCATCTAGCAAACAGCATGAGCCATTAAGCAGTTTTAATTAGTGTTTCTTTAACAAAAATCATCATACAAGTAAACATTAAGGTGTGTCAACACTTTAAATGATTCTTTCCCCTTCCGGAGTTACTGTCATGATTTGGTACTTCTCCCACCACAAACTACATTCAACTTTCAGAAGTATAAACTATTTCATAAACTATGTAGCTTTTAAAAGTGGTGCAATGAAATCACAGTTATCACTTTCAGAAGAAGGATTTCTGCTAGCAGATCTTATAACTATGGGGAGCAAAGGAATGGCATCTTTGTTTATGCTTTCTCTCTTCTTTATAGGAAACAGGATTTAAAAATAGGCCAATCAACTTAATACATTTAACAACTATAGATTATTACAAGTGGAACAGGCAATACACCAAAAAACTCTGTCATGTAAGGATTGTTCCAGCAGACATTACCATCCTTCCAAACCTTTTATCAGATAGAAAAGGCTCAAGGAAGTCACTGGATACTTCATCACCTCTGACTTTGGGCACATTAGGTGGCCCCAGACATGAAACGTAAGAGAGGGTAAGGCTGCTTTCTACCCCTAAGTTCCTGCCTGGCAGGAATCCCAATAGCAGTACCTTGAAGAAGTATGCTGAAAAACAGATGTTGGCAAAAACGGTGGCAGAGGAGCAGGGACAAGGGGCAGATGACAAAAAAAAATAACATATATATATATACACTTCCTACATGGAAAAAAGGTAAAAAAAAACAATGGCAATGGTATGTATGGTATTCACACCAGACAACTTTACATGTAGGACATTCATGCCCCAAGTCTCTGCTTCAGTTCCAAGATGAAACTTGTGGAAAACCCAAACTAGACTCCAACACCCAATCTCCCTTTCGAAGGAGTCTTGCTCTTCTCCACAGAGAACAGAGTGGTCCTACAGAAACTCATTTTTTGTTTTTGAAGTTACTGTTTGGAAAAGCACTTCCAAAGCAGCACTCAGAAACTGTCCAGGGATTTGGTGTCTTTGTGGGAAAGGATTTAATCTGAAAGTAGCAATGACTGCTCCTACCCAGTGAGGTAACAGTATTAGCAGTTGAGAGTCCCTGACCCCAGCCTTGGAGAAAAGATGCCTGTCAGCCCAGGTGTCGTCCAACAGAAGCACCTCTCCATGAACATCCTGCCCATTACATTTCTCACATAAGCATCATTGATGTTAAATACACAGCTGCATTTCCCCAAGTTGTTTCACAGTCTGCTGCCAAACAGTATGCCAATACACCAAGTAGTCACCAGAGCAACCACTGGTATCTCATCCATTCTCCACATCCTGATGACTGAAATAAACCCACTTTTTATATTTGTCCACAATTATTTACTCAGTCTCAACTAAAAAGGTAAGACAAAAAGAGAGATGATGAGACAGAAATCATTTTGTTGCTTAAAACCTACAGCACAAACAGCCACTTTGCAGTTGCCTGAAGAGCTCTTCTCAACTTCTGAAAGAAATAGCAAAGGGAAGATTTATCTAGAAAATTAGACTATTCACGTCAATTCCAGTATTACCTGAACTATCACAGATTCCAGCAACGTAAAGCAAAATAAAAAGCAGCCCCAAAAAAGTTATTGCAATTTGGTATTAGAAGTTTTTTTAGTGTTTCTCTATGTGTTTTTATTTACTAAAAGTAAAAAGAGCTATTACCACACACCCAGAACATTAAAGAAAGGGCACTTCAAAATACCTAATCTTAGAACCACAAAAAAGCATAACATAGTTTATACTTTGTAGCTTTCTTAGTTGCTGATCAGAACCAGAAGACAATGCATGACAGACAACAAAACAGCTTGGACAGTCTTTTTTCCCCTTTCATCCTACTAAGTCTCAGAATCAATTTGAGAAGATCCCGAGGCTGCTCTAGGATACACAGGCTTCGTCATCATTACATCAGTAAGGATCACTGGGCTACAATACACTAGAGCCCCCACCCTAACATCACAGTTTTTATCATATCTCAAGACATAATGTCTGCAAATAGCCAAATTTTTCCCATAAAGATTACTGCTGAAGTTAAGAGACTGAGATCGCAGGAAGTGTATTTTTGTCCCATGCATAAAGTCCATAATAAGCCCCATTAAATAAATAAAAATCAGTATAACAACTCATGGAACCATTTCTAAATAAAGATGTCTCTTTGAATCACTTTATAACATGTCAAGCAATACTCCTTAATCTGCATTTGGGATTAATGTAAAAAAAAAGAAAAGATTTGTCAGATTTAGTTATTGTGATACAGTTTCAATGCAAAATTTTTTTCATTTCCAATGTCAGCAAAATTAAGAGCTCCCAAACAAACAAGATTCTTAGAATTAAAGGTTGCTGGACTAACTAATTTACTGTTTAAAGTAATAGACCATTTAAAGAGCGAGACTGATCAGTTAAAACATGTAAGTAATTTATAGTCCTTATGGTTCATGAATTTTAAAACAGTCATGAATGTCCCCTGAATTAATCATTTGTTAGGGTATTTAGTAAAAGATAGGCTGTCCCATATCAGTGGAATTTATTCATATGAATAAAGATATCCTCAAGAACAAAGGACAATCAACTTTGGCACAACAGACCAGACAACCTACCACACAGAAGAAAAATAACTAAAAATGTTTGCACAGTGTAAAGACATACTACTCTGAAGCTAATCACGTCTTTTAGGAAGATGCATTATATCTGGGTTTTAATTCCTACATGTAACATCATACAAATGTTTACTATGGTCATCCAGTACCTATAGACTTAAGTAAAATACTAAAAAATTGTCATCCATGTACTATTCTCTATTGGTCATTGCCACCACGTACATTCTGGGAAAAAGTGGTCGGTTGAGTAAATACCAGAGCGAATATCCAAAATTCTTACGAAAAAATCCGAACAAAACACCTGAATTGCCCATTTGTACTGTTCCAAGAGAAGTAGTATGAAAGGACCCAGTATAGGGAAATCCAAGATCTAGCACCCGCAATGCAAAAATAAGTAAATTACTGAGTGACTTGAGGCAAGGAAGTCACTTAACCTCTCTATAATTCCATTTTTCTGTTTAAAATAACAATCCTGCCCCTATCACAAGCAGAAACTGGGAGCACTAATTAATTCTGTAAAATACTTGGGCTTTTTTAAGCAAAATCTTATGAAGATATAGATTACAATTTGGAGAGCCAAAGCCCTCTGGAAGGTAGCACGACAATCTCATTATCACAGAGAATAAGACTTAGCACTTGCATTTAGCTGACAGATGTATAAAGAAAAAAAATCATAAATAGTCAAGTGACTACTAGCCCAACAGCCGAATTGCTGAGAGCATAAGGCCAGCATTAATTTTCACTGAAAAAATCCTATCTGGATACAAGTTTTCATTATCTTTTATAAGCATGTTATTTTCTACCGTGCCTTGGTACCATGGCAATTGAGAACTACACAAGTCATCTGCAGTTTCTGGCAGCGCTGGAATTTGACATTTGCTACTTATAAAACGCAATTTGGGAATGTTCTGGAGTATTATGAGCAGTTTTGTTCAAAATAAAAACACAACTGTCTGGAGAATCATACTCTTTGGAGAACAAAGCAGCAGGTCAGCTCTTTCTTTTTATAACCACAGGTCTTATCCGCTTCTTCTTGGCCCAGCTGGTAGCGCTCTGAGAAAAGCCCGAGAAGAGAGGGTCAGCAAAAGACTGCAGCACCCACAAGCAGAAACACAAACAGGTCAAGAAGAGAGTTCAGTTGGTGAGAAAGCTACAATACGGGAAAAGATGAAGGAGGAACAAATGATGAGATAAGGGAGTGAATAAAATTGTGAAAAGGGAAGTAGAGCATGTAATGCTGCATGACACCACCAGTGAGTTCACACTGGAACTACCAGCGCAATCAGGCCCCACTTTGAAAGAGGTCCTTCAACACTCACCCTTCCCTGCAATCACCAGCACCAGCTCTTTGAACATTTGATGGGCACAGCTAAAAAGAACAGCGAGAGAACTTGAGTAAGATAGAAAAATGGGGGGGGGGGGGAAACAAAGGAGAATAACTAGAGTAACAGTCACACAAGGAAGGAAGATGCGAGGAAAAAATGATTGTAAAATAAGACATTTCTTTTCCTGTCCTGATGGCCTGTCATTTCTCTCTGGTAACCTCTGGGGGTAACAGGCTCAACTGCATCCCAGAATTGATATTCACGGGTAGTATTTGTTTAACTTTGTTTGGACACAGAGATTGCTAGCAATGCTAGCTATGAACTAGCAAATGCAACTGAAAACAGAGCTCAGAGACAGAAAATGGTATCCAGGGATATGGTATGCTCCTTGCTGTACCTAGCACAAACTTACTCATGTATCTCCCACAGCCCATCTCAAAGGCAGTCTCCAAAAATGCTCGTTTTATTTCTGAAGTCAAAGCTGATGTTAAACCAACTGCCTCTCTCATATGGAAGAAGGCAAATATAAAAAGGTCACTGAAGTGCCAGATGGAAGAATTTCTGAACTGGAAGCTCTGACATTAATTCTCCGTGTGTGTCTGAAACACTGAACTCAATGAGCAGATTAAATGTCTGTGCTGAATTGCCAAGTGAGAAACAAGTCACTCTCACAGAAAGGCCAACTGATCAGACCTGAAATAGGAATCCCAAGATCATACAAATCTGAGAAGAAGTTTAAACACCTGAATCAAGGAAAAATAAAGTATTATGCTGGAAGTTATTATGGGCTGTGCTTACACAACTCTTTCCTCTCCTTTCTCCCCCTCAGCCCCACCAAACCTGCAATATAGCACATATTTATACTTCTAAACAAATACCTAAAAATTAGCATAATTACTGAATCAAGCACAATCCTGGGAGTCAAGAATTAGTGTACACAATTGTATGTCCCTTGGACAAGGCAAGGTGGAGCTGAGCACTTCTAAAATTAATATTTTATTTCTGTTCGTAGCACACTTTAAGTTCAGAAAAGTGAGTTTATGTCCGTTAAAGTTGATGTTCCTCTCCTTGCAGGGGAAAAAAGGTCTGATTTTGAAGAGAACACAGATTGCACTTTAGATATATAAAAGCCTACATATGTCCTCAAAACAAAATCCTGTTCTGCAACAAGAGTCATCAGGAGGAGTCACCTAAGGACAGGATCTCAGCTAAAGGTCGTGCAGAAGTCCTGACAGCCTGTAACATACATGAAAAGAGACAGAAACTCAACAAAGCTGATCTAAAGGCGGGTTTTGCTCTGTTTCTGCACTTATGACCCAAAATACAATCCTGTGTTAGTATTAAAGCTTAGCAAGTAAATTCTTCCTTTTACTTGTGCGATGCTCAGGTTTGCCACGAAGTGGTATATAATATTGCATTCAAGCTTTTCCTGCAGTAACAACCAGGCTGCTGCTTCCATTAACCTGGTTCAAGACTTGCTCCATCGAAAAGCAGGAGGGTCATTCCTCCAATAAACCAAGCAGGAGGACACAGGAGCAGATCAGCAGAGCTGTTGGCATGGGAGAGGTGGCTTCCAGTGCCAGGCACGAGCCAACAGCTCCTTGGTAACCATCAGAGCAGTGGAAAAAGTGTCTGAACATAAAGACTCTCCCATGAAATTGTGACAGGTGGTTTCTATACTCTTACTTTGTTACCCATTTGTATCTGTTGTCCATCCCCCTCTGTAACCATATGAACAGCATTTAAAAATAAAGATTAAAAAAATATTTTCAATCCCTTTCCCATATCAGCCTCCTGCTCCAACAGATGGCTACATGTGCCAGTGCGGGTTTATACAGTTTTCTTTCCATAAGTGCATTATTAGTTTTGACGAACATTATATTAAGTCTTTCTGAGTTTACAGGTTTATAATTTTATTCTATCCTCCAACACCCCCCCGATCATTAAGTTATCAAAGGCGTATCCATAAATGCAGTAAGTCTTCCCACTGCCACATTCAAGTGTGAGAAATCTTGAGAGACTTGACAGCAAAATGCCTATTCTTGCTAAATTCTGAGGCTGTCGGTAAGGTTTTTAAGAAAATAAATGGTAAACAACTCCATGCCTTGAAAATAGGTTCTGTCTAGTTCCTGTAGGCTCCTTTGCCTATCTATGGCAAGTCTCTTGATTCTTTCACAGGTATCATCAAGTAATTCTGATGCAAATTAAAACAGGAATTGTTCTCCTACAAGCAGGGACTGCAACAAAAATACTACTAGTGGTCAGATCTCGTCATGCAACTGATAGTAAAAGACTTAAGCCCAACTACTCAACTAAGAAGTCAACTAAATTATTTTATCTGGTGAGCCTGAAGTCAGATGAAAGCAATGAGATATGATGAGATAAAATCTTAATTTATAATTACAATGAACCAGAGAGTTTCTTTCAGACTGAAAAGTCAGTCAAAGATAGTTTAAGAATTCAAGACCGACCTTCACATATATGCTGAAGAGCACATTTCTTATAAAAAGAAAAGAGGAAGGGGACAGGTTACACAATTATCTTTGCAAAATAAATGCATTTGCAGGTGGGAAGGTTTTACAACCATCTTTTGTCAGGTATGACAACAACCTGCATCGCACTGAAGCAGCATGCTGTACTGTCCTTTACAAATCAATGGGAGTCCCACATTATCTTCAGCAGATGCTTAAAAAGTGCTTCCCAAGAAATAATTCAACACTAGAATGGTAAATTAGTTTGGCTCTTCTTCCTTCATTCAGACCAATTCCTTCATTAAAAAAAAAAAAACCCACAAAAATTTACTTACTTCATTCTCTTCCCTCTTTTCTCCATTTTTCCTCCTTTTCTTTCCTTCCTTCTCTTCCAAATTTCCTTTTTTACTACCTTTAGCAAAAGCTGGAGGAAAAACTAGGTAATGAGAGTTCTGTATTTCATTCTGCTAATGCATTTCAAAGTTTCATTCTAGTACCAAGAAAGAAATCTCTCCTGCTTTTAGGTGCTTCATCCCTGAGGTCAACAACCCTACAGCTTGAGAAATGCAGCTTCCAAGGCAGATCAATGTCACAGGAAAGACAAGCTCTCTGAGCGATTCCAGACCTGCTCCCTTACATATTATCTTCTAAACCACTGAATTTGACAAGATAGAGTGTATCAAATCAGCACTGTATAAAGGTATAGACAGAAAAAGAGCTTCAACTTTGTCATTATTCTCTTGTGCAACTACTCTTCAGAGATTTGAATAACCTATATTCCAACTCAGTCTCCCAGAAATCGTAGTAACAGCCATCCATGACCTTTCTGCCATTGTCTTTTTTCATGAAAGTTTGAGAGTTCAGATGAGGATGAGAAGTCCAGCTTCACAAACAATTAAATGAAGAATCCTCATCTGTGTTTGCATCTCATATACACCTGACTTCTTTTTTTTTTAACTTGTTCTTTTTTCCTTTTTTTTTTCCTCCCCTCAGATAAATGACCTGGTTACAGAATTCTATAAAACTTGAATGAAAAGACTTAAAGGAATTTTCTAGCAGCTACTGCAGGTTTGTCAGACTTGCAGTAGCACAGTAACTTTCAAAGCAAAAAGGTGTAATGAAACATGCTTCTCAGTACATAATGTGCTAACGCTGGAAAAAAATGGCAGAACCTCTGCAAACATATCATGTCCCACAACTCAGAACTTTGTCAGGGGGCATAATGAAAATTATAGCATCTAAAGTTATTCAGAATATGAAGAACACTCCAGTATATCTTTTCTTGCAAGATGGATAAATTTAAAATGGAGAGGTTTCAAACTGATAGTGAGAAGAGATCATCATCATAAGGATGACTGTAATTTTATAAAAAGAATTCTCTGAACACCATAGACATAATGCTTAATTTTTAAAAAAACTAGGTATTTCAACAGAGAAGTGAAAATCACTGCTGCTGCTTTGATGTGTTCAAGCAAAAACATGTGCTGCAGTACACTTATGACTGTGCTCAAATCAATTCTAAAGAAAAAGCTATAACAGTACAAAACAGTACAGGCAAGCCTTCTGCAGTTGATGGCAATTTGCACCTCCAAAGCTGTGAGTTCATCCTGAGTCACTTTCAATGAACAACAAATCCCGAGAATCAAATTGGTCAAAAATCACATCTATTGTTAAAGTTAGAACATGTGAGAAGTCCTCCACCCTTAGAGTACATTAGGTTTCTCATGAAAATATTTCACAAAACTGAGACTGACTGCAGATATTTTGCATGGCTTTTTCTGCACAGCTGCCTACCAGCAGTATAATCACATTTTATAATTATATAATTTTATGTATGTGGACTACTTTGCCAAATACAGGGAATTTCTTGCCAACTTAAAAGTTATGGGTGGTGGTTCCACTGCTTTCCCAGGCAGCAGCAAAACCAACCACCCCCATCATTAAACTGTACAACTTTGCAGGACAACTCTTCTGCACAACACTAAAATAACATTTCTATAGCAAATATTTATCAACGGAAGCAATTTGTTCATTAAAAAACCCACTATTTACAGGAAGTCTGGACAAGCATATTTTACACGTATTCTCTACAGGTTTAAATACACTTTCTTTGCACTTACATGAAGATTTAATAAACTGGGAGAGGACATATCCAAATGTACTAAGCCTGTAGAGTGAAAAGCATCAGAAATGAATTAAATGAAGCTGAGCTTCCCAATACATAAAAAGGCATGCTTTTTTCAGTGGTTTTATTTCCTTACTGCTCACTTGGCAACATTTGGTATTTTCCTCTTCAGGTAAGCTGTATACAATTTAATATTAAATTATAAACATCCTACACAGCAAAACTGAAATACAGCTAACATGAATTCTATGCAATTTCCAGGATAGAACGATACAGACTGGGTCAAAAGCTTGCTGATATGCTGTTTGCTACTAGCTTAGACTACTTTACATTTATATAATGTCTAGCTGAAGTTTATCACAAATCTTTTTCAACCACAAGCTGCAACAGATCTCCTAGTCAGCAGGAGGAGATAGCAAGTTGTACTGTAGCATTAACTTACACAAATTCTAATAAAATTCTAAAAATTTTTGCAAAACAAATATCTCCACCCACACTTTTAATACCATTTCTGACTAGCACACCATCATAGAGTAAGAGAATTAACAGATAAAACTGCCTGCTTCTGCATCCTCTGTGGGACACTCCAGAACTGATACAGGAACTTCAGAGAAAGCCCATCCACCCAGGGATATGATAAACAAAAAAGCAAGATCACAATACTACTTCAGCTCACCAGCAATAAAGGGAAAAGCCCAAAAGTTACTTTTACAGAGGTCAAATGATCTGTTTATGCTGCTGATTCAAAAATCTTGTAATACAAAATCACCCCCTTGAATTCAACATCCAGCACTATGCTAAACTGCTATTTCACTACTTGCTTTTTGCTAAATTGCTAAATCCAGAATTATACATAGGCTTGTATTAGGGAGTGGAATGAAAGATATCAGTGAAAAATATGCCACCCGTTAAAAAGATGCATATAATCAATAATTCTGACAATATACAATAAACTTGTCTCAAAAGCAAAAAGTAGTCACAGAAAGGTATTTACCGAACTACACCAAAACCCAGACATCATCATGTACGTAGAAGAAGCACTTTATGACTAATGGAGCTGCTGCTGGGAGAAGTTGTCCTGACGTTAATGTTGTGATAGTAGGAAAAGAATAAAGTCCTTAAGGGTCTGTTCCTTAACTATCCAACTTTCCATTCATGTACCTTCCTGCCATGGTATCAAAAGGTGAATCTAATCAAAGATGTTGGATGCCAGTCTGGTCCTACCTAAGGGAACTCAAACTCAGAAAACAATATTTAACCTGTTCTTCCCGATTTAAGAACACCAGCTACATTTTTCTTTAGTTCAGAAATAGGTTTTGGAGTATTGGTATCTCACAGTCTCTCCATTGTTTCAATTAATACTTGGTAGGATACTCTCCTTCATTTCAACATGGTTTCTAAGCTGTAATTATCATTGTATCAGTACCTCAAAAGTTTAGGAAAATTTTAACACTAGTATTACCAAACTCAATTTATAAACCATGTATAGCACTGCGTAACACCTGAATATTTTGTCAGGGCTTCAAAGGGAAATAACCCCAACAAAGCTGTCTGGATCTGCTCGGCAGCTCCTGTGAGCGTGAATGGGCACATCTACTCTCACAGTTATAGGGTAGTCACCAAACATGACAGCCTGAAGCCTCACCTGACCCAGACCAAGCTTTTTGCAAGCCCTCACCCCAGCAAATTCCTACTGACCACTCAGGTCAGGCCAGGACAGCGTAACGAAACCTGCATGAGGCAAAAGCTCCGTGGTAGCCGGCACCGTGCAAGGATTTCCCTTAAAGGACAAAATAATCTCTTACCTCCGGCAGCTGGAGCCCAGCAGAGCTGTGTGACTCACCCTCACAGTGCCCACGCCAGCTACCCCTGGGGATCGACTAGGCGTACTTGTACTCCGGCCTAGGTCTTGTAATGGTACCGTCCATTTTCTTGTCTGTGGGGTCTCTGGGAGAAAGAAGAACTGCCTGCCTGAGACAGAGTACCTACTCAGAGGTCAGCTTGTTAAATAGCCCACCCGAGCTTACAGTGTGAGGGGAAAAATGTTAAAACCGTGTGGGGGCTTGGTTTTAGGGGGTTTTTGTTTAATTTTGTGTAGGATTCACACAGCAAAATAGCTAAGAAGAGATAATTAGCTGACCCTTTTTGCTATAGGATTTCCAAAGGCTGACTAACCTCCTTTGCACTTAGATGTGACGCTGATGATTTTTAGCCTGCTCAACTCCAGCTTTTTGAAGTTCTTCCTATCTGGAGTCAGAGACATGAAGGAGACTATGGCAAACATTCACTCCTCAGGTAAGCTCTTATCTCCTGCTGTGACAGGCATCAGCCTCACTACAAAACTGATCCACACAGAGAAGATCATAATCTTTACAGAGCGCTCAGCACTAACAGCCTATTAAACTACGTATTTCTTACATTTCCCATCTGCATTCTTAACTTTTGGTCACGTTTTTCACTTTATATGTTATTTTTCCCCGCTAATTATTTTGGCATCTGTGTTTAACTAAATTTTAGCATAGAGAATACTCTTTACCAATAAAAAATGTCCAAAACATTATTGATTTCTTAAGCTGAGGAAACTAAAATGGGCGAACCCCAGAGACAGTAGTACCACAGTGAACAGAGCTGATGGGTTTACATTTGGGGAGAAAAAACACCGGGGAGAAGAAAGCTGGTGGAAGTAACAACTTTCACACATATATGTAGATGAAAAAATATCACTAAGAAATACACTAATTTAAAATTTGCTTTAAAAAATCCCACATGCCTAAGGACTTTCATTCCTTGTACAACATGACAGCAAGCACAAATGGTTGGATTACTTCTATGTATTAAACAATGGCAAATGCACTGAAGGTTTGCAATTTATTGATAGGCAAGACAGTATAAGCAAAGGAAAACTTCCATAAAAAATGCTTGCAGCTAAAATAATTATTGTAATAGAAACATTCAAGGTTATTCTTGACAAAAAAAAAAAAATCTCTACTTTCTGAGACAAAACTATGCAAATTAAGTTTGTATACAGTGTGAAACAGCCCACTTCACATCACTTACATTGCAGTGTAGTCTCATGCATTTAGAAAAGAATTTTTTTAAATAAGGAACTCCCAACAAAATAATAATGAAACCTTCAGAAAATAATTGAGATAGGACTGAATCTTCCTCCTTTAATTGTATTCAGTGACTAAGAAGAAAAACCCCTTAATTGGCTAGTATAGAAAAAACAAACATGAATCGCTGTCAAACTAGTTATTTGATCCCACATTGATATACAACTGATCTCTTCTTGGAGTATAATTCACATACTGCATAAAGAATAAACACGCTCCTCTAGAAATAAAACCCCCTGCTTTTACCCTTAACTAGTAATAGCAAAAAACATATTTCATCACTCTATCATTACTACCACTGTTGGTTTTCTTTAAATGACAGAACATATGGTGAAATATTTTTTTTTGTTCAATTCCACTGGAATTTTACTGAGATTATTCTATGGCTTGATCTACAACTGAAACACACTAGCTGTCAGTTAAGTCATCAAAAATATTTCAAATCATTCCATACAATGGCCACATTTTAATCTTTCTGTCTTGTACTGATGATAACTGCCGCTTTTTTTCCTCCTCTCTTTCCCTGAGCATGCTGCTGCTATGAGCTTTCATACGTTCAAATATTCCACTAAGATCCAAACCGCTGCCAACACACTACTACATAAGCATTCAAGAATGACTACTCTAAAATGACTATCTTGCTTTTTGTTTTATTAAATAAAGACAGCAGGCAAGAGGAATTAAATAATCACAGAGGTTAACAAGGCAAAAAGATATTCTGACATCCATGATATAGCATGTATTTATAAATGATCATTTTAATTTTATCTTCCACCACCAAGCAAATCTGTAACTGATAAAGACATTTATACAGATCCAGCAAGATGCACAGACTTGTTAGCAGAGATGAAAAAGTGGCTGATGACATCCTTCACTCACTCGTCCCAGAGGCCGTTCAGCCAAGCATATATCGGAAAAAATTGCCCATACTATCCTCTTAATACAATAATACGTAAGGCTGCCAGAGAGAGAAATACAAAGCTGTACCAAGAAAAGCATCGCTTTTAAGCCTTCCCCTACCTTTTCCCTGATATTTACAAACCGCAGGCAGTGCTGCCGGGGACTCTCACCAGGGTGGCTGCCGAGAGGTCTCATGTGGCGTTCCCAGCTTCCCACCGCCTCCCTCTGTCTGGATTTTAACCATTCCTGAGAAAACCCACCCTGACATGCACAGAATGAATCCTGCTCAAGTTGGAAGCATGTGATAACTAGGCTTCAGGTTGAAACGGGAAGCCCCAGCACCCAATTAATCTCAGAGATTTAAACAAGCCCCATCTTACCGTTTTGCTGTTGCCTACATCAGGTTAGATTCACCTGCAACTCTTTGGCATCTCTCTAGCAATGTTAGTGTTTGCAGTCAGGCCGGGCTCATTCAGCAACTGAATTCACAACATCTTTCTGCACTAGCAAGCTGAAATGGTACGGCTGTACTACAGCTAAGAAAGGGGGAAATCTAAAGCAGAAAACAAAGAAATCCCTCAAGACAGGGTATTCCCCGTGGAGTAAAATATAAAAGGTACAGATGAGCACCGAGGATACAATATTTCTCTGCCTAAATTTCACCAGCAATACCATGCTCTTTCTAAAAAGATTTTTTTTTTTTTAAATATATGATGGACTTGCCTGTGGAGTTCCCAGAAAGGCAGACTATCCAGGCTCTGCAGCAGCATTGCAGCCAAAGTAACCATGCATATGCTATCTAGGCAATTTACAACAGCCTTTTCAAAAAAGATATTGATTTACAATGTAGCAGTGCCTCAACCCAATACAGAACTGCAGCCAAAATAGCTAATGGTGATTTCATAGAAATTAAGGAAAAACCCTCAACATTCAATCAAAAGAATGCAACTTATCATCCCCAATTCAATTATGACCCAGAACTGAAGGAAACCAGCAAGTTCTTGAGTGACAAATGATATTAAAGCCATAATCTAAGGGCATCTGGAAATAAGCAATACAAATGCCACTGTCCACTTTTACAGAAACAGTAAGTATGAAAAAGCATTTAAAATGTATTGAGCCAAATATGAACTCTGAAGTTAATTCCAGCATTGTGAGGATGAAACGTAGGTTTTAATTTGTGAACATACAAAATACGCAAAGCTCTGGGTAAGCCAACAGACACCTACTCCGTGCTGGGAAGCCACTGCCGAGCCCAAGTGAGCTTGGGTGTGGTACGAGGGAAAAGAGGGCAGCAAGAGCAAAACCTCAAGGAGGGCTTCTCCAAAAGGGAGGCAGCAAACCTTCTACATCTCCTACTCCTACAGCAGCCCCTGCTGGCCTGTGCTTCAGATGGCTCCTGGCTCCCCAGAAACCTCCCAGGGTTGGGGGAGCGCTGGACAGACTATGCTAGGACAGGAAACAGTAATGTATACGAAAGTGAAACCTTTAGGAGAGAAAGAACACAGCTCAACTGAGATGACATCCTGAGCACCCAGAAAAATTTTTCATTTTTATGCAACGAGGAGATACAATGAACTAGCAGGTGAAACACAGGCCTGGCTCAAGCCCCAGGCAGCTCCAGTGTCCCACATCACAAGACCATCGGAAACAGGCTCCCCGGTAGAGTCCCACGTTGAAGAAAGCACAGTGTGCTTAAACACCACACATTTGCTCAAGTCCCACCACAGTCACCAGGACTTAAACACATGTTTAAATACTTCTTGACTCAAGGCTCACAGCTGACTCTAGCATCAGTGGCTTCAGTGACAACAAAACTTCAATGGCATGAGCAAATTCTGTAACATGCTCCCAAAATTAAGTAGCACTTTTTATTTTTCCCCCTCATCTATTTCCCAACCTTAGTTACAGGGGCATATTCCAGGAGACTACTCAGTTTCTTAGCTTGGTTTTTACATGGACAGAAGGTTTCACTTTTCCCAAAAAAAAAGATGATTTCCACTCTCTAGACCAAAATTTTTTTCTTGGGTGTCTCAAGCATGGGGGTCCAAAGAAAACATGAAAAAAAGCTTCCAGTTGAAATGATGAGAAAATACATTTAAAACATTTACATTTCTTGTCCTTACTCTGTCAACATCAAATTTGTCTGAGGATGCGAGAGAACAGGACACAAGGATCCTCAGGAAAAAAAGACAGCTAGTGAGTAACCACCTGGAGAGATCAATATGTGCCAAAAGACAGGCACCACGTTAAGGGAAAAGTGGTGGACAGTCACGGGGTAAGGGAATGCAGAAGGCAATCCAGAGAAACAGGGAACTGCATTCCAGAAGCAAGCAAGGTGTTGGGCCCCAAGGCACAGAGACAGAAAGCAAGCCAAACAGCTGGCAAAGTAACAGAATCTATCTCAAAGAAGCCAAACACTCCCATATTTTAAAGTTAATTATTTTTACTGTATTAAAAAAATAATCTGCATTTATTGCATTAAAGCCCTTCTTTTTGCCTTTGACATCCCTCAACAGATTCACTTCCAATTGGGCTTTGGCTTTCCCAACTGCATCTCTGCATGCTCGGAAGATGTCTCTGTATTCCTTCCCAGTTACTTGTCCCCGCTTCCACCTTCTGTATACTTCCTTTTTACGTCTGAGTCTTGCTGGGACTCGTCGTTCATCCATGCAGGCTTCCCAGCATTTTTGCTTGACTTCCTACTATTCTTATCCCCCACTTTCCTCCTGTGCTAGCCCCATCCCCTCCCTTACTCCCAAACCCATTTGCAGACTGTGGTTGAACACAACTTGGCTGGAACACAAATACACACTCTGCTGCTGCCCATGGTACCACAGACAGGATTGGGAAACTTGGCTGGCGGGCAAAGGCTATCTAGAATTACAGCTGGAACTGATGGACCACACAGAGCCCCTGTACCATGGGACTGGTTTGTTTTCCAGGGGGATGGGAGAGTAACTGAACTAAAGAAGTTTCAATGCAATTAAAAAAAAAAAAAAAAAAAGGTCAAATAACTATGCATTTAGGTTTTAAAACTGCATGGAAACCAGCTGCAAGTACCAGCTTCACATTATCAGTACTCTAAGTCATGCCACTGCTTTCATCCCAGGGCAGACTCCAAAATGCTCTGTGGCACTTGAGAACAATTTCTCGCATATAAGGATGCATCTTTGGAGCTTTTCAAGGTAACAGATATACAGTCATCTGCAAATTGCTATACTTAGAGAGATTACACAATGTCACAGCTCTGATGGTCGATTAACTAAACATGCAAACCACCATTTATTAATACAGCGTAGGGAAAAGAATGTCAGTAGTTACATTGTGTGTGGTCGTACTACATACTGTTCAAAAGGAACTTGTAAGTAATGTCCTATTTCCATTAGTCTATATTAAAACATCCAAGGGAGAGGAGGGGAGAGAGGAAGCAAGTGAGAGAGGTGGCTGACTGTTCCCCCCTCTCCAAGAAGTAATAACCACATGCAGTAATTTGTACAAGTATCATAAATCCATATGAGCCCATTTTCTCCTCACAGAAGAAACTGCATGACTAAGGAGAGCCACTGCTCAACATATACCTTTCCATTTTGATAACTACAGATTGAATATACAAGGATAAAGTAAATACACTTCAGAGTTTAAAAAATTTAACCACTTATGAAAGTAATTTGGACTTCTAGCCAGCCACTTTATAAGCCAATGATAATTCATAACAATTGATTTGATAAGATGTTCAACAAGTTGTATTTGGAAACAGAGGACTGGACAGGACAACACCTGTCCAAGTCTAGTTCCCTGCTATCACTCACAGATGATCACAAAATATGACCCCTTCCCTAAACTGGTAAGTTTGGGTTTAGTTTGAAATTAGAATACATAGAGTACAAAAGACATGACCTAATATATAGTGTACAAAGCACCACAACCTAGACTACTCAGGAAAAAAAAGACATTTAAATCAACATCTCAGTCAATCATTTTTCAAAAATACCACAAAGAACTCAAGCAGTGTAAAATTCAAATGAATGCACTCTGGAAGATGATAACAATCAGTAAGATGGCTTAGTGGAGTAGCTTTAATTAAACTAACCCATCTACTATGACATACAAATCCTAAAACCACAGAGCTGACAATACTCATATTTGCAATTAAAAAAATATAGCTAATCAGGAAAGAGTATTAATATTTCTGTGACACAAATTTTAATGCTCAATACTAGAGACACAGTTTACACAGTTTTTTTTTAGGGAGAGCTATAAAGACTTAACAATAGCTTTTAATATCTACCAGTATAATCCCCAGGGAAGAACCCCTGAAAATGTTTCTTTTTTGAGTTACATATATTGCTACAGCTGATCTCATACAGGAACAAAACTCAATGACATCGCATTTCAAAGTCATCCATAGCATTATAGCTAGAAGAAAGCTTTCTATAAATGAATTAAAACTTAACACAAAAAGATGAATTCACCTTCATCTCTTTCTCAAGTTTAAATATGTCATGCACTGAAATCCTCATCTTATTTGAAAGCACTGGATTTCAGCTTCCCTTCATTTTCACTTTGAGATACTCACATGAAAGGTTTTGTTGGTTTGGGTTTCTTTTTTATTTCACCTGATGTCTTTCTTCATTGCAATGGAAAAAAAAATCTCAAGTTTTCTAACTAAAAAAGATTTATGCTCAAAATACAGGCTACTGTGGTTAAAAAAATATAAAGCCAAATCAACCTCCATGTTCCTATGATGTAGCTAAGAAGCTAGAATAAGTTGCATGTTTACAGTATGCACTTTGAAAAATCCGTATCTATTCTACTCTTCTTCACTAAGCATTGTGTCTTTGAGCCGTGACTTCAGTCTCTAAGGCTTTTGCTATCTGCTGAGTTTTGCCACACAATGCAAATGGTGAATTCATGTTATCAGAACAGTAAAACAACCACCTTCAGATGGGAATAACTGTTGACAACTCTTGCACTGGAATTGAACTACCAACATTCAAGTAAAAGACTTCAGCTCACCAGCACTGTTCAGCTGCTTCTACCCCTCCCTTACAGGCTTTATTAACAAGGATAATCAAAATTTCTGCTGAAAAATCCACTGAGGATCACAGTAAAAGATCATGTGATCTATGCATTCAAGTTCCACAGGCCAAGACCCTGGTGTCCCCTGTAGAAAGGGCAGAAGCTATATGGAAATAAGCATCCTACCACTTGATAGCTTTAAGCCAGTCTAGATTACGAGGTGATGAAACTCTGAAGGCACCCCAAAAGTGAGATGATGTGGCCAACTACCTTAGGCTTCATATAGATTATTTTCAGAAAATTAATCAGAACTCCTGAGAGCTTCCTCTGTGGCCTCTACAGTACACATAGAAACTGCTTTTACAGGATGCCAGAGAGCTTGAGATGGTATTCTTGGGTTGACTTGAAGCCCAAAATTTAATCTACTTTAAAATTTAATTTATCCTGCATTTTCTCAATGAAAGACAATGATGAGTGTTGAGGTGAATATAACTGCCCCATTAAGTAAGGACAACACTTTCGGCACTGAAGGAGGTTGACGGAGTATTTGCAGAAGGGTGAAAACTGTGCTTTAAAAAAAGCTAATAAAGTGCCGACCTAGAAACCAAGTGAGAAGTTGAAGATCTTCTTTCACTGGTATTCACAGTAAGAGGGAAATGAGGGAGTGTCACAATTATTCAGGCAAATGTGATCCTTGCTCCTGTACATCCTTCTAAGCACCAGCAGTTTACTTCCTAACTCAATGATTAAATCCAGACCTATCCTTCACACCTTGGTGAAGGAACTTCCCTTCTGAGTTCATTTATACCTTTGGTCATCAGGTGGTAGAGAGTTACACAGCACCGTGCAGTCAGAAACCATTCCTTCTCTTGAAAACCAAAACAAAAAAAATCTCTGATTATTTCTCACTAAGTAGGAACTACAAGGCAGCTAAAGAAATGTTGTACAATTATTCCCTCTTCACCAGCATAAATTCAGCTTGCAATCTTACAGGTTACTATCTCATCCCCCCTCAGTCCCCTGTTTCACACTCTAACGGGTCTTAATCTGTTACATTGAACTCAGAGGAAGCTATATTGCACTTCTGACTGATCATTCTTGTCTTCTCCTTCTGTGTCATCTTCTGTGTCATTTTTGTTTTATGATGTCTAATATTTGATATGATATTTACACAAACAGAATTTCTGCAGTAACATGATGGCAGCTTTGGTTTTGTTCTCCTTTCTTTTCCTATTGTTTTCTGAAGGTTTACTTATTTTTTAGACTACTGCTGAACACGGAGTCACTATCTTCAAGCTATTATCCAGTGACCCTGTAATTCTTATCCAGAATAATGTAATTTGTTTAGACTCACCATTACACATGCATAGCTGCAGTTAAGTTCTTCATATCCATCAGTTTGTACATATCAGCATGAAATGCCTTATCATTTTACTATCCACATTTTCTGTACTGCAAAATCCCTGGGCAACTTAGTCCAACTAACAACAGCTTTTTTAAATGTGCCAATTTTTCATCCCTCTTCCATGTCTTTGTCTTCTACCTAGAGGGTTAGCTGCCATTCAGTCAGTCTCAAAATTGGATATTTTATCTGTTCTGCATGGCATACACGACAGATGTGACAAATGTATGAACATCGTGCAAATCACGATTATTAGCAAATCTGATGATAGCAAAACACTAGGTTACATCGTGGCGTGCTATGAGATTAAAGAAGTTACTAACAAAAAATTAGAAACACTCAAGTAATACCTGATTTAGGAATATTGTTGGTTCTCATGATTGAATATGAGAAGCAGCTGTGAGAAACATCTCCCCTCCTTCCAGCTATATTTGTCCAGAAGACTATACTACCTAATGGACAAGAGTTTCACTGCAGTCACCCATAGCTTTGTTCTTTACTAATTAAATTGGCACAGAATGATGTACATCAAAAAGGCATGTCAAACCTCTACCTGATGCAATGCTGAGCCAAGTGCTCACACGAAACAAACAGCAGAACTGCAGGTATTGCACTAATATTTATCTGTTCTTTGGTTAAATACAAAGTATTGGTTTTGACCTATAAAGCCCTTTACTGTTTGGGTCACTAGCCCCTTGCAGACTGCTTTTCTTGTCCCATTTTATCTCAGTAATTCAGATAAGAGGGTTGCATTCACCTGGGCATTCTCACTGAAGGGCACTTAAGTCCAGAAGTCGATAAAGCTTCAATGCATATTGAGCAGCTTATCTATTTTCCCAGGACATCTTAGGCATGAAATAGAAAGCATCTCAGGAGGAGTGAGCTACTAAAGACAAAAAACTTCAGAAAGGAGAAGAGAAAAAAGCCTCTTCCTTGTATTATAAAAACTACCTCTACAAAATACAGTCAGTGGTAGCACAGCTGCTGCAGCTTACATGTTCACAGAGCACCCATTCTCACAGAAAATTCCACCTAAACATTTTTTTCCTCCTCAGACCACCTCTTTCAGCGTCTCTGGAGCTGGACCCCATTAGAGTATGTTCTTAAATAGACTCCCTGGAGATATTCTGCCCTACCCTCTTCTTGTGAAGTACAAAAGCATGGATTTTCATGTGATGGAGTACACAGTGGCTACAGAGGGCTGGAACAGATTTATACATCAACAGATTTGTTCTACTCAAGAGCAAATATGTGGCCTATCAAGAAAATTCAAGAAGCCTGAAAGGTTTTAATAATTAAAAAAGGAGCAGAACACTAACTTCAGAGGAGGGAAAGAATTTCCATTACCATGTTTCAGATATTCAGTAATTTCCTGAATTTCAACAAGAAATTTTAAAGGAACCGCACTGTTTCAGTCTAACAAATTCAAATGCAAATGAAATTTCTCCTGGTTAAATGACATGGAAAAAATACATTTATTAATCTACCTAGCTTACACCTACCTCTCTTGTATCAAGTTAAAGACTCCCTACCGCATGAGGAAAGAGAAGAATTCAAGGCCTATGTCAAAACAGGTGAATGATTCCATAGAACTGACAGGTTGAAGGTTGAGAACGGATATCTTCTTCCACTTAAAACCACCGCTACAGGATTTACAGTACTGTTCCCAGTGTTTCAAGCCAGAAAGCCTACAAAATATTGAACATATACAGTTTTGTGTAAGAACTCCCTGTAGTATTGGGGGTGGTGAGGTGGGGGGTTGTTTGCTTCCAAACACCAAGAAAAACACCCACTTGTAAAAGTTAGTCATCATTTATCAAAAACACCATACATTGCTTTAATACTTTACTACTTTTGTTTTGGGCATTCCAGAAGGTATCTAAAGTCTGCACATATCAAACTATTTTGCAGGAGAAGAATGATGCAGCCATGCATCTCTCCTGAAGTATCGCTGCCTTGATGCTCAGACACTTACTTCCTTCTTCAGAACTCAAACTAGACTAAACCCACTTGCAAAATCTTCTGAGGGGAAACCAAACCTGTAACTGTATTTAATTTCTGACTGATTTAGCATAAGATTACTATTAAAAATAATTCTTACTGTACCATAAAACAAAGCCAAAACCCCTTACATCAGTCATCCTCATAATCTAAGAGGTCCCATGACTATCTATACGCAGTTAAAATGGTAATAATGTATTGTTTCATGTATTTTCTTAAGAGAAATCTTACATTCTTTTCTAGAAAAGAACAATAAACTCAAAAAACGAGGCAGCACAAGCTATATGGTTCACAGACAAAATTATGCAGCAGTGAACACAATTTGTTCACATTCTGGATGTTAAGAAATTTCTCTTATGAAGTAGAATCACTGATATTTGATTGTTATGTTGCTCTTCCAATTAGTAAGATGCCTTCTTAATTAAAACTTTAAAACAAAATTAGTATTACTCTAGTAGCCTAGTCATTAAAATAGGACTCCACTCTAGTAGACTCTTTATTGACAGAGAAGGGAGATGAGCATCCATGGCCAAGCTGACCACCTATTCAAGTGAAAGAGGGAGGGAACCCCACGCTTCCTTGCCTTCTGTTTCAGTGTGGGGATTCAGAAGCAGAACAGTTGAGAGGTCAGAGGAGAACCGATTAAGAAAACTGTAGTGATACTAACTATTAAAATGAAAAAGCCAAGAAGGAAACTTGTAGCAAGATATGTAGTTGTTATTTTAGTTATGTGCTCTCAGCCATAACATATCTTTTCTTTCTGTAAAATGTAATTTTAATTTGCAATCTGAAAAATATAATTGCTGTAGCTTTATATAATTGTTTCTCTCAAGCTATCTAATGTCTGATATTCAAATAAAGCATTCCATCTTCAGCCAGGTTATGCCTGCCTCACATAATGCCAATGAGTAACAATATGCCTCCCATGTAACATTAGGCAATCTTTACTCAGCTTTTAAGGTGTCACCCGAAGAAAAAACAACCCAGCCTATAAACATGTACATGACCAGCAACAGGACATGGGGAAATGGTATGAAGCTGTGTCAGAGGAAGTTCAGACTGGACATTAGGAAAAGGCTCTTCACTGAGAGGATGGTCGGTCACTGCAACAGGCTCCCCAGGGAAGCGGTCACAGCACCAAGCCTGTCAGAGTTCAAAGAGCGTCTGGATGATGCTCTTAGTCCTATGTTGGTTTAGTTTTAGATAGTCCTGCAAGAAGCAGGGAGTTGGACTCAATGATCCTTATGGGTGTCTTCCAACTTGAGATATTCTATGTGTAGGTCCCCATTTTATTGGATAAAACCCTCTGTTTACAAAACCTTTTACAAGATCAGGAGCAAAACAAAAGTTCTACCATAAAAACCAACACTGCATTTAATTAAAAATGGTAAGTGGAAAAAGAGGTCTAGAACAGGAGAAGCATCAAAACATAGAAATTATGTTTCCCCTGAAGTGTTCAAGGACAAACTGCAACTTAAAGTTACACTGAGGAATGGTTTGAAGGCCTCAGAAATGTAAATGCTGCAGAACAGCTCTTTCAAGGTATGATTCCCAACAGAATTGGATGTCTTTGAGAGAACGTATACGCATGAGATACTCCAGCATAACATTATGGCTGCTGCCTGACGCAATTTTGACAAAAATGACTGACAAAAATCCTGCAATGCTTTTAGAGCTTACAATATTGAGGGCTTGTATGTCTAATAGGATTGTTCCTATTCCATATGATCTAATAGGTCTGTCTTCAGAAAAGGTTGTGGAAATAATTTAAAATGTAAAAAGACTGAGTACTAACAGATACAGTTACTAAGGCAATAAAAATTCAGACAAGAAGAATTCCATCTAAGATTCCACTGAAGCCACAGTGATATAAAAAGCAAGCATAAGATCACTTTAAAATGTCTATGGCTGCTTTTGAATGTCATATGCCAACCACAGATTTGACACTTCCCAAATAAGTACTTTCTATTCAAAATGCTAAAATAGAAGTATACACCTCATATTCTACACTTATATCTGAGGTGTTAATATTCCTGGGGAGTCTCATTAACCTCAGTGCAACCAGTATGTTGAGATATAAACACACAAAAGGCTGGTTGTTCTTTAACTGCCCATGACAGCACAAACTACCAATTATAATACATGCACAGATGGCTAATTGGTTTTATCACAGTTTTCACAGCCATGGGAAGGGGGACACCACCTTTCTGAATTTCTCTGAAGGCCAGTACCAGCAGCACAAGAAGAATTCACATGTCAAGCCTCCTCGGGCCCTGCTGCCCTACTTGGTCAAAGAAAAAAAAAAGTTCTACAGTAGTTTACAAGACACACTCAACATCCCCACTGCAATTTTAAGTAGATCTTCAGTATACACATTGATTTCATCTCTTAGTTACTTTTGAAATGCTAAGATCATCACATAAATGCCAAATTCTAAACAATTCAGAACAAGAAGAAAAGTTATGAAATTTGCAATTAAGTTGTCAAGACTGGCAACACTAAAACCCCACTATAAAAAAATAGGTAAAATAAGTGCAAGAAACATTCTTTGCAGCTAAAACTAAATTTTAACAGGACATTTTGTTTCAAATTCATTGTGTATAATATTGCTCCAAAGTACCTGATGATACAGATCTCTCTCTTACAGATTCATCTGTAGCTATATTGTTAATGGGAAGACTAGGTTACAGACTTCTGTAATTAAGTTTAAACAGTGACAACAGTAATAGCTTCCATCCGAAAATGGATCAGCTGTGTGTAATGCATGTGATATTAGTGAGTTTCACACCTATTTGCTGAAACAGAACGGGGAGACTCTGGACTCCACAGAAAGATCTGAATTCCCAAAAGGACCTTGTGCTCCAAATATTAGAGATCATCTTCCCCCACATCCTAAACTCTTGCTCATTCTCCCTAAAACTGCTTCTGATACCGCCTTCACTCCTAGACCTCCATATACACTCTTATGCCCTTACCCTCCATACATGTCCATACACACCAATGTCCTCTTCCAGTGCCTTCCTGAACCCTCCAAATCCCTTGTTAGGCTCCTTTTTCTGCATATATTAGAAGCACTGAACATACTCTGAAAAAAATAGCGTCCTTGCTCTAACATTCTCCAGGCACCTCAGATTATCAACTGAAACCTGAGGGGGTAAATTACAGCAGCAGTCTGACTTTGTCCCTTTTCAGATGGAAGTCCCTTCTCATGCTTCAGCATATGTGCAGGCAAGTTAGCACAGATCCTATAAGGAGTTGCAATATACTTCTACAATATGAAATCCTATAATGCTTTAGCTATGCTTTACAAATCTCTAATATGCATTCATTAAGAGTTTTCTCAGGGTACCAAGTTTGGGAAAACTTGGCTAAAATGACAAAAGCAGAAGAAAAATGCATTTTGGAATGAAGACTGCCCCTTGCCAAACTTTAAGGGAGGTAATTTATTGAGGTAATAAGGATGTGTAATTTCTAAAGTTACTAATCATTCTTACACCTGCTGAACTTTCCTGAAAACTGGCATCCACAAAGCAATGCAGCAAACAGCTGGACTCTGCAGATTGCACGTGCTATCAAGTGAGGAGTAGACCTGCTCTTCCTGCCTCGCCATGGAGTCACGGTGACTCTGGGCTGCACTTGTACTCCTTCAAGAACGTGGAGAGAGAGCAAGCAGAATAATTTGGATTTTCATTCAGAATAAAAGATGCCATCCATCTCCTCCCTCACTCGTTTCTAGGCTGGGGTATTTCTGCTTCAAACAAGCACTGAAACTAAAATGTCTCTCACAAGGATTTTTTGATAGGCCTACTTACTGACTGTATTTTAAAGAAACAGCTGGCAATGGGCGGTCAAGCAATTCAAATCTATCTTTGAAAAGTGTAGTTTAACAATGTGGCTCACTGAGGACTGTTTAATATGATGATTACCAGCAAAGGCTGCCAGTAGTATTTAGAGAGATCTGAAACAAATTCTTGTCCCATACCTGAATAGTCAGACTATCATTATCTTATTCTTGCCTGCTCGTAGCAGGTGTCTATCATAAAACAAATGAAACAGCCTTTGCAGCCACCTAATTCCAGGGATTACTCAAGGCCTGAGCACTGCCGTTTCCCAAGCCATTTCAATGCAAATAAAGAAGTTACAGAGGCTCTTTCACAACACATGGTGTACAAGAGGTTACTAGGTGAGAGCATGCACCAGTCTTTGTGCAACTCTGGGAAAGACAATACAGGTTTCAAAGTTGGTGCATTGTTAGACTTGATCTCAAATTTCAAGGGGTTTGGGATTTGCTTGTGCTAAATTAATCCTTCAGTCTCTATTCTTTCTCTACCAACTGTATTCCCCTAAAGCTCAACTTTTGAGAAGACACGGGGCAAAATATCATTGAATATTAAACTGCACAACACGCCTCCATCACATCAACTATAGCAAACAACATACATCAAGTGCATCCCTGGGGTCACTTTCCAGAAATATTCATTTACATTTTTTAATTGCAGTTTTTCATTTCAAACCCAGGTAATATAAACAACATTAAGCCTACCCTTATCAAACAGCTGTTCTTTAACCAAAACCTCAAGTCAAAGTAATAAAAATGAATACCAATTAAAGGCATGAAACCATTTCCATATGATGCACTGTGAGATCTGTATATTAGTACTAGAACAAAAAAACATAGCAGCAGGTTTTTAAAAATACATGCAAGAAAAGAAAGCCACAAAATTTTAAAAAAACACTTCATTAGGCAAGCATAAAGTTAAAAACCCACAAACCTGGGTATTCCTTTAGCAAAGGCCAATGCATGAATGACAAAGATACACTTAACATAACCATTAATACACATACACAGTGGGGAAAAAAAAAAAACAAAACCCAGCACATGAAAATTTAAATCCAAAGTGCACAAGCATAGCTTTAATCACACGTTACATACAACCTTAATGCATGTAAATCCAAACCAAGATGTTAACATAAGATTGGCATTAGCGCAACTAACATGTATCAATATGAAAATATTATGACTACACCCCTTGTTCTTAAAGTAAACAATTAGAACAGATTCTTCATTTCTTTTATCATAGAAGACAGGGAAATGGTAGGATGGTACACAGTTACCTGTTAATTTGCACTGCAAAATGTGGTTTTACCATAATAAAATATCTTAATAGCAGAACTAAGTTGACTGTTTCCTAGTAGAAACAGAGATTTTTCCTTATTATTTAATTTATCCGTGGACCCTCTGCTGTGTAAGCTGGAAGAGGAGGGTAGTGGGTACCAACATGGCTCGAGAAGAATAACAACTATGGCTTTTGCTGATGACTTAGTTCTGCTGAGTGATTCCTGGGATGGTATGCAGAAAAATATTACAATCTTGGAGGTATTTTGTGATCTTACCGGTCTTAAGACTCAGGGAGAAAAGTGCCACGGCTTTTACATCAAGCCAACGAAGAACTCTTATACTATTAACGACTGTCCAGCTTGGACAATTAATGGCACTCCCCTTAATATGATTGAACCAGGCAGTTCTGAGAAATATCTGGGGCTGAGAGTTGACCCATGGATTGGAATATCGAAGCCAGAGCTCTTAGAGAAAATGCATAATTGGATACAACGGATTGGGAAAGCTGTTTTAAAACCGTTTCAGAAAGTAGACATCTTGAAGGGGTATGCTATTCCAAGAGTGATCTACTTGGCAGACCAGTCAGATGTAAAAGTTACGTACCTAGAATCCCTTGACAAGCTAATACGATCTGCTGTCAAGGAATGGTTACATCTTCCAATAAGTACGTGTGATGCCATCCTTTATTCCAGCACTCGGGATGGTGGTTTGGGTATTACTAGGCTAACTGGATTGATTCCCAGTATTCAGGCCCGGCGACTGCACAGGCTTGCGCAATCATCGGACAATGTAATAAGGGAGGTGGCTCGAGATGAAGGTCTCGAGAGAGATTTTGAAAAATTATGGATTGCAGCTGGTGGAGATAAAGATAAAATGCCATCGATTTGGGACTCCAGGTCGGCCATGGTGGTCTCTGAAATAACGGGAGGCCATGAAGAAGAGGTCTCGGAATGGGAAATCCCAGCTCCAAAGGTTATCTATCCGAGGCCATGTGACTGGAGAAAACGAGAATTTGAAAATTGGACCAAGCTGATATCCCAGGGCCGTGGTATTTCCAACTTTGCAAGGGATAAGATCAGTAATAACTGGATAGAGTGTTATAGAGGGATTCCACACAGAAAGCTGATTACTGCTTTACAGTTGAGAGCTAACGTCTACCCCACAAGAGAATTCCTAGCGAGGGGCAGGCAAGACAATCAAATAAAATCTTGTCGGCATTGCCAATCGGAAATCGAATCCTGTGCTCATATTATTGGATATTGTCCAGCAGTACAGGAGGCTAGAATTAAAAGACATAATCAATTATGTGAACTATTAAGTAATGAGGCAAGGAAAAAGGACTGGGTAGTATTTCAAGAACCGCTACTCAGAGATGAACAAAATGAATTATATAAGCCAGACTTGGTGTTTGTGAAAGACACTAAAGCCTTGGTAGTGGATATTACAATAAGATATGAAAGTAAATTAACATCTTTGGCTGACGCAGCAAAGGAAAAAGTTAAAAAATATCAACATTTACATGGCCAAATACAGGATTTGACGAATGCTAGTTCTATCAAATTTGTTGGATTTCCGATTGGTGCACGTGGAAAGTGGCATGCAGATAATTATGACTTACTGAATGAACTTGGGCTCTCTAGTTCTCGACAAGATAAGGTTGCTCGACGGTTATCGAATCGGGCTTTGTTTACATCTGTAGATATTGTACATATGTTTGTAAGTAAGACAAGAACTGTTGTTAAATTGTAAGAAATTACTTTAATAAACTGACCCCCCCATTTTCATCCATCAGAGGAGGGTAGGGCTAAGTCTGGCTCACGACGGTCAGAAGGAGTGAGAGTATGTGGGGACTAAAGTGGACTCGTAATCATGACGTGTCACCTTGTCCATTAATTTGGACAATTGTTACTGGATTTTTCCAGGTGGACGGGCCACCTATACTTAACCCGGAAAAGGAACGTGTATATATATATATATATATGTGTTCGATAAATAGACTGTTGCATGAAGGCCCCTACACTTCAAACATCAGAAATAAAGTGCTCTTTCACAAGAAGGTGCCAAACTTCAGTCTCAGCAGATGTTCAATTCATCGTTTTTGACCAAAAGGCTAAAAAAAATGTACCAGTCCAAAAGCCACATTAGATAGAATAAAACTTCTTTGTGTTATGGGGCAAAGGGAAACAATCCTGAATAACTTTTGACTTCATCTTTGTATTTCCAAAGCCATCCTCCCTCCCTAGTACTGTAACATCTGAATATCTTCAAGACGTATTAAGAAATGCATCTTCAATATCCACTGAGAAAGATAATAATTTCCTTCTCCCTCAAATGGAAAATTAAGGCTCAGATGTTTAATAACTTGCCAAAAGCATCACAGCACTTTCTCCGCCAGAAGAAAAGAAACGATATTTGAATGCAGCTTGGTTCTGACGTTAGAAGTACTGTGAAATCTGATCTATTCATTTAGTCCTGGCCTCTTATACAAATTTTAATCTGCTATCAGGTTGGCAAACTCCAATGACAACATTTCCTTCGATGTCACTTTAATGTCTTCCACTCAATAGAACAACCTCAGGGTTTTGCTATTAAACGATTACCTTGGCTTAACATTAACATCAACAATTATATTAAAGACATGAAATAAAATTAGATTTAAGGCATTATGCACAATACCATAAACATGCCGTCTTTAGTCCCTCCATTCACCCCCCTTCCAAAACCATCATTTCCTTCACCCACTGTAATCTATTAAGGTATGCCTCTATCATAACATTCCCTTTAAAAAAGAAATTATGTTTCTTAGTAAGTGCTGAACTGCAACTGATTGCAAAGCAGCCATGACTACAGAGCACTTGCAATACTTTAAAAGCCCTAGAATTCACTCATGCCACGACTACAGCACACACTTCAGAGAAAATGTGCTGTAATTCACTCAGCTTGATGTGAAAAGTAATCACATTATGGAAATGCTTGGCCATTGCACCGTAGGTAGCGCAGGGTCAGCATTGCTTCATCGCCATCACCTCTTGACTCCTTGTAGGCATTTTTAAAACACATTTTATGTGAAGTGAATATTTTTTCATTTGTATTTGTTTTCAACCAGAAAATTTTGTAGTTATGATTTTGAACAAAAATACAGAAGGCAGGTTCTCAAATTAACTCAGTGTGCGAGCTTATTGGAACATTACCCATGTGCATGCGTAACTCTATATACCTACAAACACATACATACTTATGTTTGCAAACCACCATGCACCCAGCCAACTCAGACGCGCACATTACTCCGGCTCCACATGACCTTACACTCCATGTCACCTGGGCTCACTGACCTAACCACGGATTGCTCAAAAATATTTGAGCACATTTTGCACTGACAGTGTGTTACCTACATACTTCTGAAGCAGTTTTAGGGTTGGCAGTGCTAAAGTATGGCCTACTATGCTTAAATATTACAAACCTACACCAAACAATCATTCAGATTTAAATCATTTAACCTTAATTCCTAGCTTCTATCATATTTCATGTTAAACATATTATAAGAAAAAAGCTTTTTTCTATCTGCTCTCAGAGGAACTAACACTGCCCTTCTCCCACAATTTTCACTAGAACATCAACACTGCTTGGATTTAAGTCACCAAAAATTTAGCTTAGCCTTGATGAGTAGCAACTGCAAATAAAAGGCTCCAAACAACACAGTAACAAGTATGGATATAAGTAATATCTTCATGGTTACTGATGACAGTCAGAAAACAGCAGAAATATATTGCATTTAGCTCCCAAGAATTAGCATTAGTGGATCAGCATTAATACAGGTAATGGATTTGCGAAGTGCAATGAGGTCTCAGAAGACAAATAGGAAAGTCATTGCACATGACTCCAGGCTTTGTTTCACCTCCCTCACAACTATAAAAGTCATGACTTTACTTATCAGGACATTTTCTATAACCTGCACAGTAGACTCAGTTCTTAGGGGTTTTTTCATTTGTTTTCTTTTTTTTTTTTTAAATTGCTTTGATTCATGTAGGGTTTCTTGGTTTTACACAAACAGAACCAGAGGTCAGACCCAGTTACATAAAAAGCAAAAAAGGTCATTACAGGAAAACATTTTGCAATAAGTACATGACTTTGTTGAGAAATGGCAGCATTGAATGAATATAATTAAAACTGTTTTCTTTACTGTGCTCTCTAAAAATAAAATTACCCCCAAAATGAGAATCTGGTGACCTGTTCTCAGACACATCATCTGTTGGCTCCTTAGATGAGCTGTGGGTCCTCAACTACACTTTTACTTACAGCACGTTATTAGATTTAAGACTTAACGCCCACAATCTCTACGTCTGGATCTTTTATGGGCCAATAATGACAGGATTTTTTGCCTTCAAGAATAAAAGCCACTGACAGATACTGAAGTTTGTCCTACTTATTATTTCAATTGAAAATAAATCATCCATTTTAATCAAGTTGAAAAACTTATTTTAGAACTTGTTATAAGTTTGTATGAAATTACTTTCCTTAAGTGATTACATATTATCAGTTGGTAATCATTAAAAGATCTGTTTTCGGCTAACTAGAATTGCTATATTAAATTTACAATTTCTTCCAAGCAAGAAGTACACAATGATGAGCTTCAGAAATTACGTATGTATTCAGATTCTCAGTTCACATTTTACTATTAAGAGACATGTAATTGAGGTCTAGTAAATAGAAAATAAAAATTATTTCCATATAATTTGTCTTAAGCAGCATTTAAAAGGAAACTGGAACTAAAATACATTAATACTGTGATTTAAAATTTTTGAGTAAATAAAACCATTAAATGGTAGACAAGAAAAAACACAAAAATAAGTTTTATCTTTTAACAAGTACATTATTGTCTGCAGTTACTATAAATCAGGAAGGTTTCTCATTGCTATTTTTTTTGTGATTGAAGAACTGGTATGTGTCATTACTTCAGGCTCATTTTGGCAGATACACTGAAGATGAGAACAAAGCATCCTGATTTACAGCTTCCAACTGGCTTCCAGTCTCTGAATAAACTAGTTATTGAATTAAGAAAACATTTGCTGAAAATTGTATTTCTGCGGAAATAACTATTACTGTCAAAAGCTGATTCAGCATTCAAGAGGTTAGCAGTTTGACTTGAAACTTCAGCAGAAAGGTATTTCTTTCCCTCCGCTTGGTTAAACTTCCCCGTTTTTTTCCAGTTAAAACTATTTTAAATCATAGTGCTTTAAAGGTTGTCATAACATTATAAAAAAAGTAAAATTTACAATTTATTTTTTGCTCACTTGTCTTTAAAATGCTTTTCCACCACCCTATCTATTTGTATAATGCTTAAGTTAGTTAAGTTGTGTAAGAACATACACAAAATACTTTTTGATGGTATTTTTCGATGACATTCCCACCTCCCTCCACCAAACATATAAAGAATATCTGCTTCTGCTCCACTGATTTCACTGCAGTCCCAAATAAGCTACATTCTTCATGAGTATATTTGTCATATCAGAGCTTACAGTTAAAACATTAGCTCCATTTTTCATAATCAGTTAATAATGGACGTATAGAAATACTTCCTCTAATCATTTCACCTAGACAAGTGTTTATATTCCTATCTGACTCCAAAGCCCCTCTGTCACTGCTCAGCGCTGCCAACTGCTCTCCGCCAGCACTCCAGCTGCTTCCCCATTGCACAGCTGGCGCAGTCAAAACCCTCTGCTTACATTTTACCCACTCAAATGGCTGGCATCCCAGTGGATTAAGCTGTTCCTGTGTGCAGAACAGATATCAATTTTACAAAGACCTGACACTCACTTACCTTCCAAATCACTGATTCAAGTAGCTAATCTAGTCTCCTGCTCAGAAACACATTATCCAGACCCGCCATTTGATACAGCATGCCACAAGAAAACCATAACAAACTGGGAACATATTTTTACTTAAATAAGGACTAACATGTGACAAGAGTGGTCAGCATTACTCTGCAACACGTAGAATCAAACACACGGGAGAGGGACGGCAATAAAACAAGGATATATTAAAAAGGGTTGAAGCAATTTTAGCAGATGTTTACTGAGGGAAAGCTCAAGGGACACAAGCAGAGAAGGTAAAAATGCCAAAAATTAAAAAAAAAAAAAAAAAAAAAAAAGTTTGGAAAACCTCTGAAGCTAAGACTTAGACTTTGGGGTTTAAAGTAAAGCAGGGATAAGAAGACTTTATGCTAACACAAACCCAACACCAATTTCCTTGTTTCATTTGGAGAAAGATGCTGCAGTATTGTATCAGAGAAATCAAAGCTCAGCACCATATATATGAACCCTCTTTATCTGTAAGACTTAAGACTTCCAAATGGCCTACCTCATGTACAGGTGACATCAACAGCCATCATACAAAAGCCAGCCTGGGTTTAAGGCATGCAGACTGGTAGAAAAAAACTGTCACCTGGCACAGAAAACTAGCTTGTAAGGAAATTTCACCTTTAGGTTAGAAATTGTGGACACCTGGTTTTCCATTATTTTTCTGGGAAAGAGAAGGGAAAAACCAGCAACATTAAACTTTTTTCCCTCATGTACACATTTAAGGGTCATTCTTCAAGGAACAATTTATTATACTACGTTCCGTAGCTTTTGAGGATTTGTTTTAAGTGGATTCAGCAAGCACAAGGGCTTTGCTGTGGATGCCATAAAGGTTTTAATCCCAGGAACTGCATGAAAACAACCCAGAAAGTGACTGTGGCCACAAAATACAAGCAGCAAAGAAACATCTCATATAAAAAGCCTGGAGATTTTCCACATTCATACATCAAAATTAACACATTACTCCATTCCCCAGCAGCTAAGAGAAAGCTACGTATGACATACTGCAAACCCTTAAACAAAAGGCATTCTAAACACTTTAATAGTTCCTATCACATAATTGAGAATTGAAGAAAAATATGCTTTTTACTGACATATAGCCTTTAAAGAAATTAGCCTTTTGCAAAATAAATTTTAGCAAATAAAAGACTGCCCACAAGGCAAAATATTTGACTGATTAGGATTAATTCAATCTAAAAGTTTTTTACACAATAGAAAAAAAGATACTTTTCTTCAAAATGTTTCCTATTTTCTCCACAGACCTTTCTTGAAATAGTTTTCGTAGGATATATTTTTATGGAACAACTTTCATTTTTGCATCAACCACAGTGCAGGCAGTATTTTAAGAAGACGGTCCAATAAAATGTTTAGTTAATGGCCTAATTTCCAATTGCACTTCTATAATACATCATTTGTCCCAGTGCAAATCAGTATCACTAAATACTCTATAATAATTTCCTTATTCTAAGTAAGCACAGGAAAACAAGTTATTAATACAATGTATCATTAGCTGAATGTCTGTATATAAGGCCCTACTACATATTTACAGCATGCTACCCACCACTATGGGTGTCAGTGTTTATATCTGTATTGCATGTTAATCACATCATTTCTTTCGTTGCAATACAATACTAGCTGGTAGATGTAAGGACACAGTATGCATGCACACCACAAAATAGGACTGCAAAGAAATAAGGCTACATATTTAATAGCCTGCACATGCAAGTATGATTTATAGTTAATTGTCTGCTTCTCAGAATAGTGAAAACACTGTTGCTGAAGTCCCACAACATTATTTTACGAGCTAATAAATCTGGAATGGCACAGTGTGTTTCCAGCCATTTATAACAAACAATACAAGACAAGATGATAGATCTTGTATTTTTCTTTTTTTCTACACGTACACAACTGTTAGTGGTACTATCAGAAGCATAACAAGGTGGTTCTGAGCACAAAGCACCCAGAGGTGTGTTGGGGTGAGCAGGCATGCACAGAGGCAGCCCACATCTTGAGCAGCGCTGCTTCTCTGTACCATCACCATGAGGCTCAGAGCAGCTGATCGTCAGATCAGACCAGCTGTGGGCAAATGGCAACAGAGACACCCCTCCCAAGCAAAGCAGAGAAATGAATAATTTGCGCAATGAAAAGCCACGTGTCTTGCATACTGCTTGCCTAAAATGCCAACGGTTCAGTTTTTGTACAATAGTCAAAGAGCCTTTTCTGGGATACCTGAAGGCCACCACTCATATTAGTCAAAACACAGATTAAGATCTCCACAATATTTGCTCAGGCATCCCAGGGTCCTGCCCAGAGTGTACTAAGAGCAAAAGGGTCAGTGAAGCAAGTGTTCAGCCAAATGAGTAATGCTCAAAATCAAGAAAACAACTGAGCAGACGTAGATGCTATCTAGGCTGCTCTTTCAGACAAACAAAACATTGAGAGCTCTGATTCATGCTTTGCAATAAGCCCTGTCAGAACACTAGCTACTGGTGCTCAAGGTCCAGGTGATGCTAGAGAGAGATCAGACAACAATGGAAAAATCCAGCACACACAATTATTTTCAAACACCTTTGATATCGGGTATTTATGTAACAGCATCTCTCCACCAAAAATAAAGCTACCACCATTTTTCCCAGAATCTTAGCCAACCTCCCCTCCAAGGACGAGAACAGGGAGTGCTGTCAAACACCGAACACCACAATTTTTCTTTGGCACTGTGATCCTGCATTAGCACTTGGCATCCTCATCTAAACAGGTCACGGCAACCACAGCACCTCTGACAAACTCTGGCTATAGAAAAAAGACTGAGGTGTGCTGCACAAGTTTCAGGTAATGAAGTGGTTAGATGCATAAGCAGACCATCAACCATATTACAAACTTGGAAATGCCTTCACTGTATTTGAAACTACCCATAATAACCCACTGTTTCTATAGGGAACAGAGCATCAGGGGGAAAAAAAACACACCTGGAAGAAATTAAAAATATTTTAAATTCTAAAACAAATGTGAAAAGACATTTTTTCTCTTTCAAGTATTTTCAGACAGCCTGAAGTAAGAATTCAGGCTTGCAAAGTAGACAACTAAATACTGAAATCTGCCTGAAGTAGACTTCGAGTGACGTAACTATCCTTTCAGAATGGAGATTGCAAAAGGTCCCTGATGACCAGAAGAAGGCAAATGATGTACCCGTCTTCTGAAAAAGACCAAAAGGACAATTGGGGAACAACAGACCAGTCACCTTCACTTAGGTCCTTGGGAAAATCGTGGAGCAAATCCTCTTGGAGCACGTTTCCAGGCACATGAAAGTGGTGGTGACTGGAAACAGTCTGCATGGATTTAGCGGGGGTAAATCTTGTCTGACCAACTGAATTGCCTTCATACAATGACTGGTTTTCTGGACAACATGAGAGTGATGAACATCATTGACTTTAATAAGGCTTTTGACAGTCTCCCACAGCATTCCTGTATTCAAGTTAAGATGTTACACTCTGGCGGGGTGGACCACTACTTGAGCTAAAAAAAAAGTTTAGCTAATTGCACCAGAAGGTAGTGATCAATGGGTTGTGCTCTACCTGGAGGCTGGTAACAAATGAAGTACTGCAGGGGTCCATCTGAGGACATGTCCTGTTTAATATCCCTGTCAACAACCTGGAGGAGATGATTGAGTGCACTCTTACCAAGTTTGCAGTTGATGGGGTGGGAACGTTGCTATGTCAGGGCTGCCATCCAGAAAGACCTGGACAGGCTGGAGAAATGGCCTGATGGAAATTTCATGCAGTTCAACAAGGACATACAAAAAGTCCAGCATCTCGGAATAAAGTCCCCTCCCTGCAATACTACATGCTGGGGATGACTGCACAGGGGCAGCTCTGCAGACACAGCCCTCGGGAAGGTGGCAGAGAGCAGCTGAACAAAAGCCACCATGAGCCCAGCAGCAGTGGGGGCCAACAGCTGGACCAGGAGCACAGGTAGCATGCAGGGAAGCAATCAGCCCCCTCTGCTCATCACTCATTAGACCACATCTGGATTACTGAGGCCAGGCACCGTCAACCCGGGAGTTCAACGGAGGGCACCCAAGACGGTTGGGGGCTAGAGAACTTGTCCTGTGAAGAGAGGCTGAGAGTCAAAGGTTTGCTCAGCCTGGGATAGGGACATTTTCAGGGGCATCTAGTAGCAGCTACCCAGTATCTATAATGAGGTTATGAAAAGACAGACAAGCTCTTTATGATAGTGTATGGTGGGAGGAAAAGAAACAACAAGTATAAGTTGAAAGAGGAGATCCAGACAGGACATTTTTCACCCTACTGACAGCCAAGAAGTGCAACAGGTTATTCAGAGAGGTTGTGCAGTCTCCATCCTTGGAGGCTTTTAAGAGGTGACTGGATAAACCTCTGAGTAGCCTGGCCTAATTTCATAGCTGACCCTGCTTTGAGCAGGCGGTTGGACAAGACACTTCCTCAGGTCTCTTCTGACCTGAATTATCCTACAGTTCCACAGGATTCTTTCTACTGCTGAAAAGATCATCTCTGCAGTAAAGTGCTTCCTGGTAACCCACTGACTGAGAAGCTGGAAGGACACAATATTGAGTAAGGTGACAATACTAACTGAACTACTCAGTCCAACTTGTCTACTCATACTTAAAAGATTTCTTAACGAGATTTGAAGTCTAGTAGGAAAAATCCCCACATTATTTCTTAGTCACTTGAAGGAATACATTTGCCTTGCTTAGAAATCACAAAGTAACTCAAGTAATCCCTGTTTGGTTAAAATGTGACATACAACTTATTCTTGATTTTGTAAAATGTTTTAGTATCCACAAATGAAAGTATTTGTGAGTCTGGTGTCTTTCCTATGTATGGAACAGAAACTGGCCAGTTCCCAAACAGCCTCACTGCAGAGGCCAGTCAGGGCAAATGAATGCAGGAGAAAGGGAAGGTCCCTTCCCACACGTGGAAGTACTGATTCAGAGATGCTCAACATTCCGCATTTCAGAAGGAATGTAATATTTGCCTATTCAAGCTGGAAAAATATCTTGTAAAAGAAGTACTTTTAATTTTGGGAGGAAACTTCCCGGACTATTCATCCCACCATGCTGAAATGCACGTTACACTACTGGCAGGCTCATGAGAAAGTTTTCATTTTATAGCATACAAATTAGCCAGCTACTACACTTCCTAGAAGAGAAAGAAACATATAACTTTTGGCCTACGCTCTTAATGCTACGAAATTTTCATTCCCAGAATAGGGTGATGTTTTATTAACATTTTCCCCAAGGAAAAATCAAGGTGCTGTTGTGTCAACTTTTTATGCAGTAATTCAGCAGCTGAGCATCTGCATTAATTGAGTATGATACCGGTGATGATTCTCTTCTGCAATCATTGGATATGCTCCGTTTCTCCTCCAGATGGTCTTCTCCCAAGTCCACAAAATTGGCTGGGAAGCTGATGTCCTTTTATAAATTGACAGCTATCCTAACAGCAACCATGATTTCCTGACATTTTCAGAATATATAACAAAATACTGGGGTCCAGTTGTTTTCATTAGGTGTTTTGGCATTTTGTTTTGTTTTGGGGTTTTGGTGGTTTGTTTTTTTTTTTTTTTTTTTTTAGTTACATCACCAGAATTAGGCTAGTGAAATTACCACTAATTTGAGGAAAAAGGAAAAAAGAAGAACAGGAGAATCATGTCCCAGGTCTCTATCTGGGCCCACCATGTCCAGATGCCTTGCCTTTTGGGGAGCGAGGAATGAAATTTCACACTACCTAAACATGCTGAGCACTGCTCTACTCCAGATGGAGGGAATCAAATTCCAGCACTACAGCGGTAGCAGACATCCATCCGCTGGAGTAAACCACCCATTGCAACATGGGAGGTCAACAATCTGTTAAGAGTTAGCGTTAACCCCAAAATTACCATTGAGAAATCTGAACAGAACCAAAGGTAAGATTCCAGAAATTCTGAAAGCTCATCTACATTTAGCTGCTTTTCCCTGTCTGTGAAGTCTGAATATCTTATCAGTTTGTTGTTGGTTTTTTCCCTTCATCTATGTAACGTTAGAAACAACAGTTGACTTAAAAGCAATACCAGGTCCCACTGAGGGTTATGTTTTCACTCGTGGTCAAAATCTAGAATTAGCTTTATAAACACTGTGTAATTGACCTGTGAGGTTCAATAGCTCAGAACATATTGAACAAAGAGCTTAGCAATATTCAAGAAGGGATTGAACATAATGATTAATAGCCTCTGTAACTAGACTAAAAATTGCGAGAACCTCAGTCTTCATGCTCCAGGGCACAGACTTGTAACCAGCTGAGATCAGGAATAAATTTCTGCCCCACTACATTACTGTGAAGTTACGTGCTCTGGGAATAATTCACTGCTTTGGAGACTTGCAGGACCTTCAGTTTTTTCCATTGGTTGGAAAGCATCTACATTGGTCCTTAAACGTCCTAAAAAGCAGGACATTCCCAGGGAAGAACTGCCTAAGTTGAAGCCATTTCTGACAACTGTTCATCTCAACCAGTTTTTAAAGTTTTTAAAAATAGTGAATATTCTACAATACTGTTAGAAAACTGACTCCAGAACTTCACTATTCTTCCTCAGTGGTTGAGAAAAAAAACCCCAAATATACCACAGCCAACCTCAACCAACGTCACCCCACAAACACACACACACAAAAGAAGAAAACAATTCCAGTCAAATTCTTTTTTAATGAAAACTGCTTACAGATTTTTTCTAAATTTTCCTGTTCTTACAAAAAAGAGGCTGATTCTTCAGTAGGAAAAAAAAAAAAAAGAACATTAAAGCCTTTCTAGTTTTCATTCCAAAAATATTCTACTTAGATAGGACCACATTGTGCTCCCCTTGCTCTACTTTTTCTTTCTCCTGCCCCATCCCTCCATGGGCTGGGTTTCTTATATGAATTATACTTTCTGCTACAACTCCATATAGCATTCCCACAATATATTTTCCTATTGTAGGACATCATGTTGGAGTTAGAGACAGACTTGGCAGCCCAGGGAAGAGATGCACAGAGCACCTAAAATCTAATCCCCATGCAGCAATTGCCCGTTAACTTGGGGTTAACACTGCACTGGTACTTCCAAAACCAATAATTTGGGAAAACATTGTTTTTAATTCAGATTGTCTAGACAGATAAGAATTCTCTCTAGTTGTAGCATTTATATTGACTTTATTGTTCTTTCCATCTTTAAGTTCAAACATTTAAATATTTCTTACTATTCTGAATAATTATCCTTCTATATCCATCCCAATGTTGTCAAATTTGCCATAGCTTGCCATATGGTTTTGCAGTCCCAGTAATATTTCAGTATTTCCTACTGGTCTCTGAAATTCTTCTTGCTTACCAAAATATTTCAGGCACTAAAGTATACTGCAACAGAATGACCAATTCTAGCCATTTTACTACCAGCATAAATAATTGGGGTTTGGGTTTCTTGATTTTATGATTTCAACGAAGATCATGTTCTCAAAGAAGAAATGTTCTCCTACTGTGTAATAAATAAAAAAAACATACACAAAACACACAAAATATATGAAAATCATGAGGTGAAAGCTAGAACTAAATGAATCACAAGAGACAAGTGGGCTGAGTGAGCTTCTGTTGTGATTACCATCCAAGAAAATGAAGTGCCACAATATAACAAACTTAAAAAATTATTCCTATGGCAATAAGGAAGAAACAACAAAAGCAGAGCAAGAATGTTTTTTTTTTTTCTGTAGTCACAGACCAGGGCAAGCTATCCATTACTCTCCATTGGGCAATCTGGACAGGAACCTTCCTGATCCAAGCCAAGACTACATTAAAGTGAAAAGATATTTGAATACTCCATTATAAAGGAGAAACCGCAAAGCCTGAAGCCTAGGATATAGCATTTAAAACTGTTAAGGGAGAATAAAGCAGAATTATTGAATTTCTATACATATTCAGAACAGGTGAGGCAAAACATGGAAAACAAGACAGAAATCAAATTGGCATCTGTTACTGCATGGCAAAGCACTGGAAGGAAAGGAGGACATGAGAAGGAAAGTTACCAGAAGTTGAAGGACAAATATCTAACATTTGATTTTCAGTTACTTACAGTAATAAGGAGTTATGCAGTCTCCTAAGATGCCTGGTACACTCTCCTTTATACAGGTGAGGATAATAAGGTATCCTCACCTAAGTGTTCTGAAAAACAAAGTCTTAAGGGGGAAACTGGAACTGCTGTGACAAAAAACAAGAGCTGCAGCAAGAGCCTCACCAAGCCGAAGTACACTTAACTGGAAGGCAGATTGATAACTCAGGGCTCTGCAACTTTATTGTGCAGCAGAAGCCACAAAACCAGCTGAATGCATCATGTTCCCTCTCTACTTCTATGAAAATTTCAGTCAAAACCCATAGTATCCATTCCCTTGATGGTGCTGTGGGCAGAGTTGAACCTTTGGGGAAAACAGTAAATATTAAAATTAAAAATAAAATACCCTGATTCAGAAAGGTCTAGCTCAATTTGGATGCAAATGTGGAAGAAAGATACTTCATAAAACAGCAGTGACAGAACCTAGACAGAAGACACACCATAAAATGAAGAGAAAAATGTTTTTTCCTCCTCCCTATTTGCTACATTTTATAATTTTAAGGAGAATAGGATAAAAAAAAATACCTTAAGTTCATTTTTTTGCTGTAACTGAAAAGACGACTCAATGAGTTTTCATTATTTATTCATTTATCTTTATGAGGGAATTTCTCCCAAGAGGCCAAGACAACCCTCTCAAAGCTGCTCTAGTATAGTACAGGATGAATAAATTAACAAATTCACTTCAACAGTTTTCAAAGCAGATCCACATTCTGCCCACATATACCCACGTTCAATTCTCAGTTACATCAGCAGGCACCACCCACATACGCCAATCACTAGCCTCTACAAACCCAAAAAGTGAATGAAGCCCAGCTCCCGAGGAACAAGAACAAGCACATCAAGTGCAAGTGCATACACCTTAAAGCACACAAGCTGCAGTGCCCAGACATGAGTACAAAAGACAAAAGTATTATTCTCTCTACAAAAGAGAAGGCAAAACAAATCAGTACATTGTAGGGAATCTGGAAGGTCAAAGTCACTGCTTGAAGCAAGGTGGCCAACAGGAGGAATACGGAGTTAACAGGATTATGTTTGGTTTATATACAAAATTAGAACAAGGCTGTCTTTTCCAGTGGCCAGAAAAAGGGCATGAAAGCATAGTGGGTCCCAGTTTCTATTCTGGCCCAGGATAATTACTAAGTAGAAGCTGGAATGTTTTATCTGGAATTTCTTCTGAACAGCACGACTGCCCACAAGAATTTTGGTCCTACTATGGTTCTGATGCTCCGGTATCATAACTTGTTTTGAAAAACCCCACACATTAAAAACTGATTTCTCAAACAAACAAAAAAAGTTGTTCAGCATTAAAAGTAGTGACCAGAGCTTAGTTGGTCATATACAAATATATTAATTTAATATATCATGCAAAAGCTGTATATGCATAGCCATGCTGCACAGCATCCATGTAATTCAACTACATTTAGTGCTGACTATTTGCCTGCCACTTGACATATAAACAGAAAGAAGATACACCCAAGAAAACAGCCAAGATCTCCTATATGTTTTCAGGTCTTACATCAGACTTACAGATGTACAGAAGAAAAGGAAGCAATTTATCATGCCATAAATCAGTGATTTCTTGAATAACTTCTCTGTATTTCTTGAACAACTCAAGACCAACACTACGACATTTTTTGGAAGCTAGGAACTAGCTGAGGGGAATGAAAGCGTGAGACAGCAGACAAAATGTTCTGTAGTTTATTAGCTGTCACAAAGTGCATCTTTGGTCCTGAACATTTTGTACTATTTCAGGCTATAACAGCAATGCATTATTATGCTCACACACACACACACGCACACACACACACACGGGATAAAGTTAAACTACATGTTTAATTCTCAATTACATTTACATACAGAAGCCTTGTTGCATCAAATATCCGTAGGCATGTTCTGTAGCTTCACTTCAGTGCATGATTGTATTTGAAATGCAAAAGCAGAGCAAGTCTGAAACTAGGGATGGGACTGGGATTAATTCAGAATTTTTTTTACAAGTTTCCAGTCTGACCTAACCCAATTGCACAAAAGTCACTATGGCTTTTATTTCTCCATTTTGGAGTGCATAAATTACTAAAATACCATTACATTTACAGAAAAATAAAGAGCAGTTCCCATTTTAGAGCAGTGAAGCCGGTTGTTCTGTGCATGTGGTCACTTCTCCCAGCTCTCGCCACTGTGACTGCTACCTACTTGCTCTTTTGCCACGAAAGAGTTTTTATTTGCCCTCCTTCCTCCTCCTCAGAGGTGCAGTTTTACTGTATGCCACTTGGACTAACAGGCAGCAGAGACCTCACACTGGCAGGCCCTTGCCAACCACTCATTAGTATTTTCTTTGCTTATTTTCAAGTGGAAATGGATGTTACAATCACTGGCACCCAGACAGATGTTACAGTCACTTTGGCTAACTACAGAATGATATTATTAACACCTGCTTTTCAGCAGAAAAATGTCTCTTGCACTGCAATAGTCCTTCCTTCAAAAGCAGCCATCTATCTCCACAGAGCAGTTAATAGGTTTTTTGCTGTAGAGCCCCTCCGGTCACAACAGGCCAGCAGAGCAGAGATCAGAGCAGGTCTAACAAGCAAGTGCTGCAGCAGTAACGCTGCCCCAGTGCAAAGCAAAGCTCTCTGTCTGAGAAGCATCCAGTTGGTGCATGGGTTTGGCCGTCACTTTCCAATGAAAATTCCACCCCATGGACAAGCTTTCTCCTAAATGAATTGCAAATTACATGCCCATGGAGTGCCAGCTGGTATTGTTTCTCTATAGTTTTTCTTTGGTTTCCCTCTCTCTCCCCCCTCAATTAATACGACAATATTCATGCCCTGTCGTGTCTTACTGCTTAATTATGTACTTTGCGGAACAAAGCTTTAAAAATGAGACTATCAAGCTGGAGGGGGGAAGGAAGAAGAGCAGGACAACCAGATGTGCAGAGAGAGGGGGAAACAAAGGGCATTTTGAAAGGGGAGCGAGAGAATTAGGATTTGTGTGGGGATGAAAGGATGGAGAGACAGAAACAGAACAAGAAGGTGTGCATAACACATATTGGTTCAGTCACTTTAATATATATAAAATTATATGTGGTATTAATGCATCCTGCAGTTATCTACCATGATTTAATAAATACTTGGAGCTGTTTATTATGAGATCTCAACCTGCTCCCATTTCATGAAGCCATAGATACACACTTCCTGCTGTCACAGAAAGAATGCTGCATTGTTTTACAAAACTGGAAAAAAAACAAGGCAGCTGAAAATATATTGGCCAATTTTATGTTAGAAGGTATATTTTACTTGCATTAATTAATATAGACTAAAAGATATTACAAAGAACTGCTGCACCAATATTTAATTCAGTCACATTAAGCAAGACAGTTTTTCACACATCCATTTTATCTAAACTTTCTTTCTTTACCCAGTATACTGCTAAAATTTATTTTGCATACATAGTCAAGGGAAGACACTTAATGAATGAAACAGTAGCTGTTTTATCTTCTCTTACAATCTGAGCCTCATCTTCATGAAGTAGGGACTCCCAGAGCACGGTTCTGGAATCAGCTTTGGGTGGGACACAACTACTGGAAACTAAGAGTTTTTCCACAAGCATTTAGGCTCACTGTACTCATAAAATATCCTTGCAAAAATACTTACCAGCAGTACGAAGTATATTATATTTTGCCACGTCAAAGTATTTTGTACCAAAAATATAAAAATTTGAGAGAAGGAGAAAGATTTTTTTCCATTAGAGTAGGAAAGGACCAGCAGAGCCTTCACATCCCCACTAATCACAATTTTACAGCATCACCCTCATATCCAGAGCAACCATTAGGGGAAATTAAGCTTTTCTAGTTTTCCAGTTTGTACAAAAACATTTAAATCCAGCTGTTGCTTCCTACCAGTGCCAAGTGAGGCTGGGAGCAAGGGGAGGTTTGCTGATCACGACAAGTTACTGTCCCTGTGTCATTTGCTGACTCTCAAATGGCAGCATAACAGTTTGGAATTGGACATCTTTATAATTCCCAATATATTATGGAGAAAAAAAATTTGAGGGTCCCAGTTTCCTTTACAATTTCAAAAATATTTTATCCAGCTGCAGTAACTTCAGGTTTTAAGGGTGATCTGGTAGATAAGCTAGCCATGTATATATATACATGAATATGATGCTGATGATCATGACATAACTGGTTCTCAGAATTACTGTGTAGGCAGCAATTCTCCCTACTTCCGTATGGGAATGAAGAATGATGTATTCCACATGCACTTGAATTACATTTATAAAAATATTTTTTAGGAAATAGCTTGCTCAGTATTGATCTACCTCTTCTGGCTTCACGCACCATATACAATAGTCTTCAAATATAATTTGCCAAACTTGATTCTCCTGTATTGATCACAGACAGAGAGGTGTATTTTCCTTCAGCCTTTTGCTGGTACTAACCACAGAAGGAGCAGCTTTACAAATGAAAATGAAGACATTAAGGCAATTTGTAAAACAGAAGATAACGTTCTCTTTTGACAACAGAATTAACAGAAGCATTGACTTTAAGCAGTGATCCCCTTAGAAGTAAGGCAATGAAGGCCTCTCTATTTCGTAGCAGCAGCCTTCAATATCAAAAACAAAACTCAAAGAGAAGTCATTTGCTTGCCCACATTTTAATTTAATACCCTCCAACTTGAAGTCACCTAACTTCTCACACTACAGTTTATTCTGATGCCCTAAAGAAGCCCAATACAAGTGAAAGTTGATTCATCAAAAGAACTGTTTCAGTTTATTTAAAATCTGATTAAGATTTAAACAGCCTTTTCAATTTTCTTCTGACTTATTTACTCTATTTTTATTACCTAGCTGTCTTTGTGAAGTTTAATACTTTAAAACACCTAATGTAACAAAACATGAAGGGAGGTTGTGACCATGAAATTTAATGCAAAGGAACCCTTTCAAAAAAGGGGATACTCAACATTAAAGTTCCCTGTAATAAAACTGAGTAAGCTTGGCTAAATCTTCAGTGCAAAGTTCAGGATATGTTCATAACCCCAGAGAGTGTGACCACTAGGAGGTTTGCAGAGTCCAAAGCTACACAATGTTGATGTCATTCTCAAACAAGCTTTAGGGAGACACGACTACTAATCAAAAGTCTGGTCATCAAATGCCATATGACTAATCCTGCCAAAAACAGCTTAATCAAATAGGTTGTCAAATGCTTTAACCCATGCCATGTCTCACATTCTCCACGAATTAGTCGTCCTTTTTTTTTTTGCACAGTCAAGAACAGAATGTACAAAAAAAATACCCTACAGAAACAAAATGGCCCTTTTGCCTACAAATTACTGCCATGACAACATTTTAAATTCAATGGCGATATAAGCAGGAAGAAAGAACTGCCCCAGAGACTAAAACTATTTTATAAAGCAGAAACGAAAGCATCCATTTTCAACAAGAGATTTCTATAGCTAATTCTTTTGTTTCTAAAAGGCAGTTCCCACAGTATAATATACCCCGCTGCATATCAGACTTTCAAATATCAAAAGGCCATACTTAACTAATTACATCAATGTACAATGGACAGACACAGCTAAGAATTTTCCAGCTTTCCCAGTCGCAGTGTAAGTTTTAATTCACATTAAACTCTCACCCAGTAAGCCAAATACATGCATGACACCTATTTTCAGGGCTCTATTATGTCAATAAGAAAAAAAATTTTATAATAAAGAAAATGTCACTGTCCTACAAAATCCATCTTACCACCCTACAGAAATGCACTGAATGACAAATCACTGACTCCTGGCAATAGCTGGTGTACATCAAATACCATCCCAGTTCATTTGAATAGCCTTTACTGACGACTAAGACAACTTAATATCAGTTTTCCATACTAAAGCTTTTTAAATACACTATTTCATTAAATTGTGGACTTGATATATTAGTAAAATTCATTCACCCCTCCCAAAAAAGTAACTGGCAGAAAAGAGACCTCCCCTCCATAGTTATTTTTAAAGGGATTTATATACTAAAAAAAACTGCTGCACTAAACCAGAAAGCAAATCAAACATTCTTGCCCAGACAAAGAAAAAATATCAGTTACTGAAATTGGATGCAGCAGCTCAACAACTGACTTCTAGAGCTAGAAATCTTAAGCTGGCTGGGCTAAGTAACTTCCTCAAAGCATGTGTGACACACGACCACCATTAGACACACTGTTGCTGTTTAGCTTTTACACCTCAGTTCCAATCTGACCGACTTCAGCCTCACCTATCTGTACAGAAAAGAAAAGAAAAAAATACAGATGTATGTATACTGGAGTGGTTTCGGTTTTATCTCCTTGGGGCATTAAATATAGCTGGTAGTTAATACATTTCATGCTCTCAAAAGCCGTTATTCAGGTAGTTTGATACCCAAGGATATCCAAGCCTAAAGTCCTCAGTGTAGGAGACTTCCCGTAAGACTGACAAACCTACTTTCAATAAGCTGTAAACATCAAGAGAAATTGTGTCAAAAACTTCCAAGGGTGGTTGTTAGCTTTGGTTCCTTCCCTCGGATGGCAGCAACCCAAGCTCTCGGCCCCCAGGTTTCACCTGCTTCATGCTCTGGAGTGCATTTTGCCCTGGGGTGGTGACGATCCACGGTGCTGTAGTTATTTTCAAGTCTGATTTCAAAACAAGCATTAGAGGGCATAAAATTATACAAAATTAAGCTTAGAAAAAAGGAGTACGAACTTACACAAACAAGAACCTGTTCAGTGCATAAACAATTATTTCCACAAATTGCCCTTACGTCAAAAACTTTCCAGGCCTCTTCATTCCTTTGCCTTCTGTTGTTTTTGTGCTGATGAGGCAGTTTCCCTTACTTATAAACATAAAGCAAACTAAAGCGTCTTCATTTTCATACCGACTTCCACTCCTTTTATTTGCATTCTCACATACCCTTTACCTCTATTTAAAAAAATAAACTGTTTCATTATGACAAACAAAATACAATGCTTTTTATGTATCAGGTACTGCTTATTAAAAATGAGAAGCAGAAAAATTTCTTCAAAACAGATTAGCACATTTTCTCCTTAGAGGCTGTGTAGCCTGTTCCCCAAAATTAAAGCATTCATTTGTACAGAACACAGGCAGCTACACATTTCTGTAACTGTGACTTAAACCATGAGAACATGATTTTTACACTAACGTACGGTAACTTCTTCTTTTTAAAGGTTTCTGTGCCAGTGGTGGTATCTTAGGTATTCACAGGTATTATATGTCTGTATCATAATAAGCTTTACTACATGTATTTATTTATTTAATCTCACCTAGATGTCCTATCTAAATAGTCAAAGTATATAACACGCTGAAGAACAAAAACAAAGACATATCTATTATTCATGCTAGGCACAAATTTGGTAGAAATAAATCTGGGATAAGTAAAAATGAGAAACAAATTTTGATTGTAGCTTTTGATGAGAAATCATATCTTCAAATTTAACAGCAGCATAAGAAAAAAAGCCCACTGAACCACCACGTCCAAGAATAATCAATATCACTTTAATATCATGTAGCTACAGTACCTGAGACCAATCTTAAAGGATAAAGTTAAAAAATATACATGAAATATTTATCAGCTGTAAATACATATTGAACTTCCACACCATTATAGCATAGACTTTGCAGTAAGAATTATTGTACATCAAACTCTTCTTGTGCAGAGCCGCTCTAAGGTAACCAAACTATTTTAAGAAAAAATATAAAGAATTTAAGAGTCAGCTTAAAAAAACTTAAGTGTTGAAATGGGCAGATAACACTAGTTTCTTTCAATCCTCCTCCACAATCATCTGATAAAAGCAGCTGGAATGAAATTTTATCAATTCATTCAAACTAAGACTATATTAAATGTATTTTAATAAGTATAAAAGTACCAGAAAGTTCAAATAAATGCCACCAAATCCAAACACCATAGTTTTGGGGAATTCTCTGAGTGGATTACACCTGGCACGAAAAGAAAGTACAAGAGTCCATAAAAACCAGGGGTTTCTCATTTCTATGAAGATTCAAAGAATGCAACTGGCTTCTTCGCCCTCTTGCCCCTGCTGCAGAAGAGGCACTCACCTCCTGCAGCCCAGCAGGCTGCTCCGCTCTGACTGGCAGGCAGAAGGCACACGGCCATCCTGAGGACTAATTTTTATCCTAAGTGCCCGTACAAACAAACAAACCAAACAAATCAAACTAAATACATAGTACACAAGCACTGAGGGATACAAACTGCAGAAATGGAAGACGTTTGTAACACCAGTGCACCATCACCCCAGGTTATAAAGCAGTAATCAGCAAAAAATAACAGCTTTTGTAATGGTAGTTTTGTGTTTCCCGGTGCCGCTTCTTCCTTTCAGTATTATTAGAACGAGACGAGGGACCTCAGCCAATTTTTTTTTTTATCATCTGGCTATTAATGAAGTTTGTGTTCCTACTTGCTGTTAAATTACACAGATTAGTAACACATGAGTAAAATAAATACAATCCTTCACATGATTAAATTTTAAATTACCACATCTGAGAAGGAAAGCACAAACAACACACATCTGGCATGTATGGAGCATTTGTTGCCCAGGTTTGAAGGCAGGACTTCTGTTTGAAAGCCTTTGCCTCTTCAGCCAACAAAGTAATTTATTTAGCTGGCTGCTATTACAGACTTCTCAATGGGAGAAAGTACCTTCTAACATTGTATGAATACTGTGGCAGTGAAATACAAGAACAAAGAATTACCTGGACTTACAATTAGTCAAATGCTTCTGAAGCTGTGGCAACAGCTGACACTGCATAGATGCACACAAACTAAGGATGCAAAGGTATGCATGTGCGTGGACTGTAACCCATCACATTTCCACACTGACATTTAGATTCTGCTAAACAGTTATCTTAGAGGGTCTTATATCTTGCAGCTCTAATTGCAAGTTTATCAAATACCTATGAATGACTCATCTGTGCCGTTATTAGAAAAAGGATGTTTCACTTAATCTCATTTGGAGTTTATCCCATTCATCTCAACCCCGCTTAGATCAGACACTACTAGTTTGCAGCTGCGTACATTTGTAATGTGTTCCGATCAGGTGCTTAGTAGACATCCCAGTCCTACTGCTAACATCACTTTAGTAGTTAATCAATCAAGTCTAAATGTTCCTGAGTTCAAAACCAGCAGCTGCTATGGGTTGACACAGATCCAGCAACGAGCGGTTTATTTAGGATTATGTACTGGATTCACCTCCACTTATAAAGAGGCTCATGGTGCTATGCAGCAAGGGTTTCAGCACCATTTTTCTGCACCAATTAGTTAGCTTATCAACTGAAGACAGCTCAGGGGGCATGGGACTGGAAATCTAGCATCAGCATAAACTACTTTTCCTAGCAATGACTGGTAGACACAATAAGTGGCCTTGCCAAAACACAGTGTGCATCTCAATGCTGCTTGAATCCATTATGCTCCCGATAGAAACAAGAGGCAGATCCTTTGATTAGCTTGAACTGGGGGGGTGGGGGCAGGGAAACGGGGGAGACTGCACACAACCCCGCAACCTACAACCCAGACCACAGACTTGGACAGCCTTCAGAACAACTTGCATGTATTGTGAATGTGACATATCAACTATTGTTTTCTTAGGAAAGATACCTGTTTTGATTCTACTTTCCTTAATAACATAGTCTCAATATTTTTCTTTAGTCTTCAAAAGAAGGCATTGATCCAATATATCATTTGCTTGTGAGACTCACAACAGAATCACAAGAACACCTTTCTGGAGCAACTTCTTTTCATAAAGCAATACCAGCTCCATTTTGCTCAATTCTTGCAAGCAATTCAGAGGCAATTGCTTTGGACAGCAGAACAGCAACCTCTGGCATCACTCCCACCAGCTGCCTCCATTCACATGTAAACCACAAAAGGTTGGAGGATATTTTTCCAAACAGACTTCTCCATGAACGATATGACACAATTCAGAAAGGAAAAACCCAGAGAGACATGCTATTAAAAGCCTCTCTACACATTACCAACTAGTAGAATCATAGAATCATTAAGGTTGGAAAAGACCTCTAGGATGGATCAAGTCCAACCGTCAACCCAACACCACCATGCCTCCTAAACCATGTCCTGAAGTGCCACGTCTACACGTTTTTTGAACTCCTCCAGGGATGGTGACTCCACCACCTCTCTGGGCAGCCTGTTCCAGTGCCTGATCACTCTTTCAGTAAAGACATTTTTCCTAACATCCAGTCTAAACCTCCCCTGACGCAGCTTCAGGCCATTTCCTCTCGTCCTATCACTAGTAACTTGGGAGAAGAGACCAACACCCACCTCGCTACAGCCTCCTTTCAGGTAGTTGTAGAGAGCGATAAGGTCTCCCCTCAGCCTCCTCTTCTCCAGACTAAACAACCCCAGTTCCCTCAGCCATTCCTCATAAGACCTGCTCTCCAGCCCCTTCACCAGCTTCATTGCCCTTCTCTGGACACGCTCCAGCACCTCAATGTCCTTCTTGTAGTGAGGGGCCCAAAACTGAACACAGTATTCGAGGTGCAGCCTCACCAGTGCCGAGTACAGGGGCACGATCACTTCCCTACTCCTGCTGGCCACACTCTTCCTGATACAAGCCAGGATGCTGTTGGCCTTCTTGGCCACCTGGGCACACTGCTGGCTCATGTCCAGCTGGCTGTCAACCAACACCCCCAGGTCCTTCACCACCGGCACCTCTCCAGCCACTCTTCCCCAAGCCTGTAGCATTGCATGTGGTTGTTGTGACCCAAGTGCAGGACCCAGCACTTGGCCTTGTTAAACCTCATACGACTGACCTTGGCCCATCAATCCAGCCTCAGTGGAACATCAGCTTCCAATTTTTTACCCATGTTATCCATCATTCCCCGCTGATTCTCTTAGTCTGGCAACACTGCAGGCTAGACACCTTTTTTTTTTTTTTTTTACTCCTTTCACTCTACTTTCTGCCTTCTGTGCTGGAAAGGCAGCTTTTTCCTATTTGTTTTCCAACATGCTGAGCACAGCTATAGGAGAACCTGCTTAATGCCTCAAAGTATTGCTCACTGATGGGAAAAATAAGTGATACTGTCTTACTCATTGTCTTTCCCAAAAGACAGAGACAAAACAGAGACTTTATATAGAAAAATAAAGCATTCATACATCCTAGAGGGGTCTTGCTAATGCTACAAAACTGGAAGAAGTGACAATAAATATCCCAAATCATACATTTTCTCTGGCATCCTTCTGCCGAGTAGAGTTTATTTGTACAGTTTGCAGAACTACTTCGGCAAATGTTTTCCTTTCTGAGCATGGAGAGTTCACTTCAGATGGCTGACATTCCCCAGACAAAGAGCTGGGGGAAGAAAGAAAAAGAAACAAATATCTTGGGACTTCCACTTCTACTCAGCAAGGCTCTGTCCCACCTCCACTACCCTCAAAAACATAAAACCACTATATTCTGTGTACTTTCCAGTGACAGAAAAGTACTCCAATCTGCCTCCCCAGTCTAAAAAAGATGGGTATTTGTGCTTAAAGGGGAAGAAAGAGTAAGAACAAGCAGACTAGCCACCCACTTCACTGGCATATCCTCCACAAAATCTTAGCAAGCCTTGGTTTCGTTTTGTAGTTTTAAAGTGCAACAACTCACAAAACCACCTGTATCCTTTGGTTAAAGAGCAACAACAAAACAAAAAACCACCAGGGAGACATTAATACAAGAAAAGTGTTGGACAAGAAAATTCATCCTTTTTGATGAGTGATGAGAGCTTAAAAAGAGTAATCAACCTGTCCTCGTTTCAGCTGGGATAGAGTTAATTTTCCTTCTAGGAAAGGTAGCTGGTGTTGTGCTGTGTTTTGGCTTTAGTATGAGAATAATGTTGATAACACACTGATGTTTTAGTTGTTGCTAAGTAGTGCTTACACTAGTCGAGGACTTTTCCAGCCTCCCATGCTCTGCTGGGTGCACAAGAAGCTGGGAGGGGGCACAGCCAGGACAGCTGACCCAAACTGGCCAAAGGGATATTCTATACTGTATGACGTCATGCCCAGTAGATTAACTGGGAGGAGTTGGCTGGGGGGCAGCGATCACGGCTCGGGGACTGGCGAGGTGTTGGTCGGCAGGTGGTGGGTGGTTGCATCACTTGTTTTTTTCCCTGGGTTTTGCTTCTCTCTCTCTCTCTCATTGTTTTCCTTTACATTACAGTATTTTTATTATTATTACATTTTAATTATTAAACTGTTCTTATCTCAACCCAGAAGTTTTCTTACTTTTGCCCTTCTGATTCTCTCCCCCATCCCCCTGCGGTGGGGGGAGTGAGAGAGCGGCTGTGTGGAGTTTAGTTGCTGACTGGGATTAAACCACGACATCAACTTTAAAACACAACCAGAAAAACCTTGGTAACACATTCACAAAAATGTTAAAGCAGCAGGTTTTCTTCTGTAAGACTGCTCCCTAAAAACTATGAGAAAAGAAACAGTAAAATATTTCAGGAAGAATTTTAATTATCACTTTAAAAATCTCCATTTTGTAAGTATTTAATCCCTTTCCTTCCCGTTTTTTGCTTTCTGCACACAAAAGCTACCCGTGGGAATAAAATAGAAAATTATATCCTTCTGCATGAAGCTCTTTAAGCTAGAAAGAGTTCAGAAACCCAAATTCACTGCTTTCTCTCACCAGATCTCCCGGAGACAAGCTCTCAGGACCACAACTGGTAGGAAATGAGACTGGTGCAGTGACATACTGTCACTCTCTTTTGCCTGAATCTCACACGCAAAAAACTAATGAAAGCACTTTCTATTTATATTGACAAAATTATCTGCTAAGAAAACAGACAGCATTGATGATCAGTCAAATTGCTGATGTCATTTATAGCCTACACTCATATACTAACCTACCCACAATAAGTTAGTTAACTCGTTCCTCATACCACATTTTGAAAACTGAAAAACTTTTTCAGATCTTTGTCTATGAAGACCTTTTTCTCTAATACTGGACACTGAAACTGCCTGGAACCCACTAACACAAGTGTCCTTCTCAATTTATGTTTTGATCTTGAAAGGGAAGTCAGTCTTTCCTGCCCTACTAGACAGCTCCACATTGGTTCAGATTTACTTTCCAAGAGCCAAGATGTCTTTTTTTTTCCCTCAGTATCCTTATGCACCCCAACACTGACTCATTTGGATGCCTACTCACACCTGTACTATCTATACATTACTGAATAAAGATGCCAACAAACCTACAAAAACAGCTCTGCTACAATGGCTTACGTGCAGCTTTAACACATGGATTTTTGATTATATGTGCATGTTTTAAAATTTGTTTAAATTCTCTTCCGGGCAAAGGTCCTTCAAATACAGTCAATGTTTCTTTCTCATTAATTAATAGGAGCTATTTTTTTACTTCACTGTTATTTGAACAGTAAATGTTGAAACGCATGTGAAATGAGGTGCTATATAAAGACACAAGAACTCCTGCTCTTCTTCCTAGTGCACTGAACAGAAATTTGTCTCTTGTCAACTGCAGCTCCCAAATGACAAGACTCCCAAAGTTAAAACAATTCAAGGAGTCATTCCTCCTAGCAGCTGGAGTGTTGATGTTGTTATGCTACATTCAGAGCTTCATGTCAGAAAAAAACATTGCTAGATCAAATGACATTTCTGAAGTACTTAATCACTTTTCAAGATTTTTTTTCTTATGTGCACTCACAAAACCATTCCTAATTTCCTCTCGTTTTCCCACTTTTTACCTTGGGGGTAATAAAATTCTGGTTCACTTCATCTGAAAGATTAATTTTCAAGAAACAGATGATATTTCAGTAGACTAGATCAAATCTAGGTTCCGTTTAAATTACTTCATCTTCTTGTATTTCAGTTCATTGTCTGAAGGGAAGGCAGTCCATCTCTCCAAATGACTCCTCAAGTTTCTGTTTGCCAATTTGACCATCACTAACCCCACTAACCCAGCTTGTAAAGATCCTGATCCTTCAACAGGTATCTGAAGACATCTCTGGCCTTCCCTGTTCTCTCCTCAACACTTACACTGATAAAAGATGGGGTATACTCACTTCCAGTCATCCTTCCTTCTTTCTTCTATGCCTTTGACAGATATTTCTACACAATATACTTTCTTTTCCCCTTTACCACAGTATCCATATCAATAGCTGTGTGCAAGACTCTGTGTTCTCCAATTATTCTCTCTTGAATGCAAGTCATTCAGCACATTAAAATCTACTGGGAAAACAGGCAGATATGACAGTACAGATATGAGATATCATTATGCTAGAAGGCATAAATGGGTCAACTGTTTCTCTTTTGATCTGTAAGCAACTACAGAGGTCCATACATAATGTACACAATGTCCAACAAACTTCCAAGTCACACCATGAAACTCACTAGAGAAGTGATCAGGATATAAAAATTCATACACACAACATCTGTCATTACATTAGCAAAGTTATACCCCTTTCCTTTTAAATTTAATGTAAAATATATTAAGGAACAGCAGTTATTAGCAAAAGTTTTCAGGTGCCACCAGACAGGTAACACCATTTGATAGCATTATTCACTTGACATTAACAGCACAAAACATTTCCTTCATAAAACCCAACTGTTCTGGGAAATGTGGTGCCCTTAGAGCTGTCAGAGCAGGAGCTCCAGCCTCCAGAGTCCTGCAGAGTCAAGGTTATTGCCCTTCCAAAGCATTTAAGTGCTGCTATTTGTAGCAACATAAGCTGGAAAACAAGGTAAGACATGGTGCCTCTGGCTGGCCAGAGTTAATTTTCTTCATAGCAGCCCATATGATGCTGTTTGTTTGCATTCGTGACCAAAACAGTGTTGGTAACACACCAATGTTTCAGCGGCTGCTGAGCAGTGCTTGCACGGTCTCAAGACTTTCTTTGCTTTTCATGCTGCCCCCACGATGAGTAGGCTGAAGGTGGGCAAGAGGCTGGGAGGGGACACAGCGAGGACAGCTGACCTCAACTGACCGAAGGGATATTCTGGGACACATAACATCATGCTCAGCAATAAAAACTGAGGGTTTGATCTTTCCAAGGTAGCTGTTGCTCGGAGACTGGCTGGGTATTGCTCTACCTGTGGGAGGTGGTGAGTGATTGTCTTTGCAGCACTTTTTTTTTTCCTTCCCTTCACTTACTAAACTGTCTTTATCTCAACCCACGAGTTTTTCTCGCTTTTGCTCTTCCAGTTCTCTCCCCCATCACACTGCAAGGGGGAGGGAGCGAGCGGTTGGTGGGTGCTTAGTCACTGGCTAGGGTAAACCCACCACATAAAGTCTCCTCTAAAAAGCTATAATGTATTTACATGTGCAATGTGAAGTTGTCATGCTGCTGAAAATATGCATCTGTTCATATTCTCCACTAGTTTAAACACTCATAATTTGCTGAAATGAAATAGCAGAAGCACTATATTCTCAAAATCCAAATATGAAAATAAACTGTTCAACACAAAACTGCAAGGTACTGTGGGCATACTTAAGAATACAGAGAGATTCTGTATCATCGAGTACTTTCAGGAACCCAGTCTTTTACATTCAGATCCCCTGTTTACTGAGAAACATATCTCTGTGAATGACAGCTGTTGTGCAGAACACCTTTAGGAAGTCCTGCAAGTACTTAATAAACAGAGACAAAACAGAGCAAGTCTAGTACTTCTTCCCAATAATACTGTAACTATAATTCTGCTCCAGTGTTATGTAAATATGGGCAACTACTGTAAATTATAATGTTTTTGTGGAAAGAGGCTGCATGCCAACAGAACTGCACAACCTATTCTCTCCCCACTCCCCAGCTTTTTTGTGGAAGAAAAAAAACCAAAAGAGTGCTCATAAAGTGAATCTTTGCCTCTATTTGGGGCTTCTCTATTTCTTTAAATTCAGAGCAGAACTACAACCCCTCCAGCCTCCCTTGTTTTCTAAGTATTTTCTACAGGACTTCTTCTAAATTATTCAATTGGGAGACTAGACAAAATGACCTACTGAGGTCCCTTCCAACCTAAATTTTTCTATTATTTCCTTTCAGATGAAATTTTTGTATGCCACTTTCCTACACAAAGCTATTTTATTGCATACTTACGAACTCATGCAAATGCTGAAATTAATGGCAGGGCTGCCAGACACCTAACAATAGCAGTACAAACAGCACCAACACTGCAAAAACAAAACTAAAGAGTGAAAATAAAAACTAATATTCCCATCTGAAAAAAAAAAAAAGCTAATTTGAGACAAGCAATACTCTGAAGCATAAGAACTAACATAAAGAGAAGAGGAAGTGAAAGTGATTCCACAAAATTAGACATACATAGTACAATATAAAAACTAAACTGACGTATACAATAGCCTGTGGTATATTACTATGAAAGCTATAAGCAAGATAACTGAACTCTTCTACACAAAGATTTTGAAATACAGATGATAGGCACAACAGTAAGAAAGACATCAAAACTTATACCTAATCTTCACTAAATATAAAGCATTATTATGTAGCAAGTCAAGAAATAGAAACATACAGAAAATTAAGCTGGAAAAAAAATTTCCACTTTTTTGCAGACGCATAGTGGCTTCAGGAAAGTTGCCATTAAGAAAGGATTTCTCAGGACCGAAATCAGAGCTAGATCTGCCTCCTCATCTCAATAAGACAGAATATTAACTGGTGATCACAGAACTCAGCTGGGCTGTTAAGATACGCATGTTGAAACACTATCAGCTTTCCTACAGTGGGCTGGATCTTCTTTAAGAAAAGGATAGAAGAGGCTTTTGATCCTATTACAGACAAAAGAAGCATCTGAAATCTCAGTTCTTTGAAGGATAGATAAAATGTTTATTTCCCAGCTCAAAGAGTAAGGCTTACTACAATTCTACACTTACTACACTCACAACTCTTCCCTGGTGTTAAACAAAAAAGCACATGTACACGTACGCAAGAAAAATGCCCACAGAGATACCCAAGCTTGAAGGAAACGGAGTACAAACAAATTAAAGCAACAAGTCCCTGTGGTCCCATTTGAAAATACTGCACAGGAAGCCCAAGTTGTAAGGTGAAACTATTCCAACTAGGAATGAAAATAGAAAATAAATGTTAACAGGAGCTGGAGGAAAGCAGTTTAGTTCTAAGTTATTTTAGTGTTTAAGAATTATTAAGAAGGCAGAAAGAAGACAACTTCATAATAAAACACTTGCTTTTCATTAGCGTTTTTGTGAAGTTTGTAAAATCTCTAGAGAATGAAGTCACATTTCGAATCCTGTGTAAGTAATAAGACATCTTCCCCTCCCCTGAAAACACTCAGATGCCTTCAATGTACTCCAGTTTTTCTTCACGTATTCTCCCTTCTTGGCTCCAGGCTATTTTACAATGGATTTGCCAGCAGCTCTAGAGATTAGGTGGACTTCTAAGAGACAACTCATTTCAGCAAAAAGAATTATTTTCTTGTCTTTATTTATGCCAGGCATCTGAGTAAGAGAAATCATGAACTGTGAAACATGAACCAATACAAAGCTGTGACTACGCCTGGAGTTTTGCCGGCAGAAGTAGTGTTGTTTAACAAGATCATCCCTAAGAAACATTACCATGCCTCTGAGATTTTTACATGTCCCTAGCTCTCAGCAATAAAACCCAAACATAAGAATGCCAATATTGGATGAAACCGCTCAGCCTGGTACGCCTTCTCCGACACTCAGTAGATAAACTCCATGGTTTCTGTTGAGAGAGTGCACATACCCTCCCAGTGAGAGTCAACTCCAGATGTTTTTCATTTGTCCCCTCCTCCAACATCTGCTCTGTTGCCCAGACGTGCTTTGCTCTCCCAAATCTTGGGAAAAAATCGCTCCCACCCCAAGTCCTGCAAAGGCTTTTACTTTCAGAACCAGCCCTGGAGCAACTTTACTGCAGGAAGGCAGAGACAGCAATGTGAGGCAATGAGATCAATTTGATCCAGCTCTCCACAGAAAACTTTCCTCCATCCTATTAATTTATTTTTTTTTACTCACCTCGTCCACATCATTCATAGCTTTGTGTATCTGTCATATTCCCCTTCAGTGGCCTTTTCCAGGCTTAACAATCCTAGTCTGTCGGATTTCTCCTCACAGCACAGCTGTTCCATATCCCCATAACTGCTCTACTTGGGTTCTCCAGTTCTAGCAAAGCCTTTCCAAGAGGGACTCCAGTAAGGCACCTCAACAGATTACCAGGGGAAGAGAGAGCAAAGAACAAAATGGTGACCCCTTCTCTAAAGGTATGCAAAGGAAGAAACATCCTTGACTCCCTCTGCTGTCACCTCTCCAACCCCTTCAAATCCTCAAGTTAAAACTGAGAAGGAGCAGGGCAGCACGTCTCCTATCTATAAAAGCTGAGAATATCCTAGCAACAAAACTGCTAGCTTCCCCTCCCAAATCACTCTGGTTAATATGAGGGAAATAATTCATATCAAGTAAAGATGGTAAAGTTTACATACAATACGTGTAACAGATAAAGATAGAATTAAATAAGCAAGTGAAGACCCAACCTGCTTAACATTGATATCTGTAGTTTGAATATATCATTTTAGAGACAGCAATTAATTTACTCTGTACTTGCATTCATTTTTAGATAAAACTGGTTTGAATAGGCTTAGATCCAATACCAAATTTTCACTTATATTTGAAAACAGATTTGTGTTTCTAACTCATCAACTTTAAAGACTGAGTCATGCCACGAATATTTCTCATGTCCTTAGTTACTTCTTAAACACACATGTACTTAAAACTAGCCCTTTTTTTTTTATTATATATAGGTAAAGACTTATGCAGAGTGAGTTAAAAAACTCATTTTCTGAGAAGAAGCCTAAAGAAGAGTTCATCTGTTCATATTAAAGCATAACAGAACAGGATTTAGGAGCGGGGAGGGAAGGGCATGGGGGAGGTACTTATACATGCATCAAAGCTTCACTTAAATAGTACAAAAGCATTACACAGAGGCTTCATAAGGAAAACTTAAGTGTGGAAGAATTTTATTTTTCTCTCCCAAGTTTTCTGTAAGACACTTTTTTTCTTCAAAAAAACCCGAGAAACCTGAAAGTCCAGTTTATATGCCTGCTGCAGTTGCAACAGACAAAAATATTTATGACATGATTTGTACATTGTCATGCGAATCACTTCTACACCTCCTGTCAGCAATCAATCAATGCTGCTAATATTTACCTGAGCAATAACCACTGTTTTCAACAAGAAAATTACTAGCTTGTGCCCGTTTTTCTTATTAAGTATCATTTTACAAATCAAGGTTTTGATCCTACAAGTACTCAAATTTTTGACATGTTCATGTATTTCCCTGGAAGCCAGCAAGATTCTCTGTGCAGAGTGCGTTTCATCCTTTGCAAATACTAAGAATTTAGGAACCAATTACTAAAATCCACTCCAGTTACCAGTAATACGAATCCAACTGAGAAACACATGATGACCTGTTTACTAAAGGGCACTTGTACTGCTGACCCCATCTAGATTAACAGAAGTTTCTGAAATGTATTTTTGTGACCAAATTCAAGAGATCTAGAAGTCTATCTGAAAAGGGAGAAAAATAACAGATACAACAGAAGATTAAAGAGGGAAAAGTATGCGGAAAAGGTCGGGAATGATGAATTTGAGGACTCTAATATTTAGGCCCTGTCTAGATCTTCCATAGTTAATAAAAAAAAAAAAAAAAGAGTAATCAATACTCTTTTTCAAATCAATCAAGGGTAAACAATAGGTTTATAGCTCACACTAACTCTAGTGAGAGCTTCATGGTATTTTTAGTGGCACAGCACAGAGCTCATTAATTAGAAATGCCAAAAATGCACCTCAACGCTGGAGTTCTGTTTTGCATTTTATCATTCGTCTCGGTTGTTAACTTTAGCCATTAAAACAAAAAAAAAAAAAATCTGTTTCAATCACCACAATTCACTAACCCATAGCTGATTTTTCATGATGTGTTTTCGGATTAATTTTTTAGTATTTTACACAGTAATTAGCTAGTTTGGGAGCAAACACTCTCCAGGTGATCATTAATTAATTACAGACATGTTGTTTATTAATGTATATTTTTATTTTCCAAAACTGTACAGCAAGAGTGAACATAATTTAGTCCCTTCTCTTAAAAACATAAATTAATAATAATTCAGTTTTACTGCACACTTAATTATGGCCCAGTTTTAAAGCATCCCCAAGTTTGATCAAGCAGGAGCCTAAGGGTATTGTTTTTTAGCATAATGAGCACAATCTTTTGAACTCTTCTACTGAAGAAGTTTGGTGCTCAGGACAGAGCTTCATGAACAAGTTTGCAGGATGCATGATGTCTTGCTATTACAAAATGGCAGCTACTACACAGTAAGGGCATGTAAGGGGAGATTCCACACAAATGCAAGTTAATATAAGGTAGTTTACCTCTTAAAGTAAAGGGCAAACTTTGTGTAAAGAAAAGCAATAAAATACGTGGTCATGTAAGGGGTAAAATATGTGATCACGTGACAATCTTAGGCAGAAAACTGAAATAAAGGTATGCCACACTTTCAAAAAGAGAGGTCATTCAGCTGTGCTTCGTTGATGTTGATGGCAGCTTTATGCATAAGCAAAAAAAGGCTATAGGTACCACACGGCCTTTTCAAGTTAAGAAACAGCCCTATTATCATCATCAGCTCACAGACTCTTTCCTAGAAATCAAGTGCTAGACCCCGAAGTGTTAAAGCCAGAATTACAACCAGGAGTCCTGTTGACAGCTGGTAAGATGAAATGAGTAATTCTGGTTAGACTCTGGATCCCCAGCTATTTTTTCCACAGGATATTTTTTAATGCTAATGCCAATTCCAGAACTGGAAACATTTCAGGAACAAGCCCATAAGCAGAGCAATTCACTGTAAGAAGCATTTAAAGGCCACACTTTAGACCAAGAATCGAAAGGTTTTAACTAGCCTGGGCTTGCTCCATACGTCTCCACATGATGTGTATCTAAGAGGTTGAAACCTATCTAAAGAATAACTAAATGAGAAAACCAAGGAAAACAAACACACACAGCAGGTGATAATTGTGACGGGATATTCCCCCTTCCCCTAGGTTTACGGGGGAAGAACGACATGTGAAAAATCACCATCTCCCCTCCCACCCAACTGCCTAAAAATGCCACAATAATCAAGACACAAAAAAGAAGAAAGTTGTTCGCTTTTCTCTAACACTGTCCTTCCCCCAACTTTACTAGTGCCCTTTAAAAAGTGAAAACTCAAGACGTTGCACAAAATTCCCTTCATTTGACAAAGCTTACTTTTACTCTCATGCTTTTGGCAGCAAATGTTTCCCCTTTCTGGATAAATCCGTCAGGACCCCCAAGATGTCTGCACAAGTTTGCTAAGAAGGAATAATTCCAGGGGAAAGAAGCTTTATTTCTTTTGGAAGCATGTAGTTCTTTTAGAGGTTCATAAATACAGGCAGTTTCCCTCTAAGGTTACTCCCTCATAGCCTCTTGCTTTTGAAACTAACCTAGCTGAAAAGTAGGGAGGGGAGAAGCTTAATATATATATATATATATTATGCATATTAATAAACACAAACAGCACAAGAGCCCCTTTTTCTTAATTTCTCATGGAAACAGGAGATAAGAGGCAAAGTTACAGATGTCTAGAAAATAAAAAATTCAAAAACCAGCAATAAGCTCTGTATTGCTTGCTCTGGAGTACCAAGTGTTAGGGGTTTTGGGAGAGAAAGAAACGGAAGGACTTCTCCAGAGGTGTCTTCAGCAGATGAACAGTGCACAGGAATGAGCTTCTAAAAATAAGCTTTTCATTACAAATGTTTGTAGAGAATCTTCACATCTGGATTTCTTCTACACTTCTTATAAACAAATGGTTTGAAACAGTACCTCTTACAGCCTTTATAGAACTTGGACCACAATTACTTGCAATGTACTGTATGGAATTACATATGAAGTAAATCACCTCTCCTTACAGAAACATTTAAAATATTATTGCTGTTCATATATGACAAAACTGACAATAAGTCAATTGCTTGTGACACAAATGATGCAAAAAGCTTCAAATGGATTGCAGAAGGAAAGCAGCCTGCAATAAAGTTAATGAATCACAGAATGGTGGAGGTTGGAAGGCACCTCTGGAGGTCATCTGGTCCAAACCACCTGCTCAAGCAGAGCCACCTAAGTCACGTTGCACAGGATGGGTACGTTGTCTGGATGGCTTCTGAATGTCTCCACAGGTGGTGAATCCACAACCTTATTGGGAAACTTGTGTCAGTGCCTGGTCACCCTCACAGTAAAAACATGTTTCCTGATGTTCAGAGGGAACCTCCTGTGTTTCAGTTTGCGCCCACTGGCTCTGGTCCTGTCACTGGGCGCCACTGGAAAGAGCCTGACTCTGTCTTCTGTACATCCTCCCTTCAGGCATTTATAGACATTGGTAAGATCCCCCCTGAGCCTTCTCTTCTCCAGGCTAAAGAGTCCCAGCTCTCTCAGCCTTTCCTCATGGGAGAGATGCTCCAGTCCTTTAATCACCTTCATGGTTCTTGTCTGGTCTCTCTCCAGTATGTCCATGTCTCTCTTGTACTGCGGAGCCCAGAACTGAGCACACAACTGCAGGTGTGGCCTCACCAGTGCTGAGTGGAGGGGAAGGATCACCTGCCTTGTGAGTGAGGATAGGGGAAGGATAGCCTCCCCTGACCTGCTGGCAACTCTCCTAATGCAGCCCAGGATACCATTAGCCACCTTTGCAGCAAGGGCACACTGCTGGCTCATGTTCACCTTGGTGTCCACCAGGATCCTCAGGTCCTTTCCTTCAAAGCTGGTCAGCCCCCAGCATAATAAGTTTTAGGAAACAGTATTGCCTGAACTTAGAGACTGAGTCTCCTTTTTTTCCCGAGGCAGAATATCATCTTGTACCCAGTTAAAGGCTGTGGTGGAGGGCATGGGATTTATTCTGGATGTTGTCTCTCAGAGTGGCTCACACCATTACTGACAGACCATGACTGCAAGGTATATGGCCCTGTGGTAAAACAGTGAGGTGGCGACTTGTGAAGGTTCAGTCTAGTTTCTGCCTGATTTGATATCTACATTTGAAATCTGAAATTTTGAAGAAGGCTAAGAAGCAAACTCAGAGTATAATTCGTAGATTCACACTGAATATCTCCAATTCCATCTATGTTCTTCAGCAAAAGAAAAAAGAGCTACATTTTCCATTTTTTGCCTTCCTCTCCAAGAGGCTTTCTCTCTACATTTTTCGCAAGAGATAGAAACTGAGCAAGGAAGATAGCCATGGCATTCTTCCAAACTTTAACAATAAAATAAACCCAATTCACATAGGTTTCCAAGATGAGGAGTAGAACATCTGCTCCAAAGTCTTGCATTACCACAGAACCCCAGCAGCCTCTTGAAATCACCTCTTGGGCTCACCTCCTCATCAGTGAGTATTAAATATACTCATGAGCTCTCCTAGGTCCCATGGGCAGAGGTTCACATAGGTGTCCTCTCTGAAGCTTAACTGGTGACACCAAAATGAAACATCACTTCTACTGTTAAAATCTACAACATTTCCACCCCACTTCTGGAAGAATGAAATAATTAGTGCTGGCAATAAACCTACCAGAGCATCTCAATTAGAACTTTGCTGAAATTAATGCAGAAGACAGAACTTTCAGAAAAAGAGTCCCAGGTTCCCTGGCAGTATTTGTTCAAATATGCTAGAACTTCTTTTCATAACAGTAACTTAATTTTTTTACTTTTGAAATAGCATTTTGTTGGATATCATCACTTTGCTAAAGCTCATAGTTTGAACCCATTGTCTTAATGTCCATATAAAATGCACGACTGAGCATTCTGTCCATACCATTGAAAAGACCTGTTCTTGAGATATAAAAAATATACATACTTAGTCTAACTCATAACTGCTTAGTAATGAAAACTTACTTTCAAAGATAAAAATACTATTCTCTTACTGATTTGAACAGAAAAAGTCTTGAAGTGCTACAGCATGCCTTTTTGAAGGGCTAGCAAATTAGGCATACCCCTTCATCTTCTCTGAGCTTCTGTCATGATTTGATGATGGCCAGACACACCACATTTAACTGAGCCATACCGCACTAATAACTAACTAAATAAAAATACTCAAGTATTTTTCCAGATGCTGTCCTCTAGTTTCTGGAATTCTGTGCATCTCCAAGGTCAGCAGGAGATGCCTGTAACAAACATCCTGTTTCTATCTGGTTCCTCTCTGTGCATGAGGAGCCAGGATAAACCATTGCCCCTTTTTTTTTTTTTTTTTCTTTTTTGCCTTTTTTTTTTAAACAACTTTTTTTCCCTCCAAACTGAGCAAACCTACAGTCACGAGAGACTTCCCACATCTAAGCAAGCCAAGGCATGGTAAGAATGATAATGAATCTGACAAATGGAACCAGCATCATTCTTCGCATGGATAAGCTAAAAAACTGACTTTTTCTGAGCAAGCGTAGATTGCTATTTTAACTGTAAGACTGCATCAATAATTGGCATCAGCAAAACGGAGGAGGTTGGAGATGATTTAATAAGTCTGGCTGTTTAGAAGGCCAATAAATAAATGAAAGCCACCAAACCACACTTTCCATCGATTCTGCCAGTGTCTGACAGCTCCGGCAGCCCCAGCCAGCCCACAGGTGCTCCCTTCTCTCCCTGCCCACTCCACTCAGGACACGAGCTCCTACTCTGGCTGTGCTCCCATGCCCCCTGCAGCTGCCTCAACAACTAGCAAGGACTTCAGTAGCATCCTTGTAACCACGGACAAGGAAACAATACCAGCTTAAGAACAAGCCAAACAGGAGATAAATGGTGAATATAGATAATTACACTGAGACTAAGCTATAAACAAAAGCAGACACAAAACAGGAAAAAAAAAAAAATCAAAGAACTATATGAGTGTCTAAGAGTCAACTGACAGCTACTGACACCGCAATTTGGACTATGATGCAGTTTTTGTCTCCACACTGGATAAAAGGAAATAACTAAAATGAAACTAGAAACTGTTATAAGAGGACGGCTAAATCCAAAAGATACAGAAGAGGTTAGACAAACCAGCCCCCATGGGGGATGGGGGTGATGTGTGTGTGGCTGGTTTCCAAAACAAAACAAAAAAAAGAACAAAAGGACTGCCAAAGAAATAACATGTGAAAATCTTGTTTCTTTGTCAGAAAGCAACAATCACTGTATGTTAATACAGAGATGGAGATAAAAAGAAGGGGACACTGATTAAGTTCTATATGAATTTCAATATGTTCTCCTTCTAACTGCTTTCTGTAACTACCTAACAATACAGTGAGGAAAAATGCTTCAGCTGAGAGGGTATTAACTTAAGAAAAATATTATGAACCAAAATATGCATCCTAGCCTCTGCACTACTTCTTGCAACATACTTGAGATAACAGGAAGTCTTCCAGATTTCAAAGCTGAAGGGCATATCTGACCTAACTAACCACAGCAAGTGACCTCAGACAAATTCCTTCAGACTTGAATTTTCAAGATAGGACTCAGAAAACAAGTTCAAGAACAGCATGAAGCCAGCCTCAGGTACAGTTTCAGGATCACCATGGCCACAACCCGTGCCCGAGTTTGAATGTGCAGTTTCAGGGGAAGAAAAGGAAGACAAAGATCCATTAAAGCAAAATAGCACTGAGTGCAATTACATAAAAATAACAATCCACTGGTAACAAGAAATTCATTTTACTCTCACTGAAAGAAACAGGAAAACTCCTCAAACATATGTGTGTGGAAGAACATCTTTTTGTATATGTGAGCTATCAGACTAAGAAGTTCACATACAAAGAAAAGTCCTGCTGAGCATGTGGCAGCCGGAAAAATACTGTCAGCCACTCGTTTTCCTGGGCTAGAACAGCAGTGAATAACTTCTACAGCTAGCAGCTTTGCTTTCATTTCTCAACACAGAAAAAGGTGAACACCCGGATCCTACAGAGAAACTTAATTCAGATTAAGCAACTGCCTCAGGAGAGCCCGAACACAAATAATCCCAGTTGTTACTTGGAATTGGTGATAATTTGTTTGCACAATACACAAATACGCATCATGTGTTTGAATTTTCAAACTTGATAAGGAGAATTGCTGTACCTGAAGAGAACAAAAGAAGTACTAGCAGGACTATGACTCAACTGGCATCAAAGCAGAAAGCTTTGCTGGAAGGGAAAGGGATAAACAAATTCCAGAATATATAGAGAAACAGGTGTAAGGCAATGACAATTTCTTTAGGCCTTAATATCATCAAAATGGCAGTTTTGTGCATATAAAATGTTTTGCTTAAATAAACTTGTCATAGTCTGCAATCTCCTTTTCTTATTCCTTCCAAATAAATAGCTAGAGATGTCAATTAACTCAGAACCTTGATTACTGTGGATGGGATCCTGCAAATACGCATTTGTCAGTGATACTGTGACACACAGCAGACAAGGCATCATACATGCAGAATTTCTCAGGAAAGCTAAAACGTAGACAAATAATTTTCATTTAGATCCTTTCGTGAGAAGAAGATTTAAAGATAGTCATATTTCTGTACTAGTGTGTCTTGGAAGAAAGGAAAAAAAAAAAAGCAGCAATAAGGTCTAAGTACAAAGAAGATGGAAGAGACAGACCCATCACTTGCAACTGGGAGATTGCCCAGCAAGGCCAAGAAGAAGCAGCTACTTATCCCATATGTAATGTACTCTGTTTTGTTACTCTATTTAATCTACCAATAAATTGCTGTATCCCATATATCCCAAGAAGAGAAGTAGGCCTGGAAATTCATCTTCATTTCGCAGTTCTTCTCTGATAGTAAAAACATTTGCCTGCAGACCAGAACTGAGGTTAAAGCTTTTATATATGTCAGTGTTTTGGCTGGAACCTCACAAGTCACTGCTGTGGGCATGGAAGCAGACCAGGTTCTGCTCCTTTGCTCCATCCATTTTCAAAGAAAAATTAAGCACATACATATTAACTAGTAACATGAACCTTTCTTCCATCCAGTGTCCACAGGAGAAGGGAAGGCAGAGAAGAGGAATAAGCAGTTTCACAGTTGATGTAATGATTTTTCTTACCCCATGAAAATAATATACTCTTTCTGAATGGTAACTGGATGCGCTGTCAACAAACATGCCAGGCAGAAGAACATACAACTGAACACATCGATGGCTGGGGCAAAAAGTCAAATCACTGCCGCTCAACAGATTTAAGGGATGCTCTGAAATGAAAACTCTTCCCTGAGCACAACAGAAAGGTTCTCAGATTTTGGTCTCCTAAAGCCCAGGTTTATCCCCCAACGTTAAGAACAATTACTGTTCTGAATGAGCAAAAAGTCACTGCCAAGTAAATTTCAAAACCTCCAACATGGACTCCAGTTTTGCTTCTAAGTCTTGAAACCAGACACAACACAGCAGCCATTCCACAGTCAGTTCTTGGTGGCTTTCCTGCCACCGCTCAATTACTTACTAGTTTGCATTGGGGTCACGTAGACCTGGTTCTGAAGTGCCTCGTGTCTTGCAGAACCCGACTTTCTTCCACGTGCAACACAGCACAGGGAAGTGACAGAAATCCCTAGTTGCTATATAAATACTGGTAATTCTCTGAGAAATTAAGCGAGGCTGTCCAAGGGTTGGTTGTTTTTTTTTTTAAGCCACCAGAAGTTTCACAAACCAGCATTTTTACAGACCAATGAAAGGCACATCTGTCCCACAGCTGATCCAATAAGAAGCTGCGACTCTCCAGCAGAAAGGCAGTATTTGCTCTCTTCCATCCATGCTCTTCATTCTCACACTCACCTGTAGCACATTTGCTAATAATATTATCAGTCCTCATCTTGAGGAAACAATTATTCCCTTTAAGCGGCTCTATAAGACCTGAAGTGCTGGCACTATTCTGCTACAAGTGCACATACACACATTCACGTCACACACCACTCCTAAGAACCAGTGACACTATTCAGATTCATAGTTTGTTGGAATGGTCTCAAAGACATGGCACACGGCAGCAGAGACCAGTAAATCTGCAGGGCAAGCCATCTGCTTAGGGAACCACTGGACTGACACCAGATCCTCAGTAGTGTAAGCGAACAATGCCGGGGGAAGGAAGAAGTGCAGTTAGGAGTGGTAGGAACACAAACCCACCAAAACATCTCCCGGGAAATCTCCTCTGTAATGGAAAGGCTTGTGAGACAACATTATCCCCACCCATCCTCCCTCCCAAAGGTGTGGGACTGGAAAAACCTCTATCCAACACAGAAAGACCTTGTGAATCCAAGAATTGCATAAATGAAGATGGGTCTCCCCCAGGAGGCATCAGATTACACTACTGAGCTTTTACCTCCCTCTTTCCCCCCCAAAAAAAATTTGCCTGTGTCATGCCTCAAGTAACACTTCACAAGCAGCAACTTCCAAAACGAAGCTGTTATCTTTTGCCTGGAATTATGTTTCCCCTCATTTGCTTTGTGTCATACATTTGAGCAGACCCATTTCTCAAGACACTTCAAGCACGTTGGCACACATTTGGCAAAGTAACGTAAATCACCAGATGAAGATTTTATTACCCAGTTCCCTGGTATTATCTAGAAACTGCTTTGACACCTATACTTCTATGTTTGTTTTCCAAATTTAGGTTTAGGTCTTTTTATTCTTCTAACATTACATCCTATAGCTCTTTCCCATCAGCCTTCAGGCATATGTCACACCTGATAACCACACAGTACCTGCTTGTCCCAACATTAAGCAGATAACTGCATCAAAAGTCAAACCCAAGTTCTCAGCACTAGTAACACCCCCACCCCAAAGGTATTCAGGCCATTTATAAACATTACCCATAGAACACTTACTCTAATCAGCTCTCTGGAATTCTCCATCACGACATACCATGCATCACAACACACACCAGTTCAGTAGTCACCAGTCTCCTGCTTACTAAATATAAAGAAGGTCATCAAGAAGCAGACAGCTCAGCCATGGCTTGTAATGATTTTACTGTATCTAGATCAATAAAGAATTACCGCACCCAAGAAGAAGGGACAACAAGCAGGCTTCCAAAATCCTTTGTAGCACAGGTTCTTCCCTAAGTCTGTCACACACCAACCCCACCCTTTTAAGTCTCCTGGGAGTGAAATAATCAATGTTTATTCCAAGATCCTACAAAAAGTAACACTGAGTCTCATTAGGGCTAGATTTCTCTCTCCTCCAACTCCCATAATCCAGATCCTCTCCTGCAGGGTAAGGTAAAGATCTAATTCCGTATCTATACTTCCTACCTGCACTTCTCTCTCAAGCTACTTACTATAAATAAAACGTTTAAAAAATGCACAAATATTCATTATGTATATGCACAGTGTATTATAGTGTATGCACAGCGTATTACATCCCTCCTGCATTATGGCATTCAAAGGGGGGGAGAGAGGGGTAGAGAGAGAGGGAGGGAGAGAGGGAGGGAGGGAGACCGTGAGAGCAAGCACATTACAGAACCAAGAAGTAACTTGGCAAAACTCCCTCCCCTTTCACACACTTCCACTTCAAACACACAGAAGTTGTTCCATGAGTGAAATAAATTAGTCTCCAACTCTGAGGAAGCCAAATTTAGAGTAGATGAGTATTAGGGATTTTGCTGAGGTCAGAGTATTCATAACACCTCCAACCAGATTCTCGTATATTCACAAGAACTTTATTCCAGCTTTTCCATTAGAGAAGATTCTTATCTCTATCCCTCAGCCAGTTCTCATGCTTTTTCACCAAGCATCTAGGCATCTAGTGTCGGCCAGCTTCAAAGTTACTGGATGGACTCAGAAAGTATTACGTATGCAGCAGACACAATCATGATATCCTAATTTCATAAGGAAGGTGGCCTTAAAAAATAAGGTGCTCTTGATATTGGGCAAAATTAACACTAAAATATAGCTAAAGAACAGCAGTACAACTCACCACAGAAGAAGCAATAATCACAGCAATTCTTATTGATTTAGAGTCTTAAGAGTATTTCGTTTTGATTTCATTATGACACTGATATTTATTTATCTGGTGTGCATACATATGACTGAAGGTCTTAAACCATGATTTAAGTGCTTAGAGAAACCACTAACAACAGAAGGACAAGAACCAACAGCTCGAGACTGACTGACAATAATCTAGAAATAAATCATAACAGCAAGCAGCTAACCAAAGGAACAGGTTACCAGCCTTGCGATGAGGTTAGTCACAACCTCAACAATGGTTGTCATTCCAACAAATATGCTGCAATTCAGCCACGTTAATGGCCTTGATCGCATTCATTTGAGTGAAAAAGTGAATAGTTTCACCATTATAAGACAGAGTGGACAAATGCTGTATTTCCTGTTACACTAACGGTCCAAAGACATCAAAGCAATCCTGCATAGTTGGAAGTTACTACTTTAAACTTTGTCAGAGAAAAAACTACTGGAGCACAAATAAAATGTCCACTGAAGGGCCAAACATTTGTTTATAGACTGCTCTTTGCATGTTACACTGCCCCTTGAAGGTGTTTATCTTCTGTCTTGGTATCCAGAGTAGATAATCAGTGCTCTGCCTAAAAGAATGAAACAGGTGCTTCCAGTGCCAGAACCTACACTCAGAGAGTGAAATTCAGGTTGCTTTGAAAAGGAGGACAGCTCTTTTTTTTGTTCTTTTTGTTCTGTTTTCCCTCTTCAGAGAGCAGGTAGCAACATTTCAGAACACAAGGAAAAGATGCCTTACTCTCTCCCGCTCAAATAAACTAACTTTGAAAACAGGCAAGAACAGCCTGCACGCACACACACAAGTTATGATATTTCATGATAGAAGAAACCAATCCACAAACCACTGAAAACACTGAGAACCTTCCCACTGACTTCAGTAGGTACTGGAGCAGGCTCATGTTCTAGTTCCCACAATGTGACCAGTAAACATTGGTATGACAAAAAGGAAAAGGCTAAAGTTAAAAAAAAAAACAACCAAACACACTATTACTTTGCTGCTTTGAATGAAAGACTATACAAAAAGTGGTCTGTATCATACTCCTTTATTCACCTGAGTCTCTGGAAGATGTCATCTTAGGAAGGTAAATAGGCTATCAATGATTTTAAAAGGATTCATTTAAGTGTTCTCATGGACAGAAGTAAAGGCCAGCAGCATCTACAGAAAAGACTTTTTTTATTCAAAATTTAATCAAAGCAACACATCAGCAGGTACAAAAAAGTGACAAATCCTACACCACTCCTTCATGCTATTGTTGCACTCTGAGCTCATGGGCAGGACTAAAAAAGATCCCTGAAACACTTCTAGAAGAACTAAAAGTATTTTCTGACATGCAACTTATTCACAGGCTTTGCTGTTCGTGATTCTTTTGGTCCTGATTTACTAGAGGGATTAATTTCATAACCCACAGAATGCAATTATGTGATACACTTCCCTGTCTTATTTGATATCTTAATTTTTAGTTGTTTCTCTTCAAAAGAAAGACAACTTCCTGCCGTGCTGTACGTTGCTGAGCTACTGTGTACAAGTGTAAAGTAGGTAGAGTAACATCCACTGAACAGCTCAATTTTTCCCCATCAATTCCTGAAGGACAAAAAAGTAAGCTCCTGACGTAGCGCCTACAATGAGCAGAATAACCTAACAACCGACTGGGCTGCAAACCCAAACTTTGTGGCTTTAGAAAAGTCATTTTCCTCTTCATCCCACTTTCCCTGCCCCCTCAGAGATTTCAGGTCCCTGCTGGCCAGCTTCTGCTACTGGTGTTCTGGTCACAACTTCAAAGACTAAAACACATCCATCCTCCTCCTCTAGCAAAGTGTCGGGAGTGCAGAGTCCTTCCCTGCAAGTTCATTGCTACTTGTTCAATCCCCACTTCACAGGCCAACCTCCCTCCAGGAAAGGGGAGACACAGCATCTTTCAGCACCATGAAAGGAGAAAGAGTATCTTTTCACTAACTGTACAGGGAGAACATGTTGCTTGTTAAATGCCATTTATGTTTCAGTATTTGACTATAACATTTCTCATAGCAGGAGACCTACAAAGTTGAAGTAAAACAGTGCTTGGACAACTACATCCTCTCTCTCCTTCTTATCTGATATTCTCACTTATTGTCATCATAACTGTCTTTATAAGTGCCTCCCTGGTATAGCAATACTACATATATTAGCCAGAAGACTAGATTGCCTTCCTTTTATATCATAGTGTGGTCTTAGAAGGCTACCCTGAAAAACTCTACTGAGACCAACAAATGTGCCCACTCCTCTGCTCGCAGATATTCTCTCCCTTAGAAGTATGTATCATTACAATCAGGTACACCATTGTTACTGTTTTATCTTCTGATTTGAAGGATGTTTGAAAAGAAAGAAATTAAGTGATACGCAGTACAGCCCATTCTCTGATTCACACTTTAGGCTAGATAACTGCCAAGAACCGTTGTGCCGAGTTTGTAGAAAAAACAAGGACAACACAAAAGCTCAGCACACTTTTCTTTCTTCTAAGAAGCGTCAGCTGAAACTATGGAACCGATTGATGCTAATGTCAAATCAAGCTCTTCCCTATTTACAGGAGATGGAAGAAACTTCTTTTGTGTACCCTTCCCACTAGCTTTCTCTTGCTACCTCTGCAGGAACTCACATCAACAATTTGTCAGATTCAATTAAAAACATATTTGAAAGACTATTTTCTCCCCAACCCCCCTGAATTTAAACAAAAAATTTGCTCAAGTTGTCTCCTGTTCAAACAGAAAGCCAGGTTTAAAGAAAAAGCATACAACCTGTAGATAAAAAATTCTGGAGATGGGGAAGGGACAGAGAAAATGCCATCTCCATAAGACAGCATTTTTTTACAGATCCTTTGAAATTCTGTATCAAATTTAATACCAGGTATTTACTGGGTAGGTTATAGCACAGATATACCACTGCAGCCTTCAGAAGGAAGTACTGGGCAAAACCAGACCAGATTTGTAAAACAAGGATTCAGAGTCTACCAACCAGGTATCCACAAAGGTGTAACTTTTAGAGAAGAATCAAATTCTACCAGTGTTATAGGAGAAATACAATAGTCAGGACCACTGCATGATCCGACAAGAGTTCCTGAAAACAGAGTCCAACCCCAGGACCTTCACTTCATACCTGAGGGGGGTCGAGCCAAGATACAGGTCTCTGCAAAACCCATCAGAAAAGCTCAAAACATTTATATCGCTGTTACTGAATTTGAGCAGAGGGGTGTAAAACAAAGTGCGATCTGCTTAGAAAGAGATGAAGTCTGACTTGATCTAGTATCAAGGACATTACATCATCATTTATTTATTCTAGAATCTGGCATTACACAGCAGCTATCTCACTGTAATCAGCCAAGAATTTAAGCTTACAGCATGCAATGAAGAAGAAAACACAGAAATGCCAGAAGGGTAACATCAACACATGAAAATATTACCATTTACTTCCAGCTATGGTGGCAGAGGGAAGTATAAGGCAAGCATTGACTACAATATGACAACTCATCACACCAAGACCTACACCTCTTCCTGCGTAAACATGCACTGCAGGACAATTCGTACTGACCTGAACCTCTCAAAGCCTACCATAAGTAAAAGCAAGCACAAACTATGAGCAGCATATTTTACAAATTAACACACATATCATATCGCAGACAGGTCAGGACCCCAAACTGATTACACTGAATAATCAAGTATCAGTTTTACCAATACAGCTAGCTGCTGGTTTTTTGGTGGTGGGTTTTTTTTTATTTCATAGGAAGCATCTATCTCAGTTGACATATTCAGCAAGAAGCCAATGGAGCAGCACTTTACATAAGGTGTTCTCTCAAGAGCGATATTTTTCTCACTGTCTGTTATAGTACAGGCCTACAATTATGAGAATTACCATGGGTAAAGTTCTATAAAGTATTTTCTCCGCATGTAACATTTCTCTGCATGGAACGTTTTTAAATGACTGGTTTTCATACAACATTCAGTTTTATTATATTCCAGAAAACCCCAAGCATTCCATTCAGTGCCTTCAACCAACAAATTCATCTGGTAGTTATTTGGAAAATGAAAATATGTTCGAGCAATATGCATGTATTAATACATATGCACATTGTAACACTACTATCTGTGGGTTTCTTTTAGGACTAGTGAGAAATGCTAAGGCATACCTGGACTACGTAAGGTACAAAGATATTTAACCTACCTCATCAAAGCTGCTATCTTCTTTCTTCAAGGCTTTAAAATAAAAGGAAAAAAGAAATAGTTATCTGTACTGCATTTCAATGAGCACAAAGCAATTAACACCAGAAAAGAGAAAAACAGAGCAGCATTTGCCTGTTATAATAGGAAAGAACAGGCTGGCATGAATAACAATTTCATACTCAAAATCTGAATCTGTAAATGGAATGTAGGACTGCACAGCATGTTTCCAAGAAAGTAAATTTAAGTATTTATGAAAAATATTATCCTCTCAGGTTAAAGAAAAAAAGAGTTTACAAGTTTTTGTTTTTTGGTGTTGTTTTCTTTTTTGTTGTTGTTGGTTTTTTTGGGTTTTTTTGTTTTTCTTTTTGTTTTTTTAATTCCTAGTGAGCATGAAAACACTTTATGGAGAGCCTAACTGAACGTCAAAAGAAAAAGTATAATAAACACCTAACCATGTATTCAGTTTGTCAAGTACTAAACCTTTATGAAATAGCAAGCACTGTAGCATGCTTTTTTCATTTTTCTTTTTTTAAAATATGACTTACACTAAAGCAGAAGAAATTTCTGTCTTCACTGTTAACTAGCAATTAATCAACAAACAAGGAAGAGGAAAACAGTGCAGAAATCATGTACACTGGTAAAGCAAGAAGATAAAGACATGAATAGTTCTGAAGCTGCAGTAAAGATTAAGCTGATGAAAATTTTTCCTTTAGCATACTGGATGTCTTTGAAATGTAAAGAAAATTAATTTCTCCCAATCTCCATTGAACTTTGTCAGCCTTCAGGTACAAGACCGGTTCCTTTTCTCTATACACCACAACCAAACCAACCAGGGAATGTGTACTGCATGTTGTGACCTGAAAGTGCTCTTCGTTTACTTCTCTTGAAGAATTAAAATAAGACAAACCATTTCACTGATGATTGCACTATTTTTTTTCAGTTTAAATCACGAAGATTTGCAATTTGCGGGATGTCACCTGAATGACAGTACAGTTCGTGCAGTACTGCCCCAGAAGGCTCCCTCTTCATCACTTAAGCAGCATAATGTTTTTTACACTTAGAACACATTTATGTCTGCAGTAGATAAATACTAAAGCATCTAGCACAGTTGAGGATCTAGACTCCAGTAGTTTCTTTGCTTTTTTAGATGCTCCTTCTGCCTTCAAATCACTAGTAGTTTCTAAACCGCCACCTCTTCCAAGCAGGTCTTCAGAAGCAACAGCATTATTAGCTTCAAAAAAAATAAAAAAAAGAAAACCTGTAGAAGCTGCATCACAGGCATAACAGAGGCAGGACACCTCTGCAGAAAGTGCTGCAGCTCCACAACCTCTGCCATGGGCAGCAAGGCACAAATTCCAGTTCTCCTTGTACAGAAAAGCAGGGATTGTCCAGCCTTCCTTTGCTTTCAAATTCCCATTTCTTTTGGACATGAAATATGTCTTCCTTCAAATCTTTGAAGATTACTGTTTTACAATTAATCATCTAGATTTCATGCCGAGTAACAAAAAAAAAAACCAAACCCAAACAAAACAAAAAAAAAACCAAAACAAAAAAAGAACACCAAACTGGGATTTTGCTGAGGAGATTTGAGGCACACATTGTACATTTTTATGGTTTTGAAGGCCGGACAAAACATTTTCAGACTGCCAATCCTAAGTACCCAGAACTATGAGTCAGGACAGAAAAAAAAAAAAAAAAAAAAAAGACAAGAAAAAAAAAAACAAGAAAGAAAAAAACCTGACGTGTGGAACACTTTTTAAGAACACACTTTTAATCTTTTCATTCACCTTTCAGGTCATGACATACAAGCCATAAATTAGTACATGACACACCTTGGTCACGCTGATAGGCTTTCTCCCATACCAAACCCAAGATTTTCACATGACCAAAACATTCCAGGAGTAGCCAAACAACAGACAACCAAACAAAATTCACAATGTAACAGAACAACAAGAAACGTGAATCTGCGATCCACTGCGTATTTTTGGCTTGTCTTTACTATAACTTCTATCTTTGACTAAAAGAGTTTTTTTAAGAATCTCCAAAAATAAGAATATGAGAGTTCTGGCCACTCATTTAATCAGATTCTGTTTAATAATAATTTCACTCTCAACCAATTCACTACATAGCATCTTCAGAAGAAATCATCAAACTAGCATATTTTATACAACAAATTATAGTAGAATTTTTTTTTCTCATCAATGCAATCCTTTTCTTTTTAAAACATTAAAAAAAGCTTTGCTGAACTTAAAAATAAAAAATAAACTGTTTACAAATGAAGTTCTCATTATCTCAGGTATGTGAGCTATGTGTGTGTACATGAGAGGAGATTAGTGGAGATAACCTTTGTATTAGTGAGGAGCTAGTAACAAAGCCCAGGGATGCTGAGAGGGGCCACAGACTGCTTTGAGTGCACTGTGAGCAATCTCCACAATGTTTTTTCTCTTTCTTTCTTTCTTCCTTCCTTCCTTTCTCTCTACCCTGGTGTTAGTTTTTTACTAAAGAGATTGCATAATAAACCAGATGATAAATGGCCTAAGCTGAAGAGATCTCAAGTTTGATTTTCGTACTATATGAACATCAACAAATGCATAGCCAAGAACTCTTTACATAACTAGAAGATGATGATAATTTTATAAAATTACTCATTATTAATTTTAATTACATAATTATCAAAGCGTAGAACTAAGAACCAAATCTAATAAAGGTTTAAATGCTAAAATAAAGTGAGTCAAGTGAATTGCAAAAAGTTGGTTAACATACAGTATGATGTGTTTGTTTATATGGACAACACAGTATGTAAGCAAGGAAATCAGAATTTTTAAACTAATTTGGATGTTTGTATAAAAATGGATAGGCTGACAGAAGCCTAACAATAAAAAGAATTCTGTAAATTTTTCAGATTCTTAGTAACATAAGTTCTTTATGATGAGCAAAATTTTAAGAGGGACACTCCCTGAAACACCAGAAAACTTCTGCCAGGAGAAAGGGTGCCTTAGCTGTAAACATAGTTCATTTTTCTAGAACTGTGAGCACGTAATTTCTGCAGTAAAAAGCCATCACGGCTATTTTAGAATATTAACTTCAGTTTGGCACCACAGGCCACATGCATTTCCTTCAACGCACCATGGTGCCATATCGCCCTTTACCAGATCGCACACAGCACAAAGCAAATGCTCAGGATGAAGGCTCAGAGATGGACAATTTCACATATCACATTTTTCAGCTCAGCAAAATACACATTCTCACTGCTAGGTACCCTAACAGTTACGGGCTGGATCATAATTTCGCAGGATGAGTATGTGTAATACAGCCAGATCTTCATCACCCTCCGCCAGTCTCTGGGTGTAGTGGCTGGAAAGCATCAATTCACACTTAAGAAGATGGGCCAAGTCTACTCGAGGCTACCGTTGGTACCAAATAACGGCCCTTTGCTGTGCCCCAGGGACAACTAAGCTGGTTTTAAGACTACCTCCTCTTTTATCTAAAGATGGTGGGGAAATAGCTTCAAACATTACTTAACATACTGTGGCACACTGTGAAAAAAATAAATCACCTTATAAATTCATTGCTGGTATAGCCTCTCAAATAGAGAGGATTACTTTGTGGTGAGAAGGTGGTTTTGAACGTAGTTGATTGAGCATTAGCCTGCAAGCCTTAGGAAAACAAAACAAAACAAAACAAAACAAAACAAACAACACTGCCATTGAGAATTAGGATACATTTCCATCACTCTTATCCAACAGGATAATACAAATTTTGTTATCAAAATGAAGGGGTCTTGTAGTATTGGAAGAATTGTATTTGGCAGCTGGGATACTGCCAACACGGGGGGAGGCCTAGCAGTGCCTTACCATTCCAACAGTGGCCATCAGGTGTTCCCTACTGCGGCATGTGGAAGTTTGACTCACTAATTATTTGACTGAAACACCATGTTACTCTTGTATCATTTATATGGTTATGCTCATGATGCTATCCTGTGTCCTCAAACCTATGAAAACACATAAATTGCAGCAGAATAGGGGAAGTTAAAAGATCGTCACAGTTATTGATAATAAATCACAACTAAACAGATGACTGACCAAATTCCAGATTAGATACCTATTATTTTAGTAATTTGCTAATCTCACCAAGGAACCAGCTCTTCCAAAAAGAGCTGTAAAGCCAGAGTGACAAATACCCAGAAAGACCTTTTCTAATGAGATTTTGGTTTTCTCTCCTTCATTTCAATGTAAGAGTTAAGTATAGTATGTGTTTTAACTGAGGTTTTCCTGGTATGCAAGTTAAGAGGTTTTTAAACATAGGGTTGCTTTGCTTGGTCTTATCTGTGGCTCTGGGTATGAGGGAGTGGACTATGTTCAAACCTCATACTGATAAATTAGGAGGTTTTTTGCGCGAAGCGCAGTTACCAGAACAATGGTCAAAACAGTAGAGCATCTGAAGATCCAACAGTCTTGCTTGGTAGCAGCTGAGTTTTAATCACAAAACAACTACCACAAACCAACCAACCAACCAGGGGCGCCCAACCACACTCCTACACTGCTGCACACACGCACGAAGAACTGGAGGAGCAGGAAGACGTAACAATCTGTGTACCTAAAATCAGGCCAAAGCTCCCAAGGAAACTACAAGGTTGTTTAATTTGTGAAAAATGACAAAAAAAAGAGATGATCATCCAACAGAGTCAACTAAAACATGCAGAAATTACCAGCCAGAGGGGCCTTGCTCCCTAAAAGGCATTAACGGGACTGTCGCTGTTACAACAAAGCAGCATCTTCATTCACAATATTTTCTTTGTTAATGACTTCCACTATTAGTAAAACCTTTCCACAGTTCTGTATAAGAGTGTCTCTCTGTGTATATATACACGCTCACAGACAGGTGACAGACCAAACACCTGACTGCCTTTTTCTTTTTTCCTAATCAAAAAAAGTTAAATGAATTTTACAAGTTTAAGACGGATGATAGGTGAAAGCTATTTTCATATGGGGACAGAAAGATGTATAACCGTGACTTGACATTTGCTTCACAATCGAAACTTGGCATTTACCCTTGAAACTCTCTGGTTCACAAATATGAACAAGCTTTTCTCAGTCTTTTTCATCTTGCAGTAGGATACCTGATTTCAAACGTTATCCTACACTTGAAGTGTGCAGTCCTTAAAAGCTAAAGGTAACAAACCATTAAATGCACACACAACACGTGAAAAGTTATAATGCCCACGTACTTTAGCGCACCTCCTTGGCAGGGCTATGGAGGGAGAACCAAATGCCACAGCTCACGGCTGCAGAGCAGACGCTTCACATCCTCTCACTGGGACAAAGCAGCCCTGAAAGTTGGCACATGTCTGCCAGCCAGACCCGCTGTAAGGAGAAGCGTCCCAGTGGGACGACCAACGGGCGAGGGCTGCCGAAGGGCCCTTATGGAGGGTCTGCAAGGATGGGGCGCTGCTGCGTCCGCTCGCCCAGCCCGGCCACTGCCCGGGCTTCCGGCACTACCTTCAGCTGCTCTGCCCGGCCAGCTCGGGGATACCTCACACCTCCTCCAAGGTACCTTCTCTCCCTGCTCAGCTGCGTCTTGATGCTGTCAGTGGGAATTAATGCTTTAAACAGTGAATTAAACAACATCGTGTGCCAAAGACCAAGAGAAACACCAGTCCGAGCAGACCAGAACTCTTTGGCATTGTTCTCGGTCACAAACACAACTGCAAAATAAACTGGTGTCAAAACCAAACGCGATGTGGTGATACCGGGAGATAACACGCTCGGCAGCAGCGTTCATTTAACGCTACCTCAGCATGCTTTATGTCAGTGAAAGAACGACGAGACTTCGCAGCGGATGACAGACAGACTTCTTTTGTCTGGCCTCCTAAATCACTGGGCCGCCGTTATCTGCTTCAGCATCTCATGCCTCAACTTAAAAAAAACCGTGCAGCCCGAACAAAAAATAAATTACCAGACCTGCAACAAACCGAAAATAACCATTTGCTTTTTGCCAGGGTTTCTCTTCGGCAATGGAGGCACGCTAGCCAACTTTCATTTATAGTTTGTTTTTTCTAGCCTATTTTGGGCTAACTCCATTACAGCCCCGTGCAGCACTGCCTGGGCTCCACAGGCGCTGCCGGGAAAGAGCTGTTATTTTCCTGAGCTTTCTTCCCAAGAAACGTTTTTCGGGGACGGCGTCGGGGCGGGTGTTTCAAGGCATGCAGCGCTCAACCCACCGCCCCGCCGCCCCACAAGGAACCGAGCGACCCCCCCCGCCCTTCACCCGGCAGCGCCGGGGACCCCCACCCCGGCCCCGGCCCCGGCGGGACCCCCGCCCCCGGGGGTCCGGGCAGCGCCGCCGGGGTGCGGGTGCGGGACTCACCTATTCGGCCGAAGCTCTCCGATAAAGTTCTCCGCAACTTTTTCATCCTGCTGATCTTCTCGGCGGACTGCGAGTCGATCATGTCACACATAGGGGGGCGACCCCCCGCCGCTCGCCAGCCGCCACCCCCCGCCCCGCTCCCCCTGGCTCCCGAGGAGAGACACCCCCCCCACCCCCCCGCCCCGGCTGCGGGGGTCCCCCCTTGCCCCGGGGAGCCGCCGGGCGCAGCGGGACAGCCCCGGCCCCGCCCGGGGAAGGAGCCCTACGCGGTGGCGGCGGCTGCCGCTGCCGGGCTCCCCGCCGCCGCCGCCCGGCTCATAGCCCCGTCCCGCCCCCGGCTCCCCGGGCTGCCCCGGCAGCGCCAGCCGCGGCGGGGAGGGCGACGGGGGCCACAGCAGCGCCGAGGGGAGATGGAGGAGTGAAAGTCCGGCGAGGGGCTGCGGGCACCGGCGGAGGGAGGGAGAGGGGGGAGGAGGAGGAGGAGGTGGCAGGCAGGGGAGGAGGGTGCGCTGAGAGAAAGGAGGAGGAGGAGCCTGGGAGGGCAGGGGAGCCCCGCGCCGCGGCCGGGGGAGGCGGCCGGCGCTGCCCGCGCTGGCAGGCGGCGGCGACGGGCGCCGCAGCACCTCCGCAGCCCCCCCGGACCCCCCCCCCCCGCAGCACCCCCAGAGCCCCCCCCGCAGCACCCCCGCCAGCCCCGGGCGGCGGGACGGGCAGTTGCCGGGGTGAGGCGGGCGGGAGAGGAAGCGGCGGCGGCGGGGGCGTGAGGGGGGGGAAAGGCGGGGAGAGCCGGGGCCGGGCCGGGGGACGCGGCCCCCCGCCGGGAGCCCCGAGGACGGGGGCAGCGCGGAAGGCGCTTGTGGTGGCGTTTGGGGCGGGGAACGAGGAACGAGCCCAGCGCGTCCACCCAGGGGTGTCGGCGCCCCAAGCTGTTGCATCGCGCTCTCCTGGGGATGCGCTTCGTTGTCACCCGAGCCGGCAGAAGTCACCGTGCGGGGCACGCCGAGGGCGGGCGGGGGTCTGCCCCTGGCCGAGGGGCCCTTCTGCTCTCCCTTGGACCGCAGCTCCCAAAGGCCCGTGCGGGTTGCGTAGGTCTGACGATGGAAGAAGGTGCCCCCCCGGCCTAATTCCTGGGTGGGTGGGGGGTGGGATGCTACCCCACTGGCGGTGGTGAGGCTGGTAGGAAAAGGGCACCTTGCCGTAAGTACGCACCCAGCCCTCCGAGTTGAAACTTGGGCTCCTCTCCACTTCCAGCTCAAAGCACAGCCGGATAATGCGCCTTCAAGTGCGTTAGCCTGCAACTTAATGATGCTGGGAGCTTTTGATCTTCTAACTCAATTGAACCAACGTTATTGAAAAATAAATCAGTTTAACCCATCAAGAATAGATGGCCATGCCTAGTCTAAAATATAAAGTAGGTACTTTTCGAGAACAATACGTGTTAGGTAACACATTTTTAAAGCCCAGGTTTGCGTGGTTCAAATTGTATTTTAATGCATGTTATCTGGTTAAAATGAACTTGGGTTTTAATGAGGCTAGCTGATGCAATTTACTGGGATTAGAGGGTGTCCAAGCTAAGAGTTGTTAACTCAATTTTAGAAGCATATTTGTCTAGACAGGTGTTTAGGTGAGTTGGGTTCAAGCCATCTGCAACTCAAGCTCTGGGACTAGACCTTTCTCTTACAATGCAGCAGGGGTGGCAAGTATGTAGCATCTCGAGGTGGAAATCTATCTGTTATCTACTATCATCTACTATATGTGCTTATGCATGTGTCTCTTGGGGCATACGAGATAACGGGGAATTGTCCTGCTATATAGCAGTACAGTAATGCTGGTAAAATGTCTTATGCACAACCCCTGAATCTACAGACAGTTTGATAAAAAGGCTTTCAGAACTGTGAATCGTGTTGACCCTGCTAGCATCTTTGAAATAGGAGCTAAAGTGGCATTTTTAATGTTGGCTATGTCATATTATGGAAGGAAAGGGTGGAAACTGGAATGTTTCAGAGAGCAATGCAGGGAAAAAGAGGAGAAATAGAAATTAGGAAGAAACAGACCACGGGGCTAAAGGAGAAGGGGAGGGAGGACACAAGCACTTAGGGATATTTTGTTTGGTCACTGCAAAAAATGACATTTAAGTCCTTAATAATAGTTGGTAGTTTCATCGTTGTTTAAATCTGATGTTAGTATTGGTGAATATTCCTGCTCTGAGTGGAGAAGAAAATGCCATAATCATAAATAAAATATTCTGGTCCAGGAGCTGAAACTGAGCTTAGCATTTGAGCCCTTGGCACTTTCCGTGCATGTCGAGACTTGTACCTACACCGCTACAATTCAGTCTGCGGCTTGCTTTCAGCATTTAGGGATGTCATTCCTGAGAGCTGAGGAACCTGTAGTTAACCATACTTAGCTGATAGATGCTGTCTTACCTCATGAATTAGCCTAGATGCTAGCACCTGGTGAACTTGGAGCAATATTCCCATTTTTTCCCCCTATTTCTGGGTAAACTATGACTTTATCTCTTGTGGAGGGCAAGCCTCTGCCAGGCTGCCACAGTGGGTTCAGCTTTCTTTGACAGAACTACAGGCAACCTAGAATTTCTGACAAGCATCTGGCTTTGCAGCTGCTTGGGAATGAACTACAAGCATATGTCAGGGTCTTTTAAATCAACGAAAATTTTGCCTAAATTAGACATCAGTGTGGTGCCAGTGAGAGAAACCCAGGCCTTGTCTTCTGAAAATTGTACAACCTCAGTCCGCAGGATCGAGGAAGGACGAGCTTGAAGCTGTGCACAGATCCTCAAACTGCACGCTGCAATTTGTGTTATTCTTCCCCTGGTGGTCTTCACTTGACAGAAATATTTCTGTTAAAGTCCTCCTTTGTTCTCTCCCCCACCCAAACCTCTTCTGTTTCCAAGGGCACTCGTGTTGAAAATTCATTGAATTCAGGAATGTGGAATCACTTTTGTAGCTTTGATTAAGCTCATAAGCTGGTGGTTCTTATTTTTCTTCTCTGTATTTCCATCACCCGTCTCAGGAAACCAGTAAAGCAGAAACACGCAATTAGCAAACCACAGAGATAGCAGCTATTCTAATGATGACGTTTTGCTTCCTTGTAGGGGCAGGCTTTCAGCTCTGTTTTTATGTTTAAGTCTTGCAATTTGTGGCATAAAAAAATCAACACGGAAAAAATGCTAAATGATATTACTGTTTGCTGCCTTCTTCCACAAGCCTCTACCAAGTTAAAGCGTGTTTGCATTTAATGGGGCATCTGGATTATAAAAAGCCGGGCACTTTATTTACAGCATCCTTTCTCACATCAACTCCCCAGAGATAAACCCTAAATAAAAACCTGCTTGCAGTTACTTTACGACCCCACCGTCTCCTTGCCTGGCTTTGGTAAGAATTCACTACAAATCCTGACCTCTGCCGCTGCCACTGAGTCATGCTGAATCACTCTGCAAATGTAAGGATTATCAAGTGCAGGAAAAATATTTGCCAAGATATCACTTGCAAGTTGGACAACAGGAAACATTTGCCTCCATGCATCATGTGAGCCAGTGAGCCCCATCATTTAAATGTTTTGCACTGAGGTAGGGGTTGGGTTTATTTCTGAAGAAGGGGAGACAGCAGGGTTGGCGGTTTGTTCATTATTGTGTAAAATAACATATTGTTTGAGGCTACAAGCAGGGCGGTCATGGGCCCGGAGCACGGGGTGTGCCAGCAGTCTCCTTGCTGCAGATGGAGCAGCCACGGTTGCCCTATTCATTACTTGCAGGGTAAGATGAGACGACAAAAAATAAATCCACGATGTGTGGTGCAGATGGTGGCTCAGGGTGTAATACAGAGCTGTGCACTTCCCAGATCTCAGGGCATTTGCTGTTGATTTTACAGAGTGATTTTATGTGGTCTGAGCTTTCTCTAAACCCCAGTGTTTGTCGTCGTCCCCCAACATTTCTCCTTAGGGGCTCTTGAAAGGCAGTGTACTTAAGTTACATTCCTGGGCCAAGTGTTTGGATTTCAGAAACCTTAGGAGCACATAAACAAGCAGTGTGCATTTGTGGAAGAGGTAGTTAATGCCATTGATTTGGAGTGTTATGTGGGCAGAGTAAGCCCTCGCCTCGAGTGGCTTGCCCAAGGAGAGCAGCAAGGCTTGCTGGGGGGATGAAATAGTCAGTGTAACTCCTCCAGGGAGAGTACAGTCTTGCCAGGCCTTCTGCTGCCAGTATAAAGTTGATCTTCATAAATCTCCCTGGCTGGAGATGTTCTCTATTAGGCCAGTCTGCTCACCTTGAAAAGATCTCTCTCTGCTGCAGCATCTGGGACCCGAGTGCAAGGAGCTGAGTTGCTTGTTAACACAGCAATCCTTTCGTGACCCTCCGGTGATGAAGATGGATGTAAAGCCACATAACACTCCCCTCGTCTCCCTCCCCCGCAATCTCACTTTCACTTGTCCTCTAGCCATACTCAATCCAAGATGCCTGTTATCCAAAGAGAAAGCCAGGCTCTGCTAACACAAATGGTGCCGTATCCTTAGGGACATGACCTTTAAGCTCTAGTAGCAAAATGCATTAGTGACAAAAATTAAACTTGGGCAATAGCAGAATAGTGCCTCTGTAATCTACGTCCACATCATAACTTGTTCCCCCAAAAAGCTCTCAGAGCTGACGTATTGTGTAAGGCCTTATTGGTGATTGTTCTTAAATCCCAGTTTTTATTAACCTGTGGAAATTTCCCCTGTTGATATTCTGTGCATCCCTGCTGATGAATGGAGGGCAAACAGGCTCAGATGTTGCCTGTCCAGCCTGGCTGCTGTTGCCAGACCCTGCTCCATGGGGTAGGAAGGGATGAGTTAGGGCTCGCTCATGTGGTTTCAAAGGCGCGATAGGAAGAGTGTGGATTTCCTGGTGCCTTATGGCCAGCTGCTGGTTAGAGGTGACCCACTGAACCACCCGTGGTTTTACATCTTCAGTACCCTCTCGTGGTCACTTTATGTCATGTACTAAGGTGTGGGGTCACTTGTTTTCTGTTTCGTTCTTTATACCATCACGTCAGAGGTGAAACGGCTGCAGGTGGAACACAGCAACTTTAACTTTGATGCTTGTGGTTCCTGTCCCTGTTAGGCAGCTTCCTCGTGGCATATGCGAGTACACTTTCATTTCTAGTGAAGTATGAGCTCTTCCTGGTTTGACCATGACACAGTGTTGTGGGTTAACCCTGGTAGGCAGTGGAGCATTGCACAGCTGCTCACTCACATCCCCCACCCCCAGAACAGAAGAGAAAAGGAAGAGCAAACACGAGAAAACTCATGGGTTGATAATTTTATAAGCAAAGGAGAAGTGGAAGAAGAAAGAAAACAATAAACAAGTTATGCAAAGGCAATCACTCACCACCTCCCACAAGTAGAGTGATACCCAGCCTGTTCCTGAGCAAAAGATGGCTAACCCACCTGAAACTCCGCTCGTCTCCGTTGTATTGCTGAGCATGCTGTTATATGGCATGGAATATCTCTTTGGACAGTTTGGGTCATCTGTCTGGTTGTGTCCCCTCCCAACCTCTTGTGCACCCCCAATCTATTCAGTGGTTGAGCAGCGTGAGAAACAGAGGCAGCCTTGGTGCTGTACAAACACTGTCCAGCAATGGCTAAAACATTAGCGTGTTATCAGCATTGTTTTCATCACAAATCTAAAACAAAGCACCATACGACCTGCCATGAAGAGAATTAACTGTGTCCCAACCAGACCTAGTACACACAGATGGAGGGAAATCAGAGCGAGGATACAGAACGGAGAGTAAATAATCATGAACGACAATGTATCAGAAACCTGCACACTTCAAACTAACAAAGTAACATAAATATTGATTATAAAACCAAAGCTTTTACAATATATGCTGCTGTATAAATTGTGTATCTCAGAGATTCTGCTGGGAAAGTATAGGTACATTAGATTTGCAGGAATTTATGAGCTGAGATGCTTTGCAGTTTAAGATCACCTGGCTACCTAGCAACGTAGCATTGATGCTGAATGTTGTTTCTGTGAAATAAGTGGAAAAAACCTTTTAACGAGCTCATTTTCTTGTGCCATCTTGATAGAAATCTAGTAAAAGGGAAAATGGGATTTAAAATGTAATGGCCTCAACCATTGCGATACCAGATCCCAATGTTTTGAAGTCACTGAAATGTTCAACAAATAGTCTCATGATGAAAATGATGCAAAATGAAACAGCAGGAGGGCTGAGGCTGATCCATTTAGATGCACTCAAAAAGCATATGTGAATCATGTCATTTTATCATAAATATTGAATGAAGGGTGTTTACTGTAACATCATGACTTTTCTTTGCAGCAAAATCCTTGGCTATTATCAGAACCGTAGTACTGTTTGTACAGCTCAAAGGTCTGTGCCAATACACATACAAAGCCCAGCTGACTCGGGCTGGGAGAATGCGACACTTAGCATACACAGCCAGGGGAAATTTCTCATGGGCAAGGGTCCTCTCATAGGTAACCCATGATTTTGAAAACACATAGGCACACAAACCCAGGTGATTCTGGGTGTGAATATTTAAACGCTACATGAAAATTATAAACCCATAATCTGATATCTCATGAAAACAAGCTTGAAATATTAACCCTACTTTATTTCTAAGATCTCCCCAACTTTCTGTTGGTTTGCTTTTGGATTTTTTTTTTTTTTCCCCACTTCTTATCTAGTTTCGTCATTTGCAATGACTATCATTTACACCAGACATATTAGAGAAGCATGTTAGAGAAGCAGCATATTGGAGGGACTCTGTTTATTCAGTTCTCTCTGTTCCTTTTTGGACTGCTCGAATCTGTAGGACAGAGAATAAAGGGATTGTTACCTCCCCATGGAGAAAGAAACTCTCCCTCAAAAATAATACAAAACGTTTGCAAGGGTTATATGTGAAAGGCTGCTTTGTCAAAATGGAGCTCTGCCCTCTTAACATGAAAATCTAGATGGACTTCAAGCATGTATTCAAAAGTTGCTTGCTCTTTCAACTCAGCTCTATCCCAAAATCAGCACCTAAGCCAGTTAAAACCAGTTCAGCCCACATGCCACTCTCCGCTGAGGGAACGTGTCGGAAACTGTATCTTACAGTTTTATTTAGGTCCTATCACTGTGGTAACGAAGCACTGCACAAAATTAAGTACCACAAAATCACAACTGAGTACCCTCCTTCACTACTAGCTTGCAATATATTTGGTCTTCAGAGTCAGCACAAATCAGGGCTCCAGGTCTCTCAGTCCAGGTCTTTCTTACAATGCAGTAGCAGTATAGGCGCTGGTTGCTGTTTAGGGGCCTTATATAGTGATAAGTGGCCTTATAGAAGTGATATCCAGGCAGGTAATGCAGATACGGTCTCAGTCGCAGAAGTGTTGCAGTCAAAATTTACAATGGAAGACCATCACCATAGATGTGCTAGTTGGAGAACAGCAGTACCCATCATCTGCAAAATGAGTCAGAAGCACAAGGCACAGCAAATTGGCCACTATGGAGTATTTCCCAGGAAAGATGAGGTTTTGAGGAAGATGAGAGACCTTTGTGCTTATTTAAAGCTCAGCTTCCAGGAGGTAGGAAGAAAGTATAAAGACATTCTAAAGAAAATTTGACTGAAGAGGAGCTGGCAACACTAATTAGAGGCAGGGTTGGTGCCATAGCAGAACTTAAGAAATGCATGGATTTATGTAATTAGGAGTTTTAAAAGGAAAGAAAAGGTGGGGGTGTTTAATGCAGCAGAAGATGGAGAGGGAGCAGAAAGAAATAAAGCGGGAAAGAAATACTCAGGATGATAAGCTGGAAAGATGACCTATGAAACAGGTTTTGGAAGCAGGATAAAGAACCTTTGTCAAAACTGAAGGCTAGGAGCTTGTGGCAGCCAATGTCTGAGATGAAGAGGGTTTTAGCTGCAGGGAGGAAGAGGAAAAAACCACACTGGACAAGAAGGAGCTGCCAGATTTAAAGAGCCTGGACCTTTGGGAAAATAAGATGTGACAATTCCCTTGGTATTTTTTTAAATAATGCCTGGAGTAAATGCTAAAAGGTGAGACCTCCTGCAAAATTAGGAGGAGAAAAGCCCAGGTTACTGTATTAAATTTGTGACGGACTCCAGGCATACCAACTAATTACGGCACTTGTGACAGTCTTGTCAGGACAGTGCTGTGAAAACTCGAGGTGGCTGCCCTATAAGCCAGGTGACAACACAAGTTATTTTAATGAAGTGTATTTCATACAAATTAGCAAGAAACAAGTCGCAGTAGAGAGCATCTGCATTAGATTTAATGGCGTCTTAGTTCGTTTCACTCCTGGTAGCCTGTTTTATCCAGAGTCCATTTTATCCATTGCCTGAGCACTGGCTGACCAGTACTGCACAGCAACAGTCCCCACTGGAATCCCGCTGCCTCTTGGAAGAATCTCTTAAAACATACAGCTCTCCAGAGGTGAGGAAAGGATGAGATCGTGAACAAATATGGTGGAGACGTGCTGGCTGGAGGGAGTGCTCTCAAAGGGCCAAGCAGTCTGTTCAAAAAGTGCGTTTTGGAGGTACCAGAGCTGGAAGCAAGGAGGTAAGACCGAGAGGGGTGGGTGAGAAGACGACATCAAGAGGAAGGCAGTGGACTGGGCCCATTAGGCTGGACACAGAAAAGGAGTTAACAGAGAAGCAGGTCGCGATCTGAGCAGAAGGAAGTCAGTCTGGCACAGAGAGGAAGACCTATGAGTGATCACTGCGAAGCTGCTAGCCAGAATTGCACAGCGGCTTCAGAATTAATGATACCAAGAGGTCCTAGTACCTCGCTGACCTGTCAAATTCATTATTGTTGTTGGTCTAGATGTAAACATGGATTATTACAAGATATGTCTGCTTGCATCAGTAATGAATTGATCCCAAAACACTTCCAATATAGCAACTAACATTATTCAAAGTTTATAACTTTTGATTATCTTACTGAGAATTTAAAGATCAAATTTAAAAACCACAGACAGTATACATTCATGTCAGCTAACCTCAAGCTTGAAACTAAGTACCTAAACTCTTTATCTAATTGATGAAAATAAGTAGGTGATTCATGACTAATTCCCATTTTTATTTCTGAGTTTATGTAAGAAAAATTCACCAGTCACAAGGTACTCTAGCAGCACTTCATTTACTTGTATAGAATTTTCCAGAATTTATATTTTATTTTTCTCCTTTATAAGGAGATGCCTACAAAATGTGATAAAATGGACAGGGCTTTCAGTATGATTCGGTTTAATATAGTAAGAGTTTAGAAAGTAAGTAATCCCACATTACTTGCTAAAGTATTTACAATATTTCTGAAATTCCTCTTGCAGTTACGATCATCCAGGATGGATGTATCTCTAAGATTTATAAAAAGTGATACGCGATAGAAATAAGTGTGTGTACCCAGGGAAAAAGGTCCCCAAGGAGTGATTCGCAAGACAAATTCCCTGCAAGCTAATTTTTTCTGGCGAAAGCTTCGCTTGACAGAGTCCCTGCTAAGAAAAATGTCTTTCAGAAAAGAAGTTTGTGGGTTATACAGTCCTAAGGAGAGCTCCTGATAATTCCAGCTTCCTGAGTTCACAAAACAAGTCTCTCATAATTGCATGTCATGCTCCAAGCATCCCAAAGGAAGTGACACTGAGCCCTCATTCCTTCACCCCAATTAAATGAAACAAAATCTCTATTGCCTTAAACCCACCTTTTCACCTAGTTCCTCTGGTTAGTAGGTAGCTACTTTGCCATAGAAGAACCTTATATTGTATGAAAATTTAACACTCTATTTCTCAGTTGCTAATCAGAGCAAGAAGAGGAAACATGGAAAGCCAGTAAATCAGAACAACCCAGGTCCTCACAAAAAACTCCTTGGTACTAGAGCAACAGCAGGGAAAAAAGACTATCAAGCAGAAGAGAAGGGAGTATATTCTGGACATTCTTCAGGATAAAACAGATTAGGAGGTGAAGGACATGGTTCTTCAAGGAACAGGAAGATATCCTCAGCTGCAAACAGTCAGCTGCATCAGACTGAAGAAAAGAACTCCTCAGCAGTGATATGTACCTCTCAGGTAACTTCATGCTATTTATTTACTGCGTGACAAAGATACTCCTGGTGCTGGCTCTCTCTAGATTGTTGATCATTTTGGACTCTCAAACCAGGAGTGTTGTAGTGCCCAATCATCCCTACAAGCCAGACCCTTCTCCATTGCGCTCCAAGGCACAGCAACCACGCAGACCTCCTGCTGCTCTCATCAGATTCTTCAGCTCCAGGTATTGTACAGGGATGGACATTTTCTCTCATTTATCCAAGTTCAGTTTCGGGTGGTGGTGTCTAAATATGCTTTTTTTATTGTTTACTAGAGACAGGATCATTCCACAGCATCACTATTTTTTTTTTTTCATCTTTTACACTAAGGATTAGAGGTTGGCTGTGGAAAGTGATAGCCAGTGACCTAGCAGGGCTTTCTGTGGTGCAGTGCTGTCCAAAGATCATCTATCTTTTCAAACAGAGAATTCAACTGTTGTGATTCATGGTCTGTGTTTGATGTCAACAGAATACTGGTCCCAGTAATGACAAACAGCTCAGGCTCCATCTAGCCTTTTGTCCAGCTGGGCAGCTTTCATATTAAGTAAATGAGCACAGTTTTATATCATAGATCTTCCGATAATGACTTGAAGAGAAGACTTGCTTTATGGGGTTCAAAATGAATTTAAAAGATACCGAGTACTTTGTTTCTTGCTGCAAGTCCCAGTTCCCAAGTTATCCTCCTTGATGCTTCAGTATGCTAATTCGTTAAGTATATTTTTGTCTCTCTTAATTTGGCTGAAGTAATGTATCTGTATTTTAGAGTAAGAGTTCATCAGGTGATGCAACTAGGAGATAAAAGGAAAAAATTAAAATATTTTTAATCTATTTGGCATTCTAAAAAGAATGTCAGGAAGGAAATTTGTAATAGAAGACATAGGTTTATGGCTCCTTTTCTTGCTTCACATTCTAATCTAATTATGTACTCCTTGAAATGACAGCTCCCTTGTGATATTCATTTAAGAAAAGTAATAACCAATGCAATGATTAAAACCAACACTGTAGAACAATTCCATCATATTCAGGATCCAAGCCCATCATAGGACTGTCTGATCACCAGATTTGGTGGCGTCTAGTCTGGGGGCATTAAATACCTTCTCTGATGTATTTATGTGTATTTGCAGAGTTTATATATTCATGTTTTCCAAAGTTAAAAAATCTTTTCTTTTGAAAGAAAAATCTTTCCTCATTAATTAAAATTAAAACTGCACTGTGCTTTTCTTCCAATGGCCTCGCTGCCCAGCTAGGGAAGCCAGGCCATGTGCAGGCAGCTGCGGCTCCACCGTGCACGGCTGCATGCTCCGGTCCTCGCCCCGCAAACTGGCACTGATGCTGCTGTGCCTGCTCAATGAGCCGGTTCAGGGAACTGATTCCGCTGGAAATTAATACACCCCCCTCGCCAAATGATTAATTTTCAGGCAGCTGAAGGCTCTGCACTAACGAACCGCGTGGTCTTCCCCTCTTCTGCTGCTGACATAGGGAAGAGAGAGGAAGGCCCAGCCAGGGCATGCTTGTTACTAACAGGCATGCTAATAAACCTGGAATAGTTTAAGGTAAAACAGTACAGAAAGTGGCAAAAGGAGAACACTGTCTCATGGTTAATACATGGTAAAACTTTCCTTGAAGTGCAGGCAAGCAAAAGGAGTCGAAGGGTTTAATTTATTTACCTCCACCCACCCAAACAGTATCTAAACTCTTGATTTATTCTCTGAGGGAGTGGAATCCAGCGTGTAAGTTGCCAAATCCAGCAATATATGTCTGAAAACATTACTGAATTTGTGTACTCTTCCAGAGGAAAGCAAAGAGATTTCTATCTTCCTCTATCTATATCTGATTTATAATACACTTTAACAAAGGATCTAGAAGCATTTTAAATGCCATGTGAATGTGAAAATAAGTGAGAGCCTAAATTCTTGTAATTGTGTTCTTTTTAATTCCAGTCTGAGAACTAGACTGATAACATACTGTATAGATAACATTTTTAATTTATTCATCATATTCTGATAATTTTTCATATAAGTAATTACATTAATAAACTGGGCATAGTCCTTTGAAGTTCAGTTTAGAAACTACCATGTTATCTGCATGTAATAAGCCTCATGTATCTATCCTCCCTCTTCTACTATCATGCCTAGTGACTACTATTAAAAGCTCTTTAAGATGTTCCTTTGCTCAGTTTAATACTGATTTTTACAATATCATTACACATTCTAATTGGGCGATTAGGGGTTTCATGCCACTTAGAGAAATCCAGGGTGAGTAACTAGAACTGTTGCAAGTTATGTGAATAAAGAGAAATGAGCTGAAAGGACAGTGACATTTTTACACAGACACAGAGTGATGAAATCCAGAGTTAAGAATTGGGCAAGGCTGGCGCAGTGGCTTGCAGCCCAGAGCAAAGCCCCTGAACAAAGTGCAGCTGGTCAAAAATCAACCCACTGAAAAAGCGATTCTCCAAATTTCTCTAGAAACAGGGATTTATGCCATCCCTTACTTTTATTTCAATTTTGAGAGGCAAAACCCCCTTGTGCTCAAAGATTTTCTGCATCCAACCATTTTATTGCCAGTTTTGGAATATCATCAGCCTGGGCAGCTTTGGCTAACCATCATATTCTACATTTGATGAGGGGACTAGCTCAGCACTGAGATAGCCTTGAATACTCTCCTTTTTCAGTTTCATGGCCCCATGTTTGAGCATTAAACACCCTCTTAAAATTACATAGATGCCCGTGTGTATGCATGATATGTATGCAATTTATTAACATATTTTGGCAAGGTCAGGTATGTTACAGTCTGATGAAGCTGGTGCTTCTGGTATTCCTAGAAGCTGGATGTTTAATAAAGACAACAGTGATTATGGCTTGGGGGGGGTTCTGCCTTATGCAGATATTCCTATGTTGATCTGTTTGTTTTTACAAACATATGATTTTCCTCACAGATGGGAATGGCAGTTACAAACCAATTCAGATAACAGGGAAATTGGAAATGAGGCTGATCCTGACTACCTCAGCATAATTCAGGTATAGGGGATGTATTTCCCCCTTAGAAGTCGTAGTCCAGCTGATCTCACTGATTCAAATTCACCATATCAACCTACACGCAGTTTTAGTCTCTTGTGAATCAACTTAATTCTGAGGACAGAGCTGAGCACTGAAATGAAGTGTGTGTTTCAGCAGAAGCAGGAGCTAATCAGAGCATACAGCTAATCATGCCTTTAGTACCCCAGGATAGATGTTCAGTCTGTTTTTTAAAAAAAAAATCTTCCTAAATGTTTTTATTCTGTGTTATTCAAGTATAAAGCTTCTATCACCATATGTGTAACAGCACATTAAGAAGTAAGAAATTAGTCCTGATAGGGGATTTCTGAGAGCACCTCCAATACTCTTAATGAATAAAGAGAAAAGTGCAAAGTGAAACTGAAATCTCTGAAAACAGTGAGATCTTTTGATTACAGTGTCTGCTAGACTCCTTTGCCACCGTGTTAGGAGAGCTCCTCGCACATGGTAGCTCTTCTGGCCCCGGGTTTCCATCGGCTCAACATTCAGGAGGCTGACGCTGCCGTGCTTGACATTTGGATCTTTGCAAAAACTCCATCAGACAGACGATCACGCTTGAGGGAAAGCTTAGTGGCATAACTGAGACCATGAAGTCTAAAACTCAGAAAGAAGTTGTCCCTCCTAATCCAGAGCACCTGATCTCCACTGGTGAGCACTAAAGGATGGAAATACTTTTCCAGACCACAAGCTCTCGCAGGAGCCCACTCTGCACGATACTGCATCTGTGTGGAGGCATGAGTGAGCCGTCTCTTCACCAGCTTGCCCAGAAATGCAACCATAACAAAATGGTGCCATACAGTTGCCCACATGCTTCCTCTTGCTTTGTAACTGCAACGAAAGAAGCATAGGTGTACCAGCAACCCGCATCCCAAAAATGAGCTGAGCCGGAGGGAAGCCTTTGTCCTGCTGGCTCTGGCCGTGTGCTGTTCAAAATAAGCATCAAAACACTTCACTGGTCTGTTGCAACAGTGCCAGCTCTGCCACAAAACATGCTTTTTAAAATAAGCTATTCAGTGCTTGTAAAGAAAATTAATTAGAAGTCAGTGGCAAAAGGAATTGCTTTTTAGGGAGAAAATGCAAACTCTGCAGTTCATTCCTCTTGTACTGTCCCTGATCCACAATTTTAGTAATGATGCCATAGAGTCTGCAAAGTCCTTTTAGTATCTCTTTCACTAAAGACGCCTAGCTGTCCAGGAGCTTGTATAATTAATTTTTGAACCTTCTGTTACTGTCTGTCTCCATAGCCCCGCAGCAGCTAGCTCCAGAAGGACTTTATCTGTTTTAAATGGATCTCCTACTAGTTTCATTGAGTGTGTCCTAGTTCTGGTAATGTGGGTTTACCATTCTGTTCTCACCTTATCCACCGCCTTGATTTCTATAAACCTCACTCAGGTCTCTCTCCCTCAAGTCTGGAGAGCTCCAGCCCTTTAGGCTCTCCTCACAAAGCAAAAAGTTTCATGTAGCAACAAACTGACACCCCTTTATCCCCTTCCTGACACTCAGTATTCTCTTAGGGGTTTTTTGGCCACCGTATGATTGCAGGGAATTGCCAGCGATGACTCTCAGATCTTTTGCCTCAGCCTCAGGTGCCAGTTCCATGTTCAGCGTCACACAGGCATGGTATTTTTCCTCAGCTGCATTACTTCACATTTGTTTACACTGAGGCTCATCTGCCCACCCGCTCTGTTTTGTGAGGTCTTGCCACAGACTTCTTCACAACTGGTCCTGCATTATCACCAGCAGATATGGAGATCTCATTGCACACCCCCTTCTCTAGGTCACTGCCATGCTGGCTAAGATGAGGCCTAGCACCTATCCCTGGAACACCCCAAGGCTCATTTTTTCCTTTCTGAAAAATTATTTGCTCTCTATCCTTTAACAAGCTTTCAGACAAATTTGGTTCTCCAGTAACCTCTGGTGTGCAATATTGTCAAAGACTTTTTGAAAATCCAGCTGTATCATAATCGCTAGATGGATTTTATCTGTGTGCTCACCAGCACCGTCCTAGAACCCAGGAGGTCAGGGAGGCAGGATGTTCCTTTGCAGATGCCATGCTGACTCTTTTCCATACCAATCTCATTTGTCCCGTGCTTAACTGAAAACTTAACTGCTTAAAAGCTTAACTGTTCTACTGAAAAGAAGTAATGGGAGCCTGAAGGACTCTCCTTGAGGGCAAGAGTGGTGTGTGTGTGTGATTCCTGAACTGATGCATGGGAAATAAGTAACTAGGGCTGGTCTGAGAACACCAAGTGCCTGATTCTATTTCAAGCCAGGTGACAAGTAGGTGTACAAGAAAGGTTGCCCTTGAGACGCAGGTCAGAGATGTAGTGAGCTCAGGAACTGTGACAGAAACAGTGCTATGAAAATCCACCTCAACTTGGGGTAATTAAACATTTCCTAATCCTTTTCGCTGTGCTGCTGCTTCACAGCTCCTTGCACAGATTGGAATGAAGGTCAAAGTTAAAAAAAAAGCCCATGTCTCTGGACTGACTGCAAATAACTTTATCTCCATCCTGCATCTTACTTCATCATGTTAATACACAAACAGATTCAAGCTTACATGGTTCTCAAAGTGACTTTGCTTACTCTGTTACCCATTTATCTGCCACGCAAGCACTTGACTCAAAGTGACAGCTCAAAAACTCTGCCCTCTATTACTTTTTCTTGTTTAGAAGCAATTGCTATATCAGCAAGAGAAAACTCACTCCATTTGATTAATAATACATACTGATGGTCAAGACATTCAGTCAGAAGACTGATAAACTTGTTGAGCTGCTGAAATCTACTGGCAGTTTTCTCTAGGTCTAGACTTCCCTTCTGCCCTTTCTGCTTTGTGGAAGCTCACGTAAGACACCAGTAAGTAGTTCCTTTGTAAACTGTGTAAGATAGGTCAGGAAAGTTCGTGATTTTCAGCCAGTCTTCCTATAAACAGTAAGCCTGCTTATTGATACAGCAAGTGAATCAGCCTGGGAATGTCTGATATGGCAATATAATGTAGCTGCATATTTTGATTTCTATTTAAGATGACAGGACATAACAAAATACAAAAGCAAATCTCAAAGATGTGCAAAAGAAAACACCTTTCTTGACCACTGCTCTGTTGTTTCCCCACTATCTATTCCCTTTTGCCTCCCATTGCAACTCTTCGTGTTCATGGATGGTTTGGTTCATTTGCTGCTTGCACATTGCCCAGCCTTCACCACCTCATCGTGGCTTAAAGCAGTAATGAAGAGTCAGAGTGGAACAAAGAATTTCGTTCTCATCTCTGACGTTTAATATCTGTTGTAGAAACTCAACATCAGAAAAGAAAGCAGAGATTGTTTTTTTGATAACTAAAGTGTTGAGGATAAATGCACCTGACCTCACACCTGACCAGAGATACATGACAAGACGACCTAGACATGAAGGTGACATGGAGTTGACAAAATAGAGCTCTGCACTTGAGAGCCAACGCACATTTCTAAACGTTTAAACACTTGATCCTCTTGTGCCAAGTCCAAAGCCTTAATGATGCCACAACAAAGACTAAATGTGTTTGCTCAGCCAGAGATCGAGTATAAACCATGTGAGGCCATTACAATAAATGAAGGATCAATAGATTTGGGATTTTGTTTGAAGGTATCTGAATTACAACTCTAAGTTTTGGGTGAAGCAGCATTTGGGGAATGCTCTCGGAGGATTCTGTCAAGTATCACCAAGCAGAAACTCAGCTTTAGGAACATTATGGAGGTAATGATACTTCAATCATGAAATGCCACTCTCTACCTACTTTGACAAGCGTTCCCTCCTCTGTCCTCCAAATGGCTGCTCTAGGACCAGGCCCACAGAATGGATAAATCAGTCAATCGACAGCAAGCTTGGCTCTGCTGTCTTAGGAAAGATGAGAGCACACGTGAGCCTTGAGAAGCCTCCACCCACATAACCTCCCCGATCCACGCTTGGAAGCACAGGGCAGTCAGAGATGCTGGCTGATTAGAGCCCCAAAACTGAAGGTGATCAAGCCCAGAGACAGGCAGGAATTGGGGGCAGAGCCATGTGCGACTGCTGCCGACCTCACCATCTCCCCAGCCTATTGACTTCTGCACTCCTGCCCTGATCATCTCCCCATCATTTCCTCTCAAAGTGTCTTTTTTTCCAATTTGCTCTGTTCCTGTTTGGCCCCTGGCACTCAGAAGAAGGAGGGGAAGACGAGCATGCCAGCTGATTCTCTCCCACTTCTTTCTGGACCAGCTGAAAATCTAGAGAACTGCATGTTCAGCAGCTCACCTGGGGGCATCCTAGGGTTGCAAGACACTGGCGTGCAGTTCAGAGCCACTCCTCAGGCACATACTTGGTGTAATAAGAAACTGCAGTTTGGCACACTGATTTTTTGAAAGGACAGATGATGAAAACGATGTATGGGAGTCTGAAACACAGATACTGTAAGAAAAAAAACAACCAATGGAAAATTGACTGGCTTTCAAAATTATTTCCATATGCCTACTTAACAATCAGGTAACAATTAAGCAAGACATGGTGCAGACAACTTAATATACTCATCATCAAATTCAACATTTCAGAAGTGGCAAAAAGATAAGTTGAAACAGCATGCTTCAATCTACTAAAATTCTCTTTACATAAATAAAATACACCCAGCAACGTTACTCTTAAAGCTGACCCACTTGAGTTTTCAGTACTGGAAGTCCTGTTCTGTGGAAAGATAAGCACATATTTTAACTTTTTCATTTCTGAGATTGCTCTTCTTTTCAGCTAGTAATGCCTTCACTACTAAAATTAACAAGCAAAACCCACTAAAATAAAAAGTGTAAAGACAGAGGAAAGAGAGAATAGGGTATAAACAAAAGGGAAATCTGAGAAAAACAAATGATTAGCAGAGCTATTTTGGCTGTCAGGCTTAGGCTATGCTGCTTACCTACTTCCATTTTGTTTGTATGTTGCATCCCTTCTATCTCTTTTGTTGAAAAAGCATGGAGGAGGGGAAGCTCATACTGAAAATGGTAAATGCCTTTGTTCACACACCTGAGAACCAGATACAATGTCACCTCTTTGCACAGCTGTTTTCCCAATTACTTGTGGCTACACTGAAATAAAAAGCCTAGCAACCTTTCTATTGATAAGCCAAATTCAATATTTCTGTAAAAGTAAAAAATACTTATGTACAGGAAAGCAGAGAAAACAGCAATTAATATGTTGAAATAAGGATATTTTCCATCCAATTAATTGCTCCAGTGAACACAGAAAGAAAATGTTAAATAATCTGAAAAGTCCGGGGATTGTTTGGGGATTTTTGCAGTTTCTATTAAGCTTTAAGGCTGCTGTTCACAACAGTCTCATTAATAGTCTTGTCTTTAACTGTGTAAGCAAAATTATACAGTATTAGATGTCCATTGACATTTTATATAAATTATAGCCTACGCTATAAAGTTAAGGCTTAGTATATGCTAAGTCTGGTTAAGACACCTTTGACCACAGTTGTTACCTTTTGATGCCCACAACCGCGGCTCAGGAATGCCAGGCTACCACGGTGCGTAAGACTGCACGGTTTTCACTCAACCTTCTCTTACAACATAACACAACTATTCTCCAGCAATGCAGCACCCATTCCATATTCTCAAAATATTTTGGTTCTCCAAATGCTTTACTATCTTTGAAATCGTAAGAAAGGTTGTCCCTCCTCCCCCTTTTGTTAGAATACATGACAGCCCTTCGTACACTGCAGCAGGTGCTGAAGAAAAATGCTTTTCTATTAAGTCAGGATGTTACTACGTGGGTCGTGAGACAGAAGGCAGACCTTCATCATTTTTGCAAAAGTCATCTCCAGGGAAAACCATCAGCATGTTTTATTTCCACACTATCAACTCACTCTTATCATGGACCATCATTCTTCAAAGACAGCCATTTGAATAATACTTCAGACTTGACAATAGCTGACAGATGAAGAAACCTATGACATTAAACACAGTGTCTACTAGTAAATTGCTAAATGAGGTAAGAAAAAAAGGAAAACTGGACCATTATTCTATTACCACTAATTACAATACAGATTCAGGAACCAGGAAACATTTTTATATAAATTCCTGAGAAACTGTATACAGAGAAACTGTTTACAGAGGTAAAAACAGTGAAAGAATGGAAGCGAACGCTGTACCAAAAATCAGTGAGAAGTGACAGTTACTAAAGCCTCAGTAGAGGCAGGTTCTTTGGCACGGGAAGGAATGGCAATTCACCTTATCTGCCACAGGCAAGATTTAATTCCCACCACACCTCCATGCTGTTAGGATTTCATTCTTCTGTCAGAAAAACAGCAAAAGCAAAAATGAATCCCTTCCCTTCTCCCAAACTCATATGTGATCACTTTTTAAACCAATTTAAAATTGTATGGAACAACAGAACTAAACAGAACAAATTAAAGATGTTAAAGTGTTTATTTTAGGAACATTGATAAAAATAACATGAATATCTTCAATCCTGTACATTTGTTTAATGGATAATATACACCAAGGGAGGTTATTTAAAGTGTACAGAGTAAATGGGGCGCTTGGAATTAGACTGGGGCCAGGAGAAGAAGAGCTCTTTGCTTGTTGCAGCATACTGGTAAGCTAGTAAAAATGCTCAATGAAACAACTCTATGGAAAGAAAGAGGAAATAAATCACATTATGGAAATATCAAAAGAACAATAAAAGGATAAAAAAATACTGCTTTCTTACTGTGCTGGGTCTGCCTGGGAATGAAGTAACTTCCTTCATAGCAGTCCATATGGTGCTTTGCTTTGGATTTGTGGCTAGAACAGTGCTGGTAACACCCCAGTGCTTTGGTTTTTGCTAGCAGAGCTTGCGCAGCATCAAGGCTTCATTCTTCCCCAGTTTGCCCACTCCAGCAAGCGGGCCAGGGGAGGGCAAGCAGCCAGGAGGGGACGCAGTTGGGACAGCTGGGCAGAACTGACCAAAGGGATATTCCAAGGCCATACATCATCTGCTCAGCAACAAAAACCAAGGGGAGGGTGGGCAGAGGTCTGCTCTGGGAGGTCGTGATTGCCTTTGCATGACTTGTTTCCCCTACCCTCCTTTTCTTCACTTATTAAACTGTCTTTATCTCAGCCCAAGAGTTTTCTCACTTATGCTGTTCCCATTCCCTCCCTCAGCCCAGTGTAGGGAGGGAGGAATCAAGCTGCTGACCAGGGTCAACCAACTTTTTTGGGGTTGTTTGGTTTTTTTTTTGTTAATTATACATTAAGCTTACTGAAGAAAATAGTGACAGGCTGATGTTTCTTCTTAAATTTAGGCACACATAACTGTTTATTTCAAGAACAACCTTCCAGTTTTGCTAACTGAAGTAATTTCTTTTTCACGTAAGTGATTTATCCAAAGTACATATTAACATTTCCATGACTGAGTTGAATTATTCAAAGACAAATATGCTCCCCTCTTGCAACCCTTAGACATTACACTCTTGAAATTCTTTTTTCAGAGGGGGAAAAAAAACCTCCACCTAATTCTCACATTATGGTAGTACAATACCAACATCAGCTATTTCTGCTGTGCAAAGCTGTGCTTCCATGGTGCCTTTCATTTGTATTAAAAAAATACAATAGGGAAAAATCTTCATTTAGGAACATAGGAACAACTGTTTAAGTGGGAGTTAGGACTGAATTCAAGCACATGATTGTGACTATTAGCCATCTACATCAAGTAATAAAATACAGTTTTAAGAGGAGGAAAGATAGTATTTCACACTTAAATGGCACCATAAAGAAGAAAAAAGTAAACTTCTCAACAAACAAAAGCATTTATAAAAAACTAGTTCTATATAGATAGAAGATAGAAACATGTATTTCATGAAGTCTTTTATGCACTCCTAGTTTTACAACGAGGAAAAAAGAACCTGAGCCCAAGGCCAATGAAAAAGAACTATCTTCCTGTATTCCGAGTTACAGCTCTAGTGGAAGGTACTCAGCTTTATTCGTTCTCAAATCTGCTGTATGGATTATCAGAATCCTGGAGAAGACCTGTAAAACAAAACAGAACTGCATTTATCATTTTCTTACCATACATAAAAACCCTGAGTTACTGACCTCACTGTAACGGGTACTCCATGTAACAAAACCAAAAGGCAATTCTTGCCTTTTAATAGTTGCTCTATTACCCAAACGCTCAAGTATAATAATAAATTGAAAGTGTTCTTAAGCACTCTTATTTCTCAGACTACAATCACGAATAGGTATTTCATGTTTTAGTAGGGAGAGAACATTGCTGTATAAAAAAATTCTTATGGAAAACACATTTCTCATTCGTGAGGTATACCCTACAAAATGTATTTGTGAGAGAGTCAGGCCTACAAAAATCTAAGCATAGAGATGGCTCAGGAAGAACAGATTCAGACTGGCCAGGTTATAAACTCAAGTTGTTATAAGATCATCATCCTTTTGAAATACAAGGTGCTGCTACTTCGACTTAGTTCTACTTCGATTATACACAACCATCTATCACATTCAGCCACTTACAGCATTTCTGCAACAGGACAATAATCCCTAAGAACAAATGAAGATCACTTCTACATGCAGTAAAGCCTCCAGGGACCAGAACAAGAGCATCACTTAATCCAGGTTGCAGTATGTTTCCATCATGAAGATTCTCAGTGACTTCACCGGAACACCGTCACAGAAAGCATTGCAAAGCCATCCAATTATGCTAAGTGTCTGGATACGCATAACATCTTCTGTAAGGGTTAGTTGAGCAATCGCTGTTCCACACAGCAATTATTTCAAAGAGACTATAAACCACGCACCAGATCTGGGCTAGGCCGAAGTGCACACTGAAAATAAAGGAGTCCCGTAAGAGTCTAGAGGTTGACTTTCTGTGAAAGAACAGGAACACTACTGCTATCTTTTCCACCAAGATTTTTATACTTACACCTGGCAAGCCTGGACTCTTCTCTAGCTCATTTGTTTAGGGCATGTAGACAGAAGACAGCTAAGCCAGACAACCCCAACTCACAAATGTTCAGATTCACAATAGTGGAAGAGAAAGATTACAGTAGTCACTGCCAAATCTTTTAAGAACTCCCCTCAGACCTTTTCATACCATACCTCTTTGCCACACGCACCTGCACACAGATACTGAACATTCACTGTTCTATCTGAAAGTCAAAAGCTAATGGCACTGAAGGCAGACTGGACTTTTGTCTACCTTGTTGCAGTTGTTGCACTTCTTTTGAACTGCCAGGTTATTTTAAGATGTCAATCAAGAAGCACAACTGCTTAGTGCTGATTATTGTATCAGTAACTGCAACTAACCACCTGATAGAGAACAGCAAATAAGGAATAAGTACAACGAATCCTATAATTACCCAAACTGGCAAGATTACAAGCAGTTGATTCGTAAAAAGTTAAAATCAAAGCCAGCCCTCATGCATAACGGCCCTCACTTGTCAAAGAAGGGGTAAGCCAGTCACATTTATAAAGCTTCAGCCAGGTAATGTGAAATACAGTCTATCCACCCGGTATAGTACCTTGCATCAAAGGTACTACCCTTCTCTGTAATTGCTTTTTAAAAAATTATCTTTTAAGCATTTGTGCAATAAGAATATGGTTAGATGACAGCATTGTCAAGAATTATCTACAATATTTTGAGATCGTGAAATTCTTATATTTTTAAACTTTTAGAAAGCAGTTCCTTCTCAGATTTTAATCTTACCTTTCACACGTTTAAAACAAAGGGCTGTAATGTCTGTAAAGTCTACTCTAGCTGACAAGTAAGTTAACACACAGTAAAAAAAAGCTCTTATCCTTGGCCTACCATTCAACCTTTAGTGCCTTTAGGTAACACTCCTGCATTAATATAACCCCAACCCAAATACAGAGAAGAAATATCTACTTTATTTCCAGACCACCACCCTCCCCTTCCCTCCAGACATGTTGATACTTTGGCAGCTAGGACCTATGGATTCTAATATGTTTAGTTTCCTGAAAGACAACTGAGTAGTCCAATTTTCAAATTTTTGCAATACTTCTGTATTTCACCCCTTCCAAATACAAAACACATCTACGCAACATTTACAGAAAAACAGCAACAGTACTAGAAGTTAACATTTTTTTTATTGCAGTTGGCATTGCATAAACTCCCTGCACTCATTAAGTTCCACTTAGAGATCAAGGCACCAAACTTCAGAAAATTTTCCACAAAGTGGCAAGAGGTGGTACCAGATTCCCTGACAAAATCAACTTAGGTTGCATACTTCTCTCTATGTAGTCTGGCAAGTGCTTATTATGTCTTTCTTATATTTCATTTGAGATACATACTTGACACTTCATAGGTCTGGAAGTAGCACAGTAAAACACTAGCCACTGTTCTTTTACAGCTTAAACAGCTGAAATCCAATGGAAAATATATTCTACATCCAGTAGTGCCTATTTCAAATTAATCAGAGGACAGTGTAAGACTCCTGATAAACTTTTCCTATACCATTCTGAGGAATAAATATACTTTCGTCTGCCCCTGCCCCAAAACACTCAGCCAAAAGCCATTTTAGATAATTAGTCCTCATATTTCAAGTGAATGTGTCATTCTTACTCATTATTGCAAATGCCATTCCCAGTAGTACTTGCTTTAGTTTTACTGAATTATGTTTAGGAATGAACAGATCTAATTACCACCAATCAGGTAGTAGTATGATTAACTTAAAGTTCTCTGATCTGTTTTATTGTACAATACTGGAACTAAACAGGCCTTAAGAACTACAAGTCAATCCAGTGAGAGTATTATTGGTCATGACTTCAGAAATTCTTCTCCTGGGAAAGAAGGTACTCCAAGAGAAACAGCAAGCCCTCCTTCCAAATGAGGATACCCACAGGGGTTACAACATCTGATAGACCTTGCTCTCAGTGCTGCTCTCAAATCTGCCATCAGTGTTTAAATTTCTTTTATCCTCAGCATTCTAAGTACATCATAAGATTACATTAAGAGAGAAGAGGGAGACAGCAGCTCAACACTTGCACGAATTTTTACTGAAGAAGCTGTACCAGGCCCCAATAAGTGGACAAAAGCAGTCCAGAGACACATAAAAAAACCGGAGCATGACAAAAAGCTGCTGTCAGCTGCCACAGCTGCTCTTAGCTGTGACACTCAAAGAGGAGCTGCAAGCCTATGCTAATTGGATAGCATGTCTGGTTCAACTAAAGCTCATGTGCTGCCTTGAACCAGACATGAGTTGTCTCTCTCAACTGTTTCCCATTTGACATGAGAGTGGCTACCCAATTTGTAATTTACACTTACAGGTTCAGAGAGGCTAGATGTTTGGAGGCTCAGGAGTCTCGTTTGCAGCACAGTCCACTACATGTTACTGCTGAACTTTAATATTGACACACAGGATACTTACAAGAACTTCTAACATTACTTCTCTTTACCTTCATTTTGAGGTTAATGTTTGACCTACTTCACAGTTTTTAAGAAACACTCAAAAATTTCAAAGGTGTAGTAGTCAAGTATCTGTCATTAGCTTGTATGAAGTAATGAGGCCTCCTAATATGTATGAAGTGACATGAAAGCAATAAGAAATTAGTACCTCTTTCCAGCGTATTAATTTATATTATATACTATGCCGTTTCTCAGTCATCGATATCTGACCCTCATCACATATCAGCACTGCCCAAAAATAGAATTAACAAGTGAAATACAAGAGACTATATACACTGGAAAAAAAAACCCAAACTAGTTTGTGATATGCTGCGTATCTTCACCCCTTATTACACTTTTCCAATTTATTTTTAACTCCCAAATTAACAACTCTATTCTTAACATACAAACTAAATAGCTTTAAGTGTATAGCAATACAAGGGTTCCCTGCTTTGCATTCAGAACACTAAAGAAGGTCACGATAAAGGATCTATCTTGAACAGAAGGAACATTTACTGTGACAAACTACTGAATACAAAAATCAACATCTCGCATAAATAAAGGAGATAGGATTACATATCATTAAATTAGCTAATCAAAACCTTTGCAGAACTGAAGCAAGTGGTGTGGAAGCTCAAAACCATGAAAGGCAATAATTTTGTAAAAATGAAGAGATAGAATCCTTCCACTAATACCAGGCAAAATCCTGAAATAAAAAAACAAAGCAGCTTCTCACTAATGCTATACTGAACATACAATAGCAGCAAATGCAGCAGCAATTAATTTGTGTACTACACAAGCTGCAAAGTACTCTGAATTCTACTTTAAAATTTTCTAACAGTCAACATATAATTTGTGTAATCATATTGCATTCATATATGTAGTCAAATGAAAAATACTATCAAATTGTGCAACAAAGAAACAATTCAAAGTGTGTATTCCTGGTTGCTAAAGCTCTCTATTGCTTCCAATGCTCCCAAAGGATTGTGGCTAGAGTGACACCTGCAATGCATTATAAATGTGTAATTACCATTTAAATGGGGTAAGGAAAGCTGGTGGATGAAATGGGAAAAGGCATTCCCTTAAAGCCAACCAAACAGTGAAATTTCAGGCATGATCATCTTAATCTACAGAGTCAGGTTAACAAAGTCATTGTCCTTCTGCCACTCATCCATGCCTACTTAACTGAGAATCCTCTCTGCAGTGCGTAAGAGTGTAAAATAGTCTAGTGTCTCCATAATTATTTGCAGCAATTTTTATTAGATTATGTTTAATGTACTAACGTATGTATTTACTAGACAGTGAAAAATGAAGACAGAAGATCCAAGGCTATAGCAATACTTACTGTATTATGTCTCACTGAATTTTTTTTACAACCATTTGTCTGTATGTTATCAGAATATAAGCTATATACATCAGCAATAATCTTTAGGGATTCCAGAATTTATTTTGTCTTTCATTTTTCCTCAGTTACATACATGAATAGTTGGCACGTACTGAAAGGATGTAAGAGTTAGGTTTTTCTTTAGGACAGAGATGAATTATGAGAATCCAGGCCTCAAACTATTAATCTATATTATCAGATAATAATTTGAGATAATCTTTGAATATGCAATAAAGCAAACCTATCAATAAATAAGCTTCATTTAGAAGTTTGCTGTTGAAATTTAAGTTTTATGGTTGAATTACTATCTTTTGTAGGTAAACTGCATTGCAAAACATAACTGCATGAAGAAACGAATATGCCTGACTCCTTGTAAGAAGGTACGCCTTCCATTAACACAACGAATGTATGAACTTGTTTCTAGTCAATGATAGACTAATATGCTCCAAGTGGAGCCAAAATGACACTAGCTCATACGACTCTGTGCATAGCGTAACTACAAGCAAGATTTGTTGAATTTGGTGTATGTATATCAGAGGCACAGAATTATACAGTTATATTCCTCAGGAAACTCAAGTACTCCAACAAGATCCAACAAAGCATTCCACAAAGGTCTGAAAGTTAAGCGCTAAGACAACTGTCTTCACTAAAATGTAGGACCATCCAGAGACAAGTGAACTACTTTCACAAGCAGAATATAACTGAACACAGCCTTTTGAAACATCACTTAACCCCAGTGGAGAGCTTTGATACACTAACTGCTATACTGAATTCAGAACCTTGTTCACTCCTCTTAGGTGCACTGCCTCAAGGAGATGCAAAGTTATACTATATCCGTACAGAGTGCTGCATGTTATTTTGGAGACATAGTCATTGTCTTAAGTTCTTCACCCGATCTATCCTGATGATTCACTCTTGTTGAGACTGACTGTAAGGTCTCTTCCAAGGAGAAACACACACAAAAAGTACGTGTTTTATGTTGTTGTTTGGATTTGGTTTGTTTGTTGTTTGTTTTTTTTTTTTTTTAAATCTGGACTATTGCTGTCAACCACTCAAACAAACCTTTGAAACTGAGTTGTGGTTGGGATACAGGGTCAGGACTGAAGTTCATGACTGATGTTTAATAAAAATTAGTTCTAGTTTCTACAACATTCTTCCTCCTGCAGCTCAAGTTTCACAGTGAATTTTTCCTCCATTCCAGCAAGGGAACATATTTTTGCAAGTGTTCCCCAGGCAAAGAATTCTCTATAGAGATTGTCTGTATCACTTCTGCATCAGCCAAAGAGCAGGCTGCAGATTCATGAAGGTATTCCCAGACTCTGCCAATCAGTTTAACAAGAGGATGAAAATTAACCGTTCTGAGTGACTGTTCAGACCCCTAGAATCACCTTCTCTGACATTAGTGCAATTTGCATAATAAGAAGTGCAGCATAGTTTTAGCATATCTGTCTCTGAATACACAGCACTATTAACCCTATGAACAAATCAAATGAAAAGTGCAAGCGCTGACAAGCCTAGATAATAAGAGCCTCCTATACAACACAGCAGGTCCTACAGTCTTGCTACGTGCTTCTCCTACTGGACCACAGCTCCACTTAAAGAAAAAGCAAGCTTAATCCCTTTGTCAGGCTGCATCCTCAAAGCTTCTTTCTTAAGCTTGATTTAAAAAGCTTGCTATCTGCTAGTCAGTCTATCCTCCTTCAATAACCGTAAGTCTACTAGCCAATTTCAACTAGATTGGTTTATCATGTTCAAGAACAAACACCCGCCCCAATCAGTACTCTTACTTAGGAAGAGACAGAAAGAACTACTTATTTTAATCAATATATTTAAATGCCCACCCCAAGCAAACAGCCCATCCAGCACACTGTCTCTTGCCCAGTGGGAGAGTCTGTGCAGGAAGAGAACATGAGCATAATAGTGATGAGATCAGGTGTTCAGATGACAGAAGATATGCATCAGTAGGAATCTGGGCTTGATTACTTCTGCTGCTCATAAAGCAGCTTGTTTCTGCTGTGAATTTTAATAATAATTAGGAAAAAGGAATCAATTTCAATACTGAGTATCAAAACAAGATTACCACATACCATACTTCTTACGTATTTCATCATGCTTCAGTTTTCTTTCATGCTTCCTGCAATAAAGACATCAGAAAAACATTCAGACTATTTTGAGCTGTAAGCAAAATATGATAATTACATCTGACACAACAGCATTTTTTAAATCAGTATGCAATTACAAATTTAAAAAAAACATTTCAGTTATATCTTTCTATATACACGTTACTTATAAGATTCCCTATAACTTCTCACTAATCAATAATGTCAAAATAAGATATATTTGCAAGCATAAAGAAAAATATTGTTTTTTCTCATAGTAGTAATGTGTCCACATATAAGTACACATACACACACTGAGTTATTCCTCTACACATAAGAAGGAAGGTGCAATATTGGAAGATTCCCTAATGCTTTCCAGCAGGGAGCATAATGGTAAAATTTAGCTGTGAATGCAATGTCCCTCAGAATCCTATTCAATATAATAGTTCTAAAAAGATAAAAGGTGTATTACTGTTTTGTTTAAGCAGTACAGCAAGTATAAGAGAAAACTACTAGTTTCTAAAATCCAGCATGGCACCCATGCAGAGAATAAATTAAAATATTGTGCTATATAAAAACTGGATGCCTCTAGTTATTTTGTCTAATCATACAACAGTTTTCAAGACTGTATCTAATATTGCCAAACTTTAATTATTCACATAAACCAAGTGTCTGACAAGTCAGTTTCTTCTTCCCCTCCCCTTTGCAAAGGTGAAGGGGGAAAAAATGAAAGAAGTTTAAATGGAAATCGGCCCATCATTCCATTCCTCAGATAATCTTCCTATATTTCAAAGGGAACATCTATTTTGCTTAGTTTAAAAACTAAAAAAAAAAGCTTTTGCACAACTATTTCACTAAGATGGTCTAGGAAAGGACACTGAATTTGGCAAAACAATGTTCCTCTAACAAAAAAAAAATTACACTGTTGCCCCTATCAAAATTCAACCCAGTCAGACAAGTTGTGACTTTCGCTGGATTCTAATTTGCACATGTTCAGCAGAAAGCTGTTAAGCACTGACAGCTTAATTCACCAAAGATCCCATCTGCCCTGTGCATATTCCACCTCCAAACAATTCCTACTGCTAATCAGATCCTGTGAGTCCTCAGAAGCAGTTATCCTGCTTCCTATGGAGCTCAAGGGCTGAACTGGCCTTTTCCTGCAACTGCACTTCTGGAAAGCGTGCAGATAAAGCATGATGAGAAAGCCAAACAACACAGACTGACTCAAAACCTTCCACTACTACTTCCCTGAGATACCTCTCTCCCTTATATCCCTTTCCACTATTCAGCCCGGGCAGCATAGGAAACAAAGCAACCTGGCCAAAGTGCAGGAGGAGGACTAAGAGGAACTGGGGAATCAGGGTGATGAAATGAAATTCATGCAGAGGAGGAAGGTCAGGACAGGAAGAAGAAGAGTCAAGTTTACCTGCTGAGGGTAACCCGACCATAGGATTCCTGCTTTCTGTGTTGCATAAGAGGAAGACATTATATGATGCAAGGGATCTCAGGAAGAGAAGAGAGAGATTCTGCTTAAAGCAGCCTTCTCCTGTATAAAGCCAGTCCTTATTTCTGTATAGTTATTATAGTATAATGTGATATTATGTGACCTCGAACTAGGTTTTTTTACTGGTAGTACTAATGGCATGTTCTTCGCTGTTTTGCATACCCTGTCTGAAATAATGGAGATTCACTGCTGCAGTTTCAACTGGAATCTCAGTACTTCAGCAGTCTGAATCTGCCCTGAACACAGAAGGCACTGAGTATCTGCTTAAGAAGGGTATGGGGCAGGGGAGGAATAAAATCAGCCTGCATAGGTTTAGACCTCAGAAACACTTTAAGATACTTCCCTACGCTATTTGAAACAAACTACCAAACATCTAAAATTCTTACTTTGTTTAAATTTGAAGGGTAAAATCATTAATATTTGTGAAACATTCAAATTTCGACAGGCAGCCACGACTGTATCACACCACCCAAGACTAAATCCTTGTACAGTAAATAAGGCTTAGGTATACATCAACTGAGAAGAATCAGACGCAATTCTGAATCAGCCACCCAGAGGTGGCTGTACTGCACTATTCACATCTTACATTATGATCAACTGAAGTCACTTTACAGTCTTCTGAGCTGGCTCTGTTTCTTAATACTACTGCTATTACTCCATCTTCTATATGCTAAATTCTCAGCTCTTCATGCAAGTTGTCCCTACTGCTGTAAGCCAAGAAAGTATTTTTCTTAATACTAACAATTCATATCACAATTTTCCATACTTGTTTTTTCACAAATGAACTGCAATCCTTTCTCTCCCTGTCCCCCTTCCTTGTTCTCCCTTACCAGTACACTACCAAATTATACTTGGCAGTTTCTCATTCAAGATCTCACTGCTTTTAATTGATTTATCAACTTCTGGCATATAAATTGTAATTTATAAATTATATAAATCTAACATATAAATTACCATGTATTTGTAGCTGTAAATAATTAACTGAGTGTACAGAAAAGACTCACTACTTGATGCTATGTTTAAAAAGGATTTCTCATGGTAGAGATGACATGAAGTCAAATAAAGGACTAAAGCTACGCAATAAGATACCTGTTTTCCTTCAGTATTAGTCAAAAACTGAACTCCAGGTTTCCTTCCCCTCCTGGCCCTCACTAGAAGTGCAAACTCTACATATCACCACCGAGAAGGTTGAAAATCATTGAAGTGACAGCTAGTTACTTCCTTTTGGAGACAAGCAGAGGGCCAATGTCATTACCCTTACTCTTCATTCTAACAGCCATCTAGGTATTCCAAAAAGACACTTCCTAAGTATCCGTAATAAACTGAATTTTAACACAAAATTTATATTTACAAAGCAGACTTCTACTGTGTACCTGAAAAGCCAGAAAATACTAGGTGCTGTAATTATCTTGAAGCTTGCAAAGATCACACACTATGCAACTTGGGCCTCCTTACTTTGTTTCTACCGTTCACTAACGGAACCATGAAATGAAGCTCAGGACAGTCCTGTTCCTCCATTGCCAACTGATCTGAACAGCTGTATATGAAGTAGCTGTATCCCGCAGAAAAAAAAAAGATGACAGAAAAAAAAACCCAGACACGAGGTCAAATGCTGTGCCTATATTTCCTCACACACTGTTTATCTGAATATCTATCCAGCTATTTTCAGAAACTATGTGAAAACTTCGCAGGTTGTAGAAAGGAAAGACCACACAGTACAATACAGTGTTTTCCTCTGCAGTTTGCTGGTCAAAAACGGCTTGTTGAGACTATTAATCTGTTCTACAGCCTGCTACTAGCAATTCATCCTCCTAAGGACTTACAGGAAACAAGCAGTGAGTAGGGTGAGGTGTTCTGGTTGCTGGAAGTGTCCTACTCCTCATGTTTTCCCACGATCCAACCAATCCCTCCCCAGCAACACAATAGGTACACATGTTCAGAACATGAAATACCCCAGGGCTGCTGCTAAGCTCTCTCCTGCAATTAGAACAGTTTCTCTGTTTCACAGACACACTCCTGAGACAGGCTAGGAAAGGGGGCTGCTGCTCTAAGGCTGCAGCAATCATTCTGGGCAAACAGTCTGCTCCCAGTAATCCTTTTTCCTAGGCTTAATTTGGGAACAGAAATGGTCTTAGCTCTGCATTGCTAATTGCCTGGTGCAACACCACTTGCTCTGTGCGTCCACACAGAAAACCCTACATTCCAGAAGCATCAGACCTCCTACAGATTAACTGTACCAAGAATTTAAAGTCGATACACAAATCACAGTGAAAAGGTTATAGTGCACAATCATCCCCCACACACCTGGTCACAAGCCTTTGCTTTATAATAAATATAAGTAAGTGTTGATTTAATTGAACAATGCAGCATAACACACCACAACAAGGCACATGGTTTTGACATACAACAAAACGGTGATATTCCTCCTCACAGGATCCCTTCTATTCGGAAGGGAACAAAAGCATTACCGGAGAAACATCACCTTCACACTAGCACTCTGCCTTTTGTGCCATGACTAGTTACAGGTGGATTAACAGGTGGAAAACTTCCCTTTTTTCTGGTCCATTGCAAGTCATCAACATCACTTATCTGAGAAACCGTGTGGTACAACTATGCGTGAGCATACTTCCTAAACCGGCCACCAACTTCTTACCCTTCTGCGTGCATTCAGGTATGACACTTTCAGCTCACAAATTAAGATGTTTATGAAAACAAGTTTGCATCCATTCTCTTCTTGGATAAAATTTGACACTACCTTGCAATGGTGAAAGTGGAAGTATTGCTTTCTACCCTGTTCACAAATGCTTTCTTTGCTTTTCTCCCATCCCTGGATTCATGTTGTCCTTGCATCCTGTGGATCCCAGCAATCTTCTGGATCCATGCTGAGACTGTTCGCTGAACTCACCCAGAAGAATACTCAAGAAACCCATAGAAACATGAATAGCTTTCTGCAAAACAGATTTGGCATAGCACAGAGCTAAGGAATGTTGTGCCTTGGGCATGAAAGAAAAGAAAGAATGCTGTTTCCATCAGCAGCTCGCAGTTACGACAGAAGTAGAATGCCTTTACACACAGTCTAGAGGATTAAATTAGTGGCACCATTACACTTAAAAATACACATTTTCAAAACAGTAATTTTAGCTCAACTACACTAGAAGACATCTAATTCTCATCTTCCCTCTGCAGAAAGTTACTTTTAAGCTTATACTTTGCTGAACAAGTACAAATGCAGAGCACACATTACTGCAACAGCAAGTCTGAAAAATAAAATTTGTGTAGAACAAAGACAATTGTTAAGTTTAAAAGGTATTAAACTCTATTACACAGCTAGTAGAGAAATGAAATAAATATTACACTGCTAGTATAACAGCTTTTAAAAAAAATAAAAATCACAAAAATAAAGCTAACTATTCAAGCTTTGCATTAAGTCAATATCTGAAAAATTCTTTCTTGTTAAACATCCCCATTGTGTCCTATTCTAATTCTTTCTATTACCAACAAGTTTAGGAATTTTGTGCAAGGCTAAAGAATCAATTTAACCCATTACAACAGAATCTATTCTGCTTCCTAATACCACAATGCCTGCTTCAGAGCCGTAACCATTGCCAGATTCAGGGCAACAGTTGCTGTATTGCTTATATAACCTGGCAGTTCAGAACCAGAAAACAGATTATCATGGAGTTAAGATGAGCGATTCTCCCAGCTCCTGCCAGAGACACGAGCAATAGTAGGTACAACTGTAAGAGAACCTTATTGGCTCCCACTTCTGTGCCCAGTCAGAAACATAGTATGTTTGAACAAACCAAGCATGTCTACCTATCTACCTTGTCTTCTTATGAACATTTGTAATACAGAAACTTAATGCCTTCATGTAAAAGCTTGCCAAGGGGTCTCATCTGGAAGTATACCTTACTCCCTGCAGTCCCTGTTCATATTAATGAGTCTGAGTTCAGGAGAAAACAGCAGGCATCAGCAAGGCAGTGAAGGTGCCCACCTGTTACTTGGCAGCCAAGTATTTAGAGAATATAACCAGGAAGTGGTAAACCTAGGATCAATTTCCGTGACAGTCTGTGGGGATTCAAACTCACTCCTGACAGCTCCAAATCTAGCATTAGTTTGGTTAGGACTCTCCTGTTATCTTGCTGAAGCTAATCCACTGTGAATCTCCAAAATAAAGACCATGAAAGGAAGTATGATTCAAAAGATACACTGGGATTGTACCAGGTATCACGGTCCTACCTATAAAAACTGTTTATCTAAAGAATAATGGATAAACCATGAAGAGTCACTGGAGAACTAATCTATAAAAACCTACATCTGAAGGAATGCTGTTCTCACTGAGAAGCACTGTATCACTGCTGACTCTTGCACTTCTTTCTACACTGTGCCACAGCTTTAACAGAAAGTACAGAAACGTTGGATTAAGTCTAAAGTGAAATATGTGCCAAAGTTTTCCATTTCCTAAGCAAAATTTGTAATAGGTATCTCACTATCAACTTCTCTACCTTTCCCAAGCAGATTTTAAAAGAAAAAGAACCAGTTACCAAATGAATCCAAAAAGTGGTTTTCGTCTTGAATCCCAGCCTCACTTAGGCATTAACTCATGCCACAGACAGGCATCAGTCCAGGAGAGACTAGGCAAGACTTCAGACACATCCCTCCTGTTTGCTCTTGACTGGCACGGAGCACTTGTACCTGCCACAGTGAGCATCAACCTATTCACTCCCTGTTTACTTATGGAAATACAGGCTTCTAATCAGGTTCACAAATCTCACAATAAGCCCCATTTTGTAAAAACCTGACATTCTCATGTCTAACTCCATAATGCCTCTTTGTTCAGTACTCCATGTATTCCTTAAAGGGCAGAATATTCCTATATCACCAGGAAGTGTATAGCTGTATATTGACCTGTCAAGACTTACCTCTGAAGAGACTGTAGTCTTCGTTCCTCTCTCTTTCTAGCTAGCCGTTCTTCTTCTTCATCTGGTCTACTAGAAAAATAAGGAAGGAAGGAAAGCATAAGAGGAAGAAAAAACAATTTCAGTGCTAGGCAATCACTGTTCAGTCATTTGACTGGAAAGGATTTATAGTCTGACCTGAGATACTTCTTCACAGCAACGTAAAATTTCATTGCTGAATAAGTATAATTGACAAATTTGTAGAGTTACCCCTTCACATTTTATAATACCTGAATGCTTCACCCACTGTAGCAATGTGCACTTCAGATTTCACAGGACAATTTAAATTCTCTTAGGAACAGGTTGCAGACTGTTCCAGAAACAAGAGTTATACTTGCCTTTTTCCCCAGGCATCACACCCCATTTTAGAGTAAGCATACTAACTATGCATAGTTAAGTCCATTGTTGCCCCCTGGAAGAAGATTGATGGTTCATAAGCCTTTGATGCCAGGACAATTTATCTTTCCAACAACCATCACTATCCAATCTCAAGTTGCCCCCAGGAAAGCAGTCTGCACAAACTGTCTTGGCAGCTGCCTTCCCTGTTCTGGAATGAGCAAGGATTTACCCGAATGCATCGTCTGTGTGACTCTGGGAAATGCTGAGCCTACACAGTACATCCGAGCTGTACATGTGCAGATATGCTCTATTGAATGCATGCACTTAAACTTTGTGACCTCCCTTGGAGAAAGCTCAGCTTCACTTAACCATTAGATATACCATATAAGAATTGTAGAACTCTAAAGCAAATGCCAAACAATATTTATTTGTGTGTTATTTTTTTTTCTGACAGAATGCAGGATTAGTGAATGGACACCTGCCATGCTTTTCCAGGTGCTAATCATTTTTCAAAACTGAATGCATTATCTGAAGATGTTTAATATGAATATTTACAATATTAACACACCTGCTAATAGAGAAATGGATAGTTATAGTACCACACATCTACAGCAACCAACATACAAGTTAAGCAAGGGTGACATCCAGTGGTTAGTTATAGCATGTCAAATGTTTTAACAGATACAAAATTCAGATACCAGAATTTGAGATCTGAGCTCAATTTTTCCATCTGCTCAATCAGTCCATACATGTCTTAGAACACCTTAGTCATTTAAATACAATCCAGTAATTCAGAATCCATGTAATACTTCACAAACAAGTTTTCTAGTTCCTCCTTTCTTGTTTCCACATAAAGAGTTAGAAAAATCTTGGAGTAGTTTAGCAGCAGGAAACACATGGAACAAGTCACCTTTACTGGAAAACTATGTTAGATCCTGCTGTAAAACTAAACAATTCCCCATATTAGCATGTCCAGGAAGACTAGAAACTCCCATTTTGGGGCATTCTTCTGTAAAACTACTTCACTGGAGATCCAGTGTCTTATAACTATTGAATAGTCTCACTTCACACTGGTGTTGCAAAATACAAACCCACCAAATCAATAAAATGCTGGTATAGGACTCAGAAAATCTATGTCTTCCCTATAATTAAAAGGAGCATTAAATATATTCTGATTTCTAGACACTTTGAAGGAATTGAGGTTTTTCTTCAAAATTCAGGAAGTCTGAAATTATAAAAATTTTAGAAAAGTGGTTGTTAAACTCAAGAAGTTCAAGAGAGTCTTTATAGTGTAGTTTCATGAAAAGTTCTCTCTCAAGTACATGGAACCAGACTCCTAAAGTCCAAACATAGGATAAAAATAATGAACTGAGACAATGCACCAATAGCCCTAGGATTCCTGTGGTAGGGATGGACTCAGGTGGGCCAGCTACATTACTGATGTGGGAATTAATGCACCTAAGTATTCTCTGTGTTCAAGGAAAAGATAAGTGCTGGCTTCTTAAACACTGAAATCCCACAGCTTAAAAATTCCCAGAAGGAATCCTGATGCTTCTGTAAAACAAGGTTACACCTGAGCTCTGAGACAATACCTGTAAGAAGTCACTAAAATAGATCTAATACTACATTGTGATTTCTACAAATTTTCCTTCTTCCAATTCATTAAAGAAAAGTTTCTTCTGTGGAAAAGGAGCCCCCAAACTGAGGAAGCAGACAGCAAAAGAATTCTTGCTGAGAATCAGTGGGTTTAAAGCCAGTAATATATCAGGCTCCAATATAATAATACATTCTGAATCCTCCTGAAATAAGCTGGACCCGACTCTGACAAGACCTTTAAATCCTCTGAGTGTCAGAAGATTAAGCTTGACACCTTTGGAGTTCTGGCATAAGATGACTCTCAACTAACCCTCTGTTTTTGGAAATAGATATTACAGTACTGATTGACGACTTAGCTACTAAAACTGAAGTCTGGCACAAATCTCTCTCTTCACAGGAATGGAGGTTTATTTGTTGGCATGTCAGCCACAGGGGCCTACTCAGTTCTTCTGCAGGGGAAGTTGACAGATCTCACATAAAATCTAAAACAGTTCTATACAACTTCAGGGCTTATCAACACAGGGCTAAAGAGCTATCCATTTTTGCACTAGGACAGATTTGGTATACCAGTCTACCAGCAGAACACGTGCATGCATCTTCCTCAGGGAAGAAAGGAGACATGTTACTTAAAATTGTTTTCTCCTTTTTTGAAAGACACAGATGTATCATATTTCTCTGGCTTGAAGGTCAGCACTAAACACGGTACAGCTGCATAAATTCTTTGAAAAAACCCAACCCTCAAACAAGAACAACGAACTATAGGTACCTGGAGTACAGAAATTACTTCAGATCAAGAAATAAGGTCCACATTTTGTTCACAGGAATAGTACTGAAGGACAAAAGGAACAGAACTAGCTGAAACTATACTGCCCAGAAACCTGAGCTCTACAACTTCAGTAACACAAGGAAGCAAATTGTGCTGTCCAATAAACAAGGCTTTCCAGGTGTTTCATTAGGGAATAAACACTGATCGCTTCCCATGGAAGCACTGACTTACCTATTTTACCTGCCCACCAACTATTTCCCTCCCTTTGAAGGATATTAGCCAATTAAAGAAGTCAGCCAGTAGGGGGGTGAGGGGGAAGGAGAAGTTTTACAAGTCCTCCAAGATCTAAAAAACACTTAATTTTTGCAGCATTACTTTACTTGAAAATACCAGTCACTCAATATCTTAGAGCAAAAAAAGTACCATCTTACATTTAGAATACTTTGCCGATTCGACAAAGACAGCTAATCACTTAGATACTGTCTGCTGACAGATCCCAGAGCAAACTCTGATGCACAGATACCGAGTGCTGTAGGACATTGTTGCTCAGTCACTTGTTACCCACCTGGTGCCTTTTTGCTGTACCATGAGCTTGCCTTGAAAGAAATTATTTGTTCTGTTATCACAAGAAGCAAGTATTTATTTGGCCATTGAAATATTTCATGTCCAATCTTAATAAGGAAGCATAAAATACAGAAATGTAAAGCAATAGCTTACTTAACATATCTGTGATGCTACCACTAATAACCTCATTTTAGTGTCATTCCAGCATCATTTCTACTGTCACACTACCTGTCACTAAACACTGCTTTTTTTGGTTGTGTCTCAAACAAATAAAACAAAGTGATCAAAATTGCTTCCAAATGAAAAGATTCCTAGTATACTGGAGAGTAAAAATTGTAGGTAGGTAGGGAAGACCCACACCCAAACTTAGTAAGGGAAACAAATATATGTACTTACCTCCTGGAACGCCTTCTGCAGTAACAGCAGTAACAGCAACAGACTGCTACAGACACCAGAATGAGTCCAGCAACTACAGCTATGGCAATAATTAAAGCCTCAAAGTTTACTGCAAAATATGAATATATTCAACTTGTTAGACTCCAGCATTAACATTTATCTTTCTGATAATTCTCCCCCTCCTTCCCAAGCATTTTTTCACCTCTGTATAAAAAAAACCACCACACAATTCTGCACAACTACCCCAGTTAAAACTCATCGTATCACATTAGAATTTTGCTACTATGCATAGTCTACACGGAACAGACATTAAGTAAAATTGCTCTTTACATATACCAAATTATTAAAAGTCATCCTGTAACACTTCATAGGATATATATTTACTGGTGTGATTCCACAGTTCTGTCCTCCTAGTCACAACCTTAGTCCATGTACAGCATAAACAAAAGAAGTCATATAGATGCAGCATCAGTGTATACACATTACATGCAGCACTTAGAGTAAAATGAAATAAGATGACAATGTCAGAGGATTTGAAGGAGCCGATATAAAACTCTCCATAAAACTTCCTAAATCATTTTCTATGTCCAGAGTGAGTCATCTTCTACACCCAAAGAGTGATTAGCAAATGGTGGGTGGGGTGTATTATTTTAACTGCGTACACTACAACAACTGTAGCTGAATCAGAAACCTAATGTCCTAAAAAAGAGTGAGGCCCAAGAAGAAAGCAAACAGGGATGACACAGGCAACCCTATAGACACAACTTGGAGGAGTTATTTAAAGGATCTAACAAAGGACAAAATGAACTCAGTCAGGGAAGCTGTGTCAACAGAGATAATAAAAACTAAACACCCCTTCCCACATGTACCACACACTGTCTATTTTAAAGCATGATGGGGGGAGGGGACAGGGAAGCTGTCTTCTCCTCTCTCCCACATAAATCCCTCTGAACTCTGCCAGATTCAGCAGCTTCATGCTGCTGCAGTAATACAAAGGAGCTGCACATGCACTTTCCACTGCTTCAGGGTACTAGTGTTAAGACAGTCAAATTTAGCAAGTGAAGTTCAGAGGGTCTGTCCTCTCTGATCACATGCACAAGCCAAAGAGTCTGTTACTTCTCTACAGATTTCACCAGCTCACACCTGGCCGAGGAATATCCTTCACAGATCTTGCCAAAGATTAGATCCCAGCAAGTATTTTTGCTTGTGTGTTATAATTCACTGTGTAGTTTATAATGCAGATTAATACATAGTTTCTAGTTATAATACACAGGTAAACCCTTAACATGTAAATTTTGAAAGTAACACATTTCGCCATACCCCATTTTTCATTGTTACTCCCCTACAAGTTACAAGCAATTAAATATACTTCATTCAGTGAAGCAAGAACAAAAAATGGTTTTAATCGCCATTTAATTTTTATAAAGTATACTATTTACTTTTTAAATGTCATTTAATTAAAGCAAAAAATACATTTTGAATCTATTAACAAAGTGCAGAAAAAGACTGTCATTTTTCAATCTGCCTTCCTGTCTCCACTATTAATTTATTTGCTTATTATTCATGAAAAACAATACTATTAAGCTACTTTGTATTATGTAGCTTCTATACTGTTCTTTTGTGTTTCACTGCTGGTTAATAACCTGTCAACATGTCTTATTCCATAAAACTTGTAACTGGAAGCCGGTCATTTGTTTTTGACTTTTTGAGAGCTGCAATATTCAGCTTCATTTTCAGGAACACTGAGCCAACACTCAGCTCTATTTTACCGGCAAAAAGGAAAAACACCAGCATGTTCACAAGGTAATTAGTTTTCCTGCTGTGTCTGAAGGGGACAGTCTCAATAATACTAGATATCCCCATGGCATGTTGCTGCATATAATTTGTAAAAAAAAAATCTATTAAGGAAATTCACATCTGGGGTTTTTTTTTTTTTTGTTGTTTTTGGGTTGTTTGGTTTGTTTTTTTTTCTTCTCCCCACTTTTACCTTTTTTGCTGAGAATGTGCTCCGTTCTCTGTTTCAGCTGCATTCAGTCTAGGAACACAAATGGCGCCCAAGCTAGAAGCCATTTCTACAGCAGGAGTAAACTGCCAAGAACACCCTTAGTATCAGTAGATACCAATAATCACTGCTTTGCAAAAGGACACAGCACAAATGCATTTCTGTACTGGGTGTGGCTGGGACAGAGTTAACTTTCTTCACAGCAGGTGGTATGATGCCATATTTTGGATTTCTGGCTAAAACAGTGCTGATAACAAGCCAATGTTTTGGCTGTTGCTGAACAGGCTTGAAGAGCATCAACATTTTCTCTCTCTTCCCACCCCACCCCCCACCTCTGTTCCCCCCAGTGAGTAGGGCTGGAGGTAGGCAAGAGATAAGAGAAGTCAGGAGAGGACACCCTGACCCAAACTGGCCAAAAGGATATCCCACCGCATATAATGCCATGATCAGGAAAAGGAAGCGGAAAGGAAAAGGAAAAGGAAAAGGAAGTGGAGGGGGTATCTGGCTTCCAAGGTGACTATTGTTTGGGGTCTGGCTGGGCATCAGTCTGGCAGTTGAAGGTGGCAAGTGATTTCCTTTGCTTGGGTGTTTTTTTTTCCTCCCCCCCATTTTTCCTTCACCTATTAAACTGTCTTTACATCAATCCATGAGTTTCTTTGCTTTTGTTCTTCCTGTGTTCTCCCCTCATCCCACTGGGGCCACGGCAGGGAAGGAGCAAGCTGCTGTGTGTGTACTTAGCTGTTGGCAGGAGTCAACCCACCGCACTTCCAGAAAAAAGTTTGCTTAACAGTTCATAGTAACATAGTAAGCGGTTACTATAATATTGAAAGCCCAATTTCCTTATAAAGAGTGTCTTATCAGTGAAGTGATATACCTTCTGTAGCTCTAAAAAACTCCAAAAGTCTAAGCATAAATGCTTTCTCTCACAAAACAAAGCACAGAGCCCTTCTGCTAAGAACAAAGAATTGGTAAAGTTCTCCTGTATTGCCCGATCTAGTCCCCTGGTTTCCAGGCATTATATGAAGCGGTAGCGTTCAGAAACTTGCACATTCCATTTTAACAGCAATCTTCTACCTCTGCTACTCTAATTCAATGACTACTCCATAACCTCACTGCTCTAAGTGTGATAACTTTCTTCTAATTTACAGTTAACACAGTAACTGAGAGTTCATTCCCACTTGTTTTTGTCCTTTAGCCTCCTGGTGTTCATGAGCAAATACACAGAAAGCAGTAAGCCTTTGTTTTGCTGGACTGAAGATGTACTCTTATTTCATATGACAAGCTTTCCAATGTCTTATTAGTTCTCTGTTCCAGTCTACTCTCAATCTGTATACACAGTATTGCAAAAATAGCCCCAAAGATTTCACCCCGATGGCAGCATATGTGCTGCAGTGTATTTTGTAATACAAAACGTAAAGCAAAAGGAAATCTAAGTACAATGAAATGGTGCAGCACTACAATCTACAGTGGCACTCTGCAGCTTCCTTTTTAACCTTAACTGCATTGCCTTCAGCACCCACCGACCACACTGTTTTTTCAGTTGTTTAAGCAAAAACAGCATTCAAGAATTTTTGGGTGGCTCCATTCCTGTGGTATTGGTTCACTGCTGCCACTGGAATATACTATAAAAACTGTAGATCCAGGCATATTATCCAGCATTTTAAGAAATTTTTAAAAAGGTAAGAATGGTTGCCCTTTGTCAACAGGGTATGACTTTATTTCTTTGTACTTCAGAAGTATGGTTTAAGAAACAGGTGAATTCTGACTATATACATAAAATACTTGGAACATTCCAACATCACTGGTTCCCAGTCTAGACTTTAGCATCAACAGAACTTCACTGAACACTAAATATTTGAAAGCCATTGGATCAGCATAACTGCACTGGCTGTTCACAATGAACCTTTAACAATGACTGTTTTGTAAGTCCAGAAGATTAGGGACGACGGTTCCAAGTCATAACCACTGCCTCATCCCCGCCAAATAAATTATCAGGGAACAGGTCTAGTAAGCAGTAGTCTTACTTAATCTAATCATACTCATAAATATTTCTCTACAGCAAAAGTAAAATTAGTACCTACTCCAGCAAACTCCCCATCGAGCATTTGAGAGTGAACATAATGAGGACGGTGGCAGAATGCTTCTTACAGGGTAATCAATACAAGTGTTGTTGGTATAACACCAAAGGCACTGTGCAAAAGAAACAAAAATACCAAATTATTGATCTTCAAAAACAGTTTACAATTTAGTGCTCCTCTCCACAGACAGAATTCTTTAGTGCATACAGTACTGTACAGATATATTGGAAGTGCTTTGTAGTATAAAGCCTACAGAAGTCCTGGTACAATTCCTAAGTAAGCCTAAACTGAATTGTGAGTAAGTACATTTTGTACTTTTAGGTAAAGGTAATAAATATTTATACTAGCGTGAAAATATTTGGGAACATATTGAGGTACTCTGTATACTTGAGGATAAAAAGGCTTTGGGTTTAGATTTACTGAAATTAACAAGAAACACAAAACCAGAAAGCAAACTGCTCAGAATTTTAAAACACCTGTTATTTTTGATGAATCAGATACACTTATAATCTCACTTCAGCCCCATATCTGACTATCAACAGAAAGAAAAAAATTAACCCTTACAATTCTACATGAGGTTTTGCTGCAAGGTAATAAAAGATACAGCCTTATCCAATCTGTGTTGCAAAGTACGTTGGATACCTTAATTGTGCACACTTACATATCTGGATTTTTTTAAATTTAAAATTTCTTACATGTATTATAGTTACAATACCAGCACATTTCTGCTTTTCATGTTACCACTAAGCATCATGCTGTATTGGTTTTGGTAGCAGGGGGGCTACAGGAGTGGCTTCTGGGAGAAGCTGCTAGAAGCTTCCACTATGTCCAATAGAACCAATGCCAAACAGCTCCAAGACAGACCCACCACTGGCCAAGGCTGAGCCCATCAGTGACAGCGGCAGCGCCTCTGGGATAACATATTTAAGAAGGGGGAACAGCAACTACAGCTGAAGACAGGAGTGAGAATATGAGTGGAACAACTCTGCAGGCACCAAGGCCAGTGAAGAAGAAGGGGGAGGAGGTGCTCCAGGTGCTGTGGTGAAGACCACACTGAAGCAGGTTGTCCCCCTAGCCCATGGAGGTTAACGGTGGAGCAGATGTCCACTTGCAGCCCATGGAGGAAGCCACACCAGAGCAGGTGGATGCCCGAAGGAGGCTGTGACCTCATGGGAAGCCCGCACTGGAGCAGGCTCCTGGCAGAACCTGTGGACCCATGGAGAGAGGAGCCCACGCTGCAGCAGGTTTGCTGGCAGGACCTGTGACCCCATGGGGGACCCACACTGGAGCAGTTCATAAAGAACTGCAGCCCATGGGAAGGATTCACATTGGAGAAGCTTATGGAGGACTGTGTCCCATGAGAGGGACCCCACGCTGGAGCAGGGGAAGAGTATGAGGAGTCCTGCGCCTGAGGAAGAAGGAGCAGCAGAGATAACATGGGATGAACTGACTGCAACCCCCATTCCCCGTCCCCCTGCGCCACTGGTGGAGAGGAGGTAGAGAAATCGGGAGCAAAGTTAAGCCTGGGAAGAAGGGAGAGCTGGGGGGAAGGTGTTTTAAGACTTGGTTTTACTTCTCATTACCCTACTCTGATTTGATTGGTAATAAATTAAACTAATTCCTCCAAATCGAGTATCTTCCCCATGACAGTAACTGCTGAGTGATCTCTCCCTGTCCTTACCTTGACCCATGAGCCTTTTGTTATATTTTCTCTCCCCTGCCCAGCTGAGGAGGGGGAGTGATAGAGCAGCTTTGGTGGTCACCTGGCATCCTGCCAGAGTCAACACACCACAAAAGCTTAAGTTTTATTTTTCATTTGTTAAAACAGACACTCACTCAAAATTTCTTTACCACACAACAATGAAGAAGTTTTGGATGACAGTAAAAGGAATCCTTAACAGAATGGGGTGTTTTAGGATTCATTCTAGAAAGAGCTTATCCAGGAACAATGCTTTATCTAACAGTGCTATCAAGAACATCTGTCATACATCATCAATTGCACGAAGTCTGTTATCTAGCTTTGAAGTGTTAGGAAACATTAAATACGAAAGTAAACTGTTTGTAGTAGACTCTGCTCTCTTGAAAAAAGTGCAGAAAGAGACAAGAAAAATTTACTCATGTTTTGTAGCTGGTAGACTGTACAAGTCAAACATACCCATAAAGACACATCAACAAAAATAATTAAGGTCACAGAATAATCTTTGCAAAAACACTGCCCTCCTAAGTTTTAATTTTAATCAAGGACGTTAGATAAGAATATGCTTATTTGTTGGATCAATTATTAAATGAGAATTAACAGTTTGAAAATAATGACTAATGGGGGCAGACTAAAAGTCATTGTTAAACTTGTTTGAATGTAATGTTGACCCTATTTTGAGTAGGAGGCTGGACTAGATGACTCATGAGGTCTCTTCTAACCTGAATGACTCTATACTGCTGGTGACAACTAGGAGCATAGAAAGGTTAACTTTACCATTCTGATGGAGACTACTGCATTTAACTATTAAAAACGTGTAGCCCAAAAGGCAATACCTGATACGGCTACTGATCAGTGCAGAGGCTGAAGTAAGGGAAAATATTTCAATTGACTCATTCCCAATGCTAAAAATTTAACTAATTGTGAAAATCAAGTCAGAAAAAAGAAAAAAGCCTAAACAGCCAAGGGTGAAACATTTCCTTAACTTTGATCTTCATCTATATAACTTAAAAATGAAGACTGAAGAGATTTTATTTTATATAGAGGTAAATCATATATCCTTTGCAAAGTATGCTAGGAACAACGTTCACACTCTGACGAATATCACTGATTTTATTTTAGTAGAGTCTCACATGGATAATGAAGTGCAACATCATTAATTCAGTCCACACTCATTTTAAGGACATATTCACAATATTAACAGAGATAAGATAATAACTATGAACACAAAGTGAATGCTTCTTCCTCTATAATCAGATAGAGGAGTGACTATTATCCCCACCCTTCCTTCAATAAAAAAAACTGGGTATATTTATTGATCATGTAATTTCCTATAGCTGCTGTTAGCTCCTTTTTTTTTTTAATGCCTAGCTTGCCTAAAATCCATTTACCACAAGAATTTAGATTCCATACATTTGTTATTAGGGCAAAGATGAGAACAATGAAAATAAATAGTTGAGGGGCAAAGCGTGTTGGTAGACTACTCAGAAGTTAAAAATGAGACTTCGGAAAATTCTCCAAAATTTCCAAATGTAGTTTTACTTTTAACTAGTGTTTGTGTTATATATTTTGTCTTACACACTGTCATATGGAGTTAGAAACATGAAGAAAAAACTCCCTTAAGATGTTAATCAATAAATATTTACATGTTATCTGGTAACAGATAAAGTTCTCAAATTTTAATACACTTGGTAATCTACTAGTCATAGCAATAAATATTTCTTCGAAGTAAATAAATTAGGTTTCGGGATTCAACAGCTCTAATCAAAACACGTGTTGTTTTTTAATGTACCATATTATAAGGAATCCGATGAAATGCAGCGGTGTATCTATAAAATTACCAATCAGAACTTATTGATAAAAACTCAGGAAAATAAGTATTCATCAGCTCTAAAGACCAACCCAATTATAATGATGATAAACAAAGTTTGAGCATTTTGAATTATAATTCTATTTAACTGAACTAAATTACTACATTTTAAGGTTTGTTTGGCATTGCTTTTATCTAGTCACCAAATGTTTCATTTTCATCTGCTGCTGCTATCTGTATTATCACCAGTACGAAGAGCTGATTTTTTTTTTCTACTGAAGCAATTAAACAAAGCAATTTCAGCAATCCTTTGCTTTTGTATTGCTCACAAAAAAGCTATTGGCTTTGTTCTGTAGCCTTTCTTTTTTTTTTTAATGTACGTGCAAATTGTCTGAATCAAGTCTAAACTCCTTTCTTCAAGGTTAACACTGATGCTACTAAAGCAGTTGCCCTGAATCATCCATCATTCTGTCACCAAAACAAGACTGGACACTGTCATTGGTTTGGCAGATTCTGAAAATAACGTATCTATAACTCTTTTAGTGTCTTTAGTACACAAACGCAGCTAAAGGATTTCTCTCACAAGATGAACACATAGCTCTCAGGTTAATAAAAGCTGTGCTTCTGTATCTGCAGCAGCGCTTATTCGAAGCAACAGTCACACCAGTGGTAGCGCTGAACATTTAATCTTTAATGACCTATATTTTCCATTTCCTACTTTTACTGTTGAAGATGAAGAGTTCTTTACACAATGCCATGCTTATGATGACAAATATACAGGTCTGACAACACACAATAACCACATCAATACAAGGCAATTAGTATTTTTTCATTAAAAAGCCAAAAAATGCATAAGGCAAGCACAAAACAAGTTAGGTTAGATATTTCTCAATTTCCCTTACTGAAGAAGTTTTGCCATAACTTACGTAACTTGAAGACTAATGAAATTTTTCTTCTCAATGACAGCTGAAGCTAGAATTCAAAACAGGCTCTCACTTTAAATATGGGAGTTTCTTCTGCTCCACAGGGACAGACACCTTTTGTATATTTATCACAACCCCTGCTGTGGAGCTAAAAAGGCTTTCAGCAAAGGACGGAAACAAATTCTATTGTTTTCAATGTATGCCTTACTGCAATCTCACGGGAAATCTAAACACTTTGCTACCAGAATGGAGATGTAGCCTGGCAGTCTACTGCACTTACAGTCTGATGTAGCTGGTGGAGAGGCCAACATGCCTGAACATCTACAAAGCACTGATCCAATCCGCCTCAGTTAAATGCATTGCTTGGGGCATCTCCAGAGAAAGGCATTTCTAGTTTATTTACATTAATTTCCCAGTTCTCCTATTCAGCATGTAAGAAATGCAAGGCATTTTAGCTACATAAGGTTCAGTTTACCTAGCTGGTGTATAAGAAGGAAATTTAACGAAGTGCTGCTTGCAAACTGAGGACAAGTCTAAACCAGCAGCAACATCAACTCACTCAGCTATGCTGTGAAAGCACTGAGCACACACAAACTGGAAGCCTGGATTCTATGCTGTCCATCCTTTCCAGACAAAGCAGAGAAATACCCTGAGCGACCAAACCATGGAGCAACACTGGAAAAGTGAAAGGACACTGGCATCGAGTGTGACAGAGGGGAAGCAGCACATCAGTTCACTCTACCATTTAAATAAGAACAGTGACTTCCTCTTATTAAAGGTAGTTTGACTAGATTCACCCTTAAAGACAAAACAAAACCGCCAAACAGCCAAAGCAACCCCAACAAATCCGACTTCATATTAAATGAAACAAGAAAACCCCAAAACCCCAACCACCAAATTCTCAGTCAAAAAGGATGTTAAAAATCTTACCGAAACATTTGTTAGACATTCTTCACAGGACCTCTGGGAAAACTCTGAACATGCTAGAAAAAAACAAAACAGACACAGATGATACTTATTTTTCCTCAGTAAGGTCAAGCACTTAACACAATATTTAGCTTCTTTTTTTTTTGCTTCTGGATACAAGCAATAGTTTTGACTGAAGCAATGAAAGCACAATATTTCTGTTCCAGGAGAACTGCAGCAAACAGAGATACAAAGCATTTAAGTTTGACCCCTGACCTAGTTAGGGAAACACTTTAAGCTTACTCACAACTTCAATCTGCTTTCTCCAAAGACAACACGGGAGAAAAAACCCAAGAGCCTCCCTGTATCTCTGCTGAAGTTCTCAGACTTTTACACTTCAGTTTAGAGAACATTCCAAGTTTTACAGCTTTGGAAGCCTAACAAAGGCTGACCCTCACCTAGGGTTGGTCCCCCTTCCACAGATACCAACCCTTTCTGGGGGAAAAAAAGTTTGTTGTTGGTTTTTGGGGTTTTTTTGTTTTGGTTGTTTTTTTGTGGTTTTTTTTTTTTTTTTTTTTAAATAAAGCTCTCCAAATATCATGATTTTAAATAACAATTTAAAAATATTTCCAAACATAGGACACAAAGTTATTTTGTAAGAGGTCAACAAGAACTCCAAGAGAAGTTTGAATATTCAAGTGACATGGAAGGAATCAATTCATATTTTCTTTGGATTTTAAAAAACATCTTCTATCCTAAAAAGAAAATATTTACTGGTGTTCACATTCCCGGAGGATTCCAGCCAAAGGTTATGACTTTCATTTAGAAGTCCTGCATGCTTATCATCGTAAGACTGGTCTGTTTTATCCACAACATAGACATAATCTGCTCCCCACAGGACCACGAACATGCCACAGCCTTGACCTAGATGAACTACTTGACAGATGAGGGAGAGTTTCTTCTCCTGGTTTGAACCTGGATTTTCTCACAATTATTGTAGTTCCTATGATAATTTTTAATATTATTTAATGAAGCTAACTTTTGATGCCCTTAATAACATGCTTTAACTTAGCCCTGAATTGGTCAGGCAGCTGGACTAGATGGTCATTGCAGGTCCCTTCCAACTGAAATAGTCTATTCTATTCTAAATTATTTCCACATATATCATTAGGAGTGGAAAATATCTCCAAATCAGGAATCCAATTCTACTTTTCAGGAATAACTGCATTAGTCATAAGCAGTTACCTATCTGAGCTAAATTCTTGGCATGTTTGGGGATAATTACATATTTCAATATTTTCTTTTCATAATTCAATATTATATCTTTCTGGTACTAATTCTTAACACTAAATGCATTTTATGTACCAGTTTATTTAGCTTTAATTAATACACCTGTTTAGAAAAAACATGTACTAGTTTATCCAGTACCAATTAACATTGGTACTGGTACCAATTAACTGAGAAACAGCCTACACATTAAGGCCCATACACCAATTCAGAGAAAAAACATGAAAAGCAGATTCAGAAATAGTTCTCAGTTTAAAGTCAAATAGGATTATTCCACATGGAGTACCACCATGCTTATTATAAAAATACTTCATTACATTTTCAATTTAAGATTTAAAACACCTAAACAAACCAGCTTTCTGAACACGAATGAGCGAAGTACGGTTGGAAGCATGTAAGTACAACAAGGACTTCTAAGAACGCGGTTTAGATTACGTGTTCAGTAACTGAATCGTCTACAGCAAAATGAAGAAACATAACGTTCCTTAGATTCTTATCAAAGGAGGTAATCTCACAAGCTTTTCATGCTGTGTATCTTCTTTAACTGCCTTCCTACTGACATACTATAGCAGATAACCTATAGTAGCATATAACCAAAAGACCGGGGTTTAAATAATAAAAAAAATTAGACTTCTATTATTTGTTTATTCCAAAGAACAGCAAAGAAGAATCTTAATTAAAAATACGTCAAAATATATCATCACAACATACATCTCAAATATCAAAACATCTTTATATACTGCTGTTAGGAAATGTAACATTACCATGAGTGATTAAAACCAATTTTTTTTCCATTCTGCTTTATATATTTCTCTGGGTCACGTAACTTAAAAAGATGAATAACCTTCCCAACAGTTACTTCCACAAGAGCAGAGGACAAAACAAAATACCTCTCAAACTGAAGAAGAAGAAAAACCCAACTAACAACCCCTTCAATCCACCTTGATAAAGCATTATCTGTACCAGCACGTAAAACAAAAACAATTTTGAGGGTTTTTTTATTCAAACAGATATCAAGTTGATAGTCTCCTTCTAATATGTCAAGGGACTACTGCATGATCTTTATCAGGGGAAAAAAGCGTAAGCCATAGCACCACTACCAACAATAATTCACACTGTATTTTAAGCAGTATTTATCAAGCAGTATTTATCCTTCTATACTGGCATATAACATAAGCATTAATCAGCTAACATGTAATAAAACAAGAAAACATTTTTACATACCAAGCCTGGTTTACCAAGCAGTGGAATCATTACTTTGATAAGCAGTGTAATTTTTACTAGAAGAGTTTAGTGTAACACCTTGTATAGAGTGACCTGTAGCTGTATGAAGATTATATTCTCACTAGATAAGAAAAAAAACTATCACTGTTCATGCACTTTTTATTTTTTTAGGACTAGAATTCTGCCCACACATACAGGAACTGTACTATGGTTAATTATACACAAGTTATCTGTATGACCTCACTTTCTAGGAGACATACCCATGGGCCAGGGTAACTGCACAAATACAGAACAGAGGCTGTTCCTCCACGAAGTACAGGTAAAACAAAATAGCACTGACAATAAAACTCTTGTTTAAAAAGAGCTTTCCCCCCTCTCCAGTATGTATTTGTGCATGAAGGTAGCATATGCAGAGTTTTTTTTTTTTTTTTAGGAGGACAGGGCTCTATACAAGCATACACTGAGGCCTGCCATACAACCCTAAGATCAGTGACTTTTTTTTTTTTTGGGGGGGGGGGGGCGGGACACCCCACACAACACAGGACACAACATCTATTCCACTGAAAAAATACAGTGTGACTGCTCAGGCAGTAAGAAACCTTTCAACACCTACACTAAGCTTATTCATAGCCAGTTTATTTTAATGTGTTCTCTGCCCCCATTCTCAGGACAATACTGTTCTTCAACTTAAACAGTTGTTCCCTCCTACTGTTATAAGAGTACTTTCACCAAGTACTCTTATTCCCCCTCAACCCTCCTTCTGCTCCAGCAATTAAAGCCACACTTTCCGAGGTATTTTCTCAAACATGGAAAAATATAATCTTTGTAGCCCTGGTTTGTGCCAGTCCAACTCTGTTGCACGCAGGTGCTGAACTTGCAGAGTAATTAAACAGGATGGCACACAAGGTCCCACACTCCTGCAGAACTACCATAAAACTACCATCTCTCTCTTCATGAGAGCATCACTTCAGTAACTGAGATGCATCGGACAGTCAACAAGTCTACCTCCCTACTTTTTTCCAACTATTCCAATTTAAGATTAAAATTATAATGCTAGTCATATGGCATAACAATCCATTCTTTATTTTTCACTTTAGTCTTTTTTCTAATATTCATTCCTTAAGGGTCACCCACATCTTTCTGTATAATATCATGATCCTTCTCCATATCAACAACAAACTTTGTGTCATGAGCAAATTCCTAAACTCACACAACAATAGTATGTGAAAAGTTCTTGCTAAGGGAATCCATAAACAACTCCACTACCAATGCTGCCCAATTTTTGGCTCCAACCAAACCCTCTGGTTTCACCTATGTTTCACAGGCCTAGAAAGACAACAAGTAACTTGCAGTTATTAACAGGTCTCCCTTTCGTTCTTTCCTCTGAGGAACTCTGCCTGTTCCCTTTCTCTTCTGCCTCAAGTTAGTTGTCTCACAAAGTTGGATACTTCCTTCCCAAGTAGAAACCCTTCCATAAAAGACAGGAAACACCTCAAACTGGACTCTAAGAAACGCGTGCCAACATCCCCTTGAGATACCCTGATTTACTGCAAGCTAACCTATCGTGTACCGCTCTGGTCACATCCACTAACGGCAACCAAATCTGAGGACGCGCTTCACCAGCTGCCTTCCAGAAGCAGCTATGAGCTAAACGGTTCCACCAGAACAAACAGGATGGCAAGAGCATCTCCCCATCGTCACTCAGGGCAGGGCAGGGCAGGGCAGACCTCGGCGACCGCCGCCTCCCGCGGCAGCGCGCCCGGCAGCCCCGCGGCCCCACCAGCCGGCCCGCAGCGCAAGCCCCGCCGCCGCGGCCCCTTCCTTCGGCCGGTCGCCTGGAGCCGGCCGCCGGGGACCGCCACACGGCGCCAGCCGCTCCGCGGCGGGGACGAGGACTACGGCAAACGCCGCCGGGCTCCCCCGGCGCTCCGGACGGCGCTCCCGCAGGCGCCGGGGCGAGCCGTCGTCCCTCCCGCCGCCCCCCGCAGAGGCAGGCCCGGCGGACGCCCCGCCGCCCGCGCCCACGGGCGGGCCCCGCCGCGGGGAGGACGGGAACGGCCCCGCGCCGCGCCGCGCCGCGGCTCCCCGCCCCTCCTTACCCCGCGGCGGCGGCGGCGGCGGAGCCGTGGCGGTGGGCTGCGCCAGCCCCGTCCCGGCGCGGCCCCACACCAGCGCCAAGCCCTGCAGCCACAGCGGCCACCGCGGCAGCGCCTCCATGGCCGGGCCGCGCTCCCTCCGGGCACGACCGCGCGCAGGCGCCAACGGCCCCGCGGGGGGCGGGGCTGGGGGCGGGGCCGGGAAGGCGAGGGGCGGGTGGTTCTGTCACCTGCGGGCGCCGTTCTGCGGGGCAGCGGGGCTTTTTCCCCTCCGTCAAGGCTTGTCGGTGTCTTTATTTGACCCTCTTTTTTCCTTCCCTTGCTGCGTGGACGCTTCTGGTCCCCCTGAGGGCAGGGAGGTGGCGAGGAGCCCTTGCCCCGTCTCCCGCTTGCTGGTGAGGGCGGCCAGCGGGCTGCCAGAGCCAGCAGAGCCAACAAAGGTACCCCCAAGTCAGGGCTGGCCAGAGAAGGGAGTAAAGAGATGGAGACAAATGTGAAGATTTACCATGACCTTCCCATAGGCCGCACCTCGAATACTGTGTTCAGTTTTGGGCCCCTCACTACAAGAAGGACATTGAGGTGCTGGAGCGTGTCCAGAGAAGGGCAACGAAGCTGGTGAAGGGTCTGGAGAACAAGTCTTCTGAGGAGCAGCTGAGGGAACTGGGGTTGTTTAGCCTGGAGAAGAGGGGGCTGAGGGGAGACCTTATCACTCTCTACAACTACCTGAAAGGAGGCTGTAGTGAGGTGGGTGTTGGTCTCTTCTCCCAAGTTACTAGTGGTAGGACGAGAGGAAATGGCCTCAAGCTGCATCAGGGGAGGTTTAGACTGGATGTTAGGAAAAATGTCTTCACTGAAAGAGTGGCCAGGTACTGGAACAGGCTGCCCAGAGAGGTGGTGGAGTCACCATCCCTGGAGGAGTTCAAAAAACGTGTAGACGTGGCACTTCAGGACATGGTTTAGGAGGCACGGTGGACTTGGGTTGACAGTTGGACTTGATGATCCTAGAGGTCTTTTCCAACCTTAATGATTCTATGATTTTAAAAGATTAATGAGTTGTTGGTTTTCCACGGTAACCCACCTCATAAGGCCTTACAGAAGCATGTAGCGCTTTTTGAAGCACCCAGGGGTATATCAAACGCCCAGACAGGGCTGCAAGATACAACACAGGAATGAAGGAAACAGACCCCAAACCCTCTGAGATGGCAGGTTAGGGACACATAGGAAACTGTGGGCATCTCAGTGGCTCTAGGCAACTGTGGTTACACACCGAATCGAGTCCTTAGCAGCCAATGAAGTGAGATACCTTGCCATGCTTTGACAGCCAACCTTGCTTTAATTAAATGATCCTATAGCTGAGCTTTGTTAGCTTCTCTGTGATCGTGCTCAGGAATGGGAAGTTTGATGTTGGGCAATCAATAGCCAAAGTACTGGTGTAGGTGTTTCTAGTGCCGAACAACTCTGCTTCCAATAGGAAGCACACGCTCCCTCCAGGTATGGCACTCTTTCAGTCAGCAGTGACTCCAGTTGCTTGTTACCTTCCTTCTTCAACACAGCAGCATTTAGACCACTTTTATTAGTCTCGTGTAATGATACCACTGTTATTATTGAAAGTATTGCAGTTGGTTTGCGGGCATAGGGAGAGCAGCTCTTTGCTGTTTGAGATGCTTTTGCAAATGCACTTGAGCCTTAACAAGGGATAAGATGAATGTTCTTCATAGTGCTTGACCTTGCCATCCTATCTGACTTTAGACACCTGATTCACCGTACTGCAGAGATTAATCTCCCTAAAATCCCGGACAGTAAGAGATGAATAGCTCCAGGAAACAGTTCAGAGGAAATTAGCATAACTGCTAGTAGCTCCGGTGACTTAGGCCAGCACATAAAATTAAAGGGAACAAACCTGAGCCTTGTTGCTTGGTTCTAAGGCTGTTGGCCTTCAAGGCTGACAGAGTGCTATACTGCACCGTGATGGCTTTGTGAGAGATTTGGCAGTTTCAGCAAGGGCTGATTGGAAGGTGCCCTTACCTTAAATGAAGCTTCAATCTGTGCATTAAAAAGTTATTTACATTTCATTTTGCCTATGTCATCTTTGGATTTTTGCCAGCAGCACTACAGTCCCTGCCTCTCAGTTTTCAGGGAGTATTAGAAAAATAAAGTCAAAGTGTGGGTGTATGGGCCATATGGAAACCAAGATGTTTTTACCTGAGCTTAATTTAGTACAATACTGACTCATGACTTCAGCCTTCTTTAGCTGGCTGAATCACAGAATCATAGAAAGGTTTGGGTTGGAAGGGACCTTTAAAGGTCACCTAGTCCAACCCCCCTGCAATGAGCAGGGACATCTGAAGACCAGGTTTTGCCACATCTTCAAGTCTACAAATCTTTATGCTCTGAAACACTTCTTTTTTTTTTCTTGTTTCCATATGCTTGAGTCGCTTGGAACGTGCTCTTGGAATAGCAGAGACACACAGATGAGTGACAAAGACCAGCAAAGATAAGGAACTGTTTACATAGATAGTAATAATTCAGTAGACTATAGCTATGGAGGCATACAACAGAGATGAATAAAGTCATGAGCAGCACAGAAAAAGTGAGCACAGAATGACTGTCTTTTGTAATACAAGACCTAGAGGGCATTGAACACAATTATCAAGTAGAAGATTGAAAACAAAAGTACTCAGAAGAAAATAAAATGCTTAAAGTATAGCTAGGTTGTGAAACTCCCTGTCCTTGGATATTAAGGACACTACAGGTTTAGATTAGTCCAAAAAGATTTTTTCCCATGAATCTGTCTGTTAACAGTTCTTAAATACCAATGTATCACCTCTGGTTCAGAAAGTCCCTGAACCACACTGCCAGAAGCTGTGTGCAATTGCCAAGGAAGATGCATTATATGATTGCTTTATTCTGACATTCTTCCTTAGGCATCTGTTGTTGACTGCCATTTTAGGCAAGATACTGAGCTGGAAGTGTCCTTGAAATGACTTTATATAGCTGTTCTCATTAATTTTCTTTTTCTCAAAAGCTTATGTGGTATTCCACATGATTTTGATTAAATACCATATGATTTTGATTAAATGTATTGAATTATGTTTGAGGCAGAGGGGAAGTCCTCTGACTAAATTTTTATATCTTAGTTTGGATGGTTTTATGTATTCTGTGAAGAATGACTTCTCATAAAATAGCTCAAATTTGAATCCAGAATTTGTGCTTTTTCCTTTTCTCCTTGCTTCTAGCGTCGTTATTCTAAAGGAAGTAACTCTTTGCTGGAGCAAAGTGTTATGGGAGAGGGGGGAAAAAGAGAATTTGCTGAGAGCTCTTCAGAAGTATGGTTACATCCATCTTCTCTGATCTAGCTTTGTTATTCCTTTGGGGGACAAAAACATTAATATAATTTATGAACAGCTACGGTAATTCTCTCACAATAGCTATACCTACAGTAATGAATAACTTTTTTTCTTGATTAGGTAACCACTCCCTCAGCAGACATAAATTCCCAGGAAATGGAGTTTAGAAGACATGAAAAAACGATCTACCAAGAAACTGGGTTTGGATCAAGCAGTATGTATTAAGTTTACAAACAAAAATAAAATCAGATTTCGCTTTTTTCTATCATAATTCTGTATTCATTTCAAATGATAACAAGGATTTTTTTTTTTTTTTTTTTTGCCAGCTCTGTAGATTCTGCCTGGGGTTTTGAACAATGTTTCTACTCATCTGTTTTCAGCAGCAGCTCTGTCCAGAGTCCCTTTTCCTCATCCCTGCTCCAGCTCCTCCCTTGTGATAGAACAGCTGAACTGGGTAGCTGAACAAAGAATGGATTTGGCTGACAGAGTCTTGTCTTCTTTTTTTAGCTGGTTTATTTTTCATTATTACCTAATTGTGCTAACAATCTCAAAGGTGATATATGAGTTACAAAGTCTGTGTGTGTTCAGTCGATTCCCTTAATGACAGTATTACTTCATCACCATGAATGAGTTTACCGAGCTTGCCTGATTACAGTATCTGTAAATAATTCAGCTGATAAGTCACGTAAATGATTATAATGTCACTTTTTTTTTCTTTGCTGTGTTGGACTTATGGGCATGGGCCCTGGTAAAAGGCATTTTACCCCAGCAATACATTGTTCAAAAAGGCTGGTTTAGTTTGTGGCTGGCTGGAGCATGAATGTATCTTCAGGTTGCCATTTGATGTGTGCTTAGATCAGTGTTCCCACAAAAAGCAGTCTGTGCTTCTATCTCCATGAATGCTTGTTCTTGCATCCAACAAACACTGTGGTATATGAACAAAAACATTTCTGCAGTCCTATAGTGAACTGATGCAGTTCAAAGTTTGTTTTTCAGCTAGATCAGTGATACCCTGTCTGGGTCACCGAGCAGGGGACCAAATTCTTGTGCTGGCACAGCAGAAGAGGAATTGTGAGGACATGACTAATATCCCAGGGATGAAGGAGGACCTCTTTTTTTTTTTTTTTTTTTTTTCTCAGTTGCAGGACCAGCTTAAATGCATGTTGGCTTTATAGTAAGGCTTTGTTGAAGTCGTGCAAGAGGGTGCATGTGAGGTTTAGTACTTTGTTAAAGCAGGGTACTGTGATTAAACACCTACAGGGAGCAGATCTGCTGAATAAGAATGTGCACCTTTATGTAGTCATCCTTAAGACTGTATTCAGATTTTAACAAATTGGCTCTTACAACTATCATCTTCTTAAAATTCAATGTATAAATAATGCCATTTTATAGAGGAAAAGGTGCAGCCACGAGTTCAGGCTATTCCTCAAGGTCAGATAAAGAAAATCAGAACTTCCAGGTCAATATCCACCTTCTGTCTTACAATAACCACCCTTCCATAAATAATCTTTACTGAATCAGAACTCCTAGAGATCCCAATAATTAGAAGTGCTAAGTATCATAAATGGATTAGCTCCAGTCCTGCAAATAGACAGACAGCAAATATTTGCAGGGATTAGAACAATGCAGTATAGAGGGGAAGTGATATACTTTATTCAAGGTTTTGCAATTTTGCTACAAATACAATGGCCCAATTTCATCTTTCAGGCAAACCCTGGGATTAAACCAGAGACTAAATTGGCTGTTAAATGGTCTTAATAAATTCAGGCATGATCAGCTGAATACTACTGGGACAGTTAAACTAAGTCAGTCTTCTCAACTGATGTGGGCCCTTGCTGTCATGGAAATCAGATTTGCACCCACGATGATTTTTGGTTTGCAAAGAGAGAGCCTAGGGGAATATACGGGATTGGTTCAGTATCTCTGCTAAGGGTGGTGGTAAGCAGCAGCCGATTTTTTTTGGTTTTCATTGCACAATGCTCAGGTGACCACACACTTAATATTTAGGGGTTAAACATACTGTTTAAAGAGTATCTACATAATTACTCAATTATCTTGTCGCTATTCTGAGAAATAAGAATGTTAGTCTCATCAGAAAAGGCATATAGTGAAAATTTTTGCCTTCTGACTCTCACCACTTGTGTTACACGTGAGGGTTTTTTTTTTTTAAAGGAATAGTTGTGAATAGCACTGCTATGTGCACTTTTGCGGAATCGTTAATAGTACTGAATCACAGTCTAATTGAATTATAGTCTATTGTTAGATTTATTGTAATACTACTGTGACCAAAATGACAAGCCAAAGTGCTTCAAAACTTGTATTTCAGTAAAATGTGGCAACGCATAAACAGCTGCTAACATTTAGTCCTCTCTAATATTTGAAACAAGGGAGAGCAATGAATGTTCTAATATAACATGTTCTGAACCGACCACTTCTAGCAGGGCTAACTAATTTATTTTGAAAACAATTGGACTTATCTAGACAAAGACTAATTGTTAGGTGCAGCATTTCTTGGATGGAAGGGCTGATTTGTTTTTTGACTGAGCAGTGTTACATAAAAAATGGACAGAGTATTTGTTTAAGAAAAATAATGATTGGGACCTTGGCATAGGGTGTTGTTCAGACCTCCCAAACAGGCCCGCTGGTTGCAGCCCGGGTAGTGACCTGAGTTGCTGGATCAGACGAGACTCCCCTAGCTGTTTCTCCGCTCAGTTCTCACATCCCAGCCGGCCCCGATCTTGCACGACTACTTCAGCACATGCATTATCCATTGGTATAGATTATTTTGAACTAAAACATCTTACCATATTAACTCTGCACAAAAAGGGGGTCCTGTGAGACCATTTCTGCACCTACAGGAACGGTTTCTCCAGACTCTTTACAAGCATCTTATCTGCGTGCAGTCTGGTCAGTTCTGCAGCAGGAACCACCAGGAGTCTCTGGAAGGGCCGGATCCTCTACCCGGGATGTGAAATGGCACATTTAGGTGTAGAACCTTGTCTTGGCAGAGCAGGAGCTGCCTGGGAGGAATCCTCAGGACTGTCTGAAATCCCCACCTGAAGATGTCCTGCAAGAATTAGGCAAATCCTTTGTTGTGGAGGTGGTGAGGGGCTGGGTGTGTCACCTTCTCTTTGCTCAGTTGAGTGTCTCTTCTGTGCAGGGACGAGCTGAGGCGTTCCTGGACCACCCGGGGGGTTAATGAGTTTGGTGCACTGAGTGTGCACACAGGGACGTCCCTAAGACTCTGCTACACCACAATTATAACTAAAGGACAACTTGACTTTCATCCACATGTCTCATAAAACTTAAATTCCACAGCTCTTGCCACAGCACCTCTGTAATTGAAAACTGTGCTGAACAGCATTCATCCAGCTGTGAAATGAGATAGGCAGCTCATGATTTCCTGTGGGTTGCCTTCTGTCTTGTGGTTTAACCGGGCACAGGCTTTCCTTGGGAACATGGCTATAATGCCACACGGATCACACTGTTCTGTTTTCGGCTGTTTAAAATTGCTATTGGTCTCTAGAGAAATCTGTTTCCAAGATTCTGCTTTTTTCTCCCGGAATGAATTAACGTAACAAGACTTAATTGCGTGTTTTGTCTTTATCATTGGCTTTGCTTTATTAAATCTCAGTCATAGCTGGGGCAAGAGGGACACTGTAGAGCTACAGTCAGTTGGGGTAGGGTAAACAGGAGAGTCACAAAATGGAACAGCTCAACAAAAGAAGGGTCCTGTTGCATTCCAGCAATGAATAACTCCACTTGATTTAAGCTATTGGCTTAACAAACTGTCAGAAAATACCCCTTGGCTGTTATTTCCCAGGCCGCCTCTAACTTCTGAAAGACTTCTTTTGTTAAAAGTGATAAATATCAGCTAACCATTTAATGCCAAAGTAGGGGAGAAGTATTTACCCACACAGCTGCTCTTATTTAGTCCATTTTCTAAACTGTGAGGGGACCAGATTTTCTCTTGGCATTTCTCAATCTATATCATATGAGTTAACATACTGTTTCAGTTGGACACTGGATCTTTTTCTTGATACTGTGCATTTCCTGGCTTGTCAGCACTGCAGCTTTTCTTCCCCCTGCTGCAGACTCAGATTTGGTTCAGAATGCTGTATAGCTTTGAAAAGACTGTAGTACCGATATCTCACATCTCTCTGTTCTGATTATTTCCACTATGAAGTGCTAATATAATTTGCTCCTTGAATCAGCTGAAGTAATTCAAGAATCCGAATACCAAAACATCTTGCTGTAGCTTTGATCTATCTTCCCCTCTCCGTCACCTTAATTGAGAAGAAATTGTGTCTGTATCTAGTTATTTTCCAGGAGTTTTGTGCAATACCAGTTCTACACCATTGCAGAAAAGGAGTCCTTTCTATTCTTCTTTCATATGCAATATAAAATTCCCATATTTAAAAACAGGAATGTATCATTCCTGCACACATCCCAGAATTACTTAACCTGGAATCTCGACTGTAGCAAAATTATTTATATCTTGCTGCTTTGAAGAAGTTAAGGTACAGAGAAGTTGGTGTTGGTTACCATGTTACTAAGCGTCACAAGATAGACTCACCTGTATTATCGAAAGCAGAGAACTACTGTTTCAGAAAGCAGTGGCATTACAAGTGTTCCAGAGGACACAGCATCCCGCCCAAATCTCCTTGCTTGCGGTATGGATCTGTGACATCGAGAATTCGGGAGTTTACAAATGTCTGCCTTTACACACCAGACATTTTCAAAACAACTCTGATCAAATCCTTGTTTTGATTTACAGACGACTTCTTTCTAAACAGCGGGTGACAGATTTGTTTACTGCTGGATCATATACCAAATGGGGTTTTTCAATTCAAACCCTGATGTCCAAATTTCTGCTGTTTTCCTCCATTCCTGTGCCAACGGAAAAGGAAGTTCTGCCTTCTCTACATTCTCCCTTCTTATGTTCAGTCACAATTATGCACTTATCCAGCAAGAGACACAAAACATATGGTGGTTGGACAGAGACAATATTTTCAGGAAATATAATAATCACTTTAAGCCATATAGGAAAGCTTAAGAGCTCAAGAAAACAAATTGATAGCTTTCAGCTATTAGGAACTTGTGTTTATTCCTGTTAGGAGAAAGATGTGACAGAAGCTTCTACAGACCCTCCTGCCATCTCTGGTGCCCTGCAAAAAAAAAAAAAGGTGTCACCTGAGACATTATCTTGTAAAAGATGCCTGCTGGAGGGCTGCTGTGCAAATCTGGACCCAGAGGACTGACTTGCCCGGGCTAGGAAAGCAGGGAGAAGAGCCTGGAATTCTTTAGGGAATGGGGCTGCCCAGGAAACAAAGACAGCTATGATGCATAGAAAGAAGAAAAAGACAATATTCTAGGATCAGAAACTGTCAAAGGCGACCTTTCTTCTCAAGCAATGGTAATTTACTTAGCTGACTTGAGAGTCAAACTCAAAAGCTGCAGGGTTCTTCATACTTCAGCACGCACACACAAGCAGCTCAGAGGCATATTTCGTCAAATTATGTTGTTTTCGTGTCATCTATCTAATAAGACATTTTTGAGTCATTTTCCTGTGTTTTCAACCAACAAGTCTCTGTTATGTGTTTGAATCTTACCACGAGTAGTGAAATCTAGTCCAAGCGAATTCTGTTCTGCCCAGTGCAAGGTCTCCTACAGGAGCTCTAAGCAGATTAGTGCTGAGAGCCTGAGAGGATTACAGCTCTCAGATGACTTCTCGAGCGAGGCATACAGGCATCAGCTGCTAAGATTAGTGGTTCTCAAGGTTCTTATAACTCCTTGGCTAATTAAGGTGCAGTCACACAGCGTTTGAAAGTGTACATGCAAAACTAACTGGAACTGATGTACCATAACGAAGGATGAACTCTGTCACTCAGCGGCAGCTGGCAAAAAACTGCAGAAAGCCCCAGCTGGTACCTCGGTATTTGCTAAGGCGCAGTGCCAGAAACCTCATGTGTTGTGGCTGCCTAAGTGCCACCAGGCTTGCAGAGCCAGCTCTTTCCCAGTCCTTAGGCTGACCCTCCCAATCACCTGCAAGAGAAATGTCCTCACCTCTGCAGCTACGGAGGCCAACAGCATTTGGTCAGGGCTGCAGATGGCAGGTCACATCTGAAGGTGCCTGCCCCACAAGCCTAAGAAAGAACAGACGGGTGAATGTTTTTGTTTGATGACTGGGCTTGTATTCTTAAGGCCTTCTCTAGGAGATGGATAATTGAATCAAGCAGAATAAGCAGCCACAGAAGGCAGCCAAATTTGTGCAGTCTGATTTATCTGCAGCTGTACTCTAAAAAAAAAAAAAAATGCCCTCCCACCGAGCCTATTTTCTGAGACCATAATTCCTTGTCAGCTGCTTCCTGAGGTGAAACTTTTGCCAGGAAATTCAACCTGTTTATAGAACACCTTAGCACAGGAGAAAGAACCTGAGCATTTTATTGCTGGCGACTTGATTAAAGAGTCAAAACAGTGCAATAATAGTCATCCATGATGCTGAGTCTTCAAACAGAGGTAATACTAAACCATTCGGATCTAACCTATAAGCTAATGCAAATATCTTAATATTTGGCACTATTCATCTATTAAAAAATTAGCTCTTTTCCTTACTAACATCATTATCAGTTGAGATTTCTTAAGAGATACATAGTTTAAAGCTGTGTAATCTTCAAGTTCAGTAAAAAAGTCAACTCTCTCTTATGCTTCATTACTTTTTTCCTTGCCGTACCTTCTTTTTCTAAGTGAATTGGGATGAAATGAAAGAAAAGGGAACAAAGTTTGAAATGTTTTGAAACATGATCTTTTTGCTTTGCTAATAAACGTTCAATGTTTTGCTCAAAATACAGCATTTTTCAACAACTTCTACAATTAATAAACGCAACCCACCTTAAAAAAATTTCAAATTAACACAGTCTTTCTTATGTAAGTTGCTCATTAAGTGAGAAAACAAAGGTCTCAAAGTAATGCTTCGTGAAGAATCAACCTAAGGCTGCCATCTTGCCCTTCCACTCACATATTCCCGCTGCCTCTTTTGCGTTGGCAGCAGAGCTTGTGACCAGGAGGCAGGCCAGATTAGCTGCCCAGGAGGCGGAAAACTAAATAAGCAGAGAAGAAGATAAATAGCAAAAGGAGCAGGAAGATGGCATTTCATCTTCTGGTAGCAGACAATATTTACATATGCTTAAGCCCATCAAAAAATGACATGCTGAAGCCTTTTGAACGGTAGGTCAGAAAGCATCTGCAATAGGTTAAGGTACATCCAGGACCTGTTTTAGGAAACACTTATTTTTGACATAACTGCTAGTATTTATTAAATTCCAATGTGAATTTGAAATGATCTTACATATTTGTTTATGAGCATGTTGTGGCTTTGGGAAGAAAACTGGTGCAGTATCGGTGGTTACAGAGCCTCTAACCGGTGGGAGCACTGAATACGGGGTAATGAGACTGCAGAGAGGCTGGGGAGTGCCAGGCTTTGGTGCTAAAATGCCCCCCTTGGCAGCGGCGGCTGCACAGCAGCTTCTGGCGTGGCACATAGCTAGGAAGCGGTGCTCAGCACGTGGGTCAGTAGCTGTGGTTCCCAGGGACACAAACTGCTTGGGCAGTACTCACGCGCTGCGTTTTCAAAGTTTGCTTATCTTATTCTGGGATTCTTTGGTGCTGAGTGAAGCTTATTCAAATACTTCAAGCTTAATTACATATTTTTCTCTTTGTCAGAACAGAAACTAGGACAGCAACCCTGCTCTTGAAGTCCAGCTTTCTGGTCTCTCTCCTCAAAACAGCCTTAACCACTCATATCCTCCAGCTCACCACAATTTCTGCTGCCCCGTGCAGCCTTTCCATCTCCTTGCAGCTGCTACACCCAAAAGATAAAACCCCCATCCATCCCTAGCAGCCTAATATCTGAATGAGCAAATTGACTGGAACACAGATAAAAAACAGTTTTGAAATCAGAAACCACCTTCTTACCCTCTGTGTGTCCAGCTTGATGAATGCTGATGCAGCAGTGGAACAAAACATGTACAAAAAAGCTTATGCTGCTTCTAAGGTGTGTTACCTGCCTGCTCAGCAGATACACGAAGGGGTAAGTAATGTGACATACCTGCTGAACCACATGCGTGAACTCAATTCCTGTGAAATCAAAAGGGGAAAATCTGCCACGAGATTTGTTTTCAGTGAGCACGAGTATGTGGGGTAGTTTTTTAGGAATTTTAATATGAGAAAAATGAGGCACTCCCATGTTTTGGGAGAAACTGAGTTCTCTGCATCACATTATTTATGTCAACACCCAACTAGCCCCTAGGTTTATACCAGCTCTCGGAGACAGGAGGCCTGTGTGAAAGTGACAGCAGAGGAGGAAATGAACCCACAGAAGCAGAGAATATAAAATAATTATTCCACCCCCTCAAGTGAGTTGCAGTACTGGCAACAACTGCTTTAACCTGTGCATACGCCATGAGAATTGTTCTCATGTGAACACTACCTCCCCAAACAGATAAAAACCCACCTTACTAGACTGCCAGTTTAGAATACTAGAAATCTACAGAGGAATTACCAGCGAGTCTCATTATATTCTGCATAAATAATCCAGATGGTTTGTGAACTCGCACCATGGCATCAGCGTTTCTAACGCTCGAAGAGTTTGTATTTTGCCCCATAACAGTGGGGAAAGGCTCGGTACCGAGTCACCATAATGCCGCTGAGCTGTGGTTGCCAGGAGCAGCACACAACAGAAATGAAGCGTCACTAACCATCACCCTCATCCTGAGCTGTCCCAAGTCCCTGGGATGCCCAAATGACTTTCACATGTAAGGCGGGAGCACGCTCTCCAGCTGAGAGCACAGCTGGCACAGCAGAGGGGAGAGGGCAGGGGGACAGCTAACGCCACCACGGCCTTTCTTGTGTGACACTGACACAATGCAAATCTTACCAGTCTAGGAAAAAACTAACCCAGCACGGAAGTTTTCGGCTGGGTTCACAAGTTGCACTGGTTAAGCGATGGCTGAGCGAGCGGCAGAACGGACACAGGGAAGGAGACGGGGCTTTGGGCCCAGGGCAAGGACTGCGCACTTCTCTGTGTCACACTGACACTGGCTCTGCTGTGGGGCTGAACCAGGCCCTGGCCCCCAGCCCGCTCCCTGGCCGCAGGCAGAGAAAGGGAATCCTCTAGATAAAGGGAAATCACTCTCCTCCTTTTAAAGGGAAAAGGAATCCCAGGGCCTCTTAGGACTAGCTTACAATAAAAATGAAGTTATAAATAACACTCAAGCTTTCAGAAGGTGGCAGAAAGGTTGGTTTGGCATTTTTTGTTTGGTTGTTTTTTTTTTGTTTTGCTTTGGTTTTTTGTTTTGTTTTAAAGCAGAAGTCCTGTAAAGTTAGGGAGTTAAAATGCAGTATACACAACATTTTAAGTCTGTTAAGGCATCTGAAACAGTCTGGCATTCGCTATCAAAACAGGGGAAGTTTTTCATATTCTAGCGGTTACTGTTTTCCACAAAATTAATCAAAATAAACCGCATCTGTATGAGAACGTTTTATTAAAAATACATATCTTCTGTTTCACATAAAAAGAACCAACACTGTAATTAAACACAACTTAAGAAGTTGGACAGGAATTACTTGAAAAAAAAAAAATACAGATTCCCGTAATCCCAGAGCACCCAACCCCTGGCTGCATGAGCCACAAATTAAAATCTTCCTGTGCTCAAGACCCTGCGTGCCCGTCCTGCACACAGCACCATGCCCAGGAAGGAGCAGTGGGTCAGAGGCAGGGGGGCTCACCGCTGCACAGCGGCTGTTGCCCGGCAGAGACACAGGCGTTCTTCTCCCCAGATCCAGGGAGGCCTGTCGCTCCCCAGCCCTGCTGCTGGGCACGATGGTAACCTTAGCAAGAGAAGTGCTGGAGTGGCGCTTGGCTCAAGTGCCACAGGTTGGCCACCTCTTTCTGTAATGAAGGAGAAACACAACGCAGCACTTCCAGTTAATTTCACTTAGGATCCAGCAGAAACTCACATTAACAGCACTGTTGAAAGAAACTCAGCCGGGCTTTGGTGATACATGATGCAATAGTCTTTTTGATAAAGATGACCTTAACTGAAACCTCTGCTAGAAACCTCCACTAACTTTTGGATCTCCACTTTTTGTAACTCAGATCCATCTCACACTTCTGGAAAGACACAATTTTCAACTCAACAAGTTATCAGCTCAGGCAGCAGCAAATACTGATTGAAAGTTTAGTGCATAAAAATCAAAGTCAAAATACAAAAGAGCCGTCAGACTCATCTGCTATTTAAAGTGTACAGAACAAAATACTGGCTGCATTTACTCTCTATAGAAAACATCAGTTTGCCAGGCTGCCTTTCTAGCTCTGGAGATGCTGAAGATGCAGCTCCTTTTAAAGTCACCACGAGAGGTATTCATGATCCCTCCAAAATGATCAAAATGCTTTGTAAATTCAGGCTCAAAAAGCATACCAGACGCTGACTGTAAACTAACATTTACCGGCCAACTCATAACTTAAGCAAGGCACAAAGAAGAAAAGACACTGGGAGTGATGGGGAAGCAAGTGGACGTGAAATCACAAACGAGCGGTCCCCTTGCTTTGACCTGACAAACCATCTAAGGATAGGGACACCGGGAACAGCAACAGTATCTAAGGTTGGACAACCAGAGTAACAGTATAGCAAAGTTCAATTTTGAAGAACAACAACCAGCTGGCTTGCAGGTCATTATACACCTTCTAATCCCATATAAGTCATTATCTGATTAAAAGAAAAAAAAAAAGATACTTCTTCTAACATCATACCTTGTAAACCTGGGAGGGTATTAAATTCACGTAACTTGAGAGGCCTATCTCCTCAAGTGTTCTTTACCATCTACAGTGTTAATTCCTCAGACTGCAATTTAATCAAGCGCTCTGTCTGAAAGGCCTGTCACTTCTGACTATGCTGAGGATTTATGACAGAGGTCACCTTCTCCCTCAGCCCACTGAAGCCCAAGGTCTATCAGTTAAAGCACAATGATTCCTCTTTATATACTGTTACCGCACAGACTGTAACACAACAAGATTTGCCCAGCACGGCATGTGCTCCCATTTCTAAAGCAAGGAAAAGGAAACGAACCGACTTTCAGGACCTTGGATGAGTTTGCAGAACTTTAATTAAAGAACTCTTATTTTAGATTTTTTTTTTAGCCAAGAAAACTTCTTCCGGGATTAATGAAATACAAATAGCCACTAAGCTCCAGAATGTTACCAATCAAAATAACCTTCCCTACTGGAATGACATCCTAAACACAAGATCTTAATTTGCCAAAAGCTGAGCAAATCAAACACTTGCCTTAACTGTAACACTCTTCAACTCACTGTCATCAAATTTCCAAGTAATTTCAAAGCCCATATTGAAAAGCTTTGATCCTTAGGGCTGACCTGCTCTGCATTTTAGAAGGAAAAAAATGATTTAAAGACATCCCAGGTTGGGAATTTATAATCCCTCCTCATCCTTGTAGAGCTACAAGGTGAAGCTCACACATTATTCAAAACTTCATCTTACAGAAAGTACAAATGGGAAACTTTCCCCAGTTGTGAGGTGGCAGCATAGGAAATAACTGGATTTTAAAATAGCTCAACTTGAAAGGTGTTGAAGAACAAGGCTGAAAAGGTTAAGTCTTAATCAGTAATTAGATAAACTACAGCATGAAAAGTCCAAAAACCATAAAGGTCAACTCTGAAAAATACACAAGCTCATTGTTACTTGTATATACATTAAAAACAAAGCTAGGTTTAAAAATATCTCCCCAGGGTTATAATCCCCTTCCTAGAGAGATGCTGTTATAGCTTGTGTACAGTGTTCCAAAAGAATCTTTCATAGCCTTCAGAATTCTTCATGGTTTTCTTAATCCGTTTTACAGTGAGTGACATTTCTCTCCAGAACTGAATAATACTTTAAAGCCTACTTGAAAATCCATCTTTAGATGGCCTTCAAATAAAATATTCAAGCTCCTAAATAGAATTTTCAAATACAAGTGGTTTTTGTTTTAGCCACAAAAATCGATCTAGTGATTTTGCCAGTGTATTAAAAAACAGACTAGAAATAAAATTCACAAAAAAGTTTCTAGCCTCCAGTAATTCATAAAATGCTGTTACAGTACAGAAGAACATTATTAGTTGAATCAGTTTTATTTCTTCTGATAGCTACTTTGAAAATAAAGGGTAATTTGACACTAATTCTATTACAGAAGTTCATGAGTGGGTAGCTCTTTGTGTGTGCAGTAGAAAACAAAGAACAGTGCTACAGAACTGAATTAGTCTGCCAAATACCCTCTTCAGACATCACATCTTAAAATAGGTGTGCCCAGATGAACAAGAAACTCAGTGAACCCCCTGCGCCCAGCTCCACTGCCTGCATTTGGGTAACGCATGGGTGCAAGAGTCCACCTACATAGCTCTTACAGTTGGATCAGAATCCAATAATAGCTTATCAAATAGCAAAGAGGTTCAAACCTGCTTTGATCTCAGTAAGCAGAGGGATGAACGGATACTATTGTTAGTGTACTGTCCCAGCATTAGCAGCAATTTTGTCTGTAGTGAGCTCAGAGTTTAAAAAAAAAAAAAAAAAAAGTTGGTCAGGAAGTAACACGTGAGAACAGCAACGGACTTGCTGAACTCAGGCCTCCATTGCTTTGCACCTTGGGAAACCTGACCTTACGAATGATTACGCTCAGTGCAAGGCAGCAGAGGGAATCAAGCCTGCGATTTTCACGGTTTGAATGAGCACGAGAACTTGGCTTCCAAGACTTTGTCTCCTTAAGATGCATGTGTCACAACAGGAATGTCAATTTCTATGGCCGAGAGGCGAGAGCGTGCAGAATAGGGCTGAGAGGCATAGCTGTGCATGCTAGGGGCATGGGAGTAGAGTGGCTGCCAGAAAGGAGAAGGTAGGCTTTTACATGCGCAGTACCACAGAAACAGCAGAATGGAAGTGAAAAACAGACCGCCGGCACTGGCAATGGCAATAAACACGGAGATGTCAAAGCTAAAGACAGGCTCATATTTTCTGTTCAGATAATTGTTATAAAAAATGACCCAGACTGACGGAGTGAGACAAATGGCGCACGCAAGCAGGAACAAGAGGCCAGCCACGAGGTGGCAGCCTGCGCTGTTTACAAGGCATTTGGCCAATTTGATGTTTGGCACGCTGGATACAAAGGCTGTGTTACACATGCCAATCAAGCAGAGGAAGAGAGCCGAGACAGCAGTTAACATACTCAGTGGAAGGGCAAACTGAAGAACACGCAAATCCAGTTGATCGACAGCAGTGTACCACTGTGGGTCATATATCACACAGTCTCGGCTCCCGTCAAAACGAGCGCATTTAATCCAGAGTCCGGTGTAAACAGTCACATTCCTCTCATTCTTGTTGAAGGTGTACAGTCTCATTTGCCTCCAGTTTGGAAGCAGAACTGCTGCAAGGAGTCCAGCTACTGAGGCTGTTCCACTGAGGAAAGCCAGTACTGTTGCTGCATGAACATCCCGGCAGCCCATTCTTGCCCACAGAAGTTGTTTCCTAGAATTAAAAAGAAAAATTAAAAAAAAAAAAAAAAAAAAAATAAGAATCAGTAGGTGAAAGTTTACGGACACAGGACTGACTACAGTTGACTTGTGCCTGGTTAATACTTGGATGGCAGCTGATAGGCGGTAACTCTCTGGCACCTTCTTTGCCTACACACTTACGCAGAGGTAACGCTACCAAGTTCACGCTTTAATGAAACCCCCAATTATTTCACAGACTGTTATGATTGCTCAGCTGACAGACTGCTGAATTCACTGTGTTCAAGATCAAAAAGGAGCACTTTAACATGCAATTCTATACAGCCAGTCACCTTGTGTCACTGCATGGACTTCACGGAGACCAGGTGGAGAAGAAGGTGAATCACTGAGTGAGCATGATTTAAGAAGTTCACCTCTGCTCAACTGGCAGTTCCCTCACTTTAGCCCAGATGTAGTATCAGACTGCGTGTTCAGCCCTACCACACTGCCATGTGAGTAAAACGGAATTGCATAAAACCAGCTTCATTACACTGGACAAGCAATCTGTATGTAGGCAGTTATCCACATTTTACATCGGCCAAATTGTTGATGAGAGCTGCAAGCTAGTAGAGAAGGCTCTGCTAGGTAATTTACTATGATTTTTTTCCAAAACAGTTCACAGTTCTTCCACAGTACTTCTTTTCAAAACCAGCTGTCCAAGCACACAAACAATTCCAGAAAGCAGATGGCTTTTCAGCTTTCACATTTTCCTCTTCACAGCAAGTGTTAAAGAATACTGCTTCCTTTTCAGTAAAGCCACTGTCCGTGTACCTAACACAGCCTCTTGCCTGCAGAGATCCTGGGAAACAGTCTCAATGATGGGTCTTTTTTAAAAAAAAAAAAAAAAAAAAAAAGCCTCAATTTGAGTAATTCCTTCTCTGGGGGTTACGCTACACTCGAGATACATTAATGCAGCTTAATACGTAATAGGCACTGAGCATCCACCCCAGAGTGTACTTGAAGGAGGACACTAAATATTATAGTACCTAAAAATGGGCAAATACTTTGCAAATTCTCACTGAGCACCATTCAGTCATAAACGCCTACTGAAATGTCTTCCAAATCATTGCACTGCGCTGTGCCTATTAGTCTAAAGTCACAAAACAATTCTTTAGGTACCAGAAGTTCTACCTAATGCATGTACAAAGAACTCAATATCTGTACCTCAGAAAGGTTACAGACATGGTTGCAACCAAAGAGGAAACTGGATCTGATCCCTTACTATCCTTCTACACTGTGAACATCAAACGCCCAGGGAACTTTTCAGATGAGGAATGTCCACGTATACTGGAAGCAGACTACAAGCATTATCAAGCTATACTGCTAGCCAGCATTTTATTGATTTACAGACAAATAAATAAAGTCCAATTTGTTTTGTAAGGAAAACATTAGGCATTTTTTTATTTTTTATGCCATCTAACCCCAAAGGATTGCAATGGTACGTGGGAACCATTTAAGTGCTGATCATACTCTTTTAAAGAAGCACTGCTGAAAAGAAATAATGACAACCACATTTATGCTAACAATGCATCCTATTCATCAAAAAGATGGCATATTTTTGCTAAGAATAGCTAAGCGTGGGCAAGCTACTGTTCTCATGGCAGTAACCTTTTCAGATAGTGGGTCATTAATAGGACACCCCCTGGGTAGGGGGACCCAAGACTTATTTCCAACATAATTGATTTAATATTATGCTTAACCTCAGCTTCAGTAAGGTCAACACAACCAACTTGCAAGGAAACGGAACTATAACAAATGAGCTTGAGGGGTAAAATCTAATATAGCATCAAATTTTGTTCTCCTCAAGCTTGATACTTTTGCTCTTCCACAAAGAGCTTGCCTTTGCCTGGATAAAACTTCCATGCAGGCAGGGCATACTCCGAGAGCTCTACAAGAAGCACCTGCAATAAGCACAAGACTGACCATTTTCAGAAACCCACTGTTTCTACAAATTCATTTGCAGTAGTAGATGATGAAAATCTGGGCAGAGTTAATGCAGGGTGGGCAAGAAGTGATGTGAGGTTCACCCATATTCTCTAATACAAGAGGGTGGAAGAAAAAATAAAATGGGGTATTTTCTTTCCTTCTACATTATCAAAAGATAGTTATGGCAAGGACTATGCAGCCAGGACTTAGAACAACATGGGGAAATTGGTATTTTTCTATTACCTCTGCTGTGTAGCAGTTACATGGACAGAAGACTTCAGTCTCTAGTTCATCCTATAGTCGCCAGGCAAGTTTAGGCGATGCCGCACGCCTTGTTTTTTGCTGGCCATTCCCGGGAGATGCACCAAGGGTGGTTTTTCTGGTTGGGTTTTGTTGTTGGTTTTTTGGGTTTGGTTGGTTGGTTTGGAATTGGTTTAGCATTTTTTTTTTGGTTGGTGGTGGTATTTGGTCTTTGAGGGTTTTTTTGTTTTGCTTGCTTTAAAAAAAATAATAAAAATTAGAGTCCTTAGTGCTTCTCTTGGGGAGAGACATAGAAAACAGCTCACCTTCCCACTAGAGGGTATCAAAGCAAAGTGAATTTAAGGTAAGTTATCCATGATCCCCCCATCAGGGGAACTTGTCCCACCCTGCAAATACTGCTAGCTTTATAGCTATAATTACAGCTTCAGTTACAGATCCCCGATTAAGACAACAATAACATAGGTGTTGCCTTAATTAAGACAGATCCAGTGTACTTACCAGTAGTGTGTCCAAATCAAGAGAAACTTTAGCAACTTTTCGAAGTACGAAAAAAGGTGTTACCGGATCTAAGAAACAGAACAGGGAGAGAGTCAACATTACATTTGTTTCATGCAATTCCAGCAACAGTGTTTACACTGTAATTCAGAAATAAGGAATCTCAGATATGTTTACATTAGACCAACTCCATCACGGTTCTGCAATCTCCTCTTATTTAAAAAAGAAAACTCAAACTACTTTTTTTTCTTCCTCAGAGCATGTTCTCTTTCTATCTACTCGTCTCTGTCTTCATGCAACAGATAAGAAGGGTGCAAAAAAAATCCCTTTCTTACGGGTGTTCCAAGACACGGAGATGTTCACATACTGAATTTTATGTTTCTAGCAAGAAAATCCATATTAAGTCATATAAATTATTTCAGATATTAGGTTCCAGGCTGCACTTAAACAGCAGGGAGGAAGGGGTACAATGATTTTTTTAATGTCAGAGAACAAAACACAGACTCTAAATTGTTTATATACTTGTGGTTCTCTATTCCTTCCTGGCTTCTACACAAAGGTTTAAAGGAAAAAGGAGAAAGACAGGAAGTACTGGTGATGTCTCTTCAACGGCTGTCCAGCTTTTCCAGAGGAAGAGAAAGGATCTTCTTGTGGATTCTCTTTACACCCACATCTGGGACCCACACCACTGAGTCCCAAGGGCAGCTCTGCAGGTCATAACAGGAAAATCACTTTTCTACTGGACAGTGTCAGACCTACAAGCATGTCATTACGTGACCATTAAGAGCTACAACCTAAAGGTGAGTTTGCTGTACTAACATATACAAGGACAACGAGTTTATTTTAAATGACCTATATCAAACCCTGATATATTATAACACTTATCTTTGCGTAGTCTCCTGGGGTGAAAGAAATTCTTCTATCAAACTACGTAGGCAAGAGAGAGACCTTACTGCACACGCTCATGCAACTCAAATTTTTTACTAAATGAGAAAGTGAATTTCCAAGTCTAGAGTCCTTCAACATGAATGCTATTGCATACAGGACATGGAAATGCAGACACAATCAAATCAGACATCCCACTGGATTTCCACTGCCAGGTTAATCAACCAAGACTGCTATGAGTAAATGCAGCAGTCTAGGCAAACTAACTATGCAGGGCTGTGGAGGTCAACGTCAACATGTTCAACTGCATTTGGAGGAGAAGTTGCTTCCCTCCCACCCCCAAGTTTGGAACTCAAAAACCAAAAAGTATTACTGCACAGCTTGGAGAAGCTGTTTTTGTTCACTAACATTTCTGAGCAATTTTCAAGCTTTCTGTGCATTTAGCAGCAACCTAAGCTAAAGTAAACACACAGATCTCCCTCTGCAGTGTCACACCCCAAAATGTCAGCAAGTGCTCAGTAACAACCATAATTAAGTAGAAAATTAGTACTGGCAAACAAACCTGTCACAAAGGGAGCTGTGCCCAGCCCCAAGAGTCATTCCCATTAAATGATGAAAACCTGTGGCCACCAGCTGTTCTAATAAACAGATACAGAACAGATGTGAAATATTTGACAATATGCATCTCAGAAGGACCTCCATTTCTGCAGACATGGAGTTTCTTTTTTCTTTCTCTAGCTATTTAGCACATCTGAGTTTATTCTCTGTCACTGGTGACAGTGTATAACTAGGGACCTCAACCACTTCTCAACTAGCTGTCCAAGGGAAGAAAGGACATTTTGGCCAGCAGAGGTGAAACCCTGTCTTGCCTTAGATTCTAGGCTCAAGCTTCTTACACCTGAAGAATTTTACAGCTGTAATACTCAAGGCTCTTGTATTTGATCCCCAAGTTACCAGTCCTAATACCGCTTCAGGGACAGATTTTACCATGGCTCCTATTCTGAAGATCCATGTTGCTGTAACAAGAGATGCTGGCTGAAGCTGCTTAAAAACTGGTAAATCATTAACTGTCCACAGGCTAAAGAAATTAAGCAAATTAAAAAAAGGCATTTACTGGAGACATAATTCAGTGATGAGTAAAGCCATCTCTGTTCCCTTGCACGGCCTTGAGAAGACCACAGTCTGGGAACCACTGCTGTTCTGTAAAGCCCTGCAGGAAGGAGGTCACAATAAACACAATTTATAAACAAATACGTTCTGAGGCTACCCGCAACAGTGTTGTCAGTTTATAAAAATATTACGAGTTTTGCAGAACTGACCACCAGAGAGAGGAGACCGACACCTGTCCTGTTCCAAGATAGCTGCAAGTAACTGATACAGGATCAGTGCCATCAGGCGATTTTTTTTCTTCTAGAAATCAATCGCACAGTTCCGAGTTCTACAAAACGCCTATTAAAAATTAAATCCGGACGCAAAGGATTACAATTAACATTCCTAGCTGATACATTTGGAGTTGCAAGAAAAACTTGCCGCACGGGTAATTATTTTACCGGCCCATTCGGAAAAAAACCAGACGACGCACAGCCGAGGCTGAGGAAAACTCACCCTGCCCCCGCCCCTCCCCGAGGCGCTCGCCCGCCGCCGTGCAGAGGCCGAGCCCGCGCTCAACGGCAGCCCGCTCCCAACCAAACCGCACCGAACCTGCCGCCCCGCGAGGCGGGGGTCGCAGGGGAACACCGGGAAGGGCCGCGGGGATCGCCCCCCCCCAGCTCAGCGGTGCCTAACGGCGGCGGGCGGGCGGCCCCTCAGGGCCCCGCGCCGCGCCAGCCGCCCGCTCGCGCCGCTCACCCTGCCGTCAGGCCGCGGGGGCGGGCGGGAACGGCCCCATCCCTGCGGCGCTCCCCGGCCTCCGCCCGCCGGAGCGGCCCCTCGCGCTCGCGCTCCCTCTCCCGCCGCTCTCCGGCTCCCGGAGGCCGCCGCCGGCCGCCCGGAGGGTTGTGGGGCTGGAGCCCGGCGCCGCCGCAGTGCCGGCCCCGGCCCTCGCACTACAGCTCCCAGCGGCCCCCGCGCGGCGGCGCCGCCCCGCCCCCTCCGGCCCTGCGGCGCTTTGCCACCAACGCCGCAGGCCCCGACGGGGAGAGACCCTCTACAATAAAGGGCTTCTCTCTCTCTTTTTTTTTTTTTTTTTTTTTTAAAATCACACGTAATGCAAAAACTGTATAGCCCTGCTGAAAAGCAGTCATCATCTTCACCAATATACCCACACCTCCATAAACGGAGGGGATCCCAAATTAACTTTGGGAACGTGGGATTGTGACCAAAACGACTACAGCAGGCAGCAGCAGGTGTGGAAAGAACCCCACTACACATCAGCCTTGCTTTTTCATGCTCTTACAAGTTGCTTCCTTGCAGCCATTTATTTGTGTTTTCCTTTAGATCTTTAAAAATAACAACGAAACCCCGCAATCCGGTGCCTGTCCAAATAGCAGAACTGGTTCACCTTAGAAGCACCAGACCCTGGGAAACTGCTCCATCAGAAATCCCCCTGGGTACTTCTGATGTCCATTGCAAAAGATGCAGAGTGGCTGAACCTCTGCAGGTTATATCCCTTCTATTCATCCCATTTGGCAAAAAATATTCCAAGGACCATCAGTTGTTAAGCAGTGCTCTGAGTTGCACATACTTCAGTCTTTACTCTGTTGAGGCAGCAGCCAGTGTAAATGAGAAAAACCCGTTGTTCTTTTCCCCACTGTGCTCTACCCAAGTGCCAAAAAACCCGAGACAAGTTGGGGGGGGGGGACAGAAAATTGGGCAGCACTGGTAGAGGGAACAAAAACTAAATGCAAGGTCTGCTTAGCAATGGGTTCATGTACGTACTAAAAATATTAAAAGGCATTGGATCCGGCCAAGAATGCTAGCTTCTATTCATTTGTTCTTCTTCTGAAGTTCGTAGAAGTAGTAGTTTCTTTTTCCGATATTCTTCATTCTCCTGCTCTGCTTCCTCATCTACAAATTTTCTTATACACACTTTTAGTTCCTCAATTCCTTCTCCAGTATACGTAGATATAGGAATTATATCTTTGAATTCAAGTGTATTTGCAGGAATCATTTCTTCCTGTAGTAAGTGTAAGTAGTCTGAAAAATCATACTGAAAAGAGTTAGTACAACCCCCAAATAGTGTGTCACTACAAAGCCCGTAAAATCCCATTAAATTTAGAAAATAAACTTTAATGAATTACAGTAATAAACATAACTGCAATTAATTGGAAGTATTATTTGCTTAATTAATCTTTAAGAAAATAGCTGGAGTCTCAAAAGACAAGCACTAAGATAGCAGTTTTACCATACCTACACCCTCATGAGAAGATTCTATACCCTTCCTTTAAGATGAGCACAAAGAAATCCCAAGTTGTAGAACATGGGAAATGGGTGTTTTAAGCCTTCCTGGTTCTTATGCACTCCAGTAAACAGGATGAAATTCACCCCAATGTAATAGCGAAACTGAAGCAAACCCCTACACAGCCCTGCCCTGAATTTTCTTCTGTTTTGGCGAAAGTCACATGAGAAATTGTATATACATCAGTGTCTGTAAGGGGACCTTCAATGGAGCTCACTGTTACTCGAGATACCTAGACCGGAAATTTACTCTCCCATATCATAGTTGGGAAAGATCTTCTAGGATATCTCTATTTTAACAAAATACCTCCCCGACAGTGAAGCCAGCACTACAAATGCATATAAACAGATCTCTAAATGTAGGAAGTGGTTTTAAAACCTATGTTCAAATAACAAATTTAATAGCGGCCCTCACTTCAGTTTCAAACAACTCCTTGCCAACCCAGAGATACCCCTGATGAAATCTTATTACTACTTTTGTCGAAGGTAATTGTTGAAAGCTAATTTACCTTGAGGATTCTGTAGTTGCCTCATAAGTTCATTCAAGTTATCCTTTGCACAAGGCAAATCCATTTTATTAACAGCAAGAAGTGCAGGCTTTGTTAGAAGTTCCTCTTTGTACAGCTCCAGTTCCTTAAAAGACAAGTAAATTTGCCTTAATAAGTACCTGTAGTTTCACAAGTGCTACTTCAGTTTTACATATCCTCTCTCATTTGTTTAACTGCCTAAATAGTCTTTCATGCCTAGACAGCTGTGAGATTGACCCAGGTGCTCAAGGTTGAGCAAATCTGACAGAAGAAAATAACATCCAGTGATTCAGTGATCTTTTCCTCAAACAGATACTTCAGGTAAACAGGCTGGCCAATTCTGAAACAGCCTCCTGTAAGAAGAATGACACTTTTTTTTTTTGTTTGTCTGATATCCTAAACACAAGATCAATTTCAGAAAAAGTTCAGATCTATAAAACATATAAGAAAATTCTTTGGAGAGTTTCTGATTCTTAAGCATTTTAATGGACTATGGTTAGTATCAGAAATAAAATCACAACCATGAATAAGCTAAAAATAAACAGCAGTAGCTGAAATTCAGAAGTTTAATCATTTTAAGTCATATAGATCGAGAACAGCTGCTAAACTTGGAATTACATAAAATTTATTACTTTAATCAGAAGCAATAGTAAGAGATGGAAACACTGAATGTCTGCAAAGCTGGAGCCTGATCTCTCATCTCCATTAGGCTATGCAGTAAGGGCATCAAGGCAGGGATTTAAAAATACACATATATTTCTACTTCCTAAAATGCTACCAGACTGGGGAACTGAAAATGATGTGTCTTTTCATCTTTACGTGACTGTAAGAAATATCCCATATACTGCACAGATTAACGAAGGAACAGTTGTGCCCAACATAAAATAGAGCAGTTTTACCTGGAGAGTTAAAAATAAAAGATTTCATCATTTTGGAGAATCCTAAGCTTGTTAACTGGCATTATATTATACATCCAGAAGTGACACTAAACATTTGAAAGTTCTTGATCAAAACTGAGCTTCTTTCTTGGCTCAACACGTAACTACAACTGTCAGTTAGGAAGATGAGAACTTACCTTTGTTAGAAGCAATATAGTTTCAAAGGCTGTTCTGTACTGAGTCTTAACAGACAGCTGAAACCCAGAAATATCAACCTGAAAAAGTTACACAAAAACAAGCTTTGTGGTATTGTAGTATTAAATCATGTTACAGTATCAAGGTACTCTCCATCAACTAGTTTGCAGCAAAATGTCCACATACATGCCCTCATTCCTGGGCAAATAACAGAGGGCAGCTATACACCAAAGTAACACCATAGACACTGGAAGCACAAACTGGTTGGTTCTGATACAGTGTTTCTCAAAGGTCTGATTTTTAAACCTTTTCTCTGTAAGATCACCTTAAAAAAAGAAGGAAAACAAAAATCACCCCATGCTTTAATTATGCTTGGAACACTTCACTGCTCTAAATTAATAGGCAAACTTTAACGATAAATTCTCTTTAAGGATTTAATTTATCTTCAGTCTTTTGAGCGTTCCATTCTGAAAACAGTGTTACAGCTACATTTATCACATACCATGCAAATTACAAGTTATTTCCTAAATTCCAACTGCATTGCAATTAAGATGCATTTTATTTATTGCACTGCCTTTGATTTCAATAAGCTGTAAATTTTATTTAACTTACAACTAAGAGAAGCTGCTTGGTTCTTTCTACATGTTTGAGAAATTTGTGGCCCATCCCTTTGTTTGCATGTGCGCCTTCAATCAGTCCTGGGAGATCAGCTACTGAAATCTAGGAAAACAGAAGTTTCAAACAAAAGATTTCCAACAAGCAAAAATGGCGATTTTAAACTATCAACACATATTATCATTTTATATAAACAAAAGTACCCAGAAAAAGGAATGTCAGGAATATCTGTTTTGAAAGATTCCTTTTACAACTATGTGTATTCCTTGGAATTGTGCAGGGGATCAGTTCTCCGGCAGTATGCCTTGGCTGTTTCAATACTTTTAGAATCTATCATCAGAAGCAGATTTAAACAAAATGCTACTATTACACAGACATTGTGCTCCTCATGTTCCCCAGTCTATTTATTTATAGCTGTCTGCAAAGTAGAAACCAGAGGGTAGTAATACCTCAACAGAGATCTTATCTTACAAAACTTACCTATTACCTGAGAATAAAACAGACTCTGAAAGGCAAGAAGGCTATCACAGTTGTACAGAATTCAAACTGTCATTGGAAAAAAAAAAATAAAGTCTGCTCCTTGTGGCCACAGAGGATCATTATTCCAAATGCAAACCCACTTAACATTGTTCCCCTGAGCGTGAGAAGCTCCAAGAATTTGTATTCTGCTCTTCAACTGAAATGGGACTGTGATTAGTATATCAGCTTCCAGCAAAAGCCCAGCAAGATCTGGCACAATGGACAGGGATCTTGTCATTTTCTCTGCCGGTTGAGAGGGTTGTACACAGTTGTAAAGGAGAGCTGAGACAGACTGAAAAAGAGCAGAAAACTGAAACCCCCAAATACCTACTCATTAACTCACGGAATGCTAAGACAGATACCGAAGCAAAGAAGAGCAAAAGTAGGGTCTTCAAATCTACCTAATACCGATTTAGACAGCAACTGGATTCAATTAAACAATGCCCCAAGCCAGCACACAATAAAATTTCCAGCGTGCTACCTATTGCAAAAGGGGGCTTTCTGCTATGAGTGAGTTATGCTCCCACTCATGTGTCATGCTAACTTTTAACTATTACGCATTTCCTAAATATCTGAAGCCTTGCTTCAGAATTTTCCACTGACAGAGACATGAGACAGCTGGATGAACCACAGACTTGCAACTAGAAACGGAGAGAATAACTGAACCAGGGAGAGAATAACTAGAGATTTAGAACAGAAACATCCACTTCCTGGTGTGATGTGTTTGGGTGCTATAGTACCATCACCACCAACTTTTCTCCCAACTTTAGTTTTCTTTCAATGAACATGTTTTATGGAGCTCATAAAGAAACTTAAATTCTCTCAAAACAGCGCTTGGTTCACATACTATGGTAGAAAATGTAAATGGTTCTGCTAGTTTCCATGCTCTGGTCTGAGACATGAGACATTTTGTCCATATAGTTCCTATTTAGCACCCAACACTGAAGTATAAAAACCATGAAATGCAGAAAGAGCTAAAAATAAGGGTCATTGGCATTGGAGAAAGATACACCAGTAAGAGCAACGGGTCCTGATTTGTGGCAGGTGGTCAGTGTTTTCGAAAGGCTATAAACAATCCTGTTATTTGCAGCACAGCTTTCTAGGGTAAGTTACCCTAAACTAGCAGATAAAATGAGTATACAAAAAATTTCCCTTAGATGTGTGCATCTCTACAAGGAACCTCACAAACTAGACTTACTTCCTCTAATACACAGTTCTGTTAAAGGTTGTTAAATGAAGGTTTCAAGCATCAGCTACTGAATCCCCCTAAGAATATTGCTTCTGGAAGTGAAAAGAGGAGTTTTCTGTCTTTTCACATTCAAGAAATATGCTTTTCCGGTTAACTCATCTGAAACCCTTTTATGCATTCGCCTTTTATCTTGGAAGTGATGAGTCCAGTACTGCATGTATCATACACTTCAAAAAAACAAAATAAAAGCACATCAAAGAGATTCAAGCTTGAGGAATCAAAATGTTTGGTGTAACCTTATATGGACTTGGGGTCCAAAAAATCTATTTGTAAGAGTCTCATTTAGCATTGTTCCCCCCCTCAGTGGATACTGTAGAAAGGATTCCAGGCACCACACAATTATCTGCCAACCTTACCTGAAGAAGCTGGGTGGAATTGGGTTCACAAAAATTAAGGTGGTAGGGCAGTAGCTCCACCAGTCTTCCAGCTCCAGCCTACCACAAAAGGAAGTGGGCCCAGGTACCTCACCTCTCAGGTAGTGCACTATCCTGGCAGTTCAGGCAATCACCATCGTTTCATACTATTTTAGTTTTCTAACAAAAAAAAAAAAACCCAGACCAAAACAAAACCCAAAACCCAAACCAAACCACAAAAGGGAAGTTAGAGCAGCCAACGCAGAAAGCCAGAACAGTAAGTTATGGTAACTGGGTTATACTGACTAAATTCCCTGTCATTCACTACTGCAGATCTGCAGCTATTGGACAAATTTGCCACTGTTTAAAATCCATTCTGAAAATGACTCATTCATTCCAGAGCGCTCTGTATAGCCTACTTGCAGAAAATTTGCCCCTTCTAAATAAAAATAACAGGTTAGTCTCTGAAACAATGATTTTTTAAAGTCCTAAACTTAACAAGAGTATACTACTAGGACACAGCAATCTCAAGTCCATACACAAACTCACAACTCTAAGATTATAAAGCAGGATTAGAACCACAGAAAGGAGACAATGTAAAATGAGAAGTCACTTATTAAAGTGACTTGAAATCAGTTCAATCTCACATTACTGCATTTGGCTATAAAGCTCCCTTATTACTCGATAAAAATAGTACTTTTTCCACAACTCTCACTAAGTCCATGTAATTGCACTTTATATGTATACATTATAGATACACATATGGAAAAACCTAAAAGTTTCCTTCTTCTTTCTGAAATTATGTTAAGCAACATAACTAATCATTATGTACAACTTTAACAAACAACCAGAATGAACTTTCATACCAACCTGCTTATAATCTGCATACATGATCTTTCCTAGTTCAGGCTGTATTGTTGTAACTATGACAAGGGAAAAAAAGAGGAGGGGAAGAAAACAAAACTGGTTTTAACATTTTGAAAAAATGTTAATGTTACAAAACATGTAAGTGTTGCAGGACTTTCTGATTTCATATTTAAATGAAACAAATATTCAGTAGCAGAAAATAATACAGTAAATGGGATGTTAAGAATTACTGGAAAAGGAATAAAGAAAAAGCAAAACAAGACAGAACAAAATTAGACCACTCAAAAAGACAGTGGTTCACCAAACCTTGGCACTGTCTGCAGTTCTGTTCCCGCCATCCCAAAAGGGAACAAAGGAGCTAGAGAAGTCTCAAACACAAAAAAATGATTTTCCAGACTATGGAATAGCTTCCAAATATGGAAAAATAATGAAAGGCAAAGTGAGATAGGACTCTTCCAACTGAGGAAAAATATAAAAAGGCTGTAGAGAATAGAGAATCAGGAGTGGCGCAAGAAGGTCAGTAGGAATTACCAGTATTTGTACTCTTGCTTTTTAATTAAGGCATGATCAGACAACTAATCCTAATTTACTGATAGAAAAATAATAAAATTTTTCCATCCATTTTTCAGTGGACAGATTCAAAATCAAAATCTTACTCTGTTGCAAGAACAGGTGGTAGCTATTTCCAAAGCATACAAGACGTTTATGCAAAGGAACTTGATGGTGCATATTCAATTGACTCGAGGATATTACACACCGTGGAGAGTCTCAGATGCAACAGAATGGGCTGAGACTAAATAAACCTTGAATCAACAGGTTGAAGCACTATGAGGGTGTACACATGAAAAATGGAGGTGGTTAAAGGAACTGGACACTGAAACAGCAAGTCTCTCTTTGAAGTATTTCTTAGAACTAAAAATCTGTGTAACGTATTTAGCAGGCAACATGGTTATCCCCTATTCTTTATTATAAACCTGCAAACCAAGTCAGAGAAAAAGACTTCTTGCTCTCATGAAACATTACTGCTTTAAAAATAAGAGTATGAACTTACATGCATAATTTGCAATCACAGGTTTGGCATGAGAAATCTTGCTTAATAGGGATGATTTTCCTGCATTTGGAAACCTAGAAGGAAAGTCAGGATTTATACATTGAATAAACACATACGTGATTCCTGTATATTTTATTACCAAATGCAGTATATTACCGTAGTCAAACTCAATGCTATCTACGGATTTTTGCAAACTCATTTACTTAGAGGTTTTTTTTTTTAATTAAAAAAACCCAACAAAACCCAGATCATTATGATTTTATTTTTTTTTTTTTTAATCAAATCTGAATAATTATTCTAAATCCAGCAATGCTTCCCAAGGATGCAGGCAGGAGAGGTATATAAATACAGGTGTAATAGATTTAAGGGGAATCTTTCAAAGTCACTCAGATGGAAATACAGCATAAGCATCCAGGCCTACTTGAATTCAGCCTTCACATGCTGTTGTGGTTTAACCCCGGTCAGCAGCTAAGCTCCACACAGCCGCTCGCTCACTCCCCCCACCCCTGTGGGATGGGGGAGAGAATCAGAAAGGCCAAAGTAAGAAAACTCGTGGGTTGAGATAAGAACAGTTTAATAATTAAAACAGCAATAATAATAATAATATAATGAAAAGAAAAATAATGAGCGAGAGAGAGAGGAAACCTTGGAAGAAGGGAAAAAAAAACCCCAAAACTAAACAACAAGTGCTGCAACTGCTCACCACCCGCCGACCAACGCTGCCAGTCCCCGAGCCGCGATCGCTGCTTCCCCTGGCCAACTCCCCCCAGTTAATATACTGGGCATGACGTCACATGATATGGAATACCCTTTGGCCAATTCGGATCAGCTCTCCTAGTTGTATCCCCTCCCCTCCCGGCTTCTTGTGCACCTGGCAGAGCATGGGAAGCTGGAAAGTCCTTGACTAGTGTAAACACTACCCAGCAACAACTAAAACATTAGTGTGTTATCAACATTATTTACATACCAAGTCTAAAACACAGCACTATACTAGCTACAGTGAAGAAAATTAACTATCCCAGCTAAAACCATGATACATGCTATAGCTAATTTTGTAACTTACATTTACATTCTGAACACCTGTCATGCAAATGCATCTTAAAATTTACAGTCTTTTGGTATACAAATCATGGTTAATGAAACATTCTACAACTTAAGTACCAGTGATATTTATGCTACAGTTTAGCTAAAGTAGCAAAGCATATGTAGACTCTGTAAGTACATCTACATGGGGGGGAAGCGGGAAAAGTGAGAGACTTTGTGTATATAGACATACGCATGCACAGTCTGTGTATGTTTTTAAGGCAAAAAGTTGTGTGAGGGATCCTGAAATTAGGACTAACCTACTTTGTTACCAAGTAAACCAAAAAGAATACCAGTGAAGCCCTAGGAGCTGGTCTGTGCAGACCTGACTGTTGTAAACGTTTCCCTTTACAAGGGATAGCTATACCTGCATACTGCACCAAGAACATTCCTTAAGGGATACGGTAGCTTTTACAAAAGCTTCTTCACAGAATACATCTACCCATTGAAATGGAAACCTAAGTTAAAACTGCAATTATAACACATGCATATTTTAAAGATTAATATGAGCTGTAAAAGACATAATAGTTGTGATCCACGTCAAACATGAAGCTAATGCTGACATCAGAGGATAGACTATAGTCCTTATTCATAGCACCTGCTCCATATGGGAGACCACAACAAGACTTGTGTTCCAGTCAAATTCACAGACAGTTATTCAGCACAACGTTTCAGTGCAACCGTGATCAAAGCATACAGGCAACTGAACATGGGTCACAAGATACAAAGGCATGCGTCACAGAGAAAACCGTACACTCTCCACTTCAACACATGCAGAATCACAACCTGTTAACAGGGACAACTAATAAGAACATGAGCTAACAAAAAACAAGACTAGTAGTGCATTAAGGGGCTTTATAATGGGGCTATATACAGAGCTTTCTTAAAAAAGAAAGAGACATGATGACTCTTGTTATAACAGGAAATCTATTGAGGGTAGTTTTAATGTGCTCTGTTGTTGAAAGGTGCCTTAAAGACATTCTGGAAGGTTAGTCTGGTCATGTCCTCAAGTGAATATTTTATTTCCACTGAGATACAATATGCCCTTTGAAGTTTAAATTGCAACCTACACTACACATCACAACCTGTACCCAAACCTGATGGGCCTTTCTCAAGTCTGCATGTTTTTTACCTGATCTAATGGCAAACCACTTGCAAATCTACTGAAGTAAAAATAACAAACACAAAGAGATCAAAGTACAATCACAAACTATCAGAGGCTGATTCATACTCTCAACAAGAAAATAATATGCTCCTCTAATTAGTTGGTGATTCCTTTTACCCATTTTGAAGGGAAACTGTCACGTAAAATACAAGCCAAAATGCAAGATTAAAGAAGCACCGGTGTCACAAGACTCCTGTATTTTCATAGACTCTAACACAAGAAAAAAATTCTCTGTTGTGTAATTAGTGAATTGAAAATTATATAACTTTAGATAAATCTGATATTAATAGAATTATTTCTAATACGCAAAAAAAGAAAAATGTCGGTAGAAAACCATGCCGTCTTCAAGTTTCCACTCTTTGATGGTACATACCAATTAAACTATTTCCACCTCAAGCCCCTCAACAATTTACGTTTCCTGTGGTTTTTATTAACAGGGACCACAAGGCGGGATGGGCTGCAGTAGCAGATGCTGAGTAGAGCAATACTTGTACAGTTGTAGTTTGTTGAAAGTTTTCTCCAGATAAAAATATACTTATCTGTATTGTTATAAAGCAGGAACACTGAAACGCAAGTCCTACTGTTTGCTTCCTTCCGGCATTCCAGGTTGTTTGTTAGTGAGAGTAGGCTACACAGCCTTTGAAATCCTCTTTAAAACTACTGAAAGGATCCACTTGTGCCAGTATCATAAAGTTGAAGATGCAATATGGACAGGGTTCTTGGCTCTGTTTTGCACCTCCTGCTTACTTCATAAATATTAGCTAATAGTATTTTGATAATAATTGCAATTGCTAAATTTAATTATATTAATAATTATATATTACCCCAATTCATGAAGCCCTCCACCCACAAAAGCATAACCAATACTTTCCAAATTCATCCTCCAAACTTTCAAATTTCTTTGAAATCCCGTTTGAAATCTACTACTTTGTTTCCTAATATCAGTTCTCAAACTACTGTACTTACCCAACTAAGCCAACATCTGCTATAAGTTTCAAATCAAGACGAACAATTCGCCTCTGACCTTTGCAGGGCACGAAGTTTGTGGCCAAAGAGCCTCCAAGACCTCCACGGGCTGCTAGGAATCTCTCTCCTGCTGCATTAAGCTCCCCTGAAAATAAATATACTAGTGAAAAAGCACAATCCCCTGCAGCTGTGATTTTCCACTTAAATCTACCTTCAATTAAGAGACAATTTTCTGTACGCTTCCTCGCAAGAGCTGTGCAGTCAGGATCATGGTATTTTTCCTTCTTTGGAAGCAGATGAAAGCAATCACACCCAGTATTCCCCTCTGTCATATAGTTAGTCACTTCAAGAAAAGTGCTAAGTACAGGCAGACAAAGCATGGCCAAGATGGTAGTTCTGAAGCCTCCAATACTTGAACGCAAGGAAAAATCTGCATTGATAGAGATGGGGCTACAGCAAACTCTTCAGAAGTTCCATATTTTTTCATTAAGATGTAGGCTACATCATCTCCCTGAAGGTCAGAATGTTAAAATAATTTAAAAAAAATAAAAATGCAACATTTGAGTATATAATTCAAAGACACCTTTAGACACTGACAAGCCTACATCATAAACAGTTCTGGCCATACATCCAATTTTGTTAAACATCCAAATCGGAGTAATTTCTCATTTTAGTTTGAACTCTGAACAGTATGAGAAGAAAAACTCTGAGAAATTGCAAAGGAACCATTGAAAGCTATTCCAGGAGCACTGCATTAAAAGAGATCTTCCTGGTTACTACCAAGTACCGCTCTTTAAAAAAGAGTGAAAAACGGGTATTTTAGATAAGCTGAAACGTTGACACTCAGCAAGGATCTTTGTCTTTTAAGCAATGTCATAATTCAGTAAAGTTATAGGGACACTTACCTGAGTTTATGGACACATAATTTATGTAAGGTCATTAATGGTTCTGTGGACCATCAGTATGGCTTTCAGTCTTTAACACTTGTTTGCAAGGGCAATTTTCTTTCTGCTGCATACAGTGGTACAAACTAACTACTGCTAATTTCTGGAAGGGGTCCTTGCTTTTCCAACAATTTATACAGCATATTTTTTGTCAATTCTTTGTCCAAACAGAGGAAAACACACACATATTTTGTGAGATGTGTAACCTTAACACATCTTAGTGTTAAAGTCTGCTAGATGCTATCAATAAATATGACAGTATCTACTAGCGACATTAAAATAAAGCAAAAGTTCTTACCAATCTGCTTGCCATCATCACAAAGAACTGAAATTCCCAGAGGCACATGAACTTCACAGTCTTTTCCTTTTTCACCTTTTAGTGCTTTAACACTGGGAGAAATTAAACCAGGCTTAGCAACTTAAGCTGACATTTTCCTTTCTGGAAAAGACGTATATAACTTTCACCGAACAGACCCTTACCTGCTGTTGGCTCCCGTTCCAGCTACAAATCGCTTCTGGGGATATCTGTCCCTAATGCTCTTTAAGGTGGTTTTTTCTCGGGCAACGAACCAGACATCGCCACCTCTTCCTCCTTCCCCACCTAGACGGGGATAGCCCATTCCACCAGCTCCTCCTCTCACATAGAGCCGTAAGTCGTCTATGAAGTTGCCATACTAACAAAGCAACGGTTTCATATCAGTATTACGTTCTGTTTATATTTCGTTTCGTAGAAATGTGAGTAAAGCCGCCCGATAGAACCCTTCTCTAATGGCAACGACAGTTCAGAACACTGACAGGTAACCTTCCAAAACAGTTTTTTACAAGAGCTTGACGTTCTCCCCCGCGGCCGCGAGGCCTCACGGCGGGCACGCCGGGCCTGCGGAGCCCCAGGCAGAGGGACGGAGCGAGGCCGGGCCCCGGCGCCCACGGAGACACGCGTGGGGCCGGAGGTGGCCTCACGGCGCGCCCTGCCCGCCGCCCCGGCAGGCCTCCTGCCCGGGGGCCGCTTCCCAGCGCCGGCGCCTGGGGCCGCGCCTGCAAACCGCCGGGAGCCGCGCTCAGCCCGGGGGAAGGGAGCGGGCGTTCGCCTGGGACGCGCCCGCCGAGCGACCCGCCAAGCCCGCCCAGAGAGGCCGCGGGAGCGAGGCCGCGGCGCCGCGGCTCCCCGGCAGCCCCTCCCGCCGGCCGAGCCCTGCCTGCGTGGGGCCGCAGGCGCGCAGGGCCCGTCCCCGCCGCGCCCCGGGCCGGGCGCACTGACCTTCCGCAGCACCGCCCGGCCGCACCGCACCATGGTGGGACCCGCCGCCGGGCCCGCGCGGAGGCGGAGGCGGCGGCGGCGGGAGGGGCGGCACCGTGTCCCCCGCAGGTGCGCATGCGCGGCCCCTCCCGCCCGCGGCTGTGGCGGCCCCTCGCCCTCCTCCCACAGGCGCCGGCGGCCTGGCGGTGGGGCGGCCCGGGCCAGGGCGCGGGCTGGGTCGCCTGACGGGAGAGGGAGGACCCGGCCGCCGGAGCTGCGAGGTTTTGGGCAACATCCACAGCCTCCAGCAGCGCCTGCTCCCTGGAAGCTGTAGCGGATGCGGTACCGCATCTGCTCTTGACTTTGCCCGTGCGGTTGGACCCTTTGAAGCCTGTTGGTCATATTGCTGATGTGCTCTCCCTCGAGAAACTGCGACCTGACCTTTCAACGAGGCTAATTTTCAGTATAAGGATGACCATGTTGATAGTACAAGGCTTTAATAAGGCTTATAGTGCTTTGCATTTCTTAAGTGGTCACGAATGAGAAATTGTTCTGTAAATCATGACACTGGTATGGTTATAAGGGTAAAACTGGTGAAAAAAAGCCCCCAAGTTAGTTCTTTCACAAGTCTTAATCTTGTAGATAAGTATTTTTCAGATGCTATGAGCCTATTTTCAGTGCACAAATCCTAGTGAAAAAGTGATTATTTTTCTATTCCTTCTTACAGCCTTTCCAGAAGGTCATACCTTCTCAGTTGCAGTTGTTAGCTACCTGAGGAGAATCATCACCTTTTACAGTAATGTCGCCGAAATCGGGAATAAACCTCATAACACCAATGTAGTGTTAAAAGGCAGGCATTCTTTATTCACGGCGCCGGGAACACGTGGGATAACTCCTCCCCAAGCGTGTTCACCTTTGCATCAAAATTCACCAGTTCTTATACCCTCTTTTCTGCCGAGTCATGCTATTTATCATTAATCTTACATTGATCGGTTTCTTTGATCATGTAACTTCATTAGTAAGGGTCAGGGGGTCTCCAAGCAACATTCCTGGTGCATAATCAAGACAAGCTGCTGTGGTTCCACAAGACTTAACAAAGGTAGTACTAACTAATACAATTATTGTTTCGAAATTCCAACAAGTTCTATTCAATTTTTGTTTTACCAGTTTCTCTTAGTTTCTCAGAACAAACAGTAACTACCTGGGGAGGTTTCTACAGTCACGAGTTTCACAACATACAATATACTGTTTAATTCCCCACCACCTTGGCTACATTTCCCCCCTTTGGAAGTTTTGAAATAATCATTCTCTTCAATACTTCCATCACTAATCAACATCTTATTTATACTGATTTAGTTCACCGTATGATGGTGGGAGCGTCATTAGTCGAACCATTCAAACTTTGACATCGTCCTTTAGCTATTGCCAGTGTAATTTTGCGATCAACAGCAGCTCTCCTTGTGAACTCCTTTTTCAAACTGATAAATGAGTAATATTGCCAAAAATATTATTAATAATAATAATGTGGTACCAGTTAAGGATTTTACCCAGAAACTCAGGTTCCATCCCAATCCAGTGAAAATTTTGTCAAACCAATTCTCCTGCATTTCCCTTTGCATTTTTTTGTGTGTCTTTTTCTATCTGTCCTAATAAATCCACCCCAAGGAATAGATTCCCCTACTGCTCTCGGGATTGGGAGACATGCAGTTATTTGGGTCACATTTTGCAAGTTAGCAAATTCATTTATCAATCCCACCATTAAATTTTCTTCTGGAGTTCTCCTTGGGATGTGTATCAACTGTTTTGCTTCTATTGGCAGCGGATCTTCACTCTCTGCCCTCCTTTCTACTTGATCTGCCTTTCCCCCAAATAATGCTCCCATCATCATCAGTTGCCAGATCAAAATCCATTTTCCCACATTTTGCAATGATAGCGCCACCCCCTTTTTAAACATATTTTAAAGTCAATTTTGTAGTCCCTGGATCCTTATTGATGATTTTCCATGACAGGGCCTTCTTCACTTGAGTATAGTGTATCCACAGTTCCACTCCTTATACTTTGATTGCAGTGTAAGTTGTTAACAGTACCTGGAAGGGTCCCTTCCACTTCTCCTGCAGTGGTTCAGAGTTCCAAGTCCTTATATACACGAGATCACCTGGCTGATACTGATGTACAGGCGTATCCAAGGCAAGTGATCTAACCAGCACAATATATCTCCGGAGTGCTCCAAGGACTTTTCCTAGAGAAATCAGATACCTTTTTAAATCAGTTTCCCCAGCTACCTTCATATCCCCTGGGATTAAAGGAGTCTGGTAGGGTTTGCCGTACAGAATTTCATATGGACTTACACCATCTCTTGATCTCGGTTAAATCCTAACTCTCAAGAGGGCTAGTGGTAAAGCCTGTGGCCACTTTAAAGGTGTTTCCTGGCAAATTTTACTTATTTGTCTTTTCAGCAACTCATTCATCCTCTCAATTTTCCCCACTTGATTGTAGTCTCCAGTGGGTATGTAGGTCCCATTTTATGCCCAAAACTTTACTAATTTGTTGAACTATATCTGCCACAAAATGTGGTCCTCTGTCAGAGGACATTCCATTTGGCACCCCAAATCTTGGTATTATTTCCTTTAACAATATTTTAACCACTTCTCTAGCTTTGTGTGGGAGGAAACCCGTAGGAGGAAACTCAGATCGACTTGGATGAGAAAGCCCTGTGCCTTTAAGAAGAAGATAAACAAACAAGGAGGAAGTCGACTGAGGAAGCAGGATGTGAGGAAATCTTTAAGGGCCATGTTAGCGTTATAAAGGGAACCAATCAAATTGTAAGAAACTGCACGTGATAGTAAGGCTTTGACCTATCAGCGGGGTGCTGATAGCGCGTGCACAATAACGGTAACTATAAAGCTCTAACGTCTGTTGCGATGAACGTCTTTGGTCTTCACCCCTGCCGGAGTCCGTGTTGTAATACTCCAGAGCTTTGTTGGTGCGGCAAGGGAAAGCTTCTGGCCATCCAGAAAATGTATCAGTTAATACTAACAAATACCTATATCCATTTTGTCTGGGTAACTCAGAGAAATCAATTTGCCAATAATCTCCGGGAGAATTTCCTTGTTTTGTTACTCCTAAAGGTGGTTTCTTTTGGTTCAGGGGATTATTTTTAAGACAGATTGGACATTTAGCTACTATTGATTTAACTATTCCTGTCATTCCTACACATACTATAGAGGTTTTAAGACTCAAAACCATGGCACCTACTCCCCAAGGTGTTTGCTCATGCTTTTCTTTTGCAAGTTCTCTCATGACTTGCGGAGGTACTATTACCTGTTTCTCTGGCGTTACCCCCCATCCTTCCTCATTTTGTAATGCTTTTAATTGTTCTGCTAATTGATCATCCAATTTATTATATTTCGGTTTTAAATTTGGAAGTTTCATTTGTTTTACTGGTACTAATGCAAGGATACCTCGTTCTGCCGCCTCCTTTGCACCTTTATCTGCCAGTCGATTACCTATATTTACAGCCGTCTGACCAAATTGATGAACTTTACAATGCATTACCACCACCTCCTTTGGTCTCTGCACGTCTTCCAGAAGTTGGAGAATTTCTTCTTTATACTTTATAGATGTTCCTTGGGCTGACAGCAGTCCTCTTTCTTTCCAGATAGCTCCATGGGCATGGATCACACCAACCGCATATTTAGAATCAGTCCAAATATTTACCCTTTTTCCTTCGACGATTCGCAGAGCCCGCCTTAACACCACCAGTTCTGCTTTCTGTGCTGAGGTATTTGTAGGTGATGTCACCGACTCCAATACCTCAGTGGTGGTGACAACAGCATACCCGGCCAGTCGCTTTCCTTCTTGCACAAAGCTGCTCCCATCTGTAAATAATTCCAGATCAGAATGCTCCAGAGGTTCATCTCTCAGGTCTGGTCTGCTGGAATAGACTTGTTCAATAGTTAGCAAGCAATCATGTTTTAAATTCCCTGTTGGACTTTCTGTTGATAGGAATATTGCTGGGTTAACAATTGGTGTAGTTTTTAATTCCACATCATCTTGTTCCAATAGGACAACCTGATATTTCAGCATCCTGCTGGGGGATAACCAATGACCCCCCCTTTTGCTCTAAGACAGCTATTACCATATGTGGAGCATACACCACCATCTTTTGACCCATGGTCAATTTTCGAGCCTCTTGGATCAGCAATACTGTTGCTGCCACAGCACGCAAACACCCCGGCCATCCTTTACTTACATTATCAAGTTGTTTGGAGAAGTATCCCACTGGTCACTTCCAGGATCCCAACAGTTGTGCCAGCACTCCAAGAGCCAGATGTTGCCTTTCATGTACAAACAACTCAAAAGGTTTGGTCATATCAGGTAATCCCAAAGCAGGAGCCATCATTAGCACCTCTTTCAGTTCTTTGAATGACTTCTGACATTCAGGTGTCCAAGTCAGATACTGATCTTTGGATTCTTTTAAAGCCTCATATAGTGGCTTCACACACAGTCCACAGTTCAGAATCCAGAGTTGACACCATCCAATCATCCCCAGAAAAGCTCTTAGTTCCCTCGGGCTGCTGGGTTCAGGAATTTGACAAATAGCTTCCTTTCTTTCATTCCCTAATTGTCTTTGTCCTTCAGATATTTCAAATCCCAGATAAATCACTGCTTCTTTCCCTATCTGGGCCTTATTTCTGGAAACTCTGTACCCTCCTTGGCCCAGAAAATTTAATAAACTGATAGTAATTTCAAAGCATTTTTCTTTACTTTCTGCTGCTATCAAAATGTCATCCACATATTGTAACAATGTGCCTCCCCCTTGGTTCTGTTTTTTCCATACATCTAATTCCTTTGCCAACTGATTTCCAAATATCATAGGGGGCTATTTTTGAATCCTTGTGGAAGTACAGTCCATGTTAATTGCGTCCTTTATCCTGTGGCGGGGCTTTCCCATTCAAAAGCAAATATGCTTTGGCTTTTTATATCCAGAGGTATGCAAAAGAAGGCATCCTTTAAATCTAGCACAGTAAACCATTTATGTTCCTCTTTTAAAGAGGTCAATAAAATGTATGGATTAGCCACTACTGGATGTATATCCTGGACTATCTGATTTATAGCTCTTAAATCCTGACCTAATCGATATTCCTTACCTCCAGATTTCCTTACTGGCAATACGGGAGTATTATATTCTGATTCACATTCTACTAAAAGCCCATATTCTAAAAATTTCATAATTAACCCCTCTAATCCTTTTCGAGCCTCCCACTTAATAGGGTATTGTTTTTGTCGTACCGGCTTGGCTCCCGGTTTTAAAGTTACTTTTACTAGCTCTGCCAATTTAGATGGTCCCAGAACTTCATTCGCCCAAACCAAAGGAATTACTGCATTTTCCACTTCTTCTGGAATCTGTTCTTCCCTGAAGGAATCCTGTAACATAAACACTCTTGCCTCTATGGCTTTTGATTCTGGTATTAGTAATTTAATCTCTCCATCTTTGAAAGTTATTTGTGCATCTAGTTTACTTAATAGATCCACCCTAACAGAGGCAGCAGACATTCAGGCATATACAGAAGCTGGTGAGTTACCCACTGTTTTCCCAATTTAAACTTTAATGGTTCTAAAAAAGGCCAATTTTCTTTTTGCCCTGTTGTACGAACAACACTTACTGATTTATGACTAAATTTCTCTTTACATGTATTCAATACCAAATAAGTGGCCCCCGTATCTATCAAAAATTCTATTTCTTCATCCCCTAGCTTCAGTGTAACCAGAGGTTCAGCTAGGGTTGATTCCCCCGGTCCCCTTCATAATTCTTCATCCAGGGTCATTAATTTAATTGCCCGGAGAGTTGGATCTAATTTCCAGCTTTGGGGCACTCTCTTTTCCAGTGCCCACGTTCCTTGCAAATAGCACATTGATCTTTGGCCAATCGGGGATTTACCTTCCTCCTTTCTCCAACATTCATTCCCCGTCCTCTTCCTCTACCTCTTCTATTATTCTCAGTTAAAATTGCTAGTAATTTTCCATCCCTCTGTGCTTGCCTCACTTCTTTTTCTCTATTATTATATACAGCCCAGGCAATTTCAAGCATCTTACCCAAATCTCTAGATTCAGGTCCTTCCAATTTCTGGAGTCTCTTTCTAATGTCTGGGGCTGATTGACACATAAATATAGAGGCCAATTGTATCGCTTCTTCTGGTTTATCTGGATCCAAATTAGTATATTTTCTAGCAGTCACCTTCAGTCTTTCCATAAAGGCTGAAGGGGACTCATTTGATTCTTGTCTTACCTCATAAATTTTTGACCAGTTTATTGCTTTTGGCATTGCGTATTTAACACCATATAAAATCCACCTCTGATATCTATTCAGCATTCCTCTGGGTCCCTGTTGATTAAGGTCCCATTCAGGATTTACGGATGGAAAATTCTGGTCCACTGTCCCCTGTAAATCCCCATTAGCGTGTGCTCCCTCCACCTGTTTTCTGGCAGCGTTCAATACCATTTTCTTGTCAGTTTTGTCAAGCAAAGTATCCAATATCGCTTGTAAATCATTCCGATCAGGATCTTGAGTTCTAATTATTGTTTCAATTACCCTAGCTACTTTTTCGGGATCATCCCGGTAGGTACCTGCAGTCTCTTTCCATGATCTTAAATCAGTAATTGAAAAAGGAACTTTCACCATCACTGGACCATCATTCCCCACTGCTTCTCGGAGAGGGGCTTGGAGGGAAGTCAGTCCCGCTTCCCCCCTCCTTCCCCGTGTTCTTCCTGAAATTGGGCTAAATCCCCCTGCTTCCCTTTCCATTTGAGGAGCAGAGGGATTATCATTCTCCAAATTTTGGATCTCTCTTCCCCTTTCCCATCTCTGGTGAGGAGCAACCATTAATTCAATATCCTCCTCCTCAGCTCCATTCTTGAAACAATTCTCTTTAGTATCACAAATAGAACAACCCCTTTTCGAGTTCTCATCACATTCTCCCTTTTTCAAAACCATCATCGTAGAATTATACAGGTGTATCCCACACTGTTTCTGCCATTCTGGATGCTTCTGCAGTGTAAAGAACAAATCAACATATGCCATTTCTTCCCATTTACCTTCCCTTTTACAAAACAACATTAATTGGAGGATAGTACTGTATTGCAATATCCCATTTTCTGGCCATTTCTCCCCACTCTCCAATCTATACATTGGCCACCAATGATTGCAATATTCTATTAATTGTTTCCGAGTCAGAGGATCACCTCCCAGGTCTTTCCAGTGCCCCAAAATACATCCCAAAGGTGTTTCTATTGTGGTGGACTTTTTACTCGGAAACATACCCATCTTCCCGAGACTAGTGGGTGTGATCGTGCACTATCACAGGCACTAGTCAGAGGGACCCCAACCCCGGTTGAAGCTCCCTCTGGGATTCCAGCCCCCTGCCGGAATTCCCTGGGATTCCAGCTCCCCCTGCCGGAATTCCCACCCTCCTTGCTCGGGAGCCTAGCCCAACCTTGTGAGGCTTTCGCCGCGTCTTACAGGCAGGCGTTACCTGTGGGGACTCCAACCCCGTAGAGGTATCTCTCAGTCCAACTCTGCGTAGCTTTCGCCGCGCCTTACGAGCAGGCTGGTGGGACTCCTACCCATGTTACTTCAATCCCTTAAAAGAATGCCTTATTACCTTTCCCAGGGGACTTGCTCAGAATTCTTCGGTCCGGGGATCAGAGGTTCTCCCCGAGAATCCCTCAGTGCCGGCTGGAGGACCCATGATCCCACGGATCCGTTGAGATTCAAAAGCGGTGTCCCATCTGGGTCGCCAAAACTGTCACCGAAATCGGGAATAAACCTCATAACACCAATGTAGTGTTAAAAGGCAGGCATTCTTTATTCACGGCGCCGGGAACACGGGGGATAACTCCTCCCCAAGCGTGTTCACCTTTGCATCAAAATTCACCAGTTCTTATACCCTCTTTTCTGCCGAGTCATGCTATTTATCATTAATCTAACATTGATTGGTTTCTTTGATCATATAACTTCATTAGTAAGGGTCAGGGGGTCTCCAAGCAACATTCCTGGTGCATAATCAAGACAAGTTGCCTTGGTTCCGCAAGACTTAACAAAGATGGTACTAACTAATACAATTATTGTTTCGAAATTCCAACAAGTTCTATTCAATTTTTGTTTTACCAGTTTCTCTTAGTTTCTCAGAACAAATAGTAACTACCCGGTGAGGTTTCTCCAGTCACGAGTTTCACAACATACAATATACTGTTTAATTCCCCATCACCTTGGTTACAGTAATTTAATAGTAAAAATAAGTTCAACAAGGGATTTTATCTGTTACGTAATAAAAAAACAATTTAGAAAGCAGTGTTGTGCCATATACATGCTAAATGGCCCAGCAGAGCATTTAAGCAGTATCTGGGATGTATCACAACATTTGAGTGTTGTCCAGTGCCATTTTAAGAATGCAAATTTGTTTTTATTAATTGTTTGTTAGTTTTGTTTCATAGTTGCTTCATGGCCTACAACACCAGATTTGGAAACTGATTTACAAAATATCTGCAAAATAGTACTTACATAGTTAGATTCTTCTGTGTATTATTGGTCTTTATGTTTGCCGTGATTTTGCTGTATTTTGTACACTATAAAAGTCAGGCCAAAACCTAAGTTTAAAAACCCTACATATATATAGTTCTACATACTCATTAGTTAATTAGGGTAAAGGAACCTTCAGTTTGCTAAAATTTTAGATATAAATTAGGAAAAAAAAATATTTTAAAAGAAATCGGGGAAGAACGAATAAAAAATCCAAATGCCTAATCCTGTGCTTTTCAGCTGACCCACACTTCTCTGACTTAAAAAAGCAGACTGTTTATTTTGCAACTGGGTTATTCAGAAGAAGGTACAGAAAAAGCATGGCTGTCATTCAGAATGATTATTTCTGATGGCTTTTGATGATGAATGAATAAAGTAATAACATATTTCAATTGATTACAATTTTACAAGATACTACAGTACAAAATGTTGGGGTTTTTTTTGTGTTGAAATGTCAGTTTTTAGTAGTATTTTTAGAAGGCCTCAGTCCCCTTTATGAACCTTTTCTTTCCACTTACATGTACGGAAAAAATACATTCAAAAGATTTTCACTCTGTTGACTATTACTGATCTGCTTTTCCTGCTGTTCTGTGTTATTTTTACCGATCAGCTAGGCATTCTCTTTCAGCTAAAAATACTTCTAATTTCTACCAGCTGGCCATGCTTGTATCATACTGTTACAGAATTTTTAGAGCAGAAGATTTTTCAGCGATATAAATGGGAGAGCAGGAGAAGGTGTGACTGTCCTCTAGTGACCATAAGTTAAATCCCCCAAATTCAAAGTATGCCTTTCCTCAGTGCCAAAGCAGTTTCACCACGTGGAGAAAGGCAAGATGGATCATGTGAATGGCAGAACAGAAATTATTACAACAGCAAAGAAATTGCAAAACTTCATGTCATGCTTTCAGATCATGGGGACTACATCTGCAGTTCTGAAACAGGTGACACGTAAAACCTAGCAGCAAGTGTTTTGAACACATCTGTTAAGAATGTTATGACTGGAAAAGAGCAAATGTGGGTCTGGCCTTGTACTTGAGGCACTGAACTGAGGGGTCCTAGCTGAGAGGCTTGGGGGCTGAGATCCCTTCTGTACTCGGTGGTGAGAGGTGTCTACAGACGACAAGCTGCATCATGAACGGCTCCCCGTGGATCCCTGTCTCTCTCTGTTAAGTCTTTGAAGTTAGGTGGGGTGAGCCTGGACTGCAATTGCTTATCTTTGAAAAGAAGAAAAGTGACCTGGCCAACCACAGACACTGAAGCCTGGTCCCAGTCTCATGCAAAGCTTTGGAAAAACTTGAATTTGCCATATTAATACCCTATTGATAAAACATTTGGTATTGTATCACCTGGGAAGGAATGAGAATATGGGGTTTAGGAGAGAAATTGTGAAGTCAGACAGCCACAAGTAAGGTTGAAAAGGAAGGTGTCAGGCTGAAAGGGTTGGTTTTAGGATGGTCTTATTAGGTATTTTTTGTAGTAGCCCTGATAAAATCAGTAGGATCGTACTGATGAAATCTGGTAATGGTATGTACTTAGGAATCATCATAAGTACAGAGAGTATCTGAGGAGATGTATTTTCATTTAAAGTAGTGAGGTATTAATGTCACTCTTTAAGGCTCCGGTGAAATCTCATTTGGGGTACTGTGAAAACTTCTAATTAATTGTTCTATAGCTGAGCTAAGGTTGAACAGAAAGAGGGGTAGAGAGAGGCAAGGCACATCACCAGAGAGCTTGAGGGCCTTTTGTACAAACAGATTTTAGGACGGCTCAGCTTGTTTACTTCAATAAATTAAAACCAGAGAGGGGATAGGAGTGCTGTCTATAAATACATCAGGAAAGTAAACATGAGGATGAAAACCATTTAATTTGCAGGGCAATGTTGACACAAGAACACACAGATATGTATTATTCATTAATAAATATATCAGGAAATTAGAAGAATGTTTCTAGTCATTGCAGCAATCAAATTCTGAAACAGCTTTTCCGTGGCATTACTGGGAGCAAAAATATACCTGTTTTTAATATGGTGCTTGATAAATTCATGAGGCGATTGTACAACAGAGCTTTCTGTAGTGGCAGGGAACTAGGCCCTATCATGCAGGAGGACCTGCCTGTTCTGAGTTACCATGCCAATTCATAGTACAAATAGCAGAACATTTTGTCCAGATTTATGGTTCATAACATGGGGAGGACTTGTCAGTCCGATCTGAATAGTAGGCAGAGTTCAGAAGTCCTTACATGTGCAAAAGTTAGATTGTGCTACTGTGGCTAGAGTAAAGCATACGATGTCGGCATTACGTAGTAAAGAACAGAAGAAAGGAGATGAGCAAAAGAACTTTCAAGTGAGACGAAGAAAGCACGGGGGAGTTGCAGATGGCAAGAAGGTTTTCAGCAAAGTTCTTCAAGGATCAAGTCATAGGCCCTGAGCTCTCCTTAGATACCAGTACAAGTATATATCAAATTACCCCGTGTTTTCATGCATTGTTCTGCTTTTGTGATGCACACCGTTTGGATTTAGTACCTTTGAATTGTTACGACTGTTGAGAGCACCAGGGTCTGTAGCTTGTTGACTTAGCAGAGCCTTATGTTCAGTGTGCTGAGCTTCCTTAACACACGGCAGGAGGTCAAATCCACCAACAGGTTAATGTGTAGACTGGTCCAGAGATGCCAGCAGAGCTACTAACTAATGTTAATTCAACTCATGTAATCAATTCTGAACTCAACCTCAAAAAAGAGAAATAAAGAAAAACTGGTCTCCTGTGCACAGTGAGTTGACATAGCACTAGATTTATTTCAGCACTGAGCAAGCTCATGGCAACGAGCTCATACCAGGAGGGAATTAAGTAACATTTCATTTGAAATGCGCCATTGTGCATTTTCTGGAACCTCTTATACCAGTAAGTACATGGTCACACCTACAGGATGCTAAAAATTACTGAAACTGAATAATTTAAAACTCTAAAGTTTGAGGATATTTAGATGGTTTATGTTCTAAATGTTTTGCTTCAAAAATGTGTCTGGTCACCTGAAGAGACACTCTGTTTTGCCAGGGCAGCACTGATTCTGTCATCTTTTTTCTTCTGATTTGCCTTGGCTGTTTAATCACTAGTGGGTGTGCCGTACTTGAACTTAAGTAACAGGGCTGTGAGCATTTCACTGTCAAGCCCGATCGCAGAACATTGCTCTGTTATTCCTTTACCTCAGACGCTGCTAATCAGTGATGCAGGGGGTGACTCAATTCTTTATCTTCAATGAATCCTATTTACGTAAGAGTGTGCAGATGTGTAGTCACAGAGATATCTGTAATTGAGTCATACAAAAGGCTGATAGTGTTTTTAGACTCTCCAAACCGATTTATACATAGTCAATGCATATTCCGAGTTTCATGCTAAATAATGCTTCAGTTCCTGCTCTTTCTGTTCTCATTGTGTACTTCAAATACTTGTATATGATAGCTTGAAAATCACAATGGTACTGTTACATCAAATCATGGTTTTACCACTCTGTTTCTTTTCTCTCGTGATATAAATCACTAGGTAGTGCGCTGTCATCAACTCTAACAAGAAGAAGCCATAAAATCTCTTTCCACAACAATTTTAAAGCTTCAGCAGAAGTTTTTTGAAATTTGTACCTTATGTGCTGTTCTTCTCAGTCTGGAGATGAACTAACTTTGGTGGAAATATTTAAAAATTAAGCTGAAATATTTTAGCAACATAGCTTTATTTTAAAGTGGAGTTGAAATAATTAAAAAATGCCAGTCAATTTTCTTCCCTTGCCTTTCGGAACATGCACCCAACGGTTCATTGCAATGCTGGGAAGCTGACAATAAAGGTCTTTGTAGTTGAAAGAAATAACTACATCAAGATATCCAAGGTTCAGATATTCTAAAAAATTGATGCATTACTTTTACAGTTTTATTTTTAAAAAAAATTTACAGAAGAGATTTAAACAATGCCAAGGATACGCTTTTCAGTACAATGAAGTGCCACTAGATGGAGGTACCTCAGCTGCAATAATAAAAAGAATAAGCTGAAGTACAACAGTTCAAAACTCATGCTAGAGAAAAACTATCGATGTTGGAAGAATTTTGAGAGAAACATTTTATTTTGCCCAAGTTTGGTTATCAATTAAAAAAAATCACAGAAGTAGCCACTTTTGTCTTTAATCCCATCTCATAAAACTACTGTGTGAAACGGCTGTGCTGGAGTCTGTGGGTTTACATGTGGCGTATGCTGCGTCTTTGGAATTCTTCCTGAGCCCCTGCAGAATGGAGAACATGACACAATTTTTCTCTAAATCCCATCTATATTTAGTCGCCGGCTGAAAAACAATCTGCTTTCCCAAGTACGTGGACAGGGTCTCCGGTTTTTGGGGCTTTCACCTACAACCCAAGTTTTTATGTAGCTTTCAGGTACGTTAGAATTTATGAAGATGGTCACAGATTGACTTTCCTTGACCATACCTGTTCTGAAATAGAAATTGTAATAACAATACTTACCTAATAAACATGAGCAGTGCCTTTTTTCTTCATGGTGCTTCCATCCAACAAACTTCATGTAATGATCTGCAGGATTATTAGTTACCAATCATTTTGAGCTCTGTTGATTTAAATTCATGGGTTCATCCTTGTTCCAGGTGGCATTCTCCCCTAGGTGATGATCCCTCAGTGCTTGACTGACAAAAATGCGTACTAGCATAAAGGAAAATGAAATATGTAAGTCATTCGGAACCATGTTCACTTGGGGAGGTGAAGTTTTAGGTATTATCAAAGAATTTTCACATAAATAGATTCTTAAGAGAACATTGTTGATGAGGTGGCACTTTAAAAAGAGAATTTTTTATTTGAAAGGATTTTCCTAAGAAAAATCTGTTCCTTAGCATTTTGATTTCTATAGTTGCATTCTGTGAATACCTCATTTTAAGATTACAAATGGTGAATTTATTAACTAGATTAGGAAAAGCAAGAGAGGGCGTGATAAAAATAAATCTGTACCATGAAGAAGAGGGACTGAGGGTTGCCATCAGTGGCTGTTGGAGTAGAATGAAATCACCGTGTTTGCTCCAGTACCCTGTACTACTACACCGAGGTGTTTTAAGTGGGAATGAAATGACAGGAAGGAATTGATGCAGTGGTCCAGCAGCTGTGCAGCTGCCCACTTCTCTACGTGCCTTTAAATGCCTTTGAAATGTTGGCTGTGTCACTGTGAGATTAATCATGCTAATAAATTTGATAGCGCATAAAGCAAACAAAAAGAGGAAAAGCTTTCCTTAAATTGAAAACTTACTGAAAACTATTTTGATTAATGATAGGAAGGAGCTTTCTTAAAGGTGGGAACCTGTACAGCCTTCCTGACGCTTTCATCTCCTTGGTTATGAATGCTGCTTTAGAATTTCAAGGAGTAATTACATCTAATACAGCTCTAGCTCCTTTCAGTGATTTGAAGATTTCAGAGATAAGCTAACTATATTCCAGTCTTCCAGATGTTTCCTTCTCTATGGCTGTATAGGTTCAAACATGGCTTATTTTTTTGAAACAAGATTTTGAAACAGTGTTTACATCACTTAGCTGGAAAGGCTTCCGGAAGACAACTAGTTATTCTGAATGTTGTCATTTTAGAGCAGGTTTGTATTTGCCTTTAAGTACTGTATACATTGTTTTCATGACAGAAATTCCTACATTTCCACTTGAAAGAACAGGCTGTTCTGTCATGTTGTGTTCCACCAAAGCATGTTGTGAAACTCTAATAGACCCAGTTTTACTACCTGTTTGTCCTGTGTTCTCATCAGCCATGCCTTCCTTCAGGGAGAGGAGGTTCTCCAGGACTGGGACTGTTACCAGTTTTACACGCTTCAGACATCATGATTCTGGGTACATTATTTTTCATATGTGGTAATGTACTGCACAGAATAATAAAGTTTAAATTACAGTTCTGATCTGTTGGGTGACAGTTGAATTCAAGAAAGGAGCAGTTGCAATTTCATTACATCGGCCCTTTCCTGCTGTAGAGCAGACCGCGTTCCTCCAGGCAACATCTCATGCAGGAGAGTTACCGATGTCGAATGATATACACAGCCTTGAAGAGAGCGGTTGGTTTTGTGCGTGGGTTCAGTGGGGTTTAATTACTACATGGACCCAGTGTTGCAGAGTGAAGTATTTTCCTGTTGTGTGCCAGATGCAGCATTTTCACTGTACTTTGAAGAGTAGCCTTTTGAAATTTCATGTCTTTAAAGAGAAGGAGCAAAGCTGTGGGGGAGCCCAAGTCTTGCCAGTGCCTCAGATACCTGACATTTGCTGACAAAGGCTTCGAACAGCCTTTACAAAGACATAATTTCTGTGAGGCAGTCACCAGACCAATGACATTCAGAGCACTTGTTTTTAAAGCACCACTGTGGTACCACTGGCACTGGGCCACAGGAACTCCCAGCCTTTTTCTCTTGGCGAGGGCCATTTCCAGCCCTCAGTAGGTAAGGAGAAAGTAAAACAACTTCCTTCCATTAGATGCAATAGGAAAAGGGCTGGGACATCCCTGAAGCAGTAGTTCACAGGCTATTAACTCCTCTTCCCTTTGCACAGTGATGAGCTGCACTGACACACCAGTGAAGTGGGGGACTTGAGTGTTTCAGATCCAATCCTTTAGTGCAGAAGTGGGCACAGGAATCCTGAAACATTTCTGAGGCGTGATCGATAGCACTGCCATTTTTCATAACTCATTCGGTTGCATATCCCCAGTTGTAGGAATTTGTGACATAAAGAGAGGCAGCTACATACGGAGTCATAATGGCATCGAAGCGCAGCAGGTTAGAAGGAAGCACAGAATTACAGTGTATTTGCAAAAATCCTTTGAGTTTAATGATGTTGGCTGCTGACGGTTTTACTTTGACAGACTTTGAATACATTTTAGTGCCCTTGAAGGTGAAAGACTGATGATCTTCATCGAAAGCGAAAGTCTCCTTGGAGAGTTTAAAAAGCGTGTATGCAATGTATGAGGAGTTCTTCCCAAAATAATCTGCATTTCCGAATATGACCCAATCCATTTTCCTTGGCGATCTAAGAGGTGATTTGAATGTACATGTTGAGAAATCTAAGCTTTAATTATGTAATAAAGATAGCTGTAATAATCTTCATCCTTGTAGAAGTCAGTGTTGGGCAACCTGTCCTGAATTAGGCACAACGGATACCTTGAACAGAGTCCAGAAATCCAGCTCGCTGAGTGTGGAGTTGCGAGGACTGAGGGAGAAACAGAGTTGCAAATTTATGGCAAGAAGTTTGCCCTTAGGAGCAGACTTTGCACAAACAGATCATCTTCCATCAAAGGATCTCAAGGCCTTTTACAGATTTTAGTGCTCTGGGCTCCCTGACACCCTTGTCAATTAAAATGGTGTTTTTAACCTCATTTTACTAGCAGGATATGGAAGTTATTTGATATAGTGTGCTGGGTCTGGCTTCATTAACCCACAAGATATAGACACATGGAAAATCCACAGCAGCTGGAACAAGAATTTATTTTTGGTTTTACACTTCGGTATCTGATGAGACATCACAACTGGTGTATCATAAGAACATGTATGGAAGAAATAATTAGAAATCTAAGCCCCTTCATAGGCTTCTCTCTCCCTCAGAGGAAACGGAGCTCTTCTAAACGTGAGCCTAGTTCCTTAGTGCAGAAAATAACTAGCCAGAAGCATAACACCAGAAGAGTCTTTAACCTCTGGCACAGCTGGGCTGCTGCTGGCTGGAAGACGTGGGACGTGAACTCCAGGGCGCAGCGTGGGCACCGGCACCAGCCTCTGGAGGGGATGTTGTCAAGTACAAATAAAATGGCATCTAAAACCTCCCTGGCAACCAAGTTATGGGAGATTTTAAAAAATAGCGTAAAGTCTATCTCAAGTCAGGGAGTTTCTACAAAAAGGGAACTGGAGTAGCGGATGCACACTGTGCCTGTAAATTCTGGGCTGTACACCTGTTTTCCACTGTTTTGAAATGTTGTCTTTGATGGGTGCATGCTCTGGTGGGCAGACAGGATTGCAGATGGAAACCTGGGTTTATAAAATGGGGAGAGCATTTATGTTAGTGATTTGGAGGAAGATTTGCTATCTGTTGTACTATTGTCCCTCTGAGAGCCCTCTGCCTCTCCCCTTCCCTCACCAAACACACCCACCCACCCATACAAAGGCAGTCTCTTCAGGTGAGACCCCAGCCCAGGCTTGGCTGACAGTGCCTGCTGCAGAAAGAGGTGGGGCTGCCACAGCCACAGCTCCCTCCCGCCTTTCCCACTGACCTGAGTTCATGCTGCTGCTGCTGCTTTGCCAGTGGCAGAGTCGTCCCTGTGCAGTGTAATCCCGGTGCCCTTGGAGCATCCAGCAGCTGCCGGGCACTTGCAGCCCGCTCAGGAATTTCTTTCTTTTTCTCCAAGTGACTGACTACTGTTTTTTCAAGGCTTCTGTTTTTCATCTCATCACAGAAACACTGTAAGTATAATTTCTGCTGTGGCTTTTTAGTTTTTGCCTTTGTGAAACTCATCTGTCTTGTACTGAATAGTAGGAGTTATTAGTTCAAAGACTCTGTGAGGCTCGTTGTGGTCCCTGCTCCTGTTTGAGGTGTTCAAATGGACCCTTAGCATTTTAGTTTTTAGCTGGCTTAAAACATGAAATCAAAACAACTCCAAATGTTGGTGGCTTCCTGGCTGCTGTTTTCCTACTTTGTAGCTGGTTTGCTAGTGTGTCCTTCCTCTAAATGTTGGTGCCTAGGGAAGTGGAAAGGAGAGGAGAAGCATTTCCATCCCTGCTTGTTTGTTGGAGCCAGTTTTCTAATGCTGTGGTTTAACCCTAGGCCGGCAACTAAGCCCCACACAGCCGCTTGCTCACTACCCCTCGGTGGGAGCGGGGAGAGAATTGGAAGAGTAAAAGTGAGAAAACTCGTGGGTTGAGATAAAGACAGTTTAATAGGTAAAGCAAAAGCCGTGCACACAAGCAAAGCAAAACAAGGAATTCATTCACTGCTTCCCATGGGCAGGCAGGTGTTCAGCCATCTCCAGGAAAGCAGGGCTCCACCACGCGTACCAGTGACTTGGGAAGACAAATGCCATCACTCCAAACATCCCCCCTTCCTTTTTCTTCCCCCAGGTTTTTATTGCCAAACACAACGCCATATGGTGTGGGATATCCCTTTGGCCAGTTGGGGTCAGCTGTCCCAGCCGTGTCCCCTCCCGACTTCTTGTGCACCCCCAGCCTGCTCGCTGGTGGGGTGGGGGGAGAGGCAGAAATGACCTGTGTAAGCACTGCTCAGCGGTTACTAAACCATCTCCGCATTATCAACACTGTTTTCAGCAAAAATCCAAAACTTAGCCTCATACTAGCTACTATGAAGAAAATTAACTCTATCCCAGCCAAAACCAACACATCTAACAACCCAAGGAAGAGAAACTTTAATGCATATTCATAAGTTCTCGGGATGCTGAGGCAGGTAATCCTGCTGCCTGCTGAAATGTAGCTGCAAGTGAAGTTTCAGAAAGGATTTAGGTTGGGGGGTATCTGTCTGTCTCAATCCCTTGAGTCCTGAAGGTGAGGTAAAGTAATACCTGAGTTTAGGGACCTCAGATGGTTGCAGCGGTGTAATAGCACATTCAAACTAAAAATCATCCCAGAACCCTGAGGCCACAGCAAAGGGGCCTATTTCAAGCTGCTGTTTCCTGACCCAGCTTGGTATGACTATGAACTCCATGTGGTGTCCCCTCAACCCTGTCTTCTCATAGAGAGTTCACATTGAGAGTTGTATTACCTGGGGATTATCCTCTCTTTAACTGCATCACTAGGAGTTGCAGAGAGGACATCAGTGTGTTAACACTCTGAAGACATCATAGACTAACTTTTCATATTGCCAGTGCCCAAAGATATTCTGAGTGGGAGAGCACACTTGCAATTCTGGCCAGGTTCCCACTATTTTTTATGTATTTCCTGTCTTCTGAGAGTCTTTTTCTTCAGACTTCTTCCTGTGTTCACTTTTTTTTTTTTTTTTTGGTTTGTTTTCCCCTTTATGTTTACTCTCCTCTTCTACTGCACTTTATCTTGATAGGAAGGACTAAGAAAAAAAATTATCAGGTGTTCTAGTAATGATCTGTCTAAACCTACTTCAAGCATACAGAATAAGCATCATAGGAAAACTGCAGCTTTCCCAGAGGGAATCCATGTGTAATATTCTGTAGCATTTGAAGTTCTCATTATGCCTCCTGTGTTATTACTCTTTCCATCTCCAGTTCTCCAGATAGTTTCTGTGTTTTGCATATATGCTAGAAATAACTGTGCCAAAAGTTTGCTTAATTTTCTGACATAACCCAGAAAGGACTATGCCGTTTTCTGGTCTTGCAACAGCTACTGAATGAATTTGTAACTTGCCTATGCTCATCCAATACAGTGTAATAGTCTGATTTACTGTTCCTTCATTATCACCTGAGTTGGACTGTTCCATGAAAGACAGCTATTTATAACTCTGTTACTTGTTTGCAATCATTTAAAATAGAATACCACTCGCATTCTTTCAGCATCTGCTATTAATCTGATTTTACTGATGATCTAAGCACAGGAGTTTAAGGGAAGAAGTCTTGAGCTCAAGGATCGGTTCTGACATAGGCTACGATCACTTCAAACTTTCTGCTTCAGGTTTGCATGTTCTAAATAGCAATAACAATGTCTAGGTGCAAACCTAGCTCCAGGGTACACTGACTGGTATTTATTGCATGGTTTGATAAGAAATATTGTTCTGTAAGAATTAAGTATTATGCAGAACGACAAATCGTCTCTTGAGGTATCCTTGAAAGTTATGTGAGAATGAACTACATAATGGCAGAATCAGTGTGATTTTTATACACTTTCTTTCAGGTATCTTCCTGGAGTATGGAATTTGTATGGAAAAGAAGGTGGTATCTTCAGCTGGGCTGTATATTGATACTGAATTTGGTTTATGCCAATCTAGACTATCAAAAAGAAACTCCTCCAAGCCTGGGTCAGATTGACCATCAGTGCTGGGAGGTGTCATCCCATGGGCTGGTGGAAATGAAGAAACTCAAGGTAGCAGATACGGTCATTGCTCTCTGGGACTTCATGATGTTCCTAAAGGAATCCCCTAAGCCCAAGCACAATGAACTCTTCAATGATTTAGCCCAGAACTTCTGGGATATGTATGTAGACTGTGTGCTCTCGAGATCCCATGGAATGGGCAGAAGACAATTAATGTCTCCCAAATATTCTTCCACATACTCACATAGAACTTTAGAAGGTAACTACAGGATATGGTGTTAGTCTGTTGCATACTAACATTAAACTCAACCACTGTTCCATCCTCGTCCTTGATTGTCTAGACAACTCAGTATAGTCACTTCCAGTTTTCTGTCTCTACTCGTCAAAAGTATTTGCATCTTTCAATGGTAGCTACTTTCACAATACGCGAGTCAAAAGTAGTTAGGGTTCTACATTTCTATATTTAACAAAGTGTAAAAAATGTCAGGTATGCATGTGGGAGTGTGTGGAAATGGGTGCTGCATTCTCTGTTTACCACTGTGTGCATATAAATGACATTAAAATAGTAAAAGTTTCCTGGTATTTGGACTTCAGTCTCAGATTTGGGGAATCTGTGATCCCCTCTGTGAGAAGGGAAGCTCAAACCCCTGACTGCTTGAACCCTGTTCTTCCCATTAAAACTATTGACACATAACATGATCTCGTGGTCACTGTGAATCATCAAACAGTGACAAATTCTGGTCATCACAATCTGGGATGAGTCTGAACTGAGATCATATAGGTGATTTGCTTTATATCACATTAACCAATCCTAGATCTGTGTGCTTCCTTCCACCTCAGCAATAGACTTTTTTCTGATGTACCCAGTCAGATGTTTTAGGTTTTCAGACTGAACTTGGAGATCATTTAATCCTAGCATTCCTAACCATATTGCTTGGAAAATAACTACCTTTCTTTCATAATCTTGCAGGGTCTGCTTTAACCAACCCATTTTAGGCCAAAAGGGGAGAAAATGAAGATACCTCAGCAAGGCAACATCAAAATGAAGGAGCACAAAAGCACAGCATGTACTGTAGACGCTTAGGCAAATCCGTTGGCATGGTTCAACCTTTTTTTCTCTCTGTATAAAGTACTTAGTCACTGCTAAACTGATAAGTACGTGAGCTCCCACACTGTCACTTTTGCTATCCTGTCTTGCCTTATGAAGGCTGCCTTCTTCCCACTGCATGTGTGAATGCTTCTGTGTTTTGAGTCAACACCTTTGTTCTCTCAGGTAAGCCTCTAAGTCTGAACCAGCATCATGTTTTTGTAGAGGCTCATCTTTTCCAATAATTCTCTTTTTTAAAAGTTAACTTTGATGGAAACCCAATATATTTTTATACATTAAGCAATGGAGAAAATGTCAACAAACATTTTATACAGTGTCTTGCGCATACAATCAACTTCACTTTTACGAATTGCAAAAAAGTGTGACATCAAGCTACAGGGAAGGATTATGGTCGTCGTAATGTCCTGTGCAGTCTAAACTTTGTATTTTACCACTGCTTAGTCTAGGCTATAGATTAATTAAAGTATTTTTCTATGCAACAAGGTCTGAATAGTCTATTATTCTATTGTCTATTAGCATGCTATTTGCAAAACCACTACTACATTACATTAAGAACAGTACTTTACACCAAGACTGCTCTTTATTGACACATTCATACAGGTAAATAAGGTGATACAGTCCATCCCTGTCATAGCAGGCAACATCACAGCTGAGATGCATCAAGTGGTTTGAAAGAGTGAGAGACTGGCTTGACTACTGCTCCCATTATAAGAAACCATCCAGCATGGGTAAACTGATTCAGGGAGATTAACTGTCTAGGTAATCCATTTCTCCTGAGCACAGAAAGCCTGAGAACAAATGGGAGCACTCAGAGATGCTGATTGTTCTCTACTTTACTCCTTGGGCAATGCAGCTTGTTCAGTCCCTGTTGTGTTCTAGCCTTTTATGAGATCCCAACTGGGTTTAACTCTTGTAGGAAACAGTACTTACACAGTAACAGCATATAAACCTTCATAAGTAATAAGAAATCCATCCCGTGTAATGCCTAGTTCATACATAGTTCGTAAAATATCCAACAATTCTCGTAGATTTGTAAATGTTCATTTAGGTAAATAAAATACTGAACTGCATTTTGTAAAATACTTCTACATTATTCTGGAGCAGGTACAAAAGTAGTGAGAAATTCCTCTTGCTCATGAATATCACTCCAAGTTCCTGATAAAATATTTTAAATACACCTTTTCTTTTGAGCAAATAGAGGGAGTCATGACATAACCAAGCCCAGCAGTTTCAGGAATTGGTACATCATGATGAGCAGCTATTTGAGAGCCATCGTCTAATCTGTTCCAGCAATATCCAGTTTATAAAGCTGTGTATTGTATTGCATTTGCAACAAATAAAGTGTTTTAACTATCATAAACCAGATAAGTAAGTTCCCCTTTTTCACATCTACAAATAATTTTATTCATCACCTACAGAAGTGTAAAACTATAATAACATTTAAAGGTAATGTTTCCTGTATTAGTCATCTTTTAATTGAGTGCCAGAGCAAGGTATCCTATGTAGTTTTAAAAGTTCCATCCTTCCTCAGACTATAAGTCTTTGTTTTGTGTAGTTTTCTGTAGGAGACAAAGGTGCTTAGCATCTACCATAATCGGCTCCAGAATGCTTGAACAGTCTATTGCTATGGTCACCCTGCTGGGTCTGCCAAAGGGGCAGGTGATTGCGAACAACAGGAACACAGCACCATAAGCAGCAGCAGCAAAACAAATTCCAGGTTGGACATACATGTTTTGTCTATGACAGAGCCATGGAAAGCCAGCTGGCTACTCCTGGGGTCTCTACAAGAGGGATTAACAGTGAATGGGATGATCTTTTCCTCCACCAGTACTCAGCACTCCCTCTCTTTTCACCCCTGGGTTACAGCAGGAACAGCAAGCCCAGTTTTCTTGGGTTCCCCATCCCCGACGGCCAGACCATGTCCGTGGCTGGCTGGCAAAATCAAATGCTGTCTATGCTGCTGCAAAGCCTTGTGTTAGTATTCGTTTATAAAGTAAATGTAAGCATTTTGGGAAATTCTGTCCCCTTCATTCTCCAGTATCTATTATAATTAGCCAGAGCATTTGCAGCTACTTGCCTGCAAATCAGAGTGTCTGAAGCAGAAGCACAATGCAGCTGGGGGAGGAATGCTTTGTGCCTGATTTAAAGTTTTTACATAAGCATAAATATAAACTGATTTCCAGTTAAAAAACCTTTTATATCCATACCTTGGCTACACTGCACTGCTGTAGCTTTTGCTCAGAAACCGGAAGGACTTACATGAGTCCTGTATGTTTTTTTGGAAAAAACGGGCCAGTGCCTTGCTGCCAGTAGTAACGAGTCACCCACACATTCACATATATGCAAGCATATAAAAAACCCTCTAAACATCACAGTCTTTGTTCTCCTAGTCAAATATTTATTGTTCGGTTTTAACTGTGAAAACACAATGGAGCATACTTTTTGTGGCCCCAGTGTGTAGATATATTTTCACATTCTCTAAAACAGTAATAAAGCAGTGTAGCTGCTGAAGAGTTGTCAGAGAAACATAAACATAAACAAATGAGCAAGACTACTCAACACAGAGACTTTAGTTAGATAATATCTATATACCTTAGCTTACCTTTCTTGCAGGCAGGCAAGAAATACACAATACAGGCTTGTTTAATAAAACATACTTAAAATTTATGCAGATAATTTTAGGAAAAAAGTCATAATAAAACCAAACTATACTTAAAAATTATCAGTTAGCAAAGGGCCAGTATAAAAATTAAATTAAATTAGCACAGCTTGATTTAATTTCTCTAGCTTTAAGTACTAGTTGCCTGTCTTACTCTACAATGTAATGTTTAACAGACCTGCCCATAAGAAAGTGCTTCTGATCTTTGGAAACTAAACGTGGAAATTTCTCTGAAGTTTAGGTACCATTTCATATGGCTGTTTTGTTTTATTTCATTATCTTCTTTCGGTTCTCCTTTTTATAGAATTTAAATTGAAAATTTTTTAAAAAAAATCTCTGCCTTCATTTTTAATGCCAGCACTGCTATGTCTTGTTACGGGGACAAACAGATTTTTAAGAAACACTTACATACGCACACCTCCCTCTGTCCCTCTTTCATGAAGTAAAAAAGGGAGTTGGAAACTAAGCTCTACCTGTTTAGCTCAAATTTATTTCCATTTTTCAAGTTGGCATTTAACAAAGTAAAAGCTTGTACTTTTCTCAAAATGTTGCTCACAGGCAAAAATGACAGACTATTTGCCAGAGAACCCCTTGCAATGTCACAGCAATTTATGCCATAGCACTGGATAGCAACTGGTTTTAAAATGAAGTAACAGCCTCAGGGAACCTTGCTCTATTGTAATACAGCAAATTCTGGCTTTGCCCAAGTTAGGAAAGGAGACAATAGCTTAGAAACTGAGTCATCTACAAAAAGGTCTGCTGCTCACAGATTTGTGTTGGTATTCTAGAGGTGCTAGGGTGGAAGAAGATGAGTTATTGGAGTCAACGTGGGCAATAACCCACGAAATAATTAGAACAGTAAGATCAGTTCAAGAGTTGTGAGAAACCCATAGGAGCAGGACATTTCAGCACGACTCTCCAAGAAGCTCGGAGAAACTGTTGGCACAAACAAGCTTCTTAGTGAGTCTTTGGATGAAAACTGAGAGAATAGATGTCAGAAGTCCTGGTGCTAAAGGCAGCAATTCAAGAAACAAAATGGACTTGGACAAAAACCATGTGGGTAAGGTATCCAGGGAAATGAATGTATTTATGTGAAGGTTCATCACCCTGCTCAAAGAAAGAGACCCTTAAACTGCGATGTGTGGAACGTGTCAGTAAGAGATAGAAATCTAAATAGTGGACCTACTGATAGTGGATCAGGGTAACCTGACACTAGCACACAAAATTGTTAGACTCAACAAACCTTTTACCAGTCTGTATGGGGTAATTTATTAATAAATCATCCCCATGTTTATATTAGTTAAGACAAAATATAATTTTACTCTTAAGGTGTTCTATGCAATTCATCAAAGCATTACAAACAGACTTTTACCTTTTATCTAAAATATACATACGGTTAACCAAAATATTAAAGGCACTGTTCGGAACACTATTCTAAAGGTACTGAACCTTTCTTGACTGGGTCCAACGTTTTAACTCTTTTGATCTTTTTTAAGGCTCCTTCACAAACAGAGGGCTTTCTAAGAGCAAGGTCTGTAACAGCCAGTGGCCCTCCAATTAATTGAGGAGGTGTACTTTCGACAGTTACTAAGCGACCAGATCCAATCTGAAAAACAAAATAAATGCATTGCTTGGCATTCATGTTAGCATTTAAAATGAGAGTTAAATCATGAACTGTCTTTTGAAAATATTACTCAGCTAGTGGAGATGCATGCTGAGGTTTCCAAGGTCGACTCAAACTATCCTTTATACTAAATTCACAAACTGTTCCCATCAGTACAAAGGAAAAGACAGTGTTTTTTCAGCAGGTACTGTTATGTACTCTGCTTTTCTACCTTCATGTCTGATCTTATGAATAGAGGAAAAGAAAATCAAGCCTTTATTACAATAGAAGGTTGTTGTGCAATGTTACTTGGATTTATATATATCAGCCACAGTTTTTGTCTTCAGAATTTCACTATACATTTAATACTTGAAAGAAAAAGAAGGGAACAGACCCTGTTTCTCTCAGAATGCAATTGTGTATAACTACTGCTCCAGGAAAACTCGAAGACTGAAAGAGACATACGCTTTCTAGTCTCAGTACTACTCTTTATACTGAATAGGTTCAGGTCTTTGAATAAAAATCCCTGAGTGACACCTCTATCTTCTAACCATGACCTACTAAAACAAACAGTGCAAACAATGCATGGGTGACATGTTTGATGACTTGACCTTGACTGGTTTGCAACAACCGTCTTAGATTAATTTTCACCTCTCCCTACTAAGGGTGTTTGGCAAAGAGGAGGGAAAAAGATTGTTTCATAAAAAAATTTGCCAGCCATATTTGTCATTTGTAATTCTTCTAAGCAATGTACCCAAGGAATTCTATCTGATATTGCTGATGTGTTCGTTTTCTTAATACACTTATTCTGCAAAGGGGAATAACCTTTTCCATGTTTTTGTCTACAGTTGTTGAAATACTGATTATAGAAACATGAAGATATTTTCTAGTTAAATCCTCTCCCTCCAAAGAAATGAATAATCTTGGCTTGAGGTCCAAGTCTTTAAAATAAGATCTAACAATGTATTTCTCTCTACTAACAATTTCCAGAATACTCATGTTTATATCTAAATTTTTCAGATACTTTCTGCAAAACATTGCTGATTAACAGTTTCACTCATATATGCACTTAACTAAATAATTTTTCCAGCCCACTTCATCTTGCACTCACATAACTCCATAACTTTCAGAAGTTTAGGGCAAAAATAATTTGATAAAAATCCTAGTCCAGCACTCTGAGACCATCCTCTTGCTTCCTGTTAAGCACCTCCTTTCTTCATCACATCAAACATGAACTGCCTCTTTTCTTTTTCAGGATGCAGCCACCTTAGTTGTGTCGATCATGCCAGAGAGCCCATGATAGTACCTCTTGCCTTTGCGCAAGTCTGAAAACAGCACGTCATGGTGTAGGAGAACAACCCCCCCTTGGAAAAAAAGGCGTATGGTATATGTTTAGTTAGCATGAATCTAGACTGCGTTCTTTTTGATTAGGCATCGTTAATATTTAATCTAAGCCTAGCAACGGGATGTCTTGGCCATCAGCTCACTCATTTCATCAATGACAAGTGTTCCTTTTTAGAAGAAAAATGAAGGACAGTTGATTGGAGAAAATAGCTTTAAGTTGTTCCTGTGTAACAAGGGTTAGGATACCTCATCCGGCAAGCTCACCAAAGACCCCTGAAGAGAGGAAAGCATGCATGGAAGAATCTGTAGCGCAGCCAAGAAGAATGACTTAATGCCATTACACAACCTATGTAGATTAGAATGAATATGTATGAGATAGGTAGAATATGTATGGACTTATTGTATAAATATAATAAGGTAGCTGGCTTCAGTGTGCTTGTTATGTGGAAAACCACCGAGCACCCCGGCTTGCACAACCCTGAAATAAATTTGCAGTGTCTCTCCTGAGTGTGTGATCATTGGCTCACTGCACACTGGGCAACGAATCCACCCTTCGGACAACAATTTTTGGCAACCCAGATGGAACAGCTGTGAAGCCTCACCCGGATTGTCTTGCCAGCTGCCAGTGGGGAGAAGCTGCTCTTCGGACTCCAAGTACGCACCGACCTGTTGTTCGGAGGACTCCGTGAGTGATCTCCTCATCCAGAGCGGGTAAGCGACTCAAAAGGTGCAATGCATGATAAAGAGACATTGCATGGGGGTAACAACAGGTAAAGGTAGAAGTGTTTTGTAAGTCTTGTGCATGATTGGACAGTGACGATTAGAGTACATGAAGGAACAGGTAAAGGTAAAAGGGTGAAAGTGTTTTGTACACTTTGTATACGTTTGGACAGTGACAACTGGAGTGCATGAAAACGTGGCTGGTAAAAACGTTCTTTTTGGATAACATTACGGGAGCAGGACAGAGAGCAGGACAAGCTGCGGAGGTTCCCCCTTGCTCCCATATTAGGATGCATCTTGAAACATTGGAATAAATTTGCTGGGGATCCTCTAATAAAAAGGAAATTAAAATGGTATTGTACTCAATGGTGGCCAAAGTATAAATTGGAAGATGAGGAAAAATGGCCAGAAATGGGGTCTTTGAATTATAATACAATCTTGCAACTTATGTTGTTGTGTAAAAGGCAGGATAAATGGGATGAGATTCCATATGTGGATTTGTTCTTTACTTTAAGAAATGGTCATGAAACCAGGAAGAAATGTAAATTGTTGATAACTGATTCGAATGTTTTAATGATGATGATATGAAGAAGCCTTCGTGGTGGTGTTCTGCTTGTAGCATAGGAAAAAGATGTTTAAAACTGGAAGATGAGGAAGAGGATATTCAAATGTTGGTAGCTCCGGACAGAGAAAGTGTTACAAGTGGAATAGAAGGGAGAGAGAGGGGCAGTGAAACCTTTAGCCCAGTGGCAGGGAGAACCTGAGCACAGTACCACCCTGTAATACAGGTCCCCCTTTGTCAGGCAGTGGGTCCAGATGGTTCCCCAGTATATATAAAAGTACCTTTTTTAACATCAGATTTAATGAACTGGAAGGAGTCTGCAGGATCCTATCAGGATAATCCTGACAGGATGTATCAGTCTTTTAGGATGATCATTGAAAATCATAATCCAGATTGGCAGGATATTCAAGTATTGTTAAATAATTTATTTATACCAGAAGAAAAAAGAATAGTTATGGAAAAAGCAAGGGAAGAAAATGAGCGGCAAAATGCCAGGGATGGTCCTGAGCAGTTTATGCCGATACAGGAGCCCAATTGGAACCAGAATTCAAGTACAGGGAGATTAATGATTAAACAATATCAGCAACTGATTTTGTATGGAATTAAAAATGAGATACCTAGACCAAAGAATCTTGCCAAATTGTATCAAGTAATACAAGGTAAAACAGAAGACCCCTTCGCCTCTTCTGAGCGGTTGTGTGAAGTAGCTCGGAAATGGACAGATCTGGACCCTGAAGATGAGGCAAATAAAATTACTTTTACCGCATTATTTGTAAGACAGTCAGCACCTGATATTAGGAGGACATTACAGGAAGTAGATGGAATTTCAGGAATGACCGTATCTCAGTTAACTGAAATTGCATATGCAGTCTATAGTAACAGGGAGGAAACTGAAAAGAGAGAAAGTGAAAAAGAAAAATTAAAAGCTCAGAGGCAGAATGCAGCAATATTGGCAGCTGCCTTTGTTGAGGCACAGGCTCCATCTAGAGATCGAAGTTTCAAGAGGGGACCAGAACGAGGAAGGGGTCAAGGTACAGGGAAAGGATCAGGATTTAGAATTCCATTGGAGAAAGATCAGTGTGCAAAGAAAAGGGACACTGTAAAAATGAATGTCCAAAAGGACAGCCCAATAGGGCTCCCATCTCAGCTACAGCCCCAGTACCCAGGGAATTGATTGGGATCGTGGAAGAGGATTCAGACTGATGGGGACTGGGGTTTGAGGAAATTAAATGCCCAGCCAAACCCCTGGTTGATGTTAAGCTGGGGAACGATATAGTTAAATTTCTAGTTGACACAGGAGCAACCTACTCTGTATTAAATAGTTGCAAGGGACCTAGAATAAATATTCTTTGGCCGTGGTTGGTGCAACAGGAAAGCGGGAGGTTAGATCCTTTTTCCAACCAATTAAATGTGAAATTGGCAACAAAATGTTTGAACATGAATTTTTACACATGCCAGAATGCCCGATACCTCTAATGGGAAGGGACTTGCTAAACAAATTAGGGGCGCAGATAACTTTCATCAAAAACAAAATAAAACTCCAAATCCCACAAAATAATGCCTTGGAAGCACAAATATATGTATTACAGGAATCACCTAAGACAGTGGAAGACAAGGAGTAGGAGGGACAAAGTAACCCCTTTTTGGAGGTAGAAGACGCTGTAACCCCTTTTGTATGGGCAACCAAGAGTCCTGGAAGAGCCAAATCAGCTGAACCGGTAAAAACAGAATTAAAGCAGGGAGCTAAACTGGTAAGACGAAAACAATATCCCATAAAAATGGAGGCCTGTGTTGGACTGGAGCCTATGATTAATAACTTTCTAAAATAAGGACTGTTACAAGAATGTCAATCAGAATATAACACCCCGATTTTGCCTGTTAAAAAGCCACATTCACAGGAATACTGTTTAGTACAAGATCTAAGAGCTATTAATCAAATAGTGACTGATGTGCACCCCGTGGTACCCAATCCTTATACTTTGTTAACAACAATAGTTGACTCAAATGTCTATTTTACAGTATCGGATTTAAAGGATTCCTTCTTTTGCGTTCCGTTGGAAGAACAAAGTCAGAAGCTGTTTGCCTTTGAATGGGAAAGCCCGACAACAGGATGCAAGATGCAGTTGTGCTGGACAGTGCTTCCCCAGGGATTCAAGAACAGCCCCACAATTTTCGGTAATGTGCTTGTGAAAGAGCTGGAACAATGGCAAGGTAAAGGAACTAACACTACCTTGTTACAGTACATGGATGATATACTGTTGGGGGTGGACACAGTTGAGGAATGCAAGAAAGTAACCCTAAGTTTATTGAACTTTTTGGGACTGGTAGGATATAGAGTGTCAAAGAAAAAAGCACCTTTATATGAAGCTGTTAAAGGGCCAGGAGAGCTGCTAGAATGGACTCCAGACTGCCAGAAGGGATTTGATGCTATAAAAGTAGCTCTCATGAGTGCTCCAACTTTAGGTCTTCCAAACCTAACAAAGCCTTTTGAACTTTATGTGCATGAGAGAGAACATCAAGCACTGGGAGTACTTGTGCAGCTTTTGGGGAATTGGAGAAGGCCAGTGGCTTACTTTTCAAAACAACTAGATAAAGTAAGTGCTGGATGGCCGGGATGTCTGAGGGCAGTGGCAGCTACTGTATTACTGATCCAGGAGGCACGGAAGCTGACTTTGTGACAGAAAATCACCGTGTATGTGCCACAGGCTGTTACAGCAGTGTTAGAACAGAAGGGACACCGTTGGCTGTCCCCGAGCAGAATGGTACAGTATCCAGCAATACTGCTTGAACAAGACAATGTAATAACGACAGTGTCTAGTGCCTTAAATCCGGCATCTCTACTGCCTTTACATGAAGAAGAAGAGTTAGCACATGACTGCTTACAGACTATTGAGCAGGTATATTCCAGCCATGCAGACCTGAGAGATGTCCCCTTACAGGACCCTGACTGGGAATTGTTTACTGACGGGAGCAGTTTTGTCACCAAAGGGGAACGGAAAGCTGGATATGCTGTTGTCACTTTGGAAAAGGAAACAGAGGCAGCACTTTTGCCAGTGAACAATTCTGCACAAAAAGCTGAATTAATTGTGTTGACTCAAGCCTTGGAAATATCAGAAGGAAAGCAAGCTAACATCGACACAAACTCAAAATATGTGTTTGGGGTAGTACATGCACATGGTGCAATTTGGAAGGAGAGAGAATTGTTATCATCACAAGGAAATCCTATAAAATATGGCAAGGAAATTTTGAGACTGCTTGAAGCAGTTACTAAGCTGAAGGAAGTGGCAGTGGTACATTGCAGAGCGCACCGGTCGGGACAGACTGATATAATGAAAGGAAATCGAAGGGCAGGTGAGACTGCAAAAAGAGCTGCTCTATTTGCAAGGATAGCAGCCTTAGTTCCTGAAAGAACTTTTGATATTAATGTTCCTGAATATACAGAGAAAGAAAATAAACTGGCTAAGTTTCCAAATTGTGTTAAGACCTCTGAAGGATGGTGGAAGACTCCAGATGGACAATGTTATGTAGTCACTCCTCAAATAATGAGAGAACTTATGAAGACAACACATGGTGCCACTCACATGGGAGCTGAGGCACCAGCAGAAATGACAAAAACATACGCAATAGGCATTAATATGCTAAAAATCGCCAAAGATATTACAAAAGGGTGTGAGACCTGTTTAAGAAATAATCCAGAAATTCAGAAGCGACCCTTACCAGGAGAGGTAAAAAGAGTTTCTGTACCTGGGAGTTATTGGCAAACTGATTTTTCAAAATTAGCAAAATGTAAAGGACATAAGTATTTATTGGTAATTGTTGACACCTTTTCAGGCTGGCCAGAGGCTTTGCTATGTCACATCAACAAAGCCAGAGAGGTAGTAAAAGTGCTTTTAAATGAAATAATACCTAGATTTGGAGTCCATGAGGGATTTTCATCAGACAGGGGACCCCATTTTGTAGCAGAAATTACCCGAGAAGTTTCAAAATCTTTGCAGATTAAATGGGATTTGCACACTCCATGGAGACCAGTCTAGTGGGAAAGTGCAAAGGGTGAATCAAACAACTAAACAGCAAATCAGAAAATTATGTCAAGAAACCCAAATGAAATGGACCAAGATTTTGCCCCTGGCATTGCTTAGAATCAGAATAACACCGCGGACACAAGAAAAAGTTAGCCCATTTGAAATAATATATGGGAGACCTTATGTTGTAAGCTTAACAGGGAAAGACAGTCAGATGCACCTGAATGGAGATCAGATTCTAAGGGACTATTTAATTTCTCTGGGCAACGTTATTAACTCTCTCCATAGGTATATTCTGGTAAAAGCTCCTGTGCCTTTAGATTCACCAGTGGACCCCTTCAAGCCTGGATATTCAGTATACCTATGGACGCTGAAAGACGAACCACTTGCAGAGAAGTGGAAAGGACCTTACCGGGTGCTGCTGACTACAAATACTGCAGTAAAGCTCCAGGGAATTGAGTCCTGGATCCATTACACTAGAGTAAAGAAAACATCTGCACCTCTGTAGACTTCTGCACCCTTGAAATTAAATATAAAATTGTATCCAGAACTAAATTATTCGAATAAGATTGTATCTAGGGAAAATAGTTTTGTATGATATTGGATAATTATTTGCAAAACTAATAATGAAATGGTTGATTGTTCTGGGTTTTCTGATAATTTGGATGGGAAAAAGTGATTCACAAATTATGCTGCCACAATGGGACAGAAATAAAAATCTATGGGAATTACTAGCCCAAGAGGTAACCAATAGATCCTCCTGTATTGGATCTGGGAATTCAGTAGGAGAGATGTAGAGTTCATGCTTGATAGGAGTTCCCACTCCCCTAGACCTATTAAAGAACTATACCATGCTCAAAGCATTTGAAATAAATGTAACCTATAGCAGCCTCTACAGCCTGGGAAGAACCACTAGAAGTAAAGAAAGAGGAATGCTGAAAGTTAGGGTATGAAGGATGCTCCCTGCTAAGAACTGTGTTACTTTTGTAAATCGCACTTCAAAATGTGACAATCTGACACGATTTTAACCCCCCTCTGACTTGTAAAAGAATAGGGACCATAAGTTATGCCTAGGCCCATACTTGATTACCTTTGGGTCCCTTCATCCAGGTCATTGATTAATACATTGAACAGGTCTGGACCCAGCACAGACCCCTGGAGAACACCGCTAGTTACAGGCCTCCAACCAGACTCTGCCCTGTTGATCACGACCCTCTGAGCTCTGTTCAGCCACTTCTCAATCCACCTCACTGTCCTCTCATCTAACCCACATTTCCTAAGCTTACCTATGAGGATGTTATGGGAGACAGTGTCAAACACCTTGCTGAAGTCAAGATAAACAACATCCACTGCTCTCCCTTCATCTACCCAGCCAGTCATGCCATCATAGAAGGCTATCAGGTTGGTCAAGCATGATCTTCCCTTGGTGAATCCATGTTGACTACTTCTGATAACCTTCTTTTCCTCTGCATGCCTGGAGATGACCTCCAGGATGAACTGTTCCATCACCTTTCTGGGGATGGAGGTGAGGCTGACTGGCAGTGTCTCTCCTGAGTGTGTGATTATTGGCTCATGGCACACAGGGCGACAAATCTGCTTTTTGGACAACAATGGTTTTTCTTCCTTGTTTCTCCTTACATGTAAGAGCAACTTCTAAGTAACCAAAAAGCTATCCCTCCCCCTAAAATCCTCCTTAGCTGTGACACTTACACAGAAATCATCCAGCTAGCTCAAAAGCAGTTACTGACTGGACTGGAGATTCTCCCACTTCTTACCTCAGCTTGTCAAAACTCAACACCTAAATATGCTGTTATGCCCGAATGAGATCTTAACAATGGCTTTTATTTTCTCACACTTCAGTTGACTGATAGAAATGAGAAAAAAAAATCTTTTCTGCAGATGCAACCAGTGGCTTCTCTGCAGACAGTCAGGAACATGTTTATTGACAAAGGACACCTCTACTGACGTATTAGGGATCACACAGATTTACCCAACAATAAATGAAGGAGGTCTTGACCTCAGCAAGGTTTTCATGAAAGGCTGTCCCACAAGAGGTACATGTCAAGTAGCGTAGGGACCATCTTGCCCACACTTTTTATGAGTAATTGGCAGATCTGAGTCTCATTCTGACCAACTACCTGTTGTATGAGGATATGTCAGAAGGGGAAGTGGTGCTTTGCAGGAAATACAGATTCTTTCTTACATACTTGGAGCTTGTCAACATTAACATTATTAAAGAAAGAGTAAGCAGTAGCACATACACAGCCAGAATAAACCCCGAACCACTTACACATTAATGAAAATAAAACAGTGTCACTGGGGATTACTTACTGTTGTACCGAGGCCTTTAATTTCAGTAGAATGGACTGCTCCATTTTGAGTCCTTGCTTTAGATCTGGAAGCCTCTATTGATTTTTCCTGAAGCCTTTTTGCTTTCTAAAGATAGTTAGAAAAAAGGCAAAACAGTTTTAATCAGAATGAATTGTATCATTTGCACTTGTTAGAAATTATACAAACAAAACAACAAAATAAATGAGATTATAATTCTATTGGCCTTTAATTGTAAGCACCCTCCCTCTGGTTTGTGACTCTCTCTTGTACTGGGGATCTGAAAACAGAATGAACGGACATGCCTTCACAAGGGCGAAAAGGGAACAATCACTTGCTATGACCTGCAGGCTATATTGTTTCTAATGTAGCCATATATGCTGTCAGCCTTCATTACCACAAGAGCACACTGCTGCCTCATGTTCAGCTTGTCACCCCATACATAGTACACACCTACACAGCCAGTCAGTCCCCTGGCTGTTCTGATGCATGACAACCTTAATACATCCCAGATGCATGACTTCACATTTTCTTTTCCTGAACTGCACGAGCTTTTGGTCAGCCCATCCCTCCAGCTTGTCATGGTCCTTCTGAATAGCAACCCTACCTCCCAGCATATGGATTGCTTCCTCCAGCTCAGTGTCATGCATCAATGTGATGAGGTTGCATACTGATGCAATATCCAAATAATTAATGAAAATGATAAACAGTATCAACCCTATAATTAACTCCGAGGAATATCACTCAAATCTGACTGCTAGTTAAACTTTAATCACTGACCACTGCCCTTTGAGCCCATCAGTCCAGCCAGTTTTTCATCTGACTTGTAGTCCAGCTGTAGTGGGCAACACCTATATGTAGTCCAGTCCATATCTCCCCAATTTGGCTGCAAGGATGCTACACAAGTCTGTGCTGGAAACCTTGCTAAAGCCAAAGGAAATAACATCCACCTTCCTCTTTCTCCAGAGCTAATAATTTTATCACAAAAGGCAACCACGTTGGCAAGGCATCATTTGTCCTTGGTGAATCCATGACAGCCATTTCCAATCACCTTCTTGTCCCTCATGTGCCTAAAACAGCTTTCCAGGGACTCAGTTTAAACTAACGAGCCTGTAGCTCTCCAAATCCTTTTTCTGTCCCTTTTTGATTTCTTGTTCTAGCATAGATCTTTACCACCGGCCAGTGAGGTGCTTGCACATGAAGAAAATTGTTCTCTTTTGTATCTCCTTTGGGAAATGAAGAAAAATTAAATTCAGCTGCCAAAGCATTTCTTTTAAGTCTGATTTCATTAATTCTCCAACTTAGTCTGATCACCTAACCAGGACTAAAATATTTTATGTTCTTTTGGAAAAGTGCAAATATTGCTAAAAGAAACTCCTTCCATCATAGAATATTTCCAGTCTTGAAGGATGTCTGCTGTATTAGAACTAGGGAAAGAAGTCTTACAAAAAATAAAGAAAAAGAATTACCAGACTTTTAGTTTCAACAATTTCAGGACAAATATACATATATATATATATAGTGTATATATGCTTACATGTACATACATACAAACACAAACAACCCTCCCCTAATTGCAAGTGCATAAACAATGTTGATCCCCGATTTGTGACTGTGATCAGAAGAGCAAATCATAGAATCATAGAATCAAAGAAGAGCATAAGAACCAATGATTGCATAGCTTTGCCAATACATCTTATGGTTCGTTCTTCTGTGTCTGTGTGAATACATTGTATTAGACATACTTACTATAACTTCTACTTGAATATCCTCATAATTCATTAAGAAATGTGTTTGGAACTTCCCAATTATTATAACTACGCTGTGAATGTAAATTTTGCTCCATCACTCAGATTTCTTACCTTCAATGCCTCGTAGTTTGACGTCCGAGTCAAGAAATTTTCCCAAGATTTATTTACCATTTCTCTCTGCTTATGGATAGCTTGGATCTGTAATATAAACGAGATGTACAAGATGCAACACAATCGTATTCTCATGAGCTTTCCTGAACTCTTTGCTTGTGCTGTTTGGATAGTGTGTTCACTTATGCCCCTTCGGCTACCTTAGCTTATCCCTCTCTCTTGAGATTGGATGATAATATTGTCCTTGTCCTTTAAAGACTTCACTCATGCACTGCCTTTAAAAAAAAAAAAAGGCTTACCTTCTCTGTTGCGAACAAATTTTCCCCTCTTCCAACACAGATGTTGGAAGAGCCCCAACTCTCTCAGGAATACTTTCTATATATTCTCACTCTCAAATGCTGAATAACAGGGATGGAATCAGTTCTAGTGACAAAAGTGCAGGCATCATAATGCATGACAATCCCTCAAAAATACTAGCATGACATTTTAGACAACTGGACCAACTGATCTTACTTCTCGGAAAGCAGGAGATGATGAGGCAGTAGATGAGCAAAAATGCCAAATGCTGGCCTTATAACCAAAGCTGGAAAACATCTATACCTGCTCACTCTCAGCATGCTGGGAAGCACAAAGCCCTACTTTGTGAAGTAATGAAGCTTTGTGAATATTCAGCCAGGGGAGCTTATAATAGAGGCTTATGTTTCATTTTAAGAAGCAGATGTAGTTGTAATAGGTACTTTAAACTGCTATCTGCTACAGATGAACATAGGTGCAACTCTCACAGTAACATAATGATCATTTCTTATTACACTACTGCTGATGCATCGCTGATGATACTGCTTCATTTTTTTATGTTACTCTCTAAATATTAGCAAAATTATACAAATTGGGGCAACTGAGGTTAACCTAATTTAATTTAAAGTTAAAATTTTACTGCTGAGACAGATTAAGATATCTTCAAGCAGCGTACACATACAGAATTCTCGACATTATATAATAGGAAAATCTTCATGCAAGTTGACAAAAAAGCTTTACCTTGGCTTTACTTGTTTAAATACTCCTTGTCTTACCTTTGTATATGTTTCTGCCTCCTCTTGGATTTCTTGGTGATGTTGACTTTCAAGCACTTCAGTCTGCAGAGCAGCAATCATTTTTCCAGTATCTTCTGATATCTTTGAAATAACTTTCAGGGCTTCCTCATCCGACTCAACAGGCCTGAATTCTTCTTTTAGTTCTGCACACAGTTCACTCCAAACTTCTCCAACCTGTATGTGAAACGCAGACCACACTATTTGATATTTATCTCTTTTTTTCAGTTCCTATTATTCAAAATATAGCAGAGCAACAATCTCTCTCCTTATTGTTGTTTCACTTCCCAGAATTTTTGTGCAAGGTTAGACTTCAGTAATGCTATGCCAAATTCATTAACGGTAATCCTCCCTAAGCCTTCCCAAGCTCAAGCTTGACTCCACAGAGCAGTAACAGGAATGCTGATAACTACAGAAACTCAGAAGAAATACAGATAGCTACAAGATACCAAATTACAACAATGAAATGTTGTGTCCTTCTTAAAATCTCAAACTGCGCACATTATCAGAGCAAACTGCAACATGAGACATCTACCAAAGTTGGAATTATCAACTAAAGATTGAGTCTTGCTAGTTTCTGACACTTCAAGCTCTCACAGACTTCGTTCCTAGAAAATTGGCATAAACTGAAGCATCTTTTGAGCAGGATGGCTCCCACAAAGTTTGTTATCCTGTTCTTGTTCCCTATAGGCACATCATTCTTCACTTTTGGCACTATGGATGGATACTGCATGCGGGGACAAAGATGGGGAAGCACAGAAAAACCTTTAGCAGAATGTGTATTTAATGTCATTTTCAATAGCAAACTGCCCCCCTAAAATGACCTTACTGCACAAAGAGGCAGTCTTACTCTCCAGCCCTTCCCCAATTTCATACTCCTATCCCGGTGCATTCCTTTTTTTTGACCTGGCAAACAGTTAAAACTATTTCTTTCTGAGTTATTTTTAACTACATTGGTTTCTAGTCTTATTTTCTATGCAGTCACAAACATTTATAGCAGTACAAAGGAAGAGTCTGGGGAGTGCTGCAATGATGGAGGTGGGATTGTTTGTTTTGATGGTAAATACTGGCTTACACTCTCTGTGAAACTATAGGTGACTTGTGACATAGGTGACAGCTTTTGCAGGGTTGTTTGTTGTATCCTGAGATATACTTGCTATTTTTGCAAACACAGATACAGTAGTAATATTTTCTTCCACAATACTCACTTTAAAGTCAATATAACGCTGTATGATAGCAAGTGTGACAAAATCCTTAGCAGATAAGCCAGGTAAATTTTCAAAACCTAAAAGAATATTAATCATGTCAGTATTAACAGCATGATGAATTTATCTTAAATACAACATTCTAAAAAAAGACACCATCTTATCTGTCATATAATCACATGCAAAATCTTCATCACACATACACCAGTCACTCTTCCAATCCCGAGCAGACTTTTGGTGATAAAAACCCTGTTTTCTCTGTAATAAATTCACTCTGTACTAACTCTTTACTTATGAGTAGCTCCATGAGTGACCTTCTGATCACTTGGAAAGCCAGGATAGTACTGCATTTGCTGTGCTTTTGTGGTAAGGGTTTGATCTTCCGTTAAAGCAGACAAGCATTTGAGTCCACAGGTCACCATTTCTAAAGAAGCAATCCAGCGCAAACAGAGTTTGATTTAGCTGTGAAGTAGTCAATGGGAGAATCATATTACAGGGTGACGGGTACTTTGCTTCAAAGCTGTGTAATGAGGGTCTCCTCCATCTCATAGACTTGAGCCTTGAGCATAATGCCTTGAGCATCATGACTCCATATTTTAAAAAATATGCTGACAATATGTGTAAAAGAATAAGGTAGAGAAGTATGGTTGCTGAGATTATGCCTCATTTTTTTGCACACTGAATGTTAATTATACTTGATTTTTTTTAAAAAAAGTATCTCCATATAGTCTATCAAATCTCATTCTAGACTTCATCATACCATCTGTGTTATAACTGGGAACGTAGCATCTACCTATTAGAGTATAATTACATCATGTTTTGAAGATAAGAAATATTATAAATAAAGACCAATTAGATCTGGTTTTCTAGATCACCATGTTACAGGCTGTTATGGAGCATGACTACAGTAAGAGGGAGATGCTGAGAAAAAACTATAAAAATCTTTCAATTTTTTTATTGCCCACTTTCATGTCATTTCAGTACTTCACAGGAGACATTACAATATATATAACTAACATGAGGGGTATGTGAATATAGGAGAAAGCTGGAACAAAATCTCATGCCTTTTTGCTTTAATAAAGAATTTAGCTGTGGTCCAACATTTAACATAATTAACACTATAAAAATTAGTAAGAACCTGGGTTACAACAGAGGAGGAACTAGCTATAGTTTATTAGGGAAACTAAGGATATTTTCAAACCAGTTGGTTCTCTAGGTTATCCAGGGAACTGGTTGAAGCTATCTCAGAACAATTACTGATCATCTTTGAACCTGTGGAGGATGGACATGAAAAAACAAACATAATGCCTATTTTTTAAAAGGAGAAAAGGACAAGCCAGAGAGTATTGGTTCAGTTCAGTTCCTGAAAAAAGACTGAAACAAATAATTAAACAAATAATGTTTATGTACCTAAATGGTAACAGTGGAAACATTTATATCCAACATGAATTAGTAAAATCTAAGACCCAGCTTTTGTCTACAGCCAGATAAGACATCTTATGGATGAGGAAGTTTATCCTGTATCGTGACTTCAGCTTAGGTTTTTAGACAAGGGTGTAATGAGTATTCATATTCAGTGTGCAAACAACATAGAATTAGGAGGGACTGCAGCATTTCGAAGGAAAAGATTAGAATGCAAATTAATCTTGCCAGTCTGAAAAACTATCTAAAACCACAGAATTTAATTCAGTAAGGACAAATAAAAAATTCTAAATGTAGGAATAGTCATCTGTACCAATCCAGGTTGGTAGACAACTGTACAAGATCCTAAGTCAACTGAGCAAACAATATCATGCCACTATGAATACAGCAATTGTTATATTAATGTCAGAATGTTTATTTACAAGATGAATAGAGTAATGTAGCTCTGTTTGGCTGTGAGGCTTCTGCTGGAGTACTGTGTTCACTTTTGGGACACTACAGATCAAGAAGAATGTGAACCAGTTGGAAAGACTCAAGAAAAAACCAATAAGAATAATTAGAGGTTATGCTAGAAAATGAGATTGGTGAGTAATGTCTGCAGAGAGTAGTATTTCTTAATCTAGGGAAATAAAATGAAATGTAAAACTTAAAATATGTGAAAGAAATACTGTGTGTGGGAAAACAAATTACAGAAAATTGCAAGGTATAATTCTAGGAAAACTCTTCCTAATGATAGGAGCAGCAAAGTACCAGGGAATTCCTAAAATCCCCATCAATAGGGACTTTTAAGAACAGGATGAGCAAGCATCTATTAATAACAAAGTGTTGATGATGCATCTCAAAGTTTCCTTTGACCTTTTTTTTTTATAGTGACTTTATTGATTGCCAGTGAACAAGTTCAATTTAATGACCAATAGGACATTTACAAGGCAATTCACTTGTCTTACCTAGCTTGCACAATAATGAATAAAGTTTTGCCCGTATGTTTTCTGAAACTTCCATGATGGCAAAGCTGGGACAGTTGGCAGGCATGGGGATGACCTCTTGCTGTTTCTGGAAGCTGCTAGCAATAGGTCTCTTCACGTCTAATAATTTCAAAACACAAAAGCAGAGTAGAAGAATGAAGAGGTAGTATGTTCCCAAAACTATTAAACATAGAGGAAATTCTATCTATGTAATGAAGTATGAAGATCTTTAGCAGGCAGCTATGGACATGTTCTTTTCTGTGATGCCTCTCCCAAAAGAAGATAGTTCCATCTTACTTTGTGGACACCATGTAAATAATTTTGATAGTTTGGTCAGGAGTTTGAACATAATTTGGGCCAGGAAATATTAATTAGCATAGCTAAAGATTTGCGAGAACATAGCATTCTCCTTACTTCTTACAACATATAACAAACCACAGTGCCTTTTGTGGAAGAAATTAAGTAGTTTAACTGTCCAGCATTAGAAAAGCTGTTCAGGATACTAGTCATGGTTCTGTTCGTTACCTGGTTCATTCCCAGCCGATGTAGAAAATGCCATCTAGTGGCCAGACTCTAAACGAAATAGACAGAAGGTATTCTGGGTTTGGTAAGAACTACAGCATAAAGCTATAAATATTGTAATTTATTTTCATCAGGATTCAGACTGCAAAAGCAAATAATGTCTTTGTTTTACTTTATTCAGTGAAACTGCTCACAGTTTTCACATGCATCATAAAACTTACCAACAATCCTTCCATATTGATCACGTTTGACTTCTAGCTCCAATTCCTCCTGTCTCCATAACTGTATTAGAAGGTTAGCTGCTGTTTGATCTTTCTGCCCTCGCCAGGTACTGATGTGTGAAGTGGTTTTAGGGTTTTCACAAAATTCAACCAAGATTCCAAGAATTATATTGCACAGGTTCTTTTGCTTTAACTTGGTGAAGGGAAAAGGAAAAAATGTTTTAAACTGTTCAAAACACAGTGATGTCTACCTTCAAAAACACAAGAGAAATTGTGTAATATGTAATCAAGTAACTGCAAGCTTTTCATCACAACTATTTGCACAAAATTGGTGTATACACTTGTAAATCTTTCCAGTTTCTGGAATCCTACCATGCAAAGATTCATAAATCAAGGAACATGAGGGGAATGAGTGTAGGATCACATAAGATGCGCATACCTGCGTGTAGAATTACATAATAGGTTTTGTATACATGCCTCCAGGCTCACGTGCTGGAGAATGTACTACTAGAAGATTTATTTTTGTCAGAAACAGACTTTGAAGGCAGTGGCTGAGCGGTACCACACAACACCTGTTCTATTTTGTGGCCAGATCTTTTAGCAGCAGCTGAGAGTAGGGAAGGTCTGCAGTCTTGCACTGCAAGGGCATCAGAGGCTGGCAGTATGACCGGCGAGAATGAGGGAATGAAACAAGGAAGGTGCATGCTTATTTTGTGAGAGGTGAAATGCCTGTGCCAGCTCTATGTCCAAGACCCACAGAAGTAGCTACACATACATGTACAAAGTAACTTGAAACACCAAAACTTTTAAAGCCTTGAAATGTATACTAGCTCTGCTCTTACTAACTTCAATATGAAGTAAGAACTGAGGTGCTTTTCTAAACAGAGGTGTCATCCAAAATAAGAGCATAGTTTGAGTTTTTTTTTAAAAGGAGTATATTTTTGGTAAATTTAAAACTTCATTTGTCAAATACTTATTTTTAAAAAAGATACATGGAAAATCCATCCAATCATTTCTGAGCAGATAACCTGGTGTGTGATAACTTTCCTATCTCAGGGAACTATATACACTGATCTTTTTGTTAAGTGTTAGAATAATCTTAGGAGACGCTGTTAACAAAAATAATGCAGTTTTCCACGTTGTCTAACTACTCTTTCATTCTGTAACAGCCATAATAAAAATACCTACTGCCAACAAATCCAGAAGGAGAAAAATGCCCTGTTTCTCAAGAAAATAATCCTCCGCAATGTAACATCCAATGACACAGGACCTTAAACAGAAATAATTTCACTGTGTATAAACACTTTTATGCTTTAGAACATTCTACAAGCATCTAATTTATTTTACTGAATTGCATAAATATATTTGGTATGCAATATGCTTCATACTTTCAGGGAGTAGAAAAATCATGTTTCACATGCCTTTTCATTTACCCTGTATAACTAAATATACCCTACTGCTCTTTCTTCTCTTGCAGGTGGCACACCTTCCTTGTAGCAGCCCAAGAAATTTGGCAGGTTCACAATGAACTGGATTAGAATATGAATTTGAACTAAAACTAACTCAGTAGAAGAGGCTAAAATTTAGCTAGATCATGTCCCTGATCTGGCTTATTGCAGGGTTGTGTGAATATTTCTGCCAACAGAATCAAGGGGGTAAGACAAGCAAGGCTGGTTTTTTGGCAACAGTGTTTGCTTCTCCCAGCTTAAAATGATCATAAAACCAGCATTTGTGTTGCTATTGCTTCCTTCTCTTATTTCCTCACTACAGTCATTAATACAGAAACTGAAGGGATCTCCTGCATCAGCCTTTTCTCCCAAACGTATCATTTGGCTTCTAATGTATTTATCAACATCTGCCTTAAAACAAATTAACTTTTGGTTATCCTCCTATGTATTGGCATTCTCTGATAGCATTTTTTAAAATATTTCTAGCCCAATATAGCCAGTTTAGAAACACTTCTTATGCTTACAGTTTTTAGCTAATATTGGTCTATTCTTGCCTTCTGTTTACTTCTCTGAAGTTATTTACAGACCCTAACCATACACCTCTCTCAGAAACTCTTAGGTAACTGCATGTCAGGAGGTCACTCTGTGTGGGGAGGTAGACTGCTGTGTAGGGAGTCAGGTTGTCATATGAACCCCTATTTAGAAGAGAATACATGCAGAATATTCCATTTATATTGTATAATTTTAAATTAGTCAAATTGTATGAAGGATTTTTATACATTTTAAATAGAAGAAATGGCCTTTCTCTGCACATATAGGCCTAGTATTGCAGACCTAAAAAATACAAACCTTGACATTTTTAAGGGTTACTGCTGCTAAAATACTTTACTAACCACAAGCAGTCAAGTGCACTGAAGAGGAGACAATTGTGGCCTAATCCACTGTATAACTTCTTTGGATCCATCTGAATGAATGGGATAAGTATATCCACTCCTTCATAGCTGAAGAGTTCCTGTTGAAATGTTAATTAAAGCAATATGTTTCTTAAATAATATTTACTAAATAGCTACCTGTAAGAAAATACAAAGGAAACTGAAAAATTTAAATATTTATGTCATAATAAATTTGGCCCACTTGTTAGAGCAGGATATATTTCTTATGATACACATAAGAAAAAGAGGTTTTCAGTTTCCCCAAACTGCTAATCTCATTCGTTAACACACTTTCATATATTCATTTAAAAACCGTGTAAATTAGCAATTAAATAGGTGAGACACTTCCTAGTGGACTTCTGAGTGATTTTGCATTTTAACTGTCTCTGTCACAGAAACCAGTCAGAGCTGACTTCTTAGTGATGAACTACAGTTCACATATGCTTTTGAATAAAAAAAAAAAGGCAGTATCCTTGAAATGAAAATACACCATATTTTGATGTTTTCTGCACAGTAAGAGGTAGAAAGATACATACCTTTCTGTGGAGATCATTTTCACAGAGAGCAGACAAAAGAAATAATATATCAGCTTGGATTTCCAGTAGAATGGCATCTTCTTTCTCTTTAGATTTGTTTGCTACATACTTTAGAATGTCTATAAATGAATATATTTTATACATATGAATGTCCTATACACAAGTCAGAATTCTATTACAGCTGCTGATTTTTAAAAGAATCAAATTTACATCAAGGGATTTTTAAAGGAATCTGCTTATGCTGTTCAGTTTTATCTCCTGTGTTTGGTAATGGCTTACAGAAGTGCAGCACTCTGATGCTGTAGTTTCATGGACTTCACTCTTGGTGACAGAGTTAATGATAGCAGCTTGCACTGACTTCTCCCTTGTTCAGTCTCTGTGCTGCCCCTTCTATTGTGCTAGTGCAATGAATTCAGGGAACTGATCTGAATTAAGGAACTCTTAGGAAAAGGCAATGAACTTATTGATTTGCTCTACTGTACAGCCTCACAAACATTTGTACTGACAGTGGAAATGTGGGAGAGACATAAATTACCACCACTAAGAAAATCAGCCTTGGAACCACTATGTGAAAGAGGACATTCAGACACAGAACTCCCCCAAAGTAAGAAAAGTTACTTGAATCCCATATGTAAGGTTTAGTGTTCCTTTTGCTTTCACTGAAATCTGTAAGTTTCCACTCTTTTCAGTGGAGTTCAACTTTCAACTGAGGATATAAAATCTTTTATTTCTAAGCTTTCTCTTAGAACATACTCTTTGAATTCCAAAGGACCTTACCTATTTTATTTCTTCCAGTAAGACTCTTTCAGACTACTGGAAACTTTTATTATTGTAAGAAAAGAACTTAAACCAGTGTATATTGGAACTTAAAACCAAATAAAACAGTAGGTATGTGTTACTGAACAAGAAAATGCTCTAGAATTGCAAAAGCAGTGGTTAAGCAGTTTTATTCTGCTTTTATTCTTCATAATGTTATCATAGAAAAGTACATTGTCATTAAGTTTCTTCTACTCTAAAGAGGATTTGTGAAAAGCGAGACCATAATAGACTTAGGTAGAACAAGACACATGGCTGGAGTTCCTAGGGGCTACCACAATGAAAATAAGATGTAACAAATGCAGTATAATAAAGGGAGAAGGGGCAGCTTTCACTCTGAAATTAAACCCCTAGGCTTTTACAGCTGTCTGTTTTGCTTCCTTCATTCAATTTGGCGTGTTAAAGTGTAACAAAATTCAAAATCAAATCACTTATATCTTGGATTAATTGTTTGAGGTTTTTTAGTTTTTCAGCAGTCAAAGGAGTAACACAGTAAAACCACAGCACACAAAAAAGCACATTCTCAGTGTCAACAGAAATGTAATAATTTAACTACAGCAATACAAATTGTGCTTTACCCAGTAGCTGGCTAATTGCTCCCTGGTCACACAAATTAAGGTTCACAGCATCATCATAAAGGGACACAACAGATCTCAGCACTCTCAGGCTGTAGCGCATTTGTGCAAGTTTGTTGCCACTACCACCTGTTCCATGGAAACTGTTACCTTGACCAAAGAAAGGATCTGTGGAGCAATCACAAAATGAGTTTGTTTTTTGTCGGACAGTGCATGTTCAGAATAATAATGTGCTCAGGAAAAAAAAAAAAGGCTTATCAGTGTAAGCTAAAAACAAACAAACAAAATCCCTTAACGTCAGAAAGGCTTCTTGTTTAAAACCTTCTAGTAATAAGCCTTTCTGCGTAGGGCTATACTTTTTACCTTCATAAGAGAGGTATGATTTTGGTGAACATTTACAATTACTGTAATTTTTTTAACCTTACTAGGTTAATGAGCAGTCTGCAAAACTCAAACTATCTTCTCTAGCATGATGCATAATATCAACCTTTTGATCTCCATTAGACCCAAATGAAAAATTCCTCCTAGGAAAACATACCAATTTTATGATGAAAACTATCCATTCCCAGAAAACCAGTCCATGAAATTGGGTGCAGTTATCTTTTTGCTTAGCCCATACTCTTAGCTGATAGCCACAAGCCAGCTTTAGTCTGGAAGCTGTCTTACTGTGTACAGCCCTAAGTTTGACTTAACGCATCCTGCCTCATGGCAGGAGTTACTGGTTCGACTTGTTGCCACGATAAGTGTATCCGACTAGCTTAAAACACAGGCAGTAGAGATGTGTGGCTGCCCACGCAACTGAAGGAATATCTATAAAGTGGTACACAGGGAATGGGGCACCAGCTTATCTTTCAGTAGAAAAAAAATATTATGGTTGGTTTTTTTAGAAAGATTAATTTCCTAAGTGACCTATTGAAAAAGAATCAGTCTGACTTCACGAGTTTTACATTATTCCTTCCTGTCAAAGAAAGTAAATTCAGCTGAGTTGTGTTTTGAGGTTACTGCATATGAAAGCCATGAGCACCTACTGACCTTGGCTTATACACCATTCTAGAAATATAAGGAGAAGAGTATTCGCTTGGCAGGACAAATATTTATCTACTAGCAAGGGAGCCACTGAAGCTAAAATAGCAATTGCATGAAGCTGTAATTCTTCATACTGGGCAGCAGACCACTCATGAAATCCAGGCTTTTGATTTGGTTTTACATAATAAAGCAAAGCTGGCATCACATCATTTTCACTGAGAAGCTGCAGAGTCAAGACAAAGAGAGAGAGAGACAGCTTACAGGCTTCATATGCAAGTAAGAAAAATCTAAAGCCATGAGTCAACTTTATCTGTCCTACACTAAGAATATTATTTTTTATTGAGAATGTACATAATAAACGCTACAAGTACAGACAAACTCTGTTTATATGCTGTAGCATTCCCACAGACTGTGGTTTGTTAAACTTCTTCATGTCCTTCACATGTATTTCAATAATGCTTTGCAGTCACTTGTCAGCTAATTTTCCCAGCATGGTCTAGGTTCATAACCTTTCTAAAATAGAAACTGTATGCTGCTTTCAAACAGCAGGACTTGGTCTGAAGCTATGTATGAATTCCTGATTTGGAGAACAGCTGATTTCAGTCTACTGGACTATAGACAGCTAAACAATATTCCTGTGATTCTTCTGACCTTTTTCGGTTTTTTGTTTACTGTATCTTCTGTTCCATTACAACTTACCTGTATAGCACATGGGTCTTTAGATAAGACTCCTATTACATTAAATAGTAACTTCTTCATCTCGAAGTCCTCATAAGAGTAGGTAAGTTTAAGACCTTTTACCAAGGGATTGGGAATTTTAACTATGAAGGAAATTGTAGATAAGTTACAAAAAAATCATCATTAAAAGTAAAAATACTGTAATTACACAGTATGAAATCTCTTACCTTCAGTAAATGTTGAGAGAACTATTAACAGCTTTGCAAATCCACTTTCCTAACAGGCATTCAAAAACATACATAAATTAAATTGCAGTGAAATTAAGACGTATGATTTAATTTTAGTTTTGCTTTACACAGAGTTTAATGTATCCTATGGCAGAATAAACAGAACTTTATTAAAGAAGAGATCAAACATTTGGACATTGTACAATACCGACTAACTACAGTCCTAAGGGCACAATTAGTTAAACCCATGTCTCATTCAGTACAAGTCTGAACTTGTATGGTGAAATCCCAGGCACATGTATTCACTACAATAACCTACCACACAAGAAAACCGTATTCTCAGTACTGTTAGGGTTGTGGTTTTTAAAATGCATTTGTGGATGTGTAAGTTCATACATCAGGGTCATCAGTATATATAATTTTGTGCCTTCAGTTGTGCGTACTAACACACTTATATTCAGCTTCAGTGCATTTACAAGTAAGCACATGAAAACTGCATGTATGAGCAACATGCATTTACATGTATTACATATTAAAAATTCAGAAAATAAATCTTGTAATTCACAGCTCCTAGAGAGCTAACAGAAGGACAATTATGTCTAATATAACTACAGATAGGACCAAGGCCAGGGGGTGTCTATGCAGCACACTAGAGGCAAGAGAGCTTTGTTTCTGGGGTGATTAGAAGCCATGGTTACCAGGACATTGCTCTTCTTGAGCAACAAAATACATTAGCTTGGCCTCAGTACTCTGGCAAAGCCACCACAGAGCTTTCCACCAGCTCCCAACAGGAGCAGAGCTCACAGAACACTACACAGACATCCCCACAGAATCAAGCAGTTCTATTAGTTTTGCAGTAGCTTTCTAGATGCATCTCCAAAAAGCTGGGCTCAGATTTGATCAGCCTAGCTCTGGAAGTTAGCATACACCCAAATGATTTTAACAAGCAGAAAAATATTGCAAAAGTAATTTTAAAGAAAATATTGAAGTACACAACTATATTGCCTATTAGCTTTTGTCTCTATGGTATCTATATCCTCTGTACAAAGCCACTGCAAAGTGGTTAAATAAAAAACAACATTGAAACTTGTTAATGTTTTCTCCTTGCTGATTAATACAGTACTAAATTCTGAGGGAAACCTTTGGTTTTATTCTGAGGGAATACTTTGCATATATTTTCCAGTTTACTTGTTGTGAGAAAATTATTTTCCTTTTCAAAGGCTCAGATTCCTGTCCTGATTTCTGAATTATGTTAAATACAAGACTGAGTTTTCCGAAGTTGCTTGGATAGTATATTAAGGGAAAAAAGACAACATTCTGATGAAAGTATCTCTGGTATTATCTACAAGGCAGGATTCAATGGTAATGTCAATGTTTTTGTCTACCTGATATTTATACCTTGCACTTTATCGCCACAAATGAAGTAAAATCTCTACAGAGGCTGAGAACACAGAATCTAAATGAAAACATTTTCATTTTTTCCTTGCATTGAAACAATTTTTCTTCCTTGTAGTATAAGGAATTAAAAATATGTGTCCTGGATATTTATCTTGAAGGGAAAAACTGCCCTGTTTCTACAGCCAGATAAACAACTTGAATGTTTCAGGCATCAAATATGTTGCTGCAATAGTGTAACAGGCATTTCATAACAGTTAGTGATAGAATGGAAAGCTTGAATGAAAAATCTGTAATCTTCATTACAGACTACAAAACCTATTTAGTAATACAGCCAATTGGGAAACCTCTACTCAGTTTGAGAAATTTATTCCCTGGAAGTAATCCATTCCTGAACAGCCAATAGATCTACAGGAATTTGATGGCTTAATTATTCAGTATGTATGTCACAACTGCATTTGAAGTTCTAAAACTCAACTGTAAACCAAGAGAATAAAAGAATATTAACAACTATAAAGAGTTAACTACTCTGCAGCTTCCTCATAAAAATTCTTGAATATTACAGAAGAATGAGTCATTTACTTTTTAGGCAAGTCATGACAGTGCAGTCTGGACTACATTTATGTGACCTAGTCTTAGAAAGAATTTATGTGCCTCTTATTAACTGAATCTAAGTAATTATTTTCTCAGCATCTTATTTAGAGCTTCTGAGCTGATTTTTGGAGGACCCTTCTTGTTCCTGGCTATGAGACACAGATACTGCAGTTGACTTTGGGCCATTTGAATATAGCCTGTACTCCTGCATCTTCCAACAACAAATGAGATTTAGTGCAAAACTCGTTGTAACAGAATGGCACATCAGAGAATCTGCACAAGAATACAGGAGTTAATGTTAACTTTTGCACAGGAATAATGTTAGTGTAATTTTCTAAGTACTAAATAAGGTTGACGCTAGTACTCCAGGCTAATGACCTACAGATTTGAAGTCTCTTTGAGGTAAAGGGAATTGCAGAAAGAAAAATGGTTTCTTGCTCAGCAAATCTAAGAAAGAGGAATGCACTGGAGGCAGAGTAGAACAAATATTAGAACCCTAATGGGGAAAAATACTGAGTATATAATAGCAAAGGAGAAGTTATTAGTCTCTGGAATATAACTATAAATACTTACAATCATAGGTGCTGCAGGGTTTTCAGCTAGTAATGTGGCAATCACCAAGAGGTCATTCCGTAGCTGACGATCATAATGCCGGAAACCATGCATGAGAAGGTCTACAAATACTTCTTTCAAAGCACTTAAAAGAAAGTGAAATGCATTTTACCTTTTCTTTTCATATTTGAATTTTAGGCAGTTCTATGTATATGAATCCTCACTCAGCATCATACTTTTCAAAGCCTTAGGGTTTAACTGCAAGAGAAATAACTTAAAACTATTATGAAATGGATTCTTACATGTACCACTAGACATCCAATTTAAGCATATACGCAAGGTGCATGTATTACAAATTGCACGTTCCACCGTATGTGTTGCAATTAATTAATAGAAAGACTTAATATATACTCAAGCATGAAACTGGATGTTGTTGAATTATTTTTGAGAAGAAATGGTCTAATCCTAAACAGTTAAAAGTGTAACTCACTAAGGGAGAACCTGTTATTTACTCCAGCAGAGGCTCTAGAACTAGGCCTTGTATATCATAGCATAGAATTTCCTACTAATTCTATAACATAAGCATTTCAACAGTGCAGTAATACTGGCTGACTGAACCTAATGTGAACCTGAAAATGGTGCAATTAACTTTCTCATCGTACAAAGCGATAGGGCTATACCTCCTGCTATGCAGCAGAGCACCTTGATCTCTCTCTTGCCCTGTAACAGAAACAACTGGTGGTGGATCGTTGAGTTCATGAAATAAAGAGAGGCTTGACAATGAAATAATTATGAAGTTGACTGGATGTGCTTTTAGCTAGACTCTGGCACTGAGTTTGTACGCTACCTGGCAGGCACCTCTTGGATCATATACAATTTTTTGGCATCTCACAGGCCACAGAGCTATCTAACTTGCTGAAACAGAAACAGATGCCTGAAGGGTCGAAATCATGGGCTGCTTGGCTATAAGGTCTCATCCAGTAGTGCTTCAATTTTGGAGAATCAGATGTGGTAATACTGAAAACTTAACGAGGACTTAATGAGAGACCTCCATTCCCCGTTTGTATTTTCTCTCAATTAAATTCAAACAAAGTGCTACACAATAGCAATGCTTTAGATGTCTCCAAAATTACAACATTAATTAAAAAATGCTTCCCTGCACTTACTGTACACATTCCAAGCTACTGAGCTGATTAACAACATCTTCTTTTGAAGTGTTTTCTAACAGGTTCCATAGGATTTCTGAGGAGCGGAACACCAGCTGTCCTGAGGGATCAACACCATTTAGATACAAACAGAGTCTGCTGGCTGCTTGGGCCTTCATCATAAGTCTGCAATTTACTCCTGAAATTATGAAAATCTGAATAATTAATTCCCTGTAGGTCATTAATTGTTTTAGGCATGTTCAGAGAACAAATTATCTAAGATCAGAGGTAATGAGATTGTTGAAAGAACAGTTTGTACTAACCAGAGCTGGAGAGATGCTGGAGAGCTTTGAGTACCCACAACTTCTCAGTAAGTTGATTTTCAACTAATGCTAGTGACAAAACGAGAGTTTCTGCTAATCCTCCTAACTCAGCCATTTGAATTTTATAGTTTGCACTTGTTGGCTGGTAACCTGCACATACAATAGCTTTAGTTATAATGCAGTAAATATTCAGAATTTTGGTTACTTCATAAAATATTCATCCTTCCTCAAGAAAGGATTGAGAACCGAGTATCGTATTTCCTTAGTCCTAAAACCAACTGAAAAAAAATCTAATAAACAAGGGCTACTTTTCTTATATCTGAGTATTAATAGTGCTTACAGCATATCCAACAGACTTACCCTTAAGAAGGCTAAAATGCTAGATAAACAAATCAATTGCTTCCTAGAATTTACAGAATGAAAGAACAAGCAGGGTTACAGAGAGGTGAAAAACCTCCTTCAGGTCATGTAATAAGTTGTTGATGCAGGACCTAGTTCTCTTCTGTAGCCTATTCACTAGAGAATTAATGCCTTCTATTATTGTATTACTTAAAATATGTGAATCCAACCTTTGATTTATAAACTTGACTTTCTAATGTGTCCCTGGCTTTACTTTTGTCCATGCATATGTATATCTGTATTTCATTATTGAGTTACAGGGGAAGGGGAAGCACTGAGAAAAGAAATTTATATTTTTATATGCTAACTCATGAAAGTAAAGTTTATCTTAAAAAGCTTAAAAATATATATATCAAATGACATGAAATCCAGGATCAATAAATGCAGATAATGCACATGGTGAAATGAGTTTTAACTAAACATAAACTCTGATAGGCTCTAAGTTGGTATTTATAGGTAAGAGAATTCTGCAGCATCAAACTTTGGCAAGATTTACATATATGCTGAGATAAAGAATTTGACTTGAAAAAAATCAAACTGAAATACATTCTTCATATTTGAGATAACATATCTTATTTCCTACATCTGGATGAGAAAAATAAACCCTAGCAATATTTAACACTCACTTATCTCGTTGGAACTGTTTACAGATATATAACTAAATGCACACATAGCTGCTTGTAGGATTTGAGTCTTGTTTATAAGGTAAAAACAGATTTATATGCTTTCATATTTCTAGAATCTTGTGAGGGCTGTTGCAGCTGCAGCTTCTTTAGGCCTCCTAAAATAAATGAGAACTAGCAAGAGGGCACAGGAACTAGCGCCGTGCTGCAGGAACACAGCAAAGGAGCACACTGTCATCCAGCATGCTCCCCCACCTGCACTCTGGATCCACACTATGACAATGTTCATCTGTAGCTTGGCTGCCTATATATCTCATGCTGACTCACAGCACGTGATCCTGTGCCCCTCTGGGAGGGGATCCGTGACGGACTTTGCCTGATAACAGCCTCTGGCACCACCATAAGGGTCAAAGGAATAATACCAGAGGATCATGCCTGAGCTCATATGCAGTCATCATCAGCCTCTTTCTGCAGAGACAAGTCACACAGCTTATTCAAAGCCTAATTCCACTCAAATGTGTCCATATAATACGAATTCAATCAAATTTAGGTGGGCTCAGATCTACCCCTCACAAGCAACACAAGTGAAACCAGAGCTGCTTCTCTCCAGGCTACATATACAAAATTGAAAATTACTTTTCCCTTCTTGTAATTCTGATCCTAACTACTCTTTCTTCCTCCATTATCCACATTTCAGAGAACTTGTGACCACTGCACATTTTCCGGATACTATTTAAACCTAATCCCATAAGTGTAATAATTAATTCCTTGTACATTGATGAACTAATTTCAGATTTTGAGTATGCATTTCTATAGAAACATGTTAACTGCACATTTGCCAATGCTATATATTTAATATATGAAATATAGTAACTATAGTAATAAAGAAAAATTAAGCCATAGCTAATTAACAGAGCCATTTCAAAGTAGCTGGGATCTTAAAACACTTGATTTCTTGTGACACTTGAAAATACTGTGCTTTACCTGAAAGTAGTTTTCTTGGTAGCTCCATATTATAAAAGCTAACAACACACTTACAGATTTGTATTCTAACTTGAGAGCTTGGCACCCTCATCAAATAACCTGTCAGAAACAGAAAAAAAGTAACTTACAAAGTTTATAATTTTTTTAGAATGCAATATTAACACTTCTGTTTACAGTATTTAGGGTTTCCTTTGGTCATACCCCCTACAAATCTGTCATTTCTTGCAAAGTTTGATTATAAAACTCAAGGGACAGGGACTCCTACACTGAAGAGGACAAAGGGGTCTTGGAGCAGTAGCCCAGGGCTAATCAAAAAGTGACCTCCTCTGCTTTGTGGCTACAGACCCTTAGAAGAGACTGGATGTTATTCCAGAAGTTGTGGAATTCATAAGAAAGTTACTACACTGGGCTGTTGTCGTCATTACCATGTCAGAAACTTCTTCCAGCAGACATGATACAACATAAAGGGAGCACAGAAAGAGGTCCTTTTCCACAAGATAAAGAGAATTCCATTGAGAGCTACCTGTGCCTAATATGGATAATATAAAAAACCTTTTAGATTTTAGTGTCTTTATGGCATGCTACTCTAAGGAGAATCTGGAACTATCTGAAACCAGGAGGCCATTCTGCTACCTGCTCAGACCTATGAAAATACAGACTTCTAGAAATATTTTTTTTCTCACCCATTTCAAGGATAATCTTTTTTTCACGTGTGACAGGCTGACTGTGCTACCTCTTAACCATTTAAATCTTACCAGCTGATATATCACTCCTGCTCTACTCTGAATCCTTTTTGACCTACAGTGCTTGCAGTATTTTCTTTGAAAATCACAAATGTGACATGCAAGGCTGTAAAAAGATATTTTGGTACTAAGAGGTCCAGTGACATTAAGACATGACTTCGACACCTTTTCCTCAACAGCTCTTTTAAAACAGAGTTCTGAAACATAGAAGCTCACAGCTGAGATGCAGTAGGAGACTGAAGTCAGAAAATGCTACTCCTAGTAAGGCATGGCACTAAACTGACTTGTATTTTGCCTTTGTAGGTGACTGGTCTCAGGCTTTTGGCTTTTGGAAGTCTGAGCTGGGAGTCAGGAGTTACTGCTTCTCACTTGATTCTTCCTTTTGGTTTCAGAAAAGCAGGGAGGATTCATGTCCCACTTATCCCAGGCTTCAGTGTTTATAGTAATACACCAATTTCTCAGAGAAAAATTAAATGAAACAAGCTATAGACAGGTTTAGTTCTTCCGCTATAATGATAAAGTTATCTCATGTAGCTTCTGACATCGGCAAATACGTAATTCTGCTAGCTAATCTACAGGTTAGCTGCACAGCAAAATAAGAATGGTTTCTAATACTAAAAAGCACAGAGGACTGAATGAATAATTGAAAGAAATTACCTACATTTACTAAGGAGGTAACAAGAAATTAAAATCGTGCTAATAATACAGTTAATTTTATTATGGCATAACAATAATTTTATTGTAGCATATCACTTTACACTCACCCAGTTGCGCAATGGCTTTTGAAACTGCCACAGAATAGCTTACTTCATCAGAAAATTTCTTTTTTTGAAATGGTAACCTGCAAAATGAAATTAAAAAATATTACAACTATGCTTAAAACACTGCAGAAGAACACTTTAATCAAGTCACCAGAAAAGCTCAATAGCTTTTCTCTTCTTCCTTGACGTTTTTTGCAAATAAGGACACTTTTCCCAGGACAAATACATTCTGGCAATTAGTGGTACATGTTCATAGATAATATTTTCATAATTCATATTTGATGCAATAAGAAATACTGAATAAACGAATGTCATTTAAATGTGGAAGATTAAATCCTGGAACCTAGACACTATCAGGCTATAGCAGAGCTAGACTATGCATAGACATGCGCAGAGGTGGAAAAAAAGGGTCATATCCTTGGACAAGACCTCTTGAAATGGATAAAAATAAACCAATAAACTGACTCCAAATAGCCCAACAACAAACTTATTTTTAAAAACAGGATATTAGGAAATATTCAATAACATTTGCAAAATACTCGGATATAACATAAACATGTAAGTGCTAAAAATTCTCTAACAGCAAACATTACAATATTATGCTAAGGTAGAAGCAGCTTTCCAGTAGGTTTACCTCTGTAAACATAGCCAGAGAAAAAGAAAGGAAAGAGCAAATAATGGAATAAATGGGAGGAAAAAAAAAAGAAGCACACACTGAAAAACAAGTGGGAAGAAGACAGGTAAACAGAAGCAGTTATGAAAGAGTGGAAAATTTTACACCAGGAGTTCTAGTATCTGACAGAAAATTTTCAGTAACAGTCCCTGCCCTTAGCTAGAGGCTTCTCTTTGTCATATGAAGTAGTTGTGAACTGTGGGGGAATTTCCATGGTACAGAAATTAAAGCAAAACCCAAGGGTGCAATCTTCCAAAATATATTCACTGCAGAAACCACAATTATTGCTGAACTGCTGTAAGAGATGAAAAGTCTTACAACTACATTTTATTGACTTTATACATTCATTCTCAGTTTTGTCACGCTTCTGCCAAATATGGAAGATGAAACTCCGTGATGTACTTTCTCATTCTCCACTGTGCGGCAGCAAAGGAAAGCAGTACAACTGATGGTGCTCAGGGAACTAAAGGATTCAGCTGAGAAGTTCTATGTTTATTAAAGCTAACAGCTGAGAGGAAGCGATGTAAAAACCTATTTGAATATCTGGGTTACTATGCGACCCATTTTCTGTCTGGCATAATTTTTCTCTTCCTTATTCTCGCCAATTATAATTAAATACAGGACTAACTGTAGTTGCAAGCATTCCATAAGTAACTTTACTAAATTATTTAGGAGGAGAAAACTACTGACAAGTGTGGATAACACCTAAATTCTATTCTACAAATAATTTAAAGTACAGTATGACAATGAAGATGCCCAAAAGTTCATGCAATGTTTTTAAATGAATTATAAATCCCAAATCCTCCAATTGTTGTGGTTCTTTCTTTTCTGCAATGTGGTTCGTCATTTTGTAAAGCTTACCTTCAGGTATTAAAGCGTCTTTGTGTCACCTCAGGTTTTTAAACTCGCTTAGAGAGCTTGTCTGAAACAGCGAAACGTACCTCAGCAGGACTTAGCTGCTGAATCTTTTGAGGCCAGCAGTCCCAGAACAGCTTACTCTTGGCAATAAAACACCTTGGGGAATCTTGCTTCCAAGCAAGCTGGGGCCAATTACAATACAGTTTTGAATGATGTAATACGTAGCTCCACAGATACCGAACTGCTAACATGGGTCCCTCCTTCATGCCAACAGAAATTGGACCCAAGGATTGGACACAGTTCACGAAAAGGAAGGGCAATAATAGATGCCTTGCAGATACAGATGCCTTGTAGATAGATGTTGTATGGATATGTCAGTTGCCTTGGAAAATGTATGAACATGTTAATAAGCAGTGTTTAAATCTCTAAAAGAAGGGCTGAAGTACTTACCCACATAATTTAATAAGTTCACATAAAGGCTCAGTGAAAGCTTCTTGTTCATTTGTTTTTTCTGCACACAGGTTAAGAATTTTGATTACTTGTGCTAAATCCCTAAGGGGCTTTTAATTTAAAGTTAAGGAAATCAGATTGTTTGTACTGCTATGAATCAGAAGAAAAAGTTGAAAACTGTATTCATCATACTTCAAAGAGAGAACCAAGAAAAAACAAGGCCAATGCTTTCAAAGTTAGATGTCTAAAATGAAGCATGAGTCAATACTTAGACTTTTTGAAGCAGCCTTACTTTTACAGGAATACAACTCTTGCAAATCTGATTTAGCTTTCTTATCAGCTGAACTCACTGGAAGTTCAACACTGAATATCTAAAAATATAGGATGAAAAGTTTTTACATCACAGTGTCAGATTTACCTATCTAAATTCTGAGATAGCCTCGAGGTATTTAAATTCTTTCCCACTCCAGTCCCAAGTGGCTAAGTAAAGTTTGACAATGTGGACCCAAACAAATTTTGAGATTATCTAATTTAGGGTAGAGGCACAAGATCAAAACTGAACAGATCACTGAGACTAAGAAGTTACTACCAGTCCACTGACTCATGGAAACCGCCTGTAAGTACTTAACCACAACTCCGTTGCGAAGTAATGTGATAGTTTAAATCACTGTGGCAATTAGCTGAACTATATGAAATTAATCACAGTTTTCCATATGCCCACATCCTCCCTAGTACTTCTGATTTTCGGAAGCCTTTCAATTTGTACTGTAAATATGAAAAAAAGTTTCAGATAAATTAGTCTGACTTTATTTTTCTTTAAAATGTGTCCTCACTGGAAGTCACTGCTATTTGATCTGCTGCTTCTTAAGTAGTGACAATTGTAAAGCTTGTCTACTCTGAGTTGAAAGAACACTAATTACATTTTGAACACTTTCAACCACTGTACAGATGAAATCCCTCTACTGAATTTTGTAGCAAATGAATCGAGCATCCAAGAATCTTGCTAACCTACCAACCTTGGCTATGTGTGTACAATGATGAGAATGTATGTGGACCATCACTGCTCTCCATGTGGAAACACAGCACATCATAAAATGCTTTGCTGAAAAGACAGAGTATTATCATACATAAAACACCATGACTTCAGAATTCTACAGTGACAAAAAGGATACAAGCCCATTTTCAAAATGCTTGACTACTTTCTTGAGAGTTTTCAGCTGCTCTTTTTCCAAATCTTTCTTAAGTAAAAGAATGAAAAGCAGGTTTTAATTGCAGTTTGCCTTAGAACATTAAATGATTATGTTTATCCCCTTTTAAGTTTACATGAAAGTGGAAACCAGATTAAAAAATCACAAGACACAATGAAATTATGAAAGCGCTTTGCAGCAGGATTAGCTCCTTGGTCAAGCCTCATTTCTAAGTACGGAGTCTGTGCTCTTATAACTGATGAGGCTTTTTAAAACTCTATCTTTTGTTCAAATGTGTGGGCTCTTTCCCTTAAATTCTTTGGGATTCTGTGAAAGACAACTAAGAAAACCAAACGTATGTCACACATGACATAGATATCTAAAAATGTAGGTCTAAGTGGCTTGGAGTAGAGCTCTGCCACCACAAGGAAACATTCTGCAAGTTCAAAGCTGAAAACAACTGAAGAGAGGATATGGCAGTGTGTGTCAGTGATATGCAACATTCATTCCAGCTCTTTGGAGGACCTCCATGCTGGGCAAGAGCACTGCAATTTGAGGCAGGCCAGAGAGTTGTTTCAGGAATCTGCAAGCCCAGAATCCTTACCATTTTATCATATATCTTATACTCTCTAGAGAAGCAGTAAACAATATAATCCAGCACATTTTTCTTCAGTCAGTAGGTTTATTCTATCAGCTGTGTATCAAAAGGGGGAAAAAAAAAAAGGACATGAACTACTTCTCTATGGGGCATTAACTTAAAATGTGGTACATTTAATCAAGTTCTTGTTTTAAGAATATAAATTATTAGGTTTTTAGATCAAAAATAACTGATGGCTTCGTGAATTTAGTTTCCCAAATCTCCTTGTGGAGGCTGAAAACAGTCTGTGGAAGTCCATGAGATTACGCTCTCCTGTGTGCCTAGGTAGTCATATGTGTTCCTCAACACTGAATTTTGTGTATCTCTCCTTCCTTTAAAATCACTTTGCTGGAGAAATGTAAGCAGTTAACCTGGGCAATTACATAAACTCCTAACATAGGTTCAGTTAACTCTGTATGTACTTCTGTTTCTCAGCTGTAGGTTTCAGCACTGAAAAACTCCCAGATAAGCTAGAAATTTTGCATCTCTAGTCTTTAAATGTATGTGCTTTTGCCTTTTTTTTTTTTTTGGAAAAGTGCCTGTGTGAGGATGTACTGGTTTATATATATCTATATCTATATCTATCTATATATCTTTTTTTAAAAGATAAAACCATCATTGATACCATTCTCTATTACAGTGACCATCTTTCGAAGAAGTGTTCAAATACCAGAACACATACTTCAGCTTTGTGCTCTGTAGCCCCAGCCACCAGTGCCACCTGGTTTATTTAGGGCAGGTACTAAAGTAGTTGTAGAAAACATTTTTCTAAGCCCCGTTAGTACCTGTGTAACTGAAGTAACGAGGTACCAGGCTTACTTACCGAGTCTGAATCTTCGAGTAGTTTGATGACGTGATTCAGATCCACCGATCTTAACTGTCTATCCTGGAAAAGCCACACTTTTAACTTTTTTTTTTTTTTTTTTTAGACTGCGGTTAAAAAGTGGTTAGACCTTTAAATGTAGAAGTGCCGCGTTGTACCAACATGAATCTACCCACGGATGGATAAACCCAGGCTATGCGTGGAGCACAAACCGGGGCCTGTTCTCAGCCCGAATTAGCGGCTAAGCCCAGCCCAGCCCAGCCCAGCCCAGCCACGCCAGGCCGAGGCAGAGCAGAGCAGGGCAGGGCAGGCCCTCCCGGCCGGCGGGTGACCCCGGCCTGCGGGTGAGCTCACCTGGACGGCGCCGAGGCCCGCACCGGCGTCCGGGGCGTTCCTGCGCCGCTCCCCGCCGCAGCGAGAGGGGCCGGGGGCCGGCGACAGCGCCGGCGAGCGAGAGGGCGCCCGTGAGGCGGGGGGCTCGGCGGGGGAGGACATGGTGCCCGCCCGCCCGCGGCGGCGGCAGGAGCAGGAGCGGGAGCAGGAGCAGGAGCGGGGCGGCCCGGCGCCGTTGCCATGGGCGCGGGGCGGCGCCTCCTCCCGGCGCCGGGGCCGCCGCCCAGGCCCGCCGCGGCCCGGCCTGTGCCCCCGCGGCCGCCCAGCCGCGCCCCCCGCGGGGCAGCGGGCGTCCCGCCGGGCGGCCGGGTGCGGGGAGCCGGGCCCGCTGCCGCCCCCCGCCGCCTGCAGGCCCCAGAGCTGCCCCTCCCGCCTCGTCCCGGAGCTGCATCTCCGCACGCTGCCACGACACGCGTGTGTTACACCCTCCTCCGCCCTACCAGTAATGCCATTTCATGCCCTGCTACCAAATGCTTCCTCAGCGAGGCAACCATTTCCCCAGCCACGTGCGGGGCAGAGGCTGGGCTTTTCCCACTTGCTCGGGAAGTTACTCGGTCCGTAACTTCTGATCGAGAAAAAAACCACGACGGGCGACCACCGTGACAAACCCCAGCATAGACGGGACAGCCCTGTCTGGGGTAGCCCGGCTGTGGGGAGCAGGGGGAAAGGAGTCTTTTCTCTGCGTAGGCCGGTACAAAACTGATGACTAATGCCTGGACAGTAATAAAGGCAGGGACAGAAGCATAAAGGGATTTGGGTATTTTCTACTTGCTCACCGTTTTCATCCCTAGGCTTGCTACAGCATCTTTCAGCTGTGAGCAAAGCTGCTCCTACGGGGATACACATATACCTAATGGGCGTGCAGTCGTATTCTGAAACGCTGCCTGCAGGATGGGAGTGTGGCTGAGCCCGCCAACGCCAAACTGTCTGGGAACACCAGGCCCTTTGCTGGGTTTATGCCTGGAGGAAGAGAGCTGGGTGTCCAGAACTGGCTGCAGCAAAAGGTGACACCTTGTCGTGTGGTCACAGGCACTCTGCTGGGCTGCTCACTTCAGCTGCCCTTCACAAGATTTGGATACACTTTGGACAAACTGCACATCTGCAACTTTAGATACGCATGTATCCCAAGTCTTTGACTGCAGGCACCGTTGATATCAACCTCAGTTTTCATTAACAGATAATTTTTAACTTCCAAAGAAACATTTTAATATGTAAATAAATTTATTACATGCTAAGATAGCTGTTTGAATGTCCAGACAGCTTTTATAGGAAAAGAAGGGATTGATAACAGAAACAAGACAGAAACCTTTGTGGCTCCAACTATAACCGACACCGTTCTTATTTTCATTCTTCCCAGTTTGCATGTTACACCCCTCCCATTTCATACCTGACTTCTTCAGAAATAAGTAAGATGCATATCGTGTTTAGTACTCACATATGCTATACCATTCTCCTTCCATCAAAGGCAAAATACACAGTACCGCACGTACCCATCCACGCTCTGCATTTTGTAGAAGTTCATCCTGCATTCAACTCCAAAAAGAGAGCAAAAATACAGCCTAGCATAGGATGGGACTCCAGTCTGGAAAATGCAATGACCACTTGGACATCCATAAAATCCCGAGTTGCATTCATAGGAACACGGGTCAAACAAAGGCAGGACCTGGTGGAGTTATAGCGCATTCACCCAATACGACAGTGCAGCTGCCAGTCTTGGAGCTGGTGGTGGATGCTTTTCATCCATCCATGTACACGCATCTCTCCATTCCTCTAACCATTTTACTAGCCCTTCCATGTTCTACTTAAACATTTGTTTCTGTGAACATTCTCAGTGATTGTCTTGTATCTGGGCCTACACTGGATGGAACAAGGTTTTTTATTAAGCATTTGAGATTAATTGTAATGACAGTGTTTATAGGTCTGCAAGCAGTTAGTGCTGAACAAACTGGTTTAGCTTGGTGCCCAGATACTTACTGAAGTTGTATGCATTCAAAGTTTTTAAGCTTATGAAAAAAAAAGCACTAAAAATTTAGTGCTTTTGTAAAAATTACTTTTATTGTGGCTTAAGTGGTTTTAAGTTCTGTTGCTTGTGTTTTGAATGACAAACGTATAAAGAACATACCTAAATTGGGCAACTTAGTCTGTAAATTATAAGCTTAGGTCACATGACGTTTGTTGGCTGCCTGTTCCAAAGATCACATTGCAAAGCTCCATTTGCTCACTGTGCACCTTCTTCATGAATGAAGCTTTTAAAAATTGGGATGAAAGCTACACTGTGCAAGTTTGCTGCCCTTGGCAAATGGCAAATGTCCATCCTCAAAAACCTGCAATCAACTGTGAAAATATTTACTTAACAGTTTTCTGCCCCAAACAGGCTTATATTGTATTTTTATCACATCTACCTCTTCCATTGGTAATAAATAACATTCAAGACATCAAGGCTATAGTACCTTACTTCTGAGAGTATTAATTCACACGTATTAAATGTTGTCTTACAAATATTAAGAAATATGTTTAAAAAGTAGACGATGTAGAGAGGGTTTCTGTTTTGACTGAGGACACATCTTTTGGTGTGAAGAGACATTTCAGCAAACTCTATTCTTGAGGTAAAGTTAAATTTCATAAAACTACAGGACTGTATAGGTATAGGACACAACTGAGAGTTAGAAGATCAAGGTTCCATATCTAGGTCTGCCATTAACCTCCTGTTGACTTTGCTGAGTGAATGATTTCCTGTACCACTCTGTACTTGCTGTCTTACAAATTAGGTTGCAAGCTCTTGAAGGACTATTATTCATACAAGATATGCCTTTCGTGTGCTGCAATGGGGGTCTTCAGCCCCAGCCAAGTGATGTCCTTTCCTTGGCTGTGTTGAACCTGTAGGCTTTTCCCAAAGTCACCTGCACTGTTTATCAAATGTGACACTGAGCTCTTTACAGTACAGAAATCAGAGTCTTTCTAAGAATCAGTTTGTTGACTCCTTGTCTTCCTTTTCATTCTCGTTTCTTTTTTTGGTCAGTAGGAAAGGGAAAAAGAAGGGAGGGGCATAGGAACAGGAAGGTGCAGAGCTGTCCTGCTAGACCTCCTGTGTTTGATATCCACAGAAAAAAGAAAAGACCTGTGAATTGGCTGGCAGTACACTCAACCTTAAACCTGTAAAGTCAACAGAGCTTCCAACATCTGGATTTACCTGCCTATACTATTAAAACACAGTGTTCAGGTCACTGGGTGGTATGGATTTGAAGGGGGCTTTTACACTGATCTTTATTATTGTAAGGAAATGCAGTAAGTCACAGCAGACAGAACTTACACTTCTGGACAGTACAAGGTACAGCTGGACAAAGGTGTAAGTTTGGGGCCCCAGCTGCTAGCATAGCATCAACACTCAGTAAAACAAGCACTGTGATACAGAGAAACAGGGTGAGATTTTAAAAAAAGCTAAGACAGACTTCAGGGACCAAAATGTTACTGTTATGTCAGGCATGGCACAAATAGATATTAGATATTTTGAATTTTAAAAATACCTAAATTCCATTTGGGAATCTGGGAAGGCTGTGTGTGAAAGCAATGTGAATCCTGCCCCAGCTTCAGTGACTCATGCATCTTGACTTCTCTGAACTCAGAACAGTTTATGCTGCTGACCTCTAGTTAAGCAGGATTTGACCTCTCATGTATTCTTTTTCTCTTTCCTCTTATGTTGGCATAAGCCTCTTTGGAAAAAAGTTATATATTTCCAAATGAAGGATTCCAAAGTGGTTCACCTGTTTTTCTCATTTAAACAGTAATGCTTTCTCACACACAACACCAAACAGGAAGAGTCTCCACCTGGCAAACTTACTTTCTGTTTGTTGAGTGAAAAGCAGACTGAATATATGCTGATAGTACTGAAGTGTTCACTCTGTGTCCTGAAAACATGGAGAATACCTTACAGTAGGATATGGGATATAGCTTTCCACTGTGTCTGTGTGAAATTCTGTTATCCAGCCATTGCAAAAGAAACAAATTGCCTTTTACAATTTTTTTTTATGAACTCACACTCAAGTTCTACATTTCTCAGAGAAAATGTTGATCATCAAGTTCTACCTCTCAGGGAAAATGTTGATCAGAGCACACATGCATTATAAAGAAAAGCAAGCTAAAATTTATTATGCATAAGCACAGAAGAAAAAGCCGAATACCTGACATTGACTTTTTATTGATTTTTGTGTAAAACACAGTCCATGGAAAAATAGATAAAAGCATTACTAATAATTTATAATAGCCCTGTTCAGAGAGACAGCACAAACAAACTGACAAACACAACTACAAAGAGAATACTGCACATGGGAGACATACTATGCTCACTGCAAGACACTGCCAGCAAGGCATGAGAAACAATATATAATGATAGAGATCGTTGTTCAAGTCATTTCAATGTGTCACTTATTGTAAAGGCTGTAATCTAATTAATTCAAGCAGTATCACATACTGATACAATATCAGTACTGCAACATTACTCATTACATTGATATAAAATACTACAGGATGAACAGCCAAAAAATTAAGAACGTGTATTAAGAGATGAACTGTCTGAAAGGAACTACGCATATGCATCTATCACCACTGCATATATGAAAATATTATACTGAAAAACTTAATCTATCAAATTTTTATGCACCTGATATATCTAACTTTCAGAGGAAATATTCATATTCAGAGGAAAGCTGTTTCCTAACTATATTCATACCTATGAAATTTATAGCCACTTGGGAACTCATTGCCTTATATTAATTAACAATTTCCCTTAGTGCTACTTGGGGAGCATGTATAACTAATAACATATAGACACACACACAGACACACTATTTTATAGGCAATTAATGGCAAATAAAAATACAAATGTACTTTCTCATGTTGGCACACCATATAATGCACAATGTTGGAACAAAAAGTTAAAACATGGCACCAATTCACAGTAACCATTACCACAAGCTAGATACGCAAAGAACTTGCAAAACAATTACAAAATAATTAATCTCTAAATAATTCAAGAACATGGGTATTTAATTAACTTCTATATAGTTGCCACAGTTAATAGAATTGTAAGAGAAAATTAAAGACACATATGGAACCTGTAAGAGAACTGTATTTTAGACAATGTTAAGAAAGAATACTGTAATATCTATAGAAAACAAATAACCTGTCGCTAAATACATAGAGTTTTCCATTTTCTAATATGACGTGTACAGTTCTGTATTACCTATTAAGCACTATTTTTTTTTACTGAACAGTAATGAAGAGAAATGCAGTTTATTTAATTATTCATTTTTCATTAGGCAGTAAGCAATTTATATGAAGCTACACAAAAATATTTTTATAGCAGGCTATTCCTCAAAATATGTATTTATTCTCCTAAGTAACTAAGACGTCTAAATGAATTTAGCTGTTTATATTTAGGCAACTGAAACTAAACTTTTAGCCTCATGTCTTTTTCTGATGAGAAGTCTTAATGTGAGTTCTTCTATAGAAATCAATGTGTTTGATCACATGAATAAAGATTCCTTATGTGACTAAACATATGCATGATATGACACATAATGTGTAGTAAATGCATGACTGTCATTTTACTTTCAGACTTAACAATGCCTTGTTAGAGTGAATTGGTCCTTAAAGAACTCCATAAAATATTACATCACAAGTCAACTTGTTATTCCAGTTAGAAGTAAATACACGGCCTAACGGGAAACCGCATGTCATTTTGTAGCACAAATATTTCACAGAATGTCTTCACATATTTGATCTAAAAATATCATCTATTTATTAATACTTCAATATTTCAACCTTTCAAGTAACCTATAAAATCAAAACACATTTTTAGTTTTCTACACACACAGTTTGAAAAAAGGAACAACACATCATTATTCTCTCCAGACACCCTTGGCAGTTCAAAGTTTAACAGTTTGAACATTCTTGAAGAAATCTGATGATGAAATAACTTTTTGCGTAGGAAAGAGGGCCAATACATTTCTGTATATACTGTCAGTGGTTGCATTACAGTACAATATATATGGACTTTGACAGTAATTTTCAATTAGTACAGTATCTTAGTTCTGCAACATTATCACTATTGCACCAAACGAATTAGATAATTGTAGGGAACATGAATGTTAATTACCTATTCAACAGAAGTGTAGAATTACTATAGAATAATAGCAGCATATTTAATTCTGAAATATAATCAGATTGTCAACAGTAATGGTTTCTGCCCTAAACTTGTTCAGAGGTGTGAAATTCTGCTCTCAGTTATACCATCCCATTCTAGTGATTTTAATTAGGCTTTGTGCACAGGACTTGGGTAGAATGTAGCATGGTATTTATCGCATTAAAATTCTCCAGGCTTTGTGTATTCTAAGATTTTTAAAATTGATTTTATTTAAAGGATTGAAGCACAAATGCCTAAGCTTTGTGTGGTTTCCCTCTGCAATAATGAAATAGGAAACAGGCCAGGAAATTCAGTTACATGTAATTCTGCAAGCCTTTCAAGAAATATACAGCTTTCTGTATTGGAATATATTTACAGACAGGCAAAATAAGTTAGAAGTTATAATTGTCATTTGTTCTTCATTTTTATATGAAAATATTAGTTTAGGCTCCTGTCTACAACAATGACAGGTTTTTCACTTAATGTCTAGAAAGCTTGATAAAACAGTATCGTGTGTGTCAGCCTGGAGAAGAGAAGGCTGCGGGGAGACCTTATTGCAGCCTTCCAGTACTTAAAGGGGGACTATAGGAAAGATGGGGGCAATCTCTTTAGCAAGGCCTGTTGTGACAGGACAAGGGGTAATGGTTTTAAACTAAAGGAGGGAAGATTTAGACTGGATATAAGGAAAAAAATTCTTACAATGAGGGTGGTGAAACACTGGCACAGGTTGCCCAGAGAGGCGGTAGGTGTCCCATCCCTAGAAACATTCAAGGTCAGGTTGGACGGGGCTCTGAGCAACCTGATCTAGCTGGGGATGTCCCTGCTCACTGCAGGGGGGTTGGACTAGATGGCCTCTAAAGGTCCCTTCCAACCCAAAGCATTCTATGGTTCTATGATTGTGTATCACCACAAGTATCACTGAAATAGCTACATATTGGAGGATGGACAATAAAATTAGTACCTTGAAACTGAGCGACTGGTTTTTGGAACAAAGAAAGCATGCAAACTTTTTTTATTAATTTCATAGATTTATTAAACTTTTTTTTTCTCTTCCGTCTTTTCCTTTCTTTTCTTGTAAAAAACTGGGAAAGTTTCAAATTTCTAGAAGAGTTAGATAAATTTTTGGAGGAAGTAGCTATTAAATACAATAGTCCAGAGGCAGCAGCTATCTCAAGTAAGTCCTACATTATTAATTTCCAAGAGACTGAGAGGTTATGTCAGGAGAAGAATCACTGGACACATGCCCTCTTTTTGGAAGCATCTGCCATCTGTCAGCTATTGGAGACAAATCTCAAAGACCTTAGTCTGACCAATTATAGCTGTTCTTATTGTTTACTTTTCAAAAAATGGTGAAATAAAATGGATTTTCTCTTTCCAGTTGCTTCCCTGCTCCCCCGAAGCTTAAAAAAGAGGATAAAACTGAGTTTTCCAAATATTTGAAATTGAAAATTTGTGAACTAAAAAAAACTTCTCAAATTTCTGTTGGCACACATGAAATATAGTTGAATTTTTTTTTTCAAAAAAATGTTTTCACAAACCTCCATTTTCAAAAAGAATTCACTGACCTCTCATTTGATACAAACATGTTTAAAGACATATAAAAAATGCTTTCTTTCTAGAAAAAAATGCAAATATTTTATTTTTCATCTCTAGATTTGAATGTGCTTAAAATGAAAGAAAGTTCAACTGTCTCTTGATTTGCAACAAACCCAGAATATACACAGGCTTGATGTGTAAGTTTGGGGAATATGGATACTACAATAAAAATAAAATTGTTGTAGATTTTTTGAATTTGAAATTAAATTAAGAACAACTAACAAGAACTCTTTAGATTTAGGCTGGTGTAACCGGGGGCAGAGTTTGATTCTAGATTCTTCTTGTTCTGTGGAGCTGTTGGTTTCATTACAGAGATAATGAGATTTGCAGGCCTAGCAATGTTTAAGGATAACTTAAAGCTTAAGTATTGTGTATTTCTGATGTATCATATTGATGACAAATTCTTGCAAAGTAATAAATAATAAGTGAAGGTTCAGCTAAGCAAGTCAGAGATCCTAAACAGTGCAAATATAGATAAGAAAAATATAATTTAATAGAAATAAAGAAAATTAGGACCAAATACACATTCTGATTCATTGAAATAAAGATTTTGCTAATTAAGCAGAAGTAGCCTGAAGGTATAAGTTTGGCTATTTTGTTAGAGAGGAGTAGAATCTGACAAAGCAGTAGTAATAAATAATTGTGAACGTTCTTTTGAATCCCACAGGAAATGTAAATGTCAAGTTTTAGAGATAAATTCATTTTTAAGTATAAGAATAATAATTTTGTTTCTCAAAAATTCAGGCATATCCCAGAGACGCTTGTTGTAAAAGTAAGACTTTTATATAAAAATAGAAGATTGGATTTGCACAAAAAGATATTAAGAATTTCAGACGGACTCTGGGAAATTCATATATAATAACTGAAACTCCAGTGTAGAAACATAAAGAACATGAGTATTGTGATGCTTCCCTGTTGTACCAACACATTGGAAGTTTCACAGTGAAAATGGATTTTTATTGTTGCAGGTTTCTCAGCTTTTTTTTTTGTTTTAAAATATTTCCTGGTATTTCGAAATCATTCTAAAATAAAAAACTAGGTGGTTGCACACATATCTGCAAGTCTTTCTACACATGTATAACACTGTTTTGAATTTTCACTACATGATGTACGGAAATAAAGAGATGCCAAAGGTCTAAAATCCTATGTAATACTTTGAAAAAAAATGACCCTGTTAGTACAATACCATTTGCTTCCAAGATGTACAGTTACACCATAACTGAAACTGGTTTTGCATATTCAAATCATGGAATGGTGTAAAACCACACACAAATAAATATACTGTACATGTGCAATACATCATTACAAATTAATTTGTTTCAAAACCTGATTATTTCCTAAATTATCAACTCCATGAGTCTATATTCTGAACTTACTAACCCAGAAGTGCGGTTTTAGTAAAAGAAACGCTGCCCAGAAAATGCAGTATTAATAAATAGCACTCTGACACATATGCTCTAAGTCAAAGAAATATCTGGAAAGCATGGTTATAATAAAATACTTTTGTGATACAACTGTGCAAAGGAGCATTAAAAAAATCTGATTTCATAATGATCTGCCCTCTGTTATTCAAAAGAAAAATATTTTTTGTAGTTATCTGTAGTAGTAGTCTTCTACTTATAAATTTCTCAGTTTGGTTGAGAGCTTGTACTATATGCCAAGCAAGTCCACAGTGACTTTACTCATACTTTAACTAAAATCCTAAAAATACATGTTTATGACAAAAAAAACCCAAAACAAAAGCAAACATCTACAACAGTGCTAACAAATATTAGTCTATCATCACATCACAGTTATCCTTTCTGGGGAGAGATGTGGAACAGACCCACTTGCTTCTTCTATAACATGGCTTTTCTCCCATCCTCTTCGAATTCTTCTCAGTTTCCTACTTATACATGGCAAAAGTAAAATGATCTTACCTAGAATTACAATGGAAGGCAGAACAAGGGCAAGAACAAAATTTGGTGGTGTATAAAATCTGTAATACTCTTCTTCAAAAGCTCTTTTCCATCCGTAAATCAGTACATGGAAAGTACTTATGAGCAGAGCAACATATCCAAGTGTAGACTTTGAAAAAAGAGAAAAAAGGGAAAAAAGAAGAGATAATTGTACTTGGTCTTTCGTCCAAAAGCTCTAATCCATTATTTTATCATTTCCATTGGACATCACGTTAAAATCTCTTACCTATACACTATTTTAAATTAGCAATATGTGGTTTTAAGTTCACATGTTCTGAAAGCTACGGACTGAACTGAACACTGATTTACAACATATCTCTGCTAGCATCTATAGGCCTTAGGCGAAGCTGAAATGAAGATGATGTTTGCCCAAATTCTAAATAATGGAAGTCAACTTCGGGATATGTACGCAAATAAGGAGCAATCCCAGTGAAGTTACTGGAAAAGCATCAGTTGTGATTGGAAATTAAATTCCCTGTTTCTTAACTATGCGGGTAGATCACTTCCAAGATTCATGATTATGGAACAACGCAGTTCTGCTGGAAGAGATCTGGGCCTAACACTCCAGTTTTTTGTCACTCTGAGAGGTGCAGTTTGCTTCTTCCTCACAATGGCCTAAATCCACTTGTCTGAAGTTAGCATAAACCATCCCTTACCTTTCTCATCAACTGTTGCCTGCTTGTTAATGGGAATATCTGGACTGCAGGACTTAGCCATAATGGCACAAGGCAATGATACAGTTTACCATGAACAGGTAGTGCTGGATGAAACGTGAAGTAGAAGGTTCCCACAGCGCTCTGCAGAGGACCTGTTAGCACGTAATCTAGAGCATGCCACATAAGTTGGTGCTAATAGGGGTCATTCACCGTTTCTCTGAATCTGCCCTTTTAAGCACCCTGTAGTTGTATTGCTCTGCAGACTTGAGTTAAATGTATTAACCTTGACTTTCTCAAACCACAGTAAAAAAAGACTACTACGCTTTGAATTCTGGGGGTGATCAAATGAAGAAAAAACTCTTTTTGGCCAAAACTGATGTAATGACTAACTTGGTTAGGAAACATTTAGAGAAAATTATCAAAACAGAGGATGAATGTTAAGAAAGGTGACTGGCTACCAAGGTTTGGTTTAATTCCACTAAACAGAGAGGGAAAGAAAAATGCAGCCTAAGGGTCTATAATAGTTAGTGAAAGAATTAATTCTTTCTACTTCAAGATTAACCAGTTTCTAGGGAAAGGAGAATGTCTGAGCTAATACCATTTGCAAGGATTCACACATATAATGGTATAAAAAGGAAAACACTTCTGTTAATTTCTAGAGATTGGTACCATGCTTTTTAACTTGCCAATACTTATGGATTTTTTTTGCTATGTGTTAGAGCCATGTTGGTATGTTTTAGATATGTGGCACCCTTTTTAAAAAAAGAACAATCTGCTCCCAAAATATTCCATAAGAATCAGAATAATCAGACAACCACTTGTGGATATGAAAATGGCATATGCAGTATCTGAACGGAAGTTCTGGTAAAAAATTTGGACAGCAAACAGTACTATTGAACCTGATGTCTGAATATCATATTGCAGATTTTTGCTGGTATGACTGTCCTGAATTTGTTGGTGTTATACCACTGCCAGCAGGGAAAAGGGCACAAATGAATCATATCCCTCATTTCTTCACCAGGCTTACTAATGAGAACTGTAACAATTCTTGAAAAAGAAACAGGAGGGAAATGTTATACAGACTCTTCCCAATTTAAAAAAAAAAAAAAATGCTTATTTAAATTCCATCTGCAAACTACAGTTTTGAGACCTTGATATATGTCTTTCTAATGGTCAAAGTGGAAGCTAAGAAGTGCATCAGTACATTTATCAGTACATTTTGAACTAACAGTATAAGGATAAGAAAAACATATGATGCACCTCTATTAAGTTCTTTTTTTTTGCCCTGTGGAAAGTTGCCATATGCTTCTTTGAAGCATTGGTAGGGCATGTGCTAGTACGTACTGGACCATTTCAACCACTCATCTAAAAATCTGAAAACAAAAGACACTCCTATAGGAGTGTCTGTCAGCTACTGATGGTATTTTCTTCTACCAGGCTCTTAACTGCTGTGTTTCTGTGCTGTACTTCTGACTGTAATAACACCGTTTAGCTAGAAAGAGGATGTCCTCCACACAGCTTAGCATTCTGCAGTCTTTGGTTTATTTAGACAGGGCAGATCTGCACTAGAAAGTTACGTTAAGAGCATTTATCCCAGCTTGCAGCTACTGACAATGACTTTTCCAGAAGTAAGAGCAAGACTCGCTGCCTTTGCTGCTTAAGTAAAACCCCACTGCAGGAGGCTGCGTCAGTACAAAACTTCTATGTTTGTTATAAAGACTTGATTTTTCTGTATCTGCAAATGTTCAAAGACTACAGCAATGGCTGTACAGTAGTAAAATGAGGAAACTCAAAACTCACTGAAGCAGGCTTGGACAAAAAGCCATCAGCTAGTGCAGCAAAAGGCACCGTTGGGCAGCTGAACAGTAAAAATAAAATCAGTTGGTAGCACTGGATCATACTACAAATCTTGGCCAGCAGTAGTGTCAGAAAGCCATATTCCAAAGTTGACCACCCCTATGGATGCTAACAAGAAAGATGTTTCAATTACTGAGAAATAAATTATGATTATGCTGTGGGAGTTATTAATTGCTAGAAAGCAATCTGTTTAATACTGGAAAGGTGAGAGCTGCTGTCATTCAGGTATGCAAGGTTATTTTCTTCTCCACAAGTTTATGACTGGACAATGTGGAGAAGGGAATACAGGGATTAAAGACAATGGATTTTCTGAAATGCAGTTGTGCTTCAGATGGAATATACATATTGCATTTCTGTCATCCTTTCCTGGCTTCTTAAGACACAAAAAGAACGGGATGAATATGTCTACGAGAGCTGGAAGATCTCTTACACTACTGTTACCACAGGGAGGCCAGGAGAGGCACAGGATGCTAACTTCTTTAAGAGCAGAGGACTTTTGAAAGCAGCAAGAAGGGATGCTTTTCCTTCACTGGTAAATTCACATTGCTGAGTGAGTAGCAATATCAGTTTCAAGTCTCAGGAACTGTCTGCCTAGGCTCTAGGATGGCTGCTGGGAAAAGGGGAAGGACATCTCTGGTTGCCTTGCTTCCTTGTCTTCTGTAATAGTGTGTTTCCTAGAAACTGAGTATTAGATTAACACATTTCTGATGGACTACCTAATCTTTTAGCTTTTCTCTAAGTCTTCCCTGTTTTGTTTCTTTTCCTTCCTGATCAAATCAGTTTTGTAGCCAATGTGGGAGATTCCCAGCCAAGGCCACTGATAAACTGGACAAACTGGCATTGTTTGGGGTGAAAAAAAATGTTAGCAGAGTGGAAAAGATGCAGGAAAAAAAACCCTAAAATGTTACCAGGAAGATGTACATATATAGAGACACAAATCTGCTGTGGGACAAATCTGCTTCAGGAATTTCTACTTTCACAATGGTCAAGTAGTTCCAAGCAATTTATATATACAAAAGGTATTTTCCAAAGCCTACATTTATGCAAGGTATACTTCAGATTCCCCCAGTAACAGGATATTGCTAAACTTATAAACAGGCTGTAGCAATTCTGACTGGAATCTTACCCATAACCTTGCTAAATACTCAGGCCTCATTCTTCTTTCCTCTGGGGGAAAAGTATCATATTGTGGGAGAACCAATGCAGCGCAGCCCTTCCTCAACGTGTGTGCACAAGAAAAGTTTTAGTAATACTGTCTCCAAAAAACTTTAGGATTGTGCTAACAGTCAAAAGGAACGTTTACAAAAAGATCAGCTTCCTACTGTGCAAATGGCAGATTTGTGCTGATTTATGCTACGAAACATAAAGCTCAGCTTTCAAGGTCAGTCTGCTCTGTCCATTGCCACCTTGAGTGAAGTACTTTGGACTTGAACTCTTAGACTGGAAAACAAAAACAGTAGTCATTTATGCTTATATTATATATTTACAGTTTAACTAACTTCCTTCAGAAGACCGAAGGACCTGGTGCAGCATTGCTTGCAGGCAACTTTTCTCCATTTCCATGTATTTCATGTGAACACTCAAGGACTGGTTTCAATAAATGTCTTTTTCTGTTTGCAGTGTTGTTTTCAGCTAGTTATTCTGCCTGCTCTGACAAAATACAAATTCGTTTTTATTTCTTGCCCATGTCTATCTTTGTTCCTTATCCAAATAAGTTTAGAGGAGAAAAAGAAGAGTACTGAAGTGGTGTTTAAGAAAACTGATGCATTGGTTTATCAGCCCCACCTTCTTCTCTGCTTCTTTCTTCAGTAAGTTCCAACTCCGGGTCATGTTAAGATGCCTGCAAAGTTACATGCTAAGTTTCGATCATCTAGGATCTCCTACTGAGCAAACTCTTCATCACTGTCTGGTTCTGTGGCTCCTCCATCTGGATGTTATGAGTGTTTCTCTCTGAATCATGATGAAGTAACCAGATATTTGTTTTGTATAGTGGTCAGCTCTGTACTGCAGCAACTCCAAGTTTTCTGCTGGTCTCTTAGCTCCTGGTAGGGCTGACACAGTGACTTCCTTTCGCATCACTATTCAGACTTCTCACATATCTCACTTTGTTCATATTCATACTCTGAGGGAATGAGTAGAGCCTGCACTGCTTCTCCTCTCAAAGTCCTTTTCCCTGGATCAAGCAGGCTGGAATTTTTGGGGCTGTTGACGCCTGTGTTGTGAAACCAGGCTAGGTAAGATGGAGGCATCTCCAAAATAATTGGGGATATCAAAGACAGCAACAATTTCTGAGCAAAACCATTCACAACTGGGGTTTCTTTACAGTATTAGGAAGACTGTGGTAGAGGTCTGTCTGAACCACTGTAGGTAGGGGAGATGCTGCTCAGGGCTTGTACTACTGGAACAAGGCTAGAAAATAGTCTATATGTTAATGATTGGTTAATCCTAAACTCAGATTTTCCTAGTAGGACTGAAGACTGAGTATGTTTTAGTGGTAAAACTCTTTAGAGGAGGCCAGACCCTTATTCTGATTAAACTGAATTTACTAAGATGAGCAAGCAACGGTATGCTGTTCTCAGTGGGAAGTCCTGAGGTGAGAAACTGGCTGAGTGTGCTGCCTGACTGATTCTTCATCTGTCAGTTGCAAAACAAGTTCAGCAATTATTGTGGCAAATTATTTGAGATTCATGACTAAAGCTAGAGACATACGGCTTTTCACAGTTAAAAAAAAAGCAGCACTGATATGATGGGCTAATAGTTCCACTGTTTGTCCCCCTGACTTAGAGAAGATTGAGAAAATTAAGTTCAAATTCACTTCATCACATTGCAATTCAGTAGAAGAAAAATATAATGCTTTATCTGTTCTACTTGCACACTGGGTACAATGAAGCTTGTGCAAAAATGCAGACTCCTTTTACTTTAGTGAGGGATCACTGAAAGTCTGTTTTCTGACTGAAAAAAGCAAGAGGACTTTTTTGAAGGACAAGTAACTAAATGAAGAACAACTTACATCCTGAGAAGTAATTAATGGCAAAGTAAAGTACCTTTAATGATCACTAACTTTACGGAAATTTTTAGTAGTTCAGTATTTTTTGTGATTAAAAATTGCAAATGATCATAACTACCAACACCAGTTCTCTTCAGCATGTAATGCAGTATCAACTGTAACATACCTCCAGAGCAAACAACTTGTTCCCAATCAACTTCCTCAAAATACTGACAGATGATTTATTAAAGTTCATAATTATTTAAATTTGGAATGATTTTTACTTTATTTACAGTGGAAATAACTGCAGTAAATATGACAATAAAACATGCTGTTCTAGACAGATCATTATGTGCTTATTGTGTGGGTTTTGACTCAGTCACACAAGTCTGAAATCTGGAAAATTGAGTAAGAAAAAATAAGACACAAATGCTGGGTTTGCGGCTGGAAGTCATTATTGAATAAAGGCATCACCTCACTTGCAAGTGAACATATATTTTTTCCCTTTTGCACTACATCACCCAGCAGCAGTACTATTTCCCCCACACAGAGAACTCTGGATGGCAGGGATGTTGTAACAATACAAAATGGGTATTTACTCCCTCTGAAGATTCAAATCCATGAGTGAGAATAAACAGTTCTGTCGGAGGAACTCTAATTTGAAAAAATTTTCAGCGAACTTTTTGTAGGCCTACCTGGATTGTTCCACCAACAGAAACCCTAGGGGAAGGGAACACCTCTGACAACTACAGCCAAAGAAGTGTTCCCTATCACTCCCTTTAAAATGTCTGTAAATTATGAACCGCAACTCAAGCCCTGAACAGTACAGTCAGTGCCTGTGTTCTGAAGATAGAAATTTGTAAACAGTGACAGGACTAAGAATTAGGCAATATTATTACAGTGGCTATGTTGAAAAAATATTAATCAGAAAAGACTGAGTTAAGACTAGAGTACTGAATCCAAAGTCAGAGAACAAAACAAAACATAACAAAACCTAAAACTGCATGTACGCACTTAGGAAATTTATCACAAGACCATATCCTAAAAAATTCCTTATCATTGACTGCTGCCTAAAAGTAACAGCAATTTTGTTTGGAAGCAAACATTAAGCTGTTTATTAAAGCCTGTATTTCTCAGTATTTTATGCTGGTTAGGTCTGCCTGTAGTAGATATTTATCTGAGGAAGGAGGGCAGCAGAAGGCACACCAGGACCTGGAAAAGCCTCTGCTTTTAATAAACAAAGCTTCATATTTTACTAATGGATATTTTCAGCTAATGGGAATAATGCAGTTGAGAGCTGTTATTAATTCCCACGCAGTGGAGGGGAAGCAAAACTGAATGAATGACACCATGGTTGTCAGAGGGCTGTGCAATAAAAATCCTGCAGGACAAATTAAGTCTTCAATTTTAACAGTGTGTGCATCTACATATAGTAGTATCTCATCAGTATCATTGCCTTTAGCAAGTTTGTCCAAATTTATTTAATCTGAATTCAGCAAGAAACTCTAACGATGGAAAAGGAATAGCTTAGTGCTCATTTGGTCTTAACTATGTCAGTTATTTAAGACCAAGAAGTGTAAAATGTAAATTCCTATTCTAACACTCATTAAATGCATAATGTGCCTTCATGGCAATACATCTGCTGAGTAAGGATATACTGTTTTTTTTAACTTAGCAGGGAGAGGGAGAAAAAAAAACTCTCATCATGTTGGAATATGTTTTTGTTCATGATCATCATCATCAAGGAATTCTTATTAACAACAAAACCCCCTATTTAAAAAGTAACACACCTGAATAAAACTGAACTCCCTCCAGTTTAAGGCACTGTTTACTGAAGGGATGGAAGTTACTGCCAGCAAAGAAAGCAATCCAAGACTCATTATTCCAAAGGAGATATACATTTCAATTCGCCACACTTCTTCCTCATTCCAAGAATTTTCAACATTTGCATGAACCTGATGGAAGAGCAGAAAGGAAGCACTTTATTCTACAGATTAATAAAAATATCAACAAGTTATTTTGCTGAGTAGAAGTCTACAGTCACAGGACAACTATAATATGGGGTCAAATATTTCAGAGGTTTCCTCATGTCTTGGAAAAAAACAACTATTTCCTTACTGCTGGTATTGGCTCTTGTTAGATTAAAAATATGTTAAACATGGAAACTTAGATGCATTGTTAAAAGAAAACGTAACATCATATACTATTTATAACAATTATATTATAAAAACAGATAAATCTGCGCGTTCCTATATACTGTAGAAGAGTAGCTGTGTTCTTCAGTCCCTAGAAACTTAAATTCTATAACATAAATTGGGTAAACCTGCAATTCATTTTTAGTTTGCTACATTTAGAAATAGTTTAGCATCATTTCCTGTTTTTGCTTCAGCTCCCTACGCTGAGTCCAAGTTATTCTGCTTCTTTCACTGTTGACATGAGATACATCCAAGATTGTTCTTGTTGGAGAGCTGTGTCAGAAAAAAGAAACAATGCAGTTCTTGATAATTAAGAGGCTTGGATATTCAACTATTTTTTCACTTTCAGGTGAACTACTGTGATATGGCATGTCTTGAAAGAGGCCTTGAAAGAGGTAATAGGAATATTAGCAAGTGAGAGTTTTACAATATTATTAAAACCAAGATAATTTCTTAGTAAAAGTATCAGTGGGTCCTTGACTAATACTAAGTGTGAACAATTAGAGTTTCTTGCTGCCTTTTATAGTTTTGCTCTTCCTGCCTTTCTCTTAAGTTCAGTTTTGCATGCTAGCCCTTTTAGAATTTGTGGACCCAATCCCTGTTAATTTGTTCCGTTTGATTTGATTTCCGTAGTTTGGTTTTCTTTCTGTTCCATCACATCCCTCTTTGCTGCAGATTTTAAGTGCTGAATGACAATGCTGCTTTTCTGGCAATGCTGCTTTTCTGCCACTTTAAAGGTGACAATAAGCTACCTCACAGACAGGAGCATCAGACCCTCTTCTAAAGGATGACAGATTTGTCGGAGATTGTTTCAGGGTTATGCAAGACCAATTGCTCCTGGGAACTGTGAGTCAATTTCTATTGCCTGTAATAGATGATGTTCACAGAATTTTTAATGAATGAAATATTTTCACCACTGGTCCAAAATGTTACAAAGTAACAGCATTTTCATTTGGTAAACACAGATGTATCCGTAAGCATTATTACAGTATCTACCCTTATACTTTTTTCACACTTGTAAATGCAGTTATGATATGCATATTTCCCCCATATGTTAAGTATACATATAGAGGAACATACCTCAGAAACTCAGAAGTTTCCTGCTGTTGCTCTTATCTTGTCTATCCTACATTCTCCTTGCGTATCTTACTATCAGGGATTTAAGTAGCACACATCCTTTATTCCCCTTACTGCACAAACTTGACTGCAGCTTGACCCACGAGGTAAGCACAATGCACAGATGTTTCTCTTAGTCTCCCTTCTTACTTGGCACTAGCTATACATAATATAACCCACAACATTCTCTGCTGAAAACAGTGAAACAGGTTAAGAAAACTTATATATTGCATTCATGAGCCATACACATACAGCCAAGACATTTTTGCCTTACTGAACTAAAGATTCCAATTCAGGCTTACCTGTTGATATGCCGTATTGAGGAACAAGTATCGCTCCGATCTCCTCATAGGTAAGCAGAGGCTGTATGCCACATGCACTGTTGCAAAGAAAAAACTGAGCAGTCCAAGCTGCTTTCGACACTGGAGCCAGTTGTCCAGCCAAGGTGGAAATCGCCTATACTTGGTACCATAGTAAAGCTGATAAGCAGCTGCAATAAGTCCTGATAAATACACTAGAGAAAGTAAAGTGATAGCAACAATTGGTAGAGTCTTGTTCACGATCTCAATGGGGATCTTGTAAAAGTCACTCTGCTGATTTCTCACGTATGGATGGATTACATCTCTGACGAAGGAATAGATGAAGAAAAACGTTGCCAGGCTAATGGCAATCACTACAGGCCCCTTCCACAGTGTGAACAGTCGCAGAGGTAAGTTTTCAATCTCCCTTGAAGATGACAATGCCCCCAAATCAATAGGAATAAAACTGAGCTGACGGGCAAGCTCAATAACCTGATGGCGAGCCTGAACATTGTTACTGCATATATAGACCTGTTGGGAAAGTCAAGTGAATTGTGTGTAGTCAGAGAAAGAGAGTCAAAGGTAAAAAAGACCCAACCACAAAAAAACCTTAAGGGCCTCCAGGACAAAACAACAGCACTACTGCTAAAGCCGTACACTGTCATCCCAGTTTATATCATCAAGATGAGAATGAAACCATATACAAATCCAGCCAAAGGGAAAATATGCAACAGAGTAATAAAAACAAAATTGTTTTTTTTCTTGGAGTTAATGATGAGCTGACTGTGGGATGCCCCAGTAATCTGCACACTGACCCCCACCCCCCACTGAAATGGCTACAGGACTGCATTGAGCTTGAAACAATGGCTAAAAGCATTTCAGAAAATCATGAGTTTCTCAGAAATATCTTGAATGATGACCCAAAACCAGCTGTAGCATAAACAGAATGCAAAGCAGAGAACTGTGTAATCTCTCCACGTATAACAATTTTAGCTTAATTTCACAATCCAGATTTTCACAAAAATTGAATGTTTAACAGAAAAGACAAAAACTAGCAGCCAAATAAGAACTCCTTCTAAAGACTAGTTTATTACATAGTGAAAGAAATGCACTGCTACAAAGTACTTTACAGTCCCTTTAGAATTTACAGTGGGCCAACATTGTTTGCATTAAAGCAAACGTGGTCAGTTTTGACAGAAGTTAATTACTTACAGTGCAGTGCTGTTCTGAAATGGGATAAAAATAGTACGGTGAGGTTATTTTTAAAATTATGCTAATTCTATATCAATTCCATTCCATTTAAAATCTAACCTGAAGTGCCAGAAAACACAATTTAGTCTCCAGTAGCCACGTTACACATTTCTCAGGCATCTCTCAGAGTCCATAAAGCTGTGAAGGACTGGGTTCTTGCATAGGCTTAAATTCTTTGTATCGCTTCAGCAAAGCATGACAAACATAAAGGTGCCTCTTCTATATGCAGGATGGATTTGGGGAACATACTGGGAAGGAATTTGAACATGATGCTCCCAAGCAGTCCTGGATCAAATGAATGATCACTTAGAAACATATGTGCCTCCTTCTGTTTCCTCATATTTATGTTCTTGGGGCATTCTAAAAGCTAGATAATTTCTTTCATTCACTTTGCTGTTATGTTGAATGCAAGCATTTTTATAACAGCTGACTTCTGAGCCCTGGAATCAGGACCTCAGATTTCTGTGTATCTCTTTCATGTATTGATGTAAATCAATACTGAAAGTAAAATATACTGGGAAAGACTGCCTCTATCCTTGTATAGAGCAGAAGGATAAAATTTAACATATTTCCTAAAGAAGACACTAAAACCCAACTCCTCTCCTCTGTCTGTAGTCATCTAAAGGTCAGCTGTCTAGTCTAAGCTAGTATCCACATTTCCTCTGTAATCTTTTAAGATAAACAGGTGTCTCAGGGGACAATTTGGACCACTTACTCTATATGTCTTACAGCGGGATAAACTAGATTCTGAAAGTTTTATTGGCTACTAAAACTTAAAGGCCCAACATTTTAGGTATGTTAAGTCAGGCAGGATGAATCCCATGAGTTCTGGCTGCTTACATTCAGTTCCTGTCATTTTCATCTTACAAACAAGTTAAATTAATACAAATATAACATTTACCTGTCTGCTGGCATCCTTTGGTCCTAACTGCAGTGACCAGGCTGAAACGACATTGAATCCTTTGACAATCAGGGAATCTGGGAAAAGCGATGCCAAATACTCTGCATTGGAGTCCGGATATTGGTCTACTCTTGTATTATTGCTGACATCAATCAGAATTTTACCAGCGAGTAAATGCTTGAGGTCCCACAAAGAGGCATAATGTTCTCTGTGTATGGCTACAAAAATGATGTTTGTTTTTGTTACTGCATCTTCATGGTGAGTGACATCAACCACATGGGGAAAGAACTCAGCAGCAAGTTTAGGGTTTCTGCTTCCTACGACCACGTGGTACCCACATCTGATAAGCCTAATTGTCAATGACTTCGCAAAGTCTCCACTTCCAATGATGCCTATTGTGATCTTACTGGCATCCTTGATGCCATTGGCAACATTTGGTAGAAAAGTTTCATTGAGGTTCTTAGGACTTCCCATCATAGAAATTGATTCCATACTTCCAAGACACCAAACCTACAATGATTTCTTTTGGGGTGGGGGGGTAAGGGGGGAGAAAAAATAAAGGAGAAAGCAACAGAAAGCAAAATGCAGCATCATACAATTTTACAAGACATTAGAATACATAAATATCTCTGGGAGTAAAATATGTGGTTCTAAGAGTCACGTTATATCTTCTCCTTAATAAAGTATGTGCTAATCAATTTTGTCTTGCAATGTGCCACTAATACAAGGAGAAACATAAAATACTTCAAGCACTTCAATAATAGTTACAGAAGTAAATGGTATTTTTTCCATCTTCTATTCCCTATCTTCCACTGCCCCAGAATACCAGACCACAAGATAACCTTGTGCTCCTCAAACTAGTGGTCAACGGAATGATGAGAAGAAACACATAAGGAAAACTGGGTAATTATGGAAACTATGAGAAGGTAGAGATAGCTGGCCTGTGGCTGGCATAAGGATAGTGAGTTCATGGAAGCGGAATTCCATTAAAAGCTTATGCAGGTTATTATCATGGTATCCTATACTGGCCAGGAAGGAAGGGATGCAAAAGTCTCAAAGCTGCAAATGTCATGGCTGCCACCATGACACAGGCATCCATCTGACATACTCACCTGTCAGCCGGGGAAATGGGCAGCACACATGGATCCAATGGTAAAGACAAGAAGGGAAATTTGTCAAGGCCTATTCATGAGAATACTAATGACGCTGCTAGGTCAGACTGCTAGGTCTGGCCATGGATGCATAAGGATTAACTGTGGGTGCAAGGGTAAAGGATTGAAGGCCATGGGTCACAAATACACCTAACAGAATTCTTCTCACCAGGCAGAGAAGATAAATCCTGGTGACAAACACATGGGACAGCATTCCACGAAAAGCTAATGGCAGGAAGAGAGAGATTTCATGCAATAATAAAAGGGAAGAGAGTTTTAGGACTCACATTCAGTGCAGTAAGGGAGGCTTTGAAGAAGAACAGAGGCTAAAGCTCAGAGAAAATTAAAAGAAATACTTCTATAGCTTTGGAGAGAAGAGGTCACAGAACTGCAGTAAAGCTGTAACAAAGACAAAGAGACATAAAAAAAAAAAACCAAAATAACCCCCAGGAGGGAAGCCTTCACATGAAACCAGTTATGACATAAGTGGTTCTGCACTGCAGAACAGGAATGAGTTCTGAAAATGAAGGAAGCAATGAGGAAAGCCAGGCTAAGCAGGAGCAAAGAGAAACCACAAGGTTGTTGTCTTGGGAGCAATCAACAACAGACCACAGAGAAAGGAGGAGCTGAATGAACCTCTTCCTGAGCCACCATCCAAGAGCTGATATGATGGTAACTAATCACCAGTGGGGGACTTTACCCAGCTGTTGGCTAGGAATACAGTTATGTGCGGTGAACAATGTCCCACAATTAAAAGCAGCTTTGTGTTTCAGAAACTGGACGAAGCTACTAGAAAAATGGGCACTTTTCATTTAGCTTTGACTAGAAGGGAAGAACTCACTGAAACTGGACCGAGACTCTGAAGACAGAAAGCAATATGTGAACGTGACCACAAAATCAGTATTCTAAGAAAAGATTCTAACAGTGAATTTTTCTGGCAAAGGCAGACCACATAAATTTTTATTCTTGCACTGAAAAAATATTGACTTCTTTCTTACCACATGACCTGAAATGCATCTAACACGTGACTAAAATACCAGTATTTCCTGTACCATGATGGGTTCCCATCCAGGAACATAATAAGAATATCTGTATTTTGATCAGATAAGAGATATACATCAACTGGATATGACAGAACACATATGCATTCACCATGTGATTACAGAGGCCCATTTCAGTTCATGCCATGTGACATGAAAGTGCTGCAAAACTTTAGGATAGAAAGGGAACCGCCATAATGAAATGAGCTATCAGCACCATTTAACCATACTGCAGGCTACTTTCAGGTTTTGTCCAAAGGATCCTTAGGAGAGTGAGCATCAAGGATTTGGACATGATGAATTGCTCTGGTGGGCTGATTCTGGCCCACTGGCCAAAGTTTCTCACTGCCTGTTCTAAGGAAAATAGAGTGTGAGGAACAGAATAAACCTAACAAACTTCATAACAAAACCTCAGGGAATAGGCAGATATGACTCTTGGGCAAATAATCTAAGAGATGGAAGAGATCAGAGAGCTGGCAGTTACTGAAAGGGACTATATTAAATGCACAATAGCAATTCAGAGGAAAGAGAGTGTATAAGACTGTTTTAACTGCATCAAGAGAGCTTTAATGGCCTGAAAAATCACATAAAAACTAAAAAAAAAAAAAAAAAAGGGCTGTGTGTGCATGGCTAAGGAACAGTATAAAGAGCCAGTGTTATCACGTAGGGATAAAATCAGAACAGCAATGGTATAGAAATGAGTTATAACTAGTGAAGGATATAAAGGGTAACAAGGAAAGGTTCCATAAATACAATAAAAGACAGAAGGCAAGGTTTATAACTTAAGAGGAAAAGGAACAAATACAGGTGACACAAAGTAGGACAAAGTGTTAAATATCTTCTTTATTTCTGCCCTCAGCAGAAAGGTTAATTGTGAATAGATATTTAACAAAATTCCTTTTACAGGGAGACAGAAGGTGAGGTCAAAGTGGGTAAAGGTAAGTTAGGAGTAAAGGATAAAGTTAAGATAACGATTTTCAAGTCAGCAGACACTTACAAAACCCACCCTTGAGGCGTAAAATGCTGATCAAAGTGACATCTTGAGAACTCAGAGAGGGCTAGAGAGGCAGAGTAGCACATACCTCTATAAGAACGGAGGAGGAGGGCTGACGAAAGCAAAGACTTGTTAGCCTAACTTCAGCCTCTGGACGGATTTTACATCAAGTTATTGAGCAATCAACTTGTAAACAGTTAGACGGGAAGCAGATAAGAAGTAGCTAAGGTGGGTTGTTCAGGAACAGACTGCAATAAAACCAACCCTCTTTTACAAAATATCTGGCGTTACAGATATAAAAAATAGTAGAAGCGATGTAAATGTGACGTTTGCACTTAGATATAGCTTATAGGAAACACGCCAGAGCTATGTCAGCCAGAAGGTGACACACTCGTGGAAAACTGCGTTTGGAAAAATAACTACTGGAGGAGAAAACCGAACAAACGGAAGGCCGGGCAGTCACTGAATGGGTGACTCGGGGGGGCACTTACGGGGCGAGGGCCGAGGCGAGGGGCCGCCCGGGCGCCGGGTGAAGGCCGGTGCCCCCTCGGCAGGCGAGCGGGCGGCGGCGCGATGCCGGTGTCCAGCCCAGCGGAGCTCGGCGGGGCCCGCGTCCTGGCCGGCATCTCCAGCTGCAACGACAACATCGCCCGTGACAAGGGCGGCGACCCCACCGCCCGGCCGCCTCCGCCCCGCCGGGCAGAGCCGGGGCCGCGCTGCCAGGCCCGGCCGCCGCGGGGCGGGGGCACCCCGGCTCCGCGCCGCCGCCAGGCACCGGGGCGGCGCTGGCGGCTGCCGGGTGCCCGGCCGCACCCAGCGCCGCCGCCCGACCCGCTCCGGGGGGTGGCCCCACACCGCCAGGCCCGCCGCAGCCTGCCCGGAGACGGGGGCAGCCGCGGCGGGAGCCCGCCGCCACGGCGAGGGGCAGCGGGGAGCCCCCCCCCCCCTTCCGCGGGGCGGCGGCGGGCGCGGGCCCCCTCCCGCCCCGGCCCCGGCCCCGGCCCCGGCGCCGCTCACCTCCTCCCGCCCGCCGGGAGGACCCGCGCCGCCGCCGCCGCCTCTCCTCCCCGGCCTCCGGCCCCGCAGTGGCGGCCGGGCGGGCGGGAAGGCGGCGCCTCTCCTGCCGCTGCGACCCGCCCCCTGCGGCCGGGCGGGCAGCGGCGCGGGGCCGCCGGGGGTGACAGGAGCGGGGGTCGGCCGCGGGTGGGGAAAGAGAGGGGCGCGGCCGGGCCGCCGGCGCTGTCGGCCCCGCGCTCCGGCCACAAGCGCCTCGGGCCTGCCCAGCGCCCCCAGCGCCGGCGGCGGGTCCCGGCGGCACAGCGCGGGGATGTGGCCGGGCGCCCGGCGAGCTGACGGCGCGGAGGGCACAGCGCACCTCTGCCCCCGGGCCCTGCCCGGCCCCGGCGGCTCCGGCCTGCGTTTGTCCTTCAGCGCGAACCTTCCTCCGGCTGCACTTCCTTATCCTGTCCTGGCAGAAGGGTGCTGCTGGCCCTCAGCCGCTGCCGGCTGAGCAGGGCCGCAGGCGAGGAACCACAGAGTCGTAGAACCTTAGAATAGTTTGGGTTGGAAGGGACCTTTAGAGGTCATCTAGTCCAGCCCTTCAGCAGTGAGCAGGGACATCTTCAACTAGACCAGGTTGCTCAGAGCCCCGTCCAACCTGACCGTGAATGTTTCCAGGGTTGGGTCACCTACCGCCTCTCTGGGCAACCTGTGCCAGTGTTTCACCACCCTCATTGTAAAAAATGAATTCCGAGGGGGTGTTGGGTCTCCCAGCGGCCCACGCCGGCTTCCCCAGGTGTGGGTAGGGGGGAGGTCGCTCCCCATGTTTGCTGTGTACCCGGTGTACTCTGCGTGGGTGGCAGTTTTGCTCCGATTTCAGTGTTGCACAAAATGAGAGGGCGTATGGGGTTCAGCCACATAAAAGTGAAGCTCTAAACCCCGAGATCTGAATTCTACATTGCTTGGCCAAGGAAATTGCCAGTTGAAGACAAATGGAGATTTTCCTGAAAAAGTGTAGCTTCTGATATTAACATTTTCTGATTTACCAAACAAATTCCATTATTTCATTAAGCTATGCTGAATATATAACAACGTGCAAGCCTCAAACCTTTGTGTTTAACACATTTAAAACTGACCAACACGTATAATGATGTATGTCACTCATGTTGCAGCAAAAAACTAACACATGCACAGATGATTCAGAAAGGAGCCATATGATCCCAGTGAAACACTCAACACACCTGTTTTCATCCTTTGTGTGTGCATGCTGACTTGTTTCTGTAGTGCATTAACTGAGGACTTAAGCAGAATGAACCATATAATCAATTCAAACGTTTGTTTCAATGTATAATCATGAACAACCGTGCTGTAGAATTTGAAAACAGGGCCAAGAAACTTTTCCATTGTAGTTCAGAAGCCATTTTCTCCCCAAATACTAAATAAGTTTTTTTTTCCTGACATTGAAAACATGTATTTTTAAAGTATTTTTTAATTTGGTGCACAGAAAACTTACTGCCTGGTTTTCTAAACGGCATTTTCAGCTCTCAGGTGGTGAGGACTGGATTGATACTCCATGGAAGTCAATGGAAAGGTGAGTCCATTGACAGAATACTGAGAAACACCCTTTCCATGGTGAGGACTAGTGTTTCAGCCGTTCAGTTTCTTGTTCTAATATTCTCCTTTTCTTTGCTATTGATTCAAAAGTTGTCATCCTAGGCTTGTTTTTCTGTAGCCAGTACAACTGCAGTAGTATAGGTTAAAAAATTTTAGTCCAACAAACAAATGTATCAAAAGAAAAAAGCAGAATATTATTTTCTGGATTACTTGTGGCTGATTCTCCTTATATGCTACTTTATGTGACTCTTGTAGCCATAAAAGTATTTACATTAAAATAGGCATATTTAGTCATAAGACTAACTCGTGCACCTCAAAATGATAGTGCATCATACCTAATGAGAGTAGTCACAATCCTGTAATTCTTAATTTATTTGAATTATAGCCTTAATAAGAAGGCTGTAAATGTTTGTGACTGTTTTCCTGTGGGATTTTTTTATATTATTACTGCAGCATAAAGTCTTGAACAGAAGACTTAGACCTTTAGGAGATGATGCATTAGAAGATCTGTGTTGATTTTTTAACAAGGAGAGGGCTTTTTTCTTATGCAGATAGTACGGTCAATGATCCTTGAATTCTGTTACCTGCTTCTTGTGCAGCTGTTTGGCCTGTGATTGCTCACTAGCTACATTTTCCGCGTGAAAATGTCAAAGGTTCTGTCTTCCAGCCTGTGCTATGTAGGGTGTGCCAGCTCTGACCCTGGTCCTTCATGCCTAACCCATCCAGGTTCCCACAGATGTCATTCAGTGTAACTTCTCACCTACATTGTTCATTTCTTCTCCAGTTGTTTCTCCTCTCTCTATGTGCAAACCTACCTAGCTTTAGCCTTTGTGCACAGGGGTAGATGAAGAAACTTCTGAGTCATGGTCATTTATCAGCCTGTTGAACAAACACCACTCACTTGATATCTAGTACATTTAAAAAGTAAAATCCAGGCAGTTTGGAGGATTTCACTTGATCCTATGTTTTCCTTGCACCTTTTTGAGATTTTGGAGTTTGAATATCCTTGTTTGAAATTGGGACTAAAACAACTACAGCCTCCCTTCCATTGCTGTGTAACTGATCCGTTCAAGCAGGAGAAACATAAAGAGGTTCCCGTTTTGCATGGAGTTTAGCATGAGAGCAAGGGTCTATACATAGCTTTTGTATATGTAAACTTTCTGCAGAATTGGACCATGTCTCTTTAGTGAGATGATGAAATTGGATAGTTACAGTTTTCTCAAATTATATACAAAGATCTATGGGCAACATAATTTTCAGATATCCTGTTAAAGGGCTGTCGTAAACAACCTGTTAAAAAAAAGATTATTTTCTCTTAGCAGGTGTTTTTCTTTAGCAAAGTCCAGGGCAGCATTATTACTTCTTCCTTTAAGGGATAGAACATAACAAAGGATTTTCCAGTTGGCAAATGGAAACAGATATTCTAGTTCTTCCTCTTGGCAAGGGGAAAGCAAAGCCCCGGGGATTTCCCCACGGAAAAAGAGTGAAAACAACACACAAAAATTTGCTTCCTATCAGGGCAACAAACCCAAATACAATCGTTCCTGGCATACTACCCTCAACACAGCTAATTTCGTAACTTAGCAGAAAAATACAGTATTTCCCAGCCAGGAACATGCAGGCCAGCTATTTTTTTCTTATGGCAGCCTGCAATTACTCTAAAAATAAAACTTACACCTCTTACCTATTCTTTATAAAGACAAAATGGATCTGAGAGATTTAGAAAATTAAAACCTATTTTTAATTTTTGTTGTAGAAAAAAATTGTAGTTTTGTTCTTTGCTTCTTTCTGTTTTTTTAATTAATCTGATGTCACTATTTACTTGAAAAGATGTTGTTTTATAGTAAAGATACTCTTTTTAGGAAACAAACCCTAACCACGAACTAAACAAAGAACAAAAATGAATGTTAAATACCTCAAGTAAAATCTTTTCCTTTCCTTCACTCTTTGGATTTCATCAATTTGTGATGTCTCCTTTTCACTAACTGTCCAGGTATCACAACTTCTTTCAGACCCTGTAGGATCTGAATTTCAGTAGTCAAAAGCAAGGAAAGAAGGACAAACTGAAATAGATAAATAAAACATTTAGATATTCTTTTGAGGAGGAGAAGTGAAAGGAGAGGAGAGGAGAGGAGAGGAGAGGAGAGGAGAGGAGAGGAGAGGAAAAGGGAGGAGAGAAAGAGAAGAGAAGAGAAGAGAAGAGAAGAGAAGAGAAGAGAAGAGAAGAGAAGAGAAGAGAAGAGAAGAGAAGAGAAGAGAGAACAAAGAGAAAGCCAGAATGAAGGAGAGAGAAGGAAAGCCTTTATAGAGCACATTTAATAAGCCATAGTTGAGAAATCCTAGCAAGTCACGCAAAACAAGACAGGGTAGCTCCTTCTTCCCAAGAGGAAGGGCAATTTCGACCAAAACAGAGGACCCCCACAAAAAAAACCCTGCAAAACCCAAAGCAACCAAAAGTACAGGAGATCCAGGCTTACAACTCTATTTCTAAGGCAATCCAAGTAGAAAAACACTGAGGATTGTTTCTGCTTTTATGATCTAGCAGATTAATTTTATTGACCAGAAAGAAACTGAAGGAAGGAAACCTCTCCTAGCTTTCTCTGACTCTGGTTTTCCATAGCTATTGTTGAAGCCCAGTTAAGGGGTTTCAGGACCTTTGTTCTTGGCTTTGTATGGAGCACAAGGTCATGTATGACCTTTCCACTTCTCCCGATAACTCTGAAGCAACATTTGCTTTGTGGTGTAAGTTATAGAAGGTCAGAATTTTTCTTCTTGGTTTGTGGCTGCTCATCCTAGAAGGCATCTACAAAGTGAGACAGAAGGTTCTAAAAGTGTGATGTTATGCCTGCAATAACTGTTGGACCCAAAGCCAGGGGAAACATATATTATTTTTAATGTGCAAACAATTAAATCCAGAGCAAAACTTTCAGTCAGTTGACTTGTTAACCAATAACAGACATAGGTCCTTCCTAGTGAAGCATGGATTTTGCAAAACCGAAAAACTCATTTAAAAGACAATACTACTTGCCTGAATACTAAAGTAGCTGAGGGAAGCATAGGCTAGATTGCAGCTGGACCACCATTTGACAGCCTAAGACTAGCGTGTTTGTTTTATTAACAGGATTTTAGCTATTTCAGTTCAAATTTTTTTCACAAAGCTGCAGACCAGTTTTTTCTTAAGAGCAGAAGCAAAATGAAAATTAATCAAGATCACACTGTGTAGTATGTAGCATCGTGGTTGTGAAAATGTAGAAATATATCATTTAACGTATAAAATATTTGTAACCTTCTTATTACATGTACGTCATAGGTTAGGTCTTCAGTTAGTTTATTCTGAACATTCTGTTTCACTGAATGGGACCATGCCAGCTGTGTAAAATATTCCCTGACAAATAAACGTGAAAACGTGATAATTCAACAGCAACCCAGCACTGTGAGAGGAAAATCTGTATCTTTTTAGAGTGGTGAAATACTAATTCTGTTCCCAGTCCTGTGAAGATTTATGTAGTTAATTCCACAGAAATTAACTGAGGCCAGTGAGTTGCTACAAAGCCTGAGAGTTAAGCAGTTCTTTTCAAGATCAAGGCAATAGCTTTTTCTTCAGGATTTAAATTGTCATTCCTAACACATTTGTTTTCCAGCCATAAAACTTAGAGGAGTGTATCAGTCTGAGAGATTTCCTCCTGAAGTATAGGAACATAGAAATACCATACTTAGTTAAACCAATAGCCTATCTAACCAATTAGTACATGTTCAAGAGCAGCAAAACAAATTGCTCTTTAAGGAGAGCATGGAAGCCTGGCTGCTGTATTTTGTACTCTCCTCCCAAGTCCGTATTTGTCTTAGTGATGTCATAGGTTACATGCCTGCAAACGTACCCTCACCTCATTCCCGCTTACCCTATGTACTTCATTTTCCTCTTCCTCACCACTGGCATTCCCGAACACCAATTTTCCCTTATTCTTTTAGCACCTTGGTATCAGAAACTTGTAAGAACCCAATTATATGGAAGAGTTTTCAGGGAAGAACTTGGAAATAACTAAGCAAGCATAGGGTGTTAAAATAGGGCTGAATGAAGCTGGGCAGTTGGTGACGAGATTTTGTGGCTCAGCTGCTGTGTTGTGATATGGAGTGCTCCAGGCCAGGCTCTGGTAATGGAGAAATGGTAATAGATTTTAGTGCTGTTTCCTTGATAAGGCTGTCTTGATGGAGGGTACACAGGAGAATAGAGTCCATCCCAAACACTGGCGAAGGTGAGCAATTTATTGGTAATTGTGTCAAGGAGAAGGCAGACCTGAAGTATTTATGTGGCTGCAGGGGACAAACTTGACTCTGAATAGCTAAGTAAAAGTCCCACAGATTTCACTGGAAATTTTGCCTCTGCAAGAACTGAATGGTGAGGATTAAATATTTTCAGTAGAATAGTGACATCAGAACAAGAATAAAACTGAAGTTACTAGGAATTACTTTTCTGAATATAGTCTAATGCACCATCTAATTCTCTGGTTTCAGTTAGTTCCCTATTTTGCATAAGTAATGCTTAAGAGTGGTTTAGCTTCATTATGTCTTACATAAATGTTCTCCTTCATTTAGCATAGCATACTGTACACTTTACCAGGAAGTAAAGCAGCCATGTCTGCTCCACGATAAACACAGTCTATTTGAAGATAACTCAGTTTATATGTAGATTGTTATGAAAAGTGGAGCAATATCTATGACTCATGTCTCCCCAGCTTTAGACACAGTATGTTCTTCATACATAATAAAATCATAGGGCTACATCTCAGAGGATAATTCCTCCAAGTCACAGAACCACTTATAACCTTGCTGGTGTTCATACATATCAGTGGAATTTGAACAGATTTCCCCAGAAATGCCTCAAATGGTATTTCAGGGATGGAGAAGTGGTTGCAACTTAATAGGTTCTGCAGGCCAAACTGCACACATGTGGGCTCTTTGTATTTGTTCATTCCATTCCCCAGCTCCATGTGGATAACCAACCCTCCCATCCCCTCTGTTTCAAGGATTCACTTCAGTTTTTTCAGATTCTTTCCCATCTGCCATTCATTTGTCCTCCATTTTACCCATCTCCCTGACTAACGGTTTCTGTTCTCTATCTTGATGATGTTCCGTTAATCTCATTCAGTATCCTCCACCTATTTATTTTTCCCCTTTAACATCCATTGGGCTCCTTTACTCTTTCCTAAGAAAATCTGAGTGCTTGCAATGTATCCTTTTCTTTTTCCCACATCTCCGATTGTCCTGGTCCTTCCCATTCCATGTTAATGCCTCTTTGCATAGCTTCATAGTCCCAGCTATTCTCTGCCCCAGAATACCATTTGTCTGTCATGAGTTATCTGGAAATAAATAATTTAGGATGTTCATATCCTTGTGAATGTAGTAAGTCTATTGCAAATTAGAAGGCATAAGAGAAAGCCATCATTATTTTAATTATGGATGCCATCAAACAGTTGTTAAGACTGCTAAACTGTTGCAGAGATGCTTGAGGTGCTCTGCAAGTGGCTTGTTTTTTTCCCATTCCATCTTCTTGTTTTTTTTCTTTTGAAGGATTTCCTGTTAGAACACTTAGAATGTTTTTGAATTAATGAGATGCACTGTTCAGAAGTTATTCTAGTATATGCACAGGTACAGGTGGACAGGCAAGACAGAAATGCCATATATGGGTATATATGAGTATGTATGTCATATATATGAGTCACAGGACTGGAAGAAAAGGCAGAGAGAAAATCAGAGATGGGTTATGTGGCCATTCCTCAAGCTCAGCAAGAAGATACTTCTCAGCATTTCAAGTAATAGAGACATTCACATGGAAAATTTTTTTCAGTAGAGTACATCCAACAAAACAGTGTAAGCATGTACATAAAGACTGCACATGACTGCAAAGTACAAGATTGACTGTCCAGTTCAAAAAAATCCACACTTGCCTCACTTCTTTTTTAACAGTGAGCCCAAAAGATGAAATTTAAGGACCAAATACTTCCATCAGTAGCAGTGGTAGTATTCTGCCAGTCCTGCAGGGACTACACAACTTTAACCAAATCAAGGACATAGCATATTTATCTCAGTAATGTACTTTTGTGCTACAAAAATGAAACACACATTAAAAAAAAAAAACAAAGAAAAAAGGCAAAACAACTGTATCTTCTGTTGCATCATCTTTATTGGAAGTAGCTGTGGTCTTCTTTTTTATAAGTTTATAGAGTTTGATTCACTGACTGGTTTTATATATTTTAACTTGAAAATCTCTGAAAACTTTTTATGCATACTTAATAAATTAGCCTCACCACACCCATTCAAATGTTACATGCGATCTACAGAAAGGTTCAAAAAATAGTGCAAAAGTTGAACCCTAATGCAACTGAATTCAGTGAGATTTTTTTTAAGGAGTCCAAGGTATCACCAGAAGAAATTATTTTGCCATCAGCAACAGAACACGCTGATGGGATCAAGAAATCCTGGCACTACTGAAAAAAATCAGTGGCAATGATCAGCCATTGCCAGACACTTAAAGTGACTGCAGCAGACTACATTCTCCAGGGGTGGATTCAGCATGTTTTCAAAAAGCTGTCTTTTTGTTTTGTTTTGATCTTTTAAATGATTCTTTTAATGCCATTTTAAGAAAATGAGCTTAAAAGAAGTTAGTCTGAGTTTCAAAAACGGTTCACATAACATCTCATGTTATCAAGGGACAGTACTAGAAACTATGGATATAGCAGAAAAAAAGGGAAGACATGAGAACATCGTCTCTACAAATGAAGCCACACAGTCCACAGTCACGTAGAGGTCAGTCAGTTTTGTATTTTTTCAGTGACAATGTCTAGAACACATTTTTGCCTACTGATTCATGGAAAACTAAGAACATGATAAATAAGTGAAGCAATGAAACATCCTTGCTACTGAAATAGAATGAAATAACTTTAGTTTTGAATTTTAGGAGCACTTGCAACCATGCAGTTTAAGCTGGTTTAAGTTAAGCTGCCCTTTTATGCCATTCCTCTTCCTGGCCTTCCTGCTGGCTTATGTGTGTGCCTGTCAGGTGAATCGACCAGTGTGTGGATCTGGCTGAACCATTTTTTTCCCTGCATTACTTTACAACTGGATCCAGTTCCCTAGTCTGATTAACTTCTCAGCTTTGAACACTTGCAGAACTGAGAGAACAGAGAAGAGTGGCCAAAGGGAGGGACTGCTTACAGTAAATGCTGCTGTCAACAGGAATTTACATTAAACCATAGCCAGCACAGCCCTGGCTCTAGCTTCCTGGGCACCCATTGTTGGTACCACTTCTTGGGAATAGTATTCTGGGATCTGGCTACCCCAGGTAACCTTGGCATAAAATTCCTCAAGTCCCTTCAACAATTTATGAGTATCTCTCCAGTTTCATTCTGTGTCTCTAACTTAAATACATCAGGGACATATGTAGTACTTTGCAGCCTTTGTAGAGGCATTGCAAAACCACTTACACTAGTGATGGATTCTTACCCCAAAATATGGCTGTATTCCTCTCCTCTCCTCAGTGCCCTCACCATTCTTGAGCTTTTCCTGGTCTTTGATCAGTGTTTTCAGGGATCATAGGTATCCCTCCAGAGCACTCCCCAACTAGCTCAGCTTTCTCTCCCTTCTCACAGAATCTCCTCTGAATGCTAGAATATGCAGTCTGTCAATTAAAAGATCTGTCAGGAAAGATGTGCTTTCATTACATCCTGCTATGAAAGTGTCCATTTTGCTTTTCACATCTTTGTCTTCTCTCCTTTGGAGGCTCCAGGCTCTGCACCAGCATGAGGAGAATAGTTCCCCTTGACTGAAGTAATTTTTATTGTTCATGGCAGCAGCTCTTCTAGAGTCTACTGTGCCTTTCTGCCCTTATACCTTGGATGTATATGACACAATGGCAGATACAGCATACACTGAAACATTTAATGATGCACAGTTCTATAAAAGTAATCAGTGTTATACAAAGTGCCTAAAATTTGCACACACATTGATTTTATGTATTATAGTAGTATATAGGCATTTTAATACACTGAATTTTGAAATAGGCATGTAAACATAAATTAAAAGGTACATATGCACTTATTTTAATCAGCGTTGAACTAAATCATATCTATGACAAAGGGAGGAATAAAATAGTGTCAATAGCATTTTCTTCTGTAGCCCTTTATAGCCCTCACATGACCCTCCTCCCTCACTGAATGCCATAAAAGCATTGCAATGTCCTGTAAAGTGTTACTGCTCCAGTTCTGCAGATTGGGAAGTGAGTTACTTAGAGGTGAAGTAGTTTACTGAAGATTTACAAAGCAGGGAAGAGACTTGACACAAGGTCTCAAATTCTGGCTCTAAGCATTCAATGGTGCTTTCTGGAGAAACGGCTAGCTGTGACACAGAAAACCTGGCTCCTACTTGAGAGAATCAGTAGGAGAAAAACTGCTTGAATGGTTGGATGTCATGTGTGATTTTAGGAATAGCCTTCATAGATAGTATGCAAATTTCAGGTGGTAGAAGAAACTTGTGGTTTTGCCCCCGAGCAATGCTAGAGAGAAAGATCTGAAGTGTCCCCAGCTGAACGATGAGCATAAAGGTCAGTTTGGATAATATGTGATGATCTTGAAATTAGTTTTAATTTGTAATTTATGTGAGGATTTCAACCCATATTAACAGGTTGAAATTGATGAAGTTATGGTAGTTTGCACTACCTTCTGTAATGAGTGCATAGAGCATGGTATTATAATTGAGTGCTTCCTTAGGACACGATTTGTAAACCACTTGAAGCGGAATGAATCTAAATTTATCACGGCCGCACCATGAATAGAAGATAAATAAAGATGTACATGTACATCCTTAGTACTTTCTCAAAGGAGTTCTGTGCTTGTGATGTGCCTTGTTCTGATTTTATGCACTATATACAATCGTACAGACAACAGTTCGTTTCTGCTGCCTGGATAGAGATGTGCTTACGAAGTGTTGAATATAGGCAATAGATTTACATGCCCATGGAGTTCTTGGTCTGTTTTCTAGCAGTGGTACCTATAGTGATTTCTGCAATAAGAATCTGTCTGTTAGTCTCCAAATTGGACAATATATTACGTATTCAGAGGGAGAAGGTTTTAGGAACCTGGACAAAAATTTCAGAAGGGCATTTCAATGAAGAATTTAATTCAGTTTTAATTCCAACTTTGGAATTAAAGTCCCATTTTCAAAAGTGACTTAGTGGCCTAAATCCTACTGCTATGCAGTAATATGCAGACTCCAAATGCACAGAACCTTATCTTCCAGCTTCTATTAATTTCATAACCATACTGACCATACTCCTCTACTCAGTGCTCCCTGATCTAGGTGATCCATAACTGAGCCCCTGTGCAAAAGACTACAGTTGGTAATGGTGATAATAAGGTGAAAAGCCTTGAAGCCCATTATCATTCCCCTGAATGACTTTGCTCTCCAAATGCATACACATATTAATTTGCCTTGATTTTGCTTCATACATGCCATATGAATAGCTTTGAATGGCTTCTTCCAAGGAGTGTCTTCATTCGTCTCTTTTCAGTTTTCAATTATTAAGGGTCAGGTTCTGCTCTCTGTGCCGCATGCTTTGTTACACCTGAAGCTGTTTGTATTCCTCTGTGCCAAACGGTTGGCTTCTGTGACCAGCTGTAAACAATTAGTCCAACTATTTGACCAGAATTTAACAAAGTTGGGAGACTGAATTAAATTCTCCAGACTTTCTAAGTAAGGGAGCAGCAGGAGTGATTCTGGAGAGCACAATTTAACACAGTTTAGCACATATTTCAATAAAACCAAATGTAATTCTTTTCAGTGGATGCATACAGGGGTTGCTTGGAGTACTTACAGTCTCAGCTTTGTCCTAAGTAGTAAGTTTGAGCACACTTTATGAGTAGCTAGTGGACTATACAGAAGACAAGGGGATTTCTTTATCATTGCACTTGCCTCAACCTGTTCCGTAAGAAAAAATTATTAATTTTTTATGACTCCTGCCAACCAAGTGCAGGTAATATTCTGAATAAGCCTTTGGCAAATATTATTCTTTATCCCTAATATGACTTCTAAAATATTTTATTTATTTCATTAATAGAAATGTAAATGCCAATGCATTGACAACCACACTTTTCCCGTTCTGTTAGAAATTTCTTAGATTCACATTGCAGACTAGTTTCCTGTGTTTTAGAGAGTGTTTGCCTCTGTCATGCATTACTAGTTTGATATACAATGCCATTCATTTTTTTTCAGTCTATATTATACAGGCCACCATGTCCCCTGTTATTTTCATAGTACTACATTAATTGCAAATAACAAGGCCAGCTTTTAAGTTGCAATAACTGAATGGAGTTATAACCAGGAAAATGCAAAATGTAGTATCCCTGTACCTATTCAATTTGTCTGGGTTTTATGCTCAGTGTACCAAGTCCGCAAATGTACAACAGAATCATTAGCTGCAGAATCATTAGCACCATGTATTACATATTTTTTTATGCATCCATTGTTTTCCTCTTTGTTTTAATAGCAGAGCCATTACCAATTGCAATTCTTGTTCAGATGATCCCAGCAATAAGTGGCATCATCAGTCCATGTCCTAGGCAACTCATTCAGGGAGACTGGCAGAAATGTTCCTGATGCTGGGTGAAAATACTAACCACTGCATAAAAATATTTTAAAATGGATACTAACAAATAAATTATTCATTTAAAACATTCAGCCAGACCTATGCAACGTAAGGAAAGTGAGGTTTAATTAGCTTACATGAAAATTTTTGTAGAAGCAAATGCATTCAGAAGCCATTTTACATGAAAATCTCACTAAATTAATGTCAAGATTCAAATGTCTATTTTTAATGTTTTTCTTCCAGTCACACAATTGTGCTGGCCCTAGAGTAAACAGTAAAACACGTTTACCTGACGTGGGTTATCCCACTGGAATAATTTGTGTGAATAAAGTTTAGCACATGTCAAGGGCTGCAGGCTTAGGTCAAAAGCATGGAAAATTTCCAGCATCAGAAACAAAAGAACATGTTCATAGAATAAAAAATGGGAAATGTTTTATCGTTTTAAGTAAACAGAGACACACCTAGTCCTGTATAAGATGGAGATCTGAGTCTAAAACCTCTTTTTTTAGACTGTGCACAAGCCTCAGGAGAGATCTACCTTGTAAAGTTCCCTGCAATTCTGCTTGCCTAATTGTCTAAGTTCAAGACTTGGTGGGAATACACAGTTTCTGTCCGGCTCATCTGCCAAGGTCCCCATTCTGCAGAGTGAAACATAGGATGCAGGTGATAAGCAGGAACGGGATGATAAATACTCTAGTTGTTGTCCCATTATAATACTGAGATTTAATGAAGGAACAAACATAGCTGTGGAAAGTAGAAAGCGTTCCTGGGTTCTGTGGTGTACTCATTTATTTACTTTCTGTGGTCATCTGGAGCAATGATTTATGATTGCTTTTGCCTATGGAAGAATTACAATTGAGACTATGAAGCCATTGGATTTTAAAAGCAGTGAGTCAGAAGAAAGAAATGATCAAATACCAGAACACTGAATAGATTGAAGTGTAAAATGAATGTTTCCACCTTTTGTTTTAGCAAAGGTCCAAATTGCATCAAGTATCTCATTCTCCTGACGTCGAAAAAAAAGAGAAGAAGAAACATCTATGGAAAATACGAAAACAGAGCTCGCAAGTGAACATTTCATGGCCTTGAGCATATTTACATACATAGACAGGAAATGTCCATATTTGATCTACAGTCTGGAAGTCATGCTGGTTTGATTGGTTTGTGTGTTAGCTTCCCAACCACATCTGATCTTTTTTATCCTCTTCCTAAAACATGGGAGGAGCAGTATGCATTTACAAAGCAGAACTACAACAGGAAGAAAAACTGCTACCATAAATGAAGGTGGTGTATACCAGATAAATTGGTTAACATCAACCCACTTATTCCAAGCAAACACCAGTGCGTGAACAGTGCATAGCAGCAGAGCTAAATATCCCATCTTGCTCTGAAAAGAGAAAGAAAATAGTAAGCTATTTATTTTTTCCAATTTGGCAAAAAGAGTACTGTGTTAAGCAAATACGGAAACCAGGAGGGGCCTCAGCCAACACACTTAAGTCAAAGAAAAGAGACCATTGGCTTTGAACTAAAATTTAGGAACTGTAATTCAAGAATTCAGCTGTACCCTTCTATGCCACCGTAAGAGAAAACAGATGAGGCACATTTTTCAAGTATTGCTATGGTACTTAGCTAATATAGAGAAGAGATTACAGATTACAGGCTATTCCTGAAAAAGGGTCAGTTTTCAATATTGCAATTTAAAGATGTCACCTGTATCCTAAATTACTTTATTTCTGTAATAAATTATTATGAGTTCAAAAGCAGATTTATAAATGGCTTAATTGATTATTTGCGAAGAAAAATTTTAAGGTCAGTTAAAATCAGGAACTCTAGTAAGTCTGGTGCTGTGACAAAAGCAATTGCACAACTACAGGAAACTGAAGTCTTTCATTCGACTTACAGTGATAAATTTGGCTTAGGATGTCTGTGAAATTCAGGAGTAAAGGAAATTTTATGCTAGAGTTACTAGTAATTTTGAGTTTCTTGTTGCATAACAATCTTGATATTGTTGGAAAAATGGAATTATTCATCAGTGAAGTCAAACACTGCCTTTCCAACTGCTAAATCTACAGAATCTGGTTTTCGAGGATAAAGGTTATTTCTTTATAAAACGAATCCAATATAGTAATATTACTTTTCTGGGTTTCTTCACCATACTAATTTAATACTGAAAGCAGTCGTGCACACGGAGACTCCCTCCTAGACCTGTCCATATATATTCTCTGTAGAGCTGAAAACTTTTCTTACAAATGATGCACTTCACAGAGTGGGCAGAATCTCAAATCACTAATTGTAGGAAGATATACATATCAGAGCTGTTTTTCAAATTCAGATCAAATTTTCAAATGCCAGGTACTTAGTAGGTTATTTAATTTTCAGATTTTGGTATTTGTTTTAACACTTGCTTAACTCTAGTGTGATCATACTGATGTTGGCAGAACCACCCCTGATTATTACTGTGTATGATACAGGAGAACTAAGACCAAACCAGATACTTAGGTGAACGAAACAAGCACATCTGTAGCAAACCCAGGACTGGCTGGATTTGATTATGCACATGTTCTTAGATGTCTCCTTTTCAGAATGCACCTTTTTGGAGGGGGTTAGGAAGCTAATAATGCTGCAGATGGAGAACTTTTCCATGTATTATTGGACAGAAGTCTTCTCCTGGACTTTCCAGCCACCTGGTACTGCTAAGAATTGCCAGAACAGCTCCAAGGGTGCAACAAGCAATTCTCCTTATGTAGCGTGTTGTATGGGAACAGCTTTGGCTGGTTCAATACCACCTACTCCCAGTTCAGCGGGACACAGGGCATTCCTGAAACATAAGATGCCCAGAAGATGACTGAAATGCCTTCAGCATCAGAGGTCTTTGACCTAAGAATAGGTCCTGAAGGGACAACTGCTGCTGGTCAGGAAGTCAGGGGAGCAAAAAAGTGGTTTGGAGTTGTCTTTCTTCCCACTTTATACCCTGAACCTGACAGCCTTTTCTCCTGACAAAATAACAAATGAAGTGAACATTTCTTGCAAAGCAATTAACAAAGAGTACGGAACAAACTCTTAGATTGGTTTCACTAACTCCTCTGTGTTTGGTATTTCTAACTCCTAATGGTCTTAGCTGATAACATACAGTCGTATGAGGGCTAATGACATGCAATAATGACATTTATGCGTACCTGAATGTAGTGGAACTCTCTCCAGGTCAAAGAGTGACTGACAGAGGGGATTGATGTTATTGCCAACAAGGCCAGCAAAGCAAGTCCCAGAATTCCTAGAGACACATAAATCTCCATTCTCCAAACATCATGTTCAATCCAGGCATTTTCTTTTTTTTGTTTGACCTGCCAAAAGAACACCATCTTTAAAGTGACAAACTGGCACACTTAGCCGTTTGTGTGAAATACAGCTATTTTCACCTTAATATTCAGGAAATCAGCCAAGAAACACAGTATTTTTGTTTGTTTGAATGTCTCTGAATGTAACCACTATTTACTTCTGATGACAAAGTCTCCTCTAGTATCTGCAGAGCAAAGGTGGGCTTTAAGTGAAAGAATTTAGACTTCATCAGTGTCTTGGCCCAGGAGAGACTTGTTCTGAGGCCTGTTAGCCTGCCATCACAGTAGGAGAAATCTTATTCTTTGACAAAAAAAATTCCATCTATGGCTAAATACCATATCTGGGAGATTATAACAACAGGAAATATATTAACAGCACTATTTTAGGGAGCTAATTCAGCAGGCATTCTTAATGATGGTATCCTGCCAGGATAGCTGGTTAGCTCTATTTTTTTAAAAACAACAACTTGGTACATTCAGCTGCACTGAATACAGCAGTTGCTATGGATGAAAAGGTTGCGATTTTAATAAACTGTTGTCAAAGCTTCTCTTACTTATGACTACTCAAACCAGCTCTTTGATGCTGCTAGTGATCACTATGGTATAATATGCCCCAAATATCATAATTTCTTCATCTTGAGGACTGGAATCTCAAGGAAATTTCTGGTAACCCATTCAAGTCAGATTACTGGTAAGGCTGATTGCAGGGTTTTCAACAGGTAGCTTGACTGTTTACAGAATTCTTAAGAAGCTGCTAAGATCATATTGTGCTTTTAATAAAACTCTAGATTAGACTTTGAGGGTAATAAAAATGTATATTTGCGGTCTATACCTTATATTGGAATATCCCCTATACTGCAATACTCATGGCATTCAAGGTGATATGCAAGTATTAGGAACTCTGTAGTCACTGAGGATCTTAGAGAGCTTTGCAAGCCAATTATTGTCTATGACCCAGAAGCATGATGGAAATTCTATCTTTTAAAAAGTTAGTGTGCATCAGCCCAATTGTGGAGCCATCAGTGTTCACAAATTTAGTCTGTGGCAAATATGGATGATGGTGATTTAGCTCAGCCCTCCTTCATTGCTGGCTAATTAACTTGACAAAGAAGATGTCTAAAACTGGTGTGTGCTCAGTTTTTGTACATAGTTAGATTCCACTGATGCAGAGAAGATTAATCCACACTAAACCAATAGCGTGCCGAGCCAAAGACTTAAATGTTCCCATGAGGCAGGTATAATTATGTGCATTTTACAGAGAGATAAAAATTCCAAAATGAAGAAAATGGCTTATTTAATACACACTGCTGCAGCTGTGATGACTCTTGACTCTCTATTACATGCTTTAACAACTAGGTCCTGCTCCATCCCTTAACAGTGCTCTGTGGGGATCTGCTTCAAAATCAAACGAAGGCAATGAAAATAGCTTTCCCCCCATCCAGATTTGCTTGAATAACCAAAACAAGGATTTTCTGAATACAGAAGGGTTGGCATTTGCATGCCCATCATACCTGCTGGAATGCCCAGTTCAGCAGCTTGTATCTGTATGATCTTCTCATTGGATAGCATAGGCTATAGCAGGCGTGCATTGTAGCGAAGAAGAAACTGAGAAGTCCAAATTGCTTTCTTGATAACATCCATCTATCCAGCCACTGGGGAAACCTTTTATACTTGGTGCCAAAGTACAGCTGGAAACCAGCAGCTAATATTCCTGGTAAATATACTAGTGCTAAAAGGGTAATTGAAACCACTGGTAAAACTTTGTTTATGACAAGGATTGGAATTTTATAGAAAACATTTTCCTTTCTGGTTATGAAAGGATATATGACATCTCTCATAGAAGTGTAAATAAATGTTAATAATGAGATCACAGATGCTATCTTCATTGGCAAGTGCCATTTGGGGAACAGATCCTGCTTGCAGTGTTGTTCCGAAGAGTATTCAAACTCACCAAAATGGTGTGCTTGATGTAAATTAAAAAGTGCAGCTGCTTCTGGTGGATTGGTGACTTGCATGTCCACATTCTGGAAAGGACAGAAAGGAAATAAGAAGTGAGTTCAAGAGGAGATTAAAAACTTCAGTAATGACGGTATTTGTCATCATGGCTTTTAGACCGTACTGCACTGAAACCATATACAAAACATAGGCACTGTTAAAGACAGGGTAGCTTGAAAACATAATGTTTCAAACAGCATAGTCAGTAGTTGAGCAAGGCGCTTTTAGCATAGATTTCTCATTCTTCATTCATTATCTGTGGTGATTTCAAAAGAGATTTTAATTCCAGGAAGTTAACTACACCGCAAGAGAAGATGGATTACATTATGTGAAGCATCATTACAGCTTCTGATGAGCTCCAGATTTCAAATGTCAAATTTCAGCTACAGACTTCATGATGTAGCCCAAATAATATCCACAGTAACAGAATCCAGAGTCAAGACAATAAAATATTTCATTCAGTCATTGCTATTTTAATGACATTTAATTGGGGGAATAAGGATGTAAGTAGAAATGTTTGGGATCCAGCGTATTAGACCAGCTGCACATCTGTCAACTCCAGCATCAAGTCCTGTGGTCTTCTTCCTCTCCTACACAAATGTAATAGTGTCCTCTTAACTTTTATGAAACCTTGTGAAACAGTCACTTCACTTTAAAAAGCTGAATTTTCTGCTGCCAAGTAGACATGGCTTGATTCTGGTCTCACAGAAGATCTTGGCAGAATTATCACAGACTTTAGAAGCAGCTAAGCCAGTACAAAATTTTAGTGTAATATTACAAACTGTTTTACACTGAGATAATACATTTAAAGATTGTCCCATAGTTATAGTTCATGGAAGAGGTACATGATCAGTATGCATACAAAATGAAAATACATCTATCAACAGCAGGACATTGCACTTGATGCAGCAGACAGCTGACCAGGGGTGGAGAACTGAGAACTGATAATATTAGGTAATAAACATGTAAGTCCTTTAATATTCCCATAAAATATAAAGTAAAACTGAACTAATGCTGCAATGGCTCAGCTTTAGAATGGCTAATGTGGCAGATGTCCAGACCTCCAGAAAGCAAAATGGCACTGTCCGTTTTGAGGAAGGCAAATATCAGTAGTTTGAAACTTGTAAATTAGCATTCTGCTAGGATAGAGGAGATCTTCCTATCTCAGCAATATTATCTGGCTTTATTCTTAAGAATCAAATATTATATTGAAGCTGATTAAGGAGCCAGTTGAAGCAAGGTACTACCTGTAAATAATGCAAGGATAAGTAGGCGCAAGTCTTGTGTTCATCTTCAGTGATACGTAGGTGTTTTGTTTCAACAGAAAGATAAAATATGTACACTGCTATCTTGCTGGAATATCCTAATCAGAGACAAGGTAGCCTGTTTCCCACCATATGTCTGACTGACTTGCCTACAGTAAAAATAAAGGGCATGGTCTTCATTAGGATTTTTTAGCTGAATAGCTACTATGTGTTTATCTGATGATAAAAACATATCTTTGTAACAGTGAAGGTGTAGCCTAAGTAACTTCTATTCTCTAGTCTGTGAAGAAGAGTAGAGTGTAGTCTATGCACTGCAGAATCGGAAATTGGTAAAAATTATACAAACTGAGTTTCACATCTGAACTAAGTTTCACCTAGAAATACCTGTTTCTTGAAGAGATGGTTTGCAAAGCCTAATTCAGTATTTCACAGCCTGAAATTTCTATTCTAATACATTAGAATAGAAAGTTGTAACTTGAACTACTTCTGTGCATCAGCAGTTGCAGAGGCAAATGCTGTTGGAGTGGATTTTTTTTCTGGACATTTTTTTGTGTGATGTGGAAAACTTACTGAATGCGATGTGGCAATTTTGAAGACTCCTCCAAAGATAAATTTTGTACTCCTGTATAAAAATCCCAAATTATTTCTACAGAGCTTTGCTCATCTGGTAAAAAGCAACTAGCAACTAATCTCATGTAGTTTTTAGCTGGCCCAAACTTTGTGTATTTCTTATCATGGACTGTGATTAAACTGAATGAGATGCTCTTTATCTTTTTACCTCTTCAAGTTAATATTGTGACAAGACTTCAGAAATATTGATGATATGCCAGTGTGATGGGAACACTGTTTCTGGACAAAACTGAATGAAAGATTGCAATATTCTGTGTGACATATGAGCTGCTTTTTCACAGAAACATTACCAAGTTGCTAAGGTTTCCTGTGTTTCTTCTTGGCATGATGCTCTGACCTGCATTCTGATCGATGGCATGATTATCACCTTCCCTCTTCTCCATTGCGGAAACTCCCTGCAAAACAAACACAGGATGTAAAACAGGTTTTGAAAAGCCCTACTGGAAATTTGAGGCCTATTTTTCTCTCAAAATGTTTTCTTCCCTCTCCTCCACCCATTTGCTGGAGAAGGTATGATAATCTAGGGAAAGGAAAGTCTGTCCTCTGAGAACAGAAAAGCTCAGCTTGTTTTTTAAGTAAAGCAGAGACTAAGAGAGCATATGAGTCAACAAATAAAATCACTGATGAAAAATAATATTTAAGCTAAATGCCCATGTCGCCAGTGGAATGAATGCATTAATTCAGGCTGAAAGTTTTTAAATTACAGCAAATAAGTTTGAAACAGCTTACAGAAATAACATGTAAAATATTATGAAGATGGATTTTGGTAAGATTATGAGACTCGCCAATGCAAGAAACCCATGCAAATGTGTTTTTGAATAAATGTGTTTTTGAAGAAATGCAAATGTGTTTTTGAAGAAATGTGTTTTTCAAGAAATCAGAAAAAAAAAAAAAGGAAGAGAATGGATAAACTGGAAAAGATGTTTCTGAAAATCCTAGGAGAGCAGGAAAGACAGTATCTTGAAGGCTGTAAAATACCTAAAAGGACTGCAAGGACCCTGCAATAAGGACTTGCCATGTGTGCATCACACTGTCACACACTGCAGGAGGAGAGGCACTAGCACCACACCACTGGAAGCTCAGAGTGCCATACCATGGTGTGACTTTCTGCGGCTACCTTTAAGACAGTGACTAGGTAGCTCTTCCATGTACCTTCCTACTGAACAGCTGAATTACTAGATATGAAACTGTTTTGCTAACTACTGATTCTTTTATATCCATAAACCTTTTGGGAAATTGGACAAATCAGACTTCGACAGTTGTCCTTTCTTTACTGTGTCTGGTTCCTTCAGCGGATGAGTCCTACAGTCCTGTACTATCTGCTGTGAGTGTGGGCTTGCTTTCTGCCAGGCCACCAGACTCCTGAAGCCAAAGTATTCTTTTCCTAAGTATTTCTCTTTGTTTTTTTCCCTCCAGCTAGCAAGCTCTTCTTTTGGGCATAACGTTTCAGCCAAGTGTTGCAGAGTAGGGTCAACAAGAGCTTCTGTCTGAAGGTCAGGCTGTTAACCCTTTCCTACACCAGCTAATGGATGGTTTGTATATCCTGCACACAAGAAAGCACGGGCTGATGAAGGCATGTTTCTATTTTTCCCCCCTATTCCTAGGGCTAGTCCCAGTGATTGTATCAGAAGTTTCAGGGTATCAGGTATCTTCATAAAACTGCAGCTCCTGCAGTCCCATGATTGGTTAAGAACTTCTATATGTTTTAATATACTGGATTTCTGGCTGTTAAAATGGCAAAGAATAGTTTACAAACAGAACTCAGTATAATGTACTTACCTGGAAAAAAACAATAACAAATACAGTGAGCTCCAGATCTATTTTTAAAATAACTCAGAATACGAAGGGCAGTCACACTGTTTTTGAGGCCTACCCTCTGATTTTTAAAATTTGATGTGGAGAAGAAACAGATGTAAACTTATAGACTGACTTTTTACTCTTTCAGGTAATGAGACAGGCTTCTTAACATTGTTAAAACAGCTTGTGGCTCAGATCTCTACTGCTTTTTAATTTTTTTTTCTGTACTGATCTCCGTTGAGCTTTTAACTGTGAATATCACCACTCTAGATGAGCTTACACAGTGATTCCAGCCACTTCATAACTCTCCTCTTCTGACTACCACACTATCCTGGAGGTCCAAAGGCATATTTTAGATTGGGAAGCTCTGTGCGGAAGAGCTTGGCTCACTCTTTTCTCATGCTGCTATCACTCTTCATTTAGAAAATTTAGAAACGAAGAGTTCAGTAATAGTTTCTAGCTAAAGGTTTGTATTGGTGAGGGTGTAGTAAACGATATCATGATGTGAAAAAAAAATGGAGCTAGAATGCCAGCTACTGATCCTAAAAGCTGATTTATTGGTTCTTTTAGGAAACAATGTTTAGTACAATGTTAAATACAGTATTAATGTTTTATGCAGCAGAAGACAAAATGGAAAGAAAAAAGAATGCGTGTGTGAATGAATGCACGTGCTCATCCGTGAAAATATGGGTTACGGCCATGTGACTGCATGCAAAGAAACGTAATAGTCCACTTGGCTTCTGATACCAGAGTCAACACAAAATTATTTCTTGGGTACGCCCAATAACAAAGTGCAGTCTTGGAAAACCCTGAACACAAGGCACTTGTAATTCCACTATTCAGTGCCTTATGAATTGCCAGAAAGGAGTCATCTACAGCATGTCTTTTTGGAATACATTTGATTTAGGAGTCCTGTGAAGGCCAGAAACAAATCACTTATAGCCCTATCCAAGTCACAACTGTTATGAAAGAAAACAGTTGTAGTAATATCCATCCTCAGTGCACACCCCTTCTGCTCTGGGAGGGAGCTGTGAATGAGGATGGAGGATGTCCAGCTGCAGAAAGCCAAGTTTCCAACGCTGCGAGTACGCTACTGCATTTTGTACTACGGAAACAGGCTCATTATAATGCTGGACCAACAGGGAGGGATCCACACCGTGCAGACATTATGCCGAGAAAACATCATCCAAAGTCAGTGAGAGGTTTTCCTGAGTAAGGGAAGCCAGCCAGCCAGTGCTGGCTCCACGAAAAAAGAAAAATGGGTAAAATAAACAGGCTATGATAATAAAGACGAGGTGACGGAAGAGGCACGGGACAGCGACTACATCTCTCTCCTGGGGCGCCATCAGAAAATGACAGCGTGAAAGTTAGGGATAACTGTCTCGCTTTCACAGTGCCTGCCGCATCGCGCAGGACGGCGTGAGCGCCCGGGGCAGGAGTAAATAACTCTCCCTGCTCTTCAGAAATTCCGCTGACCTCTGTGGAAAACCGAACAAAACCCCCGGGGGTCGGAGCAGGAGAGCCGCGCTCGGCGTTTCTCCGCGGTCGGAGTGCGCCCGGGGCAGGGCGGGCTGGCCGGGCTGCCTGCCCGCCGCCCCGCCGCTTCGCGCCGCTGCCCGGGGGCGCGCGCGCCCGCTCCCGCTCCCGCTCCCGGGACCCGTCCCGTCCCGTCCCGTCCCGTCCCGTCCCGTCCCGGCGGCGGCCGCGGGCGGGCGGGGCCCCGCGCCGGAACACGGCCGCAGCCCGGCCACGCGGGCGCCTCCCCGGCGGCTCCGCCGAGGGCCGCCGCCGCCGCCGCCGCCGCCCCGGGGCTCACCCACCTCGGCCCGCCGTCGGCCCGGCCTCTGCTTCCCGCCGCAGGCCGGAGACCCCCGGCCGGGCTCCCTCAGCAGCGCGGCAGCCCCCCGCCCCCGGCCGGCGGCGGTGCGGGCGCCGGTGCCCGGCCGCGGAGCGGCTCCGTCGGGGAAGGCGGACTCGGGTCCGCCGCGGAGCGCCCGCCGGGCTCTGAGGAGGGGAGCGGCGGGGCGGGGGACGGGGGCTGGCCGCAGCCTCCACCTCCCCTCCCGGCCCCGCCTTCCGCGCCCATCCCGCTCCCCTCCGCGCCGGCGGGCTGCGAGCGGCGCTCCCGCGTCCCGCGTCCCGCGTCCCGCGTCCCGCACCGAGCCGCCGCGGCGGCGGGCACCGGAGGGCGGCGGAGCGGCGCGGCGCGGCCTGGGGGGTCTCCCCTCCGGCACCGCCCGAGGCCGCGGTGCCCGGCCGTGGCTCTGCTGGGGCCTCGGCTGGACAAAGGGCGCATTCACCTGCGCCCTCCCCGCCCCGCAGGAGGAGGAGGAGGAGGAGGAAGAGGCGCCGGAGTGCGCTGCCTCCCCGCGCGCCCCTCGCCTCCGCGAACCTGCCGCCGGCCGGCAGCTCCGCTCCCTCCGCCGGGGCGCACACGGTGCTGCAGCGCTTCGGGGGTCCGGGGCGCTGCCCCCGCCCCGCCAGCCGCCCCCAAGGCGCAGCCCTTCGGGTCCCTGCTCGGGAAAGCTTCCCCCCCGCCTCTCAGTCCCTTCTCCCTTCCCTGCCGCTTCTTGCAGACCTGTCACTCCCCCAGCCTGACAAAATGCTGTAATAAATCCTGCTTCTAATACGAGCAGTGCTCACTTGAAAAGTTATTTTTTTCCAAATGCCATAATCTTGTACCTTTTTTCGGTGCTGGCGTTTCTGAAAAGGCAGTTGTCTCCTGAAAGTTTAGTCACACAACAGTGTGAGCTATCATTATCTTGTGAGAGCTCTGTTTTAGTGGCTATTTCGACATTTGGTGGCATACTCATGTTGCAGAGAACATGGCCAGTCTGTCTCAGAAATGTTTTAATTTATTCACGCAGAGCTCATTGCGTCTTCTTCAGGATGCCTTCACAGAAATGATGCCAAGTTGCATCTCTTTATATCTTGGGAAGGTATTTTTTTTCCTCTCAGTAAATGTAAAGTGGACATAGACTCCAGCTGAACGCTACATCTGGCAGAAAAGAGGAGATTGCCTTAGAAGTAATAAAAGATAAAATAATTGTCTCTCCTGTGTTAAAACAAAACCTTAACTTCTAATTTTTCTTTATAGTTGCCTTCATTAGCATATTTGTCTGTGCTTTGCATGAAGGCTGTTTTCCACGTGCTTTCCATTAGTTACTTTTTTGCAAGGGATGCTAGATTTTGTATGCTCTCACTTTGTGAAAGTGCCGTTTGATTTTCTTTTCTACTCCTTTTTTGCACCGTCGGTTTCGGTTTTTTTTCAGTTCCCAGTCCATAGCATCAGCAGGGTGACGCCTGGCGGTGGGAGCGCAGGGGAGGAGGCTGACTGCAGCAAGGTGTACCGGGCCGCGCTTACACGCCGGGTAAATGAGAATTTGTAGTCCAAAGGGCTAAAAGCATCATCTTATTCCAAGTGAACTCCATGGTAAAGCTCTCCTCAGGAGTCGCTGGTGTAAGCTAGTGTTATGGGGACTACATTTATAGGCCAAAAGGTAGCTCAAGATGCTGAGAGATTTCAGCATCTATATATACTATCTTAAGGATGGGGTATCCTTAAGATAGCCTTAGCCTTTTCCTAAAACACACAAGAGCTAAGCTCCTGCATAAGCATTCTCAGAAGATGAGACGAAAAGCCAGCCAAAGTGAACCTGGCTATTAAATAAGTATGTAGTAAGCTGCTCTGCACAGATGCTCCTAGGTATCTCTGCCCAAGCAATCTCTCTAGTCTCTGCATCCCGAGTACTATTAGTTGCCTGTCTGTGAATAAAAATGGAAAGCTCATTTTATGTGGGTGATGACAAAATGGAAGCAGATTAAAATGCTAGGGAAAACTTTCCTTTCATGGCTACCCTAAGACATGACTTCCAGGTCATTCAAAGTACCACTTGTATTAGAGTGGTTACTGGAAAGCAAACTGCATGGTAGTCCTCCTGCAACTTGTTACCTCTGGGTGATACCGCTGCATGCTGACAGCTTTGAACTGATATTTATGCAAAGCGCTATGCAAGAAGCGTGAGACTTAAGGTAGGAAACACCACAGGAATCAGGAGTTAATTCAAAATGAGATAGTTTCTCTTGGCACATGCAGAATGGGGATGATCTCACTGACAAAAATTTAAAGCTGTGCATATTTGCCTAGCTCCAAACATTTAGAAGAGTGTCAGTATTCTTTAACTATTGTGTGAGTTGGGTGAGAAAGAGTAGTACTTCTGTGGTTGCTGAAGTGTGAGAGGGTATTTTCCAGAGATAAAAAACACTCTAGTGACTCTGTCTTAGCCCATCTGTGTTCTAGTCCTTCTTCATTCTGGGCAGAGTCTGCGTGTGATGTTGACAAAGGATGTGAGGGAATGGTAGATTGCATTTTCTGGAGGAAAAAGAATATTGCATCATTTTCAAGATTGCCTGACAGAGCTTTAATCTTGAGAACAGTTTCACCACAGTTTATACAGGGAGAAGTCTGTGGTCAGGGCAATTAATCTGCTTCTGCAACTGCTCTTTAGGAGCTCTGACAACAATTTGCCAAATGGTTGGAAAAGTGGTGCAGTCTTCCAGTAACACACAGGCCTACATATAATCATACTAACACTTAGTCTCACTCTGAACTTGTTGAGTAAGCTAAATGTGACTATTACTGTCAGCAAGATGACTCTAGCGTGCCCTTGGGTGACTCAGAAATGATGCTGCATGGGGAGAAGTGGTGTGGAAGGGTGGAAACCATTCCCTGTAATTTGAACAAGTGCAAGTGGGCTTGGTTCAGCTATTGAAACAATGGCTGGGTGTCCAGGATGGCACTGGAGGGGGTTCAGCAGAGGGTTACCAAGGTCGTGAAGGGCTTACAGCACATGCTCCCTGAGGAGATATGCGGAGTAACTGGGCTTGTTTAGTATGGTGAAGAGCAGACTAAGTGGTGATGTAGTAGCAACCCTGAAACACTTGAAGGCGAGGTACAAAGGTGATTAAGCCCAACTCTTGTTGGTAGCACCAGGGAGTGTAAGAACAGTCAGAAATCACAAATCACATCTCAAAGGTTCAAATTCTTCAGTGTGAGGATAGTGAAAATCCAAAGGGATTGTGGAATCATGGACATTTTCAAAATTTTGATACACAGAGTGATGGCTGACTTCACAGAATTACTGAATTGTTGAGGCTGGAGGGGAACTCTGGAGATCCTCTAGTCCACCCCCTCCACTCCCTTGGCCCAAAGCAGTGTTAACAGAGCTGGTTGTTCAGGGCGTTGTCCTGTTGGTTTTGAATATCTCCAAGGACTGAGATTCCACAACCTCTTTGGCCAACTTATTCCAGTATTTGATCACTGTCACAGTAAACAATTTTTTCCTTTTTTCTTTTTTTCTCATGTTTAAATGGGATTTCTTATGTTTAAATGGAATTTCTTATTTTTAAATGCAATTTCCTGTATTTCAGTTTGTGCCCATTGCTTCTTGTCCTTTCTTTGGGCTCCACTGAGAAGCGTCTGGCTCCATCTTCTTTACTCCCCTCCTTCCTCAGGTATTTATATGTATTGTATGCATTATATGTATTGCCTCCCTGAGCCTTCTCATCTCTAGGCTGAATAGTCCCAGCTTTCAGCCTTTCCTTGTAGGAGAAATGCTCTGGCCCCTTAATCATCTTCGTGGTGATCCACACTGAAGTAACTTCAGTATGTCCGTGTCTTGCTTGTACTGGGGAGCCCAGAACTGAACACAGCACTGCAGATGGGTCTCAAAGGGGCTGAGAAAAGGGGAAGGATCACCAGCCTCGACCAGCTGACAATGTTCTTCCTAATGCAGCCTAGGACTTACTCTGGTATTGGAAGGGGTCTTGCTTTGGGTGGGACAGTGGACGCAAAATTTAACTACATTAACCTTTTTGGCCATGAAGATGTGTGAGATGCCAACAAGAAGACTCTTGCTCAAAATTCCAAATGCCAGCAATCTGTGAAAAGGAATATTAAAAAATACTTTCTACAAAGAACCATATATGAATTTGGAAAATTATGAAAGAATTTGAAAATTGATTTTGAAATGCAATCAAATCTAACCTGATTTTGAAAACTGCAGCGTAAGAAACTGCAGTGCTGGCTTCTAAGTAAGGATGGAGCTGAGCTGGGAATGGAAGTGGTAAGTGAGCTCTGTTCGTATCGTGAGTGGCAGTTGCAGATGCACCTGGCAGGGAGTTCCTGTTGGGCTAAGGCCATCTGAGAACAAGGCCATCAGACAACATATTTGGTTTACTGTCATTTAATAAGCTCCTTTATCCAAGGCAATGTGACAGAAAAGAGATCAGACAACTGCTGTATCCCCTGCTGAATGAATGTGAGGTAAAGGACCAGCTGTTCTTAGTGAGTAACATTGTTAATGTCAAACAAATTTCTTACTTGGCCTGGATTTATCACACAAATTCTGATTCAAAGAAGTGGCTCTCAAACTACTTGAAATACTTGAATTCCTCTGGAGGATTTAAGTCGTCAGTGCCAGGTTACAGGAAGCTGGGAAAAGGAAACACAGTGAAAAAACCCAGAGGCTCAGGATTGTTTGAGAGGGCTGTTCAATCCAGTCCAACACATGTAAGAAACAAAATTATGTACCACTTCTCTTGAATTATGAGAAATCAATAGAGCCACATGACACCCAAATAATCTTTTGACAGTGATACTTTTAGACTCTGTTGAAAGTACAAGTAAAGACCACATGACTGCTTCAGTTAAAGTTCAATTAAATGAGTTGACAACCAAGCTCAAAGTAGAGGAGAATAGCAGTATTTTATTTTCTCATTCCTTGTAAAAGAAATTACATTCTGGATTTCAAGTATATCATTTATAGACAAGTACAGAAAGCACTTCCATTCCTAGTTTGTTGAACTAACACCTTTCACAGAATTCTTTTCTGACAATGCATATCGTTTCTTGGAAGCAACACAGAAGAATTTGTTTGATATTTAAGAACAATATTTGATTGAGTCATGCATAGTGATATTGTTTGTGTATAATCACATAGTCTTAAAGTAATGCTTGCCTTTCTCTTTGTGTTTGTCACTTTTACTTACATAATATCTAAAATTGTACCTTTATCCCTTGACGCAATTATAATACTTTTCTGATTGTGGTGTTTTGATGATTTCACGATTTTACTGTACACATGTCACTGGAGTATAGAGCTGACTGCCTTAAAATACTTACAATAATAAAACTAGTGGTAATAAAAATAACAGTTATTTATATACAGAAGAACAAAAAAGCTGCAGCACTTCAAAACTGTAAAATGTAAAGGATACAGGGGAAGGAATGGACCCACAGGGGAAGAGTTACTGAGCAATGACAGAATATTGGGCATGCAGGTAGGCATTTGACCCACCCCAGTTCAAGAGTTCTTCTACATTTCTGCCTCTGCTTTTTTTTTCCTGCAGGAAACCATTTTGCTTAAGTCTGATTATGTAGTGGCAAATAGTGGTGGTATATTTTCTGCTGTGGTGTATATGGGTATTCATTACCTCTAATTGTTAAAAAAGATTTTTTTTTTACAATATTTCTACAAGAGTGATTTGAAATTAATATGCTTTGGAACATGCCTTGTGAGAAACGTTTAGTGTGGTTTATTGCCCATAGCTATGGCTTTTTGATAGATTTTGCAGTTTGGGAATGGCATTCTAATGTCATTATATTTTCCACTGAGAACTTCTGAAGGCATGTGGTGGGACCACAAAATTGTCAAAACGTTGCAGGATCCCTCCCACAACCATGTCCTTTCCCAGGCTTTCTACCTCAGGAATTTCTCAGAAAACCTTTCTGCTTCCAATACTGTAGTTTAAAATCCTTACAATTTGTAAGGAACTTTTTGACACTATACCTTGCATTTATGTCATCAGTTTTTTGCCTATTAGCATAGTGCCTACAAACCGTAGTCCATAGTGTTAGATGCTATGCAAACACAAACCACAAACACTAACACTTTCTGCGCAGGCTACGATGTAGGTTTCGCATTCAAAACAATAGGAGAGGGGTGATGCAAGCACATAGGGAAGAAGCAGCGCTGAACACAGTTTTAGGAACATAACGAAATGCTGATGGTTAAGATGTCAGGCTGTGGTGATAACTCTCTAGTGTGATGACAACAGTTCCAACTGCTGGCTGCCATTGTAATCACAACAGCTTCCTAATTTTAAAGACGGATTTGAAGGAAGGTCATTTCTTGGTTACCGAGGTGTCTTTGAGAAGTGAGCAGATGTGAGAAATTCTTAAAATGCTGTGCTAAGGGTACTGAGGTACTTAAAAAAACCCTAAGTTGATCAGACAGTTGTTATAAATTGGATACAATCTAAAGAAATGTGGAACAGAACCTGCCAATACATTCGGAATTACTTAAATAATTTGATCATTATTAACAATTTAAATAATACCATAATTAATTTAAATAAAGCAATAAATGCTTCAAAGTTGTCTGCCATCAGATTTTGGGCAATTTTTTTTTACATGGAACTACTACATTAATATATTTATTATGGTTGACTGGTAAGGGAATTGTTGCTCACATATGAAGACTGACAACACAATTACACGTCTTCTATATGGAAATAATTGTGCTAATTACAGCTTGTTAAGTTGCATATTTTGCCAGAGTTGGAATTATTTTTCAACAATTTAAGTGCTAATATTGAAATTTTATACCAATTATAAGTTCTTAGAGCACGAGTATTTTTAAACCCAGACAGTTTTATTACTTACAAAGAAAAAGATCTTTTGTCCAAAACTGCATACTGGAATTCTAGCTTAAGATTCTGACTGTTCAGAAATACTAGCCACAGTGAAAAGTTAAATGTTCCTGTCATCCAGAAGCACTAGTTATACTGTGTGACTAACTACACAATACAAACAACAGTAGATAGCTGCAGTCAATTGTCAGAAATAATCCAAGAGCTGAGATCTTTGTTCAGACTTTTTGCTGCTGCCTGGGACACTGGTCTACTCTAGAAGGGACTCAAGGAAGAACTGGAGCAGGAAATGAGGCAGGACTGGAACAGAGACAGGGAGCTCAGGCAGAGCAAGAACAGCAGGCTCTAGTATGCTTCAGGCTCCAGGGAAAAACAGTAAGCTTCCATCTAACAGCCATCCAATCAGAAATGAGCTTTGCAGGTGACACAAAAACTGGGATGAGTTGTTGATACAGCAGATGGTTGTGCTACCATTCAGAGTCACTTCAGCAGGCTGGAGAAATGGGCCAACAGGAACTTCATGAAGTTCAGCGAAGTCCTGCACCTGGGAAGAAATAAACCCATACACCAGTACAGGCTGGTGGCCAAACAACTGGAAAGAAGCTTGGCAGGAAAGGCCTTAGAGGTCCTGGTGGACACCAAATGAACATGAGCACCCTTGCAACAAAGGCGGCCAACAGTCTCCTGGACTGCAGTAAGCAGAGCATTGACAGCGGGTCGAGGGAGGTTACCCTTCTCCTTTGCTCAGTACTCCACATCTAGAGTGCTGTGTACAGTTCTGGACTCCCCAGTATAAGCGAGACATGTACATCCTTGAATAAGACCAGTGGAGGGTGACAAAGATGATTAAAGGATTGGAGCATCTGACATAAAAGAAGATGGACTGCTTAGCTTGGAGAAGTGAAGGCATGGGGACATCTTATCTATGTGTATAAATACCTGATGGGAGGGCGTAAAGAAGAGCCAGGCTCTTCTCAGTGACAGGACAAGAGGCAATGGGCACAAATTGAAATACAGGAAATTCCATTTAAACAGAAGAAAAATTATCCTGATTGGCTGTGGTTGAAAAGGTGCATTGATTGTGAAAAGATGGAAATCAAACTCCACAGTGATATGTGACCCTAATAACTATGGATCTTTTCAGGAACTGGACTCGAGAGTGCACTAGCTTGAGTATGGAGGTTGAATGATAGGCACAAGAGTTTAATGAGAACTCTAATTCCATATCATAGGAAGTGTACTCAGAAATCCTCTTTCAGGTCATTTTTTGTTTGGTTATTGCCCTTACTTGAAGTCTGGAGTAGAAGTCTGGTTTTCTGTTATTTTGCTACTCCCTTTGGCACACTTGTTTTACTAGAGCTGTTGACCTAAGGTGACTTACCATTAATGGCCCTCTGAGAACTCTGCCTTTGCCAATTCTACTTGAGATCTCAGTGAAAACACAATCAGGGAGAGTGCAGTGAAAGCAAAGACAGACATTGACATGGTCTTAATCATTAGAGGCTACCAAATGAAAGCTTGGCTATACCCTCACAAAGAGATGAGAGTCAAGCCAGAAGATCTTTAAACTACTTAGATAGTAGAAAAATTGCATGTGTATCATCTCCTATCTATTTTCAGAAACAGTATCAGAAGGTGAAACAGTGTACAGAAACTCATTCTGAGCATTCATAAAGAGCAGCAAAGCTAAGGAAACCAGTTTTTCTTAAATTTATTATTATATATTATTAAAATATAATTTATTATTATAGTTCTCTGATTGTCAATACGGACCTGTAACTACACTGACTTTGGCATAAAGTACAACGTGATTTTTTTTTTCCTTCCTAATCTGCATCAGCTGACTACACTGCCCTGATTTCCTTAGTCAACAGTTCTTGAAAATTAGAGACTTCAGAGACAGGACCTATGCTCCTGAGTGTTATTAGGCAATCTACAAGGGGCTGAATGTTGTTATTCATCCTTTACTCTCACGTAAGAGATCCCTTATGTTTACAAGTGCTTTCTTCTTATTGTCTGAAACAACTGGCTGGAGCTTTGTGAATTCCATTCAGCAGGCCATCTCTCTAACTTTTAGATGTTTTGGTGCTTTGCACGCCTAAGAAACCTAAGTATGCTGTTACACTTAAGAATGCCTTAGCATCTTTGAGGAATGACTGCTATAGAAGTATTTAATGAGTATTATTTAATGAACTGGTTTGGTAAACAATAAACCTCTTATTTTTGTCCTTAATAAGATACTCCTGATGACTGACTCATGACTAAATGGTTCCCAGTTCTACCAATTGCCATCTCTTGTAAACTTAGAGCTTTCAGCAAAACAGGAATCCTGACAGCCCATCCTAATATACACTTCCAAAACACAACTTTGAAGGGAAAGTTAGAACAAAGTACTTTCAAAGGCTGCAACTTAGTATTCTTTGTGTTTTATGGTCTAGAGTGTTACTTAACTTTTTGGACTCACAAGGACTATTTTATGTTGACAGAAATTGGAGATCTTGATTTTCTTCACTTATCCTGACTATCATTTTAAAAATAACTCAAAATATGTGTTTCTATGTTATCCAAAAGTCACTGGTATAAAAACAGTTGAAGAGATTGCTTACATTTCAATTAAGGTGCTGGCAAAGTCATAAAAATAAATTACAGAATTTTGTCCAAATTTGGTTTTATTCACACTGAGCTCTGCCCTACTATTACCGCTTTGTTGCTGAAGAAAAAAACCAAAATGTTGCCTTTGTATGTTTTTGCACAGTTAATTTGTGTAAAATATACATAGCCCTTCGTAGTTCTAGAAAAAATGACAGGCCAGTCTTTTTTATAATGCCTTTGAAAGGAAGAGAGGTGCAACACATTTCACAGATCAGTAGAGCAAAGTAAAATGGTGATGAAATAAATTCTCTTGGTAATACATTAATTTCAAATACAAGTTTACACAGAATATTCAGATATTGCAAGGATTTTCATAAATGAGTCAAATACTGTAACAGTACTACATATATATGCATATCATTATAATGAAGGAAAAGGATGGAAATTGTATAAGAGAAGAAGAAATGCTGTTTCCTTGAACAAGTCTTTCTTCCTGCTCTAAAATGTAGTTACATTGTAGAGTCAGAAATATTAAATGAAACTCTGAAGCTGTTTGGTATAGTGTAGTGCATGTGATTTAGAATAAATGGGACTGCATTGGAGCAGAGCAAGAAGTTGGCTTGTATTTAAAATCAAATCAATAATATGAAAACGTTTGGTAGGGTTGCCTAATCCTTCCACTGTGGACTTGATTCAGCATCACATCTGCTTGATGCTAGCATTATGTTACTTTTGCTAGAATTGTTCCTTATTTGGCATCACAACAGAACATGGCTTAGCTTTATAGAGTATCCTCTGTAGAAATTCTTCAGTAAATTAGGGGACAATTTCATTCATGTGTAAGATACTGGAATATTCCATACTGAAAGAGCTTGTTGCTGTGGTCCTTTAAATTTTGTATAAAAATACTCCTGGTTTAACTTTTAGCCTTGAATAGCAGCACTTTATAGTGTAATCCACAAGAGGAATGTTAATCCATATGCTATCAAGCCCCTTTTTCTGCTAGAAAGGCTTTCGAGGTTCGATGGTATGGGCAAATGGCAAAACTCTCCCATGAAATAACATCTCTCCTTAATGTCATGCTGGCCACCTCTATTTCCATTCACAAATCCTGAACATTTTAGTGGCTGTTGCTGCCACAACAGCGTTGAAACAGTGTATGTGTGCTTGTACGTGTGTTCACACATGCAGCCACACACATGCACTCCTCCTCCTCCCCCTAGTCTATCTAGCTATCTATCTGAAATACATGAAGTTATATTTTGACTCAGTGAAAAAAACAATGACTGCTTCCTGCATATTTTCTCTCCTCATCCCATCTGTTGCCTTTTCCACATGTGGCCAGCTGTTTCCCTGTGACAACCTTCCCTCTTCAGAAGAACATACTTTGGAAAATGTGAATTTCTCTATTTTTGGAAAACAGCTTCTACTCCTCCCCTCTGCCCCCTCTTGGCCACCTGCTGTGGCTTGAAGAGTAAAACTTCAGTAGAACATGGTTTGGGGTTTTTTTGTTGCTAAGACTAAATATAAACTGAAGAAGTTATTTCCATTGTCCTAATTCATCTGTTTTCTTTTATCTGGGAGTTACCAAAAGTTGGCTATGGATGACTTCATTTTGAAAAAAACTGCACAAAGTCCAACTCTAATAAGATAAAGGATAGCTCTGTGTGAGAAAAAACAAATACCCAGCGTGGTGTCTATCTAGTTTGGGTTCCCTCGCAAGCTGTTTTTTCTCCACATGGGGTACTATTACTAAATTAGCTACAATGCCAGAACATGCCCACATCCTGATACAGCCCTAAGACCCTTCAGCTTGCAGAAGCCAAGCTTTCAGTTAAAGTAGTTTAGTAAGTCAACGGTTCCCACTTCCCAGAGGCTGGCTGTGATGGAACATGCCTCTTTTCTTGAGAGGGCCACCTTCTGATGGAACCGAGGGGCTGTGTCACTATTTCACCAATCAATTTCACACTGAAATAGCACATAGTTTTTGTAGGGATGAAAGCCTGATCAAAAGATCATTGAGGTCAAGGGCAGATATTTTTCCACTGACTTCAACACACTTTGTATCTGGCCCTTTGTAAGAAGCTCTTGCACCAAAAGCTCCAAAGTGAAGGTCAGCATCAGACTTGATGCTTGCTTTCCTCTGAATCTGAACACTAGAGAAGAATGTAGCTGCATGCACAGTGCCTAGGTGACTCTCCACAGAGGCAACTGAGATATAAGGCTGGGGTTTTTTGGCTCCCTGTGTAGTTTGTGGTTTATGTTAAGCTGCAATATCTCACATCTGCTGTGCACTAAGAACAGGCACATGTAAAGTTACCATAACTCAGCTGATGTTCGATAACTTGTTAAGCTGCTGTCAAATTGTAACAAGACTCTAAGTCTGAGCGTTAATACAACTACCACTCCTAGCATCAAATGGGAATTAAAATGTTGTATCAATTATGGTTTTTATAGCAGGAGTAAATCTGTTTTAATTACAGAAATAGGTTGTCATGTCCAACAAGAATAAAAACACAATGAAAACATCTGTTTCCTTATAAACTAAGATGGTGACATGAAAGAGTATTAGACACTTATCTGAAATGCCTTCCTGAAGTAATAAACACTTACAACTAAGCAACAAAATCTCTGTAATTAAATACTTCATAATGGAGGCCTAAACTTACCATGAAGGAGGCAGCAAGGTGAAATAAGCAGTAAAGCAAACTAATATTTTCACTGAGGTTATTTAATGTTATTTTTTATTCATTGATTGTTTCTACAATAGTTGTTTACTTCATAAATCCACTATAAACAGAAGTCTACCAAGTTATCACGGGGGCTGAAAAGAAAGGTGCTGGTATATGAGTCAGCATATTCTGCTCATCAGAACTTTTGACAAATCTCAGGGTATTAAACTGATTATTAACACTGGAGAGAGATTTCAGAGTAATATCTTCCATGATGCTCACTTTGCTTATCCAGACAAGATGCACAGCAGTATAAGCCCTAACTCAACAACGCTTCCTGATTACTTCAGAATATCAGTTTTCTCAACCGGATGTCTGTCTCCTAAGCCAGCACACTGCCTGCGGTGGGTAGTGTCCTGAGGGAGCATTCTCAGAGGAGCCACTGCATGGCTGGTGGGAGAGGCAAGAGGGCTGGAGGAAAGCATCCTGAAGAAAGAGTCTGATGATTTCCTTCTTGGCTGCTTCTGACAGCTTGTTGGGTGACTTTGGAAAAGTTTTGTTACTGCTCTGTGTCTCTGTTTCTCTCTCTTTACAATAAGGCTGTTCATCCTGATGTCTGTGAAAATATTTTGAGATCATTAAGGACAAATAGAGCAGAGCAAGGGTAGTAGCAATTGCTATACTTACTAGGCTTGGGATGTGCTAAATTGTAAGCCTGAGACTTTATTAAGTGTGTAGCACCAAAGTACAAATGCCTGTGTTCCATATATATACTCTTTCTACAGGTTGACACACTTCTCTACCACATGTTCCTTCATCTTAACCAGTTTCATAGAGAAGGAGTGTCCCTGCCCAGGGTGTTCTGGGTTCTTACTGATTTCAATTTGTTTGAACACTTTGTTGCAGCCAGAAAGTAGTGAAGCTGCTTCCTGTCTGTGTAACATTTGTTTAATGAATGAAAACTTAAACCTTTAATAAACGAGCAGGCACATTCTAGGTCCTGACCTCGGTTGGTCTTGGCATGTGATAGATACTTGTAAATGACTCTCTTTTGTGGAGGTACAAATTAAAATAATGTTCAGCTCTCTTGCACATACCTTTTTTTCTGATTTATTTGAATGCAAAATAGCTTCACTTGGAAGCAGTTTTTGTGTTATGACTCCTGAGGATAGCGGATGACTTGGGTGGTGGCTTTGAGAAAAGACTGTTAGGGGTTAGCAATTTCTGATGCTCTGCCACTATGCAGCACATGTTAGAACAGCCTGAAAATGATTTTAACTAATACCAGTCAAGAGCTGCTGTCTTAAGAACCATTCATTAGGTGGAAATAACAGGGTGGATAGTGATAGCCATTCCTCCTCTTGGCCTTTCCCTGCCTCCCTCTGCTAAGACTACAAGAATCAAGGGGAGAGAGCTGACTGGCTGCTCCATGCCTTTTTGAGGCTCCTCAACGTTGAAGACCATTACAGGTTACCTGAAGAATTAACAAATGTTATAATATTTTTATTTTCTTTAGAATAGTAAATACTTTGGTCATGAGTAATCATTTTGCTAATATCTGTATACAGTGAAGTCTTCTCCAGTTGCATTTTAAGTACTGTTGCTGTATAAACTTTACCTTAATATAGTGGTAATAATAATTTATTAAAATGTTACACATGTATTTCAGTGACACCAAGCAGCCTTCACTGTTAAATAGGATTCTGCTGTGCATTAACATAGAACAAATGTGAGTTCTAACAATGCTGAAAGAGCAGCTAACTATCAAAACAAGTATTTAGTGGGACACATTGATCTATGGAGAGAAAACAAGTAAACTCTGGCTATGAAGTTAGCATATCCAGAGACAGCTTTTAAATCTCTATTCAATCACAGTACTTCAGGAGGGCTGTGAATCAACAGCAGTGAACCTTTCTGTAACTGAATTTATGATAAAATAGGTTTGGGTTTTTTTCTTGTCTGACCTTCTTGGTTTTTTTTTTTCCTCTTCTTGTTTTAGGCTTTGAAAATGTTGATACTGAAAAGTTGTATTTGTATCATCTTGCACATTCTCTTGCTCTGGATATAGTTTTGTGTTTTTCTTTTTTGTTTGTTTGTTTGTTTTGTTACATTGCTTTTTGTGTATTTCTTAAAAAGAAATAAAATTAAAAAAAAATTAAAAAAGGAAAAGCAATAAGAAAAAAGTTTTACCAAAAGGTGGCAGTGAAGACTCATAATATACACCATCCTATGTTTGAATAGTGAACAGTTTAAAAGAAAAATCTAATTCACCTAAGCTTTAACAGCATTACTGTTAAAAAAGTTACTAGTTAGGCTGCATGTTAATGTAAAAACTCCAAAAGGAGTTTGACTTACTTCAGTAACTTATTGCTTGATAAAAGCCTGCTATTGACTCGTTTGCGAGCTGTGTGTAAGATGGGAAAAGAATGGTTTTGCCTTGATCTAGTCTTCTGCTGCTCAGAGAACATATCACAGAGGGTTCAGATGGCTCTTCCTGTCGAGATGGGAACACCCAAGGTACATCCATCATTCCCAGTGCACGCTCTATGTGTCTAAACAGCCTTTCTTTTGCTCTTCCTTTTCTAGCTCTATTTGAGAGTCACTGGTGAAGCAAAGGGGTAAGCCCCATCTGAGCTCTTCGGACCATGGTGAAATCTTTGTCTGCTGTGTTCTGTTGGCTGTAGCCTGTTAGGATGTTTCGTTCACTATTGTATGCGTGGATACATGATCTATGGCCTTCCCTCAGCTGTGCCTGCCAAATGTTTATCCAGTTAAGTAACACATATGACATTGCAGTCTTCTACCCCAGCAGCTGATTTTATCTTAAAAATGTACTTTCCTTTATTATCATTATTAGTTATGACTGTAGCTAAATACTCTAGTTGTGCTCTATAGAAAATACTAATTAAAAAGATAGCTTCTCCCTCAAATAGTCACACCCTAGGGCTTACTTGCCTTTTCTGTTCTTAAATTGCTCCTCATTTGCACAGAAGCATAAAATTTGGAGTGCACACTCACATATATCTTTAAACGTCATTGCTGAAGCACTCAGATTTTCTTTCTGGGTCTAGCCCATTGGTAAGGTCAAATTCCTGTATATGTCTTTTGAGACTCTGTATTTTTCAGTGCATGTCCTCCTGAATGTTAGTAAAATATATTATGGAAACTAGGGGCAGTATGTATAATGAAAGTTAGCTTTGTTTATCTGTATGGCTGCTTTTCACAACTTGTAATCCATGGATCAGTGTTGATCTATAAGATATTAAAAACTTGCCTTGGAAAAAATTAGTAAAAAACCATGTCCTTGGAATATAAACAAGAAAGTAAGCAAATAAAATAGTGGGCAATAAGAGTAAAAACCCAAATATTCAAGATTTAGCCTGAATTTTATTTGGTTGGAAATGACAAGGTATTGTTGGAACCCTGTACAAGGCAGCCTTTAATTTTTTTTTTTTTTAAAAAGATGTAAATGGTCCTCCATGTGAAAAGAGCTTAAATAACACTCTTAGCCAGTATCCTACTGACTGTTTGATCCAGCAGGTTTAAAAAACTGACAGCCTGTCCTCTGGGAAGTTGCTCCACTGTGTGATAGATTTCTTTGCAAGGAAACTTTCATGCCATGCAGCCCAGATTTCCCTGGCATCACGTGATGTTCATCAAGTCCCAATTCAAAAACAAAAATGCAAAATCCTCAAAAGATATTTAATACACTTTATACTAACCACTGTTTTGTAAGTCTGTAATAAGCTGGAAGTTAAACCTACAAATGCTTCAGTGTTGTAAGATGCTCTATTCTTAGAAGCCTTTACTGGCCAATGGATAATTCGTGTAGGTTAATCCCATTAAAATTAAAAACAAATTAGCTTGACATTGAGGATGGGAAAATCAATCCTTACTCTACTAAGAGCAATCCTTTAATTTCACACTGGGAATTGGAGAATGCTTTTCCTGTTTTCCCAGCTTTCAGTATATTTATTTAATATTTTTTTTTCCTCACTATGATTCAGTTCAGCCAGGGGAAGCCACTGACAAGAGATACACTAAATGTGTGTACTTGAACCACATCTCTTTCTGAATGTATAAAAATTCTGATTTTATTAAATAAAGATGCTGTAGATCTTCTGTGGTTTGGGTTTCTTGTTCTTCTAAGGACACCCAGCTATAAATTTCTTAGATTAGCTCAGTTTGGAATGTCTGTACAGTTTTGATAACAATTGCAAATATCTAGGTAACTTGTCCTAATTAAATTCTTTGCAAACTATTGATGAACCCTGAGCAGATGAAACGAAATCAAGGAGATGAAGAAATCAGAAATACGTAGTTAAATACCTGCAGAGACCAACACATGGAAATTGCTGTTTTTGTTAAGTTCACATTGAATGAGGCACCTTTTGAGCTATAACTCTTTTCTTTTGTGTTAATCAGTCAGAGTAAAGGTGCCAGATAAAAGCTTTAACTAGTTACCTGGGAGTATTGGGGTGGCTATGGGAGAAACTCCCAGCTGGTTCGTAGTCAGTAGAGCTGCTTCTGCATTGGAATGGGTGCTGGAAATGCCTGGAGGTGGACTTACCTGTGAGATGGCTGTAGCCTCTTTCATTAGCTCTGCTTGCATCAATGTGGTGCTCCCTCTGTGCTGTGTGGCAGGGCAAAAATTGCAACACTGTTGATTTGGCTCCCTGAGACAGAGCTTTTTATTGTGGATCTCCTGCAACTGCAGATGTGGCTCTAAGGAAATCTCTGCCCCTCTCAATGGCATTAATTTCACTCTTTCCCATGTACTGCTCTCATCAGTGCTGGATGTATAACGCTCTTGAGGTGGAGGAAGGATGTGCTGGGAGCATGCTGAATTGAGGCTGGAAAGACGCGAAGTGGTTGGTTCTCTCCATCATGAGGAAACTCTGTGCTGAAATGAGCTTAGGTTCCTCTATGGAATTAAGAAAACGCCACCACGTTCCTGACAGCATCCTTGCAGCAAATGGGACTCATGCCTAGCAGAGAATAAGTCCCTTTTTGTTTGTTTGCTGATTGGGTACAGTCTTCCCATGTTACCTGATCAAGACAGTGGAGCCTACTTTGACTTCTGGTTCCTTTTCTGCCTTCTAAAAATGTAATCTACTTAAAGCATATATAGAAGGCTTTGGTGAGCATTGGAAAATATAGCTGGGTGCTGGGAACTGACAAAAAAGTAAGACAAAATACTGTGTTTTGGATAATAGGCAAAATATCATATCCTGAAATTTTTCCTACGTTCAAGAAATGTTTTTAAAAAGTCTTTCCTTTTGTGTGTTGCAATTAGTGGTGCAGGGACCTGCTGCCTGCTGGGAGTTAGGTTGCAGATGATAAGCAGTTTTTCTAAGAAATATCCTTTATAGTTATAACAGTAAAATGATGATTTGGAAACAATAAAACAACCATCTTTCCCAGCTGCCAAAGAACAAAGGGATGCAATATCTGGAGATTTTTTTCCAAAGATCTTAAGCAGTCCTTCAATTAAAAAAATGAAGAAGCATTTGGTTGCGTTGCTATTATTTCACATAAACTTGAAGTAATTCCTTCATTTAAAGTTTTTGCAAGAGGTCACTGGTGATCTGAAATTCTTCTCTATATATATATAGCTGATAAAGAAGTCCAGCCAATTGGAAAGAAATTTATGTGGATGAAAACAAATACATTTTTCACATTTGAATGGAGAGTGAAAGGACTTCCTTGTAGTGAAAAAAATAAATTAAACGAGGAAATTCATATAGATTGTTTTGGGAAAAGGAAAGCAATCTGTGATACTTTCAGAGCTACTTCAAAGACAATTTATATATATAAGTTGAAATGTCAAAAAGACACTGGTACCCAAATTGTAGTGAATTTCTTTGGGAACTGGGTACCCAACTACATATTGCCCTTAATCTTATTCATGAGGCACACTCCTTTTAGTTCCATTTATCTCAGTACAAACATTTCAAAGTTATTAATCTAAAGCATAGCTCTTTAAATCCTATGTGGGTGTCCTGATTTTCAAAATGCTATGGAATATAGAAGGTCCCATTAACATTAGAGTAATACTGCACTTTTATACTAAGAGTTGGTTATCACTTCAGATACAGCTTTCCTTAGAATACCTCAAAATTTGTGCTGAGGACAAAAATTTCCCCAAAATTTCAGCATCAGTAATGTCAAGAATCAGCACTAGCTGCCATTATGCTTAGCTGATAAAGTCTACTTGGCCAGCATGCCTGGATTTCCCCTCTGTGAAAACTGCAGTGCTGAGGGTTGACTAGATATATGCCTGGATCTAGCTGTGATAAGGAGCTTGACTATGCTGTAAATTGTGCCTAGGACTGGGAACTTGAAAGCACAAAGAATTTGCAAACTAAATGTAGCTTTTATGAAATAGCTGGAGCCCAGTTAGGGGATGGTAATGCTATCAGTGTCTGTTAAATCTTCAAACTGGGACATAGAGAATCTCTGGGTAATGGCTGATTTGAATAAGTCTTTGGATAATATATTGTGTTGCTGTCTATAACTCCTGTTATGCAAAGGACTTAGCTTGTCCTGTTGTGTGCAAAACACATCTCTTTTCAGGTCATCCTCCTTAGTTCATGCTGTTTATTTCCCTCTCAAGGTATATAGTAAATGTTTTCTACCTTCCCCTGCAGACAGAAAAATATCTTCAATTGGATATTTATCTAAAGCTGTTACCAGCTTCAGCTGTGTCTGTTACATAATAAAACATACCCATGCAGTAAACCCAAGCAGGCCTGCCCTGCAGCCCCATCTAATAACAGCAAGAGATGCGCATTAAACCCACAGTATGCTCACATTAGTTTCACGGCAACTTTTGTACGTTATCACAGGACAAAAATAAAATTAGCAGCCAATAACGTTGTAACCAAGAAAACAGCATATAGGGGAGGATAAAGAAAGAACAGTTTAGAGCTGCCAATTATGAACATTTAATGACAAGAAGCTACTTTTATGCAGAGCTTATCTTAGCTGGATCCCTCCTTGCCAACAGGAGCATCAACATTTTTTTCAAAACATTCCAATTTGATTAACATTTAATGCTGCTTTAAACAATTACTAAGCACTTTTGCCCAACTTCTTATGTCCCTTCTTATACCCTTGGTATAAGACTTCATGTTGAGAGCCTAAAGCAGGCTTCACCTTTCTTCCAACTGAAAACTTTTTGCTTCTTACACCACAGGAGGTGATGGTAAAGAACAAAATAAAAAGAACATACAACTTCTAAGTGGGAAGTGATGTGTTCTTTTCAAATGCATATTGCTCGAAATATAAACCAAGCTCTTGTTAGTTGTTAGACTAATATAAACTAAGCTCTTTTAGGTTTTCAGATGGTGTCATTGATTTGTATATCTGAAATTTGCAAGACTTGACATCTGCTGTTTTGAGACTGAAACACTTATGCTGAGTACTACTAATTGTTCATTTCACTAAGGAGCCTTTTATGCAATTAGGCCACATTTTTGATGAGGAAATCAATTTTAAATTAAAGGACTGCACTAGGGAAAGGTGCAGCTAAAAGGTCTGCCTGAAAGAGTATTGGAAAACTATACAAGTATTGTAGTGCTTTATCATGCAGCAGTTCTGAAGAGCTTTTATTTCTTTAGTGGACTTTGGTACCTGAAGAAGAGCTTTTTGCAGAACATGGTAATTCACTTTCAGAAGTTTAGTTACATTATTTTGGAATTGGCAAGATGATTGATGTGCTGGTGATAAGACAGCATTTGGATGTCAGTATGCATGAATGACAGCAAGAAGTAGACACAGGACATATGAGCAGTGATACCTGAGGAATCTTATTTGACACACTCACATATTATTTAATTGCAGAAACATTTTTTTTCTAGTGAAGAGCAAGTGTATATTTTGCCAGGAGAGTAAATGCAATTGGTACAAAGAGCACCCTTTATGACATCCTGAGGCCGTGGTGACTCTTTGCTTCTTTCATTTCCCTCTTTGTTGTTATGCTGCCCAGGCAGGCAAACCAACTCAGACAAGATAAAGCTGCCACTGGGCTACTCCACTTTGTACAAACTAGAACAACCTGAACTTACCTTTTTCTACACGACTGTTGTGGTTTAGCCCCGGTCAGCAGCTAAGCACCACACAGCCGCTCGCTCACTCCCCCACCCTTGTGGGATGGGGGAGAGAATCGGAAGGGCCAAAGTAAGAAAACTCGTGGGTTGAGATAAGAACAGTTTAATAATTAAAATAAAACAGCAATAATAATAATAATATAATGAAAAGGAAATTAATGAGCGAGAGAGAGAGGAAACCTTGGAAGAAGAAAAAAAAAAACCAAAACTAAACAACAAGTGCTGCAACCGCTCACCACCCGCCGACCGACGCTGCCAGTCCCCGAGCCGCGATCGCTGCTTCCCCTGGCCAACTCCCCCCAGTTAATATACTGGGCATGACGTCACATGATATGGAATACCCTTTGGCCAATTCGAATCAGCTCTCCTGGTTGTATCCCCTCCCCTCCCGGCTTCTTGTGCACCTGGCAGAGCATGGGAAGCTAGAAGGTCCTTGACTAGTGTAAACACTACCCAGCAACAACTAAAACACCAGGGTGTTATCAACATTATTTGCATACCAAGTCTAAAACACAGCACTATACTAGCTACAGTGAAGAAAATTAACTATCCCAGCTAAAACCGTGACAACCTCTTCTACCCAATGTCAAGCCTCCTTTTCACCCAGATCCAGTGTTATCCTGCTTCCAGGTGGACGTGAGATATCTCTGCTGCTGTGTCAGGTGAAGGTGTGAAACTGGGCTAAGTTTTTAGTTTTTAAGCTCATTAGTCAATTCTCCATAGCTATCTTCTGTCTGAAAAGCTCCAATGATCTTCTTTTCAATTAATAACATTACTTTATCTGGCTTTGACTATATTAACCAATGAGTTCACACTGATACAATAAGACTTATATTTAGGCTGAACTGCTTGAATCCTCCCCTGTAGTCATGGGCAGATGGACTGGTGATGCACAGACACATCAGTGTCCAATACTCAGAAGATGATCCCCTCACAAGGTCAGAGATACTGACCTTTCCAGGAATAGAAAATGTCTTGCTCACATGTAATCTACTTGATCTTCTTCTGAGTAAAGAAAATATATTGATGATGTGAAAAGGTTGAAATGCATCCTTCAGGACATGTTTTTCAAAGCATTGGTGTGTTCAAGTCACAAATAGTTATGCATGTGTAAGAAACTTAGGTACTACATAAATACAGGTATATCTGTGCACATGCAAGCATGAGGCATCTAAGTTTAATATGTCCTTTAAAGTTCCGAAGCGTGGTAACCAGTAAGTATTAATGAAAGCTTTTTGCTCTACATAAACTAAATAGAGAAAACACTCATCTCCTAGGCAAAGAAGAGGCATCAATTTAATTTGTCACATTGATGGTGTTTTCAATCAATTATGCAAATTTCCTAAGAAAAAATGAAAATAAAGACTGTAAAGACACTTCAGTTTCTCAGTTTAGTATCTTCTTTAACTGGTCTGCCAAGGACCTTCTATTAGAGGTTATAATAATACTGATTTCAGTGAAGAATTCATATGGCATTGTGCTCATATTTAATATGCCTTTTATATTTAAGCTTGTTTTAAATGTAATTTCATACACTATGTCTTATAAGAAGAGTTGCAAAGGAATGCTAAAGGTATTATTGTGTGAACTTGGTATGCTTTCTTCAGTCTGATAGATGCTTTTCTTGCAGACATTATTTCTGCACAGTTTTGCTTGGGGAACTACACAGAATGTTGAGTCTTGCAGTAAGAATTCAGCTAGTTGTTGATATGTGCCTGAAATGTGATAGCCTGGTTATAGTAAATAAAAGAAGTACCACTACTGAATAGGCGCTATCCTTATTAGAGTGTAGAATACAATGTATATTCCTATATAGATGCCATTGTTGGATCTGCCCTTTGTCTTTTCTGTCTTAATTTCCCCACATACCTTTTCCCACAATGTTTCTTCTGTCCCTTCTTTGGTGCATGGAAATGTAGGTATCTCTTTACCTGAACAAGGGTGCTCTCTTGCCCATTGGTCCTGTCAGGAACTTTTATCTGCTTGAGTCCTTGAGCTGTGCTAGCTCAAGATTGTGCTAACAGACGTAAATTACATTTTGTTGTGCTACTCTAGCTGTATGCTAAGGGATTAATTTCAAGGCAATATATATGACTCTGTCTCACTCTTCTCTGTGGCTTGCAAAATGGGAGGGCAGTTTTAATTTGGTCTGGGTGGTCTGGTAGGGAGGGATATTGATTCAGTTTCTTATGTGCTCTGCATTGCTTTCCTCCCTGAAGTAATGTGATCCACAGCATGGGTTGCACAGGTCTTGTTGTAGAGAAACATTGACCAAGATCTTCCATATGCGAGTGTTGGTCTCGACCTCATAATGACATAAACTGATAAAAACATTTGTGAGGTTCAGGACTAGGTCTTTTCTGTGTGCTGGATCACTTGTCTTTGTGGTGTTTTGAACTTGGTCCCTCTGATGAAGCCCATGGAAAGATACGGTGACTCTTATCTAGGGCCATTTTTAGTACAGCCATAGCAAGCATGGCCTGAAATGGGAGCCTTTACAACACTTGCATGCAAAAGCAGCACAGAAAGATCAGGAGACACCTGATACCTTGCTTAGTTGAACTGAGACCAAGCTTGATAGGATGCCTCATTCCACCATTGCTGGCTGGTAAGTCTGGGACAGACTTACACTAAACACTGAAGTAGTTTGTGTAATTCATTTAATGTCAAAGAAACCTAGGCATTCACTAAGACAGTTTCAAGCCAAAGTGCTTTTAATTTAATGCTCTGTTATTTTATTAGTGAAGCAGATAACTTTCAGCGGCCTGCTTGTGTGTCTGCACTTAGTGGTTGTTGTCTTTCTTGATCAGTTAGAACTTCCAGAATGGAAATTCTGGTTGTTAGCTTGCCTAATCCTGATTCAGGACTGCAAATATTTTTGCTCACTACATTTTACTTTTCCAGTAGAATATGCACTGACCTGCAAGGATTGACATTCCAGGGAAACATATTGGAGACCACAAGAGCCTTGATCTTAAAGCTATGTCCCCTCAAAACATTCACATAAACCAGGATCTATGTAGATTGTGATTATTTAATACAGGAAATTGTGCTTTCCAGTTTTCACAATTGATTCTTTAGAGGTCTATTTTTATTTACTCATGCACTAGCTCAACATCATGAATAAACCAGAAGTGCAATCAGGTTAAATACAGACATATTGATATGCCATAATAGATGGTCCCAATGCAAAGAAGTTCTCAATGTGTTTGCTGAGTCTGTGCTGAAGGGCAACTTCTGTTAAACAAGGTAAGTATATCTCCAAAAACATGTTTATTAGTAGGCCAGTGTTCACATTTCTGGCAGTCTACTCATGGTTTATTGTGCACAGAAGACAGAAAAGAGAGCAGAAAAAAGATCAAGAACTTGCTTGCCTGGAATGTACCTGGAATGCAAGCAGAGTAAGTTTTGTTCCTAAGAAGAGAGTGAATCTGCATCTGTATGATTGGTTTGCTATCTATGTTTTGGGACTGTGGGTCATGGCTGAGAAAGTGGTTTGGTAGCTGAGGGTGTGTAGCAGGCTTCCTACTTTCAGTTTCTGCTGGTACATGGATGATTATGAAAGATAGAGGGGGATCAGGATTAGCCTATGCAAAAGGCTTAATAGATAAGCTCCCAGCTATAAACCCAACAACCAGAACATGGGCCAGCTAGAGGGGACTTTGGGGGAAGGATTGCTCCCTTTGAATACATGGGCCAGAAGGAATGATGGTGATGCTTCAGAGACAAGAACTGAATGCAATTTACTGAAAAGGAGACAATGAAGATAAGCGGATGCAGATTCCACAGGATGAAAATTATCCCTAAATGGGAGCCTTGAAGGAGATATTTGGATATGAAATGTCATCTCTGATAGCTAACATCAAAACCTGAGGAACAGGGATGCAAATGGGTGTCAGTGCTGATATTCAGAAAAGGATATGAAAAGCATGACAGAGAGAAGGCTGTACAGAAAATTTTGTACCTGTGGACAAATCCTGAAAAGGGAGTGTGTGGGACAGCCTTAAATGAATACTGGATGAGCATGACTGAATACAAGATCTAGGAAGACACCAACTTATGAAGAAGTAGAGTTGCAACAATATCTTGTTTAGAACAGACGAGTTTAGGGTCCAGGGAAGACTATTCAGTAGGAGGGTTAGGATGTACGAAAGGGGGGAGGTAGCCACAAAGTCTGACTATGCTATTACAGAGGCAAACATCTATATTTCTAATTAGTCATGAATGGTCTCCATAGAACAACAGCAACACACCAGAAATCATAAGCTTAGCCAAATTGTTGTATAATTTATACTTTTTATGAGGTGCAACATAGGAAGACTAGTAAAGTCAAGAAAGCGTTAAAACGTTTGTCTTGCACCTTCTGTGGAAGAAAAAATATGTTAAAATTGCAACATAAAGGTCTTCATAAACTGGAAATGGAGAGAGAAAAGAGGGATTCATGATTCCAGGAAGTGCTTTGAATATCAAAGGCAAACCCTGAATGTTTCATTTGCTTTGAAAGGACACTGATCAAGCTTTGAATGTTTCATTTACATTAAAAAGGGACAGCAATACACAGTCTAAGAGAAATCGTCCAGGATTGGAGGGAATCACCCAGCAGATGGAGTAATTTGATGAATTCTGCACCCTTAGCTTTTGCAAGAGTTTTTGGGTGATTATTATTTCTTGAGCACCTAAAGAGAAACCATTTTGCTGTTAAAATTCAGGTATGCATTTTTAAATGTATTTACTATTTGCAATCCAGTTTACCAGTTTGTAATTAATTGTGTGAACTTTACTTTCATAAACTAGCTTCTATTGTGCTTTAATTTAACCTTTAATACTCACATAGTATTATAGGGTGAGTCTGGGTGAAGCTGAGAATTTGGGGATTTATAATCTCTTTGAAAACAAGAAGAATCTATGTGAAGCAGCTTCCTTGGGACAATCTGCACATAAAGTTATGTTTTTAAGAAACATGGGTGCTTTCCTGGTAAGCTACAAGAGCTAGTATGCAGGCTATTAAATACAAAAGTTGGTCCAGTGAACAACCATCCTAACGGCAGCAGGCAATGGAGATATCTCACCGCTACATGTGTGGAATGGAGCAAGTTACTTCAAGACTTTTTCATCTGGTCTACTTTACCTTAGGATCAATTGGATTGGAGTAGAGTCAAGCTAAAGTAGCTAACTTGTCTCTTATCCTCAAATAAGACTATTTGGGGATTTTGCCTGTCACCATGCCTAAGTCAGAGAGTTCAGTTTGACAGTACCTTTCAACTTTTGTTTTGTAAGTCCTCCCCCCAAAACAAAAGCCTTTAATTCAGCCTCTTTGCAAGCATAGAAAACAAACTTTGTGGAGTCATTGAATTATTTGTGGAGGTCCTCATGGATTCAAAACATTTAGCATTACTTTGTAGATAGACACAGATTTTTTGACTCTCCTCTTGTGGACCTGGCATTTTTTAAAAAGAAGAATGTTAAAATTAAATTAAGGAAGGATGATATTGGTGAAAACACCAATGTAGGGTGAATGCTAATACAAACAATCAACTCATTTCTAGAATTAGGCATCACACATGCCAGTCCTCCACAGACAAAGACATTTTGGTAAGCAAACCCAGAATTTACTACAGAGTTGGAACGATTGGGCAAGTTGAAGAATGTTCATTACAGAAGTTTGGAAGGTACCTGTGAATGGCACAGGTTACTGCTCAATTTACTTGATCTGTTGTGACACAAAGGTTCTTGCCAGATCCCTTGGCTTGTAAGCTGAAAAAAACCCAAACCTCTTATTACTCTAATTAGACACGTAAATTAGGTCAGATTTATTCAATCTTGACAGGAGGCAGACAACTCATAAATATAATTGTAATTGTTCTTGAAGGAATGCTTGGTAGCATCGCTGCTGGACACTGAAAAAAGGTAGGGTTGCTTGGGATTTTTTTTCCTAACCCTTGAAGGAAAGGGATTCAATGCCCCCTTTAAGAATTAGATTAAATTGTTATATACTAACCCCTCATTAAGGCAAATAATAGATAATTAAATTTCAGAATCTTTCTCATTAAAGAGGGACAATCCTTGCTACTCTTACATATCCTGCTGGCAGTGCTAGTAAGGACAACCCAGGGCAATACAGGTGTTGTGTTCTGTAAGTTATATCATGCATACAACAAATGAACAAAGACTTTTATGCAGAGGATGTGTTGGTTTTAAAACCCATGAATACTTGTTTCCAAATTATGAGAATGCTTTGAGAATGGTGTACATAATATTTGTGCAAATGTTGCAGAATATTATTTGTTATGACATGGATTAAATACAAATTCGAAGTTTAGCAAATGACATTGAAATATCTCAGGCATTAATGCTAAGAAATGTAAATAGCTAAACCAATGCCATTATTACACCAAGGACTAACTGAGAATTGGTTAAATGAAAGTCTTTCCTCTCAGACTTCCTGAGAAAAGAAAGATGGAAATTATTATTTCTACCGAGATTAAGTAAGGGCTCAGGGAGATTCCTACCTCAACACTAATTTCAGAAAACCAGGGATACCCTTAAAAATGGGAACTGTCTTCTTACCTTTATCTGCTTGTCTGACAGTATTTGGCTTCTAAAGCTGTGGTGGTATCATATTTATAATAAACCAGGCCATACAATGTCTGTTTTCTATCACAAATGCAATGCCTATACACTTGAGTCCCATTTTTTATGCTGCGGTTCTGGACTTTGAATGTTAGTTAATCTGTAGTATTCATTGGACTTGTCAGATAAAGACCAGATTAGTGTGTCAACATCAGTTTAGGCTTCATCCCATGTAGAGAGAATTTCAAGTTAAAAATTGAAGGGAAAGGTTGAGAAAAGACTGGCTGCCACATGTGTATACACCTCCAGAAATATCTCTTGGTTAGTAACTGAGGCCTGGATTCCACCTATCTGGAGCTGCCAAGAAGTCTAGCATGTGCTGAAATAAGGCAATATATTTAGATATATCACTTACATCAGAATAAAACCCCAAAATATTTATGCCATTGAAATACCTAAATCCTCTCCTTACTGAAAGTGATACTATACATACAGAGACTGCCAACTACACAGTGTTCGTTTCCACTGACACACCAAAGTTCACACAGACAAGTATTATAAAATTATATAATAGAGATATATCTAAATAATTCTATGTATTAAAAATTATATATATATACGTGGATTATTTATACACACACGTACACATGCATGTGTATACACAGACACACATGAAGTTAAAAAATGTAGCAAGAATTGGGAAGAAACATCTTGCTCACTTAGAGTGAAAAAGAGCAACGTGTAAGATTAAAGGAGCAATCTTTGACCATCATACATATCTCATTCAGTTTTAATAGAAATAGTCTTTTAATGCCTTGGCCACTTCAGGGGTCTTATGAAATAAAAGCTGAATGCACTGACTGGTGTTGAAGGTGTAGAAGAAGAAATATCCTGTAGGTTTTTTGTTCATGGGCTGTCTTCCAAAGTTCTGGTGTGATACTGGTGTAATTATAACACACCTTGTTTACCTTAATGAATGGTGTCTCTATACGGCATAGAACAGGCAGTTATTAACTTTTTGGTGGTTGTGGGATGTGACAAAGAAGAATGCTGAATGAACAGCAATTGCTAAGGAGTCTTACTCCCTTTGAATCAGTTAAATGGATTTCATAGTCAGAGACTTAGACAAACAGCCTCTCCTTCCCTTTTCTTTATTTTCTTCCCTTCTTCACTCTGCATATTTTTCTCTCTGACTTTACTTGCCATATGTTTTTGTTTGTTTTAGTATGTGTCATATTAATCAGTGCAGAGGGACTACTGTGTTTAATATATGGGCATCCAATCACTGAGAGAATATTTTAATCTGTTCTCATGTTTAATACTTTTTTCTTATGTTGACACAATTTGTTTGGTTTGATTAAAAAAACCCTAAGATAAAACCAGAAAGCTGGAAAAGTTTAATAAATAATAAATCGGTATGTTGACAACCCTTTGACACTGAGAGAAAGAAATACTTAAAGCATTTATAATGAAAATACAACCCCAGCAGGACGTGAACACAATATTTTTTGAAATATATGACAGACACTTTATCCATTAGGTTAAAAAAATTGCTTTGGTTAACACCCAATGGATGCTAAAGGTATTTTTTTGGCCAGCAGGTCCACAAAGTGCTCCGTAAATGTAATAGAAATTGAATCTTAGTCCCACAAAGTTGCAAGTAATTTTCCTGGTACAGTACAGTAGTATCTTTTAGGTGAAAATTCTAAGAAAGCAGAGGACTTGCTGGTGAGTTCTAACCGGGTCTAAGAATTAAAGGAGCCTGAAGTAAGTGTCAGAATTTTTAAAACATGAGATTCTTGAAACCTCATGTGTGTAAGTCTTACTCTGTTTCAAATATAAATGCTTCCTTTCTGTATCTTACAGGCTTAAGCTGTTGTCCTTATGGAGACAAAATTCCTATTTGTGGTCATAGGTACCATTAGATAACATGGGTGCAATATGTTCTCCAAGTTTACATGACGTAGGCAGCAGCAATCTGAAGATAAGTCATTGTATCCTCATACCTTTGGCCAGAAATTGATTTGAAGGTATGTTTTGAATTCTGAATTTAACTATCATGCCTCTGTAGGCAAGAACCTGCCCTAATTTCCTAACTAAATTTATTTATAACTACCTTTTATCCATTTATTCCAGTGCACTTGTTGCCTTTTGTCCACATTAATTATTCTTTCCTCTGGTGTATATCCTTCTGATGTAGAGACCCATCTTATTCATTCTTCACTTTCATTTTGCTAAGCTAAACAGGCCAAATCCTTATAGTGTACTCTAGTAGTACTGGTTTCTCTAGCCTTCTAGTCATCTCAGCATCATTCCAGTTTGAATTCATATTTTTTTAAAAGAAAGATGTCCACCTAGATAAGTTGTCAGTGACACCTTGTAAAATAGCAGTAATTTTCATATTCCCACAGGAATGCTAACTCCATCTGATATAACGTAGGATCATATCTGTGCTTTCTATGGAGGCATTGCACCAGGAGGCAAATCATCACTCTAAAACTGACCAACAGCTTAAGACACTCTTGTTCTTTTCCTTCCTTGTTAGTATTTCCCTACTGATGAGCTCCCAGGTTACAGCAGAAATACTTGTTATGTCCTGGCTGTGGGTCCTTGCACCTTATTCTATATAAATTCTATTCATTTCCTAGTACATCATTTCTTTCTGTGTTAGTTTCCAGTCATCCAACAATATCATGTTTTCAATTATTGTACCATCAGAAAATGTCATCATGTTGTGGTCATTGATGGTGACTGTTTATTGAAGAACTCCACTACACTGACAGCTGTTCTTTTCAGAACAACTCATTATTTTACTTTCAGTCAGTTTCTTACCTACCTTCAGATCGTGTACTTAATTCCCTGTCTTCATTTTAACTGGTGATTTCTCATAGAGTGAACACACGAAAATTTGTTGGGAGTCAACTTTGGTCATATGTTCTTAGTCTTAAAAATCAGTTACCTTATTGAAGAAGGGATCTGGCATGATTTATCTTTAGTAAATTAATGCAGAATTTTTATGTCACTTTTCATTTAGCTTTAAGTCTTAATTTTTTAAGGTTACTGGGCCATTAATATTACTGAGTTGTCGCAAAATCATTTTTCTTGTCTGTAGTTAGAAGTTTTTTGTTTGCTATTGTGCAACTGTATGGAACAGCCCCATTTTGATTTATTAAATGTCTTTGGTGTTTGCCTTGGATTTCACAATATCCTTTTAAATATACACATTGTGCAATTGTCATGGTCCCACCCTACTGGGAATCCAGGAATGCCTTTTTTTTTCTGTAGTTGAAGTCAAAATGAACGTTATATTCCTCTTTCAGATCTTATCCTCTGGCTACAGATTTTTCTGTCTGCTGGATTCCTATATTCCTGTTCCTTTTTCCTCTTTGAGTCCATCCACTGGTTATCTCCACCATAGGTCCACCATTTCAAATGGAGAGTTTTTTGTGGGTTCTTCCTATTCCATTTTTTATTTTGAAGAAGGAATATAGTGAATATGGATGGGATCTCTCTGATTTGGATCCATAAAATGCATTGACTTTTGTCTGGTTGGCATTGCTGCTCATCTAGAGGATTATCTGGTTTTTATTCCAGTGTGGTCCATGGAGATCATACAGCTCAGATCCTGTGCCGGTGCAACTTGCTCTCAGGATTTCATTCAAAATCAAGGTCACGCTAGCCTGCCTGAGGCTTCACTACAAAACTAATTTGTTTTTCACATTAAATTTATGACTGATGTTTTATTGTTTTCGGTGTTAGAGCTCTTTTCTCCCAAGGAGTTAAGTAGGACCAGATAAGAAAGGATTCTGAGGCTCTCTTCACTAACTAGCTACTAGTTTTTTGAGTGCTACTATCCAAACATTTAGGTGTTCAGATTTGCTTAATGGATGTAGAAATGCTAGAGAAACTGTGATAATGACTCTGAAAGCTTTTTGGATTCTGCTTGAACAGACTTTCAGTTTTTCATATTGTTATCAAAACTTTTCCTCCTCATTTGTCAGTTAGTAACTTTCAGTCTCTCTCATGCTGCTGTCTTCTGAGATCTTTAGTTGCAAGGCCATGTCAGGTCGCTCTTCTCAATATATTGTCTTTTCAGCTTCCTGTCCCACTTCAAGACCAAGTACTGCTCCAGCAGCCCTGATTCACTGTGTTATAGTAACTGCTACATGCTCTCTCACATGATCTCAAGCTTCTATGCATACCATTACGCACTGTTTTTTGTCTCATTGGACTGCTAGACAAACAGAAATTCATCCTCTCTAGAAACATGCAGTTTATTCCATTATATATAATCTGTTCTTGTAGATGGGTGTTACAACAGACACTGTGCATTTAAAGCCTGAAAATCACATAACATGGGTCTTGTGGATATACTTCAGCTATGCATATCCACAGCCATCTACTGCATGTTTTTGTGTCTTTGTCCAGTATTGGGAACAGAACTGGAATAAAACCTTGCTTTTAAGGCCGATGAGGCCTTCTCTTATTCAGATATGTGGAGCCCTGTGGGCACAGTTATATTATAAACTCTTAACATAACAGAATTAGGCCCACAGCACTCAACTCTTCTGTGCGCCATGTTTCTCTCTGAGGAGTTAATTCAGTAATAGTAGGACACTAACAGACAAGTAGTGTAGTGGAACAACTGACAACAGTGTGGAAACTCTGATGCAGTGGACTTCTTTCCTCCCACAGATAAAAATCTACTTTTTGTTTTATTTTTCCTCCTTCAGTATAGCTCCACCTGACAGCCAGTCTTTGACATGTTTGTAGATCAAAGGTATTTTCTCTTCTGACTGGAGACAAGATTTGCTCATGTACTGTTTCAAAACTCACCGAGCCCAGTTGTATCATGGTAGTCATCTCTGTGCATTAAATCTGGGCTGTCCTCTGCTACATTTGACTTCCAAGTCCTTAGCTAGTTTCTGTGTTTGACTCTGCATGTTTGAAGGTCCCTGTTGTGCTGGGAGAATAAAGAAATCTGTCTGCCATGGCAAGAAAAGGGGTTGTTGAGCAGGATTGTATGGTGGCCATCTAATATGTGTAGCCTTTAGAAATCATGAGCAAAAACTTTCAAGATCTCAGCCTTAATGCCCTTAGAAATCTCACCTCAACTTCATAGTATCATCATAATCCTTGTAACTCTTTGGTAGCAAGACTTTTAAATGCTTCTATTTAAACAGGAATCAAACTTTTAATCTAATTCATGGATAAATAAAAGATATATCGAATAATAAACTTCATGCCTTTAACAAGGCTTTCAATTTTCAAATGAGAGATGGGGACTGATAGATGAGATTGAATATTGGACAAAGTTCCAAAACTAAATGATGAATATACTTCTAATGAGAGTAAGTGATTAGACAGACATCAACAAATGGGTAACAGGGAGAATGGAATGGGGGAAGTACTAAGGAAAGAGAGTTAGAAAAGAGGAAACTCATGAAGAGAAGGTAGCTAATTGTAAGTAGGTTGCCAAAGGACGTCTAAAAAGAGGATGAGAGTTTAATTATGTTTGCATAAAACTAGGCTGTTCCTAAGAGTTACATTAAAGAAAATAGAGGTCATAAAGGGAATATGTCAGTCCAGAATGAAGGATGTGATCAGGTCAGATATGTGTAGATTTGAATCTAATTGGTCAGAGAACAGTGTAAAATGGTTTCTTTACATCAGGAAAATTTGGCATTATCCGGGAAAATTTTCCATTTTCTTGTACTAAGCAGTCTGCAGGAAGTATAGACTGTAAGTAAGAAAAAAGTTATAGAGAAACTGCAGGCCCAATGAAATTGTAGCAAATAATAGCATAAAATTGTTATAACATTTTATATCCTTCAATTGTCATTCATGAAGTTTATGCTAGAAAACAAGTAATAGGGTTTTTAAAAGAGAAAGGATGATTATATTGGAATTAGATGAGAAAAATTAAATTGAAATGAAAAAGAATATTTAAATTTTTTATCAGTTATGGCAGAAACAGAAGATGTGATGAAATCTGGTGAGTGATAATTTACAGTGCACTGTGATCTTATCATGGGTGTATCATAACAACACTGCTTTCATAAGAAATCAACCTTTTTCAGTCCATGAGACTTTTAGAAATGGACAGCAGTGAGCACCCTTAGAATACAGAGCAAGGTGATACCAATATAAGTGCATGAATAACACACACACACACATGTGCACACGCACAAACAAACACTTTTTTCAGATTCTGTATTATTTAAATAATCCCTTTTGGTCTGTATGACAAACAGCTTGATTCCTGCACAGGGATACTGTTGTCTTTGCGTGTGCTGTTTTGGGTGTGGTGCATGGTGGCACTCATATGTGCTTCAGGGGGAAAGCTAAGTAGAACATGGGAATTTTGTGCTACATTGAGAAAATCACCAGGTTGTGTTCACTCATTAAATAGTTTAAAAGAAATGGCATTGGATTGAAGTATGCTCTTGCAGGATCAAAACTAGTGTTTTTTATCTTATCTTCTAAAACGAAATCCTCTTATAATTCAAGTGGATCGAGATAGATGCATCTTTTGCTAATCTGTTGCTAAAAACATATAAGTAAGTGGACATAATTCTAATGTCAGTTCTGCGGCATGCCTACCTCTCTTCAGTTTCAGTTTCAAGCCTGCTCCCATTACTATTCAATAAGTGAATCTACAGGATGGGACTTGTGGGTTCTGACACCCAGTGCTCCCAAGCTGCAAATTCAGATGCTGCAGTGGAATTCAAGATGCTCTTAAGGTCCTTAAGTTGCTTCCATAGGAAATGAGGGCTGTCACATCCCTTGGGTTTATAATACAGCGTGTGTGGGAGTTGTTGAAGACAGCTGGTAGAAAACACACTAGAGAGCTATGTCTGAGATTTTCTCACCTGTTAGGTCTCACTGTGAAACTGCTGTTCAGAAACAGAAATTGTTTCCAGTGCTCACACACCTGAGCTGTGCAGGTGGGTACAGAAAACTGGTTCACTCTTTTCTTTAAAACAGACACTGGATGTGCTTCCATATTGACCTCTTCTGTAAAATGTTCTGGATTTGTTCAGAACATTTCAAAGTATCTCTGTAAGACATAACCATATTCATATTGTCTCCCAGTTTTCTGCTATTGGGATAACTTTTATTTTAGATAAGAAGGACGAAGCAAATAATTCTTCAGAGAGTGATATGCCATGTACAAGCATTTCCAGCTGTCCACAGTGTAACTGAACAAAGTATAATAATAGCCACCAAAGGATCTAAAATCAAGAATATCATCATAATTGCATATACAACAGGTGTAAATTAAATAAGTAGATAAATTAAGCCTGAAATAAACAACAGTTCAGACAAAGGTAGGGAGCACAATTAATACAACAGATGATAGACGTAGAGGAGATTTGTACACAGCACAAGAAAAGAAGAAAGCCGTCTGCGGTGAAAAATGTGTTTTATAGCTCTCTCCTAAGGTATGCAAAGATGTTTGAGTGTAGCCTTCTCTCCAGGTTCCAAGGAAGGCTTTGAAGTGCTGCTTGTTAAGTTCAAAGGAAATTGAAAAGCTATCTATCAAGGAATGCTGAGCTTCATTTAATAGTGTATATGACAGTAAACTGGCTAGAAAATGAAAGGAGGAATCAGCACTTTAACAGTTGTTTAAATGAATTGGTTGTCTGCAAATTGTGACTGGTCATTTAAAATGATTAATCAAAGCAATAACATAGGAAACCAATTGGAAATCAAAGAAAGGTTATGAGAAGAAAGGCACGCTTTTCAGTGGCGCAGTCTTATAAAGGACATTGGAGTAAAGGACCCTGTAGGATCCAGAACCCAATGGCAAAGCAGGCAGAAGTGGGTGCACATTGAGCTCCCAAGATTGTATTCAGTACAGATTTGTTTTTCATGTAGGTACAGCTTAAAAGAATGATTGGGAGGTAAATTTCTTTCATAGAGACAACTATTTTCATAACTGTACTCACAGAGTGCAGTAGCCAGAGCTTTTGTGACCTGCCTTCAATTTGTTTCCACGCTTCCTTCATAATTTCCATTTCTTTGGTGGCTCCCTTTCTTCTTGTTCATGTATTCACAGTTGTTCTTTCCTTCCATTTTCCTATAATACTGCAAATAGTTCTAAGAAAAGAGAAGTGTTGAAGTGTAAAAGCTGTATTTCATACCTCTCCCAAGGAACTCTATATGTTCCAGCTGGATTTAACATGACTAGTGAATATTTTTTGCAACATATATTGTCATCCCACTTCCCTTTTAACCAGTTTACAGTCATTTTGTTTACAGTAAAATGGGCCAAAATTTGAGAAGTTGTGCAGTGTAAAATTTCTTTCACTGAGTACTGCCATTTTAGCAGTTGTTTCTGCATGGCTAAATTTTATTAAAGATTGAAACTGCAGCTTCACTGGACTTGGCATGTTCAGGAGTAAGGTAATGCCTTCTGAATTCAGACTTCTTTCTTGTGTGTTGAGAGCAGAAACTCATTTAGAGGTACACACTGATAATCTTGACAAGTCCTGTAAACCGTTTGTGAATCCTGCTGGTAGTATTGGAAGGCAATTTTGCAGAGGTCTCCATTTTACAGACATGGATTTGCCTGAACAGGTTCTCAGTCAATGTTTCATTCAAAGTGATAAACCAAGCAAGATCAAGAACAGTATTTCAGAACTTGAAAATAATTTTGCGCAATTCCTGAACAAATCCTGTATGTTGCTTAAACTTCCACAGGGGAAAGGAGGACATAGTCCGTATGATTAGGACAATCCTTTAGATTATATTATTAGAATAGCTGTTCATTTTACCTGGCTGCTTCAAATAAATTGTTACATCTTCATATATATTTCTTCTAAATACTGTTATTAACAATGTACAGTAATTCAGGAAAATGTTCATTCTACTATAAAAAGCTAAGGAATAGGATCAGAAATATCTGTGTTTATATAATATATCACTTAATTAGTTCATGTTTTTCACATTAGGGTCTAAATTATATTCAGTGTTCTGTAGAACGGCTAAGGATATATGCAAAATCAAAATCATGTGTTGTCTTAATAGGGCTTCCACACAGAGCACTTATCTGTACTTTAACATTACATTCTGTGAGAAGATAGAATCTTTTTCAAAACCATTTAAGGTTGCATTTTTATTCACATGATTAAGCCTATAGACTGTATTACAGAGTGAATAATCTACCATGAAAGGCCAACTGTGTACTCTCGGTACTTCATAGTTTTGTTTAGACAGAAACAGAGAAAATATTTGGTTTTATCAATCACTAGGGAACTCTATGAGATCAGGGCAGGTAGAAGCTGCTCTCACTCACTCAGTAGTTCATATATGACACATAGGCTGTGTTATCTTACCTTACTAGGAAGATTATCTCTAAACCTTTGGAAACAACTAAATAGTGGGAAGTGGTAGCCCTCATTATAACAACTTGAAAAAAGTGCCTTGCAAGTGTTTGCCTGTTTTCAGTAGGTTTAGTTGTATAAACAGAGATCAACAAGATATTTGTTGTGCTGTGGTCTCCCAGGTGCATTTCAAGCAGAGTTTTTGTAAGCTTAACTCTGCTTTTTCAAAGTTCTTGCTTTCTTTTTATTAGTAAATTTTGTTGCACAATATTCAAGAAAGTAGGACTGAAGAACCTTGAAACCAGCAAGAGGGTACACAGCACCATTCCAAAGACGCAAGCTACTGGCCATATGGAAAACTCCTTTACGTTTCTACCTATGGTGCAAGATGCTATATAGATCACCTTTTACTGCCTTTTTACATAGACCTCTAGGAAAAGTCCACGCCCATGAACAGAGTTAAGAGTCTGGGAGAAAAGTTAAAGAAAGACTATAGAAAAAGTATTCTGTGACTCATCCCCTGTTTATGCTGAGATGATTTAAACTGGCAGGAGGACCTGTTCTACAGGGTCCTCTCCTAGGGCTAACCCTTTCTCAAAATCTGTATCTAGCATGTCACCTATATAAAATAATTCTTTTAATATATGTAAACACATTCTTCCACAGAATATGCATGAACTTCAAAAGGGTAACTGAAAATCCATCTTGAAATCCTTCTTCCCCTTTGTCTGAAATCTGGGGTATCATCTCTATATTTCTCTGCACTGTATGATATCCTGGCAAATGTTTCAATGCTCTAAAATAACATAGGTAATCTGTCTGGATTTTTCCTTGTCTAAGATCCTGGTTCTGAGGAAGGATATTGCTCTTGTTCTATTTCTGGAAGTTGAAGCAGGATAGCAGCCTCTCATCATTTCTTCAAAGAAGGAGAAAGGGCAATCAAATAATTTTTACACTATAGTTCTTCTGGGTTTCACAGAACAGAAATATAACCAATTCCACAGATTTTTCTTTTCACTTAGCTGTAAGTAGTATGTACAAAAATCAGTATATCATTATCTCTCCAGAAAACAAATAGGAAAGGCTCAGAACTGATGGATTCAAAGTATCTCTGAAGGCATTATTTCCAAGAGGTGAAGCAAGTAAGAGTTTGCACAGCCACTGCTTGTATTTTACCTGTTTTCTAAGCGATATGATTTTAAAACCCACTAAGGTGATCTTTGTCCATTGAGCTTTTAATCCCCATGGAATGTGTTAGCCTTTTGCTATGCTGCATGCTGTTAGATGCAGGGGTGACCTGGTGCTCAAATTCATTTTCATGAGCAGAACCTTAGAGCTCTTCAGCAAAACATACTGGGAGAAAATACATAAAGGTTCAGAATGCTGTAAAAGAACTGTAACCCCCAAAATAAAATTAAGAGATTGTTTTATCGGCTGTGATCCACATTTCAGAAATGTTTGTATGATCACAGTATTTTTAAAAATCTATGATTTATTGATATTCAGATGATTTCTTTTAAAAAGATCTATGGAAGAATGAAAAGTATTCTTTTAAAAGCAAAGTAATTAGCAGGTTTTTATTTCTCAGCCAACATTTGGAACCTTGCAAACACTTTTTCTGGGATTAAAATATCAACATCATTAAAAAAGAACCATGTGGCATTTCTGTTAAATTCATTACATCCCCCTTTTTTCCTTTGTAACTTTCCAGTTTTTCACAGCTCATCAGATATGAATTATTTATCTCTAAAATAGTTTTAAAAGTTAGCTTTATTTTTGCAATATGTTACTTCAGAAACAAAATATAGCTTTGGAGTTCCATGAAACTGAGCCAATGAACTGAACTTTCTAAAATAGTTTCTTGTGAAAAAGGTAAAAGGGCACCATCAGATCTAAAAAAAATTTTTAATTGAAGGACAAAGCATTTATAAATTTTGCAGAATTTGAGTCTTGCTGTTCTGTTTTACCTCTGAGTGATTAGGTAATAATCTTATACACCATCTTTTAAGACTTTCTAAGTCAAAACCTTTATTGAAAATTTGAAGTATCCATTTTTACCTGGAAGGTTTTATCAGCAAATAGAGTGAAATACAACACTGAATTGACAAATGTTTGAGTAGGGATAGAACTGAAAATGCCTACTGGTGCTGTCTACCCTGACAGATACTGTTTTTGCAAGCCATACATCTTAAACTGTTCATACTAATAGGAGATACTCTTGGAGCTAAGTTGCCTTTGCATTTTGTAATAGAAAGATCTAACTCAATTACCACTATTAAGGGGAAGCTGTGAATAACATGGTGTATCAAATCACCAGGAATTTCTAGTGGGTTTGCTAGTAAAGCATTTCTTGCCTGCATACATTTTTCTTTTACAGCAAAAATGGTAATAAAAGGCATTTTAGTGAACTTGCCACATGATAAGCTTAAGATTTTCTCCACAGGAGTTAGGTGCCCGGTTTCCAATGAAATCTGATAGGTTTTTGATATCTCATTTGTTTAGGAAATCAAAGTTTTGTAACACCATGTTTACACTGGAAAAATTACTATAGTAAATAAATTATATCCATCCTAATGAATGAAATGCTCTTTGCCCAAAATAATCATTAGAAGTTAGTTTCACAGTTTGTGAAGGAAACCAGTGATTACAGTCCCGGTCCATCCCGGATAGACCAAGGCAGTCTGTCTATATCTCTGTTCGCAAGTGTTGTAACATAGTAGGAGTGGATCTGCAGGGCAAAACAGTTGGTGCAGTGGACCTGACATGTGCACTGTGCAGAGATTAAGGGTTTTGCTGCCGCCTTGCTTGGTTCTGTGCACTGGACCTCATTAACAGCCCAAGTGCCCTAGCTGATGTGGTCCAAAACCACACTCAGATGTGACAGGCAGAGCAGTAAGTGGGAGTGGTTGGGAGATTCACTTCAAAAGTACTTTCCAGATCTGAACTGAAACAGTAATTTTGGTATAGCCTACAAATCATTTGTGGGATATCCACTCTGACAGATGGCATCTTTGAAATGCTTTCTGCCTCTGATATGGTCCTCTCCATGCATCACGAGCAGTGGATCTGCTTCAGCTTCTTTGTGGAATACAGCGTGAAAAAATGTAAGCAAACAACGCGTTATCAGTGCAACACCTCAGAAACATTCCTGTTCTCTGTGAAATGCTGAATTTCCCCAGTTTGTCCAAGCACCCATAGATAAAGTTACATTGCATGACAGCAATATGCTAAGTGTGGTTCCCACAAGTGAGTTGATTAAAGAAATGGAGGTCCTGTTTGAAGGAATTAATAATGCCTTGAAATTTTTCTCCACATCTTTAGCTATGTCAGTAGTATTTCATGTATGCTCTGTGCTGGTTGGATACTGCCAATGGGCTGAGCAGAAATCTTATTTCTGTGGTGAAGTAGCAAGATGCTTGCAATACTGTCAATTGTTTCAGAAGAAAGAGGTGATTTACACCTTGAGCATCATTAAAGATGGTTTCAGCATGTTTTATTTCTTGTCACTAATAGCATAACTATTTCTGTTATTCAAATGAAAATAAGCACTAAATTAAGGAAGTGCCTTTTTTAACCTCCAAATTGCTTTGCCTGGCTTCCTTTTAACCAACAGAATAAGTGTCAGATCAGGCCAGCAGAATCCATTAACAATGGGTCTGCCGATCTCACATTAGAATCTAAAGCAGTCTTTCTGCTTTTAACATCAAAAAAATGTTCTCTTTCCTAAAAATGGAGGACTAAGATTTTAATCAAAGATTGCTGGAAATTTGGATATAATGAATATTATGCACATTCTGAAATGTCATTCCATGGAGAAATTGAGACATAATTAACTCTCCTCCATAGATATTAATGTATCAATATATAAGCTTGGAATTCTGAACTACTGAGTTTTTCAGTATAAACAGAAGATTGTCTCAAAAAACGTACAGATACAGACTTTTTTCTCTTTATATTTGCAGAAGTCTGAAATCTAAGCACTGTGAATATGAGGTCTCTACAGTTTAACATAACATTACTGGGTATAGGATCATCTGAGTGACTTCAGCAAAGGATTTATTTTATATTAGAATATAAATTTCCTTTTTATGAATTTCATTTGTAAACCACAAGGATTAAGTCTTATGTCAGTGTAAGACATGAACTATTTTACTACATCAGTTTACCTGAATTTCTGCTTATTAAGGGCAGAATTTATCCTCTTAAAATATGAGCATCTCATAAATATATGGGGAAGAAAAATGTTTAATTAGATGTAGGTAGAAACAGAAAGACTGATTTAGGGAAGTGTTTTGTGGTAGGAATAGCTTCATCTCTGAAATAAAATACTGACGGCATTGTTGCAAATACAGTATTGTGAAAATGAACAAAATAATCTAAAGCCCAAACAAACAAAATACTAGCATATACTGTGCTGAAGAGCTTCAGTTGTCAGTATTCCATCTTGGGAATTCTTGCAAAATACAGCAAAATTTATTCGAAAATGTTTGATTTTTTGTATTTCTGTGAACTGTAAAAAGCTGAAACAGTGAATGAATCCTTTTTATTAGAGCAATGGCAATATTACTTCATGAAGAAGCTTTTAAAGAAAGAATTACAATACAGGAGAAGGAAGAGCTATAGTTAAGAGAAGTCTAATGTTGTCATAAATGTGCTAAACTATTGACCGGCTGCTTTTATATGTGGTGTTTTTGTTTTCCAGAGACAGTTGTTTTAAATCATTTATTACCTGTTTGAAGAAGTTAATGAACAGTGTGAAAAGGGGGCACTTTTGTATTTCCTTTTTTTCTTTCCATAATGATGTTTACTGTCTGGCACAATGATTATTCAATTTTCAGAGATGTTCACCACCTTCTGCTGCTGATTAAATTCCTGTTTGGTTTCCCTGCCAAATCTGCTGGATTAAATTAACAAACTCTGTCTGCTTTAGTGGGAATGACCTGCACTGACCTTCAGCTTGTACAAAATAATAATCTTTTCAGTGATTTATTGATTCAGTGCTCTTTATCTTCTCTTAAAGAAATGTGCAATAGAAATGTTTGCCTTTACCTTGCCTGAATTTGCAGACATGCTCTGCTTATTTCATTACACCAGAGACTTTGGCCCTTGATATACAATAGCTTTGCACTCTATGCTATTATTAACACTTTATTTTCTTCAGAAGATTCACTGAAGCTTGATCACTCTAAGGACAAAACTTCACATGATCCTTCAATCTATAATATATCCCAGTCTTGAAAATTATCCACATCAAAGGATGAATTTAAGAAGATTAAAACCTTTCTCTTTTTTCTAAAGTAAATTAAGTTGTTATTGAATTACATTCTTAATTCATTTGTTTTGTTGTTGCCAATCAGGTAGTGAGGAAACTGTAGAGAAATGATGTTATGAGCAAATATGAAAATTATATAAACTATAGTGAGTGTAAGAATCTTGAGTTTTTAATTCTACTTCCACTGCTATTCAAATTGATTTAATAACCAATAAGTGGAGAAACTACTTCTGAAGTCCAGAGAAATATAAGTACAAACTCTCCTTTCCTATTTGCAGGATAGATTTAGACTCCTTGCATTATATGTGTGGGCTCTGAATGGTACCTTGACCAATGAAACCTGATGACCATTGCTAAGGCATAGTACTTGTGATCTGCCATGGAAAATAGTGCTCTAAGAGCACAGATAATTTCAGCTAACATCTGTGGAATAAAAAAAAAAAAGAAAAGTTGTTGAAAACAAAGAATCTGTCCAAGTTGAAGTAGAAACAGTGCTAGATTTTTAGTTACAGTGTGGACAGCTTTCTTCTTAGAGATTATTGTGTAATACACACTGCCTATTGTAGTGTCTTAAATGCCACCATATTTCTAGAAATGAGTGGTCAGTTTGGGCAGGTGTGAAAGACTGCCCATCAGCAAAGGAATCTCCATTCCTCTCCTGAGATGTTAAAGGTATTTTTCCAGCTGGTACCATACCAGTTTCATAGTTTATATTGAACTCAATGGAGCTCATGTAGTATAACCCACACCTTTTCAGCTGCCCCAATACAGATCATTTTGTCATTCATGAAAATAGAATCCATGTCTTGTGCTGAAATATTTTACAACCTTTGCAGACAGCATGGTTACAGACAGTTTGACAGTCAAAGATAAGGAATCCTAGTAAGAGTTGTTCTGTGTCAGTCCAGGTAATTGATGAGCTCTTGAGATCAGGACTGAAGAACGAGGTATAGACATGCTTATGGGGTAGACAGAACCCCAGGCTGGGTTCACATTTTCCATAATGCAGAAGACATCTGTGAAAAATGATCAAGATGAATGGATTATCGTTACTGTGATCATATTGCATTGCAGAGCTAAATGTTGTCTGGGCTCTCTCACATTATTTGTGTGTGGGAAATCTTATGTAATGACAGTACCATTAAAAGAGCATATTTCCCTTATACAAAGGGCTAAATACTTGGTGACTTCTGAAAACTTCTTTGCTAGCCATTATTTTTATGGTTTTGATATAATAGTTCATCCTTTTGGCTATGCTTGTTTAATATGAGCACTCCGACTGTGCTTTTGCAAGATGTGACATTTCATCCTCTGACAATGCCTGGTTTTGTTGTCTTCAAGTAGATCTACTATGTTATGGCTTGTGCTTCATGGTTTCCAGTACTGGACCAAAATTGTTATGCAGCAGTGATAAGGTTTCTGTGGGCAATCCTGCTTAGATATATGACAATTAAGTGTTTTATTATTTGACTATGCTTCTTTTAGTAACATATTTCTGAACATATTTTCTAACATTCTTAACAACAATACTTAGAGCTGTGATACAAGCTCAAGCTTTCACTTACAGCAAGTAAAATGGTGCAGAGGGGAAAAGCTGCCCTTCAACTGAAAAGTGCATTCGTCAAACAATGTGTGAGAAGACATAGTTTTAAAGACAGCCTGCTGTGAAATTATGTAATTATTAACTGTAGACTGGGAAGTGTGCATCCACAATATGGTGCACCCTTGTGCATGCAGAAGGCAGAGGATGTTAACTTACCTCTCCAAGCCCATAAGCCAGTGCTGGAAGTGCAAGAAAGACAATATTTTGGAGTCTTGATGTCCAGGTGAGTTGGGAGCTGTCAGCTGGGTAGCAGTGTGGTAGCCTGACACTTTAGCTGGATGCTTCAGTGGCCCCTCCTGATGACTTTCAGACTTTGTGATCCATTACTCTAGTCCTTTGAGGTATAGCTGGTAGATATTCAGGAAGCCACTCTCATGAATATCAGTTCTCCATCACGTATGCACTGAGTCTTACCAATGACACTCTGGAATTACAGCTTTGAAGCCAATAATTCAGATAGATACCTTTGGTGGGTCATAAACTGGCAGTGGTAGGAATGGAAATTTTGCTTAAGGAGTCTAAAGGACTATGGGTCCAGGAAAACTGAGACTCTGTAGAAGCAGTAAGCATTGCTTCATTATTTTTCTATTTATTTTCATATTTCTTTTCTGTCAGGTTTGCTAAGGTGAAGATATTTTTTATTTTATAGCATTGGTTGTCACTTCACTTTTAAAAATGCAGTTAATAGTGCTGTCTTCATTTGCAGATCTCAAAGCCCTTCAGGTGAATGCTGTTTTCCCCCTTAGACAGATGGGAAAACTTTTAAAAAAAGATTCCCTTTATGCGCGGCTTTGGAGTGGATGTTTTTCCTTTGTTGTCAGAAGGAAATTTTAAAAAATCTGCTTTGTTGACACCACTGCAATATTAAACCATTTCTAAGCTACTTCAGTAAATCGGTTCTTTGGTTTATCCCAGTTGCACAGCTTCAGCAAATCCTTTTTATGTGAAACTTAACGGAAAAATGGTTGCAATACATTTCAAGAAAGAGACAAGATGAGCACTTACGGACATCTTCTTAAGTGACCAATTGATTTGTTGGTGACACTGATGAAGGGCAGTGTCCCCTAGTAAAGAGAGATGAGGTAACCACATAGTACTCTGATATCAGTGTTTTTGTGTTATCGTTGTCTGTGCACACCGATAAGAACCAGAATGGCCGTCTAAACCATACTTTAGTGCCTGTATTGATTGCTGGTTCTCAAACCAGCCCTGTTATGAATTGGCAGTTTATCACTTCAGAGGGAATGAACATCCCTAGACTCAGTGCTACGACTAGTCCATAATGAGGGTCTTTTCAGATAAACAACAACATGTTGGATGAAAACAAAAATAAGAGCTATCTTTTTCTAGCCTTATGTGTGTGAGAGAATCAGGAGAGTATATACAGGTCATGGTGTTTATTGCATACGTGTTGTCTGCTGTGACACACTGGCTGCACTTGAACAAGTTCCCCTGCAAAGCCATTTGGTTGTCTTACTCTGATACACCCAGGAGGATAATAGCTGTCAGTGCACTCTCTAGAACACATTCCTGTGGATTAGAGCAGTAATAAAAGTTACTACTGTGCTCAAATAAAAATTCAGTGAGGCCCAAATGCTGTAGCTCTGGGTCTGAGCTTCAAGTCTCATTTAAAAATTGTTGTGTTTGCCTGCGTTCTCTAGCATTCCACACTCTGCTTTGCTTGTTTTCTCTAAGTTTTATATAAAATGATTAGGTTTGTTTTGAGAGCACATAAAGTATACGACCATATTTCACTGATGATAACTTTTACTTTCAAGAGGGGCTCACTTTCCCTCAGTGCATTTGCCAGCTGAAACAGGTTAGTTTTATTTGCTTTATACAAGAAAATAAATGGACAAAGATTTTCTAAATTGATTGTCTGAGACTTGGTGCCTTAAATACGTATTCTGTTTTCTAGTTAAAAGCCCTGTTTTCAACAGCTGTACTCCAGCAGTCACTCTGGAGTTTGGAGAGAAAGCCTGAATAAGTGGTGCTTTTGAAAACCAGTTCTCCTTGACTTCTAAATTAATTTTTGACACCTTACTAAATGGTCTGATTTTTGGATGCCTTACTCTTGTAAAAATTTCTGCTAACTCCAGTGGGAACAGCTAGCTGTTTGGCACTATCACTTTAAACTCCCCTCTTAATGTAATTTGGCATTTCCCTCTATGTTTTCCTCATAAGTATTTCCATATTTGATTTCAATTATCCAGTTGCTGGTTTACTATCCTTCTGCAGTCTCTATAGTCAAGAGATTTCACATGATTAATTGGGACTGTGTACCATGTATCAGCATATCCAACGGGCCAAGCAAAGATGTTATTTCATATGAAAGCTTCTGAAATCTCTGTGAAACTTCTATAAAATATAAAAATACTTTCAAATTGTAAAATAGATCTAGCTCTATAAAGGTATCTGGTCCTTGTGCCATTAACCAGTCAAAAAAAAACTTACCATATTTACTAAAATTGCGTCATATCTCATTGATCTCCTGTATAGCCTATGGGGAAAAACAGGTTCCTCCATGGAGAGTATCAAATCTTGGGTGATGGGTTTTGAGGTGACTTAGTGAGGTGGGATTGATTAGGGCAATGCATCTGTATGCAGGCTGTGTGACACTTGTGACCTTGGTCTGGAAGAATCCTGCTGCATTAGGTATAAAGAAATAAGTAACAGAAAAAGGTTGTTAATAATTGTTATTATCTTGAGTGTGTTCTTCCTTATTAATTTTCTATCAGAGGCAGAAATCAATTCTTTCCTTATTTTAAAATATCATTGCTGTCTCTAAAAAAATAAATATCATGACACAATGATGAAATAGGCATCCTTTCACCTGAGAGAAAATCACACTTTCAGTGGGTAGGGGCTGTTCCACATTATGTTAGTGAGTGATGAATTACAGTTTCCTGTACGAAAGATTCATTGACTTCAACTTTGTGTCTCCCTATCAGCAGGCAGAAGATAGGCTATCTCTGTCAGAAGTGTGTGATATAAGTGACAGGATGCCAAATACATGGTCGTGGGAAGAATTTTCCTTCTGCTGTGAATCATGGAGGCCTAAACAGCATTTTTTTCTGCAAACTGTAAGTGACTGTAAGGGCATTCACACTGCTTAGAGGTAGGCATGTTTAGAGATAGTTAAACAAGGAGCTGGAACTTCTCAGGCTCCCTGTGTAGTCTGTGGAAAGAGAATTGCAGCCAAGGGGGCATTAGGTGGTTTGAGGAATATTTGGCAAAACCCTGCCTCTCTCTAATGATTGCCAAGGGGAACCAACTGCCAAAATGCAGCACCTCAGCCGAGTGCTCACACTTAGGTAAGGGGTGTAATTCACCTGATGCTATGTAGCACAAAAGCTGATCAGGAATCAGATAATGTCTCCATGAGTGACCATGTAGCTCTTGGTTATGATATTTCTTGCTAGGAAGAAATTAATAAGCTCCCTTCAGACCTCTAGCATGGGACCTTGCCCTTTGTGCACTGAATCATTTGACTTGGAGATACTGCTAAAGAGGGAGTTGAAGCTCTGCTCTGCTTGCTTCTTGCCTTTGCTGGTACACCCTCTACCCCATCATGTGAGGGGGTAACTCTTGGAGAAGGAGTAACTCTTGAGAAGTCACTCCACATGACTGTGCTTTCTTGTTTCTCTGTGGGGACACACAGCAGGGGGTGCCACCTGGACAGTACTGCTTATTATATTGAGTGAAAAACAAAAAAAAAGGGTGTTAGATTTTAAAAATTAATATTAATCAGGAGGTTGGCTTTAAAGCTGTTCTTGATTTGCCTCCTGGTTTTGAGTCTTTGGGGGTCTCAAGCTTTTCTTTGCTGCTGGGTGAGCTGGATAGGAGTGATTTTTAAATGAATTCCAAGATTCTCGTACTATTGCATAACCCTGGGAGAAGCTGCCTCTTGAGACTCTCTCTGAGTCAATAGGATTTCAGACTTGCTCTCCCTACCAGAGAATGGTGATCAGACCAGAAATCAGTCAAAATATGCTTACCTAGTACCTGGAGAAAAGTCACTAAGGATGAAGTTGGCTTTTGCAGCTGCAAGTAAGTGGGAAAAGGCTCTTTTCTAATGTGTGTTTCACTGTTAAGGTACAGAAAGTGTTGATGTGGAACTGCAATGTCTAAAGATACAACAGCATCCTTAAAAGCATTAATGAATCAGATTCTTTTATCTGGAGTACTTGTTGCCCTTAGCATTGGTGACAAACAATACTGCTACTTCCACAAGCATACTGTTTCAAACTTAGGTTTCCCTTTTCCTCTCTAGAAACTGCTCACCTAAAACCTGATCATAGGTTTGGAAAGCCTGTTGAATCCTGAAACTCAGCTTTGTTTGAAATGTAGCTTCATTAACCCAACTGCAAAAAAATTGCTCACTTTTTTACAACCCTATGATAAATAACAACTGGATGATAATTGCACAGAATAAATAAAATGGCCTGTATTTCATAGAGGGAAGTTGAATGAAACTGTGTACTTTTATGACGGCTGTTTTTCCTACCAATGTTATAGCTCCTAGCTTCTTAATATATTAACTTTGCTTTGCACCAGTCTCAGAGCATTAAGCAACAATAAAACCCAGATGAACAGGCTAGCTAAGGATACCTATATGTATTTCTCAATGATATGGCAATGTTAATGTCTGATCTTAGATCTTTTAGGACAGGTATGTGTAGCTACTGAAAAAGGTGCATGCTCAAAACATCTTGAGTAGCTGTAGGTTATGAATATTGTTTAGAACAGCCCTGAAACTGCTGTAAATAACTCCAAGGAGCTGACTGATGAGATGTGGGACAGAGCACATGATTATGGAACTGGAAATGGGTCTAAAAGCATTATTTATCTTTTCCTAACCTATGTCCTGATCTGAAAGCAGCTTGACCATTGAGTTACTAATTGTTTATCATTTTTTCTTTGATTCCTGAAGCAAACCAAAGGCACAATTCAATGGTGCAGTGACTAGTGCAGATGGCAAGCTAACTGGCACCTTGGATGAACACAGTGAATGCCAGGCAACTAAGAGAATGTGAAAAAAAGCAGCCTATAAAGCTGGTATGAAACTAGACACAAATGCTCCAATTAAAAAAGAACTTCGGATTATGACCAGCAGCTGTCCAAACAAATGCTTCCCTTAAATCAGACAGAAATAATGCTGACCTGCATCTCTGAGGAGCTTACAACTTGTTAGCAAAATGTCCTTTTTGTTGAAACTTGGCATACATATCTTACACTGTTAACACATTTCTTCTTCTAAGCACCTAAACCCAATTTGATCTGATATATGGTATAATGAATGGTTTATCTGGAAGACAGAGGAAAAATAATCTTTTTATATTTATATCTTGACTGATATAAGACTTCATTTTGACAATGCAACATCACTAACATGCTTTAAAGCAAAGGAAGAAACATATTCTTGAGTTCACGCAGTAGTGATCAGAAATAACTGAATTTTTATAGTTTATCTTGCATGGAGGATGCTCTTGTGGGAAAATTGAAGATACTGTTTAACTTTGCAGGTGAAATGAAGGAGGAAAAAAGAGGATCTCAGTTTTTCATTCTTTATTCTTAGTTGTCAGGTTTAACTGTTGCCTGTTTATCACTACAGCTCCTATTCCTCCCCTACCTCTGGCACTTTCATGGAGAAGGCTATGTGAGCTATACATGACGCATGCTGCATGGCCACCAGCTGCTCAATGATCCTTTAGGTGATGGGTAAACAGACAAAGCAGAACGGTGGTATTTTCTAAACACTTTCTACAGGTAAGCTTTCAACAGGATGGATTATAGAAATCTGACAAGATTATGTAGGTTAGAACATACAATTCGTTGCTTGCATGACACGGATAATGTCTCAACTCTGATAGTCAAGGTAGACTTGAAGATTATTCTGAAGCCCAGCTCCAACTGCTGTCCATCTCATAGTTAAACTCTCACTACCTGTCTATCTTGATTAGACTGATCTTGCTGCTACTTTTTTATGAGCCTGACACTTTCTGCAATGTTTCAAATTCACTTTGTTTTGATGGTCTTAAGTGTAGCTTTTCTGTCAGTAGCAATCCTGTGGTGCTCTGCTTCTGCTTCACAATCCTTCTATATCTCTCTTTCTGTCTTTGTCAGGGACTAGTCTAAAAAGTAGTCTACATGTTAAATTGGATAGAAGCTCTACTTTGGGTATCAAAGATGCCAATGTTGATGGCTTTAAGTAGGCTGTGTTGTAGCAGGATGGCTTATGTGGCTCAGAATAGTCGAGATCTTCCCTTAAGCCTGGCCCTGAATATCAGCATGGGCAGATCCTGTGTCTCCTTTTGAGAGGTTTCTTTTTGTGTCTTCCAGCACAACCAAAGTCCTTGTGCTTTTTCTGTGGAAGATGTGTGCTAGATGCATCTTCTCTCTGACTTGCATAGTCAATCTTATGGATGTTGAATGCTCTGAGAAGAAGCACTGAAGTCAAGAGATTGGGCCAATAGGAAGAGCAGGGAGTTTAGGTTAAAAGTTCAATAGAGATGCAAATGTAAAACTGCTTTTAGCCTACTAGTGTCTGAGCTTTCTTGGCTTCTATTAAAGGAGGGCATCAATCACCTTGAAGAAATGTAACTTGGGTTTGCACCTTTGTGCTGGCTGCATTAAAGGTCTTTTGTCTAATTTTGGACACATGCTTTTATGTGACTGCTTGAGCTCTCCAACCAGATAATCCTTATCTTTTGTTTTGAACTACCTTGCCTAGAGTAAATTTCTATCACAGTGAAGAATCTTCTCATGAGTGGATAACTACCTAGTATCTACTTGGCATCCCTGGTTTGTAGACGTGTGCTACGTTACAAGATGAACCTTTCTTTCAAACATTTCTTAACTTTTAAGAACTTCCTACTTACAGCAAAATGCTAGGGGCCAAATCCTCAGGTAGAGTAAATCAATGTCTTTCTGTTAAGCCAATGGAAACTGTGTTGATTTACAGCTACTGAACATCTCACCCTAGCTATTGATTGAATTTTTTGTTTTCTAGTGGGAACAGGGCCTGAATAGCTTCTGCATTCTATTTGCTTTCTCTTCTCCTTCTGCATATAAAAAAAATTTGATTCTTTTAATAATAAATCCCATCGCAGTTTTTTTCCACTATGTAATAAAATCCCTTAAGAGTGTTTATGGAAGTGCAGTCATTTATTTATGCAAAGTTGCTACCTTCTTCAGTTTAGTCTCATTTTTCATGTTGTTCAAATTAAATATTTTATTCATTGGTTGCAGTTGTGCCCACCATGCACATTACTTCATCATGATGAAATGAGATTGATGTGCTGCTTTGCAATCGCCTATCTATACACGCCATCTTTGTCAATACTGGCTCATTTTTCTTTTTCTTTGCCAAGAGGCAAGTGCAGGAAATCAAATAAACTTGCATAATACTGTTTCAAAATTAAGTTTATTACATGAAATTTGAAAAGTGCTAGCAAAATAATGGGAGACAGCTGGACCAAGGGCAGGCCATTCTTGGAAGGTTCCACACTATTTTCAGTTGGGGTTTTTGTCAGTGTTCCCTGTAGCATTTGATGGGTAAATATTACCAACATTAAAACATATTCAGCTTGTAGAAGAGTCTGCAAGTGTGTTGTTGCACTGGGAAATCAACATTATAAAACTGCCATTCTTTCTATTTTAGTGCAAACAGTTTTGTTTTGATCTTTCTTTTTAGCCATTCAAAGACTGTTTCTTAACAGATCCTACCACACACATATATATAATATCTCACTTTTATAGTATATGATCACACTGTATCACATTTTCTCCATCTTAGAGTCTACTAAAAGTATACTTCTTGATTTTTTGGTTAGCTTTTTGGAGCAATGACTTTTTTTAATTTTGTACATTGGTTAGCACAGAACCTAGTTGTGGCTCATGAATACACCCAGAATTAATCTTGCTGCTGAATGGTTTTGTTACAATGCAGTTGTGTCATATTACTTTCAATGTGTTCAATGTATAAAGGCCCTCCTCTCTTCTGAGAAAATGTTGATGTTAACGGCTTTCCCAAGAGAGCCATAGGTCCTCTTTCCTAACTGTTCAACAATATCTGAGGGACAGTATAAGACATAAAGTCTTATATCTTATTAAACCTCTTTAAGACCACATATATTTATGTGCGTATCTGTAGACTTGAAAGAAATGCTGAAAGTCATAGGCTACTATGTAACTTCAGGACTTAAATACAGTATAGGTCCATTATGGCTTTTCTTGGATGTAAAGTTAGTGTGTGAGTAACGTTATTGAAAATATGACTATGCTGGTGACTATTAATCTTAGCAGAGTCATTTACAGAATACTCAGTTTGAAAAGGTCTTTTAGTATGAGTCTTTGTGTGCTTAGAAGGGAACACATGCTAAAATAATGGGCCAAATCTGGTCTAAATATAGGCATCAACATGCCTTGTTCCAACAGCTCCTAAGAAGAAGTTCAAACTAGAATTCAGTTATTTCAGTGACTCCTGCTCGAATGCTGCCTAATTTAATAAGGCAAAAGAGTCCTTGGATATTCTCTCACTGCCCTCTTCCCAGTCAACCCATGTCTAGAACTGGGGAGGATCAGTGACAAGAAGTAAGGATGCTACAAGATAGTCTGGAGGGTAATTCTGCAGTGGTATTATATGTCACATCTGATGACAATTAGTGCTGATTTATTTGTGTACATATCTGCCATTTCCAAAGCTTTGCAGTCTACTATAAATAAATAGCCACAATGACTTCTCTAATATTGCAAAAACTGACATGACTATGCAGTGAGTCTGTTAACAAAAAGATTAGAGTTCTGCAAGACCAGAAAGTATTTTTTTAAAAAAGATTTTAATTATTCTAGAATGCCTGCAAAAAAGGGAAGACAGATACAAAGATAACAATAAATAACCGAACATATATACTGACTTAGTGGTTGTCACTCTGCTTCATAACATGTCCATTTATAACCTGGTTGTATCAGCAGAACAGGAAGTTTCCACTTCAAAGCATGATGAGATAATGACATTTAGCTACTCAGCAAAGCAGAAGAACATATGTCATGGTTTTGAAAGGATATGATTGAATTCTATACAGGTAGTGGTGGCCATATGTTCTGTTTGCTTGTTACATAATACCTGTAAAGCACATTTTTCTCCGCCTAAACTATGTGAGCAGTCACATTTGGATTTTTTTTTTTAGTTAAATTCTTAGTTTTTTCCAGAATTTGCTTCAGGCAAGACAGAACCAAAATCCATTGAAATGAACAGAAATATTCCCACACAGTTCTATGGCTTTAGGTTCAGAAAATTTAAATCAACTGGCTAAGAGTGCCAATCTTTTATTTTAAACACTTCTTTCCCAGCTTTCCACCTGTTTCAAAATATAACAATGTTCATTATAGCCTGGCCATTGGTCCTCAGATACACTGTGTGGAACAAACTACATCCCTTGTACGTGTACAAAATCACAAGGAAATGATTTGTTTTTTACCATAGAGCTGTTCCACCTCTCCAAATTGCACCTTCGATTTAATAGGTCCTGATATCCTACTTGAAACTTGTGGTGCTTGAACGGGTGCTGTTGGAGAATTATTACATTCTCAGTTCTTCAAAGAGGCACAGAATTAGATTTCAGATATTTTAAGTAGTTCTGTGGACCAAAAAATTTGATTGTCCACAAAATGAAACTTTTATTGACTCCTTGATTTTCACTGTGTCAGAAATTATTTCTACTACTTTTTCTAATAAAACTGACCTTTCATAATGTTCAACATCTGCCACCTTCATTCATATTTGTACTTAGAGGCTCTATTTTGCAAGATATTAGAAATCAATCTACTGTACCCTTGTACCACTGAAGTAGCCACAGTTGTGGCACAATCACCTCAAATATAATTTCACTCTTTTAAGTGACATTGTGGGTTAAATTCTTTCTCAAGACTTTTGCTAATAAATAAAACTTACATACATATTTGTATGCTACGAAAAATTCGGGAATGTGGGTGGTCATATGCTCAGCAAAACAGAGTATATTTAATACCTGCCAAATGCAATTTATATTCCAAACTGAGAAAGAATCCTACCATTCAGCATTTTTCAAACGTATGGGTTATTGGAATTACACCAACAGCCACGCATAGCGATGGTTATTCCTAACCTCTGGAATCCATATTGTGTTATGCATGCCCATGCTCACTAATTTTTTACTCCTGGTGTTATCTGAGGACTAAGATTCTACTCAACGTGATTAAAAATATCAAAATTTTCCCCACTGAAAGTTTTCATTGTTTGCTGAACCTGAGCTTGCATTCCTGATTTTGGTGTGGCATCCACAGTCAGCAGCTCAAATGTAGAGCTACAAAACTGCACCCTAAGCTCTTAGTGCAGACAACAAAAATTCCAAGAGGGAATTAGTTTTTAAGGGCCTAACTTAGTAAGGCAGTAGAGTAGGTATGTATGGTTAAGCATGAACTTTGCCAATACTATAACTGGAGGCCTCAGTCAAAGGACTGTAGATGTAGGTAACATCAACACATTTTGTACTGTTGGACATTGTCCTGGTTTTGGATGGGATAGAGTTAATTTTTTTCCTAGCAGTTGATATAGTGCTGTGTTCTGAATTTAGTATGAGAATAATGTTGATAAGACACTGATGTTTGGTTGTTGCTAAGTAGTGCTTATACTAAGTCAAGGACTTTTCAGCTTCCCATGCTCTGCCGGGTGCACGAGAAGCTGAAAGGGAGCATAGCCAGGACAGCTGACCCAAACTGGCCAAAAGGATATTCCATACCATATGACATCATGCTCAGTATATATAAACCGGGGGGAGTTGGCAGGGGGGCAGCAATTGCTGCTTGGGGACTGGCTGGGCATCAGTCAGCAGGTGGTGAGCAATTGCACTGTGCATCACTTGTTTTGTATATTCTTTTATTGTTGTTGTTGTTATTATTATTATTATTTTATTTTCCTTTGCTGTCCTATTAAACTGTCTTTATCTCATCCCACAGGTTTTACTTTTTTTTTCCGATTGTCTCCTCCATCCCACTGTGGGGAGGGGGCAGGGTAAGCAAGCAGCTGTGAGGTGCTTAGTTGCTGGCTGGGATTAAACCATGACAGTCCTTTTTGGTGCCCAATGTGGGGCACAAAGGGTTGAGGCGATGACAGATCTGACTAGAGCATGTTAAAACAAATTTATTATCAGCATTCATTGTATTGTTTTAGTAGTTGCTGGTCACACGGTTGATTTACTTGCTCTCAAAGTTGTATTTGTTCTCAGAGTTGTGTTATGTAACACCTTACTTGCCATATATACTGTTTATCAGTATTTATGTGCTGTTTATCACCTCTGGGAAGTGGATTAAGGTTATCGCTTTGCTGTACTGTGTAACACTGGCTTACGGTATGATAAAATTATTGGTCATGAGATCAATCCTGTATTTGTACTCAGAACTGCTGTCACCTCTGTACTTCAGGAGCCATCTATCAGAAATTATTAATAATTACAGTTTTTACTTTTTCTCCTCAGAGACCCAACCTATGCGGGACACACCTTTCTCCATCTTCTCCTTCTTCTCCAAGCTAATTACAATAGCTCTTGAGAATTTTGAATATCCTTGGGATGTTCAAACCAGCAAGTTCCTATTGCTACATCTCCTGAATATTTGTCAGGTCTTAGGGTTAAACAACTATTTAAGAGTACTGCAGCTACTCAAACCCCAGCGACAGGCATTGCAGTTACTCCAGCCCCCGCAACAGGCACTGTGGCTGCTCCAACCCTGGGGACAGGCACTGTGGCTACTCAAACCCTGGTGACGGGCACTGCACCTGAACCAGAGAACCAACACGTGTTGGTATCAGTCACCCCCATACACAAGGAAGAAATCTTGGAAGCGAAAGTCAGCTCATTTAATAAGCTTTAGAAGCTTCTCCTAAGATGGATCAGGAGAAGGAAGTATACTGCCCCGCCAGCAAGAAGGCAGACTACTCTAAAGCAGGGACATCACAAGAACAGGAGGTGGAAGAGGAATAATTCCCTGCTTCCCCTGAGGAAGAACTTGACAGGAGCATTCCTCCTGTTCCTCCGAGGGAGAGGAAGAACTCATAAATGAGACAGTAGCCACCTGATCTCTATCCCTGAGAGAGCTGTGAGATATTGAAAAGGATTTCAGCTGTTGTCCAGGCAAGCACATTATCACCTGGCTGTTCTGATGCTGGGATAATGGGGCCAGTAGCCTGAAATTGGAAGGTGGGGAAGCCAAGCAGCTGGTATCCCTTTCTAGGGAAGTGGGCATTGACAAAGCAATTGGAAAAGGGGCGCAAGTCCTCAGCCTCTGGAGGCTACTCCTGTCAGGCATGAAGGAAAGGTATCCCTTTAAGGAAAATGTTATATATCACCCAGTCAAATGGACCACCATGGAGAGAGGTATCCAGTACCTGAGGGAATTAGCCATGCCTGAGGTGATTTATAGTGACCTGGACAACGAGCAGTTACCCAAAGAGCCAGATGAAGTTCAGTGCACACGACCTATATCGCGGAAGTTTGTACGGAGCATACCATCGTTGTATGCCAACTCATTGGCAATACTGGCCTGGAAGGATGGAGAGGAACCAATGGTGGATGAACTAGCTGGCCAACTCTGGCAATACAAAGAAAATCTCTCTTCCTCCTTTGTCTCAGCTATGGAGAAGCTGTCCCAGAAGGTCCAGCAACTCAAAGAGGATATGTCCTACTCCCCACCTGTATGGACCAGTATCTCAGCCATTAGGAGTAAGCGTTCCTCTGCTCAAGAGAGAGGATACAGTGGGTACACACCACAGGCCACCCTGTGGTTTTACCTACATGATCACAGGGAGGACATGAGGAAGTGGGATAGAAAATCTACATTGACCCTAGAAGCATGGGTACCTGAGTTGCAAGGAAAAACAATCACAAAAGGGGGTTCTTTCAGGAAAATTGCTGCTCCAATTTCCAGTGGGCAGTTCCCCAGACAGAGTAGAAGGGCTGATTTTACTTCTGATCTTAATGAAAGGACTCCTGTCTCATATCTGCAAGAAGTGAGTAATGAATACTATAACCAGGACTAGAGCGGCCCGGCCTTCAACCATGTGGGGGAAAGGGGCAACCAGGTTTTCTGGACTGTATGGATCTGGTGGCCTGGCACATCAGAACCACAGGAGTATAAGGCTCTAGTGGACACTGGTGCACAGTGCATCCTAATGCCATCAAGCTATGAAGGGGCAGAACCCATCTCTATTTCTGGAGTGACAGAGGAATCCCAACATCTAACTCTTTTGGAGGCCGAAGTAAGCCAAACCGGGAATGAGTGGCAAAAGCACCCCATTGTGAGTGGCCCAGAGGCTCTGTGCATCCTTGGCATAGACTACCTCAGGAGAGGGTATTTCAAGGACCCAAAAGGGTACTGGTGGGCTTTTGGTGTAGCTGCCTTGGAGATGGAGGAAATTAAACAACTCTCCACCTTGCCCGGTCTCTCGGAGGAGCCTACTGTTGAGGGGTTGCTGAGGGTTGAAGAACAACAGGTGCTGATCGCCGCCACAACAGTGCACCAGTGGACCAGCTGAGTCTCCCTGATTCCCATCCATTAGCTGATCCGTCGACTGGAGAGCCAAGAATTGATCAGCAAGACTCACTCACCCTTTAACAGTCCCATATGGCCAGTGCGGAAGTCTAATGGAGAGTGGAGATTAACAGTAGACTATGATGGCCTTAACAAAGTCACACTGCTGCCAAGCGCTGCCATGCTGGACATGCTAGAGCTTCAATATGAACTGGAGTCAAAGGCAGCCAAGTGGTATGCCACAATTGATATCACCAATGCATTTTTCTCAATCCCACTGTCAGCAGAGTGCAGGCCACAGTTTGCTTTAACTTGGAGGGGCGTCCAGTACACCTGGAATCGACTGCCCCAGGGGTGGAAACACAGTCCTACCATTTGCCATGGCTGATCCAGACTGCACTGGAACAAGGTGAGGCTCCAGAACACCTGCAATATATTGATGACATAATCATGTGGGGCAACATGGCACAAGACATTTCTGAGAAAGGGAAGAAAACAGTCCAAATCCTTCTGAAAGCCAGATTTTCCATAAAACAAAGTAAGGTCAAGGGACCTGCACAGGAGATCCAGTTTTTGGGAATAAAATGGCAAGATGGATGTCAGATCCCAATGGATGCAATCAATAAAATAACAGCTATGTCTCCACCAACTAGCAAAAAGGAAACACAAGCTTTCTTAGGTGTTGTGGGTTTTTGGAGAATGCATATTCCAAATTACAGCCTGATTGTAAGCCCCCTCTATCAAGTGACCCAGAAAAAAAACAATTTCAGACGGGGCCTCAAGCAACGACAAGCCTTTGAACAAATAAAACAGGAGACAGTTCATGTAGTAGCCTTTGGGCCAGTGTGGGCAGGACAAAATGTAAAAAATGTGCTCTACACCACAGCCAGGGACAATGGCCCTACCTGGAGCCTCTGGCAGAAAGCACCAGGGGAGACTCAAGGTTGACCCTTGGGGTTTTGGAGTTGGGAATGCAGAGGATCTGAGGACTGCTATAGTCCAACTGAAAAAGAGATATTGGCAGCATATGAAGGGGTTTGAGTTGCTTTGGAAGTGATTGGAGGTGATGTAAACCACCAATGGTGGTGTACATTGATGTGCGCTCATCATGTGTACAATGATGAGTACAGTGAATGTACTGAAGCACAGCTTCTCCTGGCACCCCAACTGCCAGTGCTGGGCTGGATGTTCAAAGGGAGGGTCCCCTCTACACATCGTGCAACTGGTGCTGCATGGAATAAGTGGGTCACACTGATCACACAATGGGCTCAAATAGGAAGCCACAGTCACCCAGGAATCTTGGAACTGATCATGGACTGGCCAGAAGGCAAAGATTTTTTATTATTGCCAGAGGAGGTGGTAAGACATGCTGAAGAGGCTCCACTATATAATAAACTACCAGAAAATGAGAAGCAATATGCCCTGTTCACTGATGGGTCCTGCCACATTGTGGGAAAGCATCAGAGATGGAAGGCTGCTGTATGGAGTCCTATATGACAAGTCACAGAAACTGCTGAAGGAGAAGGTGAATCAAGTCAGTTTGCAGAGGTGGAAGACATCCAGCTGGCTTTAGATATTGCTGAACAAGAAAAGTGGCCAGTGCTCTAGCTCTACACTGACTCATGGATGGTGGCAAATGCCCTGTGGGGGTGGTTACAGCAATGGAAACAGAGCAACCGGCAGGACAGAGGCAAACCCATCTGGGCTGCTGCATTATGGCAAGATACTGCTGCCTGGGTAGAGAATCTGGTTGTAAAAGTATGTCATGTGGATGCTCATGTACTCAAGAGTCAGGCCACTGAAGAACATCAAAACAGCCAGCAGGTGGATCAGGCTGCTAAGACTGAAGTGGCTCAGGTAGATCTGGACTGGCAACATAGGGGTGAATTATTTATAGCTCAGCGGGCCCATGACACCTCAGGCCATCAAGGAAGAGATGCAATGTATAGATGGGCTCATGACTGAGGGATGGACTTGACCATGGACACTCTTGCACAGCTTATCCATGAATGTGAAACATGCGCTGCGATCAAGCAAGCCAAGCGGTTAAAGCCTCTGTGGTATGGAGGATGATCGCTGAAATATAAATACGGGTAGGTCTGGCAACAGTGTCAGGCATCCTGAAACAGATAAAAGGGTTAAGATGCCATGGGCCATAAAAGTTATATTCCAACCAGTTGAAGTTAAAAATGATTAAGCCAAAACATTTTTTTTTTCTGAAATAGTGTCTAGTGATACAGAGTCCTGTAGTGAGGTAGACACCCTAAAATGTTAAAAATCTGGAAGGGGTCCTTTCAGAAAATAGAAACATTATGTGACATACAATAAAGTGGAGGTTATTAACAACCTGAGCTGCCTCAAAACTCATACTTGTTTTCCTTTTCCAGACAGGATGCAGAGAAGGTGGAGTTACTGAATGCCTTCTTTGCTTCAGTCTTCACTGCTAAGGCTGGCCCTCAGGCATCTCAGCCCCCGCAGGAGAGAGAAAAAATCTGGAGAAAGAAGGACTTCCCCTTGGTTAAGGAGGATTCAGTTAGAGATCACCTAGGCAAACTGGATCCTCACAAATCCATGGGCCCTGAAGGGATGCATCCACAAGTGCTGAGGGAGCTGGCGGTTGTTCTTGCCAAGCCACTCTCCATCATCTTTGAAAGGTCATGGAGGACAGAAGAGGTGCCCAAGGACTGGAGGGAAGCAAATGTCACTCCAATCTTCAAGAAGGGCAAGAAGGAGGACCTGGGAAACTATAGGCCAGTCAGCCTCACCTCCATCCCTGGAAAGCAGATGGAACAGCTCATCCTGGAGGTCATCTCTAGGCATGCAGAGGAAAAGAACGTTATCAGAAGTAGTCAACCTGGATTCACCAAGGGGAGATCATGCTTGACCAACCTGATAGCCTTCTATGATGGCATGACTGGCTGGGTAGATGAAGGGAGAGCAGTGGATGTTGTTTATCTTGACTTCAGCAACGTGTTCGACACTGTCTCCCATAACATACTCATGGACAAGCTAAGGAAGTGTGAGTTAGATAAGAAGACAATGAGGTGGATTGAGAAGTGGCTGAACAGAGCTCAGAGGGTTGTGATCAACAGGGCAGAGTCTGGCTGGAGGCCTGTAACTAGCGGTGTTCCTCAGGGGTCTGTACTGGGTCCAGTTCTATTCAATATATTCATCAATGACCTGGATGAAGGGACAGAGTGTACCCTCAGCAAGTTTGCTGATGATACCAAGCTGGGAGGAGTGGCTGATACACCTGAAGGCTGTGCTGCCATTCATTGAGACCTGGACAGGCTGGAGAGCTGGGTCAAGGGGAACCCCATGAAATTCAACAAAAGCAAGTGTAGGGTCCTGCATCTGGGGAGGAACAACCCACCAGTACAGGCTGGGGGTTGACCTGCTGGAAAGCGGCTCTGCTGAGAAGGACCTGGGAGTGCTGGTGGACAGCAAGTTGACCATGAGCCAGCAATGTGCCCTTGTGGCCAGGAAGGCCAACAGTATCCTGGGGTGCATTAAAAGGAGTGTGGCCAGCAGGTCGAGGGAGGTTATCCTCCCCCTCTACTCTGCCCTAGTGAGGCCACACCTGGAGTACTGTGTTCAGTTCTGGGCCCCCCACTTCAAGAAAGACAGGGAACTGCTTGAGCGAGTCCAGTGGAGAGCCACAAAGATGATCAGGGGACTGGAGCACCTCTCTTATGAGGAAAGGCTGAGAGACCTGGGTTTGTTTAGCCTGGAGAAGAGAAGACTGGGGGGGATCTTGTCAATATTTATAAATATCTGAAGGGTGGGTGTCAAGAGGATGGGGCCAGACTCTTTTCAGTGATGCCCAATGAGAGGACAAGGGGCAAAGGGCACCAGCTGGAACACAGAAAGTTCCACCTGAATATGAGGAAAAACTTCTTTACTGTGAGGGTGACAGAGCAGTGGAACAGGCTGCCCAGGGAGGTTGTGGAGTCTCCTTCTCTGGAAACATTCAAAACCCGCCTAGACGCGGTCCTGTGCCCCCTGCTCTAGATGTACCTGCTCAAGCAGGGGGGTTGGACAAGATGATCTCCAGAGGTCCTTTCCAACCCCTACCATTCTGTGATTCTGTGAATTTTTATGTTTAAAGTGGATAGGTGATGATGGTTACATTGCAGTGTTCAATACAGAACAGCATTCTTCAAATTTAGGAACATGTTGTCTGACTGCATGCCATTTTAGCTGTAGATTGTGTTGCAAAAAAAGGAGCACTGTCAGATATGTGAAAAAGATAGGTCACTATTAACTTATTTCATGGAAAAAGTCCCACATTAAGCTGAAAATGCAAACCTGATACTGTGTTTGCTTTTTGGTGGTCCATGAACATTCATTGCATGTTAAACATGTTATGAGTACTTGCTTGTTAACTGATTGAATAAGTTGTAAGTGCTTCAGTTCTTCCCCTTTCAGTGCAAGTTTTAGAGCATAAAGAAAGAAGGGAGGTTATACAGAATGTAAAATTAACTTTAATAAAGACCTCTTAGGCTCAAGTCTGAGTCTGGCTGGGTAAAAGCACATTTTCTTAAATATGGGATTACAGCTGGACTTTTGAATAAGACAATAATAAAAAGAAAGAATGTCAGCAATGAAAATGTGAATGCATATTCAGGCTAAGTTATTTTTTAAAATTTTATTGCTTGTATCACAAAATATTGCTTTTATATTTTTTTTACAGTGAGATATATTTTCTTAAGTAAGTTATTTACTTTCATAGAATTATCTCAATTATCTTTTAAGAAAGTGAAAAAATGCTTTTCGTTCTTCCTTATTATGTTTTCACTGATTCACCACAAATACAGAAAAACAGAAAGACAAGCATTACTCTGGCATCCAGGCTATGGCAACTGCTATTCCATGTGTTTTATGTCATTGACAAATGGTAAAGATTCTGTGTGCTAGTCTGGATAGAAACTCTTCAGAAGAATAACCTGTCACAAGCTGGTGTAGTCACTGGTGTTGACCATACTTTGTTTACAATTATTATCTAGAGACAATGTGATATGCATACAATGGAAACTTCCTAGAGTAGAGAAAATATTAGTGGAACTTTGCATCTATAAATGTAATGTGTGCTGCCCTGAGGTGGTATTGAGTGGATAAACTGGTAAATATAACTAGCAGGGACATATTTGAGAATTTCAATACCAGTAAGTTGGATGGCTTTTTGTCTTTTTTCCCCTTTTGATGTAACAAATATATTCACTAAAGTAAGCTGGATTAGTTCTTAAGAAAGGGAATCGTGTGGCAAAAGAAAGTCCTTCAGAGCCTTTTAACTCTACTGAATTGAAGCTATTAGGCTAATCTTTTGCTTTGTGTTTTAAAGGAATATATAAAGGAAAATGAACCAACACTACAAGAAGAATTATTTTTAGTTGTATCACAGGTGCCTTCTGTTTATTTAACCTTTGGAAGACTGATGCACATTGCCTTAAAGCTGGAGCACAAGCATTTGCTGATGCAGGCCAGTCTGCAGGTGGGCCGTCAGGGCCAATGCTCTGGCATCTTCCACTGTTGCTGCAGACAGTGGAGCCCTATGCCAGTGAAAGAGTGTGAGGGAAGGAGACGGCAAGGTGAAAAGAGATAAGAGAAATGAGAAAAACAAACAGAAGGAGAATAAGTCTTGGTTTCTTACCAGGAGGTGAGCAGAGGAGTTAAGAACAACATCATCAAGTCTTTAATACATCTGGTTGCAGGGATATAATTTCTGTTTGTGGTAGCTTCAGGCTTTCACATATATGTTTGTCCTTTCACACACTTTTGGATAATAAAGTTTTGCAAAGGCATTAAAATTCTGGTTAAAAGAATATATTTTCTAACCTCATTTTCATTCCTTTCCTTCTGCCCTCTTTTTAAATGACTAGGCAATGTAGTCAAAAACTCAGATATCTTTTAGAAAATGATGCAGAAATCAGAAAGCTCTTGCAAACCATTCAAAGTGAGTGGCAAATACCTGTCATCAGAAAAAAAGGTATCCAGCATGTTGTGATCAGATGTAATTTTCCTATTGTTTATCTGCAATTTCTGTAAGGTTTCTACAAAAATGAAACCTTATATAACAGTCTGGATGTTACACAGACAAATAGATATGTATTTTATGTCCCCAGTTGTAGCAACTCTCATTTTTTTTTACAGTAACATCAGGATCCTAATGGAAAGCTAAAGGAAAGAGTTATCTGAAGAAATAAGTCAACAAAAAATTCTGAATAATGAAAGCATTTGGGAAAATGTGGTGAGCATTTATAAATAGAAGAAACAAAGATGTCAAAATATTAATTACAAATGCTGCTTCCCAGCTCTATTTTAAGGAAAACACAACAGCAAAGCACCAAAATACCCCACCCCAAAACTGAAAACTGGAAAGAAAGATTCAAGTGGCTGCTATTTGAAATGAATGAGCAATGGAGATTAACCCACATGAATGCGGAGGTTTATAAAGGGAACAAGGCTGCTTGAATGGTAGGTTATCAGCATTATTTCAGGACTTAGATAATCAATGCATTCAATTTTAGTTTTCTAATGATTTAATTCCTAACATTTTAAAGTAAGTCTCAGAAATACTAAATAACTGAGAATATTTGCCTTTGACTATATTGTATACTGTGAAGAGCTGCTGATGCTGAAATAGGTCATATTTTTAGGTCACATGCCCTTCTGTTTTGCTGACTACTTTCTGGATTCTCCCTCATTTGATATTTCTCCCTCTGCAACAGAAAACCAGAGACACTGTGCATGCAGAGTAGTTCAGTGAATATGCTAAATCGCTGTATTGACATGCTGTTAGTTTCACTCACTAGACCTTGCTTTTGGTCATTAAGAATGCCATCAGTTTGAGAAATGCATGTAAGGTCTAACAAAACACTGAGGACACCCTATGCACTGGGGACTGGTTGTGCTGCGTGATGGAGTACAGGGAAAATTCAGTCTGCTGGGAACTCAGGAGTGGCTCTTCATGCAAAACTTTATTCTTTGTCACCTAAACAAAAAGATCACAGTGAGAGATACTACAGCCTTACTATAAACCTCTGCCTCCTAGGAAAGATATGGGACAATACAGACTTTCTACAAAAATAACTCAGGCCCCAGCTTTATTCTGGAAGTAACATCTATAGAGGTGAATGGATATTCACCTTTCATTAGCATTAAACCTGGCTTAGGGTCAGTCTCAAACCTGATGGTTAGAGCAGCTTCTGAAAGAGGGTAACAGGAGCTCCATCAAGGACGTACTTGGTAAGTGTCAAAAGCATTGGACTATGGTACAAAGCATAGGATGTCTGGTTGCCTTTTGTTTTGCATGAAATTTCTTCATTGTGCTTTTGGTGTGTGGTGAAGTCTGCACCTTCTGGATATTTAGGCATTGTTCTGTATCCCACAGACACGTAAAAGGGACTTACATGCCTTGCAGCTCTGGCTAGGCAGTTCTGAGCAATCACAAAAGCAGAACTGTCTGTATATATGTAATTTTCAGACCAAGCAGGGAGCTCCAAATGAGCTCAAGGGTAGGTAGCTGCTGAACAAGGAACTTCTTTCTTGTAAATTTTGGTCTTAAAAATTAGTTGTCTCTGTAAGTCCTGTGTTAGGTGCATAATTCTCAATTTTTGGTAGGCTTTTGGTTGACCCAAGAAGCAAATGTTGCTTGAAGGCAACAGGACATCTTTGAAATATTGCTATCATCACTTATTCAAAATAAATGAAGGAAAATTTTTTCTCTGAACAGAAGTATTACATGCCCAAAGGAAGCAGGCAGTCCATTATGGCGTTTCAGCTGTTCTTAAAACGAAAAATGTTTGTTTCAATATCAAGGTCCAACGTCCTATGGTGCAATTCAAGCTTTTTTGTCTCACCTTTCATATATATGCCCTCATATATATTGCCCTCATATAGATATTCATATATATGCACATATATATAAAATAAAAATTTTTGATGTACTGTTACGGTATATTCTCCCAATTCTTTCTTAGACAAAATTGGTCTGGTTTTCCTTAATCTTCCCTCACAGGTCATGTTCTCTACAATTTTTTTCAGCCCACCTAAAGATGATTTCAGCTAGAAGTTAATTCTCTGGTTTGTATACTAGAACATTAGAATTTTTTCTAGATATTAGAAAAGCTTTACTGAAGTCCAGATATATCACAGTTGTGACTTTCCCCTTATCCAGCTAGGCTAGTAACCAAAGAAAGAAATTAGATTGACTTGATGTGATTTGTTCCTGATAAATGCATGTTTTCTGTTTTTTATCACCATATTATTCTCTTGTGCCTTATAAATGGATTTTTAGTAAATTGTCCTAGAATTTTTCAAGGAAGAACAGTCCGGGGACTGGTCTGTACCCTCCCAAGTAGAGATATTTTCCCCTTTTTGAAGTGTGACATTATGATTGCCCTCTTTTTGTCTTCAGGGAATTCCACTATCCTTCATCAAGTCTACAAGGTAAGTGCTATAATTCAGAGAGTACTGTAGTCACTTTGTTAAATATGCTTAATTGAAATTCATCGGTCTAAGCTAAATTGAAAATCGCTATCTTTTTTTCACTGTCCTGATATTCAGGATGACATGCCTATCTCCTTTAAAAATGTAATTTAATTAAGTATTGGATCATAGTTAACATTTATTTGAAGATTGAAAGCAGGCGTTAGATACCTCAGCCTTCCTTGAGTCATTCATTATTTCATCTCCTTCTTAATACTTCCTTTTGGTTCTTAATGTGTAGTGTATTTGTAGACTCTTTTCTTGTTGCTTGTTATGTCCCTTGTTAATTATAACTCATTTTAGCCTTAGCCTTGCTGAGTTTAACCTACATATCTGAGCAATTGTTTTATATCCTTGAGAAAGTGCCCTTGTTTTCAATGTGTGCAGTTCCTTTTTCCATTTTCAGATCATTAAATTGCTACTAATACAGTCAAAATGTCTTCTACTAGACTTCTTGTCTTTGACATAGTTTCTGTTGCGTAGCTGGCATGATGTTTTCAGTAACCACCAGGTCTCTCACACTTTTTTAAAAACGCAAATTATCCATGCAAAAGACCTTGTCAATAAATTCTTTCCTTTTATGTCTGCTTTCTCAAAGTGCTGTCCTTATTTTGTTACCCTCTTTTCGACAATGTCTCTTCAACCCAAATTATTTTCCACTTTAGTCAGAATCAAATTTAAAATAGCTATAGTCCTGATAATTCCCCTTCCAAAGAAAAGATTGTCTCCAGCACATGCAGCAAACATTTTGTGCCCCATGGTGTAATTGTTCCAAAATACAAGAAGGAAGGTCATGACCACAGTCACCAACGGGCTGTGTCTCTTGACTTGTCCTTAGATTTGTCTCCAAACAACCATATCCAACAGCCTTTCATTCATTTAGCATTGCAGACATTGCCACACCACTTTTCTTTCTTTTTATCTCAACCAAAGCCATTAAAACTGTCTTTCATTGGATGTATTTTTTCTGAGGTTCAGAAAGTGCTCTTGGTAAATAACTCCTCTACCACTGCATCTTGGATACTTCTCACCGCTCCCAGCGTTCTTCCTTGTATACTTACTATATTCCACTAGAAGTTTGTGATAACAATTATACCAATTAGTTAAGCCTTTGAGTTATTCCTGTTTATTCCTCATATCCCAGCCATGTATCTAGAAGGTATTTCAGATATTCAGTTGGTTGTGAAGTTATTCTTTCAGTTGCCTCATAGTTTCTCATTTTTTCATCTCTTTCCAGACCAAGGCTGGTATCCTATTGTTCCTCTAAAGGGAAAAAGGGCTAAAGACAGCTCTTCTCTTTCACTCTAGGATTTTGGAAGCTAAGCATGTATATTCACTGAGATGCTGTTTTATTTGCACTGTAGACTACATCTCCGTTCCCTCTCCTGTCCTTAGTGCCACAAACAGGCTGCCTTTTGTAGATTATCTGTGATTGTTCCAGATGACAGTGACATTGCCCCCGGATTAGTAGTAGAAAAGTAGGGACTGTGCCAATGGATTTAAGTCTATTTGCCAGCTTGCAGTCTGATGAAACACAAAAGCATCTATCTGTTATGTTTGATATTCCTCCTTTGGAGTAAAGCAAGGAGAGTTACCAACTAGCCCTAGTCCCAGAGCTGGAGTGATCACATCTAAAAGAAAAAATGACAGCCTACTCTAAGCCATGCTTTTTTTTCCTTATTTAAAATCACAGGAGAAAAATCAGTTTTCTCCACATGCCTGCTTTTGAGAAAGCTTTAGGGTGGATGTTTTTCTGATATGAAGGAAAAGGATAACATCAAGAGAAGTATTTGCAATGATCTGGGTGAAGATCACATTTCTGTCTTTAAAAGCAGTGATAGTCTGTGTGGGTAAGAGTTGTGTCACTTTGCTGTTAAAATGAAGTTCCTTCACTGACTGTCTGGAGAAATTGCATCTTTAGGTATTTCAGCAGCCTTAGTTACAGCATCTCTTGGGAAGCATGATACTGAAATATAGAGCCCTTCATCTCAAGGTCACTGACTCAGATCTGCCCCTAGGTGAAAGAGCAAAAAAAAAAATTACTCCTACCTGATGGCTTTTTGATGATATATGTGAAGAGAGCCAATGGACTACAATCAAACACAGAAATGCTCACATTGCAAAACTACTGTCAGAACCACTGATGCCTCCGCAAAATGGCCAAGGACAAAATAGGCATGGAGACTCCACTTACTGCAAATTCCTTCCGGCAGCTGCCAAAAGTCAGTGATGATGGACATATAAGTGCCCCATCACTGTACTGAGCTTTAGGGGGAACAGTGGCAGGGAGTGAAGGACTTCAACCTGTAACTTCTTTAACACAAAAGAAGCCATATCAGGAGGCCATGTGTGCTTAAGGTCTCACCTGGGATTAGTAATTTTTATCATAAGATATCTGAAGCCCACCTACCCATTCTGAGGTGAAAGGTAAAAGTGTCTGACAGGTTAAAAGCAGTTCTGTAATCTGTTTTGGTAGAAAACTAATCCTGATGCGCTGTGCCACAATAACTTGTTTTCTTGTAGTGCCATTTGACATGATAAGAAGAAGAATGGGATCCAAGTGTAGTCTATTATGGCTGAGGACTAGGCCTCAGAAATATGTATAGAGCAGCATTCCAGGAAGTTCTAGCTTTGAGGGAGGGATCAAGACTTACAGGGTATCTATGGATCATCCACTGAATTCAGTGAACCTCTCAATTGTACTTCCATACTGTGCTTTGGTTTGCACTGTGGAGCAGTCTCAGAGCACATGAACAGGATTCCCTTTGTGTGGAACTTAACTGGAAGATGCACTCCAAGAGTTCACCAGTGGGAAGTTGGCAGTTAGTTGATGAGAGCAGAACACAGCTAGTTTGATGGAGAAAAAACATGCAATATGAGCAGGGAGGATGTCAGGTCCTCACCAGCTATTTCACTTTACAGAGCCACTTCTTCTGGTCTGCATTGCTTGCTAACACAGATGTAGCTTAACTGGACTGAGGAATTTTGGTATCCTATAAGCATGGGATTTATATTTTGCACCTAGGCTCAAAAATTGTATGCAGTATATGCTTAAAAATTATATGGAAAAATAACATTTTTGCTTGCACTTAGTTCAGTGGTTTTGATGCCTCTCATCTATATCAAAGGAAAAGAAAGAATCCTAGTGGAATGAATACTTTGCACCTGTCAACAGTATATCAGGATAAAATGTACCTTTAAATACAAAGTATAGCCAGTCTAGTTCCTGAGCTGATATAGGGAGTTCTTGAAATAACCTTGGAGGCTGAGAATGAAGAACAGACAGAGTCAAAAATGCTTGTCGCCTTCTGAAGTCAGTAGGCTGGATTCGACCATCAATGTATCACAGAACATCACAAGCTTTCACACTGAACACAGTCATTTTTAGGTGGCTGTGGAAGACATTTCTACAAATTAGTGAGACTGAAATGTTAGTGGCTTTTTTTTTTTTTTTTTTGATTTGGCAAACATAGATTTTTACATTTCTGCACCAGAGATATTTGCAAATCTGCTTAATTGTAGCAGACCTGTTAATTACGAAAATAATTCAAGGGTAAGATAAAAAACAAAAGACAAGACATAATGAACTTTAGATTTTTTTCCTCTTCTGTAATCCTGTGACAGTCATTTTTTATTCCATGTGAAGAAAATAATGTTGGGAGGATACTAATCATCAATTTGCTACAGCTGAAACCAGCACAGCTGGCAGATGAGTATTTTAATGTATTTCTAGATTAAGCAAGGCAGTTTAAAGAAAACATCATGCAAAAATTCAATCTGCTATGGGTTTAAAATAAAGTCCTCATCTGTGCCGTGGTAGACTGAATAGCTACCTTATGTTTTATCATATTGCAGTGGATTATCTTTCTAATGAAGCTTGTATCCCCCTAAAGCATTCTTGAGATATTTTGTGTTCACATTGGTCTATAATAATGCAATGAGTGAGTGCAAGAGTGGATTTTCCTTTAGTAAGGCTCTAGCAGGACTCTTTTCCTAACAAATTAAGCTGTAAATTAAAGCAATTCATACATGCAAGGCAAAACAAAATGCTGTATATTAATTTCAGTGAGCTATTTTATTCTCATCAAATTGGATTCTTCGCAAAATTAGTAAGGGTTTTGGAAAGGGAAGGAATTAGAAGTTTGTTTCTTGTTTATATTTGTTTTAATACCTCTTTTTCTCTACCGATCCTTAAATAATACCCCCATATAGTACAACTTTAGCTGGACTAATACAGTTGGAGCCTAAGAGACTACAAATCAATCTCCAACACTTCTTTAATGGACCTAGTTTTCCATCTTTAATTTCTTAACTCATCTGTGGTCAAAGATTCCTTTACCTTCAAGAAGCCCAGAGTTGAGGGAGAACTAGATCTTAGTTACTCCTGAGAATTAGCTAGAATATAGTGGCATTAAACATCGGTAAGAAATGGCTTCTGAACTGGAGAACTTGTGAAGAAGGTGCAGAGATCATCTATTTTTTGTCATTTGTGCCTATTGTCAGAGGTTTGGAATGGATGAGATGTTTGTTCACACCCTGTTTCACAGAGGAGCACTCAGAGTCTAAGCTTGGAGCTTGGTGCAGGTGGAGGGCTTTCAGACCACTTTGCACTCCTCTGGGTAAATAATGAATCAGTAGCGACTGACCGCATACGCTTCCATAAATCAGACTGGTTATCCATGTACCTCTGGGCTAGTACGATTATTCTTGGGAGTTTATCCCACAGGCTAACAGATCACACAAACAGGAAGCTGATTTTCCCTCTTCTGTGCTCGGCGAGGGTTTGAATCTCTTAATTGCGGTCCATTATGACTCATTTTATTGTACTAAATAGTGTCTATATCTGAGGTACTTCAAATAAGCTAAATATAACAGCAGAAAGGCATCACCATGGCTCTGACTAACCTTTTCACAGGAATTTTTCCTTGCATGTCTCTCTGGGAGAAAGGACAGGGCAGAGGGCATTCACCTTTCCCTGGGCAGCAGTAAATTTCTATAGCCTAAACAGCTGGTCATTTTTTGTGCTGTCTTGCACCAGCTGATGTATTTAAACCCTGTTACCTATTTGCCTGCTTTTTTATTTTTTTTTCCTTTCCTGATAAGAAGATGGCATACTCTCTCTCTCTCCCATGGTGGTGGCTGCTTTTTTCACACCCTTATAGAGCCTTTTTTTGGACTCATTTCAGCTGTGGCCCTGCTAAATCATTTATGTGGAGCTTTCCTCCTGCATCAGTCTCAGTGCCAACCTTTTCTTTGGTGAGGGCAGTCTGGCATTCTCTCTCCTCACCCCAAAAGAATATTATCAGTCTTAATCAAGGACAGTATTCAGGGCTAATCCTACAAACTGTATACTAAAAATCTCCTTCTGATAACCTTATCCTACATTTGAATATGTGTTTTTTAACCAAGGACATCTAGTTGTCAAGACTGAGTATGGCTTGTGATATCATGGGCTTGGGTGGGTGCTTTTTGGGTATAAAATACTAATTAAGACTGAGTGTAATTCAGGTCCCATTAAAGCCCAGTGGAAAATCCCCAGCTAAATTAGGTCATCCTGATCAGCCACTGTCTCTTTTTATCTCATTTCATGCCTTCTCCTGTTAAAGATAATCTTTCAAAGGCAAAAAGTCTAATAGTCATTAAGTGTTACTATCAGAATAACTAAAACTGTGCATGGTTAAATCAGAGTGATCTGATACTCTTTTTTATCTTACCCTCTCACCTTTTGTCCAATTCTATCATGATACAAGGTTAGCAGCTGGGTGCCCCAAAGTTCTGCATTTGTTTAAGTTCCATGTATAAGGAATATATAGAAAGGGGAAGAGATTTGGTCACTAGTCAAATCTGCAGATGGCAGGCAGTTATTTAGAATAGTCAAATTAAGAGTTATAAAACATGTAGTGAAGTGAGTGCAAGGTCAACAAATGCTAAATAATATACACTGAAGGGAAAAAGGACAACAGCGAAGTGGCCTGCAGTAAGGTGTCAGAGACCATGTGGATCTGATCAGCCCAGCCACACTGACCCCTTCCTTTTAGTGGATAGGTCCATGCTGTCTTCGGCACAGCTGCAAAGGAGTGCTTCTGAAATCGTAGTCAGACACCTTATACTCCCTCTCACTGTACCTGACCACTGTTCTTGTGAACTCAGAGAGGTATCTGCATAACTTTGTGGACAGTCTAATAAGGATTGGTGCTTGCAGTGCCTCCGGTGACAAAAGCAAACAAGAAAGTAAGGCGGATTAAGAAGAAAATAGAAATTAATATATACTATTATTCCCACATGAACTACTGCACAGGGGCCTGTTATCCTATCTTAGGAAGGATATTGTTAAATTAAAGGGCAATCAGAAAAAGGCCGTAGAATGATTAGGTGTTTGAAAACCTCTCTAATGACGATGCTGAAAGGATAGGGAGTGTCTATTTTAGGAAGACCTGTACAAGGGGCAAGGAGAGAAAACTAAAAAACCAACAGTTTAGAGATGACAGATAAAGAAATTCTGCTCTCACTACCTCATAAAAGAGAACAAAGAGGTATTTTTCTGAAATATGGCCAATTTAAAACTTGCAAAGGAAATACATTTTCAGACTTGGTGGAATTAAACTATGGGACTTACAAAGGTGTTCCCATATGTTTTACAAGAATAAGGAGCCTTACATCTGGCTGTTCCCATGTATATGCCATTTTTCTGCCTTCAGAGTGCCCCTTGTGTAGATATTTGTCACATGAAAGAGCACACAGTTGCAAAGGAGGGTGAAGGGAGGGAATGGTCTGGGCCAGGCTGTATGTGGTGGTCAATAAGATTTCTGAGGTTTCAGTAATTAGGAAAAGCACAGTGAGGGTTTTGCTCGGAAGCTCCAGCGGCGGTCCTGGCAGCTGGACAGAGCCCTGACCACCTCCTGAGCACTGAAATGGCAAGCCAAAGCAGTGAGCCCCTTAGGGGATGGGGGTGGGCAGGGGAGGATTTGGATCACGGGCGAGGCGGTGGGGTGGGGAGGTGGGGTGGAAATCAAGGCCAGTGGGAACAGTGAAAGGTCCTTGCATTAGTTGGGAGGGATGCATAGAGGGGGGGAGTGGAGCTCTGGCTTTAGGGGCTGGGAGTCCTGAGGAAGGAAGCACTGGGAGCTGTTGTGGGTAACTCCTACCCCCGCAGGGGTTCTGCTTTTAACTCCTGTTTGCCAGTAGAGGTAGCGCACAGCCTCTTCCCTCCCAGAACTGCTGTAATCTCCCTCTCTCTAGCACCCTATTTTCCTTTCAGGTTTAAAAAAGTAGTTTAACAGATACAGATACGAAAAATAGTCAGGATTGTGAGAGTAAAGGCTAAGAGGAAGTGCTAGAAGGAAGAGAACCTTGTGAGATAGGTTTTGAGATACCATTTAACAATCTGGAGTTTGAAAACCTCTCCTTTGCTACTGAGGAGATAGTCTTCTCTTCTGTAGTGCCAGTCACTGTCTGCAGATAAGGCAATGGTCTGTATGACAGGTCTGGGTCAGTATAAACATTCTCAACAGTATTGCAGCACTAATTGAAAACTGAAAGTGGGTTAAATTCCTCTGAAGAATGATTGTGAAATATATTATTCAAATCAGGAGAGAGTAAACTCAGTTTACCTATATTTCATTCCAGCTGCAACATCTGTTCCCAACAATTTGTGACTGAGTTCTCCTTGATTGTGTCTCTCAGTAAGATTAGCAAAACTTTTCTGAGTAATACTGCAGAGCTGGAGAGGGGAGGAGCTGGTTATGGGTCTGATTTTTGGAGGTATTGAACAGTCATGTAGCATGCTGACTTCAGCTGGAGCTGTGGATATTCAAGGCTTCTGGTAGTAATAGCAAGGCCCTGATTGCAGTAGCATTTTCTGTTCAAGTGAAGAGTCATTCTCCAAAGCTATTACTTTCAGGTTGGAGTATTTCCCAAAAGTTTAATCAATCTTTATGGAATTACATTTTTATTAGTTATGAAATGTATTTTTTTACATTGATTATTTTTCTCCAAAAAGCAATTAAGTGATGCATGAAAGGCAGAGAAGTATCAAAACTAAATTCGAAAGGTTTAAGGAATAATAATTTGAATTATAAAGATCAATCACATTGTAAACGAAATCCAGCTGACTCAGAAATCCCTTATTACAGCTTTTACAAACTTCTACTACATGTCTTCCTACTCCTCACACAGGAATCAGAGTACTCTGCATCTCAAAGTACTACCTGTATAAAGGTTGGTCTATCTTAGAAATAGTTAATTTCCATTATATCTACTGAGAACTCAGTATTTGCTGAAGATTGCTTACACTGAAGAAAAACATAGCATGATAAACATATCAATAATCTGTAAGTGGGATTGCTAGGAAAGATTTGAGGTAAATGTTGGAAAAAGAAGACTTCCCATGATGAAAAAAAAAATAGGCATCCTCCCCTGAGGGCTTTTTTTTTTTTTAGAAATTTGAATTGTCTATTAAGAATTTTGATTTTCAATTGAAAAGTAACCTGTTGTTACTTTAAAGAAAACAAAATATAGTAAAAAATATTTTTTGGACAAAGCTAACTATTTATATCTATCTCTTTTAAAATACATCTTGGTGTCTACAGCAGGCCTGAATTCTAAGGCTGCATAGAGGTTTTTTCTCTGCTAGCAGTGAATGTAATGATCAGTAGTTTTCAAATTACTGCCTGTAGACACCAAGGAATTTGCTAAGCCTGTCCTGGTTGTCAGCAGAAGAAAACGTTAATTAACAAGTTAGTCAGGGATGGGACCAGTGGTAGAGGAAGCGGCTCATGAGAAAGGCAATTATGCAAAGTGCACGGTGAGATGGAGTTTCCTGAATCAGCTAAGCCTCTGGGAAATTAAATGGTGATGGCACTTCATGAAAACAACCCCTGTTTTGGCTGTTCTTTTCACATTTATAGCACCTGGGAGTCCTTCTCGTAGACTCCAGGCCCCTGATGTGCTAGGTGCTGTACAAGCCCAGAAAAGAGATGGCCTCGCTCCCAGGGAGCTTGTTGTATAATAAAGCAGCCTGGTGCAGCAGGGCATATTAGCTCAGGTTCAGCCCCAGGTACAGTTGTGATACAGATTTCTGGCCAAAAGCATCAGAGAAGCAGACTCAGGTTTGCTTAAACTTGACATGCCCCAACTATAAGAAAACAGATGGATGGAAGACAGCCAAGGGAATATAAGGAAGCGATGAGACAACTCTGGTCACCTTGACAGACAGTTTTGTCAGCACATAGACAGGCTAAATACTTTCAGATTTTATTATTTGTGCTGTGAGTACAGGTTTTACATAGATTAAGCCCAATAACTAAATAGCAATAACAAAACATCAAAACACACAAAGGCTTTTTCCTAATGGTCTTCCTGTATAAACTTTTGGCAATGTTTGTTTCTTTTGCATATAATGTGATTAGATTTACTGACTAGTAAATGAAGAAGTGTACGTTCTTATAAAATACAAGAACTAAATATGTTATTTCACTGATTTATAGTTCGGTTGTTTTCATTTTTCCTTTAGCAGATTATAAAACAAATGTAACATGAATGAAGGTATGTACAAGAATAAGCATTACTGAAGAGTAGAAGGCAGCTTAGCGGAGATGAGTCTTACAGCTCATGTATCTTTGCTATCAGTAGCAATGCATGAACAATAGCTAGGAGCCCGTAGGGGTAGAAATATTTTTACTGTTTAGGTAAACAATTTTTAAAATACCTTTTGGCAGTCTTCTTGCTCAGCTAAAGATTAGTTGCTCTTGCATTTAGTTTAATAGCAACCTTCACGCTAACAGCATCTTCTCCTATGCTAACTGCAGTGCTCTGAATGCCATAGACATGCAGTGCAGAATTCTGTAAAAATATAGAACAGACCGAAATTTAATACAGATCTGCATGGCATGATATTTTATTAAAAAGATGATATTTATTTAACATCCCACCAAGTAAACTAATAGGTTTATTCTTTTCTGTACGGATACTGCTTCTTTTGCCATTAGAGTTATGCATGAAGCTAAAGCCCGAAACTATTATTTCAGTCAATGGAAATTTCTTTATTGACTTAAGAGAGTACAATATGTTCCTTAGCAGTATAGCAGAATAGTCTTGTAATTTTATCTGGGCTAGTTACGTGCTGCCAATTTTACTGTCAGTTCTGCTACATCTGTTTCTGAAAAATCTGAATTTATATTTACTGAAGTTTCTCTAGTTCTTGGTTCATGAGTTAAAAAACTGGCACTTTTGTCAGCCTTTTAAGGTAGAGAAAAGGCTGGATTCTTTTCTTTAACTATGCTTGTTTGTTTTCTCAGACAGTTCTGTCTCCTGTTATCTGACTAAGCTGCTGGCCAGTTACAACAATTGAAGTGAATGGCATGCCTCCCTGTAATTTCTATGATTCAGATAAAAGAAAAGAAGCAGCAACTGGAGAACTGAAGTGGGACAGAATTTTATGCAGTATAATTTTATAGGCTATAAATCTATGTCTCAGTTATCTAATTCAAGTGCCTAAAACACTTAGGAGAAAAGTTGTCTTTGTTAAAAGCTTGCTTCTGCACTCTTAGCTGATTAGTGCACTGCTGCCTGATCTTGCTGCAAAAGGAATAGGTTGTTTTTAGTTCTCAAAAAATGTTATTCAGTTGACTCTGAACAAAGCTGATTCCCAGACACAAACCCCATGAACAATGCTGATTCCCAGACAGATGATATTCTGGTTATTTTGAAGTTAAAACCAGGTTTGTTTGGGGGATTTTTTTTTAAAGTAAGTTTCTCAAACTTGTTTGGCAAAACTAGTAAAAACTAGAGCACAGTTCTTCACTTGATAGTTCACCTTAAATGACAGATTACTCACAATTCCAATGTATTTTAAAAATGAAGATTAAAAACAACTTCTGGAAAAGTGAAGTGTGGAAGATCTCATAAATGTTTTAATAATAATCCTTTTCCCAAAGTGCAAGAACATTTCAGCATGGAGCAGATACATGACAACACTGTAAGTCCCCCAGATTAGCATAGAGATTTAATGTTAGTATATTAACCCATTTTCTGGGAAGTCCATGAATTCAAAACATGCCTAAAAGCCATTTATATTTCCTTATTCTCTGTTGTAAAGAGCTTCAGGGGTGACTACGCACATTTGGCCATATTTCTTTTAATGATCCAAAGCTATCTTGAAAGTAGTTGTTTGTTCTTCCTTCCAATCTAAAAATAGTTGCTGAATCGGCAGCAATTAGAGAAAAGATGTGAGAACAGAGTGGGGAAAATGATCAAACCCGGAAAAAAATACATCATTAAGAAAGACTGAGAAGCTTAGTAAATGGTATGTGAACTGAATTAACGAAAATATTCAAAACTGGTAATAACATGGCATTGAGATGATATCAGGCTTATTAGTGGCTAAGTATACATATAAAAGTCCAATTAATGATTAAATTTGTTTTTACTGGCAGTTCATTAAAGACACCAGATGGCCAGTGAGTTCTGGTGAGAGAACTGTAGTTTTCAAACCAGTTTTGAGTTTGTTTGTTTCTTTGCTTTTTTTTCTTGTTTTTAATGAGTGAGTAGGTGCACACATACCGTAAAGGGTAACCTTTTAACATAGTCTCCTTCCATTGTTTAGAAACATCTAGCTCAATATGATGAGCAAACAGGTGTGCTTGTGTTTGGATGTTGGATATCACACTCAAGAATACAGCATTTTTAAACTCTTCCCTGAATCCCATCTGTGTTTCAATCATGGAATCACTCCTGAATGACTCAAGGCTGTGGCTTGACTAAGCACTATTGCATGTTTTAAATGACCACATACAAATTCTAGCCAAGTGATACTCTGATTCTGTAAGTGATATGTCGCATAATCATACTCATGGAAAGGGTACCAGGAGGTTTGTTTAGTGCATCTGCCTGCCCTGAGGCATTCCTGTCAGGGGTTTGTTTCACCTGTTCTGGGAAACCTTGGTTGGAGGATAAACCATAAACTTCCCTGGTGATCTCTTTCAGTGCTCCATCTACAGAAAGCATTTTCTTATGTGTAATCCAAATCTTCTCTGTCGCACTTCACACCCATAGTACCTCTCCTGTTCAGGGTGCGTACAGAGAAGAGAGTGTTCTGCTCCTCCTAACAGCTGCCTGTTACGCACTGGAAAGTTAACATTTCTGCCTCAGCCCTCTTTCCTTAGCCATTGCATCTCTCCTCATGTTTTTTAGATCTGTGATTGCTTTCAGTGGTCTCTTTGGAACTCTATCACAGTTTGCCCTCCTTTTTTTGAAGAGTGAGGTTGTCAAAATTGGATACAGTATTACAGCCTGGGTAGTGACAAGACTTGTTCCACGTGCCTTTTACAATAGCATGACACAGAAAATTAATGTCCGGTTTGCAATCCACAATGACTCCAGATCCTCCTCTGCAGAAGTGCTACTACCCATTTTTTATTTAAGTAATTATACCTACTGAGGACCAATACTGAACTCTTGTCCCTGTTAAGCATAATCATCTTTTGCAGATCATATCTCCTATTTGTACAAGACCATTTTTTATTCTAAGCCTGTCCTCCAGTGTGTGGGCTGTTCAAACCAGCTTGGAGGTATTGGCAAATTTCCATCCTTCTCCTTTTTTAGTTTGCTCTCTCCTACAATTTCTGCAAGGAACTATTGAAAATTAGCCTTCAAGAGCAATTTTTCCAACCAGTCTTCACAAACTCCATCGTGTTTTCATGTAGATCTTTGTTTTACAATGGCATGTGAAATAATGACAACATCCTTATTCAAGCTGGGATATTGTATGTGTCCTCTGTCCCCTTTGCTTGTGCCCCCAGAACCTGTGCACTCAGTCCCTGTTATGCTACCAGAGAAGGTTTGATGTGATTTTGTTTTAGAAAAACAAGCCCTGCCTCTGCAACCCCTGTCTTTCTTCCTTTAAAAATGAATTGGTTCAAGTAGTTTTCTGAGACCTGAAGCCCAATGGGTCTTGTATTTTTGGGCTCCACCATATTCCTTTTGAAAGATAAACATTATGTTTGTCTTTTTCCTGTCTTTTACTCTGATCTTCCAAGTTCATGGAGATAAATGTTATTGCCTGTGAGCTCAAATGGCCAAGTTGCATACCTCTAAAGTGAATGATTAAAACATCTGAATGCATGAATGCAGCTATAAACATAATTAAAATTTGGTTTTACTCATATCAGAGAAAGAGGGGGCTTAGAAGTAAAACAAAGCTTACTAGATGTGTACAAAAATACTTGAACTAAAAATTCTGTTGAAATGCTTCACTGAAAAAATTATAAAACATAATAAAAACAATTCTTACTGCAAATATGTATTAATTCAAAATCTATATTTCCATATGAATATTTAGATTCAAGCATACATTTCCATTTTCTATCAGCTTTTAAAATAATCCCCCCTAAAATGATAAGCAAAAGTAACAACTAAATTAAATATTTTGAATTTCTATTTTGAATTCATATAAATTGTCCTAAGCTGAGAATTTCAAAATGCTTTAGCCAAAACATTATTGATTATACTGAGAGTTTGTTGTTGTTTTTTTTTGGTTTGGTTTTTTCTTTTTTAATTTTTTTCTACCAAAACAAGCTAATGGTATTTATTTCTCAATATAGACCTGGATAATGCCCTGAACTGTACGCTTGATTGATATTTTAAAATAGTTAATAGCTTGTTTATTACCCAAAAGAGCAAAAGATGATCAATTGTGATTTTATATTAATTGTAGATTACAAAATCAAGTGCTAGGGATTTTTTTGGTTAGCTTGTGTAGTCGCAGTATCAGGCATTTTATAATCTAGCTGCAAAAGCCTACTGATGATGACAGCGTGTCATTGTGTTGATCTACAGTTGACATTAGTATAAATGCATATCTGGGTGGCCTGTAAAAACTAAGTACCTGAAAATATAAATTAAACATGGTCATGAAGTGATGAGACAGCTGGGTATGAAGAATGGGTAAAATAAGGTTTGCTGATGAAAAACAAAAACCTGACAGCAAAGAGGTGGGAAAGAATTTCACAATGCTGGATGAGCACATGATTAAGTGACATTAGAAAGTCAATGCAGATAGACACAAGGTGATGTATATGAGAGGCAAACAATCCTCATTTTACAGGCAGTGATGATCTCTGAACTACCTGTTGCCACTGTGGAAAGAGATCTTGGAGATCTAATGTATCTGCAAAAACTTCAGCTTAATGTTTGGCAGCAGGTGAAGCAAACAAAGTGTCAGGAATTGCTACAAAAGGTGCTAAAGGAAAGAGATAGGAAATATGATGACGTTAGTGGCCAAATCTGTATTCCAAACTGCAAATTCTGTATGTAGTAGTAGTTGTTCCCCTAATACAAGAAGTGTATAGAAGAACCAGAAACCAGGCAAGAAAGCTGATCAATGGTATGAAATATCTTTCAAATGAGGAAATGACTGACTAGACCTGCCCCAACTAGGTCTGATGGGGACGTGACAGTTAGAGCAGAGAAGATAAATAAGCTAGGAGGTTTCATGGTCCTTTCTTCTTGTAAAAGAATTAGAAGTTATTGAAGGGAATGATCAGATCTCCATTTCAGAACAGACAGAAGATGGTAACTTATGGTAACTTCTCACACCATGCATGGGTCAGTCAGGGGGTGGTTGGCCACACTAAAAAGTAGATCTCAGAAACTTTCAGAACTCTAAAAAGCATATAAACAAACTAATGGGGAAAGTCTGTCCAGGAATATTATTTCATACAAAGTATCACATCTGGCTCAGGAAATCCTTGATCTATAGGTCATTATGAACTTGCAAAAAGTACAGAGGAGTTACCATTGTCTATTTACACCATTTCTATACCCTCTTCTGGATAGTGCTGTTGACTTGTGAAAGAACACTGGGAGTCAGGCATGGTTGCATGGAGTTTTTCTGTGGGTGATGTTTGTCAGTGTTGAGCTATCACCCTTTGCAAGGCCAAAGTGAAAAAGATTAAGTTTGAAACATAAACAGAAGCCATGGGCTAAAATTGATCTTGCTCTGCTGGTGTTTTATTCTTTGATGGTAGACAAGTACTTTGATTTTAGTAGTGGAAGAATTGTATCTTGTGCTTGATCTGAGCTGAAATACCTCTGTGACTTCTATGATAATTTCAGATGGGCTGTGCAAAGATGAAATCTGCAAAATAGCAAGTGTTCAGCTAAGCCTAGCTATTCTGGTGGTCATTCTTAGAGATTTCTTGTAAGAAACACTTTGTAATTCCTAAACCTGGCTTGGAAACAAAAAAATGCAGCTCCCCTTTCTCTTTGTCTTTGCTGGAACATAATGCTGGGACTGTCCTTTTATTCTCGGTTCTGTTCCAATATATGAGGTAACCAATAGCACACCCTGAGTAATTTCATAACCATTTCTGCCTGTGTCTGCAATAATGATTTTTTCAGTGCTCTTTCATCATTTTGATCTCTGCTTCAACATTTTGAAAATAACACACTATCTGTTTGGCTTTACAAATGATATTTTAAAATCATTGCTATCTTAGGCAATGACTGCCTGTGAAGAAGTGTGGATGTCTTTTAAAGGTACAGTGGTACAGGGATACCACATACTCCAGTCTCCAACATTGTACTCAATCTATAGTCAGAAGACATTTCTTTCTAGCAAATTCGTCAGTGCTAAATTTCAGTAAAAATATAGTACGGGAGGTCTGTCTAGAAAGGGCCTGACAATGTCCCTGTCCATTTGATGTATTTCTCTCTTTCCCTCCTTCCCTGCCATTGATTAAAATACCTAAGAAGAAATGAAATCTTCTTCAGCTCTGTATTAATTTGGTTTTGGAACAACCTCTAGTGGGGAGAAACCCTCTCCTAATATTCATTTCCTGCACAGGATGAATACTACTGAAAATATAGAGCCCTAACCATCTTAGATGGTGTATTGTATACTTCTCACTCTCAGTTAAAAATCAAGAATGGATCAGAGTGCTTCTTTCAGTATAGTGTGTTTTTCAATTTTATGGTGATTATTTCTTCATATTGTAAGATAACTCCAGTGGTAATGTTGATCAAGCATTCTCCCTAATCTGCTCTTTACCTGGGAGCAACAAATTGGGCCAAGAAAAACTCAACGCTACAAAGCTCAGTGATTAGATATACATGTTTGTAATTTGATGAACTGTTACTACATGATGTCAGTATTACATCTATACTTGTGCACTTACCTTCTTGTCAGTCACCAAGCTGTCTTCAGATACCAGTTTTTGTAGTTTCCTTGCGCTGCAGAGTGGAATCTGACCCAGGGGGAATAAATAATTTCATCCTTAATGTTCTGCAGTCTGTTGACAGCAATTGAATGTCTGTGGTCCTAAATGTAGTTTTTCAAATCACTTACAAACTGGGAATTGAATGTAATCACTTCTTGTGTGTGCTTATTCATAGGAAAACCTGCAGAATCCCCATGCCTTTCAATTAATCAGTAACAACATTTACTTTAGGAAATGTATTTTTAGATATGAGCATTTGCTAAAAAAGTGATAAAGGAACAATGTGTAACAGGAAAAGTCTTTCTCTAGGTGGTTATTGTTGAAATAGATTACTGAAGAAACACAGGGAAGGAACTTCATTGTCTCAGACTTTCAAATTAGGTGTCTCAGTGGGGCCCAAGATGTAGAGTTCTCAAAGAGATCAGTTTTCAATTTTGTAAAAATGGGAAGTTTTGGAGCTAGTTTATGTTTATTAGATACATTAAAGTTAATATAACCTGTGTTCAGTTCTTGAAAATGCTGAAAAGTAACAGTGTATCGATTTTTACATTCAACCTAAAAAGATGTTTGTCTAAGGATTTATTTTGCAAACTGTTCTTGCATTTCTAGAGATATTAAACTGATTTAGATACTAGGATGGGAAGGATGGAAATCCTGAATTCTTTTAAATTCATGTAAATCTAGTTCTGATGTTATTTGTTTGAGCAATAGGAAACTTTTGATGAAATATCTATTTCTATAGCAAATGTCAGTCCTTCCATGTGATTTCTAGTTAAAGTCAAGCAGGGCAAAAATGACAAGCTCATACATGCTTTTTACAAGCGTTCTGATGTGTTTAACAAGTATTCAACAAACTGTACTCTCTGGGTAGAATCAATTTAGGATAAAAATTCTTGGTGTGAATTAGGCAGATCCTAAGATAGATCTCCCACTTTAGTAAGCACCTTAGGTGCTTTTCCTTTAAGGGAAAAGTACTGCTTATCTCTCATGAAAAGTCTTGAAGGGTGTTTGGATTTGCTTTGGTGTTCAGTGATGGAAAACTCTTGAACTATTTAATGGGCTGGGAAAACATTTTCTAGACAGTCTGATGTACAACTGGACGTGAGAAGCACATAGACAAAGACCTTGATCACTCTGTAAGTTGAGAAAGTCTGGAGTTGAATCTAGATATGAATGTGATAACTTGTGAAAATAATACGAAGAGGACTATTCATGCATAAAAAAAGAGATGTGGGTATCTTTAGGATCGACATTTTGGCACCGTTATTTTGTAAAAATCAGAACACTGAGACTGAGTTAGACTAACAGTAAAAACTGCAAATCATCAAAATTCAGTAAGCTGAGATGATTGCAAAAAATCCCGCTCCCTTTCGGTTGTATGTGATTAGGGTAAAGAACTGCTATGAGCTGAAAATCCACGGGACAGACATTTCTGTAAAGTAGCTCAAAAGTAAAGCAAAGTAAATCCAATAACAGCATAGTATCTGTTGTCTAGTAAATTGATCAAAAAATGAAAAGAAATATTTCTAACATATCTAAGTATTTATTTTAGATATGTTGACTCTTCACTTAAGAAAATAAAGTATTTTTGACATCTTGCAGCTGTTAGGAGATTTTTCTATTATTGAATACTTATTCACCGATTAAAGATAATGTAGGAATTACAGAGAGTTTAAAATATGCCAGCAATTTCTATTTTATGTAAATAAAAGATATATAATCAGAGTGTGATCAGTTCAATACTGTCTCTTCAGCAAATAGCTATATTGTTTTCAGGAAAAAAATTTAGGACTGGAATAATGCTCAGTTGACTTCAGTTAACTTCCCGTAACTGTCATGATTTTTTACAGATAATAAACAGTCAGTTTGCAATCACATCATACACCTGTTAGCACTCTTGAGTGTGTCTCTTATGGCACTCTGGCTTTGAACACATCCAGCTTATATATGTATTCCCTAACCTGTTGCTCTCCCACTGCTGGCGGTCTTTGTCCTGAAACCATGCTGGTGCATGCAGAGGACTTGGAGTGGGTTTTGACTGATACTGAAGAGACATTGAGTACTCATTGTCATTGGATTCCCTCTCCCATTCATGATGCCCACATGGGGTGTAGTCAGAGGGGTGACTGCAGCAAACCTTCTTGGCTGGAAAATAGGTGCATCTTCCCCACAAATGCTGGAGTTGACAACCACTGACTGTGGCTGTCCTCTTCCTAGTGCTATTCCCAAAGTGAAGATCTTGGCCATGCTGCCTGATATCTCCCCTCTTTTCCCCCTCTTTTAGCAGAGCCCCAAATCTCTTCTCTATGTGATGGCTGCAGGTGGAGCTGCAGTGACAAACTTCCATCCTGCTGGGAGTTCATGTCTTCTTTCCTCCTGCTTTTGGCTGCACCATCCTCCCCTCCCTTGCCTTGCCAATGTGTACATTTTTCAATATAATAGTTCAAGATTTTTTCATTTCATGCTCAGCATGCAGCTTTCTCATGTAAGGTCAAAAGGAATAGCAGAAAAAGCCTGATTTAAAAGGGAGGAAAGGGAATGGAGGCATGATATACTCCAGCTAGGTCCCTGCACCACAGTGCAGCTGCAGAAAATTCCAGTGTCTGGAACTGCTGTATAGCTGATATATTTGCAATCCAAAATATACAGACAAGGTACAATAATTTCTAGCCCTGGCATATCAAGACAACTTTGTGTCTTCTAACCTCTGAATAGGAGTCCATTCCACTTCAAACTTCAGTAGATCCCAAGTTTCTGACCTGACTAAAAGGTCCCATGCTGAGAACCGATCTTCCCAAACCTCAAACCAGTGCTGGGTTTTAATGTCTTCTCAGAAGGATGTCTGGATGTCCTTCTCAGAGAGTTCGAGGAGGACAGATGTGTCAGCTCCACAGCAAACAGAATAAAGGTTTAAAAAGTAGATGACTTAATATTTAACATGTATGCCACTGGACCTGACTTTTTTTCAAAATTAGTATGTGTTTTTGGTATTGTGTGAATATTTAGGTGCGTGCAAGGAGGCAAAAGTCCTGTCTTGAGAATTCATACCCTAAAAATTACAAACCACAACTAAGAGAAATTCTTATAATGATTTTTCTATTATTTTTCCAGTTTATGCAACTGGACAGTAGCTTGAAGTATTTAAATTCCTAAAGATTAAAATAATAATTATGTGCTTATCACTAACAATTAGTACTTAAACCATATAAAGCTATGATTTTATTTTTAGCATGGTTTCAAGTTACTCAGAAAATGTCTCATTGGTTGAGATTTTTGCAGGATCTTTAGTAAGAAGAGAGATTAGTCTGTACTTCAGGTATTCCATAACTTTCTGAAGGTATGCACTGAGAAATCATTTAACGTGTGCAGAAATGCTTCTATCAGAATATTCTACTACTATATCATTTGTCAGACCCTAAATCCTGTGCAGGCTGAGAGGCTGGTATAAAAGCTATTTTAAATTGTTTTCAGGTGAGAATGTTATCTGAGAACATTCATATGCTAAGATGCAAGATAAGCTCTGCTGTTTGCTTGTCTTTCTTAGTTGTTGTGGGATAAACTGTATTGATTGCTGTGATTTTTTTCACTGGTAGTCTGAGAATTTTGATATTAACCTTCAGTATTTGCAATTATTTTCCAAACAGGGATAACAGTTTTAGGTCCCTTTTCTGGTATATTTTTTCAAAAAGTTGTAGGACTATATCCAGGAAGCTGAACAGTTTCTCATGCCCACTCAGAGTCAGATTTTCCTGATATGCATAATCTTTCTTGTGCTTTCCTATCCAGGTATTACCTCTTTTTTTTTTTTGGCTAGGGCTGCAAAAGCAGCTTACCACCTCATTTTGCCCTTCCACTTAGAGACGACCTCATGTCTAGCCTTAGCATTACAACATCACAGCCTGTTGGCTTTGTGCTGTAACTGAGCTGCATAAAAAAATGAGTAAGGAAAAGTTATTCACTCTTTCCTTATAATACAATTGCCAAAGAGGCATCAAATGAAGTTAACAAGTAGCTATGGAAGAACAAAAGGAAGGGCTTTTTCAAAGAACTGTTTCTTTAATCCCTTTTTTCCTATATGTGGATGAGAAAAGCTCAGGCAGGTTAAGAGGCAAAGACACCAACACATGCAAAACATAATGTATCAGATGCTATTAAATACAGAGATACCTGTTGTGATTCCCTCGGTTACAGAGCACTGGAAGCTGTGGGAACATGATGGTGGTGTCACTATGTGTCTCATACTCTGGGCCTTTGATACTGGACATAGTGGGACATAGGATACAGAAACAGGTATTTCTAGGCTCTTATGCTACAGACCTGTCTTGTTTTTGTTCTTACAGGAAAGGTCATTGGTATTGCCTCCAGAGAAAAAAGAGAAAACAAGTAAGACTTGGATGGGTTGTGGAATTAATGATGCAATGTTAAGCATTCCAAGTATTTTGGCATTTGAGATTTTTTTCCTTGAAATTACAAAACGCAGGGAGGAATGAATCAGTGTTTAGTATTGCTTACATCTTCAGAGGCACATAGCCCTGAAAGTGTAGCAGAATCAGAGAATGATATTAATAGGAATTACAGTACTTGCTCTTTTCAAGACTGGCAGGTAGACCTCTGGTATGAAAGCAGGAAAAAAAAAAATAAAAAAGAAGTACCAATCTACCTATGAATTGATATTAAACTGGAAACGTGAATAATGTCATGACCATTCCTAATCACCACGTCATTTCTCCTACTTTTGCGGATGGACCCTTGCAACTTTTGCGGATGGACCCTTGCAAGGGCTATAGAGTCCATCTGTTCTGCAGTCTCCCAGAACTCAGCTCCCCTGGTAGAAACCTAAGCCCCAAAATTGACTAATGCCATTCATGCATGACTGTTGGTCTGGACATGTGCCTGACCATGTGAAGGTTTGGGTCATTTCATTACAATGAAATATATAACTTGTAGAAATAAAGACAAAATTTTTAAAAATACTGAAATACTTGGCAATATTCTTAGGTTTCTGACTTAGGTTTCCGTGTTTAGATGCTGTTGACATTTTAACAAGTGAACTGTAAGTCATTAAGGACTAATATATATCAGTTTCTACTGTACTGTTTGCAGTTACCTTTGGTCCTGGGGCTTATTGTAGTTCTGTGGAACTGTGGAGAGAGTAATTCAACATATTATTGTATATGAACTTCTGATATAGAAGGCTTTGATTTATTTATTTTTTTGACATTGTTTTGGATCTTTGAGAAATAGTTAAATGATGAATGTGGCAGGTAAAAGCAAGGTTTTTTGCATAACCATAACCAAAAATCACGATAATGTTTCTAGCTAAGAAGTTTGTAGAAGTGAGAGGGGACAAGAAGGTTACTTAGCTGATGTCTTTAGCCCAGGTGATTCTCTCTGTGCAGGAAAGGAATAACCACTACTGATACGTGTAAGATGCTGTAATTCCAAGTGACAACAAAATGTAGTTTCAAAAGTTTTAAACTTGAAAACATAGAGCTCAGAATCTATTAAGAAAATTATCACAAGACAACTAATCCCAGGTGAACCATAAATCATTTAATATAAAGATATAAACCATTCTCTAGAGCAGATAATATGTGTTTAATATTATACTGTGTTATTGGCATCACAGTTCTCTGTTTGTGAGAAACATATTGTGTTTTGCTTCTTGTTTTTGGTCTGTGCCGTAGCCAATGACTGTTTCTTTCCAGATTCACGATATTCACAGATGTTCTTTTTCTTCTTTATCCATGTGTGAAAATATCAGTCTATGGCTGTTTGCTTCTAAAAGGATTACTGACAGTATTCTTACCTTAATGATTAAATATTTTCCTATTTTTGTGGTTTTGCAACTTCTGCTTCCTCCAAGAACCCAGTTTTGATGTTGATGAGATGGAGCTTAATTAAGAGCTTCTAATATTCATTGTCAATGTATAGGGCTGAACAGGCAATCTTCTACAACTTCTAATTTTTTATGTGTGAAACTCCTATTAACAATGAAGCATCTGTTCTTTTAAAGGAAACCATTTTTCACACATGTTGGTATTGGGAGCTCTTGTGATCCATTTATAGTGCAGGTATAAATGTTCTATCATCTGGTTCAGGTGCCTTAATGATGCTTTGCAAATCTGCTGTTTTTCTTTATGTAAATTATTTAATCTACACAAATCTGTTGGTTTAGATGTGGAATAATCAGTGTCTCTAAACCAAAGCAAGGACCTCTGGTTTTGGCACGAAATGCTACTCATATATTCCACTTATTCCCTGCTACAGTTATAAATGGTAAACGGCAGGCCTTTTAAGAAATTCCCCTGTGGTGCAGCTAGCAGGAGATTGCTCGATTGTATAATAATCAGATCTGACCAGATGGTGATGAGGCTGGGTACTAAATGCTTTTTAAGCTCTCCTGCTAGGCTTTCTCATTTAAAAGTGGAGAAATCCTGCTTTACGGCCTACATGATTTCAAAGACACCTTGCTATGAGGCATACAGAAGTGCCTATTCTGTCATATGCAACAGCACTTCACATTTCCAGGCAACGTAGAGAAGGATCATGACTTATTTAGAAAGTCAGTGTGTTGTTCATGGAGAGTACCAGCCTGATAGCTCTGGAGAAGAAAAGTTAATTAGTTAGGGAACACATAGAGATTAGATATGGGAAGTAAATGTTGAAGTACTCTATTTATCAGTGCTTCATCTTTGTCCAGCTGCAAGATGTCACATCTGCAAAATACCATACCTGAAGGAAGGACACTTAAGGTGGGGTTCAGCTCACAAGTGGATGGCCTACACTGAGGTGTTTCATGGAGGTATCAACATGTGAGCAAGGTGTCTCTGCTCCTGCTGTAGTCACTGAAGATGAAATCCGTACCGTCAGTGGAGATGAGAGAGCTCTTAATCTCATGAGCTATGTGGGCAGGCATCTCCACTGACTGTATCAACTAGATCTCCATCAGCAGTGATGGGAGTTAAATAGCAGGCACACATTGCAAATAGCCTCTTCTGGACACCTAAATGTGGGTTATTAATCACTGAACTGCCTCTAAACCCTCATTCCTGCTCAGTCCATGCAGGGACTGTTCTGATATTTTTGGGAACTGTGCAGATCTTGTACAAAAGCTTCTTGCAAGCCAGGGCTGGCTTTGAACTGAGAGTCAAAAGTTTGTCATCTCAGCTCCTTGAGATGGCTGGTTCTGCCTACTGTACTCAGATTTCTTTGGGTTAACCTCCATAGGATTTTTTTTCAGTACCAGAAGGTATTCAGCTGGTTGAAAAGCTACTGTTTATAGAACGCTTCGATATGTCTCCTTCTACTGAACATGAGCTACATCCAGTAATAGAATCCTCGTGAACCTTTTTCATTCTATAGAATTGAGGGCTTTTAAAATCAGTAAAAAATCTACTTGCCTTAAGTTAGCACTGGTTTACCTTTACCTAAAACACAAAGGTTGCCTCTGAAGCATTTTTAAATTGTTTGGCTACTTGAGGTATTTTCACTGAAGCAATCCGATACGTACAGAAGAAAGAAAGGCAACAGAGAACAAGTTAGCAATTAGCTTGTGTGGAAATCTATTATATTTTGGCAGGGAACTGGGAAGAACGGGATTACTCATGATAAATAACTAGCCAATCTGTATGTAGGACATCTATTTAAATCTATGAATAAGAGTAAAAGAAAGTGTGAGTTTGGGTGGTATTATTCTTCATGCATCATACATGTAATGTACTTCATCACAAAGATTTCATACCACAGATTAATTTACTTTTTTTTTTGTTTGTTTTATTTTTTTTTTCTCTCTTCAGTGTCTAATACTTAAGGTCTGAATTATTAAGAACTGGGGTGTGAGTTCTGGCACTGGTGACTTAACTTTGGGGATTGAGTCTCCTTTAAGATGATGGACATATGGGTACTCACATCTCTGAAAAACAAGCCTTTCCAAAAAAATGAGTTATTGTGGTCACCTAGAACAGGAAATTTTGCCCATAGTCTTTATGTACTTCACCTTGTTAATATTTTTTCCGATAACTATGGGACTTTCACATCCAGCCTTGCCATTTCAAGTAATTTTGTAACCTGACACTGGGTGGGATGCTATCTTTTAAGCTTGTGTCTTATATGGGCAGTAACTAATATCCCAAAGGAGATTTTTGCTTCTTTATTTAGCAACTCAGTTTTAATACTAGATTTTTAATATTATTTTTTAAGTGGAAGAAGATAATACCCTGTGCTATTCCTTGAATCACTATTCCTTGTGGTTGAAATCTGCTGTATTTAATGCAAAAGGTCTTTCTCTCCCTCTGTCTAGTGATAGCAGGCTGAAGCCTGAAGTCCCATGAACCTACTTTGTGCTAGTTCTGTGTCTCCTAGTGGTACCATCGCTATGATGTGCTGTCTCCAGACACCAGTGCCTCCTGTCACTGCATCTCTTCCATGGGATGTTCCTTCTCTCCTTTCTTACATTTTATTCAATGCTGTTGGCTTTTCTGTATGTATCACATTTTGCTGTCTCAGTGCGTTCCTTCAGTATGTTAGAGCTGAACATTTTATCTTAAGCTGAGAATAAATCCCCTCTAATATTAGAGCTCCTTTTAAGAAATTTATTCTACTGTACCCCAGACCAAACCAAAGGTTAATGATTAAATAGAATAGAGGAATAAATAAATAAAGGAATAATCTGATTTTGAACAGTCTTTTTACTTAAGTTGCTTTCATGTGAAAGCTCTAGTACCTGTTGCTCAGGATCTATTCAGCACAATATGTAGTAAGAGATGCTGGTAGCAGAAGCTAGCTATTGATCTAACATTACCTTTTTTTGAAAATATTGGCTTTCTGCAGTAGTGAGATTGGAGGAAAAAACAAAAGAAGTGTTCAAAAAAAGCTAAACATATCCCAAAGGTGTAAAGCTTCATCTAAGATTGCAACTCTCCTATACAATAACTCTGTACTTCCTACAGTAACTCCTGACCCAACACTCCAATTATTAAATGGATTACCTATATTTTCAAAGATGGTGGAAGAATTTCTTTAGTCATGTAAGAAACTTGTCTCACTCTGATGCTAACAAGGCCACAGACCCTTTTGTTTCGTGCTCCTTTTGAGAGTATTGGTAGAGGAGAGAAGCAGTAGCTGCTGAACAGCACAGCTGAATTGTTGGTTTTGGCAGGTGAGTCATTAATTTCCCAATCAGCACATTTTGTCTAACAGCTGCCACCCTGCCCCAGAAGAAGAGAAGAAGGTTTGGCTGAGCAGCGTGTGCTGCTAAAGCTACCGGTATCCCTCTGGAGCTGCATATGGGATGGGTGGTGGGACTGGGCTGCCCATGGGTACATGAGCCTGGAGCTGTGCTTTGATCTGCACATGGGTGTAACCTCCTGCTGCTAGCAGGAAAGTCAGCAAAACATGCAGTGAGCTCCCAGGTGAAGGATGCCATAGCCTTGCAAGCTGTCCCAGGGTGTAGCATGCCATGAGCAGGCCAGAGGACAGGACAGGGCAGGGTTTAAGTGCAGCTTTGCCTTTGCTGGGGAGAGAGGAATTGCTGTGCTATATTTTCCTTTTTTTTGTTCAGAGAAGTGACTGACTGTTACAATTGGAAGGGAAGGAAAACAGTGCTGTGCTTGTGCCCTCCTTTTAGGGGTGTGTGCAGGAAAGACGCATCTTATACTTTGCAGTCTATGGTATGCTAATGCCATGCAGCCAGAGGGTTGGTGCTCTGTGACCTGTTAATAGCTCATCCCCCACACCTTTGTATCCCCTTGTGGGTTAGGCACATAACAACAGGACATGCACAACCTCTATTTTCCTGTCTCCCTGTCTTGTTGTGACTCTGGAAGTTCTGACCTAATTTTTGTGAGATTAGAGTTTTTTTTCTTGTGGCATGAATTTAATTTATTATTTGCTGTAGCTGTGGCACTCAGGTTCTGGCCTTTGTTAAGAGCAGAACCTTCAATATCACCACAACTTATTCATCACAGATGTTTCACTTAAAAATAATTCCTTCCCCTTCAGAGTTGTCATTCCCATGTATTACTCACATTTAGAGCTGACCCTACTGCAGGCACAATTCCCTAATGCCAAAACTCTATTCTGGCAGTCTTTTCTTCACCTTTTTTTCACTGCTGAGTACCTGGAAACAAGGCCAGGACCCTTCACTTTTCTTGGTGTGTGTGTGTGGTTTTTTTTTTGTGTGGCACAGTATTGTTCCAAAAGCTTAATGTCTGCTTTCTTTTTTTGCCATAATCTCATTTATGCACTTCTATATTTCATGTGTTGTGAAAATTGCACCAGCTGGTACATCTTCTGAAATGATATATACTGATTAGAGGACTTGCTGACCTACCAGCCGCTGAATAATTATATCCTCAGGTGGGAAAATTGCATCAGACTAAAATGCTTTTCAAAGTGATATTCAGACAACTTGCTGAATACTTTTATGTTTGTTTGTATGCATATTTGGTGTGAAAGATTGGTGACTGAGGCTTTGAGTTAAAGCAAAATCAGCTATAAGTATTCTAGGGGAGAAAGGAGTTACCAAAATGAGAAATGCTTTCCTTGCCAGAGAGAAGTGATAAATAAAACAGAGCTGTGCACAGTCCTGAAACTGTTTTGATTGGAAAGAAGTGGTTGTCCTAGCTTATATACCATCCAGATCTGCAAAAGAGCACTTTGAAAAATGAAAACCCCCTTTGGAGGGTTTACATGAGGACATTTAATTAAGATGTTGAGGTAGGAAGAGCTACTTAAGGGCTTCCTGTCAGCTAAGAAACAGACAGACATGTTAATGGGTTGCAGGTAAGTGAGGATACTGTGGTAGTCTTCAATGTTATGTGCAGTTTTGCTAAAAACTAAAATGAACAAAACTGAAGAGATTAACCAGAGCATTTAGCATCAAGTAATGCCTAGTGGAAATTACTAGCTCAGCTGTGAGAGGCATGGTGAAGCAGGCAGGGTAAAACAGCTTAGGTTTGCTATTCAGGAGTGTGGAAAACATCTTTGCAGGAAAGGAAAGCGTCCAGGTGGCCTTACCAATTGCCTCCTGAAGACAGGACTGTAAGATTGCTATATTTTTGGTATGAGATAATGTGTTTTTCTATGCAGAGTTGATGAATGCTCTGCTTGTTGATTGCCTTGTTGATGTTTTTCTTTTCTCTTTTTAATATAATATGGTTTGTTAAGCCAGCTGATTCACGTTAGATTAGCTTATTGAGCAACAGAAAATTTAGCTCGGGTTTTCCAGGATCATGGATGGGATTTTTAATCAATGTCTCATTAGCGACTCTTTCAAATTTGAACCTTTTTCCTGCCATTCAGTGCCTCGTGGAAAGGTTGCAGGTGTATTAACCCATTTTTTTTTTACTTTAAACTTTGGGATAAAACCAGCTCTGGGCGAACAAATGATTTTTTTATGTAAGTCCATACCAATGATTCCTTTGCAGTAGCACAAGAAATCTACTTATAAAACAACAGTGAAAAGAAACAAAAGAAAATCCTGTTCCACTATCCAAACTCTCAGATAACTGTCAGGACTCTTTCAAATTAGTCATTCATAATGCACCTTAAGGTCATCGGATGCAGCTCAGTGTTCCTCAGTGGAACAAATGAAGGGACTGTTTTGCAGGTGGTCAGATGATTGGAAAGGCATTTCTATTCCTAGTCCTATGAGTAAACTTCCAGTGATTTGCAAAACCTTTGAATAAGATTCATATAGCTCAGAGTGAGGGGCTGTGACAAAATTCCACCACAAAGCCAACAGGTGCACCATAAGGATCTCAGATGGTGAGGACAATGGTTCCAGGTGAGAAATCATGCTTTGCAGCTGTTGTCTGTTAAACTCATTATTGTGAAGATGAAAAAGCCTAATTTTTGTGGCTATAGAAGAGGCCAGAAGGTGGAATGCTAAGTGTTACCACCAGCTGATAAGCACAGGGTGGAGGAAGGGGGGAGACATGCATAGCCAAGGTGGGAGAAAATATGCAGGACTATAAAGTCTATGTTTTATATCTATTGCCAGAAGTGAGTAGACAAGGGGTCTTGCCTGAAGGAGCTCTCTGGCAGACAGACCCTTTCAAAGGTGAGGGCACTGCGAGAATTTGGGGGGAGACTGTGGGTGTAAATACAAGGTTAACATCCTGCTTGGAGCACTGGTATGTCATGTTAAGGGCGCTGCTTAAGTCCACTTTATGGAGACTGAGATTTCGAACACTGATGCTGCTTCAGTTTGAAAAGAAAAGTAGTAGTGTAAAGAGTCCTTGTCTGGAGCAAATGAGGCTGGGAATCTTGGCTACCCGTAAGCCTTTGCAGACTTTTATCACTTGACATGATGCTAAGCCATCTGTCAGTGGAAACCCACCCAATTTTCTAGGCTTCTGGCAGATTTCTATACAACTGAGCATGATGCCAGGAAGTATTTGGATTTCAACTAACTTGCAAATTCTGAGGAAGGTATGTTTTGACAATAATTTTTTCCCCAAAGCTCTTGTTGTGGCTTCAGTTTCTGTATGGATTTAAGACACAGCCTGATAAACAGTTCATGGTAGTAATTTTATATGTGCTTCTTGAAAGTTCCAGAAAACAGCACTCAAGCAGTCTTATTTTAGCAAACTTCACTAAAACAGTAGCATATCGTTAAGCACAGAGCGGTGTCAGTTAACTGCTCATGGGAAAACTTTCTGCCATCAGAGTATAGCAGGACCAACTTCACGCTTACTGGGGTTCTTCATGCAGGAAACCATATTTAGTGCAAGGGGGATTTAAATCAGACTTATTTATTTAAGGGTATTATTTGGAACTAACTTGGACTTCATATATTTTTCTTAAGAAAAACTTCCCAGCAAGTTCAGCTTTAATTGATGAAGGCTCAGAGGGCAGGGAGTTATCAGTTGTGTCTCTTTTTATTCATATTTGGAAAGAGGAAAAGAATTTTCTTCGGCATCTTTTAGTTGCATTGCTGCTGAGTGGGCTGGAGATGGGAAGGAAGATTTTTTTTCTTTAGTTATTTTTAAGAGGGGGAAAGCTGAAGAGTTAAGGGGTTGTAGGGGAAGGCAATGGGGAATTGAAATGCAAGTTTCAGGAGATGTGTCTGTCATAGCACACACATTGACACTTTTTTTAAAAAAAAAAAAAGGCAGAAACTATTCTGAGGCACAGGTTTCATTTTTGGTATCCAATACCGAGGAAAAAGAGGTGAATATTGCTTGTATTGAACATTTTAAATTGGGGGTATCTAAATAAAAAGTACTTGCTGTGGTAGACAGAGGAACTTGTAATAACTGTAAACCATCAATTAACAATGACCTGTTGCAAAAGTCCTGGTGCATCTTTTGATGTTACATATAGATGTTTCAGCTAGAATAATAATTATTTTTGTGGCTTGATAATGATCTGAAGACTTCTAGCTTCTAGAACATGTGCTGAAGAGACAGAAAAGCCACCTACTGAAAGCAAAATGCAGATGTTGCAGCTGCTCACAATGAGTCATGCTGCCCTCACTTGTTTTTGTACATTTTGGGGAGATTTATCTCTCTCTGCTCAAATCCAAATTATGTTAATGTCAGTGCTCTCTGGACTTTCAGTGTACATGAAAGCAGAGCTAAAACACAAGATAATCCCCAGAACTGCGAGGCCAATAAATATTCCAATATGATTTGAAATGTGGTACATCTTTGTGATGGCTAGAATACAGTTTATGTGGCATTAGACTGTACATTTTCTCTGAGTTCAGAAGTGAAGAAGACAAAACTGTAAGGTCAGTGCCTGGAATAGTATTTAGAAGCTCTGAAGTACTGGGTTGGAAGTTACCTTAACAACATTGCAAACCGGTGCCCTAGCATTTTATGCAATTTAATATAAATGTCCAATGGAAAAAAGATTGCTATGGATAAAGAAAATAGACATTGTTTTGGAATTAAGGCTGTGGATACATATCTGGAAGTTTTAAGGTGTATCTGTGTGTGTTTGCCTTGGTTAGCAGAGGTAGAACTTATATAAAAGACACTAGGTGTTCACAGTATGGAGAAACATCAGCTAATCCTAGACTGATGTTAACAAAATTGTGTATTTCAAAGAAGGTTGCATAACAAAAAAATGTTCCATTCAGGGGTTGGGAATATTTGCATGAGGGACTGGAACAGTGATGTTTCTGAACAACTACGTGCAGCCACAAGAATATGTTGGCTGATGAGAGACTTTGAATTATCTCTGGAAAAAGTCTCCAGGGCTCAAAAGTTAAGATGCAGGAACTGCTAGACTTCTTCAAAAGTTTTGACCCATACAGATGTGCAGAGAGAGCATAGAACAGCTGGCTTGAGAGTGAGTACCAGTAAGTGCTTCATCAGGGCTGCATCTTGAGCATTACATGATTGTGATCTTGGGGAAAGACATTTAATGAGGTTAAAAGGACACTAGAAGATCTATGTTTTTACGGTAAGGTGCTTATTGTCATAATGCCCTGATAGTATCTAAAAGCCTCAGATAGTATCTGTGCCCTGGTCCATTTTTACATTGTTTCTTTTGTCTGCACTACCCTATAATAACATATAATTATGTATTATAGGTGAAACAGAAACATAATGGCCGATAGTTTAAATAACATTTTCTATGCCTGTGCCTGAAAATAAGTGTAGGAATTTAATCATCCACTACGTCTTTCAGGAGCATGTAAATAGTGTTCTCTGTTGGTTTAGCTCAGCAAACTTCTATGGGTTTGGCACGGAGCCATTCTGAGGAGAAATTTTGACTCTTCCAATGTCGAAGAGGTATTTAAAATTATTTAGTAAACTTTGTGAAGCTACACTTCATGCATTTAAACAAACTAATCTCTTTACACCTATAAGAAAAAGCAATATGAATTTGGAAACACATTAATCATTGTGGTTTGTCATGAATAATGCATTTGTTTGTTTCTGCATGTTATCTGATAATATATGGTAAAGCATGTTTACTTCTTTGGTATGCACATTGCAGCTTTTATGTAATGTATTAGATGTGGAACTTAGTTGGAACTTTTTGTTTGTTTTAGATTTTTTCAAGTTCATTTTTCATGTGTGTCAGTGTAGCCAGCACCTTCCCCTTTTCTCCAGCTTTCTCACTCGCCAACAGCTGCCCCCCCCAAATATTTAAACCAAATTTTGCAGAAAGGTAGCAGCCTGAAAGATAATTAAGCTTCCAAAGCTTTGTGAAAATGGGTAGCCAGGGGAGAAGGAAGTCTCTAGAAGTGGTTCAGCTGAGGGATGGGTTACAGTATGAGAAATCAGGTTACAGGACTCCAGGAAATCTTGAATGAAAGACCTGATGAGGGGCATACAGCAGGAATGTACACTGCTATAGATACCAAGAGCAGTGAAGCATAACTGTATCTACAATCCATGGTGTATCCAAGCAATGATATGAGCTGATGTCACATCCTAACATGAAACTAAAATGTGGCCAATGTATGCACTGAGGGACCAAGTCTTCAGTGCAAAACTTGGAGCTCACTTGTCTTCTAGCATAGATAGCCTCTGAGATCTAAAATTATGTGACATCTAAATCCATAGGAAACCAGGCTCTTTCAGTGGCAGTGCTTGAAGAAATACATGCTTTTCTTTTTCTTTTATTGCATTTATAAAAGGGAATAATGTTGATCTGGAATGGAAAACTCATCTTCTAGGTGGACACAGCCATCTGCAAAGCTCTGCTGTGCCACTCATTGAAATGAAAATAAAATTTTCTTACACAACTTTTTTTATTTTTTCACCTATACTCCTGCAATAAATAAAAATATTACTGTTCAAGGGGAAAAAGGATCACATTTTTGCTGCTAGTTTGCTGCTGTAATAAAATAGTGTTGTATGAAGAGGGGATGGGGAGGGAGAGTGTTTGAGAAGCACTCTTCAGGTTTCTTGCTAGGCATGATCCTCAGCTCTGAACCATACTGGTTTATGACAGCTGAGAAGTGGGCTGTTCGTGCTGTGCTGTGTCAGGTAGGTCTCTGAGTAATTTCCATCAAGGGAGTGATTTATAAGATGGACTTGGAAAGTCCAAGTTGACAAAGGTGGACTTTTTCTATAATATGTAATTAAAATACCAACAAACACAGATCTGTCTTGTGCTTGTCAAATACTTTATTTTTGGTGTATGGTGAGTATTTTTTGTGTTGACAGTATGCCTACAGTAGAAAGCAATATTTCCTAAAACTACAGGAAGAGAAAAATCATAGCATGCTATTTGTCACGTTAAATAAAAACATAACCTAATTTGCTTTTCTGTTAAGTGATATTTTTAATACCTGTTTAAATAAAGCACCAACAAAGAAATATTTGTCCCTTGAATATAAAAACAAATTATAAAATTCCAGTAGACGAAATGATACAAGTCTATGACAAATAGATTTTTTTCACAAATAAGTGCATCTTTTGCCAAAAATACCTGTATTTAAGTATTCAGTTACTTATAAGGATTCAGATCTGCCTCTCCACCTCCCCCCACCCCAGTTGCATCAGGAGGAAAACAGCTCTGCCAGATCAACACTTGACAACTTTATTGCTTAGAAAAATGGGTAGTATATTAAAACAGACAAATAGCACCTCAGTTCAGTTTGACAACTGAAATATTTAGATTTAGGTAAACCTAAAAGAAATATGTTTGTGTTTCTCCCCCTGACTGAAACAGGGGAGAAAAAAAAATAAAAAAGTTTTCCTGTGGAAAAATTGATTTTTTTTAAATGAAATTACATTTTTCATATTCCTAACCAACTGAACTTTTCAATTTACAGTGATACTTTTAGGATGGCATTGTGTATTGGCTCCTTTTTTATGAAGCAGTGTGATATATTGCTTTCTCGTGAGTATTCCACAGAGCGGGTAAATAACTTATTATTACTTCAGATAACTGAGTTCTCTTGAAGCAAAGTAGTAGAGGTCAGTGTTTTTGCCACAAAAGTACTCAACAAATATTGTGTGGGTGATTTTTTTCACTGTCAAGTCTGTTTGCAACACATGGGTTTCAGTAGGCCTCAGACTACTGATTTATATTTTCAGAAAGTCATTAATTCCCCTAAACTAATTTCTACCAGTCCCTACAACAAATAGTTAAAATAAGGACGATGTCCTTGAATTAATTTTCTGACACCTGCAAAGTAATGATTTAAAGTAGAATTTTTAATATTCTGAACTTCCCTGTGGTCTTCCTGACTTGAGTTACTTCCCTTGAAATTTCCAAAATCCATGCTTATGTTTTCTTATTGTTACTGAAACAATAAAACTAATACTTTGTGGACTTCTTAAGAAATGATGGAGGTTTTTGTGGCCTGGTGGTTGGTTGTGGTCGTCGTCATCCCCTGTCCCCCGCCCCCTTCTCCAGGGCATTTAAAAAAAATATATTTCAAAAAATTAGTTACCATTAATTTCAGTTGCAATAGTGAGTATTCAACATTTCCATAAGTCAAATCTCAAGTGTCTAAAAAATGTGCCTTAAAATCTGAGGAAGACAGTGGTCAACCAAACATTTTTATGTGTTGTGGTTTAGCCCCGTTCAGCAACTAAGCACCACACAGCCGCTCGCTCACTCCCCCACCCTTGTGGGATGGGGGAGAGAATTGGAAGGGCCAAAGTAAGAAAACTCGTGGGTTGAGATAAGAACAGTTTAATAATTAGAATAAAACAGCAATAATACTAATATAATGAAAAGGAAAATAATGAGCGAGAGAGAGATGAAACACTAGAAGGAGAGGGAAAGAAAAAAAAAACAAAACCAAAACTGAACAACAAGTGCTGCAACCGCTCACCACCCGCCGACCGACGCTGCCGGTCCCCGAGCCGCGATCGCTGCCCCCCCCAGCCAATTCCCCCCAGTTAATATACTGGGCATGACGTCACATGATATGGAATACCCTCTGGCCAATTCGAATCAGCTCTCCTGGTTGTATCCCCTCCCCTCCCGGCTTCTTGTGCACCTGGCAGAGCATGGGAAGCTGTAAAGTCCTTGACTAGTGTAAACACTACCCAGCAACAACTAAAACACCAGGGTGTTATCAACATTATTTACATACCAAGTCTAAAACACAGCACTATGCTAGCTACAGTGAAGAAAAATCAACTATCCCAGCTAAAACCATGACAGTATCCACCCCTTATTCCATACCATTTACGTCATGCTCAGGTCTCATACTATCCAATATGACTTCAATAACAACCACCCGCCTCCCCATCCTTTGATGACATACGTAGATATCATTTATCATTCCCGTAGTCTATGGACCATCCCTGTAGAACATCTGTAGAGGGTCCACACATGTCCATTGAGTTCATTCAGTCCATAACTTTGGGCTCCATCTATCGTAACAGTCTTTCAAGGCCGGAGAGATGGTCTGCGTGGTGTTGGATTGTTGCATGCTGAAGCCAGTCTTTGTTCCACCACCGCTACACGTTGTTTGGTTCAATCAAAGTTCATTCTTCATTAGTTTTGGAAATTCTTACTATGATACCATTGATACAGCATATAACAACCATAGGAGTGATGACATACAATATCATATAGCAATTAACAGCATACCGTTCAGTTCATTGGCTATTTTCACCCAAAATCAAATCCCCTTGAGGCACACATCGAACTCCTCCATCCTCCCGCATTACCCACCAAGTGCACCCAGGTCCTCGAGCAAAAGCAATCCCACGAATGGGTTTGCCTTTGCCTGAGACAGGAATAACCCAGACTGTTTTCCCCAGCATATTTTTTACATGCACTACAGGGACTTTACCCCCTTCCACAGTACGTAAGAGTTCTGACTGGGCAGGCCCAGCTCGATTGGCAGATCCCCTAGTGTTGACTAACCAGGTGGCTTTTGTTAAATGTGTATCCCAGTGTTTGAATGTCCCACCCCCCATTGCTCTCAGTGTAGTCTTTAACAGTCCATTGTATCGTTCAATTTTCCCAGAGGCTGGTGCATGATAGGGGATGTGATACACCCACTCAATGCCATGCTCTTTGGCCCAAGTGTCTATGAGGTTATTTCGGAAATGAGTCCCGTTGTCTGACTCAATTCTTTCTGGGGTGCCATGTCGCCATAAAACTTGTTTTTCAAGGCCCAGGATAGTGTTCCGGGCGGTGGCATGGGGCATGGGATATGTTTCCAGCCATCCGGTGGTTGCTTCCACCATTGTAAGCACATGGCGTTTGCCTTGGCGGGTTTGTGGCAGTGTGATATAATCAATCTGCCAGGCCTCCCCATATTTATACTTCAGCCATCGTCCTCCATACCACAGAGGTTTTACCCGCTTGGCTTGCTTGATTGCAGCGCATGTTTCACATTCATGGATGACCTGTGCAATAGTGTCCATGGTCAAGTCCACCCCTCGATCACGAGCCCATCTGTATGTTGCATCTCTTCCTTGATGGCCTGAAGTGTCATGGGCCCACCGAGCTATAAATAGTTCACCTTTATGTTGCCAGTCTAGATCTACTTGAGCCACTTCAATCTTAGCAGCCTGATCCACCTGTTGGTTGTTCTGATGTTCTTCAGTGGCCCGACTCTTGGGAACATGAGCACCCACATGACGTACCTTCACAACCAGGTTCTCCACCCGGGCAGCAATATCTTGCCACAATGCAGCAGCCCAGATGGGTTTGCCTCTGCGCTGCCAGTTGTTCTGCTTCCACTGCTGTAACCACCCCCACAGGGCATTTGCCACCATCCATGAATCAGTATAAAGATAGAGCACTGGCCATTTTTCTCGTTCAGCAATGTCTAAAGCCAGCTGGATGGCCTTTACTTCTGCAAACTGACTTGATTCACCTTCTCCTTCAGCAGTTTCTGCGACTTGCCGTATAGGACTCCATACAGCAGCCTTCCATCTCCGATGCTTCCCCACCAGACGACAGGACCCATCAGTGAACAGGGCATATTGCTACTCATTTTCTGGCAGTTTGTTATACAGTGGGGCCTCTTCAGCACGTGTCACCTCCTCCTCTGGTGACATTCCAAAATCTTTGCCTTCTGGCCAGTCCATGATCACTTCCAAGATTCCTGGGCGACTGGGGTTTCCTATTCGAGCCCGTTGGGTGATCAGTGCGACCCACTTACTCCACGTAGCATCAGTTGCATGATGTGTAGAGGGGACCCTCCCTTTGAACATCCAGCCCAGCACCGGCAGTCGAGGTGCCAGGAGGAGCTGTGCCTCGGTACCGATCACTTCTGAAGCAGCTCGAACCCCTTCATATGCTGCCAATATCTCTTTTTCAGTTGGAGTGTAGCGTGCTTCGGACCCTCTGTATCCCCGACTCCAGAACCCTAGGGGCCGACCTCGGGTCTCCCCTGGTGCTTTCTGCCAGAGGCTCCAGGTAGGGCCATTCTCCCCGGCTGCAGTGTAGAGCACGTTTTTTACATCTTGTCCTGCCCGGACTGGCCCAAGGGCTACTGCATGAACTATCTCCTGCTTTATCTGTTCAAAGGCCTGTCGTTGCTCAGGGCCCCATTTGAAATCATTCTTCTTCCGGGTCACTTGATAGAGAGGGCTTACAATCAGACTGTAATTTGGAATATGCATTCTCCAAAAACCCACAACGCCTAAAAAAGCTTGTGTTTCCTTTTTGCTAGTTGGTGGAGACATGGCGGTTATTTTGTTGATCACATCCATTGGGATCTGCCGACGTCCATCTTGCCATTTTATTCCCAAAAACTGAATCTCCTGTGCAGGTCCCTTCACTTTACTTTGTTTTATGGCAAAACCAGCCTTCAGAAGGATTTGGACTATTCTCTTCCCTTTCTCGAAAACATCTTCTGCTGTGTTGCCCCACATGATGATGTCATCAATGTACTGAAGGTGTTCCGGAGCTCCACCCTGTTCCAGTGCAGTATGGATCAGTCCATGGCAAATGGTAGGGCTGTGTTTCCACCCCTGGGGCAGTCGATTCCAGGTGTACTGGACACCCCTCCAAGTGAAAGCAAACTGTGGCCTGCACTCTGCTGCCAAAGGGATTGAGAAGAATGCATTAGCGATATCAATTGTGGCATACCACTTGGCTACCTTTGACTCCAGTTCGTATTGAAGTTCTAGCATGTCCGGCACAGCAGCACTCAGTGGCGGAGTGACTTCGTTCAGGCCACGATAGTCTACTGTTAGTCTCCACTCCCCATTAGACTTCCGCACTGGCCATATGGGACTGTTAAAGGGTGAACGGGTCTTACTGATCACTCCTTGGCTCTCCAGTCGCCGAATGAGCTCATGGATGGGAATCAGGGAGTCTCGGTTGGTGCGGTATTGCCGCCGGTGCACTGTTGTGGTGGCAATTGGCACCTGTTGTTCTTTGACCTTCAGCAACCCCACAATAGAAGGGTCCTTCGAAAGACCGGGCAAAGTAGACAGCTGTTTAATTTCCTCCGTCTCCAAGGCAGCTATACCGAAAGCCCACCTGTACCCTTTTGGGTCCTTGAAATACCCTCTCCTGAGATAGTCTATGCCAAGGATGCACGGAGCCTCTGGGCCAGTCACAATGGGGTGCTTTTGCCACTCATTCCCAGTTAGGCTCACTTCAGCCTCCAATACAGTTAGCTCTTGGGATCCCCCTGTCACTCCAGCAATACAGATGGGTTCTGCCCCTACATAGTTTGATGGCATTAGGGTGCACTGTGCACCGGTGTCCACTAGAGCCTTATACTCCTGTGGATCAGATGTGCCAGGCCATCGAATCCACACAGTCCAGTAAACCCAGTTGTCCCTTTCCTCCACCTGGCTGGAGGCAGGGCCCCTCTAATTCCAATTGCAGAATTCGCAACCCACTTCTTGTGAATGGGAATCAGAAGTCTCCCTATTAAGATCACGGATAGAATCAGCGCTTCTACTCCTCTGTCTGGGGAACTGCCTACTGGAAACTGGAGCAGCAACTCTCCTGGAGGTCCCCCCTTGAGTGGTTGTTTTTCCTTGCAACTCATGTACCCGTGCCTCCAGGGTTGAGGTAGGTTTTCCATCCCACTTCTTCATGTCCTCTCCATGGTCACGCAGGTAAAACCATAGGGTGCCCCGTGGTGTGTATCTTCTCTCTTGAGCAGAAGGACGCTTACTCCTAATGGCCGAGATATTGGTCCGTACAGGTAGGGAGTAGGATATATCTTCTTTGATTTGCTGGACCTCCCGGGACAATTTCTCCACAGCTGAGACGAGGGAGGAAGAGACATGTGCTTCATAATCCCGGAGTTTATCAATCACATCCTCTACCGTTGGTGCCTCTTCATCTTTCCAAGACATTACTGCCAGGGAGTTTACATGGGATGATGGTGCGCTCCGTACAAACTTCCGCCACATGGGTCGTGTGCACTGCGCTTCATCTGGATCTTTGGATGACTGTTCACTACCCAGGTCACCATAAATCACCTCAAGCACAGCTAATTCTCTCAGGTACTGGATACCTTTCTCCATGGTGGTCCATTTTCCAGGGCGATATATAACATCTTCCTTGAAGGGGTACCTTTCTTTCACAGCAGACAGGAGTCGCCTCCAGAGGCTGAGGCCTTGTGTCCCTTTTCCAATTGCTTTGTCAATGCCCCCGTCCCTAGAAAGGGATCCCAGTTGTTTGGCTTCCTTACCCTCTAATTCCAGGCTACTGGCCCCGTTATCCCAGCATCGGAGCAGCCAGGTGACAACATGCTCACCTACACGACGGCCGAAATCTTTTCGTATATCTCGCAGCTCACTTAAGGATAGGGATCGGGTAGTTTCCGTCTCTTGTACAAGTTCTTCCTCTTCCTTCTCCTCTCTTAGTAATGGCGCTGCTTCTCCATCATCCTTTTCTAAACGAGTTGACTTTCTCTTTGAAGATTTCTTCTTTTGTATAGGGGCAACTGATACTGGCACGGGTTGATTCTCTGATTCAGCTTCAGTGTCCGTCATGGGTGTTTGAGCGGTCACAGTGCCTGTCGTCGGGCTTGGAGCTGCTGCAGTGCCTGTTGTGGGGGTTTGAGGGGCCACAGTGCTTGTCGCTGGGCTTGGAGCTGCTGCAGCGCCTGTTGTGGGGGTTTGAGGGGCCACAGTGCTTGTCGTTGGGCTTGGAGCTGCTGCAGCACCTGTTGTGGGGGTTTGAGGAGCCACAGTGCTTGTCGCTGGGCTTGGAGTAGCCGCAGGGCCTGTCATTTTCCCTTGGTGGTACTGAATACTGTTAAACAGGGCTCGGTAGGCATGGGCCAGGCCCCAACACATTGCAGTGATTTGTATCTCTCTGGAATTGCTAGGGTGACAGCATACTTCCTCCAAATAGTCTACTAATTTTTCAGGATTCTGCACTTGTTCAGGGGTAAAGTCCCAAAACACTGGGGGTGCCCACCGTCTCAGGCATTTGCCCATACTCTCCCACATACCCTGCCACCCATAATTATCGAGTCCTGGGGCAGATCTCTGGATGATATTCTTGAATTGCTTATTAACCTTAGACAAAACCGAAACAATCTGCCATAGGAATATCAACAGATGTATCTTAACTACCCAAGGATGTTCAAGAGACTGAAAAGTTGTTGTAATGAAGGAGGAGACATTACAGAAGATGGTAGCTAAGGTGCCATTCTGTATTTCCTCCATAAAGAACCTCTCAGAAGAGGAGGTATAATTGCTAATTGTCTCCATGAGGTGGTAGCCGAAGTACAGTAACGGCTTCCATGCAAGACCCAAATAACCGATAAAACTCAAGGCCAGTGTTTTAATAACAAATCTCCTAGGCAAAACATCTCTAACCACTGCAGAGCACAGCAAACTACAAAACCCAATGCCAATCTTTAACATGTACTTCAAAATCAGCATGGTGTAGGTCTGACTACTAATATCGAGAACAGATGAATCAATGCTGTGACCAGCAACTGTTATTATCTCAAACCCTTCGTGCCCCACGTTGGGCGCCAAAAAGGACTGTTGTGGTTTAGCCCCGTTCAGCAACTAAGCACCACACAGCCGCTCGCTCACTCCCCCACCCTTGTGGGATGGGGGAGAGAATTGGAAGGGCCAAAGTAAGAAAACTCGTGGGTTGAGATAAGAACAGTTTAATAATTAGAATAAAACAGCAATAATACTAATATAATGAAAAGGAAAATAATGAGCGAGAGAGAGATGAAACACTAGAAGGAGAGGGAAAGAAAAAAAAAACAAAACCAAAACTGAACAACAAGTGCTGCAACCGCTCACCACCCGCCGACCGACGCTGCCGGTCCCCGAGCCGCGATCGCTGCCCCCCCCAGCCAATTCCCCCCAGTTAATATACTGGGCATGACGTCACATGATATGGAATACCCTCTGGCCAATTCGAATCAGCTCTCCTGGTTGTATCCCCTCCCCTCCCGGCTTCTTGTGCACCTGGCAGAGCATGGGAAGCTGTAAAGTCCTTGACTAGTGTAAACACTACCCAGCAACAACTAAAACACCAGGGTGTTATCAACATTATTTACATACCAAGTCTAAAACACAGCACTATGCTAGCTACAGTGAAGAAAATCAACTATCCCAGCTAAAACCATGACATTATGATAAATAACTACTTGGCATCTCTAGTAGGCATCTGGGTAGAATGGAGTTATCTAGGACACCATTTTACTCCCATAACCTGTTTGTCCTTTTAATTCCATGCATATTCCATCTCCTGCAATACATGACAAGTATACTAGAAACAAAAGACTGTTATACAACATGAATTTGTCTTGTTGCTCACAGGGAATCCTTTGGAAAAATGGTATAGGAGTATATATTGTGGTTACTGGGGGCAAATGAGAGAGTCTTGCCTTGGCTTTGGAATTTCTTAATGGACAGTTTTAATTATATTTCCTTGGCTGTATGTCTTGGAGTCTTTGTGAAGTAAAACTCCTGAATTCTCTGGTGAAATGCATGGCAGAGAAAGAGATGTGTTAATAAAGTGAGACCTGTAGAAGGAGATGCTGAAGTTTACCTACCTAGTCTTATTAAGACTGTGCAAACATTGATTTTTTTTTTTTGGTGTTGGTGGTGAGATATTATGAAAATCTGGATGAATTTTTGCATGAGAAGAAAAATGCATGTCCTTGATGCTAAGGACAGTTTCCCCTTCACTATCTTTCAAGTGCCTTCTCCACAGCAGGAAGGCTCTGATGATTCTCAGTACAATGTCTAGAAGATGTTACTAACATGGAGAAGTGTTTTGTTCTGTGAAAAAGCTGAGCTATTTTAAACTCAAATAAAAATAATAGAAGGGCTGGGGGACTCTAAAATGGATGGTTACCATTAATGAAATTATAAATAACCAAAATGTGGGGCTCATCCACTGTCAATCAACTTTAAATGGAGGCAGTATTATCACTGAAATCTTTTATACAAATGAGAAAAGTATTAAAGCAGCTGATGTAAATAATTTCCAAATAAGATCTCAGGCTTATCAGAAGTTAACAGTTTTTTTTTTTTTCACAACAGCTATAGCAGTCCTAGATGTTTAGAATGAAAGCTTCTCCTGGAAAGCTTCTGATATTTGCCCCATCTCTGTTAGCAGGAGAAAATCCAAGTCAAACAACAGTGGAAGAAAAGTTTGGACTAGCACTGGTAAGGATGAAAGTGAAACTGCTGTTCTGCAAGTATGTGGGCACATTTACCTTTAAACTTACTTACAGTTACATTTATTACTCTCAGTAAAGTTAAATAGCTGTACCTGTTTGCAGAATCAAGGCCTAAATCTGCAAAATAAATTTTGTTTCTCTGCTATCAAGTTCCATATGAACTCATGAATGTTGGTTCTGTTGTGAGAGAGTCAGGAGAGGCCAAAGAGTTTTCCCCTCATGTGAATTCCCATTTTTTAAATCAGATCTACTCAGCTTATTCGTTTTAGGTGTCAGTGCAGAGATAAGGAAATAAGGTACACAGATGAATAAATACAGGATCTAAACCCAGAAGAGTTTTCTTATGCTCCTGCCATTGCCATTTTCTCCCAAGTCTAAAATATTTTCTGTTAGAAGGTGCAATCTGAGGAGCAAAAATTTTGAAGATATATCTATACGTCTTGGTGCACAGTGGTATAGTCAAACCTTTGAATGGTTCATTCTCCTAAACAAAATGGCTACTGACTCCCCACATATAGCTCCAGACACCCAAATTTTCAAGGTGAGGTTAACAGCTATCATAGTGAAAAGAGGATATATCAAAACTAAGGAGGTGGAACTGTATAAATACATATGTATGCATATGTGTACACATTAGTACATATATAAGGCTAGGAAATAGCTTCTTTTTTTTTATTTTTTTTTTTTAAATTACATCAGATTTATTTGGAAGTGTATGTCAAACTTTTTAGAGGACCAGGAAAAGAAATTGTATCACAAACAAGGTCTGCAGCGAGAAGAGAATAATTCTCTTCCTGATATGTCCTCCTCAGAGGATACAAAGGATTCATGTTTACCCATTTGCTCCTAGACTTGCTGGTGTGTTTTTTTTTTTTTGTTTGTTTGTGTTTTTTTTTTTTTTAAATGGAATATATCTGCCAGGCTGTACCTGGGGGATTCTTGTTCTGAATGTTTTCCATCCTGTCACTGAATGCCTGTCTTTCAGCAAAGTTTGGCTTTTGAATTTTCTTGTCTGTATGGTAGCAGTTAATCTGCTCATTAAGAATTTCATCTTGAAGGGTGACTTGCTGTCTGTCTCTGTGTAATTTGATTTAGAAGATGGAATTCAAAATGTGTACGTCTTCCACTGTACTTCTCAAACAACCTGGTCTTTGACACGATAAGTAGTGATCATCTGGGTCTTCTCATAGAAATGAATGAAAAAAATCAATTAACGGGAATTTTCAAAATGCTGATCAGTTAACTCATGATTATAATAAACTTTGAATCTTTTAAGCATTTAGGCTGCAGGTATTTTACCACTGTAACCTTCTCCGACTGTCCAAATACAGGAACTAAAAAGCCCTTCCCATTCAGCTGGGTGTGGGGGAGGCTTCTGGGACCCAACAACCTTTGGTGGTTGTGCAGCATTTCTTGGATATTCTATCTTAGGCAGGAATTTTACAGAAGGATCAACCAGATTCCTGGTAGCTACAGAAGGTATGAGGCAGGAAGACAGATGGGACTGGGCAGCTGCTTGGTAGGCATATATCTCTGCTACAGACAGGGGAGTCAATGGTAGAAATCTCGGTTGATGGTGTAAGATGAATGGCAAATTAAATTGTGTCTCAACAAGAATGTCATTCAGAGCTCTTTTCAGTGTCGACATAAAGATTCTTCTTACAGTTATTAAGACATTGGTAAAGTTCTCCATTCCTACCTCAAAAGCAGAGCTTCTGTCTATGGTTAAATATTCATCAGTGTGATTTTCTGTGAATGTACAATTTCTCTGCAGGCACCTCAGGATTCCTCCAGTCCCAGTGTTCTTTTGCTTGCTTCAGAAATGGAAATACTTTCTGTACATGCTTCTTCCCTTAAAGAGTGATGGCAGGTTCTAAAGGGACTCTTTCCTGGTGATCCCAATGATTTTAACCTTTCTGGGACCTGCAGCTTGTTATGAGGCTTTACATTTATTGTTCATGTAGGTGCCTGGCATAGCATGCCAGAGTCACCTCCACAGGGAACTGACAGCTGTGACACAGGTGCATGGGATATCCATACCCACCTCAAGCAGCAGCTGGAGACTGGTTGAAATACACTAAAGTTTCTCAAATGGCCTCTCAAGTGTGTATGTGTGGGCAACTGAAGCTCTGTAAGCCTCAGAAACCTGCCAGGACTGGACATGCCTTTGGGATCTCTCTCATTTGGGGTGTCTTAGCTGACTGTCTACATTTCTTAGCAGTTTCTGGGATGTTTCAGTGCTGGCTGTTTGACATGGCACCTTTTAGCTATGCAGCTCTGAATATGTGTGACTTGAACAAAATGCAGCAGTACTGTGATTGCTGCCATTTATTTTATCTTTGAGCTGCATTATATATTCATGCCCCTTATGATGTGCTGGAGGACTTTGGTTTTGTTATTTTTTTTTATTTCTTGCCAACACTGGTTTCAAAATTAGATTTTTTTTAATGCAATATGAAGTTAAGCACTTTTTATATAGTTGGTAACAGTCCACCTGTAACAGCTGAGATTGGTATGACCATTCATTACATGGCAACTAGTCATCTCCCACTGTCTGTTCTGACTGTCTGGTTTATTGTCAAGAAACTGACCCCCCCCCTTTCCCTTGATCATTTTTTATGCATCAGAATACTCTCAAATTTTCTGAATAATTTTTGCCTAGCAATTTGCAATATCCTGAAGTCAACCACTCGTATGGATTATAGCTTCTCAGGCTCTTGTGTTACCTTCCCTAACTGTCCATCAGCACCACTTGTCTTCATGAATTTTTCAAGTACTGCATCCACCTTCTCTCTACCAGTCTTAAGTGATGTACAGTACGTGTTGTGTTGGTCCTCTTACTGAGGTTGCTCTATCTACTACAGTGAAGAAGAAACCTGCTTGGCAAGGGTTTATTCTAGGAGCTGGTGATAAGAATATATTTATAAGAAAAATGATCAGAATGGGGATAAATATTCCTTACGCAGATGGTAATTCTTTGATCATGGCCTTAGTACTTAGTTAGTACTGACTTAACTCAAAGTCAAAGTTCCTGCCACAGAAGGAACAACTTAGAGACATTCCCTACCCTAGGAGTCTCTCAAATATGTTCCTGCAAACACTTTGCTGTGATGAACCGGTCTTTCCCAAGGAAAATACTTCAAAGAGCATTTTCATCAAGGAATTCCAAACTGGCCTAGTACTCAGAGCAATGCAACACTCATGCTCAGATAGAAAAAACATATAGGGAAGAAAGATGTTCACATTAGATTTCACTAGCACTGTGTGATATCACCAGATTTCAGTATCTGAGCTGACAGAGATGATTTAGAGTGCAAATAAACTATTAGCATAATTAGATTAAACATACCATGGTGCAATTAGAATTGCCTCTGTCAGACCATTCTTCATTAATAGAACTTGTTCAGAACATACTGTCTGCTTCCTGCTTCTCCTAGACTAATTAGTTATGTGTATGGATGCTTGGATTGCTTAATTATTTTCATTGTTCGCCATTAACATCTTGCTGAACTGGGACATACTGTCACTCAGAAAGAGGCTGTGGAATTGACCTGGGTACAGGAGAGACGGAGTCAAGACATCCACCAGGCTGAAATGGCAGTAAGGGTAGAGAAGAGCTCGGAATAGAGCAAATATAAATGGAAAGAGTTAATAGATTTACTGTGAGAGGAGGAAGATATCAACCAAACTGCTGCTTGGAGACGGATCTTACAAACAGAACTGAGAAATGGATCTGAGATAAAAGAGGAAAGTTACTGGGGTTGAAGGGAAGGAAAAGATGAGGGACAGGCAGGATTCCTTTTATGATTTTTTTTCTTTCTAATAACAAAAAGTCATGCTTTTGTAGTAATCTTCTGATGTGACAATTCAAAGGTGTCCACAGGCATTGGCTTTCTAAGTCTTTAAATTAAAGCTGGTCATGTAATAGACTTTTTGCTTTGGTTGCAAAAAAAAAAAAAATTAAGTAAATTTAAAGTCTGTTTGGAGAAAGAACCTCAAAAAAAGCATCTTTGGAGATGTCAGTTAAAATGTTTGTTAACCTTCCCTTTAGAAAAAGGCAATTTTGGAATGAAAAATGCCATTTCAAAATAAAAATAAAAGCTGACATTAAATTAAATGTCAAAACAGAATGAGTCAACATTTCTAAAATATCTCCTTTTCTCAACAGTCTTCAGCTGAAGCTATTTTCCAAATGTGGAATGAAGGCAATTTCCAGCTCCTTCCATCCAGACTGATGTCATGCTACATTTATTTTATGACCTACTATTTGCCAACAATTTTGGCCAGTACTAGTCTTGCTTTTCTGTGAGAGAGGCTTACAAAATCACTTCTCCCAGTGCTTAGATATAGGTTATCTGCAGGAGAAACCGCTTGCTTGTGCATGCTGGCAGAACAGAAACTCAGCACACGGTGGAACACAGTGCCCTCAGTCAACAATGCAGCTGTCTACTTAAGATGAGCATACTGGAAAGGGATTGTGTTGCAATATCACCAGAATATATAATTTTTAGTCTTACTGAAAAATATTACATGCATTTTTTTCTTTTTAGCCGTGGTGAAAATGCTAATGCCACCTTTCATCTTAATGACTTAGTGTGCAGCTATGCACCGTTATCCCCTCTAATCTCCTCTCTGACCTTTCCAGTAAACAAAACAGTTGGTAGTTCCTTATGGAATCAGAAGAAAAAGAGCAGTCTGGCAATATAATTCTGGTAGAACCTGCATGCTTCTTGGATACAAAAACCAAAAAAACCAACCAAACAAAAAGCTAAGTTACCTTGCAGCTTCTAATACATGACCTTAAAGGCAGAATCATTAGTTCCTTCAGTTTGTTTAATCATTATACAGTTGTATCAGACTTTGTCATAAATTTGTATGAACCCTTGATAATCTGTTCTGGTAAAAATTTCTAACCTCTTGGTAACTACCAGACAAATCAGAGGACCTGTGCAGTTTATTTTGCCAATGAGAATTTCAGTGGTTTAAGAATCTCTTCTTGGACTTAATGTGTAATTCAGAGAAATTTGGTCCTTTTTGACTAATTCTGACAGCTGCATTGATATAAAGGAAATAATAATGATTTTCAGTGAATTTAAAAATTGAAGTGATTTTCCCATGGGAATGTTGAGTACAGGCATGGTCTGTTCTGTTGTATTCTACATTCAATATATCTCTTAATTCTGTGTAATAAATTGATAGAATTTATGTATTCTTGTAATATAAAAGGATGGACTCATACAGTACTTAAAGGTGGTGCAGAGAGGCAGACTTAAAAATTCACCAATCAGTTTTATTCAATATAGGATTGCTCACGGACTTTGGGCATGGATATGTTCTTTTAACATAACATCATAATTACATTTAGTGCTAAATCAGGAATGACAGTTTGAGATATTGTTCATATTGCTTTTCTATTCTTCTGTCAATCTGCCAGATGCAGGAGAAGATGTTCTTACTTTCTAAAGCTGGCATTTCAGCCCTAATTAGGAGAGCTTGTGCTGTTAGTTTGTTCCGATCCCTTCTATGGGCAAGTTGCATGAAGCTTTTGCAGTTGTCTGCTTTGAATAATTTAATGGATTGGTGGTTTCATTGCAAGATTTTGAGTGCAAACTGGGGAGTTAAAGTGTTAAGCTCATTTCCTGTAGTGCTTTCCTCTGTATTTTTTCCACAGTCTCTTCATTTTATTGGACTTGAATATTGGATGTGCCGCACTTGAATATGCTATTATTAGAGCTCCGGTATCCAGAACATAGGCAGATATTTTTCATGCAACTTTTAAAATGAGACCAGTAAATCAATTTCAAAGTGAGTTTTACAAAGCTGAGATTTGTTTGCAGCAGTCACCTCAAAAATAAAACATCTCTTTTATAATATATAACACATGTAATCCTATATATAATTTATGGGTGTACCAGTTAGTTCATTAGAAGTCTGACTGGAAAACAAAGGAATGAGAGGCTGACTATGCGAAAATCCACCTTATTGAAATGTTCTCTCTTCATATTCATGGTTTAACTATCCATTGACTGAAATGCACCCTATTTTTTTTTTTTTTCATATGCTAGCATACCCTTAAAGAATAAAAAGATATATAGTCACTTTTCTAATTTTCTTTATCTTACAACAGGGACTGTGTTATCCTACATGAGTTGTAGAGCACCCTGTACAATGTATTCCCCACTGCAAAAGGAATAATTAAGTAGAAATTTCGGAGGTTCCTTGAGCTGATTGTCAGTGAGATGTCCTCAAAAATAAAACTGACTGTAAATAAGGTTTTGGGTAACTCTCTATAAAATACTACAATGTGAAGTTGTAGTCTCAATGAAGACAGTGAGAGATTTTGAACTGATTCAAGATTTTATCTGAGAAATGTATTTGTAATGTGCTACTTCTGCCCTAATCCTGTAGTCAGTCAGAATGATGAAACTTTATGGAAGAATTTGTCTTCTTTGAGGAACTTAGTACTTGGATACCTTTCTGTATTTATAGTGCAGGTATATGAAGTCTTCCTCAGAAAGCTGTTGTCTACTTCTAACTTTTTGATGATTTCCTTCTAGAAAGAAATAATTTTTCTGGACAGTGTCTTGCAAGAAGCTACATCTTTTTTAAAATGCTTCATCTTCTTTGGCCATGGTTGTTAAATCCCCCTGTTAACATCCTAATTACTCAAAAAAACCTCCCAAGAACCTTTGATTCCTTACTTTAAAATTTTGAAAGAAAACTTTTATAGCACAAGAATAAGTGCTTAGTGTTTGCTTCTTTGTGTTTTGTTGCTGTGATTTTTTTTTCTCCTGTCGGTATTAGTTTTGCCCAACTACATTTCTGGCCTGAAAATTAATTACCCCAAATGCTTTTCCAAAAATAAGCTTACAATATTAACATTCAACAGGTTTAGGCTTTAGAAAGTAAATGTAAATAGTTCACGCCTAGTAGCACTAGTATACAACATATGCTTCTAGAAGCAATGCACCCATTCTTCTTTGGATGGAGACTCAGCTATTTGTCTAGTGAAGTTATTGTCTCTTGCAGACTTCCAGCAGAGGATCTCCATACAGAATGCATTCAGTGTGCACGGTTCTGTGTTTGGAAGTGGCAGGAAACAGTCCAAAAAAAGTTTCATACCTACTCTGTTTCAGGGCTAAGGATTTACAGTAGAGGCCCTCTGCAATTCATTTTCTCCCCTTTGGAAATAGCTGACACTTGTTATCTATTCACTAGCAAATTTTTTTTTGCTGATTTTTATATGTCAGTGAGTTTCACTGGGTATAGGTTTCAAATGCAAGAGGCAGAAAACCACTTCTTTCGAAATCTTTTGAAATGTAGAGAACTGCACTGTAACTAAAAATCTTCACCTGTTACAGCATATCCTTCCTCTTACAGAAATAGCCTTCATCAGCACATAACTGAAAAGAGCAAGTTAGGTTCATAGAACAGTACATGGGAAGTGTCTCATATGCTTTTTTCATGTTAAAGATCCTGTGGCTCACATTTTAGATACTGCTGCCTTTAGAATTGTTAACAACCTGGAACTTTTCAATGACACAGAATTGTGTCACTTGAGTTTTAGGTAGCAAGGCTAAGGAACTCAAGAGTAAAACTTCAGATAGAAAGAAACAGTGGTGGAGACACACTAACGCTTTCTGATGAATGTGCAATTTCTGAATGTTTATGCTGTTAATCAGGAAAAAGTATTAGAAAGAAAATGTTGCATCAGGACAATCATTCTGAACTTAAAAACTGATGAGCATATATTAACACTGAAGAATAATATTGAAGAAATTAAGAATATTAATTCTGAAGAAATCCTCTTTATTTTGGGTGTGAATGGAATTGCAGAATGGTAAATTAGTCTAGCATCAAGTTGGGAGGTGCAGGGTAACTGAAGGACAGACTCATAACAGATACAAGATCAGTCTTAGCTTAAAGTCAAGAATGCTACACCAGTTTGATTGGTGTTGCAAGTCAAACTAGTTCTACAGAAAAACCTTATCAATAATGCTTTTTTATATATCTCCCCCTCAACAAGTCTCCTTGAAAAACCAATGTTGCTTTTTCATGCAAATTCTCAAGGCCTCTGAGAAATTTAGGACTACTTAGCTTTGCCAAACCATATTTTGTGCAAGTAAGCTTGTTTACAATGAGTAAAATTAACTTTCCACTGGAATAAGAGACAGAATTACAGTGAAGAAGGCATACAGATTTTATTTTCAAAAACATTGCAGTGATATGTCATGTTTTGGCCCTATTTTTTTTGCTCTCTGGAGCCTTCTGCAACCCCTCCAGCAGGCACAGTGCACTGATAAGCCATGCAGATGTGATTGAGCAATGAAACTGAGAGCCATGGAAAGATATGATGGTTCTTAGTAGTCCTGCTGACCAGCTTGGTCACCATCATTAAGCATCCACAGACTTGTCAGTGGTCCTTGCTTGTGTTAGCTAGATAACTATGTAGCAACAAGAGATCGTCTAATTTTCTGACCCCATGTCTGAGCAGTGCCTCTAACCATTAGTGTGTCAGAATGGGCCATGAATAGACCTTACAGTGTTTGGGAGCAGAGTTGGTGATGCTCTAGAATTAATATAAAATAAAGAGTTAAAGGCTGAGACTCTGAGACAGCACTTTGCTAATTAGTAGTATTGCTGGAGTTCTGTTTAATCTCTTCAACATTCAGGGGAGCAAAATGTACCTGAAGTACCAAGGTATAGTGCAGTGAGCAAACTCATTACCATTGTGCTTTGATATATAGATAGATCAAAGGCTTCTTGCATCTAGAGATGCAAGCTGCCATTGAAGTCTGTATTAAACACCTGCTTGATCATGTGCAACTGATTGTATTACGTGTTTCATGTCTTTGCGGAGTGCATTTAAGGACCAAGCTTGCTCAATGTTTATTGGTATGATGATATGAATAATTGCTATAGTCTTGAAGTGAACCACATTGGGACTTCTTAGCAGCGTCAAAGAAAAAGCTGTATTATAATAACAGAGAATATCTATGGCTTTACATTTTATCTATCTACACAGTAAAATCAAATCTATGCAGTAATATTGCATACATTATTTCCTTAACAGAAATTGAATTGAGTAGTTTCTTGTATGCATTTACCACGTATTTTCCAATTTATTTATCCTGTTTGCGTGAAAAGATGCCCTAGGCATCTTCCAAATTAAAGAAAAGTTAATGAGCATAAAATGTGTCAATAGGTTGTACACCAGTGTGTTACAGCTCAGCAGAAGTAATTGAGCTAAGTTCAATTACAGGTCTTTTAGAAAATAAAGATGGTATTTTATTTGAGACTTCAGCTAGTAACTTACTCAGGCCCATGTTTTAGGAAAGAAACAGAATTAGGTACTCTTACTCCCTAGGCAAGACTGCTAACACCTTACTCCCTTTGGAGAACTGCTGCCTAAATATCACCTCAGCCTTTCAGCAGCTGTAGGGCTGAGCCCCTCGCCTGGCACTGGGCATGCGCCCCTCATTCAGCCAGAGGAAGTTTCTTTCCATGTTGTGTTGACCTCTTTCACTAGGTTTTACCTTTTTCAGCAACAAATACAGCTTGGCATTTCCTGTCTGGCCAGAATTGAGGCAGCCCAGAGCTGTGGCTCATTCAGTGATGCTCCTGACCAGATATAGGCTGCTGAGGGCCATGCATTTTGGTTCAGGCCCAATGTCCTGCAGCATCCATAGGGACTGTGGGCAGGGGGAGGGCAGGGTGGCTGATAGCCCGGGGTGGCACACCTGTGTCCATCCCCAAGTGCCCTCTGAACACTTTAGAGTCATCCCTGGCGCATTTCTGCAACTTTTATAAATGATGCCTTCTCAAGTTAACTACTTTCTTCTTAGGGAAGTAAGAGAGAGCTTCTTTTTCTTTCAGTCTTATGGCTCGGGGACTATAATGTGTGAATACTTACATATTCATACGAGCAAAATGTGAATACCCTGTGCCGTGGCACAAGGCAGGACTCTTAGGCAGCAGGCAGCCCTAATAACATGAAGTTGCAAGCACGTAGTTTGCATCACCAGTGGAAATCCTGTTGCAGAACTGATTTAAGAGGGGGCTGGTAAATGACTCTGAGGTGCTCAGTGGAGTGTGACCATATGCTTGCCCAGTGACAGGAGAAACAGAAAGCTGATGAGCTCTGCTTAGGTTGAATCTGCTGAGCAATAGGCAATAACAAAAAGGAAATCTCAACTCTGTCAGAAAAAGATTCTCTCAAGTAGCTAAGGCTTCTATTTTGTATTTTGTTTTCACATGTAATCCTGTGCAAACCTCCTACTTCAGCAAAAAGCATCACTTATTAGAATCAGTTATGCCTGTAAAAAAACCTCAACCACAGCAGATCTAATTCCCATTAGGTTACCTGTTTTTGATTCTGGAAGAGTGAGACTATGGCGTACGCTCATATAGCGTATGGTGCAGAGCTTTGCTGTAGGTCTTGTCAGCAGACAGGGTTTATTTCTTCCACCATATACCATGTACCTGGGTTGCATGACTTGCACATAGGAGAGCACTTTACCTCCATGTCCCAGAAACCTGGTCCCCCTGGTGAGTCAGTGCAACCAATCTCCGCTCTCAGTGTGAGAAGAGATAACACTGTAGGGGAAGATGCGTGTATGTAAACAGGGGAGGAGATTGATTGGGGAATACGTTCTCTGATCATAGTCTGTTCATGAAACTGGTGTAATATGATCAGCACAGGGTAATTGTATTTTCTGTAGTATTGATAATTTGCAGTTAAAATATTTTCCTAGTGTTTGAAGAAAGAACAGGTAAAATGCCCAGCTGGAAGTGGCGCTACCCAGACAAGGTGATTTTCTTCCTCTTTTTCCTCTGGCCTGACATTCTTCTTTCTGTCTTCATCCAGCATCCTTTCTTCCCCTGCTGCTCTCACAGTTTCTGCCTAACATCTGCTTTCTCACCCTTCCTTCTGCATGCCATCAGGTGCTCTAAGAGACTCCTTATCACCTCCCAGCAAAGAGCGTATCAATGTAATCTCCTACTGCCATTCTAATGATTCCAAGTTCTGTCCCTCTTCTCTGAAGGCCTCCAATACCTGGCCAACATAAAATAGATCAATACATCTACCATCTCCTACTTTCTTCTGTCTCCTGATATTTATTTAATGTGCAGCCTTAATATTAATAACACAGTTAGTTTAGCAACCAATTACAAACCTTATTATTGTACATGTATACAGAAGAAAGGTCTTGAGTAGATTTTCTGGCATAAAGTGAATAGAAGTCTACAGGTTTTCCCCTCACTTCAAGTTTTTCCTTATATTTAAAATATCTTCCTTGGACTGAAGTGTAAAAACAATGCACTTAAATCCCCCAAACCATTTCTCTACTGAACTTTATTCTGTGGGAGAACACACCAGTGACAGATAGTCACACAGTGCTTCTTCAAAACAAAACCTTTCCCTTTCTCCCTAACAAATATTCAGTGACAAATGAAAGATTAAGGAAATTGATACACAAAGATGGAGCCAAACTGAAATGTTGGATAAAAACCATTTTACCATTAGAAGGAAAAATTATCACCTTTAAATTTTTTAGCTGTACCCAGAAGGGATTGCAAGGCTCTTAAAATGCCAGGATTGAGACTTCTGAAGAATAATTAAATTTCACTCACAGACAGTAGCTTTCTATTTAGCATATTTTCCCCATCCATATTACAGCCATTTAACCACCAGTAAGTATGACTTCCTGTATTTACAATAGATTAATATATCAAGGGACATATTCATGTCAATCATGCATTTCTCAAAGCAGTATAAAATGGATTATTTACTAAAAGTACATGCACTTAGGCAATTAATTTGCTGTGAATATTCTATATAAATAAGTTGTAGAGTGGCTATGCATTGACCTTTAAAAGGCTGACTTTAGTCCAGCTCCAGCATCCCTGAAGAAGGCTGAACTAATTGATAGAGAACCTGAATAAACATCATATAAGCAGACATTGTTGTGTGCTACTGTTATGGTCAAAGCCAGACTAAATTTTCAATGTGTGGAAAAGAGAGTTAATATAAAGCAGTTTAAAGCTGATGCTTGAAATGAAAGGAGTAAAGCAGAACAATGAAGTCTGGTCTTACGCACCAGCTTCAGTTTAGCTAGGATCAGTTGTGATTAAAAATTATGGTTTTAATAAGCAATCCTAAATGATTTTGTAACTTCTTTCCATTCCTGGTAGACAGCTGTCTGCTGCCTGACACTTTTACTGGCTGGCCCAGATAAGACCAAGGATTGAGTGAACTCTAGAGGCTGAACTACATCATTATTAGTGATCCCTTTAGTCAAAATTTAGATAAATTTCAGAGTCAGAAGTAAGACAAATTTCAGTTTTCCTATTTAAAAGTGAATCAGAGTGACTGATCTGACACTGGTTATGTCTGGGATGTCTGACAAACCCAACTTTCACCAGAAAACATAAGTATCAATAGCATGAAATATTTCTCTGGAATCCTCTTGGATTCAGTGAGCTCTCAACAAATCCAGGACAGGGTCTGGGGATCCAGCTTGCTGTGACCATCCTGTAAATGAAGTAGACCCAGGACCCTTTTATGGCATTAGGGCAAACTGCTCAAATTATTTACTACCCCATCCTGAAGAGAGTGTAATCATTCTTAACTGCTATCACTGAGCCTTTCAGGAATCATCCTTGCCTTGTACTAGCTGTCACATTTTCCTAGGAATTTTTTGGGGAAGTGCCAGTTAGACAAAGTCAAAAGCACGCCATAGAATCACAGAATCACAGAATGGTAGGGGTTGGAAGGGACGTCTGGAGATCACCTTGTCCAACCCCGCTGCTTGAGCAGGTACATCTAGAGCAGGGGGCACAGGACCGTGTCCAGGCACATTTTGAATGTTTCAAGGGAAGGAGACTCCACAACCTCCCTGGGCAGCCTGTTCCACTGCTCTGTCACCCTCACAGTAAAGAAGTTTTTCCTCATATTCAGGTGGAATTTTCTGTGTTCCAGCTGGTGCCCTTTGCCCCTTGTCCTCTCATTGGGCATCACTGAAAAGAGTCTGGCCCCATCCTCTTGACACCCACCCTTCAGATATTTATAAATATTGACTTATGAGCATTAGTAAGATCCCCCCCAGTCTTCTCTTCTCCAGGCTAAACAAACCCAGGTCTCTCAGCCTTTCCTCATAAGAGAGGTGCTCCAGTCCCCTGATCATCTTTGTGGCTCTCCACTGGACTCGCTCAAGCAGTTCCCTGTCTTTCTTGAAGTGGGGGGCCCAGAACTGAACACAGTACTCCAGGTGTGGCCTCACTAGGGCAGAGTAGAGGGGGAGGATAACCTCCCTCGACCTGCTGGCCACACTCCTTTTAATGCACCCCAGGATACTGTTGGCCTTCCTGGCCACAAGGGCACATTGCTGGCTCATGGTCAACTTGCTGTCCACCAGCACTCCCAGGTCCTTCTCAGCAGAGCCGCTTTCCAGCAGGTCAACCCCCAGCCTGTACTGGTGGGTTGTTCCTCCCCAGATGCAGGACCCTACACTTGCTTTTGTTGAATTTCATGGGGTTCCCCTTGACCCAGCTCTCCAGCCTGTCCAGGTCTCAATGAATGGCAGCACAGCCTTCAGGTGTATCAGCCACTCCTCCCAGCTTGGTATCATCAGCAAACTTGCTGAGGGTACACTCTGTCCCTTCATCCAGGTCATTGATGAAAATGTTGAATAGAACTGGACCCAGTACAGACCCCTGAGGAACACCGCTAGTTACAGGCCTCCAGCCAGACTCTGCCCTGTTGATCACAACCCTCGAGCTCTGTTCTTCAGCCACTTCTCAATCCACCTCACTGTCCTCTCATCTGACCCGCACTTCCTTAGCTTGTCCATGAGGGTGTTATGGGAGACAGTGTCGAACACGTTGCTGAAGTCAAGATAAACAACATCCACTGCTCTCCCTTCATCTACCCAGCCAGTCATGCCATCATAGAAGGCTATCAGGTTGGTCAAGCATGATCTCCCCTTGGTGAATCCATGTTGACTACTTCTGATAACGTTCTTTTCCTCTGCATGCCTAGAGATGACCTCCAGGATGAACTGTTCCATCACCTTTCCAGGGATGGAGGTGAGGCTGACTGGCCTATAGTTTCCCTAAGTCCATGAGTGACTTTAACTGTTTATCAGTACAAACATTTGTGTTCCTGCAGCACTCACTGGCACTGCTTCATTTACTGATACAGACACAGACTGTCTGTGCCTACAGGAAGCATCATGTTGCTACTGCAACCCACAGGTGGATTTTTAGGCAAAGCAGCTTCAGATTAGGCTCCCATGATGAATTCAGTCAGGCCAGGGGCTCGAGGTGTGCTGCCATGCAGCCCGGATCCGGCCAGGTTACAAGCTGACCATGTTTGCAGAGTAGATATTTACTTCTGAGTCACTTATCCTGAGCATCCTTTGCAGACAGTGGAGGTCCTAGGGCATGAGTCACCCAAACCCAAAATACATGAACTGTGCCTTACAGGACCTATTTCTCACCTCTGGCTATAGAGAGTGGGTGACCTACCAGTGCTTCAAGTGGGATGCTATGATTGCCACTCTAGGTCCTGTGCTTTTTGAGCATGAATGAACAGCTGAGATTCAGGAGGGCTTTCAGTTCACAGGAAGTCTGGGAATGTTTCCATTTCACATAGATGTCAGATTTAAACTGGGTTTTGAGAAAATTGAAGTTTTATGTGATCTAGAACACCAGCTTTTTGGACAGAGCTATATTACATCTTTTTTGTAGAGATAATGGCTAATCACAGCACAAGACTCTGGAGGTGAAGTCTTGTTTATATTTCATCAAACAATCTTTGAAACAACCAGTACTCCAGAAATATAAATGATGCAGTGATTTTAATGAGGCTGTGCTCCTTTTTCTTTGTGTCTCTTGCCCTACTGTTCTAATGTTTACATTTTAATCTAGTTTCTCACCCAATGTTGACCTCCTATAAAGGATTTTTGACTGTTTTTTGAAACAGTAGAGCATCGAACACATGCATTTAGCAGCCATTTACATTACAGGTGAATTTGGGCATGTTGCACTGGTTTATTCAGAGCACCAAACAAGCTGTACCAGACATTCAGAAGCGAGGAGTGACACTATATTCACTGTTTTGAATTGTAACTGCGAGCTCAGAAGTCAACCTGAGCCTCCTGTACGAATAATTTACAGCAGCATATTGACACCAAATCCTTTTAAGGTTCATTGCTAATTCTCAAGACCCTCACTGATGGCTGCTGCTAATGCTTTTTCTTGAATTTTCAAGAATTCAGAGAAAAAGATTCTCGACTTTTCTTGGGCTCATGGAGCCAGTCCCAGCATTTGAAAAATGCTTTGTTATAAAGTAGGAGGGCAAGTGAGGCTTGTACAGTGTCAAACAGTCAAACAGGGATCGCAAAATGAACATTTGAGGTTATCTTCTGATTACTTAAAATTACACTTTGAATATTTTTAAAGACTTTGATTTTATGGTCAGTTCAGTAACTGATTTTTATATTGCAATGTTTTAGGTTAGTAGTCTTACACACACACACACACACACACACACACACACACACACACACTGTACTTCTGTGTATTACAGAAGGTCCAAATGACAATAATATAAATTACAACACTTGGAAGAAACTAAACTATTTCATTCTAACATAAAAGCTCTCTTACAAATAGTTACTGATGCCAAAATTTGACTAATTTCTAGGAAAGTTCAAATTCTAATTTTTATTTCCTTATTTTGAGAGTATTGTGTACATATATATATATTTATCTACTACCCCCCACCAAAAAAAAATCCATTCACATTGTATACAATAAGCTATCACATCCTTCAGTGACAGTGACCTGTAAACGTTAAAGCCAGTATTTGGAAATACTTGGAAATTCTTTCTTGCGTAACATGAATAAAACCAGCAGTGGAACTCATTGGTACAGGACACTCTTACGGTCAAGAATTTAAAAACATTCCCAAGGAGATTAGATATTTACTATTAGTAAGAGTAGTATTTACAGTTATGTAACTAGTGCTACAAAAGGAACTGTAAAACTGTTAACATCTCGCTCCTGAGAGATAAACTTTGTCACGAATAAAGGACAACAGGTGAAGGACGGATTATTTACACATTTGTCTCCCAGGGGAATCTTAAATTTTCAGTTCAAACTTCAGTTCAAGCTCTAGTACAGTTGGAGATAGGACACCAAAGATGAATTATGCCACTGTACACATTCATATTGACCTTCAAATTGAATATTGTGTACACCCTAGTCACCTCATCTCAGAAAGGATGCGTTAGAACCGGTGCAGGTTCAGAGAAGGGCAACAAGCACAATCAAATGTGTGGCCTGTTTCTCATACTTGAGCAGGCTAGGGCTCCTCAGTCTGGAAAAGAGATGGCTTAGGGATGTAAAATAGAAGACTGCAGAATTACGAATGGCATGGAGTGGCAGAGAAAGATTAACCTGTCCAATACAAAACACAGGAATAAAAACTAGTAGCAGCTGGGTTCAAACCAAGCAAAAGCAGGTGATTTTCCAGTCAACAGATAGTAGACTCGTGAATACTTGCAAAGGACATTGTAAACACGGGAAGCTTGTGTGGATTTAAAGAATTACTGGAAAAGTATTTTGATAAAAGATCCACTGCGATTTACCAAAGAGACATGCCATGTCAAGCTTAGGAAATACCCTGCATGAAAATAGTTTGAGCCTATGAGAATATTAGGAAAGCAATGTTATATGATTTACTTGTTTTTATTCCCTAGCTATGTCGTTTGGCTAAATGGATTCTTGCTCTAAACCAGTAGAGGAATCCTTATATTCTTGTTCTGGGTCTGATCCCAAAGGACAATTGTTACCTTTTTCTGTATGAACTTGTGGGATCAAAACAACAAATGATATATGCATTTATTTTTTTTTCTACTTAAAAAAAAAAATGACATAAGCAGATTAAAATAAACCCCTTAGTAATACTTCTGGTTTCTTGAAGTAGTCCCTACTATTTCCCAACCTGACACACAGCAGGTGTGGACTGGTTGGGACCCTAGTTATATTTACTGAGAATCTTGTACAGAAAAATATTTTATTCTGTTACAGAGAATTAAAGAGGTCAAACCAAGAGTTATAGCAGCACCTCAAAGTAAGCAGATTCTTTCTGAAATCTGACACTGAATACTTTATATAACTCCATAAAATACTGGAGAAATGATCTTTTCAAAATACAGCAGTGTGTCTGTAGTTGTTAAAAGAAACATAAGTCAAGTAAGACTGAATTTTTTGCTTTGGCACAGAATTATCAGCTCTCCTATCTATGGCTGATGAACACTTAAATAAAGAAACATATAATGGACCATGCAAAAAAAAAAAAAAAAAAAAAAAAAGGAAGAGAAAGGGGAAGGCTATAACTGGTGCAGGCAATTCACTTCCAAATATCTGTAGATAATAAGCTTATGGAACTCTTTTAGATTATTCTAGTGTATATTTCTGAATCCTTAGAAGCCATCTGAACAGACTGCTTAAGTGTCACTAATACCATTAGGGTTTTAATAGTTATTAATTTGGCCATTTTAACTTCCAAGTAGAGAGATGCGGTTTTACTTACCAATTTTATTCTTAAAATGTTTCAAGAGGTTGCTGGTGCTAGCATATTTGAGTTTTACGTGTGCCTCAGCATTTCTGCAGGTTAATAATGTCCTGAAGGCTACAGGATTTCCTTTTGGTTTCCAAAATTACATATGCATTATTGCAAATGAGTTCTGCCACAAAGGAATTCATAATGAAAACATCAGAGGGAATTAAAGTGCTTCTTATAATACTTGAGCTTGCTCCATTAATCTGAGGGCAAAATGAATTGAGTCATTATGTTCCCAGATGGTATTAGGGACGAAATGGGCAGCCCTGTCCCAGCTTGATTTTTTTTTTTTCACTGTAAGTATTTTTTGCTGGGGGAGTGGGTCAAGTCCAGGGGCAGCAAATCCATAGTGGGTAATTGAAGTCCCTGAGTAATGTTTTAATTCAAGTTTTAATCTTTATGCACAGAGACAGCAGGTCATTGTTAACTAGCAAGAGAAGCAGAAAGATTAAGAATGTACACAGTGCATTACCTTGAGAAGAGAGTGAAGGAGCGTAAGTATCTTTTACTGTAGAATCATTTGGCTTTAAAGAGCTGTCTTCTCATATGTATATGCATGACTTCATTGCAAATTCGTTGATGTCTGAAAGGTGTCTGAAAACCACCAGACAGCATAATATTTATAATAACAGTGTTATGTTAATTGTGATTGTCAAGGATATGAACAAAACAGTATCTTTAACTAAACCAGCTGATCCACCTGGAAAAAACAGACAAGATTTCAGACCTGAAATAGGAGCAACAAACTTGGAGCTAGTATTTATTATAGCAGTTAAAAAGTGCAGTTCTGCCACTGCACTGTACATGTTTTATAGGGAGATTTGAGTACATTTTTCTTTATTTGCAATGAAGAAACATCTAGATGTCCTAGGTGTATCTTTCTGCAAAAGAAAGTTCTCAATTAGACTCTCCAAATAACATATTTGATTTTAAGCAGACTGCTCTCATACTTAAAACATCTCTTACATATTCATGATGACTGGGGTGTATTTACATTGGATATTGTAAGCAGATACAATTCTGCCCTTGCTGTCCTCCAGGTGGATGTGAATTCACTTTATCCCTGCTACTAGATGGAAGATCTGTTAGATGACACTGAATCTGGATATATACCACACTGGAAAGCTGGATTTGTTTGTCTGTAGTGTGGATGCACAACATTATCTCAGCCTGGAACTCAGTGTGGAGCTCAATGAGCTTCTGTGTGACCACAATAAACCATAAATATGTATCCAAATTATTTCCTTGCATGTGAAAATGACAGTTCTGAGAAGTGTTGGAATCAGGCTGGTGGAAGTCTATGTGCACTGCACAGCAAAGCTAAATCCATGCTTGTGTTCAACAACAGGGCTCTGCTTGTGCTGCTGAGCTAGGAATTGTGTGGTCTTTCAAAGTGGGAACCAGTAGAGGATAGGTGAGGTTGTAGCTTCTTTTCCTGCCCTGAAATTTCTAGCTTATTTTTGTAGAAAACAGTTTCCTCAAAAATGGCATAGGCAGAGCCACAGTTAAAGCTGTCAAGCATATCTTTCATATAAAAGCATTTTTTTTATTTTACTGGGAATATCCCATTTGTTAGTCAGCATGTTCCTTGGAAATGGCTTGGTTTTGAAAGACTTCTCCAGAAACAAAGAGAGAAACCTTTCTGGTCTGTAATTTCAGAGGCTAGAGCATCCACAGCCACAAAGCAACATGCCAGCTGTCTTATCAGGGATGCCAGACCTTGCAGGTCCCAAAGCAGGGAGGTCCAGTTCCAGCAGAAATCCACTTTTTACGAGTTTTTTTGGCTCTCATTGTTTCTGTGTGGGCATCCTCAGATCTGAAGAAATGATCCATTTCATTTTGAAATGAAGGGTTGGTTCTTCTCCATGAAAAAACCTTTTATAGATTTTTCCTATCTGCAGTATTTCTTAATTAAAATTTAATTTCATTGAAGTTAAATTTTGTTTTTAATCAGTCATTATATATCACTTTTCAAAGAGTTCTAATTTTCTGAAAACCTGAAATTGTTATGCCAGGTGTGTTTATGGATTCTAGTTACTGACACAGTGAATATAAAATCTTCAAAAAAGGTAAGGTAGCTCATCACTCATGGCAATAAATTAAAAATATGATATTTAAAGGAAGAAATAAAATTATCTACTCTTTTAAATAATGTTCTGATTGAAAGACTTTCAATTTTTTAATATAACTATGAGATTAGACAATTTACCATGTTTAATGCTGAGATTCTCTTCAAATCACAAATTCCAGCAATTTGGACTTTAAGGAAAACAATAAATATCATGATAAACACTGCCAGCAAAAATCATAACAGCTGATTTTAAAAATCAGTCATTTTTATAGAGGCAATACTTTTTTTCAATATAACTGTTCAATAGAAAGAGCTTTGGAGAGGGGAATCTAACTTCATGGGAAGTTTTGTAATTTCAAATAAGGAAGCAGAAAAAAGAGACTTTGGAAATGTTCTTCACAATGAAATGTTAGAAACAGGTTTAGACCATTTTTTTTCTTAGCAGTTTATGTAGATCTTTAATTTTTTTTGCATTATAATGCATACATTTTTTGAAGCTAATGATTTAAAAGAGAAAATGCTCTAGTATCAAATTGTAAAGCATATACCCCCTCTCAGTGTAGTCTTAAATTTCTTTTTAATCATAAAAGCAGGCATGTAGCCACAGAAACCAAGTGATACTGCTGCTGCAGCATTTTGACAGAAAGAATAATTCCATCTAAAAATATTAATATTTTTAAATCTGAATACAAGAAAGAAGTGTAAATACAAGCCTTTTTTTTTTTTTAGCCAATGAATTACAAGAAAGCTTTGTGTGTACAACTTACTTCCTCCCTGTAACAAAATTGGGATCACGTTCATCTTTGCTTTCTAGCAGATGCCCAGGATGGAGGATAAAGTTAGTCATGAAAGAGATCTTGAAAAGCCTGGCACGTACACCCCCTGGGCTCTGCTGCTTTCCTCTTCAGCAGGGCAAGATCCTGGGCAGTGAGACAGTTGAAAAGCTGTGGGTCTGCCTTCCTAGCCTGCGTGGCCCATAATATCTGGGACAAATAACATCCCCAAAGGGTGGGATTGCAGCAGTGTGTGAACATGGCAAACCCTGCCAATGTGAACATGGCAAACCCTGCCAATGTGGAGGTGCACTTTGCCACTCCTCTGAGCTGATGCACGTCCAAAAGAGCACTTTTATGGGTGAGATGTAAATAAGACATCTGAGCTCCTGCAATGCACAGTACCTCCTTGAGAAAGGAACTCTGAACTTCCTGACAGTCTTGTGTGGTGATGATTCAGGAAACTAAGAAAATTTTGGACTTTATTTGGGAAAATTTTTTCTTACTGACTAGTTCAAGATAAAGGGTAACTCAGAACACAAATGTAATCAAGACAACCTTGAGAGTAAAGCAAGCAAAACTTAGTCTTCTCCTTTCAGATCTCTTTGTGCTTTGTACTTGTTACTTTCAGTATTAACACAATTTACTTCTAAGTGACACAGGATGCTGATGAGAAGGATGAGCTACCCTGTGACATTTTTAGCATAGTCACATAATAAATGAAAAGAGAAAGGCTAGAAGGAAATTATTTTTCTGTTTTAAAAAAAAACACTGGTATGCCAGAAGTAGTTATAAATGGGATTGGGTTTGGATCAGAGACCAAAATCAGAGTGACTAGATCATCCTCATCAGTTTGTAGTTTGGGTCTTCATAAGGGAAAGTAGGACAGGTTCTTACCATTGCCACCAATATATATCCCCATCTTAGATACTGCATCTCACTTTGTATTTTTATCCAGGTCCACAACCTCTTCTCTTTCCTAATCTTCTTTGCCTCCTGTTTTCTTCTTGCTTTCTTCTCCTGCTGGTTTTGTTTCCATCTGTTCATTTATCTTTCTCTGCCTTTCCCTTTCTTCCTCTGTTATTTTTCTTTCCACTCTTACTGTACCTCCTTTCTTTTTTCTTTTTGCTCTGACTGTCCACCAAAATCCCCAAATCAACTTCTGCTGCTGCTACTTGGTTGCTCCTCCTTGCAGCCACTGGCACTGGTTCTGCAGAGTTTGCTGCATTTCATGTCTCCACAGTCAAGGCAAGCAGAAAACAAGGCTTTGAAAAATCCCATAGCAGTAAAACAGTGTGATCCTAGGGGTTGCATGTGGATTGTTTGCTATAAAATCAATGCTGGAGAGCGATAGAAGCAATTCATGCCTTCTACTAGCCAGACCTTGGCTTCCTCCCTAGATGGGAGAAGGACAGGGGAGCTGGCTCAGACCTGCAGTATACTTCCAGCCTAGGTATCACGTTATCATTTTTACTGACTGTATAGGGAGACAAACACTGTGTCATCCAAAGCATTAGTTGATCTCAGACATCAGAGGTGATATCTAGGTCCATCTGAGACACCAGAAGGAATGGAATGAACACAGCCCTGGGACTGGGACGGGGCACCAGCAGTACTTCTGAGTTTCTCCAGGATTTTCTTACAAAGCTGTGACATTCCCAAACACTTAACTGAGGGTGTATGGGAGGTGAATGAGGAAAGTAGCCTTCTAGTGTAAAATAATTCACTATGATTCTTATTTGCATCTGTTGGTTAAAACCAGTGAACAGAGTGTTCAGTCTAGGATTTCAGAATTCAGGAGGAATCCTTTTTCTTCCCTCCACAGGGGAAGGTATTTAACTGCCTTATGAAGTACTGAGAAGATTTTCTGGAAGACTGATGCCATGGATTGTCAGGCACTTTCAGCTGCCTTTGAATTCCCGCAGAAGTGAGCTTTACCTGCAGTGCTCAGGAAGGTGCAGACAGGATAGATGAGAACATGCCATGTGCTCTTTCACTGCTTGCTTTCAGTTGCTCATGGCTCTTGTTCCTTCCCCTCCATCATTCCTATGCCTCTAACAAGTCTGTGCCATTTCATTTGCTCTTTTTAACTGAAAATGCCTTATTAAACATACTTTTTTTTTCCCCCATTAATTTCATACACTTTTCAGTCATACACGAAAGCCTCAGTTTGGGACTGTTGCTTTTCACCTGTTATCTCTTTATGTCAGTCATACACAAACTTTGAAGATGCAGTTACAAATCTGTGGCCAAGCACCTGGATAGCTGTCAAGAACAGAACAGGTCATGTCTGCCAACTTGGGCATTGCCAGCTGTACTGCTGAACATCCACAAAACCCAACTCAAGCCAAACAAATCCAACTTCCCCGGGGAATTCACTTCCTCTTTTGAGTTCTCTAGTGCTTGGACAAGGAAAGAATCAAAACTTCTGTTTAAATTCTCAGAGGAAAAATAAAAATATTCTGGGCCACACTTAGAGTGAACAGTTACTCCACACCATAGTCATTGAACCATTGGGAGGTCTGAAAGTGTAGCTGAGATCTAGAAGTGGAGCTGATAAGCGGCAATGACAAGGTAGCCAGCTGCAATAAAAAAGAAGGAATTGAGGCTTAATCTTACTCTAATTCTCTTGTATTGAGGTGAAAATTTTAGGAGGTTTTCAAATTTTTTTTCAAAAATTGCAAAAGAAATAATAGTTATCCTGAAACAACCCTGGAAAAATAAAATGAATCTTGGTTATTTTCCCTTTAGGCTAGTGCCATTGTTGCTGAGCTGTCCATTGGAGCCAGAGTACGTAACATCTCAGTCATCAGCAATCTGGCAGGTATTTTGTCCCTTATATTGATCCAACAACTATATGCCAGGCTGTTTGCACCATCTGTCACACCAGAGTCAGCAGGGGGGACAAAAGGTGGACAGCTGGTACTATCAGTCTGCAATACCGTTTTAAGGGAGAAATACCAAAACCTGTGTCAAAAGGCATAGAAAACAAAGAGCCTTGGTGCTGAAAACCCTAAAGCAAAAATGTTTCAGATGCAGCAGCTCATCTTTCCCATCACCCTCTCTATGGTTATTAGAAACACACTTCTAAGAATGAAAAAGGTCACAGGGTGCCTAAACTGAACATAATCAGTCTTCATTATGCATACTTTCAGTTTTCCAAGGAAAGCAAAGTTGCCTAAAATGACTGGTGATAAAAAGCCAATCTGCAATGAATCCCTCAGCTGCAGAGAACTGGAATAAAACTGCAGCAGAGAGAATTTCTGGATTGATTTTTGCCACAGAATCATAGTTACCAGGGAAGCATTCATCAAATGCTGGCCGGAAGCTGACCTCCATTACTCTGCTCCTCCTTGCAGGTTTGTCTTTGGTAAAAAGCTATTTCACAGTCTTATGAATATGTTGGAAAGAGAGTAATGCATAACCCAAAGCAGGATGCTTGGAGAGATTTTTCATATGTCCAAAGGCAAGTCAACCAATATTCAACTACATAGTGCATCAGCCAGGCTATCAGGCAGTGTTTCAACCAGTCAAATCTGTAAATCAACCAAAAGAGATGTTAGGAAATGCATAGAACTATACATTAAAGGTTTTGGTAAAGAGCATACTGCAGCAAATGTGATTCAGGAGTTACTGCACCATTTTGAAATTTACAGCCAGTCTATACCTTCTGGAATAAAAGTGGTGCCAACATAACATATGCAGCTGAGGATTGTGCTTATATTCCTGTACTTGTTTTGCAAAGTGTTGCAATTTGGTTTTGACAGACTTGAATGATAACTGCAGCACTGAAAATAGAATCATGGCTCATGAGAAGATAGTCACTTTGCATATTTCACTGAGGCCAGTGTAATGCAGAGTGAAGACCAGAAAGAAAACAACTTGTTAAAGATCAGCTGAAGCAAAATGGACTGCTTCTGGAGTTTAAAGATGAAAGCTTTGCTATTATACATAGGAATACTGAAAGCCAGGGATTTCTGCTCTGTGGAAAATGTTGAAATTTCAAATTTTATTCCACATTATAAGAAAAGCAAAATTGACCAAAGCATATTTTTAAATAGTAATTTGGCTAAAAACCTGATTTTGGAGTTTTTTCCAGTCTAATGACTTTATGTGTAATTACATGATTGATCATCATTAGAAGAATGATATGACTAGAATATGAAATATTTTTAATGACAATCTGTAAAAATAGCATTAAGGTATTCTGTTGAAAATACAACCTTCTTTCCAGAAAAATCAATGCATTCCAAAGGAAGCTGTGATTTTGATCAAAATAGTATTTTCTGATAAAGGAACAACTACTGAAGTAGTTTCACCCAGCTGTGAGAATAATCCATAAAATTTCCAAAGTCACACATAACATGAGAGACAGGGATTTTATATTATATAATTGACATTCAGAGTGACACAGTGCCTCCCTACAGGTTCTAAAATGTTTGCAAACTTCTTCTAAAACCTTCACAAAATAGCAGTGACAAAGTAAGTGAGGATACCATAACGAAATTTAGCCTCAACTGTCATAACTAAGGTAGGGAAAAATGCAATTCAGATTTTTTATTGCTATTGCCTATAGCAATATTGGAATAATAGAAGTTGAGCTGTGATTAATCAGATATCTGACCTGTCTGTTATCTCTCTACAGTAGCCATGGCCAGAGTGAGATTCAGCTCAAGCCTTCTTTTGCCTAAGTTAAAGGACAATAGACAGCAGTCTTCTGAAAATATTCTCATTACGGTCAGCCTTCTGTCAAAACTACTTAATGAAAACTTCTCTCAGAAGAAGTTCTCATATCATATAGAGATATTACCCAAATCTAAATAATTGTTAAAAATAAGAAAGAGAGAGAATAAGATCCTGTGAAGTGGATACTGTGATACTGGCAAGTATCCTCAATCTTCACATATCTCCTCATTAAACAGGACGTGCTAAATAGTGCATGGTTGAGTCTGTATTAATTTTCTTTGTTAAAGAAACAAAAGAAAGAAAGAATAAAAACTACTGCAATCCTCTTCTGTTTCAAGTTGAACAACTTCATCATCCCTATTCTAGACATTACTGGTTTTGAGTGACTCCTCATTACTCTCACCTTCAGTGATGTCTGCAGTCTTATGGAGATGCTTTAGGTCTGCTAACCACATCAGAAGCAAGTGATGAGACTGGGGCCTGTGTGGCCATATCCTGTAAAACAACATCAGTGCTGTACGTAATTTCATTAGTTGTGGATTTAATTCTCAGGTTAAATGCATATACTAGCCTTGACCTTCTCTTTCAGGTTTGGCCTTGGAAAAAAGCAGTTACGGCATTCAGGAATTTAACTGTGAAGCAAGAAGTGGACACTTAAGACTATTTCCACTGTTTGCAACAAGATCTTTCAGAGTATCTGTGAACTTGGAAAAATCTGGGATCTGAAGTCAAAGCACATCTTCTCTTCTGCCTATCTTTCTACTCACCAGAGGATCAATTCCATCTTATCAAGTGCTGCTGTTGTTGAATGAGCTATTGTCCCTCAACAAAATTTGAGATTTCTCTTTGAGTTTTAAGGGGTAAGGATCTGCCTCCTACATGATCCTGGGTTGGAAATGAATAAGTTTCCTGTGAGACGAAGTTCATTTCATGTTGTTGCAGGAACCTGAAGCAGATTTCTTCTGGGACAGTCTTTGGAAAGCAGCACTTCCAGTTCTGCTTTTCCTCTTGCCTTTGGGCATTGTTGCAGTAAGACTGATGTATCATAAATGAGGATGTTGTGCAAAAGAGTAGATAAATTTATCTCAAATTTGGTGTGTTAGATTACAGTGGAAATATTATTACCAATTATTATTATTACACTCTCATGAGTGTACTTTGCCTAATAATCTTATTTGATATTATATCAACATTCAGATTAATCCATCATCTGAAGTAATACCTGCTTTCTTCAGTCTGAGTCTCAGAATAGATGAACATTTTTTATCATTGTCAATAAAAAAATACTTATGTCACCCTTGATATTGAAATGAAACTCAGTTACCTTGACCTTGATATCCAAATGAACTAATACAAAGATTACACATATTCCAGTCTCTTAAAATTACCAGACGTGATCTACTGTTTTATATGATAGATGAGTTATTAAAAGAAGTCATGTGGAGAACTGAGAAAACTTTTAGTTAAATTAAATAGAGGGTTTCATTAATAATTTATTTAATATAGGAAGAAAATCGTAACTAAGAATTGTCAGGAAATGGAGAAAAGCTTAGGTCAAACTCTTCACAAATTTTCATTCTTCCCAGCAGAAATGAATGTGAAACTTAGCAAGTGCATAGTCTGTAGTTTCAGGGGAGAATTTAGATTATAATTTTAAAAGGAGACATTACTACAGCCTAGAAAGCTGAATTTATTAAATTAAAAAGAAGTAGAAGAATTATTCAGTGTGCTAGAGAATCTGGTAGAAGAATACTGCTTGCGGGTGCATTTGGTGAGTGCCAAAAGTGATGTGCATAGCACAGGGTCTGTAAGATCAGGTTCTGCTCTGAGATGTTACCAGTCATGAAGGTGCAACAGCCTGGGCTATAGTCATGCTCCTTACGGTACTGTGTGAGCACAGCACTCCATGGCTGGGATACCTTACATGGTATGAAAGCCTATTTCCTCAGATTTGCACAAGCAGCCCCATGCAAAAATCTGTGTTCAGCAGGATCAAAAGTGGTTTTCTTTGCTTGTGGAAAAATCCTACTAAAGACAAAGAGGCCTGGTGTTTTCATAGGAGAGAGCAGCTGTTGATTAGAAGAGACCTAAAATATTTTTCAGAAATTGCTTGATGAGAAGCATGCATCAGTATTTTTCTTCCTGTGTTCATTTGCCTTTTTGTAGAATGTAGAGATGCTATTTATTTTGTCAAAAGAAAGAAAATGTCAAACCTTTGAGCTCTTGGCCTTTCAGCAGGTGAGCTCACCAGTGTATAGAGGAGGTCAGTGAGCTGAACTTTGGCAAGGATATTAATATTTTATAATGCTTTGAATCAGCATAATTTACCTCATCAGTTAGGTCATGTCACAGTCCTGTGCCTTTTAAGCCCTGAAATATCACTGGCAGTTACAAGCCCTGCTCTCATTGAAGGCAGGAGAGCTCTGAAGGTAATTTCAGCTGAAAGCAACCTCAGATCCCTGGATGCTTTAAAATGAAAACAGAACTAATTTTTAACCCTTTTTGCTGAACAAAGAAGGAATACAAGTAGATAAGTGGGATGTGTTATTAATAAATAAAAATAATTGAAAGATCTCTCTGAACCAAGGAGGAAAATTGGCCAGAGCTATCCCTATATGTTCTTGGCATGGAGGCTTTCTATAGTGGATCTTGGACTATGGCAAGGGTTTCCAGGCTTCCTGATATCAGGAAATACTAACTGGCAGCAAAGCATTTAGAAGTAGCAAAGGACTCCACAAGGAGTAAGTTAGTTTACCTTTGCAAAACTGAAATCCTAATGATACCATTTGCAACAACAGAACAGCAAGTGCCACTTACCAGTGACTAGTTATTTATTTCAAAGTACTTTTGATCTATTTCAAGACTAAGCGTGAGGAACAAGAGGCAAAGCTCTTAAAGACATGCTCACTTAACTTCAGCATGTGGTATCTGCCCTATTGACTTATGCTTAGTCAGATTCCTTATTGTGCTTGTTTCCCAGTCTTATTTGCCACGTGTCCCTCATTTAAGGTTCCTTGAAGAATCCCATCAGTGCTCTTGGGTAACCCCTTCTGAGAGCTGTGGAGGCAACATCTGCTTCATTGCTAGAGTTAGCGTATATCTGGCTGTGGTGGGGCAGTAGTGGGTGGGAGGCAGGACAGCCAGCTTTCTAGCTTCCTGCAGCATTCTGCAGTAACCCTGGATGGGTCTGGGATGTGTTGCAGGGTAGGCTCTCACCTCTCCTTTCCCAAGATAAACCTTATGATTCCCTTCTGTCTTCCCAAATTTGGGAAATGCTGATCGATGTGCTTGCCCAAAAGCATGAGTAGGAATTACCTCTAGCAGCTTATGTGAGCAGTCTTACCTGCCAAGGCACCTCAGTTAAGACCTGGTTTAACCCTGCTGTGTCAGTCTTCCTTCAGTGTACCCACTCACTGGTGCAATGCTTATTGATAATGTGGGGATGTAGAGAAGCAGATCAAATATATTTTCCCCTGTGCCTTATGCTATGGTTTAAGCATATGTTTTCAGCAGTGATATGATAGCACCCACTGAGCCACCTTGCCTTATATGTTATACCAGTCTGTAAATCTCAAAATAATTTTTCCTTCAAGACTTCCCATTTTACAGCCATAAATGTGCCTGCACACTGTAGGCACCTGTTGGAATACCATCAGTTATGGTAGCAGTAGCAAAACACTGAGGATGTAAGAACATGCTGCTCAGACTTTTTCAGTACTAAATTCACACATATTGCCCCACCTATTTAGAAATCATAACTTCTGTTGCATGAAAGTTCATATTCGTGGGCCATTAGCTTTGTTTGTCACTTAGGGTAATTAGTGAACTTGGTTACTCATTATTCCCTCCCTTCTTCAAATGGCTTAGACAAATAGAGATTTTTCTTTTCTCAGTAGTTTGCATTAAAGCGCCTAGCAGTGCTCCGCTTTCTTTTCTGAAGTAACAGAATAATTTGGATGTGAATGTAAATACTCAAATTTCATACTCACATTGTCAGGTACTTGCTGTCAGAATTCCACAATACACAGACTAGGACACAATGAAGAGGCAGAATTGGTAAGTCACCTTCTCCTTAAAAAGCTGTGCTGTTTTTTCCCCTGAGATTTTGGGCGCAACTTTTGTCCTGTTCACATTGATACAAGAAATGAGATCTCTTGAGATAGTTTTTTGGCTTCTAAAGTCAATGATTATAAGTGAATTCATAGTTATCTCCCTTTTCTAGTCTGCTAGTAGGACTGGAAAGGGGAAGAAGTTTGATTACATGCTGTTCTGTTTTTTCTGTGCTCAGAATGTCCTACTATTACAGTGGGCAAGTCGGCACAGGAGAGTACGTTCTCAACAAAGCAGGAGTTAACATCAAAGCCTGAAGTAATGCAGCTTGTTTCAGGCAAACTCAGTAAACATTTATATTGTGCCAGTTCTTCAGTCAGGAATAATTTTTAAAATCTGACAATGGCTAAATTAGACAGTTTTCCATTACTGCCTGGAAAAGTAAAAGTGTAATTGCCACTTGTGTCTGGTAAAATGGATTCTGCATTGTGATATTTAACACATACTGAATGAGCAAGCTAAAATCAATAAAAAGTAGACTGAAACTTTTTGTTTTCCCTCCCTTTTCTTACTGTTGCCTAGGAGCACTAGGTAATTGATGCAAGTATTTATTTTAGAGGTTTGGATACCACACTCTTCTTGCATAATATTTCTCTATAAAACCTGTATATTCCAGTCAGAGTTCATAACAAATGTATTGAATGAAGTGCAGCAGGTTTACTATAGGTAGTAAGTAAGGGGCGGAGGGCTGTACCTTTTCAGAGGTAGAAGCTGGATGCCACTTTTTAGGACTTCCATAGGCCAACATGAAAATATAATTCTGGAATATCAGGACCATAGCAACCTCCTCCCAGGGGGGCATGTTGTTGTCTTGTGGGCTCAGACAACAGAGTTTTGGGTAGCTGTTGGATAATTTGGCTTGTGCATTGTTGGTAAGGGGGTTCCCCCTCACCTGGGGTCCCAGACTTGTAGGTGGTAGAAATGGTGGTAAACAAGAGAGAATTGTTCCATGGGCTAGCTCTACCCTGCAGGCCATTGGCTGGACATCTCTGAGTAAGCCAGTCACTGGGTGTTGGTGTACAAAGAGGATATTCAAGATTAGTCTTGAAACTTCTCTTACTCTACTGGCAATTTATTAATAAATACATTTGAGCCTGACAACAATTATTACAGGCATGAGCTCATTCAGATTCCCTTTGAAAATGCATTATCACTAGTCTTGTTTTTAACAACTTCTGAAAAGATGTGGTGAAAGGAAGGCCAAGTAAAATCCCCATAAAACCCTCCTTCTCAAATTAATATTTTGGGCAGTTTTCACACACTGGTGTCATTGATACCCCAGGGTTTCTCTTTGCTCAAACATGGAATATCTATGGTGACATCGTGTATGTATATATTAAAGCTGAAAGAATAATCTGAAGGGAATAATTTATTTGACGTATTGATCTGCCCTCTCACCTTTTTATCTGCCTTGTCCATTTAGACAGAAAGGTCTTTGGTCACATCCTGACCCCAGTAAAATCAATAGTAAAATGCTGATAGACTTCACCAAAGCCTGGATCTTACCCTGGGGATTTTCACTTAGCAGCTCTATAGAGTCTTGATATTTACAAAGCAAAATGGACCAATTATTTAAACAAGGATACAAGGAATGAACAAATAGTTTTGTAAGCACTAAAGATGCTTGGTCTGGGCCCTGGGTCAATCCTGCAGTGTCTAATAAGAGCTGAGTGCACATCTCAGGCTTTCCCTCAAGCTTCTTTTTGATAGACTGTTTTTATGAGGCTATTGGGAAGATAATATCTGAGAGACCTCTGTCCCTTAGTCAAATCTGGTTTTAGTTAACCAATGGGAATGAAAATTACTGAATGGGAGGAAAGGGAGAAGACACAGACACAGACTGATTGCATAAGCCACATATTCTGGGAAAACAGTTTAAAATTACTCTTTTCAGAAAAATTTGAATTGGTTGCCCTTTATTTCTATTTTATTTTAGAGCGTTTTAGCATTATTCTCAAAAGGATATTTTAATAGTCCCTTCATTTTCACTAGCTGCAGTTTTCTAACTGAAAATCATGAAATCTAATAACCATGTGTTTCTTCACTCTTAGGGTTCCTTTAAAATAAATTAGTGTGGAAGTTTGTGAGGAGGAGTGAGGGAGAAAAATGCCTCCCCCCAATTGCTCTTTCTTGTTCTCTAGATGCACCAGACCATAGAACAGAGAGATCATAGCTGTTTTACATAGATATCCGTATGGCTAAGCATGGATCTTGCTATTGTTTAGCAAAAGGCTTGCTAAGTGTGCAGAAAAATATGACTTTTTTAGATTTTAGGAGACAATATTTCAGAGAACTACAACTAGAATAAATGAAGTATGTATTCAGTGCCTTTCCGAAGAATCCTAAAATGAAACAGGAAAAAGAAGGAGCAAATTAAAAGTTCTTTGAAAAAGAACAGCCATAACGTGCACAGATAATGAAGAATCAGAATGAATTGCTTGAAGATCTCAGGTTTAAAGACCTGTAGAGATGGAGAAAGCAACTAACAGAAGATAACCACTTCTATCTATTATCCAAATTGCACCCATTTTGTTCAAGAATGACTAAACTGTTAAGTTTCTTGTAACTCTGTAATACGTCTTCAACAAAAATGAACTTTGCAAAATTTGAACACTGATTGCTTGTGTAGGTTTTGTGCAGCCTCAGTTCCTGACAAAGACAGTGTATTCAGCAGGATAAGGTACTGGGAAATTGGAAAAAACTGCCACGCATCTTGGAATGTCCAGGAAATTTCTGTACTATTGATATTAATAATATTCTGAAAAGTGTTATGCTCCCTGGGTATGAGTTTGTATTTTACAGCATGACAGCAAAAACATGGATGTAATTTCAAACTGTTTTACACAGTGACATGGTATTGAAGAGCTCTGAGGTATTGATCAGAACATGCAGGAGAATAAATGACAGACTCAGGAATGGATTTAAGTGATGGACTTCAGCTTTACAGCCTTAACAAAGCAGCTGGGCAATAAATGTCTAAATCACACTTACATAGTTGGCAGTTGGAAGACAGGGCATGGTTATAAGACTCCAGCCATAAAATCAGTGATTTGTGATGGAACTCCCTCTTCAGCCCATACAAGGACGTAGTGTTGTGGTTTAACCCCAGCCAGCAGCTAAGCCCCACACAGCCACTCGCTCACTCCCCGCCCGGTGGGATGGGGGAGAGAATCAGAAGTGTAAAAGTGAGAAAACTCGTGGGTTGAGATAAAGACAGTTTAATAGGTAAAGCAAAAGCTGTGCATGCAAGCAAAGCAAAACAAGGAATTCATTCACTACTTCCCATTGGCAGGCAGGTGTTCAGCGATCTCCAGGAAAGCAGGGCTCCATCACGCGTACCAGTGACTTGGGAAGACAAATGCCATCATCTGAACATCCTCCCCCTTCTTCTTCCCCCAGCTTTATACACTGAGCATGACATCATATAGTGTGGGATATCCCTTTGGTCAGTTGGGGTCAGCTGTCCCAGCCGTGTCCCCTCCCGACTTCTTGTGCACCCCCAGCCTACTCGCTGGTGGGATGGGGGGAGAAGCAGAAAAGGCCTTGACTCTGTGTAAGCACTGCTCAGCAGTAACTAAAATATCCTTCTATTATCATCACTATTTTCAGTACAAATCCAAAACACAGCTCCATACTAGCTACTTGAAGAAAACTAACTCTATCCCAGCCAAAACCAGCACACATAACCTTTTTCCCATGTGAGCTGGTGAAGAGGTTGTCAAGAGAGTATTCTCCTAAAGTCTCACCTTTCTCTGCTGCTAGATGGGTCTGGATTCAATCAGCCTAACTGTAGATATCTCACTGAGTTGCCCAAGTTGGAGGAAAATGTAAGAAATCAAATATGGAATGGAAATACCCTCAGGAGCTTCCTGTTCTCAGCTGAGAGAGCTATATAGGAGTTTTCAGCAACTGGTAGCGTAAGCTAGGCACTTCAATTAAATGTCTATAATTAGACTGGCTGAATCTAGCTATGGTCTACCAGCCAAGTCTATCTTGTTTACCCCTGAGAAAAGAATAAGAGCTTCCAGATAAATTTGGCTTACCATTCTGAATATGGAAATTTCATATCTCACTGTGCTTATATTATAGGGAGGGGGAAAAGAAATGAAAGTCAGAGGGTGACAGAAATAACTTTTAAATCCCCAAAGATCCTCAAAGCACCTTCTACTGCTAAGAACTGAAAGTGTCTAAGGGTAAAGACTAGAATTTAGCTTGTCTCAGACCTAATCTGCTCCACCCAATGAACCAACCTGGTTTTTGGTGAAGGGATGAAACAGAAGAGTGTAGCACATGTCATATTCTCTGCTCCCATCCCCGCTCCCATTGATGAGGATAAGAGCATTGAGGATAGGAGGCAAGTGAATACAGATAGGTATATCATAATTTTAAGCAAGTGGAAAGGTGTATGAATACTTTTTGACAATCTGCTTCCATTTATCATATATTTGTGCTGTATAGCCTCTTAAGTTCTTTCCGCTATGCATCATTGTGCAACCCTTCCCATGTTTTTAAATCCAACAGGCAATTACTCACAGAATGTCATTCCTTGGTGGCTTCAGAAGCAATTAATCCATGGTGTGCTTTCTGCTGCATCAGAGGCAGTCTGCCCAGGTCTTTCAGTTCACTGTAATTCACCTGGGCCAGCTTCAGACCCAGAGCACCTGCATATTCAGAAATGAATTTTTCTCTTCGTATTTACAGCAATCCCAGCGGACATGCTTGGCTTGGACCCTGACCCACTGGTAAGACAAGCTTAGATCCTAGTGGAGTCTGACTCCCAGCACCCAAGAATCCAAACTCAAACCCTTCCAGAGGCCAAATATCTCAGTTGCCTCTGAAGCAGTCCTACAAGAATCCATAGCGAAACACAGGAGGGCCAGCTCAGATAGCTAATGTCATCATGCCCTTGTCAAACTGATTCCAACCTTATGTGTGATTAGCAATCCTGGCATCCAGGATCATGTACCTAAAAAGGCCTTGTCAGCTTTCAGAGGACAAACGTGTCCATGGCTATATTCCTTCAGTGTGACCCCCACCCTCCTTCCCTGTTGGTTCATTTGTGAGCACATTAATTTCGGTGACACTGCTTCTTGCATAAATTGCCCATTCAGTCATTCCAGTGTATGCCTGGAGATGCTCCTCTGCTGCCTGAAGAATGAGATTGCTAATCCTGGAAGCCAGCAAAAAGGCTTCAGCAAATGCTGCTTTAATCAGGTGACTCCTATTCCTACAAAGGTGATTTCTGATATTCTGATAATTCTAAATATTCTATAGCCTGAAAGCAATATTGGTTTGGAACATGCATCACTTTTCTTGTCTTGACGCCAACAGCAGCTTTCGAAAGAATACCTCTTTTTAGTATATTGCAAGACTGTGTCACATCAGATCTCCCTGATCTGATCAAAGCTCAAGATCACAGATGAAGTGGATTCAGTGTGAACTACTTATTGCTCTTCTTTGTTGTCTCAAGCTTATAGATGAACCAAACATGCTGGAATAAGACTTGCAGTCTCCTACATTTGACAAATTTTACCAAATGTTTTTGGAAATGTTAATTTTCCAGGGTTTCCTGCAGCCCTAAAGTTTGAGAGTGACCCCATAACTGACAAAGCTCAAATACTAGGTGAATGTGACAGGGGTCACCAAATTTGTCCTTTCTGCAAAATAAAGATTGTGGTTCTGTGGATGTCAAGAGTGAGAGACTGTGGAAAAATCCTCCTTATGGAAGCTGTCATTTTTGCAGGTACTCGCTTGACAACATCTATCATCATCTAAAGCTGGAAGCTGGGCTGCTGACCAGTACTATAGCTTAGGGTTGCCTTTGGACCTCAGCATTTGTTGGTCACACTTTCAAACCTGAGTTCAGGAGTTTTGGGCAGTGCACTGACTTTCATATTAGTTAGTATTCAAGTAGAGAGTACATAGCTAACATTACTTGAAGTCTGTTGAAAAGATAATTCTTCAGGTACCCTAAAAATGTCTCTCTCAGAAACAATAACATTTTTGAATTATCTTGGTTTTTATGACATTATTGAAAGAAAATGGGACTGCATTTTCTTCAAGCTTTCAGAAGCATTATACTTTTCTCCTGAGTAGATTTGGTTTATTCATTTTCAATCTGTTCCCATTATTTCTGGGCGTCAAGATGAGGATAGGAACATAATACTTAGGAAAATTATTATGCAACTATATTCCCAGGACAACATGATACACAAAATGACAAGTCTTTCAGAATCAGAGAAGGTCCCAATGCAGGTTTAAATTTGTATCTCTTTGCTAAGGGTAGCTGTCTAGGGCAGTTATGTGTACACCATATTCCAGCTCCACTCTTGTTTCATTGCCTGAGTTTCAGCCTAAATTGTCTGGAAAATTTTAGGTATGGTCAGGATAATCATATAGATTTGTAGGGGCTTATTTGGACTAAAACTTTAAGCTTTTAAACATTTTTCTGTGGTAGCTTTAAGTCTTGTGGTCAATAACTATGTTACATACTGGATGCCAGTAATTTCAAATATTTCACACTAAGTTCTGATGACATTTCAGAATACGAGACAGTACTACCTTTGCAATTTAGACACAGAAGACAGGAAATGTTAATGAAAATGACTGAAATAAAAACTGTTTACAAATTTGTTTGTCCAATGGAATAACACAAAATGTGTCTTGCACAAGTAGAGAAAAAATGAGAAAATCTCCTCATCCAGTTAAAAGAGTTTTTTTTGCTAAAGGAATTACAGAGAAACAATTCTGAGAACAGATACTTACCCCACGGTATCTTACCTTCTTACACGATCAGTGGACCAGTCCTGGCAGTTCTCAGTATCACTATTCAAACTACAGGAAATATGAATATAAAGTAGTTGACAAAGTTGACAAAGTTTCACTTTTCCGCTTACAGAGATTTATGAACAATAAGTAGCAAAACTATTCAAAATCATTTGGAATTATTTATGAATTAGAAATAACTCTTTCATGCTTACAAAGCACTAGTTGCATAAATTGAAAGTATATGGTCCTTCCTGGTGGTGGGCTATGTGCCATATTTCAGTTTCTTATCAGTAGTAGTATGTCTAGTGATAGGGTGGGTGTGTATATGTAACTATGTAAATTCAGAGCTTGGATTATGCACTTTTTTTCAGAACAACCTCTTTGAGCTTCACTGTAAAGATTTCTGTTAAACAGCTTAGGCGGCCAGAATTTGTGGCAAAGCAGCTGAGTGGGAATTGTTTATAACCCTGCATTCTCCTTGCTTTCCAAACCCAAGAGCTGCTGTGTTTCCAATGTGTTTAGAAAAGTTACTGAAAATATAGTTTTGTACTTGTGAGATGAGTTGAAATAAAAGTCTCCAAAAAACTCCACAATATTTTAAAAGGCAATTTTAGTCCTAATGGAGCCAATCAATAGATGTACCAGTCTCACTAGATTTGCTTCAATTCCCATTTGAGTCAATGGAGAGAATCCCATTGGTTTTAAGTAGGAATTAGATTAGCAGGATTTATGAAGCAATTGTGTTCAGTCTGTGTTAGGAATAGGAAACTCTTGAAATTATCCCCTTTTTGAGGAAATCAGATTGCTGTACCTTGGCTTCAGATTGCATATTGAGAAAAAGGCAGAAAAAGCCTAACTTCCACTTAACTCAGTCTGTGTATATTGCAATGTGTGGAGAGACAGAAAAATGCCTTCCACAATAGGAGGCTGATAAAATCAATAGACCCGTCCTTAACTTTAGAATGTAGTAAGTTGAAATATTTGGGGAGCAAGAATTAAACATGCACAGTGCTTTTGAGTTATGGGTATTTTAACCTTTTTTCTTATAGTCTTTATTCATATATACATCAGGCCTTGAAGCTAAATTCAGTAGAAAGTAGCTTGTGATCCTGAGACAAGTAGCTCTGGCTGGTTTCTTTTTAAAAGAAAGAAGAAGGAAAAATGTGTGTACAGACAGGCTTTGCAAAATGTATCTTTCCATGGAAAAAAATCATGTACTGCAATAACTGCAGCAAGAATAGCACCTTTTCTTTTCACCTCTGTTTCACAAAACCTATGTGTGAGTGTCTTTTCTCTCCTGACTCTAACACAGCCTCCTGATTTAGCCAACCTTTCATTTATGAATGGGGTCTGAGCACAAAGTTCACCCTATTTCCAAGATTCTTGAGGGCTCAGAGACAATCAAATCCATCTTTAAATGAAAATGATGAACATAAGTCCAATAAGTCCTATATGTTTTTTTCTAATGACACCAACTTCTGTTTTGCCTGCCTTACCTAGAAGCCTGCATGCTCCTTGTCTCAGAAAAAGCTCATACTACAGTCAGCAACTTCAGAGAGTTTGATTTAGGATGTGGATTTTACTGCTGCCTATTTTTATTTCAGAGTTTTATATATATGTGTCTCTACAGTTCAGTGGGGTTAGAGGTGTGTCATCCTGTAGAAGCATTGGTGCTTTCTCTTCTCTCTGGTTTCACCACAAAGGCCTTACTACTTGTGTTGAAATTTTCCCATTATTTAAAGGACATTTGATACTTTAATAAATACATCTGTATTTCACAAACAGCTTGGCATCTGACCTGTCATTATACAGGTGTAATACAACATGGAAAGAACACAGGAGGCTCTAGTCCCTTTCCCCAGATTACATCAGGGAGCTACAGAGCAGCTGCACACTATTGTTGCCTATCTTTTACATCTCAGCGAGATCCATCTTTGTTACCAGGTCTTTTACTGAGAAGTCACAGTCCTTGTAGTGAATGATAAAATAGGAACTGGTTCCTTTTACAGTAAGACTCTAAAAAGTCTTTTGTATTATACTCAGCCATACGCAAATGAGCTCACATGGAGATTACAGTGCTAGCAAGGAGAGATAATGTGGACAGCATTGTAGGTCTTTGTGGGCTTTGAAAATTGTGACTTGACTATAATATTATGCAATCCTTAAAATGCATTAAAAATGAATAGTCTAAGGGCAGTCAGTTACATACTCAGAAAAATTCAGTGTCTTCAAAATTATAGTGTTATGCATGTTTATCCAAACCAGTGATCAGATGGGATAACTGGATGAAAATTCCTTAAGTGCTTTATAATGGCTGTGGCTTGTAGACTAAATCATACACATTTTACAGTTAAAAATAAATCGAGCTTATGTTGCTACAGAAACTACTGCTGCTGTAGTTTTGGGGGAGGTGTCCCCCCCATTATCATACTTAAATCCAGTCATCAATAACAACCTATAAAATACAGAAATGCCCCAATATAATTCAGAGTATTTTGAAGATGCTGCATTTGATAGCTAATTTAAATATTGTAAACCTTAATTATTTTATTTGTATTATATTTTTTTACAAAATACATAAAGCAATAGTGAAGTCTGATGGCGATGCAGCTGGAAAATTGCGAAGATTAGAACCTTGACCTTGGAATTGTCTTGTGGATTTGCAGCAGGATATAGTGTTGTGATGCTCAGTTGCGTGCTGTCATTTTGGAATGTGTGGCTGCAGATGAGGTACCTCTGCTCCCTGCAAGGCATCAGGAGAACAAAGACAGTCTCATAATTGTGACATAAAACCAAGGGTGTGACTGAGCAGCTATAGGAATAGGTCTGAAATCCTCTTGGGGACCCAATCACATGAATGTGGAGTGGTTGTATAGAGTCAAATGAAGATTCATGCCTGGAACTATTTTCTGAACCTGCCTCTTCAAAAAGAAAAGGAGGCCTGGTTTGATTTGGAAAATTGGCAGCTGGAGAAACTTTGCTTTTGAGATAAAGCCTTTATTTCCAGACTCCATTGCCAGGACTGTTTATGCATTACATTTTATGACTGTTTAGGCACAATGCATAGGGAAGGCTAGGAAGAGGAAGCAGAACCAGATATCTTTTTCTTATAAACCGAGGGTCTAGGCACCTGGGCTAGGTGATTTCCTGCACTTTCTTTAATGCAATGACCCTTTCTTTCCATAGCACAGCTCTGTGCTGCAGGGAAGGGTAGGAAGTGCATTTCTGCTGCCTTACTGATTCAGGTCTGTTTAAACAGGAGGGTATGAACCCTAAGCTGAAGGAAGATCAAATCTGTCATATGCTAAAGAACTCCCATAAACCACTGAACTGCTCAATAAAACTGAGCCAGCATCCTTCCCTGCATGTCTTAAGAAGCTCTATTTTGCATACAGTATTATGTGTCAGCAGCATCTTTTAAGCCTGCTCTGAGAAAACCTACTGAATAGCATTTGAAAATCTACCTCATGGAAGAGATAACCTTGAGGATCCTTCCTGGGCTCTGATATCACAGAATCACAGAAAGGTTTAGGTTGGAAGGGACCTTTTGTCCAACCCTCCTGCTCAAGCAAAGTCACCAAGAGCAGGCTGCTCAGGCACTGTCTGTGACATGAGCAGAGTTTTATTAAGGTGATAGCAGTTCTGTTTTCATGTAGAAACAGAACTTTTTAAATTTCACTGGGAGAAAAAAAATCAATTGCCTGAGGAGCTATTCAGGGCTTTTGAGGATTAAATTTTTAGCCTTAGATCTGTACTCAGGCACTGCCTGGGCATAGCCTCACATTTGGTGGATTACACTAGTGTATGTAATCTTTCAGATCAGATATAATGGATACCCAGAAGGTTAATGTCTATGGACCCCAAGGGGTGTTCTGCAGGCTGAAAACAATTCAGCTTGTTAGGGAGGGGACCCTACTGGTCCCCTGCTTCATCAGATGTCACGAGCTGTTGCAGCCTGTAGGGAAGGATTTAGTCCCTTGAATCAGGTGTACAGACATTCTGCTATGGAAGACTACACAGGTGAGGACTGAAACAACTAATGAGGGTGCTCTTTTGGAATATTCCTACACTAAATGTCTGCCAGGGGAAAGGGGAGATGTGACTTGTTGTGGATGGTACCCAGAAGCACAGCGGAGGATTTAATGGATGCTTTTCTTTCACACTGGGAAAAGTCCAACTCTGCTCATTTATTTTTTCCTGCTGTACAGATTCCTATAATCTCAGTTCTTTGGATGCTAGCCCACTCAGCACTTCTTTTGCTTTAAAGATGGCCTGTCTGGTGTTTATTCTGCCTTTCGTCAGCACAAGTTTAAAATTTAGAAAAGATTGGATAGCAGGAGTAGCAAATACAGTGATTACATAAAGTGCAAAAGCTGAAGTTCCCTGCACCTTGTAATGTGGCCATTTCAAAGGCAGTTAAATAAGAATCCCTGTAACACAGTGCAGGACTTTTGAGTACAATATTCTTTTTGTTAGCTGTGGTTTCACCCTATGGCACTAGTGGTAATCATTTCAGCACACTCATTTCCTGAACATGTACTCCCTGTAATGCCGTCAACAGGAGAAGCAGGTTAGTGAAACAGCTGTTAATTTTCCACCATGAATGAATACTCCATCCTACTTGGTAGATTTTTTCCCCCCTGCAAGTTCAATAAATATTTATATCAGCCCTTCTCTCAAGTAGCACTCTCAGTAACAGGCAGTTGCTAAATTAAGATACTTTCCTTGGCAGTAATGGAAAGCTAATAATGCAATTGCCATATGCAAGCCTCGGAGAAGATTTGCCTTATAATTATCATAAGAAGTTGAACTGTGACTCTAAGAATAATAAAACACAGGGGCAGACTGTGGTACCACCAGGTGAATCAAGGTAGCACTGAGACAACATAAAGAAATCGGGTTCCCTTCCTCAGTAGTGCTGTTTCACAGAGGCAGCTGCAAGCGAACTCCCAGCAAAGGAGGCAGAGAGGTTGGGAGATGGTGCTGCAGACTATGACCTGCTCACGGAGGTGTTCCTCCAGCAATGTGTCCCAGCAGAGCTGTGCAGCTGTAGTTGTGCTTACACCTCAGAAGGTATCAGCACAGACAGATGTGTGCTAGTAGACAGAAAGCACAAGAAAACAGTTACACATTCAACTAGACCTGTTTTTTTCCCTTCCATTAATCCTTCAACTTCTCTCAGGCTTTACTGTTGTACCCTCAGTAAAATGGGCAGATGGAGAATTAATACTCTTTTTTGCAGCTACAGTTCAGGAAAGAGATTTTGGAATCATCATTGTCAGATATCTGAAATCATTGTTTCTATGTGCAGCAGTACCTAAAAAAGCCAACAAAATATTGGACATCAGCAGAAAGGGTATTGAGAACAAGAGGGACAGCAACATTTTGCCATGGTATAAAACCTTAGTGGACCCCCGTCTTCAGTGCTGTGTGCAGTTCTAGTCTCTGCATCTCAAGAAAGACATGGTGGAGTTAGAAAAGCTACAGAGAAGGGCAAATAAAATTATCAAGGTGGTGGGGCAATACTTTATGCAGAGAGACTAAAAAGACTGGGAGTTTCTGTGAAGTGAATGGATATAGGGAATAAAAAACCATAATTCACCAAATCCCACATGACCAGAATTAGGCTGGACACAATGAAGCTAGTAGATCCGTTTAAAACAAATAAAGTACCTCTCCATACACTCAGTTGTGGACTTTGCAAACTTCACAGAATGACATCTTACCAAATTGCTAAGGTTGGAAGGGGTCTCTGGAGATCATCTGCCCCCAGCTCAGAGCAGAGGCAACTAGAGCTGGATGCTCAGGGCTGTGTCCATTTGTGTTGAATATCTTCATGGACTGAGACTCCACAAACTCTCTGGGCAACATGTGCCAGTGCTTGATCACCTTCATACTAAAAAAGTTTTTTCTTGTGTTTAAATGGAATTTCCCGTGTTTCAGTTTGTGCCCATTGCCTCTTGTCATGTCACTGGTTACGACTGAGAGTAGTTTGGTTCCATCTTCTTTGCTCACCACCATCAGGTGTTTATACAGATGGCTAAGATCCCCCCTTGAGCCTTCTCTTCGACAGACTGAATAGGTCCAGATCTCTCAGCCTCTCCTCGTATAAGAAATGCTCCAGTCTCTTAATTGTCTTCATGGCCCTTTGCTGGACTTGTTCCAGTATGTCTGTGTCTCTCTTGCACTGGGGAGCCCAGAACTGGACATGATAATCCAGGTGTGTCTCACTAGTGCTGAATAGAGGGGGAGGAACCACCACCCCCAACCTGCTGGCAATGTTATTCTTAATGCAGCCCAGGAGGCTGTTGCTGCAAGGCCACATTGCTGGCTTGTGTTCAACTTGGTGTCACTAGGATCCCCAGGTCTTTTTCTACCAAGCTGTTTTCCAGCTGGGTGGCCCCCAACATATACTGGTGCAATGGGGCTATTTCTCCACAGGTGCAGGACTTTGCATTTCCTGCCTGTCAAGGTGCCTCTAAATGGCAGCACGACCATCTGGTGTATCAACCACTCCTCCTATCTTTATCATGTGCAAAATTCTTGACAGTGCACTTTTAGCCACTATCCAGGTCACTAATGAAGATATTAAACTGTATTGGCCCTAGTATCGATCCCTGGGGTACATACCTGGTGTCTGGCCTCCAAGTGGACATTGTGCTTTTTGCAAGAGACTGTGGAGGTAGGCAAGTATCAGCAGATCCCTAAGGTTTTTATCAAAAAGGAATTAGACAAAATCATGGACAACAGGACCCTAAGCAGATACTAAAAGAACACATCAGGGGTGTGCCCTCTAACATCCCTAGTCCAGCAACTATGTATGCTGGGAAGAGGATTGGACTGCAGAGGCTGGCCAGCCTTTGGGGGAAACTCTGACAGTGTGAGGGAATACTGGTCTAGATAGATCACTAGTCTGGCCAATAGGATATTTCTCTTTCTTTTCCTGCTATCACTCCAGGCCAAGGTCTGTCTTGATAACAGTTCAGAAAGAGCAAGACCATTGTTGCATTAACTGTGGGACCAAGTGCTTTCTTCTTTTTCTCTCTCCAACCATCTCTCTTCAGCTTCACTGATTTCAGATTTCGTTGATTTCTTGACATCTGTCTGGCACCTGTAGTCCAGCTGCATATAACCTTCTGGACCAAGTAAGCTCTCTTCTCACACAGCTGACTAATTGAGAGATCCAGGCATACTCACTGGCCTCTCTGTACTCCGCCTGTGCAGAGAGGTGGCCAAAGCTTTCTCCTAGGACAAGCTATCCCAGAATTTTCCTGGATTCTTGGCAAGGAACATAGTACCGGAAAAGTATGTCTTACCTATTCTGTGAAAATTTTGAATAGGGAGGCTGTGCATGACGGTAGTAGAACATGACAATATTGGCAAGGATCATACCATGCAGTGGTGTGGATAGTACATTGTCAGATTTGGGGGGTGGCACATAGAAGAACAGCCACAGCTAATGAGGGCATCCTAGAGGGTCCCAGAAAAGCCACTGTAAGATCTATCAATTGGGGTACTCATCAGATATCCTGGAGGGTGCTGCAAGTCCTGGACAGGGTAGGCAGTCAAGAAATTTGGCCTTGAAAACTCTGAAATAAATGCAAAGATATTACCAATAAGAACTTTTTGCCTTAATTGGGCTAGGGATTAGTCATCTTGAGAAAGGAAAAGTCACACAATTAAAAAGTTAGTGATATATACATACACACATGCACCTACTCTCAGTCACACACACACACATATATACGTGCATACACATCAGTGCCTCCTAAGAAATAACATATGGTTTGCTGCATTTCCAAGGTTGGAGGAGTGAAGCTCAGACCATGCTAGAGGTTGTTCCATTGGTTGCTATTAAAAAGTCAGCACTTAACAGATAAATGTGGCAGATGAAGGACCACTTTCCCTTACTCCCACACACATGCTTGAAAGAGGAGATAATTTATAATATACTGCAAAATGATGATTTTTAAATGTTACATACTGTAGATAAAAATAAATGATTATGTATTATTTATGTGTTGCTGTGGGAGCTTAGCTCTTGATTCTTTCATGCTCTTGCTACTCAAAGTAAGAAAGAAATCCTGTCCAGTTATTTACACTGCCAGGCTAATTCCCAGAATAAATCATTATGTTTTTGAAAAGGTGTTTGTTGGCCCTTGAATGAGCAAAATCCTATCTTAGATGTATGACTTGTATATAAATTTTGTTTCATTTTGAGGAAACTGGGCATTTGAACCCTCTAAATGGATTTTCTTTAGATGCCAGTTTTCTGGACTTGACAGAGTCCTGTTAGTCCCTCTGACCACTGTGAATATAATGGCTTTTTAAAGGGAAAATAATTGAGCAAGTTGTGCATTAGCGCTATTGCAAGCTGCTGTGAACACTGTACAGTGTTCAATACAGTACATTGAATCCTGCTGAAAACTATGTCTTCCAAGTCATGTTTTGTTATGGTGTTACAGAAACAGCAGAGGTACAAGGGCATTAAAAGCCAAAATCCAGTGGGTCTTTGAAAAGGTTATTCACAATAAGCAACACTTTCACAACAACCTGTGTACGGTTACTGTACAAGATATATCATATTCCTAAAGGCTGTGAAAAGATCACTCACCATCCGGTACAACTCCCTTGTGGATGGACAAGACAATGCAGACATCTGGCAAGACTCGACCAGGGTACATTGCTGTCTTTAACTGCTTGAGACCCTCCATCCCCACAGCTGGCAGAGCCTGCAGGGCTGCAAATGAAGCTTCAGCAAAACCTGCCCCACCCCACACAGCTTCTCAATACTCCCTGGCTGTTCTGTACTTCATTTGTTGTCTCCTTTCATCATCCTGAGGTCTGCAGCTTTTTTCTATAGACTTCTAGTGTCATTCCACTCATATGGAAACCAGGATGCCAATACCTCACAGAAGCAGGTGTGATCAGCACTGTTTTGCCTTCCTGATGAGTTCAGTGGGAGCAGAAACTCTTGCTCTTGTACACGGGGCAAGGATTCAACTTGTCCTAGTCTAAGATAGCTGGTCCACAGCTGGGCTCGTTGCAGTGTTCACAGGGGTTCAGCCAACCCAAATGGCCCCTTTCTCAAAAAAAGAAAAAAATCTGGCAGTGTGGTAAAGACCAAGCTCTGCTTTTCTTTGTCCTTGAGAAAGAGAAAACAGCTACTGAACATTGCTGAGGTAACTTGAAGGGCTGTATTCTAGAAATTATTCTCTTTCAGTTCATAGTCTCAAAGGTTATATGTGAAATTGTTTGTACTGTACTGAAATAGATAAAAACAAATTGTTCCCTGTTCTGTATTTATTATGGATCCACTATTTATTTAAAAATATGTTAAGGGACTCTTGCTGTATAACCAGTGGTTACATAGGGGTATGAAGCAGAATGTGATTCCCCATTCACAAAGAGAGTTTTCTGCTCTCCTAGCTATTTTTATTTGATTTCTAATGTGTGCTAAGGCATCTGTGAATATGATATCTCAGCCCAGACAGAAGAATTCTTAATCTGAAGAGAATGGAAATTATGAAATATTCCAGTTTAGCATCCATTTACTAAACTAAATAACTTCTGGAGGGGGAGGGTGGGGGATAGGGTTCATTTTGTAGCTCTGAATGTCTATTTCAAGTGAAAGGAAAACATTTAACCAAATGCCTCATTAATGAGAGCCTAAAGAACAGCCTGAACTTCTAAAACATTTCTTATTTGCAGCAATAAGAAGGTCCAAAGACTTCAGTTAAGCTTTTCATATCCAGAATGACATTCCTCCCACATGTCCTCCTACCAGCACCCTAAATTTACAGGCAACTTCAAATACCTTTAAATATGAATGTTGAAGGACCTTTTTACAGACTACATCCTCTTTGCAAGTTGCAGGCAAATCTGTCAGAATTTTGTCTTCTGCCAACAATGAGGATAAGATATATATACCTATCACTCAAAAGTTCAAAAGCTGCAGTTCTCAGGCTTTCATTCACAGTATACACATTCAAGAATAACAAGTTGCATGTACACGTCTAGTGAATGCCCCATAGAACTATTAGCCAGAGAGTGAAACTGAATTGATCTAGCTGTTATCAGACTTTCAGAATTTGATCCATCAAATGTATTCCAGCTAAGATTAAAAAAAACCCCAAAGACTTCCAAAGCCACATGTTCTTTTAGACACAGAGCAGCTTTCTTCCTGCATTTTTGTGTTTTAATCAGCTTCATGCAGTATGTTCAACCCTCCGTGAAGGCAATTCAATTCCCAGAGCCAACAGCTTTATATTTTTTTTTTCTGACTTAAAAAAGAAATCACTTCCAAGTGGTGGCAAAAAGGGATTGAAAAACCAGAACCTATTTACTTAAGATGTCCCACCATACATGAGACCTTCCAATTATTTTAAAAGCAGCATAGGGAGCTATAACTCGGATAGTCCATTGAGGCAACTTCCCAATACAGAAGATAAGTAATTTATGAGACTGCTTGTTTCTGCTAGCTAATGGCTATACACTACCACAGTTTAAATCCATTACTTGGGTTTCCAAAACTCACAGCCAAATGTCTCTCAGTTACAAAAGTGTGAATGCTTGATTTTAGAAGATTATTCCAAATGTATCATAATGTAATAAGCTTAGTTACTGAGCATCTGTATCCTCCATGTTATTATGTCCAAGTCTGTCGGAACTAAAATCCAGATACATAATATCTACCCCATGGAGGGGTGCTTGCTGCCAGATGCCCCCTTCCCTAGTGGACAAGCACCCCTGCCCCAGTCTGGGCCCATAGCTCCTCCTTCTATTTTCTGACCCAGCGTTCCAGATACAATCTAATCACCTGGCTTAACATAGCACTATTTGATGTGTGAGGTAAGAAGTGTCTTGACATGATGACCACATGCCAGATGACAATGTGGCAGTTTGTCCAAGAAGGAATAGTTAACTCCCAAATTTATTCTGCCATAAAACATTTGTGATGTATGGCACTAAAAGGAATGAAACAATAAGAATTTCTGAGCAGCACAGCTAAAGATATTAAACAGCAAGAAAGAGAAAAGAGATGAGGTATGGCACCACAGGAAAGCTCATGCAACAGCAGTGTTTGATTTACTGTATAGCTTAGTAGCACACTTTCCAGTTAGTCTTTACTGCCTTTACCCATGAGGTTGATTTCTGGTGGTTCTTGTCAGTCATTACAGTCTCTGAAGATATTAACCTGTATTAGAGTGGTTCTGCATGAGAAAGAAACCTCCCTAATCTCTGAATTTGTCCCTAGATCACACAGAATCACAGAGGGGTTGAGGTTGGAAGTGATGTCTAAAGGTCATTTGGTCCAATCCCCCAGCTCAAGCGGGGCTACCTAGAGATGGTGGCCCAGGACCATGTCCAGATGGCTTTTGAATATCTCCAAGAATGGAAAATCCACAGCCTCTCTGGGCAACCTGTGCCAGCGCTCACAGTAAAAAAGTGTTTCCTGATGTTCAGAGAGAACATCCTGTGTTTCTGTTTGTGTCTATTGCCCTTGCTTCTGTCACTGGGCACCACTGAAAAGAGCCTGACTCTTGTCTTTGCACCCTCCATTCAAGAGTTTATAGACATTGATAAGATCCCCCCAAGCCTTCTCTTCTCCAGGCTGAACAGTCCCAGCTCTCTCAGCCTTTCCTCATGGGAGAGATGCTCCAGTCCATCATCTTCGTGTCCCTTTGACTCTCTCCAATATGTCCATGTCTCTTGTCCTGGGGAGCCCAGAACAGGACACACCAGTGCTGAATAGAGGGAAAGAATCACCTCCCTCAGACTGCTGGGAACATGCCTCCTAATGAAGCCCAGGATACCATTCGCCTCCTTTACTGCAAGGCCACGTTGTTGGCTCATCTTCAACTTAGTATCCACCAGGACTCCCAGGTCCTCTTCTGCCAAGCTATTTTCTAGCTGTGTGGACCCCAGCATATATTTGTGCATGGGTTTGTTCCTCCACAGGTGCAGGACTTTGCACCTTTAGTTGTTGAACTTTACAAAGTTCCTGTTGCGCCATTTCTCAAGCCTGTTGAGGTTGCTCTGGAAGGCAGCACAACGATCTGGTGTATCAGCCACTCCTCCCAGTTTTGTGTCATCTGCAAGTTTACACCAAATCATCCAGTTCATTAATTGTTTGGTGTTTTCCTGGCTCTTATAAGGACTCTTCTGTTAATTCTGAATTCTGACTAGGCGGTTGGGCAGCAGATGAAAAAGTTACGAGTAGCTGTCTATCTTTATGAAAGCATACCCAAATTTACTAGTAACGTATTACAGAAAAGTGAAGTTTGTGAGTCAGACTGGCCAGACCAATTCTAGCAAAATTTTATCCTCGGGTAGAACATACTGCTCTTGTAGTGGAATGTTGTTGGAACCTCTTGTTTGAGACCCTTTCTTCTCATATAGTCTCACTTCAGGCAGGTCTGTGGTCATTGAGGTTTCAGCTGTTGTCAACTATGGATTTACTATTCCAATGCAATGACTTATTATATTCCCTATGGTTTTTCAAAATCCTAGCAAACACTAGCCTGAAAACAGCTCACATCTGCCCATCAGTTCAGGATAAGATATTACCTTTTTGTTTTTCCTTATAAACAGCATATTTCTACTATATTGTCCGTAGGACATATATTAACATGTCTGCCCCAGAAAAGACACATGCTTAAGACACAACTAGGACCTAAATCACCCACTAAGATTAATTGGGTTAGGCTGCAGTATATACTATCCAATAGGATGTATTCTCCTCCATGTTACAGACTGGGTATTCCTTAATGTTTTGTGGCTAGTCTGTAGAGGTATATAGATGTCTAGCCTTAGGGGATGCATACTTTTAAAAAGGAATTCTAGATCTACTTTTTACACAGACAATCTATTAAAACAATTCTGTGTAATCTGATTTATTGAAATGTCCCTTTTAAATAATTTTTTATTCCTTTAGTAATATCCATCTGCACAAGATCATATAAGAGTCTTTCTCAGACTACTGTTGTAATCACTGGATCAAAAGAGAAATCCTGGGTCACTAAATCCAATTCCCATTGGCACAGGCAGCAATGTAAAATAATTATTTACATTATTTTTCTATTATGACAGTAGATGTGTTTAGCAGCACCATTCTATAAGGAACAAAAAATCTTTATGTCTGATGCAGTCCATAGATGCAAAACCCCCAACTAAGAAAGATCAAAATTAATACTGTTCTGGGAGAGCCTCTAAAAGTGAAACCTGTGGAATGAAGAGCCTGATTACAGTTCTCAAGTAAATGGAGAATTTTGCTAGAGAAACTGAGCATTGTAGTTATACAATTTGGCTCAGAAACATTTCATGAGGCCAAGTGTACTTTGTCTAGTATTTTGTAGTGTTAGTAATATTGCCTGTGCATATATATATATATTTAAAATCAGTTCCCTTTGGAGTCAATGGCAATTTAGTTCCATTGACTCCAAAGGGATAGTGGGGAGAAATGTTAGGATTTGCCTTGATAATAAAGACTGTTTAAATGATGAAGGCTTGTGACAATGCAGAGGTCAAAATTTAGACAGTAAATTGTGTAGTTGTTAAGAAAATCTTAAAAAAACCCTTTAAGTGAGTGTTGTGGGTTCTACCATCTAAGACTATTATTACAGCTAAAATAGCTTGCATTTTTGGGGTATGATAGGAGCAATTCTATAGCAATACATTTTTTTGAAAGGAAAAATCTTAGCTAAAAGTACAACTTCAAAGTAGTTTAACTCTTAAATTGTCTTTGTGTCATCTGTTAAATAATTTATCAAAGCTTTCTAATTGGAAATTTCTTATCATATTTGGTTTAAAAGCTTGGTAAAAAATATTCTTCCTTTCTGGATGTCTAAAAGTTTGCTGTTACAGAAATAGGCTTCTTATTGGGTATCAGGTCCACTAAATACTCATTGCTGCAATGAAATGACTAAGAATGATATTTTTAGTGCTGGGAAGCTGTCAGGAGGATTCAATGTTGAGAATGGTGGGATGACTGAAAAGGGCTGAGCTGATTTAACAGCTGCTTGCAACAGAAAATTATGGTCCTGCTCCTCCCAACCTCAGCACTTCCCCACTTTTGTCCATCCCCTGCTCAGGCAGGTATTCCTCTTGCTTGCACTCCTGCAGGCACGCACCTGGCCTTTGATGAGCTAATTCAGTTCATTAAACCAGTCCTTGTTTTGCTGAGGTGGTGAGCTGAAACCCACTTATAAGGGAGTCAAAGTAAGGCCAGGGCTGATACTGGGTGGGGGAGTAAGGTACTGTAGGGGTGAGTGGGGACATGAGAGGGCAGGGAAGGAAGCAGGAGTGGGTAGGAAGATGTTGCATTTGAGTTCACCCTGTCTCATTGCTGGGGTGTCAGTCACTGTGCTGTGTGAGAAGGTTGGAGCAGGACAGACAGATAGGTTTGTATTCTTTATGATTCAAATTTACTTGATCCAGCTGTATAGGAGAAGAAAGCACTTTACATACAATTGCTGTAGCAGAAAAAATGCAGGGGCTGGTGAATGAAGAAGGGGAAGAGGGACCTGTTCTGGGAGGGCAGAGATGCAGATCAGTCTTGGCATCCATAATGGGGAGAGCAGGAGCAGGAGTGATTCCTTGCTCTGTTCCTCTATCGTCCCTGGGCTTCTTGGGGCTGTGACTGCACCTTCCTGTTCTCCTATCTCTGCTCTCACCAGGTATGGGAGGTTTCACACATCTTGTATGTGGTTACATACTGCACCTGGCTCTGTCTAGCTCTCAAGGTCGCATTCCCATAATGACCATCAAGTGACGTCTGTGCTTTGTGTTTACACTTCCAGGACGTCTAGAATTGTCCTGTGCATGTATTGTCAAGGCTTCTTTTGTCATCCCATGCTTGTGCTCTCAGGGGCCCTGGTTACAAATGCCAGAACAATCTCTTTTGGTAAAAGCAAGCTGTTGGATCGTCACTGTATTGTACTCCCTAGTCAATGCTTTTGCTATCGTAAATAAGCAGAATGTGGTGGGGTTTTTTTTTCTTTTTTCTTTTTTTTTTTTTGTGAGACCTAACAAAGTAGATCAGCATCTGATCCAATGCACAACTGAAAGAAGTGGGAATCTTTCCTTTGAATTCAGTGGGTTTTGAATCAAGTCCTTATTGACCTTTTTGAATAAATAATATCCTGCTGTATATTTCTAAGTGAATGTATGACAAGTCACTGAACAATAAGAAGTTAGAAATAAGTAAATAGTAGAGTTCAGAGATCTAAAATTATCGTTGGTAGGAGGCTACTATGGTCTGAAAGGATATTTAGGCATCTGATCCTCATAAAATAATCTTTAACCACCAAGACAAAAATTATGAACCTTGGGATTCTTTTTGGACAATGTTTCTTTAAGTAAAGATGATAAAAGGCATGAAAGTGAATGTGGTCAGCACAGCTGTGGAACAAGATGTAGTCACTGTAGAGCTCCAAGTTTGGTTTCAATGCTCATGAAATTGTAGAGTTGGTTCAGAGATGTCTAGGAGAAAGTGTATGAAAAACTGACTTCAGCAAGGTTTTTGGGTAACCATCATGTCCTGAAGAGACTAAATTTAGGCTGTCACTGTAAGGGATTTTGTCACTGCCTTTTAAAAGGCTGCGGTGGTGTGTGTCAGGGTTGCTCAAGCAGCCTGCCAAAATCAGTGGCATGTGGCAGACAGTTATATATAACTTTTTACGCTGTATGTCAAGCTAAAGTCTCCTTCTTAAAAATCACAAATACTGCATAGCACCAGGGGTGGTACTTGATAAAGAGTATGAGGACCAGAAGTGAGAGAAAGCAAACTAAAAGAGATGTGGAAACGCTAAAAACAAAAACAACCCTTCAGCTGAAAAAATGTAGCAGAGTCCTGGAAAAGAGTAAGGTAGAGATGTGATGTCTAGATGCAGGCAGATGGACTCTTTGAGAAAGAAGATTTAGAAAAGTTAGCATTTCTTCTATACTATTGCTGGACCTGGAGCTACAGGTGTATTTATAATAGTCTGCATCTAAGCCAGGATGAATTAGTCAGAGTGAAGAATACTGTATTCTCAAGCAAAGCAATTGAAACATACAGGTCCCAAATGAAACTGCAGAAAGAAGGAAAGTCCTTTGGAAGGCTTTTGACTGACACTAACTTAGTGACTCAGGCAGGAAATCATACTACTTGGGAAGATTTCATTACTACAGATTTGATTTTGATTGGAATCAAAGACCTAAAACAATAGATCGAACCTGGGAAATCCTCTCAGACAGTGCAGAAAACACTCAGGAGAAAATGAAAATATTAAAAAACACTTAAAAATTCTAGAAATCAAGGGGCAGCTACAGTAGACATTGACTAAGAGAACATGAAACTGGAAAGTGGAAAGATGTGAGGAAGCTGCATATATCAGAGAAACACTATAGAGAAAACGCCAACAAAGTTATAACAAATGCATGAGATGAGAAAGGTGTATGGATCCAAACATATGTCCACCACTGGAAAACATTATAAAAATTGCAAGGTATATTAGTGTTTTGCAGGAGTATGCAATCAGAACCAGCAAAATTAAAATAGAACAACCAGCAAGCACGTTGACAACGTCTGATGTATGTTTATCAGGATGGCAATGCAGACAGGAATGATGAACAATTCTATATAGAGGCAAAGTGCAAAAGTTGATAGAGTAAAATGTGCTCCTTCAGTGGAGACTGGTGGGACTGTTGTGAATTATTAACTGGAAGCTAAGGCTTGGGTAAATGTTATATTTGAAAATATTGTAGAATATTGGAATAAGAAATATAAATACATAGAACAAGATCCACTTCAACTAAAGGCCCATAAAGAAGACCTAATTTCTGTTCAAGTATTACATGAACTTGTAATGAAACCTGTAAGAAAAAGTGGATCTGTTTATTTACTGTGAACAGTGAGCCAATAATGAGTCTAAAAAATGGCAAATACTCGGTTTGCTTAAGGGAGTACCTAAAGATCAGTTCAGCATGAACAAATGTAAAGGAAATGTTGAATAAATCAGGGTGTCAGAGGAGGTAGGGAGAGCAGTATACGTGCTTGCAAGGAGTACATTTAAATGTTGAGTTATCCACTTTTCTCCGAGATTGCACATCCTATTTAAAACACAATATGGCATGTATTAAATCTGTATTTGCTGGACATAGAATCCCATCTATTTTATCTGATGTTGTTCAAATGATTTATATGAGATTCTAGATTTCAACATATATCAAGTCCCAAATCTCCTCAACAGAATGTCTGGTAGAAAATGCTAACATCACTACAAAGACTACTAAATACAGGTTAAGAAGTCTGAAACAAATCCAGTAGTGCTGTATTTGGCAGCAATTTTTTTTACAAAGTGAATTGGCACTGACTGAACACTCAGTGAGAAGAAAGATAAGAAAAAGGCTTCATTCTAGTCAAAAGTGCAACAGAAAATACATCTTAGGAGGATAAGTAGAAGATCAGGATATCCCACATATAGAAGATATATCTCAGTCATGCTATGGATACAGTGGTTTGTAGATGCAGTTTGTATACACGAGGGTGTTGTATGGATGGGCCTAGAAGACTGCAGCTGGCAGGAAGATTGCTCCTTGTTCTTATGTGAGCTCCTATCTTCTGAGCAATTGGCTTTAGGACAAGAGGGAACAGCTGCAATTTATTCCTTTGGAAAGAGGAAAATGAAGGAGGAAGAGAAAGAGTCAAAGCATCTGAAAGTAAATTGGAAGGGAATGATTTTGCTGAGCCACTAATGGACAGGATTGAAGCTGTAAGTAGATAGAAATTGGGATAGTTCTCTGCACAGCAATCCAAACACCTAGAGCTCCTGAAAACCCCTCTAAATACATGTAATGTAGGTACAGGTGTTATTCATAAGGATTATGCAGAAATGTAAACTGCCTTATTGCAAAATTTTCTGTTTCAGGGAAAGGGAAGGGTGTTAATATCACATTGCCTTTCTGAGATCTGAGCAGTCAGATGTGGTCTAAGGCAGCCTGAGCCCAGGGACGTGGGTTGTCCACAAGCAGCTGCAGCATAGGGTAGCCACACACACGGGACTGTGGCTTATGCCTGGAAAACCCTTTCCAGATAGCAGCTGAATATGATCACTTTTCTGAGAGACACAAAACACAACAGCCATCTTCTAAATATGTTCTATGTTCTTCAATACAGCTTAACTTTTGCTAGCTTCAAAGGAAGTTTCTGTTGGCAGTAAAGCAACACTGGAAATTGTACAAAGTGCGATAAAGCTTCACTCTGAATCAATTGTAACTATTATTGCTGCTGTTAATATTAGTGGCACGGTACAAACAAACAAGTGTTTGTGTGTTTGCCTGTATATGTTTATTTATATCTATACATCTTTTTTTCCCCCACAAAAGTATGCTAATAAAAGCATACATACACTCTGAGAAAGAAAATTTCCCCATAGATCCATTTTGCTTTGTGACATAACTTTAACAAGATCTTTTCCAGAACCCTTAAAAACTCTACAAAATCTCTGTGGAAGTGTTGCTTGCAGAGGATGCTGAAGGGTTGTTAACTAGCACATGCGTAGCTACTAAGCCAATAACTTTGGGGCTTTACTATTTTCCTTGGCTGTGCAGCAAAAGGCACGTTTCAGCAATTTTTTGTTGCCACAGTCTGTCCTACTGTGAAATTTTGTGCAGTGTTTGTATGCACATGTTTGTATGCACATGGCTTTTTTGTGTGTCTCTGTGGAACAATGCTAGTTCATGGCCAAAGCTGAGAGGAATGGTCTCAAGTGGAAGACTGCATGATCAGTAATCGGAGATTTAAATTAAATCTGAGGAAATATTTTTGGTGTATTTGATTTACAGCCATATCTGTTAGTAAGTACTTAAAAATGCTCTGCCAGTCAGTCTGATTGTTAAGCGTAGATATTTGAGTATGAGTATTTGAGAATATGTATCTGACTGCTCTGAAATTTTTCTACCTCAAGTATTGGATTTATTCACTTTTAATGATTACCTTTTGCTTTATTACCCCTCAACAATTCCCCTGACACACTTAATACTCTTCTTAGACATACAGCATGGATCAAATATTAAAGCCTTGAGATATTTTTAAATGGCATCCAGTATTGCAGTCCTATATCTTCAAATTCAGAAGGATGTAATCCACAATAAATAGTGCTCATGACAGAATGTTTAAAATTGATGTATGTACTTAAAACAATCTATTAAGCATAAAAAATATTTCTTTAAATGTTACTAGTTCAAGCCATATTTTAACCTTTAAGTACAGAGAATAACTGTGAAACCTTTACCATCTCTAAAATTGGCCTGTTTTTTTTTTTAAGCAGTTACACATGAAATTGTGAAACAGCAATATCAGAAGCTTCGATGATGGCCAGGCAAAAAATCTAGCAATGACGTTTGAATTGGCATTCAGTGTGTAGAGCTGAAAAGCAAACTTTTTCATGTAGAATACCTTGCCATGAAGATGTGGCAAAGCATTTCATGTGGCTGAATATTCCTGGGAAGAGTTTTAAGTGTGGATTTTACCTATGAAACACCCCAAACTTCAAGTGTGTTTGATTCCACAGGAGCCTAAAGAAGTCTCAGGTCATCTTTTCTCCTCTTTAAATGCATTTTTTCTCTTGTGACAGCATTGGCAGATATCTCATCTGTTGATGAACTTTTTCATGCAGCAAAGTTGGCTGAGAACAAGGTTTTGCTAGGGTTCCTCCCTCCGAAACTTCTTTCTGTGAGGCTAGGTGAACATCAATGCTAGTGCAATAGATAGGACAGGAGCATATGTCTGAGCAGAAGGAAGTGTGGTGGAGTTGGTCCACACTTCAGAGGAGCTCAAACTGTTGTGGAGCTGTGGCCTCAGAAGTGGGTTTTCTACCTGAGCTTTATTGCTGCAGCTGTGAACATCACAGGGTCTTTGTGAAAGAAAGACAAAGAACAGCCATTTCTTAAGAAGATCTTTCAACTTTGAAATGTGTTACTTCCTTCTTATTTCTCTGTTTTAGCCATTTATTGTGAGTCCAAAATAATCTGAAGTTGTTGACTTAAGTGTCATGCTTTGATCTTCCTTTTAAATGTCTGCTTGGGAAGAGTTGGGTTGGTTGGGGAAAACAATGAATGTCTGTCTGGTTTGTTTGCTTTTCCACAGGTAGGTAAGTAGTGGGGAAACTGGTTGTTTGGAAGGATTGTTTAGATGGATATATCAGCGCAAGAAAACATTAATTCATATACTTAAATTTATCTCTACTTTAGAATTTGACCTTGAATCTTTATATGGAATTGCATCTTTAAGTACAGAACAAGCAAGTACTTAGCTATTCTCCTAAATAGAGATAGTTTCCTAAATTGGAATCAATTATTTTCTTTTCAGTTGACAAAGAATTTAGAGAAATGTTTTTTACAATTTGTAAGGAAAGTCAATATGTTTTAATTTCCCTAGAAGGCTAGAAATGTCAACAAGCATGGAAAATAGAATTCCAGACAGAAATAGTAAGAAATGTTAGAATTATGTGAAAGTTACATATGGGTTAAGAGACATTTCATGTTGTGTTTTATCCAATGCAAATTAAAATGGATGAGATATGCAGTACCTCTGCAGCATAGTTTTTGTGAAGTAAAAGCTGACAGATTCTTAACTGGAGTGGCACAGCCTTAATGTGACTGTAGTGTTACTGAATATGCCACTAACATGTGGTAGAGGTTTGGTACATCTTTAAACAAGTCAGGAAGAAGAAAGCCTCTCATTTTTCTCTGTTCTAATTATCTTCGTTCCAGTGGATTAGAAAATGGAAAATGTAGAAGTCAAGCTGAAGATGGTTCAGAGCTCAATCGCCTGCCAAGTTAAGTCTGACAAATGGCAAGTGTGTGTAATTAATACTGTCATCTTTCCCTAGACCAAAGGGCAACTGCAGTAACTATAGATTGTAATTGTCATCGTTGTCACATAAAATGTGCTATTATTAAGTTCAGGCTGAATTTTATTGCTGAGAATGCTCATAAATTGAATGGTCAGTCATTTAAATTACCAAGTAGAGAGCTCTGTGGTTTGCTCTAGAGCTACTTTCTAAGGCAATGCTTTTGACTTTAGACCTCTGGAAGCTAGCTACATTCCTTAAAGAGATGTCAGACAGGTTGTTACCTCTAAAAGAGGATGCTCTGACAGATGCACTCATTCTGTTCATGTTTTAATCATCCCTACACTCTAATTTGTAATTTTTCTGAAAGGCAAGTACTACATATGCTATGTTGGCAACTTAAAAATTCAGAGTTAATATCTTGTTAGCGCAGCAGAGAGAATGAGTGAGGATGGTTTTGAAATATGGATGAATAAAGTGTAGTTGTTTAAGATGAAAAGATGAAAGGGGATGAAAAGAAAGTGATACATTCAAACGAGAGAATCTTGAGATCAAGGAGTTCCCCGGCAGGATCTAAGTCTTTCATTCTAAGGGTAAATCACAGGTCAGCAGTGATTTCAAATCTTTTCCTTCTGATGACTGGTTAAATCAAAATTTTCAGGAAGCCTGACTCAGAACTGTCGTGAAAATAATACTCAACTAAAATATGAAGGCTTGATGAAGTGAACAGGACCCAGGATAAGAAGGGTACTGTGGCATGCATCAGGTCTTGTTTCTTGCTATTAGAGACAAGAAGGTCATATGATATCTTTCATAAACTGATTAGCTCTATCTTAAAATTAGTTTAGGTATTTGTCCTCTCTGTATAGTTATTACTTCAAAGTCTGACTGGTCTAATGGTCAGAATAGACCTCTTTATTGGTCATTTATTGTTGTGCTAGTCTTGCCCTTTACTTTCAGATGTGTTCTATGCCCTTCTAGAATTATCTTGACAAGTACATTTATAAGGCATGATTATATTTTCACTCAGCTTTTGTTTTCTGAGCTAAAGAGGAGAAAATCTTTTGCTTTAATGTGTATATTTGATCTTCTTGATCTCTTTCATGTTATACTGTGCTGTCAGCTGGCTGGCATAAGCCAGCTCTGAACTGGGAGCCATATAACCACTTTATAACAATCCTGTGTTCAAGCTAATAAGTGCTGTAACATATGTTCTGTCTCAAGCAGGTTTTCTTTTAGATTTGTCTGGAGCCTTTCTCTATGAGTTTTTTTTGTTTGTTTGGAATACAAATTTTTGTTAAATTGTGTACTCTTATGTCCTAAGCCTTTGGTTTTTACACCATGGGTGCATAGTATTGGAAAAGATCAGCTGGCCAAATGGGTTATTAAGTCAATTTCCCTGTTATTACAGGCAATATATAGTAGGAACTGCATTCAGAAAGATATGCAGAACATCCACTCACCCTTCCACCATTCTCACAGGCCACAAACTACTCAGTAACTATTTTTCATATGATAGTAGAAGACCAAAAGCTAAAACCATATTAAGCCCCAGGAAGAAAACTGAGGAAAGGGTGTCACTTGTACTGTAATGGTAAAGAAATTAGGTAGATTATTTTTCACAGACGATCGTAAAAAGTGAAACAAGAACTATACTGCAGAAAAAGACAAAGTAAGCACTGGCATAGGAAGAGGGCAATTTCTTAAATCAGTATTTTCTTTTGACTGAAGAGGTGTTTCTTGAGTCTGTGTAAAATAAATTCAGTGCCTGTGAGTGAAAGAACAATTATATTGAAAGTTTGGAAGCATCCTGTTACTGCTGAAACATTGTTAATATCTCCTTTTGTTTGTGTGTCAGAAAAAGTATTTGCTAGCCCAAGTGTAGCAATGTAAATTAAAACATTATTTTGGCCAGGTGTCAAATGAAGATTGCAATCAAAGTGCCAGGGTAATAGGGAAAAATGTTATTCTATAGCTTTGCTGATCTCGTTTGTTTTCAGTAAGAAGCAGGCTTTCAAATCCAATCCCAATAGAACAATGATATTTTAACAAGGTTGCTGATTGATGTATCACGATTAGTTTACATGTTAACCATATCTGTGCAAAAGGAATATTCCTGCTCTGGCCAGTGCATGCTCTCATGCACTCTGCTTAGGCAAAGTACAGTGACACTATAACACTTTCCACAGCATATCAGAATGAGAAGATAAACTAAAAGTATTAAATTTGTTCCCCAGGGCTTCCTTCTCTTTCAGGTTAACTTTTAAACCCTTTTGAGTGTGGGGTTTTTTCCCCCCCTAAGCAAATTCTTTGACTGGTACAAAGATAAAGAAAGCAGTGAAAAATCAGCTGCTTCATCACTTTAATTGTAGTTGTTAAGCAAAAATTTGCCACAAAAGACCCATTTAATAGGATTGAATGTGGTCTGGCACAAGCATACAACTAAGAACTACGTGATGGAGTTAGGTCATAGGAATATTCCCAACTGCAGTATTTAAAGGTTTCAACATAAACTGATATGGATCATAAAAACTTCTCATGATTCTATGCAAATCCAGTGTTTTAAAGTTATGAAAATAATCAAAAAGCTGAAATCTCTTTCGTGACTCCACCAGCCTGACATGTTATTCTCAGACTGCCACAAAAAAAGTATTATCTGAGTGAAATGACATTTTGCAGTCAGCTCCTATAGCTTCCATAGCTTCATTGTATCAAGCATAGCTGTAGGGCAAGGGACTAAAACTTCACTGGCACAAATGGAGTTACATCTGCTGGCATTAAGGCTTAATTTGTCACTCGTGTTTTTTTAATCTCAGGAAGCATGCAAGAACTAAATGGCACTAATCTTTCATATGACAGGAAAAGGATGATCAAATATATTCAGTACCAGTACCATGGCCAAGTCAGAGCTCAGCCCTAGCTTCTGAAATTATCTTGAGCAAGGTTTTGAATATGGGCATGTTGTTCTACATTTTCTTATGCATTCTCAGCCCAGAGTACATTTCCTAGACCATGTCTAGGCATGGCACCTATTTGGTTTGTTTTGAAAAATTGAACTGATCATCAGAAGGGGAAAGCCAGCAGTATAATTTCAACCTCTTTTCAAGGACATCTGTTCATAGTTCCAACCAGACCTGTGGTATCAGAATACCAACAGAAAAGGACCCGCAATGTGCTGCTATCACCATCAAAAAGATTTCTTTATCTTGCTGCTTCCATTCCCTATGTCAGCACAAGGCTGCTTGTACATCAGATGTGGTTCTCACATCTGTGCTTGCTGCCATGCTATGAGAAGGCAGCTACTGTGCCAGGTCACAAGGGAATGCACAGGAGCTAGTGATGGTTTAGGATTTCCACATATTGTAGAGCTGCTAGGGTTACCACACTACACTGAAGACTTTCTCAGCCAGGAGGATATTTCTCTAGAACATGGGTTTGATTCTAGGGGAAATTTATCAGTTGTGCCATAGGGTGGTTTGGCAATGGCCTTGTTGCCAGCACGCATAGCCAAATGCAACATAGTGCTACAGGGTTGCCGTTCCACAGCTGCCATGGGTACTAGAATGGTCTCTTCCTCTAGACCTGTGGCCACGCTGCTCACTGTCAGATTAGGGTGACATTGAATCAGGCCTGCTTAATCTTACTTAATCCTTGTTACTGTTTATAGGTTCATTTCCTAAATTGAAAAAAATACAAGATATATGTATACATACACACATATATGCATATATATACTCTCACACTATATTTGGGCTATCTTATTCTATTGATAAAAATCTGAAGTACTGTTTCCATATTAACAAAATAGGTAGGGTTACCATGACCTATCAGATTCCTGTCTATCTGAACAGTTTGCTCTTATCCTGTCCAAATGCCACCAGCAATCCCAGATTATCATTGTGCAACAAGTTTGTGTAATGCTAGGCACTGTATGTTGTCTTCCTACCCCAATATCAAGATCCTTAATGTCTTTCCAAGAGCAATCCCTTACAGATAGTACTAATAATGTAGTATGGGTAGTAGCACCAGTTCAGCCTTGAGCCCTAGTTACTTTCTACTTTTGCTGTTACAGTCACTGATGCTTCTACCTGTTAACAATGTTAATTGAGCTGTGATTTCATTTGCTATTCTGGGGGGTTAATTCTGTTTCCCTGGCTTCTGAGGCTTTCTGTTGGATTTTTGGAAAGAAAGGGAGCTATTTAGGTGTTTGGAGACTGCTCAATGAGTGCATGTCTGAAGGCCTGAAGAGTAGGTGCTGATACGTTTCGAAAAGCCTGGGTGTTTCTGTCATCATCTCTATATGTAGGAACTGGCACCACAGTTGTTAGCATAAAGAGATATCCTGGTTGGGTGGGAAATTAAGATGTGGAGAGAAACAGGATCACTGCATCCATCCTTTGAAGTGGGAAGGTGGGAGGGGGAAGACTGTTAGCTGTGGATAATGAATAAACTATACCCACATAAATGTATTCTAGTTTATTTTGCAGAATAGTAGAAGGATGTTGTGTATCTATTTAAGGGTCAAATGGTATTTATTGAATACATTCATCCAAGCTGTACAAAAATGACTCAAAAATCATAATATGTTGCTCCCTGAATAAAATAAAAGTTAGATGGGTATGTGGCATAAGACATGCTCTGCTGTGGAACTAAGGCATAAAACATAAATAAATAAATAAAATAAAACAGGGCTAAGAAATAGCTTCAAGGGATCCCTTTGAAAGGTGTTCTTTCTCCATTACTTGTTGTTTGTGGGGTAATCCTGTATTTAGATTTATTGAAATGGTGGACCTACCAATGATTTGCTCTCTATCTTTTTAAAATTATAATATTAAGTACTACATCTCTTGAGAATATTAAGTACTACATCTCTTGAGAATATTAAGTATAACTGATCTTCTCCTTCCTGGGTGAGTGGACGAGGACTCTCTCTGTTGCTTATGCAAAGCATGGTAATTATTCTGTGTAAGATGAAGCACCATCCAGGGAAAGGAATGTGAGAGCCTCACTACAGAACCAAAACACTTACCTGGGTGATAAGAGATTTTTTTTTTTTTCCCCTGGGTTAAAGGAGAGATTTGAACCCAGAACACCCTCAGTTAGGGAAATAACCATGAAAGAACTTGGTCAGTAATGAAAGAGCTTGGTCAGGAATGGCAGATTCAAATAAGTCTTTGTTTAAATGAAAAATTTTGCCTCATGCTCTCTCTTTGTTTTTTCCCAAATACAAGGGAAGACAGAAAACAATACCAAGCAGCTAACTCAGCTCATCTTTCTGTTTAGGCTCTGCCCCCTGTTTATCTTCATGTGCCTTTCCTCACATAATGTTCTAGCACTAATCCGCTTTCCCCAGGACATCTTGCACGTGAATGCAAACTGCTCTAATCTTCTGGAATGTCCTGGCAAGAGATTCCCATGAAGAGACTGCTGTGCCCCAGAGGGAACTGAGATGATGGGAACACTTTCTGGAAGCATGTAAAAAAGGGAACCAGGAAGCAGTGGGCTGGAGGGGCCAAAGGCTTGCAGCTGAGCCGGCAACAGTATTGCAGCTATTGCTTGTTGCAGAGAGAGATCCCAACTGTAGAGCTTAATTGTTTTGTTTTGCTGGGCTTGTCATGCCAGTTGTCAGAGTAATTCCTTTGTGCATGGCTGAATTGGATGTATGTACACAGTGCCAGCTTAGCCTTCTGATATCCTGAGGGGGCATTTCCTACTGCAAATAATTTTCCATTGAACAGAGGGTGACTTGAAGATTGGTCCTTATTTGTCCATATGGTAGCTGTTGTTCTCTTCCAATGTGAAAGTCTGATGAGGATATTAGACACAGTTGCTCTATACATGCCTAGAAGTATTTCATTCCCTGTGGTTTTCCTATCACTGACTGTTGAAGTCTTATATTCATTGAGAATAATGAACTCTGGTAGAAGAAAATGCTTTAAATAGATAAAGCAGACTGTACACTGCTCACATGTATCAAGGTCTGGGTGACATTTCAGACTCTTGCTGGGTATCTTGTTCCTTTATTTAAATAAAACTGGAATATAGGGGTCCTGAATCATCTGTCATGAGGTGCAAAAAAGTCTTTATATATGTTCCACAAAAATTGGGCCTCAGGATACAAATTTTTTTTTTTTGTTTGTTTAGTTTTTTTTTTCCTCCTTCTGTTTAGAATCCTTGTGGAATATTACTGTTTGGAAAGCATGATTTTTTTTTCCCCTCCAGAGCCTTTCTTAAATGAGCTGGCAAGAGGAGATTTGCATTTCTCTGCATGACTGTAGGAAACTGGAGTATAAACAATGAATGAAAAGGTGTCACAGATTTATTCAAGAGCAGTGAAAAGTTGCTGCCTTAATATACACTGTCAGCAGATTTTAAAAGGGGGAAGATAGGGAACTGCATGATTGCTAGGTTTTCTAAACTGGAGACTTTAAACATGAGGGAAAATACTTCAGGATTTATACTGGGTAGCCAACTGATGTTGCTTTGACAAAACAAGGGCAAGTGAAAATTGCGGATGTGAAAAACCAATTTTTTGAGAGACTCCATTTCTTTTTTTGCTGATTCCAGGATTCTTTCTAGTCCCTAAGCAGTTGACCATTTTTCAGCTTTTTGAATCCCACTCAATTCCCATGAGTGAACAAATAGTTCTCTCTGTAACACATCCTACCACAGGCTTTGTTTCCTCCCCTTTCTGTCCTTTTTCTCTATTCTTTCATGGTTTCACTTCACTTCTTTCCTGCATTCTCAGTGTAGTTGTTCTTTTCGTCTCCTTGTATGAATTTTGCATTTTTAAATCAGGTTGTTCGACTCCCACAGTGGGCCTGATACTAGATGCCTCTTCAAAGAAGTTCCTGTTTTTTGTTATTTTAGCCAGATGCTGAAGCTACCCATTGGTGGAAAACATTTTGTTCACTGTATGAGAACAAAGAGACTATAGGTTTGTGCATATGTGTGAGTATGCAGTTAAAAGCCATTTCTTATGCTTTATTTGGGGAGATTCAATTAAGGAAGTACAAGCAATCAGAATTTTGGCATCTCGTAGTTTTGCTTGATTTTACAGTCTTTGCAACCTTAATGTTTCCTTAAATTGCAGTTTGCTTTTTGTGGGGATGTTACAATCTTACATACAATGCATAAATATGCAGTGTATGATTATTAACAAAAAAACTCAAGTGTCAAATCTTCAGCTTCTTTAAAGCGAAAAAAAATCTTTGCAAAGAAAAACAAGATCATGTATAGTTTTAATACATCTCAAAGCCAACACAATTTGGTTTGATACATGACCCTTTTATTTTGCTGCCTTAAAATGTCTCCTTCCTGCCAAAACCATTTGTTACCTTCTTCCTTGGGGAAATATGCAAAGACATGCAGTTATGCTCAGGTCTCCCCACTGGAAGGTTTTTATTTCAATCCTATCAGCCTCTATTCTCGCCAATCATTTTTCTTTTGTTCTCAGTATCCATTCTTTCCAGTAATTCACTTGAGCTACAATATCTGTGAAAGACTGAGCACCACTGTAATTTAAAGGAAAAGATCTTTTCAGGCTGATTTGGTTTCAAGCAGCTTTTTTGAGAGAGTTTGGTTTGCAGCCTCCAGACAATTAAATACACTAACAGAAGATTGTTTATCACCAATTAATCCATACAGAAACTACTTTTATTTTTGGCAGAAGACATCAAAAACTAAAACTAACATTGAATACAGCTTCTTGGTGAGTGACAATATAAAGCCCAGCTAGGCAAGCACATAGCTTACAGCAGTTGTGACAAGAAGGTGGCAGGCTGTTATGGGAGTGACAGAAACCTGCAGTGAAACACTGCCTGGACTGAAATCCCCAAAGTCAGTGCCATCAGCTTCAGCAGGGCCAAGATTTCTGCCCAGAGAAGAATTCAGCTGAGTGTGTAGAAGTAGCTGGCACACTCAGTGTTATAGCCATAGTGCGGAGGAAACACCATGTCTACAATAGACTTGACAAAAGCTTGGCAAGTGGGACTGGCAAGAATTTTGTGCTAGATAAGCAGCCTGGACTGCAGCAGGTCCAAACACCTTCAATTGCAATGAATTTTCCATCAGCCTTATGGACAAACATTGTCATTTTGGAAAATCACATGAATGTGACAGTGGAAAAGGATTAGGAAAGATGAAAGTGATGGGTTTTGTTTTTGTGATTAAGTTTAGTCTAGTCATGATGAAATTTTCTAGTGCAACAGCAATCTGCTTTTTTCCTATGGCTGCTGTGGTCTACCTATGAAGGGAATACTCATTTCCAGTAGTGAAAGTCCCTTCTGTACCTCCGTAATATCACACCAATATTGTATATTCCTCTAATATGTGCCTACCATAAAATCACAGGTGGTCTGGTTTGATGTCAATTCAGTAGACTTTTCTCTGGATGAAATCTGATGATCTCATAAGGAGATACTGCACAAGATCTTATACTACAGATCTCAGAAGGCAAAGGCAAGGATTTTTTTGGCTGGTCTAAACCAATGGATTCTGCGGAGTGTCAGTAGCATGTTTATTGGGACAGATATCAAACTATAATTAACATCTTTTATGGAATATATAAAATGTCATCCCACAGTGGAAGAATGACTTCCACTTGTCACCACAGTAAGTGTGTCCTTGTGATGAGGGCTTTCAGCTCAAGATGGGAGCAAGAAAGATTAATGACCCTGAATGTTATTTTAATGTCAAAAGCTTGTTAAAGAGTAATGATTAAACTGTGAGAGGGAAAAAAGAGTCCACAGTGCAGTCAAGGCAAACCTTCTTCTCTGAGAAAAGGGTGGGAAAAATAGCTCCTTGCTTCCTTTCCTTTCTATCTCCCCCCGCAGAAAGGAAGAGAAGGAAGGGAGATTTCTTCAGAAATATTTCAGTGTTGTCCTGTGGGCCTGACCTCCTGGGCAGGCAGACTTGGAAAATCTGTAAGATGGCAGGAGAACTTTTCAATTTTCTCCTACCCATCCCTCAAGATTTCTGAACACGTTGTTTCCACTGTTTTTCACTTTTGCCATTCCAATTAGTACAGAGGTTCTGTAAAACTGTAGCTCTGGCACTGCCTTGGGTAAATAACAGATAGGATACAAGTTAAGTGTGAAGTAGGTTGGCAGCAAACTGCCTCTACCCAGTTTTGCCACCTGGGCAACTCCTGTCAGACCCAGCTTGGTTCAAATTGCAGACAAGATCACCAAGGTTATGTCCATCCTATATGGATGGGCAGAACCACAGTATGCACTAGGCTGGATTTTTTGACAAGGGAACTGTTCAACTCACTCTGGAGGGAAGCCTGGATATGAACCATCATGTACGCCATGGAGCTGAGTGGGGATTGAGGCTCCAGCTGTGAAACAGGCTGAAACAAACTTCATATTGATACAGGTGCAGTGTGCTCTTGTCTCTCATCTGTGCAAAACAGTTGAGATCCCCAGGTAAGAAGCGCTATGTGCATGGAATGTATTACAAAACCAAGGCTGCCCCAAGAATGGAAATTCACCTCTGCCTAATTGCAGATTTGGTTAACTGTAGAAAGCAAATCTCCCTCACTGACTTGTAGGTAGAAGTAGACAAAAATTTTTCAATGGAAAAAGTTTTTATCCAAAAAACCAGTTTCTTTGAAATATGAATATTTTTCATTTTAACAATTTTCAGTGAAAATCCTTCAAGTGTTTTGTTTTGATAATGTTTAAATCTCTTTTATATTTCTCTTTTATATCATAAACTCTAAGCATACATATATATCACTTCAGAATGTTCTGACAGTTTTGAAAGAAAATGCTCTTATTCTTTTTTGAAATGATTCTTTGAGGGGACATAAGGAATTTGCATCTCCCACAAAACTCTAAATTTAAACTTTTGCATTCAGATCTGGGGCAAAAACAAACACTGAAATGTCAGAATTTTATACATGATAGGAATTCTTTTTTTTCCCCCCTGTACATTCTGCTTAGATTACCCTGCACATTATGTGCCTTCCTTCCCTAGTCTGCTTTTGTGTTCAAAAAAATCAATTTGAACAGTCTGAACAGAGATCTGCTGCTGACCTCAGCCTGAAGGTGTTCAGAGCACCCATCACTCAGCCCACAGGGCTTGAGTTACAAATTGATACCTGAGTTCAAAATGGGAAAGAGTTGGAAAATCACAGCAGAAAAAAGAAAATAAAAAGACATTGATGTCTCCCTCTTTTTTAAAAAAAAGTCTTTGTCATTTCATAACTGACTTTTCTTTACTTTCTTCATTTTTTTTTGTGCTTGTAAAACAAGACAGATGAGATACCACCTTCTCCCTAAAACTGCTGTTTGACAATGTTGGCAGCTGATTTTTTTCTACATGTTGCAAAAACCCTCAACTGTATTGACCAAGAAACTAATGTCTTATGCTTGATCTTAAACAGTACTTAAAGGCAGTTTCATGCTGCCCGAACTTCAGTCTGCTCCCAAATTAAGGTGACTTTAGGTGTCTCTGTCTTAAATAACAATTCAGATTCTCTAGGCCCTTGCATTACTTACACTTTGGAAGACAATGAATACATACCCGGTTTGGGCTTCAAAGTTCTCTAACCCCGTAATAAGAGACTCCTGTGCATACAGAAGCATCCTTTCCTGGAAATATTTATGGAGTTTTTAGGCTTTCATTGCACTTCAGATAAACATTCTTGGTTGTGCCAGATCTCTTAACTCTTTTTATTTCTAATTTTAATTTTTCTGTGTCATTGCTCATAAGGAAAGAAGATAATCAGATGCTAAGGAGGAGGTCATAACATTTTTAACATTTTGCCCCTCTTTGTGATGGAGAAATTAGAAACACTTCTCTACCTCTCACTATATATCTATCCCTCCTTGTGCTGTGTGGGCAAATTACTTATTGTAAAGAACTCAGGAGTTTTGATGAGTCTCTACAAATGCTTCAGCACTGAACTTCAGAAGAAGTTTCCCTGAAGAGGAGCAATTAGCTATAGTTGGGCTTGGAAATGGCTGTTCATATTTGGGTGGAACTTGACTTATGATTCTATGAAATAGTGACAAGAAAAACTCTACATCAATGCCTCCTACCTCAATGTAAATGATCCTTAAACTTACCTTTAAAATTTAGCTTCTTGGATCTGAGTTTTTTCTGTCATCTAAAGAGAAATCAAATCTCACTGTGGCTAGAAGTGTCTGCAGGCTAATTACAACTGACTAATTTGTGTGAACACAGCTAATGTGCTCATAGAAAAGAGAGAGGTTAATTTTAGCAGGTGAGATATGCTGATTTTGGGAGATTAGATCTGGAAACAGTTGAATAAAGCAAGGCTGGGATTCATGAGTTTGAACAGTAACTATTCTTTTGTTAGTACCACCAGTCACAAGTTCAGTGAGGAGACAGCTTTCTAACATTCACAGAGAGGTTTTGACTTCCTGGACAACTGAACCCACTTTCAGTTTGGGGTTTTGGTTTGGGGTTTGTTATTTTGTTTTTTTATTATTATTATTCCACTGATGTACAACTCAGTCCTGAAAGCCATACTTACCTAAACAAACTAAAAAAAAAAAAAAAAATCAACCTGTTGCCTTCCTCCCCAGCCTTGGTAGAGCCAGACTACCAACTTTGCCTCCAGAGGGTTTCTGTAGTTTAGCTGATTCTTTCTGTCTCTGCACAGCTATTGTCAGCTTGTTCTCATCATTTGCCTACTTGAAGCAGAACCTAAAATTACAGAAGTTATCTACTTTTAAGACATTTCTCTCAAGGATGGTTCTTGAGGTCTCTGATGCTGTTTGTTCTCAGTACATTGGACTGTAAATTCACTGCGAGCTACGAGGAAAATGTGTTCTCATACATGTGCTCCCAGAGTGTCTGTGTGAGGTGTTGTGTATTCCCTACTGTCAGCATGTTGTCAATAGCTTCTGGGAAAACAGTATAAAAATAATCAAACATACATAGTGAGGCAGAGGACGGAATGGTACAGTTTCTGCACCTGTGAGTCAAAAATGCGCAAAAGTAATTGCTTGGAGGGATTAGGAAATGCAGAGAATCTCATAGCAATGGAGATTATCTCTTCTTTTTCACTTCTCCCCCCCACCCAGCAGAAACCCAGGGTTGATAGCTTTGGTTAGTATAGCATTGTGCATATCCACAACAGAAAACTGTTGTTAGCCCTAAAAAATTGTCTGCTGCATGGATAAGCTTAATGTGCAATAAACTCAGCGGTGCAGATGCAAATTTAGAATGCCTGAAAACTGAAATTTAGCTGGAGAGCTGTTTGATGGGAGTATCTGTGTAGTCACAGCCAGAACATCTCTCTTGATCTTACCTGACTTTAAAGATAACACACTGTAGAGTGCATGTAGCTCCCGCTTAGAGATAGGTGGAGCTCCAGCTGCTTGAAATAGTCTTTTGCATGTAGAAACTGAGGAAGTGAGAATAAAAGCCAACTCTCCCTAGGAACTGGCTTTATTTTACAGCTTTCAGAGCATTTAAAATAAGATAATAATAATATACCTAGCTGATGAGATAACCATTTTCTCTTTCTTCCTTTTAACTACATAAATAACTGACCCTTCTCAATGTGAATTGTTGTGTTACAAAGCTGGAACAGCTTTCTAGGCCCTCTCCATGATTACACAAGAGAAAAATGCAATACTCCAGGCTGACAGAATCTGAGGGAGAATGGTTGCACAAAAACCTCCCAGCTCTACCAAAAGGAAGTGAGAAAGCGGAGGGAGGAAAATGTTCCTCAGCCACTCTAGATGGGTTTGTAAAGATTTATTGGGCTGAGAGCAATCTGTAGCCTAGTAAATTGGTGTTTGAGGGTGTCACAAGCAATAATGTACTGCATCTTGCACTACAACGTACAGGTGTCCAAAAGCTATTACAGTCCAGCCGCTGCACTAAAATTGTATGAAAGTGATAGTACGGCCTGTGTGTGCCTGTGAGTGGTACCAGAAAACTTCTCTTTTATTTTTCTGTCTTTTTGGTAGAACTATGAAAGAGGTCCCCACCCTGATAAAATGCTACCAAGAGACCAAATTAAGTTTTCTGCACCCAGATTCAACAATTACTCTTGTCAGTAATAACTTAGAGGGAAAGTAACTGTATATTGAAAGTATATCCTGAAAGTTTTGATAGTTATGATATCACAGACTCCTGCAACAGACGGATGATACTGTAAAATTTTGTATTACTCTATGGTATTACAAACTTCTAGCTCTTTAAAGAATAAAAATGCGTTCTTTCTTTATCCTAGTTTTGTCAAAATTGGCTTGTTCTTTCTCAAATCTTTGTCAGAACTTCCTTGCCTGTTTCATTCTGGCTACTGTGATAGTACATCACTGCTGTAGGCTGAATAAACTGGCCTTCTAAGGCTGCTTTGAAGAAAGATTTATTTTATTCCCATTGAATATTATGATGCCTGTTAATATGTTCTCTTTAGAATAGCTTACATAATAAAATCCAGTGATACAATCATGTTAAATCATACATGCTTCTTAAAAAGGATCAGTTTTTTTAGAGTAATTTTCCTTTTGGCCTTTAAAACTTTTATGTTTTAAAAACCTTAAAACATATAAATTGTACTATGTAAATCTGATTAGTCCATAAGAAGATAACTTAGAATTAGGGATGAATGCGTACATTGCCTATGTTCAAAAAGTATATAAATCTATCTTATGTGTGTATATATATGTGCACATACTATATACCTAGGTGCAGGTATGAAATATTTGCAGCAAAACACCCTTCATTCCCTCTTTGTTTCTTTCCTAATACATTTAGACAGTTTTCCATTGTGTTAGTCAAAACCAATTCTCTCCATTGGGCAAAGAAATATTTATTACCTGAAATAATTTAGGATCATACCTACATTGATAAGTGAGAACAGAAAAGGTAGTAAAGAGTGCCAGAAGTTCTGCATCTTCTTTGTGTGGAAGGGAAGTTGCTTTAGGATTTAACAAAAATTGAACCTGAATATTTCAAAGCAGCTAAAAGGCTAATGGCACTTATTTCAACAAAATCTTATGACAGCTTTTGTGCTTGAGAAGCCCCCATACACTGATGCTTAAGATTTTACATGGTCAAACAGATAAATAACATTTGCAATACTAGTGTGAGCTTGTTTCCATGGTCGAGAGGCTACTCACTGATCTCAAAATTAGAAGAAGTATCTTTGCAGATTAGCAGCTGCAGCTTTATATGACAAAAATTTAGGAACAGATTAGCTAGTTTATAGTGTGTACAACATAATTACCAATACCTAGCCAAGTTAGAAAAAAAATCAGTGAGGATTTTGTCCCTTACTATAGTACAAAGTGACAGTATTCCTGCAGGGTTTGAAAGCTTATCTATGAAAGTGTGTATATAAGGAGATCAGGAGTTGGATCCCTTGCATAACAGCACAAAAGCCCTTAGTTTAGTTAAGACAAGAAAGACGCCATCCACCAAAAATTATAGGAATAATTTAAAGCTGAAAGGACAGAACTTGCTTGATCTTTACCCTGATGCTTTTTCTCAAAACCGACTGTATCAGTCAGTTATTTTTTCTGTCTCCAAAAGGAGGCCTTAATGAATTATGTGTCTTGTTTTCACTGAAGTTAATTTACAACACAAAAAATAACTAGCAATTATAATGAAACATTAACAATGATCTTGTTAAACAAAAATTAAAGCTTCTATTGAAATTGAGTTCCTACAGAGGTTTGGGGAGGAAAAGCAAAAGGTAGGTATAGAAAGAAAAAATCCCAGCCATTAGTGTCCAAACGATACTAGTAGATGGCAACAGTGCTAAATATCTTGACTGTGGTGGGAAGTCATTCTTGAGGCTTAAGGTTTGCCCAAGACCTTTAAATGTCATCTTCAAAAGCATAAATTTCTCTCCTAATGGATCCAAATATGCTATGAAAAAATCAAGTAAGTGAAAACAAATAGTGAAAGAGCTTATACTTTTGTATTTATTGCTCAGATGTCAGCACTTGTTTTGTTACTTGTCAGAAGTAGGGTTTCTGCCTGCTCTGCTCCCTATCCTGCTTGAGCCAATTTCTGTCCCACTATCCCATTTGTCTCTTTGGGAATGTTTTGATCTACCACACCTTGTCTAGATTATACCAAAACTAGTGTTGCACAGACACCCATGGGCAGAGTGTTTGTTAAAAATTGTAATTTACTGGGATCTTGGCATAAAAAAATACTCGCACAGGAAATCAAACCTCTCAGAATCATAGAATCATAGAATCATTAAGGTTGGAAAAGATCTCTAAGATCACCAGGTCCAACCGTCAATCCAACACCACCATGCCTCCTAATCCATGTCCTGAAGTGCCACGTCTACCTGTTTTTTGAACACCTCCAGGAATGGTGACTCACCACCTCTCTGGGCAGCCTGTTCCGATGCCTGACCACTCTTTCAGTAAAGAAATTTTTCCTAATATCCAAGCTAAAACTCCCCTGGTGCAACTTGAGGCCATTACCTCTCATCCTATCACTAGTAACTTGGGAGAAGAGACCAACACCCACCTCGCTACAACCTCCTTTCAGGTAGTTGTAGAGAGTGATAAGGTCTCCTCTCAATCTCCTCTTCTCCAGGCTAAACAACCCCAGTTCCCTCAGCCGCTCCTCATAAGACGTGTTCTCCAGACCCTTCACCAGCTTTGTTGCCCTTCTCTGGACACGCTCCAGCACCTCAACGTCCTTCTTGTAGTGAGGGGCCCAAAACTGAACACAGTATTCAAGGTGCGGCCTCACCTGTGCTGAGTACAGGGGGACAATTGCTTCCCTACTCCTGCTGGCCACACTATTCCTGATACAAGCTAGGATGCTTGAACAGGATGGTCATTGCAGTCTGGGGTCACCTGGATTCTCTGTTTTTAGAGTCAGAGATGAGACTACCCGAGGTGTTACTCTGCTCAGTTCTAACCCAGATGGACTGTGGTCCTACATGACTATTCAGGCACATGCATCATATATCATTAGAGATTATGACAGAATCATAGAATTGAATTATTTACAACTCCCATTTACAAAACTAACTGTTTCTGCATTTGTGTGAACCGTTTCTACTTACTATTTACAAGCATCTTCTCTATGTCAGTTCTGCAGCAGGAACCTCCTGGTTCTGCACCCAGGTTGTTTTAAATACAAAATTGGTCTTGGCACAGCAGGAGCTGCCTGGGGCGAACTCTTCAAGACTGTCTGAAATCCCCACCTGAAGATCTCCTGCAAGAGTTAGTCAAATGCTTTGTGGTGAAGGTGGTGATGAGCTGGGTCTGTCACATTGTTTCAGCCCAGTCCATTGCCTCAAGCCAGTTGAGTGTCTCGTCTATTCAGGGATGTTCTGAGTTCCTGGACCGCTCCACCCAGGGAGTCAGTGGCTTTAGTGAACTATGTGTGCACACAGGCGCAGTCCTGATATCCAGCTGCACCACAATTATAACTAAGGGATAAACCTGAGTTCTGTCCTTCTACCTCACTTGTTATGTCAGGTCCATTGCTGCTGCCACACAGGTAGCTTTCTGTGTTTTTCCTTTGATCTGTTTTGTTCAGACTCTAACACAGCCTGTGTTAATGGTCAGCACAGATGACTGGCCTGCCATTCTCACAGTGATTTACTATTTGCTCTATGTGGTTTGCCTTGGGCAAGTGACACCAGCCTCTCAGCTGATATCTTGGAAATAATATTTTCAGTAATTTTTAGTTAATGGTCAGCAGTTCTTTCACAGTTTTGCAGAGGAGGGAAAAAAAAGCTCCATTGTGAATGGTTATGGATTACTGTGATCTCTATGTTGCACACAGGAATAATGAAAGTGACACCCATGCCAGCATGGTCAACATTGCCATGAATCAGAGTCTCAACCTTAGGAAGTAATTAAGTATCTTCAGATTTAGAAGAAAATATATCTGTAGACTTCATTTTGTGGAAAAGAATTTCTTCTGGCTTAGAGAAATAAGTCAGCTATAATGTTTGTGCTTTGATACTCTGTGTAATTGATGCACACGCTTGCTTCAGGAACAGATCTAGGGTGGAGATGGCTGAGAAGATTGTTAAACACCCTGTGGTTGCCCAATGTTGAGAGGGCCGACCACCAAATTGCTCTTAACATTTGCTAACATTTCAAATGTTGGCACACACCAGCTGCCCTCCAAAAAGCTGGTTCTCAAAGGCCCTATCCTCAAGGATGCATAGACCAGCCCAGACTGTGGCTGGAGGGAAAAAGCAGTGTTTATCTACATTATGCTTCAATGGAAGGAAGTGTTCTTTCGGATGCTTTATGGAACAGCAGTCTCATGGAGCCTGACAGTCCTCTTTTCCTCAGCCAGACCCATCTGCTCGTCATTATTTGAGTCTTATTTCCCCAGCAAATTTTCCTATTTTTCTACTGGTGCTCTTTGTTTGGCTTGGTGTTAGTCTACTTTGTTGTGACAGAACAATACAAAGCAGATTTGGCAAGGGAAAGAATCTGCTTCTTACTCTGTGTATGTGGGCATATGTGTGTACACGTGTGCATTACCAGAAAAAAAATGTTTATTACCCTGCCACTGGCGTAAAGAGGATCTATCGTCAGGTATTGAATTTATTGTTTCCTAAGCTTTCTGGAGAGAAGAAATGTTTACATCTGATAACATGAACTAGCATCAGCATAAGTCTCCAATTTGGGCAAAAATCTACTATCGTTTATATGCTATTTGTGCCAAATTTTAAAATAATCCTTTTAACAGGATTTGCCTTTCAACTAGGAACTGAGGAGAAAGTTGAGGAAGAGTTTGATTAGAAAACATCTTAAACATTTTCAAACTGGGAGCCAGTGTGTGATATCCATGGCCACCTGCTCAGTATTTGTAGCAATTAGAAATTTTACCATAATTAGGACTCATTATTACTTATGCCCAAATTGTCAGGCAAAGCCACCTCTACTTCTGCTAATATTTATTGATTTGGAGGACTACAAGAATGTTATGAGGTTATGCAGGGAGAAAATTAGAAGGGCCAAAGCCCAACTAGAACTTAGTCTGGCTATTGTCATAAAAGTCAGTAAAAAATGTTTCTATAAATACATTAGCAACAAAAGGAGGGCTAAGGACAATCTCCATCCTTTATTGGATGCTGAGGAAAACATAATGGCAAAGGATGAGGAAAAGGCTGAGGTACTTAATGCCTTCTTTGTCTCAGCTTTAACAGTAAGACCCATTGTTTTCTGTGTACCTGGCCCACTGAGCTGGAAGACAGGGACGGGGAGCAGAATGAAGTCTCCATAATCCAAGGGGAAATGGTTAGTGACCTGCTACACCACTACACCACTTAGACACACACAAGCCCAGATGGGCCCAGATGGGATCCACCCAAGGGTACTGAGGGAGCTGGTGGAAGTTCTCACCAAGCCACTTTCAATCATTCATCAGCAGTCCTGGCTAACCGGGGAGGTCCCAGTTGACTGGAGATTAGCAAATGTGACACCCATCTACAATAAGGGCTGCAAGGAGGATTCAGGGAGTTACAGGCCTGTCAGTCTGACCTCAGAGCTGGGTAAAGTTATGGAGCGGATCATCTTGAGTGCCATCATGTAGCACGTACAGGACAACGAGGTGATCAGGCCTAGGCAGCATGGGTTTAGGAAAGGCAGGTCCTGCTTGACTAACCTGATCTTCTATGACAATGTGACTCACTTAGTGGGTGAGGGAAAGGCTGTGGATGTTGACTACCTAGACTTTAGTAAAGCCTTTGACACCATTTCCCACAGCATTCTCCTGGAGAAACTGTCTGCTCATGGCTTGGAGGTGCATACTCTTTGCTGGATAAAAAATTGGCTGGATGGCTCTTGGAGAACAACACATGGAAAAACCCCTCAGAAGTAGTTAAGAATCTGTTTAGAATATGAGGTCAGGGTTTTTTTTGTGAAGAGATTTATTTTCTTTTTTTCTGTTACATACACTTACACATATGCCTCCATGTCATCTGGTAGTAATGTTATACCTACCAGTTGTTCCTCAAGAGGCTTTTCTGTCAATGAGTTATAACTCTAGGTGTACCATGTATGTGACTGATACATCTGACAAAGTAAAAGTTTGTTATGTTGGTAGCCTGAGGACAATATACAGTCCACTTCTTAAGCACACTTTAGTTCCTCTAATTTACTCCATTGTTTATGTTCAACATACTTATGAAAGAGGCTCTTACAATTTAATAGTTTGTGATTTAGTGAGATTTATCCTTCTGAAGTAGTTTCGCTGTGAAGCTTATGTGAAATTGAGGGTCCAACTCATAAAGACACCCCTTTTAATAAATGAAGTAGTTAAAAATGTGTTCTGCCAGTCAGAGCACCAGAGCACAGTTCTGATCAGAGACAGGTGAAAGATACATACCAGCAGCAAACCATGCAAGCAACTAGTGTCTGCATTACTGCAGTCTACTCTGGGAAGAATCAAGCAGGCAAGAAATGGTAGCACTTGTTATGTATTGTCCTGAGGGCTTCTTCTGAGTTATCACCACTGTCACCATTTCTTTTACACTCATTTTCCTCGTTTAGCAACATGAAAAATTCATATTTTCATCACTTTCCCTTCCCACGCATGTATTGCAGATCTTATGATGTCTATTATCACTAGATTCATCCACAGCATTACATTGTTAGGATTTGTGTTCATATGATTTCAGTATTATATGTGATCATTTGTTAAGCTTTTATTCCTGTAATTTTCATGCCTTGATTCCATTTGACATCTTAATCTATATTATACTTGGGGTTTACTAAATATTGTCCAAACAAAGTTTGGCCAATTTTACTTAAATTGGATTACGATAGCTAACTATAGAGCTATAGTCCTATAATTCTTCTACCCTCTCTCTTTCCCTTCTGTTCTCTCTCACTGTAAACTTGTGAGTTGTTAGTCAACTTTTATAATTAGTTTTCTCTATTTGTTATTTGACTTGTGGTTAAAATGATCCTTAAGCTATTTTCTATTTCGTTAAGCTTTGCCCCTTAATACTGATATGGCCTACATATTGCATCACTACCTGTTGTTATGTTAATGTCTGGAAAAATAGTTTACTTTTCTATAACTCTTTGTCTGTAGCAGCCTTAGAAAGGAAAGAGAAGGGGGGAGAAAAGAAAAAAAGAGAACAATTTAGCTTTATCGGTTCACATGTTGAAAGAGCACATTCTGCCCCTTCAGTTTGCAACAAAACTTTCCTTCAGTGTTTTCTTGGAAAGACAGGTGGCAACAAAAAATAACTGTGACTGTTTCTTGATCGATTCCATGCTCCAGGACTTCAGAAGTCTGCTCTGGAGCCTAGTTCTTGAAGGTCTCGGGCCACAACCAACAAATATCCCAAAGTTACTGTCGTCTTTCAGGGAAATGAACTATCTTCTCTACCCAGAAACAATGATATATGTAGGGAAGGAAAGCATTTAAAGTATTTTACTTAAATTTTGCATTTTATCTTCTGGCTTTTCTTTTTCTTTTAATTGCTCACAAGAGGGGATCACAACAGTCAAATGCTGTTTCCCCATAGGGAAAGAGAAAAGATCAATAAGCAAAGGCCAAATTCTAAGTATTTATATGTGAATTTCACATTTGCCTCCACCTGCTGACAGAGTTCTAGGCTGGCATAACAGAAGTTACACAAAGGGACCATGATTATGTTCTCTCTGGTTTTTGGGCATGCATGATATTCTTATGAGTACTTTTTGTTACCTCAAAATTTCAGGCAAAAAAGCAAGCAGTACTCTTTATTGGGATAATGCCAGAGCACATAAGGAATTGCTGCTGGGATTTACAGAATGTGATATAGAATTACCTTAAGAAAAAAATTAAAGCAAAACATTTTACAAATCAAAAGTAGCCCTGGTGGTTACTCACCATGGCATAAGCAATGACATGTTGTGGTGGGTTGGCCCCATCTGGCTGCCAACATCCCACCCAGCCACTCACCCCCACCCCCCATTCCCCAGGAGGTCTAGGGGAGAAAATAGGAAGAATGAGTGAGCAAGAAGACTCGTGGGTTGAAATAAAAACAAGGAGGCCATGTACAGGCTTCAGCTTACACTCAGTCACTTCAGTGAGGTAACGAGTGGTGCAGGGTGGGTTGCAGTCAAGACTTAGTGGTTTAACTCTGCCATTCCTTCCTTCTATTTTCCTCTGCTCTTGTGTGGGTCCTTCATGGGCTGCAGTCTCTCTGGGAATGTCTACTCCACCATGGAGCTCCTCCTTCTACTCCTCCTCTCACCTTGGTGTTCCTTCTGCTGCTTCTCGCTCTTTTTGTTCCCTTCTCCTTTCTTTGACTGGCATTTTCTGCCCTGTCTTAAATATGTTTTCAAAGAGGCACTGCCAGCTTGGCCGATGGTTTCAGTTGTACCCTGGGGTGGGTCTGTTGGAGCTGGCTGGAACTGGCTGCGTCTGGCATGGGGCAGCCCCTGGCCTCTTCTCATGGATGACACCTCCGCAGCCACCCTGCTACCAAAACCTGTCCACCTTCATCCAATACACATGTGTACACAGATAATAGGATGAACTTCGTTAAAACAGCAAGCACCAGTGATGGTGATCTGTTTGAGAGCTATTGTTAGGGAATGACTGGGAGCAGTGGATGCTGGCAAGTCAGGGTTAAGGCCAAGAGAAATTCCCTACTTCTCCCAGGGTTAAACAAAAACACAGAAAACTAAATGCTAGTTTTCCTTACACTTACAGTTATGGGCCAAGTAGAGTTGGAACAGTCCTGGAACTGGACATGTAAGATTTACGGTGGACTATTATGTTGAGGCTGCCATTCCTCTGTGATTATTATATTTTCTATTTCATGCCTTCCTAGCTATGTTCAGATTCATTAAACATGAAGCTTACACAGCTAAGCCTGAGACGACTGTGTGCTGGAAGTGATGTTGCTAATTGCTATAACTGTTGCTAATGGCTAAAGAAAGTCTGGGAGGCTCACAGAAGAAAAAAAAGAAATTGGATATTTTAACCAGACTAATGCAGATTAAAACACAGCTAATAAGCCTCATGTGAAAAGCTTATATTTAAATTACAAATGTAATTTTCTTGTGGAAATTAGCATTCCATTTAAAGGCCTGTTTGTTTGTGATTTTCTATAACTACAGATGGACTATATTTTAGAGTATTCATGATAATAGTAGAAGAGAGAAAAAATCTCATGAAAGGTTTTCTCTTTATAAAGAACCTTCACATTTATATCTAGTAGATTAATAGAATTTATATCATTAATATGTTTCTACAAAATGGAAAATTAAATTGTTTCCCTTGGTTTTTATGATTTTGTCTAACTCCACATGCTATGGGTGTCTTTGTATATTTCTTTTCCCTTTGCATGTGGAAATAAGATCATTAATTTGACTTATGTTCTTACACATTTTTAGTTTATTTTTGTAATTTTATTATTTTACTGCAGAATTCTGGATTCTGGTAAATAGCAAAAACTTCATTCCTTCATACCTATGATTTGCTGCTCATGTAGAAGCATGGGAATTACTTGTAAACCTAATATTATTTACAGGATTTCAGAAACATCCACAGGGATTCCACAGGAAAATACATGATGGAAGGAGGGATATTGTAGAGTAGTAAGAGAGCAGCTGTTTAGAAAACATTCCTGAGAACAAGTTTCATATTGTCAAAAAGGTTGTTTCATACGTTACCAAACCCCAGTACTTAGAACCAGAGAAAGAAATTTTCTTGTGGAAGAAATACAGAAGAGCAGTCCCTGAGGATTGACTCCCTGGGAACTGGAGACTCACACACAGCAAAGTCTCTTGGAAATGAACTTTCACAACAGTGCTCTGTTTAAAACCTCAAAATGCATTTTTCAGAGTTTCTCTTAACACACTGCTGGTGGCTTGAGATCTTTCAGAATAGTGTAGTAAGTTGGTGGTAAAGAGAAGAGAAGAGAGGAGAAGAGGGAATCATTTTGAGGTGGACTTGTATTGCTGATTAGTAGTTAGTCCTAGTAAGTCCTTTTTTCTCTGCCTTACTTTCAGTGTACACACGAACTTCTCAACACATTTTTATTTTCCAACATGCATGCATGTGTAAAATGAATATATACCTTTAGATACTTGTACGTATTTGCACAATTTGCATCAGTTAATTGAAAATAAAAGGTGCATTCTCTTTTCTGTTCTTTTATGGTGTTCTGTATGACTACTAGCTGGGCATTTCTCCACTGTAGGGCACACTAAGCTAATAGACGTGCCTTGCTTCTGAAAGTGCTCTGGCTGTTCTCCGCTGGCAAGTAGCCAATTGGCCAAAGAGAGAGCAGTTTGACAGCTGAAGATCTCAGAGTCTGCAAAGTTGTAACAAGTTCCTCTGCCCTATTCAAAAACTGTAGATGAGATGAATCGGGATCGGAAGCCACACAGAGCATTTAACACCACTAATGTTGGTACAAGAAACTGAAAGAGCACAGAGACTTCAAAAACATTCTGCTTATTCAGTTACTGTTTGCAGCAGATGATAAATGTACATCAATCAATGCAAAGAAATGAAAAATATTTTTTTCTCTGTGAATGCATGCTACTTAGAGAATCCTGAGGGAAATTCCTGAAACACATCAGTACGATTATATATTTTGTAGAAAACTAAAACCAGCTTGCAGTGAGATCAGAATATCAACAGACTAGGTGTTGGTCGAAGGCATCTCTCTGATATTCAGTACTCTGTGTGACAATGGTTAACATCCCAACAGAATGGTTTGATAGGTCTGGAGAACCTAATGTAATGGAAAAGACTGAGGGATCTTTTCCTGCTTTGGGGTTAAAAGTTTCTGAGATGGCCCAAGAGAGTACTTCAAAAGGCTGAGAAACACATTCTGCAGTTATGTTGAGTGTGGAATTTAAACATTAGAAATAAACGTGCAAAAAGTAAGAGCGGAGTCTATTGAAGCAAAAATGAAGATTTGTATGGTAGATTTCCTTTCAGGAAAAGATGAAAGATATAGGCAAACAGCATGTTATAGGGAAACTGCAGTAGTGGAATTACAGGAAACAAAAGAAGGCAATGGCTAGATCAGGTAAAATGGAATCGTAACCTTTTACTCTTAGTGAATTTGGGCTCATACGGTTGTGACTAGAAGATCCTACATCCTTAGATGATCAGTGTGAAATTTATCATTGTTCTATATATGTGTATGTGACCAGAGACACAGACACAAGCTTGCTCTGCTGCACTCCCAGAAAAGCAAAATTTGTGGAACTGTGTTTGTATTCAGGCTGAGATAATAAATTCTGCTGAGGGAGAAAATATGTTAGCTCTGAGCTGGTAATCTGATAACGTGATTACATGGGTTTTGGATCAACAGGGTTGTGTCTCACCAGGTGAGAGCATAGCTGGGGATCTATGGTTGCCTGCAATATGCACTCTTCTATCTGTTCAGGTGAGGGTTAACAGGGGAGGGAACAGTCTCCAGGTTTGCCAGTTCTTCCTTTAAGATCCAAGGGAGTCCAGCTTGTGAAGCTGGGCTGATCTCACTGAACTTACTGCATGACTGGAAGTGAACAACACAGTATCCCGTTTAGAAAGCTATCATTGTAGAAAAAGTCTGTTTCATTTAAAAGAATAATAAAGGGCATCTTACAATTTTTCAGACTCCTGAGACTATACGTGTGTCTCTTCTGTGATTTATACTGCTACATTCATGATTAGTTTTACTCTTGTAATGAGGGCTGCTCCAGGCATTCCACATTTTTAAGTATAGATAGTTCACTATGCACAGTACACACCAGGTAATAAGACAAAATTATCATAATTCTGCATTTTTAAAAATCTTTCTATTCTCACTGGATACATTCTGAACTCTAACATGTCTTCCAAAAGTAATTATTATATTCTCTTGTTGCTTTTTTACACATTTTTGAAGTTAAGATAAATTGTGAGTTCACTGTCATTAGAAATGAAAATAAACGAAACTACAAAAGCTACATCACTGCTGCTTGAATCTTCAAGGGTAACTCAAAAAGAATCAGTAACAGCATCATTCTGTCTTCCAAATTGCTGACATGATACATATCTGATATCAGCTGAAGTTAGATTTGTTAGTACCTTTCTTGCGAGTGTTTTATAGGAAGGCCATCAATGTGCCCTTGTGGCCAAGAAGGCCAACAGTATCCTGGGGTGCATTAAAAGGAGTGTGGCCAGCAGGTCGAGGGAGGTTATCCTCCCCCTCTACTCTGCCCTAGTGAGGCCACACCTGGAGTACTGTGTTCAGTTCTGGGCTCCCCAGTTCAAGAAAGACAGTGAACTACTGGAGAGAGTTCAGCGGAGAGCTACCAAGATGATCAGGGGACTGGCGCATCTCTCTTATGAGGAAAGGCTGAGAGACCTGCGTTTGTTTAGCCTGGAGAAAAGACTGAGGGGATATCTTACCAATGTTTATAAATTATATCTAAAGGATGGGTGTCAAGAAGATGGGGCCAGACTCTTTTCGGTGGTGCCCAATGACAGGACAAGGGGCAATGGGCACAAGCTGGAACACAGGAAGTTCCACCTGAATATGAGGAAAAACTTCTTTACTGTGAGGGTGACAGAGCAGTGGAACAGGCTGCCCAGGGAGGTTGTGGAGTCTCCTTCTCTGGAAACATTCAAAACCCGCCTAGACGCGGTCCTGTGCCCCCTGCTCTAGGTGTACCTGCTCAAGCAGGGGGGTTGGACAAGGTGATCTCCAGAGGTCCCTTCCAACCCCTACCATTCTGTGATTCTGTGATTCTGTGAAGAGAATTCCCTCTTTCATTTATGTATGAACTCAGATCATTTGCCCTGTGAAGTCCTCTTTGAAGAGTTTGTCCTCTCCACCTTAGATAACCACAGAAAAATGAAATGAACTAGGTTAGCTCTCTTAGTCAAATTTATTCCATGGATGTGACTGCTGAGATCATCAGGACTTTCTACATCTTTTATCATTGCTTTGGTTCAGGAAAAGTAATTTTTTCCACTTCTGTGCAATAATAGAGTCCTCCTTCCTGAGAAATTGTTTTTTTTTTCTAGAGAACATGCAGTGCCATGAAACTGTCATTGCTCAGGAAGTGAGCTAAAAATTTTTTTTTATCTTGTTCCTGCAAGTTTGGTCACCATTTCAGCAGCAGGTCTGTATCAGAACTGAAACAGGGTAAAGCCAATTAGACCTAAGTCAGCTGTGATTTTTATCATCTTGAAACTACGTACACCATTTTGATTGAAATAAAATAGCTGCAGATGGCATTTTTTTAGTGCTTAATTAATGAAGGATGTAGCAGAATATTTACAGGACTCACCAGACTTATAAGAGTCCAAGTGTCACCTTTGTGTGGGGAGAACCTGCTCAAAAGTTTACCTTTCCTTGGAAGTTCCCATGTCATCAGAATATTTGGTATGCCAGTGTGGGATTACATTAATTATAAAGATGTTACTAACAATGAAATTCAAGTGCTCTCTTTTGGGGTATCTGAACTACGGGGCCTAAGCATCATTCCTCCTTCCATATGAAGAACTGTGCAAGTACTTTATACATACTCTGTTGACTCTACTAGAGGTTTCAGCTTTGCAAAAGTACAAAGGAATGCAAAAGAAGCCCTAAGTGAATTGCATTGTTGATATGTTGTTATTAAGAAGCTGGTCTTTTATGCAGAAAACGTATAATCATAGAATCATAGAACCATAGAATGGTTTAGGTTGGAAGGAACATTTAGAGGTCATCTAGTCCAACCCCCCTGCAGTAAGCAGGGACATCCCCAACTAGATCAGGTTGCTCAGAGCCCCATCCAAACTGATCTTGAATGTTTCTAGGGATGAGACATCCACCACCTCTCTGGGCAACCTCTTCCAGTGTTTCACCACCCTCATTGTAGAGAATTTTTTTCATTATATCAAGTCTAAATCTACCCTCCTTTAGTTTGAAACCATTACCCCTTGTCCTGTCACAACAGGCCTTGTTAAAGAGATTTTCCCCATCTTTCCTATAGTCTCCCTTTAAGTACTGGAAGGCTGCAATAAGGTCTCCCCGCAGCCTTCTCTTCTCCAGGCTGAACAACCCCAACTCTCTCAGCCTGTCTTCAGAGGAGAGGTGCTCCAGCCCTTGGATCATTTTTGTGGCCCTCCTCTGGACTCGCTCCAACAGTTCCATGTCCTTCCTGTGTTGAGGGTTCCAGAACCAGACACAGTACTCCAGGTGGGGTCTCACCAGAGCAGAACAGAGGGGCAGAATCACCTCCCTTGACCTGCTGGCCACGCTTCTTTTGATGCAGCCCAGGATACGGTTGACCTTCTCAGCTGCAAGTGCACATTGCTGGCTCATGTCCAGCTTTTCATCCACCAGCACCCCCAAATCCTTCTCTGACGGGCTGCTCTCAATCCCTTCATCCCCCAACCTGAATTGGTATCGGGGGTTGCCCCGACCCCGGTGCAGGACCTTGCACTTGGACTTGTTGAACTTCATGATGTTCTCACAGGCCTACTTCTCCAGCTTGTCTAGGTCTCTTTGGATGACATCCCGTCCTTCTGGTGTGTCAACTGCACCACTCAGCTTGGTGTCATCTGCAAACTTGCTGAGGGTGCACTTGATCCCACTGAATATGTCATTGATGAAGATATTAAACAGTACTGGTCCCAGGATGGACCCTTGAGGGATGCCACTCATCACTGGTAGCAGAAGGAAAATAGAAGGCCACTAGGTTGGCCAGGCAGGTCTTGCCCTTGGTGAAGCCATGCTGGCTGTCTCAAATCATGGTCTGGTTTGTTCTTTAGAAAAGAAAATGGAGACTTGGTATTTTATTATTTTAGAATGGAGAGATTGTTACCTAGAATTACTTTGATTAGTGAGAAAATACAAGACGAATCTGCAATAACAATTGCATTACAAATACTAGAGTGAACTCCACAAGATAGATTTATGAAACTGATAAGAATCTGTTGCATTGTTTAATATATTAATTTCTATGAAATTAAGTTAAATATTTTTTACTGAATTCTGTAATTGATTTTCTATTTGTATATTTTTCCATTTGTAATCAGGTCTCTCTCCATCTTTCCCTTATCCTTCATCCAGGCTCAACCCAGTCTCTTCCCATGCTGTGCCCACCCACACAGCTCTCAGGGCTGACCCCATTAAGCTTAGTGTCTGTTTCTTGGCCCTACCTAATCGATCTGAACAGCTGTTCCTTGTCTGAAATCCCTTCCCTCCATCTTTCTGTTTCTCTTTCTTTGCACTGAAAGGCCAACATGAAGAGCCAAAATTTGCTAAAAGAGCCAAATTCTTACTTCAGGAGCTTCATTTCCAAGCTGCCAGGAGTGGATTCTCCCAAGAATGAGGCTCCTGTGTTGGCTGATGCAGCAAAATTGAAACTTCAGAGAATTAGGAAAATGTACTAAGACAGGATGGGGTTGTTCATGCATTAGGTGCCTGAGGTATCAGTGATAGCTATGCTGTGTATCTATGAGAAAGTCATTTAGGCAACACAGGGGTCTTAGATGTCTGAAGATATCTCACCTGATAGTTGATGAAGTTAGTAGAAATGAATCAGCTTCTTAGAGGACCTGGACAGCGTGGCCACTGCAATCTTGATGCAAAGCAAGAGCTGAAGCAGGGGTAAACCCAAATCATTGGCAGTTTAGTGCAGGCAGGTGAAGGTGCACTGTTTGGCTGGGAAGCTGGAGAAGGTCAAGCAGGTGCTGTTTGCTCCCATATCTGGAGGCCTATGTCTCTGATTTTGTAAAGAGGCCTGCAGGAGGAGGGTCTTATGCATGCTCAGCTGTTCCTGGGTTTCTGGATAGAACCAGCAGTCAAGAATACCTTCTTCCTTGCTGGATAGGATTTTGCCCTTTTCCTCCTGAGGCACTGTATAATTTCTTGGGGATTTTTTTTCAAAATTAGATTGGTTTATGAGCAAACATTAGCCTGTTTTCTTTATATATATATAAAAAAATCATTTCATCTGAAAGCTAGTAGCATTTCAGTGATTTGTAGGTGAAACTATATTGTTATGTTCAAAATGAAACAGAGAAACATTTCAAATTTTATGTTTTTCACTCAAACTTGGCATAATCCTATTTTCACTGATTTTAGGCACAATGCAGCATCATATCCAGTCTGACAGCTGGCTGTTTCGGTCAAATTTTCTGCTGTGATTTTCCTTTTGAAACAGAGGATACAATTGCACTGTTACAAGGTGGAAAGGATAAGTGGAGAAGTCCACGTTACTTTCAGAGTTTTTTTAAGCATATCACAGAGTCAAATGCTTAACTTTTGCTGGAATTTGCACTGCTCTTCCCGCAAACAGTGAAATGCATGTACCAAGAGAATAAAGCAAGCAAGATTTGGCCCATTATGAAATGAAGCTCAGTATTGAGGCATGAAAATACTCAGCTCCAAAACAGATTGACGATATAATCTTGCAGTACTGTGCAAGAATGCTTCAACTGATAAGCCAGCACTGTCCTGGGGTACCAGAAATTAAAATATTCTAATGTATATCACTGTAAACTTAACAGATGTGTGCAAGTGAATAATGATTATCACTAACCCAACAGCAATTAAACACGATTTGTCAAAATGCACTATAAAATAAATAGCAGTGTCCGAAGTATCTAAATAGTAACTCCCAAAGTGCTACCAGAAGTTGGAACTTTTCTGTGGGAGGCAGGTTTCTGGGTGGGAGGAGAGACCTGGGGAGGTGGGGAAAATCCTGTGATAAGGGAAAAAAGATAAAGAGCTGATGAAAAGATTTGCTGAAGAATGAGGAGAAAAATTATAGTGGAAAGGAAGAAGGGAAGAACACTTACGTTAAAAGAAAAGAGAAATCCCTCACCAAAAAAACCCGGAACAACCAAACCCCATAACACAAGACAGTGTAGAGAGAGGAGTCTGAGGAGAAATGAAGCCAGCGTGCAGAAGACTGTGTGAGAAAATGGAACATAAGGGAGAAAGATCTGCAGACAGAAGGCAGAGCAGAAGGGAAAGGACTGAAGATACACAACACTATCAGAAAGAGGCAGATCTGTGTGACTGGGGACTTCTTGTTAAGAAAAACTGACAAACCTGTCATCAGACTAGCCCCAGATAATGGAGTGGCATGCTGTCTGTCAGAGTCACAACTACAGCAGCTGGGGTTGAAATGGATCTGGAGGGAGGGATCTATGTGTCACATTGCCACATTTTCTAAGTCCAGGAAGACATGGCAGAGTCGGAATGGCAAAAGACTTCTTTATAAAAAAAAGGTGGATATCACTGAAAACTTCTTGAGGGGTGACTATTCCAGAAAAGTGAGTTCCTAAAATAATACTGCTGATGAAAAAGCTGTTGATCATGACTTTGGATCCACAGAAGTTGTTTTAGGTAGAAAGTCATCAAGTGAACAGGTTTTAGGTGAAAGAACATATCTGAGCTTTGGAAAACTTTTTTTTCTTTTTTGCCAAATGAGGGTGTTAATTTGAAGTTTCTGCTTCTTCTACAGCATTTGACCAGGACAATGTTACCTCCAGTAGTGCAGGGTGACTTCCCCAGCTGGGAAACTCTGGCTAAGCAAAGAAACACAGACAGCAAGCAGCCTGACCATGGCAGGGGTTGCTTGGTAGAGCCCTAAGGGCAATGGTATTGAAAACGTGTCCTCTCCTCTCCTGAGGAATATACTTGTCTCTCCCTGTGAGTTATAACCCTAGTAAGTGTAGGTACTACAATTTAAATGTGCCCTGTTTGTGTTGTGAGATGCCCCATTTCTTTCCCAGGAAGGAGTTCCACTTAAACAGAATGAAAATGATTGTACTTGTTGAAACCAGAAATATTGGCAGTGATTTTGAGTCCAAATAGTTTAGACTGACATTTTCCTTCCTGGATAAAAGAGGAAGATGATGGAAGCTGAGAGACGATGCACAAAGGAAATGCTAAGACAAGGACACAAAACAAATTTTTAAAGCAATTTGTGAGGGAGTTTGGCTGCTGAATTTGAGTGCAGAGTTGTTTTTGCTGGAGCTCATAAAAGTGGTGCTCTCTCCATGTGTGCTTTTGTCTAAATATCTCACAGCAGAAGGGCTGTTTCCAGCCAAACATTTGCTGACTATCTTGAAGAGCTACTACTGCACTTCAGTGTGACATCTTCCTTATGGGTCAGAGGCTTCCTGGGTGGTAAGTCTGGCTCATACAATGTTTGTCTGCTGTTTAGTTAGTTGAGCTATCATCTGAACCAGTTTTGATGATTCCTGATTCACAGTCTGGATTCCTTGTGTTTAAAAAAATGTTTTTTCCATCACTGTTTTATTTGTGCCAGGCTGTTTTTGGCCTTAACCCCATCTATGTCAAGATGAGAAGTAGTAACTTTGAACACCACATGTGCAAGCCTCTTGACAAATAACAGGTCTGTGTCAGGAACCTCAGGAAGCATTAGATTTGCTGAGCTCAGATAAATCTAATGGAGACAGCACTGACTGCATCTATATTGGTGTTCTAGTTCAGAGCAATAGTCCAATTTTGAAGCATATCCCCTGCTGGTCTCCTGCTGTGTCTTGGCTTGGTTTTGTTGTGTATGAACTAGATTCCATTCTGGGAAAACTAAACTAGAGCTCCACTGCAGGTGAGGGCCAAAATATCATCCGGCCTTTCCTGGATATATGTGGGTACCTATGTACCTTGGATGTCTATAAACTACAGAAAGAGAAAGTGCAGTACAGGGGAACAAGCTAAATGCAGTTTGAAGAAAACGTTCTGAACTACTTGCTGGGTAAATGTAGGAGCTTGTGCAAAATACTTGCTAATGTAGGCATTACTGTATGCTACTGGGAATTGAGTTACATGGGCCTTGTACAGCATGTGATTATTTCCAAATCATGGGGAATTAAGGTCTGTATTTGTGCTTCTAAGAACACTCTAGTGGTCACCTTCCAGGCTTTGCCTTCAGTTCCCTGAGGAATAAAATCCAGGATGTGTGCATGTGTGTGGCGGGGGGGCATGGTAGCCAAATGTGACCATGCTGCAGCTACCAGGTGACTGCAATGCCATGTGGTTCTCATTTGGAGTTCTTATTACAAATTTCTCCTTGCTTTTCAATAAATGTGCATCTATGTGCAGTGAAGGATAAGGCTGTCCAGGATGAGATGGTTTTATTTATCAATGTCTCTAAGGTTCTTTTTATCCTATCCCATCCCAGAATGGTTCCTGCTTCATAATCTAGAGCATTTGCCCTGGATGTGGATGGCCTGAATACTAAGAGTGTGGAGAATCAGAGGCTAGCTGTTGTTGGGCCTAGTTAAGGGATTTGGTCCTAAATCTCAGTCTCAGTTAAGTGTTCAAACCAGTAGGTTAATCTGGAAATTTTCCTTCCTACTCTTATTTACCACAAAAGTAATCATGAACCTGAGCAGTGTTTTCAATAAGAAATTTTCCCATGAGAATTTAGACTCTGACAAGCTAGTTATGTCCCAAGAGGCAGTTCCCACCTACCTCTGCTCAGGGCAAACACCTTACACCACTCAAACGCTGCTCCCATCTCCAGTGACTTCAGTGCTAAACTAAACCCCACTAGAATAGCATTTGCCAGTTACAGTATAGTATCTTTAAAAGACGTTATATTTATTTTCCAGTGTTTTACGTGTTCTTCTGTGGCTATTAAACCTACCTTTGTAGCATTTTTTTTTTCTGTTTAATACAATGATGTCACTGTTATAGGCCTTTTTCCTGGATTTGGGATAATTTTACCTTCAAGAGCTTTCAAAGATATTCCATGGTTTTCAATACTGCCCTTCATAAAGATTTCACTTTGTGCTTGCTTTCTTAATTATCAAAACTGTAGGGCTGGATGTCTGTTTTTCTGGTTCTGCTCTTTTCTATACTATCCAAACCAGAGCACTTCCAGGAGCAATTTTATTTTTTTCTGTGCCTATAATTGTCATTAAATCTTTACCTTTTGGCCAATATATGAGACCACGGTGCATTGTTTCTGCTGAAAGGGAAACTGCTCATCTGGGTCAGGTAATTTTCTGCCACAATCTGTTTATGTTTAAAAGACTATACATGGATTTCTGAATGCAATGGAAGCTGTTTACTCTTTTCTTGGGCACATTTTCCAAGGTTGTCTTTTGTATATACTGCCTCTGCTCCTTGCAGGATTGCAGTTATCAGGGAGATAAGCAGGTGATAGCCCCCTCATTTTCCAGACTGCTGCAGTGGCAGTGTTGCCATCCTGTGATGCTGTAGCGATTGCCCTGCTCCCACATTCCCAGGATGGCTGCATCTGCCCTTGCCTTGTCAGGGTCAACCTTATGACTGTTCTTTCACTCTATACTGCTTTTTTTTTTTCTGCCAAGCACAGCAGCAAACAGCTGTAACTAAGCAATCCCTTAATCCCAGTGTTGGTAGCCACTTTCAGGTCAGTGTTGTTGATATCAAATCAGTGGGCTGCTGAATCACTTGGCATAGAGATTAGAAACAGCTCAGGAACCGGTGTGTTGCCATCTTTCACATGGGCATTACCAAATTGTTAAGCCAGATTCCTGAGTCACTTCAGTTAGTGTGGCTCAGGCTTGGACAGAATTTGTTGACTTGAGTGGCTTCTTCCCACTGCTTTTACTTATTGCTGTATAAAGGCACTGCCCCTCCCTGTGCATCTAGGGGCAGACACCTATCAAGTTAAAGAAAACCTGTGCTCATTCAAGATCAATGGCTCATTTGCTGATAGCCATTAATGTCTTTCAGAAAAATTCATCCAGCTCAATTTTTCCTTCCTCTACATGGAATTTTAAATGTTGACAGCCTATAAAATCCCTCTGTACAACCAAAGTCATAGAATAATGGTAATATTACTCACTTCTGTTTGGAAGGATGCTATCTGGTATGGGAATTATGAGTGTTCCTGTGTTTGAAATGATGTCCCATGAGCACTTCTGAGTCTAATTTCTAACACATCACACTAACTTTAAACTTGGTCTTCTGGGACCACAGGCATGTTTCTTTCATGATCTGTACATGTCTGTACTCTGTACAAAGTAGGCGAAAAACTGACTAAAAACAATCTGCAGAACTGGGCAGATGAGAAGTTTTTATGATCTTGCATTTTGATGTTGCACTGTGGCTTACTGCATTTACATTTGCGTGCCTGTTGGCAAAATCTCCGAGGCAGTGGTTAGTCAGAAGTTTATGTGGCTGTTAAAGAAGATGTTCATCTCTGGTAGCTATCTTATTCCAAAATAAAGCCAAAAAGGCCTGTGTAAATCAGAATGGTGAAGAGGGGAGCTCATACAAGAATGAGCTAAGGTTATTTTTAAAAGGGTTCTGAATTCAAACAAAGTGTACAATGTCTTTAAGCATTGGCTGGATTCAAGTTACAATGAAGTGGACTTAAAGACCTACACCTATACTGTGATTTGCACCTATTGTGTAAATTTTGCCTATAATATGGTGCTGAAAAGACCTTCCAGAGCTAAGTAGCATTGTCTCAGGAGGACAGTAAAAGGCGCATCATTTTGATGAGGCAATTTCTTGTCTGCTTGTTAACACTTCTCATCATACTATTTACAAATATAAAGTTATACAAATGTTCTATGCATGTTTTGACTACTGCTCTAATCATTTAGAGATATTCTGTTCCAGCTAGAAGGAAGAGAGATGCACCCATTTTGGCGGTGTGTGGGAGGCTAGAAATAAGGTTTTTTGGTGCATAAGCCTGCAGGTTTCCACAGGAACCATGTGAATCAGAACCATGTTCTGATCCTTTAAACTTCTTCTGAGGCCCATGTTAGCCTATAAAATATAGGCTAAAGTTGAAAATAGTTTTCATTAACAGCTATCATTTCTGAGACTGCTGCTGAAAATGCATGGCTTGTTAAAATGGATCATTATTTGTGAAACTGTAATGAATGTAATTCTGTGTCAGAAAGACTGAATGTGTTCCTGCTTGCCCATTTCTCAACACAAACCACTGTTGTCTTCCCAGTCCATGCCATTTTCTCCCTGCACACCCACACATGGTCATCACTGCTTTTTGTTATGTTCTGCATTACAGCTACAAATCATGTCACCTCACTCCCAGTCTTTTCAGTAGAATAAGTTTGTTTGGTTGGTTTTTTTTAGGAATGGGGAGGGCTAGGCAGGTCTTTGGTGATGTGATACATTGGAAGTCCTTTGTCTCACCTTACCTAGGGAGGAGACTGTGCCAACCAAATGTTAAAGAGGTTGGAAAAGTTGAGTACAGAAGACTACTGTGGCTCTGCTGTAGAATCAGAAGACTTGGCAGTACAGTCACAGTATATAGGTTCCACTAATCTCCAAACAAAAATATCATGCTAGAGACTGGATTGTACTAGGCTATAGTGCTACAGACCTGTATAGTCCACGAGAGAATACAGATGGCATTTATTTCAGCAGGAGAAAGGTTTTGGTTGGTTTAAATAGTTACCCAGGAAAACTAATTTTGGGCATACTTAAGCAACTGATTAAGAACATCCTGATGAAAATTTTACTGCCAGGAAACTGGCTACTGTGAGTGGTGTCCCTTTTGGTTTGTTAGTCTATAGCACTTTGTCAAACTTCAATGACTATCCAGTTCGGACTGATGCTGAATGACATCATGCAGACGAGCTGGGCTGGGAGATGAACACCAGCACCTTCTAGTATTGCAGAGTCTGGCTCATTTTGCATATTGCAGGTGCCTCACTGACCATTTCTGTCATGCTTGAAGAGGTCATACTTGAAAGAGGCCTTTCTTCTTCAGTGGATAACACTTCAGTATCTTGCAATAATTGTAAGTGTCTCTAAATTAAACACAACTAATGTAGCTTCCCTTTGTTTTCTTTCTGCAAACTGCCTTATGCATGACAAATTACGTGGACCTAGTTATAAAACTACACAGGGCCTACAGTAGTTAAATAAAAATGAAATTATAAAAAGCTAAGTTTCTTCCTCATGTCATATCTGAGTTGCATAAACAAATTGGTGCTAGGCCACTGTATCTGTGCAGTACAAGGAGTGGGCTCAATCCAATGCCCCATGAAATGAATAGAAAGACTCTGGCCCCAGTGGGCCTTCAATCAATCTCACCCTGCAGACAGCAGAATGGTAAAAAGAACTTGGTGATTCCTGATGACTTACTCTTCTGTAATATAAGAATATTATTTTATTTTGGGGGAAAATAGACGGCAAAGAAGGGAGGAGGCAGAGGACAATCTGATTTTACTGCAAGAGAAAGAAAACAGAGGAAGTAGATAATAAATATGTGCTGGCAAAAATAAAGCTTGTCCTTATGCAAACCATGATGTCTGAATAACTACCATACATTTCAGTGAATTAAGTTACTTTAATTAATTACAGCCAGCTTTATACATGTTTTCAGAGCCTTTCAGAATACTTCATACAGTGTTTTACTGATCAGTAATAAAGATGGTTAAAAAAACATTTGCTAAGTGTGTTATATTATATCCTGACACTTGTGTGCTGTTTTAAAAAATCATCCTGTCACAGAAGGACGCTAATGACTTGACAACATAAAGCTTGCCAGTTTGTGAAACCTTGGTGTTTAATCTAGATAAATTTCCCTGTTTATATAGCTGTGTAATCAATGTGTGCAGGAGAGTTATGGTCTTATGCAGCTATTAGCTCTAGTTTACATAAATATTACATTTTTTCAATGGACAAATGCATCACTTTATACAGCAAGGTATCACAGAAAGAAATTTAGAATTTTAAAAATAACTTTCTTCTGTATTTTTATGGCATATGGGATGTTTATAGGATATGGTATAATATTTCATAAAGCTTCATGAGTCATTCCAGCAAATAATTGATTTCATACAAATCAAAAATTACCTGGCTTGGGAAATTTGAAATTTCTGAGCTCTGACTAGCTTGTGTACTTTGAGGAAAACTGTTTCTGACTGGATATATCTCAAAACAGTAGAAGTCCTATTCTATACATGTCACCTCTGAACATACATGTTTTTAGAAGAACTGTTGATGTGGGTGTTGAAAGTATATGTTTCTGTGAACTTGATCATAAGAATAGAAAACCACAAATAAGACCATAAGTGAAAGATATGGTGGGGGAGGGGTTGTGACTTAAGGTGTACATTGGTAGTTGCCATGGATATCTGCACCTGAACTTTTCCAGTTTTAATTAAAAATATAAAAAACTTGATCAACAAATTTTCACTATTGATAATATACCTCTAGACATATTTATACACTTGAAGAGATAGAAGACAATATTTTTATTTGTGAGGTAATAGTCTGAAAAAAGAAAAAAATTGCTAGGGGTGGATGAATTGCTTTTGCAGCTAGTAAATTTATTAAAAATGCACCTTAGTGAAAGAAAAAAACTACCTATGCATTTGGGCAAAGTTGATGAATAGATGACCTTAAAATAAATGAAGTAGATAAGAAGATTGAAAAAAAAAGTGAAAAAAGTTTTGCTTGCATGTTTTCTAAATTAAACAATTTAACTTTTCATTTTGAAACTGTTTCAATTTGAGAATGACTAACTTCTATGAAATTGAATTTTTAAAAGGTAATAAAACAAAACTTTAAAACATCAATTCTTTAAGGCTGATGAAAAGTAGAAATGATTTTTTCTGTTCTTTGTGAAGGAGAAAAGATTGGGAAGATTGGTATGGTGCAGATAGGGAACATTCATGATGCTCACAACTTTACTTATATGATGTTCTCTGTTATGCATGCAGCCTTAGTAAAATATCCTGTGGTTGAAGTTCTCCTTGTGTTCCATCTGTGGGAGTTCTGTCATGAATTTGAGAGGATGCATGATTTCACTCTCAATCTTTATGTCCTTAAGAAGCATTTCTGCACTTATGAAATGTAGAGAGAAAAATGGGAGTTAGGAAGGCAGAGACATGAGAGTAAGAGTCTTTTTGAGATGGATGGATGAGGAGGATGTTCTTCAAAAACAATTAGACCTGGACATAAACCTTTTCCATTTCTTCTGTGTCCCTCCCTAGTACTGCTCCCTCTTGATTCACTCTCTTTCCTTAGTATTTTTCTGCAAGAGAGAACATTCAGTAAGTGTTGCAGTGAAAAATGCCAAAAATATTCATGAAGTGCTGTATTTCTGCTGCTGCATCAAACACAATACGAGGAAGTGGCCCACAGAATGTTCTCTCTTTTTCATTACTCCATGCACTCCAATTCTCAGCCAGGTATTGAAAGGTAGTAATGTCCAATGGACTAGGCAAAATTTTCTAAGACATTCTAAAAATAGGATGTTACTTGGACAATATAAATCAAACTGTGCTATTAGGAATGTCTTAAAATCTCTACCTGGGATTAATTTATTATTTTGTTCTCAGAGAAAAGCAGGTATTGAGTGAGTCTGAAATACACATTCAGTGACAAACCCAGCAAAACTTCTGAAAGCTTCTGTACCTGTTAGTTATTATTAAAAATAATGTAAAAATTAAACTTCAAATGTTCACTAACTTTGTGCCATTTTGTTTATAGTTCTTCCTGGGTGGATATTGGCACACTTATGACTTGGCACTGTGTGTACAAATGGGACACCAGGCCATCTGCACATATTTCACACAGAAATCCATGTTTCTTCATAGAAAAATGTTTAGCCAAAGATTCAACAATAGATTTGAAATCCTTTAAAAAGTCTATGTATTTAGTATTAAACTTATATTATTTCTTCATCTCTACAAAACCTTTTTTTTCTGCAGCTTTCTCCAACTGTAAGTAGAATGCAGATTCAACACCGATTGTTTCTAAGTGGTTTAAAATACTTTACACACAAATTATTTGCATTCAAAGCCTTGATCTTTGTTTTCAAGACCTTAAAGATGCCAAGAAAAGCAGAACTTCTTGTCATTTGTTTTCTCCCACATGCATTAGTAACATTCCATTTCCAGAAAGTAATTCTGGTTCAACCTCTTGTAATTGAAGAAGCAGGCAATTTCTTCTGTAATTTTCATCACTTGCTATTTGTGAATTAAGGTACTTGACAACCCACCACGGTTGGACAATCTTGGACATTTTTAAAATGATCTGTCCTTGAAATGTCTTATTTTTGCATTTTTATAGTTTCAAGGATGTTGATGAGGGTGATAGAAAAGGATTTAATAATATGCCATACATATTATGCAGCTTTAAAGTGAACCATAGCATGACCTACTCTGTGAAGCCTAAGTAGGCAGAGACTTTTCAGTTCTTAAAGAAAAAACTTGCATCAGAAAAGAACATCTAGGCAAGAAAAAAAGCCTTGGGAAAAACCCTGTTTGTTCATATGGCCTATTCAGTTGCAGTCAGCTTCCTCTGGAACTAATCATCATCCAACACTGGCATTCCTGGCAGTTTTTTTCCACAGTAATGTAAAACCAAAACAAAACTTATTTCATTGAAGAAGAAACTTTTGAAGTGTAGAGAGATTCAAGTAATTTTTGGCTCTTTTTGAAAGCGATTAAAATTTTAAAATAAAATATGGCTATATTCACAAACTGCAAGGACCTTATGCTCTTATTCTGGCTAATCTAGCCAGGTGAAAAGAGTTTGACACTGCTGAGCAACTCTTTTGTCTGACAATTTATTTAAGAATTGGTGAAGGATCAGGCCTTATGCTTGATTAATGTTGTCTGTGAATTACAAGACTCCATTTGCTGCCCTCTGAGCAAGAGCCATTCAGATCTCTGAATTTCCTTCACCAGCTCCTTGATGATGCTCTCTTTCCTCCTTGTTCTCACCGAGGCCACACAGACTGCTGCAGGCAGGTGTGTGACATAGTTACTACTCTGTTACCTGCAGCCTTCCACTGATTTCTTTCCCATCATCTTCTGTCCACCTTCCAGTGTCCTGAAAGGTCATGGCACTGCCAGCCTGAACCCAGGTAAACAATAATTAAATCATTCTTGTCTATGGCCAGGATGTCCAGTAAAAGGCTTCAGAATATAAAGAAGTAGCATTTTCCACTGATGGAGCCTGAGGTGTGGTACCTGAGGTTAGTTGGTGGTAGGGGGTGAGAAGTACTTGAGATCTGTCTGCCAAAAACCTCAATGCCCGAAGCAACCAATAATCTCCAGGTTATTAAAGTTCATAGGACTGTCTCTTTTTATCACATCTATCAGTCAATCCTGAATGGTTTTATTGAGTGAATGTAGCCAGGTTTTGGCAGGGGGGGAGCTGCAGGGATGGCCTGTGTGAGAAGAAGTCAGGGGCTTGCCCCAGGTTGGACACAGCCCACTCCAGACTGATTCAGCTGGCTCCACAACAAACTCAATGGAGGACACAGCTGAGCCCATCAGGAATGCTGATGGTGCCTCTGTGAAAGCATACTTAAGAAAGGCAACAAAACAATGGAGGGAGAGATGGCAGGGAGGAGACAAGGAGGCAAAAAAGAGGAGTGAAAAATGGCAGGAAGAACAACAAAGTGAGAGGTGGAGGAGGACAAGGTGCTCCATGGCAGAGCAGCTATTCTTGAAGGGACTGCAGCCTGTGGAGGACCAGCAATGGAGCAGAAGAAAGGAGAAGGAAGGAGCAATGGAGATAAACCACTATGGCCTGACTACAGTCCCCCTGCACCCCTTGTTGCCTCACTGAAGGGACTAAGTAACCTGCAGTGACAAGTAGGAGGAGAGGAGTCTGAAGTCAAGCTGAGCCTGGGAAAGGAGGAGGGGTGTGTTTTAATGTTTCTTTTTTGTGTTTGCTTTTTTTTTTCCCCCCAATGCCTGAATAAATACTCCAATATTTACAGAAATTAGCAGTAAATTAAGTTAAATTCCCAAACTGAGTCTGTTTTGCCCATGACAGTAATTGGGAAGTGATCTCATTGTTTTTATTTCATCCTACAAGTCATCTTGCTCTCTTATTAATCCTATTTTTATCTTCCCTTTCCTACTGGGGGGAGTGAGTGAGCAGCTGGGTAGGTGTTTGGCTGCCAGCTGAGCCTAATTCACCACACCAATTCATCTGCCTCCATGAGCAACCCATCAGTACCAAAACGCCAACGGCAATCGGTAGCCACACACTTTCAAAAGAGCATGGCCATGTGTTTATGAATAAATGAGGGATCTCTCATACTGTCATATCAGCATCTCTGGAACAAGCTGAACTGAAAATCTTCCAGGGGTCAGGCTTTGTCATTCTGAAATTCTGCAGTGACTACTCACTTACCTGACTACACTTGTTACCCCCATCTGAAAATTTGCCTAAGCCAAATCAAATTCTTCCTGAAGCAACTTGTCAGTCTCCTAGTCCTCTTGCTCTTGGTCCATATCTTCTGCTCCTCAGACAGCCTAATTTAGTTTCTCTTTTAGTAGCTATCAGTGGCTGTCAGCTGTTTTTCTTTTCTCTTAAAACGTTTCTAAACTAGCCTGTCATGTCTTCCTTTAAGGGCATATGTAACAATTGTTGTCCCGGTTTCAGCTGGGATAGAGTTAATTTTTTTTCATAGTAGCTAGTGTGGGGCTATGTTTTGGATTTATGCTGAAAAGAGTGTTGATAATGTGGAGATGTTTTAGTTGTTGCTAGGTAGTGCTTACACTAGTCAAGGACTTTTTCTGCTTCCCATGCTCTGCTGCGTGCACAAGAAGCCGGGAGGGGACACAGCCGGGACAGCTGACCCAAACGGACCAAAGGGATATCCCATACCATATGACATCATGCTCAGTATATAAAACTGGGGGAAGAAGAAGGAAGGGGAGGATGTCTGGAGTTATGGCGTTTGTCTTCTCAAGTAACTGTTATGCGTGATGGAGCCCTGCTTTCCTGGAGATGGCTGAACACCTGCCTGCCCATGGGAAGTAGTGAATGGATTCCTTCTTATGATTTGCTTGTGTGCGCAGCTTTTGCTTTGCCTATTAAACTGTCTTTATCTCAACCCAGGAGTTTTCTCACTTTTACTCTTCTGATTCTCCTCCTTCCAACTGGGGTGGGAGGAGTGAGCGAGCGGCTGTGTGGTGCTTAGTTGCTGACTGGGGCTAAACCATGACAATTGTCCTCCTTCCTTCCACCATCAATGAGAAGCCATGACTGTTGCACAAAACACTTATCAGAGCTGATGCCACCAAAATCATTCTGGTTAAGATTTCTCATTGTCTTAGCAGTTGTCTCAGACATGAAAACCTGACCCTTATTTTCAGACAATCTCATTTACTTAAGATTTATATGATTTTTTTTCAGGTTTTGGATGCTTTTAACAGATAAAGCAATAGAAGAAAAATGCTACATGGGTTTTTTTTTTTTTTTTGCAAATAAAGTTATGTCAATTGTTTCATAATGTGCCTTTGTAGTCATGCCTGTGGGAGGCCCTACAGAATGTATTTTATGATCTCCAGTGTCTCCTAGTAGAGGGCATTAGCTCTTGAATATTTTTTCAAAAAACCGTCATTGAAGATCATTAGTTGCTGACAAAGTCAAGACAAAACAAGAAATGTAAACTTTCAACAAAGGAAGGTCTAATTTCTCTTTCTCTCATTTCTTGTGATTTCATTTTCCCAGTTCTCTACCCTTTAAAATTCCAGATCTGAATTTCTAAAGTAAAACAAGGGGACATTACTTCAGAATTTCATACTAATTTTATAAATAAGTAAAAATAAAGTAAAGCCTTAGTAAGGTTCATTTATTTTTCTTTAGTTGGTCATCCTTTACATCTGCTTTTGTGATTGACACTTGCATGTGTACAAAGGGAATGAGGACGAAACAAAATTATTTCCACTCCCTCATATGCTTCCTAGACAACCTTCATCCCTGCACAGAGTACACTGCAACAAATCAGTGTGAACAAAGCTCTGGTTAGATCTGGGCTCAGGTTCCAAAACCAGTTCTGAAATATACTCCATATCTAGTTTACTTTTGGAGGTCACAGGAGAACATGATCTTAAAAATGTAAAACAAGATCTAATTTGAGTTAGGCACAGGTCTCTAGTCTCTAATGGAGGAAAAATGAAAAGAGAGCGACATCTGATTATGTGCAATGCATAGGAATCGGGTATTTTGCAATGGCTGTCCAATGACTTTCTTTACTGTTACTTATGGATAATCTTTCTCTGCTTCCCTTTACAGTGTTCACAGTGACAGTGCAGTTCCACCTAATAAGGAACCACACTGAGACTGGATGATCTAATTTGCTATTTTCATTGAATCAGATTCTGGAAATTGAACAAAATTATTTTTCTTCACTTCACCCACATTCTTTTCTCACTTACTCCTTTTCCTCTTTCTTTTTCTGAAAATAGGCAGCATCCCACCAAACATCGTTTTGAAAAGATTGTTCTAGAAGTACTGAAATTGCTCTATCTTGCCATTTTTATTCAATTTCAAACTTTGGGTTGCAAAGGCTTCACAGTACAAGATAGAATTACATCTGAAGATGCCTTCTTTCCTAAAGAACGTCCAATTGCTGAAAGATATGTTATTCACAACTGATCTCTTGCAATTGCCATAACTAGCTCTCATGTTCTGTTCATCTGCTATCACTCAATACTGAACTAATAAAGTTTGAAACTTTTTAAGGAACTATATTTTGAATATTTTCCTGAAATGATATATCTATAAATCTTAGATAATCTGGAGTTTCGCGGTAGAAGTAGAATCTGTTACTCGGAAAGTTTCTTCTCTCTTTCTTTTCTTTCACTGTAGATGAAGTATCTAAGACATTTAATTATTTTAAATAGGGTGACAATAGATAATGGAGACACAGCTTGTGAATTTCATACATATGCCAGTATTTTGCATTGTTTGATGCCCAGGAATTTCAGTGTGAGTGGAGATGTCATCTTACATACAAACGTACCCTAAAATAACTGTATTTTTTGCTAGCGGAATTACATCTAAGACCTTATGATGTTTGTAAATCTTGATAATGATGACCTGAGAGACATTATTAGTAGATCGCAGATCATGAATTTTACAAAACTACCCATCAAGTAGCTGCTTTGCTATATAGCTTCAGGATTTGAAAAAGGAGGAATGAACTGCATGATGTGACTAAAGACAACTAATTAAAAGATCATCAAACTCTCTAAAACATGTAAAAAAAACATTACAAGCAGGGAGGTTGAAGGAAGTTTTAATTTCTCATAAATTTTCTTTACACGATATAGGAGGCAACAATCATCTGGTCTGGGGAAAGAAAGGGGGAAAACAGGAAAGGTTTTTAAAAAAAATAGATTGTAATGGTGCTTGAAGCCTTTGATGAATTTAATACTGCTGGGAATCAACTTTACTGGATCTGTAGATTCCTGCGTTTATCTTATCTGGTGATTGACAGTAATACTGATGAAAAGATTTCATGACTCATGCATGATTGATAGCCAGCTGTCAGGAGAAAATAAAACATAAGTCTTTTGGAGTCACACAACAAAGAAAAAAATTGGTTTTGTCTCATTGCCATTAATTTCAGTCAGCGGTGCTGTTTATTTCTCATTTAGAAAGGCGGAAACATACTTGTGAAGTCTGAAAGCCCAGTCCAAATGACACCCAGGCAAAGCCCCTGATTCCCTGGATGGGCTTTCTTATTTGTAATTATAAGGTTGATAATTCAGAACAAACTAGGATGAAGACTGGAGGAACAAGCAAGCAAGAAAAAGCTCAAGCTGCTAAGCAATAAAATGATGTGGGTAGCAGAACCCAGGGTTTGCACTTTATAGGGTATAGATATGTATGTCAGCCCGACCCAACAGTGACTGAAAACTGATACCAACTGTGACTCAAGTCACACCTATGTTTCTACTCTACAACATGGGAAAAGAAAAAGCAACTAAGCAGATGTCCTTCACTGACCATCAGGACTGGGGTGCCTTTGGACATGTGTGTTCACTGCAGAACCCATCAAAGAGTTCCTAGTGACTCTTTGATTAAAAATGTCGTTATATTTTCCTATTCTCCTTTTCAACTTTATCAGGTCCATGGGTGGAGGACTGTCAGTACATTTAGCAGCTTTAATGACCAGTAAAGGTAAAGAAAGACTGGAAGGTGGTTGGGGAGGGAGAAAAACTAGTCCTTAAGGTTTGACACATTTCTTATTTTACTTGATTAATTTTGTGCCAATGTGAATGAGATTTTTAATGCAAGTTAGAAGGATGTTTTTCTCTTTGCTGGGCTTATTTTCTCTTGCTGAATAATTTGGAATGCCTGTTTTTAATTTCATGTGAAAGTCACAGAACTAAACATTAATCAGGCAGCTAGATTAAATAGGGCTTGAGTTATAGTGCATTAATCTGTTCTGGATAAATCTTGAATGGTGTGATTGAGAAATTCATTTAAAAGAAAATTTATCCAGTTTGAGTAATATGTCTTGATCTCTGTGAAGCCAGAGAACTCATGAGAATTGAAGGAATCTCTACCAAGAATCTGCTCTGGAAAACAGATACAGATGCATGGTTAAATAGACGTCTTCTCTTCGTCATTAATGGAGTGTCACAGGATTCAGGTTCCTCAGTTTGACTTGAAAATAAAAGTAGATATTGGCATGAATTTTTGGGTTACAGCTAAGTGTTTTCAGACATTAGCTATCATCTTTATGTTCCTGTGTTGCTATTTTAAGGAATATCTTATATACAAGTGCAGCAAGTAATTAAACCCTCTTGTATTTGTACATATGAACTCGTAAATGCACTGAAAAACTCTGGCTATGGCTCCTGTTTGTCCTCCTTTCTGCATGCTCATGTATCTCAGTGCAAAAATGAGCACCACATGGATGCAAAGGAGCATAGTTCTTTACCCCGATATCAATGACTACCAGGTGATGAAAACAAAGACATACCTGAACCTAAAGGCCCTTAACTTTAATCTTACTTTTCTGTCAGGGTGTGAGGTTTTTTTTGGGGGGGAAAGGGGGGAATTGTAGAGGATGTAATCAGAGTCAGAGATGAACATTTTCTCTGTGGCACTTATTTACTCTATTCACTTTTGGAGTCACTGACTAGTTTCCTCCTCTCAGCTGGGAATGGTCAACTTGTATTTCAAATAAATCTTTCATCTTTTTGACTCCATTCCACTCTGTCTTGATAATCTTACATCCTTTATTTATAGGTATAGTGAGCAGTAAATAAAAAGAACATACTGTGATTTTGTGCTATAAACAAGAGAAGAAAAATAGAAGAGAAAACCACAGGGCGGGTAGGTCCATGATTTTTGGAGGAAAACTTACTTTGGATTTCATTTGTAAAGGGAAAAATATCCAGACAAAACCAAGTTTTATGGAAGCAGTGTGTTCACAGATAACAGAATTTATGCAAAGAAAGTTCAGAAATGCATAATAAATAGTTTCTTCTGATTTTTTTAGCCCTCTTCCCTCCTATAGAAAAGACCTGGATACTTCTTATTTATAGACTTTAAAGAAGAATATAAATCTCTAAAAAATGGAGTTGTGAAAGAAGGGGGTGGAAAAACAGTCCCAAAAATGTATTCATGAACACAAAAAAAGGTAAAAATGAGTTTGTAATTTACTGCAGCTCAGAGGCAGCAATAACTAATACACTGGAAATTTACCCATTTTATGCATCTATTTTGCTTGCTTTACTACTCTGCTGTTCATAAAAAGAGCATTTATTTCAGCAACTGTCATGTCACTTGGCATTTATGTGATCTCTGAGCTATGTGTGGAAAATGCACTTCTTTCCAGTTCCAATTTTTATTGAAAAGTTATTTATTTTACAAATTGATATCAAGGTGATTTGTTCTCTTGTCTAACTAGTTTTGCTATTCTACTTTTATTATGTTCATTCTTATCACTTGAGAATCAGAGTTATAAATCATTTGGTTTTGTTTTTCGTGTTCTGGTTCCTACTACTGTACTTGCATTTCATCCTCTGTGTGCTGCTGTCTTAATTCCACCTAGCTATGAACTCAGAGATTAAAAAGCATACTTTTCTATTCTTATACATTTTCTTACTCTTACACTGTGCTTATGAGGCACTTTGTCCACTATATTTTGCACTCAGCTGTGTCTTTTGAAAATTTACTCCATTTTTCCCTTTGCTATTGTTATTATCTCTTACCTGTGTACTGCAGACCTCCACCCAGGGGTCAGAGCTCCTCTCTGACTGTCACTGCTCAAATGTACCATGGGGACCTCACCTGTCCTCTACAACTTCCAGCATAGGATGAGAGGCATCAGATGCATAAAAGAGCTAGGCAGGGGACATGCAAGGTAATCACTTCCTGATTAAGCACTCTCTGAGCTAAGGTCCCTGATGGCTGCTGCAGGAATGCGCTATGGTGCCATATCTCTCCTTTGAAATATCACAGTTTTGGAGGTTCTCCAGTAATCACCTAGAGGGAGTGAAGATTATTAGATAATCTCCTGAAAGGCTCACTGTAGTTTCCAGGAGGCGTTTTCTTCCTAGCTCCACTTGCAAAGATGCCAACCAAAAGAGAACTAGAAGATTAATTAACTGCACCAAACATTTAAAATTTAAAAGGAGAAAAAATATAAAGGCAGCTAAACAGATAGTTTGAATTTGTTCAGCTGCAGTCTTCTTTTAAAAAACTTGGCTTTCTAGCAAAAAACCCCCCATACATTTACTCAACTATTAAATGAGCCTGCAGGTCAAATTGTTTATCTGCTCTTTTGTTGTTGCTGTCAGCATGAATGGCCATGCTTCTTTAAGAAGATTGGCATTAGGAAAAGGTTCTTCACCCAGAAGGTGGTGGAGCTCTGGAACAGGCTCCCCAGGGAGGCAGTCACAGCGCCAAGCCTGACAATATTCAAGAAGCACTTGGACATCACCCTTAGACACATGCTGTGAATTTTGGGGTTGTCCTATGCAGGGACAGGAGTTGGAGTCCGTGATCCTTGAGGGTCCCTTCCAACTCGGGACATTTTATGATTCTCTGATAAAATGGAGGCTGTTTATTTCTAATCTCAAACTTTACCTGTGAGAAGGCCATATTACTTCTTCTTGGTCTAAAACTGATCACAGAATAAGTGTCCACTCAATGGCTATTGATGGGAAAATCTCATTTGTTGCCTTGGCAGTTTCAGTATATTTGGAAGCTGAGAAACCAGATGTTAGTTTGCATTGTGCTTTTTTATGACTAACACAATATACAGGGCCACTCAGTTCTGTGAAGCATTCAAGGCTTTTCCCTTGCTTGAGATAATTTAGCTGCAGTGTCTTTCCTGGGCTCCACACTTTGTCCTGACACTGTGTAGAATTTATAGGGAAGGGGTAATGGTGGAATGAAACCTAATTTTGTGAAAATGAGTTGGAATAGCTATCTTCTGAGCATCAGTTGTGAGACAAAGAGGGCTGGCTGCCTCAGTGAGGGGAGCCCACCTGTGCCACAGGTATTTTTAAAACTACATTCCTATTCCCATGGAAAAGTCTTTTGCATTCACTTGTGGTACTGTGTCAGATGTCTGCAAACCGAAGAGCAACTGCATTACTTTCTGTGCTATCAGGACAGCCTGGTCGCTGGCCCATAAAATAATAACTGGAGAGCTATAGCAAATCCTCCGAGAGATCTGCTCATCTGAGAAACATTCATACAAGCTGTGCTTCTATTCACATGCAGCAGACTCTCTGATCCTGAAGATCCCAAGCGTGGGTATGATCCCCAGATAATCAGCCATGTTTTCTTTACAGGTAATGCCATTTTCAGTGCATCTGCTTTCAGACATGCCATTGCAAACAGTGCTGCCAATTAATAGTTCTCCCTTGCCTCAGAATTTAGAGGGAAAAACAGAGTGCTGCTGGCAAAACCATAAAAACACAGCCTCTGCTATCTCTGAATGTTGCTTTATTAAGCCTGGTATTCTGCATCCAGCAGTAGTTAATGCCTCATGCTTCAGAGGAAAGGCAAACCCCACAATTTGTGCAAAGCCATAAAATAGGGGAAGTATTCCTTGCAAAGCCTGCAGCCATCAGCTTATTCCCTGAAGCATGAGATTTGATTATATGTTTGATTCTTGGGGGAGAAGAGCTGTGAGTATTTAAGCTTTTCAGGCTGGAGATCATGCATTAGATTAACCTGGAAGAATCTGAGGCCCATGTAGAACAGATTGTGGAATTCCCTTGACAGAAATGAGCAAAGCAGCCATTACTAACATGTTGTCATATTGCTAACTGGAGCCGAATGACAAATTCATAGGAAATTTTGCTTCTATTTCTGCTCTTGAGCTATCAGTGAGAAGCTTGTGATTTCTTCTGGGTGTAAGTAGCAACCTTATTTCCCACATAGTTTCTAAGTTTGTGTTGTGTTTGCAAACAGTATAATCTGGTATGAGTAGTAGCTGGGACTAAAGAGCTGTGTCACATAGCACTGTTCATATCTCTACCTGTGGACTGCATGCAAAGGCTGGAAAGCAACTGTTTTGGTTCTGTTCACTCTTTTCTACATACCTCCAACTCATCTTCCTTTTTTCCATTCTAGGCAGTACAAAGGAGTACTTTCATTTTTGATTAAGCTTTTTTTTTTTTTTTAATTGGTTTTGTCTGTTTGTTTGCTCTGGATCTATGTAATATTTGCCAAGGAAACCAAAGCAGACAGTCCCTATGGCTCCAGTCACACACAGTTTGGGGCTGGTCCAAGCTTTGTGAGGAAGATTCATTTAGAGAAGGCAGATGGGAAAAAAGAAAAAAAAAAGTCATGATTTAAACTGTTATCCTGAGGCTTGTGAGCAACCTCACAAAGGTCAAAGAAACTCCAAGGAGATTTGGGTTTGTACCACGGATGAATTCAGGTATTACCAGGCCCAGGAGCAGGAAGAACACAGATGCCTTTTAAAATGCTCCCTCCACTACCCTTCCCTCTTGGCCTGTGGCACTAATAGGCTACTGCACAGTGCACATTCTTCAGTCACCCTGCAGTATCCAGCTGGGCTTATTTATGGACTATTGGTAGCTAGTTACACTTATATTCAACCCAGACACACAACCTGCTACTCCAGTCACCTATCAAATCCCCGGCAGTTCAGCAGAAAATGCACTAAGCAAGAAGCTGAATGCCCTTGTAGCAGCATTATCCTGCTTAATTCACTCTTCAGTGACTCAGAGACTCAGAAAATCAAAGTCCAACTCAAAACTTGCTATGAGCAAAAGCTTCTTTCTCCCCTTCCAGTTTTGGACAGCAAATTCATTTTTGCTTTCCTATAGTCTTTGTGCTGTGAGAGACAGGAAGTCCTGCAGTATTTTCTTCAAAAGCGATAAAGGTCTTTTAACTTCCAGTGGGAGCTAAGGACAGTGAACAGCTCCCGGTACCTCCCAGGATCAGATTTCATGACAACTCTTACATTGCTCCCCCTGTTTTGGCAATAACAGCTTTGTGACTGAATAATAAGGAATTGGCAGCACCAACTGACACTTGTGTGTGAGTTAAATCTCAGAGCTCTGCTAACATAGAGCAGCTTTGCTGTCTTGTGGATGCAGTTTAGGCTCTGTTTTGACCTACAACAAGAACCTTCAGATGATGACTGCCATCCATTCTTCAGCTAGGAAGCAGGTTCAAGTGTTGCCTCTGAACCATCTCTATCTACCACCACAGGCCCTGCCATTTTCTCCCAGCTGCACAGGAAGGAGTGCTGGCTGCATGGGACTGAGGTGGTGGAATAGGGTTGAGGTACATCTAGTTCTAGACATGTGGTCTCAGGACCCCACTTATAGCAATGGTATGTTGAGCTGGCTTGTTTCCTAGGCTTGCTGATCCCACCTGATGGTCACTGGGTTGTTGGTGGAGCCTCTCACCATCACCTGACCCACTCTGCTCGCCTTGCTCAGGTACTGTGCCCTGGTCAGAGAGGTTGTATCCTTCTAGGATGTCCATTATGGATTTTATTCCTGTAGTCTGGACCCATAATAGCCCTGAATAACTTAGAAAGAGACCTGTCTTTCAGTCTCACTTGCAAAATGCAATCAGTAGTTCTGATTTCAGGGGTATTACACATTGAGAGAGAAAATAAGTGAAAATATATTCTTTCCAAGTCATGAATAATGGGATTTCCTGTCTTCCATTTACTCCAATTTTTTGTCATCAGATGAGTTACTTGTTCATCAGCTAGTTGTCTATGTTCTTGCAACCACTGAAGAGCTTATGTATGTATAGATTTGGATCATAGTTCATATAAAAATAGTGTAAGAAAATTGAGTTAATAAAAAAACTATTCTGAAAAAAGTAATTTTTTGCTCTCTGGAACAGTGAAATTTATTATCAGAGATATCCAGAAACAGTCAAATTGTGGCAAAAAGCCAAGTTGTTCACATGTGATGCCTGCTTTCCAAAAGCATGCCATCTTCCATTTCTTAAAAGCTAAACCCTGTATTCTGGTGCTAAGTATGAACTTACATTAACTTGTAAGATACAAAATAGTCTATTTGTGTCCATTTTCGTCATTGAGTCCCTAGTGAAGACTGTCGTCTGTATTGTTTAGTTTCTGGGTTTCAGATATCTTACCCTCCAAATTTATGTTATTTCAGGAGAAAAGATAAAAACTGATTGCTGTAGAAACATTCTGATGTTAAAATAAAATATAATTCAGTCCAAAAAAAGCCTGCCATCCCACTGCAGCCCAAATACCATAGAAGGCAGAATCCGAAAGGGCAGAGTAACCTTACTGAGAGGCGATGCTCTTCTTGTTGCTACTCTGAAGTTCTTAAAAATTGCCTAGTCTTTAACATTTTAGGGGGCTTTTAGCAATAATATTATCAGAGCTGTTAACAAATGCTTTTAGGCCACCAGCACAGTTGAATTCAATCTCTGAATGTGGAAGATTTTCGTTTCCTTGGAGCCGGGATGGAAGCCAGGTGGTGGTCTCCTTTACCGGCTGACATTTTCCTACCGCTTTTCTGTGGTAAGGTTGCTTGCCAGCTTGCGGTGTAAAATTGCAAAAGTTGGATAATATTTCCCAGTGCAGCTGGACGTCCTTAACTTTATTTAAATTTATAAGAATGACAGACGAGTATCAGATCATAAATGTTATTTCTAGATCACTGTTTGTGTCTCTCTCCCGCTTCTCAAACCACTCAGCAGAATGCACCTTATACACTCAACTGGGATCCCATTTTCAAGGTGTCATTTAAAACATCTTTTTTTTTCAATTTAAAGGTTTTAAACCTTAATTCCCCTTCTGCTTGTTCGTTGCTGGAACAATTCTCTCTTTACTCACACTGTGATGTGTCCCAAATTCAAACCAACAAATCAAATCAGCAATTTGACAGAAGTGACGTTGATGGATTTTTCACATGCAGGATTCTCGGAATTCAACTGTGTCTTTCACATGACATTGTTTGGTACTGCATTCCCTGAAATTATAAAGAATAGGTGTATTTTTTCAATTTGAAATAAAAAAGAATCACTGCAGTGCCTGATGCCTGTTTAGATAGAGGGATTTACCATTCCTTCCTAGAAATCCTGTATATTATGACAGTACTGGCATTGCCACAGCTTATTCTTCCCAGGGTTTCTGTGTTGTAAAGCATTTATGATGAAAAGCATATCAAAAATCTAAAGCACCAAAATATAGAAGAATACAACATTAACACAGGCTTTCTGTACTGCCAGAAAATAATTCCTAATATGTAACAGAAATTCTTACTCTCATGATGTTTTTGTCTCATGGGATATGAGGCAGATATCATGTAACACTGAGATTTGCAGTCAGCATACCTCTTAACCACTCAGTAATAAAATACATTGAGGTATTTAATGCATTAGTTTCTTCATTGATCAAAATAGCATATAGGATAAGGGATCTCTGCTCACAGGAAACCATTTAGATTTGCATGAGATTGGAAACATCTGAGAGAGGATCAAGCTTAGTCATTCTGAGTGCGTCTACACTAGCAGTTTAGAGTGTTGTATAGGTGCTTTTTTTGGTGTGAATTCCTCTATGATTTGTACTTGATGTACTGTAGATGACAATTTTGTACGACCCTGGTATGCAGAAACTGGATTCTTTTCTGAGCTGGACTGAAGAACTGAAAATGTCTGGCATGAAGATCCTCATGCAGAGAGATTATTTTTTTTCTGTTTAAGTTTTAGCCCATATCAGTTCTCAAATCAAGTTCATAGTGCCAATATAGCTGAAAGGGAAGCACTGATAGTATGAACATGTTAAGTCAGTATTGCCACCAAAAACTTCATCTTGCAAAACTACAGCCTCTGAAGTACTCATTCCCCTCTCCTCAATTTATTGCATTTTCCATCATAACTACTAAATATTAGATGGAGAATATGATTCGTACTATCAAACCCTATTTTCTCTCTCCAAGGAACCAGCTTTTCTTTGTGCATTACTGTACTTTAGCACACAAACATGAATCATCAAAATCTCATTTTAATTTGTTGAATTGCAATTTGGGAACTGAAGAAGCAGAGCCCAGTAAGCTTTTTCAAAAGATACAATATAAGTGTACTGATGTCTCTGACCCGAGTAGCTAGTCATTAGCTGGCATCTCACCAGCTTGTTCTTCTTGCGAAAAGAAAGTGATAGTACAAGCTGGGCATTTTTCTTGGTGCTGATTACTTACAAAAAGTGTACACAAGAGGCCTGGCTTCTCCTGTGGCAGGAGGAAAAATGGTAGGCGGCTTCCCTGCTCATAATTTCCAAGCCTATTTCCAGCTATCTTACTCCACAAAGGAGCCTAATTGCTTCATCCATTTAGCCTGAATGAAAGGTGCCGAACATGCTCCAAAGCTTTAACAAGATCTGTGATTGCCTGCAGATGAAAGCCAAGTTTGAAGGCAGCCTTCAGCACCTTCCCACGCAGAAACTCACCAGGGACTGGCCAGGTGGGACAGGAAGAGGGTCAGTCCAGACATAAACACAGAGGAAATTAAAAAATATTCTAACCTGGTCCCCAGGTGTCTTTAGCAAAAAAACCCTGTACTGATGATTAAAGCTATGTTAGAGAAAGATTGGCGCTATAATTTCTTGGTTTAAGAAGAGCAAAAATTAAAATTAATTTCAATAATTTCTGTATTTGGATTGATGGGACTTAAGAAGAAATTAAATATCACAGGATTTTGAACACTCATAGAAGGCAGATAATAACATAAAAGTTTTTTTTCCTAACAATACATTTTAAAAATAAATATTATACTTGCAGGTGACCTTCACTTTTCCAATTTTTACTTGTCAACATTGACACTTTTTAAATAGCCATTTATGAACCAGATCCTTATTTATTTTGAGTAATATGTTACAGGGTCAAATTTGGAAATTCAACCCTTTTCAGGAAAACATATGGCATATATTAGCTTCCTACTGATATGGGGGATTAAATGCATATTTATGGCTAAGCATATGCTCAAGAATTTTCCTGAATGGGCATGTATACAGAGCCACACTTACACAATTTGCTGATTTAGAGTTCATGTAAAGAATGAACTGTGTCATATTAATGTCATATTATCAGCTGAAATGAACCTTATTCTACCTTATAAATGTTTTTTGGTTTATTACAGCGAAAAATATTTTAGGCAGACCTTACAAAAAAACCACATTGCAAAATATTCTGAGGAAATAAAAATAAAAATAAAAATCCATTCTCAATCCTCTTCTGTGCCTGTGTTAATTATTACATTTTAAATAACATCAGACTCCTAGAATATTTCATGTTTCACATAGTAGACTCAGTGATTGGAGCATGTGATTCATGTTGACCACCATGTCTCCCTTCAAAAAACTGATTTCAGTCTCCAGAATATCTTGACCTTTCCTGGTTCTATCCATGGCATCCTTGTACCATTCATCAACACTGACTCACAAACCCCTCCTAGATCTGTCAATACCAATTCCATTTGCCTCTCTGAGTTTCTAGTCAAGAAACAAAATTGATGGTGCCCTTAGAACAAAGTGAACACAAGGTAAGGCTAATTCTGACTTAGGAACATTTTACACTTATTTTTCAGTTGTTCAAAATGTCTAGAGAAAAATTTAGGACAATGACTAAGCAAGGTTGTGTTTTTCCTAGGAGGAATAAATTACAGAATAATTTTTCTTAATGAACATTGAGGTATTAAAATATTTTGTAAAAGAGATCACTTGCAAAAATGAGGGGATGAATATTATTAACACCTATATGTCATATACAAGCAATAGAACAGAACTTAATTTTGCCCAAATAAATATTGCCACCACCTTCCTTTACAGTGATGAGTAGTTATTATACCAACCTCCAAACACCTCCCCAGTAATGCAGAGTGTTAAAATGACAGTTCATGTGACTCATGCTATTTATTATTCACTACCACAATCTAGGCAATTTCCTGCTCTCTCTACCTCATATATACAGGGTCTAATTCAAAGCCCTGTAAAATCAGAGACAAGGGGAAATGGCATAGGGAGTCAGTAGCATAGCTGGAAATCAAACCCTGGGAAGACCAAAGTACGAACCAATTTTTAGGTACTACCATCTTCTGACATTTCATTTTTTCCCTGTTGTATAGAGAGGTGCACTAGAATAGCCAAAAGGTGAAATGTAAACTCATATGTGAGTTACAGGACACCAGAGTGTATGACTTGGGTCTCAACTAGGTATAGTGAGATATATTAGATAAAACAAGGCTTAGCATAGCCACTTTTACGTGCTTGTCTTGATCATTGTGAACTAACATTTTATTTTTTTCACCTAGATCTAGCTGGAAGTTTAGAAATTGATAACTTTCTTTCAATAAACAGTCCATTAAACATGTTAGTAAACTAATTCAATATGAAAATCTTGCAGTTTATACTAGAAATCATACTTAAAAATTCCAGATCAGCTCTAATCTTGCACTCTATCCATTGCAATTCTTTATTATATCTGACTGGTTGTTTTAAACATTTTGATCAAATGATAAAATAAATCATAGTGATGACAGAGAGATGTTATACAGTAGAGAAAGCAAAGCTGAGTAACATAATGAGAACTACAGAATCCTTACAGATTGAACGGCTAGGACTGAATTACCAGACATAAAAAGAATGAATATGGTATTAGTCTATGGTATCAGCTGGGATAACACAAACATAATAGTCACAGTAGTTATGGTATGCTAAAGGAAATCTGAGTGCTTATGAGAGGAAAAACCCCACTAATAATAGGAAATTTCTTTATGCCATGTGTAGGTAGTATACCGACCACAATGGATTGTGCCATATAGAATAATTTTAGGCACCATAAACAACTGTTTCTTGGAACAATTATTTAAAAAAGCTACAAAAAAAAGCTACTCTTGATTAAGTCCTGAACAACAGGTGGAACAAAGTTCGAGGCATAATCATAAAAAAGTTTCTCTAACATTAGTATAAAAATATACTCAAATTCAACAGGCTTATAGGAAGAGAAAAAAAGGTGATTTGCTTAAAAGGGACTTTAAAAAGTGGAAAAGGGTAACATTCTGTAGGTGGCATGAAGATCTTTTCAAACATCAGAGTGGAAGTGCATGGAAGTGTTGAGTAAATATATATTGCTTATCAAAAGAAAAGATTCTGAAAGGTCTACATAAAATCAAAACAATAAACAAAATTCTAGCATCATTAACCACAGAGGCTGTTAAAAGTAAAAGGTATGCTTATGAAAAAAAAGGAAGTCTTGTCCAAATGAGAAAATTAGAAAGGAACATAAATACTCTCTAGTTGAACATAAGGTCAAAAATGATTTTGAGGTAGAACTTGCTAAAAACATTAAAAAATACTAAAAAGTTTCTCAAAAACAACAAATGCAGAAATTTGGCCAGCTTGTACTATTGATTCCTAGTTGAGGCATAAAGAAACACGAAAATAAGGCCCTAGCAAAAAAGCTAAATGAAACCCTTGTGCCAGCATTTGCTACAAAAGAGCTCAAGGGAAGTTCCCACACTGAAACTCATCTTCACAGGGGTTGAATTTAAGGAATTGTTTCAAATTGAAGTTTCAGTAGAAGAGTCTTATGTGCAAACTGATAAAATGGATAATAAACTGCAGGGCCAGATGTTTTTACCTGAAGAGTTCTAAGGAAACTGAAGTAAGAATTTTCCAAAGTTATCATTATGGTATAACTTGATATAGAGGAATAGAGTTGGAAAATATAAGATGCTTTTTTTAAAAAAAAAAAAAAAATACTTCTAACTCTGTATAAGACCTGTTTCCACACTGGAAAATTTTTGAAGCTATAAAACAAACTATAGCAGAAAACAGAGAGAATAGAAAACACAGAGGTAAATTATATAATTGAGAACATGCTTTTTTTTTCTAAAGAGAAGTCACTTATTCATGCATCTTAGCATTATTTGAGGTAGGAATTAGTTAAAAGGGAGGAATTCAAGAGATCTGGATTTCAAATAATCTCTTCACTCACCAAAGACTTAAGGAAAATAAGCTGTAAGTAGAGAAAAGAGACTGTCTCCTTCTGGGTTAAAAATTGGATAATGAACAAGGAAAATAATGTAAGTGATGAGATTCATAGTGCAGGGAGATTGCAAGTGCTCTCAGGGTCCGTTGTTGGAGCCTTTGTTGTTTGCTGTATTCACAAATTAGCTGGAAAAGGGATTTAATAATGAGGTGGGAAAGGAATGGGAGGGAGGAACCCAGAAAACTTTATTAAACAACTTCTAGTGTACTACATGGTATACCCACATTGTGGTCTATATAGTTATAATCATAGCACCTGAACATAGATACTGTTGATCCAGAAAAGATTAAAAAAAATGTTGGAAAATGTGATCAGAAAAATGGAGCAAGGAGAAATAAAATAGACTAAAATTCTTTGGCTTTGAAAACTCTAAAAAGTTACTAATAGCCAGAGAAGGTGAAGGTATTCAGAAGATGGCACTGTATGAAACTATTAAGTAGTGGGTTTATCAGAAACAAGCGGAAAAGGAGTGTTTTTCCACTTAAAACATTGTTAAGCAAATGAACGCAAAGTTTTGGATACTGAAAGTACGCATGAGCTCAGAAAGGAACTAAACAAATTGACAAAGAATGATCCATCAAGGCGCATTAAAAATAAATGTCTAGATTGCATCTGATTGAATCTTTGGATCAGGGACATCTGAAACCATACATTGCTGGGTGGTGGTGGTACCAGGGAATTGTCTAGTACTTCCACTTTTTGGTAAACCTATGTCTCTGGTCAGTGAATATTGTATCCAGCCACACATGGCTATTAATATATTTTTAGCCTACAGTTTCCCAGTAGATATTTTTGCCTAGTCAGGTTCTGCAACGGTAATACATTTTGTCTTAATAAAAGATGGAGCATATTTTAAGAAATCACTTTCATGACATTATGAATAATTGTGATATTCCTATCTATAACAATTACTCATGATGAATATCTATTAAAGGTGCCTTTTAAGTTATGATCCAGTTTGTATAAATTTTTATGTGAAGTTCTATCTGTCCTCAGGTCAAGGTCTTCCTTAATTATTTACATTTAATGTAGGGACTCTTCATCAATGTCATTTTTTCTCCTGGTCACTGCCAACTCAATTTGATCTCACAAAACGAATTTGTGGCATTTAGATTATATCAAATGGTAGTAGAGTGTGAAATCTAAACAAGTATATCTCATGACATTTCTTTCATTCTTTTACCTTCTACCACTTTCAAAAGTCCAGATGCCTGTTTTATCTTTTTTTTTTTTTTTTTAATTTTTCTATATTACAATTGACCTTCTAACACTGCTTTCTCTTTTACAAGCATTCTCAACTGAGCATTCAAGCTAGGGGAGAGGTATGGAATTTTATTTTTGCATTTTCAAATTGTAACTTGACATGAATTTAGAAGCAATTCAAAGGGAATGATGTGGACTTTGCAGCATCCTTAGCTGCAGCTCTACTTTACATACAAAATATTCTATTCAAATCTCAGTTTTTGCATAGACCTATAGTATGAGGTAGATTTATGTGGCTCAAGTTCCCAAGTATTTTGTAGGAGATGAAACCTAAATTTCATGCTAAAATTCCTGGTGTGCAGGACTTTGGTAATAAGATCATTTGCCACTAGCTTGAATGGAAAATAATAAAAATTACAAAATACCAAATAGCTAAATACAGAATAAAATAATTAAAAAACAACTTGAAATATAACAACATGCATTTGAAGAATTTGTGGTAATGAACATATTTTAGGAAGGATAAGGCTACGTTAACAAATACGTTACAAAACAGGTAAATCCCTCATGAGCAGCCGTTCAGCTATCACCTATGGAAAGGTTGCTCAACTCTACTGTAATACATACATTAGTGTATTCTGTTTAAAAAAATTGTTGATTCCAAACACAGTCAGGGTGATTATTTTAACCATCAATCCTGAGCATAAGAAGTTTGTAAGTTATAAATAAAGGTAAATTACTACAGAGAAGATGTACAGGAAGGTCTGCCTGGGGAGATATGGAGAAGATGATACAATTACTATTATGGATGATGGGAGGTGATTGTATCCATAATATTTCTGTCACCTTAATGAGACTAGAAAAACAAATTAAGCAGCTATTCACTCCTGGTAAATATAAAAACTAACAATCCCGTAAGGGAAAACAGCAGCAAACTTTGTAGCAAACACATCTGTGAATTTGGGAAATTTGGGTTCCTTCAGGAACAGCTGAAAAATAACGGGCATATGACAAATTAGAGCTTAAAATTTGAGGACTGTGACTTACAGAAAGGAATGGGTTTATCCTGGATGTGCTGGTAGCTCTCATGTCTTGCTACTAGGCCTACCACTAGGCTCCTCTCCACTTTTGCAAATGCATCTCACCCATTTGCAGGGAAACTCTTAAATTTCTGTAATATGTAGCCTACCATTTTAAAATAAATCAGTGCACTGATAACAGTTTCTCCTAATGCAACAAACTTTAAACTGTGGTAGCAAAACTGCTGCTACATCAACATTGAGGCTGGAAACCCCTGAGAGAAGAGATGAGCCAGACCATTACCTGATGCTAAATCCATTGATCACTCATCACAAGTGTTCTGAATTGCATCATTTGAACTTCATAGCATAGCAACTGGGGTTTGCATTTCTAGCACAAAATGTTAGATTTGTAAACCCTGAAATACGTCAGACTGAGTTGAGCAAGGGCTAGAAAGAAGCTGTCACTTCCCAGGTGAGTGCAAGGAAAGATCTTTGTGAGATTAATTGGCTGGATCTGTGAATCTGGATTTGCAAAGGTCTTTCCCTGCAACGCAGACCAAGGAAAGAATCTCAAAGATTGTTTGGCACCTCGGCCACAGCTGTCTTTGTAATAATTAATTTATGTGTCTCTTAGTTCATACATGTGCTTTTATGCGTCCTGTTTTAAGTCCTATATAAACTTACTGGCCTAGCTATGGATTATATGACATATAGTGACAGCAAAATCTCAGATTTGAAATATGTAAGTCTTTCTATAGATCTAGGTTTTGATCAGAGTGACTTAATGGAGGAAATACAGAAAAGTACATATACAGACAATGTTGTATATAGGATCTCCTCTAACAGGAGAGGTTGCCTGTTTCTACCCAGAGATGTGTCCGATGAGAGTCACCCTGGAAGCTGAAAAACATCAGAGAAAAGCCTGCTCTGTAACTCAAAGTCTTTTAAATCAAACTGACACCTTTAGAAAAGTGTTGCAGGCAGTGAACATATTTGATGAGCCAGACCTTTGTTATCCTTTTGTTTAACACTGGTAAACACAGAAGGGTCCCTCCACATGTGAACATAACTTATTTCTTTCCAAATATGTTGACTTCATCTTTTCCATTTAAAGTGTCTTGTCTATGATGATGTGTTCAAGGTTTACTATAACTAAGTACAGTCATAAAAGCTTTTCCATCCTTTTATGAGTAAAAGTCACAGTTGAAACTGACTTTTGTGTTTAACAAATGCCACGTTCCTGAGTGGTGAGAGATGACCTTCAGGGAATGTAAGCAAAAGATTCAAAAGAAGAAGAAGCTGTAATCTGTCTGCATCCTGATAATAGGTGAATTAGAAATACAATGTTGCAGCAACATAGGAAATTATAAAGCCTGTAATTCAGCATTGTAACTTGCTCATTTAAGTGAATTAATGCATTTTGAAGAATAAAAGTATTTGAAGTATTGACAGGGAGGGAACTTAACTGGACACTAAAAAAGGAAATGTTTGACCTGTCTACAGACTACAAAAGGACACTTTTGCTATGTTTTCTGTGATGCAAATTTAAGTCTCAGAATAACACAGCTGAATTTCAGTGTTGTGTTTTTGAACCTGTTTCCTAAATCTTTGACAATGATTGGTCACAATGGAAGTGTGCAGTACTTAATTTGACTGATTATCTGGTCAATGAAATTGGTACACTACATATTTAAAAGAAAACTGGACCTGAGGCTGCCTGCAGACCTCAGTTTAGAAACAGAAGTGCGAAAAAAACCTTTGTAAATATACATAACAGTCTGAGAGAGGAGAAACTGTAGGAGTTGGACATCAAACCATATAACACCAGATTTCCTAGGCCAAGGTTTTAGAATGGATATTTGCATATTAAGATCTCAATTTTCAGCTCTACTGTAGTGTGCTTTTCAACAGCAGTTAGTGCTTGAGTCATGGCCATTATGATTATATGGAATTAGGAGAAATTAAACGAAGTTAAAATTTAAGGATAAAAAACCCCACAGCAGTGCATTATTTGATATAAAATGTCACCAATCAAAAAAACAAAGAAAAGCCATCGTCAGGGTAAAGATATGAGATAGGATTCAGAAATTGTGCTTTGTAAAGTCCCAAACTTAGAAGGAATAGAGATAACACTGATAAATAATATTTCATTTACCTTAGCTGGCAGCTGAGAAGCCACTTTACATACTGTGCACTGTGTGCACAGATTTACCATGCCTTCTGTACTTTGTGACATATTTATTCAGTGGCCACCGCTAAAGGTTAACAGCTTGGTCACAATCTTCATATTAAATATGGTGCAAACACTAACTTGTTATTCATGGGTCATGAGAGAGTCTCATGGCCACCTTTTTACAGGCTTCTAAATATTGTCTTTAAATTTATGCCTGTTAAGTTGCAGGTGCCCAGCTCCAGCTTCACCACAGACTAGAGACCATGAATTAAAAGGAAATTACACACCTTTTAAAAAAAATTTGTCCTCCAAACAAAGATCAAAAGACATAAATAAATTGTCCTATTGAAAATAATCTGGAGGTATGAGAGATTGGGGAATTTCTCTTGACTTTCCTGCCATCTTTCTTCTTTATTATTACAAGGCAATTGCCTGAAGACAAGATTGTAACTGTCTACTCTGATTCTTCTTCTTGTGTAATTATTAACACTGGCTAATACAAACCATTCTCTTACACAGTGGTCTGTCAGTCAAAATGGAAGCTGAAAGTCAGAAACAAATACAAAATGCATGTCTGGTCATAAGTGATTCACCAAACTGTAAAATACTGGCTTCAAAATATTTCTTGCCACAGGCAGGGCCAATGAAGCCTTTCTGGGCCGGCTGTACTGCTTGGGACATACACGTGCCAGTGTGGCTGCGCGGAGCAGCCACCAGCAGTCAGGAGAAAAGATCCTGCAAAGAAAATCTACAGCTTCTGCCCACATGGCCAGCAAATTCTCCTGGGTTTTTGCTGCAAATCCTCTCATTTCCACTGCCTTTCTTCCAGTTCTCCTAGATCCTTCCATACGCTCTACATGTTTAATCCTGCCAACAGGAGCCCATACCAAATGGCTGCTGCTTCCTGAAAGAGAGATTCACAACTTCCTGCCCCTCAGCATGGCACTCACACACATCTTCAGTTCCCCTGCCAGCTTTCAAAATGTGCGAAGTTCAGTACATTTGCAATCTCCACCTTAATTTAATTTTGACCAAAACGGTTTGGGAGGTTGAGCAGTTGTGAAGAGCACTTGGCAAAGAAGAAGCCATTGCTTCTTGCCTCATGGAGATCCCACTTTCCAAGCCCAGCCATTCTGGCAGAGCTCTTTTTACAGCTCCATTCTCCAGTGAGTGGATTCAGGCAAGAATTAATACAAGAGGATAAGGAGAGTTTGAGAGGTAAAGAGGATTCAGAGTAGCATGAAGAATGCAGCTGCTTTGATAAAACCAAGAGGTCTTCCTAGCCATGACTCCCTATGAATGTATAGGTGTCTACAGGTTTCTAAGGAGAAATTTAATCTTTTATTAGATCAATAAATACAACTGGCAAAAAGGAAGCTGTTCAGGGCATACTTTTATAGGTCTGAAATACAAACAGCAGGCTTCATAACTAAATACAGGCTGAGAATGAGTACTTGTAGTTGAATTTGATGCTACCCAATTTTAATCAATGGGAATTTTGCTTCCTTAGTGAACCAAGGGGAAGAAGGAACTGTTTGGTTTTTCTGTAGAGTGAGATATACCAAATAGTATGAGAATATACTGGAATAGAAAATGACAGTCTTGTCTGCTCCAAAGCTTGTCATTTTCCCAACTATATCCATTAGTCTAACAGAAGCTATACATCCTAGTCCAATGTAAGAATTACAATACAATGAAGGGTACAACCAAAACAAGTTCACAGTTTAACACAGACATTTCTCCAATCTGTCACACCCATTGAAATTAATGTTAATGACACTTAGCACTTGCACCTCACTTCTTATCTCCAAAATCATTTAATTAGATACTATTTGTGACAATATTTGGTGAGGCGTTTGAACTCAAGAAGAAAAGGTGGTGGTTTTAGGTGCAATATGAAGTTAAAAAGCCACTGTAGCTTTGCAGAGGAACAGCTGAAACCATAGTCTGTGCATATGCTCTGGATATTCCAGCCACAGTGTTTGAGCATAATTAGCTACCTGAGACAACGTAGGTCAGCTATGTCAGCCAAGGCAGTAGTTTCAGGATCCTGTTTCAAGGCTAAAATAGACTGCAGAATAAAAGTGAGGATATAGACCTATAGTAAATTTTAATCGTGATACACTATTCAGTCCAGGCAGAAGGAGCAGACTCCTCACTAAGTCTTAGCTGGCAGCAATTACAGTTTCCTTCGCACTCAGACAATAACTCTATATTCCTCCTGGGTGATTTGACCCTGCTTCCACATCTTGTATGCTTGCTTTTAATGTTTCATTTTAGTCAGGAGCTCCTTGTTCATTCCCACAGGCCTCCTGCCTTTGTTGCTTGATTCCCTGCTCATTGGGATAGACTGTTCCTGAGCCTGGAGGAGGCATCTTTGAAAACCAACCAGATTTCCTGAAGCCCTCTTCTTTCTGAGGCTATATATCATGGTATTCTTCTAAGAAGATCCATGAAGACTGCTCTCCTGAAGTCCAGAACTGTGATTCTGCTTTTTGTCCTTGTTCTCTGCTCTTAGGATCCTGAACTCCACTATCTCATGGTCACTGCAGCCCAGGCCATGCTCAGCCTCCACATGTCCAACCAGTTCTTCCTTGTTTGTAAGTATGAAGTTTAGCAGAGCATTTCCCCTCATCAACTTCTTAATCACCTGTGTCAGGAAGTTACCATCAATGCACTCCGGAGACATCCCGGATCGCCTGTGCCCTGCTGTGTTGTCCTTCCAGCTGATATTGGAGTGGTTAAAGTTCCCCATAAGAACCAGGGCCTGTGAGCAAGAGGCTTCCTCCAGCTGTCTGATGGCCTTATCTACTTATTCCTGATCAGGAAGTCTGTAGCAGATGCCCACAACAATGGGATCACTCTCTTCTGGCTCATTACCAGTCCCAAGGCAGAGCTCCATGCATCGTCTCTGCTCTCTCACATAAAGGGCAACTCACCCTGTTCACTGTCCTTTCTAAAGAGCCTATATCTATCCATGGCAACACTCCGGGCATGTGAGCTATCCCACCATGCCTCTGTGATCTCAATGAGATCTCAGCCCTGTAACTGCATGCAGACCTCTAAATCCTCCTGTTCATTTCCCATGCATCTTCTGGTGCCAGAAGTCACAAGCTCCAAGCCTTCACCATCAGTAAAATGTCCATTTCCCAACCTAATAAGCACAGGCTCTGCCTGCCCCTCCTGTAGTACACATTGAGGTTTGGACTGTTGAAGCTGCAGGGTCTAAAAGAAGATCCAATCTCCTTTTTAGCATCCCTGATGCTGGGTAACCCACTGACCTCCAGCAGCTCCTATGCCTGGCAGCACACACCCTCCCCCAGCACACCCCTCCTGAAGGGAAGGAGCCCATCTCCCTGGCCCCAGGCCCAGCCAGGTGTCCCAGCAGCACCAGACCTGCAGGGCTGCAGCCTCCCTCTGAAGCTCAGTCTGGGTTCAGGCCTCTGCTGTGCTGGGGTAGTTGCTCCTGTGGGTGTTGGGGAACGATTGCTGAACATGGGTATACTGTCCTCAGTTTCTGGCCCCTTTCTGTGTGGCATCCCACATGAGCTGTTGCATCTCCTGTTCTGTAGAAACCATGACTAGGAGCTACAGCCATGAGTGGGCAGATGAAGAGGCAAATCTGTGCTCTAGCCCTGTGCAGCCCAAGAGGGGCAGGGTCTGCAGCCCAAGAGCCAGCAGATTGTCAGCATCAAGATGGAAGCAAAAAAAAAAAGAAAAAGCAAAGAAACATTGCTGCCTGTTTTATAATTGGAGAGTGATTAGAAACTAGTCACAGGAAGATTCAGATTTTAATTTTTACATTTTACATGTGATGGAAAACCAGCAACCAAACTCAATAAAAAATACACTCAGGTTAAAAGCCAGGGATGAGCCTGACCCTGGAAAGGGAGTTAGGTTTAAAATAGATCTGATGTACAATATGTACCTTTTCCTATCTCTCCATGAATTTAAAGGTCTGTACTTGAAACCAGAGAAACTGGAGATTGCAAGTGCATTATCTGACCCAGAACTAAAATACTACCAAGGAGAAACAATTAGTTCAGCCTAGTGTACTGACCCAACTCTGACAGATCTGTAGAGACTTCTGAGAAAGCTAGTGAGAGTGACTTTGAATCTGTTTAGAGTGCTGCCTTAGCACCTAGTGCAACATGCAGTCTCTTTTAACCTGAAGGAAGACCGTTTCTGAGAGCAACCAAAATAGATGCTAGTCTAGTGACTTTTTGCATAATAAAATCAAACAAAAAAATCCTCCAGGGACAGCTGGTAATTAGAAAAGTCTCCAAAACTGGTTCATTAAGCCATTTGCTGGCCAAGTACAAATCCTGAACAGAGAAAAAGAAATTACAGCCTGTGTTTTAAATGTTATTACATGTTTTAACTGTCATTACACCAAGCTAAAGGAGCTAATGGTGTTAGAATTAGTGCTTGCATCTCTGTGGGAAAAGCAGGCTCAGACGGGGCTCATTATACCGTAAGTGGAATGGCCATTTGTTAGCTATCGATTGTGATTCCAGCTATCTGGAGACTGCTGTGCTGTCAGATGCAGCACAGATTTCATGCCCTCTCTAACAGCTCTTGACAGTTACTGGATGTGGAATCCCCACCACAAAAGCCATGTGGGATGTGGAGGACTGGTCTGTACTATTACAAGGTACAAAATATATGCACATCTCAAGGAATGAAGCCCACAGCTCTGTAGCTTTTTCTGAAGGAGATGACTGGGCAGAAATAGATACCATCCTTAAAAGGCTCACTATGAACATGCATATAATTGTATGTGTATACACATAAACATAAAATACATATTTATAAATATACATATGTAATGACATGTATATACATACATATGTACACATAAATATGTGTGTGCATGTGTATGCATGCATAACTATGTTGGCATGTTGTGGACAAGACTGATACTGGGAATTTTCCTAATGTGAATTGAGAAGGGCATTTAAAGAAATTGTTCTTCTGTTGCCTCACAATGCTTGCAAAGCGGCTTCCTCTTATGGATGCTTTTTCCAGTGTTATAATTAAAATGTAACAGTCTTGAAGAACGTGCTTACAAGTGCCTGACAAATCATGTGGCTTCCTCTGCAGCATTCAGCGTTTTAGAGTAAGTGGACAGAAATTTGGAGTCTCATGCACTGAATCTGATTTACAAGGAAATGTTAAAAGGAAGAAACCTAAATCCTGCCTTTAGAAATCAGGTCTGTGAATAAAAAGGAACCAGAGTTAAATGTCCCAGCTGCCAGCTCAAAGCCCAAGCCAGTTGTAGAGGCAGTGGTATAGAGCAGCCACGTCTATTTTGGAGAGGTCTGTACCTGCTGTGTTGGCTCACTGTGGTATGGCCTTTTATAACAAACTGTATGTGGCTTTGTTCTATCTTGAAAGGCAGTGTAAACTCTGCTGAACAGTGGATTTGGCTGCTCAGGATGGGGTTGGATGGGCAGCTGGGAACTGCAATGTTATGTACCATCCCAATCTACTGTTTTCCACAAAATGTTGACGTTTCATCATCAGTTTCTGTTCCAGTGTGGCACAAACCCACAAATTTTTCATTAATCTGTGGATAATATAAGCTTGCTGGATAATATAGAGTGGACAATATCAGCCTGCTTGTGAATAATACAGAATTCCTAGGAATGATCAACGCTCTGATGATAAGGAGTTGCTGAGATGTCGGTGAGCCAAGTTCGAGCCTTTGCTTGGTCTGTGGTAGATGGGCATGAGGCTTTTGCATCCTATATGAGTGTCCTCGCTTCTAGATAATCATCTGTTCTGGGAGGGAAAAATCTGTTTCATTATTTACCCAAAGCAAAATATACAAAAAGGCTTGGAAAACAATTTCCATGAAAGGTGACAGTTCAGTGGGATCAACATATTTTCCAGCCATCCGGTGCCCTGAGATGCTCTAGGAGCTTTTCTGAATGGTTCCTGCTTTCTGGGGAAGCAGGACACAACAATGCCCTCAGTTCTACCAGCAAATCTATGCCTAAATGGCATCACCTAGGTTAAAATTTAAAACTTTAAGATTTTTACAAGCAGGGTGCATTGACTGTGGTAGGAAACTGTGTTTGAAGTAAGACCTGAGTGTCTTTTCATAGCTCAATAGTAGATATCAGGAAGCAGAAGTGAAATGTGAAAGCCCTGCGTAAAAAAGTGTTCTCAAAGATGAAAGTGTCAGTCTAGAGACTGGTTGGTCAAATGTCTTCTACCAGAACTGTTTCTAATAGAAAACTGTCAGAGGAGGAGGAGGCAAAGACAAAGGCCAATCCCAATAAACCAATGTTTTCTATTGAAATAGAAAATATTTTGATTTTGAAATGAAGTTTTCGTGCTCGATGGGAACTTTTGCTGATTGCCACAGATATGCTCACGTTTTTTGGACTGACACTTTCAGATACACCCAGTGAAATATCTAAGACAGGGAATAGCACAGGTCTATAGTCAGGCACTGTATATGTCCCATGGCCTTTATCCATTCATCTGTTTATCACCAGGTTAGATTAAGTAGTGCTAGAAGGCTAGAAGGATGTAATGGCGGATGCATCACACAGGTTCAAAGCATTGAAATGACAGAATTTATATCAGTTTCTTCACAACCTGTGCTACAGGGAGGCGTGAACAATCCTCAAGAAACATGTAAGTCTGCACTGGGAAAAAATCTCTTCTTGACCCTAAATCTGAGAGATCAGTTAACCTGCCTTAGTTTAATGTTATTTTGATTAGTTCACACCTGTGATTCATTTTGTCAATCTTTAATTATGGGGCTGAAGTTTTCCTAGGCAGGTGAAGAGTGAAACAGACATTGCACAGATAACCCTAATTCTGCGTGGGGGTGGTGGTAGTGGTTATCTTTTACATTAACTGCTTCGGTAATCTAAAGAAGAACTTATATTTTGGGGGTTGCAAATACATATGTATGGTGAATTCAATTTTCCTAGGTAGCTCTCAATTCATTTGAAGAAAGAGAGGCAGAATTGTCACAGTTCTGACCAAGGTCTATTAGCTCATTCTGCTTTTCTAGTCACTAATCTTTCCTGCAAGACAAAGAGAATGACAGCTATTTGACGCTGCTCCTGCTTTCACTCTCCACACATCCCCCCATCCCAAATGACATCTATTTCATTTGAGTGCTCCTGTCTGCATCTTTTTTTCAGGTGAATACTTGTAAGTCCTATGGTATTTCTCTCCTGTTTCTTTTGGGAACAGGAAATAGACCATTCTCACTGCAGGGATTTAAAAGGACGCTTCATTATGTAGTTAGGAAAACAATTGCAAAACACTGGATCACCAGGAGACTGGTTAAGGTATTTTTACTGGTGTTAGCCATGAGTAATCTGCTGCTAAAATTTGCTCATTGTTGAAAATCCAGGTACACTTTCATTAGGAGGTGATAGAATTTTTGCCATTAAGAGTAATAAGAGTTATGGTTACTCATAGAGAGCACAGTGGCTCACCAGGCAGGCAAGAAAGCAGGTGAGGACAATCAGTGACAGAGGGAATCTGGTGAATGTCTGTGAAGTTTTTCAACACTTTATTCCCTGCAGCTGCCCACCCCATCCCTCTGCCCAAAGTAGTACTACTCCAGCAAACTCAGCAGGAATGAAGCGTCTCTGTCTTTGCATCTTCCTTAGTCCAGCCTGGCATCCTTTGTAACCTCTTTAGTTCATCATTCCCCACATTGGCACGAATGTTCTATAGAGGAAATGTAAGTGAATACATGGACACAGTTAGCTGTAGATCCCGTCTGCTGCCTGCCCTGGATAGAGTTAATTTCCTTCACTGTAGCTGGTATAGTGCTGTGTTTTGGACTTAGTATGCAAATAATGTTGATAACACACTGATGTTTTAGTTGTTGCTAAGTAGTGCTTATACCAGTCAAAGACTTTTCCAGCTTCCCATGCTCTGCCGGGTCCACAAGAACCCAGGAGGGGAGGGGGGCACAGCCAGGACAGCTGATCCAAACTGGCCAAAGGGATATTCCATACAATATGATGTCATGCCCAGTAGATTAACTGGAGGGAGTTGGCCGGGGGAGGCAACGATCACGGCTCGGGGACTGGCATTGTCAGTTGGTGAGTGGTGAGCAGTTGCACCACTTGGTTTTTTTTCCCTCTTCCCCTGGGTTTCATTTCTCTCTCTCTATTTTCCTTTTTATTTTATTATTATTATTATCATCATCATTATTATTATCATTACCATTATTACTATTTTATTTTTATTATTAAACTGTTCTTATCTCAACGCATGAGTTTTCTTGCTTTTGCTCTTCTGATTCTCTCCCCCATCCCACTGGAGTGGGGGGAGTGAGCGAGCAGCTGTGTGGAGCTTTGTTGCTGGATGGGGCTAAACCACGACACATTTGCATATTTTTACCAGCAGACCAAAGGCAGTAACATGTATTTGTCATTAAAATCACCTAATTCATACCAGAATAATTCTTGGGCTGAGTAGTGACTTACCCAGCTGTTATTTAAGAAAATGATTTTCAGCATGGCATGCTACTCAGAAAACATGCCTCATTCTCCCTGGAATTCATTTAAATTCTTTTGAGACTTAGGAAGAATAATTTTTTTCACTATTTCTGTTTTTTCTTCAGAACTTCCAGTGTTATATTTGGGGCATAATTGTTATAAACCCACAGGACTTAACAGAACCTTTTCAGGGATGTCTGCTTCTAATAGAGACTGTTCAGTATCAAAATATCTGCCTCATTTACTATAAATGGCAGAGACAACAGATGAAAACCATATCCACTCTATTTAAAAATTAATATTTAGCATGCAGTGGTTTTAGTTTGGCAATTTGGTGTTAGAACAATGTTTTATTAGTCTACCATCACTCTCTTACCTTTTTCTATGTTTTCCCTCCCTTGTAGTGTGCAACTAAACATAATATGCCTATACTTATATAATCTTCTCCTTCCCTCCTCCCCTGAGAAAACAAGAAAATGATATTTTTTGTTACACAGGCTGAGGATTTTAAATGGCTGCTGGCAGACTGTATCTGAGGATCTCTGCTACTGCACTGAAACCTAAGGGGAGCTCTGCAGATGAATTTTCTCAGGTTTCAGCCTCTTCTGTGGTTCCCAGGGAAGAGATTCTACAGAGGGCAAGATGCAAAGTAAATTGTCTTCAGGCCATACTGCCATTTTTGGAGGAGTGTAAAATAAGATGCACTCAGTTGCAGACCTTGGGCCCAAAATCTTCAGTGCATGAAGGGACAGGTATTCCCAGAGAGAGATGTCATTCCAAGACAAGACAACCCTGGGATTTTTCCTGAGAAGGGGCTGATTTCTGGGAGGAAAAATCCCAGTGCAGTGAGTATAGTTTGTATGAAAGGGCTGGTGGTTTGGTTAACATCTTGTAGGATTCGGCCATGAGACAACAAATAGTTTGTTTTCACGAGGGAGCTGAAAATTGTTTCTTCTTGATTTAATGTCTTGCAGAAATATTTGATTAACCATAGAAAAGACATAGACTATTGCTCTGAATTAGCTGTTTGGCTTATGCTGGTATTAGAATAACCTGGTAGATAGCTGCAAAAGATACCCACAGACTTTTGCCTAAGTAGTTGCATTTCTGTGGTCTTTTTCTGCATGAAACTATCAGAGAAACAGGATCAAACTCTGGGGATGGCTGTCTGTTACATAGAAGCTGGATGAGTAATTTATAAGGCATTGTTTTCTGTTCTTATGAGATTTATTTTAGAATTAATTGCTTTCTTTCCTAAACCAACATGTCACTAGCTCCCCTGATGACCGTAAAGGCAGTTTTCTAGTCCTACAGCTGATGACTTTGCGACTGATCCATTGACATAAGTGAAGACTATAAGGCTTTTTAAAAACATTTGTTGGCTATATTATATTAAAATTCCTGACACACATGTGCATGAACACCCATGCAAACCCCTCTCTAACTCTAGCAGTAAAACGTCCTAAGACTAGCTTCTTTATGCCACTGCTTTCCCACTTGCATGTGTCAAATAAATGTTAACCACCCTTGCTGCTGCTAATGAATGAAGTGTAAAGTTTTCAAGTCGTCTCCGGGGAATGGAGCGCATGGATTCTTTTCTTTCTTTGGCTAAGAAAGCTATAGATGCTGACTTTAATAAATAAATAAATAGACAAATAAATAAATAAATAAAAAGTAGCAGCAGCTACCTAAATGGTTCTGCACAAGTAATCTGACCTGACATTTTGTGCAGCCTCTTTTAGCTCAGTGATCTTTGCTGGAAAAGTGAAGTACTGTAAATGGGCCTGATCCAGATTCCACTGAGGGCAAATCAGAGGTTTCCTTTTACTTCATGAATGTTTTGACTGGGACAACATCTAGAAATGTAAATGGGAATGCAGGACAGCATGTCAGCCTGACTTTATGAAGTGCATGACAGCCTAGAGAGATTAGTGTGACTCCAAAAGAGTATGACTATAAAAAAAAAATCTACCACAGCTAATGTCAGAGAGGGAAACAACTTTGAGAAAGCACACATAGAGGAGGAACCAGAATGTCCTCTGTGGATGTGCACTGAGATTCAACAAAATAAGTAACAAAAAAGTTTGGCCTGAGTTAGCATACTGAAGTTGAAATTCTCCTGTCCAGAAAGGAAGGTGTTTGCAATCTGGAAGATACAGACCCATAAATCACTCCCTTGTGAGGGTTGATTTATTCTCAAATGACTAAATAAAGAAGGGTGTATTACTATGCTGATGCATAGTATGTCAGCATCCACGAGTTAGTATTATCCACTCTATATACTGGTCCAGTAAAGTAAGGATAAGGTGTAAATGGAAGTCAGCGTTCTCTGTTTAAAATGTATAATTCAGTAAACTGAGACACAGCTGATCTGGCCACTGTGCACTGGCAAATAATTGTTCTCGTGAGACCTGAGAACCGAGCGCACTGTACTTTTCATAAAAATTAAAGAGCCCATGTCTGGCATGACAGACAGCTAGAAATGCTGTTTTGTTTTCTACGCCTTGGGTATACAGTTCTGTCTACTGCTATTACTTGCTGTTTTGTGGAGAGGGCCCCTGGGGATTCTCTGCTGTCTCTTACAACTCAGCAAGTGCTTTGGTGTGTACACCTCTAACTGTACATAAGACTTGCAAATGAATCTGAAAAAGTAAAGGGTCTGTAATCTGGTGCAAAAGATTTTAAATTGCTTTCTCTGACATCTTTAACCACCAAAAGATGCAGATGCCTTCACCATTGCTCCAGAACAAATCCAGTGATAGTAATGGCATTTGATGAATAGGTGCTGGTGACCCAGTGCTGTCTGGTGCTGGTACTTATGTGCTCTTCTAAATACTCTGAATTTCCATGGAAACTAAAGAGAATCAAGGTAGTAAGGCCTATATAATTTACATTTCCACATATTCATTAAGGGAAGACATTATTTTAACTAAACTAAAAGCACTTATTCACTGCAAGCAGTTTTTAGTTTGTATTACTGGCATCCATAGTACATCCTCACACAAATCCTCAATGCAAACCTCATGCTAATATTGTATGTATTGTTTAAACAGTCCAGACAGGCAAAGTTTGCCTAAGTTGCATTTGCAGCTGCTCTTCCCACCTCTGAGGTAGCTAATGAAGTGTTTGAACTGCAGCTGATCTGAGTAGAGAAAATTTTTCTCTGTCCACAAACCACTGCCCTTGCCTCTCACCAGAGATAATATTTCCCTTTATCATCTGGTTTAACTGGTCACATTACTGCTCTCTAGCCTCTTCCTGTAAAATGCCCTGAGTCATTTTACAATCAGCCTTTCTTAGTGTTTTTTTTTTTTTTTTCCTTAAAAAAACCCCCAAAACCAGTCCAATCTGAAATGATTCTGGAAATATAGAAAATATAGAGAGTAATCATATGGAAAATTATACTAGGAGACCACAGGCTTGGAAAACGCTGCTGGCACAGTAGAGATAGTAACAAACAGTTGGGAGGTTGAGGGAGGAATAGGGTCTGCAAGTGCTACCCTATATAACCTGGATCTTCTGCAGTAAGCATAGTTTATTGTCTGTGTCCTCAGGAAACTTCTCCCTCAGCAGTGCCCCTAGAGGAATTAGCATAAATTAGCATGTTCCTTTAGCTATATTCCTGTCTCAAAACTGAATTTAGCACTTGCAAAAGGACATGGATCAACAGCTTTTGGGCCCAAGCTTATACATTTCTGAAAGAAATACAGGATCCATGAACCAGAGGTGCCAGCTTCTTGCTCTCCTAAGAAATCACTCTGTGGAAAAGGAGTCAGCCCCAGGGGTGGGAGGGAATGTCCCTTCTTGCCCACCAAGACCTGGCCATATACTGACACCCTAGTTAATAAAAATGAAGCACTGCCCACTGGACCATGGCTGCAGCTGTCAATTATCACCAGACATATTTTTCCTGCTGCTAATAGAGAAAGAAGAGTTTGATAGTTGACCCAGGATTACCTTATATGCTACTTATATACTACTATACTCCCTTATATACTACTAGTAGCATAATTCTGTGAGTTACTAGCTGGAGAATCAGTTTAATCCATTTTAGTGAAGCCTAAAATATTACCAATACCTGCTGTAAAAATTTAGAGGAGAGAAAGGATGAATAATTCTTTCTTTCAGCTTTTCTTGCAGTGTCTTCAATTCCTGGCCTTGATGTGGTCATAGGAATCTGTAAAATTAAATCTTGTTCCTTAGCTCTAGGTTGCCTACAGAGAAGATCAACTTGTCCATAGTGTGTATGCTTTGCTGTTCAAATGGTAGTTGCCAGCAGATTACCCTTCTATTTCCCTTCTTATAAGTGATTTTTAAATTTTTGTCTAACCACTTGTACCAGAACTTTATAGCCACATCAAAAGCTTTGGGGGAAACACCTTTTTTTTCAGCTTGCAGCAGCATATAACTTTATACCCAGTAACACAGCAAACCACACTTTTGTTACATGCAAACCTTTATATATATGCTCACAGTTTCCTTGGGTTTGAAGCTCATTCTACAGCAGGCTTTTTACTGCTTGGCTTTGGGATTTTCTCATCAGCTGTTATTAAAAAGGTGTGGAAAATTGTACAGAGAAATGTCTGTCTTGGGTAATTATCTGGTTGCCATGTCACCTGGGCATCTGAGCACATTACAGACTTCAAAGTGTTGATTTTTACAACACCCCTGTGAAAGAAGGAAGAGTTATAATGCCGTTTGTGAGGTGGGGGGCTCAGGAAGAGGCATGCTGCATCTCTGCTGAGGGGGGACATTGCTCCACAGCATGGCCCTTGTGTGCCCTGCAGCCTGGCTGGAGCGCAGTACACCTTCTGTCCAGCCAGTGCAATGGTGTTTTCTTCCCACAAAAGGGAAGGAAGAGATGTGCTTTAATTCTTACCTTGGTATATGCCTGGGATGGGGCCAGCATGAATTTCTAAGTCTGGGAGCTCTGCAGCGATCCCATGTCTACCAGTTTACATGTAGTTTAAGCGACTTGCTGAAGATGATACAGGAAATCTGAAGCAGAGTAAGTACAACATGGGCTATGGGAATGTGATTCAGACTGAGATGCACTACAGTATCCCAGATGGCTGTGTGGAGCTGACAGGTACAACACAGGGTCTGCAAGAAACCTGCTCTTTTCTGGTGCAGCAGTTGGAGGCAGGTGTCAAAATGGGAGAAGATATTTAGCAAATGCATCCTAGCCTAGGATTCAGTTTTGTCCAGCTGGAAATCTTTAAGAGGTTTAGGTTTCATCTGCCCTACACCACCAAATAGCCAAGGAATAAATGTAAATTTTTTTTATGGTATCACAGCATCAAAATCCTACCTGAAATGTTCCTGCCTGTCATGTTACATTAAATTATGTTCCAACAGAACATTTAATGAGGAGTAAAAAAAAACATTTCTGGAATTTAAAAATATTAATTGCACCTGCTTTGTCACTGTGAACACTTTGGAGGGAGTTATGAACCTTGACTTACATCTTCAAGTGTCTGGCATATTACTGTGTTTTGCAAATTCAGCAATAATCTTCATAGAATCATAGAACAGCCCAGGCTGGAAAGGACCTCAAAAGATCATCTCGTCCAATCTTTTGTGGGAAAGGCGCTTAGATGAGATTATCCAGCACCTTGTCCAATTGCATTTTGAAAACCTCCAGTGATGGGGACTCTACCACATCCCCGGGGAGGTTGTTCCAGTGAATGACTGTTCTTACTCTAAGAAATTTCTTTCTTATATTGAGGTGAAACCTCTCCTGGTACAGCATGTACCCTTGTCTTCTCCATGTGGCTCCTTGTGAAGAGAGAGCTTCTGTCCTCTTTGTAGCCAACCTTTAAGTACTGTGATGAGTAGTCCCCTGAGCATTTTCTTCTGCAGGCAGAAAAGACCTGTTGCCTTCAGCTTTTCCTCATAAGGCAGGTTCTCCATCCCTTTGGTCATCTTCATGGCCCTGCTTTGGACCTTCTCCAGCCTGTCTGCATCTTTCTTGAACTGTGGGGACCAGAACTGGACACAGTACTCCAGGTGCAGCCTGACAAGCACTGGCTAGAGTGGGTTGATCACTTCTCTATCCCTGCAAGTAATGCCCCTGTGGATGCCATATAGGATCCAATTTGCTTTTGTTGCTGGAGCTCTGCTCTGCTGACTCATGTTCAGCTTGTTGTCCACCAGGACCCCCAGGTCCCTTTCAGCAAGGCTGCTCCCCAGCCACACAGATCCCAGCCTGTACTGGGCTCTTCGGCTGTTTAGTCCCAGGCACGGGATTTTGCATGTGCCTTTGTTCAACATCATACTGTTCTTGCTAGCCCACTCTTCCACCCTATCCAGGTCAATTCATTCAGCATTAAACTTCTTATTCACCAGGTTGTCAGTGAGTTGCTTATACAAAAGCATCCTCATATTTTGTGAAGGCAGAAAAATGCACCCCATTATCTACTGCTTGAATCCTTCCATTTGTCTTTGCAATGCACTCAAAGCTCCAGGGCATGGTTTTGATAAATAATTAACGGCTAATCCTGGAAATGCTTTGTGTGTGGAGCTGCCGTCGAAATCAACGGGTGTTCTGAGCATGGAGAACTTGTCCTAGTGGGCCCTTAATCTTGCAGTAAAGCAGAGAGACATTTGTGTTGCAACTGAGTGTTTGGTGGCATAATGAGAACATGTGTACCAAGATTTTATTTTTCATCATTCTTTGCAGTGAGGAAGGATACTGTAGTGTTTATATACAAGACGGGGAAGCAACAGTGGATTTCTGGAGATATTATCTTCCTTAGTTTATAAACAAGTCACTGTTGACTATCAATCACTATCAATTTTTCATCAATTAGTACATGAAAAACACATCTTAGCAGCCATTAGAATGTTTATAATCATTACATTATCCTATGATACTACAAGTCTGCTTACATGTATATAAGTAATCAGAGTAACTTTGATTTTCTTTCTCAGTAAAAATGCCAGAGATAAAATTGCAAGCAATTCAAGGCTAGTTCCTAAGTAGAAATGACTAAGGTAACTAATGAAAAACAAACATGATGGATGGCATAATAACGTATAAGATAAAGCTTACTGAGAAATGTTGGTGTTCTGAAAATTCTGTACAAAAAAAGTGTTTTGCATTGCCAATGTCTCAGTAATTTCTTTGAAATTGCTGGCTATTTTATCATCATTATTATAATATTTTTTTAAAACTAAATAGTAGCTGAGCTTAAAGGTCAAGAACCATAAATAGATGAGATCTTCCTTTACATATATTATCTGCATTTGAAACAAACTTTTTAGTTCTTTTTGAAATGGAAGTTTGAGTTAATCTCTCATTTTTTTATGCTGATTATTTACAAAGCAAAAACTTCTACATGTCTCAGTGGGCTGAAAAGCAGATTATTAAAAAGCCGGATATATACTATGCTGAATTGAAGTGCTGCCTCTACTTGCTGTTTTTTAAAATGTGCTGTGGAAAGTTCTCCATATTTTATTTTTCTTATCAGATAAAAGCTGCAATAATTGTGTGCAGCCCAGCCCCAGTAGTAAGAACCCACTGTGCAGCCCCAGGCCCAGCAGTCCAGCCCAGCAGACCTGCATGGCTGTCATCACGTAAGGCATGCTTGGGTCTGGCAAAGACTACCAAATAAATTGGTGTGTTTCTGAGATGTGTGAAGTTACGGGCCACAGGCTGATATTTGGGTTTTTTTTTTTTGTTTGTTTGAGACCCACAGTGTGGCCTCTTTGAACATCATTATTCCCTGCACTGGGTATGTCTGCTGTTGACCAGAGACCTGATCCCAGAGATGTGTCCTGACCTCCTGCCCCGCACCTGGACAGGGCAGCAACAAAGTCAGGCCAGCTCCTCTCTCTTCCTCTCTCTTCAAGGAGATACCTGGCATAGGTGCATGGGTATTTGAACTCTGGGGTGTAAACTGGCTCGTTAATAGCATTTTTAAAACTCAGTTTACCTATTTATCTTCCTTTCCCCCTCTCTTTTCAGTTAGTGCTGTGAAAAACTTGGCAGGGTATGAAATGTTGTAACATTATATACTATGATATATACATGAATTCTTGTATGAATTCCCTCTTTTTAAATCACTGAAACCACACTGCTATAAAAATGTTTCTGGTTTGTAAATACAGATAAAACTGTATTTCTAATATGTGAATAGAATTTTAGTTGGACAAATTAAATAAAATGCCCCTGTGTGAATAAAATTTCTTTTCACAGAACACAGCATTTGAGGTTAACTTTCATGTAACAGCCTTTTGAAAATCTTTAACTTCAAAGGAGAGCCAGAGAACAGCAGATATCAAATCCAGAATACATTTTTCCTTTAAACTGTAAGGATGCTGTCCAGACTGCATTAATCAAATGATTTGCATGACTGTATGGCTTAATTTTCTCACTCGCTTCTAAATCTGTGCATGGTTGTGACCTAATCTTTGCAAACTTATAGGCATCACACTTCCAGTCATTCAGCTAAGGGGAATGGGTTTGGTCCTTAGGGGAGAACTTGCCAAAGCTCATCACAGTGGGGAGAAGTATGAAGGTGGTTACTGTGTGACTTCAGTCCTCTGTTCCTGTTGCTTTCCAGCACAGGGCAAGTACCTGAAGGTTGCTTTAAACTGGGACAACCAGTGGGACATGGGGAAGGACTTTCCAGGGGAACATTTTCTCCAGACTGCAGGTAAGATATGAACAACAGAAGCAGGACTAGCTCTTTGCTGTGGAAAACACCTTTCTCACCTGAAGACATCTGTCATTGGCCAGATCTACCAGACGTAAAATTAGGATAGCTAAGTAGGTTGGTGCCACACTGAGTGCAATTCTAGAGCCAGTGCCAGGAAACATGGATATGCCAGTATGTTCTTAAGACAAGATGACTGGTCTTAATTTATTTTTCTTCCAGTTTCCTATGGTTTTTAAAACAAAGGGATGCGATGCTTTCCATTGAAAATGTGCTGAGAAGATTTGGAAAAGCTAGTACTCAGAAGGCTGTGGGGCTTCTTTTCCACAGCCAGCTTTCTTCCCCCTCCCCTATCCCCTCAAGGATTTAAGCCTGGATGTTTGTGATCCAGGATGGGGGATGTGCTAGAAATAGGCCGAGCGACACACAACCAGGCAAAGCTTGCAGTTGGAGAATAAGGTGTGAGAAAATAAAAAAGCCCATGAAACTCATGCAAACATTGAAACTGTAAGTAAAAGCTAACAATCTTTTTTAGCAAATAGTGAATGGTAATAACACTACTGCTGCCTAAGCTGAAATAGGAGAAGCAACTTCACTTTGTATTATATTAATGTTGCTTTTGAATTGGCAAGAAGGTGAAGGTCTGATTTTTACCCTGAAATGGGCTGTTAATAGAGTGGGAGAATATCAGTTGCAGCCCCACCTGATGTTAGTGGAATAACTTCTGTGCTGTACACAGTAAGCTACTGGAGAGAAGAAATCTGTGCAGAGCAAGCATCAGTGCTTCTGGTTTTAGCTTGATGAAGACTGCTAATCTCTCTGCTGAATGAAAAACTGCCTGACTTTAAAAGCCCTGAACAATTCTTGTGTTTTGGACTTGCGGAAAACTTACTTTAAAAATAGGAAGTGGCTTTCAAGTTTTGATAGATTCTGCTATGGTAAAAATCCTAAAAAAATTAAATAGAAGTTACGCTACACCTCTCCAGAAGGACACAGGAAAATTTGTATTTCTTTTTTAAACCAAGCAGGTGCCAGAAGACTATAGTCTTGTTGATCTGATATCACTGTTATTATTTGGCTTATTAGAGAACATGTTTTTGAAATGAAAATTATGATGCTATGTTAGCAAAAATAAGTTAATTAATGAGATTTTCAGGTTAGACCATTAAGTTTGATGATAAAAGTGTTCTAGTTTTGATCAGACAGCCCTATCTCAAGGATGTCTGGGAACACACTAACAATCCCATCAATTGTTTTAGCTTAGCATCCTCATCTAATGCATCCTGGTATGTGTTCAGGATACCCTTTGATGGCATAAGGAGAACTGATATACTGTGTACATTCAAATAACATGTCAGCTTCATGCTTTGCATAAGATGTATGGTGTCTATTCTATATGGGGGATTCTGCTTGCACACTGGTAATGTGTGTTATATAGTGTCATATAAATAAATGTTATATAAAAACTTGTGTGCTTTCAGAAGTGTTGCCTGTGTGGTTTTACATAACAGTAGGCCTGTTGTTGCTGCATGTTGGTTTATGTCAGAGAACTGGATGTATGGAGTGTTCCTTTTCTTGGGAATACTCAAATAGATGGAGTCTGTCCAGGTATTAAAAGAAGGAATAAAAAAAAAAAAAAAAGAGAAAACTGAACACCACTGAGTTAGCCTTGTTTTAGACATAAGCTATTGTTAGGTCTAAGCAGTAGTAGAAAGATTATGCTGTTGGCAGTGCTTTAATCCAATTAATATTATCAATCAATTACACGACAAGGTTAAACTTTACCTTAATGAATAGCTACAGTGTTTCTTTCCAGTGAGTTTGGACAGCTTGAAGTACTTGCTTCTTTTTCAGTTGAATCCTTCTGGGGAATGGGAGAGGACCTTACCTAGAAAAAAAAACAACAAAGGCAATTGTTACGTGCAATCATTGTTTTGGCTCTTTTCACCATTTTTTTGTTCTTCTGGAATAACACTGAATGACAAGTGCTTGGATAACTTTGTATTGTGACCCCTCTGGTTGTTGGTCTAATTCTCCAATTAAAGAAATGATTGTCAAGTTAAACATAAAATTTTTTATTTTTGTGGGCTAGCAATATTGCAGGTTTGTTTGTATACACATGACTGTATTATTGACAAACCCTGATATAGCTTTTGTTATTTGTGTTCTTACAGAATCTTCAGGCGATCAACATTAGCTGTGCTTCAGTACCTGCTTCCAATGCTCTCTTGGGTCCTTTTCTACCCTACTCTTCAAACACCCTCTTTGGTGTGTAAGTAGAGTCTTAACAGATATGATCATGTGTAAAGAAGTGCATAACATTAGCGTGGTATTTGTCTGTGGTGGGTTTGACCTTGGATGGATGCCAGGTGCCCACCAAGCCGCCCCCTCCTCAGCTGGACAGGAGAGAGAAAATATAATGAAAGCTTGCGGGTCAAGGTAGAGGACAGGAAGATCACTCACCACTTCTAGTCACAGGCAAAACAGATTCGACTTGGGGTAATTACTTTAATTTATTGCCAATCAAATCAGAGTCAGATAATGAGAAATAAAGCCAAATCTTAAAACACCTTCCCCCCACCCCTCCCTTCTTCCCAGACTCAAGTTCACTCCCAGCTTCTCTACCTCCTCCTCCCAAACGGCAGAGAGGGAACAGGGAATGGGAGTTGTGGTCCATTCATCACACTTTGCTGCTCCTTCTTCCTTGCTCTCTTCCCCTGCTCCAGCGTAGGGTCCCTCTCATGGGAGATGGTCCTCCATGAACTGCTCCAACATGGGTCCTTCCTATGGGCTGCAGTTCTTCATGAACTGCTCCAGCATGGGTCCCTTCCAGAGGGTGCAGTACCTCAGGAACAGGCTCATCCAGCATGGGTCCCACATGGGGTCACAAGTCCTGCCAGCAAACCTGCTCCAGCGTGGGCTCCTCTCTCCACAGTTCCACAGGTCCTGTCAGGAGCATGCTCCAGTGTGACTTCCCGCAGGGTCACAGTCTCCTTTGGACACCCACCTACCCTGGCATGGCATCTTCCATGGGTTGCAGGTGGATATCTGCTCCATCATTAACCTCCATGGGCTGCAGTGGGACAGCCTCCCTCGCCATGGTCTTCACCATGGGCTGCAGGGGAATCTCTGCTCCGGTGCCTGGAGCACCTCCTCCCCTCCTTCTTCACTGACTTTGGTGTCTGCAGATTTGTTTCTCTCACATATTCTCACTCCTCTCTCTAGCTGCAGTTGCGCAAAGGTTTTTCCCCCCTTCTTAAATATGTTATCACAGAGGCACTACCATCATCATTGAAGGGCTCAGCCTTGGCCAGTGGTAGGTCTGTCTTGGAGCTGGCTGGCATTGGCTCTATTGGACATGGGGGAAGCTTCTGGCACCTTCTCACGGAAGCCACCCCTGTAGCCCCCCTCCCTGCTACTAAGACCTTACCCTGCAAACCCAATACACTGTCACAGAGGCTGGACCCGCTTTACACTTTTTATTCACCTTTTAAGAGTGAATTTAATAATCATTAAATACATCGAGAGTCCTGAAATCTAAAGTCTTCTGTTTTTCCACTGGAATAGGTATAGAGCAAGCACAGAACATGAATTTCTATGCACAGTATCTACCTTATGCTTCAGCCTTGACTTTTTGTAGGCTCTCTGGAGACAGAACAGTAATTCAATCTCTATGTCCATTGATACTGTGGCTTCCTGCACCAGTTGTCCAAAGGAGTGCTGCTTCATCCCAGCTGTAATGAATACTCCATGTAAAAGGCAGGGCATGCAATTTACTGTGACTGTCACTGTAAGCTATATTTGGTTGGAATCAGCCATAAAGAGAAATCAGCACTTTCATTCAGAAGGAAATATTTGGTATTCTTCTTGTTTTGTTGATAGAAAAAAAATTATAAAACTTTTAGAATTGGATAAAAAAATCTAAACATTTTGATGGTACATTGTGTTTACAATGTTGCCATTAAAATTCAGCATTTAAAAATTACAGAAAAGAAATTGTCTATTTGGCTGAAGGTCATCAAACAGCCTCGTTCTCAGCCAGCTGAACATCAGACTTGAACACCACCATGACTGAATGTGGCATCCTGGGATTTGATGCTGGATTTCTGGAAGTTTTTGCTTTCTCTAATCAAGTAATGTAGGTCAACAATAACGTGAATACTGGACTGTGTTACACTCTTGGATCAAAGATGAGTGAAAAAATATTGCATCATTAAACACAGCACCCAACCAGAAAGATAGGCTTGCAACATGGCAACATGATGCAACATGGCATTTAATTCTGAAGTGATTAATCCTTCTTGTAACCAACCCTAATAAGACCAAGTTTTACCAGCACTTAAGAAAGATACAGAAATACTGGAGAACACTTAGTAAATAGTCAGGTAAATAAAGCATCCAGCACCATCAAAACAAGCCTTGTGATGGCTTGTGAAATTTGCAGAGTTCAGCCTATTCAGTTTGCAAAAAAAGTACTGGAAGCTGACTGCATATGACTGGTGGTTACATATAGTTTCTGCACAGAGAAGAGAAATATGAAGTGAAAGAGAGACTTTTCAGCTCTCCACAAGACAGTATGACTGATTTCAGTGGCTGAAAATTTAAATTTGATTAATCATATTTTGAAATATGAGATGATTTACGATTAAAAATTAAGTATTGGAGTATTTTAGCCAAAACAGTCCATGAGTAAAGAAGGGAAGAGGTTTTTTGCTTTGTTGGTTTGACTTTATTTTCTTCCACTGCTTTCTAAAGGATATGTTTTAATCCAGATTCTTGAAAAAAATTCTACAGCCTGTACACACAGAACATGGTGCTCTCCTTTAGCATTAGCTGGATCTATGAATACAGCCTGGAGCACTACTCCGGATTATTAAGATCCATCAGTATGTGTTTTGTTTCAGAAATATGAATAATAGCTTTTCTGTTACTATATTTATTTTTTGATTAACAGAGGCCATCTGGACCAAGACTGCAAAAAGTGAAGCAGGTGAATAGCCTTCAATTTTCTTGACCTTGTCTTCTAAATATGCCCTAAGCTGTGGGTATCTATATTGAGATTTCTTTCCAGCAGGCCAATTCATCTTCCATTTTATTTTAATTGACCTTTTGAAAAGTTAGTGCAATAGAAAAACATAACAGCAATGAGTAAGATTAATATAGATATTTTGTACCTAGTGTATGAGAAATAATCTAACTATTTACAGAAAAGAAACTAAGCTGAATAAAAGATGCTAACTAAACTGTGGGAAAGCAATAAATATCAGCTAGGAACTACAGATAATGGTGCCATATTTGCAACTATTACATTGACTAATAAAGTATTTATAGGATTTTTTAAATTAATATCTTTTTGCAGAACATCATTTATCAACTTTCTTCAGTGTTTACCTCTGCCCGAAATATGTGTACACTGCATTAGATATATTACATAGAGAAAGGAACGAATTGCAAAACTTAAAAGATCCAATATTTATGATTAATGGTATGCTGGCTTGACATTTCGAAGTCAATGCAATCCTCTGTGACCCTCTTTTTTTTTTTTTAATTTCTTTATAGTGAAATTTTTTGTAAGTAACATTAGTTGCCTGTAATGTGGGGTGAGTGGGAGGTGGAAGAAACTCTTCCATTAAAAACGTGTTTTGAATCTTGTTTTCAGAACTGAAACTGCCCAACAAGTTTACAGGACAATTGAAATCCATTAATGAAGAAATTTCCTGAGACATCTTCTATTTTCTAGCTGCAGGGGAAAGGCATGAACACCTGTGAATGAATTTGAGGTCTGGATTTAATGGCCTTAGCTCATATCATGAAACCATCTTCCTGACTTCGCTTCTAACATTCATCTATTCTCTTTTATTCTGATAACATCTTTGGGCTTAGCCCTATGCCAAGAGCTCCTGGGAGTGCCAATTCCCAGGAGCAAGTTCAGGGAATGAATTAGAGGAGAGGAAAGCCCCAGGAGTTATTTATCATTAGCCTCACCTTATTCCTCTGCTTTATTGCTAAGAAATTTTATCCAAGACTTTGGATTAAAACTCATACTCCCTAGACATAAATAAATGTTATTATATCTTTTTTTGCCAAAGAGCAGTGTAAGGCACCAAAACAGTGTGCTCTGATTTGACCTGCTGCCTGATCTTCAGCTTGTCTTAACACTGATGAAATTGCAATTGCTCCTGCACTGGCCTTGTTCCCGCTGCCTTTGAGGGAGGAACAGCAGGACAAGAGTTCAGTTCCTGCTTTTTCTTGCTGGTTTTGGCGATACCTAGCACCTCTTTATGAATCTCTACCACTTAAGTATCAGACCTGCACTAAACCACAATTCAGACTGTGATTGTGCTCTTTCAAAGGTTGGTACAGAAAGGGAAAGAAGTTCTTCGTATTAGCCTCTTTCAAACCTTCTCTCTAGGGCAAGCTACCACCAAAACTTAAGAGCTTGCTAGTGGTCACTTAGTAGCTACAGACAAACCCAGAAACACTAGGATCACAGAGCTCTAGTGTTCCTCTCATCTGACACCATGACCTGTGCTCCAGCTCCCTGCATTTATTCTTGTCTCCTATGCCTCAGGTCAGCCTCCACCAAAACACTGCAGTACAATTTTGACAGGGGTTTTAGTATCCTCCTCAAAAAGAAGAGTGCCAAGTCTTTTCTACACCCTCCAAGAGCTCTCTGCACCTTCTACTCTCAAGCCTTGCTGAAGTAATCCACCATCTATAGAAAGTGATTCTGTATTGCATCCTCTCATTCCTTAAGTACCTCTGAGACAATGGCAGAGGTTTCCTTCCTCCTGGTACATATCATAGAATCATAGAATCATTTAGGTTGGAAAAGACCTTTAAGATCATCATCCAACCATTAACCCAGCACTACCAAGTCCACCACTAGACCATGTCCCTAAGCACCACATCTGCATACCTTTTAAATACCTCCAGGGATGGTGACTCAACCACTTCCCTGGGCAGCCTGTTCTAATGCTTGACAACCCTTTCAGTGAAGAAATCTTTCCTAATATGCAATCTAAACATCTCCTGGCATAACCTGAGGCCATTTCCTCTTGTACTATTGCTTGTAACTTGGGAGAAGAGACCAAACACCCACCTCAGTACAACCTCCTTTCAGGTAGTTGTAGAGAGCGATAAGGTCTCCCCTCAGCCTCCTTTTCTCCAAGCTAAACAACCCCAGTTCCTTCAGCTGCTCTTCATAAGACTTGTGCTCTAGACTCTCCACCAGCTTCATTGCCCTTCTTTGGACAAGCTCCAGCACCTCAATATCTTTCCTGTAGTGAGGGGCCTAAAACCGAACATATGCAATGTGTCTTCCATAATAATTTCAGCTTTTGAGTCACAGTTTCCCTTACTGTCCTCCTCACAGCCATCTGCTATGTGGCTAGCTGATGCTTCCTTTCCCATGGTGCTTTGCAAGTTCTTGTGGATGGGGATGGATACAAGTGACAATTACACAGGAAGGACAGGTCTCATATTCAAACCCACACTAAAAAAAAAAAATGTGTTGTCTAATGCTGTGGAAGACAGGCCATTTGTCTCTTTGCTCTGTGCTGATCGGCAGCTTATGAATATGTACCAGATCAGTACAGGCAGTTGTGCTCCGGGAGCACTTTATTTATCATACTTACTGACCAGCTGTGTTATATGCATCTTCTTTTGCTAATATGCTGCCGCCCAGCATGAGAGTCAAGCTTGTTCTTCAGAAACTGGCAAGAAAAAGAGAAGCCATCTGGCACGGAAGGAGGAGGGGAAACCCATTGAATGCCATCTTAGCCTGTGGGGTGACAGTAGGAGGTGAAGAAAACTAAGTAAAATGCTGGAACAACAATGGGGAAGGTTGGGGGAAGGCAGGAGACTAGCAAAAATTGGAAAAAGGTGGAATAGGGTTGGTGTTTGGAGAAGAGGGGAAGGCAGGACAAAGTCATAGGATGTATTAGGACTGAGTGTGTAACTAGAGAATAGAGAAATGGCAAACAGAAAAAGTTACATATTAAAGAAAAATATGAGAAGATGGAAAAAGACAAAATGGAGAAATAGGGAAAATGACAAAGTGAGACTAGAATTATTCAGTTCACTGTATTCATTGTTCAGTGCATTGTTTTTCCTGTTGTCCTGTTGATGTTGCAATTTGTTCTTGGACTGTCTCTTACTGCAGTAACAATGATTAAGTTTGGAAAGTATTATCCAGGCAAGAATAAAAGATACTGTTAACTAACTGTATCAGACAGGACTGAAGAAGAACAGCTTTTTCCAGAACAATACAGTTCTGTTGAATTCTAATGTTTCATGGGACTGCTGTGATGGGAGAATGGGAATGTCTAATATTTCGTTTTGACAGTGTTGAAACATTTATATCAATCTGATTTGACTTACTTAGTAAAGATAATATACTCTCTTTAACATTTTAATACAAGAGTTTAAATGAAATGAACCAGAATGCTGAAGTCTGAGATACTTTGATAATATTAAAACGAAAGGTTTTGTTAATTAATTGAATTCTTCCGAGGTGTTTATTTGTCTTCAATTTTTTACTGAACAATAAGAAATTTCAGAATTCCTTGTGGAATGAAACAACTGATGCCAAGTCATGTACAGAAATAACTTTTAATACCTGCTTAACTAGTTGATTTAAAAATTAATAAGAGCTCAGTTTCTTAAACACTGGAGTAATAGATTATAAATTGGAAAGAGCTGGCTACAATCCTCTAGCTGAGTCCTTTATATAATAAAATGTCACTCAAGCAATTCCTGTTTTAGCAAAAGCCTAGTGCTTAGAATGTGATTTAATATGGCAAAACCATTATAAATTATGCTATATTGCCCCAAAGGTTAATTACTTTCAATGTTGCAAATTTGTTCCTTGTTGCGAATCCAAATCTAGTTTCCCTCAATCTCCAGCCACTGTGTTCTGGTTTTGTCTGTCAGACTGAAAAAAAATCTGTTCTTTGTCAGTTTTATGGACTGGGATTATGTCATCATTTAACTTTCCCTTTTGTTGAACTAAATAGACTGAGATCCTTGGCTCTTTTGTTATCAGTAATTTCAGCTTTCTCCTAAAAGCTGTTCTTGGTATTCTTTCTATTTTGTCAAACCCTTTCTGAATTACAGACACCAGAAATCAGCAGAGCACTTGCTATCTTGGTAGCAATATAGAGTTTGTAATAATCAATATTCTTCTGTCTACACTTGTGAGGTAAAGATCAGCCTATCTGGTTAACCTTGCACTGAGAGCACTTACAGATCAGGTTCGGCTGCTGCCTCCACATCAGCTTCAGATCCTGTCTATATTCCTGCCTTTTGTTAATTAATCAAATTCTTCTCAGATGTTTATTTGTTTTAAATTTTTTTTCTGTGTGATATGAAATTTCAGAATTCCTTGTGGAATAAAAGAACTAATTCCAAACCATCTGCAAAAATAGTTTTTAATAGCTGCTTAGCTAGTTGATTTAAAAATTAATGACAGCCTGGTTTCTTAAACACTGGAGTAATAGATTATAAGTTTGAAAGAGCTGGCTACAATCCTCTGCTGAGTGTTTTATATAGTAAAATGTTTTTATTAGATACCAGCATATAATTGTATTTATCAGCACAAAATCTCCTGTTTGATACCTGTTTCTCCACTCTCACTTCATATTTAATGATATAAAGCTCCACTTGATTTTTCTTCTATCCAGACAGATGCATTTGAATAGGTCTAAGTAAGCTGTTTCCCCCCATTCTTTACATGCCTTCAATTTCTGCATAATTGTCCGATCTTCATCAGTAGCAGTATTTCTGACTTCATATCTGACACTGCTCTGAGCAGAAGATTGGAGCAGATGACCTGCTGTGGTCCCTTCCAACCTGTATGATCCTATGATGCTATGATTTTCTTCCTAGTAAATAGAAGAAAAGAACAAATTACTAAGGGTCTCTGCTACAGCCCTCATGCCTGATAATAATTTACAACTATACTTTGAGATCAATTCATCAGTTTTTAATCCATTTAATACTTGACCTGTTAAATTTGTGTTCCCCTAATTTCTTTATCAAAACGTTTGCATGCAACCAAACCATGTGCACTAGAGAAGCTTTAGATATCATCACTGTTCATTCTACCAGCCAAATTTATAATCTCATCAAAACCTCTCAAGACGCACCAGCCTTTCTAGCAGCAAGCTTCTAAACAGAGTCATAGATGACTAAAATTAATGTTTTAGCAGAGCCAGTAGAGAACTCAAGAGACTTGTTTTGGATTTATTGAGTGGGTAATAGTTCTTTCTCATTCCACTCTGTAACATCCCCAAATTATGGTTTAAGTCTTTGTTGTGAGAACAGCAATTTGAAAGATGATGCCAAAATGACCAAGCTTGTTTTTCAAGTCTCTTTCTCTCTCTTGCTGCCATCTGGTTTTTAGATTCATGAGCAGCAGAAAAACTGTTGTTCCTTATATTATTTTTTGAAAAACATTTTTTGCCCTCTACTGAAATAGTGAACTCTGGCTGCTTGGAATAAAAGACTTCCTTTCACCTTCTAAAACAGGGCAGGGTCTGAGACAGTTTTTATTTCAATAGTTTGACTTGTGTATGAAATACTTTTGCAAATGACAGTTATATAAGTGCTTGAAGCTGATTTTAGATGTTACACTGCTATTTTTTATTAATATATAACCTATAATTATATCTTAAATAAATCAGTTATCTTTATTAATTAGGCAGACTCAGCAATTATGTTTTATGCAGAATATTCAGTCTGCTAAATTGCACTGATATGATATACAGTCACTGTATGTTCTGTAAGAACATCACAAAAAGATCACAAGCAAAACAAGAAAGAAATGTGGGTGGAGAGCTGAAAAAGGATAGCAAAATTTGCGTCAGGGTAAGAGAAATGCTAGCTAACTCTTACTCAAATACTGGATAAATGAAGACGAGTTTCGAAGACATTTGTTACTGCGGAGGCAGCAGTCCAGGGGAATGTTCCATCTTATCAGCTGGCAATGAAGCAGGGGACTACAAGGAAAAGCTATGGGATTTACATGTAGCAGCAGAAAGAGATATCAGAAGTAAATTACCCATCCTCACCTGCCATATTCCTGACAAATGTCTGCTAAAAAGTCTCCATGCATGGAGTCCATCACCCTACCATTAGTGCCTTAAAGACTGCTGTCAGCTGATGTGTTCCCTCTGCACTCAAAATGCAGATGCACAGGCACCTGTGCAACTTAATTTCCACCCATTTTAGACAGTACTGGAGAAGTCAGTCACCCTTTGCTGTCAAGGGAGTCTAGACTTAGATTAGATGCTTGACACTTCTGACTTCAGGTAACCTATGTGAGTGTATCTATGGTGAGATTGGCTGTGCTGGCAAGTGAAAGTTAGACCCAAGTAGGAAATTATTGTTGGCAGTCTGTGACGATTATATCCATGGTTTTCTAATACTGGCTGATACTGTAGCCATGACATGTTAAGCAGTATGGAAGAAATGGCATACCTACACACGAGGATGAATATTTTTTTGGAAGTAAAGTAACTGTGTGTGATTTGTTTTTTTTAATGTGGTTTCCTCAAAGTTACTGATTGTACAAGGATGTGCACTATAGAACATCAAACACACTCCTTTTCTTTGTGCGGTTGTTGAGATGAAATATAATACAAAAAACAGGCTAAATGGGTCTGATACAAAACAACAAAACACTGCATGTTAAATGATTTTGTTATGTTTGTCTGCCTGACTGCCTGTCGTGGTTTAACCCCAACCAGCAACTAAGCATCACACAGCCTCTCGCTCACTCTCCACTGCTGGGATGGGGGAGAGAATTGGAAGGGTAAAAGTGAGAAAACTCGTGGGTTGAGATAAAGACAGTTTAATAGGTAAAGCAAAACCCATGCATGCAAGCAAAGCAAAACAAGGAATTAATTCACTACATCCCATTGGCAGGCAGGTGCTCAGCCATCTCCAGGAAAGTAGGGCTCCATCACATGTAACAGTTACTTGGGAAGATAAATGCCATCAAGCTGAATGTCCTCCCCCTTCCTTCTTCTTCCCCCAGCTTTATATGCTGAGCACAATGTCATATGGTGTGGGATATCCCTTTGGTCAGTTGGGGTCAGCTGTCCCAGCCATGTCCCCTCCCAACTCCTTGTGCACCCCCAGCCTGCTCACTGGTGGGGTGGGGTGAGAAGAAGAAAAGGCTTTGACTCTGTGTAAGCACTGCTCAGCAGTAACTAAAACATCCTTTATTATCAACAGTGTTTTCAGCACAAATCCAAAACACAGTCCCATACAAGCTACTATGGAAAAAATTAACTCTACCCCAGCCAAAACCAGCACATTCACCATCCCTTATTCCACATCATTTATGTCATGCTTAGGTACCACACTATCAAATACATCCTCATTAACCACCACCACCATTCCCATCCTTTGATACAACACACAGCTATCATTCCCTGTGAAATGTCTGTAAAATGCCCATAAATATCCACAAATGTCAATTGAGTTCATTTAGTCCATGACTTTGGGCTCCATCTGTTATGGTGGTCACTCAGGGCAGGAGAGGTGGTGTGTTGCATGGAGTTACTGGGCTCCAAAGCCAGCTCAGGTAGTGTCACTGCTGCACTTGCACTGCTGCTTGTAAGGCTTCTCCTCCATTGGTTCGGGTGGTTCCTGCTATAGTAATTCCTACAACATGCAACTCAAATAATGGGTTACAACAATTTAAAGGTATATTCATCACAATCTCCACCCTTGGTCCTTTTGGGCCAGGTTATAGGGTTTAACATTGCAGTGAACTCCTCCCCTTGCTCCTAACCTGGCTAGCAACAAGAGGTTCCTGCTATAGTAATTCCCATAACATGCAACCGAAATTTTGGGTTGCAAGAGTTTAAAGGTATTTCCATTACAATCTCCACCCCTGGCCCCTTTGGACCAGACCATAGGGTTGAACACTGCAATGAAGTCCTCCCCTTAGTTGCTGGCTGTGGTTAAACCACGACACTGCCTAAGGAAAATAACTCAGCCTGGGTCAGATCCTCAGCTGACACAGTGCTGCAGATTCACTGAAACAGAAAAGAGGCTGTAACTATAAATATTTTGCCAGTTCAGGGTAACTCTGAGGTGAAAAATAATATAACAGAGGCTCTCCTGTACTAAGTCATTCTTCCTGCATGTACCACCTCTGGTGAACTCCAGGCATATTTAATTATGTTACCATATGCTGCCCTCCTCAATAGACATGTTTTTAATAACTTAACTCAAGACTGTTCATGAATAATTTAAGACAGAATGTTGGTTTTTTTTGTTTTTCTTCAAGGCAGACCCTGAGCAGACTTAAAAGCCAGCTTTCACCACTGATGCTTCTTGCTTCTTTTCTAGCCCTGTTCCTGCCCCCTCCCTCAACATGCCTCTCAATTTTAAAGTTGCTACTCAAAACAGATTGAAGCAGGTTGCAAACAGCAGGTAGGGTGTATTATGCCTCCTTTAACAAATTAAAATTTGGATTGCAATCTAAGCTAGCCCTATGCTGTTTCTCTGGTCAACAGTAGAAGAGTTTAGGTCAAGAACAAGATGGCTTAGCAAGACAGTTTATTCCACCCTCCCTCAGGTGTATAAGACCAGTACGATGGCTTAGGGTGAGTCTATCTCCAGTCAAGAAAAGAGTCAAGGTGATCAACTTGGACTAGGCAAGGTTTGGATTTTAGGATCAATAAAAAGGAAGTAAAGTAGAAGGGAAAAAGTTGGTCTAAATTAGAAAAAAAATGTTTACAAGCCTTGATTTGTTGCAATCCTAGCCCAATACAACTGCTACAATGACACTTAAACTAGAACCCTAACCTGCAGGTAGGTAAGTGTGGATGAGCAGAATCCCAAAAAAACTGACTTAAAATGAGCAGTGCAATTAGTAATACCTGCTCTGGCCTACCTCTGCAGAAGTATATATGCTTTGATAGGCTGTGTTTTAGAAACAAAATTTCTTAGTTATCTCACCAATTTTTCAGCTCGAATCTCACTGGTTGAAGAGGCCAAGAGCAGAAAAGTTTTATTTGTCATTCAGTAAAGAACTAGATGTGTGGAAGTACATGCATCTATAGACAAAGGTGGAGATATTCTATTTAATTGCTGGTGTTTGGGGTAATGTGGAGGAAGTGTAGTTGGCAGGTGTAGCAGAAAATAGCCCTCTTTTCTAAAATGAGGATAACTGCTGTACCTGATGCCTGATGATTCTTACTGCAGTAAGGATGAGATATTTTTGATATAAAATTTTCTATTGGAGATTGGGGAAACATTCTACTGCTTTGAATCAAACAGAAGATAAAGAGGTACCTCTAACTAGAAAAAGAATACAGTTCTTTTATCAATAAGGAAGCAGATTTATTTTGGAAGGAACGGCAGATGAGATTTTTCTTTCAGTTCTTTCAGGTCTGAGGTATACTGTTTATTTTTATTTTTAAATTCTTCCTCATGTTGCAGTGTCAGTGGGGAGTGTGTTTTGTTCTTTCACTTTTGCTGAGTTCACATGATGTCACTCCTTTTACTAATGCCGTAATGTCAGCTCAACTCCATTAATAGCCATTGTGTATTAAACCACTTTGCCACCTGGCATCTTTCTTTCACAGCATCCATTGCTTGCAACAAAACAGCCAGCTAATTTTTCTCTGTGGCTGGCACAGCAGAAGATTCGGTAGGAGCTGCTCTGACAGAGCAACGATTGATGACCATAATCATCCCTGTCTGGGTAGAAAGTGTATCACCTACCAATTTGTTCTGTTCCTGCCAGCTAGAAAAGCAAAGGTCCTGACTTCACTAACAAAATAGCTGAATGTCTCTGGCATGGCAACAAACCTCTGCACCAACTATTAGATTGGTTGACACCTATTTGCTATGTGAATAAAGAAACCTAAGCTTCTTCACCATCTAGCTACAAACTAGCCAGGCTGTAGGTTAATTCTGCACTGCAGAGCGGCGGAGCAGGCAGGAAACGCAAACAGAACAAAGGAGTTAACTCTGCAGCATTGGAACAGTATGTGCCTCACATCTCCAAATCTCACATCATATCCAAAGCCTGGGGAAGACACAGTTTTAAAACAGGGAGAATACCCTTCAAACTGTTTTCTGTTCTTCACACTCATTTCACATTCTCAACACATACATTTTGCCTTGAGACAAATGGTTATAAGGTGACCAAATATGAGAACCTGGAAACAAGAAGAATTTCTCTGTGTTGTCCCTCTAAAGTTGAAGTATGAGGGCAACAAGATGATGTAGGAAGACAGGACAAGCAATGTCACAAGGGAGTTAGGAAAACTATTACTGCAGTCCTGTTCAAATCCAAACATACTGGAGTCTGCAAGGCTCCTCAGCAGCTAATGCGTCTCTACTCTGCAAGGGCCAAAGCTGATAATTTCTTTCCCGCAGAGGAAGACTTGAGACATTTCACTTACCCTGTTACCAGAGAGCAGCCCCACATTGAAGGCACTGAAGGTTCACTGTCAATATTGCAAACTGTCATGATTTTATCAAGAATTTTCTTATATTCAGTGCTCTTCTAAAAGCCTCCAACCAACTGATAACATGCCAGTCTTGGACTTCATTTTCAGCATCAGAGTGTTTTTATACCTTTTGACTGGGAAAAGAGTTTGAAATTGGGAATCCTGAAGGAATGATGGTAAGATCCCCCAAGAGCTCTTTTAATTGTTGGTGTTTTTAAGAACATCTCATAATACCTTCAAAGGTGACTTGCATTTTTGTTTAGTTCCTAGCCTTAAATGCTTCCTTTTGACAGTTCCAGGTGAGGTGCAGAGTGTGTGTCAGGTGAACAGCGATACAGGCACTTTGCCCAGGGAAGAAACACTTTTGTGGAAAGAGCGGCTGCACAGGATGGATAAAATCAGAGTCCTTTTCAAATCTAAACATGGCTGCATTTAGTTTGGGACGGCTTTTAAAGGTCAAATCTGTTCATGAGCACTGAGAAAAACTAAAACATAAAAAAAATCTTAGAGTTTTTATATAATATAACTTACAGTGGCTGTTTCAGCAAGTTAAAGGGTAGCAATAGGTCTGAAAGTATACTGTGTTCATGTACTGTGTTCAGTGAAAATTCAGCTGCATAGGCTCTTGCTTTCCTTTTTATATTTGGGGGTGACCTATTTCAAATTAAAGTCTTCCATAGATGCTGCATAATATATTGCAAGTCCCCCTTGCTGTGACAGTCTGGACAGTTCCCAACCACCGTGCAGGTTTTCCTGTCAAAGTAGCAAGATTTTATGGTCTTTTGCAGTGAAGGTTCTTGAAGCCATTGAATACAGATACATTCTCTGTCCAGGAAATCTACTACAGGATAACCTAACTTCTCTGAAACAGAGAAGTTTCTTTATCTAACTGATCCATTTTACTTCTACCCTTTTTCATTGCAGAAATTTCTTCCTGTTACTGGACTGATTTGGGTTATTCAAGTTGTTAAATATCTGGGATTGTAATACCGTTTAGACTTCTTGCTTACTTTTTTATTTACGATTTTCTGAAGTTGGAAGAAGTACTTCACTACTTAAAGGTATTTCCAACTATCCCTGTTGATTCTTGTTCAAGACCAGGAGTAACTATTAACTCTCCTCTTGCTTTTTATCCAGTGGAGGAGCCATTACCTTAATGCACAGATTCTAGACAGGTGTGTCAGTCCAGCAATTCTTGCAGGACAAGGTGCAAAGTTGAGTGGAAATTGTTTTTCTTACCATTATTCTCTGTGTTTCCTTGTCCACTTTTGTTTCTTTTTTCCAGTCTGTCTTTTGGCCATGATCTTGAGGTCATCTTGTTTCTTATTTTTGTTGGAGGATACTGCTTCACCTTTGGCTTTTTTTCCAGAATCCTTTCCTGATTTCTTTTTCTAAAGCCAATTTATTCAAAGAATGTAATTATGAAATCTACTCTTACTGAATGCCCTCCTGATTCAGGTGGTGACTGCATTGCTTTAGGAACGGGGCCAGAGCTCAATGTGAAAATAGATTTCAGCTATGTAGAAGTTTCCCTCTAAAATTTGATTTTGCAAGGAATTCACAGGCTGATAACAGACCTGAGCCCATACTGCAAAGGAAATTAAACAAATGGAAACTTAGAGCACCTAATAATGCCTATAGCCTTCTCCCACATGGCTGTTAGCAAACAATTCTCAGGATTATGAAGCCCCTGCTTAGGCTACCAGCCCTGTAAGAGGGTGTTTGTGGCAACCCAGCTCACAGGGCTGTTTGGTGTGGCTGCCTTGTGGGCTGTGATTGGCAGAGCGATTTGGAGGTGTTTGGAATAAGTACAACAGGAAAGAGTACGCTATTACTGAGTGAATTACAGGTTTTAAAATGAAATAAAGGAAGGGCTCAATCCCTGCCCAAAGGTGTGGATGAGAGCCTTTCTGTCCCAACTACATGCAGATTTTTCTCTGCTCTCAGAAATAGGCAATACAGTTGTCTTTTGTTTTCAAATCAACTAACCAACCAGCCTGAGGCAACCTAGCGTTGGTCACTTCAAATACTCAGCACTTCATAAAATGACAGGCAACTGAGAAATGTCCAACCTTATGCCCTGGTAACTGAACAAGGCCCTTGGAACTGGTACCTCTGATATCAGCATCCCAGTGAGCTCACCATGTGGGAAGGAATTTGGTGGCCTTCTCATCTGACCTGGATTGCCTCAAATGTAGGTGTCTGTCTTAAGTTATGAAACCTTCCTCTATAGTCTCCAGTGAGAAAGAGGCACTCCATGCCAGGTTAAGCATTTGAGAGACAGATGAATTGCACTCAGACGTGTAGCTGTCTTTCACTGATACCTCTATGGGGAGCAGAGATAACTAGGCTGACTGTCCAGCTTAGACTAAGCAATTAGCTTTTAGCCAGCTATAATGTTGTGCAATTAATCCTGTATAGAATGTTTAGAGTCTGCCCGTGCAGCTTTGTAGCACAGGAGACACGAGAAAGAGCACTGATATATTCAAAACGGAATTTACTTTCTTTACATCTGTGTTCTGCTTACATTATGTAAACATAAGTGTAAAGGAATTGCCAGATTTTTTTTGTAAGGAATAACTTCAACTCTGATCACAGTCAGAGAACAGACAAGACTGCAATATTTTTTTGCTGATTGCATGTTTTTCTCTGCAAACTCACACCTCTAGTAAACTCCAAGTAGCAGCATGCTTTGTCTTCATAAGCCTAAATATTTGCTTCAATGTTAGAAAGATAACTAAGTAAATTAGACCTACAGGGCTATTTGGAGACACCTGTCATGATATAATACACATTTGTAACTGTTTCCAGTAAGTAAAGAAGTAATGGATTTGCTTGAAGCTGCTCTATGTGCAATTTGCAGCTGACACAAAGCTTACTTGCACTGTTTATTGATTGTTACCAGAATAATGTTAAAGAACAACATTTTTCAGTATTTACTTAATGTTCAAGACTGCTGTACGTGGTATGTCACTGACTATGTTTGCAACTCAACATGGCACATACAATGAGTTGTGAGGAAACTGGAAAAAAATCATGTATATTTCTGCAAAAATACTTTAACAAAAGAATAGCTTTTATTGTGTTGAAAAAAGCCAAAACTGTAAATAAGTTTTATGCTTTATCTTCATGAGAAAGAACAAGGAATTGGCATACAGGGAAATAAGCCTGCCCTGAGCTGTGTGTTACTGCACAGAGGCAGCTTCAAGGTTGCCAGCTAAACTGTTTGACAAGTCTGCCAGTGAGTCAGATCCTGCTGCTAGAGAAATATCTTTCAAAGCCCAGCATCTGGGTCCTTTATTGCAATCCAAGAAGAATGGGAATGATGTTTCAGTTTGACTGTAGTTGGCACAGGCTTAGACAGAACTGTCAGAGTCACCATTGCCTTTATCACCTTCCAGATAGCTTGTTTCCTCTCAGTTGCTTATTTGATAGATCTGGGACATTTACTTGACTGTTTTGCTTTATCCCCCCTTCCCAATATTGCTTTCCATTTTATTCTAAATGTCATTTAAAGAGGCAGGTTCTGCTCTATAGTGGGTTAGTTGCAGACCTTCCCTGTTTTCACTTGTGTGTGTATGTAGGCGAGCCACTGGGCAGAAACTCATGTTTTGCATCTGAAGGCTCAAGACAGGGATAGTCGTATGTTTGTATAAGTTGGATGTAGCTTTTGAGCTGAAAGGGCAAATAAATCCATCTCAGGCTGTGTTAAATAGATAGGAATAGGTTTGTTTTTCCCAGTTGAATTTCAGTCAGAATAGGGTCATATTCTGGTTTCTGATGCTGAATCCTCTTAATTTAATAACATATTTTTAGCATGACTAAGGGGATCCACACCTTGCAAAATGTAGCAGTTTATCTCCATATTCCTGTATTATGGCTTAAAGAGCCATAGGTAGAAATAGTTGACACAGGCTGTCTCCAGGAGGCAAAAGGAATTGTGAAGCCCAGTGTGAAGGTCTTGCAACACATGGCTTGCTAGATGTCTTCCCAGAAATATGCTCAGCTAGTTCATATGGGTTGTGGGCTATAGCATCTACTTTAGCTCTTTTGTGCTTTCACTAGTGATATCATGCTTGAGCTCTAGCAGGGCACAAGCCCTGCAGGTAACTGGTGCTTTCTTGACAAGACTACCAGCATGCTATGTTGTAGCTTGGGACAGGATGCAACAAATTCTAAACATTTGCAATCCTGTGCAGATTCTTTCAAACAAATGAGATTTTAAAGTTAAAGGCATGGCTTTTACATTATTGTGTATTTGAAATTAAACAACAGTATTTGTGAGACCAAGGTATTGCGTTTGGAGTCTTTGGAATGGTTCAAATTTCTATATGAAAATATCAAATTTGAGGAATGGTTTGGTTAGAAATAATTTTTGGTCCAGGAAATAAGAATAATTCCAAAACCAGCCTCAAACTTCCAGGGGATTTTTCTCTGAAAATTTGAACAATTGCACAGATATATAAAAATGTGTATACATTTGCATCTCCTCCATAAGCTCTGTTCTGCTCTGTAGTCATTCATAGGCACAGATTCATTATTTAGGGTTAAGGGTGAGTTCATCTTCCAATAACTGGCCTAGCATGTACTCTTCCTTATTGATATGATTTTGGCAAAGTAACTGCAGGTCCCCTGCATTTAGACCACAATGGTTCTGTGCCTGTCTTCAGGCTGTGTGACTGCAGCTCACCAAGGAACATATTTAATAGGGACAGATCTTTCATCTATTTGTTTTTGATAGAACAGCTGGAGAGGGACAGGTCTGGTAATATGGTTTTTTTTGCCAGTGTTTAGAAATCACATTCTGGGAAGATCTGTGGAGTTCCCAGAAAACTGCCTGTGTTTGTGTTATACTGATTTGGTTAAGCTAAGTCAAAAACTTGTCGCTTCATAAGTGTAAGGAGCCTTTCATGACTGTCCTATATTAAGTGCATGTATTTATCTCTTTGTACCTATTTTGCTTTTTTTTTTCCCCTTTGTTTTTCATTGCCTTGACATCTCCAGATGAATATAATATCAAAGCCTCTCCTCATGCCCTGTTGTTTTCTGAAGTCTCTCTCTGACAAGGAGCTTTGCCTGTTACCACCTACCTGCAGGACTGGCTTCTTGGGTTTGGATAAACTGTTGGCTTCTTCTTATCACCCCCTTTGAACTAAAGCCAAAGAAATTTAGTTGAGCTTACCTGTAGCTGTGAAAATCCATTCTTCACACCTGCAGATGCACTTTTCCCTCTCCTACATGCTCAGATCATTGTTTTCCTCAGACTGTGGAAAAGAAAGGAGTTATGATATCCCAGATCAGGGACAGCTTCATGTGGCAGGAATCAAAATTGAGGAATCAAAATTCTAGGATTTAGATTAGAAGCTGTTACAGAGTTGAGGAAATGCCTTTTTCTTAGCACCAGGGATAAATCTATTTCAAAGAAAAATTCTAATAATGTCTTAGTACTGTTAATTTCTGGGACAGTTTTATTATGTCAGAGGATAATCTATTTCGGTTTCTACTGAGTTACAGGTGATGAATAAACCACCCATCCTTGCCTAAATACAGGTAAATCTGATCCTTCCTGAATTGATATAGCCCATCTCTTAAAGACTGTCTTGCTCAAGGTGTATCAATAGTTTGTAAGGTTTCTGCTATTTTTTAGCATTTAAACTGTATCACCAAATAATATAAGCAATTTCTGAGCAAATAGTTGTTTCTTAAAATATTCTAGCTACTGACTGTCTTGATTAAGTGAAGAATTGCTCTTCTGCTTCTGACAGTATTGCACTCCTTATTTGACTACTAGTAGGTGGATATTTCAAACAGAATCTTTTTGATTATGAGAGTGTAGGTGATATATTATTTTCTCATTTTCAAATAATCTCCCCATTAGAGAAAGTGTGAGTGGTAAATGAGGAATTTCTCCTTCGGGTGTCCGCTGTGTACATACAGCAAGTTTCCCAGGCAATGTTCATTGGTATTTGTAAATGATCTGTTCTCCATCTGAGAGCTTTAAGTACTGGATGCAGCTGCTCATGCTTTGCCCCATTTGTAAATAGTTTTAAATATGCATGATCATCTCTGGCAGATTGCTTTACTTGCAGGATTTATGAGTTTTTTGACTTCTGTCTTATAAAATAATTCACCATAACATCTCCTGCACCTTCCTTTCCAAATAAACAGAGAAGAAGCACATCCTGAGAGCCAGGATTTTAGAACGAACAGTCAGAAAATGTAAAATCACGAATGTCAGTAATTCTCTTGTTTAGACTGCTAATCACTTACCCCACAGGAGTACTTTTCCCTCCCCTCCTTATTCAATATGCCATATGTCAGCAATTAACAGTGAGTCAAATTACAGCTCAACACAGTTTTGCTCATGCAGTTAGTGGAGTAGGCAAGAGCCAAACTTAATCCAAAAACTATTCGTAAGTGTAACGCAAAGGGCAAACGGAAATTGGCTACAAAATATGGATGATGAAATGTCAATGTTATAAATTATTTTAGCTTCAGGGTTCTGGGAGGCAAGGAGGAACTTAGTAAATAATAAAGTTTTCCAAAATTCTTTATGCTTTGACTAAAACCTGTAAATATATATGAGAACCAAAAAGCACTAACTGGAATTGGGACCCCATAGTGCTGATGATATCTGTATGAAGTCATACAGATGACCAGGAACACATGATCCATTTTGACCTGCATAGTGCCATGTTCAAGGTGTGATACACTGAGTGTGGTGTATGGAAGAGAGGCAGGGGATACCTGGGGTTATATATGTGTGTTTAAATGTAAAGGACAGGTGTAGATTGCTGTAGCCACATGAGACCAGCTCAGACTGCAAAGGAACTCTGTCAGACTCAATCCAAGTAGCAAGTTCCACCTCACTCCAGTTCAGGATTTCGTGTTGGTTTCTCAGAGAGAAAATCTCTGTGGATTTTTCAAATGTGCATGTGTATGCCTGTGTCCATTAAATCATTTCTCTTGGACTGTTCAAAAGCTGAGAGATAAAGTCTCACAGTACAAATACTGGAAGCATTTAGAGAAGTAGTGATAACAATGAGCAATATTGATAGGCATAGGAGATCCCAGCATAAGTTTAGTATTTTATGATTGCTCAGTTTTACACAAAGTTCAGAATTAAAAGAATATTAGACATTATTATTATTCTCCCTATCCTAATTTCTCAAAGCCTAATTTTTAACTAATCCATATTTATTAACCAAATCATCAAAGCAAAAATTGACTTATGACCCTTGCAGACTAGGTTTTGATTTTTTATGTCTCTCAAAATGTCTCTTCAGACTGAGACTTTCTCTGACACACTGAGATGTTGTATAATTGACATTCATAAGAAAAACTCTGACAAGCCAAGAAATACTGTAAATGCATTTCAAACTTATCTGTGCATGGCCCATCTACAATCTTTTACAGAAGGTTGTATTTCAACCTCACTGGTTATTTTGCCTTCAGGAACCACAACCAATATTATATTTTCTAATACAAACTTATTTCCAGCTCACCAGCTTCGTTTCTTAGGTAGCAATCTAAGAACAATCACATGGATAGCATCATGTATATCAAGAGTTAACTCAATTTTTTTCAATTTCTCTTTAAGCCACTCACAATCTTAAATGAGAGTTTTCAAACATTTCATCCATTGTGTTCTGAATTATATCTAACCTTGTACTTCTATCTCCCAATTTTTCAGTAAGTATATTTCCTATGTCTGAATCCTTTAAAAAAAAAAAGAAATTAAGGAACTAGATTAGAAAAAAAAAAAAAGAGTATATAGCTGTGCATAATATAAGAAGCTTTCCACAGATAATTTTTCAAACGTGATGAGATGCAATATTCTAGATATAGTAGCATTTGCAGGACTGTTCTCTGAAACAACTGGATCTCCAACAGTTATATGTCACTCTATTAAAATCTGGGTTTAGATCCCAGTTGTGATTACAGCCAGTGTGTTAGCTTGCTGTGTTTGTTTGAATATTTGCTGACATAAGATTCTTATCAGTTCAAAAGATTCATATGGATGAGACTCAGATTGTAGACAAGTCTGTATGGCTGAAGAATTTCATATCACCTTAGCCTATATTGTTACTTTTCACATCAAGAAAGAACTTCTAAGAGGCTGGTGTCTGGATATCTTAATCTTCTGACAGAATTATTGTGTGGCCTTGGATAAATTATTTCCCACCCTCTGTGTCTCAGAGTGATGGCTCCCTGACTCTCTTATAGCTGGTCACCTTCATGGGGCTTTTTTTGGTCAGAAGGATGAGGATTTGTATCAATAAAGCTATAATTTCATTAATTCACAATTTTTTCATAATATTGGAAATATTACACTTTCCAGAATGCTTGTATTATGTAAAGGAATAAAATGGAAACAAAGCTTAGGTATCTCATGGTAAAACTTGTTGGAAGTTTTTGGAATTTATTCTTTTCACCAGCAGACATTATGATCTACAATTTGACTGCAAGACACTCTGTGCCCAGGTCCTGCCAGGTTTTCACAAGATTTTTGGCAGAACATATCTATCATACTTCTACATGCAGCGATATCCTGCATACTCTATGTCCTCTGATAGTGTCTAGAAGTTTCTGTTACAGCAAAGATCACTGTCTGTTAGATTTTCCACTAACCAAAAGCCAAAAGACAAGATTCTTTCCTAAAGCCATTCCTTTCTGGTTTAAGGCACCGGGTGGATGTAAAAGAGAGCTGTGAGGTACAAGGAGCAGATAACATAGAAAGATGGCAGGCAGCACTCTCTGTTTACCAGACATCTAACTGTTGCCAAGTCTATTTCTTGTAAGCATCATTGCAAAGGACAGTTTCAGGGAATGGTTTGAGAGAACAACAAGGTCATTTTGTGGATGTTTGTGGGGAGCTCAAAGGTGTTTGCCTAAAAACTTTGTAAGTGTAGGATGGAGCTGGCTGACTGGCAATAGGGGTTGACGTTGCAGTGGTTTGGGGATGGAGCTGAAAAGTAGGAGCAAGATAAAGCTAAGTAAAAGTGAGTTATTTTTAGTGCAGAACCCATAGAAGGGAGGTCATTAGAGGATGGCTGTGAGATGGGGACCATAACTAAAATAGTGGGTTAAAATGAGTTCTTTTGCTACATTATTTTATATTATTTTATAACTGCATTTCAGATACAGGTATTTTAAAAGAGTGAACCATTAAGATTTAGAAAAAGTTGTGGTGTAAAGTTGTAGGGAGAGTGCCAAGAGAAGAAAATGGCCAGGTTATCTGTCAATAGCAAGATGAAAGTGCTGTCAAAAGTGATCAAGAAAGAAAAAGGCCAGAGGGGTGGGGGAGAGAAAGTTAAGCATTTGAATTGCTTGTCAGCAGATGGTTTAGAGAGATAGCTTGCATGGACACAGGGATCAGGTCTGAAGCAAAGAAACAGACCTATAATAGACCCTTCTCCCCTCGCTTCACCCCACAGAACTGGATGGTGAAAAGGGCAGTCCTGGGAATAACACACTGAGGAAATTATTAGAGGAGCTGAAGGAACACAAGGACATGTACAGCTGGAGGAAACTGTGAGAGGATCAAATCCTTTGGGGAAGTTTATAGCCATTGCTACCTACAGTCAGGCAGAAAGAAAGCAAGAAATAGAAATAGAAAAATAGAACATTGATAACTTCTTCCCAGCCAAAGCCAGGTTTAGATTCTTTAAAAAAAAAAAAAAAAAGGCATTTTAGCAAATAATCTGGATTGGAGATATTTTGGAGATGGTATGTCCATTCCCAAGACATCATGTGAAGGGACAGAGAGGCACAGACAAGTGCTACTATAGGTTAGAATCAATGAGGGTGAAAAATCAGAGGAAGGAAAACTGTTAGAGGTGATGGAAATCACAGAATTCAGTCTGCAGCTCAGAGGGGAAAATGGAGCCAGCAGAGAAATGCAGTGGAAGAAGAAATAGGGAATGAGAAATGAATAAGTAGCAGACAGACATGGTTTGAGAAAACAAAATAAAATATCCAGAAATAGATGAATAAAACAGAACTTGGTAAGAAATTAATTGTGTGAGATGCACAGTTAGATCACAAAGGGTGAACATCCAGGAGGAAGAATATTTTATGTGTTTTGTATTTCAGAAGGGAAATCGAACAAGATTGTGTTGACCTTATCCTTCCTTCTTCCCTCCCTTTCTCTCTCCCTCTTATCCTGTACCATTTCTCCTTACCTCTTTCTGCTTTCTCTTGAAATTCCATTTTCGAACCAACCTTATCATGTAATTCAATGAAAATACAGTCCCTACATCATATCATCTCAGACTGGAAGAGGTAGAAGCTTAATGGTGAGTAAGCTACTGACTTTTGAAGACAATAACTCAGTCCTACAGAATAAGTTTCAACTGAATGTTATAACTTTATACATCTAAGAGATTTAAGGTAAAAATCTGTATTAATATAAAAACTGTCAACAGTAATTTGATTCCTTCTTTCTACCGATTAGGAAAAAATATGAAAACATCTTAAAATACAAAATGAGCTCTTGGTGAGAGACTAGCAATTATATCTCATCAAGGCACCTTAACAGAAAATCTTTCCTGCATTTCTCTCTCCCTTTGAGACTGAAGACTGGGATATATTATTCCACATTGGTATTTTTGATGCAGATAATTTGTCTCCTTGGGCACTTCGAACACCACTTCTTTAGGCTTAAAAAAAAAAAGAAAATATTTTGAGAATTATTAGTATTCTGTTGTGCTTTCTTTTAGAACAGGGAAGTTGAAAATTTTAACTGACTAGGTATTTGATCATTACATATTCATAGATATCTTTCAAGATTTACAACTGCCATAAACAAGAAATAATAATTCAAGGCCCATCAAAGGAACTTATTTTCAATCTCTGATGCTTCACATTTTTCTTTTTTGTCCCCCAGTGCCCCTGATCTTGATGATCTCAAATAAAAGTAATGAGAAAATTGCTCTTAAATTTGCTATCAACTTCTTAATCACAGGGATATACCACAGAAGATAAACAGAAATGTATTTTCTGTGCAGGATAAATAGCCATTTGGCTAAACTGCCTCTGCTCCAAGTGAACTTTTTGAGTCTCATGAAATTCAACAAAGGGAAATGCAAAGTCCTGCTCATGGGGAGGAATAACCCCCCACACCAGTACAGACTGGGGCCAGACAGCTGAAAAGCAGCTTTGCAGAAGAGGCCCTGGGGGTCCTGGTGGACACCAAGTTGAATATAAGCAAGGAATGTGCCTTTGCAGCAAAGAAAGCCAACAGCCTCCTGGGCTGCATTGGGAAGAGCATCACTAGCAGTCAAGGAAGGTGATCTTTCCTGTCTACTCAGCATTGGTGAAACACACCTGGAGTACTGGCTCCAGTTCTGGGCTCCTCAGTACCAGAAAGACGTGGACACACTGGAACAAGTTCAGTAAAGGGCCACGAAGATGCTCAAGGGACTTGAGCATCTGATGTATGAGGAGAGGGTGAGAGAGCAGGGACAGTTCAGCGTGGAGAAGAGAAGGGTCAGGGGGGACTTAACCATCTGTATAACTACCTGATGGGGGAGACTAAAGAAGACAAAGACAGGCTCTTCTCAGTGGTGCCCAGTGACAAGACAAGAGGCAATGGGCACAAACTGAAACACAGTTAATGGTTAAACACAAGACAAAACTTTTTTTACTGTGAGGGTGATCCAGCACTGGCACCTGTTGCCCAGAGAGGTAGTAGAGGTAGAGTCTCCATCCTTGGAGATATTGATAACCTATCTAGACACGGCCCTGGGCAACCAGCTGTAGTTGAACCTACTTGAGCAGAGGGTTGCATCAGCCAGTATCCAGAGATGCCTTCCAATCTCAACCACTCTGTGATTCTATGATTCTGTGTTGCCTTTTCTTTTAATAAAATAAACAAAGGTTTCTTCCAATAAACATTTGGTTTTCTGGATGAGCATGTGTTTAAGATGTATTTCAGCATGCTGTATCATGTGTCTGCAGAAGGAGTCCTTCCACTGTGTAAAAATAAATACCAGCTTCAGCTGCAGACCTGGTATATGAACCTTGGTTGGTGAGATGCTTTATTATTTTCCTGTGGGAAGATTTTAAAGACTGGGTTTCATTCAGTTAAAGAGAAAAAACATCCAGCAATGAGGAAGCTTACAATTTTTTATAAGGAATAAATTTTTGTAAGTTCATTACAAGGGTGGGGTCAGTGAAAAATGGAGCAAAGAATATCATTATAAAGCTGGCGTTAACGGCTGTTGCTGTACTTAATATTCTGGTAAAGAAACTGTGATGTCTGCACAAAAAATGTAAAACTATGTATATGGTTAGCTTCTTCTACAGAAATATTGATGATTGTGACCTTTTTCTGTGTGCTCTTGGGAGTGAGCTTTTTTTTTTCTCATGGGGAGTTTACAGATTTCTTTTAAACTAAAATCTGTTTCCTCAGCCTCACTATTAAAAGGACCTGTGATAGCTAATATATGACTAGGACACTTAAAATGAGTGTACGAGGAGGCTTAGTAAATAAAATACTGTTTAATTGAGGAACTGTCTCCATTTTTCACATTAAATTTCTTCAGGTACCCGTGTATGCCTAGAAGTAACTCAGTCTTGTCATGACTCAGTGATTAATATACAACTTGGAAATGCTAAGATCAATAAAACAAGCACTTTTAGAGCACATGCATCAGATCAGATCCCTCTAATAATAATGAGGTGACCTTTACATGTTTTAAAAATGTATTTATGACAATCTGCAGTTGAAGACCTGTTTGAGCTTGAGTTAGCATTTAGAATATTATTTTCAAAAAGCTACTAATAACCTTAACTTCTGTGAATTTGTTTTATGTGTTTTGAAACCATTTATCCTACTAGCCTCTGTGAAATTCTGTGGCAATGAGTTTCCAATTTAAATAGATTAATATTAAAAATGTAGTTCTTATTGTAAATGTGCTACCTGATAATTTTGCAAGGGCTGATTTCCATTTCTTTCATGCACTCTGAGAAACAATAAATGTCCTTCTCCATAGAATTCCTAATTTTATTAAGCGACATCATATCCTCTTTACTGGCTTTTTTAAGCCACAAAGTCCTCTTCTTTACAGTCTCATCTAATCTGGAATGTATTCCACATATCTGATAGTATTTGTTACCTTTCTCTGTCCTTTTCTAACTCCACTATAAAGTTTTTAGAAGAGGTTTGCCAAGAACTTCATGCAACATTTAAGAGGTGGGCACATTGTGGATTTATGCAGTAACACAATGACGCTTTCTCTTTCATTTTTAAACATTTCTTATTCATTCGTACTCTTTAATTTACAAGCCACTGAGCATGTAGTTAATAGGGGTAGATTTTAGAAAACAATAATTTTAGGATTCCTTTCCTGCCTAGTAATAGCTAATTTAGAGGCCAGCTTTGTGCAATTAGGGTTATTTTACACGGGTGATACCAGTTAATAAATCTGCTGATAAGCTCAGACAACTCTTTATAGATTCTCTTTGATGATCAATTCATACAGCCCAGGTTTCAGACTAGACCTGTGTTCTAATTTCTCTTAATTTACACTTATTTTCTCCTGTTAAAAACAATTTGTGAAAGGACCTTCCCAGTTTGTCCATGGAAGTCTAGTTTCTTTACACTTTCCTGCAGGTTTCAGAATGTAACAAATGATCATTTTCCTCTTTGCCAGAGGAAGGTCAAACCCAGATTCCCCAATCCCAAGAGGAAGTACATTAAAGTACAAGACTGCCCTTAAATCAGTCTCATATTGCATGAAATTGCTAAAGGTTTTTCAGGTCCAAAGACAGCGCCTGAGCAAGAACCAGAGTGGCCATGAGTCCAAGACACTGAGGCAAGAGACCACAGTTTTATAAGTGAGATACACAAATTAGCGTTTGCATTTCTATGTTAAACAGTCATTTTGTAAAAAGCAACAATGATAAAAAAAGATTGACTGGAGAAGAAAGTTTTATCTGACAGGGTAGAAAGTTCCTCCTTCTCCTTCCTCCTTTCTTCTTTGACTTGCTACCTTGGTCTCTTGAACTGAGTATGTCCTCTCTATCTGCTATGTGGAACTATTATTTTCCCTTCCCTCAGTGTTTCTTTGGATAATACTATTATTTTTATCCTTTGTTGGCTCATTCTTACTAGTCTTAAGCTTTCTTAAAAAAAACCCACATTCTTTAAAGATGGTAATACTGTAGATATCAAGTGTCATTAGAAGCATCCATTGTACACAATCTCATCAACTTTCCAGCTTTTATTCTGTTATTTCATTTTCATGAAGATGATGCTCATGATTACACATGGGGCAAATCTGGAAGACAGAGTGCTGCTTCTAAGCTGTCTTCCTTACCCCAGCTTGTTCTGCTAGCTTTGGTGATACTTGCATTCACACTGGCACAGAGCTGGGTGTGCCCTTTTTGCCATCACCACTTCCAGGGTACCGTTGAGTTCCTTCCTAGAATGATATCAAATGGTCATCAAAGAATTTGGCTGGGAACTGGTAGGATGCTTTTACCTATTATTACACTCAGGTTTTAGATGAGGTATCTAATAGGAGTAGGAGGAGCTGAAATTGCTTTTTAAGAATAAACTTGACATCTTTTTGAGGTAGGGAACATGAAATGGGTTTTGTGAAAGTAGGAGACTGAATTCATTGAGTTTGGATGCAGAGCATAGGCACCTTTGAGCCAATCATCTCTGAGAATCAAGTACCAAGGAGCAGACCATATGGATGATTGTAGCACACAGAGGAAAACATATTTCTTCCTTACTGAAATACCTTCTGTCAGCACCGAGGTCAAAATCTTATGAACCTTTTCTTGTGAAAGATGTATTTTGCTTCTCTTTCCTTATGAGAATTTATTCTCCAGTCAGTTAGGAGACTTTGCATACTAGAGACAGCTGCTGTACCTGATGACATTAATCCAGCTGTACTGTTTTATTCCCAGTGGTATGGGCAATGGATTGTCCGCTGAGATTTCAGATTGAGATGTAGTGACATGTGTTACTTTTGCGGTTGCCATCACCCAGTGAGCAGTAAAAAAAGGATTTTCCAGTTACAAGCATTTTGATGTATTTCAATTTGCAGAACTAATTTAGATGAATGCAGTAGCCAGTTAATTGAGCTATCCTAGTCTGTTATTGAGATGACAAAGTGATTTTTATTAAGAAGTTTTTTTGCAATACAAGATTAAGAGATATATAATGTGTTGATTCATTCGATGCATCACATTAAGTCATCCTGACATTAGTAGGAAACATTTCACACTTTTCATCCTATATTACCAAGTAGCTTGTCAAAGAGCTTTGTTAATAAACATTGCTGTAAAGTTTCAATGTCCCTATAGAAAAAAAGTCATGAAATGTTTGAATGTACATAAGAATTGAAGTACAGATGAGAATGTAGACCATCTAGGCTGGCATTCTGTCTCCAATAATGACCAACACCAGATGCTTCAGAGCAGACGAATGAACGTATCGGACAATCGCAGAAGAGAAATGTTTTTGCTGAGTAGATTTCTTCCTAACCTTATACAACTTTTTTTGGCTTTGTCTCACAATGGGGAATTTATATATCCATTCAGGTTTTTGTTGGTTTTTTTTTTTTGGTCAGTGTAACTGGATTTTCTTTCCATATGTGGAAACACTCCAGTTTTCGGGAAAGCTTGGTAACCCTGAAGTCTTAATGTTATATGTGGTAAGAAGTCAGGCAGGTCAATTGTTTGCATAGGCCAGTTGTGTTCTGTGGGGAGAAAAAAATAAGTATTCTGCCTAGTAGCATTTCCAATTTGATTGGCTCCATCCCTGTTAACTTTAGATTGTATGGAATATATTCTTTTAAAAAATCCTGAGAAAAATAGCTTTGAAATCAGTATTTTGTTGCAAATATGCTTTTTTTTTTTTTTTTTTTTTCAGAAAAGTGAATGATTCAGTATATTTTCAGTGTTTTCCAGTCTAGCAAATCAAGTGTCTTAGATTTTGTAAGCCTTTAGTATAATTACTCAGGTTCTTAGGTTCATTGCTTCAATGGGTTAGGATAAAATGAAGTATTTTCCCTTGAAGTCTTACCTGACAGTTTCTGATGGTGTTAATTGCACTGAAGACACCTTTACATGGGAGATTTCTTGGAACTGTGTTATGGTGACCCTTGAATTATAAGTATCACCCAATTCAATCTACCTCTCTTTGGAGTCTGACAGATCACCAGCATCATCCTGGCTTCACATAAATTAAATTATGTAAACTGTCTTTGTTCTCTTCTGTAGAAAAATACTAAGAGGACAGTCTGGCAGATGCATGCATTTCAACTCATGATCATCCTAATGTATGTGCTGCCTTGCCTAGTTTTATATGAGCATGTGGCTTGAAATGTCCATTGTACAGAGAGAGAGGACCAGTCAGGAAAGGAATTTGTACAGCTCCACTTTGATAATTGTTGACAGAATGTCTTGAAAGACACTCATAACTTTGGATACACAACCTCACCTGTTTTTCCAAAGTACAGATGGAATCTCTCAATAAAATTGATAAATTTCACAGGATTTTACAGGATGGAAGCCTAGGAGCTTTTTCTGTCCTAGGCAATTCAGAAACTAATATATTTTCTGTCCTATTGCCTGCTAATGCAATTAAAAACTTTCTGCCTTTGTTCTTAGTTTTATTGCACATTTCATCCTTTATATGATCTTTGATTACTCTTTCAATAGATTTTATTTGCCAAAGTACAATATGTTATTGAAAGAGAAAAGCATCTGCAACATATGCATGGCACTAGTCAGTTGAGCAGAGAAAAGTTCGAGGCTCCTGGAAAAGATTTGCCCTGCAGATTATGTTTCTGTTTTAAAGGGAACCGTATTGGTGCCACCCAGAGAGGACTGTGGCAGGAAGAGTAACTATTCTGGGATTGGTTTACATCAAATTTTAAAAAGTCTGTAGGGCTTCTGGGCATGATGAAATGAGTATTTTGGCAGATGAAGGGCTCAGCAGGTGTAAATCAGCATACAGCTCACTCCAGCTGACAGTGTAGTAGAACTACTCTAGCACTATATGGAGGACCTAATTTCCCTTGAAGTAATGATTGTGTTTCCATGCATAAGAAACACAACTCAGATAATCCAAAACCTTTAAAAGTATCATTCATTGAGACTAAGTCCTCAGATAACCGGCCCTCTCAGACAACATTGTCAGAGGAAGAGGCAGAAGGAGAGAGTTTCTACTTGAAGTTCCGGTTTACGGCAAAATCAAAGCAGAAGACCTGCTGGATGAAAGTCAGCTTTCTCTTACATTTACTCTTGTATTGCCTGCACATTTCTGCTGAATCAGAGGGGCTTCTACACATACCCCAGGAGTCACTTATGCAATAATTCAGAAAAAAATCCTTTTCACAAGCAAGGAAATGTTTAGAAATACTATACTGTCATAAAGCAGAGGCTGAATTTCCACAGGGGTTTCAAGTGCACATTTATTACCCTATGTACAGTTTAAAGAATAATATTTTTACATAATTTTTTTGAAAGCTGCCGACTATTTGATTTTTTTCCTCGTTTATCATTCTACCATTGCTTGGGTTGACAAAGTCTATTAATTCCTTCAAAGCCATTCAAATTCATGATTTTATGACATGCTCTACTTCATAAGACCTCTTTTTTTCTACTGTTTCCTAAAACAATCTTGTTAGAATCAGTCTGATGAAAAACTTGTTGGATATAATTTTCCAAGAAGTAGTTTTCTGATTTATCAAATTGAAACAAAAATACAAGTCTCCATGAAATAATAATATCAAATAGAAGCTTACACAACAAAAAAACTTAAAAAAAACCTAACTCCAAACCAGTATCAGTGAGGTGTAAGTGGAAGGATTTAATCACAGTTACTTTGTCTGTATTTTTATTAGTTCTACCCAGATTCTTGCAAACAATATACTGCAAAGCTTAGCAGTGTTTGGATGGAGGACAGCTCATCTGAGAGATCCAGAGAGAGTCTGTGTGGAACAGCTTGGAGGTACCAATTTCCCAAGGGTGGTCAGGACAAAACCTCCTCCCAGAAATGAGTTCAGAGCCAACTGTCTCAACAGCACTGTTACTTTTCTCCCTTCCCCCGCTCATCATCCCTTAACCAAAGCTTAGAGACATAACATTCATGTGTGATAAAGTCATAACCACCACTCAATGAGCACTTGTGAAATTTGTTCTATGCAAGCAAAACATGTTTGCCCAGCAATCGTACGCATGTAAATCAGGTATGACCTTCTGATCATTCAAGTACAACACCAGTATTTTTTCCACTGAATCAACCCAGAAGGAGGTCAGAAATCCTTGCAGTGGTTTCCATCCTTTCTTACCCCCTTTATATTTCTTATGACTCCTCTGCTACCATTCATGTGGTTCAGGTTCAATGTGGCTGATCTCTGAAAGAGAACTCCTGTAGGAGGGATTCCTGAGGCAGATGCAGCAAAATTTTGTACTGCTTTCTTAAAACCTCCAGGAAAATAAGGACTGGTGGCACTGAGAGCCCCTTAGAAGTGAAGACTGAGATCTGTCAGGTTCAGCAAGAGTTGTATAGGTCCATTTCAGTTCTCCAAACTGAGTGAGGCTGCTGGGAGTGCTGGCTGGTGTCATTGCAAAGCTCCTCTCAATCATGATTGAGAAGTCATGGAGTCTGGGGATGGGGACCTTGAAAACTGGGCAAATATTATTCCCATCTTCAAAAAGGCCAAAAGGACAATCCAGTGACCAATCCAAATTTGTCACCGTTCTTTTGATCCTTGGGAAAATCATGGAGTGGGTCCTTTTGGAGCACATTGTTGAGTGTATGTAGGCAGTTGTTCTTGGGAACAATCAGCACAGATGTACCCAAGCACAGACCTTGCCTGATCAGCCCGACTGCCTTCTATGGTAAAGTGACTGGATTTGTGGACAATGGGGAGAACAGTGAATGTCATTTACCTTGACTTTAGTAAGGCTTTCAACAGAGCCTTTCATAGTATTTTTTATATCCAAGCTAAGGCTTTATAGTCTGAATGGGTGGAAAACAGCTCAGTAAAAGCCCATTCAGGTAACTGGGCTAAGTGGTTAAAGGGTCAGTTAGAATTGAAGTACTACAGGGGTGTGTCCTGGGATCTGTCAACAACCTGGAAGGAGAGATGAGGGGCCCTTGAAGGAATGACCTGATAGAAATTTCATGCAATTCAGCATGGACAAACACATAGTTCAGCAGCCAGGATTAAGCATCCCCACCCCACCACAATGCTACACACTGGGGATGACTGCCTGGTGGCAGCTCTACAGACACAGCCCTGGAGGATGTAGCAGAGAGCAGCCATGATCCTGGCAGCAGCGAGGGCCAACAGCACCTTGGGCTGCATGAACAGGAACACAGGTACTACACCCAGGGAAGTGATCACTCCCTTCTTCTCAGCACTCATTAGCCCACATCTTTATTACTGAAGACAGTATGGGGCCCTTCAGTACCAGACAGGCACCGACAAACCCGGGAGTTCATCGGAGGGCATCCAAGATGGTCGGGGGCTGGAGCACTTGTCCTGTGAGGAGGGGCTGAAGTTCCAAGGTTTTCTCAGCCTGAGGAAGGGATATCTTCAGGGAGACATAGTAGCAGCTATCCAGTACCTACAAGGAGGTTACTGTGAAGATAGAGAGAGATTCTTCACAGTGTTGCATGGTAGGAGGATGAGAGACAATTGTGTTACACTCAAAATCTTGTTTACAGGCAAAAAGAAAGCACACCTTATACATATATGAAATCTTAATGAGCTAATCATTACTAGTCTAGATGTCTAATTACAGGAAAATAAAGAATAGCCTAAGCAGGTTTCAATAATCACAATGTGGTTGAAATTGTTGTACACACACTTCCTAGTTTCTAACCCTTTTTCTCATGTTATGCTCACCCTTCCCCTGCTCCTCTGGGACTTGAGGTTGGTAGTTTCACTTTGGTGGTAGACGTGGCATTGTGTTATTGCAGGTTGTCAGCACGTGGAGTCCTTCCTTGGAAGGAATATGATGCACGTGTTGACGGTTTCTTCTTCCTCACTCTAGGATAAACTTGGGGTCTTTCTTACATGTTTGCTAAATGCTTCTTCATTGGTCTGTAACTCCATGTTACATTCAAATTTACTACATATCGTGCTTTTTAGGTATGCTAGGTACCATTTCTTTATTCTCTTTTTTTCCCCTAAAACCAGTTTTGCCCAGCTCCGGTCTGCATTTCTTTAACTGATCATGGGTGTGCTGTCTATAGCCATGGGGTCTCCAGAGCCAGCCCATGCCCCGTTTCTTGTAATGCTATGCCTGTGCTCCTCTATGCTGCATCCAGCCTCTCCACATCTTAAAGCCTCTGCTGTCACGTCAGGCTTATATTTCTTTATACTAAACCATTCTGTTAAAGTCATAAAACCATGGTGGTACTGTAAAAAGACAAACAAAAGTAAAATGAATTAGCCACAGACTCCTGATCAATGAGAAAAACTGCTGTAACAGCTAAACCAAGTAAAAGAAAGCTGTGGGCAGGTCAAAGAAAGTTCAGAAAGAGCAAGCAAGGCAGCCTCAGTATTGAGGCCTTGCAAACTCAATACAAAGCTTATTACTTGCTCCTGGCAATGGCCTATTATTGTATTACAGGGCTGCCTGGTTACAATGGGCATACACTTAAACAAGAGATGTTCAGACTGGATATGTGGACAAACTTGTTCCCCATGAGGACAGCTGGGGCAAGGAACAGGTTACCCGGAGACGTTGTGTTGTCTCTGTCCAAGAGGTTTTCAAGACTCAGCTGGAGAAAGCCAGGAGCAGCCTGGTCTGATCTCAAACCTGATGCTGCCTTGAGCAGGAGATTGGACTAGAGTCCTCCTTCCAGGCCCTTCCAGCCTGAATTATCCTGTGATCCTGTGAAACTGCCCCAACCACAGGTAACTCAAAGCTTCCTTTAAGAGCCAACATGATAGCCACAGACATTGCCTCGGTAGTGCTCCCACTGGCCTGTGAATGTGATGGGGAACCCTGTGCAGTTTGTAGTTGTGAGAAACAGGCTGAGAGGACAACCCCGCCATTGGGGGAGGAGGAAACATGGCAGCTCTGCGCAGTACCTGGGAAAAAAAGGCTCTCAGGAGCACATACGGTCACGTGACTCTGGTTTGTTCTCATCTATTTGCTTAGCACAACAATTCTCTTTACTTATTTGAGAACCTTTCACCTGCATTATTTGACAGACTATAATAAAGGGAATGTTTTATTGACCTCTTGAGAGCACTTGAAGCCTGAAGTGGAGGGCAGAAGGCTATTAAACTTAATTCATGTTTACTGTAACAACAACTTTTTCAGCTGTTTTTTTAGTGATATTTCTCTGAGCCATCAGTGCCAGGGCACCCCTAAGAAAAAGTCTTTAAAAATACTTTTATTCTGAGTGGACTCTGAACGGTTTTGTACAATTCCTTGTCAGCTTTTTCTCAGTGCCCTGTGACAGTACCATGTTTACCCTGGAAAACATGAGTGGCATCTTTGAAGAGAATGCTCCACTATAGACTCTGCATATTCTGACTTCACCCCAAGAGGAAGACTGGCTTCTTCTTACGTATTTCATTTATACTGTCAGGGGTGCACAGAAAGAGGCTACCCCATTGCTTTCGCTGGTTGGAGAAAAAGAAAAAAAAAAGAAACAAGAAGATTTTGCTTTGTTGTTCCTGAATAATTAATGTTTATGATAAGAGGTGACAGATAATCTGGCATTTGCTAGTGGCTAGCAAAGTACATTGACTATAAGGCTGGTGGGTAAAATGTAGGAGGTGACTGCTTGAAGTGGAAAAGAAATATGACTTTGGAAAAGGGAGTAAAGAGATAAGATATAAGTGTCTTAGGGGAGCCAAGAGCAGAGATTTAAATAATCAAAGTGCTTTGGTACCAGGCACTCTTGCCAAGGTAGACACAGATGGCATAATTTTTAGCCTTTCTTCCCTGATATGTCTAGCCATGGGCCAGGCAGGGGCCATGGCAGTGTCCAGCCTGGCTGGAGCACTTGGCTCGTCAGGGTAACCTTCCCCTTTGCATGGCCTGACAAATGCACAGCAAGCCATGATGAGCTTGATAACATTTTTCTAGGCTGGCATCAATCTCATCTTCTTGATGAGAAGTTAATAAGCAAAGCTACTGAAGATATCTGGTGATAATAACACACCCAGGTGAACCCGTATGGACAGGAGTTCATATGATTACATATGAATCATATGGCCAACAGCTCCATTTATCATGGCAACAACAATGACATCAGAAGTGATTATGCATCATAATAATTTTATATTATGAATGTTGATGACATAAGGCATGTAAGTGCCAGCAGTGTATTGGTTTCCCTGCATGGAGAGCACCTGCCAGATCTCTCAGGTGCTCAACCTTTTGTTAAAAAGCATGGGAGACATGGAAGGGGAGGCCCAGCTTGTGAAGAGGACAAGCAGATGAAACACAAGATCCAGGAAACCTGATAACCCAGAAATGTTTTGGATGTTTGATTTTTCTAGAGAAAATACCAATTTTATTTGGAAAGAAAAGGAAAAAGTGTTTCCCTTGAATATCATTTTGTCAAAACACTTTTCAATTAGCCCATCATAGGTGTGAGACCTTGATTTGCTATTATGCTCCCTTATTACAGAGAATGGTGGAAACACAGCCTCTCTACTGCAAGAATATCCAAGCATTCAAGATACTGTTTCATTTCAAAACAGAGTAATTGCTGTTTTTCACAAAAGGGAATAACATGGTTCAGGAACATACAGCATCTCCTCTTTCTGACAGGTCTTCAGTCTGCTGGGGTTGCTCCTAGTCAGGGCATATTCCTAGTAGGGTCAGGACAAATTCCCAGTAAAAGCCCAGACTCCCAGGCTGGCTGAATGAGTGGTGGGAAGTCCTACCTGTTCCCCTCTCTGGGCAGGGAAAACCCTGTGTCCAGGAGTGCCTGGGAGTCCTGATGTCAGTTGGGCTGTTACGGGGCTGTGGGCTTGGGACCACTCAGCTGTGGCACAGCTGAAGAGCATCTGGCAGCTCTGAGCTTCTCAGCCTGGTTTCTGGGCTGGGCTAGGTACCTGCCTGCCTCAGAGGCCACCTGGCAAGCAGGGGAAGTCGCAGGAAGCCCAGTGGCAAGGCAGGGCATGACTCCATACTGCTGCCAGGCCAGCACCTACATCTTCACCTACAGCAGACCGGTGCATACAGGATGAGTGGTCAGGCTGGAACTAGCATTTCTGAGCTAAGAAACTTTGTCAGAAGGTTTGTGGCTTGCTTTCTCCACTGATTTTTATTAGAAGAGGGCTGCAGAGTGCTTACAGTGGAGGTTGTCAGGGCATTATTAAATGATTTCATGTTTTCAAGGAAAATAATCCCCATAGGGATGTGCTCCTTTTTATCACATATTAATCATTCACCAGCACTGAGGGTATACCTATGCGGCAAAATGCAGTACCATGCAGAAACTGTAACTGAAACCAGTGTAGTTCCATTAGTGGGGCAGTCCACCTGGTTAATTATCTGAGCTCACTTATGTACACATGGGCACGATCGAATGCTTCATGCATACTGTGTATCGAAAGTTACTGTGTGACTGTGGCTGAGAACAGTTTCTAAAATATTAGCTGAGGGGAGAGAGAGAGTGAGGCTGAACAAACAGTTTAACCACGGGGCATCACAGATCGGCCAAGGTCACATTTTTTTCCCAGTGAAGTGAAAGGAATTTCAATGGCTCCCCAAGACAAGAGTGGAAAACAGCCCTGTGGACCTTATACCACATCTTGTCAAGTTGGAGGAAGCAGGAACAGGGAAAAATGCTGGTTTTGTCTTCTTCATCACTTTCAGCTTGTCATCCTGCAGCTATGAGATCTCATTTCTCCGACCTTTTGCCCAAGGAGTTTTAATTAGCTGACATAGCTGCTGCGGCTTAAGCAGGTAGGACTGTGCCTTTAATAATGCAGGGTAGGTTTGTATTGGCGTCTCTGTAAAGTTTGCAATAAAGCTATGGAAAATCCTGTCATTTGAGAATGGTTCCAAGAATAAAACTGCAGCAATTTATAGTGTGCATAACAGCAGAGTGTACTACAGAGTCCTTCACAGGGATACCTGTGTGAGAAGATGCTGACAGTAAACTGTGCCAGCATCTTCCAGAGAGATGTTACTGTTAATAACAGGTGCTGTTGCTAGCAAATTTCATATCTTGTTTCCCATCAAACACAAAACAGAAGACATGTAAACTATAGCTAGACAGAAGCAGTGACTTCTATTAGCAGAGTGCTCAGGTTAGCTAACTCCCACACGTGAAATTGTTCTTGGAAGGCTTACATTTCTGACAATGTTTGTTAATGGATTTGGTTGCTGGAATTGAAGCAAAGGTAATGCAAGTTTGCTTATCATCATCATCAGTAGATAATAAAAATAAAGTTCAGCAAAACATGAAGGCTGAAACTGTATACTAAGATCAGCAAAAGCCTTCACCCGCCTCACTTCTGCAGGCCCTCCCACAAACATTTGCATCTGTCAAAATATTACAATTCTTGCAGAAAATATTACTTAGAAAATAAGCAAGCACAAATAAATCTGGAAGCATATAATTAAAGTTGTGTCCTGTTTCTTTACCGATGTAATTTTAATTTCTCATTCTTATTCCTAACTAGCAAATAACCACTCAGTTTTAATCCCTTTAACTTTGCCCTTTTTACTCCAGAATGGAAATAGTTCTGTAGCTGTATGCAGCTGGTACACATGTTGCCAGATGTGTATTAACTTTCTTCAGATAGGTATGTAACAAAATACCTGAGAGCTCCATATTTTTTCACATAATGCAATATATTGTAGGCAGGAAAAAAAAAAAGCTATAGAGAGAATCCAGGTTGGATTCCCAACAGGGTGTTGTAACTTCCATGCAAGTATATGTAATTCACTGGAAATTTGTATTATTCTGTGCTGGAAAGCAGCCAGAATTTATATGCTTTGTTGAATAATGTGCTCTGATTGTATACTTATAATCTATGATAAACTGATTTCTGGTGAAAAAAAATGGTGCTTTGCCATCAGTGTGCCAAAAATATAAAATCCATGTTCATGTGTGGGGAAGAAAATGGAGGAGGACTCAGAGAAAAACCTGAGACTTTGGGGAACAGAAATGGAGGCAGGGAGGAAGATCATGGCAGGGAAGGAGAGGCTGGATGGTGAGTGGTGGCACAAGGAGGGGCCAAAGGGAAGCGCTGGGGCAGGGGTGGCTCAGCAGGTGCCAGGGCAGGGCTTAGAGCCAGGACCTAGAGAGGAAGGGGCAAGGCAGGAGGGGCAAGATTTGGTGCAGGGATGTGTAATGGGCTGTGCCCACCTGCACAGGATATGAGGGTGCCATTAGAGACCTCAGCACAACATATTTGGTATCCTGACATTTCTGTCCCTCTGAGGGCTAGCTGTTCTCATCTTCAACTGATTCAGCTGGGCAGGAATAGTATTTGGTTGTCTATGGCATATCAACACTTGTTGGGACATAGCAAACCTTCTCCTTAAGTAAAAGGTCTTAATAATGGAAAACCTTTAATCCAGTGCAGCACTGTTTTTTTGAAGGGTCAAAAAGATGCTCTTCCTATGCAAGATATGTATTTTTGTGTATTTTTGTCTGCCTGACATTAGAAACAGTGAATTTACATGCAGGCACAAACGTTCATGACCATTCTCTCCTGCCATTAATAGGGGGCCAGAAATCTTTGGTCTGCAGGGAAAAATGGTTAATGGAAGATCTCTGGTAAGAAGGCTTTGACAGCAAGCTGACATGAATCATTTCTGCTGCAATCTTCTCACAGGGTGAAAAGGACTTTTTTTCATCCAGAACAGATATTCTTCAGCAAAAGTCCCTAATGGGAAGATGGGAAGTAAGGAGGCTGGAAAGCAGACTCAGTCACCTTCTCTGCATGCAGTTTCAGTCCTGCTCATGTTTTTGTTGTTATTCCATTTGCATTTGCTGTCCTGCAAAGAGAATATATACCTCACCAGTGACAACTAATGAAGATTCTCATTTAGCCCAGTTGGGAAGATTCAGTGCTTCTGGAGCTAATGATTACAGGTTAGCTCTACTGTGAGTAGCTTAACAGATTATTTTTTCTTTGTCTATGGAGAGACTGGATCATTACAGAAGCATGAATTGCTGTATAATGCTAGCTAACAATTGATTTTTCTGTTCATTTGAGGGGAAAAAATAGACTCAAAGAGACTATAAAACTTTCTGATTTTCCTTTTTCTGAAACAACTCCTCCCACCAAGCATTTAATCTGACATGAAATTTTTAACTGATTATGGACAGAGAAGAAAGAGCATTCAAAAATAGCCAAAAGGAATAAGATTCAAAAGGTAAGGTGGTTATTGACAAAGAAAAAGAAAACCTTAAAGTGCCTGCTAATGGTAGTCAAGAAGACTTGAGCTGCAAAAATGGTAGCGGTAGTAGAAGGGTATATATTTATTCAGTGGCTCAGTGATTCAGTGGCCACAGTGTGCAGAACCAGAAGATCGCAATTCACTGGTCTCTCAGAAAAGCTGAATCCATATCAGCTGCCTGCAGCGGCATGGAGAAGGACTCTGCTCAGCATGTATAGGGCAGATCACAGCATTGTGCTGGAAGCTGGGAACCCAGATTCACAGTTACTCTGCCTGCTCAAAGCGAGGGTTTAAGCAAAACATTCATTAGTTTTTAATACTTTTTAAAGGAACTGGTTAAATTAAGAAGAAAAGTGGAAAGTCAGAGGTATAATGGGTCCTATCTTGGACAGTGAGAGTTTAGGAATCTGTTGAGACCTCTCTAAGCCCAGACCTCTGAGTTATTTAAAGACTTACGATGGAGGCAATTATTGGCTATCACTGAAACATTAAATAATTTAAATGTCTTGGAAAGATATTTTCATGAATTTTAATTCAGGAATGGATAGAATATGAGTTATTGAAGTCTTTCTTTTGAGTAAAGAAAATATCATGGGCAATGCATGACGTTTTTTGTGTTTGAATTGGAAAATATCAAGCAAAGTTAGAAAAAAGTTGGAACAAACCACATTTCACATTATTTTGATTTAAACTTTTTGTAAGATCTGATGCTAAACTGTAAAATGTCTCAGGTTTGAGGAAATCTTATTTTCCAATTGAAAAATTAATCAAAACAGTTTGCAGGAGGTTTATGTAAAGGCTTAAATGAAGAAAATAAGCTATTATGCCTCTTTCTTCATGAGAGGAAAACAACATAAAAAAAGGTGATCACCATTCTCTGTTTATCATATGTAACCAAGAAATAGTGTTTACACTCAAGAACTGTAGGAATAATTAGTGTTCATAATAACAATAAATACTGGCCAAAGCAATTCAAAAATTTTAGTCCATAAATCATTTTGCACAACTTCACCTGAGAGTAATTCAATCAAGGGATAGTTCAGAACTGGCTGCTCGTTGCTAATTTGTTTGACAGGGTGTGTCCAGATTGGTTCTTTAGTTTCTATTCTCACATGACAAAACCTTGTTTCTGAGTTTTTAACTCTATTCATGTAAAATGTTTTGTTTGCATACTGCCCCTTTATCTCAATAAAGCAATGAAGGTTGCTCATCAGGGTGGGTTATGAAGACTCTCTGCTGGCAGAGAGTAATTTTTCATATTGAACAGCCATTTGGGGGAAAAAAGAGAAAGAGAAAAACAACTTTAATAACTTGCAATGTAACTAGAATTCCCTGTTCCTTTGCTAGTTTATAGTTGGTAAATAGTTTCCAGAAACTCATTCCCTTTGGTCTAATTCCATTGTTTCTGTAGCTAATAAAAATGTTTGCAGAAACAGCAGGGGTTGTAATACCTGTTCTTTTAGTTCTTCACTTGATGCAGTCTCTTGTAGTTCCTAATATTTGTAATTATAGCAGAACTGTTTGTGTTTCAATAGTTAAAGATCCTTTATTGTTGTTTTGATAGCACAGTCATATTTTCCAAGGTTTACAACTTGACTATTAATCTTTGCCCATGTTGAAATCTTAGCCCCATAATTTTAAAATGATGAATGAATAGGTTGCTATTCATTTTATATTGTTGATTAGAACTATCTGATCATGTGCTATTAGTACAACCTCATTTATATTTATATTTTTATTTTTGTCTGTAAAGCTTTGGTTATGGAATACATTTTACTCCAAGGGCTGATTTCTTGGTTAGTCTGGAGAGGCGGAGAAGGCTTGAAGCTGTTCCGTGGTGCACTCCCATCCAGAGGCACTCCTCTGGCAGATCAGGTTTGGGCAGAGCGTGATTTCCTCCAAGCCTTGTCAGTTACTCTTTGCAGAGAGGCCAGGTGAAAAATCTACTTGAGGTAATGATACCTAGGTTAAATATTTCCCCATGGTAGTAGGAATCCCTTCTGTTCACTTGGATATCTTCCTGCCAGTGAGCTCCAGACCTATCCTAGAGGTACTTTTTCTGATGTAAAACTGGATTTGAATACATGCACTTTTTTAATCCCCTGTCCTCTCCCACCTTAAGAACCTTATAACAGTGGTTATGATTTCTTCTAAACAGACTTTTCTGTCTTGCCTGATTATTTTCTCACAATTGTTTCTCTCAGCATCTTTCAGCTGAAAGACATTTTGTTCTTCCCTGTTGGAAGAGAAGACTTCAAGTCTGTGATTTTCCTTTCCTACATAGCACAAGTAATTGCTCATTTTCACACAGGCTCAGCTGATATTTGCTGCTGTGGGATTTTCCTTTTCCCCCCCTTGCTACTTTTCATGCTATTGTGCAGTTAAAATATTGTTTGTAGTTTCCCAGCTAAACTTTCCAGCCATTCTTTCATACCACTTTCACAGGAGTGCTCTTGAATTCCTGACTGACCGACCTTTTTTTGTATCTACTGTCATTTCTCCCTTTGTTAGCATATCAAAGGCAGAGTCCTTTTTAAATAACTTTTCTGACATATGGTAGGCTGGTATTCGAAGAGATTATAAAGGTTCTTAAAATGCAGTTTGATCTATAGGTCTGTGCTTGACAATACTTATGTTCTTTGGAATTTATTAACATTTTCATTTTGTATTTGACTGCCTTCATCCTTGGATACTCCAGTTGGCTATATTGTGCTGCATTCTCACAAATCAAAGAAAGCAAGCAAAATTAGGTTGCTGCCTGCCCACTGCAACAGGACAGGAGTTAAAGATGAGATGAGACCTGTTCTAGACTTAATAATGTAAGTAATGGCCTATTGGATTAGACTTTGATCCACCCTTTAGAGTGCTCTACCTCTGACAGCAGCACTAGGAGATTTATTCTAGGGATGGCAAGAGAGACTGGCCACTGTGTGGTCCATTTCCCTTGTACTCCACCAATATCCAATTAAAAAAAAAAAAAAAAGAAAAGAAGAAAAGCAGAAATTTTAACTTTTCAGACTGCTGTGAGTATAAAATTTTACATCACTGGAGTTATAAACAGCAAAACCCACCATTATTCCTGTAGCTCTACACCAAAGTGTCTTTTATGTGAAACTACAAAGTTAAAATAAGAAAAACATTGTAAGCAAAAGAAAATGCTTTTGAGTACGTAACATTTTTCTACATAATCTTCAATATTACTCAATGTTTCAAAACTTCCCTTTGTGCCATTCCATCTAATCATGAGCATCGTTGACCAGAAAATTATTATTTTTGGATTCAGTGACAGCACCATCAGCACCTGAACTTTGTCTTCTTCAATATGTAGCAAAAACAACTGGGGGGGCTTTGTGAGTCTTGGTAAATATATTCTATTCTCTCCCAGCATACATTAGCTGCTTCAGAAATCTATTATTTGTCTGTGTTTTTACCGACGGCACCTAGTGGCCTTATCCTGTTGTGGTGGGTTGACCCTCGCTGGACACCAGGTGCCCACAAAAGCTGCTCCATCACTCCCCTCCTCAGCTGGGCAGGGGAGAGAAATTATAATGAAAAGCTCATGAGTCAAGGTAAGGACAGGGAGAGATCATTCACCAATTACTGTCACGGGCAAAACAGACTTGACTTGGGGAAATTAGCTTAATTTATTACCAACCAAATCAGAGTAGGTTAATGAGAAATGAAACCAAATCTTAAAACATCTTCCCCCCATCTCTCCCTTCTTTCCAGGCTCAACTTTATTCCCAATTTTCTCTAACTCTTTCCCCCACAGTGGCTCAGGGGGATGGGGAGTGGGGATTGCAGTCAGTTCATCCGATGTTGTCTCTGCCACTCCTTCCTCCTCAGGGGGAGGACTCCTCACACTCTTCCCCTGCTCCAGCTTGGGGTCCCTCTCATGGGAGACGGTCCTCCATGAACTGCTCCAGCATGGGTCCCTTCCAGAGGGTGCAGTACCTCAGGAACAGGCTCATCCAGCATGGGTCCCACATGGGGTCACAAGTCCTGCCAGCAAACCTGCTCCAGCGTGGGCTCCTCTCTCCACAGTTCCACAGGTCCTGTCAGGAGCATGCTCCAGTGTGACTTCCCGCAGGGTCACAGTCTCCTTTGGACACCCACCTACCCTGGCATGGCATCTTCCATGGGTTGCAGGTGGATATCTGCTCCATCATTAACCTCCATGGGCTGCAGTGGGACAGCCTCCCTCGCCATGGTCTTCACCATGGGCTGCAGGGGAATCTCTGCTCCGGTGCCTGGAGCACCTCCTCCCCTCCTTCTTCACTGACTTTGGTGTCTGCAGATTTGTTTCTCTCACATATTCTCACTCCTCTCTCTAGCTGCAGTTGCGCAAAGGTTTTTCCCCCCTTCTTAAATATGTTATCACAGAGGCACTACCATCATCATTGAAGGGCTCAGCCTTGGCCAGTGGTAGGTCTGTCTTGGAGCTGGCTGGCATTGGCTCTATTGGACATGGGGGAAGCTTCTGGCACCTTCTCACGGAAGCCACCCCTGTAGCCCCCCTCCCTGCTACTAAACCTTACCATGCAAACCCAATACACCTGGTCAGTCTCTGCTGCGGTAGGTGATTTTGGCTTCACTCTGTACCTGCTGCTTTAAGTGAGACATCTGCACTGGCTTTCCGAGGTGCAAAATTTCTCTGCACACCTCCATGTGGCACTGAAACACTTTAAACTACACCTTTCAGACAACCTCTCTACAAATAACTAGCGAGACACCTGAGAAGCCATGGGGCAGAGAATTTGCTTCATAAAAGGTGGGTGATATAGATAAGCAGGAGTAGGAATTTTATTGGACATCAATCAGTTGGATGTGCTGTGGTTAAAAAAATGTATTTTAAGCATGTTCCATATTGGGATTTTGTATGGACAACTTGAACAAAACGTTTGTCTTTCTCAGACTTTCCAGTTTCAGGCCTCCTGCAGATTTCCTTGTCAGGAGAGTGGAAGCTGCCTGATGTTGACTCAATTTGTGAATTTCAAATATCTGGTGATTCAAAAGACAGGCTATTCAAATCCCCATACCAAAACTTCTAACACTTCCAATGATAATATCTGTAAGCTGAAGTGAGATAGCATATTTATATCATCCCAGAAAAATGTTTGATATCCTCTGTTACCCGTTGTCTTTGGAAGAAGCATTATTTGGCTAACATTAACCTTATCTTAGAAGAGCTCATTTTTCAAATATTTTATCTGATGAATTTCAAAGGCTGCCTCATAAATTAACTGATTATTTTGCTTGATCATATCACAGTTTGGTAGAATCTGTGTTTCATAAAGAAGTGATGTATGGATAACCAAAGGGATGCTCACTTAAAAAGTATAAATCCTCTCCCCAAGTTTCTAGCCAGAGGAAGAACAAATATCTCTGATCATCACCTACATGAAATGAAGAATTCGGCCTGTGGAGAAGAGAAAGGTGAGACAATCATAGCTCCATTTTGTATCAAAATATTTGATTTTTTAGCTTTAGTCTTCTGATGTTTTCATATTTCCCTAAAAAATTAAATTTTCTGCAATAAATTAATGGTTTTCTCACTAGTTCTAAATCCCAAATGAATACCCCTACATAACTAAATAATGTGGTGATCAATTCACTGTTTGTACATTCGTAGGTATCTAACTCTATGTAAACAAAACAAAATATTGTGGGAAGAGATTATAAGCAAGAGTGGTTGTTAATTTAGAAACCTACTGAAATATTTGTTAAGAACTTGTAAATCTGGTTTTGGGTTCCATCATCACATGTAACACATCCTGTTAATTAAAATGTATGTTTCTCATGGGTAACTTTGACCCACATATTTTGAGCTGCGACTTAGATAGCTGTGCCATTCATCCCACTGTTCGCAAGTGGAAATGAGATTTCCTTTTCTCTCCTGATCTCTGATCAGGGTATTATGCTGGGCCTCATTAGACCTTTTACAGAGAAATGGGATTTTTTAATGGGAAGACTGAGATCTAAAAAAAGCAAAGCATTTCCATGAAATTATTTCTTTTGGTAAATCTAATGGGAACAATTGTACTTCACAACTTGTGAGCTAGGCAGGTTTTCAGTTCTGACTAGGCTCACGTGACGTGTGTGTGTCTGCCTCTGCAGTTACACAGCTATGAGGACAACCTCTGAATCACTTTGTTTCTGAGGTCTGGGAAACCACTTTGCACAATAGTCCTAGGTGGAGAAGTCCAGACCATCCGACTTCCCCATCTGTTCAGCTCCCACAGCCTGAGACGAGGTACCCAAAGTATCAGCCCACAAAAGATTAAGTCTGAGGTCAGATTTTCAGGGTTAAGCTTCTGGATCTGTGACATCTCCATCTGACTTGTCTCAAGCACAGCCTTGGGAACGTGTCCCTGAGCCTCAGGAACCAACTGGGCCTTGAAGCCTTGAGGACTTCACCTGTGGAGCATTCACCATGTTCATACTGTCAGCATGCAATTTTCTGTAACAAAAAAGCAGACTCAAATTAATAGGTTTTGTTAGTGCCATTCCTTACTGCTCACTAGTGAGAAACAAGGATAAGATAAGCATCATGTTTTGCTTACCTAGATTTTAGGGAGTCTGGGCAAGGTTGTGTTTCAGGTGAAGACACTTAAATGTAGGTACCTACGTGTGAGCTAGGCAGCCACACTCACGTTACGGTCTGTGGAGTGCTAGGGCAGGATTCAATTACCAAAACTTAGGTGCCTTGTTCTGACTGAGATGTTCTTGGTATCCAAGACACCTGTAGAGCCCTGTCAGATACAATGCAGTACCTACAGCAGCTGTGTCTCCTTGGAGCAGTAGTTGGAGATCAGGAGGATTTCCCTTGAACATCTGAAATGGCACCAGTCACTTGAATTGTGTCTCTGGTGAGGACTGACTGCATGGCCTGGGGAGCAGCTCACCTCACGGTGGACAGTGACGGCTCAGGTTCATTGTGCAGACCTGTTCATCCAGTGTCAGTGTTAACACCACACCAGGCACCTATGTTTCGGCACCTCAGCTGAGTCCCCAGCAGCTCGTCAGCTGAATTATGCTCTGCTTAAGCTATAGAGGAAGATTAGATACCTAACTCACAGAGAAATACCTGCTCTGAGAATCCTAAATTTATGTGGTTTAGCCTCATTAGCAGCCCAGGATTTGAAACCCATTCCACACACTCATTCACTGTATTTCAGTGTTTCCTAATGGAAATATTGCAGGCTTTCAGTTCTGTGAGTTTCCTTCAGTTTTATCTTTCCCCCCTCAAGTCACAACTGAAACATTTCAGCTGGAAATCCTTGCTGACTTCATGTTATCTGTGTCCCTCTCTTGTTTTCCCAACTGCTCCTGACCTCTGTGGGGCCTCTCCCAGTGGGGCATACACCAGAGAGACTTCAGGAGACTGCTGAAAACAGAGGGATGAAGTCCTAGCCTTCCTGTTTGCTGTGCAAGTCCTTCCCCTACGCTGGGATACGATGTATACCATACCCAGTGCACTAAAACATGCCTTTAAAAGGTATATGTATGTGACCACCTGTCTGAATCTTTGTTGCTCTCCTCCCTGGCTGGCTACATTTCACATTTCTTATGGAAACTGATGTTGAGCAGTAGTGGCAACCTCTTCCTGTAATTATAAAAGAATATAATGACAAGGAAATGAGAAACAAGGAAGGTATCCCAAGGGCCACACGACGGTACATGCTCTATGAATTGGTTTTAAAGTGATTTGTAATGGGGAGGAGGGATAATTAAACTCGTGTCTCTCTATTTCTCTGCAACATAATCCCAGGGGCTAGTTTAAGTTAAAGCATGCCCCATTCATGGTGTCATGCAACAGAGGAATTTGCTCCATACTGGATTAGACCTCAGAAGAGAATGAGGCAAGGAAGTCCTCTAAAGCAGATGATAATCACATTAGATCCACAATGAAGAACCACCTGTTCTTCACCCTTGACCTTACATGATGGAGATCCATGGCCTCAAAGTTTTGGAGGCAGCTGGGTAAGAAAGAAGACCGAATAGCAGAGCACAGGGCAAGTAATAAATATGTGCTTTCCTGGTTGTACTAAAGTAACGTAATTGTTACCTAGTTATACCACATTTCTAGTGTTGTATCTGTCTTTTTGCAATGTGTAGGATGTTGAGAAATGCCATTTAACTTTAATGAATTCATCATTTTATTGTGCTCTGCAGCAAATCTTAACTGACTCTTCAAGGTTCATCTTCAGTTCCCTACAAATGATTATTTGGCTGGCTGTCTTCTAATCTCAATCCATACTGAATTTTAAAACAATAAAAATCATTCAAGTTGACAAGTCTTTTATATGGGAAATATTTCTATAATTAGGGTTAACTCAAAATACATATTGCCTGTCCTTACTAATTCTCATGCTTATTTAGAAGCATGACTCAGCATCATACTATAGGAGCTAACTACATTAATTTAAACAGCACTTCATCAACCTGTAGAAGAAAGTGACATAAGCTAATATAGCTGTGCGTACACTAGCTAAAACTAACAATCTCTGGAGATTTCTATTCTAGGGAAACTATTATGTACACTGAATAACCCTATATTTCCATAAGGCCTTTAGTGAAAACTTGCTGTTCGTTTGGAGGACAGGCTCTGTGAAGGCTATTGCCATTGAATTTAGCTTGTCACTGTATTGATTAAGGGGAGATTATTTTTGCCCTTGATGTTGGTCCAATTTTTTTGTATTATAAAACCCTTCAGTACAACAGAAAGTGTCTGTAGAAGAAAGTGATTTTCTTTTTTTTCTTGCATCATTTCTATTCGGTTTATAAAAGTTAATGGTCTGTATTTTTGTTACGCTTGAAAATAAAGTGAACACAATCAGAAATAAGCACATGTTTAAATGTCTATCTTAGCTGAGAAGAGAGATTGAGACGCTGACAACTGCTAACCTAAGGATAATAGGTTTGCCTAGTCTGCAATTTCCTTTGTGGGTTTAGTGCCTCACATAATCGTTACAGATAATATCAAATACTAATTAGCATCTGAGCAGATTTGGGGTTACTTTTCGTCTCACGTATATTGATATAGCTCTACTGACTATAATAATACATTCATTTATATCAGTTGAGTATCTGGCAGTTTCTCTTCTCTGTATTTGCTGTCACTGCCAACAACATATTTAGGAGTGGGAAAAGGTGAGGGAGGAACTGAGGCTAAAGCAGTAGGTAAAGATGAAAAAATACTTCAAAAGCATGATGGCAACCTGTCCCCTTAACCTCAGTCAAAGATCTGGCAGTTGCAGGAACCTGTTTAGCAGCGCTACAAGGAAAATACAGCTGTCTGTTCCTGGTGTGCAGGTGTTGCAGTAGGTATTCTATTGTCAGACAGCCAGTGTTTTGAATTAAAGTAATTATTTCTTGTAGAAAAAAAAAAGTATTATCCATGTTATTACAATAGCAATTACCCATCTGTAACAAGCTGGGCACTTGGAGAATACCATTATATCACTGAGTTTATGACTCTGTGGTCATTAGATTTTCCTTTTTTTTTCACTTGATATCAGGTGTCTTCCATGCTACCTAGTTAATTCCAGCTTTAGATGCTGTGTGCTTTGAGTGCTTCAGCTCTTGAGAGCACTAGATGAGACACCTGGCCTTTGAGCAGACTGTTTTAGAGCAGAAGTGAGAGAACGTTCTCTGTTACCCTGGTGGCAGTGAGCACTGAAATGACAGTGCCCAATCTGTCATAGCCCAGAGGACAGAGCATCAATGCACTAGGAAAGAGGAAGTTTTCACAGAAACCTAGCTGGTCTAAAACTGAATGAATGAGCGTTAGTCATGCATGAAGTGTGTTCTACCTGGCAACTTCAGAAACAACAGCTTGGAAATCTAGAAGGCAACAGCATGTAGCAAATGTGCCACTTATGTTCATTTGCAGGTAGAGGACTGGAATATAATTTATTTAGTCTCAAGCTTGCAGGCAGCCAACCTCTAGCCATTTAGTGCAGAAAGGCTCACTGGATATTTACTTTTTGTACTCCCACTCACTCTTGCAGCTCAGGGTGAAATTAACTGGAGGTGTGAGCAGCCATTGTCCCTAGAAGATCATATGCCTCTAGTATTTGTCATAGCCATAAAAAACCACACACTGAACCAGACTGCATGCAAATAGGGCACTTACTTTCTTCCCAAAATGCAATAGGAATAGGTTCTCAAGGAGCCCCCATACATGGTTTGGAGTCTAGAGGAGGCTGACAAAAAGGATTGTAGCAGGGGACTACATAGGAACGTGCCTGAGTCCCCAGCCTCTGTGGGAATCGCCAACACACAGAGAAATGGTCTCAGAAGCAAATTACTTCAGCGTGACAGCATGTGCTGCTTTGATACACGTTTTGCTTATCTGCTTGCCTTCCAGGAGTGTGCCAATGGTGAATGCCTCTTCTGATGTTCAGACCCTGAAACAATGGCAGTGTTCAGTGGCAGGTGGGGAACTATACACTAAGGGACATAGACTATTTTCTTTCTGCATTCTGGAATTCCTCTCAAATGTTTTTTCTAAGCCAAATCCTGGTCCCATTCTCTTTGCCATTGAATTTCTTGTGTTGGATAAGTTTATGCAACAATTACACGGATGTTAATTGAGAAGTAGTACAGATTTTGATTTTGCGTGTTAGGGTATGAAATAATTTTTTTTGTGTGGCTTCAGTTCTTAAATTTGATTGCTGCAGGAGACAGCTGATCATATATTTAACAAATGTAAAACAATAATAAATCATTGACAAAAAATATTGATTGACAAAACAGGTTCAGTGTATGCATCCACCCTGTAATGAGTGATAATTAAAAAAAAATTAGCTAAGGAAAGGAACTATGATTTGATCATCTAAGACTGGACAACAAGCTGACCTAGGGTTGAACAGAAGGGTAATAATTTCCGTAATTATGACATCACCTACCCACATCCCTCACATATTTTGTTAAATTAACCTTTGCCATCACAGACAGGTGGTTGTCTGGTCTCTTCAAGATTAAATGATCGTATCTAAACTCCTTACTAGGAATACCATCGTGGGCTGGCCCAGAGGAGTTAGATGACCTAGCAAACCTAAGGCACAGGGGTTCAACCAAGCACCTTGGCTTCTGCAGATTTGTTCAAAAATGCTTGTTCAAAAGCAAGCCTCATTTCCCTCCTGCCATGCCTCTCCTTTTAGATGTAGTACATTTGGTGTAAATGTAGTGAGCAATGAGACCTGTTGTCTTCTGAATCCAAGGTGACATCTCTGTCTTGTGGTAAGCTGCAGCATGGAGATGCCCTGCTTGGTGGCTGCTTCAGGATCTCTGCAAGGTGCATCAGTGACTTGCCCAGGATGAATCCTTCAGGTTGCAAACAGAGCTCATATATAAGAATAAACAAACAATGAGAATGAGAACCTGTGAATGATTTATGCAGTTTTCATATGAGAAAAATGTTTGTTTTCAGAACAAGAATGTGACTAGGTGTATTAGCATTCTCCAGAAAGCTGCAGAACATCCTGGATGATTCACCCCAGGAAGGTCAGATGGGAGACACTAATCCTGGCTTCCTAGGGGGAAAGATCAAGGACTGACATAAGGGATTTTGAAGGGAAAATTTGACCTCAGTTTATAATGTTTAACATTTTAATATAACAAATGTTGTGGTTTTGGATGGGGAATTTAGATTTGAAAATAAGGAAATATTTACTTCAATGTACATAATGGAAATACAGCTCTTTCAGCTGGTGGCTCTGGACTGCTGAGTAGCAGTGGGATTATTGTGCTGTACTGAAATATGTCCCACCTCAAAACATGCCTAAATCTGGAGCAGTGTTCAAAGGGCAGTGGTTTGCTTACCTGCTGCTTTCTGCCCTGCTTACACTTCTCTTTTTACTAATTTAAAGATGTATGACTTTGCTGTGAGGAAGGGCTAGAAAATGAAATTGGTGACTCCACCTGATGCACTCAGCTCCTCAATGTATCATCTTCCCTAGGACTTTCTCATTAACTTTTCAAAGTCTCTGCATTTGGTGGAATCACTGTAGGAGGTTCATAAATGATAGATGAAGTAAATAGCTCCATCCCATGACTGCATGGAGAATGAGAGAGAGAAAAAAGTCGGAGTGTGTTTGACAATCACTTGTACGTTAAATGGTGAGTAGTAACAAGTATAACCTTTTTGATAAAACCAAGGAAATCCACAGGCTTTTACTTATTTCCTAAATCATTAGCTCTTCTGAGAAGAAGACACTTCCAGCATTTTGGAGTCCAGTCTTGAGCATACAGGCAGCCAAACTCTAGCCATTCAGTGCAGAAAGGCTCACTGGACATTTTCTCTTTGTGCACCCATCCACTCTTGCACCTGAATGAAAGTAACTGGAGGTGTGAGTAGCCACTGTGCCTAGAAGACCACATGCTTCTTGTCCTTGTCACAGCCATAAAAAGTAGTGAAGGACTCAATGAAAAGTAATGCAATGATAGTGAAAGCCAAGAGGCACTCTACACATCATGGAATAATTTATTTCTGTCTACCTTTATTTTACTAGGCTATTAATGCTATAGCTGAAAGGTGACCATCAAAATACCATGAACTTTTTCAATGATGTATAAAGTGTCAGAAAAGAGAAAGTTAATTAGTATTATGAAGATTTGCGAAGTCCATTCTCTTTTCTTTTAATATATCCAAAGCTTTAGAAGATAACTTACTGGCCTTGTGTTACACTGATTTGTACTATCTAGATATGTTCATCAGGTCATGGATGGTCATTGTTTCCTTGTGGTGTAGTTATTTACACAGCTTTCACCATATCTGTGTTCCCTATTGAGAGCAAGGCTCCATCTGTGAGAAACAGATACATAACACAATAAAGGATAGATATTTTTGATACTTGTAAGTTGCAGTTCATTTTATTGCTCCCAGTCTTGACCTCCATCTTGGCTGTGTACTTTGTCTCAACAGCATAATTACAGCTTTATTTCTAGAAGTATTGTTCCAAAGTGATTTTTTTCCCCCATTTGACTTAATTACTTAAAAAGCAATTTGGGATTTCAGGTTGTCCTGTCTTTGCCAGGTACTCTCATAACACCCACAGATTCTTCTGCAAAAAACAATTGTCCTAAAAGTACATCCTGCATCATTCTGGCTATGTCTAAATCTCTGTTTGTATTCTTAGTATTGGAAAATTGTAAATGTTTAGTAATAACAAATATTTGCTTCATTAAAAAGGAGACTGCACATCTTTATAGCTGAATGGCACATTAGTAATGATCCTCGTAATGATTCCTAATAGTTCTATGTGACATAGAAAATTCTATTGGTATAAAAGTACATTTTGTAATTTTACCTCTGCAATACTTACACATTGGCAAAAGTGCTAGTAATTGTATAGCTTATTTAATTGAGGCAAATAAACTCTGTTACACAGAATGAACAACAGTCTGTGCGGTTGTTTTTAATACAAGGGTATCCATATGCTAGAAGAAACCCTTTTTATTTCCTGACATGTAGTATGACAGTTTTTATATTGCTCCAGATATGTTTGATCTGTTATAAGACAAGAAGTTGGAAAAAAATAATGAATGCTAAGGAAAAAAATCTACGCCAAGAAAGGTTGACTTTCCTTTACAAAATAATGTGAGCTAGCACCATCTTAGGTAACCCTTGTTAGCTTATGTGGCAATAGTGCACACTTTTTGATGTGACATTAGTGGATCAAACCCTGGTCCGAGGCCTGTTGTGTGATTTTTACACAAGTTTTTTTTTGTTAAACTCTCAACAGTCTCAGTGTATGTTTCAGGCTCTGAACAGCCACTACAGAATTGTCCAGAAGCTTGATCGTTGCTCCGCTTCTGATCCCTTTATACTTCTTGGACAGAAACCAACAGAACCACTTGCACCTTGATGCTTTGCTCCTCCAAGACTTCCAGATATGCCCCCACTGTTGTTTAAGATCAGCCTTATGTACTTTCTTATTCTGCCAAAATCATAATGTACTTCATATCCTCCACCAAGGTCATCCACATTGTTCTTTGGGAGACCCCTTCTGGGAATCAGTAAGCAGACTGCTATGGGTCTTCTAGGTTTCTCTCCAGTTATGGGTAGAAGGATCACAGAGTGGTCTGAAAGATATAAACAGGGAATTATAGAGTTGTCAGTAGAGGATTTCTGGGCAAATCATATTTTTCTGGGCAAACTGCAAGCATTGAGGTATAAACCGTGAAATTAGCAGGTTTAAGTTCATATCCAAGGACTTGGTACAACTTTCTGCTTGCTTCCTTTTCTGGGAGTGTCTAATGTAAATGTCCAGTTCTCTGGAACACTTTTAGAGTCAATTCTTAAACTACTTGTCCAACATGGAGCAATAACTGATTTGAAAATCAGGAGATAGCATTTCCATTTTCCTTCAGTATGACCACAGGGGTCATAGGAACTGTGTTGCCACTGTCCACTCAGGCAGAATAGTCACAGCTCTGGCCTGTGTATCATGGCAATATCCCAGAAAGTCTTGCAGCTTTGGCCAGACTTCTGTGGATTCGGTCTGTAGCATCTTGTTCTGTAACAAGCTATTTTCTAGGAAACTGGAAAACTGTATGAACACCAACATATAGAAAGCTGTCAGACTGACCATCCAAATTCAAGGAAAACAGATGTTGGTAGTCTCTTAAAGAGATATTTTCTCACTGCTTTTCTCACTACTCTTTTCCTCACTACTTTCAAGGCTGCACTACTTATGTGTAAGGCTTAAATATTCTGTGATTACTGCATGCTTATCTGAAAGACTAATTGTGAGCCTCGATAAAAATGCCACCTTGAATCATATTATATGGTGCCATCCTACAGGTACAGCACACTCCAGTGTGACACAGAACAGCTCAATGCACTCCTGTACTAGCTAAATAAGGAAAGAGCAATAACCCATAATTTCATACAATGTGCCATTGGTGGGAAATTTCTGCAGAAAAAATATTTTTATTACCCTCTTCTTTTTCAAGAAATAAGTTCTTTCATTCTGTGTCTTTTCTCATCCTTTTGTTTTAAGGGACATACCCCACCCAGTGATTTTTTTTTCCAAGAGATAGAAGAATGGATTAGAATAAACTGAATGCAGAAAGATTATCCTCTCATCTATCAAGCCAAGAGTCCAGGTATAAGAAAAGCAAAAGCCCCAAACTAGGGCAGTGTGGCTGGGTTGGCTGCTGATGCAAGAAAAGAAATGGGACTCCTGAGTATCAAAACACCAGTGCTTGAGATGGGTTCCTATGATTGTTCTACTACCATGCCAGGGATCTTCTTGCTCATATACACCACTGCTTTTGCAATATCTGATCACCTGCTCAGTTGCTTCAGCCATGAAGACCTCTCTAGAGGAGAAAAATAATTTAATCTTTGAGAGGCCTTGTGTCTGATGTCATACTATTTTGGTGGAAAAGTAAAGAGAATGAAAAGATACAGCAAAATCTAATAGAGTAATAGAATCAGAAATAAAAAGGGAGAGAAGGTTCAGAGTTAGAATAGAAGAGAGGGATACTGAGATCAGGAAAATGGAATAAAATCAGGTTTTAGAGCCGAAATCATGGAAGGGGAGGGACAGTATCTCTTTGGGTGAGGACCCTTTTCTAGAAGAGAAACGTGTCTCTGCTGTGAGGTCTTAGTGTACTTTCCTAGGCTCCTCCTTGTCTTTGGGTTATTAATTTTCATGTTTCAGGAATCCATGCTTCAGTCAGCTGCATTCAGGTGTATTGTTCATCATGTCTTGGTCACCTGAGCAGGAAGGTTCCTGCTGAAGCAGGATATCTAGTGGAAATTAGAAAAACCTCAATGTTTAGCCATGACCTTGAGAGAGACGAATGAAGATTTTCAGATGGTCATGGGCAGTCAGTCATCATTTTTTTTTAATCAAGAAATGAGAAAATAGTGTGATATATTTGATAAAATACTCAAAGAAGATGAGTAGAATCTTTTGGGCAGCTTTTGAAATAACTTGTTGGCCTTTCCTTGAACAGAGTTTCTTACTTAAGAAACCCATGGACTGTTAATTTTAACTTTCAGTGCATTTATATGTGTTAGGTTTAAAAAAAAAGTTAAAAATGCCTTGGGTGAAACTTCAGTTCACGTGACATCTGAAACTATGAAAGAAAGTCAGAAGTACCATCAAGACATTACCTTTGTGAAGTGTTTACATTGGTATCTTCCTCTGCTGCTTGGGAATCACCCTCAGTAGTTCACAGCACAAAATCTTTCTTTGCTGACCAGTTGTGAAAAGTAGGGAGTTTTCATAAGCGATGACATAACAAGATATCCTTACAAAATAAGACCTCTGAATTATTCCATCTGCCCATAAGATATAAGAATTCATAAAGCATTTCAGCAAAACAATATAAAATAATTTTAGTGTTCTTTTTTCTTCCTTCTGCTGTGCTGCTTTAATTCTGTGAACAGAGACTGAAGAGCTTAATATGTTTGGACCATCAGTAATCAGTATGACAGTGAAACACAGATGCTCATCAGCAGACTTTGCATAAGATGACAAAATCTATCATTTCCCTTAAATTCATTACAGTTTTGCTTATCATACCAGAAGGCTGTCACTTCATTCTTTCACAGAATCTAAGGAAGATCCTTTGCTCTGCTTTAAGCAGTAGGTTCAGAGCTCACTTGAAGTGTCTGTACACAAGTAACCCCCTCAAATGTTTACCTAGAACTAGGAGGAAAATCAATAAGACTCTTCTGAGAACAAGTTAAGCTTGTTTTCCTCCTTTAAATAAAAATTCTTAATTCTAGGGTTTCTTGTACATATTGTTTGATGTCAGTGAACAGCAACATTTCCTTATAATACATTAGTAGTAATGTGAGTTTTTCCTGCCAATCTGTACTATTCTCTAGCACAAACACCCTCAAACACATACTATAAAACAACAGGATTGCTAAAACTCTTCTAATCCCTGACATAATATGGATGAACTTGATTAATCTATGTTTAATTGAGATTGGAAATGAAATAAAAAAACAATGAAAAACATACTGTTCATCTGGTAACTTATATAAACCAGCATTATTTTAGCTATCACATATTAGCTGATTTTTTGTTGAGTCATAGAAAAGTGTATATTTGTACTTACCCACAGATATATATGATGTATGCATCACTGATCCAGGAGGTGAACCGAAGCAGAAGTTCACTAAGATATGTGGAGCTTAGCAGAAGGAAAGGAGCTCATCAGATCCTCCATATCATCAGTTACCATCATGCAAATTTTATATTAGCTGTATGCATATATTAGATGTCATAAAATGCACATGTACACATGTTCAACTTGGAAGCCTGGTATAGTACAGAATACAAAACCATAAATCTCTAAATGATTCACAGATTCACAGATTCAATTGCAGCATCCTATTTCTGGCAGCAGTAGCTTGGTCTTAAAAAAGCCTTGGGGCCTTAATGTGAGAGAAGCTGGCATTTTATATTTTAAGCATAGATCTAAAATACTCTATACTTTTGCTTTATGACAACTTACACTGGGAAGTGAGAGATGGCACCAGAGGATGTCTCTGTTGAAAGGTTGCTCAGGTGGAAAGCATGGTCTCCTGTGGGTCTCTGCAAGAATGGCAGAGACCTCAACTGGTTAAGATGAATCAAGACAGTAAGAAGAGAACTGAACTAGCACTGCAAAATTTGGGTCTGGTCTTAGATTTCAAGCATTGCTAGACTCTGAGCAAGTCTGTTTTGCACACCTACAGTGGTAACAAAAGCAGACCCAGCTGCCACCATGCAAGTGACACAGTGTAGGAGCCTGGACATTTCCAAGAACTACAGAGTGCTTATATACTGGAGTATATAAGTCCTCCTCATCATGTTTGGACAAAGGCGTCCATAATATGGCCAAAACGTCAATTCCTCCCCAACATGTGACAAGTGTAGATTTAGGCAGATGACTGGGGATGCACTTTGGTGATTGAGTCATTCAAAATATGAGATCAGGGTGAGGACAGAAATCTTCCTCAGCTGATGCACAGATATATCTGTGAACAGATACAGATTGTGAACAGTGAAATTTGTGACTACTTACATTCTCCAGAGTCTCAAGTGTAATTTCATGGAAATTTATCCACCTGGACTGTAGTAAAGCCTTTTATATTCTCTCCCACAGCATCCTCCTAGAGAAGCTGGAGGCTCATAGCTTAGACAGGTGTACTCTTCACTGGGTAAAAAATTGGCTTGATGGCCAAGCCCAGAGAGTTGTAGTGAATGGAGCTAAATCCAGTTGGTGGATGGTCACAAGTGGAGTTCCCCAGGGCTCAGTTTTGGGACCAGTCTTGTTTAATATCTTTATCAATGAACTGGATGAGGGGATCGAGTGCACCCTCAGTAAGTTTGCAGGCATCGACAAATTGGGTGGGAGTGTTGATCTGCTTGAGGGTAGGAAGGCTCTACAGAGTGATCTGGACAGGTTGGATCGATGGGCTGAGGTTAATTGTATGACGTTTAACAAGGCCAAGTGTTGGGTCCTGCACTTGGGTCACAACAACCCCATGCAATGCTACAGGCTTGGGGAAGAGTGGCTGGAAAGCTGCCTGGCGGAGAAGGACCTGGGGGTGTTGGTTGACAGCCGGCTGAATATGAGCCAGCAGTGTGCCCAGGTGGCCGAGAAGGCCAACGGCATCCTGACTTGTATCAGGAATAGTGTGGCCAGCAGGAGTAGGGAAGCGATCGTGCCCCTGTACTGGGCACTGGTGAGGCTGCACCTCGAACACTGTGTTCAGTTTTGGGCCCCTCACTACAAGAAGGACACTGAGGTGCTGGAGCGTGTCCAGAGAAGGGCAACAAAGCTGGTGAAGGGTCTAGAGAACAAGTCCTATGAGGAGAGGTTGAGGGAACTGGGATTGTTTAGCCTGAAGAGGAGGCTGACGGGAGACCTTATCGCTCTCTACAACTACCTGAAAGGAAGTTGTAGTGAGGTGGGTGTTGGCCTCTTCTCCCAAGTCCCTAGTGATAGGACAAGAGGAAATGGCCTCAAGCTGTGCCAGGGGAGGTTTAGGTTGGATATTAGGAAAAATTTCTTTACTGAAAGAGTGGTCAGGCATCGGAACAGGCTGCCCAGAGAGGTGGTGGAGTCACCGTCCCTGGAGGTGTTAAAAAATACGTGTAGATGCAGCATTTCAGGACATGGTTTAGGAGGCATGGTGGTGTTGGGTTGACAGTTGGACTTGATGATCCTAGAGGTCTTTTCCAACCTTAATGATTCTATGATTCTATGATTACATGCACTCTGTTGCACACCTATTTCTTGAACCTTATTGTAGAAATCATCACCATGTTTACATCTCTTTGCATTAGCAGCCTGGAAATTATCCTGCTTACCTATTTTAAAACAAAGAACTTCAGGTTATTTTCTTAAAAATGTCACAACTCTGAGATATTTGGAAAACCAAGAGAGGTAATATAATCCCTTGGTTTATTGTGTGGAATTGGGCAGCTACAATGTAGAACAAATGGCACAGGACTGTCAAACAACTGTTTTAAGAACTACAATAGGAAAGAGCAATTTTGCATACAATGAATGCCCTGCATTTCCTCTGTCACATCTCCAGCAGTTTATGTCCTTATTTGGAGAGATATAGCCAGCTCATGTAGTATAATATATGCTCTGAGCACATTGCAGTGAATTATTGGGTCCTAATGGGAGCTACCTGAGAAATTTTAATCTTCAGGCACTAACTGTAATGGCTTGGCAGCTTATGCTTTGAAGATATCCATAGCTAACTGCCATATCCAACCACTGTTTCTGTTCTTCCAAGACAGGCATAATGAGTCTCCTGTACAGTATATGAAGTTCCTCTCCACCTTGGCATCAGTGCCATCTATTACAGTTATACTCAGTTTATAAGTAGCTTTGTAGGTTGCTTAAATGGCTTTTTTATATACACCAATGTCACAATTTAAAGGTAAAAACTCTAGCTATTTAGCTCTCCAAGTAATATTTTCAGATCAGAAAATGGGGTTTAACGGGTCCATGCAGTAGAAAGTCTGTATAGAAAGAACAGCATCTCCCATAAAACACAGACTTTATGGCAAACAGCCCTGATTTCATGCATCCTCCACCATGGGAATTTATGTGGATGTGAGAGCTGTCCTTCCCTTAGATTGTGTCTTCATGCTCATTTAAGCACAGCAGCTCATATTAACTAAAGAGGGTTAAAATGAGCCATCTTTCTTTTGAAGGGCAATTTGCTTTCATAGACTGCTTGGTTATCTCCATGCTGTGTTTTTCTCAGCTGGGCCAGGCTCAGCCTTTAAAGCCTTTTCCCATGCAAGCAGAGCAGTGCAGGTGACCCTCTTAGCACATTCCTTTTGCTGGCTGCAGCCCAGGAGATTTCCCCAGCTCCCTCTGCCACAGGGCAAGCTCAGTCCCAGGACTTTTGCTCCCCTTAGGCCTGCCTGTACCTTCACATTTTCTAAAACCATCCATTCCCCAGTGAAGGTTGTGGGACTTCATAGCAGGTCTTTATTTCCCTTTATTCCCTGGGGTCTGAAATAGATCAGGAGGAGTACAGAGTTGACCAACCTGGTTTGAGAAATGCCCTTTGCAGTGTTGTTTGGGCCATAGATTTCTTGTGCATTGATGATTCATGGAAGAAGACCATGCTGTATCATCGTATTAGGTCTATCTATGACTGTCATGCTCTGGCATGTCCTTTGCTCAGGGTTTGTAGCAGATGCTTTAATGGTTTGTCAGAGAGTAAAGACCATGATCTGAATAACATAATTCTCTGTAGTAATTCCATCTTATCAAAGAAAGAGTCTTTGAAGGCTCTCTTTTTTGGCCTGTCATTTTCTTTCTGTGGTTACCGTTTTATCTATACTTGTTACTATGGATATTTTTGGACTCACATCAAGGATAATCCCACGAATTTTTTTGGCAAAACCTTTTGAAATGTTCCATTGCTGCTTCTTTCATTCATTTCTAGCAGCTAACATTGATGAAAAACAGATACTGTACCGAACGTTTATGTGACATGCAGACTGACTATTTAAAACCAGCTAATAGCAAACTAGCACTGAAAGTCAACCAACCTGATGATGAGGAAAGTATCTATGCATGGGGAGAAAGAAGAAAAATGCAAAAATTAAAAGCAAGACATGAATCTGGTACTATGTGCAAACATATGTAAGAACTTAATTGAATTATCGTTTGAGCTGAGCAAATAATATGAAGCAAATAACCTATTTAAATTTAACCTTTTTCATTTCCTAAATTGGTCACAAGGTGCTTAAAAATATACTTGTAATTGTATATTATTCACAAAATATTTTGGCAAATAAATCTAGACAACTTTTGTAAAGCACTGGAGGTAAACCTACATGTATTTGAAATGTCAGCCCTCTTTTGACTTCAGTCACAGTAGGCATTTAATAGGCATCTCCTTAAAAATAGCTGAAAATAAAGATCTGTTGTGATTTCCATCTTGCTTTCCTCTTCTGCTCCTTAAGCAGGAGTAGTACCTCTATCGTGATGAATTGGCTTAGTTGTAGTGATTCCAGTTTTGAGTTTGAAAGATTTCCAGATGTCCAAAATACAGCAATATGTATCTTACGTGGCTGATCTACTTTGAACTCTAAAGTGTAGCTCGAGCTGCCACGTAGGCATCTCCTAAGCTCAATAGGGAGAGGTAAGCACCTAGCAAGTGTGACTCTAGTGATCCTGAGGAAAGTGGGATGAGCCCACAGCAAGGGCTCTTCTGTATATAGGGAACACAGGGAGAGGTAGACATCCTCATTTTATGCAGTCCCACCTAGATGGGAGGATTCTTGCATACTGTATGTAATGAGTTGATCTTGTGTCATTTCCATAACACAGAGAGTTTTCATTGACAGATCTGTTAACGCAATATGTCACATGAGTACTGGAGTGTATCTATCACACATACAGGAGGCAAGAGTGCGCCTTGGCTTCTGGTCTGGAAAACTCTAAGCACTGGGTTATGAAGATAAAGGGAAGCAGTCACAAATATTGGGGCAGTTCGTTGGCCACTGTGCATTTCAATCTTTGCACAGTGGCGTGGGTGTTCTGTAATGTATCACTGAAGTTCTGGAGCCCATTGGTCTTTCTGACCAAGCTTATGAGAGGTCAGTAGCACACAATCAGAGAGCATAAGGTCAAGCCAGCATTTGACTCAATATTAAGGTTTCTCCATAAGTACTGAGTACTTACATGTTAGACCTGAAAACCGTTCAGTGAGAGAGTTACATAGTGAAATAATTCTTGGATTTGTGAAGGCCAAAGAAATTCTAAGGAAAAGTTAAAATGCTTTCCTAACAGGAGCTGACAGACAGGACTGTGATATGATTTTTGTGCAATGCTTTTAGTTTTCCAAGCTGTCAAGGAGACTTTCTCAGTCTGAACATGTCTGATCATGCTGGTCATGTCTCTATCCACTATGAGTTTCTCAAGCCAATTTCCTGAGAAATTCTTGAGAAATCTTTAGAAAAAAAATGAAGTTACTTACTAACCCCATGTATTCTAACCTAAAGGTCACAAAACCTTTCAAATGTATTACCAATAATGGAAATTAAGTGGCTAAACCTCTCTGCTGTGTTTTGGAAATATACCTGTAGCAGTAGTCTAACTCTTCCTCTGCTTCCAACTGCAGATGAGTGACCTTAGAAAGAAAGGATCAGAACATTTTTAATCCAAGTATTTATTGAATTAGCAACAGCGGAAAATACTATATGGTTCTCAGTGTTTCTTTTGCAAGGTGCGATGACCGTTATGGTCCAATTGTGCAGAGAAAAAGGATTTGTGTTGCATGGGCAATAGGAATTTTACAACATGATTAAAGTGTTTATGTATTTTTACAGTTCTAGAATGATTTTAAGGTTTGCTTATACTTGCTCAAAACTAGCCCATAATCTGCTGTTTCAAATGTCCCTGATGAAGGAATGAGCAGATCACATCTAGCAGATTAAGAACTGACCAAATGTTTACTCAGTAGCTAAACACATCTTTGTGCACTTTTTGAAACTCTTTGTGCAGTTATTCATTATTTTTTTGTCATTATCTGACCCTGTTTGTCTTAGGACTTGACTGGGAACAGATATGGAAAAGAAAATATTATTTTTGCTAAAATTACAGCCTACCATGAGTAAAAAATCTCACCAGGAGATTTCGTCTTAGTTTTATTGACATCAGTAATTATGGCTGCTCATCTGAGGTTTTATTTGAGCTTGCAGACCTCTCTAGCTTTATCCATCATGTGTCTAACCTTTTCTTGGTGTTCTCTGCACCCTCTGGAATTAACATACCCTTTTCTCCAGGTGTCACAAATCTGACATTGCTGTTCAGACTTTGCACGTGCCCTCTTTTTTACCTTTATCATTCACAGGCAGCCCTTGTGCTCATTTGCTTCCTTCTGCTCTCCCATTTGGGCACCCTCACTGGCCTTCAGCTTCTGAGAATCTCCTGTGGAAAGCTAGTGGGGGCTGGCAACACTGAGATGAAAGACAAAATTATTTTCAATTTATAAGCTCTGATCATAGCCCATAATAATATTCATTATTATACTTCACACTGACCCATATAATTTCCAATAAAAGTCATATAAGAACTGCTTATCTAACACATTATTTAAGAAAAATAAAATGAGGGATTGTAGCATTTGAAAAATACAGTCACAGAACAGAACTAAGAGGGAGACACTCGTGGAGGGAAATCTCATTGCTAAGGATTAAACTTATAATATGTCAGCAGTAGATACCAGTAGTGTAGTTACAGATTATATTAATAAAAGCATTAAGTATTTTAAGTCACACAGACCTTTCAAGAAATTACTAGCAAACTAAAAAGTAGACCAAGGATTATATCATTTAATTGTCAGGGTTTTTTTTCACAGCCAGTTTCTCAAGTGTCTCAGGGAGAGAGAGGGAAATATAATATAGTCCTGAAAACTCTCCTGTGTACTTCAGGTATTAGTTGCATGCTATGGATAAGAGAGAAAAAAATCCAGTCTTGTGTGAGCAGGAAACTTGTCCCAGTTGACAACAACCAACTTAAACAATATGTAGTGTTAACTTTCATCTTTATATGTTTAAGTTCTTCAAATATGGATATCTATCCCTGGATCTGGATGTCTTTATTTGGAACCTAAATTAACAGGATCAACATTTAAGCAGAAGAGACTATCTGAATCTCCACTTTCAATCCTGTAGGTGCTCCAGCCCTCTGGAGAAAGCAAACTCACTTGAAAATGGCGTGCTCTCTCAAGAAGACTGGAATCTTTTCAGAGAAATCCTGGCATAAGCAAGTAGCAAATATTTCTAGTGTTTTCACCTTCTTTGATGAAGGTAGGACTTTTCAGTTCATAAAAATGTGGACAGCTGACCAGTAAGGATTTCCTCAGCAACTTACACCTTCTAAGTACGAGGAACAGGGGAAAAAAAGACTCTCTGTTTTGGGAAATCTGCAGTATTTCACCCATGAAGACATGCAACAATTGATTAAAGATATTTTCTGCCTGTACATCTTTCCTTTTCTGATTTACATGCAGAATTCTATGTCAGGGTATAAGTTTCTATTAGATGCAATTGCACATCCTTAAGAAGACACACAACCCCTTCCCCAACATGCACACATATAACTATTTATATTAAATTCTGCAGGGTTTCTCACTGGGGCTGACAGAAAACAGTTAGCCCATAAATTACTTGCAAAAAAGATGAAAGCAAATTATAATTCAACCATTTTTGTATAGAACATATTGCTTTATACAGAAATAGTCAGTTTATAGCTGTCTGAGACTAATTGGTTCATTCCATTCACAATGATTTATTTATTAATGTTGCTGATTTGCACACATACACAGCTTGGAGTACACAGAACAATTTTATATATAAAATTGATAAATACATTTAATTTATTCATTTGCAAATGACAAATTTTTTTGGTCTAAAAAGTTTATAGGTTCATAAGAAAGAAATATTGATTTTTGTGTGTAATATAAGTTTTAGATGTGCACTTAAGTAGAGGCAGCAGAACTGCTTACACTGCTTAGTGAAAGTCTATCAAGCTTTTCAACCTTAACTTTATTTTGAGGGGTTTATAGCTATATCATAAAAAATGAGTTTGGGCTGAGTCTTCTTTTAAGACAGTCATGTATCTACTTCTTGACATCTCAGTTAAGAGCACTTTTAAGCACATTCACAAAACAGATTGGTCACTGTTAAACAGTACAGGTTTAGTATAAATACCCATTACTGTAACTGTAGATTTATTTCTGCCTATAATTTTGCAATCGGTTGTTTGGCTTCTTCTGTGTTTTCTGTTAAAGAAAATAAGGTTTTTACTGAACAATAATAAAAAGTTTTTTTAAAAGTGCTGCACGCTTTATAGGCAAGTAAGGTGTTGACTTAAATCTCAGACTGATGGTCCTGAAGACAGTGAGAATACTTCCATGACCTGAAATGTTAATGAGTTAATTCCGCTCAGCCCTGGGGCAGAGAAACATTCAAGGCATCACAACAGTGTGTCCCAATCTCAGCAAGGGAGCAGTGCAGTTCACTGACTTGCAGATTCCTGTTATTCCCACACACATTGTTATCATTGTGCCTAGTGTCTAGAAAAAACAAGGTAATGAGCTGCATTCCCAGTGATTCTTTATATTTCTGTAGAAAGTTTATATTAAGAAGCTGTCCTTGTTTCAGCTGGCATAGAGTTAATTTTCTTTCTAGTATCTGGTATAGTGTTGTGTTTTGAATTTGTGCTGAAAACAATGATGATAACACAGGGATGTTTTAGTTACTGCTGAGCAGTCCTTACACAGAGTCAAGGCCTTTTCTGCCTCTCACCCCACCCCACCGGTGAGTAGGCTGGGGGTGCACAAGAAGTCGGGAGGGGACACAGCTGGGACAGCTGACCCAACTGACCAAAGGGACATTCCATACCATATGACATCATGCTCAGTGTATAAACTAGGGGAAATGTTCGCTAGGGGTCTGCTGCTCAGGAACTGACTGAGCATCGGTCAGCAGGTGGTGGGCAATTGCATTGTATATCACTTATTTTGTATATTCTTTTATCATTATTATTATTATTTTCCCTTTCTTTTCTGTCCTATTAAATTGTCTTTATCTTAACCCATGAGTTTCACCTTTTGTTTTCAATTCTCTCCCCCATCCCACTGTGGGGGGAGTGAGCGAATGGCTGTGTGGTGTTTAGCTGCCTGCTGGGTTAACCCACAGATGCTTACTTTGCATAATAAGGTTATGCACTGAAGTGAAAGACTTCCCACCAGAGTGTAGCAAAGGTTTTGCTGGCCTTGCATGGGGACATAAGTACTCAAATGTCATCTGTGAAGAAAATTGGCCTAATATGTTTCCAGCCTCCCTTCCTGTGTTGTTCTCTCTCTTTTCCTGTCCTGGCTCAGTCTTATTCCCTTCTTCAGCTCTGCTGATGTGATTAATTGTGGGACTAAACAGTGAAGCAGAACACAGTAGGGAGGAAAAAAAGAAGAGAGAAAGAAAAGAAGAGAAAGAGAAGAGAAAGAGAAGAGAAAGAGAAGAGACAGAGACAGAGAAAGGGAAGAGAAGAGAAGAGAAGAGAAGAGAAGAGAAGAGAAGAGAAGAGAAGAGAAGAGAAGAGAAGAGAAGAGAAGAGAAGAGAAGAGAAGAGAAGAGAAGAGAAGAGAAGAGAAGAGAAGAGAAGAGAAGAGAAGAGAAGAGCAAAAACCACTGCAATGTGGGGGTTGAAAACTGTGCCTGGTGGTTGAGGAGGAGATGGAACATCCTTAAATCAGCCTTGTGTGCCTGGATCCTGAGTGCTTTGGTTGTAGCCAGATAAACTATTAGATTATTTCTGGATGCAGGAGTTGAATGCACAATTAGCAAGTTTGCTGATGATACCAAACTCGGAGGTGCTGTTGACTCTCTTGAAGGACAGGAGACCTAGAAAGATCTAGATAGATTGGAGCATTGGGCTATGATTAATGGGATGAAATTTAACAAGTCCAAATGCCAGATTCTGCTCCTAGAATGGAGTAATGCCGGGCACAAGTATAAATCGGGAGAGGAGTGGCTGGAGAGCAGCCCCGCAGAAAGGGATCGGGGGGTGCTGGTCGGCAGCAGGCTCAATGTGAGTCAGCAGTGTGCCCTGGCAGCCAAGAGGGCAAACCACATCCTGGGGTGCATCAAACACATATAACCATCTGGTCAAAAGACGGGATTATCCCACTGTATTCAGCGTCGGTGTGGCCTCACCTTGAATACTGTTTGCAGTTCTGGGCTCCACAATTTAAGAAGGATGTGAAGGTCCTTGAATGTGTCCAGAGGAGGGCAACAAAGCTGGTGAAAGGGCTGGAAGGAACATCCTATGAGGAGCAGCTGAGGACTTTGGGCTTGTCTAGTTTGGAGAAAAGGAGGCTGAGGGGTGACCTCATTGCTCTCTACAGCTTCCTGAGGAGGGGAAGTGGAGAGGGAGGTGCTCATCCCTTCTCCCTGGTATCCAGTGATAGGACACGTGGGAATGGTTCAAAGCTGTGCCAGGGGAGGTTTAGAATGGACATTAGGAAGCATTTCTTTACCGAGAAGGTGGTCAGTGTTCAAGAGGCATTTGGACAATGCCCCTAATAACATGCTTTAACTTGGTCAGCCCTGAATTGGTTAGGCAGTTGGACTAGGTGGTCGTTGTAGGTCCCTTCCAAATGGAATAGCCTAGTCAGGTCCATTTTGCAATCATATTCATGTTGTATTCTGCCTGGCTGGGTGACAACATTGCCTAGCCTGTACCCAAGGGCTGGATGCATTGTAGCTGCAATGGAAGAAACCCTGAGAGCTCACCTCAGACCTACAGGAAGCCTTCAGTGGGCTGGGGAAGGGAGGTTTCCCTTCCTGGCAGACACTGGGGGAAAGAGGATCTCTAAGAACAACCCTGTCCCCCAGTTGAGATCCTGTGGAGTGGAGGCAATGTCTGGGTCCTCCTAAGGGTGGACACTGCACTGAGACAGTATGTTAACTGAGGGAAGCAAAAAGAGTGACTTGAAGCTAAACTTAGACATAAGTAGCTACAAATATGTTTTTCTTTTCTTTTATACTGTCTCTAAATATCTGCTTCATTGGGCTTTCTATTTATAAGTTAAATAAAATGTATAGTTGCTTCCTCCAAAAGTCTCTCCATCTGGTGATAAGAGACATTTCAAGCCTGGCAAAACATTTGTTTTTCATTCTCAAGGAAGTAACAGCCCTAAACGTAGGTTTGGCCTGAATAGATGAATTGTGGTATAGAAAAAAAAAAAAAAAAAAGAAAAAAGAAAAAAGATCAAAAAAAAATCAGCTTAGGCTCACCTGTTAAACAGATCTGGGATTCAAGCTTTAAGAAAGGGTGATTAGTAGCTAGCTTTACCGGGAATAGGAAGGTGTGGGCAATTTCATTTCTTCAGATATTACATCCTAGTCAAAACAGTATCACTGCTTGTTTAGCAACAAGCAGGTGAGATCTGATCTCAACTGGAAGCTTACTATAGTTAACAGTTAATGATGTAGGTATTAATTTGCAGGGGATTTCCTTCAGACATGCCACAATTTTTATTTAAGTTTGTCCAATTCTGAATTTTGTTTTTAAGATAAAGAACTTGATGAAGAAACACAATTGAATAGAACGAGATACACTGTGTCAATTATGTCTCTGTTGGTTTGCTGTGATTTCAAGATTTTATGGAATACCTGAGTCATAAGATGTCACTGCATGGTAGATTAATTTGCTCCCAGAGGTTGGCCAAAGTATTTCCAGCTATGCAGATAGACCTAATGGAATATGACCTCTGCCACACCACAACACAAAAAACCAGAGTTTTATCTGTTACATATATTCATGCAGAGACTTGTTTTTACATTACTGCGTTTTTTTGCAGTTTTGCTCACCTGGAGACATGTAATTTCTGAAACTGTCTACTGATGGCTATAACTAGCCTTACAATTACTACTAGTATAGCAGCAGTGCCTGGGACCTCCAAAGCTGAGTACCTATATAACAAAATCCAAAGCCTTGTGACAGAAAGCTTACAATGTAAATGAAAGATAGATGGAAAAGGATACAATAAACAAATTGGAAAAATATAAAGTAAAAGGGAAAACATGGAATAAGGAGATACTTATCATGACTAAGGTAAGTTTTAAAGAATGGTTACAAAGTGAGTAAATAATACATTTGTGGCTCCTACTGTTACCTTCTTTACCAAAGGACCTTCTACACAAACATTAGAAATCATAGATCAGAGACATTATTTGGGGAACCTGACAAGTGAGTTATAAGTGTAATTCTAAATAAACTGATTAGTGCATAAAAATATCCAGGAGGATGTTGATCCATTAAAAGTACTTGCAAAAACCACATAGATAGAGTAATTTTTTTAAGGAATATTTATTTTCAGTTCCATTTAAACAACCCACTTTTGCAACACATACTAAAATCTTTAAGAAACAGTCTAAGAAATTTCAGGATTATAGCCACAGGGGTGAATTAAATGCATTTCAGTTCTGCAGATTAAAATACAGAATATGTTTGCACCATTCTGCATTTTACTACGTTGCTGCCTTTTGGTATGCTTTACATTAAAAATACATGACTGACACTCTTTATACCAGTAAGCCTTTTTATTGAAAAAAAAATATTATTGCATTAAACTACATTCCCAGGAATTCCTTGAATAACCTAAAAAAAAGCCGCATTGCATGTACAATAGTGCAATTCACTTAGCTACTGTATAATATAAAACACTTTATACAGAGAATACAAAACAAAATTACTAGTTTACATATTATACTAGCCAGAGTATTATCCAGTTTTAAATATAAACTTAACACTTTTAAAATCAGTGTGGTCAAATGGCATTTTTATGCAAATCTGCACAACAAATATACATGTTAAATGTATTCCAGAAGTGCCTCAGTTACCAAAAAAAAAAAAACCTCCAAAACCCAAAAAACAAAAAAATAAAAAATTAAGCATTGTGTAGCTGACAAAACTTTTTTATTGGAATTTTACAGTTTGGATGACCTGTTTCCTTGGATTATGTATCAAGAATATATGATCAAGCCAAAACAGATTATTAACTTGGAGTGTATATATCACTCCACCGGGATACTGTAACAGTTTTAAAAATCTAGGTAAATTCAAAATTGTAGCATGGCTCCATACATCAGGCTCAATTACACTATTAATAATAATAATGATATATAGTTAAAGTACATTACTCATGAAAAACAAATATGGCTGCAAGTACAGCGCATATATCATCTCAGCTGTGCTGATAATTTTATTAGATTTCTCCAAGGAAATCCCTTCTGTGTACTAAGAATGGTATTGGACATTCCCTTTATACTCAATGATTGCTGTTTTGCTATTGTGCTGTTTCTGTTCCTTCTTAATCTCTCCTTTTTCCATTAATATGTCCCAAAATCCTTATTTCCATTGTTCCAAAGATTAAATTTAGTCTTCATTGATTTGCCTTACCAGATCACCCTTGTTGGTACATACAATGATGCAAGGACAACCTATGATTTGGTTCCTCCTTGAATCCCATTGTATTGTGCATACATTATGGGAAATGTATATAACTATTTTCCATTATTGATCTACATAGTAGGATGTGGTTAAGTTTCAGTTGGTCATGTTTCTTGCCATAGGGACTTCTACAATATTAACATTGCCTGTAAGAAGCAGGGATACAAAATGTGTGTGTACGCTCTAAAGATGAGATTAGCCTGTTGTTTCTTCTGTTCCACTTTTTTCTCTTAGTGTTATCTACTTAGGATTCAAATGAATTCTTATATATAATAAGAACAGCTGTTTTTTCTTGAATAAAAATGGAACTGGGCTCATAAATTTAAAAGTTTGTAGGGCTAGAAATGCATCTTTTAGGCTGGTATTAGCCCTGAACTGCTGGTAGTGGCTGTGCTGCTCAGTCAACCTCTTCTAGGGCACAGGTTGACCTGCTCCTTTAAAATGCCTAATTCAGAGTGTTCCTACAGAATTATAACTAATGTTTCCTAGTCGTCCACTGAGTGAGGGATCTCCATCTAAGCAAGCAAGTACTAATTTTCAGAGGTGTTAAGTCACATTCAGCGAAATATGTTTGATTCTCAGAAAATAAAGTTTCAGAAGTATAGGAACTATTTGTAAATTCAGATCTAATTTGCGGAATATTTTCAGCCAAAAAAGAAAGAAAGAATTTTAAAACTGTGGAAATATTTATTTTTAACATCTTTCCCAAAGAATATTTCTGACTTCCTTAATTCTGAAGCAATAATTTTAATTAAAGAAGTTCCCTACAATTAAAATCAGAAAATTAAAGTATAAAGATAAGTAACTCTAAAATGACATGTCATTTTGTTAATGAAATTAATAAATCAGAATGGAATCCAAGGAAAATATATTTGAGGGTGCTGGTTTCACCAACCTTTTTCAATAGAGAAATGTTTTGCTTCTGCTTAGTCTCCAGATTTTTTCCTGACAGCTTTTATTTGATGGCAAAAATGTTAAGTATCCAAAGAAACTTTAACTTTGAAAATCAACTGCAAAACAAGCAGTCACAACTTGTAAAGCCATTTGAAAACTTTGGCATAATACCAATTTATGCTGAAGCAGCTGCTTTTAGAAATTAAAACAATTCAATTTTATTGCAATTGATCAATATAGTTTGATTAAAACTAAGTTAGAAAACTGGTCCTAAGTTTTATTTTAAATACTGAACTTAATTGCAATTAGATTTCTCAGTTTCTTCAGGTAGTCAAATATAATGGAATAAAATCCTCCAGAAGTTTTTCAATGCATTTTATATCAATACTGAAAGATATATTATTAATTGTGTACTACATTATTGCAAATGAATTGAAATTTTTTCAAATGTTTCTAATCCAAACAAACAGGTACTGTCTGTCAGACACTTCACTGTCCAATTACATTGGGAAGCATGCCTGCAGTCTAACCACAATTATGAGCTTAATTTCATGCTAAATATCCCATGTTGAGTTAGAAACATTATAAAAATAGTCAAAATGTGCCATTCAAAGAGATGCAGAAGCCCTCACCTATTTCCAGATACACAGTTATTACTAGCAATTTCAACCACACATTACCCTGAAGGCTGGATACATGCATTCAAAACACTGCAGATTCAGAACTTCAATTTGTATGTTGAGAGTTTGGGAAGCCATGCGAGAATCTAGACTTATTTGTTTAGATTCAGTATACCTTGAAATGCTGAGAACTGGGGCATGGTTGTCTATGAGACGACCTGGAGAGCCAGTTTCCACTCAGAATTTTACTTCTGCCTTTTTTATGAATATCAGCACGATTTTATAGGATCAGCCAATTGTTTATGTTGGTTGTGAAAGGGATGAAACATATTTACACATTCTTTGGGCAAAACTCTCCCACATGTCAGAACTCTGTTTGGTGGGAAAGAAGTGTTGCGGTCTTGGTCAAAGATCTCTGAGATTCAAGGCCAGCGCTAGCTGCTTGGCAACTCTGGGCTACTGCAGCCCACCCCTGACATATCCTATGCTACAGCCACAGGCAGGCAATGCCAAAGAACTTGGCTTCATCCCCTTCTTTCCTTTGCCTTCTTGGATGCTTGGCTCAGGGAAAAAAGTAGCAGCCTGCTTGTGTCAGCACAGAGCCCCCTACACTAAAGGAATTTTTTGTTATGTACCTGTGGCCAGAGTGCAGTCCCTTCACACTGTCCAAGCAACATATCCCAGGGATAAAAATCACTAAAGTATCTTTGAGATGTTGTTGTGATCCTCTTCTTCCAGTGTTAACTCATCACCCCTCACTCTGAGGGTCCCCAATTTATTTTGGCCAGGAGACAGAACCAAGGACTTGTGGTCCCAGATACCTTCGTTTTTGCTCAGTCTGAAATACCTTAATGAGACCAAGTACTATGCCATTGCATATACACACAGAAAAGCAAACCTTTGATGTGGTCAAGATTGCTCTTCCTTAAATTGCACTATTTTAAATTACTCATCAGTGTTGGCAGTCTTGGTCTTATTGTGTCTGGGTGCTGTGGTCCTATTCCTACTGACAGTCACAGGCTTCACTTCAGGCTGTTCTTTCCAAACCTTCTGAAGGATGACACTAGCTGGAACCCATCCTCCTTGTGATAGTACCATAAAAGGCTTTAAAACAGCTTTTACTCGGTTATATGAGAACTAAATCAACATTCATAGGCCGTCAACCAGAATGTGGACTTTAAAATATTTTCCGTTGTACTCTCAGAAAAACAGTAGAATTCCCCTCAGACATGTAATTGAACACTGAATAATTTATTCAAATTTAGGTTTGGAGCTATGGTGTAATCATTTGGGCTAGTTTAAATATCTAGAAACGCTGAAAATCTCTTTTATTGTCGGTAACTGTTGGGTCTGGCTACAGCAAGAATGGTAATGGGGGTCTTGGCCTTGGAATAATGGATGAACTAAGGGATTTGGATGTATAGCAGAAGGTGTGGCTGCATTCAGGTGTGGTGTGAATAAGGCTGGGATATATGCACTGTGTGGCAGTGCAGGGAAGGTCAGTGGGGAGGGGTGGAGGGGAGTGGTGGAAACCAAGTGCAATGGATGTCCTGTCAACAGAGCAGGGTGGGTGGGAATGAGGGCTGGTGCTAATGGGGAAAGCGATATAGGGGTGAAATGTGCCTGAGAGAGGGGGTGGAGGTGTGCCAGGGAGAGATGGCTGCCTTGGGGATGTACAGATGCCGAGACAGCAAAGCGTTGCAGCAGTGTGTGGTGGATGGTGGTGACAGTAGCACGCTGCTGAACAGGGAGGGCAGGAACTGCTGGTGTTGCAGAGAAGGCAGCTGGTCCTGGGGCAGGCAAAACTTTCAGGTGTTTTGCCAGAAGTTGTTTCTGCATATGCTGCTGGGCTTGCAGCTGCAGCAACCTGTATTTGTCTACTTCCTCCGGTGAAAATGTGATAGGCTGCTGCGTTAAAGTAGGGGAAGTGGATTTACTGTACACTTCTGGGTCATTTACTGTGTTGTCATACTTCTGCATAGCACTGTCACAAAGAGAGTCTGAACTGCCTTCTGCCCGGTTGAAGTCCATGTTTACATCATGTAGTTCTTCTTTGGTCTCTGTTGAATTAGCAACAACAGAATATCTATTAGAGGGAAAAGCACCAGGGAAATCATTTGGTACTGGGTCACAGCTTTGTATAAAGGGTTGCACTTCACTAATGAAGAGATTGGATTGTTCCTTTATTGCTGTGTTCCTTTTTATGCTTGGGCTCTGATAGCCTGTTCCTATTTGAATGATGTCTTTAAAAAGACAATGATCATAATCAGTGCCTGTTGAAATAGCAACATTAGTTATCTCTGATGCTTCAAAGTTGTTTTTCTTCACACTGGTTTCCAATGAACTGATTTCATTATGCCCTGTGTCATTTTTACCTATGCTTAGCAGTTTCTCTGGCAAAGGTAACATTGCAATGTCTTCTACCGATGATGAAAACTGAAGATCGAAGTGGCTTCGGGACTGATCCTTTAATTCTACCCCACAACTGTTTGAAAATCTCTCTGAATCGTGTGTTTGTTCCTGGATTTTCTTGGACTGCACTCTTTGTAAAAGTAACTTGGCTGTCAGTGACTTTCTTTTTCCACATATGTCTTTTGCTAGGGTTTCAGAAGAGCAGGTGGCAAAGTTTTTTGATGGACCATTCACATTCAGAGAGTCGTAATGTGCAGTGTCAGCTTCTCCCAGCTCAGTGTTAGAGCTTCTTTCTGTGTCCTGTTTTGTTTTGCTGTCACAGTTGTCAGTCTCTTTTGAGAAGGATCCTGAACTGCTACCTCTTGATGTTCTGCTACCAGATGATCTTTTGCTGCTTCTTGAATCTCTGGTGGAAAAACTTTTGGAGCTATGGTAACGTCGACTTCTACTATGCACTTTGCCAGAATGCCTATGTCTACGTCTGCTGTGTTTAGATCTGTCTCTGTGTTGTAAAACTTTACATCTTGAACATCTTTGATATATAATTGTGCCCCTCTGTGTATTGTTTCTAGTTCTGTGACTTCTACTATGACAAAGATAATCCTCGTCTGTATCATCAGAAGTGAAAATACATATGTGCTTTCTGTGTTTACATTTGTGCCTTTCAGCTGTCTTGCTTTTTCTTTTACAACAACAAAGCAAATGATTTCTGCTGCGATTGTTCGATTTGAGGCTCATATAGCTCATGTAGCTACCTGTACCACTAACTGAAGTGTCAGAAGAGCTGGAATGTCTTTCAGAGGAGGACTTTTGAGGAAATGGGAATCTCCAGCATCTCATGTAATGTCCACATCCTTCATTTTCTGAATACCTGATGTTTGAACTGGATTTATAACTATGGAAACTTCCACTAGAGTCTTTTCCACTGTCATTTATGTCGCTGTTGCAGCTGGCTATGTCTTGAATGGATCTGTAGTCATTTTGATTTTCACATTTTTCCTCAGAATAAATTAAATGACATTTTGCAGCTTTAGACTTTTTAATCCTAGACATAAAAGCAGAAAAGGAAATGCTTTCATTTCTAATGTTCTGGTTTTTTCTTTCACAGCTACGAAAATGATGCTTTAAAGATCTTCTCAGTGTTGTTGCATGAAGACTTTTTTCTGTCACATAATCTTTTTGTGAGACATCAAGGTAAGCAGGCACTTTGGGTATGTTTTCATTCAAATAATCTGCAAAGTATTTTTGACCATTTTCATTCATTTCTTTCCCTGTGTCTGACTCAGCTTTTTGCTTGGCCTTTCTTGGATTTAGGGAACCTTTCATCTTCTTTGGTTTCAACAACTGATTATCTTGTTCATTTGACATTTGCTTGTATTTTATTAAACCTGAGGCTTCATTTTCATCTGCAGTCTTATTTACAGAGTGCTCTTTACAGCTTGCTTTGTTTGTTTCATGCTGTTTACCAACTCTGTGATTTAAAGAGAGTCTGAAGTCAAAATACAATGGATTACAGCCATATGAAATACAAGGCTCAGTTTTTGTAAACAAAAGTAATTCTGTGGGCCACTGCAGAGCAGTGGTGCCATCTTTGCTCACTACATGGAGGAAAGGTAATGCCTGGGGCCTAACTTCTTTAACCATGGTCTCCCTTGGAAGCATTTCGATATTTCTGTTTGTGGTTTCTGAACTCTCCAAAGATCTTTCTCTTTTTACCATCCCAGGACTGTCATTAATGCTGCTTGCGCATGCCAGCTGAGGTTCTGGCTGTTGTGGGAGCTCAGGTAACTGGTCAGGCAGGTGGGCATTGCTGTGTTTGTAGGTGTTCGGCTGTGTAAAAAAATTGTTAGCTTGGTAAGAAGGTGAAATAAGAGTTTCCAAAAATTGCTCAGACTCATTCAATTTGCTCTCTTGTTCTGTTTCTTGAAGTGAACCAGAAAAATCCAAATTTGAAAGCTGCATTTTGACTTTGCAAAATGAAGGATGAGCACTGACCTTTTCTTCTATTTCTCTATCACTGCTTTTATCATTTTCCTTTAGCATTTTAGGTTTTGCAGCTACATGACTTGATGCACTGTTATCCAAATCCATTTGCTCTTGTGTAGTAAGTGGCCCTTTATCCAAGCTTGCTTTTACATCTTCATCCAGAATTGTGCCAGAATGACAGCCCTCAAGAGTTTGCTTTGTTTTATGGCTGGGGGATTCACTACAATCATTTCCTTCTTCAGAATTCTCACTGAAGACTGATGCCGAGGACTCGAGCTTCAAAGGGACTTTTTTAGAGAATGAGAAAGACACTCCCGCCCTTTGAGAAGCATTGGTACTATCTGGGAATACTTGTGAGACTTGATTTCCAAGTGCACAGGGTCTTTCAGTAGGGGACTGGTGCCTGCTTATGATTAGCTGCTGTTTCTCTAGTACGCTGCTGGAGAAACCTTGTCCTTCTCTCGTGGTGGTTCTCTGAGAACTGGCTGTGAACTTGCCACCCTCGTACAGGAAAATGCCATCCGACGATTGCTGCTTTTCCATGACTAATCTGGGGGCTTTAAGCAATGGTCCACTCCCAGTGATACTGTAAGGTAATAAATAAAAAAAAAGAAAGCTGTATTTATTAAGTGACCAAGTTAAGACAAAATTTGCATTTGACAATGTCTGTCTGGTAAAGAAGAGTGTCACTCATGCCAAAACTAAGTTTCTAAAGGTTCTAAAGGGTAAATGTGCAGTCCAGCCCTAAGCTTGGGCTTCTGTATGGGCAAGACAGTCTTTACATACAGGAAATTTTATGATTTGAAGTCAACACATGAATGCTCTTTTTCAGAGTTATGCCGATGTACATCCAGAATAAACAGTATTATTTTTACTCTAAATTTATACCAATGAGAATCTGGTCTGTGCTAAGTCTTGGTTTTCTGAGAGACCACCACAAAGGAAATCATGCCGTGTTCAAAATGAGACACTTTGCCCTGGAGCATCTGCAGAATCAAACTCTATAAGAGAAAAAGCAGCATTTTGCTTGCTTGGGGGGAGATGTATGTATGAGTTTTTTTAAGAGTAGATTTTTATTTTGTATTTATATTATTCCACAGTAAATGGCTTTGTGAAATATTAAAAGATATATTAATGCTAAAACTACCACTAAACATTGGTGGGGAAAGGGGCACAAGCTGGATTTCTATCAATATTAACGGCAACTTCAGTGCTTTCATTATCAACCACCATTTGACTTACTTTGCCATATTTTCTCTTTCTGTAGTCTACTTTCATTAATTACACTTTTCCTCTCCCAAAACCTCTCAGATTTTAAATCTGTGGTTTATTTTTCTTGTACTTAAAAAAAAACAAACCCAACCTATTCTAAGAAGGCCTTAACAAACATGGTAAATCATTGATTTCTTGCAGTATGTAATTGAGATTGGAATGACTGTTGCTGTTTTCCATTAGAGATGAGACATATATAGCTACCATACAAATGTTATTCCAAGTAATATTTTAAACATACATTTCATCAGAACAATTATCTACATTTGCTATCAATGCAGTACTACAGTACACTTACATGAAAAAATTTTGGAACCAGCTTCAGTAATGAGTTTGATTAAAAATTAGAAAATATTTTAATTAAATGTAAGTAAATTACAAGTGTCAGATCTGTGTAACAACTATCTATAAATAGGCTAGCATGCTTTATAAATGTTATAAAAATACATTGATCTTCAGCGGTGGGAATGACATAAAGACTCCCTGGAGTAGGGTCAGTTTGGAGTATGAGAATATGTACGCATTTCTGAGCATATATTTGCATTTGCCACAAATTTGGCATCAGGAGATACAAATTCACCCCTATTTGTACATCAAGAAGGAATTATCTCTTGAAGGCGTGTAAAGAGATCCTTTTCAAAGTCTCCTTGGAACAGCAAAATAAAACTACATTTTCAGTTTTTCTGTGCACAAGATTAACAGTAATTTTGTTGTCAAATTGCATTAGCTTGTTGAAAAGAACTCTGTTGGAACCAAGACACGGTAGTCAGGGACAATTACAGTTGTGTGTGTGTGTAGGCTTTTGCTTAGAAAGGCTCGCTTTCTGTCTTGCCTGAGCAACTGGGAATGCTACCCCTTCACCAAGATCATGGTTCTCAGCCACCCTCCAACCTATTAGTCATTACAAACAGGAAGAGCAAGCACTGTCTTTCCAAGCTCTTTGTAAAAGATTATGAACTCCTGGCTCTTTCTAAAAACAAACCCGCTTTTTCCCTCCCAGCCTCACTCTGGCTTTCCTTTTATCACCAACATTATCGGTCTATCTGAGACTATATCTTCAAGTGCGTGGGCATAAAGGCATATTCCCACAGGCAGTTACATTTCTTTCAGTAGATTTGTACGAAAATAGAGTTGTAACCATAAAAGTGATACATTAGCACTAAACTGTTATATTTCAGCAGATTACTCAAAAGCAATTACATAGGCCAAAATGAGTGTATAATAAACTCTGAATGTTATTATTTCTGGGGTACAGTAAGCTTGATATGAATTTAAAAGAATGCCAGTTTAATTATCTGCTTAACTCATTATGGTCATAGATTAACATAAACAATTGGTTTGGTGGCAATCTATTCTACTGAAGCATTTTGTGTCATTAAAAAAAGGAGATTTCTCAAATGTTGAGGTTTATTAGTGTGAACTTCGTACTGTGTCTTGATATTCATCAACAGAGATAACAGTATTGGGCAAACTTAACTCAGTTAATTACTTGTTTTTCATTCACATAATGATACTTCCATTACTCTATAGAGAAACTGTTACAATAACCTCAGTATACTAAAAGTAGTGAAAATGATTCACAGACTAAGTACAGATGCTCTAAAAGGTGTTTTTCCTCTCCCGTTCACTTACTATCAACTGATAAGACAGTTATACTAATCTATTCAGGTCAGTTTGAATAAGATAAAATGGTGATGATATAAAAACATCTTCAAACCACTCAGTTCAGAAGTGATGATAGTAACTAACTACAGGAGAGAAAAACACAAACCTTCAAACAGCAAGTAATTAATTCAGGAGCTTTCAATATTAGGGTTTGCAGAACAGGAACATTTGGAGTTGGGGACAGCTGAAAACAGGTTACAGTATACACAATCTCTGTACATTACAGAGTATAGGAGTAAAAATATGGAGATTTCTTCTGGAACTGAGGAAAGAGGGCATTAAAATGTAATATAAATTTTAAATACTTGCCATTCTGACTGCTTCCGTAATTCTGCAAGCTGGTGGAGCCGCTTGAGTGCTTTTTCCTGTTTCTTCTCATCTTTCCATGACTTTGAAGCCACATTTCGAGCAAATTCCCTTTGTTTTAAATCTTTCAATCTCTGTGTGAAAAGAACAAAAAGAGAAGGGATTAAATATCTACACAGCAGATACATTTCCTCTTACTCAATTTATTTGCTTTTGTTGAAGTTAGTATGTAAACAGAGAGCAAAAATATACTTAAAATGTTATAATGCTAAGAAGAGATGGAAAATGCTATTTTTGCCTAACAAAACAACATGATTGGGCCATCACTATCTAGCTGATATATACCTACATATGAACAATAGCTTTTTAGTTTCTTATGAATACACAAATCTTCTGTTGTGTACAAATACATACACAAAAACTTTTAATGTAGTAGAAATTTTCCTATTTAATTCAGACAGCTGAAATTTAATCCACAGGCATATACTGGAATAAAGCTGAACTCCTGTGTGTAATATATTCTATAGATCTCTATACTTGCACATGTATTCACGGAGGTATGTGCGCTTCTGTGTTGGTTTTGTAGCTTTTTAAGACTACATTTGTTTTTCAAAGGAGAGAACTACTCTCTGAACTATTTGATCAGGAAACTCTTTTATGGCCATTTTCACATTTTTTTTTTTATCTCCTCAAACATCTATAAATCAGGTAATTCCTGTTGGAGAGAGCAAAATTCTTTGCCTTTATTACATTTTTTATTACCTGTTTTTGCACTGCTGACAGTATAAGGAAAAGTGAAGGAGAAAAAGACACAAACCAAAAAGTATCAGAAACATCCTCTGCAAGAAAAATTGTTGCTATCTTGCCTTTGAATACACTGTGCTCTCTAGGACTAAGCAGGTCATGTCCAACCTTACAACTTCCTGGTTTGGGTCCATGCTTCCACGCTCCATGGCAGAAACGCCTTCATCCCTTCACCACCTCCCCAGTGCTGTGATGTTTGGGGAAGGCAGGTTTACAAGCCAGAAGGGAGCTCTGGTGCATTCAGCCAGATGCCCAAACTGGAAACCTTGAGGACTAAGACTGAGAACCACTGCATCCATTTGCCCCTTGGTCTGGAGGTGGCCCTGTGCTCTTCTGTGAAAATCAGAACTACAGTATCAACACCAGGAAATGCTAAATTTTCCATGGAGCCCAGAGAGCTGTTTTAGCAAGGTAGACTTGAAGAAAGGCTTTGGTATCGCAGTCATTTTTAAACTGCTGCTCAGCTGCCAATATCTATGCCTACTTGCCTGTCCACCAGCACCTAGAGATCAACATCCTAATCACTGCCTTCATCTCATGCTGTTGTTTCCCTATAGCATGACCAAAAGCGCAACGTGCGTCAGTAGGATAAATTGGAGGCTGACCCAGCATTGTAGCAGCAAATATTGCTTTCTGCGGCTCAGGTATGTGAAGCAGTCTAGCCATGGCACAGACCTCTGCACAGGCCAACAGGCATCTGCCTTTGAGAAACAGGGCTGAAGGCAGAGTGTCCTCAACTTGTAGTGGTCAAGAGAATGATGAATGCATGAGAGAGAACTGCTTTCTGGAGAGAGGTTTAGCTTTGGTCTGTAGACGAAGACAAAGTGAATAGGTGAAAACTACTGTGTGGTTGCTTTATACAATCTAAAGAGATGGCAGCTTCTTCTTTCTCCAGTTAAAATGAAGTCATCCAGTTAGTGGCGATGTCATAATATGACAGAGGCATGGAGGAACCCTTGATGGAAACAGGCCATACAGGCTTTGTGATTACATTCTGTGAAGAGTGCTGGAAAGCTGTAGTGGGTATCTCCCACCACTGTCACATCAGCTGTCCTTCAAGTACGGGATTTTTTAAAAAGCCAGATAAAACTTGTGAAAGAAAAATAAATAAATGCTGGGAGACTAAGAACAGATGTTTCTTGTTGCTCTCTGCCTTCTGGACCCCAAGACGTGTGCCTCTGAGCACTAATCTGGAGGTAGGGAGAGCTGGGCTGCCCATGAATCAGTTGCTCAAGAAGCTTAAAAGCTGCTTCTCAACCACTCTGATGTCTCTGCACAGGCAAACTCCCTTGGATGAGGAGAAGGCCAGAGAGGCAGTTGCTCAGGGAACTGGTACAGCTCCAACCAGCAAGAACCATCCTGCCGCCTGGTGCCTGTTGAAAGTTTAGCCATATTCACTGGAAATATTTAGTCTGTCAGATCTGTATGTTTCTTCAGAAAGTTTCTATCAGCTCCAACAACTAGTACTTCACAAATTAGACTCTGAAACAAGACAACTGCAAAGTCCTCTTTAAAGCTCTTAGGCTTCAGTCCCTTGGAAAGAAATAGATGGTCCACCTCCTTTTTAGCTTTTTCCTGTCCTCTTACATGCCCTCCCTCACTGTTCACTTGCCCCTTGCTTGGCCAGTCATATAGTGCTCCATTCCCTCGACCTCATTCCCTGCAAATTACAGTAAAATGGATGAATATGTAAGACAACATTACTCTTGATCCAAGTTAGAAGCTTTTAAAAAAATGTGTTAAAACCAAAGCTGTAAAAGAAATCAGAGAATCTTCCCAGAATTAATCCACACTTTCTGTCACATAAGTAATGTTTACAAGAGTGTAAAGATATTTAAGCAGTAAAGATCCTATCCTCCACAGAAAAACATAGGTAGTCTTGAGTCTTATTAACATCTTCAATGTGAAGAAAGGGCAAAGAAACACATTTGAGAAATGTCCCTTAGTGCCACTTGCTATGTTTTAGCTGTCACCGTGAGCTGTTCGGTATCACGCATAAAGCATTCATGAGGAAAAACAGAAACAGTTTCTACCTGTCAAGGAAACAAAGAACAATGTGAAAGCTAGTACTATGGAGTGCAGGTACTGCAAAGCAATGCCATTTCACTTCTTTGACAGTTAGGATGATAATCCACAAAGCAAATAGACCAACACTAAGAATAGAAGTCCTAGCAGTATTTTTGCTCTCTAATGGCATACAGCATATGTCAGGGAAGTAGAGAAAAGAATAAAAAAAATATAAGTAAGCATAGCAGAGGACTCATCAACTGGAGATGAAATCCAAGAAATCAAAAGCATCTACAGTCTGAGCAGAGAAAGGGCTCTCCCTACACATCCCCTCATCAAAACAAAAAAAGATGCACTGCCAGAGCTCTGGTTAGGAATCGTAATGAAATTTGTCAGCTGTGTTGGATAGACCATGGGACTGCCCGCTGAACCTGCAAAGCCATGCTTTTCCTCACTAATAACCTGTGCCAGCCTCCTGACAGGCACACAAATATTTTCTGCAGGTGTGCAGAACAGCATGCAACTGAGCAGGTACCTGAATGACAACCCTAAGCTCAGCAGGTGTGCTTGAAAATTAACATCACTTTACACAGCAATTGCATTTTTCATGTAATTAGGTACTTAACTGGGCATCCAAATACAGGCACGTGTAATAAATTATGATTTATTTAATAGCAGTCTTGTATTCTGTCCTTCACTTGATACAAATATCATTGCCATGGAGTTATATTTCATTTTTAGACTCATGTTCTATTTTTTCTCTGGTTGTCATGTACATGTGCGTGTGGACATTGCCATATCTAAAAGTAACCCATCCCTTTTTTATAAACACCCACTCAGAATATTAAAAGACTACAAAATAATATTCACTGTTATGGAAAGATTTACTTATATAACCAGGCCTGAGTCATGTTGGCTTCTCTGTCTAAGACCCACTCAAAAACTTCTGAATATCTTCTTTTCCTCCTGAACTCTGGTATGATCATCTGGAGATACAAATGAGTTGATGGAGCTGCAACTTCACCACCTACTTTTGCTAGGCATGAAATATCAGTGGCCAAATACCTGTACTTTAGCAATTTCTGCCCATTCTTAATGTTGGGTTGTTTTTTTAAAATTGTTGCTTTACTGTGGCCAGTACTTCCTTTTAACTGACCTACGAGCACCTGTAGCATACTTACCACTGGCCGCATTTGCAGTACCGAGATTACTTTCTTTCCAGAGTTATAATCCTGATTTCTATTCCTCCCTGTGCAGGTGAACATTTCTCTGGATTGCTATTCATCTGATCAAATTTTGATGCCTACAGTAGTTGCTTAGATTTTTCTTTACAACCACTGAAAGAAACAAACACTTTTAGGGACCTAATCACCTCTTAAAGCAGCTTTCTGAAACAAGTGGGATAAAGTGAGAAGTAGAAGTACCTCCTTCTTCTCATTGTGTACAGAGGGTATTAAGGTGTTCTGGTTTTGGCTGGGATAGAGTTAATTTTCTTCACAGAAGCTTGTATGGGACTGTGTTTTGGATTTGTGCTGAAAACAGTGATGATAATACAGGGATGTTTTAGTTACTGCTGAGCAGTGCTTACACAGAGTCAAGGCCTTTTCTGCTTCTCCCCCCATCCCACCAGCGAGTAGGCTGGGGGTGCACAAGAAGTCGGGAGGGGACACGGCTGGGACAGCTGACCCCAACTGACCAAAGGGATATCCCACACCATATGATGTCATGCTCAGCATATAAAGCTGGGGGAAGAAGAAGGAAGGGGGTACGTTCAGAATGATGGTGTTTGCCTTCCCAAGTCACTGGTACGCGTGATGGAGCCCTGCTTTCCTGGAGATGGCTGAGCACCTGCCTGCCAATGGGAAGTAATGAGTGAATTCCTTGTTTTGCTTTGCTTGCATGCGTGGCTTTTGCTTTACCTATTAAACTGTCTTTATCTCAACCCACGAGTTTTCTCACTTTTACTCTTCCAGTTCTCTCCCCCATCCCAGCAGTGGGGAGTGAGTGAGTGGCTGTGTGGGGCTTAGTTGCTGGTTGGGGTTAAACCATGACATAAGGGTGGCTATCTCAGACATAGACTTTTGATAGACAGAGGAAATGGGTGCTATTGGTATATTTTCATTGCTACAGACAGTATTCATGTCTACAGGTTGCATTAAAAAGTACTCTATATTGGTGTATACCTTTGGCACATGTAATAGAAAGAAAATTGAGGAAGACATCTGGGGTTTTTTTTAAAAACCATTGACAAGAATACAGAGAAGGTTTTCATAATCTGCATTTCCCTGCCAGATTTGCCACCTCTCATACTCCAGGGCATCTCTGGCTTCAGGAACCATTTTTTCTATATTGCTTTCTCAATCACTCACTCTCAATTTGAGGACCGGAGGGAACACAGAACTGGGAGACAGCATTACTTTTTCTTGAACATTTTGCCAGGGGCCATGTTCATCTCATTATATAGTTCTACCTGGGGTTCTCAGTATAACTGTACTTCAGATGCTGGGGCATAACTGTTGCTGCAGGCACACTGAGAAGCAAATCGTGTTGCTATTCACAGTAGCATAACCGCATCGATGTAAATAGAAGGCAGCTTTGGAAAAAAAAAAAAATCCATGCATTAAGTTACAAAATAGCAAGTTAGTATGAGTTAAACAATTCTTTTTCACTTATATTCAGACTTTTTTCACAATGCATCCTCCAAAGTATTCATCGTTCTGCAATGCATTGCAGCCCCAGATAAAAATGTACTATGTACCTCTACTTTCTTCAGTCAGCATTAGGTTTATGTCTCCTGTCATATGTAGAGAGCCTTCTCTGAATCAAAGTTCATAAACCAATGTGAGTGTTTGAGTGCCTGACTGGCTTTAAAGATTGATTTCCACTTTGCTGAAAAGCTCCTTAATTAAATTCTAAACAAATTCACCATAGAAGGGTTAAATGAGGAAAAAAGGGAATGTGACTTTCAGTAATTATTCTGTTACCTGTAACCCTAACATTGGAACCAATTACATTATTTGTAAAATGAATTCACACTGCAAACTATCAAGGGAGAATGACAGTTACTAAAGAACATATTTAGACTTCACGTCTGAAGCTTATGGTATTAGCTCTCTAAGTGGAAGGGAGGAAACAGCAACAAAGAAATTTGCTTTTACTATGGTAAATAAAATCCTAAAAATAAATTGGAAAGGTTATTACATACAGGAATTTACTATAAGACATGAAGCTCAAAAAGTAGCTAACAAATTTTCATTTGTTTTACCCATAAATAACTACAGATCACTTTGAAGTATGTGATAATGATCTATTTTTGGAGTAGATTATATTATAGTAACTCTTAACAGATTCAATATTGTTAGCCAGAGTGAATGGGAAGACAGAAAGAAAATAACCTGGTATGACTGGGTTAGGGAATGAGATGATAGCAGGAAGGAGGAAAAGTCAGTCCTCAGGCATGTCCTAGAGAATCCATCTGTTGAAGAAAGAGATATTGATCACAGATCCAACCGGAAGGATAAATTACAGATGGGTTTTTGGATGGCTTGTTTTTGCATGTCTTCATAGAAACTCTTGTTAAGTCTTTATAGAAAGACAGTCTGATCTAGTGCATTGGGTCTTCCTGCCAGAAAACATCAAGACCTACTAGTGCTCACCTGTGTCTTTTTGTGGGAGTTTCTTAGTGTTCAACCAGATCTGCAAATATTCCTGCTAATTAAACTGATTTCATCTGTTGCCCAAAGTATGAATTTGGACAAATGAATTTCAGGGTACATTTGTACTGCTCATGAGAATCCCCCAAGTAAAGTTAAAACAGATGGATTTCATAGGGGCCATTTCCACAACGGAGAGGACAGAACAGGGGCTTTGTGGCACCAATTCACTCATCTGAAGGCCTGAGCTATTTATGGATCCAGCATATGCTCCATTTGACCACCCATGTTTATATTACTTCCAGTGATTTTATTATCACTTGCTCCAACAGGCTGGCTGCGCACTGCACAATGTGATTAGACGTATTCAGTGTAATATGTAATATGTAATATGAAATATTCCACATATTCAGTGGAATACAGAGTAATTTACCTAGTAAAAGCAACACATTTGAATGGTAAGAAACTTGGGGCAGGGACTGTATCTTCACTGTATCTCCATATATTACCTTTCTCATCAGGGTGTTGGGCTCTATTTCTTAGCCAGAGAAAAAAAAAATCTCATATATTTTATTTCTTTTTCCTTCTCTTTTAGCAGCTTAAAGAGAAGAAACTGGTATTACAGACCCTGTGCAAGACTAGCCTTTTTCAAAACTTTCAGTACTTCTTGTAATTTTATTTAAAAAAAGTTCAAGCTTTTTCCATGTCTTTTTGAAGCCTGTCTTAGAATCATAGAAACATAGAATGGTTTAGGTTGGAAGGGACCTTTAGAGGTCATCTAGTCCAACCCCCCTGCAGTAAGCAGGGACATCCCCAACTAGATCAGGTTGCTCAGAGCCCCGTCCCAACTGATCTTGAATGTTTCTAGGGATGGGACACCTACCGCCTCTCTGGGCAACCTCTTCCAGTGTTTCACCACCCTCCATTGTAAAGAATTTTTTCCTTATATCCAGTCTAAATCTTCCCTCCTTTAGTTTAAAACCATTACCCCTTGTCCTGTCACAACAGGCCTTGCTAAAGAGATTGCCCCCATCTTTCCTATAGTCTCCCTTTAAGTACTGGAAGGCTGCAATAATGTCTCCCTGCAGCCTTCTCTTCTCCAGGCTCAACAACCCCAACTCTCTCAGCCTGTCCTCGTAGGAGAGGTGTTCCATGCCTCTCATCATTTTTGTGGCCCTCCTCTGGACCCACTCCAACAGTTCCATGTCTTTCCTGTGCTGAGGGCTCCAGAGCTGGACGCAGCACTCCAGGTGGGGTCTCACCAGAGCAGAGGGGCAGAATCACCTCCCTTGACCTGCTGGCCACGCTTCTTTTGATGCAGCCCAGGATACGGTTGACCTTCTCAGCTGCAAGTGCACATTGCTGGCTCATGTCCAGCTTTTCATCCGTCAGTATCCCCAAGTCCTTTTCCACAGGGCTGCTCTCAATCTCTTCATCCCCCAGCCTGTATTGATATTGGGGGTTGCCCCGACCCAGCTGCAGGACCTTGCACTTGGCCTTGTTGAACCTCATGAGGTTCTCACAGGCCCACTTCTCCAGCTTGTCCAGTCCCTCTGGATGACATCCCGTCCTTCTGGTGTGTCAACTGCACCGCTCAGCTTGGTGTCATCTGCAAACTTGCTGAGGGGGCACTCGATCCCACTGAATATGTCATTGATGAAGATATTAAACAGTACTGGTCCCAGTACGGACCCTTGAGGGATCCCACTCGTCACCAGTCTCCATCTGGTCGTTGAGCCATTGACCACTTACTAGATGTGACCATCCAACCAATTCCTTATCTACCGAACAGTCCACCCATCAAATCCATACCTCTCCAGTTTAGAGAGAGAAGGATGGTGTGGGGAACCACATCAAAGGCCTTACAGAAGTCCAGATAGATGACATCCGTGGCTCTTCCCTTGTCCACTGATGTAGTCACTCCATCATAGAAGGCCACTAGGTTTGTCAGGCAGGACTTGCCCTTGGTGAAGCCATGCTGGCTGCCTCGAATCACCTCCTTGTCCTCCATATGCTTTAGCATAGCTTCTAGGAGGATCTGTTCCATGATCTTTGCAGGCACAGAGGTGAGGTTGACAGGACAGTAGTTCCCAGGGTCCTCCTTTCTACCCTTTTTGAAGATGGGCACAATGTTTCCCTTCTTCCAGTCAGTGGGGACTTCACCTGACTGCCATGACTTTTCAAACATCATGGAGAGTAGCTCGGCAACTACATCAGACAATTCCCTCAGCACTCTGGGATGCATCTCATCAGGTCCCTTAGACTTGTATATATTCAGGTTCCTCAGGTGGTCATGAACCTGATCTTCCCTTACAGTGGGAGGGGCTTTATCCTCCTGGTCTCCATCCTGCGGTCCATCAACCCAGGAGAGGTGAGGAGAGAGGTTACCAGTGAAGGCTGAGGCAAAAAAGTTGCTGAGTGCCTCAGCCTTCTCCTCATCTTACTACATTGGTTTTTTTTGTTCTAACTGTAGCAGGCAGAACACAAAATCACCTACATTTTAAGGAAAAGAGCTAGATTCTGAATTATCCAAGAATTCAACAGGTGAGTCCAAATCCTGGCCTCAAACTTTCTTCAGCGTGGTCATCAGACTTTCAGAGTAACAAAAATGATAGTAGAAATGATCATACATACATCTTACACAGCACTTTTCATAGACAGATCTCAGGCTTCTTATGAAACAGTCTATCTTTACCATCATATCATTTTACAAATAAAGAAATGAAGGCAAAGGGAAATGGAGTGACTTCTGAAAAGATCAGGGAGGAGGCTGAATCAACACTTACAGATATATATTTAATTAGTGCATCTAACTCTTTATAAGCCCATTGAAACAAGAGAAAAAATGCCAGATATCCAAATTAAGCCTAAATTTGATTTACTTGTATAATCAGTTGATTCTTGATAACTGTGTTAGTGCTGAAGGAATAACGATAAAGCATGAAAGAATAAACCTATTACAAACTATTGTGCTATGTCCATAGGTTTACAAAAGGAAAGTTGAATCAGCAGAGCACTACACAGCAACTTTGAAGTGCTGTAGCAAAGAATAAGTTCATCACTAAAAAGAGTCATTTTAATGTGTACTTGAGATAAATCTAGTGTTGTTGATAGATACCTCTCACTGCACTTTAAATGAAAAAGTATGGTCAGGGCAAACAGTAAAAAATAAATATGTGCATGAAGGATATTAAAAGTAGCTAAAAGCAGAAGCTTCATCAAATATCTCAAGGAAGTAAAATATTGTTTTTTCTAATAGAGTGTAATAGCTATCCATGAAAAGCATTTTAGGCTGGTTTTTTTTTTTTTTTATTCAGTCAAAACCAAAATATTCTTCTCTTGTGTTTGCTTAAAGGAGACTGATCTCTTCTGGAGTAGGAGAGTTAAAGGTAACTGGGAATCTAGCAATAATGCTAAAACAAAATGCCTGCTCAAAGTAAAGGAGATTTAATAAATTACTTTTTCTTGCAGTTTTTGTCCATAAAAAAAGGCCACAAAGGACTTTTCTAATCACCTGATCAAAACTTTGCAATAACACAAGACAGAGGACATCCTGGTTTGCTACCTTTTAACAGATAAATTGATAGAATCAATCTACTTTGACATAAACCACATTACATGAAATTAATTACATTATCATTTGTTAATACTTTATGGAGTCCTGTGTTAATCATGCCAGTATTTTCCCTGGCACTTATGTCAGGATGACAGATTTTCTTGTTTATTTTCTTTAAATACTAGCATGGCATTATCTAGCTTCTAGCTTGATGCATTTTCCTCTAGTGCTTGAGATTTATTAAAAATCAACATTAATGATTAGGAGAGTTTATGGCCATCTCTTTCCTAATACTTAAATGTTGGTCACCTGAACGTGCTTATACAAAAATATGTAACTCTATATTGTGGTTTAATATTCTTCTCAGCTATTAGTAGAGTGGTACTTCACAATCATCATAAACATCTTAGATGTGACTAAATTGTCTGGCTTTGCCCCAAGTATAGAACAGAAATCTGTACTGAATAGTCCTTTTTACATCACTGCTAACAAGAAACTCATTTCTATTTGGAGAAGAAGATTCCTTATGTCCTCAATATACTTTCAGAAACCTTCTTGTCCTCACCTCTCATGATTAGAGATTTTCTTTTTGCCCTTTTGTATTGGGTTTGCATGGTAAGGTTTTGGTAGCGGAGAGGCTATAGGGATGGCTTCTGTGAGAAGCTGCTAGAAGCTTCCCCCATGTCCAATAGAGCCAATGCCAGCCAGCTCCAAGACAGACCCACCACTGGCCAAGGCTGAGCCCATCAGCAGCAGTGGTAGTGCCTCTGGGATAACATATTTAAGAAGGGGGGAAAGACCTTTGCGCAACTGCAGCTAGAGAGAGGAGTGAGAATATGTGAGAGAAACAAATCTGCAGACACTAAAGTCAGTGAAGAAGGAGGGGAGGAGGTGCTCCAGGCACCAGAGCAGAGATTCCCCTGCAGCCCATGGTGAAGACCATGGCGAGGCAGGTTGTCCCACTGCAGCCCATGAAGGTTAGTGATGGAGCAGATATCCACCTGCAGCCCATGGAGGACTCCATGCTGGAGCATGTAGATGCCCAAAGGAGACTGTGACCCTGCGGGAAGTCACACTGGAGCATGCTCCTGACAGGACCTGTGGAACTGTGGAGAGAGGAGCCCACGCTGGAGCAGGTTTGCTGGCAGGACTTGTGACCCCATGTGGGACCCATGCTGGAGCAGTCTGTTCCTGAGGGACTGCACCCTCTGGAAGGGACCCATGCTGGAGCAGTTCATGAAGAACTGCAGCCTGTGGGAAGGACTCATGCTGGAGCAGTTCATGGAGGACCGTCTCCCATGAGAGGGACCCCAAGCTGGAGCAGGGGAAGAGTGTGAGGAGTCCTCCCCCTGAGGAGGAAGGAGTGGCAGAGACAATATCGGATGAACTGACTGCAACCCCCATTCCCCATCCCCCAGCACCGCTGTGGATGAGGAGTTAGAGAAAATCAGGAGTAAAGTTGAGCCTGGAAAGAAGGGAGAGGTGGGGGGGAGGTGTTTTTAAGATTTGGTTTCATTTCTCATTATCCTACTCTGATTTGGTTGGTAATAAATTAAGCTAATTTCCCCCAGTCAAGTCTGTTTTGCCCATGATGGTAATTGGTGAGTGATCTCTCTCCTGTCCTTATCTTGACCCATAAGCCTTTCATTATATTTTCTCTCCCCTGCCCAGCTGAGGAGGGGGCAGTGATAGAGTGGCTTTGGTGGGCACCTGGTGTTCCAGCCAGAGTCGACCTACCACACCTCTTTACTTCCTCCATCACATTTTTCCAATTTTTTCCTTCTGATTTATGATCTTTAGCATCCATTTTTCCTTTCTTTCCTTTATTATAAATTTAAGCCACAGAGAACTGACTTTCCTTCTAAATGAGATTAGCTGTTTATAACCTATTCGGTCATTTTCAGTTGTGGGATTTGGGTTCTTCTGCCAAGTGCTCTGTAAAATTTCCTAGGTCTCTGTCACATCTTTCCATTTGAATTCCTCCTCCCAGTCCATTTGGCAAGCTCATTCACCTTTATGAAACTAGATTCCTTAAAGAAGTGTATATTACAGTTGGTTTTATATACAAATATATGCAAATGCTGTATTTGCATGTACTAAATACAGTCTCTTCGATTTTTAATTTCCTGTATGCCTATGCTGGTCATCACAATGCTAATAACATATAAAGATCAGCTTTTTAGAGACCCATAATGTGGATGAAGTATTTTTGTGCTATTCTTGACATAAGGGAGGCCCACAGAGGCAGCAAATTCAGATGGATAATCTGTTAATTTTAATTTCTTCATGCATGGGATTGGAGTAGCAGTTTATGTTCCAGTCTGTAGCTTATTTACAGGAGGAGATGAACAGATGTCCCATTTTTTTTCCAGGGTAATTCACTCCTGCAATAGCTTAGTTTAGCCTTTGATTATCTGAGACAATCTTCTGAGAACACATCTCAGTAAATTATACTGATTAAAAAAAGGTTATTTTGATTATATGTTTTTTCTTTTATTTAATTCTTTTCTAAATTTGTCTCACATGATGTGTTGTCTCCTTTGACTTTAGTGTTCTTTCTTCCCTCTACTTATCTATCTCACTTCCCAGTTCAGCAGTATTTCCCTCTGAAATAACAAAAGCAATAACGTGCTTCCTAAGCAAATTTAGTGTGTCATGGAAAAAGATGACCAAACTGTGCAGAGTGAATGATGTCCTAATTTTCCAGTTTATAAAGGCAAAGATATTTTGGCCTATCTAGCACCCTTTTTATTGCCACATGCTTAAAATATTATTTATTTGCAATTTGTTATTTGTACTTGGTCCCCTTGAACATACTGCTGTTGCAACCTTCAGTGCCCGAGGTTTTCGCTGAGAGTGAGATAAAAGCAAGCACATGGTCAAGATATGCAGTTCAGCCCAGTGATGTTGAACATATCACTGAGCTGCAACTTGACACCCTTAAATTGTGATTCCATAATTTAAAATTAAATTAATACTGTTAAAATTAATACTGTTAAAATTAATTTAATACTGCTCCCTGGAAAGAGGGTGGAAATGAGCTTGATGCACTTTTATAAGAGCAATCCCAGGCTACTTCTCTTATCCCCTTGTATGTTGTGGAGCTATGGGAGGTAACATTTAATGTTCCCCTCTGCCCTCTTACCCATGCTCCAGACTATATCTCTTCATATTCACTCTTATATTGAATGATGCTGTAAACACACATCTAGTCTTTCATGTAGACATGGACATTTTTAATATTATACAGCTGATCTATCACTCACTGCTTCTGAAATGCTTTATGTTACTTTTCAAATTCTTTGCCTGTCACTTGACACATACAACCTTTTAAACAATCTTTACTCTACTACTCCCTCCCAGGAAAGTTTTATTCCTGTAAAATTTGAAGTTGATCTTTTATTTATACCATGGCTTCTTATTCCAGTAATCCATACATCTCTACACTCCTGAATATTAATTATTTCTTGCAGATAAAGAAAGATTGTGAGTTTATATACTCAAATGGAACAACAATCCTCTTAAAATATGCACCAACACATACAATGTGGTGACAGTGACTTTATATTCTTTGGACTAGGTGAGTTAAAGCAATACTATAAATTATTCTGGAGACAAGGAGAAGTAGGGCAACTGGATCATATGTTATAATTTTAATTTCAGAAAAAATATTCCATTGTTTTTTCCATATATTTTTGGTTTAGCATTTAGAAAGACCTTGTGCAAAAATAAATAAGGAATTATATAAAAAACTGTGTTCATTTCCTAGAAATAACAGAAAAATGCTATGACAATTATTGTGCACTTCTTACATGCTCCATGTTCAGATTCATTAGGCTATGACTTTCTGTTTTGCATGTGTACAGGTCCAATTTATGATTATTTTCAAATTGCAGGCCAGAATCTTCTTTTTTTTTTTTTAACCAAGCAAAGGGACATTATGCTGTGCTAAATTTCAAAATGGGAAGGAAAACAGAATCTAATGTGGGCTATTGAGAGCTGTAATTATGTCAATAAACTGAATGTTTGGTGTAACCCAGGCTTAAATGATATAAAAGTAATGCAGAATTCAGAAAAGATGGTCATTAGGAGCTGATGAGAAGACTGAATTTTGCTTTGTAGTAAAGAACAAGATGAGGTTAATCTGAATATTCTGTGTTCCTTTTAAAAGGTAAAAATTATATTGTACCTTTTAAGCAATATTTTTCTATATAAATACTGGTAACTATGTGATTTAATAAATTGTATTGTTTTACCCCTAAAATGATATTACTTTACCCAATAATTTCTCAGCGAATTATGATTTTATATTCACACAATCAGATCCTTATCTAAGACTGGAGATCCAGGGCAGGTTCAGAATACAAGCAATAGGTTTTATCACTCCTGCTGGATATGATTTATTATGTTGTTGAATCCTACAGATCCAAAATGGAAAGTGTAAATACAGAGCAATGGAATGTGACTGCATTTGCACTTTTAAAGATCAGTATTTAAGTGTCTGTTTTGAAGGAAACAGTGCTAAGAATCCATCAACATTAGCGAACATGCTAATCCAATCAACATGCACCATGCTAAAACAAGGAGAGAAATGCTAACGACCTGTAGAAAGTATCCTACAGGGTTACAGAGGGGAATTCCTCTCTACTTACACTCTTGTTTAAAGAATCAGAATTTCTGCTCTGCAGGAAATGTTGAGATTTGGGATTTCTTTACTTTTTAGTCTTACCGGGAGAAGTAAAATTTTGAAAAAGTGTTAAAAATATTAAAATTTCAAGTGATTCCAAGTGACTTGATGTCAATACATCTAAATAGCAATTAAATTTAATGCCTTAAAATTATAATTTTCATAATTTCTTTATCTCAAGAATAGTAAATATGTGTGCATGTGTTACAATTAATATTTTAAAAGTATTTGTAAATAGTTTACAATAAATGTTTTAAAGTTTTTTTTAAAGTAACACTGTTGAAGCAAAGTATTTTAATCTTTATGAACCTGATTGAAACTAAATTATGTAAACCTTTCAAATGAAAAATGGTTCTGATCTTCGCACATTCCTGCAAAACCATTCTACTCTAAAAATAGCATTTTGTGATAAAAGAGTGTTTAGTTGTCAATTTTTTCTGTTCAGGAAACATTTGGTTTTTACTGTCCCATCAGTTGTGATAATATAGTATTCACATGAATGTCATCTACATTCCTCTAGATATTCCCTGCAATTTAATCTGAGAAGGTGCTTAAAGAGCCCTCATCTTTTTAATGGCTCCTGGTGGAGCCTAATTATTATGAAATTGCAAAAGCTGTGAAATGGTAATTAGTCTGGGTTACCTCCTTTATTTTTCCCTTAGAGACATGTTAAAAATGTTAATTAATGCTTTTAACTAAGTAAGGGTAATAAATGACTAATCTTACCATTTTTATTGCTGTCTTGGGAATGCATAGATACGTTTCTGTTTTGCTTTCAAATATTTGTTTCTGCTATGAATGCCCCTTAAAGACATACAAGGCACATTGTACATTTCCTCAAACACAAACATAGTTGATCAGCATGACTTTAGAGCTCCACATGAATCAATCACTCAACTACATTCTTGCATATTAATTAGTGCATGGAAGGTGCAGACAGTCAAAAATGAACAGAACTATAATAGATGCAGATTCTAGACAGATGTTCCTAGTGCCAGATATACTTTGTGGATGCCAATGGGGTTAGAAGAATTATTATTATATAACTAAGAAAAGGTGACGGGTGATAGTAGTAGGCAACTCTCTTCTGAGAGGTACAGAGGCACGCATTTGTTGACCTGACACCCTCTAGAGAGGTATGCTGCTTACTGGCGGCTCATATCTGGGATGTCACCGAGAGACTACCAAACCTCCTACAGACCACTGACTATTATCTGCTGCTGTTGTTTCACTTGATGCAGCCAGAAGCACTCTGAGGAGTATCAAGAAGGATTACAGAGCCCTGGGAGCAGCGGTAAGGGACGGTGGAGTGCAGATAGATTTTTTCACCAATCCTCCTGGTCAAAGGGAAGGGGTTTGAAAGGACCAGTCAAATCTGGCAAATCAACAAATGATTACAGGACTGGTGCCACAGCCAGGGGTTTGGCTGCTTAGACCATGGGACTAGCTTTGAGAAACCTGGTCTACTGGGGGCTGAGAGGGTCCATTTGTCAGAGAAGAGGAAGAGTATCTTGGGTCATAGGCTTGCCAAACTGGTGAAGATGGCTTTAAACTAAAGTTGCCAGGGAAGAGGAACCTCAGTCCATCCCACTCCTAACAGTTTGATGCCAGTGCCAGCAATAGATGCCCACTCTCCTAATAGGATAAGGATTACAGGTCAGCAGGAGAGCATCTGAAGAGCAGCACAAAGGAATCCCACCCACTCCAGCCAGTAAGCCAGCTTCATTGGGGGATGAACTTAAATGCCTCTATGCAAACACATGTAGCATGGGGAATAAACAAGAGGAGTTAGAGATGTGCACACGCCTGCAGGACTATGATCTTACTGGCATCACAGAGATGTGGTGGGATGGCTCCTATGACTGGGGTGTTGGAATGGAAGGATACAGGCTCTTTAGGAAGGACAGGCAGGGGAGACAAGGAGGGGGTGTCACCCTCTACGTCAATGACCATCTGGAGTGCATGGAGCTCCGCCTGGGGATGGATGAGGAGCTGACCGAGAGCTTATGGGTCAGGATTAAAGGGAAGGCAGGAACCAGTGACATTATAGTGGGTGTCTGCTACAGGCCATCCAACCAGGAAGCCTAAGCAGATGAGGCCCTCTGTAGACAAACAGGAGCAGCCTCAAGTTCACAAGCCCTGATCCTCATGGGAGACTTCAACCACCTCAATATTTGTTAGAGGGACAACACAGCAGGGCACTCCAGGAGGTTCCTGGAAATTGTTGATGATAACTTCCTTCTCCAAGAGACAGAGAAGCCAACAAGGAGAAGTGCTATGTTGGACCTTGTTCTCACCAATAAGGAGGGGCGGGTAGGGAATGTGAAGCTCACGGGCAGCCTTGGCTGCAGTGACCATGAAATGGTGGAGTTCAAGATCCTTAGGGCACCAAGGAGGGTGCACAGCACACTTTGGCCTCTTCAGGGATCTGCTTGGTAGAGTACCATGGGATAAAGCCCTGGAAGGAAGAGTGGCCCAAGAAAGCTGGTTAATATTCAAGGATCACTTCGTCCAAGCTCAGGAGCGATGCATCCCAACAAAGAGGAAGCCAGGCAAAAATGCCAGAAGGTCTGCATGGATGAACAAGGAGCTCCTGGACAAACTCAAACTCAAAAAGGAAGCCTACAGAGGCGGGAAGCAAGGACAGGTAGCCTGGGAGGAATACTGAGAAATTGTCCGAGGAGCCAGGGATCAGATTAGGAAAGCTAAAGCCTTGATAGAATTAAATCTAGCCAGGGACATCAAGGGCAATGAGAAAAGCTTCTGTAAGTACATCAGTGATAAAAGAAAGACTAGGGAAAATGTAGGCCCTCTCCAGAAGGAAATGGGAGACCTGACTACCCAGGATATGGAGAAGGCTGAGGTACTTAATGAATTTTTTTGCCTCAGTCTTCACCGGCAAGTGCTCAAGCCACACCGCCCAAGTCACAGAAGGCAAAGGCAGGGACTGGGAGAATGAAGAACCACCCACTGTAGGAGAAGGTCAGGTTCAAGACCATCTAAGGAACCTGAAGGTGCACAAGTCCATGGGACCTGATGAGATGCATCTGCCGGTCCTGAGGGAACTGGCAGATGAAGTTGCTAAGCCACTATCCATCATATTTGAGAAGTTGTGACAGTTTGGTGAAGTTCCCACTGACCGGAAGAGGGGAAACATAACCCCCATTTTTAAAAAGGGAGAAAAAGGAAGAGCCAGGGAACTACAGGCCAGTCAGTCTCACCTCTGTGCCAAGCAAGATCACAGAGCAGATTCTCCCGGAAACTATGCTAAGGCACATGGAAAATAAGGAGGTCATTGGTGACAGCCAACAGGCAAATCATGCCTGACAAATCTGGTGGCCTTCTACAACAGGGTTACAGCATTGGTGGATAAAGGAAGAGCAACTGATGTCATCTACCTGGACTTGGGCAAATCATTTTACACTGTCCCACACGACATCCTTGTCTCTAAGCTGGGGAAACATGGATTTGGTGGATGGACCACACAGTGGGTAAGGAATTGGCTGGATGATCACACTCAAAGAGTTGCGATCAATGGCTCAATGTCCAAGTGGAGACCAGTGACAAGTGGTGTTCCTCAGGCGTCACTATTGGGACCGGCGTTGTTTAACATCTTTGTCAGCAACATGGACAGTGGGATTGAGTGCACCCTCAGCAAGGTTGCTTGATGACACCAAGCTGTGTGGTGTGGTTGACACGCTGGAGGGAAGGGATGCCATCCAGAGAGACCTTGACAGGTTTGAAAGGTGGGCTTGTGAGAAACTCATGAAGTTCAACAAGGCCAAGTGCAAGGTCCTGCAGCTGGGTCCGGGCAATCCCAAGCACAAATACAGGCTGGGCAGAAAATGGATTGAGAGCAGCCCTGAGGAGAGGAACTTGGGGTGTTGGTTGATAAGAAGCTCAACATGACCCCACAATATGCACTCACAGCCCAGAAAGCCAAATGTATCCTGGGCTGCATCAAAAGAAGCGTGGCCAGCAGATCGAGGGAGGTGATTCTCCCCCTCTGCTCCTCTCTTGTGAGATCCCACCTGGAGTACTGTGTTCAGCTCTGAGGCCCCCAACATAAGAAGGACATGGACCTGTTGGAGCGAGTCCAGAGGAGGGCCACGAAGATGATCAGAGGGCTGCAGCACCTCTCCTACGAGGACAGGCTGAGAGAGCTGGGGTTGTTGAGCCTGGAGAAGAGAAGGCTCTGGGGAGACCTTCTAGCAGCCTTCAAGTACCTGGAGGGGGCCTCCAAGAAAGCCGGAAAGAGACTTTTTACAAGGGCATGTAGTGATAGAACAAGGGGTAATGGCTTTAAACTGAAAGAGGGTAGATTTAGATTAGATATAAGGAAGAAATTATTCACTGTAACGGTGGTTAGGCACTGGAATAGGTTGCCCAGAGAAGGTGTAAATGCCCCATCCCTGGAAGTGTTCAAGGCCAGATTGGATGGGGCTTTGAGCAACATGGTCTAGTGGAAGGTGTCCCTGCCCGTGGCAAGGGGATTGGAACTAGATGATCTTTAAGGTCACTTCCAACCCAAACCATTCTATGATTCTATGATTATTTTTCCAGAGGGGGGAAAGATATGAGCCAGAGAGCACTGTTCAAGAGTTATGCAGAAGCCAACAGAAATGTAATTTTTCTGTGAACATTTGAGGGTTCAACATTTTGCTAGCAAAGCTAATTGCCCAATATTTCCAAAAAGCTGACTATAGCACAGAAATGCCCCAGGTAAGATATGTACACATGTGCTGTAACCTGCACAACAGGTTCCTTAATCTGGCTGAATAGTACCTTGTTCTACAAGTCATTCCACGAATACGAATTAACATACTTGTGAACAAGCAGTGCTTTGTCCCTATCACCTCACTATTTGAAGCAAGACTTGTAGACCCTGACCTTAAGATGACACCAGTTATTCCAGATCTACTAATTTAACAAAAAAAAAAAAAAAGTAGTCCAAAGTATGTGGCCTGTAAACAACATTACCTTATGTTTGCCAGTCTTTTGAAGGCGGCACATGAAATCTAATGTACGTCTGTGTTCTGTCTTGCCCAGTTCTTACTAGTTCATGGTGAATAGGCATTTCTGCATGAACGATAACATTTTACATAGAATTAGGTAGAAAACATGCTGCATATTCTGCTTTTTATGTCCTTATTACTGGCATTTAAAAAGTGGAAAAGACATCCGAATACAGACATTTAAAAAAAGGACAGCAACACCCAGTATAATTTATCTTATTCATTAAACAATACAGACACAACTCCAGCCTGACTGCCCTAAAGGTTAACTGAAAATTAGAAAAATAATTTAAACATAAATATTTAGGTTCTTCATATCTGTCCCATTTTCTTAACTAATATCCTATGTACTGCATGTATTAACATTTCAGAACTGAGAATCAAAGAAGAATATGTTGATTTTATTCACTCCTTTTTACACAGTATGAAAAAGTGTGACTGGCTTAAAAACACTTTTCTATGTGAATGGAATGTTTCAGAAAGTCTTTTGTTTCAAATTTTATTGAATTTACATTTTAAGTGCCATGTTAGATCGGTCATAACAGAATGGTTTAATTAATTTGCTTTTAAGAATTTTTTCCTTATCTGTATTTGAAATAGAAGCGAAGTTTGAAACAATGGAAAATTATTTGAACCAGAGGTGTTGATTTTCAGCCAGATTTATCACACCTTTTGTTTAAATATAATTAAATAAGAATATGTTTCTTCATGTTCTGGGTGGGGAATTATTGTGCAAAATTAAATCCTAAACTGATATTTTGGGGCAGAATTTCATATTTGTCTGCAGTTTGGATTAATCTTTTTTTAGAAAACTAATCCTGCAGATTCCTTGCTTATTTGAATAAACCATCAATTACACTGCATCAACCATTCCCCCTGCTTGAAAAATTAGTTGTAAAACTTTAGTAATTAAAAAGTGTACCCTCTGAGAAGAATGGAAAGGACAATAATGCAGGCATTAATGACTAGCACTTCCTCTAACTGACATTCTGGTTATTGCTATGTCTTAAATGCCAAAATCTGATAATACACTTCTGTAATTCCTTATATAATGAAATACTTAAGAAATATCTTACAGTCATTGGACCATCACTAACAACTATGAAATTAGGTGTCCCATAGGTTTTTTTCCAATTTAAAGAGGGTTAAATTGCTAATTTACATGTTAATTAGCATTCATTCTAAAGCACACCAAATGTAATTCTATAGCATCTAGCATTTAACAATTTAGCTTATCGACATTAAATTTAAAAGAAGTTCTGCATTATTTGCAAGAAGTTTTTTTGAGGGCTAATGATGAAAAGAATCTCATTATTCTAAGCAACATGCAATTTAAAAAGGATGAATACTGCCAATTTATTTACTTCATCACTGAGTAGTAAGAAACCAGCAAAGCATTGGCAGGGCAGCAGATTCAGCAGTTCTTAATAAAGCCCACTGACCTGCACAGATTTGTAAGTTTAAAATAAAGAATTGTTTCTGGTGACATTTCTTTGGAATCTGTTGCCTTGAGTCATGCCCAATCACCAGAGTGTGCTCAGTGGTATTTGACAATGCTGCTTCTGCTGCTCTGGAGCTACTCTGGTACATGCATTTGCTGTAGTGTGCAAGTGCAGCATCTCTGCATAGCATAGCTATAAATACAAGCCTCCCTTCATAACATTTAAGAAAATATTGCATGACATTATAAACTAAACATTCACTTTAAGATCATTTCAAACTGGCAAAATAAATATTCTTCATATAATGATGCCACAGAATTATCATATTGTTTACATCTTGCTTTTGCTCATATGCTGTATACTACCTCTTTGCTTAAATGTTGATGTCATCCTGTATTGCTTTATGTTACCTTTATTTACATCAGTTTCTGTGACCTGACATGACCTGGTTGTCTGTTTCACTGTACTGCTACTTCAGCATTTCAGAGATGCTGGATTACAGGTACTTTGAAGCGCAGCAGCTGTGATGCAAACATGCTTTTAGAAAGGCAGGTTTTCTCTATTTCTAAATAACAGAAAGAAGTGTTCAAGCCAAGAATATAGAGTATTTTGGTCTTATATTATCTATCAGTGGTAAAGATGGAATTGTACATGAACAACAGCATTATACATTTCATTCTTTGCTTTTTTTTCCAGACCCCAGCCATTTTTAATGTTGTGTAAGTCCTTTGTATTATTTTCAGTACAATATTTTGTGCCAATAAAATACCTGTGGTATTCTTGTTAACAGAATTAGAGTTGTGAAATGCAATTCTCATATAGCCTTTCTGGTTGATTCACTCAGTTCCTCAGCTCTAAGTGGAATGGCTTAGACATTGGTGGCTTTAAGTGGCTGACATTGACAGTCTCCTCCTGTGCTTTATCCTGATATTCCCCTTTATTTATGGATTATTTCTCCAGGTCCTTCCTCTTGTAACTCCTTCTTCTCCCTTTCTTGTACATACCTTTCATTGTCTTCTAATTTCAGAGTGATACTTCCATGCCTTTCTGTTCTTGCAATTTCTGTCTCTCTCTGTTCATTACACCTATTCCCATAATCACTTCCTAAACCCACTTCTCCTTCTGTTTCCCCCTCATTTCACATCATCAGTTCTTTTGTGGCTGACAGCTTCATTCCCTGCACAAGATGGATTCATTCCTCAAGTACAGTCCATCTTCAGTACTGAGTCAGAGAGTTTTCTTAGAGAATACAACCTGCAACCTGCAATTAAAGACTTTATTAAAGAGCAGATATATAGAAGTATCAGATTAGGTTGTCCAAACAGTATTAATTCTGGTGCCTTATCACTTCCTTATTCTTGACATTGCAAATACTATATGTTTTTACTGTAATTTACTAAAACTTGGGATCCAGAAAGAAAATTTCAGCCCAATCTCTGAAAGCAATAGAAACATGGGTCTTAAAATACAAAATGTTTGGAAACCTTAATTATAAGCATCACAGCCAGTTCTGTATCTAACAATCCACTAGAAACCACGAGGTAATCTAGTTTGTAATCAAAATTTATCTAGGAACAAAAGGAATGAGTAAAAGGAGTTAATTCACAGGAACAAATTCTGAAAGAATGAGAATTTTTAAAGTTAATTATGGGAAAGGCAGTGTGAGAAAACGAAAACTATTCAGCAAGAAATTATCAAAAACCTGCTCTTTGGGAACAGTTACAGTCAGAGTGGAAGTAATTTTGGGGAGTATGAACAAGAGCACACACTGCAAAATCAGTGTATGATGAAAAGCTAAGAAAGTGTGAAGCTATAACAGAAATTAGAGAATGTTGTAGGCATAACCAACAATAAGAAAATCGCCAGTTTCAGAAGCAGCAAGAGAACAGTATCTTTAAGGCAAAAAGATACTGAAATGCTAGGATAGACTATAGAAATGAATTCCTTCTTTTAGCTTTGGTTTTCACATGAAAGAAGACAAGACTTATGCCAGAAATGTAAAGAGTATACTGTTTCCAAGGGAAGAGAATGATGTGCTTAAAAGGAAAGAGCAGGGAAAATTGAGTTAGTATGTGTATTGTAGAATAATGAATAAAGTAACAACAGTTAAGAATTCCTCAGCAACAAACCCCCCAAAATTCAAAAGAAAATTAATATTGTGATGAAGCAGAAGTGTCTGACAAAGGGTGTACAGGCACAGATGATCGTTCTAAATAATTGTCTAATGGTGACAGTTAAAACATAAACTGGTAATAGATTTGCCTGAAGCTAAAATAAATGAGCATTTCACTGAAATGAAAGAATAATTTGTGGAAAAATCTAAGAAACTGTTGTCCATATTGAATCATACTTTCAGTATTTTGCTTTATGTGCCAGAAATATCTAATCTGACTAGAGATACTTATGGTAAATGTTCTGAAGATGGAAAAAATAAATAATAAGTAATAACCTTCATCTCTAAAACCATACTTTTGTAAAACATCTGAGCATTCTTCATTTTATGCATTTTAATATTTTCATTTATTTTTGTGGGGCTGCTTATTGGCATACCCCTCAGAAAGTTCACAATTTTTTTCACAACTGGGCCTAATTTTACACCCTCCAAATTGCACACACATAACCATTTGTGTATGTAGTAGTTGCTTTTGAACATAGCCATCTGTTGGTACCCAAAAATAGGACAATAACTACCACACATACAAAAATCCTTTATCACTTCAAGTCCACTAATAAACCAGCTGTTTAAGGGAATTTAACATCATATTACTGTTTCTCTTGCTTGACTCCTTTTATCTTTAATACAATTCTGGTTCAGGCTTTCTTACTAGGGTTGTGACAAATGTGAAAATTTTAATAAAAATATGCATGCATTTCTTAACAAGCATCAAACCAAGATGATTTTTGTGAGGTTACAGAAGCAGAGTGCTGATGGCTGCAGGCAGCATCTCTTGCTAAATGGGAGAAAGAAATGGTGAGGTCTTTTGCCATTCAGGTTGTTCTCTGAGAAGGCCACAGAGAGTACAGACCTCATGTGCAAAACCTGACCTAAAAAAGCAGACCCTTCTTAATGTCCAGTGTCCTGATGCAGAGAAACAGAATCAGGACTGCAGGGAAGGATGTTAACCTTGTCCACATGAGACTACAAGAGGGACAGTGGGTCCACCTATATATCAAGGGAAAAAACAAAGACTACACAAGCACACATAGTAGAGGACCTTCATGGTGGTGTAGCCCTTTCTGTTTGATTAGTGTGCTCTTACAGCTAAATATATGATACTTTATCCAGAAGAAGGTTTCTTGGTGTTGCTGTGGTTGCCTAATTTCCCAGATCCCAAGGTGAAATCTCTCTGATATTGCCAAATCACTTTCCTTTCCTCAAAATGAATATTGTTTGGGTAATAAGAGAGGTGTACCTTAGGGCCAAAATGCAGGACTTACTTTTCTTCCAATAAACATGCAGATGCTGGAAAAAACACCCTAAAGAGGAATGAACAAGATCTCAGCATTACACTCATTCTTGGAGCTTTCTCCATGTTCACTTATCTGTGCATTTTCTAGGTGGTAGATGCTAGAATGTAAGCATATTTGCTAGCTTTGATGTTTAACAGGAGCTAAATCTCTGCCTGAATTAGAGTTTAAATCCACAAACACCATAAAGGCTTAATGGCAAGTGCCCACAGCTGTACACACTAAATCAGACTTTCATGCAAAAAATACAGTGAAGTGCTAGTATGCGTGGATTTAAATACTAAGATACAGGTATGTGCATGTGAACTAGTGTAGACCAAAAGTTCTGTTCACCTACTTATGCAGTGCTACCTGCTTCAAGAACACTAAAATTTAGATTTTTTTTTTTTTTTTCATATGAGAGAATGTGATGTATTTAACTGTATGGCTAAATTTTGACAACAGAACTAAAAGACCTGTTCTGTCATCAGAAACCCCAAGATGGCAATACAGTCTTGTTTTTCTTTGCTGCTTATTTCTATTATTATTATTATCATGACATTTATTGTATTGCTGTACATGGAACAGATTTGTGATTTTCTCCTTTGCTGACATCTAAAAACCTTGCTGATTGCTAAGGATTATTTATACAAAAATTGAAAGCTCTAACTACTTCAACATTAACTGAATGGATGAATGCTATGCATGACCTGGAGGTATTAAAAGATTCCATTTAATAACATCAACCAAATAGACATCCCTGCTCAAGTTCAGCTTCCTTTTATAGAGGCATATGACTTAACAACCCTGTTAAAAAATCCATACTTCCATAGTTTTTTCAGCTTAGCATGTAACATATATCCACATATATTACATTTTCAGGCAGCAGTCTGTATTGATCATCTATATACTAATCACTTTTGAACAAATTCACACCAGGACCTTTATCCTTTTCAGTGTTCAGGTAGTTTCGACAGTGCCAAGGTAATCAATTCTGATGCAGTTCACTTTTGTTGGAGAGAACACGGTGAGCAAGTGATAGCAAGCATCGTTCACCTTGATGCTTGATGAGAGGTACTGCAGATATATCAGATATGCTATTGCCCGTGACTGCTGCCCAGAACTTTATAAAGTCATAGATTCCATAGCAAAGGAAAAACACAAAGGAAAAAAGCTGTTGATTTCAAGTGGGTTAGCTGGTATGTGCTGGGCCAATGAAGCAGGTATGCACAGGGCTATATGGTGACGAAAGATTAGGTGGTCCCAGGACCCACACTCCCACCCAGACTTGTTAAGTATCAGGTTTAGTAACAGAGAGCTCAAGTAAAGCTGGGTGGGAGCACAGCTTTCCACTCAAACAGATTTTCTGAATTCACTTTATCCAGCCTTGCACTGAAAGAAATTCATTTCCAAACACAGGTAATATCAATGAAAAATTATTGTAGAGTATTGCATCAGGAAAAATGTTGGCAACATTAATTAAGACTAATGCTGACTAGACAACCAAAGAAATAAGATCTGCTTAATACTCAGACAATATTACTCAAAAATATATAAATCATATTAGACCCCTCCAGGGTCATTACAGCATTAAGATAATGAAGATATAGGCGGGGGAGATCTTTGGTATTCTGTCAAAGTTTTCTTTATATGCATATGTGTGCATATACGGGCACATACATATGTAGTTTATATATATATATATAAGTATGAATGTATGTAGCATACAGAGAGAGAGATAAAGTGTCTCTGACTATACTGCTTTAGAATAACCTAACACAGTAGAAGGACCAGTTATGCAAACAGGGCCAGATTGTCATCATAACATTTTGCAGCCCTCTGAGGACAGGGAAGGCAATGGCTGGTATGCCAACTCCTAGGTCCAAGACTCAGTACTTTCTGCTTTAACAACTGGTTGAAATCATAGATGAGAAAATGGATCACAAAATTAATTTTATAAAACCATAATATTGGGAGATTAGAGTTATAACTCTTTGAATAAAATCTGTTTCCTCTGGAAGAGAAACAAAAGTCTTATGACAAAGTACTCGGTGCAATATCCTTTTTTCTGCCTTTATATCTTCTCTAAACAGCATTGCCACTTTAAGACAAATTTTGAAGTAGTAGCATTTAAATGGGAAATCTCATGGGAGGTCTACACTATATCGCCACTGAGATGCGAAGAGTCCCTCATTTTAATTTACTCGCCATTAGAAGAATGATGCTTAGAACATATCTGTGCGGACGACTATAGGTACCCTCACATTTCTGCTGGGAAACAAAACATACCTTAGGAGAAAGAAGATTTTCTGGTGGCTACTATTCCTTCCAGAGCAAACATTTTGAAACTAAGCTAATAAAAACAACAGGAAACCATAAATTAACTTGTTTTCTTTGAAGATTACTCTGATAAAAGAAGAATAAAGGCTCTTCCAGACTGACTCTAAAAGTCAGAGAAAAGGGTGCATCCACACTATTCCTAGAGGCAAACTAATGCTGTTCCCATACTTGGTTGAGCAGTCAAGAAGTGAGAGGGGTGAAGAGACTGAATTAGCCTGGCACATCAGGAGGGTAGCTAGCTAATCTTGCACTAACAGCTTCTGAACTACATCTGAAAGGGCAGGATGGGGTGAGCTTGTACTGCCTGTATGTATTGTGCATTTCCATGCAGACTCTTAGTTCCCGGTACTATGCCTGCCAGCTTTTAAAGCACTAAATTTACCTAAAAATTAAGAAGAGTTTTATTGCTTAAACATCCCCATTTATAACGGAAATCTGCCAAAACTTCCCCTGCCCAACAACCCAATCATAGATGGTGCATCAAGCAGGCTGTTTTATTTTGCATAAGCTGCTCTTTGCAGGGCATGTGTGTGAAGGGGGAAGGGCACAAATGGATCTGTTTGAGTTCAGATGCATTTCTGACAAGTAAAAAAAAACAGCTGAAGGGTGAAAAGAATTCTTTGTGCAGCAAATGGGGATTTATAGGGATTAGAGTCACATGTTTAGGATCTGGAAAAGTGTTTGTTTTGTATTATAACCATTTTTATGGATTAATTAATGGAATGGTGGTGTGAGGAATTGCTTTTTATTTAATGCATAAATACATTAGATGAATCTAGCTCTGGGTTGGGAGTGAGGGGCCAAAAGAGTCCCATTAATATCCATGTATAACTGACTCTGGGCTGCTTGATTTCAGCAGGATGGTTCAACATGATGGGTGGGCAGACACTAGGCAGTTTGTTAATGCAGTGCTGTGATAGATGCAGGAAGAAAATTCCAGGCTGATTTACATGCTCTATAATACTGCAAAAGACAATAAGATTGCTTGCAGTGAGGGTGAGGAGTTTTGCCTTTAGCACGTTTTGTTTTACTCAACATTTATTATTTCCAATCCTCTGTCAGAAATACCAGCAGCTTCTAAATGATTCACATATTTGCAAGGTAGCTCCTGACCCCCATGCACCCAGAAGTGTGATCACTCAGAAGACACTAATACCCTGGCAACCTGAATGCACAAAATACATGAGAACTTGAACTGTAATACATGTAAGAAAGCCTTCTATGGAATCCTGTTACATGTTCTAACTTCTCACATCTTAGATTAGCAGATATTATCTGTTCATCAGAGGTTCAGAAATGCTCAGTCCTTTTCTTCAAATTCTGAAGTGTTTATGTGAATTAATTGCATTTTCTTTCCATAATGCGAACTGAAATATAGATTTTGCTAAAACTGGAGGAAAACTAGGATGTAAGAAGCAGACATAGAAGGATAATAGGTAGGATATAACTACCACATATAGATCTGATAAAGTTGATACAAAAGCAATAACAAACAATTAGCATCTATTATCTTTTCCCAAGAATCCAATATCTTGTTGTTCAAAATAGCCGTTATTTTATATTATGTTGTGCACGCAAGGCAAAATGTATTCTACCCTGAGAAACATTAAGAGACATAGTTTCCAACTTCAGAAACATATGCTTTTTTTAAAAAATAAACTGCATTTCTGCCCTTGAAACAGCATGGTCATATGTTTTCTGCATCCAAAAGAGGGAGCTGGATATTTGAGGAAGTGATCCTTCCCTCTCCCTCTAGTTTATAAGCAATTCCACATTTAAATATATCAAATTCAGTATGAATATTGGTATTGAGCTCCTATATAAACCTATAGACAGTGATCTTCCAGTCAAAGGTGTTTAAAATAAATTGTGGTGAAGATTAAAACAATGAATATTTCACATTTTATTTTAATGAAAAATAGCATGTTGAAGTCAAAAGCATCAAATGTTAAATTGTCTTCTACTTGAGTGAATTCAGAAACCTTCCACAATCAGTGAAGAAGGAAGATGGACTACTGTAAAATGCACAGACATTTGTCACGTTTACCTGCTTGTGAGCATGGTCATAAGAATTGATGTGGTTGTCAAATTCCTGGTGTTTGTGGTACTGCTTGTCACACAGTTCGCAGTAGAAGTTAGCCTTCACATCCTCCAGAGCCTTGGCTGCAGCTTTCTCCTTCTCAGCATAGTCCTGCAAAGGCAGAAGCAAAGGGAGACACTTCGCTATATATAGTGAGCTCATGCTTCAGCAGCTATTTTTGTCAGCCACATTAAAAACACTAGATTGACTAGGACTGCTAGATCACCACGCTCCATCCTAGAATCAAAGTAAATCGTAAGGAGGTTTTGGTCTTAAGCTGGGTTTAATAAAATAGTTGTATTTCTTGAATAGTTATTCCTACTACTTGTTGTAGGTGCTGTAGTAAGAAAAGTAGAGAGGAATGGAGTGTAGAGGAATACCATCAGGACACTGCCTAGCTCCTGGACAGGAGAGCTGAGCAGTGAAGAAGACATAAGCCACCAGGTGGATGTATGGAGGGTTAGTCTGTTAACTGTTGCAACACTGTCCCTATTTGCACCAATGCGTGTCTGCTTTTTCAGGTATTATTTCTCAGAAGAACAAAACTAGTTTTAGTCTGATACTAAGGCAGATTTTCTTTTGTGTTCTGCTTTCTACTTTCTATGAAATATTTAGCAAGGCCAGGCAGCAGCTGGGTATGGCTGGCTGAGATTTCCCTGGAGCAGAGCCACCTCAGCAGGAGCCTTTTCCATGACACCCTGTCCCCTCCCCATGTCTGCGTGAGGGGACACACCATCCAGCTCACCCAAACTGAATGTAATGCTCACCCACCCCACACAGACCACAACCACTTACAGGAGCACTAACTCATGCCCAGGCTCAGGCAAACACAACTGAAGACAGGAGAAACACAGTCAGTTCCTATGTAGTCCCACTCCATGTCTCCCTAATGACTCAGGTGGCTGCTCTGGAGAATCAAGTACATTGATTTCAATATATACTATTAGGTAAAAGAGAAAACTTAAAACATAGGAGCCAAAAGTTACTGAGCTCCAAATAATGCACTTAAACAAGGGGACTGATATTCAAAATTGACAGCAGCCTTTGCTAGTCTTATTATTATGACACTTTCTTAAACATTTTACATTAGATTTTAAAGAGCAAACTTCTGACATGGAAAACATGAACAAAAAAGTTGGTAAAAGCAATTCATTTTATATTTGTATTAACAAGTTGATATTACTTGAGTGTATGTAATATATTGCCAGGAATTGCAGTAATTCATCATTTGCTGTATCATTTTACTCACCTAAAGAAATGGGTATTTTCTGCCACCAGGTTTTCCATGCCATGCAGTCAGTGCTGTCTGCTGTCTACATGTTTTCACCTCCCTTTGCATGACAAACTCAGAGTACACCAAACCTGGAACATACTGCACATCTGGGACACCCGGCTCCTAGCACATCCCACTGCCCAGCATTTCTCTAGGGCCCACATCAGGGTGGAGGCAAGCCTCTGGGCACAGCAGATCAACAGGAATGAACATTTTGAGCCTTTCAGAGGGGGAAGGACTTTCTTCATGAGTGTCACATGTTTTGAGTCTGAGACTTGACCAAGCAGCAGGCGTAGTGGTTGTCAGTGTGACACTGAGCTTTGGACAGCTCTGTGCTGTGAGTCCTTCTGCTCTGCCCTAGACTTTACGCCATCAGGTTGGTGACAGTAGGTCTTTCTCACACGGTAGTTTAGAGGCTGCCGTTGCTAGTGAAATCAACTTCACCTAAACTAGACTGCCTAGAAGTTAGGTGTATGGTCTAAGGCAGTATCCTAAGTTTCCTCTGTAAGACATAGAAAAATGATAGCTATTGCCAAAGGGTGATTAATCCCATCTATTTCAAAAACCTGTTTTAGGATGAGATGAAACTCTCCAGAGGTGCTATCTCTCTCTGTTGACCACTGCAAGGCTCTAAATTACTAACCTGGCCTACATCCTTAACTCTCAGATTGCTGAACTCAGGGATAATGAATTCTATATTGTATTTCTTTATATTAAATTCTAAATCCCCCCATGGAACTTGCATGAACTGACCTGCTTGAAGACAGGAGAACAAAGGGGAATTTTGTGCCTGGAATTTTGATTTTACATCTTACAGAAGATGCCAATGACATGCCAGTCCCTCCCACAGGGCAAACATCCAAATAAATGTCTTTCCTACATACATATGGCTCAGGTGGGTTAGTGTACTGTGGTATACTCTAGATTGGCCAATTGTGTAAACAGGTAGCCTGAGCTAACATTTCTCCTCTTGAGAGGCTGCTCAGTAATGGTAGTTAATACTTGATTGTGTCAGGGGGAAATATTCTTGCAATCAAATAGTTAAATAGCTTTCATTAGTTATTTAAATCTACAAAGCCCATTAAAAAGTGATACTTTTCAGCTTATGCTTCAGACCCATTCTTTTGATAGCATTAATTATTCACCGGGCCTTTGGTGTAATTAAAATGCATAAATTAGAATGTGGATGCAATAACATTAATTATGCAGAGATGTCTTTCCTGGAAGTCAAGTGTTGGGGGCAACATATTTTTATTCTGAACTGGAAAAATTGTAAGTTTTGCACTCACTGGCAGCCAGCCAATGCATAATTCTTTTTTTGGTTGTTTTGGGAATTTTTTTCCGGGTCTGAACTGTCAATTAAATGTTTACAGTCTGCTCCATCTTTGCTTCTGCTGAAGGGGAAGCCTAATTGTTTAGGGCAAACACACCACATTACTCTCTGTGAAGCACAACTGAAACTGCTGCTCATGAGCATTCCAAACTGCCAACTTTATCTTCCTCAGCAGAAATTAATACAGCTCCCTTAGCATAAAGATGTTTTAAAATAGCAACAAGGCAGCTCCCAGGTGCATCCTAAGATAATCACAACTACCTCCATTGCCTTATTGCTTAATTATGCTTGTCTACCATGGCAAAAGATATAATTTCCTGCTTGCTTATCGATCAGATGCAGGGAAATTGAATGCTACATCACATACTTTAGAAAGGTCATGGATTTTTCTTTCTCTACAAAGACATAAGAACTTCTAGCACTACAGTAAATTGTGCATAGTCCAATGAATTTTCACATCCAGACTGCTAATATCATCTCCCTAGGACTATAGTGACTGGTGTTCAATTTTTGCATAATAAATGCGATCGTGAGAAAGAAAATCTGTAGAATTACATCTGTAGAAAACATACGTGACCCTGAATGCCTGACTACACCGATGCAGACACAGGAAAGCAGGAAAGATGCACCAATGTGTTTTGAACTGGGGACCACCAATGGTAATGAATATGTGTGTCACAGTCTCATAAACTTTATTCTGGATCATATGCTACTTACTAATGACATATAGCCTGGGTTAACAAACATGTATACTTATAAGATAACATAAGTTAGCAGTTCTGTCTTTGAGCCATGGACAACAGTGAGTGCAAGCTGATGTCAGGGATGATGCAGTCATTGTAGGTAAGAACTCCTAGAAACCATGGGCTAACCACCATCTATGTTGCTGGATGCAGATAGTATACTGTATAAGGATAAATGAGTGCAGAATATACCTGAATGTATTTTTTTCCTAGAAGCCTGCAAAATGGTTCCATATTATAGATTGTAATTACATTCACATCAATTTGGCCCACAGAGGCACATAACTGTAGTTAATGTTTATATATTGGATTAATTTAAAAAGAATACTTCTATTGCCCGTTAGGCTGGAAGTGCTTTCACTTAGCAGCTACTTTTGCAGTATGCTTCTTATTGTGAAAATGCAATTAATGGTATCTGACATTTCATTTTCTAATATAGGGAAAATCAATGAAAAATTCCATGTAACTGAGTTTTCTAGAACGTTGCCACTGACATCTAGTCAATTAGAAATTATTTATTAAATCCAGAGTCTGTAAGAGATATTTAATAGACTGCATGGCCATTAAAGTATGCTGATCTAGACAAAACAATACCACATTGTCTGCCTCAGTAACTGATAGTATATATATCTGCTACGTTCAAATGGACTAAGGTGAAAAGTAGGTCACTTGATACAGTAAAACTTTCAGAGGCAGTTTTCTATAAACCCATGGATTTCCACAAATACAGCGGAGTAAATGAATAGTGCTTGTAAATAGAACATGACAAAAATATTACATCATTAGCCCACTTTTGGTCACCTGTTTCTAAACTGGAATGTAAAATTAGTGACGGAACAGCTAACTCACATTAATGCTGAGCTCAGTAAGTGACAGACTGCTCCCTCTTTGGGGACATAAGCAATCAGAGTTGTTAGAGTTTGATAACTTAAACATAATTCTGTGAACCAGATTAGATATGAGTGCAGGTATTAAATACCGATGCAACTACTGAGGTGCCTCTTGGGCATTCTCAGACTAGAGGTTAAAGAAGAAGTAGGACAAATATAAGCACATGAATAAGCTACAGAACTATATTCCACATCTAAGAGTTTTAAGTATATTTTCATTAGTAACTTAGGTGACAAAATGAACTGTGATTATGTATGAAATCTGTGAATGATATTAATTAACAGCACAGGGAATACGAATGCTTTAGGGACCAGGATCATGATTCAAAACTTTTGTAATAATCTTGAGATATGGTCTGAAATCAGCAAGATAAAATTCAGTAAGATGTGTGTCAAGTGTTGCATTTTGGAGTGGGAAATCTCATTCATGAATACCAGATTGTGAATAGCTGAGTAAACACAAATGCAAGGGAAAAGGTCCAGGAGGTTAGAGTGGAAAAGAAATTAAATGAAAGTCAACAATGAAAGTCAAGGCGAATCACATTCTGGCATGTTAATAGCAGTGTTATATGTAAGATGCTGAAGGTAATGATTCCACTTGATTCAGTATTGGTGAAATGTCAGCTGTAAAATACTATTGGATACATCTACACCAGCAAATAACTTGGCTCCTGGAACCTGGCCCTCCATCATCCCCACTCCATGTGTGACAGTTCATTCTCAGGCTTTCATTTTGGATTAAACTTGCTAGTTCCCTTTGAGATGAAAATGAGTGCAGTTCTAGAATAACATTCAGTTCAGGGACCACACTCTACAGGCAGCAAGGATGAGACTTCACCAGGCTCTCCATGCCTTGTATAGTCTTCCAACAACCATCAAATTGCATTCCCCCAGGCATTCTCCTCTTATGGCCTTCCCCAAGGCAAGCAACACTTGTATGCCATGAAAAAGCATGCAACATCATGCCACAAAAGAACCACCCAGGCAGTGTTTTAACATAGCCCTCACACTTTTTCAGAAATACTGAAATAAAAACAGATATTAAAAGTATACCTAAGGGTACCACACAGACCTGAGGAGACTTAGGCCAAGTATGGACATAACCTCTTTGCCCTGGGATGCAGTTTGGCTGACAGTTTTTTCTACATCACTGGGCCTGACAGACTAGGTCTGCTTGTTGGGGCAGATCAAAGTCTAGGTGTAGCGTTAGAGGCAGTTTTGATTCCCACAACTGGAGAAAGATATAGATGTACCTGGGAGATCCTTGAACAGGACAGTAGGGATAAGATGTTTAAAAGTGAGTAAGATGCTTAATTAGGCAAACTAGATTTCAATCTGTAATTCATATTTTCATTGGATCATTCATGTGAACCCTTGTAAATAACTTTTTTTGAGGAAAATCTGTAGAACAGCCTGGGCTGGTACAGAACATCTCTGGGCGGTCAGGACCTGCACATGGATGGGTAGAGATAGCAATTGTAGAACTTTCATTTTGAGTGTTCATTCACAACTCTCTCCTCATTCACCAATTCTTGGGATAATTGCACATAATTTTGATGCCCTTATATCTTTTCTTCTGCAGCTACAGCAAAATAGTTTTTAAAAGATCTCTAAAACTCAGTAGGTGATAGAATGCAGGAAGTAATCAAAGTAGTTATATGCAGTGTGAAACTTGAGAACCACACAAATGTCCTTATATTAGGATATGTAACTGAACATCAGGATGGTTGAATTAATGAACTTTTCCCTGAATGCTCTCTTTTTTCCCCTGGAAAAGACTCTCCTGTCTTACCTAAAGAATTTGCTAGGGAAGTTTAGCTGTGGAGATAGAATAAAAAGCAAGTAATTTTGTTCAGCTGCAACAGCCAGCAATACAGAATGTTTTCATTTACCTTACACATGTCCTGCCATTCTCCACCTTGAAAACTTTATGCATAGTTTCTGCCAGTGTGGGATCTATGGTGAGGAATTACAGAGTTGTCTATTGCAAAGGAATTTCTTCTTCTTCTTCAAAAGCAGCAAATACTGTTATTTTCCACTGACTTACAGAGGGCAGCTCCTAACTTCTGCAAATAAATACATCATCTTCATATTTTTCACACTCAGCCAATTACTGCAGCATTTTCAATTATATGCACTTCCATTTGCTACTAGAATGCTGATACCTGAGAAGTGTAATTCTTTTAGCAGGTCCTACATGCCTTTCAGAGTACAAACCTGCTGGAACTAATAGGACAGATAGAGAGCTGTAACTTTAAGGAGTCATAAACCTATTCCTAACTTATTTACTATTAATCAAAAACATCAGTGCTGATTGGAATCAGCCTTATAGGACACATGAATTCAAAGAAAAGCACCAGCAGGGCTATTCAGATCTTCAGCAAATCTTTTATATGTTAAGTCACATTGCTGCTTCTGGTAACTACATAAGGACTTGTACTTTGAGATTTTCTAAACACTTATTCAACTTTATAAATGGAGCATATAAACACTCAAAATCTTTGCTGTGGATATAGAGGACATTTTTCAAACATCTCAGTGTGATTCAACATTTTTCCCCTCATTTTCAGAAAATGGAACTGAAGCAGCTGCATCTATTAGATTGTCTGAAAATATGATCAAGAGTTGACCTGCAAAGGGAATTAGGTTCCTAACTGAAAATTCTGTACAAAATTTTATGTGTTCAGTTTAATTTTAAAAGAAATATATAATAAAGTAAATTTGAGAGTTTAGATCATTCTTCATTGCAAAGGGATATATTTAAAGAGCTTGAAGGAAGTAATTAGCAAAATGTAATTTCTTTAAGTGGACATAACTGCCTGGAATGACATACAGTGCAGAAACAAGTTCTAGGATAAATAAACAGCTCAAAGAGGATATTAGAAATAGAATGGGAATAATACGAATAGGAAAGAAAGCTAAATCACCAATTTCAGAAAATGAAGGGATAACATGGAGATAAGTGACGAGTGATGTCTCTCAGGGCTCCGTATTAGGACAAGTACTGTTTAATATCTTCACCAGCGACAGACACAGTGGAATCGAGTGCACCCTCAGCAAGTTTGCAGAACGACACCAAGCTGAGTGGTGTGGTTGACATGCTTGAGGGATGGGATGCCATCCAGAGGGACGTGGACAAGCTCAAGAACTGGGCCGATGTGAACTTCATAAAGTTCAACAAGGACAAGTGCAAGGTCCTGCACCTGAGTTGGGGCAATCCACAGCTGAAACAGAAGGTGATGAAGGATCTGCTCCCATGTATTAACCAACTAGTGAGATGCAGATGTAAAAAATATAAATATAATATTTGAATACAGCAAATACAAAATTTCTAAAAGAGACAGGGAAATACACCCAAGTGTAAAGACCAAATGGTACATAAAGACTTCACTATAGACTGGAATCCAGAAGGTTTTTTATCATCAGTGGAACAGACTTAAGAACAGCCTTCACACTGAAGCAGGGGGTGTCATTGGTGTCATTTTAAGATGGAGCATGATACATTTATGAAGGGGAATATATGATGTCATTTGGTTAACTATGCTAACAGAAAACTAAGTTTGGTTTGAAGATTTAGGAAAATCTACAGTTATACTGATATGTGATGCCACCTGATTTGTATCTCTGATCTTCATTATTAATCTATGTCCTATATTAGTGCTATGATTAGCATTTGACTTATTATTTTGAAAGTATTTTCTAGGTATGAAGAAATTAAATAACAATTTCCAAATACTAACTCTGCCATTAAAAAAATAAAAATTGTTGTCATTCTGTAACTAGAGCAACAGCCCCAAAAAGATGAAGGGATGTGACTCAAGGACAACATGAAAACACAAAGGACATCAGAACTGTCAGGGTTGCAACACGGTTGTAGAGGTTGAAATTATTTCTGGGATAACAGTAGAAATAAATGTGGTTTTATTACTGTTAGGATTATATTCTGGGCATTTAAAAGCAAATTCTAAGAGACTCATGAGTAAGGCTCAAAAGAGAGAAAATTATAGAGGATCTCAGAATGTTCCCAGCTACTCTGCAGATATGGTGACTGGTGTGACTGCTGTAAATCTAGACTCCCTACTAAGGCTTCAGTGAAATTATATTTCAGTATGATCATCTTAAAATGTAGATAGAATAGAAATGGTTTTTCTAAGTTGGGCAGAAGAACTGTTCTTGTTACGCAGAAGAAGAAAAAAAAAATACATCACTCACTTCCTTATAGTCCTGCTTCTCTGCACAAATGCAAGCCCTTTGGTGAATCTGATTGTGACATTATTGTCCACCTTCCATTTAAAGTTAATTCCTTCAATTTGTTCACTATTTCATACTACTTTCTCTCTCCTCCTCTCAAGTGATCACTTCTTTTACCTGTTTTCTGATGAGTGAGGTATTATCAATTAATCTGAAGAGTTAGTCCTCCATTTATTCCTTGCTATTCTCGTTCTTCCAACTGCAATTTTTAGAGTACAATGCATGTTCCAGCACTGCATTTAATAGATTGTGTGATGTTGTATTTCTTTGTCTGACACCTCTTTTCAGATGAAACCTACTTGACATAATTTAAGATCTTTGTACATTTTGACCTAAAACATTCTTCTATAGAACACAACAGAATTTAACTTATATGCAGTGTCTTTCATATTTGAGTTAGCTAAAAACACTTTATAATAATGATATTGATCATGCAGTAACTGTGTAGGAAAATACAGCATTTGTTATGAGCACAGGAATAGTTATCACACAACTCATCCGTGGCTGTTAGAAACATTTTATTATTAAGTGGCTTTTTCATAAAATACAGGGCTAATCATATCAGATAGCTTTTTATAGACTTTAATACCAATAACATTAAACATTTACATCCTTTCTCTTTTAATATTTTTTGACTCTTTCTTTGCAGGTACCATAATATTAAAGCCTGTTCAATATCATAAATGATGCAATATCAGTGGGTTTCTATTGCTCATAGCAATGGAGAATAATTGTTAATTTTATGATAAAATATTAAGAAACTTCAAGTAAATCCAGATTGGTCAATTTATTTCCTTATATTATGTATATTTGCAATCTACTTCAGAAAAATATCCTACAGGATAAGCATTAATCATACATTTGCGTTATATCTATAGTGTATACCTTCTCTTAAAACTTCCCCATAAAATACTGCCTCATCATTGCATTGTGTAGCATTTGATAACATGTTTTTAACCAGAAACCAAGGTATTTCTGCACAATAGTTTTTCATACATCCCTTTTTGCATTTTTTTTTTCAACAGAAGCCCAAAAGACTGATTTATGAAAGCTTTGGCTTTCCTCAGCACTTGAGGTTATCCAAGTGAAACAGAAAGAATTCCAAATTGCTCTATAAAGACCAAATGGAAAAAGGAAGGTTATTTACATACACATATATCCCTCTTCCTCTGCCTCTCCCCAAATGCATTCATGTGAGTTGCAAAACTCTACATACTTTTTTTTTTTAAACTCTGCAGTTTTATACCTAGTACAATTCCACTGATCTGAACCAAAGCAAAAAAATTCCTTTCATTCATCTGCCAAATGAAAGTATAATATTAGCATTCTGATTGAAAAACTTGCATGGGAGGGAGAGAGGGAGGAAGATAGGAAGGAATGGAGGGTAAAAGGAAGGGTGGAACAGAGAATGGAAGGAAGACAGGATAAAAGGAAGGGTAGAAGGGTGGAAGGAATACTTTTTCTAGCTCTTTTCTAGCCAGAACCCACCCTGCTTGAAACCCACCCTGCAGCACACCTGGCATTTAAAAGTCATTTGATTTCTAAATACAACTGGGCACTCAACTTGCAGATTAATGGCATCTTTATGGCAATTTCCAGAGTAAAACCCTGCCACCCCATGCTTAAAAGCCATCATGCAGCAATAATTGCCTGGTAGTATCCCCTGCACCTGAAGGGAAACAACTACTTTCCAAAATTATTTCTGTATGGTAACTTGGGAATGTCCACAAGTAAAAGAAGTAGTTACTGATATCTCTAAAGAATTAATATGAATATTTGATTGTTGACTGTAGAAAACAATTATTGACTGAAGACATTAATTCAGTCTCTGTCCAGCACCTCCAGACTTAAAACTGAATTAATGTTAACTATTCCAAAAACTCTGTGCAATGTCTACATTCTTGCGTCACATCTTAAGTTCCAACCTTCCTCTAGGAAAGACTTTTCAAGATAAAGTGCTAGTTTTTATTTTCTGCATGATGAGGTCTCCTCAACAGGGAGGAGTGAATGCATTAGTGAAATGACTGGAGACACACAGGAAGTGATGGCTCAGCAACGATGCTGAGTACTGCTGTAGGTGAATGTGACTGAAGTGCCAAGTAGTTTTTTTCACAGTTTCCATGCTCAGTGTACATCAATTCCAGGGCATGCTGCAGAATCCTTTCAGCTCATGGTATCTTGTTCAACTTATGGCTGATCCTGAATGACTTTGTGGCTTTGTTCACTTCCCTCCTTTTTATTTTTTTTTTTTGTTCAATTTACAACCCTTTCCTTCCACTTACAACCCATGGCAGAGACAGAACCCTGGTCCTACCTGCCAGTTTCTGTGTTTACCAGGCAGTATAGTCAGTAGTGATGTTAATCAGCTGCGAGTCTCCAATGTGATTGATTACTTATTCATAGAAAAGAAAGAAATTCTAGTCAGAATATACCATTGGTGCAAATTCCTGGCCATCATGACAGTGTGGAGAAACCCCCACTTTAATGATCGGTTGGGACACCTTGGTGCCACTTACCAACTCCTCTTGCTGTTCTTTCACCAAGGGTAAGGACATATTGCAAAAGTGCATGAGGGGCTATCTAAAACTCTTTGCCTAAAATGCTCCACCCAGTCCTCACCTCTTGGTGAGGCCCCTCCTCAGAAACTGAGTCACAATGAACCAGAGATGCAGTCATCTCCATTTCCAACCCAGGGTCTAGCGTAGTCCAGCATTGCTGGAGTCAATGGAAGTTTTGCTACTAATTCTAATGGGAGTGTAAGATCCAGCTATAACTAGCGTAATAAATGGAAAAAGAAAACATACTAAACAGAAGAAAAAATTTAGATCTAGAGGGATTTCCTGAGATTATTAAAATTATTAAAAGGGAGGGTGAGCATATTCTTGCAGAGGCAGATTTGAAAAAAATCCAGGATGTGGAAAATGAAAAGAATACATCTTTATAATCAAAGACTACATTTTTTTTTCTGCCATGATATTTTTGAGTATCGGCCTAATATGGTACCAAAATGATAGCAAACATCTATTGTGCTCTTGAATTCACCATACATGATTGTTGGTATTAGGAATGGTGTTGTAGAATACAACATGCAATTTAAAATAAATGTCTGGGGCATGAGAGGTCTTAAATAGACACTTTGTTGAGCAAACAAAAGATGGTCCATCCTCTTCTCCCCTGAAATGAATAAACTGTATAACATAGAGCTAATTCTGTCACAAGTACTTGGTTGGGAATACATTACCCAGACTTAACGAGCACTTCTAGTGCTGCTGTGGAGACCTGAGGCTTCCTGAGACAACAACTCAAGCGGCTGATTACAGCTTGATGCTGTTTCATGAGGCTTCCTGGGATGTCAATTAATCCCATGAATTTACTGAACATAGTGCAACATTAAAGGTTCTTGATTTCAGAAAAATGAGCTAGGCTGGTGTCTCTCAACTTGAAAGAATATTTCTGGCTTCACCATCACCTGTTATAAATAGAAATGGGGAGTTCTCAACTCCAAGAGTACCATCATTAAATTTCCTGTCTACTGTGTCACATTTCTTAAGAGTGAGTCTTCTTAAAAACCAACTGAATTTATATCCATTACGGACTCTCTAGATTCTTCTTTATTTTTGAACTGTGACTCTGCATTGAATCTTTAATGATTTTAATGCTACATAAGTGAACAGAAGTACTTTGTAACTTTGATTTTAGATAACCTGCTAGCACAACAACCTGTGTTATAAAACAGTGCACAGTCTTATTAGATAACAGATTTGATAGTGCATTTCCTTAATGAATACGAAAACAAGGGTGTGAGCTCTCTAACTCTTGATCTAATTAAAATAGATAACTCAATAAATTAATGATGAGACATTTCCTCCCAGTATTTAAAACCTGCATAGTAAACTGCCTGTTCTTGAATAAAAGACAACAAACAAAAATCTGCTTTTAATCTCACTGTCTTGTTTTTCCCTTTACTGGAATAATATTTGGTTATGTAACTGTATGTATGAAAGCAGAAGCAAATGGACAGCAATTTTTGTCTGGCTGATACTGTTAGTCATACAGTTTAGTTTTAGGTAGTCCTGTGAGGAGCAGGGAGTTGGACTCAATCCTTATGGGTCCCTTCCAACTCAAGATATTCTATGATTCTATACTAGAAGCAACATAGTCCTCTAGTACATTGAGACTTCACTGAATGGCTACAGCATGAGAGGGTCCAGGGGCCACACTCAGTGTTTTGTGTAACATCATGTATATGCCTGTAATCAATATGAGTGTAATTTCTAAACTATTGGATAACTCAGACTGAGTTGGTACTTACAATATGAATGAAAAGTTTAACAAAGAGTTAATGTGGATGGGCAGAAAAAAAAAAAAGCTTTGCATAGTAAGTGTATTAATAAGTTTAGGGGAGCTATTTTACACAGTGTTCTGTTAATTACTTCCCTTCTGCACAAACTTTCCACTGCCTCAGTCTCTAAACCTCATTACTTTGTATATATCCCATTGACACTTCACTGCTTATATTTTGTTTTAAATCAACTTATTCTGGTACATTTCCATCACCAGTGATTTTGGTCTAACTTTCATCCCTGAGCAGCTTTCTGTTACACTGTCAATATACTGTCAGGAAAACCCAACAGAAAACTGGCCATTATGAGATTTTATGTGTTAATATGAAGCTGGATTCTTCTGAGCTGGCTCACACTAATATCAATAGCTGTGTGCTGGGATGTGCTCTCTCAGTAGTGCAAGCATTCACAACCATCCCCCACACATATAGGGGATAACACAAGCACACTGTAGAAATGTCCAGGGAATATTTTTGTCAGGTCTCATTGCCTGTATTTAGAGATATTCTCCTCCATTTTAATACAAGTACTATGCCATATGAAATTACTAAAGCAGAAGTTCTGACTTGATTCATTAGGGCTATGACTAGACCATTTGGGAAGCAAGTCTAGTGATTTAAAAACAATCGGGCCTTCATATGCATCATATCAGGGATGACCAGGTAAGAGTCAAACTTCATATTAGCATTTACTGCTGTCCTGCAAATTTTCTTTTTCCCCATTTGAGAGGAACACAGCTCTTAAATGCTGGACACTCAACCAAATTCAGTGACCTCTATACAGTAAATTCCAGTTATGAATTCAGTGCAAGATATTTTCATATATTCAAAATAACCTATTCTGTTCTAGTAGAATGACTGTGACAAGTTTTGCTGGAATTACTCTATATGTTTTACAGAAGGAAATAAAAAAGCAAGCATCTCCATATGTGATTTATATGGTCATCTCTGTCTTCATCTCTAAGTCTATTTGGTTGCATAAGCTTATATGTAAAATTCAAAACATCATTCTGAAGCCTGACTGACTCCCGCACTGAATGCAGTGCTAAGACTTTGGCCTCACCATACTCAACTTTGCAGCACTGAATCTGTATGCGCTCTGCTGCTTACTAGAACCTGTAGAGCTGAATTAGGCATCATAGCTGCCTATTGTGAGTCCAGCATAAATCCAGCATGTTTAATGAGATAGTATTAGGAAATATCAAGAGACAAAATGGAGATTTGTGTCTTTCCTTCAGGGATTTGGATGCTTTCCTGAAGTTAAATAGCTAAGCAATTCCTCACAAAGTTGTTGGCCCCTCTTTCATGCTTGCCCACACAAGGTGAATTTTCTGATTGAGTTGGGGACATGGCACTGCATTTATTCACATCCCTTTTCTAATCACTCGGAGGACAGAGGAACTCAGTACAACATATATGCTTCTAGCACTATGGAAGTGAAAGCAAGCAGTGAGATGACATGAATAAGATTTTCCTGCAGGTTTGTGGTTGTGTCAGAAAAAGCACCCCGTGTTCCAGCCTTACCCAGTGAACTAAATGACTACATCTTCAATAACTTTAGTGAGGGAAGATATATAGAAAGCACAGAAAAATACAACAAGGTGGTTGGAAAATAAAGGAACAAATGACAAGGCACCAGAGAAAATGAGGAAGGAGGAAATACAACCACGGAAGATGAAAGAAAGAAAAACTTCATACTAATTACCTAGGTGAAAAAAACATACAGCGTATTGACATACATGCTTCAACCTTTCTGTCTGCTTAGTTTATATAGTATGTATAGTTTATGTAGTACAGTATATATAGTATACCTAAGAAACCATACTATAGTTCCATCTAATATACATATCACATACGTTATATTATTATACTATTATATCATTAGCACAATAATATAATAAAAATACAATGCTATATATAATATCAAGTAAATGCTAATATTAATATAAAATATAAATAAATACAGTATCACCAGTACTGGTTTTTCTATATTGTAAATATTTTAAATTAATATATGATATTATTATATATACTATAACATAACTGTAACATAATATAGAAATATATTGTGTGAAATGGTTAGTGATACTGCAACTTGCAACATTCCATTAAACATCCAAGTTTCTGTATGAAAAAATTTATGATTAATTTCTACATTAGTATCCTTCGTATAGCATTGTGTCACTGAGGATAGGCCACCTGCATTATAAACTAAAACCAGAGCTCAATATGTAAGTGTGACTTCAAAAGAAACAGAAGTTGGCATCACTAAATCTAAATAATGTTGCAACATTATACTATAGCATAAGAAGAAATAGTGTTACTACTATCTCTGCTACCAACTTGGCTCTGCTAATGAGCTGCATTTTCATGAATCACTTCAAGTAAACCTATGGTTCCATCACTTCATACATAGTATTAATATCTTGGAATTTATAGCAAAGTGCAGATTTTATGGGAACAAGTATTTTAGATTAGTTTGAATGCACAAACTCTTGGTATCAAGATTTTTGCTTTTATGGTTAGTGCTGAAAAACCTCTTTTTGCAGTTCTTTTAATTTTTATTTAAGATGTTATAAAAGAGGAGGCTACTTAAAATAATGAGAGTTTATGACAAGTTACATATTTTAATAATACCCAAATTTGTCCTTTGTTTCTTTGTTTCAGATTTTAACTCAGTCTAATAATGACTATCACAATTTGTAGTGCTACTCAAGATAAAACCTGCAGACATCAATGAACTGAAGTAATTTCTATAGTAGTTACTTTTTAAAAATTTCTATTCATAAAACTCATACTTAAATCCTGGCAATCCTTATTGCAACTGTTCAAGATGTACTGTTCTAAAACTAGCACTTGCTTGGTTATGCATGCATAATAAACACTCGTACTGAATTTGCTTCTCCTTACCACTTCCTCATTTGCAAATGTAATACACGTTTGCATGCAGAATAGGATAATGAAATTAATGTCATGCTTATATTTCCCATAAACAAAAAAGGAGTCAGGATACAATAAAATACTGGAAAACTAAAGTGACAAAGCAAACAAGATATTCATACAGCAGGAACAAACCCAGCCCATTTTATATATTACTTTATTCAGAAATTATACTCCTGCCCAAAAATTTATCATATATCAAACAAAAAAAAAACCTCTTTTTTTTTTACACTAATTGCTCACCAAGACATCTTCTGAAGCTGACTTATTTCTCCTCAGATCCTGCATTTGATAATTAGTTGTACTGCCCTGAAATGTAATGATGTGACACTGGCATCTAATTTTGGATGAAATTCAACCCTGCATAGAAAACCTGCTTATGATTCTCTGCTCTCCCTTGGGCAAAAATTAGGAGCTTGACTAGTGCTCTGCACTGGGATGAATTCCATTTCCAATGAGTGTCAGTGTGCAGATCACAAAGAAGGTTTTCAAAGTTACTGGAGGAAGGGCAAGGGCTGCATATTGTCTGCTTGTGCCATGGTTTTAAGTGGAATTTAAGCTTATTTTTCTCTTTGCAAGCTCTAGCAAAACAAGCAGATGGGAATTCTGAGTTAGTATTCTCATGCACAAAAATGGACCCCCATGTTTGTGTTCATCTTGCTTTCATTGAAATAAGACTTGTGTATTCTAGTCTCTTGAGTTGTCAAGGGCTCTTGGGGTTCATTGGACTCTAGGACCCCAAAAACTGCTGACATGCTCTTATCAGATTCTGGAACCTCATGTTTAAGTACAGCATAACCGTTGCTCTGGTATAACAGCCCCCGTAGTGAAATCATTTCAGCCACGACACCTCATAAAAGAGACTCGAGGTTCGTAAGGCAAAAGGAAATTAATTGCAGTGCAGATATGAGAAACTTAAAATCGCTAAGTTTGAGGTGATGTGTTTTATTTAATTTTTTCTTTATTTATACCAGAAATAAAAAGCAGGCCTCAAGCAGGTGTTCTTCAGAGAGTGTGGCTGTCTCTTTCTTAGTATTTTGGATCAAAGCAGTAGCAAGCTTTTGAAGCAAACCTAAAAGCCTTCTCCACTTCCTGCACGGTGGTTTGGTTCATGGAACAGCTTTGGTGCATGCAGCTGGCTTTCTTTCAAGGGAAACTACAGGAGAATACCTACCCTGGGTGCATGCCAAATGTGCTCCAACCACTAATGGAAACATAAAGGTCTAAACTAATGACTTATCCTGCAAACACCTTTGAGCCACATGTGTGGTGGGGACAACTGCTCCAAGTGAGCAGCCTAAATCTTGTTCAAAGCAAAATCTCTGAACAAGGTTGATGCAGGTGTCTCAAAACCAGCTGTTTCAATTCACAGATCCGCTCCCACTATGCTGAATTATTTGTTAATGTAGACAAGGCCTGGCTACATGCTAGTCAGAGCAGACTAGGATCCCCTTCTTGCAATTTCCCCTATCAGGTGCTCTACTAAATTTGGCTGAACTAAATTCACCTGAACTCAGTAAAGCACAAAGGTTTTGCTGTACATGAATAGGCCATTTGTCAGCATGCTGTATTATACAGCACTTCCTTGGTCGACAGCTGGGTTGTTAGGCTTCTCTATATCTTTCTGGCTTTGAGGGTTTTATGTTAAAAATAGGAACAGTAGCTTTCTGAGTTATGTTAATACAAACTCACTCCATAGCCCACCCATTAGCCTGCATCCAGCCTGTCACCAAGGAGATGGGGTCAAACACAAGGGTTGCTCTGTGCGGAAGTGAAGGACAGTTCATCAGCAACCTGTAGCTTTAAAATAGCAGTGAAAAAAAAGTGACCCCCCAAAGTGAATTTGCTCCCTCTTGCATTCAAGAAAAGTGTCATCTATATCCTATGTGTTAAGGTCACTACATTTAGGGACTGATTTTTCTTTTCCATCACGGAGACACCAAATATAGTTTAGGTTCTATAAACTGAAAATTTTGATAACACTGCAGTCAGGTCAATTGAAGCAGAACTGGTACAGAAACATTATCAAGCATCTTTTCAATAGCATGTGGCTGTCTTCCAGGGGTGCAAATATGATTATGATATAGCAAAGTAGTCTATGAACTGGATTAGATGAACAGCCGTTATCAGCACTCAGGAAAATAATATCAGTGACAGTGACTTCACCTGCCTGAGTGGTTTAAATGTCCTGCCTTTCCATACTGATAACACTTGGCACCACTTGCAGGCTGAAGAAAGCATGACTTTGTTTGATCTAATTATAGAACCATAACAATTTTTGACAGAGAAGAAAAGACATATATTTTAGGTGATCTTGTCCATCTCCCTGTAACTGCATGACAGCATGCTCATGTACCTAAAGTGTGTTAGGGTAATACCCTCTTTTTTGCTCTTCTGTGCTTTTTTATTGGATTTATTGGGTGGGTTTTTGGTCTTAGAGCAGTTGAGTTCCCAATAGCAATGCTACTGGAGACTTTACATAGGGCAAATATTAGTAATTTGATTTGGCAGAGAAGAATAAGAAGAGAGATGGTATTTTTAGAACTGTTCAAAGGATTTTCCTCTGAGGTTTAACCTCCCCAGCACAGGAGGTCTGTATGGAAGAGTACACTTTGGCTTGTTACAGGCAGGCGCTTGTCTGCAGTCCAAAGCTGGCAATCTGGCTCGGAGGCAGTCAGGAAATTTATACTGCCAGGTGGATATTGAAGTGGTTCAAGACAAAGAATGGTTTAGAGACAGAATCCTCATTAACCAAATTATGCTTTCTGTCCTCTTAGTTTGCTTTACAGTATACACAGTTAATATATGTTAAATATGCTATATATGCTAGATACACAATTAACCTATAGTAAAAGAGAATTTCCTGGATTTTTTTAAGTTTCCTCTCCATCTCTGCAATGCTTTCTTCCTTGGGGCAGTGCTGTAGTAGTCACTTGATTGCTAGTATAGCACTAATTTTACCCTAGTTATAGGAATGGACTTTCACTAGCTACAGTTTTGCACAGGGTGAATAATGATGTACCATACGTACCATGGATAGATGATATGGCATAGAATTGATATAGCTGTATCAACACATATATATTTATAAAAGAATATAGTAATAAAATGCCATCATCGGATTTGAATGTATCCTCAGATTTATCTGAGGCCACCAAGAAGCATACTACAGTACATTATCAGGCTGTAGAGTCATCTGCTATGTGTGCACAGTAGTAAGCTTGCACAGCTCCATTAGCTTGCTCAGTTTAGGCACAAAAAGATCCAACTACAGATTCAATACCAGGGCAAGAAAAGCTAGAAAACAGATGCTGACCTTTGGCACCCAGACAGCATTTCCACACTCTGCTTTCCATTATCCCAGAGGGCATTCCCATTATCAGCTCCAAGAAGTTTTCCTAAGAGCAGTGAGGCAGAAGGGACTGTAAGGATGCTTGCTCCCATGGACTGCCAAAGCATTACATGCAGCTACATAACAGAAGATGACTTTAACAAGATAGTCATGCTGAGCACAAACCCGTGTAGTCATTAGTGCGGACATTAGAAAGGTATTCACTTCATGACAAAACACCTAAGGACGGGTGTCTAAATGTGCACTGTCTGGGCTCTCCTATTACAGTCAGTTGAGTGCTGGGGTTTGGTTCTGCTGCCCACACACATACAGTGCTACCTGATATGTCCTTAGCACCGCTCTGTAAGAGCATCAATCTGCATTAGATCCTATCTCCCACCCACGCAGTAGCTTTTAGCCTAGAGGCTGACAAGGGCAACTGCATCTAACGCCTTGTCAGCTGAGCAAGTGGGCTGGGAGAGAAGGTTCAGCCAAACCTGCACTTGGGATCTACTTTGGAGCAACATGAGCTGTTCTCTAGACAAAATGGGCTGTGCTGGTCAGAGGCTCAGTGCAGGATTTTTGAGTGTCTTTTCAGATGCCTGTGGTTATCAAGACATACACACAGGGCTGGCTGGTGCACTGGACCCCACTTAAGACCTGCACCTTTCTAGAAGAGGGACCTGAGGAGCAGGTGGTATATCATTGGGCATTAGAAATGTTACTAGGTGAGGAAGCTCAGGCAACTAATTCCTGTCAATAACCCATGGCTAGACACCTAAACTTAAATGTGTCAGTCTGGAGATGAGTCTCATCTTGGAATGTTGATCAAGTGGTTATAGCTAATGAAAAAAAAACGAAACCTTTTCAAATCTTTTCTGCTGATACGTACAGCTGACAAGGGAAAGAGGTCAGCCTTGTCAGATTAGGACATGAATTTGGAGACATTTATTTTTTTTTACTCCCAAGCTTTAATAACTTCAAAACCTATTCTGGTTTAGGTTGTGGGAGCTTGCATCCCTAGTAAAGCATGTTAGTAAAAAATTGTTCTTGCACTGTCCTCTTAACTTCACTGACTATTGACTGAACAGAGAAAAGATTTTTTTTTTAAATCCTAATTTTCAGGTCATTTATTACTTTGAATTTTCTAGCATCAGTAGAGACCAAGAATTTCTTCACAGACGGGATGTCCCTTGACAGTCCTTCTCCTTGGGGACGATGGAACTGTCAACTGAACAATGAGTGAGGGATGATGCTTATTCTGCAGCTGGTCCACCATATGTAATTCTCTTTTATATTAGCTTAAAAGAAGAGTGACCGGTGTGACCCCTATCAGTGTTCAAATAATGTGAAAACCTGCTTCTGCAAGTTATTTTTCACCAGAAAGCAAAAAAATCCAGAACTCTTCCTGTTAATACAAGGGGAGTAAGGGTTTGTAATGTGCTATCATAGTAAATGGTATTAGAAAGAAATTCTTCAGAATTTTTTGTCTGTAAGGATAAATTTGTTTGTGTAGCTACACTCTAGTCACAGGGTATTTTGGTTAAAAGAAGAGAATGGACTTTTAACAAATTTTAGTTTTTATTGATATTTCATAAAGGTCTGTTGGACTGTTTGGGGGATGCCAGAGTTCAATGTGTGTTATATAATCACACAACATACCTGCAATTTTTCCCTATGAATCCTTGCAAGCATTGCAGGAATGAAAATAGTGATTGCGCTTTATGTAGGCAATTTTCAGTTACTATGTACAATAGCCTAGGCAAAATCAATTTCATATGCATTATTCCTTAAGAAGTCTACACAGACCACTGAAGTCTTAGCTACCTTGATTGTGAGACCACTCAAAAAGATGTCATCAGATTTTCTTTTATAATAATAAGAAAAAAGTAGTTTTTTTAAAAATTGTTCTCACTCAGATAGTGCTAAATATTTTGTTCAAATAAATTCCAAAAATGTTTCTCTTTTTTCATACAGACTGATGGACAGCACAAAAAGAGTGCTTTCTATTCTGAATTTGAAAATGTCAAAGGTTTTGCTTTTGAAATGCAAACTCTTAAGAAAATAAAGTTCCCTCCAATACTGTAGAGATCAATACTAGACATGCTATCTCTAGTGCTCTCTAACTTTATATGGCTGCAATCTGAATAAAAGTAACCTGTCCTTCCTAGAGCCTCTGACCAAAACCAATCACTCTGTTCCATGGAGTCAAACACAGTCAGAGAAGCTGAAGATATCTTCATCCTGTGGCTTCAATAGTGGCATATATTAGGAATTCAGGCTTGCAATCTATGAGGTAACATTGGCCTCAGCATTTGCAAAATTGGTTCCCAAAAACACATTAAACACTGAAAAACCTTTTGTCTGAGCCTTTCTGTGGTCTTTAGCAAACACAGTTCTAGCTAGCTTTTACAATTATTCATTAGTTGTGCTAATTTGCTGGGCCTAAGACTGATTTCTAGTAGCTATAAAAATACTACGTATACACATTTGTAGAACATTAGAAAGATTATGTAAAACACCACAAATTAATATCAAGAGGCAAGAACAAAATCTCAATGTAGAAAGCTCTAGTGGGGACAAAAAAGGGTAAATGTCACATGCTGGGGAAAAAAGGTACAGTTAGGAAACATAATATAATTCAATGATGAAATAGCTAGAGAATTACTGAATCTGGAGAGAATACAAATAATCTAATTTTAAAAAGAGAGTGAATGAATTGTGCCGGAAGGACCAAAGAAATGGACTGTTACTGACTCAGTCATTTCATTAAACTTCTGAATATTTTCATGCTTTTTAATTTAATCCTTTGTGATCCTGGCACTTTCAAGCAAGAATTTTTCTACCTTTCTCATGAGGTTTCATTTTTCCCTCAGGATGATGCCAAGACAGGAATATTCTGCCACTACATTGTGACTGGGACAGTTCTTCTTCAGAGGCTTCTCTAGAGCACTTCCTTACTGTTATGCCCTAATTTTTATAATTTCTTAATACGTCACAGCTCTCTCTAGCTGAATTGGGCTAACTTTGTATAAATGCAAACATATTTTCAACAGCAGACTATAAAAATTGCATGCAGCTTGGGAGAGCTCTGTGAAGAACCTGTTCCATTTTTGGGTTCACAAATCCAGTAAAGTAGACTTAATTGTAAAAACATATATGAAAGAGAAAAGAAGAATTCATCCAGGCTGCTAGCAGTGTGTTCCCTATCGCCTTTACATTACAGGATTGAGCATTACACTGACAGCAGGTTAAAGGAAGGGAAAGACTCACTGGTCTTGTTGGTAAAAGACTCTTGTGCTTGTACGACTGTATTTTCTATTGCATAATTACATGAAGATCAGCTTGATCCAAATATTGCAATTAAAAATGCTCTTATTTCAGAAGAAAAAAAATACATGACTGGCAATAGCTTTTCTGTTGTGTAGGATTTGGTCCCAGAGTTACTATGAATATTTCCGGCACTGTGTCTTTATCTGCTTCACTGCTTATGATGCTGAGAAAGAAGACAGATGAGATAGGAACTAATGAAGAGACAGGATCAATAAACTGAATGCTTCTGTGTTGTTAGGTTTTTCAAAATAGCACTGCCCGTGCCGTACACCAGACCATGTCTGTTGGTTTTAGCACAAAATACATGATAAAATGCAGTTACTGCTGTTGTCTGTTCCTCTACAAGCTTAAAAAATACTGAAAATGCTTGAATTGGAGCACATATAGAGGCACTGAAGTACTTGTCTGCTGACATGCATATTAGATTATTTTGTTCTGAGCCAATAAAGTTTGCAAAACTTCCAGCATTTCCTAACTGTATCTTTTTTTCTGAGCCACAATATTTGCCTGCAAAAAAATACAATGCCAAATTGTATTTTATCCTGTCTGTTCCACAATGCTTACCAAACTGTCACAAGGCACAAGTCTGAACCTAGGCAAATGACCAAGCACAAGACCGTTGAGAAGAAGAAAATTATTTCCAAAGCCAAAATGTGACCTAAACACCAGTGCTCCATGCAGCTGTTGCTGGTGTACCAGAGGAGCCAGCTCTGAATATATCCCTGAGAAAAACTAAGGGTGGGTGCACACACACTCTCAGAGTGCCCCTATCATGCTTCTAACATGCTTGTGTTGTAAGGAAAATGTAACATTTTGTGGGCTACAGAAAGTGAGCCCTATTTTAATGTTCTTCTCTAGCATCTAAGAAAATGTCAAACCTTACCATAATGCTCCACTGCTATTATACACATATGTAATACAATTACAGTTTGTCAGAAGTTTTTTGAGATTTAAGGAACCTCAGGTCTGAGCCAATACTAGGGAAAATGCTCATTGATAAACACCACTTCACAGTCTGCTTCACAGGCACTCCTAGTCAGCTTTTAGGTGCACCTTGAACACATCGATACAATCAAAATGGCACAGTGGAAGTTCCTACATGCTAGAACTCTAGACAACACTGTGTGATGCTACTGCTGTGTAAGTACAAAGTCAAAACAGCAGAAGTTAAAAGCCTGCCTTCCAGTCAAGTAAAAGATATAAGGCACATAGCTGTGGTCGGAAATGCCTGAAGCTGCAGATCTAGTGGTAATATGGCCACACTGGCTCTTTGAATCTTTTTGTTTTCACCAGTTCAATACTTGCCCATTCAGGTGCCTCTGCTGTATCCAATATGGAAATAGAAATAGGTCTAATAAGTCTTATACCTGCTATTACTTCAAAGCCAAATCTTGTCCAGGTATCTACCAGCAGGGAAAAAATGCTGCCATAGAAACCATTTTTTCTGCTGTCCTAGGAATCACCCACCCAGCAATTTTCTATAATACATATTACAAAGAATATGCAGAAGTGTATAGTTTTGCCACAGTGTGTTTATTTATAACTAGATGAATGTTAAGAACTGCCTGTGAAGTCAACAGTGTCAAATCAATAAGTGATACTAAATGGCAAGTAAAGACATTGATCTATATGACTATATTATCAAATTGATTATGTCAGCATTTGTTGTTTGTGTAGTTCAATATTCTTAATGAATTAAAATGTGAGATTTTAGTCTAGTGTATTCTTCTGTTCTTTAGTCTGTATTTCATAACTTCCTTTTATTTCTGGAGATTTAATGTCAAATCTATAAATACAAGGTAAAAGAACAAGTAAATTTTGAATAATCCGTTGATTTTCTATGCCATCATGCGTGTCTCCTCGATAACCACAGAAGAAAGTCACCTCACAGTGTATCCCCAAGCCCCACAGCACTGTGGCAGCCAAATTATGGCAGGACACCAAGGAGGGCTCCCTGTCCAGCTCTCATGGACTCCACAGCCTCTACAAAGTGCTAAGGAGGGAGAATCTGAACATGCTGCTAAGTACCGTGTCCTCATCTTGAAATATATCCAACCTTGAATATGACCTTTGTATATAGCAGTTCCCTCAGCATCCACTGTTCGGTAATGTTGGCTCTACAGGACAGAGATCATGGGAATAAACATCTGCCTGTCCTCCTTCTGAAACCTAATTTTCGCTTTACTATTTGGATGGGCTGGAGTATGTCCGTTGCTGCATCTGTGTTGGCAGACGGAAACTCCTTAAGATGACTACTTCAAGTGCTTGCAGTTTTGCAATTGTGTGAACATACACCAAATTACAGTAGGTCTTGAAAAGGTACATTTTATTCTACTCTCTGTTCAACAGCAAGCCCATAGACATCTGCTTCCTCCCAGAAACTCAGATACAGCAAAACTAGGTAAAGTTACATACTCTGTTCACACCAGAGCCAAGTATGTCTTCATTGTCTTTGTTAGTCTTCATTGCCTCTGTTAAATTCCTTATTTCACCTTCCTTCCTTGCTCAGCTGTGAAAGACAATGCACTACCCAACACAATATTAATTTAATTTGCTTTTCAGTTTAAAATGAGGACAAATACTCCCTGAAACAAATTCCAGTGTTTTCACTGTTTGAACTACTCTTGATAATGCCAGTGAAAGCTGTCATGTATTAATCTTAAATAACTTGACATTTCAGTTTTATTAGTCAAACTCCTGTCAATTAAATTACATTTCATCATACTTTACAGATTTCAGCAGCACACAGTACTCTCAAAATAGCTGTGAAAGTTCAGATTAAGAATGGCAATCCGCAAAATGGACATTGCTATTTCAGCCACTGCTGCTTTATTTACGTGTTTGTTCACAATTTTAACAATCAGTGAAGAATTTTAACAAATAAACAAATTTGACTCCATTTTAACATCTTAAAGACATCTAATCTTATACCTCTGACTATTACTCCTCTGCTTCCATTAATAAAGGCTAAAAAATTTAGAGGAAAATGCAAGGGAGAAAGACAATGGAAATAATTTTTGTTTATGATTTTATTAGAGGTTACAGGCCTATCTCAGTTGTACTAAAGCCATTGAAAATGGAGCAGGTAATTTCTTATATTCTATTTGATATTAGACATCCTATGTTAATCTGCTGCTTTACTTACAGAGCTAAGATCAGAAGCTCACCCTTCAGGAGCAATGCTTCATGTTAGAATTTTCTGAAGGGTCTCTAGTGTATTCCCCTTTTTTGGATGTATATAGCTGTGTGTGTCAAAATTGCCCAAGCACATAGGAGAGGCGTGTATCAAAATTCAGCCCCGAGCTTTTAATGCCTCGGATCCCCTTATCTAACAGCTTTGAATTATCTTGTGTCACTTGTGTCGTAGGATGTTCTTCAGGATATAACTGATTAAATGGCACAAAATCTAGCAGTGATGGAGCAACTTCAAATTCAAGGTCATTAAATGGATTCTCAGACTGTCAGGCTTTCTAAAAAAAAACCTGAAGGCCAGAACATATATTCAGTAAGTTTTGAAGCAGCTTTAATGTTTTCACTCATTTTGTAATGAAGCTATCGGAAAGGGCCCAGTTAATTTTCCTTCAATTATGTAACTATTTCTCCAAAACAAGTTTCAAAGAATGATAACCGTTGATTGTACAAGTCATGAACAAACTGAATTGCTTTAAAGATTTTGGGTTTTTATAGATCTGTTCCTGTTGCATATTAGCAATTAAAAAAAAGGTATTGGAGATTTCCTTTTTTTGTAATTGAAAGACAAGAAATAATTGTAATTATAGTTATATGGCAAGAAACATATTTGGTTGAATGTTGGCTAATATAGTCCCTGTCCAGTTGAATGAAGCTCATGGAATATCTGTTGTTACTGTCAAAGCTCAACACAGCTTATGCTCACATTACCTATCCTGTCTCAGGATATCTCATTCTTCCTTGCTTTGAACTCACAATCTGACCTCATCAATGTGTATCTCTTAGTTGCTTGGATTTTAAAATACCTTCACACTTTCTTTCAGGATCTTCCATATGTTGGGGGACAGTTACCTATGAACGTCCAGCAAGTCATTATGTCACTCTCCTTTACTTTGTTTGGGAAGCCCCTCCTTTGCCGTAACGCAAAACTAGAAGATATTTTGGCTACTGATGTTGTATTATCTCACTGTTCCCTTTTTTTTCCCCCTTCTTCTTTCTGTCTATATCCATCTGCTGTCCTTTGTATTTTAATTTAAATTATAAATCCAGGGCAGATACCTTCTGGCTGTTTGCATGTTACTTGCCACAGAAGGCTCCAGCTCCAAGCCTAGTAGTCCCAGATGGTAGTGTAATACAAACGATAAAGATAATCTCATAATTCCCCAGGGCATCAGCCCTGAACCCCACATGCAGGGTGCGCTCCTCTTCCTTGGCACTGATCAGGCTTTTCTTTCAAATGAAATGCTCTGATATGACAAGGACTCTACAACATTTTTATGTCCTTTCCTGAATCTACACTTTGCATAATGAATGACAGGCAAGGGTGGCTGTCTGCAAATTTACATATACATACACACACAGACACACACAGAGACACATGCACATATTTTCTGAGGCTCGGGTGTTACAGCAATTTACTACTCCAGCCCAGATATTCAGCTGCTGCACTACTGCAGACATTTCTCTATTATAGTATAATATGAATCCCTACAAAGCTATACCTATTACATGCATATCTGAATGGAAACTGCTGAGTCCTGAGCTAGCCCTCAATGGCTCATCTCTACATCCATGGTGAAAATTCATTCAACGTATTTCTTTACTAGCAGTGAGTTGTGATTAATCTAACATGGATAGATTTACTCACCCTGATTCAACCATCTAAAAATTAGATTTGGTCTTAGATAGGACTATTCACTTTAGACTTCCTTTACAGCCAATGGACATATAATTCTCACCTGAACAATGGCCACTGTAAAATAGGGGTCCTAAAATAGATGAGATAAACTGTTCTTAATGCTGAGGGCCTGGGTTGAAAAAATTAGACACCTGATTTTAGATGACGAAAGTTAAATGAGATTGACCATTTCTGAGATTATTGTTCGCCTTGTTTTGTCTCTCCACTGAAGATGTATAAGATTCTGTGCCAGTCTTTCAGTACTGTTCCTGAATGTCATGTTGTGAGGGTGGCCTGTGGGGAGATTATGACTTTTGTTTACAACACTCTATAGGGAGATTGTGACTTTTTGTTTACCACTCTATGGCTAGTCTTTATAGATAGATGGTTATCAAACCTACCTTCTCAGTCAGTTTATTTTATTTTTTTTAATCCTGGCAGTCTTTTAATTATATCTTATCCCTAGAGCTCAGTAAACCTTCATATCCCTAATACTCTCACAACCAGTCCCATAATCTAACAAGTATTTAATTTTGATCTTCTGTAAGTAATCATATCACCCTCTTTCTGTGTGAAAACAACTGTAAAGACTTTTTTCCCAAAGTTTTCTACTGGTCTTTCTGGATAGTTATATTGTAAAACATCGGTCACCTCAACATTTCTGCCCACACTTTGATGTCCATAAATGTTGAATATCAGGACTGTAAAAATATTCATAATGGATAATAATTTAATACTTCTTTGCTCAGTAAATTTAAATACATCATTTGGAAACTTAATGGTCTTCATAGGTAGAGTCTGAGACAAAGCACACTGAACATCCCTGTTTATTCTGGTATATTGCCAGTGTCTTCAGAGATGAGTTCACAGGTTGTAGTACTAAGCAAGGAGGAACAAACCATTAAGGACAGTACAGCTTTGGAGCTGGATATGAAGCAGCGTATATATGCATCTTCCTGCATTAGATAATTTAACTTTATTGTGAATTAATTTATTGTAAAATTAATCATAAAGAATGAGTCTTTTTTTGGAAGGCAGGTTTATGAGTGCTGGTTCTTTGATTAAATGGTAAACAAACATTGATAAATACCATGAAATTGCAGTTGTATAGCAAAGACATTCCTTAAAACAGTCTGCATGTTAGGAAGAAGATTATTAATAATTGGAGAGCTATATAGCTTATTGTTTGTTTTTCTTGAAGTTGTTCATAACTGGCTGTTTGATCATCCCTTATCATGCTGGAGCAAACGGAAGATGATTGCAATGGCAAACTCATTTGCAACCTCTAAAATTCCAGGAATGTTTATTTCCACTAATAATGAACTGGAATGAACTTGTCATCAGGGTATTCTGCACCAATTACAGGTAAATGCCCATTTTCCTTTGAAAATTCTAATCGATGCTTACATATTTAAGAACAAGGTGCATGAAAGCTTAGAAATTATGAGCAGGTTGGCCAAAAACATAGCTCCAATATGTTAGCAAAGCAATAAATTCTCTAGCAGAATGAATAGCTTCTCTGAAACCAACTAAAACCCACTATAACAATTTTTTAATAGCTCACTGTACCCAGTGCTTTTAGGAAAATTTAAAAAGAGACTGATTCCAAGGCACTGTTTTAAATAAATATTTAATCCATGCCAATAACTGCAGATATTTTTCCTCTGGAGGAATTCTTAATAGGGAAAAATTCTACACTGATTCTCTTTGTATTACCATGTGTAGTTTGTTTATTGCCGTCGCCTGAAGTTTCAATTTTGTGGTTTTGGCTTTAGTAGTGTTTTGTGTTTCTGACATTATTATTTTATTAAGGTTTTGAAACTTCTCATGAAAAGAGTTTACCAAACTGGCAACACTCTAACTTTCTATTTCCTTATATAATCTGTACTGTATGCAACTGCCAAATCAAATTAGGTGAACAAATATTTGGGTTGTAAGTACTAAATGACACACTGAAGAGCAAGTAAAATAGTAAATAAAAATAGACATTTTTTGCCAGTTTGTTGTGCTAGGCTTTAATGACATCACAAACCCATTGCTCATCCTGCATGAAGCTGCCATGGCAGAAAAAATGAAGCCTTATAAAGAATAAGTATTTTGAGAGGTTTTTTCCAAATAAGGGCAGGAATAATGAAAAATCACAAAGTATTTTGCCAAAAGAATGACGTTGATTTTAGTTATCATTGTACTGTTGTTTCCAGAAAGCATGATTGCTAATCAGATCAACAATAAATTGAATACCAATGTTCCCTTCCCTGTGCATTCAAACCTTCTACTATTAGCATAATTCTAATTATTAATTATTTATATTGCAATAGTACCCAAGAGTCCTAATCAAAATTTGGCATAAACACAGATGAACAGTGTTCTTGCATGGGAAAGCTTCATTAAGTTTTGTGAAGAAAGAATAATTACTACAGAATCTTGTTCCTAATCAGGAGAATTTGAGAAATACAATGACTTTTTAAGTCTTTCTCTAGTCACAAATTTGTGCCCAAATTCAGTCAGCTAAAGTTCAGCCCAGCCTATCATTCTTCCATATTTGTTTTGCAAAGACTACCTTTGGCACATCTAGGATTAAAATGATAACAGCAAATGTCAAAGTTAAACTGAAAAGCCTTTAAAAATCTGGCTTCTATGGCAGATGAAAAAAATCTATCTTGTGTTCATGCAGGCAAAGAACATTTTCAAGGATAACTAAGCAAAGATAAATAAGGTCCATGCAAAGAGCAAATTTCAGTGAAATTTGCCATAACAGACATATGATATGATAATTATTACTATCTTCACTGAATTATTCTAAAAGAAAAATAGTAAATTTCATTGACTTTTCCAATGCCAATTATATAATGCCATTTTTTAAAGAAAGATATCATAAAAAAAAAAGGTAAAACATTGGCCAAGAAGTTAAGAAGATCCCTTGGAAAAGAGAGCTTCCCATTAATTTTATATAGTCCTTCCACTAAGGGAGAAACAAACATATTGTTACAACTTCACAGCCATAGCAGTGCTTGAGCAGGAATTTGGACTAGAGACCTCCTGAGGTCTCTTACATCCTGAATTATCCTGTGGTCCTATAATTCTGTGATGTCAGCTTTCATAAGCACAATTTAGAAACAGTATAGATTTTATCAAATATAAAACTCCTCAAAACTCCAAATATATATTAACTTCAAATATATATATATATAAATATTTGGATCCTACATATCATGTACAGACTTGTTAACTGCCACTTCAGGGCATCTTGGGCTTTGTTTCTTTGCCTAACACAGCTGTGGCATTAAGCAGATGTATTATGTAGACTTAATTATTATCTGACATTTTTCTACATTCAGTGAGACATTATTATAAATACAAAAGAATTAAACTTCAAAGAAAATGATTTACAAGAGATGAACAAATGTAGTTAGATAGATATATGGCTAAGCAAAAGAAAGTTTATATCACTAAGAAGCATGGGCTGTGTATAATATGGATCTTTGTCTTCTTTATGGCCTACAGAAAGTTAAGCTTGTTTGGGTGTCTTAGCTATGTATTTGCATATTCTGACATTTTAGATTTTTTAACTGCTGGTTTTATATAATAAATTGTTCGTATGTATTTTAAACTACATCGTTATACCACTTTTTCTCCTAGATTTAAAATATGAATTTTAGCTCTTCCATTTAAATTGTTCTGAAAGCTAAGTGAGAAGTTATTGTAGTAGGTATTGTTTTCAGCATTTGCTTGCTAACAGAAGACTGTAAGAGGCCAACATGCATTTGGTACAGTTGTGAAATTCTTACACAGTACATCTGCCTCCACTATTAACCATATAAGATTGGTACAGCAGAGACTGCTACAAGGGAGCATACTGACTGCTTAGCTCTGCTGTCAAAGGAGTACAATGCATAGTATTATAATGAATGCAGATTACAGTGACTGTGGTTGAACAATAAACTTTTGAAAGAATCTATTTATTTTAAATGCTTTAACAAGAGCCATTTGAATGAGCCAAAACACAGATATTTTCCCTTAAATTGCTTTCCATGTTCCTGTTTTTAGTAGATTTTATTTTAGAAAGTTCTGACAAGTGGGGTGGTGATGACTTCTGTACAAAATGGTAACTATGCTTTTGTGTGATAAAGCCAGAAACAATTTATTCAATTTATCTCAATTGACAATAGAAGTCAGTATTCTGTCAATAACTCCTTCATCATCCCACCTTTTAACAAGATTATTTTGACAGTGGCTTTAAAAATATGTATTTATTTCATGTAAAATTAAACAACATGTTTATGTAATGTAATGTAAATGTTAATCTAAAACTAGTTATAACAGGTCCAACTTCTTAGGAAACAGAGGAAGAGGGACAGTTCTAAATCCATTTAACATTCTAATTTATTAAAATATAATATGAAATATGACTTCATGTATCTCAACTGTGTTACACTGAGTGTTCAGAACTGACAAATAGCTCTACATGAATTTCCATGCCTATGTAGTAAAGAAAAAGATGCAATTTTTTTAGGATTAAAGTGAGGAAACCATGAAGAAAGAAAAAATATTTTTTTTCCTTTGTATGTTTTCCATGTCCACACATGTAAAAAACTGTGTTTAGCTAAGAAATGTTTGGTTTACATGACATGTTTTCCTAAAATTCCAGATAAAAATTTAATTAACCAAGCCACTATATTAAATGTATTATTTTGTCTAACCAGAGCTGTAGCAAGGGAGGCAAGATGGGTTTCCACCACAAACATCATATCGATAGGAGCACCAAGAGAAAAATATGTCCCACCAGTCCTCCTTCCTTTGCACCGACCACAAAGAAGGGCTGCCGATCTGTAGGATAAGCAGGACAAGGTAATGTTTGCTTCTGGAAAAAGACCAAGGAAGAAGACAAGAACATCTGTGGAGGCATATGTTTTAGGTATTGGCATACCTTGATACTGTTCTTCCCATAGTGGCTTTTTACATTATTTTGGTTAGAAGTGAAACTGGATTACGGTTTTGCAGAACATCCTGGCAACCTTATTGAATACTGACATAGTACCAGTACTCCTTCAGCTTTCTGGAATATCCCTCATCACCCAATGTTTATTTAAATATCTCATAGGCCCAGCTAAAACCAAAGGCTTAGCAATAAGTGGGCTAGGCCTGGTGGCTTAGAAAAGACACATAGTTTTTGTATATTACAGTTTAGTGTTTAGATTAATGATTGGTAAAGGAACAGATAGCACTTTCTCATCTCATTTCCTTTAGCTTCCTGCTCATCATATTTGTTTCACGCAAATAGGTGTTGATTATATTTAGCTTCTCTGCATTATTTTATATATGTGTGTATATACATAAAAATTTCAAATCTATTCAAAATGTGATTTTTTTATACTTGCAGGATATATAACTGACAAAATTTATTTCATTCATAATGTATTTTGTGAAGCTCATAGGTCTTAGATCAACAGACTGCCTTTTACCCTGTTTTTTTTATCTTCCTTTAAATACTCTGTATTTTATACTGCCATGTTTATAGGTTAATTTTTATGTACCCTTTCTTCTACTTTCTCCTCATTGCTTTTTGTTGACAATTGCTGTCCTTTATATTGCCACTGAGTTGCAATGGACTTCCAGAAAAAGATGTCCTTTTCAGTAAGGCAAATCAGCTTCCTGTCTATTCCATAAATCCTTTCTCATATCCGCTTCCACTCAAAACTTTCTGTATAGCTTTTGTGCTGTTAGTCCCAATTTTCTCTTAATTTTCTTTGGGTTTGGAAATTAGCTTTTCTGAAGCACTAAATATACATCTAGCTGGTTGGAACTATATTTTCCTCTTCTGAGCTTGATCATATCATTATCACTGATGTCTAGGCCACGAGTAAGTTCCAGTGAAGGGATTAATTAATTTCTACTTATTAGAATACTATACTGAAGTGAACCTTAAAATTGTAACAGTGAAATGCACTCATAAATCCTATCCTGTGAGGCTAGAAAGAAAAGCAGTGTTTCTTGCTTGCCTCCCCTAAAAAGAAAATAAATCAATCTGCTAGTTATAACAAAATGTGGGCCAAGGACCAACTCTGAGTGTGCACAGAATACTCTGTATATTGTACCTATCTTTAGCTGAATATTATTTATTAAACATATTATTTAGAAAATGTTGCCAGTTTTCAATGAATAATTTATTCAATTTTGTTGCTATCTTAGACCAGCTTTAATTATAACCTGTAGTGCAGTGCTGAAGCAAAGAGAGATGAAAAGGATAAGCCCAACTATTGCTAGGATATCTAGAGACTTAGGGCATTAAATATCATCAGTCTAAACTGAAGTTAAAATCCTGCTGTTTTCAACTTGCACATATTCTCTCTTATTACTTCTTCTAAGTTCTCTTGTTTTAGTCTCTCTCTCCTTTTTCCCTCTCCCTCCCTGCTTTCTGTCAATTTTTGCCTCCATTTCTCTACCGGATATCTTCTAAATGTTCATTCTGTCTTTCCTGTGTCTTTTGTCTTTTGCCACTCATCTACCTCTGTCAACAAGCCCTCATTTATTGCTATAGAATAAGGGTAGTCCAGCAGACCTCTTGAGAGTGAAAGAATCTTTCATAAAACACTTCTAAATTTATGAATTTTTCTCTGCTGATTCAGCTCAGTGGAGTAAATCTACACAAAAACATTTCTAGCAACCATGTTATTTTCTTGTAGGTTTCTGGTAGATGTTTATGGTTCTATGACCACTATGTTTTAATAGGTCCCACATGAAACCATCATCTGCTCTTGCCTATCTTTTAACTCAGGCTAGAAAAATACCATAATAAATTTGCTGAGTTTGTTTGGCAACATCCACAAATGCAAATTCATAGAGGAGAGAAAGAAATATGAATCAATACAGATTTTTGCATCAATCTTTAAGCAAGTTATAAGGACAATTGCGCTGAGTTTCTGTACTTATACACTTATAAGTAAGTATAGAAAACAGAAGAAGCTGCTTCCATCCAAGTCAAGCAGTAATCTATATAACTGCTGACATATTGGAATTGGAAAACAGCTTCGACCATAGGTACAATATTAGAAATCATTAAAAATTACAGGAGAATAGGAAAGCCTGTGAACCAGTAAAATCTCTCCATTCCTCAGAGTGCTGTTATATGGATGTCTATGCAATATACTAATGCAAGTGTAAGCCATTTTGCTGTAGCTACCCAAAAAGGAAAAGCAGATGATAAAAACCTGGGCACTAAGTATAGTGTTTTGAAAATATCAATATTTGAAAGGTTTTAAAAAAGTGCACTGCTTGCTGTTATCAAAAAATCTCTATGTATCTTGTACTTTGATTCAATGATTTGCATGGGACAGTATTTGTAAAGTGAGCTTTGTCTGTGCTGTAAAGATTTCATGCTGGATCGTCCTTGTGTAGTGTAGGAAGGCTCAGATGGAGTTTCTTCCCAGCTGGGCTTCCTGGGCATTATAGGAATGCAAATAATAATAGTAATTATATAAAAGCTAGACAGTCCAAAGGATGTTCTCTGGTGGTTCCAGGAGTAAATCGTAGAGGTTATTGTTCTGGAGCCTCTATCTCTGATTAGAACATTTAAATATAGTTGCAATTGGAACTTCAACAAAATACCATTCTTTGGCAGCAGCAGCAGCACATGATTCACCAAGCTTTAACATCTGCAATTTAATACAGTGGAACTGGATAGAACCAAGGTCACAGTCAGGTATCTGTTACATGCTTAAGGTCTGCTAATAATGTAGCATATGAAAGTGTGTCTCAAATAAAATTTTCATTGACTAAAATAAAACAAAACTCCGATAAAACAGTTAATTGCAAGAACAGTGAGCATAAGCAAACATACATGTATATATGAATATATACATATTGACAGACACAGCATTTTTATTCTACACTACTTAACATTGTAATAGATTTCAGTAACATAGGGTATATAAGTAGCTCTCTTCAGGAAAATGCTGTTTAACACTAGCAACTCAGACTACCCCAAATATAACAGATACTTTTTCTTTATAGAAGACGGTTTAAAAAAATCCTCTGCATTTCTATTTACAGTTCTGAAAACCTTACCTACTGATATAAGTTAGCAGTATATCTCTGCTTCTTCATCAACAATTTTTAGAATATAAATGTAAGTCCTAATGTTCTTTGAAAACTGCACCCCATTTTAGCAAATCTCTACAGAAAGGGAGAAATGAAATTGTTACACTGAAATTATTTTTAAAATAAAAATGTATTAATTTAGGTAGCTATTTTCCACATATCTTCCTTGTTTCCTAGCTCGTAGGCAAGGTTAACTCATTGCTATAAACATATAAGTCATACTTTAGGAAACTTTCCCAAAACATATCATAAAATGTTGCCTATTATAATTATTACATCTGTTCTGCAGCAGAGTATTATATAGTTCAATACCACCAGCATGGCTTGGTGTCACAGCTGGACTTTTATCACAGATAGGGTCATCAATACTCTATTAATGGATTCTCTACAATAATTTATTGTATAGTATATTGCTTCTCTCAACCTAAAAACCTATATTCTTCTCCATCCAAACATTATTCTATGTGCAACCAGCATAATTCTTAAAGAATATAATTGAAAAAGTAATTGTGAACTGCCTGACACATGTTCCACAACTATTTAACAAGGTTTTCTTCTATTAAAAGGTATTATATTTAAAATTATTAGCAATTTATCAGACTTTTCAATAACATGTGGATAAAATACCGTACCTTGAGCACTGGTTTTTCCAAAGATAAGTAAATGAAGCATAAAGGCCTAAATGTCACATATCCTTCAGCTATACAGCTGCAGTTGAGAACACCAGATAGTAACAAATCCACTGTAATAGCTGCATTATGAGACCTCAGGTAAGTTTTTGAATAATATTCAAGTACCTGTATCATCTGTTAGGAAAACTGCAGTACAGGCATGTAGCTTTTAAACAGAAAGTGAAAATCGCAGCTGAAGAGCAGGACAGAAATTTGTAACAGACCTTTTCTATCTCCCTCGCCAACTGGCTGTTGAATTTTGTAGGTAGATTAAGTCATGGAAGATTAAGACAGAAGCTTTGCTTAGAGTACCTACCAGGCAAGGGAAAGCAAAATACAGCACTCCATTTACAATAATGTACTATGAAAAACCAGAAAAGCTGATTGGAAAAGCAATCATCTTAAAAATGTCCCTGAAGGCTATAAATATAACGCTATTATATTTTATACTGGAGCTCCGTGGTATGACGACAACCCATTAACTCAATCAGAATAATGACAGGAGGGCCATCAGAATGATAAAGCCGTTCTAATGAAATGCAGACTTAGATTAAAAAGAATTAAAAGTGACAAGTAAAATCCATTAAAGGACAGCCTTTAGGTACTGTAATCAAAGGATTATTACTTACCTTGTGAATTAACAGCTGTGTGTCTATTTTTTCACGCAGCGCAAAAGACTATGCCAAATGTCAAAAAATCATTATTAATAAGAGGCCTTTATTTTTAATTTATTTGGCTTATGCATGTACATTGCAAGACCTCCAAATGAATCGTGTACACAATTTTAGAAGCTGTAACACAATTAACCACTGTGTTCTGTGCTATTATTCCCTTTAAAACTGAGTTTTACTGGAGAAAGAAATTACAAATGGAATCAATTGCAAGTGTATTAATCAATGCCTTTAACTTACATCTAACATTAGAAACCCACACATGCAGAAATGCTCCATGTGCTTTTCACTCATTGCCACTATTTTACCTATAGTTTGACACAGTATTTCACATAACAGGAGATTCAACCAATGTCAGATTCTGGGAATTGCAAAGGCAAACTAATTTGCAGTTCATTAACCTTGAAAATAATTGACAGTAGAAAATAAAACTTAAAAAAGAAAAAGAAAATGAAACTTCTTAAACACAACAGGCAAACTTGTGCCTTTGTTTGGAAAAGGAAGAATTGTCCCCCATGGGTAACAAATCAACATAGATTACTTTGCACGTACATAGAAAATTTCATTACAAAGTCTTTTATGATTAATATTAGACAATTAATAGAATTAATAATACCAATAATGCTACTAGATGAGAGTGGAAGAGGCAACAGTAAAAATGCTTTCCTCCTTTTTTTGGCGTTTATAATACGTGACCATCATCTGTACTGTTTCCATTACCTTTAGCAACTTGTCTCTACTTTGTGTTGTTTCCAAGAAGTTTGAGTGCTTTCAGCATGGGAAAAATCTATGTTACAACTCCATGCTTACAACTCCATGTCCTTTTCTCAGATAAATTACCTCTACGGGTCAAGTTTCAGTTTTTAGTCCTTAATCCAGATTTGTTCAACACCACAACTATAACTAGATGAAAGGCTGTGCTGCTTAAACTTCTATTAATGCTGCATTTCCGAAACAAGGAAAATAGTTTGTACTATTCTGTAGAGACTAAGAGAGAAAATTCAGACACAATAACATGTCAAGTGCATCTACTTCAATCTACCCAGAAAAAAACAAGAGTAATCATGGACAAAGCATCACCCAAAACCACATCCGCACTATCTAAATAAATGTCAGGATACTTTGTTCTCCCAGTACTTATCATTTTCACACCTTTGCCATTCAAGGTTATATTGAGACAAATCTAAAAGATGTCTCAGCAATCCTGGCTGGAACACCAATTACATGTTTCTGATATTTGGTTCCAGTCTCCAGTTTTTGAAATTTCAGATGCTGGTAGACAATGTATGCATTTGTGAGACATTTGGAAGTGTGGAAAAGATTGATGGGCCATCAGAGGCATAAACAGAGAATGAAATTAATGAAAGACTGGAGTATTCCATTAGTGAGAATGTGTGTTGCCAGTTTCTTTGACAAAGCAGATATTCAACTTTCGGTTGTTAAATATTTCAGTGATCACAGTAAAGCCAGTTTTGCAACTGGCAAGTATTGCCATTTTGCTGTTTAACTCTATCAGGAATGGAACTTTCCACCCATCAGTGTCCTAACCAAATGAGAAGTCTCCAGATATACCTAGAAATCTCCTAAAGATCTTTGTGTTGAGTATGAAAACACATCAGGCAGTTTCACAGGTAGGTGCCCCTAGCCAGACTCTAGGTTAGAAAAAATAATTCTGTCATAAAGTCCTATACAGTCTTTTTCAGGGTCTTTTGAGACAGCCAACAGGTCTGGCATGAAAATACTGAAATGTGAAAGATTTATGTGTTCCAATGTGAGATACATGAATAACGATTTGAGGGCACTAATACGTCTTACCTTCAAGAAACTTTTCCGTGGAAACAAACTCATCCCTCTGAAATCAATAAATATATGCTTTTATCAAAATCTGTGATCAAATCATAGACTAACCAACTAAACCATGATGTCGGGTGATACATCTTATGGATCTCTATGCCAAAGTAAAAAATTCAGAATTATTGTGTGATGAATATCATAGCCAAAAGGATTCATATTTGTTAAGTTTAGCAATCTAAAAGTTTGGGTAACAAGTCTCAGACAATATTTAATCAGTGAAGAGCGATAGATAAAACCAGAAAGGAAATTTTTCTACTGCTCCTTAATCTTTGCTTTGGGATGAATAACAATGATATCATGCCACCACAAGCCCAAGAGCTTTGTAAAATCAAAGTCTAATCCTTAGGGCTATGAAGCAAGATGTCTAGAAACCTTTAGAAACAAAATTCAAATGTTACAGCCCAACAGATCATTAGCTACCAAATACTTACAGCATGAAAATAAAATCCAAGAACAAGTCAATTAAAACATATTAAACTGTCAAAATTCTATATTTAGTGCAGGAAGTGAACAAAGGTCTTGAGCAGATTAAATTTTAAAAGATCGCTGGATTTGAAGATATCTTTCCAAAATTTCTAAGAATGTAGAGAAATATTCTGACTATCAAGTATTATTACAAATCAAGAAGATACCTAATGTATCAAGACTAAAAGTGTTATAGATTTTTTTTAAACTTGAGACAAAGGTAACAAAAATTAAGCCAATCCTTCATCAGCATTTGTAAGAAGCTAGCTGAATTGTTAGTGGGGTGACTTACAATGATCTCTGCAAAGTTGTCTGGATACCTGAAGTATTGTTTATCTCTTTCCACAGCTGCTGTGGATGTGTTTTTTATTAACCACCTATGTAAAAGTAAACTCCAAAGTACATAAATAGCTATCCAAGGAAAACTATCCCATAAAAATATCTCTTAAGAGATTGGTAAGGATTTTTCAGGCATGATATTTTTTAAATAAATGGGAAATATTCATTCTTCTTGACAATTATTGAAAAACACCTTAGAATTTATGGTGGTCATTACAACATCCTTGCAAATTAAATAATGTAAAAATCTGCATTTGTCAGTAAAATAATAATCAGAAATATTTTCATTTTGAAAGGATTTACTAATTTGGATTTACCCCTGGAAAAGACAAAGAGCACAAGATTCTAAAGGGCTGATAGGCTGCATTCAGATTTATGCATAATCACATCAATCACAAGACTGATAGTTGCTGCTGTGAGAGACATCTGAAAGAGAAAATACTTTAATTCGGTGCAAACTGGCTTACTAAAGGGAAGATAGCAATGCCATTTAAACCATCCAGGGTTTTTTTTGTCAAATAGCACTGCCTAAGTAATACTGTATTTTCCTTATGCAAAACTATGTTTCAGAGACCCAGTATAGGCATATATCCTGTGAATATATTCCAGTTTGTCAATAAGTCACAACATTAAATTTTGGGTAAATCAATAGTTCAAATGCTGCCACCTGCCCTATATCTTTGTAATTTAAAGAACTATTGAAAGGAACTGTTTATTGCATTGAAACAGGTGATGGAATCCTGGTTTTTTACATAGTATATAAATGGAGGATGGGGATTTGTCAGTTGAGAATTTTAGAGAAAGATCCGCAGGATACTAGAAATAATAAATTTATTTTTGCTAAAACACTTAATAAAATGCTTCCTATAACATCATATGAACAAAAAAAAGCTTTTTTTAATCCTTACCAGCTCCCAGCAAGCAAAAAAAAAAAAAAAAAATCTGGCACTTCTATGAATTATTATTTTCTCCCTCTTCACCTAAGGAGCAAAGGGAATGAAGGAATGATACAAGAAAGATTCCTAAGGGATTTCTGTCTTTTATTTTCACTTTAATCACATAGTGTACTTCTAATATTAACAGTAGGTAATGTTATAGTTTTCCCTGTTTTCCTATACAGTATCTCCCAAATTCTCCATTCCCAGAGTTGTTCAAAGTGTTCTGCTTGCTCTGTTCTTGGACAGGAGTTATTTTCTGTGGCTCACTGATTCCACCATATAATGCCATGACCTTTGGAAAGCTTTTTTTCCCCCCTTTGAGTCTATTCCCACAGCTGCTTTACAGAGATCTGTTCATAGTCTTTTCAGACTGCCTAGAGGAGCTTGTTCATCAGCATTCAAATCTCTGGAGACAAATCCAATCAGCACAGTTCTGGTAAGAAACATGTCCCTTAGCTATTTGTTGAGGGACATGATGTTTCACAGACAAATATTACAGAGAGTTTTCCATATGCTACATAGAGCAAGTAGATAGGACAGTATCAAAGATGTGTGTTCCAGTAGCTTCTGGAGATACTTTTGTAGAATGAAAAATCTTTGTAGCTTCTCCCTCTCATATCTGCATATGTCAACTTTCCCTAGCATCTCCCACTTTCAAAAAAACGGCAAGGCTAAGCTGTTCTCTGTCAGTGATAAAATAATGTGTAATTGTATTAAACTGTGGGATATAACGTGGGAATGCAAATAATGCAGATGTGAGTAAAATTTAGCTATGCATACTTGCTGCAAAATATTTATATATAATATTTATCATTATTTTCCATTTTTTAGCCATGGCCTTGCTGCCAGTTACAAAGTTATTCATACCAGAACATTTTACACTACTCCATCTGCAATTTCTCATTCCTAATCCTAAAAGACAGATTATAAAATATCCTTATAAGACATACTTGGGAATTAAAGTACACAACTCCTCTGAATAATAAATGTCATGGAATCAGTAAGTGACACTGGTCTTCTGGCATACTGCAATTATCTTGTATTCCACCACTTAGTACCATAAGTGATAACTACTTCTCTCTGCCCCAAAAAAGAGATGTTGACCCTATCATCTTTCTGCTTACTCAAATCCCTCACTGCTCTACTTGTTATAACATCTTTTTCTCAAATTAATGAACTAAGATAATTTACTTGAACTATGAGTAGCACTTCTAAGACTGTTTTTAGCCTGAAATTATGAACAAGTGTTATATATGTGGAAATAATCTAACTTCCTACTCACACATTGAAATTTAGGCGCATGACAAGCTTCTTTCATAAATGAGAGTATATGAAGACTTAATTCTAACAAAGAAATGGGCAGGTTTTTTCCTCTTTTCAATGGCAGAAGTAATGTAAGTTAAAAGGATAGATGACATAATAAGAGATGCAGAGAACAGAAAATTAAAGAAATATAAAAGTTGATTACTATCATTAAAGACTGTAACAGTTTTAAAAAATGTTTCAGTATATCCTTTTATGTTAATAACACCAACAGTAAAATTATGTTATGTTATAAAAAGGCTGCTGCTTCTTTTTTTCTAATAGACAATGTTATGTTTTATGGTCTTTAAACAATTAAAAAACTGCAAGGGGATAAAACTGATAAAAATAATTACAAACAGGAAGTGAAGTTATTAACCAATACTGTGCCTCAGAAGTTCATTTGAAAATGCATCTCAAGCCTTTAAGCTGTTTGCAGATTTTGTTTGATCATATGTATGACTTTAACTGTGATATTTCCAATAGAAATTATAGGAAACAATTTGAATAGCATCTGGACAAGAGAAATATCTAAGTGTTGAGACCAAAAAGGATTTATAGTTCTAGTCTACCAGTGATGAAAGTTATTGTTTTTTTTGCCACAACTTCAATGACAGTAAGATCAGGACATAGTTGTGAATTATTTTCTATGATTATGTTGACAGCAAGATAAGGCTGTATCTTCACATTACTTTCTGTGGCCATGGTGATTTTTATTTCCATGCTAAACCATGGGCCTCATTATGCTGTCATTGTTTCATGTGTTTTAATCGTATTAACAGTATCACTGAACCCCTCCTGATGAGCACCAGCTGAACCAGTTCTAGTGACTTGCATTGCTAGCTGAAGCAGCTGGCTATAAGTAAAGCAGTTCACCACATGTTTACCTTTAAGAAAGTAAATTGTCATGCTGCCTTACTTTGCCATGTAGGGTAGAATTCATATAATAAAATTTTAGCTTCACAAAATCTTTTGAGTTTTCTCTAGAGCCTGTAGAGAGAGGGGCATTCCAGAAGGTGCTATTCTTTACCTGGTTTAGACTGGGGTGCAGGGTAAACTCCCAGTAAGAAAGCAGTACCAGAGTTAAAGTTATTACACATATTAGCGTGTTCTGCTCCTCAAAGAGAAGCCAACCATATTAGTATTAGTGATAGAGATGTGATAAGCATCATAGTTATTGGTGATACACCAGACCTTGCTGAACTGGTTGATGAACAAACTATCCCTCTTCCAAAGCCTGAAGAATTTGGAATGACTTCAGATGGCACTGGTAAGAGTTCAGTGTCACAAGGACCACAAATTGATTTGGATATGTCTGGAACGGTCCTAGGTGTTTTTATTTTTTTTCCATTGCCTTTTTTTTTTTTTTTTTTTTTGAATGCTGTTAATGGCTATCACCCAATACGGATGGATTTGTTGAGCTTCTGTCACATCAGTTTTCATGCACCAAAATGTACTCCGTTGTTTTGACACAGAGGTGCATGGCATTTTTTCCCCTACAGAGATGTGACTAGTGTCAGCAAGAGATCTTTTTAGATTTATTTTGCCAGCTGTTTTTTGACAGACAATTTGCTCCCTGTCTTTGTTTTACCTCAGAAGGATTAAAGGTTCTATTTATACAGAGGCTTTTTTAGATTGTGTTTTTTCTTACTGATTAAGTTTGTGTGCCATCCAATAGGTCAGATGATTACTCAATCCTAACTCTTTGAGGAACCTCGGCTTTTAAGGACACATTTGGGCCAGTGCAACACAAAATGTCTGCACACAATATCACGTATTTATTGAGTGGCCTTTCTTGGTGTATTTCAACACGTTTTCCCTTTCTGTAACAGGAAAAACTGGGGCTATGCAATAACAGAGAAGAAAGCTCAACATTTACCTGATTGTAAATCTAAAAAAAGACTTAAATTTAGACTGAAAATCTGGATCAATACTTATTTATCCATTCATGATCATCCATTCCTCATAGATTTTAAAACTAAAATGAAAAGGCTCAAATTGTCCTGCTTCAGCAATTCCAAGATATTTCAAATACAAAACCGAACCTTATTCTACTCAGCAAGGCAATCTACAGGAGAACAATCTGCATGTAAAGCATTGAAGTGGGTTCATCTCAAACAACAAAGAATCAGATTGTACCTGGTCTATATGTATGTGCCTGCAAAAAACATTATGCATTATAAAGGAGGTCTTCTGTGAACAGGGACTTCTCTGTAATTCATTTTCAGTTACCTGCCATTCAGGAAGGAGTTGGGGAGATCATCAAAGCTCATGGGTAGAAGTCAGGCTATTATGTGATTTCAACATACTGGACAAGTTTACTGGATGCTGTAGAATCTGTTCCCTTCCAAGCAATGAAGACCCTGCAAGCAGCAGTCCCTCACGCAGATGAAGCTGTTGGTGGATGACTGGTCTGCATGGACGTCAGGATGAGTTCCTTTACATGGAGCACCTTTCCTGCCTTCTGCCAAATAATCTGACACAATGCTAATTGTCATCTACAGCTCAGACTCTTTTCTTCTGAAGTAAAGTGACATTTTTCTGCACAGAAGAGAAAGCAAACCTATACCCATCTTCCACAAATTCTAAAAGTGTCCAATTTTGCTTGAGAAGAGATTTTTTCTTGGTGTTTCACTGCAATTCCAAGTGAAACAGATTAGACTAAATATTATAAAAACATTAATCAGTGAAATAATGGTCACTTGTGAATCTAAAGTCTTTTTGGAGAGTATGAGATGTCTTTGGAGTCCTTGAAATAGCTTCTGTACCTGTCTGTTAGCTATCTAGGATGGGAAATATCTGTAAAATGGAATTCAGCTGGCTGCATTGTCAGAATAATGAGCAAGGCAATTTTCTTAGCAGTAGGCAGCTATGAGAGGTTTATTGTTTATATTACAGAGAGATATTGGAGCTAGCTCCATATGTGTTTGATCTGCAAGATCATGCACTGTTCACATGCAGCATTGCAAAAACTTTACTATATTGCTTCCAGGTCCAGCTTCAGCCCAGAAAAAGTAAGTCTGATTTTCTGCAGCATGGTGTCTGCACTGAGGTGGTTCTATGCAGATTTAGTGATCTTTCTATACAGCAAACGATACAAAGTCCATTTACAGAGACACCTATGTAATCAGGTATGTATTGCACTGAAGTCAATCAAAGCTTACTAACTTTGGCTCAGTGCTGCCCTTCTATGCCTGATTTGATTCCTGCGGAGCCATTTCAATTTCTCTGCACTGTGCTCTCTGTGCTCCAGTGGTCAGGCTGCCTGCATAACTTAGCTATAGAGTTCAGCTCATACAACCAGTAATACCTAGCTTTCCCACTGATCAGTGTATCTCACTCAGCTCCCCTTAGTCAACCAAACTTTTAATGTAATGCAGTCAAGCCGTAGGAACAATGTAATTTTTTTTTTCAAAATGAAACTTTTCAATGAAGTTTTCAGGAGAAAATTGTGGGAGTGTTGCACATAGGAAAAAAAGACAAAGAACAAACAGAACTCAGGCTGATGTGTTCTGCCTGAGTTAGCCATGCACCACACACTTTCCTTTATTGTTAATGAATCACATCCCCTAGAGTAAGTGTTCAAGGTCCACACATAGCTGGCAGAGAAGCAAGTGTCTTTAAAGTCTTCAGATCCATCCCATATCTAGCTAGATGGCTGAAGTATGCCCATAATATTTATAAATGTTCTACCCTTCACATCAAACAGGAAAAACCTGTGAGTGAGGATGGTCCCAATTCTTCTTGGAGAAACTGAAGTGTGATGTGCACTTCCTTCCTTTTTTATTCTTTAATTTTAATATTCCAGTGCTTATGACTTCCCATAGTGTAGTAAGAACATACTGCAAGGTAATGTTGCTCCCATATCCCAAACACAGGACAGGAACTAACACACAGGCATCTACAAAAAGAGATATTTTAGCTTGTCCTGAGAGTCAGGTATATATTGTTTGCCTAAAAGCCTCAATGCAACACATATTAAAACACGTTTAATTTTATCACACAACTGTACAGAGAACAATGCTTCAGTTCATTCAAGTTCCTTGCTGAACCGTAGCCCTACTACTGCAACAGCCTGTTGAGACTGAGGTGACTGAGGTCCCAAAGACAGTAACGTATTCATCATATATATGGTCCATAACATTCTGTGATAGCTAAAGCTTTGCAGTGTATCGTTTGGGGTTGTGATTTTTCTCTCTTATGATGCAATTTTTTTGAAAGATGAGTCATTCTCAAGAAAATGAAATGCTTTGCACCCCATTTCAGTTCTGTCATGCATTATTAAAGGTCCGCATATCTTCATTTATATATTTTGTGTAATTCAGCCATTCTTTATGTTCCTTTCCATAAAACACACTTACGCTACTGTCACCACCATAGTCTCAGATAAACTGTGACAGTGATGAAAGGGTCAGCACAGAACAGGCAACAAGGAACATCTTCATGTTTGGCAAGATGCATGCTTTTTCTGACCTAATGTTACCCCACAAATGTGTAGATACCCAGGCTATTATTTATTGAAGCTCCCTTTACAGTTATCAAAAAACATTCACTTGAGTGCTAAGACTGATTTTTAATATGATTGGGAAGAAGACTGCCTTGAGTGCTCTCTCACCATTAAATGTAGTTATGGTAGACGAAACGCTTAAAGAAAACTTTTAGATGGCTAAAGCCAGATTAAATAAATCCTTCCATAAACAAGTGCATGAACATCTCAAGACATGGACCTTGCACTGGAAGCACTTTCACCTCACATTTGAATGTTATCAATAAAATTATGCTGCCTAACACTTCCTGATGGCCCATGAATTTCTTTAGGTATACTGATAAGAGAACATATTGGAAAGAGTAAGTAATTTTTAAGCTGGCAGAAAGCATGTTCATACTATTCCAACTCCAATTTACTGGGCCTTCACAGGTCATTTTTCTACTTTGCTTGACAGTACTTATTGAACTCTGTGTCTCAACTTTTTGATAACAGTTTTATCAACTTTTAAAACAGTGAATATTTTCTGGCTGGAATAGCCACTATTAAATACAAATACCCCAACAATGACTTTTACATCTTTTCTTGCATTTTTTTAGTTGTGCACATAGAATTGCTGCCAAGTCCTTGGAATGCACAAACTCTGAATATTCTTGCTGGATATCTGATATCAAATGTTATTTCATAGTAAGAAGCTTAGTTCTCTCAGCTCCCACCAGGCTCAGTAGTACAATCCAGAAGAGAAAGGTGACAAGAAATAACAAAAGGTTCAGCAATGGCCTGTCAAACAACCAATCACATCGGCTATTTTGAACCGTAATTCCAAAGAGACTCAGGAGTTAAATGCATCAAGATCATATTTTTGAGTAACATAACATTGCCTTGTTATTTTGTTGACAGGAAAAATTCTGGCAGCTCTTTGGCATAAAAAGCTTTAGTCGTGATATTTTCCTGAAAGTTCGTTTGCAGCAGCTCCTTCTCTGTGGTTAATAGCTAGTCAGGGTAAAACTGGTGGCTAGGATTTATTCTCTGAGGTGAGAAAGGTGGAACACTATTTTATACCAAAGTAAACTTCAAAGCAAACTGCATTATAAAACATACTTTTGCAGATGTATATAGAAGTTATTAGCTAAAACAGAGATGAGCAGATTGGAAACCAGCTATTATGGTTGTACTGAAAGCAACTACATGGCTAGAAAGAGGACATTAGGGAAGTGTCAGGGTGCCACACGGGCTGGGGACTCCTGGGGCTGGTGGCCATGGGGGGTCCCCCGAGGGAGTAGAGCAGGGCCTCACAGCCTGGGCCTGTCCCAGTGCCCCAGACAGAAGCAGGGCAGCTGCAGGCAGCTGGGGAAGCCCCAGCCCAGGCTGGGCCCAAGCTGGGACTAGGCTGGGATGTGGACCCACAGGTGGGCCCAGCTTGGAGGCCCATGGCTGGGCAAGGCAAGGCTGTGGGGAGCTGAAGACCAGTGCTGCTGCGGCATCACTGGGGCAGCGACTGACGGCCCTGGGGGGCTGAAATGGGGTCTGGGGCTGCGGGCAGGGTGTGGGGAGACCCCGGGGGAGGCCAGGCAGGGACATCAGGCCTGTTGGTGCCCTCAGAGCCTGAACAGGAAGGACCAGTTGAATACCTGATCTTGTTAGACATTTTCACTAAAGACTTTGGCACAAAAAGTAACAGTGTGCTAAAGAAATTTGGAAGCTTATAATTCATATGTGACAGGTAAAAACATATATGGATATCATATGCAATATATATCCCAATGGTACAGTTGGACCATCCTAAGGATGGGAAGACTGGAAACAGGATGAAAAACAAAAGCTGCTGTTCTACAAAGCGGCTTGGGAACAATGGAGAAAGACAAAGGCCTGAGTTTAATAATTGTCACAAATTATGTTTGAGTCACCAGTTTGGATACGATAACTAAAAAATGGAACAGGCAAAAATTTTGAGCTGACCTAGTCAAGTATTATATCACTGTACATTGGTGAGCCCACCTGGACCTGAAGCCAGACTCTGCCTGCCTCAAGGCATCTCACTGGAATGATAGAATTAAAGTTTGCCTTTTCAGTTGCCACAAGGAAGAAAATGAGGTAGGTAGCATTGCATTGCAAAGTGATAGCTGAGAGTCATTATGACTTCTCTCTAGTTTATATCACCAGGGAAGGTAAAAGCTCTTTGAACTAAGGGACAATGCTAGAAGACTACTAAATGGGTATAAACTGGTTGTGGGAAAAAGAAAAGTTAGATATTGATGCTAAGAAGCCTTATTTTAGAATACAAAAATGATGGAGCAATCAACTAACAGCAGTGGGAGAACAAAACAACTCTTTTTTAAGTTGGAGTGGTTTATAGGCTGGGTTACACAACATCAACACAGGCTCTGGGAGAACACAGTGTTTCAGTGAGAAGGCAGTGTTTCAGGAGGTCCATCCAGTTCTATGCCATCCTATGACACAGGGCTGCTGTGTATGATCACCTCTCTGGGAGTTGCCAGAGCAATGCTAACATGAAAAGATTTTCATGTTAGTACAACTCTCAGATATATTAAAACAGGGTGATAAGAAGAAGGAATAAGAAAGTTATGATCTGTTCTTCCACAGCACTGTTAAGACCCCCAAGCACAAGTTCTGTGTCCAAACCTCAGAGAGTGTGATGTGACGATATTGAATATGGTTCAATGATTCAAGAGAAGTCCAGGTGCCAAAAAACAAGCCAAATACTGTGAAGCACTTCGATATTGCAGATTAAAGGAAGGATGCATCTCACCTACCTTTGGACATCTAAAACTAGGTGTGTAATCTAAGCCACTCATTTAGATTCTTTCTTTATTCAGTGGAGGGAAACAGGCTCTCCAAACATTGTTTCATCCTACCTGTCTTAGGCACATATCTTAGGTGGGATGAGTTGGTCTCTGAGTTTCCCTTTCTCTACCACTGTCTGTAGAGGGAAACTAGACAAACCATAAACACCAAACACATATCTTTTAGGGGGACTGAAGTTAGGAGATATTAACCCTACCCCAATCACAATGAGGTCCAACCAGTGGAATTTGAAGTGAGGAAATTCAAACTATATCTTTCTTTAAGAAACACTTAAAAGTATTTAGTTGGAACAGTTAAGTTGGGCAGGAATACCTTCACTTTACAATTTTCAGATGAGAGGAAACACCTACCTGCATTTTCCAGGAAGGAATATATTGCCTTTAAGAAAAATTGACAGACTGGTGGATTGTTCATTCTGCTCTTGTATCTATGAATCTGTAAGTAATAAGATGATATATGGTTTCTATGCAACTGAAGGCCAGCACAATAACATTTTTGTATCTTCAAGTTTTGTCTATGTTTTTAAAACAAACATTAGAAGCTCTTTGGAATGTCATAAATATCCTACTGCTTGCCTACAGATTTTAAGTGGTCTAACCTAAAAATTGACATAATAGAAAGCAATACCAGAACACAATCTTTTTACATGCTGGCCTTCTTAGAAGTTTTAGGCATTCTCAAATCTCAAATCGTTTTGGCATCAGTGTTAGCAGAAATACACTTTCAGACATGACTTGAAAAATAAAAAATTAGTAACATTGTTGAATAAATGATACTTTTCACAAAGGGGGTCATTAGTATACTTAAAATACACTGGAACTTTGTAACATATTAGATGTCCCATCAAGAAGTTGTAGGACATGGACCAGAACAGAATAAAGAGTTTATCTTGTCCACCTCTGGTTTTAAAAGACAACATCAGCTATGTCTGAAATATTTTATCTAATGCAATTAAAAAAACTTCAGTATTGCTGATTGCACCTCTTTCAATGAGTTTATTCCAATGCTTACTCATTTTAGAATGTTTTTCCCTCTTATTTCATCTGTGACAATTTAAGTTCATTACTTTCTTATATACAAACATGAACAGGCAACATTTTGTTACTTTCCTCTCTTGAACAACCTTTTAAAGATTTTTAATGTATTTAAAATATTTAAAGAATTATATCAGTCTTCTACAGAAAAAAAGAAACAGAAAGTTTTCAGTATTTCCTCCATGTAGACCTCCCACAACACTTATTCTTACATGTGTACCACCATTTTGTTCCAAAATGTCCATTGACTTACTGCAGACTGAAAGAAACTTGGTTTTAATCTAATGACTATAAGAATTTTCAGCTGAAGAGCTCAATGAACAATGTTGATCAGAACATCCTGGAAAAATATTTCGCTGCCCATGGGCTCCAATATCATTTTGACAGTACAAAACTCTACATTACTGAGCTCTATCCTATCATCAGAAATGGTGTGGCCAGCAGGACTAGGGAAGTGATCGTGCCCCTGTACTCAACACTGGTGAGGCCGCACCTTGAATACTGTGTTCAGTTTTGGGCCCCTCACTACAAGAAAGACATTGAGATGATGGAGCGTGTCCAAAGAAGGGTAATGAAGCTGGTGGAGAGTCTGGAGAGCAAGTCTTGAGGAGTGGCTGAGAGAACTGGGATTGTTTAGCTTGGAGAAGAGGAGGCTGAGGGGAGACCTTATCGCTCTCTACAACTACCTGAAAGGAGGCTGTAGCGAGGTGGGTGTCAGTCTCTTTTCCCAATTAACAAGAGATAGGACAAGAGGGAATGGCCTTAAGCTGCGTCAGGGGAGGTTCATACTGGCTATTAGGAAAAATTTCTTCTCCAAAAGGGTTGTCAATCATTGGAACAGGCTGCCCAGGGAAGTGGTTGAGTCACCATCCCTGGAGGTATTTAAAAGGCATGTAGATGTGGTGCTTAGGGACATGGTTTAGTGGTGGGCTTGGCAGTGTTAGACTTGATGATCCTAGAGGTCTTTTCCAACCTAAATGATTCTATGATTCTATGTCTGAACATTACCAACATGAGATTTCCTCTTTCAGGAAAGCTGTAAGCAATTTTGACATTATTTGTTTCAGAGTTGCTATATTGACTTACTGAGGCACACATTTTTACTTTGTGTGGTCTCTGGTTCTGTGTAGTGTCCTCTGCACATCATTTTATTACTGAACTAAAATGAAAAGCTGAGGTCATTTAAAAGTTGCTCATTTATTGTACTAAGAAATGTAAATGATAATGGATTTTTTTTGGAAGTTAATGTTTCACAATAAAAATAGACTCATTTTAGGATCTGGAAAAATAATTATGAATATTTCCATTTACAGTAGATACTTCTTCCCATCATTTTGATTTACACTCATCTTAGGAACTTTATAATTCTAAAGTACAGTAAAAGATTTTCATCAGTATAAAGAGAAATGGCTTTTAATACTGGAGACCTTCAAAGGTGAAAGTACTTCTAAAAAGGCAGTCTTAAAAACTCAAGTGCCTTTATCTTGATCTATTATCTGGATGTGAGCTGGGCACAAAAGAATGGATGGTATGATCTGACCAGGGTCAGGGTTTGATCTGACCAGGTCAGGGAGTTGTACTTCTTTTCTTTCTCTCTGCAACTTCTCTGAGACTAAATGATCTTTTATTTTGTTAAAAATAGCCCCATCATTCGGATTTTAGATGTCTGACAATTTCTACATCTTCTCCTGCCTCGTGCTATTGTCGTGTAACTGGTTCCTTTTGGTGTTTGAATTTTAGGAACTATCTCAGTACATTCAACTTTTTCAAGACGGGATTGCTTACAACAGTGTTATATATATTTCAGTTTCACATTTAACAAAGCCTGTAACCCACAGATTTTATTTGTCTCAGCCCTCTGTATCTACCTATCCATCTATCTATCTATCTATCCATCCATCTATCTATTCTTCCATGATTCCCCTGCCCACAGAACAGCTTCATTTAAATAATGCCCTACCTTCTACACTTTCCCCAGTAATTTGCCCTATTAAGGCTCATTTCTTTGGTGATAACTAAAAGAAACTATTGAAAAATAACAAGAATTGTGGCATTCTTAATGTTTAAGTTTTAATGCATGAATTAATTATAAGGCTTTTGATCACAATCACCTCTTTCTGCTTCATTGTATTTCCTATATTAAAGCAGGGAATAAACATTGCTCTTACCAGAAAAACTTGAGATAAATTCAAGCACAAAAATAGCAAGATTATGAGTTTTGAAAACTCAGGAGTATTCCTGATCATATCAAAATTATGTAACAATTTTTACAAAACTGATTCTATAATGCCAGGTGAATATTTTCTAGAAATCTGACATTTTGCTTGTTGTTTTCAATTTGGAATAGAATTTTTTTCTTTTTTTTTTTTACATTCACCTTTTAAACAGACTCACTACGTTTATTTTTAAGCCAAGCAGTTTTGTAATACTCATAAAGTATACTATTGCAGCTTCCTTCTGCTAAAGTTGATAAGTTTTAGCAAGAAGTTCAGGATGAGGGTCCTTTCTTATTTTTCTTGATTAATGGCTCATCAATTGGTCAAACACTATTTATTCTTTTAATTGGTTAAAACCCACAGGAAATTCACACTTGGTTAAGTAAATCTTCGTAAATGCAACAGCAGAATGAAAATATCTCTACGTCATTAATTACCTGTTAATTCTAAAAAATGAATATTAATATTTTGCTATAATGAAAAAAGAATGAAAACACGTTTTCGCAAAGAATAATTGAGCCACCCCCACTTTGCAGGACAACACTGCCAATAAAGTGGTTTGATGGAGTAAGCTGCATTCATTCCTCCTGACCCATTTCCAGGATATCTTCTAGACAACTTTGAAGGTGGCTTTCCTGTGTACAACATTGAAGTGGTGATCCATGTGTTCACAGTGCCCCACAATCCCACTACCTTGCAGGACTCATGCCTTGTTTAAATTTCTTTCTTGAGCTCATAGCAAACTGCAGAGCAGTTTGAGAAAGAAGAACAGTACCTGACTTTTTGTGGCAATTTTAGGAGAGAGGTAAAGTAGCCAGAGATTTTCGTGCAGGAGAAGGATTTAACTTCTGCAGTCTTTCACAGACATATGGTGCTTCATCTTCTTATCAACCTTGGGTTACACAGGCTGCATTTATTAGTGGCTAAGACTCCTCTATGCATATCTTTAAAATGACCCTCATTTTACTTCAAGACATTCAATTGTTCCTTGTTTTCCCTATTAGTATGCCCCAGTGAACACCCGCATTCATCAGTAGAAATGTCAGACATAACCAAAAATTTCTTCAAAAGCCATTTTATTACACACACACACACAAATAAAAAAAAAAAAAAAGAGAGAGGGAAAGATTTTATATAGCTTCAGTTTTCTTCAGTTTGTCACTGATTTATGGTACAGTTGTCCTTGATGCCTTTGGTTGTGTTTTAAATGGATACCTGTTGTGTAAAGAGTGCACAATATTGTGTACATGTAGATATGTACAGTTCCTCCCACATGCTACTTAAAAAAAAAAGAAAAAATACACTGTCCTTCCACACTGAAAATCTCACTGTATAATCAAAAGTGACTTACTTCATATATGCAGTGTGCATTTTGTTAATTAGCTTCCTTCTGGCACCTCTGAAGCAAAAATCAATTTTTCACGGGATCATTTTTCCCTCCTTGTAATAAGTAACATTTAATATTTGCTGGTGCTGCGATAAAATGTATTTCGAGGTATTTTTATGGAGTACCAAATTAAATGTTTCAATTAGAGCTTCAGTGAGCTGTTCAGCAAAGATTTGAATGAACCCCTGTAGGCCAACCTTAAAAAAAATCTCCAGGCCTATATTTTCATGCACTCTGTAAAGATGTGTCTGACTCGCAATTAAAATAATTCGTTTTTCTAAATGAGCCGAGAGAGATCACATCTCTTTTGCTCAATTACTCCCATTTCTACTACTTTCTCTACTATGTTCATGTGCCCATGTGACTTTGGAGCAAAAAGTAATGTGAGACTTTGGAGAGTGTAAGACTGGGAGTGAGGATCTGTGAGCTCCAACTTTGGAATATGAGACAGAAAACTGCATTTTAGATGTTTTCTGAGTTATCCCAACAGGCAAAATCCTTCAACATCCATCAGCTGAACATCTGTCTAGACTTGCTCTATTACTAAGCATCCTCAGGGTCCTGCCATAAGATACTTATCCCAAGACTGTTGTTTCTTGCCCTGTCTCTTTCCCTTGGTCTTTAAGCTTGTCCTCATCCCCTTGAAAATGTTTTTATTTGTTGTCATTAAGCATCTTCCACATCTGTCAGACGAGAGCTTTGAACACTGCAAGTCTTGGGAGACAGTATTCCTTACTCTGTCTTTGTTTGACAGAGTAGGCAGTGAATATTCCTGACATCTTAGTTCATTTCCTTATTCTCTTTTTTTTTCTTGGAGGCTGAGGATTGCGCTAAAACAGATGGTTCCTGTGAAAGTTCTAATCAGTGATATGAGCACAGCCACATTTTTTTTTTTATACAAGGTGTGTAACATAATAAAACCGAGAGAAGCTTGAAACACTTTCACTTGTCCCAATCGTGTTTTGTGACTCAATCCCATAAGCCTTCAGAAACACAAAGCAGAATTATTTTTTTGAGCAACCTTTCTATTAGGAAAATTATCCCCAAATGACAAATATTAGCAATGTAAGGAGAAAAATATTGTCAACACTTTTGTTCAAAGTATTGTGTAATTTGACTTAGTTTTATTAGCACTTGGACAAAACAGAGCCTCCAAATGTGAGCTATGTTTCTGAGATGACTCAGTGCCACGACTTCAGACTTGTCAGCCAGCTCTGACCATCAAGCCCATCATTCTGTTGGTAGGATGTGTATTTGAAAGGCTGCAAATGTTGACAATTTATCAATCATTTTTAGTGGTATTTTTTGGTAAGATCATCTTTGAGTGCCTCTTTTTAACCTGGCTTACATTAATTGTGCTTTAGGCAAGCAGTCAGACACACATACAACTCATGGATTCCACAGGACCCTGGCATATATTCATGCTTAAATATGTGCTTCATTGCTGTCCTGAAGGGTCAGAGTAGAAGAACAAAAAAAGGAGGCAAGAGGCAGAGGGAGAGAATTTACCGTTCCTCTCCCCTTTCTAAAGCTACTATGACAAAACTGAAGGTATACACGACTTGAATAGTCATGAGGTCAATACAAAATTCAGTATCTTTTAGAAGACATTCAAGAGACATTGTAGAATAAGAAATTCTTATAAATGAAATGGTATTGAACTAAACTGTTAGCTTTCATAATGGTCTTTGAAAGATCCTTACCTGAACAGCAAAAGAGTCATGAGGACAAAAAATCATAATAAACATAAAAGCATAAGCTAAATACAAACAACACACCCAGAATAAACACCAACATAGTCGTTAGCCAAATAATGCTCTAGCATGTAATATTTTCTGACGCTGACTAATGTTTTCTTTTTGCATGGGTAGTTCATAGGCACTCTCTAAGAAATCATTCTGTTTAGAGATACTCAAGCAGCAAATAAACTTCAATTGAGTGCACTTAGCTCTCAAGAAGAACTGTACCAGAAATAAAAACAAACATTATTTAAATATCTAATCATAGATATCTAGTATATGTGTACTGCACTGTTAAATTGACTACATCGTACATATATGTCCTGTTTACCTTGTATGCAAATGTTAATGTGCTATTTTAGTACACACACTTAATCTACACAGTAGAAAATATACAGAAGAAACAATTTTCCACTTTGATGAAATGTTGGGTCCAATTTCATTCTTTTGTGGTCCAGGCAATTACACCAATCTTGAGAATGTCTTGGTCATTCTCTCTTAACCTTAGCACTTAATTAACAAAATTAATTACATTTATATTATATCAGTATTACTTTATGTTGATAGAAGAGCTGTTATATTTTCCAAGAAAGTACTATTTTTATTGGATACTTTCTAAATAAAATTCTGCTGGAAATATGGCTGAAATCATAGTTAATTATAAATGTAACTAAAAGGGTGTCACAAGGTTAGGAACACCAATAAACTGTGTCACAGCAAACATCACTCTGAACATGTTTTCAAGATTTAATTCTAAGGATTTATATGTCACTTGACTTATTGTCCTGGTTTCGGCTGGAATAGTTAATTTTCTTCCTCATAGCTGGTATAGTGCTGTGTTTTGGATTTAGTATGAGAAAAATGTTGATAACACACTGATGTTTTAGTTGTTGCTAAGTAGGGCTTACTCTAGTCAAGGAATTTCCAGCTTCCCATGCTCTGCTGGGTGCACAAGAAGCTGGGAGGGGACACAACCAGGACAGCTGACCCAAACTGGCCAGAGGAATATTCCACACCATATGACGTCATGTTCAGTGTATAAACTGGGGGGAGTTGGCTGGGGGGCAGTGATCATGGCTCGGGAACAGGCCTAGCATCAGTCAGCAGGTGGTGAGAAATTGCATTGTGCATCACTTATTTTGTACATTCTTTTATCATTATTATTATTATTTTATCTTCCTTTGCTGTCCTATTAAACTGTCTTTATCTCAACCCACAGGGTTTACTTTTCCTTCTTCTGATTCTCTCCCCCATCCCACCAGGGTGGGGGGAGTGTAAGCAAGTGACTGCATGGTGTTTAGTTGCTGACTGGAGTTTAACCATGACACTTATCTATTCCATTTCAATGTATGCAAAAATCTCCCAGGAAATAATCATTACAAAAACTGGATACTGCTGCTAAAAACAATATAGGATTTTGTTTTGCTAATAGCACAATTAGTTCCCTAAACAGGAAATTAGAAACAGCACCCTCAGGAGTATTTTTGAACTGGAGTGAAATGAAATAAAACTCTCTTCACTGCTATTGACAGAACCTAATAAAATATTTCATACTAAATTACTTTTGATGCATCTGTACATAAAATTAATTATGCAAATAATATAATACCTTATCTCTGTGGATAGTTATAACAGTAATCATACTTATGCTGGGTTTTTTTCTTCACACAGGTGAGTATTTTCCAAAAGTGCTGTCAAATAAAACTGTGATTTTACCTACATGAAAATGAAAAAGCTACTGAAATCCAGGATGTGAACTTCTTGATGCAAAGAGTAACCCAGAGCAGCTGCCAGGCTTCTCCTTGTAATGGCGTGGTTTACCACAAAATGGCTGATGCCAGGAGGCTCCATTGGAGACCATCCAGTTTAACGCTCTGCTCTGGGCAGGCTCAGCTGGAGCCGGACGCTCAGGGCTGTGCTCAGTCAGGTTTTCAATGTGTCCAGGGATGGAGAGTCCACAACATCTCTGAGCAACCTGTGCCAGTACTCAGTCACCCACACAGTAAAAAAAAGTGTTTCCTAATGTTCAGACAGAGCCTTCTGTGTTTCAGTTTGTGCCCATTGCCTCTTGCCCTGGCACTGGGCACCACTGAAAAGAGCCTGGCTCTGTCTTCTTTGCACCCTCCCTTCAGGTATTTATATACTGATAAGATCCTCCCTGAGCCTTCTCTTCTCCAGGTTGAACAGTCCCAGCTCTCTCAGCCTTTCTTCATGTGATAGATGGTCCAGTCCCTTAATCATCTTCGTGTCCCTTTGGGGGACTCTCTCCAGTATGTCCATGTCTCTTTCATAGCAGGGAACCCAGAACTGGACACAGTACTCCAAGTGTGGCTTCACCAGTGCTAAGTAAATGGAAGAATCACTTCCCTTGACCTGCTGGCAATACTTTGCTTAATGGAGGCCAGGAAACCATTAACCACCTTTGCTGCAAGGGCACACTACTGGCTCATATTCAACTGGTGTCCACCAGGACCCCCAGGTCCTTTTCTGCAAAGCTGCTTTCCAGCTGTGTGGCCCCCGGCATATATTGGTGCCTGGGGTTGTTCCTCCTGAGGTGCAGGACTTTGCACTTTCCTTTGTTGAACTTAATGAGGTTGATGACTTGCACACATCCAGTTTGTTTTAATGTTCCCTAATCTGGTCCTCTCCCTCCTCCTCCAAGTCTTTCTTGCTCCAGACTTTTCCATTTCTCCCAGGGGCCTGGGATTCCTTACGGTTGGACTTACCCGTAAAGACTAAGATGAAGGAAGCATTGAGGACCTCAGCCTTTTCCATGTCCCTTGTCACTAGGACCCCCTTCCCACTCAGCAGAAGGCCCATACTTTCCCTAGCCTTCCTTTTGTTTACAATATACCTGAAGAAGCTCTTTTTATTGCCTGTGACATCTCTTGCCAAGATTCAGCTCCAGGTGGGCTTTGTCTTTCCTAACCCTGTTCCTGCATGCTTGGACAGTGTGTCTATCTTCCTTCTAGTTGATCTGATCCTACTGCCACCTTTCTATGATTCCTTTTTATGTTTCAGTTTAGTCAGAAGCTCCTTATTCAAACCTACAGGCTCCCTGCAACTTTCCTGGACTTCCTGCTTCATCATTCTTGAGTTTGGATGGTCTATCCCTGTCCCTCAGCACCAGAGCAACTCAGATCTTAACTAAAGCATATGATAAGAAGCCTTGCGTAGATGGTGTTGCAAGCACACAATGTCATGCAGAACACAACTCTCCACTCGGAACATCCAGGACAGAAGTTATCTGCCCTTTTTTACTGGGAAGATCATCTCATATCTCTTCCTCCAAATACTCCAATTCAAATGCAAATGGCTTCAATGTACTGCCATTCCAGAAACTGTTCATGCGTTTTCCTGTGTCTCATACACTCATTTTAAATGACAGCAAAGGACAAAAAAAAGAAAAAAAGGAAAAAACAGGATATGTATCTAATGAAATGCATATCTCACAAACATGGAAGTTTTGCCTTCTGCATTCCCTCACCTATTGTCTTTGTTTATTGTCATCCCTTGCTGTGTTATGTGCAATTTGGATTGCATGCTCCTTGAAGTAAGGAGCTGTCAGTTTTTATTTGTCTGTACAATACCATAGACACCTATGGCACTATAGCAATAATTAATAATAAAACTATATGACAGAGTACATTGTTACCAATCATCACATGTTGTGTGCACTTGTGTAAGACCAGAAATGCTTTTCTAATACAAGTGGAATAGCATGCCCTGTTTCTCGAAAGTTGACTTCTTAATATATTCTCTGTATAAACATGAAGGATACCAGAAGAAAGGCTCATGCATCAGAAAGCTTGTCTGTTTTTTTCCAAGTTTATATTTTAAATAGATTAACATTTCCTACACAACTTGCTTTTTTCTTTATGTCCTGAGACTGTCACAGCTAAACCAACTCTGCTAATACAAAAATACAACTGTTACCAGCGTGGCACATAACATGGATTTTCCATACAAAACTCTTTACATAACAGGACAGGAGGAATGCAGTAATCATTTGATGTATGTGGATGGGAACCAAAAACCAGGAGTCCTAAGTCTCTCTTCTGCTCTAAATTAAATTAATTCCCTACAAAAATTAACTAAGTTTTTCATGCACTTCAGCAGAAGAACAAAGTCACCTTATCCTCTGAGGTTTTTAAAGAAGAAAAATAGAAGATTCTATATAAATAGAAGATACTGAGTTATTCTTGTAGCTAGGAAACTTTTATGTCTGTGCTTTAAAATCTTGGGGAATCTGAAGTCACTACTCTGAAAATTACTGTATAATTAAAGGTCTCTCTATCTCCTTTTGCAGTCAATAATTATACTTACCCACTAGTCTAGAAAAGTGAACAGTGTTTAAGAATTTAACTTTGAATAAATACATATATGTTAAAGAAATTTCTAGGCCAAGGAGGACCTAGTTTGCCACTTTTTATGGAGGACTTTGTGGAATGGAGATTTCCCCAGCACAACAGAAGCTGGGGTGGGGCAGGGGGGGAAGCTGGCAAAACCTTCCTTTCAGAAACACTGTGCAGATATATAAACAGGGAGACCTCTGAACTAAAAAAGCTCCAAAATTTTCAAGACGTGCAATAAGCTGTCTAGATGGAGACTGCATTTTCCCAGAGAACTGCATCAAAAATTCAAAATATAAAGAATGGCCTGCAAGTACACCTGGAGTTTATTTTCTGTGGACCTACATATTGTGCTTTCAGATAAAAAAAAGGTGTTTTCAGAATCAGTACACAAAGCTTTGCTATATAAAATCGTGTACATCATCTTACAACTATTGTGCACCCCTGAAGAGTTAAAAATATAAAAATGAATCACTAATATGTTTATAATGCTGCAGAGGAAACTCTATTTGACAAATCCAAGCAAAGTATACATTTTAAAAATTTTTAGAAAATTTTTTTTTTGTGCATTTTTTGTGAACAGTCAACAGGTTTGCTTTTATAAATGTTTTAATTACATGAAATTCTACAGTTCAGTTTGTACAAACATTTTTTGAACTGCAGATTCACTGTTTACCAACAGAGTTTGCTACTGATGGCACATTGTGTTATTTCCTTGGTTGGATCTCTTAGATCTGGCACAACAATTACTTCACATATTTCAACACTCTTTGTAACACCGATAAAAATTAATAATATTGACTTTTATGTAGTACTTTAACTTCTGCAAAGGCATGAAGATTGCTCTCTACAGGAGTCCCATGTACTGCATGTACATCACTAAAGGGAGATTTATTTTAGCTCCTTCACATGGGCTGAATTTCACACCAAATTAATTTTATTAACTCATAACATTAGTTTTATTTCTTGTTCAAATTAAATTTAATGTCTCTCCTTTCTGTGGCATAGACTGTAACAATTTTAGTCACACAAGCTGTACTCTACTGTGTTTTGGTTTGGGCATGAGCATATTTGCATTTCAACTACCCAGCAACTGCCTGCAAACCTGTAAACAACAACATACATAATATATTGCATGTTGATCTTTGCTTGAGAAAAACCTTATCAAAAAGCTGAAATGAAACAGTCTCATCTTCACCAGCACATTTTTATATTTTTTGTGCAGCTTCTGTTACTTAATTTTTCTCTTGTGAAGTTGATCACTATACATGTCCCCAGCTTGAAGTGCAGAAGAGAAACAGCAAGAGACCTGTGTGCAAGTTGCAGTCTTCAAGAACATTAGGAGAAACAGCTATCCTGTTACACAGAGCAAATAAATCCCTTCCCTCCCTTTCCGTCTCCTCTCTGCTCCACTCTGCTCACACTCCCACTCCTGCTCCCTCTCCTCTATCTGTGTGACCTTTCAGGAACTACAGTTTCTTGTATTGCAGGAATCTTTCAAATTTACATTTTTCTAAGAGCCAAAGTCTGACATTTCCATGCTTTACAGTCTTGATTGTCACAATTTGATATGCTATTTTCAAATTGAAAGCTTTATTAAAAGTATTTTTAAAAAATGGTTTGGTCTTTCTTATTAAATGTAGCAACTTGTGGCATCTGTCAAATAGGGACTGTATTGTCTATTGGGGACACAAGCTGGTGTTTTATTGATGTTTCAGAGAGGAAACACAGTTCAGAAGTGAGAGGTAGTATGTAGGTGGCTTTAAGACCAGAGCACAAATTGCATGAATACTGAAGATACATAAATATGTAAGCACTGTAAAAATGTCTGCTTATCGACTGAGATTTGTTTATTACTCATTCCTGCAAGAATGGAAAAAAAAAGAGTGTCTTCCTAACAAAAAACTGAACCAAAGTAGCAAGTATAATATAAATATTAGATCTGACCCACACATAATGAAAACTAAAGTAAGCAAGATCTTTTTGCTGAAGGAGAAGCTGAAAAACATCAATGATATTTACATCTCTTCCCTAAATATAATCTCTGCTGTCATTTGGACAGAGGCACCTCTGGCAAAAACAAGGTAGGTGTCCAATCATACATAAAAACCCTCATAAACAAGTTAGGATGGGAACAGGATACTTTACTCAAACTGGAGTAAAGTGAGACATCTGCACAAGGACTATTTATGTATATTACATTCAATGTGGTAGGAACATTCTCTGGTACTGAAACCAACTGGCTTGAAACAGCCCATACCTGTACTATTAACTATGTTATTCTCCAGGACAGAGACAACCTAGTGTCCTCCTTCCAATAACTCTCCAAACATGTTCAGGAAATGCACGGGAAAATGAAAGCTGGTCTGGGCCCAAATGTGTGCCAGGAATCATTCTAAAATTTAACAGCAGAGATTATTTTTATCCAGTGCCTGTGGATGTTTCCTGACAGTATTTGCTGTACTGATACAAACACAGCCAAAATGTCTGGTTTACAGTTCTCAGGGCTTCTGTGCAAATGGGTGTAAAGTCTTTTAGATTTGACGATACACATAGATTAAGTGACTGGATACTGGCCTTCAAAAATTTTTTTATATGCATTTCCAAGAATATTACAATAAGGAAATAGACTGCTTAGTAGAGAATGTAAGCCAATAAAATAGGTTTGTTTCTTTCTTATGTCCTCCACAGAATATTTAGAAATAGTCCTCAGACCTAGTAGTCTGCATGTCAGAAGCTGCAAAGCACTGCTTCAGAATAATCTGGTATTAGTATACAGAGTGACGAGAAGGAAATTATGTACTCGTTTTATGATAGAGAATTAACTGGAAAACTACTGTACATGTTCAGTCTTTGAGTTTTGGTTGCCTGAACTAGAATTCGATATTGAAGTCAGAACTTGATGCTGTTTTGCATGCTGTGCCATACTTTAGAAAATGGCTAGTGGTCAAAGAAAATGGCAGGGAGAAGCTGTCTTTGCTTTCACATGCAAAATGAACATAAGTGCTAGACAGCAAAACTTTCTTATTTAAAAACATAGGAGGACATAATTTCCTTATTGTAACCATAGCTATTATCTCCTTCTAAACTGAATAAATTTGCATGCAGTGGCAGTTAGATTTTATTTATTTATTTCTAAATCAGGTTTCAGATCTTTAGCAGGAGCTAAGTTTATCCTTTTTCAAAATCTGCTCACAAAATGGACTGTTTCAGAGCTGTCTGTTTGAAAGGCAGAAAAAAGCAAGGCAACCTTAATCCCAATTTTCTTGAAGGCAGAAACAGAAAATCCAGATCCAGCCACAGGCAGGGTTTCTTTATTGACATTTGCATTGTTAGATGCAATTCAGTGTCATTTAATTGTATGTTTCTCACTAATATGAGGCCTGAACTTAACAACTTTGCACCCTGAGCCTGTTGGAACCAAGGATTGACTCTTGGATTCACAAGTGAACTTAAGCTAAAAATTCACAGCCCTAAATTAAACACATTGCTCCCACTCTGCACAGGACATCTGTGGAGCTGGGAAACATTTACACAAGCCAGTAAGAGGTACATAGTAGAAAGTCAGGCCTCAGACACTGTGCAGATAATTCCAGCATGTTTTAACTTTGCATTTACGATGTAGAACAGGGAAGACCTGTCCTCAAATAATGGAGGAGAAGGCAGCAGAGGGAGAGAGTGCTCATTGGGAAACAAGTCACCTGGGGTCAAAACCATTCTCTAAATCAGACTGAGTGAGAACCTAATCCTGAGTATCTTGCTTAAGGAAAGGTACCAGTCACCATGTTATCTGGGAAAAATTCCTTTGCTTCCTAAGGTTTCTGTTAAAAATAAATTACTTAGGCATCTAACTCAAGGAAGAGGACAGAACAGTGAACCTCAGATGGAGGAAGGTGTCATTATACCCCCATAATACCACTCAGGTGCAGGCCTGCCTCCCTAAAGAGGATAGGACACAAGTCACATCCCTCTCAACAACATGTTCTGTTGGTGAGCTAAACTAACTCACTTCTAAGAATCTTCTCTCCAGTCATGCAGCTCTTTCCAGGTACTGTCGGAAGAGCCTAGGTTCTAATGGGAGACAGCAAATTCTACTTGATAGGTGAATATCAAAATTAGTAGGTGAGTTTAACCCTTACAGATGCTGTGGCTCTAAAAATCTTTGTTTATTCATGTTCTATAGCCATTTCTGAAATTTCAGCCATGTATTAGCACTCGTCTTCATGTAAAACCATGTGTCTCCTTAGGATAAGCAAGACTGAGCCCTTGACAAAGAGCAGGTTGTTTTATGTGCTAAAATGCCTGGCTTTGAAGAACTTGTGCATTTTTTTTTTTCAGGCAGATCTATAGGGATGACAGAGTGAAAGGTCTGGCATCTCTCTGGGCATTGCTTGGACAAAGATGCCATATACACTCAGCTTTTCTACCTGCCACAGCTGCTCCAATCATAAAGGAGAGATGCTGGTGTGTGGTACTGCCAGGGACAGAAGTATCTTGAAGCAAATATCTCCTTATCACTGCCACATACACCAAATACATTATACTTTTTTTGTGTGTGTACAGAGACATAGAACTCACAGCACTTATTTACAAATTTGTTTGTTCTAAATCTATTAAACCACAGCATTTAGTTGTGATACCCCAAGATTTGGTTCACTCTTTCACAACAGGCAGAAAGCCCCCGCATGGCAGGGACCAGTAGTGCAGATGTCCTTCCAACCCCACTCTGCATTGGGGTCTAGAACACTGCAGCGCAGCATACAAAATGGGACAGGCCAGGGATTTGATGGTTTAGCCCAAGTGTTTATTAAGCAGTTGAACATGAAGTGTCAAAAGATTAAAAGTGTGGTGGGCTCATATACTTTTGCACCTTGCTGAAATACAGGCTTCACCCCATCACCATGGAATGAAGAGTAAAAAAAACCCTGAGCTTATGAAGATGAGCGTAGTTCACCACCTGCGCCTGCTTCAAGTTGCTAAGCTCTTCAAAAGAAATATGTACTTATACATGGAAAAAGACCCTTTCTGCACAAAAACCTGACCTGGGTTATTAACCCTCAGAGTTGATTATCTCTGTCACTCCAGCCACAGGATTCTACTGAGCCTTTCATAATTGGGATTATGTGGAAAAATAAAATGTAAGGTTGCCCTTACTACATATCGACTACTAATGGAATGTTCTGTACATTGCATAGCATGTTATGGTATTTGGCCTCACTTCTGGCAATGTCACATGCCTCAGACCAGCAATTCACACAGACCAGTTGTAACAAAACCTTGCACAAAGTACCAGTGTGGCTGCTTGAGTGCAGTTCATGGATCCACAGCACCACTATCTTTGCTGCAGCTGCCACAAATGAGTGCATTGCCACATTTTGCACTGCAGCAGCAGGATTCTCTGGCCAAGAAAATCCATATAAAAGGCATTTGCTGACTTTGAATTTCTTCCTTTAACATCTATACCAACACTCATCTCTAGTACTTGGTATTACACAAGTTCTCAGTTGCTCAGGTATATATCTAAAGGGTCAAGTCATGAGAGATTCCAAAATATTAATATCTTGCTTTACAAACACATGTACTCTATGAGTATATCCAAATGTAATGATTTATATTAGATGCACATTCACTGACCAAACAAAGAGTAAAATGTTACTGACCCTATGGATCCCACACGAGTTGATCCAACACTAGTGATTACTGTTTTCACAGCCAAAGCAGAACAGAATCTGACTGCTCTCCAGCCACAATGCTCCAAAATCTCATGGCTTTGGGCAAACGTCTTCCCTTAGTAGATGAAATCAAGCCCTGGAACTTTGTGCTGACACTGATTGTGGTGGTTTAACCACATAGCCGCTTGCTCACTGCCCCCACAATGGAATGGGGGAAAGAATCATAAGGGTAAAAGGGCAAAAACCCATGAGTTGAGATAAAGAGAGTTTAATAGGTAAAGCAGAAACTGTGCACGCAAGCAAAACAAAACAAGGGATTCATTCACTTCTTCCCATCAGCAGGCAGGTGTTCAGCCATCTCCAGGAAAGCAGGGCTCCATCATGTGTAATGGTTACTTGGGAAGACAGATGCCATAACTCCAGAAGTCTCCCCTTCCTTCCTCTTCCCCCAGCTTTTATTGTTGAGCACAACATCAAATGGTGTGGGATATCCCTTGGGTCAGTTGGGGCCAGCTGTCCCAGCTGTGTCCACCTCCAGCCTACTCGCTGGCAGAGCAGTGTGAGAAGTAGAAAAGGCCTTGACTGTGTGTAAGCACTGCTCAGCAATAACTAAAATATCCCTGTGTTATCATCACTGTTTTTATCACAAATCCAAAACATAGCCCCATACTAGCTACTATGAGGAAATTTAACTGTATCCTAGCCAAAACCAGTATACTGATAAACACTTCAACTTCAAAATCTCTAGCTGTTTGTTAAATGATTGTGTGACTATGCCTTAAGAAAGGTAAAACACTCTATTCCAAAACAACTGAGTGAATAAAGACTTGTGAAGTAATTTGCAGCCACATGAGAGGAGTGGGTGGTCAATGGTACATATATATTTCAGCAGTAGCCTTCAGATGTGGAAAGGGTTTGTTCTCCTGTAATTTCTGTGACATTGAAAAGCAGTAATAGCACAAAATCCCCCACTTCCAACAATATAAGTCAGACCCTGAATTTCTTTAGAAGGTGTTGTTAGTTCCTTTTTGAACCACTATTAACGAAAAGTCGTAATAATTAAAACAAATTACATAAACCCTAACTTGAAAAATTTGTATATTTTTATATATGATTTCTTCCCTTCATAGGTTTTTCTTCAAGGAAAGCAATTACTAACATTTACTTGCCAAATTGTTACTTGTTATACAAAGTTGAAATTCAGAATAATTCAGTAGGATTTAGTGAAGATACTACAGATTTTTACCTGTGCAACAGAGCATAAATTGCCACTTATATCTTAACATGAAGACGTATTTGTTAGGGTTTAATACAGAGATTTTTTCCTATCAAATCTCCCATAAAGTCAGTAGGAATGAAACTGAATTTAAGAGTTATGAAAACAATTCCCCAGTTTGTACAAATATTTATCACTTTTTTTTTTTCCTTATTCAGTCTCTACTCAAGGAAAATAACTCACCTTAAGAAAGGATGAAAACAGCTCAGAAATTATTTCAGGATCTGAGCCTACAGCCCAGATCCACGAAAGACTTTGACACCTGTCTCCCACTGATTTAAGTTGGACTTATGTGTGAAAATATCTTTGTACATACTTTGTGTCTTTCTATACAAAAAAGTTTTGACATCCTACAGGTATTCCCGAGAGGTTTAAATTTTGATGACATACTGCAGAACTGAAAGGACCAGGCAGTTCTTTCCCTGGTCACAGCTGGTACAGCTCTATTAATTTCAGTGGAACTCCAATGATTTTTAATCTTCCCTGGACCTTTCCCTTTAAAAACCATGGAATATTAGAAAAAACATTTGGATTCTATTAATAAGATAGCAATACAATTAATAGATTGACAGTAATACAGAGCTGTTGACTTTTAAGGAAAGAACTGAACTATTTCAATCTATTCTTTAGCTCTCCAACCTATGTGAATAGGTAAGATTAAATGAATCAGGCTGATATTTAAGACGTGTAACAGTAGTGTTCTGAAACTGATGTCTTTTTAAGCAAACTGCAGAGCACCAAAAAATAGTTAAATAGTTAATGAATTAGGGAAAAAAAAAGATGTTTGCCACTGCAAAATATCTTAAGCCTAAGCAGTCTGCCAACAGACTTTTCAGGAGTGTCTGCTGTGGTCTGTTTGGGTGGTAGCTCTCCCACCATGAGCCCGATGTTCACAAGGCTGCAGAACCTTTTCTCCCTCCAAGCTGCCACCACCTCCCATGATAGGTCCTTACCTGTCATAACTCACCACCTCTGTGATTCCTTGCCTGTTTACATTGTCCCTGCTGTCCTAACCTCACCTTGGCCACGTTCTGGCAGGAATGGCAGGCTAAGACTTGAGACCTGCCACTGTCATTAAAGCTTAGGGCCTGACCCCTCCTTTTGGTTTACCAAAGGAAGTGACTACCTCCTGAAAATTTTCTACACATCAACAGGAACCTGTCTGAGGTAGAGGGGCAGCTTGACCTGAATAAATATCTTTTCTCTTTGAAGCAGCTGGTAATCCGGACAGAATCAGTACTTTGCCTGGCAGCTTAGGAAATCACTTATTTGCTGTGCCTGGGAAGAAGTGTGGCAGGGGAAGACACTGCGAAGGGGATATGCTCTTAAATCATATGGACACAGATTTATTTATGCAGCTGGCAAGTATCTAAAACCACCAGGACTCTGAATGAGTTATGCCTCTCGCCAAAGCTTTTGCATAGACCCATAGATTAGTCACGCTCTAAATGAATCTCCCATTCAATACTACAAGCTCTAACTGGCTACTTTCTAGTTAGAAAATGTGTGTGTGGTAGCAGAGACGGAGGGAATGCCAGAAGCTGAGTTAAGTCCATGGCAAGGAAGCACTTGGCACAAGTTCAAGATCAGCAGGGCTACATTAGTTAGCTAAGATATCTGCAACTGTTTCTACGCTGTATCAGCAAGCACACAGTCACATTCAAAAGACTGGCTGTACTTTGAAATGGTGGGCTGATCTTACACTTGCCTGAACTCCCCACATTTCTGCATCATCATAAATGGTAATTTATCATGCCATAAACCAACTTTGGTGATTAGAGCTTCAAGCATGGTTTCTTTCAACAACAGTTCTTCCATATTCCTGGGCAGAAATATTTTGCACTTGCATTTAAAGAAATTGCACAGTTTGGTGCTTATTCACAAATGTGTTTACTTTCTTGTCCACTCAGACTGGGCTTGGAAGACACAGCTTTCTTAAAACTTACATTACAATCCACCCTCTGATATCATAACATTTAATATACTTTCCTTGGATCATAAAGTCTAGCCAGCCTCAGATAGGGAGAAAGCTTTGGAAGAAAAGCCTCAGACATTTTCTCTGTAGCAAAAGAGAAAGGTGAAAGTTTGATGGTGGTAAAAATACTGAGAAATACCCTGGGAAGGGGGAAGGCTTGAGTACCTGGAAAGTCAAGAATCTATTTTTAGAAGAAGGGGGAGAAATACGAGAAAAAAATAATGTGGAACACAAGAAGAGTCAAGGATGGAATACTCAAAAAGACAGAAAGGAAAGAGGGTTATGGTTGAACGGCACACACACAATCAGGAATAAATTTGTATAGAAGGTGGGACCAGGACAAGATACCCAGATAGCATACATAAGAAAATCAGATAAAATAGCAGCTTGGGTGGTGCACCATTCTGGAACTGAAAACAGACATAAAATGAAGGATTGTTTTCGCTGGAAGCAGTGAGAGGCATAGACCTATAGGTTAGAAGATTACTCAGCTGTATCCACACCAGTGCTAAAGAGCAGTCTGGAGATGAGGGAAGAGCACAGTGCGCTCCTTCACTCCATCCCCACAGGTGCTTCACAGACCGCCTTCAGCAGCCTCTGGGGATATGGTGTGGTGAAGTACAGGGAGATCGAGTGTATGTGTGCACACGGGGTACTGGCCCAGTGGGACCAAGCAGCTTGGGCTGCTGCCTGAGGTGTCTATACAGTTGGAGAATCATGTCTCAGGGCAGGTCTCAAGAAGCAGCAGAAGCAGATTCACCATGGCTCTAGGGGCTGCAGGTTTGAATGTTAGCTTTAGCTAACCAGCAGTTTCCTCCACACTTCTTCAGAGCATTGATTAAAATACTAATGAGGGTAGCATGAACTGCGAGAAAACAGAGTGTGTGAAAAGGAAATGTGACTTGAGAAGAGTGCATCAAAGCAAAAAGCTGTACTCGTAACCAATCACTCAGACAGCAATACTGTCTCCATGGAGTGCGAACAGAATAGAAAATCCTATATGTAAAGTTAATTCTGGCTTCATGTCATATCACAAACACGCCTGTTGTCAGTAGTCATAAGTAGCAATAAGGACAGCTTAGATGGTTCTAGCGTATTTAATGTCTCATTTTTATATTTACCCAAACAGTGAAGTTTTACGCTGCTTAGTAATCACTTCATAGCCAGCAGCAGCAGGCTTATTCCCTGAAGTCTGTTCTCAGTTAATTGCAATCATGAGTATGGCAAATTTGGAATTCTTATTCTTTAACAAATCCTTGCAACTCCCTGGCCAGGAAGCTGGTGTAACAGTTAGGCAATATAAGCTACATTATCACCTCACCTCACATACTAGTCTAATACCTTAATGTTTTTTAACAGTCAGCTACTGACTGACATCTTTCCTGTGAAAAGGAATGGACAATAAAATATACATATGTACAGATAAATTAAAAAGTAATCCCATCCAAAAGCAGGATGAAAACCAGTGCTAAAATCTACTTAGCCCTCTGGCCTACTGGATGCACTGTATGAATCCAAACAGACAGCACATTCCAGCAGAAGCTGTGCCCAAGCAGGGCAGCTAGTGGTAATAACTGATTAACTCCTTTTCTTTTGAAGGCAATGCATTAGCTCTACATTTTGGAGCTGGCTGTTTCCATTAGCCATTGTTGTCATAGATTGTTCTTAATAGCCAGCCTGAAAAAAATTAGTTATCACTTTGTTTCAAAGCATGCCTTTGGGGCCAGATTCGCAGTCAGAAGAGCTCTCCTGATTTTTGTAGGCTTATACTGCTTTGCTGTGGTGTTTACATGCAGTCTCATTCTGATTTAAATGATCTGAAGGGAACAGTGGCAGTCATCATACCAACAGAGTTTTCTTTAGTGTTTTCAACATTTTTCTGTCAGAGGTTAGATAGCTTTGCTTCTTCACTGAGTTGCAAAAACTGGTTTTGCTTAAATTCCTCATTTTTTTGTGAAAATAAGTGACAGTGTCTTTTACATCTAAGGCAGAAAAACAGGTTTTAAGAGACCAGTTCTACCTCTCAGATAGGGTCTCGCAAGTGACAACCCCTCTGAATACACTGACAGAGTACACAGCACCGCATTCCATCCCCATGCTTCTGTATTACCGCTGCTCAGATCCTCCTGCTTGCTGCTTAGCAGTGGAAAAGATTCACTTTACTGCAGGGCCCAAACAATAACACTGAAGTAAATGAAAAGAATCAACTGATGTTGGCAGATTTTGGCTCAGGACCTGCTCCCACTGCGCACTGTAATTAAAGGTGTGCAGTTTGCCTTGCTGGGCTTTATCTCAAGGAAAGATGCTTTCCCTGAAGGGTGTCACAAACACCATCTCTCACTGTTAGTAGCAAGCATGAGCTTGCAGACTTGCCTAGAAGTGATCAGCGTTTAACAGGTTCAGTGAAATTGTAAAGTCTAAGTTGAATGATTTCACTCTAACTTCTTTTCACAAAGTCTGGAAGACTGGAGACAGTGGACAACCCTGTATGAGAGAAGACTTATATTTCAAATAATGTAACCCCAAAAATATGACTGCAGCTAAATACAAGGGAAAATGGGCTGAAAAATTGTAGTAGCCATGGTTACACAGACACCATCACAACACAGTAGTCCTTTAATCCACTGCAATGAAAACCTCAGTTATAGTTCCATGTAATGCAAGTCTCTGAAGCAAAAACAAGAAAAGGCAAAGCACTGCAACTTTTTGAATCAACAAGGCACCCAGTGCCACTTGGAAACTTGTGCTCTGCCCAGGAGATTGAGTGTTTTGCAGGTACACCCTCAATTTTAGAAACACATCTTGAGAAATAAAATTAGTAAATTGGTTGCTTAAGCAAAAAGTTTGCAAACTATCACAGGAAGAGTAAGAAAGAAAGCAAACCACGGAAGAAATTCCACAGTTGCCTTTTTCATACCAGATGATTCCACTAATGAGGAGTGCTAAATAATTCTATTTGGTTTCACTAACTCACTGTCCTGGTTTCTGCTGGGATAGAGTAAATTTTCTTCCTGGTAGCTGGTATAGAGCTGAGTTTTGGATTTAGTATGAGAAAAATGCTGATAACACACTGATGTTTTAGTTGTTGCTAGGTAGTGCTTACACTAGTCAAGGACTTTTCCAGCCTCTCATACTCTGCCAGGTGCACAAGAAGCCAGGAAGGGAGGGGGCACAGCCAGGACAGCTGACCCAAACTGGCCAAAGGGATATTCCATACCATATGACATCATGCTCAGTATATTAACTGGGGGGAGTTGGTGGGGGAAAGCAGCAATCGCGGCTCAGGGACTGGTGGGGCATCGGTTGGCAGGTGGTGAGCGGTTGCATCACTTGTTTTTCCCCTGGTTTTCACTTCTCTGTCTCTCTCTTGTTGTTTCGCCTTTCATTAATCATCATCATCATTATTATTATTATTAAACTGTTCTTGTCCCAACCCATGAGTTTTCTCACTTTTGCCCTTCTGATTCTCTCCCCATCCCACTGGGGTGGGGAGCTGAGCGAGCAGCTGTGTGGTGTTTAGCTGCTTGCCAGGTTAAACCACAACATTCACATAGAACTTCCTAACTACTGCATAGTCCATGTGAAAACCATGGTGACCCAGTGTCCTTAGTCTTTCTTTAATGGACTATATAATGTCTGCAAGCTTTGACTCATGTCTGACATTACTGGCTCCTTATAGCTTTACATAATGAATTTACAGAATATCAGTTTTACAGGACATCTTTAAGAAATGCATGCTGAAACAACTCACAGAACTTGTACAGTTGCTGAGCACTTTTTAAAAATAAACAAAAAAAAATTCTGTCCCTAGACTTTCAGTGAAGTCGTGTGGGCATACTGTTACCTTCCAAAGCACAAGGCTTGTCTGACCTCTTGGTTTGAGCCCTCCACAGACTGCCTGGGTGGTTGGGAAATCCCAGATGGGCATGCTGCCAACCCAAGAACAGGAGGTCAAGGCCTTTCTCTGTCTGTATTTTGCCCTTGAGGGCCACGACACAGCTGCAGTCTGGAAGCCAGGAAACCAGCCAGTTACCAGAAATATTATCCTCTCAGCTGGGCCTTGCTGATGGTTCCCAGGAACTTGAACGCAGCTGTATGTCTTTGGGGCTGCGCCTGGCTGGGGTCTGGCTTTGGAGCAAGGTGGTTGCTTGAGCTTTTCTGTGTTTCAGTTCACATTGCTGAAAATACACATAAAAGAACTTTCCTGCTTTTCCTAGGTGTTCCAAGGCAAATACATGAAAACTTGGATGGATTCTGCTTATGAAGCACAGACTGCTGACAGCACAGCTGAGTCGAGGGGAATATTTTAGTGGCATCCTGAAGTATGTGTTCAAACTTCTGCGAGGTATGGAGCTGTGTCATTTTGCTCGTGTGAAAAAGGCAGGAGGGACTGAGTCACTGGCACTAGCAGGAATCTTTTATTTAATTCAGTAGAGCACAGATCACTCAAGAGTCTTGATAGGGAAAGAAAATTGGTAAAAACCCCAAGTTTTGCTGTCGTAGTCTGACCATAGCACTGCATAATGCAATCTGTGTGCAGAACAGTACAAATCACAAGCTTGCTTCTTGCTGTAATTCTTTGGAGTATAATGTGGCATCAGGGGTCCCAATTATACTCTGAGAGAGCAGTCTTCTGAATGGAGTCAGAGAGGAAACCACAGAACAAGGCTTGAGGGTATTTAGTTTTTACAGCTCAAGAAAAATGACATCTATCACATGTGGCTCCTGGGAAGAGAGTAACTGAGCAGGAAGAGTGTTTTCTAAAGTTTAGTCTCCCTATGAATTTGTTTACTTTTTAAAACATAATCCACTCTTAAGGAGTGTCCTGCAAGGAGGAAAGCTAACATTCTTGCCAGCTCATCAGGAATCTTACTCTCTGCTCTCTGCGTCTGCTGCAGATCAAGCAATTGATTGGATTTAAATAATTAGTTGACTTATGGGACTACTATAAATATAATATTTATATTACAATTACATGATATTATAATATAATATTTATAATATATAATTGTAATATTCATATTATAATTATATTAAATATTATACATAATAAAATAAATCCAGAAGCAAAGTAAACATGGATTCAGGGGAGCAAGCGTTTTTAGATTTTATAATGTACAAGCCTGCAAGAAGAATACAATAGAAGAAATATAGCAAGAAATAAAACAAAAGAAACCCTACCAGGAAACTGTAAAATAGCATAAATTAAAATAACCCTGTCTTCCCACCATTTACTCAAACCTAAACTTATCTCATGGGTGGTGCATTAATTGTAACTACTTAGAGTCCCTTACCTGAATTTGGGTCCATTTTGGATGGGACTCCTGTCCCACTTCAGACATCTATATTTTTTGCCAAAGTCTAAACTACTTGCCTAAATACATTTCCCAATCAGTGTGGGGGAATGGGCGCCTCTAGCAGATGATTTATCCCAACTGTCTGAAACACCTGTTTAGAACTGAATTAATCACCTTTTGGAGGTGCCTGCTTCTCCTAAATGATGGGTAAGCTGCCATCCCATAGTGCAAGAGTCACAACAGGGTCCAATCCATAAATGGAGTTTCCTTTCGATTTAAAATTCTTACAAATAAAAATGTGTTTTCATTGTAAATCAGACAGAAATGTCAAAATGTCTTCAGTTTACACAGAATGGAATCTCCAAGAACTGTAGAATCAGAAATATTGAATTGTTTGTTTTGATAATGTCAAATTGTCACACTTTGCTAATGTCAAAATATGTTGTCTCAGAAAGTTAAAAGCATTTCAATAGCTCTGGAAAAATACAAAATATTAAAATAATATAATGGAGATGAACAATACAGTCTGACAATGTGAAAACAGCTCCATATAAGTAAGTTGTATTCCTGATGTAGCAACTAGAATAAAACTAAATTAAGTGAAAGAATCTTGTCATAGTGAAATGAGTTTTTCTCTACTACACATTGTGAAGAACAGAGACCATTAGTTTCAAAAACTTTGATTGTTTAGCCTGGAGAAGAGGAGGCTGATGGGAGACCTTATTGCTCTCTACAACTACCTGAAAGAAGGTTGTAGTGAGGTGGGTGTTGGTCTCTTCTCCCAAGTCACTAGTGATAGGACAAGAGGAAATGGCCTCAAGTTGCATCAGGGGAGGTTTAGACTGAATATTAGGAAAAATTTATTCACTGAAAGAGTGGTCAGGCACTGGAACAGGCTGCCCAGAGAGGTGGTGGAGTCACCATCTCTGGAGGTGTTCAAAAAACGTGTGGAGATGGCACTTCAGGACATGGTTTAGGATGCATGGTGGTGTTGGGTTGACGGTTGGACTTGGTGATCTTAGAGGTCTTTTCCAACCTTTATGATTCTATGATACTTCTTTCAAAATTTTATCAAAATTAAAAAAACCTCAAACAAAACTGGTTTTTTACACGCAAAATTTCCCTATTTCTCTTCTAAAGGCTTTGGTTACAGATCATAGTAAACCTCTTTTTTACGTGGTTTGCAGCTGCTGTGCCATCTTCCCAGACAGTCTTTGGAGAATGATACTGTCTCTGTAAAACTCCATTTGGTGCATGTTTCAGCTCTAACTGCCTCCACAGGCTGTTGCAATGCTTTGGCATCTGCCATTCCTGTAAGCAGGAAGTCACACTCTGCATAGGAAACATCATTTTTTTGAGTAGTAGTACAAGATTTCCAATGGCCTAACAGTGATTCTGACTTTAGAAAATGCTAAGCACAGATCAACAAGTTCCTCCTTTACAGCTGTCATATAGCAGCACTGAGAGGGCTATGTGCAAATTTTTGACCTTGTTAATGACACTGCAATGCCAAGAAGAAATGCAGTCTTTGCTTCTTTGGACTTTGTAAAACATCTTATCTGACATTTTGATCAAGCCATGGAGATTTTCTTCTCATTTTAATGCTTACCATTAATGACAAATGTTCGTGTAATAAACATTATTGCACAAATAACAAGAAAATTAAGATCTCCAAGGATGACTCTTCTTCAAACCAGATTTAAGCCTTGACGCAATTGAATTTTATGCTTTCTACATATTATTAAAAGACTACAACATGGAATTTCCAGCCAAAGACTCCCTATATGTCCTTATTGTTTAACTGAACTTTTGTACCTGTTTAGCCAAAAGAATCTGAATTAGCATTTTTAGTTTTTGTCCTGATGCTTTATCCTATTTTATTCTCCCCACCTCATGTCTTTCTTATAGTATAGTTGTTTCCATTTATGACACGCAAAAGGGGACAGATCAGGAAACAAGGGTATAATTAAAATGTAACTCAAATTCTCAAGCTAAAAGTGAAAGCTGAAATATGAAAAAATCTTACAGAAAATATTAAAATAGCAAAAAGAATTAGCTCTCTGTTTTTATGCATTACCCTAACATTTAACAGCTACAGCTGCCAGTACTCAATTTTGCAAGATAAATGAGAAGAAAATGTTAATTCTTTTAGCAATGTTGACAAGATTGTTAACAGTAAATGAGGGATTGGTGGTCCAGAAAATAGTACAGCTGTACTCTTGGACCACTGGGATGTTATCCTGGCTGGTGAACATTTTTTTAACTGGCATTCTGTATGTAACTGTGAATAACAATAAAAATGCATTCTCCAATGTGCAGCTAATACCCCCTGACTTATTCTCTCATGAAGACCATATATGGCCTCTGAATTTACAGGAGATCCTGTATAATGTTCCTGTGAAAATTAATAATGGGGAAAAAAGCTAAGATGAAGGTAAGAGATGTCACTTTGAGCTGAAGTCAGACCAACCCAGCTGGGGGACAGGGCCACAAACATCACCCATTGTCCTTGCAGGCACATTAGTGGACCCCACATGCACCCAGCCTGCGTGTTTTCCTGTGCACAGCCCTGCAGGTGTCCACCATGGAGGGGGGTATCTGGAAAGACAGATCCCAGAGCACCCAGCCCAGAACGGAAAACTGTTTTCAAGCAGCTCTGATGAAAAACAAGTGTTTTCTGCAGGAAGCGGACACATGGTGTGAGAAATTTCATGAAAGAGACAGTGTTCCACATGAAATGGAGGTGGGATGCTCTGAAATAACTCACTGGACACGTGTGTAAAACCTGAGATATTGCCTTTGACAAGGACACCTTTCCCTAAGTAAAAATTGTGCTAGAAAAAATATAATATTTTACAACTTCCAGTTGTATGTCCTGTTTTATCCATTCTTACATGGTGAATGGATAAAATGACAAAGGAGCTAGAGCCATGTAATTCAGCTACCTAAATGCCATGTCCTCATCCCATTAATAAGTAATGTATACTAAGTACTCATCTGAGGAGGGATGAAGTCCGCATTCCCAAGTGGCATAATAATTCTCTCTGTGGCCCTACATCTTTTATATCAAATGTATTATTATGAAATTAAATTTATACTATAGATCTGGGGAATGTCTTAGATGACCCTGAGCTTGTCCTTTTCTTTCAGCTACATCAGATGTTCTTATAAGAGACATTACCTTTTCCCACCAAGCTTTTCTTCTCTTATTATTCTTAGACCGTTACAGCTACAAGAGCAGTACTACTAGTTTCAATTATTTCAGACAGCAGGAAACAGCTTTCATGGGACTGAGAAAGCCTTTACTCAGAATAGCCTATAGTCTGGCCATTATGATGCTCTTTTGGGACATGGGGGGCAGGCTGAATCCCATTAAGTAGAGGAGACAATTGAATCTGCCTTTCCTGCAACCTGGGTGAGTACTTTAATCATGAGTTATTGGATAAAAGGTTAGGGAAGGATCACCATTGGCTTCTTCAGATGCATTTTGTGAGAAATGAATAATAGCACCTTATACAGTAAAGATTCAGTGTTGCGAGTTCCACTGGTGCTAAAGTTGTCAGTACTTCAGGACAGCTTAAGACCACCTCTGTTCATAACGGTTCCTACTGGCTAGCTTAAGTAGCTCAGCACAGTTTGAAAATCTCATTATTACACATTTATGTCTCCTGAAGCACTGTACCAAAACTAGGCACCAAACTCAGGGCAGTGATCTAAAAATTTAGTCACTGAAAGACTAACTAGAAAGCCTGAGATTCAAACCTCCAGAAATTTTAAATTATGCATAATTGTCTGATAAGCTGGCAACTTCAGTATCCTACTTCAGTAGCATAACTCATGTTCTGAAATAAAATATGTACCACCTGCTCTTTGGGATCTCATCCTGTTTTGCATCCTGCACATTTTCCTGAGTGCTGCTAGTGGATATGATTCAGACAACTGAAAACAAAGAGAGATTTTCCATCACCGTTACAACAAAAGATGACATTTTTATTCTCAACACTTCTTAGATACCAGTTCTGAGGTAAACCAAAATCATCCTCTTTATCCAGATTTTTACTTCAGAGATTCTGGGAAAGTAACTGAAAATTCAATTTCATTTACCTGATCATGATAACCTAAAGAAGTTCAGATGGACTTATGGGCCATTCGTACACACTCTATTGTTATGTATTGCATAAATTGTAACTGGGTAAATAAGCACTCAACAAAAGTGAAAAACTAATAACACCAGCCATATACATGCTTTTTTTCTATCCAACCATATTTTTCACCATGCTCATAATCACAGAAATAGACAGAAGTTGCATTCAAAGTCAGTCACAGATGTTAAAGATTCTGTATGCTCCAGTAACAAGACCAAACCCTTACAATAGTCCAATTATAGATAAATGCTTTAAAATATTATGTTCCCAGTTTTGCTTAGAATTGCAGAGAAAACTCTGCAGATGCTGGGGTGTAACCATGGAATTCAGCCTTCTGTTTCTTAAAAGGTATCGAAGACACATTTCCAATGCTGCTCTTGCTGGATGTTTGAAATGCAATGGAATGCATTGAGACATACATTCTTTAAAAATCTCATGTTTTCATGCAGCACTAAAACATGTCTGACATGCACTGAAATGTCAGTAGCATTATATGAGATGACTTGATATCACAAGCCATGGTGCCATAATAGTAAACAACCTTGGAAATGGGAACAGGAGCAGCATACATATCTGAAACTGCAGAATGTCCTTTAGCCTCTTGCAGCTAGTTATTTTCTTTGCTGTCATAAAGATGTTCAGCCCAGGTATAACCTCAATTTTTGAATTTACTGATTCTTTTATCTCTCCTACAGTTTTCTGTACAATTTTAGGTTGCATGCAGCTATACTTTTTCAGCTGGGAGAAAAGACAAAGGAGCTTGCAGTTAGACCATTAGCCTGAAGGTGGGTAGACTTGAGTGCCCAACACCACTCTGTCACAGACCTTTCTGATTAGTTTGGACAAGTCACTCAGGGGGTCTCCATTTCCTACTTATATATAAGTAAAGCTACTGTAAGGCTTGTGAGGTGCTCAGACAGTACAGTAAAAGGGCCTTCTAGATATCATAAATAGATTTTTATTTCTAGATAGAATAAGGATTTCATTTAGTTACCGATTTCTTTGATGGATTGTATTCCCCAAAGCCCTCCATACTGGAAACTAAGAAAGAAAGTGTTTTATAATAACCCCACTGGAAAGAGTGTACTGCCACTTTACATCTGTTTCAGAACCTACTGGCTAATTACTCATTGCCACACTGAAACAGCTCAACCAGCAATGGCAAACTAGTGTACCCTTTTTTTCATAATATGATAGCCATATTGAGAGACTGAAATATGTCTTGCATTTAGATCATTTTATTCTATATGTGTGCATTCTTTTAATGAAAAGCATTTGAGTATACCCAGCTAGGTGTGACTCCTGAACATATTCTTTTTCAACATTGAAAATAATACTTTTGTTTTCCTATCAGAACTGCAGAAATACTCTGATTTTCATGCTTTAACTCTGTCAGAATGCTACATCATTCACATCTGTGGTTAGCAGACTTTAGACTTCATCATGCAATCACCAACCGTACGAAGTTTAACATGGGCAGGTGCCGGATTTTACACCTGGGGCATGGCAACCCTGGATATACATACAGTCTGTGGAACAAGAGGCTGGAGAGCAGCCCCATGGAGGGGGATCTGGGGCTTCTGGTCAACAGCAAGTTGAACATGAGCCAACAGTGTGCCCTGGCAGCCAAGAGGGCCACCCGTGCCCTGGGGTGCATCAAGCACTGCATTGCAGCCGGTCGAGGGAGATGGTTGTCCTGCTCTACTCTGCACTGGTGTGGCCTCACCTCGAGTGCTGTGTGCAGTTTTGGGTGCCACAGTACATTAAGGGTATAAAGCTACTAGAGAGTGTCCAGAGGAGGGCCATGAAGTTCGTGAAGGGTTTAGAGGGGAAGCTGTATGAGGAGTGGCTTAAGTCACCTGGTCTGTTCAGCCTGGAGAAGAGGAGACTGAGGGCAGACCTCATCACGGCCTACAGCTTCCTCACAAGGCGGGGAGGAGGGGCAGGGCTGATCTCTTCTCTCTGGTGACCAATGATAGGACCCAAAGGAATGGCAGGAAGATGTGCCAGGGGAGGTTTAGGTTGAATATTAGGAGAAGGTTCTTCACCCAGAGGGTGGTGGAGCTCTGGAACAAGCTCCCCAGGGAGGTGGTCATGGTGCCAAGCCTGACGATATTCAAGAAGCACTTGGACAATGCCCTCAGACACATGGTGTGAATTTTGGGTTGTCCTGTGTAGGGATAGGAGTTGGACTTGATGATCCGTGTGGGTCCCTTCCAACTCAGGACATTCTATGATTCTATGATCATCTACAGAAAATGCAAAGCAAGATATTTGTTATAAACAGAATTCTGTGAAAACTGGAACTGCCATTCTCAAGAAATTCCCAGATTTCAAAACTGTATCCTTAAAAAAAAGAAAAAGAAAAATCAATAACTAAAATTTCTTACAGAATTTGAATTAATCTATATATATATATTTATGCATACATACCTATATACATATACACAACTATATTTATAACTATAAGCATATATATATGAGTTTACATGTCATTTTGGGAAGGATTCTTCTGTCCTTAGCTTTCCTGTCTAAAAGTTTTACATTGAAATCTAATTTAGGTTTTCTGAACAATGGAAGGAAGCAGGCATTCCCAAAGGATGATCCCTTTCAACTAAAGTAAAGCATCTTAAAAAAGAACAGATGAAACTCTTCTCTGGTTTATCCATTTTGTGCAATGACTACAAAGAGTGCTATACATAACCTCGATGTGGTCATCTTTCTTTAGCTAACCAAAGTAGTTTAAGATCAATCCTATTATTTGACTTTCTCTAATCACCCCTGAGGTTCTCTTTGTCAAAGTTTTGGAGCCTTGGGTGCTTGAAGGTGGGATTCTGGGCAGCACCAGGGTGGTAGAGGCTGGGATAGGTGCCAAGTTGGAGAAGAAGTTGGGCTTCCCCCAGGTGCCACACACCATAGGAATATTTCACCCTGACCTATCAAGATCTTCAGAGGGCAAAACACTCAAACAGAAAGTTTCTGATCAGTTCTAGTCTTCAACAACACTGATTCTTTTTTTCGTTAATGTGACTAGTATGCAATGCATCCTAGATTGAGCAGATGTTTTGATTGAGCCTTATAGATCCCCTAAAGATCACAAACCAGCTGGTGACCTGCTCCTGGCACATCACAATCCTGACATCTTCTCTGGCATCACAGTTAATCAAATTGCAGTATAAGCTGAAAGCCCAGCTGACCAATGCTTCCAAACAAAGCAATTCCCCAGCTTTAAGTGCCTGTGTTTAAAAAGCTTTGACTGTTCATTGGTTTTTCTAGCTGTGTTCAGACAGCAAAGGAAAGATCTCATAACAGCATTTGTGGGACTGAGTAAAGATACTAAAAAAGGCAAAACTAAATGCAAAGCTAAAGGGGTAACAAACAACAACTTTATAAGTAAAAATGGGAGGAAACAAGTGTTAGGGTTAGACATTATATGAGCAAAGGAAGAAAGAAGTGATGCTGAATCAACATAGAAATTAATCTAGATAATTTGTCCAAAAGAGCCACCAATGCAATTGTTTTAAGGAAAAGAAAAAAAACGGGTCTCTAAAGAAAGACTGTAAAGGACAGAACTTTCCTCTGCATCAGCAGTTCTTTACATTCTGAGAACAGCTGCATCTACTGTTAATCACTATTGGTTCTGAGTTTAATACTTTTTAGTCTCCTTGACTGCCCTCTGGTTCGCTTTATTACAGTGCAAAATATGTAACTAACGTTCCCAGATGATGCAAAAAAAAAAAAAAAAAAAAAGAGTGAACTGAAATATTGATTTTTCAGTTTCCTCTAGTAAAAGCTAATGAGCAAATTCATCACAGGAATAATTAGTAGAAATTATTCCTATTGCATTGTCAAACCAAGTGACATTCCATTGTTTATCTGGAGGCTTAATGATGATTTCTGTGATAATTACTGAACTTTCAAACTTATTGTAAATATGCACCAGATTTCTCTGTTTATCCAAACCCAAAAAATATGTGAATATATAAACATATTTTAAATCATTCTCAACTGTTTAGTTGTGCTGAATGTAAAAAGCAGTTTTTGTTGGTGTAATATTTTTTATGTTTCCATTGCTAAAACCCTTCTTTTGAAAACTTGATGTAAGAATTAAAGCTGAGAGTTTACAAATGGGCCTTGATGATGTGTATCATGAATACTGATAATAAACACAAGAACAGTAATACCTGAAGGAGAAAATAGGAAGTACCTACATTCTCACTCACTTCTAAATTTCTGATTTAGTCACACACATCTGCAGGGCCAAATCAGTGGCAGGTAAATCTTATTTCACGAGTCCCTGTGGCAGAGATGGTGCAGAAATCCTTGAGACAGGACTGACAAAGCCAACTCTAAAACTCCTGCAGCACATTTAGTTCAGGAGCAATGCGACTTCCATACGAATCTAACTGCTTTCAGGGTGGTACTGCTCTGTGTCCTGTAGATGTACCAGGTTGTAGACCACTACACATCTTAGGCACTTGTAAGGTTAAGTGGTGAGAATTTTAATTATCTAAATGTTGGATTCATACTTAGATGGACAGTTATGTAGGTGAAATAGAGCCCGTTAAAAATTAAATTGAAGAAATATTTGTGGAACTGGATAACAATCGCTAAAACTGTGTAGTAATACCTTTCCACACATATTTATTCAATTTTATTTTTTAACTACATTTTCTTGACCTTTTGCAGATTTTAAGGCCAGAAAGGTGTTATGTTCATCATCCAGTTGTGCCGCTGCTTAATCCATGCCAGAGAAACTGGCCAAAGAAATTTCTTAAGTGTACCTGATGCTATCCTTTTCCTATGGGAACTGTAAATAACACTTTCCTGCTGCAGGAAATACTTACCAACAGCAACAGAGACACTATTATTCTTGTCACCAGAATATTGTCAGTTCCAGGTAAGCTTTGATCTGTGTCTTGTATTATTCTCATTTTCATTTTGATTCTTCTACTTGGTACACTATTTCTCTATGTGCTTTTAAGATCAGTACCTACACTCCTTTTTTTCATTTGTATTCCTCCAGCTTTTTCTAGGGTCTTAATTAGTAGCTTTATAGTCCGGACTTAGACTGTAAGGCTATTCTGATGGCAAATCAGGTTATGATAGTAAGAATTAAATGCTTTGCAAAATCTCCCAAAGAATGTCAGTGGCTCATCGTATCAGTTATGGAACACTTCAAGTCAAAAAATGTGCCATGACATTGTCCAGAAGTAATAGATTTCAATACTTGGTATATGTCAAGTTAAATTTATTGCAAGAACATCACATTCTTCATTGGTGCCAGATAATGCATATGTTCTAGGAATAGTTCTGTACAGACTATTCATCCAAATATTGGGATTCAAGGAAAGGTCTAATCTGCTGTGACATGCTCTTTTGAAATCTTCACCAAGTAGTCGTATTTACTGCCTACACAGAGTATGGCAAGTGATATGGTACAGCACACAAGTAGTCAATAAACTGAGGCCAGGATTTTGAATTTTTGAATAAAATATTTGACCTCTCTTAGTTTGAAGTTAAGAATTTATGACAGCACAAGGACATTTTGATGTGCCTATCTTCACAGACACAGCTAGATGCTTATCATTTGAGTGAAGGCATGCCAGTTTGGGGATCCTGAAATAGCTCTGTGTATATTTCTGTTTATGCATTATTCAGCTTCCAAAACCCATTTTAGCAGAAAATTAATGCTAAGTTGGAAAGCCATTAAAGTGTGGACACAGCACTAGGACCTGGGACTTTCTCCTGACTTGGTCTGAAGAGCAGGTCTCAGGGTAAAATCAATACCTCTTACACATGTATCCTGTTCATTTCTGAATTAATTCATCTTTGCATCCATGGACTGCAGCCCGCCAGGTGACCATGCTCATTAGGACAAAGCATCAACTACCAGCAAGCTTCTTGATGGACCCAGAAGTGTGATACCATAGTATCTCACCTCCTTGCTTTGATTCCCCAGCTAGGAACACACGAGCTGGCAGCTATGTCTTCAGTTATAAAACATTAGAACAAGTGCAAAGAAACTCACTCACATAGGCATCCAACAGTGCCCTTGCTCTAAACAATCACATGAATTTCCATAAGCTGTAATTACAAAATACAATGTAAAGAGTCAGGTCCCAGCCCTTGCATTTCTTTGGCCTCTCAAGCTATGCAAGTAAAATGAGCTTAACTCACATGCTCAGGAGTTTAATGTTAACCATAACATTTCCTCTCCCTCCTTGCTTCTTCTCATTTTCATCTGATGTGTCTTAAAATGGGAGATAAAGACAAGAACCGCTTTAAAGCCAGTTATTGTTTCTTGATGTTAGACCTGCTGTCAAATTAGCCTCAAACAGAAAACTTTGATGAGATTTGCCCAACTATTAAGGCTATTAGTTGGAACTTGAAATTGATTTATTTTGCCTATTACATTAACCTTCTCCTGCACATTCAGTGGCTTATTGCATAGGGCAAAGTATAGGCAACTTGATTTAAAAATGAATATAAAAGATATCTTGTTATAAGCCACATGTTACTGTAACAAGTTGACAAAGACTTCATAAAGATGTTCAGTGCTAGCAACAAAGTGGAGTATTTGTAATAGTGTCATAGTAGAAAATAAATTTGATGGCACTGCAGGGAGCAAATGTAATTAGTAATAAGCAGGCTTAATTTTGAAAGTTTATGAGATATATGACCTGCAATACAAAGATATGTGAACTGAAAAGAAATGTTCTTGTGACTGTGTGGCAGGGCAGAATGAAATCCATTTGTTTTGCACATTTATCTAAGGCTGTTATAATTAGATTGATGTATTAATATCAACTAGGAAAGCTTCTAGCTTGAATGTGGAAGAATTTACATAACTAGAGAAGGGAGCTGGTAACCCTGCCATTATTAACAGGGAATTATTTCATTAAAATAGAATGCTAATTTAAATACATGTTGCTTTTGCACAAGAATCTAAGAGCAGAATATGAGCAATAATTCTATACATACTAAAACTGTAGGTGTTTTGCCAGGAAAAAGCACATGGTCTTCACCAGCAGAAAGTGTATCTTGAATTTCAGCATAGGGTCCATATAGCTGCAGTCCTTGTATTTCAATCAGAAAGATATCTCAGTGCAAACATACAAATTCATGAATCCAAAATGTATTTATACTTGGTTTCTTCCGTGTACAGAAGACATCCTTGAAATGTCAGCTCCTTCACCTTCTACCTCTGTTTCCACAAACAATCTCTCCAAAAAACAACTGATCCAATAACACAGGTCAAAAAAATAAAACTCCAGCTTAATTTTATCTTTTTTTAAGTGCCTAGGGTCAACTTTTTCTCTCCTTAAGAAAAGTCTTTATGGGGAAATATTGTGTGTGAACAAATGTGCTCTAACTTTGGTATCTAGAGGGACTAGACACCGATTTTGGAAGCCAGACAGGCCAGACTCATGCAGGGGAGGCAGTTTCCTTGTGATGCCAGGTGGACATGTGTGCCTCAAGCTTCTCTGTCTTCTGCACTACACACACGCATGCATACACAGCCACGGAGGCACCAGCTCAGGCTCTAAGCACCGTCTGTTTGCTGGTGAGGGCACAAGCAGTGGGAGCAGTTTTTAAAGCAGCTGAAGAGCTTGTCCCTGGGTGCACTGATGAAAAGGGGGACTTGCAGAAATCTCTGCACGTGAGATTCAGCCCATGAGCTGCCAGCTGGACCATGTTGCTCCATGATATCAGCAATGCAGGAGCTAAAACACAATCACAAAAGGTATCTTCTACTGCACCATCAGTCTATTCATGCAGAAGCTGAGTACCAAGAGCGAAAAGAACACTGACAGGAAGAGAGTTTTTTTCTTTTCTCAAGCATCACTCACAGACAGTGTTCCTAAGGTTTCTGAGTATGATGAAGGTTATTGCTACTCACCGTACCATTTGCAATTACAAAATGTCACTGCTCAGTATTTTTCCCATGTTCCCCTTTCCTTGCTGCAGTCTGTGATTAACACTTGATGTTTCAAGAGAATACCCAGCCTGCACTTACTATTTTGCTCTCATATTTTTCTCCTTGTTTATCTTACTATATTCCTGAAATTGCTTTGCTATTTGGGGAGTTAGTAAAATCTGGTTCCAAGGTGGCATTTTAAAAACAGCTTAGCTGGGCTTCCTGGCACTCTGACAGACAGATTGAACTCAGACACAATGTGCTTTCCAGTGACTCACTGCAGGTATTCAAGTGGTTATCTTAAAAAATGAATAAGGTTGTGGGTTGTGTCCTCCCAGCTGACCTGCCAGCAGGCTCGTGTTAGGAGCATGCATGCCAGCATGGTTGCCATCAGGGACCTCACGCAGCTCCTTAAAATAAGCTCTAAGGACCTAAACTAATGCTGTAGTGCTCTGGGTTTCCTTAGCAAGCACCTTACAGCATCATTGTTAATAGGTGGAGTCTTCCATTTGTAAACCCATGTCAGGATTCACATATAAGACACATAAATTAGGGGAAGGAAAGAAGAAAAGGATCTTGCTGACAACTGCACCACTTAGAATTGTGTCAGAGCTCTGAAACCGGGAAAAAACAGCATGAATATTCAGTCACATTTTCAAACAGTCTGCCTTTGACCGTGTTTAACTTTCCATGAACATTGGGAAAACTCATAACACTATTTTATCATGTAAAGCAAGTACTAAGTTTTTATGCTCAAATATTTATAGAAAGTGAATTTTATGTTTGTTTTCCATAAACATTAGTATCAGAGTCCTGGTTGTTAACATTAGCACTGCACCATCAGGAAACAGAAAAAATGCCATGTGCCTTATGCAACCAGTCACAGTTGAATGATACAGACAATACTCCAAAAGAGATCTGTAGAGTACATGAATCATAGAATAACAGAACAAATCTGCAGAAATAGTCAACTCTATATAGGCTTTCTGTCAATGGAGGAAAGGAGCAAAATTTATCAGATTCAATTTAAGTATGAATTACTCAGCCAGCTTTTTTTGCAGACTTGCCTTTCAGCATTATTATTTTTCATGTTAGACTATACTAACTCACTTTATGCAAGTTAGGAAGCATCTGATCTATTATTTTTATAAATTATTTTAGCATGATGATAGTGCTGAGGTCTTCTATTCTTCTGGTACTAGTAATTACTTAAGAAACATACTTCTCCTGTATGGCAGTAAAGAAAGCCAACTGAGGGGACAGGAACATTATTGTCTCCATTTTACTGAAAGTAAAGAAAACTGTTTAAAAATCAACCATTACCAGGTTCTTAGGTAACATGGTGATAGAACTAAAGACTCAACCTAGATCTCCTAATTACTAATGAGGTGCATGTGTCAGATTCCATTTTCCCATATAGATATGTTTTATAGTAAATTTTTAAGATCATTTTATCTTTCCCATGGAAGCTGGAGTTCATCAACAAATAAAATAGTTTCTTGAGATCACAGGTGGTGAATAAAATTCCTCAAAATGCTACTGCATCCCCTGGACGTTACACTTCTTAAAACAACTGCCTCCCTTTCATTCCAGTGCCTGTGAGGAATATTTGCCCTCACCTCTGTACCAAGCCAGTTGCTGTACACACTGGTGGGGTTTCGGAGCTCATTTCCAAAGTCAGCTAAATGCGTGGGCAGGTCCCTTTTTGGACTGTGGCCACACGGCTTTGCGAGCTCTGCTCCTTAGACTTACACAGTCAGAAACACTCTTGTAACCAGATACAGCCAACACAGCTGAAGCACCAGGCTCATGCAAAGCCCCAGCTGACTTGGAGAGGCTTCAGAAGGGTGATGCAGAACAGCAAAACCAGTGCTGAATGGGGAAGGAGGCACTGGAATTTGAGTGGCCATGTCTGTACCCTCATTCAGATTTGGTCTTCAAAAGCAACTTCTAGAGTAATTTCCATGTTACCTCTTCAGCAGCTTCATTGCGATTCTGTTAAAAATTTCCCTTTGCAAAAATGCTGTCACCAGTTAAAAACCATCATCACATGATAGTCTTGGCACATGAACCTTTTCTTGGCTAGATGCTTATGATTTTGGACAGTATTTCCCACAAGGTGTTTCTTGCCTCACATTTTTACCATTGCCAAATCATGTTAAATTTCGATTCTTCAAAAAAAAGGTTATTTTTAAATCTTAACTGTGCACTGATGGAAAAGCCTACATACGCAATGTAAGATCTTAAAATGTTATGATACAGCCTTGTAGACCTTTTATTGCTAAGATTATTTTTGTTAAGATCCAGGAAGAGGCAGTGTCTGGCCCCCCAGTTCTATTTGACTTTTACATTATGGGACAGCACTTCTAACCGCAGAGGAGAGTTATTTTGGTAGTGATCAGAATCCCAATTTACAAAGACTGTGCTGCAGTCAAACTCCTTCTCACACTGGTGAATTCCATTGTGTTTGCATAGTGCTTATTTTTAACCGCTGTCACTGAAGTTATTACTAGAGACAACATAGGTTCAAAATGTCCCTTGCACTTAAGCAAAACGTAAAGGTTCCCTGGGATTCCCTGCATAAGTTTTTTTTGCATTTTTTTTTTCTCCAGGCATAAGTGCCTTCCCAATCAGTCATCTGAAATTAGCCCTGCTGATATCACGTTTCTAAAAGTCACACTTCTCATTCCAAAATTTACAGTCCCTACATCTTTGTAAATTCTGACTTTTTAAAAAAGTTATTTGGGATTTCATTTTATTTTAATGCACTTCACATTTCTCAAATAATCTTCCTAATTTCCACCTGTAATGAGCATATTATCCAAGCAACATCTCACTCAACTGAAAACTGTTATTATGCAATCTGCTGAAATGCAGAAAGATTGCTAGCCATTGCTGAAAGCTGCCTGACAGGAACAGAAATGGGTAGTATTAAATATGTAGATTCAATCAAATATAAAGCATTAAACATTCACTGAGCAAACTGGCCACTATTCAACATAAATTTATAAATAAATACTTTATTTATCTGCAATTAAATAGTAAGAATTAATCATTTTTCCATTGTGTCTGCAAAGACATTTGGAGTGCTACGTTTGGAAAGGACCTAAAGAGGCCATATGTCCTGTCCCCCATCTCAAGGCAGGATCAGCCACACTTACATCAGTCCAGTCCAGCCTGATAACATGTTACTAAAGACTGCCAGAGATGGAGACCCCCACAACTTCCCCATCTTCCAAAATCATTATATCTTTACCATTATAAGGATTTTCCTAGTATTTAATCCCAGTCAGAGTGTAATTTTAGGGCATTAGTTTTTGTCTATCCACGATTAACATGGACACTAGATTATTCCTTGCCCTGGTTATGAAAGCTTTTTTTGTAGCTGTTTTTATGGGCTTTTAACAAGTTCCTTTTCTTTTTTAGGCTAAAGCCCTGTTCTTTCCATTTTTCGTGTTTTCAAGTTCTCTGGGACAGAAAGAGCCTGTCATATGTATACCAGACTATGTTTGTCTCTATGGCATGATACCTTCCTATAACATGATAGACTCTAGGATTGTGTAAAACAAACAGAAGGGGTTTTTTTTCCAGTATTTTGCTTAACTGGCAGTTTCCTGAATGATTCCTGCATCCATGCCCATGTAAAGGTTGAACTCAGCACCTTCTCTGTGTGCCCTAGAAAATTTTGTCTATTCATTAAAAAATGAGAAGCTCAGCTTACCATGACACTTCTCCAAAATGGAAGCTCTGGCTGTGGCAGTGCTAATGTGGTGGCCACACCAGCCGCCCAGCTTGCAGGGTGGGAAGGTGAAATGGAGCTGCTGGGCATGGCCAGAGGCAGCACTGACCAACACATGGGGCTGTGCTCTCCCACATGTGTGCTGTACAGAGCTAGATATGTGCCATTTCCATCCAGGCTTGTCAGAAAAACACTAATCAAACCTCTCAGCATCCCCTCCCCTCTCCTCCCCGGGCATGATTTTGCTCCTCCCGCATATGATCCTGAGGATCTGTGGCTGCTGTGGCTGACTGTGACCAGAGACTGTGACTGAGCACAGAGGCAACTGCTCCTTGCACTGTGACCCTCTGCACAGCCTCTGCCAGCCTTGCCAGCTCAGGGGAAAGTTCGCCCTCCACTTCCAATCCCTTCCCTGTGTCTTCGCCTGTGGACACATGGTACAATTTTTTTCCTGTTTGTTTTTCCTCTGCAATCTTTTTAGGATTCCAGTGCTAAGCAGTGGTTGCTTTTAGTCACAAAATGCATTAGTGGCTCTGTACGGATCATAGTGGAAATGATTTTGTAGCAAATGACAGTCATAAGGGAGGCATAAGAAATTATTTTTGGGAAGTAACTGTCATAAGGGAGTCACTTGTGCTATCGCTCAAGTGTTTTCAGTACCCAAGAGCAGGCAATGTGAGGTAAAAGCTTTTTGTGCATTGGAAGTGGTACTATAAGGAACGTAAACAGCTACTGAATATATTAAGGCAGGTCATCTATCCTTCTCTCACTATGTACTAACTACTGTGTTATAAATGCCAATTAAAGCAATCAGTTCATGTAAAGATTGATCTGTTCCACCACTGAAGTCTTTGAGAGGAACACATATAACATGTGAGGTTGTCCACTACCTATGACAGATGGGGTAAGATGTGTGTTGCCAGCTCTGCCAAAAGATGCAGAAAGCCTTGTAGGGGGGCAAATGTCAGGGACAAGCACTGATCGCTGCCAAACAGTGCTGCTGCTGAAACACTCCAAATGCAAGATCAGTACTGCAAATACCACATGCTTTGGGATTTCCCACCCCTGCTATGTTCCCAAAGTTTTAGAAGTACCCAAACCTGCTCCCCAGTTGTTTTAAAGAAAGGTTGAAACGTGCTGCAGTGCTTGTGTAAAGTAACTGATTTTACAGGGCACATAGAGCTGCAGAGCTCTCTGCAAAGGCAGAGACACCCATGTACTGAGAGTCATGGAGTGCTGGGGTCTGAGCTTGCAGCTGGGCTGTGAGATGGCAAGGGGTATTTCTACCTTGCTGGCATGGGACCAGCCTTCAGACAGCCCTCCGCTGTGGCACTCAAGCACAGTGGGGAGAGCTCAACCTTTTATCAAAGGGGACAGGTGTTTTGAAGATAAATGGCTCTGAGAAGAAGGACTCTTCTTTGCAGTCAGTGGACATCCAGTGCTACTCTATAAGTTGAAACACTACTTCCTTCAATGGGGTGCATTTTGAAGCAAAATGTAGAAACAGTTTCCTCCTGAAAAAGGTACCTGTTTGGTATTCCCTAAGTGACTGTGAAGTCCCCTTTCATAGGAGATATTGCTCAGAAAAGATTTATGAAATGTGGCAGGGCAACATCAAGGCCTTAGAACCATTAATTTAAAATGCCTTTCCCCTTCATCCTCCTGTGTAAATTGCTGAGCAATCACGATTTCTTCTTACCTTCTGCTCTCAGTGATACAGCTCGTGTCATGCCAGGATCACAGTTCCATGACATTAATTATACACAGCCAAGATACACTTTTTATTTTGTGCCCAAAATGGAAAATAGTGCAAAGGAGCACAGGAGACACTGGCTGTGCTGAGGGAATTTCATTTCAGCTCTGTACTTTTTTTTAAAAAAAAAAACCCTGTGGCTTGAGAGATCTTTTATTCTGAAAGCAGTAAAGGGGTCACTGCTACATTCAGACCTGCTTACAGTGGCAAGCCTTAAAATATAGAATAATAATATCAGGAGAAAATTTCTCAGGCCTGCCTGCTTTTGTGTAACTGAAGGTAGATGACATGGCCCAGATAAGAATCTGACCCTAACTTAACCCCCTAGATGTAATAAAACTGAACCATATAACTCAGGTGTAAAAGACCCACAGCATCAGGTCAGCAAGTCTCTCTTCCTAAGGCAGGACTGTGGCATCTGTTACATCCTGCAGCGTGAACAATTTGCATCATTATAACTACAAATTTACATTATCAGGCTTTACCCATACATCAACAGCTGCAAAAATTATTATAATTCATTACTCTAAATTAAATATGTTGTACAGAAAGAAACCTTTACAGGGGCAAATTCAGATGCTCCCCCAGAGCAGGATGGAAGTGGCATGGAGAGCAGCTGACCAGGCACCGCAGGTACAGGGCTGTATTTGTGCTTGCTTTCTCCAGTAATGCCCTCTCCAGCCTGAGGGCAGCTGCTCCTGAGCAGTCTTCATTGGATCAGCATGGGAACGGTTTTCAAGATCTAATGTGGCTCCTGAAACAGCTTTGCCTAGGATACAGCTTAAAAGGAGGTATTAGTACTCCTCCAAATGCCTTTAGGATACTAGGCAGGGGAAAGCTCCCAGCACAGCAGAGAAAACCAGCATAAACTTCTGGTACTACAAAGCAGCTACATCTCATCTGCAGCCCCACAGGCTCACACAGAGACCAGCACCAGCGACATCCCACCGCTCCCACAGATGCAACAGGAACTGGCAAAAAGAAAATGGTAACCTGGGATGTTCCCAGAGGATAGGCTACAGCTTGTGCAGGTTGGCAGGTCCTCAAGAACATACAGGTCTCTGATCATGACTCTCCATGTCTCAGTGCTGGGGAGCTGCACAGAGATGTATATAGTTCTGTAACATCCTTCACTCTGCAGGTGGTATGAATGGCGGATGAAATATTTTTACTTCAGCAGCCATGACCGTCTAGATTACACCACATTACTCTCTTCCCGAACTCCTCTTTCAGTCCTGCCAACAAGTATCCCAGGCTATTCTGTCTGGCAAATGAAGAGTGCTGCTCGCAAACAGAACTAGATGCTTTCTAGATGAGGTTTAAAAAAATAAAAAGAAATTACGGACTTCTCAGCTTTCTACAAATCTGTTTGGACTGTTGTGAAGAAATACTGGTGACTTTAATCGCCTTTCATACAAATATTTTCCAATTAGTTTTACATTATTTATGGATTCTCTAAAGCTTTTGCCTTCCTTTAACACTGTGAGCTTAATGAAACTCCTTTGTGACTGATTTACGAATTCAGGTTTAGTGTGACATTTTATGAATCTGACATTTCCACACATATGAAATCCCAGGCAATAACAATAGAGTGATCTATTGGTGATCTATATTCTATAAAAGAATATGAGGGGGGACTATAATGGCATAAAAAGGAATCACAAACAGCCAAGACCTGATCTATTGAAATATTTATTGAAATTTCTTAAAACATGTAAGTAACCCTTGTGAAGAAATAGAGAATGAATAGACCATTCTAATAGACCATTCATTAGAACTGGTCACAAATTTTGTCTTTTAGGGTTTTTTTCCCACCTCGCTGTTACATGTCCCTTTAAAGTTTTCTGCTAGGAAAAAAAAAAAAAGTTCTTTTTTCCCCCAGAAAAAAATGGAGATATTTTTCCTTAGAAGAATTGGTGTGAGACTTCTGGGTGTGTGCCAAAAGTCCCACACACACTTTTGCCAGACAGCTTAGCCACCACTGACTCTGGCTGTGACCAGTGTGTCTGTGTCCCCGTAACAGCCCGCGTGGGAGCTTGGGGAAGGACATGAGGGCAGCCAGCACAGGAGCACAGGAGCACAGGAGAAGGAGAAGAAATCCTGCTGGCAGCGCTGGGGGACCCAGCCTGGGACCGGGACAAACTGAGCAGTGCAACCTTCCCCTGTCCTCAGCAGAGGCAGCATAATTCATGCCTGGAGACAGCAACTGTCCTAGGGAAGGGCAATTATTTATGGTAGAGAAAATATTCAGCTGCAGAGCATTCAACCTTAGCTTTTGTACCTGTACCTGTGTACTTCATCTCTCAGCAAGGCAGTATTTAAGAATCCTTCAACTTTTCAAGAGCAACCACACAAGACTAACCAAACTCAATATCTAATGAAAACAACTAATGCTACAGTTTATCTATGTTAAGCTATTACTGCATCCTTTATTTCCTGCTTATATTTAGGGATTATTTGTTAGTGACTCCTATTCTTTCTTGTTATAATGCACTAGATAAAATTGTCCATTTCTGGGAAAAAAAATTAAAAGACCATTTGCCATCTCACATACACCATTAGTCACTGAGATGTTTAATGAACTGAAGGATGTCAAACCAGGCATTACATTTCCCAGTTGCTCAAATAGCACTTGTTTGTTCTGCTGTGTATTTATTTTCCAAGCTCAAAGTAGCCGCCACCAGCTCTCTTGCCTTGCTGCTCGTGCTTGGGCACTCCTAATGCAACAAGTCAGGGACATTCAGACTGTCACTGATCACACTAGAGAATGGCATTTAGACTGCTTTGAAGAAAAACAGCTAGCTGTTCTTCAACTTTGAGTAGACCTATTCCTATGGAATACAAAACAGGCGCATTAAGTAGTAAACCGAAGAGAAGACCCACTGACTACTGAAGAACAGCTGCCTTACAATGTTCCCCAGGCTGACTATTGCTCTGCTGGGGATACTATATAGTCCACTGCATCCTGGAAAATTCAAAAAGCCCAAGTAACAACTTTAGAGAGCTCAAAAAAAAAAAAAAAAAAAGAAGAATGCAGAGCAGAACCAAAGAACACAAGGATTTTGTGGTGTTTTGAGTACTCAGAATAAATTAATAGATTTGAATGCAAAAGAAGTAGCCGCAGGGATTTGTCACCTGCTCTGTTTGCATAACCTTATGCAATAGGCATACAACTATAACAATCTCTCCAGTTCCTCCATAATTCCTGCATAAAGTCCAACATTTGCAATTACATTTCTTTGTATTGGGACTGTATCTTCAGTGGAAAACCTAGCACTTCTCTGAGAAAATTGCACCAGTACTTATCTTTGTTCTTTGAAAGTGCTAAAAATACTTATTTAAAATTTGACTTTCACTGGTCGCAGCTTCCAGGCATTGGCTTATTTTGTGCTGTTTGCTAGATTAAAAAGCCTTCAGTTATCCATTGAAGAGGTGAATCTGCCTGTGTGCATATGTTTGTGTGGTAGAAAAGGAGGGTTTTATCTTCAAACCAAGATAACTGTATTTAACAAAATACAGGTAGTATAGAAAAGCAGAGAGATATTATATTCAGAGCATTTCTCCAAGATTCCCTTCATAAATAATTGGTAACATATCACAACTGGTTTTTGTGGGCTCAGTATGGTATTGTTATAAAACCCTTTTTTGTGTATGTGTTATCTAAAAGAGAAAAAAAATAATGACATTTTTCTCACAATAACGCAGAACAAAGAAAGACACTCCTAACTGTGGTGGGGCTCATGAAAATGCTCCCCCCTCATCATCCTATCGTGAAACACTGGCTTACTGTAATTAAAAAGCATGTTCTCATAAGTAAACCTATTGCAATACTGTTAACTCAGAGTTTTCTTTCATACAAATATGTGAAACATTTATTAATGTATAATGTTAACAATTTTTGCTTGGGTGTCAAGGTGCAGTATCAAGTACAAACTACAAAAAAGCAGCATGCAAATCATAGTCATTAGCGTTTTAATCTTTTGCAGCCAAGTTTTGCAAAAAATAAATCTCATTAATGTGTTGAGGCAATAGGAAACCACATTATACATGCTGTCTCCAAAACAGATTAGTTACTGAACAAAGTAAAAAAATAGACACATGCGCATGATACCTAGTGGCTGCTAAAAATATTCTGTAGAAACTAACTGTTCATTTTTTGTGCACCTGTTGTATTTTTTTGTACATTCGTCTCTTGCAAGATCTGTCTTAGTGTACTGGATGCTTAACCTCCTCAGCGATTACATGCAAGGTTGTGATTTCTCATTATCTTTACCACGTTTAAGTAAGTAAAGCAAATGCCCAAATCTGCTGCCTTTTTCATGAAACATGTCACTGTTTTCAAGACCAGCCATTGAGCAGTGATGGTAGCTCACACCATAGGGGACAGCAGATGAAAGCTGTGCATGACCTGACTGCTCCCCATCACCCTGTGGCCAGAGAGTGGCTGAGGGCAGGTGGCACAGGGTGCTTTGGTGGCCAGGGTCCCCAGAGCCAGCACACCACTCAGAAAGGCCTGTCAGGTTTCTTCTGCCAGTGACTCCGAGTGAGGAGAGCAGAGTTTTCCCTATGCCCTGTCCCCAAGAGCACCTGCATGTTCTTAGCAGGTTCAGTCTTCTCAATATTGCAAAGGCAGATGTCGCTCCCCATTTCTGAGACTCCTCACAGGTCTAAAAAGGGAGTAACTTCAGCTGCAAGTGAGGGAAATCTTCAACAAAAGCTTCAAGATGATGTTTTTGACTTTGATCTCACATATCTTCTCCCCAGACTCTAGATAAAACAATTGAATTTAGTTTTTATCCCGCAGCGAGCAGGTGAGCACTCGGGAGTTCGGGAGATCTCCCGGGCACATGCATGAAGGGGGCTGCTCACTGGCACCCACAAATAGCTCCCAGCTCTGCACCATGCCACCAGAGCCCACCTGGCTGAGTGTTAGCAGCAACGCAGCACACGCTGGTGACAAACCAAAGCTATCCCTGGATTTACCTCCCATCAGGTAGCTACCAAGTAGGAAGTTGAACCATCTTTGTCTGCTGTTGCAGCCTCCTTCTGCAACATCAATCTGCATTCACTTCTTTAATGCACTTCGTTTGTAATTAAAACCAGATCTCTAAACAGGTAAATTCAACTATATGTTCTGATGTTTTTGGAGTTAAGCTGAAAACCATTTCTACAACATATGCAGTGTACAGACTCAGTTGTCAGGGGTGACCACAGTCCTCAAAAGACATGAGCAAAGAACAAATAACCCCCTCTTTTAGGAATATCTGCTGCTTTTCCTTCTTCTAGCTGAAACTAGAGGCTCGGTTTCATGCCACATTTGACAGCATGGATGGAGTGCTGCAGGGCGTGCCACAAAATACTGCCAACTTGTCCCCTCCATCGTGTGCAGTAAGTAAGAATGAGCCACAGCAACTGTCAGCAGTTAACAGAAAATAGGGTGCGTACCTGCTTGCTCCATACTATGAGCTCATTAGCTGCTGGTTGTTGCACAGGCTGAGTTTGATCTCTTAATTTTATCGTGTAGATTTTAAATAGACATGATTACAGCAGACATGGGAGATACTCCTGGATGATGCTTTACTTCAGCCTTCAGATTTGGAGAGGGGGAGTTTTTAAGCAGAGGATTTTCCAGCTGAGAAGAATAGTTTCATGCTCAAACATGTAACCACAGGCTAAAAACGTGTAAATTAAACTTAGCTGAGAAAATGTACCTATATGGGCTAAGCAAATTAATTCGATACACTCACTTTTCTTTCTAGTAATCTCAATTACCTATCCCTCCTCTGCGTCCGAGACAAAGCCATATACCCAGAGCTTCCAGATTACACATAAAATGTCTCTGAGAGCACAGAGGACAATATCCATATTTCTCATTTGTTTTTTTCCCAAATCACATGAGACCCAAATTACCTTTGGTCAACTATGTTGACCAAAGTGGCAATACACACAGCAGTAGCCACACTGCTGCAGAGACAGACTGCTCTCAGTTCGCTTTGTAAGCCTGTGCCTTTTGGGGGACAGTAACGCTGACTTGGGGCAGCACCTGCTGACACAACCAGGAAACGTTGAACTCTGGAGGCACTTCTGTTACACCCAATATGGATATTTTTCTGAGGGAGTCTGCACCAGCCCAAACCCAGACATCCTGCATCATTCTCAAGCTGCTGGATCAGCAGTGGTCTCTGCAGGGAAAAGCACTAGGAAAAGGCTACGAGTGAAGTTCTTGCAGAAAGCTAGCCAGAAAGACTATCACCTCCTACCAGAAAGATCAGGTCTGTAGCAGCACATTCATTCTCCTCCTGACACCAGCCACATAATTTGCAGAAGGCGTGTTATATCCCAGGAGACAGCAAAGAGGGACAAGTTGGGGAACATCTGCCAATACCTTCCACCTGTGAGATTTCTGCACTTGGCACCTGCTGTCAGTCCTTCACAACCAACTCTTCATCCCAACGTAGTTGCAAAGGGCTCAGAACCATAACCTGGAAGACAGCCAGGTTGTGGAAGGAAAGTCCCTCTGTGCAAGAGATGAACTCTAAGAGATGAGCTACTTTATTTTAACTTGAAAAGTAGTTTTAATGAAGTTCCGTCTGACTTTTTTTTTTTTTTTATTGTTCAGGCAGGTATTAAAGATCTAACAAATTGTCAACATTTGCATTAACTGGCATTATATTACAGTTAAATGCAGATGGCAAGCACCTGCAGGCTGGTTTCCTTATCTACATTTGCCATTCTACTATAGCTGTGTAAATCATTGCTTTCAAACAGTTGGAGAAACAAAACATTGAAAAAGTATCTTCTGAATATGGTGTAGTTACTTTCCTGAACAAGTTCATTTTGACAAGAACAATAGCAATATATTTTAAGAAATCCTGCAGTATTTCACCCAAGAGCAGTCAGGGAGAGGAGACTGTACTCAACAAAAGCAAAGTCTGTAAAGTAAATAAGGGGTACATGCACAGATTCTTTAGGCAACTACCCACACAATAGAAATCCCATTACCCCAACTGGCACAAACTGGGAACAGCATCATTCCCCAAGTGAGCAGCATAAGGGGAACCGGGTAATCCAGGGTGAGCCTCGAGTCTGGAGCTGCAGCGATGCTCCAGCCCCGTGGGAAGTCATGGTCTTGCTGAAAGAACAATCGTGAAACTCAGAAGCCTGGAGTAGAAAGTCAGAGTAGATGATCAAAATAAAATCTCTTCCTTGTCTTGTCGCTGTCAGTCTGGGCAGCCCTGTACTGCACCTGCAACTGAAACACAGCAACAACCACAAATTCCCACTGCATCAATCCCTAGCTTTTCATCTCTTTTTCTGTTTCAAATACATGACAATACCAACTAACCCTTTTCAGGTAGATGAAAGTTTATCTTCACTAGCAGAATAGATATTTTATGCTCAACAATTTAAATAACTAGATATCTAAAGAAGAAATGCAGCCATCTATGGTATCTAAAAGCAACAGAGTTATTTACCATATTGCTAGGTGAAACATGTTCCTATCCTCCACATCTCTATCACCTTTGCAAGAGCTCCCGATAAATTAGTTGTGGTACAAAGGCAAAACATAAATATTTCAGCTAGGAATGCTTAAATTGCAAAAACCTGGCTGTAAATCCCCCCATATGAGGTAGCCTGTCCCTCAAAGTTTGCTGTTAAAGCCAGGTAAATAGCACAGGTCATAACTAGTTGGGTGTAAGCCAGATGGTTGCTGGTGACTGCCAAGTGCTCCTTGATGATTTTAATCCCCTTTGCCACTCACAGGAGTACTCTGTAACCCTCCCCTTCCTTCCAGCCTCCCTCAAAGCTCACTTCTGCTGCTGGCTTATATGAAGAGGAAGCTGGGAAAATAGGAAGGTTTGATGAGATAGATAAGACACAACTGCCATCAAAACCTGTCCACTCCTCACTGAGGATCTGCAGGATCTTTATCTTCCCCCATACTTCTGGCCTTCCTCAGTGATTTATTACCCTGAAATCCTCTGTCAGGTTTGATTCAAAGTCCACAGTCCTCCAAAGCTTGTTTTGTAATATATTTATGACATTTCTGGAATAGTAAAAGTTATACAGCTAAAAGCTGTATATTTCAGGGTTGGTTTTAGTGGGTTTTTTTGTTAGAAATTAAAAGAAGTTAAAAGCTTCTTTTGACAAGACTGAGACAGTATTTTGATTTCCCTTTTTCATTTCTAAGCTCATATTCACCTACTATTTTGGAATTTACTGTTATTAGAAGAGTGCTTGGCACCCCTCACTGAGCTCAGAGCCTCACTTATTGCTGTTAGCCCAGCAAAGGTGTATTGAAAAGTGTTACATCTGTGGTATTCATCAAATGCAATTTGCCCATCTTAGAGCTTTATTCTTTCCCTACTAATGTTCTGAGTAACTGTTTTTTCCCACAATTTTCTCTGAATCACTAATTATTACATTTGATTTCCATTAATATGAGAAGCTAGTATTATTTGAAACTGTCTGTCAAGAAGGCAGACCATCTAATTTTGTATGGCTCATATTTAAATGTTTCCCAAATATAGGTGTAAGTAATAGTAGTTAATTAGTGTTTCCCAAATATAGGTGTAAATAATTGTAGTTAATTAGCCAGGCAAAGATTCCAGCTCTAAATATATATATATATATGTATGTATGTATACGGATTTCCCTGCATGGATCCAATTCTGCAAAGCATTTAAGCACCTACCTTGGAGCTTGGTGCTTTCCTAGCAAAAGCTTATTTCTGTGCATTTTTACAGACATGGTTTCTAGATATGAATGCAATGTGAATAACGTTAAATGTGGGATGCTGAGAAGTTGGTGGCAAAACCACTCTGACTGGAAATGTAATCTGAGTTCAGTAGAAACCCTCCAGCAAGAAGGTTTCCTCTGTTCCCACAGCCTCAGATCCCACTGCACCCACTGCATTGAAGCTCTGTTTTCCCACTCTCAGAAAACATTCATCGATGACTTGACTAGCAAAGATGCTATTTCCATCATGAACTCTAGTAGCAAGGTAAGATCTACATGACGTTAAAAATAACAAAATGTCCAAAAGTTCTTGTGCTTTTGTGAGAGGCAGGGATGCAAAGAGTGTACTTGGAAGCTCTGCACCAGCTTCACAAGAATGGGTTCTGTAGGTCAATGAAATTTTTCCTCATCATTCTGAGCTGATGGGAAATTATAAGTGTGAATATTTCAACCAAGCATGTTTTTCATTAAAAGTATCAGAATAAAACCACAGAAGTTTCATATTGGAAATGCTGCCTTACTGTAATGAAAAGATGTAGTTTAGCTGTCTGGTGATTCTGGTCTGGGCTAGCACAATGAATTCTATGAGGACCAGCCACAGCAGCTCCACAAGTGAGAGCCAGTGACACATGGGATAAGATGGGCTGGCCAAAAGTCCCACCTGCAGACAGGACTAGAGAGGTGGCGCAGCTTAAAAACAGCTTGGTGTTTCTCAGGACAGTCATTTCTAAACTGCATACTTTTACATGAAAATTTACAGTTTTCGGATGAAAAGTGTGGGTTTTTTTTTCCTTTTTTCTACCCAAAAAGTCATCATGCCCTGAAGAAAATTAATTCCAGTGTTTGGTGGGTACAGGCATTAGCCTGGACATGGTGCTTTCTGCAAGAAATAGCCTGATAATCAAAGAACCACATTTCCTATCCCTTCTTCTGTATTCCTCTAAAAGCTGTACGATAATGGAAATAAAAAATGCCCTCCCATTTTGGTCATTCTGTGTTCTCAGATAATCTTTCCCTATGGAAACAATGACATAGCTGTACTATGGAAGGAGCAGCAGATGTCAGGGCAAAAGCATTACTTTTCTCATTAACCATGTTACAACACTAGGAATTAAGAAATCTCCTTTTTGTCATTATATTTCCATTACTAAATACTGATACAAATTATTTCCTTTGATCTCCTTGGGCAGGTTAGAGATACCATATTGCTTTTTAAATTAAAATAAGTTCCCCATTATGGACTATGCACAGAATGATACATTAAAAAAACCAAACCCTTACTAGAAGTGTAAAGTGTGGTAATGAAGTGCACTATTAGAGAAAAAAAAGAATGTAATTTATCTGGTGACTTGTTTCTCAAATGAATTCTTCTTTTTAAGAAACTAACACACTACCAGTGACTAAATTCAGGTTGATAAAAGCATTGTTTACTCATTCTTTGCTGACGAGGTTTGATTGATGTTCTGAGAGATGCAATTCACCATCTGAATTATCTGCCCATGATTATATTGCCAATAGGTCCCTCTAGCAGGAGGCATAGTTTTTGTTTGTTTTCCCCCAAGCTGTTTAAAATTCTAAACATATGGTGCAAACATATAACAATATTATGTCAACCCAAACTGGAATGTGAGCTTGTAACAGAATCTTCTCCAAAATAAACTAAACCATCTCTGCAACTTTGGTCTGTCTACCGGCCTGACATTTTTAAGAAGAATTTGGACTTGCTTTTTCCTTTTATAAATGAGATCCAGTGAACAGAAAGGTAATATATGCCAATTTCCCCACACAGACATTGACACACTGCCAAATGCAGCCCAATGCAAAGTAAGCTGACTTCCATGGAAATTCACCCACACAAAACAGAAGTATGTTTGTTCTACTTTTCTTTAAGAGGCCATACAATCCTTCTGTTCAATTTGAGAAGACAGGAATTACTTTGTAGCATAACCCATGTAATAACAAAAACAGCTCCAGCTGGGAGTTCTTCATATTGTACATGTAGCTTACAGAATAAAGGGAGCTGACTTACTTAAAAAAAATTTGCAGGTTAAATCTGGTTGATGTAGTGGCTCAGCAGACAGGAGCATAGACTCTACTGAATTATAAATGTCACAGTTGACTTCCCAAGCCACTGACCAGATCTGGGAAATAAAGCAGTGGCTAGCACTGGCAGAGCTGCATTTTCTGTTGATGCATCCTGCCCTACAGTAAAAGTATCTCTTCATTAACCCACCCTGCATTCTTCCCTCAGGTACCTCTGTGGTTTAGGAGTTGTGCAAACATGACTAAAGGCAGAATAAGAGTGCAAAACAAAATATGTTTTAACTTGTAGTAATTACAATTTATTACAATTACAGTTGTGGTAAATCTGCTGGCAGCTGGGACGTCATGTGTCACAACCAGCCCGAACTTTAGGGTTGCTGCACAGGCTGAATTCTTGTTTGGAGAGTAAAGGCTGTGACATGCAGCATGGCTGATGCTCTTTGCTGGGGCTGCGTCCTTCTTCAGGTCCACTTCACTCAGCACCTATGATTTTGCACTGGGGACAGTGCCAAGACACCAGTCAGTATTTCTCTGCATATTTCTCACCAGCTCCTTAACCCCTTTTGGAGTGAAGCAGATCAGACAGCTTTAGGCATTTACCTGGGAGTCAGGATACAAGGATGGGCTGACAGCAGATGGGTTTTACATCTGCTGGTGGCTTCTTGTGTGTTCAGTGAATGACAGAAACAAGGCTCCTTCTTAATTGAAAAATAACCAAAAATGACCTAAAAAAAAATATTGCTGCTTTAAAGCTCATTAGACTTTTTCTAATAACATTGAAGAATGCATCCATGTTTCCTGGACTTTTATTAAAATACCCCAAACTTAAATGAATTGTCTCAGGAAGAAAATACATAACATATTTCGCTTAACCCACAATGTCTTTCTTCACAGCTGTTTGGAAAAGTCTGATGAAGGACTGTGCAGATGGCTACTGTGTCAGGAAGGCATTTCCACAGCAGCATCTGCCATGCCTGAGTCTGCCCTGCAGAGCAGCAGAGCCGGGGACTCAGCACCAGCAACTGCCACCAGCACCTCTGGCGAATAATGACTTCCTCATATGTCCTAGCTGTTTCCCTCAGAAAGGTAAATATTAAGCTTTTCATTTTAGGTTGACAATAGGCTATTAGGCCTTTTGAAAAAAAAAAAATTCTTAGAGGAAAAACAAAGTACAAATTTTTAATGCAAACTGGACTGAGAGGAGACAAATGCCATCATGGCCAGGTTGGCCGGTAGCACCTTGCTCATGAGAGTGGCCACTGAGCAAGGCAGGTGCTGAGTACCATAGAGCTGGGACTGGGACAGACTCCAGCCCCCAGGCCCTGCTGGGGGTTTTTGCCTGTTGGAGAAGACCACCTGCAAGGCTTGCCTTCATGTGGGCTCCTGTAGCAGTGCACAGAAGGTGGTATGAGAGCAGAGTGTGGCTTATGGCAAGGTGACAGCTCTGTTTTGAGCGACTGCTGTCATATAACCTGAACCTGATATAGGTTAAGTTCCTCCAAGGTGTTCCCTGACTTCATGAACCAGCTGCTCCTGACATACCGCTCTGGATCCTGGGACAGGGGAGAGGAGGAGAGGGGAAAGGGTCTGTGGCCACAGTGTGTGATGTAGGAGTGCACACAGAATGTGTGTGTGCCAAAGGAGCATCAAAAGCCAGGAACCCTCTCCTTTCTCCTTCCTCCACTTAATCTACAGACAGGGGTGAAAAACAAAGGAATTCTTCTAAGATTTGGTTCTTCTTATGGAAGTTTTGCAAAATGAAATGCAGATTATTTTCCTATCTTTGCAAGTGAACAGCAAGGCCTCTAGGGTTTTGCTGGTGGGTTTTTTCCTTATTTTTCTTCAGTTGTACCTGAGCACACAGTAACGTTAGAGTAGATGTTGTTGGTCTAACAGCAGAAATTTTGCTGCTTAACCTCTGCCTGCCCCATCTCCACACAGGGAGGCGTGCTGAGGAGACTGATAACTAAAGCTGCTTGCCTCTTGGCCTCCCCATCCTACAGCACCATGGAGACCAGGTGCATGGAGGTTACCGAATAGTAGGAAAGATATTTTTGTGATCTAGCTTGAAGTGTTTTGTCACCTTCCTCCTCACACAGAAATAGCAGCAGGTAGAAGCAGCACATTTGTCAAAACAAGAGTAGCTTGTTAAGGAGTGCTTTCTATGCAGAGGGTTCCAAATTTGATACCCTGTGACACATGTCAAACACTACAGATTAGCATTTTGAATCTAGGAATCACTTTCTACACAACTGAAGAAACTTAGCTAAACCATACTGTATATTGCAAGCACTTTGCTATTTCATTAGGTGTCCAGTAGCAACTTGATATGTTAAAAATGTGTCACAGAAGGGCCGTGCTCTGCAGAAAGACTCAGATATTGCTGTTTGATAACCTGCAAATTAGTCTCAATCTGTGAAAGAAACTCTTCAAGATATACCCTCTAATAATTCAACAAGAAGAAATTCCCTCCTTTCTGCCCCATTTTCTTGAACGAGTCTGTCCAGTTTTATTCAATGTGCAGAATTTAACCTATAGGCCAAAGTTATTTTCCATTATTTTATTGCCATATTTTTCAAAGATTATCTGGTATGTACCAAAACTGCCATTCATCTGAGGTTACTGGAACAAAAGTTTTTCGGTTTTATTGCATAGTTCTGAGACAATATTCTTCCAGCTCAGTTGCCTAAAATTAGGGTTCTGCTTTTATATACCTCTGCTTTCCAGGGGTTCACAACCTCTACAGTGAATAGACACCACAGGTTTGTAATGCCTCAGAAAAGTCAAGCCAGTTTTGTTTAATTTTCTAAATAGTTATTTCTGAGTCTAATCTTATGTATAAGCTGTGAACATGTCTCCCAGAACATGTCTGAGATTCCCAGAGGTGTTCAGATTTAGCCTAAGTCTACACCCACTGTTTACTTAAAAACATTAAATGTATATGATTTCCATAGTTATGGAGAAACAGATACTGAACATTTCTGCAAAACCCATCTTCATTGATTATAGATTGTAACTCTGATCTTACCCTGGATTTGCAATACTAAAATGGGGAATAAAGCTTCTTCCAGAAATTTTAAGATTGGACGTGCACAACAGTTTCAAATGAAGAGGTTAAATGACTGAATCAGAAATATACAGAGCAGCACATGTGGCAGCACCTGCAGTGCGTGTGGATGCAGGGCGAGTACCTCAAACTGCAGAAGACTCCCCCAGGCACCTAGGGAGGGCATGAGCCATAGGAAGGTCAGGAGCTCGGGGACCATGGGATCCCCTTTGATTCAGAGCACGAAGCCATCCTGCTGCTGCTGCTGCTCTACTAACTGCCAGGCTGTACCTGCCTTTCTGGGGTGATGCTTATAATTTCCAGCTTGTGGAACCTGTTTTGATGGTTCCTCATCAATCATTATTTCCATGATTTATAGGTGGCTGTTGGTGGCACGAGTAGTGTGCTATGAAAAGCTATGTTCCACGGATGGGACCTCGTCAGCAAGAGCAATGGTCTCCTCCCGATGGTTCTGCTTGGAAAAGCTTTCGTTTAGCCAGATTTCCACCACCATCTACATCCAAAATTGGACACTTGTTTCCCAAGAATGTTCATTACACCACACCATAGCTCCTAGTGGCTACAGCATTTTATTAGTGCAGCTGAAAATAGCATTCAAATATGAAAAATGAAACCTGACCAATTTTACCATTTCCAGTTATTTGAAGCCAAAATTCCACACAGTAGAATAAGACTCAATAACAACAACAAAAATCAAAAAATCTCCATAAGAGACTAATTGAAATTATACAGATTTGTCTGTCTATGTTCCTTTTAGTTCATACTTAGTTTTCCTATCAGAACAGAATGATTATGGGAAACCAACACACAGTGTAATTATATTACTTCAAATAATTCAGTACAGTAAGATAAACATTTTCTGGATTTGATATTATTTGGTTTGGTTTTTTATTTCACCTGTATTGATAAGAAGTTTTCTTAATGTTTCTAACTGTGGTGACTTGGCTGGAACACCAGGTGCCCACCAAAGCTGCTCTATCACTCCCCCTCCTCAGCAGGACAGGAGGAGAAAATATAAGAAAAGTCTCATGTAAGGACAGGGAGAGATCACTCACCAAATACTGTCACAGGCAAAACAGACTTGACTTGGGGAAATTAGCTTAATTTATTACCAATGAAATCAGGGTAGGGTAATGAGAAATAAAACCAAATCTTAAAACACCTTCCCCCTACCCCTCCCTTCTTCCTGGGCTTAACTTTACTCCTGATTTCTCTACTTCCTCCCCCACAGTGGTGCAGGGGAACGGGGAATGGGGGTTGCAGTCAGTTCATCACACATTGTTTCTGCTGCTCCTTCCTCCTCAGAGGGAGGACTCCTCACACTCCTCCCCTTCTCCAGCATGGCCTCCCCTCCCATGGGAGACAGTCCTCCATAAACTCCTCCCATGTGAATCCTTCCCACAGGCTACAGTTCTTCACAAACTGCTCCAGTGTGGGTCCCTTCCAGAGGGTCACAGATCCTGCCAGAAGCCTGCTCCAGCACAGGCTTCCCACAGGGTCACGGCCTCCTTCAGGCACCCACCTACCCTGGCGTGGCATCCTCCACGGGCTGCAGGTGGATATCTGCTCCATCACTAACCTCCATGGGCTGCAGGTGGACAACCTCCCTCACCATGGTCTTCACCATGGGCTGCAGGGGAATCTCTGCTCTGGTGCCTGGAACACCTCCTCCCCCTCCTTCTTCACTGACCTTGGTGTCTGCAGAGTTGTTTGTCACATATTCTCACTCCTCTCTCCAGCTGAAATTGCCATCACAGTTTCCCTCCCACACCTTCTTAAATATGTTATCCCAGAGGTGCTACCACCATTGCTGATGGGCTCAGCCTTGGCCAGTGGTGGGTCTGTCTTGGAGCTGGCTGGCACTAGCTCTATTGGACATGGGGAGGCTTCTAGCAGCTTCTCACAAAAGCCGCTCTTGCAGCCCCACCTTTACCAAAACCTTGCCATGCAAACCCAAAACACTGACATAACTGTCTCAGGCAAATGCTATGTAAAAAAATCCTTGATGACATGAATACAATTAGGGATCTCCCATGACAGTCACAAGTTGTGTTATAGAGCCACACTGAAATTTATCTCAACGGATGCTTTTTGTATGAAAGCAAAAAATTATTGACTTCCACATTCACAGTGAGGGAGAAAACAACAAACACCTAATCATAGTATAACTGAGTTAAATTGGAAGAAAAAACAGCTTTCAAAACACAGAAAAATCTTAATTATTTCATATTTTTTCTCCCTCAGCACTTTTACACTTTCTTTCCTAATCTATCCTGTGGTTTTTCTGACTGGAAACATTTGTAAACCAGTATCTGGCACACCCGTAGGTGGAAAATATTTATTTTGAAAAGAGAAAAATCCAGCCTTGACCCAATTGAACCTAGCAGCAAAACTTGATTTAATTCACATTGAAGACAAAGGGAGTGGTCCCAGTACAACCCTGGGCTTGTTTTGGTCCTTTGGGCTCTACTTCTCACCATTTCCAGCAGCACACACAGCCCAGCAGGTCCAGCCTCTCCCGGGGACTGGCATCAATTTCTGTGCACAGCCAGTAATTGCAGAAGATTTGCTGACAGAGAAATCTTCTTCCAACCAGTATGTTGGCCATTGTAACATGTACGAGGTTATCTAAAATACATGAGCTTATCTACTATAATTTTATGTGTATATTTATACATCAAAATATCATTGCTCTCTTGACCTCTGTGGCATATTATAAATATAAATTTTGCACTTTAAGTAACCTTTTACTGTTTTTCTTCTCTTTCCTTTCTGTACTCCCTGGTCAGTTTAGCAGGGACTTCTTGATTTACCTTCTCTCCTCCATTCAATATTTGTTTTTCTACACACTTCACAAGTGCCACAGCATCTACAGTTCATTGTATTTGATCAATTTAGATCACATATACATAGTGAAGTCCCTGAAACACATAGGCACTGCAAGACGAATTAAGGAGGTCATGCAAGCTCTTAAAATCACATTTTATGAAACCAGCAGAAAAGCCAGTGGGTAATAAAAGGCAGTCAAGCCACAGATCCTGCAGAAAGTGAGTGATATGAGGCAGCAGGCTGACCACTCTTTATTGCCTGCCAGCTAAATATAATGGGATGCAACAAATTACTTGCTGTTTTTTCTGCCAGTTTGATAAGATGTAGTTCATGTTTTGGGTGCTGAAGCTGTGATCTCCTTTGACTGTAACGTTCCCTTTGCTCTTACTGAATCTGTCCCTCTCTGCCTCACTCAAACACTCACATGCTAATGTGAAAATATTGAGGGCCAGTTCCTGTACTGGTATTAGAGGTTTGTTTCTAAAGGCAAGAATAACACTGTTTCAGCAAATTACTAGCTCCTTCCCCTATGCCAGGCAAAATCTGAAGAGTAATATCCCATCTGTGACTTGTTCTAGTTAACACCAGAAAGTAAAATGTTTTTTTTTTTGTTTGTTTTCTGAGTTAGGAGAACAGAGAACCAGCAACTACCCAAGCTTACAACTGTGTCAAACCCAAACACACATTTCTAGGCAGAAAGCGCTACTCTGGGAGAGGAGGTTGCTTCCCACAGCGACTACAGCACCTGCTACATCTGGAGTATGTAAACAGTAAATGTGAACATTTGCTGAGATTTAGTTCAAGCTCCAGACATCACAAAGTGAATCCAAGTAACTGCACTTTGGGCAAGAAAGGAGGCTAGGTAGATTACATACAGGTATAAAAGCATTTGTTAAGAGCAATTTGTCCCTGGTACAATCATTCCTTATGCAGCAACTGGATAGTGGTGGTATCTGACTGTGTGTACATGCATTGGTGCTTGCATTTGCAAAATGGGACAAGTGCAGAAAGCTAGACTTGGGTCTCCTCAGCCTCAACATGTCAAAGGGTCAGATACCCAAAATCTGCAGGTCCTCGAAGTACCAGGGGACGTCAGGGGACACAGGTCCTCTGAGGCTGGAAAGCCTTGCTGTGCCTCCCTGTCCACACAGCTCCACAGCTCTTCTACAGGCGAAAGAGTGGGACCAGGCTGCCGCTAGGTGAAACATAGGGCTTACTGATGAATTAGCAGTAAGTCAATCATCAAAACCAAAAACCATGGTGTTTTGAGCCCAAAAGACCAAAATTTCTTCGAGCATGTGTACTGAGTGACAACAAACACCGCATTTACACTTAATGGGAAATTTACCCTACATTCGAAGGTCAAACTGTATACCAGAAATCCATACACTCAGAAATGCTTGACAAAATGTAGCTGTTCTCCCAAATCACGAATCAGAGCTCCCAAATGTAACAAAATGAGCCAAGATGGAATTGACAGCTACTCATGGCAATTGCAATCCTACTCACAAAATTCAACACGGAGAGGAAATTTAGCTCCTAGGAATAGATGCTGTTTATCATTTGTTTGCAGTTCCCCAGCTGATCAACTCCCAGCTGTACAGCAACTAAACATCAGGGGATTAACCCAGCTTTGATACGGAGTAGTCAGTCGATTTGGTCTTTGAGCTGTCTCTCACATCTTCACATTTCCTTAGAAACACGTGATATTATTTCACTACTGCACCAATGAACTCTAAAAATGGTAGTTAAGCGAAATATTGCATGGACTGTGAAATAAACCTCTTGAATAACAAATACATAAGCAGCACCTTCTCTACTTTGTAATTAACTGACAAAAAGCTGTTTAATAACATCCTAGTAGAGAATACAAAGATCACTAGCATCACTACATATATACTATATCTTAATGTGCTACTCATAAGACAAAGAAATTTCTTAGACTGAATTGTCATATGCTGCAGGAGTTGACATTGCCAGGAACCGCTTGTATGATGAGGAAATATCCTAGCCAATGAGAAAACATCCTAGCTGATTATTCCCTGCTGCTGTTCTGCTTTCACTGAGATACAAATATTTTGGATGGTTTTCCAGAAAGTCAAATACATCAACCAGAGTTGTATTTTATATATATTTCCTAAGGTGAAAATGTGACATATTCGGAGTGATTTAGAGGGACTACAAACACAGATCTCCAGTTCTCCTCCATTTACGGGTGATAGCAACGTGTACAGGATGAAAATATTAGCCACATATCAGAAGTCAGTGCAGGTTTACAAAAATTTGGGCCACTGCATGTAGGTTCACTTTGGCTGCACATGCATATGTACATGCACACAGAGACCCTGATCAGGCACTGTATGGCTCCATCCTTTGACACACCACAGACCCTTCAGTGTTTTTCCTGACACAGCACAGTAAACTCATGGCCATCTCAACCATAGATCACCCAAATGCTAGTGAAAAAGAAAACAGAAAACAGAAAGCCACACAAGCAGGGGCCAGAGGAGAACTCTTTAATTTGATGGCTTAACATGACCTCTCCCATTCGGATTTCTTCCATGTGTACATACCAGCCATTGCAGCATGGAGGCATTAGGATTCTTCTGCAGAAAAATTGCTGCTAAAATGTCTCTTGCTTCCTGTTTTGGAACTGTACTTGTAAACACAAGTTGAGGGGGTTATTTGTTTGTTTGCTTTTCTTACGTGCGCTGCCACTGTGTCATGCACTGACAGTCTTGCCCCAAAAGTTAATTAAATGTTCAATATATATTACAGCTTCCTTCCATTAGTATTCAATTGCAGAAGGCTGGGACACCTCACCCATTAAGTTCAGATACATGTAATTTGTTCTTAATGTATGCTCATTATTTTCTATGAAAATGTGAAAGAGATTTCTACACAAGCCTTTTATTCAATATCATTTCATGCATAGCCAAATAGGTAGTATAAATAGCACTGGTTCTATTTTTGAATCTTTGCATCATGAGGGTTAGGGTTCCAGGCTCTTGTGTTGTTGCAATGCGATCTGAAAATCCATGCCACCAGGAGATGATTTGAAAGTATACATTTAATGGTAAGCTGTCAAATACTTACAAAGCACTGCTTTGTAAAAAATTCCTCAGGCAAGATCCAAATCTATCAAACTCTCACCTTTGAACTTCTTACTTCCAAACCAAAATTTCAGTAATATCTTGTTAAGCAATGATAAATACTTTATTAAATATGGTAATTAATATTTTTGCTATAAAATTGCAGCTAGGTATTCAAAGATTACAATAATTTAGTAATTTTAATAGTTTAACAATGGGAGATATATATAATTCCTATTTTGAGAATCAGACAGAAATGTTTTTCCAGGGGAGAAAAATATTTCTTCTCACCTATCTTATGCTCTATCTGAATTCAATAATTCCCTAGCAGTGAACATTGGCTAACAGTTCTTTGCTAAGAATAAATCAATGAATCTCCTTAATTAACCAGTAATGCCCATTGTAAGTTAAGGCTTCTACATCTGCATATTTTACAGAGCAACAGCCAAAAAATTAATGTTCTTGTCCTTACCAGCAGCCTCATTCAGAAAAAGAGCAAGGTGCATGTTAACTGAATTTCTCCATATCTTCATTTGCTTCACTACCACTAGGTGGTCAAGGCAGTCCTGCCACAACTTTTCAGACCAGTGTTGCACGGTTCATGAGCCTTCTGCTTTTACAGTATGAACATCAACCACATAATATGAATACTGGACCCAGAATCAGTTTCCTTGTTATATGAATCCTAAGTTTCCATCCTTACCAAGCAAGTTCAGGACAATCAATACACAAAATTTAGTCTAATTTTAGTTATTACTTTAGGCAGCAGAGATACAAGAATGAAGAGTACATTAGTCAGCATATTTTTTCCACTTGTTTCACTTTTTTTTTTCTTTTTTTACAAAATGAAAGGTGCTGTCGATTTTTAATTTATGATAAGAACATTTTAATGGTCTTAATATACCAACCCTTCCATTTGCACCTGTCTGAATTGTTACTTCCAAAGGAAAATCACTTTGGTAGATGCAGAAATAACAAACCTTTCAAACTGTCAATTAAAAGGGTCATAAAAAAAGCTAGAAGTTAAGCAAATAGCTACAAATACTTCTTGGAACTTCTTTTCACCTATAAGTTTCCAGTAAGTTCAGTGGTCATAGAGGTACCACAATGACAGTCTTGACTTTGAGACCCCTCTGTTTCTGAAGACATGCAATGCATACATCACATGCAATACAGAACTGCAATACAGAAACAGGGGAAATTATCACCATGAGCAGAATATGCCACCCTTAGGATAAGAGAGCTGCATCTGCTGACAGTTCAAAAATGCTAATTGTAAGGATAGTTTTTGACACACAGACAGCTGAAGTATTTGAAAGAGTGAGAAGCTACCAATTTCTTTTAAAGGAATGAGCAATAGTAAGGCTAATTATAATATAAGATTGTACTTAAAAATGTAAGATATTATGAGAGTGACAGGTATGGACAATACTGCATTTCTCCAGAAATCCCTTTTTGGAACCTAGAAATTCTTTCCTGCCAGTATGACTGAAATAACCCTATCCAGTATAGCCAAGATGAATTTTCTGTCCAGAATAAGACCCAGCCAGCTTTTCTAACAGTTGTTTCTGAATGTTTGTGAATCCTTTATGCAAATATTTTTTACTCCTGATTGTATAAAATTTCACTAGGTACGAAAAATGAATTCAAAATAAGAGGATATCTTTCTATTTTAAGCATTAAGAAGGCATGAGACCCACTAATGTCTTCTTAAAGAGTGATGTTCCTGGGTTTTCATCTAGGGTATGGGTATAGAACAGGACCCAAAAGATGAATGAACTCTTAGCAGCTCTCCCAGAGATACTTCAGTCTAAAATGGCTAAACTGAGACATACTCATGTATTGACCAGGTTACTGGGAGATCATGGCCTGTTTCAAGATACACCTGGCATATCACATAGGGTAAGCTGTGGAATGGTATTTGTGAGAGAAACGAGAGTTGGCTGGAAAGGAGCAGGATGCTGCATGGTCTCCTCTGGCTGCACTGTAACAACCTCACTTCCTTCAGCAGGGGCTTTTTTCCAGCAGCTTTGTTTGCTCTGTGATTACATGTGTGAGCAACCAGAATTTATGAGTTCACACAGGTCAAACGAAAGGCTAAAATTTTTCACACCAAAAAAATTACAGGAGAGGGAGTCAAGTGAAAGGTCAAGTCAAAGGTTGTGAGAAGTTAAATACAGATGAGTCAATAGCCAACATGTGGACATATCCTAACAACAAAATGCTTCTGCACTGTGATATCCTCACTAAATTTTTCAGTTCCCTGACTGAAACATTTTAGGCCCATTAACATGATTCCTCTAATAGTGCAGACATGCTTTTTATGCAGGAATGCCTCTGGAGATACAATAACTGAAGAAATATTCCTCTCTGTCAGGAGAACTGTCGGAGGAAATTACTCTAATACGTGTGCACAGAGCTCCTCCAGAAGAGGAAGGCTGCTCCCTTATGGGGAGATGAATGGAAGCTCAAGGATGATGTAGGCTTTGGTTATTCCCTTTTGTTTCTTGCTTGAAGCACTTTTAGATTATGTTAGGAGATCTTAAGCACTAGAAGTAAATGAGAGCTTCCATTTACTTTTCTGGTAATTTAATGTTTGGCAAACTGGAAAATATACAGATTAATAGATCTGCCAGGCTCAGAAACATCTGGTTCAGTGAATTAATGAGTCTGCATGAAGAAGAGGGAAAACTGTAATGCCATGACAAGCTTTTCTTCCCTGGCAGGCTACATACACATTAGCTGAGTGTCCAGTCCCTCCTTTCCAGTAGGGGTTTAGGGGCTAAGCAATGCCAGTAGGAGGTTTTTTATTGGCATCAGTGATTTCTGTGATCTTTGAATAGATGCTAAGGACTGTACCCTGCTCTAGTAAACTGCTGGGGGAACTTTCCATTGATTTTAATGACAATTTGGTCAGTCCACAGCTACAAAAAAAAGTTAAAAAATTATACAGGAAGCAGAAATTCTCTGAGAGAAGGTGTGATACATAACTCTGGATGAATAAATTGTCCTGAAGCTGTCCCAAGGAGATCAAAACAACTTTCAGAAAATTCTGTTTCTTTTTAAGTTAAGACAGAAACAGTCCACCAATGCCTTTTATATTGCCAATTTGCAACACAGGCCTGGAAAAGTGGGCAGGAAGACCCAGAAAGGCTGCAATGAATTGTTTTCCTGCTGAAGATTCACAGGTGGAATGATAGATGGTGGTAGAGAGGAGGATGGGAGGACCCTGGACAATATTGTCAGCATTGTGATGAACTGCAGACCTGCCACATCTCTTACACAAATGCACTTTCCTCATGTTGTTGGGGTGCCCATTTTCCTCCCACCTTAGGCTCACTAGCTCCTCTGTCTCATATGTTTTCAGGGTAGCTACCTTTAAGTTCAAGACACTAGATGCAGCAGGTCTCTGACTAGCTCTATCAGGCACACAGGACAGAAGCCGCTTGCTGCACTGAAGCAGGAGCTCCAAGGAGTACCCAGCCCGTACCTGTGTTCCCACCACAGCCCCCACCATGGCCTGCCTGTAGAGGTGTCTCTGCTGTCATTTAATGCACTGCACACAGCTGTGCACTGAAGAGAAGAAAGGTGAAATGCCTGAAACTGGATCAAACCCAGGACCTTCCTTTTCAAAGCCCCAGGGTGACCGAAGCAAGCATCCCTGGAAAGGCTGAGTCCATAATTGCACAGGTGGTGCAGGGGGAGCATTACACAGGCCTGAGATGGGTAGAGGAGATGATTTTCAACCTGTTGTCCTATTCTAAAACACTTAATAAGATGTTTTGGTGTATGATACAAATGTTTTTTGCATCACGGTAGTACATCTCTCCAACTTATTCTTTGGAGCCGTTGGCATGTTTAATTTATTATAAACTAATATGACATTTCAGTGAGATAAACACAGCATTTATCTCATCTAACAGACAGGAAGACAGTTACTCAAGCGCCTCCTAGAACTATTAAAAGTACAAGGTCTGGAAAGGGATTGTCCTCACTTGCTCGTAAGCTTGCAGGCCGTGGTTTGCTGCTCAGTGAGCAGGAGCGCGTCTGGTCTGCTCGCTTCATCCCACCACCTCAAGTTAAAGTCCCTAACTACCAGAAATATTGGGAAAGATTACTCTGCTTATCACTGGTGACCAAAAATTACTTTTAGAAACAGAGAATGTCTTTAGTGACCTCGTTAAAAAAAAAAAAAAAAGGGGAAAAAAAGGAGATAAATCTGTTGTGTAGGTTAAGTCTGCACTGTGCAGAGATAGCCTAAGGCAGTGTCTGCACTTTATCAGCTTCCACTGAATCAGTATGTTTATTCTTTTTATCTGGTTGTTTTATAGTAGCTGAGGTATTTGTTTGTAACAGGAGCATTTTTATATCAAAATGTTAATTTCTGTATATAGGAACTGAGCTTTAATTTATACAAATACAAAGAAGGGAAAAGTATCCTAAGAAAGACAAACCCAAAGGATACAGGGAGGACAGCAGACTGCATTGGTATAATGATTAGCCATCTCCACAATGCCTGGGAAAGCAAAATAAGACCTCCATGCCTGCATAGTCAAGTGTCTACGGGGGTGAGGTGAAGGCATGATGTCGACATATTATGATCCAAATGGCAATGAAGCCAGACTGAATTTTAGACATATAAAGGGAGATAAAACAACATAATTTAAAACCCAAGAAAAATATACTTTACTGGGTCACATAAATATCAAAGCAGATTGATTGCTAGGGAACTAGAATATTAACAAGCCAAGCAAGCAAGTTCACTGTCTGCTCTAAACAGACATAACTGCAGGTCAGCATGCAAATGCCTTCCATTATTTATACAGTCCAAGACAGTTATAGGATATTGCATACTGCATAGAATATTAGCTAAGTCATGGTCGCGCAGAAGAAATGAAAAAAAATACCCTCTAGATTTTAATTCTGGTTGAAACCTTCAGAGTATGCCTGAGAAATGACAATAGGCTGTTATTAATTTGACACAATGAGACCACACATGCTCCAGATCACCACCCAAGTTAGTTTGTGTCCAAAGTCTCTACACTGGCTAATTATCCCATTAGGAGTCAATGGAGGACTGAATGACTGAGTAATGACTCCAATATTTGGGCCTTGCAGAGGGAGAATGGTAACTGAAAAACAGCAATCAAAACCTCCAACAAATGAAGAGAACCATAAGGGATTTCGGGTTTTTTTTTCCTTCTGTTATTGGTTATTTCTGGTACCTTGCAATTTTCCCAAAATAGTGGGAAGGAGAAAATTGTAGCAACATTCCTACAAAGCTCAAAGAGAAATCAGTGTTAGCAGTAATTTCATGTGAGACCCTGTTTCAGCCTTGGACTGAATCAATGAAAGGATAGCAATCCCATGTGTTTTTTTCTTGCCTCTTACTAAGAGAACTCCGTATATCCTAATAGTCTGGACTTTCCAGTGACTAAAAGTCATTAATAAAAAGTAACATAGATTTTTTTTCTGTGCTTATCAAAGCTTTTACTAGCATTTCCATTCTGCCAGGTAAGAAAATGTTGAAAGATAAATAATTAAATTAATCCATTAATTTATGTATTATGTACGGAAGGTAGCATTGTAATGACATTCACATTTCCCAGCGGGACATCAGCTTTGCAGTTTACATTGTAAGTACATATTTTCTCCTTCTAGTCATAATTCATCTCAAGACTTTTGCCTTCTGACTAATGGGGACAGGATCCTTATTCCCTTTCCTGCTGTCACCACTCAGCCTTGGAAGGATTGGAAGTGCTCTGCAATTCTCACTGCCCAATTAATCCCGCTGTTACCCAGACCTCATGTCCTTATGGTACATGTGGGAAAGCCCGTTACATGAGACTCAAAGTGCTTTAAATCCTGCCCAGCTTGCACAGTGCTGCTGTAGCTCAAGCTGGATCATGGTACCTTTGAAGCAAAACCAAAAGCAAATTCAACAAAAGCCAGAAAACAAACAAACAAACAAACAAACAAACAAAAAACAAAACAAAAAAAAAACAAAAAAAAAACAAAAAAACAAAAAACAAAAAAAAAAAACCAACCCCATCCTATGCTTTTAAAATTATTCAGGAAATAAATCTCAAATTAATTTTTGCCTTTCATTCCTGGAAACCCGGATCTTTTTTTACATCTCTTTGCTAATGAGTGACCTAAAAGGCTGGGCAATGTGCTTATAGGATGATTTCACCATCATTCCTTCATTTTTGTTTCACTATAGTGTAGCTGCTGGCACATGATGCCCTGCAGCCCCTTCTGGACTAAACCCCTCTTGCAGAGTTATCTACGATTGACACGGAATGGACTCACTGGCCCAGATATTTCCCTCCCTTGCTGTGTTACCATCTTTCAAGAATTTCTCAATTTTGAGAACCTGAGGAATAATACAAAGTAAAATAAAACATGTTGTAAGTCTTGTGTTCTTTCCAGTAGCAAAGAAAGCTTGAGAATGACTAAGTTAAAAAAGGGGTGAATATGAAAATGAAATCTCCATCTCAGATATATGGATTCTGTTTTATTTAATGAAAGTGGGGAAAAACAAGAGTGGGGGGAACAAGAGAACTTTAAAGCTAATATTACTTACAATGGAAAAATCTAGGTGGAGGGATGAAACTTTTTGCCAAAGTTTTCGGTAAAAATATATATATATATATATTTTACATCAACAGAACATTTTTCAGAATAAGCTTCCAGGTCTAATTAGGAAGGCTCTCCTGCCCTTCACGCTGGGAAGGGCAGTCAATATCCTGCTGGTAGAGAGCTCCTGAAGTCACAAGGGCAGCGATAACAGCACCAGCATTAGGGTCCCACAAAGCAGTAGGGGCCAGCATGCATTGATTTTAGGAGCAATAACGCTCATTGATTTTACTGTTTGACACAACTAAAAGCAAAAGAAAAATCCTCTTCAAGGAAGATCTGTCATGTGTATTCCCTGGATACATAAACAAAAGAGGCTCTTTGGAAGTATATCAACATTCTACAATAGATGGAGAAAATCTGACATGTTTTGAGCATGGTGCTGAAGTATCTGAGACATAACCAAGGATGTGGGGCAGCCTCCCAGGACATTTCTCATCATGATAACAACTTCCATCTACTTTCTTTCTTAGATGGTTTCAGTGCCTCTCCCTGGCAATTGGAAAGGAGGGGCAGAAGAGATGGCAATGTAGCTATGCAAAAGGGCGAACAGTAGACATCAACACACGGTCTTTTGGATTATCTGTATCTCATCCACCTTCTCTAATAAAAATAGTTCAGATAAGAGCATCATCAGGTCCAGTATTCACTGTGAAAGCAAGCACTTGGAAAATCTGTTCTGGGGGGAAAAATGACAAAGCTTTTCCACTGCCAATAAAAGAATGTCCCACTGTATTACTACCATCTTTCTCCGCTCTGCATGTCAGTTTGCAAGCTCCTTTTCTCCTAGAGGTAATGTAATCCTACTGAAAACCAAATAAGCAAATATGTTTTCAATGCTTTCTTTACCCTGCTCAAATAGCACAGACTGTAGTTTGCAGAGTAAAGCATTTCTTTGGGTATTATATACTACCACTCAATTTAATAGCTAAGAATCTCAAAATATTAACAGCATTAACAGATTACTGTTTTCAATATTCTTGACAGTTAGGGATTCTTGGCATTCTCCTTCTTAAAAACGGAAGAAAGAAGTGATGAAAAGAAATTATAGGTCTTGTTCAACAGCACTCACGTTTGTTCTTTAACCAGGAACCGAACAACACCCTTTGAACGAGGGGAAATAACAAAGCCAATTTGTTTCTGGTTGACCAATGAACATTATTTTGATTAGCTGACAATTTTAAAACACAATCAAGTCAAAGGAAACATTTTACTTTACCCAAAACTGTGCATTCAATGTTTACACTTTCTAGAGCATGTCAACATTATCCAGCAGTTACTTTTAAAGTATAAAATATTTCTTAACAGTAAAATTCAAGCATTTAATTTAGAAAATACTTCAACAAAATACTTGGGCTGTTTAAATCAAAATAATTTACAAAGCGTGCATTTCCGAAATATTTCACCTGACCTAAATATGAATACCTGAAAAAAAAAAAGGTCTATCTATGTTCACTCTCACAGTCCCATTCACTATGTTGTCCTTTTCATTTTTTTCAGGACTGAATCTTAAAAGGCTGCAAATCAAACAAACCAGAATAAGGTGTTTTTCTCTTTTTACAAGCTACATTGCTGAATGAAGGGACAACAATTAGACACCTTCAGTTATCATTATTATTTCTCAAAAATAGATTGCAAAGAGCATTGCCTTTTCATTGGATAATGTGGCCATAAAAGGGCAAATTCTGACATTATTTTCTTAAGAGCTTTTCAACATTTTTTGGTTACCTTAGCACCAGGTGCTTTTGTAGTGTGTTATTGCCAAAGATGATTCTCAGCTTCTATCTCAGCAGTCACTTTTATAACTAAAGTGGGTTATTCTGTCTTACAAGCAAAAGGCTTTACCCTAAGAATGTAGAAGCCTGTGATATCTTTACACACATCTTACCAAGCCTTAATTCACTTGACATAGCTAAGCAACATTAAAATTAGTAAACATTATCCATAGAGTACCATGATACAAAACAAAAGTCTTTTTAGGGAAGGCATATATGAATCAGTATTACTGAGTCCAGTTTCAATTGTTCTGTTTCTGAAGTGGCTGGAAAAGCTTAATACTGGTCAAGATATGTGATATCAACCAACTAAATACAGGAGACTAAGACACAAATTGGAAAATAAGATCTTAAAGGTACATAGGATACTATGATAGTTCACATACAAAGCTGGAAAAACTTATCAAACTAGGCTGTGTCTTCTACTGTAACAGAGCAGCACTGGAAATAAACGGTCCTACTGGTCAATGTAGACAAAACTTCAAAATAGTAGCATGGCATGAAAAACTTGAAAATTAACCCTCTCCAGAAAACAGTCTCCTAACAGCAAGAAAAATATCATCAACATCCTTTTGAGCCTCAAGGTCATGGTTGGAAAGAAACCCACATTTCGGAGGTTCAAGCACATGAATATCTAAAGCAATCAAGTTATCATTCAAGTGCTCAAATCCCATTATGTCTAAGTTTGGGGTTACTGGCTAGACTTGTGCAACAGTAATGTACTTGATGAAAAACTCACATTATTATTCTTAGCTCTAAATGCAAAAAAAACAGAATCCATACAGCACTGGGTAGCAGTGTGAGGAAAGACAGGAATCCTAAGTGTGAGATAGAATGCATTTTCATCAAAGACAACAAGGCTTAAATATAAAGGACCATAGCTCACACTGCACCCCAAGTACAAATGCCCATAATTGAATATGAAACATAGAATAGCGTACAAGAAACTCTCCCCCTCTCATCCTTCTCACAGCAGAGGTTAAAGTGTTCTGGACTGAAAGAAGAGGAAATATGTGATAATGCTACCGACTCACTGAAGAATAGAGGGAAACATCTAAACCCATCCAACACTGGAACAACCCAGAAGAGACATCTTAAAACCAACATGGGCTGAAAGACTTTGCATTAGCAGACAAGTTTCATGCATCTACCATGAAACTAGTACGTCCCCTGAAAGGACGCTTCACGGCCCTTATCTTTCCACTCTTCACCATCAATATGTGCAGTGCAGAACCAAAACTCCACCCACTCAGACTCAGGCTCACCAGCTTCCCAGAAGGAAAAACATGACATGATTAATCACAAACATTTAAGGTGAAACAGTCCCAGCTGAAAACTGTTGTCAATACCCAACACACATGCCCCTCAGCATTTCTTCTATGATCCTACACACTTTGTCTCTGGCACTGGGATTCAAGCTGGTATCCATGTCTGCTAGAGCTGCACATGAGGCCACAGGAGGAAGCAATCGCTGTGCCTCCTAAGTGCATTAACCAACACATCCCCTCCATGTGCCTTACGGCTCTGAGAAGCCCTGTGCCCTCCAGGCCTTGCTTCTGACTTTAAATTGTGCAGTTCACAGACTTTAGCATGACTGAGCTTGATGACTGACTTCCCACAGTCCCCATGCCACAAATAGGAATAAAAGAAAATCCAAATACTGGCTCTGAGAGTGGCTGAGGGGCAAGGGAAGAGAGATAGTTGCCTGCCAGTTGGCTCACAGAGGGCTTTGGAAATAAAAGCTACTTGGTATAAACTGATGGTGAGAGATCACCTGTAAATATAACACATTTGCACTCTAAACAAGAAAATACTACAGCCATAACAGTGTTAGTTCCTGCATTAGAGGAATGAGTTGTATGCCTTCACCTACCAGGGAAGAGGAGGTGGGCACACTTCTGATGTGAGTATATGCACAAATGAGCAGCTTTTCAGATGGCCCTCAGCATTGTGCTTCCTTCTTTCTTCAGCTTGAAAATGCAATATACACCCAGTGCAAATTACAAACAAAATGTACCATTAGGAGTCACAGATTTCCAAACGACTTTGGCAAAGAAAACAGTTTTCTAAATTATAGAGATAAGCAGTGATCTGTATTTGCATAAAAACATGAAAATGTCTATTGTGTGATTCAAATACTGGTAGCACTTTAGCATAATTACCCTGCCTGCTTAAAAATTACCCGTGGAGAAATGGATGAGGCCTTAAAATATAGCACAATACAAAATACATCTTGTGAACTGTACAGCTTTTAAAGCGCTCTTGCAACCCAAGAGTTGGCATGATTTAAGGTATATTCTCAATTTCTTCTCTATTATAGACTACACCTTCAACCCCAAATACAGAGATGTCATTAGCCCTCAAACTTTGTGAGGATCATGACCTGGTTGAAGATTTCATACTGTGCATCTGCATTAGCGTTTTCATTCAGATCAGGAGTGCACTTTTGAAACCAATCTCCTGGTCACTTAATGAGCTTTGGTTCATGTTATAGTCTTAAAGCACATGGACCTGAAGACACTCTCCAGGAGTGTCTGCATTGTACTCCAACCTGTAGTGGGTGAACACCAGTCTACTGGACCAGACTATGGGTTTTTTGCCCTAAAATTCCTGAAATACTTGTAGTGTGGACATTGTGTCCTTAGTACCAATGGTTTTACTCTACTTATCCACTCGCATTGGTTTCAGTACTTGCTAACATAGACACAGTGTATAGCTGTGCAAAGGTTAGGTGAGACCCTTAAACCCCAAGGGAAACTAATGATATGTTGGAAAACAGGATTCATCTTCACAGACAAACCTGAAGGCAGCCTTAAGCAAGATCTACCCTTGCGCAGTTTGACTTGGCTCTCAAACCTCCATGACATAATGCTCCAATTTTCCGTGCTTTTTATCCAATGATGGCTGAGTTCTACCAAGAGAATAAATGGCCAGAAGAAGAGGTGTTTTTTTGGAAACCAGGGCTGGATGCACTTGTGCAATTAGAGAGTCAGAGTGGGATGTAACTTATAAGAATATGTATTTCCAGCTTCTTTCCCAATATATGGAAACTGGATCACACATTGCAGTTCTCACGAATTGATTAAAAAAAAAAAAAAAAGGCTTTTACCTGCAGTTCCTCATTTTCATAGTTTTGACTGTAGTCATAATTTTAACATTCTGATCTTCTCTGTACTGCAAGTTGTAGCGCAAAACCCAAAAGCAGGAAGTGAGGGTCTCATTTCTGCATGGCTTTAGGGAATACTATGTGAAATTGGTTTATTCCAGGCTAAGATAATACACAGTTAGAAGAGAGATTAAATGAAAATGGATCCGTTTCTGGCTGTAATCCTAATACAGGCAACTGAAAAGGAATTACTAGGCTGAAGTAAAAAATTACAATTGCAAAGGCACCAGATTTTTTTTTAACTGTATGTACAGACAGCAAATATGTTATTAAACAAATACGTCTACATTCAGCAGCTTCCAGTTCTTCAAATAAAGGGGAGCAAGCTACTTGTTGGTTGAACAGAGACTGCAGTGTTCTGACTTTATATAGAAGCAAAATCATCTACATACATCATTCTGTGAAAAAAACAATACTTGGTAAAAATAAATGACTGTACAGGTACTGGGATGGAAATGCTAAGATGGAAAAGCACTAGTCACAGGCCAGAATTGAATGTTGTGAAAAGGATGCTACAGAGTATAGTTTATAAACACAGGAAGAGATCAACTTCTCTCCTCAGTACAGGTCAGGCAGTGTAGTTAGGCATTAAGAAGCATTGAACCAAATCAGACTAAAATATAAAATTAATGTATTCATATGTGAAAAGGAGAAAAATCTAAATGCTCCCCAGAACATTTCTCTCATTGTTCTACTACTGAGACAGAACACAGGCTCAAACCACTGCCGGTGATGGATACAAGGAGTAATTTTAAAGTCTTTGGAGATTAGGATCCAATTCCATCTTGTCTTTTTCACCCTATAACCCCAGCCACCCTCTATTTTTCACAAGCCTCCTTAGTCTTATTTGCCAGGTATCCATGATTCCTGAAATGTCACTGTACTCTTTAGGCCAGAGTTGGGAAATGTAATACAATAGAAATAAAATTGTGCTTCCCGAGTAGTTCCACAGTCCTTACTCTGCCCTTCCTACAATGGAGGAGGGAGCAAGGGAGGGAAGGTGCAAGGCAGAAAAGAAGGCTCAGGAGAAGTGGGTAGAGGCAATGTTGGGGTAGGGAGGAGGCACTGTAAGAAGGTGTTTAAACTGCTGGTTCTTGTCACACAAGCTGAGATCTGTGGCCAGAAAACCCAGGCCTCTCTTGAACAAGTCCCTCTGCTACCCACTCCACCACCTCAATCTTCTCTCTGGCCAGGACCTGGAATGACACTGGGGGGACCCTAGCCTAGTGCCTGGCCAGGCTTCCCCTTCAGCATCCTCAAATTCCCCTCTCCCTGTTATCAGTTTTTCTGTGTGGGCTGGGAGGCTAAGGCTGCAATCCATTTTTGAAGTTGCAGGTGGCCGACCCGTTCCTGCTTCAGTCTGTGCCACTTGCAATAGGGCAGGATGAGTCCGAAGGAACTTCAGTCAGCTTCAACTCTTGCTCTTCTCTAAGCTCCCCTAGATATAGCACCTGGATTAGAAGTTCTGCTCCTAATTCACTTCTCATTTTGAACAAAGAAAGAGAACTGGTTCACAGGGATGTGGGTTGAAAATATCGTAGCCTGGACAAATGGATTTCAGAGAAAGATTAGATATTTTACCATCTCTCTTTTCTCTGAGATCAAGCACATATTATTTTCTTGCTGCATCTCCCTTAGGATGTTTTCCTTACTTGTTACATGCAAAAGCAATGTATAAGACTAACTGTTTAAAATCAACTATAACTATTAAAATGAAAATTTTCTGAACTTTCCTGATGGAAATGGTCATCTATGGCCTATTTTGCAAGAAACCTTAACTGTTAAGCCTTTCTCACCAGGGTTTACCAAGCAGATGTTATCAAATTGATTGTATTAATTTAAGTAATAATCTCATTTATCTAAGTTTCCATGTCCTTATTTATCTTGTCACAGTGGACTTTGTTACTTTTATCTTGCATTTTTGAAATTACATATTAGCTTAATAAATATTTTAATATTTAATATAATTAATAATAAATTCATTTGCATTGATAATACTGAAATGATTATTTTCTCACAAAATAATGTTGTTCACAGCAGTGGCTACTTCCTTGTAACAAAGTGAGGCTCAGCTGCAACTACCACATGAATGACAGTTCAATCTATTTACAAGGTCTGAGCATTCGCAGACTTTCTAATAACTGCATTTGAGTTAAGGTGAATTAAACTTTCAAGAAATGTTTAAAATGCAGTTTTTACTACATTAAAATTCCCATATTTTATTAGCTACTAGACAGTCAGTGAGAAATTGAACATAAATCAATAATAGGATCCTAAGCACAAAGTGAAAACATAAATTGCTACTTTGGTATATGACAGTTGCATATGTGAGCATTATGCAACTTCAGACATATATTCAAATATTTGGTCTGTCAATCAAGCTACTTTGACAAGCAACAAATTCTCAAAGTGATAATCAACCAATATCCCAGGAAGCAATTGTTTACTTTAGCACTTCATCTAGTGAGCTGAATTTGGTTCAGGCAACAAAAGCCTTTCTTGAATGATGCCAGCACAGTTGGTGGAATATTAAGCATTTACCCTTAAAAAGATTTCTTTATTTGGGAAAGACTTCATCAACAAAGGACAAAAAATGATAACAGCTGTATGAACTGCTCTATCAAATGCTTGTTTAAAGATACTGCTATACAAAATGATACAGTAAATGTTCAGGAAGAAGACACGTGCTTCAGGCAAGAGAACACAGGCCTGTAAGTTCTGGAAAAATGGGTAAAAAGAGATTTAAGATAATACTATGTGAAATTTTAGCCCCTTTTCAATCCTGAAATTCAATTTAAACTAGGCTAAAGTAGCTAATGCACAGGCCAAGTTATGTAATTTAATGTCATTTCATAAATCCTTTTCAGAGGGCTAAATCTCAAGGGTATTGCAGGCAGAAGGATCAACATTCAACAATGAGCAGTTTCTTGATAAAACATAATGAAATAATGTTAATCAATGAGAAAACATTGAAAACTTGCACAGAGTACTGGAAATACTTACAAATAATTTTTAAATAAAAACCATTAAGTAATTCTTTATATAAATTTCTTCATGCTGTTGATGATAGGGCAATGTTTTAACAGAACATAGGCAGGTTTTTATTTTTTAATATATTTAAAAACATATTCTTCTAAAATCTGATCCAAGAGCCAAATATCTTTTCAACTTTCAGTGATACCAAGAATCCAGAGTACATATTTTATGTATTATCAGAATATAAGTAACTTTTGCTCCTGTACCACAGTGCTATTGTACCTACAGGATTGTCTTAAATGCATAGATTATGTTTTTCTCTTAATCTCTGATTCACAGACACGCAGAAACTATTTGCCCCCTTCACAGCTGCAGAACAGCTATTTAGTGTATCTGCTGAGCCTCACAGCATTCCTGCACACATCTCTGGTATCTGCATATGTGTAAAGGTACAGAGGATTTAATTAAAGGTGACTTCTTCAATGCCTCTCTCCAACTCAGGCTTTTAGCTCTCTATCTTGGAATATATGTGAATCAATCATTTCAATCAAAATCAAATGCTGTAACATAAGCATGTAAATTGGATCTTCAGGAGGGCAATGGCATGAAAGAGACTCCTTAGGGGGAAAAAACACCAAATTATATCACTGTATATCCAGTCATTTTAATGAATTTACAGCTGAGATGCAGGAGATAACAAGAGATGAAGGAGAATACAGAAAGTAGAACAATATTGCAGTACTGTACTATTGAGGAAAAATATTTAATATGTCACATAAAAAAGAACAATAAAGAGAAGCTTATGACAAGAACCTTTGATGTTTGACCTTGTTATGTGTTTGTCTAGGGAAAAGTATCTGTTGATGAGGATTAAAACTTCCTACCCTTTAATTGACTGAGATGGTTTATGAGGTACAGTGGACAAGTTATAACTATGAGAAAAAAATGGCAGATTGACTTAAGGTAAAAAATAGATGGGGTACCAGAGGAACAGTTGTTCTGGTCCTAAAGCCTTATGAGGAGTAAGAGTAAGGATCATAATCTAAAGTGATTACATGGACAGGTAAAAGAAACATTACTGGAAGGTGTGAGGCACTGACCCATGCCTCAGTCATGCAGGAAGCAGGTCTGTATCTCTTGACATCCTCGTAAATATAACATAACATAGCAAACAAAATACACATTTTTTTCTATTTGCTTTAGTTGGCCAAAGCATTTTCCAAGCCACAGACCAGCCTCAGATGACAGATACTGCATGTGAACAAGCAGAATAGCACATCTGTGTGTCTGCTCGTCTAACCTGAAACATTGCATTGTTTGGTGGTAAAGTTGATTTCCGAGGCTTCCTGCAGCTTCGTGGGGACTGGACCTTCTGAAGGAGGTTCAGGAGTGCCAGAGATGATGAAGTGAAAGGCAGCTGGAAAGGCATGAGCATAAGGGCACACTGGAGCAGCAGGGAGGCTCACATACCACTGATGGCATGAATTCATGGGACAGAAGAATTTTGGGGGAACTAAGTGCAAACAAAGTCAGGACAGAAGAATATGGTAGGTTAGTGAAGGATTAGGAAGGAATGTACAATATATGGCAACACAGCAAGGAAAGAAGAGGAACTCATGGGAACTCATGGTGAGTCTGAGATAACGAGTAAGGCAGAAGAGCATACGGAAGTGAATTCATAGGCAAACCAGAAGACTGATTTAGGACTGCTGCCAAGGGAACCTATAGTAATTTGTACCGTAGTCTCCTGCAACTTAGGAAAGATTAGTTAGTAATTATGTCAGTAATTAATTAGTTCTTTCTCACTAACCTGCCCTCCACTGCCTCTGCTATATTCAGCCATGCTGAGGAGTGTGCTGCCATACAAACTGGCTTGGACATACAGCGTGACATAAAATCTCCAGCCGGTACTAGCGCATTCTAAAGCCATTTTTGTGGGGATATGGTGAATATCTGTATCTGTTTAATGCTAGATAAAGCACCAATCCTTCTATGATGTGAGTGCACTTTGCAGTTCGCCTGAGCTGCATTAATAATTACTCTTCAATTGTGGTTAGTCAACCATCTGTCTAACAATTTCAAAAGCATTAACCACACCACTTTTTTTCTGATGTGGAGTAATGTCAAATGCTTTGCTGAAGTCAAGAGAGATGTCCCCTTTATTCCTCTTTTCTATGAAGCTTATTATCTCATCAAAGGCAGAAACCAAGTTAGCTTGACATGATTTATTTTTATGAATCCGTACTGCCTTTCTGCATTAATCTCTTCTAAAAACTTGCAGACTGTCCACCTCATTGTTTGTTCTAGTACTTTAACTAATTATTTTGGTCTGTGCCTTACAAGATTTAATTTTTTATTCCTCTTTCCTAAAGATAAATAATTTTAATTGAAGTTCTGTTCTACTTTATCTCTAGATAACCAGTTAAACTTCAAATTGAGTGCTGGCCATTTCTCCTAGTATCCAGGTAAAACAGATGGATGGAGGCCAGGGTTGAGGGGTCCCAGTCCATGCCTCAACTATATCATCATAACAAAAACCTCTGACATTAGTTCGTCCACCACTGCTACAGATAGGTCTGTTCTTTGCTGATTCCTGTACCACTCTTATAGGGAGAGTATACTGCCATCTGACCAATGATTTCTGACTGCTGAAGGACATATTTTTCTCAGTGCTCTCATCCTGACACCATTTAACATTGTTGAGTGAAATTCACTATAAAAAGAGAAATATAACCCAGACAAGGGTGGCAAACAAAGTTCTGTTCACCCTGGACAAAGCCTGAAAGCTGCAGGGCAACTGTAGCCACACCTCAGCATTTCTTTCACTGAGAGCAGTACTGCCCTGCTCCAGTTTTCATGCAGTAAGTGGCTATCCCATAGGAGCTCAGGTCTTCACTTCCTGTGTCTTGGGTAAAGATACAATTTTACAATGAACTTTAGGATTTAGCTTTAGCTGCCAGTAATTCTTGACCCTCCTCTTGGACTTCAGGGACTGAAGCCAGGCAGCTGTGGATATTGAAGAGACAGTAAAACCTGATTTGAATACAGGATAAAATTAGCCAAGAAAGTCCAAAGATAAGATACAACTACATCATCAGAATCTAATGGGAACCCACATTATCCGTCATCTCTGTCATATTATTTGTCAACATGGACAAGAGCATGGAAGGTATTTCTGGCAAGATTTATTTTTACTTGAATGACAGCTAATTTGTCATATGAACTGATCTCTAGAGCTATATGATGTCCAGTGTATAAAAGAAAAGTCAGTGACTCATTTTAGTCAGCTGAAAGGGATGGCACTTTTAGTGAGGCCAGTATATTAATACCAATATTTTTATTATTCAAGGCACATAAGGCAGAAGAAAAACACATCTAAGCTGACATTTCAGCATTACAGACACACGAATGAGGAATTTTCGCTGTCTGAGAGACAGGCCATAATAATGGCAGGATGTTACATATTATAGTATATTCTCAGTGGTGGTAGACTCAAGCCTTCAAAAATAAGTCTAAGCTAAAGCCAGATAAAATTCTGCCATCATTTTTTGGCTGGTTTAATTGTGGGACTCACCATATCATTCTCTAGTCCTCAGCATTAAAGAAAGCAAATGAGATCACATGTACGAAAACATTCATAATTAATTTTCTTCATTTTTTTACCATTATGGTACTGTATTTAATAAATAAAGTAGCACCAATTACTAGTACAATTAGAGCAATACCTGTATAACATTTATTAACCAAACATTTTCATTCTGTCCATCTCATATGACAATGTTAGATATGGCAAATATGGGTGGCAACTTCCAGATTGTCATTCAGAGAATTGTGATGCTTTTCCTTATGACCTGGTCAAAACTTTGACCTAAACCACATCCGATCCTGATTTCCAAAAAGCTGGGCTTTACAATATGCAGTGTCAAAGCATACATCTAATAAATGATATTCACATGTTAGAGAAACATAGTAATCATCAATACAGTGTAACTGATACAGTAACTTTTCAAGAAGTGAGGATTTGCAAAAAGCCTAGTTCTCTGTGTTTGTGTGAGCGATATCTACAAATACATAAAAAGGGTCACGTCAGGTTTCACCTTCGCTTCTTACAACCAGGTATTCAGGTAGCACTATGCAGTCAGCAGAGCCATGTGAAGCCAGCAAGGGCTTTTGTGTTGGACCCCCAGCCCAGCAGTCAGCTCCCTCCTGCAGGATGGTGTCCAACATCTCCTGCACATGGTCGGTACCTCTCTTGTGCCCACGAAGCTGGTGGTCAGTGCTGGAGCAGCACAGTCTCAGGGCTTAAGCAGAGGCTCACTTTATTTCACCCCCCACAGCTCCTCTCGCACTGCTACCTGTAGGGACGTCTAATGTCCTTGAAAAGGGGAGGTTACATTTAGAATCATGTCCTCTTATGGTTTTATATGTTCACCATATTACGTTTATTGTAGCATTACAATCATGTAAACACAGCATTCAAGCATGCCAGCAATGAAAGCTGATTCTGTTTTCCTGCAGCACATGTTCTTATTTCAGAGATTTTAAACATTTCTTGGTGCCTACACATCCCACCAAGGTAGAACATCTGACATCATTGTCCGCCAAGGGGGTCACTACCTTATCTGAATTTGTCGTGAGCCAAAAAAAGCCCATGAAACCACTGTAGTGCGACTCCAAACTCAAACTAATAAACTGAGATAAACGTTCCTGGCAGTAATTATTAGATTAATCCTGGCAATTGCACAACTTCAGGTCAACTCAAAGAGAGCTTGCATTTGCCCAGAGTACATTTTATAAATGTTCTATAAAGAGGTACAATAATTAACGGCTACTTTCCTGGGAAAAACAAGTGCCTTTTCCCTCACTACTCCTTGATGAAAATTGTGTGATGTTTCATTTTTCTAAACTAGCCCTATTTAACAAAAAAGCAATTTGATAAATGTTGTCTCTCCCTGTAGAATTTAGCTCACAGCTTATTTAAATGTATATTACGCTGTCAATTTTGGTGCCACAACTTGGTTTGTTTCCTAATCCACTAAGTATTTCACTTCAAAAATATTCAAGCGGCATTTGTGTTACCTCATACACCAAGTCTCAGATACTTAGAAGAGATCAAAGGGAAAGCTACAGCTCTAAACCTAAAGCAAATTTTCAGGGTAATCTTGTTGCTCTGAAATGGATTTTTTTAAACTTATATCTTGTTGATCTGAAGAGCCATCAGAAACCTCAAACTGCTGCAAAGTTAGGTAAAGCTTTAGAAAATAAATTCTCTGGTTCCTATATGCAGCTCAAAACATAGAAATTTAAGGTACAGCTCTTCTTTCAAGCAATATATCTTCCAAATCTTCTGCACAGTTGGTAGACGATGTCTCACACTCAACTAAAAGCTTCAGTATAGACTACATGAATATTTCGTGAGGAGAATCAAAAGCTCAACAAGAAAACCAAGTTATTCAGTATGTAAAATTAACATTCATTTATAGATTTGGATTTACAGTCCCAAAAATATGCATTACAGTTGAACAGGACATGTGATTTCTGTGAATAAAATAGGCAGTTATTCATATAATTTACAATCTGTAATTAGGAACGATGAACAATTACAGGTCTGGAGCAGAAAAGGTGCCCTTAGAAAATACAAATCTCCTATCATGCTTTTTTCCCCCCCAATTTGAAACATTTGCAAACAGAGAACCATAACATGATTATAGGCTTCAGATACAAAATTAAATTTCTAGGTGAACCAGGGAAAAAAAGCTGGAATTTCCTGCAGCATTTATAAAGTGACTGGATAATATCACACTGGCTGCCAAGATATTGTTATGCAAGAATATCAGTCACATTTTTATATGGGTGGCAACACGCACACTTTCTCACATCTGGACTTTAGAGGAAACACGTATCTTAGAAAGATATATAAAAGCTCTTTCATCCAGCCATCTAAATCAGCAAGGTCCTAATGAAATTTTGGGTACATCATCTTTTTTTTTTTTTCTTTTTAACAAAACTTTTACAGCTTATCTGTTTTCATGGTCTTCTAGCAGCAAAACATTATGGTGAAAAAGAAAATACTTGCCTGTGACAGAGCTGTATCTTATTTGCATCAAGTATCCTTCAGAAGCATTTTGCCTGATAAAAACTCAGTAGTTTAGTTTTCCCTTTGTTATGTATGGATTTTGTACTTCTATTGAGATTTTTTCCCCTTGTGCATGATTGTGAGCAACAGCAATGTCGCTTAGAGAAGGATGTCAACTATGTGTAAGACAACACAATTTTTTTTCCCAGTGTCAGCCTGTACAAAGAAACATCACATAACCCAAAACTGTCCAGCCTCTGTTTTCACTTGCCTGAGAGGTTCATGTGTGCTTGCTCACTTTCACATTGGTGCAGCAATGGTATTGACTAGACTTGGTCTACTTTTCCTCTTTTGAGCTACCTCTTGGCCCACCTCTGCTTTCAGAAATATGCAGGGTTCTGTTGGAGATGACAGCAATGCAATGCTATAAAGATACACAGCTGGCTCTACAGATGCTAGCTGACCTAGCAGAGGCAGAATGGCCACCTGACTGCTGTGCTCAGCAAAGCCTCACCAGCCGCACGGAGCAGTGAGCTCATTCTAGCACTCAGCCTCGCTCATTGACAGCTGCTTCCCACACCTCACAGGGCATGATATTGTGCCATGGACATATACCATGGGCCCTTAACACCAGCCAAATCATCTGAGGAAAAAACTGACAATCATTTATTCATATGATGTCACATCAAAGTTCTTGAGAATCTGAATAATGCTACATGGAAGGAAGGAAGGAGATGCTTGTTTTTCTGGCTCTACTTCAAGTATTCACTGTAAAATTAAGTGCATTGAGTTGATTTCTTGGCAGACAATTCACAGAGACACCTTTCTGTATGAGACAGGTCTGTATCTGTCCAAGGCAGACCGTCCCTGGTATTTCCTTCTGACTGCCTGGCTGACAATTAAAACTTGCAAGGCTGGAGCTGACTTCTTAGTGTTCCTTCCCATCCTCATGTAACTCTTTACTCCATTATTGTGGAAAAAAGTAAGGCCTCTATGCAGCTCCATAACCTCCTCTGTCTCTACCAGAATAAACACCTGCTACTTGGTCATCTGTCACTCGGTATGGAGAGGCCAACTGCCACCGTGCAGCAGCTGGACAACCTGCCACATGTTGCATGAGGCTGATGGACTCATGCGCTTCTTCAAAGCAGCACAGCAACCACTCTCCTTTGACAGGATGCCACCAAATGCTGACAGTGACCCAGCCATTTTCACACCAAGGCTGCTGTTTCTCATGCTGCTCAGCATCATCTTTTGCCTCCGGTTTCGCTCAGGGTTTGTGCTGTGCTTCATGGTGTGGAGTTCTGATCTATTAACAGTGTTCCAACTAAGTAAAATATGTTGCAGAAAATTTGATCCAGCTGATCAAAAGTGGTTTAGAAACTCATACCAACATCCTACAACACTTGATATGTTGCATTTTTCATGAGAAATCTCGAAATATTTAGATGATCTTGCAGGATACTGAATATATGCCCAGAGGTCCTGAGAACCATAGTTCCCAGCACCTCCAGGACATCCTAATAATGCCTAATAATGCCCAGCTCTTTTGCAGAATTAGACTCTTTGTAAGAGATTTACTGGCTTCTAACCAGTTGGTCTGGCTGCTTAATATACAAGGAACTCTTGGGATTAAAAAATTTGTAATGAAAACACATTGATGATTCAATAGGGAAAGACAGGTGAATTTGACATTTGTGTCCAATGAAAAGATCTGGCAGCAGCATACCTAAAGGAAAAGGGAGAACCTTAATGAACTACAAAGAGAGTGGATGACACATTGCCTGACACACTATACGCTAGCCTGGCTTTCCACATGCAAATTAAAAACAGCAGATTAAATATAGGACTGAAATTTACTGGAATTTCGATATCTAAGTGCAAGGTACATGATAAATGAGAAAATATATATATGTGATGCAAAGAGGGAAGCCTTGAGTGCCTTGTGGCTGACTAACAAAAACTGGGATTCAGGAAAAAGACATCTAGAGATGTGAGGTCAAATAAGACAGGGGAAACAGTGGAAAAAATTCTCTGTTTTCAAGAGTAGAGACTTGAAAAAGCCTATTCTGATGACAGAAAGAAGTTAAAGACTTCATGAAGAAAATGAAAAAAAAGCAGGTACAGGGGACAGTGACAATGTAAAGGCAACCATGCAAGACACAGATCAAAGAGGATCCAATTGATTCAGATTTAAATCTGAAATATGATGTTGACTCAGAGACAGCTATTAAGGCAGGGAAGATAAAGTCACAATGCTGGGAATTAATATACCCTTCCAAGAAAGTTGTTGATAAAAAGCATCCAGAACACCTTACAGAGCTAGCAGGATTAATTTATGAAGAAATGCTGGACTTGCTAAGCTCACAAAAGCTAAGCGACAGCAACAGTGGGAGGTTGAGGGTGAGACATCTCTACATATTTAAGAGAATGCAAATGCCACAGGGTAAATCCTTTGCAACCCAACATGAAGCTTGAACTGATGAAAGTGTGAAGAGAAACTTTTATCAATGGGAAATATTTTTTGACTGACCCAACATTTTCATGGGAGAAAACAAAATAATTTTCACTTCATCTAATGTTTTATTTTTCTTGAAAACCCTACTACAATTATAGAAGAACATGAAATTCCTGCAGATTATGTGTTATATGCAAATTTTACAAGCTAACATGCCTCAAGCAGGCCACATGGGTGACCATTTCTCTACAGCATTACTTAGTCCTGCTCTCATGGCACATTTCAGAGGACAAGGCTAGCTTTTAGTGCACTGAATCTTTAGAGGTGAAGCATTTTTAGAAGCTTTGCTACTGGGAGAGTGAAAAGAAAAACTGTTGGAAATACAAGACTGTACAATAAATCACTTCCTGAAAGCAGGCCAGGAAGCAGATGGGAACAAATATGTATAGTTTAAATAAAATAAACCAGCTAGGAAGATGTGTTTTGACATTTCCCTACTCCTTCCTTTGTTTTCCTTGTTCAATCTCCTCTTCTGCACCTTTTATCTGCTTCTATTTCCCAGTTTTTCTCATCTCATTTTATGTTCCTCATTTCCTCTCTTCTCTTCCCTATTTTATCGTCTTGTTCTCCATGTCTCTTTAGTACCACTTCTCTATTCCTACCCACCTAACTCATTAGCCATCTTCCTATAGGCCCTATGCTCTGTCACTTAATTTCTCCTCATGGAGAAATGCTTTATATGAGCAAGACATTATGAAGTTGTTCTGTTTGTTTGTTTGTTTGTTTAATCAGTACATTTCAAAGGACTGTACCAAGGTGGTCACTAAGTATTTACAATTTGCAAACTGGCAAACAGAAGCACAAGGAGACTAGGCTTGCATAAAGCTGTTGGTAGCAAGTAAAACTCGTGTCTTCTGAGTAAATTTACATGGTTTTAAGTACTAACCAATGTACTGTAATGAAATGTACTTAATTTACCTTCTCTGTTTCAAATTCCTCCATCTCATCAGTTGCTTTCCTTTTACTCTCCATATTTTCTTTCTCCTCAAAGATTTTTCCTTTTCAGCCACCAGAAACAATCTTTTGCACATGTACATACATAGAAATATATATAAATACATATAAATGTGATATTGCTATATTCCCACAAGTAGCTTAACAACCAGAGAACTGTGGTAAGAAGGAGATACGCAGTAAGGCATCAGTCGCATGGAATAATGATGGCTGGGACACCTTGGAAATCACCAGATGTAAATATCTGGGGTCTTGAACTAGTTTTGTTCATTATTTTGTACAGTGTTCAGCACTAACTCAGGACTTGAGCATTTAGCAATACCATGACACAAATAACAAATAACTGTTCTATGTGTGGGCTTCTTTTTATGAATCCATTTGGTCCTGAGATATGTTTTTTTCCTAGTTGTCATTTGACCAATTATTTTAATCCTACGTGCCACAGTATCAGCTTCTTAACTGAAATTTAAGATGTACTACATCTAATGCCTTCTCTTTAATTTCTCATTAGTAGTTACACTGAAAAAAAAGCTGCAAGACTTGTTTAATTTGACCTAATTTTCATGGTTTTTTTTCTTTCTATTATTAGAAATTGCCTGAAATACTAGGTCTCTGCTTTCTATCACAATATACATTTTCTTCGTACACCTTCTGAATTTGAGTTGTTCTCATAAAGAAATTACATCACTTAGTGCCTTGTTGCACATGTCAGTCACAGTCCATCCAGTGTCACATATCTTCAAGGTTTTGATAAGGGAAGTCTGTTAAATATTAATTATTATCCGTTCAAATGGGAATAACTTAAGACATTAACATGACCATGTTGTAACTGAGACTAGATTTGTCAAACTTTGATCCAAGTGATTGAAATCTGCAAGTTTAAATCCCCCTCAAAAGCAGCCAGGTGTTTGAGCCTGGACTTGGAAAAGATAAGTCCCTGATATCTGGGGAACTTGTACAGAAGGAAAGCACATGCAAGCAAGAACAGATGGTCCACTCCTTCACTCCTAGAGTCCTTTTTAAGATCACCCAGAAGAATAAAACAAAGCAGAAAAAAAGCTGTGACAAGGGGCAACAGTTTTGAACTGAAAGAAGATTGATTTAGATTAGACATAAGAAATAAATTCTTTATGATGAGGGTGGTGAGACACTTCAACAGGTTGTCCAGAGAAGTTGTAGATGCCCCATACCTGGAACTGTTCAAAGTCAGATTGGATAGGGCTTTGAGTAACATGGTGTAGTGGAAGATGTCCCTGCCCATGGCAGGGGGGTTGGACCAGATGATCTTTAAAGCTCCAATCATTTCCTAGAAGCTGCACTCCAGGGCATTTTGAGTCTGCAGAGGAAAAACTATCTACAAACATACCTTTAAGTATATTTATGTGCTTTGCACATACCTTTAAGTATATTTATGTGCTCTGCTAAGTAACTATGAAATGAAACACCTATTAAAGGTAAACATGGGCCTACATGGTTTTCTTAACTAGATCCTGAGTATGGTTCATTGCATATATTTGCTTATACATACCCTTTTAATGGGGAACTTTTTCATTCCTCTTGCATATGCAAGTTTGAAGGGTTGATTATATTATAAATTACCATGTACACCACCACTTATTTTCTTTTTCATACTTCATGAATAGCTTATGTCTTCCTGTGCTGGAAAATTTAACCTCACATGCTAAGAATTTCTCGCTATAACAGGGATAAATGGCATTTTAAAATACCTTGGTTAATCAAGTCAACCTATTCTAAGATGATGTATGGCTTAAGGTCATTCTTCTTCTTCAAACAGATATATTTAATTCAGGAAGGAAAAAGTTTATTTAGCAATCATTTTCATTTCATTAGCTCTGCCTCAAAATCTTATAGTCATTAGGGTACATAATGCCTTGTTTTTCAAGGTTTGGGCCATTTAGTCATTTCCTGTGGACTACAGCTGCCTGCCTGCCAAACCACTGTGTTAAAACATCTAAGATTTCACAGCAAAAGCCTAATATATCAGACAAAGCCCACCTAGAAACAAATATGTTATTGCTGACTTTTTAAAGATAATTTCTAATCATGGTTTCATTTTAAAATGCAAATGTTTATGGCTTCACAGGGGATCTCCTATGCATCGGAGCAATCTTGTCACATAAGAAATCCCATTGCAAACTGACATGGTAACTTGATTTTGTTGTGGCTGGTTGACTTCTGCTGTCACTATTATGATCAGCAATTTCTTACCCTCTAAAAAGAGTTTTCCACTATCATTTCAGACAGATCCTAGACCATGAGAACTGTAGTATGAATGGAAGTACTCTACTGTCAAATGCATTGTTATGAAGCCTTATATTGCAAAAGGACCTGCATGTGCTCAGAATTTCAAGGCACAATAAAAAGCCAAGTTATAAACAGATACTGTTGATAAAAACCCAGAGTTATCTGAAAGCTACATGCAATAATTCAGCTTAAGAACTACTACATTGAACAACAAAAGCTCTGGAAAAAAGTTTTTATATTGACTGGAGTTTTTTCCATTTCTATTCTATAATTGCACAGACAATTAGAAATGAAAGGATTTTAATAACAAATTAGCATAATGTTTAACATTTGTTTTAGTTTCTCAGGGATAAATAATTGAAAGCCTATTATTTTAAATACATTCCATATTACCTGCTGTTGGACACAATACCCAGGAATCAATAACACCAGTTTCTTGACAGTGTAAGTTGTAATGAAAAATGGTTTATTACAATGCAGGCAGTGAATCCTCAAGTATTTATTTCCCTTCCAGGAAAATGCAAATAGACATTAAAATAAAAACCAGTTTGATCTTTTCTCCTGGGTATTATTCTGCACCAATGAATCATAGTGGAGCATACCAAATGCTTTAGAGCACAGTTAAATCCCACAGTCAGAAAATGCCTAAACTAGTTGAATATAGTCTTAATTCTGTTCTGATGTATGGAAGCATTATAATAACAATCACTTTGTGACCATTGCATAGAAGCATAGAATCATTAAGGTTGGAAAAGACCTCTAGGATCATCAAGTCCAACTGTCAACCCAACACCACCATGCCTCCTAATCCATGTCCTGAAGTGCCACGTCTACACATTTTTTGAACACCTCCAGGGATGGTGACTCCACCACCTCTCTGGGCAGCCTGTTCCAGTAGCTGGCCACTCTTTCAGTAAAGAAATTTTTCCTAATATCCAACCTAAACCTCCCCTGGCGCAGCTTGAGGCCATTTCCTCTTGTCCTATCACTAGGGACTTGGGAGAAGAGACCAACACCCACCTCACTACAACTTCCTTTCAGGTAGTTGTAGAGAGCGATAAGGTCTCCCGTCAGCCTCCTCTTCAGGCTAAACAATCCCAGTTCCCTCAACCTCTCCTCATAGGACTTGTTCTCTAGACCCTTCACCAGCTTTGTTGCCCTTCTCTGGACATGCTCTAGCACCTCAGTGTCCTTCTTGTAGTGAGGGGCCCAAAACTGAACAAAGTATTCGAGGTGCAGCCTCACCAGTGCCCAGTACAGGGGCACGATCGCTTCCCTACTCCTGCTGGCCACACTATTCCTGATACAAGCCAGGATGCCATTGGCCTTCTCGGCCACCTGGGCACACTGCTGGCTCATATTCAGCCGGCTGTCAAGCAACACCCCCAGGTCCTTCTTCGCCAGGCAGCTTTCCAGCCACTCTTCCCCAAGCCTGTAGCATTGCATGGGGTTGTTGTGACCCAAGTGCAGGACCCAACACTTGGCCTTGTTAAACCTCATACAATTAACCTTGGCCCATCGATCCAACCTGTCCAGATCCCTCTGTAAAGCCTTCCTACCCTCAAGCAGATCAACATTCCTGCTCAATTTGATGTCATCTGCAAACTTACTGAGGACGCACTCGATCCCCTCATCCAGATCATTGATAAAGATATTAAACAAGACTGGTCCCAACACTGAGCCCTGGGGAACACCACTCATGACTGGCCGCCAACTGGATTTAGCTGTGTTCACCACAAGTCTCTGGGCTCGGCCATCCAGCCAGGTTTTTACCCAGCAAAGAGTACACATGTCTAAGCTATGAGCAGCCAGCTTCTCTAGGAGGATGCTGTGGGAAACTGTGTCAAAGGCTTTACTAAAGTCCAGGTAGACAACACCCACAGCCTTTCCCTCATCCACTAAGTGGGTCACCTGGTCATGGAAGGAGATCAGGTTAGTCAGGCAGGACCTGCCTTTCATGAAGCCATGCTGGCTGGGCCTGATCCCCTGGTTGTCCTGCACTTGCCCGGTGAGCTCACTCAAGATGAACCGCTCCAGAATCTTCCCTGGTACTCAGGTTAGGCTGACAGGCCTGTAGTTCCCTGGATCCTCCTTCCGGCCCTTCCTATAGATGGGCAACACGTTGGCAAGCCTCCAGTCATCTGGGACATCTCCTGTTAACCAGGACTGCTAATAAATGATGGAGGGTGGCTTGGCAAGCTCCTCCGCCAGCTCCATCAGTACTCTTGGGTGGATCCCATCCAGGCCCATAGACTTGTGAGTGTCCAGTGGGCTCAGCAGGTCATAAACTGCTTCCTCCTGGATTATGGGCAGTTTATTCCACTCCCCATCCTTGACTTCCAGTTCAGGGGGCTGAATACCCCAGGGATAACTGGCCTGACAGTTAAAGACTGAGACAAAGAAAGCATTTAGTACCTCAGCCTTCTCCTCATCCTTGGTGGCAATGTTCCCCTCCACATCCAATAGAGGATGGAGATTCTCTTTGGTTCTCTCTTTGTTGTTCATGCATTTGTAAAAACATTTCTTGTTATCCCTTACAACAGTGGCCAGTTTGAGTTCTAGCTGGGCTTTTGCTTGTCTAATTTTCTCTCTGCAAGACCTAATGAGGTCTCTGTACTCTTCTTGAGATGCCTGCCCCTTCCTCCAAAAGTGGTAGTCTCTCCTTTTTTTTTCTGAGTGCCAGCAAAAGCTCCCGGTTCAGCCAGGCCGGTTGTTTTCCCTGCCAGTTCATCTCGCGGCACATGGAGACAGCCTGCTCCTGCGCCTTCAAGACTTCCTTCTTGAAGAATGCCCAGCCTTCCTGGATTCCTTTGCCCTTCAGGACTTCCTCCCAAGGCACTCTCCCAACCAGTGTCCTGAACAGACCAAAGTCTGCCTTCCAGAAGTCCATGATAGTGGTTCTGCTGATCCCCCTTCTTACTTCGCCAGGAATTCAGAACTCAATCATATCATGGTCGCTAAGCCCAGGATAGCCTCCGACCACCACGTCTCCCACCAGACCTTCTCTGTGAACAGCCGGTCAAGCGAGGTACCTCCCCTGGTGGGCTTACTTACCAGCTGTGTCAGGAAGTTATCTTCCACACACTCCAGGAACGTTCTAGACTGTTTCTTCTCTGCTGTGTTGTATTTCCAGCAGACGTCTGGTAGATTGAAGTCCCCCACCAGAGCAAGGGCAACTGATTGTGATACTTCCGCCAGCTGCTTGTAAATCCTTCATCTACGTCTTCATCCTGGTTGGGTGGTCTATAACAGACTCCCAGCAGGATATCTGCCTTGTTGGCCTTCCCCCTCATCCTTACCCATAAGCACTCAACCTTATCATCACAATTGCTAAGCTCTATGCAATCGAAACACTCCCTAACATATAGAGCTACCCCACCACCTCTCCTTCCTTGCCTATCCCTTCTGAAGAGCTTATAGCCATCCATTGCAGCACTCCAGTCGCAAGAGTCATCCCACCATGTCTCCGTGATGGCAACTAAGTCGTAGCTATCCTGCTGTACAATGGCTTCCAGCTCCTCCTATTTGTTGCCCATGCTGTGTGCATTGGTGTAGATGCACTTGAGCTGTGCTATCGATTTCACCCCGAACCTTGGCACACCACCCCTAGCCTCCTCTCTAGCGGGCCTGGCTATATCCCCTTCCCCCTTCGAACCCAGTTTAAAACTCTCTCAGTGAGCCCCGCCAACTCATGTGCAAGAATCCTTTTCCCCCTTTGAGACAGGTGAACTCCGTCTGTCGCCAGCAGGCCTGGTGCCATGTAAACCTCCCCATGATCGAAAAAAAACAAAATTCCTCTGATGGCACCAGCCATCATGTTTGTAATGTTGTTGGCCCTCCATATTAATTTTAATGTAAATGGTGCTTTGAGATATAACACATCATACATTTTAGGCCGCACAAACTTGAGTGATATTCAGAGCCTTCAGAGCTGGGCAGTGTGAGTTCCCTCACTTGAGGTTATAAGACAAGGTTCTGTGAGAAATCCTGTGTAAGGGCAGAAAAGCATTCCTCATCCTATATAGAATCTAGACAATTCCATGGTCATATAGACACAAGCCAGCCCAGTAAAGCACTTGCTCCAGCCATTTGTGGTTTGAGATTTACAGAGGGATGCCTGGAAGGCACAAGGCCTGCAACACCCCTGCAAGGAGTATGGCATCAACTCCTCTCCTAGGGTTCTCCTACCTTACACACCCTTCTCTTTTGTGCTGGCACAAGCATTTGTGAAGCTGTGCTGTTGGACCTGGCCAAAGAAAAAAAAAAAAAAAAAAAAAAGTTAGTTTTAACCTGAATCAACTCCCCGATCCCTTGGACACAAACATCAGCATCCTCACAAAGGGACGGGCACGTGAGTTGGACGAAGGACAGGGCAGGCGGATTCTCCAGGAGGCAATGTCCAGGTTATGATGCCCTGATGAGTTCCCAGAACTACTTATAGTGCAGCCATAAGAGATTCAACAGCATCCCATTACTGCAGTATCATCTCCGCATAAGGGTCTACGTATTAGAAGGAAACAGGTAAACTTGACTTATGCCTCCACCAAAACACACTAGGACACTGTAGGTAGCCAGTAGAAGTGTTACCAATGAAATCAGATCACAAGCTCCCTTGCTATTTGGAGTCATTTTTAAGCTGTTGAACTTGTGAGTCATTGTTTCTATAAAAAATCCCTTGTAGTAAGACTCAAAAATTTCATCTTGCCACCCAAGCCACGACTTCAGAGGAATTTGAAATTTAAAGAAACTTTGTCACTTAACATCTGTTCTATATACATATATGTACCTTTAGCAGATTGTTATTCATTACTGTGGGACCATTAGCATTACTCCCCACTCCTTCATTCAATGGTAGTGCTCTGCTCTACAGAATGCTTTCACTCTAAATGGATTTAGTCCTACCGTAAGCCTATACCCTTAAGATTTGACTTTTGTTAGGCAAAGGACTGCTGAAGTTCAAAGAAACCTGTCTAAATGAACTGTCATCAACAACCATGACTGCAGGTGCTGGTTAGGAAACTGGGCTTCCACTCTTCTCAGTCTGCTTCAAATGGCTATCTTCTCCAGCTATGATAGACCTTTCTGCAATCCCAGTTCTCTACAGCTTCCAACCATGCAAGCCAGACACAACTTTGAGTGGACACTGATTTTTTCTGTTGCCCATCCATTTCTTTGTTGCACAGATATTGATACTTACTCAAAACACTGTCCAGTCTTCACGATTTGCAAGCCAAATATGCAAACCCTTTTCCCCTTTCTGGTTTCATACTTGACAGTCTACTCATACCTTTAAGGTAACCTAAGGCTGAGCATGTTTTCTAAGAGGCTACAATGGTTGTCTTCATTAAATCAGTGGAAAGAAATAAAAAAAATTAATTAGTCAAAGTGCCAGAATTTCTTATTAAATCCTCTGCCCTGTTGACATAAAATGAGCACTACTACAAGAGGTTAACTTAAAAATCTAACAAGAATTTTTTGACCTCTAAAAGACCAATGTAACGTATGTGGCATTAATGCATTAGATGTGACAGAGACCATAAACAGAGGGTGGAGACTGAATTACAATCGAGTTACAAAGCAATGAATGGAAGGTCAAATTTTGCTCTCACTAAGACTACAGCAGCATCTTTCACTGGAGTCACATTGCAAAAGTATGGACTGAAACAGAATGGTTTAAGATGTGTCCAGAAAAAGAAAAAAGTTTTTACATTTCTATAGAACTGGAGGTTACTCCTTTCTTTCATTTTAAATGCAGAAGGAATTCTTAGGTAATCTAGCTTGACATTCTGATTAATAAAGGCCACTGAATGATTCTCTGGCTGCTATCTTCCATACCATAAGTCACAGAATCCAGCCCTGAAATTGTTTCTAAATATACCCAAGGGACAGAGTCTAAAATTAGCCCAATCATCCACCCAGCAAGACATTCCCCGCCATGAATCAGAGTGATAAATTTCAGTCTTTCCAAAACTATATGGACTCAAAAACCAATTAAAGAAGAATATAAATAAAGTATGACCAAAGGCTACACATCATTGTGGCAGCTGGCATGCTGGTTTTCATGGTTGCTGGAGACCTTCATGTTAACTGCCATCTTTGGTTACTACAGAACATCTACCCTCTGATGTTTTCTCTTCACCAGAGAAAAAAGCAGGAGATCCCTGAACATTTTGCCTCCAACAGAGGCAGGGAACAATTCTGTGACCAGAAGATCAAAGCTGGTTGCTCTTGGAAGAAAGGAAGAAACTGTCTGTAAAAAGGGAGAAGAAAAAAAAAAAAAAATCAGGTCCAAAGTCACTAGAAGGATTTGGGAATGCTACGAAAGCATGAGGGGCATATTAGAGAGATCAAAGAAATCTTCAAAGCCTGGCTAGGGCATCAAACTTTCTGGCTGCTTATCCATGTGAGACCCCCCACAATTTTGGTTTGCTCACAAGGGTACTAAACTCAGAAGATTAGTACCAGACAAACAGCACAAATCTGGGTCCTTTTCGACTGACAAGTGACCAACCTAAAAGCAGGCTTAAGTGAGGAATCCTATGCAGAGGCAGAAAAAGGCAGAGCACAGATTTGGATGAAAGAAACCCTGCTGCTTTCACCAAATGTGCAAGCTGGAGCTGGATTTCCACACACACATACACACAAAGCTGATAGTGATTCAAATGCAAGCAAAGTATTCCGTGGTCCAGCCTGGCATTAGCAGTGTAAACCAAACTGAACAGTCAGTCTGTTATTTCTTCTGAACACTGCAGACAGACAATGGCAACTGAAAGGAATTGGACTATATTTTGAAGCTTGTATCAAAGGAAGGACTTGATATAAGGAAGATTTCAGTCTCTTCCACAACAATAAATTCTGAACTGGAACTCATGTAAATATCATTACTGATACCATCTATTGTAAATCAAAATCCACAAGTGGGTAGGACATTTCACAGCTGCTGATGAAATTATCCATCATTATCAACTGACTAGTAAGTGGACCCTGGAACACCAAGAGGGAACCTCTCTATGCTGCCAAAACAACTTTCTGTGGTTAGTCATATTAAAAAAAACAGGGAACCAAATCACCAAAATGATTCATTAACCCCAATCAAAAGCAATACACAATCATTTGTGACCCTGAGAAGAGCAGAATCCAAAGGAAGGCCAAGTTTTCAAAATCCACTCTACTCTCAGGTACCTAGACTTAAATGCAAGAAAGAGGACAATTGACTCAAGCCAGCTAAATAGCATTCAACTTATTAGAATATTTGGCTTACTGTTATTGTTAAGTAAAGTAACAGTAAATTTTGTAATCTGTACTCTCCAACAATGATACCTCTTATGATTTCAAGTAACAAGTTGATAAAAAATGGGGGATGGGGGGAAGAAACTGCAGGAAAACCCCAAACCCTGCAGGCACTGCCATCAAAACTGGTATCACAACTGTGTCCAACCCAACTGAGAAAGGAATTCCTGGAGGTCTTGCAGCTCTCACGTTCAAGAGATTTCACAAGGCCACTTGAGACTCTCCATTTTCTCTGAAGAATTCAGCAAGCAGGCTACAACAGTTATCTGAAGGAACAACTGCAGGTAAGGAAAAACAACTAGGGACATGGCAAATTATATGACAAGAAAGATCTATGTTTTGTGACAACCAAAAAAAATTTATCTTTGTTGGCCCCTGTCAATATGTTGCAAAAGGCAAAGTTCCCTATTGCGGCTGATGATGACTTCATTTAAATGAACAACACCAGGCAAAAAAGGAAATATATTTTGTAATTTAGAACCACAGAGCTCTGTAGTTTTCAACTTTCAATGGTAACAGATAGAAAGACAAGCCAATGGTAGAGTTTACAGGGTGAATTAGTAGTTTCTGTGCTGAAATACTTTGACTGAATTAATCACATCAACAACAAGTGTTTTGAGCACCACTAATGTGAATGTCAACCTAATTTCAATAAAAGGCTAATAATAATGGAAGACTCCCTTATCTTTGAAGAGAAGTCAAAATTGCTATCCTCCTTAGAGATACACTGCAAAGGCTTCCAAAATGACACTGTATCTCTAGCAAAGGGAATGTAATGCAATGATAACCCTTTATGACTGAAAAAACCCACATTTCTTGGAATATGGCTATGATTTTTCTCCAGATAACCTGAGGATCTCTATGTCTACCAAACCATAAATCCTGGTCTTTTCTTACCAGACTGGGATGGTTAAGCATACTCATTTCCACAGCTGACCGTTAAGATGAAATATGTGTCTGCTAGTCATGTATTAATAGGATTCAGTCAGAAGTATCAAGACTAGTGTTGGTATATCAGAAAAATTTAGGATGCAGAGCACAAATAAGGTAGGCAAAGCTGTCACGTGTCACCATGTGCATGCCTTCAGGCAAGGGCAGAATTCTGCTCCGTACTTGAACCTGTATGAGGACTGAACTCAGCACTATTCCTCAGGCACAGCTTAGAGCAGTGAACATCTTGGAGAATAAGTCAATCCAAAAGAAATAGCATAAAATACTACAGGAACCATTTATGTTCCCACAATTTCTAACATTAAAGCAAAAACAGCCATAAAAGATGGTGCAGAAGGATCACTGAAAATCTGGGTTCCACGCATACAATTTCAATATTATCAAGGTATCACAGTATTTCTACTTGCTCATATTTACCTGAACTAAGTACATAGAAACACTGCCCATTTATCTAGCCTGTACTTCATCAGCCTGTCTATGAGGATGATAAAGGTCTAGCTGAAGTCAAGATAAAGAACATCCACTACTCCTCCCTCCTCCATCAAGCCTGTCACCTCAACATAGAAGGCTATCAGGTTGTTTAAGCATGATTTGCCCTTCATAAATCCATGCTCACTACTCCCAATCACCTTCCTATTTTTCACATGCTTGGGAATGGTTTCCAGGATTATTTGCTCCATCAGCTTCCCAGAGGTCAAGTGAGGCTGACTGCCTTGTAGGTCCCAGCTGACTGTCTCGAATGAATGACATTTACTTTCTTTGAGCCCCCAGAGGCCTCCCTGAGTAACCATGACCTATCCAAGATTATCAGTCCTGTCTCTTCTTAGTAGTCCTTGATCCTCAAAGATGGTCCCATGGTCATAAAACCCAAATATCTGTTGTCAACAGCAGCTGTGCAGCCAGTCATTATCTTTCAAGATCTGAAGCCATTGCCCCTCACCAACAGGATCAAGGAGAAACCACCCGGGCCCCCATATCCTTGAAAATCACCCTAGAGCCATGTAGTCGTGCTTTATACACTCCAGGTCTCTTCCAGCAGCATCACTGGTGCCCATGCGGAAGATCAGCAGCAGGTAATAGTCCAAGGGTCAGAAAAGCTTCTGCAGTCTCCCCACAACATCCTGGATCTGAGTCCCAAGCAAGCAGCAAGCTTCCCCAGACAGCAGATCAAATCAGTCAATGTGGGCCTCCAACCTGCACAGGAGGGAATCACCCACAACTACCCTTGCCACTTCCTTGTTGCCATACAACACCCAGACCCTCATCTGCAACCGGAGCACTGAATCTGCTCTGTAGACACAGATCCACAGGCAGGCAGGAACTGTCCTCCACTGCCAGAAGTCACAAGCTCCCAACCTTAACCATCAGGGGAGTCTCCATTTCCCAACATAAGCACAGGCTCTGCCTACCCCCGCTTCAGTACATCTCGGAGAGGGGGAAGTGGTGTCAAGCTTTTGAACCTGAAGGACCTCATAGAAGATCCAGTCAATCTCCTTTTCAGCATCCCCACCGCCACACAGGCTGCCGACCTCCGGCAGCTCCATACTTGGCAACACAGGCTCGCCCCGCAGCACACACCTCCTGCGGGCAAGGAGCCCATCTCCCCAGGCCAGCCTGAAGGATCAGGTGTCCCCACAGTCTCAGACCTGCAGGCCTGCATCTTCCCTTCAGAGCTCAGTCTGCTCAAGGCCTCTACTGTGCCAGGGTAATCAGTCCCATAGGTGCTGGGGACCCTGCCCTGTGGTACATCACCACCACTGAGCACAGGAATGGTTTCTAGGTCCCTACTGTACATACTCCTGCATCTGTTAACAGTGTGCTGGGACCTGTGCTCAAGTCCTGGCTCTTATACTGGCCGCTCCCCAGCACCTGCTGCAAGCATGTTCCACCTTCCCTAATCAGAAGGCAGCTAGAACAAAAGCCCCAAACCCACTGTGGTCAGGGGCAGCTGACAGAGCTCCTTAGAGTTGACAGAGATTTTGCTAGAAGTTGAAGCCTCCTGTAGGTACCTTTTGATATATGAGTGACTAGAAAGTGCTTCACAGTGTCCCCAGATGTCCTCCAACAATCCTAGAAGTTCTGAAAGAACATATCTTCCCTTTCCTTGGCCACAGGCTTATTTTCCTTTAAAATTTCCTCCAGGGAAAAACATTCAACAACAGTTAAGAAACTTGCAACAAAGACTAAATACAATGTGTATAGCTGTACTGTAGCTGCAAAGTTTAATCCTAACATTTTATTTCTCTACTTTGTATTTTGCAGTCTTTGGACTCACTGAAACATTAATCAAAGATAAAGCAAAATGCAAGAATATTTTAAAATTAAACTATTTTCAAAAGATCCCTTAGACCCAAAAGTGCAAACAATTATGCATATGCTTTATTACACGTTTATGCACGTGGGTAGTCTCAAAGACATGGGAATAATGTATGTGAAATCCAATACGGGCAAGCGTTTGTGGTGTTGGGATCCGGTCTAACACTGGGAGAAATGTTCTGTCAAAATAAAACCAATTTCAATGTAACTTATACATTTATAGTAAAACAGAAAAATCCATTCTGCAGCTAACAGGTTAATTTGTAAAGTCTTTCCTAAAACTGTTATAAATACAATTATTTCTTTTCTACACCATATGTAAAAGACAGAAGGCTGCAGCTAATAAATAGCATTTCTCATGCTATTCTCCGAGTTTCCCTGGGGAAGATCTGGCCTCTTCAAAGGGGGTGAAATCCATGCAAGGCAAAAAGTGAAAAGAAAGCAGTATTTTTCATTTTATGCTTCCCCACTTTCACTTAAGATTTAGCAAAAATAGAACAATCTATTGAATACAGGTGAGTAAATACATGATCTCTGACTATGCAGTTGATGTTTTAGGCTTTGCTAAAATGCACATGGAAATTATCCACCAAAGAATAAAATAAATTACCACAAACACATATATTGTCAATATATATATTCTTCCCAAAATATGGGATTTTTTATTTAAAATATTAATATTAGAGACAATAATTACAGAAAAATATAATCATATTTCAGAATGTTTCTACACATTTGAGATTGTTAGTTATGGAAAGATATCAACAGGAATGATACAGGACTGCATTTGAAAAGGCTTTTCTTATAACATTATCCCTTTGAAAGACCCACTTTTGGTGATGCATCCACTTTTAATCATCCTATTATTACATTAAGAAAAGGTCAGATTTGAATGATTGAAGAAAACATCCAGCTTCTTCTGTGGATTCCCCAGCAAACTTAGTACCATGGTGTCCTTGCTCTGAGCACCTCTTTTTACAACCTGAATGTATTTTCAATATAGATCTTTAGTTTGGCTTCCTACACAAGGCAAACTTACACTGTCATATATAATATCACTTTTTGTCTGTTAGCAACAAACTTGAACTCAGAGATCAGGTTCAACAAAATTTGACACAGTGGTAAAGGTGCCAAAGCTATTAACTTCCTACAAGTGTAATGAAAAAAGACATGGAGGTTGAAAAGATCAAAACAGTGTAGCAGTAATGTATTGATATGTATACAATTAAAACCAGTATATGCTGGCAGAGCCCCAATTATTGTAACAATGCAGTTATAACTGTATATTTGTATTAACTGAAATCTTAGAGACTGTATATGAAGAAATTAGACTCCAAGTAAATTAAGTTATTAAAAATGACCGTATCAAGAACAGCTACACTACAGCTGTCAATCGTTCAGGTGGTTTAAGTAGAGCCACATGGTGTCAAAGACAACCTCATTCATGCCTCTCGCACAGAAACGTTCTTCCAACCACTCTTTCCATTGTAGTACATGAAGAGTTTGAAGAAGGCTTGTGTTGTGCTGCAGGGGTCTGGGAGGAGAGCAGGGGCAGGGCTCTGCAGGGCTCTACTCTCCCAGCTCCAGCCTGGCTGGCACAGTAACACCTCACAAAATTCAAGAACAGCCCTTGGAGGACTGAGGTACCTAGACTTAGGGGCTGCATTTCCTTCATCAGCTCCCTTTTGACAAAGTGATAATGCTCAGAGACAGTGACAGAACTGTAAATTAAAAAAGCTGGTCACCATACCCTGGCATTATTTTGCAGTCTTCTGGCAGTGCAAAGCATCACATAACAGTGTAACGGGCTGCTGCAGTGTGGCGTTTTCTCTTACTGAGGTGCAGACAGGCTTTAAAATTAACATTTCATAAAACCCTCATTGAAGTTAGATACCTCACATCTTCAAATCATTACAAGTATCACACAATTTCATTCTACTTGCAGTTTTAGTGTATTATAGACATAAGGCAAACATTCCTAACTCCATGTTAATGAAGTTTTCTGTCAGGAAATTTTCTGCCCTTCAAGGGTGGCAGTAGGACAATCAAATCATCTCAGGATCAGGTATTACGTACTTGGGAAAATCCAATATATACACAAAACCAACAGTAAAAAAATCAGATAATTAAAATGAAAAAAATACATAGTTCAGATATGCAAACAATCATAATTCAACCTAGCATTGATGTCACAAGTAGAAAGTATATGAAAAAACTGCCTTTAACAGTTTGCTTAATATAATCTGGAATTAAAATGTCTTCATTGAAACTATGTGATGAGTGCATAATTTTCCAGTAATATTGCTGATTTTCTGGGGCTCCTTATGGCTGGCTTTAATATAAATCTTAAATGCTAAATATCAAATTCCTGAAACATTTTCTTATCTTCAGGATTCAGGTGAACTGATCATCCCTTGAATGGGTTGTCTTTTTAAGAACCAGGAACAGACTGGCTTATTTCAGAGGCAATGACATTTTGAGCTAGTTTGATTTGGAGGAACGGAAACACAGGGTGAAAGGGTTGCTCTGTCCCTTTATAGCTGGCTTTCAGACCCAAGGACTGAGAGCATAATTTTTTCACATGGCAGTAAAACTTGAAAGCAAAGAGGGTAGACTGAACCCTGACAGTTGATAGCTTTTCCTTTTCATTCACACTGAAGAAGGAACACTTAGCATTTCACAGCTTATGAACTGATAAATCCTTTTCCTTAACTCTGAAAGGATAATTCTCTAATGTTTGTACCATTACCTCACAAAGATAAAACAGCTCTTTCATACATTCTACAATAATAACAAATTTTTACAGAATTTTAATTATAATATTAGCTTTTCTTTGATGGACTTGTTCAGAATGGTTTAATTGTGACTACTGCTTTTTATATTTCCTTTCAATTACCTGAAAGATTTGGTAGGTAACTTATGAACTGACATAGGAAAAATATTATATACATTCGGTGGTTTGCAGAGAGAGAATACACTTGAATATTTATGTCTGCAATCAGTTAAACTACTGAGTACCAAGCAGGTGAGAAACATAGCTTAAAAGATCTAGAAACAGTAATGAAGAATGGGTGACTATATTACATTTTTTTATGGATTTAATATACACAATATCAGTAAACAAGGATTGGTTGAATGAACAGCAAGAGGAACTATGCCTCAGAGATAAAAATGCTCATGAAAACTGATTTGAAAAATGAATCAAGGTGCTGACAGTGGACAATGTTAAAAACTTTGAATGCAAACAAAGCAGAAGCATATCTGAACAGAGAAGCAAACAACAATTAAAGAGGAGGAAGCATCCTGGGAAACCATATCTAGATTAGAGCATGTAATTACAGGATTTGCAGCTTGATAAAGCAATTGATTATAGCAGTGGATTAATTTTAAGTCATGAGTGAACACCAAGATCTGAAAAAGAGCCAGCTAATTTCTTTGGCAATCTTATTCTACTCAAAAGTTGTACATTACAGTTTTACCTACCCAATGCACAATGAAAAACTAAAAAGGCACTTGACATATGTGTTTAGTTACTTTCAATGGATATCATATAAGGGCATTCCCAAATACATCAGAAAATGATGTTTATTATTGCATTGTTATTTTTCAGATCCAACAAACAAACAATTCTAACATCTTAAGTTTAAATTTTAAGCATAACAACCAAATGGTTAATATTATTTTCAGAAAGAATACTGAAAATCTGAAAAGAGCATAAGACAAAAGCTAAGAAGGTATGAAGAAAAGGAAGCTGAAGTTATAGGCCAAATTTACGTGTGGTGTCTAATTATATGTATAAAATGTACTCAGTGAATCATGTACAGCATGAGAGCTCAATCATCAATGCATCCAAATGCTGATTTCTCCACCACCTGTTTCATTAACACAACTGCGTTCAATCCTTTTCGTGAATGTTAATGCATAAGGAATAGCATCTGAGGACTGATCACACAGTACTTCCTGAAGATCCAGTTTTCCCTCAACAAGACCCTCTGTGAGGACCAAACCAGTGGGATTTATTGTTCAGAATGGATCAAGACAGGTGCATACACAAGTACCTTTATTATAAAACAATCATAATTTTATTGATCAAAACTGCACATACAAATAGCTCAGAGGAACTTGACTTAAATGATACAAACCTTTCCATCATCTGTATACAAACCTGAGAACTTCTTGTCTTCACCAGCTTGCTCAGGTTAAACTCCTAAGCATACTCACAAGCTTTAAGAGACTAGACTGTATTCAGATACTTATTATTTCTTCACTTATATAACAAGACTCTGTGCTTCATGTGGTCTGGTCAACCTCCCTAGTGCTGCTCACCATCTGTTCCTATCTCTTGATTTTTCAAAGCAGCTTCAATTGTTCATAGCTCCACAAACAAAAATGATGAAGAGGAAAGTGAAACTGCCACATCATACCAAAATATGCAAAACTTTTTTATTAGTTAGATGAGGATCAAATGAAACCTATGTTGTTGAGTGCAAGTAGGCAAGTATATCTATCAAATATCAGATACATCAAGCAGATAAACGGTAATGCGGATTTCCCGTAAGATGTTATATTAAATTTGGTAAACAAATTAATATATGAAGTCATATTTACCAATAAAATGAGATTGATAGTTTCAGGTAGACTGATGAAATTCAGTAACTCAAGAGATGTAAAGTTAATTGACTCTACTTCCATTTTTACCTTAGAATTAATGAATAGTTCTCAAAACCAGTTTATAGTTTTAGGTAGTCCTATGAGGAGTAGGGAGTTGGACTTGATGATCCTTAACAGGTCCCTTCCAACTCAAGATATCCTATGATTCTATGATTCTGTGATATAAATCATATTCAGTTTAAATTTTACATTTGAATACACACCATATTTTTTGGATGGACAAACGAAAAAAGGTTATGATTCATGTGATATTTCTGTAATAAAATATACAAAAATTTATGCTGTGGACCATCACTGTTTTTCATACATTTGACTCTTACAGGTTTATTGACTCAAATTAGATCTGATCACTTTTGCTATATAAAAATTAACAAAGCTAGCAAGGGTGCATTCAAGTACGTAAAGTGGCACATCTTGGCAAGGCAAATAAAGTGACAAAATAGACTCCAGATTATAAAATTTGGTTAAGCAGTTTTTGAGGGCTTTCTAACCTCATTTATCTGCAATAACCAGAAAAGGATCAGGTTAGAGCTTGGCAAACAATGTTCTTCTCATTCACTTGTGAAAGAAAAAAGAATCTCAGAAAAAATTTAGTTTGTGTTGAATCAAAACATATTTCTCAAGATTTTTAACTAAAATACTCTACACCCTCCAAAAATTATTTAGGGGTAAACCTGTAAGATTTCATTTGACATGAATGAAGTGTCTTTCTTCATGTTTAGACCAATCTAGATCATTATGTAATTTTTGCTTCTTTAAATTTCCTAGTCATGGAAAAAAACTCTCTAGTTCTAATCAAATTTTTAAAAAAATGCAGACATAGGGAAAAAAATTAAGGACTTTATCCCCTTTGCTTCTTACTGACTCCAGTTTACACAGCCATACTATATGAAAAATCATGCCAGATAGCATGACCCGAGGTGCCTTGACAATATGCAAATGTATTTAAATACAAGTTCTAACAAATAATTCCTATACATCAAGAAGTCTGGACATATTCCTACAGGAACGCTAACTACTGGAAACAACATTTGAACAAATATGTAAATCCAATTCATTCTCCAAAAGATATATTAGAACACACACAATGTCTAAAGCTCTTTCTATATTACTCTAAAAATTCTTCTATGACCTACATCTGATGTACATGACACCCAACTGATAAAGAAATATGGAATGGGAAAAAGAAACACTTGTAGTCTAACAATAATGCCATTGCTGAGAGATCAACTTTACTTGACCCTGATTTTTAAATAAAAATAATCCTATTACAACCTACAAAATATCAAACTTTGTTTGCTCATCTCTTAGAGCTTGCTTTTATTCACTTACCTGCATTCTTACAAAAGAGGAAAGCTAGTTCAGTGAAACCTACACACCAATCTGCAGTCAGACCTTATTTTCTTGAAAGTAAAAATAAGTAAGATTCAGAACCTCTTTTCCACTGTTTAAAGACGCATAACAATCTTTGTCCATTTTTAAGAGATAATACAAGTAATGCTGTTAATGGTGAAGTAGAAGACATAAGAAAATAACTTTTTCAATCAATTGTTCTATTTCATGCCATTCTAATAGGTTTTTTATGCTCCTTAAAATTTTATAACCTCCTTTATAAGTGTCTTGAATTGCAAGGGAGAAACTGCTTCAAGACCAGAAATAGAAATCTGAATATGAGAGAAATAAAATTGTCTGATTTCCATGAGGTTTGGCAGAAAATGCATGGACAGAAAATGTATGTATATTTACACATTTACTTTGCATACACAATGGCCATGATTGTAGTCAACCAATCATCAATTTATCAAATTGATAATTTGTGCAGCAGATCCCTGGCAAAATATCATTAAGTTACAAAAGAAAACTCACATACATCTTTGCATGCACACTTGCATGTCTGACCTTTTAAATATCAGGCCCTATTTTTATTGTGATTTACGTATCATGTAGATGATCATTAGGTACTGGGGTAGAATCTTAATGACTGAAGCTCACTCAAGGCTAGTTTATATACATTCAGTGCTCATCTAGGCAGGATTTGGCCCACACAGGTGGATGTTTTTGATGGTTCACAAAAGGATCAGGGACAAAGGGATTCAAGAAGCTACAGAAGTGCATGTGAACCATACACATTTAAATAACCAGTAGACCAGATGATAAAAATAAGCTTGGAATAATTTCTAAAGCATACTTGCTGACTTGCATGAGTTAAAATCTACCTGGGCAGGAAAATTAATACGCTGACATCTGGCAGTGCTATAAGAATTACTCAGAGGCAGGTCCAATACAATCTCCATTCAGCTCCTGTTTCCAAGAAAGGTGTGCAAACCTTGAAAAAAATCAATATTTTAGGAACTGCACAACCTTGCCTAGGAAGCAGCAGCACAGAAATTGGGCAGTCTGTGGAAGTTAGTCATCAGTTTTGTAGAAATACAAATGTGACTTCAGCAGCAGCAGCAGCGGAGTGAAAAGGGATTAGGGAGGTATATTAGTCTTTACAAGAGGTCCATAGCACAGAGTGAGCAGAACAACCACCTAATCATAATAACGCCTATGCCACCACAATGGCTACTATTTATGATACAAACAGCACTGTCAAGGGAGAACCAGTTTCTAAGCCTCACCCAAGACCTAACCATGATGCTGGTATAAATCCCTCACAAGAACTGTAGCGGGTCAAGGGGGTGAGGAAAGAAAAATTAAGTGCAATAAAAATTTCAGCCCACAAATATAAAGCTGGCAATGCAGACTGGCTTCAGGATGGGCAGGCAGTTTAAACCTATAGAGGATGGGGGGAAAGGGGGTGGTTGTGGAAACTGCTCTTAAAGACCCCAGATGAAACTCCACAGCTCTTCCAGGAAAATTCCACTTCCCTTCCACCTTGGGAGAAATAACATAGGAAATCCAAATAAAGTCATCAGAATACATCCAGCAATTCTTATTTAGTAAGTCTACATAAAGCACCATATTGAAAGACAACATTTTACCAAGAGCTAAGCAGTACACCACCACTGACTATCTGTGTAAAGAGATACATATTTAGTTATAATACAAACAGGCAACATTCAGCCTTAAAAAGCTGCTAGGGCACACAGCAGACTTTTTTTGGTGAGACTGATGTATAATAATAGCATTATGCTGATTAAAGACCCTACTATTTTAAGCTGAAACATTTTGTTCTACTGGGATCTTCCAGTCCACAGCCTCTTTCCTCCCACTCCATTCCCAACTCCTCCTTCTTTGGGTAACCAAAGTAAATTTAAGTTTTGTTAGCACAGCTAACGAATTAGCAATTACATGCAGTTACTAGCTGATTTACACCTAAATTGCCCCTAACATTGTCACTGGTACTGGCAATTTCATCATAAAACGTGATGCTGCTCAGACTTTTATCTCCTTCTAAGGTAGAAGTTGACTTGAACAGCTATTTTTATCTCAGAATTTAAAGACATGAAGTATACATTTCACAATCATTGTCCGACTATTGCACACAGCAAAGTAGGCTCTTCTGTGACATCTGAACTCTTAAAACTAGTCAGACCATTTATTCCAGTGGATTATCCTTTTAGTAGAAAGTAGTTTTTCTTTTACCAATACAGCCAGAAAACAATATAAAGAATTACAAGTAGTCAAAAAGAAGAACACTCAACTTCCTATCTTATTTCTGTTTAGCTGATGGAACAACAATCTCAGTGAAAAATCTCATTATTAAAACCACAAGTGACAAAAGTCTAGCTTTCTTGAAAAATCTTGTTATTTTAGAAAATACTGTTACTCATTTATGCTGTATTATTAGTAGAGAATTAATAAAAAACCCAAATAAAATATAATGCTGAATACTTGCAGACCAACTGCATACAAGTTCATTTGTGCCATTTGAAGTAACTGTATATTGTGCTATATATTAGACAAGGGTAAAGTGGGCTTCACAGAACAGCTGCCAATAAATCTTGTACAACAACACAACAATATATATCACTAAACCTCAAACACTGACATGGATTACGACACAGTGCTTAAATACCCATACAACTTCTGCAGAAGTAATACAATATTATCTCTCTACAGTCCTCAAGAGATCCTCAAGAATCAAAGGACTGCAACATTGCCAGTCTCCTAGTTCAAAAACATTATCAAGTCCCTCAGCTCCTAAAAAATAGGCCTAAAAGTCATGAGATTTAAAGATAATAATCAACTCTATCCTTTATCTTTTCAAGAAAGAGCTTACAATTCTTACTTCCAAGCTTTTTCCACAATAGCAAGGTTTATTTATTTCCTAGAGAAGTTTTGCTTCTCAGAAAAAAACCTGATTTCATAGCTGGAGCTCTAGGAGAAACACGGAATATTGATATATAATATTGCAAGAGCAGGTAACACAGAATGTGGTATACATCTAGATTTTTTTACCCGTCACCCACGTCCTCAGAGATGTAACCAGACGGGCTTTTTCAAGGAAAAACACTGCATCTTTCCCAAGAACAAATATCTCCCCTGTGTCATTTCATCATGATATATGGCTCAATTATACACACCCTTACTGGAAGGACTCTTCTGGCAGCATGGCCATTAGGAAATACCTCTGTATGCACTTAGTATGCAGCACTAGCAAGTATAATGGCTATTAGTTTAGAGTGGTCTATCCTCTGTAGGGCAAGAAAGTCAATGCCACCAGATCTGTAGAATTAGCTCCTTTCTTCAGGGCATTAGTCCTGGGACTTCAGTGTGGACGTTACTTGGGAGGAAAGACAGCAAGCGGAAATATTACTCCTGGGGTCATGCTTTTTGCATTTCTGTGCATTTCCACAGTTTATAGCCAGGACAAATATAGTTTAGAGTTGTACATCTGTATCGTCATCTGTGATGCTCAGATGGAGGAATGGGGGCAGACAGGAAGGAGGAAAGGAGAAGGAAGGGAATGGAGAAAGGGAATTTTGACTGTTGGGAAAGAGGTCTTAAGAAAAAGCTCGCTGTCATGACTTCTCTAATACTGTCTCAAATGGGGGTGGAGTTGCAATTCTTACACAGATCTGTTGTTTCTCATTTTGTAGGCTTAGGTTTTTCGAGTGGACACTTGCAGTATGTCATTTACTTGTAAAAGATGGTCTGGGATTTTAGATAAATTATTTTAGACACAAATTGTAAGATACTGAACCCAATTTGTAACAATTACTACTTAAAGAAGAATAATTTTCAAATCATATATTTTACTGGTCTTTGAATAAAAAGTTACAAATGTTAGATGTTCAGTTTTCATAATTAACTTCCAATCATGTTATAAAAATTCAGGATTAATTTCCCCTATCTAGATTGATCTAGCGTGTGCTTACCACAGGCTAACTCTTCCAAACATATTTTTTGAACCACTAAGCCAAGGGGGTCTGTGATATTTACCCATTCACCAAAGGAACAATATGGCCAGTTTAACAAGGGACCAGCCCAGCTAGCAATATGCAACAGGGCTCAATTAGATAGATTAGATGTCATTTCATCAGTCACCTTTTTTTTTTTTTCTTGGTTTGTTAATAATTAACTGTGTGTTCATCTTCTAGCCACAACTGGTAAGCATGCATATGCATTTCCATTACAATCTCCCATTTCAGCATATTATAACTTAACCATAAAATCTTGCCTTTGGCAGAAACCTGGTGTTCAAGGACTCAAAAGATGTATATAACACACTTTTTAAACAGGGAAACTAATAAGCTTTTTAAAGTTTTTTAAAAGCATATTTAACCCATTTTACACATACATGTGTGCAGACCCCCAAACATAAGCACACTAAAATGACAATACTAAAGCCTTTTACCTAAAATTGTGACACACTAGATGAAACCATATTGTTTCCCCAAATTTAGTACAGGAAATGGTTAGGATATCTACAATGTTACTGTGCAATCACAGCTGAAAACAAATGTCTACCTTTTAATACTAGCCTCAGCACTGTACCATAAAACACAGAAAAAACCACATAGGATGCCATTCACACTGTCTTTATTCAAGTTTGATTTTGCTGGCTTTTCCAGGAAATGTATGACCAGGAACCCACACCTTATTCACAAACACTAGGACTAAAAATCAGATTATTTCATTGAATGATGCATGAGCCTCTGCCTATGTATTCCACTTTTACATGCCTGTGTCTTTTTAGACTTTAACAGCAAATTTTTAGTTACAGATGTGAGGTGAATCACGTTGACTGAAATCTGTTTTACATCCATCATGGTCTGCAACTCATATTAAGCATCAGTATTGCAAAATGTATTCTGATTCTAAAAGCAAAAGAAAATTACTGTCTGGAGTTTCATGGAGATGTAAATTTTTTAAAGTTTATCAGCATGACAAAGCAGACTGTTTCTCTGGTAAATGGAAAAACACATGCAGACTATAATTATTAATACAAAACCAAGACAATCTTCCAGGGAAAACATTCAAAAATCACGATATGAAGTGCTTTTATGTTGCATGTGAGTTGTCATATACAAAGAAACTGACCTCTAAGAAAAATTTAAGACAAGAATAGAAATTAATATACTATGTACAGTAATATTCAGTAATGTATTTTCTTATTATAAAATGATAGAAAAGTGTGACTTTTTTCCCTTTCATTTCATTAAGTTAATTTTCAAAGGACAGTTTTTCTGAAGTTGTCAGGCAGCTACGCTCTCCTCCTTAGAATAAGTTATATTAACAGAAAAGCAATTCTGAAAAAAAACAAAGTAATAGAGAACTAAAAAGTAATGCAAAAAGAAAAAATCAGATTGCTTGGCTAAGTCTTCTGACACAAGTCCTGAGCTATCCAGAAGATTTGAACTCAAAACAGCACATTATCTGCTTGGGGGTGGGGAGGAATTATCCTATAAAGGTGGGGCATTCTGTATTTAAGTCATATGTGTACCTTCTGAGTAGAGATACAAGAAAAATAGCTCAAGTAATATCTTACAGCTCTCTCAGCCAACTTTCAGAGATCCCCAGACAAATCTTGGTCAAATTTACGGACAGTAAAACTGTGCCCAAATACGAATAGTAGCACTTTATATTGGCTTTGAACAAATTCTATAAATAATATCTAAAGTGCAGAGGGTCAGTGAAGAACCAGGTTCCTTGTAGCCTAGGCTCACAGAACTATGACAGTTAATGAGACAGATTAGAGAAACGTTGAAGTGACTTTTTTTTTTAAGAGACAGAAAAACCACTGAAAATACTGAGGTGGAATCCATCAAACGAAGAGTAGGTTTCTACAATCCAGATGTCTATTTTACCCTGTCACCCCAAGGGATCCTCTGTAGTCATTGAAGACCTAGTAAATACAATCATGTTATCTAAGATGAAATTCATTTCACGTAGGAGTTAAACAACACAGGTGGATTTAGGCCCTTAAAGTTGTTCTTCCTTTCCACCAGCTAAAAAGGTAACCCAAGACAATGAGCTCAGCTAGTAGATATCTATATCAATGATGCCTTGCAATAAATCCTATAGTACTTCTTGAATCAGGTTTTTGCCTTTACTTCTCACTTGAAGATTTTTCTGGACTGTTTATTTCTACTAATCTATTTCAGAAATACATTATGAATATTACAAATAAATAAAAGTTTATATTATATACAATTCAATTATATTTGAGTTGTTTGTGATTATTATTTTTATGTACTTTCACGTAAATTTGAAAAACCCAACAGCACAGTCTTTCTATGGCATTGCCATAGAACAGTTGTTGTCATCTCAATTCCAATTTTTACTTTAGGCCACATTCTGCATTTTCTATCTGTAGTAAAATACGGACAATGTAGTTAAGTTCAGTTTTTCTGAAATAATCACAGGTCCAGCTTTGCTAAAAAAGAACTGAAGCTCTATCAGCCAACCAGTGCAATTATAAAGTCTTTGTACACAACACACAGCTGCTGGCTCTTTGAAAAATAGCCAAGAATTACACAGTGATAGACTGTAAAAGAAATAAAATTTCAGAAAAGACTGTCATTACATTCAAGCTTATAAAACTTTAAATTTGAATTCACTTAGGAAAAGATAGCTCTCTGGAAATCATGGCTTCCCTTTATGTATTCTGTTCTCCAGCTCTCTGAAGTTTGATGCTTCCAGTCTTGCTCTTTTTAGATGGACAAAATGAAAGGAATAGCACCTATATGATGATCAGATCTTGTCCATACCACAGGTTCCGGGTGTCATGTTTATCAATAAACACTCCAGGGATTTTTAATCCCATTTTATTTTACAGGTACTCAGAGAAGAAGAATAAGTAACAGAAATCTGTTTCACTTTCAGATGACTATAAAAATCCTCTCTGAAACGGCCTCTCTCTGCTTTCTGACACTAGTCAACTGCAGGCTAGATCACAATACATAGAAAATGTGCTTGGCTGTTTATTCAGCTGCATATGGCACCTCTGCTTTAAAATTCTGAATTTATCTGTGCTGATGTTGACCTGAAGTTTTGTGGAGAAGGTCTGGGATACTTTACATAGATCTTGAATAGGACGTGAAATATGTTTCACCTATTTTGACGTCTTTCCTGGTAAACAACACCAATGTCTCAAACTTAAATATGAGATAATAGCAAGTAAAGCAGGAAAATGGGAAGTGATTACTGATGTAACTCCTACCAGCATTTACAATACTAGTTTCCAGGCATTCATATCCAACTAGCATTCTTTTTCTAATACCTAGTTTCCTCTTCTAATCCCTCATTTCCCTGTTTAGAGGTCAGTTAAGCTAAAGATCTGCCTCTAAGTGCAATGTTTCTGGGGTTGCTCACTCCAATTATCTGGACAGAACAATTCCTGCATGCTGGACACCCACCAGCTGGCAACAATTGGACTGTAAACCATACCCTGAGGTCTAGGTTAAATACATATGCCCTTTACCAACTTTTTATAAGCACTGAGAGTCAGGTAATACACTGCTATTTTCCCAGGGTAATTTGCCATGTATAAAGCATCTGCCATAGCTTATTTATTGTTCCGTTAAGCTCAGGCCCATTTACAGACTGTGCACTCAAGAGAGCTCCTCTGTCTCACTAGCAGAGCCTAATCATAGGCTCTGCAAAGGACCACCAGCATCCTCCTTCCACCACTGCCATCAACAGACCACTCCCTGCAGAGCTCACCGGTCTTCATACCCAACAATCAGGCTGCCTCTGACCTGCCTGTCCTCCAAAGCCTGCCCTAAGCTTCATGCCTTCAGCACATTACTCACCTTCACACACACAGCACTGTTCCACCGTAGACTGAAGTGCTCTGGTTTCCTTTCTTTTCCTCTCCTGGCTCACCAGCGAGACAGCAGCTCTGTGCCATCCAGGAGCCCCTGGCATCCGCTGGACTGCCTGGATGTGGCACAGAATGAGCTCCCTTCTCCAGCTCCGGATCAGGGCAGAGGAGCCACTTGCTAACGCAGTAAGCACTGCACTGCAGTGTGACTTCTGCTCTCTCAGCAGTCCCCAGTGCATCGTCTCCCTCTTTTCAAAGAGTCAACACAGAGAGCAGGTAAAAATAAACCCAACACAAGGCCCTGTGGCACTCATCTGGACACTTCCCTTCAATTCATTAACAACAGACAATGTATTTCCGCACTTCTAAGTTGAAATGCAGGAGGCATCCTGAAATGAGCTCCTTTAAAACAAGCTTTTGAGAAAAACACTATCAAATGTCCTATTAAAATGTAAATATATTGCCTCTATTATACTTCTTTCCTCCAATAATTTTATAATTTGATCATGGTTTGTTTTTTTCTGGTTTCTTTCTTTCTTAAAAACCTATGCCAGTACTGGCTCAGCTATCCTTTAAGTATTTATGTAAATTACAGTGCCGTTAAAGATATTAGTAGCTGTTTTACTAGTTTATTAGGGACTCAATTAACCATTCACTGAAAACAGTACAGAAAACTGTGTGTAGTAATCATGTACCTTGCACTAAAAAAGCTGACAATGAATTCAACTGAAGAGTTTATACAAATTCTTTTACATACCTCTGAAAGCCTTAGCTTTGAAAAGGCTTAGCATTTAAAGCAAATGGATTCAAAAGGATAAAAAAAGTTTATTAAACATTTTTGCTAGCACAACAGACTCTGAAACTTTTAAAATCAATAGGCCTCTCCAACCTTGACAATGCTGTGAAAAGTTTTACAAACAACATTAGTGATGCTCAGTTATAGTGGAGATATACTAAAGTTGTTTTTTAGAAAAACAACAAACCAAGAGAAAAAAATCCCTCTAGCAACAAAAAAAAGCCCCTTGTGATTAAATTTGGATAGGCTTAAATTTCATACATTAAAACAGTGAAACATTATAGTGTAATAATAGTTTTACCTTTAAAAAAATCTTTTGCATTATTGAAAAATAATAAAATTACATAGTGTAAAATACATTCAACAGTTCTCATCATGAAGCTGCAAAGGTTTTTCTATGTAAGGGGAAAAAAAATGAGTTTTATGACAGAATTTCCACTCCTCAGCCTGTGCTGTCCCTTGAAAGAAGCATAGAAACAGGAAAGCAGAAAAATGTTCAGCTGTACTTTCCATGTCGTACTTCTTTTTTAGAGGTGTATACAAAATCTGCCTACTGGACAGCAGAGTATAGACCAGATCTTAGCTGGAATAACTGAACAGAGCTTTGTTCATTGTCAGTTATCAGTAAATCCTTCCAATAGGACTTTGCCTTAAGACACACTTCAGATTTCACAGACAGAATAGGAGAACAAAAGGTCATCTCCGTGGGTTAGTAAATCCATGGTTTTTAAACAAATACAAAATTGTGGGGTAACAAAGTACTCCTAGACACAGCTTTCATAAAAGCGTAGAAAGTAAAAGCTTATAAAGCAAACATACAAACTCAGGGCCTGACTTGCATTACCAAGAGTTAGAAATCTGTTCGTATCTAATTATAGTATCAATATTTGCTGAGCTCTAATTAAAAGTCATAAAGTGTCAGCATCTTTGTTCAATTTGTGCTTCTAATTTGATCAATAATTTATTACCAACTGAAAACCAAACACACCTTATTAATACTAGATAAACAACATTCTGCCTTAATAGTGTCAAGGTTAAACAAAATGGCTGCCAATCAGGAAATCCTGATTTTCTCTAAACATCCTATTCTAGGATGGAATTAAATCTTTAGACCAAGGAGGCCAGCATATTAACCATTCTATAGAAAATATCTGCAGTACACTTCAGTAGCATCAAAGTGAAAAATATTATATTACTGAAACAGAAATACATTTGGACCCAAAGCAAGCTACAAGGCACCCACAGCAGAGAGCTTAATGAAGGAAGACAGAACACAAAACCTAAGCCAAAGAAATGAAACACAGATAATGTACAGTTGGAAATTATATGTCTTAAGTCCAGGAAGATACACATAAACATAGCTAGAAGCCCATGTTAGGACCTTTAGATGAGCACACAAAATCAAAAAATAAGTAATGGAGAATTGGATTCTACAAGCAGAAGGAGTGAATCAGAAGATATGGTAGTGTTACTGCATAAAATAATAACATAGTATGTCAAGTATACTCCATTCCTTTGATTACCTAATCATAGTGAGATTATTGCAACGTTAGAAATAATGCTGCACAGACCAGGCAGAACAGTATTAAGACTCAAGGTTAAGACTCAGAAATTACAGATAGGCTCTTCTTTTACTCTTTAGGTAGCAGTAAGCTAGATGAAGTCTATGCCAGAAGAAAAACTACAAAAAAAAAAACCCAAACAACAAAAAAAAAAAGAAGCAGCAGCAAAATCAAGATTGTTTAACAAAGGCAGAAAGTGAAATGAATAAACTGAATTTTGTTAACCTGTATTTTTATAAACTACATGTTTTATAATCAGTACAGGAACTGGTGAGCTCTCGCCACCTTTCTTCAGAGCTTTAATACAAGTTACCATACTAAATCTAATCTTCCTAAGAATATTTGAAAAAGTATACTGGTTCACTACTGTGTAAAGAGTTCTTGCAATATTCTGATCATCTGGGTGGGATTTAAGAAACAAGGAAGAAGTGGTGTTATGTATTTTTGAAAAGGAGAACAGAAGTGCTGTCGCCCTTTCAACAGGCTGAAGAAGCTGGGTAGAGAGGCTGGACAGGGACTGAACAGAAGGAGAGACAGAGGCACAATTCACCATGATAACCACCTGGCCAAGGAGCAAAAGTGGCTGCAAGGGAAAGTTGCTGAATATGTAAACAACAAGACGATGGCTGCGAGAATGGCTTGAGAGTGAGCCAATTGCTGCAGTGTGAGACCTGAGGGCTGAGAGGAAGGCAGGCTGCTCTACCGCCTCCTGAAGCTCAGAGCAGTGGAGCTGTTCCTAGGGTGGATGCAGACCTTGTCTTCTAAGATGGAATGCCCAACCTGAGTTTAAACCTGGTACTTTGGAAGTTTCCAGTGTTTACAGAAGTCATAACACTACCATATTTTCATTTGTATTAAAAACATCCTTTGATTAAGCACCAGTTTGGACTGTGTGAACGTATCATTAATACAAGAGGGAATTTCCCCAGAACATTTTTTATCCTCCTTCCAAGCCCCTCGCTTCATGCTGCCGTTGCCTTCCCTCCATATCACCAGTCCTTTTACATTCAAGTTCTCCTTACATCTGCTTCTGGTTTTCTTCCTGTTATCTGGAGATGAGAATTACCTGGGGATTTATTTTCAATTGTCAGTATCTCCAAAGCAAGGCAAGTTGTCAGAGGTACATGAAAACACAGTAATACCAGACTTAGGATATAAACTTATTTATTCGTTTTCTCAGACCTAGTGGAAATAAACAGAAGTTGTCCTTCCTCATACTTCTCCATACAATCATAGAATAATTTAGGCTGATAAAGACCCTTAAGAACATCAAGTCCAACCATTAACCTAACACTACCATAACTCTGAACATTTCAGTTCTTCCTAAGAGTAAGAGTATTGTAAATGATTACCTTTCAGTAAGTGGTAGTTCATGCTGACATTTAAACATTATTAACGTACATGTACTAGACCTCTACATATAAAAAGAAAAAAAAGAAGAAAGAAAAAGAAGAAAGGAAGATGACTGTCTTTCAATGCTTGTAAGTGCAAAACTGACATGCTTACAAAAATAAATCTGGCAAACTCAAACAACACATAAACTATAAATTTTATCAAGAAAATACACTGATATAAAATTATGAAAACATACTGTTGTAGTTCCCAAGATAAGTTCACTTAGGAAGTGTTTATCCAGATGGAGAAAATCCAATATCAATAGGCCATATCACAAAAGTACTCAGGCTACTCAGAGGACTGAACAAATCAGAAAATCATACAAATTACAGATAAAAGTACCATTAGTCCATCTTGAAGCACCCAAGTATTACAGCAATACTTGTGGGTGCTTTAAAAAAGAAAGTGAGAGAAAGAGACATCTCCTGTCAAAATAGATTTTTTTCCCCGATGTTTCCTACTCTAATTTTAAATGTCTTAAAGGATGGAGCTTTTAAAGTTTCTTTAAGAAAGCTCTTCCACAATTGTATAGATCTCAATGTCAGGTAGTTGTCTTGTTATTGATCTAAACTGTCTCTTTACTAAATTATATCCCATTACATCCAGTCATATTCCCTTTGGCACATTTTACATGCAGTGTCAAGACAGTCTTACCCTAATCAATGCAAAGAATTTAATCACATTTTTGCTACCTCCCAGGTACTCACATCATTTCTGTTTCTCTAGGTGGCTGTCATAGTGCAGTTTCTCATTAATTAGCCAAACTATACATTTTCAGTTTTTGTTTTTTCCCGTTCAGTTCTGTCTGTCCACCCTCTTAGTGATACCTGTTGGTGGATAAGGAAGTGTGTATACATATACCAGCGGTTTTCTCACCAGCATGTTACAGAAGATCCCAACTTCATGATCTGGTACCTTCTCGAAGTAGACGGTAATCACCTCTTACAGGGTGAGAACAAACATCTTGCCAATCCTTACATTTGTTGATTTGCTGATAATGTGGAGGAGGTAAATAAATATAAGTAAATGACAGAACAATTGAGTCTCTACTGTGTGCTTGCTTGATGTTCAGGTAAAAAAAACCCTCATCTGTATGTATATATAATGACATTTCTTTGGGCTTCTTCTCCTTGCGATGCTTATGTTAAGTTGAATTCACCCTCAGCTCAGGGTCCTGCCGCATTTGCAGTAATATCTTGACATCAAAAGTAGTTTCAAAGCATACAACAGAAAACACAGTTCTATCATGCTCCAGAGCAGATACGGATGTTTAGGGGCAGTCATTAAGCTAAGCACCAAGTCTGAGATTTGTGTCTCTGAAGTGTAGGTGTTTGGAAGCTTAAGCATTATTGAAGGGAGACAATCACATCAACAGAGGCAGTCATTGCCTCCATCCTGAATGACAACCCCCTCCACAAACTACAGATGGAGCCTGAATAAGAACAGGACCCTAAACAAGGACAAGAAACATTCCCTATGTGACACTTTCTCCCAAAGGATACAAACAAAAAACTTAGTCCTTACTCCTCTAATGAAGCAGATTAACTTTCCACTTGTACAGCATTACTCTCATCCACTGAAAATTGGATTTTTGCACTTTCTGCCTAGCCAACCAGATAAAAATGAAAAAAAAAAAAAAAAAAATTACACTTCAGAGGAACAAGCCCAAAGCAATATTCAAGCATGAAATGGCAGAATTTCTTTCTACCTTAAAGGAATAAAATTTTCCTGGCAATTGGGAATCAGAGGGCACTATTCCTGCAGTTTATTTCACTTAACTTGGCCAGTCACTTTGAAATCTTCCTCTACAATCTCTTTATCACATTCATACTACATTAGCTGTAGTTCCCCCTCTAAATCAGCACCTCAAATGTGTCATCAAATGTTAGATTTTTCTTGAGATGTGAAGTTTGGAAAATCTTCAGCAACAAACATAATGAATAATGTTGTATACTGCACATGCTACATGGCATCTTCTGGCTCTTGAAATTGTTAGGTGTTGTAGCTACAATTTCTATGCAAATACATGTAACAATTAAGATAAAAGAATGGAAAAAAAATGAAAAAGCAGTGACTTCTTTCTGCCAAAACTGAAAAAACACCACTAACTGAACAATCTTTATGTAATCATACATTTAAACACCATCTGTAACAAAAAACATCAGGGAAGAAGTTTCACTTTTCAAAATTTCACCGACATCAATGCTGGAATATAAATACTAATGTCTTTTCACTTTTTTCCACTGTCTGCCTCACTGCAAGAAATATTCTGTTTTAAAATTTTTTGATTGATAAAGGAAACATCTTTGGGTTTGTACCAAGTTTAAAAGTACTACACACAATGATCCCAGTTTTCCTATGGACGTTTTTTTACCAAAATGCTAAGATATATAAGCATGTCTCCCACTAAACTTAGTACGATTTATATGTTTGGAAAATGCCAAAAGAAAGGTCTTGGCCTTCTACAATTTGCCATATTGGAGAATTAGCTACAGAAGAAGGCATGTTTACTGTTTGCTATTGAGTGTGGAAGAAATAAAAATAAACAAAACAAAATAAATTGTAAAATAAATTATAAAATCAAATCAAAATAAAAAATAAAATAAGAAGGTCTGTAAATGGAAAAGTATTTATTTAACTTCAAATAAAGTATTCTTAATCAATCAGCTGCTACTGCAGTTGCAGTGGCCTACAAAGCTTTTCATAAAGCTAATAAAGATGTGGATTTTACATCTTTTTTACCTGTTCAGTTATTCCTTTGGAAAACAACCCATTCCCTACAAAGGGTTTCTGTAGCTCCTAGTGAAGACTATGGCACAAACACAGCAGGGGGTTCAGGAGCATATTTGGTCTATAGAATAAACCCGATTCATAAAACTGCATGAATGAAGCCCTCCGTTTCCTTTTCTTCTTTTGAAGAAGAACTAAAAACATTTAATTTCTAAGATTTACCAACAGACAATATTTTAACCTGTTCCTGCCCAAATCCCTGCCTTGGAAATAAAACTGGAAAGGACAAGGCGTGTATGGTAAAACAAGAATGAGCTCCTGAGTTTTAGGAAGTTAAGAAGAATGAGATTATGAAAAGATGAGCAGATTGGTTAAAAAAAATAAAGTAAAAGAATCAGTTTTCTGGTCTGCCTAATTTAGTTTGCCTTGCTCTTGTGAGGAGGAATAAGTGCGTCTGTCATTATAACACATCTAGAAGAAAGAAGGATGTGCCATCTGACAAAACCAAGGCCATGAGAGGAGAATGGGAGTCTGAAAAACACCCTCACAAGAGTCAGGAAGAACCCACTGACCATCCATCATATCAGCAAAGCTGACAACATAAAGCTTACATGAAAGGGACTATGGATAATGCCTCTGAAAATCTCAAAGAAAAGGAATCTTGGGTAATTTTCACTGAAATTCTTGTCATTTTACTCAAAGGAAGGAAAAAGCACAGCAGAATAATGAAGATCAAGAATTAGTGCTGTGGGAAAACTATAGGATTTGTTTTGCATTGAATAGGAAAACATTAGAAAGACTACTAGTGATTGAATGGGTATCTGCTCTAGGGATTGGCTCCAGAGAAGTGTGATTCAAGCTGAGATGAATGCTAGCATGGTTGATGAGATGAGCTTTAAATTAAGAAATACAGGGGGAAATTAAAAGGAGATTCGCCTCATTTGCATTAGCTTGGTTATTCAGTGTGGGGGAAAAAAGGAAAACAGATGAAGCTGTGGAAGCAGATGAAGGTCTGTGCATGGCTGCAGTTTACAGGAAAAGGAAAATAAGTAGGTAAGAACACAACAGTAGAAAAATTATTATCAGAGGAAATTTGAAAGTACAATAGGAGAATGAAAATATTAATGTTGATTGGAACAGTAAATATACAATCAACACAGATAATGAAGGGAACTATGCAGTCTAGCCTGCATAGTCTAAAAGAAGGCTAAATTCACTAGTTCCTAAAGGAAGTAACTGAACTGCTGAAAGGAAAAGGAAATGAAATGGAGGTGTTAAAATTACTGATACAGACCTGAAGGCAACTAGTATAAGCATAACAGAAATATTAGGGCAATCCTGGCTGGAACAAAAAGCATTGTGGAAAGGTGCTGTTAACGAAAGATGAATTTCTCCCATGAAAGATAGAAATATTATACTGCAAGATAGCACTGTAATTTATTGACATGACAGTATGTGAGAAGGCATAACAGGAATAAAGGATAATCCCAGATCTGAATGAATACGTCCATTGGGTTTCAGTATCAGCAACGCTAAGTGCCCAAGGATGAAGGCTAATTAAGGAGAAGGTACAGAAAGGTTTTATCCCACCTGAACTGAAAACAAATCTAAAGCAGTTCAATGCTTTTCAATACTTCAAGGGATTGCCAGCCTTGTTTACCGTGTCAATATGAACTTCAGAATGCAATGGGACAGAGTAAGCCAGGAACAATGTCTAACAAACAGGGAGTAAATAGCAGGAAAAGTGTCATCCAGAATTTGGACAACAATTTTTAATTATGCAAAGAAGAGTTAAAAAGCCAAGAAGGTGCCATTTCAAAGCTTGAAAAGAAACCTACTTTTCTGTCTGTGCTGAAGTTTGAACTGAAAGCACAAATGGCCTCAGTGGGTTAATAATAAGCTTGAAGAGGAAAAACCTTTATTATTATGCTTTCTCCATATTTTAAAGACCTTGCATTAATGCAAGTTTCAAGTATATGATGTAATGCTATCAGCAAGGTAACAAACTACACAAGATGATTCCTTGTTACATGCTTTTTAGGAATAACAAACAACATATGACTATTGAAGTTCTGCTGAGTGAAGTTAGCAGGAGATCAGACTTTATGCTGGTACTTTTTCTAAAAAGAATAACTGTTAGTATCTATACATCATGAGCCTATTTGAAGGAGGCAGACACTTCTTTCAGCCTAAACAGACAGTAGATGATCCCTGTCATAAATGAAAGACAGTCATAACAGAGTCAGTATCACAATGTAAAATTATCTGATAATTTTGTTATAGGGGAAATTCAATTCCCCTAGTTTTGGCAAAATATGTGCCACCATTGGTAAAATACACACAATATCAACACGTCCCTGGATGGAAGGATGATGCAAGAAGTTGAAAATGTACCCAGCCAGTACATAGTGTTAGACATGAAGTTGAACGTTTATCAGAGCTACTAAAATAGCTAAACATTACCAAATATAATCATAGATTGAGGGAGGGAATTTTTGTCATTTTGTAGCAGTGATTTCAAACCTGTGAAAGATGTTTTTCTTTCTGCATGTTTAAAAATTGTCAAACAAAAAAATAAAAATTTGTTAATAGAAAATGTTGGGCAAGTGAAATAAATAAATATAATAAATACAACAAATAAATAAATACATAAAATTTAAATATAATTCAACATACATATGAGTAACGGGATCTGCCACAGCCACCGATTATTAATTAACAAATTGAACAGACAGACATTTCACAGTGAACATAACATATTTGATATACCAAATACCATCCCTAAAGTAACCCGCAACAATAACCATTTGAGATTACACTGAAAGCACTTAATATTGACAAAATTTTCCTAGCACAAGAGTTTATTTAGAACCTATTTCACTATTTTAAGATGCTTAGGAAAAAAATGTCAGTTTTTGATGCAGCTTGAACTTGCAGATTTTTTGTTTGGCTTCAAAGATTTTGCCTAATAGGATGATTCTGACTTACTAGTAAGGATTTAAGATTTTGCATATTTTGGCAACACCAAAAATTACAGCCTTTGGCGTATTTCTTATGCAAAAAAGTACAGTAAATAATTCCATATTTGCCAGAAGTTATTTTTTATCTCGTTCATTTGACACTTTAACATTGGGCCTTTTATATCAATTCTTCCCTAGGTGCTCTGGTGAAAGCATAGCATAAGCTCATGTTATTAATCCAGGAAAATCACTTAGTGATCTGATTCTGAATTTTCATAATATCAAGTACAGCCATACTGACAGAGCTAAGTCAAAAAGGCAAGCTTCCATTTACTCTCTTATATTACTAGAAGAAGTTATAATTGAAGTACCTATGTGCAACAGGCACAAAAGGACAAAGCACATGTATTTTTACTCTTGCCTCTTAAAGGAAAAAATAAAGAATGTATCCAAAAATCCATTCATCTTTAATTTCCTCAGTCTGACAAGAAATGTATGATATTCTTATCTTTCATCCAGTTCCTACCTTCTATACATACATTTCCATGAGCATTAGCAATAATATCAAACTAGTGGCTAAATCAGGGCAGTGTCTGTATAATATCCAGTGCAGACAGAACCCATGATGAGGATGCATAGGTACTGCCATAACAGAAGCCATATTACCTACAGAATTAGTAAAAGCATCACTGTGTGCACTGCCTTGCACATGTAGATGCTGTGGCAAAGCAGTCTAGAAGCTACAAATGGAATTAACATGCCACCAGAGACGTGGTGTTCAAAAGTATAAGAAAGAGATAGTCAAAATGAAAAGGTGGATCTGCCCTGAAGTGCACTTCTGCCCAACACACTAAGCAGCACTATCCTGAGGGGGACATTAATTTTATTACTTTTTTTGTCACTAAAAGCCACATTGAGAACTACATAGACAAGGCAGGTGTACCTACATCCATAAAAAGTAAAAGCAGTAAATCAAATTACACCAGTTCCTCTACCTCACTACCAGATTGGTTCCTCAGACATCTTGAAAGTCATACTAACTTTGTCATGTGATACAAATGTAGTATAGAAAAAATGCATATGATACATGTATGAGCATAGGCCCTTTTCTATATAAACAAATTCTCAATTGCTTCTTTGCTAAATATTCTTGTCATTATACTTTCATCACATTACAGTTGCATCAGACAAGTAAAATTGTAAACATGACACACTTCACAGTTTGAATATTTCAACAAGAATTCAGTTGTATGGGTGCAGACAGATTTCAAGTGATTTTTACACAAACTATCGCTTTGGCTTTATTTACATTTATTCATGATTATAAAAATTGAGTCTTTTTAAACTTATTGAGGTTTCTGTGTAAGCTTTACATCCTAAAATTTTAAATGGGTCTTTTATTTCTTCTTTCCTTGTATTAAGAAAAAAAATACAGCTCTCAAAAAAAAATTTAATTCTGAACACTTGAGTTAATTTCCTTTTCACCCTTAGTGTTCTCGCTAGAAACTGGGTTTCATTACTTTTTATATTAAATATCCATATCTCAAGAACCTATGTAATATTTAAAGAGATCTGTGTGAAAAGTCATGGAAAGCACTGAAGAGCAAGCCATTCTCTTATTACTCTTAGGCTGTGGTCTTACCAACCAAAAAGGAAACAAAGTGGTTAGGCAATAATGAATATGTGGTTTCAAGCTCACAGCAAGCCCAGTGGGGATGAGCCCCAGCCATATTTCTCTGCGCCAAGAATGCCTTGGGTTTCTTGCATTTCCACTCATTACCTGTCGAGCAATGGTTACAAAATGAGAAGGATGTACGTAAGCAGACAGATGTCTTACAGGGATTCTAAGCTGTGTGCAGGCAATTCAGGCCTTTCTCTTATATGCACACCTCTCTGCTTTCATTTGTTGAGCAGCATCATTAACGTCTGGCCAAGTTCCTCTGAACTTTGCTCTGCTCGTTATTTTTCCTCTTCATTTCTTCACGAAGCAGGACTGAGTCTTGCAAGATACCAAGTGAACACTAGGTGGAATGCTCTTTAAGAAACTAAGTGCTTTTTAGAGATATCTTCACATATAGTTTGGCACACGAAGGTATAATTCTTCTCAAGGATATAATTTCTTTTTAAATACAAGTTTGATATTTTGTATTTGTTAATCACAGCTATGTTGTATTGCTTTCTAACAGCAAAATGATATTTTATATGTTATTTTACAGTGCTACTGTAGAACTCTTTTCATGTAGTTACTTCCACTGTACACTGCCACTGGAGAAATATTTCAAAAGTTTCAGAAGGAGGAGCCAAACTGAGCATTAAAAGTGTTCATTTGCTTGAAAAACCTTTAAATAATTAATTACAGGATTGATAAAACAAATGCATTGGAAAAATGAGACAACTTTGAAAAGCATTATCTTCATAATTTCCTCAGAATTACTTGGATCATGTCTTGCTTGCCTTTGAATGAAATACTAATCTCTGGCATTACCTGGGAACTATGGTAATGTGAAAAAAGAAAAAGAAAAAAACCAAAACTCATTGTGTGCACAGGAACAGCTTTTTTTTAAAAAATGTTAACATTTGGTGTACCTTCCTCCCCATTTTAAAAAGGATTTATATCCTGACATGGTACATTTATTTCTTTTATAGTTACGAGCTTTAAAAAAAAAAAACAAAAAACAAACCCTATACCAATCACTCCTACAGCTACTACTAAGCACTGGCACATTTAGACTAAAGCACCTACTTTGCTGACACTTCAGAAGTATTTCTGAGGCTGGAATTCTGATTTTTTTCCTCCCTCTTACAGAGGAAGGAACACTGAGAAAGTTACCATTTTACAATTTTACTGATCCCAAGTTGATCTGATTTATAACTCTCTTCGGTTCAAAGACCATGCTGATCCCTTTGGTCAGTGGTTCCCTTTTGCAGTGAACTAATGCAGAAGATTTATCAGAACTCTCTCTGCCTTCTGATGCCTTGACCACAGGTTTTTCCTCACAGATTTTCAGATCTCAGCAGGACAGACAGAGTAGCATTTCAGTAGCTTTTTTTTCTGAACAAGTCCAGATGGTAGTTGAGGTGGTTTTAGGCAATTACTCCCATAGCCTGCTCTTCTGGCCTAACACGTGTGAGAAGCCTTTCCAAGGGACAGTAAGACAAGCACAGCTTTGCTGTGTTCAGCTGGCACATCTCTCTATCTCTGGCACAATCCAGTATGTGCTGAGGTTAACATTATAAAAAGTATGGGACTTAGTTAAGATGGCTGTGGGGGAAGGTCAAAAGCCTAGAGAAAGTACAAGTCATACCCTATGTTTAAATAAAAAGACTGTATGTGTTCCTAGTAAAAAGGCAGAAGATTTTAGAAAAAAAAAAGTAAAAGAAAATAAAACATAAAGACCCCTCCACAACCAGCTTGTTCTTGAATATAGAATCCAGCATTTAAAACTTTAAATGGACTATTTTACTTCTGACTATCAAAACATACGGTTGGGACTTCTTATCCAGTCAGCCAAAACTCAGGAGGAAGGTAGGGGGAACCCTTAAAAAACAAAACCAAAAGTGATATCCATTTCATCAGAACATGGTGAGGATCAACTATATTAAGACATATTTGGGCACTGCTTTTCAACACTTCCTCAATCAAAATTCAATTTAATCTGTCACCCAGCAATTACTTAAGATTTGAGATCACTGCAGTATTTTACTTTTAGCCTCTTTTGAACCAAACCACCTAAATACATCGTGCAGTGCTAGTCAACAGAGTACCACAGAACATCAACACTATTCTAAAGTGGATTCAACTTCATAGTCTTTGAAATGAAGACACAAATAAGGGAAATTTTGCCACATACAGTAATTGGCTAAGTAAAGCTTATGGACAGTTAGTGCAAAATTCACTAAATAATCCCTTTTTAAAGGGGTTGACACAACAGTTAGCACAGGGAAAATGTTAAATTAGTAATTCTAAAAAATTAATATTTGGCATAAACTTACTTTTTTATTCTAAGTCTAATTACAACATGGGAAAACCTATGAAGTGGAAAGTAACTTTAAAAAGTGGAGAGAAAGTGAACTTCAATGAAATACAAACCTCGTTACCAGAAAAAAATATTTTTTAATATACTTTCTGAGCTGCAGAGCCATATAAAGGTTTTCTGGAGAACTTTGTAAATCATATCAAAGAAAGGAGAAAGGAGAAAGGAGATATCCTTGTTTATTTTTTAAGGTATCATTCATGGTCAATAGGTTTTGAAATGATCCTGTGCTTGCTCTTTCAGAGATATTTCAGCTTTACAGCCTCTAATCCTAAATTTAAAGATTTATTGACCAATAATACAAAGAAGTAGTCAAAATCAAGTATCAGTTGTTTTCAAGGGAAAAATTTTGAAGTGGAAAAAGAGGCTCCAGGTCTTTTCAAGACCTGAACAGCTGGGTGATCATGTTATACAATTCTTTGCCAGAGGGAAAAGGAATGGGACAAATTATTATATCAGTGCTGATGCTGCTCTATTTTTGACCTTTTCATCTTTTGTAACAGTTTAGATCAAACTTGAAGACAAGATGGATTCAGAATAATATTTAGACCTTGGAGATATCCTCATCTGCCGAAAAATATCATCAGCAAAGAATGAGACACATTCAGAAAGATATTTTGTTTAAATAGTTTACAGAATAAAACTAAAAATTCCTTCATTTTTTTTAGCATCAGCCCAGAAATGTAGGTGCTAAAAAGCACTTTAGAAGCAGAAAAGGAACAAGCAAGACTAGACTTATGGAAAAAGCCTTCCTGACAAAATACATCCGGCAATGACCAAGTAGTCAGTTTAAATTTTCTGAAAAATGAATGGTTTCAACTTCAGTCTGTACTTCCAGGGATTGGAAAGCCTTTGTGTGTGAGTAATTTGTCATAGTTACAGCTGAATAGGTGTCAGAAAAAGAAGTTAGGCTGGAAGGTGCATAAGTTATTAATGACTCCTATGCAAACTACAAAACTATCACAAGAGCAGGCTCCTTTTAATTTTTAAAAACATGAAGTAAATTGAACAAATCCATTGAAAACTTTGTGGGACATTACAAAAAAAAAAAGAGATTGTATTTTTTCCTGTGTTTTACCATGTTTGAGTCTAACAGTGGATTTCAGGATTTCAAGTTCTAAAACAGATGTTGACCCACATCTTGTAAAAGATCTGCATTCACCCTTCAGAGGACTTCCTGAGCTATTGATCCTCAAAGCCTTATCCATATGAACAGATAAAACTTTCTTTTGCTGTCAAAAACTCAGTACAAAAATTCTTGCTTTTAACACTACGCACAGCAAGCCATTGAAATTAGAAAAAAAACCGCGCACATGTATACGAGGTGAATGTTTTCATCACAGCACTTCCCACCGGAGCTTTGCTCCTTCCAAAATCTCTCATTTCTTTTTCTGCTATTTCCACATTTCCATGCATTCCTAACATCTTTTTGTTTCCTGTTTCTTCCTTATGCTCTGATTGTAATACCTCTTTCCCAGTATTTTTTATTATACTTGAAAATGCTTTTTTTCTTGCAAATGATCTGTCTTTTCAACCCAATCTTTTCTGAGAGCTCACTACTTCTGTGAAGTGGTTTTTAACCCTCTATATATCTATCATAGGTGTCGAAGCTGAATCATTTGTATTTGATTTACACAGTAGGCTCTATGAGTCTATTTATTCTTCAGTGTATTTGCACGAGCAAACTTTGCGATCAGAAAACCTGGGACTGAATCAGTGACCTCCAATAAAGAACAAAAGTCAGAACAAATCTCTAAATTAAGTTAACTCCGCAGCTATGTCTGTGACAAATTCATATTGCTGGTCCTCAGATTGGATTCAGTTAGGCATCTGGAAGACAAACCTTCTTCGATGCTTATTAAAACATCAAGCACATTGCTTATCATATTCCATAAATAATAATAGAAACACATGTCTACTGAGTAGTTCACTAGGCTGAGCATAAAGTAGGGAAATTGTTAATAATTGTGCAGAGAATCTACACTAAGGACTCAAATTGGGAAAAAGATAATGCTTTCAGAAAGAAGTGTATTTTGAAGGCTGGTTGGACAATTCAAACATACGCAGCACAGCAGTGAGTTAACTCCCAGCTGTCACTGCTGCTGCGACCCTTTCATTGTGCCAGCCTTAGAATAGACATTCAAATTAAAGGTATTTTGAATGCTAATACTCTGTTTAGTGCATCATGGTAGATTTCAACAATCAAAGCTTTTTTCTTTAAGTACATCCTTGACAGATGTACCAGCTTCTGAATCATTCAGATAGTCCCATGATCTGCCAACAACTTTATAACAAAAATCCACCAAAACACCACTATTAAAGAGGTAAGCATGAGCTACCACCTAACAATGACCTATTCTGAAAGCGGGAGTTTCTTCACAGTAGAAAACCCTTTCATATCAGCTGCGTTCTGAACTTTCTGTTATTAAAGACAGATTAGTCAGATTTCACTAGAACCGAGTCAGTGAATACTGAGGCAAAGACAGCACTGAGCAACTCAGCCATATCTCCATCTGCTGTTATTAATTCACCCACCCCATTTAGCAACAGGCCCATGTTGTCCTTTTTTAGTCCTTTTTTACTAACATAGGGGTAGAAGCTCTGCTCACTGACCTTGACAAGTCTCAAGCCCAGTTGAGTGTTGCCCTTCCTAAAACTCTCCTAGCTACGTGGACAATCTTTCTAAATTCTTCTTTTGAAACCTGTCCCTTTTTCCACCTCCCATACGCTACCATTTTGCAGCATACATTTCCACTCCATAAACAGCACCTAGGAAAAGAAGGAAAAAAAAATCCAGGGAATGCTTTTGACCATCTGAGCAGAGGAATATCATTGGTACATCCAGATATAGGCCCATTTTATGGGACCGACTCTTTCTGTGCAGCCATTCATCCTAAATCCATCGTATTGTGCACTATCAATAACCTTTATGCCTCATGAGACTTGACAGGCGGGTATCTCAGTTTTATTCCTCTATCCCCTAAGTTAATCTTTTTGCCTTATATGAGGCTCCCAGATAATTCAAGCAATTATAACTTAAAGTCATATTTTCAAAGGTGGGATAAATCTGCATACTTTTTCTTTCAATGGAGGCAACCTAACCAGAGTCTGCAATCCATTACTGCTAATAGTGCAGAACAACAGATTGCACCTGGAAAAACAGCTGCCTCCACCTTCTATAACCTGCCATCTTAGATATTGCATGAACAAATAAATGTTCTTTTATGTATATCTAGAGTCACAGAGACTCATAAAGGACTCAATGCCTTACACATATTCACCCACACAGCCACCTGTTAGAAGAGAGGAGCACCTACTATTTGTTGGAGAATCTACCTAAGAAGTAAGTCTCTGGTGAGTTCACTTGCCTGGCCAGATGACGGAAGTTTTGGTTTTTCTAATTACCCCATTGGCTAAATTTACTTCATGCCTTAGGTTTGTCAGCAGAAGACATTCCAGACAGACCTCCCCTCAAAACCCTAGCCACCAACATTATCTGCTCTTTCGCACCTCATAAACTGATCAGTTCTATCTTTACCACATTTCTTTAATTCTCTTAAGTTGATGTGAACTGCGATCATGTTTTTGATATTTTTCAGGCTGAACCTTACACCTGTTTGACAAGAGAAATCATAGTGTGGTATTTACCTTGCCAGAGAAGCTTACAAGGGTGTGAGCTTTCTCCCTCTCTCCCTAACCCTGCTCATTTTGCTCTTACACAGGCACTGATTTACCAGAGAATAATTCTTTCTGGCTGTTTTATTCAGTTATAAGCACAGTGGCTCCTTACTATTGTACAGGAGTTGTACTGTTGTAGTTTTTCCTTCATACAATATTTGCATTATATTCATTACACATTCTCTGCCACAATCAGAATAACATAGCCTCATAACTTGGAGTGCATTATGCTCAGTCATATAAACAACAGCTGCATTTTCATCTCCGCTCTACTGCTTTTCCCCCTCTACCCGTACCAAATACATAGTTTATGTCTATATATATGCCAATACATGTATACACATACAAAAACATAGGCATATATTTCTGGATACAAGCCTGACAGTAAGTATATTATAAACTGAATATTGCAAATTACAAGAGTTTTGCTATAGTGCTTGATGTATAGTGAATATATCACACACGGAAAGGAATAAACAAACAGAGAAACCTAGCAGAACAAAGTGATTGTTACCATTGCAATGATTAATTGTATAATGTCAAAGTGCCCCTGATTCTTTGCAGGCCACTTAAATGTAATGACCTGAACACCCTGAAACTCTTTGAAAAATTTAGTGCAGTGCAGAAGCAGTATCGGAATCAATGGCAGTATTGCTGGTGCTGATACCAGCACTGGAAGTATTCTCAGAAAGGGCTCTGAACAGGAGCATGCAGAAGAGGGAACTTGGTGAATGAGAAGTGGGAGACATTCAACAGAAAAGGGTACCATGACTAGAAAGTGCACATTTGAAAGAAAGAGAGAGAATGGAAACAGCTATTACACTGATTATTTAATGGAAAAAGTTGTTTTTTGGATGACAGCCAGACAATAGCAGACTGACTGTAACCTCCACAATCCAATATTCCAGCATGAGACCGTCCCAGGATAGGGACATGTCTGCATCATAACATTCAAGTCTCTGTACCAATGGGTCTGATGTACTTGGGATGAAACCCATACCTAAAATGGCCACCACAAAGCTATTATTTCCCATACGGTTTCAAGTAAAGCTGAGCCACCAGATGGGGAAATGTAAATGTCACCCTAGAAGAGCTTTTCTGTGCAGTAAAGTCATTGTCAAAGCAAGCACAAGTAAACTGGTAAATCCTAGTCTTTCATAAAAAGATATTTTACATGGATTTTGGGACCTCTGCTACTTTTCTTTTCCTCTTAACAGAAGGCAGAGGGCTTATATAAGTAAATACCTACATCACTGCATGGATGGCACTGACTTGACCAGGATGCCAAAGTCAGAACTTCTCATTCTGCTTCAGGGAATCACAACCTTAGGACAGCTGGAGAGCCTGACATCTCCTGAAGCATTTTACACTGTTTGAGGAAAGAGGTTGATCTCCTGAAAAACCTGGGATAAGGAAGAAATCACAGGAACAATTATTCACGAAGAATCACTTTGCTCCTTTCTCAAAACAGACAAACAGACAACCAACCAACCAACAACAAAAAACCCACCATGGCACATCAGAGGGATCAAATGACAAGGAGAAACAGAAATTGTGAAAATTGGGAAAATGATGCACAAATCTTCTATCAGGAAGATTTAGTGAAGGAATCCCCATCTACCCTTTGCTGTCCACAGGTAGGGAGAGAGGAAAATATGCATACGTATAATGAAATGCTGTTTTGCACATCAAGGTGAAAGGCAGAACTGCTTTCACCTACATGCCTAAACACCCCATGCCTTTTCTGTGGCTCAGAGAAAGGCTAAGCTGGCTTCACGTATTTTCTTCCAAAACTTTGGCAGCTCTCTGCTTGGTTTAGGATTTTATTAAGCTGTAGAGTACTTCCTCTAATCAGAGCGAGGAATACTGTTGACAGTGGACTTAGTTTTACGAGGAAACATTTAAAAAGCCATGCTGACATTCAAAAGACATAAATGTTAGTACAAATTGAACTGCAGCACTCTGCACTTCTCATTCATTTTGTCAGGTACTGTGAGACAATCTGCCTGGGGAAATGAAGCAATAATGTCTGAAGGCCTGATTTTTCAGAGGTGTTAAGACATACAGCTCCAGATGTTATCTCAGGAATCTCTGGTGCTCACTGGTTCTGAAAATTGGGCTGTGGATGTATAAAACCTTACCTTATGCTTGCCTGAAAGGTACATAGTAGAAGACAAAAACTAAATATGGTGCTTTCAAAATAAACCTTGTCTTGCCTCCCCATCAGGTGTAAAATTACAAATGAGTGTCCATTTCAGCTGTGACACTTGAGGAAGTAAATTTGTGTAAGCTTTCTTTTCATTTCTGTCTGTTATTAGAACAGGCCTTCACTTATACTTCAGTGACTTACAAGGAAAAAATCTTCAATTAATATATGACTTCTGCTATAACTTCATAAGCAGTTATGCTGGAAATCTAAGACTTGCCTGTGGCCATGCAGTTACACTAACCTGAGTTATCTAAGCTCCCTAGTCTTGCAGAACCTTGTCTTGCTTTGACCTATTGCAGTTTTCTATGTACATTATGTCCTGTACACACCAAACAGCATGTAGACATAAATCTTTCATTATATACAGTGCAAATACACACACAGGCAAGGGTATTCTTACTAGTAAAAAGTAATTCTAAACATTTACCTTTGCTTTCTAGGTGCCAATGGTAGGCAAGGTGCACTCAATCCATGTATATGTCACAAAACTAAAGTTTGCTTCTAGGCACATGAAAAAACGAGTGATTTTCATTCTGCTAATGGATAAGGAATTTCCTTGAGATGGCAAATAAAAGTTTGTTCTTTGGATCAGTGTTAGTAATAATCCTTTGCAGACTTCTGGAATACATTATCTCTTAGTAGGTCCATTCAAGACTGCTATAGTTGAGACTGTCAGCACTTCCATTTAAGTCTCCGTTTTCAAAAGTCTCAAGTCTGTAAAACGGGTTTTCATTATTGCTCTCTTTTGAGCAAGTAGATCTTTATAAATCAGACCTCTTGTATCTTAATGTCCCTATAAGTGTACTTGCCCATTGAAATAATAATCTGAGTAAATCTATATTTTCTGCTTTGCCTCAGTCAACTATATGGAGTCTTTATATAGATAGCAGAACCCGAGCAGACCAGCTCAATGATGGGTGCAGTTTGTTACCTTTTCTGACAATGGCCTCCAACATAAGCACAAGAAATATCACAATGAGCAGTTACAGAATGACAGGCTTTAAGTGGCTTTGTGCATTCAGTCCTGCTTGTCCTGACTGTTACATGGATGGTACAAGTCCAGTGTAGACTTGTCCTCTTCCAAAGGGTGGCTTCCTTGGCACTTGCTCCTAACAACTGGGAATGGTGTGTACTCCTTTTGTCCATATTCAGTTTCTTCAACAACAACCTCTTGATGTAAATCCAGCAGTCAAAATAAAGGCACCCACCCCATTGGCTTAATTAGATTTTTCAAAAACTCTAAAAAACCTATTTTTTCACATAATTGGAAGGTAGAGTAGTTCCACTTATAGCTCGACTTATGTCCAGACACTGGATACTTAACATTTTAGAATAGAATAAGAATAGAAATAGAATAGGAACAGGAATGGAATAGAATAGAATTTTTAAGTTGGAAAGGATCTACACTGATCATCTTGTCCAACCGCCTGACCAATTCAGGGCTGACCAAAAGTTAAAGCATGGCATTAAGGGCATTGTCCAAATGCCTTTTAAACACTGACAGGGTTGGGGCATCGACCACCTCTCTAGGAAGCCTGTTCCAGTGTTTGACCACCCTTTCTCTAAAGAAATGCTTCCTAATGTCAAGTCTAAACCTCCCCTGGAAGGTTAAAAAACAGGTCATTAAATTAAAAGCCTGTTTCTTGATTTAAGAAAGTAACCAGACAGATTTTTTTTTTAAAATGTTGACCATGACAATTATTAATTTGAAATAATCTTATTGTTTTCTCTGTTTAGCATTGTTCTTGATATTGTTTATCTAGCTGCCAGTTCACCATATACAAAGGAAATATCTAAGCATTTGCACCATATTACTTGAGTTCTGAAAAGACAGAGAACTAATGCAGCATTGCAGCAGGAGACCTTCTCTGCAGACAGGAAACCTCAGGTAGCTCAGAGCAACCGCAGTGACCCCACAGCAGTCCTTGGCATTGCTAGCACAGGTTTTGTGCCTGGGGTGAGTGACAACAAGCCTCTTCTCATGTATGTCAGAGGCCAGACTGGCACCCTGAACACCTTAAGGAGACTCAAAGTGATTTTTTCTGTTACTTTTATTAAGCAGAAAATAATTCCCCCTGGTTCTGTACTGGCATCCAGCACTTGTCCTGAGGAAGTATTAGGGTCAAATTGTCTGCTTCAGAAATAGTGATTTAAGATGTTACTGCCCACTACTTGCATGTTGGCACCCCTCAAATCTAAGCTACAGTTACAGACAGGGAATGCACTCTTACCTGCGCTTCAATGTGCAGGTTGTCAATTTAGGATGAACCACCATATCACAGCAGACAAGAAGTCACTTCAAAGCCCAGCTTAGAGGCTGGGGTGGCAAGTCCTTCAGAACTGCTTCAGTGTGGTGTGTCTGAGGAGTGGTCAGCATATGAAGAGAGTGAATAGTCTATAAGAGTTTACAGAGTCCAAATACGAACTTTGCTATAAAACTAGTATTTGTCTGTATACTGCATGTCATAAACTACAGGTAAAATAAAAGCTGCTGAAAACATTAAAAGTTAAAACAACATTTAAAAGTTGCCATTTAGGATTTCTAAACCCCTACTATTTTTTTATTATTATTTTTTAAACTAGCTTTGATTTAAAACCAGAAAAAATAAATACTTGGAAGAGGAAGAATAAAACAAACTGTGATAATATAAGAATCAACAAAAATAAATAAGAGTCCAGTCGTGGTACTTTGGTTGGCAGGCAATTACTGTCAGATATCATCAATACTTAGGTGAAAAAAATGATGGCGTTAAGACAAAATTTTGCTGGCTTCATTTCCTGCTTTTCGTATAATGACTGACTCTCCTCTTTAGTTTCTTCTAATTACTGTATCTGCAGTAGGATACAGCAAATTATCTTTTTATTTCATTCTGTCTTATGACATTTGAGGTCAAATCCAACAAAAACTCAGGCTCTTTCCTAGAATGAAATTAAACACTTAAATGCCTTGGAGAATCTGTGCCTCAAAGGCAGGTCTCTCTTTAGTGTTGCTATCACCTGAATTCTTCTGTTCTTGAATTAAACTATATGTATCCAAATGGGAATGCAAAAAAGAATAACTTTCCTCCTGTCACTCAATCCAGAGTGTGAGATTCAGACCTGACCTATCCACTTCCCTGTAAACTCAAAAGCAACCAGAAAAAACTCTCAGGTTTTTGCTTGTCTCTGTATTGGAGAAAATCGGAAATAAAACTAATTGAATTAAAAACCTAAAAAAAAAATAAAAAATAGTCTAGCTTGAAATCTACCTATAACTTCTTTTTCTTCTCCTGTATTTAAAGATCTTAAAACCAGTTTTTATATTTGTGAAAACTGTAAGAATTTTGTAAGTCTATCTGTTTCCAAGTGTCTAATAATTGTAAGTATTTAAAGAAAAAATATTAATACAGTTTAATTGTCAACTGAACATACAGGAAAGAATTAGTCTATTTTTAAACATTTACAATCTGTGTGCTGCAATATATTTCAGGTCCTACAATAACAGTTCTTTGGTTTAATATATGCTGCATGAACGTAAAAAAGATGGCACACAGCACTGGGATATCAACTGCCTACTTGGAGAATGATTAATTTAAGATAAATAGATGCTGGCTTCAGCTGCACTGATTGTATTTCCTATCCCAAGCTGCAGAATCAGTGTTTCCACTAAGATGTTGTAAAACATATGCAGGAATCATTCTTTTCCACTCACAAACCACAGTGCATCACAGATTTAATCTTACTCTTCTGTACTCTGTGGCTGAATTTAATTTTACTTCTGCCATCAGCCTAATAGACAAAAAATGTTTCCTATTTATTTTAATACATAAGCTTTAAACTCATGTTATTCTGATTTCATCCCACTTCAATTTCTTTGTTTGATAGCAAATAACATAGAGCTTAACTCTGTCTACAAGCACATAATGGTATCACTTGGAAGAATTTTTAAAAAAAAAAACGTAAATAACTTACAACATACCTAACTGAAAACATACATGATTTCATAAAGATCATGGGACTTACCAGACATGAAAAATACATAAAGACTCAGAAAGAAGAATCTTGCATATTTTTTTCCAGTGCTACAAAATAAGACTATGAATTTGTTCCATGGTAAAATATCTTTTGAGAAAAGACACCTTCTAGAAAAGGTAATGGTTCAGAGTCTTATTAAGTTGCACATCCTTGAAAACCCTACCCTACAAGGATTTGCTGGAGCAAACAGCATCTCCCACTCCACTACTAAGTATCCCAGGTGGCATCTGTATCTGTATTCCTCTGTTTGTAGGAACTATCCCACTCACCATAAACAATTAATTCACCCAGCAAGCCAGGGTGCACATGGAAGAGAAGAGAGGAAAGGAAGATAGGATCAGGCAAAGCTAAAACTTCATTCATCACACAAATATATTTGAGATCTAGCAAAATAAAGGGGTGGGGGGTGATTGTTCTTAAAAAAAAAAAGAACCACACTGTGGTTTTGGGAAAACATGGTTACAATGAATTTACCTACTAAATAAATTAATGAAAAATTTTCAAAACTGCTTTATTTGCTTTAGTTTATTCCATGGAAAAAAGCCATTTATAGCACCCAAACAGACTTCAAGTACACCAGCCTCAACAAGATGTGTTTGTCAACCAGGCAGCTTGGCAACGGTCCAGGTGCAGGTTTCTGTTTTACCTTGCGCCATACTGCCAGACACTGCAATAGCCATGCCATCTGCAAGGACCATTCTTAATGGGGAGTCCAATTCAGACTTAGCAATACAGTTTATTTCTGAAAAATATTTAAAAGGAAATTTGACGTATGTCACTGTACTAGGCATAAATAGCAGGGTTTAATTAGCAGGGTGCTGCAGTGGTGACCTGTGAAAGGAGGCCATGAACTGCCATGTGCCAATAAAAACCAATTGCAGACACACAATTCCCCTCACAAACCAAAACTGCAACCAGTCAGGGGAGCACACAGCACCTCTGCTCAGGCAGCAGCTGCTGGGGGCAGGAGACATGCTGCAGAGAAGACCCACAAGAGCACAGTTGGAGATGCACTCTTGGAAGGAGGCTCTCTATGACAAAGGAGCAGGGTCACCCCTGAGGAACCATGACACAGCCCATGGGCAACCCACAAAGGGGCAGGGACACCCTCAAAGGGCTGTGGCCTGCAGATGACTCACAGCAGGGCAGAGGACCACCAGTAAGAAGGGAAAATTAGCTGGCAGAGGTCTTTACACACATGACCACAACCTTTCTCATGTGCCATTCATTGCCTGTCTGGAGGAATTGGGATGGACAGAGTGTAGTAATCCACAGTGAACATAATAAGGTAGTTAATAGAGGTCCATAATGAGGAAGTGGAGACTAGGAAGGGGCAGGTCAGGTGTTTGGCTTACACTGAGCATTGGGGAGAGGAAGGACAGGTGTCCACTTAAGAGTTTGATTGCTAATGACCCTAAACATGTCTTGGAGTAGGTTCTTCTAAAGCACTGGTTAGTAACCTTGTTCTCAAGCATGTAACTAGAGATAGGTTTTGAACAATTAGACATGAGTCACAGAAGAAAAAAAAAATCAGACTGACCTTAAATTGGATCAAATTCTAAAGATTTTCTTATCAGTCAATATGCAATAAGTCAGATAAGCATCCCTTGAGGTGGATGAAAAGAAAAAAAAAGGAAAAGGAAAAAAGATCTATGTGCATTTTAATATTACATTGCTTCATATTAGGCATATGGATTCTTATAACTAACCTCAACATTTTTATTTTCTCTATGTAAGCATTTAAAGCAGATGTAAATGATTCCAGTGAACAGCCTGGAAATTTGCCTACCCCATCACAGAAAATACAGCAATAAAGATGTGAATATTAGGAACCACCTATAGAGATGAGAAATTATTTTACTCCTCATTCCCATTTATTTTCTTCCCAACAGTATTCCAGCCAGGGAACAAATTAGTGCTGCACAGTGATCTAGAGTTTTAAGCATTTGTCCACAAGAATCAACCTGCAATTACTATATTACATTTTATGTAAACTACCCAGCAACTAGCAGATGATGACAAACTTAACTGAAATGGCTTCTTCTAATGGAACAACATATTTAATACACACAGTAATTTTTAATTATGTGCACAACTTTATTGCTTCTAGATTTTTTTTCAAATAGCAGAAGCTGCATCTTGAAAACACCAATAGGTTATGTCATATCTGTTGTAAATCCTTAACAATAAATAGTGTAAGGAGCAGCTCTTACCTCTACCAGGCAAAATTCTCTGGCTGAATCACTTGAAAAGATTCCTGATATCCCTGTCTTAAAAGTTTGGATATTTTTCCTCTATCCCATGCCTCACAAAGAGTCAATAAAGGGACATTGTACATTCTCAAATTATGTCCACAGGCAGAAGCATGCTCCTTTCCCAGCTCCAGAGCAATTTAAATCCTTTAGAGTACCTCCTTATTACCTGCTAAAAGTAACAGCATACAGCAGATCTACACACATCCAGAGGAAATGTATTGCATATATAGATGTAACTAGTTAATATGAACTCATTACGTGATACATAAGTCCTGGGGAGCTCTGTGACTATTGGCACATATTCAGGGATCTAGGTATTCTTTGCCATGGGTGAAAAAAATTAAGCACCTTGATCGAATACCTGATTGTCGTTACAAGCACAGCCACAGCTGTAGGATGGACAAAGCTAGAGAAAATAGAAACAACACATGGGCTACTCTTCGGGCAAGCCAAATGTAGACCTCAGAAATCACCTATTTTACACAGTTGTGCAATGCACTAGAATTCTTTAAAGATTACATTTTAAATACCAATTGTCTTACACAAAGATGTAACACATCTCCAGAAAACCTCATTCATGGATTACAATATTTCAAATTTGAGATGCTGAAATAAGTTACATGAAAATAGAAAAGTGCCCACTATGATGGTACAGCAGCATCACCCCGTATTTCTTCACAGCCTACACAGGCATAAGTATGCCAGATTAAAAGACAGATAACAATACCCTGATGTAAGTGATATCAGTAAGGTGCAAGACACACTCTTCAAACTGAAGAGATAGTCATAATATTATTGAAAAACAGCAGTGACATCAACAGGGCTACATGGGTATAAACCTGGAAGAGCCAAGGTGAGATTCTGGACATTCTATCTAGACACCTGTTCATTTCTAAGAACCCAATAACCACCAAATATCCTGTCTGTAAATGTCTAGGCCATTTGGCACAAAGAAGTTTCCTTTCATAACATTCAATATTCTGCATATTTGGCAATTATTTTTTTTAAGTGAGGAGTGAGTCCCTGTTTCAAATCTTGCTGTACAAAAATCACAGCCATATTTTTTTGTCCTAGGAAGCACTCAGACTCCATCAATACAAGGCAGATACACTCTTGGTTAAGCTAGAGGAAGATGATAAGCTAAGTTTGGAATTGTATTACAAACAAAACCAAATTATCTTTATTATATAGTAAATTAAAAGCTGCCCCAAAATCTTACACAACTTAAAACCAAAAATACAAAATTCAACATTCAGATGGCTACCAACACTTACATGTTGAAGTCTTGCCTGCATGAGGTTTCCTTCAAGGTGTACATTTTAAAAATAATTATTCAGAAATATGTGCCTTAATTTAACTTTCTTGGATAATATGGAGGAGGGGTCATCTAAAAAAAATAAATAAATAAAACCCACCACAGAATATAGCCATAGAAATATGTCCTGGTCTTCTAATGCACCAAACTGTCCTCAAAAGTTTAAACCTGAAAGGAGGTTTAAGATAATTAAACAAGTTTTAAAACCTCTTTTGTGGCCTCAGGAAAATATTAAACACAATTTTCTGTAGTTTAATGGCACACCTTGATATTGTATGTCCATATATACAGGAAATTTTAAAATCTCTTATTGTACAAGCTTGAAAGTGAAATTTCATTTAAGTTAGAACACTTGCATGCTATTTTATAACTCAGATCATTTTTATATGCAAAAAAGATGTTTTAAAAACACATTTAAAAAACATTTTTGCATATAGCCGATTTAAAGACGGGATAATTTGTCTGAAGAAGAAATTATGGAGAATGTTAAAAGTAGAAATTGGGATTATATCAAAACTACTGATTTCTTGTATTGACTATGTGCTTCTAAGTAATGTTTTAGCTTTTATTTGTGCAGGTAATCCTATTGATTCAGGTAATGCTTCTGAGATTGAATCTTATTTTCAGAAGGAGCAATAAGATATTGAGATAGTATCCCTAAAACTAGGGATAGACAGTATGTGAAAATCACCTGTTACAGAGATATCCTTTTCTGAAGCAGAAAGTGAAATCCTGTGCCAGTACAAATCAGGGGAGCTGTTCCACTGGAGAGCTAAAGCAAGGAAGCAGGAAGATGCAGAGCACATATGGGGCACAAAACAGTCTTGCTGTTTATGCCTATATTATGATTTCTATGGATAATAGTTTATTAATTTTTGGACCCTTCCTTCTGCTGAGGGAAGCAGTGGGACCCTGTAACTGCCAGTCTGCAGAAAGCAAAGTATCTCAATACAGAACCCAAGCCTGTCTGATGCACATTTAACCAGCTCTGTGATTAGTCATTTTCCAGTTTTCACCATCATGAGCAACGCAGAGGTCTCTAGATGGCTCACCTCTCAGGCAAGCCTGAAGCATGTGCCTGCACTGAATTCCAAATTCAATCTGTTTTTACCCATTGCTGTTTTCATTAAAAGCATTCTTGCCATTTAAGCTGACTTCAGCAGCCTGCTGCTATTGATAACTATTAATGTCTAGGACACAAAGAAGAAACATTTACTTACAGACTTCCAAGGTGCTCATTAGTGATGGCCTGGGAATGTGACACTTAACAAAATGAGATGTCTCTGGATTTCTGCTTTTCATCACTAAATGCTGAGTCACATTTTGCTCTCATTTACACATGTGCTTCATCGAGACTGTCTGCATATAAATAACAATTGAACTTCTGTTTTCAAAGCCAAGTCTTTCCACTCCCCAAACCACACATATCCCAAATACGGGATTCTGAGCTGTAAATGGTCTCCTGGATCACAGCGACCAACAAGAAGTTTTCTTCACAAATCTGATTTCATCTTTTGATTGCACAAAAAAAAAAAAAAAAAAAAAAAAAAAAAACAAAACCTGAAGGCTGTTTGCAATGAAAACTCTTTACACCTCATTCTGTTGCAAGTAGAAGTCCACTGGAGGGTTTCTCAGCAGGGAAGGTCCAGGGCAGTCTTCAGAGGCAAACCATGGGATAAGGCCTTAAGCTGTAGCCCATGATCACACTGACGCCCTTGTCCTGTGAAGCCTTAAGAAAAGGCTTCTGAACAGCAGATAACATATCTTAATTCTTTGCTTAAAGGAGTCTCCGCACAGACAAGAATACCTCAGCACCCTGTACAGTGTGATAGTATAGACACGATATATCCACATAAGCTGAACAGGGTTTATGTCTGATTACTTCTATATTATTAAGTGCATTAAAATTGTGGCTTGCTACTTGAGTCCACACCATGCATTCATATCATCTCTGCCTACGTGTGCAGCAAGAGATATATGTCATTTCTAGTAAGTGATGTTTAGACACCTGCTGAACTTGGAATGCCTGAGCTTTGGAGCCCATTGCTGCTGTGAATCAGACATTTTGCCATCTCAAAAATTAGCTGCTTTTGAAGAGAGCACCTCCAGACACGATGACATCTGTAGCAGTCGAGCCCACACCAAAGACAGCAATGGAACCCTGGGTAAATATTTATTTCTTACTGTGGAACTTGATCTGAAAAAGATGGGTGAGCAATTTAGAGTTCCAGTTTTCCAAGGTATCACAGATTAAAGAAATGTGTGCAGTTAGACAGGAAAAAACAACAAATCTAAAAGCTCAGATTATTATTAAAAGACAGATTTAGTGAAGTTAAAACAAAACAAAAACCCAAGCCCTACACAAGCTCTTAAGCACCTAAAACAGAATTTAGGAGATTTTAAGACTTTTCAGCAAAATACGAACCAAAACCTCCTGATCTATCTAAGCCTGGAGATACCAAAACTGTATTTGAAATGAAAGATGGTCTAAAAGCAGCGTCAAGAGTTCTGAACATGCCCAGGACTCCCTGTTAGCCAGCACTGACCTCTTGGCTGAGCAACCTGGCTTTGCCAAAACCCAGGTACAATTGCTCAGAAGTACCTGGAAGAACAGGCTTTGTCAGAGCATGATAAACACACAGCAACATTGTAGGCTTTTGCATTCAGAAACACAGCTAAAAGAGGAAGGCTTTTACAGTGGTAAAAAAACTTGTCCAGAAATTATGAGCACCATGTTCTGTGTCCTAACCATGCCCAAACTCCAAACCTAACCTAGAAGCTCCCACAACTGCTCTAATCATCACACAGATGTTTGTACTTTAGGATTTTTTTCACTTTTTTTTTTTTTTAAATCTTACAACCACCATAAAAATGGAAAAGCTAGATGGTTGTTGAATTTCTTCATCTCTAAAAGTACATAGGTATATACTTCATGGAGACACTGCAGGAATGCATTAGTTAATGTTAAAGCATTGCAAACAGGTAAGAGCAGTATAAATACCAAGTACTGTTACTACTAGTAGTAGCAATAATAATAATTTGACACTTGTATAGTGCCTTCCACCTGAGAATCACAAAGCACTTTACAAAAATCAATTATTAAGATGCTGTGAGGTGAGTATTATCTATGGTTTATAGATGATGAAACACAGGCTCATATCCGTTAATTGAATTGCTAAAGTTATCCAGGAGGAGGCATAGAGCCACAACAGATAGCGCACATAAGAACTCCTCTGTCATCTCTAACCACTAGGAATTCTTCTTCCCAATGTGTCACCTATTTGCTTTCACTTATCATTTTTGTGAGCTGTCTTCAACAAGTAGATTTCATTACCTTTCATATCATTATAAATGACAGAATTAAGGACACCACGCTAGCAAATATACCCCTGTCCCTTCACTTCCAGGACAGGTGTCATGTAGCATTAAATGAATAATCCATTTACATATAGTAATATCCATTAATATTTATTCTCCTTATTCTTTTTTACTGTTTTTGTGAAGAAAAAGTATAGCCTATCAGAACAAAAAAAATATTTTGGTAGATTTTACAAAAACAGAAATCATAAATAAAACTATCTGTATTCTTCGTGGTCCTAGAAACCAAAGCCTAGATTTCATTATTCTTACTTATGCTTATTAACATTGTTTCTTGAAAGAAGTCGTTCTGATTAGAGGGATCTTCCTTAATGCAATTTACTCGTTTATTCTCATGCAAACACTGCACAATCTAATTACTTTCCATTTTGCCCACTGATTAAGAGACAGTGGATTTTTTTTTTTTTTTTTAACAACATAAAATTATGTCTATATGGTCAGGAACAACCACATGCCACCCCTCCACAATGTGTCAGCCAGCAAGCTGCTCAAAGAAGCTCATTGTTAAATCACAGAATCACAGAATGGTAGGGGTTGGAAGGGACCTCTGGAGATCATCTTGTCCAACCCCCCTGCTTGAGCAGGCACACCTAGAGCAGGGGGCACAGGACCACATCCAGGTGGGGTTTGAATGTCTCCAGGGAAGGAGACTCCACAACCTCTCTGGGTAGCCTGTTCCACTGCTCTGTCACCCTCACAGTAAAGAAGTTTTTTCTCATGTTTAAGTGGAACTTCCTGTGTTCCAGCTTGTGCCCATTGTCCCTTGTCCTGTCATTGGGCACCACTGAAAGAAGTCTGGCCCCATCCTCTTGACACCCACCCTTCAGATATTTATAAGCACTGATAAGATCCCCCCCCCAGTCTTCTCTTCTCCAGGCTCAACAAACCCAGGTCTCTCAGCCTTTCCTCATAAGAGAGATGCTCCAGTCCTCTGATCATCTTTGTAGCTCTCTGCTGGACTGTCTCCAGTAGTTCCCTGTCCTTCTTAAACTGGGGGGCCCAAAACTGGACACAGTACTCCAGATGTGGCCTCACTAGGGTGGAGTAGAGGGGGAGGATAACCTCCCTCGACCTGCTGGCCACACTCCTTTTAATGCACCCCAGGATACCGTTGGCCTTCTTGGCCACAGGGGCACATTGCTGGCTCATGGTCATCTTGCTGTCCACCAGCACACCCAGGACCTTCTCAAAAGAGCTGCTTTCCCAGCAAACTTGCTGAGGGTACACTCTGTCCCTTCATCCAGGTCATTGATGAATATATTGAGCATGACTGGACCCAGCACAGACCCCTGGGGAACACCGCTAGTTACAGGCCTCCAACCAGACTCTGCCCCATTGATCATGACCCTCTGAGCTCTGCCATTCAGCCAGTTCTCTATCCACCTCACTGTCTGCTCATCTAACCCACACTTTCTAAGCTTACCTATGAGGATGTTATGGGAGACAGGGTCAAAAGCCTTGCTGAAGTCAAGGTAAACAACATCTACTGCGCTGCCTTCATCTACCCAGCCAGGCATGCCATCATAGAAGGCTACCAGGTTGGTTAAGCATGATCTCCCCTTGGTGAATCCAGGTTGACTACTTCTGATAACCTTTTACATGCCTGGAGATGACCTCCAGGATGAACTGTTCCATCACCTTTCCGGGGATGCAGGTGAGGCTGACTGGCCTATAGTTTCCCAGGTCCTCCTTCTTGCCCTTTTTGAAGACTGGAGTGACATCGGCTACCTTCCATTCCTCGGGCACCTCTCCTGTCCTCCATGACCTTTCCAGGATGATTGAGAGTGGCTTAGCGACAGCATCCGCCAGCTCCCTCAGCACTCGTGGGTGTATCCCATCAGGGCCCATGGATTTGCGAGGATCCAGTTTGCCTAAATGATCTCTAACCCAATCCTCCTCAACCAAGGGGAAGTCTTCCTTTCTCCAGATTTTCTCTCTCACCTCTGGGGGCTGGGATGCCTGAGGGCCAGCCTTAGCAGTAAAGACTGAAGCAAAGGCAGCATTCAGTAACTCTGCCTCCTCTGCATCCTGCGTCACCAGGGCACCTATACAAGTGCGTCCCACCTGCAGCTCTGACTTCTGAGTTCAAGCACAGACTGGTGCTGAAGGAGGTTGTATGGCCTCAGCCTGGGACTGTGTCTCACCTTGTAAACTCAAAGCAGCTGTTGTGAGACTGACTGCTCACACTAATTATTTTGAATAATACATAAATATCTCAGTGGCCTGCCATTTTTAGACCATCCTGAGCTTGATACAGATGACTACCACCTAACTTCTGCTAGGATTTTCTCCTTCATTAACAAGGGTAATGTATTATTATTTTTTTCTAAAGTCAGGTACCAACTAGACATTTAGGAGCACAGGGAGTTTAACAGATTGGAAAAGGAAGAAATCTCATTAAAATTTTCAGAGCCAAGATGTGTCAAGTGAAGTATATAGGTATATTGCCACTGGACCCAGGCAAAAATTACTGACACTGTTCTCATATATTAATGTGAGAAGTTATTAGTCTTGTTAATATTACATAAAATTAATTTATAGAAATGTAATATACATTTAACTTACACATTCATTTCCCCACACACATTCCTTCCCTCTCCAATAACAGTATCACATTTTATCAGGAGAATACTAGATTCCAGCTTCTCCAGCTTTAGTGAAAATGTATTTTACTTTCCCTATTTATATATCTTGTAAAGATGGCAGCAATACTTACATATTGTGTCTTAGAAACTGGATCATGTAAAGACTCTACATGCACATATGCATTAATCTCCCCTGACTTCAAGGAGTGTCCCTTTCCTTTCTGCAACCAGTTCATAATGAGGAAGCAAACTACCCCCTCAATTTGCCTCTTACTTCCACCACTTCCTCTCAAAATTAACGGAGGACCTTCACAACTACTGCTGCATCACACGGCCCTGTCTGCACAGGGTGCTTCTTGGAGGAAGGGGCCACAGTCATGTTTGCCTCCTTGTACCTCCCTTTTCTCATCTTCTGCTCTTTGCCCTTTTCTATTTAGCTGGCTCACCATGTGTGTACACCCTGCACTGAGCCATCATACAGTAATAAGAGCAAAGCACATCATAGCTTTCTAGGAACAACCAGGGAGACATAATGGAAGCAAGGAAAGCATTCCTTCATACAGCATTCACTATTACCTTCCTTGTCTTCTATCCTTCCCTTCTCCAGGCTTGCTGAATGTATTTTTACAAAATTAAGGCATAAAACAGAGGGAAAGGGAAGTGGTCAGATGTCCACAAGATTTCCAGTATTCTGTGAAAACACTACATGTCCCTCCTCCAATACTCAGACTGCAGTGAGGAAGGCTAAAATCAAATTTAGGTTCAAAGCTTTTTCTGCCATAGAACATTCATCGACTTTAATTCAAGCTGACTTAACATGGGAAGTCATTGTGCATGTGAAAAAGACATTATTTTCCCTTCAAGAGAGAACACAGCAACACTATTTCCAAAATAGCCAAAAGATGCTGGCCTAAATTTTGAGCTGTCTAACACTGCCATCATTTTGATCCTTTCTTTTGAGAGAACAAAAAAAAAACCTAGCTGCAAAAATCTCTTTATTAAGGGGAAAGAGAAACAGTCAATTATTTGTCACAAAAACTCTAAATAAATTAATTAACTAGTCTCTGCAATGTGTCAAGCTTGTTCAATTTTGAAAAATGACAAAATAATAACAAAGGTATGACAGTCTTTAAATCACTAGAATGGATAGTGTTTGGTACACTAAGTCTTACACACAATCATTCACTCTAATAAATTTCTCTGCATATTTATTTTTAATATATAATGATACCAACTGCTCAAATCCACATTCTTTAACAGCCCCACCTCCCAGAGTATGAAGTCACATCACTTACAATATCCTGCGTAATCCAAAATTTCCTTTGCTTAAAATCAAGTATCTTCCATACCCACACCGTTACATGCATATAAATCTTTAAAATCAGCTTATATTAAGTTTTATACATTTCTAAACTTTAAAAAGACATTTCTACTTTTGATTCTGAACATTGGATTACAACTTCTAACCTTTCCGTAGGAGAAATCTTATTATACATCAGATCACATTCCAAACACAAGCAGCGTTTAGCTTACTTTAAAGGCATTTCAACCTTAACATTGCAAACTTAAAGATCATTTAAAACAAACTCAGCTATATGACCACTTATGTTAACCTTGTTTGCTGCCAAGCCAAACCTGATAAAAACTGCCAGTAATCCTCAATTACCACTTTCTAACACAGGTGATATAATGATCTGAAAGTAATCTGACTTACTTTCTGCTTCAGAATAAAATTATATGACTGCAAATGTATTTTTTCTTCATGAAAAACAAAAATGTTGGTAGAAATTTGGTATTATATTCTTTATAGAAGAACCTAATGTATTCTTTATTTGTCATTGTTCTTTGTTAATACACTATGCTTAGATTTATTTAATAACATGGGGTTTTTATACAGCCAGAAAAAATTCAAGACCTTTATGTGCCAATCATAGAGGAAAATAACACCAAAAAATCTTCTCAGCTTCAGCATATGCAGGATCAAGCCCTGAATTGACATGATCCATCACTGTTTGCATATAACACAAAATTAATTTGATATGTTAATTTTTTAGTCTGTGGTAGTATTTATTCTTAAATCCCCCTGGGAGCATAAAGTGTTCAAAGGATGAGTAAGATGTGCCATTGCATATGGCAAAGTAATTGCATGGTAGACAGGATTTTCTATAAAAATATTTAAAAGAGACTTTGCTGAAAATCATTAAAGCCGAGCTCAGTAAAACTCCTTGAAACTACTATGAGAAGCACAGATTAATTCCTGTACTAGTTACAGGGGAAAGTAATGTACCTTTCCAACCTCTTGCTGTGTACAAATGCCAGCCCTCGGTGTGGGGATGAAGCAGCAACCTGCTGCAGCATTCTTCTCCCCAGCCTGCCATAAGCACTCAGAGCACCTGTGACGCTTTGCCAATATTAACAAATGGCTCAGACATAAATTATTGCACATGCCTGCCTAAAAACTACACTTCCTAGGGACATACCTACCATGAAAAGTTGTGTTCTTGCAACTGAAAAAGCTATTGATTTATTCCCTCCTTTACGCAAAACCATTCTCAGCACCATACCTGAAGAGGGGAACTTCATTTTTTTCCTGACAAAAGCTGCATTTTCTCAGACTTTTAGTTCATGATAAATACACTCAGTGTGCTAACAGAGCAACAGTTTATAGTTTACAGACACTAATAAAAACACTGGGATTACAGTCATGCAAGGGAGACAGTTCATTTATCTGCATACTAAAACCAACCCTTCTTCCATTACATTGCCTGTAACCCATACACGTACATCCAGACTAACTACACATAAATTAACTAAAATCCTATGTAACATGTATCTGTGTTTCAATTGTTTTGGGGGTGGGATTAAACCAGTGCCAGTAGGCTACATGTCACAGTGAGAGAGCTAAATCCATTTCCAGCTGCAGTTGCAGACTAGTTCATTAACCAGCTACAGAGAAAGCAAAAATATACTCTCACACAATTGCCAAAATTCTGTTTTCCAAAGTTTTTACTTCTTTGTGTCAACTATTTTAGATCTGCTGTCACGTTGCAGACCTTTGGCCATGGATGAATACCTTTTCTCTGGCACGCTATCAGTATGAAAACAAAACCAATGGATAAAACATGTATTTTCACATCTTTAGCTTCCCCCTTTTTCCTATCCCTTTCACCTTCTCGAGGCAGTTCTCCACATCACCGCCAGCCTGCTGAACCATGACAAATTCCAAGCACATCTCAGAAAGGCAGGATAAATAACCCAGCCCTTCACAGCTCCATCCTCTGTATTCTCTTGCAAGTTTCCCCCTGAATTTTTGGACAGAGATAGAGAGAGCAGTGACTAGTAGGTACCACAGTGCACATAGCGTAGCACTGCTGGCAGACTTACTAAGGAGGACCAGCAGAGAGTTATCATATATACCCACCCCAGTTAGGGAAACTGAAGCAGCCTCACAAAACCTCTGACACCGCCATAGATGTCATTTTTCCAGACTCATCAGATTGTCATTTACTATCACAATGGAAATATTTACTAGCTCCAGATAATAAAGCAAGATACATCCACCTCTCACTTGCCTAACAGTGGCATCAACAACATGAAGGAATAAGACTACCCAAAGGTGAATCCCTTTTGTCCAGCAAAGCACAAAGCTCAAAAGTTTCCTAACACACAGTGACCTGCAGTCACCCAGATCCCCACAGCATCCCTAGTGTGCACTCACCTGCAGAACTGGAACAGCAGAGTGACTCTCTGCTTTTGTGAAGAGAGAATATCTTATGTGGAAATAAACGCCAGCCCTCCTATTTCATCCAAGGGCAGGGTCCCACTGAAGTCATTAAAAAGCAGGATTCCTCCTCGAGCAGCCTTACAGATGATGACTGTTGGCACATTTCTGGTACATATTATGTTAGAGGAAATTACCAGCATGGCAACACTGTAATCTAAGAGGAAAAACAAACAGAAATCCCTAACAGAGCAGCTAAACATACAAACCCAGAAAATCCATCTTATATTGTTAATAAAATATTATGCACTAGATTCAAAAAGAAACCTGAAAACGACACTTGTCCTCCGTAGGAGACTAATCACTTCACTAGTCAACAGCTGGTGTTAACTGGCCTAGTCACTCACTCACTTATACACAAAAATTGTAACAGCAGAGAATAGGATATTAGCTGAATAGTCAGATATTAAGATAATACTAGGTTAGTGATTAATATTAATTAATATTGGGATATTAAGTCTAATCACTAATTCACATTTCAAAAATGCATTGCTCTGCATTTCTAATCCAGCAAAAGTTGCAACTGACTTTTGTGGAGCTTTTTATCTGCTGGAAAGATAAAAAGTGCTTTATATGTTTTTTTATAAGTCTTTTACTTAGATCTGATTTATTCCATCCAGAAATCTGAATCCTGAAAGCAAGTGGCACTGATGTTACTGTGATGAGCATCTAAAATCTATAGTATAACACCATCCCACAACGAATAACATCAGAATTGTCCTTCTTAATGAACATCTATGTGCTATAAGGATAAGGAATGTGGAAGTAAGTTCTGAGTCAAAATGTGTGCTCTCAGGGAAGCATGCAAATCAGAGAGGTGCTCCATAACAAGAAAGGTGTTATACTTACTGTATGAACATATATGCTATAGCAGCATGGTTTGTAATTAACCAGCATTGTTTGTGTTTCAGCAGTACAGAAAAGACAGTCACTGTACAGAGTCCAGCAAAAATACACAAGGTTTCATTTTTGGAGCATAGTTGCATTTCCCTTATAATTGAAATTCTGTGACTGAATCACAGTGATGTCTTAACACTGGAGGTCCTAGCAACTACTATTCACTCACTTTAGCCAGGTTACTTACTAAATAAAACCTAAATAAAATCTGAGGACCAGATCCATGCTGGCATAAATCAGGCTTGGAAAATGCAATCAATTAAATACATTGAGGTATAAAAGCTAAAATCCTGCCCTGAACAGACAGTCACTGGGCACTTCTGCTCCCTGTGAATTTTAAGGATGCTTGAAGGAACTACAGAAAGCACTCCAAGAAGCTCATTATGATTCACCTGCTCTTTATCTTTGAAGTTCATTGCCCAAGTGGTGAAGCTGAGTTTTGTCTCATTCAGTCAGCATATGCATATCACATTTACTGGGACTCTTCCTGTCAGGAGCATGAGACAGATTTGTAATTTTATTTGTGAGGAAATCCAGCCACTCCATCTGGTCCACTCACCAGATTGCTGTCAGGAGATCCAGCCACTACCCTTCAATCTTCAGATGTCCCAACACACTCCAAGATACAGTCCTATCTTCTGCATACGTACATCAATGGAGCTACACTCATTTTAGTAACTAAACAGAGCCAGGACATGGGCTCAAGCACTAGTACACAACTGTCAACATCAGGTTTTTTACAGTGCTCCCCAGCACAATTTTGTCTTATGGCACCCACTATTTTCTCAATGCCCGGTTATAGTTTGGGGAACAACAGCAGATGGGCAGTGTTCCCAGTAGGTGGTTTGGAGTTCCATATAGGGGAGGGATTTCAAAGCCTGATACAAAAAAGAAGGGAGGCTTTTACCTGCCTTTACTGAGCAGCCCATGTCAGTGCTGTTAAACTCTCTTGGAATGGAAACTGCATGCTGGTAATGGTTCCTGCCTATCCTAGTTCCCAAACCCTCTCCAAGAAACGTTTGGGACAGTGCTACTTGGTCGACACCACAAGCATACTAGGAACAATGCTCACAATTTCATAGTTTAGCTGATTAAGCTCCAGTGCCTGGCACATTCCCTGGTGTTGTTTACTAATGCACACATAGCCTTTGAGGTTGTGAGACTCAGCGCTTTCTGTAGCAAACTCATTTACTTTGCAATTAACCTCCCCCTTTTCACTATCCCCCTTCCTTTCCTCTTCCCAGTCACTTCTGAAAACCAAGTCCTCTCCATGCCTGCCAGCTGCAATGCCTACATGCCTTTGTTCGCTGTCCTTCGGAAAAGAGGCAAGGATTCACATTTTTATTGTTTGTTCTGCTCACTGTGAAGTACAGTGTACAATTGCAGTATTAAATCAATGTACTTGAGGGCTCATTCTTAATATGCAGATCTTATCAAAATATATGAGTACCATCAAGTAGAAAATTGACACCTCTATGTTTCTTCAGATACCACATATCCTTTTTAACTCTGTAAGAGACTTGAACCCTACAATTTATCCTATAGTATGCTGCAATCAAAAACATCACTCTTTTTAAGACTGTCTAATGCCTAATGCCTAGAGTCACCATCCTTATTAGCCAGAGATTGGAAGTATAAACATAGCTAAGTAAGTACATAACAATGATAGAAAAGAACAGAGTTTCTTCTATAACTTATAACATGAGCAGCCATACCTTTTATTGTAAGGAGACAGCTCAGAATGCTTTATGTATTTAAAACTCTTCATTATAAGGTGCTACAATTACTTAATCAGTTATTATTCTTAACAGGCAATCAGGAAGCCAATTAGGATTTCTATAACAGCTCCCAGGCAAGTGGAAGGTCAAGATCTGAACTTTACCTGAGCGGACAGAGGAAGAAAGGCTACCAGTAATTCATCACATTTATGGTCATCTCATCTGCTAACTCTGATTATTTTGCTATGTTTGGGGGCATCATTTGATATGGTTTGGGGTGTTGGTGGATTTGGGATTTTTTTGGAATTATCCAAGGTTATAGTATTGCTTGGTACAATGATAAATTGCAGTAGTTAAAATAGTTTCCAAAAATACATATTTCAAGTAATTTTTTAATCATAATTTTATTCCTCAGACAGTACTAGTTAGGAAGACAGTAATACTGCAATTAGACATATTTTGGCAAAACCTTGGGATAAGCAACCGTATTTGGGTAGATAGGAAAGGCATTCAAGGTCCTTATTACTTAAGTTTACAGATGAACTCCAGATTTAAAAAGAAAAACCTTGAAAACTGTTTTTCTACTGGAATATATTTAAGTCTACATACCTAATAAGCCTCAATTGCTATAGCTTAAAGAATGAGTCTTCAAGAATAGACAGTGGAAACAAAATATTTTTTGCTGTGGATTTTAAGCACGTTTCTCTGCCCTTGGTTTTATTGACTGTGAAGATTATGCAGGCTTTGTTAAGTCATTCTGTAAACCTGTTTAAACCCCTTTCAGGGAAACAAATTTTTTAACTTCTTCCAATTTGCTGTTTATAATGATCTTACTGATGAAAGTTGTCTTGTATACAAATGAACACAAACATTTAAAGGCTGATCCCACAACGCACAGATATCAAATTCAATCACCTACAAGATCAGTGATTCTTTAAGGTGAAGAAATAATATTATGAATAGATATCCAGGCTAGTAGACAGCTGTCAAAAAAGAAACTAAAAAAAAAAAGAAACCCACACCTAATTTATCTGCTCTGTTTTCCTTTCCCCATTAGAAATCATAACATGGCATATGGATATAACCCTCTATTTCAGCCATCACATTTACTTTACATAATAAAAAGCCCAATACTGTCAATACTCTTTTTTTAAAACTTCACAGAATGAAAACTTGTTCTCCAATAATAAGAAGAGAGCTCTAAACCTGTGCTGCACAGATTTATTAACCTAGCCATAATGTAAGGCGTACCTTTCTCCACCAAGTGTTATCATTTTCAAATAAGACATGTCCTCTAGGGAATAAATTTAGAGACTGGTTTTTTGTTTATGTGGAGGGGAGGGTTAACTTCTGAGACAAATAACCACAGTGTTGCATCCATATTTTTTGAAGTTTAACTTCTAAAATATGCTTATTATAATGCTAAGCATTATACATTATAGCATATTGTACAGTATATACCTGATAAAAAACTGCTGTTCCACATGGTATACAATCCACTGGTGATAAAAAGGTCTTCAGCAGAAGAGGTGAACAAAATATAAAACCAGTAAGTTTACATATTCACCACTTATTTCAAGGTCATTTTTGTTTCATAGGATACGAATACAATGCCTGCATCAAAGAACACACACCTGTGATTTTTCTATTGATTATTAGTAACCACAAAAATATATCACTCACTCCCAGAAACAGAACTTTTTTAAAGTGCTGTTTATTTTGTGAGTAAATCACTGTCTCCAACATCACTCAGCCTTCCTTACCTTGCTTCTTTGCCACACTGCATAGCCAAGGATATATTTCTCATTCCAATGAAAATTCGAAATCTTTATATATAGTACCAACCCAATCTTTCTTCATTTGGCTCACTATTTTTTCCACATATATTTTGCTATCTTTTCTTTAAAGTGAAGTAAGCGTATACTGAAACACTGAAGAAGGGAAATGTTAGTGTCCATTCATGTAGATGCATACAACATAACCACCTTAGACTTCTATCAAGGAAGAGCAGCAGTACGGCTTTATAAGGACTGCAGTTAAGCATTCAAACAGCTAGGAGAAGCTGCATATGTATTCAGTGGCATTTATGGGATGTGTATTCATTATTTGATACACACAAACTCCTTGCATACACATCACATTGTGAGTTTTTGTCTTTTGCTCTATGAGGACCTACCTAACTGTGCTTTTTAATTTTATTTTCTAAACAAGTTCTCAATAGCTATGTGACAGTTTCTGATCTGGTGCTTATCAGACCAGGCAGCCACTCCCTGTTTTGAGATGATGGGTATGCCTCTCAGCTGCTGTTTGGCACAGACCTGTGGTCATGCAGGTTGAGGCCATCCTGGGTACTCTGTTCCTGCACCGTAGTGCCTTTCAGCACAGTGGAGCGGTCAGAGCAGCATCTGGAGGTAAGCACTGCCTTTCCCACACAGAGAAATCCTTATTATTATCCAGTCCACGGATCACCCTCCTTAGCCAGCATTTGGACCACAATATTCACCAAGCAACTTATGCAAGGATCACTGCAGATTCTTTCCCTGTCATCCTGTAATGCATCACCAGAAGCTTCTTGTAATCACAGACAAGGGCTCAAGAACAGGCTCAAAATATCAAGATTTGAACTCAGTTTTCCAGTGTCTAACATAGGGTGTCATGAATATATTTTTTTTTTGCTCCTTCTTAGATCCTCCTCCCCACCCTCTGAAAAAAAAAATAATCAGTGGTCAGAGCTTTTCACACCTCACAGAAAGTCATATTTCCACTGAAGATGTGATGATTAGTATAGACAAAAAATTTGTACTGATCACTTCTGAAACCCACAAAAAACTACTAAAGTTAGAATTATAAAAATCTGAATACGAAAACTTTTCTAAGAAAATAAAACATACATATAACATCTTAATAAGAGACTGCATTTCTAGCAGACCCACTGATCATAGTATTTCTCTTGATTTCATTTGTAATTTTAACCCAAAAATCCCATCTACCAAATATTTTGCTATCAAAGGGTGTATTTTAGGAAGTTCTGTCATTACACTTTCCAATCTAGTTTCACAAGCCTTCCTAACATGTTACAATCTAAGTTGGAAATGCACGCTGCAGATTTACAGCCGATTACAACTGAGAATTTTCTCAACAACATCAAATACATCTCTCCAGTTCAGTCTGAGCAGAATATAGATAGAATATTTCTGTTGACACAAATGCACTAAATCTGTTTTAGAATGTGTTCCAGGGAAAACATCAATTGAGAAATTGATATCAACTAGAGTTGATTAATGTATGAATTGTTTCAGAGCTGCATGCAATCTCCCAGCAATAGTTCTATTTCTTTACTTGAACCAGCTTGCCAATTATCATTATGCATAACTATGAAACTGGGACAAAATTTTGATGATGATGTTTACATCTTATCCAGTATGCACATAAATTTAGTCTAGTATCAAAAAAACAAAAAGCTGTCATTAAAGTGTCTTATGACTGGGTACAGAACAATACGTTCTGAGCAGCGAACAGCATTTTCGGGCATGTGTACATACCCCATGACAAATCTTGTTACTCATGCGCAGTAGTTGCTTGTACAAGACAAGCAGTGATATGTGCCCACATAAAATACAGAGATGCGGGAATGAAGTCTGGATATCTAGCTCTAATATTACAGTAGCTGCCTCTGGTATCACCTATGCAGATTATCTTCATAAATCAAGTTATTTTAACACTATTCTTTCAGAGTTTTGAAGGTTCAAAGGCTAACAGCAGAGCTGGTTGAATCTTGAAAAAACAGTGTTTGTAACTGTTGATGTGAATGCTAAAAAGCTGTTTTAAAGGATCTCATTGCTATTCAGAAATGTTTGCATGCATGGACTTCTGCATGCACATATGTTTGCAAAGTGACTGTTTTTCTCCAGTGAAGACTGCTTAACTCCTTGGAGGGATAAACTGGATTTTAATGGCACTGCACGTTAGGCTGGGAATTCTGGTTTCTGCAGGCCCATGTATGCATCTGACTTCTCCAACATTGACTTGACTCTGTAATAAACTTAATTTGACCATTTAAATAAATTATTCCTGAACCATGATTATTTTTTTTTACTGTTGTAGATGTAAAAAACTTTCACAGTAAGATCCTAAATCTTGAACTCTAAAAGAAGGATTACAGCTTCTGCTGTCTGTTGTAACAAATGTGATGCACTGTCTTCCCGAGTGAAGACCTTGAGGGCATCATGGAAGATATGTCCATATAAGAAGCCAGGCTTATACAGGTGGATAGACATATAAAGCAGTAAAACTAAATCTCTTGCAGTGTACTACAGTGGCATTTTAAAATAACAGTATTTCAGCAGGCAGATAAAAATGTTTCAAATTCCTATTTTTTTTTGACGGATTTCCCAATACAAGTGAGAAAAATGACATTTGCAGGTAATGATGACTTAAGTCTTCTAAAGTAATCAGTCGAGATGTAATAAAAAGACTTAACAAACATTCTTGGTGTTAAATGCCAAAAAAAAAAACCCAAACCAAAAAAGCCCCAAGCCTTGTAGCCAAAGGCTATACAGTCTATCGGGAAACCCGAGTAGGAGAAAAATGCCTACACTCTGGCCAGTCGTTAAAAACTTTCTTTTCCTTCTCCATTTAACAACCTTTTGCAGGGAGCTCTTGCAAATGCTTTTTGGCAGGGAACAAGTAGATTCAAATTATGAGATTCTTTTGACCGCAGCTTTTATGCAAGGAATCTAATCTCAAATGAAAGTATTTGCATAAACAAAGTTACTCGCTTTATTCAGTCATTAAGTGGTCAAAACAAAACGTTCATTTAGCCAGAGGAAGAAGCTGTAGCATCCTCCCCAGCGCAGGCAGGCGAGTGCTTACCATGGACAGCACGTGTGGGCAGGAGTCCAGAAAGCAGGGCAGGAACAGCAGAGGAATAGCCTTCAGTGCTAAGAGCCTGGTTAACAGCTCAACTCACTATCCGAGGGAGCACCTGTTTCACAAACACTAGGTCTCTACATCCATTTTCAAACTTGTACACAGTGCAGAATAAAAAAAAATTTAAAAAAAACCCAAAACCTAAACTGCTATGCTCTGAGTGAGTAAAATGCATATGAATTGAAAGCAAGAATGTAAATGGATGTAACAGCAATAACTCTGGAAATTATGGACAAAAAAGGATTGCCACATGCAAAATAAGAGAGAAATTGATCTGGTTTTAAGAACTCAATTGAGGGACCAATAAAAATATTAGAAAGCTGGAAAGGCACTGTCAAATATAAAACACCTGTTTAACATTACTGCTAATTGTGGGTGAAGGAAATGGCCCCAGCAGAAATTAGTTGAAGATGATTAAATTTAACTGCAATGCTATATACAAAGTGCTACCCACTGACTGAATTAGAAATAAAATATGCTCAAAAGCGATACATACCGCAAAACCAGGTTTAATACAAGGCATGAGCAGCAAGCCTCTATGTGGCTAAAAACATATTAATATTTTCTGAAAGTTTTTTCTGTCTCTCACGTGTTGCAGAAGTGCACAGAAAGCACAGTAACAGGAACGACAAAATCAGGAAATAAGGTCGTGGTAAGGCTGAGTGTGGGCTGCATGAACGCTCATATTCTCCAGCACGGTGGAGGCATTAGGGTTGGTAGGAAACACATTCAGCCTACTCTGAGACATGAAGTGCCAGGAATCAATGAGATTAGAAGTAGTTAAGCGGGAGTGCCTTCCCTTAGTTTGTGTAAGGCAGGTACCTTGGTAAGCCAGCTCCATGCTTTCAGCAGAGCGTGCAGGAACCCCCCTGGCAGGTGGCCACTTCTGCTGGAGGCAGCTGCCAGAGACTTTTGGCAAGAAACGTGAAAGTACCACTTTCCATTTTCTTTCCTTTTTCTCCCTCTTTTTCTTTCTACATTATCTTGTTAGTACAGTTGGGTTTTTCTTCTCCCTTTCCTTTCACTGAAAACTACCCAAACCAGATTATTTATTGGAGCTGCTAGTTCATTAATAGTCCCCTTATATCATATTTCTTAATTGAAATTTTTCTTCCCATGCATTTTCTTTGATAATGCCTAGAGCATACCCTTCCTCTCTGCTGTCAGTGCTCTTGAGGGTACAGCCACAGTGCTGAGGGATGACTTGCTTATGATCAGAAACTCATGAGTTTGCTGGAGGACCAAATAATTACCCAGAAGTACGGTGGATCCTCCTTTTAACCTGCTGCCACCTAGATCACATTTCACATGATACACATTCACCATGTCAGGCCTTTAAATTGCTTTCTGACAACTGTGCTTGGCACACATCTCTCCTCACTGGTGGCAAATACAAAACTGGCATTCTTTGTGGCGGATTCAGTTGTGCTAGCATTTCCCCATTAGGCTCAGGCAGATGGAGAGACCTACTCGTGCCATGGCCCTCCTGTTCTCTATTTATGGTCCCTCAGTCCTCAAAAACACTTAAATTTTCTAAGAAGTTTCCAAGTGCCCAGTGTTGTGATCTGCTACAGAGAGTAACAAGGTGCTTCTCAGCCCTGGTTACACTTGCTTTAGTGCTGGAACAGCATGCTTGCGGCTCAATATCAACTAAACAGTCATTTTTTTTCCAAGTATGTGCAATGTACTTATTTAGAACTACTGGAGCCTCTGGACATGGGGTGAGAGCTGTGTTTTTTAAAAGGTAGCTCTGTGTAACAGAGAAGCATTTCCTACCCCCCACACCCCAAAGAAATTAGGCAAGCACTAAGTGCAATGGAGCAGCTGCTTGACAGCCTTATTAGAAAACAGCTTAGAGAAGTATGTGAAAAATACTGTATTCAGCTGAAGCTGCAGGGAACAACGGAAGAAAAATAATTAGCCGAGTCAGAAATTGGCTAAGGCACTGGGTCTTCTGAGCCTTCTATTTCCTTCAAAATACAAAGGGATCTTTAAATAACAAGTAGTAAACGAGACTTTGTTTATATCTCACCTTAAAAAGCCACAAGCAGAACAGTGCGCCCTAATAACATCCTTGGCTCAGAAATTATTCAGAAGCAAGGGGGCCATCTGCTGAATTCCCAGTACCATTTTCTGCTGTACCCTGGAAGATTTTCTTTGAAAGTTTCACAGCTGAGTCCTTTTCAGCTTTGCTAGGCCTGTGAGGTGTAGCAGTAAACCTCTGAGCAGGTTTGGCTGCAGGTGAATATTACAGCATGTCTATCATGAATACAAAAGCTAAAACCAGTACACTGATCAATATAATCTATTCAGGACTCAAAAATCCTGTAGACAATATCATCAGTCTGAAGTATATGTAATATCCCTGTATCATAATGCATTTCATTAAACAGAAATTTTCAGAGACAGAAAGCTTGCTCATAATATGTTCATGAACATAACTTTCCAGATAAAATAAAAAATATTAAAGCACAGAATCAGGTCTCTAAAATAAGCAGTTTCCTTCTTTGGCTTACTGTCCTTTATCCTCAGTAATGTTGGCACCACACTTAAACTCAGCATTCCCTTTCCTGTGCAAGTCTATCACAACACCATTGATACATGATTCACTGGTGACTGCTTCTAATTCCACTCTTTCTGAATTCATTACCACTAACTTCAGATCCCAGCTTCAGAGCATTCATAACTAGTCCCTTTTCCAACATGTGAAAGTGGGCAAAGGAAAGGCAGCATTTTTAAAAGATTTTATGACAATGTCACCACAAATCCACATGCACAAACGAAGTGCATTATCTTTGTCATCCTCCATATCTTTTTCTTCCTAGTACTGCTATAGCTAAAGATCTCTCTGCACACCAGGAAGAAAGACCAGAATTGTTTCTGACACAATAATAGCAAAGTATGCTAAATAAATACTACAGAAACATCCAGACAGAAAAATCCTTGTTCATATAGCCATGAAATTTGATAAGGGTATTTAAAATATTCACTGCTGTTCTCATTTCGTAAAGCATAGCCTTAAGTCTACTGACATTTCATGGTCTGTTAATACAGAACACTTTAAATATAGAAAGGTACATGTTATCCATTAAAGACTATGTAGACTTGTGCGTAAGATAGCTCATAGTGTACAAATATAAGATTGTTTAATGGTACAAACTATAAAATCAAATCTTCAAGGCTACCTCCAAGTTCAGCATTTTAAAAATGACTGCAAGACATAACCTGTATCTTTCGAAGTTATAATCAGGAGGTATTAAATAAAAGCACAAGCACAGCATAGGGAATAGAAATAAATGTTGCTTGCTTAAGACTTCCTTCTTAAATTAAGAAGCGTTTAACTCATAGCTTACTGAAAATACAAATAGTTGGAGGTTTGTTTGCATTGTGTGGGGTTTTTTTCATGCTTAAAACAGTTTTACTGCCTCACCCAATACTAAATCTCAATATGCATGGCTTCTGCATCCATAACGCAAAAATGTATCCAGGTGTTGTTGTGTGCTGTTCACTGTTCCCAACTTCATATACACTGATGAACAAGGAGGATATGGTGTTGAAACTTATAGGTTTGTAGGCACATGCAGATTACTCTAGAGAATCACTGCTTTCAGTATTTAATAGCAAACTATTATCTACTTTGCCAACTAAACATCCCTTATTTTTCTCTTAAAATCTGGACTCCCATATGAAAATATGAAAACAGTATATATAAAACAGTAGTAAATGCTAAATATCAAATACATAAAAGTAAAAGAGTTCTAGGGCTGCAATTTCCCAGCATTAATAAAACACTAATCTTCCATGTACCTTTATTCCCATGAGCTGCCCACCACTCCCTCTCCACAGTGAGCCTATCACCTCAAAAGCCTGCCTAGCTTCAAGGAGTGGCCACTAAAAAAAGCAAAAGGAAATAAAGGGGGGAAAAAAAATATGTGTGAAGTTAAAGTTTTGCCTCAAGAATTCAGAATGAAAGCTAGGGATTAGTTAAAATTCAGTCCTTTCTATAGAAATAGTCCCAAACTATGTAAAGCATCCCAGCTCCTGGTCATGTGAATCTCAAAACCAAGAGGTTTTCTCTTAGTGAAAACCAAGTCAAAGTGCTCTTGCTACTTGTTTAAAACTCTGGAAAGCTCACATGAAAGAATGTTTCTATGTAATGAAAGAGACCTGAGGTTATTTTCAACTCTGTAATGTTTTTCCCCTTTTCCACTAAACCCTAGATAGTTGGCTTCAGAAAAAGATGCTTCAATTTAAAGTAAAATCCTTTAAGAAAAAAAAAAATACACCTTTAAGCAACAAGAAACATCAATACAATTATTTGTTGGTTTTTTTCTTTTTATGACATATTGCATTTAAACAAAAACTATTCCCAGCTGGTAACAGACCTATGTTAAAAACAATGATTTGTTAATGGAGTCAGATAATTACATTTATTTTGTGAAGTATTTAGACCAAGAGGAGTGGTGTGCATAATCAGTAGGTAGCTAGAAAGACAGGGAAAGAAGTTGGAAAGTGAAGGATTTGGAACAACACTATTTGGAGAGTAATATCTTCTGATGCTTCTGATACTCCTCGACTTGAACATCAGCTGTTAAAGTTGTACTAAATACAAAGTATTTACAATCAAGCTTCTTCCCACTTTAGATCTTTGAGGTCTTTTCCTTTTTAACTCTATAATTTCATACAGAAATCTCAGTTAACGTCTCCTGCACTTCGGGAGCTTCCATACACAAGGGTGGATCTGCTCCACAGATCAGAGAACATAAACACAGCTCAGCAACGTCCGACTGATGATACCTACAGCACAGTCGCATTATATTGTGCGTGAAAGATACAGCAGTACAAGGGAGGAACCTGTAGGTGCTGTATCAGAGTGCTAGCGTACAACACGGAGGGATTTTAGAAGTATAATGAAATATTTGTCACTCTCCATCACTAAAAGTCAAGAAACCGAAAGCAGAGACTTTGTCATCGCAAGCAGTTTCCAAAAGGTGTTTGGGGTGCAGGTGTGTTACGGGGCACAACCCGGCACTGTCGAAGCCGGAGGAAGTCCCACCAGTGGGGGGGACCAAGGCGCCCCTGGTACCTCCGCAAGTCCTGTGCGGAGGATGGTAGGTCCGTACCCCTCAGCATTTCACATATTAAGATCCGGCACATTGACAGGGAAAGTTCAGTCGCGGCTACGGAAGCATTTACAATACTACTACCACCATCATTAGGTGGAGGAGACGCTGCAACCCCCCGGCACCGCCCGGGCGCCCTGCGCCCGGCAGCTCCCCCCGGGGACCCCGCTGCCCCCCGACCCCCGCAGCCTGACACCCACTCGCCCCTGCGAAACGCCCTTAGCGACTCACAGAGACCGTCTGCGGTAGCTCGACGGGTCTCTGGTCTCCGCAGAACCTCCCCAAACTTCACGCGTGTTTTGCCTAGATGTCAGTCTCGACAGGTAGTTCACAACGCGCCACAGCCAAACGCGCAAGTTCCGTTTGTGGGTTTTTGTTTTGTTTTTTTTTTTTTCGGGGGGGGGGGGTGGTTTGGTTTTTTGGTTTTTGGGGGTTTTTTTCAGCCGAAAACAGAAGGTCGATCGCTCTCCCTCCTCCGCAGCGTCAAAACCTGGGACGAGGTACTAAACCGCGACACCTGGGGCCGACCCCGACCCCGCGGCTTCCCCTCCAGCAGCCTCCAACTTTCCTGCAACGCGTCTGAAATTAACCCTTCCATCGGCACGAGCCCGAGACGCGGTCCACGGAGAACCGCAACTAAAGGGCAAGCCCTCCGCCCCGCCGCGGAGCGCCGGCACCGCCTCCCCGCCCCGTCCCCTCGGCCCCACGCAGGCGGCTGCCCGCCGAGAAACTTTTCCGAGCCGCCCGGCGAGGCGGCGCCCACGCCGGCCGCCCCGCAAAGCGGGACCGAGCCGGCGCCCACGCACCGTGAGCCCGGCGGGCCAACGCCGCCGCCCCCCCCGCCCCCCCCCCCGCCCCACCGCGGGCCGCTCCGCGCCGCCCCGCTGCGTGGGCACCCACGGCCCCGCACCGCTCCTACCGTGCGGGGGGCAAGTGAGGGAGGGAGCGAGGAGGTGGCAGTTACCGGCGAGCGAGCGCCCTTCTTGCAGAGCGGTCCCCTGAAGACGCCTTTGATGCCGCGGTAGTGCCCGTTGCTGAGGTGCCGGGAGCTGATGACCAGGTAGCACGCCATGCGGGCCCCCCGGGCGGGCGAGCGGGGGCAGCGCCCCGGCCCCGCGGGCGGCGGCGGGGAAGGCAGGCCGGCTTCTCCTCCTCCTCGGCGGCGGCGGTGCTACCCCCGCCGGAGCAGAAGCCCGCATGAAGGAGCGGGCGGAACCGCAGCAGCGATCTCCCCCCTCCCGTCTCATCCAGCGCCCGGGTTAGCGTTGCCAGCAGCAGGATGCACCGAAGGCGGCAGCAGCAGCGGCGGCAGGCAGAGCACATCTGAGGGAGCGCGGAGGCCAGTCCGCATGCTGCTCCGCGGCTAGGAGACGGGCCCGGGAAGAAGAAGAAGAAGGGCAGAGCGCAACTTGCACGGTCCGCCGCTGCTACGGCCCCTTCCCTCCCTCCTCCGCCTCCTCCTCCTCCTCAGACCAGGCCACCAGCAGCCGACATGCGGAGGGGAGTTTCTCCGCGGCAGCTCGAGCGGCGGCAGCTCCCCATGGCTCTTCCCTCCGCCGGGCTGGGTGGTGGATGCAGCCGGCCGCCGCCGAGAGCCCCCGCCGCCCCGGTCCTCCCGTGCCGCCGCCGCCGCAGTCGGCGCCGCGCCGCGCCTCACCTCCGCCGGCGGGGGGGGGCGGTGCGTGGTGCGAGGGGGGCGGAGGGGGGTAGGGCCGGAGCGGGGGCGGCGGCGGCGGCGGCTGAGGGGACGTTGCCCCTCGCCGCCCCGCGGAGCGGAGCGGGCCGCGGCCGGCAGCCCCCGGCGGAGCCGGCCGGGGAAGGGCGGAAGGCGGCGGGGCGCGCTGGCCGCCCTCCTCCTCCTCCTCCTCCTCTTCGCCCAACTTTCCCGCCTTCGATGGCGGGGAGGTAGCGTCCCCCCTCCGGCTGCGCTCGCACCTCTCCCCGCACGCCATCCCCTCCCGTCCGCTGTCCCGCGGCGAGGGCCGCGGCCCGTCCCCGCCCTCGGGGGTGCGGGACGGGGACCCCCTCCCGCGGCCGTGCCGGGGTGCGAGCGGGCACCGCCGCCCGCAGCCAGCGCGGAGCTGGGCTCAGGGCAGCACTGCTGCTCCGCTTCCGCTGCTGGCTGGAAGCGCCGAGGCGCCCAGGACCGCGGCGAGGGCTGCGCGCAGCTGGCCAGGCTGCCTGGGCACCCTCCAGCTTGTGACTGTGCTTGTCCCCATCGTCCCCCCGAACGGCCGTGAATTTAGGTGTGTGGTGTCATTTACGACCCAAATGATTTACACAGAATCGCAGGTATGAAATTCTTCCACCACGGAATAGCTGAAACAGGTTGTTCTTTTCCCCTTCTGCAAGAGACGGGTGCAATGTACATCGGACCCGGCGGTGCGCACTCAGCGCCTTTTCGTCAGGTCACAAGTACTGTCGCTGCCCTATTACTTACCAAGTCGATTAAAAAAAAAAAAAAAAATCAATAAATCACACGGCCTTAGTAGTCACCTGCAGATCTTTCATTTCTTCCAAGTAGATTACTTTAAACTGTGATAAGAATTATTTCAGATTTTTCATTTAATCTTGCAAAAGCCTGTGTTTTCAGATATGTAGTGAATGGAACTGATAAGCCACACATTCTAACTTTAGCCTCTCAAGAGCTATCTTTCTATGAACTTAACGTAAATTAAAAAGAAAATCTCACACAAGCCACCAAACTGTATAGATAAAAAGGCCATGACAAAACCAAATGTCATATTTTTTGGCTGTATATGTAAAATAGAGTTGTACATTCTTCATATAGAATGCTTCACATATAGTATAAAATTTTATTACATGTGTGTATATGTACATATATGCAAATTGACAGATCTATTATATATTTTATTAATAAATACATAATGTTATAGAGAAAACAAAATGCATGTAAACTTGGAATAACCAAAGCTGGAAGTAACATATAAAGAACACCCTTATGTTAACCATAATAACAATGCAATGTAAATGTAGAACACTGGGGGGTGGGGGTCAAATTAAGCTGGCAAAACCCAGGTGGGAAATAAATACAAGGACTTGGCTAGCTGTGTAATGTGTGGTTGAGCTGTGGGACTCCCTGCTAAAGGGTGTTGTGGGAGATAGATTAAACAGTCACATGCATCAGTAGAAATCAGTATTTGGGGCCTGGGAGCAATACAGTGCCCACAACAGACCCGTGGAGGACTTTTCTGAAGTAAGAATTTACATCAGAAAGTGCCTTTTGAGAAATTACACTACCATACTGAAAAAAGTTATCCACTCTTAATTTGGTGGCAAAAATGAGCTTTTATGATGATTTCCTCCTACAAGTCACAGTTGTGTGAGTGTCTTGAAATTTATTCTTGTTGGCATAGTATTTATATATTTTGTTAACTACAAGTTCTTTCTGAAATTACTCCTCTGCAATCCTGTTAAAGGTAAAAGTATTAACTTCAGCTTGAATTTTGGTCTGCAGCTTGACTTTCTGACTCTGCACTGAATATACAGTTCTGGAAGTAAAGACAAGCATCTTTTCTCTCTGGCAATGCAATGAACTTTCCAAAACTTTGCTACTCTCCAATGCAGCTGTTGTTTCTCAGAGCAGAAAGAGAATTTATGTCTCATCTCAATGGCTTGCATAGAGGTCTCAGTGCCTTTTCTGTTGTGAAGAGATATGGAAAGTCCTTTGCTCCATGGAGCTGATGATGTTCTATTACAAGGTGAGGAGGAGGGTACAGAAGACCCACACCACCTGCACACAACTGAGATGTGTGTTTGTGTGTTGCAGCTACACAGACAGACTGGCCAGTCCATGTCACCTGCAGAGGAGCTTCAGCAGAAGCTGAAACTATGCAAGAGCTTCACTGTAGACTAAGGGACAGCACTTTCCTCCTTTAAACTTATAGAGTCTTCCACAGTTCATTTACTAAGATTGTATGAAAGGGAAATGATTTGCCCCAGAGTAGGCAGCACAGTACTCATTTTATCCTGCTGAGAAAGATGATGTGCTCAATTGACCCTGCTGTGAAAAGTAGAAGTCATTTTAGGCTCACTTCACTTTGCAAACTCAGGGGAATAGTTACTATGACCACCAATCTAATTTATAAACAATCTGTAGGACGCAAGCCTGAGAAAATGAGATTAAGAGTTGTCAAATGGAACGATTAGATATTAATTATAGCACTACCTGAACAACCCCTCTGGTCTCTGGAGATGCTGCACCTTCTTCTCTTTCATCACAGGTCATGTAGAAATATGAGCCTTAACTATTAGTAGTTTCATCTGGGTCCAATCCTTCACTACCTTAGGTCTCATGAAGTAATTTTCAGCTGAGCACAGTGGATGTAAAATACTACCTTTCAGAACACTATGCTTTCTTCGCAGAAGTGTTAGTGAGTTTTCAGGATGCAAGGAAGTGGAGAAGCAGGTCAGCTGTCACTAAGAGATGATGATTAGAATAATGAAATGCTCTCCAGTTCATCTATCCTCTAAGTTTACACAGGTTTTTATCATTAATAAAGATTACTTTGCCCTCCCAAAAAAGTCTGTAAGATTTTTCTAATTATTCTTTGTAGGGATTTTCCTCATTGCACAATGTAGTGTCAAATTGAAATACGCAGCCTAGCTCTAAAGCCACTAGTTCTGACATAAACACTGAAAATCAGGCAGCAGAGAACCATATTAATGCAGTCATATTACTTTTAATGGTTGAACTAATTCGTATGGTTCTTTGCAGCATTAGACAGTACAGTACAGACATATCCTTAAAACCTTGTCTACACTGTGAATTTTGTTTAAATTGTAATTCAAGTGTTGCTCCTAGTATGGGTTCCATCTGCACATAAAGTTGATTATACTGGTATTCTCTGCTGTATAGGTAAAAACTACAGTTAGCATGATTTGCCAGCTGCTAACATAACCATTACTCAGTGTGGATACAGGCTAGATCTACTCAAGGGCCCCAGCCCTAAAATGTTTTCCACAGTCCCCTTACTGGGCTCATAAAGAACAAAGACATCCTTCCCCATGCCTCCAGACATGAGAATATTCAAAGAGTGCAAAGAATCTTCTGGCACTACACCTCTAGAAATTTTACTTTAGCAATCAAACAAGAACAGAGGGTGTGTAGACACACAGCCTGAATACTGTTTCACAGTCTGGTTATTCTCACTTGAGTTAGTTTAACACAAGATGTTTTCCAGTGCAGAAGAACCCAAGTGAACCCTACAGTAAGAACATACCCTACTACGGATGTGATTCTTACAAGCAGTCTTCCTCGCAGTACTTGAGTGAGTGAGTGAGATCAACATCTTGGCAAGACAATTCAGGTATAAAAACACACGGTGAGGTTCCTGACATATAACAGCAATCAGTGCCTTAGTGCAGCTTTACGGTATATGTTATCTTCAGATATAATGGAGATTTTAAAGCTATAAATCAAGTCCTGGCAATATATGCAGATCTTTGGATTATAACTGCTTAATCTACATATTCATCCACCCTCACTTCCTCTAATGCATCCACCCACCTCTAACTCTTCTCCATTCTAGTGGTCCGTAACTACAGCTGATTTCTCAGGGTTCACACAAAAGGTGAAGTCCTGCCCCACTGGAACTAATGATGGTTTTTGAGGTCAACAGAATCAGAGTTTCCTCTGTTTCACCTCTTACGTATGTTCACATATGGTGAACACTTACAAAAGCCTTAAATATACTATTACAACATTAGTTGTCCTATTGTGTTACCTGAAAATATTATCTAATAACCCAAAAGAGCCCTAATTCTTTGTAGTTTAGAACCATATATTAGAAATAGTCAACATTTCTGTAGACCATGTGAATAAATTTTAGCATAAATGTTTTATTTGTACTTTTCAGGGCAGCACATATTTTGGGGAACTTTTAGAAAGTTTGATTCTTATTTAGAGTTCCTGCTGAACGTAAAGATACAAGGTGATCTGGTCTGCGTAAAGCTTCTTTGTTTTGCTTTCAGCGAAATGGCAGCTTCAAATCTCTGCTCTTTTTTTCTTGAATCTTAAAAGACACCAATTACAGTTTTTTTCCAGAATTAAATGTTAGGAAAAGCTTCGTTATATCTGTCTTTATTTCTTAATTAATTTAGATTATTTTAGTCCTTCCCTACTTTATCCCATTTGAAGTAAACATAATATTGCTTATCCAAAGATTTTTAATCCCAGACTGCCTCTTTTTATCTAAATAGTAGTTGCATTCCTCTTGTGAATCACTTATGTAAGCAGCTTTCTATTACCCAAAACTTGAATCTGTCAAGGTTTATACACTTGAAGCATTGATGGCTGAGTTATTCTACACTCTAGTCCATGCAGAATCAATGACACCATTTTACTTTGGATGGAGCTTTCTGGAATGTCTAAGTGCTGAACAATCACTTCATAGTCTACAGCTTGCTATTAATTGTGTAGCCAGCAAATACAGAAGTCTTCATGATGATCAAACTGAAGTGCATGTGTATACACCAGTGAAGAGTGGTAAATCATGCCCTACTTTTCTTACAGGCTCATGCTCCACTGGTTTCAAGAAAGTCATATAGTTGAACAAGAATCTCATTCAAATAATTCATCCTTACTCTAACTTTTCTTTGCTATAGCTCTTATGTGACAGTCAGCAACCTCTCTGCATTACTTTGTCTATCACTAAAAAAAGACAATATAGTGTTTCCTTCAGAGTTATTGTGAGAATTGCTCAACAGTGTAGCAACAGTCATAAAGGAGAATGCTAAGTATTACTAGGTGATATTGGGGAATACTGCTGATTTCATAATCAGTTAAAAATATGCAAGAAACCTATTATTTTCAGAAGGTTGCTGGACATGCCATTCGCTGAAATTAATAGGTCAGTAATACAAATAGGACTTTAATCCTGTATTAACAAGAGCTCAAGGCTTCCAGAGTATGTGTCCAAAGATGTAAACATACCTTCAGTTTTCTATTCAGATATATTAATTGGTTTCTTCTTACCTAAATTAGGATGGTCATAGAAAGAATAATGACAAGTAGCCACTGATATGAAAATTATATATATCAGAGCTCCAATTCTATTTTAGTAGCAAATCCTTTCTTTTTTTCAGGAAAATGATATATGAAAGAGATGAAGGTGTAGCAGTGCTTTCATACACTTGCCAATTTATTATGTTTGCATAAATATTTAATGCATCAATCTCTTTCTAAAGGAAGAGTATGGTTTGCATTTCAAGTCTTGTAGTTTTGTTACATTTTCTTGCTGCTAAATCCCACCAAAAATTTTAATTATTTGCTGGACATCCACAAGAGAGGTGATTTACATTTTTCATTGCTGGTCATCAGGCTGATCTCCTGGGGTTAGCACTGTATGTGCTAGTGGCCTTAATATCTGAAAGGTGAGTAAAGTTATTGTATTTTATTATTAGGAACCAGAATTGAATATTAACTGGAGCACAGCTATTTTAAAATTACTGTAAAAGAATGTAAAGGGAATGAAAATGCTGCTTAAGCTCTCTGTAGATAGCCATGGTATCCACGGATAGCCAGAGAGGCTGTTGGCATATGTTTCAGCCACAGAAACATTAGTTTCAATAACCAACATAACCACAGCAGTCAATCCCTTTCCTACTCATTTGTTTCAAGGTGTGCTCCAAGGACAACCATAACAAAACAGCCTAGGAACAGGAGAGGACTCCCATTGCAAAGGAATGATGAAGGCAACTTCTGTTGTGTAGATTTTTCCATTGACAGAGTAAGGCTCCTTGTTTCTCTTGGTATTGCCTGCTGTGGTAGCTTATCTTACACTGCCTCAAGGAACATACTTACATGCTTGCACTCACTGTATGCTCATACACACACCACCTACAGTGACTTCCATAGTGTGCTGCTTTTGGCTGGGATAGAGTTAATTTTCTTCATATTAGCTAGTATGGGGCTATGTTTTGGGTTTGTGATGAAAACAGTGATAATAACACAGGGATGTTTTAGTCACTGGTAAGCAGTGCTTATACACAGTCAAGGCCTTTTCTGCCTCTCACCCCACCCCACCAGCGAGTAGGCTGGGGGTGCACAACAAGTCGGGAGGGGACACAGCTGGGACAGCTGACCCCAACTGACCAAAGGGATATTCCACACAATATGACGTTGTGCTCAGCAATAAAAAGCTGGGGGAAGAAGAAGGAAGGGGGGGGATGTTTGGAGTTATGGCATTTTGTTTTCCCAAGTAACCGTTACACGTGATGGAGCCCTGCTTTCCTGGAGATCGCTGAACACCTGCCTGCCGATGGGAAGCAGTGAATTAGTTCCTTGTTTTGCTTTGCTTGCATCCACTGCTTTTGCTTTACCTATTAAACTGTCTTTATCTCAACCCACGAGTTTTCCCACTTCTACCTTTCTGATTCTCTCCCCATCCCAGCAGTGGGGAGTGAGCAAGCAGCTGTGTGGTGCTTAGTTGCTGCTGGGGTTAAACCACGACACATAGACAATTTCATCTTGATAAGCTAGTATCACCCTTTTTGTCTTGCACTAGTATTGCCATAAGGTATCCATAGACTGTCAGGACATATATATTGTTTTTTCTCTGGCTACGTCTTCAGCCTTTGAGGCTTATTAATTGGCATAAGATCATGTACAGTTTACAAATGACTCTCAAGTCATGTTTGTCAGAAAAAAAGTCACATTACTTTTTGCAAAGTGAATGCGAATTCAGCTTGAGAAAAGAGAGACTTGAGGGGGAATGCTTGAGATGTTGTACAAATTGAATAAAGATCACTGACCTGGGAACTCTATATACTCTGGTCAGAAGAAAGAAATGACAAGTAGCTACATATAGTTTCTGTATGGAGAGTGCCACTTAGTACAGTAGTTCACTAAGCCCCTCCAAATAGAAAATGTCAAGGAGAAAGCAACTCTTTTGTATAACTTGAGAAGAAATAAAAGAATGCACAGTCTGTTAAGTGCCAGCAATAAAATGCATTTTAAATATGTGTATATATATTTTACATAAGTACATATACATATTACATATATATTATTTTTATATATGTGTAGTGTGTCCAGTGTCCATATATTAATGGAATAATATAGAAATACATATTTAAATGCTTAAAATATCAACACCTATACCAATTCATTTCCCGTGCTGTTTTTCTCTTTTTACCCACTTCAGTGAAGTGACATTTTATTATTTTTTTTTTTAGGAAACTCAGTGACAGGGAGGTGATTTAGCAATCTTCAGCAAAGCAGTACAGAACTCGAGTCTGAGATGTTCACACCCATTAAACCACTGTACTACCTAAGCCGTCTCAGATCTGCAAGTTTCTATGGAAGTATTTATTATGCGCTACCACAAGATCACCCTGTTAGTTCTGTATGTATCCTGTTGCCAGCATTTCATCACCTGTTCATGTTATTACTTTGGCAGACAACCTTTAAAAAGACTTTACAAAGAAAGATATGAAAGGCACACAAGAAATTTCAAACTGACAACAGCATTTGTCAGCTGGTATCCTTGAATTCAGATGTTTACTGAACATGGAGTCCTTCACATCATTAGGTGTCTATGAAACAATAGTTCTTTTTAAGACTGACACCTACATACTTTCTCTAAAGCAGACAAGTATACGAAGAGTTTTTGGAGTGTATTATGGCCTAGTTTTGTTCCTTAATAGAGTAAAACATTTCAAGCATTTTGTAAATTCTATTCAAGTCATTGCAAAATTTTCTTATACCTTGAAGAAAATTCAGAATACTATTGTAATGGCTTAAATTAAACTAATAACAGAAAAAGGAAACTTGCTATAAAAGCAAAGGTGAAATTCACTTCCAAATAAAAAGCTAACAAAAGAATGTCGCAGCTCCTACTCCTGCCTTGGTATCTCCTAAAATGTGTTTAAGTGGTTCATAGGCTTGCTGGCATCTGCACAGGTGTGGATTTCATATGGTTTCATCCAAAGTATGGTATTGTAGCAACTTGCTTATAGACAAAAATGTCACAGTTTTCTGTGCAGAAATAAAATAGATGTTTGTTTCAAATATAAATTCAGCCTCTATTTTTGCAGTCATTTTGTGTTCTAATTATAACAATCTAATTTGTAAACAACACATGCTGAGGTTTTGACAGTGAATTTCTGATGAAACACAGAGTACAAATTTTAATTACATAGAGTTCTAATACAGTGAACACTGCAGCATTTCTGTCATCTTTGAAATGGTAACAAAATGTAAAAAAAAAGTTTTTGAAATATGAGCATGAAGGTAATGAGATCAATAAATGTCAGCTAGAAAAAGTAATCACAACTCTAGAGACTCACTAACCTTTCTACAAATTCCAGAAATAATAGACTGGCTTGGATGAGGAATTCTTTAACAATATGAAACAGATACAATTATAAGGGGGAAGTGAGCCAAAGACTGTTGAATAATACCAAAAGCATTGCCTTTTTAGGTAAATAAGAGAAATTAATCAATAATTTCGCTTTTCCTCTTGTGATCCTCACCAACGCACTTCCCTTTGCACCTTCTGATTTTGAGAGCAAAGTATAATAAAAACACATATGTAAACCTAGAGTTAAAATATGAAATATGACATAAAGTGCAGTAAGAGATAACGGTTTTCCAGACTGATGGCCTGATCCTTCTCTCAGGCAGACAGAAATGTTAGAACATTAATTGACCTCCATATAAATTCCAGATACTTAACAGTCCCAAGATTTGGTGGTGCATGGTTTCTATGTATAATTTATGCAAACCCAGAGCTTAAGGATGAATTAATTCAAGACAAGAAACTGTGTGCTACGTTGTAATGCCCCATGGTAGAATCTAACTTCTGTAAGAGAAAACGTATTTCATATGCAGAGTGTTAGATTAAGTAATATTTGAAATGGTAATGTTGTTGGGGTTTTTTTTTTAATTAAAAGTGCAAGAGGCATTGAACCTGAGGTGAAAATGGAAGGGAATAAAATATTTTTTCAAACCAATGCAGATGGGCAATAATTTTTTCTGAATGAAGCATACAATTTTCCTGAAAACATATTAGCATTTTATGAAGGGTATGCAAAATTCACCAAGGATTTATGTACGTAACAAACTGATTTTAAGGAAATTGACTTTAAAAAAAGAAAGGTAGAGATAACATGGAAATTAATTCTTATTTTATCATCAAAGGTGGGTCTTGGGGTTTTTGTTTGCCTCAACATTGATTGAACCTTTTTGGGTGTAGATAACAAAAATAGATGGGCAGAGACTGAGGTCCAGTCATTTAAGTCCCCTCAGTGTTTGCAGGCAAAGGTGTGCAATTTTTTAAATTATGATTTGCAAATGGTAACACAGGCATAAAACCAGCCACATATATTAGCAGTTTACATTTCATCTTTCAAGTGCTAATCTAAAGTAATAAATGCAAAAGGGCTCCATATAGAACATACGAAGTATCACAGTATAACCATTAACTTTTATGGTCGGTAGTTTCAACTTTCTATCATTCTGTATGTCCTGTTGAAATAAAAGCAATTGAAGAACTAAGGTGCTGTCTTTGAAATTCTCCAAGTGTCTAATTCCATACACATACATTTTCCCCTTTGCTGTGCTTCAAAAGACTTTTGTGAGCAGGATTGTTCACATATGTACATATATGTATAACATTTTTTGTGCGTAACATTTTACATGTATACGTGCATATAACATTTTGCAGGACTGAAGCTCCTGGATGAAAGTAGCTCTGCACCTAGTGTGCAACCCAACGTAAAGCAGCAGGTTGCTGTGACGACACAGTTTTGTTTTCAGCACAGAGCTATAGAAATGAATATTCTGAAAGCTGAGTCAATGCATTCTGCAAACCTGTAAGCATTAATTCCAAAAATAAACACACTAAGTTTCTCCTCAGTTTACCTGCTTTTCACATGTGCTCATGGAGTTTCCCTACCCCAAGGGTCCTTATGCTGCAGTGATTTTTGATTGACAGAAAGTCCTAATCCAGCTACCATATTTAATCCATTTCCTCCAGAGTCTGAGTTTTAAAATAACACATCAAAATCCACAGCCATGGTTGACAAAGGCAAGACACCCACTGACTGCTAGAGGTACTTTAGCAGTAAGTAATACAATAATTAAGTCTAATATCAGTTGCTATTGCTAATCCATGCAAACGCTTGCATCCTGCCTAGCTAGGAATTTGACTGAAATGGCTTGTGGAACGTTATTTTCTTCTGGATTTCATGTCACCTCATGCTTAGTAAATATTATCAGCTTCCTCCTTAAGACACTCTGGTGGTTGTTGAGGGCAATTCCAGGAGCACAAACTGGATTTCACATCAGTTCCATTGACCAGGACTTAGAATAAAAGTGCTGTGGCACCAGGAATGTAGAAGAACTGCAGAAAGGGATGTTGAGATGAGCTTCTTCTCTGCTCCAGCCACCCATGACTGTGGGAGCAGCTGTGGATATGTGGATGTACATTAGATGACTCACAAGTCTATGTAGCTTTCGAAGTTGTTGCTGTGTTAAGAGAGCATGTATGTCTGTGGATGACACAGGAGCAGCCCAAAGCCAGCAGCAGTTTTTGGAACGACGCTGAATCCAGGTAAGCAAGAAGCTTTCAGTTTTCAGAAATACAGACTGGGTACATGCCAATTATAATGCTGTGTTTCGTGTTCCATCGCCCCAAGACCCCAAGACTCAAACAGGAGCTGTATAAACGGGGACCATGGTATATAGCTCTGGATAGGAAGCTACGTTTAAGGATAAAAATCTTTTCAGCCTATGATTTTGAATGAAGTGGGTTTCAGTCAAATCAATTTTTGCCTGTAAAGGCTTTGCTGCGGCACACCCTTCCTCATACAGGATTGCTCAGAGTAGTCTAAAGGAAAGCTGGCTGCAGAGACCTGCAGAAGTATCGTTCAGGTGACAGGGCAGTAAAATGGCAGATGAAACTCAGTGTCAATAAACACAAAATAACATGTATGGGAAAAATAACTCAAACTACACATCCACGATGTTGGTTAATTACCTATTGCCACTCATGGAAGAAATGTGAAAGTTCCTGGACAGGTTTATCCAAAAATGCCAGCTCATTGCTCAGCAACAGTCAAAAGTGCCAGTCAAATGTTAGAAACTGCTAGGAAAGCATTGAAGAACAAAACAGAAAACATCTCAACACACTCTACACTGAAAGCAAAGATGAAACAAACTGGGACTAGAGAAGTAGGAATGGTGTACAAGCTGAGCTACAACTTACTCTTTCCAATTTCTCAATATGCAAGAATTACAACAAAAACTTTATGAGGAAGCAAGCTTAAAACAAACAAACAAAGAGTTTCATTGCATAATCCATCATCAGATTATGAATTAATTGCTACAGGAGGTTTGTCAGCAAAAAAAAAAATATGGACTAGATTTCTTTCCTGCTATTGGAGAAAAAGGTCAAAATGCACAATCAAAATTAAGAAGTCCATAAACTACTGATTTGCAAGTGTAGTAGCTCGTAGGAGAACACAGGCAAGTTTAACTGTCCTTGGTTTATGGTACTTTTCTCTGCTGACCATTGTCAGAGAGAAGATATTGTACAGCCTAGCACGGAGGTTTTTATGTTCTTAAATTACAATGCAGTTATAATTTCTAGTCCAGATAATGTGCTACTCCTTATTTAAATCCTGGGTATAATTGCCATTCAAAGTGGCTTTGACAGAGTGGAAAAATGAGCTGACAGAAACCCTATGAAGTTCAACAGTGACAAAAATAACCTCCCACAGCCAGGACACAATAATCCCATGCAACAGCACAGACCAGGGACCAACAGGCTGAAAAAGAGCTCTCCAGAAAAGGACCTGAGGGTCCTAGTGAGGAAAGCTGAATTGAGACATCAGCCTGTCCCTGTGGTGATGAAGGCTAACAGCATACTTCTCTCCTAGCAAGACTGTAGGCAACAGGTCAATGGATGTGATTAATTCCTTCTACTCTGCACTTGTGAGACTGCACTGCAGTGCTGTGCCCAGTTTGGAGCTCCACAGAATAAGCAAAAATTTAATATGCTGGAGTAAATCCAAGACAGTTACGGGACTGTAGCATGCTGGACAGAAGAAGAGAGTGAGAGAGCTGGGTATGTTGATGCTAATTATCTAGACCTCTCCTGTAAAACAGAGCACTGCTGCAATATCAAGGTAGAAAGTGGGAGGAACTTCATATTTGGCATCTAGCTGACTTGCTTTCTAAATATCTCACTTTCTGCATTCACTGCACGCAGCATCTCAGTGATAGAAAACCAGAAAGATCAATGGAAACATAGAAGAAAAAGTAATGCACTTTGAAATTAGACTTCCATCTGATAGCTCAGTGTAGGTGTCTGAGCTGTGCTCAGTGGCTACCAAGAGTGCAGACAGGGACCATCCATCAGCTAGGTTTTGTACAGTACCAGTCATGAAGGGTCTCTTTTTGGGCTTTAAACCATTTATTTTTTTAGATTAATTTTTTCCAAATTATGAAATCTAATTTTAAACCCAAAATACAGACACATACACACACACATGCACGTTCATGCTCCTAGTCAACTGTGAAAGTGGAAAACTTCTGCTTTGATGTTTTAGCTTCAAGAAAAAACCTTTGCAATTGCAATGGAATTATGATAATTGAAATCTTCCTCCATGACAGGTATTTATAAACCTTTGAGATTCTTAGTACCTAAATACTGCTATTCATTGATAGCATTAGCTCTCACTTCATAGAAGCATAGTACCTCCCTGACTCCTTAGGGGAAGACAAGTTCCTCCTGCTGTCAGCCTGTAAGAAACAAGGTTTCTGCACGGACAATGAGGACTGTCCCAGTTGACAAGTGCAAAATGGAGGCAGAGAGAAATCACACTAAAACAAACTCCCTGAACGATCTAGGGCCAAGTTGAAATCTGGATAGATCTATATTATCGTAATTCTTTCAGAGGTACTTTTTTTTCAGATAGCATCAAGGAAGATCTATTTCTCAAGTTTACCACAAGATGGAGGTGCTGTAACTCAGAATCATTCATTAAGTGATCAGGAAAATGGTGGGTGTTGTACAACGGGCATTGTAAAGTTTTATGGACATATTTAAGAAAATAATAAAAAATAATTGTATGCACCTGTGCCATATTTTGTTATTAATTTATTTTAAGCAAATTGTGTAATGACATAGCCAGCCTTCTGTGAACCAGCATTATTTCAAAATGCAGCAGCTTCAAATTTGCATTTGAATTACTCAATGCTGCAGATACTATTCTGAATCGCATATCCATTTGAGGTGGAGCTGGCTGATAATGAAAGTTCTCCAAAAGCAGCCAAAGTGGTGATTGCAAGAGTCAGATGGGTGCCACCTTCTTGACGATATTATCCTGAAATGATCTTTCCCTAAAATAAGCCTTCTGGAGCTTGGTATCAACCAAAAGAGATGATAAAAGGATGTTTTTGTCTGTAACAAATATAGGTCTGATTGTTCTCACAGGCCTTCACTCTGACCTCCATCAGAAGATCGAGGATGGTGTTTGCCATCAAAAGGCTTTGAAATTGCTTATTAATTCATGATTATAGTACAGTTCACTTGCTTGTAATAAAAGTTGCTGAAGCAGAGACAAATAAGGGAGCCCTCATTTGAGCTTTCTGCACAAGCCCAGCAGATGATGGAGATGAGCCTCTCTGCCAAAAGCTTTGCCTCATGAGTCTGCATGGATAGGATAGGTTCTTGTCCTGTGCTTTCTTCCTCTTTTATTTAAAACTTCAAATGGAAAAGGTTAAACGTTTTTTTCTGCTGCTCCATTTTTTTCCCTCACATCATCTTTGCTACTAGTTATTTTGCTGTTTTAAGGAGAATTTGAGAGATAAGTGAAATTGATTGGTCCAAGTTACCTTACAATAACACAGAAATGGAAACAAACAGAGAGGAGAGCACTATGAAGACCTAAATTTTGATAGTTTTGTACCAGTTGGATACTTTTGATGTTCAGTGAAGCTATGTTTGCATTGAACAATATGACAATACAGAGAAGTGAGTCTCTTTAGATGTGCTCTTAAGCCATGGAGAAACACTCCCTCTAGGTCCCACTGTGCAAATACTGCCTTTACCTGCACATCACCCCTTTCCTCAGAGCAACCACATCCTATGATTTACAGGTTGCACAGTTCATGTGACCACAGTTTACTTTATTTTAGTCAGATTCATTTAAAGAGATTAAGATTCAAGATCTGAAAACATGTAGATATCCCCCTAATGTAAAATAAATTATATTTCCATAGCAAGAAAAGCCAAATAAGAGTGTGAGGAGGAACTGTATAACTGTTGTAGACAGTATCAGAAGGTAGAAAAATTACCGTATGGCTTCACAAGGGAGGATGAATTAAATTTGAAGTTCTTAAAATAGTTCTCATAGTACATAAAAAAACAGTGAATGCTGAAGGTCTTTACAAAACAAATGTACATGATAGATTGAAATCATATTTGATATATCATTATAGAGCTACTATAGGATCCACATTATCTTTCATTTTCAATTCATTATTAAAAATGTGAGGTAAATTTCCAGAGATGTATAGCAAAAAAACCTCACATGGTTAGGGAATAAAGAAGTAAAAATGTGTCAGGGATTTCAGTTGTAATAAATCTACTATTCACAATGACAGATTGTTGCTGAGCAAGCTTGTGATTTACCACATACCATAAATAATTTGGTTTAATTTTTCCTAATTCCAAAAAATCCCAGAAAAGACACTAAATCAGAAAAGATTTATTTTAAATGAGTTTCTAAATGAAATTCTGTAGACTTCCTTGCTATCACAACAAAATATTTCACATCAAATATGTTCTGACACATTGAATAATTTTGCAATCTACAAATAGTTGTAAAATAACTCAGTGAGGCTGAATCTGCATTTATTGATTTAAAAAACCTTTCCAAAGAATAACCAAACAAACTTAGCCAGAAAAGTTTACATCCAAGTGCTTCTAGTGTCTCTTTAAAAGTACAAACCATAGTTAACAGCAGGATAATACATATTAAAAATAGATGAACTTTGTAGGCCATATAATTGCCTAATTACAAAAGGTCATTCTTCATCATAGCTGATTTTTACACACTACATTTTCTACATTGCTTCTTGCTTTTCAGAAAGTAGTTGGCAGAGGTCTTTTTATGTTGTTTAGAAGAAAGCACAAAACATAACACTGATTTTTGATGTGCAGCTATTTGCTGTGGTTCCTCATCTGAAACTGATAGCATATAAATGGATTTATAGTAGTGAAGTGGGACATGTGTTGTACCAGAGGAAATCTGTGGCAAAGATGAGGTTGCCAGTTGTTCAGGTGCTGAATACAACCACTGTGTCTCCCCAAAACTCTCCTTGGTTTATACAGATGCACCTCACCACTGAACTGTCAAACAGGCTCAAGAAGTCCACTCCTGTAGCACCTGCATAGCTCAGGAGGAACATGCTTTGTGATAAAATAACAGCTCCTTCAACTAATATTAGGGTCTTCATAAAGAGATCCAGCTGATTTGGAGACAAATCTTGGTTTTTTTGTGACTGTGACTCTGTCAGTATGATGACCTGAAGAAATTTCATACTTTTGTGTTCTGCAGTTGGGTCAAAAATGCATGTGGTCAGTTAGAGAGATGGCAACTAGCTTTTTAATCCACAGTCACTTGAGAATTATAAATTATATAACCATACACATGGGCACAGGTATATAGTTAAGGAGACTACTGTGGGTTTGATTATTCCCATGAAATAGGTACTGTGTATTTTTTACATCAAGATTTTCATGCATTCTAAATTGAGGGTTATATTACTTAAATTCTACTGATAAAGTTAAAATGCTATACAATTAGGGGAAGACAAGCCCTTCAGATTTATTTATATCCTACCTAATGCAAATGTGAATGTTCTTCTATCCCATATAAATATGCAATCACTTCCTTGAAACTTGCTAAGCTGTCTGCATCAGCAGTTTCTCATGAGTTACACAAGTTGCTCATCTTTGAAAAACAACTGCACAGCCTCCCCTTCACCACCAAAAAAACCCCACACTAATGTAAATTGCAGCTCCTGGCAACCACAGGTGAGCATCAAACAACACAAGTTACATAATTATATTTTTGGTGACTGAAGAAGTGAGCTAAATCCTAATGTTCTTTCCCATTTTTATGCAGTTTTCAGTAGAAGTTCCCGCAAACTTCATCCTAAAATGACTTGAGGAAGAATGAAACAAGAGGAATCAACATTGGGCCACTTTCAGAAAAGTAAAAAATATTAGGTAGCAAATTGGAGCAGCAGCCTATCTATAAATTGATTTTTGATGTAATACTTAAACTTTAACTGTGAACTGAACAAAATGTTTTGTTTCTCTGGGGACATTGTCTCTTTTTAAAATGAATTTTGTCCAAAGCAAAACAGATCATTTTGTTTGGAAATGGTCAAAATTAAATAATATATATTATATTATACATTTATATTCTTTTAAAATATGTATCCCCCTTTTTGCTGAAAATATTTGTGATGTTCAACACAAATGTTTGTACTGTGTTGGCCAACCCAAGTTATTTCACTAGCTGTAATCCAAAATGGAATTACAGATCCTGTAGATTTCTTCTACTGATTTCTTTTTTTTTATTGGTACACATTAGCACTAACTTGAGACACATTTTAAAATATCATGTCACTGATGTTTTTATCAGTTTTTAAAGGTCAAGAGATTTATGTCTTCATCTGTAGATAGTTTTAAAATCTTTTCTTTACCACAGCTCTGAAAGAATAGGATTCAGGTATCAACCCTTTGTTCTGATGCACCAGTAAAAAAGATATGGCATCACTCTTCACTTAAGTGGGATAAGAAAGATGTGGTACTTTTGCCTAAATTCTATTTCAGTTACAGTGGAGAACTATTACTTAGAATTGACTTGGGAATAGATTCAACATGAGACCAGCATTTGGCACAGGTTTCCAGAAAGTTCTGTTCATTCCTATGAAATGAATTGGCGATAAGTCAACCTGGGAGATAATTCAGGAAGGATTTTGATTCAATGAACTCTTTGAAAGTTTCTTATCTAGAATTATGGGTCTGAAATCCAAAGCCTGATATTAAAATTTTTTATTGAATAAGCCAGAGGAGACCCAAAGAGCATGAGAAAGGAAACAAAGGAAAAATGCAGAACACATTTACAGACCTTTGTGTCCCAGAGCTACAGATGATAGCAGCTAGAAAAGCAGCGTGCAGACCTCCCAGCACTGCCCCACAGAAACATATTATGTGTGGATGACTGCTTTGATAAGCTGCACCTATGTTTCAAGGGAAGGTGCCAAGGGCCTCCCGAGCTCACCTACTGCAAATGCACAAATCCCAAGACACTCTTTGAAGACCGGTTGTTGCAAACCTTAATATAATTAATATTTGTGCAACTTCTTTGACAAAAATGTGCTAAATACCAATCCAAGAACACAGGGCATGATTGTTTATAAAGCTTATATAATTTTAGTGTTAATTAAAGAAATATTTTAGCACAAAAGCAACTGTGTATTACTACAGTTTTGCTTTGGCACATATGCTAAGCCTTAATTCTATTATGTTTACTATGAAGATGACCAGAGCCCTTGCCAAGAACAGGATGCCACTGTGTTAGGCAGCTCAACAACTGTTTGATTGTGAAGATTAGATTTCTGCTTTACTCAAATTGACAGTAAAGTATCATTATGCAGTGGATATGGATGTATTTACACTTTATAATGAGCTTTTAAAATTAAGTGGTTGTTCACAGTATGGAGCAGTATTTCGAGGATTTAAAAGGCAGTGTATTAATAAAGATGAGAGCTGTAGAGGGTGGTGGGTTTTTTTTCTGAAATGGAAGCAGTTCTGTTGCAGAAGTAGTTCTGCCTTATTGAATTATAAGACACCATCCTTGTTTAAACTGGAGAACAACATCAGGAAGTCTTCTGCCTGAGGAAGTCATGTGCAATATTAGCAGTACCACAGGAGGGTTTTTTACCCTATAATTGTGGTAGGACTTTAGACTGCTTTTTTTTTTCCACAGTACACCATTTGAGTTTCTACACATATTCAGGCCAGTTGTTAGAGAGGATACATTTTTATAAACTGAAGAAGTAGAAACCTCAAAGGTAATCAAATAACTCTTTAGTCTGTTTTCTTCAATTCTGTCAAGTATAAAATATGAATATGAATATTAATGGGATTAAGGTGGCTTTTGTATGTGCTATGCAAAACTGGAAAATCAAGGGCAGAAGCATTATGTCTGATTCCTCCTGCACAGAAAATGAATGACATTAAAGACAGAAGCTCCAGAATAAAGAAATAAATTTAACAGAGGAATAGCCTGCACTGAAAAAGGACTGAATTTCCTACTGAAAATTGTGTTAGATTTAAGCAAAGCCCCTGATGAATTGTCCTGAAGTACTGTGTTGGGTAATTGTTGACATCTTTTGTTAGCAACATGCAGATTACTAGATGATGCTTTATAGTAAATATAGCCAATTAGAATTTTCTATTCATAGTACAGTGTCACATACAGACCCCGGTCAAGGCTCAGAGCCTGACTGCACCATGCTACACACAAGTGATGGAGGCACTCCCAAAGGGACAACTTCCGAGGCATCTCTTGTTTACACGTGGCCCATTCCAGCTCCAAGAAAACATATAGCTCAATGACAAAGCAAGGAAAGGAAGTAAAGCAACAACATGAAAGAAAAAAGTGATTGAGTAAAAATAATGTATCAAAATCCAGGCTTCCTCATCTGCCTTGTACATGCAGATATTACGGACCTCCAGGTCTATTTGAGAGCTGTTATCCACTGCTAAGAGCAGTGGACACATAACAGAACCTGCACATGAACAAAGGCAGAGCTTGTAGAGTATGTACTTACTTATTCTATACGTCACTTATGAAGAACAGACCCCCTCAAATCAGGGAATCTTTATGGCAGAGACCAAAAGGAATACCAGCTCTCAAAATCTCATGGTAAGAGCATAAGAGCTGGCAAACTGGAAAGTAAAGGGACAGAGAAGCAAGCCATAATCTTCTTTAGTTGCTTTACTGTTTACAAGGGCAATCTTGACTGAAACTGGGGAAATGCTGTTTTAATTGGAGAGCAAGTAGTGCTCTCCAGTTAAAGCTGTACTTTGAAAACAAGAACCCTGAAAATTTGAGCTTAGTGGACTGGGCAGTTCAATCTTCTCTAACCCATGGTAAGAGACAGTATGGATTTGTACATACCTTAGAGAACCAGCTGTGCTTTGGAAATTATTTTTCTCCTTTCTCACAACAAAACCATCTTTATCTGCCTACTCTTTTGCATAAACAGAAATAAGGTAGAGCTCATAGACAGTAACTACTGTCTCGTCTCACATCTGGCAATTTGCAGATGCACACATTAGGCACCATCTAGAGGGAATGTATTTATATAATTTTTAAGGAGTTATTGGTTTCTTCTTTTTCTGTTTTGAGCCTAAAAGAATGAGGATCAGGAGAAAGAATATGGTATGTAATTACATTTAATAAAATAAAGGGAACTGTTTGCTAACAGCTTGTTAACAGTTTGCTAAGTGCATTAGTTTTCTTTTTTCAGTCCAGACAGCAGCAAATCTAGGTTAGCTATTGTCTCTAGCCAAAATGTATGGACAGATACAGATGGGCCCTATAGGCCTCTGATGGTATGCAGCTGTTCCAGAAAGCTGTTCCAGACACTCTGGGGTGAGTGGCATAAATTGGGAAGTGGAGCCATGCCTGCAGCAAGGGCTGGGGGACGTGCTTGGCATGCAGTCCTGGCAGCCTGGATGTGAAATGTGAGGGTGGCTCTCAGAGTCTGGTCCTGCCAGCTTGTAAGCAAAAGAGTGTGTGTCTCCAGGATAGGTTCACTCACAGATTTCTTGGTGTATGCATAGTTATGCATAGTATTGACACCCGCCACAGGTGTATTTTAGTTAGTGAAAAATATTTCATTCCCCGTATTAATTTGTGTGGTTAGTGTTGGGGATAATAAGAATATCTATGTGAGAAAGAAAAATCAATTGTGTAAATCACAATTCTACCCTAAAAAATGTATCTCCACAAAAGACTGGGACTGGAAATAGCATTTTGCTGAAACTATGGGTTCAAAAACTGTTGACTTGGGGAAAGATTCATTGCTAGGCATTTGACTTAGGCAAGAGATTTCTTGCTTTTACCTCAGAAGGATTTCTTCTGCATCCTAGTAGATATATATTTAGAAACAGCATCTGCCACATCAAGATACGTTTTTACATGTTTACAGTATTTTTACTATTGGAATTTGAATGCATTGCTGTCTGATTGCATAGCACTGTACCATAAAAAAAACAAAACAAAAAAAACCAAACCAAAACAAAAAAAAACCCCGCATAATATTTTCATCCTTAACCAATATCATTTATGTCAGCAAAATGATTACCAGCCCCTTAATGATTCATCCCATGTCCCCCTTTTGTGACTAGCAGTCTATGGGAAGGGATCATTCTGTAATAAATGTCAAAAAGCATGTTTTATCTAAATAGCTCAACATACTCTGCTGACAAAATTTAGTTAGGGATAATTTATACTCTTCAGTAGCCAAAGCAATCTATGTGTTCTTTGAAATTGCTTTTGTCTCCAAAATAAACTCAGTTGGCTGTGCAGCATGAAGCAGAATTTAAAACAATATTTCATAAATCTGTCACTGAAGATTAAGGTAATCTTTAATTTACAAATGCTTTTACCAGCTCTGTATGTTTACTTTGCAGAGCTTTGAAAATTCAAACATCTCTCAGGCCTCTAACCAAAGCCACTCACAACCTCACAGAAAAAGAACAAGGGCCAGAAACTGTCAGTGTGGCTTCTGTAAGTCTCCACTCACCGGTATTTTTCTGTACAGCTGAACTAAGTAGCATGCAAGAGCAACCTATGAACACAGGAATGGGAACACAGACCTCTTCTCTTTCCCATGCATAATTAGGAGCTTGAAACTTTCCCATGTTCCTTATATATTGACTGAAGGTAGGTTTGGACCACTCCCACTATGTACAATCACTAAGCCCAGCCTTTCTTGTTCACCCATTAAACTCTCATCTCACCCAGATTCTGATTACCACAATGGCCTTCCCTCTGGCTTTTCTTTTGCCTTGCTCATGCCTTCTGCGAGCATTGGTATTAAGGCCATTTTTTCTTGCTGAGCTTTAGCTCTCGTTTTCCCTCCACTGCCCCCCCCTCCATGCTCAGGCATAAGTTAAATCCTCCTTTCTCATGCCCTCATGGATTATCACTACCTTGTTTATGTCTCATGTGGATGACAAACATCATACAGATGTTGACTTCCAAGAAGAGCTGGTTGTTCTGTTCAGTGAGGAAAACAACCAGAAGGCAACTAATTTCAGTGTAGGGTTGAAGCAAAACAATTTAAAGAAAACATAACCAACATATTTAAGTAGAAGGAAATAATTCTGAATTAAAGAAAGCATGCTCCCAACTAGACATTTTAATAAAGCAAAAGGCTAAGTTGACAAGGTGATTTAAACAGTATTTACAAACCCAGCAGTGAAAGCAGGCTCTGCAGTTTAGAGGCTGTGAATCTTCTCCAGCGTATAAATATCTACCGTATACAGAAAATCATTTTCACCTTTCCATATCCCATTGCTGGAACAAGCCTTAGCCATTAGTCAGTGTGGTATTCTGGGTGTGATGTCTTCCAGTTTCTCAGTTGCATTTTGATAGAAGAGTTAAATACTGTTTTAGACAAAGAGGAAAAAGAAAGAGAATGACTCCTTGAGCATTTACCTACTGGATGAACTGAGGAAAGACTCCATCTGCACAAGGATTGTCTGTGTCATAATTAATGGGCACAAAGATTTCTGTTTCTTGAATGTCTCTTAAATCTTCTTCTGAGTCTAACCTAAAAAGTCCAAATGAAACTTTTCAATATTTCTTTAATCTTTCTCTTTTTCTTCTCCTCATACTGAAGTTTCATGCTTACCTTTATAGATCAATACACTTTGCATCCAAAGGAAAAACACTGTGCCCACCTGCATTTCCAAAAAACATTTTTGTGTTTTTATTTATGTTACTACTCATGCCACCATAGAAATTCCCCATAATTTCCAGGGAACTACCCCACTGAATACATCCCAGCCTTTTGTCTAAACTTGGCCATAGCCAAGAAAACAAGTAGGAAAACAACTTTATTTAGATTAAGTTGCTGGTATGCCAAGATCATTGCCATTCAGTGTGATCTCATTGTTTCCCTGCAGTTTTTTCCTCTGTGGCCATGTTACACAGAAGTGGATGGAACTCCAGAGTGAGGAGTTTTATTTATTCTGTGCTTGCACATCACCTCACATAATGTGACATGCTCAGGAACAGGCAATAATGGAATAAACAACTATACAGAGTTTGACAGATGATATTAAGTCATCATGCACTGCACTTAATTACTAAAAGCCACTGAATACATGCAACAGTTCTGTGGACTAGGTTATAGCTTTATTAAAGTTCAAACAAAATTGTTAATATTTGTTCACAAGACTAATCCAATTTTTGCATAGTTTTCACTTAAAGTGAGGCTGCAGCATTTAAGCTGCGCATTTTATTCCCACAGATTTCACCATTTAGTTGATGCATGAACAACTTTACAGATGCAGTTACTGGTGCATGCAAGCTTTGTGTGCTGCTAGTCATGGATTTATAGAATCACAGAATCATCGATTTGTTTACGTTGGAAAAGACCTTTAAGGTATTAAGCAGAACTGGCCCCAACACTGAGCCCTGGGGAACACCACTTGTGACCGGCCGCCACCTAGATTTAACTCCATTCACCACAACTCTTTGGCCTGGCCATCCAGCCAGTTTTTTATCAAGCGAAGAGTACACCCATCCAAGCCATGCGCAGACAGTTTCTCCAGGAGAATGCTGTGGGAAATGATGTCAAAGGCTTTACTAAAGTTGTTGTGGTTTAGCCCCGGTCAGCAACTAAGCACCACACAGCCGCTCGCTCACTCCCCCACCCTTGTGGGATGGGGGAGAGAATCGGAAGGGCCAAAGTAAGAAAACTCGTGGGTTGAGATAAGAACAGTTTAATAATTAGAATAAAAGAGCAATGATACTAATATAGTGAAAAGGAAAATAATAAGCGAGAGAGAGATGAAACACTGGAAGAAGAGGGAAAAAAAAATAAAAAAACCAAAACTAAACAACAAGTGCTGCAACCGCTCACCACCCGCCGACCGACGCTGCCGGTCCCCGAGGCGCGATCGCTGCCTCCCCCGGCCAATTCCCCCCAGTTAATATACTGGGCAGGACGTCACATGATATGGAATACCCTTTGGCCAATTTGAATCAGCTCTCCTAGTTGTATCCCCTCCCCTCCCGGCTTCTTGTGCACCTGGCAGAGCATGGGAAGCTAGAAAGTCCTTGACTAGTGTAAACACTACCCAGCAACAACTAAAACACCAGGGTGTTATCAACATTATTTACATACCAAGTCTAAAACACAGCACTATACTAGCTACAGTGAAGAAAATCAACTATCCCAGCTAAAACCATGACAAAAGTCTATGTAGTCAACATCCACAGTCTTTCCCTCAAGGGAAAAGGTGGGTCACCTTGTCATAGAAGGAGATCAGATTAGTCAAGCAGGACCTGCCTTTCATAAACCATGCTGGCTGGGCCTGATCACATGGTTGTTCTGTACTTGCTGCATGATGGCACTCAGGATGATCCGCTCCATAACCTTTCCCAGAACCAAGGTCAGACTGACAGGCCTGTAGTTCCCTAGATCCTCCTTCTGGCCCTTATTGTAGATGGGTGTCACATTTGTTAACCTCCAGTCAACTGGAGCCTCCCTGGTTAGCCAGGACTGCTGATAAATGATGGAAAGTGGCTTGGTGAGCATTTCCACCAGCTCCCTCAGTGGATCCCATCTGGCCCCATAGACTTGTGTGTGCCTAAGTGGTGTAGCAGGTTGCTAACCATTTCTCCCTGGATTATGAGGGCTTCATTCTGCTCCCCATCCCTGTCTTCCACCTTAGCAGACTGGGTATGTGGAGAACAACTGGTCTTAATATTAAAGACTGAGACAAAGAAGGCATTTACTACCTCAGCCTTTTCCTCATCCTTTGTCACTATGTTTTCCTCAGCATCCAATAAAGGATGGAGATTGTCCTTAGCCCTCCTTTTGTTGCTTACATATTTATAGAAACATTTTTTACTGTCTTTTATGACAGTAGCCAGATTAATTTTAGCCCTTCTAATTTTCTCCCTGCATAACCTCATGACATCCTTGTAGTCCTCCGGAGTTGCCTGCCCCTTCTTCCAAAGGTCATAAACTCTCTTTTTTTTTTTCCTGAGCTCCAGCCAAAGCTCACTGTTCAGCCAGGCTGGTCTTCCCCACTGACTCATCTTTCGGCACATGGGAACAGCCTGCTCCTGCGACTTTAAGATTCCCTTCTTGAAGAATGTCCAGCCTTCCTGGACTCCTTTGCCCTTCAGGACTGTCTCCCAAGGGACTCTGCCAACCAGTCTCCTAAACAGGCCAAAGTCTGCCCTCCAGAAGTCCAAGGTGACAGTTCTGCTGACCCCCTCCTTACTTCTCCAAGAACCGAAAACTGTTATCATTTTGTGATCGCTATACCCAAGATGGCCTCCAACCATCACATCACCCACAAGTCCTTCTCTGTTCACAAACAACAGGTCCAGCAGGGCGCCTTCCATAGTTAGCTCACTCACCAGCTGTGTCAGGAAGTTATCTTCCACACAGTCCAGAAACCTCCTAGACTGTTTCCTCTCTGCTGCATTGTATTTCCAGCAGATATCTGGTAAGATGAAGTCCCCCATGAGACCAAGGGCTAGTGATTGTGAGACTTCTCCCAGCTGCTTATAGAATATTTCAACTGCCTCTTCATCCTGGTTGGGTGGTCTATGCATTACTTGCCTAAACACATTTTAGGGATAATAACTGTGCATTAGTTACTTAATGGACACAATTGTGCGTGTGGAAGTGAAGGCTGGGCTTCTAAAAATATGGTCTATCACTAGTCCTATGAAGCTTTCTTGTTTAAGGCTCTATGGACATTAATTTCTAATGTCCACATCTTTCAAGGCAGTCAATGAATTAATCATTGCAGATGCTAACGAGACAGTGAAATCCTCTCTATAATACCAAACTTTGTTAATGTTGAAGAATTCTCATCTTTTGTCTTCAAGTCACACAAGTAGTGTCTCTAACATGGGAAAAGTGATTCTGTTTGGGTTATCCTGCCTTCAGCTTGCACTCGTCATAATTAGAAAGTAGCTAAAAAAGTAAAATTGTAGATCGGGTGAACTAAAACCCAGGTGAGTCAGACTTTCTGAAGGACTGCCTTCTGATACTGCCAGTTAAATGGCATGTGAAAGAACATGTAGATGATAGTAACTATAACTTAGTTACAACTTTCTATCAGTCTTTGTCTGATGCAAAAGCCTCCTGGAATGAAGGAGCTTAGAGAATGTAGTTGTAATGATCTTTCTCTGGAGGGAAGAAGAAATTAACTATCACCACAACAACCAATGAAGTAATTGTCTTCCAAAAAACACTGAAGGATGATGTCACATAACAGAGTTACATGGCAAAATTCAGTCTGAAGGTAGAACCTAACAGCATCTGAAGATCATTTCAGTAATTATACCTACATTTAAAAAATACATTAATTGTGAGTGTTATATTTTGCATTCTCATGCTCAAAGATATAGGAAACTTAATTTACAACTTTCTGAAAATACTTTTTTATAATAGAACTGCTAGTACAACCTTCACTTTGCTAAGCACTTACCATGACATAAATAGGTATCTTTTAAGTAGGTAGTTTTCATAATATGAAAGTTATGTAGCCAGCCTTTAAAGTGCCATATTAAAATTTACATGACAGAAATTCACAGGGGTGGTTTGTTTATTTTTAATTTCAGTTCAGACAGAGGTCTATTGTTTAGAAAGTGGTAAATTCTAAGGCCTTTTCCTTTGGTATATGAGCTAGAAAGTAGCAATTTAATTTTTTACAAATGAAAAAAACTCATTCTGCCAGTTTTAGGTAGAATAATGGTCCTGTCAGAGAAAGGATATTCAAGCATGGACAATATACGGTATATTAAAAATACACCTCATCATTATTGTAAGTATCAGAAAACAGATTGTTCTAAAAATGAGCATAAGTTAAACATTTTCTTATTCATTGCATTAAGCATTTTAGTCAGTACCTTCCCAGATTAAATTCCATGAGATAATTACAGGGCACAAAAAGTCCTTTTAAAAAATTCACTTTTTTTTTTTTTTTAAGTAATTTATTCATGAAAACTGCTGCAGATGAAAAAATGAATGTCTCAAAGGCAATGCTGTTATAAAAGACAGCATTGTGACTCAGCACGCTGTGAAACAACCTGTAAGTCCTGGTCACATATTCTCTTTCCCTCTCAAAGCAGGTTGCACTGTTACAAATGACAAGACCAAGCAAAGAAATATAAACATAAGGGAGGTCAGAAGATTGCCTTATCACCAGTGGAACATTTCAGTGAATCACTGATTAACCCAATTCTAACCCCTTTTCCATTATTTTTTTCTAAAACAACAGGTGGTTGCTTTTTTTAAATTCTGAAATATTAGGAAAAAAACAGATTTCAGTTGTATTAAAACCAGAGCTATGCTCTAAGCCACAGCGTTCACTTTCTTCATGGAGTTTTAATCTGAAAGTAATGACAGCTAAAAGAAAGGTGATTGCCTTATAGTTTATAATGTAGGACAGTGTGAGGGCAAAATTTTGTCCACGTCTTTACAAGTATGAGTCAGTTCATACCTTATGTCTTTTTGGCATTTGATATCTCTAGAGGTCTTCATAATCCTTTGCAAAGTTACAAGATCCTATATACCGTGCCAATGTGATGCTAAGAGTTAATGTCTTCTAGTCACTGGATCCCAGCAGTTGTGATCACGGGTGTGTTTTTGAGGCCCAATATGTATTTAGAAATCCTGGAGTTTGTAGTTACTTCCTTGACAATGAACAAGTGCCTGTTATGTACTAAGTGGGCAGATGACTGGGTTAAAGCACAAAAACTAAATAAAATAAAAATACTCTGAATGAATAAAAATATAATATTCTGAATTAATGGATAAATTGCAAAATGTGAAGAACATTCAAACTATTATTTCATAAATCACCTTTGAACACTGCTAAAAGTTGACTATTATGTGGTGAAATGATTCAGGCTGAAGTAAATGGTGCAGCACAATTATTTAAAAATCTAAAATGATCATTTATGTGTCAAAAGGATGACTAGCAAAGGAAAAGGCAATTTCACAAGTAAAAGACTGTTGCATGCTGATGCTTTACAGATTTATGCAAAGCAGTCTTTTTATAAAAAAACCTGTGAGTGCACAAATGTACACAGACTATTTTAGGAGCATTATGCAGTGTTTGTAATAAAGATGACCTTGGCACATTACAGTACAGGTTGAAAGAAAGCATGCACTAAAAATACTGTTCTTACCTGGAACAGTCACAGCCTTATACAGAAGAAAAAGATACACCCAGATATATGATGAGCCCAACTATGTATTCAAGCAATGCATACAAATTGTGATAAAAGGTTAAGTCTATGACAATACAGGGAATGACAAAACAAGGTTACTAGACCAAAATCTACTCAGTTGCATCAGTGCACACTGGTATTACAGCAATATCCAGCATTTGCTTACACAATACAATTGAACAAAAATGGCAATACTTGGTCAGATCAAAGGTTCATCTCATCACTCCCTGTCTCTGACAAGGGCTGATAATGAATGACCAGAGAATAAAAAAAGAGGAAGGATATAACAATATTTCTCCCTGTAATCCTCCAGCCCCACATGTCTGTGGTTTATGGGATTTCTTGTAGCAGTAGTAATATCTTTGCACTTCACAGCTCCTGAGGTTTCACAGTCTGACAGTATTATTTCTTCACCCCTGTTGGCTTGCCTACACACCTGGAAAACAGAAGAGTGAATAACAACCAAATAAGGAGCTGTTTCTCCCCTGAGTTTTCTGTAGGAACATGATCTTGTAAAATGTATTACAAACCAGGATTCACAAGCTTAGTGTTAGTGTGGATTCCCACACCGAAGGCTCCAGGTACAGCAGGATGCAGGTTAGGGCTGGTACTCACATCTGCAGAGCTCTGATCTGCACTGCTCTAAATGTCCCTCAGGACATCATCACACAAGTGGAGGGGAACCAGCCTCTTAGAGTGTTTATGGAGTTTCAGATTTATTCTAGCAAGTTAATAGAATGAGCTTTAAAAAAAAAATCATAATTAACATAGTTAGACCAAGAATGTGTAGTGATCTATTTAAATTTGAACTGATGTGAGATCTAGGCCAAGGACAACCTATGAGAACAGATAACACAATACAGGGAAAAACTGCACTACATGAATTATAACCAGAAAAAATATTACCCAAGTGTTTTTATATTAAAAGGTATTAGCTGTACATGTGAGGAGCAAGTTATCTGCTTCTTTAATAAGCCTAAAATATTGATTTCTCATTCTTAAGTTTTCTTATTTTAATGTTGTACTGAGTGTTTTCTTTCATCTGAATTGCAAATAGTGTCTTGAATGTCTTAGCTTCAGATTTTAAGTTTTCCTATTTCCTCAACAGTTTAGTAAACAACAAAGTTCTTTGTGTTCTTTTGTTCAGTTTGAATTTTGCAAAACAACCAGGTTTTCTGGGGCATGTCAAAAGAAAACTGAATTAATCCTGTAATTTCTTCTATTTAGGACCAAAACAACATTAAAGTAATAGATGATACCGTATTTATCTTCACTCAGATTCAGCAAAACATTCAAGATAATCCCATTCAGTTTACTTTAAAAAAACCAAACCAAACCAAAACCACCAAAAACCAGAAGATGCCTATCTCAGATCTTAGGTGCTTTAACACAATTACCAGTGAAATTGATTCTTAGCAGAATTAAGTGATCAATTCAGCAGAAATCCAGCCAGCCACGTCCAGAAAGGTCTGTCCAATGCCTTCACCCTTATTATCCTCTGAAAGCCCTATCAAACAGATGTCCTTTGCAGCATGCTCAGAACGTCACCAAATTCAGCGTGCTTTGGAGCAAGCTGTGGAAGTGCTTGTTCCAGAGTCTGAAGCCATCTAAGATGGTGCCCTGCCAGTCACCTTTAAAACAATAACTAGAGAGGCATCCAGCTACAGTGGCCCTGCTGACTGCAGCTGCTGCTGTCTGGCCTGGAGAAGGAGGTGATTCCTCATTCATTCCCACTGATTTCTGAAAACCAAAGGGTCACGCAGTTCTATTCAGTGAAACGCATGTTTCTAAACATAAATTAAAAGTGCTCACAAATATAAATTGAACTGCTGTAGACAGTCAGTAAAATTATTTTTAACATTTTAAAAGAGACCTCCCTTTTTGATGACTGTTTTCATTAACATCATTCTATCTACCTGCATGCATTACAGCAGGCAACTTCATTCTGCTCATGCAGAAGTATGATTAGGCAACCTAAAATGTCTTTTGTCTATTTATAAATATAAAGGCTCTGATAGCTCAATTACATGAAATGTGTGTTTTGTTATGTGTTTCTGAAGGTTTGTGTTTAAGTATCAAGGTGTTCTCCAAGTTAGAAAAACAATTTGCAACTACAAAAGTCTTCAAATTTAATTATGAATGCAAGCCTTGGCTCAGAAAAGCACTTGAGCACTTGCCCAAGTCCCATTGACATTGAGATAAACAATCTATTAAAGAAGAGCAAACTTTCAACTTTTAGTATCTAGAAGCAGCTTTCACACAGCTTGAGCAGTCCTTATCTGTTTTAAGCTTTGACCTTTGCACGTGGTGATGGAAAAGGGAAACTGTAATTGTGCTGGTAGTAGGGAGATTGATATGCAGAAAGAAAGAGGAGTCTAGAGAGCTGTGGCGGGGCTGAAGGGAGAATGATAGGGATTGTTGTTGGCCAGCACCTAGGCACCACCCAGCTGTGTGCTCACTTCCCCCTCCTGCAGGACAGGGAGAAAATGGAAGGTGAGAAGACTCATGGATTGAGATAAAGACAAATTAATGGTGAAGCAAAAGCATCATGTGGAAGCAGTGCAAAGAAGGAATTTACTCATTATTTCCCATCAACAGGCAGATGTCCAGCCACTTCGTGAAAGCAAAAGTCTTAGCACTCATAGGGGTTACATGGGCAGACAAACCCCAAACCACAAATGTCCCCCACTTCCTCCTCCTTTCCTTGAGGTTTTATTGCTGAGCATGACATCAGGTCATGTGGTCAGTTAAGGTCCCTTTGGTCAGTTGGGGTCAGCTGTCCTGGTTGCATCCCCTCCCAACTTCTTGTGCACTTGCCTACTTGCTGGGGGGAAAGAGTGGGAGAAAGAGAAAATCTTGATGCTGTGCAAGCACTGTTCACCAAAACACTGGTGTGTTATCAACAGGTTTTTAGTCACAAATGCAAAACACAGCACCATACAGGCTGCAATGGAGAAAATTAACTCCCTCCCAGCCAGACCCAGTACAGGGGCAAAAAGTCAAAGGGAAATACCTATCCAGAGAAAAAGGTGATATGATGTAGAATAGAAATACAAGGCAGAAATATGATATGCTGCCAGTGTAAAATAATGAAGAATTTCCCTGAACTACTGAATAGTATGTATAAATAGTGGAAGCAAGGCCAGCTGTGATCCACTACACATATTACTACATTGCCCACAATGAAGATAAGATTAACCATGTTGGCTTTCTTCACTGCTTTGCACAATCTCCTTATCTCTTCTTGCCAGTGGAAAATAAAGGCTGAAGTGCAGCACTTATACCTTTAATTACAACATTCCTCTTGATAAGCAATAAAAACCTTCATTTTCCAAATGCAGCATTAGAATGAAGGATCTCTACATGTCCTTACAACAGGAGTTCAGTAGCAACCAATGCAACTGGTAACATCTTGCTATGTTTTCACACAATCTTAGCCAAAAGTTAATTGTTTTCTGGGGAAAAAGGACAAGTGAAAAGAGCCGTGAGGCAGCTAGTTGTGGATGTTTCCATCAATACCAATTGTGAAAGTTGTTGTGTGCCTGCAGTGCCCATGGCCATGTGAAGAATTTCCAGAGGAGTGCTATAGTTTCCCAGTGCAAATTCTGCTAACCAAACATCAATCCAAATATGATTTTATCATCAAAGCTATCTCTACAACTGCAGGAGTCCAAGGGACAAAAAGCTGGTTATTTGTAGGAAAATGAGACCTTTTAATCAGTTCTTCTGTCTGTATCCTCTCAGAGATATTTTTTGTCTAACATATTACATGTACTATTGTCTTGGGTTTACCTGTCAAGGTTTTGGTAGCAGGGGGGCTGCAGGAGTGGCTTCTGTGAAAGTACACCAGGAGCTGCCCCCATGCCAGACAGAGTCTGGTCCAGATAGCTCTAAAACGGACCCACTGCTGGCCAAAGCTGAGCCCATCAGCAATGTTGGTAGTGTCTCTGCAATTGTATATTTAAGAAAGGGTAAAAAATGCTACACAACAGCAACTGGGAGAGTGGAGTGAGAATATGTGAGAGAAACAACTCTGCAGGCACCAGGGCCAGTAAAGAAGGAGGGGGAGGAGGTGCTCCAGGCACTGGAGCAGAGATTCCCCTGCAGCCCCTGGTGAAGACCGTGGTGAGGCAGTCTGTCCCACTGCAGCCCATGGAGGTTAATGATGAAGCGGATATCCACCTGCAGCCCATGGAGGGCCCCATGTTGGAGCAGGTGAATGTGCCCCAAAGGAAGCTGTGACACCGTGGAGAGTCCATGCTGGAGCAGGATTTCTGGCAGGACATGTGGCCCCATGGGGGACCGACAGCAGACCTCAGCAGACCTCAGCAGTCTGTTCCTGAAGGACTGCACCCTGTGGAAGGGACCCATGCTGGAGCGGTTCATGAAGAACTGCAGCCCATGGGAGGGAACCTCATGCTGGAGCAGAAGAAGGAGGAAGGAGTGGCAGAGATTCAGGTCCCATTTCACAGCATCATAGAATCATAGACTCATTAAGGTTGGAAAAGACCTCTAGGATCATCAAGTCCAACCACCAACCCAACACCACCATGCCTCCTAAACCATGTCCTGAAGTGCCATGTCTACACATTTTTTAAACACCTAACACATTTTTTTGAACACCTGAACCCCATCAGGTTTCCCATCCCTCTGTGTTGCTTGAGGGGAGGAGGTAGAAGAGTTGGGAGTGAAGCTGAGCCTGGGAAGAAGGGAATGGCATGGAAAAGGCGTTTTTAGATTTGTTCTTATTTCTTATTATCCTAGTCTGTTTAATTGGCAGTAAATTAAATTAATCTTCCCCAAGTTGAGTTTGTTTTGTCCATGACGGTAATTGCTGAGTGATCTCCCTGTCCTTATCTCTCAAGCTTTTTTTGTATTTTCTCCCCCCTCCTGTTGATGGAGGGGGAGTGAGAGAATGGCTTGGTGGGCACCTGGTGGCCAGCCAAGGTCAACCCACAACAGCCATTGTGAAAACAAGAAAAGAGAGGTGGAATTAACATTGGTTTATTCATCATATGAAAGTAAGAAATGTGGCTTTGTGAACATAAAATAAAATATAACAGAAAAATTTGCCTAAATCTTTTATGGGATTCATATTTCTAGAATGTTGGCTTTAAGATCCATAGCAATCTTTTCATTATTAGTATGAATTTTAATTACATATGTGAACACTCAGAGAAACACAGGCCACACACTAATGCCACCAACCTAAAGCATTTGTCAAGCAGCACTCACTGGCTAAATCAATGGGACTGGTTGTTGTCTATTAACCTAGGGCAGCATCCTACTTCTGTACTTCAGTAAGAAACAACATGAGTGATCAGATGAGCCATTTATCATAAGTGGTAGAATTAATTATTAAACTTAAGGAACATGCCATGTGCTAAGCAAAAGCTGGTCAACTATGTGTTTCAGAAAGAAAATACCCAAAATGCAGAAAACCCAAAACATATTCTTAATTTAAATGCATTGGTAGCATTGTTAATCGTTTCCAGTTCCCTCCTGTTTTCCTTCTTTGCCTTTCAGTTTTCCACAGTCCTTAAGACTGTGGAAAACGAGACAATACATCAAAACCTTCCTTTCCTTTCTCAGTCTGATGGAGAAAAAGTCAGCTGGGAAGGAAACTCATTATGCAAGCAAAAAACAGACATCAGCATATCCTGATCTCGTTTGTGCCATTCCCTGTCAAGCTATAATTTGTCTCTTCCTATCTTCATTGTCAGCAGGGACTAATTTCTATGCTGGAGGGTTTGTCTTCCTTGTGGAGCTTGATGCTTTCTTTTTCCAGCTTTTGGCATAATCATATTTGAAAGCTGCAAGGGGGACTTCCAAATTAGTTTTAAAATTCTGTCTCATTGGGAATCCCTGAAAATATGCTTCCTATCCGCCATACAAAAGAGTTCAGATACATCCACTACAGAGAGTGCAAAGCAGTAGGGAAATATTTGGACATACTGGCTAGCAAAGGTACTAGCAGCAATCCAACAGCATCCATAGAGGTGGTCCTCTAAGCTCCCATACACTTCTCCTGCTTCCCAGGTGGCTTTTATGCTCCAGTGGTAGATCAGCCTCTTGGCTAGCATGATCATCATGTTACTTAAGTGAAGGTTTTAATTGTCAAGGACAGTCCCACTAAAAATAACATTTTCTGCTTAAGTTGGTTCTTGGTCCAAAATTACTTGCTATCCTTCTGCTGATCTTTACCATGACAAAGCATTAGCAGGCATATGATTAACATCTCTCATCTGTTATGACAAAAATCTGCACACCCTGTAAAATGCTATTCTACATTGGATTTGCTCTTTAACAGAATATCATCCACAAAATACAAGGCCAACTTCAAGTACAATGTCTTGAACAATAGCATGTACTTCTACTCTTTCCCCAAAAGCAGTCCCTCAAAGTAGGATATTAACAATTATAATATTATTTTGTCAAAGGGTACTGAAATAGGAAAAGACTCCTTTTCACATAAAGTACATGCTAAAATGTGATGTGTTTGTGTGTATATACACATCTGAACACACATACACATATATATTTAAATAAAGACATTTCATTTATTTTTAGAGACTGAGCTCTTTGCTGTAATAGACTGGGGTCTGAGTGAAGCAACGTTGAGAGATTAAAATGGCATTGAGAATAAAATGGCGTTAAAGTGATGTCTTCGTTGTATCTACACTTCAATTAACAATTAATATCAACATACTACCACGTTTCAGTTGAACAATCTTTCAATTAAGTGTTGTTAGAAGATGGGTATTTTTTTCCTTTTATAACATAAGAATTATAAATTTATAACTTGAAAGTATGGTAAGAGTGTTTTGCTGACCTGGGGAATATGTGACCAACCAAAGTCAAAGAATAGAAGACAGGGGCAAGGCTGCAAATGGCAATGTTTTTCAATGAACCATCACTCAGCCAACTGAATACACTATCAGATAAAAGCAACCAGCAGGATTATACTTTGTCATGTCTAAGATTAAACGTACTTAATACTCTTCCTTCTGAAAGCAGATATTACAGTAAAACCCTTAAGAAAGTAGACTGCTCAAATAATTAATCTTTCATGTATTTTGCATATAACAGTAGTTGTAATTTCTTCAAGTTCCAGTGAGAATTTTGTCAGTTTAATTTAAAAAAAACTTTGTACTAAGCATGTTTGCTTTAATCACGCTTTCAGCTCTTTGGGGGAAGTCAGCTGAAGCATGAAAATGACATTTAATTTTTGATAGGGATCAAAGGGGAAAAAATCAGTGACAAGACCAGACTTTATTTTAAGGCACTGTTTATTACTTATTACTTATATCAAGTTACAAACTGTTACTTTCATCATAAGATTTCTGCAAAGACAAATATTTATTTGGCATTTTTTAATAAAGACAGGAATAACCGTTTCTAATCATGTAAATGATAAAAAAGTAAACACAATGTTTTATATTTTATTAAAAAAATAATATGATAAAATTTATTCTGATTAACCTAAGTGTGAGAAAGTTTGACTTTGTGTATATGTGGGTGTACATATTAGATACATGTATTTAAATACAAGCATACATATATGTATATTTGGATTCTACCCATATATGGGTAGAACTGCAGATTTTTAAATGGAAGAGACCTGTATACTTGCTTAGTCCAGCCCCTCCAAAAAGTAATTACACTATAGAATCTCTTTCAAATTCCTTATGAAGTTTCTGGGGTGTGATAAAAAGGAAAAAAATAGCAGGGGGGAGGATCAAAATGGTTCTGAGAATCTAACAACTTCTGCTTTAACAACCCAGTTGGCAAGTTTCAGGATACTACACAAGGGAGGGGGAGTATTCTGAAAATATTTGATAAAGGTGACCTTTGAAAGACACCCAGAACCATTCTCTTTTAACTTGGAATCTTTCACTATTAGCAATGTCTCACACCATAATGTTGAAATCTGGATCCAGAGCCAAATTAAACTTCTCAGAAGTTTGGTGTATTTGTAGTTTCACAAAGAAATTAGACACTCACCAGGCACTTCAGTTCCAGCCTGTGATCCAGACACCAGGAGACATTAATGGTAGGTAGTTATGGTCCAGAATGAAATAAATTAATTCACAATAGAATAAAAAATTATATTTATTTCTTTTTACACTGAGTGCTTTTGAAACAAATCACTACTTCTTTGTCAAAGTCCTAATATGGTATTAAAGATGGAAAAATCCATCAGGAACTACAGTAATCTTTGTTATAAATGACAGTAGATAATATAAGTAATATAATTTTTGTATGTGAGAATTTCTTTCAAAATGTCTTCAGAAGAATTGGGACTCCATGTTTTCTTTTGGAAAAGTAATAGGATTTCTGGATGCATATTGTTGATTTTTTTATCTAAGACAATAAAGACTGGAAAAAAAAAATCATTCCAGGGCACACCCAAGTTTCATACAATCTCATAGAGGGATGTGTTCAGTGCTAGATGAATAGTTCTGACAGTACTATCAAAATGATTGATCAGCTTGGAATTAACAATAGGGATGATTATCTGGCACTACAGATTTGTAGAGATTTTGTTGCTTTCCTTTATTTTAATAAGAATTTATGGGGATTTTCTGATGATGAATAAAGCCTTACTCCCGTAAACACACTTTAAGCAGCAGCAAGCAGTTGCGAAATCTCATGGAGCAAAGTTTTAAACCTGAATTTCACATATCTGTATGAAAGAAATGTTGTGTGTATACATGTGTTCAGAGCTCCTTTTCAATATTCTTTATCCCCTTTTCCCCCCATACTTCTTCAAATGCCCATCTTCTCTGTTCCAGCACTTTTTAAAAATTGAGGTCTTTTTTCTCCTCAGACTGAAGCTGTAACTTTTCATGAAGTTTCTAAGTCCTGCTGTGAGTCTTGGTGAGTTACTAATATTTTAATGTAAAATTTAGCCACATTGTTTTTATTTATATTTAATTATTCATTGATAATACACAGTGAACACAAGCAGATGTCTTTCACCCTAGCATTCCTGAAATGAAGGATATTTGAAATGAACAACAGAAAAGGCTTAAATCACAAAGTTGGAGATATACACTTGTGTCAGCAAGAATCAATTATTTATATGCCACTTAAGAAACATTTAGCCATTCATTCAACCTGAGACTACAGGCTAGTGCTTAAAGCACTTAACTACATTACAGTAGGGGATAGTTTGGATCCCCTCAGGCAGAGAAAACAGAACTACTCCGGGCTCTCCCTCACCAAAACTGCTCAGGGCTCTCCCACAGAGGACACCATCAAGGCTGCCAGAGGAGAGTTGAATCACAACCTTTTGTTGACTAGTTCTTTACTTCCACAGTTTTGGCTTTTTAGAGAAAAATTCATTCCAAAGTTAATTTGGAATTTGACTGCTTGATTCAACCCAAAACAGTCCTGAATTTCCATTTGTTTGGGACAAAGAAGTGTTAGATTTGATCTTTTCACAGATTTTTGAACATGGAACCACCCAAGCCAGCCAAAAGTGGGAGTGCAGTGTTTGTGAGTTTTGCTTTTAAATACTACTACTACTATTATTATTATTATTAATAATAATAATAATAATAATAACAATAATACCATAATGTCTTCATAGTGACCATCTATACTAAAAAGTTATCAGAATGCATTTACAAGGACAGCTCTGTAAACAGTTGCAGCTTCTTGTGGCTATAGCATGCACAAGCCTGTAAACTGAACATGGCTTTAACTCCACCAAGTGGCCTCACACTGACACGTATGTATTGTCAGCAGACTAAACTCCGAACCACTGCACAAACTTCCCTCATTTAAGTCAAGGGAAACATAGCAATTCACTGCAATACCTGTTTTACAGTTTGTATGTGAACCAGAACTACAGGGGATGATGAATATATTATTAATAACAAAATAGCAAATTTTTTTGCTGAAGATAGGGAATAGTAGACCAAAATTTCTGCTTCTGTTACAGTCTCTGCAGAAAAATTTGTGCTGTGATACAATTATTTTGCCACCTTTTTATCAGGTCTTCCCAGTTTCTTGGCCTTCTTCAGATTATATTATAGCTTTTTGCCTCCAGGTTTCAGTTCTATACTTCAAAATAATGTCCTGGTGCCCCATGTAAAATTACCTGACAGTTCAAATATGACCAATGAGAAACCAACTGGACCAATTCTGCCCTAATAAACAGCTTCTTCTGGCTTCATTGGGAGATGGAGATTAAAGCCTACAGATAACAGAGCAAGAGGCGATGAGGTAGAAGAGCACATGGGGTGAGATAGTGGGGGGTACAATCAAAAGGAGGAAGCAGGATGATCAGGAGCCCATCCCATATGCCTGTATACAAATGCACACAGTGCAGGAAACAAACATCTGTATGCAGATGTAGAGCAGTGACATACATTGAAATTCAGAGATAAGAGTGTGAGACAGCACAGAACTGGAATGCTGTGATAGATGGGTGGATAGAGGCTCTTCAAGGAGACCAGTCAGGGAAGATGAGTGGGGAAAGTATACTCTGTGCAAAAGAGTGGCTCAAATGCTGAATTCTGCTATGGGATGGGTGACACTACTGTCAATAGTCAATGAGTAAATATCATCTAATCCAGGAGGTCAACAAATAAAACATCTTGGTGGGCATCCACTAGAGATCACCAAATCAAGAACAAACAATGGACAAGGCTTTTGGTTTTGTTTTTGTTTTTTTTTTTTTAATAGAAATATTCTAACTGCAAGCTTTAGTGCTCATGGGACCATCTAACCACACTGATATTTGGTTGGGTACAAGCAATCCTGGCTATTTCTAGTGTGGACTGGGGACAGTTTTTCAACATAGGTGCAGAACAGGGTAATAAAAGGAGGCAGTTTGCAAATAAGGACTGCTCAAGGATGCAACAATCAGTGGCAATGTTGGCTACAATGACTATCCATGAGATGGTGGAGTAGTCATGGGTGGAGGATCCTGGGGGCAGCAAGGAAGACAAGTATTAGAACAAACACCTTGGAGTTCAGGGAAGCAGACTTTTGCTTGTTCAGGTGACACATAGGCAGGATCCCGTCACTTACAATCCCAAAGTGCCAAAAGTCCCAGAAGACTTGGTTGATGCTCAAGGACAATCTCCTCAAAGCATGAAAAAAAATCCATCCCAACATGCAGGAAATCAAGCAGACAAGGCAGGAGATGAGGTTGCCTCACCTGGAAACTCCTGACTGAGCTCAAACACAAAAGAAGCGCACAGACTGCCAAAGCAGGGAGATGTACCCAAGATGAATATGGTGACATTGTCTCAGCATGTGGGGATGGAGTTAAAGCCAAACCTCAGCTGGAACTGAAAATGACAAGGAATGTGAAGGGCAGCCAGGAGGACTTTGTTACCTATGTCAGCAACAAAAGGAAGCCAAGGAAAAATTTGACCACTGCTGAATGGGGTAGCGGGAACAGCGACGAAGGAGACAGAAAAGGCTGACATAGTAAAAATTTCCTCTGCCACAGTGTTTTCTGGCAAGGTGTGTTCTTCTAGGTAGGGTAAACTAACTACCAGCAGGATTTCTTCAACACCCCTCCCAAGCTAGTCAGTAAATCCCTAAGGTATGCCCTCCTGTCCTAGCAAAGCAGATTCTTTCAGTTATGGAGAATGCCTCCTCAAAACTTTTAAGAAGTCCATGAGTCATCTGCAGACACATCTCTCTCAAGTGAAATGTTAACTGCATCTGCAGTCATATAGCAAAAAGCTGTGTAACTAGGAAAACTAAACAAGGAAGAACATCCTCAGTTTGCAATTTGCTATGTTAATGTTCATGGACGCTACGTAATGCCACCTTGAGGTTTTTATGAAAGTAAAAGGCCTGGGTCCATATAAAGACTTGTATAACAAATTAAGCTTCTATAATTAGGTTCTTTTTTGGTGGGTGGGGTGTGTTGGTTTTTAGGGTAAAACTCTAACCCTAACTTTAAAAGCCAGCACAGTAAAAGTTATTGCTATGGGCCCCAAAAAACAGTTGCAGCAGCAGGCATGATGCTTTCTGTCCCTTTGTGTATGTGGGAAGACTTAGTCATAATGACGAAAACCCAACTGACTTGAGTTTAGTAAAGTCAAGGGTGTTCTGCTTATTTGAGCTTTAACATCATCAATACTACATTTCCCTTTGGGAAGATTCAGGCATCCTAAAGCAAACCAATTTCGGCCTTATTATGCCTTAGTAAAAGAGATTTTCGTTTTCGTATTTTAACAGTATCAAAAATACTTTGTTTCTTAATTATGTGTGAAGAAGCATTCACTCTAATCCTTTTTTTCCCCTCCATTTGTGCCATATTTGTACTATGAACATATATCCAATCACATGGAGCACATGCCTCAAACCAGACATCTTAAATATTGAAAAGATTACTTTTAGAAATATCCTAAACCTTTTAGAAAAGCAAAAGTGATGGTTATAACTAGCAAGTTCTTCTTTTCACTTTGCTCAAATATTTACTTTTTGAGAAAATAATATATGCAGTTACAAATGAGAGTACCAAACAGTATTGGAGTTTTTTTTCTTTTCCCTTTCTTGCAGCACATATTTAATTTTCTTGTTTTCACTTGTGGTTGTAATTTTAACATGGACAGCTACATTAACTATTGAAACCAAGTTATACCAAGACCAACTGAACACACCAGTGGAAAAAAAATTGAAAGCAAATAAGTAATTTAACAATGGACACTGACAAGGAAAACAACATTTTGGTTACTTACTTTAACTGTTCGCAGGAAACACATCATCATTGCTTCCAACAAAGACCACACGGTATCAGAGATCCCAAACTGTAAGAATACTGTCCCTCTGCTTTAGTTTTAATTTAGCTACTTATAATAAAATTATCTCAACATTTGGGTCTTGGGGTGTTTTCCAGACTGTTGCTCAGAGCTCTTTTTTGCCTGGTTAATTAGAGCTTAGTCCAGAGCAGGGGGAAGGAGAGGAGGAGACCAGCATTGCCCTCCAGGACAACTAGCAGCACCAGCTGTCACACAAGCTGCTAGCTCTTGGCTCTCCAATTGCTCAGGCAGAAGGAGAGTGCTTTGTTTTCCTCCACTGCTCTTCTCAATAGAGCAGTGAGATCAATTAGTTTTCTTCCCTACCATGACGAACCTTCAGCCTGGGCTGCCACCTGCTCCAGGCCTTCAATACTTACCCTGTTCACAGCACATCAGGTACATTTTGCTGTCACCCCGTGTTGGGCTGAGGGCCCTGATTTTGGGCAGTTCTTCACAGAAAAGCAAGGCTTGCTCTGGAAACCCCAGATAAGTCGCTTCTGCATTCCTGAAGTCAAGTACTCTGAATTCAACTTAATGCTCCATTTCAAGTCACTTCCAAACTGGCACTGTTATGTGTCCAGGAGCTTGAGGCTCTGTGGGTTGGGCACCATCACCATGGCCAGTACTGGAGCTTAAGCTTCCAAGGAGAAGCTTGCAGAGATTTGGTGAAATTTAATCATCTGAGGAACTTGGCCAGTAACAGAAAATGGGATCCTGTGAAACAGCTTTTGGAAAGCAGTGCACCAGTGTGTTTAAATTAACACCTCAGGCCAGTTCATCAGTGCATTCCCATTTGAGCCGAGCCCACCACAAATCAAATGTTTTACTTCAATTTTCTCCATTAAAAATAGGAATGCTGTCTTTTGGTGTCAACATTTTCCCTGAAGAAGATTTTGAATGTGCTTCAATCACATTTTCCATTAGAAAACTGTTGCACTAGAGAATTCACTGGCTAGAAAGCCATGACAAAGGGACAAAGCCACCTACTTAGTAGTTTTCATTCTCTATATGCTGCAGTGCTTCTTAATACTGCCTTTTCCACTTTGCACATGATGGTGCATGTTATTTTATGCAGCTGGTTTTCTTGAGGGCTTGGAGGAAACCACTCCTGGCTCAAGTCTTGCCTGACTTAAAAGATACATAAGATGCATGCTGGCAAAATGGTCAAACATTGTGTATTGAAGCTGTAACATACACTTTTCAACTTTTTTATTCTTTCTTGCTCTTGCCTTTTACCCCTTCCCTCCCCCACACACTCACTGGTAGAGTACAACTCAAAAATGTCATGCAGGGAAATTTCAACAACTTTTTCCCTCACAGCAGTTAAAGATCTGGGAAAAGCACAACATAAAGGACTGTCCTTTACCCCCAGATACTGAGGAACAAACAAAACTGCAAAGACCTTTTCTTAGCAAAATTTTAGAGTGACAGTGGCCACCTTTCCTAAGACCAGGACAAGAGCACTAAAATTCTCCTACAGCAAACAGCCTCAGGACACAAACTGTGCATCACAGAGCCCAGCTGGTGTGAGCTCAGGGGCATGTTTCTCAGTGAGGAGGCTATAACAACAGCGACCTTGCAATTCTATTATGACTTGAGTCCAGGCTGGCAGTGCCGCTGGATCCTAGCCCCATTCAGCAGTCCTGGCTTCTCTGGAGCCTCTTGTTACCCAAGAGCTCCCAAAGAAAGATGGGTCCACAGCTGCTCCCTTGGCAGCCCCAGCACAGGGGATACACTTGAACTTTCATAAGTGTGCTGGCAGCTCAAGGGGAAGAGGTTAACTATTTCTGTTTTAAGGGAATAGTCTAGGTTACAAAAGACAGCTTTCCAATCTCCTGTCCTTATCCTCCAGCTGGTAGGGGTATTCTTGGTGCTTCTTACAATCAGAGAGGCATGGGTTTTTTCTCCTTCCCAAGGATAACAGAATTGGATTTAGATGACTACCGTCTGCAAGACTGTGCTCTCTAGGTATTGTTATTTGGAGTGATTAAGTGCAACATGTAGCCTGTTCAAAACAGATCAAAATACGTGAGCAGTGTTTTCCCACTCTCTGATGATTAGTGTTCTTCAGTGTTGGTCACTGGATACACTGAAGTTTCCGCAGGGCATTGATTATTCTTTAACACTAGTCAGTTATTAAGGTGTTTGGCACTACTTTAGGTAAATATTTCTCTTTTGCAATATCATATACAAATACAAAAGTTATTGGTTTTATTTTAAGGGCCTTTATTTTTGAGCTACAAAAGAACACAGAGCAAAGGAGTCCATAAGACAACAACTCAGTATCTAACATGCAATACATTAATACAGGGGAACATAAGAACAGAAAACCATTTTGACATCTCCTTTTTTAAAAAAAAAAACAAAACAGAACAAAACAAAAGCTAACATAAAAACAAGACATGATGGATCCAATCCTAGTGTCCCACTGACTTATAAAGAGCAGGACTAGTGCCTCATACGATGACAATAATGCAGTCCCTGTTTTAAAAAAACCCCAAATATCTAAACAGCATCTCGAACTGGTAGTCAAACTCACAACTTTCTCCCTACAGCAGTTACTTCAGTGGGGTTGGTAAGAACAGAGGCAGCACAACTTGGTGCAGAATCAGTATGGAAAACAGTTTACATGATGAAAGTTAATTCCTTCAATTCAGAGGTATAAATTCTTCTCTCCAATCAATTTACAACTCCTATTCAGTGCAGGAGGAGCCCCATTGGGTTAGTCAAGGGTAGTATTTCAATCAGCAGAAGATGGTTAAAGAATTGTTTGCATTTGTTTTTCCACAGAAATTAAACTGCCATCCTCATATGGCTCACAACAGAGCCAACTGCAGCCGCTGACTGATTCCTGGGGACTGGGGACTACAATCCATGGTAGAACACATGGTTAAGTTCTTGACTGCTGCTCCTTGAAAAGGATTGCAGAGTCTACTTCCCGATTTCTCATCTGAAGCTTGCATGCTTGTCTCAACTCTAACAGAAAAATGCCAGCATTCAGGAATATAATGAAGAACTTTTAAAAGTTGTCTCCAAATATAAGTGACTTTTTTTAACGGGCCAGAGTAAATAAACAGAAATTTGTACAGAAAAACAGCATCTGCACTTTCTTATTGCATCAGTTGTAATTTAGCAATGATTGTTGCAAATCTGACCATGAATGATAAGGAAATATTAATTGCTTATTTGAATCAAAATCCCTATTTATGAAAAGGGTAAATTTTTCTCCCCTCCTGCTTTGCAGTGGGAAGACCATGTGGCAGCAATGGTCTAGGAAAACATTATTTAACTCCTCAGTAGGAGCAAAGGGTAAAAACCTGGTATAGAAGAGCTGGTCTACGATTGTGATGTTCAGCAACACATGGAGAACAACAGAAGATTCAAGACTGATCTTCTGAGGTCACTCTCCCTAAGGTAACAAAAAAAGCAGTAAGAGTGCAGCTGCTGTTGGTAAGGAGAGTTCATTACTGTGATTAACACCAATTAGCTGGTTGTCTTACAGCCTGAAAAAAGATCCCAACTTATCAAGATTCACTAACTGACATGATTTACCATGAAAGATTCCTGATGGTGACAAGCTTGACTCAATTGCCTCATAAGCCAGCAAGGCTAAAGGGAAAGATCCTGTAGCTACAAAGACAGCTAGCACTATTAAAGAAAATGAAGCTGACTTTTCAAACAATGAAATAAAATTAATCAAAAAAAATGCTTGCAAGAAAGCTAGTTTTATCAGTTTCCATTAGAGTTTCCCAAAGAAAGGCAGAGTAATACTTTAAATTTTTTTGCTAATCCTTTCATATCAGGACAGGAGCTGGGAAGAGAGCTTTTGTTTCCAGTGCTTTTACTCAAGTACTTTGTATGAACACTTCACCTCCTCCACACTTCTTCTAGACAAGGACTGCAGGTAGGCAAAGAAGTGTTCTATTTGCAAAATACCTAAAGAAAATACAAGTGCTACCAACCAGGTCTAAGCAGGGAAGAATAGATCAGAGTAGAAAGAAACCCCAGAGCAACGTGGCTAATCATTTTAACCATGCTGTTAATGGAAGGGTAATGCAAGCTTATGTTTGGTGTTTGTGACAAAAAAGAATAACTTAACAGGGAATTGCTCTTCCATTATAACTTTGAAAAAACAGCTAAGTAGAAAAATATTTCCCAGCAGAGCTGTATCAAACATTTATGCTTTTACAGCTTTGCTCATGTCAAACAATACAGAACAGCATTCCCAAGTTCTGCTTGATAGAGAAAAGCATGCTGTACAGACTGGTCTCAACACAAAAAATTAATGATATTGTAATTAATAAAACATTCAATAAAAGCAAAATGGGAAATGGCTGCAATTTAATATAACCATGCTAATATCTCTGCATTTGTTCAGTTCCTTTGCTATGGGACTTTATGAGAATTTTAATGAAGTAGACCGTGCTAATGAAATAGATAAGTGCAGGAAAATTACACATCTCTATAAGCAGTCACTGTCCCATTCTAAGAAGACCTTCTGTCTGTAGTACAGTCAGGTCTGCAGATTAAAAATTTATTGAAAACACTCTTTTTAGAGTTTCTAATTCCCATTTGAGTGAATGCTAGTGTTTATCACAACAGAATAATTTTACCGATAAAATTTAACTGGGAAGATACAATATTTCAGTGCAGTAATGCATACATAAAATACTTCACAAATAAAAGTACCTATTTTTCTTTTTTACCCTCAAAACCATTGTCAACACCACTTGGAGATTTGGGAAGTTATCTGGTACGTGAAAAGCTAAAATTTCCCTCCAGTGTGTTTGTAAAAACATTGTTTCTTTCTAATAGGGTAATCTTCGTGAGTTTCTGCAAAAGCTACTTATCTGTGTTCCTTTAAGGTATCAAGTCACTAATGCTATTTCAATGCTCATCATGTTGCATATGAGCCCAGCAATAGATGCCTGATCGTTTCTGGTGCCTAATGCACATCCAAGACTGTATCATGGCATTGGGAATGGTGCCAAGCAGACTCATCAGAAGGAATAAGTTAGGTCTGGGACAGGGCAAGGCAGCAGCAAGCCCCAGAGCACTAGCTCAGGTAAACACACAGTGAGCAGCCAAGACAAGGGAGGGCCGCCCGAGCAGTCTTGCTGGCCAGTGAGTTAGATTTATCTCACCCTTAGCTTTTCAGGAGGCCAAGTGAGTGAATGCAGCCCAGTTACTGGCTGTAAACCTTAATTGCCCCAGGCAGCTGACAAGCATTAATTCAAAGGAGAAACTCCAACCTCTCTCTACTGCTGCGCATATTCCTTTGGCGTGATGAGACCTGGCTAGAGCACTCTTTCTTTACCCTAGCCCTGCATGTGCACGTATGGGTGAATGTTGTCCCTTCTGTTACATTTTTCCACAATGAAATAAAACTTGGACGCCTGGATTTAAATTTGGTTTTTTGTGTGCTTGTAGCCAAGAGGAGAACATAACCAGGAAGCTGCATATGGGAAGAATAACACTGTCATGGCCAGATAAAATGGGCAAGACTAGTTCTCACCTGCACAGAAACAAATAAAAGTGGTCCAGAGCTTCTTCCTGGGTTTCTTCTATGTTTCTGACATACAGCCAAGAATGTGAGCCAGAGTTTAAGATACAGTGAATTGCAATTATGTTTAGCTAATAAAGCTTTGGGGTTTTTTTTGCAACTATTACACAGAAGGATGTGTCAATGATATAGCTCATGAAGTAGGAGTAAGAGGCACTGCCAATTCCCTAGAAGTGCTACACACAGAAGATCACTGTATATAAAGACCTCACTTGGCTACAATCATACTTAAATCATCATAAAAAGGAAAGTATGTGATCAGAAGGCTTAGTCCTTAAACTCTGCTGAAGACAATAGAGTTGTCAGCATGACCGCCAGCAATTAGCTTGGCTTTAGATCAATAGACAACTCAGTACTTATCTGATCACCAGCAATGTTTTGTGAGGCAAACCAAATTCAGGCACTAAGATCCAATATTCAGGGATTAAATTGTGTTCCAAATAAACCAGTGGAGTTTGCCACCAAATTCAGTGGAATCAGGAAGAAATTTGCCAGATCCCATGGTTATAACCTTTGCCTTCTGTTTCTCTGCAGCCAAAAGTGGCTTAAAATATATTATCCTGCCTTGGATTTTATTTTTCCCCTGCAGTTTTTCAATAATTTAGTATTGGCACTACTAGTATATTTTTCCTGACAAAATCCTATTTGGTTTCCATTACAGAATAAGCTTGTGACCATTGAGAACAGTATTTTGGCAGGTTTACCTATCATAGACACATTTAATGTGCTCTAACCTTTCCCCAACCCAACTATACGTTCACCATTTCCTGTATCATTTAGAGGCTGTGAGCTCACTGGGGCAGAGACTTTAGGAAATGCCTTCAGACAAGACCTCCAGACTGTGTTATCACAGGAAAGATAAATCAATACCAATAAGGTATTTGCTTAAATTACAGTTTAGTTTGAAGTCTAAAACCCATAAAAATATTGGAATAATACTGACAGCCTTCTAAAGAGTTCTGTATGTGATTGACTTTAAAAAAATAAAAGTTTGTAAAACAAGATTGTATCATGTAGAGAGCTAAGAAGGAAAAGCTTTAAACCTCAGACTTTCTACTAAAAAGCCCAAACATTTGCAGGCAACATGATCTATCATGTCTGCACAAGTGCAGGAATTACTTTAATGTGTCTAACAGAAGGGCAATTTAAGGGGAATTGGTTTTGAGTACTCTTCCTCGGTTAGGGCCCAGCATGAAGTTTAACTTTTATCCAATGCCTGATTTGTTTTAATGCTGAATGATTCATGATGCAGTATAATTTCACGTCAGGAAAGCAGGATCCTTTTTTATTACTGTGACTAGATAACTTAACCAAAAGATAATTTGAGTAGTTTTGTTGTTGTTTTTTTCCCTGGTGTCCTAAATGAAAATCTGATATCAGTAATTTGAATCTAGGAAGTATTTAATTTTAAATACTGAGAATTAATGCATAGTTTTAAAACTAGTTATCTTTGTGTGTTACAAGGTGCCCATGTAGTGTTTTCTTTTATAGAGATTATGGATATTTAAAGCTGCCTTTGCAAGTTTGATCAGAAAACAGACTGTTCTCTGTATTTTAACATATTAAAATAAATCTCTACATTACCCCTGGTTTCACAGTTTTGCTCAGTGTCTAATAATGCAGAGCAAGAAGCATCCTTATAGGAAAACAAGGTGTTTTCTCGTTTGGTAGTTCTTATATCCTAGATCCTTGGCTTTAGGGTGAGGTCAACCACATGCAATATACTGGCTTGGAAGCAACTGTTTTCCACAGGCCTATTTTCCTATTTAATTAGAGTAGTTACTTAAATAGCAAAAGTGACTTAGCACAACAGGCATCAAACTTTCCAATTGTAGCATTCATATTCTCAGGATGTATTCAGAAGTAGCAATAAATTGTAACAAGTAGTTTTAGGCTAGCTTTCATTATTTGAAGGACCTCATCTTGTTATGCATACACAAATACCTTTTTGATAACCTCTAGGTCAAGATGTTAATTATGCAAGACAGTAATCTGTAAAAATATTATAGTAAAATGCTACTCAGTAGTTGGAAAAAACACCTAAGCTTGCCAATCTTCCCAGTCCAAGGGGCTAGATATGACAGAGTGAGATTTGTCTTGTGTACATTAGCTGTCTAAATGAAATCACATAGGCTTCTTAAAATGGGTAAGAAGCCTCAGAAGGTGATTCTTTCTATTTGCATTTTTAGCAGGAACCTAGACTTTAGGGAGCTAAAACCAGATCGGAGTCATTTCATTAACAAGTAGATAGACAGGATGGGAATTATTTAGTCACAACTTCAATTTACCTAAAAATTCACTCTCTCTCTATTTACAAAAATACCTGTTCACATAATTGATAATTTTGTAACAGAATATCCCTGGTAAATTGATGATACACTTTTCTCATTAGCATCTAGAATATTACAGAAACTGCTTTTCTTCCCTAAACAGGACAAGTAAGTCTATAAACTTTTTATTTTGGCTGCAGACAGGTTCGTCTTCTGAAGCATGTGAAGTGTGAGGCAGCACCATTTCTGCTTCAAGTAACTTTCATTGTCATACAGAGGCCTTTTTTGAAAATATAAGCAAAACCTGGGGGTTGGGACAGGGAGGTATGGAGTAGATGCTGACCCCAAGAGGGAACAGTCACTGCATTTACATGGAGAGGAAGACGTGTCCAGGAGGCCAAATTTTCTGACTGTCCATTTTTCAGCCAGTAGAAACCACTGGAAGGCACCAGCTGTGAGGCAGCTTTTCCCAGGGACACCAGGTGCAAACTGCTGACCAAAATGAGCTCAAAGCCTTGCCCTCCTGTTGCCCAAGCTACTCCTGCCCACCCACCTCTGCATGCTTCATCTGCCCTTGTGGACAACCTCTGCAGATGAAGGTCACCCTGTCACTTTTCTGAGGAAAATCCTACTGATGCCTGTTAATGTATCAGCATTGCCAAGGCTGATGCACTTACACGATGTTCCTGAGAATCCTCTAACTGCTCCCAGTATCAGCCAGCTCAGTAAAAAGCCACATGAAGAGATTAATTTACAGGCAGTGTTCTTTCATTTCTCATTGCTGACTGAGGAGTAGTTAATATGTAACCGTTGCTGGAAGAGATAGAGGTAAACTCTTGGGCAATATTTTCTCTCAACACCTTGAGTAAACAGGTCAATCTCCAAGACTGTTTGAATTTATTGGTAAAGCAAAGTAGCATCATTACTTGCTTACTCACAACACAACCGACATTTTAATGTAGCATTCTGCAATACTTGCAGGATGCATGTAGTCTATGTGCTGCTTCAAACCCATCACCAGATAGTTATTTTGCATATGCACAGGGTTTTTTTGCTGGAAATGGAAGGTATTTGTTCACCTGTGAAGAGATGAAGAAAAATAACAGAGGGTCATTTCCCTTTGCAAAACACTGACAAACATTTTTAATCAAAAATTTTTCCCAGCAAATAAACCTTCTCCAACTTCATCTAGTATAAATTCTAGTATAAAAACCATTACTGATATTCGTTCTTCCACTTATAGTGCTTCTGTGCCTGCAGCAGTTAAACTAAAGATGAACAAACCCCATCGAAGTCCTTAAAAACTGCAAGTTTATTTCTGTTCTAAACTGATTCTATTTCTATACAGAAATGGTGTTTAGTGGAATTGCATGGCAAAAGCACAGAACTACATGGTCTTCACTGTGCTCAGGTCAATTGTTATAGGATGGAAATTCTCTCAGGGGACATTGCTGGGGACAGAGGCCATTGCTTCATGCTTGTCTTGAAGTCACCAGTTGTCTTTCTGGGACTACTGTTGGCCAGATACCAGTTAGAATAGTTTGTGTGAACTCTGGCAGGGGGAATTTGGGAACTGAATTAGCAGGAAAAGAGATGATTAGGGACTATTTCTAAAGGTTATTTTAATACTAATAAACAAATCACACTAAGGCCTATCCACCCTCTGGCCTTGAAAATAAGTGACATGGGATAGCCTTTGCTGACATATTTCTCTAAGTCAAATTCATTCACATTTTCCCATTAGAAATGATTCCCAGTCTGTATTAATGCACTTGAACTGGGTTCAGGGTTCGATGGCTGGATGACTGCTGATTGGCCTAGATCAGAACTGTGGTGAAGAATGTGCCAATAATCAGTTGTATAGGTGATTGCATCACTAGTTTGTCCTTTGGTTTGCTCGTTCACCAGTATCAGTGTAGCCCAAGAAAACTGGGCAGAACCATGGACTGTTGAAACCAAAGGAATTCTGAGAAGTCTGGCAAGCTTGTGTTACATGCTCAACACATGGGGTTTCCCATCTAGTAGGGCTTGCAAAGTAAATGAAGATTCTTTGCCTAAGAGTCAAAACCGTCATTTAGTTCCAGCATAGTATTTCTCATTCTGCTAGTCTGAAATGTATTTGTCTCCTTGGAAACAAAGTCAGAAATACTCTACCTCACTTTTGATCTGAAGGCAACACAATTACCAGAGATGATACTTTCTTAGAGGAGAACCAAAACACACAACATTACCTCTTGATCAAGGCATCTCCTAGAGTGACACAATTATCATTTCATTTCCTCAGCACCAACTCCAAAGTTGCAGTGCAGCTGCACAGAAGTGGACACAAGTCAGCTACCTACTACATAAAAACCCTGTAGATTTCACAGTTAAAACCCTCTTTGACTAGTGTCCAGTTCCTGGAGCTGGTTAGACATTGCTGATGACTTCAGATGGGAGTGTGAGTTTTCTACCAGTGTGTGGTAGAAGAAGGGAATAGGAATGTCTGAGTTGTTCAAAGTCAGAAGTCTACAGTGCTTTATACACTTCTCAAAGACAGACTACATTGCCCTCACAACCTACCCTGAAATACCTTCTATGCTTGCTGAGAAATTCCCTGAGCAAGAAAGCTCTTAGGGCAGCTTCCACTTTGCTCAGTGTTACCTAACGCTCATTTGAATGCCAAGTGACTATTCAGTTCAACTATGTTTACAACTCTTATGATTTTTTATTTATGAGCATTCATACAAACAGGCTTTTTGTTCACACAAATGCTTGCTGAAGGGCTATTTTTCATATGAATACCTGCTCTCAGAAAGAAACAAGGGTGTTCACTCAGAGCAAGAATAATTGCTACTTCTTGCTATTTGCTTATTCTTATTCTCATTTTCTAAAAGATACCATTGTGCATTTTACAAAAGAATGCCCGGAAATTAGATGGCCAGTCACATGCCAAAACCAAAATGTTAGTAGACTCTGGCACTCCTGCTTAGGATGAGTAATATCTCATGAACAGCTCTGTTGACCTCAGTGGGATAATTCAAAATAAAGCATTACTCCATCAGTTAAAGCCACAGAATCTAGCCCAAACCAGAAAAACCTGTAGACTGCATGCAAAAATCAGCATCTCAAACTCTGTGGTAAATACCTAAGGACATTTTTTTTTTGCAGAATGTCAGTCTCATTTTGTAAGCAGTAATACAGCAGCAAAGCTTTGTACATTCATAGAACATTGGTCTGCCATAAATAACATCACAAGCTCTGTTATCCTTCCTTTTTTTTCTTCAGGGGCAACAATCCTTAAAGCACCAGTGTCACCTTCTCCCATACTTAGAGTTTATATGAAAGTAAAAACATTAAAAAAATATGCAAGTGAGGAAATAAGAGAATTTAAGATGTAACCTGTTGAAAAATCTCATTTTATGGTGAAAGAAATCCAGGGTCTGATGCTGAAATGAGTAGGGCATCTGCAAACTCCTACTTCAGCATTCATTCCCTACCCAAAATTCTCACTGCACAGACTTCAGTCTCCTTCTTCCTAGGGACAAAAGTGTTTGCATGTAAAAAGATACTATTAAGGAAAAGTCAGTTTTGCACTTTGGGAATATTTTTCACTTATAATTTGGAGCCAAGTAAATTAAATTTTGACTGTTTGCTGATATCTCCAATCTTGTTTTCCTCTTTCTGGAATTGGAGAAGCAGATTTTAAACCCCTTTTCTCAGTATCTGCTTCCTGTCCCATAGATTTTATGTCCTCCTGCAGCCTCACTTTCCAGTCCTCTTCACCTCCAGCTGGTCCTGCTTACCTCTCTAGCAGGCAGAGAGTGACCACATACGAAGAGCCTACATCTATGCATTACTACAGTTCGAGAATCTGTTTTATCTTCTCTCCCAGTACAGATTTCCTCTCTTTCCTCTCTAGAGCCTTTTTCAATACTCAGTGGAGTCATTTCATGAGACATTCCCTGCTCTTCCTCCCACCTGACCATGCCTGTGCTCCCCAGCCTGCAGCTCTCCTACACCCTGCCTGTGCCTGGGGGGACCCAGGCCTGTCTGATGAGAGTACCTTACAATAGGATATACACTGGCAAGATGTGCATAGGATTATGAGGCAATTTCAACACTGTTAGTCACAAAAGTATGGAGAATTAGAAGCAGTTTGAGTTTTGCTGATTCCCCTAAAATTTTAAAATATTATCAGTTTTAAAAGCTATGCTTTACCACATTCCCCACATAGCCATAATTAAATGGATGGACATGCCTGTGTTTGATACAGAAGATTAAGTTTAATTACTGCTTTGTACTATGAAAAACATTTGGGGCGGGGGGATATATATATGCAAGTATGGTGCTAAAATTCAGCCATCTGAAAGCATAATTTTAGCCCCCTGCAGTTGCCAGATAACATTTCTGAAGTTGTTGAGATATTAAAAGGGTGGCAGTTTATTATGAAGCCATTTATATTTTGTCAGACTGTTAACAAGATTTGTGTTATCTGCACCATGCAACAGGAAGGCTGCTGCAGAATCCATAATAACTTCTTACTATGCATGCCAAATTGTTGGTGCAATTGGCAAAGAGAGGAAAGGAATCAGAAGATGATATTAGTAGCAGCCTACATGAGTTGAGAGCCAAGTTAACCAACCCTCTTCATACTGTTGCTTGATTAAATTCATACTACATCATCAGCCCATCAAACATTCAGATTATCACAGGCTTCAATATTATACTAAATTCTTGGAGTTGAACAGAATACAAGGTACATGTACTGCTGATTCCAAAACACGAAATTGTATTTTTTTTACATGTTTAACACACTTTGATCTACATATATTTAACCAATGATTCTTTGCATGACAATATAAATATATAAAAAGTATATAACATGTGTGAATCTATCTGTCTATACCTACACAAGCCCTGGTATACATAGTGTCATCCCAAGAATAACTGTTTCAAGTCATTCTTCTCTTGCTCCTTTCTCTCCTATATAGAGCCTGAAAGATGTCATTTGTCACCAACTTGCACTGTCTTCAGTCATCATTTGAAGTGTTAAGTGCATCACAGTGAGACCCTTCATAAGGTGATAATATATCAACAGGGAGGTAATATATTGATAGACAGAGAAATTTGAACTCTTAAGGCTAAATAGAGCTGACAAGCCATTGCAAAAATTCTTTAACTCTTTTTGAAACATGGACCTTGTGAAGTTAAAATGCTGACACTGTGCACCATCACCAGAAAGGCACTTACAGAAATGTTGTTTTTCTTATAAATCTTGTGCCTTCAAAGTGCCATCATTTAGGGTTTAAAAAGCCATGCTAAATATGGCTTAGGATACTCAGCACTTTGCAAAATTTATCTCAAAGAATGGAAGTTAAAAACTTCCCATGTTAACTCACAAAACTGGCCAAGCAAGAATGGCAGGCACAGAACAGAACATAGGTACAAGGCAATTTTCCAGCCTGAAACATAATAGTCAGATTATGCATGGGGATTTCATTTACAATTCCCAAGACAAAAACCAAGGTGATTTTAGTTGAAGGATGAAACTCACTAACTTAGAAGTAAGACTGTATTTATGAATCTGAAGGCTATACATGCCTTCTAGATATCCAGTCCTAGACAAAGGAGACAATGCTGAGCTACAACTAGTCATAGATGTTCACCTCCAAACCACCAACTGGTATGACATCTCCAAAAGGAGTGAAAGCAGTGCCATATACACAGCATTCCTGCCTGGGCTGACCAGATTTAATAGCTTGAAACTGGTTCCAGATAGATTATGTCGTTAACATAATCATGAATTGTAGCCAAGAGAGGGAGACAAAGAGGCAGTATGTCACAGCTGCAAGCAGACACTGGCTATAAGAACCTCTTAGAAACAGCAACATGGTCTTTTCAGCACCCTTTGTTGTAGGTGAGGCGAAAATCAAATGACATAACCTGAAGAGCACCCTGACCGCACTGGGGCCTTCTGTGCTCTTCAGGATGTCAGTCATTGCCATCTACTGGTTTGTTGTTACACAATTCTTCTTGTTCCTAATTCTAAGTTTTACACATAGACAACAAGTTTAGCAAAATCAACTGCTCTAGAACTGACTACTTTATTGCCAACCCGATCACCAGTCCCTTCAGACCCTCAGTGTTCCTGAGCATCTGATTTTTACAGATTCAGCATGTGCAGATTGGCCAAGAATAATCTTTTCTCTTCCCTGTATCTGCCATGCCTGAATTCTGCCAGCTTACATTCCTCTTCTGAATTTCCACCAACCACTCCTAAGGAAGCATTTTAAAATTTTGGAAGTTTGCAATGTACTCACTGGAACAAAACAATCCCTCTGGGCATTTGATTATAGCTGGGTTGTTTGTTAATTCCCACTTTCATGTAAAAGACTTTCAGAACAAACTTTGCAATAAGTTTGTTTTAAAACATAGTATTGACATTCACTGTGCTAAAGATAATGGCAATGTTAGTTTAAAAAAAAAAAAAAAAAAAGTCAGTTCCTAACATTTAAAAACTGTTATATTTTCCAAAGTCCAGCACCCATGTTATCATATATACCTGTAGAAAGAAGGATTTGCCCACTAAAAAAACAAAATGTTGTCTCAAAATTTAACTACAAATAGCAATTAAGTAGCTGTCTATATCACCACCTGATATGATATTGCCACACTGATTTTTGAAGATTTAGTAGAAGCAATTGCGTTCTACAATTATTGTTGACTTTCTGAATACTCTGACTTGATCGAAATCTTGATTTGAATTATTCATTGAACACCATGAATAGCACAATGTCAGCTAAATTAAGATTCTGTTTTTAGACTGTGGCCAAGTGTTTTTTTCCAACTCAGATCAAAGCTATAAATTCCTATAGATTAACATAGCATGCTTGACCCAGAGGTCCTTGTCTCTTTTAAGGCTGTAGATATGTCTAAGCTCTTGTCTCAGCAACTTGGATTGATGTAGTTGTATTGGAGTTTCCTAGACATTTTTACATGCTGTGAAATACCTGTGGGAGGTTGTTCTTCTTTCCCCAGCAAAAAGCTAGATAAAGTTTGAAAGAAAAACATTTTTCTAACCCATCTTTAAGCATTCACACTCAAAAATTTAGTACCCAAATCATCAAGATTTTTTCTTCATGTCTTCCTTTGAATAAGAAGCTTAGACTACTTTTTTCAAACATCAGAACTGCTTGAGAAAATTGTATTCTAAATTTTAATTTAAAGCCACTAAGAAGTTTTTAGTAGTTTCACTTTTCTGGTACAGTTGTAGAACTACAACCTAGTTCTTCACACCAGTTACTTATATTAGTATGAGGTACATATTAGTATATTGGTAGATCTGATTTTAGATGTGAAGGTAAAAAGTGCCTAAACCAATGAATTGCGGATGTCACTGGTTAGCTGTGTTGGTAGAAAGTCATATATAACCCCAACCTAATACTAGCATGCTGTTGAAACTCTCAACTTTCAGTGAGGACCAACTCTTTTCAGTATTAAGAGGGAAAAAAAATTTTAAAAAAGGACAAAAAACCCTAGAACGATTGTGTCACTGAATGGTGTCCTGCATAGCAGCTACAGACTTTGAGTAACATTATCACAGTAACTTGTAAACACTGATCACAGACTCATCACTTTCTTTAGCATGTGCTGAGCTTACACTATACGCTAGCCAGGGTGGAAAGTGAAAATAGTTCCAATAATTTCTAGCTTCTCTCAATTAGCAGAACTGAGATTATTCCTTACCCAACATTACTACATAGAACTATTTCCCCCATGGAGTAGCCTGCTGATCTTTAAACACACCTGTTAAAGATATACTGATTGGCTTCATCTCAGCAATCTCCCAAAGAACTAGTTTCCATGTGTAACAGCTACACATGGAAGTATTGGCTTTTCTAGGGTGCATCCCCAGGCATCTGTTGCTTCAAATCCTAGGTAGAAATACAGCTGTCGAGAATATCTGAGTATTTACACACTGAAAGGTAAATTGGAAAATAATCACAGAAAAGAAGAATCAAGAGGTGCAAAGGTGAAAAAAACATAGTACTAGAGGGAGCTATGGGAAGGTATTAAAGACTATCGACACCTGTGTTCTATTATATGGTTTATAACCAATACCTTCTGCAGAGTAGGTGTATTGCTGCCCTGTTTAAAGCAGGAACAAGATTATACCTGTGATTTTATATCAGGAGTCCTGGTTTTGAGTGTTTCAAAGTTAGGTCAGATGTTTTTGTAAGTATATCCATGAATGTAAAGCTCACCAGGCTCTGAGCAGGTTTTTTGTAGGCCACCTCTAAGCCAGAATGTGTTATCAGTGGGTTTATTAGCTCTAAGCCCAAGTAGCTAAACTGTTTTTGGAAGAGGAGCTCAGGATGCAGGTCTGTCTGCAAAAGTCATGTAGAAATACCACGAATCAGGAGGTCTTTGTTTTCTTCAGTGAAGGCTTTGGATCAAGTTCATAAGACATCTCACTGTTTATTTGGTGAGGTTTGAGGTTTGGTTTTTTGTTTTGTTGTTGTGTTTGTAGTTTTTGTTTTGTGAAAGACGTCATTGTCTAAGAAAACATGATATAAAACCTAGATTTCTAACTTTTTGACTGAGTATGCAATACACCAGAAATTTTCATCTTTAACTAAAGGAGGTATCCCCTTGGTACTTACTTAACTGGAAAGTAATTTTAAAAACTAGTGATTTAAAAAAAAAAAAAAGGAAAGAAGCTAGGCTGTACTTTAATTCTTCTCTTAGAAATGTGAATGACAGTTGCCGGTCTTGAATGAAGTCTCCAGAATAAATAGCACCAAGTAATTATCCAACATGTTTTTCTTTAAATACTACTGGCAGCTTTCCTGTAGCTGAATGTGTACAATAACATTTAAATTCCTCATTCCATATCCATAAAAGCAAATGATGCCTTCCCATGAAGGCTAAGACATCCTGATTTGATTAGTGAGAATCCTGTATCATTTCAACTGGCTTTTAATGGTGTGCTTTCCAAAGGCACCTTTCAAGGTCACCATTCAAGTCCACACTTCAGGACTGCTGACAATGGCCTGCAAAGAAAGTATTCTTAGGGGTTCAGATTATATACCCTACTTATCACAAAAAGAACTAGAGGAAAGCTATCACAAACCCTTGCAGGCCCATCTATTCACATACCTTCAGCAGCCATTTATAACATGTTCCGTGCCTTATCAGGTGCGCTTTTGTAAATGATACAGTATTTTGAACACAATACTGTGTACATCTCGTAGGTATATTTTGTTGCTCATTCATTAAAGAGTAAGATGGATGAGAGCAACTCCATAGGCTGTGCTCCTATCTACTTTTAGCATTCTCATTTTGACAGATGAATGAAGTGTACAGGCTGCGAAGCAGAAGGGGCATGTTTTAGTAATCCATTAACAAGCAAGGATTATGCCTTCCCCCCGCAAGTAAAGTGACAAGTGTGTACTTATTTTATTTGCTGACAAGTGATAGGACTGACATCAGACATGTTCCCTTCTTCATGCTTTCCTACACCAGTAAAGACTGAGTGGACTTGTTAAAGTAACTAAAAATCAGGTTTGATTGCTATAGGTACCTAAAACATATGTAATATTCATGTTTATCCAAATCAACAACCTGACATCTGTGATCATTCTTGATCACTGGAATACCAGCTTAAATGACATTCACTGCTAAATTCCCATTAACAAAATGATATTTTGTTGTCTAAAAAAAAATCAAATAGAAAGTGTTGAGCATGTCAGTGCTAAGTTTCCTCTATTGTGAAAATCTAGCAAATAGATCGACCCTGTTTTGCAACTTCTCTGTAAATGTGTCATTTAAAAACGTAAGTGGGAAATGAAGGTGGGAAATCTTTGGCTATGTATTGAAATAGAAAACATTATTTTATCTGTTTTGGCACTATTATTCAGGTTATAGTTTGAGTATTTTCCAGTAAAATTTTAACTAAGGGTTCAAATAGACATAGTTACATCATAATCGTGCCCGAAGTTCATGTAAACAAGGAAAGGGGCTGGTCAAGGGGCTAGGAAGGCAAAATGATGTCTTATTTCTCCTTAAGTGTAACTGAAGAGTCAAAGTCTGTTGCTAAAACCCAAATGAGCAGTCTGTGTTTGGAGGGGGAAAGCAGGCTTTTGACAAATAAGTATCTCTGGCAAGAGAGCTTTGGGGGAAAATGAAGATGAAGCTGGGGATAAATGTCCTCCATTGCCCTCCCAGGTTTAATGAGGCAACTTTTACCACATGTGAAGAGACTCCACAGTTATTTGTTTCATAATAGACACAATTAATAGCTAAAACTGATGAGGACTACTAGGCTAGGCATTAATAGGCTCACCACACCCAGCAAGTCTTTGCTGGACAAGCAGTTGTCAGCCAGATGGGGAAGGGTTGGTCTCCATTGCTCCTTGGAGTGGGCTGACCCTTGATGTTGCTGAGCTGGCAGCTTCCTATTCTTTGTTTTCTCTCTTAAGATTTTATACCTTTTCATGTCAACATTTTTTCTCTTGAATCTTTGAACTGCTGCCTATCCCCATCTCACCAACCTTACCTCTGTCTGCAGCTTTACCTTTCTTATCTCACATGGCCCCAGGCTACGTGCTTTCTCTCAGCTCTGACAACCTAGCAGTCTACTTAGGAGTATAAGCCAAGGTTATGCAGCTGTGCTGACTCAGAGTTGGCCTTGGATCATAGGCAGCTCAACCCAAGGAGGAGAGTGACAAGGGCCAGAGAACTACAGGGATTTGTCCCCACTTAATTAGGAACAGAAAATTTTCAATTTGAGGTAAATAGGATGTTGGCAAAAGTTGAGGGAAGAGGAAGACAAATTCCCAGTGGATCTCAGCACACAGGCTGGACTTTCAGGCATCTTCCCCCTGCTCTCTTATGCTTGGCTTCTCTCCCCATGCTAAACCCAATGAGAAGTGAAGTGGGAATAAAAAGAAATCATAAGGAGATGTCCTGTCTAGCCCTGCAACTGAGCTCTGCTACATGGAGATAGCATTTGTTAATGGTCCAGCAATCACATAGTTACCACAGCATGTTTAATTAAACTAGACCAACACATCTCCCACATAGCCATATCTTGGAGTTGTGAGGCCAAAAGAAAGGTCACTTTCCAGAGCCCCCTTCTCTACCAATCCCAGAATTACCAGTGATCTATGTCTAGTGTTTGCAAGAGATATACTGAGCAAAGGATTTGGTCCTGATCCTTTGAAGAGTAGTACTCACCAGGTGCCCTCAAGTGTAAGTCTGTGATCTGCTTCTCCTTCTTTACAGTGGGGCCATCACATCACATGTTGTGAGTTATATTTTTACTCTTTGGTCCCGTAAGGTAAGGCAAAGCAAGAATAAGACACAATGTGTCCTGTGTGTCCTCCCACTGTTGAGACATGCAGTCTTGGTACAGTTGCATTCACAAAAAAGAAGGGTCAGAAGCTTATGCTAATTCTTCCTCATTGCCAGAAGCCTTTACACAGTGATCAAGAGACAAATGCATACTGATATAATAACCCATTCTTATCTACCCAAAACACATACAGAACTGCATGTGTGTAGATGTGGTAAACGGTCACAGCAGCAGTACCAGGTCACCCAGAAGTTCTCTGCTTTTGGGGAAATTTGAGAGTCAATGTAATTAGCTTTTGGACCATGGATTATGCTGCTGCCACACTGCCACTTTAACATGTTTGACTAGGAGTTGTTGAATTATTTTATACTTCATTGTATAAGCAAATGATGTGCTCTCTCTTAAATTACCATCTCCAGCATCATTATTTTAAAAGATAACTTGTTATTAATGTCTTTCATAGAAGAAACTTCATAATAAATAAGATCTCTTCTATTTTTCCCTTGTACTAATTGTTTTTTGGTTTGAAAATAATCAAAATCCTCTTACTTATGCCAAGCCACTCTCTGTGATATCTGAAAAGTCTTGGCAGTCAGGTGAAGTCCCCACTGACTGGAAGAAGGGAAACATTGTGCCCATCTTTAAAAAGGGTAGAAAGGAGGACCCTGGGAACTACCAACCTGTCAATCTCACCTCTGTGCCTGGGAAGATCATGGAACAGATCCTCCTAGAAGCTATGCTAAGGCACATGGAGGACAGGGAGGTGATTTGAGGCAGCCAGCATGGCTTCACCAAGGGCAAGTCATGTCTGCCAACCTAGTGGCCTTCTATGATGGACTGACTACATCAGTGGAGAAGGAAAGAGCCACGGATGTCATCTATCTGGACTTCTGTAAGGCCTTTGACGTGGTTCCCACAGCATCCTTCTCTCTAAACTGGAGAGTTATGGATTTGATGGGTGGACTGTTCACTGGATGAGGAATTGGTTGGATGGTCATATCCAGAGGGTAGTGGTCAATGGCTCAACGTCCAGATGGAGACCGGTGACAAGTGGTGTCCCTCAGGTGTCCGTACTGGGATCAGTACTATTTAATATCTTCATCTGTGACATAGACAGTGGGATTGAGCGCACCCTCAGCAAGTCTGCAGACAACACCAAGCTGAGTGGTGTGGTTGATATGCCTGAGGGGTGGGATGCCATCCAGAGGGACCTGGACAAGCTGGAGAAGTGGGCCCATGTGAACCTCATGAGGTTCAACAAGGCCAAGTGCAAGGTCCTGCACCTGAGTCGGTATTAATACAGGCTGGGGGATGAAGGGATTGAGAGCACCCCTGTGGAGAAGGACTTGAGGGTAAAAGCTGGACATGAGCTGACAATGTGTGCTCGTAGCCCAGAAAGCCAACCGTATCCTGGGCTGCATCAAAAGAAGCATGGCCAGCAGGTCGAGGGAGGTGATTCTGCCCCTCTGCTCTGCTCTCATGAGACCCCACCTGGAGTACTGCATCCAGCTCTGGAGCCCTCAACCCAGGAAAGACATGGACCTGTTGGAGTGGGTCCAGAGGAGGGCCACAAAAATGATGAGAGGCATGGAACACCTCTCCTATGAGGACAGGCTGAGAGAGTTGGGGTTGTTGAGCCTGGAGAACAGAAGGCTGCGGGGAGACCGTATTGTGGCCTTTCAGTACTTAAAGGGGGACAATAGGAAACATAGGGACAAACTTTTTAGCAGGGCCTGTTGCAATAGGACAAGGGGTAATGGTTTCAAACTGAAAGAGAGTAGATTTAGACTGGATATAAGGAAGAAATTTTTTACAATGGAGGGTGGTGAAACACTGGAAGAGGTTGCCCAGAGAGGTGGTTGATGCCGCATCCTTGGAAATATTCAAGATCTGAGCAACGTGATCTAGTTGAAGATGTCCCTGCTCATTGCAGGAAGGGGTTGGACCAAATGACCTTTAAAGGTCCCTTCCAACCCAAACTGTTCTATGATTCTATGATTCTGTACTTATCCTCAGTAAGACAGATTTCTAATAATGCACATACCCACCACATTATAAATTTTACCCCAGGAACTTAAATTCTTTCATTATTTATGTAAGTAAGCTTTTCTTTAGGCTCTAGAAAACTAATTACATTCTTAATTATAGAATATCAATATTTTGTTTTTCCATATGAATATACTGGAATTTCATCCAGTTATAAAATCTACAACCTACACATGTATTCATTTCCAAAATGAAAGTTGGATGGATTTTGGATTTTACACAAGATATAAAAGCTGATGTTCTGGACTAAGAAATCAGATTGCACTGCATTAATTATTTAGTTCAATGATTTGCATTTCACTAGTAAAAATAGATTATCTCACTTTCTTCTCTCTTACAAGCTGTAGGTGTTCTACTCAAATCTAGTGCTTCACCTGACTAGCAAACAAAATAAAATTAAAAACTCAATAGGTATGTTAATGAAACAGAACTTACCTTAATTACCCCGTACTTTTATGGAGCTGTAGACAACTTTACTATTCTTACTTTCCATTTTCTCAGGGTTGTCAGATGTCAGATTTCTTTGTTCACTCAAAAACTAGCATTACAGATTAGCATCCAGATATGACCAAAAGGGCATTGGTCATGCTTGAGCTAGAGAACGTGTTCATAGAAGTTTGTTTCTGTCTTTTACATTTTACTGCTTTCCTTCTGTTTGCATTTTTGAAATAGCATGCAACAGATCACTAGTCTGAAACCAGACTAGTGAAGTAAAATATAAATAACAATAATAACCATGGGATCATGACAGTGTGTATGATAATGGAGACAATATCTTTAAGGCATCCCAGAAAAAGAGTCTTTTTTATCCCGAAGCCCTTGTAACTGCTATTCACTCCCAGATGGAACCACACACAAAAGATAGCCCTCTGCCTTGGATGCTGAGGCCCAGCCAAAGACTTAGTTGTCTCACTGCCAAATAAGGTACCTTTAGTCAAAAAACAGATTCTTAAAATACTGACTCTGCTGATTCCTGTCCCTGTTGCTTGTAACTGTGGGAAGTCAGCTATGTTTCACTACAGTTTCCTGATCATCTCAAGCTATGATCCTCATGGGACATGATGGCTTCAGTTGAAAGAGAAGAATTAAAGAAATATAGGTATCAAATTTGTGACTCATCAACAGGGCTTTAAACACTCTGCCATGATACCAGGTGTGCCCCCATCACCTGTTCAGCCCACAGAGCCAGACCTCCACTGAACACCTGAAAGAGACAGGGCTTAAACCAACCCTGGGAACCCCTTACCCTTAGCAATTCAAGCTCCACCCTATCATGATGGCAGCTAAAATCATGTGAAACCCTAGAAATGAGCTGGAAAGAAAGGATCATTAAAGTCCTTTAGAAGAAATATCTTCTGCTCTGCAATATTTTCACTGACAGGCAAAGTCAACCAAATGGCTTTTTTTTGGGGAGAAACAAGGTATCCAAGATTTGTCTCTGTAATTTTGTTTGAGTTTTCCAGTAATACAAGATAAACCATTTTGTGTTGAATATGAAACACTACTACATCTGGAGTTTAGCAGATTTTAACTCAGTAGGTTTTGAATTTTGCCTTCTATATATGAATTAAGTTGGATAAAAAACTTCATTGAAAGACAGCTTATAAAGCCTATATGAGATATGGTGCTAGGTTGTGGTTCACTCAGCCAGTGCAGAAAAGAAAGTGAGGCAAGTCTAATTCACCACGTACCTAATGAGGAAAGAGCAGGGGTCATGGAGTTTTTTAGGTTTTTGAGGTCAGGGAGATACAATAGTCATGTACGGAAATACAGAGTCTGAGACCTAAAGATCTCCCAGTCAAATAATATTTGCATTAATCACTTTGCTGGCTTTTAATTTTTCTTGCTCTGATAATACATGCAGGTATCAAAATGTAAATGTGGAGATTCCTGACATACACAATACTACACAATGCCAATCAAACAGGAAATTAAATTGTACATGAAGCAGAAGGAAATTCCTTGTGACATTATACTGGAGGGAATGATAGAGCTATAATTACATTATAGAAAAAGATGTAGGTTTTCTGTTTTACATGTGATGAGAATAAGACATTAAAACCTCACAGATGGATGAGAGATGACAGAAAATAAAATTAGGTGTACTCTAATCTAACATAATGTTAGGTTGCTGTTATCGTACTATGACTGGAGTATTGCATACAAAAAAGCTGAAGTGACCAAAATGGAAATGGCAGTAAATTATGATTTGCACAATTCACTGATTCATTCTGTGTCCTTGGGCAAATTGTTTAAGAACTAGTTTTCAAAGGGTCAGACATGCAACTAGGCCTGTGAACATGTACTCCTGTTTGCATACGTAATACATGATGGAGGGCAAATTGACATAAGAAAATGGCCAGTTATTTGTCTGAGTTCAGTGTGAGTTCACTTGACTCAAAACTGAGTAAAAACCTGGGATTTGGCACCCTACAAAGATTGCAGAAAAAATCCAGTCACGTGGACAGACTGTGTTATTAAATACCTATTGTCAACTTCCATATGAAATATTTGCATTTTTTCATGGAGCAGCCCTGTTTAGGTGTTCCACAGTTCCTTCTTGTATTAAAAATAGCTGAATATCTGATTATTGTTTTACTAGTTTTTCATGTGATCCAAGTTTGCTTTATATTTATAGTGAGAAAGAAACCCCAAATACCTTGAATAATACCTGTGTGCAGCAGAACTTGGCAACAAAATAAATGAAGTTGATGACATCATCTCTACAGAAAGAAAAAAAAAAGTTTGATGATGCAGGACGGCTTTCCCTGTCTTTTAAGAGTGTAAATAGAAAGTATTATATGCACTATATGGGTCTGCAGCTTCAGTTGTGGTAGGCTATACTCTTTAAAAGGCCTTTATCTCTATTACAGGACTTGGAATCACAGCAATAACAGAAATATCTTATTATACAGGGGACAAGTGAAGCTGACTATATGCAAACTACTGTAAAATTGCTGCAGCTAAGAACATGAAAACAAGAGAAGAAAGTTTTCTCTCATTGGTTTTAAGCTAATGGTGTCCACAAATCACACCAGATGAACTGAGCCATGCTGTCTTCCTAATAGTTATAAAATTATTACTGACTCAAATCATAACAGAGAACAGTTAGTGTAACCCCCATGGTGTCCAGTTACTTGAAAATTATATTTCCCAGTAAGATTTTTGAGTTCGCACTTAGAAACTCTCTGCTTTTGTAGAACATATGTGCATATTTTATTTTCCATACTGTTAATTTTATGCTTAAATGCTGTAGTCCATTTTCTGTAATAAGCTCTACCTCTGGGAGAGCTTATCATTAACTGTTAATTCTACACCCATGAGCATCTTTCTCTTGAGTGTTTACTGGAGATTTCAGTTTTAAATGCTTTTAAAGTCATGATATGTTATAGCCCAGCAGTGCTAATTTTGGGCTGGATGGTTGGCAAGGTATATCAGCTCCTGGTTTTGATGTACCAGAATGTGATTTTGAGCACTGGAACTCTTCTGGGCACACTGGAATTCAGCCTCAGGTACTAATTCTGATATGGGGGTACGTGAACCTGATTTTGGCCACATATTTAGTGTGTTAATACATTCTTCTGCCCAAGCTAATTAGTTTGCGGTTTGGGTTTGGTTTTTTGTTTGTTGGGGTTTTTTTTTGTGATTAAAACACTGAACTGAGAAACAGGAAATCCAGATTAAGGTCCAGACTGTGACAGATGGTTTTCAAAAAAAATCAATTGAAAGGTGAAATGCAAAATCTCCTTAAAGATTCATTGTTAAATTGAACCCAGGGGTAATCATCAGGGTTTCTTCCTCTTTGGTCAACCTGCTTGAACCACTGGTTCTCAAATAGAAATTAGGTATAAGGAAGAACGTTCAGTGGCAATAAAGGTAGGAAACATGAGCAGTCATCAACTTAAAAGTTTACATTTGATATAAAAAGCAATGAGCTCTGCTGACGGCTTACTGTTATATACAAGTATGCACAATTACTCCTAGCCTCTTTGCTGAGGTGAGTGCGATGTTTTTGTATTGGTGAGTAGAAAATAATTTGTTGCAATCATTAATACAGTTGTGATATCTTGATGGGGTTGATGGGTAGAATTTATGTTAAAGCTGGGAACACCTCAGCCTTTTTACATAGAGGCATAAAAATTGATGGCATTTTATATGTAGTACCATCTGCTTTTTATAGGTTTTGTCTTTTCTGGATGTTTTTGTTTTAATTTATTCTCCCTGGGGAATTCATTTCTTTAATGTTGAGCTTGTTAATAGGAAGAAAAAAATATAGCTGTATATATAATACAGATAAATTATACAGTCAATTGTATAATATGGCTGTTTGAGGTTTTTTTTTTTTCTCTTGAGAAGGTAAATAAAAAATAAGATTTAAAGAAAATAACTGAAATGGCCTGATTTTCAGAAGCACCTAACACCCCAAATCCCACTGTCTACCAAAGAAATTTTGGGCAGCTCCAAGAATCAGTTCCCTCGTTGTTACTTTATGGGGAGATTATTGACCTTATTGACATCATTCACCTTCTCTTCCAGCTCAGAGTACACAGCCCACCTCACAATCAATTTCTCTCTAATATTTCTGCCCACAGCAGCAGGCATTATTGCCTAATGGGAACACTGTAATCAAACAACACCAATGTCCTCCAAACCTTGAACCTGTGCCCAGGCTGTGAGTCTGGTGCCTCCGCTAATTAACTATTCTAAATTTAGCTGTCAACATTAATTAGAAAATCCATTGTCTCCAAATATGTGACCTGATAAAAGGAAACAGGAAAAGAATCTAGGACCAGGAAGGCATGAAGCACCAGCTTTGGGTTTTTCATAAGCTTCAGCTTCATATCAGTGGAAGTTAAGGATGCCCAGTCCCTGGTGGGATGGGGTGCAGCGGTGCCTTCCCACTTCTACAGTGCTTAAATCCTGACTTCTGTCAAGTCCCTTTCTATTGTCTCATCCTGTAAGCAAACAGGAGGGGAAATAGAGAGGAAGAACGTGTACAATCATCTCTGCATTCTCTACTAACCAACTAGAGAAGCTGGGTGCACAAAGTGTGCTCACACTGGGATCCAAGAGAACCACTATGCTCATTAAATCTAAACTAACTTGGACACCATAGTGTGAGCAGCATACAGGCCACAGTAGGATGGGAGCGATGTCTAGGATCCTGGAGTATGCCTTGAGCTCTCTCCTGCCCCAGCTGCACCACCATCAGTTCATGACCAAGCCAACTCAAAGCTAGCTCAGGCTGTGCTGCCATCAGATGCTGCTCTCTGTTTTGCTCTGGGACAATGTATCTTTACTACATTCATTCAAAGGGGATGGTAACATTATATACTAATCTTGAAAACAGAATTCTCAATAGGAAGCTATTGTTCAGGATATTTAAAATATAACACAGCAAGATTTTGTATGCCGTTACTGCTGGTGAGATACACTGAAACAGTTACACTGGAACACAACAGTTGAAAGAAGTATGAGGTAATTATGCAGTGCCTCAAAATTAAAAAATTATTGTGGAGATCTCACTCACACTGAAACATTTCTCAACTGATTAAATGGTCATTTATCTATCCAAATATGGGCTTTCTAGATAGAATCATTAGGTGTTTTCTATATAGCAGGAAGAAAAAAAAAAAGCCCTGCCAAATTCTGTTTCTCAGCTGTGTAAGATAACTTTTCCATGGATCTGTGACAAAATTAGGCTTATACTACTAGGTGACATGTAATTTAACTAAATTATCTGTGGCAGTCAAAAAAATGGAAGACACTAAAGAGAGTCTAAAAGTGAAAAGGGAGATGAAATAATATTAAATTAAATTTAACATAAATAAACATAAAATAATACATATACAAAGAAATGAACTCTTTGATATGTCAATATACATCAGGATAAAACATGATCTCTCCCCTTTCAAGAGGAAGCTCTAAGTGAGAGCTCATTGTGAATGATCTTTAACAGGCATATAAGATAGATATAGATGTAAAGAACTCACAGCCTAAGCAGCTATTATGTTCACAAACAAGCTTTGTCGAGGCAACCTCTCTTCAAACTCCATTCTCTCCTTATTCATTTGCTGAAGCTCCTTCCATTCATTTCTGTTGCATCCTACTCATCAAGGACTTTCAGCAGCAGAAGCTAGTAAAGCTTTGGCACATTTTTCTCTGTCATAAGATGCTCCTCTAATCCTGCTCTTACTAAAGAGGAACTTACAAATGTTTGAGACAAAGGAGCACAGTAGAAAGTCATTCGTGTATTTACTGGTTCAGTGTGCAAGGTCAGCTGTCTGGTATGATCATCTTCAAATTACCTTGCATTTACCATGTGGTAAGAGTTTGCTGGTAGTCAGTAGTTTTCACCAGCTACTTCATAGTAATTGCCCATATATATGTTCTTACCTGGGGTAACTGCAAGGTCATTTGAACTGACCCATATACTCATATCTACTTATGTATAAAACACAGAGGTTTTAGAATATTTTCCCAACTGCCACAACTTAGATTCAGGCTGTGTTGGAGTCCAAAAAATGCTATGTATTTTTCCAGGCATACCCATTTGCTTTCATTGACACTTTCACAGAATGAATTCTCACAGAAACCGTTCTTTCCACTGTATTCACAAAAACTCTTCTCTATTCCTCATTTCTTTATGAAGCATGTAACTATTATCTCAAGGAAAGGAAAAAGGAAAGGAAAGGAAAGGAAAGGAAAGGAAAGGAAAGGAAAGGAAAGGAAAGGAAAGGAAAGGAAAGGAAAGGAAAGGAAAGGAAAGGAAAGGAAAGGAAAGGAAAGGAAAGGAAAGGAAAGGAAAAGCATAGCTTTGACTTCAGTCTGGTTTTCTCATGCTTTTGCAGGGATTTTCCTTCCTTGTTCATCACCAAAGTCCCTTCACTCAAGTACACCAGAAATGGAGTTGTCACTCCCTGAGTTCACAGGTGAAAAGAACAATTAAACTGTAATTGTTTGCTCACCCTGTTGCTGAAAGTGATTTTCCTTATGTAAGGCAATGGCTATTAAGACAATATTCCCTTGTGTCCAGATTGTCTCTGGGAGTTTTCCCTGGGTGGAAATAAGAGTGAAAGGAAAAAATAATAATACAGTAATCAATGTCACCCCTTGACAACTTCCCCCGTCATCTAGAATTTACACAAGTATTCCTGTAATTTATCTTCATTACTCTAACCTACTTATAACATGCTTCATATATTTTGACTTTTAATGCAAATGATATTATTTTATGATCTGATCATGAAGCCTGCATTGAAGTTTAACAGCTGAGCACTCAAAAAAGTCTAAAATGTGTATTGTGTAAAAACCACAAGGACAAAAGAAAGTAAGCTATTGAAACTGCCTATGTGTGTGCCTGCATATAGGTGCTACTTACAGTAGAAAGAGCTTCGAACATAGGGGAAAAACAACCAAGCTAATATGTATTTATTGTGGGTTTTTTGTCTCACACAAGGATAGGAACTGAATTTTATTGTTTTGCTGAAGGGCATTTTAACAGCCAAAATGGTATTTAACTTCCAGAATGAGACTTGAATGTGATACGTATTTTATTTTTAGCCTCTGCAGACGAAACATCAATCATTCTCTCCATGTTTGAGAGGAGATGAAAGAGCAAACAATAGAGCAGAAGGATACTGAGGCTAAAACCTTTCAGATGTTTGTGAATACACAAGTCTGTAAATATTGATGATTCTTGGCGATAAAAAACATTCCTATTAATTTGACTCAAGGGAGCAGGGAAATTAAACCAGATTTCACAAGCCTTCCAGCATTAATTGAATAATGAGATCAATTAGCAATTCCACTAAATTATTAAGTGAGTCTCATGCATACAACCACACTATCTCATACATTCCTCCTTGTAGGCAATGAAGCTTGCCAGGGTAATCAAGCCCACAGTACTAGCAGAGGCAGAAGTGACTATTCTTAACATGTAAGAAACCACAGAAATTTGATTTCAAGGGTAGGAAATTCATGAAACTCAAATGACTTACTTCCAGTAAAAGTTCATGGCTTGTCTTACAAGTCCTAGAGTTACTAAAAGAATAGAGTGGAAGTTTGATGTGCTCTCTGAGACACTGGCTGTATTAGTCCAAATTATAACAGCTTTACTCATTCAAAATTCCTGTTAGCAAGACTGGAGTTTTACCTGGGTAGGTTTCATGGATACGGATTTTGTATTTGGATTTATAACACCTTTGTGGTGTACCATCGCTAAGGTAAAGCATCTGCTGCCCTGAGATACGTCTTTCAAAGCATGTCAGTTCACCCCTCGGTTACATGAGTGCATTTTACTGAGAGATTGGTGGGAGGTACAAGGCTGCCAGCACTGTAGGGCTTTCACTTTGGCTGGAGGCTTTCAGGTCTCTCCACAGGGCAAATGGTCCAATCTGTGTTGCCAGCCTGTCTTTTTCATCTTCCTGTGAAGGACAATCAGGCAGAATTTTTTCATACAAAAGGACCTCTTTTCTCACTGCCTGGCATGGACCAAGCTTTCCCTGCAGCCTTTCCTTTTTCTCAGGCAATGAGTTCTTCTGCCCTGCACTTGGAGTTGCAGCTTTTACACTTTCTTTTTGCCAGTAATGGGGAAGGGAGAAAATGAGAAGAGAACATTTTACTTGCTTGGGCTCAGGAAACCAGCTGGTAACACACAGAGGGAGGGAAAAGGAGCTGAAGTCTATGTTTAAAGAGGGGAAAAAAGCTAAGGCAGATCGGAATAGCACCGGAAAAATCTTTGTGATGGTTTCAGATCACAACATCCTAATTCAGGCTGAAATATAGTGTGAGATTTTAAACAGTGAGGGAGATTTCAGGGAGTACAGGGCATAGAGCATGTTGTAGAGGGACAAGAGGCCTTTGAGGGAATTTGGGGTTAAATCACAAGGAATAGTTTCTAGGCATATGCAGAAGCCTTAACCTGGTCAGCAGATACTCTACTAAGGTCTTGTCTAGGCTGGAGTTTGACCCCAGCTGCAACTTGTAACCAATATAAATTCTGTGCAAACAGTGGCCGCTGCAATTTGTGTTCTGGGCTGTTCCAGGTTACTGTGACATCAGAGCCAATTTCCAACCTAGGAAAGGGTCAGCTTTGTGCAAGTTAAAAAGTATATGCTTTTGCCAAAGATGTTGCTAGATGGGCAATCGTAACTAAGTGCTGAGAGCAGAATTAGCCTCCAGGAACAGAATTAATCAAATGCCTCTGCAAATAAATGTGCTGGACTTCTACAATTGTAGGCAATATAGCAAGAGCTCTTTGAATTTACATTAAAACTACAGTAATTCTTTAAACTAGTCAAATTTAATTGCATATTGTACTTTATCATGCAAATAACTGTGTTTTCTTAATAGGTACTGGGGGAGAGAAGGAGAAAATTACTTCAGAACTTCCAATTAAGCATAACAGATGAGAATCAATGACATCTTGGAAATAATTTCAATGCAGATAAGACTGGGAACTTAATGTGTTCAGTAACTCTTGACTTTCAAAAATAAGCCATTAGAAGTACACATTCCAGAAATCTGTAAGAAATCTATTGACAGAAAACTATTCTCACTGAAGTTCTTCTTATTGATTTCCATGTTTCATTAAATGCATTAAAATTCTGCTGGCAGTGAGTGCTTCACTGTTGCAGTAATGGGCACTCTATAAATGTGATAGAAAAACACAGATTTGGAGTCACCCCACATCTGCACTTGTGTAATATGATGAACCTGACCCTACACCTCATCTGCACTGAGTGAAATCTGGTAACAGTGGAATAGCTAAGAGCTAGTAGTAGCAGTTCAATATATGCATTCAGTCTACCCATGTATCAGCATGCAGCTCTGCTTTTTAATTTTTATCTCCCACATGTGCTGGACAGAAAGAATTTGTCATTGATGTATTCATTGGAGAGGAAAAATACTGGAATTATGACGTCTTTTGATTCAATTCACTAACAGTATTGATCTTCTAATGGAATCTGAAGTGAGTTTCAGTTGATTGACATCAAGAGGGAACAAAAATTGTCACAGTGCTGAAGACGGAAACAAAACTGTAACCTTATTCTGAAAGAGGTAGTGATACATTATAGCAGAGGTGAAAGCTCAGGTGTACACATTCCAAAAGTGTTATTTATTCAGATTTCTGAAGAAATCACCATATTTCATATTTTTTTTCTAAACTTATGTAACATCCTTTCCCAGTTGATTCTTGTTATCTTAAGGAGGGCAGCAGAGCTCTAATTATCTAGAAGGTGTTCTGCTGTCAGTGGCAGAATGAATTTCCTTCCATTTCCTTAGCTGGAAATATATTTATCTTTTCTTGTAGCAAATACATAAATTACTTGATGTGATAATGATCATAATATGTAAAATTTACTATATTTTATACATCGCTGTAAAGAACTTGTGGAAAAGAGGAGTATTTATGACATTTTAGTAGCCCTAATGTGAAAATATAATCTCACAATCAATTTTTCTATTCTTTTATTAAGAATATTTTATACTTTTTATTAGTCATACATCTTAAAACTGGCTCAAGTAGAAATCTTCCCCTATTTTTCATAACAATTCACAAAAAAGGAGGTTTCTTTATTCTTTCTGTTTCCATTTCTTGGAAACATTTTCTGAATTCAAAAGATATTGTGTTTTCAAAACCATTTTCAGTAAAAAAGAATTCAAGAAATACAGGAAGATATAGGTATCAAATAAAAATATTCTTAAAAGTCAAAAGAAAATATTTTTGCCTCCAAATTTTAAAGAATCTACTCAAAAGCAATAAATCGAAGACCACCACACAAATGTCCACCAGAAAGCAATTTTTATTAGAAATTAACTGGTCTAAAGTGGTGTTTTCAGTGAAAATGGTTTCAGTGACAATGTATTAGCACTGGTCAGTGCAGCAGTACTGAGGGAGCTACAGGCCCATGACTGCACACAGCAGAAAAAGAAGTTATATACACTAACAACCTGCACACTAAGCAGGCAAACACATTAAGTGCTGGCTTTAGCTTCTGAATAACACCTTTCAGGACCTTCATTTTGGGCAACAGCAAAACATCTGAATTAAAATACATATTGCAAATGTTGGTCATGGTCTGTTCCCTGAAGGTCTCTTCCCTGCTCACAGGAAGCCTCCAGAGCTAAAGGACTCTTCCTCTTGATTCAGAACTGGAAAGAGCTCTGGGGAGTTGGATGACTGCTCTGTGCATATTTGTGCAGTGCAGATATAGCTGTAATTGCAGGCATCCATCATTAATGAGTTTCAGTGCTTTGATTTAAATAATTTGTGCTGAAAAGGGACACAATGAAATGATTGTATGACAAAAAGAAGACAAAGGGAAAGTGTGAAGAGTAGGATTTATCTTTTCTAACTTCTACCATTTAAAGTTACCCTAAGCTAGTCCAACATTTATATCTTAGTCTAAGCTATTTGTCTAGGCTTCCTCTACAGTTGATGAAGAGATGGAGACACCTCTAGAGGATATTCATCCTATCTCTCTTCCTATCAAGTGTCTTGGGATGGGATGACTCATATGCTGGGTGTGTCTTTCTCTCTCTGCTATGTGAAGGAGGAGTCTTGATAAACAGCTCCAACTGGGGACGTCATGCCTTAGAGCTAACGTTAGGTGAAGTGAACACTTGTTAGGTTTATCACAATAATTGTTACTAAAATACCATAATGTGCTCTAGCTTACATCTAAATTATCAACAGAATTAGAGCTAGATCCTTGAGGAAAACACAACAGAAGTCTCAGACTAAGCAAATCAAACTTTTTTCCAGGCTTATTGTTTACTTATGGATTTATGAATCTATAGATCTGTCTATCTGTCTATATCTTCTCTACTCTTTGTAACTAAAAAGCCCTCAAGTAGCAAAGTCTGGGTATCCTACCACCATGTACCTCAGTACTAAACAACACTAAAACAACATAATTAGGTCATCAGAATCTGTGATTCTGGCTACTCACCTACCAATTTTTTCAATGCCTTGAGAACAGCATGGCAATTTTTAAAGGGCTCTGAGACAAAGCAAGCTTGGCTGCACTTGATTGCCGCAGGGAATAGGTCAAAAATATGTTTTATTTAGTGGCAAAACTAGTCTAAGACGTTTTCACCCTCACCTGGCCTGGCTAATCATTCTTATTCTTGTGTAGATTTTGCTGCCTCCTTTAGATGATGATGCCATTGTTTCTGCTGCATCAGTGAGAAAATATTTTTTTCTATTTTTCAGTGATCACGGATACAGTGCTACACTCAGGTGGTTGCACTGGCATAGTTGAGAGATTGGCTACACTCAGGTAGTTGCACTGGTGTAACTGAGGGAGTGGAGTGGCTTGGGAGCAGTGTTCAGAAATCAGGGAGCAAAAGGAGTACAAGTTTTCATTGGTTTTACTGCTGGTGGAAGATTAATGTTATCACATATATTGAGATGCACGTATGATCTTTATGACCAGTTACCCTGTGCAATAGGCCTTTCTAGGCGGGAAAGGACCTTTTATTTAAGGTGCCATCAGTCAGCTCCAGTTATACTTAGCCTGTGGTTTCTAGAGATAGTATGCCTAGTTTTAAGGTATGTACACACGTAAGACTAAGCACAGTCACCTGAGTGAAAGCGGTGAAATCACCTTCTTCCACTTAAAATCAGTTAAAATTTTTTTGAAAGATAACTTTAACCCAGAGATTTCTGACAAGTATCTTTTATCCAAATAGATCTCATTTCATGCCATATCAGGCATCATCCATCTTTATGCAACCAGCTGACATAAACACCATGATGTGTTATGGTTGATTTGACAGAAATACAATCAGAGACTCGCACTTGATCTGAATCCAGTCTGTCTTGCCAGGATACCTGAGAGTGTTAATAAACTAAGGCCTTCAGCACCTCAGTGCATTCTCAGAGGAATGAAGGATGAACTCCCAATTGACTCTACACAAAGCCAAATTAGCCAGCCCATCATGACCCCCACTGCTGGGCCAACTGCAGCCAAACTCATTTTGCTAGAAACCTCTGTTTTAGATAGCAGTAGACTCAATTAATTTGTCTGAATGATCAGCTGGATAACAGCCATAGCAGAAGCAAAAATGAGCCTGACTTTTATATAGTGAAAAATCTCCACAAGGTTACAAGTTGTTGTTTTTTTAACAGCTATAAACCTCTGTTACTTAACCTTTGAGATTTTCGGTGATGCTCCTTCTCCTGCTGCAGGCCCTTAAACTAGTTCTCCCCGGGAAGCAGCAGGGACCAATTTGGAAGCTGAGGTATTTCTTAAAGGGGAGAAATATGGGGAAAGAGAGAACTTCCATCATAACACCCGTCTGTGCTTCTTTAGTGCCTGGTATCCAAAATTCCCATTACACTGGCAAGGCTCTGCAGTGCACAATATATTCTGGCTGCTCTCCCTTTTGTCCTTGACATGCCTCTTATATGTTATGGGCCAGAGGGACTGATGAAGAGATAGCAACATCAGTTTTATGCCAGCTGCAGATTTCTCCGTTCTAGAACAATCCTCTGCTGCTCATTAAAGGCTGCTTCAAGGTCCCTTTATGTTCCTCAGGTGGGTGGACCTCGGCACAGGCTTGAATCTGGCCCTCAGAGAGCTTTGCATGATTTAAGTTCTGTGATTTGTGTTGGCTTTAATGGATGTTGTTTGGCTAAAATCCTGCATGCATTTGAAAGTTCAGTCTGAATTTTGCCTTCATCTCCCTGTTTGGTCATGACTGTGTCCGAAGTCTAATTTAACAAATTTTATTTTGTTCTCTTTCTTTGACACTTGTTTAACTCCAGTGGTTTAACACTGATGTCAGTGGCTGTGGTATCTTGTATATTAAGTAATTGTACAACAAACCACTTCTGAAACATTTTAGGTGTTCTTGCTGCAACTAGTAAAGATGACTAACATCATCAGGCAGTACTTAGGGGATAAGTTCTTTTAATTAGAAATAGTCTGACACCTGAATTTATTAAAAACCATTCCATAAAATTCTTTATTTGCAGTAATTGATGATTCTCTCCTATCTCACTCATTTGATGTGCAGTCTGCCTTACACCCAAGGAAAATATAAAAGGCTTTTATCTGTCAGCAAAAGGAATGTGCATCCTTGCAGCACAGTGCACTCAAAAGAGTGGCAGAGGAATTTTAAAGTGGTAAAGGAAATTCTAGTATTTTCATATTTTTTCAGTTATGCTGTAATTCCTCTTTTTAGTTTTAACAACACGTGCAGTATGTTGTATTAGAAATGTATTTGCTGCTTCCTAAAGCAGCTGGACACATTCCATAGTTAAGAACTTTCTGGTTGAAGGAGTTAATATTGAAAAATCCTTTTTACACAGCATTTTTCCTAGTGTGAGACACTGAACTACTTATTAGAGTGAGGCATTTCTGGAAAAAGTCCTAAGAGATAGACTAGACAAAATAGTGATGTAGAGATTATGAGGACCTTGAATATACTCAAAAGAGCTAGAATGTAAGAACAGACCTTGATCGTAATCTTGACATTGAGGGCTTGGGTGTGGGAACAACTGAAAGAAGTTAACACTAAAGTGCTTGCAGTAAACGTAAAAATGCCTAGAAAAACATAGAAGGGTTAGAAATATAAAAGGGGAAAAATAGCTTCCCTTGAAAAGAAATATAGAATAAGCTGTGTTTTCACAGCCAAAATTTCAATATCCCTTCCTTCATTGTGCCTACAGTCATCCTAGGTACTATTAATTGCTGCGGTCATTTTCTCCCATAACAATTTTGAAGTTTAGGTCATTTGGATAATGAAGTACTCGAATGCTGACATAAATGAGGTACTTTACCATTATTAGCACCTTTCTTGTGGACACAAACAGCTGGTTACACCCAGGCTGATTTGACATCTACCATTACAGAAAAAAAAGTCTTTTTATGTTTTGTTTTTTAACGGAAAGTAAAACCTTATAAAATTGAGAATAAGATGCAAGCTTCACCCAGATTTGGATTCTGAAAAAGTACCAGAAGACAGGAGAATTAGACCCCATGTCTCTGGCACAACCAGGCTAGCTCACTTCATTTTCTACACCTTCATTTCTCCATTTTTAAGTGGAGTTCTATAAGAATGGTTAACACTGTTAAAACTGACCAAATATACAGGCAGGACGGGGATTGTGAGACCTGTCAATTGTGTTATTAGTATTCTATTTGTGGTTCTTGAAGAACTAATTGCCAGCTATCCACTGTGGTTTTGGTAAGATGTTCATATAATGAATTCTTCTTATGTGGCACATACCCTGTTACAACAGCCTTGAAGACACTGTTGTGTCCCCCTACTGAACAAATAAAGATTTGTACAGTCTGCCAGTAGAGGCTTCATTTACATGAAAGAGGGCTGGAGGAAGAAATGCAACTCCAAAGAGCAAGAGAATGAAAGGACTTGTAAGCTATTCTAGCCATATGTAACAAAGAGTTGTGAGAAAACAAAGCATTATCAAAAGTAAATGCTTAGTGAATAAAGTAATAATGAAAAATGAAGTTGGAAGATAAAGCCTGGAATGTTTAGGAGACACCTTTTTGAGGAGTTTTAGTTTCAGAAAACTGAGGAGAAGGGTAAGCCACCATGTTGTGGGGTGGGGAAAAGGGAATACATTGCAGCTGTCTGTTCATCAGTGTTCCAAAGCAGCTAAGAAATGCATCATGAAGTATAGTCTAAAAGTGCTTTTGATCATTGTTTTGGGTTTGTGGGGTTTTTCCCTATTTTGCTTTTGTTGGGTTTTGGGGTTTGGTTTTTGGTTTGTTTTTTTTTTTTGGATGGGACAGACTTCTAGGACTATATAACTAAAGCCTTAGCTTTTTGTCTTTGGTTTTACCTCTTACACATAAGCTTTTCTGCTGTTTGATTGAGTAAAGCTACATAATCTCTAATGTTCATTTTCTAAAAATGAAAGATCAAGAGACAACAAGGTGTACAAGCCACTCTCTACAGAACCTACAAGCTGGGATGAATATCAGTATCTTCAGGAAAAGTATATCTCCCACCTAGCTGCAAGAGGCAGTATGAAGGTTTGCCAGTCCTAAATTTCACAGAGATTTTGCTTGTTGGTCTAAACCATCATCCTTCTAGGAAACATAAGGCTTTGAAGGACAGTTCATTAGAATAGGCTAAAAGTCTATCTGTCCTGTCTCTGACAATGGCCAGTAGTAATGGGGAGTGTAAGATTCAAAAAAGTGCCGTGACACATTCTCAGGTTCCAGTGACCTGTAAATAAGGGGGTTCTGAGTCAGATGTGGTATGTTTGTTCTTAATAGCTGTTGATGGATGTTTCTTCCATGAATTTGTCAAGTCCACTTTGTGTTACCACATCTTGGGGCAGGGAGATACATGGTTTACATAGAAGCAGTGTGAAAAAAAATGCCTCCTGTTGATTATTTTGAACATATAATCTCTCAATTTCATTTGATTCTGCCATTTCTTTTTTCTTTTTTTTTTTTTTTGAAATAACAAGAAACAATGAACAACTGTTCCTTCTCCACTTACCCATGTCATCTGTAATATTGTGGATTCCTATCACAGCTCTCTGGTTAGTTTCATTGCTCATAAAGAAGTGCTTGAAATCTTTGACTTTATTTCTCCTCTCTGAACTCTTTCTAGTACCACTCAGTCCTGTCTGAGATGAAGAGGAGCAGTTCTACATCACATTTCAATGTAATCACAACATGGATTAATAGAATAAGAATTTTTATTCTGCTTTGTTTTCTATTTTTTTCCCAGTAATTGCTACTACATGCATTGGGGTTTTGTCCACTATTAAGAATTTTCCTGATGTTTGAGAAGATCTATTACTATAACCAAAAGTTCTCTTTCCTGAATGGAAATAGGTGGTTTAGAACCCATTGTCATGGATTGTTTTTCCCTTTGTGTATCACTTCACACTTATTACATGGAATTTCATCTGTCATCCTATTGGCTGCTTGGTACCATGACATTTCTCCCCAGCTCTTTGCAATCAGCTTTCATCTTTATTACCCTGAATAATTTGGCATCATCATTAGTCTCCTTGTTCTCCATCCTTTTTCAGTTCTATATGCTCTGAGTATAACAGACACAGCAAAGATCCCTTTGATCTATGCCTTCCCTTCATTGTAAAGCCCAACCATTTATTCCTTCTTTTTGTTTCTTACCTGTTAACTTGTTAATCTATAATATGACTTACCTCTTTCCCACAGGCAGCTTAATTTCTTTAAGAGCTCATGATGCCGGCTGCCTCCAGATTTATCACAGAATAAAGGAGGATGATACTTATCTACTTTATAAATTGCTTTCACATCTACAGATGAGGAATGTTAGATATTAATATTTGCTAGAAAATCTGTATTGCTTTGCCTTAGATAAAAGATATTATGAAATATCGAACTGAAGGAGCAGGAGTCTGAGGATTGCATGGTACCATGAAAAGAAGTCTGGTTGTTATACAAAAATCAGAGTCGTACCCATCTGAGCCTGAAGCTTTTTGAGTCTTAGCAGAGTTATTCCTTGACTAATTTCTCTGTGTCTAAAATGGGCTTCTAACTGTGACTGTGTCAGGGTTAAATAAATGTAGGTCTGGTAGCTTATCAAAAAAAGTGCCAAAGATGAATCTTTGCTAGGGTGCGAGTACAGGTCTTGACAGATTTGTGTATTAAGTCCCCAGAATCTTCAGTGGTTCAGTCATCTGACTTTTCACTGAGGGATTTGATGTCTGCTGCTTTTTTTATTTTGCTGGGAAATGACCCACTAAGAGCCTGGAGATAGAATAGCCAAAAAAAAGATGTTTTGACATGTAAATTTATCTCCATTTTATTCTCAAATAATTTTGGGCATTGCCTTCTCAAAGTTTTCCCATCTTGTTCTGTTTTTAATAATGGTTACACAGCTTTTCCTAAAGTAAATTTTTTACCTATGTAACAACACTGTAATAAAAATGAAAAGTGGGTCAAAATGCCACTGTTAGAATTTTTTCCTAATAATTAAAGTTTTGGCTTAATCAAAGTTAGGATCCGTACTGGCTGCTCCTGGTTTCAACTGGTATCATTCCACTGATTTTAAGAGAAGTCTTTTCAGGACCTTAATGAGCAGAAATGTATTTTATAATTTACCTCTGAAATATTGTACACATGACAGACAGTTGGGATGGAGTGGCAGAGAAACAAAAGATAATCTCGACTGCAGTAGCTGGCAGGACTGAAATCAAATGTGAGTAATAATTGATTAGTGTATAGGAGATTTGGGAAAATAAGATTCTGCAGTTCTTTTAATTATCATTCATTATATTAGCTATACTCAGGGAGATTGTTTAAAATGTGAATTCTATTTGGACAATGCCCTTGTGAAGAGAAGCAAATATTCATTATGAATGAGCGAAAGAGTTTTAATACCTTGCTATTAGAATCTAAACCATTTAAATCACTGATGCAGCTTTTGAAGCTCCTTGAGTTTGGTTCTTTTTGGTGTTATGCACAGATAAGGGTAGGGATAGCCCACTGCTGTCACACTGGCAGTCTGCAGCCCCCTCTCAAAAACTCCTGTCCTCTGTTTTTGTGTCATTGTCTCAACAAACAGTGGGTATAAAAACCACTGGCCTGGATCATGTATCAGGTTGGAAATGAAGTTTCTGAGTGCAAAGAAACCCAAAACTCCAAACAGTGTTTGAAACAAAACTCAAAAGACCTTCAAAAGTAGAGTAGGCAAGAACAAAATTGATGTTCAAAGCCGTAAGGTGACAGGGCCAATCTGTGTGGTTCCTGGCTGCCATAATAAATCTCCCTCTGAAGTACATAGTCATTGGAGCCAGGCACAGAGAGGCCGGTGTTAACATCCAAGTCCAGCTCTGACTTTGTTTACATTTCTTTGCAATTTAGAAGAGATTTGTCATTAATACATAACGTCAACCTTTGTAAATGCATAGAGATACCGTCATCTATACTGCTCCTGACTGTGTGGTTGTCATTCACAGTCACTACACAGGTCTCCATAGATCTTTGCTTGGTCTAGGTTGTTGAGGAATAAAGTAGTGATCATAATAGTGATTTATACCACTTTTTTTTTTTTGTTCTACTTAGGAACTTGGCTTATTTATAAATACAGATGTTTACAGCTGTATAAAATGTCTCTAAAAACTGAGCATGCTTTGTCTCTTCTAAATATTGTTTTAAAAATACATTTTTTCAGGTTGAATCCTGACAAAAAATATCTTGAAAAAAAGGTATCTTAAGGTGGTTACATTTATCTGAATACCACCCAGCTGCCCAGATTGGCTCATCTTGTCTGGAATGAGATGTAATTTAGCAGTGTGAATTGAATGTTAAATTAAATAAAAAGCTCTCAGTAAGTTAATGAAAAATCATTTTCTACCAAGCAGGACAGAAGTCTGTAGATTTAAAATACATACATTCCTTTCCCATAAACTTGATCTACAAAGAAAATCCTTTCTTCAATTATTGAAAAAGTTTGAAAACAGATAATCTGGTTAATAAAAATTGGCAAACCTTGTGCAATTAAATTTTATGTTTTCCTAATATAAATATAGATTTGTCCACTCAAATATTTGATACATTTTTTATCATTAGAAACGTCTTTGTAAGTAACTAGTAAGCATGGAAAGCTGTTTCTAAGGATAAGTCACAGAAGAGGCCTGATATAACAAGAGCAGATCATTCATTGGGTCTTCATATTTCTTCAATGAGAAAAAAATAAACAGCAATAACAGCTTTGCAAGTGGTTACAATTCTGAGATAGAAATTTGTGCATCTAAATTATCATAAAGCATGAATCATAAAGATCTCATTATATGAGTATGCAAATACACATTAATTACACAATTACAAGCATCTATGATGATGAAATATGATTGATTATAGAACTTGGTTCATTTGCTGAATGTAATGCCATTAGCTACCAGAGGTCCATAGATGTGTTTCTTTTTTTGATTCACTGACATTTTAATATTATGAGGGAATTATAAATTATTCTAACAACAGATGACAAAAGCAGATGGAATAAACTTAACTGAAGCCAAGATGATTTACACAGCTTTAAACTGAACAGTTTGTGTATTTATCCAACTATAAATGTTTTGCTCCTTGATCATGAGTTATGTTTGGAAAAAAAGTTTCCAAAGAACAGTGACATATCTGGAAAAGTCTCTTTAAACATGTGCCTTAAAATGGTAAGCAGTACTGAACTGAAAGTAATCAGTGGAAGGTACTGTAGGGCTGCCAAAAACACAGCTGTACTGACCCACTTGAAAAGTAAGGGACAGGCATTGCTGGCTGGAGACTTTGAGAGTATGATCTAGCTTACTTGTCTTAAATATCTAATAGGATAGTTAGTACCAGAGACCCATCTATCCTACCTGCCTCAAACACCGCTCTGAGGACAGGTTGAGGGCTTTCTGGGGGAGTTTATCTCTTTCTGTTGATTACAGAAGGAACCTTGATGTCTGACTTTAAGGTCATGCTTAGTGTAGAGACGATTAATGTTAGGAAAGAGGAATCTTACCCATGCATGTGAGGCAGGACTAGACCTCATGCTTGCAGGAGCACTGGGTAGGTATGATGTCTTCCAGGCAAGTTTCCAAAGCAGTAGCTTGCTCTCCACACTGTAACATCTCCTGTTGTGTTTTCGGCATAGATCTCAAGCCATGACACAGTTGCTTTGAAATACCTTACACAGTCAGTCTGCCCTGAGCACTGTAGCATGATTGCTACATGTGTAGGATGACTGAGGACTTCCACAGCCACTTCCCAGCTTCTTGGGCCCAGTGCATGGTTGACATGTCTTGTATGAAATTCTTCACCATCATCTTCACAGAATCATAGAATGGTTGAACTTGGAAGGGACCTCTGGAGATCATCTGGTCCAACCTCCCTGCTCTGGGCAGGGACACCTAGAACCAGTTGCCCAGGACCATGTCCAGACAGCTTTTGAATATCTCCAAGGATGGAGACTCCAGAACCTCCCTGGGCAACCTGTGCCAGTGCTCCTTCATGGTCACCGTGAAAACAATGTTTTCTGATGTTCAGAGGGAACCTCCTGTGTTTCTGTTTGTTTCTGTTGCCTCTGGTCCTGTCACTGGGCACAGCTGAAGAGAAACTGACTCTGTCTTCATTGTACCCTCCCTTCAGGTGTTTATATACATTGAAAGATTCCCTCTGAGCCTTCTCTTCTCCAGGCTAAACAATCCCAGCTCTCTCAGCCTTTCCTCATAGAAGAGGTGCTCCAGTCCCTTAATGATCTTTGTGGCCTTCTGTTGGACTCTTTCCAGTATGCCACACAGAATCACAGAACGGTAGGGGTTGAAAGGGACCTCTGGAGATCATCTTGTCCAATCCCCCTGCTTGAGCAGGCACACCTAGAGCAGGGTACACAGGACCGCGTCCAGGTGGGGTTTGAATATCTCCAGGGAAGGAGACTCCACAGCCTTTTTGTGCAGCCTATTCCACTGCTCTGTCACCCTCACAGTAAAGAAGTTTTTTTCTCAGATTCAGGTGGAACTTCCTGTGTTCCAGCTTGTGCCCATTGCCCCTTGTCCTGTCATTGGGCACCACTAAAAGGAGTCTGGCCTCTTCCTCTTGACACCCACCCTTCAGATACTTACGAGCATTGGTAAGATCCCCCCTCAGTCTTCTCTTCTCCAGGCTCAACAAATCCAGGTCTCTCAGCCTTTCCTCATAAGAGAGATGCTCCAGTCCTCTGATCATCTTCGTAGCTCTCCGCTGGGCTCTCTCCAGTAGTTCCCTGTCTTTCTTAAACTGGGGGGCCCAAAACTGGACACTCTAGTGGACACAGCACTAGATGTGGCCTTACTAGGGTGGAGTAGAGAGGGAAGATAACCTCCCTCGACCTGCTGGCCACACTCCTTTTAATGCACCCCAGGATACCGTTGGCCTTCTTGGCCACAGGGGCACATTGCTGGCTCATGGTCATCTTGCTGTCCACCACCACTCCCAGGTCCTTCTCAGCAGAGCTGCTTTCCAGCAGGTCAACCCCCAACTTGTACCGGTGCATGGGGTTGTTCCTCCCCAGGGGCAGGACCCTACAGCTGCTTTTGTTGAATTTCACTAGGTTCCCCTCAGCCCAGCTCTCCAGCCTGTCCAGGTCTTGTTGGATGGCAGCACAGCCTTCCAGCATATCAGCCACTCCTCCCAGTTTGGTATCATCAGCGCACTTGCTGAGGGTACACTCTGTCCCTTTGTCCAGGTCTTTGATTAATATGTTGAATAGAACTGGACCCAGCACAGACCCCTGGAGAACACCGCTAGTTATGGACCTCCAACCAGACTCTGCCCTGTTGATCAGAACCCTCTGAGCTATGTTGTTAGCCAGTTCTCAGTGCACCTCACTGTCCTCTCATCCAACCCACACTTCCTTAGCTTGTCCGTGAGGATGTTATGGGAGACAGTGTTGAACGCCTTGCTGAAGTCAAGGTAAACAACATCCACTGCTCTGCCTTCATCTACCCCGCCAGTCACACCATGTGACGTGTCTATGTCTCTCTTGTACTGGGGAGCCCAGAACTTGCCACAGTACTCCAGGTGTGGCCTCATCAGTGCTGAATAGAGGGAAAGGATCACTTCCCTTGACCTGCTGGCAATACTTTGCCTAATGCAGCTAAGGATACCATTTGCTTTCTTTGCTGCAAGGGCATACTGCTGGCTCATGTTCAACTTGGTGTCCACCAAAACCCCAAGGTCCTTTTATGCCAAGATGCTTTTCAGCTCTGTGTCCCCCAGCATACCTTTATGCCTGGGGATTTTCCTGCCCAGATGCAAGACTTTGCCTGTTGAGGTCCCTGTGGATGGCAGCACAACCTGCTAGCAAATCAGCCACTCCTCCCATATAGTCTCAATACTGTATTTTGCTTTTCACCAATACACAGCTCTTCTGTCTGATACAGACACTTAATTCTTCTGATTGATAAGGTAACCAAAGTATGCTGCTACTCAAACTATGTTGTTGTCCTCAAGCTCAGTCTTGCTCCACATAGACCAGTAAAGTCTAATGAATTCTGCTAATCTACTCCTAGCCTTTGCATTTGTAATGAAACAGCTGCTGCAGAGCACAGTCTTTCAATATTCAACTTGAGAGGAAACCTCCTCCTCCTCCCCACTTCAAACAATCACTTCATAAAGCTAAATCGTAACTCTTACTTCTAACCAGAACTGAAGGTGTCACGGCAGAGAAACTGCAGTTTTTAAGTTAGCAACTATTTTTAAAATGCAGGAAAGTTCACTAGTAGGTCTAGCAAACTTCAGATGAAAGCAGATGGAGAAAAGGTTGCCATAACCTAATCTGTCTGTTCTCTATTTTTTCACTTCAAATTGAATATCTGATTATCTTTTCATAGATATAAAAATAAGCTGCTTTCTAAGCACTGAGATGGAGCACCTCAAATACTGATTATAGATGTGGGTATTCCAAGAAGCACTACACTTGAGATGTGTTTTTTAATACCAACAATGAGAACATCTCAGCCCTAAAAATTAATTTGTTTTACTTGTTCAGAATATAGATAACTGAAGGCATTTAAGAAAATACAGGTATTAAAAAGTAAGTGGCTCCTTATAATTGAGTGGATTATTTTTAAAAAGGCCTAAAAGAATATACTGATTGGAAAAGCCAGCTTGTGCAAATGTGCTTGAAGTCATCCTCATTTCCTGTTTAGAAATAATGTCTGTCAGAAACCTAGCTTATAACTGTATTCTTTTAACATTGCTGTTGGTCCTAACCTTCTTCCACTGAAATCATTGGTAAAACTCCAATAAGCCTCATAACAGACTAGTGTTAAAGCAATACTAAGTGCTTTTGAATATGTCAATTAACAGTGTTTATCTTCCTTGCTGGCAAACTTCTGGAGTTTTTCTCTGAGGTCACTACTAATTAGAAGCTGGTATCAGTCTGAAAATTTGTGGAAGGTCTCTTCCACACTGCTGACAACATAAAAATTATTGTATATTATTGTACATTAACACAATCCATTGTCATTAACGCCATCAGTAACAGAGCCCTGTGGCAATTACCCAACAAAAATATGCATCCGCTTCTTTGTGACTTTCCCCTTGTGGCAGGAGATGTGACTTTTCACCAGGTTCTTCGTTGTTTTAGAGGAATTGACAAATGCATGTTTTCCACTGAAACAAGACGAGAGGAAGTCTCGTCTTTGTGTCAAAATAATGGATGCATTTTCATGGAGAAGTGGTAGCTTATTAAATGTACTTACTACAAAGATCAAAGGCTTTCACTTCGTGAAAGATGTCTGTAAAACCACTTGCAGAGGCTCTGGGCTAATAACTTGGGACTGCCCAACTCCATGGCTCAGCTGCCAGCTGTTTTCCTAAACGTCGTACAGCAGAACAGCCTTGCCTCTGTGATGTCTTAGGGTCTGGGTTTCAGGAAGACAACAGGGGGGATGTTTCTCACATAGCTGTAATTTGTAGTTAAATCTTTTATAGCCATTGATTTGTACAGCCCAACATGAGAAGTAGAGTAACTCAAGTTTCTACCGATTACTAAAACCAGAGAAGTGGACAGGTAACCTAGACATACTCATAGTCATTATTACACAACAGCTATTACAAACAGCCTCACTGAGTAGCTTACTAATATATTTCTAGAACACAGTGACAGGTATATACTTACACAGGAATAACATCAGTGTTTGATAAACCTTAACAACGTGTTGGTGCTGTATCACACAAAATAATGATTTCTGCCTCAAATGAATTTTGGGATAAAAGGAAGATAAGAAGCCTGGTTTTCTGCCAAAGCCAAAGCCAGCCATCAAAGAGCTGCTGGATGCCAGCTAGTCTCAGACTGCAGCTGGGGCCAGCATGCATGTTAAAGACCTGGCTATATATCTCTATCACAGCTGTGTAGATGCTCCTGGCTCACCTGCTCAAAGTCCCCATAGAGCTGTGGGACACAAGAAGCCAGGGATTTCTAGGACTCATCTGCCCAATGCCGGCCAAGCACTGCAGTCCCAGGGTGGGCTCCAGCAGGCAGAAGGGCTGCATGGGGCTGAGAGGCACCGGGGAGAGCTGCCCACAGTGCGGGGTTGGACCTGCACTCCTGAGCAGAGGCATGATGCTCCTGCTGCTGTCTGCCTGGGCCCTGTGGGGGTTTTGCAGCTGAGGGTGGGCAGGGATCCACCTCACCTCAGAAGGCATTTTAAGCAATAATTCACTCCCTTCCAACTTTTTCTCAACGGGTTATAGGAGTCAAAGAAGGAATGGAGCTGCAGAAGGAGCAGCTAGAGGATCTGCCAACATTTGCAGCACAATCTAGTGTGCAGATTTAAGATTTCTTTCTAGAAAGCATAGAGGAGATTAGATGCTCATATCATAGGAAAACCTCTAGATCTGTGATGTCACTGAACTTGTAAACAGCAGATAAGAGTAGGAAAGCAGCCTAGAACAGGTTAAAACTTTCATTTCTACCTGATTTTCTCAGAGAAGGGATGAACGCTGCACTTTCAGTTTTCATGCCTGCCATCCTCTGACCCAGAAAAATTGGTTGGCATCACACAGCCCAGTCATAAACCTCCAGTTTACCAAGTGGAAGACTGAAGTGTCGTGTTCTGACACATACATTTGAAAGATCAGCCAGTTGTTTTTATTTTCATCATAAAGTGTTTTCCCCATTAATAAAAACAGAAAAAATAAAATCTGAGGAAGAAACAAGCATTTATAACATGATCATGGAAGAGTAAATATATATATGTGTATACATAAATATATAAATAAATACATATTTACATACAAGCTAAACAGAACTCAACATTTCTCATGAAAACTCATTTGTCAGTTCAAGAAATAAATGAAAGTTCAGCTCTCCCCTTGATTTGAAGCAAGTACTGTGAGCCAGGTTTGGTTCACATTTTCAAAATTTATAACACTGTGAAGCTTGCCAAAAATTCTTAATTAGATCAGAGGAGCAGCAAAACTGTCAGATGCAATAGCAGACTACAACGAAGGAATAAAATATTCTGGGGTTAATTGGATAAGTTCATTCAGCCAGTTTTGCCAGGCTACTTTCCTACAATGATTTGCGGACTGATAATGAGGATAGGGTTTTCCATAATAATAATAAAACTGATTCCTCAAATACATTTCATTTACAAGACCCCAGAAATTGTTTATAACTAACATAAACCAACAATCAACATCCTCCTTCCCACAGCACGCATAAATTGTGAACTTCTCATGAACTCAGCTGCTTAGATGGTAATTTGGGTATCTCACTTGTATGAGAATTTCATGACATGTGCTGCTGGCTGAGTGCTGCAGTGAGGCTGAGGCCCAGTGACATCTCTAGTTACACAACCTATTTGAGCCTTCACATATTCAGAAAAAGGCTGCAACACTTGGAAGGTTAGAGTAAGAGAAGACGATTGCTAAATTCAAAACCTAGGCTGTAAACCATGTTTCATCTGATTCCCCCACTTGTTAAGAGAGCTGAAATAAAATTTGATATTCAGGATGTTTTACCTAACATAGTATATTAACACAAGAGCATTTCTGAGAAAGTAAGAAATAACATTCGTAATGCAAATTATATTTTTATGTGATTCTTTTTTGGTTATAATCTTAGTCTTTTTCAGTCAGTTGTCCACCTTGTAATAGGTTCAGTGCTGTAGGGACCTGTCTAGAGTGACAGCAGGATATTTGATCCCCAGGGTATTTGACCACAGGGAAGAAACAAACCACATAACTTTATGATGCAGGAGACTAAAGCCAGCCTGCACATTATTTTAAAGAAGCCCCTCCAAACCGTGAGCTGAGTACCAAAAATGCTGCACAGCTATTCTATAAATGACTTGCTTTTTGTTAAGCCCCAGCACAGCTGGTCAGGATGAATTCTGTTAATATGGTGCTCTACCAAATCATCTCCCAGCCACAGGAGAAGGTTATTTCTTTACAGAAGAATGAGCACTGAGATATTCCCTTTTGAAAGGAAAGAATAGAGAAGTCTTGCCATTTGATCTAAGTTTTATCCGCTGACACAATAGCTCACACTCACAACCACTATCGGGAAGTTAACAAGTAATTTAAAATACACCCTACGTAGTTCACCTACAAATGTGAGTATTTTATAAAAAAAAAATAGAGCCAAAAACTGTTTTGAACACCTCAGTGTGATTTCAGCAGTTATTTAGGAAGGCTTTATTCTGAAATAAAGAGCAGTGATCTTCTTCTTCCAGACATCCAAACAGCCTTTCATTGTTCAAAATGCTCTCCTCATAATTAGGGAATAGCACAAATGAGATCAAAGTCACATCTAAACCAGCTAAATTCTACAAGCTGAAAAGCAAACTTGGAGAAGTTACTACTACCTACAGCCCACTGTAGAGATATGAGCAGCTGCTTCAGTAGGAGTTAATGCATAGCTGGAAATGAGCAGAAGGAATCCTCCTTACTGTGTTTCTGTGTTCAAAAGCAGCTTTGGACTTACCTCAACACTGTTGACAACACTGCAGCTGCACATTGCTCCAGGGTATCCTCTTCTTTTTTTTGTATGTCAGATGTCCCCAAGCCCGCCTCTTCTCTGGCGACACAACAAAGGACCTTCCTTTTCTAACTGTAGGCTCTTTCAGCAGTGAGCTCCTTCTAGGAAATGTTTAATTAAGCTAAGCACAGCACTATCAGTGAAAATGGAAAGATTAAATAACAAAGGCAAACAAGTAACTCCTATATTACATACTAATACTCATGAGCCTCATGTTCTTAGGAACTGGAAAGGAGGAAAACTGCAAAGGAGTGGTCCCCCACAGAAAACACAGAACAGTGCTGTTGTTTTATGTGACAGGATACACGAAGCACATTACACCCTTTGGCAAACCTTGATGATCTGACCTGCTGTTGCAGGTAAAACAGTCTCAACCCAGAGAATTTCAGCTAATTTATTGCCAGCTAATACAATCTTTTCCTTACTGATTCAGGTATTGAGAAACAAAGACAAGACAATTAAACAAACAACAAAGGAAAGCACCTTTCGCTCCCCTTCCCCAGGTTCAAGTTCTGTCCAACACCCCTCCTCCCCATTCCTAGTCTCTGCTGGCCTTATTTTCACCACATTTTGCTTAGTCCTTCCCAATCCCATTGACGAGGTGATAGGCAGTGCAGAAGGTTGGGATCAGTGCATAACGGTTTCTTCTGCCACTCCCTGTTGCTCACTCTTCTCTTCACCTCCTCCTCACTTGTTACTGCTCTCAGCTCCAGTGTGGCTCATGCATGGGCCACAGTCCCTCAGAGGTGGGTTCCAGCGTGGGTCATACACAGCTGCAGTCCTTCAGAGGCATCCCTGTCCTTACACGGGTTGCCTACAGCCCAAGTCCACTCAGAGCTGTACCTCCTCCAGGGTTAAGCACCTCCTTCCATGAGTACATCTCCAGCCATGTCCCCAACAATGTCCCCTTCCATGTATGCATTTTGTTTTTCCAAATATGTCTCCTCATATTCCTCCTCATGTATCCCCTTTTTGTGTGTCTTCCTGTGCCTCCTCTCATGTCTCCTTCTTGTGTCTTCTCCTGTGTGTCCTAACATGTGTCCTTTTGCATTTCCTTTTGTGCTTCCTCACAGGTGTCCTCTGGTGTCTCTTGCCCCAGCAACTAACATCCTTTCCTAAGCCTGTCCGTGCAGAGCTGCTGCAGGGTCCCCTGCCTGGCTCCAGTTTTGGTGGGCAGTGGGTTTTTCCACCATTTTGGAGCCATCTGGAACCATCTGCAACTGGCCCAGAGCAGTTCATGGCCTCCTTCCACACAGGGCAGCCCACCAAGCATGCCCCAAACACCTGCATGTGGGAACAAAACAGAAATCAGGACAAAGGAAGGGACACTCAGCATCCCAGCACAGGGTGCAGGAAAGCATCTTGTGCACCAGCAGTCCCTTCCAGGAGGGTTGTAAATGTAATACTAGTATTTTCCCCACTCGCTTCTCACTCCCTCTATCCCCCAGAAAGCAATGAGGGTTAGATGACATATAAGTTTTCACATCTTCATGTCCCTCAACATAAACCACAGTCAGTGCAGAATCGCTGATTCCTCTCATAAAGATATTTGTGCTTGATTTCAATAAACTCTTAGAGCCCAGCAAGCACAACAGAGGGTGTTCAGGATGCTCAGTAGAACTGCTGTGGCTGGTATTTATCAGGCTGGGACTAAGCTTATACTATGCAAATTGCTGAAGCCAGCATGTACCTGAATCACAGGAATTAGAGAAGGAAAAAAGGCTGTTAGGTCAGTTTGCTTGGGGGGCCTCAACCCAAAGCTACAGACAGATCCACTGCAAGAGACAGGAGCATTCCCTACTGCACTGAGTTTACATGGCCAGGTTTTGGTAGCAGGGGGTGCTGCAGGGGGGGCCTCTGTGAGAAGACACCAGAAGCTGCCCCTGTTTTATACTAGAGCCAGTTCCAGCCTGCTCCAAAATAGACCGACCGCTGCCCAAAGCTGAGCCCATCAGTGACAGTGGTGGCACCTTGCTGATAACATATTTAAGAAAAGGTAAAAAATGCTGCACTGCAGCTGTGAGAGACAGATGTGTGAAAAAGTGAGTGAAACAACTATGCAGACACCAAGGTCAGTGAAAAATACTGGGAGGAGGTGCTCCAGGCACTGGAGTAGAGATTCCTCTGCAGCCCATGGTGAAGACCATGGTGACACAGGTTGTCCCCCTGCAGCCCATGGAGGACCCTACATTGAGCTGGTGGATGTGCCCTGAAGGAAGCTGCAGTCCGTGGAGAGCCCATGCTGGAGCAGCTCCTGGCAGAAGCTGCGGCCTGTGGAGAGGAGCCCATGCAGGATCAAGATTTCTGGCAAGATGCGTAGACTATGAGGGACCCATAGAGCAGTTCTTGAAGAACAGCAGCCTGTGGGAAGGACTGTATACCATGGGTGGGACCTTATGTTGGAACAGGGGAAGAGCATGAAGAAGGAGCAGCAGAGATGAAGTGTTATGAACTGACCACAACCCCCATTCCCCATTGCCCTGCACTGCTCAGTGGGGAGGAGGTAGAGGAGTTGGGAGTAAAGTTGAGCCTGGGAATAAAGGGGTGGGGAGAAGGTGGGTTTAATTTTGTTTCTGTTTCTCACTATCTCTATTTTTAATTGACAAAAATTTAAATTAATCTTCCCCAAGCCGAGTCTGTTTTGCCAGTGACAATAATTGGTGAGTGATCTCCCTGTCCTTATCTTGACCCACAAGCTTGTTCATCTTATTTTTCCCCTGTGTCTTGCTGAGGAGAGGGAGTGAAAGAGCAGCTCAGTGGGAATCTGACAGCCAGCCAAGGTCAACCCACCATACCTACGTGGCTGTTGCTGCAGAGCACATCTCTGCAGGAACACAAAGGGACTGAAAATTACTAAAATTTTTTGCAAGCAAATACCAGGCTTCAGTCACTTGCCATCTCATACCCAGCCTTATGCTTGAAACATAAAGAGAGCTTCACACTGGAATATGTGGAGTGAGGTGAAATTAAGAGCACACAGTCCTAAGAGCAAGAATTTCTGAAATAGAGGAGAAGGTTATCCTCCAGCAATAATGGAGGAGGTGAAAGACCTTCACTAAGCAGAGCCAGGGTCACAGTGAGCCCTCACTACAAAGGGGCCATGAAACAAAAGCAGTGATATCAGGAAGCATTGAGCAAGGTCCTTCTACCAGGAGAGAGACTTATTACTGGCATTGCACAAGAGCTAGCACAGTCTCATCAGTAATGTGGAACACACCTCTCATTGCCTGTACTCAAGGGCAACTGAATTCAGTTGCAATACACACAAAGAAGGGCTGCTAGGATGACCGGGTGAATGGGCAGACCAGCTTGCAGTACAAGGCGGAAAGACCTCAGCAAAACAGGAGTTTAAAACCAGGACATGTTTGTTTGTTTGTTTGTTTGTTTCTGTATGTATATGTGGGAGATAAACAGGAGGGCATTTGGAAGGGATGGAGAAAGGAGGATAGCGGGAAGGAAAAAGATGTTTAAAATATGGGGTAATGCTGGCAGGAGAACAAATGGATATACACCACCCAGGAATGGAAATTTTAAAATGTTTTCTGTTTCAGAAATTATGAAGCAGCTTTTCAGTAGGAGTGCAAGAAAGATATGTCATTTTAAGGTGGTTCTTGATAAATTTATGAATGAGATTAACCATCCCATACAAGACTACAGAATTGTCTGGTTCACTGACTCCCAGTCCTATGCATTGAGCTGCTTTTATTAAATATACCATATATCCAGACTAAATGATTTGTAATGCGTTACTGAATTCCACACTATTACAGTCTCCACAGGAGTTCTTCTTCAGTTTTATTTTAGTAAAAAAGGGAGACATTAAAAGTGTATACAAATGTATATGAGAAAAGATGGATAATCAAACTTGTGAGAAAGATTAAAAGAAATGGGTATGCAAAACTAAGGAGAAGTAGGTTGAAGAGAGACAAAGAATGTAAAGTACTTAACAGAGCACTGTAAAGAGAACAAGGATCAATTAGTCTCACTTGTCAATGAGGTTGATCAAGAAACGTTAATAACTAGATTAAAATGCAGCAGGGAAAATTTATAACTAGAAGAACAGTTACATAATGGAATAACCTGCCAGTGAAGGTTACAGCATTTCCATCACCAAAGATATTCAAAGCTATTTTAAGAATAATGTAATCCATCCACCAATGATTCAGGCTGATGGACCGAGATGACCCAAGAGGCATCTCTTCTAGCGCAAATGATTCTATTCTTCTGCAAGCATGCCGATGCTTAGTAGGAGCTGTACTTCAATGCAATGTTTCTGCTCATTTCTAAGAAGAAAACATGTTATAATAAATATTAAGTGGAAAGATAGCTAACTGTTTTTCCTAATTAGTAGAAAATTAACAGTTTCAGTTATCTACATTCTGGAACGTTTGTATTAATTTTCAGCTAAACCTATTCACGCTGAAGTTCCTCCAAGAAACAATTATTTTCAAAAGCAAATCCAGACCACTCTCATATCTAGCATGAGAACAACTTATTATACTATCTATTTCATATATTATATATATGTTAAGAAACAGTAAAAATCCCACTGGTTTCATGTAAGACTACATTCATATATTCCGTTAGCTGTTTGCATGTTGTGTTAAAATGTGTCTTGCATGTTTTCTATTTACTGGAACTGGTACAGCATACACTACTTCCAAATACATAGGCAGTATTTCATTCCTAGTGACACAAAGTCCAACTGAGGTTATTCTCACTTGTGCTCTTTCTTGTTACTCCTCTGTAAAAGTCATGGTTCATCAATACATCAGCAATGTGTCTATGTAGACAATGCACATGGAATTCATGTAATTATTAGGGGAGGTATTAGAAAGAGAATGTATCCACTGAAAATATCAATCAAATGTCAGACTTAATGGGGGACATCTAAGAAATCACTGGAAGAATTAGATTGTTTTTTTCCTGCCCACTTAATCAAAATTATACTAGTACCGCTAAAAAAAAAGAAAAAAAAAAAAAACAAAAAAAAACATGTACTTTTTTTAACTTCTATGGACAGAAAGTTTTGTAGAACTGACATCAAAGTGACACAGAGAAACCTTCTCAAGATGGTGCCATGGTGTCCTAAAAAGGAGATCAGCTCTTTTAGTCCCAGCCCTGTCCTGGGAAATTTGAATAAAGAGAATCCATTTCTAGAGGTAAAGATGCTGGTTGAAAAGAACCTTTCTGCTGAAAGGAAAAAGCTGGGAGAGGAGTAGGACGCTAAAAGCAGGTGCAGCTAAAGTTGCACATTTTGGTCTGCTGAGGTAGCTGGTCTAAAGGATCAGGGTGTTATCAGTTATTTTGTGCAATTTAAATGTGCTGCATGATATAGGTCCCTGTGCTATTCATGGGTTATTTCTAGCACAGATGGAGCAGCTTAGAGGGTGCAGTAAACTTTCCTACTAAAAATGATATGATCTTTCTCCTTGCAACACAGCAAGCCCAACTCCCCTGCTCTCTGTAGGTCAGAGTAAGGGCACGCAATACAAGTCAACATTTCCTTCATTGTTCTTCCACATTGTTCTTTATTTCAATCCTGCACACTAGAGCTCAACCAAGATTATCATAACCGAAGATCCAATATTAAAAAATATGGTTTATATGTATTTTTGTCTGTAGAGTTATAGCCCTATGAAGATCACAGCTGTGAGAGTTAGCTGTTGTATTTTCCATTGATTTTCCCATTACCCAGTCAGGAAAAAAGAAGAGGAGTTTTCACACTGTCCAGAACAAGTGGAGAAGTGACTTTACATGGATCAGTAAAGATGGCAACAAGTGCCACATGGCCATGTTATCAAACACTCTCCATGGAGGCATATACTGCTCTCACGCATGAATCTCGTATGTTGCTGCTTCTGTCTGAAAAGTTGTCCACTCTCAGCTGGCTTATTGTAATGTACCCAGGAAACTGCTTATGGTGCACTAATAGAAATTATATGACAGGTGAATAAAGCAGGTATAGAAAGAATAATAGCACAACATTTCAGTACAAAACTGTTAATCTTTTTGGTTTTTTGAAAACACAAAAATACAGAAAGTGAAAAGGTGGCTAAAACACTTGCAAAAGGATCCTTCAGAGTTATCCAGGGTATTACATAAAAAACATTATGCTGTAGCAGAATAAAAGAAAAAGTGTTTCATACGGTGATGCATGTTAGCTCTCACATATTTGATTTCACTTTTGATTTCAGCAAATAAAATGGCCTTACCTTGATTTTGCCACTTTGCCTAGAAAATGTTATCAGGAAATTATAAATTATATTAAAGAGTTAAAGTTTAAGAAAAGATTGGATATGTTTCTTTTTAGTGAAGGACATTGTATACTGAACAGTCAGTACCTTGTGTATCAGTGCTTTAGCAATCCCGTATTAGAAAAAGAAGATGAGGATCTAATGTTCTGCTTTCAAATCCTGGATCTCTTGATTTCTTACGAATTGCAGAATACATTATACCTATTCCTATGCCAAATGCAGCAGCAGAAAGAATCTTTTTTCTGTGTAAACAGACTGGCAGACTGAAAAAAATGAGGAGCTTCAAAGTAGTTATCTTGAATTATGCATGCAAAAAGTTTTATAAATTATTTTTAAAGATATATTGGTATTTAGCAAAGCTGCTTATAAGTACCATTTGAAATAGTGCATTTAAGCTAACAATAATTGAATTGCATATTGGAGGGCAGTTGCAACATCCACCTAAGGAAAAATGCATTGCATATTCAACAAAAGGGTGTTCTCCTCCAGTATGTCTTAATATAAACTATATTTGTTATTTGTTTGTTCCTTTTTTCCATCCAAGAAGTACTGTAACCCTACTCCAGGGGAAATTTTGAAGCAGATCTGTAATTTGTTCTTCTGTCTCTTTCTTGCCAATAAAAGGAGCAAGGTTTGCTGATAAACTTGTCCACTATGAGTACCGGCATCCTAACTCTCTGATAAATCTGCACTGTTTTTCCAAAGCAGCAATAGGTTGGGAGTGGGTAGGCCAAGCTGGGGGAGAGGGAATAGCACTGCATCTGTTCCTGCTTAACCCTGCCATGCAGAGGTGCGTGTGCAGGTATATGAGTGCATACAGATGCACAGAGCTCTCAAGCATGTAATGGAGAGTGGCAGAGGAAAAAGAGCCCTGTGCTTTAGGATATGGATTTGCAGTTTTGCACATGTATGTCTGTGACTGGGAATGGGAGGTCCTTCTGCAGTGCTGGATGTCAGGGGGGATGATTTTGGACCTGAGGAGAGGATGCAAGGTGTGGAGAGGACAGACTCTCCAGCCCAGGTGTCTCAGTACTGCACAGGTTAGGCAAAGCTGCAGGATGCAGAAGTGGCCCTGAGATTTCAACAAAATTGATCAGGTTGTCAGTGAGGAATGAAGATGTCCACATGGGATTGTATATGTGTCTCATGGACAGATCGCATGAGAAGATAGTATAAGCAAGCAATGAGCAACTCTAGAAAAAAGGGAACAGGTCACAAAGTTGTGGTTACTTTTGGGTAATCTGGCTCAAGGCTGAAGTCCTTTTCAGCTTGAAAAGAAAAGGGATGTCATGTTTCTTCTCATCTCTTCTAAACTTCCTTCATTACCAACCAAAAAACTTGATGACGTTGTTTAAATCAACATCATAGTTTTTCATCTCTTGAGAATTATCAACCGGGCAATGATGTGTAGGAATAAGGCAAATCAGCCTGCAACGTCATAGGTACTTAGGCTGGTACAGCCTTTTGCATATTTCAACATCACCAGTGTTGGGAAAAAAATACTCACCAGTTACAAGTTACTGAACTGAGTGATGAGACATAAAGGAATGTTTTTTACGTTTTTCGTCCTTTGCAGCCAGCATAAGGGAGAGATACAGCTAACATTAGGGTCTTATTTGAAAAAAAAAAGTATTTTAAAAGTATTTTGAGTACTTAGTTTGAGACCCACATACTTGCTCAGTTTTCAAGGAATTAATTATGTGAAATCCCCTTTTATTTCAGTCTGGGCCATGGGTGTTTTAAATCTTATCAAGTAAACAACAAAAACCTCACTGAGTTATGGAGGAACAACTATATAGCTGGCATTCACTCAGGTAAGACCAAAATTTATTACAATGGCAGTATCCACATTAGTTACACTGGACTGGAAGAGGTCTGAGGCAAAACTACCATGGTAACAGAGATAAAGCAACCACTTCACTTTGCTTGTGAGCTCAGTTACTAACAGAGTGAGGTTTTTCTTTTTTTAATCAAAGACTTCTCAAGGAAGAGAACTGGCAGGCTGTGGTTCCCTAGAATTAGTGTAAAAAATAATAAGCTCTTTGGGGCAGAGACTTCCAACAAGTATTTTATTACCTTGATTTTCTTTCAAAAGGACAGTGATTCACATCCCCACATATAAAAGACACTTTAAATCTCTAGAAATAATGACAAATTACTACAAACAAGATGTCTCTAGAACCCCTCAATTTGATTTTGATTTGACAGAAAAATTTATACTGAGAAAAGTTAAAATAATTAAGCCTTCAATTAAAACACTTTAACTCCAAGTTAGAAATAAGAACATTCTACCCTCCGAGAAGCATTTGTCATTATTGTTTGTGTTGTGACTGCAAATTTGTTTTATGCTTGGACCAGCAGTACGTTGTGATGATTAAATAGTAGTATATAATCCTATGCCCCAAAAGCATATGACCCAAGAGTGTAACAGCACAGCACAATGTTTTCCCTAGTGGGTGTATCCAGGCTAACTCCAAGGGGGCTAACCCAAGCACTGGCCTGGCTGCATGTGCCAAGGGCACTACCCTACCTAATATAACCTCTTTCTTAGGGGTGTCAACTTCACAGGATGGAAAATGAGGTGAGGAGAGCACTGCATTAGCAGCACTGTCCATCTTCTTGTATACAAGGTAGCTCAGTTACAGCTTGCTTGGATACCTTTCTGATGCATCATGCTGTACAGATAAACCATCAGCATAAGACCATAGACAGGAAAGGAATAAAAGCTAATGGAGTAGCACCAGAAATGACAAGGCAATCAGTACTGGTCAGCATGTCAGCAAGAATCAACAGAGGACTAGGCCATCTATTAACAAATTACAGACGGGGGAATAAAAAAGTCTTTTATTCTTTCAATAAAGAACAGAAGACAGCGATGAGGTAGCTTTGCAGATGTGTACAATGAATTCTTCCACCAAAATGTGAGAGGCAGAATTTCATAGTGAGTTAACAGGGGCCACCGTCAAAGGTCCTGGAACAACAACAACAAAAAAATGAGCATGTGTTTGTTGTAGTGGAGAGAGAGGAGCACGTAGAAATGTATAAACAGGAGGGACAGGGATAAAACAAGAGACAAAGAAAATTATATTTTCAACAGCATTTTGCATGAACACAGGGCAGCATCAGGCATCTCTGGCTCCTTTTTTTTTATGACCTTTTTTTGAACAGGAGGGTCTGTTGCAAGGGGAAAAGTCATAAGAGAAAGAGAATGTAAAGAGAAAATCAAAACACAAGAAAAAGAATAGGTCACTAGAGAAAGTGGAAGATTTAGAGTCTATTTATGCTAAATAAATTTTCCTAGCAGGCTTAGTAAACTTGGCAACCTCAAAATATCACAATGAAAACTAAGTTATATCTTTTATTTTCCACATGTTGCATAATTTTGTTGAAACGTGATGGCATCCTAAGAATAACAGCACATGGTGGGGACTGGCCAGCACACACACACATCTCCTTCTCTTGGCCTTGAGAAACAATATTATTTCCTTTCTTCAGTACTGGAAAAATACAGATCCACTAATCAGGGCATTTTGGGGTGGGAGCAGCAGCAGAGACACCTGCCATCTTTCTGAAGACCTTTCTAGAGTTTTCAGCAAATAGTAGGAATAAGAGCAGGGCAGGACATAGGCTTTACACCTCACAAAGCTCCCCTTTCCTTCAGCAGGAGAGAAAAATCATTAATGCTATAAACCTTTTTTGTTATTTCTTTAAAATTAAATCATTTACATCTGGCACATCTGTATATTCTGTGTTATTTTTCCCTCGCTCATACATACAACTCTCTCCTTGCTTTGCATCAAAAGAGCTCTCTACATGGGCTGCCTATACTGGGCTAGTGTAAATAGTTGAGTTTGTTATTTTGGTACATAGCTGTATATCCAATATGCATTCAGGGCTGCAGTCAGCTCATGTCCTTATTGACTAGAGTTGCAACACTTTAGTTAGGTTTAGTGAGTCTGTCAGAATTACAGAGAGGGGCTTGACAGAGGAACAGCAAGACCTGTTGAGACCACTGAAAAATGGGTGAGTGCTCTCTCTTCCTCTTCATCCACTTTATCAAAGCAGGCACTTCAACAGGAGTCTCAGAAGTTTTTTCCTACTAAGACACATTATGTTTTCCTGACCTAAGGGAAAAATAATCTATTATATGATTCAAAAATAAGTTTAAAGATTTTTTTCCCTTCGTGTCTCAGTAGAAAACCAAGAACAGGATGATACTTTCAGCCTAATTACAAGATGTTTCATTTTTTTCTTATGCAACCTTGCAGAATCCTTAACAAGAATTCCCAGTAATATTTTCCCACTCATCTTCTAAGCCCTCAAATTGGGCATTTGTCCTTTAACTTTTTTTAACTTCTTTTCCCTTTCAGCTTGTTAGGAAAGGAATCTAATTGTTCTCCTAGACTCTAAATGACTAAAAGAAAGATTATCTGCAGGGTAATTTTGATACATAAGTGGTTTTACTTTGACCCTATGCAGTCAGTGCATTTACAACCTATACAATGAAGACTGGCACTACACACTGAAAGCTTTTGGGAGTAAGTATTGTTAATAGTGTCTAGCTATAGCGCACAAACAACAGGAGCTCTTCACTGGCAACACTTAGTGGCATCAGTGTACATCTATTGGAATCTGTCTCATTGTGTCAAACGGCCTCATAACCCACCAGAGATGAGGATGATTGTGGGAGACGCTGAGTTGCCATTAGAGAAATCTTCCTCTGGGTGCATCAGTTCCACTTAAAGTGATTATACCAACTGTAAATAATAACAGTAATAATACATTCTCCTTGGGTATAGCTTCCTTTTCAAAGACAGAGAAAAAATGTATCCATAAGTGCTTAAAACAAATTATGGACTGCTTTAAATGTAAGTTCCTTTGGAGTTTTTGTTAATTCCCCGCTGCTCCCCCATTAAGAAATGCTTTGTCTATCAGAGACAACACAGGAAAGTCAGAAAGCAAGATCTGGGAGCTGTGTTCCCAGGATGGGCTCCAGCAGCCCTCTGCCTCCTGGGGAGAGGGGAAGGATGTTCATCCCCATCCACACGGCCTCACCTGCTGCCAGCCCTGCATCTAACATTTCACTTTATTTACAGGTACTTCTGGATCCTGGTTTATAGCAGCTGTAGTTTGTTTAGCCAGTTAGTGGCTCCAAAAAAAGCCTAAACTACTGCCCAATTTGAAAACAGAGAAGGAACTATAAAGTCTCTATTAAGCCTAAGCTGGTTTTCAGTGTGTCAGAACTGATTTACTACAAGCTTTTCTAGGGCCATTGTATCATTTATGGAAGGGTTACTGAAAGAATCCCCAAACACTGAGAAAATGAAATATATGACAGTGTAATTTTTCAGAATACCTGAATACATTGCAGGTCTGATCGGTGAGGCAAATTTGGAGCTAAATTCAATTCACTGATTTCACTGGCACAAATACCTGCAGATAATACAGATGTGGAGAAGATAAGAAATGTGATGAGTTTGTCAGCAACAGCCTCTAAAATGCTAAACACACACATGAATAAACTTGTGTTTATAATAGCCTGCTCTGCATCAGCTTAACTCCTTCAAATCAGTGGTGCCGCACTGGCTTCTTCTGGCCCAGGGAGGTCATGGCTACTCAGTGCTGCAGCACGCAAGCCCCACGCAGCTGACATCAAACACTCAAAATTAGAGGACACCTTGAAACTGTGATTCTTCTGATAGTTTATTTAATTTGATCTTATTCAAAGCTTTATTCTTACTCTTACTCTTACCCTTCTTATTCTTAAATCAAGGTGTATGACTGAGGATCATCCTATGTACTTGCAAGGTAGGATCATGTACAAGCATAAGGAAAAGTCCAAGAATCCTTTTTATGTGCTCATAGATGATTAAATGTGCCCAGGTAGTTAGACCAAGTTCAGTCAGCAAGTTGTGACTCCCAGCCAGTTAAGCTCTATTACAAATGTGGAAACAGGTTTTATCTGCTGTGTATAGTTATTGTTCTTCCATTTAAACAAACTTAAAGTGAGATCACTAATTGTTTTAATTGCTGCCTAAGAGTTGCCATCTCCTATTATTGCCTAATAGAGAAAACATATGTGTATCAAAACAAAACAAACTACGTAAGGTATAAAAGATTTTCAGGTACATTATTTTGCTTTAAACAATTCAACTTTGGTTCCTATGGAAACACCAGCCTAAATATTTCAGTGGGCTGTTAAAGCCAGACTCTAGCTGAGTTTCTTGGATGAGCTTTGAAATAGCTGTGGAGTTTGTGGTTGTGTTTGTTTCTAAATGGCACCTCCAGGCCTCCAGATTTCTTAGGCTCCTGATCTACTTTAAACAAGTGAGCTTGTATAGCCTTACACTATCTGACAGTCTGCAGCTCTGGTATACAGAGCCTGAAATGTGCAATAATCAACAAAAAGTTAATTTTTTTACCTTAAGAAAACAAAGCAATTAATCATAGAATCATAGAATGATTTAGGTTGGAAGGCACCTTTAGAGGTCATCTAGGCCAACCCTCCTGCAGTGGGCAGGGGCATCCCCAACTAGATCACGTTGCTCAGAGCCCCGTCCAACCTGACCTTGAATGTTTCGAAGGATGGGGCATCTACCATGTCTCTGGGCAACCTCTTCCAGTGTTTCACCACCCTCCATTGTAAAAAATTTCTTCCTTATATCCAGTCTAAATCTACTCTCTTTCAGTTTGAAACCATTATCCCTTGTCCTATTGCAACAGGCCCTGCTAAAAAGTTTGTCCCTATGTTTCCTATTGTCCCCCTTTAAGTACTGAAAGGCCACAATAAGGTCTCCCTGCAGCCTTCTGTTCTCCAGGCTCAACAACCCCAACTCTCTCAGCCTGTCCTCATAGGAGAGGTGTTCCATGCCTCTCATCATTTTTGTGGCCCCCCTCTGGACCCACTCCAACAGGTCCATGTCTTTCCTGGGTTGAGGGCTCCAGAGCTGGATGCAGTACTCCAGGTGGGGTCTCATGAGAGCAGAGCAGAGGGGCAGAATCACCTCCCTCGACCTGCTGGCCATGCTTCTTTTGATGCAGCCCAGGATACGGTTGGCTTTCTGGGCTACGAGCACACATTGTCAGCTCATGTCCAGCTTTTACCCTCAAGTCCTTCTCCACAGGGGTGCTCTCAATCCCTTCATCCCCCAGCCTGTATTAATACCGACTCAGGTGCAGGACCTTGCACTTGGCCTTGTTGAACCTCATGAGGTTCACATGGGCCCACTTCTCCAGCTTGTCCAGGTCCCTCTGGATGGCATCCCACCCCTCAGGCATATCAACCACACCACTCAGCTTGGTGTTGTCTGCAGACTTGCTGAGGGTGCGCTCAATCCCACTGTCTATGTCACAGATGAAGATATTAAATAGTACTGATCCCAGTACGGACACCTGAGGGACACCACTTGTCACCGGTCTCCATCTGGACGTTGAGCCATTGACCACTACCCTCTGGATATGACCATCCAACCAATTCCTCATCCAGTGAACAGTCCACCCATCAAATCCATAACTCTCCAGTTTAGAGAGAAGGATGCTGTGGGAACCACGTCAAAGGCCTTACAGAAGTCCAGATAGATGACATCCGTGGCTCTTTCCTTCTCCACTGATGTAGTCAGTCCATCATAGAAGGCCACTAGGTTGGCAGACATGACTTGCCCTTGGTGAAGCCATGCTGGCTGCCTCAAATCACCTCCCTGTCCTCCATGTGCCTTAGCATAGCTTCTAGAAGGATCTGTTCCATGATCTTCCCAGGCACAGAGGTGAGGCTGACAGGTTGGTAGTTCCCAGGGTCCTCCTTTCTGCCCTTTTTAAAGATGGGCACAATGTTTCCCTTCTTCCAGTCAGTGGGGACTTCACCTGACTGCCATGACTTTCCAAATATCATGGAGAGTGGCTCAGCAACTACATCAGCCAATTCCCTCAGCACTCTGGGATGCATCTCATCAGGTCCCTTAGACTTGTGTATATCCAGGTTCCTCAGGCAGTCTCGAACCTGATCTTCCCTTAGAGTGTGAGGGGCTTTATCACCCTGGTCTCCATCCTGAGGTCCATCGGCTTGAGAAGGGTGAGGAGAGAGGTTACCAGTGAAGGCTGAGGCAAAAAAGTTGTTGAGTACCTCAGCCTTCTCCTTGTCTGTTGATACTAGGCTACCATTCTTGTTCCTCGAGGGGGTACACTTTCTTTGACTTTCCTTTTCTGGTTGATGTACCTGTAGAAGCCTTTCTTGTTATTCTTTGCATCCCTTGCCAAATTCAGCTCCAGCCGTGCCTTGGCCCTCCTGACCCCATCCCTACACAACCAGGCAGCATCCCTATACTCTTCCCAGGATACCTGTCCCTGCTTCCACTGCCTGTGAAGTTCCCTCTTGCTCTTTAGTTTGACCATTTAAAAGTTTCTCAGAGTTCTATACATACTTTTAGTGTAACATTATTAAAATAAAGGCAAGACTGTCTTCCAAGAAGTATAGTCATACTTTTTGGATAACAGACCACAGACATACAAAGTACTCAAGTCCTGGATAATGACAATCACTTGGCTATAAGCAATAGAAATAATGAAGACAGCTTCATCTTTAAAGTATGTTTTCAATGCCCATAGCCCACTCCATAGTATATCTTTCTGGTTATTTTTAAAAATGTCACAGATTTCTTAGCCAGACCTGTGTCCAAACTTACAAACTAGGAGTTGCATGAGGAATTCTTATCCGTGTGGACTGAGTCATTACTCACAGGATCATAGGGCTGTGAAAGAACTCAGGATCTGCTACATTTAGGTTATTCCCAACGTACATGTGTCAAGCCTGTGCTTGAAGGTTTTCCCTGAGAGAGACACCACAGTGTCCTTGGAAAGGCTATTCTGCTGGTCCACCTTTCTTACTCTTGGAAAATTTTTAAAGATGTTTAAGCTGAATGACATGTGCTGCAATATAAACTGTGTCAATAATAGAGAAGGTTAAGGACTAGGGTTAGAAGAGCAAACCTGCTTATGCACTGCAACCTCATTAGACCATTATGGAATATTTCAGGCCGTGGCTTAGTGCACAATAAACGACAGGTTGCCCACAGCTAAGTATACATACATGTATGATTGTTGAGTTTTGTTAGGTGATCTGATTATAAACTAATCAAAATAACTCAAATGCCAATGAGACTCAGAGGAACAGCAATAGGTGGAGCAACCCCAGTAGCCTCATCAGTGAAACCAGAGCACCCCAAATCAGCTACTCCAAAGCCATCTGAGGAGGCTGAGGAGACCACTACCCATGGGGTGAAACCCTGTGAGGTGGGTCAAGGAGAAGATCCCTTTCCCTGGCCATGCCATACAAGCTAAGAGGTGGTTGCCCATAGGGAGGCAGAATGTACTGTGGGATGTGGAGGGAGAGAATTTGGGGCTTATACAAAACTTACTGTGGGATCTTTTAAGGGGATTGTGGAAATGTGCAAGACTTCCTATGGGATGTTTAGAGGAAGAACCAAAGGTGGGGAAAGGGAAGGATCCAGGTTAATAAGGGAGAAACAAAAGTGGAAAGAGAAAAGAGCATGAAAGGGTTCAATCATGTAAACAGGCTGCTGGTCAATTTACTTGTCTGACTGAGCCCTGTGCTTGGCCACAAAGTCTATCCTACTTTCACATTTAATCCTATTTCTATCTTCTATGTGGGTGCACACCCTTTTCTTCATGTGCAAGTGTGTGTGAATGTCAGTGATTTTCTAGTCAGAGCAGCCAATGGGTAGGATGAGAGTTCTGAGCGTCAGCAAGTGGAAAGGGACCACAAGCCTTGGGGACTCAGGGGCTCAGGGCCAGCACCCAGGAGGGACCAGGGAGCGGAGGTGCCAGCGCCTGCCCAAACCAAATATCTACAAACAGCTGCCAGAGGGGCCCACATATTGTGTGTCTGTCTGCGCATCTGTGTGTGTGTATATGCAGTTAGCAGACTTCAGTCCTCGTCTGCTGAAGAGGAGGAGCAGGATGGAGCCATCCACACTGTACAGGGTTGTGTGGGTACTCCTCTAAGGACATGTTTCCCTCTCATTATGCAGATTTGTGTGGTGGGCTACGTACTTAATATGTGTGTGTGTGTGTGTGTACGCTCTCGGCCTTGACCTAACAGCTGGGACAGAAGAAATCCCTTAGGTCCCAAGGCTCACCAAATTTGGCTACCCCTAAAAAGTCTGCCCATCAAGACTGGCATAGATGTGCTATACATGCTTTTCAATGTCCAGATTCACACATATCTACCAAAAAATGCATGTATATTAAGCTAACCATTGCCTGGATACATAAACTAAAAACATCTTTCTTTATTTTTCAGCAGGTTTAGCCTATATGAAAATACTGAGAATCAGAAAATACATAGAATCTTTAACAACACTAAACCAAAAATTAATCTAATAACGGTGTGTCACAATAGGTAAGTCCAGGAAATTAAATCAGCCAGGGACAGATAGATATCCAAAAGCATATGCAGTTATCCTCCAGCTGTCTGTCATCCCCGAAGTCTCAGATTTATTCTTATTAGTTATTTGCCTAAATTCGTCATTGATGGATGCCATGCACTTGTCATTTGAAAAAGCTGATAGCCTTGAAAATGTGTACATTGAGCATTTCCATAGCAGAGGAATGGCTAAGCTGCTCTAAAGGATAAAAGTCCTAGGAGAAAATGACATAAAGCCTCAGGAACAGATAAAATAGTAAGAAAACCAGGTAGGGTACAACCAATTTTAGAAGAATTCTTGTGGGTTTTCTTTTTATCATCATATCAGAATTTGTTCCTATCTAGTGCCCACTTTAACAGGTCTACATTTGTCAACAAGTTTAGAAAGAAGACTACCAAGAGATGTGGGTGAATGTAATGTATTTGTCAAAACAAGGCAATTCCTTCACAAGAACTATCTAGATATCTCAGCCTCAAGAGAGTAGATAGAAAGTAGAGAGGAAGCTGTTAACTGTGAAATCAACCGCTGAACTTCAGCTCTCACCTGAGATAGGTGTGTGGGTGTGCACACATGTGCAGGGGGGGTGTCTCACAAATGCTGCTTATCCTTGGGCTTTTAAGGATATTCAAATCAACAAAGCACAGAGAGCTACCCTCACTTTGTTTTGTGAAAACTAAAACCACACAAAGAGAAATTAATCTATGTATGAAAACCACTCCCCAGCAACTGAAGCAAAGTAATACTGTTAATATGTTTCTAGCACAGAACTTTGAAATAGAAGTGCCTCTGAATCAGAATCATATTCTTAAAACACGCCTTCATTAACTACCAGCTGAGAAAGCATAGCACAGCCCCTGTTGTCCCAGCTGAAGTGAAGATTCCTTCCTTCAAGTCCTTTTGGGTTATATTCTTGGTCTAATACACCTGGACTTCAAGAGATTCATCCTCTTGAGGAACACTGAGTAATATTCTGTCTGCTTTGAAGCCAATGGCAATTTTGTAATTGCCTTCAGTGGGGCTAGGAGTACATTTAAATAGGACTCAGCTAAAGCATGGGATTTGTTAATGGATGGGATAAGCATCTGAAAACTCTTGTCTTCATATGCCTTGAAAAGGACAAAACCCAGGAAGCAATATTTGGACTGTCAGGCAGCCTGCATTGTTTCCAATACTGTTACAGAGTCTATGCTGCTTACTGAAATGCATTTAAAGGATTTATTGAGAGGCTGCAAGGAAAAATGTTTATATGCACAGAAATGATTAAAATTCTTCCTTTGTCCTGACCCAATGTGAAAAAACAACATACAATACAACAAGATGTAACTAATATAAAATACTGCACCTGTGGAGGTGATCTTTGCATTTATAGTTACTGCTTCTCTGCTATTTTATATTAGTTTTGTTAGACTTTAAACTAGCCATTGCTTACCACCACAAACACCAATCTTCAAGTATTTATAGAACTTACTATTAAAAAGGCAACATTAATCAATGAATCAAGTAATTTCTTCACTAGAAATAAGGCTACACAATGGTATCTGAGACTTTACTATATAGTAACCTAGCAACGATTTTGTTTTCCAGGTGATGATCAAAGTATACACATAAAAAAATGGAAAATGTGTATGATAGATTGAGACAGTATACAAATTGTCACAAGCCTGATACTGCGTGTGCAAATATGGTATAGAAGAATGCAGTAGCTAATGAGATAAAGCTTTGTCAGAAAGAAATCTGTGTGACTTTTCTCATATGTGTTTGTCTTCTGGCAACTGGTGTTGTCTGAATATTTTTTAGCTTTACACATTCTCTTACATAAGAACACATCCTTGTTACTCATTGGGCAATTTCATCCTCTCTGAGATCTATACAGCTAGAGCCTAATGATTTATATATACTTTTAACCATTTTATTTATACAAACACATACAGACACCCAAAATTATTTATTTCCATAAGTATGAAACTACCCTTAGTGTTATCTCTATGTCATGGTGTCCCTCAAAACAGAGTGAAAAGCAATTTATGCCAAACCCCATGTTACCTCAAAATTACCTACTGCCTACAGGAAGACCAGATAAATGGAGCATTTGCCATGATGTTGTTTAATGCAAACTGTGATTGTAAGTGTATGTGTTTGTACACAGCAAGTTTTCTAACATGTAGACAGGGCTGATCACATCCTGACAGAGAGGAGGTAACATTACCTCCACAATGGGCAAACAACTTGTTTATAGTGGGGTTAAGTAGTTGGCCAGTCACCACTTCAGTTCCTTTACTATATGGCCACCACCAGATTTTTCTACCTTGCAGAGTCCACAGGTCTAAGCAATCTAAAATCAGTCAGTAATGCTTTGGGAGTAGTATTAAAACTTGATGTATTGATTAAGTGCCAGATTTTAAGAACTAAGTACCAAACGTAACAAATCCCGAAAGGGAAGTGATCTGAATTTGAGTAGACCCCCAAGGAGAAAGTGAGCATACGTTGCTGTACTTGTCCAAAATCCCAGTTCTCCCCAGTGAAAGCAGTGCCAGCGATGAAGATCTGGTCTAACAGTTGGAACTCAGATTAAATATCTGCTCAAGATCTTTTCAGCTCCTTACTTGGGCAAAACAGTAGAAAACCTTTTACGGCTGACCTGCAATGTAGGATTTTCTGCCAGGTATGATCCTCTTTCATTTGTATGCAATTGTATATACAGAATTGAGCTGTATTGTTAGCATTTGGACTGCTGTAAAAGTGTTTGGCCTTTTACCTTAGAAATTTTGAGTGTTAAGATGGCAACACACTGGCATACCATTCACTGGGGAATAGAGATCTGTAAGCAGAGATCTGGTATACTCCCACATGGCCAGCAATTTAATGTAAGATCAAGTATCCCTATGGATTAGCAGGCTGCTCCTTCATTAAACTGCACCAGCTAGTCTAGGATCTTGAAATACAAGGTACAGATTTGAAGGTGATGTCTTTTTGTGATATTAGCCAGAGTCCCCCTGACATAGATGTGCTGTGGGAGAAATTATTTGAATCTTGAAGGTTTCTTATGAGTCTGTAATATTCCAGTATGATAGAAAAGTCTGTAGCTTATATAAAAGTATGATGAGTTGCTGAAGCAAAAACCTTTCACCTACAGACAGTCTGTTAAACACCTACACTTTTCCTGTAGAGTATTAGTGGACTCCTGTAGCTGTTGATTGAAGAGAAAAATGTGGAGCAATTTTTTCTTTGACAGAAAGCTTTCAACATCAGTAATTGTGAAATGTTGCTGTCCAAATCTGTAACAATTTGGCTTTGCTGGAGCTGCCAAGTGCTGCAAATGTCTACCTGCCTAAAAAGTAAAGGGGCAGAAACAAAAGAAGTATGCCTTCAAGATCTTGATCCTCCCTGCATTGCCACTCAGCCTGCCCAATACAATATGATGGTGAGCTTTAAAGTATGCTAAAGGCAGGTTCTGATTTAATTCAGAACCTAAGATTCCTTCAGGTACTGTTCTTGGATTGACAGAAGTGTCTTTCTGTCATTCCTGAGATTGTTTCTAACGTAAACCTCCTGCTGCAGTCCCCCAGTATAAGCACTAACTGATTCATTTTCATATGATTCCTCAGAAGAATGAGTTGATCAGGAATTGGGAAGGCTGCTAGATGAGGAGATAAACATTTTCTGGATATTAAGCAAAAATATCTACATAAATGTTTGCCCCAATGCTCTGTTTATTATTGTCAAAATAATGGTAAGAGTAAGGGAATTTACTAATTCTTCAACAGCAGTTCTGCTCTATCCCAATGTTTAGCTTTCTAATATAAAATTATAAATACAACTTGCATTAACCCAGAAAAGTAAAAGTAAATTGAATAAAAACACATGAAAATGAGAGCACCCAGTGTGTAACAGAGACTCACAAGAGATTAGCAAACATGGTATTTCATACTCCTGAAAAAAACAGATGAGAAATCAGAAGGAATCAACAATTTGTCAAAACATAGGTGAGTTGTCTCTATGGACCAATCCAGGGCACTTGTGTGAGCCACCAAAGTAGGAAAATTTAATGCTTCACCATCAAAAAACACTGGGGTTCACCAAAGGTGAACTACCTTCTGCAGGCACAGTTCAAAGTGTTTACCGTTTTTGTTGTATCCAAACCTGAAAGTGCAGCCCTTGACTGAGATAGCAAGAATTTGGCTCTAAAAGATGCATTTGAAAAATCTGAGAGCACATATGCTGCACTCTTACTTAAAATACATACCAAATCCATGCTGACTGTTTCCTGAGGCTTTAGGATTTTTTTTACAGGTAGACCAGCCATATTCAGTTCAGGTAATAAATAAAATTGTTTCCACTGAAGTTTAAGTTGGGGGATCCCATAAAGAAATAACACAGACTTCTGAAACATCAGTGAGTCCTAAAATTCTGTAAGTGACAGGATTTGCCAGTATATTTGGGAGCTATGTTCTTGATTCTGACCATCTCCATCCAAGGTCACAGCACCTTGCCATGTGAATAGACCTGCTGAATTCCACTCAGCCTTGCAAAGACACTGCAACCTTTCAAATGTGATGCTACTTATCACCAAAAAAAGATTCAAAGTCATAAAAATCTGGGGTTCACTTGGCAGATCATTCCAGTTAAAGAAATGACAGTTTGGCTCAAAATCTCTGTGAGGTAAAATAATGATGAATACACAAATGACCTTGCACAGATATCCTACTAGCATGCGCAAGTAATGACAGCCAGTCCGTATTTTATTTTGTTGCTGAAAAGAAACACATATCATATTTCTCTCTCACTGAAGCAATCCACATTTCAAACAGACATTTAAGTAGCTAGATGTTTTCTTAGCAAAAATCAGATCTAGTTAACAGAACAACACAAATATTCATATGACAACCTGTCACTCTGTTACTTTTTACTCATTTGCTAATGAATTTGCTTAGTTATCTTTTCAACAGATGCAACCTAAGACCTATAATTGGTAACCATGGTCCTGATAGTCCTTCAGCAACTTCTTATAGCAACAGTGTGCTACAGCTGACAAATTACATCTGTAATGTAACACATATACTCCTAAGTACACTAATGGACATTAAAAGCATGCTCCACAACATATCTATTACATCTATTATATAAACTGCCATAATAAAGTACCACATGGGCTCACTTTCAGCTATTTGAAAAGCATTAAAAATTCATGTTATATGAACAGGAACATCCAATACTCGACTTCCGTAAGTGAATATTTAAGATGCACCATGAATTACAGTGCCAACTAGCAGAGCTTTAAAGCACTTTGGATGTTAGTAAAATCACCGTACTATAATGGACGCACAAAATAAGTCATACATCAGCCTACTGATGCTCACTATTATAATATATCTGTAAAACTCAGGACTTCTGGGAGGCGATGAGTTCCAGTCTCATAACATGGGTTATGCAATATTATACTCTTTCATGTGGAAATATCTGTTTATATTGCTTTCATATTTGATGTTACAGCCATGGACGTTATCTCTCCATCAATACACAATCTCTATTCTACAAGCTTTCACTTTAAAAAATTATAATCACTCAATGAAAACAAAATCCAACCCCTTTGTAGCTATTTTTCTAGCCTCAAAACCCCATTACTTTATTTGGATGAATACCTCACAGAACCTTTTTTTTTGTTTTCAAATCTGTGCTGACAAGACTTGCTGAACGAAATTGTTCAATAATGCATCAATACATTATTTTGTATTTATGATGTAGCTCTTCCCTATCCCCCCATAGTGCTCTGCTGAAATTTGGAGCCAAGTATGAGTTACATGCCTGCAAAGCACCATGTGTACTAATTGTGCTTTATATATTATTAATATGCAATGCATCCTTACACCAAGATTCCAGGGACCCAAGGGCTTCTGAGAGATTCAAAGAAAGAAGAGAGGAGATCCCACTTGTCCTTAGCATTTTCCACCTCCTTTTGTCAACTTTCAGTTAATGCTCGTTACCAGAACTGGAGGGAAACACAGCTTCACATGGCAGACATTCTCCATCTTGGTCACATAGCTCTGCTTGTTGAAGCAATGTGCACATGTGCATTGCAGCGTTATCTCACTTGAATTTTGGCATATGGTGTCAATTTGTTTACGCTTTGCTGGCATAGATACTTTCTGCAGTGCTTTCTCTAAGACCCTTTACAAGAAAACCTTGTTAAGCACCTGACAGAACCAATCTTCTTATAACTTCAAGACACTTGGACCTTTAGCTGTAATTACATGTATACATAGAATGATTCACACAAGTTTGCTGTTGTTTGTAACTTACATTTCATTATTTTCATTTAGCTGACAGAGAGCTGACAATTGTAGTCTTCCCTGGAGATAGTGTAGTGAATCTAATTCACAGACATTACTTGTAGTTGTTTGGTAACAGACTGCCTGGCCATGCGGTTGAGCACAGAGGTGAACCTACATATATTAGGATGAACCCAGATCAAAGTACCAGATCTTATTCTATTTTTAATTAAAAGAGCAGAAATTTAAGAGAGTGTAGCAAACTCTATAGGCATGAGAGCCCATCTGGATATGTTTGACAGGGCTCCTGTTGTGCTGACAACTTTCTACGGCTCAGTGGTGTCTGACGAATTTAAAAACCATTTTCTGGGCATATTGAAAGAAAATTGAAAGGGTCCAACCATGAAGCAGTCCCTGACTGCTGCTCAGTACTGCATGTTCTCTGCTGCTGCCCTGAATGCAGACAGTCCTGTGGGCTGCTCTGCTATAGCTGGCGCGTGGGGGCTGCTCCAGAAACAAGTATGCTACCTGCTCCTTGTTAAGGGAGGGAAAAGAACCATAAAAGCTGCTGCCTTCCTGGTAAACACACCCCTAGCATTTAACATCTCACTTTGTTTCCCTTAAATTAATCACATTCCTCACACATGTTGCTTCCTTTAAATTCATTATACAAATACGAAATTAAAAGCTTTGAAAGGACTAACATATTCCTATCAAATGGAAGCTTCAGGTTTGTGCTTTTCCATGGCTTCACTGAAGTTTACCCAAGTGAATACTCCCAGCTCAGATGTACAGTCCCAAGACTCGCATGGAAGGTCATGTGCCTTTGGTACTTGGTATGGCTCAGCCAACAGCATGGCTAAAGTAATAGAGAAAATACCATCAAAAACTGCAGCCTTGGAGGTCTGAAAAGGAAAAGCACAAAAGTACAAACAGCTCATCTGGTAACAGCCTCATATTATGCCCTCTGGAAGGTAAATACAGCCTGTGGGGATGTCATGGTTTTAGCTGGGATAGTTAATTTTCTTCACTGTAGCTAGTATAGTGCTGTGTTTTAGACTTAGTATGAAAATAATGTTGAAAACACACTAATGTTTTAGTTGTTGCTAGGTCGTGCTTACACTAGTCAAGGACTTTTCCAGCTTCCCATGCCAGCTGCACAAGAAGCCGGGAGGGGAGGGGATACAACCAGGAGAGCTGATCCGAATTGGCCAAAGGGTATTCCATATCATGTGGCGTCATGCCCAGTATATTAACTGGGGGGAGTTGGCCAGGGGAAGCAGCGATCGCGGCTCGGGGACTGGCAGCGTTGGTCGGCGGGTGGTGAGCGGTTGCAGCACTTGTTGTTTAGTTTTGGGGTTTTTTTTTTCCTTCTTCCAAGGTTTCCTCTCTCTCTCGCTCATTATTTTCCTTTTCATTATATTATTATTATTATTATTATTGCTATTTTATTTTAATTATTAAACTGTTCTTATCTCAACCCACGAGTTTTCTTACTTTGGCCTTTCTGATTCTCTCCCCCATCCCACAGGGGTGGGGGGAGTGAGCGAGCGGCTGTGTGGAGCTTAGCTGCTGACCGGGGTTAAACCACAACAGGGGAATTTTCCGATATATCCAAATAAATGTATGGCTCAAACAAACTACAGGGGAAAGAAGAGAGAGAGGAAAAGAGGGGAGAAGTCATGGGGACCTAGAAAAATAACAGAAATGACAGTCTCAAAGCATCCAGTTCATTTTGAAGTCAGTCTGATCCACTTCAATTAAGATGGCTGGTGATCAGAAGACATGTAAGACCATTTTGTTTATTTTCTGGACCTTCTGCTCATAAGTACTATGATCTTTTAAGAGCTGTAGAAGATCTTTTTGAGCAGAGGTTATAAAAGTACTGATATGCAGTTCTTCAAAGTAAAAGAAAATCTTACTGGAGATCAAGGGATTCTTACAAAATACTGGTGGATGATATTTCCCTGTTGCATTCAGTTTTATGTAATTAATACTGTACGAGAAATGAAAAGTGTTGTAAATTGATTAAAAAATAATAATACAGAAGACTTGACATAATATACAAGGAATTACTATATAGATTATGTGTTCCCTGTCCCTTCAGTCCATTTGATCCATTACTTCTTAATAAGTATTTTGTGTGTCTACATTAATGTGATAGTCTGAATCAGGAGTGCACTTCTGAATCAAATCTCCTGCCATTCCCATTTACCCCTTTTTGGTTCACATTTCAGAGTGACCTGAGAGCATACAAACTCCATTTCTTTGTATAAGACTAAATGAAAATCTGAACTTCACAAGCTCACCTGATGTGCTCCCACCACGGGTGTGTAATCAGTCCACAGGACCAGATGAGAGTTAATCCAAACGCATATGCAAGGACTGCCAGGTCCTGGGCACCATTTCCCCCTACAAAACTGTTTGTATTGCACTGAACTGCCCGCCAACATGGACATAGTGTAGAAAAACAATAAATCATGTTCCCTTTCATTCTTGCTAACTATCTTGCTATATTTGCAGCCTTACTAACAATGTAGTAAATTTGAAATGTAAAAGGCTTCTTAATCGTTGTTAAAATTCTTGATTGCTACTAAACATCTTGTTAACAATGTAACCAAGTTCTGGGAGTTTTTCTGACACATTAGTAATGAAGCCCTGGAGGAACACTTCCTGGAACAGCTTCATATAACTTTTATAATGATAAAATTATCAAACAAGTTTTAAAATGTGTGACTATGAGAAACCATCGAATGGTTTACTCTATTGCTTCACTGTGAATATGTTGTAAACTCCCTTTTCCCTGACTGGGGTTAGAGCTGAGGACGACACAGATCGAAACCAGTATTTCTTAGAACACCTTTTGTTATTGGGTTGTTATGAAGCTGTTGTTAATAGCAGTAACAATTTGGACAGTAAAGTCACTGGTTCCCTCACACAGTTCCCACAGCTGCTCACTCAGTCGTGTAGTGGGAGGAACAGCTGGAAGGACAACGCCAGATGTTCACTCAGAAGTGGAAGACTGCATTGGCACACCAGTAGATTCTAGGTAGTGTTGAGAAAGTCCCTCCTGGAATCCTTCATTTCATCTGATGCACGTATAACTCTGTAGCCTCTGTCAGCAGATAGCAGCCATCAGTCTCTCAGACATGACCCAAGTTACCCAATGCCTGGTTGGTGCTGGTTGGCCATGGCCTTGTGTGGTGTTGGCTGAATCAGGGGGTCAGTTCTGGTGGATCTGATGGGACTGTTTACCACTTCTTGGGAGACTTTCACACGCTGGCTCTCAGCACATACTTTCTTCAGCTGCTGTTTTCTGGTAATCATTTCTCCATCCATGCATGTGCTTACCTACAATACATGTTCACACACATTCACAGAGAAGGGGCTTCTATATCAAATCTGTCTCCAACACTGAAATCTGGAAGAAAATGAAAATTATTTTCCAGCTATTTTCTGAAAAAGAACAGACATACATTTTTCTAATCTTCTAGAAAGATCTCCTGGTTCATTTTCATATTCCATTCCACCCTCAAATAGATACTATCGTCCAACTGAATAAAAATTTAAAATAGTTACAATGCATCTTTTTAATGACATTTTAAAACAAAGGTAATGAACATGGGTTTTTTAGTATAAATCTGAGTATTATACTTACCTTGTTTTATTCCCAAATGACAACCTGTCTGCATATTTCTCTTGTTTTGTTCTCAAAAGACAACCTATCTGGTTTCTTCTCCCCAGTTCTAGTGATGTAACAAATCTTACCTATGAGAAACTACAGCATTCCTGTCTGGGCTGACATGAAGAGGATTTTTAGCTTTTTTTTTTTTTTTTTGTCAAAGTCTTCAAATACCCTTCACAAGTCCTATGTCTAAGCACCAGGAATTTAAATTAATCTGCAGAAAAAAATGTTATTTTCCTCATTTTATAGACAGGAAATTCATAGTTAGATAAATGCCATTAAAGATTGGGGTGAAAGTCGACAGCAAAACCAGAAACCAAAGCCAGAATTCCAGGTTCATGGGTCAATATATCAACAAAAGCTACTTGCTGTCTTTGCCATGGCTGAGAATCAGAACCACAGCTGCTAAAGTCCAAAACTGGAGGAGGCCTTCATGTCTCTCATGGAGGAATAGTCATTCTTCCCTGGCAGCCATTCCACCACACTGTCCTTTACAGATACACTCAGTAGCTTCTGTCCTTCCTGCTTTGCTGCGTTAGCTTTAAATCATCATTCATAAATGTCCTCATCAAACAATCTCAAATTATTTCTAAGAGTTTAGATTTTTTTTAATTTACTTAGAGGTGGAAGATACACAATTTAGACTTGAACACATGACTAATTAATCAGTGCAAGTTTGGGGGAGATTTGGTTAATGAGAAGAAAGCTGCTCTTAACTATGCCTATAACTCTTTTGGTTTTTATCTCTTACAGCTCTAACATGAGTCTGGCTGCACCCAGACAGGCTGCTCTGCATCTGAATACACCAGTGATTCAGCAACATTTCAACTAGAGGTCTATCAATTTATTCATACAGTTTTGGAGGCCTAAGCAGAGAGACCGTTCACCATGGCTGGAAAAAAGGCAAACATCACACATACCTTCAGAATGGGAAAGGAGGAAGTTTGGGGAGCTACAGGCCAGTCACCTGGCTCAAAACTGGAAAAATGGCAGAAAGTTTGCAGTAAAAACACTTCATAAAATTCTGTCTTTATGGAACTAAAATAACAATATCTAAAAAAGAAAGGGGCTAAAAACAGAATGAAGGGAAGAAATCTTGAAAAGAAATGAGACAGCAGAATGAAACTACAGAAAAAGTAAGCTAACGGGAACTTAATTCTAGAAAAGGAGAAAAGAAGCATGTGCGAGAAAAGAGAAAGATACAGAAGATAGGGAAAAAAAGGGAAGATGGTTGAATAGAAAAACAGAGGACATAACGTTAATTCACTTGGCTTAAGTCACCCTTGGTAGAAAGGCTGCACTTGGCTCATCTTTATTCTGTAAAAAGTGTTTGCCAAGGACCATAATGAAGTCTGGATACATAGAAAATCTGTTGTGAATTCTCTGGGCCTTTGCATATTTTTAAATCATTCTAAATATCACAGGAAAAATCCTGATAAAGTAACACTCTTCTGTGTCTCATTACAATGAAGTGAGAATTTATAACATCACTTTGAAAAAAACATAAGCTTATTTTTTCTACATTGCAATCATCATATGTAGTAGCAATTTTAAAATTGTGCATTATAATCACAAGAGATCATTGCCACACCATAAGTTACCTAAAACTAAGAAACCCAAAATAGCCTTTTACCAAAAAGGCAATAAAATGAAGCTATTTTATACAAATTTCAACACTTTAAATTTCCAGTACTGTAAAAAAAGTTGACGTTTTCAGATCATGTATGAAAAACAATTTGCATCATTGCAGTTTCTTCTGCATGATTCAAGATGTCAATTCCTATAACTAAAATAACACCATTTGCTTGTTACATTTTATGAAAAACATACCATAATTCCTCATTAAGAGTTCTATAATCCTAACCTGAACCTGTCCATGGAATACGTTACTCAGAGATGGATGAGAACTATTCCCACAGGCAATTCAAGGTACCAGCTGAGAGGCTGGTAAACCTGTATGCAATATTCTGTACTACAGTTACCTTGCGCACGGCAGACAAAACCCCATGAAAGGCAGCTATGCAACACAATGCACTGCATTTTTATTTATGCCCTGATTTCACCTGGGGGAAGAGAAAAAACAAAGGTCAGCTCCATGATGGCTGTCATTCATCCTGTGTGTTAGCGTACCCTTCTGGGCCCACCAGGGAACAGAGATTCAAGGGATTCAAAAAATTCAGAAAGTCTCCTCAAATTCTTAGTTACCAACTTTGCCTAAAATGCTAAGTATATTTATTCTGCAAAGGGAAAATAAAATAAAATTTAAATATTGAACTGTAATTACGTTTTAATAATGAACAGTTATTTGTAGAAACTGGACCACAAAGATGTCCTGATGACACTGGTGCACAAGGCTGTGTGCTGACACCAGGCTGCTTTGTCTGCTGTCTCATGTTTTTTGTTCTCACCTGTCCTCAGTGCCTCTGTCCCTATGCTCTGAGTGTTATAAAATGCCAAAGCAACTACTGAAGTCATGGATCTTATGTTTTTTACTTTTCTCTAGTTATTAATAGGGTCTCTGTTGTAACTGAAACCTCATTTCTTGAAATTTACTGCAACCTAATCTTGTAATCTCTCCTGTTCAGTAAAAAAGCACAGCAATCCCACTTAAAGCAATAGCTATGGGAGCTATGGGAACAGAGAGGTGGCAACATTATTTTGGAGGAACGGTTTTTCCAAATAGGAATGGCTGTTTAGAGACCAGAGAAGCACACCAGCCCATCAGTCTGTGAGACTCCTCTCTGCCTCCTTTCTTTTTGTTTGATAAGAGGAGAGTGACAAATTTTACCAGAGATCAGAGGCAACTGTCTGATCCCAGTGAGCTTTGGGGACCCAAGAGGTCTTGCTGAGGGACCTACCACTAGTTAAACACAAACAGCTCATCACATAGCGGGAAGAGATCTGAAAAAATGGAAATGAGGCACATAAATGGGAAGGAGGGATTTGGATGAGAGCAAAAGTGGTGAAGAAAGAACAAAAGACAAAAAAGGAGGAAAAAGCAATAAAATACAAATGGAGGGAAGAAATAGCCACAACCTCAATCTGTGCAGGAAAACATCATAAATTTCCTGAACTGCAGTCCCCTTTTAAACTTCTCTGAGGATCAACAGGGAGTTTGACCTGACAGTAAGATACAGAGCACCCCCTGACATTTACAGGAAGAGTCCTCAGGTGAGGGGCAGTTTTGCCCATGGATATGTCAAAACCATTAATTTGCTCTTGTACTTCAGGACATTAAGGCCAAATCTTCCTGTCTCCTGCTGATGGGGTTGCTTTTTCCTGGATCTTGTGTTCAAGTGAGTGGTCTTCCACTGCCAACACTTAATATTGTTCAAGGCAAAGAGGTGGTGTGACCAGACGTCTATCAGCAAAAAAGTAAACACATCTGTAGTGTTACTAAATTTTGTTTGGCTGCCTGAAATGAAAACTAGACTGAGTGATAACAGGCTGAAATACCCTGATACTCAAACAAATCAAAGACTGATGGGGACCATGAAAAATCTTTTGAAAAAATTCCAAGAGCCAAATACCACAGAGTTGCAAAAAGAATGTCTTGAGGGAGTTACTTCATGGCTTCTCCCCTCCAAAAAATGTTAGTACAAAAAGACACCTGGATTTTCTGATACAAAAAAAAAAAATAGTGGACAAATAAATATCTCTGCCCAGACTGTACTCAGTCTGTACTCAGTCCCACCAGTTCTTACAATATTTTTCTAAGTTTCACAGCTAGTGAGAGGCCATCTGGGAGAGCTCCAGTGAAGACTATATAAATTATAGCATTGCCTCTTGAATGTGGCTCCTACCTGCAGGCTGAATGGAAGGACACATCCAGAAAGCAAAGTTCCTTCTTGGGTAATGAGATCCACATCAGACAGCTTCTGCCACTGAATTACATACACTCCACAAGAGTTTTCAATTGAGCTTTTAGAAAAGTGGAGTGAATAGATATTTTCTCTCCCTTAGAGAAAACACTTCAAGGTAAGAAGACTAACAGATACTAGTTCTGTGCATGAAGCAATGCTGTCTGCCAGTCCCTTTCTTTTGGTGACACACCTACACCCACAAACATCCCTCTTTGCTGCAAGCTTCCTCATGAGGGCCTCTTCTCTCAATACTTTTACAAAAAAATAGCATGCGAAGGATGCTCTGTGCTACATTAAACACCACCCTTACAAAGCACTGTAGATGTGTGCATCTCTGCCTTGCATTGTGCAATAGCCCCTTTCACATGAAGACCAGAAACAGATGCATCCACCCTCCGCCCTTGCCACCCATCACCACTGCTTTGGGAGCTTCTGCTTAGTTCCCTCCCAAAGCCTGTTCTGATTCTGTTCATGATCACTAATGCAGCAGCTGTCTCTGGATTGCCTGCCTGCTGTTGCTTCTGTTGCTGAGGTGAATATGTGATTTCAGCTTCTGAACAATCAGCTTGGATTCAGTAACGGGTACTACGTCTGGTCCTCCCCCACCATCGGTATTGTCCAGTGCAGCACTGTGCTATTTGCAAACTAGTTGGAGCAGCAGCCAAATGGCCTGGTGCTGCCCATGCACAGTCCCCACCACCAAGAGCTTAGTGTGATCCATCTGGTGTGTGGCACTGTTATTCCTTATATCTGATACGTCTGATGTGTCTGGTCACAGTGCAGGCATTAAGAGATGCAAATGTCTGGATTTCCCAGATCAAACATACAGGACCCCTACGTGTCCACCGCCGTGGTTGCAGTTGCAGGGTAGTGCCTACCATCTCCTTGCTCCAAGGCTGCTGTCACTGCAAAGGATACATCACTGACTTTATGTGAGAAGGTAGCTCCTCACCAAGTTAGGAAGATTTAACAGATCTGCATGAACCTGTGATGAATGATGGATGTTGCCTATTATTAGCAAGGAAAGGCAAGTGCTGCTTGGAGTATTTTGACATGATGGAGATGAGTCATGGGAATTCCTTATTTTGCATTATCAAGAGTCCATTCCAAATAGAGAAAATAACTAATATAAGAATAGTTATTTTCAGCTCCAAAGCTACCATCTGCTGAATTCTTGTCACCACCCAGAGAAGCTGGTAAGCATCTAAAAACCTTGTGTTACAAGAAGGTAAAGCTGAAAAGCATCAATTTGCTTGAGTGTCAAAGCTGGAACTAAAACTCAGCTCCCAGCCCCCAACCAGTTGTTTGTATCACACTTCTCTCCCAAGAGAGAAAATCTTAGAGTGGTCAAATATTAAGTTAAAGTCATTGTTCAGACAGAACCTGATCCAGTCAGCATACCAATGGGAGTATTACTTCTGCGGAAAATTCGTTGTCCAGTTAATGAAGCTGCCCACAGGAAGTGGGTGTCCACAACTTCTCCCTGTGAATAGATGGAAGGCTAGAGCAAATTATATTTTCTTTAAAACAGGAAAGAGAAACTGTCAGATGATTTTCCAACTTCAGTATTGTTAGCTGTTGCTAAATTAACAAAACATCCAGTATGTGACCAAATTATCAAATGGCTTAAATACAATTATAGTGCATTTTAAATATCAGTTCTAATTATATTTTCCTTTGACAAAGTAATTACACTTCACGAAACTGCAATCAGAACAATTTTTCACTGCCAAATCTGAGAACAGAAGGTGAAAAAGGTGCATTTAGATGATTTTATAAATGACTAGCTTAACTTTTATATAATAAAATAACATAATAGTAGAACAGCTTAAAAATAGAGAACTCACATTTTAATCTTATTTCAAGTCATTCAATGATTTGTAATTTAATGAGCCTTAATACAAAGCTTATATTTAGTTTTCTTTCCCTCCATTAACTTGATTTCTTTATATTTAAAGTTGCTGGGCTGCCATAGAGAGATGATATATTTTTAGTCCAAAATTCACACAAGAGTAAAATTAAACACAGCCATTTCCCATCCCACACCAGCTCCAGCAAGGTCCTCTGAATGTCTGTTAGTGAAGACGGCACAATACCCTTGTGAGGACTGAGAGGCTCTTTGCTTTGTGAGAAAATTGGGTTAAGGGCTCTTGAGAATAAGAGACTGGGACAAGAGACAGGAAGAGAAGCCATAAATGAAAAACCCAGACACAGAACCCTGAAGGAGCTGGAGAATATAGAGGCTATACCAAAGACCAGAGCTCTCACATTGATTATTGATGGGACATTGGAGGAACCACTCAAAGCTTTGAGGAGCTTCAACCAGAACTTTGTAACTGATGAGGAGGGGCAAGCAAGGCTACCATGGATCTTAAGGGCATGAGCAAACTTATGGGATATTTGACGGAAATTGTGGGAATGTGATAAACTTACTATGGGATGTTTAAGGGAAGGGAAAAGACAGGCATCAGGGTAGACTGGGGAGGACCAGTAATGGGAAAAAGGAGAGGAGGGCAGATAAAAGTGGCCAAGTCCTGTACCTGACCGCTGTAGTCTGTCATTGTTACACTCCATTCCTAAATATTACCCTGGCTGAGAGTGCAAATCTACTCTAGAGACCTTCAAGACAGAGTAGTTGGTGAGTAGAAGGGGTCTGGGGGGCAGGTACCAGAAGTCTGAGAGTTGGCTAATGGAGGGACCATACATCTGAGCCAGCTACCAGACAATCCAGGGTCCTCAGAGGTGGGGGACACCATAGGGCTGGACTTGATACCGGAGGGACCCATTTCTGTTCGTGTGTGGGTGTGTGGGTGTGAGATCTGCCAGCAAGATTTGATCCCAACTAAACAGCAAGTAAGGACCATTTGTATTTCTCATGTTTATTTCAGGTGGTCACTGCAGCCTGGAAAATGACACTGAGCCCTAAAGCCTCCTGGGCTCAGCTTCCCTGCAACAATGCTCACTCTGTGGTCCTGGCGTTTTCACATGCACACACACACCTCTCTGGGTCTACTCTGGACAATCAGAATCACTCCCTCAGGTCAGCACTGAAAGAGAAAACTTCTGTTCCGTCCCTGCCACATGAACCTGATGTTCTTCCAGCCTGAGGCAGCAAGGGATGCATGGAAAAACTCCCAAATTTCCACCAGGCTGACTTTGATGAATTGCTCCTTCTGGACTGACAACAGTGGGATATCATCAACATGACTAGAGCAAGAAATGCTGTTCTTCAACTGTTTTCTCCTTTCCTCCTCACGATGTAAAGCATGAGAGGGTTTTCTGATAGCACAGAGAAGATTACAGACTTAATGATGCCTATGGAGTCTCCTGTGAGAGCAGGTTTCCTCTGAAGGCATGGACTGCCTCTCCAGGGCAGCATGGGGTACAGTATCTTTTTAAGCCCTACCTCAGTCTCAGAAAGCACCAATAAGGTCTGAAAAAGTTTTAAGTAGCACTTGACATATTACCTTAGCTACTAACCTCCCCATCGTGCCTTTGAGAAAACCACACACCCAAGATAGCTGACAGAAAAGCTTGGTGGAGATAGAGGTAAATAGTGGGTTCAGTACAAGTTTATCTGCACAGCCAGCCTAGTAGCAGATTGAGAGAGGGAAGATAATTAGCAATTTTGGGATGTTGGCAATATGCAATTTCAGACAAAAATACTTGCTTCGAGGCTCTGACTTACAGTTTTAGCGCCATTTCTGTTCCAGTCAGCATCTTTCAGATGCTAGAGACTGCCCGAGTTCTGGTTGACCACTGTTTTATCTCCTTTTTTTTCTCCCCATAATTAAAGTGTGTTATATGCTTTTCAAATTAGATTGTTTTGTTCAAGGTCTTCCTTTTTCCCCTCTATTCAGCTAATGAGCATCACAGCCATTAAGTTTGAAATTAGTTTGGTGGTTTTCAAATCCCACCCACCCTCGACTGCAAGGTTCAGGGCCACTGAGAGCTCTTAGCAGCCTCTCACATGCATCCAAGCAGTTCATATTTATTTTCTTAAGAAGGGAAGTATCCCTAGAGCAATGCTGTATAGCAATTATAACTGCTACCCTGGCTTTTTTGCTGCATTCTCCTCACCTCTCTTGTGAGGGGAATCTCTTTCTCATCCTTTTTCATTGCTACACATCTTTTCAGTGTCCGCCCACAGTAATGTCAGAAGTTGGGTCAGTTGTTTCTGTGTATACGAAGTGTTTTGGAGGTTGGCGCTGGGACCTGAGAGGCTGTGAAAGCTGCACAGCTGAGCCTCAGGAGTGCAGCACTAATGTGCTCCTGACATGTTGGACCTGGGCTGGACAATCTGCCCGTTACAAAGAGGTTATTGGGAAGTAACTGCAGAAACAGTCTCCATCATCCTTGCTGTTGTATATGTCTGGATCAGAAATAAAGATCTGTCTCATAACAGCATTACAGAGAATAGTAATTCAGCCTGAGACCATGCAGGCTAACTGGACTAATCAGGCCATGTTTTGACTCACTTCTTACTGGATTTAAATCCCACTTCTCATGCGAATACTGGAATATACTGGAATACTCCACCCATCCAGTGTCTGGTTTTAATTCATAGCCAGGTTCTGAACATGAACAATGCCCAGAAATAATTTCTTAAAGGCCTTTTTATAGCAGTGATTGTGATTAGAACAGAGAAAAAAAAAAAAAAATCAGGCACATTGGTATTCAGATCCAAGCAAAAAGCATTAGTGCAGTCCTAAAAGTCATTGGCCTGATTTATGGCCTGAATTATTATATTCCTCCAGGGTTTCCGTGATGACATACTTGCTGTGTGTTGTCTGTTTCACGCAGTTCTTGGTCTTTCTCAGTATTAGTCTGTAAAAGTCAGCATTTATGCAGAAGTAAACTAAGGGAAGATTAGAAAGGCCAGAATGGTGCTAGGCCCAGCATACAAATCATGCAGCCGAAATGCCTTATGTGTTGTCACCAGTGGCACAGCTGTCTCTTCTGCTCTCCACCCCCACTGACAAAACATCTTTGTTTTCCCCTTGAATATCACGATGCTTCACAAAAAAGTACATGAGCATAGGCTTGAGCCTGGGGTTCGCAGCAGCAGGGCTTCGGTGTTGATTATGAGCTATTCTGATGTTTTCCACTGATTACCATTCTGGTTTCTCTCCTCTGCAACATCTAAAATGATTCCTCGTGTTTCTGTTGTCCTCTCTCTTAATATAAGAGAAAAGGGCATTCCCTAATACTGAAAGGCAGATAAGGAACACTTTCCCCAGGCAAAGCACGATTAGCCTGTGGCCAACTTCTTTCACAATATTCTGCTATGTCAACATCTTTCCTAGATCCCCAAAATGATTATGCATTTGTACTGATAAGAAAAATACCCAGAGGTACCAAAATGCCAAGAGCTTTGGTGGGAAAGAGTCTCCGCACTCTTCCTTCAAGGTACAAAACAGCTTCTCACTCAAGGAGATAAAAAAGAAACTTTCTGTATACTCAAAATATTAAATAACTGCCAACTTTGTATTTCTGTAACACATCTGGTACCTCCTGTTACTGGAGGCAAAATACTGAGCTAGATAGATCAGTGTTTGAATAACAAGGTTATTGTTTATTACTATCATAAAAGATGTCCACAGGTGACTAAGATGGAGATGCACTTGAGAGCAGACCACTCAGCCTTTTCATAAATGCATGCCAGCTCTTATGGCAGTCATGAATAAGACAGACAAGTGTGATACCAGTAAATTTCGTCCCATTTTTTCCCTGTTTTTCTTTTGTTTCCCAGTGTTTCTCCCTAAGTCCCATTAATAATCAAGGTTAAACAATCTCACAGATTGCCTTACTCAAAGCAAGAACTTATTTTAAATTTGACTTACCTATTCCCTCACAAACCTTCTACCAGAAGCAGAAATTTTACAGCTTTAAAAATACATTAATATGAAACTGGAGGCAAGAGTTAATGACAGTCATTTCTACCCTTCTCTAAGTACTGACTGTACATGCAGGGACCCAAAGCAATTCTTGTTTCTAACAGTATGCATCCTTCCTTACAAAATGAGGAATGAGGCAAGTTTTCTTTCTTTTCCAGGAAGACAGGCTTTTAAGGACTTAACGTTGCAAAGAAATCAAAGGTTAAAATAACAGTACTACCATGCTTTCCTTTCCTATTTCACCCCAGGTTGCAAGCACACGAAATATGCAGCTGCGTTGTCATGTGATCATTCAAAAAGAAATATAGAAGACATTGAGGACCTTCAGCCATTACTGTCACACAATATGTGGATCAATGCCAGATTGACTCAATATGTGTGTCCAACTTCAGCATTTCCCCTGCAAAAAGCCCCACATGTTAACTCCTGGCTGCTTCTGAAATCTTGAGCATAAATATTCCTTTTTTTGTAAGTGAGTAAGTTTTTCATTTTGAGTCACTGAAAGTACTAAGGATATTTTTATTCTATTTTATTTACTTACTTATTGACAGGTTGAAGTTGCAGACATCAACAAAAGCTATTCTACTACTGATAACTTAACATATGACAAATGAAGAGACAGGTACTATGCTTGAATGGCTTTTCCTTTTTAAGGCTTTGTGAAAAAATAAATGTTTACCCTGTTTTTAAGATCTGACTGGCAGTTCCAAAGCTGCAGGTTTCCTGATGAAACGGTGAAGTGCACAGAACTGGATAGCAACTCCCCCTACACCATGCATTTAAATAATTTAAGTATTTAAATAAACCATCGTTTAAGTCTGATCCTTTGAGTACATAGAAATTGTAGTCTACCCTGCACAGTGGCCAAACTAAATGTTCATTACTGGATGCAGCTGAAGTAGCAAGGACGGGTAACAAATCACCACCATGGTAAAGAAAACAACCCCTTAAGCTGAAGACACCAGCTTTTCAAGCCTTCTGCATAAGGAGTGCACAGTCTGATGTCTCCAAAATACATTGTCATGCCTATCCTCTAAAACTCTAACTCATTTAAGACAGGCATTGACAAAGAACTGAAGTAGAAATCACTGTGGCAGGAAGGAACTGACACTGTCGGAGAATATAGGGACATTTTAGACACTCTATGAGTGTTAAGTGTCTAAATCCCACCTTTCTGAACCAGCTCTGAATCCTTTGCACCGTGGAGCTCAAGGATACCCAATAAATGAGTCCTGTCTCATGCTGTGCCTTCCCCACAGACTAACTCCAAGGAAGTTAACAGCAGGATTAACTCAAAGTTTAATGAGAATTACATATGAGTCATTTTGTATCTTGCTCTACACAGTTTATACTCACCATCACTAGAATAGTTCCACCCAACTGGAACCTCTCTGGCTTCCTCTGCACACACTGCACAGCTGCACAGAGGTGCTCCATGTGTACACAGGAGACATCTGACACCTCAGAGCCCATCAGACTTACTGTCCAGCTGCAGACTGACTTAACACAATGTGGGCATGGAGTTTCAGACACATCCACCTCCTCATGCAGCTGAGCTGCACTGAAGCTAGTTGCTATTAACTGCTGTACATGAGGCAGCCCAACCAAAGCAAGCAGACTGGCAAAAGCTGTAGTTAGTATTGAGTAAGACAGAGGTATTTTTCATGGCTTCACCAGCTTTGTTCTTCTCAGCCTCAGTTCCTCTCTGTTCCTCAGGCTTGTGAGCAACTGTAGACACAGGTCATGGCTACAATTTGTAGGCTCAGAGAGGAATTTCCCAATAGCTCAAATCCTGGAGCTGACAAGCCTGCTCTATAAATAAGAGAAGTGGCAGTTTTTCATCCTGAGCTTAAATTAGGTTTGAACATTGTCAAAAACCTCCTGTGAACCTGCAATACTGATCAGAAGTACACACATTTACTCTTTGTCTAACCTATCTCAAATTAACCTCTCCCTGCCCATCTAACTTCTTTCTCTTTGGAGGAAATTTTGTGACATTGCGATTCACACCCAGAAAAAAGGTTTAGGTATTTCATCCAAAGATTTGACTCCAGCTCGAATGCTCAGCTTACTATGGAGGCATCTATGCTCCCTTGCTAGGGCTTGAACAACATAGTCCCAGGGTGCTTATGTGCCTGCTGCCAGCATGTGCCCCAAACCTACCATCACACAGATATCTGCCTTTCCCACCCCTCCCAACTGCTGCTCCTATGGAAATGGACCCATTGAAAGCATCAGCCAACTCAGGCTTCATTAAAAAAAAAACCCAAACAAATATGAGGGGGTAACTTCCCCCTCATGCCCATCAGGCAGACTGGTGCTTACTGTCTTATTCACTGCTGATGTAAAAGTGCCAGATCCAAATCCTTCCTCCTCCTACACCTTACAAGAAATCTCAGTATAAATGCAGACTTCCAGCAAGAATATCCTGATTGTTAGATTATATTTTCATTTATTCTGTTGGAATTTCTCCCCTTTGTATAGAATTGGCCTATATCTTTTGGAACAGAATTTTAATGTCTGCTGTCTGCGCTTCTGGCATTTTCTCGTGATACATCTCGGGTACCGTACACCTACAGAACTGTGTCCGCAGAAAATGTGTCCCCCCAAATAAGTATTGACAGTGCATTAAAACTTTTTTGATTGCCCTAATGGAATCTGTCAGAGGCCTTCTGATTTCTCAGTGCAGGGGAAAAAAAAAAAGCTTTTGGCTTCTATTGACAAGTTTCTGCACATATGCAGCTTAATTTTTTTTTTTTATTTTTCTTTTTTTAGGTTGAGGTATACTCTCAAGTGAAGGGGTCAACTTTTGCTACTACAGAGATCAATGGGAGCACCACCATATCTTTTTTTTTTTCCTCTGGCTCTGTGATTTCCAGAGAAAGCAACTTACTAAGTTCAGTCTTAACCTTAAGATGAACTTTCTAAAAACATCAGAAAGGTATCACATTTCTTGTGCATTCTTCCATATTCTATTGAGAGGTTTTGTATTCAAGAAAGATGTTTTAAAATTTTTCTCATTGCCGATTTAACTCCCCTTCTGGTGAACACACCCTCAAATGAAAGCAAGGCTTTTATATGTTCTTAAACTAATAATGGGCATTTTATTTCCTGGCAGTATTAAAAATTGCATCTGTTCCAGCTTATTTACCAGTAAATTTCATTCATATATTCCGTTATGGAGGTTAGGTCACCTCAGCAAACATGAATTTTACCTCTTCACCTTCTACTGTTTGTGGATTTTCTTTCAGAAGTAATATCTCAGCTGCTGACACTATATCCGTATTCAGCTTGAAATTAATAAATATCCCATTTCCTTTCATGCTGACAGTTCTTTAAGCTTTTGCTGCAATGTTGACAATGATTCCTGTGATATATTTTCTGAGGTAATATTGTTGCTGCTATCCTCTGAGCAGCCTGTGCATGAAAACCCTAGCAAAGCAAATCAACACAATTTAGTTCTTGCATGTTTGTTACAAACACTAGTCACTGCCTGGGGTTGAGTGGTTTGATAGATGTGCTAAGTTTTTGTGGTCTCAACCTTCAAATAGAGTCTACCTTCCTGTCCTAGATCTTTTTTATGATTTTGATTCTGTCATACATGTAGCAGCAAAATAGTCTTCAGCCTCCATAAGGTTCGAAGTGTAGTGGGTTACTCACTTTTCTGGGTAACTTGGTTTCAGTTTTTTCACATTTACATTTATTCAGACCTGGAGTTTGGATCAAAATATACTAATCTTAACATTTATTAGTTGATTTATAGGCAAACGTTTACAGAAAAAGAACCCTTCTCATCATCCAACACAAACACATACTCTTGCAGCTCTTAGTAATGGAAGTGTAGTAAATCTCCATCCTTGGAGGTATTTGAAAGTCAGTTGCATAGGTCCACCAGCAGCCTGCTCAAACTTTAAGGGTGGCCCTGTGTTGAGCAGGAGCTTAGACTAAATGGCCTCCAGACACACCTTCCAACTTAATTATTCTGTGAATACATAGCATTAGCATCTTATCCTTATAATACTGATTTTATTATTGTAATTTGCTCTCTCTCAGGAAGTTTTGCTGCAGAATGAGCTGTGAATCTGGTGCTTACAAAATCACCAGACAAAGAGGTATTACCTAACCTTCATAGCAAAAGCAGAGATTGTGTAAGCTTCCCAGCAGTTTTTACAACTGCAGTTTGTAAATATATTTTTTTGTCTTTTTTCCTGTCTAGGGAAGGTCTGCTGTACTAACTATGTGGTATGTCACTGCTCTGAATATACGATACCCTAAGCCCTACATGTTGCTTGCAATCCTTGCTCTTTAGGTGGCGAATCACTCAATAAAATCCAAGTGTGTAAAGAGAGGTACATGTGCTGTTGAGGAATATTTTCTCTGGAGGCCTGTGTGTTTCTCTGCAGCCACCCTTGGGTGCAGGAGTTCCCAGTCTGCATATTCCTGCTGTCCAAAGAGTCCTGCTCAGCCAAACCAGCTAGCACCTTTCCTTTAGCAGCCCTCTCCTCCCACCCCCTTCCCACTGAGGCTTTCTGACTCTGCTCGCCAGTGTTTTGGGATGTTCACGACTTTCCTAGCAGAAGACTTTTCCAAAAGGGAGGAGGTATGAGGACTTCTCTGAGTGACACAGACCAAGGTGCAACTGGTGACAATAGACCCACAAATTGCTCACTTATTGATGGAAAAGACTATGGCAAAGTCTAGTCAGAAAACAATCACCAAATGCAACCACAGCAGCTACTGTCAGATACAATACATCACAGCACCTAACACACTTCACCATTTTCCATTCCTTCTTCAGCATGATTTAATCGTCCTCCACATGGACTTCAGGGTTCTGAGTGTTTCTGCTCTAGATGGATAGATAGGCACTAGGAGCTTGCTACTGTTTGGGGGATAGAGCAGACACTAACTGAACTGACTGGAGCAGTATAAAACGTAGACAGACTTCAGCTATCATTCCTACCCTCCCCTATTGCTTGAACACATAAGGTTAGTAAATATGATTTTCTGGGGTGATGAATTTGATCATATCAATAGATTTCAGCCATTGGAAATGTAATTTGTTTAACTGTCCATCTTTGGAAAGGGTGACGTTAGGCAAGGAAGAATGAATGCAGCAGAGAAAATTAAAGCAGAAGTAAGCACAGAAAGGGAAGCCACGCAGCAGAAAAGGCAACTTCGCTTCATATACATATCAGGGAAAAGACAATAAAAGTGTGACCAAATTATTTCAGGAGAGTATTTATGCAACCAGGAAATCACCCATGTGAAATATAAGACAAAGCCTGAAAAAGCAAAGACATAAAAGTAGAGAAAATTTTGCGTAATGTGGCAATCCTAAGGCTTGGTAAGTAGAAATCCCCTACTGAAAGTGATTTAAAATAAGGAGCTAACTTTGAACTGTGGATGAAGTCAGAAAGGTAAAACCCAAAGTGCTGATACTGCTCAGGATAGACCATTTCCTACAGCCAGCTGGCACAGGCAAAGGGATGTCGTATTATTTAAATAAGGACCAAAATTTAATCCATGAGGCATCAACACTGTATCTTTATGGTTTTAAAGTTTTTGGGTCACAACAAATCATAACATTCATAAATGTTATTACATTTGAAGACCTTTATTCAATCCTTATTCATCTACTGGAGCTCACTGTACAATAAACTACCTAACTGGAGAAAGAAAATCAGATCTATTTTTGTAGGTGACTTAGGTGAGCATATAGATCCTATGATTAGCAAAAAGAAAATAGCCAAAACAATCAGTTCACAAGAAGCTTACGGACTGAAACACTCTGTTCAGACTACCTGGTAAATAAATGGCTAGAAATAACAGATGTAGCTGGAGAAATCAAGGTTGGTTTGAGAAGGACCTGTAAACAAACACAGGGCTAAATCTGCAGTGACCCAACCAACATCACGACCTTGATACATCCTACAATCCTAGCAAAAATGACTGTACAATATTTCTAGGTGACAGGTACCAGATATGACCAAACCATTTTCTTTCCTGTGATCTACAATGGTGAAGTGAAACACAATAATTAGTTACTTCAGGATTTATCACAAGATTGTGATTCCATCTTTGCAAGGCATCAAATGTTACATCAGACATTACAGGACTATGCTGTAAGTCATTTGCAAAACTGGAGCACTTCTTCAGTATCTTAAGCAAGATCTGAAGTTACGCTTTTTGAAACTTTTAAAATGGCATATCAGCTTCCTCTTTATCTTTGCTCTTCCTAGTGCTGCACATAAAAACAAGTTTTAACTTTATTATATTTTAGAAAGGACTGGGCAAGTCAGTATAATTTTTAAGGTGAGTTGATGAGTGCATTCCTTGCATGATATACACCAGCTGACAAACTCTTTCTATGCTGCATTGACTTTTTATCTCTAATTGTTTTGTACGATTTTTTTTTTAACATGAAAACTGTATGCAATTCCCAAATTGCTTAAATGTGTGGTTACTTATTTTGTGGCCAATTAAGGATAAGCAATACTTTGGGCTGCACGATAGTTGATTTACATTGTCTTACTCAAACCACTCACTGAAAATGTAACAGCTAGTTGAACATATGGCTAATTCTACTTTTCTCCCTCTGTGTCAGGTTTCTTTGCATCCTACTTTCACCACATACTTCATGTTTGACTTTGCTTCCTAAGTATAAGGAAAACCTTCTAGTTTGGGGGGCGGGGGGGAGTAGCACAAGAAGAATTGCAGAAATATGTTATGTAAAATCCCAAGGGCTTACTTCAATCACAAGTAATTTCTTCAATCATTATAATCAAGCAACAAGAACTCACATTGTGATAACTCTCCACATTTTTTAATAATTGTCACTCCTGAACTGATGTTAGTCCCCAGATCAGTTTTTAGGAAAGAACCTTGTAACCTCTTACTTCTCCTTGGCAAACAGTGTGAAATATGTTCATTCCTGTTGATGAGCCTTTCAATAAACATAAAACCAATGACATCACACTGTGTGTGTACTCACTGCAGGAAATTCCAGCCTTTCTGAAAACCAAAGGTCCAGCTAGATCCAGCAAAATGTCCAATGTCCTAGCATGATACTTCTTCTCCAGTCCAAAATTCATGAGAGCCTCAGGTTTCTCTTCACTTGCACTTGCTCTTACTAGATTTCTGTCCAAGTGTTGTTCTATGTTTTGCAGCTCTCCAATCTTCAGTACATTATTTGAAGTCCTTTACTATCCTGTCATCCATGGGCTTGCTGACATAGAGAATTTTGTAATTAACAGTCAAGGACAGAATTTAAAAAATACAAAAACTTTAAGGTCTACTATCCTGTGACAAAGATGCAGTTTTGTCCCAAGTAATTACTGACACTGAGTGTGCCACACAGTAGCTAAACTGCAAGCTGTTTTGTTTGTGTTAATTGCTCTGTTGGCATTATTTATCTATCCTGCATTAATTTAAGCAAGAACAGTTTTTGTTCTTTGGATTTCAATGAAGACTGTATTAAATATAGCTACTTTCATTTCCTTTGTCACTTTTCCTTGATGTTGCGAAAAGACCAATTTGAAAAGAAAAAAGAACACAGTAAATTTTGGCTCAGTGGGAGATGCACTCACAGTTGGATCCCTTCTTTTTATATTTCTCATAAATGCACAAGTATGTTGCCTCCTGCATTTTCCTAATAACAGAAATTTAAAGTCCTAGACAACAATCAACACTACAGGGGCAAAAGTAGTGCAGTTTTATTACCACAGAAATAAAATCAAAAGCTGGATCTGAAGCTGTACATTTTTCAACTTTTTTCTTAATTTCAGTTTTTACCACTTTTGCTTATCATTCATCAAAAAAACCCCAGAGTTCTCAAATTATTACTGAGTATATCAGATCATTTTTTTAATTAAGCATCAATAATAAATAGTGAGAGCAGTGTTTTTCTTAGTGAACCTGGTATCCATATGACTAGCATGTTGACAGATGACACTGAATGCCAGGTAGGTTAAATAATTTCCTCAACCCCCGACACGGAATAAGTGGCAAAAAAGGGCATGGGTGACATTACCAGGCTGTTCTGCAGAACAGGAGTCTATTTGGAGAAAGATTATGAGGACTAGAGAAATCTGCACAGACACAATGCAAACACACTTCACAACTCCCACCAGCTGCAGTAAATTTTCTAACATATTATGAGATGACATTGTTGCGTTTCCAGTTAATGCCTTGACCTCCAGTGGGGCAAAGTTAAGATAAAACATAAAATCCACATCCAAATTAACAAGCCCCCAGTCTGTTCAGCCATTTCTAGTGGAAGGAGGGGAAGAGACAGCACTAAGATTATGATTTTGGAGCAGGTTTGTTTAAAGGATCAGGACAGGGTGGTGTCCAAAAGGGCTGAAGTAGCTGCCTTAGGGATTTAGTGAGGAAACTAGTGAAGAAAAAGATCATGTGCCCCTTTTGTTTCTCTTTTTTAATGAAAATAAGTAATGTGAGATGAAAATTTGAAGAGTTTTATGTTTGCCATATTAAATACCATAGTAGTAAATATGGGTGAGGATACAGGATTTTTTTAAGGAATTAAGAAGGTGGTAGATGCACTCAAAGCAACATTCTCCATGCAAACTCCTCTTGATTTAAAACATTGCTACAAGAATCACTAATGCACAGTGGAGATAACAGATATCCCTCAACTAAAGAAAATTACAGGGAGATCATCACAGAAATACAGCCTCAGCACAGAGAGATACCATTATTTTCAGACTCTAGCAACCTCTGCTCAAAAGAAATATAGCCAGAATCAGACCTGATTTATACTAGTGAAAATCCATGTTGAAGCGATTAATTTATTTTAACTAATTATTCTGAATGGGGTTAGAATCCATCCCAGAGCCTATAATTTTTCCTCATGCCTGAAAAAATGTAGTGTAATGGAACGAGATATCACAAGACTGGGACCTTACAATTCTCTGAGAGACTAGATATTGAAGAAATGTCTGCAAAAAAAGAAATTCCCAACTCTAGTCTCAACTGTGATCAGCAGCTGGACAGCCATCATCAGCTCTGCACTATCTCTGGTGTATGAAGCCTCACCACTGGAAGCTGTACAAATCCATGCATTCAGAAGGCAGTAGTAGTTGCAAACCCTTCTTATTAAGTAGAGAATCATAGAATATAGAATCATCTTATTAAGTATGAAAGCTATCAAAACGTTTGAGTCTTCTTGAAACACCAAGAGGTTTTAAATATAAACCAGGGAAAAATTTGCACAGCAATGCTCTTTAGGTATCAGTTTGTGGTTATTCTAGAAAGATAAAACAACATTCACATTCTCAGATATGTAAAAGGAATCCAATTTTATTCCCTTATAAATGAGGGGGAAGGAAACAACAGAGTTACATTCTTCCTCCACACATTTTTCTGCCCTCCCTAATATTAGTGATGAATCTGCTCAGAGTACCACGCAGACCAATATATTACTATTGACAACATGTTAAGGTTTGACTTCCTGAACAAGAAAATCACTACTTCAATCTACGTTATTCATAGTGAGAAACACTGTATTGTTATTGCTTTGGCTGCTTTTGTAATTTTTTACATTCCCAGCAGAAGCAGAACAGGATGTATTAGTTAGGCGGTATGAATGATTCACCATTTCTTAGGTGTTATTACAAAATCTGAATATTGACATCCTTTACTGGAGAGTTTTGTTATTATTCTTCATGGTTTTAGAGCTTCGGAGATTTTGTTGTAATAAAAATAAAGGAAACACATCAGTACTTTTTGAAATTCACATTGCTGTATATGCAATTTTTTTAAATAACTGTTAATAATATAACAGAGACATGCAACAGATTCTGACAATCTGCCTTACAATCATGTCTTTTGCTTTGTCCAGGCTCAGGGACCTAAAGTGCTTTCAAAATGCAACAAACTCTTTATTCACACCCACACGCACCTTCATACAGAGCACTATAGAAATCTCTACAGCCATTGCAGCTCGGCAGAGCAGCTTTTCACAACTCACAGCAGCACTGCGCGGTAGTTAGAAGCACCAAACATTGAAGAATATATCCAGTGAAGCTGCAGGGGGATTTAAGGACACAGAATATAAAGTAAGATATTATAAGCTAAACTGGGAGCAATGCCTGCAGTTAAGGTCTTTTATCAGGCTCTGGATACAGTTGCTTATAATTTTAATTTAGCCATTGAGTTGGAGGTTTCTGTCCCAGACACCTGTCTTCAGTTAAACTTTCAGATCAACTTTCTTCCACTGTTCCCAGAACAAGGGGCATTGCCGGTGGGGTGAGTGTAATTGGCTTCAGGTGGTCTGAGAAGTTACCACTCCAGCAGGTTTCAGTTACCACTGCAGGCAGCCAAAGAGCTCTCACACCATCAGCTACTGCTGGGAAGGCTCACACAGGCATGATAAGGCAATAAAACCTTCAGCTTCACAGATCTGACCATGAGAGTATTTCCACCAGTGTCATGAGCACAAGGAAAAAATATAATGCTTGGGCTATATATTATTCTCAGCTGTTTTGTTGTTTATGCCCCTAAGCTCTGAATGAAGGGTTTGAAAATTAGCATGAGGAGGGCCACCGAGGTGTTAGAAATGACAACTTTCCTGTGAGAACTCAAAGCTTAACCAAAACTGCAAGACTTCAGGGTAAATCTTATTTGCCGTAAAATTATGAAGGCCCTGGGTAAAGAGTGGAGACAATCTCAGGAGGGATCCGTCTGGGGAAGGAAGCACCGAGGACTCAGAGCACTGAGTTACAGGCTGCTCTCTGTGGCCTCTGAGACCCTTTCCATGCACTTCAGAGAAGAGGAAACCAAGACCACAGGGAATGAAAAAATATGTATGGGAATAGGGAAGAACAGGAAAAGTGGCTGGGGGGATAAAAAAAGGCAATTTATTAGCAGAGTGGAAGAGATGGCTGGTTTTTGAGGTAGAGCAAACAAAATAGAGAAGGTCTGGAGCTAGGGGACTGGAGGCCAGGTGGGATGGCAGGGGATGCGTTGGAGGCAAGGTGGTGATGGGGGCCAGGGCAGGAGTCTGCAGAGTGATGGTAGGAGGGGGCAGAGCAGGACACGCAGCACAGGACACTCCTCTGAAAGCCTGAACCAGGGAGAGTTCTGATTTTCTTCATTCCTTTTCTGTACTGTTTTTTCCCAGCCAGGCTAGAAAAACAGGAGGTCTGTCATACCACACCATATGGGCCTATCCTGAGGGCCAGTCATCTGAAATCTGTCACACAAGTGTGAGTTGAATGAGTGACCGGGAGCTGCGTCGCACAGTTCTGCCTTGTGAGGGTCTGCTATCACTGAGGCAGTCAGAATATTAATGGATTTTACAATGGCTAGAGGACAAATGAGGATGCATTTATGTTGGCAGACCTTAGAAATAAGTCCCTACAGTATTGCACATCTGAATTTCTGTGTCTTTGTGTTGGTGGGGGTTTTTTTTGTTTTAGTTCATTTAGTTGGTTAGGCATTAAAAACCTAATACTACTGGAAAGAAAGCAGGAAAGAAATATTCAGTAGTTATCTGTACATGGAGTGAACAACGGCTCCTGTGGGAGAAAGGAGCATGTAGTTCAAGGCAGTAACATGCTGCATAAATCCAAACCAGCTGAATTTATTTTGCAAAGAATACCTTCAATCTAGCATTTCCCAACTTTTCCAAGTTTGACTTGTGCTTTAGTGTTTCCTTACTGGATAATGGAACAAAGGAATTACACAAACTGTGCTGCACAGGCCACTGGGGTCATCTTATCACCTCTCTTACCAGAGTAGCCTGGGATATTTAACTACTGCAGGGTGAAGTTACAAGCTCATTTTCAGAGTCAGTGCACCACAGTTTTAAGCATCTCTGGGAAATTCTTCCCTTCTTCTGCAAAGTCATCATAGGGTGCAAGGAGCAGTCACTCCTGAGACACAGGACCTGAGTGGTCTGCAAAACCAGGCATCTCATCTCCAGCATGGCAGGTCTGGTTTAAAAAGTGGCAATCTAAATGCTGGAGCAGACATAGAGTGGCTGCTGCAAAACATGACAGGGCCCAAAGAGGCTGTCTAGTGTCACAGGAGAGCTCAGAGCAGAAAGCTATTTTTGGAACTCTCCCTTCTTGTGCAGCAAATAAGTACTTTTCATTTCTTCAACTGCTTTCATAAGCAATTTCTCACCAGCACAAGGTTTGATCTGTCAAATAATATACTATGTCTACCTACCTAAGTCCCATTTTTGTTGTTTTTCAGACCAAAGAACTGCAGGGGATCTCCTGAGCTAGTGTAATTCCTTATTTCGTTATGGAACTCATTTCACTGTTGGTTGAAAAGTGAAGACTACTTGGGATTTGGCATTTGGGGCATTCTTTGACATCTACGAACTGAAGAGCTCAGAGAAGGCGTAAACCAGAATATAACTCAACAAAAAAAAAAAAACACAACCAAACCAAAACCACAAAATCAGGGTTTTTTTTCTCTTGAAAATTATCATTTGGACTTCCTCCATGCCCACAAGCAAAATTTAGGAACGCAGTCAAACACACGTGCGCAGCTCCCATTTAAGTTGCTAAGAGCTTCATATGCTTAGTGAAGGGTAAATAATTTTCTGTGAGCCTCCGAATGTTTTATTTGCAGATGTGCTAGAATTTATATGACCAGTGTGTGCAGACATTATTGCATTTTATTTCCTTTCAAATGCAAGCAGATTTAGAGAATGAAAATGGTGACAGAAGTTCAGCAACAGCAGCCTTATTTTGCATTCCTGCAATGCAATCATGACTGCTACAAAAACTGAATCATGAACTGATGCTTTCATAAATTGTGAGCTATGCCCTCTTAGTATTTGAAAAATGAATGAATAAGTTAGTAATATTTGAAAATGTGGCTACTGTACATGTCCATTAATTTGCTTTTGGCTTTTTAAATCCATATTCCAGTATTAGCATCACGATTACTCTAGGCATGCTAGGAATCAATATCATCCAATATGGATCCTGGGTGTTGGTCTTTGGAGCATGTTCTTACCATGACAAAGTTTTAATGATTGCTTAATATATAAAAAAAAAATCTTGAACATTTTATAGTATCATCATGCCACCTAGAGGTGGGATATCACTGAGGCTCCCACTTATCTTCATGCCAGAGAAAAGCAACATAGTTAGAGGTATAGTGGGATGGAGGCCTTTAAAGATAGCCTTTCACTAGAGTGGAGATAGTGCCATATGGCATAAGCCCCATGCTGGGGAGTGTATCTGGTGATTCAGGTCCCATATGGGGGTAGCTGTGGGAAGTAACCCTCCTAGAAGGTGGACCTTTGGGGGTTCTGCTTCTGCTTAACTTCTGATCCCAACTCAATAATATTGACTTCTTTCTCACTCATCATATCCCCTATGAAGCCACTCAGCTGATCAGATATCAGGCTGCCCAGCTATATCTGGTTGGAAATGAGGAACACCCAGCAGCCAGCCCTGAGCTGCACGTACATCGCATATAGGGTCAAGGAGAAGAAAGGAAGTCTGTTCTGGGAGCCTCAGTGCAAAGACACATGACAAAAGAATGACAAATATGCTTGCAATTATGGAGAAACTCCCTAATTTCTGTGAACTAACTCACACCTCTTCAGTTACAGACCCCATTACAGAGAGAGGCCAGGAGGGATAGAAAGCTCAGCAGCACGAAATACGCAGTTTTCAAGGAGCTGTCCATCTGGGACGTGGAGCATGGATCTTCTACATCCAAATAGTCCACCTCACCAGCTGCAGAAGTGCTCCAGGCCCATTCCCTATAGTTTTGTGACTGGTATCAAGAGATGCATGAACTCTGGCTGAGTTCACTTGCAGGGCTCATATCCCCCTGTACTTACCTTTGATCTTCCCTGAACAGACCTTCATCCTAGTCAGTGCCTAAGCTGATGGCAGACATGCTAACAGGGTCTTTCTCCATTACCTAGCTTCTTCCTCTCATTAAACACATGGAAACTTAATATCTGTGGCTGCTTTATAGATTTGGTTACAATTAGACTAGGGGTTCCAGCACTATCAGTAAAGGACAGGAAATGCCATTGCATAAGACTCATTAGTAAATAAGTTAGGCATTAAAAAAACCTATCACTCATTCACAAAAGAAAAATAAGCACAGGACAATCTGTTGCTTTTCCACCCAGCTCCACTAGAAACTGTGGTGCATCTGGCACTCCTTATTTACCCGCCTATGAAGTCCTACAGAAGAACAAACACTGTAAGGATCAATGCTGCTCGAAGTAGTAAGATGAGTCAGGTCCATTTCAAAAAGGAAAAATTAAAAGAAACAGCCAGCCTTGCATTCACCACATGCTCCCCATCTGCCTTGGCTCCTTGATTTCCCAGTACTTTTACTACTTCCCTGAAGTAACAGGTCCCTGAATGGGAATGAAGTATTTCTCACAGAATTAAAGGACCACAGGATGATTCAGGCTGGAAAGGGCCCCAGGAGGTCTCTGGTCCAACCTCCTGCTCAAGCAAGGATAAGGGTGAGATCAGAACAGCTTTCTCGGGACATATTCTAGTCCAGTCTTAAAAACCTGCAAGGACAGAGACAGCACAACCTCTGTGGTCGAACTGTTCCACAGCTTGACTGTCCCCATGGGGAACAAGTTTCTCCTTGTATCCAGTCTGGATCAACATTGTTCAAATTATGCTCTTTGTCTCTTGCCCTCCCACCATGCACCTCTGTGACAGGGCTGGCTCTGTGTTTTTAAAACTTCCTTGTCAGTAGTGGGGGGGCCTTGGTCCCTCCTGACATCATCTTGTCTCCAGGCTGAACAAGTGTCTTTCCCCACAGGACAAGTGCTCCAGCCCTCACCACTCTGGGGGCCCTCTGCTGAACGTGTTCCTATTCCTTGATGTCTTTCTTCTGTTGAGGCCCCAAAACTGGCTGTAGTAATCCAGATGTGGTCTAATGAGTTTAGTTCATTAGCAGACCTCAGCATTTGTTATAAATTTATTACATTTGTTAGCATTTTTTACAGCATCTGCTTTTATTATCTCATGATTTCTGTTTAACTGAATAGCAGAAGATATATGTGCTTCGTACATGTGTGCAAACTCTCTTCTCCTTAATAAGGACAGCAAAAATAAGGAAGAAAGGAAAGGACCACTGACAAAGAGGCTGCTGTTGGAAACTGGCAAGAGAGCCATGATTATGTTTAGTTATGATTCTCAACTTCTTTTACCTTCAGGTGATTCTTATCCTGTTTTTAATGATACAAGAACAGTAAATTAAATAAGGGTATTGCATAGCAAAACTACTGAGAAAACCAGGAATATCTTTTCCCCACAGCAAAAATCTATTGCTTGATTTACTTCATGCCTCCTATTAGGTTTAAAACCTATGGCTGAATTTGCTTTACTGTCTACTGTTATATTCCTACATCCAAAAGTACCGAACAAGCAAACGTCAGCATTGAAATATAATGTGGGGAAAAAAGTCTCAGCTCAGCACCCTTGCAAAATAGCATCAAAAGCATTCTGGAAACAACCCTCATCACTAGAAATATATGTCAAAAGTAGTAATTAGTACTGTAATTACCCTACAGGCTTGGCATTAGCCTTACATAAGCATTTAAGCCCCAAGAAAACAGGTCAGCATGACTTCAGTTGACACTTACAAATACATGAGATTGGAAGAGCCAATCAAAACTCAGAAAAATATACCATGCTAACTACATCTGCTTTCACTTGGACAGCGCTACATGGGATGCTGATATTTTCACCAAGCTCCCAACACCATCTGTGTACATTACCCAACAATTCCTCCAATGTCAAATTCATAAGTTGTTTTGGAAGCAGGAGTTACTCCATTGCCAGCCATGTGTCTTAACAAAAACAGTTGTTTCCACTGTGCTTTGTGCTGCATTCAATATTCTTGGAGCACTAAGCACTCACTCTCACTACAGTGGGAACCGGGGTGGTTGCATGGCCACCATGGGCCCCACCAAGGAGGATGTCTGTCCATGCCATGGTAGACATCATGACAGACATGCTGTGGCAGCTGAAAACTGAATGACTGAAGCTACTATCTGCAGCTGTGGCTCAACCTCTTTGAGATACATTGGTCTGTCCCAGCAGACAAGTGTGTTAATGGAAATAAATGACTGTAGCATCATAGTTTGCAACCTAGCGTAGTAGGGGTAGATGGACTCTGATTTGGGTTTACCTGGAACATGGAGATCAGTCATTCCTGTGGTGGTGGAGGACATCTGTCAGCAGGGCAGAGCAACCATGGCCTCAGCCGCCCTTCCTCACACCGTATTCACCACAGTCTCAGGAGGTGGGGTAGACTTTGCCTTAACATCTATATCCCCATTTGGTTTTCCTCTAAGGGCATATGTGCTCATGTCTCTGAGCCAGCACCCAGTTAGTTTTGACTAGCAAGGAGAATTTAAAAACTCCTTTTGCCTTTTTCTTTCTCTTTAGGAAAAGAATCAGATAAAAACAGCACCAAATCTGATGCCAGAACAGGTCTGCCTTCTTCCAGTCTCTGAAATTTCCAGCCTTTTAGAATTGCAAAACCAGATGCTTTAGAAGAATAATAGCAATAATAATTTTATCTCTATTCATATAACTAAATATACTATTCTTATTCATAAATGTTTCTAAAAACCTCAGAAATCTGCTGTAAAATATTGTAGGTTGAGTCTTCTGCTTTAAAAAGAAAATCTCAGGCTTTAATCTGTATATATTTATTTCAGAATGATTAGTTTACTCCCTTTCAAGATTATCAGATGCTCGGCTCCCAATATGGAGGCAAAATTTTCCAAAAACTAGGCATAAGACTGCTGAGTTTGTTTTGTTTCCCGAAAATCAGCTGCTTCTTTTGAGGAACACTGAGAAGTCACAAGTGCGGAGACCTCATAATTGTCAGTAAAATTTAAGAGGGTTCAGTTATATTTATTCTGATATATATGTGTCTATATATATTTTTAAGAAAATGTGAGAGAGAGATTATTCATATGCATATGAATCATGATATACTTATTAGGTAAATGATAGATTTATTAGAATGTGAATACATAATTCTCAAGACAATTCATGGTCCTTTTGGTTCATAACAATGGAAGCTCATTTAATTTCAGTTTTTACAGGATAGGCAGTTACAGTGTTCGGTTTCCTATTTCATGAGCTAATGCTAAGCTTCCCAGCAAGTGCCTGCCTTGTGAGTTAATCTTGCACTCATTATCTACACCAGCAAAAATACACCCTTGTGACTGAAAGAAATGGCACCTTAAAAGAAAATAGAAAAGAAAAGCAGCTGCCCACTGTGATGAGAGAAAACAACTTGAGCATGATATTCCTTGAGGACCTATTTGAATTGATACATAATGACAACCACCATCATAATGACAACCACCATCAAAACAAAGATAATGTCACAGAGCTCGATAAAACAGGAAGAGTGAGAGGGTGTAGTAATATTTGCAGTAATAAAACTGTGTTTCTGACAAAAGCCTAAATAAAGAATGTACTAATACAATCAAGTAAAGAATTAATGGGACTGGATTTCCTTATAAGCAATCCCCCGCTTTTTTGCTGTAACGATGAGCAATCAGTTGAAGGAAAAAACAAATTACAGTTACCCTTACGTGGTGCAGCAAAGGATTTATAAAAAATAATTTGCATTCACAGAGCAAGGAAGCTAGTGAGAAACCCAGAGTGTTTCCACATGCACCACCAAACTTTCTTTCCAGCTAACATGCTAATCTTTTATTCTTTGTGATACATCTCCCCGTGCATGTCATTCACATTAACCATCACTCAAAGAGACTTGTAAGTGCAGATGTCCGATGGAAACACAACCCAGAGAATCCCAGATCTGGGACCCCTCTCCCTGCTGCTTGTGCAGACCTGACCTGTTGTCCTGCACAGGAGGGCACTGTTGTACAGTACTGATCAAAGGCAGGCTCTTCTGTTTCTCACAAAGCCAAAAAAAAAAAAAAAAGGCAATAACAGGGCCCTCAGTACCTATGTACTTTTGCTGAAGTGACTATAGTGAATCTTTACCCTGCACCACCTGCACCCCATGATACTGCTGCTGGGTGTGAAAATGTCCCCAGAACAAGGGCAGGACAGCGGCAGCATCAAGCAGTGCTCAGTCACCCTCCGGCTGCCCTCACCTCACCTCAGCTTACCAAGCTAACAAAGTTCACCTGCACTTATAAAGGTGAACTGAGACCTACGTGCTCATCAAAACGTCATGTGTTGGACGTGAGCATTTTCTTTGACTCATTCCTGATTTTCTGCATACTGCTCTCCTTGTCCTCAGCCTTTATCGTGAGCTCCATCCTCCAGCTCTGCTGGCAGAAAGAGAGTCGATAGCTTCTGTAAAGTTAACTGCCGGGAGCTCTCTCACCACCTCTCAGAAAGGAATCAATATAAATACAGTGTTTGGCTTCTCTGTTTATTGCTGATATGGTAGAATATTAAAGTCCAACTTTTATTCATTGAGAGCGCTATTCTAAACTTACTTTTGTATTGTCTGTTGCTATGCATACAAGAAATATAAATTATCAGTATGAGTAGAGTAGCCCCCGAAAACATGTTGCACTTAACTGAACTATTGCATTTTTCTGGAAACGCACCTTTTACTCCTCTAACTCCTGTCTTATCTACATTGTAATCCTTTAATCTTTGCCAGCACAATGTTTTCTATAAGATTTATATCCGTAAAAATAACAAAACCTCTTTGCAGACAGTGACACAGCTGAAACAGTAATACCAGAGAATGTGAAGTAATGTAAGAGCTCAAGAAACGTTGCCATATTTTCATGCTAGCAGCAGCTAAACTCATTAATTGTTACCCCTATAATGTGTCAGGTCTATCACTTTCAGCAACCCTAACTCATGACTGAGACCCAGAAAGAAAGAGCCGCTTTGTGTGTTATCTGTATTAAATGTGAGGTCTGAGTATTTGCATCCAAAGTCAAAAGACAGAACTTTCTAGAAAGATCCCCCCCTTATCTCTATATTTGGCTGTTTGCCAAAGACCTTTTCACATTGCCTATCCTGCCTTGCAAAGCTGCCCATACTGGTCCCCCTGGGAAGTACAGGGTGCTGCCTCTTGTAAAACAAGCTCTTCTACAAGCAGCACACAAAGGGCACTGAGCTTCAGATGTGTCCTGTATTCCTTGAAGTCACCAGCTAGCCACCTAACTATAACTGCTCTCTTCTGGCTTTCCCTTTCACACCAGTCCATACTGGTGTGACTTCTTCCCCTTTTGGTCTTTGAGCATCAGTCTGAGCTCTGACCAACAGTACAGTAACATCTGAGGTTTGTATTTTCTCCACAATGGTTTAGGGCCTTTCCCTTAAAAGTCCTGTGTCTATACTGTAGCGATTTTCACCTTTTTTTTCCTTTTTTTTTTTTTCCCAGCAAAGATGGAAGTGCAGGAAGAAGAGGAAGCCCTTCCTATCTGTGAGCTTAAGTCCAGAGTTTGAATATTTTAAGAATTTAGCATATTTAAATTACCATTTTGCACCCTAGTCTTTGCAGATATTCCTCCCAGCCTTACAGCCAAAGCACAAGAGGGCAAGCATTTCAAAATGAATGTATCGATTTGTTTTCTCCACAGGAACCTGGAGGACTAGAGATGGACTACCAACAGTCAGATCAAGGGATGGCCATCAGTAATGATTGTGCACTATTTCCTGCTAGAAAAACCACAGCCACTTTTAAACTACCAGAGGTCCCAGAGTGATGGCTGCATGTTATACTGACAGAAATGTGTCTCAGCCACGCAGAAGGTCCTTCAAGGTATATGACTCAATGTTGTTTCTGGCGTATATGCAATTAGTGGAGAGTGAACAGGTAGCAGGGCTGGACTATAAAGGGCCTGGGAGCTGTATCACGATGTAAGGACTTTATAAACATGGTGTCTGATACACGTGCCCTGGGCAGGTTTGGATTTACCAGGTAAGTGTGGTCAGAAGAATCATAGAATCGTCTGTGTTGGAAGTGACCTTAAAGATCATCTAGTTCCAGCCCCACTGCCATGGGCAGGGACACCTTCCACTAGACCGGGTTGCTCAAAGCCCCATCTAATCTGGCCTTGAACACTTCCAGGGAGGGGGCATCCACAGCTTCTCTAGGCAACCTGTTCCAGCGCCTCACCACCCTCAGAGTGAAAAATTTCTTCCTTATATCTAATCTAACACTACCTTCTTTCAGTTTAAAGCTATTACTCCTTGTTTTCTATCACTACATGCCCTTGTAAAAAGTGCCCCTCTAGCTTTCCTGTAGGTCTCCTTCAGGTACTGGAAGGCTGCTAGAAGGTCTCTTCTCCAGGCTGAACAACCCCAACTCTCTTAGCCTGTCTTCATAGGAGAGGTGCTGCAGCCTTCTTACCATCTTCATGGCCCTCCTCTGGACTCACTCCAACAGGTCCATGTCCTTCTTACGTTGGGGGCCCCAGAGTTGAACACAGTACTCTAGCTGGGGTCTGACAAGAGCAGAGTAGAGGGGGAATCGTCTCCCTTGACCTGCTGGTCACACTTCCCACCTTCCATCAAACCTGTACTGCCTGCTTTGCACACACCTTTGTACACCAACCTGAGGTTGTCCATACCCCAAACTCTCCTCCAGGCTGGGCCACACCGGCTCCTGTGGCAGTCACATCCTCAAGGTCAACTGCTCAGAGCCTGCTGTGAAATAAAATCTGGCCTGGACTCCTGCCAAACATCCTGGGGTTTGGTACTCGTTGTAGGAATGTGTCCTCGCCACCGGGACACATCCCATCCTACATGGCAATAATGACCAGTTCTCCTCTTGAAGCTGAAAAAAAAAAAAAGCAGATGCTCTGTCAGTGGCTCACTGCCCTGTGTGTGGAGATGTCATGGTGATTTGCCTACAGAGGGAAGCCAGGCAAAACTGACATTTTACTGACCACATCCATGGCATCACAGCCACGCGGGTCCTGGCTGGGCTGGGCAGGCATCAGCTCAGGGCCCCACAGCACCACAGGAACCTCTCTATCTTCAGCAGCTTTGTGCAGGTCCAGCTTGGGGGTCCTGATTTTTTAAGGGCTAATTTCCCAACTTTTATCCAGTACAAACTTTATGCAAAGAACTACTGTGCAGTAAGAAAAGAGGCAGTTCTTAACATGGAAAGATGAAATATCTACTTTTTTGTGTGCTAGACTGCTGAATGAGAGATATCAAACAAGTAGGTGAATTGGCTGGTTTTTCCTTTGATATCACATAAATAAAATTAACAAGTAGATTCTTTGTTCATTCCAAACACATCTTTTATTTCAGATTTACTGCAGGTTCATTACAGAGACAAATTTTGTTATGATATTCTCCAGCACAAGGCTGAATAATTGAATTGTCAGGCAAGTAACTAGTCGAGATTTTTAAAAAATATTTGTAACTGTCGAGCACAGAAGCATTGTAGTGTTTTCAGTACACATTTGTTCCCTCTTTAAGGCTTTCAGATCATTCAAATGGAGTCAGCCATTATTATTTTAAAGGATGTTTCTAATATGTTGTTATATTATCTCTACAGAAATTGAACATTCATCAGTCCAGGCAAGCTTGTCATGGCTAGCAATAGCTTTTGGAACCACAGATATTTATGTATTATGTATTGTTATCAATCATAGCAGAGGTATCAGCATTTTTCTTCTCAAAAGAAAACAGGTACACACATGTCCTTTATTATTGTCTTCTCTTTTGATGCTTCTTCTCACATACAGGAACTGCTACTTTTGTATCTTAACAACTGGTAGCATGAAGTATTAGAAATCACTCTGGTCTGTCTAGGCCAGAAATTACAGCCAAATTTCCCAGACATCAGAAAATAAGGTATTGTAGCAGCTTCCTTAAAGGGAGAACTGCAAACAGAAATCCAAAGCCAGGTGGAGATGGAGATTGAAAAGTTTACAAAGGGACTTGGTAAAGTACTGCTGATTGCAACAGCACACAGTGGGACACAGAGATGCAGAAGACCTTCTCCAATTATATAATTATTATATGTATTGCTAAATATCCTGTTGCAATAGCACCTCGGTGCTACCTTTATCCTCGAGGTTGTGCCTCCCCTGCACAGTGCTCCTCCGTGGAGAAAGGCTGATGGTGTGGATGTGCCGCTCTGCACGCAAACCTCGGGTGAAATCAAAGGCACCGCATGCCTCCAGAGCAGCCCCAGTGCTGCCGTGCCTGTGTGCACACCCAGCCACCACCCCACATCCCTGTGCCCGGTCATGGTGCTGGCAGAGGGGTCTGCCTGCCCCTCGCTCCCTGGGCAGCCCCGCTGGCGGCAAACTGCTCTTTGGAGCAGCTGGGTGTTCTCTGCAAATAGCCTGAATTAGTAACATCAGTGCTGATAATCAATAATGACAGCTCAAGTAATATCCAGCTATAACAGTGCCATAAATGGAAATCAAACACTTTCATATTAGGTCAATTAAGCTGTAGGTAATAAGAGTCTCTCAAGCCATCAGAGTGGCATTTTAAATAGATTACTGAAACTTGAAATAGTCTTTATTTGATGTGCGCTTTATCTTCCGACACGGGGTTTTTTCAAATTTTTGCACTCCTTGCAAAAGCACTGCCAAATCTGCTTACTATCAACATGAGCAGCACTACCAAAGTCCGTAGTAAACAGAAGGCTTAATAGCAGCGTCAAGTACAGCAGGCTGCAGGACTGGGAAAACAGGAGAATGAACAGCAGCCTTCAAGCAAAGAGCTTCAGGAGGGATAATGGAATAACATAAACTTGCAGCCCAGAAAGCCAACCATTTCCTGGGCTGCATCAAAAGAAGCGTGGCCAGCAGGTCGAGGGAGGTGATTCTGCCCCTCTGCTCTGCTCTGGTGAGACCCCACCTGGAGTGCTGCGTCCAGCTCTGGAGCCCTCAGCACAGGAAGGACATGGAACTGTTGGAGTGGGTCCAGAGGAGGGCCACAAAAATAATCCGAGGGCTGGAGCACCTCTCCTACGAGGACAGGCTGAGAGAGTTGGGGTTGTTGAGCCTGGAGAAGAGAAGGCTGTGGGGAGACCTTATTGCAGCCTTTTAGTACTTAAAGAGGGACTATAGGAAGGGTGGGCGCAATCTTTTTAGCAAGGCCTGTTGTGACAGGACAAGGAGTAATGGTTTTAAACTAAAGGAGAGTAGATTTAGACTGGATATGAGGAAAAAATTTTTTACAATGAGGGTGGTGAAACACTGGAACAGGTTGCCCAGAGAGGTGGTGAAGGCCCCATCCCTAGAAACATTCAAGGTCAGGTTGGTTGGGCATCTGAGCCATTAAAGATGTCTCTGCTCACTGCAGGGGGGTTGGACTAGGTGACCTCTAAAAGTCCCTTCCAACCCAAACAAATCTAGGATTGTATGATTCTAAGCAAATAGGAAATCATCTACATTTTAAAACCAAGTGAACAATTGGCCAACCTCCTAAAATGAACATCTAGTCTTTTTTTCTAATCAATTAGTCATGAGGCTTTCTATTGAATTTTTTTATGCCAAATCTTTGGGTTACACCTAAACATACGATAAAATCTTCTCTATATTGATAATATTTTTTTCCCCAAAAGAGCAGGTTTTATTGCTCTTGAGTAGACAAGAGATGTGGTTTCACCCCTAGTCAGTGAAACTAGAATATCAGCATAATCCTTCTTAATGCTTTCTTTGCTACTTTAGCTGTGTAATCGTTTCCAAAACTATCTATGTGACTAGGGATCCAAGTGAGCTCAATAACAGCTCCAATCAATTTCAATTGTTCACACAGCTGTATGAGTTAAGGATATATCCTTACTCCTTATTTGGATTGCTAACAGAGTCCCAGTAAAATCCTATAGGATTTTATCTGTTTGTGTGAAACTGCCTCCCGAGTACTATTAACCTGCCAGTGTAAAGACGGAATAATACAATTACCTAGAGCTAGAGTTTGCAGCCCTACTTACACCTGTAAGCACATAAAAAATCAGGAAGCATTGAGTAACTCACAGGGAAAAAAAAATCCAGCCAGTGTGATGGGGCGGGATACATAAATTAGTGTTTTCAAATTTACACAGCTGAAGTCAATGGGAACTTTCATAGGAGCATAACTAAGCCTCTAGGCAATTTGCAACCTTGGCCAAAATTAAAAGATGAGTACTCCACCAGCACAATATTAATGTTAATATATTACTAAAATTAAAGACAATCCTTACACAGTGATTTTTAGAATATTACAAGGCACAGACGAAGGGGAGAAGCAATTTTCACTGACAGGTTACTGATTCATATAATTTTAACTATACCAACATATACCAAAGTTTTAAGTACTAGTGACACTATCGCTAAGTCATCAGAGTTAACAGGTACAATTAAAACACTGGGAGCCAAAAAGTTTAGCTTTCTATTTGTCATGGAAAATGCAAATTATTTTTTCACTTAGAGTGTTTCTTGATCCTAAAATGTATATTTTGTTGGATTGCACATCCTTACCTCTCACAGGGCCCCTTTTGAAGAAAATGAGGTCTTCCCACCTGCCATGCTAGTAAGTACCATTAGGCTCCCAGAGCAATATAAGGCCAGACAGAAAGTATTTTGCTAAGTCATACCAAAATACCATTGCTTAAACACCTTCTGTAATAAATTGCATAGATGATGCAAAGGAAAGATGGCTATTATCAACACTTTGCTTCAACTATGAAAGAGATATAAAAAACATTTATTGATATCAGGTTTAACTGTTTGGCTTGAGTGAGGTCAAGTGTTTGTCACACCCTGAAAACACTGGCACAAGGCTTTAAAATCACCATGGCTGGTGCTTTAGATATTTTCATTGTTCTGAGGTGGTCTGTCTTGGATCCTGGGAAAAGAATAAGCTCTTACAACAACTAAGGAGTGTGCTACACTCTTTAGACAATAGCAGGCTTCTACATTACTTTTCAGCTAAAGAGGACTATGGCCAAGGTGATCTTTCAACTGCTCCTTCAGTTTATTCACATGATTTTCAAAGTACTTCATCCTGTTTTGCCAAGTGGTCCAGCACTGATGACTCCCTTTCAAAGAGTTTTCCAGGAAGTCTTTGACAGTGGTTATCTACAACATGAAGTGATATATTAGCAGCACAAAACCTCTGGAAGTGAAGAAAATGCTGCTGTATGGTGCATTTTTTCTGTCTTTACAGAAAATATATCTTCTGACAGTTCTTGGGTTTCCTACTAAAAATTTAACATAGAATTACTTACATCTAAACAAATCTTCTCATGATTTATTTTATAATATGTTTTTCAGTGGATCTGCAGGACCACATACTAGTTTCATGGACTGTCCACATTGCCTCCTTTGTATTTATACTGCATTTATGTTCACAATGTGTTTTCTTTCGAAGACACCGTTGCTTTTACTTCAGTGGCACTGCTATCTTGCAGACCTGCAGTTCCACTGCTGGCCTATATTTCTATATTTGTTTTCCGCCTGTTTACAATAGAACAGTAATTCTGGAGAGAGTGAGAGACCCACTCAGTCTGGCAGGCTTTCTCTCAGTTTGCAATACACTTTTGTATGATGTAAAGTCCCACTCCAGTTAAATATGTTTTTATGATCAATTTGCAAAATTTTCAGGTAGGTGACTAAAATTTTTGTTCTGTGATCGCTGGCTATATAAATATATAAATATATATCATAAAATAGGCTTCAGATGCCACAGTTATAATAAAATGACCAACATACCATTCATCTCCCTTTTGTGCATCCATTTGCAATTATTCACATATATACTTCTGATTTTATTATGGATCATCATGAAATTGATTATTTAATAATATATAATACAATGCTTTTTTTATCTCAAATTCAATCACTGTCATTTAAAAGGTATGTCTCTTCTGTGCCCTATATCTGAGCACACTTCAAATAATTTTTTTTTTGTGATGATCAACATTAACAACTTTTTGTGAACATCACACATCTAGCAACCACCTCCCTATTGAACTTTTGCTATTGTAGCTAGATAATTTCTTCTTAGATTATTTAACTTTCCACTCTCGTTTTTTCCAATTACTGCTAAAATAGGCAGGAAAAAATCCTTTCGGGAAAACGATCTTTCAACATTATTTCCTAGTGGCATTTGTGAAAAAAGTCCACATAATACAATTCCATATCAAAATGACATAAGCGGGCATCAGTTACATATACACCTGTGTATAGGACTAAATCAGATTTTTTAAAAAAACTGTGATGGATTTATTTCAAATAACCACAGATTTGTCAATACAGGATGGAAATTACATTCTACAAGACCAAGAGAGTAATTTTTTTGTGGCTATCAGGAAGTTACAAAGTAAATGACCACATGGCATGTAACGGATTGGAGTACCAAGCCCTTTGTCCTTTTTTAAAGAAGCATGTGTATTGTCATAATCATTTAATTCCCTTTTCCCTGATAATTTTATAGTCCCAGATCTTACAAACAAAGCTCATTTTATATGAGAAACAGACCATAAAAATCTACATGGAAACTGCATATTCTTCTATTCAGTGCAAAAAAAATATTCAGTGTATGCAGTTCTGATGATTTGAGATGGAATTTAAGAAAATTATTAAATCCAACCTCTCCTCTTTATGTGAGGAGTTTACATTAACCATCACGGTAGAAGTAATTTAATATTTAATGGTTTTCTTCTGTTTTAGAGATGTTTTGAGAAATTAATTTTTCCTAGTGTCAGAGGAAATAGAAATAAATCCTATAAACTGGCTATAATAAACCAGCAGGAGCTTCCACTATGCCTGCAACATTTATCTGGGACAGTTACTTTCCTTACTGGCAGATGTTTTATGATTCACGTCATTTATTACACCAGAGTTTTACTGTGTAGTGCTATTGCATGCTGCAGAAAAGGCCACAATAAACATCTGGAGGGAAGAAATCCACCTGAGAATTCCTTGACAGTGCTCTTAGCTCACAGTGCCATAGAAAAGAGTAGGGTTTTCACTGTGAGGAAAGTTTGGCAGTCTGCTCCCCCACCCAGCACACATCCAGACAACCAAGGGATGCATAAATGTATCCTATTTCCAGGCAACACTTCGGCCTCTGTCCTGCCTGTCCCGCTCTAACCCAAAACCCTGAAAAGGAAGCTGCATTTAAGACAGCACAAACCCTGGGAAGGAACATGAACTTTCAGAAACAACTGAAAAAAAAAACCAGTGCTGTATTTAACTTTGCTTTCTTTTGTATTTGATTCAAACAACGCTTCTGGACAGGAGCCAATGAAAAGTCGATGTTGACAGAGGAGAATGATTTGTGGTCCACCATAGTGTGTTCCCTCTTCTCCATTTGAAACTTGACCTTCTTTCTCCCAGGGCAGGCACTTAACCAGCCAGAGGCCAAACTGGGACACAAAGCTCCAGCCTGGAAGGAATGCTCTCCCATAAAGCAGGTGGTTAGAAAACCTCCTTGTGCCTCATTTCCATGACATCTATATTCACTCTTTTTATGGATCAGTCAGATCAGGCTCCCCAGAAGAGATAAGCCACGGATCTCAGTAGGACTTAGGCATGAAAATGAAGGTACTATTATGCAAGCCCTTTCTAACATTTAATTTCCGCCTAGGAGATTTTATATTGCCATCTCATCAGAACATGGCTTGGTTGACTGCAGTGTGCTGTACAACTGAGGAACCAGAGCTATCAGTTTTGAGACAATACAAACTAATTCAGAACACAGGAACCCATCTCCTCACCTGACTGGGAACACCAGGAGTCCTCTCCTTTGGCTCTCACCTCATAAGGCTGATGAGACCCTTGGCCAAGTCTTCTTTGCTGCCTAGAAGCAGTGCTCAGGAATGAGGCCCCACAGGCCAGAGCCCTACAGCCCAGCAAGTGTGGCATTGCCAGTAAGAGCCCACAACCCTTGTATTAGGTCTGCAAAGCCTTGCGGCTAGGACATGTCAGGATGGCTTTGTTTGGATTGCCTTGGCCTGCCTGGAGCTTTGTTTTATCTAGCTGAGCTGGAACAGAAATTGTTTACCTGCTAGGTGAATATTACCTAATTTGTTTAAGTTTTAGCTTAGCTTTGTAGGATTGTGTATTATAATGCTTATTGTTATAATACTTTTGAGATTTCTGTATATAATAGATAGTAGAGGAGCAGTAGTTATTTTGTGTAGAGGCAGCTATGACTTAGAATAAAACTAGTGTAGAGGATTATACAAGTAACGGATTATAATAGAGTTTTTGTAAGTGTGGAGACAGGGTGAAACCAGAGGCTCCTGGGCTATAAACAGATCACTAATGATCAATTACTGGTCATTAAGCCCTTGAGAGGCCAGTAAAACTGTCTTTAGAGATAACAAAGGGAACAAAGAACAAATATTTAACATACGTAGTTAAAATATACTATATATAGTATATTTAGATATAAGGCAGAATTGTGGACCAATGAAGAAAGAGGAACGTGTAGTACGTGCTAAGAAACATATAAAAATAGCTCCAAGCATATCTTGGAGTAAGGTGGAAGAAATCCTCAGCAACATCATACTTCTTCCAGTGAAGAACTTGGGACACTAACAACTCACCATAACCCTGTGCCCTGCTTCTTGAGTACTGACAGAAGGGTAAGCATAACACTGGAGAAAGGGGTAGAGATGAGCAAATTGGTGTGTACAGGTTTCAATTGCATGGTGACTGGGAGTGAGCTGTAATAATTGAAAAATTCGGAGTGCTGGTTTTATCAAAATGGGACTAATAATAACTCTCTGATTGGACTGTTAATACTTTAATTCTTGGATTGATACCTAAGGTTTGGGTTTTTAGCCCACATAAATTGCATGGTGTGTTTTGTTTGGTGTATTTTGTATCCATGAAGCTTAGTTGTAATTGTAAATGCAACACAAAAACACATTAAGAAAGTTGTTATTCCCAGGAGCATATGGTCTACATGATGACAAAAAATACCAAGTGCATGAGACAGAAGTTGAAGTATGAGTTAGTACTAAACCAAGCATATTGTCTACAGGAGACAGTGATTTCAAGAGAGACAGTTCGGTTGTGCCTATTGCTTGGAAGAATAAATAAAGCCTCCTTGGTTTAAAGATTAACACTTTTTATTCTGACAGCTGTTTTCCCATTAGTAGCTTCCTATGGCATTGCCATCAGATTGTTGACAGAAATGTGGTTTTGTAAGTATTAATTTCTAGAGGGGGTGGCTCTGTCCCTTAAGCCATAATTTTTGTCACAATAGAAGCAGCTTTTCACATTGCTAAAATTAGCCTTTCAGTTGACTTTGCTAGCAGAAATATGACAAATGCTTCTGAAAATTCTTATTAAGCAAATTTCATGGAGATATTTATCGTAACTTCCTGACATTCTTAAAAAAATGTGAAACACAGAGTACTCCTCTGAGGTATATGCACACATTTAAATAACTTCTCACAAAAATAACAGGATGTATATGAGAATGGTCAAGACAACAATAGCTTTACTGTAATGCATGCTGGTGTTTCTAGTTCCATTACTAGCACCTCATACAGTCTACCTGAACCTTCTGCCTGTTTGCTTTTTGATTTTTCTAAATAACAAAGTGGATTGCAGGGTAGATTGGACTGGGTAGAAATTGTCCTCTTTTTCCTATGCAGTCTCTTAGGGCTGCTGTCAGCATGTTTTCAGAGCACACCTGCCTGTGAAGTACTACTTGTGAAACCTGAAAGTCTGCATCTTTACTTTTTCTGAGAGACCTCTCATTCCCTCTTCATTGAGTTAGCTGCAAACACTATCTTCACAAAAAATAATCAATGTGGCTGGGATATCATCTGAGAAAGAAACCAGAGAAAAGCTCACTGCTAGTAATAAACATACTCTAAAAAAAGTTGAAAGACCAAACAGAGAAGCCAGAAGAAAGAGAAGACGAGCACAGAGAGCATGGTCAGTGCTGTGAGATCAGTAACAGGAAAGTGTGAAGGGAAGAGACTTTGAGGATAGAAAATGTGTTGTTCCACAAAGATCAAAAACAAGACCTTTTGGAAGAATTATGTCATTTAATAACAGCTCACAATCATTTCTGAGGAACTCAAACTCATCCTTTCCAGTGGGTTAGGTGTTGTTATTCTTTGTCTACAAAAAACTGAAGAGAGGTCAGAGAGCTTCATGTTCTCAATCCAGATGAAGACAGCTGAGCACTAGCCTTTCTGCCAGCCAAGGTCCTAGCTCTGGGCTTTGAGAGAGGAGAGAGATGGTGGGATACTTACCAGGGTCTGCTCACCCTTGGAACAATCCCAGCTTTGCACTTGCTCTCCAGGTGACAGCATTAGCACTGGCTAAAGCTGCTGTATACACAACCCACCCTCCACATAGCATTGGCAAGTTCAACCTAGTTTCCTTAAAGAACCAATTTATGACCTTCCTTTCATTAATCTGAGCCACACTGCTCAAGTCCCGCTAAATAAATGAGGGTAGTCATCTGGACAAGTATCTTACCCAGTGAAACCAGCACTTTGCATTGTTCAAATGACTTCCTCTTCTGCCTTCTGCTTGATGGTCAAGCATAGCAATGATGGCCAGTGATATCACAAGTACTCAAAAGCCCTGAATAAAACTACTGAGGAGTCTCAGAGACCTGATAACACTACAGACATTCAAGTCCTCTCTGTCATTGCCAGGCTGGCACCAGAAGACATTTACTCACTTAAGTACCCTATTCATCTTCATGTCCCCTTCTTATTGCTCTCTGCCATAATGCAGTACTAATCCTTTTTCTCTGATTAATTGCAATATTATAAATGTATCACTGGACAAGAAGTTCTACCCTTCTTAAGGTAGCATAGCTACAAAGATACCAAAATAATTTCTCCTAAGCTAAATGTTAACTTTTATTTCTGTCTCTGTCTGCTGGTTATGGCTCACATGATAATGAAGTTCCTGTTTTCAAAAGAAAAATGAAAAAGGAGGGACATGAAAATATATTCTGTATGTCTAACTGGCCTAGAAGAAAAATTATGCTTTTCAAGCTCTTCCTGTGCTGGATGATACTGAGAAATACCTATTAAGCAGTCTGTGTCTGGAAAATGTATTTTTACAAGTTGTCAGGAAGGATGGAAGCAGGACACAAATACCATGCACAAACAGTCAGTGCTAGCTTGAGAGGGGATTTAGGCCCTGCAGAACTAACTGGAACTAGGAAGAGATTTAAACTAATCTGGTAGTATTCACTGGAATAAGTGAAGAGCATGGGCATGAAGTGATAGTATGGCTCAACTGATACGTAGTAATTCCTTCAGCTGCTGTAACTTGGTCATACGTTTGAGTATTTTGGCAGTAGGGGTGATTTTGTCAGCAACTGAACTCAGCAAAAAGCCTGGCTATGCTAGTGGTGTGACTACCTAGCTGCTGAAGTGAGGTGCTCAAAATGCATTTGGGGCTTTTGTATTCTTCCTGAGGCTAGCAAATTGACTGATTGATCTCTCTACATTTTCTATGCTGTTATTAATAGGGTTAATATTTCTCCTTGTGGCTCATTTTTTAATTAGCTAGATGATAGCTGTAAAGACACTACATAAATAGGGTATAATAGTCTGGTGTGGTTATGGGCAGAAGAAGTTCAAAAGCTTATTTTGTCTCTCACAAGCAATTCTAAATTTCAGAATATGGTTGCATCCCAAGTGTGGGGAAAAGGCAATATGTTTTTTTCAAAAGTGAAATTTAAAAAACAGTTTCAGTTGAAAGATCTATAACATTCTGCAGGTATATAAACATCCAGAAGAGGTATTCAGCTTTCCAGAATACACCACATACCTCTTGTTAACCTCCCCTAAATCTGACAGTTCAGCTTCATGGAATGGAGGCAAGTCCAGGTAGAAGTACTAAGCAGGGGAAAAATCATCATCCCTGACAGATGGATGTTTGTAAATAAACTTTTAAGAGAAAATGCTAGATGAACTGGAATGACTTATTGGACGTACATGGCTTGTAGACCATGAGGATCTATTCAAAGTAACCTAGGCAGATTTCAGCTCAAAGGCATTACAGTCTATAAATAAATATTTCTTAAATTAGCCTTTCTCTTCTTAGCCCCATTTTGAAATTGTATTGGACATGAACACACAACCTAAAATATGCAGCCATTCCTGTGAAGTTCAAAGTATGGTGTCTCCAGTTGTTGAGGACACTCTACAGAAAAAAAGCACTCCCGGTATGACACCATCACATTTGTACAACTTTCATACCTCCCCACATCCCATGGAAAAATACACCTTTCCAACTCCAGAAAGGATTAGTCAGAAGCTCAGAACCTAGGCTTTGCTTTTGGCCATTGACTGAAACATTTCAATGTGTTTTGAAGTCTCATTTTTTTTCACTGTACTGAGATGTTCTTCCCAGAATACTTCAGTTGGAAGTATTTTGCTTTCCATCTCACACAAAATCACAGTACAGTTTATCTGTGAAATGCTAGGAAGTTAAAATCCTGTATATAGCTCCATGCCAGACAATAACTATATCTAAGATGTCAGAGGATGTTTTGGCCTCCTAGTAGGCATTGTCATCAGCAGAGTATGTTCCCAGAAATTAAGCAATAGTGTCACATGTTTGTTGTAATTTAAGGAAAGACTAATGAGAAACGAAGCAACAAGCTTGAATGCAGCAGTAACCCAGAGTAGCCTTCACAAATGCATGCACAAGAGCTGTCTCTGGTCACAGGGTAGCTTTATCTGCTGAAACAGAAAGGAAGGCTGATACTGAATGGTATTATCATCTCAGAAATGGAAGTGTCACTCTGTGAATAGATGACAAACACCGCCTGAACAGAATTACCTTTATTCAGCATACAAAACATGATATTTTAGCTGCACGTGTCTTCAATGCCTTTAATCCCTACTTAAAAGCCAAAATGGCAGGTAGCCAAAAAACAGAAAATAACACAGCTCATATAGTTGCATTTTCCCATCTCCTACTGACACTATTATAAGTAAGAGGTCCCTCTAGGATTGTCTTTATGGATCTTCTAATGTGTGTTGAAGACTAACAAGACACAATGAAAGCCTGAGACATCTCACACATACGTATGTGAATGTAGTTCCTTTGCAGATACTAACTTTACAGGCAGGAATTCAAGAGAGCTTTGGCCAAGCTGGGAACAGCAAATGGAAAAATGCTGCAGTCATTACCAACTTCCAGCCCTCCCATGTGTCTGTTTCGCTTGTGACAAGAAAAATGATACCCCTTCTTCTCACTCTCCTCACTTCTCAAACACTTTCTCAGCAGATGATTGAAAAGAAGCATGTTTTGGTTATGTGGACAGGCTGGATGAGGTTAGTGATTTATATAGGAAGAAAGAAGCTAGAAATGGCTGTCTCCTCCAAAAACTCACCTGTTCCTTAGCTTTGAACATCTGATTACACCACAGCTCATCTCTGTATGTATATTTTTGGCTTGTGTTTTCAACTTGCTCAGCACCTTATGAAATGCCGTTTATCTTGGTCTGCAACTTCAAGCGACCTGTGTTGCTTACCTGCTCGCATGCCTAGCATTTCCTTAACAGTCTTACAGATAAATCACTGTGCAAGAAAGAAAAATAAAGCTGTCAAAAGTTCTAGAGCTTATGCTCAGCCACAGTCTGGATATTCACACTCTGTAGAAATTGATATCAAACATTTACAATCAACAGCTTCAGCCTGAGCACATGAAGAAAATGAACCATCACATGAAATAGTGTCAAGCAAAGTACAATGAAGTTTGTTGACTTTATTTGAAAGGGAAATATGATCTAATTTGCGTCCTAAACACTTTTATTTTTTTAATCAACTTTCATAGAATAGCTTCAGGGCAATGAGCGTAAAGTTACTCTAAATTGTTTCCAGTCAGTGATGATGCTGTGGTACGGAAAGCCCACAGTGAAGCGTGCAAGAATCATGTTTACTGGTTCTGGGAAACCTGATGTCAAGCCAGCTACCCCTAAACACTAAGAACCCGATTCTTCACTCCCAACAAACTATGCTTTGTGTAGAAATACCATGACAGGGGGAAAAGTATACAGGACAAAACTTATTTTTAAGTCATGCTACTGCATGCCCTGTTTTCAGGTAGAAATCCATCCTACTCTAGGATCATGGAGATTTGGGTAAACTAGTGTGCTTGACGGTGTTTTGTGATCTCTAATGTATAAATCCTGAAAGATGTGTTGACTTCTATTCTGAATATCTTTGCAATTTTGGACCTCAGGATAAGCACCTAGCAGGAGATCTGGTTTATTATGTCCTCCAATCTGTGAAGGCTGCATATAACAAAGAAAAGCTTTACAATGCTATAGCCAGAACTTTTATTTCAGATGCTAAAACTTTAAGGCACAATCCCAAGACTATACCTTCCCTGCCAAGGAAAACATAAAAACAAGTATATTTCAAACAGTGATATAACACGGTTACGAATATTTATCACCAACCTTGAGATTGTATTTATCAGTAAATTTCCATCAGCCTTTGAGGCACCCTGCAGTGTCCCTGTGGGCATACTGGCTCCCCTAGAGCACCAGGACTGCTTCTCGCAGGGGCAGCAATCCTAGCTGTGTGTCCTGGGACTCTGTGGTCTCAGTGTTTGCTGTCTGATGGAGATTTTGCAGCACAAAGTGACAGGCTCTGTGCCTCTTGTCTTCTCTTTCCCTTCTGGGTTTTTCTTAGAAGGTTGTCATCTCTTCTTCCACAATATCTCTGAGCCTGGGGAAACAACCTCCTACAAACAACATGCAGCTTTGTAACACCACTGCTCTTCTTTTTTTTTCCCTGAAAAAAGGAGCACAGGCAAGTGATGATAGGAGACAACAAATGGGGAAAAAAAAAAAAAAAAAAAAAGGAAGGGTGAAGTGTGAGGGTTGAGAGCTCAAAATGTATCACAAGGACCCCAGAGAGTCAAAGCCAGAGGAGGGACCACAGGGAGTTGCCACCTGCACATGGAGGGGTCCTGGTTGCTTCCCATCCCAGGTCTGGAGGAGGTCCTGGGAGAAGACCAGCAGCCCAGAGAAGTCTCCCTAAGGCAGATTACTGCAGGGGACAGTAGAGGTCTGCAGTCACAGCAAAGCCCTTGGTGGTGATGGAGGAAAGAGCATGTCGGCACTCCCCACACCAGACTGCCTGCTCCAGGATGAGTGCCTGCAGGGCCTGCAGGAGGGAGGTTTGGACCCAGCTGTGAGTGCAGACCAGAGACCCTGCCCTTCCTCCTCCAGGGCCAGGAGGACCTGGACACCAACGCTGGGCCTGTGCAGCCCTGCCAGAAGCAGCCCCCCACTCCCTTCCTGAGCCTGGCCAGGGTCAGGGCAGGCTGCAGGCTGCTGCAGCAGGACCACAGCAGGGACAGGACTAACAGGCTGATTACCAGTGCCCTTGCCCGAAGGGCAAGGACTGAGCAGCCCTGCCTGTCCCTGCAACTACTCTGACACCCTGGCCCGGGGCTCATTCCACACTGGGGCTGGTTTTCCTGCCTCAGCATTGCGCAGCCCATGAAGCACCAGCAGCTCCCAGGACCCAGAGGACATCTACACAGGTGCGATTCACCCGTCCATGTATTCCTGCATGGTATTTTGATTCCTTTTTCTCTTGCTTTATTGGACTGAGCAAGAGGGACTGGGCAAAACCTCTCTAAAAGGATAATTCCCTGCTTAAGCTTGTGTTTGCTGAATGGTTGTCTACTGTCAGGTATGCTACATCAACAAAAATAAATTTGACACACAATACCGTCTTCTGGAGTCTTCTTGTCGGGGGCAAATAGTAATAGATAGTAAGGCTATCTCAGGAAAAGGAGAATAATGGTTTGGAACACAGACACACAGGAAGCGCAAATAAGCACATCCTCTCATGATTCAGGTTTTTTCCTGTTTTTGTGTAAACTCTTTCACTAGATACGGCCTTCACCATGGCCACATTACATAGGATATGCCTTATTCTCTTTCTAAACACAATTGCTCAGCTGAGACTTATGTACAAGATGTCCCTGGGCGTTTCCTTGTACGTTTGAATCCTGAAATTATCCGCACATATGCTTTGGAAGATCTTTTCCAGTAGTACTGTCAAGTTCACCACTCTCATGTTTTCAGGCTAAATTTAATCTTGCATTCACGGTATGAATTGTTTTCTGAAGCATCTCGGGCTCAGTAGCTATTGTTGCAATAAGAGTGATGTACAAATACCTCTCTGGATTTGGTTCCATCGTCAAATATTTTGGAAATCCTGCTTGCAATTTCAAGGTTATATTGAAGCCGCAAGTCACACTCCATAACTGAAAAATAATGAAAAATAACATTGGCCAGGCTCTGTTTGGTAATTCCTTATGATTTATAATCAGTTTCAAATGGCACTGGCCTTCAGTAAATAAAAATGTATGGTTTTGTTTATTTCCACGACTAAGATTAAATCTTCTTTTTATTCCTCTGAGTATACCTAAGTTTTGTTAACTCGTAAACTACTGTGATCATTTGTTTTTTCCACACTGTTTAAAAGGACTACATCAACATATGCCCCAAAGTCCTCCTCCTCGGGTCTGAAATGTCTAATTTATTCCTTCTATTTCTCAATTTTTTCAATAATTACATGCGATATCATTGTGACAGCACTCTCAAGAAGCAACATTAGGTACATATTTCTCTTTACAATTCAGCACCCAAATATTGTTGGAGAAAACAAATTGATAAATAGTTTCTGGTGATTTACTTGGGTTTTGTGCTAACTTTTCTTCAAGTATGTTATTATTTGTGTTACATGGTATTTACAGTGTTGTTTGTCCAGCTTCAGCCCAGAAGCAGAGTTTCTTTCCATGGCTGCTCCAAGCCAGTGTTTTTCATCAGATCTAAATGTCATCTGTATAAATCTTACTAACCTGAAAGGCATGAAAAATTTATCACATTTTTCTTCAGGTGCCAAATGCAGCCTAAATAGACATCTGAGAAAACAGTGCAGCTCACAAAAGTTTCATGGAAGTTCAAAAAAACTCCTCTTTTCTTTTTCCTAATATGAACACCCACCAGAAGCCCCATGATGTACTAGGAACAGAGAGGTATTTGTCACTGACATATCTCCCCTGGGTAGCGTAACAGACCTCTTTTGTTCTTTCAGGTCTATCTATGGACAAACAAGGGGTTTCACCCATCTTTTCTACAAGAACTACTCTGTCAGTTCCTCCAGTCATCTTAGAGCAATGAGAGTATCCAGCTCCTCCTTAAAGCATGGCCTTACAATGTGAAGGGCTCACATAGGTGTGAGAATTGTTGGACAATTCAACCCTTTCCTGCATTTCTTAATATTCCTCAGGTATTGATCCACTGGGAAATGGCTTCAAATTATTTCTTTTTTGCTCATGTTCTTACACAGGATCTAAATGCTTAGATCACCTTGATGTTCTGAAGGGCATAACACTTGCCCCTTTTTTCCATCTATTATGAAATCGTACATTTGTTTCTCATATATCTTCTATAGGGTTGGCCTTGTGATTTTAAGCTCTGTGAGTCAACTGTCTTCCTTTTCACTCCCTGTAGGTTTTAATTTAAGTGTAATAACACTGTTTTTGGCAGCATGTTAGTTGATGGGTCAGCCAAAAATTAATACTACACTCTAACCCCAGACATGTCCACTGCCTCAGTGCTCTTTGATCCTGTAAGACATTCTGAGCCAGGTCATTCGCTTTGCCCGTGCCATGTGCACCTTGCTGAATCTTCCAAGCTCTTCCAAAGTGATATCACCTTTTCCAGTTCCTGGATCTTTTCCGGTGGTTCAGGCATCACACTGGCTTATACTCTTTGTCACAGTGCACAAGTGACACAGGCTGTTCCTGTCCTAAATCTCAAACGTGATCTGATCTCTTCTCTAGGACTCAAGCTCTCAAAAATAGTTTCTTCAGCGCTAGTGCAGTCACAGATTGTTCTGAATGAAACTTCTTCTTGTCCTTTCTTTTTTTTTTAGAGATTACCTCTATGTTTTTTGTTCTCTATGACTTTTCCTTCCTGAGTAAATCTCCCAAAGGCAAGCTGATGTAAAAAATATTTTTATTTTCTTCCTCTTTACTGGCAGACATTGCTTGCAAATCTAGAGTGCAATATTATTTAAATCCCCTTCAATTCATTTTCCAAACTTCTTATAAAATCTCAGTGCTAGTGGGACTCTCTTAGCCCCTTTCTCCTATCTGGACTATGATCAAGTCCAGTGATCTCTTGATGCTCAAGGCATCTGTTTTGAATTATGTCCCATTCCAAACAGATGTGTAACATCAAGAGCTTTGCAACCTCCCAGAGGCTTATCCCTTAAAGACTCATTTCTCAATACATATCCATCGCAGGCTCTGGCTCCACAGGATTGCTGCAGCTGCCAAGAATATCTAGAGAATCTTAGAGATCAGATACTTTCAACCATCCCCATGCCAAATTCCTTTCATCCTGATGTGACATTCTTACTGTCCCTACCCACAGCTGGAATGGCACAGGAAAGCCATGACAAAAAAAGCAGCTCTCCTTCCAGGCAAATAGTTGCTGTTGCGCTTCCACAGCATTCTTGGCTTCTGCAATTCTCAGGTTAGTCTTCCAAGAGTGGAGGAACGCAGCCAAATCTTAGCTCTGGCCAATAGCCAAGGGGCAAGTCACTGCTAGCATGACAAAAGCAACCACAGTTTCACCTCAGCTGTAAATACAAGGGCTGGGACTTTCCCTGAGACTTTGACGGGAAGTTCTCTCACCCCGCACAGACAGACAAGGCTTGCAACATCCCCTCATCTCACCCTCCCCTGTTCGATCGCCCCAGCTTCCACTAGATAAATGCCAGCAAGTCTGTCAGGGTTTCTGCACTCTGCTCCAGGCAATAGGACCTCTCTGCAGCTCCTGAGGTCTCCCTTGCTCCAGCGCAAAGAGCATCTCACTGGCTGGGAAAGCACTGTCTTGCCTAGGGGGACTGCAGCAGGTTGAGCATACAGGTGAGTTTTACACAGGTGAGATACAGGTTTCTCTCACTTCTGCAGGTGGGAACGGGGAACAGAATGGCTGAACTGTCAACCTGAGAAGTTTAGGTGGACTTGAACTTAAATTTTTAAGTCTCCTGATAAAATTTTACCCCAGCCTTTCTCCCTGCTAGAAAAAAAAAAAAAAACCACAAAGCCAGGCCATGTCTCTTGGTTTTATATTTACATTATATAACCTATTAGTCACTAAGAGCTGATGTAAGGATGCACTGAGACATAAGGAAGGATTTGTATCTGTAAAGTTAAGACAAACCAGAACTTCAGATTAGTCAGCTGGTATTCAGAGTGCTTACATAGCAGATAACAAGTTTAATTAATCTTCCAGAGCTGTTTGCTATAGTTAAAGAAGTGGAGGAAGCTTCTGCAAATAAGGATTGGTCAGTGAGTTTTAAATGATGAAGCTAGAAAGTGGATTTCCTTTCCTATGTCAGAGCCAAAATTCTGGTTTGAATTTTAGCAGCAAGTGCAGGTACTCCAAGGGTGTTTAATTTACCCCACATCATAAGTTATCACTAATAACAGTTGGAACTAATGATTCTTTTCACTCTGGATTCATGTGTGGATTTCATGTTTTCTCTTCCCATTCAAGCAGCATATCAATTTTAATCCTGTTTAATATTTTATAAGCAAGGGGCTTCAATGCTGCACAAAGAAATGGATTTCTCTTAAAAATTGTCTTATACCAGCTCCACATTATTAATTCAGAGAACATTTGCAGCTGTCAGAATTGTTCTTCAGCTTTGATATAGGAAAATTTCATATCCCTTCTAAATCTACAACTCAAACTGTCACTCAAACTATAGGCCAATTTTTTCCAAGACTGTTGAGACTTTATAAAATGATGCAATTAGTGGAAGACATAAACACTTTTTTAGATGTGGCCTTCCTGAAGCTCCTAGATTTGTTAATAGCAATGATTTAGACTAACATGAAGTAGTACTGTACAAAAATATTCCAACAGTCATTGAGAAATCAGGCATCCCTGTACTTTCTTCCTCCATATTGGAATTTTCTTATACAAACATATTAAGCACTTTTCATATTTGTATAATTTTAGGCAGATGGCACTTTTTTATATTACTTCTCTTAGTTACAGGCAGAAATGATAACCAGATAAGTGGTCTACTTTGTGTTGAGAAATTATTAACGAAGTATGTTGCCTACATTAGTGTTTTATTTCAGAGCAGGTAACTGACTCTGCTGCCCTCCACCACATACCGTGCCATGTTTCACATTGTAGAGCAGGTTGGGGACATGCAGCCTCAGCTGCTCTTGGGTGAAACAAAACAATCCCACCACTAATGGCAACTGAGCTCACAGGACCAAACCAGAGCTAGTCCAAAGTAAAAACCCCAGCAATATGCCTAGCGTGGACGTTGGGTGCTCAGAACCACCTTTCGCTCACTACAAATCTAGTCCCTCAAAAATACAGACTGCAACTGAGGCTTTCAGGGAGAGCAATTAAAATCTGCTTCCCAGTCTATTTTTATTAAAACCTGTTTATTTGGTGACTTGAAGAGGTGAGCCAACCATTTCTCCCATTCTGTTCTTTCTTCGTTACACTGTTAGCACGGTGGAACTGCAACATTTTAAACACTTTATTTTCTGTGGGACATTTTATAGATGTTGGCATTTTTACTTAATTTTTATTCTATTTAGATTTTCATGTATATTGACTTTGGGTTTTGAAAGCTGGTTTTCAGGAAGAAAAGGTAGGGACAAGTATTTGAATGTCACCTTTACAGATGCTTATTGCAGTTCAAATATGGGTTTTTTTGTCCCCGCATGCTCTAAAACAAAAAATTGGGGTGTTTTTTCCTCTTTTGACATCACTGTTTAGACCTACATACTCTCTTCTTTTTCAAAATTTCTCCAGGGTGTATTCCCCTTAGTGAGAGCACGGCTAATGAAATAGTCAGTAAATTCACTTACTTGATGTCATAGGCAGGGCTGTGAGAAATGGGTGCACTCCAAATGTCCTCATGGAGCATTTTCTGGGCTGCTGATGACAGCTCTCTCCTATCTGCTGCCGCAGTTTGGGCAGGGTGCTCTGGCAGGTCTGTGGTTGGCAGTGGGTGGCAGCTTGGGTAAGCGCTGGTTATATCGGTGCTTCTTGGAAACGGAGGAGGAGCGGGAATAGCTGCCAGCAAAACCATTAATTAGAGGACTGACAAAGATGCCTCCGAACCTCATAGTGACTGCTGGGTACAGTCCTGGAGACACAATAACAAAGGTGGCTTCCAGCTATTTTTTTTGCTTTACTAAACTGTTGAGGTGACCCTCTCCTGGTGGGATTACCAGAGGAACGCTCTAACGTTGGTGGTGGTGGTGTGCTGGAGGCACAGGTTCAGGCTACCTGGCTCAGGACTGCTCTTCTCATGCTTGGCTGAGCTGCTTTGTGTGTCCTGCTGGCAAAGTGCTGCAGATCACCCTGGTTCAGTGACAAGGCTAGGTCTAAACCTCCACTGGGAGATGCAGATCCCATGACTTGCTTAGGAAAACATGAGGGTAAGATTATATCAGGAGTGAGGACAGATTCTCAGCTCTGGATGATTTCCCTCCATGTGCTTTTTCCAAGTGGAGCAGCCACACCAGGACAAATCTGAATGTGCAGAAAAACCATTTCCATAAACAGCATGATATCCCATAAAGATTAGAATATTAATAAATTTCATTTGAATTCTACAACCTGAGCTGCACCAGAGCTTCATATAACTTGGCACTTTAAAGGTGCTTAATTATAATGATCTGCTACAAACTGCTTGATCAATGGCAGCAGCTCAGCCATCCACCTCAGACAAGTTACAGCACCTGAGGAGTGGGATCTGTGTTTTACTGCTACCTGTCATCGATCCATTAGTGATACCAACTATATGAGAAAGTTTCTGTAGGCCTCTAGATAAACAAGCCTTAAGTGCTAAGAAATTTAGTGGAGAGGTTGACTGCCAAAGAGCGAAACACTTTCTGGCATCATTAGAGCACAGGAATGTTTGACAAAGGATTTCTCTGGGGTGGTCCCATGCTACAAGGACTGTGAGAGCAGGACATATGTAAAAACACATGAGTACTCACAACAAGTGAGTAATTATGCAATAATTGTAATAGCATAAAATGGTAATGCAATAAAGACAATGGGTTCATTCAGAAAACCCAGTTCCTCATTTTGATTGCATTTCCTTGCTGGAGCTGCAAGAGAGGGTCACCCTGCAGGAGGGAAATATTTTGTTATATTTTGTTTGAAATATTAAAAAAGCAGCATGACACTTTGTTTTGTACCTCCTGGCACCCTCTTCTTTCCTCTTAGCTAAGTTTAGTAAGAACGCATAAGCTTTTCATTTGTCTCTGCTCCATATCATGTCCCAAATATCTACCTTTTCCTTCAATTGCACAGATAAGGCCTGGCGTGCTCCCTTCTTGCTTATTGCATGGTCCTGATGTGCAGAACCAAGAGTGTAGCTTCTGCCCTGACATCACATATTTCACAGGGGTAGGAACAAGAGATACCCAGTGGCCTTGTCTGAGACCCAGGAGCAAGTAGGAGACAGAAACCAGGGTGACCTGTCTTTGAAGGTGGCAGCCTCTGTGTAACAGGGCTCAGCAGAGATTTGAAAGAGATCTCGTGTAAGATTTCCCATGCTGCCTGCCCTGTGCTGCACTGTGAGCAATTTCAGTGGCAATGCTGTGCTCCAAAAGCAGTAGCTCACAGGCAGTACCCTGGCAGAGAGGTTTCATTTGTAGCAAAGCCTGGGCTAGGAGCCAAGATAGTGACCCACTGCTGCACACACCCATCCCCACTTGCCAGGCCAGGGAATTACCAGCAGCAGCTTGGGCATTTGCAAAACCTGAGCTGAACTCTAAGGGAGCTTTGGTCAAAAAAAAAAAAATAAAAACCAATGTGTTTCCATTTCTCAGTATAGGATGCTGCCCTCAACAGTTCTGTAAATTTTATAGGATGCTGCCCTCAACAGTTCTGCAAATTTTTTATTAATCTCATCTCTGTTTTTTCTTATTTTAAAAGTATGTTTTTAAATTCAGGCTTCTCAGCAGTTAATTTTCGAAGCCTGTGGCTTAAGATTGTTACTTAAAGACTCCTGAAATCATTGGCTCACTAGGAAGGGGAATTTCTTCCAACCTGAGAAAGAACTAGTTTTTAAAAGACTGCCCAATAAAAATTTTTCCTTGCTGAAAAATGCAACAGCATTTAAAACTGTCTCCTTTTTTTGTGAGGAACATAATTTCTTTATTTCTGAAAATATCAGTGTTCATTTTGTCCTGAAGGCAGGCATGTCTCTGCAGATGCCACTCGACTGCAGTCAAGTAGGAGAGAAAAATGTTCAAGTCCATGCAAAAGAAAGGAAGGAAACCAAAAGGAGCAAGTAAATACATTTAAGGTACTTCATATTAAGTGAATAAGGGAGCTGATAAAGTTAGCTGCTGTTAAATTACGTCTTTAAAGTTTTTTATAACAGCATTTTAGTGTACAGGCTTGTGTAAGCAAGGACAGAGATTAATGAACTTTCTGTAAAATGTGCTTGGCCCCATTCCAGACATGATGCAAATCCACATATATTTGTTGTGGCAAGAAAACTTTATATTCATGCTCCTTTTTCTTAAATCTTTCATCATACTTTCCCTCCAACTCCTCAGATTTCTAAGAGTGTAAGATAGCCACTGTGCCTCAGCAGCCACCTTGCCTTTGATTTTATCGCAGGTGTTATGAAGCAACTGGGCTTGTTTTCTTCCCACTTGTGCCAACCTGGCCCAAAAGCAAGTTAACTGAAAATCAACAATTCCTTTAGTGTAAATAGGAAGAGAATCAGGCTTATCACGCACTCCTAGAGCTCATAATAAATACGTGGCTTGAACTCTTACATTTTTAGTGCTCTGAAGGTCTGGGTTTCTTTGGTTGCTGGTGCAATGCCAGCTAATTCCAGTCTTGATGTATCCTACTGATGGGCTGTCAGTAAAAGCATCCCAAATAACATCCCCTCCCTCATCCTCCATGCCTTTCGACAGAGCACAACAACATAGGGTCTCAACTGAAGAGCCATTTCTCACTTGTTTCCTTCTCTTTTGGTGGTACAGACATGCGTGTGGGTGTGTATACATCATTAATTTTTAAGGAGTCCATTATTTTAGCCTCATTTCTGTAGGCAGTGAAATTTCACCAATCATGCAGAGATACGTGAGTGTATGTATGTTTATGTGTGTTTCTGTGTTCCTCAAATATTTTTTTAGTGCTAATTTCAAACAAATATACCAGGAGGAGAGAGGGCCCTGTTTTCCTTCTGTTGCATGAAAAAAGGCAGCTGAAGACCCCACAGAATAGTCCTGAGAAATGAAAGACTATACTGTGACTATATACATTTAAAAGACCTAAATATCGACATTAGAAGAAATGTTATAGGAGTCATCTCCTGTGATTGGAAACAGCTTCAATCAGTGCTTGTAATCAGCCGAGAAACACAAACCCCTAGGAAGCCAGGCTTCACTATTTCTAGTGTTATTTCTCTGTAAAACAGAGCTATTTGTTAATGTCTCTAAATAGCAGATAAAAGATGCTTGGGAGAGTAGCTTCACAGTGTGGGGATGACTCAGCAGGAATCCAGGAGGCATATCTCCACACGCCGTGGATCTGAAAACATGTCTTTCAAGGTCTCAGGACATCTCCTGGGCCAACTGGGATAAACCCAGTGCCCCCTGTGCTGTAGGCAGATCCATCTCTCCTTCTCACCCTTGCTCACCTTCAGGTGTATTATGAAATATTTTCATTCTCCTTGCATTTGACTAGGCTGGATTAAAGCTTAATACCTACACACCTCAGAACAGTACAACAGCCCTGAAAAGACTGAGGAAATTACTCAAGTTATAGCTGGGCCTTACGTGTTTATGGGAGCAGTTGGAAGTGGTGAGATTTCCAGTTCTCTCAGTACTTTGCTATGATTTAGACAACATTAAGCACATCTATTTAGGCCTATACTTCATCTGTTTGAAGAGCCTCCAGGCAGCTTTAGTGTTCTCCTGATAAAAAGTGAAGATGTGGGAAATGCAATGTCCTCTGTAGGAGGATTTATTGTCTTAAACAATTATTTTTTATCAGCTTTGTCAGAACTTGGAGCTCAGGATTTTCTGCTGAGAAGAACAGCAGATATTCATTTGCTTGAAAGAAAATTCATGAATAATTTGCTGTAATACGTTTGTTAGGAGCTATTCTGCTATTTTCTTTATGTGTTTAAGTACTGGATTAATCATGGGCGAGTAGTTTAGCCACGTGCCTTTCAGTTTTAGGTGTATCAAGCAACAGAAAATGCAGTTTATAATTTAGGGCAGATTTGGTTCTACAACTGTCAGCTTCTAAGAAACAGTATTTGTTACAGAGTGCATTCTTTCTCTTTCTGTGGAAATGGTAAAATGAAATTTTAAGTAAATGAGATTGCCTCAGAGTAGTGTACATGTCTTTCTGAGGAGACTTTTAAAATTGTTTTTCACCTGTTTTCCAAGCTACACCAGGATTACTGAACATTATGCACGTGTGAAATACTTCATAAAGATACTTCCAAAGCTGCAGTACTACATATGCAAGAAATTAAGTATTAATCACTCTCTTTTTCTACTATATTTAACGGACTACTGTATGTCATTTTAGTGTATTAAGGCACTTTTGTCTAATATACACCTTTTGATCATAGATGACAAGACAAAGTGGGATTCTCTTTTATAAAAAAAAAACAGTTGGGGATGACTGTTACTTGTCAGTATGTGCAATAGGCAGCTAAGACAATAATGAGAATTAACTGTATTCCTGAAAGAAATTGTTTAACTTTGGAGAACTTGACAGCATGAGAAACTAAAAATTACCAAACAAAAAAGTATAATTCCAAACAAAAATACGTACTCATTTGGCTGACATTCACCATGCCCATCCACAGTTAAACAATGATTTGAAGGAAAAAAATTTAAAAAGAGACTTGATATTAAAAAAAAAGAAAAAAATGTCCACTTCCACTGCCTTTGACACTTTTGCTTGTAGGCACTGTTCTTCTTTGCCACCACCATGAGTACATGCCATTAGCATGGTGTCAAAGCACTGTGGTTACCACAAGTGTAGCCCACCCATGTTTGAGAAGGGTGTGTGTTTATCAGGTAGGGAAGCATCAAATGTACACAGAGGCACTGCGGAAGCAAACCTGATTGAACCTGTTTAGTCTGTTCAAAGAGGTATGAAGAAGGTCTGCAGGACACGGGACACCTCCAAAGTACTTGATTTCTCCAGTTCAGTCATAAATGTCAACTCAAGATCAGCTCACAGGATTAAGATGTGTAATCACATCAAGTCCAATAGCATGCTGGGCTCTCTCTCCATAGTGGTGGTAAGAATCTGGTTTCAAAGTGTTTTGGAAGAGGTACGCTCTGAATCTGTTGGTGAAATGAGTTGCAATGTGCTCAGCCCTGCCTGTGTAGTTCAAACTATGTAAACAAGTTCTTGAATCCATGTAAGGAACTGAATGTTTTCAGGTTCTTCCTGACCAGGGAGATACAGAGCTTTGGCTGAAAAAGACCTTTAGCAGAGGCTTGAGGACTTATATATGTGGATGCTGTATGAGAAAGTTCAGCTGATCCTTGCTGTAGTGACAATGAGAGATTTGGGGGAAAAAAAAAAAGAAAACAGAAACAGTCAAATTACCTGTGTTAAAAGAGCAGTAGAGTTAAGGTGAGATGTCAGCAGCTTAAAATGAGGTCTACAGGAGGGCACAGTGAAAACCCAGACCACTTACTCCAGATGACCTGGCTTCACTACTGTACAAGCAGAGTTAAACACCAAAGGTTAGTGAACCTGAGAGAAGAACTAACTTCTTCATGCAGCAGCATACTATTAGAGTTCAGCTGTGCAACGGACTAAATTTAATAAGCTCCAGAGTGTTAACACAAGTGTCTCCCAATTGTTAGAGAAAAATAGCCCTTCTGAAATCTGGAGAAACAAGCTTTTTCTGGAAAGGTGAACCTAGAAAACAGACTGTTCTTGCTGATATTCTAATACCTGAATCACTGGAATATGCAGTCAATACTGTTGTCATGACTCATGTATAACTGTATATGAATTCACACAGATGAATCCACCCCCAGCATGCTATATAATTGGCCAGATGTACTATGTCCAGACCTTTATTTGCCTCCAGAATGCTGTACTAGAACAATGGCAAGCTGCTCCAGAGAGGCCGTTCTCACACCTAGCTCTGTTTATTATTTGCATAGTGTAACAGAGTCCCTGTTCTTATTTACAAGGAAATAGCAGTTAAAATATTTAGTTTACATAGAAAAAGGGCCTTTGATATGTCACTTTTTGAAGTTATGCTCCCATAATACTTGTTCTGCATATAATCTTTGACCACCTTTGGGATTATGATTTTTACAATTTTACAATTGATTTTTACAATGAACTTAAAAAGGAAAAAAAATAAAGATGATAAATGGATCAGTGTTGTAAATCTTGAGACTAGTTCCTACAGTAGACAACCTACCTGGATCACAGCTGTGCTGGCCGTTAACTCTCTTCTTATTCTACTTATAAACCTTTCTTTTACATGGCTATGGATCAAACTCCTGGCAATGCTTTGGCCATTTATCTACTCATAGTCCTTAAATCCTACTTCATCTTGTAAAATTTTGCCCTGAATCAAAAGATAAAAGAACACAGACCCAGTAGAAGGTTTTGGAAAATTATAGAGGGGAAAATACAGAGGTTCTATCATGGCTGGGAGCCACCACATGCCACCAGACAAGATCAAATGTTCAAAAATGGACTTGTCCACCTAGCAGAATAAGAAGCAGAGTATACCAGATTCTGAAGGTGGGAAGGTGATGTTCCATGAGAAGTACAGTTTGACAGGAAAATGAGGTCAGATGATTTGGCAGCTGCTTAAAGAAACTATATTAAAGGCAGAGACATAAAGATTGCAACACAAAGCAAGGACTGCAGTAAGACAGCCACGTGGCTGGAGCTGTGAGTTCTTCAGAAACTTCAAACTCAAATAGCATACATAAATCAAAATCTATGGACAAGCACAGAAGTATAGTACTAATAGGTTGATAAGGTTTGAAAAGTCACAGCACAAAAAGAAATGTAGTTAGTAAGGTGTATCTAGAATAACAAGAAGTTTCCTGTAAAAACATAAACTGTTAAAGGAAAATCAAGGAGAGAATTGATCCACCACTCAACTGAGACAAAGCTATTGACTATGACTCTGAGAAAGCCAACTCTATAATGCCTGGTTTGCTCTTTCTTCACTAGAAGGGTCAACTACGATAAAAGGGTTTACACCAGTAGGAAAGAGCTGAAAATTCCAGCTAGATGACAGAAGAAACAGATTAAGCCATGCTCAGGCGTGTTAAATGACCTGAGATCAGTGGGGCTGACGGTATTCGCCTCACATTGTTCAGAGGATAACTGAAGCATTTCCACAGCCATTAATAACTATCTTTAAGAACTGTGTGAAAGACGTAAAGTTTTGAAAGACTGGAAAGGCAAGAATAACAGCTATCTTTAAAAGTAAGAAGAAAGAGGAGGTGCAGAATTATGGCCCAATCCATTAAGTACAATTCTCAAACAAATAGAGGAAGCAAGTAGAAGATAAGAAAGAAATGGGTTATAGGCACATGGATTAATCAAGAACAAATCATTCCAAACCAACCTCATTTCCTCTTATAACAGGGTAACAGGCATTGTGAATCACAGAGGCTATACAACTTGATGTGAGTGATGTTTTTAGTATGGTAAATGTTAAAGAAGATTTTCAAAAGCATACCGGGAAAACGCAGCCTAGATTGAACTAATGTAAAGTAAGGTTCTGAAGAACTAGCGAAAGAAGCATTTTCAGTCTCTCAGTTAATCATTGTCAAAATGGAAGACTACATTTACTGCAGATATACAGGGGGTCTCTCCTGGCAAAAGTCCTGTTCCAGAATTTCATTAAATTGTGTAGATGCCAGAATAGACACTATGCTTATTAAAGCTGACAATCAGACAAAGTTGAAAAGGGCTGCAAGCACATTAGAGGACAGGCTCAGAAATTAAAACAATTTTGACAAATTGAAGCTACAGTTTGAAAAAATATGGCGCTATTCAACAGGGACAAGTGCATGATACAGCTCTGAGTCAGAAATCGAGGATGGAGCAAAAATGGCGTGGGAGCAGTCCAACTGAAGGATTGGGTGTAACAGGATGCATTTACATTAGTATTTCAGTTCTGATCGGATGTAGCCACTCATCAAGCTTTGTTTACATGACAGAGAGCTCTTGAAGCATAAGAACATAGATTCCTTTCCACGAAGCTGAACCAGAAGACATGCTTTAGGTGCACCCCAATGCACTGCAGCTACTAACGGGCACTCAGGCTGCAGTACTAGACCAAAGTTAGTCCAAGGTGGAAATCTCTGACACATGGATCATGTGCTCAGCACCAGCTGTTTCACTCCACATGTCGGTTCCTGTTACGACACACTACTTGTTAAAGTACTTATAGCCTTAATGCATCACAAGCTGACTATGAATCAGCTGTGTTGTGAATAAGACAAATGGGGCAGTGGGACAATGTGTTGTCTATGAGGCAAGTGAAGCCATCCTTTTCTACCTGGTAAAATCTCAGCAAGAGTACTGCATTCATTTTTAGCACCATACTTTAATTAACAGTTGGAGCAGTTTAGCCTAGAAAGATCAGAAGAAAGCCATGAGAAAGATCACCACTCTCAGAAGCATGAGTTGCAGGGAAAGATCTGGAGTTGTTTTATCTAGAGAAGAAAAGGGTGGAATGGTAACAGCTTTCATGTCCAACAAAGGCTGCTGCAAAGAGAAGGGGGATAAACTGACACCTGTGTCTAGTGCGGAGGAAACGATATAGATTAGACGTAGGAAAATCTGCCTAATAGTATGGCTGACAAAGCAGTAAGAGAGGAATACATCAGGATCCGCAACACAGTAAGGTTTTACAAACAGGTTAGACAAGCATCTGTCAGATTTGGCTTAAATGTAGTTCATCCTGCCTTAGGGAGGGAGATGGACTAGATAAGCTCTTGAGATCACTACCAGAGTTATTTGGTTTGCTTCTTTTTCAAATGTAAATAGTAAAATTACTCTTTCCTGCTCCTTTCATCTTGTCTTTTTACCTTTTGAATCATTCCACTGATCTCCCATCTGCCATTTCATGTTACGTGTTTCTGATCTTCCCATTATCCATCCCAGTCTATGTCTCAGTCCCATATTTGCCTTTCCACTTTTAGCACTGTACTTCATCTGCGGCATTGCTTCTGCTAGGAACTCCCTCCTTTTTCCCATGTGCATGACAATGTGCCTGCCTTCATTCAAATTCCAACATAACTGAAGTATTTACATATAATCGCTGAACTAAACATTGTACCTTCATTCAGTTCCCCTAGTGTTTATGTAGTGAGTAGAAATGAGAGTTTTGCACAGTTAGCTTCTTTTTTTCTTTCAGCACCTCCTTTTATCGTTACTGACCAAGTGGTAATCAGCTCAGAGATTACCACCAATTTCCTTAAAATAGGATAATTCATTGTATAAGAATACAGCAACAATGCAGAAGAGAAAGGACACAGTTAATCATTACAGAAGCTTACATGGATTATCTTTCAAATAACAAAAGGCATCACTAGTGCTCTAATGTCAGAGGGATGGATATAAGCAAAAATATGCATGGATACAAATCTCTATGCCTTTTCTCAGATAATATATGGGTTCATATATAAAAGAATAGATAATGATAATTATATGTTTCTTTGCTGGTGTTTCTGCTTTCCCCTGGTGCTTTGAGAGCACTCAGCGTAACCCATGGGCACAGAGCAGACCCCCACTGCCGTTGGCTGCTTACTGAGACCCCAGTGTCAGCCTTTGGGCTGCGCTGCCAGACACCAGACTGGCCCTGTGTTCCTTGTGATGTATTTCTGCTTCACATCTTTCACACTGATGTATGACAATGAAACACCTTGTCCTATACAGCAAATTAATATCTTCTCACATTGCAGCTATTGCTGTCATGGGACTCTGGGAGGCTATTTTCCTTGTTTTGACTTTACACACACCCAGTTGCCATCAGAGGCTGCATTTTATTCAAATACACACAGCAAAGCCAGAATTTATCTATGCACTGTCTATGTGCTCATAACCTGCCACCTGAATTAACATCCAGAAGTTCACTGCAAAGCCCACATCCTTCTCTTAATTCAACAACAGCCAGCTGGCACAAAGGCATGTTGGAAGGAAGGAAAAAAAAGGATTCAATGGAGAAAATTTATTTAATTACTGTCTTTGTTAGAAGGAGGCATGGTCCAGAAGGCCTGGGATTTAAAAGCAAACTTGCCTTGTCTTACATGTGATTTTCAGAAGTAGCAGATGCACTATTAAATTAATATCAGTTTTCCAATATGCTTAATTTGTTAAAAATTGATTCATGACCAATTTATTTCTAATATGTGCACCATAATAACAGCTATGGACATCCCTATTAAGTAATTATTGAAAAGAAAATGTAAATTCTGCTTACTTTATTCAAGCAAATCGTCTCTCTTGTTAAAAATGGTATTAAGCTAAATTAGACCACTAGTATTAAAGGCAGCTTTAATTCTCTTCAGCTTTCTATGGAATAATATTCACTGCCTTGTACAAGTCCCTTTACATCTTAGATGGTGCTCCCAGAAACTGTATTTTGAAAAAAAAACCAATGTTCCTTACATTAATTTTTCATCTCCCTCTTTTTCTCTTTTCTGGCAAGATGCGTTCAGTGTTCACTAGCAAATGAGATGTTCAGTATTAGTGAACAACGGAAGCACTTTATAGACTTATTTCTTGCTGGCGGATCCATTTCTATATTAAATATTTTTATAAGCTCAAAAAAAACATAACTTTAACCGATCTACCAAATATATTAGCTGATAACATCCATTTGAGTTTTGTTTTTTTCCAGTCTTACTTTGGAGAGGAGAATGATTTGCCTGGTTCATTCAGCAATAACTTAATGATTTCTTGAGGGCAAATACAGAAGTTTTCAACTGGATGATCATGTGTTACAAATAAGTTTTACTTTTCATTTTAGATAGGAGCCTACTTTGTTAAAAGGAAAAATTGAGAAAGGAAAGTTGAGTCTTACTAGGTACTGAGTTGGACCATTTATTAATATTACATACACAACTTTTCTGTTCTTTTTGAAATACAGGCTATCCCCCAAAAGGAATTTTATAGCTTTAGTCACATTAGAGCCTCACTGGACATGAATAAAGCCCTCAGAAAATGATTTTTAAATATGTCAAAGGACTTTGCATTTGTATGCATGTGTCAGAGCACACAAACATGCAAGAGACATTCAGATGGGTCCTTTTGAGGATCTATTTTCATGCTCAGTGTGTTACTTGACAAAGTACACAGAGTTCAGCTGGGTAGCTGGGACCGTAGCTTCAGAAGAGCTGGGGATAACACCCTGCTGCACTGCAGAGCCTCCCATGGGACCTGCACAAGCCACACAGGCCACAAGCACACAGATCCTCAGGCCCTCCTCTGCCTAAATCAATGTCTTCCCCTAATGACCAGAACCAAACTCCCTTGGCAGCTCTCTAAATCCCAGGGCTCCCACAGCTTATTGCAGGGATGATGCTGAGCAGGCACTGTTGCCAGCTGAGGGCTAGCGAGCTACATACAGAGCTAATTCAGGCCAAAATCTTCACATATGATTCTCAAAATAAGCATTTCTCTGCCTATCTTGCTAATGAAGCTTACACCCTGCAGCACAGGCCAAAAAGATGTGTGCATCCCTGACTCACAGCCCTTAAATCCCGGTCACAGCAGGTTAGGGGGAAGGTCAGGCTTGATTTTTTTACTCACCAAACAAATGCAAGTTTTGGGTCAAACAATTTGAAATCATGCCAGATTTTTAAAAAGCAAAAACTGTTCTGGCTAGAGAAAAATATAAAAGAAAGTGAAGAGTATCTTCTCAGTATTTTTAAACGGCAGTTTCATTCTGAACAGTGCTTCACAGAAGAATTTAAGCTAAGAGTTAATAAACAGCAGTAGCAAAGCAATTGTTTTGGGTCTAGCTAACCATTTCATGCATTTCTTTCCTGCAAATTGGAAAATCAGTTATTCCCACAGCTTTAATTAAGACAGTTACCTGCGATGCAGTGGAAGACTTGAATCAGGGCTCCTGCAAATTAAATGGCTGCTCTAAGTACTAAATTGCTGGCCAGTCCAAGAGAGGGGTCTCTCAAGATCTCCTGTTGGTCTTTCTTCGGGCCTTAGGTTTTCTAGTCTATGTTCACCTTTTACAAAGTGAGGACAACAGCATGTGGACCTACTGCAAGACCTTTGGAGCAGACATTTTTGATTCTGTATTTGTATCATGGGTCTCACTCTGCAAGTACAGAGCGTATGTACTGCTATTGCATGGATAATACATTAAAGACTTTGAAGCTTCCAGGTACAGTGATAAAGGAGGATAGATAAAAACCTCAAAGAGAATTTCATTATGAGTAACATATAAATATCAAAAATAAATGTTCAGCATGAAATATTCCAATTCCACTGTCCAAATGCTTCATAGGACATTCTTCAGGAAACTGAAGAACAATAATAAAACAAACTGGCACTGACTAGTCATATTAAGGAAATACAGAGGACAACAAATAGGTTCATAGCTACCTTTTTTATCTCTTCTTCAAGTATTTTACAAAAGACCTTCCAGGTTCTAATTGATTAGAAATGCACTCCCCTTTAATGTTTTTCTATAGCAAAAGAAAGCAGAAATTATTCTGAAACGTGTGCAACCCTTGCACTCTATGCCTCTGTATCCTTTCCTCCTGCTTTCTCTTTGGTAGATGAAAACTGCAACAGTTCAGCTGAATAGTAAAATCCATAAAATGGATGGAAAAGAGGGTGCTGTAAGAGAAGGAGAGGTGAATATCCAGAACTGGTTTTTAAAAACTGTACAGAAATCTTCTGAGAGTGTGTATTCAGAAGACTGTGCAGGAAGCATATTAAGATGCAAGAAAACTTTTAGATATTTATTTTGTACAGCCAGAGTGGATGCCAACCTTTCATTTTGCTTAGTTTGTTCCTATTACTTTTTTTTTTAACAGATGAATAAAAATTCTTCCAACATAATGGCTTTGGCTCCTAACACTTCTAACAAAAGGGAGACAGTGTGCATATTTGGAACTGGAGATTTTGGAAGAGCCCTGGGGCATAAAATGATTCAGTCTGGCTACTCTGTCGTGTTTGGAAGCCGGAGCACACAGACACCCAGACTGATTCCCAAGGATGCAGAGGTGTTGAGCCACACAGAGGCAGCACAGAAAGCTGCCATCATCATTATGGCAATCCAGAGGCAACATTACAACTTCCTTACACCACTAGCAGAAATTCTCCATGGAAAAGTCTTGGTGGACGTAAGCAACAACTTAAAAATAAACCAGTATCCTGAATCCAATGCAGAGTACCTTGCTCAGCTGGTGCCTGGCGCTAAGGTTGTGAAAGCCTTTAACACCGTGTCAGCCTGGGCCTTGCAGTCAGGCACACTGGATGCGAGCCGTCAGGTAAGACTGAGCAACAGGGGCTTCCTATGTCATAGAGTTATATATCATACGGTTTCTTAACAACTAGACAAAACACACACGGGACATACAAATCAGGCAGGGTTGAATTTGGAATTTGAGGTTGGAATTTTCACTGTAATTATCCATTTTAAATTAAATGTGAGCTAAAATTTATTATTGGTTTGTAATATGGCATGCAAGGAATATCGATAGTTTGCCTCTGAATTCGGTAAGGTGTTCAGAGACACGAGAGAAGCAAGGATAGAAAGATAGCAGAGCTAGAAAGAGAGAGATAGCAAATCAGGAGGAAATGAGGGCTGCATCAGTTGTTCACCAGGAATGTAAAGTTAAACAGAAAGGAGATAGGAGGAATATATCAAAGCAATAATAAAATGAAGAGAGCAAAAAAAGGGAGGCAAGGGATATGATGGGGCAATACAATGAGTATGGGCAACAGAAGTGAGCTACAAGGTGAACAAATTAATAAAGTTTTCTAAATCAGAATCTGTCACCACAGAAGTTTAACACAACAACAGTGTGTGCAAACCATTTTAATAAGCTTTTTAACCACAGGCCAGTGAGCATGGAGCTTGTCATAGGAAGGAACACAGCAGCTTACTTGAAGACAAATCATTTATTATTACCCTGTTTTCTGCCACTCTGAGGGATAGTGCTCTTGTATAACACATGGTTTCAGCCAGCTACTCAAACCATGGCTAGCTTTGCTTTCTGCTGCCACATAAATGGTTTTGGCTAAACTAAAGACACAAGGGCTTCCAAGCCTAGGCTCTACAAGCCTTCATCATATTAATGAGAGCAGAAATATCCCCCCTTTCTCCCAGTTCCAAAAGGAGTATTGTCTTGCACACTCACAGAAAAGACGGTTTCTACACTATTTTACTAGACTTGGAAAGAAATAATATTTACTTTTGTGACAGGGCAATCATGTTTTGAAGATCTCTGTCCCCAGTTCCCTGGAGTCCCTATGGACCACTGTAGCAGCAATTGAAAATTTTGCTCCTATTTACTGCTACAAAATCTTGTGCTTACAAACTGCTTGCAGGTCTTCAGAAGACTATGGCAAGTCTTCTAGGCAAAGACTTCTACTAAGTGTGTTACACATTGTTCTTTTCAGATACAAAATTTTGCCACTTGAAACAATCTCCTTCCCCAAAGAAAAGATTCATATTCTTAGTTCTTGGACCTGTTGGCCAAGAAAGTAGCTATAGGCTAATTTTTGCCTATATAAATTAAGGCCAGCAGGGAAGCCAACAAGTAGCCTATGAGGCTTGTACTCATCGTCCATATCCAGGCAGGATGGCAGTAGAGGTTGTCACAAAAGTCTGTCTAAATAAAACTTCTGTTTGTTTTGGCTGCAGGTCTTTGTCTGTGGAGATGACACGAAAGCTAAACAAATGGTGATGGATATTGTTCGTGCACTGGGTCTCACTCCATTAGATAAGGGATCCCTCTTGGCTGCTCAGGAAATAGAAAATTACCCTCTGCAGCTCTTTCCAATGTGGAAGTTTCCCATCCTTTTGTCCCTTGGCCTAGTCACATTCTTCTTCTTCTACTGTTTGATTCGTGATGTAATCTACCCTTATGTTTATGAAAAAAAAGACTTTTCTTTTTTTATTGCAATTTCCATTCCAAATCGGATCTGCCCTATATTGGCACTTATCCTTCTTGCCTTGGTTTATCTTCCTGGTGTACTTGCTGCAATTATTCAGTTATACAGAGGTACCAAATACCGCCGTTTCCCAGACTGGCTGGACAAATGGATGCTGTGTAGGAAACAACTTGGACTGGTAGCCTTGGCATTTGCTTCTCTGCATGTTTTGTACACTCTTGTTATCCCAATTCGCTCTTTCGTAAGATGGAAAATCAGCAGCCGAACCATCTCCCAGGTAACTTTTGTTCCCTGCCCTATGTATTCCTTACTTCTGGCCCTGTTACAAATACTACCTTCTATTTTGAGCTTCAGAAATTCATGTGGACAGTCTAATGTTCTTTACAATAGGGTTATTTTCCTAGTGTCTGTGTTCCTTTTAACTATTGGTATATCCAAAGTTTGTTGATAATATGTTGAGTTGAAGGGATTTCTGGCCTCAGTCTTCCTCCTAGATAGTTTACATATTAATAAAATAAGCAGGGAAAATGTAAACATTAAGACTAATTTAAAGAAACACATTTCCCTATTTCTCCATATAACTTTAAGAATGGCACATATTTTGTCCTTCTGACCTTATTTAACAACAAAGGATCACATATCTGTCCTCAACAGTAGGTCTACAGCAGTGTAAAACATGCACCACAATTATAGGTACATGGAACCTATACGTAATATAATGCCTCTTCTGCTTTTTGAGTAGGCAAAGTAAACCTCTGATGATTTTCAGAGACTTAATGTATAACATTTATCTCCTAGGTACCTTAAAGGATATTTTTATTTTTTGCATATTGATCTTAAAACTGCTATCACTAAAATATAGCTGGTCTTCTTTTCTTCAGGTACTGAACAATCAAACAGAACCACTCAACATCACTAATGCCTGGCTTAGTGACTCTTATTTGTCTTTGGGGATTTTAGGATTTTTTTTATTTGTTCTTCTGGGAATAACTTCCTTGCCTTCAGTCAGTAACAATGTCAACTGGCGAGAATTTCGATTTGTACAGGTAAAAAAAAGACTTATTCTAAAAAGCCTTCTTCCCTCATAAACTATGACCACAGGCAGGTTTACTAGAGACTTAGGGCTTTCCTCCATTAGTATCTCCAGATGTGATGTGTGCACTATCCACCGTCACACGGTGAAAAAAAAATCTACATGGCTATACAGCTCACCTGTAAAAAACCACAACTGCTCTGATGGCTACTTGTGGTACAACCGGGATTACTGCACTAGTAAGAGAAAATTGGGAAGACCTGAGCTCCTAAATGATAAACAGAAAGGTGACATTGTGGAATTATCAAATTCCACAACTATAAAGTCACAAAATATTTTAGCCATTTATTGGGTTAATTTTGTTGGTTCACAAGGTAATTCACTTAAAATGGGTCTGAAAAATTACTTTATAACCCAGATCCTCTCAACATCAAGCATCTGAAGAGAATCTGTGGTTTTTTCAGACTCTAAAAACTGTTGTGCCTATAAAGAGGCTGCCCTTGGTAACACTGTAATTTCAGCTCCCCATTCAGGGGAAGCTTGGTGCAAGCTGCTGTGCCTCTGCAGGAGCTGGGCTGGCAGGGGAGGGGAAGCAAGGGAAGGGGAAATTACTGTCAGTGAATGTTTTATCAAGGCCAAAAACTTGCACAGTATGGTAGGTCTGGATGGATTAGCACTAAAGCATGTAAAAGCTTAGATATCTCCACTGAATTTCAGCATTTTCTCTGCATTTTCACAAAAATGACAACCACTAGGCAGTATGTGTGAGCTAGCAAAAATTATCAGGATTGTTGATGGAGGAAAAAACCAAAGAAATGTGTTTCACCTAGATCCATTTGAATGAATCTTCATTAAAAAACAGTAAGAACCTTTATATTATATAAAGCAGTTTCATTTCAGCAGTCCTCAGTTAGTCCCAAAGTTGGCAGAGTCCACAAAGCTTACTGTGTCCTATAAATTGCATTTGTTCTGGTTTAATTTACTGTCTTAACCTCCACTTCTTTCTTTCTTTCCTCTGTTCTCCCCTAGTCCAAACTGGGATATCTGACACTGATTTTGTGCACTGCACACACATTGGTTTATGGTGGAAACCGGTTCCTGAGCCCGTCATCATACAGATGGTATCTTCCAAATGCCTATATGCTCTCCCTCATTGTTCCGTGCATTGTACTGGTTGTCAAATTTGTGCTTATATTTCCTTGTCTAGACAAACCTCTCACACAAATTCGACAGGGCTGGGAGAGAAAGCCCCAATACTCAGAACAGTCAAATTACATTGTCAATAAGTCTGCTGTATAATTAGACTAATCTGTATTATCAAAAAGAAGAAGAAAAAAAAAAAGATTATGAAGGCATATCAAAATGAAGTCCTGAGCCTCCTTTATCTGGAGAGTGAGACAAAAAGTGAAAAACTTGGCCAAGCCCTGAGCAGAATAAAGCCACCCCAATGACAAGCTTAAAATATAGCTCAAACAACACCATTGAGTTCCTGCACACCAAGCATGCTTTCACACAGGCACAGGCCCTCTCTTTTGCTCAGTATATCTTCCCTTGCCCATTCGCCCTCCAATCCTAACGAGAGTATGAGAGAAGTAAATGGTGCTCTATGCCCCTCCTCTGTCATTCCAAACCTCCTCCAGGTCTGGGCAAAACCAGAGTAACCTTTGGCATTAGATGGCATCTGCCCCTCTTCCCTGTCCTGCCCACTGAAGCTCAGGTGCACCTACACACACACATACACACACCCGCTCATGAACACACACCCTGCTTCCACCTCCAGAAGCCATCAGCACCCATAGAATGGCCACAGGATGGATGCTGGCTGAGAAAGATCTCTCTTCCTCCAAACATTAGTTTATCCTCCATTAACATCTGATCCAAAAGAGACCTATGTTCATACCTTAGAGACAGCTGAGTAAGATTTGTTTGGTTTGTGTACAGGAACTCTAATGTTCAAAGTGTATGGGCCAAGGATTACTGAATCCTTGCTTGTGCTGCTCTACCAGAAACTCAGGTGGCAAGGGGATGGAGGAGAGACCAAAACGCCAGAGAGACATGAGATATGCTTACAAGCCTAAGCTTCTCTACAAGTACAGGCAAAAAATGGTCAGTGATTTTTTGTGTAAGCAGTGAGTTGTAAGGAAAGAAACTGAAGGAAAATCCTATTATGTCAGAGGGTTGTATTATAAGTCATGGTTATATCTCATGAAGAAAATATTGTTGTTTTTTCAAAAAATAAATCTTTGGATGCAATATTACAGCTATTCTATGAAAATATACATATTTTAACCACAATAAAGAAATTTTTTTACAGTGTTGAGCTCTGTTATAATTTCTGGAACCTCTTTTGAAATGATGCAGCTGCTGGTATGCTCAGTTGTACAAAGGTGTTGGAAGGCCCTGGGGCAAGGAATAAAATGGGATCCTGCCTTCAGCCAGCTGCCTGGGCTCACCTTCCCCCATCTTCGTTTGCTCCTTGGATGCTCACACAAGCAGATCTTTGCTTAGTCATCAAAGTGAGCTGAGGATGTTGTGGAAAACCAGGATCCAGCCGGGATGGTGACCTCCTGTTACGTTGGAAACAAGATCTGACAGCCTCCTTCACATTGGAGAATAAAGAAAAGGCAAAATGTGTTTGTTTTTATAGGAAAAGAATTGCTTTCTATCTTCTGTCTCTCTGTTGTTCTCCTCCCTGTCCATACAGAGGATAAATACTCACAAATATGAAAGTATGAGCATGTTAACTAATTTGGCTAACTGTACTTTCAAACAAGCACTATCAAGCAGATTAAAAAAAAACCCAACTATCTGAATGATACTTCTCAAAACATTTCTCAGCAACATAGTCTTTTTTAGTTCTGGACGTACATCCCCTCTTCATGTCATCCTCTGGCCCAGAAAGAGCCTGTTCTTAATCCCCAGAAGAATGGTAAAGGAGTCTGGTGTATCAGCAATTGCAAGAGCCAGATTTCTTGGAAATAATTCTGGCACCAAGTACTCTTACTAACCAGCACTGGTGCATACGTCATACTTGGCATATCATAAACTGATATACATATATTTATATAGGTCTAAACAGAAGTTTTCCTTGACCTGTCACTCATTTCAAGCTTCCATTAAAGATTTTCCATGCTAATTTTATGGAATCATTTACTACAAAAGGGATTCTGTATGGGCTCAAAGGGCCTAAGTGACAAGACCGTTGTGAAGATGCCAGTAAAACCTCTTTACAGCTCCCTAAAGAAGGAGAGAGAGGCAGAAGCAGCAGCAAGAGAGGAGAACAAGACAGAAGGATAGAGTGTGTGTGTTTGTGTGTGTATACAGGTAGAAGAGAAAGGGACAGACAGAGCAGAAAATAAGTAGCAGTAGCCTGAGTGAATATCCTTTAGATTTGCCATTTTGGGGCCAAATTCTGGTCTTAGTGACAGAGTTACTCCAGATTTATGTTATTTCAAAGAGTAACAGTTCCAAGACACAAATACAGATTGGGGTTTTTTTAATTACTTATTAAAGGATTTCTTTTCAGGGTTTCTGCCTATGCAGATACAGATCTAAAAACTGCCCTTCTCTCTCTCTCACACCTGAACCAGTGGGTTGGAGTTTAAACAGCAACAGCCATGGCAAGTAACACCCATTTAACAACAATGCTTTACAAAATACAAACATTGCAAATGCTCCGCCTCCTTTCCTCTGAGTGAACAAGCTCCTGTGTGTTTCTGAGTGCCATGTGTTAGAGAAGAACAGGCCAAAACAGGTCTTCTTTACCCTTGCTGAGAATTAGAGCAAAGTAACTGCAGCCTGGCTGAATACCACCACTATATTCACTCACTAATAAACCATAGTCTCAAACATGCACAGGACTGTAGCTCCTGCAGGAAAGACAAAAGAACTTCTTCAGGGACTGATACACGTTGTTTTGTTACACTAGAACACAGGCCAAGATTTACTGAAAATGCTAAGTGGCTAGGTACGATTTGTAATTTTCTGTTTGCTCCAAGAATGAAGTGCCAATATCTTCTGTGTACAAACCGAGGAGACAACGCTGCTTGTTTGCACGGGGTGCGCGCAGCAGCAATCAGGAGCTGATCCAAAGCCCTTGCATCTGAAGTCAGCAGCAGGCTCTTTGTTGACCTCAGTAGATAATAGGTCAGATCTCCAGCAGCACTTGTTTTTCCAGTCTAAGTGAGGGATTTCATATCCTGTTATTCTTGGGCAGCTGGGGAGTAGTTGCTTCACAAATTTACGTATTTACTTCTTGAAAGTTGTAGAGAAAACAAATTCCTTCAGTAATCTTACATGATAGTTAAGCTAAAAGTTTTCAACGGCAATATTTTGAAAACAATAGCCAGTGCTATGAAAACTGTTGGTAGCTTGTATACATTTCTCATGGCTAAGCTCTTTGCATTTTAATATTTTTTTAATGTACTGACAAAGCCTGGTCAGAGAGCACATCAGAAGGATCATGAAATTAATTTTGGAAAGGGTGTTTTCCATACGGTTCAAGAAGCCAAGAAGAGCCTTTATGTGCACATGTACATAATGCCATTCTAAGAATTCCTGCAGGAATAAAGCATTGACTCTCAAATCTACTAAATCAGAGTCAACACTTAGAAAATATAAATTACAGCTTTTTAAATAAATGGTCACATGGACATTGTCACGATAACAACTAAGCTTGGATTTCATTGCATTAGGAAGATTTATTCTGATGGACGGCACTACAGCATAGTGTGATTTTTAGACCTCTACATCCTGCACGATGTGGCTAATTTAACTTTCTTTTGCCTTTTTGTTATACCTAGGGAATATCCATTTCAACTAAAAAAATGCACTTATTACTGAAAAGAAAGTTTTCTAATTAATTAGATTTACTTGAGACAGTAATGGGATGTCAGACATGCACTGGCCCCTGGGGATGCAGCTGACACCACAGATACTGCTGGATCTTGAACTGCGGAGATCTGAGCTATTCCCTTCAGTTCTACCACTCCACACTGCAAGTCCTGAGATCTGCAACTTATTTTTGTTCTGCAGCATGACCTGTCAGCCTTCTCTGTCTTATCTAACAGTCACCTCTTACTCCAAGACATGACTGTTCATGACCCAGTCTAGAAAGCCCCTTGTCTACATAACCTATGCTCGGCTGCTTTTCCATACTATGATTAACGTATTTAATAAATCTTTGGTGTGCCTGTAATAGCCTAAATATAGCTTCTCTTCCACACACTATGGAAGCTTTTCTCTCCTACAGAGACTTTTTTTTCCTCTGCATTATACGTGCTTCTGTTGTGGATCTCCATTTGTTTCTCTAATTCCTGACATTAACATGAATGATTTACTCCCTGGAGGAAGTTGACATTCCTCGAGATATTTTTTTTTTAATATATATATCACCTGCATAAGAAAAACTGCACATCTCTTCTTGTTGCATATTGTCTTAATTTAATGTTCTTGAATCTGGGAATCCAGAATTGACAATTGTATTAGCTCTGACAAGACTAGACCCCTGACATATTATTTTCTTATAAGGAACCTCCGTGCTACAAAAAAATACACTGCAGAACCTTGAGAGGACAAGCATAGACCTCAGAGAATTGCATGAAACTTAGCTAATGTCTCCAAATGCTGCAAACTAAAAGTGGTCATTTTTTGTTTATATGGATTCATACACATCCTTTTTTCCTGTCTCTCTTTTTAATTCCACATCCAGATTTGCTTATTATTTGAGATTCATTCAAACACAGCCCCTTCACTGTGCTCACTTCTCTTCACACTTGCTCGGATTTAATCTAGGAAAAGCTTAACCACAATCAGTAGACTCAAGCTATTAAACATCAGTGCAGAGGCCCTTCCTAGTTTATTACCCATTAATTTTTTTTCCCCCAGTTTTATGGAAGATGAGAAAGTGTAGTCTCTATAAATCTCTCTTTAGAGACTTCAGAAAATAGATAAATGAAAAATGAAAAAAGGTAAGTTATTGTAATATGCTTATCATTGCAGGACACAAGTGGTTGAACACCTCTAGACCGAAACAGAATGTCCCAAAACATCCATGTTTGGGACAGATTATCTATGACTGAGTGCTGGCATAGAAGGAAGGAGGTATTTTCAAACAATCATTCTGGAGACAAGTATATGGAACGAGAGTAAAAAAATTATTAGAATGAGAAAGAGAGAAGGAAAGAAGAAAAAGACAAACTTCTTTTTCTTCTTTCGTACTGGCTCCATGACAGAAAATGTCACACATTTTTGGTTGCGTGGTACCAATTATTTCAGTACCTTAAAAATAATTAAAGGAAGAGTTTGATCCTGGCAGCCCTGGAGTCCAACCCAGGTTTTGGGATCCCACCATAGCCTTCCTTCCCGAGTCCAAATTAGTACAAATCAGCCTATTTTCTCATCCTTTACAAGAACCGTTCCAAAGGTAGCTGCCACTCCACACCACACCACTCACTGTTGAGCAGCAGCAGCAGCAAACCCAGCTGTGCATCAGTACAGTACTTACATGGCTCAGTAGTGAATATAGGTGGAAAAACTCTTTCCCCAGGGGAAAAGAATCAGGAGAGGTGCCAGTGTCCAACTGGCCAGACACAGGACAGAGACTGCTTAATGGACTGCTCTGTTTCAATGCGAGACACCATCACCTCCATTTTATAGTTAAAGAACTGAAGCAAAATCAAACAGGATCAGAGGGGTAGTCCATGGGAGGAAGGAGGGGATGGGGCAGCTTCCCCCTCCCTGTTTGGCTAGTGATCAAGCAGAGCTTTGGGAGCCTCAGGACAGGACCAGACACAACCTCCCCATCCCTCAGAACCGGCCAGGCAATCAGAGGGGGTGGGTGCAGACGTAATTGCAGGGAATTATGTTAAATACATACAGGATTATAGCTTGTTTGTTTTGCTTGTAGCTTCTGTTTTCCAATCCCATATGTAAAGACTGGAAACCAAATCCCATCTTTCATTGGATTGGTCTAAAGGTCAAACCTCAAGTCACACTGCAGAAACTCCAGTCTTGTTTTACTATCAAGCCTGCCTAGCATTGTTGAGATAAATAAATTCAACAACTCAAGATACTCAATCTTGCCAGGGCCTGAGGGTTACCTCCTGTCCAGTTACAGAAGTCTGAGAGGGATGAAGAGGCTTGTACAGCTACATGCTGCCTTTTGGGACAATACTGAATACCCAAGCATCACTGAATACCTTGAATCGCTGAATACCTTCCAGTATCTCTTCTTCAAACAAACAGACAAACACCCATGTTTCCTGGCAAAGCTGTCTTCACTGTCTTTTACAAAGAAGCTGAGAGATGACTTAACTGTCATCACAGACGTATCCCAAGTTTCTTTAATGATCCTTGTGTCAGTGACTCATACAACATCACGTAGGAAGTCAGAGGCAAGAAGAGGAATTGGATACAGGTTTCCTGAAGCTGAGGATAGTTCTCTAATTACGAGGAGCTTTGTAGATTAGAGAGCCAGAAGGCAACCTTGTGATTAGCTATTCTCTCTTCCTACAGAACACAGGCTGTAGACACTGCCTGAATTAATTCCGTTCTGAATTATCAGGAGTTGTCATATTTTTCAGTTCACAGACCCCTACAAATTTTCCAACAGTAATGCAGATTTCTGTAAAGTTTAAGCTTCCTGACAACATGCAATTTTATCCTAGTAACCATTTGTTATTGCTGGCAGGTAATCCACTAAAATGGGCTGAAAACTGAATTAAAGATATTCTGAAAGAACTGCTGGACTTGATTTAAACATTAGAAAACTCACCACAACTTTTGGCAAATGATTTTGACAGCTGATCACCCTCACTTCAATATATATAATAACACATATACACATAACCTGATTTTTTTAACTGTAGTATTCAGCCAACATAATTTATGATTTCCATGACTTATCTGAAGGGTCCAAAATGGTGGCTACATATGGAACATATATATTACCTCAGAGAAGAAGGTCAGGTGTAAGAAGAAAAAGTGTGATTTTATATGTATATTTATGTAGAAATATAAATCATATTGGTCCTACTGCATATGTGGAAATACAACCACACACTAAAGTCTCTTGATGATCGCAACAAAAGATTCAAGGTATTTCCAACTACAACTTTTTTAATTTTAAAATTAAAAAACCTAAATAAAGTAAAAACAAAAATATTAACAGTTGCTGCAGATAATCTCAAAATTGAACATAATTTCACAAAAAACAAATGCTAATAAAAATTTGTTAATAACAATGTGAAAACAGCTAGTATGTTACCTGCAGGATTACAGTTTGTGTAGCCTGCTCTGGTAAATTCATATGGAGGACAATTACCACATGAGCAGGTTTTTAGGGAGTTTCTCAGGAACTAGTTGTAGGCCCACCATTACACATAACTAGGCTAAAAAACCCATAAAATCATTGCTGAGGAAATGTGCGAGCTGTATTACCCTGGAAATCCTTATGAACGAGGACAGATACACATGGAAGCGATTCAATAAATGGTGCCATTGAATCCAGCTCTGCAGAAGGTCATTGCTGAGGAACAAAGACTGCATGCCACACTTCCAGCCCAAGGAGATGTGGCCTGGAAAGCATGGGCTGAAAACCATTCACAGAGGGCCTACTAGAAAGGGTTATGAACCATGTTCAAATATGCTAGGGGAGTAGGAAGGGGAGGACAGAAGAAAGATCTTGTGATTTTCAGATGTACAGGGAAGGGAAGTTACTCAACTGCTGCAGAGAGCAGCAGCTGCACACTGTTTCACACTGTGAAAAGGATAATGGAGAAAAGTCCACTGCACCAAAAATGGTGTAAGAATGTGAAAATATTCCTTACATTTACAGACTACAGGGATTTAATTCATTCACTTCTGCAAAAAAAGTTAGAGGTGAATGCAATAAAACATACCCAGGTCATTCCCCTAATGATGAAATTTCATAATCCAGTAACCGGAGAAGTAGGAAAAAGCAGCTTGTCTCATTATGAAACAGCAGAAAAAAATACAAGCTGTACAAACATATGCAACTCTGGGATTGTTTAACAGAGCAGTAGGTGTGAGAGAGGTATACAGGGAGTATCACATAAGCTTCAGATAAAAGCACACATGTACTTGGCAGCTTTGAATTGGTTTAAAGCTGCAACTCTATTTAAAGCACTCTACCCAGAGGCTGAGAGTAAAGAAACTTGTTTGATTCTTCCCAGGTTTAGGTATTTGACATTTGATGCTGTTGCACTTACTTTCAAAGAACATACATAAGGAAATATATGGCTCCATTACAACTTCTCTTTCCAAAGAAAATAACATGAAGACTAATAAGCTGTATATGCTTAGGTTAGGAGAAGTATTAGAACCATTAGAAAGACAAAGCACCAGTATCAAATATCATTATCCCAGCATGAGAAAGATACAACAAAAATGCTTGGAGTTAAAGCCATACAAATTTAGATTAAAACCTTCTGGTTGTGCCTTGAAGACAAAACCAGTGAGAGTAATTATCCTCATGTTATCAGGTGAGTATTTTTTAGCATGGATGGATGCACTGTCTCTTGCAAACATTAGATCAAACGTGGATGCTGGTGTGGATACTTTAGTCAAGCCTAAGTCATTGAGATGAGCATAGGGACACCAGCATTAGATGAAATGTTAATTGCCTGTGAAATGCAGAAGGTTACACTGCATCACAAAATGCATGTTTATTCTTTAAAATGTGGGAATGAGTGTGTGAACGCTACCACTTGCATACCTTTTGCTTATTCTTCTTAGCGTTCCTAAAAACAGACAACTGAAAAAACGATCATGCTGTTTCATCATCTGCTTCTTTCCCCACATGGTTACGAGCAAAAAAAAGTGAAGAGTTTCTTATGTATGTCACTCTAGCACAAGCACAGAGTATGTGTAAATAAAGAGCCATAGATCTTCACCTTAGCTATCAGGAGAGAGGTTTCAGTGATCAGTCCAAACACTGTTTCTGTCCGAGATGTGCCAGGAAAAACAGTAAAAATAAATGTAGTGGAAAATACAGTAATAACAACTTCCTAAGTAGGGATGTGTAGTTTTTAGAAAATACATAATAGTAAAATAAACTAATTAAATTCAATCTGTTACCTATGGCAGAAGAAGCAAGCTAAAAAGGGATCACAGTGCAAGAACTGGGTGCAGTGCTAATGCACTCTGTGAATGTGCCTTAAATCCCAATCTTGGATGTAATAAATGCTTAAATAAGATTACTTCTGATGAATATTCATGCTGGAATTAGTTGAACTATGGAAGTTCTACCTAAAGATTTCACAAATTTAAATAAGTGGAAAGACCCAGAGGAAAAAAAAGTCTTGTTTACAAGGACGTAAAGAGAGGTGTTCAAAGGTTGACAGAATCAGAGGCATCTGACCACCACTGACACCCTGAGCTCTAACTCCTGCATCAGAAGAAAATCAAGTCCTTCTCTTTGGGTACAAAGTACTCATACCTAATGTATATCTACATTGAAGACAACTTTTGAAATCAGAACTTTCAACCAGGACAATGGTACCCCTTAACATGTCTTCATGTTTTATTCCAGAGAGGAAGACAGCAGTATTTGCAGAGAATTGCTTTCTGACTAGTTTTATTAATAAAGTTCAGGCGGGAAACAAAACAAAGCAGTTAATCCATACTCATTCTCCATCCCCCTCTCCCCCCACTCACTTCTTAAGGAAAGCAAACCTCCAGAGGAAGCAGTCTTATTTACTTCTTAGATAGAAAAAGCCTGGCCACTTCCACAAGCATGAACACAGATATCTGTGACCTCCTCTCCCAAACAGGTTTTCAGCAGAAAGCTTCACAAGACTGTTCACTGATTCAGTCTTTGTATCATCATAAGTTCCTGTGCAAAATAGGACTATGCTATAGGTACTACTACTCTAGGTATAACTCACTGTGCCCACTACCAGTGAAGAACTGGGGCCTCTTAAATCCAAGATAATGATGGTCATGAGCTATCATATAACCATCTTACCTGTCAGAACTACTGTAGAGTTGGCTCTGCCCTGAATATGTTCATGGTTTTATTAGACCATGGCTTTTAGGGGTTTATTCCCCATCTAATATTTTCATTAGCCTCCACTGTAGAACATGATGAGAACACTAGTTTTGATCAATTTTGTGAAGTATATATGTGAAAGGCTGACAGTGCTTTGCTGTGTCAGATTTGCTGGTATTATGCTTAAACTCAATCCTCAGAAAGCCATACTAGATATTAGCTAATACGAAAGGTGATGAAAAACACCAGAAATGAACAAAGACATGAAAACCTGTGGATGGAAGCAGAAAGGGAAGAGGATGGGAACATCCTTAAAGAATTATACAAACACCCTAATCCAGAAGAGTGTGGAGATGACCGTGCTTATCCACAGCTTTGTTGGCGTCACAAGGGCTTTAGCCAGCCATGGGAGGCCACCCATGGACGGACACTGCCCAGACTGTGCTCCAACATCTGAGAGCAGCTCCAAATTTCAAAGAGCCTTTTTTTTTAGTGTTTGCTGCCACCAACCGATTGCTCTAACTTTTGCTTATATAAAATTCAAAGGGCATCAGCAAGGTTTGCTGTAAACTTGCGGAGTGCTCTTAGACAGCTCAAGGCCAATTCGTTCCTGAATGTAACATGTCAAGCATGCACAACACAAATGCAAAACAGCAAGGGATTATTAGCACCTGTAAAGATTCCTGGAGCAGGTAGATTATATAAAAATATGTATTGTTGTTCATGACAATATACAGTTATCAGAATAGCAATAAAATAAAGTTCTGTAGCTTTTTTTAATTAGAGAGCCCTAAACTTTTTGAAGCACAGAGTACAGCAACTGACAGCCCACCTGGTCTCTTTATCCCTTTGCTTTCTCATAAGCCCTATGCATAGTTTCAAACAACACACGTGGATGTTTTTACTAAGAGGTGATGTAGAACCCTTATTTTATTTCCCTGAAAATTCTAATCATTTTACTGAAAGAATAAGGAAGAATCACCTATAATGCACATATTAACAAAGTATGAAAGGATTCAGCTACCAAAGAACTGGACAAGAAAGAACCATCAATATGACAACAAAAAAAGTGTACAAGACATCTGACAAACCTGAAATAAGAACAATCTGTATAGCATCAGCTGTCCTGATAGCCATGGTAACATGTCCTGAAGCTCAATGCATCAAAAATGAATATGTTTTGATACATTATTATACATAGCTGGCTAATGATTACTGACCTTTTTTGACTAGTCATAACCTCATGTGTAGATAGTGCTCACTCTTTCTAGGTGGACAAGAAGATTCTTCACATAAACTTACTCCCAAGAGAGGGAGCAGAAATGTTCTCTGTGATCTAGTTCATATGAAATATGGCAAAATGGAATACTTTAAGTGGCAGACTTATAATTTTAGAAATTACACTGCTTAACCAATCTAGTTATTTAGAACTATCATACCCAAACATTTAGATATTTGCCAAAAACTTGACAGTGTATTTCAAAAAAATATATGCATGAACCTATGCTAAGTATTTTTCCAATAGGAAAACCTATATATAAACTCCTAAACCACTGTTAAATATTTACAAAGGGAGTCTGGCAAAAAGAATGGCTCAGGAATACTACAACTCTCATTAAATATCAGCCCTGAGACCCAAAGAGCTGCTCCCAGAGCAGGTACCTGACGCTGCTCTAGGTGGGTTCTGTTTCTACCTTTGGCAGAGGTTATATTTGTTTATGGTAAAAAACGGGTATAGGTTAGAAAGCCATCAGGCATGGGCTGATGTGCCCGTATTAGGAGTAGCAGTGTGACATCTGGTGGGCACTTTTTGGAACAGCAACAGGCTGATTCCTTCAATCTTTAGCAACTCAGAAAGGTTGCAAGAAATTAAACAAAAGGAGCAAAAAAGCTAATATGAGGAACAAGGAAAACAACACGGACTATACATGTGAGAAAAAATATTTACAAAAGCCACAGCTAGAGGAAGAAGTTTTGTGTTTACTGGTATTGCTTTAAGAATGTACGAGTGTATGATAAAATTTTGCGACAGGAACTGCAAATGCATCTCATGTTGGCCACTTGGGGATGTGTGTTGCAATATTTGAGGCATTTTCAACACACGCTTCACGTAGTAACAGAAATACTAACCAAAACAGGCAAGAGGAGCCATCATGATGAGGAAAGTGATTTTTCTCCACAGGGTGTGGCACATCTCTTTCACTCCAGACTTGCTGAAACTTGTGATTTCCCCAAATGCTAGAAGCTCCATTGCATCATTTGTGGTAGTGGGGCACTTAAACAAGCAAATAAAAAATAAACTTTATTTTCCTGGAGTCATTTATTTGCACGCTACTGGGTGAGTCACATGCAAACCAGCCCAAGATATTTCCCCAGTAGTTCTGCCAGTTTTATCGATTATGGAAATTACAGATCAGCAAATGAAGATTAATTCTGGTAGCGCTGCAGTGGTGTCAACTCAGTTCAAGCACTAAACATGGAGAGAATAAATGCAACCTGCCTAGATCCTCAAGAAGCCTAGGGGGTAAGAATGAGAGCCCAAATGGACATCAGGCACCTAATGGGTGACAGTCACAGAATTTAGACACCTGAAATGCCATTTCTATGTGCTACATGCTGGTTTTCTGCCCAGAAGTACTGCCCCATGACTGACTAACCAGCTATGAGCTTAATTCCCACCTACCACCATTTTAGTACTCAAGGAGAGAATAGTTCCTAAATCCTCCGACGGGATCACTTGGCAGAACTGAGGTCAGTGCAAAACATGGTGGGGAGGACAGCACAGTGCCAGTTTCTTGCATAATTAATGCATATGTAACCCCTAATGCTTACGGGTTTCACCCACAAAGTGGCAAAAATTAGTTCTAGGCTACCTGAGAACAAGTTAGTGCTCTAAATTCCTAGCTCAAGGGAACTTTGTAAAATAACATGATTCAGCTCACCTATTAAAACAAAGCCACTGTGCAACTGAAAATTTAATTGAGAGAACAAACAAGTGGGATCTTTTTTTTTTAGCCCATAGATCATGCATTTCAGGCTTGGCCTCCTGGACTATTTGTCCATTTTTCATTAGACAGCCACAGGTTTTTAAAGAAATCATTCAGAAAACAGGGAGTGGAACCAGGAATATCCTCTTGTAGCTGGATACCCACAACACTGCTTCAGAAGAATCAGGCTTTGCAGCACTTTCTATCCATCTGCAACTGGGAGTTTTACAAGCTAACGCTCATCTTCCAGACAGTACAGCTGAGTCCTCCCTTGTCAGGAGGTAAAGTAGCGTAATACATATTCTGATTTATATCAGAACATATATGCTGACACATGACTGTAAAAAGTGCTGTACAGAGGGAATCAGATGCCTTATCGCTGAAATTGTTCTGTGCTGCAATCATTTATACACAGTTCATTTTCATGGCCCGGCTTCTGTCTGGTGAAAACAGTACAGATCTGGATCCTGACCCCATGTTATTCAAACAAAGCATTAAAGGAGCTTGCATGACTTGCTCTAGTTCTCATCAATCTGTTTTAAATTATTTAACTTTTCAGCACTGAAGATTTTGAAATAAGGTACGTGGTAAAGGAATAAAGATCAGTTGTAAAGTGATATGCAAAGTAAGGAGAACTGTAAATGTCTTTTCCAAGTCACAGGCATGTACCACTGTTCCCTTCAGATATCTTGATAATGCAATTACAACTTTGGTTAAAGACCATCTTGAGAACCAATCAACTGCAAGCTGCAAGATCTTAGAAATTAATGTTGTTACTGAAAAACTACATTTTATCTTTAATTCTGTAAAGATCTCATGCCTGGAAAATATATATATCACAGACTGCTATATATATAGCACAAACTGCTATATTTAAAATGAAATGGTTGTGGTAAGTTGTGTTATTGTACTGCATTGAATAAAAGCTGACTGTTAGCCTCAAAAATCTCAATATCAACACATCACTAGCTGCAGCATCCACAATTAAGGTTATCTTGCCTTAGGTCTTCAGTGATACTCTTGCTGATGCCCAGTAAGTGATGAAAAATCCCCACAATACTGAACACTGAGGAAACAAAGAAGGAAAGGAGTACGGAGTACAGAAGTTGGTCACCACTGAACCATCTGTTAAAGAGGTTGGAGCTGGGAGGGAAAAGTAAGTCTGGACGTCATATGGGGTTGGAGAAAATTCAGGTAGCTCAAATTGGACATTCAAAATTTATAGAAACTTTTAATCTCCATACTCTCTTTACCTATAAAGCAACAAAAATGCCTTCCCCTGTCCCCTATCCTTGCAAGTACATTACTTGACGATTCCAACATAAAACTTGGCTATTATAGAAAAATCCGTGTACAAACTAACTGGCTGCAGAACTGAGTACAAATAATGTGCAGCAAATAGAAAAAGAAAGGGTGATGTCAAAGAGAAGAAAAAGCAGCAGAACAGCGGAGCACCATTCATTCTGAACACTGAGTGAGGCATTGTATTAGGGACTTCTGGTCTGTACTATGTTTACCTTTCCACTGTTTGAATTGATGCCTTTTTTCAATTTATGGCAATTAAAAGGGTAAGGAGATTATTTTTTGTCCCTCCTTAAGTAATATACTTATTCTTAAGTTTTTATCCCCTCAGATGTGCTGAGTAAACACTTCAGGAGATTCAAACTTTACACTTTAATCCTGTCTCCTCCCTAGCTTCTTTTATTGCAGTTCTGGAAAGGACAAATTCCACACCCGGCTTGCCAGGAAAGCACGATGCCTCAGCATGCTGCCACCACGCCCCCAGCCACTACACCAGATGGGAACGTAACCGGCAGCATGGTGTGGCTCAAGGCTTTCAGTTCAGGGTGGCTGAATTCCCACATCATGTGCAAGCTCATGTTGTCAGGGTTAAATGTGTCCAGACTTAGTGGGGCAGAGGGAGGGAAGAGGGGCAAGCAGAAAGTGTGACTTGTAGTGGGTTTATGCTAGCCTTTGTTCACTGTGAGAAAGCGTGGTACACACAATGAATGGGACCTGTGATCAGATTTTAAGGCAGTAATGCTATATTACTCCATCTCCGTTTTGAATTCCTTCTTAGCATCATATGATGAAGAATCCAGCAAAAGCTATGGAATGTAAACTGCACACATAATTTTCATTGTCTAAACAAAATTATTTTACTTAGGTCTTTTCTTAGGAAAATACACTGAATTATCTCAAAAAAGGCAATAGTACTAGCACTCTGTGTTGCTTGACTTCAATCTTCCCACTAGAGGGATTACATACTCCTTGAGATCTGCAAAATCAGTAGCTATTTATTCTACACAGATTTCTTACTGGTGTATTTCTAATGCGATGATCTTATTGTAACTTAAAAAGTTACCATAGCTCAGTAGCCTTTCAGAAGGCAGATATGTACTCGTCAATCTCCTCCAACAGCCTTCCTTTGCAGCCTTCCTTTTCCTTGGATAAAAGCTGAATAAACAAATGCACCAGTGCAAACAAAATGCCTGCCCAACAAACCATATAAAATACATCACTTTGTTACATCGGTCCCCTAGCTCTTTTGCTTGTGTGGTTGAATTTAAATAATCTTGCAAATACTACTGAGTGCTGCGTTCATTACCAGTAGTCTCAGTAGAAGCACTGCAAATGGAGGATGACTAAGTATTTATGTTGAGTTCAAGTACAAAGAAATCCCCCAAACTTATGAAACACGTCTACCTTTTCTATACAGCTACAGTTGTACTGTTTTAGTATCTTTACCTACCAACTGGTCTGAATCTTATGGTTTTTTCTCACTAAAGCAGTTAAAACTTCCTTCCTATTATCTTTAAGCTATTGGCAATATATATACACTATTTGACATTTTGCTTATCAGTGTATAACTCTTCAAATCTTATCACTTATATTCTTTGCCACTTATTTTCAATCTCTCCAGCCTTTAATATTTTTATCACTATACTTAGATCCTACTTTAATTAGGAAGGCGTCTTGTGCAGACATTAATATACGTACTCTAACAAGATTCAGCACAGAGTCTCCAATAACCTACAATGCACATGATTAAGTGTGGTAAATAAAACTATTTGACTCCTGCACAGTTTGATATCAACAGATGCTTATTCAAATACTCTCGTGAGATAGGTATTTCTTAAGCTGAAAAGCTAGCCAGATTCACTACTTTGTTTCTCAGCTGCCCTGAAATGATGGCTTCGTATATGCTATCCTCTGTGATGAAGGTATTAAATAGTGATTTGTCTCTTTGACTTTATTGAATGTTAAATTTCACAGAACACCACAGTACTTATTTTCATGTTACTGGCAACTATTGACAGTATCAGTGTAATCGGTGCTGAAATAATAAAAATATATGCTGTATAGATATCGTCTGAAAGCCCTGTTCACTGGATGATTTAGAAGCTGAGAAGGGTGGCTCACTCTTAATGAAAAGTTTACTGTAAACTAGTGTGATTAAATTAATAAGGTCCTATATAAAGTTCTTCAGAAGCTATGTTAAGAAGCAGAAAATAAAATGTTATGCTTTCAGGTTTCTGACAGTAGACCATTTACCCTGCAAGGTCTCCATCAGTAGATTTGTTTCAGTCATACAGACCCTAGCAAATAATTTCTCATCCTGTTGCAACTTAATTAAACACCTCTCAACATGAGGACGTTCTAATGTTTTGCAAATAAACAGTCTGGCTCAGACCAAGCGGTGGCCATTTCAGCTGTTGTTGCTTCCTGGGGTACTGAAGTGAACAAAGAGTCGCCAGGATTAAAGCACAGGTTGTACCAGTGAGTTCCTCCAGCCTGGAACCGGCTGTTGAATCAAAGTTGAAACTCGTCCAGCTCACTGCCAAAACCCGAGTGGCCTCAGACTGAGCACCGCTGGTGGGACCCAGCACGAAAGGGCTTCCTAGCTCCAGCGGGACACTGCCATCCCCCCCTCATTCCTGCTCCAGAAGAATTTGGCCCTACAGACCCAAGAGCGAATTGTACAGTGTATCTATTTTCTGTGTCTCTGGGGCCAGGGATAGGCGTTCAGACTTTGAAGAGAAAGCTACAGTACCAGTAAAGAGCATGTTTAACATAACAATGCATTCTGTGATGCAGGTGATATATATACACGCAAACTACTGCGTTTACAGGCTTTATGGCCTTTCTGTAAATGGCGAATGGGTAATCTTGAAGTAATTTGGCGTCAACACAGGCGATTCACCGGTGAACACTTTCAGCGCTTTCCGAACGCCTTAGTAGGTAGCACCGCCACACAGACGGCCCCTTCCAGAGGAGCAGCCGTCCCTGGGCAGCGCCAGGGCCACCCCTCCGCCGCGGCGGCACCGAGCCCCGCGCTCCCCGCCGCCGCCGCCGCCGCGGCCGCCCCCCCGGCGCCGCAGCCTCCTCCCCGGCCGCGCGGGGGCTACCGCGGCACTCCCCGCCCGCCGCCCGCCCTGACGGGCCCGCGCCGCCCAAACAACGCCGGCAGCGGCGGAAAACGCAAGCCCAGGGCCGCGCCGCCGCGGGCGGGCCCCGGGGCCGCGCCGCCCTGTCAGTGTGGGGAGGAAAAGCCGCCTCCGGGCCGGCGGCCTGTACCACCCCGATTGGGGGGGGGGGGCGGGCGGGCTGGAGCGGGTGGTCCCTCAGCTCCCGACGGCACCGCCTTGCGCTGCCCGGCCGCCCCGGTGACTGCGGGCAGCCGCTTGCCCCGCACTGGTGGCAGAGCTTGCAGCCCCGGCTCTTTCCGGAGCCCGCGGCCCGTCCCGGTTCTCCCCTTCCCGGCCGGGTGGTTGCGGCCGGGCGAGGCCGGACCGGGCGGGGCAGGTGCCGGAGGAAGATGGCGTTTCCTGGGCAGCCGGCGCCCGGCGGCGGTTTCTACCCGGGCGGGGTGAGCGGCGGCAGGCGGCGGGCCGAGCCCGGGCGGCGGGGGCTGGCGGGGCGCGGCCGCCCTGCGCCCGGGCGGAGGCGGGGTACCCCCTTCCCTGCCTTCCCCCCCTCCCCGCGCGGTGCCGGGGCCCTGAGGCGCCCTCCGGGCCGTCCCGGCGGCCGCGAGGGGGGAGCCGGCCTGGGCCCGCTCCGGCGCGGCCCGGCTGCGAGGCGTCCGGCAGGGCTGGGGGAGAGGGCGGGCGGGCAGCGGTGGCTTCGCGGGCTCTCTGAGGCGGGGGGGGCGGCGGCTTTCCGGCGGGGCTCGGCCCGGCCCGCGGGAGGTGCTGCGGGAGCCGGCCCGGGGCGGCGGGAGGAGGCTCCCGCCCGGCAGGCGCTGCCGCGGGTGTCGCTCCCCGAGTGGGCTCCCCACGCCGTCCCCCGGGGGAGGTCTTGCCTCTAGTGCCTTGTGTAGAGCTGTCTTCGCTTCGTGGGGCCCGTAAGTAGCTAAGGGGCCTCGAGAAGCAGCGTACACCTGATCAAACTGCCCATCTCCAAAAAAGGCATGGTTTTGTCTCAGCAAAAGATGGCTCTAGGCTCTGCTTCACAGGTTATTGGTTCAGTGCAAACAGGATTAACTTCCTCCATTCCATGATTGTCAGTTAAGAATCAATTTTATTTAAAAATTTCCATGCTTAATGCATATTCCTCCAAGTATTTTCCCTAGGGATCTGTCTTGCTCAACGTTTTTGAAGTGGAAAGAAAAATCTGCAGTGCCTTAGTACTCTTATCTTCAGTGCCCCATTTCCTGCTAGTAGAAGACTAAAATTCAACCTTGACGAAGTGCACCATACTGCATCTAGATCAGTGGATTGCTCCTGTGCAAGGTTTTACACTGATCTGCTTAAATTATAATAAATGAGTATATCGATACCAAGATTGTGTCTGGTTTCTTTTGGTGTTTTTTATTTTTTTTTAAAGGAATTTCTTTTTTGATTGGTTTGACGTTTTTGCATGGTGTGGATATAAAAACACAAGTTGATTCTTAAGTGCAAACACTGCAGTTTCTTAACAGTTAACTGATTCATTGATTTAGAATTATTTTTCTTCTTGGTTTCTAAAGTATGGAGGAGCTCCAGGAGGACCAGCATTCCCTGGACAAGCCCAGGATCCTTTGTATGGTTATTTTGTTGCAGTAGCAGGGCAGGTAAACTTACAAAATGTTATTTATTTATTGGATTTTTTTTTTCTGGGGAATAATTTCTATGTTATCTTTTGGAAAGAAGAATGCCTAAAATTTTCAGTGAGAAAAAAAAAAAAACAACAGAATGGTTTTACATAGCCTATCTGCTATATAGAGCTGTATAGCTATACCTTATAGCTGTATACACAGAGTAACTATACAGTGTGAATAATGCTGTTAGTTTCTATATAGTGTGTGTATGTGTGTGTAAATGCATACATGTATATACACATGTATGCATGTACGCACTATATTTCCTCTATAAGTGTATACAGGGACTATATAGTCACGTGACATGTTGTAACTGAATTGTGGCTCAGCTCTGGGTTGGGCAATACTGTCAGTTTCAGGAGAAAGAAGCGAGAATCGGTGGGAAGCCTGCGCTGTGGAGGTGGCCTGGCTAAGAGCAGGAAGTGCTAATAATAAAGAGATCATTACAGGATCTTAAAAGACTTAAGACTCACAGATGGAAAAGCAGTCTTGAGTTGTGCCAATGTCTGGGTTTGCTGGTAGGATAGAGTGATTATTCTTTTAGAGGAAAAGGCATCCACTGCTTTCATATAGGCCTTTCTTTTTTCATCCCTGTCATTCTGCACTGCGTTTTTAATTTCTGTCCTGTAATTTTGTGGCATATTTTGTTTTTGTATGATTGTGGATGTTACTAGAAATAAGTAGTTCTTGAACTATATTACAAAGTTTAGGACCAAATAAGTTAGGTTTATTGAGCTGAAGTTCTTTGTTGGCCATAGGTATAGCTGTTTATTGCACACTTCCAGGGTGTGTGCAGATCTAAAACTCTGCTCCTGGATCTGTTATCCACAGGTAGACATAACCACAACATGAAAGTTGGAATTCAACATTAGCTGATGTTTAAATTCCCAGTTTAAGACTGTAATTTGGGTTCTTTTTGTTCTCTACATTATTCTTTTGAATTAATAATGTATCTTACAGTCTATATATTACTTCTTTAACATTGCTTATGAAAATATGTAGACCATGTATTTTTGTAGTAAAGGAGAGAACACTGGAATGAACTATGTGTAGTGAGGCAGGCCTCTCTGGTAAGGTGGAGCCCGCGCTAAATTCTGCTGAATGTGCTGACAGTTTGCCTGCCAGCTGAGATGCCTTTGTATCCAGGTGCCACCTGGATGTGTGCCAGGAATCAGCAGTGGAGCCAGTAACTGACGCTGGAAAAATGAGTAAACTCCAAGTGTAAAGAAAAAGGGAGGTGACAGGAAACAGGATGCAGCCCTGTGGAGAACAGGTGGCAGGAGCTGCAAGCAGCAAAGCATAGACCATCCCCAGGCTTCCCAAGTGAGGCATGGTTACTGAAAGCTGGGGAACCAGTGAGCTAATGGGTATGATCAAGTTAGCACTTAAGACTACTCAAGTTAGTACTTTTTATTTGTAGAAATCATTCCTTATTGAAAGAAACTGGGTAGCTTTTGAAACGGTAACCTTGGAAGTGGAAGAGCCAGTTTCAGCGACCAGTGGCTGTGCAGAAGCAAAAACTCTGTAAGGAGACAGTGAAATGGAACAGATAAATTATCAGTTGCTTTTACAGCCATCCGTGCAAGTCTGTAAAAAGCCACATCTCACAGTTTTCTAGAAGTACTTATTGTAGAATTAGTAAAGTTTTTGGCTATGGTTTGCTGCTTTCTTTGTTGTTTTTATGCCTATATAATATATGAAGTTATCTCTGAGCTTTCTTTGAAGTAGTTTACAACAGAGATCTTGACTTAGATTTGAGGAATTAGTTTTCTTTGTTTACAGAAGAAAGTCAAAAGTATTGTTTCAAATCTTTATTAAATCCCTTGAGTCTGTCTTTGTAGGAAGTAATAATGTTCTCAATTTAGTCTGTTTGCAAAGCCCCTGTGCCTCGTCTAGTTTAACTGCTTAAGTTCTACTTAAAAAAAAAAAAAAGCATCTTTTTGTAATGTTAATTCCAATCACAAATCATGCTTTTCTGTCTTCCTGCCTATTTTGAAGTCATGCAGATCCTGCCTTTGTTTCAGAAGGCACAATGGCTTTGAAAAGATTTGCTGCTTAATATGCATGGCTATTTCAAATCTCTCTCTTTTTTTTTTTTTTTAATCTTCCTGTGAATATAAAGTTTTAAATACATCTGTGTAGTTAGACTGATGGAGTAGATTGGAAGCAATTTTGGGTTTAGCTGCCATTAATTTTACATAGAATCAAAACATTGCTGCTCTTTTTTTCAGACCTTGTCAAATATCATTTAACGTATTAACCTCTATTTGTCCTATAAATAATGATACTTCATTTCTGAAAGTTACCTGGCTGTGCCATTCCCACCATGCCATTTAGTAGCATATCTTCTTCTTAAAAAAAAAAAAAAAAAAAGGGAAAAAGGAAAAAAAATGCTTATTAGATTTAAAAACATTAGGAAAATGCTGAGGCAAACAAATTTGTTCCAAATGTAAAGCAACTCTCTTTTCCCTATTTAATACTTCACAAAAGTCACATCATTTTTTATATCTACAGATATAATGTTCTATCCTCGAATGAGGTTAAATTATACTCAAACTCTTTGTGAATAGAACTTCATGTTGGGTGTGTGAGGAATGTGACCAAGAATTCCAGCTTCACTTTTGACAGCTCATTCCTTTCCGTGAATTGGCAGTTGTTTTCTCTGTTTGGCCCTGAGCAGGATGCATTGGAAGTGAGTCATTTTCCAAAGCATGCACATAGGTATCTTTTCTGGGTTCATTTTGTTTTTCTTTCAAAGCTCTTTGCTTTCTGCTTTTGTTTGTTCTGCTAACAACTTACTATTCCCAAAAAGCAGGTTTTTTTAGATTTGTAAGTCTTAAGGCTGTCTTGAGAAGAGGGTGCGTATGATCTGGGTTCTAGGCTTCTGGCTGCAGCAGTGAGTTCATAAACGTATAATCTAAAGTGACTACAATAGCCACTAAGTTAAAATTAGTGCTTTAAGGAAAGTTGTCTTTCTGTTCAAAATTTTGCACCTTGGTTTCTATGCAGCTGGCACTCAAGTATATGCTACCAATATTTGACGTGGGTTTGTTTTTTTGGTTTTCGTATTTTTAGAGTTAAGTTTAGAGCAAACCTGCCAGTCCTGTTCATTTTTTAGTACATCACTAGCTAGGAAAGCTAATGCATATTGCAAAAATATCAACTAAAGAAACATCATTCCAGAAACGGGTTATAAAAGGCAGTTTCTGTCATATAGCAGGCAGGTAATCAGTTGTTTTTTGAAGAGGTAACTAATTTAATGCCACTGAAAAGGGAGTGGGTACTGGGAAAAACCAGCCTGGGAGAGGGAATTAAAACAATAGCTGATACATCTTCTGTTATCGAAAGGATGGACAAATAGATGCTGATGAGCTACAGAGATGTCTCACCCAGTCAGGGATTGCAGGAGCATATAAACGTAAGTTAATGATTTAAATAAACCAAAAAAACCCCAACCCTAAAGCATACTAATTCTTATGCCATCTACTAGAAAACGCTTGTAGTTGTGCTTTCTGCAGATTTTTTTTTCTATTTGCATGGTGGAAGGGCTTTCTTTCTATATGGACTACTCTGAAACGTAAATTCTCTGTATTCAGTTCTGTGCATAGAAGACTTCCCTTCTCAGCCTCCTTAGTGCCCCACTGCTGAGCTGTGGACTTGGAGAAGTGTTGTGTTCTGTTCTGTAATGGACAGCCAATTCTTCAAAAGGTGTTTAGCTTTGTTTTTAAATTGAGCATTGATATTGACCAAAAAATTCTGTGGCAGGACTCCGTTGTCAGGATACCTGGTGTTCAATTTACAAAATCGAGCTTCTGTGAGTAAAACCGGCTTTCCTCAAGTGGCGTCTGTGGTGAAACAGAAATGACCACTTTGACTGAAACCCAAAACCTTTATGGATTGAGATGAGAGCAAATTAACTTTAAATATAACTTGAATTGCCTCCAGATTGTCTGCTGTCATTTTTTTGAACACGTAATGATTACAAGCTCTTATTTGGATCAAAATATGGTATGGCTGTATACAGTGGAAGCAATTATATAATACTTTATACATTATAATATATTATCAGTATATAACAAAAAGCAATTTAAAATGTTACATTTAGACAAAACTGAAAATCATTCTTTTAATATAACTTATTTTTCCTTTTTCTAATTTAAACAGCTTTCAACTTAGAGACTTGCAGACTCATGATCTCAATGCTGGATGTATCCTTTGCTATGAAATGTAAACATTTTTGCATTACGTAAGCAAAGATGAGAGGGTCCCCAAAATTTGGGAAATGCTTTGTAATTCCCATTCAGCTCTTACTTGATAAGTATTGTGATCATTGTAACTGGGGAACTACGAAATTCCGTTCTTACTGATTTTAGTGGATGAGGTAATAATTCTAATAAATGAGGCTCTCGGTGAGTGACCTTCTTGCAACAAGTGGCATCCCTCTAAGCCCCGGGGACTGTTTCTCCACTGAATGTATGAAGAATCAGGTCTGGCAGCCCAGAATAGTTTTGTGCAAATAGCTTGTTGTGCTTTTGAAGTTGGACAACATCGTAGATATCCTTCCTAATGAATTGAGCATTTGTACTACACAGCCTGAATACAATCCAAGTCCCCCTAAGTCCTGTTCCTTGAATGAATCAGGTTTGAGTATCTAATGAGATGGTATATGGCATTCAGCTGTAAGATTTTAGTCAAAACTTAAAATTGTCGTCTTCAAATGTTTTGCTGTTAAAAAAGCAGACATGGAACTGGAAGGGCTGTTAGCTCACCTTGAACAAACCGCTTAGAACGCTAACTTAAAGCATCTATTTTTATTTTGGATATGTATTTTATTGGTAACAATTACACTGTGGCAGGTAAGAGAAGTGTGTGAACTAAGTTAAATTCACAAAGAGCAAATAGCGCTAGCAGGTTTCACTGAGAATAAGTGGGGAGAGCAAGTTCTCTGACCTTTGGTTTTGGTTGGTAATATTATCTCTGTGCTGTGGCATGCTGTAGTTAATTTCCTACCAGAAAAATAAATAGTAGTAAAATATTGTTACGATTGACCTTCAAGAAAGAGTTTTTAACTACAGATGATAAAAATACAAATTTCCATTGAAGAGAGGGCTCTATTTTTATTTTTTAAGAAACATTTTTCTTAGCTTTGGAATCAGAGGGATATGTCTGGCACACTGGGATTTAATGAGTTCAAAGAACTCTGGGCTGTGGTCAATGGCTGGAAGCAACACTTCGTAAGTTTTGACAACGATAGCAGTGGAACAGTGGATCGTCAAGAACTGGAGAAAGCCTTGATGAATATGGGTAAGTTGTGAAATGTTCTTGCTTCTGACACTGACTTATGGCATTTCCCAGTGACAGTTTTCGTCCCGCAGTAACTGACACATGATATTTCCAATTAAAAATGTGTTGGATTCTGTTCGCTTACCTGTCTTTTTAAACAGACTTTTTATTTTCAAACAGGATTTAGACTGAGCCCACAGGCAGTGACTGCAATCACAAGGCGATACAGCACTCGTGGAAAGATTACATTTGATGATTACATTGCCTGCTGTGTGAAACTCAGAGCTCTCACTGGTATGCCAGATTATAGCCTTGTTGCTATCGTCCGCATAATATATTTTTATTTAATAAAATCTGATTACTCAGTTACCTCAAGTTCAACTTTAACTTTTATGTAACACAAAATAGGTTTCTTTCAATAGAGTTTACAGGCAGAACTGGAACAATTATAGATTATGATTTTTTTAAATCCCCATTGAAAAATGGACTTAAAACTAATGCAGGGTTTATTCCAGAGACTAGAAGAGTTATGTTAATAAAATTGGGAAACTGTATTTATAAACAGAACATAAAGGGTTGTATATGATAAATATGAAAGTGAAGAACGGGAAATTAAGTCTTGGAATGAATTGCAGTGTTCTTTGTGAGTTCTTATTCATGTGACTTGGGAAATTTAATGAAAGTACAACGCATTTTTTAAAAAAACGATTAACTGTAGTTCTTCTTACCTGGTTTCTGTTTTCTTAATGCATTTTTGCAGAATGTTTTAGAAGAAGGGATACCTCTCAGCAGGGTTTTGTGAACTTCCAGTATGATGATGTAAGTGAACTTTAAGGAATTAGTTAAAGTTACAGGGTAAAATTAAAGAAAAACTTAAAACTGAAGACAAACAGTAATGATTTGAGTTTGTGCCTGTCTTCCTTACGCCTATGGTGGAACCTGAAAGCACAAAGGTTCTGGGCTTTGTTGACTATAGTCTCAAAAACTTTTCACATATTTTATAGAGTTCTGTAAAATGTTGCTGTGCATTTTTGTCTGGAATTCGTACCAGTGTGGTTCAAGATGATCTAAGAGGCTACGTTGCTTGCTGACATCACTTTCTGTGACTTTTTTTTTCTTCTTTTCTTTTAAGGCTTGGCAGGCATTTTTCCCAGGAAAGGCTGGGGAAGTGTGGTGGGGCCAGACAGAAATCACACTCAGCCAGGCCCATAGGTCTTGGCTTCCTGGCCGTGTCTGTGCAGGGGAAGGAGAACACTAGATTCAAGTATTCCTGGGGTTTTTGTTGTTATTATTCAGGAGATGCCTTGTTTTAATTAGCTATTAGCTAATTTTCATGTTTAGTTTCAAAGCTTTTTTTGTTCATGGACTGAATTTGTTCACAGAAAAGGCTAGTGGCAATGAGTATTTTAGGAGAAAAATTGAAAACTTGTTCTCTACCATACATACATCTAATAAGTGGTTATTCTTTTTTCAGTTCATACAGTGTGTTATGAGCATCTAAATCAAAGGGAAGCAAGCCGTGGATGATCACAACTAACATTCCAGTTTGTGTTTTGCTTTGCCAAATCTTCCAATGATCGTGTATCTCAATATTGGAAATTGCATATTTTATAAAGGTATCGCTTTACACACTTGCATTTTTTTAGTTTTGACAATGACTATAAACTACTCATGTACTGTCGTCTTTAACTTTCAACCTGTGACTATTAAAGATGTTTTTATTTTCATAAACTTGCAATTCACTATGTATAGCTCAAATTTTGCAAGTAGTAAGTTTTTCTGTAGTGTGTTTACTTTTTTCCTGTGATTCACTAAAACCAGTTCCTGGAGCGCAACTTATCTTTTTCTGTCTTAAACAGTATCATGTGTATGACGTAAGATAATACATATTCTTTTGTCTTTGACAGCATAAGACGCACATACAAACTGAAAGAGCTTTTGGAATGATGATTTTAGGCTGCTCTGTTAGAACACCAGTAAGTTTAAGTTGCTTGTTTTGACAGCTAGCTATTTTCAAGATGAAGTCTGTGAGGCCATGCACTGAGTGTAAGGCTACCGGTTAGAACTTCAGGGATGCGACAAAACGTAGCAGAGAACTCTTCTAGCAGTGTGCTCTTGTATAGGGGGCTTTTGTTCCAGTAAGATTCTAGCTCTGTTTGTGTCACTATATAAAACACTTTTAAACATACAAAAACTACGCTGTGTCAGTTTATACATTAACTTTCCCTTCAGCAATGAACTTCTAAGCTGCCAGACTTCAGTTACATGTAAATTAATGTTTCTATCTCTTCCACTTTAAACCCTAACAAGTGGCCTTTCCTCTCTCGATATGCCAACTAACGTACAAGGGCCAAACCCCACTTCGAAAAACGCTTGCCAGATTACTGGCAAGATTACTGGTTTCAGATCACGGCAGTAATTACCAGTGCTGTAGAATTCACATGAAAGCAGATACAGAAAGGCAAGACTTTTTTGCCTGAGATTTTTCAGGGAAAAAAGGGGGGTTTTGTTTGGTGGGGGTCTTTGGGGCGTTTTTGGGTTTGGGTTTTTTTTTTTTGAGGGGAAGATTGACATTGTATGGGAGGAGGGAGCAGCGTAACTGTATGGAAGTAGTTCAGACTTTTTTCCAATGAAATAGGTTAATGAAACTTCCGTTAATTTTGGTCACTTATACCTACCACAGAGGAAGGATAGATGTTCTTTTGCTAGCCTTGCAACTGCGAAGAATGCCAGAAGAATGTTAAAAGGAGTATATTAATTATATTAGTTGTTTAGAGCACTTTTGGGGAGGAGCCTTTGCACTAAGGAATGAAAGCAAAACTGCGCATGCATGTGTGGATCTATAGATACATGTGTGTATGTGTCACTGGATGAACAACAGAAATAATCCTCAGAGCAGAAATCTTTCTTGAAGATAGTATTTTGTACCCCAGCTTGCTAAGAATACTGTAAAATCTAGGTCTCTGGTTTCTGGGCTATGTAAGGTACTGAAAGAGTTAATGTCTCAAACATTGCTGTAAAGTGGGATGTAGCGAACTGCGGGCAGGCAATTGCTGGACACAGGGCATGGGGGGGAGTTGGAGGATGCGCAGTCCCGGGTTCTGCTGGGCCTCACAGCAACTCACTGAGGTCATACAAAGTTTATTTGAGGAAGGGGCTTATGGCTGCCCGAAAGACCCCTCGTGACCACCCCTCACAACAGCGCCTGCGCAGAACATCACGACCCTTCTGGAACAAGAACCATAAGAGCTCCCAGGAGGCATACCTGAAGGCGGGGCTTAGACTATAAAAGCTACTACAACAAAGTGACTGCTGCGAGCCCACCACTGGAGGATCCTCTGTCATCGGCGCTGGATCCAAGGGTGGTGATATCTCCCTGTCTTTCCCTATCGCTCGCTCTTTCTTTTTTCCTCTCTCCCCCCACTGCCTCCGTGCCTTTTTTCCTCCTCTTCTTTTACTAATATTCTTAATAAGAACCCCCACGTCAACGCTTTTCCATGTTTTCGAGTTGCCTTTTCAAGTTACTTCTGCGTTGAAATAAATGTTTAATTGATCGTTTGATGTCGTTTCACCCTAATTTAGTCCGAGGGGATCAGTAGAACCTTGGTCACTGTCATGGTTTTAGCTGGGATAGTTAATTTCCTTCACTGTAGCTGGTATAGTGCTGCGTTTTGGACTTAGTATGAAAATAATGTTGATAACACACTGATGTTTTAGTTGTTGCTGGGTAGTGCTTACACTAGTCAAGGAGTCAAACCTCCCATGCTCTGCTGGGTGCACAAGAAGCCGGGAGGGGAGGGGGCACAGCCAAGAGAGCTGATCCAAACTGGCCAAAGGGACATTCCATACCATGTGACATCATGCCCAGTGTATTAACTGGGGGGGTTGGCCAGGGGAAGCAGCGATCGCGGCTCGGGGACTGGCGGCATCGGTCAGCGGGTGGTGAGCAGTTGCAGCTCTTGTGGGTTTTTTTGCCTTTTCCCTCTTTTCCTCAGGTTTCATTTCTCTCTCTCGTTATTTTTTTTTATTATTATTATTATCATAATCATTATTGTTATCATTACCATTACTACTATTGCTATTTTATTTTAATTATTAAACCGTTCTTACCTCAACCCACGAATTTTCTTGCTTTTGCTCTTCCAATTCTCCCCCTTCCCACTGGGGTGGGGGGAGTGAGCAAGCGGCTGTGTGGTGCTTAGTTGCTGACTGGGGCTAAACCACGACAGTCGCTCTCCCTCCTCCTCGTAGGTTGGGACATGACAGGCTCTGACTTCAGAGCTGTCTGGTCTCACCTAAAGAAGCAGCTAGTACTTACTATTTAAATTCAGAATCTTTTGGAGATTGATTCTAGTTTCTTCTTGGAAGCTAGTTCTCTTCTGCCCTCAAAAATGAATTTTAAAGGCATAGACATGATTATACTTCCACATTCTGGTAATTGTACACTGTCCTGTTGCACATAAAGTTGGGAAACAGACATAGAATGCTACAGGAAGCATCTCTGAGGTGACCAAAGTCCATAAACATTTGTCTGACTGAAGTAGCCAACATCGGTTCTGCTGCAGTTGAAAACTTTGATGGCTGATGAAGTTAGTAAACAGAGTATGAAGCAAAGGCTGTTCCTGTAGGGTTTTGATTAGACCATTTTGCGTAAATACAATATTCATCCTTACACTGTTAATTTTACCCCAGAAAGGATGAGACACCTCTACCAAAATGCTCATTACCCACACGTTTCTCTCATACTTTTGCCAAAGTGTGTTTCTGGTCTTGTACTGGGTTTGGCTGGGATGGAATTAATTTTCTTTATGGCAGCCCATAGGGTGCTGCGTTTTAGATTTGTGACTAAAACAGCTTTGCTAATGCACCAGTGTTTTAGCTGTTGCTGAGCAGTGCTTGCACAGCATCAAGGTCTGCTCCGTTTCTCACTCTGCGACCCAGTGAGTGGGCTGAGGGTGGGCAAGAGGTTGGGAGGGATCGCGGCAGGGACAGCTGACCCGGAGGGACCAAAGGGATATTCCATGCCACATCATGTCACGCTCAGCAATAAACCTTGGGCAGGGGTGGGCAAGTCTCTCCAAAGTGGCTGTTGCTTGGGGATTTCTGGGCATTGGTCTGCTGGTGGGAGGTGGTGAGCAATTGCTTTTGCATGGCTTTTTTCCCCCCCCACTTTTTTCTTTCAATTATTAAGCTGTTTTACCTTGATCTGCAATTTTTTTTTTTTTGCTTTTGCTCTTCCAATTCTCCACCCACCGCAGGCCTGAAACTACTAATGAAAGAGAACATCAGGCAATAATGAATATCACATTCTTGTAGATAAGTGTAACCAACTAAATGATCTGAGACACCCGCCTGGAAGTTCCACACTCGTATACAGCTATGAAGTTATGCAATAAATTATGAGGATTATTGATGAAATAATATGTGGGACTAAAATTGCACCTACAAATAAAAGCTTGGCTTTAAAAATGTGTTCAGTTTATTTTGCATACTTGGAGGGTTTGTTTGTTTTTTTTTGGGGGGTGGGGGGGAATGTTACCTTTTTTTTTTAATGAGAGGCATAACAGATGTCCGGAGCAATGAAAGAAGAGGACCAGTAACAGAGACACTAAGTCTTTCTCAGTTTATTTCCCCAGGCTGAATTACTATTTTGGCACCAGCCAGCTACAGGGCAGTGAAATGCTGCAAGAACAACAGTGTGAACCAATAAGGTTTTCTTCAGGGATCTTCTGGTAAACACAAAACAGAGAAAACTGGAAAACAATTGGCTCCTAAACCAGGAACAAATTCTGGCTCACCCAAGAAAGAATTGCTTTTTGTTCTCCGTAAGCATTTAAAAAATCCACGGTATTCACAGGGACTGATACGATAAATCCTTTTTCATGTTTAGACATAAACTGAGATAATAAATACGGTTGCTAAGGAGTGACTACAGAATTTGCTGTCATCTAGCTAAAAAAAAAAGCCACCTGAAACCTATGTGAAAATTGCTTCCCCATTAAGAGTAGATTCAGTGGGCAATCTGAATATGCAAGTTACCTGCTTTAGAGAAACAGTTATCTATAATTCAGAATTAAGGGTTTCTCTTTCCCAAAACACATACTGGGAAGGATGCTCATGAGATACTAAGTGGAGTGATTGCTCTTGACCTTTGTGCAAACAATTGGGCATAGTTTAGAACATAGATAATTTTTCTAGTTGCCCTCAGACATGTAACCCTAAGGAACAGTAAGTTTAGATTTGCCCTGAGAACAGTAGGACCCTAAGACAAAGACTGGGAAGCTCACAGGATCATTTTCAACCCTGGAATTTGAAAAATAACATCTGTATTCTATTAAAAATAGCATCTGTATTCTCTTATTAGCCATTAGGGTTTTTTTTTCCATGCATGCAGCATCTTTTTTTTTAGAGAGACCTATAAAAAAGGAAGTGCTAAATACAATGATTTATGAGAACAAAATACACACAACAGTCCTTGTCTTTGAAAGTCACTTTACTGATGTTACAATATGTTAGTAACATTGAAAACCACAGGCATTTGTATTAAATACTCTCATAGAAGTGGATACTGTGATGCTGTTATTAAAAGTGAGCAGGAATTTAGAACCTCAAATTACAATGGTTTGATTTTATAAAAAGCAACATTTTGTTTAGCTACATGAAAGCCAGATTCATTCACTTCAACAGCCCAATGCCTGTAACGTATATGACAAAAATATCACACTCAAAGCTAGAAGTTGTAAATTGCAATGCTTCATTTTGGTGTTTGTCAAAATCTTACGTTTCTATTACATCAAGTATGATCTTTAAAGGATTTTAACTAGCAAAGACAACAATACGGTGTAGATTGGTTGTTTTTGCTAATACTAGCCCAGCCCCAGTGGTGAAACACGACTCCCCTTGCCTCTTGAAATGTTTTACCAATAAGGGCTAGTATGAGTGAAAAAATAGCTTTTTTTTTTTTTTTTTTACAGCAATGCTCAAGATAAACATTAGCACAAAATGAAGCTGGCAGAGCCAATTGGTATATACCACCCCAAAAGCTTTGCTGAAAGAACTGGTCATACTGTAAATAGTGTTTTCTCCAGCGGATTAAAAATTATGTAATGCTTTGCTATTCTGAAAAAAATATTTTGCATTTATGCAACAATAAAAATAAGTACTGTATTCTATATAAAACACTACCTATTGTAATATATCTTTACCCTTAAGAAAAGAAAAATCAGGTTATATATTCAGAGTTTGAATACGTTCTGGACTGTACTTCCAAGCATAAAATATGCAGAGTCTCTACACAGGCAGTGAGCAGGAGTCCTTGTACCAATAATCAAAATAAATCAGCATTTACTGTTATACAGAGCCTTACAATATTGCATGATTAGCTGCTAGCACCACTATACTTACAAGGTCAGTCAGGCCTATATATAGAATTTCTAACGTGGTTGTAAAAATAGACTCTCCATGCTAAAGTTAGAATATATAAGGTCTTAAGGCCTCATGTTAAGATTTCTTTTTAACCTTCATTTTTTTTTTATTCAGAGGAATACAGAAACAGAAAAAAATTAGCTTGTATCTTTGACATTTTATGCTCTAGTAATTAAAAATAGTGTAAGACACCTATACTTCTCCCTTAGAGAATGTGTTTCTTTTTAACTGCTCTGTGCTTACTTTCCCCAGTCTTCCTCATCTCATTCTGAGTTATATTTCGATTACGGCCTGTCTACGTAGCAGAAGTTTTTGAACAGTTTAAAACTGGCTTGGCTAAAGTGATTTTGAAACTGGTACAGATTGGATTTTTAGAGAACTAAAACCACCAGACTTGGCTAGGGGAGCCAATTTTGAAGTCAGATGCAATGTTTCTCAAGTATGAGCAAACAACCACATTTCTGTGTTCTGAATGTATTTTTACTGCATGTTTTGGTTACTTGGCTGAGATGAAAGATTAATGTTGACTGTTGTAGTGCTTCTCTAAATAGTTGCAGAAAACTCGTGGGATGACAAGATACCACCTGCTGGGTGTACGAGCTACTGTTTCCAAAGCTTTAGTTTTACATTAGCATCTATACCTGAGGCACCAGAAATGTTTTTTTGTAAGCTGACTTGGAGAATACTTGGGTCAAAGGAGCTTTTTAGTGTAGATGATAGGAGGTATTACTTAATTTCCTGATGAAATCACACTTAAGAGTCATAGCTGTATTGCAACTATGTCTACACACTCAGGTTCACTGTTTCCTTTCTTCCTGCTCTATTAGGATAACAGTTATGTGCACACAGGGAAGTTACCCCACCATGCAGTCATGGGATGACAAGCTGTACATATGTGTGCAATTCACTCATATTTGTCCTCAGGAAATGTGATCAAAGTCAAATCCCATAGTGCTGATGTCTCATATGGTTTGGAAGCCATGCAAATAGTGGGTCATCAGCTCAGCAGTCTGATGGATAATCCATTTTGGACAAAACTTGGCTTCAGAGGAGACCAGAATGCTCGAGCTCTTTAAAAATGAGGTAAATAACCTCACACTGTGGTTGATAACAGTGGCCCAAACAGTCTACTAATGATACAGATACTTAAGTAACTTAAAGACATGGATGACCTTCAGACTTGGAGCAAGAGAAATAAGACACAGCACAGCTTTTAGGTTCACAGACTCAGTGATTAAAGAGGCTTAGCCTTCAACAGTGCTAGAGGGTGAGAAAGAGACAGGATGGCTCAGCCACCAAATGGTTTTACCAGTGCAAACTGCATGAGACACGAGGCTCCATCATTGTAGCAAGAGCAAAAGTTGTATTAACAGCACCGAAAAACCCTTATCCAGGACACTGTGTGGAAAGGCGAGTTAGCAGCTTTTCAATCTTAGCCAACCAATACAAGAAACTGTTAGTGGATGCAATGATCATTCATGGAAATGATTTTCAGTAGGCACAGAAAGGGGATGGAAGAGAAGAGAACAGGAGCTTGCTGAGTTTTACACTGGAGTTTGAAGTTTGCTTACAAGAGCTAGGTATGGGATTCAACAACAGAACAAGTCCTAAGAGCTAACTTGTTATCCCATAGGATTACACAGTCTCATCATTGTTTTACATTACATCCTACACTACTCATTAAGCAAAGAAATAACTGCAAATTTGGTCAGAATTATGTAGTATATGCATGCCTGCAATAGTGTACATACCTGTTCTTAGCCCTGGCTTTGAAAACAGTTGTCACATTGGGGTTGAAAAGACCACTCAGTTCATTTAAAGGAGCAATAGGGATTCAGGTAAGGGGACCTCAGTACACTAGCTGTTGACACAATTTCTTTTTGATTTTAATTCAGGCTATAACCCGAAGGTCCACTTGTTCATTAGCACAATCAAAATTATCTAATGAGTACATCAGCTTAGCAGGTTCAACAGCTCACAAATCAGCAACAAAACTCTTAAGTCATTTGGAAGTAGCTATCTTCAAAGTCAAGTCACACTTCAAATGCAGTAACTGGCAAGTAGTGACTTAAGTTCACAACTTAGGCAGAGGTAGGCTGTATAAAATGAACAACCTCTTTAAAACTACTTATTTAAATATAACAAAATTATATGTAAATTATCAATCAATCACAACCATTTCTGGTAAACTGCCAGAGTATATTCACCAAAAGTCTATAGTATGGATTACTGAAGTTCTTATGCCAACAAATTCAGAATTAGCAGGTAACTGTTTACTTGTTAAGCTGTGGAATCATTATGAAGCAGTATTATTTGGATACAATCTCTATTTTCCAGTCTCCATCAGTTAGTCATATTAATTTTATTTTAAATTATACAAGATTCTTCTCCCACACGTTGAAATACATAACCCTCATCCTGCAGGCCCTATGCTCATATGGACAATTACTTGTAATGTATTGAGAAGAGCTGATAACCTCCCCACTTCAACAGGCATCTACAGCATAGCTGGCAATAACTAGTTCATTTATTAAAATAAAATTAAAACCAAAATAAAAGCATGAGTCTCAATGAGTCAAAATGACTGAGCTATCCTATTGACAATGCAAGTACTCTATTTTAGACTGGATGAGGTATTATGTGGCAATTAATATTGCTACTGCCAGGTAAAAATATTTGCAATCTTCAAGGTTATTAATCTGGCAGCTTTCCAATAAACTACATTTTAGAAGTAGGAAACCACAGAATGTAAGCAAACAACTTCTCTCTTCGACCTCCACTGGCTTTGGTGGCTCACACAGCCCTACTAGTTCAGGTTTTGTGCAATGACAAGGTCTCCAAGTTACCAACCTGATGCAAAATTCTCTCCTGAAGAATTTTGCAAAAACCCAAGTCCTGTGATGTTCTCACTCTAGACCATCAAAGTCAAAGTCAATGTTTATTTAACTTAAACTTAGTGCTCATGACTTCCAGTATTACATATCTCCAAATGTGAAAGTGACTGTTAAAGTTATACTACGCATGTAACTGTATCATCATCATATGCTACAAATGAATTATACCAAAACAAGAGAGAAGTTGAAAGTACGTACTACATTGAAAATACAGTCAGGAGAGCCATTTGTTTGCAAAACAAGAAGCTACGAACATTATACAAAGAGCCAGTATGTTATATCCAGTTCAGTCTGCCAAATCTTGCTGCTTCTTGATAAGGCAAAATGGAAAGGGAAGAGTAAACAGTGGTAAACATAAAAGATGCACAGAAATCTAACAGGATTATTCAAAATTACATGCCACTTTGTATCCAAACAAAATACCATAAAAGGCACATGATGAACAGTCCAGTTACTAAAGACAAGATACTAGTATGTGAGGGAAAAACAGCTTCCAGGCGACAGAGTAACACAGAGGCTACTGGGTTAGCATAATGTCCTACTGTGGGTGAACTCCTTGAGCGTCCTGCTCAAAGTCCAGTGAAATCAACAAGAGACATATTGATTTCAAGTGATTATGGCTCAGGTCCTGATTTCATGAGCTATATGCTACCAGTGATCTTTAATCCAGTTACCTACACTCAAAGTAAATCTTTGCAAAAAATAGTCTTCGGTGCTGACGGATATTTACTCTTCACAAAAGTCCAGAATCTTTTCTCAATGCAATGACAAGTGACTCGCTCCTTCCAGATGGTCTGTCTGCATCCACTTGTACTCACTCATATTTGTCTTTCTCCAAAATACTTACCAGAAGCTGTCGACTGTGAAGGAAAATCATTTGAACTCCAAGGCCAATATTTTGTCATAATCCAACACACAGCCTAATCATAAAATATAGTGTTTCTAAAAATCTTACATACTTTACAATTGCTGACATCTTTAAACATTTCTTAATTTAATTTTACATATATTTGACTTTATCAAGAGACTTAAAAGTTAAAAAAATATATTAAAAGGCTGCAAGTGTTGGGTTCACTTATTAAAGGAAATACATGAAAGAGGTAGATTCAGAAACACCGTAGATGTTCCCATCACAATAATATTTAATTGATCATGCGGCTGTTGGGCAAGATATTCAACTGCACCACACAGAATTGGGTGTTTTCTTCTGCAATGGTACTACCTAAAGCTAAGAATTAGTCAATTTTGGAAAGCTGGAGAATTATAAACTGATTTAATATGGTCCAGTTTCTTACTGACTGAAAATTCCCAATCAAAAGACATTTGTTTTGCAACAACCTTTAGAAGTCTCAGGTGTTAGAAATCTATCCATCCACTTCTACACAACATTAACATCTCCATGGTAAAGGGTTTATTCCTCCCCACCCTGTTTTTTTAGGCTACTCAGTTTAATGCCCCCCAAAATTGTCAAGGGGGCCTCAGGGGCAGCAAGCATAGCATTCAAGCGCATGGTAAAGGCAATTCCAGTAACAAATAAAAATTAAAAGACAGCAATGAAACTGGCCACTTGCCCAGCACTGTTATTATCTAGTGCAGTGAAACCATTATGCTTCTAATAAGCTACGCCTTGCCATCTAAAACAGTGTCTGAAATGCTCTATCAAAAATAGACACCAACGCTCGCCAGAAGGACTGCACATCACCACATCCTGAACTGACTACTTAGAAGTATTCCCAAATGTCCAGTAAGTTTGGACTGCACATTACTTAAAGACTCTGTCTCTGTTGTCTGCCAAATCATTCTTGATTACACCTGTGAGAGGATACACTGGTCATCTCACTGAACAACGGATTTTGGCTGGTTCCTCTTATGATGATTTAAGACAAAGTGCTGCTGTACTGGTTTCTGCAGTCCACCATACAACTGAGATTGTCAAGACAGTATAAGATACTGAAAAGATAGTATGGATTTTGGTCAAACACCAGTTTCTGAGAGACACTGTTTTACAGCACTGTACTTTCTGTATTTCCAAAGTTGTCTGCTCGTAATATTAGAAAATCTGAAGTGTGATGATGTTAGTCATGACTGTTTCTTTAGGCATTTGGCAAAATACACTTATGTATAACAGCTATTTTTGACATTATCAAATGTTTACATATATACAATCTGTATATTGAGATTATAAACATGTAAGGTAAAAAAAAAAAGATATAATCCTTGTTTGTTTGACGTTTGTGTCAAATAGTTGCCTTTCAAAGCTTGAAATCCTGTCACAAAAAAATCCTATATTTCTTACTCCGGCATGCTAATTTCTACTAGAGTATGCTGTTTATCCCTTACATGTGGAAAGTAAAGAACGCAAGGTTCATGCATACAGCGTACAAGTTTACATTGTCTGGGCTCTCCAGGAGGCGTGTTCCCAGTTCCACTCTGGTCTGACTCAGGACTGCATTAAACCAGAGAAAAACCTCTCTTATGCGGGTCTGGCAAACAGACTGCAGTTGGGATTCTAGGTAAATGTATCTGTCATCATGTGTAATTGCCTTGTCACGTCTGGGCTAATTATCCCGTTAATTGTTAGGATTTTGGTTGTTCATCAAATCCATAAAATACTTGTCAACAAAAAAGAAAGAAAAAAAAGACTGCTTTTTTCCCATCCAGATGAGAGGACGTTCTCACTGTGGTCAAGGGCATCTGTTGATCTTTTGAATTGTCTGAAGAGTAGATGAATGTGCAACAACTCAGTGACGCTGAGTTTCTATAAAATTCGAAGTAAACAGTTCTGATGTCACCCAGGAAAAGAGTGCGGCTAAATGGACGTCTCCCATAGCTGGAGAGGGGAAAAGGAACACAAACACACACTGAACACCAAGATAAAACAGGCTGTTACCCAGACAGTGTGAGGAGCTTGTTTGGGGCACTGCATCTACATCACTTGATGTAGGGAGGAAACGCCACTGCTGCTCTTACTGTTCGTCAAAGATGCTGATCCGCCACGCTTTCCTTTTGAAAAACTACCAGTAAATCAAGTCACTGACGAAATGCACAGAGAAGAGGGACACGTACCCTGGCACTTTGCCTGTTGGCTTTTTTCTCTTCATCAGGAAGTGGTGGCATCGGGTAAGGGTATTTTCTGCTGGAAGCAATAGATCCAGTAGACGAAGATGGAGACTTTGCAGGAGACAGTGTCCTGGGATGTTGAAACACACAAAATAAATGTGATGTCTTTGGGTCCTAGCACTGCAACAGCAACTGCCATTACTCTGAAGCTTGGTTCAGAACCAAGTATATAGGTTATTATTAGCTCAATATCGGGGGGATAAAGTTGTTTGATCAGTAGTTTAATAATTTCATTATATTAATAAAGGTATTTATAGCTTTCAGGAACACTGGAAGAAAAAATAAAATTTCCTACTTCTTGTTAAAATTGTATTGCATAACAAAAAAATTTTGTAAACTGTTTTATATAGTACTGTAGTTAATCGTTATAAAATTAACAAACCAAAACTGTAATTGAATAAATACAGAACTAAAAGATAGACATGGCGTTATGAAGCCTAAATAGAAACACTGATTGTAGAAATACAAGCTGAACAATGTCTTCTCCAATTATCAGTGTCTATGTGTCTTACACACCTCCTATATGGATACAAACATAGCAATTCAATCTATTACTTTATAACACATTAATTTACACAAAAGCATGCACTTGGAGGCCAAACTGTTAGTTGTGAAGTAACAAAGGCATATACAAGGTGCTAATAACAAATTATTAGACATGCAAGCATCATACAGTGCATATTGTTCCAGCCAAAGAAAGAGTCTGATGAGAATATACAAAAATGGACTGATCAGTCAATGGCAATCAGCATTTCTGTACAAGGTGAGTAGAGTAAGCAGGAGCAAGTAAATGTTTGTATCACATGAAAGGCATTCTTTTCATGTCAATAAGGCAGCTGCACATTATTGACTGAAATTTTATACCCAAGAAAAACTCTTATGCTTCTGTTTTGAGAATCTGCACTTTTCCCACTTGAGAGGTTCCTATCAGGCTCTAAATCTGGGCAGAATAAAAGGGAAAAAAGCCTCAAAGTAGAAAACTTGAGCTACCCTGGCCTTCTTGTTCTGTTTTGCAGACTGAGGGTGTTTTTCAAAGGAAGCCTCCCACTAGTGCAGGCACATCACCCAGACCCTCCCTGAGCACTGCTGCCTACTATCTTCTGAACTTTCTCTGTCCCTGAAGTTGGAAGGTTTCCCTTGGTTTCTGCAGACAGGTCTTCCAAGCCCCTCAAACGCAGCAGCGGGCTGTGTGTTGTGCAGCTGTAGACCCCAGTGATGAGCACCATCACCGATACCAAGAAGCCACAGGAACCACCCCTGGCAAAAAGCCCCACATCCCTGGCTCTGGGATTTGCAGGATCAGGTCCTTTCATCTAGAGAGGATTACAGACAAGGCAGGGGACTCTTTTGTGTCTGGAATTGTTTTGTATATTATTTAAGTGAAAGTCATTTACCTTTAAATAATTATTCTTTTACTTTGGACTACTGTATCATTTTGTTGTGTCTTTAGCTCCCTACAACAGCACACTCTCTTGTCTCCCATACAAACAATGACTGATGGTAGCCACAAGCAACAAGGTGTCGATGGAAATTATATGGTGACAGCTCTCCAGTCTGGCTCACAATGCTCTAATGCCTCATGCTGTAGCCTCTTAAGTTCAACAGCCCTTTAAAGATTTAGGTTGGTACAATTGTCCAAACACTGAAGAGTACATCTTCAGCACATGCACTTTGATCACCCGTTAAGATGAACTGGACATACATGAATGTTTTCAGGAGGAAAATTTTAAACAGCTACTGCAGTATAAAACAAAGCATTTGTATGTCCGGCATCACCCATCTGGGCACCAACTGCACATGCAACAAAACAGGTTTGTTGGGGTTTTTTGGTTTGGGGTTTGTTTTTTTTTGTTTTTTTTTGTTTTGTTTTGTTTTTTAAATCCAGGGAAAGGTTCTCAGCAGTGCCCTGCTGTTCACTACCTGTACAAGTCCTCTCAACTGTGCCTACACTTGGACTGATAAAGATCACTAATAAAATATTAGTGGATCTAGAATCAAAAAAATTAGAGGAAGAAGGGGGGAAGATAAGGAGAGCAGATTTTACAAATTATTAGTAATCAAATTATTCACGAATTTTGCCCCACAGATGCAGGAGGATTTAAAATCTTCATGTTTAAATTTATAATGATGCACCTGGAAATTAGAAGCAAGGAACTGGGGGGTGTCAGATCTGACTTGGTAAGCCCTATCAGAATGCTGTTTATATAGGTACCACAGAGAGGAGGTGGCACACAGAATGAAGGCATCTCCCATCCCCTGCACCACAACCAGGCACAACATCGCCTCCTGCACACCACAGACTCTTCCCATGGGTTATTTTAGGTGCCACAAGAGAAGGCCATGGTGAGAGGGAAAGCCACGGCCAATATACCTGTCCATCAGCCTGAGTAGGTGATCCTGGAAGAAGCAATAACCCCACCAAGGATGGGGCATCTTGAACATTTTCCCTGTGCAGCAGGTCCTCTTACCAGGATCCCTAGCTGAGCCTGTAGCCAGGTAGCTTTGCACCATAACTCAGACACAATGCTGCCTTTTCAAAAGATGTTGAAGCCCAGACCTCCAGTGTAGCTGCCTATGTTTCTTACTTCTCAACCCCGCTTCACGTTGCCAGCTCACCTATGGTTTGCACGCCTAACTGATGCGCACATTGCTGCTCACCTGCACATGCAAAGCTACCACCAAATACATCAAGAATGCAGTTGCACACTTAAAAGAAATGACCTTGCCCTCCCCTCACAGGCCTTCACCCCTTATTTCTCCTACACAAGTTATGTGCTGGTTTTTGTCATCTTTAGTGCCATCTGCTGAGACTGTAAAAATGTATCACTACTAAGCTCACAGATCTTAGGATGCGCCTTGTGTGATAAGCTTAGTCGTTTGACGTGTTTTTGATCACTTTTCAGGTTCTGCCCTGCAATTGTGTATGTGCTGTGTATCCCAGATTTACATGTACTTTAAATGAGAAAAAGCCAGACATGACCTTTCTCATTTACAGGATGGAAGAAAGACAGCATTCAGGGACACTTGCGGGTAATGCTGGGGTTAAAGGTAGGCAAAACTTTGCAGTTTGGTCAAGGGTGGGATCCATTTAGCTTTCACTGGGGTTTCAGTTCTCCTGCTATCACATCCATTAGCTTTCATGCCAAATCTTGTTTCCAGCTGACACTTACACAAAAAACTAGGAAAGCAGACTGGGTTGCAGACTGCATTCTGCCCTGTACACGCTGTGACAGTTTCAGAGGTTTTACCACCAACCCCAAATAAAGCCATGCACCTCAACAGACTGCAAGAATTCTCATTTCTGACCAGAAAGCAAGATGTAGTGGCCAGTTTGTGTCCATCTTTCTGTCCTGGATGTGGAAACTAAGACTGTGGGGAGACCGTGCTGGGATTCACAACAAAACGCTGCGGCAGGGAGGACATCTGCATGCGCTCTCCTGCAGCCAGGCACCTGCCTGCTCGGCCTTCTTGTCACCTAAATTGGGAGAGTGCTGACCCACAAGAGACAGTGTGAAATGTGTCACCTGGTCGCACAAGTAAACGTCTTGCGACTTTGAGTTTCATTTTAGCTGAACTCTAGGCAGGTGGCCCTGACAGATCTGAACTGTTCGTAAGTTTTGCTTGATTCTGTTTCATAGACTGAAATAATTTAATGAAATTCACTTAGTGTTCAACCTGCTGAAAGCATTTCAAGCCCAAATGTAGATACTATCAGCCTAACCTGACCTTTGCTGCCATAGGTTCAGCTCTTTGCAGGACATCACCAGCCTAAACTATCCTACATTAGGAAGTTGGGATCTTCTAAAAACACTGATGTGGCTAAACATTTTAACATTTTAAATGCAGTTCCTTTTAGAAAACCACAGACGTGCATAAGTTTCCTCAGGAAGTGCAGCAGCAGAGGGGAGACTCGGCTCGTGGGGGGCTGCAGAGCTGCAGAAAGGCAAAGGCTTTAAGCACTGCACAGCAACACCCCAGAAGCAGGCATTCACACGCTTTAACGAACTCTTTTCCCTAACTCTTGAAAGGAAATCCCGATCCTACTGACATCAATAGGCATTTTTTTTATTGGCTGCCAATAAGGACAATATTTTGCTTTGGTTGTAATGGGGAAAATACATTTTTTTCCTTTAAGCACTGTCTAAAGCTGCCTCAGCGAGAGCAGGGGGCTAATGGCTGGTCACAGCTCTGGCCTCAGCTGGATGCTCACAGAGGAAGGCAATGGACCTCACAGAGCAGCAGAGCCAACCCTGGCTAATGATCAGCTGAGGAGGAGCTGACAAGAAATTGAGGAAGAAAGCAAGAACACCAAAGCACAGAAAAAACAGGAGAGATGGATAACCTGTCTCCTGCCCTCCATGCTCCTTGCCAATGCCTTTCTGATATGGGATGGCCATTTTCCCTCTGGGTATGCATCTTGGGTCTCCATCTGAAAAACCTGTTTTCTTTGTAAACTATTTTTATACTTAAACAACTCCCATAGAATCCAAGTTACTGAAAATATTTGCATTAAATTAAATATAGGCAGCTCAGTGCCTCAGAAGGTGCTTACTAGTCTTTTTTGTCTACAATTACCTACTGAAATGCCACGTTTTGGGATTCTGACATTTGGGATTTCTGATACCATCATGGTTCCTGAGTCCTCCAAGATTCAGTGAGGATTTCGAGTAATCCTTAACTGTATTTCATAAGGTCAGTCTGTGCAGTAGCCACTGTAATTGGCAGTAAGAAAAATACGCAGTATCACACTGATAAAACAGTGTGCCTTGCAGCAAAGCTGAAATCAGGGAAAGGTTTCCTGCCCGGGTTTATTGCTGGGGTTATGCAGCTATGGCCTGGCATGTAAAATTAAGATCTAGACTAGACTTTGAGCAGTAAAATGAGATTTTTCTTTACAGATCTTATTTTCTTACAGAAGGGAATGCCACAGCTGGGAGCTTTCTGGTGCCAGAGACACTAGCTACTATTATTATTATCATTACCAAAAAGTAATTATATCGATTGTAGACTAGAAAAAAATTAATAACTAGGACACCAGGTTTCAGTCAATCAATAAATTTTGCTTTATACAGGGATTTTTTTTAAGCGGATGGAGAAAGTCTTTGTGATGACTAATATCTCTATTTTCTGAAAATCTGCAGCATTCCTAGGAAGTGTAAGAAGTGTTTTTGGTTTTTTTCCTGATTCTACTTCAACTCTACCTGCAACAGCACCAGTCATCAACACATTATTCCTAAAACTATAGGGAGACAAGTAAAACAGCAGTGTTACTTTCAGGACATCTTTAACAGAAAAGACAAATCAAAAATTATTAGTAACAAAAATACTACTCAGCTAATTATCTGGTGTAAATGTCATCCTGGGCTATGATTCCTAAAATGGACGGACTGACTTCAGCCTGACTTTCTAGTTTACCAAACAAGATTTGTTTTATTTTGTTCGTGAATCACTTCACAGGCTCGAAACTCAGCCATATGATGTTCAGATGCACCATTCTTAGGAAGTGTTTTCCAGTCCGTGACAGATTAACCAAAATTGCACCTGAATTTTGGGGTGAAACTCTTCAGTTCAACCTCTCATAAGCCCATGGCAACTCATCCTGGGAGAATATTTGATCCTTTGCCTTCCATAATGTGCCTGCAGAATACCTCCCCATGATTATCTCAATTAATTAGAACATACAGGTTTCTAAGTTTATTCTAGTTTTTCTCTCGTTTCTAAAGCTACTGCTGCAGGCAGTCATTAGTAAGCTTCTATGGTGTAAAATTTTTAATTTTGTTTCCTCTCTGCTGATATACAGCCCTTAAAACTCACATGGGTCAGCTTAATCCTCATCTACATGCAAAAAATGCTTGGTTTATCTCATATACAATTAGAAATGTGACTCATTCAGTGAAACAGTTGAAACGCCTCAGAAGCGGGGTACGCTCCCATCAATTTAATCTAGTTACTAAATCAAGATAAACTGATATTAAAAAATGAAAATCAAATGAAGAGTATCCACAAAGGAATTTAAACCTGTTTAACTAAACCATTTAAAGTAACATACTTTAAACTAGTGCTATCTTCATATTGCATCAATGTCTTTGTTTATTGTGACCAGAGGGCTTCTGATACAAACACCCTGAAAGACAGCTATGGGGTTAGATTATGGTGAGTGACTGATGGCCTTGCCTGAACCACAAAGGTCTATTTTTAGGAAAAGGACTGCTAATAAAAACACACCTCATTTCTAGTGTGAGTTGCCTAATTTCACCTTCCAGTGACTTTTGGTCATTATCAGTCTCAGTCTGCCAGTCTAAAGGACTTCCCACAAAGGCTTTGCTCCATTTGCAGCTATGAGGATTTTATGATCAGGTAAGCATTTAGCTGCTCCATTAAACTGAACAGCTTGAGGCCCTGCAGTCCCTTCTAAGGTTTCTCAGAGTTTAAATCTCCCCAGTTCTTGAACATGCTTGTGGAACTGTGGACACCAGAACTGGACCCTGTATCCCAATGCTAAAACCAGCAATGGCAAAACTACTGGATTCACAATACACCCTGCCTGAATGCCCAAGCACCAACACCAAGACCTGGCTGATACTGGCTGGCAAAATCACAACATCCTCCTGTAAACACTGGATTCTTGTGTCAGGGATCTTTACTCCTTGTTCAGAACCGAGATCAGAACTGGCAGGTTTAAATTTACCTCATTTGCCCTATTTGTTCATTGGAAAGCCTTTTGGCAACTTACTCTGTGATCTAAGAGTTCTTGAAAGCAAACACAAATGGTTTAAAACAGTGACAATTTTATCCTCTTTTAAGATTTTGGGACATTTTTAGTTCTAAAAATGACTAAATTCCTACTCTGCTATTTAATATCTGCCAGTGCTACTACTTGTATAGAAGTGTTTCATTATTATCTTGTGATACAACTCCATCACGTTTTTTCCCAAATACACACTGGACATATTTAGTGAATGCTTCTGCCCCTTTTCACTGTTATTAGGTCTACTAATAATGCAAAATTATTAAGATTCTATTTACTCGTTCTTACCATCCTTCACTGTTTTTGCTAAAGATTTTCCTTTGTATTCTTTTGGGTTTTTTTGTTTCTATAATTCTTGTTTCAGCTTCATTTTTCATGTCAACTTACAGCTTCATCAATTTCTTTCATGTTTTATATTATTTGTCATAAATTGTCTTCCATTCTCTCCTATGCTAGCTTATTTTTTCAGCTGGTGCAAACTTCTGTCTCAGCTGTGGCATTGTCTTTTGGGAATCTACTAAAATGTCTTCCTGATTCATGTACAACAGGGAGGCCAGCCTCATGCATGCTTTTTAACTTGGAATGTATCAAACAATACGCATTTTCCCCTCTCAAAAACAAGTGATATTTTTGGTTGAACCCTACACTCACTTGTAACAGATTCATTAGCGGTTTGATAAATAGAGCACAGAGTATATTCTCATACATGTAATTTTTCCAATTACAATATATTAATTATTTCATTGTCTGCTGAGGGTAAAATACCACTACTTTTTATTCTTTTTTTCATTTAAATTTTAGTATGCACTATATAAGACAGTGGGTAGAGTCAATGTGTTATGAAACCACTTGCTTCAGTAAATTACCTTCTATTTAAGTTAATACTACTTTATTAGTGATAAATGTCTCATGCCCATAAAACACTACTTGGCATAAAATGATGAGAAAGCTACTACAAGCTATAGATGATGGTGGGAACGCATGCACTACACACACCCTTTTCAATGGCTTCATTAAAACATTCAGAAAAAGACTGTAAATTGCACATGAAGCCAAAAACAGACATCAAAATGCAGCAAAAGAAGAGGGGCCCTTTGCACCTACAGTAACTTGTATTGATTTATACAAGGTAGGAGTCCCAAGATATTTGTATATGCTGGAACAGCTCTTAAAAATGATATAGAATTAATTTACAAAATACCTAAAGTATGGTCCTTCAGTGTTTTTATTCACATCTTCTACCCACTTAGCTACATTATATTCTCTTTTGAACCATGGGTTTAAATACCTGCAGAAAGCAATGGAAGGAACAGAGAAAGCAGAAGAACAAGAATAGAAAATCTGAGAACACACAGCACAAGCTTAGCAAGGATGTCTTCATCCCCAAAATGCAAGTGAATATGGCAAATAAATCAGTATGAATGTTGGGTGAGGACTAGGCAACGTGTACAACTGCATGAGAAAATCTGACCTATAACAAGACTCATATGTTTGATTAATCTGGAAACTTTGGGACACATCATTCATTTAATGTCTTAAGGGTAAAATTCACTCCTATGCAGAGGGGGCCAGCATTAAGCTCATGGTTTGAACTCCTCTCATGTCTCAGAATAAGGACGAAGGGGCATTTTGGCTCTAGTCCTGCAGTTTGCTTGTTGAAGACACACATTTGCACCCATCTAGAATAAATTGCAAAATAATAGCTTAATAAGCACAGAAACTTGGGCTTGGTCCTTTCTGCAGGAATGAATTTTGGCCTCAGTGTGTTAGAAGGCTTGAATTGTTTGCCACTACAGTGACAATTTTTACACTTACGTGCAAATAACCCTCTGATTTTTCAGTGATCATTTAATTTGGTAGGACCACAAGAAGCTTTAATGGAGGTGGGCTGCAGAGTTATCTCACATTTTACGGAAGCAATCTTGATACCAAAACCACACTTTTTAGGAAAATAGTCTGAGCTGCATACTCATATTAGTTACATGAGAACTATGAAATAAAGACAGTGCTTAATTATCTGACAGTAATATTACCAGGGAAGAATAAATTTTTTTTTTTTAACTGGTTTCTCTTAGCCCCCAGTAACAAGATTAGTGAATTCCTCCCCCTCTGTCACGTTAGGAAAAAAGGGCAATGTAGAAACAGGAGTCTACCTGGTCCAATTTAAAGTCTATTCTTGTTGTATAAGAATAGCAACAGTTTAACAATTATTTATGATCACCACCTTTATATAATAGAGACTAACACACTCTGAAATAGGAAACAAATAGTAACTAAGGAAAAAGGGAAAGAAAATTTCTCTTTAAGTTTTTTCGATATTTCTGGGCCTGTTCTTGCCAACCTTGTTTATGGGAATGACTCCAATGACCTCACACATGGGAACAGGCCTCACAAGATATTGCTCAGATGAGTAAAGGTTGTGCCAGATCATGTCATTCAACCCCCACCATATTTCAAACCACGTTGATGACAAAAGCGGCAGCACTTTTTCGTCTTCTTTTGCTCCTTTTTTGCTCTGGAACTTCTCCTCCCCACCCCGCGCAAGCACAGCCACAGCTCTCAGAAAGTACTCGCCCTCAGCCACAAGTGCTTCTAAGTAGCTTCCTCAGCTCGCTTATTTATCAGGAATCAGGAGTGCTTTATGCTTTCCAGCTAGGGCTCTTAGAGAAAGAAAATATCAAAAGTGGTAGCGCAGCAACAGTTGAACCGCAAGTGAAGCAACAGGCTGACGCCAGCATCACCAGGAACTAATAAACTTCTGTTTTATCTTTAATTATAGGTGCAACCACACATTTTCTTGTACTTGCTGCAGTACTTTTGGCTTGCTTTTTTTCATTTGAAAGGGTCTTTTGGTAACCATGAAACACTCCCAATCTGGCTTCCTGTATTAGAAAACAAAGTGTAACGTGGTATCAAAGCATGCAATTGTCGCACAACCGTGTTGCAGGGTTTCCTGGGTCTGGTTGTATTACAGACCGTCGTTCACCACCTCAATTCATCTGTTACAGAAAGGTTAAATTCGAGTTACTGCAAACCACTACGTGATACCATTAGAAAGCTCTCAGGTTGATCTTCCTGGCCACATGTTCATTAGGCAATGGCCAGAATCCGCGTTTTCTTTGAGTGAGAAATTCCGCTTTAAAACACCGGTGTCCTTACACGTAAGCCTATAGCTAGACCAACGGCTCGATTTGGCTTGTAGCGCAACATGCAACAAGGCAAAAGACCTGGGCTCAAGAGTACTCGTACTCCTCAGGCTGGTGAGGAGGAAGGTTAGCTAGCGCTGCATCAGCAGGAGCACCTCCAAGCAGTCACGGTGTTTTGCCAGAGTGAAACTATTGTATACTGAGGGAAGGGACTTTTCATGGAATAAAATGGCAGCCCAGAATGCAGGGGCAGGTGAGACTGACCTGTGATCCCGACTCCCTGTTTGGGGGTGGTCAGAACCCCCTGGGCTTATGCCTTGGGCCGGGATTTGGTGGGCGAGAGAAAGCCCAGGCTCAGATGCATGGGTTACCCTGCTGCAAAAAGACAATATATAATAGAAAGTCTAAGCCAAAGATGTTCGTATCAGTTATAACAACGAGGAAGACAAATGCTTATAGGAAAAGCAGTGCAAATTAACAAAGGTCAGAATCGCTATTTGGCAAAATGCATGTTCCCTGGAACCTGTTTTAACACAAGCTCCCAATTAAACTGTCAGCTTATTCAGAAAACTCTCATTATCATTCCTGGATAACGCTAATTGATTTTAATAGAAAACTTGTTTTATCAGGCTGTTTCATCAACCCTGTTTGTGAGAAAGCTGCAGAAACATTTGGCCTGTTGGCATTCCTTCGGTGTGAACTGAACCATCTGCCTTTAGTAAAGAACACAAATTTTGTTTTAAAACATCTAGAAACAATTAAAAACATCCCAAAAGAGCTTTAGCAGTCTCCAGAGAGCTATACGCTCAGCAGAAGCCCTGTTCATGTACAAGTGATCGCACAAAGGTGTGAGCAGTATGTCTTTCAGCAACTGCCCAATGTGGTTGCAACCCTCCTGTCAGTGCTGCTTGTGAGGGCTGCAGAGTTCAAACCTTGCTCAGTGCTTAAGAAATTTTGCTTAAATCATTAATGGCATGAGTCTCTATCTAGCGCTTGGCTGTATACAAAAAACCCCTTGTGCATAATATGTGCAGTTACTGCACACTCATGCATATGCCAAATACTTTTGTAGGCAACTGTACCAGTGCACACCTGCTTAAAAAAATTTGAATTCTGCACAAGGTATGACACAAATGAACCCAATTTTCTAGTGGTTAACTACATTGTCTCTACTACCAGCAGGCTAGCAGGAGACCAACAGTGTTACCCCTTTTCTTCCATCTCAACAAGTACGCTTCAGTGGACTCCCAGGGGCTCCGCAGGTGGACTTTCCAAATGCCACTCACCATTTCAGAACAGATTTCAATATTATTCTACATTTCCCAGAGAAGGTAAAAAGGTAAATTTGTCTGGGAAAAGCCTCCATGTGTTCTGAGGCATCCTCAAGGCAGCTGGTGTTGCTTTTTGTTTTTCTAAATGAGTAAATGCTGGCCACGGTTAGATCATTCTCAGTTAATTTTCTCTGCTCACAAAGGAAGTTATCTCTCTAACCAGAGCCACTGTATGCCCTTGGCAATTCTCTCCATTCCCCACCGAACTGGCACAGCACACGGATCATTCAGTGGGAGTTCTCTTTGAGGGGTGATAGGCTTGCCAAGGAGACTCAGACAAGCCACGCGGTCCTGTGCAATCCAGGATAGACCCCATCAGGAGAAAGAGCATTTTCCTGTCCAGCAGGTCTCTCCCAGGAACACACACGCTGTGCTTCAGCCCTAACAAGCTGCTGCACAGCCCTTGGGAAGTACAAGCCTCCTCCCTCTAGCACCACGGCCGCTGCTGGGTTGATACACCATAAGCAGCAAGAAGGAAAGCAGAGAATTTAGGTGGAAATTCAGGGGCACCTTTAAAGGAGAAAAAAGATTTTCAGGGAAAAAGATTTCCAACTCACACTCTCTCTGTCTACCCACTTATTTAGTGCTCCAAAGTTCTCAGAGCAAATGTGTAATATATCACCTGAGCAGCACAGAGGAAAAAATATGCCCATTGGGTTTTTTCCCTTTTACCAAAAACAATACTCTTCCCGTGCAGTTACGTTCACTCTAGGCTAAAAAGAGCTGATCTGGTTTCATTCTTTATGGATCAACTAAGCCCCTGTGTACACCTCTGCTGAATGACAGAATAATGGTATCATTAATTTAAACTTCTTTTTTTTAAACTGATTTTGTTTAAGAAATACAATTGGAAAATGAAGGAAAGCACAGGACAAGTTTCTAATGAAGAATGTGCAATCTCATTTGTATTCTTGGCAGTTTGGTCAGACTAATTTTGCTTTTATCAAACTGTCTCATGCAAAGAGAAAAGAAAATGAGCAAAATAATGTTCTGGTAAGAGTTTAGCAGCACAAAGACCAAGAGCACAGGGGCACTTGACAGATAAACTCCTCCAAGTGATCTGGGGCTAAAATTTCTGGTTCCATGTTGCCATTTTGACCATGCAATGTTATAACTGCAATGTGCATCAAACTATTATTTCTGTAACTCGTAACAGAGAGTGTTCTCTATAGACCTTTCTGAGCCCACTCACCTCAAGGCAGTGCACTGCAGGTGGAAGAAAAGTTTCAGAACAATTTCAAAATCCCCAAACAGAAGAAAGCAGGGCCCAGAGAGGAGTTAGCCTTATTAGTTTCCAGCAGGGTTGGCATCAAGCCCATTTGCCCATACAGGTGCAAAGTTAGTACTAATGATACAGGGAAAGGGCACCGTCATCGCCACTATGGTCAAAGAAGGAAGGGGTCATTCCTGTGTGGCGTAAGTGCTGTAAGAGCAGGCCAGTACTTGACAAGCCCAGAGATTATGTTTCCAGCCATTCACTATTCATTCACAAAAGGAGCCTGAACCAGCAGGCTTAAGTACGTAAGAAAAGCTCTTTCCCTATGGGGAGCACTGGACACATGGGCTCTTCAGTATATGTAACCAGCAAATGAATATAGAAAGCAACTCTAAGACATACTGGAAAGGTCTGGGGATCAGTTGCTTGGTAAGGACTCTCATTACCCATTTATTGCAGGGTTTACTCAAGACTGGCTGTTTCAGGCTTACAACAATAAACTTCAGGGTACTCTCAAAGCAGACAGATACCTCTCCTAAAACCTCCAGGCAGGTACACAGAGATAAAAATCTCTAACTCTGCAATGGCCCAACCCAAGGTGAAGATAAGGGTAGGAAACAGGTTATCAGAAATTCAGTATTGAACCAGGATACACTCAGCAATGGCAGTTTACTGTAGACAAAAGCCTGCAGTGATGGTGCAGGCTGCCACCATCATTGGGAATTGCTATGGGAACGACTGTGAGGAAGCCTACATAAAAAAGAAAATTGATAGTTAATTTTTAAAGAATACATAAAAAGAGGTTGAAATACATTAGCCAAACCATTTACCAGATTATGAGTCAGCAATCAGAATGGGCCACAGAGCAAAAATGCAGCTGTCTACTTTTCAGTACTCTTAATCTCCATCTACAAAACACAAATATGTAAACTGTACTTCTTGACTTTGCTTTTATAAGTTCAGACTTACTCAGTTGAATTAGACCGTGGCCTAAATCTTTTGCCTCTGACTTTCTTTCTGTTTCCTCCTATATTACCTGAAAGAAATCAAAGGATAAAGACAGACGGTAAAACAACTTCAAACTCACCTGTGTCCCACACCAAACTGTATATTCTTTTTGCATCCCCAGCAAGAGTCACTACCTCATTAGCTTTAACCATTTAAAGGTCACAGGTCAGTCCCTCTTGATTTACCTCAGACCAGGTAAACTTGACACATAGGTGATCTTTCTCTACTTTTTGCTGTGACTGTGCAGAGCAAAAAACTCCTTAATTTCAGCTTTCATTTGAGAAAATCACTACACTTCAAGAAAAACACTAAACACTGCCTGATAAAATCACAGAAGCTGGCAAGAGTGAATAGACTTCTTCCTCTTTTTCATGTTAGCTCACAGTGGAGGAATGGGAGAAATTAAATGTCGTTTCTATGTGCTGAAGCATTGTGCAAAAGAGGTACTTGTATAGGGTGTTTTTAAATCCTAATTCCAGGTTAATAACAATTAGCGCAATTTTAAGGAGTTATGCTGCTGCCCTAAGATCGGCCAAACTTTCAGCAGAGCAGCAATAACTCAGAGACTGGTTTCCACTGTGGTCTGCACACAGGTTCACACTTACCTTGCCAAGAATTACTCCTAGGCCTCCCATTTTCACAAATGTCTGAAATATGTTTTGTGTCTGGAATCCTTTCACTCCAGGAATGAGATAGTCCATTTGACCTGGAATAGGAGGGCTCAGATGTGGTTATTGTTAAGGGTATTGTCTCACATCAGTATTAGCTCAGCAGTTCAGAGAGTCACATTCCCAAGGCCGATGACATAACACAGCCTAAGGTCTGTCTGCACTAGCAGAGCATCCAGGATTTCTGGTTAAACCCTGCAGTTACACTTTGCCAGCTGTCCCTGCAGTGGTTTGGTGTGTCCACATTCAAGAGCCAGACTTCAGCACTGCTTTCTCCCATGTCTACTGTGGAAAGCACAAACACCAGTGCACACCGGATTTCCAGCTCTGCCCCAGTTCTTAGCTGGAAGATGCTCTTCTAACTGTGCTCGTCTCAAGGTGTTTTTTCCTCACATCCTGCCTGCAGGCTGCCCACTCCCTCCTCGTGTTGCTGCAGGAAAGCTGGGACTGATTCCCTCTACCCACTGCGACAAGTCTCAGAGGCCCAAGAGTCTGCACTAAACATCCTCCCACCCACAGCTGGTAGCTCCAGTGGAGGGGTAGCTCTGTCTCATTTCTAACAATTTTTAATTTTTATTATATTTTGTCAGCTAGTCACTACAGTATATAATTTTAATGCCAAACTCAAAGCCAAAACCAGTCTTTATATCTAGGTGCTTGGTGCAAACTAAAGTTTTTCTTTCTTGTAGTATTCCCTCTAAGAGCCAGAGATGCGTGTGGCAAGGTCCAACACATGGGGTTTTGCAACAGGCTCCCTCCTGCTGAACTAGAGCTGCTGCTCAGCTGTTTGCCACAAGATCTACAATTATTACCAAAAGAGAAGAAAACAATAGGAAGTTGAAAAATGGTCAGAACAGATGGCTTCTTTATTACAAAGAAGTTTTGTTTAAAGGATCTATTTCTGTAGTTTTTAAAGTTTGAATACTCTTGCATTTTTCAATCTCTGCTTTCCTTGGAGGGCAGGCATCTGACAGATGCTCTTCAGCTTCCAGAAGACCAGGCTAATCACAGCCACACTGAATTAAGTCCAGGGTTTCATTAATTCAAACTTACTTACAGCATGAAAGATCTGAGAACCAACAGATCCATTAACAGATTTTTTAATAATTTTTTCCTCCTAATGGTCTATTTTCAGGTTCAGGAGTGTCTTGCTATATACAGGTTTTGGTGTTTGCTGCTTCATAATAGCAAGAGTTATCATAAAGTTATCTCTTAATCCTTGAACATCATAATACTAACACTTCATAGCGCCTTCCAGCGTGGAGAAGCCCAGGCAGCTAATGGCCTGGTCACTCTAATGTCTCCCAAGAGATGTCATCCACATCTGCACACAAGGCAAATCAAAACCAGCTTGAAAGGTAGGAAATAGCACTCTGGGCATTGAAATGGGAGGACTATGTCAGCTCCACCACAATGTTAATGGAGCATTTGTCAGACTTACTTTTCCAGATGTTACAGTGGCACAACATACCTGAACTGGTGGTGGGGAACAACAAAACTCTCTAGTACAGACAGACCTTAGAAGCCATTAGCTTTTTGGAACAAATAATAAACAGAGACACATGAAAGAAATGAAGTGTGAAAAGAAACACAGATACTGAATGGAAGAAGAAACACATTAAATGATATTCATTTAAAAACAAACTTTTTTTCTTAACTGCTATTTGAACCTGCTTACACAAAGCTATTAAAAATTGCTTCTCCAAGACTTTTTAAAAAATTTTATCCAAATGAGAAAAGATTCTCCAACACAAACAGTCTATCATTTAAGATTAACGCTTGCTCCCTGAAAACAAATAATTTATCCAGTCACAACTCTAAAAAGTTAAATTTAAAAATTTGAAATCATTAATACAGTACTACAGTTTTCTTAATAACATATTCTTTAGGACAGACTGAATGAAGTTGCACATTGGATCAAGCTGTTACACCCAAATAGCAAATGCCACTGCAAATGTATCCCTTCCACACATTTCTCTTTACTTTCTTTGAAGTAACAACAAAGAAAATGGCTTCATCAACTGCACAGTTACAGACTGCTCAGCGAGACAAGAATTGAGAATTGCAGTTTTCTTATGAAGCAGTTCAGGGTTGTCTATCCCTCCTACGACATAGTGCTTCTCATAAATTGTTTTAAAGTGCTAGCCGGAGATTTTCATAATAAAAGAATCTCTAACTGCAGAGAGATGGTAAGCATCGTGACCAAATGACCTTAGCAATTACAAACGACTCTCAATGCCTTTCAATGAATTTTCCATTTTAAAATGTTGTTGTGTTTTTAAAGTAACTGGAACAATAACAGAATTAGTGAAATCTGAACAAGGGCAAAATCTAATGCCGTCCTTGGTTACTCATGATAGCAAGCTCAAAACTACAGAAAGTCTTTTTAGGATTTTTTTCTAAGATGCTTGGTGACCATTTAGCATACTAGTCTAGTAAGCGGAATAAAACGCAAGCACCATCATCTTTAATGTGACACAGCAAGAATACTACCCAGAACTCCAGGTCGAGTCAGTGAATTAATGATGCTGACAAATAAAGATCTAAAAATAACATTTATATTAAACAGTTTATGTTTATAACTATTATTGAAGCAAGACAGCGTTCCTTTTCTTTGATTACATGACCATGTTTTAAAAAATTGTGGGTTTTTTTTTTTAGCCAGCAATTATTATTACAGTCTACTTGAAAACAATTCTCAAGCAGGGAGATGATGAAAATTTGATTAACCAAAAATTGGTTTACAATGGAAAACTTGTTTATTCTGGACTAACTGTAATAATTAGCAGCTCAGGACATGTGAGAAAAATCAGTAATCAAAGCACAAAGGATGCTATTTCAAACATTCCACAAAGAAAGAAGAAAGAATCAAACCTGCTGCAAAACAATGAAATGTTCTGACTAATGGAATAATGGGTGATGGAACAGGTAGAAATCTGAAAATGCGACAGAAAAGCAGACCTCTTCTTAGAACTAGATGCAGAGTTTGTGCTGACTCCAGGAGGCATGTCGCTATAAAAAGAGTCGGCCTCTCCAGGCTTTTTTACATAATCTCCCTGGGGCATTTGTCTGAAGTGTAATAAACATCATAGAGTCAGAAAACATGACAGGCACCAGCATGCACACAAGCATGCACAAATATTAGTTTAAAAGAAAGAGGCAAGGATAGCGATCCTTGAGGAAACCTGTTAACCACACACAATAAGCCTATTAATAAATAATTCAACCATCTGAGAGAAAACTCCCACATGCTTCTGATATGTGCAGAAAAGTGGATTATGTGGGTTTAGTAAGGGAAAAAAAGGAACACTCCACTGATAAACTCTGATCGCAATTTTCTGAGTGAATAGTTTGTGGTTCTTGAGACATTGTATAACCAAGTTCAGACATTTCAAATGGCTCATCGCACTGGTTGCAAAAAGCATCCCAGATGCAGTACAAGTACTGCAGCCTGAGCTGAAGGCATGCCTGCATCAAAAGGAGTTTAGGAAAAGTGAATGCTTTTTTCCTTCTGAGGTAGATGCTTTCCATTTAGTTTTTGTGATCATTATTGAATTCAAGAATAGCAACCTGTTGAGTTGTTTAAACGTCAGGAAGAAAAAACCCTCCAGCTTTTTAACTGTTTTCTTGTGCAGGAGTACTAATGCCAGTGTCAGAGGTTCTCAGCTATTCCTGATTACCACAGTAGACTCAATCTGCCAAGACACACAAAAATAATGCCACACATATCTGACAATAGTTTATTCTTTTCCAGTACTAGAAGCTCAATTATGGTGCATTAGAAAGTCCTAATCAAGTTATGCAATTTTTTTGCAGATGGTGAATTCATTGCCAGCAGAAAAACTGCCATGCAAATATTCCAGTTACAGTTCCAACAAGTCAAAAAATCCTCCCTAGTACAAGCAGCTACTCTGAAAGTTGGCTATATCGTAATACCAGCAACTTAATTATCTATTCAGCCTTGCACTTTCCAAGGCCTCTTTGCTTCAGTCTGTCCCTATTAAGATGCGCATTTATCAGAAGGTTGATTCACATTCAGATTGTGTCCAACTACAGACCTTAACCGGGCTCTCCGCGCTCCATATCTGAATTTCTAATGCTCCTAAAGTATTTAAAATATATAATTATATGGCACATAAATCATTAGTGTAACACAGTACTTCCACACTATTTCTTCTAGCATCTCTCGAGCCTTGGTTCTTGCCGCATTCCTCAGCCGGTACATTGGTATGTTCGGAGCTGACTCAGTGTGGGCAGCTCTGCTCTCCAGGCTTCCTCCAGCAAACTGCCCTCTCGGTACTCCGTCAGAAATAACTTCTCCCATGTAGCTGAGCCCTTTAAGCCACACTATCCCAGCTTGCAGCATCCTTGCTAATTTGCTCTTTTTATTACTTTCAGTTTACTCATTTCAGTGGCTTAGTGCTACCAAATATCATTCCTTATGTAATGCTCGAAAATACCTCAGTGGCTTGTTTTCATCTTTATTTAAGGAGTAATCATAAACAGTTCAAAAAAAAGGACACTCTGGATACTCCAATGGATGTCTGCTTGTACATATCCAAAATCTTTCTATTCAGAAGTCAGCCTACAGAACTTCATTTTCTGCGTGAAGGAGATTTAGTTGCTAAATATCTCCATCATCTTCAAAATGATGGAGCCCTCCATCATCTTCAAAAACTTCAGCTTATGCCGGTTTCCACTCTGCCCATGCCCACAGACACAGCTACAAACTGACTGCATACTCATAGCTCTCTGTCCATATACTAATTTCTGGAGATGAGGGAATTTGAAAAAGTTAGATTCTCTAATATTCCAATGCCAACATGCATGGGGCAGTCTTTTTCTGTATTTCAAGGTTTTGGCTGCTCTGTCCTCAACCAACACTGATACACCCACAGTAGAGTGACTTAATGGCCACGTTAGTCTGTGCTTATAGATACATCGTGTGATACTAAGCAGCACCAAACACTGAAATTCTTCCTTCCTTGTGTCAAGTAACATTTCCTACACACCAACCTCTCCAAAAGGCTTGACTTCAATAGCTTTGCCTTTTTCCTGTTACCATTCCTGCCACCTATCTGACCTTGTAGTATGCAACCAGCACTTGGCAGAGCTTTTCTGCTTTTTGCAATTATTTTGAGCCTGGCAGAGAAAGCGCTACACAGGTAGTGGAAATGGGAAAACAAGCACAAGGGGTAGCGGCAACAAACAAAGCAGCAGCTTTGGAGCCAGGAGGCGGTAATACAGGCAGAAAACAGGGGAATTTGAGAAACCTTCTTATCTGTGGGGGACTGAGAGAGGAAGGAGCTAACTCCTCCTCAGATTGTCCATCTGCCTGCCAGGCAGATGAGTAATCATAGGGCAGTGGTCTTCCAGGAGTCAAACTCCAGTCACGAGGAACTGTTTGGGTTTTGGCCACAAGCTTGAAAGGGTGAAAGCTCAGCCCTGTGCTGAGGGCAGTACCATGCTTTAGCTACAAATCAAGCAAGCAGGGTGGCGGGAAAGAACGGGCTCTTCATTCACACAGCAATTTAACTGCAATGTATTTTTAACTGCTAAGAAGCTCCAGGAATTAATTTGTCTCAAAAGGCTCCTGAACATCATGTTAATATTAATTATTCAATTCTGAGTCTCCCAAGAACACTTTAATCTCTAATAGCAGATTTTCAGTCTCTCTTATTGGAAATATTCTCCTGTTTTCCTAAATAAAACAGTCTATCTCAGAAGTAAACATTATTTTTGCTACCCAGTCCAGTGAAATCAGAATGATTTCAAGCAATGCATTTATAGAATAAACACCAATTTCATATAGTCAAGCAAATATTCTTTAAAATACAATAATTCATCAGTGTACTTTCTTTATAGAAAATATAGTGATTACTATAGTTTCTTTATAGCATGTAAATGAGCAAGACAGAAGAAAAGCTATTTTCAGAGCTTTCTAGGACACATTCTGATACTTTTATCACATACCTCTGTCTTCTGTAGTTTCTTTCCATACAAAGAGAAGAGAAAAAAAGAAGAATGAATTATCAGTATGCAGGCATACATGGTCAGTAAGAGAAAAAAAAATGTAAAGAGAAAAGCAATGTATGCAGAATGAAATTTTTGCTCAAAATATTTCTACAGAAAACACTTCTGAAATAAACATACCCATAAACATACTAAATCAGAATAAACAAGGAAAATATATTCATGTTGATGGCTAAAGTCAGTGCTGAGTTGGAGGTACAGTTCATGATGAGTTTAAGTCTATTCACTGTGAAGCTGCTAGTGAAAGGAGCAATCTTGCCCTCTACCTCCAAAAACTAACCCCACTGGCTAGCCCTTAACTTAAGTCGTACTCAAAACAGAAGTCCAGATTTTCAGATACTGCCAGAAGCTGAGGGTGATATACCAAGACAGCATAACCTACCTTTTTACTATCCTAATCTTCATGCTTTTTTCCAAATGCCTCTTTTGTTACATATTTCTGAGCTGCCCTCAGCCTACCTTAGTCTAACAAACCAGCAGGGGATGTGCCAGTTCGTTATGCCAAACCGCTGGCGCTGTGCCCCAGCCACAGCACTGCCTGCAGCTGAACCTACCCTCCAAGCACACCAAGGACCTACCTGTGGAGGAAGGACTTCCAAGAACCAGCCTCATCCAAACACAGGTGACAAAGTACCTTGAATCTTTTTTTAATACATGCAAAAAACTTAAACCCCTCCTTTTTCAGAAGAAATTCACAAAAGGAGAAAAACTGAAAAAGATCAGTCAGACTAAAATAATCCATTTTGCCTTTCAGTGAGTGAAACACTGACAGCTCTACACCAGGAGAGAACTTGCACCTTATTTGCCAATTACAGATCTCTCTTACTGAAAAACATGCCTGATTTAATTTCAGGTTAAGCTGACTAAATATAAACATCTGTTTAAGGAAGCCTATGGTTAAATGCTTTACTGACTGACTGAAGGCTAATCTTGCTAAATTTACTTCTCATTAGGAAAGATTTATGATTGAATCAGACTGTATTCTTGTATTTACTTTGTCAGATACAGTAAAATCATAATCTGATTGTTGACAAAAAAAAAAAGAAAATAAATAACTAAATAAGAAATGAATTTCAAACCTGGATCAAGCTCTCCAAAACCATATACACATGTAAGAATTGCTTGAAAAATGCTCATACTATAAAAATGTCACTGCATAAATATAATTCAACTTGGATTTTTTAGGTTAAGTTTGAATTGTTCTTTTCATAACATAATCAGCTATCAGATGAAATAAACATTTTTAACTGTATTAAGAAGAACACAATTTACTTACTTGTAACCCCAACCAGTTATTCCTAAAACGAGAGCCAACACTAATATGGTGCCAGCAATAGCCCCTATTATTATATTTGTGCTAACAACACCTGGAAACACAAGAAAGGGGAAAAATATACAGTGTTTTAGGAGAAAAACATACAAAATCAGTAAAAGCACTGTCTTTCAAAAACCTGCTTGGACAACTTGCACTATTAATTGTAATCAGTGATATAATCTTTAAGTATAGTATGGACATAAAAAGGTCATTTGTAAATCAAGTTTTGACCTCTGTGTCCATTTCTCTTAACTGAACGCTTGCTAAGTGGGAAAGTTGTGCCAGGTATGCCAATATAATGTTGTCAATATTAAACTGCTGTGGCTTACATCCTTATAACCTGCCTGGCAAATACATGCTTACATTGGAATAAAAGTGACTTTTTTTGTTTGTCTTTTCTCAAATCCGTTCCATAGCTGAATAGACTAACCAAAAGAGACATTCTGGAAGATGGTAAAACTGTCCCCCCACAAGGATTTATAATGAAAAACATTTACACCCTCATTTTTCCACAATATATCTTTCTCTTGTATGCAAGCCTAACGACGAATAAAAACTTTCACTCAAAAAAATGTAAAAGCCTAAAATTTGTATGCCAACATTCTGCATACCGGCCATCTAATAAAAAACTGATTCTACAAATAAAAACCAATTATGTAAGCAACATTACCTTTCCATCTACATATGAAAAGTCCCAGTAACTTTTTGCTGGTCCTAATCGATCAGTATATTTAATAAGGCCACTCAGATGATTGGGACAAGCAAGGCACAACCGGACACACTGGGAGCAGTCCTGAGAGGTGTACTGAGTGCTTGTGAGTGGCACCGTGCGCATCTAGCCCCAGGTCTGAGACCTCATTCACAGACACCGGGAGGAAAGGGAATCAGGCTCCTAATGGTGCATCGTGTTATATACTAATTGAAAGAGTAGAAGATCTAGTTTTGCTTAATGAACCTTCCTCAAATCCAAGCCTTTCCAGTTATTGGTAAAAATTGTAACAACGTACCTTTATTGATGGCATCTTTATCAAAAAACATATCTTTGATGCGAAAACTGCAGTCATCTCCTCCCCAGAATCGGTCACAGACGCACTTTATTTCATTGCTACAAACCTGCAGCCAGAAGTGTAGCTCAGAATAAAATCATAAAATTAATCTATTCCCATAATTAATAACTACAGTATAGGCAGTCATAGAGCACTGATTTTGACTCCCTGCAAAATTTTGCAAAACATTTTTAATATGCAACTATTTTTAATTTATGTTAGATATAAACATATTAAAGGTATTATTATACTTTATATATCAATATATGTAATATGTATTAAGTACCTTAATATATTTTAATGTAATATATATTTAATAGAGCCATTTACAGTTGCTTTGAGAGACCCTGAACCTCAATGATTTTATTTTTTCAAAATATGATAAAGTGGTTAATTTCAGGTAAAAAAGGGAGTTTTAATGCCGTGTAAAAGACAAAAGATGCTATGAGAGAACAACTCCTTTAATCTCAGCTCAGCCATAGGGACCTCAACAGTGTTTCAAACTGTGTGAGGGACTAAGGGACTTGCCAGGGCCACAGCAAAGCCATAGGCTGTGCACCGAGCGGAGAAGCTGCCGCTAGCCAAGAGTCAGCTCACTGCTCTCTTCTCTAGAGCAAAGTAACTCTCAGCCAACAAAATCCGATGACTTTATGAACCTTCTTGGCTGTTGACATAATACAGAGGGAATTAAAAAGAGCGTCTGGAAGAACAGAGACCCAAGTTTCTCAGTTCTTAAACCTTTACATTCTCCAGTATGTTGCCTGAGGAAATATCAAGTTAGCAGAAGTGATAGCAAAAGAATTGATTGATAAAATTTTTGCAAAACTAATACATACTTACTGTGACTCATTGTTTAAGATGCCTTGAGTGGTATGCATTATGTTTGTTTATGTGCCTCCTGCCCCTTTCCTTTGAAAAAGGTTCTCCAGTATAAAGACTTCTAGAGTCCCACTGCTGGCTTCCTGAAAGGTCTAGCTAGTACACTACACAATGCCATATACTCAGTAAAAACAGAAAAAAAGGATTAAAGAGTACAAGAACATACACCGTGTCCTGAACAAATTTGGCTGTCTGTGGTGCCTGGGCAGGTACTGAAGTTGAAGGCCTCAGTGGGGAGGCAGCGATGCTCAAGGCACACCATGTTCGGCCCACACGGCGTCCCGTTCTCCACATAGCCCAGGTCTGTCTCCTCATCAAGCTTCACATGGCCGCCACTGCAAGACAACCAAGAGGACCCCGGAGACTTGTGCTGTGATTAGATGGGACTGCCTGAGAAACTGGGCTCTGGGCTGCTGCCTTCATTTCTGTCTGCATTATATGATGCCCAGGACCAGGAAAGAGTAAATATTGTCTTATTTATCTCACTGGCTCTAACGAAAAGCAAACCAAAACACAGTACATCTACATCAAACAAATGTAATGGTGAAAATAACAACCATTTTTCCTGTGTAAGAGCTAGTGTTGGATAAAACATTGACTTTACTTGTGTAGGACTTTGTTTCATCTTACAGTTGTGTGAAGCTATGAGAACACACCAGGTCTGTAATTGTGATTCAGCTAACATATGGCAACCTATTAAGCTGCCAGTTAGCTTTGGCAGTGCAGGCATATGTCTAACTATTTTGAGTACATTAAGTACTTCACAAACATTAAAGAATGTAAAATCAAGAGGCCAGAGAAGAGCATTATGTCTCTACAGGCACAATTAACTACTACACAGAGGGGACTGCAAAACAGCTGCGCTCCCCACATGCAGTCAAGTTCCTGAAGCTTAACAAAGGCTGAGCTAGAATAATGGTTATGTGTTAATAGGAAAAAAAAATTAATGGAAACAGTTGTTCTCTTCTTGGGAATGAGAAAGTTGCTTTTCCATGCAAGATGGATATTGATTGTCTCTGTTGTGTTTACAGGATTTCCAACTACCTGCAATTGTAGACTTTTCCAAACTGCAAGATTGATGATGTGATTTCACCATCAAGTTCTCCAAGTCTGGGCACACTGGATATATTGGAGCACAGAAGGTATCCACAAAGCACATCCCTGCATTGAGAGAATAAACAGATACTCACTGAAAAGAAGGTTACAATACGATGAAAACTGAACACAGCTTAGCAATGCAATGGCGCAGCATAAAAGGTGAACACCACACTGAGACGTGAAACCACAGGCTGCTCTCCTCTGCACTGCTACGCTTCACCGAGTACTAGGACCACTTTTGGTCCCAGGGCTCACAAAGCTCAGACGGTGCTCTCTTGACAGAGACCATCTCCTCTCAACACTCCTCTCCCTCCAGAATTTCCTGCACTAAGGTCTGCAGAAGAAGGCCAGGAGAAGTCTGGTCTGTACAGAGGCTTTTTGAGCCTCTTCGTGCCAGCTGAAGAACTGGACCAGGGATAAAAATCTCATACCAGTTGTTTTCTAAATGGATCAACTTACTGCTTATTGCACTGTATCCAAGAGTCCTTGTCTCTTCCACAGTTTCCTTTCTCAGTCCCTTCAATATTCAGCTTCTCATAGCAGTACCTGTCAGCAGCTGTCACTTCTAAAAACAGAAACAAATCTCTTCTAAGATGATGAAGACTTCAAAAAGCTAGGTCCTGGGAAATGACAATGCACAGTCAAAGCAAGCAGAGCTTCCCAATCTGTGAACTGCAGAACCACTGGTCTGCAGGTGGCCTGTGAAACTGCACAGTGTTCTCAATGAAAAGTTTTATGTTGGCACCACTGGACTGTTTTAAGATTTTGTTCAGATTGACCAGTCCAGAAGCCACTGAAATAAATCAATAAATACGAGCATAGGCTCCCTAGGTGGTTATTAATGACAAGTTAAACCTAAGACTTCAGAATAATCACCAGTAAGTTAACCAACACTAGAGAAAGAGCTGGAAAAGAGGACGGAAAGACAAAATGAGGAGGAAAGAGAGGGAGGGCCATACAGTTCTAGCTGTTTTTAATGGTTCTGAATATGTCTCTTCCATAATTTTTCTCAGCTAAGATAATCTTTCAAGTCACATGAACGACAACCAACTTAGAAACAATAACATTCACTCACTTTCACCCCAGATATACTTGCACTGCCGGTCCCTGGTTTTACATCTTCCTCCAAAACAAATACCCTAGAAAGAAAGAAGAGATACAGAAAAAGTTTCAAATAGCTTGATTTTCCAAAATATGTATTTGTTTAATATACAGATTTGTCACATGCTTTCTACTGAGGCAAATAATATGTGATTCTACTTTCTGTTCATTTAAATGCTTAACTCCAAAATATAACTAGCACCCAAAACTCAGGAATGTCAGCTGAACTGCCCCAGGTGACTTCCAAAGATCTTAAACCAAAATCTATAAAAAGCAATCTATAAAAGCAGAAAGAATGTAAAACAAATTGACATGCTAATTACCTGCTTGTTATCACATGAATATCCATCCATTTTATGAATATTTGGAGAACACTATGGAAAGAGAAAATAACTAATAGATCATATATCAGACAAGCACGGAAGAAAAGCATACAACAAATGTCATATGGAAAATTATTTCAGTATCATGCTGTTTTTTTCAGTATCAGCAGGTTTAATACAATTTTTATACAACTTACTATACAAAACGGTAACGTTCATAGTGATTGAGAGACTATGGGTGGTTTTTTTAATCTCTTGGATAGAAGATCTAAAAATCACCTGACTGGAATTTCCTGTGCAGTTCTCTGCAATATCACAATCATTCACTGCTTCTCGGCACAAAACTCCTTTAGGTTCAAACTGAAAAAAAAGGAGAGAAAACTAGTGTCTTGATTTCTCCATATCTTGCCTTAAACGCAATGGTTTCTTAGAGTTTTAACTAAAATAAAAAATGGGAAATTTTCATGTGCTGACTGAAGTGGGAAGACTTTCTTTTCCCTGGTGCAGACATTGCACTGTCCATTTAGTGGTGCAAGTGATACCACTCTCTGAGGCACCCCCTCCTCCTGAGTGCATCGAGTGTTGGGCCGAGCAGGATAAGCGCTCGCCTGGGACACAGGACCGCTGGCATTTATCAAATCAATACTACAGTGGCTTGCAGCATTAGCTTGACCACGTCACTGCACCTTTTTTCTCTTCTTTATAAAACAGGGAGAGCGATCCTGATCTTCGTTCTAGGGATGAAGAACCCTGCAAAGCTCTAGGTATAAACACTATGGTTTTTACAATGCTCCATTGTAGAACAGAAACTATTAATAAATGTACTGAATTTCATATGGTTTGAGTGATCAGATATTCAACAATGAAAAATATATCAGTGACCTAACATGGGCATTTTGGTTAAAGACTTCTGTGCTAACTCTCAAGACCTGTAGAAGCAGGAAGCCATCCCATTAGTGGCAATTGTTAGTGCAGATGCCTTATCTTCCCTGAAAGGTTTAAGTCTGTGATACCCAGTTCTTTTTGCAGCTCTGTGACTTTTTTTCTGGATCTGCATGCACATACTTTTTTTTGGGGACAATGCTAACTCCACAGCTGGTGTGAATGGGCACACATCAGTGGAAGAGCTAGACTCTGGTACTTTCTCAGCCTTCAGCCTATCTTTTCCCTACCAGTCTCTGGAAAAATGCAGACAGACAGGAATGCTGTCAGAGACACTACAGATGCTGGGATGTACACCCACCATGTTTTCCTTGCAATCCCTCCTTCACTCCTGCTTTCAGGCAGGGTATTACAGGGAAGGTACCCAAGTTTGGGAATTGTTATATATGGTCTTTTGAGTTGTCCTGATAAACACCTCTTAGGGACATGTTTTGCAAAAAACTGCCTTTCTGCTCATTGGCTCACCCTCGCCACTCTGTATGTAGATAAACACTTGTCTCATTTGCAAAAATAATGTAGGTACACACAAGCTTAATTTTTTTCTGAGAGTCTTTAGTATGGTGCCTATGTGACTTGGGTACTTGAACAAAATTCACCCACACTGGCAATCTGCTAATCTTTTATACTATACTTTAAAAAAAATTGAATGTACTTAGGGAAATGTGATCTGTTCCAGCATTATCTGTGCTTTTTCTTTTTTTAAGATCAGGATGAGCGCAAAGTCAAGAATCTGGTCCACAGTCATTACTAATGTTCCTCCTAAGGAAATGAAACCCTCAAATGCCTACAGATGAAGGTAAAAATACCACACATAGTACACCACAGCTTAAATAACATTAACAATAATTATCATTATTACTAAATGAGTATAAACAACTATTTGAAGTAATATTTAGCTGGGCTCCCTTACAGCCAAGATCTGATGAAACCTCCTTTTACTAATTACTGATGTATCAGGAAGAATGCCTTACAGTTTACATAGGGCTTGATTCCCTTTACTCAACAGGATTTCAGTCAGTCCAAACATAAGGAGACACAGGCAGACATAACTAAAACTGAAGGCATGTGTCTTTTAGATGAATACTTCTGAACAATTCTGCTAGCTGCAGGTTTTTTGGGTTTTTTTACTATACCCTTCTCTCAGGCCTCTGTGGTATGATTTTCCCATTTAGTCTCACGGGGCAAATCCAGAGCAACACATAAGGCGTTGGGAGCAGCACACAGGTAAGGATGTGCATGTTTAAACATGAACATCTAATGAAACCTCATGGAACTTCAACCTGATTCAAACTTGTCTGAAACTGGAAGGCTTTAATTCACCTCTGCATTTGATCACAATCGCTGCCCCAAGAAGCCCAGACTAAAAGACAGAGAACAGCCCCAGACAAACCAGTTTTTCAGCCAATTTTAAAAGGCAAGCTTTCAGAAAGGGAAACACGAGGTCTGCAAGGAAAAAGATGTGCTGTTGTGCCTGTAGCCACCTAGATGAATTACTGTCAGGACACTGCAGTGAAAGTCACTGCCCTTACCCGGCACTTCCGACAGCAAAGCCCATTGCTGCACTGGGAGCCTGCCGTCAGGGTGCACGTATTGCAGCACTCTCCTCCTTCGCTGGCACACTCCTGAGGAACACACACACTTATAACAGAATACATGGGAAAAGCAGATGAGCCCCAAGCTCTCTTACTAATTCTCGTCTTAGCGCGCTACCTGAACAGATTTTTAACCAGGCTTTTAGGCATATGGAGGCAGACAAAAAAAAAAGCATGCACTGTCAGGCATGAAGCTCCTGCACAGCTGTTTACTATCCAATATAGGAAATTATTTTCCTAACTTCACAGTGTCAATCACTAAATACTGACATTTTAGCACTGACCAGAGTCATGTTTCCATCTAGGAAAATACTTTCTTTAACATCTTTTAAGGCATGATTCTGCACAGGTAGCTATTGCTATTACTCTTCAGAATTGTGGTGATAAAATAAAAAAGCTGGCCCACATTGTGTTAACCATGATGGAAAAAGCTAAAGAATGATTAATCCCTTGCCACAGGACTTTAATGTTGCCTGTCTTCCTCCACTTACTGTCAACGGCAGCAATGGGCAGCACCGTGTCCTGGAGAATCTAGTTGCTAATTTAAAGAACATTGCACTTACCGCTATCGTCCCACAGTCACACTCTTCTCCATCTTCCACAAAGCCATTGCCACATTCTGGAGGATCAAGAAGCTGCAGGGCAAAATCAGAAATCAAAGGGCATGTCACTCCTAAGGGAATCACTGTCATATTCATTCTGTACACCATGTTTTTTTAGCTAGCACTCCAAATGCATTAACCAAAACACAGGACTCACAACTCAGGAAGACGCAGACTAGAAACAACATAAATGAAATGTGAGAAAACAAATAATGCTGTGAATTAATTCAGCAATACTGCAGAGTCACATGGCATCTTCTGTGTGAGACTGCCATTTTTACAGCAGATTCAGTTTGAGCAGAAGGCACAATCAAAAACAAAAGGTATGACAACAATAGAAAAAATTTAAAACAATATGGCATTTTCATTATCATCACTGGAGTTGCAATTGCTGTTGTTCTGGAATTTAAGTGATGAGGGCTGTGTCCCTGGTTGACACCTGCATAATACCTTCAGAAGGAATAGCCAAAAAAATTGTCCTTTGGAACCCTGTGCCTCAGATATGCAGGGAGAGGGGAGAGGCTGGGTTTCTTTGTCAGTTTTTGTTACAGTCGGATGTTTTTTCCTTCCCTTTTTCTTTACCACAGTTGGGAACTTCCAGCAGTTTTCCATAAGCATGTGTCACAGGCAGATGAGAAAGTATAGCTGGTGAGGCTTCCTCCCCTTCTTTTCAGCCTCCCCACTAAACTGTAACCTAAAATGTCTAAATCTGTGTATTTTACTAGTACTTTCCTTTCCCAGACGCAAGACTCATTCACCATTTTTCACAGAGGCCCCACGCTATGTTATCTTTTAATGGACACCTACACTCTGTTCTTCCCAGTTTCATTGTTTCTGTTTTCCTAAAATTTCTGGAGGTAATTCTTCAAAAATGAAAATTGGGGGGGGGGGGGACGGACACACCCCAAACATGAGTACTTTTATTACATAAATAAGAAGGCATATAAGTGTGTCACCAAGACTAAAATTTTGCAGATTGTCCTCTGCGTTCTCCAATTAAACTAGGATTGTTCCAGAAACCACTGTGCTTATGAGCCATCTTCACAAGCACATCGCTCATGGTATACAGTGCATTTTTCTCTGGCCGCTGCCTTTCTGCCAGTAGCCCACAGGATGGAGCATCACCCTGCGTACTTCACTGTGCCACAAACCAGCCTGAGGCTTGTGGTACAGGCTGACGTGCTATTATTAGATGCCTCTATTGAAATGGAAATTTGACCGCAGCATGAAATTCATATGTAGAATGTTACATTAAATGTACGCAAGGAATTATCTTTTTAGATTATTAAAGAGTTGTTAAAACCGCTCATTTCCTACATATTTTTCCAGACAACTTCTTCAGTATCTCTAGGTGTGCTGCACAATACAGACAAGTAGATGGCAGTCACAGAGGGTCCTGCCTTAAAACAATGGGCCAGTTTGCTGCAGTAAATAGGGACAGCTAAATATGAAATGGAAGAAAAAAAAACATGAAAAGCAAATTGGGTAACTTTTCCCCAGAAGTCATATAATTCATCCATTCATTTGAAAAGAGCATTCGCTCAGTCTGCTCCAGCAGTCATTGATGTGATTTTCGGTATCACAGCTGATCTTACAGTGGAGCACTGTCAAACATTGCACCTTGTCACATCAGTTTTCCTGTATCTCATATTTCTTGAAAAGCAAAAGTTAGTTTGCGTTTCACCACCTTTGCTAGGAAACACGTCTTTGACAGCCTTGTGAATTAGACAGACATCCACTGACAATAGCTTTAAACCAAGCCAAACAGGAATACATAAAAAAGTCTAAATCACCCTGGCTTCCACATCTAACTTTCACATTTCCACATGCCATCAGAAGAAATTGTAAATGCTGTTAATCTAAATTGAGATGACAGTAATTGGTTTTTTCCAAGTGACAGATGTGTAAATGAACATAATGGCTAAATTGCATGAGGGATAGTTCCAGATCAAAGCCTGTAGGAACTCTGTTGGACATGAAACCACTTATTAAAAATTTATTTAAATCTAGTTTCTAAACCACTATGAACTAAAATCAACTACGTTCACCCATACATCAGCAGAAAATTTAGAACTTAGAAAGAACCAGAAACATCAAAATTACAGGTGGTTTTTTTCCCAACATTAGCATTTTCATTCTTCTTGGTTTCATATAAATTAGAAAGAAAATAGAAATAATACTCAATAAGGTAATACTTACTTTGGTTGGTTTATTGAAAAGGCAGGCTCCACCTCCATTGTTTAAAAATTCATGATACTCTTCAATATCACATTTGGAGAACTTGCTTGGAAGATAATACCTGCACAGAAAAAAGGTAGCAGGATTACTTTCTATAGTGCTTTTTACACTATATTTTCTTTTTTCAAAATAGGAGGAGAAATATAATGTTATACTCTAGAAAATGTACAAAACCACACTGTTCAGAATCAGAGTGACTATCTGCTTGTAACTCTATCTAATTTGCAAATCATTTTAGTAAATGACAAAGAACTTTCAGCAATGATACACAGAGCTTATGGAAAGTGAGAGGTCTAAAACATTTCGTTAAGTTATTTCATGCTAAATACCACAACTCTTGTGACACAGTGTGTAGTTCTTCACAAACATGACCTGTTCAGCTAACTGGCCTGGTCTCAGAAATACATTTATTTCTTCCCGTACATACCGTAGGAGACAAAGATTGCTGATAGGTCATTTCCCTCTTAGATGGAATTGCTCTCCTGGCTCACAGAATGTTTATATAATAGAGTTATGCCATTTTAAAACATGCTTCTAACAAACATCAGCTAACATTTCAGCTTCCCTCTCTCATGTGCGCCACTTGAATAAATTTCATTCGAGTACAAAGTGCCAACCTAAGGCACTGTGCACCACCTAAAAACAATATGATACAGAGCATCTTTGCATGGATCCTTTCCACAAGGAAAGAACTTAAGTGACTCTTATATTTAGGTCCTTAGTCATGAAAGTATCTATGTTTCAAGCAGATTTTGGAGTCTCAAGGGTTTTCCAGATAAAAAAATATTAGCAGAAGTGCTATACAAAATAATCTTGCATTGCCAGAAGATGGCTTGCAAACCATAACTGGTCTTTTCCATCTCTAGTGTTTACGATTAAGGTCTCAAGGCTACAGAGAATGTGGGATTCACCATCCTTCATCAACAAGCTATGTAAAAACAAGCTTTTTTTGTGTACCTAATTATTTGAAAGGTTTGTATTTCAGATAAAGAATTTTAAGACCATTAGATAAAGAATCACTTTTACAAGAATCAAGAATGCTTCTCTGATTGGCTTTTCAACATATAAAAAAATCAGAATCCTACCTAGTATATTTTTAGGTAAGCAAGATGGAAAAGGCACACCTTCACACTTCCAAAGAGCTTTCAATGAAATATTTGAAATTGTTCAAAACTGTTCTGACCACAAAGCTATTGGGGAAATTTGCAGGTCAGTTTGAAATTAGTTTAAAAAGCACTCTCTATATCTAAAACTAGGCTATACATAACGAAAGACAAGCCTGTAATATGAATAATTAAGATCTGAATACACACGTTAGAAAGCATTAGATATCATCTAGCAGCAAAAATTTGCTGATTCATTAATCTTTAGATAAAATCTCTCCAATGACATTATATATAGGTAAAAGCATACGCAGCCTCCAATGGAAGCAGTTTTTCTAACATTATCACACAAACTGGAGGATAAAATATGATAGGGAGAGATGAAAGATTCCAAGGGAAACACTGAAAATGAGACGTACTTAAGCAATTTGGTAATAGTATTTCAAGAATTAGGATGTGTCACTTTTTGTTGCCACAATTCAACAGCAAACTCAGAGAAGAAAAGAAGCTAAGCATGCTTCTGCTTCTCTGCAATGACCTGCCTTGCTGTTGAGCCCTGTGCTTTGTGAGTTAAACCAGCAGTCACTAAAAATTCTCACGTATCCTCTCATTAACTCACTATTCACACATTTCTTTGAAAGTGTCTTTTCTATGTATGTTGTACAGCTAATACCTTACTTTCTGAATAATGATTCACAGAAAATATTCTGCTGAACCACAAAAGGCAAATGTTTTCACAACTTTCCTTTATGTCATTGTATGAAGGACATGACTTTCCTCTAGTGAAATGCCTTACCCCGTGTCTCCCATTATGCATCCAGACCACGTGTCCTCACACTTACACTCACCTGACAACAACAACAAAAAAAAAATTACATCTTGAGTCTTGTGAGTCCAAAATAATACATTTCTTATCACAAAAACCACACTGTAGTCAATTCCATGTCATATTTAAATACAAGTTGAAAAGAATAATTTCCTGGTTTATTGCACGCCTTAGTTTAAGTGTATCAATGCATGCTGACAAACCTTTCAAAAGTTATACATGACCCTATGCAATCCTGAGCTTTGAATATATGTCCTGTTTTTCTTTCCTTCTCTTAAGGTAAAGTTAGAGGAAACTGCAGTGTCAGCCTCCAGCACTTGGAAATCATAAGTCAGCTCTCCTGCCTTCTTCTGCACCATGATATTTGATTCCCAAGTTTTCAGGGCAAAAAAAAAAAAAAAAATCACTTCAACCCTTCTTCTAATTTTTTAGTTCTCTTCTACTACTATGCTAATGTGATTGGAGAAATCTTCACTTGAAAAAAACCTCAAACAATAATGCACACAAAAATGCATAAAATGGTCTGTAAACACAAGCTAGTACAGCAGGATCTAGCAGCTTCTTCCTCCGCTCTCCCTCCCTTCCCTGCCTGCCTCCCCTCCCCACGCGGCTCCTGGGCAGGCATAGGGCAGCCCTCCCTTCTGCCCTGCCAGGCTGCCCAGGATTGCTTTGCTTTGGTCTCAGCCCTCCGCTTTCGAGACTGTGCCTTGTGTCTATTTCTGTACATATGCTTTGCACGTATACTTTCATCTTTCTCTTTCTGCAATTTGCCTTACTGTAATACATGAACATCAGTTTATTGTTTCCATTTTAAAACAATTAAAAAGAAAATGAGGCTCTGCCCAACAGTTGCATTCACCTCCTCCCCACCAAAACCGTGTCCAAAACTGTGCTCAGCCGTAAGAAAGGGAATCACCACTATTATAGTTTTCACTTTTACTCTGCCCCTATATCAGGTCAATAATATGCAGCAGGAAAATTAATACTGAACATGTCAGTAGCATAGAGCACCCATCCTACATTTCTGAATATTTTTGAAAATAAAATTACATAAACTGCAAAAACCTTTACTTGCGGATGTATCTCTGCATGATACATCTTTACAATGCCTGAAAACAAAATTCACCTAAGCAGAGTTCTATTACTCAGTAATTTATTTTTTTATACGTAAGCCACATAAGTATGCATGATCCAATAACTAAGCACTCCAATTCATCATCTAAATTGTTTAAAAAGTGTATTATTATTTTAACCATCCATTGTTCTCCATATGCCACAACTTCATATAACATGGAAGCAGTGAGGGTGAGGCGCTTGTTGGGGGGGGGGGGGGCAGGGATCTGAATTAAGGTATTGCAGGTAAATCGGGGTTACTAAGAAGTTGAATACCAAGGTTACAGCAGAGGAATGGTAGCAGTAGGGTGGCAAATATGGGAGATTTGTGTAACAGGATTGAGGTGGCTCCTCATCATCCTCAGGTCTAATAACGTATGTTTCTACCTTTGTGCCATAAGATGGCAGCCATTGAGTCTGTGTGTGTGACACTGATCTCCCTGAAATGAATGGAAGTGGTAGACACCTGTATGATTTATTTTTAATGAAATGGTGACACCAGTGCTGCCAGCAGTTATGGGCAGGGGGATATCACAGCATTTAAATAGAGGAAAATTAATGACATGTCAGTCTATCTTCAAGTTATTACAAGAAAAATAAAAATATTCCAACATTGTGAGAAACATGGGGAAAAAATACATATCAGAGAGACACTGATAAGATCCTGCACCTTTTAAGATTTTCTCTTGAGACAGTGAAAAAGCAAACAAACTTACCACTTATAAGTTTTCTTCTGTCTGAGAAAATGCCAATGTTTTGGGCCAAGGTCTGTGCCAGAGTAACTGCCATTAAGTCTGGCTTTCCAAACTGAAAGGTAGGAAAGAGTTAAGTCCAGGTATCTCAGAAACAAGTGAAACTTTTCTCATGTCAAGGCAATAAAAGGCAAAATCAGATGAGCAGTGCTAGTTCTTACTTCAGAGCAGCTAGATAATGGACAAGTGAGGGAAACTGGCTGGCTTATGGACACATTAAGTAAGAGAAAGTCTGTTTCTTTCTTGCCATTCTGGCTGCAACTATGAATGACAGGATATTGCAGAATCTGCTGAAAAGTGTATTTGAATCCATAGCTGACTTTATTCACTCACCACTCTTCACTGAGACATCCCTTCTATAGAGCTGCTACAGAGCTGCACTAAAACTCTGCATCAGCAAAGAAGCAGCAAGATATTTCGAGGAACATGCCTGCACTGGTGAATTCTGTGCAGATAATTTTCCACCACTTTTTGCTCATACCAGTATCCCCACCTACCTCATTCACACCTCCGCCTTTAAGCAAGGAGCATATTCCACCAGTGTGGGCTACACCACTCCGACTGCTCTGAAATCGACTCCCCCTTTGACAAAAAGAAAAAGAAAAGAAAGTTTACCCTGCTCAGCCCATGAGTTTTGCACCTATCCATCCCAGTATTTACCCTTCTGATTTTCAAATGAGAAAGTGGCATTTGCAAATGCTGGCTGCCACCACTATGCTGCAAACTATGCAAAAACAAAATGGGAAAAACAGATAACCACTCACAAACCTCACATGACAAATTATCTGCAGAGAAGTTATACCATCTTCCCTCCTTGTTCTCAGACTACCTAATATAAGAAAGCATAAGGGGATTATTTTGCCCAACCACCTGAATCTCACCAGCCTTTTGTTCGTTGACATGCTACTGCAGCAAGTGACTTCTGCTGGCACATGCTACAGACAGAGCGCAGGAGAGGCCACCACGATGCCAACGCATGGGTGACTAGTAAAAAGACACATGTCTAGTTGGGCAATGCTGATCTAGCAAAACTCAAAGGGAGATGCGTTCAGTGGCTCCCTGATGCAGAGGTAGGTGAAAACTCCCTGCAACTGCCGTCGATCTCATCCAAGAGACAGATGCAGTCTGAGCCTAAATCTAACCATCTCTTTGGTGCTGACCACGTCCGCATGAATGACTGCCAGTTACTGGAGACAAAATATACTCTGCTCCGTTTCAGACTACTGACCCACTCAAGCTGCAGCAAATAGTTTTTTTAAAGGCAAACAGAAAAACATCAAGAAACAACACAATGGGCTAACTATGCTGAAGGCAGAAGTTTGTTTGTAACCAGTGTACCATCACACCAGCCAACCTCACCTCCCAACTTAGCCATGTCTCACTCACAGATACAATTTCAGAAACTGATATTTCTAAACAGTCTATGAATGCAATACCTCAAACATGAGTGGTGGTGTTATGGACAGCACTGGAATTAGCATTACAGTGGTATCCCAGAGTCCCAGTCACAGGGCAAATAGTGCCCTCTTTATCCTAGCTAATCCATAGGCATTCGTAAGAACAAGACTTCCCCCAAAGACCTTACAATACCACCAGAGAAGATACACAAAAGATGTGAGAAAACCTGATTCCCATTTTACAGATGAAGAACTGAGACACAGAGAAACCAAAATCTGTAAGCACCACTTGCAGATCTTACTAATTCTTTTCATGGCAGAAGTCAATGACAGTAATCAAACATGTGCAAAAACTCTGAGAGGGTGGATACTGGGGTTGGGTATCCTGACAACCTACCAGAGTCATGTGAAAGTGAGGTGTTTAGGTTAATTTTATTCATATAGGCTCCTACAACAGTCAGCAGAGAGGGATAAGGACTCCAACAGAGCAATTCAACTGGCCTGTCTCATGTGGATCAAAAATCTCAGCCATGAACCTCTCCTCTATTTTTGTAGATATATTTTGTTATATCAATCTTATTTCCAAAACAATTAAAGAGATTTAGAGACGATAACATTCCTCCCAGCTTATTCTTACAGCACTTGTCTCTCTGGAGAACAAACTGTTTCAAGGATCTGAAACACTTCAGTAATCCTGCAGCATACAGGTCATTCAACAAAGTAAAGCAGGCCATAGTGCTTTTTAAGCAGGAAACCTCACTGGTTTTAAAACCAGTGTTCTGCTTTTAAATAATACTACAGGGCTGGCCGTGCTCTACTGCTGAAGAAGCCAACCTTTGAGGTGGAACCATGCATCACCTTCCAGGCAGCTGCACTTGTGGAGTAGGCAATTGCACAGAATAACCAAGGATGCATGCGCATGCAGCCTGGGCTTAGTATGTTAAAACTAAAATGAGAGTCAATCCTCTAGTCGCACTGGCAGGCAGTTTGTGCATTAACTTTTTCCCACCTCCCCATCAGAAACATTATTTTCTGAATTATTGTGGATTACACACACAGCAGAAAGGAGATGCATCAGCCACTTGTGATAAGCAACCCCCAAGGAAAGAAAAAAAAACCCAGTAATAAAACATCACACGAGGTTACGTACGAAAAAAGGTGAACTGCGTCACTTTTCTCTCTGATAAAATCCCTCCTATATTTCATAAACTCACGTAGGGTCACCAAGGGATTTTCAGATATGGTGAACTTGTTATCAGTAGCCCAGGTTTCCATGGCAACCAATACTATCCTCGTGTTAAGTTGTTCTTTATATATCTAGTACATTAACAGAATGAACAAATATATTATGTCAAATAGAATAAAGCTGAGTTTTACCCCTTTTTTGTAATAGCTTGCATTTTTACATAACTAAATATTTAGCTTGTTCTAGCACACTTTAGGTTTTCCCAGGTGATTTTATCTCCCTTAAAACCAACAAACAAACATGAAAACAAAGTAAAATCTAAATTTTAGGCCTAATTCTTCAATCAGCTCTCTCAGCCTGCAAAAAGATCCCTTGCAGGTCCTACACAGGCAGAGGTGCATAGAAGGGAGATGGGCTATTGTGAAAAATTGCTACAGAACCATTCCGAATAGTTCAAAGATTTGGAATTAATGTGTCTTTTACAATGTCCAGCTCACCCCAGTGACACACGAGGGCTTTCTTATACCAAAGGATGATCTATAAAACAACAGTTTTCACTGTTACACACTTCTACAGGGGTATTTAACCTCATGCTGACAGAATCATTAAAAGGGCCATTCTTTCAATGCCGGGGGTTAATACTCCATGCCAAATACTTTCAAAAGTAAGAACTGCATTTTTCTTTTTCTAGTAATACTTTTCTGGGGTGAGGTGCAAAAGCCAGCAGCTCATCCAATTCAGCATCACAAATAATATCTACATAATCCACCCATATGTCCCTATTCTAACTCATTTACTCAAATGCGCTTGTTCTGGAGAAATTTTAGTGCATTCTAATTTCAGATTGTCTTTTGGGTTTCGGGTTGTCAGCATAGGGATCCTGTGTTAAAAACTGTCATATCTAAGGTGCTGCTTAAAACTCAGACTCAAGGGACTGATCCAGCAGGATACTTAAATGTTTGAAGCCCCAAAAAGTCTCTAATGCTTTATGTTAGACAAAGGCTTTATAGGTGGCTGACTGTTGTTCTAGATGAAAATTTGTGATCTTCACATACGTTATTATTAGGTATACCATGAACTGACAACTCCTGCATCTATCGGCAGGAGAATCATATGACTCATCTCACACGTAAAAGAACATTTAGTTGAGTGATACTTACTAAATCTGCCATGTTCACAACCGATTTAGCATAGCTGTTTGTATGGCCAACTGACAAGCGGTGCTTTTTACACTGCAAAACAAACATAGACAAGTTACATATACAGACTTCAGAAAAATAAGCTCCATCTCCAAAAAAGCATGAAATAAAAAGCAACCGCATCAACAGTAAAACCCCTGTGCAAAGTTTGGTCTCCTGTGCTGAATGTTATGTTAATAAGCAATAGCAGAAAATTACTAAGAAATGCACATTACTGATCTACTTTACAACAGCTGTTGTGAGGATTTAATTCCTATTTGGAAAAGTACTCTAAGATCTTTAATGAAAAAAACTACAGGAACAGGAACATATTGTTTCTCTCTTCATTATCTTTATTACTGGCAATTTTAAGGTTAATTCCAAATCCCAATAAAGAAATTAGCAACACAACTTCCATAGTAGAGACTCCTTTAGAGGTGTTACCCCAGGAGTGCCTGTATCTGTGTTTTAATCCACCCGACTTCCTATTTTCTTTCACTTTTCTCTCTTAAGCTATCTTCTGGATTTCTTCATGTACAATTTCACACTCCATAATGCGAAGTAACTGTTTCAAATCACTTTAGCAATCAGACTGCAATGGCACCTTTACTGAAATTTGTAATACAGTACTGTAAAGACGACACTGGAGATAGCTGTCCAAGTATTCCTATTTGCAGAAAAAAACACTTATAAATGAGCACCATGGGTATGAAAGTCACAAGTATCTTAGAAGAATTTAGGACAAAAGGGCCAAGATTTTCAGGAACGTTTAACCATCTTGTGCCCCATGACGTTTGATTTTGGAGTGAAAGTTATGCATATTTTCTTGAAGTTAGGGTCTTCTAGCGGGCAAGAAGTGCCCAGCTGCTAGGGGTGGGAAAGGTATGCTTTCAAGCAGGAATGGGGGAAAACCCACCAAAACTAAGGAAGTTACACTTAGTAAAAAACCAGGCCAGTACTGTGAAGCTAAAAATGGCAGAAAGGATGAAATAAGAAAGCTACAAAATAAATGGAAAATGAAGCACAGGAACAAAGGGAAATAAGTGTACTACTCAAGTCTCTATTTGCAACTAAAACCTCAAACTTTAGGCCTCCAGCTTGTCTAAGCATCCTACAGAAATGTTTTCAGTATACTAATTTATAAGCCTATTTCAACACTTGGATTTTAAAAGCTTTATTCCCTGAATGGAAGCAATGGTTGGACAAGCAGCCGAGGGGGCAGACAGGAGGGCACCGCACCCCTCGCAGCGGTGAGCAGCCCAGGGGGGCTGGCGGGATGCAGCTAGCTCCGCGAACCAGAGGAAGAAGCACGAGGTTCATTGCTCCCTCTGGGAGTGCCTGGAGAGGGTGAATGGTGAAAACGGCTCCAACTCTGCGGGGTGTCAGCTCCACGCTGCGTGCATCTGGAGTGCCGCATCTACTGCACACATACAAAGTAATCCAAATACACATGCATGCTAGCCCAGGCCGTGGGGAAAGGGAGGAGCCCAAAGCATACAACACTTCCTTCTCCCAGGAGGAAATTATTTGGCTTCTTTGACCATGGACATTAACCGGCATTTGCTTCAGAGAATAAACTCCTAAGAGGACTGATTCTCGCAGCAGCTATAGTAAACAAAATTAGGTAACATAGTCCTTGGGGGGAATCAGCCCAGACAGATAAGGTTCCAAGGGTAAAGTTGTGGCTTCACGTCTTCAGGATCAAACACAATTACACCAATTTCGGGAATTCTGCATCCAGTATTGTCCATTTTAATCCAAGAATTTACTGCTATGCTCACCAAACTGAGCTGATGGAGGAGTATGCTGTCCAAGGACAGTGGCACATTCCTTTTAGACTCTGATGTCTGTTTTTGCCAATTTGGGTAACGCTTGAGAGAAGCTGCACATTACAGAAAGGATAGATAAAATGTATAGATACATTTTCATTTTAGAGCCATAAAGGGCCATAAAATCAACTAATGCCACGAGTCAGAGGGGCACCACCAGTCTCTGAACTTTATCCAATTACTTCAAGATCAAATCCTATTGTTTGGGTTTGACACCACCACATCTTCCAGAAATACGCTGTCTGGATTTGGAGACTGCAAGCAATGGAGAATTCACCATTTCTTTTGATATTCCTTTCATTAATTATTAATCATCTTCACTGACATGAATATGTGTCTTTTACCACTTGAACGAGCCTGGTTTTTCTTCTATACACTAGTCTTTCCACTACATTAAAGAGCCTATTTACGTTCTCCGAGAGAAAGTATACAAGCTTAACAAAATAATTTTCTCTATCTTGATTTTGACGTATCAAAAACATCTAGTCACTATAAATCCCCCCATTGTCAACAGCTGCTGCACAATTGCAGTAACTGCATTATTGATTGCTGAGTGGCTATAACTAAGATAACTGTTCAAGAAAGCCAGAAAGAAAATCATCAGCTTAAGTCACACTGACATTAGTTACTTTATGACACAAAGCTTTAATTTATGACTCTTCTTTCTGATACTCAGGCCTGGCTACATTCTTGGTGAAATTACCTTGCCAAAATTCAGAAGCAACTTCATCAATGGTTAATGAGACCATAATCTCTTCTCTTAAGGGCTTACTGAATTTATTCTGGACATGCATTGTTCTTTATTGTTACCCTTTATGGACCAATTAAGATAATTCAATGTTAATAACTAAGATGTTGAAGTGTGTCAGTCTTACCATTAGATGATCATTTACAATCATTAACTCAATATATTTTGTTTCCTCTTCAACCTTACGTGGAATCTGACGAACCTACAGAGAGAGTACAACTGTAACAGAGTCTAACAGAGTACAGAGAGAGTGTAACTGGTAATTAAAAATGGCTTCAGAAACCAAACTTCTCACGCATACATTTTTTCTACTGTTAATTCTAGTCTCAAATATTGATGAAACTTCTGGTGCTTAGTTGCATCATTTTAAAAAATTCTTTCACCTCCACCAGGACATTTATATGACATTAAACAATGAAATCAAGTCTTAACCCATCTAATCCCAAGTTTAGTTTTTTTGAAAGAAAGAGAATCTTCAGTGGGGCCTATATCTCTAAAAATGGTTTGTGTCAGTTATAAACTTTTTTTTCCACAGAGAAAGGGATCCCTCCTGCATTCTTTATAAAAAAATCTCTGTAACAATTCTATTATTTATTCGCACACTGCTCAGTTCACACAGTATTTGGTACTCACTTACTTTCCATTTAGAAACATTTATGACTGTGCTTCTTCATGGTGTCCTTGTTTTCCTGGGTTTTCCAGGAGAGTTATTACATCGTTATGATTTAAAAATGCAGAGTAATAGCTAGTTTATAGAAAGGTAGCAAACCACCTGATACAAAGTAAGACCCTCAAGAATGACTTCTGGAATTTCTCCAATGTCTTTCTCACTTCTCTTTTGCCTCTGAGAGGCTTGTATTAGTTAGAGATGTTGAAGTCATCTTCCCCTTCCACTGCTCTCAGTATTTCATTTTTGTCTGCACTGTTCACCCCCCCGACTGGCTCTGTTTTCACCTGTACCATTATTTGAGCTCCTTTCCTAAAATGCAAAGAATTGCTGCTATCTTTCCAGGGTACAGACAAATATCTGCACTTAGTGGCTCCCCCACTGTAATAAACAGGGAATGAACTCTCAGTTTAGAATATTTATATTAAATCAATGTCAAGTGAGATGAAGTAGCTACTTGTCATCATTGCAACATAAAAAATATTTGCAAATGTTTCATTAATTGGGAGTTTCTGATAAAACTCTATACTCAAAATGAGAGAAAATATTTTAGCTACTTTTTCACTTGCAATTTAGCAGTGTTTAACAATATTATAACTCTTCAGGTAGGCAATGTCCAAGAGAACCCACCAATGTTTCGTCAACATTAGATACCTCTTTTTGTAATAGCTGTATTGATATATAGAGACCTCGTGCCAAACCAGCAGCAGCAGCAGGACTCCATCTGGACAAATTAATTCAGCAGACTCAAAACCAACTTGATGGCATATTACTCATAAACAAGCATATTGGCACATACCTGCCTTTTACTTCTTTTGTGTCTTGGCTTTACAACAAACTTCTGCGACGTAGTATTCATTTGCCAGAACTCTAGGCAGAAAACACAGGCAAATACATTTAATGTTTAAAAGAATATAGCCCAACAATTAGTGACCCTGATGCTGCATGACAGTAGTATAGCATTCTTCTGCACATCAGATGCGGTAACAGCTCCTTTTTTCAAGTTTCCAGCTAGAAAGGAGGCAACATTACAGATGCTTCCCAGTGACAGCGTCCTTATTAAAAACTCTACTAGTGATAATCTGGGTCTGCTGAAACAGATGATCTGTGGGTGTCACGCTTCAGAAAGCAGAGCAGATGTTCTATGCCAAAACTTCACCAACACTGGGCATGTAATATTATTAGCACAGTGCTTCCATGGAGTGAATCACATTTTTGGGAATTCAGTAGACATTCACAGAGCTCTCGCAATAGCTGCCTAAATTAATAAAAAGAGCACGGAAGGCAGAATTAATGTTTTAAGACGATTATATTCACAAAGTAAAAAACGTTAGAGTTGGGAGAAACCTTATGAAAATCTGGCAATGCTCACTATCAATACAATACTCCTCCCTGCTAATCCCACTGTGTCTTTAATTTCTTAAACCTCTAATCATAAGCACCAAGTAGTTTATTCTTTTGCCAAATCCCTTTCACCATATCTATTACTAGCTGTTCACGGAAAGGGACACATTATAAACTAAGCAGAAGACAATACTTGCTCTCCCTTTTAAATGCCCAAGAAGTATTTTTCCATCTTTAATTTTAGATTCATAGTCCCTGGCTCACTTTTCTCTATACAACAGAAATCTCTTTCCTTATCTTGTATAAACATGTTTACTATATACATAACCCCAAGAAGATCTTTTTTTGAGACAGGTAAATTAAATGTTTGCAGCTGCTTATTTTGCAATATGTCTTTCCTTTGTCCCCTCCTTTGTACTTTCTCCAGCTTTGGACATCCTTTCAGTCTCCAGTATTCCAGAGTGATTTTATCAAGCCTGCAGAGTAGTAGACAGTACTGCAGGAGCTGTGTATATTGGGGGACTTCTAGTTGACATACCTTTGTACACAACTTCTGGTTGTGTTACAAAGTCTTAAACAGTTCCGTTTTGGTGGTGAGACAGGAAAGTTTCTCACAGCTCCACCTCCCACCCGCTGTACATCAACTGTGCAATTTCTGCATGAGGTTCAAACAATAGGATTAAAAATAATGCTGATAGGAATTTGACAGGGCTGCTATGTCAGCCAAACCTTAAAACATGAAGCTGAATTGCCTATCTGACAAAACATTACCAGGAATGAGTGCAAATCTTAACCAGGAGTGGCTAGTTACTGATAAGACAAAGAAGGAAAGCAAAGCATGACTAACTGGTATTGTTTGGGTAAACCTTGGGGATTATGCTGTCATTTTGGTATGTGAAGTTTGCAGATACCTTTTTATGGAAGGGCCTGGACAATCATAGGCCCTTTGCTTAAAAATGTTTTCATGGTTACACCAGAGCACTTGAGGATTTTCTTTACAAAAAGGACCTAAAAGAAATTAAATCACATCCAATGGTCCCTATTTATTGCTTAAAGACCTGCAGTCTCTAGAGCTCGCAATGGTGAGAAACCAGATCTTGAAATTTTTTTTATAAATTTGTTTTTGATTACGCTTTATATATGTTGATTAATTTAGCCTGTGTTCTAGTGCCACACAACTGCTCTCAACCTGTCACTTTAGGTTTTCTATCACAATTAATGAAACTGGTAAAAATAAAACTTTTCAATCAATAAAATCATAGAATCATAGAATCGTAAAATGGTTTAGGTTGGAAGATGATCTTTAAAGATTATCTAGTTCCAGCCCCCCTGCCATGGGCAGGGACACCTTCCACTAGCTCAGGTTGCTCAAAGCCCTGTCCAACCTGCCCTTGAACACTTCCAGGGATGGGGCATCCACAGCTTCTCTGGGCAACCTGTTCCAGTGCCTCACCACCCTCAGAGTGAAGAATTTCTTGTAAAATAATAATTTACAATATGTATATCGGGTCTCAGATAACTTCACCAGCAAATGCAATCATTCTACCCACCAGTGGAAGTCAGTCATCTCTAGAGTGGAATGATGCAGCCATTAACGTTAACACATTAACACACATTAATGCTGTGCTGTAATTCACAAGCTGGATGAATTCACACAGGGTGTATTTCCAGCCAGGGACCCTCAGGCAAAAGAACATCATCAGCAAAATCACAGGAAATGTAGATAGCTGAGAAAGTCTAGTGGAAATTTTGATAGGAACATATTGCCTTGAAAAAGTGTAATCAGAATTCACAGAATCATAGAATCTTTTAGGTTGGAAAAGACCTTTAAGATCATTGAATCCAACCATAAATGTAACACTGCCAAATCCCACTAAACCATGTCCGTAAGTGCCACGTCTACATGACTTTCAAGTGACCTCAAAAGAAACGGACATCCGTTATGCATTATTTGAAAAACAACACCTTCAATAACATAGTGTTGTCTAAGACCATGGCAGGACACTATATGTCTCAATACAGATTGTGAGAAAAAATAGAGTCTACTAAATTATGAAGTCAAATGCTCTAAGCATGCCAAGTCATCCATCCAAGCTTTCCTTATTTAATGTCTTCATTACCTCCTCAGACCACTGCAAAGTACAGTACAATTCTTTTCTGCAATAGCTTTTTTTTTTAATACCCAAGGAGCAAAAGAATGTAAAAAGTATATTGTTATCGAACTGTGGTATAATAGTGTGTGCTTTCACTACCACTGATAGAGTAATCCCTATTACTTGATTTTTTTTCCTTTCTAATATCAATATTGATGTTAATGATACATCCAGTCCATTCCTAATGCAGTTCTGAGTGGAAATCTTAGCTTACACATAGACTCTTTAAAAGATAAGAAAATCTTGATATCAAGGAAGATCTCCTTAGGCTGGGCAAATTGATATATTATGAGAGTAATAAGGAATATAAGAAATACTGTTGACATAACCTAGCACAGTGCTTGCTACTAATACTAATGATTCTGCTGTAGCAATTTAAAAAAAAAAATCACAACAGTACTATTAGCAGTTAATTGCAAATACTGTTTAAAGAAAACAAAAAAAAAAAGGAAAAGTCAAGACAACTGTCAGCACTCTGTTGGAGGGATGAGGGGAAGAGGCAGTGCCAAGCAGAGCACTGCTGGTGGGACAGCATGTGCGAGGAGCAAAGGAGAAGGTGGGGCAGCCTGTGCAGCAGGTTGGGGGATGAATGATAGAGCTCCTGTGGGCACAGGGAAAAGGGTGGGGAAGCAGAAGGTGGTGCAGACTGCTCTCATCCTCTGGAGCTGTGGCTATGCATGGAGAATGACTTAAAGACAGAGATAAATTGAATAAACACAGACAAAGAAAAATGGTGGGATTCCTAATGAGGATATAAACTATTACATCTACTGAAACTTTCACTACAAACCTCAGAAACACCCTTCTAAGCAGTTTTACAAAAGCAAGTATGGGCATGTGGGAGAACAGACTGTGAATTAAAGTTTATTTCTCCATATATAGGATCCTAAACAGAGAGCGACAGAAGATTAGCACTTTGTACCTCTTCCTCTTATCCACATTACAAATATCTGAATAATCAAGACCACTAGCACTCCACAATTAAATCTCCTTTTCAACTTTTTCTACAATCTTGTGATCATAATTCAATCTAATGGCAACATCATCCATTACGTCACATGCTGAGCTTTGTACAGCAAAGCCAGCAACTATTTACTTGCTGTCTACAGTAAAATCAAAACTGTACAAGCTACCTGGATTTTTTTTTGGGGGGGGGGGGGGGGAAACAAAACCAAAAAACCCATGAAGCCCTATTTTGATGGTTTTTTTTGAAAATCAAGAAGCTTTGGTGGAGGTGAAACTGGTGGATTATATTTGCAATGAATTCCCTTTCATAATTTTAAAGCAGAAAATAATTTTATTCCAAAATCTTGAAAACATAAAATTTCACTATTAGAAAATCTTATAAGACAGCTGATAGATACCTACTAAGTATCAGCTCTAGCACTCTCCTATTTTAACAACCTGTGACAGAAGATTTATTTTAAACTCAGCAGTGGTTGCATTATTTCCAACTTTTCAAATGGCGTATCCTCAAGAAAGTGTGATAAAAGATGCACTTTTATTTGGCCTTATGTTCAATAAATTGTTCTCATTATACTACCATCTCCACAAGTACAGGGAGTAACCTTGGTATGTGTCTAAGGTGCATGTACACAGGAAGCTTCATGATACAGATGTTGATGTCTTACACTGCATGAGCCTTTTGTGCTGCCCCTCCATCCCAATGCCTCCTCCACCTCGCCTGGGCAATCATCAGCAGAGGACGTGAGGCACCAAGCTGGCATACTGTTTTGTTTAGACTCAGAAAGATTCCTTCTTCAGAATTGAAATCAAGTTGACCCAATTGTAGCAATTTCCCTTGTTTTTTTCTCACTAGCTCTCTGAATGATTCTACTTTGCTTAACAACTAGCAAACCTGCGCACACTGTGCTCCAGGGAAGGACACAGCTATGTGCAGTACACAGCACCGTAAGATCCCAGATCCAACTGTTACCATAGGACAAATAGTTTGTAACAAGAAGACTGGACATCTGTAACTCTCTTGAAGAAATTAGTCTAGAGGCAGTTTCTACCAAAATGACAGTGTCTATGAAGGACAGTTTAATTTATCTGGGATATATTTTGTAGAGTAGGAAAACGCATCTGTAAAACTGGCAAATCCTTGACAGAATGGGGATATGCCATAAATACCGCAATTTTAGCTTCAATTAACAAGCCAACTTCTCAGATGAAAACTCATTTTTTAAAAAGCTTCTTCTCCCTCCACAGGCAAAATAAACCATTTGTGGGGATACATCAAAACAAGCACTTGAAACCACATCTGCCTTCAAATTCATTTGTACTGAAATGCATGACCTGCACTACAGCCAGTACTATGAAAGATGCTGAAAGGACTAGAGATGAGAGAGTCACTAAACAGCAACAATATCTGGCAAGTTCTTGTCCCACAGACTTATGCTCATACCATGGTACTCACCCTGTATGTCAAAATAGAAAAAATCCATGAAGAGTTATCATCTACTGGCAATGTGGGGTTTATTTTCATCATCTTTAGGCTACCTCAGTCCTTTCCTTTCTACAACTACTAGCATATAATGCAGTCCATGGACGACACGACTTTTTACATCACAACATGAAGGTCTAGGAGAGGTTTGATTCATTGGATTCAGGGTTTTTTCACTGCTTCAGGTTCTTTTCCAGTTCTTACAGTGTTTCAAATTCTTTTTTTTCAGTGTTTTTTTATTTAATCAGGAAAAAGATAAGATATACAAATAAACAATGTACTATCAGAAGATTATCTATCAAATACTATTAACAAATCTGGCCTCAGACTAAAACAAGTCAATAAGTTGTGAATATTAAAAAATCATACCAGATGGTGGCAGATCATCCGAAGGAAACTCAAACAACTTGGACTTGTAAACAGAGTGGAAATGGAAGTCGTCCTGAAATAGTAAATAATTGCATGCCTTAAACCTGGATAAACTAATCCATCTCATAAGCGTTAAACAGACAGTTCCAAAGGTCCTTGTTATCCAACACCTACACTAGTGAACATTTAAGTTGCAAGGCACCGTTACTCTACACTCTTCTCCTTTTCCCAACTGTGATGTGATCACCAACACCACAGTTAGTCATCTTTTATTTGAAATATCTGAGTACATCAAACAGAGTGGCTGAGCATGCTTAGAGCTAGGCTTAAGAGAGCTGCCAAGGGAACATCAATGAGAGTCACAGGTGCTGCTGAACTGGAGTTGAGGCTGAACCAGGAGAGGGATGTAAGGAATCCAGAGCGGGAAGTGCCAGAGTAGGGGACAAGGCATTCACAGGCTTCTCCTGCTGGCTCCAAGGGACCCTCATCACCCCCTGGTGCTGCACTGCTTTACATCCAAGTGTTCCAGAGTACACACATATACACATACCACTGCCTGATTTTTGGAGGCCTGCTTTTGTCTGTGATAATGATGACTCACATATGAGGTAAATGAGTTGGGAATGAGGGGATGATCCTTTGGTCCCAAAGCCTTATGCCTACCCTGTACCCTTGAATGTCTGTATTCAACAAACAACACAGCAAGACTACTGTAAGTTCTACTTACATCTGAAGTGTAGTTTTCATCTGGCTCAATAAGGTAGGTATGATTTCCATCATAGAACATCCCACTGTCAAGAGCAGAAAATGTAAATACTGATTTAATAAACAAATATTAGTGCAACATGGAAGTAAGTTTAAAAAGTTCATATATTTTAAATATTTAGAAAAGGAAGCAGTCAAAAGTGGTTTCAGGAACTGAACATAATTCTGAGTCAATCTTTCGTTTCTTCGCTTCAGAAAGATATTCTCTCCCGTGGTGACATAGACTCTTCTTTCCTCCCCAAAGCTTCTCTACAACACATATATACACCACAAAAACTGGCTAATTTAGCCAACTGAAAATCCAGTTCAGAGCCCCCACTCCCATGCAAGAGAGATCTACCTGCAACAGATAAATAAGGGACCTGTCTTTAGGAACATGCGTATTTGGAACATGCACACAGCTTTCCCCCAAATAACAGTATTATTGAACTGAATTGATGCTTAGGTTTTAATGGTTTTGAATAAATCTTTCCTCAGTAATTTCATGTAGGACCAAGTACAAAGGGCATAATGGGCTCTTTTGTGCATAGTGGGCTGTTTTGGGCATTTCAGCAAGAATAATTATGACAGATGGTCTTTTCTTTTTAAATTGAGTTAGTTTATATTTCTAGGAAACATTAATGGCTACATGCATTATCATATCAATATGGATGTTACATAACATTCATGATAAAGAGATAGGAAACCCCATCAGAGAGGCTTCCAATGGGTTGTGGTGAAGAGATACAGAGGACCAAGCCTTCTGCCATACCCGTGGTTCTGGCAAAGTACTCATGGTCTCTTTCTTAATGGCATAAAATCTTCTCAACCAGAGAAATTTGAAGGCCGTTCATGATAAGCACACTGCTATGTATCTCGGAAAATCTGTCACTTTGCTTGCCAACACACAATCACCAGTTTTCCATATTAGATTCCAACACACAGTTCAACTCTAAATGAAGAACAAACTGAACTGTTAAGGCTCTCTAAACGAATAAAGATAGCCTGTGACAGCAACACCAGATGCTTTTGCATTACCACTCGAATGTACAGCAAAGGTGAGGTCCATTCACAGAATCACAGACTGGTAGGGGTTGGAAGGGACCTCTCGTCCAACCCCCCTGCTTGAGCAGGCACACCTAGAGCAGGGGGCACAGGACCACGTCCAGGCAGGCTTTGAATGTTTCCAGAGAAGGAGACTCCACAACCTCTCTGAGCAGCCTGTTCCACTGCTCTGTCACCCTCACAGTAAAGAAGTTTTTCCTCATATTCAGGTGGAACTACCTGTGTTCCAATTTGTGCCCATTGCCCCTTGTCCTGTCTTTGGGCACCACTGAAAAGAGTCTGGCCCCATCCTCTTGACACCCACCCTTCAGATATTTATAAGCACTGATAAGATCCCCCTCAGTCTTCTCTTCTCCAGGCTCAACAAACCCAGATCTCTCAGCCTTTCCTCATAAGAGAGATGCTCCAGTCCCTGATCATCTTCATAGCTCTCCACTGGACTTGCTCAAGCAGTTCCCTGTCTTTCTTGAACTGGGGAGCCCAGAACTGAACACTGTACTCCAGATGTGGCCTCACTGGGGCAGAGTAGAGGGGGAGGATAACCTCCCTCGACCTGCTGGCCACACTCCTTTTAATGCACCCCAGGATACCGTTGGCCTTCTTGGCCACAGGGGCACATTGCTGGCTCATGGTCATCTTGCTGTCCACCACCACTCCCAGGTCCTTCTCAGCAGAGCCGCTTTCCAGCAGGTCAAACCCCAGCCTGTACTGGTGCATGGGGTTGTTCCTCCCCAGGGGCAGGACCCTACAGCTGCTTTTGTTGAATTTCACTAGGTTCCCCTCAGCCCAGCTCTCCAGCCTGTCCAGGTCTCGCTGAATGGCAGCACAGCCTTCCAGCATATCAGCCACTCCTCCCAGTTTTGTAACATCAACAAACTTGCTGAGGGTATGCTCTGTCCCTTCGTCTAGGTCATTGATGAATACATTGAACAGGACTGGACCCAGCACAGACCCCTGGGGAACACCGCTAGTTACAGGCCTCCAACCAGACTCTGCCCCATTGATCACGACCCTCTGAGCTCTGCTGTTCAGCCAGTTCTCAACCCACCTCACTGCCCTCTCATCTAACCCACACTTCCTTAGCTTGTCCATGAGGATGTTATGGGAGACAGGGTCAAAATCCTTGCTGAAGTTGAGGTAAACAACATCCGCTGCTCTCCCTTCATTGAGCCAGGCAGTCACACCATCACAGAAGGCTATCAGGTTGGTCAAGCATGATCTCCCCTTGGTGAATCCAGGTTGACTACTTCTGATAACCTTCTTTTCCTCTACATGCCTGGAGATGACCTCCAGGATGAACTGTTCCATCACCTTTCCAGGGATGGAGGTGAGGCTGACTGGCCTATAGTTTCCCAGGTCCTCCTTCTTGCCCTTTTTGAAGACTGGAGTGACATCGACTACCTTCCAGTCCTTGGGCACCTCTCCTGTCCTCCATGACCTTTCCAAGATGATTGAGAGTGGCTTAGCGACAGCATCCACCAGCTCCCTCAGCACTCGTGGGTGTATCCCATCAGGGCCCATGGATTTGTGAGGATCCAGTTTGCCTAAATGATCTCTAACCCAATCCTCCTCAACCAAGGGGAATTCTTCTTTTCTCCAGATCTTCTCTCTCACCTCTGGGGGCTGGGATGCCTGAGGGCCAGCCTTAGCAGTAAAGACTGAAGCAAAGGCAGCATTCAGTAACTCTGCCTTCTCTGCATCCTGCGTCACCAGGGCATCCATCTTGTTCAGCAGCAGGCCCACAATCTTTCTTTTAATACTGATGTATTTGAAGATGACCTTCTTGTTATCCTTGACATCCCTTGCCAAATTTAGTTCCAAGTGGGCCTTGGCTTTCCTTGTTGCATCTCTGCATACCGTGACAATGTTCCTATATTCCTCCCAAGTGGCCAGTCCCTTTTTCCACATACTATAAAGCTCCATCTTCCATTTGAGTTTTCCTAAAAGCTCTTTGCTCATCCATGCAGGTCTCCTGGCTCCTTTGCTTGACTTCTTCCTCATAGGGAGGCACCAATCTTGAGCTTGGAGGAAGTGGTACTTGAATACTGACCAGGTCTCTTGGCCCCCCTACCTTCTAGAGCCCTAACCCATGGGATGCCTCCAAGCAGGTCTCTGAAGAGGCCAAAGTTAGCTCTCCTGAAGACCGGGGTTATAATCCTACTTGTTGCCCTGCTTCTACCACGCAGGATCCATCTCATGGTTGCTGAAGCCCAGGCTATCCCCCAACCCTCACATGTTCAACCAGACCTTCTTTGTTTGATAGTATAAGGTCCAGCAGCACATCTCGCCTCGTTGGCTCCTCCACCACCTGTGTCAAAAAGTTATCCTCAATGCTCTTCAGGAACCTCCTGGATTGTGCATGCCATTCCTGCAAGGATGGTTTCTATTAAGAGTTACCTTAAGTTTACTTAGGTAAAGAGTGTACTGAGGTTTACTCTTTAACATAATGCAGGATGCACAAGTGTGGTTGAATTGCACCTTAAAAGAAAGTGCTGATACAGACATTACTCTGTAAGAGCATAAAACCAAATGACATTTCTTGTATCACTACCGTTCTGATCTTCAACCAAATTTTGCCTTTATTGCAGTGGCATACACGCATGGTTGGGATTGGGCTGTATCAGCATGTCCCTTTCAAAGTGCCACTGCTAAAGGCTTTAAGCTTGGCCATAAATATGAGCTGTAAGTTCAAACTTGGCACATAGTACACAACGGCAGCATGAAAGCAAGATTATTTATTTATTTAGCTAACTCTTTAGCAAACTTTTAGGCATAAAAGAACCCCACCGGCATTATAAACAGCAAAACCAGATACTTTTCTTTTTTCTTATGCAGATTTTTTTTTTAATCAGTAAAATTGATTTTGGTTCTGCACAGGACCAGATGCAGTCAGTAAAATACTGTCATTCTTTTCCTGACTATTAAGAAATATAACCATATATTAAGCTTGTAAACCATTATAGCTGTTGATGAGCATACTTCCCTTGATATCATTCGTTTACAGGGTTAAACATGTAGCATTCACAGGAGTAGCTTGGGTTACTGACTGTATAACATACATCAAGTGTGATCATATCTACAATTTAAAGCTGTTTCACCTTTCAAATTACCTGTGCCTATTCTTTAGAAATAAATACTGTCTCCACAGCTTAAGATAAATATTCTAGCACCTGCTGAACCCTCTTTGCCTGGGAATAAGATGAGATTTGGGAACATCCTGCAGCTCTTAATCAGGCAAAACTTCGTTCCCCCTAACTGCAATTTTACGTAAGCAGTCTGCAAGACGAAGCGCTATCAGCAAACAGCTTCTCATGCGACTGTTGCACCCAGCAGCACTGACCTCTGATCAAGTCACTCAACAGTAACACGAATAATGATCACAGCTGACCTACAGATCTGACTTGCCCGCTCAAAGCATTCATAGCTCTTTTCCAACCAACTTCAATAGTGCAGTGCTCTGTGAACAGATCACATGCTCACAGATGTGTTAGAGAGAAAGCAATAGCAAAACACGGGCTATTTAAAAAACCTGAATTTTGATTATGTATATTCTTCAAACAAACAAATTTGTAGTCGTGAAAGTCTGAATTGCAGTAATAACAGCAGTTTTTATAGTCACCACCAGTGGGCAGCAAAATCATAGACCAACCTGGTGTCTGTGCAACTTGCCTTGAAACACAAGTCATGCCTGACTATAGCTTATTTATATCCCAGCAACCAATGTGTTTTGCATTCAAAGTTTTCTGTGTTAACTCATAGGAAACTCTGGTTACTGCATATCCCACAGAAAACAAAAAATTCCAAACAAAATGGCTCGCTTGGAGTTAAAGTTGCAGAGATACATTTTTCATTAGCAAAGTCATTAAGAAGAGAACAAATTCATAATTTTAAGTATTCTGTCAGCCAGTTATCTGATTAATTTAGCTAATAAAAGGAAGACTGCAACATAGACATTACCAACAGAAGCACTCATAATTTATGTTAAAAAACCCACAACATTTCCTCACATGTATGAAAAATCCTGCTGTTACTGGCCAAGATCTAGGGGTACTAATAAGTAAGAGAGGAGATTAGCATGATCTTTGGGAGTACGACGCTTGTTTTTCTATTAAAGGCATCTGTTCTGTCTTATGCACTTCCTAAAACTCATGAAAGCAAAGCTCCTGCCCTGCAGACCGTATTAGAAGGTAACTCTCCCCAGCTTCCCTTATTCCAGCAAGACGCTCCAAACTGGTTGGAGCTAAGGAGCTCTGATTGGCAGTGTGAGATTCTAGTAATTACTTAGCACTTAAAATCAACTGTGGAGAAGCTCGTTGTAATGATGGAGATGCTGTGTCAGAGAATGTGAGTTTAATACAGCTCAGGAAAACATTACTTTCTCACACTGGATGCTGGAAATACCAGCCTGTTATAGTAAGCTTTATATCGCATCTTGTGTGAAGGATAACTCTGCTGAAACTTTATTGTATCAGAAAAAGGGGAAAAAAGAGATACCTCTCAAGGGCGAGCTGAATTATACAGGGAAAAAAATCCATCTTTCATCATGAAGCTGTGTTGGAATGGACCAATCTGAATATCAGACAATTTAAAAATACAGAGCAGCAGGAGGGTCAGTCTTAAGAACAAACCCACAAAAGGAGGGCAGGAAAGGACATATGCAGGCTCTCCTTCCTTTCTGTTTTTTCTCCTAAGAGTCAGCAGAGGCCAAGACCTAATGGATCACTGCTAATGGAAGCCATGCAGTAGCTCAGGATGCATTAGGAGATGGTCCTATTTTTAGGCTCACTGTCCATACTGAAACTGGGCTCAGGTTTCTTGAGCTGCTCAACCTTAATCATAAAAGAGATAAACAGAGCTGTAAATCAGACAAGTGCAACGATGACAAGTCTTCTGCATGCATTCTCCCCGTTCCTAACAAAGAATATACAAATATAAAAGAAAGACGCTACTTAAATATGTGTACTTACATGGCTGATACCAAAACTACAGAGTAGTTGGAGACAGACAATAAGCCGAGGAAGATTTCCATCAGCTAAGCCCTCCTTCCTCAGAAAAAGGCAAAGCTCAGGTAATCTTCACACAGGCTCACTTGCTGCCATGACTTTTTCAAGCTGATCTCAGTATCAAAAGTGTTGAGATCCCGTAATTCCCAGATTCAACAGACACTGAAGTTACTTGGTTTCTCTGAAAACCTGACTAGCATCTTTCAATAGTGCCAAAAGTAGACAGGTTCAAAAGCTGTACAATAAACACACAGCTCCATGTAACCTTCAGATGACAGACACTTTAATTATATTATCACTAAAATGATGCACTTTAAAAAAATTATTATTGCACAATTTTATATCCTTTCTTCACGATTTTCCAAGATTTTACTATATCAAAGGTATTATCCCATGCACACAGCTTAAGGCCAGCAATTTCGTGAAGAAAATGGATAGGACAAGAGAAACTCTAAACTGACACTTTCCTTTGTAAAGAGAGTAGAAAAGAAAGATAAAATACATCAAGATAAAATATCAACAAGAAAAGAACACAATTTCCAAATGGTTCATGTCGATATTGGCAGTGTTTTTTATTCTTGTAGAATATGATGTTTTCATCTACTTTTACTCTTTTATCTCTATATAAATTATCTTAAAACAATACCTGGTCACTGTCATATGTCCCCGGTTTTAAAAAAAAAAGAAACTTGCATGCTTTGTCAGTGAATTCTGAAGACAAACAAACAAGGCTTTTGCAAGGTTCAAATTAAACCCATTTTTTCTAAAGACTGTTGAGTACTTAATATTGGTGACAAACTAGAAGGAAAATAAACAACACTTATTTTACTATAAACAGCTTTATTTTGCTTAAAAGACTAATAAGCAAAGGCCAGTAAAAACAAAACAGCAGACTTACTGTAATCCATGGCATGTTGACAAGGCAACAAATGATACAGGATTTCCTCGAATTTCTCCCTGATAATAGCAATGTTCTCCTCCCTGAAATTGGAAATTGAGACTGTAAATCCACAGGACTTCCCACAGTATCACACTCCATCCTGTCAAACACTGTTTTTTCATAAATACATTTGCCAACCCACTGACATGGCACCAAGAATTGACTATCACTCACAAGGGTGTTCATCTCATCTCCTTTTAGCCATGGTTTAGTACCTAGACAAACATCATCATTTTGACTCTCTACACAGAATGGAAATATTTTCATTGTGAAATCTCTGGCATCCTGAGGCAGATTTCAGCGACAAATGACTCCAGAAGTGCTCATCTTTCTTCATTGACTAGAAAAGAGGTGGAAATAGAGGACTTAGACTCAATACCTGGTCTGCACATGGCTACACTGGACAGGATGAACTCTGCTCTGAAGGTAAGGCAATTTCCTACTTCTGAGGAGAATGGTATACTTATCAAATAATAATAATACTTGATTAAAAAAGAGAACAAATCAGAAGTGCTCAATAGTGCTCCAAAACTAATGGAAACTTTAAGTATAACCAATCAGTAAAGGAATACAATTAAAATTAATATTTGCCTCTTCTCTTCTGCAAATAAAATATACACCTTTCAAATCAAATCCAGCAGACCCTACTCAAAAAATCCCCCCTTAGTTTCACAGAAGTCACACCGATATCCAAGTAAGCCCTACTGCGCATGCACTGAATGTAGTCAGTACTGCACAATGTCAATTATTTGTATGCAAAATTAGAAAAACAATTCAAACAACCCTTAAATTCTCACTGACACTCTACCCTGCAGAAGAACTTATCTATTAGTGTCTTGCCAAATTCAGCTATGTCATATTACTGCAATACTGTTGGTTAAAGGACTATGAGGAAGATTTTCAGTGCTTTTTTTTCTTTAAATAGCAACACTTTACTATTTCTATTCCCTACCAGCAAATGTATGAATGATCTACCTAGCCGACTGCACCCAGACATGTGAATATTTATGTCCATTTACTGCAGGGAGGGAAAGGCATTACAATTACTGCTTTTTCAGAAGTCAGCAGCCACTTGCACGTTGCATAGCACAGTCATTTTAGACATCTGACATTGAATGCTCTTGGATTTTATTTTTCAAATATGAAAAAAAAATTAATCAAGATCAGGCAAAAGGCAAGAAAACATGTAGAATATGTTTGTAGTTTTGTATTTTGATCAGGAAATCCTGTTCTGTTTTCTACAAGGCATGCAAACTATTTTTGAAAGCAACTATGAAGTATGGGTGCCTCTGTTTTGAGGTGCTCTCCTTAAGAGAGTATAGGAGCCTGTTTGTCAGAGCATGGCTGCTCACAGGGAAAGAGACCTGATCTCAACCTGGTCACTGGAGATCATTAGTTCATCCTCAAAATCTTCTCTGGAGTATTCATGCATGCCATGCTGATGTTGGACCCCAGAGCACTCAGTGGAGCACACCTGGTGGCAACCCGCAGCTGCCGTGACCAGCAACGGCAGTGCTACAGAGAAATGCAACACCTCATCCAACAGACTACGAGTCTGACACTATTTGGCAGGCTTGTTGCTTCACTCTGCAAGGAGAATCCCTGTGGTGTATCTTCTCTTAAGTGTTACACTTTTTTTTTTCCAATTTCTTTCAAACTCATTATTTCCTCTCTTCTACATATCACTTCTTCCCTCCACTTGCTGCAGTGACAGCAGCCACCTCCACTGCCTATCCACCTCAGCGTCTTTTTCTCTGTGTATCTGGTACAGATACAGAACACCTTCACCAAACTGACCTGCAGAGTGACCATCATGCTACCCACCATTGGCACCTCTTTACCAAGATTTCTGCAGGAAAATGCCACTGGTGGGGCGCAGGTAATGTATGACAGGCTGTGCTAATGTTTATCAGGCTTGCGCTCATGCGAAGCTCCGGGGCTGACCCTCCATATCAGACTACAGCAGGGTGTCTGGTGGAAGACATACGACCCATCACCCTTGGACCAGCATTTCCCAGGACCATCAAGTGTTTGGGACTCAGATGGAGTACTAGTGAAAAGGAGATGGTTTGAGTTTCTACTTTGCACTCACATGCATTTTAGCCACCAACATGGGATTTTACACAGACTGCATCTTACTTTGTTTCTCCTGAAACCTGGGCTCATTTTCCCTATTTCGTTCTCCTTTTTTACACCTACTTACTTCCCATATCTTAGTTACTTTAAGCTCTCTTCATTTGAGATTTTCTTTCTTTCAGTCTGTAGGATGTCCCCCACTACAGGATCACAGTACTGCTTAAGGCTTTCAGGTCTTTCCGGAATATATGAGTAAAAAGACAACAGCGAGAGATTCCAGTAAGCCAATAACAAAACTAACAATCAAACTACATGGATGAGCTAAAACCTTATGAGTAATAAAATACTCTCTAAACAGAACTCTTGCAATAGTATTCCAGTAAAAGGTATAACTGGGGTAAGCAAAGGAATATGGGAATAATATTGAAAAGACCATCAGTAGGGAGTTGTACAGAGTTCTAGCTGTGGAAGGAATTTGGAGTCATTTGACAAATCGGTTTGTTCTCAGATAATGTAGTTAATATGTACCAGAAGTAGAATCTCAGGCTCCATTAGTTTGCAAAACCATGTCTTTGTAACCAGGAGGTTTTTTCACACTAAGAATCCAAGTCTGTGGCTCAAAAGTGTGTTTTGATCTTCTTAATGAGAATCAAATAAATGCCCCATGATAGTACCTCTAAATTAATTTATTCCATAATAAATCCGTGAACAAATTTTTATGCATTCAGATCTAGAAAAGGAAAAAATAACAAAAACAGCTCTTAATTTTTGCCTAGGAAAAACACAACTCGAACACAGAAATTCTGTTCTATTTAATCAAATCAATTCAGCTCATTGATCTACTGAAATTCACGGTAATTCTGGTGGAGACAGAAATATAACTCTGATCTTCTCAGTCTCGGGGACCCATTCTTACCACTACAAAACATTTATTTCTATATGCTAACATCTGGGGAATATTTTTTACACATGGATGTATGTTCCTATCAACATCATGTAAGTCACCTCAAACCAGTTAATAAAATTTAAGGGGTTTAAATGAAAACAGCTTTTTTTCAAGTACTTGATGCACTAATGGTGTATTGGTTTTTTTTTAAGAGAAGTCTTCAGTGTAAGAAATCCTGCTGTCAGGATACTCCTAAATGAAGTTCTGAGGATTGTTATAATCTAAGCAAGGAGATGCAGTGAAACCAGACAGCACTAGCACTGGATGGCTCCGGGAACAGTGATTGCTTAGCACCCCTTAACACTGTCTCAAGCAGATAAAACATGCCAGTAACATGTGGCACATGGTGGGGAGGGTGCAAATTGTATATTGGGGAGACTCATTTTCAACAGCTCACAAAACCTGTGAAGAGAGAAGCACTTAAAGCTACAGAGCCTGAGACTGGTTCTGTACTGAGAGTCCAGAGGACTGAAGGGACTCTACAGGTCAATGTTTTCTTTGGAGCACATGTAATTTTGGACAAGAAGTTTACTGTCGTTGCCTCACTGTAGTGCTGAGACTGAAATCCAGTTTGTTTTGACATGCACTAAAGCTCCTTTATAACAGGTGCTGTAATAAAATACACTGTACTACAGGAAGAATCGCAGTATATGGGAGATCTAAGACCACCAAAAGACTAAATGTAATCATCACATCTATCTTCTTTTACTCTGCCTTTGGAAACACTCACTGAAGGACTGGGGCTGTCTCTCTTCTCTATTGGTATCTGTAGCAGTGAGACAGGAGCTGAAAAAAATCTTCTTTTTTTCCTAAAGCTATTCTGGCCCCCTATGAAAATTAAGACTTCCCCCAAGAGCTCAAAATCGCACCATTACCAACAACAGTTCAGTCCAGAGCATCAAGGGTGTTTTGTGAAGAGCTATTGGCTTCCTGTAGCTATTAAAGCCCTCTCTGCTCTCTCAAAAGCAGGCAATAATTGTCCATCTCAGCAAATCAAACCTCCACACTGGCCTTTGACAGCTACTGGGGAATGGTTTAGTGTTAAGATGAAGAGGAAGTAAGACTGCTCTTCTAACATATGCCAGCCATCGGTGTGAGCAGTACATTTACCCCTTTCTGCTCTAAAGCTTAACCTGGCCAGTTTAGAGTCTGGGAGAAAATCAGGCTAAATATCATCTCCCATGAGACAAGGTCAGCCCGGTGACAATGCCCGTGACGTGGGCCTGCAACAAACACAGACACACTCTCACCCCATATCCAAAGACAGTCTAACGCTACAGCAGAAAGAAAGTTCCAACGTTTTTGCCTCTACAGGGCGCACAGCCACTGTTCAGGCTCTGGTTAGCATGAAGCAAGGCAGATTTTCTGCCAATGCCCATGGCACGTGGTTGTCCATTTCCTCGGTTCAGTAAGTTCTCCTTCCTTCATGAAACCGCTCAGCCTTACCGGTAACTTCCAAGAGCAATACAGAATATACAGATGTTTAATAAGAAGCCTATTGATTTGGGGAGCTAAAAATGTAATAACATCCTACCAAAAAAAAAAAAAAAAATCAGAATGATCCCAGGGTCAATTAAAACAAATGAATCATTACTATAGTGGTCAGCTTATGATTTAATCTTCATTCTGATGTTTAAGTTGGATAATTATAGCAAAATCCTGAATTAGGGGTATCTTGCCCTGTGAACTGCTAGAGCTCCTCACCAACCAGCATGCAACCCTTTTTGCCAATGTCAGTCCGACTTCCCCTGCAGCCTGTCTGGGTAGGTAGTGCGGCAAAGAAACTAAAAAATGAGAAGGCAGAGATGTTAGCAATGCAAGTAGAATCTGTCCCCATTTCTATCCTTTAAGATAGTTTGTCCCTGCCCAGAGAGGCACCAGCTGCTGAGTAAACACAAAAGAGACGAAAAACACATCAACTGATATTCACAATGAAGGAGGGAAATAAGTAAAGCAAAAGAACAGCCACGACAGTCAGTGATGGCAGCAGTTCACTCTTCTCTGCAGTCTCAGTGAAGAAAGCATCTGCTGACCATACCCTGACAGTGTTTGTTATTCACCTCAGAGACACTATGACCTTCCCAGGGGAGGAAAATTAAAGATGCACATTCATCTGCTTTCAAATAACACCCGACATCAAATCTTCAAGTAAGCAATGTTCTGCAATTAGGAGAGGTGCTGGCCATTAAAACTCATGCTACACTCAGGCACTGACCCTAAAATTAATAACTTCCTTCTTCCAGCAGCTACACATTCTTATTTTAACACTCATTAATCCAAAGGAAAGGAGATTGCTGGTCTAGTTCAGATCCTAGTAACACAGCTCCCTCTTTCCTTGCAGCAGAAAGCTCCCGAAAGGCCAGCTAACGACCACGCCACCGTTCTGTGAGGTGCCAGATAACGATTAGCTATTTAAAGAGCTACCCATTGTGGGGTCACTAGTTTTAAAATTGCTTCCTTAGTAATCACTTAAATCTATTTATAAATTATTGATGCTTGCACAAGTTTTGACTGAGTGATAACTAAGACTGCATGAGAAAGAGCAACAGGAGAAGAAAATGCACACACTCTCACTGACTTCTATGGCAGAAAATGACTTTTTACAACCAGGTTTCTATTTGTAAATAGAAAAGTCAAAATGGCACTTTGACCTATGTAACTGCATAGAGAGAAAATCTCTTTTAATTGACATATGCTTCAGCAAAGGCGGAGGCCCGGCTGGTGGGGCTGTGCTGTCCTGCTGCAGAGCCCTGGGCTCAGCCCTCACACAGCTCAGTAACAACTCCAGGGAACCTGGCACCTCCTCTTTGCAAAGCAGGTCCCTGGACTTAGCTACGGTGTACTACAGACTCCTGAAAGCCAACTGTTTTGAAAATGGGAACGGTGCCCTCCCTTTGTAGGAGGACAGCTATCACATACATGTACTTATACAACTCAGAGCCGACACGCTGTAGTGACATTAGGTTATAATGCTATTTCAGATTCTGAAATCAGAAATATGGATTCCAAAATTAGGATAAAGCATCACTGCTTCTAAGGCTTCTCCACAAAATGCCCGTGTTTAAAGACTGTTGGCAGCACTCTCAAAAAACATAGACACACGTGTACATGACAGGATCCTGCACACAGGCGACTTGCTCCAACTGCCACTGGTGACTCATGGTAGGCACTTTCAGCAGATGGTGTGTGCTATCAGCCCAGCTTCCCGGTTCGGAGGCCAAATGAGGCTTGTGTTTACTGCCCAGTAGCTACGAGAGAAGATGCTCCACGAACATAGCTGCAGGGTGTGGACAGAGAGCTCATGCCAGCCCAACGCCATCTGCTCTGGGAGCTGCCTTGGCATCTGCTTGGGAAACAGCCTCTTGACTTGCCTTGCCTTACCTTGGTGTTAGGGAAAATTATTTTAATTATCAGCTGCCGAATAAGATGAGGCAGAGGAGAACAGGGTTGGTTACCTCTTCCTGCCTACTCTGTTGTCTTTTAAGTCGGCTCTTGTAGCAGTGCCTAGTGTCTCTGAGTCATGGCATAAAAGTCATTTTAATGACAGTCATTTTGCCCCACTCTTGCATGCCTGTACATAGGGAAAAGAGAGCAAACATTTTAAGGGACTGTATGAAAATTATTTATAATCTACCCATACTAATCTGTCACATCAGTTCATCAGCCTACTCTGAGTCTGAAGCCAAGTTATAAGCACGTGATGTACAAGATTACTATAAACACAATACAGAAGATGAGATGTTGGCATGCACCTACATGGATACCAATCAGTCAGAAGAAGATAAAGTTCTGAGTAAAATGGAGAAAAATACTAATTAGATTTCCTTATTGGCTTATTATTTCTGAATGACAGAAACTTCTCTTAAAGTGAGAATTCACAGAGCTTGAGACTGTGCCTAGAAACATTAACCTACTGTATATAATACAGTGCCAGTTTGGTATCCATAGGGAAAAACAGATGCATCTAGGCAAAGCTATTTAAAGAAGTCAAGATCAAGTAAATAAAGATGTCAAGCTAAAGCACACTGAAGTCTTGCATGGAAGCACTCTTTCAGAAGTACAGCAGCTTCAGTTTGCTTAGCTTAATCCCCCCTCAAAGGGTTTAAGTTAAACCCCAAAAGATACCTTTATTTTTTAGTAAGAGCATCTACAAAGGGATTTAACGTTCTTTAATGCTACAGCAGGAGTTAATTTCTCTTAGCTATACTTAGTCCTTGCACCATCTGAGTTTACAGAACGCTTGGTTGATGCCACTCTCAGCTTATGTATGCTGTATGTTGTAGCTCATGGAAAATACCTCATGAGGTGCACAAAGCCTGGCAGGACTTTTCTGCAAATTCAAGCACTGGACTGCTGCCTTCCCGCCGGGGCGTGTGAAAACCACAGCAGAGAGTACTCAAGAGGTGACTCCTGATGGTCACAAAGTCACCTGACTTCTCACTTCAGCAGAACCAGTACTTCATCACTGGGGCCCACATCCGCAATGGGATGTACATTTTAAGCTCTTGATGGTTTCCACTTTCTGACAATTTTTTCCCCCTCCAGGACTAGCTAAAACCACTGGATTTTTTTTATGTCACAAAGAAAAGGAAGACAAGATAATTAAACCTGCAAGATCCTACATGAGTCACAATCTGAGATTCATTCTAGTGCAGTATATTCAAAAACATGACCTGGGAAGCACTCCTAATACTGATTAATTTCCACCTTCTCAGTAGCAGGTTGTATGTAGAAAGTAAGCTAGTAATAGCTAGTAATCTGCTCTACTTCTACACTCTGATCTTCTCCTTCGTGTGGAACTTTCAATTCATGAACTCCCATCGTACAGCAAAAACGCCTATAATTAGTCCCTAAGTGAAAGAAGTTGCCATTTGTTCTATCCAACTTCATCCTGTTTTTATTTACTCCATTGGTCAAAGATAGCCAGTTCTCCATCTGATCCTTCTGTGCACTGTAACGCTTCCCAGTTTTGTACTGCTAGCAAATTTCATTAATATGCACATACTTTTTTTGTTACCTAAGTCATTAATGAAAATATTTGAGAGCAGTCTGAAGATCAACCTTGCAGGAATCCCCTGTTAAACTGTGTCAGACTCACAGCCTCCCTGACAGCTCTTCTTCGGCTACTTTACTGCTATCACTAAAAAGTAGATTGTGGCCTAGATTTATTAGTAATTTGCCATGAGGCAAGCAGAGCTCTGTTGAGGGAGTAGGGGAGAGGAGCTCTGACGACATTATGGGAACCCTTATTCAAAATCTTCTCTCATACAAGCAAGAGAGTGATTCTTCTGGTACTAACAGTTTCTCTAGTCTCCGGACACAGCTGAAAAAGCCCTGCCAGAAATAGGCATATATAATTCCTGCATTATTTATGATTTGTTCCTTTTCAGTTTCTTTTCTCCCCCAGGGGCTCATCACCAGGTTGTGCAAGCTTTGGGTACATGCACACACAGCTCCCCACCAGCCCCAGGCTCCAGCCTCCCAGGACAGAGCCTCCCTGTGCTCCCCCCCATCCCCTCCCACCAGTCAAACTGGCACTCCGGTTTTCAGGAAGAAAATGGAATCCCTCACAGGAAAGCTGGTTCAGCATAAGGGCCTTCCTGGCAAGTTGAAACGTCTTCCTCTTTGGTTACAAAATGGTGAGTTATCAAAAGCTGAAAAGAAGTTAAGAGATTCTTCTATGGAGTTCAGACAGTGGATGCCCTTAAAACTGGAAGATGCTGGTAGAAGCACCTTGCTGTAAGGTTGGAAACATACTAGTCAATGATAAAAATGACCTGCTCACTGGCTTGGTGTTTATTCTGGCTGCACCGCAAATTATTGTAGCCCTACGATCTGTTTGTACCTGTGGCGATACAGCAGAATGTTGGAATGCTACTTAGGACAAGGTCTCATCAAACACAGGCACTAAGATGTGACAGACACAGACACTGCCCTCAGTCAAGGCACTGTACCTTAACAACTCCTTGAGCAGACCAGATTTAAAGGAGGAATTTTAACAGAAAAAGCAATACCCATCATGCCAAGGGTCCCCAGCCCTCTCCGGCCTTTGAAGATTTTAATATTTTTCTCCCTTCTGTATTATTTTCCTAAATAAGGGCACTTAAAGAGCCCTTCAAGTACACATCATGGTACACACAAGCCAAGACACTAATCACAGCATGGCAATGGAGCAATAATTTTCCCCTGTTGCACACTGGCATTAAAGTACCTGTAAGCTACAGTAACAGGCATTTTGTGTGCACTACTAGCCAAACAATGCACATAACAAAAGGAAATAATGACTATTTTTGCAAACTAAGGGCTCTGCTTTGCTGTGCAGCATTAAAATGCATTTACCCCACAACCCTCATTCCCCAAACTGCAACGACGGCACCTCTGCTAGAGCCACTGCAGAGCATGAGGCCACACCTGGGCACCCCAGCTCGAGAGGATGGCCGCAGGCGGTTTGAGGGAAAGCATCGGGCACTGCCCCTGCCCGCGCCTGCTGCTGCACAGGCAGTGGCTGAGCACCGCGGGGACCGGCAATACAGCTCAGCACAGCTTGGGACACAAAGCCACAAGCCAATTGTAAGCCACAAGGCAAGTCTGGCCAAAGCTTCTCCGTCAACACTAAAATGGAGAAAGACAGTACCTAGCATTTAGTATTACTCCATTTATGTTGTTCGACGCCATCGTGATTATGAAAATGCTGTGAAGTAGAAGCTAAAAGCGATGTTCTTTTATGCTGTGAGCACTCTTGCTCTAATTTTGTGCCCATAATACCTATACTGTGTTCACATCACCACACTTAAGAATTTTAGAATTCCCTATGAAATACAGTTCCTTCCAGTTATACTTAAACATGCCATCAGAAATTCATGGCGTTTATCCACCACAACTCTATCTGTGTAAGTTCTCTGACTGGGATCTGAATTATTTTCATTGCACAATTTTTTTCAGAAGGCAATTTTCTAAGAACTCACAGAACTGTCCAATGTTTTGGGGGAATACAGGCAGAAACATCTATTTCTACACCCTCCAAAGAAGAAAACTGAAACATTTTATATGAGAAAATGTCACTGAATAGATATCAGCTGTTCCTTCTGAGGGAGAAAAATCCAGCAATGTGAATTACTCAGCACTACAGCTGTTTTTTGCCTTTCATCTCACTGACAGCATCAGTGACAGAATGATAACCCAAGAGAGAGAGATAAAAGGACACAGAGATATACTGCAGCAACATTAAGTATACACAAGTTGAGTATTTATGTGCTGTGAGCATAGGATGATCTGGACTGACACAATCAGGAAAAGGCAGTGCATGAAGGGTTTTTCTCTTTCTTATTAATTGATTATTCTCTTTGCTACCAGAGGGAATTTAGGCCGATACTGCTGCTTTCCTAGCAGTTAGAGACATGGTCTGAAGTAAAGGAGGGTGTGGCGGGGAAACACTGAAATAATTCACAGATCTACCTCCTTTTGTTTTTCTTAAGTGCTGCACGTTGCTGCTGGTTTAATAGGAATGTCTTACATGCTACCTAACTGTGCCAAATCAACAAGGACATCACACAGAGAAGCCTCTCTTCTGCAGCTGCTAAATGCTGGCACCCTGCAAAAATATGTGTAAGATGTTCCACCTTCACAACAGTCCAATGTATTAATGAATTATGCAGCAATCAAATGTAATTCAACTTTCTCTTATAATAAAAAGGTGTGTTAAACTGAGGACTCTCCTCCCTATAAAAATCACTTCGCTCCTTCAAAGTGGCATTTTTAATGATCTGAATGTTTCTCCTTTTCTCTGCCACCCTCTCCTCTCTGAAGCATCCTAAGTAATGGCAGAAGATCTGTATGTATTTTACAGCACAGGAAGTTTTACTGGGGAGGATGGAGTGGGGGAGGAGTGGCAGAAGTAGTTATCAACTCCACATCGCGTATGAGCCAAGGCAGGCATCTGCTTCCCGGACATATTCATGCCTGTAACATTCCCAAACTGCTGACTGCACGTACAGCTGCCTTCCCACAGCGACTCAAAGCTCCTGTCTTCTCCCATATTGCTGATGGCACAACAGCAGCACTGACAATTTGCATGTTTGTGCAGTATTCCTGCACTGAGAAATGCAAGGGGGAAATATATATGTATTTTAAAATACACCTCTCCTCACGTCACTAAGAAGGCCACAGAGAAGGCCCTTTTGCTGTATAAACAGGCTTGCTCAAAGCCTGCAGCTGGCAGTGGATGGCAGATGGACATTCTTTCTGTCACCGTTTCTCCCACCAAAGCAGCAAGAGAGATGTTGCCAGGCCGCCTCTGTTTCTGCCTACAGCCAAAGACAAATCACACAGAGGTGGGTGAAGAGCAGCGTTTTGAAGCAACTGATAGAAACCTGGCTCCTTTCTGAAATACCTTTTCTCCTGCTTCTGCTTAAGAATATGCTGCACAGCAGAGTGCATATTTTGTGATTTATTTATAAGTTGCGCTCTTTCACTAGCTATTTTTAAATAAGTATCTAAGCAATCTGCACAATCCCTAAAATCTAGAAATAATTATGTTTTGCCTGGTGCGTATTGTAAGAACCAAGTTAAAGGTGGTTTTACCCATTATGGTAAACAGATTGCACAGAACTTGAAGGTACTAAATCACCATCATGAAAAATTCTTGTATTTGCAGTAAAATTTTCCACATGTTTTATGTAAAACCAGTGTTCAGTTTCTCAAATGCAAAACAGATACTGCTGGGCTTTGTCAGAAATTGTTTGACAGACAAACAGGGCTCTCCAGGGCACTTACAGGTGCTCTGAAAATACTAGCTGGTCAGAGGGAAACAGATTTATTTTTAAACAGCTATGGGTACTGAAATTAGCCTCACTCAGTGTCTGGCATCAAAATGTACTCGGCAGCCTGCACTCTTCCAAAAATCTTTTGATATCTAAACTTTTCTGAAAATGTGCCCACGACTGTGGCCAACGGGCTCTTCTGGACATTTTGTCACAGCAGCTGCTTCCCTCTCCTTCGATCCCGGACACTTGGATGAGCAAAACAAGCAAAAAATATACAACCCCCTTCCTGACATGCTTCCGTAGGACTGCTGCCTGCCAAACTCCTGGAGCGGTGGGTGAGGACGGGGCAGAAAGCGGGGCCGTGCGCCCCGGCCACCCCTGCGCCCCTGCCCGCAGGTGGGCAAGGGGACAAGGCAGCAAGGCATCATGGAGAGGGAAACACCACTAAAGCAGCAACGCTCCTCCTGTGCAGTGCAACCTCACGACCCTTTCACTCCCCATTCAATTCATCTCGAGCATCAAGGTCAACACAGCAACGCTGGCTCTCTACTTAAAGCAGAATTCAGAGTACTAAGCGAGGCAGCGATAGCCATCCCTGAAGGCATACCACAACCCTGCACGGCAGCTAACTGAAGGGGATATAATCTCTGGGGCTCTGGAGACTGGGAGATGTTTTGCCCAGAAAACATTCTATGACCCTTCCTCTGAAAGGCCCAATCCTCCCATCTCTTCCCCATGCAATTAAACAGTACTTACATAAGAAGAGCCACTGATTTCAAACACTTCCTTGCTTCATTAAGGCTTACTCATCAGAAACAGATTTGTCCTAATTCAGTGATGGGACTCAGATAGATTAACTTAGCTAACTTGCATATATACCTTGACACAGACAAATGGATTGTTTTGTTCTTTTTAATATCAGCTATTATCTTTATTTCTGCTTTGACTCATATTCTGAATCTGAGTCAAGATTTCTTGACTGCAGAGCACAGCTGACTGAGAAATTAGTCTTTACAATTTAATGGAACACGTATGTGTTTGCCTCAGTCTGATAATGTATGCAGACTATTATGAGAGAGTAAAAAGAAAGCAGATTTCAAGTTTGCAAATGGTAGAAAGGGATAAACCAAAGGAAACGTGCATCTTCAGCTACTCAGTGGCTAAAGGACTGCTTTGTCCATTTCCACTTCCACTTTTACACTGCAGAGGTTAACGCATTTGTTTCAGGGTATTTTGGTGATCTCAGGTTTAGTAGAAGACTTTTGGGATTTTTTTAATAAAATGTAAACTTTGAACAAAATTTGACCGGATAGACAAATTTAAAGAGTTCCCATTACGCACAGCATATATTACATTTATGCATATTTTATGTAATCTACAGCAATTTTATTCCTGACATCTACCAAATATTGTCCTAACAAACAGGAGGTCCTCAGGAAAATTCTCCCATGTTGCATGCAAATGCAGCAGCAAAGGCCGTGGGACATTTCACAGAAGACGGCTGCAACAAACACGATCTTGTAGTCATCATGCCAACAAACATCCAGAGAAAGAAACCCACAATTTGAGACAGTGACTAGATAGTTGGAAATATTATACAATAAATCTCGCTATTCTCAAACTCACAAAGAAGCTCATTAAAAACAACAAACTTGGGGTTTAGTACAATGAGGAAATGCTAGCTACCAAACCAGAAAGATTTTCTTTAATAGGCATCAAAAGTAAATTATATTTACTAGTAAAAAGAACTACCATATACACATTTTTCATGGATACCATTTTGATATAAACATTAATGTACTAAACTTGCCAATAAGGTTTATTTGTCTTATTTAAAAAGCTGAAAAGTTAGAAGACATGAAACATGCTTGCCTCAGAAGACTAAAACAAATCACCTTAAAAATCAGATATCTCTCCTTTCAAGAAATTAAGTGAGTTTTCATTAACATCAAAAGCAAAGCAAATTAAAAAAGCAAAGCATAAAAAGGAAATTCTTACTTTAACTTCCACTGTCTTCCCACCTTGCTCGATATGCCTCTCAAGATATTCAGAAGACAGCAGGTCACTGCAAGAAGAAGAAAAAAAGAACCATAAGCCTCACGCATGTGTTCTTGCACTCCCTCTCAGCAAGCACTGATTAAACATTTACATTTGAAAAGGGCAAAACCTGCAGGATACTTTTCCTAAAATGTTCATAAAAATCACTGAAACAACCACCTCCAATGGAGTTACACAGTGCACAAGCTGACCCCAACTGACCAAAGATTTATTCCACACCATATGGCATCATGCTCAGCATAAAGCTGGGGGAAGAAGAAGGAAGGGGGGACATTCGGAGTTATGGCATTTTGTCTTCCCAAGCAACCACTATGTGTGATGGAGCCCTGCTTTCCTGGCGATGGCTGAACATCTACCTGCTGATGGGATGTAGTGAATCAATTCCTTGTTTCGCTTTGCTTGTGTGCACGGCTTTTGCTTTACCTATAAACTGTCTTTATCTCAACCCAAGAGTTTTCTCACTTTTACTCTTCCAATTCTCTCCCCCATCCCACCAGGGGGAGTGAGCAAGAGGCTGTGTGGGGCTTAGTTGCCGGCTGGGGTTAAAACAGTTTAATAAGTAAAGCACCTGTCCCATCAAGCAGGTGACTTCTTCCCCCAGCTTTATATGCTGAGCATGATGTCGTATCGTACGGAATACCCGCTTTGGTCAGTTGGGGTCAACTGTCCCAGCCGTGTCCCCTCCCGACTTGTTGTGCACCCCCAGCCTGCTCGCTGGTGGGGTGGGGTGAGAGGCAGAAAAGGCCTTGACTCTGTGTAAGCACTGCTCAGCGGTAACTAAACCATCCCTGTGTTATCAACACTGTTTCCAGCACAAATCCAAAACAGGGCCCTATACTAGCTAATATGAAGAAAATTAACCCTATCCCAGCCCACACCAGCACAATGGGATACATTGATTTTTAATACCAGAAGTCAGGACAAGGAAAACTGAGGGGGGGGGTTCTTCCTAGAGGGTTCAAAACCAGCCACTGATAATGATTTTAATTTAAGAGACTTTTATATTTGCTGCTAAGAGTGAAGAGTAAGGAAGTTAGGTGAACTTTAAAAAAAGAAAAAAGCAGAAGGATGAAAAACCAGTTGGAGTCACTCCTGCAGCAGGCTGTATCTGAGGGAAAATGGCAGCTGCCTCCGGCAGACTCCTAAGGACACAATGCCACAATAATGAAATGACACTGTAATACCAATATGGTAAGCTCAGGATCATGCTAAATGGTTAGGCAAAGCCATCAGCCACAGGAGCTGCACCACACCATAGGCTCACGGCCAGTCCCACCCCGTGTAGGTGCTAAGGCAGGCGGCGGGTGCCACGCTGTCCCCGGGCTCCCAGGGCAGGCCTCCATCGGGGCCCATCCCTCGCACCCGCTCTCCCGGGGAGCCCTGCTGCTTTAGCAATGTCAGAGGAAAATGCTCCGGGCAACAGCAAACCCAGCCCCAAAAGTACACAAGGCTTTGGAACAAACACTGAAGGGAAAAAACAATCAGATCGGAGGCAAACATTATATAAATTAAATGCGTGCTGTATTTACTAAGACACTTCGATGCTAAACCAGTCAAATCTTCTCCCTCGCAAGTTATTTTCTAGGCCAGCAAATCACGAACAACAAAAATTTCACTAAATATTTTCAAAGATTGCAAAATTTTACTGAGATTAAATCTGTATAAAGATTTGATATTGTCCCACCTAAAAGATGATTAATCTGGGAAAGATGAAGAATCAGTAAAGAAAACATGACAACAGGCACGCTGACTGATGGGACAGGAGGCAACAAGCACAGACCTTCTCGGCAGAAGAGGCAAAATTGAAAGTTTCTCCTTCAAACAGCAAAACACCCAGGCTAGAGGCAAACATCTGCTGTGGGAGGACAAGGACAGCAGAGCAGCACCCAGGGCAGCAGCCGCTCAGCTTTCCAGAGCTTTGCCCTGGCTAAACAGGCATCAGGGCCGTGGACTTGTCTCACGTAGGCACTGGTGACTGCCCAGAGCAAGCCCCAAGCAGGACAAGGTTCGTAGTAGTATGGGTCCTTCCATACAAGCCCTACAAACCGCCGGCTTGGTATCTCCATTAATAACCCAGGCACAAAAACCAGGAGTGCTCTAATGAAATATACTGATAATGCTAAGTTGGAAAGCATAAGGAATAAAGAAGAAGATTGAAAAAACTCCCACAGGAAAGAGCTGGATGATCTTCAGGACTGGATATTAGAAATAGGATCAAATTCAATTGTACCAACAGCAAATTTATGCACTTAAGGGCTGGAGGGAATTTCTATTATGTTGGTTTGGAGGGCCTGGTTTATAAGGAAGAGCGACATGACTGCACTTGTTTCTGGCAAAATGATCTGCCAGATCAATAGGGTGTCTTCCTGAAAAACACAACTGTCATCCCAGAATACATCAAAGAAGACGTATTTCCAGTCAAACTGAGATAAGATTAATACCACTGTCCAATGGAGACCTCTTTTCAAATATTGCAGACAGGTACTGGACAGCTTTGCTTAGAAAGTTCAATTAGCTGGAAGCACAGAGAGGCTCCAGAGGTAACCAGGGAATGGAAAGCTCCTGAAGTCTAGCAAAAAATTGAGTTGTGAGGGGATCTGAATGCACCAGAGGTTATACACCAAGATGTAAAGGTAGCTAATTAGGCTATAGAAGATGCTGGCAGAACCTCAAATATACAGGGACTGTCAATGAGTCAATGGAAACTGGATGTTAAAAAAAATACTCTGTATCTAAATGCAAGACAGAGGCAACAAAAAGAGGGATGCTAATAAATTTCTGAATGGGAGCATCCATGGGACAACTGTCCAAGGAGGTAGGGTCCCCTCAGTCACAGTGAGTTCCCAGCTGGGTGCTGCTGAAAGCAGGAGGTCTCAGTGCCCCATCAGCAGCAAGGATTGAACCCACCTCGTGTCAGCATGAGCACGCATCAAAATATTCTCAGTGTCAGAACTAACACTCATCAAAACGCTCTTGGTGTCAGAACTGGCAGTCGTCAAAGTACACTTGGGAGGGTTCAACAAACCCATGTTTTTGCTGCATTAGGTAACTAAAGTCCCTTGTGAAGAGGTACAATAAGCTCCAGAGCTGATGCAAGGAGGGAAAGTACCTGAGCAGCTGTCAATAGGGGAGGGAGAAAGAGTGAGTGACTCCTTCGGCCACTGCAGAACCAGTGTGACCAGCTGCTCCCAGATTCACCCTCTAGGACCCCCGCAATTCTGATCAGGCCCATATACCTATTCTGATGCTTTGCACAGCAGCCTGCGAGTGACCCCTTATTGAGGAGCACCTCAAAGAGATGTTGTTGTTTGAGTCACTCATTACAATCCTCTAATTCCTCTTAGATGTGAATATTAAATATTTAGGATACTCATCCACCTGGGGGAAGCTCAAAGACTTCTATAAGGTCTGTATGCCTTTTCCAGATTTAGAAATTTAGACAGATGCTCTCTTAAAATGTATTTCGTTTAGCTTGCTGAAGTTAGATATATAGTTTCTCAGCATTCACTACACTATCTTTCCAGCAAAAGTCTATGCTTCCATGCATAGATTTACCAAAGCCACCTCTACAGCTTAGGGCTCTACTTTAACTCTTAGCTATTTTGGGGAGACTCGGTTTAACTAAGGTGGTCCTCCTTATCTGGTGGCCACAAAGGGTTTTGTGCCAAGGAAGATGCAAGAGATTATAAAATGTAAAATATTAAAGTATACAGTACAAAAGACGGAGATCAAACAGAATGACTTAACTCAGAGTTTACAGTTGTATTTGGAGGGACGACAAAGGGAAGCACAGGGTCTTCTCATTTGGATCTGACAAAATTATTGCTTTTTAAAAAATACTGCTGTTAATGTTTTTATGTTCTGGAAGATCATATGTTATGTTCTCAAAGATCTGGAAATTGTGTCTGGCATGAGAAAACAAAGAGATTGATCATTCTCTGCCTTGTGCAATGCAAGAACTAGGAGGTAACAGAAGAGGCCAAGCTCAAAACTAAAAAAAAGAGACCTTTTCTGGCACAGCCTCTGGTTACAATGCGGAACCTCTTGCCACAGGAAAGCATGGATGCTGGAGGGCTGTACTTGTTCAAGCTGGGAATGGACAAGTTAATGGACATAACTGAGGGCTGCCAAACACACAGAAATCGTACCTGACTTAGAATGTCTTGGAGTCCTAGAAAAGGGCTCTTGGGAAGCCTCATACATGCTTGTTCTGCTCTTCTGCTTCTCCCTTGGGCCACTGGGACAGGACAGTTGGCCAAGCACCCCTCTGACCTGACCTGGGCTGCTCTGCCTGCACCCTGGCAGGGCCCTGTTTCTCCTGGGGGCTATGCAGGGACGCCGTGCATCCAGCTCCAGGGTTGCCGGGGGTCAGTCAGCTGCGCTTCTCCCACCTGCCACCCATGTGATGGACATACCATCAGCTTTTCAAGTTGTGTTTACTTTCAAAGTAGGCCAAGAGAACGATTCCTAAACAGGTCCATCCATTTCATCCTCCTGCTTGGTCCCTACTTTCAGGACAAAAGCGCTGGAAATGGCTGGGGAGCTGCTGGCATTCCCCCGCCTCACAGGGTCTGTGCCTCGGTTCCCAAAGTGAGCCTGGCTGGAAGGGAAACGCCATGGAGTCACCAGCCTGCGCAGCTCCTGGGAACTGAGCCCAGAGCTGTTGAGAGGTGACAGGTCTGAAATTTGAAAACATTTTTAAAGCCTATCCTAAGTAACATGGTGGGCAGGATATGTCCAGGAATGTTTTATCAGAAGAAAAAAACACAAATAATGCCATGTTATGCTTTAGTATTATTATTATTATTATTATGACTCACTGCACAGAAAATATCATTAAAACCACAACACTCTTGCAGATCCAATAATGCAATCAATGCTATTACAAACTAAGCTACAACCTAACAATTATACACAGTCTTGGAAACCTATGCCAAAAGATATGCTTCTCTCATGAAATCACCTCACAGGTAGAGTAATGTTTTGTCTTCAGTAACAGTGAAGCACATAACTGTGTAATTTTAATAAAAGCCATTACTTTAAAACAAACAAAAAGCTATAGTGAAACACTTGTGAAACACAATGAAAATTATTTAAGCAACATAAGACACTGAGCAATCAGTATTAAAATAATATGCATCTCAATATAAATCGTACAACCCTTTCCTACGGTAGAGATGAAATAGGAATAATTTAGCTTGCCTGTCAATCTGTCCTAAAAGCCATCTTTTCCAGTTTAGGTAGTAGTTTTGGTATTAATTATAAAGAAAATCTACATGTGAAAAAAAAACCCAGATTGAGGAAAAAAAATCTTAGAAAATTACAGCGAAAAAAACATCTACACTATAAAAGACAATACTGCAGAATGAAATTTTCAGAAACATTTGCCGAGGCATTGATACAAATTCTTTGAAAAGGCATGGCAAAAACCTGCATATGTCAAGACCTAAAAATAAAAGATTTCACAGGAAAGAAGAGCATGTGATCTGTGGCTTTTACAAGGAAAAACCAGTTATGCTAATAATAGCAATTCTGTTTTCAGAGGTCTGTTATTTTAAAAATGTACACAAATCAAGCAGTGTAGTTTTGTTTACAGTAGCATCACTTTTTGGAGCATTAACTTAAGTCACAACCATATGAGTCCACCCCATACAGACCCAACAGCATAAGGGCCAGAATGAAAAAAATGAGCAAGCTCCTCTCTGCTCTTCCAACTCTCCCAAATAGTCACAACAGGAGGAGGCAGCTGGGGGAATTTTCTTGCAGAAGTGGCCCCCAACTAAGGAAATTATCCTTATCCAAGATCATGCACGTATATGCACTTAAATTCTACCTTGAATTAACTGTAGCATTTGCATATGAGGGTTACCAAACCGAAGCTGGGATTGGGAACCCAGGGAAAAAGAGGAGCTTTGGAAATAGATGTTCCCCAGCAGAAAGAGGCTGATCCAGGAAGCAAAAAGAGGGAAAAGAAATGAGGTGGCAAGAGGAAAGAGGAGAGAACAGGTCAAGTGTTTAAAGAAACAGAAAGGAAAACAAGAGATTATAAAGCACTTCAACTTGAAAGATGAAAAAAGAGGCCATTAAAGATTTTTGAAAAGGGAACAGGTTTGCATTTGAATATGAAATGGATAAGAAAATGGGAATTATCCCTGGAAGTGAAATAGAAACTTTCATTTTCAAGAAGAGAAAGAAAATGCCCATCACCAGCTTCTGAACAAAAATTAAGTCTCCAGATTTAAGAGACTGTAAAGATGGAATGCCTAAAAGTTATGGAAGAAAAAGAGCAGAAATGATAGGGACCTTTTTAGAGGCCACAGGAAAAATTACAAACTTAAGAAAGGTAGAAATAAAGGCAGTTCATAATCATAGTACTAAAATGCATCTTTGTTGGCATTTCAGTGTTATAAATGAGAGAAATGACTGGCTTCATGATATCCGATACCGTTGCTGTGTCTCCTTGGACACTGTGGGAATTCTTTATCATTTCTTCTGTCTGTTCACACTCGATTTCTGTCTCCACAACTCTCCATTACGTACACCTGAAATTTCAGATTAAGTATGGTGCCAGACAAGGACATCAAATGAGACATCTGAGCTGAGATGCATTACTGAAAAGGAAGACAGAGTTTTAGCTGAAATCAGCAGAAAGCCCTGGATGGGTCGAATGCCAGTAGGAAATTGTCAACAGACATATGGAGACATTCAAGAGAAAACAACAGGTTCAGGGAAATGATGGAGACACTGCTAAGAGAAAGATGCCATATCAGCTGCACAATTAATGCTAACCAGCACTGCAGGAGCAAGCTGTGAGAAGGAAGCCTCCTGCAACATCATGGTTGAGAGGGCTGCAGGAAAAGGAACGGGCACTGTTTGGGTACCAAGCACATGAGCATGAGGAAACTTCCCATCAAGTGAAAGATTTTCCCCCAGTGGTGTACAACCTCTACCAAGTAACATGGAAAGGTCTGAATTATATAATTATATAACTCAATTATAAGGGGAAGTTATCTCCCTCAAAAGAAGGAAAAGGAAGGGAATCAGATTCATATAGGAAATAATTACAGAAGACTGGATACTACCAGTGTGTTGCTTTGAGAAAAGTGCTGAAAGACTCCTTTTATTAACAGCACTCATAGATAAGGAAGGAGTGACATGAGGGGGTAATTTTTTAGCACAGCCCAGCTTGTACACCAGGGAAGAGAAGGCAGGTTTATTACTATCATGAAACAAGGACCAAGAAAGTGGAAAACTAGATGAGAGGGAACAGAAGGGATGTTTCTATCTGCCAGTCAGTAACAGTGTAAGGGACAATTAGTATTACCTCGCATTACACTATGGTCTTAAAATATTTTCAGTATCAGCCATGAGCTAACTAAAAAATACAGCAAGATAAACTCAAAAAAGCCACTTAGCCAGCAGATTTATGTATCTGACTAGCTAGGACATTTTAATTCTCCTTTATCCTCATGCCTACCCAAACACCTTCTCTCTGCTCATACATGATCTTCCCTTGCACTTCAGGGGGGATTAGCTCTCTCCGTACTCCATGAATCTATCTGCTTTAATAGCCACAGCTCTAAAACTTTCATCCCCTCCTTCCCCTCAAAAGAATTGCTGAATTTCTTTTTATGTGGATAGTTAATTTAATAAGTGTATCTGTTACGTTAGCCAAATGGACTAATCAATCAGAATTAGGTAGCTTCTCTTAGATACGGCAGCAGTTTTCACAGTGCCTACTTAGACGAAGGAAAAAACAACTGAGAAAAACAGAGTTAGTTCTTGTCTGCACAAACTGAAGGTTCTCCCCTTTTTTAAATATTCTTACTGTATTTTTCTGTTCTTGTTGCTGCTAATATGAGGGGGAGAAAGGAGAAAGTAATTTTTTAGTGTTCCTACTCCTACTGACTATTTAAGACTTTCTCCAGAAAGAAATGAGGGGCTTACGAATGGGTTGAGGTCTCAAGGGATTATGCACAAATGCTGAGTCGTACCCAATCTCAGTCCTTTCCTGGAGCTTAATTTCACATTTCAGTAACAGACAATGATACACAACTTGAATCTCTAATGAAGTTTCTTCCAAATACTAACATTTGCTTAATTTTTTCCAATCCAGGGCTTCTCTCTTAGAACCCTAATGCCACTGGACTTGAAAATGCCCTTAGTCCCTTTATCCCTTAATAGCTAATTTGCCTGCAGGACATGACAGTAACTGCCTGCCAGCAGGCATTTTGTGGTGCCACTATCCATCTACAGTTACTACGCCATGGACTTTTTGGCCCATTCTTTTCAACCTTTGCAATTCAGTCTGATCTCGTCTATCTAAATGACCACATGGACAATTTAACGAGAAATTACTGTAAATGTGGCATATAATGATGAACAGATACTGCTTGTATTTTCCAGGGAAAAACCTAAGAGTTTATGTTTAAGTTCTGCAGTTAGGAAGAGAGACACTTACAAACTAATCATTTACAGACTCATGATATTTCACCACACATTTCTTTTCACTGTTTTAATGAAAACTCAATATAGCTCCCTGCCCCAACAAAGTAAGAGTGGTAACACAAACCAAAAGCAGCTCTGAAATCACAATTTCAGATGCTATTTTTAAATGCAACTTAAATATAATTAAATTATTAATGTTAATATTTCTTGCATCAATATTAACATTTCTTAATACAAATACTGAAATTGATAAATAATATCTGATATGATATATAATGAAAAAATTGTTTCAATAAAGCATTTTAAAACATTTTGTTGCACAATCGCTGCAAAGGGCACAAATTCAAAACAGCAGTTAATTCATCCTGCTGGTGGTGGAGGGAAGGCGATTACAGTCTTCTCTTTCAGACAACCGGAAGATTTAATCTACTGCCCTAACAAGGAAGCTGCACCCCCCCACCCTGCCCTTGCAGAGATTCTTCCTAGTATCCAAGGGGAGACACTGCTACTCAAGATGCCGTAATGATAAACTAGAGACTTTAACAAGCATAAAGAGCAGACAGCAGCTGTTTGCAAGACTCTTGTCAGGCAGAAAGATGAAACAGGATTTTTCTAGCTCTAAACTTCTGTTTTCACAGCCAGAGTTGAAAGCAGTCTGGGTAATGTTCACTTACTCTGCTCCTTACCTAGTTTTCCTTACAGTACTGATGGCAATGCAAGTGTCAATAAAACCTCACTCTGCTTTTGCTGATGAATAATTTACTCCAATATATCTTCCGCAATTACTTTTTTTTCCTACAGAAATTTCAGAAGTCCTATTAAAATGAGCAGATATTTTTAGACCACGTTCATATCGCTACTACAAAGCAGTTTCCTCAATGCCATTCTGTTCGTACGCTTGTTACTTTAAAGCCAGGATAAACATAGTTAATTTTAGTATTTGAGAAGATGGTAAATTAATAATAAAGGGAAGAGGCAAGCACACGAGAGGCTGAGGCTACACATTTTCCTGCACACATCTACTAATGTGGTCTAATTCTAGTTTTTAGTATGCCTCGTCATACAGTCAAGCTGTTCTATACTATAGGGAAAATCACTTCCCAAGTAAGTTCACTTGTGATTTCAAGCGCATTTCAACCGAACTCTTTGTTCACATTTTTTATTGTCCACAAGCACTATATTAAAAGAGAAAAACTGCAAAATGAAATGCAATGCTTAAGTGTTATAAAATATCAGCCACCTCAATGTGGCCCTGACATAACTTTATGCTATTAAATACAAGCACAAACATTTTGCACAGGACACCTGTATCATTTAGTGAATGGGAGTTACTAAATATTTTTATTTAGTAGCTTCCTTCAAGATTTGACCTCAAACTTTAGTTACTGTATACATCATTTTGCCCTGGAGCAAATATATAAATTATTCCTGTATTCATGGGCATTTCTATGACGCTTTCTCAAAGTATTTGCAAAACACAAATAGTTAGTCCTCTACACACTTCCCCTCAGGAAATCAGGTGTTAGCATTTCCCTCAATATTAGAAAGCTGTAAAGTATCTGTTTGTTTTAGGTGCCCAGTTTGAAACTTCGCAGAGCCATGTATTGTGGAAATACAATATATTTTTCATCATAACACATTTCAGGTGTGTCCTGCTCTGTGTTGCAGTTAGGGCAACTCAGGAGCACTTGGAGCTCTTCAGAGCTGATCCCAAGTTTCTGGCTCACGGGGTGCCTGAAGAACAAAGGACAGTCACTAGAGCAAATGGTGACGGCACCACTTTGGGGGACGCTTCTCCTGAGCCACGCAGGAAATCTCTGTCAGAAGGGCCAGGCATCAGCACGTGCATTGCACATATGCGCTTCCCCACACAGTAACGGGTAAACTGGGACTGTCCAGCAAACCACCTCATTGCCAGCGCAGCCTTGCTTCACTTCCAGACTACCTTACTTTGGCAACAAATAGCATCTGTTTATACAAATAAAATAAAAACTTAAACTGTATAAAATAGGAATACAAAGAGGGCAAATTATGCTCTGCCCCAGCTCCTGCCTGTTTCATCATCTCCTTCCAAACTCCTGTCGCCATACCCACCTCCTCTGTCCTCAGATCCCCCTCTCCCTGGCCATGTTCCTACTCCTCCTCTATTCCCCAGCCCATCACCCCTTCTTACCGATCAGCATTTCCATGCCGCCGCTTTCCACTCCTGCACGATGCCAAGAAGGACCAGCAAAGGAGTCAGTATCTCATCAAGGTTACGTTTACAGTTTGGCACTGACACTGAACACATCCATCCTAAAATGTGCATCCTTAATGACAACAAAGCTTTTCTCGCTGTGCTGTCATTTCTTTTATACACACTTAGGACGATCACCCCCTTATGCTCACGGTTACCTGCTGTTAGTACTTGCATTTTATCCTGAAACTTGAAATGTTGCTCATGCCCCAAGAATTTTTCTTGCAGTAATCACCAAGAAGAATAATTTCTTCTAAACAGTGTGCATTTTTATATAATTAAGGAGTATTAGCATAGAGGGATTGAAAAATTATGGAGAAGCTTGTTTTTATTGTTAATCTAATTATGCATCAACTGTTCAAGTAGCTGAGATGTTTCAGAAATGAGATCAGAAAAAAATGGTTACCACTACTTTTATTTTTGTTCACAAAACATGTAAACTTTAGAAAAGAGTGTACCTGAAAATAGCTTTAATTCAAAAGACAGTAAACCTTAAATCTAGGAACTAATTTGTTTCTAGAAACTATGCTGATGGAGACAACCCACTAGAATTTCAAGAAGATAGAAATGGGCTTGAAATTACAAAGACATTGAAAAAAGCCTGTTATTGGTAGAGGGGCTAAGGAAAAATGAGTCATTATGTGAAAAATATTTACAATGCCAGGCAAATTAAAGAGCAAGAAACTGAAATTACAGGTACCTGCTGTAGCACTGTAATCTCTCTCTTCTGATAAAGAAGGTCCATGTTAATAGTACAGAACATTGTCCAGATAGGAAGTCAAAGGTCTCACACTGCATTTGTGAGTGAGCCAGGGTTTTAGTCTGAAACCATGCAAACAAATCTAAATGCACAGTTAAGGGAGACAACAAAAGAAGTCTCCTGAAGCAGCAGTCTGCATTACTGGGAAAATCTCACAGAACATCCACACGACAAATAACACACAGTTTTGTGAAATAAAATTCATGGATCATCTTAAAAACAGATGAAGAGTGGGAAGACAGGAGTCCCTTAACCACCAAATCCTCAGGAGCCAGATTCTGAGACAACACTGACCACTTAATCATTGTCCAAGGAATTATCACAGTTCCCCAAACTTAAAATCATCAATCTTCATTTAGCATATACAACTGCAGGAGAACAGCTAGTTTGAGAGAGACAAAAAAATCCATTTCCTAATGATGTTCCCAGTCAGATTTGTCTGGCTTGCCAGATAGCTCTGGCATTGCTGATGACCCAGCAGGTTACCTCATCTCCCTGTGTGCCAACTAGTAAATCATCCTCTCTAAACTCACAAGACTCCTCAATTTGGAGAAGAGAGGATGGGGTGAGGGTGGGGGAATATGACAGGCATTTACGATATCATGTGGGCTACAGACAAAATTAATGCAAAGCTGTTATTCACCTAATTCCACATTAGTAAAATAAGGAAGTACTTGAAGAAATTAGAAGACCAATGTAAGACAGATCAAAGAAAGCACTATGTCACACAAGAAGTTGTGAATCTCTGCAACATGTTGCCGCAGGAAGGTGTACAGGCAGACAGTATCAGAAGGTATCCCAGAAAGCGATTAAAGTCATGGACAACAGGTTTATAAACAGATACTAAAAGGCATACGCAGGGAAGGGCTTCTGGCATCTTTAATCAAACAGCCATGGATGTTGCGGGGGTGAGTGGAACGGACCCTGAAAGTGGCCCAGCCCATGTGCTCTTTCACAGCATCTCCCATTGCCAATGCCAGATGGACCATTGGTATGACACAGTTTTATTTCTTTTGTATTTAATCGCTGTCACTGGTCCTTAGGGTAAATGGAATATAGTTATTGGATATTTTAAAATTACCTTTCTATCCAAAGTAATTTCTTGAAACTCTGAGAGAAAATATATTTATAGGATGCAAATTGTTTTCCACATATCAGAACAGGATTGTTTTTAAATAGATGGTTCATATCCACATCATGTAACCCATAATAGCTGTACAGAGCAACAGCAGTCAGCAGCATCCTGCTAGTTGCATTCATTGCAGAGACTGCTCCACATCTGTAACTGGACATCCATTTCTGAAAACGCAGCTTTGACAGTTTTCCATCTGCTGCTGCATGGGTAAGACTATGATTCAACTCATACTGACAGTCCTACAGCAAAACACCTGCAGGATTCAAATATTTCCCCCTTTTCTTATCATAGGTATCACATCCCCCCTAACCTAACACTAGCTTCGCTCCTCTACATACAACTCTCCCCACCTTCACACTCCTTCTCAAAGACAACCAAACTCTGTATTAAGGCCAGTTACACTGGTAGGTGACATAACTATGCCTGGTTTCTAAGTAGTAAAAAAGGGCACAGAATGAAATCCCTGGCATTACTAACAGCATTCATATATCCACCTGACTTGGTGCATTGATTGGTAAAAAAAGTAATAAACAAAATCTTGAGCTTTGTAGCTGGTTCACTCAAATGGCATTGGTAGGTCTCATTTGACTTATGCTATGCTGCTACCATCCATTTCTTATATACTTATATATATCCTATACATACATATCCTATACATATATATACACACACACAGATATCCTCTATATGCTATATATCCATATAAATTTATATAGGATATATTTTACAACCCTGGGAGGCATCTGTCAGCAATCCACTATGCATTACACATCCGCTTTGCTTATTCGTCTTCTCTTGCCCCTTCACCACACCTTTTTCTATCCCTTTATTCTCACCTTTCATGTCCATCCTCTCTTAAATCAGGACCAATCCACTGCCTTGTTTGTAGAATTGTCTGTTTGGAGAATTCTATCTCAAAATTGTTATGGTTAGAAAATAGAAGACTACATGCTCTCTCTCTTGACTCAAAACACAAACCAAATTGCTTTATCCCGCATGCCCACTGATGTGTCTAATGTGCTAACAGACATTTTCAGAATTCGACATAATTTTATTCAGCTGTGCTTAAAAATAAACCACCCACAACTTCTCGTGCTGCCACCTAATCAGTGCTTTAAATTTCAGAAGACACGTATCCCAGGATGGAAAAACTGGCAGGGTCAAAGCCGACCCAAGTATATTGCATTCTTCCCATAGGCTCTTAAATCTGAATCACCGTCTCCTTACATGTCCAGAACACTTGTCACAATGATTTCTCCAAAGTGGTCTTATGGTGCCAGCAAAGACTCAGAATTTTCTTTTTGTCATAACGCAAATCCTTATGACTATTTTGTCTTTTCCTGTAGCCTCTCATCTTTCAGCCATGATGTGCCTATAGATAGAAACATTATATACCCATTTATAAAATGAGAATAGGTTTCTAAGAAGTTTCTTATTTATTATTATCTATTAATCTTATCTATTTTTATCCTGAAGTATTCTCTTCAGGATGAAAAAAGATCTTCATACTTGAGTGCACCAACTCCAGTTATCACTTTTCAAAGGACTAACCTCTTCATTCAGAGGTTACTTACCTGTTCCAGGTTTTTTTTTTTACCAAGATTGTCATATTTTCTGTAGGTCAGGCTGAGCATCTACCATCTCAGCTCTGTAGGACTCAAAGAATGGTATCCTTTGCAATTTGGCAACTATCTGGCATCGAACAGTTACGTTTTGAACACAGTGCAGCAAAGCTCTAGAGTGATGGTCCGAAGTGCATCCTGCAGGAGGAGTTGAAAGTATGAAAGCAACTCTAGCAGATGCAGAAGTGAGCAGGAACATATTCTGCCGTTCTGGCATACGCCTTGTTTTCCTCCAAAGGGCTCCAAGTCAAAGTCTCTCCAAACAGCTGACTATAACTGAGATGAAAACATAAGTCTGTTTAGAGTTAATTTTCACAAAGCAACTGCACAGCTTGTTCATAAAAAAAATAAATGTCTAAAGGTGCAGAACAGCTGCAGACCCTTGTAAATGCTATATAGCAGCATGGTAGAAAGCCTTGAATGAACAAAAGAATTGCCCTAAAGAGCACACAGTATAACACATTCCCTCTCAGAGCCTTTGACTCAGTTACCCTGAATGGCTCCTTCTGCACAGCACTTCATCACAAGGCCTCTGAGAGCAAAAAGTGCCACTGTTGCTAGGCAAAGGGACAGGGAATAGAGAGCTCAGCATCACTTCTGAGTGCCACCATCCCTCTTGCACTCCTGTCCTTTTGCCCACTCAAGGGTCCACTCACACATCCAGAACTGAGATGCAAAACACAGCCAGCTGCAGGGTCTGCAGCTGGGAGAACACCCAGGGACATGGTCACACACAGATGGCTCTACCTATGATCTGCATCCAAGTGTGAAGCTGCCTCTAATTAAAATTTTCATTCAGTGAATGATGAGTTTGAATTTGACCAACCATTTATACAGGAAACCTACTTCCAAATCTCCTGTCATCTTTGCTTGGCATCTCAGTGATGCACTGACACCATTTTAACAAGAGAACTGCTCCAGCTCCTCACCTGACCTCATCCTGAGCTAACCTGGTGTCCCAGAGGAACCTCTGCAGCTGAGCAAAGATATAGAAGGGCATTTTAAAGAGACAAGGAAATCATCCCTGCCTCCTTCACTCTGCTGAGCCACAGGAAAATGGTACACCCAGCTGGGAGGCTGGTCCCTATGGGATCTCCCTCTGCACAATCAGTGCAGAAAGCGAGCAGTTGCTCACGAAGGCAAGACATCGCCCTCCCACCAGCCTCCTGCCCCGTCCACCCTCTGCAGGAGCCCACGTTCTCCCTGCTGGCTACAGAGATCCTGGGAGATCAGCCTCCTAATTTAGGTGCCTCTGTTCATCATGGCTGAAAATGAGGCAGGGGAACACCCCCGGGGAATAAAAACCAGCGCCTCAGTGGAGGGTTTGAGAGCTTCTCACTTAAAACAGTGCTCACCAGTTCTTAAGGAACATCATGTGTTGGCTTTGCAAACATTAATTTAGATAAATGGCACCACTGTTTATACCTACAGCTCACACTGACAAGCACACTTTCAAGACTGTATTCTCCTCTTCAGTACAAAAATGCATAAGGATATCCTTATTATCCTTACTTATCCTTACTACATATTTCTACTTTAAATAATTTATGTTTCTAAAAATAAACCTTCTAACGTGTCATGTGTTACTTATAATAAAAACTGGATTTAAGACTCCAGTTCTACAGTGCAATACATTTGATGAGCAATCATCAGGGGGCTAATGTGGCTTGCAGAACAAGAAAAGGCCTTCCAAAAGCTCCACACAATATCATAGAATTTAACACTGAGCTAAACTATAAATTAAAGCTAACCAACCTCCAAGGATGTTAATGGTTTTTAAGTTAGAAGACTTACAGGGATATTTTATATATATATAATATTTTTGATATTATATTTTATATTTTATATTAAATATTTAATATATATTAATATATTTTATTTTTATATATATAACCCAGACTATTTCTTCCCCCTCACAAAAAAAGAGACAGACATATTTACAATGATACTACCAATTAATCAACCCTGTGATGGTTTTTTCACAGGATTAGTCTCAGTACATCTGCTAAACTCTGCTGGTATTACTGAAATCTGCAGCACTCTACCTTAATATTTGGAGATGAGTATTAAAATGAAAGTTAGAAAAATAAATATAGCTGTTTCTTAAATCACAAAGACATATACATTGATGCATATTTCCTTACAACCTAATTGATTCTGCATATAGCTATCAGTGTTTGGGGAGAGGTGATGTAATCTTAAACACTGATTGCCATAATCAGAAATACATATACCCTTACAGAAAAGATAATTCAAAAGGGCCTAAGTTTAAGGAATGCCTTAACAGGAATAAATGTATTTTCCGTTTATATTTGTTTTGCCTACAGGCCAGTGTTGTGTGGAGGTGGATTACTATGTTCCATAGCAGTTAGAGAATTAGACCATAAGAACAGATAGCAAGATGTCTGAGACAACTCAGATGCCCTGAAAACATATTTTTAATAAGTGCTGGTCGGGAATTTCCAACATTTTTTTCAAAACACATCTCCACATAGCCAAAGACCTGCACAATCCTGTACACTCACATTCAAAACCCTGATTTGCTTGCTTCAGATCAAGGAGTATAACTGGAGTATCTATAATAAGATGTGTACCCTAATCGTTGCTCTTCAGACTATTCTTGGGTTGGCATCAATTCCATCATTTCCACTCTGTGCCATACAAGGGATTCATTGGACCAAAGGAAGCAAAGACGAGACTAACTGGAAAATGTCTGTAAATCTGAGATATAACAGGCTTTGCTTTAAATCTCCTGGACCTACTGTCAGTTCTCTTCCCTCATTGTTCCCAAACTGACATTTCTCTCAAGAATATGAGATATTTTGAGCTGCTGAGTATTCATTATATCCATTAACAAAGCAGAGGATATTAATACGCAGCACTTTTCAAAACTAGTCTGTTTTCATTTAAGCAATAGAATAGGGATCAAGCATTTGAGATCAATATATGTAAGCATTAAAACATTCAAAACAAGAGAATAAATATGTGGAAGGGAACTCTAGAGAGATGCCTGAGTTTCATGGAAACTTATTTTGTAGGAAAACATGGTTAAACCCAAGTGGCAGATGGGAGACACACTGCAGAATGGATGGATCCCGGCTCTTCCAACATCAGTATCATCACCTTACACAGAGTTCAGGCACTGCACAACAGCTTAGTATTTTGGATTACAATAGCAGAGCAAGGACCTGCTACCATTTCTGCATTACAATAAGTGCCTGTCATCACTAAAATCTACTGACCTATCTTACATTTTCTTAGGAAATATTTTAAAGAGAAACAAAATTTAACAGAGCAGAACCCTTTTCTAAATACAACTGGCTTTCTCTTCACTGCGGTACACAATCTCTGGGGTACAGACAAATTTCTCATGGAGAATTCCAGCATTTGCAAAGCTCACTTCATTTTGGTAAAATACACTACACAGCTTTTCATTGTGGAAGGCATGAAAAATAACACAGAAGCTATCCAAATATATACGTTTTTGTATATTGTATTGAAACACTTGAGTTTAAAATCTTCTTATATAGAACTCAGCTTAACATCAGAAACACTAGCAAACTCTTGAAATGCAATGATGCATCGTCTAAAAAGTCTTAATCCATATATACAAGTAGTATAAAATTAACATTTATTTAAACAAATTAAAAATAGAGTAGATGTGGTCTCCCTTAGCTCAAGCATCCTTTTATACTCTATTTCACTTTTTAACAGCTGGCAGCCTAAAATGCTCTTTAGAGTTAAATAATGCATTTGCAGAATTAATATATAATATCAGCAGGAGGCATATATTAAGGACAAGGTGAAGAGAGGAAATGTTTTCAACTTAGAATGAGGTAACCGAAAAGCAGGAGCTGAAGAAGTATTCCAGATAATGCGAGTTCCTAGAGAAATTTTCTTTATACACGGGATGATTATATTGTTCTGAGACATAAAGTTCATACTTCAGTCCTGGCAATCTGAGGATTGCACAAAGTGAAGGTGCCCAATTCCCACTTAAATGAGACAAAGGCACTCAATTCCTGAAAGAACTAAGCCCTCTGAGATGAGACACCACTCCTGCCAGCTTAATTTCACATTACAAGAATGGGTCTATAAGCATAGATGGGTATGAACGCCTGAATCCATGTATGTGCTTTATCTTCATTCACAGAAAATGAAATGGAAGGTGACACTTATTCAGAAAATGTAGACTTAGATCTGCTACTCGAAAGCACTGGTATGCAGCAGATCACAGGAATTGCTCCTTCAGCAGCAAGGCAGAGCCCCAGCCTCGCACTTAACAGAAATGATGGTGTAAGAACTAAGTGTTATTTATACTATCGCGCCATCACCTCAAAAAGGTGACAAGAGGTGTAGAACTGCAAATAGACTAAAATTGCAAAAGAGAGGAGCAGAGGGCAAACCCGTTAGTTGTCCCAGGGGTCACACCATTCCCAGCTCCTCTCACCACCGCCCTGACCCAGGTATGTGTGAAGCCGAAGGAAGCCTCCTAGGCTATCTGATTATCATTCTCCCTCCCTGCTATCTAAACACAGTCCAAGTATTTAAAGGCTTTTGCCCACAGTATGTTGATATAGTACTGTCCAGGCCATATTTCTAAGTATAATTTTGTACCCCTGAAATCCTTTCATTTCATTTCCCAGTATATTTTAAAACACAGAAGGTACCAGACAGTGAAAGCTCAGAAAGATCTACTTCGTTACCATCTTTGTCATGCCACAAATGGACCAAAAATAGCACACATGCTTTACACTTTTAACAGGACAGTTTCCATTCACTAATGGTAATTCAACACACAAATACCAGACCTCTTAGCCTAACGAGAAAGAGTGTATTAGCATTTTTTTCCAAATGGGTTTCCTCCCCCAAGCAATTCCTCTTTTAATCTTGGAAGATACTTAAATAAGAGAAACACACCAAAATAGAATCTTATTCATCTTTCCTCAATGAGCAACTTGTTGTAAAGCATTGGAAAACAATTCAAAATAAGCAATTATTCTTTGCTACTTGGCCACTTGAGCCCCAGCAATTTACTCAGGATACAAATACGTATTTTAGCAGTACTATTGATATGGGTTTATAAAAGGACATGGAAAAAATCATGAGTTACTATCCCAGACTTGCAAAATATCATTTCCAAAAGCACAATAACATTCTTGTCTCAAATTCAAGTTTTTCAGAAGTGTGCAGCAAAGAACTCTACACTATGACTGAAGAAAAGTCAGTGACTGGGTAATAGCAACACACCAGATAATGAATGAAACACAGAATGCAATATTTCGTCCAGAGAGAAAAAGGAAAGCTTGCAGAAAAAGAATACAACCAAAAGAGTAAGAAGCACAAAGGTACACCTGTTTGTTAAATCAAAATTTGAGAAAAATGTTTAAAATGTTCTAAATTACATGGGGGTTTTTTTAAGCCAAGACTTCAAAAGCTTTTGCAAGATCTTCAAAGAATGTTTTTGTTTTCCTTTCCTCCCTCTGTTACTGTTTCTCATCCATCAAGAAAAAAAAGAAATAAACTATCGCCAAAAAAAAAATCCCAAACTCCTTTTTTGTTGTCAGTTTTGTCAGAAAAGCTGATAAATTAGATAAGATTTTGGCAAACATACATATTATTTTTCCTAATAGAAAACCATCTTATCTTTACAGCCATTATTTACTTTAGTTTTGATGAGAACACAGGTTACCACTGGCAAGCTTACTTTAGAAGTTCACAACACAGTTCATACAACTCCAAAAACCAATTAGGTAGAATTTCAACGGAAATTACTGAGACTTTCAAACATTTGCCTTACAGATGGAAGAAGATTTCTACCATGACCTGACCAGAGTCGGCCAGGACTCTGAGGTAGATCTGCAACACTGAGATCTTCAAGAAACAGAATGCTCTCCATTTAAAAAATAAAGAAATCAACAGTAGGGTTTATTTTACTCTAAATTAGAATAATTAACTTTTTTTAACCGTGTGTCATAAACACAAAAGGAATGGCTATGCAAGACAGACTATGTATATACAGAAAGGGTGTGTAAAAGAAATACCCCCAGCTCACAGAGTCATTACAGGGCAGCACCACTGAAGAAGTCAGAAGCAGTAGGTGTGAGGTCCCACATTAGGTCTCTCCTAGCAGAATATGTAGGGCTGGGGCATGGGCTCAAGCATGGGCTTGGTCATATGATCATCCACAGCGTTGCCTGCTCAGATACGCAGTTTTGCTCCATATACCACGCCCAGAGGGAGAAGCTTCCTGGAAGTGGACACTGCTGCCATGAGGCTGCAAGGTCTACAAGCCTGGGAAGCGATAGGAGAGTGAGGAAAGCCTTCCCAAAGACACTGGGGACAGTTTTCTTTCTTTGGGAACATCCTCACAGACAAAAAGCTCTCTGAGCATGAAGGGATCCACGCTCTTCTAGATTTTGTGCACAGTCATGCACTCTGGGACTAGAGACTGAGGGCAAGTATTTGTCCTCAGGGTAAACTTGGACTTTTTTGGGTCAGAGAGTGAATAAAATCTTATAACATATGGCCTGGAGATGCAGTTCACCTAAACAACCTTTAGTGTTCCACTTGAAGACAGGCAATCTGGAAAAGCCAAACTGGAGTGTCACTTCTATATACAGGCCATGGGGTGGAGGCCAGAAGACCATTGTGCATCACTTCACCTGCAGCAACAAGCTGGAAGATGGAGAAAAGGACAGCGCAACCCTCTGAAAGACTCCAACATGAGAAGAAAAGGGGCAGGGGAGGGGGAGGGAAAGAAGAGGTTCTGGGAACAGCTGCAGACCATATGGGCATCCTAAAATATGGTCCTCTGCCAAACCTGGATGAGAGGTGCAGCGGGAAGCACACACCACCTTTTATGTCCTTAGGCCTGCAACATAAGGAAAGACAAGACACATGTGCACCCCGTGAGACTGTGAAAGGCAAAACCCATCTACACTGTTTGAAGTGCCCATGCACACACGGTAGTACATATGGGTAAATAGTCAAAGGAGACCCGTAAATGCAATACTACAAAAGTACAGAGAACTATAGATTTTGTAGAATGATGTCAAATCAATCCCTTCTTCACAATCTCTACAAAGCATGCTTTAACTGACACACTGATTTTTAACTAAAGCCCTTCTTTCCCATTGTTAATATGTAAACTAAAGAATATATTCTCCAACTCTCTGTCCAGATTCATCCTAAAACTCTTACAGTTCTCCCCTTGACACTAAACCATGAGCAATAATCCTGAAAAATTACGTGTACTACACACATCACTTTACATTTATTTTTTGTAAATTAAGCAGATATCACAAATTTTCACTGCTTTCAATCAACAACCCCAAAACCCTGTTAAAAATTCAATGCAGTGACAAAATATGTATTACAAATACTATTCTTCGAAGTATTTCCCATGTTGGTGTCAGGGTGATGATTATTATTATCTCTTATGTCAGTTACCAAACTATGGCTAACATACTGGTAGACCTTTTATTTCTTTAAACCCTGTAACACACTAATGTCCTAATAACAGACATTCATTAGGAACTTTTTTCTTCCAAAGACACAACAGTAACCATCTTCTATATTACAGATACTTGGAAATTTAAACAAAGAGAGAAAAGAGAATTCTTACAATGAAACAGTTCAAATTAGCTAACCATTTCACCCAAAATATCTCACAAAGTATTAAAATAATGTGTCCGAAAACCAGCACAAAACTGTAATTTTTCAGACAACCAGAGTACAAATTACTTCCAAATGTACTTGAAAAAAAAAAAGTGCTATCTTTCCACCCACATGAATATTTATTACTGTCTACATGATGGTATAAAAGCATTTGACACAAGTGAAAGGGAATAAAATTACATGATTGATACTGGATCCCTAAATACTCTGTGCTGCCTCTTTTCCCCTTAAGATCACTAGAGTTCACTTTTCAGGAAATAAAGGCAAACAGATTACTGAAAACAGACGTTCTCCCTTTCCTTCAGTTAAACGTCTCATTAGCAAAACTAGACCGAGATGAAAAACGCAGCAGACCCAAATCCCCCCATACGTTCTTAATTTCACAGCAATTTCACTGCTCCATCTCTAAATTCACTGCTTGTGTCACTGCTGAGCAGAGCAGAGCAGCTGCAGTCCTCCAGCTCAGGCCCAGCAACACTTTGAGGTTAACACGCAGGAAGAACTGAAATCAGTTCTGCAGTTCCTGCCTGCTGGCACAGCAAGCGCAGGCTTCTGTGGCTTACACTGTCCTCCTGACCGCAGAGGTTACAAATCTGCAAGCTGCCAGGATAATTAATCTGCCCAGCAGCTCAGTCCCTGCAAACTCTTTTTTCTCAGAGAAATCAGGGCCAGATAAATTGGTCTGGCGGTGACAACGTTCCCAGCCACCACTTTCCTTTGATCCTTCTCCATGGACATGTGCCAGCTACAGAGACAAAGCACAGCTACTGGTAACAGGCTGCAAAAGCCGTTTGGACATAACCACCCCTGCTAAACATCTTTCCTGGGGCAGCCATTTAGTGTTTCAGGTCTTATATGTTCACATGCATATGCAAGCTGTGGTGGCTTGGCTGCCTGTGCACGGGATAGCCATGGAGCTCACGGACCATAGATCTGGCGCTGCTTGGAAAAACAAGATTAGTTGCAGTTGCACAGCTCAGCTGAACCATTCATGCATACTGCCGCCAGAGGAGAAGGGTTTTCCTGACATGCAAAGTGCTAAGGTACTTGCACAGCCAGATTGGGCTGTGCTATGGCAAAACATACGGCCCGCAAAGTGATGTACCTCTCACAGCATAGTGTTTATTCATTTTTTTTGATTGGGAAGGCACTTTGTAAATGAAAAAATCTCAGTTCAAAGACAGGAGATTTGCTCTAAAAAGGGAATTTTGCAGAAGATGTCTGGGAACTGAACAGACAAATGTGCTCTGTTCCTCCCAGAGACCCTCCTGGAAGCCGTCAGAGTAGGATTTTCTGGGGTTTTTAAGCTCATTCGTGTTTTTTTCCCAGTACTATAAGTCTCTATTGTTAACTTATGCATTATTTAAAAGATACTGAGTTTAAAAATAGCTCTAACCCGCCAAGGGAAAATGGGAAAAGCAGAAAGCTGAAAGCCATAGCGCTTCTCTCACAGAATGTTTCAGCATGCAAGACATCACAGCCTTCTCCCGTTTTCATTTCAATTTAGTAGCTGTCTTTGACATATGCCCACCCATTTTCACCATCAAAGTATCTGAGGATAACTCATTCCTGAGAGTGCATATTACAAGCCTCTGTGCACCACTCAGACAGCAAATTACTGCCACTATAGGTCCTGGGATATATATTGTTAAAGCCTTTGGGTTTGGAACTTCTGTGTTCAACCCTCCTGATCTGACCTATTAGGTGAGCACCTTACGCTCTTTAATATGTTAAAGCCCACAAAACCCTTTCGAGTTACAGATTGTGTACTATCCTGCTTGACAGACGTGAGCTGAGTTACAGTGGGATGAAGTGATTTACCCAAGACTATAAGGTGAGGCACATGGCAGACCAGGGGTCTGCCCAACCCCAGGGGCATTTCTACCTACTGGATCACCTTCGACTGGATCACTGGATCTTCCTTCGACTGCAAAGAACCACTAGACACGCAGGGTGGGTGGGCTACCAAGGCAGCTCAAACACAGAGGAAGCTCTTGCACACACTAAATGTACAGCATACTAACACAACTACTCGGGGCAAGCACCAAGCCTTCCCCAGGCACTTGAGACAAAAAAGGCATATAGGACCAGAATATAAATACCCTGGGGCATCAGGAAGGAATTAGAAGTATCTGAGGCCAATCTAAAACCAACAATGGTCCTGACTCTTTATTTCATCTGTAAATTGAAGTCCAGATGACGACAGGCGTGGAAATACTTAACAGTCTTCTGTTTATAAAAGTAGCGGCACTGAGCTCCACATAAAGGAAAGAGCAATCCTCATGTAAAAACTATGTACACATCAGAACTAGAAGACTATTTCACAGCGCAAAAGAACCTAAGTCAAGCATACATATGTTAATTTTAGTCCAAAACATTTTCCTGGAGTTTAGCTACATACTGATTTTAGACACTATATTAAATAGTGTCTGTGAATGTTTACTCCCAAGGAAGAAAGGAAGAAAAAAAAAAGGGGATGGGGGGAGGAGGGGTTACCCTGTTTAAAATATAGCAGGTTGTCCACATACCTCAAAATTCAACATGGGATAGGTAGTCCTTCTCTCAGCTACAGAGTAATAGGTAGAACCTGTATGGGCAATACCCTATATGGTAAAGGCATAACAAAACAAAGTAATCACTGCATAATTAAAACTGTGGATCAATAACAAGAGTGTTCAAACAGTTTGAAAACATATAAAAATAACCCTAAATGGACCCAAGACTGCTGAGGAAGAAATGCCTACCAACATCAAGCTCCTGACAAAGACCCCGGGACAATTCAAGAGAGGGTGGTGAGGATTAAACTGCTGGGGCTGCTGCTAAGATAATGACTTGATGTTTATGCACTGAGGAGAGTCCTAGAGAGTCCTTTCCTTACACCAGTTTGCAAGCATGGAGACTGTCCCCCTGAAGACAAAGGTGATTTGCTATATAAGTCACCCCCTTGTTACAGAGGCATCCCTTTGGTATAGAAGCACCCCCCAAGTTGTGGGAGGCAGCAGAAGTCAGTGCAAGAACACACAGTGAAAATGCCATGAGGCTTCTAAACTCAGCAGTGGCTAAGGACACCAGAGAACAGAAAAAACAATGTCTGTGTATAAATACACCTATATGGTCACCTTGAAATCTCCACTTCTTTAATACAGAAATATGATCTGCAGTATTTTAGCAGAATGATACAGGACTAATATCTGTATAAAGTGCAATAACCCTGTAGTGCAGCAGATACCACACGGTAACTACCAATTGATTTTGGGTTGCTGTAGGAAGGTACTGCTGATAACGATCTCTGCAGTGGAGACACCCAAAAAAACAGCATTAAAAGCTGCACAGTTCTAAGAGCTAAGAAATAATATTATTCTTGTTTAGAGAAGATAGAGTCAACAGTCCTATAAAACACACTAAGACAACACTGTAAAAACATGTACAAAAATACTCCAAAACAATAAATAAAAACAAATTCATGGATAGCATTTAGTAATCAGTGGAAGAGAGAAGACTTTAAACGGGAAGTAAAAGCAAAGGAGAAAGTCACTGAGAGAGAAGAGACATGGCTGGAGGAGTAGCTCTGTGCTTTAATGCAAGGAAAAGGAATAGCACATTAAAAATAAAAGGAAAAGAGGCAAAATTACAAATTAGGAGAACCACATTAAAAGGTGGTAAGCCACCTGAACTCAACTCCTAAGCTGCTACTTTGCTGGTAAAACTCAGCAAAGGTTTAGGGCAAGACAAAAACCCCTTCAGTTACTCAGATCTCTGTGTTTCCAGCATTCAACAGGGGATCACACAGAACACTCCAACAGTTCATTCTTTCCAAGTGCAAATGCAATTTGAAATTAATGTGCCATAAAGAAGTTGAGGGACACAAATGTCCTGGGCCTGACGTCCCGGGCAAAAACAACCATATGTGAGAAGATACAATGCAGCACACGAGCCAAGACGACAGTCAGGCAAAGTCCCAAAGGAAGGAGGAGGAGTATTGTTGAAAAAAATCCCTTGTGAGACTGCTAGAGCAATGCCATGCTGCTCTTGATGTCAAGCCAAGAAATTGTGGTACTCACACTGGAAGAGTTCAAAGGGGCACCTGAATAAAGGGCACACCTTCCTGCATGAAGTATTCTCCCTAAAGTTGACAAGTATCTAATCCCAGAGACCCATCACACTCAGTATCATGGAGCTGAAGAAAAATTTTTCACAAAGACAGTGCACCTGAAAAACAATGAATCAGAAAAGTTCTCCAGCTATAGAACTCAAAGCGTTGCATGTGACTGTTGACAAGCAGAAAACAGTGTCTGGGTTAACAGCAAAGAGCCTGGCTGTGAGTGATACCCAGAGAGCAACAAGGATATACACTCTCACCAAAAAAAAAAAAAGAATTGAATAATGAAAAAGTCAATCAATGAAAGCAATATAGGGATAGAAAAGATGCAGTGGAAGAAGCAATAATAATAGCAACAGGTAAATGCTTGCACCAAGTTACAACAAAGATAGAAAAGGCAAGAAACTATTTTCTAAGCCTTCTGAGATCTAGCAATACCAGCATGAGAAGGAAGGTGACAATATCAACACAGCAGCACCAGCTGCCTCCTCTGTAGCACAGGTGCACTGATGCTGAAAGAGATCAAAAGCTGTGTCATATTTTGGCAACGAATCTTCCTTAAAGGACACAGGAAGAGTCAGCGGAAAATTATAAGATCCTGTTCATTCAGAACTGGGCACTGGCTCAAAAATGAAGACGACATTTTTCAAAAGTAGTTAAAACTCCCCTGGTTTCTTACTGGATGTTCAGCTTGACACTTTGGGGGTGCTGGCATTCTATTAATACTGGTTTTTTCATATCTAAATTTTGTGTTTAAGATCTTTTTTGTCTTTAAAAAACTTCTAAAATTCTAAAAACTTTTAAAAACGTGTAAAAAAAACCTTTTGCATTTAAAAAAAACCCCAATAACCCTGAAGACATTAAATTTATACTAAGGGAGAAAACCACCTTTATGCAAAGGGGACTGGACAGGACCACTCAATCTTGCACTGAAGAGAGAGAGCTTCTATGGATCTTTACCAGAAAAACAAACTCTATTTGAAAACACTTGTTAACAGACCAATTGTCTTGAGACAATGCTTAATATCTCACTGATGATTATACCAAGGGTCAATGAAAGCAAAAACTGTGGCATTCATGCACACCACTAAAACCAAACCTGGTATTATATTAAAATAATCTCATTACCCACTCATTATACAAATTAGGCATATGACCATTTATTTTCAAATTACTGAACAGGATCACAGTTTGAATAATAACAATTATTTCAACACATATCTGAAGTAACTGTAAGGAAAAGCAAAGCAGGAAAAAACCAGCAATTCATAAACAGGAGTTTATCTGTTCACATCCTCTAATTTAATGCAACTTTTCTTAGTCACTATACCAGCAAATCTTTCTTGTTCTTCAGACTGAGCTGACACCAGCCTTATCCCTGAACAGCTGCCACAGATTACTGAAGCATTTCTCTATCTCAATTTAGTATCTACCCAGTATCAACTCTCACACAATAATAGATGCCTAAGGAAACAAGGCAGCTAGCAGACCTGTTTTAAAAATCCCTACTTGGGCTGATTTGCAAATCAGGTTTCTCATATCCCAAGACAATGCTCTAAACACCGGGCTTTTGGATTTGCTACACATACTAAACAACCATCATGCCCAAAAGACAAATTCTGCAGCCAGCTACTCTGGGCCCCCAGCTGGGGTGGGAAATTTGGTCCAAGTCCCACATCAGGTACTGGGAATTCTCCTTCTCATTAAATGGGGAAACTTGTAGAAACACAGAAATGTTTCTTACTGCAGCTTCAGTTTACTGACAGACAGCAGCATCCCCAGTTTACCAGCAAGCAGGCAATCCTGCTTTACCCATTTAGAAACAGCATAAACTTATTATCAGTATCTGCTGGGAAATACCTAATGCAGCTTCAGCCTTTTAGCTTCTCCAGGTGGTTTGTCTGTATATTGATTATTCCCCTCTCTGGCCTACTCTTTGACTGACAATTTAAATTCCTTTGTCTCATGGCTCCTTTGTAGTGAATTGGAAGATTTTGGTTGCCATATGGTCTAAGAGGAGGAAAGGAAAGGATTCTTGATTTCTGATATGCTCATCCACCGGCTCCGCTGCTGACAGCTGAGAGACGCCTCCCCCATCTTGGTATTCTGCCTCCTCCCTTAAGTAACAACCGTAATCCACAGTAGAGGTTGTTAGTTACATTCAGAAACCCCAGGGAAAATGCGACTACATAGTTACAATACATTAACAATGCATAAAGCAGCTTAAAAAACAATGCAAAGCAGCTTAAAAATTATACGAAACACTTATACTATCCCAGTAAGCATATCCATAGCAGTTTCTACAGATGGCTGGTGTTTAAGATCATTCTGCTCTGGTTTGGGTGTTGATTGTCCACGCACACTTACAAAATCTTAAATGCTTTGGTTGGGTGGCAGCTGAGAAAGCAGGGTCTGAGATCTCAGAGGTGCTCAAACATTGGCATCTTAGTCCCATATAGTATTTAGATCCTTCTGTTTGGCTTTCCAAGGACAACTGAAAGAGACTTGTTAACAATGCTGGTAACTGCTGTACTTTGAAAACAGAGAGATACATATTCCTGGAATATAGGATGCAGCAAAAGTGATCTTAGATCTGAGGCCAAGTTCTTTTTTTAGGATGTTTGCCTGCAGCTCCTGCTGAAGTCAACCAGAACTACTAATGTTCATCCAAGGGCAAAATTTGACATATAACATTTATTTTATGCTATACACAAGTCTAAATATGGAAAATATGAAATGTGTAACTGCAAACTAGCTATTAGGTTTGGATAAAGCAGAACTGAAAGGCAGCAGTTGTCTAAGTACAGGAGCATCATTTAGTTTGCCATAGCCCATGTGCAATTCCATTAACAACATCTCCTTTTTCTGCTGGGGTGACACAGCTGACACAACAGAATAGCATTATTACATTTTTAAGCTGTCTGAATTCACAAGCAGATTTCTGCCTAGAAAAATTTAAGGACTAGTGGGCCAACAGTATGGAGAGCAACTCATTACTTGCTCATTCCCCAGCCATTCCCCCGAGTCCCACACTGTCAATTAGGTAGCACCATGGTGGTCTTCCTTCTCCCAGTGCAAGTAGGAAGGAACTCGTGTTATCAGCAACATGGGGTGAAGGGATTAAGTCCACAATGATTTACAGTGACCTGCAAACGATTCTGAAAACAGTTTAAAGCTGCACCAAAAATAGTGAAAATGTCTGCATTTTTGACTCGTTGAAGGTCGGCTTGAATACTTTCCTTATTCCTGCTGACACAGTAAAGTGTCAGCATGTTGTCTGCATGTTGCTACTTTAATTTCTCCATGATAGAAAAAATAAAAAAAAAAAATATAATCTCAGTCATATTTTTCTAAACCAATGTAGTTAAAGCCAAATCCTTTCTTACGACAGGCTTTGCAAGGACCAAGCAGTAATTGCTTTGTTTTTCTCATGCTCATTTCATGAGAAATATGAGTTGTTCTCAGGAATTATCTGCATGATTATCAAGGTGCAAGAACTGAAACCAAAATACAAGCAGAGTATTTGCTTCCAAAAAAAACAACCACTCCTTTAGAATTTATCTGAAAAAGAAATAAAAGTAGTAAAGATCTCACCCCTCTGAAGTGTGAAAGCGCCTCTTGTTCAATCTGCTCATTTGGGGTGGAGGGCAGGACAGAAATGGAAAGCAGGAAATTCAAAAGAATCCTGCTAGGAAGTAGGTAGGTGTTCCAGTACATCTCCCATATGAGAAGCCAAGTCCAGAATTTGCATTACCTACATTGCTCTATTGTCTGCACACTCAGACAATGTCTAGACAATTTTGTTGTAAATAACAGCCTTTCCGTGCTGCTATTATCAACAGGAGCCCTGCAAAAATTACTCAGTCTTAAATGCAGGTTTACCTATAAAGAGAGAAGGAGGGCAGAAATACTCCTCTCTGTGTGTGTATATATGTGTGTGTATGTATGTGTGTGTGTATGTGTATACATATTTATCAAAAAAACACAGAGGAGGTTACTAAAGTTACCAATACAATTCATTGTGGTGTTTGTGAAGAACTGTCAGATAATACACATTTTTCTGGACTCTCTGACAGCCTCTCCTTATTTCCAACTGAATTACACAATTAGCTAATAGCGGAACTGTACTGGTCTAATCCATTGGCATTACAACATGAACCAACATGAAGGCTATCACAATGATATGGACTATCACAAGGATATAGACTACCTAAATTTTGCTCTACTTTTTTTTTTCTTTGATTGAAAATAATTTTCTGTACAAAGTCCAAAAAGTCAACAGAAGCAGGGAGTGCTGCTATCCCTTAACCTGCACTGCAGTTAAGGAGACATTCAGTGAAGTTTTGTGCCTTGTTTGTACTTACACGAAAACCCCATTTTACTGAATGTTTATATGAGATTTTAAGGAAGGAGGAAGAGGAAATAAAACTTTTTGAACAGTTGATGATAAACTCTTGTTACTATATTTTACTGATGCATCCATCCAGGAATAAGAGTCTGAGTAAGTTTACAAAGTAAAAAAAGTTACACTTAAAAAGTTAAGAGGTCACTTAGGAAGAAATGCAACGATGCCTCAGTGAAATCTGGTTTTAAAGCACACGACTTATCACACAGCATTCAGCCCTGCACAGGCATAGGGATATTATGTACTGGGTTATCAGAAACTTTATTATTAAAGATAAGATTCTTCTATGCTATATGCCAGTATGTGCCTGCAAGGGAACTCAGATTTCTTGAAACAAGTTCTGAAAATGGAAATTAAATTTTAAAGTGTAAACCCCAGAAAGATTAAGCAATTCTAAAGACTAAATAAAATTAAAGGCACATGCACTTTCTTCCCCACTGTTCCCACCATTGTTACAGGCAATATCTCAATTTTCAACATGCATGATACCAAAGTCACTGGGTTCCAGTACAAAGAAGGTCTTCAGGACACTCATTTTGTGCTCCTGTGCACTTGACAACTCTCTGAGGTCTAATTCACCCCTTTCTAGCCCAACTTCACATCTGCCTCTGCAGGGACAACAGGCTGAGCAGTGGGGACAATGCTACCTGCTTCCACAGGAGAAAGGCATGGCTATGGGTCATGCTCTTTTTCTTCTGAGTATTCCCTTCTCACCCCAGCAGAGACCAACAGCAAAGTATTTCTAGATCACTGGGCAAGAGAAAAAAATTGTTGAAATGGTTCAACACTCCTCATGTAGGGAAGAAGAGGAATATATCTCAGCACCGATTTGTATTCAGTTTGCAGGAAGATACTTAGCCCCTCAGAAAGATCAGATCAGTGGGAAGATCATAGTAAGTGCCTGAGCACTGAGATAATGCAGCCCCAAACCCAAAAGGTATACTATTAGTAAAGCAAGTTTATTACCTCATCATATTTTTGTTGACCTCAATATTGCAAAAGATTAAAATGATACCACCTATCTCTACCTCAGCATCATCTGGTCTTTTTCAGGCATCTACCACAAACCCTCTTCTGTACTCTGTCCTTGAAATCTGATACCAGTAACATTATCTGTCAAGCTTTTTGGGGTAAACCACACAGGGCCTCAACCTGAAATGTTCAATCATGTGTTAGAAGCATAATCATAAAGAAAGGCTCGTCTTTTCTTCTTCAGATAAACCCATAGGTCACATTCCAGTTTTTATATCGGTGAAGCAAGCAGCTGTGAACATGTGGGATAAATGAAGGAGGAATTATTAGTCACAAGCAGCAACTGACCATGTGAAATCCAACACTCAGTGTCTGAAGGTCTACATTCAAACATGGTTAAGACCTTACCAGGCTAACTTAAATCAGACTTTGATGGGAAGGGCAGAAATAGCATCAGCCAGCAAACCTGTATGCTTGGGCCTGAAGTGCTTCATTTCTGCTGTCCAGATGGAGCAGGACTGAAATGAAGGTGAACTCAAATGACCCTCACAGCTCAAAACCCATAAAACTACATTCAAGAACCTGCTCACCAAGGGAATGGCAGAAATTCATTAGTATCAGCTCCTAGTCTTTCAGATTCCCAGCTGCAAAATTATCCTAGTCATACCACCAAACACAGAAAACAAACACATTCAATAAGAAGTGATGAATTGCATCTTTTGAATTCCCACAGTCTGTCTAAGGAGACAGGCAAAGGGAAGAACAAAGCATGAGTACAGCATAACTGCCTAATTCAAGTGGCAACACATCATACATTTGCAGGCCATCGGAACATTATTATATCTGTTTCTATTGTAAAATTTCTAGCACACTAGAAATCCATTAGCAGTGATGTTCTGGCAAACCACCAAAGAGAAATACATCCTCTTACACTAAAAAAGAAATGACGATCAAAGAATGATTATGGATAAGTACAGGCTGAAGATCAGCAAGCTCACCCAGAAAATACATTGTAATGTAAGATTTAACAATTCTCGCAAAAAGAGAAAGACAAAAGAAACCCTCTAACTTTGTACCAAAGCAAAGGCTGTGCATATATAAATGAAAAGCTCCAGCCACCATTTTTCATTAACACTGGAAATGTATTTATATTAATCTCTTTAGCTAGACTTGGCAGTGGCTTTATAGTATCATAATCAGCTTGATCTTGCAATTTCTCTGTAGCTTCATGTTTTGTGATTTCCACTTACTGATGAGCAACTTACCGGAGTGGAGTACAACAAACCAAATTTACTCCTTGGCTAATTTCTAGGAAGTTTCCTCTGTAATCAAACTGGCCACTCTACATAGGCAGAAATATATTGATAGTCTGACGCCTTTGGATGGATTCCTGTCAGTGGGAGAATTCCTTTGCTTCTTACAATTAAGTAAAAACAGAGGTGATGCTAAAACACATGGCAACATAACAAGAAGTTCTATGCCCCTTCAGTGATACTTAGAAATAGCTGCCTCTTTAGGAAATAAAGATATATCTGAATTTTCTTACTTCTTTGCTCCAAAAACTGTAACTCCATTACAGAAACATTACATCAAGCTCATTTTTTCTCCTTTTCTCTCAGCATAACTTCATTGACTACTATCAAAATTTGACAGACCAAATGGAAAGACTATGATTCATTATAAGAGCAATAATAAGCGAAAAGACACTTATAATTTTACTGTCGCCACCAAGGCTGTCTCTGTGAAAGTAGGGTTGAATGGATGCCACGAGTACCACATTTACAGTGAGAAACAGCACAATTGTGCTCTAACGGAACTGCTTTGTAGAAGGAAAATCTTTAAGATGTGCTTTTCTGGCTGGCTGGCTTAGGCAAAACAGTGGATTCCAAAAATTCACAATCTTCAAAAAGACAGGGTGATTTTTTCTTTTAAAATTATGTATTAAGCAATCTCTACGATGATTTAGAGTCTCAGAACTGTCACTACGGTATATTTGATAACACACAATCAGGGGCTTAAAACCTCTCATGCCCTTTGGACATGATTGCTTTCGTTTTGTTCTTCTGAAGCAAATCTCATATCCTTGATATTTAGGCCAATCTTCAGCATGTCGTCAGGAGGGGTTTTACTTTAGGGGATGAGAACATCCTATACATTTGTAACTCTTCCTGTACATTTAAACCCTCCCCAATAGATTCTTCGGCAAGAACAAGGAGGTCTGATATGAGGTAAACAACACTGGATAAAAATAATTTTGGCTATTAAAAAGCTGGATTTTAAGCTGTTTTATTTCTTTGGGGAAAGGAGGGAAGAAAGATCAAGAGCAAAAACATTTTTTTTTTTTCAATTGACCTTTTACATCTCAAAAAAGGGCAGAAGCCCAATTTAGAAGAAATATCTCTTTGTAGGTCATCTTTAATAAAAGTACAAGATGATTCTTCTCCTTCATCTCACTGTGTATCACACCAAATGACAGCATTTCATTTCCTTTGGGATGGTAGAAATAAAGTAAATGGAACAGAATGAGGACACATGATAAATACCCTCTAACATTGTTTTGTCATTTATTTTTTTAAAGAAATAGAACTATTATCATATAACCAGTCCTTCAGTCAACTGTTAAAAGGATCTCTTCTGGCCTACATGAATTTATTTGTATTTTATGGTAATGCAAGCAGATTCCATACTTCCTGGTTAAAACATTTGAAAAGAAATAGAAAAGGGATTTAAAAAAAAAAAAAGAGTTCTTTTCAATAATGTACCATAAAACATGGCTCAGTGCTTCTGTTAGGATTATCTGATGGTACATTTCATTAAACAACTTCTTAATATATTCATGCAATGTAAATTGTTCCATATTTCCATAAACACAGATTTTAATGCCCTATTTGATGAACAGTATAAATAAGGTATCTTTCACTGCTTGATTCATCTACTACTATTTCATAATGGAACTTGGACAATAAAGAACTAAAACTAAAAGGAAGCAATTAGGTATTTGAAGGATTTTAGAGACATACTGAGTTCTGTTCAAAACAGAAGTTTATTTAAAAGGAAAATTTGATTATCACGTAATTGAGAAAACCAAGGAATTAGATGGGGCATTACAAAAACATCACGGTAACAGAGAATCACAGACTGGAAAGTCCAAAGGCCTGGAAAGAATCAAAAGAGTCCAGCTGTTTGAATTGAGAGAGGATCAGGTTCTAGCCAAGCCAATCCTGATCTACAGTATTTCAACAGAATAAAAGTACCTTTGGATTATATGCAAGAAGTGAAAGGTTTACCAGTAGGATACTTGTCTGTCAAAAATAACTTTTAACATGCCTGTCTACAATTCAGAAGCACCATCCGTGGGCGATACCCTCTGACAAAAGACAACAAGCCTGACTCAGCGCAGGGTGCCACGGGGTACCAGTGGGACGGGACACAAACCCCAAGGGGTGAGTGGCAAATCTGGCTTCCTTGCCACAGCACCCCTGACAAAAGGGAAAGAAGGCCACAGGCAGGATCAGTAGTTTACTACCAGATCTGCATTTGTTAATCGGTGCTCCAGGATTTGGAAACCTGATTTTTGCACGTATTTTGGATGAGGAAAGAAGTCTCCCCATAGGGAAGGGTCATTACACTGGGTGCGTTTCTCATGCTAATACAGCCGGGAAGAGAACCAGAGCAACATGTGCAAAGCTTTTCAAATGAAAACTGCAGAATTTGTTTTGTTTGTGGTTTTCTTTAAGAAAAAAAACTTTCTGCACTAACTACGATGACACAACTGTTGGTAAATGAGATTTTACCTGCTAGCTGGTCCCAACCAAATGAAAACAATTACATTAAAGACTACGCACCATACAGAAAGTCTGTCAAAAGAAGCCTGTTTCTAGCCACTGAGTGAGGGAATGTGAGCACACCCATCTTGAATCCTACTAGCAAAATGCATTAAAAAATGCTACATAAATCTCACACAACCACAGAAACAAATGGCTGTAGACTTCAGAGGTAGCACCTTATCTCTGTAATAGATACTGCAAAGAAAGCAAATTAGTCCTTTCCTTTGATACAGCAGAGTTTGTGTGCACTTGTTATTTGCCAGGTAAGATGTTCCATATGCTAACAACATATTGTTTTAATACTGTCTGTTGATTCAGTCTCTGGACCAAAACCACATTTCTTAAGTAGAACCACTATCCTAAGTAGAAGAGGGTTGAATAGCCTATTCCTCATGTAAAGACCTTGTGGAATTAAAGACCGTGAGTTTGTACGCTGATGGTTATTCAGCCCCGGAAAGCCTAATTTCTACTGTTCTCATTCTCCACATCTTCATTCCTAGCTCCATGCATCACTTGACTCCTTGTCTAGAAAAGGGGATTCCAATTCATTTCACTGCTTAGCTGAGGAAAGTATTTGAGCCCCAAGCTAGAAGGCCCGCAGCACTTCTTCTGATTCTATAAGTGCCATTTTTAATGCACACATACAGAAAGTCACAATGCCAAAGGAGTTCTCAAGGAGAAAGTAAAAAACAGGGCAGAGCGGCTGGACAATACAGGGAGAGGCATATGAAGGGAACTGTTTCAGCAGGAAGGCTGCTGACTCATGGGGGAGATGCCCTATAAATCACAGCATAGAAAATACCTGCTATTCACATTACAGGTCATGCATTTTCCTGTTTACTATCTTCTTCATATGTCTTATTCTGACTAGTATTTGTATGTAACAATTCGTAGGACAGTAGTAGTGTTGTAGCCAGTGGTCTGAGAATCTAAGTGACAGAAAATAAATAAGAAAAGATAATTGCTTTTATTAGACCAACTTGTATGGCTGTTGCTTGCTTTTATAAACACAAATCTTATTCTAGCTGTTAAATAGTTGGAAAGGTCAATGGTTTGTTCTGTATTATTTACAGAAGTGGCAGTAACTTATATACAATCCAAACATTCAAGTAAAAACTCTGGTGCCCAAACTAATGTTAGCATATGAGGATATAATTCCATTTCAACTGTAAATCCAGAAACTACACTTCGACTATCATAGCCACTTTGTAAAGGCGAAATCAAAAATACAATTAATTTTTCTTTTAAAATCATAGAATCACAGAATGTTCTGTGTTGGAAGTGACCTTAAAGATCATCTAGTTCCAGCCCCCCTGACATGGGCAGGGACACCTTCCACTAGACCAGGTTGCTCGAAGCTGTAATGGCTAGAGGTCATTTGGTTGTTAAAGTTACTGCCCCTTGGAGATACTCAGCACTTAGAAGATAAATTCATAGGCACTGAAACATGATAAGCAATTGTTTCCCTAATTTAAGCCATTTTACTTTAAAGAAGATGCTAAATATAGCACATGATTGATCCGTACATATGAGGTATCTCTGTGTGTGTGTGTGTAAGATACATAGCTCCTAAGTGATCTGGTAATCTAAGGAATATCATCAAGAAAGAAAAACACTAGAGTAATAGAATTATAGTATCTCTCCAGAATATTTAATCATTTTCTTCCTACACACACACTCACAAGTACACAGTAATATATTTTCTATAATTACTTTTGTGTCAAAAAAAATCAGACCATGGAAAGGCAATTTACTCAGTGCTGATAATGCCATGTTTTAATTACTCTACTATAAACCAACAAATATTGCTTTCAATGAATTCAATTACCTAAAAGCAGTGAAATATTCTTTATCACATCCATTGAAAGGAAAAAAGGACTGACCTTTTCAGAAACTCTTTTTAATGGGCTAGGAAGGTATCTTATGAGGGGATGCACAGATTTTGTACACACATATACATGTTTTCAGATGCTTTTTTCCTTAGAAATCACAAACAGCTGAGCTTTAAGTGGTGTTTCAGAAACATAAGGGAATTCTCTCGCAGGGGATTAGAACCATCTTAGAGTGACACACTTGGAAATAATAGATGAATGAAACAAATTCCCTTTTTTGTTCTCATTTTAACCAGAATGCCAATTAAAGCACTTGCAAGCATTTCACAGACATCACTTAAACTTTCCACATCCCCATCCAACTGAAATCAGTAGCAAACTTGCGTTGATTTCAACAGCCTTTACTAGGAGCTGGTACTAAATCAACAAAAAAATCTATTGACAATAATAGAGGAATAATCGTAACCGAAATTTGTTAACCTAAGACTAAAATATAATATTAAAAAATAAAATGTAATGGACTTATCAAAAGCAATTTACCCTTTCCAAAAGCATAATGGAACATTATACAAAACAAATTAAAGGAAGGTAATAAACTTATTGATAATCAACACAGGTTTATGGAAAATTTTTCTTGGCAAAGTAACCTGATATTTTTCTAGTACAGGATTACAAGTTCAATAATAGTAATAGTGATGATATAATAAGATCAAAGAACATAGTTCATATTTACTAAACAGTCAATTTTACGCTTGGAAGAAGGAAATTTTTAAAAAATAAAAGAAAGAAAAAGAAAAAAAAATCTTGGGAAAATCTTGGGAACTACATGAAGAGGTATATCAACTAGAAATGTGATGAAAGTTGTGCTTTACACGTGACACTGCCAAAATGCAGTACTGAGCCTACTATTCAGCAATAATACTGATAAACTGGGGAGGTTGGCGGAAAGACACAGGAATTATTAAAGGACTTAAAAGATGCCACTTTATCAAAGATCCAGGAGCTCAACCTATTTTATAACAAAAAGAAGGTTGATATGCTGTATGTACCAAGGTGGGAGGAAAACTCAGTGCTACAGGGCTTTTTCAGTCTAAAACTAACAATCAAACTTTTATCAGTGAAGGTAATTAACTATTCAAACAATTTATATTTTCACAAATTCCTCATTCCCATACTTCTTCAACACAAACCTGAAAAGAAAAAACACAAAAGGCAGTAACTCTCAGTGATGATGCTGCGCAGGTCTAACTGCATAATCCCAGGCACTCTCTCTAGCCTCAAGATATGTTTACTGATACCCTGAGTAAAACTTTGAATTCTTGTCTTACCTTTCTTTGTCTTTTAGCCCAAACAGAATTAGTTGGCAGAAATCTCTGCAGAACTGACATTTTTCATTAAAGTTAAAAAAACCCTATACGCCATTCAAAAACAGTTTGTACAAAATATGCGTTAGCAAAGCATGCTAATGCAAACAGAGGTGCAGAATAATTGCCTCCCAGAGTACAAAATCAAATTCTGAAATTCAGCAACAATATCAGGGAGAAAGTGTTTCTTTAGTCTGGTTTGCAATTATGACCATACTAATTTTTCCATCACAGACTGGGAGGGGGGAAAGAATGACTTTGCAAAATGGGATTGTGAAAGAACAAGCCTGTCGGGTCAGCTGGGGTTCTGATCACAGGGTACATGATAAACATCACTTAACAAATAATTCAAAAATAGTGTAGGACATGATTTAGTACTTCATTCAGAAGACCTGAACCCAGTCTATATTATGCTACCTGTAAATTGGTACTAAATATTACAATTAAATTTTCAGAGCATTCTCATATGGTGCAAAAAAGGGCATTATTTTAAGTAAGAATCAATTACCAAAATGTGATTGTACCCAAGTGGGACTCCTCAGGCTGCATGCACAGGGCATGAATAAGAAAAGTGAACAGAGCTTGAATTCCCTCGATCGCAGTAAATCTCAGCTGCTAGTGAGAACAGTTGGGACTGTGTGCAGCCAAGGCATTTAATAAAATAACTAATAAAGGTTTGAGTTGGACTTCAGGGAGACCCAAAACAGCTTAAAGGAAGAGCTGCTCCTCGGGTTTGATCTGACCATCACTTACGACATCCAGTTACCCAAACAGTTATCAGGAGTCATTACAAGAGTAACGAAGCTCAAAAAGCACAGAGTACTTTCAGAGCACGAATGGCAGATGAGTCCTCTCACACCCGGCAGCACAAGCCAGCAGGTCACGTTACTTCATGCGGAGCCCCTCAACAGCACGCCCATCCTGCAGCTGACCAGGAGGAGGGCAAGACTCATGGGGGCAATGCAGGAGAAAGACTTACCAGAAATTGTAACAGTCAGAACCAGTGTAACTGTATTTTTTAAACCACGTCAGGAAGCTAATCCTTTTGAATTCCACACAGCCAAATGTTTATGATTTAGAGCAAATTTAGGAATATGTTTTTCACTTACAGCTTACATGACACATTGATATTAGTGTTGGAGACCATTTGCCAAGAGAAATTACAGGCAAGGTTTCAGCAGTTTGTCTCATGAAAAAGCTGGCACTTGTCTGTCAAGCTGCCTTTTATTTTGCTTCTGTTTTCAGGTTTTTTTGATTAAGTTTACGATCTGATTCTGTAAGGTTTGCAAAACTCTAGTTAAAGGACGTTCTTAATAAACGTTCCCCACAAGGCATGAGGAATGTCTGTATCCTTCTGAGCAGAAGCTGCAAAAACCATTCAGTGGCAAGGAAAAATAATTAATTCCTGGAGTGCCAGGAACTTTTCAGTATCACTAACCAGAAACAATTTAAATTAAGACTGAAATATACAAAATACTTATCAATATTTTCTGAAGAAGCTTCTTTGGTTTTGCCTACCTTTTGATAAACTAAGAGAAAAGGGCATTTATTTTCCACATAGAGAATATAGTGAATGCAGAGTTTATAAAAATTGCCTCATGTGAAATCTTTCAGCCCTCAATGTCGTTGATCATCATGACCATCAATTTATACACAGTGTTGGTACTCCTCTGGGACACGGTCAGGAACTTAACGGGAACAGATGTGTGAGCTTCCAAAAGAGGGTAGGGTTTCTCAACACCCCTTGCCCAGCCTACCACTTCTTTATAAATTACTTTCCACATATGGACCACAGGAATTAAATTTGTTTTGCAAGAAGAGAAAGCAGGTGGTGATTACGCTCCATCCTAGTGACTGAGTGTCAGTTGGAGGGACACGGCCATCCTGAAGGTGGAATGTAAGCTTGCTAGCCTTAGTTAAGCTCATGACTCTTCAGAGCACTTCCCCATCACCACAAACCAGGGGATCTCATGCTATGGATGTGTTCGCTCTTACAAAAAAAGCCATGATCAGGGCTGGGCTCTTCTCCTTGCTGTAGCAGGAGGAGCTAGAGCACGTGCAGGTGGCCAGACGCTCCAGGGAGCTTTCTGAAGGCCACGAGTCCCCTCGGCAGAGCAGCTGGTGTGCATGCTACACTCATAAGTGACCACGATTCAGACTCAGGCTCTAGAAACGCTCTCTGCCCCTCTCCATGACAGGAGACACCAGAGCCCTTGTATGAAGGATGAAGCTGCAGCAAGGAAGGACCATGATCATCTTTCTTGCCTGTCATGGTTACCACCAAGCAAACCCTGTGCCAGGGCCTGTCCACACTCCAGACAAGCAGAGATACTGTGTTTTTTCTGATTAACAAACTTGCAGCGTGTTCTTTCCCAATCCAACCCCATGATCACAGCTTGCTTTGGCCCATTCTGCCATTAGGTCTCTGCTACTTCACAAGCAGATGGACATGCCCTGGCCCAGGTCCCCTCAGACAGATTCATATAGTCCGCAGGACAAAAAGGGCCTCAAAGAGGCTTTTGGAAACATGCCCCATTTCCTGGTGAACTCCGCTGTTTAATTGTGTAATTACAACCCAAGATGAAAGTGTAAATGGTTAAGTCGCTACATTTAAGAAGAAATATTCTGCATGAAAAAAGAAATAGCCATTTGCCGAGCCACAGATACTATCACAGTATTAAAAATTTCAAGGGGAAGGAATTAAAAACAATAAATAAGCCCACTTAATTGCTATGCAACTCCTGCACAGTTCTGGGTTGATGGTCAGAGCTGCAGGTGTGCTGAAGGAGGGGCGGCTGCGAGCAGCACCCGCCTGCGCAGCCCAGTGGTCAGGACCCAGGTTTGCTCATGCTGAAGGCGGCATTAACAAAGATGGCCACAGAAAACAGCTCCATTAGGTGCAGTTCTGAACACATAAGGATACCGAGGCAATGGATTCATAAGCACACCGATGCAACTAATGCATCTCTAACCTTTGCCTAAGGGATTGAACCTTTTAAAAATACAGCTGATTTGATCTGAAAGCTCCTTTGTAAACACTTCAGCCAGTTGAACAGGCAAAAAAAGTCAAAAAAGAAACACTGTATCTTAAAAAAAGCTTATTGTAGAGACACTATGGCAACTCAGGGGAAAAAAGGAAGGGAAAGAATGGTGGTGTATGCAGAGGAAATACCACCACCGAGAAAAAGGAAACTACGTTGTAATTATATCAGCTCTTTATTATTATTTTTTTATTATCATTCAAGGTAATATACATACAGTGTATCTCACATCTGCATTTAATATGAACATCATATTCAAAACTGGTTGAGATCCAAAATGAGCAAGAAGAAAGCATGCGGATTTCAGTGTTTAATTAAACCGCCACACTGCAATGCCAGCTAGAAAATTATTGTTCCTTCCTCTCACTTGCATCCAGGACTGGCCGAACATCCCATCCCGAGCCTCAGTTTTCCTCATGTCTGACATGTCAGCGTAAGCTCTGCTTTTTGATTTCCCTGCTCACCTCCTGTATCTTCCCAGCTTGTTTCATTGCAGAGATTAGCCTTTGGTGACAGGGCACTCTTGTGAAAGGTGGCAGAGAAGGGAACTAGGAAAGGAAAGTTGCTTCAACTAACACCCAGATTCAGTCTAGGTTGTGAGATGCTAGGTTGCATCTCCTTTGGTGAAGTGAAGAGATAAAACAAGAGGGTATCAGGCAGTGGGGGAAGAGAGACAAGTAGACCATAAACATTTCTGCCAGCCCCAAATTGTCAATGTACAAAAAGTTGTCAAGAAAAAGGTTGCAAGAAAAAAAAGGAAGTTGTGTGGAATCTATCGTGATGGCAGAGGGGACAGTGATTCCTGATTGAAAAAAAGAAATGTGTGACTCTTCGGCAAGCCAAGTAAGAAAAGAGATGGAAAATACCTAAACACAAAAGAATACAAAATACAAACGGGTACGTAACAGGAGGATGTATAACAAAGCACAGGCAAATGCAGTGGAGGAAACAGAGAAACTGTCAGATAAAAAGATGGATTTGAAGAGAATAGAGAAAAAAATGCCCACAGAGAATGCAGCAAATGAAGAAAAGCTATTTGCAGACAGACTTTAGGGAGCAGGGGTATATTTTACTTTCTGATTTTTTTTTTAAATATCTCTGTTTGCTACTGTAGATTTAATTTTGAAATTTTTCCATCCATAAATTGGAGAACCATACAGAAGAATGAACACTTTCACTGTGACTGTCCAGTACTGACACTGGAACTAGAGATGATGCTCGGATATATTCAGATGTATGAGCCATACACACCAACCTTTAAACAAGAAGACTGCAAGAAAGGAGACTGACAAAGGCAGGGATCTTTTCCGACAACCTATGTATTTGAAATTATTTTTTCCCCTCTCTGTCCCCCATACTTCCTTTAACATTCCTCAAATATATATTATGCATAAGAGCTAATTTTACCACAGAGGCCTGCTTCAGCATGCTTTTGGTATTAGCAGACATTCAGTTATAAATACCAAGCTGATATTTTTTCCAGAGGAAAACTAAAATCTTGAACCTTGCTCCTTTCAAGCATTCAACTACTTTTCAATTATAAAACCACTGTGGCTAAATTTGCAAACCACTCCTCAGAAAAATCAGTGCTTTTCTCTCAGGAACCTTAGAAAATACACACAGAATATAATATGGAGAGTAAGAACTAGAAGAGAACAAAAATAAATACAGCCTCCTGAATAGAACAGATTTGTTCAACAGGAATAACAATTAAGAATACATTTTAAATGTTGCTCCAGTATACTTGACCCTCTTTTTACTTGATGATCTACAAATGCTATTTCAGAAGCAGTTTAAATGTTGATTTAAATATCATGATGGAAGCCAAACATCTTAATTTCCTTGCAGCCTTCTCATTTTCATTTTGCACAACCTGTGATAGGACTTTTTTCACACCATAAAAAGCATAGCTCCTCAGGAAAAGTTCATATTTAAGTTGGATTCTAGCACTCTTAAGAACAGTAAGGACACATTTTGACACGCTTACTGATACAAATACCGGTCTAATATCATTAAAGACAACAAAAGAATGACATAAAAATAGGATCCAGCTCAACAAATCAAATTTTAAACATAAGTGTTTGTGTGTCTGTCGTTATGTGCACATGTACATGTGCATAAACAAAAAAAATCCACCTACAGAGAACTGTTGCAGTCCACAAAATCAAATCCTTAACTTGTCTTTTCATATACCATTAGTAAATGTGTTTACTTTTATTAAGAGATGACCAGAAATTCATACTACAAGGAAAACCCTGACCTTTCTGAAACTAACTGTGACCACACCATTAATCTGCCACCCAAAATAAAATCAGGTTTGTGCAACCTACTCTCAGTAAGGTATAAATATGTATACAAAACTGCTATTTCCAACAAACACTTCAATGTTGTGGACTTGGCGCTTTTAAGCAGGAAATTCTTCCTCTAGAATTCTTTTAAAATGCATTTGTTATAAAATCATACTTGTAAACCAGCCTCTTTCCCTCGCCTTCCTGCAGCGCAGTATCTCTGCTGTCTGTAACCAGCAAGGACTCACATGAGTTTTTTAACTCATGTCAGTGCACATAAATTGCCACTGTTTAAAATGTGTTTGAAAGTGAAAAAAATCCAAAATTTGAGCGGCTCCGACTGCAACATGAACAGTTCGTCTTTATAGCAGAAAAACTTGTAGCAACCAAGCAATTTGTCTCTTACACCAAACCACGTAACATTGTGTTCAATTATTACGAGCTGTATTACTTAACAAAGCATTTCTATTTACTATATTATTTATTCTCTTTTCACTTCAGAGCATAAAAGCAAAGCAACTCCTATTTCAAAACAGCTGTGCTAAAAAGCTACTTCAAAAACTCATTACTGAAAGACACATACCAGATTTCACTTTAAGTTTACTATTGTTCAATCTTCCCTCACAGACTTAAGTTCACAGTGTGCTACTGCCTTATAATGCTCCTCTGTTCCCAAACAACTGTAAATGCATCCAGAGAAACTTCATTCCCAACTACCCATCTCATTCTTTTTTGAGGATTAGCTGTAGTGCAATTGCTGTATCTCCAGTACTTTACATTTGGTTATTAAAATGCTAACAGCTACCAGTTTTCAGCAACTCCATCTTTTAATATCCAAGGAGGCTCTGCATGAGTATAGTAATTCACCTTTATGGTAAACTGAAAGACAGCAAATGAAATTATAACACTAAAACGTTAGTTACCCTGCAATAGCTACTAAGTAGTAACAATGGGAATATCAAAGCTTACAAGGGTACTTGAGAAAATAACGAAAGAACTTAAAATATACTACTACAGATGAACTCAATACCTAGAAACAGCATTTGTGCTACAATACAGCCTCAGAAGCCTCCACTGAAAAATTATATTTCGTTGGCCCCGGGTCTTGAACAAATGTAGAGCAAGATACAATCATTACTTACTGGTTTAGCGTCACATCTAGGATGAAAGATGATCCAAAAGCATCAACCTGGAAGCTGGCTCGAGCAATGTGGGTAGACTGCAATATTGAAAACACTGGAATTAGTATTCAGCATATCATAGCTGAATATTGTACAGGTTTGTGAACACATAAAGTAAATATATTTACTAATTAACAATATGCCATTAACCAAAAAAATTGCATTGAAACGGACAAAGCAGTCTATGATAATGAATAAGAGATCTGTTTCCTGAATCTATAAGGCTTATTGAAGAATTCCCAACAACACAACCTGTGACTGGGAGGCTCTGCCTTAGTAACCCCCCATCTTAACCCATCCACACCATAGGAAACAGCTCTTTTCTTTGAGCTTCCATCTGGGCAAACACAAGCAGAAAACTTTCCCCAGCTAATGTGTTATTCATTCCTTAACCTGACTCTGGACATAGACCAGTGGAGAACAGCTGAGACGTTACCGGTTTGGTCAGACCGGGATACACTCACAAATCTCACCGATGTTACCTGAAAGAAACCATTCATTCAGACGGACTCTCTAAGCTCATATAGTGAGGTGACAGCAATGGGCTAAAATCAGATTAGTTGCATTTTCTGCAGAGCTCTGACTCACCACCCTGTAACCCCTCTCCTCCAAATGGCTCCCAAAACTCCAACCCCCTGAGCAGCCACTAAAACCAAAGAAAAATGGGTGCTAGAGAAACATCTCTTTCTTTTCTTTTGTCTTTTCTTTTTTCTTTTATTTTCCTTCTCTTTCTTTCTCTTTCTCTCTTTGCCATATATTTTCCCTGAATTAATTGCTTTCATTCAGTCCTATACAGAACAAACATGGGAATACTTTGTAACTCACAGTCTGCCAGAAATAGAATATTTATTCTAGTAGTAGTGGAAGAAAATGCTCAGCTATCCAACGGAAATGCAACAGTTGTTTCTAGACCTGAAAACTCCCAAGAAATGGAACAGCCATGTTATTTAACTAATTAATAAGACAAGCTACTTTCAGACATTTTGGAGCAGTTTCAACTTTGTTCTTATTTTCTTTCCATTGAAATCTGCACATTAAGATTTGAAGCATGTAGACAGAGGAATCTAAGAGGAAACACTGAAGAACCACTCTAAACTACACTTCTCTAAATAAATACAATACAGGATAGTACAACTGTAACAAATGATTTATTGAAAACTCTGGGAAACACAGGGCAGGATGGGATAACGTGAATCATCAAATTCAGTCTCTAAAACTACTGGCAGGCTTTCAATAGGCATTAAATCCAGAAGAGTTGAGAATACCAGTTTCCCTGGAAAAGAACAGCAACAAAGAAACAGAAAGTTGAGGGGGTCACGACTTTTTTGTTTATTACATTTTTAGTTGCCCTACAGCAGAATTTTCTTTTTATGTCTATATATATAAGCATGAGTATTAATAAATAAAAAAGACAACAACCATGAATACATATTTACAAAGAGTTGATTCCTGTAAAAAAAACAAAAGTCAAGACAGCTTCTCTTATTAGAGGATGCTCAGGCTGAGCGCCCTCTATAAAAATGCCTAGCTGTACCATTGCAGTGAATATGCATGCAAAATTGCATGATGAGAAATTTCAGATATTTACATTACAGTTTAGAAGGATGAAGTATTAAACTGGAAAGCTTCTTAGAAGGCCTCTCAGTAGATACAATTCACGGAGCCAGATACCCTTTCAGCTATCCCCATTACATCTAACCTGCTTCGTAACAACACGGGCCACGTCTTCACTAAATGGTTCTTGTAATTTCTGGATGATTTAAGAGCATCTCTTTTGAACAAATGTATAGTCTTTGACCAACTAACTGAATATAACACATAGTTTAGCTTATCTGGGTAAATAATTTCAGTAATTACCATCAATATTAAAAGCCTACTTTCTAGCCAAAAAAAGCCTAAGAAAAAAAAGCAGTAATTCACTAATTTCCTCACATCATCCATTTTGATCCCTTTCTAAATTAAGGCATTCAGACTAGTCCCCAATGACCCGTGACACAGCTGGCTGGTACCTGTTAGGTAACGACGGACACCCACGGCACATACAGCCACCCGCACGTAGGATGACCATTTAGCTGTTCCCGGCCGGCAGCAGCTAGCACAACCACAGATACAGCAAAAACAACCATCAACAAATTATCACGTTAGCGTTAGCATTGGCATTTCTTTTCCGACTCTCAGGCAGCAGACTTTGCAAGTTTGCTTTGAATGATTTTTAAATTCCATCTCCTGTTGCTACAAGTGAATTTTTAGGCTGCTGCTCCTAAACACACTATGTCAGGCCAAGAACTGAGTAAGGTACTAGGGGCCAACGCTAGTTTTGTCATGCCCTTGTTCCACTGCAGCACGTTTGCTAACCTTAACTAACCTTCATTTACCTACCTGCACCGCAACAACCACTTTCTGATCAAAGGAGTAATGGCAGCCCAGCTGTTCACTTTTCATCATTACATTATTAAATGCAAAGAATGTTCTAAAGCACTTTATTATTTGTGTTTGTTAACAACATAGCTACGTATGCCATCATTTAGATCTGTATACACAGTATAACCAAGTCTTCTATATGACCATATGCTGGTACCAAAAGAGAATTCATTGGTAAGGAAGAATATAAAAAGCCTAACTTGAATTTCTAAATGTACGTATACTAAATGTAGCATTTGTTATTAAAACGTATTCACCTCATTCACTACAAGAGCAAAAATGACTAGGGTCTTTTTTGTTTGGTTTGGTTTTTAACTGCTAGGTATATTGCATCATATTGATTTGGTCTGGCAAATTTCCTCCCTTGAACATGTCTCTAAGATAAACAATTACAAGGCTAATGTATTTCTGAGGTGACCCTGGACCACAGTTATTCCCTGACAGAAGCTGTTAATGTGGATTTAGGGGAGAAAATGCCTATTAATAAATGAAGATGAAAAACATTACACAGATGTAACCACCCCCAAGACAAGCCATGCAGACCCAGGAAGCTCACCATTAAGTTTAAGCTCAAGTGCAATCAAGCATATCTCAAGTGTCTCTCAAATCTACTGAGATACCAAGATGCACGTTTTGGATAGCCAGACAAATTCAGCCCTCTCCAGAAACTGCAACCCTTCCAGATTCAAAGAATCCTTCAAGCCTGATACGCGGTTGTAATACACTGCAACGCTGCGTACTGCGCGCTGCTGCCGAAAACAGACAGTTCTACCCCATCCTGGCCACGTGCTCCCACCTGGTCTCCCTTGTCGGCTCATGCGACTGCCCAGAAGTTCAGATCAGCGTCAGAACATTAATCATTACTTGGAGTGGATCCATTTTCTGTCGGACAAATAAGCTAATCCAAATAAATGAATACGAATATATTCATTTCACCATGAATAGATGTGAAGAAAAGAAGCTGGAGGGGACACACAAGACAGAATGAAGAGGAAGACAGATTCCCCTTTTCAATGACAGCTAACAGATCTCATTCAGCATAACAAAAAACTGCACCTTAAGAGTGCCAGCCACTACATTCTTTAAGATAACAATTCTTCTGAATATCTGGTTAAAAACCACAAAATAAAGAAACAGATTTTAAAAAGTCTTGACTCTACATTATTTTTAAGCACATCTACCTGCCTGCTCAGTGAACAGGTAAATGGGAAGCTTAGATTCATAGACATATGTCGATAAAAGGACACACAGAAAGGAAATAAGTACTTTTATGCCATCTATACCACCACATTCAAGCAGAAGTAACAAGAAAGACACCTGCAAAGGCTCCGCTAAACCACTGAAGCAAGACAATCAATCATGTCATTCAGTTCTCAAACCAAGGAACTTTCTCAGAAAATTCGAGGCTTTTTCAACAACCGTAGATGTGATACATCAACGGCTGACAACTGAGTCATAAAAGGAGAGTTCTTGGAGACCAGGAGAGATGCACAAAATACAGAACATGAACAAGGGCCAGGAAAGGAGAATCCAATAACTTAATGGAAGAGCGCAGTGCCCGTGCATCTGAAACAATCAAAAAGTTCTGAAATTTTAATGTCACGCAGCTGAAGATGGAAAATATCGATAACAACTCTGAAATTAGCTGCAGTACTTTCAGATGCAATTTCTAGTGGCAAAAAAAAAAAAGTGTACTGCCCTGCAAGTCCCCCTACAGAAAATACTAAGTACCCCATGCATCCGATGCAACTATGGGAGAGCTAGCTTTTGTCAAAGATTGTGAAGTTTAAGCATCTCAGTGAACGTCTGGAAGGAATCAAAAGTAAATGGAGCGGAAAGGATTATTTCAAATCACTAAGCACGAAGATATTTTATTGAAAACAAATATTAAAAGCTTGAATCCTAGAAAAAGTGGTATGCAAACCTTCCTGCCAAACCAAGAAGGATGCGATTCCAATTATTTTAAATCACCTGCTCTACGCTTTAGGGATCACTGCAGTAACAGAGGAGATGGGCAATCAGTAGCAAGAACAACTCTTTGTTATTACAAAGAAACACAACAGAATAATGATGATTCCTGATACGGACCCTTCAGTACCCTCTTCAGTACCCCTGCTGGGGATCAGCTTTCTCCAGAAACAGGCCCTGAAGAATGAGCATCTCCAAAGGGAATGCACGTACATAAACTACAACCAACGTCTATCGTTGCAGATCAATGGTGAGCCTCATTGCACTGTACTGTAGGTAACCTTAAATATGTTTGGAAGGTTTTCATTTCAAACAGGTCAAATATTTTAACCACCGGTGAAACACTTAAAAGCTACGAGCTTTCTTAATAATCAAACTAACAAGAACTTTGAAAGGAAGTATTTTAGAAATTTTCCTCACACTGTGTATAATTAGTTGGGTGGTGAAAGCAGCATAGTAGCATGATGACTAATATTTTTCCCCATTAAAATGAGAAAAAAGAGAACTAAAAATATATTGTGATATAATGTGCAGTTCCTCAAAATACCTGGTTCTTACTTCTGAAGTATCCTTCATAAAGCACTTAGATGCTTTTTAATAAGTTTTGCTGGAAGAGATAACAATAATTTCTATCAAAATAGAAGAATGTCTTTAAAATAAAATTTATGAGAAAATCCTATTTATATGCTTGCCCTTTGATGGAAGGAATTTTATATTTACTACTATTTATAGCATTGTGGTTCCTAATTAAAAGATTCTGATCAAATTTGTACACTCAGAAGAAAAGCACCAAGAGAATCAAGAGAGAAAACACAGAATGTTATAGCAAGAGAGAACTTAAAAGCTATGCTTCAGAGCTTGTAAGAACAATGAGGTTTTATAGCAAACACTCTGGGAGTCAGTTACATTTACAAAATAACAGATTCCTTAGGCAGTAATTTAATTTCCCCCCGCTCTGTTTAATAGAACAGAAACCTCAGCTTGTTAACAATCCTTTAAGTGTGTATGAAATGACTGTTTCTTAAGTTCAGCAAGGACACATGTAAGTCCATGGGAAGTCAAAATAAATACATTCATGAAATTAAATAAAAAATATATTAATCTTTTGATGTAGATTTACCAAAAAAGAATTTTAGCTGTGGTTTTGAAAACAATCATAAATTTTTGCTACAGCAGAGGAATACAGTACTAATTAGCACATGTACAGATTATAAAAGAACAATTTTCAGCCTCAGTTGCGTTGTAATAAATCCAGTGCATATTGTTGCTTATTGTAAGATAAGACATTTGTTCAAAAACTTACTTTTCTACTGGCACTGGGAAGGAAAAAAAAAACAAAAACAAAAAAACAACACTTTGCTCAGAGACAAAATTCAGAAATAAGCCTAGGTCTAATAATAAGAATAAAATCTCCAAGCCAAAGAACCACTTTTAAAAAACAAACAATAAAACATAAATGCAACATGATTTCCTCAGACCCTCTCTATTGCCGTTTGCAAATATCTAATTTTAATCAAAAGTTTAGTGTCACTGAACTGCATTCACATATCGCAGGATATTAAAGAAATGCAAAATCTCTTTTTTACTTTCCCTAGCATTCTCAAAATATTTATAGGCACTCATTTACTACATTAATCATCATTATTTGCCATTTTTCATGAAGCTCTCTCTTTTTATCCAATGCATAAATCTAAATATCTATGGGACTTTCTTTAGGGGAAAAAAAAAGTTATTTAATGAAAAACTGCAGAATAGAATCATGGTTTGATGAAAAGGCTTTTACAGCTGCCTCTTTGGGGCACATTTAATAAATAAGTCATTTATTCTGAGGAAAAGCTAGAAATAAGAAAAGATTTTAGGAAGTCCGTGCTCATTTTTGAATCCTGGATCACATAACTGTTCTCCATGCCAAATGAGGGTGGGGCAGAGGGAGACTTAAACACCATCAGCCGGAGCCCAGCGCCATGGCCCAGTTCACTTTGGTGGGGTTTTGCCAGCTCTCAGCAGATGAAGATCTTGACAATACCGTAAACATGACCTAAAATAGCTTTTCTCTGCATAAACATCATACTATCAATGAAATCAGAGTCAAGGCAAGGACTGCTTGTATCTCTAAAATGCCAGCAATTATTCTCAATAGTAAAAAAATTTTTAAAAAATCTCTTAGCGTTTATTTGTGGTTTTGAAATCAAAGGCTGTTTGGATTTACTCAATAAAGTAAAAGGGGTCCTCAGAAAGATGGATGAGGGGAACAGCACCAGGGAAAAGGAAACCCGAGCACAAACCAATGCAATGTATTACACAGGTATCACTACTGCAGATCCAACACCTGGGTAGCAGCAGGGATCCCTCAGAGATCCTACAGAGATACAATGCAGAGCTCTGTTGGACTCAGCTGTATCTGCTCATGCATCTCACCCTAGACCTTCACAGAACACTCCAAAACCGTGGGCATCTTTGAACAATTACAACAAACTGAATAAGAAAAAATAATTCTTATTTCTCCCTGAAAAATTCTCTTCTTGCTCTTCTTCCTCCCCTCCACTTCACCGTTCTCAAAAATTCACCCAAGGTTAAATGACGGAGCAATGAAGACAGGAAAACTATCAAGCTGTCCCTGCTAGCAAATTTAGCATGAACTACCATTTGATCTCACAGATCTAAAAGGACAAATTTAAGTAACTGAATGGGCAAGATGCTGCTTCCCAAGAGGCAATCTAACACTTGTTTCCAGCACCAGAAAAACCCTGTGGTAACAGATCTTATACTCGCTCTACTTTTAGGTATAGAAGATGATGTTAGTTTGACTTCAAGAAAATTTTAGTTATAACTTTTGATTTCCTATGAGACTAATTACTGTAACTTCTGTTGTTGTGAAAGTCTTCATATCCCAGTGAAAGAAAGAAGAGCAAGAACTTTTGGAAAGCAATACTCTTTTTTTTTCCATCTTCTTCTGAAAGGGAAGCAGCAAAGATTCATGTATAAAAGGTCGCATTTAGCTGATGTACAAGAGGTCTTAAATATATCACTGTTAGGGCAAAACCAGAAAAATTGGTGACTGCTCAACCTCATGTTTTTAAAATGCATTTGACAAGGTTTTTTATCAAAGACTAATACCTAGGAAAAGTATGATAAAATAGGTTATTATAAGGGTGATTAATAAAGTACTGGGTTACAAATAGGAAAAAAAAGGAAAGTCATGAATGAAAACTTGTGAAGTTCATAATGTTTTCCTGCCATAATTCATACAAAAACTTTGATGACCACTGAAGATCATACTTCAAAAACCAAGACTGGGGAGCTGAGCCAGACAGAGACTCACTCTGTGACACAAGGACACCGCAATTTCCATTGCCCCCCACAGCAACTGTAGGTTTAAGAGGGTCGGATACAACACAAAGAGTAACGCTAGATACAACAGCAGTAGAGTACTGTGTTCCAACTATCTCACTAGATACTACAGGACCTGACTGTGCAACTAGACGGTGAACCTACTTCCTTGTGAAGAAGCACGAGGTCAGAGGGAACGGACTCAAACAAGGAAAATGGAATATTCCCTCTCCCGAGGACACCTGGCAGTTTTGAGTGGGCAGAACCCAAATGAGCCGCTATGCATGCACAGCTGCAGCCTGAAAAGCAAACAACCAACGCACAACGCATCTGCAGGGGGGGAGAACACAGAACAAGGGTAGCAACGCACGCGCCGTAAGCAGCCCTTGAGGATGAACCCATCTGGATCACTGTGTCATTCAGCTGCAGAAAGGAGTATTGTCTCAAGGACGCCATTTAGGCAAGAAGGAAAGCTCAACGGATCTAACAATCAAGAGGAGCGAAGGCATTTCCCTCACTGAAGCAGATGGCGCCTTGAGGTCATTTTTAGCTGCATGTTTTCCAAGTTCTGAAAGGAATCAATAACATTTAGAGAAAGGCCCCCTTTTCAGCATCTCTTGTAGGCTTCAGAAACGAAGGAACAGAGGTCCGCTACCAGAGGAATCAGCAGAAACCCTCCATTCACACTGCCTTTAAATTTCAAATACAGCACTCAAACGTACAAAAAAAAAGAGTGCGCACCAACTTTGCTCCTTTATACAAGTATCAGCGACCAAAACATTTTTCAGCAACTCAGTGACATATTCCAAACATTTTCAACTGGTCTTACATTTAGTTTGTGTACAGAAGAAAGCTTACCAAAAGCTTAGCTTGTCCTACCGCAAGTAACAAGCACGCTTTGACACCTATAGCATACCAACATGGCTAACTTTTCCCATAAACGGTTCTTGGGCAACAGCAGAAAGTTTACTAACATTTTGTCAGCACTACAGGCTAAGAGCTTGACAAAACTTGCATACTCTTAGGCATGCCAATACATTGCTCAACCAACTCCATAGAAAACACTTTTTAAATATGACTCACCCTCTACATTCAAGTATCAAAATCCTTTTAAAGTTGAAAAGTATGAGAAAAGCACAATTCAAAACCCACGTTCCTCTTGATAGAGCCTGGGACATCAAAGTGAATCAACATTTTCACTGTATATATTTTCTGAAACAGCTGATGGATTTTTTTCATTCCCACAGAATTTCAGGGGCTGAACTACTCCAAGGAGACATTTCTGGAAGAGACCGTGTTCCTACATACTGCTATTCTTCTTGGCAATTTTTGAGCTGTAAGTCAGGGCTGTAGCCTCCACACTGACATATATCACACTTTCAGTATCAAGGCACGATTAAAAGGCATTTACCCACACAAACATCTTCTAAATCTTGTATTAATATTACACTCTGGAACATGCTTTTTCTAAAGCATGGTCATTTGCTACAGTTTTCTGGTCTGGGAACAGAGAGAGTGAGTGAGAGTGAGAGTGAGAGCGAGATTGTAGAGTGAATTTGGTTTAGGTAGACATATCAGAGCTGGTCAAATTACCAGAGGAATCACCAAATTTTGCTGTCTGATGGCAAATGCTGTGCTTCTTAACTTTCTTTAACTGAATCCGGTTTTCAAGTTGGACTCCTCCTGACTCAACAGTTAAACAGCTCTGCATCATTTGCCACTTTCTTTGATTTCTACATAATCATGTCCTTAATTTCAGGTGACATTGTATTTCCACTTGAACTTACCCAACCAGCCAACCCCTGTCTGCCACAGCCTGGCAGAACCCATCCTGTCCACGTGCTCGGTGCACCCATGCAGCTCTTCAGCCACCGTTGCTGCTCAACGCTCACACAATAAAGTTTTGGGGAAAACACATGAACCCTCCCTCACACAGTCATCCCACTAAAGTATTAAAAAGCTTGCACAGATATAACAGTCCGTGCTCAAAGCTCTCCTCTGCACCGAACATGCCTCCATCTGAAGAGAGAGACTTGGTTCCACACTTGACTGTGGCTCAGCACAGCTGCTGCTGAGCGATTCATCCCTGCAGCAACCATTTCTCCTCCTCAGATTAATGCAAATATTGTCATGGCTTCAGAGGAGTACTATCAGGGAGCATCTGTGGCTATGAAGAGTAAAACTTCATCTGACAGGCCTCTGTGATCCTTTACGCACTCCAAAAGACACCTCCTTGGAACAGCACAGCCATGCAACGCCCAGGAGGCCACTGGCAAGCCAAAGGGAAGAAGATGACTAGAAGGGCTCAGAAGGCTTTCTTGTCTGAAAGTTTTCCACAGACAATCATAGTAAATTTGACACAGTTTAAAATAAATTAAAGGAGTCAAAATTAGACAAAAGAGGGCCAGGATGGGAGTCACAGTGATTTTCAGAGATGTAAAACTTAGCAGTCGCGGTTAAAATGCAAAAAAAACAATAATTATACTGTTTCTTGAAAATACATATTGAAAAAAGATTACTTGGGGACCAAAAAACTGAACCATATCAGCAGATGCATGAGAAAGGGATATTGTGTAGGAAGACACCACAATCCTGTGTCCAAGAGCGGTGGGCTTGATCCTCTAATAGCACTGGACTTCACCCTCCGCATCCACAGTTATCCAGACTCAGAGAACAGACATGGGCCTGGGCTGGCAACCAGATCATCTGACAACAGTCTGGTGAGCTACTAACCCTGAAGCAGAAGGGCAGTCTACCAGGGAGCAGAAGCAGCTTTGGCTCAAACCCACGGGAGCCGAAGTCAAGGATCCCCATCCTCTCACGGGAAAGAAACCTGGTGGGAGGCAGCCGCAGTAAGTGGAAGGACCACAAACCTCAGCAGAGCTGATTTGAGAGGGAAAAAGCACTGAGACAGCGCTAGCCATAAGGACCCACAATTTAGAGAGCTGAACCTTATCAGGCTTTGAAGGTTTTACAGACTTTGATTGACCTTTAAGCAGTGTTTCACAGGATAACTGCAACAATGCTTTAACAAGCAGAGCCATAAGAAAATTTGTTAGTCTTGAGTCACTTAGAGACTGGTATAACTACTAAGAAGACTACAAAGGGGACCTGAAGTACAAAAAGAATAATATAGTGCCAGATCTACGACAGTGCTACATGTACATCCATAATGCTCTTGTGGCAAATGTTTTAGAGTGAATCTTAACTTCATATGTAGTTCCTCGATAATTTGGGTAAATCTCAGCAAAATTTATCAAGACGCTACTTGGAATGCAACACGGTTCTGCATCACGAATGCGTTAGAGCAGATCATTAGCCACAACAAAGGTCCCAAAACAGGTATCCTTAGTGAAACAGTGGCAGGAAGAAAATTCAGTTCGATCCTGCACTCAGCAGCACCAACAGAGATCAGGAGTAAATGTAGATATTGATTACCAGGGCTGGAAAGGACTTCGCTGTCAGACTTTGCAGTTATTACATTGATCATGGCAACAAGCAAATGTTGGCAAAAATGCTTTCTATAAGGATTGTTACACCTGAGCCTTTAAGATCCTTCATGACTGTATATAAGCCTGTTTTATGAGATTAAGCCATAGCTTTTGGAATAACTCTCTCTTCAGCTCTGCTGTGGCACAAGCAAGTGAAAATATCACAAAACAAAGATTTCCCATGCAGCCCTTTTACCCAAACTAGGATTTTAAAAGATACCTATGTCTTCTAATCACCCCTTGAAACCTGAGTCCTGATACGATAATTCTGCAACATGAACTCTGAGGCAGCAGCTACCAAAGGTTTTTTGCTGGATGATTTTTTGGACATATTAATTTACTGTCACAACAAATGTCATTATCAAGTAGGGGAAGACTTTCCCTGAAATGAGCTTGCAAAGAAGGATAAATTATAAATTTGAAATATTCTTTGCGTATAAAATACCAAAACACACAATGAAAATATATATATATATTTTACAAAAAGGCGTATCAGAAAGGCCCTTCTACATCAGAAATCAAAGGGTACTTCCAATGCTCTTGCAGCGTGCAGCAATCTATAGCAAAGTTTGGCTTTCAGCACCTTTTTTTCTCTTCAGGAAGGCAGGACCTGCATCAAGAGTCTTGGTATTTTAACGGTCATTCACATATTCATAAAATAGAGTATTGCTAGGTGGGTGAAGTGTCTTATCCTTACACGAATATTGCAGAACTGCTTGCATTGAACATACAGTAAAGTATCACACGCATTTTGCCAAACGCCTTATAAACCTTAAGGGAAGAGGAAGAAGAGGCAACAAGGCAGGAAGAAAACCAAATCTAACAGCACACCAAATGCATGTTCTTATTAGTCACTACAGCCTCAGTCCCAGTTTAGCCTCCTCCCCCTTTGGTTTTGTGATAGGTTGATCAAAAATTGCACCTAAGTTTCTCCAAGAGACAGCAGTCATTTGATTAAGCAGGCAGAAAAAAATTTTTAAAATTGGGCAATTTCTCCTGACAGTTCTCATTCCAACAGTCATCATCCATCAGTCCCAAAATCTAGAGCTGTTTTATAAGCCCCTCAGCAGTCAGAATTCATTTTTAACCACAGGTTCTAATTGTTTGACCTACCAAACCTGGGAACTTCTGATATCAACAGAAGCTGACAGCATCAGAACGGAAAGTGAGAATGTTTTAAACAAAGTCAGCAGCATCAGAAGCACCTGCAAAGAATAGGGATATCCTGTTAGAAGACTAAAGCAAGAGGCCAAGAAGTCAGAGAATCCAATAGCAAAGACTAGGGAACACCTGAATAACTAATGAAGATTTCAACTCCAAGCACGAGCAGAGCTGTGCAAGCTCAGCATGACAGAGCAGAGCTTCTCTGCAATTGATTATCAGCAATAAGAAGTTATTTACAAAATTTGTAAGTCACGCTTCCAAGTCAATGTATGGAATTGTATCGTGTGGTCACAAACAATTCAGAAACGCAGACTGTGGAAGACAAATACTTTGCTGAAAACTACTGAGTCACTCTGGACTACAAACACCACATGCATCTACCAGTTCAGTCCTGGAGCCCCTTCACACCAGGCTCCCTACAACCAGGTCAGTCCTTTTACTCACTCAGAAGGAATCAAGTGTACCTTCATGACAACTGGCAATGAGCAAGTGAAAAACAGGTTGAGAAACAGAAGTTGCTAAACTATGAATGTTTTGCACAGCCAGCAAGAAGAGTGAATCTATGTCCACAGTAGGTCACTGAATCAGGACCTTGTTCCCACTGAAAATCATAGCAAATCTACGAAATTTCCATGTCAGCACCTAGATATATCAAAAACAGATAATGCGATGAAAGCCACAAGATGAACAATGTTGTCCCTCAGACTGTGTGTGCAGACCTATTAGCATGACCACAAAGTGCTGGCCTCAAGGAGAACTGGGACCCTTCTCCACTGACAGTGAGTGGCAGTCTCCAGCTGAGAGCAAGATCACTATTAAGTTATACTTAGGGTTGAGGGAAGGCATCTGTTGGGTGAAGGTCCAGAACTCTGATCTCCAGCTAGAAAATGAATCTCATCTTCGCAACCAGAACATCTGATCCACTGAAAATTATTAAGAAAAAGGTCCTCCAAATCAGGCACTGACGTGGAGTACAAACTCAAGTTTGTAAAGGCATACTTTGTACTTTGTTTTGCTCTCCTGGGGAAGAATGCTTACACATTCCCACATTTTAATGAAGTACATGCCTGCATAGTATTGATTAAAGGAAAGTATTAAGTAACTTGTGATTTCCCATGTGCTTCTTACAATACCAAAATCTGGCTCAGGGCATAGAGTTAAAAGGTTCCTTATAAATGTCCACAGTAGGAACCTCCTTTCTTCTAAACACAAAAATCTTAGCTTAGCCTTCACCGAACGCCCCTGCCATAGAGGACGTTCATCTTCTAATAGGCTTATTTATGCAACAGTAAATTAAGTGTCCATTGCTAGGATCCTGGATTGCATTAATGATAATATTAATATTAGCATATTCTCAGTTATATCTTATCTTGATTACTCTTCAGATTAAGTGCTGCGCAGCTCCTAATAGGCCCCCTTTGGGAGACAGAGAAATTGAAATACAGGACTGTCACGGATACCGGTAGTGACTGTATTCTGTGGCAGAATTAAAAGCAGAAAAGTGATGTGAATTCTCCAATGTCCACTATATACTGTACATTAAAACATTAATGACATGAATACATAATAGCCTACAACATTTGTCTTGTGCTGTGCTCTGAAGCCCAGCAATCTTGCACAACTACAACTCCGAGCACGTTGATTTTGTTTCTTAGGCAATTACATTCTGGGTTTCTAGGATGAGTACGTAGAGTATTACCTTTACCGTTTAATAGCGAAGCATGCATGTAGAGAAGTCACTCAATAGTTACGGCAATAGCAATGGCCGAAAAAACCCAAAACAAACAAACAAAACAAAGGAGGTTGCTAGAGAAAAATCTCAAAAAATGCTGAAAAAACCCCATCGATTTTCAGAAATCTGCTAACCACCACTTCCCAGTCACTTCTGCCTTCAAGTCCCTTCTTTCACCTCCTTTTCTCATATTACGCTCCTCTGGTTCAACTCCATTATAAGCCTGTTCTGAAACCCCTGATCTGCAAAGGCCATGCTTTGCTTCTGCTTTCCCCTGAATGACCAACTTCATTTCCCTTTGTGCCATTCCAAACTCAGGCTTGCATCCCTCTTGTATGACTTCTGCCCTTTCGGAAGCTAAAGCTTTCATCCAGGAATTAATGGAATCCGATCCGATTTAATGCGACTTCCTTCTTTCCAGCTTATCTCTCTCTCCTTTTATCTTTATCCAATTCAAAACACAATTACATAGCTTTACATTAATTCAACAGCTACAGCCTCGTTGTCTAGTCCTCTGACTGCACCATCCCATGCAGGTATCTTTATTTTCCTAGACATGGCTGCTTGTCCTTCAGCCATCAGAGATTCTTCTTGAACGCTTCCATCTCCTCCAAGAAGCATCCTCCCTAAACTAACCCACAAGGCCATTAGCTTTGGTTTGAAATCTCTACTGAGGACCAGTTTTTCTAACTGTGATACACAGCTGTCCAAAGACTACTAGCAATGGATAGAATAGGGCATGGAGACAGTCAGAGCGTACTTCATCATAAAATAAACCAATACATATGAAAATTTTCTTGATGGGAGTGCACCTCTCTTCCCCAACACTTTATATGCCACTGATCTCAGACTGTTAACTCTTCAGGGTAGGCACGGGTGTCTCTTCACGTGAGCAGAATCCAGCACTTCATATCTTTATACTTCATGTGACTTCCACCAGCCACCCAAAAGCAACCATAAAAGTTAACTCAGTTAGTCCATAACTTTGATAAGCATCCTGGCAGAGGTAAGGGCGATGGTTTTTTTTTTAATGGGATGCTAGACTCTCAGACTCAGCAAATTAAATAACTCAGCTGCAACAGTTAAAACTATTACTGCAAAAATACCTTCCTAAATGCAGCTCCTACAAAACTTCAGTTAAGCAGAGGCGGCCACGCTGCTGGTCCACTACTGCTGAGCTGACTCAGATCTCCGGGCAAGGGATGCAGTATCCTGCAATCAGGATGTAACCATGCCCTTTTGCGAGCAGCACAGAAAATCGGTACTGCTCCACTCAGTTTGACCTGCTTTCGCTTCATAATTTTCTTCCTCCAAATCACTGCCAGCTACTGCATCCTTCAGTGGGTAACAACCGTCAGATATCATAGGAGAGGCTGGGGGTATTTTCAGCAGCAAAGGGAAACTTCTTGCAGGAGGAAAAGTTGCAGCTGTGCACAGAGGCATTTAAGCTCAGTTTAGTGTGGAGACTGTTGTGAAACAAATGCATTTAACCCTTTTTAACCCACTGCTGTTACTCTCTTCTCTGGTTGGAGTAACGCTAGTACCGACTAACACCTTAACTAAATGAGGATGACTTGGAAATTTTTTATGAGCATAAGATTTGGTGAATAAAAGCCGAGACATTCAGAAAAACAAACCCCATTCATTAACAGTTTGTTCTTTAAGACCAATGTTTGAATCCTAATACTAGATCCAAACGCAATCACTACTACTTTTTAAACAGACACGTCACATAATGTTTGAACTTGTGAATGTCCAAGGGTCTTCAAAGAACCCTGAAATGCTAGAAGGATTTTTTTTTTTCTTTTTTAAGCAAAGCACCCACTTTGGAACTTTTAGAATTGTATTTTATTGTTACCGTAACTACGGCCTTCACATCTGAAAAAATCTTTACATAGAATAAGTTACATTTAGAAGCACAAAAAGAATGCAAGCTGTCAGTGCTTATACTTTATGGATCATAAAAAAGAAATCAGAGACAATTTTTTCAGCTATTTTGTTTCTTAAATGGACAGTAGTCGATCAGAAAATGAGGAGACGGAGGCCTGCAACTCGTCTTGGATGTCAGCAGTTACCTCAAATGCACAAATGTTTTTATGTTCTTCGTCTATAACAGCACAAATGTTTTTTTTTCCTTTCGATGTAACAGCCACGTACCACGTCAAACGCGATGCTTCGCAATCAGGATTAAAATTACCGTATTTTAATAAAAATTGGGGTAGCGATTTGTTAAAAGCTATAGGGATTGGCCTTCACGTAACAGGAATCTGAAAACATACCCCAGTTTGGGCAGTACTGTGCAAGTCAAATTGCTACGTTAAGTTCACAAGCTGTATATCAAGCAATTCCCCTCCCGTTTCCAATTCCTACTTTTAAAACCACATCCGAGCCCACAGAACACAAACCCACGCTGCCCACGCTCCAGCCAGGAACCGAAATCAAGCTGCGGCGTTTCAACTCCAGCTGTCGCAAAGGCACCGCAACTTTCATGCCGGGGCTCCCCAAGCGGCCCCGGCCGGCCGGCCGCGGGCGGGGGGGTCCCGCCTGCCCCCAGCGCCCCGGCGGGGGGGCTCCGCCTGCCCCCAGCGGGGGGGGTCCCGCCTGCCCCCAGCGCCCCGGCGGGGGGGCTCCGCCTGCCCCCAGCGGGGGGGTCCCGCCTGCCCCCAGCGCCCCGGCGGGGGGGGCTCCGCCCGCCCCCAGCCCCCGGGGCGGCCGCGGCGGGGCACGGAGGGGCTCGGGGACCCTCTCAGCCCACGGCCGCGCTGCTGCGGGAGGCCCGCCGTTCCCAGCGGTCGTCCGCGGAAACGAGCCGCGCGTTTCGCCGAGCAACGCGTCGAAATAACCGTTATCGTTTAGCAGTAAGAACACCCCCGGGGGAGGGGTGCGGGTGGGACACCGCCGCCTTTGGGGAGGGAGGGGAGGGAAGGGGAGAGGAGAGGAGAGGAGAGGAGGGGGCCCCCCCCGCCCAGCGCCTACCTGCGTCCGCGCCGCGCCGCTCCGCACCCGCGTGCTCAGGGCCGGCCGCCGCCCCCCGCCGCCGCCCTCGCCGGCGACCAGCCGCAGCGGCCTGATGCTCTGTCGCTCCGCGAAGCGGCTCTCGCCCCGCCGCCCCGCCGCCGGCCCGGCGCCTCCTGGGCAGGGGAGAGCCACCCGTCACCCGGCTGCGCCCTCGCCCCACGGCGCGCAGGCTGCAGCGGGGGCTCCGTTTCCACGGGGCTCCGCAGCGGCCCTCGGCGCAGCGTGACCCCCCTCCCTCCCGCGGCCGCCGCCGCCGCCACCCCCGCCCCGAGCGCGGCGGCGCTGCCCCGCGGCCGCCGCTCACCTGGGGCAGCGGGCAGGGCGCAGAGCGCCAGGGAGAGGAGGCAGGCGGCAGCCCGCATGGCGCTGCCCGCCGCCCCGCTCGCCGCCGCCGTCTGCCGCCCCGGCTTCCGCCGCCCTGCGCCTGCACCGGGCGGGGGGGGGGGGGGGGGGGGGGGGGGGAGCGGAGGGGGGGGGGGGGCTGCGGGGCCGCGGCTGCCGCGGGGCCGGGGCTGCCGAGCTCCGCCCCGCCGCCGCCGCCGCGGCGGGCCCCCTGCGAGGGAAGGAGATGGCGAGAGCCGGCGGGGCTCCCCGCAGAGCCCGCTTGGAAGAGAGAAGTGCTGGGAAATGTAGTCGTCTGCCAGGGTGTGAGGTACCGGTGCGAGGAGCGGAGGGGAAGCCCCGGAGCCGGGGGAGCGCCGCAGAGCGGCCGCCGCCCCCCGCCCCGGGGGCACCCCCGGTACCGCGGCCCCGGTACCGCCCGGCCCCGGTACGGCCCCGCCGGTACCGCCCTGCCCCGGGGCTAAGGGAAGCCCCGCCGCTCAACTCGCCTCCCCGGCCAGCCCGCCCTGCCGGGTGGAGGCGGGGGCCCTCGGGGGCGGCAGCCGGGGCGCTTTCCCTCCCTCCCCACCTGCCCGCACGGCCCCCGCCCCTCCTCTGCTGGGCTTCTGGCGCCAGCCCCCCTCTCCTCCCCGGCGGGTCCCTTCTCAGAGCAAACCTCCATTTCCTTCTCTACGACCTTTTCTTTTCCGCTTTTCTTAAATTCCCGCTCCCTCCCCGCTTTCTCCACTGGACTAACGCCTCAAGAGAGTCGAGAAGGATTGCGGCGCACAACCCGTCCCTTTCAAGTGACAGCGCGCTCTCCGGACCCCGCAGGAGGCAAAAGCAAGGCCGAGGCGAGGGGCAGAGGCGAGGGGGAGCCCCCCCGCCGCCCGCCCCCCGCTCTCCCTCGGCGGAGGGACGGCCCCGTCTGCAGCCCAGTTCTACACTCCCACCTACCGGGAAGGCGAGGGCAGCGGTACTGCCTCCCGCGCCGCCTGTCTCACCTTTCCGAAATACGTTTCTTTTTCAAAATGGGACAAGAGTGGCGATTGTCTAAGGCAGCCCTTCCCCCATCGTGTTCCCAAGTGGTAAGAGGAAGGACTGCCATGGCACACAGTTAAGGTGAGTCGAGGGAGGAGGAGGAGGAGGAATGTCAGAGCAGCACAGCGGCAGATGCAGCTCGGTACTGACCCGTACAAGAGAATACGAGGTCAAACTACCCACGGCAAGGTTTTATACCACTTACAAGTACATAACAAAGAGATGGCATCACAGTAAATGGCACTGAAAGCTGCTGCTCAGTATAGTCTGGAAGATGAAAAGAAAAAAAAAAAAATCTTTGTTTGCATAATCTTAAGACCATTATGCAGATCAATATTAATTGCACTGCTTGCACTGGCAACAGTCAGGACACCCGAGACCTCCATTTCTGCTCTTAGGAGCGTTTTGGGCTGCCTTCCGTGGGCTCCCCCACGGGTGGAGTGGCTCAGCAGCCACTGCCTGTCCCGCCCCGGGAGCCACTCGCCGGGGAAGGTCAGGGCTCCTGGCCTGATTTTTCTGTAGTTCTTACCTTACTTACATCAATCATCTTATTAAGGGAAGCAATTAGAGGACAGATGAAGGAAATTCAGTTTCTCACAGTTTCTTTCCATGATACAAAAACACAGACAAAATGACAGTTCAACACACTGAAGACAGGAGCAGGACAGGCATGTTAAGGGTGCAATATTGCATCTGGAAATACATATCAACTTGGAGGAGAAAGTGGCTAGTGAGTTTTGCACTGTCCTGCTTACACTGCAGTCATACATTACAGGCAAGACAGAATATTACCTCAAAGCATCCACTAAATCCTCAAGCAGTTGCTCAAACAGCGCACAATTAGCTTACGAAACTCTGCTGCAGGGTATCAAAAGGATCACAGGTGGGGTGGGTGAAGAAAATGAGGAAGTGCTATTTATAGAGAGAAAAATCAGTACTGTAATATGATGTTTCAATCTTTTTTCACAAGTCATTAATCCTTACATTTCAGGCTTCAGCCAGCCTGTACAGTTATTTCAGTTAGACCAAACTGTCCCCACTGGCACGCTATTTCACAGCTTCTTGTGTCAGTATTTCTGTGAGAGTTCATGGCACTGGGTATCTATTACACCCATTATGCAGTAGATACACAGTGCAGTTATAGACTCATTTCCTGGATCAGTACATTATATATTTCATTTTTCTCTTGCCATTACCATTGTCCAGAAAGGCTGAGGGATTTGGTGTCAATGTCACCTGTGGAGGGTTCACCAACCCAGCACCAGCCAAGGCACAGCTGCTGTAAGCTAATGACTACGAATGCAGAGTTTTATCCAGCCTGCAGGCTCAGGGGATGTGGTGAGGTATGATGAGAGTAGCTTTGTAAATACAGCACTTTTTTAGCGTACCCAACCCTATTTTGGTCAAACTCTTGACTAATTTTAAGAATAATTTTTAAAACTGTTTTTAGAAATATGGCCAACTAATAAAAAGATAAAGGCATTTTAAAAGTATGTGTGCTAGAAGTGATTAGCCAAAACAGAGCTGAAGTTGTTGTTATGTCCTTCTCCTTGCAAACCTCTCTTGTTCACATCCTTCTACCATTTGGCTAGGAAAACACTTCCATGATAAATATTGAAGATTAATTCAGAAGAGAAGGCTTAAATAAATTGCAGAAACTTTCTATATCACATTGAAGGATCTAAATCACAACGAAGGAAGTCCTGATTTGCATGTTTGAAGTCCCCTTCTATTGTACATATTGATTAGAAATGGATGATTTGATAGGCTTACTCTTTCAGAGAAATAATGTTTTAGTTTATTGATGGCTTTTCCAGGTTCGTTTGGGAAATCGGGCAGAGAATGTCAATATTCACTTCCTAGTCTTAGCTCACTGGAAGCTCCTTGACATTCCTCAGGACTGTGGCAGACACACCTCTGAGCAATGAGCTCTTTCACATCAGGGGGCAGATTTTTTTCTTCTTCCAGAAAACCATAGAGTCATAGAATATCTCAAGTTGGAAGGGACCCATATGGATCATCGAGTCCAACTCCCTGCTCCTCGCAGGACTGCCTAAAACCATATGACTAAGAGCGTCATCCAAACGCTCCTTGAGCTCTGACAGGCTTGGTGCCATGACCATTTCCCTGGGGAGCCTGTTCCAGCGACCGACCAGCCTCTCGGTGAAGAGCCTTTTCCTAATGTCCAGTCTGAACATCCCCTGACGCAGCTTCATACCATTTCCTCATGTCCTATCGCTGGTCACCAGAGAGGGGAGATCAGCAGCTCCCCCTCCGCTGCCCCCATTGAGGAAGGTATAGACTGTGATAAGGTGACCCCTCAGCCTTCTCTTCTCTAAGCTGAACAAACCAAGTGGCCTCAGCTGGTCCTTGTGAGTGCTGCCCTCAAGACCTGTCGCCCTCCTCTGGACACACTCTAATAGTTTGATGTTCTCCTTATATTGAGGCGACCAAAGAAACTGGTGTTTGCAGACAAAGGCCAACTTTGCAATGTTCATTCTCTTGCCAGTTAACTTTCTACAGAACTTTATTACACTGAAAATTCAGGCCAATTCTTTTTTAAATGAGCAATAACAGCTCTACCCTATGTTGCAACATGTCTTCATAACTTGCCAAACATAATGAGCATATTCTATACGACTGTCTGAACCACAACTGCAGAAAAATGATGCCTGAAAAACATATGCCAATATTTCAAAGAATCAGGAGAAAGCAAATTTAAAAAAATGTGATTTATAAGTAGATATTCAGCTTTTTTATTTACCATAGGTATTCCAAAGATTATTTTTGAACCATAATTAAAGTAATAATTTAATGCTTAAATTTAACATCTAAGTGTTACTTCTCTCCTCTCCACAGACAGTAAGAAAGATACATGGACTAAACAGCCCTGTCGACACTGCACTTCTAATTTATTTGGGGTATTCTTGAAAATTACCTCCCAGTTGTACAACTTAGTCTTTGCTGTAATCGCTACGGTAAGTAGTAATGACTGCAATTACGACTTACAGTTTTAAGCTGTCTAAAGTTCTGAAGAAATTAGCCTGCTTTAAAATGCTGAAAGAGTAACACATTTTTAAATGCTAAAAAACCTACAGAAATTGCTTTGTATTTTCATAATTTTGATACAATCTACATTTTCTGCTTTGAGGAATACACAATGGAGCCTTGTGTATGCATAGACAGGATGGAAAAATAACACTGCCATCAATTACAGAACATTACAGCAACTTAATACTATGAAAAGTATAACTCTTCTTCCCACACACGGCAACTTTTGTTTTCTCAAATATAATACATTGTAACTGAAATCTAGGGCATTTTTTAACAAGCACACTCTCAGTGGTCAATAGTCAATCATGATTTATTAAGTTTGTAAAAACCATATTAAGACTTTTTCCCAATAAAAGGCAGGTCTATGAATATTTTGTAATTGTCTCTATTCATCTGGCCACCTATTACCATGTACTGCCCTAAATGTTTCCATGTGAAAAACACATTTACAATCTGAATACATGGTAATTAAATTTTCTTGTATCAGTACCAGTTACACGTCCAATTACAGTCAACAGTGCATTTTGACTGCATGACTGTACATTTACAGCAGTGACTTTCTGACTAATGCACATAAAAACATTTGACTTTGCTGGTTATTTAGTTCAGAGCATGAACATTACCTTGAAGCAGGAAGCACGTGCAGTTGTAATCTAAATAAAGAGCACATCACACAGAATCCGTTTTGATGTTAAATTGGAGGTACAGCCTGATCTGAAGCACTGCACCAGCCGTTCCCAGGGAGGACATCGCACGGTTCGGAGAAAGACAGCGACAGAAACCAGAAAGATTAGGATTGTTCAGGACGGTGATGAACAGAGAGGAACACAATAAAATTATATATAGGTGCTATAGAGAAAGTAAGCTGGTGCTTTCTGTTTTCCTGGCAGCACGGTGTGAATAAGAGGACAGTCAATTGAATTAAAACCTAGTAAATTCAAAGTTGATAAAAAGAAACATCCTTTAATTGAACACTGAAGTCTTTACTTGGGTTGTTGATGACATCTTTCAAAATTCTCAGCATCAAGAGGGACAGGACATTCTTATGGACTGAGAGAACATCCAGACCTGCAGCAACGAACAGCCAGTTTGGGATAAAAAGTGCATCTGCTTTGTCCAGTTTTTTTATTCCAAGCTTACAAATAGGATTTTTTGGTTGGGGGTTTTACCCCACATCTAGTCATTGCACAGGATCCTTTTTGCACTTGTGACCGCTGCTTGCCCCTCTTGGAATTAGGAGATTGGGCTGTGTAACTACAAGTATGGTCTAGTACTGGCAGTTTCTCAGAAAATCTGGTGACATAAAGAAAGCTAAGATTTTTATTTATCATATTAAAAAATAATCATTTGGCTCAGTGGCAAGTAGTTTGGATAGCAGGGCACCAGCAAATTAAAAAACATTCAGAGATCTCACGCATGTTTTACAAGATACAAAACTTGCACTTAGGAGCTTCCAGGTTAGATCTTCTGTAGTAACCCCTAAAGTACATCAGGGAAGTTAGTTGTTTAAATTATCCTCAGAAACAAGCTAAATACCTACTCAGCTAAACCACCTGAATGTAGGAAACAGAACAAGATTCATGCATCTTTCTGTGTCCAGAAGACTCTTCCTTTTCCAAGGGCCATGAACCTTCTGAAGCTCAACTGTCCTGCTTGCAGACCTTGTACCTGAAAGATGAACCCCATGAAATGTGTGAGACCCACATCCCAATTCCTATTCTGCCTACTGTTTGAACCACAGAAGTGACCACCATAATTTGGCAACTGACTTCCACTGTGTGGCTCTCAACCTCTATTCCACTGGAGTACCATGTTGCAAAACTGTTCTGAAGGTCACAGAGAAAGCCTGGGTTTTAAAGCCCAGCTATCTACATACTCAAAGAATATTGGAGACACTGAATCTTGAAGTGGTAGCCCCCCTCGGCTCCAAAAAAATAATTTAAAAAATTGATTAAATCTGATAGCCACCTGAATCTACAGCTGCTTTACCCCAAATGAAATTGGACTCCCCTCAAACACCTGCTTTGCAACCCAGATCTTTTTACGGTGCTATATCTGGGATGCTCAGCATTTGTTTTGGATAGCTGCATGCTCTAAAGTGAATATACCGTTGAGTATCAGAAGCCAAACAGTAACATTTACAGAATGCATGATAAAAAACCCAAACATTCCTCTCATATCATCTTCAGAGATGTTAATCTGGTTAATGAACTCAGTTCACACTTACCTTCGCTGTGCTACAGGTATCAGTGATATCAACACAATCAAAATGCCCAGCACAGGCAGCCTTTATCAGCCCTTCGTGCTTATCAGCACCCAGGGGTCACACAGACCATAGAGCTCACAAGGATTCCCCAGCTTGGAAGCACAGTGGGAATCATATTTTCATCCCATGTCCATATACCTTACTGCAACTACATCAGTTAGAACAGCTACCATTTTTTCATCATTCCTGCACTCGGGAGACAGCCCCATCCCTGGAAGTGTTCAAGGCCAGGTTGGATGCGGCTTTGAGCAACCTGGGCTAGTGGAAGGTGTCCCTGCCCATGGCAGCGGGGCTGGAACTAGATGATCTTTAAGGTCCCTTCCAACCCAAACCATTCTAAAATTCTACGAGAGCTTCATAGATACCATCACCAATTAGCTGAGCCCTTCAGAGTGCAGGGTGAAGGTACACACGCACCCCCCAGGTGCGGCTAAGGAGTCACATGCCTTGCAGTCATATAGGCCAGGAGGTAACACAGAACTACGGCAGCGTGAATGGATAACTGAAGCGTGCCCTTTTGTTGCAAGCTTGAGGTGGAACATGGATTTGATCACCTCAACGCACACTAGCAACCCCTGAAGGACAGAACAGATGTTAACACGCTCAGTGCTCCTCGGGTTGTAACTACCTATCCCCCAACTCCAAAGGGGAAGGCTGGCTTTTCAGTCACCTGCCTGTCGCTTTGAGTCAAGTGTTTTGTAGGAGGACGAGCAAGAGACATTACTGCTTGAAGATCTGCGGCTGAGCGTAGGGCTTACCTGAGTGCCTGAAACTCAAATTATTGCAGAACTTCCTTATGTGTGTGTGGTTGTAGAGTCGCCGATCCCCGCTATCATCATAGACCCATGTACACCCATACACATATGCACACACACACAGAGAAGCACTCCCAACCCTTGGGAACTCTTATCTTCTCAGCCACACTATAGATTTACCTTTAGAGAAGCATTTCTGTTCCAGATAAACACGTACTGTGGAGCAAAGTCATATGCAGTGGTTGGGCGCCCACTGCAGAGTTACCAAACCAAACTTGGTGTGTGTGACCAAAGTAAAACACTACTTCTTCTAATGCTTTATTTCTAAAAGCAGATTTCAACATCTGTATTTCTTTTGAGGATGTTCCTGCCATCCCCACTTCGCATTGTGTAGCTACGGTTCCCATTTTAAAAGCCTTCACTGAAAATCATTTTGCTCTCTCCCATGGTAATGAAACAAAGTGGATCTGAAAAGATCAGTTACAGCTGTGTCTGCACAGGCTTTCAGTAATGGGGGGGGGGGGGGGGGGGGGGGTAGGGGTGCATGCACCTGCCTTCCATTTTAACATTTTAAAGATTATGCTAAAATATTTCACATCCCCAGAAATGTGCTTGCCACACCTATGAGAAAGAAACAGCAATGGTCACTGGGCCACAGGGTAAATACGGTAAATAAGAGTACTTTCATAATGTAAAAGTCTAGGGGATTTTTTCAAATCAATTCAAACTGAAGTAGTGTCTGTTCTACACAAATGTTAAAGCTTTCACTTTTTTTGTAATAGTAAATATTTGGGTGCTCCATTAAAATTTGAATCCCACACTATGTACAGGCATATGCTGCAGACCCTATGGGAATATAGCTCCAAGTTTCTCTAACCACCACAAAAAGGAAGCAACAATTAGTATATTAACAGCTGGTTTTGAATAGGATACAAAAATTTCCTAGACCAGCTTCTCAAATTCACAGGAAGCAAGGCAATCAAAAAATGAAGTGCATTAGAAGAAATTCATGTACCTATGAAGAATGAGTTCAAACTGTAATTATATAATATGTAATTATCACAAAGATGTACTTACAGATAAAATGCACTTCTAACACTAAACCTTTATTATAGTGACTACCAAGGTACTTGTGGTCGTGCTTGTCTGAAGTGTTTGACATTCCTCAGAATCCCTGCCACGTATTTTGAAAATACTTTCCCTTCTCTGGGAGGAAGTCAGAGAGACAGACAAACATTCTAATAACTAGCCTTCCATATTTAATCATTTTTTCAAATAGTAATATAATTCCTTTTAAATTTTTGTAAAACCTGTTTTTTTTAAAAAAAACAAGCTTGAAAGACAATAAATGCATGAAAATCACATACAACATGCTGAATAAATCTGTTTTAGAAATAGTTAGACTTACTGTGGTTTATGACGCTACCTGAACATACTACACACAAAGGGGACTTCTAGCATGCACTAATGTGACTGGTCACCTGTACACAAAATCTGCATCATGACTGAAAGTGCTTTTTGCAACCAGTACCAGTGACTCTCCTGTCTTGTTCTGCACTACACATGAAGGCAACTAACTGTAATGACAAACCTCTGAATTTTATTCCCTTAAGATTCTAAAGCCAGATTCCAATGTGTTTAAATCTCCTCTTTGCAGGGCCCGTTGAGCTAACATGTTCTAATACTGCATCTGTGCAAGACGTACACATTGGTTATCTGGTGAATAGCTTTACTAACATTGACTACCTCTCCCCTTAACATTTAACTATTGCAATACTCTTTGTGTGTATAAATAACCATGCATATGCATTCCAGTTGGATGGAGGCCACCACACCAACTAAGAAGAGTATGTGTCTCAGGTACACGAGGAGGGAGACATCCACAAGATACCTACTGACAGATCATTGCAATGTGTTAGGGGAAAAATGCAAGTTTTTCTTAGACTTTAGTACTGAAGCAAAAGCTAACAAAAAAACCACAACCCCCTCTACAAACAAAAACAAACAAAAAACCTAACAAACCAATAAGCAAACCAAAAAACAAAACAAAAAAAATCTCAAGAAAACAAAAATGGACACTTTTTCCTAAAATAGATTGCATTCATCAAATCAGAGAGCAATCCTTCTACCATTAAAGCAACACTCAAAGTGAAGAACAAAGTAATTGCTTCAATGTTCCACTTCAAAACTCCGTTCCTAACACACTATATATTGGTAAATTACAGGCAAAATATATACAGACATTCACACAGATATTCACACTCAACTCCTTTTTAAAGTATTAAATTTTGCTCATTTTGTAATGGCTCTCTATATAATTTTCTTCATGTGAATCCAGATCAGAAGAAACTATAAGTCAAGCCAGAAGTGACCAGTAAGATTGAGAGACCAAAAGCAGATCTTACCAGACCGTACAGGCAATTATATGAATAGTGGAACAAGGAATGTCACCTGTAAGGTGATAGCAACACCCTAAGCAGCTACTCTCATCATTAAGCTTCCAATTCACACGCTCTTTAAAGGAAAGTAATTTTATGTCATTTTCCTCACCCGCTCCTGCACACTGAGAAGCTTTACCTACCCCTTGTAGACAATATCCTAGAAAGGACAGACAATGGGATGCAACAACTGAAAGCACTTTGACCATAAGAACACCGACAGAGTAGGTTTGAGAACATTAAATCAGCAAGAGATAAAAATGCAAACAGGTAATTTATGCAAAAATTAATGAGAGTAATTTCTGCTGGGTTAGATCTTTTATATGACCTTAAGGCACTTACATTTATTAATAAAGCTTTGCAATTACCTCCACTGTAATTCTATATTCATGCCCTGCACTGATTTACAGATACGGAAATTCTGAAAGAGATCAGCTCTGGTAAAGATTCGAAGTATTAAAAAAGTCTTCCCAATTCTCACTTGTATCTCTCACTCTGCCTCTGAGTAAGCTCGTCAGACAGGCTGGCTAGTCTGAAAGAAAAATCAAACAAATGACCCGAGTCAATCAGAAACCTATTGGCTGTTTTGTTGTCATCGTTGTTGCTGCTCTGTTTTATTGTGTTTGGGTTTTTTTAAAGAAAAATTAAAATATACATCTACTCTATTCCTATTGGCTGAAATACACAATACAGCTCGTTTTAGTCTAAAAATAAATTTGTGAGAGTGGCCAAAATATATAACACATTCTTTCCTAATCCTATTTCTTTGTGATAACATAGGTTCCCTGAGACAATTTCAGCTGAAGAAATACTAGAGAAGCAAGTGACTTTTTTTTTTTTCTTGCATTCTCTAATAAAGCAGCAGCAGAAGGAAGAGGAAGGGAAGCAACCAAATCTCCACAAAACATCACTAGTCCGTAAGTGATGGACTGCCTTGTTTACAGCGGAACATCCAGTTATTTATAATGTGGTTATTTAGAATGTACCATAATCAATGATTTTAGAAAATTGTTCTATCCAAATGCAGCTACATCATGCTTATTGGTTGCCTAGCAATTAATTTAACCCCAAATCTGGGGTCAGGGCCTTTTACTAGCTGTGATAATGCAGTACCTTTTAAGAAAACTAAAACAAAACCAAAACAGCACCTTGGTTTTATTTTTCATATTTACATATACAGAATTTTTTGCATTAAAAAACCTGAAAACCAAACTATCTGTACATATAATACAGCAATTAAAGGCTCAATGAATAAAATCTTAAGTTTGCAAGTTTTTTTGAAAATCATTGTATTAAATAAAGCAGCATTAAAATCCAACAAATGGGGATGAGGATGAAGATGAAAATAATGACCACATAACATTTGTGTTCTGCCCTTCCCAAATATCTTTTATGCTAGTTGAACCTTTGTTCTCAGTGTAACCTGAAATACCTCCAAATTCCGAGTTTATTTCACTTGTCTGAAACAATTCCAGTAGGGCCTGCACTGGTGAGCTACAAGAACTTCTCTTCTCTTCACGAACAGACTGTCCATCTGTATATTTCACACATAACTCCATATTCTGTTTCCGGGTTTCTCTTTTATTTCTTCCCAAGTAAAGCTTCACTTTTCTGCACAGCTTTCCAGATGGTGAACTATGTGCAGTGCTGGCAGCCAATTCATTAAGTTCTTTGTTTATAGCAGTATCAGATACCTCAGCCTCCAGAACTACACTGTGCTGCATCTGTTGATGATTATCACATAAATCACGATGTTTCTTGACAAACGTAGGATTGGCATCTGTTTTTTTCAAACACTTTGCTGGTAGAACTACTGCATTATTTAATTTTCGTTTTGGCTGTGAGAGGTTTTTGTCTTTTTCACTAAAATCTGTAACTTCTGTACGAGAATATAAAGTACACATGCCTTCCTGAAAACACTGTATATTCTTTTTATTTACTTCTGATTCCAGTATTTCTTTACTGAATGGCTCATAAGCTCGAGAGAAGTTCTCCACGTATGCTTTGCCATCTTTCTGAGGGTGTGGTTGTATGAAATTTGATGATACAACGGTCTCTCTTAAGTTTGCAGCACAGGAACAATCAGTTCTAATATTTTCATCATTATTCCTGCACTTACTTTTTAGTTCTGAAGGTTGTGACAGGTGACAAGAAAGAACTGAACAGACAGATCCAGAAATAGGGGTAGGTATTGGCACAGAATTTGGTTGTAGTTCTGCGGGCTGGCGATCCAGTTTGAGTGCCTGCATTGCCGTATCCCTCCACGAGTAACTTTTCAATGAAATGCGTTGCTTTTTCAGTCGTTCTTTCAGCTCATCTGGTCTAGTTATCTTTCCAATAATAGGAGGAAAATATCCCGTACTACATTTTGTCCTACAATGAAATTGTTTTAAATTATTAACAAACACTGGAAACAAACGTGGGTAACGTAACTCCATATGCAACTGATTCTAGAAAAACAAATGAACTGACAAAGCAATTTCTGTTTTTACATTTAAAGGAAGGGTATTTAGGGTAGCAACACACTATTTCTACAGGAGCAGAGTGCCTTATATTTGAATTTGATGTGTTTCTTATTGATTTCTACAGCTCATAAAATTGTTTTAAAAATACACCAAGTAAGCAGTCTAGTGTTTCAGTAAATCTCAATTCACAGTGGTACTAAGAACAAAAGAAGCTAATGAATATAATGCAATGACTATAAATACTTACAAATATTCTATGATATATACACACAAAATTAGCATAATTATATATGCTTTTCTTGACATAGTATTTCAAACCTAACCATTCAGTATTTTTAAATCACTAAAGGAATAAAGGGTTGCCTTCATTAGGATATCAGTTGTTTGACTCTATTTGCATTTCCTTTGATTTCACTAAGAATATCTTTATTTCTTCTTTTTTTTTTTTTTAAAGAAATGAGAAATTTATTTCTTATCTCCCAACTCATTTACAAAACAAATCAGAGCAATCTTGAATTAGGTTGCTGTTCCAAATAATGAAGACACTGGTGCCTACAGTCCAACACATGAAACAACTCCTTCTCTCCCATTTAAGCTTTTGAGCTACGAAGAAGAAAGGCAAATCTCCCTTCTTTGTCCAGCACAGGTAGGACAGAAGCTGAGAGGCTTAGAGTACAGATAGGAAGATCTAGATTAGACTAGGAAAATTTTTTCCACTGATAAGGAGATCAGATTGACTGAGGAAGATATATCGTAGGCTACTAAGAATATCAGAAAATTTTTAGAGCAAGCTGTCCAGACATTGCTGTCCTTCTGTCAGCAATATTTTAGTACAGTATATCTTGCTTTTCTAAAGCTGAAGGATAGGTAGGACAACTTTTGGCAATTCCTTCCAGTCTCATCTTCCTGTGATGCCATCTGCACTTTTAATTTTTTTTTTCTTCCCCTCTAGTTTCTGCTTTATAGAACTGATTTGCCAGGTACAATTGCATTGGAAATTTCAGACTGAAAAATATGAATTTATTCTGTACTATATCCAGAATTTCAGAACTAAGTATCTGTATGTTCAATGTCTTAACTCACAGAGACTTTAAAATTTAGGTTAAAAGGTAACTTACCTTTTTATTTTGTTTTCATCATCTTTGTATTCAACAAACTCATAAACAAACTTGGAGATTATATCATCAACAACTTGATACTGTGTGCTTTGTGCAAAAGTTTGGTGCTGCTCACTTTCAAGATGCTGAAATTAAAGAAAAAACATGAAACCTATCTAATACTACAGACATGAATATACAAGTCAACAGTATGATACAGAGCACTAAGTAAATATCGTAAATTTATTACCAGTGTCTCCGAGACATGAACTATTAGTGCCTTCATCTACTATAAAGAGAGGCAGCAATCAAGAATTAAAACCTACAAGGGAAAGAAATACCCACTTGCTGCTTTTTAGGAGATATATTCAGAAATCTTTTAAGACAGAAATCATTGCTGATAACACCCTTAAGAGATATGACTGTATCAAATCATATACTTGACATTTCACGTACTGTTTCCAGATCTTCATATTTCTTCCCACAACATTCACAATATCCTCTCTTTTTTTTGTCCTTCTGAGGGAGCTGAACAGGAGTTCCACAGTCCTTGTCACTATTTATTTTGTTTCTGTTAACAGACAAGATATATTAAATGAGTCTCAAATATGGAGCTGAGCTCTATACTTGCCTCTCACCGGATGTTCATTCTTATTCCCTTTGCGGGGGAGGGGGGGGGGTGGTGGTGAAGGAATCTCTATTTCCCCTCGAACTATTTACATTATGTTAGTCAATGCTTAGGAAAAACAAAGAAAAATTATACTAATGTATTAATTTAAATTAATTAAAATAATTAATTAAAAATAAAAAGATTTACTGCAACAAGACAGGCAGACCCAGTGGAACTATATGTAAGCATAAAACATCCAGGTTAGTACAGATGTACTACTATCATTGAGTCAGAATAAACAATGCAAAATCACTAAACAAAATATCCCTTGACAACTCAAAGGACATATTGAAATCTCTGTGCATAGCTCGTAAAAGAAAAGGAGGTTTGATAAAATCAAAACTATAGGAAAAAAGTGTTTTACATCTCATCAACTGTCAGTATTTTTGATGCCAAGAAAACAAGCAGCAAAAACACTTGGTCTAACAGATGAAATCTCATTCTTTGTTAAAAAGCAGTCATATTTGTTGGTTATATGCAGCTTTTGAATTCGCTGACCAAATGCCATTTTGTCCCGTTTTTCTAGGTATAGGCTAAGTGGAAATATGAGGAAATGAACCTCTATTTCTTCCTGGAGATTAAAACACGAAGAGCTTCTCAATAGCTGCTCCATGACCTTCAGAGTCCTCATCTGGGGAAAGCTACTGTTTGCTGCAATTCACTACTGAGCCACCTAAAGATGATATGCTAGCAGTAAAGCAAAACCATCAATCTCTACTCCCCTTTTACTTCAGAGGAACAGTGCCACCTCCCTGTCTAGCCAAAAATCATTCTGACAGACTTTACCAAGTATCTGCATAGATGTAAGCTCAGGACTTTACATCAAAAAGCCTATCCTGAAAAATCTCTAACTTACAAAGCATAGCAATGTGTTGCTCAGCATAGTAAGTGCACACTGCTTTCAACAATCACTTTCCATAAAGAAGTCTAAACAGGTAACACCTGCCCCAGCATTTGTTGGGTTCCACAGGATAGGCTCCACCTAACTTTCACTGTGTACTTCACTACTACACTAGCCTTTTCACCTTCCCTCTTCAGAACTGTAAAAATCACAGAGAACCAGTAAAGCAGGATATAAGCAACAGCATTTATCATCTGAAGATTGAATAATGTCTGCAGGTCTTGCCTGATGCAGAAGCAAGCAGAACTGACAACTTAACTTCAACAAGCTTTTCTCCCAGATAATATATATAACAAGCGAGCACCCCCCCCTTCTCTCTCCTGAACCTGACATTGCTCACACTTCCCTGCTGAGTATGAAATAATCTCTCACCTAAATAGCTCTTTGGCATGTGCCAACCTGAAAGATTAAATAGGAATATTCATTCAAACATAACTCCTGAAATGTTTAATGTATTGTATTCCTTAATCCATCTAAATGAAAAGACTATTGCTTTTTTTTTTTTAAATGCTTTAAAAAGAATGGGTCTTTCTAAGCCCCTCTGAAGAGACACCATCAGAAATTGCCTTATTTTTGCAAAGGTTACTGCTGTATTATAGTTGCTTTGCTTTTTCATACTGCTACATTCATTGCAATTAAAAAAAAAATTCATCATGGCAACAGTAGCTGAAAACCTCCACAATATAATAATGGTGAAGACTGGACAGAACCAACAGTGGAGAAGCTATTTTATAAAGACAACAAGTATCAAATCTAAAGAAGTCTTGGACCCTGAGGACAGAAAAGCAGCAAAAGTTACTAGATACGGAAAGCTCCACATACAGCAAAGCTACCTTTCACCTAAATATCATTAGTCTCCCACATCAATCAATTTTAGAAGTCAATAAAAGAATCGTTAATACTCCAGAAATGCTAGGTAGAAGAAAGTCAAAACAATAGTTTCAGTCATCAAAAAAACAGGTAATTAAGACTCCTAAGTAGTTTCAAACCACAAAATTGATTTACCAAAAGTCCTAACTGCATCCGGAGTGCTCAAATAGAGCCTAAATGCCAAAATGTATCATATAAACACTTGCTGCAAGACCAACTGCAATGCTACTGGGCAGCTGGCATCCACTTTTCATCTCTGAAGTGCTGAAGCAGTATTTGCAGAGTCTAATTTCTGTAACTTAGACTTTACCAACAATGTGCACTCTTTATCAACAATGATTTTACACTATGACTGAGTATCACTGTTTTAAAAATTTTTAACTGCCTACTTTAGCATTATACTAACAAATTTCAAAAGGAGTCTTAATAAATCCACTTCCTGTAAGATACTAACTGGATGTCATCCAAGATGAGGACAAAGAAGAAACCAGTGGCAGAAAGAAAAAAAAATATCTTATACTGACCCACAGTGAAAGGAGAAGGCCACATTTTTGGATGTATGCATCTGTATGTCCAAAAAAAGGACTAAAGACAGGATAGAGAGGGTACAGAAAGATAGACAGACACCGACATTTACAGTGCAGCAAATACATCAGCTGAGACATGACTGTTAGTATTAAATATCACACAAAATTAGAAGCAGAGCAATTATTTTAGAAAACAATTACTTCAGAATTATTTTAGAGAACCGCCCTCTCCTCTATCCACACCTCAATAACAAGTTTTCAACAAACCTTTGCTTAGACTGAGTCTGCTTTTGACCAGAAGGATGCTTCTTATCCACCTCAAATGGACTATACGGTTTTGGAACACAGTAGTTCAGAACTGGAAAACTGGGTAACTGCAGATAAAACGGTCGGTACTGGCTGCATCAGACAAAACAAGTGCACGAGAACCATCAGAAAAAGGAGTTTATAGCACAAATTACAATCAGGTCAAAAATCTTGAAAAAGTGTTTATCTTTCACATATAATGTACACAGAATGCTAACCAGATAAATATCCTAAAGTCATTCCTTCCTTCAAACTCGATACTTTCTCAAAATAGATTTGCCTTGAGTTTCCATAGCTGTCTTACACATGCCCTGGGGTACAGCTTCCATGCCTATTTATTGTTGAGAGCTGGGTAACCACTAGAACTAAGAACAGTTTCAATGATGGTGCATCTGTGTTCCTGAGAAGTAGCTATAGCAGCTCCTAACATCCTAACATTAATTTTTTTTTGCCATTTTACCATTTTCTCCCTTTTTGACAGATTTTAATAAATTCACCATTCAATATATAAACCATAATCTTTTTGTCTTCCAGAAAGATAATTTTCCTGTACAGCATTGTAGTTAGAAACATATCAGAACTAACAACTATACCATTGCTCTGAATATATTAAAAATGTTTAAAATAGGGCATGCCAAAAGTTCACATACTGAATCATTTGACTGAAATGCTGATGCCAGAGTTCAGTCTGATCTTTTTCCCCACATTACTATTATAAGCTACACAGGCAGAAGAAAAAGAGCAAGTCTGCATAATGGGGACAGCTAAGCATCTTGTTTTGCTTCTGAACTGTTACTTATGTTGCATAAATATTTAAACATTAAAAAACATTGTTTGTTACATAAACATTTAAAAGTGTTTCAGGTGTTTGGTACATGGCTACATTCAGAAGTCAAATTCAGATATTCATATATTATTTTTTTGTGCTTACAACTGTGTTTGTACAATTCTCCCCACTATCCTTGTGTCCCTCATACCTATTACACCAGCTCAGTGTAAGACCACGTTTAGATCTCTCTTTTTAATTCAGGAAAGCATCAAAGAAATCAGGTCAAAGAATTTGGAGCTTAAGAATTATAAAGGTGCAAAACATGCCATACAGAACTGCACTTTTTTTATAATTCATTTTTCTCTCAACTTCTGGCAAACTGGTATTTCCTTATACAACCAGGTCTGATCAATTACAGGACCAGAAAAATGTGAAAATATTTTAAAGGCTGAAAATATCATTTTTCATGCTACTGTGGATATTGAAATCGGATTAATAGCTTCCCTCCCCCCCTTTTAAAAAGAAATGATTGAACAGGAAATTAAACCTAATTTCAAGGGATGATTTTAACTATAACAACTCCCCTTTCCTTCAATCTAAGCAGTCTCTGCAGGAGATAAATGTTATTGAGTTGGGACTACAGGACTGGAATTTAGTATACAAAGTTTTATTGGCCTTTTGGGCTATAATATTTGGATCTAAGAAAAGATGTCATGGTTCAAAGCGCCCAGGTTTCCTTTTCATTCATATAGGCCTTGGCAGAAAGCAACCCAAAGAACCTGCTCTCATGGTCTACAAACTGGAGCTACATATGAATTTTACACTTCCATCACCTATTGCAAATATTCCCTACTATGCTACTACCTGCTCAATCTCATTCAGTGGCTAAACACAGATACCTACCCAGAGCAAGAAGAGATGAAAATTTTTTCTGTCTTATTATAAAAGGAAAGTATGCCTGGCACATCTACAGCCAGGAAACTGAAATCTGAAAGCCACTTCCTCAAGCCATACTAAATGTTTCTGAATTACTTGGGTTGAGAACCACATTATTGAATGCATGAAGACAACACTTACCGACTTCTATCTTCCACCTTGACAAATGGATTTTTCAGTCTACCTGGCTCAAAGGGGAGAAAAGGAAATTAAGAGAGAAATACTTTTCTTCATTCAGCAAGTTATTCCAGTAGGTGAATAAATAAGGAGACATTATTTAGAACTCATTACGTACATGTTTTGACAAACTCTTGATTTCCATCAAGTTTTTCTATATGCTTCTCTTAGACATACAAATTAGAATACAGCAGCACACTTGACCGGATGGAAACCGCAGCACATTTTTAAGCATTCAGAACATAAGGCAAAAAAAAAAAAAAAAAAAAAAAAAGAAAACGTCTACAAATATTGAAATACTTACTTCTTGACTTTGGAGCAGTAACTTGTTTTCCCTATTGAAAAAAAGAGAGAAGGTATAAAATCCTGTGAGTATTATTCTGCATTTTATTAAAGATTGAGTTGTACGTAATTTTAAGTTATGAGGGTCTCCCTGTATTAATCATGACTTCATACAGTCATGATAAATTTTGCAGGAAACTAAGCTCATTAGTACTTCAGAAATATGGTGACATGTTTCCCAGAGAAATATTTATTTCCACACTGCAAAAAAGTGTTCTCCTTGAGATGTTTCAATTTATTTTTCCTATAACCAAAACCAAACAAAAAACCCACACACGTAAGTGTTTTCACTTACTCTCTCTTCCCCCAAAATACCTTGCCATGGTTCAAAGTTGATCCTTAAATACAGATAACATTTTTACAATACTTCATAAATGCTAATTAACTACAAGCTGTAAAACGCTACCAAAAACTGCAGGTAGCAACATTCTCCAATTAAAATAATTCTTCTCATTTGAATGGATTTACACAGGTTGGTTGCAATCAACCATTTTTTAGCAATGAGGATTAAAATTCAAAGGAGTATTTTGTCTTCAGAAAAGATTAAAGTCTACATTCAAGCATCAGCTGTTAGCTGTAATTGATTCTGGCAAAGTTACAAACTCGTATTTTATACTACTTGCAAAAAAACCCCACCCTGCTATCCATGAACACCGATACACTGATGATTTAGCAGAGGATTTCATGTGGCCTCAATAATAAGCCAATATTACATTCTAAAACAACACAACGTAAACTAGATGCTATGTTTCCATTTACTTATCACAGACCCCTGCCTAGGCTAGGTAATTGTACAACTTCACGTGTTTAATTTAAATTACAGAGCAACTGCAGATGGAGCACACAAGCAGCTAAAACGGTTTCAGTGTCTCACTGTATCACACACTAAAATCTGAAGAAATCAGGATTTTCACATGCCAACTGCACGTTATTGGCAGAATAGCTCAAAGATGCTTTATGCTAGTTTTTTAAAAGACTAGGAAGGAAAAGATGCAGAGCTGAGCAACTGACACAGATTCCCTAGAGATAACTTCTTCACACTGTGATTCTTCACAATGGTCCATCAAAAGGAAAGGGTTTCTAATCCCAGTGTCATAGGGAAAATTATATAACGCAACTTAACCACAATCTACATCATACTAAACCCAAGCTACAATTTTTTATTATTTACGATTTTTGAGGCAGGCAGAATGGAAGTTTCAGATAGTTCAGTACTTCTGATCCTTAGATATCCTTTGCAAGAGCAAAGGTCTACGCATTATTTAAGCAATGCTACTATGGAATTTATTTTTGAATAATGCTGAAACGTATAGCTAATACTTTCTATTTTTCAAAGCTGGTTTCTATACTAACTCATAAAACATACTGGTCTGTGAAAAACTGAACACAAGCAAGACTTTACTAAAATAAAATCTGTAAGCTTCACAGTAGGTACTATTTAGTACACCTGTATTTTCTCAGTTAATGAAACAAATGGCATTTTCACAAACGGCAAAGAGCCACTTACCACATCCTTAGAAGAACTGCTTGCTCTTTTGATTAGGTAGAGCTCCTTTTTCTTTTGTTCGATGTAATTCTTAACATCTGGCAAAAAGAGGAAGAATTACAGTCAGCTGAGTTTATTTTTGTATGTTTAAAGTAATTAATCATTTTTAATATTTTGAATTCAACAAAAGAATAATTAAGTTAGTGTTACAAGTTCAAGTTACATTTCATCAAACAAAAATATTTACCATCAATATGAAGTATCTTCACTCCCCAGCTCAAAGCATTGGATAGTATACTACCAGAGGGGATTAAGTCCTGCAAACAATAAATTAATAATTTTAAGCAATATATGGTAGATTACGTAAAATAATTAGAGATATTACAACACGTAATATGAAAGCTAACATCAAAGTGCAGATGCATTGTTTCTTGCCATAAGACTATCGCCCTCCTCAACTGACTTTTCCATCTCTGTTATCACAGCACTTCACCATCAAAAGATTATATTTAACCTTTCATAAAGCCAAAACTGTTCTCTATTGTCACATTTTACAGTAAGATTTGAAGACACTGAATTTGTACATTTAACTTCAGGAGCACCTCTCAAATGCTAGCTATATTAGCAATCCTAATAAATTATAATACTGGTCATAGACTCCACAGACTTTCAGTTCTTCAGGAAGTACCCAGAAAGCATGACCTGACAGTTTTACTCAGGACAATCCCTTGACTTCTGCCTGAGCGTTCCATGAGGGATTTCTCTCTCAGACCACTAAGACCACTCTTACTACTGCTTGTTTTCTAGAAGAGCAAAACCGAAGTTTCTCAAGCACAAATTTGTTGATTACTTGGCTTACCTGCTCTTTGATTGCTTTTTCAACTAAGGATTTTCCTCTGCTCATACGTACCTATATTAACACAGAAACACATTTGTAGCAAGTTAGAACTCATTTCAAAAAACCCAAAAGGTAAGACAATTTACACTGTTGCTAACAAATACGTATTTCAGCTATGACAGTCTCTTTTTGTTCACTGTACTGCTATTTTTCCTTAATTTGCATCTTCCCCACAAGGTTACAGTTGAAACAGTCTGGGGAGAAAAAAAAAAGAAAAAAAAACCCCAACAAGTAATTGTTTTCAGCCAAAGGAGGTCACTGCATGGCTGAAGCAATGTTAGCGCTGGAACAACATAGACAGTGGGAATAAGGAGGTTTCATCAGCTGGACTTGTGCCAAACTAACCTAACAGTCATGAATACAATCATAGCCTCCGTCTTATCCCCATCTTTTCTATCACCAGTGCAGCTCCTTTTGTACTGTATGCTGTTTATTCATAATGAGCATGCCTTTATTTATCCAGGTTATTTGCGAAATGAGGTGATCTCACCTATGCAATGCAAAAAGCAGCTCACAGACTGGCTCGCAGTCATGTTTCTAACTAAGTACCATGTATATAGTACAGCTAATTGTTTCCAACTGTATTCTGAAAGGATGCAAGACTTGCCCATGTAAGAACCTTCACGTAAACCTGCACTAATTGAGATACTAACTGTTGCAATTAACGTGATCCTCTAAGAAAGAGCTCAGAAGAACTTAATATTCACAATGTTCGATTATTTCCTTGAACTACCAAAGAGTACTTCTGTAGATATTTGCATTAACATCACAACAGCTAGACAGTAACAGGCTGTGTTGCTAAAGAGACAGGAACCACTGGATGCCATCACAAGCCTATCCATATTGATCCAGCTGTCAAACATAAAAATGTCAATGTTTATTTTTAAGTCAGGCGTACTATATTAGAACAGATTTTACTGTAGTCCGCTTATTTGCGGACAAGGCTCCTTTTTTTAATTAGTTTTTGAAACTTTGCTTAATTAGTTTGAGTTAGTTAAGTTTAACAAGTTAGCCTGAACTAGTTTAGAAATATGTTTGACCTGTTAAAACAAACAAACAACAACCAAAACAGAACCTTATTCACCCAAGGAACTGTTGCCATCTTTGGGAAACAAAATAGGAGAAAAATTGTAAGACCGTATCCCATGGGTTGTACCCGATTTGCAGTATTATTTCTAAGAAACTTACTGTGTCTACTATCTTAAATGAACTTCCATCATGTCGATCTTTACGGTTGCTAGGATGAGGCGAACTATTTCCTCCATTACGTGCAGATTCCGGGCTAGGAACAGGAGAAACCTGACCAAGAGTTGGTGCAAATTTTGCCTCCTTTTTATTAGACACCAGATAGCTGATATCTTTACTAAGAAAACTCTCCACTCTCTAAATATAAAGATAGAAAGCAAATTATTATGTCAGGACAATAAATCAGTGACTCAGTTTTACATTGCATACTTGAAAGAAAAGTGGCAAAACTTCTAGAATAATTAAGTTCAAAAACATTGAATTAACAAGAAGATCTTTTCTAAACATCCGGATGACAATTACAATTGAGCTGCAGTAGCATCTTACCAGTCACAAATTCTAATTTCAATTTCTTAATTTTGTAATATCTATCAGAAGAGCTTTGCTTGGTTTCAATTATCATTCTTTGAACTATCTAGCTGTAATGCTGTCCAAATAGAAGAATTCAAACACTGCACTGAGAAATAATGGAATCATTCAGGGAAAAATCACAGTTTATATAATTTTATGCAACAGAAATTACATAAGAAGTGTTCAGCTAAACTTAAAGGCATGTCTATGCAAATGTAATTTACAGTTTGCAAGAAGCTATAAATTAATTGAGTTTAGCACCAGCAGATATTCATTTCAGGATAGTTACCATGTTTCACACCTACAGTATTCATAAGTCTTCTACATTTTTGAGACGTGTTAAGTAGATTCATAATATTTTCATACTCGGCAAGACAAAATATGTGGTTATCCTATGCTCATTTTCTTCCATTTTGCTCCTTCAGTCTTTCGTTACCAACTGTTGTGTGATTATCAGCTCTATTCGCCTTGTTATTTCTTGCCAGCTTACGTAGCTTAAAACATTTTCCTCTTCTCCACTAATCAGCACGGAAAGCACAAATCGCGCAGGCAGCAAGCTCAAGACTGTGCCTTCCAATTCTGCTCTATGTACCTTCTACAGAAATGGGACATACAGGGAGAGGCACTTTTGAGTGTACTCCACGCAAATAACAACGAAACACATGCAGTAGTTGATCTCGAGGGTGCTGGGCACCTCAGATTTAGGCATATACGCCTCAGAATAAAACAGAAAAACTTCCTGTTCAGTCTTTGATTTGCAACCTTACCTTTCTCATGTGAATTCCTAAAATTCTATTTTAGAGAGAAAGATAAAAGATAGAGTGCGCTCATTTAATGCTAAATGTAAGGAGATGCATTTAACCTGCAACCATGTTATTGCTATTCCTGCCACTACTATAATTTCAGACAGCATCTTGATTTACAAGCATCGGCACTCCTCTGAGTTCTGGTTCTTCTAAAATTTATGATTTAAATAAGAGTATTTAAAAATACTCATTAACATACTCTGTGCAGAAAGTACTTACTGAAGTTACTTTTAGTAAGCATATGCAAAACACTTCCTCTAATCTCTTGTAACATGTAAACGTGTCAATATAGTCAGAAGCAGCAGAAAAAAAAAATCACCTCAAACAGTGAAACTTATTAAACTTGGATAAAATTCTAAGCAAATGAATAATCAACTGAAAACAAACCTTTATTATAAACACTTTTGTTACAATTAGCAAAGCAGATTCTAGCAAAAACCACAAAATAATTTGTTGATAACCTAACTGTTCATATTAAACATTAAAAAAAACCCATAAAAAATAAAATCCCATCACACATAAAATACAAATAACATTGAAATGCAGTCACAAAGGGCATGGAAAAGGCACTCCACGTGCAATTTTCTTCTAGTTTCATAAAGGTTTCTGCTCATTAACTTACCCCTCCTAGCTCTTTGAGGTCCTTTCCTATTTTTTCAGAGATCACATTTGATGGAATATCAAGGTAAAACACCTTCCCAGTGAGTGGCTTATATTTAAGTTTCTCTGGTTTTCCTGTATCTTTTTTCACATTCTTCAGAGAAGATCTTATCTTTTCTGTTTTTACTTGCATTCCATCTGCTGCAAAAAGAAAAGGGAATTTAAACAGAACTGTGTTTTATGAACTGTGTTTATTTTTTTCTTTTAAAAAATGAAAACTCCTAGATGATGGAAATGGACAAGGCAAGCTTCTGTGCAATATAGGACTTTTTAAAAATAGCTATATGTTAAACACGTCAAAAACAAGACATTAATATTAATACCACATACAGCCCTTAAAAGTTTCTTCTTAAAAGCATATCATAAAATGGGCTTTTTATTTCAGTTGCTATGTAACACCACCAGTTTTCTCACCCAGTTTGGCAACTTTTGCTACCTCTGTACCACAGTACATACACTACTTGCACAGTCACTGAGAATCACAACAACACCGTTTGAGAACAGAATCTGTGTCTCTCATTCATCTGAAACAAAAAGGATTCATACAGACTCATTAAAACAAAAAATGATCAAAAGTAACTGAAATACCAAAAAATACAAGACCGAGATCCTACTATTTATCTGAAGTTTGAGCACCCACCTGAGATGCAGGAAAACTAAGCTTAAAGTTCAGAACCATTCTAGTTACGACCACTCTTTCTGTCCCAGTGAATTTTACTCCAAAACTAAGAAAAGACATATAGCAATTAAACTGTGCTGATGAAGTTTCCTAATGCTCAACACAGAGCTATCCATGCAGGCCTAACTGTTAGACTAGACATTTAAATAAGCAAATAAAAAAATTCAGTCTGGGTGAGAAATAAGCCTCATTTCTCAAGGGCAATCTTGGGAGTGTGGTAGGGTTCTACAAGAACATCAGCTCAATACTGAGTAGCAATCAAAAAAAGGAAAAAAAATTAGAAATTGCTAAGAAACAGAAAATAAAATGGATAATTTTATTATGCCACTTCATAACTGCAGGACTTGGCCACATCTTTAATACAGCCTGCAAAAGAGTAACAAGGATGATCACAGGCATGAAGAACGACCTTGTAGATTAAGACTTTGTCAGTCTGTAAAGGAAATGATTTAGGGGAAAAAGAATACAGATATACAAAATCAAGAAGAACACAGAGAGAATGGCTAAACAGCCTACTCCAGTAGAAGAGCTACAGGGCACCAAACAAAAGTGGGAGTAGGTACAAAATGAAAAACAGGCATTGATTCTCTATGCAACAGGGTAACCCTGTGTAGTTTGCTGCCAAAGAATGTTGTCAATACCAAAAAGCGATTTCTAGGGAAGGCTGCACAAGTACAAGGAAGATGAATACTTTGAGGGTTCCTAAATGCACAAAAGTGACACGCAACTCAACGCTACTAAACATAGCTGGAAACTAGAATAATATTATTAGGTGAAAGTAATTATACCTTCTCTATTCTTACATACTACCACAGAAATCCATTTACAACCAATGACAGAGACAGAATCATCCAACGCTTGCACATCATTAGTTCTACATTGTCTTTTCTTCCTCACTGACTGACTCCTAGTTGCTCCTCTTCTGGAGAAGCTCAAAACAGAGATGAGGGCTGCTGCAGGAAGTGAGCAGGCCTCTTCTGGAGACAAAAGGCGAACATGCAAAACAGTCCCTCTGTTATGTATTCTCTCCCTCCCTGAAATGGTCTTAGATAGGAGAGGGACCAGAACCACCACTCATGCTGCAAGATTCTGTAAGCAATGGTTATGGACACACGTAAGTGAAGCAGAAACAGCAGTCAGCTTTGCAGAATCTAGGAGATGAAAAGAATTAGAGAAATAGGGAAATGGGGAGGCTTAGGGTAGCATAACCGATTCAGAATCTAAAGAGAAAAGATGGATGATAAGCGGATGTGCAAGTGAAACTCCGCAGATGACCACGGATCAAACACGGTGTTACACCCAGCACACACATGTGATAGCCAGGGCAGCTCAAAAATTAATACACTAAACACCGGAATTAATATTGGAAAATACATATTAAACTTCTTAGGGATAGCCACAAGTTTGGAGTGAGTTAGCAGTACTGCAATAACAGTAAAGAGTCTCTCTAATGAAGCAACTGCATTTTAATACCCTGGGCCTAACACGCTGAGGAGGCCTTCCACGCACGCTCCCGATACCAGCAAAGGTCTGCCTGGCTGGAGCGGTTTGCACGGCGGCGGCCTAGCGAATTTCAACATAGCTACTAGCTTCTTTGCACTACAAGCACCTTGTAAAACAGAAGAAGTTAGCCAGCCAGCCAGCCAGCCACCTTTTCAGTCACGCACTTTTACGTTTAGTCCCCCAAACCCTGCAAAGGCTATTTCAGCCGCCCGCCCCTAACAAAGCCAGCGCAAGGCGTGCTTCCCCGCTCGCCTGACGGAGGCAAGCAGCGCCAGCCCGGCCCCAGGGAACGGCTCGAACCCCCCGCCCCGAGCCGGGACGCGGCAGCTCCCGCTCCCGCTCCCGCCTCCCGCCCCCCGCCCCCGCCCGGCGACCCGCCGCTTACGGCGACGCGCTCCTTTGTCGGCGGCCTCCACAGCGCTCGGCTTCATCTTCCCGCGGAGTCACATCCTCCTCCTCCTCCTCCTCCTCCTCCTCCTCCTCCCCTCCCCTCTCCTCTCCTCTCCTCTCCTCTCCGCCCGCCGGCAGACCTGCAGGGGTTCGGCAGGGCCGCTCCCGGCAGGCAGCGGCGCCGGGTCCCGCCGCAGGCCGGCCACCCGTGTCTGGGTGTGCCCCGCTCCCGGCCCTCGCCGCCGGGCCGGGCCGTGCCCCAGCAGGCTTTCCCGCCTCCGCCAGCCCCGGCCCGCCGCGCTGGGCCTCGCTCCTCCTCCCGGGAGAGGAGCAGCAGCGGCGCCGCCGTCCCAGGGGCGCCCGGCGCCCCGCCACGGGCCGCGCTGCGCCAACGGTCGGGCGGGGGAAGGGCGGGGGCCGAGCGCCGGGGGCGGAGGGAGGAGCGCGGCGGGAGGGGCGCGGGGCCGCGGCGGGGTCCCGAGGCCGGTGCTGCGGCAGGAGGGGTGCCGCCTCCCTCCCCTCACCTCCCCTCCCCTCACCTCAGGGGCTGGGGCGGCCCGCCCCGCCCCGCCCCGCCCCGGCGGGCGCCCTCCTCAGTGGGAATCCCGGGGCAGAGCCTCTCCGCCCGGCCCCGGCAAGGTGTGTGGAGGTGGCGGGAACCTCCCGAGGAGCAGCCGCTGGGTGTAGCGACCTCCCGCCGGTGCGGGCGCGGTGCCGCAGGCCGGGGTCGGCGCCGCCCGGCCCGGCCCTCCGCGGGGCATCCCCGGGGCAGGCCGGAGCGCTGGCCCAGCCCGGGGCGCGGCCCCACCGCCTGCGGCCGGGCGGGGACGTGCGGGCTGCGGCCGGCGGCCTGGCCGAGGGTGCCCCGCGTTTGTATTGCGGAGGGCTTTGTCGCCGGAGGTCACAGCCCGGATGCTGCTTATAAACGCGTTCTATGTGCTGTTGTGGAAAGTAGTTTTGTTGTGAGTTGAAAACATACTAAAAAAGACCACCCCACCCCCCCAAATTAGTGGTTGTTAGCATCTGAGAGGCGAATCTTGTTTTGTGCGGCTTAATCTTTCTTACCTTTTATTTGAAACTTAGTAGAAATAGCAAAATATAATGTTCCTGTAGATCAAATAAAAAGCTTAGATCCAAGTAAACTACTAAAGTCACAACTGCGCTTACGCACAACGTGTGTTATGAAATGCCTTTATTTGGGGATTTTGTGTCCTGAAATGTTTCTATTAATTTGTTATTTCCTCCTGTCCTAGCTAGTTGCAGATGCTGGGAATATATAAGCTCCTTATTTTTAGATACTGTGAATATGTTCTTAAGGTATTGTAACCTTGCCTGTGCAGCAGTACAGCAGGATTTGTTCAAGGAATTAATATTTAATAGTAGCATTAAAACTAGTCAGTCACTCTTTATTGCATGAGGAGCTTGCCAGGGGATATAGTCGTCACTAGTACGCTGTGACTGTTGGATCAACCCAGAGACCTCTCTGGATTTTCTCACAGGAATGGCAGAAGCAAGAGGAGGGCTAGATGAATTATTGTGCTGTGCTACAGTTTATGGGCTGCAGGCTGGGAATTTATCTTTGTACAAACTATTTACATGCTCCTAAACCCTTCGTTGCAGCAAGAGGTAATACAGATTAAATATTTAATGTGGCTTGCAAAACTTATGAACATTGTAATTCATGTAAGAAGGATTCGAAAGATTTATTGTCATTTAAAAAACTTAGATTATTTACAAAACGTGGCACAAATACTCTAATTTCCAAAATTACAGAGATGCTTGTATACAAGTAGAAAACTAATATTTACATTATTGCTGCTTATACCTGAGGTATTAATGAAAATTTAAAATACTTTTCCTTTGATTTTCTGCAAGTTTTGAACACAGTCTTACAATATGTTTTTCTGTTCCTTAACAGGTTTTTCTTCTCCAGGGATAAAGCCATGGCTGAAATGAGTGATAGCAACTTAGATAAAACAACCATTATTCAGCAAGCAATAGCCTCTTGCTGTGGAGCTATAATCACATCATTACTTGGTAAGGCAAACTATCAAGCTTGCTACAGAGAGAATCTTTGCAAAGTGATTATTCTTCAGTTTGACTCAGCATGATGTCTGCATATGTATGGTTTATAAATTTCTACTAGTATGTTCAACAAGGATGTTTTTGGATAGCTTTCTCATAATTTTTTGTATTTTAACAAATGTGGTTAATCGAAATCTTTCCCATCCCTCATAATCTTTAACCATTTCTGAAAATAAGAATAATTTTTATTTATTTTTCATTTCTATGTCATGCTACCACTTCAATTCTAACATTAATTTATTCTGCTGTGATATCTTACACTGTCAAAGCCTTTTATTATGGGGTTTTTTTCCCCTAAGCATTGCTTTTAAGGATAGCTTTTGTTAGCCTTTTAAAATTCTGGCTAATCTGTAATGGAATTAATATTCTGCTTCATATTCAGTTGTCTGGCTCAGGACTTCCTTCCCCATGTGTACCTAAGGAGGCATTGGTGGGTTAGATTCAGCACTTGCAGCTCTCCAAGCTCATTAGCTTATACTTTGTGTTTCAGTTATTTTTTGGCTTAAGCTGGCCTTTGGTTCTGACTTTTAACACTGATTATGCTGCAGGGAAATGTGCAATTTTGTAAGTATGATTTTTCCGCCACAAAATTTCCAAATTTTTGCAAAATAGGATCCTACCAGGAACCTGTCAAATTCATAGTCTTTTTAGTCTGTCTTTATACCATGTTTCCTGTGATGTTAGGTAAAGTAGCAAGCAAAGCGACATCAGACCTGTGGAATTCCCAAGATGGATTCAAACTGTGTGTACGTAAGATTCCAGTACAGCATAAGGTGTTGGTATTCGAGACCTCAAGAGGTATAGGAGACCAGCTCCTTTCTGAAGTGGCAGCTGGGAGATGAGGCAGAATATGTGTGAGTGGCTGAAATGCTACTAGATGCCAAATGCTAAGGAACTGAACTGAGCTGCAGGAGTCACATCTAGATCCCTACATTTAGCCCTGGAAATGTGAGCAGCTATGGAAATGTGAGCCAAGTATTCAACCTCCTGTTAGTCAACAGAGAGGCATCGACAGAGAGCCAAGGGGTGACACACTTGCCTTTGCGTAGGAGTGTGTTCAGTGAGACACGTGCTGGAGTATTGACTTAGCCTCTAGCTGTTGCTTAGTAAGGTTGTAGGTCCTGTGTAACTTCTGTCAACTGTGTAGGTATTTCGGATACCTTAGAGACTCAGATGGCACTAGCTGCTTGTATGTAGGCAACTGAATTGAGCCCTCAGTCAATATAATCAGTAGAGGCTGGTCCAGCTGACCAGCCACTGTAGTGTTCAGCATGGCTAGGCCTGTAAAAATTTTAAGGGCTGGAGGGGAAGCAATGAAACATTCACTAGACCTTCATTTACTTTTCAGCAGCTCTAAAGTTTTAGATCTTGTCTACACACAGCAAAGAAGGGAAGTACATCATGAGTTTAATGTTTTTCCTTTGAATGTTGCTATTACAGTCGGTTTATCAAAAAAGAATAAACGCATGAAAAACACTGTAATATTTTACATGCTTGAGGCTAAAATCTGATCTCATATGCCTTGTGGTATGTCACTTGTAAAAGGTTAGCAGCAGAGCATAATAGCACAAGTTTTAGCACTTTCAGACAAGATGACACAATGGTTTTTGGATGAGCCTTGTGTATCTCTAATACTTGTTGTCCATGTAACTGTTAGTAAATTAGAAAAGGTACATATGGTCACTTGCAAACCATACAGGATTTGTAGTTCTCCTTTTTTCGTCTGTCTGATTACACTGCAAAACAGGTCTCTTTTTCCCTCTCCGTTAAAAAAAAAGGGTCATAGAAGTTCATGGTAAGGCGTCTGTACACTTCCACATTTTCAGGGCATGCAGGGTGTTTCTAAATGACTTCTTTGTTTCATTTTAGTAACTCCTCTTGATGTTATCAAAACTCGACTGCAAGCCCAAAGCAATCCGCTCCCCAGAGGTAAATAAATGCCTTGTGTAAAGGAGGACACAGTTTGCTCTTTGCTGTTGCCTTTAGCTGATAGTTATCACAATGCTGAGCTACAGAATGTTTTTGTTTGTTTCGGGATAATTATGTTTGGTTCTTCAGCGTAGTGGGGGGAAGAAAAGCAGCACAGCAATATATACTGAAGTTGCTAAAGAAAGAAAGTGACAGTGAATAGACACAGTGGAAGAAAATCCCATATGTACATACCATTTTAAATGGGCTTTTTTCTGTCTTCCTTAGTATTTTCATTGTGGCAGAAGGTACAACTATTACTGAGTTGAGTTTAAAAAAAAAAAGCTATTAATAAATAACTAAAGATATCATCAGAGGGCTTAAGTGATCAGGATGCTCTACCAAAGTTCGTCTCCAGAATCCAAAGACTTTTGAAAAAGAGTAGTAAGTCTTACCTAAGTCACTTGTCACTTGGGTTCTAAATCGATGAAGACATTGTGCAGTCAGACATACGCCAATGAGTCCTACTATTTAGCTGTAATTAATAAATGAGATTTAAAAGGAAACGAGATGACTGGTGTGGAAATTCCATGTTGTAAGTGGAGATGAATATTTGCGGTCACATTTGCTGTAAATCAGGAAAAATACTTGTGTCTTCTATTCTGGTGTTTTAGCAAATTCTAAACCCTTCAGAAATCTGAAAATGTGAAGCTCAAAGGATGTTTTTGTAATGGCAGTAATATTTTATCAAACAGGTTCAAAGTACATGATGTAGAAGAAATAAAAAACAAGTAGAGAGGATGATCTAGGGTAAATACTGTCTAACCGAAGATATAATACCTTCACTTGTAATGTGGATGCTGAGGCTACTTAATAAAAGATTTAAAAGTCTGAAAGATGTTCACATAGTTGCATACAATAGTGACACTCAGGTCCTGTGTTGTTTTTAGCCTTCAGCAGATGGTGGTATAACATAAATATGTCTCCTGGAGCCTGGGAGGGCAGTTTAATTTAGTCTGGCACTCTGAATATGTTTGTTCCCTCTTTCCTGTTACCTATTTTGTTGTCATTGACTTTTTAAGATTATTTTGCTCCTGTTTGTGTAACCAGAGATAAATCTATGTTGCCATTATATGCAATTTGAAATTGCTGCTGAGTAAGGGCGATCTTACAAGTATTAACTATATTCTTATACATCATTTTATTAGGAAAGTGTTTTGTATACTCAAATGGCCTTATGGATCATATATGTGTTTGTGAGAATGGGGACAGCAAAGCCTGGTATAAAAAACCCGGGCATTTCAAAGGGATGTTGGTAAGAACATTTTATATTTTTATAAAAGTGTACATTGAAAACATTTTAAAATGGCATACTGTAAATTTATTTTTTTTTTTTTTTTAAGTTCTGGTAAATCTGTTATCATTTGAGAAGGTGTTCATGTGGATACACAATGTAGTTTATATGGTGATTAATGATAACTTCTACTTTCTACAAAAAAATACGTATTCCTTCCTTTAAGGCGAACAAAGGGGCAGCTGCACAGCTTTCGTCGCAGGATACTGGCTCTGTGGTTTTATTTTCCCCACTTGACCTATATTACCAATAGTTGCTGATTGCAGGTACTGATTTTCTGTACCTGCTTACCCCTGTTCAGTCCACAGATCTCCCAGTATGCTCCTGAGCTGAACTAACAACACAGATGATGTTTTAAAGTTAAGTTTGTGTGTCAAGTTCTGGATCCACTGAAACTTGTAGGACTAGTATTTTACCCAGACATTTGAAGCAGACTCGCTGCTGTCAGACACTGTGGTGCTGCTTCATTAATCAAGGTTTTGTTTGACTCTGTCATTAAATTACACATGTGATCAAGGATTTTTCAGAATTAAACTTTAGAGAAGAATGAAATGTTCATGCAAAAGGTTTCTTGAGCAGCTTTACAGTATTAATTTTTTAAATAAATTAATAACTTTGTAAGTTTGAATTTTTCAATTAACTTTACCATACAATTTTTAGAAAGTTGCTTAGTTTTCTAATTTACATGATTTTATGACCATTTTTGCTGTGACAAGGTAATTCATGAAGAAGAATGACTATCGTCATTGAATCTCCTTTCATTTTTAAAAAAAAATAGTGCTGGACAATTGTGCAGTCAAGAAAATTGTAGTGGACATGATAGGTTGCCAGTGATGGGTCTGTACAAATGTTTGCTGTATTTGCCCATATAATGAAATATATAAATATGCTGCTCGGTCACTGGATTTAGTTATGTCCTTTCTCTAGTCTTTTATCTGTACCTTCCTGGATTGTAAATTTGCTGAAGCTGGATTTATAAACATATAAACTAACTAGTACAGAATATATTTGGAGAAAACAGAATACTAGTACGCCATTTTCTGTCTTTTTTCTTTTTCCTCTTAAGTGTCTTTTTGTCAAATTGTGTTAAGACCTTTTAGGATTTCTTGACTCCCTCTCAAAGCTCCATTTTTTCAAGTCAGGCTTGGTTTAATAAATCATGTCTTTGTTTTCCCCATGCCAACCTTTTACCTCAGTGGAACTGTCCATCAAGGCTGCCTACTCTAAAGCTATTTATTTGCCTTTTTCTTCCTGAGCATCCTTTTTGTGGTCTGTCAGGCTCTATATCTTTTGAGGTTGTGTGATAATGTCTGGTCTTGAGCATATTCTAATCCATCAAATCTCAACCTCTTCCCCCAAATGTTTAAGAAAATTAGGTACCCTTGTATTAGGGAGTTTGTCTTTTTGATGGTGATTTCAGTGGAATGACCTTCAAGGTTTAGTGTTCCTCTACTGTCAGTGGTCAGGGAAATATATGCAACAGCTGTGGTATTAATTATAAGCTTCCAAGTATATAATACAGTGTGTATACATTGAACATATGTTGTCACATTGTTGTCAGAGAAAGCAAGTATTGAAGGATCATTGAGAGCTAATTGCTATTTCATGCCTAGAACTTTTGTTATGTATTAAAAAATACTTTAGTGGATTATTTTGGGTAAATTTCCACAAGTTGCTGCTCTGCTGTATCAGTTCTGAAAGTAACTTACTCACAGGGCTGTCGGTTACTGATAAAAACTTACTATTTCGGTTTTTTAAAGATGGAAGAAAATTCTTAATTTCAGTCACACAAATATTTCTCTTCAGCTCAGTGGAACTATTTGTGTGATTAAATACGATAGCTGGCGTAAGCAATTACAAAATTGGGATCTTACACTGATAAGCCATTTTAGAAACATACTTTTTAACACATTAATTTTGTGTTCTGCCAGCTAAAATATATTATTGAGTACAAAAGTTTGTAGCTAATTATTGGTCTTTGCCTGGTTGTATTTTCAGGATGCATTTGTGAAAATTATTCAAATAGAGGGAATTAAATCACTGTGGAGTGGACTTCCCCCAACGCTGTAAGTTGAGTGTTCTTTTTTTGGTAACATGTTATGAATTATCATTAAAAAAATTACTCCATTATTTAGACAAATTAGTATGTTTATCTCTAAGTGATTTTAAAAATTTGGTAAATTCTGAAGTTACAGATAATGATGTAATCAGTTTGATCAGAAACATCTAGAGACAATATAATTTTTGCCAGATCTTGATCTTTCTCTTTGCAACTTCTTTGATATGTTCTCAGTAGTTAAGCAGCAATATCAGACTTTTCATTCTGCCTTTCAGAGGTGGTATCCTTACTGTAACTGTCCCCTTGATAGCATCATTGAATCAGAGGGTTGAACGTGATTGTTAGAGAATGCTAGTCTTTAACAGGTACTTGCTATCCTAGCTTGTCACTAATGACTTGCAATAAGCAACACAGCTGTTTCCACAGACACTCTAGAGTTGCACCTCATTACCCTTACATAAATTTTTTTATACATCTAACTAGAGTCTTCTTTATTCCAAATAACATTATTGGTTTTTATCCTATCCAACTTTGTCGTGGAAAATAGATCATCCATTTTCTCTCTACAAGAACAATTTACATATTTAAACACTGTTACCAGATCTCCTCCTGGTATAGGTAGTAATTTAGACCTCTATAATTATGTCCTCCTCTGTAAACAACCCAAGAAAGTGGTCAAATCTAGCATACATATTACAGTTGTATCTTGTAAGGCACAAAGTGTTGCCCAGTGCGAAAGCACTGGTACACTTTTGATTTGCACACAGCACTCAGTATATAGGCACAAAAAAGCAAAGCATGGTGGAGCTCAGGCCTTGTTATTTATGCTGCAGCATGTGGCAATTTCAGTATATAAGCCTTTAGGACTTAACTAAGAGGTCTGTATTTCAGCCAAGACAGTTTTTTCTTCAACATATGTTTTGTACTCCAGCAGAGAAGAACGAGCTTGTTGACTGGAGAGAGGTACACAGTTTTAAAAAGAAGATCTAAACTATGTCTTGTTGGTTTTCCAAGCCTCACAGTCTTCACTGTTTTTTGGTAATGGTGGTATGTGCTTTACTGGCACAGACATAACACAGAAATATAATTGCCATTTTATAGTCAGGTATGGTGCTTTACCCCTTCACTGAATGATGATAGATCTAGCTGGTTTTGCTATATTCTGTACTACGCTGGAATGGAAGAAGCTTGTATTTACTCACTCCACATTGTCTTTCAAGTAATGAGAATCATAAGTGTTGATTAAGATAGAGAAAATACTCTCCAATTGTTAAATAAATAAAAATTGAAGGTTAGTAGCTACTTCCATAATGTTTTGTTTGCTTGCTTCATATTCAGATTTTTCAATTCCATTCCTTTATCAAAACAGTTCTGAAGCTGCCATGAAATAAATTTTGACTGAGATAATCCACCATAGTTTTACTTATAGTTTTTCCTAATGAAACAAAAAACTGGAGAACGGGGTAATCTGTGAATTTGAAACTCTGAACTAGAGGCCGTGAATCGAAACCATGGGATTAATGCTTTTTCTTCATCCATAACACACAGCTGGACGTTTAACTTTTCCTTATTTAATCAAAATATCCATACAAGATGGTTGAGTTCATGCTCGTGCTTTCCTTGTATTAATTTAGATTCCCTCTCTTATATTTTAGAATAATGGCACTTCCTACCACGGTAATCTATTTTACCTGCTATGACCAACTGAGTGAAGCTCTGAAATCTAGACTAGGAAAGGATGATGAATACATTCCAGTTCTTGCAGGTTCCTTAAGCAGATGTAAGTTGTCATCTGTTTAAAGAGAAAACTGAAATAAAATACCCATATGCTGTTTTCTTGGCTTTGTTTTGTTGTTTTGTTTTTGAAGTAAATTTGCCGTGGCTTTAAATGAGGGGTAATAGTACGTGGAGCTGGGCATAGGAAAGAATACTGTAATTACCCAGTATTTCTTGGGAACCATAACCCTCTAACCTGGAATAATATGATTTATTTTTGCTGTTACACTTCCATTAAGTTTGTAATTTGTTCAAAATTTCGTAGTTCTAGACTTATACCAAGGAGGGTTGATTTTAAGTCTGTTCTGTTGTGAATCTAATAATAAACATCATTATTTTCTCTAATGGAAGCTACACCGGTAAATACAAGGGAAATGAAAATTGGACTTGTACTGGTTTTAATGCTGTATGAAACAAAGGGACCGAATTTGGTTTTATATTTTCTTACTTTTGTTTATCCTTTTCCTCATCTGTTTTTGTAGAAGTAGCTCAGGACATATATTTTTGGGCTTTCATAGAAGGCTCTGAGGATGTAGTTCCATATTCTACTTGTGACAACTATGAGGGGGAGTGGAAGACTAGTGGAAAAAGAATTGTTATTCTGTGGTGATGTGGCAAATTGTTCCTATTAGGCTGCTTCAGATTTTAAATTCAAGTGCCAAAGAAACCTTATCCCAGCAACAGGAGAAAAGTTCTTGGGTCTAGTAAAATCTTTGAAGTCTGTTACATGTGTGATGGCAGTGTGTTAGTGAGTGGTGACTCACTGATCTTTCCACGAGGTGCAAGAGAGTTAATCAGATACAGAATGCCTGCTAAATACTCTTGATAGTTTAAACTAAGAATGGCAAAGATGCTTAGAAATCAATAAAAGCTTAATCACTAACCATCATTTTTATCCTTAACAAAAAAAAAAAAAACAACCAAAAACAAAAAAACCCAAACCTCAAGCTCACTTTCTTCAAGATAAACTTAAAAATGGTAATTATTGAAAAGTAATCTTTGTAAGTACTTGACATTTTCAGTCTATTTATGTAATAATTCCGAAAATGAGGATTCTTAACATGTTACATGGATTACAACATGCCAGTACTGGAAAAAGGTAGGTAGCTTGTGTGCCCAGAAAATTTAGGTACTGTGAATAGATATGGTATTCTTATCTGGAAAGGAAACTTATTTGGGAAATTATTTAAAGGAAAATGGGAGAGTTGGAAGGAAATAGGTATATAAAGCAAGGTGAGGCCTGACTTTAATGTTCAGGAAATGTTACTAGCAAATGTTGATTTTAAAAAAGCCCACGTTTTTCTCATTTGCAGTTGGTTCAGTTACTGTAGTGAGCCCCCTGGAGCTGATCAGAACTAGAATGCAGTATCGCAAGTTGTCCTACAAGCAACTGTACGCGTGTGTCAGCAGGAAAGTGGCTACAGACGGATGGTTTTCCCTGTGGCGGGGCTGGAGTTCTACTGTTCTGAGAGATGTGCCTTTCTCAGGTAGGGTTTATTTTGTGTGCAAGTTTGTGTTATGTCAGAAGATCTGTTTATGCATAACTCTGTTAGACTTTGTCTGTGTTTTTAGATGATTTTAATGGTTAGCTTAAAGAATGACTGAGATTTACTTGTTCTCTCTTGAGTGTTTTTATTCATAAATTCTTTGAGGACCTGATTTTTTTTTCCCCAGTTTGATTGTGGATACCAGCTAGGATTCATTGTTACATTCCCTTTCTCTATATTTAGACTGTTTCTTCTCATCTTTGGCTTATACAATGACTGTTTTCAAAGACTTCAGTAGGAAATTTCTCTGTGATAGGTATAGTGGATATTTCCTTAAAGATAAACATGCGGTATCTAAGTATTCTGATGCTTAATTTTGAAAACATGTGCAAAGAGAGAGTGACACAGTAGTGTCTTCAGGAATTTTTGTTAGCAATGAGTTTGTGTAACTGCTCCAAAATGCATGAAGTGAGAGCACCACTTATTAACGAAGCTCCAAAGCTGAAAGTCTAGAATAAAAGTCTGATACAGCGCATAGGTAGCCTAGGACTATTCTTTAAGACAAGGACAGAGGCCATCATGCTTTCTCCCTTTTTGTCACACCTCTGCTATGTTGTGAGCTACAGAGGTAATTGGATGAGACTGCTAAAGGACAGTTCTCCCACTTGTGACAACAATGGGCCTCAAAGAGGCAGAGGCTCTCACTGCTGGCATTAATAAGTGGGAAAACTGTCCTTTAGCACTTGTGGATCATCAGGCATCAGTTGTCCTTGAAGCAGTTTCTGTCCTTTGGATAGTACCAGGAAGAACCCCTTGTGTTGGCCCAGAAAAATGCTTCAAACCTATTTTTGGAGGCAGAGAACCCTTGAAGTATTTGACCTGCTGCCTTTGTTCTCCTACTTCTTTCTTAAGGTAATCTGACATCTAATTTAATTTGTGGTTCCAAACAGTCTAGTGACTCTTATGGGATTTGAGCACATTTAGATGTGCAGCTGGAGTAGATTTTAAATTGGCTGCGAAACAAAACAAAGCATTGTAAGTGAGGATGATAAAGAAATTTAGTTAAAAATTGCATTTAGCAGTTAACAGAACTAAGTTATTTCAGCTGTTTTCAGAATAATACTCTGTTTTCTTTCACTTTGCTATTAGTAGGTGTTTGAAGAATGTGGTTGGATTGTATTTCCTGCTTAAGGATCCTGTTCCTTGATGGGAGTTGATTTAGCCTTCTGTGATAGGGAAGGCTTCTGAACCTATGGCAGCATGCTTTCTCTAAGGCTAAAGATAACTGTCAGAATTCATCTGAACCTTTTGCCCAAAGTGCTTCCTGTTCAATATTTATTTTTTAATTTATTCATTTTTCTCTCTGCCAAATGCATCTTTCTCTTAGGCTGTTCTGCTAAGCTTTGTAAGCGAACTCTCAAAATCTTCATCTAATTCCTGTTGGCTGATTTCAAGTGGAAACTCTTGTTGTCTTACTGATTTTTGTCTGTAGCAGTGTGGCAGGAGCTAGTGGTCTTCCTCCCCTCTGCTGCTTTTGACAGAGTGGGAAGATCGGAGGACTGTGAGGGAGTGCACGAGGAAGAGGGCACTAAGGTGATGTGTGCGTGTGTGTGTGTTCTTCTCGGCTCTTTTCAGATTCCTGCAGCCATGCCTGCCGTTCCTCCACCAGTCCAAAACATCCTTGTTGATTTTAAGTCCGTCTCCACACTGCTCTGGCATTCACTTCACAGCTGTCAGGCGCTTCTCTGTTCCCAGTACTTCATTGGCATCATGGGGTGCTGGATAGGCAGAGACACAGGTGACCATGCAGCTACTGCCTCAGAGGTTAAGGATTGTTATTAGAGAGCCAGAAGTGAGCAGGCAATTAGATGCATGAGTGAAGGAAAAATGCATTTTAAAAAACCCCTAAAATTAAATACCACAAACTCTGATGATATAAAGCTAAGGGTGTTTAACGCTGCTTAATGCCATTTCAAAATGTGTTTTCTGATTATTTTTTCCTTATAAATAATCCCTCGGCAGTTAAGATATGCTCCCTTAATACCTTCAATCTTAGCTCTGCTGTTTGAATGATGCCGCAACAGCATCATAGTTTCTGGTGTTCTTCCAGCACAGTCTGCACCTTTGCTGCAGTTAGCTCAAGTTAGCTCTTTCAGAGGAATTTAAATCAGTGTAACAATGTGTATCGAGAAAGCAGCTCCTCTGTGGAAACAGTCAAGCAGCACAGCATGACTCAAGCAGCATAGGGTGATTAGAATCCCACTGTGTTACTAGCCCAAGCAAGAATGATAAGCTTCAAGCATGTTCCTTGGGAGGCTAGCTAGACTGAATAAAACTTAAGCTGTGAATGTTTGTAAGCACAAGTACTGGGTTAACAATAATACTTCAGTCATTCTTTAAGCAGTGTTGCAGAGAATATACATGTAAAAGGTATACAAGGAAGGGAGTCCTGCAGGTGCTTAAGCGAAGTTTTGGATTTAGATAACATATTAAATTAGGGTTTTGTGCATTTCAGTAGTAGGTTTTCCTCAAACCCTGAGAATACCTTCTGAGATACTGCCTACATTTACTTTTGCAAAATGTTGGAGGCCAGGCATATGTGCTGGCAGTCTTCAGGGCAAGAGAATACTTTGATATTTCTCTGCTGGTGCAGCTTCCAGAACTCAGTGCTGAATGAGGCACAGTTATCTTTCAGGATATGCAGCCGTCATTTGCGGTACTTCTTTGACCAACTGCCACAAGAATTCACTCTATAATTCAGCCCAGTAGCATATAGTTTAGAATTTTAGCTAGGATGCAGAAAGAGTGCAGTTCAGCAGACAAAAACAGAAACAGATGCTATTCCTAAAAGTTGTTCGTCAGACTTACCTTTGACAGTCCTCACAGTCCCCCCTTACTAATTCTGGAGAGCAAAATTGTATTTCTTGGTTCTCTCAGAATTAAATTTTACACTCTGTCCCCCAGAAGAGTATGAGGCAATCCTGAGCAACCTTTTGTGTGAAACACATTTTTGTAGAATTAGTGAGATCTATGAAATGTGTGAAATATATCTGAAAACATAGCAAATAATTAAAGCTTACATTTTGATTTATGTTAAATTGAATTTTAAAAAAATCAGTTATGTGAGTTTTGTAGTGCTTGGGTTAGATTGTATTAAGGTAGGGGTTACTTTGTGGGAATGACAAAATGATTAGGCTAATTTGTATCATATGAAGGAATTTGGAATATGGAGATCAGGGAAACAAGGCAGTCTGTCCATGGGTCATCACAGAGAACACTTCTATTTTGCTTTCAGCTCTGGTTCTTTTTTGCTTCTGTTGCCACAGTAGAATTCTTACATCCGTACTTGATAAAAGAATTTCTGTATTTGGCATACAAATGTGTGGTAATGCAAGTTTATTTTTTTTACAACCATAGCAATGTACTGGTATTATTATGAACTTTTCAAGAAGATGATGTGCAAGGAAGTTGGTGCACGTGAACCGACATTTTTTATTGCTTTTACTTCAGGAGCAGCATCTGGCTCTGTAAGTATATGTTTTTGTTTCTACTACTACTCTACTTATTATTGTTATCATCACTAATAAACTGTTTAAAAGAGGTATGATTTTATATGATTCTTTCAGAAATGGTGTACGTTTTGGGGTGCATCTACTTTAAATACACATGGCCTGGCATTCAAGCTGATTAGGTGTATCTGGATAAATTAAAGTGTTCTGAAATACAAGACTTCTAATAATATCAGACACTTGGACTATCAAATCTAGTTTTAAATTTTGTGCACTTTAAGAATTTTAATTAAATTTTAATTGTTTGTTCTCTAACTTTAAAACTGATTTCTTTTCCCGATAGATTGCAGCTGTCATAACTCTCCCATTTGATGTAGTGAAAACACATAGGCAGACTGAACTTTGGGAGAGTGAGACTTTAAAAAGTAAGTTGCTGGTGAGGAAAAAAATATCCCATAATGTTTGGAAAAATAAAATCTAGTGTTTGAGTATATAGACTTTTGGTAGGAATTTTAAATATTTATCTCTTCTTCTAAAGTTTGTCTAAAAATTCTGTCACTAAGGCCTTTTTTCTTCTCTAAATTGTAACATCTGATAGGGTATTTTTTACCTCCTAGGATAAATACAATATTTCATTAATGGCATGGAGGAGAGAAAAGGTGTGAGTTCAGTACAATTTAGGTTAGTAAGATGGTATAAAATATAAACAGAAAAATCCAGGGCTGTTACATTTAGGCAGACCAATTGCAAATATGTATATGTTTAAGTAAGTTATGTTTAAATAGGCAAAAATTTAATTTCTTATAAAACATTCAGGTGAACAGCAATCTGTTGAAAAAGACTTTTGTGTTGATAAAAATAACATGATAAAATGTTTGCACATTCACTGCCACTTGCTCCTTCATAACTATATTCTTCCTTTGTTAAATATTAGGCTAGAGAATGAAAACACTCTGCTCAGATTGTGTATTTTTTACCCTCTTTTTGTGTGATTTCAGAGGAATTATTTTTGAGGGCATACTAGTGAATATCCTAACAGCTTTAAAGGATGAAAGAGGAAGGAAGTTTCTTTTTTGTTCTGTGTTCAGTAGACCACCACTGTGTTTTATACAAATGCAAGTTGTATCTAAAAACTTTTTTTTCCATTGCTTGGGACCTGGGCTAGTAAGGGACTTCCATTAACTTAAATAAAGGTTAGATCATGGCTTTAAGATTACAGACCAGTAAAAAGGCTGAGTACCCAAACAGTTTCTCCTTGGAAACTAATTTGAAGGCCCTCGTTCAGAAAGATGTTATGAAAACCTAGTGCTCGCTTTTGGCATGAGGTTTCATTCTCTCAGGTAAACTATTTTTTTCTGGTATAATTCTTGAAAAAACATACTTATGTTTCATTGCAGAACAGACAAAGATCAAAAAAACTTTAAATATAAATAGTTACTGTGTTTCAATTCTTCCCTTGTGCTGATGAACGTAAGAATTCATTGCTAACACCACTTTGAATCACAGGTAGCTGCCATATATTTATTAGATATCTGATATTAACTAGATTAATATATATTTTAAATTTCATTATGGTTGTCTATAATTTGTACTAGTTTAATTCTTTCCAAATCCAGTTGCTGTTAGAGTTGGACACTGACTGTGAATCTACATATTGTCTCTCTGTGGCCACAAAAATATTTTGCGGCTTCCAGATGCTGTGGGATGTTCCTGCTGAATGTATTCTCTGAAACTGTTTTAACTTTCATCTAGAAAAAAAATTTCTTAGCCACTTTCATATTAGAGCTCAATGAAAACAGCATGTGCAGAGTGAACTAGCACAAAAAAATTCCTCCGTTTAAAACAGTTGCATATGTCTGCAATGCAGATTGCTTCTTGATGCTGCTGCAGTTAGGTTGCTTATGGTATGTGATTTAGCTCTACAAGGGCCTGTGATCCACATCTCATAGACCTATGGTTTCTTAAACTAATTTATACATTTAGGGGGGATTTGATTTTTGTAAACTTAGATGTGAGGTGTAGTGTCCTGGCTTAATTATTATATTAATTCTTATGATTCATTCTTATGATATCAATTCTAAAAACTTGTCTTTATGGTAAACTGAATCTAAAGGTAAGCTCTTGGTTAAAAATCTGAATTGTGATGATCTTTTAGCTGCATGGATAAAGTGACATGGAGAGAAGCCAACCGTGCCCTGGGGTGCATCAAGCACTGCATTGCAGCCGGTCGAGGGAGGTGGTTGTCCCGCTCTGCTCTGTGCTGGTGCAGCCTCACCTCGAGTGCTGTGTGCAGTTTTGGGCACTACAGTGTATTAAGGATATAAAGCTATTAGAGAGTGTCCAGAGGAGGGCCATGAAGTTTATGAAGGGTTTAGAGGGGAAACTGTATGAGGAGCGGCTAAAGTCACTTGGTTTGTTCAGCCTGGAGGAGACTGAGGGCAGACCTCATCGTGGTCTGCAGCTTCCTCACAAGGCGGGGAGGAGGGGCAGGCGCTGATCTCTTCTCTCTGGTGACCAATGGTAGGACCCGAGGGAATGGCAGGAAACTGTGCCAGGGGAGGCTTAGGTTGGATATTAGGAGAAGGTTCTTCACCCAGAGGGTGGTGGAGCTCTGGAACAGGCTCCCCAGGGAGGTGGTCACGGTGCCAAGCCTGACAATATTCAGGAAGCATTTGGACAACGCCCTCAGACACATGGTGTGAATTTGGGGTTGTCCTGTGCAGGGACAGGAGTTGGACTCGATGATCCTTGTGGGTCCCTTCCAACTCAGGACATTCAATGATTCTATGATTTGAAAGCTAGATGATTTTCTTCAACTATGTCAGTTATTCCAGTAAGGAATATTGTGTCTGTTCACATATCTTACTCCAGGCATTACTACAGGTTTTTCTATGTCATGCTGTTTTAACTTGAGTATTGTATGGATTTGCATACTGTATGAATTTAACATCCTGTATAAATAGTATGGATAAAATTAAAATAATTAAACCTAATAACTACATCTAAGTGACTGTCTCTGATTTCTAAAAATATTTTTCTGTGGCATTGTACATATTGCTTAATTCACTGTTTTCTTGTACTATATTGAGTTCCACAGAGGGACTGTACATCGACCTGGGCAGCTATGAGGAAAATTGTCGCTAAAAATGGGATTACTGGATTATTTGCTGGTAAATCTTTTGACATCTTTCTAAAAAACCTCAGACTAGAGCAAAAGTTTTTTAATCAGTAACAAGTGATTATAGATGTTAACATGCATAAATTATATATTTCCATCTCTGTGAACACTCTCAGTTACAGAACAGTTTGTATATATAAAGCAACCGACATACATACATAGAGAATTTTGGTAATCTCTTCACAAGTTACTAAGTTACAGCTGTCCAAAATGGGCACTATTTATTTAAAAAATAGAGGGATTGGGCTTGACAAATATGACTGTATTAGTGCTTAAAAAGGGTGGGGAAAGGTGCATTTCAGGAAATAGTTTTTTTCAAATTTAAATCATTTGTTGATTTCTTAAACTGTAATGCTTGGGTTTATCAGAAAGAATTGGTACAAAGGAAATTTAATGGATTGTAGGTTTGGAAGCTACAGTATGGAGGTGTTTCTAGACTAAGTTTCTTAGATGTAGTTTTTAGTCCAGTGCTAAAAATTTGCAAACCGTCAGTACTGTTGCAGCACCTATATTTAGGAATAGCCATCCTAATTTTTGTTCTTCATCTCATGCTAGTTTCTATACTCAACCTTTTTGGTTCTTTCTGTCTCAGAAACAGAGCTTAAGCTTCAGTGGTATTTTTCTGTGTCCCTTCTTAGTCTTTGAAGAAGATGCATTATTGAGAAACCAAGAATTCTGAGTATGGAATAGGTATTCTGAAGTAGAATTCACGTAACAAAATACTGTTATTGTCCTGTGGAATACTAGGCCCAGGATAGAGCCCATCTATCCTATGACGCAGTAATTTTAAGCTGGAATCCAATGCAGTTTTTTACAGAGGACTGGAAGATATGGCAATTATATTAGTATTTGTTTGTTTGCTAGATGGGAGTAATTATGTCAAATACTGCATCATATTTGGGACATTCAAGGTCATGCAACAACTATTCCCCCAGAATTTTTTCCTTTCAATTTTCTATCAAACTAGAAACATTATTTAAAATCTTCGTTAAATTTTTGTGTTTAAACTGATAGAGGAATGCTATCTTGACAATGTAATGAATTCTGAATGAGTCAAAGCAGTTTTAAATTTTATTTGTACTTTATCTCATGTATACTCACACAAGTGTACACATCTTACATGACTTTCTTACCCTCACTGAACCAGCCTATCGAGGAACCATTGCTGCCCAGCTTTGTCCACCGTTCAGCACATCAGTATATAGTTTCATATGTAGCTGGTGCTGTTTCAGTTCCTCTGAGCCATTCAGTAAGACAGAATGTCACTGTTAAGACCCCATTTAGCTGTGCAATTCTTTGATGTATTTTATTCTTCTTCTTGCACAGGCTGTCTTAAAGACTGTCTTCTAGTCATCTTGATAGTTTTAACAAAGATCACTTTTTAGCCCTGAACATGTGCAGTAGTTACTGCTGACCAGCACAGATGTATCCCTGATCATCGTAAGTTTTCTTGGCCATTTGAACCCTGCATATTTGTAGAACAGAAAAGAAACCCCCAGCAATACCTTCTAGTGCCTTTCAAATCCTGGCAACTCTCTGAAATGAGTGAGCCCTACCTAATCATATGACCTAATTCTTGGTACTGGTAACACAAAGCCTCCAGCAATGAAGCTGGCCATTTTCCTGAGAGGTTCAGCGGGAAATATTATTCCTTCGTATTTTCATCACTGTGGCTCAATTTTAAGAGGACTTTTTGGCATCAAGGAGTAATCACACAGGCTCCTGAGACCTTATGAGACTTATGAGTGACTTTTCCACTGCATAACCAAACTGCCCTGGCCAGAACAGGGACTTTGTGAGCTGGCAAGTGTGACATAAGAGACAAGAAAAATGACATTCCAGCATTGGAGCAAAAGTTCCTCACTGTTACCTCATCCTGAAACCGAAGATTTCTTTTCATTCTTAAGATCTTTCAGGGAATGTTCCACTTCTGTAGTTACCAAAAAGGACTGACTCCCTTCTGAGATAATCACCAGTCCTTTCAGTAATTCATGGTAGATTTAGCCAGATCCCAAAATATTCTCTTGGAGAGCGACATAAAAATTTTTTTTCACAGATTTGTAGATATTTGACAGCAGCTGTTATGGATCCTGATGGACTTTTGTCAGAGGTTTCTACTTGGCATGCTCTGTCAAGAAAAACAGGAAGAAAATATTGGGTTTCCCAGAAATTGGAGTTCTTGCATTCTCATCCATTGGGTCCTAAGTAGCCATAGAATGCAACTTGTGTTTCTAGTTGCCAGCCTGGTAACTAAAACCAAAAGCATTTTGATAGTTCAGCTACATGCTGCTCTCCCCACCTTAACTTCCTCTCTGCAACTATCAGATACTCTTTACCACATATGCACAGGAACTTCTTCAATAACTAAACTGAATGTCTGGAAGAACTTTGTGGTGAACCTTAGACCAGACCATTCTCAGACTTCTGCCTCTAGAGCAGTAACAGTATCAGGCTACAGCTGCTAACGTCTTCTCCATGGCGCTACGAACTTTCTGTCAGCAATCCTGAAGATGCCATTGGGAGGTGTCTGTTATTCCTCTGACAGCTGCCAATTCCCTCTTTCTCTTCTCATTTCTTTTTTACATTAGAGTAGAACCCTACAACTTACTAACATCACAGCAGGTATCTTGAGTTCTTGAGATACAAAGAACTTGACATCATATAATTTGTTCCTCTTCGACCTCTCAATACGTTATTTCCTCCTTATCTGAGAGTATGCTTCAAGTGGGAATGCTTGTGTTCTGAATGGAGGGCATTTTTACAGCAGATTTGTCTATGCCTCATTATTTCATAGAGGAATGGGGGTGTTGAGGCCTAATTTGAATGGGGAAGGCTAAAGTTTTCATCCATGGGTTCAAGAGCAGTAGTATGGTGACTTCCAGGCCATTTGAGAAGGAAGCTGGTGTGTTCCTTTAGCTCTTCTGGATGTTTATTTTTGTACCTTACAGAAAGTCATGTTTTGTATCTTACTTTCCAAAATACTTGTGCTTTGCTGTGGTTCATCACCATTATCAAGATTGTCTTAATAAACATCAGAGTGTTTAGCAAGATGCTCTGGAGAGCAGGTCTTAAGACGAGCGGCTGAGGGAACTGGGGGTGTTTAGCCTGCAGAAGAGGACGCTGAGGGGAGACCTTATCGCTCTCTACAACTGCCTGAAAGGAGGCTGTAGTGAGGTGGGAGTTGGTCTCTTCTCCCAAGTTACTAGTGATAGGACGAGAGGAAATGGCCTCAAGCTGCGTCAGGGGAGGTTTAGATTGGATATTAGGAAAAACGTCTTCACTGAAAGAGTGGTCAGGCACTGGAACAGGCTGCCCAGAGTGCTGGTGGAGTCACCATCCCTGGAGGTGTTCAAAAAACGTGTGGACGTGGCACTTCATGACATGGTTTAGGAGGAGGCATGGTGGTGTTGGGTTGACAGTTGGACTTGATGATCTTAGAGGTCTTTTCTAACCTTAATGATTCTATGATTCTATGTCTGCAGTCATTTCAGCCCATATTAAATCCAATAGAGTATTTTTTCCTGGATGATGGCTTGGTATCAGGTTCCTAGTTCCTCCAGTCTACCTCTAACATTCTTCCACCATTCAAAGAAATGCATTTCACTGTGAATGCTTATAAGTTTTGCTTCATGCTGCTCAGCCCATGATTCGTATCCAAATAAATATGAATATGGAGGTTACTGTGTTACATTTCGGGAGTGCACACATATATTGTGCTGTGATTATCAGTTAATGGAGTTCTTTGAGACCTGCCATCCACAAGTGCACTCACTCTCTACCTTCTCTCCCATTCCTCTATTGTGGCTGAATGGGAATTAAGAGGAAGCTCAGCTGGTGCTGGGCTTTTCCACTCTGTGTACCTGAGTGTGCACAAAGGCAGCCTGGGATTGCCACCATGTATGACAGGAAATGAGAGAGTAAGAGTTACCAGCCTCACATGACAGTGCAAGTGGATATTCACAGTGTGAAGGTTCAAGCTGATTACACATCCTCAAGAACTGCAGTTACTGGTTCATATCTTTCTGTGAAGAACTACTATCATTCATTAAACAAAAGCAAATCTTTAACTGGGGGTGAAACTTTGCCTTTGTTGAATATATACATTCAGATAGTTCTATCAATAATTTACTAGCCCAAGTATGACCAGACTAAACCAGTATCGCTTCATAACTGAACTGTTTTTAAAGTGTTTTGCTTTTGAATATCGTCCTTTCTATGTATGGCACCTGGAGGTTGAAAATTCAACCTTGAATGTATATAAAATGCTCGTAGTGACAAAGTGCTCTTGACTTGCTGGGTGTGTGTCCACTTCAGGATGCTCATATCCCTAAGCTTTCTTACTTCTCCAGTACTTGTTGTTCAGCTCCCCCCATGCCCTTCTCCCAGGCTGTAGGGGAAGAGATTTCCATGTATTTCTGTCTTCAGTAAGTCTACCTGATGGGTGAGGCTGCTGTTGTCCTGTTCTGTGGAATGGCTGGGGCAATACTCTGTCGTTGCCACGCACAGTAGTCCTTCATAACGCACGCATGTTGTTAGGTGTGACTCTGGCAACCTAAGGAGGAAATGACAAGATACTGAGGGTAAAGTGTGACTGAGATAAAAGCCTATAGTACTTCATACCTGAATGAACAACTGCAAGAGACATTCCAAGCCCAAGATACTTACCAGTGTTGACAGTACTGCATCGGTTCATTGGGGTTTCTTGTGGGAATGGCTACACCGTTGGCTGAAGACTTGCAAGGCTTGTTCATGTTCACTGAAAGATTAAATTGCTTTCCTTGCTGTACAGTGATGACATAGCTGGTAACAGGATTTGCATGTTTCAGAGCACTGATGCCAGCACAATGCATGATGCTACAAAGTATCAATATTATTAGATATTTTGGGTGGAATGTAGTTCATAGATTAGGATCCCTACATTTAGGGCTTGACATGCGAGTACCGGAGTGTAGAGACAGTCTCTTGATCAGCCACTATCTCAGTTCAGTCACCCACACATAGGTGAGGTGACTTGGGGGTATTCTGCCTGGCTTCCTGCTGCTGTTCCAAAGGGACACATGTTTTCCACACATCATGCGTCATCTGCACTAGCTCCATGCAGGCGTCTTTGCATTTCAAGTGGAAGTAGATGGCTGTGTGTAGACAAGTGGATTCATCCTTCTTTTCCTACCTCTAGGCAAGCTGAATCACCTTCTCAACTCCACAGACAAGATCACAGTTCATTGGAATGGGAGACATTTAATGCCTAAATTCTATTGTTTATACACGTGACCATTTTAGTAAAGGTGCTGTAGGTCTCAGGAGGCAGTGGCAGGGGAATCACACTTTTTACTTAACAGTTGGCTTGAAGGGCTGAGACACATACCTCTGGCAGAGGCTACAGCCCAGCACAGTACTTGAGCCCTTTCCTCCCTGACTATCCATTTTGGGATTCAGGGCTTCCTGAACCTCTTGTTGTCCCACCTGAGAGGTCACAAGCCTCTGCTGGTCCCACCTGAGCAGTAGGCTTGCCCTGACACTTAGGGGAGGGCACACAGCCTGCCCCCAGGGCCACCTCTTCTGTGCTGGAGCAAAGCAGCCTTGCAGGTCAAGGTGCTCTGCCTCCGTGGGGAGGCAGGAGGGGCCGAGGCACAAGGGACTCAAGGCAGGCAGGCCGTCCGCACAGGATGGCGCATAAGGTTATTATACTGGTAATACCTACAGCCAGTAATGTCAGTATTTCAAGGAATGTGGACAGATAGAATCCCAGTTCTACACTGATGTACTATGGTATTGATATATTGTGGCCACTAAATGGTACTACATCGCTTCAGTCTGAAAGCAAATGATAGTGAATATTCCTTTCTCTTCTGGGCAGGTATTATTCCACGTCTGTTTAAAGTTGCTCCTGCTTGTGCCATAATGATCAGCACATATGAATATGGGAAGTCTTTCTTTTCTCATTTAAATGAAAAAATGAACCAACGTCCTTAATTCTTCTTCATCTGATGTGTGAAGTCAAAATACACGGTGAAATATATTGTGCCAAATTTGAATCTGTCACGGCATTTTCTAGAATTCCCTGTGAATTTCTGCCATTACATTTGGTAACTAAATACAACTTCATTTTAAATGTTTAACTTCTTTTTTCTCAACACTATGAAAATACACATGACCCTTAAACTATCAGTGAAGACTTTGTGACTTCTCTTGCAGCTGGAGAGAAAAAAAGGAGAAAAAAAAAAAAAGGTGCTCTGACTGTTCTTCAGTGATGATTAAAAGGGAAAAAAAATCAAGGCTGGACAGAGCAATGAAGAACAACCACTGCCACTGTGTTAATTTTCAGTCTGACTTAAGATTTTTGTTGTGTATTTAAAATGATGTTTAGAAAATGTTTTGGGCTTCCAATTGTATGATATGATTATTCTTCTATAAGGAGGTTGATAGATAACAAATTAAATAAATACTTATTTATTCTCGCTTAATACATGTTTAATTCTGTGTGTTTGTTATTTTGTGTAAACGCATATTAAAAAGTAGTCTCTGGCTTCTTCTCAGGTATATTTAAAAAGAAAAATGGTTTAGGTCAAACTGGGAAAGGCATATCATGCCCATTAGAACCTCAGAGAGCACGGTGGATACAGCAATAGGCGCTGCAGCGGCTTTTTAGTTGAAGGTAATACTCTAAAGAAATGGAAGCATACCCGGGCACTCAAGACAAGTGCCTGTGCAGATGTTCTGGAGGAACGCCCCCTCGCATGGTTTTGGGAGGTGCAGGCTGTCACTGCCACAAGCTCCCCCTGCGCAGCTTGTATGGGCTCACCTGGTTTCAAAGGCCAAGTTTGCTGGCATAAACACAGGTGGTTCTGTGCCAGTATGAACGGTTGCAGCACCCCCTTGCCCGTCGGCACTTGGCTTACTGAATCAGAGCTTCCTCTGTATGACTTTAACATTGTTTTTTAACTACCCTCACTACATCCTTCTTCACGCATTTTCAATAAAGTGGTTGAATTTTTTTTTTTTGTGTGTATTTTAATGAAGGGTGCTGGTAGTAGTAATGACCTCAGCAGTCAGGTCATTAAGACACCAAGTTTTGGTTGTGTGTGTTTTACAACACACATGTGAAGAAACACGCTTCAGTCCTCTTCTGCTATGAAGAAGGTATCCCAGCATGTGTTTGGCCTTGGTGAAAACCTACCACGCACTGAGAAATGCTCTAGTTGTAAAGACATGGGGTACAAAGTTACAGCACATGGTGCGGCAAGAGGTACTGCTATAGGAGATGTTCCATACTCTTCCCCCATTGTGATTTTCAACGTAATTTTACACTGCAACCTCAAAATAAGGCCTAAGGGAAAGAAAGTAGTAACAGCAGATTTGGGACGACATTGAATGAAATAGAGCAACAAAGTCTCAATGTTTTGCAAGAAAAGAATTTGCTATAAGCTCAGTAATACTGTAATTTGCCGAATGGTCTTACTTTATCCTGTACAATTAAAACAGAGACAAAAACTAGTAATTAGTGATGATACAAAATGTTTAATTTACATGCAACATTTATGGAACGTCAAGGGAATAAAACATACAGTTTTGGGATTTTTTTCAATTTTCTGGAAAAATTATTAATGTTTAGAACTCAGAAAGGCACACTTAACTGATTTCCCATGCACAAAATGACACCCAGAAACTCACAGTGGTGTCAGAATACATAAAAGACGTCAGTTAAATGACACATGAATTTCACACCAGTAGCTCCAAGAAAAGAGCCATCAGCAAACATGACTGAAGATCATGATTACAGACCCCTCCAAAATACCGATGCAGTGGGATGCAGAAGTGTTTAACAGCAAACAAGACCAATTAAATCACCGTACCCGGATGTAGAAGGTTAACTTGTGGAATCTGGATTCCCTCACTGTACTCGTAGTAAAAATGCATCTTAGTTTACAAATTAGTATTTAATAATGTTACTCAACTGCCATGAGAGAAGAGGTGCTTAATGTGATAACAAACAAACCCAGTTACCTGAACTAATGGACATTCTGACAGTGTATGAAAGGATTTTATGGTCAGAATTTATTACAGAAAAATTAACTGGGTGGGTACATGAGGGCTTGAAAGACAAGGTCTGGTGGATTTTCCTAAGCTGCTTTAAAAATCTGCATTGAAATGGCATCAGTAGTTGTTTACCCTGCCACGGATGCAGTAACCTCCGGCACTGTGGACTAGAGAGATGAGGAGATGTATCTTGAACCTCCTCCAGCTAAATCCAGCAGTGCGTTGAGTTCCAGAGATGCGCAGCCTCAGAGTTACAAAGGCTACACGTTTCCTGTAGTTTTTAGTAAAGGCAGAATGAATCCTCTTTCTTTCAAGCCCACCAGGAGATGACCAGGTTATAGTAGTAGTGCCCAGGTACCATTACAAGAGGCAAACCAACTAAAACTGTACAGAGTGTAGTGACATGCTGTAAACACCTAAGAATAAGCAATAATTTAAAATCTGTCTTGTATTGCAGCTACTCATGTAAACAATGTATGAAACTTCTTTGGCACAAAAAAAGCATTTTCCCTAGCACTTATAAATACAACGTACTTACATGCATTTAAGTTTTGTTTAAAAAGTTACTAATCATACTGATAAGCATTACCTTGATTAGCAAAATTGTATCTTACAAAGAATTAAGAATATAGTTTGCAATTCAAAAATTAATTTGCAAACTTTGAAACTGTAGGGTAATCTGGAAAGTTAGTTTCATTTAAAAAATGTCTCCCTTTTTTTTTTCTATCAGTAATTTAAATCAATGGCAAGTAATTTGAGAAAACTGACTTAAATAAGTTCTGCCCTATTACCTAATCAAGAAAAATACCTATTGCACTACTACGGGAATGAGAAAAATCTTTAACATGATACCACTGTCATTACGTTGTCTTTGTTTCCCCCTTTTTCACTCTCCTTGGGATCTTGCCAATAAACACACAATCCACACGTCCCAAGGTGCTAACCCCACCATCCTTAGTCCCCACCTTTCCAGCAAGGCCAATAAACCAAGGAAGTTCTTGCATCGTTTGATTATCTGCAACTCAGGTCACTCAAAAGCATTCAGTGAGTTTCTTCAACATTTACAAATTGCTAAGTATGCTTGATTTAGATGATCAACTTACACTTGTTATTCACATGCAACTTCGAGAATCAGTAAGAGTGTTTCAGTGTGATTCTTCAGTGCGATTCAGACATCTCCTAAGTGCCATGATACTAACAGGAATGCAAAATCTAACATTGCATCAACTTGAGAAGAGCTCTTGGTAGGTTAAATACGCTATTCAAGATCCTATGTAACATACACAGATGGAAAGCTGGATTTTTAGGTAAAATATTTATTTGCCTACAAAGACTGGTGTTAAGGATTCCCTGTCTGTTCTGCAAGAGTTGATAGATACTTAAAGCACTGCAGAGAAGCACCGTGGCTACAGTAGGGCCAGGCCATTGCAAGGAGAAACAAAGGTCATGGCAGTTAAGTAGGGGACTGACTTCCAGCTGTTTCATTTTAAAAATCAGTCATAAGCATCAAATTATATGTCCCGTACCTGACCAAAACCTTTAAATAATTCAAGACTAAAATAGAAAATCTGAAAAGTCCTCTGGGAGAAAAAAAAAGTTTGAATGAAAACTGACAGAATTTGTGAATTTTTAAACAGGTAATCATGAAAAGAAAAAAAAAAGCAGCTTATTTTTTAACTTAGAACTAGCAGTCTTCATTGCAAGTCATTTTATGGAACATAAACCAAATGTGTACAACACAAAGCTCTTCCTTCTTGTGTGCATCTCAAGATGGTGTTAAGCCTGGACTTGTCATCTCTGTTGTGGGACTTGCCAGATATTCACTCGATTTCAGACTTGTGAGAGATTTGTAGCTTGCTACTGAAGTAAGAGAGCCACAAAGACCAAGCAACGATGGAGTGTCTTCCTTCCCTGTTAAGAAAAACAGGAATTGAGTTAATCACATTTACAGCACAAGATGACCTGACAGCAAAAAATGAGGGAATAGAAAAAAACCGTTTCATCTACACTATTATGAATTACATATTACTGCTTCAGCACATGCAAACTTCATAAATGCAATTAGGAAGACATGTAATTTATGCCCTACCTTCCCTGCCCAGATGGTAACCACATCCCTACCCGTGCACTACAGGCTGGGCTGTGGTCAGTCTCCTACAGAGGGAGATTCAGAGGCTCCACTGACTACATGGAGAACAGAAGTTACTAATTCAAGCACTGGTTTTAGTTGAGTACATTATATATAGATGGAAGTGAGGTTACTAATACAACATCAGTACCAGAGATCTAATTTTGAATCCCTCAGAAAGGAGTAGAATTAACTGGAATCAGGATATTTCTTTAAAAATAAACACGTTTTGTTTTTTAAACCTTAGTAATTTCAAGTACATTGGGCTCCAACTACTAGAAAAAGCTCTACAGTGCAAGATTGGCAGTGCAAGTATCTGCCCTGTCATCCAAATGCACCTGACAGTTAACGTGAAACATACCTATAGATATAAGACTGCATTGGACAATTTTTATATTTATTTTATGCCTTCCCTTCTCAGAATATCTGTTCAAATGATTTTGTGCCAACTCTGCTAATAAATTGCATTATAAAGAATTTGATCTACCAGCATCTCCCTATGTCATCCTCCTGGCTCACCTACAGAATAGAAAAGATCACCTTAAACTAGAGATTAAAATAAACTTAAAAAGGTCACAGGCACAAGAATTTATTGATAAACCAGTCTACCAGAATTTTTTAAAATCACACCTATAGAGTAGCATTTCTTAAAATTGTGTCTCCTGTTCCTGACAGAAGAGTTTTATTCTCATGATAAGCACATAAGAAAAAAAACAAACCACCCAAACTGCGCCCTGCCCAACAATTCATTACAGAAAAAAAAACAGGTGAGACACAGATCTCTTGCATCATTTAGGATTCTTATTAGCAGTTTCCAGTAGATTTTAGGTCTCACCTCTGCTGAGCTTTTTTCAAGTGACTGAACAGCTTTCCCTAAAGAATGAACTAGATCAGCTTTTTAAAAAAGTCTTCGCTTTTAGAAAAATCTTTATTCCCATAAAAACTACTCTTTAAAGACTACATTCGAGGACACAAAATACACAAAGAGCAGTGTAACGCTGTTTGGGCACAGCCCTTGAATTCAGCAAGTGTGAAGCTAAAGATCTGACTACATGAGTGGGCTTAACAGTAATGTGAAAGTTTACTACTTCTAATCTTTTAATTAAAACTGCCATACTGACAGTTAGACCAGAGGTATTTGAACAGCAGGATCACATGCCGTGTCCTAGAAAATTATATCAAAGCTTAGGTACTGATGAACCTCAGTAATTTAGAAGTGAGATGTTATGCTATTTTTAGAGACAGAGTCTTGAAACCAAAACCTAAACTATTATTATCAGTGGTTTTGCCACACCTTAATTTACAGAAGATAAAACAAAGCATAACTTGATGATTAATATTGCAAAAAAACCAGTTGAAAGTAGATCTTCACAAGAACTCTCTTCGTAATAGCCATGCTGATTCTATTTCTAACTTGAAATAATTTAGATCTTAAGACTGTTTTCAGTTTTAAAAAAGTTCTAAATTTTACATCCTTGATATTTTAAAACTAAGAAATTTTAGTTATGAACTACTAAGGCTCTGTATTGTCAAGTCTATTTAAAGTTAACATTTGATGAGATACAAAAAGGAGTTTTTATAGCAATTTATGTTCTGTACCCAAAATACTGCTATTTCAGAAGTCTTCCCTCATTTTTCTGCTTTTCACAATTGCCCACAAGATGGAGCAGCTAAACTTTGATAAGCGTACAGATTTTGAAAGGACGTGTGCATAAAATTTATATACTAGCATGGTTCATATCATGTTCCGCTCTCTATTTTAACAGAAACACTGTCAGGCTGCATCTCCACAGATAAACGTTGAATGCAAGATGTAAGAATGACTGTGGTAGCTGCAAATCCAGTGCCTTTTATCTTTCTTTTAAGAAACAAAAAACCAAACTTAAAGAACTCAAAAGATCTGAGTTAGTTATAGCAGAAAGATGACAGAAGATCCTCCTTGTGGCTGGGCTGTCTCTGGTTCTGTGATGGAGAAGGAAGATATGCAACATACTTGAAGCTTAGCTTTAAATATGGCACAAAGTCTTATAATTATTGGGGGGGGAGTGGAGGGGTGGGGAAAGCATCTTCATAAATCCAAACTTATTTGAAGCGTAGTCCTTAGGTAAACTGAAGCAATTTGCATAACAATGAAAAATATGCTGTTCAATGCATATTTTGTTCACACGGAAAATTCATCTCACAGTGACTGAAGATCAGAGCTATGAAGAACAAAATAAAATGAAGCCCCTAGACTGGCTCTGTACCTTCATTTAACAAGTTCATTCTGTCCTGCTTCCCATCCTGTGAGTGGCCTGGATCCAGAGAGGATTGAGAAAGACTGACTTCTGCTGAAAGCTGGTCTAGACTTTGAAAACTTTTCCTGCAAAGCAAGTAATATTTTATAATAACACATTTAAAGATCTAACTAGATATCTTCAATTCTCCTTAAAAAGTTTTCTAAAAAAACCTAGGCAGTTAATCTTTCTTCTCTTAAACACTATTTTTTTTTTGTTTGTTTCCTAAAACATTGTTTTTTCCTAAAGCAATGATTTCCATTTTTGTTTTATTTTGTTTTATTCAAAGGAAGGAAATTTTTATGGTAAGCAAGAGAAACTGATTTTTTTTTTCTGCCAGGTGATCCTTGTACATTGTAAGAGGTAATTCCAGTAGGATACATTTCAGAGTATGCTAAGGGAAATGTATAGTTTTGGGTTTCCCTAGTCTTCTAAAGGTGAATCAAAAGAAATAGTCAACTTACTCATCCCATTGTTGATTGTGCTTTCTATAGAGTAGAGTGTCCAAGGCAACAGCATTGACATCCAGAGCTCCTGGGGAAGGCCACTGATTGGTGAGGTGAGTAGTTAATTCTTGTCTTGATCTCAAGTCATTATTCTTTAGCACAGTCCTGTGAATACAAAAAATAGGAAATGTCAGTCCATTAAATGCAATTCTTTAAGGTAGAGAAAGAAAACCAGGACAAATAGTTCTGACCAAGCTAATGTTCTACTTTGAGTGACCAACAGATTGCAATTTTCATAAAGCATCTTAAACTGTTCATTTTTCCTAGGGGAAGCAACTTAGAAACCTATTGAGACATATTTAGGAACATAAAAAAAGTGGAAATTAGAATCCTTCTGCAAAAGCAATAAAAACACACCTGCATTCTAAAGATTCTTTCTGCCAGCATGACAGTAATGAACAGGCCAACTGTTTTGCAAACCAACTACGGGAACGTGATGTGTGTGTCCCCCCCAGATTTTTCTGCAATTTGAACAACCCCCTCCCCCCCAATACTTTTGCAGAATGAAGTAAAAACCAGACATGTTAATTCCATTATATGCTTGCAGGTAAAATATAACACATAGTTATTCTGTTACAGTTTCTGGGAATTTATGTTTTTAAATTACAGAAAATGTGTTAACCGAGTACCTTACATGTTCAAATTAGTTTTGCCTCATATTCCCATGAAGCAGACCAGTTTTCTAAAATTCTGGAAATGAGGAAGCTAATATGGAAATCATCTGCCAGAAGTCACACAGAAGTAAGGAAAGTACATGCTTCTTCAGGCTCCAAGACAAGATCAGCCTTTTTCCAATAGCACAAAGCAACCTCCAACCTACCCTTACACTGCTGTAGAATAACTCTAGAAACAAAAGTGATATTGCTTGTTAAACCATAAATCCGCCAATCCACAAAATACTAGGCAACAGTAAAATGCTGCTTTACCACAAGTTTGACTATCTGTGGCTTGAAGCAAATAGCTAATGTTACATATCTCCACACCAAATGTACTCAAGAGTTCAAAGCCAAATGCCATGTTGTTATATGAAATGCCAAACTGCGTAGCAAATTAAATAACTATTCACAGTACACATACATTTAGGTGAATCCACAAATAACATTGTCCACAGGTCTATTTTTCTAATGCAGTTTTTATTCTGGTGGTATCTGACTGTTTAGACAAGAACCTCAGTAAGGGCACATAACACCACCCAAAGAACCAAAATTTCCCGCAAAAAAGGCAAGGCAACAGCAAGTTCAGTAAGGAATTTTTAGTAGCCGAATTTGAAAGAGGAGACAAATGCACAGCAACTTTGCAAGAGAAGGTGGTGAAACACCACAGTGAACAAAACTATTTTCAAGAAACTTTTCTCAAGATGATGAATTCTCCCAACATTCATGCAAATAAACAATCAACTTTCCTACCCTGGGATCTCCCCCCTCACCCTCCTCTCTAAGGGGTCTATAGGAATAACCACTTCAACAACCCAAAGCTCTCAATAATCTCAAATATCTTGTATGGTATTCACTTCCCCATGTAATTCCCCTAATACCATGGGGTACATTGAGCATTGAACAGCTCTGTTAAAGGCTTGTTGATTTGAGGAAACTGAAACGCTGACCTCGCAAGTTCTTGTGAGGTTAGCCAGTTACATTACATCACCTCCTTATTCAGAAAGACTTCTTGTATGCTTTTATAGAATTTTTGTAACAGGACACAGTTTGTATTAGCAACTACACACTCAGTAACTAAATGCAAATTCATACACATATAATGTGTAAATTCCCATTTGGCCAACTCCTGTGTGTTATCACCACACAACTCAGCAGCAGTTTTAAGTTATTCTTAAACAAACATGCTGAGCAAAGATGACAAAACCACACATCTACGGACAAATTGCTAATAGTGGAATTCTGGCATTTCACATAGGTTTCTATATTGAGGCTTTTTCCACAAATCTTTAATGCTATAGTAACCTGAAATTTCACCCTTTGTGTGGACAAAAATTCTGAAACAAAGCCTAGCCAAACTGCTCCAGGGATTTTAGCATAACAACATTTAAAGACAGTTCCAGTAGATCACTACTTAAACCACTCCACCATGCTCAGGAAGAAAACCAGGCATCAGGTAGGATACAGAAGTAACTATTCTCCTCTTAAAACTTTCATGCTTTTATTTTGAATCTTTCAAAATATGTAAAAATAACTTTGAATATATAAAATCAAACACAGCATTCAGTATACATAAAATAGTAGTATGGACAATAGTAAGTTAGACGAAACATTCACAGCAGGTGCTGGTAGTTACCACCTATTTTTTCAGCCTTGCAGATTATTTAGCTGTTTGCTCTCTAGCAGCCATTTTTAAAGTATCATGAGATTCCACTGCAGCAAAGACTTATTAAAGGCACTGCTTGCAAACAGCAATTCTCCCAAGACAAACAAAGGCAGTATCAATTTATGCATATTAACCAGATTTATTTTAAGAGTCAACGTATTAAACTGCACAGAATCATAGAATCGTTTAGGTTGGAAAAGACCCTTAAGATCACTGAGTACAACTGTAAACCTGACACAGCCAAGTCCACCACTGAACCACGTCCCCAAGTGCCACATCTACGCAGCATACATCATCCTCAAACTCTTAAGCACCCATTGATTGATGCAAATCTTTGATTTTGCATCTGATTTGCACCTCTGAAATTGAGGCAAAAATGATCCTGCTAAAAACATTCAAAAACAGGAAGAGGAAAAGAAATGGAGACAAAAGCATCTACTATAGAAATGAGTTAAAAAGGAAGGAAATATCAAGTTTTAATGAAAAAAGCATAGAAATTTAAAATTACTCAATGTGAAAAAATGCTGCACAAGCATTAGTCAGACAAGAGGAGCTCTTTCTAGAAGTTAAGAGCTCTCAAAAGACAACAACTTATTTTATCCAAGGCAGACTGAATTTCTACAGTAGCACTCTTGTTCCTCAGAATGCACACACTCTTAACTACTGCTGGCCAACTCTCGGCTGCTGTACTGCAGGGTGTGAAGCAGGACTTGTCTTAATGATCACAATGAGTGCAACGAAGATTATGAGCTTTCCTCTGTATGTTTACTGTCAAGCTGTTTATCCAAAAGAAGAATATTACTATTAAAAACTTATTCACCCGCTAGTATAGCAAAATAAGTTTGGCATATAAAAGCTTTCAGAGGAAAAACTGGAATAAAGTCTTCACAGAGCAAAAATAAGCAATGAAGAATTGGTTGAGAGGTACAAATGGCAAACAGGGATATTCGTGAAATTTACCAGTTTCACAAAAATATTCAAGAATGACACAAAATTTTCCGTTATTTACACACACATAAAAAAAGGAACTACTGAACTCTTTGGGCCTTGACTGGGAAATATTTCAGAAGTTACCAAAAGTTCACATAAAAAAATGTAATGTAGTATATAAGCTTCTACATAAAATGCTGGTCTGTAGCAAAACATAATGAACTGGAACAGCCTATGTACAAACAGATTTTATTCTACTGTTTCTCTTCCCAAGAATGAACTGCTGGTGAGAAACACCAACTGAAAATCAAAATGACCTGAATGCCTGTAGACCAAGACTCAAAGCCAAGCTTTTATTAAGGACACTACCTCATAACTTATAAGCATAACTTACATGGAACAAAATCCATAATACATCATAAGAATAACACTGAAGATCACAAGTATGCAGTTCTATTTTTAAATAAAATACAACAAAATATTGTTCTATTGGTTTTGTAGCTGTGATGATTTAAGGACAACGCAAGATAAGGTTTGTAGAAAATATGTTAAGCCATTTAATACAGGAGTAAAAGCACGGACATTCCAAAAAGAGAAGAGAAAAAGAGAGACAAAAGGGTTTACTATAGAGAGAAGTCAAAAAAGAAGGAAATACGATCAAGTCTGAGTGAAAACAAGCAAACAAACATATACAGCAAGTTGTTAACTCCTTTTCTTCAGACTGGAAATAGAAAACTTGAAAGCCAAAAAGAGGATAAAAACAATGGCTTCTAAATGTAATAATCTCAGGAGGGTACCAACTCAAGTTGGAACATGGAGAATACACTGGATCTTAATAAGAGATTGTATGATTATTTTTTGACTGAAAGAAAGGCAGTGTGCGAGATATGGCTGAATAGGGTACCCTGAACCAACACGGTGAGACTGCGGAGTGCAGAAAGTTTTGTGTATAGTAGGAAGAATATGTAAGAATTTATTATGAGAGAAGGAGGGTTTAACTTATTTATGGTACATCACCTAATCTAGGCATGAAAAAATTCTTGGTTGCTTGAAAGCCTGTGAACTTTTTCTCCCCATCCACTAACTGGTATCTCCTCTCCCGACAATCACTTCCATCTCTTTATAACCACGTTGGCAAAAAGTAGCAGAAGCTCTCTTTTGTGATCTGCAGAAAGAAAACAATTATTTTTCTCCTGCTCTCCACATTTATTCCCTGAGCAGTCATCTTATAAAAATATTTGTAGGGGTGACGACTTCATATCATGTTTAAAATTCTGAAAAACATTACAAAACTCAAGAAATACTGAAGAGATGACAGGCAAAGAGAGAATATTTCTAATTCCTTTGGAAGTAATTGCTGAATTGCTATTTTCATACTGAAAAATTGTGAGGCAAACCCAGCAAAATGCTTGTTGGGATTTATTACAGGAGAGAGGCATCGGTGATGCTAGAGATGGAATGTATTTTCAAAAAATTGGTTTTACATTTACCAAATACCCTTTATATTACTTCACAGCATATATATGTGCATTATGGAAAAATCTAAGAGAAGTATAATACACACAGTCTCACCATGTTAGCCCAGGATACCCTGTTTAAGTTAGGACATTTAATTTGTGGTGGGTTTTTTTTCTTTAATGTCTAAAAAAAGAAAAAACTCCACAGAAATTCAAAATACTACTGCAACTAATAACTTGTTAGGAAAAACAAGCAGCAAAATTGATGAGAACATCACCTTAGTACTAGAATACATCATTAAAAACTAACAAATATTTGGCTTACATTTGTATTTTTTGTTCTCTACATCAGGAAACACTATTTAAATTGAGCTCCATTTAACAAAGAAAAATATTCAGTAAAAACATCCTGCTAATGAATTCCTGCCTATTACAAAAGAATACTGATCATTCATTAACTAATCAGCACTAACATACTCCCAAGTTACAAATAACTGTCTGCTTGAAGTGCAGATACATACACCCCTCCAGGTCTGTAAATTTACTTACTTTTATTCAAAACAACAGCAACAACAGCACGAGTATTAACATCAGGTTTACACAGCTATTCCCAGAAATGCCTGTGCATGCCTTTGACTTTCAGTCCTTTAATTGTGTACTTAAGAAGTAGGGAAAAGTGAGATTAGTGAAGTGTTCCCATAAACATCCTTCTCCACTAGTGTTCACTGGCCCTCTCTTTGTCAGGTACTCTCCAGAATATTTACTTGTTGATTTCCTCAACTTTTATTATTTTATTTGAGATGCTTATTTCATGATTTATTATTTTGACATTATTTATTAAGCACAAGCAGAATATCATAATGTACGGTACACAAATAATAATAAAATGCAATTGACAAATTACTGCTCATTTCAGTCCCTGCTCCACAGTATGCTGCCCTTTCAGTTGTTCTGGTACAATCACGTAGGAGCCACTCTGAAAATGGATCATTGAAATGCTCAATTTAAGTTTTTGTTTGTTTGTTTGGGTTTCTGTGTGTGTGTTTTGTTTAGTGTGGGTTTTTTTTGTTTTTGTTTTTTTAATTTTAATTCATAAGGTAACCCCACAAACTTCTGTTTGCACTAGTATCACTTTTGGCAGCTCAGCTACCTCTCAGAAAGATAAGAAATTACTCCTTTGAATTAACACATCTAAGATTTCTGCATCTTCAAAGTGTGACCTGACTTGATTTACACATTCAGAGTGGGGGATGGGGACAAAAGACAACCTGTACATGGGGCTCCTGCATGCAAAACAGAAATGATATAAAAAGGTGATTATCTTTGGTCACTTGCTATACTGTAACTATATTGCCTCTGAGAACTTAAAAATAAATAAGTAAATAAAAATTAATCTCAAGTTTAGTCCAAGCTAATATAGAAAAGCCTTATCTTGGTAACCACGTAAAATTTCTAGTCTCACTTCAGCTAGATTGGATTTCCAGTTTCCCCTGGATCAAATCCGGATTCATGCCATTGGAGGCCTATTCTGAAAGATGCATTTACATAGATTTTTTTGTTTAATAAACAAAAAGTCAGTGCTGTTTCCAATTATACCTGTGAAAAACCAGTAATTTCTTACCTGCAAGTTTAATTTCTCCAAATCCAGAAAATGCCAGTCCAGTTGGCAATTTGCCCTCCTACCAGCAGATGAAGACAGGAAATAAACCAAACAGACTAATTCCCTAAGAAAGGGAATTATATCAGATGAGTGCTCCAGTTCAAGAACTACCTGAGTAGTGAAAAGTAAAAGTGAAAATAAAAGCTTAAAAAAATAAAAACATTTGAATAAGAAAGAACAAGCTTTAAAAACCTTTATTTAGGACAGGAAATATGGAATGCAAACTCAAATTGATAGCATACATGAGTATAACTAAAATCTGTAAGAGCAACTCTAAAATAAAAGGGAACTCTCAAATTGTCAGTACTGTAGCAAGACAGTGAGCTGTCTGGACTGGTATGTGTTTGGACTTTGAGAAATTAGATCAGCAGGTATGAAAATGAGTTACTTACCAGTAGCTTTTGATGCTGCAATATATCACCTCTCTCAGGTTTGTGCCCTGTGCACAGACACAGTATTCCCCAAATTAGATGCCAGAGCAGTTAGATCCCAGCAGACTTTCTAATGGCAGCCGCTGCAGTGAAAAAAAGCAGGTATGTCCTACCACACCACATTTTCTTACTCTTCCTGACTGGCCAACAGATCTTCACGTGTCACAGCAACAGTACTAGTTGTGCCACAGAACAGATCCCCTTGAAGCTTCTTGAGCAATCTTTTTAGTCCTCCTTTATTATCTCCTAGAGATCCTGAAATATATCCTCCAACAATAAAATTACTGTCATCCATTTTATACAGCCTTTGATCTCCTTGATCTTCAGAGTAACTTGGATAAGCTTACATTGGCAGAAATACCAGCAGCTTGACTCTTAAGTTCTAGTCTAATTATGGTGGAGATTTTATTTCAGAACACAGACATCCAGAATGGATCGAAACACACTACAGTATGTTAACTTTGTGCGTGCTCATTGAAGTACTACTGCAGCACATGACTGACACTCTTCATGTCCTTGAACAAATAACCAGGCCTGCTTCCTCGGAGGAGGAGAACAGGCACAATGAGTTTCCCCAGACAGTAGGTCTTGACTGAAAACAAGACAAATACTGAACTTGACTAGCAACCAAACTATTAAAAAAGTAAAGAGCAGCTTTTAATTCTGTTCTTCAACTATCAGATCCTTTCTGCTGGAAAATGGAGGACTCTTAGCAAACAGCTTTTTTTGACAGATTACCAAATTTGCCTTTAGTAAATATCCTCTCAAAACAGAGCTTGTCATTCAAGGATTTTTTTTTCCATGTCAGTCACGTAAATACAAATTATCTGTCTGTAGCTGGACTCCTTTTAAAAGAAGAACATTCCTATGGGGGTGTGGGGGACGAGGGGTGTGTGTGGGGAAATCAAGATCTTCCTTCAGAACAGATCAGGAAAACTTCACCAAAACCAGTGGTCTTCTCAATAACTTTTTTGCCATTTTAACATGCTTTCCTTGGATTCAGTAAAAACAGCAGTATCAACTGCAAAATGGTTGGGTAAACTTTGGATTGACAAAAAAAACACTCTTTTAAACTTCCATTAACATATTAAGCCAGAAAGAGTTTCAGCAGAGATATCCAACATTGTAACTGTAAGGCGGATCTTCTACATAGACAAGTATTTGCCAAAACCAGCATATAAGCTCCTTCAGAATACCATGTTTCTAATTACAAAATAGTGAATATGGGAATGTTGACTTACTTTGAAAGATAGAAGACCGTATTGGTATTAAAAAAAAAAAAAGGCAGCAAGCCATAAGTAATGTAAGTTCTTCCTGGTAGTTGAATGGGAATTAATACAGCTACCAAACTATGTGAACAATAAGACAGAGCTTCAAAGTCTAAGGCAACTCTGGAAAGAAAAAAAAATGCAGGACAAAAATCTGACCCAAGGTGAGAGGGGAGGGAAATAATCCAAACAAAAAAGCACACACACAGAGAAAAGAATAGTAGAAATGGAGAAATGGGAAGGGAAAACAGGTGACAAATAAAAATCTTTTGCCAAGTATAATTTGAGTTATAATTTGGATAATGAAATACTGAAAATTGTATTATGTTAAGTGGTTGCATAAGAATATCTAAAGGACAAACAGAAAAAGCATCCATCTAAATCTCAACCACTTGCTATCCAAATAGAAAGGCAGCTTATAAAAGCTTCTTACTCAAGAAATCAGATAACACACTACCCTGTATTTTCTTGGTTATAACTTCAGACATTTCACTTTTTCTATTTAAATTATTTCTAGAAAGGCTTAAAACTGTGTTTTATTTTAACAAAACATTGAAAAAACTCAAGACACAAAATTCTAGCCTTAAAACCAGATTTCAAAGAAAGAAAAAGAAGTGTATCCTAAATTTACAAATAACATCCATAACTGAACAAAAGAAAACCCCCAAACATTTCTGTAACTGTGTGTGTACGCACACTGACCTGTAACTCACCTTTCTTTTGGTCAAACTATTTGTATTTTAGAGAAACTTAATTTTGTTTTAGAAGTATAAAATGAATTTTTCTATTCCTTTTTACTGGATGAAAATTAATTCTCGATCTAATTTATTTAAATGAATAAATATAGCCAAATAAAACTGAAATTTATGATAACTTAAATATCAATTTATTTTGTCTAAAGAATCTTAGAGAGATTACTTCAGTATATCAGTGATGAAATAATGTCTCTGCAAATGCAGAACTAGCCTCTCCTCACCATTCTAATCTGGCACTATTCTTCCACCCTTACAAAAACTGGTTATATTTTTACTATTTGTCCTTCAAAGTCTATTTAGTTTGGTATTGAACTTCATGTAACTTGCATTAAAGACATCAGAATAATGTGAAAATAACTTTTGTTCAACTATTCTCATTTATGTATAAGCACTATCAAATACTAGCTTTTCCTATCAGTATCTTCCAGAATATAGAAGCAAATCTCCAGTAAATTAATATGACAGTTAAGAAATTAAGCAAGAAAAACTGGGACTCTCAGAAGCAAATGGTAATGCAAGTTTACTTAACTAAATGGGTAAAGCACAAAGACATCCAATTCAGTGTCTATGATTGTACTCCAGGAGTTAATGATTATGCACCATGATTGACTTACCCTGATGTTCTCTATCCCCTCCATTCACAGTGAGTATCAAGTTATTCAAACCCTTTTATGAAATCAAAGCCTCAGGTTCACCTGTTCTAGGCATGAAATAATTCTCTTTGTGGAATTAAAAAAGGAAAGCATTGACGTTTGTTGTATAGGTCCTTTAGCATTACTATGCCAAAGCAAGTATTCTTTTTCTGCCACAGTTCAGGTAAGCTCAGGTAATATTAACTGAGGAAGAAACTCCATGATCCATACAATATGCTTTCCTACTGGGAATGTGCATCATTTGCAACTGTATTGCATCGAGGCCCTCAAAGTTTCAATACTTCTCATTATTCCTTTGAAAGGCTTTACTTCCCTCTGCTCCCAATCTTATAATTCTACACTGGATAAAAATTCTGGAATTTGGAATGCATGAATTATGTACCTTGAAGAGAAGTAACTTAAAGCTTTCTTGCTTGCTACTTTTATGCAATGCTTTTATCCACAGAAGTGTAGCTATGGGAGAAAAGAGAAAGGATTCAACTATAAAAACTGATTTTAGTATTACACACTAAAGACTCAGAGAAGGAGACACATTGCCATGCTAACATCATTAAGTATTCAAAATGCTCAAAGGAAAGTCCCTATGACTGTCTAACCCACTAAGGGGAAGGGGGAAGAAAAGATAGCACAGGGGAGAGATTCCTTACAAAAATGAGTATTTTTCACTTTGGAGTCAGCCAGCATTTTGCTGTAAATATACCAACACATCTTGTCCTTGAAGACACCAGTAACTTCAAAAGCTTTTAACTTTTTCTTTTAAATTTAAGGTTTATTTTAATATAAACCTTTTAAAGCCCCTTTTTAAAAGCTCAGAATAAGATATTAAAATATAAGGGTTTAAAAAGAAATTTCTCCCTATATACTGCATCTTGCAACCTAAGTCCTTTCTTCAGGCTGCTATGAATCCAGAAACTTTTGGCTTCCTGCTGCGCAATAAACCCATGCGGTCCCTCAGCCCTAAGAACAGGGTGTCCTCCATCATGTCAAAGGCTTGGCTGAAATTAATTCTGCGTATTTCTTTGCTGTGCCTCACTCTGTATGCTCCACTCAGTTGCAGGAGTCTGTCCGTCCATGTGCTATGCCCAGCTGAACTTTTCCTAGTTACACTTTTAAACAAAAAGGAAACTCCCATGTCTTCACAGGTTTCCACCTCACTGAAAAGAGAACTTTCCTTCTTGCTGTCTGTCCACACCTTTGTAAAACAGAACAGGCATACAATATTGAAACAAACTTCAAAAGAAAGAATTCCATAAAAACAAAATCTAAAACACTGCCTAAACAAAACAGTTTCAACATCTGTCAAAATATGCAATATTTTTTCTCTCCTTTTTAAAAAGGGAAGTAGAGACAAGTTGAGAAAAGGAAGAGCTAAACACAGACCAGACTGCAGTATTAAAGATTTAAAACTGCTGCTGCAAACGTGAGGGAGACAGAAAACATACAGAAAGCATTACAAATTAAAGCACGGCTAGCATGAATTTTGGTTTGATAGCAAGGATCCACAAAAGCTTTAGAAGGAAAGAAGGATTAGCATTCTCAGTTTTGACTTTCTAGGAAAGAAATTCACCAAGAAGATCAAACATTAAATTTTAATCTCCCACTTCCTTTCAGTGAGAAAATAAAGCAGCCACAACAAATTGGATTTACTGTACTTATGCAGTTCAGGAATTCTGTTTCTTTAAAAAAGTCTTACAAGAAGACTATAGGAAAATGAAGGTAAGAGTGCTGAAGAAGTGATCCGGCTTTCCTATTTCTCCACATGATTTAGTTTTTGAGTGAGAATTACAAAGCCAGGCAACTCACATTTAAAGTTTTACTCACAAGGAGACAGAAAACACAGGCTAAATTTCAAAGCCTTTGTTCAGACCTTTCTGCTTCTGTTTCCTTGGACAAGCTTCTGCCAGTTATAGCCTACATGCTCTACAACTCCGTGCCTTCAACTGTGACCCTCCCCTGCCTGCTCTCAAGCAGAATATTTGTGGCAGCACTCTGAAGGCTCTAGAGCATTTACAAACAGAATCTTGACAAAGCGAGGAAAAGCACAGATACTATTTTCATGAGCAAGCTTTTAAACCAAACAGGGCATGATCAATCTTTGGAAAGGAATCATCTTTACTACAAAGAACATAGTAAATCTTCCTTTAAGTACTCCATAATAGACCTGATAGAACATGGTGTATTTGAAAAAAAGAAGCTCATTTAGCCTGGACTTAAACATGCATGAATTTACTCTTGGATGCTGCTCTCATGGAACTATTGTCATAGAACCATAGAATCATTAAGGATGGAAAAGTCCTCTAAGATCATCAAGTCCAACTGTCAACCCAGCTCCACCATGCCTCCTAAACCATGTCCCAAAGTGCCACGTCTACACGTTTTTTGAACACCTCCAGGGATGGTGACTCCACCACCTCTCTGGGCAGCCTGTTCCAGTGCCTGACCACTCTTTCAGTGAAGACATTTTTCCCAATATCCAATCTAAACCTCCCCTGACGCAGCTTGAGGCCATTTCCTCTTGTCCTGTCACTTGTAACTTGGGAGAAGAGACGAACTCCCACCTCGCTACAACCTCCTTTCAGGTAGTTGTAGAGAGCGAGAAGGTCTCCCCTCAGCCTCCTCTTCTCCAGGCTAAACAATCCCAGTTCCCTCAGCCGCTCCTCTTAAGACTTGTTCTCCAGACCCTTCACCAGCTTCGTTGCCCTTCTCCGGACACGCTCCAGCACCTCAACGTCCTTCTTGTAGTGAGGGGCCCAAAACTGAACACAGTATTCGAGGCGCAGCCTCACCAGTGCATTGTGGCTATGTTCGGGTGCTGCTGAGATGAGCTGATGGACTTCTCTGAAAGGCAGGATGCATTAGCCTGAGCTCAATGCAGTATAGGGAAAAATAGGTGGGTGGACAGAGTACTCCAACAGTAGATGCCTGGAAAATAGTGAAGCATAAGTGACAGGCTGCATACAACTCAGGAGTGGAAACATACACAGAACATTCACAGTAATTAAAGTGTCACTGAAGCGAACAGCCTCTCAGGGTTGCAACTAAACTGTTATTTCCTGTCTTTACAAAGACATTTGTATTATCCCGTTAGGAGCTGCAGTATTGCTGGATCTATCAGACAGCTATATTAATATTAAATATTAAGAATGGAGTACAAGCATTGCTTGGGCCTTGAAAAGACTGACCAATTTTGAAGTAACAGCCAGACATATTAAATCTAGCTTTAAGATTTCCTAAAACATACAAAAAACTCTTAATTATACAGACAAGCTTAATAAAGTGTAAGATGTGACTGTCCCTACAATTTAACTGGAGTCTTATTTTTGCCATAGCCAAAGACAGAATTCCAAACACAGAGGAGTTTTCTCGAATTTCCTTCCCTCCACATGCCCCTCCCCAAAACACCAGAACAAGGCAGGGATATAGTAAGAAACAGCAGAGGGAGATAAAAAGCAGTGGTATAAAATATAGCATAGCCACCGAATACAAGAAATAAATTTCCAATACATATGATAAATAAAAAAAATAAATTAAAATATTGCACCAGTTGGGACAAAGGGGCTGTACCATCTTACACCAGGCACACCAGCCTGAAAACCTGAAAAATACCTTAGGAGGAAAATCCGTGCTGGTGAACATTATGGAAGTCACTATTGTCATTTCAACAAAAAAAAAAAAAAATCACAGCAGAAGAAAAAAAATCTTAAAGCATTTTGACTTTTTTTAACCTTTGTATGCAATGCTTTCTTTTTTCCTTATCACTTTATTTTAAAAGATTTTTTTGTTAAAGTGATTAGCTGTTATAACATCAGTGAGTCACTATACAGGACATGAGTCACTATTCAGGAAATTGATGGAATCTCTCTTGCAATCATACATCAATATTTAACATATACAAATATCAATTTCAGATGCAGAATCTGAACTTCAAAGTGACAAAGATCAGCAGAGCTTGCCTTAAACACAGGTAGTGTGTAAGTGAAAAGAAAGACTAAGAATCACCCTAAGGGGGAAAAAAGCCTGTTTAAGCTGAGATAAAGAGTTTTAAAGCAAGGATGTGGACACACAGTTCCAGATTTTGCCCAGTCACTTCTTTGACTGAGCTAACTCGTCCTTCAAGGCAGTGGTCTCCAAAGTGGAGTGTGGAAGACAACCCTTTGGGGTACGGAAAGAAAATACTTTTTGTACTGTTAATACATGAAAAAAATTTTAAAATTGTGTTTACTTCATCTTTATCTCATCCTTTTTAATTTCTATTTTTGTGTATATTTTATAATGTACATAATATATTAGTACAGCAGTATATGCATATAATTTATAAATAAATAAATATACCTATGTTAGGGGGGTCTGCTCAGAATTTTTTTACTGAAATCAAATGTCTCTCTGCTCCAAAAGACATTCAACACTTCTTTGCAGGATCTTAGAGGAGGAAGAAGTGGCTCCCTCTAAGTTTTGAATACTCCAGGATACAATTCCTTGATTGATTTGGGATCCCTCTCCCATCACATTTTGAATGTTATGGAATTCAAACTGTTTTCTTCAGTTAGATGCACCATGGATCACAGGCTTCCCTTGCCTGTCCTCCTTTGAGCTGTTATTTTTAAGCACTTTAAGGCCTTAAGAACTGCCCCACCCTGACTGTAAAAACACCCTATTTCTATAAAAGAGTGGAACCAGAAGCAGTGTTCTCTAATGTTCAACTACAACAAGCCCCAGGCAAAAACACAGCCCAGTGATGGCAAAGACTTCTGAAGAAAGCAAACGAAAGCCAGAATATGCCTCATCATCATAACAATTGACACATATCACTAGGCAATCACTTCATCTGGAGATGCTGGAACTGGTAAAAGAGCAAGCTGTTCTTAGAACAGAATAGAATAGTTCCACTTGGAAGGGACTTAACATGATCATCTAGTCCAACTGCCTGATCACTTCAGGGATGATAAAAAGTTGAAGTATTATCAAGGGCATTGTCCAAATGCCTCTTAAACACTGTCAGGTATGGGGCATCGATCACCTCTTTAGAAAGCCTGTTCCAGGCTCTTGGTACAGAAATGTTTCCTAATATTTAGTCTGAACCTTCTTCTTGATCAGCTGTGCATTAGTTTAAACGTGTCTGACTGATGATCAGGTGGTCTACTGCAGTTTCACTTTTCTAACTTGATTTGCCATCAGACACCTGACAGCAAAGTGAGATGTCCAATCCCCAGATGGGTGGGCCTATTACTAAGAAATCCAATTAAGTTGAGAAACACAAAAAAAAATGTTACTCTTGTGAATAACTAATTTGATAAATTTTCAGCTTCACTATTTTCCAGATATTGGTATTCATGAGATACGTGAAATGGCTTTTAACTAAATTGAAAACAGTGTTGCTCATTGTAGTTTAGATACTCAAGCATGTGAGACAAAGTTAATAATACTGAAAATTGTAGAACATTAAGTTTTACATAGCAGCTGTAAAACAAAAACTACTTCCAAGTTTCTCCAATCTCCTATCTCCTTATTTATTTCATGCCTTACGGCAAACTGCCTTATTAAATGTGAACACGGACAAGTTTCTCTGTAGATAATCTAATTTATAACCTGAAGGCCTTGTTGATCACTAGTGATATCTGGTGTCCAAGTCAGCAACAACAACAAAATACACTGCAAAGAAAGTCAGATCTCTATTCCCCATTCTCATTTTTTTTTTGTGGGCGGAGGCAGACCTAGACATAGACTCAGATTCTGCCCAAATCCATTGAGAATATACATAAAACATTTTGACTTGCATGCCTGTGAAATATCATTTTGGAAACATCAACAAAATACTTACTCAACAGAAATTTGAAGCAATAGAACTTGCTACCTTAACAACAACAGCCAGTGGAATAGAAAAGCATCATTAAAAAGAAAATATAGAATGTTTATTTATAATAGTGTCCATTACACAGCAAATGATCCTAAATCAGATCTCAAAATGTTTTACAAACAGTACTGTAATAGGCCTCAGGCAGAATTACAATCCCAAACTTGTTCTTAGCTGCTGGTAAAGAATTAAAAAAAGATCACAGTATACATTCACTACTAATACAAAATGCTTCTAATGGTAGCAGAGCAAAACACTAAGATTTGGAATCACATGAACACCATTCTAAAACTTCTGGACCATAAAAAGCAATTGGCCAAAACTCATGCCTCATTACAGATACATTAGTGATACAACATATTCTGCTGCCAGGTCACCCTTGGTGAGAATTAAAAAAAGAAAAAAAAAAGGAGGAAAAAACAAGTATGAAAGAATGATTACAAGATGTTAATTATGACTGGTGTTCACCATCAGAAACCTGCTAAGAATATTTCTTCCCTTCCATCTCCCCAGTAAGGAACTATGAGTTCCTAACACACTTTAAGAAGAGTTCATCTGACAGGCATGCAACACCCACCGCGATAACAATGCAAAATTAGACCACTCTCTCCAAATATCCAGTGTAGTCGAGGCTCCTGACTGCAATGTCTCATAGACAACTACACAAGAACACACTGCCAAGATACAACAGAAACTGCTCCAAAATTTGAGGTTTTACATAAGAAAGTCAGTAAACAAAATCAAACCCCAAAGACTGAGATCTTTAGAACAATCTGATTGCATATAGCTCAGCTAAAAATTAACAGCTGGTCTGAACATTCAAAATTTCCAAGTATCAGAGTGGGTTTAAATAAGCTCACCCACCCCCTCCAATAATCAGGGAGGCCAAAGTAGTATAACATGAATCATTAGCTATAGCAGTAAGTTCAGAAAAGAGCCCAAGAACAGGTATCTCTCAAAAGCTTACAGGCAATTAGAAAAACATATTTTTTCATCCTCAACTCTGAAATTGGCATAATTAAAATGCAAATATTGTATTCCTGAGGATTTTCATAAAATCAATTTCAAGCACTGGCAATAAAATGATCGGGGGGGGGAGAAAAGAAAAAGAAAAAGTTTTGTTTACAAGCTACAAGTACTTTTTAGTGCATAGAAAAGACCCTTTTGGGTGGTGGCTCTGTGAGACATTGGGCAGAGGGAACCAAGTACCCCACAGCCATCTTCATATTCTCTTCATCCTGGATTGTTTCAAAGGCCACAGATGTTTCCATTTTACTTCAGGGTTCAGACACATACAGATTACTCCAGATATAAGCTAAAATAATTTATCTTGTATTTGTTATGAATAGAGCGGAACGTACAATTACTTCAGATGCACACTATAGGAGTCTTGTGGCAATTTATCACTACACAGCAAGCATTCCATCTATCTGGGTCTTTAACATTACCAGGGAGTATCTCTGCAAAAGGACAGTATCTCTCTACCGAACAGGTAGTTTTCCTGCCAGCCCTGTCCAAGTATCATAAGATCCTTAAATATTTACCATATTAGCAGCCACATACACTATTAAAAAAAATTAAAAAATTAAGCCTTTTCCTGTTGTTTTAGCATTTTGCCTGGCATTGAAGAAAGGGTGAGTAGCAAACTATTTAATCAGTTTGAATATTTTTAGGACTACCAGAAGAAATTCTACTGTGTCTGAGCCCTACACAAATAAAATGGAATCTATGCAAAGAAAATAGATACTTCTTTATCCTCTCTTGCCTATCATTTTAAAAACACTGTTCAAAAGGAAGCTGCTTCCAACATATTTTTTTCAGGGTAGCCTTAAAGCTGGAAGTAATAAAATATAAAGAACATTTTATAAAAATGCATTAAAAATTTAAGCAAGTTTACTGTAAGCCATTTCAGATCTAAAAAAAAAAATATCTCAGAATTATTCTGTCTTTCACTACTGCAGTTTTCAGGGGAGCCATTTCTGAATATAAGGCTTGTCATAAAAACAAAAAAGCTGAAATACATCAATTTGTTTAAGAAGTTTGACTCATTTCCACAGGACCAGAAGTTCTTCATATTGTACAGTTAAATAAGTTAAATAAATTAAGTAATACTGCTCTAACAACATTTCTCCATTATACTAACTTACAACTGGTCTTGCAGTTCCACAATGATATATTCCAGCTGTTCCTTCTCCATTTTATGGGCTAGATCCATATCTTCAATTCTTTGTAACAGCAGTTTATTCTGTGAGACAGATTCAGATAGCTGGTTTTCTCTGAGTCGTACCAATTCTTCAAGGTAACCCTGGAAATAGAAGTGTTAGAAAGCCTTAAAGAACACACCATCAAAAAAACTTTTCATTATGTATGTTCACATTTTTCTGGTTTAAGATGCATACAGTTCTACTTCGGTTTTGTTGTAGTTTTTTTTTTAATTTTTAAACAGACTAGTAAATTGACTTAAGATTAGTATGATGTTTTCTAATAGGTACCAAGAAAATCATGTGCTTATTTATATTCCTGCAGAGGAATAGAATAATGGATGAAACAATGAGACAGGAATGTCACCAGCATGAAACACTAATTCATTTTTCAAAAACAATATAGAACAGTCACTAGTACAAGAAAAAGATACGAACTCTACAACTTAACATATGGAGGATGTTAGATATTGTGTAAGAAGGGCAAGGGTAGAATGCATCTATATGGATCTGTATAGTTAATGAAAGGGATCCAGAATTGTTATAAAAAATAACCAACATTATTTTGAAGTTTGTTTGATAACTGCAATACCACATCACACATTAAAATTACAAAGACGACAGTTATTGAAATAAATATTAATCTACAGTACAGCATAAGGTAGGACACAACTGGTGAAGGTCGCTTCCTTTAGTAACATTGGACACATACATGTGCACTTATGTCATTGTTTTTCCAACTGATACTATGAAAGATATGGGGCAGTCCTAGTCATCTACAAAAATCCACACTGTGACTACTTAACAGCAGCTGTGATGGCAGGCTGGTCACAAAGTATGTTCACAAATTACACATCTCATTAAGGAGTTATTTCTTTTTCTTCTTCAAGCAGAGTCCCAGCATTTCAGATGCTAGTAACTTCTTATCAATTTGTAGTAAAGCTGGATACAATAAGTCTATACTGCATAAAATTTTGCACATTCCTTGAAGCCTGTGGAAAAATGTGTAACTCTTTCATAGGTGCCCACATTAAAAAAAAAAAAAAGAAGGTAGTTTTCACAGACACAGAACAGGCACAGTCCTGTTGAGTAAGAAAATAGGTTTCACATTAGCTGGTCAGTAAAATGCTACTAATATAATTAATCACCACAAAGATGATTAAGTGTTTAGAGCATCTCTCATATGAGAAGAGGCGGAAAGAGCTGGGATTGCTTAGTCCAGGGTTGGGAGGGAAGGGAAGAGGGGGAGTAAGAGAATCAGATCAACGTGTATCAGTATTTAACAGGAGGGTGTAAAGAGGATGGAGTCAGACTCTCGCCAGTTGTATCCAGTGAAAAGAGGCAATGGGCACAAACTGAAATACAGGTAACTACTTATATGTAGGAATTTATTATTGTTATTATTATTTATTTTTAAATGAACACTGGAACAGGTTGTCCAGACAGGCTGGGAAGTCCACATCCTTGAGATATTCACAGCCTGACTGAACAAGGCCCTGAGCAACCCGCTCCAGTCCACCTTTTTTTGAGCAGGGGAGTTGGACAAGACAATCTCCAGAGCTGCCATTCGACCACAACTATTCTGTGATTCTATGACTACATACAGTTCTATCCACTGGATATATTTATATTTGACAGGAATTTATTTTAGTCTCAATACAAGTTCCAAGGAATCTTGAGAGCTTTCCAGTAAGCCTAGTTCTACCCCATCAAATGTTACTGTTATCTTGACTGTTAAGGTACTCCTTGGAGCTCTTAGTAGTGCTTTGAAAGTACTAAATGATGCATTAGGACATACACAAACTTCCTGCCTCCCAGAAACGTCAAACAAATGTTTTACAAAAAGACTTTAGATATGAAGCATCAGTATCAGAAACAGAATACTATGAACAGTAAATATCTCTACCTATAATAGCACAGAGATGCGTCACCCCACCACTGAAAGCATATAAAACTCTAGTATAAACAGTACACAAAGAATTTAGGAGTTTACTACACAAAAGTGAACAGTTTACACCATTTCCAAATAGGGAAGGGATAACTCCAGATAAGTAACAAATGTGTAAACTATGATTCATTAATCTGGACAAGAGACAACTTGGAAAAGACAAACTCATATTTCCAGAGTGGCCTGGAGAAGGCTGGAAGGAAGTGACTGTTCATAATTTTTTTAAAATACAAGAGCTAGGCACCATGAAACGAAGCTAGTAGGAGCCAGATTCAAAAGACAGAAAAGGAGGTGGCTTTTCACACAACAGATGGTAAATATGCAGAATGCTTTGCCAAAAAAGTATTTGGATGTTAAAAATTTACATGGGGTCAAGAGGATATTTGGCAAGTATTTGGAAGAGAGATCCATCACGCGTTACTAAATGGACAAACCTTACCAGCTTCAGGAAGTCCTTGAGCTGATACACGTTGGCCAAGAAAGTATTAGAGAAAAAACAGCGCATATACATTTGCTTTGTTTTTATTCTTCCCTCCGCATCTACTTCAGGCAAGTATCCAAGTAGTATAACAAAGGATTCTTGTTGTTGATCCAATAAAGCAACACTAGGATTTACCTTGCTAAAATAATACCTGTCCCTATCCTACCATTCAAACAACTCAGAAGATACACATACCTTTATCTTAGCTTAAATCCAGCTGCTTGTCATATTGTGACCCTGTTAAACTTCATTCACCTGTGCTATTAATGACTGCACATACTTACTTAGGAGGCACGAAAGGAATTTATCATTGTTTGCACAAAGTGAATGACAGTAGAGCAAAAGAAGGATCTATCAGACTCATTGTATCAGTTACTAAAATGACATTATTTTCAACTCGGTCTTGTTGTCACAAACATCCAGTTTTCCAACACACAATGTCAGAAAACCCCTTTGTTTGAAAGAAAACACTCCCTCTCTGATTATCTGGTACCTACTGCACTGCATGTAACTTGATTGTTGCAACTTACTGCCATGAAAAAGGTCCTGAAAAGGGAAGGAGAGAAACACTCAGGAAAGGAGTTCTATTCCATAGTCCATCTAACCTCTTAACGGTCATTTGTTCAAGTTATAATAGAACAGATGTAGTACAGTTGAAGCAAATGAAATAAAAATTTGGCACATCCCAAATGAAAATTAGACAACAGAAAATTTTCTGTGGGAATAAAAAAGTTATTTTGCTGCTGCAATTGTCCTCCTTTAGAATGCCTACTTGACAATTAGGAAAGCATCAATGGCTGTCATTTTGAGCATTGTATTAAATGCACCAAAGTCTTCAAAGAGTTATCATAAAACTGACTTGAATTCACCCTACATTAGTTGACTATAGAAGTTGGCAGTTCATTAAGAGAAAGCTAAAAGGAATAATGTGACTCACTAAAAGAGTAATGCTCAAAAATTTTAAACACTCAGTATCAGGTCAACAAATAACTTCCCATGGAACAGAAATGTTTCTGGATCTTAGACTCCTGAATAAACCAAAACCTCCATTTGCTGCTAGAGCCAGTGAAGATCTTTGTGCTTCCTCAGTGGTTCTGGCTAGTGGATTTGGACACCATGTTTCAATATTGTTTCTATAGATGTCTATCACAACTTTGATGGGGTATCCTTCATGGGGTATACTTGGAAATGAAACACCTGGATGTACCAAGAAAAATAAACATCCACCTATTTTGTTTTCTTCAATGTTTCTCCAGATCTGACGACAGCTTCTTCATTAAACCCCAAAATATTTTACAATCTCGGGGGCAGGGGGTCAGAGTGGAGTTCAATCCGATCCTATGTTTTTGTCTGGACACAAGGATGAAATGCTGTCATGAATATGTTCCTGTGCTTCAAGGACTGTTGTGGTGGGGAGGGAAAGTTTTTCATTTTGTTTTTGTATTTGAAGAGATTCCTTTTGAATTGCACATTTTGGTTTACAAAAGCAGGGAAAATGTCCTCTGTACCAGAGAGAGCCCCAAGGAACACCAGTTCTTTCCATTTGGAAAGTGATACCACACTGGCTGAGAAGATCGTACCAGCAACCTGGATGCCAACATTTAAGGTCATATTTCAAAAATGAGAAGTCTAAGGGACCAAAAATAGAAAAGAAATACATGTATGCATATTTTTTAAAAACTACCTCTCACATCTATCATCCCACGCTAAGTCCAACTTTTTCACTGTTACTTAGAAAAACTTTAACTAGGTTCTCTCACATGCATTAAAGTAAACCAACTTTGATTCTACCCATTCCGTATTAAGACTGGCATTTAGCAATCCATAGCTACATTTACCCTAATGAATTGAACATAGCCAGGACTCTTTCCCAGGTATATTTTCTCAGTCTGGCTATACCTGTACTAAAAGTCAGTTTCCAAAGGACTATGTCTGAAGTCATACTGGTTATTTGGAATGATCACTGACAAACACTAATTCACAAACTGTGACCTGAAATAATCTGGCAGAGTGCTCGTTGTCCCAGGCCAAAACCATGCCAACAATCATTCTTAGAATTTAAATATGTATGTGACTGAGTTGGTACCAGGACCTGGGCCACATACTGAGCCCCAACTGGCAGAAGATCCATTCTAGATCCCATTTGACCCTCTCTTTTTTCTTTTTTTTTAAACTTTTTTCTTCTTAATAGAATAAAAACTAGAAATGCAGAGAGACAATCTTGTGATTCTAATGCCCTAAAGGAAGTTATTATACCTCCAAGCACCCTTATGTAGTTCCAGCCTTTCATATGGTTTACTGTGTTCAGAGTTTCACCAAAATCAAAATCTGACTTTAGGAAAAAAGAATACTAAAAATACTAATAAAGTTATTGAAAAACATTAACCATTTGTCTTTCATTTTTCTTCCTTTTCATTTTTCCTGACCTCTCCTTTCTTTTTCTGTGCACTATATCTTCAATGTCCATGAACAGTCTACCCCCTTCACTCTGCCACTAGCTAATACAACTACAGAGACAACAATGTGCAATATGCTGTTATGAAAAACTGACAAGCACTTTCCTTTTAAAAATACCAAAATACTAAGAAGTTTGGGCATATACTTCACTCCACCTTTAACTTACAGTATTTTGGGTGGTAGAGGAAGAACCTACCTTTGGTTTCTATAATAACATTCAATATGCCACCTAACTTATTAAAATCAAACACACACTTTTTTTTTCCCCTGTTTCCATTCTAGCTTGAAGCAGGTGTTAAAACTATGTTTTCTAAAAACCCATCTCAGTATCACTGAGAAGTTAGTTCTGCTTTTCACTCCTAGACGGATTACTTTGCTGATCATTTCTGTTTACTGTAAGACTAAATATTGAAGTTTAACATCACTATCATTACAAAAGCCTTCAACTGGCAGCCTACCTAGATCAATAAAATTCTATGGCCTCTAAGAAAAATCATGCAGACAGTCACATGTTCACTTCAAGCTCACAACCTAAGAGCTTCAGAGATACACAACCTGTAATTCTGAGATTGGAAAAAGGACCCAAAGCTTCTACATTAGATTGTGAAATCTGACCTCTGAATTAATTATTATTATCTTCCCTCTCTCCCCAAACCTTTTTTCCCTCAAATTAATGAGCAAAGATACTTAGATACTCTGAGGATTGTAAAATTTAAGACCATTTGCATGAAGCTAAATAATATTTAATATATTTTTCTGCCTTTACTTAAATGGATATGTCACCAGTTGGCTGGTGACAAGCTTTGGCTCCATCACCCCCCCCAAAACTAATCTTTTACCTTCTGTTCCAATGCAAGCCGATACTTCTGTTCTACCCTTTTGCATTTGTTGTACCAGCTGTTTTCATCTGTGATGAAAGGAGGACCAATGTTCTCTGGAGTGCTGCCTTCACTGCCACTACTGCCCAGAGTTCTTAGCTCTTCTTCATCACTGCTGATGCTGTCAGAACTGAAGGATTATATTTATTAGCCAAGTAAAAAGCGTGTTTGTTAAAATGCAAATTTCCCTTGAAATTAAAGCACCACAGTTCTTAAAGATATCTAAAGCCCTGTGAACAAAAAAAGAATTGAAATGTTGGGACAGATCACCAAATACAACTTATATTTCAAGCTTTAATTTGTATAGCCACCTAAAGAATGGACAAAGATTTGCTTGTGATCTCAGTCAAGTTGCCCTAGGCAAGTCAGACAACTCTATGCGGGATACTCTCCTGGAATACAAAAGGCCAATGCATTACAATATGCTAAGGAAGTGGTGACTTAAGCTTTTCTTCACAAATTCAAGCCAAAGAGTAGTACCTGAAAATAAATTGTATTTGTTTCTAAAAATGCAGAAAAATTAAGAAGTTATTGTTGTTTTGTTAAATCAGGATAAATTTATATGAGAATGTATAGTTATGGTTATAATGAAGACCATGTGCCTGTTATTTCACAGAACATAAATATCTCCCTACATAGTATGCAGATTCATTGTTAAAATACCTCCGTATCATCCAGAATCAACATATGCCAGAGAATTCAGACATCTGTCTTGAAGACAAGAATTTTAATTTATCCCAATACCCATTTGAAATCGTCCCTTACAACTATGCTTTCCACTACATTAACAGCATTTACTAGTTTTTTAAGTAGCTATTCCTGCGACTCCATGATCCTGCCGCAATGCAAATTCTGCTTTAACTGAACCATGCAATTTGTCATTAACAGGTAAGCTAATAAGAACTTCAAGAGAATAACTAGGATGTTTCACGTTCAGTTGTACATCTTCAAGACTACTAACTCCCAACTGCTTTTTGGCAAACCTAACGGTATAACACATCCAATTAATTTCCATGCTTTTTGGAGATGCCATATTACTATCTGATCTGTTAGATAGGGATCATTCTTTTTATTATTAATCACATGGCTGATCAGAGGAGCAAAATGTAGCTGGAAGGTCAGATTATATACTCAACTGGACATGATTTTCTATTATGTGCTAACTGCTCTTACTGTGTACTGCTTATCAGTCATATTTTACCATTTACCAGGGCATATATAATTTTCATTTACAAAATAACTACTTTTAAGTTTATGGCTACACAGAAAAGGCCCAGAGAAAGGACAACTTGGTCTGGTGATCTTCAAAGGAAATAAAAAATTTGTTTCCTGCTGAACTGTGATTCTAATCCAAGTAAACAAAGTTAGCATGACTCACTCTGATGAGTCATGTAATTCCACCAGTCTGAAAGACCAAGATAGCTGAGTGTACAGGTTTGTATTTAGATATGGATATTATTTTGAATGTGAAATTAAAAGTAAGAGGCCCAGTATGAAATAAAACTTTGCCAGTGAAATAAAATTTAAAAAGCATTGTAAAGACAAAAAGTACCTTTGGGTGAACTTCAGGTATGGTGTATAATCTATGACAGCTGGAAAGCTGCCATCCAATCCCTCACCCTTCAGACAAAAACTGATAAAACAGAGAAACAATAAGATTATAACAAGAAAATTAAATGACAGTGACAGTTGAATCTTACCAATGTGAAATTTGATTTTTCTCATTTTTTTGGTAACAAGAAAGGCCTAGAGTATTTGACACTGAAATCCTACTCAGCCAAGCTAGACTGTTTAATATTAAATGAAACCACTGAGCATATTATAGTATAATGAAAACCCTAACAAACAGAAATTCCACATAATCAGAAAATTGATCAGGACAAGTGGTATAAAACCTGATTTTTAAATATTCGCTTTTATTCTGAAAATACAGATGGATTGCAAGGGAATAACAGGAAAAGAAAAGTTAGCTGAAGCAAGAGAAATAGAAGAGCTATGGATGAGCTTGGAATCTTCAGTATTTAAGCTCATTTAAAGTGTTTGCAGAGTGCTTATGTAACGACCCTACTACCTTTAAGTCAAAAATAATTTCTCAAAAATATTTCACTCTTTCTCCTTTACAGATACTTTCTGGTGTTGGGCTGCAGGAAGATGAGGAACACTAATGAAACTAACTTTCAGAAAATGTTCTTAAATGGCTGTAGCTTTATAAAGCTCTCATCTACACTGTGTTTTGTACTGGATATAAAAGATTGTATTTGAATCATGTTTAATTATCACAGAAGTGTCAAAATTAATTATGCTTCCACAAGGCTCATATTCTTCACTCCTCCTACCTCTGTCATCAAAAAACAGATTACAGTAAGACAAAGCTTTTGCTAACTTAATTGCAAAATGCCATTTTTGACAATGCAGTCACTTAAGTGGTATTTGGGAAGTACATCTGAAGGGTTTTCCCCCCACTAAGAAAAGCAAAGAAAACAACAAAGAACACCCCTGCAAAACCACAATTACTTTAAGTAGATATATAACTCTGCTATGAGGCGGGGGAAAAAATATTTAGATTGTGTTCTCACCTGGGTTCCCCCATCTCCACCCCAAAGTCTTATTTACAGTTCCACATAAATAAGCCAGTCAACATTTATAAGTGACTGTTTGAACTGAAAAAAGAAAAAAAATCTCAAACATGACATGCAAAGAATGGCTACAGCTTCTCAGCCACTCAAACCATAATACTATGAATTATATGCGGCACAATAAAAATGCTCCTGTAGCAGTGTGTTCCTATTTTGCCCAGAAAATTTCTAGGCTCTTAAAGGCTGCATTGACAAAAACTTAAATGTCTCCAATGAGAATCAGCCATTACTCTGAATACTATTAACAGATACCTATAAATATGCTTATATTAGAGATCAGAGGACAAAGGAAGAACAAGCACACTCATACAACTAAGCTCTCATAACAGTAGTGTGTATCACTGAGGCTTATGTGAGACAAACGCAGTCAACTGATGATTATTTATGGCAGGATTTACATACTGCAGACCTACTCTTGCTATGCTTCTTGTTCATGCATGGCTATAGTCCTTCCAAGTATAGTGCTAATACAGAAGCAGTTTAATTTCACATAGTGTAAAGCTTAAACTAAAAAGATCTGGTAAGATTTGAATTTGCTGTACACAAGGCTAGTCCTCTTATCATCCTGCAGCACACTTCCATTCCCCCAGAACATATGTTGAGGACGCAGTTAAGCCAATCTAATGACTAAATGCTGGCAAAAGAAGCTATCCTGCATTTTCAACCTCTCCCTCCCCGTTTTTTCTGGGTTTTTTTTGTTGTTGTTGTTTTGGGGGTTTTCGGTTTTGTTTTGGGTTGTGGTTTTGTTTTTTTTTTAAAAACCCCAACCAGACATTCCCTTTCCCCTCCTTACAGTGGTATTGGCTCTTATCTGACTCCATGATGAGATAGTTCAGCCACCAAGACCTGAATTTTTAGGTTTTTTTCCCCTTCAACATCCAGTTGCAGTTCCACAGGCCCCTGAACTAAATGCTCACTGCCACCAGAAAAGGAAGATATTACCCAATCCTTTTTATTCCTTCTCTTCTCTAAGCCTTATGTTCCCATCATCTCTGCCATTAATAGGGTGCTTCCGTGAACACAAACTAGCTAACAACAGAAGAACTATACTGTCTTCTTACTGGCTATGTTTTTTTACTCTTTAACAAGTTAAGCTGGCTCACAGAAGGGTCCACAAGCCTCAAAACTGGTATAAGGAGTAAATCTCCAAAGGCCTTTTGGCAACTGTCAATCACTTGGTGCCTCCAGTGAGGCTATGTGCTGTTTTCTGCCAGTTTATCTCCTGAACTGGTTTATGACAAGCATTAGTGCTGCTGCAGGGTGATATTAACAGTACTGACAAGAAAGTGGAAAAAAGCATCATCACTCTCCTTTTCCCTATGCTGTATTATGAAACCCTTCCTCAGTGCCTCTGTACGAGGCTAAGTGAGCCTGACCAGGCATATCAACAGGGCCTTGCACCAGCCAGGTTTGATTTTTTCATAGGCACTCTAGTCTTTTTATAACTTGCCAATGTTTTTATATATATGTGTGTGTGTGTATATATATATATATAAAAAACACCAAGATGGTTTTTGTATTATCTAGGTTGTGCCTGCACCTTCATCACCCCAAAACACAGAATTAGTTGTATAACAAAGCACACAGAAGTCTAGCTAGAGATTGCAAAGGTAAATTCATGTAATCTGATGACACTTTGCAGTTTGGCTGCAGTTAATTATAATGCAAATTAATATTAAATGGTCATTTGTAGGTTAAGCTTTTAAAATCTAGAAGTGCTAAAGTTAAAGATACCTACACCTTCTACATATGCAGTTACAATGCTGTCACTGAGTACCAGGGCATAACCGTGTACTTAATCACACAGTTTCCTTACAGTTTAAAAATAACTTTAAAAGGCTCAATTGTCTGTAAGCTTCACTTAATAGGTTTGATATACCTTCTGCAATTATACTTCTGATTGCTTTCAGGATTTTGATACCTGAAAGACAGACTGTGTAATCATGCAGCTATATAAACTACGGTGTAACTTTGTTCTTATCTAGAAAAGCCATTCAAGATCGATCTCTCCCTCCCTCTCCTTCCCCCCCTCCTAAGTTTTGTGTCTCAAACTATCAAGGGATCTAACAATGTTTTCCATAACGCTTAATTTATAAGTACCTTCCCTGAGCATTCTGTTGTGAAGCATGCAAATATACTACCTGAAATCAATTGCATTGAGTCCCAACAGCATACCGGCAAGCATATTTGCTTCTTCACCAAGAACAATTGCTCCATCCTCATAAAATCTCCTTCAATAAAAAAGAAATTAGTTCAGTTAATACCATTTTCCCTCAAATAACTATGAAAAACATTATTATTAACAGAAAACTGAAGAAATCCAGTTTAAATAAAAACAACTCGTGAATCCCAGGGGCATTCATGTTTCTTTTCAAATAAAGCAAACCAACAGACTGCACAGCACAAAACACCACAGTCTTAGAGCACACACAAACTTAGACAGAAGCAAAAAGAGTCTACAATATTAGCCCTAAGAAACAGCAGAACAGGAAGAGCAAACTGCAAAGAAAACAATGAAGATATCTTATACTTTACTGCTGAAAGGAACAATTTGTGTCATGTACGTTAAAAAAAATTATTCCATCGTATAAAAAAAAAAGTTCTCTCTCACAGTTGTACTCGCTGGCTCTTTTAAAGTTCAACATTCATTCTTCATTCTTAGTAGTTGATTGCTTTTAAAAAAATATTTTTACAAATCAGCTATTTTCCAGGTAGCATGCTTTTTTTTAAAATACCGTATGCTGGGAAGATGCATGCTGCATCCCGTTATACTGAGATTAAAATTTTTATTATTTGAAGGAGGAGTGTTTTCTTAATACCATTTTTTATTGTAAAACACCTATTGCACAAAGTTCTAAAACTCCACGGTTTGATCTCAAAATACACTTCACATACCCTGGTGTGCACAGACTTGTGAAGGCTGCTTGAGAACAGTGACCAATAAAGCGACAATTTTTAAATCTGTATTCCCTCACCACCTCCCCATTCTCTCCCATTTATTCTAATTTTTTCCTCGCAGCTACCACAGAAGCTACTTCCAGACAGAAACGTTCCATGTCCAGGGCAGGTGAATAGGACCCACCATTGCCATGCATGGCCCTGTAAAAAAGGCATTGGGTCTGTTTAGCAAGGTAGTGCACAACTTTAATTTCTGTGTTAAAGGAGTCTTGGCAGCAGCAGTGGCAGAAAGGTCACTAGAATTCACCTGAGCGTTACAAGTGGAAAGAGGGAAACCAAGAGCTGTTCAGTACCAAGGGCAAGGTTGAACGGTCACTTACCAGAAACAGAGATGCACAGTCCATCTACACATTCTAGCAATGTATGATTGCAAGAAGATGCCACGTTATTGAATGCAACCTATCTTTCAGGCAAATACCAGAAACACTGCCCTGCTAAAAGCTCCATCTGTTTTAAGAGCTGCATGAAAGCATTGGGATGGCTCAGTGAGAGCTCGAGTTGGCTGTATGGCGAACATCCAGAAAAGACACATTCTGGGGCGCAGCTCCCAAGACTGAACTACGTTGTAATGCACACTGTCAGAAGCCCCGCTTTTGCAGTTTCATAACAGATATCCATTTGCTGTAAAAAAACGAGTTGTCCAAGACCTTGGATGTTCTCAGTAGAAGCAAGAATTCTGGAAGACTTCCTCTAGGAAGACAGAGATTATAGTCCTGACACTGAGGCTATGATGTACAGACTCAGCTCTCTACCCTCTGACTTCAGGAAGGGCACCAGGAGGCTAAACTGGCCACTGATTGAGTCAGAATACTGAGCTAGATGGACTTTACAGTCTGATTCAGTACAGTTACTCTCATTTGTAAACTAACAGCAATGCTCCCAGTACAAGCTGATTACAAACCATTTCACTGGCATGTGTGAAATCACTGCCAGGTACCAATCTGTACTGTGTTCAGTTTATCTTGTAAAACAGTGCCTAGGAAATAATCACGCAAAAAAGACAGGGCATACTTGTAATGGCGAGACAGATGTTAGTCTGACAGTCGCAACGTCTCTTAAACCAGCAACAGTAATCCTGCCAAAACAACAGTCCCCTTGGAAAACTCACAAATCTTTCTGGTCTTATACAGTTGACATCTCACAACAGAACAGCCCACTTTAACTTAAGAGTCTGCACTGGCCAATTTGTTGGAAAAATAATTGTGTGCCCATACTTAATCCAACCCCCTTCCAAGTGTAATATGCAGATCCAGCACTAATAATGTGCTGCTTCATTAAAGGACTAGCCCTAAGATCAGGCACCCAAACACAACAGCGAGGTTTAAAAAGAGCTAGCAGTATGATAGACATATCTCATATTCTACATACATACATGTAACATATATTTATAGTTTACATAATTATTAAATATACATATAGCACAATATGTAATTTAAAATGCTAAATAAATGGCGCAAAGCATCACCAAAAAATCAGGCCACTTATTAGGTATCCAAAATCCCACATGGGAAAAGAGAGCATGTCCATTATTGCTAGTGGATTTGAAACCCACACTACCAAGATTTTAAACTGTAACTTTTATTTCCCTTTAATGTATTTAAAATACTACTTCAAAACAAACTTTGCACTTACTATGTTTGGAATGCAAGAGAGGTTGTTTCCAAGAGCTATACCACTGAAAGACCGTTCAAATATATGAAACATTAACATGTTCAAGTAAATGAATTTGAACCTGCTAATAAAATTATACCAGTGTTATCCACTTACAATCAAACCGCACTACCAAACGGTGACAAAGAATGTACCACTTAACTACATAGTTTGGGACCCTTCTCTTCCTCCTCATCTCCCCCTCAAAAACCCAAGTGACTTTTCAGTTTGAGGCAACATGAGTAAATCTTTTCCATAAATCTTTGTTTTATGAGCTTCTTGTCTACTATAAATGCAAGCAAATCTGGGTAAAATAAAGACGACAGGTCTGGAAACCTGAAATGGGATCTTTACCTAGTTGTGTTTTAAAGTCACCTTAATATTGGCAAAATGTATGGAGATCTGTGGACAAATAGTATTACAAACAGGAATAATATTCTAAATTAACAGAAGTCCTTACAGAGAAAATTCTTATTGTTTAAACAGTCCATTCAGCATGTCTAAAACTTTTAGAGTTCAAGATGCTACAGACTCACTCATATTTATATGACTTCATCATAAATCTACAAGACCAACTTGTTACAGGATAAAGCATGATATAATAATCACATTATCTAGAACCAGTCCAAAACTGCCGAAGTATTTTATGTCACAAAGCACATTCTTGTCCATAACAGCTTTTACCATTAGAAGGTACAACAAAAATCTGTCACACATTTTTCATATTACATCAAGAATCTTAGCTATGCCTGATCACTAATTCTGTTCTTCTGTATTTCTCAAAAGTTTCCTGGAATTCTCTTCCTTTCTTCTGCAAGAAAAGTTCCTATAAAAATTATTTTTTACTGAGTCTCTAGGGCTTTCTGTCAACCATACCTAATTTTGAAAGAAACATTACATCTTCTATCCTTATCATGCTACAATTTCAGAATTAGTTCCTTCTTTAGAGAGGTTTTCTTCTCTTTTGACCTTTCAAGAATTCCAGGTTTATTTCCACATTTTTAAAATCACAAAGGGATCTTTGATTTTGCCGTTTTACCCATGCTAAAATGGTATCAATTGATACCAACTCCAGATATCTTTTACTAAGTTACAGCTCTTTTACTTCACTCTTTTACTAGTGACATCCTTTCCTATATAAATGAAGTAGAACATTCACTTTCAAACCTAAGTCCCTCGCTTAGGCCACATTTGCTAAAATATTGCACAAATAAAAGTCTTGGAGACCTGGTTGTTTTGAAGTCTCTCAGAGCCGTGGAAATATATTCAGACAAATGCTTTTCCATAAGTGCTACTCTGATCCAGGCTCGACCCTGCAAGAAGAAACAGATATCAAATATTTAAGTATTATAGAATGAAACACTTAATTTTATATCTGAAAATGGATATAGGAGATTTACCTGGGTGAAATGAACTGATTAACAAAATTACCACTAAACAGAAATTGTTGCTAAGACATACTTCGTGATAGTAATAATAAAAATAGAAAATGCATTCTTACAAATTAACTTTGTTCTGAAATAAAAAGTTCTCCAAAATTTGAAGGGAAAAAAAAAAGGAAAAAAAAAAAGAATTTGCTTTAATTATATATTCCAGCCTTTTGAAAATCTCATGTGCATAAGTCACAGCAGATCAGGGCAAAAAGCTTTTCATTTAAAGACAATGGTATTGGAAGCATCCAGTCAGTTCCACTGTAAACCAGTACTAACCTACCCTCAAGGTGATTTAAGTAAGAACTAATTCTCTGCATTCATTCAATTATTGTAGAATTAAAAAAAATAACAACTCAGTGACATATTTTTATTATGTAATTTGCATAAATTATTTTTTCAGCTCAGTAAGGACATCATTATAGAAGGTGCACATAAGATACAGGAATGAAATCAAATCTAAGAGGCCTAAAACTTGTAGTCCAAAAGCAAAATTTCATTCAAACAGTTCTATAAACAACAGCAACAGCTTCAAAAATAACCTTTAAGAATGTATGTTGCACTATGTTTACAGGTCTGGTGCACAGGACCGTAGTTTACGAGAAACACACTTCAAGTGGCTGCCATAGCTATGACTGTCATATTGAGAACACCAGGAACATTTCCTGTAACCCATATAAACTTACAAATAGCTATGTAAGTAGTAAGATGTCTTTCTGCTTAATATATTTGGTGCTTATTGACATTTAGCTGAATATTACTACAGACATTGTACCAAAACCACCTGTGGTAGATTATAATCCTACCCTTAATTTATATAGACCTAGATCAAACTAAACTTATAGTAAGACAGGCAGATGCTAAATAAAAAAATTTGCTTTCATAAATACCAACAGCACAGCAAAACCTGTGGTTTTTAACACAGAGTGCACTAAATTTACTTTTAATCTAAATTCATTGAAAATAAAAGGATGTTTATCTGGATACCTGCCTTTATGGTACAGTTATTTAGAACACAAGTGAAACAAACCCTGATGCTGCTGCTTAGCTAACGACTAAAGCCTATGCAGCTCCAGTGAAAGCAGGGCTAACCAGCACTCGCAAACCTTACTAACACCTTCCAGGCTGAAGCAGACACCCATTTGGGCCACCAGTAAAACTGATGCACTGGTATTTGTGTAGACATGCCTCCAACCTTTTCAGATACGGACATCCAAAATACTCCCACATGCACCTTTCAAAATTCAGCTGCGTGACTTAAATTATCAGTCTACTACTCCAGTACACCGAGTGCTAGGAAGAGCATGTAATATTCTGGATAGGAAAACCAGTCAATAGCTTTTCACCACTGAACCTCAGGTATTTTGAAGCTTTCACGCAAATTACAGATATATTTACTATATAAAATTTAAAACTGTGTCTATACAAAAGAAGAAAGGAGCAACAGTAGACATAGCAAATAAGCTGTTCTGCAATACTATGGATCATTGGAATGGCTGCTCAAAGATCTACTAGATTCATGGTGCTACTTGATCTAAGCATCATCTGTTATTGAAGAAAATTGTGGTTGTGTAAAAACCTGTAATTTAAATTGTATTAACTACAGTCATGCCCCTGAAAAAAACCTACAAAGTTTTTGTATATAACAAGCTAACTATTTCCACCTCACCAATGACACCAACTGTGAATAATCCAGAGTATAATAAAAATCAGGAACTGCAGTATTTTTAAAATAGCCATGGAACCCAGTTTGGACACTTGTTCAAACAACTGATTCCAGTTCATTTAGGAATAAAAAGAATTAAGAACATCACTTTGTGCATCCTTTTATACTACTTATACTTTCAAGTCAGAAGGCTTTCAGTTATCAATCAAGCCTGCTTTACAGAGAAATACAAGCTATTGAAAAGCATTCCAATATAGTAAAAAGAACTTGTAATCACTGTCCAACAGTATTTTTTAAGGTGTTGGTCTATATTGTCTCACACTATTAAGATTTAATGATAGGTCAGTTTAAAGCTTATTCTTATTCAGTTCATGTGCATATAAACACGTTAAATCATTACTTCCTTAATGTTTCCATCATACCTACAATCAGGAATTCTGATGTCATTTATATATATATATCTTTTAAAACAACGGATCCTTATTAGCAAATAAGTCTATTAAAGGCTTCCTGCACAATCACACCAACAAACTCCAGAGCTGATCACAACTTTTCTATTAGTGCATAAATTATATACAAAATAAAAATTATACTTAGGTTATGGGAAAGAGATTATCAAAATTCTACAATTTTAAAATAATATTTTTAGGCATGCCTGCATGAACTTGATTTCCCCCAACATACATAATTTTTTGAAAATGCAGTAATTGTGAAAATGTGAAAGCAATCATTTTATAATATAATATGCTCACTGAATAGAGAATTTGAGATTTATTCTACTGAATAACATAAATCTTAAAGGAAACATTCAGATATAAAAGGTTTTTTTTTCAAAAGTAATTATTTACTAGGTACATATAAAAAAAATAATCATTTCAACCAATGAAAATTTTTGTAGGGCAAGCGTAGTAATATGGTTTTTTTCTGGGTACAGAAACGTCAGCTATATTTTACACAGAGCAATGTAATAAAAAAGTCAGTTTGACCTTTCTCTTCCCTACCTTAGCTCTAGAAGAACCGACATTCTCCATGTTCTCAATACTGCAGATGCAACTGTGAGAGACTTTTCGGCAAGCTACTCGAATGTAGTCCCAGAAACTACGAGGACTTTCATAGCCGAACCAGGTGATCTGACCTTAAATCAAAATACAAGATATGTAAAGATTTATGAACCTCCCTCTCTGCTTACTGGAGATAAACACAATTAAAATACTTCCCTATAGGCTGCCTGCACTGACAGGGTTTTATACTAGCAAGTCCATAAATTCCTACTGAAAACTGGTTCACAGGTGTAAAAAAAAAAACACAAAACAAAAAAACCAACTTGCATTATGCAGCTCACCCTGGTTTGAAACCGATGCACAAAGATTTTTGGGGCTTTTGTGTACATATGTGCATTTTGTTGGTTTTTTCCTTGTTAGTATGCTATAATAATACTCGAGTTCTTCATAGGACTCTTAAATCACAGTAGAGCACAAGCTGTTGTGACTTAAAAAAAACATGACACAAGAAGTATTTCTATTATTTCTTTTAGGTAGTACCACGTGTTTCACTAACACAGTCAAGTAAAGAGATCTGTGTTCTTTTAAAAAAAAATAAATTTATATATATATATAAAAAAATAAAAGACCACTGTTTGTTGTGGTAGTATCAGCTTTATTTTAGGAGTAGATTGGAATTTTTCAAAATGTGCTTTCCTTTAAAGAGAAACTGATGCACGATCAAAAAAGTTTTGGAGTCAATTTATTTTGGTTACACACAGAACATTCCTTGGGAAGGTGACCAAAATGCATTGAGCAAATCAATATCTCTTCTGGAGCTTTAACCAAAATCCTTCCTATTTTTTGCCAGCTTGGAATGTATTGCAGTTAGAAAACGAAAGGCAAAAATCACATACTACTTGCAACCGCTCCACACAAAACAAATTTTATCACAGGCACAACAGTTCAGCCCCATTTTGTAGACTGAACAGCATATAACTCTGAACAGGTATGTAAAAAGTAAGATGAACATTGCCCTCTGGTGATTGCCATTATTACATATAAGCAAAACCTTTTCTCCATATAAAATGAGATCTTATTGTTAAGCTAATTTTATTTTATTTCAAGTCTTGAGTTGTATTTCTGAAGCTTTACTAATTTATCAGGAGGACTTCTAATTCTTTTGCTATTAGAAAGCTCAGATTTCAAGACATAATATATTAGATTGATACTGGAAATCATAGGTACTGAAAACAAAATGCCAAAATATGATGGCAAGGATACTTTTATCTAGCATGACTTTTCTTAGCTCCAAGCATAGCCAGAGTAGTGTCAAGGATCTGTCCCCTATGATCTGAAGAAATTCAAGTGGTGTTCTTTTATCTCTAGAGGGTGCATGTAACTTGACTTTGTGGACCATCTGCTTATTTCGCCACATGGATTTATTTATTAAATTCAAAGCTTGATAAAAGACCTATAAAAAAAGAGCAGGAAGAATTAATATATACTACTCAATAAGCCAAAGGAGAAACAAAAACCCAAAGTGCCTCAGTTACTGTAGATTCAGATCTTCTCAGCTCTAAGGACTAAAATAAAAGGATTTCCATGAGGTAAGTACTTTTACAAACTTACAGTTTTTGTTGAAATGCCAAGTGTAGTGGACAGAAACAAGAATTCAACAGCATTTTAACAACATGAAAAGCTACAGATATTTTTCATGTTCTTTACCATATCAGAAACATTTTTGCCCTGGGGATTACACCTGCAAAATTAAATGCAACTTAAGTGTGCAAATGACTTTGTGTCACCAATTCCAATGCCAACTAATAAGGCAAGTATATCATGCAATAACTTTTGTGGCTTTTTCAAACTATCTGAAGGACAGAATACACTCTGCAAAAAACAAAGTTTCACTCCATAGTCTTCTGAAGTCACTAATTCAAAGCAATTCCCTTTACCAACAAACACCTGAAAAACATACATCATTTAAAAACAAGAATACTTTATAACAGAAATACATACCAGCACACAGCACTCATTCGGCTTACACTGATCAAAACAGCAAGCTAGCCATAATTACAATATACTCTGACATAACAGTGGGCTCTCCTCTCACAGCCAGCTCTGCAAGAGGGTATGATGTGTTTCAGACTTCAGTAGGAATTGTCTTCACCTGAAACTCACAGCTGGCTCAGGACCTTTTGTGAACCAAGGGCTTCTATATTTCACTGTTTTCTCTCTACAGTTTTACTAGAGTGTGGGCAAGGTTTAATTAACACCATCTGAAGAAAAACTTCCTTAATCATTCTAAACACAGAAAAATATTGGAAAAGACTGTCCAAGAGCAGTGAGAATGCATTTTAAGAACTACTAAATAAGATATTAAGCTGTATATTCCCTACAATTTTAAAAGCTGTCAGCATATGAAATTCTATTTGGCCCTCAATGCACTCAATGAACACAGCCGTGAGAACTCAAGAATGAGGAATGAAATAGCTCCCACTACTCAGTGCTTGTCAGGCTGTGCCTTGAGTTCTGTGTCCACTTCTGGTCCCTACAGTTGCAGGAGGACATGGACAGATTGGATAGGGTCCAAAGGAGGGCCACGAAGATGTTCCAAGGGATGGAGAACCTGCCCCATGAAGAAACATTGAAGGCATTAGGTCTCTTCTCCCTAGGGAAGAGAAGGCTCAGAAGGGAACTCATCACAGTATTCCAGTACTTAAAGGGCAGCTACAAAGAGGGCAGAGGCTCTCTCTCTTTACAAAGAGGCACATGGAGAAGACAATGGGTACAAGTTGCACTGGGAGAAGTTTCATCTCAATGTAAGAATTTTTTTTACAGTAAGAATAATCATTTACTGCAACAACCTCCCCAGGGATGTGGTAGAGTCTCCATTGCTGGAGGTTTTCAAGATGAGATTGGGCAGGGTGCTAGATAATCTCATCTAGGCTCCCTTTCCCGCAAATGGTTGGACCAGATGATCTTTTGAGGTACCTTCCAATCTGGGCTGTTCTACGATTCTATGATTCTAAAATCATATCTAAATTTTAAAGGGTCCTAATAAACTTGAAAGCTAATTTTAGTATACAACTTATATCCTGTCAAAGTACTTATTAAGGAAAGAGTAAGTTCCCTGAGAGGTCCAAAGGACAAAGAGTATGTGGTCTTTGCCATGAAGTTCCTACATCATCGGAAGACATAGAAGTTGACAGCTATTCTAACAGGAATGATATTACTGTTTTTGTCAGCCAAACAAAATTGTTAGGTAAGCATGGAAGTTGCATGTTTAATATTAAACAATGTTCAAATTAATTCAATTCTTGTCTACAGAACTGCAAAGCAAATAGAAACAATATTGCAAAAATTTATTTCACCACATTTTTGAATACCGCTACACACCTATTTGTATCAACCCATTTCTGCTCCAGTCTGACAACTAGATACAAATATCTGCAACACTAGTTGTTGCATATCTTTTTTCACACCCAAGAATTTCTTCACAAATAAGACATTAAACAGTTTGATTCCTACTGAATCACAGTCCAATTTTGTATCTGCAAAGTTCCACAGTTGCAAAGTAGTAATGACTAGGATGCTCTAAGGTACAGGCAGGTTTTCTCCAGATTTTCCTGTATTATTTGGTTCGCAGCAATTTTTTATGGTATAGAAAAACTTAAGTTTTAATACTTGTTGGTAATAAACTGGTGTGCTATTCCTTTGAGGAATTTCTGTGATACCTACTCTTTTATTTTGGGTCTACAGAATGGGTCATTAAAAATAAAAAATTTTACCATAGTTCATAAAGCCAAGACAATTATAAATTCATTTAAGATTTTTCTCCATACAAGAGAAAGGAGAATGAGCTAAACCACAAATTACACCGTACCTTTTCTTTTTGGCCAAAACCAGTAATAGGGTCACTATGTGTGTATAAATACTAAGTCTAGTAACAAAAGCTATTCTGCTAATAGCATTATGCACCAAATAAAGGGCCACCGCAGCTATATGCTTAGACTTGGTCTTTGTCATGACAGTAGTGCCTTCAGCTCTTATTTCCTTAACTTACCTTTTTCAACCCCCATTATATCTCCATTACCTTAACTGGTTTATCCAGCAAACTTGTTTCTCTCAGAATGAGCAGCATTACAAGCTGCATCTTACTCAAAGAATCCTGCTTCCTCACCTGTGACCTAGACCTACAAGCACAAATTGTCTTCTGCAGACATAATTCATACCCTTTCCCTTTGTAACCACTGTTTATGTCTGAATTATTAGAATTTGGGGAATTTTGATTAATAAAAATTATATTAATATTCATTGCTTAAAAAGAGACTCCATGAAACAGCAGGCAGTAGTAAGTGCTTTTTCCTCCTAAAAATAAGTAAAATAAAAAGCATATGTGAAGGGATAAATTGTGCACTGCAGATAAGAAAATTCTTTCACTCCTTCAGAAATGAATTATTTAATAATTCACCTTACTATGAAGAAGTGCAAAAACTGAACATTTACCAGTGACATCACTAGTACAGCTATTTACCATGACTACCACCAGACTATTGATGATGCCTGAAACTAGAAAATTTTATCAAATGAGGAAAAGAAGAGAATTATTGCATTTGTCTTTCCACTCAAGCAGCACTGATCATCCTAGAAGCTTACTACTCACAGTAAGTTTTCTAAAAGAAAAAAAGAAAGGCAAGCAAACTAACTCCACAGTCACTAAAAATTAGCAATAACATAGATCAGATAGAGAAAAGTAGCTTCCATGGGCAACTCTAGCAGAATCTTTTGATGTGTTTATTATAACTTCTAAATGTACATACAGGAAAAGAGGTACAGAAAGTTGTAAAAGTGTCAAAATAGCACAGTACAGCATACTGTTTTGTGTCATAATGGTGGTAAATGTAAATAAGTGTATAGATGACAAGTATGCTTACAGTAACCATGACATGCAAAAATTACAGAAGTCACAAGCAAGATGCACTATGTATGTTGTCAGTGACAGAACTTAATTTATACACCAAAACTATTTCTAAGCATGCATACTGGCTAGCAGTTTGGATATAAACAAATTTTGCTGTAAAGGATATTACAGTGAAAACATAGTAAGTCAACAAATACATATACATGATGGTAGTTTTCGGAAATACATTTGAGATGATGGCCATAAAAATCTGCAATAGTTATTAATGTTATTCAGTACTAACTCAGTGAAAACTAATTTAAAGTGAAAAAAAAAAAAGGCAGAAAACCATAACACACTGATATAGTGAAGAGAATATATACATCACTTTGAATTGACCGGGTTTTAAATCAGCTAGGATATACCTGTGATCAAATCCCAAGTACTGTTGCTGAACGCTTTTTGACGCCCCTACCATTTCTGCACTAACTTTACTTAGCTGATCTGATAAAAAGAACGCTTACAGGAAATATACCTGAAAAATCTGTGGCCAGCAGTGAAAACAAGAAAACACCAAGACAACTACAAGATACAGCTTAATCTCCACAATACAAAACAGTTAAGAAAGGAACACATTCCAAAACAACTTTCTGGGGGAAAAAAATGGCTCCTGAAATTACCCAGCTTGCTTTAAAGATTATCAAACACATGTACATTTGTATACAAATTTGTAAAATCCCTTCCAGGTCTACAGGTCTTTTTGGTCCAGAGACCTTCAAGTACATTGTCTCTGTATCCACTCAGAACACCACTTGCTCTCTGCTGTATTATAAAAACTATGCAAATTCTTATTCCTGAGAAGGAATAAAAGAGTAATTAGTCACTCATCTTTTTTCTGTTACTCCTTCTCTCATAGCTTTTCAAGATCTTCGATCGTCCTGTCCAGTGGTACCGTATCTTGCCAGGAGGCATGCAACACAGCTTATTTTAATGACAGGAAGAACACATGCTTTCTATCCTCCTCATTACAACGTTTGGTCTACTCTGCATTCAGAATAAATCCAGCACTTCTAAGGAGTACCAGGTATACTACACATACAGTACAGGGATAAGTATGTCTCCACTTTCTAGAGCAGAAGGCAGTCAACGGCTTGCAATCCCTGAAAAGGCAGTTAATACAGCTTAGTCAAAGTCTCTCTCTCTTCCTTAGGGCAATTTAAAAATAGGCTGTGAGCCAGATGGCTTTTTCTAACAACAGTGGCCTATTCCTGACTGCTACTTATTGGCATTGGTGTACATGTAACTGTAAGGTAATACAGATGTGGCCTTTTGGCCGTGGCATATTACGTTACCTTTTTTGGAAATATTTTGGTGCCATATGTGCTAAGTCTTCTGTATCACATGAACAGATACCTGCATTCAAGCAGCATTCAGAGATCTCTGTTGTGTGAGCTGATATATTTATGCTAATCTCATTTTATTACTAAGCAGACATGCACATCTAAACCACTCATAAGAAAATGAGCAGCTGGGTTAAAGAAGAGCATCCATGGGGAAAGTCATTAGTTTTCTGCCTGTTTGACTCCCTGGGCTGGCTCACCGCAGGATTCGGTGAGGACCATGGCCAATATCAGGAAAAGGTAAGCACAAAGTTAGCGGGGGGAATACAGTTCTGTAGCAAACTGCACTGAGTTTAAGATATGTTGTGGAGATTTTCAACACTCAACTGGTAAATGCTGTGAACAACCTGACACAGCCTTGCTTTGAGCAAGAGGTTGGACTGAATGACTTTCTAAGGTACTTTCCAAATAAATTCTTCCATGATTCTGAAAAGAAAAAACAAACTAACAAAACCACCCAAAACACTACGAATGTTGTTTAATGACCCTTTTGTTATTGGGAGCTGGCAACATCAGATCAGTTACCTATCAAAAATTGATTTAAAAATGGTGCTCATATTGCTATAACGTGTTTTTAGCAGAACAGCCAGGAGGATGAGTATTGGAGAACTATTATTCCAGAATTCTTAATCACAATGGTTTCAGGAAAAGCATAAAGTTCTAATTCCTATAGTTGAACATTTTTTCCCCTTAAAATGGCTATCCTTCTTCCTCCCATTTTGTTTTGTCTGGATCCTATCTGAACACAAAACCAATAAGCAGCAGCAGTCAATAATATGCTTTGCTCCTTAAAAACATATTAAATTAGTGCCAGAACAGACAGTTGCCAGTAAAAGTATTCTAATAAAAGTAAATTTAGTCCTTTACAATGCAAATTAATGCCTTTTTTTTTTAAAAAAATTCTTCTTTCCTCACCCAGTACTTCTGAAGGAAGTTAGAGATTAGGATTTGTCATTTGCCATGGCCTTAAGAAAGTAAAGGTCTATATACTCAAACTCTCCTATCTGGATCATCCGTTTAACTACACTGCCATGAGATTATCCTGACAACTTTGATACAATGAAGCCATTTATCTTACCATAGACAAACAGATCATGTATGTTCTGCCCACTTTAAAACGTTTTATACAATCCACTGCAATCACCCGTCTGCTTTTAGTGTGCTCCTACTCACATGAAGTACACATTCAGAATATGTTAGTTGTTTCCATCAATAAAATGCAATTTCTTTCAAGCCCTGTGCTGTATAATATATACCCTCTTAAAATTTGAACTGTCGTGGTACATTTATTATCTCAATTTCCCTTTCAAGCTTTTAAAGAATAAAATAATGACTTGCAGTGATCTAGCATATTAGCAAAATATTCCCCCGTTTGCAATACAGTGCACAAGCTGCTGTCTTTTTCCATATTTTTATTTAAATCTGCAAACTTAGAAAATCATACTGTTAATTACAAGGGGAAGACTAAAACAACAATTTAGTTTTTTTATTTTCTCCCTTTCTTATTTGCCTGTAACCCATTTGCCAGCCTGTCAAGGCTTCTTCTCTGTACTGCCTGTCCTGAATAATAGACTGTGAAGCACAAGGGGGGGGGGATAAAATTCATAATTATTTTTGCTCAAACATCACTGAAGCTGGGGGAGAAGGAGAAAACAGAGCAATTTCCCTGCAGTGTCAAGTTGCTAAGTGCCCACAATCACTCCAATAGTCTTTGTCACAATGTGACAAACACTATGTTCCTACCCCACTGTGTGATTTTTTTTCTCTTCTCTGACAGAATGACAGCAGGTAGTAATTGTGCTACTCAAATGTCAGCCTACACATAATATTGTTCACAAAACTTAGTTATGAATATTAAAAAGCAAAAGTATGAAAATGAGTAGACTGTCATATTACACATCTCTCTTTAGATGATTATGATGTCCTTCATAATCCTCAAATAATTTCAGAAACCCTACACAGAACTGAGAAATGAGGAGAAGCTTCCAAAGTCCTTTTCTAGCAACTGTTATTGCTAAGGCACGCTCTGTTCTTTTAGCAAAGCAGCTTCCTCTAGAACAATCGGAAAACGCAGACATTTTCTTGACTTAGAACAACATCTGACTCAGATACAAGAGGAGAATCAAAAACTGACCTTTCTCAAAAGCAATTTAACCCAGATCCATTACATTCCAGTAGCAAAAACCAGCTTCACTAGGGGGGTAGGGGGACAGGAATGAAAGGACCTAAACACAGTATCTGGAAAAGAAGGCAACAAAAGCAGAGAAGGGAGAAAGAAAAGGGAGCAGCACCATAGATATGCTCTCTAGAGTTTCTGTTAAAGCAGAAAACACTACAATTGTCTTTCAGACTCAGACTCTTAAGACACAACCTTATCATAAAGCAGAAAAGCAGACAGAGCTCAGCACCATGGCAACATCCACTTGCTTAATTACCAGCCAAGAAGGCTTCCAACAAGAACACTGGAAACAAGTCTCACAAAAAACATTTGACTTTTCCACGGTAATGCAAACAATCAGGAAGGCAACAGCAAAGGGACAGACACACAAAGAAAGCCAAGATTTTCATTCAACGTCAAGGATTTTCTACAGATGTACACTGGTTTCATTTAAACAAATTTCATGGCAAGATGATCACCAGTAAGGAAGTTAATTAACATACCTTTCAGTCGATGACTTAGAATCTGTTCCAGAATGGCTGCAAAATTGTTAAATTCAGGGGAAGTATCATCTATAGTCTCAAAACAGGAACGGTCTATCAGAGTCTTGACTGAAAACCTAGAATAAAAGTACAGGACAATCAGAAATTATATGCATAGCTATTGGTCCTCCATAGTAGGACAGTAGTTTGTATAAACCAAACAAGCAGAGAACCAGAAAACCACCTTGAAGATTTGAAGTTCAGTCAGAGCAACACAAACCCATATCACATTGAGAAATAGCCTGGAAATATAATCATCATTGTTGATCTTAGGCATAAAGCCTTAAAAACAAGAAGAAAACCAAAATCCCCACACTTTCTATGTAGAAGTGAGCTAATTATTTTATGATTATTTTCTTCTTCTCTAGATTATTTTAATGAAGCTGTACAAAAACAAGCACTCAAAAGCATCCAACATCAATTTCTCTTTGTAATCTTAAACAACATGATTTTTGCTTGACATTTTGCTCAATGCTCCTTTTATTCCCAAAATCCTTCCCCAAGAATCAGAAGTATAAACTTTATCCTATTATAAGAACACTGTAATTTCATCCTAATGCAAGAATAATCCAAACATATTATAAAACAATGAATTCTTATGCATTGTTAACTCTGTGCATTAACTTGGACAGGCTGATTTCCCTGTGAATGGGGGTAATCCCTATTCAGCATCGTATTACTTCATTATTATGCCAGAAAAGCTATCAAATGATCTAACATTTGAAATTGGAAAGGCTGAATCAAGACACTGTAAAAAGCAGACAAGATGTACTAGTCAATTAGCCAATGTTAGCTGTGTTTAGTGACACCTGCACTTACACAATTTCATTCTTATTTGGAAGAAGATAGTTTAAACCTCAAGAAACAGGACAAAAATTGATTTTTCCCTGGCCTTCTCCATTTTAATCATAATCCATTTCTATTTTTCTTTCTGTTCCTTGTTCTTCAGTTTCCAGTTTCAAGGTAAGTTTCATATATCCTCAATTTTGAAAGTAACATTTATTTTGAGGCATTTATTGTGTTTTTGCAACAATCATTCATTGTTTCAATGGAGCCATACTAAAGCCTGAGGCAATAGTTTTCACAACACCCAAACTTCAACAGTGCCGGCTTAGGAAGTCCTCCTTCTGCCTGCTCATCCCAGACCCTACACCTCAGCGCACTGCTCCCTCAGTTGTGCCAGTTCTACTTTTTATGGGGCTCACTATGAGCTGATCTAGATTTTTAGTACTTGAGAGAAGGCATGGAATGACTCTTAAATATGGACACATTCATAATAAATACACTTCACAGCACCTCAACACAAACAGTTCTATAGCACGGCTGCAGAAGCAGCATACTATATAGGCATGGGCAGGAATAAGACTCCTTAAACCAGCAGTACTATTTTCAAATGCTCTGTACTGTAAAAGTAATTTAACTGCATCCTTAGTGGGGTCAGCACAGCCTCCTGATGTTCATTTACTAAATGAAACTAATTATACTTAAACTGAACTGGCATATATTTCAAGAGTTTCAACTCAATTATGTTATAGTAAGTAAACTTCTGAATAAAGGCTCCCCGTCCTACCTTCCCTGCAGGCTTCTATTGTTGTAGTGTTTTTGGCAGGACAGGAATTAGGAGTGAGAAGGGTGGGGGAGGAAGCTTCTGCAGTGCCAAGTTATGACTCAGTTTTGAACTCCTCCACATTTTTAACCAATTTTGACTAAGTGAGAGACATGCATGCCCACCAGTAAATTTCTACCTAGTCAGTACCATTGCTATTGAGTACTCTAATGGCAGTAATGATTGTTTCCTCAAAGCTATAGGAGAGCTGTGAAATTATATAGATAAAAACTTCCTAATTTTGAAAAACAAATACAGGTAGCAATGCCATAACCAAGTCGGTATTAACTGTAACAAGACTCCTCCCACACCGTGCAGATCTGAAAAAGAGAAGGTGCAGTATATCACTCACTCACGGGTATGTACATGAGAGAGACACTGAGTTAGCAGCGTAATGTACTGGACTATATATAGGAATATCATCTTAAAACTCAGAGACACAATCATGGCACGATCATCCATAAACTGCAGAACACAGCAGTGTATCATATGTAGCTATGCCTATTTTTCCCCTATTCAGTGTCCTATTTAAAAGTTCACTGGTTAATATTGTATGGGATCCATATTCAGAAATGGAGATATATTTAAGAAAAAACACTTAAGAGCACTTTCCATACACTTCTAAAAATCACAGATAAGTAATTTCTATTTTTTTAAGCACTCTGCAATTCAATTGAAGAAAAAATATTATCTAGATTTTGAGGATGCAACCATTTTTAAACACCTAGGGTCTGATTAGAAAAGACAGTCTAACAGCTCATCATCATTAACGGTTGTCTTTTTAAGTGCTCATATTACTACCACCACACTCTCCATAGAAACATCAATTTCCACCTCTCTACACTTTCACCAAAAACCTAAACAACCTTTATAGCTATGTCAAGTTTGGCTGAAATTGGCTTTTAGGAGAACCAACAGGGAGTGCAAGTACGTACACCTTATTTCAATAGGCCAGGAAGATAACAGTGCTACCAAGCAAAATTTGATTGACCGGAAATATTTTCTGGGATATTTTAAAAAATTCTTAGGCAAATACTCCCGTGATTTTTTTTTTTTTCTTTTTTCTCCAGTACTACAGAGAGGCAAACATATCTCTAAGTGTAAGTTAAAAGTCACAAACACATTTTGCATGATATTCACACTTCACCATGCTTACCACGCAGACTGGAAAAAGGAGTTAAGGTAAGCAGAAGTGATGCCTTTGAAAAAAGGTTACACCGTAAGCATTGGGTAAGCTATTTTACTCAGTCATGAAAGATGTTGTTTCCCGTGTACAGCCCCCCCAGCAAAGAAAGCCCACGCTCTTGCACAGTTACATGGAACCACTTGGGGACTGACAGTCAAGAAAGAAAAGGTCAGGTTTAAAGTACACAAGAGCTATGAAGAAAAAACGTCCAAGTAGGTAGAGCTAGAGCAGCTTTCTTGTTTCCCTTTGTGCTCCCAACTTCATCTTCTCTCCACTGGGCTACTACAGCAGCACTACGCTCTAGGGCAACAGTCCACCTACGCTTCAGAGGTTAGCAGAGAAACTGTAACAAAGAGCATGAGAAAGTAAAGTGGCTTGAAAATTAACTTAAAATTTTCTAAGATTAACTTCTTGGTGGACTGTAGGAGCAGAGGAGTAATATAGCTCCAATACCTGTTGCTTTAAGACTGTTTAAAAAAATGTCTTCTATCCAATCATTTCCCCTTATGTCACTGCAACAACAGGGTTGTTCTGTTGTGGTGGGTTTTTTTCATACAGTAACTGCCATTGCAGAGGTTCCAACATCAGTGTTTCTAAACAGCCTTCGTGAACGCTGATGTTTTCAGATTGTTACATATTCTTCTCTGTCACAAATCTAGTCTTGCTTGAACCAAAAAAAGATGTAGAAACAGTAGCATTCTCCAACCTTAAAAAGACCTTCTGAATTGTGTAAGAGGGAAACATTCTTGAATAAGAGAGATTTATAGCAATCCTTCCAGGGTAGGTTCTTCCGCTATTTTGCAAGATGCACAAGAAGGTCTCCCAAATTTCCTGAATAACCCCAAACCAAAGCCAAACCTTCTGAGGATATATCCAAGGTCTACAGGCTTATTTCCAAAACAGCAACAAGCCTCTAATCAAAAAGCAAACAGGCAGAAAATTTAACTGCTATATGAATTTGTCACTTTTCATTGTCAGATGCTGTTCCTCAGTTTTCAAATGACTGGAAGGCTTCTGTCAAATTTATTTAGCTTGCAATTTGCGAAATGTCTTTAAAACACCATTTTAAAGAATGTAAACTATTAATCTAGAATAAGCCCCAAGATTATAAACTAATATCCCTTATGCTGGAGAACATGGCTTAGACATGAGACCAGACAGTTCAGCTAAGGGTCACTGTTACAGCTCTTATGCATATTAGCAAAATCACTCTTTTAAAAATACATCTCCTGATAGTTGTTCAATTTTGTGTTAACTTGCAGTGTTTAAGCTATGACCCTCACTTCCAAGGCCTGTCTCTTTTTTTGGTGGTTCTGTATCTATACTAATCTTTGATCCATGAATCTTAGAAAAGACTAGATTAAAACAAAACACAGCAAAGAACAACCTCAAAATCCCAGCACCACTTATTGGGAAACGGAAGGCAAACTTTCGGGAAAAAGGGTAGGGAGAGAGACAGAGCTTAGAACATATATTACTTATTCAAACAAAAAAATGCTAAAAATTATTGCTATTTAAATCACCGTTGTGCAGTTACACAAACATAACCATCTATTTTCACATGCAATTGTTTACGGAACTTCAGTAACTATGTTACTTCCCACAGCTACATTGCCACTTAACATTTTGGCGGAAACAAACTGTTCCTTCCAAAGCTGTAAATGTAAGAAACTACCCACATCCGCAAGAGGAGTTAGACATCAGTGTAAGAAAAGACTAAAAACCCAAAGCCTGGTTTATCTATTGAGTAAAAATCTGCTAAATTGAGGCTTTGACAGAAATAGTTCATTAAATTATCGGAGACTGTTAACAGATGGTAATTCATAAGAATATCTGCCTTGTTATCTCTCACGTTCACTGGGTAGCAAGCCGTATCAACCAAATCAATTGAATGAATTCATTGGAGCTATTTTTACCAGAAATATTTCACATTCTCATAGGATTTTGATCATAAAGGACTATTATCTTACTGGTTTTTATACTAATTTGGCTCTTCCTAACAAATAACACTTTTCAATATTAGAAAATGTAATAACTACAGTAAAGCACAGAAATATTTTAAATGTTTACTCTTACACTGGCAGAATAAAAATACAAATAAATGTATGCACATCATAATGACGCAAATCCTTTTTCCTCATCATCCTTTCAAAATTTCAAGGTGTATTCACAAACTAGCAACTTCAGGTTTTGTGAAGACAGAGCAAAATTAAATTGTTTTACTGAAAATAATTAAAATATGCCAATTTCAAGTAGCTTCTGTAGTAGTTCTTTGCTTCATATGTGTTTGAATTCCCTCTGATTTCTAAGCATCTTTAAATATGTTACATCTTTTCAACTGCAGGAAAAGAACATGAAATAAACAAACTGAAAAAGAAAATGCAACAGCACGGAGCACAGAAGAGTTTCTCTCAAATGAGGAGGCAGAAAAGAATAGCAAGCTCTGCAGAATACAGTATACTCCTTTAAAAAGAACTGTTTCCATCCTGTACAATTATCTTATTACTTGATAAAACTGATGTTTTCCCAAGCCTGCAGATGAGCAATATCTGCATCTCTGTAGCAATAGTGGAACTGAGAACTTCGGTTTCTCCTATTTGATCTGCTTCAGCAAGTTTGATAAAAATCTTCTTTTTCTGTTTTTGTTGCATATCTTTTTCACAGGTAATAATAGAGGTAAGCATAGAAGCCTGGGAAAAGACAGAATAGTATCAATGCTACTCTGAAACCCAGAGACTAGGACTTCAAGGAATATTGAAGCAAATTCCTTTCAGTAGCCAGATGATACACTTTGTGAAACCCATTAACAATGTACAATAAAAGCAAAAAAAAAAAAAAAAAAGGAAGAATATGGAGTCCTAACCTGTTTTTAAAAATACCGCTGCAGCATTAAGTGGTGAGGGTAGAAAATTATCTAACAGTTGTCCTGATACATCATGAAAATTTGTGACAATTAAAATTATACCATAGGTCATATGAGTCTGTTGAAGACCTTCTCCAGATAATATTCATATTAGTTCGATAAGCTAAAAATTTAGCAACTGAAACAGGTGAACTAACGGAGTCATTGCTACCAGCCTATTCAGGTATTTAAAAGTTTGCCATGATGTAATGGGTCAGTACTGCACGCTTCGAAATGCTGCATGAACTCAGCAATGACAGCAGTGGAAAGGCTTACGCGGAAAGCCATAGGAAGTATTATCAAGCTTGTATAAGCTCAGCACTAAGGCGCTAAAAAAAATTTTGAATACACTTAGGTCTAGCTTATACTGCGGATCTCCTGATCTAGATTTTGGAGATAAAAATATCCCCTGAAGGCAGCCTCCTCGGGACCGCTCTCGCGGCACCGGTGCGTTAGCAAGAACACACGGTTAGCGGCTTGGAAGAGCAGTTTTAGGTTTCGCTCCACAGCCAGTATACATCAAGTCTAAATTTTAGAAGATTTCGAAATCCCAAAATTTAAGCGAAGCCGAGGCCGCAGCACCGATCCCTTTTCCCTGAAGATGAAAACCTCAGGTCACCCGTTGCCGAGAGCTCAGCCAGCCCTGCCGTGCCCCGGCGCTCGCCTCTCGCCCGGGAACACACCCGCGGCGCCGACGACAAACGTCTCCCCCCGCCCCCGCCCCCGCCCCCGCCCCGGCGGGTCTGACGCCCCGGTGCAGCGCGGCGCTGCCGGCCGTGCCGCGGCCGCCGCTCCCCAAGGAGCTGAGTCAGGACGGAGGCTGCCCTCTCCCGCCGCCGCGTGCCCCCGGAGGCCGGCGCCCCCCGGCCTCCCCCCCGCACGGGGCGGCCGCCCCCGCTCCCGCCGCCGAGCGGCCGCCACGGGCAGGGGCGGCGGGGAAGCGCCCCCTCAGGCGGGGCTGCCCGCGGCCGAAGCGGCGGGAGGGAGGGCGGGAGGAGCGCTCCCCTCAGGCGGGGCTGGGCCCGCGGGCTCACCTGCAGACCGTGATCAAGTTCCGCCGCTCTACCGCGGCGTTGCGAGACGGGACGCTCTTCCTGCGGGCGGAGACGTTGAGCCCCCCTAAGCCGAGGGACGCCATCTCCGCCGGCGGCAGGTGGAGCCGCCGGGGCTGGCGCGGAGCCTTTGTTCCCGGCCTCCCGGTCTCGGGGATGCTGCGCCCGCCGCCGCACGCGGAAGAGGAGGAGGCGGCGGCCGCCGCGCTTTCCCCGCTGCCCCCCCCGCCGCCCGGTCCGCGCGGGAGGAGCGCCCCGAGGCAGGCGGCAGGCCGGGCGAGGAGGCGGCGGGGTCCCCGCGGCGGGGGCGGCTCGGCGCCCCCCCCCGCTCCCGGCAGCCGGGCAGCCACGGCGCCTCGGAACCCCAGCGCCGCAGAGCGCCGGCGCCGCCAGCCAATCAGCGCGCGGGAGGGGCGCCGCGCCGCTAACGGGAGCGGGCGGGAGGCGGCAGCGCCGCCTGAGGCGGCGGGAGGGCGGCGGGTCGCCTGCCCGGCCGAGGCGAGGGCGGCGCTCCGCCGGGCGCGGAGGAGACCGCCTGCCCTCCCCTTCCGCCAAAGGCCCCTTTCCCCTCACTCGCCTTCGTGTCCCCTCACTCGGCACGCGTCTGTGGGGTCCAGGACCCCCGAGTGAGTCCTGGAGCCCTCCAAGCGTCTGTGAAATCGTGGGCTTCTTTTAATTGCTGTCAATTCTCCTCCTCCTCAGCGAGTTGTTGTCTAGGATGTGAGAACTTCTCGGGTTGTAGGCTGCGGTGGTGTTCGGCTTAGAGTTAAAACTGCGCCGAACAATTAGATGCTGCTTTACGGCATAAGCAACCTTTGGAGGCCGTACTCGTGCGAATACGTGAACGAAACGGTATCCACCCTGCAACCAAAGTGCGGGCTCTAAACAAAGGCGTGATTTCTGAGCGTGCTTAGAAGAGCTCTGGGAACAGGGCTTTGCCTTGGGGTCAAGTTGTACAAGAGACACACGATGAAATGAAGTTCAAGTCACTGGAAGATGGGATGATTCAACTCTTCTGAAGAACACCTAGCAATAAATTGTGTTTTGTGGGGTGTGAAGGAGTGGATTTGGCTGGATAGTTGGGGAGATGTGAAGCTGTATGGATTAATTTGTTCTCCTTCCTTTCTGGGAGGACGTTCTCTTTCTGCTTAAGAAAATAACTTTATTTGCGTGCAACAAGGATGAATGGTGATATAAATTGTGGCACAACTCTTTATTCTACTGAGTTATGATTATGATATTCCTAAACGTGCCTGCTAAAGTCTAAGCTATCCATTCCTATTAATGAAATATAAAAATTTCTACTTATTGACTTGCAAATCCCCACTGGACTATGGTTTCCTCAGTGAATATCACTTGTAGATATGAAGCTATTTCTTAGAGTTGCTATCAAACAGGGAACTGTGTCTAGTTATTGACTGCTAATTACATTTTCATTACCTGAAGAGGAATTGTGTTGACGTAGCAACTTTGAAAAGTAGATTTCCATATAGATGACCATATTTTCATATGTCGTAACGTACAAATGCCTCTCTTTTTTTATCAGATCTCTCATAAATTGTTTCAAGTGTTGTTACCACTTAGCAAAACTTCCAAGATCATCGTATATTACTTGATACGCTGTATTCTCACCTCACTCAGCATGTAGCTGAATAAGTTTGAACTAATCTTTATCTTCATTGACCTTTATATCAAATGGCAAGTAAACCCTTGTCCCTTTCCTGAGGTAAAGCTTCATCTTTCTTGGGTGGATTTTTTCCCAAACACATTATAATTCAAATTCACTATGAGGTGGTAGTTCATTCTGTTTCCTGCCTCTCTTCCTCCTCTCTCCAGAAACAGCACAGAAGAAGTGGGGGCAGAGGTAAACCTCAAGGCAGATATACTTTCTTTCTACTCTGAAAGCAGGAGTAACAAATTTTTTGGGTGAAATTGTTCTACTAGAGCAAGATTGAAACAAGCTATTGTTCCTTACTCATTCTTTCAGACAACCAAAGGAGAATGTTGACTGTGTTACTCGTTGACTCTCAGATATGAAGAGCCTGCCTTCAGGTTTCTTTCTGCTTCTCAGAGTCTTTGTTGAGGCCTATTGTCTTGTAGCTTCTATTAAGAGATTCGTGCAGCTTGAGTTCAAGCTGAGGCTGCAGTAGATTTAATCTCTGCAGTTGAGCTATTTTAGCTGCAAGGTCTGTTGTTCTTGAATTTATGGTAAACGTATGGGATAATTACCAATACTTTGCAAAAAAACAAACAAGCAAAACCAAACATACAGAAAAACCCAAACAACAGGAGAACTTTTCTACATATATCAAAAGCAAAAATATCTTCTCTGTTCTTCTCCTCTTCCTTGTTTCCAGAAACTGCAACTTTTTATTTTCATACTTGAAAGAGATTTAAGACGAAATCAGGCTTATCTGTTGGTCCAAGCTTTAGGTTCAATATTGATAGCTTTTAGACCTCAGGTAAAGTAATTTTCTCAAGTTCATTGCTTTCTTTCAAATATAATTTATCTTCTACTACTGTCTTATCAAAGCAGGAACTGTAAAAAGGTTCCAGAAGACTTCAAAAGGGTAAAAAAAAAAAAAATTTAAAATCAACAGCTGCCTTAGACTTAAGGAAGCTCAATACATTTGTCATGAAACTTACTGTGGTAACTCTTGCATTTTTAATGCCTCTCTGTAAAAAAAATAGGCTAAGGGAAAAGCTTATTGTCTTCAACTACCTAATGGGAGTACAGAGGGAACAGTCAGCCTCTTCTGAGGAGTGCATAGCAAATGGACAAGGGGCAATTGTTATAAGCTGCAACAAGGGACAGATACTAGGAAAAATTCTTGCCAGCAAATATGTTCAAAAACTGCAACAGATTGCTCGGATTAGCTGTAGAATGTTTGTCCCAGAGCTACTAAAAACTTAACTGGATGAAGAATCAGAGTGCCCTGGTCTAACTTGAAAGTTGGCCCTGCTTTGAGCGGGGAGAAAAATTACTTCTGTCAGTCACTTCCAGCCTAAACTGTTTTGATTCACATCTGATAGTTGTATCATAGAATTATTCCTATAATTAATTTCATAAGAAAAAGTACTTTCAGCTCTAAAGTTTCTGAATGCAGAATGCATAGTGTGGATGCACCATGTTAATGACAACACCGTGTCTGTGAGCTGAGGCACAGACTTCAACTGGTTCCCTCTAACAATGTTGTTAGCTTTAAAACATTAGTAAGATAGCAATAGCTGTTTGTGTCAGAGGATATGGCTTCACTTAGAAGTCAGTCTCTGTAAAGCATGGGCATGAGTAATGAGTGATTCTAAAAAAGTATACCAAAAACCCCCCCACCCTAAAACCAAACCTACTGGGAACTAACTGCTGTTTGATTTCAGCCATGTGAAGATGGAATGCATTACTTACAGTATTCAGAAACACTATTACTGAAGCAGGAATTTGAAGTGTCACTGTATGAATAAATACAGAAGCTATGACTGGTATAGCAGCAATGAGGAGTATTAACTGGTTAAAATCAGTTTGGATTTACAGATAGCAATGCCTTATGAAAATCTCTACATCTCAAAGAAAAAAAGACTCAGAAGTGTTTCTCCAGATTTACTGGCTTTCAGTCAATAAGAAGATGCCTTTTTAACAGACTGCTTGCATAACTGAAGTGGCAAAAACTCCATTAAGGATATTGTTAATTAAAAAAGCTGTGACACGTACTCCCTTTTCAAATTTGATAGAATTCATTCACTTGAATTATTTTCTGAAGGCATATACACATTGGAAAATAAAATCTAGAAGTCAGACTTTTTATTCCATTCTCAGTGAATTTGTGTCTCAGCACAGTTTGAAACTTTAAAACTTCACTTCTGAACAATTTAAATATTTACAAGGTTTAGTTCCATTTGAACAAACTTACTATACAAGTTGTGTACTGAGTCTGGCAGGGATGGAGTTAATTTTCTTCATAGCAGCCAGTATGGTGCTATGTTTTGGTTTTCGTACCAAAAGAGTGCTGGTAACACACCAATATCTTAACTATTGCTGAACAGTGTTTATACAGTGTCAAGGCTTTCTCTGTTTCTCACACTGCCCTGCCAGCAGGCAGGCTGGGGCTGCACAAGAGGCTGGGAGGGGACACAGCTGGGACAGCTGACCCAAACTGACCAAAGGGATGTTCCACACCATATGAGGTCATGCTCAGTGGTAAAAGCTCAGAGGGAGAAGGAGGAAGCAGAGATGTTTGAGGTTACGGCGTTTGTCTTCCCAAGTAACTGTTAGGAAGGATGAAGCTCTGCTTTCCTGGAAATGGCTAAACATCTGCCTGTTGATGTGAAGTAGTGAATGTATTCCTTATTTTGCTTTGCTTGCATGCACTGCTTTGCTTCACTTATTAAACTGTCTCTAACTCAATGCACAATTTTTCTCACTTTTGCCCTTCCAATTCTGTCTCCCATCCCACTGGGCAGAAGAAGTGAGTGAGGGGCTGTGTGGGGCTTAGCCGCTGGCCAGGGTTAAGCCACAAGAAGTTGACACTGTATTGTGATTTGCAGTAGGAGAAAATGAACTTGATATCAAGATACCATGTAAGACTTCCTCAGTTAGGAGCAAAACACAAACTGTTTATGGCGCATTTGGTATGAGATGCGATATATTTTACTGTTGCACTTTCAGATAGTTTTGAGTGTACTAATAGGTTGGAGAACATCTCATGGATTTCAGTCAGTTGCTTAGCTCTGTGTATATGTAAGAGGCATACATGCTTGCTGTTTTTAGAAGTTTGTGTTTTGAAGGGTTTTTGGCTTTTTTGTTTTGTTGTGCTTTTTTTCTTTTTTTTTTTCTTTTTGGCAGCATCCTCTGCGTATCTGTGTATATTTGATTTGCCAATATCTTTGTACTGAAACCTGCTAGGTACCATTTGGAGTTCTAGTTGCACTTTTGCAAATCACTCCTACATGAATTCTCAGAATCAGTAAATTTGTCAGATTTTTTGTGGACATTGCACTTCGGCATTATTGCCTATCCTTAAGTCTTACAAGAACTTTGTACAGGATCCTTTAAAAGAAAGGTTTGAGGATGTTTTAGAAGATAGAATTCCCCCCCACCTTCTTTTTTGGCATCCTGCTGATACTTAATTCTGTGGAAGGAGTAAAAGGAATTGAGGAAAGCAGAGTACCATATGCCTTTTTAGAGCATACTTTGGTGACAGTCATGAGCAGAAGGATAATAAGAACAAGACCTGAATTCTACAAAATGATGTCATCATAGTAAAATTGGCCAAGTAAAAATAGACACTGAAATATGAAGCATGTTTGTGATTTAAGACAGGGTGGATGTAAATTTCAATCTCTGAGTTTTAAAACTTGTTGCAAGTCAGTTGAAGGTTGCTTGCCTGAAATGAGTAGGAAAGCAGTATTTGAAGGCATTGTGACTTAAACACTGGAGGCTTTTGAAAGCTGTGCTTGCAAACCATAAATGAGATTACTGCTTTATGTCAGGGCACATAAAATAAAGTTTAATCTGTGTTCATGTGTCTTGATTATTCTTTATGCATGTTCTGAAGTTGTTATGTTATTAAAAGGTATTACACTTCTCCTTTGTGACTTCAAATATTTACGTTGCCACTTGGTGGCCTCATTTGATCAGGTAATAGGTCATAAAAATATAAGTTAAGATTCTTTTTCTTCACAGGTGTGCAATTCAAACCTTGATACATAATCTTCCTAAACACACAGGAACAGTATATCCCTTTTTGCAACTGAATATGTGTGTTGATTGCTGTGGTTCTTGAAGGCCTGAATTGTTGATGTTGCGGTGGTCAGACTTCAGAGCTCTTCAGTAAGGACAGAACTGAAGTGGATGACTTTCCTCCCCATTCTTCCTTGCTCATCCTTGACATTTTAATATTCCTTGCCCTTTCCCAATCAAAACAAGCAGAGGATCTCATCTGCTACCAACATAGTTTGCCTGTTTTTAGGACTAGAACTTGTTCTGATTTTGCCAGGCTTCTTTCTTGCTTATTCTGCAACCTTAGCTCTTATTTTCCAGATTTTATTACTTGCAGATGTTTTTTCTGTATCCCTTTTGTGAATCTATATCTGAAGCCTCTGTCCCTTCGTGGTTCCATATTATTCGTATAATTAGCTGTGTTTCAAAATGCTTGTATGTTATTGCCGGGTTTGCTGTTTTAGTGTGCTTATGTCTGGGTTCAAGGCAAGCAAATATCGATAATATCATGCTTAGTGTACTTCTTGTATGAGTCTTCTGCCTTGGTATGCTTCCTGTCAATGATGGGATGTAAACTCAGTTCCCTATGCCTTGATTCTGAACCCACATTGTCAAGCTCTGCTCAAGGCTAGGTACTGCCTCAGAGCAAGAAGGCGGAGAGTCACCCAGCTCCAGTCTTGTCTCATGGTTTTCTTGCAAAATCCATGTAGGTCTTTTGCAGTTGTATAGCTCTAGATAGCTCCAGGATCTTCTGTCATCCACTGCAAGGCATACTGCAAGCTGTAACAAAACCACAACTAGTTAATACATAGGTAATGATTAATGGTTTAGATAACACATGCTTCTTGTACCAGTACTTGACTGTCCTCTGAATATGTCGTGACAGAATCAGGATTTCTGCATCTGTTCCTGATCTTAGTGACTGTTGATTCTCTAAAGTAATATGTCCTTTCACTGCTTGGTGCCTATTCATGAATTTTTTTTAGCTACTTGCTCTATTTTCTGTGATTCCTTAACATTTTTGTTATAAAGATTCCAAATTAGCCCCAGGTTGCTGGTGTTCTGGGTGTTATAATTCTGGTGATGTGGGTGAACACTGCAAATGTTTATCCTAAATTAGATAGATGAGAAAAGTTGCATGTTTGTTTAGCCTTCACACTTGTCTCCTTTAGCTATTGTTTAGCCTTCACACTTGTCTCTGATAATTTTTAAGTAGTGAAGACACGTATCCAATGTTTTCATGCTCTTTGGTACAAAAGAGCTTTCCATTGCCACTAGAGGTAGGGTCTATTATCAACAAAAGGCAGAGTGCTTTCTACTCCCTTGTAACACAAACAAATATTCACAATTTTGAACCTAACATAATTATTAATATACAATTATTAATAAAAATAAAAATGTGCAAACTTCACTCAAAGCCTAACAATTAATTTTTGCTTCTTCTTTTAATAGCCTTTCCACTGGCAATGATTCTGATAAGACTTCCCATACGTCTTACTCACTGTTAAATTTTAATAGCAAAATCTATAACATAACATTCTTGCTTTTTGTTAACTTATTTGTCTTCCCATAATTAAAATTGAAACTAGAACTGATTAGGTGTTTTTCCATTCTGGAGTTTTACTAGATATGCATAAGGTCCTGCTTTATTTATAATTGGAGCTCGTCCATCCCATTTACAGTTTAGACTGTAAACTTGCATAGAAAGTATGGAACATTACTTTCCATCCTCCTTGCAATTCTGCAGAGTAGTGGTTTGTTCTTGTTTGTTTGTCCATGCATTGAGCGTTCTTTCCCAGTTGAGTTACTATAACAACATTAATCTATTTCCAGTGTTTAGATAGGGTCTGTATCCATTCTTCAGTTAAAACAGTAAGCAGTCTTTTTTTCTCCCAGGTGTAGCTCTAAATCAAGGTGAACTTGTGAGAAGCTGTTATGGCTCACAGGTCATTAAAATGACAAGATGATGCGATACCCCAAACTTTTCTGTAATTTTTCACCGTTTTGCCTCGTGCTGTTTTTATAGTCCCATCGGGTCATTCAATTTACCTTGAACTGGGAGTTCCCAGCAATGTGGAACCTTTCTTTTCTTCCCAGGCCTCCGCAGAAGTCCTTGATGATTGCCCCAAAAAATATGTTCCTTGCCCCAAATCAATTTATTGGTTTAAATCCCATCTGGAAAATACAACGTTAAATGCCTGTACTGTGGCAGACTTGGCTGTAGCTTTCTTCACAGGAACCACCTCAACCCATTTTGTCAGTGGATCTAGTATTAGCAAACAATCCCACTTTGCATGGTAGGTGGGATTAAGGTGGGACTACATGTGGTCTAGTGTAGCCTGTTTGTATCCTAGCCTGTGGTTCATGAATTCTCTAAGATTTTAATGTTATTTTTCTCTTAGCAGGGTATTCACCACAGCACAAGTTAAGCAATTAAGTACCCATCTGTCTTCACATTCGGCCAACTAGCTGTCTTCTAATACTCCGTTTTGCATTCAAGCAACCCCTGCATGATGTTGTTCATGCACCTATTGAAACAAATCTATTTGAAGTATATATCGTGCTCTCCATCTGCAAGTGTTTGTTGTCATCTGGCCACAGTAGGCTCTCTATGCTTCACCTGCCTGCTAGCTTCTGTAGTTAATACCTCGATTTCCCCATTTCCATGTTGTAAAGTGGGCAGGTCTTTGATACCTCACTTTGTATGATTTTCTTTGTTTTGTTTTCAAAATGGGTGTTTCTTCAAATGTTAAGTCTACTGGGATCAGCACAACCTTGGCAAGGGCATCTGCTTGACTATTCCAATACCGCTGCTTCTGTATTTTTCCTTTTGGTGTGCTTTTACATGACCTGCATATTTTTTTCCTCTCTGCTTTTTTAAATCTATGTTCAGGATTTCCTTTCCATGATTGGTAGGCTACCAGATTTCCATTCTGTGTTTGTAGGTCATCTTTATTCCACATTGGTAACCAAAGAGTTAAGGCTTGATATATCCTGTCTGGATCTGTGTACAAAGCCAGATCATTTCCTTCAGGTTCCTCTTTTAACGTTGTTAGCAGACCTTGTAGCTCTGCTGCCTGTGCAGGGCGAAGGCAGGCAGCTCTTTTTATTTTTCCCAGGGGTTGCAGCATATCTAATTGAGGATTTTCCATCCTTTTGGTAAAAACTGGACCCATCTGTGAACTACGCTGAATATCCTGTGGCACGAAGTCAGCAACAGAGCTTTTATCTGGTGAGAGGCGCATAAACAGGTAAAGGGCACTTATGTTTTGTTCCAGTGGTTAAAAGCCATATAGAGCTGGTGATAAAGTCTTGTCATCTTCTACAGAAAGCTCTTAGTTTATAAAAGTCAACGTCCATCCAGCTAACCTAGGGTTTGCTACATATCTAGTTAGTTTGTACTTTCCCACTGATGATGTACTTCAGTGGAGTACGTGTCATCTGTACTACGGCAAAACAGCCTCTAGTGAGGTATTCCCAAAGCTCATTGCCTGTGCGAACACTAAACCTGGTTTTTAATATGGGATAGAGTTCTTTCCCACTGGTCCTAATGCTCTCAAAGCAAAGGCTGTAACTTGCATCTTATTTCTGTGTTCCTGAAATAGCACAGTCCCAAGGTCTAGATCAGTAGTGGCCAGCAGAACATGAAACAGCTTACAAGAATCTGGGCATCTGATGGCCAGGGTTTGAACTAGTGCAGTTTTGCTGTGTTCTGTTCTTTCCATTCTTGTTTGTGAGATTTCTTCACTAATTTGATTAGTGGTTTACTGATCTCTGCAAATGTAAGGATATTCTCACAAAAAGGTAAGCAATTCCAGAAGTGAATCTAATACAATTATTACTGTGGAGGCATGGACTCTCATAGTCAGTTCTACCTTTTGGTGATCCCAGCATCACCCTCCCTTCCTGACCTAAAACTGTTTCTGAATATTTTACTTCCGAGCGTAACAACTGAGTTTTGTCATTATTAGCTTTAAAGCCTGTGTTGAGTAATGCTGGTTACTTCTTCAGTATATTCCTGGACTTTCAATTCAGTTTTTCCATGTACCAAGACATCATCCATATATGATATGACATAACACATTTTGATGGTAATTTCATCCACATTTCATACATTTGATCTGAAAGTCTTGAGGTACATGGATAAAACAATATTGCTTTCCCTCATACGTAAATGCTTGTTTCTACCAGCTTTGCTCTGCTAGTGGAATTGCAAAGAAAGCATTGGCTAAGTCAATTACACAAAATCGGTGAGATATTCTGCTTAGTGCCACAAGAATTTCAGGCATCTTTCCACCACAAACAACCTGAGAGGTGGCTACCTTATTTAAGTGTTAAAAATCCACTTATAGGCTCTTTTCTTTGCTTTTAACCCTGGACAAAATGGGATGTTAAAATTATAGGTCTCTGTACTAGGACCTCACTTTCCAGTAAACTTGTTGATGGTGGGTTGGAGTCCTTCCTCTGCTTCTTGTGGGTGTTGATATTGGTCTTTGGGAAGGAGGATTTGGACCTTCAATTAATACACAACTTCTATTTTTCCGCATTTTAACTTACAGGCATACAAAACTTGAGGAAATTCTGTTACCCAAATATCCACTGTTTTTACTTCCTCCGGATTCCTAATAACAAAGCATCAATGACTTGCAGGAATCACTCCACCCGCACCTCCCAGTGGTCAGGCCAAATTCCACAAACATCCGTAGCAAAATCTGCAGCTGATCCATTTTTTTTCAGCAAGGCTGTGCTGATAATTCCCTGCTGTTTATAAGAGGGATCCTCCCATTCCTATACTCAGAAGGAGCTCCTGAACTTGGCAGCTATTTAACTGCAGGCAGAGATCTTAATACAGGTGCTTGAACATCCTTTCATGCATGTAATACAAGTTTTATCATTTTTCCACTTTCTTGAGTTCCAGCTGGAATGAATATTCATTGAAGAGTGTTTATTGACACTACGGTGTCAATTAACATCATGGCACTAGTGGTAGTTAATGTTCTTTCCCGACCACCCAGTACTAATATTGTTATTGGCCATTTGCATTGGCTGTATTGTAATTTTATTGCTAGACCAGGGGAGGTAGACAGCAGAGTGTCCCTAGTATTTGTTGAGAGGAAGAGATGATGCCTGAGGGCTTCACTGAGAGGGACCTGTTCTGTTCTGTAGCTTTCATTCCTCCCTCTCATCTTTTTTCATTAGCTTGACAAAACAAGCCCAGAAGGAATTTATGGATTCTATCTCATTTTCTCATATCTTTGCCTCTTCTTCTCAAATTTTACCATGTTGCTTTCTTGCAGTCCCACTAGTGTTCCCGAAAGGAAGTTTTTTATCATGTTCTCCAAGGGTGTTTTGCAGTTACTGTTACGTCTTTTTACACAAGGAGCTAAAGCCACATTGATGACTGTTTTCCCTTTTCTGTTCCTTTTGATCTTTATTTTTAAATGGAGGTTGTGGGTCCTTTATGACCATATTTCTGAAAATTACAGTATGTGCAGACCTTTTGTCAAATCCACAGGACTGAGATTTTCTTGGATTCCTTCTTACCTTCATTACCTTGCCTGTTTGTTGAAGCTGAATTTGCAGCTCCTCCTATTGTATTTCTGCTTGATTCACAGGTCCCAGAATTAATCTTGCTGACTTGTACCACTGCTACTTTAAAGGCACTGTTGTTCTAGTAATTCAAACAGATACTTCCCCAAATGCCAATCCCAACAATTTTTCCAGAATTCATATGATTTTACATTTTCGTAGCGTTCTTCTAGGTGGAATAACCTGCTAACCAGATCTCCTTTCACTGCTCAGATGACTGTTCCGAGACATCTACCTACTAAATATCTTACAAGAGATTTTTCCTGCAATGTAGCTGATAATCATATTCCACCTTGAGGTATTGTTTGTAAAGGCTGTGTGATTTTTACTGGTTAAGGAAAGCTAATCCTTAAGGCCTGAAAGCCCCATTTTATGAGTTTCTGAATTCAGTGGCCTCAAGGCTTAAGCAATTACTCTTGCTTGCTCTGCAGTCAGGTCAGTTGGTATTGTTATAATCTCCCAAGTTTTAGGAGCAACATGACCAAGCAGGGGTAGCTGGCACTGTAACTTCTGTTTTTACCACTGTTTTGGTTGTAACTGTATAACTGGATCATAAAAGCCTATTATGTTCTCATATTAACATGAATTTTCAGTATAGTCGTAGACTGAGTTTCCCATATATCCCTGTTTTATTCTGGCTAGAGAAATGATGTTCATATTCATTATGTGTAGTTGACAGTTGTGTCCTGGGTGACTGCTGTTGAAGTGAAAGGGTTCTCTGAGTGTGCAGAAATCCGCATGTACAGTATAGCTTTCAGGATCTGTCTTCAAGTTAATAGAAGGTTCACTGCAAAAACTGTAAGGTGAACCTAACAATCAGAAACTAAGAACCTACTCTTAAACACCATTAGACTAGTATTATATAACCAGATCAAGAGAGAGACAAAAGTCTGACTGTTTTTATTATCATCTAGATCAAGGTTGATGCGCAACAGAGAGTTTTGGTAACATTTGCTGTTATTTCTACTCATATTTTGCTGGTGTAGAAGATATATATACATATTTATTTTTTCTGTTGTTCACCCCTCTCTTTTTCCATATATTCACATAAATATAAGTGAAGAAGAAAGGTGATTTTCATAGGTGAACAATGTCATTATTGCTTTCCTCTGTTTTCTGTCACGGTTTAACACTAAACTATGAGTCATCTTATATGACATGACAGTCAAGTCCTTAACTTATCCGATGAGATCCACAGGGAGGAGATCAGTTTACTCAGTTTAACATTATCAAAATAAGCCACTACTATTAATATTATACTAGCACAAAGGATGGTTTGATCACTACCATAGTGGTGGCACATAAAAAGGAACAGGATAATAACTTCTTCTCATTCTGGGGGTTAAAATGTTAATGGAGAACATCTTTCCATGAAATCTTGGAGTAAGCGTTATTCTGCCTGCCTATCTTCACCCTCTTGTGAACCAGAGGAAATTGTCAGTGCGGGTGCCAGGTTTCACTGGAACAAGGTGAACTCTGTAAAAAATTAACTTAAAGTTAATTAATTAATTAAAGTTAATTAAGTTAAGTTAATCTAATTCAATTAAAAGACCATACATGCACTCATGATACTGTAGGCTTATCTTCATTTTTAGGCCTTACAGAAGTATGTACATATACTACCCCTGAGAGACCTACCACTCTTAAATAGTTCAGTCTACCCGAAATATGAATATAGGTGGAAATCAGTTAGGAAAGTAGGTGGTAGTTCTGTCCTGTGAAGTGACCCACCACACCAGCATTCCGAAGAGCATTTGTCACAGATATATTTGGGACAAGGTGAAGTACCACATTTCAAATAATTTTTGTTCTTGTAAACATACGATTTCACATACACATTAGATTTGGACTATCTAATTGGTGTGTGAGAAATTCTTCCTGGTCCTGTCACATACAGTAATAGACATCTTTCTTTGCTAATATGTTGCCGAGATGTTCCATAAATAACCTAGGCAGATATGTTCTCCTCCTTCATGTGCACCATACCATGGAATCAGTTTTGGTTGTAGGACTTAGCCTTGTTCTGGTCGCACCTGCTTATAACTGCCAACTCAGTGGACCGCTTCATGAACTGATTGCCAGCCATGCGTGATTGCTGCAGAAATCATCTATCTTCTTTAGGATGTGGGATAACCTAGCAATATATCTGTCCCCAGGTACCATGGAAAATGCTACAATGTCTTCTGCAAATGGCCCATGACATGGAATCACTACCAGATCATTTCCTCTAGTGGCTAATAAAAGGCTTTGTTTGCATGCCACCAAGTCTTATAGATACTCACCAGAGGTACTTTAAAACAGATCCATTTTCTAAATTCAGTTCTGCTTCATACTATTGACTATACAAGGAACCCCAGAGGATGCTCCTATCAAGGAATCTCTGTAGTATTTAATAAGCATACCTTGCCCACAGGGGGAACCTGTGCATCCTTAGGATGTGGGCCTTAGGTTCTCTAATTTCTACTGGAACAGCATTCCTAGTGTGCCAGGTGCAGACACTGAATACAGGGGATATAGGCCTTTTCTTACAGTAGCAGGTATCTCAGTTTGACTAAGTGCTCAAATGAGCCGATGAGAGTTGCTTCCTTGAACGTTGTTCCATACTAACAAAATCACTTGCTCTCAGTGGATAGTGAGATGGAAAACAGGGCTGCTCTGAACACTCTATTCAGTCAGGATGAGCTGTTAATCATTCATTATTTGTTGTTGACTGTAACAAGAAATCAAGGACTTACATTTAGTGTCCTGACCCTCACACAGGGTCACGTGTCATTGCATGCAAGCAAAATGTAAACTAGGCAGAGACAGGTGACTCCGGGCTGAGTCAGAAAGGAGTGTCTAGAGTGCAAAAGGTGAGGAAATTGGAAAATGAGCAGAGACACTGCATTTCTTCAGTTATCTCTGATGGTGCTGGAACACTGTCCTAAGCCTCGTGGTTCAAGGGTCCCTGTGAACATCGAGCCCCTCCTGCCCCCCACAGTCTTCTGGCTCTGACCTACAGCCTTCATCTCCCATTCTGCCTGAGAAGTAGACAAGAAACCATGTTGTGATTTCACAGTCCATGCAGGGAAGGGGAGAGAGCACTGGGGAAGACCCCTGAGGCTTGCTGATTAGTTAAATACTTTGTATTGGTTCTTTCTGCTGTTTATTGGGCAGGAAGATCTCTGTTTACTAATATTACTCTGTGAGGTTGGCCATGCTTAGCACTTCTTAAATTTCATGTTCATGTATGTAGCTGTTTAATATGGTATGTCACTTTTATACAAATTTTATGCTTATAAATGAGTAATAAATAAGAAAAAAGATTAAATTTGGATTTGCAAGGCAGAGGTCTAACAAATTTAAGTTTCAGTGGGAAATGTGTGGGGAAAGGTTGGTTTGCCCTTTATGGATGGTATTTGGGAGTAGAGCAATAAACCTTGTTGGAATCAGAATACATTTTAATGATCTTTTGATGTGCCAGCTTGTCAGAACTGGAGTGAGTTTTGACTGAAAAGAAAGAACAGGGAAAAACAGTATTTAAAATAGGTGAGAAATTAGTTTTAGTTTAGAATACTGCTATAAGTTTAAGTAAAATAATATTATTGTAGTATAGATATTAATGAAATTATATCAAGCACTATAATACTGTACCCTATGGTGGCTGCTTAATAAACATATGAAGTTGCTCTGAAGATAAGACAGTTAAGAAATGTTTTTTAGTTTTTCTAGGACTGGCACTTATTTAGATTTTTACATAGCACAGTTGTCAATGAGATAGAATGTTTTACTGACTTGGGAAGACAACTCTTCTATCCTTTAAAAAGCATGAAATGTATAGGGTAAAGCAGATAAGCTGTCAAAAGCTGATATCTAAATGCTATGCAGCTGTTTGGCCAATGATGAGGCAACTTGAATTGTGCTCACTACTGGCTTGACAGCCTGTGGCTTGTAAAAGAGTTGATCTGTGTGGTAGTGTGAGAATAGATTTATCATAATTCTTGCAGATACCAGAATAAGTTATGAGTCTTGGCATTTCTGGGTCTCTGTGAAGAAAACCTTTTTCTGTACCAAATATAAGCCACACTCCATATTTTTTTTTCTAAAAGAAATCAAATTATTCTTACAGAGGGAAAATTCCTGTATTCCTAAGAAACACTAGCTATTGTATATTTGTCAGTGGCTGATTAACACTTTGTAAAAGCATATCTTGTACCCAGGAACTGGAAGCAGAAAATGGAAATGATACCTTGTAAAAAACCAGTCTACAGAGAGACTAATAGTTGTAGTGAGTAAGCTCAGATAAATGTATCTTGCTTGGGATCAATGTAAATGTGCTTGCTTCTTCCTGATCTCTCTTTTCATCCTCTCTGCCACCAGCTTCAGCTGTTGACAGCCCCTGGACTAAAGATGGCTTAGAACCGCAAGCAAACTGCAAGCTGGAAGTGTCAAGAAAGATTAGGAGCTCTGATTAGCCGTTGGACAGGACTCAAGGAAGTGAATTTGTGGAAATTAAGATTAGTGAACCCTTATGGAATGAGGGAAATGGGGAGTTAAGAGAAGATACAGATAAATTAACGAGGCAGTCAAGCATCTACTCTGGGTCAGTAGAATGACTACAGATAATTGCCTCTTCAGTAACTGTAGCCATAAGTAGCTGGCCACAACATACAGAAATCTGATGTAATCACTGAAGTCCTGCAAGGTGAGAGAGTTAATTCCTCCAGCCTCTTTAGAACTAATTCTTGCAATGTCATCACGTGCAGCCACATCTTGATATCATAACTGGAATCATCCTGGTGGATCTACCTGGATTGTTGTCAGGGATGTGTTGGTGTTGTGGCATGTAAAGCAGACAGAGCTGTGGCATATGGCAGTATGTTTCTGGAAGCAGAAGTGGTTGGTAAGAGGAAGCATTACCCCTAGTGTCTATGGGTATGGCGATTTAAAAGGTTTGGATCTTGTGAACAAGTGTGTATCTGCACTGAGTACAATTGCCTGTAGGACCACGTTTATCTTGTGGTATACAATTATTTGTTTTACAGTGAACATCAAAAAGGAACAAAGCAATTGGACTCTGGTCAAAGACTGACATGCAGAACACAGTCGTAGTGCCATAATCAATCTCTTATGAGATGAACTGAATGAAGTGATTATTTTTAGTCATTTCACTACAGTAACAAAATTCAATATACAAGATTAAGTAAAATAAGTAAGTATACTTCCATACTGCTACAGCACAAGAAAGTAAAATTAAGAGAAATTAAAAATATTTGCCTATTTTTTAAATAAACCCCAGTTTGGGGCTACTTTCCTCAAAAAAAAGCTGTGAAACAGTTTGAGTCCAGAGGGTAGCATTGTCAAAGATCAACAGCACAAACTCTATCCAGAAGGGTTATAGGAACTGGGTTTTTTTTTTGTCTAGAGAGGACAGACAACACTTGTGAAAACAGCATTAACATTTCAAAAGTACTGCAAAGTGGAATGAAAGAAGTTGTTCTTCATATTTGCTGTGCATAGGAAAGGGCTAAGAGGTCTAACCCATATCTAAGGCAATTCAGGTTAGACATCAGAAAAAATTCCTAACAGTTCAGATAGCCTAAAAGTCTCCATCTTTGTGTTCGGAAACTACCAATGGAGTGACGGAACTCAAACATCTGTCAAGAACGACAGATGTTAATAGTTGATCTCATCTGGAGGAAGGAGGATGGACAGGATAACATTCTGAGGTCTCTTCCACTCCTCATTTTTGTGATTTGTAAGGGGTATGATGAATTGTAACTGTAGAATAGAGAAATAAACAAAACTTTGGAATTCAGTATTTATAGGCAGGAGCTGAACAACAAGTTTTTTTCTTCTCATCATTTTCTGTGTAATCTAGACATTTCACAAATTGTGTGGAATAGAGTGCAAGTATTTATAAAATACAATTTTAAATAGTATTGTAGAAGGGAATAAGTCAATATGAATAGCTTTGATTTCTGTATAGGATGATATATTAATACTGTTATGTGTTTCATATGTAATGACTTGTGTTTGTAAACTCCTTCCCCTCTTCCTCAGGAGTTCAGCTGTCTGTGATCCGAGACACAGCTGTGTAACCCTCTCTCAGACTTGTGAGGAAATTGCTAAATTCTGAGCCAGAACTGCACAAAAGTTGATAGAGTGGACTTCTGCAAGTTAAGAGAGGTAAATTGCAGACAGAGGTAAGACTCTTGAGATGGAGCTAGGCAGCAGTTCAAGGATTCAAGAGGAAACATATCATCATGAAAAGGAATAAAATCGTAAGGGAAAAGCAGGGATTTGGAAGACAGCAATGCAGGCACACTGAGGATCCATTCCACAGGCAGTAGAAACCAGCCCTACCCCACCTCACTGAGAACTTCCTGGCCAGCAAAGACTTTTTCTGTTTCTTATTCAGGGCACTGAGCCTACTAACACTCAGTTTAGTATTTCATTAATTGAAGTTATCTTTTGTGCTTAGTAAATGATTGGTAACTGCTGAATATTTTAAAACTGTGTATATTCAGCTTACAAAGTCTCTTTGTGCATGGCAAAAGGTGTCCAAAGTCAGTGAGGAAAGGATAAAAGTTCATTCAAGTTCTTTGATTACTTGTCCTGTTACAATGTTACGAGGCATATCACTGGCTGGAAGAATTATCAGGAAAAAAATTGGATGTATCTGTAATAATATATGCTTTATTCAACTTCAATAGGGAAAAGTCACTTTTATTATTGTTTTTCCATCATTTTTCATATAGCATATTAAATACAATAAACTGTGAAATAAATTCCTGAACACTTTTAGATCCCTGATGTTCTATACTATATTTCTTTGAATGAATATATCTTGTTTTTCCAGATTCCAAAGGCATCTGTTTTTCTAGATATGCTGAGGGTGAAAACATCTGCTCATGCACTGAAAGATGGAACTTTTAAATCCTGCTTTAAGTAGTTTAAGAAATCTTACTAAATTGAAGACAAATGTAAATACCACTTCAGTTAAACACATTTTTCTGTTATCACTGTAGTAACAATCTCATTTTAAATGCAACTATATTGCAAGCAATGATTATGAAAAATATCATCTCCTCACACATTAATGCATCATCAAGTCATATTTAGTAACTTCAGTGATAAATAAACACCAAGAAAGTTGTTTTCCATGTATGGGAAATATCTCTCAAAGTGAGCTGTAAATTTGTCTAGATTTTCTGTTGGTGGTTTAGTATAAAACAAAAAAATTTCAAGATTTCAGAAACAAGTTTGTAAAGCTGAAAGCTGACACATTGCTAATAGGAAGCTAGTGACATTACTTTAGTTTGTGGCTGTCCTTACTAGAAGAAACAATTAACTCCAAATCAAATCACCAGGCAATAAAAGCAGAGCTTTGTAATATCATTAAAACATTCTTTTCAGAGTAGACTTTCTTTTAAAGCACAAATAGAAGCTTGATGCTTACAATAACTTCATTTGGCCTCATGCTTAGTCCAGGACAAATAAGATGTCTAGCAATTCCTATAGGTGGTATCTTGTGGCTGAGCATACAGCATAGTTCAAGGAACACAAAATTGTCATTTTTTGACTGCATGATAATTCTCTTCGTATAGGACAATTCTCATTGATAGAACGGTGGCCAAGTTGGCAAAATTGTACAAAGTAGTATTCTTTTCCAACACTGATTAGCAGGAAAGAGGCTGCTGAAATGGAACAGGAGTTCCCCAAGTTTCATGAATCAGAGCTTGTTCGCAGTTGTTCTAATCTATGCTGGGGCGGAATACCACTGAGGAATCGTTACAGGATTCCTGGGACCCTCTCCACCATTTCACCTACCTGGATCTTACTGGAAAATCCAACACTCCATCTTTAAAAGATATAAAAGAAAAAATAGTTTGTGCCCTTTTCTGTGGTTATAATATATAAAAGCTTTGAGGTATTTGCTTGAGTTTCTTGTCATTTGCTATTTTTATTGATAAGCATAAAAAAAATGGTTAGTTTTTCTTGATACTGTTCAAAAAATTTTGAAAGTATCATGCCATCATTTCACAGTGTTTTGACTCTGATGTCAAAGTTAGATTAAAGTTTCTGTGTCAGTTGTTTATTCTGATATCATGTGTCAGTTGGTCATCCCCTTTGCTGGCCTGCATCAGATAAAAAAATACATGGAACCAATGTGTGATTTGTGGGATGAGATTCTCTCAACATGAATTCTTTTCTGGAAGCATAACCAATTGAAACTTCACCACAAAACATGAGAGCCCTATTTTTCAAATGCTTTTTTCTGCCATTCCAGAAGCTGACTTATGATGAGTTTGTTCATAAAATAGTAACAGGTTTTGACATATAGGAGAGGGTTGGATAAGTAAATTTAGATAAACAAATGCATGGAAACAGTCTGGAATAATTAATAGTGAGTTACAATACAGAATGATCTGTGTTACCTAATTTAACTGCAGTCCAAAGATTATGTTATAATCATGCAAAATACAACTTAAACACTTTTGTGGAGAACAGAGCTATACTGATAAGACTTCTGAATGGTCTGTAGGAGCAATGACTTAGAGAAGGATTTAAGGTTTGTCATAGTTTATTGTTACAATACAATCTCTCATTGCAGTAGAGTGCTCAAGAGAGATGATTCAAACCATGCCTTTATATCGAATAGGAGAAGGGAATTAATTGTGCCTCAGTCTACAGCATTACAATCTCTCCAGAATATTTCAAGGGACCTAATGGTCATCTTTCAAAAATGCAAGAAGTTCTAACGTTCAAAATTCTTAAAAAGATGTGTGAGCATAATCCAGGAGCCATAAAACTATGTCAGGCAAAATGAAATTGGCTAGTACCTTAATAAAGAGAGGGTTGAGTAAACCTTATGAATATTTGTGTTTTCACATAGAAAAGATATCTACAAATGAAGGTCCTTGTAGAAGTAATAATATCCAAGAGATATTGTTCTGTCTTGAGCTAAACAATTTCCATGAAGGGAAATGGAACATAAAGCAGCTAACCAAGAGGTGCAATGAACTTGTGAGCAACTGCAATTTTTTAAGTAAAACTAGATCTTTTCCTCATGTGTAGGCTTTAATTTAGACAAGGTCAACTTTTCTGATCCTATGAGTCACTTTCTAGAATTTTCAACTGGCTAAAATCTCTTAAGTCATTTACCACATAACTCAATAGAGGTAGCTCTTTGAGCTGCAGTTGTCATTATCTTCATAGAGTCCCACTGATCCACTGTGGGATAGGGCTGAGACGGACATGTGGCAGAGTTTTGGACAGTCCAGGTGCATGAACCTTCTCAGTCATTTTTTACTTGCTTGTACGACAAGGGATTTGGACTGTCCAGCAGTTCCCATATCAGCAGATTCCTGCTTCTTCTGATCACAGGATAACAAACTGGTTTGGGAATGAATTTTGAATAGTTTGTGAGCCTTAAATAGCTCAAAGGTCATAGGTTGGTTATCTCTGTTTAAATCCAGCTTCTATGGGAAATTTTTTAACTAGTAAGTAGAAGGAGAAAAAGAAAGGCTTTCTTTCTTCTTGGACTTCTGAATGAACTAGACACTCCACTTTCAAGATGTTCAGAACATCTTTACTTTGCACTAAGTCGATGTCCATTTGGTACAGACAATGTCGATATGAGATTTCATGCTTCAGGGCTTCAGCCTACAGAATTAAAAAGAAAACTACCTTGATGACATCAAAGATAGGTTAAAGCTGGGGGTGAGCTATTGATTTAACCAAATAACTGATCTGAGGGAAGACAGAAAGTATTTTTCAAATCCTGGACTTACGAATCCTTCTTATATATTTAGGGCAAAACTGGTTGCCAGGCTTTGGATGAGAAAGTATTTCTCCTCAGATTAGATTGACTGGCACCTACATTGTTTCCGGGTCTTTTTGTACATCTTGGGTTGTGAATCAGCTACTATGTTCACCTACATGTTTTTTATATACTCAAGTGCAGCTAATGTGCAGTGGTGATGCCTCAGATTCTTCTGTTCTTGGTTCATGACACAAATTTAATCTCTTCAGACTGAAATTATACAGTCTAACTCAAATTATCAGTTTTAACATGGAAATACCCAAACAATTTATAGTGAGGAGTGGCTGAGGGAACTGGGATTGTTTAGCCTGGAGAAGAGGAGGCTGAGGGGAGACCTTATCGCTCTCTACAGCTACCTGAAAGGAGGTTGTAGTGAGGTGGGTGTTGGTCTCCTCTCCCAAATAAGTAGCGATAGGACAAGAGGAAATGGCCTCAAGTTGCATCAGGGGAGGTTTAGATTGGATATTAGGAAAAATGTCTTTACTGAAAGAGTGGTCAGGCATTGGAATAGGCTGCCCAGAGAGGTGGTGGAGTCACCATCCCTGGAGGTGTTCAAAAAAATGTGTAGATGTGGCGCTTCGGGACATGGTTTAGGAGGAGGCATGGTGGTGTTGCGTTGACAGTTGGATTTGATGATCTTAGAGGTCTTTTGCAACCTTGATGATTCTAGGATACAATAGATTAGAAGAAAGATTTAGTCATCTTTTTCTGGCCTCAAATTCTGTGCAACTCTGAAGCTATGTCACTGAAAATTTGAAGTACAGAAGCTATAGGGAAATAACAGAAATTTGTAGCTTACTAAGTAGGTGTAAAATACCGTACTTTTCCAATTTCCCCACTTCTTAATATCAGTTTAGTTGGTTCAGCTCCTAGTGTGCTAAAACTGGCTGTAAAACAGTCTTATTTTCTTTGCACTACTGTATGCAGGCAATAGAAACTCTGGTACAAATTGCTATTCTGATTTATTTCTATTTCACTTTCCTATCATGATTGTACTGCAATAGCATTGAGACATTGCAATAAGATAACAGAACGTTGTGACAGATCTTGTAGTTTTGTCCTTTTTCTCTTTAAGGTGAAACAGTTGTGAAAGACCTGCATATACTGTTTCATTTGTTTAAATTAATTGACTTTTCTCTAGGGTTTCTCTTTCAACTTTACTTAGTTTCCACTGAAATAATTGGACCAGTCCATTAAGATCAAGTCCAGCAAAGCACTTAGGCACACAAGTTAAAACCCAGGAGTTTTCCCATTAACTGCTGTGGATAGAAGTCTATACAAATATCTCAGGATGACTTTTCATAAACAGATAATATTTATGTTTACTAATCCTTTATATTTTGCTTGACTGACAATGGTAAACTACCCTTTCTGAAGTATTCCTCACTCTGGTAAGACTCTTTGTATTCCAAAACATTGTAAAAATACTCAGTTTTATCAAAATTTTTAGATTACAGGCATGCGTGACTAAAAGGAACAAAAATTATCTCTTCTGGTTAATTATCAGATTAAGTTTTGTTTGAGTAAAGTGATAGGAGACCTACAGAGAAATTAATATAAATCTACTTCTCTTCTAGGACAAGGATTTTTATTTCACTTTTAATGAATTTTACTTCTGTAAAAGTGTTGAACATATCTACTTTACTATCTATATTGAAATAATAGTTAAGAAGTGCAATTAATTTCTTTCAAATGTTTTAAATATTTATTATTTTCATTGAAGTAATGCCTACAGACACTGATAAAAACAATACATTCCACAATAAAATAAATGGTCCATTTCAAACAGTTTAGAATCTGAACATACATTCAAAAATTAGGATACTAATTGAGCAGATTTCTGCTGACCATAGCTATTTCCAAACCATTTCTAAACTGAGTCTGAAACTCATCTGGCTGTTCTGCAGTTATTCAAATGAGAAATGATATGCACTGTAGTAAAATTCTGTTTTCTTTCAGGCTAGATGGGTCATGTTTTTCTGGATTAGACTTAGAAGAAGGGAAAAGACGCAAAAGAGTAAAACTCTCCTTTTGTGTTATTTGCTTTCATTCTCACTGTGTATTCAAGAATGGATTCATTCTTAAATGTAACAGTTACTTGGAGCATTCAGCACCATCTCTAATAAGGTAAAGAGGAATTCCTGGGAGTTTTAAGGGACATAATTAAGCCAGCAGTAGATAAGGGGAACTTTTTCTGGTGGAAGAATAGGCTATCCAGGCTTGTTTACTGGGGTGACAATGAAGTCAGCGTGCATTTAAGAACTTTGTTTGCTAAATATTCCCTTTAGGAAAAGGGAGGCAGAGTCCAAAGCATAAACTTTACTCTCCAAAGTAGGCGAGGCATCGTGGGTGGGAAAAAACAAGAGAAAGTTGTTAATCATCTCTGTTTTACATAAGAAGAGCAAAGTCCAATCATGCTGCATGTCCTTAACCATACAAATTCTGCTGATTTTTGAATAATCTTTCAGAGGACTAGACGCAAACCAAGAACAACCTTCACGGTATGTAAAGAATTTTTTTTTTTTTAAATCAGAGATATTTTATAAAATTAACTGAAAACTAAAATTGGGAAAATTCCAAATAACTGCATATTCTTTTAAATAAATATCTACCCTCTCATTTATTTTGTATATCTCTGCTGAATTGCAGAACATATAATGCTTATATCATTCAAATGAAATTAAATGAAGGACCCACAGTTATCAAAGAGATGCAAATACAAAAAGTAGATGTTTGTAAGCAAACTCCAGACATCTGGACTTGTTTCAATGTCTTTATACTTGCCCATTACGAGGATTCACTTGCAATGTGTGACATTAATAACTTTACTGATTTTAATAAGTATCTATATTTTTCTTTCAAACAAATGGTCATTGAGATTACTGTCCTTGGCTTAACAGTTGTATATTTCTTGGTCAAATATTATTTTACAGGGAGCTATCCTAAATAAATTTAAAATGCATTCTGAAGATGAAAAGAAGCAGAAGCATACTGCAGATGGAAATAATCAGGATATCACTGCCTCCAGCCAGGGTCACGAATGTGAAGACAAACAGTAAGTATTCTTAAACATCGTAAAAATGTTCTGTATTGAAGCTTATAAGATTACATTATTTTATTTTCTATTTTATTTTATGTTTTATTTAATTTTTTTTATTTCATTTTAATTTATTTTATCAGGAAAGCCTAATAACAGAAAACTTTGTATTACCTGAGAATAGCATTGATTGACACATTCATTTGGTGCAGAAGGACCTTTTATCTTTTTCTTTTAAGGGCTAAGTGTCCACAATATTGACTGCAGTTTATTGAAAAACATTTCTAAAATATGACAGAAATTATGTTGGAATGGACATCTTGAACACAGTTCTGTCATCAGCTAAAAATTATCTTAAAATTTTTAGTATGACAGGGAATCAGTATTCTACCTTGAACATTTTATTTATTTCCCATCCCCCATGTGCAAAAATTTGATTTTATAAGTTATCTTCCTCTTTCCCATTTTGAAAGCTATATAATGCTTCAGTTCATGAATCCCGTGATCAGATAGTGGAACAACCAGCCCTTGTTGGTGTTGTTTCACCCTTTAGAGGAGTGAACTGGGAAGAGCTCAACTTAAATTTACAGCAGTGGTGCTGATGCTATTTATATACCTGGACTTTTAAATACAAACCTCTCAGGAATGCTCAATAAATCATATTCATTTTATGCACAATTGTTTCCTGTAAAATTATTTCATAATTATATTTTAATTGAACTTCATTAATATATTGCATTAATATTTCTGTGAAATGTTGCTTTTTAAATGCACTAAAACTATCATACCCTTTAAGCACGGAAAAGAAGAAGAAGAAAGCAGAAAAAGCTAAGATGGTCAGCCCATTTACACTGGTAAGATTTATTCTGTCTCTATGTAAGTACTTATATACACACACATGCACATTTCAAAGTATAAACAAAAATGGTTAAAAGTATGTTAGAGTACTGCATATATGGTCTTGTCTCTACCAAATACTTCGATATTACAGAATATTGGATGTAGTATGGCAATCAAGCAGTTCTTTTTGTGGATGTAGTTTTATTAAAGAAGCCATCTTCTTACTGATATGGATTCTTAGGATTCTTCCCTTAGTAAGTTATCATGCTAAACACACCTGTTACCAGAGTTTTGTTTGTGAAAGGTAGGGATTTCCCGGTTCAGTCATTTCTTCTGACACAATGAAAAGGGCATCTGTATACCTAAGATTATGTGTGGTCTTGTCCTCTAAATTACCTAAGTCAAGTACTAATCGCACTAGTTAGCCCTGTTAATCATTATTCAGTTGCCTGAGTCAGCAGTAAAGGGCAACTCCATGGCACTGATGAAACTTAAAATTAAAACTTATGTACTACTTTACTTTAAATTCCAGAAAATTTTTATTTTCTGCATATCTTTAAAAAGGTCATCTGTTAATATCTAATCAAAGTAAATCCTAGGTCCTCTCTTAGTAATACTGAAACATTTTATATTTTGTAGGTTTAGCGTGCATAATGCACAGCAATGATATAGCAAGTAATAGAAATAAAACGATAGCCCATGATGCTAGCCAATGCCCAATTTCTCTGCTTTGCTATGCCACCTTGCACTTGTACAATTACATCATACCACTATAATTTACAACAGTAAATTTAGTATTTTACAGTACAGAATAAAGCCAATGATTTTGTAACAGATGAGCTCAAACTTTATTAAATTCAATGGCAAGAGGTATTTAGGATTTCAGTACATTTTGATAATGTCTATGGTACATTAGGAACACCTTTTCTGACTCCATAATAATGAATTTACAGTAGAAGTAATTATTGCCTTAATTATCACAATGCCATTAAAATTTCTTATAATTTGAACTTTAAATGGCAAACTTAAAAGGGCAAATTTCTTATGACTTGTTTTCCTATGGCCTTTCTTACCCAGGTGCAGATAATGATGCATTCAAATAGTACACTTCTCTGGTTTTGAGTTTATAGTATAAAAGTGCTTATATTAGAAGGATTTATTCCTGTACATTTAAATTGTTTTGTAAACTTAGTTTCTAATCAGATAAAATTGTAGTTTTGTGATACTGGGTGTACAACTGATAGCTTTTTCTTGACTTTCTTGACTTTGTAGACATAACATTGAGTTAACATTCTAATACCACAGTTAGAATTAATTTCTCTTCTCACTCACAGTTTCGATACTCCAACTGGTTGGATAAATTACTAATGATAATAGGCACTCTCATGGCAATAGCCCATGGAAGCAGTCTCCCTGTTGCAATGATAATTTTTGGTGATATGACTGATAGCTTTGTTGCTTCTGGAGACTCAAATTTTCCAGGTAAGAATATATGGGCTATGAAGAGAGCAATGGCTCATATTTGGAAAAGAGCCAAGGAGATTCAAGCATCTTGACAGGAGATACTGATGTCAGAAACCTCAACTTGCTACTATACTATGATGCAAATTAGTAACACTTGTGTTTCTTGTAATAGAGATACACTATGGATTTTTTTTTTTTTGCTCCTAATTCTTAGTTTCTGCATTAGTAGATTTTATTTTTATTTTTTTTTTTCAAATTATCTGCTACAGTGCACATTTAACAAATCATGTTTAACTGTGGCTGTGATAAATAGAAAGAGGCTGGTTTTCCATCTCCTCAGCATGAGTTCCTGTTGATTCCCTTGCATCAAATCCGACAATTATAGTTCACAAGGTGAATCAGAGCAGTAAGTAGATCCAACAAAAAATTTGCTACCAAAAATAAAAGTACTAATTTTTTTTTGGATTAATTTGTTGAATAGCCTCATTTGCTGAATCAGAAGTACAAAATCAAACCCGAAGGAGGGCAGGCATGCACTGCTGGATACAAGAGGGAGGACTGATGCTGTCATTTTGGTATCAATTCACAATTAGACCAGATTACCTTGGCCTCTGAACTCACACATTAGATGTTAAACTTGTGAACAGGTTTGTTGCCTGAAATATTATCTAATAAAGATTTACTAAACATTTTAATAGAAGTCTATGGTGATACAGAAAAAATAAAGGATGTGACTATCTTCTTCCATTTTTGCTCTTATTATGCTGCTATAAGACAGAAATATGGGCATACTGCTTTTATCAGAACAAGTAATTTATGATTTACTCCTTTCCAAGTACAATAAATTGATCAGATTTTAATGGTGCAAATGCAAAATACTGCAGCTGTAGTTTTCTCAAAACATTTGCCACTAAGTTCTCATGTGGGGCAGTAAAATTTTAGGGCCAACACCAACATTATAGCCAATGTTTTCATAATGAGTTAAGCTATCTAGTGTTACTGATTTGATGTCGATGTCTAGGCCTGTATTTTTAATGGGGTTTGGCATTCTAAAAATGCCCTATGGTTTCAAAAAAGATAAAACCAAACAACATTTAATGAATGCTCAGGAAGACCTTTAACTCACACTACACTGATGTAGTTTGATAGTCAGTGGAGTTATGACTAACCTTATATTAGTATAATAATTGTTTTTGAATTGGTAGAAACCTGAAATCATCAGACTCCTCCTTTCATTAAAATCAACTTGATTCAAAAGGAGATGTAGCAACTCAAAATTTGCTGAACAGCATGCAGGAAAACAAATTTGTTAAAACTTGCTGTATTAAAAGTATTTACTCTTTTCTTCCTTTCTAAAAAAACATCTCTGCAGAGAATTCCTCTTCTGCTTTTCTTCGCAAGTTGGAAGAAGATATGACAAGGTAATTAGAAAATTGGTATTTCCTCTTCTTTTTTTAATGTAGACACACATTCAAGCCATTCTCCCACAGATGTGTTGCATACTTTAAACAACATAAAAGCAATGGTTGACTGAATAACGGGTGTAACTAAAGATTTGCACATGAGATTATTGGAGGCACTGGGAGGATTCTTGAACATCCCCAGGCATTCCCAACAACTTCCCTGCAATCTCTTGCTGTCACCCAACCCATCCCCTTTTCAGTGGTGAGCTGTGTCCCAATGTCATCTGCATTTCCTTCTTTCTTCCTTCTCTTCCTCTAAATTTATAAACAATAATTGTTATGCTGAAAAATTATATTGATTATCATCCATCGATTCCCTGAGCTATGATGATTCACTGATAAAAAGCAGAACTAAAATTGCCAGATAGTACCTACATTGCTGCCAAAGCATCAAGTTCAACTAAATTATCTGGATTACAGAAAATACAGAGTTAGGTAATATGCAAGCTTAAATCTGGCATTCTAGAGCTGGCAATAGCAGAAGACAATAGTCAGTAGGCACATCTGCTGCAAAGCTTCATAAAAAAAAGTTCAAATAAGCAGAAGCATCAGCTACCAATACGTGTGTTTTGTTAAGAGGCTTTATTAACCACTGTCCATAGACTTGGTTTATGCAGGATGTCTAAAGTTCATGTGCAATTTCTTGTACCACTTCAGCTTCTTTTCTTCAAGTTGAAGTCTGTTCCTCATTAGGTATTGAAAAACATCTGACGTCTCAGGAATGCTGATGTGGTCTTCAAGGCAATTGTCTTTTCTGAAGAGAAGGAGAAGATAAGGCATTCACTCTAGTAACACTTGCTGTTTTATATTGAAATGCATTATCATTTCTGTTAACAGTGGACTGCAAATTTATGGATCATTTAGATTAAGTAGTTAAGTTTCTAATTTGAAAAAATCTATTTACACCAAAAAAAAATTCCTTACCCTAAAATAAATGAGCAAGAGCTAGTTAGAAAAAGGCTGTTACTTAGAAATCAAGAACCCATATGTAATGAGAATGAACTGGCAGGGAACTGGCAATTATATTTTGTAGGAGAGTATGGACACACGTTGTTTCTTGCTCCCGCAACATGTCAGTTAGTCTCTGACAGGAATGCAAGTAATGCATACACAGCTTCAGTGGAATATACTTGTGCCCAGTAATTTGAAAGCAAATTTGAGGGCAAAATTACAGAACAAAATAATTTGTAAGTGGGTGAAGTTACCCTGACTGTTCTATGTTTAGTAAATACCTGATGCCTAGTTGCACAACATTTTTAAGGCTGTATTATGTTTATTCTAAGGGAACTTTAAAAATAGTTGTTCTTAGTACATATGCAATTATAGAATTCCTTTTCTGAAACTCACTGAGATCTTAGTCTCCAGCATATATTTTGACAAGTCCAATAGTTTTATAAAGTGACATATAAACAGCAATTCCCATTAAAATATAAAATTAGATAATTTGAATTTAATTGAGTGTTCTGTTATTCTTGCAAAAGTAAAAAATACCCAATTTATTTTCTCCATGGCAGTTAAATATTCTCTGTATTTCTACCTGTTTAATTACCTCTTTCTAATAACTGGTCTTCTGGTTGGATTGCCTTTAAAACTGTATCACTTGCTGTTATTAATGTCTCTTAATTTTAAAGGTATTTGTGTTAGTGTTTTCATTTCCACTTTCAAATGAAAGTAATGACACAGCTTTAAAACCAACGTATTTTCTTTTTTTTCTGCTCGAGCATATCTAACCTGTAGCTTTTTGCTGATTGTTTACTTTTATATAGATGCACTGGTCTTACAATTACATGTAATATACACCACAAATATTTAGCCATTGATTTTGGTCATGTTTTACAAACAGGGAATCAGTTCAATTATGTTTTTCTGGTTTAGTTCTTGTGTAAGTTCACCTGTAACGGATTCTGATGTCAGTTCTGAATCAAATCTGATTTGATTGTATTTGAATATTTTAAAACTGTGTCTCAAATTCAGTTCCAGTTTGAGAAATATAGTGGTTCACATGCTCCTTGATTTTGATTTTACACCCTGCTCATAGCACAGAGCTGAATTAATTTAAAAGTAAAATATCAGTTATGAATAAAAGAGAGCAAAAGAATTTTTCATCTAATGGCATTTGCTTGCAATAGATGTATATCCAGTAATGCTGTATTCTCAAATTGCAAGTATTTACAACATCCATGCATATATATATTTATATAGACAGGCATGTTGCATGATTTAAATATGTGTGTGAATATAGGTATATATGATTAGGTCTGTCTATATCTGTTAAAACAAAAATGTTATGGAGTTTTTGGAAACGACACATTTAAGTGGAAAGGGTATTGTGTCTAAAATATAGTTCTAAAATAATCTTGTGACAAAATATATATTGTATTGACAAAAAGTAACTCCTGTCTAACAATTGCTTCATTTCATTTATTGCATATCTGAAAGTTGATATTAAATACTACTCATAGAAAACTTGGCAAGTTTTACAGCGAAGTGTAAACTCTAGTATAAGCATATAAACTCTAATTCAGGTCTGAAACAGAAGAAGTAAGCATCAAGCTAAATACAGACTAGCGAGGTAATTAAAACTAATTTCAGGGAATCTTGCCTTTTTTTTTTTCTTTCAGATATGCATACTACTATTCTGCAATAGCAGCTGGTGTTCTTCTTGGTGCTTATATCCAAACTTCATTTTGGACCCTAGCAGCAGGCCGGCAGATAAAAAAAATTAGAGAAAATTTTTTTCATGCAATTATGAGACAGGAAATTGGATGGTTTGATGTAAATGATGTGGGAGAACTTAACACTCGTCTTCTAGAGTAAGTATACTATACCTTTCCCAATATTATTTTGTCTTATTAAGCACATATGAGTTACAATTTTTGTTAAATTTTTGTTTTTAAAGTGAATTATTTCATTGTGAAATGAAATTTCACTATGAAATTAAATTGAGTTATTTCATTGTCAAATGAAGTTTTCAAGTTTTCTCATGGAGAATCTCAGAGACTGAACTTCTAATACTTCTGATACTGGACTGTCACAAGGATATCAGAAAAGCATTTTGATAAGTTCCCTTGAACTCTGAGGATGACTAAAGCCCAACGTATGAGATTACCCCCATGAAGAGAAAACGTGGTTCATTTCTGTGCACACTGAGGACTGAATAAAGTGGTGACTGACCCCAGCAGTATGAACAGCTTTAACTGCATGGCAAGCTATTCCTTTCCCTTTGCCTACATGAAAGGCTTTATCTTGTCTTTCCAGATATCCCACAGTTTCCAAACAGATCAAAAATTTGGAATTAAGGAAGTGAAAGTAACTTTGCACTGTATGCAAAATTTCAACCTTTTCAGACAAAAACAGGTTATAGCATTACATTTTCACAAGCAATATGGTATTTTCCTTGACCACACTATAAAGTGCTTTATCTTGAAACAAACTGTTGTTTGGAAGTAATTGAATAATAAAGATTGTCCTCTACACAGATGTCCATGTAACAAAACTGAAATGCTTTCTTGTGCTTTTCCTTCCTGTCTGGATGTAATTTGTTTTTCAGTGATGTCTCCAAGATTAGTGAAGGAATAGGTGATAAAATTGGATTGCTTGTTCAATCACTAACATCATTTGTGGCAGGATTTATTGTTGGTCTCATAAGAGGATGGAAATTAACCCTTGTAATACTAGCAGTCAGTCCTGTCCTGGGACTTTCAGCAGCACTCTGGGCAAAGGTAGGTTAACATACATTCAGTGTCAGGTTTTATATTAATGAGAGATAATAAAATAAATCTACATATCTGTAATTCTAACTGTTAGAATGGATTGCTTAGAACAATTATAGCTTTAAACAACACCTATGTACATAAGCTTTGAGATGAACTGTATATAAGTACCCTCATGTAGTTTGAATATTATAATTCCCATAGATTGAACACACTTGTTTGATTTGAAGCTGTGTCTGACAATATAGTATATTTTTATATAGAAAAGGAAGTAAGGTATATGAGTAGAATCCACATCTGTAACTGTTAAACTTCATCCACATCCAACTTGTTCTGTTGAAAGGAATAATTGCACCTCCTGAAAAATAAGTGAATAAATTAGACCAAGACTTGGTCTCAGACACAGAGTTTCTTTTCAGAGTTGTTAACAGTTTTGGTAAGAAATTTCAGACAGACTTAGGTGAGAGAAGTACTAAATTACCATGAGATTGGAGCGACTTACATTTTCAGTTTGGAAGCCTTCAGATATTTACAGTATTTTATTTCGCTTACATTTCAAAGATCATATAAGCCTTCTCTGTCTTGAGTGAGTACATTGCGGAAAAGGTAGGAGTAGAGAAACATTTGCTACATATGTCTACTGGCTAAGAGTTGTCATGGACTGTGGCCAGTTAATGTAAGCTATAGAGCCCTCTGGCTAGGGTAGCCAGAGATGAGAATGAGCTGAGGAGATCTGCCTGGGGAGAACCACACCAGCTCAGTGTGAGTAGTCATCTCATCCCCTGCACTAAATGAAAGCAGAGTGGAAAATACAGCCCTTAGTTGTTGAGAATGGGTAATGTTGAATTATTTGATTGAATTCATGATGTACTTAAGGATTTTGATATTGAACATTCTGTGCTTGTAAATAATATAATCAAAAGACTTCATCTTCGAAGAAAGTAACTGTGATAAAAGACATTATGAAGTGCTTGAGCTCATTCTGGTTTTAAGTCAAAATATTTGATCCTGTATTAGGTTCTCTCTGCTTTCACTAACAAAGAACAAGCTGCATATGCAAAAGCAGGTGCTGTTGCAGAGGAAGTTCTGGCAGCAATCCGTACTGTAATAGCTTTTGGAGGACAGGAAAAAGAAATTAAAAGGTAAGAGCAATGTTTGCTTTCATCAGCTGATTTTAAAGTACTCGCTTAAGATGGTTTGAAATTTTCTTTTATCTTTGCTGTTGAAAGTCTGTCAAAAGAAGTAAGTCTTGTGCTTCCTGCATTTTTAGATAATGGGAAATTGTCTGTTACAAGCTATTATAAGTTTCACTACATGTTGAAAGACAATTAGCTATTTTTCTAGAAAATGACAAAAAAAGTTGATATATTGTCTCTACTCTAGAAAGTGTACAAACTACTTTAAACATCACACAGTGAAAGCTTTAGACCAAAAAAAAGGTCCTGCCATGAGAAGAGATGATGGTATCCTTGGTAATTTGATTACTCAGTAGTTGTGAAGGTACTAATTAAACAATATCTCTATTTTCACTATACTGTAAAACATAATTCTTGTGATAAATTTTAACCTTTTATCTTAAGATAACAATTATAATCTCAAAACGTGTCATGAATGGTTCATGATCAAAGTTCACTGACCTCCAGGTTATTTAAGGAGCTTGAATGCCAGGCCCTGAACTGCAATGCCCTTTTTTTTTCTGTATACCAGGTTGACTGATGTTGGCCTTTTTAAGTGGTACCTTAATTTCTCTGTACCTGACTACCAGGCTTACCTTTGTACAGTCTTATTGTTATATAGTGTATATATCTTGTTGTACTTTGTGAGTGTTCTTTTTCTAATTCATCCACAGAGGTTTTGGTGCTGTGTGCCATGGTACAAGTCTGAGTCTATTTTGAACTCATATCTTTCTTCCAGATACCACAAAAATTTAGAAGATGCTAAACGGATTGGAATAAAAAAGGCCATTACAGCTAATATTTCTATGGGTGCTGCTTTCTTACTGATATATGCATCATATGCACTGGCCTTCTGGTATGGAACTACCTTGGTCTTAACTAATGATTACACTATTGGCAATGTTCTTACAGTAAGTATTAATGAGTCAATTCCCAATAATAGTGAGAAATACTAAAGAAAATACATTAAAGTGTATATTGGGAACTTATTTAAGTTTAATAAGAATTATGTGCCAAAACCGGCAAAGTAGCATCCCTTCTTAAAAAAAAGATTCTAACCACAAAAGTTTACATGTTGTTTCTATAGTGTCTAAAAATCTACATCAAGCCAAATAAAACATATATTATTTTCAGCTGTTTCTACATCTTTTCTGACTTCCATAAGGTCAGACTGATATAGGAACAGCTCAATCAAAAACTGAAGTACAGTACCCTTCCTAGTTGCTATTTGTTTTTAGATTTGTGGGGCTGAATATATTTTCATTTGATTGAAATGGTGTTCTTAAAACAAGAACTTTGGTTCATGACCAAATCATGAACTTTGGAAAGGGTGTTGCCTTATTAGGTATCACATCTGTGAATGAACACTGCCGGAGAAAAGATGATGGGTGTTACAGACCTTTGCTTTGACATACTCTGGCTGTTATGATCTCTGTTTGAACAGTGTGTTTTTATTACTTTTGGTTTGATACTAACTGAAAGCAATAATCTATGCTTATCTGAGAAAATAATGTATTTTTTTCTTTTTCTGTTTTTTCTTGTTTGCTTGCACTCACTTTCATTCCAGCAGAGGGACCCTTTATTAGTTTGTGATGGAGAAGTTGGATTTGTATACTTCTATTTCACTGTCACTTTGAAAGCAGAGTGACAGTGCTTTGCATATCTCTCATTGTTCCATTGGAAGATATACAATATACTTTTCGGTCTTTGGAACATCTTTTGCCGAAGAATGAATTAGTACAATAAATCCTGAGACATCAACTGTAATTACACAATTTTTGGCATAGATTTTGCAGGTCTCAGTCACTTTTTTGCTTCTTTCTTTGCAACGTTCACATTGTGCAGGAACTCAGTTCTCAGCTGAATCTTAAAAAGCCCTTTTCTTAATGTTATTCTTCTCTTTAAGAGAGACCCTTTCATTTTTTCTTTAATTAAGATTCCTTAAACTTTCGTTAACAGGCATGGAGCCTCCTGACCCAAAGATACCTAATGTAAATAAATAAATGTAATTTTCTGCCTAAATAAGAATTGATATATGTCACCATAAACATTTCTTTCAGGTCTTTTTCTCTGTATTGATTGGAGCTTTCAGTATTGGACAGACTGCTCCAAGCATGGAGGCATTTGCTAGTGCAAGGGGAGCTGCCTATGCAATCTTTAATATCATAGACAATGTGAGTATCTTTGCCCTCACTCTCATTTCAAAACTGAGAGACCCTTTTTTTTAAGTACGGACACTATTATTGATATGAAATTAGTTAGAGTAAATAACAGTGTGTAAAATTAGCAGAAATATAAACATAAAAGCAGATAGAATGTGTAATTATTAGTCAGCTCCTCTTTGTCTTCTAGAGTTATCAGTTCTTTCTTCAAAGGTAAAAGTACTAGATCTCTGAATCACTTGGTGTTGGAGGTATCCTCTAATGGTTTTATCATGAAGGGCATGTCTACGTTGCTATGTAGGTATGTGATTACAGCCGATGCAGGTATATGAGCGCAGGTTTCAAGGTATCAGTGGCACCACCAGTAGCGTGAGCGTTGGCAAATCAGTAAAACACAAACTGGTAACCTGGATATGTACTTCAGTTGCCAAGAGAGTCTGAAATCAGGGGAGCTGTGATTTTACTAGCTAATGAAGCTCTATGAAATGCAATTGCGTGTTTTGGATTATTGTTAAGACATGCTTCAAGTTCTAGACCCATCCTGGGTGGAAACAAAACCAGTGATAATCAAGAACTCTGTTTCTCCTTAATGGTCAGTGGATTGGTTCTTTCTCATACAAACTGTTTCAGCACAAAGGGCAAAGCTATAAATGAACAGTGTATGAACAGATCACTAGAGATGATCTGTTCAGGTTAGTCATTAGGCAGTGAAATGAATCTCAAATTATGGCTAGCTGTGTGTACAGCCTTAAAGACAATGTACAAAATACACACAAAAGCTTAAATGGAGAAATTTTAAAAGTATTCTTGCATGAGCAGATCATCAATGTAGTAATGAGGCAGCAAAACATCATGCAATTTACATGTTTCAGAAATCTCACCTCAATTACTTTAAAATTACATTTAGTATCTCTGCAGAATAATGGTGCACTCTAGGACTTCTTTTTGTAAAAAATCATTACGAAATTAGTTGGATTTTTCTTTTTTTTAATTTTATTTTGCACAGGAACCTCAAATTGACAGTTATTCAGAGACAGGTTACAAACCAGACCACATTAAAGGGAACTTGGAATTCCAAAATGTCTACTTCAGTTATCCATCCAGACCAGATGTTGAGGTACTGTAAATGAAACTTTATACATATTACAGTTAAACATGCAGATCATTTGTTTGGAAAAAAAAGTCACATAAATAAAATTTGGTTGAAAATATAACAATTCCAAGCTGATTCTCTAATTTATATTAACTACTGTGCCAAAACAGTGATTTTAGCTCAAATTTTATTTACGCCTTAGCTGAACAAGTTTTCTGAATAATTTTCCATCTAAAGCTGTAGTCAGTGTGGCTTTGCAATCAAACTTACAGATTTTTTGCTATCAGAATCTAAATTTATACATGTAACCCAAGTGTTTGTGTATAGTAATAATAATGAGATAGTGGGTTTCACAAGTACCTGCAATGCAGATCTGTTAAGACTGTATCTCAACCAGTTAAAGAATGCAGATCCAGAAAGGACTTGTTAAATATGGAATAGAGATCAGAATCTGTATTTGTCTGTATAGACAGAGAAAAAACTTGCTTTTTAAAAGCACTGTCATAAATCCAGAGTCTTAATGCAGTGGAGGTAGAAGACATTTGAATGATTCCTGAAAATATTTTCATGAATAGTGTCTTTGCACCATGTAATTATTTCCTTCCCTACCTTAAGGAAAATCACTGACCTTGATAAAGGGATCTTCCTTACTTTTGATAGGCAGAAAGGAAAGTCACAGAGGTTTCTTTATAAGCCATTTTTACTCATAAATATGTTAAATATTTTGGCTTTTCCTTCTATCAAGAAAGTGAATCAGGTGAATGTGCTTGATTTTTCTTCATATAGAAATATAAATAAAAAGACAACTATTGATCTCAGTGGATTACTTTATAAGTTTATACAGGTATGATACAAATAGAGATTTCTCCCCCATGATTTCAGAGATAATAATTATAGGAAGTTAAGACTACACCAAACATTTAGTAAGTATTTCATAAATTACAGTATAGAGAAAAATGAGCAGGTCAAATAATTCAGGGCAGTTAATTTCTGCCTAAGTTTAATCCTCGTGACTTTCATGTTAACTCTTCTATTCAACAGGATTAAATGCACCAAAGTAACTGCCAGGCATGATGAAGACTGCAAGTTACTTCCTATCTCACTAAACTGATTTATTTGCTGTCCTTACTCTCTGTTCTCCATTTGCTTTAAGTTGTTAGGAACAGCCTAAATGGATTTAATTATGGTTTTTATTTTTGTATAGGAAAAAGTTTATGATCAATAGTCCACTGAGATCAGTGGTAATCCACAGGTTTTAGATCAACTTCTATTTGCTACTTTATTTACATTATATTTGTTGGAGTTGTTCTATACAAGGTCTATAGACTAACTTATCTGTAGTATTATGATCAGAAGATGAAATAAGGCTGCTGCATAAATTTTCAATTGTTATTACTTATGTTGGACTTCTTGTTTTGATCTAAAAATATTACAGCAAAATAAGACATACTAAAATTTATGATTTCTTTATGCCTCTGTCCTGGTTTTGGCTGGGATAGCATTAATTTTTTTCCTAGCAGCCAGTATAGTGCTGTATTTTGGATTTAGCTTGCTCACTCCCCCTCAGTGGGATGGGGGAGAGAATCAGAAGAGCAAAAGTGGGAAAACTTATGGGTTGAGGTAAAGACAGCTTAATAAGTAAATCAAAAGCCATGCACGCAAGCAAGGCAAAACAAGGAATTCATTCACTACTTCCCATTGGCAGGCAGGTGTTCAGCAATCTCTGGGAAAGCAGGGCTCCATCACGTGTAATGGTTACTTGGAAAGACAAAATGCTGTAACTCTGAATGTCCCCCTTCCCTGGAAAGGGATCCCAGCTGCTTGGCTTCCCCGCCCTCCAATTCCAGGCTACTGGCCCCATTATCCCAGCATCGGACCAGCCAGGTGACAATGTGCTTAAGGACTGAAATTTTTTCACATACCTTGCAGCTCACTCGGATAGGGATCAGGTGTTTACCACCTCATTTGTGGGTTCTGCCTCTTCCTCCTCCTGTTCTTGTGATGGCCCTGGTTCATCTTGATCCCTTACTAAATGGGCTGATCTTCTTGTGTATTTCTTCTTGAGTATAGGGGCGACTGATACTGGCATGGGTTCGTTCTCTGGTTCAGCCACAGTGCCTGTCACCAGGGTTTGAGTAGCTGCAGTGCCTGTCACTGGGGTTGGAGTAGATGCAGTACTCATCACAGGGGTAGATCTCTGGATGGTATTCTTAAATAGTTGTTTAATCCTAAACAAGACTTGAACCACATGCAGGAGACATAGCAATAGGATCATGCTGGTCTGAAAAGATATTAAAAATTCTGAAGAGCTGTTGTAACTAGCCTGAAGGAGAAAGAGAAGGTGAAGGCACCAGGGAAAGAGTCTCCAATGTCTCCCCCACAAATTGGTTCTCCGAGAAGACGTAAAAGGTATCAATATTAATAGTTCCTGAGAGATGGCTCACAAAGTATGGGAATGACAGTAGTGTTGAGTACAATCTCATGACCAGTAATTTTGTCATACCATAAGCCAGTGTTACACAGTATAACAAAGCACTAACTTTAATCCAACTCCCAGAGTTGATAAATAGCACCACAGGGAATGCGTATGGCAAGTAAGGTGTTACATACCCCAACGCTGAGAAGCACAACAGCTCTGAGAGCAAATGAATTAACATTGTGACCAGCGATTATTAAACTAATATAATGAATGCTTATCACAAATTTGCTTTCACACTCTCTGGTCAGATATGTTGTTATCTCAAACCCTTCGAGCTCCATGTTGGGCGCCAAAAAGACTGTTGTGGTTTAACCCAGCAGGGAGCTAAACACCACACAGCCATTCGCTCACCCCTCCACCCCAGGGGGATGGGGAAGAGGATTGGGAAAAACAAGTAAGATTCATGGGTTGAGATAAAGACAGTTTAATAGGACAGAAAAGGAAGGGAAAATAATAATAATAATTATGAAAGAATATACAAAACAAGTGGTGCACAATGCAGTTGCTCACCACCCACCAACCAATGCCCAGCCTGTTCCCAAGCAGCGGTCCCTCCACCCTGGCCAACTCCCCCCCAGTTTATACACTGAGCATGATGTCATATGGTATGGAACATCCCTTTGGCCAGTTTGGATCAGCTGTCCTGGCTGTGCTCCCTCCCAGCTTCTTGTGCAGCTGGCAGAACGTGGGGAAGCTGAAGAGTCCTTGACTTAGTATAAGCACTATTTAGCAACAACTAAAACCTTGGTGTGTTATCAACATTATTCTTGTACTAAATCCAAAACACAGCACTATACCAGCTACTAGGAAGAAAATTAACTCCATCCCAGCAGAAACCAGGACAGCCTCTTGTTCCTAAACAGTGAGATATATTTCACTTGTGAAGCACATACATATTGGTGCTAAGGGTGAAGAGGCAGCGGTAGTGCTGTGGGTAGAAATTTAGGAAGAGAGAGACGGTGGCAAGGACACAGGGCTGCAGAATATTGGGAAGTATGTTGGGAGAGTATTGGAACATACTGGTGCATAGTTGTACATTTAGAATGATAAAATGTACTTAGCCATGATGCAGATGCTGACATTCAGGTATGTGTAGTTCATTGCAGCTTAGTCCTTCTAGAAGACTAATTAGCAAAAAATATGCTTTTCTCCATTTCAATATACATTTCCAACTACAGAAGTTGTACAAAGTAGTAAAAGCTGTACAGACTCCTGTACACCTTTTGTCGTGTAAATTAGAAACAAAACGACTTTATTCGTTTTTTCCTATTGTCATGTCTTCTTGCTACTCAGGTGAGCAGGTTAAGCAGAAAGATGGGCAAAATTAAATATACATGGCATGGACATGCTAACTGTGTGTCTGTTCTGCAGCCCCACTACACAGCCCAATACAGTTATATTCCTGAAAATTAAATGAAAGAGCAATTACAGGGCACCAAAGAGCTACATTTACCCTTTGTAAGAGTCCCAAGAAAGGCAAAACTTTGTATCTTCAGTGGTTGTGAAATTCTGTATTTTATGCTGACTGGTACAAAAAGGTTATATATTGTGCAATGAAATGTTACCATTGTAAAGAAGCCCCACCAGCAATTCAAATCAAATGGGGAAAAATTAAGGATACTTCAAGGTTACTAAAATGACTTTCACTCCAAAACAATGTAGAGTATATTCTGTCACTTTTAACTGTGACTTTTACTGTACAATAGTTTTCCTGTAGTTTGCATGGTGCATTAAAGAAAAAGGTGAGGGAACATAATACAGAAATATTGCATCATATTGTTTCTATATTATATTTTAGTTGTGGGTAGTAATCATATTATTATTATTTTGTCATATGAACCAGTTCATGATATGGTAATCGTGAAGCGTGTTGTATAATACATTGATATTAGACCAATTGTGATGTAAATATGAAGAAAATTAAACTGAAGTAATTAGTTACCCAAAATTTAAACTTGCATGTTTATAAATTTGTTTTGTACCAGATTCTGCTATAAATATAAAGGATATTTTATTGTAGTGTTTAGAGTTCTTTCAAATTTACACTGACATTTTTACGTACTGTTATGATTTTGGTTACCTTTCTTACATGCACAGATACTGAAGGGCTTGAATCTCAAGATTAGTTGTGGCCAAACAGTGGCCCTGGTTGGTGGCAGTGGCTGTGGGAAAAGTACAACTGTTCAGCTCATCCAGAGATTTTACGATCCCAAGGAAGGCACGGTAAGATACCTCAAGTGAGATGACTGCTCTGTGTGTCACAGTTGTTGGAAGTCTAGTTCTGGCCTCACTGCCCTTGGTCCAATGACACGGTAAAGTCACCCCTGGAAAGGCATGTGCCAACCTGGGGAGAGGTTCCTTGACTGAAGACACTTCACAAACACAAACAAAACACTTAGTAAACAATTTTTTTCCACTCCTTTTGTTTAGGTTACCATTGATGGGCAGGATATTAAGACCTTAAATGTAAGATATCTGCGGGAGATTATTGGTGTGGTGAATCAGGAGCCTGTGCTCTTTGCTACTACTATTACAGAAAATATTCGTTATGGCCGTGAGGACATCACCATGGAAGAGATTGAAAAAGCTACCAAAGAAGCAAATGCTTATGACTTCATCATGAAGCTACCCAACGTAAGCAAACCAGCTGTCCCGCTGAAATAATTTCTCCTGAATCTTCTTGTTCCAAATAGTTCCTTAGAAGGGATTCTTGTAAACAGAGGAAGCTATCCCTGGAGCTGTGAATAAGCAGAGCTATGCAGAGCTTCCTCATAACTTTTGAGAATAATGTTAATTTTATATCTTCGGGTCATGACTTGGTGAGCATTTGAAGAACTATTAGAATTCCAGGGACATAAACAATTAGCAGGTATATCCAAGTGGGTGTTTATCCTGTAGTGTCTTAGAGGAAGGAGAAGATGCTGCCGGGGCTACTGCTACCGATGTGCCTTTTCTTTACACTGCCTTTCTTTGGTGAAAGGACTGTGCTGCTGAGTGTTTTGGAAACATGTGTGGTTGTCTTGTAGAAGTTTGAAACTGTGGTTGGAGAAAGAGGGGCACAGCTGAGCGGAGGTCAGAAGCAAAGAATAGCAATTGCCCGAGCTCTGGTTCGCAATCCTAAAATTCTTCTGCTTGATGAGGCAACGTCAGCTTTGGATACTGAGAGTGAATCACTTGTGCAGGCAGCACTGGACAAGGTCAGTAGTGTTCTAAAATGAAGCAGGTAAGCAGGAGCTTAATATTTATTTTTTTTCCAGACATTTATTGAAAGAGCTGCAAGAAATAGAGTCCATCTAGTCCAACGCCCATTTGTTTCAGTTAACATGAATGTTTGTAGGTGCTTGCTTTATATTTAATGTAGAGCTGTCTCACTAAGGGAGTGCGACTCAGGAGTCTCTATATTCATACTGGGGCTGTACCTCCAAATGGTGTTCTGAATTTACTCAGTCAGATTCTGCTGGAGTACTGTAATGCTTCCCACTGCTGTTGGACAGAGAAAAACAGTTTGAGAAGAAATATTAATGGAAATACATTTAATAGGGAAGTTATTTTTCTAGCTTTTTTTGGTCACATTATCTTATAACTTTGGATCCTCATAAACCTTTGCAGAAGACCTAGGGACTAGGTCTAGAATCATAGAATGGTTTGGGTTGGAAGGGACCTTTTAGAGATCTCCTAGTTGAACCCCTCTGTCATGGGCAGGGACATCTTTTACTAGATCAGGTTGCTCAAAGCTCTGTCCAACCCGACTTTGAACACTTCCAATGATGGAGAATCCACAACTTCTCTGGGCAAACTGTTCCAGTGTCTCACCACCCTCATGGTAAAAAATTTCTTCCTTATATCCTATCTAAATCTACCCTCTTTCAGCTTAAAACCGTTGTCTCTTGTCCTGTCACTACAGGCCCTGGTAAAAAGTCTCTCTCCATCTACGTTATAAGCCCCCTTTATATACTGAAAGGCCACAGTAAGATCTCCCCAGAGCCTTCATTCCTCCAGGCTGGACAACCCCAACTCTCTCAGGCTTTATTCATAGGAGAGGTCTTTCAACACTCTGTTAATTTTTGTGGTCCTCCTCAGGATTCATTCCAACAGGTCCACATCTTTCTTGTACTGGGGACTCCAGAGCTGGATGCAGTACTCCAGGTGGGGTCTCACCAGAGTGGAGTAGAGGGGCAGAATCACCTCCCTCGACCTGCTAGCCACACTTCTTTTTATGCAGCCAAGGATACGATTGGCTTTCTGGGCTGCAAGCGCACATTGTTGGCTCATGTCCAGTTTTTCATCCACCAGTATTCCCAAGCCCTTCCTTGCAGGGCTGCTCTCAATCCATTCATCCCCCAGTCTGTATCGATACTGAGGATTGCCCTGACCCAGGTACAAGGCCTTGCACTTGGCTTTGTTGAACTCCATGAGGTTCACATGGGCCCACTCCTCAAGCTTGCCAAGGATGCCATCCGTTCCCTGAAGTGAATCAACTGCACCACTCAGCTTAGTGTCATCCGCAGACTTGCTGAGGGTGTGCTTCATCCCCTTTATCTATGTCAGTGATGAAGATATTCAACAGTACTGGTCCCAGTATGGACTCTTGAGGGACATCGCTCAAGAAGAAGTCCATCCAGGTTCCAACAAAGTTCCACTGCTTGGGATCATTACTTTGATTATTTAAACTAAAATTTGCTTGATCATTTTAATACAGCCCAGTAATTAAAATGGCAAGCTGCGACATTTGATACATTACACACAGTAGGCTTATAAATATCCAAAGATAGTTGAAATGTATTTCACATGAAATTGTAGGGAATTGTATTTTCACTGAAGCTACTTGAGTAGGCAATGACTTAGAGCTTAAAACACTGAAATTTTTTAAATATGAGTGTGAAATATTTTCTAATGCTTCTGAGTTGTCATGGTTTTAGCTGGGATAGTTGATTTTCTTCACTGTAGCTAGCATAGTGCTGTGTTTTAGACTTGGTATGTAAATAATGTTGATAACACCCTGGTGTTTTAGTTGTTGCTGGGTAGTGTTTACACTAGTCAAGGACTTTCTAGCTTCCCATGCTCTGCCAGGTGCACAAGAAGCTGGGAGGGGAGGGGATACAACCAGGAGAGCTGATTCGAATTGGCCAAAGGGTATTCCATATCATGTGACGTCATGCCCAGTATATTAACTGGGGGGAGTTGGCCAGGGGAGGCAGTGATCGCGGCTCGGGGACCGGCAGTGTCGGTCGGCGAGTGGTGAGCGGTTGCAGCACTTGTTGTTTAGTTTTGGTTTTGTTTTGGTTTGGTGTTGTTGGTTTTTTTTTTTTTTCCCCCCTCTTCTTCCAGTGTTTCATCTCTCTCTCGCTCATTATTTTCCTTTTCATTATATTAGTATAATTGCTGTTTTATTCTAATTATTAAACTGTTCTTATCTCAACCCACGAGTTTTCTTACTTTGGCCCTTCCGATTCTCTCCCCCATCCCACAAGGGTGGGGGAGTGAGCGAGCGGCTGTGTGGTGCTTAGTTGCTGACCGGGGCTAAACCACAACAGAGTATAAACTAGCCTTCACAAATTTTAAGGTTTAAATAAACAACTATGGGCTTAAACATAAAAACTTTTAGCATTTTTAAAATTTTAAGTTTTGTAAAGTTGTAACATTCTAAAATTTTAAATATTGAGAATTTTCTTTAGATATTTGTGATCAAAATTTGATGTTTTTATGTGCCACAGTGAAAGATTGTCTCTAATATTAATTTTCAAACTAAAGATTATATTTCTGTTTTAAGGTACTCATTGAAATGTTTTTTAAATTTTTTTGAAAGTTATATTTTTCTGAGAACCATTTTAGTGTTTCCCTGAGGTCTTATTCAACTCTAATATGAAGATGAACAATTTTTGGATATACTTAGAAATACTCTTATTAAATATTTTTATTTCTAGACAAGGGAAGGACGCACCACGATTGTAGTAGCTCATCGACTGTCAACAGTCCGAAATGCAGACCTTATAGCTGTGTTCGAGGATGGAGTTATCACAGAACAAGGGAATCATTTTAAATTGCTTGAGAGAAAGGGAATCTACTACAAACTCGTTAACATGCAGGTACTTTTTTTCTCACTAGCTGTTGCCTCATTTTCTTTTTTGTATTCTGTGCCCATAGTTATTGTATGCTATCAGAAGTATGGGGAATTCTGCAGCATACGTTGAAAGGAGAGCAGTACTTTGAGAGAGAAGACCACTAGTTTTGATACCAGACCTATTTAAATCCAGGAGAGTACATTTTTAACCCTCTAGGGATTTAAACTTAAAAGATTATTTTATGTTTTCCTTTTATGTAGTTAATGTAGAGCAGCTGACTACAGTAGTTTGCTATTCCATTGCTTGTTCTTAGCCTATGATAAAAGGTGAAGTACAGTAGCTGATACTGGAGGAATAGAGCATGCATAATTTAAGCTGTTTCATTATAATCCTTCATAATGAGTTTCTTTCTAAAAAAAAATGTGGAGGAATAGGAGAAAAAGAAAAATAATCCAGCTATGCTGAGTGCGAAAGTATGTACACTTTTAAAGTTATGTAGCCAGAAACAAAGAGATTGGAAATAAATATAAATATAAGAAACTTATTAAGTGAAGAACAAAAATCTTTGGTACATCCCCATGTCTGATGTGATAGCTGAGCTTCACTGTACCCTTCTGTGTCACTGGTATTTTACTGTGTAACCGCCACGCCCATTAAAGAAACTGAAACTGCTATCTCAGTATGTCAGACTGAAAAGAGTAAACTAGGTCAATTAAAATATTTCTTCATATAGTAACTATGAGAATGCACCCTAGAGTCACCCTAGGTCACCCTAGACTCAAAGTAATTTTGTATTCAGGCAAATGTGATAACAGGAAAAATTAGGAAATATAAAAGAAATGAAAAGAAAAAATAATGGAAAATAACAAAAAAATGGAAAGAAAGCAAAAAAAGTTATTTTTATTAGTAGTACAAAAAGCAGTAAGAAATAAAAAATTTCTGAAAAAAAGAAATACAAGCTGAAGGCAACTTTGAATCCAGTTACTGTTAAATATGTCAGTGGTGGGTAGACATTTATTTATTCTGTCAAAGAGACTGGCAAAACTACCACCAAAGGTAGGGCTTTTTTCCAGACTGTTCAGATTTTTCAATCAAAATCTCATTTTGACCTGTTCCACCCTGAACTTCCTTATTACATTAAAAGTCAAGAATTGTTAAGAGTGTTCTGCACTAAAGAGGGGTAATTTTTTTGTCACTTCATGAATAAACAGGGAGAACTCATTCAGAAAGATCCCAAGATCAATTTAAAACTGTTATGAGTTAATTCACAAAAAAAGAGCAGCTACTTCTACTCCCCTGCCCTCCACTTATGTATAAATATTTTCTTGAGAGGTGAGATACTCTTATTAAGAATCAAGCTCTGAAGATAGAGGTCTACTCAAATATAATAAAGATTTTAATATCTGCTTTATAGCGTTATGTATTGTTTTCCCCATATCTCTTTCCACTGAAACAATCGAAGTTACTTTTACTTTCATTATCTTATAATTTTGAAAGTTCAAAGTAATAAATGCATAATTAATCTTAGCATAATGTTCTTCCCTCTTTTAGGCAATAGAAGCTGAAGTTCCATCATCAGAAAAAGATGCACTTAGTGTCAAAAAAAGTGAATCTGATCCAGAATTTGAAGAATCCTTAACAAAAGGATTGAGAAGACGATCAAGTCAGAGAAGCATGGAAAATCCAGGAGCACGAAGTGGTGATTCTGATGAGAAAAGTAGTTCACCTGTAAGTATCTTTGCAGAGCTGTTAGTAAACTTTGATTTCTTTCAACAAAGTACATTAAAATTAAATTCATTCTCCTGCTTTAGAAAGGTACAGAAAGAAGGAGGCATTTGATAGGAGTGAAAAAACATGAGAATTTTCTAATTCTAAATAACCTTTGACTGATAATATTCATAACTTGTTTTGTTATTCTCACCATGAATTATTATTATTATTATTATTATTATTATTATTATTATTATTATTATTATTATTATTATTATTATTATTATTATTATTATTATTATTATGGGACCTTAGAAATCTGTAACAAGGATGAGTTTATTCTTGAAAATCAATTTGCTATAGAAGAAATATACTTGCATATATTTGCATACCATACCACATAGTCTATACAGGTTAAACATTCATTTTTGGATCAGAAACAGAACATTTGACCCAACATACAACTATTAAAACAAACCTTACAAAACCACCATACAGCAAATATGATTGCATTCATATTTGCAGCAAATACTTTGCCATTATAAATTGCTTAATGAACAATTACTTGAATTAATCTAGTTATGGATTACACATAACAACATGCCCAGAATGAATAGTTCAGTCACCATTGACCAATACCAAGAGTATTGATCAATGAAAATGATATAGATAAACTAAAATAAAATTACAAAAGCTGTAGTTATATTCTAACAGCTCTTTCTTCCTTGTATTAAAATAATAAAAATAAATGTACAAACAGTTAATTATTCATGTTATTAAAAAGTATACAGTTTTACTTCCCCTGAGTAGATGCTGGGAGTAGGAAATTGACGGAAATTGACTATTAATCTCTCTTTTACTCCATATTTCTCCAAATACATATATGTTTCTCCTAACAGAATTCCCATTTTTTAGGATGAAGAATTACCTCCAGCTCCATTTCTGAAAATTATGAAGTTGAACAAAACTGAGTGGCCATACTTTGTAGCTGGAACTTTATGTGCAATTATCAATGGAGGTTTACAACCTGCATTTGCAATCATATTTTCAGAAATTATAGGGGTAAGTTTAAATAAAATATGCAAAAAACTATAAAGCCCACAAAATCTATTTGTTATAAAACCAGGACTTAAACAATCACTGCATAATGAAGCTGAGGAGTGGATGAAGCACTATTACAAAAATCTGAAGAATTATATGACATTTACAAAATCCTAAAAATCTTGCTACAACCTGAAATTTGCTTGTTATACCTATAATCATATGTAACACATGCTCAAATTTGATATGAATACAAATGACTACCAAACATAGTATGGGAGTATTTTAGATTACTAGTTGATTTTTAAAAAATGTTGTTTTGAATATCGCTTTATAGGTTTTTTCAGAAAATGACAAGACCATTTTAAGAGAAAAGAGCAACTTATATTCAGTGCTGTTTTTAGTACTTGGGATCATTTCCTTTTTTACTTTCTTTTTTCAGGTATGTTTTATTATTTTAGTTTTTTTATAATTGTTCATCATATTTTAGAAACCAGACCTGAAATATACTAAAAATTTGTGTCTTCTTAATACATGTCTCCAACTCAAGCCAGAATCTGCATTTATGGTTCTAGATGTGCCTTGTGCTGTACCAAATCTTTTTTGATCTAGAGCACCTCGTGTGTTAGAGAGCTTCCAACCTCTTCTGACCTCTTAACTTCAGAACTTCCCCTCTTCTTCAGCAAACACATCTCAGCATGAAACTCTGGATTCTCTCACTCTTTTTTCCATTGCTACCTAACAGCCAATCCCTCCAGCCTTTACACTACACCACTCCCTTCTCACCCTTAAGCCCTCCTACTTGAATCTGCTAGTAACTGCAAATCTACCAATCTCCTGCCTTAGCTCTCCAATTTTTCACTCCCCTAACCCCTTCCCCATTCAAGTCTTATCTGAGTCCCCCCAAAGATTCCCAGGCCTAGTTCCTCAAGTAACACCTGTCATGCTGATATTCAGCTCCTCCTGCTTAAATACTAACGGTGGAACAGTAATACCCCATCTCCTACTCTCTACAACTGCTACAACTGTGCCACAGTGAAAAAAAAATAATGTAGTAATCATACATTTGATGTATGTCATGCAGGTGATGTATGTATTTTCATATATACACAGTGAAATAATAAAGTGCACTTGCATAAACAGTCTCTTGCAAAAACCTCCTAGTTTATTTATGGAATTGTCTTGTTGCACATGCATGCAAGAAGGCCTTGAGTATAGAAGACTGAGTTGTAGATGGCTATGACAGGTTTGCTCAATTTATAAATGTTCAGATAATGTTTTAAATATGAGTGGGAAGAGTTCATTGAGATGTAACACACCCAAATTAGTGAGAATGAAAAAAATTTAAAATATTCTTATAATCTCTTTGTATAGTGCCCATTCTCTGATGTTCTTCTGTGATTTTTTCTAAGTCACATACTTGTGCAAATTTACTGACAGTATAGGAGCACAGCAAAGATAAAGATCAAAGTTAACTGAGAAATATTTGCTGATTGGAATATGCAGTAACAATTTTTATTAGTACCACATAGTGCAGTTGCATCTGTCATTTATATTTTAAGAGTATTCAATTTCACAAATGTAGATTCCAAAAAATTAATATTTCTAATCACATAAAGATGGTAGTGAGCTAAACAAAGCTAATTATAAACACTGATGTTACACTAAAATGTAGGAAGAGTGTATCTTCCCAAAATCTGAACCAGCATATTCCTTTTTGTGTCTTGTTAAATTGATTCAATATATCAGGCTAAAAATATGTTCAATTCTTTATAAAACATCACTTACGTATTACTGCTGATAGCTATGTCAATTTGTGTTAGGATCCCAGGGAAGAAATCTTAATTCCATTGGAGTCAATGGGAAATTTGCGTTTGACTTCAGTGAACACAGATTGCCTTATGAGGTCTTTAACCTAAAACAAGTGGCCTAAAAGCCACTTGTTTAAATCTGACTTAGGTCAACTCAGATAAAAATGAAGTCAAAAGGCTGATTAGTGATCTTTTCCTTGAAGCATGCTGGTGAAGCAGTGCTGGGAAATATTGCTATGCTCTATGTATTTTTTTGAGAAATAATATTTGAATGTCTGTACTGTGAACCTACTAGAATTTATGAATATTAAATGTGTTTTTACATTAACTTTATGCAATCAGGACTGGAATATTTTGTACTTTGACATTGTAGAGACAATGTATCTAAAATATTTATTGAATAAACACAAAAAATGTAATAGTATGCTAAGCATTGTACCTTTCTCAAATAGGGTTTCACATTTGGCAAAGCTGGAGAAATTCTTACAATGAGACTTCGATTCATGGCATTTAAAGCAATGCTTAGACAGGTAAAGATAATAAATATTTTGATTCCCAGGGTTTTGAAAATCATTAATTGTATATATATATCATAAAATAACTGTATTCTACGTTATTCTAACATATTATGACTTGTCTACAGAGAATACTCTTTAACCAATTTGGTTAGTTACATGTGATTAAGCAAAGTATCCTTAGAGGGAGAGTCTTATATCAATACAAGAGCTTTTCATGTACTCCTTGCAAGAACTTAGATTTACAGCCAAATTACTATGGCCTGACAAGTTGATGTGCACCAGCAGTATCCCATTACGTGTGCATTTGACTGCTTTGCTTTCTTGGTGCCCTTTCTCCCCTAAAGAAATGCAATGCAATGCAGCTTACATTGTAACTCTTACTTCAGATGTCTGATTTAAATGGTAATATGTACAGATATGTTTTTGTTTATTTATTAAAGGTCTCTTTCAAAGAGTTCCTAAATCTATAATTGTTGTTCCTTAATACAGTAGTGAGATTGTATACTTAAATCTAAAGCCACTTTCAGAGAATTAAAATATAAATATTTTATAGTGTTTTTAAGTAATTCATGTAGTTATCTAAATTGGCCTTAATCTTGCATGATCAGTATTTCAGATTTTCAAATATACAGTGTAATACTTCTGGGGTTTTATGTCTTGCACATAAAGCTACATGTAGACACAGAATTTCATTCATGTGAACATGACTATTTGCAATGCGGATAGAAAGCTGTTGTAGTCTGAAAAACTATGATTTATAGATCAGCCTCACTGAAAACCTAATGAAAGAGCAATCTTACAGCTGAGTCTTGAGGTCAGAAATGCCTGTACTGCATCACTAGGTCTTCATTCAGTGCATATTACACATGAAAATTTAAATCATATATTTGGTCACATGGTGAATAAATTATAAGCTGTGTACCTGATTCCAACAATTGACTTTCATCAGATAGACCAGTCTGTTTTGGTTTTTTTTTTTTTTTTTTTGTCTCATAGCTTCCAAAAAAGCCTCTTCAATCTGGAGAGAAACAAAGCAATGAATTGGGAGCTTTTACCTTGAAAATGATTTACACTTCATTCATCCCCAAACAGCTTTGAAACTGTGAATCTCCAAGGAGATGCAGATTCAGCAGCGGTGGGGGAGAGTACATTTTGGTTTTGGGAATCCCCCAGCCTTTTCTCCTTCCTTCTCAGCAGTGACAGTGTGTACATCAGATCATCCACGAGTATATACTATTTTCTAAAAATATTCATTGTGTAATGAAGGAATTAGACTTAATTAAATATGCAGAACTGATGCACTGCCACATACACAGTCTTCTGACACTGAACTCAATTATATTAGGTAGACCTCAATTTAACTTTGCAGTTTATGTAAAATGTCCAAAAATTGGTCCTAAGAAAAGTGTTTCTTATTGTAGGACATGAGCTGGTTTGATAATTCTAAAAATAGCACTGGAGCATTAACTACAAGACTTGCTAATGATGCCTCACAAGTGAAAGGAGTAAGTAAAATTTTGTTTTGGAATTTTCGTATTTGATTTAGTGTGTAGTAAAGTTGCAGCTTGGATTTGACTAGCTGGATAACAGTCTTGACTTTGACAACTAAAATTTACTATAAAACGATAGCTGGTACAGAATGCACTGATGTATTTTATAACAATGGTGGTAATATATGTTTACAAAATAATTTCCAAGTAAAGCTTTTTTGAGTTTACTACTGTGCTGTATTCTGATCTTCATTATTAAACAAATTAATTGGGAATCTCTTTATCTAAGAAGTCTGTTTAGAGATATCTTATTTACCTGAAGATACGCATTTAAATTTGTTCGGCTTATAACCTCCTACTATTTTTTTGATCATACAGATTCCTTATATGAAAAAAATTAGACATAGTAGCAACAGACTTCCTTTTCCTTGTTACCTTTTGGAGATTCTTTAGAAGTAATTTGTGGTATTTTAGGGGTCTCTAATATTAGGCTAAAGAGCACTGAATGTAATTATTCATGTCTGCTTCAGTAAATTTTTAGTGCTACATGAAATTATGTGGGTTTTTTCTGAACTGAGGAATCCTGTAGTATCTTTGGCTTTATAAGTTAAACATTTAATTTTCTTCTTCATTTGGCTCCGTCTGATGACTTAAAGCTAGCTGCATCCTCTACAAAATGTGACAGATTTTAATGTTTAGCTGTAAATGTAAATATGTGGTATGCTTAAAGTCTATTCAGCTTCAAGAGCAGAATTTAGAAATTACAGTGCAAATTTAAGTAATCAGAATATGGGGAGAAAAGAATTAAATGTGATCAAGATAATTTTTTACAAAAACATTTAAGAAACCCCCGCTTTGAAAAATAGCAAAACTGAGTTAAGACTTCCTGAATAGTGTTTTGAGAATCAGGAACATCATAGGTGAAAATGCTTTCCTTATTTAAGATGCAGTTACTTTAGCAAGAAACGTTTTTTTTCTTCCTCCAGGCAACTGGTGTCAGACTGGCATTAATTGCCCAAAACATAGCTAACCTGGGGACTGGAATTATTATATCATTGGTTTATGGCTGGCAGCTGACCCTGCTACTTTTAGCTGTTGTGCCAATCATTGCAGTGGCAGGAATGATTGAAATGAAGATGTTGGCTGGGCATGCTAAAAAAGATAAAGAAGAGCTGGAAGCTGCAGGAAAGGTGGGTCTAGAGATGTTTATCTATTTCTGGGTAATGTATAAAGTCATGTTTACCAAAGCATTGTTGATGGATGTATTACTTCCAAATACAGAACATCACAATATTTAACTTCCAGAGACTGTCAGATTCTATGCAGTTACACTAGTAGACCTACAGAGCATAACACCTCTTCAATAATAATTGAAGACTTATGTTATTAACTGATATTTATTTTTTTAATTGATTAACCCCAGAATGTGCTAAGCACTATTCAGGCACATTCTTTTCTCCTTCCTGTTCTGATCATTTCTATTTTCCATATTTTGCAACCATCTTCATTTTGACATTCTCTTTTTTCTTTTCTGTCATCCCTTTTTGGCATGTCATCTGTCTTACATATATTACACTGCTCTTTTTTTTTCTCTTTCATCTTATTAATGTTTGCAGGGACAATATGTATATATCCACTGGCTCCTGAGTCTGTTTGCCATTGCTTTATTTCTTGAATGGAAGTGAAAGATGAGAACTGAAAAGTGAGGAGGCTAGACTCTTGTTTAAGAAATTAGATGAAGGCATTTAATGTCACTTCATTCCAAAAATCCTTATGGGACAGAACAACTATTTAATCACTTCCCAGATATTGCTTTCTTCAAGGTAAAACTTTTCTAAAATCCCTTCCTATGTCCTGTTTTTAAAAGTTGTTGAGAAGAAAATAATTTCTCTAAGGCCATGCACTTAAGGAATGGTATTAATCTTCAGATTTGGTGTTTAAATATATGTGTCTGCATATGTGTTAGCAGTCTAATGTCCCCTTATAGTTATTGGAGATGCCATAGTGTCTGGGTGGCCTCCAGCTGCCATTTCAGAAGGGTATTGGTCTACTCTGTGTTCTATGTCATATCTGCTGTGCCTTACCCAAACCTTTTGAGTATCCTAGAGCATCTCCAGTGTCACAAGCCACCTGCATGTGGGCAACTGAATTAGAGTCCTTCCCATTTCAGTCAATGGTCCTGGAGAAAGAGACTATAGAATCATAGCATCATTAAGGTTGGAAAGACCTCTAAGATCATCAAGTCCAACTGTCAGCCCAACACTACCATGCCTCCTAAACCATGCCCTGAAGTGCCACGTCTATAGAATCATAGAATCAAATTAACATAGTGCCTAGGCAGCTAAATTGCTTTCTAGCTCTGTTGAATAGTCATCCATTGACTACACTGGTAGCTTAGACACCTAAATTCAGGTGTCTTAATCTGGATCTGAACTCCTCCCCAGTAACTCCTATGTACTAAATGGGTTTTATTTCCTTCCATCACGTCTGTAGATAAAGTTGCTGAAAAACATTTTTGTCCCTCTTAAGTCCAAAGGAAATTCTGTGTAATGATCTTTCCATGGGCTTTTTCATACAAGCCAAAGGATGCATTTCCTTTCCTTTCAACTGACTACATTTCCTCTGCTTCTTCTTTCTAATGGCTGAACATTTATTTCATATTGTTTTGTTGTAAGATACAACAGAAAAGAGTTTACAATTCTTGGAATAGGCGCTAGAGATTTTCTTAATGCAGCAGATTGTGAAGAATTAGCACAGGTGTTACGAACATTTATTATTTTTTTTCAAACCTTGAGAAAATACTTTATTTTCTTAGCGATGTATGAGTTTCCCCTCTCAAGGCCACCTAAGCAAGCACTAGACTACAAGCATTTTATTCAATTACAATTTTTTCAAAAATCAGGCTTCTTTAGTAAGTATGGGTTTCTACCTGGAAAATATGGTTTCTGCAAGGGATTGATGAACTTACATTACTAGCAAAAAAAAAAGACTGTCCTTTGAGTATTGGTGAGACAATATAATTAAGAAGAATAAAATCTATTTAATTTCTTTGTTATAATGAACATTGTGTATTACATTCAAATCAATAAGTTAGTCAATTACATGCAAATATTCTAACAGCAGCACAAGCATTACTGAGGCTATAAGATAATTATACCCCTATATTTTAGAACAAAGATAACAGTACCACAGTTTAAAAATCTTTGGTAACAGTTCATGAAGATAAATGCTTTCAGGTCTGTGGTTTTACTTAGATAAAATTAGTGGGTTATGGAGGTTATTTGTTTTTCTGTTTTAAACTCTAGGCACTTGAATTGCCATAACTCCAGTGTCCTATAAGATAAAACATACAGGATCAATTTTCAGAATAGAATTTCATTCTGTTCATAGAATCAGAATCATAGAATACCTTGTGTTGGAAGGTACCCATAAGAATCATCTAGTCCAACTCCCTGCTCCTCGCAGGACAGCCTAAAACTAAACCATATAACTAAGAACATTGTCCAGATGCTCCTTGAACTCTGACAGGCTTGGTGCCATGACCATTTCCCTGGGGAACCTGTTCCAGTGACCGACCAGCCTCTCAGTGAAGAGCCTTTTCCTAATGTCCAGTCTGAACATCCCCTGACGCAGCTTCATACCATTTCCTCATGTCCTATTGCTGGTCACCAGAGAGGGGAGATCAGCAGCTCCCCCTCCGCTGCCCCCATTGAGGAAGGTATAGACTGTGATAAGGTGACCCCTCAGTCTTCTCTTCTCTAAGCTGAACAAACCAAGTGGCCTCAGCTGGTCCTTGTGAGTGCTGCCCTTGAGACCTTTCACCATCTTAGTCGCCCTCCTCTGGACACACTCTAATAGTTTGATGATGTTCTTATATTGAGGCGCCCAAAACTGCACTCAGTACTCAAGGTGGGGCCACTGCAGTGTAGAGTGGGGCAATTACCTCCCTTGACGGCCTAGGTATGCTGTGCTTGATGCACCCCAGGACACGATTGGCCCTTTTGGCTGCCAGGGCACACTGTTGGCTCATATTCAACTTGCCATCAACCCAAACCTCCAGATCTCTTTCTGTGGGGCTGTCCTCCAGTCTCTCATCTCCCAATTTGTGTGTATAACCAAGATTACCCCGTCACAGGTGCAGAATCTGGCACTTGCTCCTGTTAAATTTCACATGGTTGGTAATTGCCCAGCTGTCTAGTCTATCCAGATCTCTTTGTAAGGCCTCTCTACCCTCGAGGGAGTCCACAGCTCCTCTTAATTTAGTATGTGTCATGGTTTAACCCCAGCCGCAGCTAAGCAGAACACAGCCACTTGCTCATTCTCCCCCGGTGGGATGGGGGACAGGATCAGAAGAGTAAAAGTGAGAAAACTCATGGGTTTAGATAAAGACTGTTTAATAGGTAAAGCAAAAGCTGTGTACGCAAGCAAAGCAAAAGAAGGAATTCATTCACTACATCCCATTGGCAGGCAGGTGTTCAGCCTTCTCCAGGAAAGCAGGTCTCCCTCACACGTAGTGGTTACTTGGGAAGACAAAACACCATAACTCCAAACATCCCCCTTTCCTTCTTCTTCCCCCAGCTTTATATGCTGAGCACGATGCCATATGTTGTGGGATATCCCTTTCGTGAGTTGGGGTCAGCTGTCCCAGCAGTGTCCCCTCCCAACTTCTTGTGCACCCACAGCCTACTCGCTGGTGGGATGGTGTGAGAAAAGACCTTGACTCTGTGTAAGCACTGCTCAGCAATAATGAAAACATCTCTGTATAATCAACATTGTTTTCAGCACGAGTACAAAACATAGCACTATACTAGCTACCATGAAGAAAACTAACTCTGTCCCAGCCAAAACCAGCACAGTATCATTGCCAAACCTACTTAGTGTACATTCAACTCCTGCATGTAGATCATTTATAACAACACTGAAGAGTACTAGCCCTAAAATTGAGCCCTGCAGAACCCCACTAGTGACTGGCCACCAGCCTGATGTAACCCCATTTGCTATAACTCTTTGAGCCTGATCCATCAGCCAATTGTTCACCAATGTATTATGTCCAGCTGTAGGCTGGACATTTTGTCCAGAAGGATAGCGTGAGAGACAGTATCAAAAGCTTTGCTAAAATTAAAAACCCCCACATCTACTGGCTTCCCTTGGTCAACTAGATGGGTGACCTTGTCATAAAAAGAAATTAAGTCAGTTAAACAGGACTTTCCCCTTGTGAACCTGTGCTGGCTATGACCAATGTCTGCATTGTCTCTCAAGTGTTTTTCAATAACTCCCAGAATAAGCTTCTCCATAATTTTACCAGGCACTGAAGTGAGACTGACAGGCCTATTGTAGTACAATAATTTATTAAAAGTGCTCATGCTTCTCCCTGAAGCTTACTTTTGATATCAAAGGTCCATTATTTTAATAACAGTTATAAAAAATATAAAATTATATTCCAGTAGACTCTTTACTGGTTTAGAATAAGGAACTGCAACATAATCTTAATTTTTGATTAAAACATTTGTGTTTCTATTGCAGATTGCCACAGAAGCCATAGAAAATATTAGAACTGTTGTTAGTTTGACCCGAGAAAAAAAATTTGAGTTGATGTATGGAGAACATTTGCACGTACCATACAGGTATAATAAAAATAACTAAGCTAAAATAAAACTGTATTCAAATTATTGAATAAATTACAAACATTTACTTGGACTAACATTAATTTTTTTTTGTGTTAATGTGTATGATTTAATGTATAATTTAATTACCTCATAATTATTGTAAATATTTTGTGTATTTTTTATTAACAAAGAACATTTTTGTCCTTTGATTTAATTAATTTTCTGTGTTTATATTGGTATCTCCGATTGCAATGTCACTTGGCTTGGAAAAATTTTAGTTTTAAGTGAGCTTTGGAAGTCATCTAAACTAACCTCCCATTTGAAGTGTTTCAGATATTTAATGAAAAACTTTTTAATGTAAATTGAATATTGCATTAAGCCATTTTTGAAAGTATCACTAGGATTGAAAACATTTGAATAATTACTTATTGGTTTGTGACTGAAAAAAAAAAGGAATATAAATCTGCCTGGACTGAATAAAAATTAAGAAGTCTTAAAGTAAAAAACTAAAAAGATACTGTCAATTAAAGTTTTATTTGTTCTAGAATGAAATATTTCATTTTCAGACATCCATGAGAAAAGTAAAGGAAATGACAGCATATGTACACAGATATGATGGGAGACAAGTAGGGGTGCTGCTAATACATCCACCATAATGATTGAGTGGTTAGAGCACAGCGCAGGATGTAGAAGATATTACTTTGGCTTTTTTCTCAGGCTGCTAGGTTTTGAGTCGATATCTCACAACTTGCAGGACAGTGCCTAACCATTCTCAGGGTTGACATTGATGGGATTGCTCTAAGACTTTCATCTTAATGTTGTTGTAGTATAAATAAGAATTTATTGCCCTATGGCAATAATTAATTTGTCTGGAAGAGATAGGACATATTTTTCAGTTAATGTTTTCACAGTGCATGTTAAACCACTGATTAGGCAAAAAGTTTCTATTTTATAAAAATTGAGCTTAGGCCTTCTGTTATACTGGATTAATGCACAAATCAGCTATGTAAAAGAGAAGTCACAACAGCCTCTTAATCAAAAAAAAAGCACACTTGTGAATCTGGCTCCTGTTTGGTTTGGTTTGGGTGTTTTCCAGAAGGAATCATACAGTTGTGACTTAGTAATAGTATCAATAAAATTAAAATATTTTATTTCTTTTTTCTGGTATCATTCACAGTTACAGAAAATTTTCTCTCTGCCTTGCTTTTAGTTATAGGCATAGTTTTATCATCCCAAATCTAATTTCTGCGTCATATATGCAGGCTTAATCTTATTTGAGAGAGGAATTTCGACTGATTTAATTGAAAATAAACAGATTCTTGCGTGTATTATAATGAACTGTTTAATATATTTGTTATTTGGTTAACATAAAATTGCAAGTAAAGAAAAAATGACAGAAAAATTTGGCTTTGGCTGAAGGTGAGCTAACAGTTCTGCTCTTTTTTTTCCTTATGTGATGCAGTAGTACAATTTCAAACATGTTATTTGCATCTTCAAAGTGGTAATTATGGACTGAACTGTGAAGTGTTTTAACACTCAAACTATGAGATGGTACGACAATAATTATACATAGCAGCTAAGGTGTCACCTTTTTCTGCACCCATATTCCAAGCTGTTCTTGGAAGTAAATAAAATTCTGGAAACAAAACTAACTTCCTCTTGGACACGTCTAATAGGAGACACGGGATTGTGTTGTTTAAGCACAAATAACTTCCCATTCATAACAGTATCACCTGAAGTCAATTAATTGTTTTTTGCATACTAGAACTTAAGTATGATTGCACATTTTTATGGAAATATGCATTCTTTCTTACAGAAATTCTGTGAAGAAGGCACATATATTTGGATTTTGTTTTGCCCTTTCACAAGCAATGATGTTCTTTACCTATGCTGGCTGTTTCCGGTTTGGAGCCTATCTAGTGGTAAATGAACACATGGAGTATAAAAATGTGTTTTTGTAAGTATCTCTTTTGCAATCTTTTTTCTGTCAGTCCAGACAAAGGTCTTTGTTTACTGCTAGAGATATCATGAATCCATTGGGTAAGCTGTGAGAAAACAGGCAAATTCTTCTTCTGTACTTAAATATTATGAAAGCATACTACAAAGTGGATACTATAGGTGACTACAGAGTCTGATCTGTTCAGATAGGCCTGATTTTGGATTTCCTTTTCTGTATTTATCAGGGACTATTATGTTTTCCAGAGGTTGAAACAGTATCCTACTTACATCACCTTGTTTATTCTCACCAATCTTATTGTTCACGTAGCTATGAGGTCCTCTGTATATTCTACAAAAAACATAGTTGTACCCATTTACTGAGGCATAATAATATTGCAAAAATCTTTTTAAGAATAGGTCATAAGCATCTGTGTTATTTCTATGTCAGTTTTATTCATTGAAATTTGAAATCTTCTCTAAAATATATGTTAAATAATTGGAGAACAGGATTCCATAAGGTATATGCTGTTCACTATAAGGGAAGAATAACTAAATTATTTTAGATGACATTCTCATAAGAAGCTTGTTCACTTAAATTAACCAATTTTGTGTGGGAAATGAAAGTATGAACCATGAATGTAAGAACAGTATGTAGAGTACTGTACATACCCATAGTTAGGTGGAACATTTTGTTTTTAATTTAGACAGGTACTGCAAATAAAATATGATTCTAACTTGCAGTATTCTTAGAAGGTGTATCCATTGCAATCTGAAATTATACAAGGAATGGTACAATTATTTGTCTGTAATGGTACTTTATAGACTTTTAAGGGCAGAAACTGTACAAAAATTAAAGGCATTATTTTGAAATTATAAATTATCCGTAGCTTCTTACTTTTATATTTTGAGTTTATAATCACTGTTTATCCAATCATTTGCCATAATATCTAAGAGCCCCTATAATAACTGAAGTCCCATTCTTCTAGGTCATATATAAACTCAAAAGAAATACAATTTATAATTTAAGAGGTAATAGCTCAATATAGGCATATGGAAACAAGTATGAGAAGAATGAGATTCTACCAGTATGGATATCAGTGACCTCAATTCCTAAGAAAGGCCAAACATACCAATTTTTTGTTGGCAACCTGGTTAAAGATAGTTAACGCAGCTTATTTTGACTGGAAGATGTTGGAAAGTGTCTCCATCCCATCTGCTAGCTAAATGTCTCTAGCCAGCTGAGGGAGTCAACTTCCAGTGGCTCAGTTAGATTTGGAGTGAATTGTCTGACCTGAAACTGTGTGAGCCCTTCTAGGCTGTTCAAATGCAGAATAAAACAGATTCATTTATATAGCTCTGAAGATAAAAGGTAAAAATTAATGAATTTATTTTACTTTGCCTTAAAACAGGCTAAGAGGTCTCATATGTTGATTACCATTTCTTGATGAGTAATCCTATGCTGTGTGACAGTAATTAATAGCTGAGGACAGCAAGTTCTTAAATGATCCTAACGTAGCCTGTAAAGATACATCTACATTCACCATAAAACAACAGTAGCATAGTCTTCAAGCTTTTTTGGTGTTGTGAACCCTTCAAATTTTTTCCAGCAGAGCTGTGAGAGCAAATTAAATCTTTATTGCCACCTTGTTACAGGCTTGGTTTCTTATTTTCATTGATGCCTTAAAAATGAATCACTAACTCCCAGAGGTCATTGAACCATAGAGAGGAAACCACAGCAACACTAGAACAGGATTAGAGTAACGATTTTACCATCCATTGACCACTTTCCTCCTAGCCCCAGTTGAGACTCAATGTAGTTAACCAGTACTAATAATTAAAGACATTAGTACTAATAAATAATGAAAGCATTGAATTTGGAATGGAGGCTTGTTTATCTCACTTCATTAAAAGAAGATAAAAAATATTTCTGGAGCTGAATGAGTAATTAAAGAAATAATAGTTGGTCACTACTTTAGTCCCCTTTTTTGCTGAGTAAAAGAAAAAGTTGACTGCAGCCCCATTACCATTGTCCTTTTTTTCATTGTCTATTTATTGATTTTTTTTCTGATTTCTTTTATAGAGTGTTTTCAGCTGTTGTATTTGGTGCAATGGCATTAGGACAAAGCAGCTCTTTTGCTCCAGACTATACCAAAGCCAAGATATCAGCAGCCCACTTGTTTCTGCTGTTTGAAAGAGTACCCTCCATAGATAGTTACAGCAAGGAAGGAGAGAAGCCTGTAAGTAAACCATGTGTAATGGGCGTTATTATTTATTGATAATATGGACAGTACTCATCTCACTTCCTTCAAACTGATTTTTCCTCTCCTTCTGATTACTTTCTTATCTCAGTCCTCAACACTTTACCCAAACACAACATGGACCAAGTTCTCTATTGTGAGTCCAGCTTTTGCTCACACTAAGTTATTTGTTTTGAAAATCTGGTTAAGGTACAGCTTGTGTGGAATTCAACCAGCAGAATTATGAGCATTTTCAAAATACTTCAGTGCTGTACTTTGATTTTATAACTTCACAAAGATTCAGACCACAGAGTTAAAGTCAGTGTTCCAGCAAATGCAAAACACTATTGATTTCAGTGGGGAAAAAAAACCAACCTTCTGCAATTCTATTTGAATCATCTATCATATTGTCTTAAAGATGTGACAGTGATACTATTTCAATTACAGAAAACATTTGGGGGAAGCATAACGATCAAAGATGTGGCATTTAACTACCCAAACCGACCAGAGGTCAAAATCCTTCAAGGTTTGAATCTAAAAGTAGAAAAGGGACAAACTCTGGCTCTTGTTGGTAGCAGTGGCTGTGGAAAGAGCACTGTTGTTCAGCTGCTTGAGAGATTTTATGATCCACTTGATGGAGAAATGGTAAGTATTTTTGTAAGAACATGTCAACATATTAAGTGAGGGTGTGCTTATTTGGTTTTATGTGATGTCAGAAAGTATAATAGATATTTCTAGTTTTATTTTTTAAATACTTTTCACAGTAAAGATAAGCAGTGGCTCATCAGGGTTCCTTACTTAAATGCAATGAAAAATATAATGGAAAAGGTCCCAGTTTTCCACATTATAATGAATTAATGGAACAAGGTCTGTGTGGTAAAAATATGCCCGATCCACAACCTAATGATGGCTTTGAATTCAGAGCAAATTTCCTCAGGTTTCTATGTTAAGAACACTTTAAAAGTTATTAAATATACTTATCTACTTCTGTATAATGTAGTAATAGAATTTGACCTCTATGTTCTTTCCTAAAAGAGTGATCATTGACAAAAACAATTTTTATCATAATATTTACTTGTCAGAAATATCTTTCAGGGTATGCCCACTTACCAAACGACAGATTGTAAATACCTTTAGTGATTTTGGTTTAAAATACATCTAGGGTTTCCCACACTACTTATTCAGCAACTTTACATAATTTTTTCACATAATGGCATTGTTTATTGCCATTTTCTCTTTGATGTAAATGTGCTCAGAGATTTTGCTTGAAAAAGAACTCACACATTTTGGGTTGGATGAGGTGAGAATAAGAAGGATTTCAGAACTTGTATCTGCAGAGATACTCACAAAAGATAAAGCAATATTTAAATAAGGCCTAGATGCAGTGGGGAAGACTTTTTGTGGTTGGAAATGCCCATGTGGATCCAGTGTAGCAAACTGATGTGTAGAAAGCAGCAGCATAGATACCCCAAAAGTATGTTTAACCAAGTGCAACTTCATCACCAATGTTTTTGACCTTGTATCCATAAATAACCAACAACAGTTTACTGAAGGGAAAAGCACAGACCTCTGGCATAGAGCCACAAAAGGAGTGAACTAATTCATACACGCAGTTGCGCCATGAACTGAGTGAAGGAAGTGTATCCTTAAAAGCACTAACTGTCAGAAGAGCAGCTGTTCACAACAGTGAGCACTATGCTAGTCTGGTAAGGAGAGTAACTGCTTAAATATTGTGCTATTTGGTATAGAGGATCCGAAATGCATAGTAACTGAGTTCTCTAGCTTCATAAGTGATTTTTCAAATCAAATAAGGAACAGGAAGCAGACCTTAGCAGCCTGCAAATCCATTGGAATTCTAAGGAAAAGAGATGGCAAATATATATGTAGTTGAAAGCAATTTCTCCTTTCTAGCTTTTTTTTTTTTTCTCTTTGCATCTGCAGATGTAGAAATGCTGCCACTGATTTCAGTGGACTTTGAATCAGATTAATTATCATGTCTTCCCTTTGAAAAACAATTATAATCACTGCAAATTGGCTGTTCTAGCACAAACTGTGGTATTAGTAGATTAATCATGTCCGGTAGCCATGCTATGAAGGGCACAGTTCTTCAATTACCCTGCTGATAGTATCACTCAACACAGAGTCTGAGCACTGCACTGGGTGATTCTAGTGGAGATGTAACAGCCCTCTTAATGTCCTGGTATATTTCTTTTCAAGTTGATATGACTTGTATGATTATGAAACTGATCTATCCAGAAAAAAATTTTCTGCTGTCATTTATCTAAAAGATAATGATAGCAACTCAGTAGCCAAATTTAGCGGAATGTGACAGAGGTGCCAATAAAGAAAACTGACTGCAAATGATATCTTAAGGAATCGAGAAGTAAATTTGCCCATTATCAGGCATTACATCACAATTAAATTTAAGGTTGGATGCTTGGCTTAGAAGTGTGTGAATGAATGAACCCAACTCTTCCTTTATTTTAATGGAATACTATTGCCAATCTGTTCCTTCAGTGGGAATATATATGCAAAACAGAGGAAAGTTTTCCCACCGAAGAAAGAAATGAAAGAACTTTAGTCAAAGTTCTTTGAAGTTGCCTCAGCATATCCTGTCTTTCACTGTCTTCAAAATCCTGATGAAATCTTGAAACAAAGCAAAGGACTGAGGCAGCAGAAGGGACTATCCTCACTTTTATATAATAGCCCTTAGAAAATTTTGGAACATAGAGGAGAAGGAGGGGAAGGGATTTTGCGAGTTTTCAATATGGTATCTCTCCATAGGAGATTTCTCTATTTCTCCAAGGAAAGAGCTGCAATTGCACAACTTCTGTGTATGAATTTACAGTAAGTCTCAAATACACATATAGCCATGTGACTGAAATTTAAAATGTTTGTTTGGTTTCTCAGCTTTTTGATGGCAAAAATGCAAAGACACTAAATATCCAGTGGCTGAGAGCTCAGATTGGTATCGTCTCACAAGAACCAATGCTGTTTGACTGCACCATTGCTGAAAACATCGCGTATGGAGATAACAGTCGGCAGGTGTCACATGAGGAAATTGTTAATGCAGCAAAAGAAGCCAATATTCATTCCTTCATTGACTCTCTGCCAGATGTGAGTTATTCCTTTTCTCTCTGACTCAGAACTGGAGGTGACCTACTGTGGCAGGGAAACATTGTGTCCATTTATGATGCCCTGGGGTACAATAATTCCCTGAGGTGCAAATAGATCTGAAACTGATTTCTAAACCTTATCTTTCTTAATTATGTATACCATACATATTTTTACTCTGGGAGACTCCATTGTCAGGTGGAGAGCTGAACATTTAAGATATCAGGGAAGAAAATCTGCGATTATAACTAATTGAGAGACGGAAGTGTGGGGTGGGCTTTTTTAAGTGAGATAAACATTTCTTTTTAAGCTCCTATTTCTCTCAAGCATATGTAAAAGACTCTGCTAGACTGACAAGTTTCTTATGCATTTCTTCCCATTATACCTAGTCAGAATTTAAATTTCTAGTATTGCTACAGTTCAAAAATCACTAAGAAAGTTTTTCTTATATATATATCTGACCAACACATAATAATGTAAGAATGAACATCTTGGGTCAGATGAAGGGTATGCTATGCACAGAATATTGTCCCAGGCAGTGACCAGCAAGACATATTTACAAATAAGTATTCAAAAAGGCTAAATATTTAATCACATTTCCCCTGAATTCTCATCTCATTTTCATAATTTGTGACTCAGGAACTTCCTAAGATAGGAATCATGTTTTATTATTTAATAGTTCTGGATGGATTTTTTTCTTCATGGGTTTGACAAATCAATTTCTAACCTATGTCAACTTGTATCCAAAACTTCCTGAAGCAAGGAGGTTGCCAGCTTAGTTGTATGTTGTATATATTCAGCTTAATTTCAGACTGTTAAGCTGCATTTTTGCATTACTTGAAAAAATCCAGAGGCCAAAGCCCATGATTTTTCCAGATCGTGTTTAGTTTCTAATGACTTATCAAGATCTGCTCTTTCCAAAACTCTGTAGAGAAATCTTGTGATATATAATGATGTCTCATAAAACTTTAGTGCTTTTTGCAACCAATTATGTAATACCTCAAAGACTACTGCGACCTACATGTGAGTTTGTCCAGAGACCTGACTTGTCCACCTTAACTGACATAGCTACATTAAAACTGTCCAAAACTGTAGTATAGATATAGATAAAGTGTAAAAATGTCTATGTCTATCTATAGATATAGTATATAATTTGGCCTGAAATTGATACATCTTATACATTGCTATTTTTTTCTTCAGGATGAATAAATGTCGGTAGAATAACTGATTGGTTAGGATGCTAGCTTGAAGTGTTTAAGGTCAGGGTTTGGTCCCCAGTATTGTCATACACTTTCACTGAGCTTTGGTATTCTATCTCCTTATTGACAATAATGTTACCTTCCAACCTTAGAGAGGTTGTTGCTTTGAATTTATGAAATGCTTGATGCTACAAAGAAGTCTCCTAGTGAAAGATCTATAGATCTGTGGCAGATAGCAATTCTGGTCATCTGTTTTCAGAGAGCTATTGGCATGGAATATGCAGTTTATGGATGACTGGTGTCAGGGTCGATATGCTTAAATATACTTCAGAATAGATTTGCATTCATAATCTGAACTTTATTAATATGTTATTTCTAGAAATACAATACCCATGTAGGAGACAAGGGAACTCAGCTTTCTGGTGGTCAGAAACAACGTATTGCTATTGCCCGAGCTCTTGTACGTCAGCCCCAAATTCTGCTACTGGATGAAGCTACATCTGCCTTAGATACAGAAAGTGAAAAGGTAACTTGATTGTGAGCCAGGAGACCAGAATCTAAATTCGTGTTCGTTTGTATTATGATTATTGTTTTCACTCCTACAGATTAAAGCCTAAATCTGGAAATATGGTGTTTTATGCAAATTACATATTTATGCTAATAATAGACAAATATAAAGGTCTTACTCCTCCTTGCCAAAAAACTTTTTTTTTTTGCATCTGTACGGCAATAGGCAGATTGAAGTAGCAATGAAGAAGGCTTTTCTTTGCCTGGAATTCTTCAGGCTTCCACTGGAAAAGTGCTATCAAAATTGAATCAGGAGGCACAAACTTCAGAAACTGAAAATGTTGAGGATGCTGCCAGAGAGCTTTTTTCCTGGGAAATGGCCCAATCTTGCTTTCATAATTTTCCTTGTTCCTCTCATTGCTCACCAGTCCTTGCTATATATTCATGGCTAATATGCAAACTTCCAGTAAAAAGATTGCTAGAGGACTTTTTTTTTAAGCCCAAAGCTGCAAACTTGGTGTAACAGAAGTACAATCATATCTGTAGAAAATCAACACAGATTCTACAAAAGTACTTACTATTAATGGGGTAAATATTCTAAAAAAATATTATAATCTGAAAAGCTCAAACCCTATGGACTAAGTTTTGATCAATTCTAGGCATAAAAACATAAGGTTTGAGGGGAAAATGCCATTAAATAACTCCAGGATTCTTTGTTTTCTTACTTATGTGCCAGTTAGGTACAGAAATTTCATCTCGTATTTTATTCTGCAGTAATAAACATAAGAAATAAAGAAAAGAAAGGAGAAATTCTTATTAGCATTATATATAGCTGCCAGTGCTAGCTTTAAGAAAAACATGATTCATGAGACTCCCTACAAAATCATGAGGACTAGTATGATAGTAGTTGACCCAAGATTACTGACTTAACTCCCATATATAAATAATCAGTCATGGAAGGGACCTCTGGAGGTCTCTAATCGAACCTCCTCTTCAAACAAGGGCCAATACTGAATTCAAACTAGGTTGCTTAGTGCTGTGCCCAGTAGGGTTCTTGAAAATCTCCAAGAAGATTCAACAAGCTCTCTTTTGTCCCTGTTCTAATGCTTAATTATCCTTGCAGTGAATATTTTTCTTACATCCTGTCAGAACCTCCCCTGTTAAAATTTATGACCATTTTCTATTGTTCTCCTACCATGCATCTCAGTAATGAGCCTGGTTCCATCTCATCCTCTTGGCATCATCCGCTATGACAGTTTTGACTCATTGCCAACACAGGCTCATTCTAAAACAGGAAGCTAAAGCCACAGATATTCCCTTTCCCTCACTGTCATATTACAATTTACTTCACAGATGGCAATTGAGGTATATCTCAAGACAACTGCCAGAATAATTCACCTTTTGGTTTGTTCATTGTGCAGATTGTCCAGGAAGCGCTGGATAAAGCCAGAGAAGGTCGCACCTGCATTGTGATAGCTCACCGCCTCTCCACCATCCAAAATGCTGACAAGATTGCTGTGGTCCAGAACGGCAAGGTTGTAGAGCAAGGAACCCATCAGCAGCTCCTGGCGGAAAAAGGCGTCTACTATTCTCTGGTCAATGTTCAAAGTGGGTCATGCAACATGTAAATTAAAGGCAGTACTTATCTCTGAATTGTCACTGTAATGATTTCAATACTGCTCTTTTTGTCACTGTAATTATTTCAATATCAATAGTCAGTCTTGATACTTTTGGTTTTCCTCATTCCTTTCATAAGTCCTCTGAAAACAAGAAGTACTAAGTAAATATGTACCAGTTTCTCAGTACTAGGTTTCATTATTCAAACCGCTCTCCTATGTGGCCAAAGCACAGGCCTATTGCACTCATAAAAGTAGAAGCATGCTAAGACAAATGTAATTAATATTAGCTTGCATTGTACTCTGTCAAAATCACACTAATCAGGCTTGTCTGGTAAACAATCTGTAAACATTTTTCGTGCTCAGAAAAAACAGTTACCATTGATAGAAACAAACCTTAAGCCTTATTCTCACTGTGCCTGTGTAAGGCACAGTCAGTCCTGGCCTATTAGGCTTGTTATCAACTTGTTATGAGAATTTGCAGGCCAGCTGGAGCTTGATGCCAGATGTCTCTTGTTATGATGTGGAATTTTAGCCTGGGATGACAGCAGAGGTCTTGAAAATATGGGTACAGACTGAAAACAAAAGTTCCAGAACTGTAAGTACCTCACTGATGGTCAGTTACTGATCATTGAAGAGGTGCAACCTTAAGAGCTGGGAAAAGACTGCTTTAAATATAACACAGAAAAGAAGCAGCAGATAAGAAAAAACCCATAGCTGGTAGGCAAGGCAAGGCATCTGCTGCAACATGGGAAAGTAGTATCTGCAAGTCTCCCAAAGTCCTGGTGATCAGAGGTCAAGAGCTAAGAACTCTCTAAAGACTGCAGTATTTTATCAAAAGGTGCTAATCTTGAATTTGGGCTTGGAGGAGGGGGAAGCAAGGACACCCTTTTCAGTATCTTGAACTCTTCTTGAGCTCTTGAACACCCTGATGACTAAGACTCTCAAGGACTGTAACCGTAAGTGCTAATTACATGGCATCAGCTCTGTGGTATTGTGTATTAGTTGCTAATTTGACTGTTAAGGACTAACTGCTTTAAATACGTAGTAATAATGATTAATAATTATTAAGAACTAACCATTAGCAATGTGTATTTTTAATGAATATCTATGCAGTAAAATTTTGTTTTTAAATTTAAAACTGGCCTGATTAATCAGTCTTCCACACTTCCATCATAGCAATTTCTGATTCCCTGTGATTTATACATGTGATCTGTCTTATCTACATGTAGATATTTGTACATACACAGCCTAACTGATAGGCAGTCAGGCTCATCAATGTACTAATAACATTCTCCAGAATGTTCATTGATGCAGTCTTATTGTATTTCTCTTGAATCACTTACCTGTTTTCTTCTGTTCCTGTCTTAGATGGAAAACCAGTTTGACTAGCAAATGTCTTTGTTTCCTATTTATGTATTACTTGATGCAATAAGGTTCTTGTACATAAGTAAGGCTATTAGTCTGCACCATAGTATAAATAAGTTATACTTGCAGTTTCAAGAATGGAATAGATATTCTTTAACATTATAGTATGAAAATTCAAGTAAGAACATATTTAGGTTGATTTTTTTCATAAATTCTGGATTTTAGTGTTTTATTTTTAAAACTAGGCTTTTTAATTTTTGACAATACAATTTCTGATGATTGGATTAGTAATGATTGGTTTGTTTCCCCAACTTGCATGATTTCAAAGATGCTTGATTTAGCAGACAAATTTAGCTCTTCCTGAAAATCAGGCAAGCACTGTAAATGCTTGCCACAGACATATGAAAATCAGTTTTGAAAATTTTGGCCATATAGTTTAAAATCTGTTTCAGAAATTCATGTCAAATGTAGAAACTTTCCAAAACAATCTATTTTTCTCTATCCTTTTCGTCCACATTTCTAAAGAAGTATTTCCCCTTTGTTGAGATTTATGCAAAAGTTTGCATAATAATTGCTAAACACCTCACTTTTGGTTGAAAGGGGCTGTAAAGGAAGTAAGCACTTTCCTTTAAGGATAATGGATCTTTGTTTCCAAATCCACCATAAAAGCTTAAATAACTATGCTGCTGCTCACAGTTTCTTTCCTTTCAGAATTTCCTTTCAGAAAACTACAACAACCATATTACCACTATTGTGCTACCACCAGATGCCGCATCATGTAATTTTTAGTCACAAAGCCAAAGGACAGACAGAGACACCTCCAAAAATGTGTTCTTCACCATATCCTATGCATACACTTTTACATTATAGTGCTTGACCAAAGGAAGGGTTGACTGACCTAGAACAATTCTGCTTTAAGGACCGTTATTCTACCGCGACTTTCTACAGGGCATAAGAGACCTTATTTCCTAGCTCTGCCTTTTCAGTTAGGCTCTGAGACATTTTGGTTCACCTTGATATCATAAGATACATATGTGTTTTTATTCTGAAGTAACAGACCTTTTTTCCTGTCTTATTTTTCTTTTAAAAGCCTGCAGCAGTTTCAAGCAGAACTTACCTTTCTGAAGGAAGGTAATCTAGCAGTGTTTTTACATATTTCTTGTGCTTCTTGCCCCATTACCTTTGGAACAAGGCTTTAGAGACCTCTCAGCATCGATACCACCTTGGCAATCTGAACTGCTTTGCAAGCATATGCCACTGACTGTGGGGAAAAAGGAAATAAGAAGCACTTGAGTTCAACAGTCTGATAGCCCTCCTGCTGAGACAACTAATCAAAAGAGAGGTCTCAGAAGAAAAATGGGGTTTAGGTCTAGAAAGCCTCTCTTACTGCAGATTCTTATTAGGGTATTGAATACTACAGTGTCCTATTGCCCAGCATTCTCCAGCATACTTATGCCTACAAGGGCAATTTGCAGTTCCTTTTGCAACAAATACCTCACTACTAAGTCCTTCTATAATTTCTGACACAGAGTGAGAGCATAAATAAACTCCAGCATTCTCTTGCCCCTTAAAAGATTCTGAAGGATATTTCTCACCAATGCCATAGACCATGTACTATCTCCAAAGGAAGACTGTAAATCAGTTCTGGATCTCCACTAGTGTCTTCTTCAGGCATTCCCTGGAAGTTCTTCCTGAACTATCCCTTATGTCGGGAGATGTTCAACAATCTTCTACCGTGACATTGAGTCCCCATCAAACTAGCTTTAATGGAACCAGTTCTCCTCCCTATGAGTAAATCCCTTGAAACTGTTGTTTCTTTCTTGCTGCTATACTTGTTTATGAAGAAAACCTTCCTCGTAGCATTCATTTCTGCAAGACACTAAAGGTCTCCTTGAAACATTTGTTAATGAGTAATTCCTGTAATCATTCATAGTATGAATAGACATACAGTAAATCTCTTCTTCAAGATGTATTGTCTATTCCTACATTTATAACTCTTCCTCCTATTCCTCTCCCTCAAAAACCAATCTACCTTGTAGACTTAGTCATCAAAAGGGAGGAAGAAGACAGCTTGGAGGAAAGGAGAAACATGGCACACTACCTGTGAATACAGGGTAAAAACACTCAGCTAGCAATTCTTGTGCAGAAAAAGCCACATTGTAAATGTATCTATAGAAAATCTAAATAACTATTATTGTCAAGTACCCAGTCTTTCTTCTAGATAAATTATCTAGAACAGTGTAGTTTAGTCATCCATTTATTCTGTATTTCTAAGACAAGACAGTATTTTTATTCTAGTTATTTTGATGCAGTAAACTGAGAGCAAAGAGTAAGAAACGGGACAGGCAGCCACTTCAAATCCTTTGCTGTGAATTCCACGGACTGTAGAGATATCAAAAGTAGAGAATAGGAAGGAAAAGAGCAGAACGCACAAGGTCAACTATCTTTAGCAATCCCTGATTGAGGGTGAGTACATTTCCTTTTGTCTTTGTATCCTTATTCTTGCTTACATTTCATTCTAGCCATACTCTGTTAACTAAGGAGATCAGTATACTAATGCTGTTGCTGTAGAGGTCTAGGACAGGACTGCATCTAATTGAAAGTGAACATTCATACCTAAGCTCATTTCTCTAAGCAAGCCCATCTTCTGCATGGTTAACAAAGGTCTGGCAATGAAGTCTAGGGCACAGTTCATCCCATTCTAGATTTGCTGTCACTGTCATTGTATCTATTCATAAAAGGATATGAGCATGATTATCATAAATACCTACATTGTCAATGCCTTAGTGTACAGAAAATGAGTCACACCTTGAATAACTGCTGTATTAAAATAAGCATCTTTGATCCCGTACTACATAATGTTTTATAAAAGTAGATCTGTGAACACTAGCTGCAGCTTTGTATTCACCAAGACAGAGACATTTTTTACAGAAATACTAGAAATTGTATGGGCCCAAACATTTAAGGTCATCAATATTTTAGATAAGTTAAAAGTAAAGACTGTGTCTACATATATAATGTGTATATAATCTGCGTCTTAATAGATTCGCTTTAAGCGTCCATGCGTAGAAATGATATAATTCTTTTGCTTAGTAAAGGAGATAAATATGTTAACACAGTTCTTTAATACAGCAAACAATTGTTCTAAGATAAAATAGCATGGTCCTTACATCATCTAACAAACAGGAATAGTTTTATTTCCATGTTATTTCTGATTTGGTTCTCAAATCACTTATGAAAATGGGATGAGTGAATAACTTGATTCGTGTTGAATCTAAGAAAAGTTCAGGATATGTAAGATGTTAAAATGAAGCAAAGTTGAGGGATAAGGAAAGCATAACTATCTGACACAGTAACTCCTAGTTCCCACCTCCTTTTCAAGCATCCTTAATTAGGTCAGCTTTGTTAACAGCAATATATAAAAAGAGTCAGGGCAGAACTTAGAAAGGATTAAGCTACTGTAGATGTAAGGTGACTAGCATTATCTACTCTCTATTTAATGCTGGGGCTCTGACAAGCTGTTTGGTTAACATTGGCTTCACACTTTTTTCTTTCTAGGCACTCTTGGCTTTCCCTACTATTGATTTCTTCTTAACTTCACTTGAACATATATCACATTTCATACAGCTTTTGTTTTGGATTAATCAATGTGCTTGTTTGCTGTACACTTCAGTCATTCCTTGACATGCACATATTTCATAGTGATATAAAACAATACATAATTTCCATTGTTCGAAAAACAAACAAGCATAATTGATGCACACATTCCAAGGGATGGGTAGAAGGCGGCACAGGTTTCTCCATCCACTAAGTGAAAGCAGCATAGAAATTCCTAATTTAAATTAAGTTTTCCCAAGATTTTCTGTTGGGTAGCTCTACAGAAGATTTATCAACATGTACCTGTCTATTCTTCAATGTAAAAGAAGATGAGTAATTAAAGATGAGAGTTATTTACATATCTGCTAAATCAGAAACAGCTCAGACATTACTCTTCATGCATGCTAGAGTTGAGAATTACAGTTCAGGATGCTAATATTTCAAGGTTCAGCTTGTTAACAGTACATTCAATGAAGCATACAACAATCTATTTTTGCAGATGTTTATAATTGCATTTCCTGCAATTTCCTGAGTAGCTCGATAAATCATCAGAAACTTAGTTGCTCACTTGGCTCTCATTTGAAGACATTTGAAAATCTTTCCTTTAAAGACATGGTTATTCCTTCTAACTCTCATTCTTCCATTATTACCTATGAGACTTTAAAGATAGAAAAAAATGCGCTTTCCATATAAGAATCTTTCCTTGATAAAAAATTTCTAAAATATTCTTCAAAATTTGTCTAGAATTCCTCATGCAAAAATGAAAAGCTAGGAGGAACTTCTGTGTCTGAACTTCCACACTGGTTTCCTTCAACATCATGGTGGAAGATGTGTATTTTCTGCATTATCACCAATACTATTAATCAATGATTTTTCTTTCTGTGGCCATGTCTTTAATTTGCCACATGATGGCCTCATTTGTTCAGACAATAGCTAAGTTAAGCTGCATTTTCTGTTAGAGATTTCTTTTTCTTCTTCATGTATATATTGTTCAACTCAATATATACAGTGTTTTGTATATAACAGAACAAAGAGCAATATTCTTAGGAGCTTTTGGTTACTGTCCAGGATCCCCACTCTCTTTTCTGCCCAATAGAGTAGTATCAATTTACAGTCCTGACAGCATTGCTATCATGTCTACTAAAGTCAAAGTTCTTAAGACCTATACTAAGGCAGTAGACACTAACTGCTCTTCCCAGCTTATACTACATTAAGCAGTCCTACTGGAGGCAATCAATGATGGTAGATAATGTTTATCTTATCATTTAAATCCAAGGCCTTTCATTTATTTCTTTCTAGTTTAATCTAATTTGTTACAAAATATATTAAGATAAAGGAGAAGGTTAAAGAAAAATGTCTTCCCATGTATTAAAAATATTTCTCAGTATTACAAGAACAAAGAGGTTTTAATTTAGTCTGGGTAATTTGATTCTAGATATAGAGTTTGAGTGCCATTTTCCTGAGTGAATTAATTCTTTAAGAGATATTACGTTCAACACCACTATCATTCTACACTGAATTTCAGGTGCCCTATAATTTTTAAAGAACAAATATAGAAATTTACAATATAGGGTATGAAAATGCTACAGTTATGTTAAAGTGAAACTTTTCACCTGCAAAAGAACAGCCATTTTCCACCAACATCATCATTTTATAGTAGGGGAATTTCGTATTTCCTGTTAACAGAAGAATAAAAGCATTATATACTTGCTTGATTTTGCAGCTGTGGACAGGAAATTCAATGTTTGGTTCAATTTAATATACCACAGACTTTAAAGTAGATGTACAATGCACTTTTATGTCACTTAAAATAATAATCTTAAAAGAATTTAATTATATAATTGGTAAAACTGGCTGCAATAAGGATACAGAGATGGTTTATTGCCCTACACTGAGGAAAAATCTGTTTCTAGGATGAGATTGCTTCACAAGAAGAAATGTCTGGTGAGTATATTCACAAGTATCATAAAGGAAAACTGTTCTGAGAATATGCTCTCATAAAAAAAATGTAACTACACAATTTAAAACTTTCAGCTCCCAGCTGTAGAAGAAATGTACATCAGTTCAGTTGGTAAATAGTTTGGTGCTTGAGACACAAAACCAGAGTTGACATTTTTACAAAGCCTCATGGAGCACTAACGCAGCCTTCTCTGGCTGCTCCTGCTCCTCCAGCTTTAGGAGTTTATGTGTGTGTAGCTGCTTGTGCAGTTGAGCACTGGCCATGACTACGACTCTTGTACTATCACCTACAAACATCAGAATAGAGGCTGCAGTCCACCTGCCCATAACCCCCTATCTGTCTCCTTTTTGTGGATAGAGGAAACCCCTCTTTTAGGTGTTTGCCTCAGGAATCCCATATCATGTCCAAAAGCAAAGCATCAGAATATTCATGTAAATAAACGGAACTTCTATTTCAGATAGATCCACAGTTTTTGTTTCTAAATATTCAAAGCATATTGCAAAAGTTAAGCTTCAGAATACCCATGTATCGGTAAGAAATATTACACCTGTTTCGGGGGAAATAATTTCAACATTTTCAAGTGGTTTTGCCTACTGACTTCAGTTTCAGAGATGATAAATAACTGACAAACTGGCCAATTACTTGGATTCCAGACTATGAATTGAGGTTACATATCTTAGGCACCTGAATATAATTTTTATCCATTTACCATTATACACAGTAAGTCATTAAATCTGTCGTCTTAAAAAGTCCATATTAGGGAATTTACATACTAAACAGATACTTGAACACTGTAATATCAGTTTGTTCTCAGATTGTTTTCTATGTTTTATAGAGGTAGCTATGTTATACTGTTTGGTCTTAGCAAAACCCTTAGCTTTACCTTATTATCTTAATTACATTTGACATAGAAAATCCATTCTCTATTGCATAGTTGTTCTTCATCTATAGCTGAAAACTGATGTGAACTTTTGTTTATAAGTTTCATCAAGAAGAAGGATCAAATGAGCTAGTGGCCAGTTCCTCCCAATATGTTCCAGACTGTCAGGTTTATCATGATACCTTAAATTACAATAAAATATATATCTAGGATGTCCATGCCAGAGAACAGCTGACTTAAAATAATTCTCAATAACACACCAATGAGCTTCTCATTGTGGGTGGCAATGTATGTCCATACACATTACTCTTCTCAGTTGTATCCAGTAACAGAACAAAAAGCAATGGGTTAAATTCTATCTGAACATGAGAAAAGAGTTTGTTACTGTGAGGGTGGTTGAACACTGGAACAACTGGTGGTTGCTTAGAGTGGTTGTGGAGTCTACATTTAGATATTCAAAACCAGACTAGACATGGCCCCACGTAACCTGCTCTACTTGACCCTCCTTGAGCTAGGGTTTGGACTAGACAGTTTCCAGATGTGTCTGCCAACCTCAGCCATTCTGCGATTCTGTGCAGAAGAAGTCGTGGTCAACCATGTGGATCCAACCAATTAAACAGATCCACTCTGTATGGTGGCTTCCATATGTCAGAACCATTCAGTTCTAAGAAGAAAATAGTCATAAAAGAAGAAAATAGTCATAAAAATAACACTTGAAAATCACTTTCTAAACTTTTGTCCAAAGAGTACGTAAAAGTATCCTGCACCTCAAAGATGACCAGAATATGACAAAAGGAATGCTTTAGAAATACTTTATGACCTCTGCTTTCATCCCCAATTTTGGCTGACAGCCTGAGCCAAGGAATCAACCTTGGGTTCCATCTCCCCAAGGAGAGAGAGGGGTGCTTTGTCACTTTTACCAACAAGCCATCACTTCTAACAGAACATTGTTTTGACAGCATGACAGCAAGCCATGCCTTTACTCAGCGAAAGCCAGGGACTGCCAAACCTTTGTGTTAGGAATTGCAGATAGTTGTTTACAGGACAGCCAGGGGAAGCTGAAAAGTGGATGATCAGGTACTGCCATGGTTCCTTCTCTCTCCTCTCTTGCCTCTCCTGATGAGAGAGGGGGCTGCAGCAGATCTCCCTTTCCCCTCTGCCACCTTCTCCCACCACCGCATTGCTGTAGGGCCCTCAAAGGCCACGCTGAGAACTCATAATGAAAGGAAAACACCGAGTTCCTCCAAGTTCCTAACAGCTCTCTTATCACCAAACCTCGTTCTGACTCTTCAGACATTTTTTGATTTAAATTTTTTTAAGCTTTCCATTCCTTCTCAACCAACACTATCAAACTCTCAAAAGACAACACATTTTCCAGATATAAACACAACCATCCATAAAACTTTGAGGTGAGCTAATTCAAGAGATAAAATATGGCATAGTTTAAATCCTATTATGAGCATTATCTGTCGCCTACTATAAAGTAGCCCTAAAGAGTCTTTATAAGCATTTGTCATTAAGGAAAGTATATGACTGTCTGCAAATGAACTCCACCTTCTGGGCACAACATATTCAAAAGGGAGCACGCTGATTCCCGTTCAGTTTGATCATGGATAGCTGAACAGTGATAACAAGAGCACCTTCCCTTGAACAGTTTATGGGGGGTTTATGGCCCAGTGTGATGGTCTGCTCCAGGAAATGGTGCTTTTTCAGTCACCCTGATTACTTGTGAACTTTACAAGGAATGATTAAAATATGAACAAAGAGATTTCCTTTGAGAGGAGTTAAGAGGAGACTTCTCAGATGCTTTCTATGAGTGACAATGATAAAACAGGCTCTTCTAAACTATTCATTTCCAGAGGCAGAGTGTGCACATAGTCCTTTGCAGACCTAGCAGGCTCCAAGGGGGCTGCCAAAAGCTGGCATGAACCAGTTTTCAAAAGTTTTTCCTCATTAGGGTTTTATGTAAATTAAGCAAAGTCCTACCTCACGGCTTGGTCCTAACAAACCTAGTCCTACTGACTGTTGAATAACCTTCCAGAACAGATGAAAACAGGTTAAGATCACCCTCCTGGTAAATCAGCACATTTATTTTGTCTGAGACAGATTATCGATGTTTAATAGTGAGTATTAAAAACCAAGCAAAAATATCCAGTGAAATTTCGTTCTACTTCAGAATACGTTTTACTGTTTATTTTGTATTAATTATGGTAAACTGCAGAAATTTGCATGCTTTGAAATGGCAGATTACCAAGGATTATGCAGAGGATACCACTATGGGTCCTGCTTAAAAACTGAAGACAAGCGGTTTCAAAGAGCACATCAGGATATAGATTTTCAGATTATTAGCTTTGCATTCTCTCAGTTAAATATTACTGGTAGTTTTTCCTGAGGTACTTTGTTTCTCAAACAGATTAAAATGAATTCTGAAGATGAAACAAAGTCTTACTGAAATGGAAAGGATGATAATATTGCTGTACCATATCAGGATTACGGATCTGAAGGCAAATGGTAAATATAGAGGTAGATTTCAAAATATTCCCATGAAAGGTTGGACCAGATAGTCTTTGGAGGGCCCTTCCAACCTGGGCTGTTCTATGATTCTGTTCTACTAATATTTTACCTTTAACTGCATAGGCTTAAATTTTACTGGTAAACAATACAAGAATAGTCACAGTTTTCCTTTTTTGGAAAAGTCTTTGATATCCCTTATTCTCTTCAGAAAATATAGACAAACACATATATAAAAATGTATAAATACCTATATCTAAATATGGATAAATACATCTAAATATAGATAAACTATTAACAGATAAACCCAGTTGAAGCCCCCAGGTCAGGGGAATCCTGAGAATCAGAAATCTTTGCTTGTACCTTGATGCAGTGATTGAGAATTTCTATTGGGGTTATTGAAAATTTGGCTGCTTCGCTCATTCTTTTGCAAAAAGATAGTGACAGCTATATCTTTCCTCTTATGTTAAAAGGCTGATCCAAAATACTGAGAGAACTGAAGTCAGAATAGTTAAAGGACAGCTAAGTTACATGCTTCCCCAAGTTCTCTGAAGGAAGTGTAACTTTTTTACCAGAATGGAAGGCCAAATTGGGGTCAGATGTCCTGCACGCTCTCCTTTCTACCCCTTTTATATTTCAAAAGAAGAAATGGATCACAGTGGAATATAGATTGCATAATTTGAAGAACTGCATAATATTGTAATTCACTGTTTCCCATGTTATGCAGTAAAAGACACCTAATCCCCACATACCTTTATGGGGGAGGGTTTAGGAGGGTCTGAATGGGATTTCCAGGCACCAGAAACTGACCTGTGTGTATGGTAGAAGTGGAAAGAGTGATTCATCCCAGTTAGGATTAATTAAGAGTTTATGAAACTGTTGACGGGCCCAGGGCTTTGTGTTCTTTAAAATAACTTGCGCCAATGACAGTAGGATAAAGATTAGTATTTGATCTGACACGAGACTTTTTAGAGCTGAGAGAAGCCCCACTGCAAAACAGTGGAAGGAGTTTGACATTTTACCTACAACTTTAAAATGTGCTGGATGGGCTTAGTTTTAACTGGAGAGCGTGGGCATCATTGCATAATGGAATACTCTTTAAAAGGCATTGTCAGAAACAAGGAAATCTTAGCTTCCATTTTCTAGTTATTCTTTTGCAACTGATTCTAACTTATCAGTACTATACTAATTACTAACTAGTCTCTTCTCAGCCACACACCACCCAAATTCATATCCAGAAAACAACAGGAGAGAGTCACAGCAGATTTTACAATACAACTGCACTCATTTTTAAGCAAGTGATTTGGAAGAACAGTTTTAATTTTCTTCTTTTATATGTAGGCCACAATATTTTTGCATTTTACAGTGTTAGAGCAATCATAGATAAAGGGGACCTCAGGAGGTCATCTGACCCAATGTCCTTCTCAAAGTCAAGGTAAACAACAGTTAGAGCAGGTTGCTTAGAGCCTTGTCCAGGCATGTTTGGAAAATCTCCAGGAGTTGCAGTTTCACAACCTCTCTAGGCACCTGTTCCAGGGCTTGACCACAATCATCTGAAGAAGTTTTCGTAACACACTGTAAGAATTTCTCTTATTACATCTTTAGTTACCTGCTCTCTTGAGGACTGCAAATGAAATTGCACATGAGCTATTTTAAATTATCTTGGAAAGGAAATAACAGGGCAACTTCTGTACTATTTCAGTCTCATTATAATTGTATTAAGATTTAACAGGTTAATTCAATTTCATGTTTAACTAGTAGCAGACTTGGGATTTATTCAGGTTTAAGTCAAGTCTGCATCTAACAGAATCTGAGGTAGCTTTAGAGAAAAATTTTTTCTTTTGTAAGTGAAAAGATTTCCCAGGTCTCCCAAATACCTGTAGAAAGCTAATGCCCCTTTACCTCCTGAAGGATAATTCCAGCATTTGAAACAAAACTGCTTCCTGCAGAGGAAACAAGGAAGAAAACACTACTGCACAATATAGGCGTGATGACAACTAGCACCACACTCTCCATATTCCCAGTGCTAGCACTGCATTCAGCAGAGCTCCCATCTTCCTCCCCATTTTCTGAAAACCTGTGGGAAACTAGTGATAAAAATTCACACATAGGAGAAAAGAAATATACACATTGGTAACTCCTGCTTCCCGACACAGAAGACAAGAAGCTCTAAACTGCTCTGACTCACCTGAAAGACCGGGGCAACTCCATTCAGCCACAGCAAAAACCAAAGGTGCACCCTGTGGACCCTACCTACATGCCAAAAAGCACAGCTTCCTTCATTAAAGGGATTATTTCACAGCCGTGCCATTCAGACCATCACTATGGGCTGGGGAAAGAAAACCCATTGATCCTCTCTTCTTCTTGGTTTGGGTGCCCCTGGAAATCGCATCCCCAGACTGGTCTGAGTGCTCAGACCTATTTTCTGGCAGTGGGGCCAGACATATCACACTCAAACTGGCGTCTCCCAGGACTTCCCCAGGCTGGCACACTGACATGGCTCCCTTGTAAGAGCCACAGGATGCAGAGCAGATCTACTCCATCACACATCTGCAGATATGTTTTTACTCAAGGACTCATACTTGTTATTATGCAATAAGAAAGATATGTTTACAATAAAATGCATGATGAAACTCTTACTCCCCTTAGTACACAATGATATTTAGGTTTTTTATGACCATTGTTTCATAAGAAGTATTAATAAAGTTAAAATAGAAACAGTAGAGTAGACATCATTTTTATACAGCTTTAAATATATTGGTCTTGAAACTGCTTACAGTAGAAAGACCCACCAGCCCCAAGTGTGGACCTCTCTAAGATACTCTAAAAGTAGATAAAATATTATAGATATTATATTCTTATATTTTATTTTTTAAATTTCAGTTATAATAATAAATTTAAATTCCAATTGGATGTAGTTAAATTAAATGCAAAATTTGTTTAAACATGTTTTTAATAGTTTATTATTATTCATATTTTATGAAAGCCATTATTTTATTCTTAAAACAGTTACTAAGAAGTTACTGATTTATGTTACAATTTTAAAATTTTATGTATTAAAATTTTCTTATTTACTTTTTACTGCCTCCTTCTGTACTGCTAACACTGTGTTGCCACTCAAATGCATTTGCTGTAACTAGAGAAGTTTTCAGCACAGTTCTGTTTCCACTTTCAGTTTTGATACTCCGACTGGTGGGATAAATCTCGCATGGTGCTGGGCACTACCATGGCAATACTCCATGGAGCAGGTCTCCCCCCTTATGATGATCATCTTTGGTGACATGACAGATAGCTTTATTACTTCAGAAAACATTACTTATCCAGGTAAGAACTGTTGTAACTCCTAGTTGGTGTCATTGAAATACGGCCTTTATGCAATAAAAGAATTTTTTTTGGAAAATATAATAGCAGAATAGCAGCTCACTTCAAATTACTTATTCCCAGGGAAGCAGTTTGCTCCTATGCTGTGGGCCAGATGTGTCACTGGTTCACTTGCTACCGTAAGAAGTGACAGGGCTTTAATTTGACCAGTTCTGTATTTCCTCCAACCAGTCTCCTGTGCTGTCATAAACAGTTCACTAATTAACTGAAATGCCAGGTCTAGAGGAAACAATTTGAAGAATTATAATTGGGGAATTAAATAAATGGTTGAATGAGAAATGGTAAAAGAAACAGAAAAAGGTAAAATGTGTTGTGCTATGCCTTGAACTCAGAAACTGTTCTTAAACAAAACTAAATATGTAAATTAAAATATATAATAAAGACGCAGTCATAAAAAAAAAAATCAGGTGCAATAAATCTATAACCCAGCACAAAATTTGTTAGATATTTCAATATTCACTAACTGCTGTGTATTTCAGAAGGATATTAAAAGTGTCCCAAAGACTATGATTATAGATCCACTTACTTGAACAACAAAAAAAAAAGGTCTACTTCTGTCATTTGAACAAGAAATCTTCTCATTTAAACATGAATTTTCTTTCCCTAAAGAAATCTTTCTCTTCTTCCCCCTAGGTAGAGAAAGTTCTTCCAAGGAATGTACATTTATTCCACTTGTGTGACTTAAATGTAAAATTCTGATCTTGAATTATAAAAAAATGTAGGTCTTAGAGAAATGTTTTAGGAGGTAAAAGAAGATGATCCTGTGTTACATGACTTTATTTCTCCCAAGATTAGCAAATGACTTTCAGACTGATAGAAGGATGAGATTATCAGAAAAATTGCTTTTCTGCTGCTGAGTTTAAGCATATGAATTAACAGACTTCAAAAGATGCACAAGAGAGTCCCTTTTGTCCAAATATCATCCTTTGTCCTTTTCTTCTAAACCAGTGGGAGCCTTGCTCACATTACCTGAATGTGGAATTTCCTAAACTTCTCCAAAGACCTCCATGCTATTTCCCACAACTTCTCCAATACCACTTTGTTCCTTGACAGAGAAGTACAAGGTACAGAGGGCAAAGAGCTGAACACTATATTCATATAGTTGCATGGTTCAGCCAAGTGCTCTTCATTAAAGAGCATTATGCTTCTTTTAACCACCAAACTTACACATCAAGCATTTGTTTCAAAAAGTTTATCACTCCCTCTGAATATTTGTACAAGAATCATTGTTACTGGTGCACAGAGGTATAATGATATTCTTCAAAGCATCCCCAAAAGAGTCAAACTCTTAAGTGTTGCCACCTCTGCCTCATCATTTGATTTCTGCTAAGCAGTATGTGCACAGGAAATCTAATCTAGGTTTAAGTCAAGTGTAAATATAAAGTGCAGTCTCTAATTCTGAGAAGTTGTTACAATCAATTCTTACTGCAGAGCCACACCAGAACAAGGCACATTTATCCTAAAATTAAAGTGCAATATGCACATTCCAGAATTGTTCATTCCTGATGAGTTTCACATGTAGATGAATCCTTATACAATTTAATTACCTCTTTAACCTCTGGCAACAAGAATTAAATAAAAATGTGGCCCCTGGACAATTGGAAGGAAGCACGTAATACCATATTCATTACTTTTCTGAACTTCATTTACTTATGAACCTACATTTGTAAAGTACTTCGGAGCACTATTAAATAGGGTGAGTTTTATAGCTCCAGTGTATTGTTTTTATAAATATTCATAAAACACATTCCAGAGAAAATATTGTATTTGAAATGTGGAATTCAGGGTGGTGGTTGTAGAGTAGTTGAATTTAACTATTTTTTTAACTGTTTATTATATTACAGGTAGAGTGTTCACTTCTGGCTCCAGAAAATGCTTTGTAATGTGTTGCATTGCTCCAGTTTGCTTAAACATGGTCAGGGGCTAGGTAGGGCACTAGCTAGCTGACTGCTCTTAGTCTTCATTCAGCATTGTCGGGATAGGAGTTTACAGAATGAAATTATTATCATGTGATTTAATAAAAATAATTAACAAGCTTTTCTCTAATATTTCTTTAGTGAACCATATGTCAGTGAACTTTTTATAGAAGTTTTTTTCTTACGCTCTGATGGGGGAGTTGGAGGAAGAAATGACCAGGTAATAGGAAAACTGTCATTCACTTCAGGGCCATTCTTTCTTCTAATACAGATCTCAATCAATTGTCCTCTAAAGATTATTGTAATATTTAGCCCAAGACTAATCTTGTTATAAATATTTAATGTAACTGAAGGAATTCAGTTTTTGTTATGTCTTTTGGATAAAGTCATTGTATGAGTCAGAGGCATCTTTTATTTTCCCGCTCTAATCCCAGTATGTGACAGATGGCTCCAGCAAACCTACAACCTTTCTGCCAAAAGCTCACCAGAAGGGTTATTCCTCTTCTCGTGTGTCAGGATAACTCATTCTCCTCCTATGCCAGTTCTCATGCTTTTCTCTCAATAGGTGTTCCTGCTCTTGCTCTTCTTCCTTGTCCACATCCCTCCCTCCTCATCCTCCCCTTGCACTCTCTGGATCCCATTTTGCCACCAGCCTTGCTTTCCTGGCAAGCTGGCTTCTATTCTTCCTGCCACAACTTTCCTGTTCACTGTTTTTCCTTTTCTCTACTGCTTTCCTTCCTCTCTCCGTAGGTAATGACCATAACAGAGTACGGTGCAGCCCAATGCATGAATGGCTGCCACTCACCTGGTCCTGAGGGAGGTCCTGGGAGCAGGATCTCTTGCAGTTGAACAAGAGCTGTGGCAGCTCTGCAAGGGTTTTGTCCTGGTTTCAGCTGGGATAGAGTTAATTTTCTTCATAGTAGCTGCTATGGAGCTATGTTTTGGGTTTGTGCTGAAAACAGTGTTGATAATATGGAGATGTTTTAGTTGTTGCTAAGTAGTGCTCACACTAGTCAAGGACATTTTCAGCTTCCCTGGCTCTGCCAGGTGCACAAGAAGCTGGGAGGGGACACAGCCGCGACAGCTGACCCCAGCTGACCAGAGGGATATTCCACACCATATGACATCAAGCTCAGCATATAAAGCTGGGGGAAGAAGGAGGAAGTGGGGGACGTTTGGAGTGATGGCGTTTGTCTTCCCAAGTAACCATTACACATGATGGAGCCCTGCTTTCCTGGAGATGGCTGAACACCTGCCTGCCCATGGGAAGCAGTGAATGAATTCCTTGTTTTGCTTTGCTTGCATGTGCGGCTTTTGCTTTACCTATAAACTGTCTTTATCTCAACCCACGAGTTTTCTCACTTTCACTCTTCTGATTCAGGGGGCAGTGAGTGAGTGGCTGTGTGGTGCTTAGTTGCTGACTGGGGCTAAAACAACAGCTTTCTACAGAGATTCCCCATTTCCTGCTCTTTGGTTTTCTCATTTTCATCAAAACCACAAACGTTTTGACTATTGCCTAACAAATTCCCTAAAATTTTGGAACTGATCACACGCAAAGCCCCAAAACTTCTTTGTGTTCTCCGTAATTAAATGACACCAAATCAGTTAGCAAAGTCAACAAATTACTTACAATCTCTGAACCACATTTTTCTATTAGTATATAAACTTTTTAAAGGTCAGTACCTAGGAGACCCTAGTAGCTGTATGAAAACTGTGGACACTGTTTTTACATAACTTCATCAGCTAGTGAAGTTTGGATCCAGTTTTATGAAAGAAAGTGAAATGAAGTTTCTTGTAACTCAGAGAGCCTACTCCCTTTCTTCCTCCCCCATGCAAAACCCTCAACATCAAAAGCTCATGATAACTTCTTAGGTATGCCATTTATTTGTTCCATGTTCTTACTGCACAGGATCACATATTAAAAATTTGCTGATAAGAAGTGAAATTTTGAAAGACATTCCTTAAAGACAAATACCTTGTACTCTATCAGGAATAAACGAAATGAGATGATTATGAAGTCAGGCATGATGGAGTTTCCATTAAATTTCTGGGTTTTCAGTTTTCATTTAGTCTTTACCACTACAAACACAGAGGAATAGCCACCTAATGGTCACCCAGGTAATAACGATTGCCATTGGGAAGGTAAATCAAGTACTCTTTGGTACCCTTTTCTTCTACAAGGACAAAGAACAGACAGTGAAGTTGGGAGACACCAGATTTAAAACTGATAAAATATACTTTTTATCATGCCCAACAAATCTGCAGAGCTCAAAGCTAAAAAAATATAAATTAGGCCAAGAACTTACTACGGTCATGTATTTTTAACATTTTCTGATCAGATAAAATTGAAATAGGGGTTGAGATGTAACAGTTGGTCTGATTGCACTATCTCACTGACAAGCTGTTTCATGTTAGTCTAGTAATGTTTTTTCACAGTCTTCTAAGGTGTTAAGCATCAGTTATTTTCAGAGACAAGCTGTGGGGACACGTAGTGTCATCATCTGAGCAGTTTGCAGGTTTATGATTGGAGGGGGGTTGTTCCTTTTTCTCTCTCTGTCTACCTATACCCTATCTCTTCTTTTGTCATCCTTTGCCCTTTTCAGGTTTTACCTTCTGTTTCCACTTTTTTTTAAGTCCTAGCTCCTCTTTCTTCATGCCCTTTTCTGAAATAGAAAGAAAACCTTAGTCTTTTTGTTCAACCTCAGAGAAAGGTATTTGTTTTGTAAGTAAGCTGGGATGGCCTGCTCCTTAAAGGGAGTATGAAATCACAGATGGGAAATTCTACTCTTGTGGCACAAATCCCACTGCATAGGATAAAAACTAAGAACTATTGATATAAAAATTACATGGCTCAATTCTGGAACTGGAATCTAAACATAAACATACTGTCATGCAAAAAAGCTGGCAAAATCAGATCTATACCTTTGTTAACAATTGTTGTCGAACAAATAATTCACATTGTCATATATTTTTGTTTTCCAATTAATTGTTACTAAAGATATTATAAAATAACCATAATTAATAGGGATTTTGAACCAAAATTAAATTCATTTCATTGTGGTTTAGTATAAACTAAATGTTTGAAAAAATACATAAATTCTGGTTTTTCCCCAGTTTTGCTGGTTTTGTAGCTTTTTGTAGATTTTCTATTATGCTGGCAATGATTAAGAACAACATTCAGCTACTCATTTAATTTTAAATTATTCATTAATGTACTAATATTTTTCAGTTTAAATATGATATATTTTGTTCAATTGCAGTGGTGAATAAAACAACGTTGGCATTCATTTGTAACAAACTTACTTAGAACAAGTTTCCTTACTGGTTTTTTCTTTTTTTTTTGTATATGTGGAGCCTTATTTTGTTGTAATTTCATGAACAGTATCTAGACATTAATTTTTTTTATTTTTTCCCTAGGAATGTACACATTTTTTAAAACCAAACTAACATTTCTCAAAGATGAGTAAACAAAACAGTTAAATGATGATAGCATGCCAACAATTAAAATCCAATGTCTCTATTTTTACTCCATTAAACTAAAGTGGATATCCTGAAATATAACTTACTTTTGGTTTTACATCACTTAAGTATTTTTAAAATTCCTGTCTTAAATTTCATTCATTGTAGAAAGTATTTCTAAGGGTAAATATGTCATTATATGCTTGGTTTTTAATCTATGTCTTCATAGGTTTTGAATTTTTAATTTTTAAATTAAAATTTTTGTGTTACTCTGTGGAAGTTGTATAATAAGTTAGCAAAAGTTAACAACTGAAATTTGATTCTGGAAGAACTTAAAAAATATTCATTATACTGAAGATAGAGAAATGGCAGCTAGCCCTGTTTGGAGTAGAATTAACTCCATTTTCAACCCTTTTTTTTCCTTTTAGATATGCATATGATTATTCTGGAATAGGAGCTGGTGTTCTTTTTGCCGCCTATATTCAAGTTTCATTTTGGACACTGATTGCTAGCCGGCAAATAAAAAGGATCAGACAAGAATTTTTTGATGCTGTAATGAGACAGGAGATTGGATGGTTTAATGTAAATGATGTGGGTGAACTCAACACTAGACTTGTGGAGTAAGTATTAAATATCAGTTAATTGCCAATGGAATCTTAATTCTAATTATCAAAAATCAGTTGTAATACTTCCCTCAGAGCAGTACCTTTGCCTTCTTCCCTGGACTCCATGACAACTACACCAAAATAACCCAGTAACATCAGTAAAACTAAATAAATACTTCATAGCATATGAGTACTCTGCTATAAATTCATCTGCAGCTTATTGTGTGTTGGGAGCATGAATGTTCCCGTGTTTGTCAGGCAATGAATTGTCCTGACACAAACCAGAACTGCCTGATGGTGGTGGTGCAAGTAATTCTAAGTGTAAGGGATCTTAATCAGCTCCTCTGGCTTTCCAAAATGATGGAAGTATAGAAGTACTGAAAATCTAACATCATTTTTTGGCAGCAGATAACATGCATTTAACTAGTTAACATATTTTATGCAATGCAAGCATTGTCATGATGCCCCTCATCAGATTTCTGCCTTGGAAGTCAAATGTGAATTCTTTTATAAATCTTTATAATAAAACAAAGTAGGTAGGATATTTGGTAAAATAAATTAAGAATTCTTAGACATCAGAACAACATTTAAACTTGTCCTGGTTTTGTTTGAATGGGAGAGTTAAAATATTTTGCTTCTACACAGATCATTTCTGCATTCAGTAACAAAGAGCTAACTGCATATGCAAGAGCAGGAGCTATTGCAGGGAAGTTCTGGCAGCAGTTCAAACTGTGGTAGCATTTGGAGGATAGAAAAAAGAAATTGGAAGGTGAGAATAGAGTTTCCATATGTTGGCTGTTTTTATAATAGTGACTAAAGAGATTTTGAATTTTTTTATATCTTTGCTGCTGATTTTTTTTCTTTTCTCTACTTTTTAATTAGCTTAAAAAATCATCATAAACCATGCAGAGGTGCAGTCCCTTTCCTAAAGAGAATATGGTCTTACAGGCCTCATAAACCCAGTAAGAGTTATAAGCAAAAAAAGACAAGTATAACACTAAGGTCACAAACCAAGGTCATGCACATGTATTTATGTGTATTATACTATGGAATATCATTCTTGCCATCTTTTTGATCTTTATCTAAAGATAATCAGCATGACCACAAATACTGGCAGGAGTTTTTGCAACTGAAAGTTCAATAACATTTGTGTCATCTGCAGAAAACACACACCATCCCTGACCTGCTTCTGCCTTTATGCTCCAGCCACCAATGCTGCCTGGCTCAGGCGGCTGAAAGAAGTCCTTTGGCTATCTACACCTAACTTCCCAGTTCACCCCAGCATCTTTCTTTAGTTACCCAGTGCTGTTCATCACCCTCATACTTCCTTTTCCTACTCATCCTTAAAGCACTGTTTGCCAGCCACTTCCTGCCATGAGTGAACTAAATGTGATGTCCCAGAAGTGGGAAGGACCTCCTATGTTACTGGGACCATATCCTGCTATTGCAGTAAGCAAATGTATCATATAATTCCCTTGATAATAAGCATAAAATCTCTATCTTAAAACCAGGTAGGCTTTTTAACTCTGCTGCGGCAGAGAGGCTATTCTAGTGCTTGATTTTCTGAAGACTGGACATCTCTTTCCAACAAAGTTTATGCATAGTTCCTATATATTAAATTGTTACTGTACCAGCACTGAGCATTTGCTTTGTAGTTCTGTCCCATGGGTTTACTTTCCTGTGTTGTTTGTAGAAATAAATCAGAGACTATCTCAGGTGGCATTTTGCTAGGACAACCAAATTAAGTTATTTTAGTTTTCTCATACAGTATAACTTTGCCATTTCACTGGTCATCTTTTATTTTACATAATTATGGTTCATCTATTCTTTTATTACTACCTTCCAACATCATGTATCTAATTCTGTAAGACATTTTGGTGTTCTTTTGTCCTGGTCCTCACACTGGTCCTCTGTACTGATCCTCTTAGTTTTGTACCATCAGGAAATTTCATTATCCTGAGTATTGTTTGCATGTCCAAGTCACTAAAATAAGTAAAAACAATAAATCCTAAGACAGAAGATTTCATGTTGTCAACTCCTTTGGGTATTATAGCTCCCTGCCGAATACTGCTGTCTTGCTTCAAACAGTTCCTTACCTTACCATTCTTTTATTACTTCACAACTACTGTTTAATTAATAATTTATCCTATGGCTTTAGAATAAATTGGCATTAGATGGCATTAGTAAATCCCAATGGATTAGCTTTACTTGTCTTGCCTCTCTAGAAAAGACAATATTAAAGAAAGTAATTGTGTTAATCCTTCACTTTCATAACCCATGACACATTTAATTTCTTGTCATTTTGCATGATTTTATTTTATTTCTGTTTATTTCTGATTTTATTACTTTCTTCAGGATTTGTTTGCAAGCTTTATGTGCTGCTTTTGCCAGGATACAAGCTTGTAATTTCTCAGGTTACTGATTCCTTTTTAATATTTCAGTCCTGTGACTCTATACTCAGTTTGAAAATAATCACTAAAAGTCTTTACTACTGGACCACTGTTATGTTGTGCTTGCACGTTTATTCAATACTCTGGACTAAAGAGTACATGATCACCATGAGAGGTTCATTCCTTCCTTACTGCCTTCCCTTTCAGGTTGGATGTGGTAGTTAAAATACCCTAGTTCACATTTGTCATCCTGCTTTTGGCACTATGCACATTTGTGGGGTCTTTTTGTACTGAAAGTTGAGGCTGAACAACAGTTTTGGAACTATCCCCAGTACAATTATCACCTTAAAGCTTTTTAATTTCTAAGACCCATGAAATGGAAAACCTTTGTTGCAGACCTTTTTTGTGTGTGTTTGTCTGTAATTATTATTGATTCAACCTGCAATCATTTTATCCTTGGTTTTTACCTATAACTAGCTTTATCTTAATAGCTTTAAACTAATTCTAAAAAAAAAAAAAAAGCTTTTTTGGTTGTTCAGTGACTATTTAAAAAAGAAACTTCTCAGCTATCACTTCCCAGAGCACATGGGTCACACAGCTATTGCTGGCATTTGATTCTTTAGTCTGTATTTATGATGTGTCTTCTCATAGTAACACATCTCTGACTGAATTGTTTTCTCTGTCCATGAACAAATCCAGACTATCAGATACAAACACCATCCCAATATCTTTTACATTCATCACCCAAGAGACTTTGACATAAATCGATCCAATTTTCTCCATATCCCCATTTCTCCTTTCTTTACAATGTACTGCAACACTCATGCAACAGTTATCCCATCCTTGTTACCTTTATTGCTGATCCAGTAGCAAAATTTTCTTTCTCCTGTTATTGATTCTTCTACTCTTTTAACATCGCTGTTTGTTCACTAAAGCTCCTATACATCAGAACTGGTTTTAGAATTTATATGAGTCTCTCCCAACTTTTACACTTTATTCCCTCAGAAAGTTTATCCTCAATCCCAGATGCCTACTACAAGCTACTCAAATGAAGTCTGCACATTAAGAGGAGATATCTTTCAGCCAGTTCTTCCCATAACTAGGCACTGTTTACCTTTCTTCACAGCATCGGTTATATTCACTCACAGTTAGAAGAGTCCACTGAAAATCACAAGATTAAAGCTGTTTAACAGGTCGCCACAGCCTTTTCCACTCCTCCAGGACTTGTTCCAGATAAAATTAAATAAATAAATTAAATAAAATAAATTAAATAAAATAAAATCAGTTCAGTCTGTCACAACGTGAAAGACAGTCAATACATTTTCTTCTGCTCTTAGCAAGATCTTTTTCAGGACTGGATTACTGTTTGCAAAAATATTTTATGTATCTTTTACATATTTTATGGGAAACTTATGAATATACACAATGAAAGAAAGAGTTATTTCCTGTATGTTCTGGTTTTTTTGTTTTTTGTTTTTTTTTCTTTCAGGTATCAAAAAAAATTAGATGTTAAACACATCGGTATCAAAAAGGCTATTTCAGCCAATATTTCTATAGGTATTGCTTTCTTTTTGATATATGCATCATATGCCTTGGCATTCTGGTATGGAAACACTTTGATACTCTCTGATGATTATACAATCAGAAAAGTCTTTACAGTAAGTATTCACCAGTAGCTGAACAATGTTTATGAAAAATATTGAACTGATCCTGTATAATCTTATTGGAATATGTGACTTTAAATTTTAAGTGAGGTTGAAGTTAGCTTTTCAAACTACATTTTTTACTTTTTCACCCCTGCTAACAAAAACAAAACCGGTACAGTTCTGCATACCATTGATATTTCTGTAAGCTGGGTAGCAACATAAAAATCACCTACCTCAAAGTCCCTTGTTAAAAAACCAGCTTGGATCAATAATAATTAGCTGTTAATTTTTTATTAGGTCACACCAGATCTTTGCTAAAGGATAGGGGTATAATTTCTAGGAATCATGATTCATGGCAGGTGGTTACATTCAGGAGAGAAAGACCAGGCATCACGTAGCATTCCATTTATAACATGTTAGCTCCCATCTTAGATGCAGTTCATTTACCTACAGTCTTTATCTACGCTGATATCAGGTTGGACCTTTTGGTGGAGGGCTTGGGGTATGACAGTGTCGTTGAAGGCTTGACCCCAGTCACAGCGTGCCTGCTAACAAGTTTACACCTTGACAGCAGGCTATCCTCTCCATTATGCTCAGGTACCAGGGCCTCTAGCAAGACCTAAGAGTCTTTGAGCAGCAGCTCATTTAATTGTTCCCTCTTGTGACCAGGCAGGTAAGTTTATTTTGTGGCCAGCAGGACTAGGGAACTGATTGTCCTCCTCTACTCAGCACTGGTGAGGTCACACTTCAAATATCTCTGTTCAGTTTTGGGCCCCTCACTACAAGAAGGACATTGAGGTGCTGGAGCGTGTCCAGAGAAGAGCAATGAAGCTGGTGAAGGGTCTAGAGAACAAATCCTATGATGAGCAGCTGAGGGAATTGGGGTTGTTTAGTCTGGAGAAAAGGAGGCTGACGGGAGACCTTATCGCTCTCTACAGCTACCTGAAAGGAGGTTGTAGTGAGGGGAGTGTCAGTCTCTTTTCCCAAGTAGCAAGTGATAGGACAAGACGAAATGACCTCAAGTTGTACCAGGGGAGGTTTAGATTGGATATTTGGAAGAATTTCTTCACCAAAAGTGTTGTCAAGCACTGGAACATGCTGCCCAGGGAAGTGGTTGAGTCACCATCCCTGGAGATTGTGTAGATGCGGCACTTAGGGATGTGGTGTAGTGGTGGACTTGGCAGTGTAAGGTTTATGGTTGGACTCGATGATCTTAAAGGTCTTTTCCAACCTAAATCATTCTAGGATTCTAGGATTTTGTCCATTCCAGGGCAAAGCCAGGCAGGTGAGTTCGTACTACCAACACTCTGCAGAAACCAGCTGGGAAGGAGCTTTGCTCTCATGTCCTCAGTGAAAGCAACTGGTGGAGCAGGGAAAGCAGGAGCACCTGCAGCCAGGCTTCTGCCCTCTCTGGCAAGCAGCACATGACTGCAAAGCAGGGATTACCACTGGTCCTTGCAGCAGACCATACTCACTGTCACCTCCTCTGGGCCACTAACAATTTACACTGTAATGTAAGCTTGATTTAATATGTGGGTATGATTAGAAAAAAGGCAAATAAGCCTTCATTCCCAACATCTGAAATGGGTGGCAGAGTTGCATCTATTCAGAAAAAAACACCCAAACACAGGAGAGTTAGACTCAGGGCAGAAAAAGTTGGATTAGAAATTCGGAGTCTGCTTTTGGTGTGACAAACAATTTCAGTTGCACACAAAGAAATTTCCAGTTCCCTCAAACATTTCTGTTCTTGCCAGTACTACAATGGAGTAGATTACTGTGCCTTTACCTTTTGGGTTGAATTACCCTTGGTTTTATGTTATAGTGATATCCTGCAGAAAATTATATTTTCTACTAAGTAATAACAATGAACCATGTGAGCTTTGCAAAACAGAATCTAGCAGACAGAGGAGGGAACTGAGAGATAAGGAAGTGTTTGTTTTATTACTATATCCTTGAAGAAGAGTTGAGAGACTGAAGAAAGGGAACATCCTGCCTCAGAAGATGCTGAAAGCTGGGTGATAAAGCGTGAAGTCAGTCAAAACTGTGGTAAATAAGGGAAAGGTAAAAGCAGCAAGGGGAGATCACAACCACCAACTCAATTCAGGACTGAGAAGACTTGTCCCCCCTACTCCTGTAAGGAGCATGCAGGCTAATTTACATAGCTAGCAAGGCTAATTAAAATATGGGTAACCAATAGCAGATGAGATGATAATTATTAACCAAGGAATATGAATTTAGGCTGGTTTTTACTAATCATGTAACAAGATAAATACCTTGTACTTTCTTTGTGCTGTGTGCTAGCTTTGTGGACTTACCACCTAGCACCCATCATTGTGCAAACATGAAATGAATAAAATCCCTCCACTCTGTGTGTATTTTGATGTATTGCACACCGGGTGAACAATCCCACTTTTGGGAAAACAATATGAAGAAAGAAAGAGATTTTTTTTATATGTTTAATCACAAAAGTAACCAGTGGCTAATTTTTGTTCAGGTGGAATTAAAAACATCCTTCTGTTCTATGCTGTCACTCTAAAGAAGAATCCCAGCCACCAGCACCTCACAATATTCTTCTTATGGTCCAGTTGTGGAAGAAGAAAATTTGATTCCCTTTTTTCCTATTGATGTTAACCTTTTGTGAAATGATTGCCACCTGTTTAATTGCTGTTTTGATTCTAGATCAATGTAGAATCAAAATCCAGATCCAGCATGAATGAAACAACTTGCAGCAATGATAGCTAATAATCTCAGATAAATGAAGCCATCTAATTAGAGTTATGAATTCCTAGCTATGTATTATGTGGTGGGGTTTTTTTCTCTTTAGGTCTTTTCTTCTATATTACTTGGAGCTTTTAGTGTTGGGCACACTGCAACAAGTATGGAGGCATTTCTCAATGCACGAGGAGCTTGTGCAATCTTTAGTGTTATAGACAATGTGAGTATCTTTGCCATGTCTGTCATCCAGTAGTGTTGAACATCTGACTTCTTTTCTGAATGAAATTAGCAATTGTGTGTACAATATTGTAACATTTAAATATTCTGCCTAACACAATTTTGGGTACAGGAAAAACATCTAAATAGTGGAATGTGAACCAATAAATGAGGAAGAAGCAAATTTCTACCAATTGTTATTTTATCTGGTAGTTCAAAAGACCAGGTTAAAGAAGAAAAAGAAATTATTGCAAAGCTTGCCTGAATAAATATACTTCAATCTTCATTCTTAAAAAAAAAAACCCAACCCAGCAACTGAGAGAGGATTCTAGATCTTCTGTAACTATGCTTACTTTATCGGTAACATTTCTTTTCAGCTATCAATAATTTAAAGGACTGCCTTTACAGCGACTACATCTGTAGTGATTTGGCAATGTAACTTCTACTTTCAAGTCCTATATCAAACGATATTAAAATATTTGTATAGTTTATAAATATGAGTTATCTAAATACTATATATAAAATATAACTAAACTTAGGCTTGTGTTTCCTATTTTTTCTGCATTAGATAACAGTTATGAAACAATGGTGAAGTGTCTGCTGACGTTTTTACCTCTGAGATCACATCCACCTTTCATTTCAGAGATGTGAGTGCAGCTGTTGTAATTATATCCATGCTAACTCAAGTAACGAGCTGAGATATCAGTAACAGCAGCCTGACATGCCTGACAAGGATTGGTTTGAGCTGTAATATTTATTTACCACACTTATGGTACATACTGGTTGGCTGGGGCTGTAAACTGGTACATACTGGATGGCTGGCAGGGGCTGTAACCTTGCTACTATAGTATCACAGTGACTACAATGTGTTTTAAAACTGATCTTGGGTTGTCTATACAAGCTATATTTCTGCCTTTGGATATTAGTGCACTATTCCTGATTCTAGACTGTTTGGGGGGGAATGAAAACAAGTGCATTAAAACCTAGTTCCTGTCTGTGTTAGTATGGCACAGCTGCCATCTCCCACAGTGCATTAAAGGAAGGAGTATAAGCATGAAGACAAATCACTGTTAGTATGCAATGGCTGGATGCAAATGTGTGGGTTACTGTTGCAAATGGGTGATTTAGAACACTTGAGTAATCACTGACAAAGGTATTAGCAAAAGTGGTTTTAATATGATGTTGTAAAAGTGCGACTTAACAAGGTTCACTCTATTAATAACTACATGGAAGAATTATACAAAAGAAGATTAAGTTACACTTGAGTTAAAATGATTCACAGAGAGACCATGGATAAAAAAGTGTAAGGAGGTCTCTCCCGTTGAGTCACGAGATTCAGAGTAGACCCCCTTGCTTTCTAAACTCCTGATGGAGCTTAGGTGCAGCTAGGTCCAATCTTAGTCTCAGACTTGGACAATGGTTTATGTCTAAGGGATTGTACATGCAAAGTTTATGTAATGTTTCATTACCATCAATTCAGCATGCAAAATTACCAAGACAAAATCAAAGTTACCATACACAAGATTATGCATGATATCGGTCACTTACCAAAGATCTGTCATTGGTAAAAGGTCTCTCTGCCTCGAGGAACAATCTTGAGAGGTGTCCTAGCTCAAAGGGAGATCACTGCCATGCAGCCACACTGCCTAGCAGCAAGACCTTAAAGAAGGCTCACTCAGGCTGTCACATTTTTAGGATAAAGTGGTTGGCTTGTAATCAAATTACATGCAATGTAAAAGGTATGCAGGAGGTTCCCTGTACTCACAACTTTTGTTTGTACCTTGATAAATGAGCCTTGGAAAAGCCACCCACTATTGATGTATCAATAGCATGATCAATGTTCCAAGCTCATATGCACTGATGCTCACATTGCCGCTCTGCTCCTTTGTGGGTTTTTAGAAAACAGACTGAAACTAGAGGAGTTCACGGCCTGGCTACGGCTCAGGTCTTTACGTCTTCCAGAGTCTGCACCAAACCACCGCCAGTCTGGTCAAGGGGTCGACTGCATCTGTCACAGTTACTCCTTCCTTTCACTGATGTTTTAGATTCTTTCCTCTGTTCCTTAACTTACACTGGTGAAGAATTAAGGCCATGAGCATTTGCCTTGGTTACTCACCCCTGAGAGCAGACCTGCCAGTGACCTGGACTGGCAGCTTCATGCATCTATGAGTAGTTGCAGCTACTTTGCAATGAGGCCTGCCGTGCCTCGTTATATGGTTACATTAAGATTAACTAAGATTAAGAATAGCTAAGATTTCACAGCCCTGTATCATGCTAAAATGTCATTAGGGATCTAAACAATGTTTATTTCCCTTTTCTTTTCTATGTTATTCTGCATGGGAACCTCAAATTCACAGTGTGTTCGATGCTGGCTATAAACCAAAACACGTTAAGGGAAATTTGGAATTCCAAAATGTTTACTTCAATTACCTTGTTAGGCCAGATACTAAGGTATTATACATGGATGTGATGCAGATTCCATTTAAGATAACTTGGTTGCCTTAGAGAAAAACAATTGCTATACTTTAAAATAAAAGTCCTAGAAAAAATGGAAACCTTTGCTTTTTTTCTAGAACTGATAACACATTTTAGCCAGAACTGGTTAGTTAACTAAATTAAGAGCCAACCTTTTAAAATAAAATGTAACTACATGAGATTTCCACTGAAAGCTAAAAGGTTGGAGATCCTTATAAGTCAGAAATATAATGAAAAATGCTAATTGAAATAATAATAATTTTAACTCAGTAAAAAAGTTATAGCAGTATACTGATCTGCCAAATTGTCCACACTGTAAGTCTGGTAAAACTATTTCTCTGAGAAACTGGCAGCAGATCCAACACCTAGTTTATTGCATTTACAATGCAAACCCTGACCCTTTGAAGGAAGAGATTGTTTTGTTTGAGAGCTCTCACTAAGGTAAGTCTTGATGGAATTAACTGGGAGAGAGGTCTGAATGGTTTCTGAAAATATGTTTATTAAGAATGTCTTGGAAAATCATCTTCTTTTCCAATGTGAAGGAAATCCACTTTCACTAATCTAGAAAAGTGGATCTGTTTCCATTTTGTTAGGGTAGAATATGAAGATGGAGAAGAACAGGGCTTTCTTAGTCAACTTTTAAAGAAATAGATGAAGAAAATATTATAGCTCTCCAGTTTCTAAAGAGATCATTTGAAATCATTTGGCACTTATATTAGCTGCCATTAGAATCAATACAAAGACTATGAGGACTACTGTTCTCAGTGAATGCTGCATCAGGTTTCTAAAATGTTTATCGGATTATCTAGTATTAGAAAAGGGCTTTGGTGTCTGGAAGAATCAGGCAACAGAATCTACATTCTCATCTTCAAAGACATTTTAGTCCCTAATTTCTACTTGGATGCCGAATTGCTACTAATTTCAGTGAGAGTTAGACTCTCTGTCCACTAGTCCTAATTCCTGGTAATTCACACTACCCTGTGAAACTACGCTAGCTGGCACTCTCAGGGATCTTTCTGCCAACCCATGTCCTGTAGAGTGAATCCCAGAGACAGGAGGACAGAGAACTGCTGATTGAGATATATTTGGTGGGACCCCAACTAATGGCTGCAATATAAAACTTATACAGCTAGTTTAAACAAGTTACTCAGCCTCTCACCTCCCCCACCTATTTTTAAAATATGTCGTATGGTGAGATGAATCTCCTGTTGATCTTACTGGCAAAGCATGTCAGAAAGACTTGCTCAGACTAGACTAGCTTTGATTGCTGATGTTAAGCAAGATGAAGCTAAGCTGTTGTGGGCCAAGCATTCTTTTGTCCTCTCACCTACTTTTCCTCTTGCTTGCTGTGCTGAGCATGTACCTCTGTAGAAGGTTTACGTCAGATCTAGAGTAGACCACTTTTTCCTATAGACTTCACCAAACCTCTTCTGAATCTCTGTTTACTGTTTATGTGGATGGGGAATTCTGCTTTTTATAATGAAGGACTTTAACTTGATTTTCTTCTACATTTTGATGTGATTTTAACTTTTTAAGATCATCTCAGACATACTGAATCTTTCAGACTACCAAGAAAACGCATACCATTTTTTATAGGCAGGTTTGAAATATGTTTTGTGGTATTTAAGTTACATTTTTGCTTTAGTTTACCTCAAAAGAACTGAAAAACATTGTGAAATTCAAAATTTCTCAGTTGACAATTTTAATCTTTACCAGAACACCATTTCCAAATGAAATTCTTAAAGTTAAAATATTTTGTTCAACTCTAATATGAAAATGGGGAATATTATATGTACCTGACGATGCTAATGTTGAGCCATCATTACACTGTTTCCGGGTCAGGAAAGGACGCACTACACTTGCTCACCATTTCTCGATGGTTCAAAATGCAGATCTTATAGCTGCACTTGAAAATTATGTCATCACAGAACAAGGCACTCATAATGACTTAATGAACAGAATGGAATTTACTACAAGATTATTAATATGCAGGTAGCTTTTTCACCAGATTTTTTTTCATAGCTTTTATAATACTTTGTGCTATTGACCTAACTGGATTGAATTGCTGCCAAAAGGTACCTCCAGCTTTGCAGTGTTTTCTCAGTAGAGAAACTCTGTGGGGAAAAAAACCTTCCCCGAAGACTTCTAAACTTCATTTAAAGAAAACTTCATATAAAGTAAAACATGCAAGTGTAATTCAAAGTTGTGAATTACAGGAATTCTAAGCAAAAAAAGTTTCTTTAAAAGTACAACATTAAAAATAAAGTATGTGAGAAGGTAAAAATGAAGATTGTGGCAAAAATGAAGTTCTGGAGCTGATCAATTCTCAGACTACTTTTCCAAATCATAGAATTATAAAATAGCTCAGGTTGGAGGGGACCTCGGTGGCTCATCTAGTCCAACACCCGCTGAACACAGGGTGGACTCTGACATCAGAGCGGGTTGCTCAGGGCCATGTCCTGTTGGGTTTGCAATACCTCCAAGGATGGAGTCTCCACACTCTCCTCAAGTTACCTGCTCCAGTACCTCCCACCCTCATTGTGAAAACTCAAATTCTTTTATGCAAGTACTTTTGCAAATCACCAGCATCTTAGTGACTCAGGCTCCTGAAGTTTTGTCATTCAGACATGGTCTGTCTTGAATATTTTTATTCTCTCTCAAACTGTCTCCTGAACTTCTCAAGCAGTTTCTCTCAGGCCTTAACTTTGAAGCAGCTGGAAGTCTTTCTCCTATTCTTCATGGCTCCCTTCTCATGTTGAAAGTCCCTCTTGTTGACTTTCTGATTTTCTTTTACTTTAAGGCCATTTTATATCATTTTTGCATTTTAAAGAAGCTTTCTGGTGGGTCTCTTCAGATAACTTAGTTAACTCATCTGTATGTTTTCAGAACAGTTTAACATGACAAAAAATGAGAAAAAAAATCCCTGCGGCTAAAACTTTCCCCACCCCTTATAAGTGTTAGTGTATTGGCAAAGTTTTCACTGAGTATAGAGAGGACTTAATGAAACTTCAATACTTGATTGGTCTTTGTAAAATTACTCAGTTCTTATCAATCTTCCATTTACTTAACAGGAATTGTTGTTTTTATTTGGAACCGATCATCATTTGAAAGTACAGGATAATATAGAATCATAGAATGGTTTGGGTTGGAAGGGACCTTAAAGATTACCTAGTTCCAATCTCCTGGCCATGGGCAGAGACAACTTCCACTAGATCAGGTTGCCCAAAGCCTCATCCAACTGGGCTGTGAACACTTCCAGGGATGAGTCATCTACAACTTCTCTGGGCAACCTGTTCCAGTGTCTCACCACCCTCACAGTAAAGAATTTCTTCCTTATATCTAAACTAAATCTACCCTCTTTCAGTTTAAAACAGTTACCCCTCATCCTGTCACTACAATCTCTAATAAAGAGTCCCTGTGCATCTTTCCTGTAGGCCCCCTTTAAGTACTGGAAGGCTGCAATAAGGCCTTCCTGGAGCCTTCTCTTGTCTAGGCTAAACAACCCCAACTCTCTCAGCCTGTCCTCATAGGGGAAGTGCTCCAGCCCTCTGATCATCTTCATGGCCCTCCTCTGGACCCCCTCAAGCAGGTCCATGTCTTTCTCATGTCGGGGGCCCCAGAGCTGGACGCAGTACTCCAGGTGGGGTCTCACGAGAGTGGAGTAGAGGGGGAGAATCACCTCCCTTGACCTGCTGGTCACACTTCTTTTGATGCAGCCCAGGATATGTTTGGCTTTCTGGGCTGTGAGCTCACATTGCGGGGTCATATTCAGTTTTTCATCCACCAATACCCTCAAGTCCTCCTCAGGGCTGTTCTCAATCCACTCATTGCCCAGCCTGTATCCATGTTGGATTACCCCAATCCAGGTGCAGGACCTTGCACTTGGCCTTGTTGAACTTCATGAGGTTTACACGGGCCCACCTCTTTAGCCTGACAATGTCCCTTAAGATGGCTGTAAACAATTTTTAGCATCATACAGTGTTTCATTTCAGGCATCAGGAACTGAAAATCAGTTACAGGAAGAAGGTAATGCACCAGCTGTCTCAGAGGAAGCACGGAAGGGATCAATACTGACTGGACAGAAAAGACAGTCCACGCAGAAAAGCATAAAAAGGTTCAGAATACAGAATTATGAACTTGATGTAAAAGCTGTTCTGCTTGTGAGTGTCTTTGTAGTCTTACCTGCATATGTTTTTCATAACTTATGGGATAAGAAAGGAACATAATCCCACTCAAGAGGGAGTAATGTTTTAACAAAATGTGTGGAGACAGCATACATTTCTGGTTGAAGACTCAAAAATTGACAAAATCACATAAGAGTTCTATGGAAACAGTCTTTTCTCCTGAAGCTAATATTATTCTTTTGTTGTGATACTTGAAATAGTTTGAGTAATATTATGAAACAAAATTACTTGAGTGTGGGAATAGCCTAAGTAGCAGGTTAATTCATTTAATTATAGAACAAAAATAAAGCCAGATAATTACTTATATAACTCATATAATACACCCTGAATAGAGAATAATTACTATATCTGTCTAAATGTTTTGCTATCTATTGTCCAAAACATCTGTGTTAGCAAATAAACTCCTGAAAATTGAGATATAATTATTGAGCTGGCTAATGACCTAAACTTGCAAGACATCATATTTAGCAATGAGTAAGGAGCAATTCTTTTAACATTCAATACCATGAAATGCAAAAAGTGGCTTAAATTTATAACTTCTTTTTCTGGATAGTCCCAGGAAGGGTAAGTGGGATTTATGACTAATCCTTTCAGGGAAAGGCTGAAATTGTTATTGTTGGACAAAATAAGAGTGTATATAGCATTCATTGGTCTTTTCCTTCTTCTTTTATGTTATTAATATTGGGTACTGAGTAACAGCAAGAATTTCTGCAGTTAATTAATACATTTTTTAAAGATCAGTTAGTTTGGGATTTCCCAACATGGAATATAGGATAAGGAGCATATTACAAAGAATATACATGTCCCTCATTACCCTCCATTAATGTATTATATTTATCCTGATGGAATCCTTTTATTTTAGGATAAAAGCCCCCAGTTTTATTTTTTGAAATTATGGAGTTGAATAAAACTGAATGGCGGTACTTTGTTATTGGAACTTTATGCACAATTATCCATGAGGCCTTGCAATTCATATTTTCAGTCATTATTTCAGACATTAGAGGGGTGAGTATAAAACAAAGAAGTAAAAATCTTCACTGTATGCTTTACATTTTGTCATGATTTCCTAATTACCTTTATGATAAACTAATAAAATGATACATTTTTTTTTCAGTTTGCACTGCAAAGATGAGGAACCAAGCAAAGCTCCTTGCTATAGAGAACAACAACATATTGTAAGAAAATGCTTAAGTGTATGCTTCAAAATGAGGATTGCTCTCATTTCAGCACCGTGTTTGTTCACATGCTTGAAGTTAAAAGTGACCAGAAAGAAAAAATTATCATCTCGGACTCCAAGTTAGGAAATGTCATGTTTTAGGAGACCTGGCAAGTTTGAAGTCATGGTTCTATGTATAAAACATATGAGATTTATGAAGTGTCTTTGTGTTTTCTTGGGCAAAACCTGAAAACAAGGACTATAAGTCTGACTGAATAAATGGAAACAGAGGAAGACTAGATAAGATACAGAAGACTTGAGGGAATGATCTGTACAATAGAATGTTTTTTCAAAAGATAAAGCATCCAGTTCTGCAGAATATTTAGACCAAATTAAGCACTTTCAGATGTCATCTGGTGAATAAATCTCAATTGTCTAGGTAACAAATATTTCCTGTCTAGTTTTCAAATAAAACAGAGTAATTTACAATGTTTTCATTCTTTTCCAGGCTACAGGTTCCAGACTGGCCCTAATTGCCCAAAATGTAGCTAACTTGGGACTGGGTTTGTTTTGTCATTGATTCATGGCTGGCAGCTGACTCTTCTGCTTTTAGCCATTGTGCCAATAATTGCTGTAACAGGAATGATTCAAATGAAGATGCTTGCTGAACATGCAAAAAAAGATAAGAAGGAACTGAAAATGGCAGGAAAGGTGGGTTCAATGATGTTTTTATCTGGTTTTATGTTTTACTACACAGTGTTGCTTAATAGGGACACTGGTGGTGGATCAAGAATATAGTCCTCAAGTAAAAGTCTGCATTGTTGCATTGTTCTGACAAAATGGTGATATAGTAAATATGAAGCTGAAAATTGTAAACTTGAATTATTAATTTATGTTCTCAAACAATTTGTAGTATTCAGAGCATACTAAGCATTTTAAAAGTCCTGGGTCCCTCATGCCTGTCCCAAGTCTGCATTCGAGTACCCTATTATTTCCTACCACTCTGCTTTTTTTGCTTTTCTTCATTTCTTTCCAGTTTGTTTCCTTTCAGAGTCCTTCTCTTCTACCTGTCACATATCTTCTCTTTCTCTCACCATGCAGTTATCTGTGGGCTTAATATAAAAAGGCACAGAATAGAAACCATCAGTAACAAGGACACATGAAAACATCACAGTGGCAGTGTAGCTGACTGTGCCCTGTAATCCTTTGCTCTGATTTTCATTCCTTCCCCTCTCAGCTGAGAAGGGAAGCAGGAGCCTAGGAATCTGCTTCAAAGGAGAAGGTGAGTGTGGCAGCAAAGAGGGAGGGTGTTACTTCATTTAATAACTTTGAGAAGAACTGTTTTCTCACTTCCCAAGACGTGCTGTCTCAGAACAAAATGTGCTTTGTGGGGACTGGGTTTTTGACACACCCCAAGCAGCACAGCACATGTGTGATCTTCTGCCCTTTCACTCCCTCCCATTACACTGTAGTCAGCTGTGCAGAGGCATCTGGGCACAGCAAAACTTGTTCTCTCTTTCCATTATATATATGAGGAAAGTTTCTCAGAGGCATTTCTATGCCTCCAGGCTGATTAGAAAATGGTTTTGGGTGTTTAGTCCTAGCTGTTTTCACACTAAAATAAAAAGAAAGGAAATTCCTCTTGGTTTTGCCTGCCAGGCATTTTGGTATAAATCTACATAGCAATGATTCACTGCCATAGCAGTGATTCACTGCAAGGTCAAATCACAAGGCATCCACAGAACGTTGTCCCCTGACACACACAAATGAGTATTCTCTAATAATATTTTTTCCCAGTGAAAGTGTAACAAATAGTCAAGAGAATTCAAGGGAATTAACTAATCTTTTATTTATCAATAATTCTACAACAGTTTTCAGCTGAGGATTACAATGCAACTTGAATTTACCAAAGTTTCACAACACTCTTTTGAAATAAGTATCCAGTGCAATCGTTGTATGATCTGGCTAAAATTGTTATCTGTTTTCTGTGTCTCTTTCCAGATCATACAACAAGTGGTTGGGAAAAGGCAAGAGAGGGTAATACAAGGACCAGAAGTGAAATGGAAACCTCTGTGAGGCCACGGGTTGGCTATTAGAAAAAAAAATTCATTAAAGGTTGTTAGTGAGACAACTGTAAAGCTTCTTAGTCTCAAAGCATATTTAAATTTGCTGTGCAGAGAAAAATTTCACTTTACCTGTCTGTAAAGCTATTCTTATCGGCAATACAAACGTAAAGAAAACATGATGTTTCTCTTTGTAGCAGAGCCAGATAATATTTACATGCTGTTATGTTAGTTTTTCCATGTTATTTAATTATTTCAATATCTTATCCCTCATGTTACTTAGTCTGTAGTGTTTCTTATTTGTAGATTGTCTAAGCATTTATTCTACTTATTATGTAGGAGTAATGATGTACAAAAAAGGGTCTGCCAAATGCATGGGTATAGTTGAGTTTTTGGAGGTTAGCTTTCACATGTTTAGAGCTGTTAGGCTTTTCCTTTTTCTTACAGAGTTGCAGTTTGAGAGTCATGTTTGCTTCCAAGCTGTTTTGTACAATTACTGCTCTACAAAGGCTGATGAGTCACAAGCCTAGAGATGTTTTGTTACACATTAAAATAAGAAGTTAATAGAGATTTATTTTTAAAAGAATATATATGTTGAAAAAAAGAAACCTGTTGTTCTTTACATGATAGGGTTATCAAGAAAAAGTTCAAATTACTGTCACTAATTATTCATAAAGTTTTGCCAAACAAGTAACCTTGTTGAGTGCATTCTTATGCACTGAATTATTTTAAAGTTATCTCATAGTCAAGCTGTTTACAGCTGATTACTGTTATCTCATGCCAGCTTCCTTGGAGACTATTTGTGAGAACAGTTACGTGGTTGTTAGGCAGGAACCTGTATATCTGGTTTTGGCAGACTGTATTCATCAAAACAATTTTTTGCAGATCCCCAATTTCTGGGAAAATTTAAACCTTATGTATTTCCACAGCAATTCAGCAAAATATTTCACTCTCAACACATCAAGCAAACTTGAAGGAAAGCAAGTCCCAAGCATTTACTTTTAGCTCTAGGTAAAAATCTACCCTTCTCTTTAAAAGAGGGGTTCTTCCTGGAAAACTGCTTGTCTCTCTTCACACATGAGAGATAAAAATAAACTACTGTCATTGAAAGGTAGTGCAGAAACAACATAGGTAAAAGAAGGTAAATGTATCTCATGCCTTCCTTATGAGCAGGAGAATTCGTCATACGCTCATCTAATGGAGCCAGTTAGCTCCTGGTACAATCCACGAGCACACGAGTTGGAGTGGTACAGACGCTACGGAGGGCTTCTGTGAAGGCAGTGGCATTCCACAGTGTACAAGTCTTACATGGGTGACAATACGTAGCAAAACAGGAAGATTTTCAAAGATATAAAATTAATAGGATTTAGATGTCAAGCTGCCATATGGGCCAGGAAAATCTGTCTCTACATTTTTAAGAATAGCCAGTAGTTTTGAGTTTCTCCTTTAGGAGTTTTAAATAGTCAGGGTCTTTGAGTTTCTCCTTTAGGAGTTTTGAAAGACTCCTGATATTCCAAAATTGCTGAGAGTGCACCCTAGGAAAGATCATTTCTTTATGGGTGAGCTCAAAATCACTAGTTGCTTTTGAAAATGTGGACATAAGTTTATTCTGCAGTTCCAAATGCATTTGCAGGTGATGTAGGCTTGTTCAGTTTATCCTGACTGGGGTGCCACAATGATGACAGCTGCATGGCATCATCCTCGTGACAGGTTACACAAGCCCACTGGAAAATAAAATCCCATTGCTGGTCTGTGCTAAAATGTATGCTGTCTCAACTTTACTGCTATAATCCACACTAACTGCATATATTTAACAGCAGCATATTTACAGATGTTGCAGCCACACTTTCAGCAGTACTGTAGACATGCTTCTAATGCAGTTATTCTATTTATTAGATTGTGTTTAAATACTTCCATATAATCTTGTTTTTATTCTGACAAATATCTGCTCTCTGATAGGGATTGCTTCCGAAGCCATAGAAAATATTCAAACTGCTGTTACTTTGACTCAGGAAAGAAAATTTGATTTTACATATGGACAAAGTTTGCAAGGTAGGTAAAAGAATGCTTCTTAAAAAAAAGGTAATGAAATATTCCTTTTTAAAATGAACACAGTTTAACACTAATAAACTGAATCACAATTTATGTCTGTCAATGCTTCATAAAATCTTTCACTCCAAACTCTGCTTTGACACAAAAAGTATAGATTATCTTTCCCTTCAAGCTAATGTTCCTGACATTTTAGGTAATGTTCTAAATGCTTTTTTTTTCGCCTCCAAATTCTCCATGATGTTGTTATTGGCTGCTGTAATTCTGGAAATGGAAGCCTTTATTAATTCTTATAATCATGAGCTCTTTCTTCTGAGGAAATCTATTGTTTAACAAACTGACAGTCAGCTTTTACCTGTATGTTTAGGTAAGATTCGTATAAAAATCAGTGGGATTTTCCCAAGGATGGACGTGCATAGCAACTTCTCTATTTGTTCACTCGCTATTTTATCGAGGTGCTGTTGCAGATCATGTGAAACCTCAGAAATTGTCACTTGCTTTAGTTCAATGCAAGATAAAGCACAAAGATTTGTTTTAGTGAAATAATTTCTGCTTTGTAGCAATTCTAAAGTTCTCGATGATTTTCCTCATGAGTCAGTCAGTTGAAACTTTGAATTGCAACTGTATTATAATTTTGAAAATAATTTTAATAAATGTATGAGGTGAAGACAAGACAAATTGTATGTGCTCAAAATATTTAGAGTTAGAGCAATTTCTTCTTCTATCCCAACAGTCTCATCGTATTTTGCAGACAGAGAGGAAACTGAAGCGTGCAGGAATGATGATGTCTTAGGTTAGGATCTTAGAAAGAGCTGAAGGTTAGTTTACTTTAAAATAGTAAGGACTTGTGATTTCCTTTGAATTATAAGACACTCTTCACATTCTTGATTGTTACAAGTGAATGTACAGTATGATCGTTATTATATGTTTTTTCTGTTATAGAAATTGTGTAAAGAAGGCACATATTTTTGGATTTACTTTTGCCTTTACACAAGCTATTATGTACTTTACTTGGGCTGAGTGTTTTAGGTTTGGTGCCTATCTAGTGAGAAATAGACATATGCAGTTTAAAGATGGTGTAAAGACGTGCGGTTTAAAGAAGCATCTCTTTGTTAGGTTCTTTTTTGTCCATGTGGGAGAATATGTTTGATTTTTACATAGGTACCACGAAATCATGGAGTATAGAACTGAAAAAAACAATAAATACTTCTGTCTTCCATTCTTTACCTTTACATTCCCCTTCTTTCCTTACACTATTACAAATCCAAAATAAATGATGCTTTTAGAATGTGTTTAGCTACCTACATACAATTTCCCTTCTAATCAGGTTGCCCAGGGTAAAAGGAAGGCAACATGAAGACAGGCAAAACAAAGCCATTCCTTGTTTCCACAGCCAACAAGGTTTCTTTAACAAGAGAATCACATGGCTTAGCTGTAGGGAGTGTAGGTGGGCAAGATTAAAAGGTCAATGGAGCAAGTAACGAGTGAAACTGAGGTGAGGAAATTATAAGTCCTGGGACAAGAGAGGTGGAGAGCAAGAGAAAGGTTCAGCAAACACCCAATCTGGAAAATGCCCAGCCAGAGCTGAAAAAGCTTCTCTGAGTGTCTCCAGTGAGTTGATCCCACTGACTAGCACATCTCTAACCTTCTCTTTCCTCCCTCCCTATCTCCAGCATCTAACCAAGTCTTTTGCTTTTCTCTCTGCAGCTGAAATCCCTGTCTGTATTCATCAATAGGCACCTTGTCTCCCATGCACATCCCATCCTTGCTTTCAGAACTTGCCACACTCTTGCCTGGCAAAAAAATGCTGCTGAAGCTAAAGCTGTTTCTTACCCTGATTACACCAACTTCTTCTCAAATAACAGTATTACCCTGCCTTCCCCTACACATTGAAGTGAATCCCTTCTCCTCATGTATCTCCTTGCCTACTGCCCTTTGCTCATCCCAGATTTCATATCTTTTTCTCATCTCCCATTTGCCTTTTACCTTTTTCTCCTGAATTCAAGGATTTGATTGTGCCTGGAAGACTAAGACATTCAAAGGAATTGTGGAATGGCAAATTTCTCCATAATCCTCAGACTGCTCCACAACTAACACTTTCAATTCTATAGATGAAGAAACTGAGCTGCAAGGAACTATACATCCTACCACATCTCATGCATTAAGAACAGAAACAGAAAACATAGCCATTTCTAATAAATCCAGAGAAGTGGGCAAGGAAGGGAAGCTTGGAGTGCTACTCTCCTTCCTACAAAAAAATAATGGATTTTCTCAGTAAGGAAAAACTCACAGAGTTTGCAGTAGACAGCTCTTGCCCTACCTCAGCTTTATTAATGAGTACTTATCTGAAGCCCCTAATCTGCCCATAAAAGCTTTTCTTGCCTTTGCCACATCAGTGTCAATATATTTTTCTCCTTTTTATCTTTAGAGTTTTTTCAGCTGTTGTATTTGGTGCAATGGCATTAGGACAAAGCACTTCCTTCGCTCCAGACTATGCCAAAGTCAAGATGTCAGCTGCCCACTTGTTTGTGCTGTTTCAAAGAGTACCCTCCATAGGTAGCTACAGCGAGGAAGGAGAGAAGCCTGCAAGTAAGCACGGTGTTATGCACAGCATAGCATACTCCTCTAATTTATTTCAAGCCTGCTTTTCTTTTTTTTTCTGCCACCCACATCACAGCTACTGAGAACAAGTAGCGTGTGAGCCGATTCACATCTGACCCATCCAACTAAATTGGGGTTAAGCATTGATTTGTCTCTTCTCCTGCCAAAACCTCACCTGTCTTAGTAAAACATCTTTAAGAGCCAGTGGAAGACTTTCTTGCCTGAAGGTACCTACCGGAGCATGGATCTTGAACATGTAACTAGGCCTCTAATATTTAACCAGAAATTTTTGCGGGATAACTTATTTGCAAGTTGTCCATAATAGACTAACATATTCTTTAGTAACCAACAATGTATATGAACATATGGGTGCATGTGGCCTGTCATATAACAAAGAGGACAGAACATCCCAGAAAACTATCACATATATATCATTACCCTTGTGTTTATTAAATATATATGTGTATATATTCATATATGTACATGCACATAATAAAGGAAAATAGCTATGAAGTCTTATGAAGTATCATACATTTATGCTGTTATGTTCATTGGTCATTTGCATATGTCTATATTTACATTTTATATATACTCATTCATATGAACTATATTTCATCTTGTGTAGGCATACAACCAAATTACATATCTCATATTACATTTTATAGGAAATTAATTAGAAAAGATCTTTAAGGAGAAGGATTGATTCTGTGTGCAGATCAAAAATAGTAGATTATTTTCAGTATCTTTAAGGACAAAAATTAAAAAAATCAGCAAAGAACATGCCAAGAATCTGAACAAGGTCCTTGCAAAGCAGACAGAAGTCAGCCACCTAGAGTTATTGTTACTTTTGCAAATGTAATCTTGTTTAACAGGTGGTGTAAGGGAAGCTGCCAGAATTTGTGTTTACGGAAGAGAATTTTATTTAAAATATGTCTGCAGAGTAGAATACTAGTAGAATACAGGACAGAATTTTTGTTTTCACAATAGCTTCTCATTACATATTAATTCCTGGGAAAAAAAGAAGTCTGATCCTTTGGAAAAACTCCCACTGATCTCTTTTATGATCTGTTACATTAGCCTAAAAAATGGACCTAACTCTACTGTTACAATCAGAAAATATTTGGTGGAAACATAGCATTCAATGATGTGGCATTTAACTACTCAACCCAACCAGAGGCCAAAGTGCTCCTAGGTTTGAACATGAATGTAGAAAAAGGACAAACTCTGGCCCTTGCTGGTAACAGTGGCTGTGGAAAGAGCATTGTTGTTCAGCCCCTTGAGAGATTTTTCTGATCCGGTCAGTGGAGAAACGGTCAGTGTTCCACATCAAAATGTAAGTTGCAGGTACATGATACATGCTTAGTCTATTTTATAATTTATTTGCCTTTTTTTTCCCCTCTTAAATAATCTCATTACATGTTTGCTAGTGTAACTACTCACTTTTGTCAATGCTTCTGATATGTTTTTTGTAATATTTTTGAAAATTAAGGGCAGGAACACATGGATTTTCAATATTCTTTATGCAATTATGGGAAAAGTAGAAGAAAAGTAAAATTTCTGAATTTCCCATGCCATTTCAAGTTACGAGAACAAGATCCAGTGGAGAGAAGTTGCTACACTGGCCTGACCAGAGCTTACTGGTATCACCGAGGTTTAGTTTAATTATAGTAAGGATGAATTGTTGAAAATTTAACAGCGACACTGCTTAGGGTAGCTGCTGAACTTCATTGCACCGTCACCTAGCATGTAAAAACTAAGTAAAGGAAAGATGAAAAAAAATCTGAAAAACTCTTCTTGGATCTTGAAGCAGCTGGAGGCTGCGGAGAGATGTCTGTGCATTCCTAGGACAATTCTGCACTTGCCAAACAAAGCGATCTCATATTTCATCTGTTTCTTCACTTACATCTGTATTTCATCCATAGTCAGGGCTTCAGTTCAGAGGAGTTGGATCCTTCCTCTGAAAGTCAGAGAACAATGTGACCACTGGACTTCCCAAACCCAGGTATCTGCCTCCCACCATAGTCCTGACTCTCTGTGAAAGGCAAAACTGTCATCTGTAGCTTAAACCGAACTGCATCCTGAAGTACAGATAGCCTCCTTGACAGAGGGAGATGCTGGAGTGACCTTTTGGCTTCTTCTCCCTGGGGTTTGTATTTAGTTTCTGATGCTTGTCAATGAGAGTGGCCTTGAACCATGAGATATCTTTTTCTGAGACTGGAAAAAATACTTATTCGGTGCTTAATCATTTAACTGCTTCTATTACATTCTAAGAAATGGAAGACAGATTCATTTCATCAACCCATACAGAAAACAGCTGGCAAGTCAAGTTATTCCTTACAAAGAGGTCCCTAGTCTCATACACACACAAATACAAATTTTTTTGTAAAGATAGAGACATTTGGCCTATTATTTTTCAGTGGATCATTGTACTGAGGAATTCAAGCTCTGGGTTAGGGCTCTCTGCAATGCCAGGTGCTGTATAAACAGAACAAAAAGATGATTTGAGCTCCAAGAGTCCAGTGTCCCAGTGCACCCACAGGCACAGGACAGTGATTTAGTCCACAGCTTATTAGTTCTGATTTAGATAGAAGTCATAAGGATAAAGCAAAAATATAGACTGATGTTTTATTTTAGAAAAAATAAGTCTCTGCGTAACAGAGACCGGTAAACTTACACTTGTGGATGCTAATATGCAGATAAGGTACAGTGGGAGAAGAGTGGCCTTCAAGTGCTGATATATAGAGTTTACATACGTATCTCATCTTACATGAGTGGTAGATGAATTCTCACTGATGTACGAGGATGTTATTCAGTTATGGGATTAGGGACTACTGTCCATTACTGTCCCCCATTACTGTCATTTGAGAGGTGAGGACATCTGACTCCCAAATCAGCATAATAGAGGTGGGATAAAGCTGTTAGTAAAGCAAGTGGCTGTGGAAACACTTTGTGGTGTAGATCTTCTACTGGCTTCTGAAATAGATCTTTCTGTCACCAGCATAGTACCAAACGTCTCTAGTACTGATAGCAAGATGGCAGAGAAAGTAAATCTGTATTGGCTCTTTTTGTTAGGGTGATAAACATCTGGGGGTGCAGTACAGTGGCTTCATACAGCTGACATTTTTCAAGGTTCATAGAGATGTCTGATGTTATTGTATTGATTGCAAACATAACTAGGCTTTAACACTCATCTCCCCATCTCTGCTGCCATGTATAGGTGCCTAAGTTAACAGACTCAGGGCATGAAATGGCCTGAGTGGCCTGGCTGCTAAAGGCCTTAATGTCACTAAATTTAAAAAAGAAAACCACAAACAAAACCCAGCCATCTCTAAAGTACTATGTTTAAAATATATTATTTCTGACTTTTTAGCTTCTGGATGGTCAAAATGCGAAGACACAAAATATCCAGTGGCTGAGAGCTCAGATTGGTATTGTCTCACAAGAACCAATGCTGTTTGACTGCACCACTGCTGAAAACATCGCATATGGAGATAACAGTCGGCAGGTGTCACATGAGGAAATTGTTAATGCAGCAAATGAAGCCAATATTCATTCCTTCATTGAATCACTACCAAAGGTAATTAGTCCCTCATTTCCAACTTGTAACCGGGAAAAAAAACCCACAGTGCCTATTCATGCTTTCCTAAGTAAATACGGGTTAAAAGCATTTATATTTCTGTGACTTACTAAATTAGACATTGAAATTTGGAGGTTTTTTCTCCCCCAGAAGACCCAAAGGACAAGCAGAGAGCTAGGCGGTGACAGTGGCTGCAGGCATTTGCTCAGTCCCACTGCTGCAGATGCCTGAATGGGAGGGGTTTTCACCTTTGCAGGAGAAGCGCCTGTTAATAAAATAACCTGGCTGATACTGATACTCAGGCAAGTCATTCTCGATGGAAGAGCATGGAGGAACAGACACGCAGAAAGTACTGAAAAAGAGGCTGGGTACTTGCACTTCAGTGGAAGCAACAGGGACGTGCTAAGGCAGCCCGAGGAGTGCTGGTCTCACCTTCCTTTTTTCAACAGCTCATTTGCCAGGTGTGTAAAATCACGCACAGTGTCGGCTTGGAAAAACAGGCAGAAACCCACCGTCTTGTTCCCGCTTCCTTCTCTCCCTTTCCCTATTCATACCTGTTATTACCTCCTGGTTGCATCTGATGTGACAAGCTGAGTCTCTGGTACAATGGATCTTTTTGCTGCAAAATAAGTAGCACCTTGGAGGGAAAAGGAGTTTCAGGTTTTCTACATGGGTTGTGACTAATCATGCTAGGAAAACAAAAAAAATCCCAGAAGTTGATCTGCTCGTGTCCCACTGAGCAGCTGCTGGCAGGAGAATTTAAGCAAAGGCTCTTCCTACCTGCTGTCTGAACTCATCGGCTGAAGCCAACATCTGCCTGTCAGCTCACCCTTGTGGAAAAGACGGGCTAGGACAAATATTTCTCAGTCAATAAATTCCCACAGGGTTAGGAGGTTGGTGGGTTTTCCCTGCAAAGCCTCATCTCTTAGATGACAGACGTACATTTGATCACACAGCAGGTAACAAACAGGGGAAGCACAGAGCTGGAATCAAATTTCTTGAGTAAATTTGTGTCAGCTTTAAAATAGGGTGCAAAAGCAATTCAGTATTATCAACTTTCAAAATAACTTTATTGCAACATTTGACATCTTTGTGGCCACAGAGCACAGAACATCAGTTGACATTAAAAAATCTGTAACCTTCAGAGTATTAAAAAAAAGGGGGGCGTTAAAAGTGTGTGTATTAAGTACACCATACTTAGTGCTTAGAAACTAGAACACAAAATTATCCATCATGTTATTTGATTACACCATGATTTTAGAATGGAACTATTTGGCAGATTAAGTTGTAATTATTTAATGAGTGCAACTGAAATTTGCAGCAGTTTTCCATGTTGCTGAAAGTGCATGAGAAAGTGCATGGCTTGTCAAAGGAGTCAGACCAATTTGTTGGGGAAAATTTCTAAAACTGACCAACTAAGACCTGCCTGCAGCAGTGAGGAAGGGCCAGGCTGCAACCCTGGAAAGTCTGCTTGACCTGACTCCTGGGGCAAGTGAAAATATGAACACATGCACACCAGCAAGCACCATCTGTCCCCTGTCCCCCACCCTGGATGTACAAACAGAGATCTGAACCAGTCATCAGGGGTAACAGTTTTTCATGTCCAAGGCCATAGAAACATCACCTCTGTCATTGCTCTATCACAGATAACAGATGACAGACTAGGGGCACCACAGGTGGAAACAGCTGTTGCACTTGTTTTTAATTCACCTTTGGGGACAATCTGCACAATGAACAAACCAAAAGTGCTGGATAAAGCCAGAGAAGGTCACATCTGCATTGTGATAGCTCACTGCCTCTCCACCAACCAAAATGCTGACAAATGGCCCAGAACAGCAAGGTTGTAGAACAAGGGACCCATCAGCAGCTCCTGGCTGAAAAAGGCATCTACTATTCAAAGTGGGCCACGCAATGTGTGACAGTGGGCAGTACCTGTTGCTGAAGTGCAGCTGTACAGCTGGTTCAGCCTTCTGTATGAGACTATTAAGGATGTTTCATTACTTCTGGTTTTGGTAAAACTCTGTAAATAGTTTCCTTAAACCCCATAACTAACAAATAACTGAGGTACATTTACTTTAAGAACCCAGCCCTCTTCTTCCACCAGCATAAAAGCTGTTTTTACATCCTCAACAGAGATGGACCCAAAGCACCATTCCAGATATGACTGTTCCTGAATAAATGCACATGTGACCCAGAGCAGGGGTAAAAGGAAACCTGTTGGGATTGGCAACCAGCTCAGTCCCACCAATGCAGAAACCTGGCTCCTATTCTTGGCTTGCCAATGCACTAATGGGTGCAGCCGATTTTTGCAACACCCTGCTGCAGTCTTAGGGTCTTCAAAGCAAATGGCGCCTCTCCTATCACAATGGGAATGCACAGCTTAACCACCCTGACCTGAAATCAGAGCCCCCACTGCATTATGCTCCTTCTGCATTGATTACGTGTTTTCCCAAATCCACACAGAGAAAAAAAAAAAAAAAAAAAAACAAAAACAACAAACCACCACCAAAACAAAAAAAAGCCCTGTTTTAACACTTTATGCTTTAGTCCCACATGGTCCACAGAACATTAACTTAGTAGGACAACTTTGAATCAAAAATGCTATACTCCTTACAAGGAAATTAACACCACGCTTGTGAATTCATGCATCCATAGCACATAACAAGTAGCTCTAACAACTCCCAGAATTTAGTTTTGTTCTCTCTGGATACACTCCCATCTTCAGTTCCTCTAAGCAAGGCACAGACTGTCCCAAGCTGAACAGGAAATTCTGCTTACACTGGTAATTGAATGACATTTTCTCAATGATATACTTGTTGAAATAGTTCTCCTTTTTCCATATTTCTGCCAGGATTTCTATGCTCCCAGAAATCCCAAGAGAGGCAGGGGTAGGTGTGTGGAACATAAATGCAAATACAAAATCACACACATCAGATTTCAGGCTGTTTCAAATGAGTGTTCAAAGCAAACTGTCCTTGTCACTGTTGCAAGCAGGTTTACTTACCCAACTGAGAGGTGAAAGGTTGTAACTGTCAGACTGAACTTATTAAAAAAAGAATAAAAAATCATCAGGCTTAGCTTGATCCAAAATCCTAATCTATCTCACAGAAATCACAGCATCACAGAGACACATGCTTCACTAACCAAGAGATTTCAGAACCTCCGAGAAAGAGGGTGGGTTATTATAAGCACTCCAGAACAAGAATGGTCTCCTGCTCTGTATAGTTTTGACGAGCTCGAATCAACCATTAAATAATGAATGGTTGTCAGATTCAATTGAGACAGGATGTACAAGTAGTCCAGTAAAGGCAGGGAAGACAAAGGCTGAAATAACGCGGCTGTTTTCTGAGGCAACAAGACGCAGTATAAACACACCCTGGCCTGTTACTCAGAGAAGTGTCAGGCTTTGAGGAAGGAAATAAAAATGGAAACTCTTTTCTTGCTACAGTGGAAAAAAATATGCAACAGAGCTTCCAAAGGGCAAAGAGGCTGGTTCAGCGTTAGCTGAGGATGCAGTTGTTTCTGTAAAACAAGTAATCACTGATCTCTCTCAGAACTCCAAAAACTAGAGAAAACAATGGGTACTTTAAAATCTCTATTTCAAGTTCATCTGTCCCCGACATCATCTCTCTTTCTCAAAGTGTAGTTGCTCCACATTAAACAGTCCACCCATAAATCAATCAATACAAAGCCGATTTTTAGAATAATTTTATTTCTATGACAGGAAAATACAAAGCTGCTCAAACAGAGGAATCAAGTCTTAAAATCCTGAGAATTTTAACAAACTGCATTCAGTGCTTTCTTTTATTGTGTATTATTAGTGTAAAGCAGCAGACATTCATAGTTCACTAGAAGATGAAAACTCAGAGGTATGAGAAACTCATATGCTGCTTTCTGTCTTTATTATTGAGAGCTCCTTTTTTAAAAATACTTCAGACTGTAGTGCTCTCATACCACCAATGTAGTGGGAACATCCCCGTTCATGGATACAACATTTATTTGGTATAATCCCGATAGCAAAAATGCAAGGTAAGTTATAAAATAACATATTGCCTGATGGAGGCAGCCCTTCTGTTTCATAAACCACTATGAATAAGAAGCATAATCACCTAAGAGTGTAGTGTGCTTACTCTTAAGTACACAGTTAAGTGCTCCACTGGCATAAACAATATCAGTAGACTATAAAGTATTCTATGTGTTACTACTAAGATCATAAATACAAATCTCCCATAAATTCTCCACTTCCAACACCCCATCTCTCAAGTATGTTTGCATTGTTGAGGCATATTTTAATATTGCATAGTTCTACATAGATAAGGTACTACTGCTTGCATTGTTGTTGCAAATGGCTACATTACTCTGAAATGGGCAGTGTTACCACAGTAAATCCCATAAAAATAGGTAGACTTCACATGGATTATTAAATGTCTTAACTTGAATATAACAGTACTCACTCTTGAGTAACATTTCATTTACAAGTACTACATATAACTCGTGAGCTTGCAAAGGCTTTTACATCATTATCAACCTTACAGCTGAGCTGCAACTGTTAATTGTAGCATGTCCTGAAAACACTGGAACGCAGTTCTACACAGCACTTCTGCATCAGTCTCTGGACATGATATCCAAGAAGAACAGGTAATAACAATCCTATCAATATAGAAAACAATGAAGATACCACTCTTAACTGTCATAGCCTAGGACAAAAGTCACATAAATTGCCCTGAAATGTGAAATTACTGACATAAACTCTGAAGCAAGAATTGTCACATAAACATACTGTCTCAACATTCAGGAAGGACTCAGATCCCTAGTGCCTTCAGAGAGCAATAATGTTGACGGATCTCGAATACTTTGACTTAAATACCCATTTCTACAAACACAGTGACATAACTTTTCTGCTTCTAATTGATAATACTGTGAATTATATTTCTTCTCTGCAACCAGCCTAAAGTACTTTTTCTTCTATTTACCTAATAAAAGGTAGATCTTTATCTAGTTCTGTTTATCTTAGAGCCATAGATCAAAGTATAAATGGTTTACATTCTCAAACTGAATCAAATCTGCACACAATCTATATCTAGCTTTACAAAGAAGTCACCCAAATTACTCCTAAACCACAAAACAGCAAGTTATCTCAACACATTATAATCAAAGTAGTTTACTTGATTTGATAAAGCAGTAATTTTTGTCCATAAGGTCAATGAGCCAAACTTGGATCTTTTCAAATCCTACCATTTTATGAGAAGTGAAGCCAAATGTTTTAGCTTCTCATTACTCAAAGAGGTCTGGTTTGAGTCAAGAGATGTGTGTGTCACTGCCAAGAATGATGGACAGTGTGCTTACTTGGACTCTATCTGGTCTATCTCAGTCAATCGCTACTTTTTTTAAAAACACCTTTGCATGTTACATTTAATGATCTCTAAAACGAGAACTTATTTTAAAGTAAGTTAACTTCTTTTGTTCCTCCCTTCTTTCACCTTCCCCACTCTTCTTTCCACTTACTTTCAGTATCTTGGTGCTCCCTTCACCTCTACCATTCGTCCTGCCTCCCACACATACTTTCCCAGAATGTTAATGCCTCTATTCTCATGTACCTCACTTCTCAACCTTTTCTGACATATTCAGCCATGTTTCTTCTGTCTTTTCCTTTCCTCATTCTAGTTGTTAGCCGCCTTTCCCTTTGTGATAGAGACAGAACCATGCCCAAAATGAAATTACATGATTACCTGTCATCTCTGATTGAATAAAAAAAGCCATAGCCATGAGGTACCATAGGGAGTACAGATCCACCAAACCGAGTGTAGCCAGTCAGACTAGTTGAAAGAACAAAATTCCCACCTCCTCCACTGTAAAACAACACAAAACAAAACCAGCACTTTTAAAGAGAATCTAAAACAAAGTGAGTTTTACAAAAAAGTTATTTTGTTCTAGAGATCAAAAAATCGACACACACAAGGCCAATGTAACAAAGTCCTTGGTATCAAGGGATACAACCTCCCCATAGGACAAGAACACAACTTACCTAGCTGTGAAGGCTTTATCCACATAAAGTTCTGGCACTGGCAGTCCTTGCTCCTGTGCTATGAGTAGGAGACCCAGAAGATGACGATCAAATCCTGTCAAATAAATGCAAATACTGCATCATTAACAGCAGCATTTCTCATTTTTCCCCTTCTTCTGGTCTGGATAGCTGGAAGCTCAAATAGCAGCTGAAGGACAGATAAATGACAGAGTCTACTAAAAACCAAAATATTGTAGCATACAAAAACATTTCCCAAATATTTGATCTAAGGGGCCTTTGTCACTTTCAGCTTGCAATACTGAGCCCATATGCAAATGAATTAAGTAATATAAACCCAGCACAGTTCCTGCAGAAAACAAAACCCAAGAAGACTTCTGTTTCAGCCAAGGAGGAGTTCCACACGGTGAAACTGTTCCACTGGCAATTACATGGGCAACGTGAAAAGGGTTTCAGGGCCACAACTGCCTAGACAACTCAGCAAGTAGGATGGAGAGAGTATGAAGGTTCAACAAGTGATTACTTCCCAGCTACTCTCTCTCGTTCATGGAATAGCTTGCCACGCTAACACAGGTGGGTTAGAAATTCACCCAAATCTTTCCCCTGCCTTAAAAGACAACATTTCCCACTTCCCAGCCAAGCATATAGTTGATCAGAAGGTATTCTGAAATAATGTTTAGCTGGGCAGAAAAAGTGAATTAATATTCAAAGTGAACATGTCCTTGGGGCACAAGGAAGGGTGCAAGGACTAGGTTTTAGTTCCTCTCCCCGAAACTGGAAGTATAAAATGTTAAGGGATAGTTTTTACTCAGACTGAAAACAAGGAGACAGAGAAAATGTATTAGTATACAGCAGTATTCCCTTTTCACCCACAAGAAAAAAACAAAACAAAAAACCCCTTTTGATCCCAAAGTACCTCTTCCATTCTCGCATTCTTTCCTCATTTTATTGTGCTTTGCAAATGCCTTATGCATCAGCTGTAGTCGTTGATAAGTCTGTGTAAAGCAGGGGAGACAGGATTTAAAAAAAAAAAAAAAAAGAAAAGAAAAGAAAAAGAAAAAAATAATCCAGATGAATAATACATCAGGAATCACAGATCAGCAAGTTTTTCTCTTTCACAGTTTTTAGCTATTTTAGATAAAAGAAAATGGAGGAACTTGAAAGGTACATTAGAACCTCTCTCAGACTCTCTCGTGAATCCAAATTTCTTTTTCAGGAGAACTTTCTCATTTGTTTCCTGTATCTGTGTTCTGTTACTTGGATCACTTTTACACTGCACAATATTCTAAACCTCATGTTCTTTCCCAAACAAGCTGAAACAACAGAAACTAGCCACTGTGAAAGAGAGTAATCAAACCCGAAAACTTCCTACAGTACCACTTATTTAGAAACACACTGGCTCTTAGTGGGTGCAGTTGCATTTACATGATCATCATGCCCTGAACTGGTCAGGCAGTTGGACTAGATGATTATTGTAGGTCCCTCCCAACTGAAATATTCTATTCTAGTCTATCATTTTTCATGCCAGAAAGAAAAACCACAAAACAACCAAAAACCAAAACCCCACAAAACAAACAAACAAAAAAAGATAAGAAAAAAAAATATCTGTGAAGCAAAGGCAGACAACAAAACAAAAAAGACCCTAATTGAAACATACGCAGATGCCAACTGCATTCCCAAATTTTCTCTGCTGATTGAAACATTACTTCCATGACAGTAGTTCTGCCCAACGTTATGTTTTTTTCAATTTTACATTGAAACTTCCATATTAAAACCAGAGAGAACAGAACACAAATACATGTTTTGGTAAAGGAGGCCTAGAGAAAGATCTCCAGACACCCAAGATCTTGGCTTCTCAGATCTTAGATCTTACTAGCTCTTTAACTACTTAGGAAGCACCCTTTATCCTTTTATTCATTACATGAGAGGCTGCAGCAGACAATGTGAAACAAGTGCAGTAGCCACTCAACTTGGCTAAAATCAAACTACCAAGCTCACAAGGGACAAAAGAAAAGTTGAGACAAGGATTTTTTCTGAAGCACCTAACTTTAGGTACCTTCTAGGACCTTAAAAATAGACTTTTAAGCATCTTAATTTCAATACTATTGAACAGATTCAATGGTTTTTTTAAGCCCCAAGAGTTCATCATAAAAAAATAGCAATAGGAAGATATTTGGAGATGCTATTTAAAATTACAAAGAGAAAAAAAGAAAAAGGCTACAGTTAGTGTTGGAAGTAACAAACCTCTACGTGTATTACCCATAGAAGCCTCCTAATTGGTCAGAAGATAACTGAAGAGCAGGGAAATAACAGGTATAGGAAAGCAGATTTGAATAATGGCCAGAAAATTGAGTTTTAAAGCTGCAGCACATGCTAAAAGAAGCCAGTAAGACCAGAAAAATATGCTCTTGAAGACTATAATTATCAATCACATCTACTTCCTGATAGCAATATTTCTGCATGTTTCTCAGATGCATTAATAGTAGAGAACCTTTGAATTTCCTGAAGATACGTAGGCCTTTGTCTCAAAAATCTTCTCCTTGTTTCATTTCTCAGGCTCTGAGAAATATGGAGTGAGGACAACAGAAAGAGCTTTAGTATAGCTCTCACTTGGCAAGAAAGGCGTGAAATGCTCTGCCAACTGAGCACCAGAGGGTAGTTGCTGGGAAAAGCCAGTTCAGCTGTTCAGAGACAAACTCTGGAATACATCCCTTTTGCCACTAGGACACAAACAGATTTCAATCTTGCTCTCAAACTCAGAATTAGGTTAACATTTCTTGATTTCACTTAAAAATTAAAACAACAGAACCACTCCACAGCAGAATACATTGGTTCCAACCCAGTTACTTTAAAGATGAGTGTGAATGTAGGTCAAGACACTTCCATTCCTGAAACCAAAAGGTAAATAGGATAGAAAACCAAACAAGCCCACAGATGACAGCTCACCTCAGTCACAATGATAAGAGCCAGACTTCAAGCAACCCAACATTTGAAATTTGTCTCACTGGAAACAGGCCAATTCCCATTAATGAGACAATAGAAAAATGAGTTTTAAGCAGTTCAAATGCCAGGCCTTCTGAATACATTATGATTAAAGTACGATTTCAGTATTTACACTCTCAGAAGGATCCAGCATGGACTTGCACCACTCCACTGCTTCCAGAGTACACGATCTTACGGTTTCTGTGCGGCCATGATAGAAACGCCTGGTTGTGGCAGTTTCGTAACAGCATCCTGGGCTAAGAAGAAAAATTAGGGAAGAGTATCTCATTAACTTAAAACAACTATATGCTCTCTCAAGGAATAAAAAAGTCTGCCAAGTACCTTGCACAGATACAGCAGGGCTCCATCACGCATAATGGTTAGTTACAAGTATCAGTAAGCTACTAATTTTCTTTAAATTTTGTGTCTGAAAAAGAGCCACAAACGAACTCTACAAGCTTTTATGAGACAGATGAATGAAAGTGGGCCAGTACTATAATCGTACCTTGAAAAGACTGAGTTGTCATGGCTATTTTCTGCAAACTACAGATCTACCAGCCTCTAGTATAAATAAGCTAAAATTATGCAAGCTTCAGTTTCACTATATAGTTCCATTAAAGAAACCATCTACACCATCCAAAACCTCAAAAATTAATAGAGACACTTGAAATGAGCAGTGTGTCCCAATGGTTTTATAAGGAAAAGGCTCAAATTCTTCTCTGTTGCATACTGAAACTCACCCAGCTTTTACCTGGAGCATCCCCAGCCCTGTGACAGTCTACCATTTAATAGACAACTTACATGAATCACACTTGTATGTTTAGAACAGACTTAACAGGCTATTTTAGTCAGACAATTAATTTATTCCCACGTTCAGCAAACTGAGATCTACCAACCTTTCTTATGATGAGACAGCCATCACCAGTGACTAAGCATCATACTCATATGACAAAACACTCCTTTTTCTGAAGCAAGCAATAATTGCCAGGTCAGTATTGACTTATGCAAGCCATAAGCAGGGCTAGTTATAAAAGGGATATCTGGGAACACCAATACCAGGAAGAATGCTGCCTTTTACCAATAATACAAAATAAAATGACACATCCAAAAATGTAGGGTCAGGCATTTGGAGGGTCACTATCTGTATCTCTATTATTCTGCCTAAACATTCACATCTAATGTTGCTAAAGAAAGTGAGACACTGAGGTTTACAAGGCTTTTTACAGACTTGGAAGACTAACCATTTTACTCCTGGCTGTTACATGCTACAGATAAAGCTTTCTTCTCCGAGCAACTATTTGACATTAAAGAATCCTGACCCATTGCACATTTGGTATTTGCCCAAATATTTACTTTTTACAGCCTAAATCCATGTTTTCATGGATTGTCTTCTGCCCTCCATTCCACAATATGTACATGCATGACCTCTATGGGCATAAGGACACAATTCTTCTGAAGCCAAGAGCACAAGTCACATGGAGTTCAATGGTGCAAAATAAGGCCCTATGTAACTGTTAAGTTAAAAAAAAAACACAAACAAACTTACTTCTTCATTCTTATATCACCATCGCAAATCACACACTGGCATTGCAAGACCACTGCATTATATCTCCAGATCTACCCCTTTACTCCGTAAACTAGTTTTTTACTCCTAATCTGGGTAATGAGATTTTCTTACCATCCATGGCATTTGTAATAAGCTAGCTGAAGGGCAAGCTGCACAAATGTATCAGGATGAAGTTTCTTCTGTCTCATCAACGCTTTGCCGAAGGGTGTGAAGGCATAATTCACTATCTGCAAGTCAGATACCTGTCAAACCACAGGAGGAAAAAAACCACGGAAGTCAAGGAACTGCAAATATCACAGCTTGGTTCACTTCCAATAAAACACATTCAACATAAAGTAACAATGAGGCAAACTAAGCCACAGTGTTAAGTCCCCTGTTACATCAGTTCATCAATAACATATTCATCCCTGTTCTCCAGCATGGAGAAAGGCCAGCTAAAAACATGCAAATAGAATTAAAAAAAAAAATAAAATCAGTGACAATTAACAGAAGCAGCAAGAAATTCCACCTTTTTGTAATAGAATTCTTTAGTGCATCCAATTTCATCTATAATTTTTTGATCCACTGTGAATACAAGTTCCTCTGGCCATGGAATATCCCTCACTTTGTCTGATCCCTGGGAGGATGTGGACAGAAAGAAAGAGAGAAAACAAAAACATTATCCACAAGAAAAGACACATGAACTAACATATTTGAAAGTTTAAAGGACAGATACCTTCCATTTTCCCTCATTTTCAATGATGTTCTTTTCAACATAAACTGACATGGTAATTAAAGCGATGGCATCAAAAGGAGAATGCTAGAATCATGTAAGACAAGATATCACATTATTTGCATGACTGCAAAAGGATCAAATTGCTTTTTTCCCTACCCCACTCTTTTTCCTGCAGACCAACAGCTTTACTGCACAGTGTTGGACTTGTTTTTCTAGTTCTACAATACATATAGAACTACTCTAAGTCCACCCACTGTTTTGACTGCTCTGCAGCCAGACAGGGAGGCACAATATACCACTGCTGTGGAAAAGCAGATTTCAGGCAAGATGTAGGCCCTTCCGGCCATTCAATAACAAGTTTAAAAAAATCTGAGTTTAAAAACCACAGCTGTTCGAATAGCTACATAATATGAAGAGTTAATTTTAAGCCTTCTGGTGCAGTGAATTTTTTTGTCTTTGAAACTTCCTCATTAAATACTTTTAGAAAGAAGATTATGATTTCAGATCTCATGCTCTTAATTCAAGTATGGTATAATATCAAACACTGTGAAAGCAGACTGCTTTTGGAAACTTGCCAGAAAAGGTGCCTGGTAAACAAGGCTATACTAAAGAGGAACTTAGGAAACATTTAAAATACTACTCTGAAAGGGAAAACTTAGTACGTAAATACTTGAAAGGTTTATAAGGGGGGAAAAATTTTTCAACTTACATCACAGAATGCGCTACAAGTTCCATTGGAAAAGAATATGTTACTGTAGGATTTATCTCCCCAGCGTACAGTCGGATCACCTGTTAGCCCCAGCCTTGCAATCTAAAGCAAAAGTTAACACATGGTGGGTTTTGAAAGACACCGAGTACACTGCCAACATCAAGCCTGCATTAAGGTGGTGAGACCTCCCCGAGAGATATGACATTTTCATCCGGTTGAAGATGAAACATGATTATAAGCCTAAGTTTGTAAATTAAAGAGTGATAACAAGTTGATGAGTATATTTTTGAGGACCCTGAAGGATAGAGAGCTAAAAGATTATGAAAGTAGATTTCAGCCATTCCCACTTCCAACGTCCTAACAACTCAAACTATTTAAGTATTCTTATGGATCAATAAGAAGCACTATCTGCATATTTATCTGCTTCTTCTCTGTTCTGAAAAAGCAAGATACTTCTGCATATATGCAGAAGAAATTTTTATATAAAGAAGACCAGACGCGAATTTTCAAAAATCCTTAGCTACCTCAGTGTAGTCCTCAGGAGTTGCATGGGGACTAGCATCATCGAGGCAGACCACAAACAAACTTCTCTGAATTTTCTCCAGAAGAGTTAAGTTCTTTGGATCAAGATTAATCAAATATTCACGTAACTGGAAAGCATAAAAAGACAAAGCTAAGTGAAATGACCTATTTCCAGTGATCACAACGCTTTTCTCAGGAATCACCTGTTGAAGTATTCCCACCTCTGCCCATTTTGTCCTTTCGTTGCTTGTTAAGGCTGCCAGTCCTGGTCCATCTGGTTCACTATGGCATCTTTTCTGTATATAAGTAAGTTGCCTTTAAGAAGATTTCAAAAATTTAAGTTAACAAAGAACTTGACAAAGAACTTGTAACAAAGTTAACAAGAAAGAGAAGTCACCCTTTTTATCTCTCTCTCTCTTTTGCCAAGCTGGAATTTTGGTTCCACATTCACAAGCTAATGTGAATTTTCAGGAAGCATGAATCAGCTCCTTCAGACTCTAAGGGCACCTGCAGACCCGCTCTGTTTTCAGTGACTAATGCTTAATTTAAATTGCAGCTACCAGCCCAGTACAAACTTATATGTAAACAACCATGATCCTAAAGTGTTATTATGCACTTAACTTAAAACTAGATTTAAGACTTCAGCAGTGCAGATCAAACTTTCCCAAGCACTAAACATCCGCAATATTGCAGCTTTGCAGCTTTTATAGCAACTAATCAGACACAAGGGCAAAACTTCCACTGAAGATAAACCTTGAAAATTAAAGCAGAACAGTAGCTATAGTACATCCTAAATGCAGAGACTGAACTACACAAGAATACTTTTCTTACTACCTTTTCCTTGTATCTTCCCTTTGAAGAGTTATTAACAGAGAGCTAATTTTTAGTTTGCAAATTCAGTTTTTCACATGCTGTTCTAAGTGTTAAAGAAACTCCACAAATCACAAGCCTTTAATCTGGCTCGTCCTTTGTTCTGGCACTCTTGACCATTAAACTTCACTACCGATCATTAGTTACACAGTTGTCAAAAGTATAAGACATCCATGATGAAGTTATTAAAAAATCCAACCAAACAAACAAACAAAAACACACCAACCACCAAACCAAAACCAACCTGCCCTTCCTATAGACAAGAGAAAGCTTTAGGGTTTTTTTGTCTGTATTCCAGGTGTTCATTTCATTACTTGCTCGATCTAACAGGTGCAACTACAGAAATTAGAAATACTTATGTTGAAATATCTTAAGTATTAAAGTACCAAAATTTTTTAAAAAAAAAGTGATTTTTGAGCTTCTCTAACTAGTCTTTGTCTTGCGTAAGGAATTTGGCCATCCACCTATTGCCAATTTTAATTATAGAAGTCTGTTGTGCTCTATAAACAGCACTGTGACAAGTGCAGTAGTTACTCCTAGATGAAATGCACAACCCGTTTTTAGTAAGTAGATACATATAGATTCCAAACTGATCACAAGAGACTTCTGCTGAAACTACCACTGTATGTGACATCAGAGTTAGACCAACAGAACGGAAAACCTTGTGGCCACAACCCCATTGCCAATTTGAAAAGCTGACACCTCTGCATGCTACTGGGAGACAGGAGATACAGCATGGAAAAGCTTTAAACACTGCCAGTTACACTAGTATTGAAATTTGCTATTAAAGAACCAAATTATTTTTCTCTGTTCCTTTGCAGCAGCTCAGGAATGTGAAAAGAGCCACAAACATGGCTGGTTGTCACAGGTCTGGCACAAAGACAAGATATGCAGGTGAAATGCTGCTGTATTACTCTGTAGTTAGCAGAAAGTCAACCAGTGTATACTGCGATTTTGGACTCTGCTGCACTCACCAACAGAAATTTCAGCCCCTCTATTCTTGAGAAAATTGACCACAAGTGTATTAGACTTGAATCAACACGACAGTGGTGCTTCGTCTTTGATAATGATTAAGTAGCAATGAGACAATTATCAATGTGGATCGGTCCTGAAAGGAACAATGTTACTTATAATCCTAATAATTCCATGTCAAGAAACTTCACATATAAATGATGTTTCCTACTGAAACATCTTCATTCAGCCCTTTTGTGTGATGCTCTATATGTGTATTGCAACAGTATACGATCACCATGCTTCATGGCAAGAAGATGCCATCCACTAAACAAGAATTTACTCAAATGTGAACACTCAGCTAGAGGAGAAGCTGTAGCCTCTCTACACCTAATTCTTTGGGTGAAGAGGATGGAAAAAGAAAGACTCTCTTTGGTGTGTAGCTTAAACAGGAGAGCTCATTTGAAACAAGGTAGTTTGAAAACCTGAAAATCTCCGGAGGAGTCACCATATTGCCTTCATGTATAGCATCAAATGCAAATATTCGACCTCGACACAGGACTATTAAGTGAGATGGGCATTCACCTTCAGCCTCTGAAATGAAACAAAAAACAAAACATGAAAATCCAACCGTGGGGAAAAAGCGAGTGACAGATACAGGAAAAACACTCAGCAAGTCCTACAGACCCATTTTTTGTTCAAAATGAGGAAGACTTCATACAGTTAAAAACAGGAAAGAAGAAAAAAATAATAACTTTTGAAGTCCAATTGCATGATCTTATTGCAAATCTGAAGAAGTTTTTAAAACTGTCAGAAAAAACATAAAGAAGTACATAACTTTCACTGTTAACTGCTTCAAGTCATTGTCACTACCTAGTAGCAAATGTTATTCATTTGTGTATCTTGTAGGCAAGAACACCCTCTGCCGAAATTGAGTGTTGCTTGCTGAAAGTTGATCTAGCAACATTTCTCCCTTGCATGAGTTTTGTTTGGGTTGGTGTTTTGGTTTTGGGTTTTTTTGGGGTTTGTTTTTTAAAAGGGATGAATATAATGCAGCAAGCCTGCTGCTAAGACACTTGGCAGATGACTGAGTCCTTCAGTTGTAAGAGTGTTTATGCAACCAGTTTCAGTTATGCAGCTCAAGATCGGAGATGCACTACCATGTCAATCAGACCTGATCTGTAATCTGCAAATCTGTAAAAAGGGAGCACTGACACACCAATTTGGCCACTATACAGAAACATGGATGGTACTGGCCCACACTAGGCCACGTACACTTGCATAGCATTGCCTTATTGAATCTGTCTACCTGGAAATAAAACTAAATAAAAATTGGAAGAGATTCTGACAAAAAAACAGATGTTAAAACCCCAAGAAACACGGCTACATTTTTCTCAAACTGAGCCACTGTGCTACACCTCTTCTAGTCCAGTACTCCACCCTGGGAAAAAGAAGAAATGTACGCTACTTTCCTACATTTAACTGAATAGGCATCCACAGAAGTCTTAATCTTAACTGTAAGGTTTTTACATATATCTTTATGGTCCTACTTTCTAAATCAAATAATACAATTCAATACATACCTGATTAAAGACATTCTAGAGAGGGGAATTTGTCATTTCATGTAAACCTCGCCTTCATAGATCATGAAATTAATTTCTAACATAACAAAAATCAGAAAGGATGACATCAAATTGAGGTACTTTAGGTAGCATCCTCCTAACCCTAGCTCTTTAAAGCAAGGGGTAGAATTAAGTTTGGAAGTTAACATACCTAGAATTAAGTGTCTGAGATCTCACTACAGTTAGTGGAGATCTACCCAATATGCTTTATGACACCTAATGAGCCCTCCACCTGTTCTCATTCAGGTGCCTGCTGCAGGCTGAACCGAATAGCTCTCCAGGTCCCATTATCAGGCTCTCTTGGCTTTCAGTGTGGTCTTTGACTCCACCCTGGCATTATCTGTCAAATTTTAGGTGCCCTACTCCGCAGTCTGAATACTGCTTCAAGTGTTCAGACCATGTCAGTTCCTTCTATAGCCAAAGGAGAAAAACAGATCCCTCTCCAGATGGCAATTCCTTCTGCCTATTTTAGATACCTGCATATTTTGATGGCCCAAATCCTTCTCTGGAGGTATTCATATTTCTCCATGAATCACAGAGAACCAAGACAACTAACTGGACTAAATATTTCATCTGGAGGCAGGCAATCTACATGGAAAGGGATATCACCTGCCATGTATGACATGAAAAATTATATAAGCAAGACTGTTTATTAAAGTTCTTAACATTTTAAGGCAGAAAAGGGACTTGAATGACATAAACTGCATCTCCACAGGATAATAGCTTTATTTATTAAGTGTAATCAAAACAGAACATTGAATTTCCAGCTATTGGAATGTTTCTTCTGTGTTTTGGTATTTAAACTGACTAATAATGCTAAGATAAATGTATGTAATGCTAAGATAAAACCCTTGAAACTTGCCTTCAGCTTTGCATTCTTTCATCATATCCTGTGGTATGGATACTTCCTTATGTATTTTCTACGGCGAAAGGCAAAACCTCCTTCTTGAATTCCTGAGTCTTACAGGAATTCACATCTCCCATGATTATCTAGAGTGACACTGCTGAACAATTCTGGATGCATCAGAATGTGTGTGGTAGGGGTGTTATGATTTCAGTTAGTTGGTTACTAATACTACAGTATTTGCTAGTGGAGGATGAATAAGAACATGACACTTTTACCCTAGCTCTTGATCCTGCACCCCAGAAAAATGTTAGGAGTTTAAGAGAATGGCTTCAAGAAGCACTATGGGGTACTTTCAAGACTGAAAATAGAAGCAGCTGACCAAGCCAAGAACAGCACAACAATAGAAAATAAGTAAGAATTATCCCAACAGAATGTATGGGAGGACACTCGAGAAATGCATTCTGTGGAAAAAGATGCAATTAGTAATCATGCTGAAATTCTGTCCACATAATACACGTAATCCACCCACATTTATAGCATATGGAATTTGTCTTTTTTCAATTCTTAATGCTGGCACACTTCTTATAGGCATCAGGCTGGTAACATACAAATTTGAAGCAGAGCTTTCTCTTAATATTATTTAGAAAGGACTAAATACTGGAACTGAAAAGAGCATTTGTAGATTAGGTATCTTCTTTGCTTCCTTTTATAAGCACTCAACAACCAGTATCTGATTTAGTGCTTGAGGAAGCAAGTATTTTGTGGGTAAAATGACCACTCCATTAGCCCATTAATACAAAATCATTTGCTTGTGTTAACCCGCAATTTGCATTTGTTTACCTGTTTTAAAATAACTGACGATTGAGTCTCTGGTAACTCCAGGAATTTTGCAAGTGCAGAAAAGCATTCGTAGTTGGTTCATGTCCAGAACAGCAGTCCCAGATCTCTGTACAGCCACCTTCTCTCTGTAGTAAACAAATACACCAAAATTAAACAAGAGAGATGATAATTATGCAGGCAAATCAAGTTAAGACAAACCCATCTTTTACTGCAAAGAATGCACGCCAATGAACATACACATATTTTTGTGACTAAAGTACACATAGATCATTAATATTTAGAATAAATTATTTTTTCTTGAAATCTTACGTTCGTAATAGATCCCAGTATTTCAGGGTGTGCCATATATTTACACATGCTCTTTCTATCTGAGTGCCCTCTTTGGGTGGCCAGCAGTGCTCAATAAACGGGCCAGGGCCTCCCATATTACAGTGTATTTGCGTTGATATGCGAAGATCAAGATAAGCCACATTCAGCCACCAGTCCTCCAGCTGAAAATGAAAAACGTTTAGCATCAGAATTAAGTTTTAGGTATTAATTTTTTAATAATCACATGATTGCTCAACTGCTCGCCCTTTTTTTTTTTTTTTTTTTTAAGTATTTTAAACAGTAGTTCCTATGTAACAGAAGGCAGGACAGTGGTTCAAAACTAACTGCTGAAGATAAGGACACATCTAGCTCTTCTATTTTCAAGCTTGAAATAAAATTCAATACTGCTTAAGACTATTAAACTGTAAATTATGATGAAGTGTTCTTCCCTGATATTCTTCATCATAAACTCTTGCAAATGTTAGCTGTGGCTGCTGCAAATATCATCAGACAGATTACTCCATGAAGAATGGAAGGAAAGGAGATTTGTGCGAGAGAGGATCTGGCATAGACAGTTCATAATAGATGACCTCTAAAGGTCCCTTCCAACCCAAAGCATTCTATGATTCTGTGATTCTGTAACGTATTTTTTCTATCATCATCTGAAAATCCCCACTCCAGAGTGTGTCATGTTAAGGTTTACAAAATTCTCAAGAATGCCACTTGGTAATGACACCCCTTGTATCCCTTTCTCTGTGGAAAGGCAACTTTAAAACAACTATTCCTTTTTTTTTTTGGAAGGGGACAGGGTAGAGGTGATAGAAGAAGAGGCTGACAGACAAGGCATTCAAAAGCTGGTAGGTAACTTAACATTCCAGTTAGTGAACCCTCTTGGCCACCCAACTTTGAAAAAAAACAAATCACACATATACAAGCGAACATGTTCGTATCCATAGGCCAAGTGGCAGATATAAGGAAGATCCCAAGATAAAAAAAGAGCTAAATAGCTTTCTAAATTATATCCTGAACAACCAACTTTCCATAGGTTGAATTATGATTTCTTACATATCTAAATACATACCCAATTCCTTCTTGTTTTTGCTCTTTCCAGTAATTTCTGATGCAATTCTTTCCCAATCCCATTTTCAAATTTTTTAACTATATCCTCGGTTCTTTGATATTCTTCTTGATTTAGAAATGGCTTCACTGTAAAAAGGAAATGTTTTTATCTTAAAGGCAACTGCATACTGAGATTTATTCCAAGATTCAGGTACCTGCAGGCAAGACAGTGGATGAAAATACTCATAATTTATTTTTCTAAAAACAAATAGTTGAAGGGAAAACACCTTTTAAAAATCTGTAAATAAATCACAGTGTGTACTAATAAAACATAAATACATACTTTTAAATAAATACAGATGTTAGCAAATGAAAACAACTGCTGAAAACCTGAAATACCTAACAGATAACTAAATCCAATATATTTAAAACTGTAGCTGGAAATGTGATGGAGTTCTACAACTCCATCAGCTGCCACAGAACTCACCAAATAATTAAATTTACAGGAACTTTCTTTGTACATTAATACATTGAGCCACACATGTCTGCCACGCTACTGCACCACCCATAAGCTACTTGCCTTTATTTTCAAAAGTCCCTTCATGGTCTACAAGCACCTTGCCCATCAATTCTCATTCATTGTCCCCATGTTATGCCTTCCTTTGAATGACACTGATGGCAGTTACTACTACCCAATTGTTATATTTTAAAATACTTCTGGATTTCTCTCAGATCATGTGCCATACAGGCCAAAGTTCTCTGTAAACATTTGCAAAAATAGTCACTATTTTAATCTAAAACTCTCCTTACAGCCTTTCTACCATGATATTTACGGTCACTAACAGGCACTGCTGATGTCAGTTTCCATATAGGCACGTCTCATTTTCTTCTTACATTCACCTTGTGTATAATGTATTTTCTGCTACCTTTATACTTAGATTATGAAGTCAGTGGCAAACAGAATGGAGGGGGAGGGGAGGAAGTTTCTGCTGATTCAGTGCCTATGCAATGAGGTCTGATTAATTTTTGAGGCAGCTGGACACTACTGTCAGTTACTTTCTTGTCACAGTACTAACCCCGTGATCTACTTACACCTGTTAAGAAACAAGGAAGGATACTTGTTTAATTTTTAGTAATCGTGTATCTGTATCATCTCTAATCTAGCTTTTGTGAGTAACAATGGAGTTTCAGCTGGGCAAGGTCTCAAATACTTACCTATCCTTCTAGAATTACAATCTTACTTCCTCACAACTGTGTCTTGCTGCAATTATGACTGCTTGCCTGCAACCACTACTTTTTTTCTTCTTCACAGATCTAGAGATCGTCTAGTCCAACACCTCATCTTAGCAGGGTCAGCTACAGCAAGCTGCTCAGGACTTTGTTGCGTTGAGTATCTCCAAGGATGGAGACTCTACAACCTCCCTGGTAGCAACCTCTTCCAGTGCTTAACCACCCTCATAATAAAAAGAGTTTTCTTACATTTAAAAGGAATTTCTTATATTTCAATTTGTGCCCATCACCTCTTGTTCTGTCACTGGATACCACTTCGATGTCTGGCTCGGTCTTCTTTACTCCTCCCAGTCAAGTATTTACATGCATTGCAAAGATCCCCCCCTAGAGCCTTTTCTTCCCCAGGCTGAACAAACCTAGCTCTCTCAGTCTCTTCTCATATGTCAGATAATCCAAGCCCTTAATCGCCCTCATGGCCCTTCACTGGGCTCACTTCAGTGTGCCCATGTCTTGCTGGTACTGGGCAGCCCAGAAATGGACACAGCACTCCAGATGTGGCCTCCCCAGTGCTTAACAGAGGGGAAGGATCACCTCTCTCTACCTGCTGGCAACACTCCTTCTAATGGAGCCCTGAAGGCTGCTGGCCTGCCTTGCTGCAAGGGCACATTGCTGGCTCACGTTCAACTTCACGTCCACCAGGACTCTAGGAGCTTTTCTGCAAAGCTGCTTTCCAGCTAGTCAGCCCCAGCTTGTGCTGGTGGTGGGGGGGGGGGTTATTCCTCCCTGGGTGCATGACTTGGCATTTCCCTTTGTTTGTTGAACTTCATGAGGCTCCTGTGAGCCTGTTCCTCCAGCCTGTCAAGCTCCCTCTGATGGCAGCAAAACCATCTGGAGCATCAGCCACTCCTTCCAGCTTTGTATCGTTTGCAAACTCAGAGTGCACCCCATCCCACCAACCAGGTCATTAATGAATATGTTAAACAATACTGGACCCCTGGGGTATACCATCAGAGACTGGCCTACATCTGGAATATGTGCTGCTGATCACAAACCCTTGAGCCCAGCAGCCGAGAGTTTCCAGTCCACCTGACTTCAGAACAGGTTGCCCAGAGGGGCTGTGGAATCTCCATCTTTGCAGATACACAAAACCCAGCTAAGCAAGGCTGAGCAACCTGCTGTAGTTGGACCAACTCTGAGCAGGGATCTGGTCTAGACGAACCCTTCCCAACCTACGTGATTCTATGATGACAGGGCCTCTTTCCATTCAAAAACTATTTGATCAGATGTAGAAGCAGCACTATTAGGAAGGAGCAGAACTCATCCCCTTTCTCACTAGAGTTCAGTGAATCTTCTCTCTTGCCACTTTTTCCAGGCCCACAGATATTGTCTTCCTTTCTGCATAGATGAGCTCCATCCATGAAGAACTATCCCATGAAAGATACCTTCAGTTCCATAGTTAAGGAACCCTCTGGAAAGCTGGAGCTTTGGGTTGTCATACTCTCAGGCTAAGTCCCAGCTTCTGAGTCTCAACCTCTGGGGTGAGCTGAAAGGCTAAGTAACATGGCTACAGCAACCTTCTTTGCTCAAGGCCTATCTTCAAAACGCAGGTTGGTCATCCTGAATCCAAAGCAGAAGCAGCTACTGTAAAGCCCTAAATAACGCACTTTCTGAGATGTACTCTGTCCAGCTTTTCCAGTTGACTGGTTTTAAACAGACAAGTGCTTTACCAACAGGCGCACTAACTAATGTTAAGTGCCTGTGATCCTCCTCCAACAAATGAAAGACAGGAGTTTCCAAAGAATGATTCACAGCACCTACGAAGGGTCATTTGGAGCTTCTGAATTGTTCTTCAGAAGCACCTCCTTACCTTCATTCACCTTCACAGACTAAACAAATGAAGAGCTTAAGCAATGAGAATCACCAAGCTAGTGACAAGAATTGTGCACTGCATGTTCTGGCTTTAAGTGATTTGAACAAGGGAAGACTGTGGCAGAACAAAAAATACTGGACTAACTTTCCTCCAACCTCCAGTGAGACTAAAGGAGACCAACAAAGTTATAGACTGACTTATGTACAAGGAACAGTAAGTCGGAAGTAACTTCAGCATGGAAAAGAAGGGACACATGATAAGGTATTTATGAAAACACAGATCAGAATCAGAAAACAAGAGCAAACAAATTCACTGTCAGATTTTATCATTCCGTGAGAGAGTTATTTATTAACTTGGAGAGCCAGCTGCGTTTACAAAACTAAGTTCTAAAGGCCAATTCTGTCATTGCAGGTTCCCTACCAGTGCAGCACAACTTGCACAAACCACAACATTTAGTCTGCATTACAACAAAAAGAAAACATTTTTTTGACACGCATGCATACACACACAACATTTTTTTCTCTAAAACCACCATTTCAACATTCCGCATAAAACGTGATGACGTAAGGAACAACAAAGAAAACCTATTACCATCTACTGGGCCATTTCCACTATACTCAGAAGAAAAGGGAACTCAGAGAGAACTTAGGGATTTCTATTTTGGGAAAGGGAAATTTTGGTGTAATATGTTTCTGCGAAGGACAGAACTCTAGGTCTTACTCTATTAGCATTCCTGTATTACAGGTAAGATGGTAAGACACATAGCAGATGTTCCAAAACAGAAAAAAGCTCAGTGTCTCCAGGTTCTGAAAATTATTACAGAAACATGGGAAAGTAATCTCAAGATGCTAGGTAACATATCTTTGTCATCCCCAATATATCAAAGCCTGATAGGATAATAAAGAACTAACCAGTCACCTCTGCTTTATGACCAAAGCTAAACACATGTGCATTGATGTTGTCTTCAAAAGTTTTCTCTCATGTGATCTTCAGAGAGCAAACATTTCAGGGCAGAAATTATCCAAAAATGCCCACCACTGCCTTTTCCTACTACTGTATAGTTAACAGTATTGGTGAGAAAGAACATTTAAATATGAAAAAGTCTGAAATAACTTCTTTTATTTTTTTAACAAAGATCCTGGGCAAACACAGTCATAAACAAGCAAAGTAGTCTTTATGCAATATAAAATTTGTAGATGGAGAGTTATCTTTCATTAGACCAGCTGATATAGCTGAAAAACAAAAACAAAACTTTAGGGGGGAAAAAACCTTCCCACGTGCCCGATCCCCTTCCATGCTGAAGAAAGACAACTAGGGATAAAATAGAAACTTTTACTCAGGTTGCTCTGGGCAGTTAGTTTCCTGTTTTGAACCTGAAAAAGTCCTTTTGCACTCGAAACTTGTGGATCCCCCATCCCAACCGTATCAGCTGATACGAGCCGTCTCTACAAATCACTTTGCAAACATCTTCAGATCAGCCTGGTCACAACAGCACACACCACGCCACTGCTACGATATTAATTCATTACCTGAATCGAGGTATTTACTTAAAGATTCATCAAGAGGAGGTACAGGCAGGGAAGGCAGAGAATCTTGGTACTGAAACGTCCGCTCCTCAGAGGATTCAAGCACTTGCTTTTCCATGACTCCGATCTGTAGCACAACATTCAGCAGACAACACTCTGTTAACAAAGCCTGAGACAGATGACGACTCTCCCCGTACTGGTGCCCCCCAGCCCCCAGACATTTACACGGTAAAAGACACATATCGGGGAAGTGTCCCCCGACAAAGCCAGGATCGAGGACTTCTTGTTGGCCCGAGGCCGCCAGAGGCGCACACACAGCACGGGGAAAACCACGACCTGCTACTGATGCTTTCTCCGGCGGTGTCCCGACTAACAAACTCGAGGCCTGTTGCTTTCTTTCCCGAGGAGCAGCCAGCCAGCCCGGGGACACCCACCAAACGCCGGAGAACCGGGGAAGGGGGACGTCGCCCCCCGCCCCCCGCCGCCGGCGGCCCCCACAGCCGCGCCGAGGCCGAAGGGCAGCGGCCCCCCAGGAGCGGCCCGAGCCCCCCCCCCCCCCCCGCCGCCGGCCGGAACGGCGGCCCGCCGCCGGACAGGGCCGAGCCGGGCCCGGGGCCGCCGCCGCCGCCCCACAGCGGCGTTCGCGGCGGCTCGGGGCCGGCGCCGGGGAGCTGCCCCGGAGGGGCGCGGGTGGGCGGCGCTGGGGGTCAGGGGACACCCGAGCGGAGCTCGGCCGCCCGCGCGTCCCTGCGCCCCGCCGCCGCGCACCGCCCGGCCGAGGAGGAGGCGGGCGGAGGCCGCCGCTCACCCCGCGAGGCACCGCTTGCGCCGGCCTGGACGGGCCCACCGCCGCCTCCCCGGCTCGCCGCCTGCCCGCCGTCACCTCTGCCCCACTTCCAAGCGGGCCCGGAAGCCGGGCGGGGCGGGGCGGGGCGGCGGCGGCCGCGGGGCGGGAGGCGTGCGTGTGTCTGCGGGGCCGCGGGAGCGGAAAGAGGCCCCGCAGCCCGCCCCGGGCCGTGCGGGGGCCGCGGGCCCTGCGAGGGGGGTGCGGATCAAGGGGGAAGGGGGGGCAGCGCAGCCGGAGCCGGGCTGGGGGCTCCCCGCGGCGAGTGCGCTCGGGACGCGCGGCGTGAGGGTCCTCTCCCGCTAGCGTCACCTCGGCGGCATCCCCAGCCGGCCTGGGGGGCTCCCGGCCCGGCGGTTAGTGGCCCGGCTGCTTTGTGGGTGGGGAAGAGCTCGGCAGTCTGCAAGGACGTTTCGGTGGCCACACCGGCGGGTTTCTGTGGCATCTGTTAAAACGGTGTGTGGGAGAGAGGCTTGCGGGGTGTGACTGGCAGCTCCGCAGCACTGGGGGTGAGCACAGACCAGCAGCAGCGGGACTGAGTGGGGTTTGGCGTAGTCCTCGTGTCCCGGAGCAAACACATCACCGCATAGTGAAGCACTGCTTGTCCTGGGAAAGACACGTGAGGCCTACCCAGTCCCGCTTGCCGCGGTTGACGAGGTCTCTGCTTTCAGAGATCCCCGCCAGTACTGCCCTTCGGCACGCTGAAGGGGCCTCTGCCACCCGCGGGTCTACGGGGGTGATGTGTGATGGAGAGCTGTGGCTCAGCCCCGGGAGTTCCCCCTCTCCCACCGTTGCTGGGGGACCTGGCCGCTCTGAGCAGCTCCCAAGCACTAGGGAGTTCCTGGTGAAAGACTGGCAGCTCAGATAGGTCTTTAAGTACTAATAGAAGCAGTTTGATGTGACAGCCGTCAGGGCAGGAGAGGGAGGTGTGTGTCAGGCTATCTGCACCTTGCAGGAGTCTCTACATGAGGTGAAAGGTTTGGACCAGGCTGAGGATGTAGCCTGATGCCTGCCATCACTGCCTCCAGGCAGAGACTCAGGACCTCTACAGAAACCCCGTATAACCCTGACCAGATTGCGGACTCTTATTACTTGCTTCTATCCCTATGAGGCTCCAGATGTCTTTGCTACTATAGGCCGTATGAGGACTGCAGCCTCCTATGTCTCTCTCTTCCCTTGTGGAGACTGTAGATTTCAGGTCCCTGTGGCTCTCCCTTTCATCAAAGGTTCCCATCACACATTGGTTTTTAATAGTAAATGTTTAGTTGATCCTTCTCACTGATTCCCAGGTAGGTGCAAAAGCAGCTCAGAGATTAAAATCAAGGGCAATCACATCTTCATCTAAAAATCTAATTAGTAGCCTATGCAAAGGAACAAAGTTATAATAGGATTCTTCCAAAAAAAATGCAGTTTAACAAGGGGTATGTAGTAATAGTTGCTATTTCTAACTGGATTTAAGGTTTAGTTCAGGTTTCAGTTCACAGATGGAAGTCTAGCTTTGAATGAGTGTAGCAAAGTCAGCATGTGATAGAGATCACTATCAAATTTGCAACCCTACAATCTCTCAATTATTCTTGCCACTGAAGCATTGGTAATTGGGAAATAAGGAAGTCTACTATTTCATATTCAGTGTCACAAATGGCAAGTTTTTTAAATGTTGCTTTAAAGTCTTTAGTTGTAGCTATGGGAATTGCTATGACATTGTCTAAGTTGGGCCATAGCCAAAAATTTTCTGTCCACACATTTTAGATAACACCAAGACATTCTAATAGCCTGTTCAGACTGTAGAGATGGAAGTAGGAAGTTTTGGGTAGGTTCCCCCCCCCCCCCCCCGCATTGTTCTTCACTATTGTACTTACATAGGAGCACACATAGCATAGGTGCTGTGAAAGCAAAGTAAATAAACTGTTCATCTGCTGAATTGCTACTTAATCCTACTCTTCTGCTGTTCATAAAAAGAAAGATTGTTACCTAAATCTGCACATTTTTAGAGCAGGAAGATTAAGGACAGAGGATGGCATAATAGGGATCACCTCGTCTCCTTTCTTCACTTTCTTCATGGCCTTGGCATCAATTTTAAAATATTTTCTGTGACATAACCTGCCATGCTCAGAGCAAAATGTCAGCATTGCTATACTGCATTATCACTCACAGCTTATGTGAACAGGGCCTTGTTCCTTGACTTCTTTCCTCTCCATCTGCAGCAGTGGCACCTTCTGGTTGCTTCCCTGTTGCTACATGCCTTTGCTGTCAAAATGGCTTGCCATCACCTATCTCACTATCTCTCCTTCTCTGGGCCACTTTGTTCAGTCACCTTTTGCTATGTGCAGTTATATGTAAAGCAGTTACTTTGTGGTTAACACATGCAAAAGGTAGCCAGGAATAATGACTTACTAAATTAGTATTAGTATGTTAACCACCTATAGAATCTTTGCTAGGCAGATGGAAAAGGTTCAGCTTTCACTGCTCACTGGGACAGGTGCTTGATGTTGCAAACTTCCACCTCATTTTTTCCCTTGAGATGTTATTATCTTTCCACGCCAATGTCCTTCCTCTTGATCCTTGAGCTACTGCCTGGCCCCATCTCAGCAGTCTTTACCTGTACGTCCAATTTTACCTTTCTTATATTTCACAGCTCTACTCTATGGACTTCTCATAGCTCGTTCTCTCAGTGTAATGATTTCCTCAAAAATCTGAGCACAGGTTATGCAGCTGTACGATAGCAGAACAAGGCTGACAGCAGAAATAGTAGGAAACGAGGGGAGGTTATGTTTCTCCTTTCCATGTTCACCTTTGAAGCATCTACATGGCCTTTATATTTGCAGTTTTAGCACCCTGGAAGGTCTGGGTAGTAAAACTGGGAATGCATGTTGTGTGACTTAAGTATTAATTTCAGTAATTTTGCATTAGTGATGCTGTGAGCGCATCAGCTGCAAGTCTCACACAAATAAGTTTCTCTATAATTTCCTAATTTTTTTTCAAGTCTAAGTAAAAGGGTGGGTAGACAGCTTTCTGGAGAACAGAATTTCAGTTGGTAAAGACATATATATATTTTTTTTTTCAGGAGCTTTTAGATGTTAGCAATGACATTAACATATTTGGAGTATAATCTGCTGAAAATATAGCCATGAGTGATACGTTGCTGGGAAAAATATGATCAATGGAGAAAAAAGTTGAGTATACTCCATACTTTTCTCCATTACTTTATAGTGTTTAGGTATAAGGACGAAAGATAATCTTAGTCTTCATTTCTCAAGAAGCAAAGACCAGTAGTTTCCTGAACTCAGAAGCTACTGAGACATGGTTTCCTACAGAGCTTTTTCCTGTGGTTTATTAATTTTGCTGTCTCCTAAATGCAAGATCACACCACTGCTTTTCCCTGGGCAGGAAAACTTTTAGGGACGTGAGTCCATAGTCCTAAAAAACCTGTAATGAATATTATGATGCATCTTACAGATGTACTTTCTCTCTAACTGGACACCTCTTTTTATGACCCTATTACTTTCCAAAAAGCCTAAGTACCTACCCTGGTAAATGCTTTTTTTTTTTAATTTTTCTTTTTATTAATGATGATGTGAATGATGAATGTGAACAAGCATGTGTGTGATGTAGTAATGTGTAAGGTACTGATACACCTGCAGAAATATGAAATTCCAACCAGATCACAATGTTTAGGACACTGAGACATGCCAGTATCCATAGGCTGCACAAACCGCATTTCTGTTGTGAAGGTAAAATCAGTAGAGAATGACATTGCCTGACTGTCCTACAGTCTGCCAACTCTGTTATTACACGTTAGCAGATATCAAGTTGTCAATGCCCTGACTTGTTAAGGCTTCCATGTTCCCAGCAAGGTGTCTCAGATGCCTGCCTGGCTGTAAGCAATCCAGCAGCTTTAATAGCAGACTCTGTACCTACCAGTGACGTGGATTGTTTGACTCCCAGGCTCTTTAGGCTGCTTCTGCGTGTATTGGTGGGCTGGTGGATGGACTATCTTCAATCTAAATTCAGTGAGTAGACAGCCATCTGGGGATAGGGTTGCTTTTTTGCTGGCTTCCAGAATCTGCAGGCAAGCAGTTAACCCATGGATGTGTGGGATCCCATAACTGTGGCTGGAATGTGTCTAGTATGTAAGATTTACAGGTGCCTAAATATCTGAGAAGCCTGTCTGGTCCTGGACTGCCCAGCTGGCAAATACCATGCTCCTGCAGTTCACAAAGACTCATTTCATAGATTTCTAGACTGTGCACTATAGAATATATTTTCATCTGGGAAATATCAAAACAGCCCCATGCTGCAAGCACTCTGTATTTCTTTACCTTTGGCTTTATGTTTTCTGCAGGGTGAGGCTGTTGGGGCTGTTTCTGTGTTTGTCATAGTGGCTGGTCAGTGCAAAAGCAGTTTTGTTCTTGCTTGTGTTTTCAATTGTACTTTTCAATTAATATTTGTCCACCTACTATAAAGTGATGCCATGACAATGAATAAAACAAATGTAAAAGCTCCTCATGCCCTGAAAGCCTATGTCTCAAAAGCGTGATTGAAGAAAAACCCAATATTTCTTTAGTATACCACATCTGTGTCCATTTTGGATTCCACTGTACTAGAAGGATGTTGAAATACTGAAGTGAGTGTGGCAGGGGCCCCTGTGATTGTGACTGGAGTGGGTGGTGTATAAAGAGAGGCTGAGAGAAATGGTTTTGTCTTAAGAGGAGAGTGCTAAATGAGGAGTTTTATTAACATCTTCACCTACCTAATGGAAGGATATGAAGAGGACGGACAAAGCCAGACTCTTCTTGGATGTACTCAGCAAAAAGACAAAAGACTTGCAGACGCAAGCTGCAACAAGGGATTAGATAGAAAGAAAAACAGCCTCACCGTGAGCATGGTCGAACACTGGAACAAGGTTACCTTGGGAGGCTGTGGAGTCTCCATCCTCACAGATACTCAGAACTCAGCGAGGCAGACTATATGATCTATAGTAGTCCCTTTCAACCTGAATTATTTTGTGATTTAGCTGATTGCTTTTTTAATCTTTTATACAGCTCTTTATAGAACTGGAATTTTATTTCCAGCTTATTCTAAATGTGAAGAGAATAAAAGAATATGTACTCCCCCAGGGAACAGTTTCTTAAAACAAAATTCAGCGTTTTTATTTTTTCACACTGAGCCATTTCTTTGCCAATAGTTCAACAAAGAAACACTCTTTTTGACTGTGAACACTCTCAAGCAGGTTTTGTCTGCTGTTAATTCATCAGGTCACATATCTAACTTAAAATGTATAGGTAATAAAATAAAAGCTTGTTTCTCTTGAAAACTTTACAATCCGGGAAAATCCTGATTATGCAGAGGAATTCTTATTTATCCTTTCTTTGTTGTAATAGGGTCTAAGTCAGATCTTAGGTATAAGGCAAATAGATGGAAGTAGTGGAAAGTTAAAGACAATTTAGAAATAATCTTTTTCTTTTTAGAACTGATGTCTTGTAAAAAAGAAAAAAAAAGACATTTCCCTAACCAGATATGCTTAGATTTCAGATAAATCCAGATTCAGCTGAATGTATGCCAGAGAAGATTATTTATTCATGCAATAATTCTTTCTTGTGTGTGGCTTATATTTTTTTTTTCTGAATGAAAATTAGATCAGATGAATGTGTCTTTCAAACCAGTAAGACAGACTCTGCAGGTTTTTTGTTTCAGTAGGAGTTGTAATTCTTAAAGGCAAATTACTCCATTAGATTCGCACAGATGTGTCTTTTACATCCAAACCTTGGGGCTGTATGTGTAATCTCAGCATCCACCTTTCCAGCCAGTTTAAGTGGGTCAAAGCTTGCAAAAAGGTGGTGAAAGGACCCTTTCCGTGTCAACAGGAGGATGGTGAGACTGTATGGGATCAGCTGACTAGATGTAGGTGAAAACTAACCTACAGGATAAATATTAGTTTCCAGCTTGATAAACAATATGCTCTTACTACATAGCTGTGTAGTTGCTAGTATTGACAAAAAGATTGGGGTAGAAATTCATGCTCTGAGAAACTGAGGAGGACGGGATCATCTCTTTCATCATCAGCAAGATCAAACAAAGCTGGCGACAAATCTACATCTCAGTTACAGCTTTGTCTTAGGTTACTCTCTGAACCGTGCAGTTTCTCTGCTCCCCATTCGTGCCTTCCCCATAGATTTTGCAAGAAAGTTAGGTTTGATTTGTGACCACTATTGCAGCAATAGCTGCCTTACTACTTCTGCTAGCTTTGGACTTCGTAAGCATTCTAACGACTGTGATTGCCAACTGGAAGTCCGTCTGGACGCTGTGTGCCGAGCCTTGATACACTCTCCAGTTCCTTTTTCTGTAGATTATCCCCTATTCAACAAAAGAAAGTTGTAGCAGACTCTTCAGTTCTGTAGGAGGAAATACAGACTTCCTTGCCTTTATTCATACAGTCATTAAACATTTTGATGAGAACTTTGCAGCAAAGACAACAGTTTTGAATACTGTTATACTACTATTGTCATCAAATACTGCTGTAGGTCATCCTATGACTAACAGGTCTGGCCCCATTACTGATTTTTGACAGGACTCTTGTTATTTTTTTCCATACCTTATTAGAATATTTCTGCTTGTGTGAGTGACCTGTGTTGGTCGCAGTTTGAGGCCTGCTTTAGCAAATGCTTGAGCAGAGAGTCTGTATGAACAATTTGTAGACCTACCAGTATATCAGCAAAGTTACAATCCCTCTACTTTTGCCTTTTTAAGGAGGGGGTGTCTACCCATCATTCCAAGAACGTATCAAGTATGGGCTGAATATGACATGAAGGATCAGATTCTGCTTTATGGCCCTTTTTTTATATCCATCCATCAGTGAATTCATGCCTACAGAATGGGCTGCTCATAAACCTGTGTAAATATGTGTTACCAGATTCTCCTTTGGTCCCATGGGTTTGCTCTAGGAGTATGAGAGCTGGAAGGCAAGTAGGAAGATGAGGCCTATTTGTGATGCTGGGAAAGCTGTTGGTGGTACCATGGAGCAATAACTACTAATGGCAACTGGAATGACGGTAACACCTGAATGAACTTAACCTTTTTACAAAGAGATACCAAAGAAAAATATCCACAGGTCTTAGCACAAGGCCCTTCAGCATATTTGCTGTAATGTGATCTAGTCGTGGGTGACAACTAACTCAATTTCCTCCTGATTACAGCCTTTCAGGGAAAAGCCTCTGTGTTAAGGATCCTGGTACTAAACTACATCCACACTGAATTATTTCACCAGTATGTTGGCAAGAATATTCCTAGCATTTCTTTCTGTTTTGCAAAATGACCGTTCTAGAGAAGAAACAAATTTGTTCCTCACTTCATCATATACCTATCAAAATTTCAGTGCTGTGACCTGATTGTCCAATATATAATAAACAAAGTGGTATGATCAGTTAATACTTAGGCAAGTGTGCTCATTTAGCTATTTGCAGAATTGCTTGTGCCTTGCTTGGTCAGTGACCTAGTAGAGGTGAGACATTTTGTTTGCTTCCTGGCAACAGCAGGGACTAAAGGTTCATGCATCCTCATTAACATCATTGCCTATAAACCAAAAATATTTTCTCTTCAAATATTCTATATACTTATACATGTTACCTAATACGCCAGAGATTTAAACTCTTGCTGGTGTAGTAAAGCAGCATCTGCATAGGCTCTTCTTCCTAGTCTACTTTTCTTGGATTCCTGCTTTTTCCACACATAAGCACCTGCACTTCTTTGGTCCCACATTTCACTTCACTTCTGTTTTGGTGAGCTCTTGTCACTAGTCTGTCATTCCTTCCTTGAGCTCTCTTTTCCTATTATAAGCCTTGAGGTCTATCACCCTGGGTCCTTTGTTGTCCATATGACATTCCTAGCTTACTGAGAAGAGTTTCTTCATGCTTTTCAATAGCTATTTCTATCTTTTCTGTGATTCAGTTTCTGGCAATTTTTTACTTGGCTTACAACAAGTATTCATGATTTCTGAAAGATTAAACAGCAGAGCTGTTAATGCAGGTTTTTTCAGCAATTTCTGATCAATATCAGTTGTTTCAACTGTTGCACAGAAATCACTCACTTTTCAGCCAACAGGGCTAAGAGTTTTTCCCTAGAAGGTCTAGCAATTGTCCACAGGGTACTTATGTGTGATGATGGCATAAAATATTCTGGGATACCTGCTTAATCACTTGGGAATCACTGTCATCAAATCCATGGTATGGGTTTTTTCAGAAGAGTGATTGCTCCTCAGCAATAATACTCACTGCTTCCAGCAGGTATGCATGTTTTTGTATCCAGGCCAAAAAAATCATTACAGTTATTCAGTGTATCACTTGTTAATTTTTGGTACTTCAAGTCTGGGTGCAAGGGAGCTTAATCTGTTCTTATGAGATTTGTTCCTATTGCTCAGAACTGGTGTGAGCTAATAAAGATTTTTTTTTTTTTTTTAGGATGAATGTAGAATGAATACATGCTCTTATTCATTTATGCATGTGAGTCTCTGGATCATCTGTTTCTCTGAGGCATCTCACTGAATCATATGTGTTGTATCTACATTGCCAAGTACTTTTGCAAAGTAAGAACAGGTTAGTATATTGAAGGAGCATGTTCTGAGGCTACTTACATCTCCAGTATATCCAAGTGAGATTTTTTGTTGGGTTTTTTTGGGTTTTTTGGGTTTTTTTTTGTTTGTTTGTTTGTTTGTTTTTTTACTAGTTTATTCTGGCTTCCTGGATTGAACACCCCCTCTATAAATATAGTTCAAAGTTGTGCGAGAGAAAGCCATCTCACAAATCTTTCCTTCCTTGACTGCAGGTCAAGCATTGTACTGTCTTACATATTTTTGTGCCATCCCACACTGTCCACTGCAAGGCTCTGTAATGGAGGGAATAGTAGACTTAATCTTGCAGCTGCAAATGGAGCAGCTATTCTGGAAGGGACTCCCTCTCCTTCCATGAAGAGATGCCCACCTTCCTGATCCAGGTGTTTTGGGAGGAAAAAAGCACTCAGAATGGTTTTCCTGGAGTCCTTGCTACTGAATCTGCTTTTCCTATGGGGAGCCAATAGTTATGGACCCAGGAGGTGAGCTCAGACTCGTGGGACAGCATCACCCATAGGACGCTGGATGGCCAGTAACAAATGCAGAACTTTCAGATTGAAAGAAACAGAGTTGAGGCTCTCGGTTGTGAGCATGCGTGGGGATTTCACTATCATCACACAAAAATACTTGTGTTTAAAAAAGTTCACATAGCCCTCTGGAGTCTTGCACCTACTGCTTGTCACTGGGTAATCAATTTGGAATGGACAAGTCCACTGAGGCAGAGTGGTGACTGAGGTCTCCAAGACCATCTTCCAAACCATCTTTCTTTGAATATCTCAGACTGGAGTTATTGGCAGAATCTTCCAGGCCTTTGCTCTCTATGAGATTCTGAGTTGTCCCAAGGCTTTCAATAGGAACCACATTCCAATCCGGTGACCAGCTCAGGACAAATACAACTATCATAAACTGCAAGGGCTACGAGCCCCTTTATATGAGGTCTTGATGGGCAATGGGGTAGAATTTTGAACAACTTGGTAGACTTCAGCATATGGTCATGAAAGATGCCTGTGTCTTCTACAAGCTTCAGAAAGGGGAAGGTGATATTTTTCTTTCTGTACAGGGACAAGCTCATTCATGGCATTTGATTAACTCTCAGCATTGTGGGGTATACTGAATACTCTCTGTACTACTGGATTATGAGGCCAAACCTTGACAGTGATAAACCCAATGTGTATTTTAACCATGTCCTATTTCTTGTAGAGTGGAAATAGAGTGTGCATGTGGTCATCCCACTGCAAGATCTGGATTGCTGTGGGACAAGTGTAGTGCCAGTGTTCCCTGTACTATGTGTACCTTCTGTGCAAAGGTTAGAAAGGAGCCGATTCCCATAATCTATGACATTTATGCTTCTCCACCTGAGCAGGGTCTCTGTGTACCCTACTAGGTTTCCTAATATTTGCATGCTTTATTCTTTTCAATCCTGTTGCTACTTCATTCACCATTACTTTTGGGCAAGCAAAACTCTCTCTTCCCTAACCTGCTATGTCCTTTCACTTTTCCTACATATCTTCTGGTTTGACTGGTGCTTCCAAGGCCCACCACTTGCTGTCCAAGAGCTGAGAGCAGCACTGGTGGGAGATGGAGTGACCTCCTGCAGAAGCTGCTGCTTCTCCAGAGTAGCAGTTCTCCAAAGTACTGTTGTCAGTTTGGCATCAAGAATTGCTGACATACATCATCAGCATCTGTGGAGGAAGGAAAACCAAGCTTTGTCTGTTTTTGAGCATCTGACGGTGCAATGCACTGTTCTGTGGCTTATGGTCATCTCACTTTTTTCCAGGACACAGTTTTGTGCATGGTAGTGGAAGTATTGGGATAAACCCATTTTTGCCATAATTTCTGTGGCAGATAGAGTAGGTCAAGCTCTGCATGACCTTGGGGGGTTGACCCTGGCTGGACACCAGCTGCCCACCAAAGCCGCTCCATCACTCCCCCTCCTCAGCTGGACAGCAGGGAGAAAATATAATGAAAGGCTTGTGGGTCGAGATAAGGACAGGGAGAGATCACTCACCAATTACTGTCATGGGCAAAACAGACTCAACTTGGGGAAATTAGTTTAATTTATTACCAGTCAAATCAGAGTAGAATAATGAGAAATAAAACCAAACCTTAAAAACACCTTCTCTTCACCCCTCTGTTCTTCCTGTGCTTAACTTTACTCCCAATTTCTCTACCTCCTCCCTACCAGTGGTGCAAGGGGACAGGGAATGGGGGTTGCAGTCAGTTCATCACACATTGTCTCTGCCTGTCTCTGCCGCTCCTTCCTCCCCAGGGGGAGGACTCCACACACTCTTCCCCTGCTCCAGCATGGGTCCTTTCCACGGGGTACAGTCCTTCAGGAACAGACAGCTCCAGCATGGGCTCCTCTCCACAGGGCCACAGGTCCTGCCAGCAAACCTGCTCCAGCGTGGGCTCCCATTTCCACAGGGTCACAGATCCTGCCAGGAGCCAGCTCCAGCACAGGCTTCCCATGGGGTCACAGCCTCCTTCGGGCATCCACCTGCTGCGGTGTGGGATCCTCCATGGGCTGCAGGTGGACATCTGCTCTACCATTAACCTCCATGGGCTGCAGGTGGACAACCTCCCTCACCATGGTCTTCCCCACAGGCTGCAAGGGAATCTCTGCTCTGGCACCTGGAGCACCTCCTCCCCTCCTTCACTGACTTTGGTGTCTGCAGGGTTGTTCCTCTCACATATTCTCACTCCTTTCTTCAATTGCACGGGTTTTTTCCCCCCTTCTTAAATATGTTATCCCAGAGGTGCTACCACTGTCGCTGTTGGGCTTGGCCTTGACCAGTGGTGGGTCTGTCCTGGGGCCACCCGGCATTGGCTCTATTGGACATGGGAGAGGCTTCTAGCAGCTTCTCACAGGAGCCACCCCTGTAGCCCCCCTGCTACCAAAACCTTGCTACGCAAGCCCAATACACAAGTTATTGTCAAATTAGCATCACTATTCACTCTCAGTGGCTGACTGAGTATTGGCAGCTATGTGACTCCTCATGCTTTAGAGAAATGCAGACGGAGAAGGGAAGAATGTTCTCACAGTTGACTACTGTCTCATTGTTGTGGTTTAGCCCCGGTCAGCAGCTAAGCACCACACAGCCGCTCGCTCTCTCCCCCACCCTTGTGGGATGGGGGAGAGAATCGGAAGGGCCAAAGTAAGAAAACTCGTGGGTTGAGATAAGAACAGTTTAAGAATTAAAATAAAACAGCAATAATACTAATATAATGAAACGGAAAATAATGAGCGAGAGAGAGATGAAACCCTGGAAGAAGGGGAAAAAAAAAAGAAAAAAGAAACAAAACTAAACAACAAGTGCTGCAACCGCTCACCACCCACCGACCGACGCCGCCGGTCCCCGAGCTGCGATCGCTGCCTCCCCCGGCCAAGTCCCCCCAGTTAATATACTGGGCATGACGTCACATGGTATGGAATACCCTTTGGCCAATTCGGATCAGCTCTCCTGGTTGTATGCCCTCCCCTCCCGGCTTCTTGTGCACCTGGCAGAGCATGGGAAGCTAGAAAGTCCTTGACTAGTGTAAACACTACCCAGCAACAACTAAAACACCAGGGTGTTATCAACATTATTTGCATACCAAGTCTAAAACACAGCACTATACTAGCTACAGTGAAGAAAATCAACTATCCCAGCTAAAAACGTGACAGTATCCACCCCTTATTCCATACCATTTACGTCATGCTCAGGTCTCATACTATCCAATATGACCTCAATAACCACCACCCGCCTCCCCATCCTTTGATGACATATGCAGATATCATTTATCATTCCCGTCATCTATGGTCAAGTCCACCCCTCGGTCGCGAGCCCATCTGTATGTTGCATCTCTTCCTTGATGGCCTGAGGTATCATGGGCCCACCGAGCTATAAATAGTTCACCTTTATGTTGCCAGTCTAGATCTACTTGAGCCACTTCAATCTTAGCAGCCTGATCCACCTGCTGGTTGTTTTGATGTTCTTCAGTGGCCCGACACTTGGGAACATGAGCATCCACATGATGTATCTTCACAAACAGGTTCTCCACCCGGGCAGCAATATCTTGCCACAATGCAACAGCCCAGATGGGTTTGCCTCTGCGCTGCCAGTTGTTCTGCTTCCATTGCTGTAACCACCCCCACAGGGCATTTGCCACCATCCAGGAGTCAGTATAAAGATAGAGCACTGGCCACTTTTCTCGTTCAGCAATGTCTAAAGCCAGCTGGATGGCCTTTACTTCTGCAAACTGACTCGATTCACCTTCTCCTTCAGCTGTTTCTGCGACTTGCCGTATAGGACTCCATACAGCAGCCTTCCATCTCCGATGCTTTCCCACCAGACGACAGGACCCATCAGTGAACAGGGCATATTGCTTCTCATTTTCTGGCAGTTTGTTATACAGTGGGGCCTCTTCAGCACGTGTCACCTCCTCCTCTGGTGATATTCCAAAATATTTGCCTTCTGGCCAGTCCATGATCACTTCCAAGATTCCTGGGCGACTGGGGTTTCCTATTCGAGCCCGTTGGGTGATCAGTGCGACCCACTTACTCCACATAGCACCAGTTGCGTGATGTGTAGAGGAGACCCTCCCTTTGAACATCCAGCCCAGCACTGTCAGTCGAGTTGCCAGGAGGAGCTGTGCTTCAGTATCGATCACTTCTGAAGCAGCTCAAACTCCTTCGTATGCTGCCCGTATCTTCTTCAGTTGGAGTATAGCAGGCTTCGGACCCTCTGTATCCCCGACTCCAAAACCCTAGGGGCCGACCTCGGGTCTCCCCAGGTGCTTTCTGCCAGAGGCTCCAGGTAGGGCCATTGTCCCCGGCTGCAGTGTAGAGAACGTTTTTTACGTCTTGTCCTGCCTGGACTGGCCCAAGGGCTACTGCATGAACTATCTCCTGCTTTATCCGTTCAAAGGCCTGTTGTTGCTCAGGGCCCCATTTGAAATCATTCTTCTTGCAGGTCACTTGACAGAGAGGGCTTACAATCAGACTGTAATTTGGAATATGCATTCTCCAAAAACCCACAACACGTAAGAAAGCTTGTGTTTCCTTTTTGCTAGTTGGTGGAGACATGGCTGTTATTTTGTTGATCACATCCATTGGGATCTGATGACATCCACCTTGCCATTTTATTCCTAAAAACTGGATCTCCTGTGCAGGTCCCCTGACCTTACTTTGTTTTATGGCAAAATTAACCTTCAGAAGGATTTGGACTATTTTCTTCCCTTTCTCAAAAACGTCTTCTGCTGTGTTGCCCCACACGATGATGTCATCAATGTACTGAAGGTGTTCCGGAGCTCCACCCTGTTCCAGTGCAGTATGGATCAGTCCATGGCAAATGGTAGGGCTGTGTTTCCACCCCTGGGGCAGTCGATTCCAGGTGTACTGGATGCCTCTCCAAGTGAAAGCAAACTGTGGCCTGCACTCTGCTGCCAAAGGGATTGAGAAGAATGCATTAACGATATCAATTGTGGCATACCACTTGGCTGCCTTTGACTCCAGTTCGTATTGAAGTTCTAGCATGTCCGGCACAGCAGCACTCAGTGGCGGAGTGACTTCATTCAGGCCACGATAGTCTACTGTTAGTCTCCACTCTCCATTAGACTTCCGCACTGGCCATATGGGACTGTTAAAGGGTGAACGGGTCTTACTGATCACTCCTTGGCTCTCCAGTCGCCGAATGAGCTCATGGATGGGAATCAGGGAGTCTCGGTTGGTGCGGTATTGCCACCGGTGCACTGTTGTGGTGGCAATTGGCACCTGTTGTTCTTTGACCTTCAGCAACCCCACAACAGAAGGGTCCTTCGAAAGACCGGGCAAAGTAGACAGCTGTTTAATTTCCTCCGTCTCCAAGGCAGCTATACCAAAAGCCCACCTGTACCCTTTTGGGTCCTTGAAATACCCTCTCCTGAGGTAGTCTATGCCAAGGATGCACGGAGCCTCTGGGCCAGTCACAATGGGGTGCTTTTGCCACTCATTCCCAGTTAGGCTCACTTCAGCCTCCAATACAGTTAGCTCTTGGGATCCCCCTGTCACTCCAGCAATACAAATGGGTTCTGCCCCTACATAGTTTGATGGCATTAGGGTGCACTGTGCACCGGTGTCCACTAGAGCCTTATACTCCTGTGGGTCAGATGTGCCAAGCCATCGGATCCACACAGTCCAGTAAACCCGGTTGTCCCTTTCCTCCACCTGGCTGGAGGCAGGGCCCCTCTAATTCCAATTGCAGATTTCCCAACCCACTTGTGAATGGGAATCAGAAGTCTCTCTATTAAGATCACAGATAGAATCAGCGCTTCTACTCCTCTGTCTGGGGAACTGCCTACTGGAAACTGGAGCAGCAACTCTCCTGGAGGTCCCCCCTTGAGTGATTGTTTTTCCTTGCAACTCACATACCCGTGCCTCCAGGGTCAAGGTAGGTTTTCCATCCCACTTCCTCATGTCCTCTCCATGGTCATGCAGGTAAAACCATAGGGTGCCCCGTGGTGTGTATCCTCTCTCTTGAGCAGAAGGATGCTTACTCCTAATGGCTGAGATACTGGTCCGTACAGGTAGGGAGTAGGACATATCCTCTTCAAGTTGCTGAACCTTCCGGGACAGTTTCTCCACAGCTGAGACGAGGGAGGAAGAGACATGTGCTTCATAATCCCGGAGTTTATCAATCACATCCTCTACCGTTGGTGCCTCTTCATCTTTCCAGGACATTACTGCCAGGGAGTTTACATGGGACGATGGTGCACTCCGTACAAACTTCCGCCACATGGGTCATGTGCACTGGGCTTCATCTGGATCTTCGGATGACTCTTCACTACCCGGGTCACCATAAATCACCTCAAGCACAGCTAATTCTCTCAGGTACTGGATACCTTTCTCCATGGTGGTCCATTTTCCAGGGCGATATAGAACATCTTCCTTGAAGGGATACCTTTCTTTCACAGCAGACAGGAGTCGCCTCCAGAGGCTGAGGCCTTGTGTCCCTTTTCCAATTGCTTTGTCGATGCCCCCGTCCCTAGAAAGGGATCCCAGTTGTTTGGCTTCCTTACCCTCCAATTCCAGGCTACTGGCCCCGTTATCCCAGCATCGGAGCAGCCAGGTGACAACATGCTCACCTACATGACGGCCGAAATCTTTTCGTGTATCTTGCAGCTCACTTAAGGATAGGGATCGGGTAGTTTCCATCTCTTGTACGAGTTCTTCCTCTTCCTTCTCCTCTCTTAGTAACGGCACTACTTCTCCATCATCCCTTTCTAAACGAGTTGACTTTCTCTTCGAAGATTTCTTCTTTTGTATAGGGGCAACTGATACTGGCACGGGTTGATTCTCTGATTCAGCTTCAGTGTCTGTCATGGGTGTTTGAGCGGTCACAGTGCCTGTCGTCGGGCTTGGAGCAGCCACAGTACCTGTTGTGGGGGTTTGAGGGGCCACAGTGCCTGTCGTTGGGCTTGGAGCAGCCACAGGGCCTGTTGTGAGGGTTTGAGGGGCCACAGTGCCTGTCGTTGGGCTTGGAGTAGCCGCAGGGCCTGTCGTTTTCCCTTGGTGGTACTGAATACTGTTGAATAGGGCTTGGTAGGTATGGGCCAGGCTCCAACACATTGCAGTGATTTGTATCTCTCTGGAATTGCTAGGGTGACAGCATACTTCCTCCAAATATTCTACTAATTTTTCAGGATTCTGCACTTGTTCAGGGGTGAAGTCCCAAAACACTGGAGGTGCCCACCATCTCAGGCATTTGCCCATACTATCCCACATACCCTGCCACCCATAATTATCGAGCCTTGGGGCAGATCTCTGGATGATATTCTTGAATTGCTTATTAACCTTAGACAAAACTGAAACAATCTGCCATAGGAATATCAACAGATGTATCTTAACTACCCAAGGATGTTCAAGATACTGAAAAGTTGTTGTAATGAAGGAGGAGACATTACAGAAGATGGTAGCTAAGGTGCCATTCTGTATTTCCTCCATAAAGAACCTCTCAGAAGAGGAGGTATAATTGCTAATTGTCTCCATGAGGTGGTACCTGAAGTACAGTAATGGCTTCCATGCAAGACCCAAATAACTGATAGAACTCAAGGCCAGTGTTTTAATAACAAATCTCCTAGGCAAAACATCTCTAACCACTGCAGAGCACAGCAAACTACAAAACCCAATGCCAATCTTTAACATGTACTTCAAAATCAGCATGGTGTAGGTCTGACTAACTAATATCGAGAACAGATGAATCAATGCTGTGACCAGCAACTGTTATTATCTCAAACCCTTCTTGCCCCATGTTGGGCGCCAAAAAAGGACTGTTGTGGTTTAGCCCCGGTCAGCAACTAAGCACCACACAGCCGCTCGCTCTCTCCCCCACCCTTGTGGGATGGGGGAGAGAATCGGAAGGGCCAAAGTAAGAAAACTCGTGGGTTGAGATAAGAACAGTTTAAGAATTAAAATAAAACAGCAATAATACTAATATAATGAAACGGAAAATAATGAGCGAGAGAGAGATGAAACCCTGGAAGAAGGGGAAAAAAAAAAAAGAAAAAAGAAACAAAACTAAACAACAAGTGCTGCAACCGCTCACCACCCACCGACCAACACTGCTGGTCCCCGAGCCGCGATCGCTGCCTCCCCCGGCTAACTCCCCCAGTTCATATACTGGGCATGACGTCACATGGTATGGAATACCCTTTGGCCAATTCGAATCAGCTCTCCTGGTTGTATCCCCTCCCCTCCCGGCTTCTTGTGCACCTGGCAGAGCATGGGAAGCTGGAAAGTCCTTGACTAGTGTAAACACTACCCAGCAACAACTAAAACACCAGTGTGTTATCAACATTATTTGCATACCAAGTCTAAAACACAGCACTATACTAGCTACAGTGAAGAAAATCAACTATCCCAGCTAAAAACGTGACACTCATGTTGTCACTGTTTCTGCTGGTCAAGAGTGTATAGTTTCTGCAAATTAGCTGATATGTGATAATTTGTTACCCTGCAGAATTTGTTGATATATCTATGCACAAAGGGTCCAGATACTTCTACTTCCAGAAGCTGGAGCTGTAATCTGCTATGGTGAGGTAGCTGCTCTATAAGAAGTGAACATATATCTAGTGAACTTTTTTCCAGGCTCTGGACTGTGATTTTTGTTGCCAGTAAGTGTACACTGATATCTTCTCAATCTGTGCTCTCAGCTCTGCATCCGTTCCTGGTCAGTTGATATATGCTTTAGTTCACTTATTCCCCTAAGTGTGAAGCATATATCTATTGATTTGGGCTTGTTCTTTTATCTGCTGCTCTCACTGCTTTGTCCCCTTAAACAAAATCCTGCCTTTAACAAGCAGTTTATCTCTTACATCTTAGGAAAGTGCAATAGACTGTTCCTTGACATTTGGCTATCCTCACAAAACTGGTAGTTTTACTCCTATAGTGCTATGGAGTTTGCTGGCTTTCTTGGAGCCTCCAAAAGCAAATGTGACTATGTTGCTACATTTGTCTATTCTCTTATTTTATCTCTATTTATATGTCTCTATTATACAGAGCCAGTTGTGCTGCACTGTGCAGGGTTTGTAGCCTGCACATGTACAATTTGTAAAGGCAAGGGTCGGGTCCTGCTCAGTGCTCTTAGATCAGGAAATTTTTATCCCCCATAGAAGCACTTCTGTGGTATTAACATGCCTGAGAACATTCAACAATGGTTTCATCTTGCTGTTTTCTAATGATTTGTCATCAGATTGCATATTTGCTCCACGCAGTGATGGAATTGCTACATTCTGGGAGTACAGTCCGTTCCTTTTCTGTATGAGTTCACCTTTTTTGTCTAGAAGGGCTGTCTTAGCCAAGGCTTTGTATCGTGCTACACCTGGGCATCTTTTGAAAGCCTCTCTCTGTAATTTAGTTGCTTCATATGTTTATTTTGTGTTAGACCTAATGCTTTGCTCAGATCAGGTCTGTAATCTTTTTCTCTTGCAGTCACTGTACTTCACTCATATGCTCTGCTCTTGTCATTTCTTTAATTGCCTTCAGTCTTTCAGGGTCCAGTTGTAATCCCTCAGTGCTCAGTGTCTGGCATAGATGTTGATAGGGTTCTGCTTTAGCTTCATTGTGTCCATCCTGAAATTTTGTCCTTGACACTTTTTAGGAGTTTCTGGATTGCTGGATTCATGGTTGTTGATTGCCTTTATCTTTCAATCTTCTGCTGCCGCTGTAAACTTTAAGGCTGAAAGTCTCTTTAAAATATGATTCAGTTTACTGTGGAGCACTTCAGCACCCAAAACGATGTGCAGATCATTCAGACCCAGTGGTATCTACTGAAGGACTTGACATATTTTCAGGAGTGTCATAAGTTGTATCTAAAGGAAATACAAAAGGCATGTTTGTTTCTGACTTCAGGTTGGTGTCTGGTTCTTCAAGTATGTCCTCATCTTCTCTTACAAGCTGGATGGGATCCACAGTGACAATTCTGCTTCTCTTTTGTGCTAAGAATACCTGTGGTGGTTGTTGAACTGAAAAAATCCATGTGGTGTCCTTTTACTTACGGGGAGAAGAGCACCTAAGGACCAACAAATTCTTTTTCTTACTCGATAGCTTTCTTACAGTTTGCATTGTCTCACTAGCTTATTATAGCACCTGATAACTTTTGTCTTATCTGGTATTGCTACCTGGAATTGTTGCAGTCTGGTTTTGCCTCTTGTTCTACAGTAGTAGGTATTGACATTGGGATCCCTGCCTTGAACATTTTAGGTGTCTTTGCTGATTGAAAGCATTTCTGTAGAGTGAGCTTTGTCCCAAAGCTGTTAATAAGTCCCAAAGTATAGAGACCAAAAATGGGTTTCTAAGCTGTCTCATGTATCTGAGACAATAGTGTACAGGTTTTGTTGTTGTTTATCCTTGTTCTGTAGGAGGTTGTGGTTGGCCAGCACTTTGCATTGCTAAGGCTGCTGCACTCTAGATCAGATGGAGACTTCTGTGGAGTGCCACAAGATTGTGCCTAGGCAGGCAGCATCCGACCACCCTTAGGTAGAAGTCTCAAGACTTCAATGTGGGCTGAGAGGGTAAGAGTTTGAGAAAGCCTGTTTCCTGCCCAAATATCTTTATTTGAAGGTCCACTGTTCTAATTTTGGTTCTTATAAAACCTGGCTTTCGGAACTCAGAAACCATTTCCCTGGTTTTGATGTTTGCTGCAAGGAGAAAGTACAGGCAGGTCTCCTCTAGGCAGCTGGGATCCTGCCATGGTACGTTTCTGTGTCTGCAGCTGACCACAGGGCAGGGACGGGGAAAATAGGTATTGGTGAAGTTTTGTTCTTTCTCAGAAGTACTTTTTTTGGTTGTACCTGTGAAGCAGTTCTATCAGTTACTATGATGCTTCAGATAATGACAGGTCAACACATGTTCATCTCCTCCTGAGACAGTAACAAAAATGTCCATTTCATTTTCTTTTATTTCCCATGGCCAACCATGCCTTCTTTGCCTCAGTCTTTAATAGTAAGACCAGCTGCTCTCTGTGTACCCAGGCCCCCGAGCTGGAAGACAGGGACAGGGAGCAGAATGGAGCCCCCGTAATCCAAAGAGAAATGGTTATCAACCTGCTACAGCACCTAGACACACACAAGTCTATGGGGCCAGATGAGAACCACCCAAGGGTACTGAGGGAGCTGGTGGAAGTGCTCACCAAGCTGCTTTCCATTATTTGTCAGCAGTCCTGGCTAACCAGGGAGGTCCCAGTTGACTGGAGGTTAACAAATGTGATGCCTATCTACAGGAAGGGCTGGAAGGAGGATCTGGGGAACTACAGGCCTGTCAGTCTGACCTTGGTGCCAGAGAAGGTTATGGAGCAGGTCATCTTGAGTGCCATCACATGGCATGTACAGGATAACCAAGTGATCAGGCCCAGTCAGCATAGGTTTAGGAAAGGCAGGTCCCGCTTATCTAACCTGATCTCCTTCTATGACCAGGTGACCCGCTTGGTGGATGAGGGAAAGTCTGTGGATGTTGTCTACCTAGACTTTAGTAAACCCTTTGACACCATTTCCCACAGCATTCTCCTGGAAAAACTGTCTGCTCATGGCCTCATAGGTATACTCTTTGTTGGGTAAAAAACTGACTGGGTGGCCAGGCCCAAAGAGTTGTGGTGAATGGAGTTAAATCCAGTTGGTGGCTGGTCACAAGCAGTGTTCCCCAGGGCTCAGTGTTGGGACCAGTTCTGTTTAATATCTTTATCAGTGATCTGGACGAGGGGATCAAGTGCGCCCTCAGTAAGTTTGCGGATGACAACAAGTTGGGTGGGAGTGTTGATCTGCTCGAGGGTAGGAAGGCTCTACAGAGGGATCTGGACAGGCTGGATTGATGGGCTGAGGTCAACTGTATGAGGTTCAACAAGGCCAAGTGCTATGTCCTGCACTTGCGTCACAACAACCCCATGCAACGCTACAGGCTTGGGGAAGAGTGTCTGGAGAGCTGCCTGGCGGAAAAGGACCTGGGGGTGTTGGTTGACAGCCGGCTGAATATGAGCCAGCAGTGTGCCCAGGTGGCCAAGAAGGCCAACAGCATCCTGGCTTGTACCAGGAATAGTGTGGCCAGCAGGAGTAGGGAAGTGATTGTCCCTTTGTACTCGGCACTGGTGAGGCCACACCTCAAATACTGTGTTCAGTTTTGGGCCCCTCACTGCAAGAAGGACATTGAGGTGCTGGAGTGTGTCCAGAGAAGGGCAACGAAGCTGGTGAAGGGTCTGGAGAGCACGTCTTATGAGGAGCAGTTGAGGGAACTGGGGTTGTTTAGTCTGGAGGAGGCTGAGGGAATACCTTCTCGCTCTCTACAACTACCTCAAAGGAGGTTGTAGTGATGTGGGTGTTGGTCTCTTCTCCCAGGTAACAAGAGATAGGACAAGAGGGAATGACCTCAAGTTGTGCCAGGGGAGATTTAGATTGGATATTAGGAGATATTATTTTACTGAGAGGGTTGCCAGGGATTGGAACAGGCTGCCCAGGGAAGTGGTTGAGTCACCATCCCTGGAGGTGTTTAAAAGATGTTTGGATGTGGTGCTTAGGGACATGGTTTAGTGGTGAACTGGCAGTGTTAGGTTTATTGTTGGACTTGATGATCTTAAAGGTCTTTTCCAACCTATACGATTCTGTGTGTATTCTGAGTATACAGACTGACCATTTTTATGTAACTTCCACGATTTCTTTCTCTTTGCAAGACTGGAAAGTCAGCATTTCTACTGGTCATAGTCTCTTCAGGCTTCCCATTTTCTCTGAGTGCTTTTTAATTTTATTTTCTTTCTTGCTCACCAGACCTTTAGCAGACTGACCTCAGTGTACGTACAATGTATTAAGTACAATAATAAAAAGGATTCTGTATTTGTTAAACCAAACTGGTTCTCTGTTAGCAGAACTTTCTTACAGCATTGCAACCAGCTGCTTTCTTAACACATGTACAGACTCTTTCCTGCATCAAGCTAATAGGAGCATGATGCTGAAAGTGTTCACCAAGCCATTGTCACATACATGTTCTATAACCACTTTAATAACCTGAATTTCCATCTTAAAGCAGGTAGTTTTTCTGGAAAGCTATTGCAGAATCTGAAGGGTCCAGTGGTTAAAAATCTTATTTTTAGCCATGGTTAATTCATGGACAATCTGTAACTGTTCCTTGGAATGTCCTCACTTCCCCAGTCTTCCAGTGCATTTGTAGAAAGTAATGCATTCTCTATCATAAGGTCTCTTTTCTAGCTATGCCCGGCATCAGATCTGGTTTGAACTTACCTTTATGAAGAGGCTGACCAGTGCTATAGGCAGAATTCCAGGTGAGAAGTCTTCAACAGTCTGTTTGGTGTCATTCATCTTTCCAAATCTGTCCAGGAGATCCTGCTAATGCATCGCTGAAGTCTTCCCTTCTGCAAATTCTGCTTTTCTCTCCATGTTTCATCTGCATGACACCTATTTTATTACTTGTGTGTAATTCTCTGAGGCCATACTTAAGAGTAATAACAAGTTGGGATGCATGCTATTTTTGATTCATTTAAGACTGCCTCTGTCTCAAGACTGTCCTAGAGAGGAGGCTTACTACTGCTTTCCTTTGGATGGCATGAGATCTACTTAATTGCATGCCTCTCCATATAAGCAGCGAACAGTGATTTTTAAGAGAAAGATTTAAGTGTATCCTTACTTTTGTCATTTGAGGTTGAATGACTAGGAAATGAAGTATAGTTGCAGTAAAGGTGCTAAAAATGGCACAGATTTGTGAAGATAATTAATTACTGACAATAAATTATGACTGACAGAGGAGAAAACAAATTAAACTGCTCACAGTACATATAATCCAAAGTATTTCACAACTGTCATTTTTAAAAGTCAACCTTTATTAAGCAGCCTACACAACTTAGTTCTTTAAATCTTATGTGTGCAACTGAGAAACACATGCTTCTTTGTTGCTTTACTTCAGGGATCTGTATGTGCTCATTTTACTGCTCAAAATGAGTCACATTAAATTACTATTAGTTAATTGCAACTACCCCAGCAATGTTGCTGTTCTTAAACAAGAGTTACATTGGTGGGTTTCCAATATTAATAATTCCTGGATAAAATATTACTCTTGCACTATTTCATTATAATTTCTGAAAGAATCATACTTACTAGTCATCCTGTAAGTGTTTCACCCACTTTTAATCTTACAGATTGCTAGAAGTGACCATTTACTTCATGCATTTCAGTTGCTATGATGTGCAGAGTGCTCACTGCTTATACAGCATAGCAGATGTCATTTACCATCAATAGGTAATAAATAAGTTTCTGTTTTTAGAGAATTAGGACATTTTCTGACTTACCGTTAGGTCCATTTGTATTAGTATTGTGGTCCAAAAGAGACTGAAAATTACCATAAAGCAGCAGTTAAGAAATCTTCAAGGATGAGGAACTTCTGAGGAGTATTTGAGAGTTTGAGAGGGAGATTGATCAGTGGAGCCATACTCTGCCATCTGTGATGCATGGAAACGAACTCAGCATGGCCACTATGGAGGCAGGTCCTGCCTCTGCTTTGTGCTGGGAGGAAGGCAGCATTACAACGGATAAGGAGGGGTGGAAGAAGGTTACAGCCTTCTGATAGGGGAGGAACCTGCGCAGGCAGTCTTGCCAAGGTCAAAGAGACCAACCCCTTGCAACAAAACCTGCATTAAGACCAACACCAAGAGGAAACAACCACGAGTTATGGTCATTGGTGATTCCCTCCTGTGCAGAACAGAAGCACCTGTTTGCAGACTGGACCCTCTTTTCAGGAAAGTTTGCTGCCTCCCTGGGGCCTGAATTAGGGATGTCACCACAAGACTGAAGAGCCTAGTACAACCTTCAGACTACTATCCATTCCTGTTCTTTCAAGTGGGTACAAATGATGTTGCAACAAGAAGTCTGAGGTCAATCTAAAGAGATTTCAGAGCCCTGGGAAGAATGCTAAAAATTTTTGGAGCACAGATAGTGTTTTCCTCAATCCTCCCAGTAGTGGGGGGAGACTTTGGAAGAAACAGGCGAGCCCAGGATATCAACACCTGGCTCCAAGACTGGTGCCTCCGCCAAAGCTTTGGGTTTTTAAACCATGGAAGAGCTTCTGAGAGACAAGGTATGCTGGGGTCTGACAGGATCCATGTGTCCCAATGGGGAAATGTGTTTTTGGGCATAAGCTGACGGGACTGATCAAGAGAGCTTTAAACTAGAATCGATGGGGGAAAGAGGATGCCAACAGGATTGCAGCAGGTAAGCCAAGGGCTGGCATGGCATCGCCTGACCTGAGGGTGGCAATGCTAGTGGGGACATTTACACTGCTCCTGGGAGCATGGAGGTCTCAGGAGCATATCTGAAATGCTTGTACACCAATGCCCGCAGTATGAGAAACAAACAGGATGAATTAGAAGCATTGCTCAGCTCCCAGAGCTGGTAGTAGTGAGGCTTGGTGGAATGAGTCCCACAACTGGCGTGCTGGGATGGAGGGCTACAGGATCTTCAGAAGGGATAGGCAGGGCAGGCGAGGTGAAAATGTTGCACTATAAGGGAGAAGTTTGATTGTACAGTCCTTACAGTTAGTGATGATGTGGTTGAGAGCCTCTGGGTGAGGATTAGGGGGATGGAAAACAAAGGAGATGTTGTAGTGGGTGTCTACTACCAATCGCCCAGCCAGGATGTAAGCACTGATGGGATATTCTGTAGGCAATTAGGAGAAATTTCAGGGTCAGAAGCCCTTGTCCTTGTGGGAGACTTCAACTTCCCAGACATCCACTAGGGATGTCATACTGCTGTGATGAGCAGGTCTTGGAAATTCTTGACATTTGTAGGAGACAACTTCTTGTCACAGGTACTCAGTAAGCCAACTAGGAAAGATGCCCTCCTAGAACTTGCTATTTGTGAATAGAGAAGGACTCGTGGAGGGATGTGATGGTAGGTGGCTGTCTTGGCCACAGTGATCATGAAATGGTTCAGTTTAAAATTTTCAGTGTAATGAGAAAAAAGTACAGCAATTTTGCTACCCTGGACTTCAGGAGAGCAAACTTTAAGCTGTTCAGGGAGCTATTTAGTAGATTACCATGGGAATCTGCTTTTGAGGGCTTAGGAGTCCACGAGTGCTGGTGAGTCTTTAAGAACCACCTTTTGAAGGACAGGAGCAGGCAATTCCACTGTGTCATAAGTCAAGCAAGCCAGGCAGAAGACCAGCCTGGCTGAACAGGGAACTTTCGTGGAGCTCAAGAGGAAAAAGAAATTGTATGATCTCTGGAAGCAAGGTCAGGCTTCGCAGGATGGTTACAGAGCTGTGGTTCGTATATGCAGGGAGAAGACATGGAAGACCAAAGCTCAATTAGACTTGAAACTGTCTAGTGTTGTTTCAGATAACAAGAATGGCTTTTTAAAGTACATTAACAGCAAGAGGAGGTCTAAAGAAAACATTGGACTGGTATTTGTTGAAGATGGTCATCTGACTAATAGGGATGAAGAAAAAGCGGAGGCATTCAATGCGTTTTTTGCCTCAGTCTTTAATAACACTCATAGACCTTGGGCTGGCCAGTGCCCTGAGTCGGAGGACCACAAGTGTGAGAACAGTGACTTTCCATTTGTGGACACTGAAATTGTAAGGGACCAGCTGTATCAGCTGAATGTTCACAAGACAATGGGGCCTGATGGGATTCTTCCCGGAGTACTGAAGGAGCTAGCGGATGTTATGGCAGGACCCCTCTCGATCATCTACCAAAGGTCTTGGGAGTCTGGGGAGGTTCCTGCTGACTGGAAGCTAGCCAGTGTTATTCCATCTACAAAACGGGTGTGAGGAAAGACCCAGGGAACTACAGACCTGTTAGTCTAACCTCAGTTCCTGGAAAATTGTGGGGAAGATTGTACTGAATACTATTGAAAGGCATTTAAAGAATAATGCAATCATCAGGCACAATCAACATGGGTTCACAAAGGGAAAGTCCTGTTTAACTAATTTGATCTCCTTCTGTGATAAGGTCACCCGCCTAGTGGAGGAAGGGAAGGTGGTAGATGTAGTTTTTCTGGATTTTAGTAAGGCTTTTGATACTGTCCCTCACAGCATCCTTCTGGACAAGTTGTCCCATTGTGGGATGAGTGGGTTCACGGTGTGCTGGGTGAAGAACTGGCTGAAGGGCAGAGCTCAGAGCATTGTAGTGAATTGTAGGCAGCCAGTCACCAGCGGTGTTCCTCAGGGCTCAATTCTAGGGCCAGTTCTGTTAAATATATTTATCAATGATCTGGATACAGGAGTGGAATGCACTATTGGCAAGTTTGCTGATGATACCAAACTGGGCGGTGCTGTTGACTCTCTTGAGGGACAGCAGGCCTTGCAGAAAGATCTAGATAGATTGGAGCATTGCGCTATGATTAATGGGAGAAATTTTAACAAGTCCAAATGCCAGATTCTGCACCCTGGATGGAGTAATGCCGGGCACAAGTATAAATGGGGAGAGGAGTGGCTGGAGAGCAGCCCTGCAGAAAGGGATTGGGGGGTGCTGGTCGGCAGCAGGCTCAATGTGAGTCAGCAGTGTGCCCTGGCAGCCAAGAGGGCAAACCACATCCTGGGGTGCATCAAACACATATAACCATCTGGTCAAAAGGCGTGATTATCCTGTTGTATTCAGTGTTGGTGCGGCCTCAACTTGAATACTGTTTGCAGTTCTGGGCTTCACAATTTAAGAAGGATGTGAAGGTCCTTGAATGTGTCCAGAGGAGGGCAACAAAGCTGGTGAAAGGGCTGGAAGGAACGTCCTATGAGGAGCAGCTGAGGAGTTTGGGCTTGTCTAGTTTGGAGAAAAGGAGGCTGAGGGGTGACCTCATTGCTCTCTGCAGCTTCCTGAGGAGGGGAAGTGGAGAGGGAGGTGCTCATCTCTTCTCCCTGGTATCCAGTGATAGGACACATGGGAATGGTTCAAAGCTGTGCCAGGGGAGGTTTAGACTGGACATTAGGAAGCATTTCTTTACTGAGAGGGTGGTTAAACACTGGAACAGCCTTCCTAGAGAGGTTGTCGATGCCCCAAGCCTGTCAGTGTTTAAAAGGCATTTGGACAACGCCCTTATTAATATCCTTTAACTTTTGGTCAGCCCTGAACTGGTCAGGCAGTTGGACTAGATGATCATTGTAGGTCCCTTCCAACTGAAATAGTCTGTTCTATTCTATTCTGTACTAGTACTGAGTTGGCAAAGTTGGTTCTGTAAAGCCCTCTTTTTCCTTCAGCCCTGGAAATGGCAAACATAATTTTGGTTGAGAGTGGCATCTCCTGGAACTGCTTAATTTGTGAAAATAGTAATTTTTTGTATGAAACCCAATAAATTTCTAGGCCTTTGATACCGAGAAAAAATTTAGAGGCAAAAAACCCCAACCAACAGATAAAAATTATAATTTCATTCTTTTTAAGGAAATATCATGCTATTTGATTAATGCTCCACTTTCAAAATCTTATTCTTAACCTATTTTATTTTCAGCCTTAGTTAGGAAATAGTTGTTTCCGGTAGTACTTTATTATTTTTAGGAACATTATTAGTGGGCCTGATGTTTGTAACAGCTGACTTTCATAACATTAACATTGGGTGTCAGATTTTACAGTTGGCACAATTTGAGGTAGGAATAAATAAAGCATATTAGGTCCTTTATTATAATTTGTACCTTATAATCAAATACCTCTGATAGCAGATGCATCATGTGGAGAAGCAGTATTGGGCGTAACAGCACAGGTCAGGACTAACCAATATAAGCTGCTTTAAACTGTGAACCTTCCAAACATAGGTGTGTCTCATCTTACTTCATAATAATTACAAAATAAATGACCGTGAAAGAAGCCTTAGCAACAGTTTCCACTTTTGCCACCATCTGGAAGCGGCAGCTGCAGGGTCTGGGACCAGCCTTCACTGCGGAGCCTACGCCTTCCCATGGAAACTGCTGCAATCACACGGGTTGATTTAGGGTTCTCCAGGAACACAGAAATCATGAGTAAGAAGACTGTAGACCTTGTTTGGGAAAGGAGCAGTGCCTACTGACTGGCTAGGTGTTCTGGTTTTGGCTGGGATAGAGTTAATTTTTTTCATAGTAGCTTGTAAGGGGTTGTGTTTTGGATTTGTCTAAAAACAGTGTTGATAATGTGTAGATGTTTTAGTTGTTGCTACATAGTGCTTACACTAGAGAAGGACTTTTTCAGCTTCCCTGGGTCTGCTGGATGCACAAGAAGCTGCGAGGGGACACGGCTGGGACAGCTGACGCCAGCTGACCAAAGGGATATCCCATACCATACAATGTCTGTTCCACACCATATGACATCAAGCTCAGCCTATAAAGCTGGGGGAAGAATAAGGAAGTGGGGGACGTTTGGAGTGATGGCGTTTGTCTTCCCAAGTAACCCTTACACGTGATGGAGCCCTGCTTTCCTGAAGATGGCTGAACACCTGCCTGCCCATGGGAAGCAGTGAATGAATTCCTTGTTTTGCTTTGCTTGCATGTGCGGCTTTTGCTTTACCTATAAACTGTCTTTATCTCAACCCATGAGTTTTCTCACTTTTAGTCTTCTGATTCTCTCCCCCATCCCACCGGGGGAGTGAGCAAGAGGCTGTGTGTGGGGCTTAGCTGCCGACTGGGACTAAACCACGACACTAGGTCAACAGGCAGGCTTTTCTCTTAAGACCATATATTTTTCAGTTTCTTAGAAATGATGAAGAGAAATGTAGAAGAACAAAGGATAATGTGAAAATCACAAAGTAGTGTAGCTTATGTGTCTCAAGTTATGCATCAGAACCCATTTTGGCACTCAGGTTCCTTAGTTTTGGTCACAGCTTTTGAGTATTTTTACTTCATTTACCATTACTGGTATTTTTGGTAGAGTAGCTAAAAAGAAAAAAAGTCAATATTCCTAGTACTACAAATGCAGTTACAAAATATACTGGTGTTTTTAGGTTGCTGATAGCATCTGGTCCCCAGAAGCACAACATAGGAGATAATATAAAATCATCGTATGTAACCACAGTGTGTTGTTCATGAACTACTGTGTCTTCCAGCTTGTAGAAATTATAACTGGCCTACTAACAAAATGCAGTGTTTTATTCAAATCAGGTGATGGTCTTCTACATTAACATTTTCAGACACCTACAAAACTGTATAGCAGAGGTGTGAGCACTGTACTTTTGACTATAGTTCTTACAAAAGACTGGCTTTTTCTTGGTTATTTTATGCAGGCTTTTTCTTTGGTGAGGTTGTGGGCCTCCATGTATTAAAACTGCTACAACTTCTATACTGTCACGGCCATGTTAACCTGTGCTTTTTATGTCACTGGGCTTGATGTGGCACACCTTCCTTATATTGCTGCCAAATTCTGTGTGTCACGCCTAACACATGATGCTTCTGTCTCCCTTTGGGATGCTGTGTGCCTCAGTCCCTGCCTTTTTTCTGGGGTGTGGGCTCCTCCCCTTAAGCCTAGAAAAGACTTAAAGCAGGAGGCTGTGCCACCTGGATGCACATCCCCTCCTCTCCTGCAAGGCTGGCTTTGCTCCCATATCTGCTGACACATACAAATTCTGATTCCTGCTTCTTGCTGTGCAGTGCTGGAAGTGGATCCACCTTTGGGCTATCATTTCCTACCATCGCTGGTCTTCCCAACTGTTAAAGTATTTGCATCTAAAGTAAGCTGGATGGTGATGGAATAAACTTGTATGAGTAGAAAATGTGAAAGATTCTTAGGGACTGGTAATGTATCTTTAAATAGCTTAAGGACTTTGACTAAATATGTTTCTTTGTCATGCCTGAAATTTTTGTATTACCTTTGGAATTGGTTTGAGAAGAGATTTTTCTTTTCTTACCTGACTGTTAAGGTAAAAGACCAGGTTCAGAAATGTTTGAGTTTTTGTGTCTTTTTGTGGAAGAAGTGACTGTGTAAGCGGGACTAATGGTATTGATGCTAAATCAATCTACCAGAGGAATTACATCTTCTGAAGCACTGGTTCCACTGACCTTCAGTTATTTTTAAGCTCACATCATATGCCCATTGATTTTTGATACAAGTTTGTTTGGCTTGCTGTTTTTATAGTTTCTTTAAACTGATTCTTAACAAATGTTGACAAACTTTCTGGCTTAAACATATATGAAAATAAAGAAAATTTTAGCCACAGCAACATTTGCATAGATTTTCTTCTGTCTTGCTTGCATTACATAGTTTTAAAATAGGTATGAATTGCTGCCTACTCTGATCTGGTTGCATTTCTCAAACTTTTTGTGCAGGTAAAAAGACTGCATATAGGCATATAGGTGTATCTTATGATGAATCAGCCCTTGCATATACTGAGCTATATTCACACCAAGAAATAATACCTGTAACAATTTTCAGCATTTTGGAAAAGGAATTTTGCTGCTTGTTATTTCCTAATTACTAGTTTTTCAGTCTTTTTAACAAGAACATGTGAGTTTATTCTAATGGTTGGAAAAAACATTTTTTAAAATTCTGTATCACCATTGCTTCTAATTAATTTATCTTTACCAGGTATTTCTGTTGCACATAGTGTTCCCAGTTTTTTTTCACAGAACACAGCCTGAAAGGCTGTAAGTTGTAGGATGTCACCTCAGTGCTTATGTCCAGTCATCATGAATAAAGGACAAGAAAATTGGGAAAGAAGAATAAAAATGGTTGAGAATTGCTTTTTTCTTCAGACAGTAAAGACAGTATCTGGTGCTAGAGACAATGCAGTTGGCATCTTCAATGCTATTTTTCCTTCTCAGCAAGAAGGAAGGAGTAGTTATGAATCTTGCTTCAGCTGTTACTTCTGTCAGTCATTAAACAAAAATACTAAAGCTGCTGTGATAAAGCTGAATGTGGCTCTGGTTATTCCACCATTTCAAAAAGGACATAACAAAATCAAAAACAGTCCAGAGATGGACAGCAATGATGGTCATGAGCATGGAAACACTGCCGTATGAGGGATACCTAAGTGAACCAGGCCTTTTCATTCAGGAAAAAGAGCTGACTGAGGGCAGAGAGAATATGAGAGATCTCAGAAATGCTCAGTGAAAAATCCTGAGATGCACCATTCACTTTCTTTACCGCACCACCCTGTGGCCATCAAATGAAATCAGAGGAGTTGGATTAAAAACAAAAAAAGATCATTCTTCATGCAACAGATAGTAGAGCTGTGCAACTCATTGCAAGGGGATGTCATAGATGTTCATAGGACTTTAAGGGGAGACTGGATAAATGCATGAAAGAGAAATTAATAGATGTTTCCTATATATAAAGAAACTGCATCCCTAGACATCCATTTTACCACTGTAGTAGAGAGAATATTGAAGTAGGTGGTCCTTGCGTTTTCTAGGTCTTTAGATGGACCTTATATTTTTGTATATGTTCTAAAAGCCTGTGTTTTTAAATCATCATCCTGAAATGCCATATCAATTTATTTTGCTGCTTGTTGCATTCTTTGTGGTCAGTGACTCAAATAGGAGAAACGATTAACCAAGGGTGTTGCCCAATACTATTCTATCACCATTTATAAAAGCAGAACTGGTTTCCACTGTTGCATGAAGATTATCTTGTATCTAATAGGTTGTTCTTGTAGCACAAGCAGTTCTGATGACAGAAAATATTGCAGCCCACTGTTTCAAATTAGACTTAATTCACTCTAATTTTCCTGTACCTGAAGAGTCTTGTTCTAGAATGATGTGTTGTTTTCTTGGTTTTTTTTTACGAATGGAGAAGGTGGTCACTTGTCCATACAAAAGGCCAAATGCTCTCTGTAGGCTGATTTGCTGTCCGTGGACTGGAGGTGGAACTTCTCAACTTGCTGAATGGGGCAAACTCTTTAGCCGTTCAACTGAAGGTTAGTCATTTGTGTAATTAAAGCAGAAGTTAAGTAAATCTGAAATGCTCAGTAGCAACATTTTTTGAATGGAATATAATGTTCTTGAGGGCACTGCAATCTTTTTCTAATGAGTCTTATCCAGAAAGGAATTCCGTTAGGAATTAGCGTTTCCATTAGGGTGCTGAGTTTACTGAGTTTCTGTACCACCTTGGATCAAATTATATTTGACTAGGTTAAAATGTTATATCCTCAGAGCTAAATTTCACAAGACTATAGTATGCTTGACTGCTTCAGAAACTATTGGTATGACTCAGAAAGAGCAATACACTGGCATATTGTTAATACGTTAAAAAAAGGCATCAGCAAGGTTAACAGTGAAGATATGAGAACTAGTTTCAAAGTTAAGAGACTGCACAGAATGAATATGCAGAGTGTTTGCATGGTTTTGCACTCCTTGTATCAAAACTGATGGTTAAACTATGCATTTATAACAGTGAGATGACATTTAGTTACAATGTGAAGTAATTCTCATTGCTATCAGGCTGTATCAGCACTAAAAAGATCCATCACTGAACTATTTGAAGAGGAACGAAGGCCATTTTCCAGACTTTCCACAAAGAAAGAAAATAATTTAGCATTTATAGAGAGCATTGCCATTGCAGTTTGTTGTGGTTTAGCCCGAGTCAGCAACTAAACACCACACAGCCGCTTGCTCACTGCCCCCACCCCAGTGGGATGGGGGAGAGAGTCAAAAAAGCAGAATTAAGAAAAGTCATGTGTTGAGATAAGAACAGTTTAATAATTAAAATATTATTATAATAATAATAAATGAAATGGAAGAAAACAAGAGAGAGAGGAATGAACCCCAGGAGAAAAAAAAACTAAGAGATGCAACCACTTACCACCCACCGACCGACACCGCCAGTCCCTGAGCCACGATCGCTGCTTCCCCTGGCCAACCCTGCCCCCCCCGCCCCCCGTTAATATACTGGGCATGACATCACATGGTATGGAATATCCCTTTGGCCAGTTTGGATCAGCTCTCTTGGCTGTGCCGCCTCCCCTCCCGGCTTCTTGTGCACCTGGCAGAGCATGGGAAGCTGGAAAATCTTTGACTAGTGTAAGCACTTCCTAGCAACAACTAAAACATCAGTGTGTTATCAGCATTATTCTCATACTAAATCCAAAACACAGCACTATACCAGCCACAGTGAAGAAAATTAACTCTATCCCAGATGAAACCATGACAGTATCCACCCCTTATTCCATACCATTTACATCATGCTCAGGTCCCACACTATCCAGTACAACCTCATTAACCACCACCCCCCACCCCATCCTTTGATATAATACACAGATACCATTCCCTTAGTCTATGGATCACCCCTATAAAATATCTGTAAAATGTCCACAAATGTCCACTGAGTTAATTTAGTCCATAACTTTGGGCTCCATCTATCATAACAGTCTTTCAGGACAGAAGAGATTGTGCGTGTAGTGTCGGATTGTTGCATGCTGAAGTCAGTCCTTGTCCCATCACCACTGCACTTTGCTCGGTTTAATCAAAGTTCATTCTTCATTAATCTGGGACATTCTTACTGTGATACCATTGATATGGTATATAGCAACCACAGAAGTGATGACATACAGTATTATATAGCAGTTAACATCATACCATTCCGTTCATTGGCTTTTTTCACCCAAAATCAAATCCCCTTGAGGTACATATCGGACTCCTCCATCCTCCCGCATCACCCACCATGTGCAGCCAGGTCCTCGAGCAAAGGCAATCCCACGAATGGGTTTGCCTTTGCCCGGGACAGGAATAACCCAGACTGTTTTCCCCAGCATAGTTTAGTACGTAAGAGTTCTGATTGGGCAGGGCCAGATCGATTGGCAGAGCCCCTAGTGCTGACTATCCACTAATGTGGATAATGTGTACCCCAGTGTTTGAATGTCCCACCCCCCATTGCTCTCAGTGTAGTCTTTAACAGTCCACTGTATCATTCGATTTTCCTGGAGGCTGGTGCATGATAGGGGATGTGATACACCCACTCAGTGCCGTGCTCTCTGGCCCAGGTGTCTATGAGGTTGTTTCGGAAATGAGTCCTGTTGTCTGACTGAATTCTCTCTGGGGTGCCATGTCACCATAAGACTTGCTTTTCAAGTCCTGGGATAGTGTTCCGGGCGGTGGCATGAGGCACGGGGTATGTTTCCAGCCATCCGGTGGTTGCTTCCACCATTGTAAGCACATGGCGTTTGCCTTGGTGGGTTTGTAGGGGTGTGATATAATTAACCTCCCAGGCCTCCCAATATTTATACTTCAGCCATCGTCCTCCATACCACAGAGGCTTTAATCACTTGTCCTGCTTGATTGCAGCGCATGTTTCACATTCATGGATAATCTGTGCAAGACTGTCCATGGTAAAGTTTACCCCTCGGTCGCGAGCCCATCTGTATGTTGCATCTCTTCCTTGATGGCCTGAGGTATCATGGGCTATAAATAGTTCACCCTTATGTTGCCAGTCTAGATCTACTTGAGCTACTTCAATCTCAGCAGCCTGATCCACCTGCTGGTTGTTTTGATGTTCTTCAGTGGCCTGACTCTTGGGTATGTGAGCATCCACATGATGTATCTTCACAAACAGGTTCTCTGCCTGGGCAGCAATATCTTGCCACAATGCAGCAGCCCAGATGGGTGTGCCCCTGCGCTGCCAGTTGTTCTGCTTCCACTGCTGTAACCACCCCCACAGGGCATTTGCCACCATCCAGGAGTCAGTATAAAGATAGAGCACTGGCCACTTTTCTCGTTCAGCAATGTCTAAAGCCAGCTGGATGGCCTTTACTTCTGCAAACTGACTCGATTCACCTTCTCCTTCAGCTGTTTCTGCGACTTGCCGTATAGGACTCCATACAGCAGCCTTCCATCTCCGATGCTTTCCCACCAGACGACAGGACCCATCAGTGAACAGGGCATATTGCTTCTCATTTTCTGGCAGTTTGTTATACAGTGGGGCCTCTTCAGCACGTGTCACCTCCTCCTCTGGTGATATTCCAAAATATTTGCCTTCTGGCCAGTCCATGATCACTTCCAAGATTCCTGGGCGACTGGGGTTTCCTATTCGAGCCCGTTGGGTGATCAGTGCGACCCACTTACTCCACATAGCACCAGTTGCGTGATGTGTAGAGGAGACCCTCCCTTTGAACATCCAGCCCAGCACTGTCAGTCAAGTTGCCAGGAGGAGCTGTGCTTCAGTACCGATCACTTCTGAAGCAGCTCAAACTCCTTCGTATGCTGCCCGTATCTTCTTCAGTTGGAGTATAGCAGGCTTCGGACCCTCTGTATCCCCGACTCCAAAACCCTAGGGGCCGACCTCGGGTCTCCCCAGGTGCTTTCTGCCAGAGGCTCCAGGTAGGGCCATTGTCCCCGGCTGCAGTGTAGAGAACGTTTTTTACGTCTTGTCCTGCCTGGACTGGCCCAAGGGCTACTGCATGAACTATCTCCTGCTTTATCTGTTCAAAGGCCTGTTGTTGCTCAGGGCCCCATTTGAAATCATTCTTCTTGCAGGTCACTTGACAGAGAGGGCTTACAATCAGACTGTAATTTGGAATATGCATTCTCCAAAAACCCACAATACGTAAGAAAGCTGTGTTTCCTTTTTGCTAGTTGGTGGAGACATGGCTGTTATTTTGTTGATCACATCCATTGGGATCTGATGACATCCACTTTGCCATTTTATTCCTAAGAACCGGATCTCCTGTGCAGGTCCCCTGACCTTACTTTGTTTTATGGCAAAATCAACCTTCAGAAGGATTTGGACTATTTTCTTCCCTTTCTCAAAAATGTCTTCTGCTGTGTTGCCAGTCCTTTAAATGCTGTATGCTTTCTGTAAACGGTTGCACAAGTCATGTCAAATTTTACTTGAAATTAAAAAAAGCAAAAAAAAAAAGCTTTTGTCCACTCGAACTGTTTCCAAGGAAGTTACTAGGGAGATGGCCTAGGAGCAACTGCAGAGACAGATGAATAAAAACAGGGTGCAGCACGCCCTTTCAGAGATGTTTTGTGCAGAAAGGAAGTATAGAAGATGCAAACATATCTGTACTGCTATCTGTGGTATTAGGTAGCGGTTTATTCTATCTCTTCTAAAATACTTTGCATCTGACCCATTACTTCCATATGAGTTTGGCAGTATGCGTGATGTCAAGGAGATTTTAGAAAATCAACAGTTGTTTTTCTGATCTATTAATTCCTTACTTTCTCCAGACAGTGAGAAGAAAATCCCCAATTTTGAAAGGATGTAATATGTCCTTCCATATAAATATAAATTGCCATCAATTTATGCTACGATTCCACATTTTACTATGTGCAGTGCTGAAGAGCCTGCGGAGAAGAAAACAGAGAATGTACGATTCTAGTAGAGTTTAACTTTATAATGCTGCCCTTGAAAGGATTTATTTTACATAACCCTCAAACTTAGTGTTAGTGAAATTAATGAATTTGTGGTTGTTATTAATACTAATAGTAACACAGTTGCTTTAACACCTCAGCTGAGATCAGGACGGTGTTGATTTCTGACCCAAGGCAGTTATCAATCAGATCAATTGCAGAGGCAACATCTGCGAGTAAAGGAAGGGATGGAAACCTAAACTCTCACAGGATTAAAAGACAGTGGTAGCAATAGCAAATACACTGTATCAACTGTAAGAAGGATAAATTTAAATAATTATAAATTCTGCAGAATAGATTTAAAAAGTTAATTAAAATTATTTTACTGTTTCTGTTTGAAATAACTATAATTCTTCTCCCTCCCATCCTCCACCTTTTCTGCAGTTTCCTCCATAAGGCTTCCTGGAAGAGAATCTCGTCGTAAGGAGCCTTTTGTGAAAGACATGACAACCATAGTTAATGAAATTACAAGTGTTTTGTTAAAAGAATTGCAAGAAAAGCCATTTGCATTTTTTGGTCACAGGTAAAGATATATATACATTTTTAGATACCCTGTTGAAGGAGCTTTATCTTTGAATAAAGAATAGATAGTTACTTGCCTTTATTTGCAAACACTTTAGGAAAACACACTTCTGCAAAGGTCTTTTGTCAAGCCATCCTAAAACATGCTGTTGATCTCAAAGATTCTGGTTATTTATTTATTACTTCAGGCACAAATTCTTCTAAAAATGGCAGTGTTGTTTTTTTTTTACCCTGCTAAATTATAATTGTGTTTACCGTTAATATTTGTCAGTGCTTGCTCTATATGAATGCAGGGGGTGAACCATTCATAAAACACATAGATTTTGAAGATCACTTAGCCCCAAGCATTCAAAATAACTGTTCTTACTGCAAATTAAGGAGACTACTAAAAGAAAAAGAGATTAAAAAAAGGTCTGATTTGTAAAACTAGACTGTATGAATACACTTCATGTCAATTAGCTAATATCACTATAATTTACATGTCCTATATGGTTTCAGTAACTGTTCAACATAGCCAGTTAGCACTGAAATTCAAATTATGTTAAAATTTTCCAGTTTTTACATATGTTTTTGCTTACTTTGCTTTAATTTCTCTTTTCACTGCAGTTTTGGTTCTTATACTAGTTTTGCAGTTGCACTATGCTTGAAAGAAAGTATGGACTAGAGCCGATCCATCTTTTTGTATCGGGGCATATGCCCCAAACATAAGTAACAGAATCATTAATAGTATGAAACAAAACAGTGTATTAGCTACCAAGAGTAAAAATAACATTTTACAGTATGGTATGCAGATTGGCTTTAATACAAAACAGGCATTCTGAATGTATGCAGAAAAATGTTCCGTTATCTTAGAGGAAATTAATTCTGCGGTGGATGGAGAATTTCACATTACAGAATATTTGCTGCTGCTGACCTTAGCCTAGGGAGAACAGACTCCTTGAGCTAATGCTACCTTTTTTGAATACTGTTTTATCATCGACTATGGCCTTTGGCTTAATACTAAAAATAAAGTGCCACTCCCTGTGCTGTAACACGTGAAATGACTGCCTTAGCCTAGTCTTTCATAAACCTCCTGCACCAGCCCTCAGTACATTTGTCATTTACTTCTTTCCCGCCTCATTCTTTGTTGGCTTTTTCATCTGTCCTCAGTTACTTCTGAGGTTCTGGTGGTTCTGCTAGTCTTTTTCAGGAAAAAAACAGTGAAGTGGTTTTTTCCCAGTCCTCCTATCTTCACAGTCAGCATTTGCTATTTCCGTTCTTCTCTTTCTGGGGCTTCTTAGCAATCCTGAGTACGAGCTTAGTACTTCATGGAAGCAATTATTATCCCTGCAAATTTCCATAATCATTTGGTCTCTCCGGTCCTACATTAGTCAGATTTGTGTCCACTGCTAGACTTTTCCTTCTCTTAAATAGATTATTTTATTAGTTGTATTTCAATAGAGTCAAACTTTGAACAAAATTAAATTAATGGTTATTTGTCTGTGGCAGTTTTAGACTTTGAGGGTATTTGGCTCACTCATAATCTGTATTTTCAGCAAACACAGTCTATTAACCCTTTCCAAGAAGTATTTTCTGTGGATGTTAATCTAATTAGCCATTGTATTTTGGAGACAGAGAATCATTGTACTTTTTTACTAAAACAATTCTTAATGAAAATATTAAAGTATATTATATAAAACACCTGATCTGTTTTGTCTGGTGCTGACAGTCTGAAGCATTTCTTCCCATCAAAAGCATACCCATAAGTGATACAGAAGATGAAGACATTCTTACACATACACAAATTTTAGGAGGACCTCCTGCACTTCTGCAAAATGAAGACATTAAGAAACATCTGATACTTACTTTCAGAGAAGACCTTAGAGTTCTTCAGACATTTTTGTAAATTTTACAATTTTGTATTACATTTATATTTGTATTTTACAGTTCTAATTCTGTCTGATCATTTCAGGTTTTCTTTTTTCTTTCTCTGTAATTTGTTCTCATTTCTATTATAAAAATAAAATGAAACAGTAAACATAGTTTTCCTTTGTGTGCTTTTCCATTTATGTTCTAGTATTTAAGCCCTAGATGAAAACACTGCTTACTGTAGCAGCCGCTACTGTTATTACAGTAGTGAACAGGTCACGGTAGAATTACAGCTCTACTTAGGATCCAAAGTTAGTAGCCACTAAAAGGAAAATTCTCACATCTTTTATTGTTTTCTGGGGCTAGTAAGCTCAACTGATCATGCTTCAGGATCACTGCATTTGGCCTCCTGATCCGAGGCTCCCTAGCCTAAGCAGAAGGATAGAATCCCTGTGTTCTACGCATCTAGAGAGCAACCAGCTGCTTCTGCCCTAACTGCTGTCCTCAGTGGACGTTACACAACAGCTCACATAGCTGAGTGGTTAAACAGCTAGCATTGCCCTGGCAAAGACAAGGACACTCTTGGATGTGGGACCCAGTTTGGCCATAGGAACCTGATGCCGATAAGGCCCTGAAACATTAGAACTTGAACATAAGCAGACAACATAATAATTTATTGTAGGTGAGAATTTTTATTGCAGGTTGAAGCTCTTTTTTTCCTAACTATTGGGTCATCCTTTCTTTAAAATTTTAGACCTAATTGCAGTAGGGTAAGGAGCTAAGAATCTTACAGATACAGTAATTCCTTCTCCTGACGTCCTGCACAATCTAATTCCTGAAGTTTGTTATGTTTTCAAGGAGAAAGAAAAAGCTATTTTGTATGTGGAAGCAAATCCCAAATACAGGTATCTTACGGAAAGTTTTATTACTGCTTCTTACGTTCACAGTTTTGAGAAGGTAGGAATATTCCCCTTCTCTTGTGATATTACCTGCTTTAATGGGTCTGAAGATCAACCACATTGTTTAGAAGGTACTTTGCTTAAATTGTTTTCCTCTTATACTTACGCGCTTTCCTGTTGTATTGAATCAGTTAATGAAGAGTTTTCTAGAGTCTTTTATCTCCTTCTTAAATTAAACAAAGCAACAGAGCAGTCTCAATGTACGAACCAAAACAGTTAATATGGGATTTAAAATAATTATTAAATAATAGCTTTGAAATAGTTATGTAAAATGACCACAATAGTTGACATTTCTCTGACACTTTAAATATCTTTTTCATCCTGGCGCAATCTAACAAGTGGAGATATTTCCTTTTATAAGCTTCCTGGAGGTCACTTTTATTTGCTGGAACCCTCTAACGAAATTTTCTTAACAAAACATAACAAGATGTATAGAAAATGGTGGTCTGTGAGTATTTCCCTCTATTTTAATAGCAGAAGGTGTAAGATTAGTCCACAGCACTTCATAAGAAGTCATTCTTTCTGTACAATTACACGCAGTTATTATGCCTGAGAGTTGTTCTGTTCCTCCAGATCTTTACTGTAATCCTTTAAAAGGGGGAGTATTTCTGATTTTTTGAAAATAAACATTAGCTTTGGGTCTTAAAATAAAAGTTTTCATCTTTTCCCTCTTCTCATCTTGCATGTGCACAAACCCTTCACTTCATTCCATAACCTCATTTGCTAAAAATGGCAACTATGTTATTTTACTTTTAGAGCTTCTCTGTTTGTGTGCTCCTGTAAAAATGCTAACTATAATTTAATACTGACAAAAATCCACAACTCTTACAGAAAGCTTAATTTATTAGGTTCAAATTTATTTAGAATAAGATACAATCTAAAAATAGAGTATGTATGTAAATACCCTTTACAGTCAAACAGCTTATGCTTAAAACATTTTACTGTCAGACTATACAATAAGGAGTTAGTATAGCATTTTTCTCAACAGAGTTAGTTCATTAGCTACTGAAGAGTTAGTTATTAGTGGGAATTATTCTGAGTATTCTAGATCCCATATTTTTCTACCATTGCTTTTGCTTTAGTGATATAGGCATTCATGGCGTCCTCCTTTGATAAACCTGCAAGGGAAAGTAGGAGTCATTATCGTTCCTAATTTGTCACCCTATAAACATGACTACATGATGTAAATTTAATTGGTGTAACACCTTTTTTCAGGTTCCATGCCTCCCATTTGGCTTTGCCTTTCAAATCTAGCATTCCTGGACATTCTGCCAAAATAAACGCATATCTTTGATTATCGTGCAGATTTACATAACATTTGCTTGATTGCATCAAGATACTGGAGTAAACATGAAGTATATATAGGAATAGGAATACCAATATTAATATCTCCAATAGTAGCCTGTTTGTAGAATCCATATAGTTCCTTCAGTTCTTCATCAGTTGGTCTTGTTTTTAACTTTTTTACATCTTCTGCTGCACCATCAAAGTCAGCCTGATGGAAGAAAAGAAAGTGTTAGCCTTCCTCTCAAGGGGTGTGCTTGAAACATTAAGTATAGCACACACAGTAATATCATTACATACTCTCAATTACTCACTTGAGTTTAGTGGTAAGTCTAGGCATTTTCCCATGGAAGAAGCTTAATAAAACTGTAAGTTATTAGAAAGGGAACCAGGCCTACTTAGCTGATAGGGTCTGCACTGCTAAAATAAGTAAACCTCTTTTTTCCAGCAGTTTTACATCTAAACACTTGGAACCATTACAGACCATCTAGCGGCAGGATAGGCAAGCAGCCTATACAATGAATGTAGTGTATATATCTTTCACAGTCACACTGAGGGTATGAAGGTGTTCATTGAACTTTACACCCCAGCAGCGATCTGTGAATCCTTTTGGCCCCGACTGCATAGTGTTGACTCAAGCAGCGGAGCTCGAATACCCTCTGAGGGGTACTGCCCACTTCACCCTTCATTCCCACGTCTCTGCTGACAGTGCGGTAGGTGACCAACAGTTGGCACAGATGCACCTCACAGAGATAAGCAGTGCTACTGCTAGGACCACCTTCGACACCCAACTCTCAAACACAAGGGGAGCACAAGAGCGAGGTATAAATCTACTGCTTTCATCATCATGCATCCCACATTCACATCAACCCAAGCCTATAGTTGTCATTCTCTCTATATACTAGGTCTCGGGCTAGACTTTAGCACAGAGTTTGGAGTCCTGTTTCATTTCCAGGACACTGCAGGGAGAGATTTTGTACAGTGACCACAGACTCGCCAGGTCACTGCACTACTAAAATGCAGAAAAGATACAGGCACTTTAATATGCCATATGCTGGTTTCAATAATTATTTTAGCTTTTGAGTTGATCTGCATTTGCAGAAGCACAGTATATCCTGCAAGATGTGCTATTACACATTCTTTTAATATGTACAAAACCAGCCTACAACTTTGTGCTAAAGTCAGCGATGTATTCAACGTTTTCAGCATGAGTGCTGTGGCTCTGTTTAAATAACTGAGACCGTGGCACTACCTCAGCAGTCTGTGCTGTGCCTCTTTAGACCACTTTTTCCTTTCTCTAGTTAGAGGGATTTTTTTTTAATAAGAAAACCTAATGCACATTTGTCTCCTTAATTGATGCCTTTCTCCTTAGAAAGTGACTGTGCTGGGTGGACCAGGTGATAGAAATAAGCAACTACGCATGAGAGCTGGGTTCACTATAGCATTCTGTATTTAAACAGAAAGAAAGTACAAGAGAAAGGTTAATTCTGTATTTAAGAAGGAAAATGAGAAAGAATTTAATTAGAGACTCATGCTCAAGTATCTTTCTTCAAAGAAACGGAATTGTGAAACTACACATTCATTGATATAAGGACACATCAGCTGGTGGCTGCATTAAGGCAGCAGTAGCAGGTGAAAGAGGGAGGGTAAGGACAGGTAGCTGAGTGCAGTGCAGCATTCCTCCACAGAAACCTGGCCACTCTCCCACCAAATGAGTCACCTCTGCCTCTTGAGATAGAATTAACTTTTTTTTTTTCCCCCTGGAAATTTAGTTTGGCTACTGAGTAAAGTTCCCAGATACAAACTTCTGAGGAATTTCTAATTTTTTGTAAAATTTTCAATTACTACTTGAAACCCAAAGAGAAAACACAAGTATTCTAAGAACAAAAGTGCTCACCACAGGAGGATGTACATCTGTAACACCAGAGTTGCAACAAGGAGCAGCAGGCAGACGGGTGTATTTAAAAGGGATATTTTTAAAAAAATCATGATGTATGATTAAAAGGGTGTTCTAGCAAAGGAATGCTCCCTGCAAAACAGCAACTAAAAATAAATCTTGAATCGTCTTTAAACTGCAGTTATAAATTCACAGAACATTAGAAGAAAAGGGTTCACGATTATAGTCCACATCTCTAGTTCTGTCAGTTTATAGCACCCCTAAAAGTGCAATGGAAGAAAAGCTCTTTAGACAAAAATCCTGCAGCAATGCAGATAGTTATTAACAAATAATCTTCCAACTCAGGAAGAACCTCAGTGTTTGCATAACTGACAAGCAGAAGTTTCTGGGAGATTCCCACCAGGGCCTCTGAGAAACAAATGCCCAGTAGTGGATGCATGAGTACAGACAACGACTAGGGTGTTAAAACAGTCTTTATCGGTCTTAAGTTTGAGAAATGCTGCTGTTATGTGGAGATATTTTGAATATAATGATCCTTCATTCTTTACTCGGTACAATAATGAGAATTAGCCAGAGTCCAAGTGCCATTTGTCTGCTTAAAGCTCTGAAACTTGATCATTCGATAAAGTATATGATTTGGCAGAGTTTACGCATTAAATTCTAAATCAAATTACTTCCAAATTATATTCTTAAATCTAAAATTTTATAGACTGAAAACCCGTAACTATGCTTATGCAGTTTGTTCCTGTTTTAGTAATTCGCAATATTAATAAAATGCAACTATACCATAGAATCCTAGAAAAACATGATTTCTCTTAAGAACAACTAAACACTGTAGATTTTTAAATTATTTTTTTTAACCAACCAAATGTTTGGGAGTGCTGCAAGACAAATACAGGATTCTTCTAGAATTAAAAACCAAAACGCCCAAAATGTGTTAAGGTAATCTAGATAAACCAAAATCATGTGCTCCAGACTTTGTATAAAGGCTGACTCAATAATGTTGAAATGACCTTACAGCATTTCTTCTCAGCATTTTTTTTCGTTTCCATGCACTCTATTGTTTATTTACAAGCAAAAAACAAAAAACAAAACAAACCCAGCATTCTACCAGGAATTAAACTGATCATGAAAACTATTTTAATTGAAGTAACCGGATTTAGTCAGCTTGGATCAGAATTAAAAATGGATTCTATGGACAACAAAAGCTCTTTTGCTTCTTTGTTCTGGATAAAGAAAATGTAAATTTTTTCTTCTACAAAATTTAATGTCAGAAATACGAAACCTGATTATTTGTTTTCCTGAAAGGCTAGAATACTGGAGTACAACCTTTCTCACCTCAGCTGAAAGAGTAAATTGTTAAACATTTCATAAAGTGTCTTCTGTCCCAATTCATCCAAGAGTTGAAGTAACATTTGAAGGGCTTGTTTGGTTCTGTTTTAAACACAAACTAAAATCTTCATTCTGAGTTGCAGCTAAACTGAATTTAAAAAAAAAAAAGTGGTCTACATAACAATAAGTCCTTGAACTTTCAGGCAGAAGTTGCAGTAATACACAATTACTGCACAAATTACATACATACTGTATGAGCAGAACCTGTTCTTTGCATTGGTGTCAAATGCAGCTTTTCTGATGGCTGCAAGCTCTCGGAGTCAATACCACCTTTCTCCTCCTGTTTCCAGAACTCAAGCACTCTTGACTAGGGCTCCCAAATACTTTAATGATACTGACAGTAATAGTTGCCTGATGTTCCCCTTAGAAGCCTGACAAAGTACAAATTCCACAGGTGGTACCCTACTAATAGTCACACTGGTATAAGCAAATAAATCTTGGATAGTCTATGGAGGGTGCCAATTAAAAAGTAGCCATATTAGCAGCTTAGTGATTTAAATTAAATAATAATAAAAGCAAACATTTCCCCAAAACCACTTCAAGCATCATTAGAGCATCTAGTTGTTACCGACTAAGCATAAGGATTTCCTCTGTTCTTCCGTAATTGTAACTTACCTCTGATCATCTTTTGCTTATTAACGGGAGGGACCCCTACCACAGGAAAGAAACTCAAGAAAAGGACACAACACTTAACAGCAAACACTTTTCAGGACTGTATGAGGGTTAGGAAGTATATACAATAGCATGCATAGAGTCCTCAACCTTCACAGTATGTAGTGACCTTTTTGTAAAGTTATGCTAATACTGAGAGGCCTTTTCTAACCTGTATAGGGTAGCATTTTGTAGTGTGAAAGCAAGGGTGTATCCCCCCACTGCCACAAAACAAACATTTTGAAATTACCTCAAAGTAATAAGCTCTGTGGAGCAGGAGTTGTATCAGGTCTGAACAACACATATTTCTGGCAATTTAGCTAAACAAAATAATTTCAGTTTGATTTAATGTTTTAAATTAGCAATAGTGACATTAATATTGACGTAGACTTAGACTCAGTACTTTTATTAATAAGAACTTCAGATACATCTATTCATGAATGCACGGTTTTGCTGTCTTGCTGGTGGTGAAATATCTCAATGTATAGGTTAGGAGGCACAGTTTTAGTATTTGCCATAAAGTGCAAGTCAATTCATTTTTGTTCTTCTAAAACACTAAACTGTTGATGTTAAACGGAAATAGTTAAACATAGAAACATTTTATGAACGTAATTATACAAGAATGAAAATTTTTATATTTCAGGTCAAATCAGTAAATGATAAACCTTTAGAAATCTTTTCTCAGCTGGCCAGGTTTTCATGATGCGCACAGTAGTATGATCTGATCCCTACGGAATCCCTGCTGCAAAATCTTTGTAACCATGGCTGGACTGCCACGGCTGCAATAGCTGTGGCTACAGACAGGTATTCCAGATAATTTATTTTCTTCTTTAAATACTGAATCTGCTGAACAGCGATTAAGTAAAGAATGGTACAAAGAAACTCCCGCTAATGACTCTGTAAGCTTTGGCATTAGAATTTCATTGGACTTTATGAAGTTTACAGCACAAGTTGTAATAGTCTTTCCCTTAGGATCAGTTGTTAGGGTAATGTGAAAACTGTATATTCTCTACATCTACTTGTTCTTGATGCCACAGAAGAAAAATCCATACAAACAAGAAAACCCTTATCTCAAATTTGATTAGAGAAATCGATTCTTTCTTCAGAAATGATAGCTTTCATAGCTTAGGTGAAAACAAAAATAGTTTGAATCATGCATCATTTAATCCTTGGCTTTTCCTAGATGTTCAAGAGAGAAATATCTTTGGCCATAAAAGAAAAAAAACCCAGCGCTTTAGTTATTAATCACAGTCCACAGTTCATGTGTGCTTCTTGTAAGCAACATAATAAAGTCCTCACTATGAGGAATTCCTAATATTTGTAATATTAATATTTGCTTTCATTAAAGCCTTGCAATCTCTATTTTTCTTCTTATACAGTATTTTCTCTTGTTCTCCTTCTGTAGGGTAAGTGTACCTGAATTTCCTAAAACCACCTGAAATACTTCAGCAAGTTCAGATGTTAGACTCATTTTTATTTTCCACCAAAAATTGCTAAGGGCCGTAGAAAGTCAGTAAATATCACTATCCTTCCTCTTAGAAGCAAAACCAGAAAGGTGAAGGACGGACACGTCGGTATAAGCTAAACCAGAGTCTGAACTCACAGTACGTGTGAGAGTGTTCATGTAACTTTTTACCTCAATATATACCTTGACAGATATGTAGCTTATCCCTCCATGAAAATAGGCTAAGTCCACCTTGTGCTTACCTCAGGGCAGGAGCAGGGACGTGGGCACTTACTGTGGAGGAACTCACATGCTCCACGTTTACATCCCGCCTTACCAGCATCACTCCAGACATGCCACGCTGCTGCAGCAGTGTCTGAACCACTGCGCATTAGAACATGAATGAGTTTTGTACTTGGGTACCAAAACTGTAGTCTAATTACGCAAAAACACAGGTCTGCATATGCACTAACAAAAGTATTTTTAATAGATGTTTATTGTGGAGGTGCGCTCAACGTGGGGAAACAAAATCAGCAATGCAACTAACTTCTCACTGAATTAAAAACAGCATCCAAAAGAAACTGGAACTGTACATCTTTGACACTCCTAAAAGCAAAGCATTGACACTCATGCTGTTGGTATAGACGTATAAAAGGGATGTATGTTTTCTCAGGAAAATAAATGTGAAGCCCACCACCCTTAAGATTTCTTTTATAGGTAAAATTTTATTAAAATAAATATTTCATTCTTAATCCAAACACCAGTAGCTGTGACATACTTGACTATACCTATCACTGACTCCTGCATCACACACATCTTTTGAAATTATCCATACACATACAAACAAAAGCAGCATGCATGCTCTGTTAACAGTAAGATTATGAAGTGGTATCAATAATAAAACATAACTGAGTTGCCACAACTGATTAAGGTTTAAATCAGTTTTACCCTCATCTTTATACTGTGGCCACTACTGCACGTGAGCCTCTCCCAGCACTGACGTACAATGACTACTCAAGTCAATGGAAATCTTCCACATGCCTTGAATTGTTTTCTGATCTGAACCTCACAATAAGAATGAACTAGAAGCTTTGTTAGACTTGTACAGACAAAAGAGAACTCAAAAAAAAATTAAGAAAGGAAACCATTAAGTTAATAAGCTTCTTATCTTCATAAGACTTTTATTCTGTTTAGATCTATAGGCAAATATCACAGGATATTGTTCTAAAAATATGCAAATGTGTATCTTACACAGCAAGAAATATGCAGAAATGAAATTTAAACACTAAACACTACTTTCTTCATCTCCATCTAGCCAATCATTGTGCACAGACTGTTAATTAGGATTTGCTTGCTTATACAGCATGCTTAGGAGCAGCCTATAAAAATATCATTTCCTTTTAATCATGTGCCAATACAATTCCCTTTAATGCCTCAAATTAAAAGCATAAGTATATATACAGACATAGACATACACATACACAGATGCATTAAAGATAAATGCGCAAATTATCAGACTATTATCACATACTCCCTTTTTGCAAAGAAAAAAGCTTGAATGAATTCTTCATTTAGAGCAGAATATTTTACCAGTTTGCAAAACTTATAAATCTTTTACAGCCTCCCTGATGAAAACATTATATTTCATTTTGTCCTCATTCCCATACAGCTTGATTTAATGAATTTTTATGGATATGGAGGGTAGCTGTCAACCAAAGCAACAGTGGATAGAAAACCGCTATAATGTCTAATGCAGACTGTGTATGATACTGTAATATTTCAACCACTGATTTTTGTGTGAAAGTGTAACTGTATAAAGTAATGGCATATCGTACTGCACTCAGCTCTTTCTAATAGTGATTTATGGCTCGTTGCTTAAATATCAGGCTAATAAATTTATTTTCTAGAGTGAATTCAAGGCAGAATAAAACAAACTATAATTTCGGTGAACACGAATTAAACAAAGGTGGTCTTATGTTTGGGATTTGGCAATTCTGACCCACTGAAGAAAGAGGATTCCACCACAATGAAACCTCTGTGCCACTCGACATAATTGCAGCTCAGAAGAAAATTGCTAAGCTACTGGCAATACACTCCCTGCATCTAGGTCAGAGCATTGTGCTGCTCACTCTGCAAAACACGCACATTAACCAAGCTGAGACAGACGTTATAATGAGACCGGGATAAAAGGGTTTGCAAATCCTGCAGTGAAAGGGATAACAGAAAGCCTAATGAAGAAAAACAGCCTAATCCATCAGGGCATGGGCAAGATGAGGGAAGTGTACATAGTCTGCTACAAAGGTAGGAGGCTAAAAGCCAGCAATGAAGATAATTTCCTCAATAACTATTGAAATCTATAGTCAGAGAGAAGGTAGAAGGAAGCTCCTTCTAGCCAGAAGGTAGAAAGTAGAATCTTTCCCACCAAAACACAAGCCCATCAAAATGCACCGCTCCAAAGATGCACACACCCTAAAAAAATATGCACAGCTTCCTTAAAAATTACTCATGCTTCCCAAATGCCCATATATCACTGCTTCAGTGTTAGAAGTTTCCCTCCTCCTTCTATAGCTCCAAGTAACTAGCTAGATCCTAAAAAAATAAATATGTACCTACCTTTCAGTGCATAATCCAGTCCTAGCAAACTCAGATGCACACGTGAAGAAAAGTAATTCACGCATACTCTAAACAGGCAAGGCTCCAAAAAATTACATGACCTATGAATAGTTCAAAATGAGCAGCACGTCTCTCACCCTCCACTTGTGAAAAGTAATGAGTTATTTAACTGCCAAAGGCTTAGGCAAATTTCCCGTGCTGCAAGGTTACCTTGATTTTGCAGTAATAATCCTTATGCTGGAGAAATACCGCTGTCCCTGACATGGCATTACACAGATGGACAGCACGTGCGTCTCTCCCTCTCCTCTCTTTGCGTCTCTGTCTCACCAGATGCAGAATTGCTTACCTGGAGAGTCATGATGGTGCGAGGATGCCCAGGGAATGGCCTCACTCCTTCTCCGGCGGGAACACGGTGCTTCTGCCTCTCAGCCCCCGTGGCGCGAGCGTGGCGTTGGGCTGCGTACGAGTGACCTCAGCTCGCCCGCCGCAGCAAAGCCACGCTGGGGCAGGACACGGGGGCTCGCTCCTACTGCGCCTCTCGGGACCTGCAGGGACAACTGAGTGACTACAAGTGCCAGGGGAGCGGCGGGGAGGGCACTAAGCCCATACTAGTTTCTTCAGAAAGCCTGAGCTCGTTTCCATACCCCTGAGGATTAGGGGCCACCAGCCTGAGAGCAGAGATACAGCAAGATTTCCAAGCCATTTGTTTGAAAAAGGAATGTCTTGAGTGCTCTGAACAGCAGCCAGCCCAGTTACTGCTACTGTTCCCACTGCCGCAGCCCCTGCCTGTGCCCATGTCCAGCCCCGCCTGGGACCTCGCATCTTCCAGCTGCAGCTCTGAAAAACATGCAGGTCATCCCAGGGATACCACACACTAGCAGCTACGCACACAAAATACCTTGAGAATGCTGCCTTTTTCCTTTGCTGTACTAAATAAAGAATTAAAAAAATTAATATTAAATTAATTGATAACTAGCCTACAGCTGTAACCATTAAAGGAAGAAAAAAATCCATCCCTGCTTATCTGTTTTATCAATTCATAAATTATTTATATTCATGCCTCTATACATTTATATTCATCATTCCTTGAGCATGGTTTAATCACCACACTATATGCTTCAGCATTTTTATATCCACTAACTTCCATAAATGCAGGTAAAGAGAGCATTTCCCCTCAACTTAAGTCCGGGTTAAATTAAGCCAGGACTTAACGAGAAAGCAAACCAAGTCAATTTCAGTAAGTAAAAGGGGACTTAAAAAAAATCTGAAAACAACTCCATCAACTCTCATCTCCAACACCACGAAGCGACGACGCTCTGCTCTTCGCTGCGCGCACGCACGCTGCGCACCGAGGCGAACGCCGACACTGGGCGCGCTTGTCGAGATTTGTTAATGGCTCACGACAGGTTGTGGGGCACACCGAACGTAACCAGCTCTTACCTGTCGCCCTATTGCTAGTTACGGAATGCGACGTACGCGCACGGTACGTCGCGAGTTAAACGGCAGCGAGAGGCGCCCCTGTCGCTGTCGGGTCCCTACGAAGCAGGGACTTCGTAGCTGGCTTGACTGGGCCACGATCCCGCCAGAGGACGCACGACAGAGCACACCTGCTCTCACCTATAAAGCGACCTACGCTAGCGGTAACGCGAGCACGCGCCACCGCCGCGGCCCCGCCCCGCCCCCGCGCCCGGCGCCGGCGTGGCGGGCGGCCCGCTCCTCCTCAGGGCGGGCGGAGGGGGGGGCGGGCCGAGGGGCGGGGCGCGGCGCGGCGCAGCCGAAGCGCTGCGCCTGCGCGCGGGGAGCGGGGCGGCTGGCGGGGGCCGCGGCGGAGGTAGGGCTCGCCCGCGGCCGGTGGGAGCGGGGCGGCGGGGGCGCGGGGCCTGCCGCGGCCGGCCGGGCCGGGCCGGGCGGGGCGGGGCGGGGAGGCCCGGCCCGGCCCGGCCGCTCGCTCGCTCCCTCCCGCGGCACTCTGGGCCCGGCCCGGCGAGGCGGCAGGGCAGGCGGCGGCGGCGGGGGCGCGCGGAGGGGCGGCGCGCGGAGGGGCGGCGCGCGGCGCCGGGCGCGCCTCCCCGCTCCTCCCTCGCGCGGGAAGCGAGGGGCGGCGGCCGCCGCGCGAGAGGGGGAGCTCGGCGCTGCCCTTGTTTTGTCTCGTTGCCTTTATTTCCTGTTCCTGCGTGGTCGTTCTCCTCAGCGGTGCCCATTTTGAAAAGAAACGTAATCTTTCAGCGGTGAAACCTCTCCTGTTTTGCTCCTTTCTCATATACAAGTCTCTTGCTGACTTTGCTTGTAAAAGGTCGTCAGAGCATCCCTAACGGAAAGCTTTTAAATACGATAACCCAGAGCTCTTTTTTTTTTTTTTTTTTTTTTTTTTTCCCCGTTTAAACCTGCCGTAAGCTTCCATTTCTAACTCAGTCACATGTACGATTTCTGGTGGTCATTCCCATTCTTTAGTCGTTTTCACTTTTTGGTTGCTCCCACTGTGACGGTAAGCAAAAGGGATTAGATAACTGCATGGACGATAGCTCCATACAGGATGAACAGAACAAGCCGGCAGATCTTCCTTCTTGCACCCCTGCTGCAGCCATTCTGGGTGCTTGGGAGCAGAGGGCAACGGTGGCTCTGCCCTCCCCAGTTCCCCCAGTTTCCAGTGTTGGAGGCAGACAGCTGGGCTGGATGGACCATCGCCTGGATGGCCTGCAGGGCATTTCACAGGCTCTTCGGACAGTGCTGAGAGAGGGAAACAGTGCTTTGTTGTATTTTGAAATACTTAATTCAATTTTACTGTTCCCTGAAAACCACTTCTGTGTTTTTGACTCTCATTGGGGTAACAGCTTCGCAGTCCACATTGCGCTGATACTGCTCTGTTCGATGCATTTCCCCTACTGGCTTCCAGAAGAGGGTTTAACTGAGAGAAAAATCCCTCCAGACAGATGTTGCTTCATGTCAGTACATGCTATTGGGGGAATTTCAGTGAAGATGGGGTTTGGCTTTGGTTTTTATGTTCGGGTAGCTTACTACCAGTACACAGAGAACTGATACGACGCGCAGGATGGTATCTTGTGAATATCTAAAGGCTGCCACTCGAGACGTACATAAATGCTATCCACATGCCTACTTGGGGTAACTAGGAAACCTGGGAGAGAGTCACATCGTATTTCTCCTGATTTGAAACCTGAGCTGCTCTTATTCTGTAAGCTTGGCTGTGCAACAATGAAGATGCTACTAGTTTAGCAAGGAGATGGTGACTAGTAACCCAAGCAGGAGTATGGGAGCTTTACTGAGTTACCAGGGCCTGTAATCAGGCCTGCCTTCATGTCTTCACTGCTACTCTGGACTGGATCAATCAGAACTAGAACAGTTACACTTTCTCTGCTCCCATTTCATTTCTCGTTGCTGAAGGCATGGTCTAGGTGACACAAGAGTGTAAGACCCCTTCTGAACTTTCTGGAGGCCTGTGGAGGATTGCCTTCTTTCACCGAAAGCATAAATTAATAGAGTCTGCGGATTCTATCATACCTTCTAAATGCAGACAAACACAAGACATGGATTATAGAATGAAAAGGCAAATTAAAGTTTTAAAAATCCTAAATAAATATAGGAACTTAGAGCTTGTTTCATGTTGTGATTCTCATTTTTTTCATGTCATAGTACTGCTACAGTGCAGCTGTGCAACAGTGAAAATTGAGTGGTCCTTCAGCTTGTGGTTCTGGGGGGGGTTTTGTGTTGTTTTTTTTATTTAAATCTGTAATACCTCCAGCTGCTTTCATTGAGCTTCAGAAGGGTCTCTTGTCACTGCCTTGCTGTCCAGTTTGCTGGCTTTTTATTTATTTAAAAAAAAAAAAAAAGGCAGCACAGCACACGCCTTGTGGAAGATGTGTTAGGGATAAGCACTGAGCTAATGTGAGGAGGGTGACAGTTGCCAGTATCACTTTGAGATGTGCTGTTTCTCTTCTGCATTTCCAAGAGAAGCTTCTGGTAATGATGTCCACAGCAAACAGTACAGCATTTGAACTAACGTTTACCTCTTTCTTCCCTTCACAGCTAGAGTGGCAAAACACAAAAGAACCTCAGGATGTCTGTAATTCAGCAAGGGACGGCAACACTTCGTAAAGCAAAGAAAATCACTGTAAAAACGTGTCTAGATAACCCCTTTGTTTTTCAGTGGAAAACCATAGATGGAGAAGATATGCACTTTATACTACAGACCTTAGAAGAAGGGATTAAACATACTGGACTTAAAAAGATTGAGACTCCAAGAAGTAAAAAACGTTACCCTACAAAAAAACAAATGGAAAGGAAGTGTGATGCTAGCACCAACAAACTCCCGAAAGAAGAGGAAACAGAAGGCCATCGACAAAAAACAGGATGGACTGACATAAGTATCAGAAGACAGCTTGCTATTGGAGTTAATGAAGTTACAAAAGCATTGGAAAAAAATGAACTACTTCTCTTGCTGGTGTGCAAGTCTGCAAAACCTGCCATGATCACATCACATCTTATTCAGCTGAGCGCAAGTCGAGCCACACCAGCAGGCCAGGTTCCCCGTCTCAGTGAAACAGTCGCACCACTGCTTGGCTTGACATCCATTTTAGCACTAGGCTTTAAAAAGCAGTCTGATAAATTTACCCAAGCAATAGAAGCAATAATTCCAAAGATACCAGCTTTGGAAGTGCCATGGTTTCAGTACAGAACTGAAGAATCTGTGGCTTATGTGCATACAGATTCTTCAGAAAATCAGGAACCTGAGCAGCTTGCAGAGGTGCTGGGGGATGAGCTCTCAAGCCAGAAGCGGAAGCGTACGGAAAGTAATAGGCTCGATCTTTCCAATGTGATTTTGCAGCCTTTGAAAATCAAGAAACTTGTTCCAAATCCAAATAAGATAAAGAAACCGCTTCGCAAAAAGAAAAAAGCTTTTTCAGCATAACTGATTTTAGTTTGGTTCTTCCTATTAAACTGATTATTTTTAATGCAGTATGGAGTACAGCTATAACTGAACTACTTTGTTAGGCTTTACGGTGTAAAGCACTTGAATATAAGGTGATGTTTATGTTGCACTCAGTTGAGGTACTTTCTGTTAAAATAAAGAATATTGCTCAAACTTGTGTGTGAGTCTTACCTGGGGGTAAACATTTCATTTGCAGCTGGAGATCGCAGAGTTAAAATCAGTAACGAATAGGCTGAAGTAATTTAAGACATAATAAGTACATCTTTGAAATTAATGCAAAGCATTAGACAAACTTGTATTTTTATACAGGTGAGCAGGCTTCAAGCAAAATGGATTTGAGTTAAGCATAATTATTCAAACAAATCAATACCAAAAGTGAAAGTTTATTTAAACAAAGGTCCGTGCCGGTATAACTCTTTTAAAGCTGGTTCAATGCTTCTTTCAAGTAAACAGCTGTAACAGCACAGGCAGACTTCCCTTTTGAACTTTCATAGTTTGCTCTGCTGAAGAAACTTGTTTTGGTCAAGAATGTATGCAGGCTTGGGTTCCATCTAATACCTGGTGTCTGATATGCTGAAGGAAAAACTTTATTTTCAAATACAGAACAAAACCAAATTACTACTGCTGCATTTTGAAAAAAGACTTCCGTATGCAAACTATTACACATATCCCATGAGAGAATGTAAACTAGCCTGAACTCAATTAGATTTCTAAACGGAGTCTAAATTATTTCCCAGGAAGTTGAGATAAGCCACATACAACAGTATGCAAAGTAGATGACAGCTATAACCACTACAAGACTGAAAACATACCATGTAACTTTGGCGTTTCCTTCAGTTTTACTGGGGACTACAGACACTTTCCTCATGAGACAGTTGTGTTGTAGGAAGGAAAGGGAATAGAATCATAGAATCATTTCGGTTGGAAAAGACCTTTAAGATCATCAAGTTCAACTCTAACCCTAACACTGCCAGGTCCACCACTAAACCATGTCCCTAAGCACCACATCCAAACATCTTTTAAACACCTCCAGGGATGATGACTCAACCACTTCCCTGGGCAGCCTGTTCCAATGCTTGACAACCCTTTCAGTGAAATAATATCTCCTAATATCCAATCTAAACCTCCCCTGACGCAGCTTGATGCTGTTTCCTCTTGTCCTATCACTCGTTACTTGGGAGAAGAGACCAACACCCACATCACTACAGCCTCCTTTCAGGTAGTTGTAGAGAGCGATAAGGTCTCCCCTCAGCCTCCTCTTCCCCAGACTAAACAACCCCAGCTCCCTCAGCCATGCCTCATAAGACCTGCTCTCCAGACCCTTCACCAGCTTTGTTGCCCTTCTCTGGACACTCTCCAGCACCTCATTGTCCTTCTTGTAGTGAAGGGCCCAAAACTGAACACAGTATTCAAGGTGCGGCCCCACCAGTGCCGAGTACAGGGGGACGATCACTGCCCTACTCCTGCTGGCCACACTAGTTCTGATGCAAACAGTGCTGCAATTCGGACAACCAAAATCATCAGCCTAGGAATTCACTTGGCACTCTGTATTTTAAGCAAAAGTCAGTACAGTACTGTAGAAGAAAGCATAAAATACCTTAACTGAGATAACGCTGTTGTTCCTTTAAGATGGAATTTACATGTTGTAGTTTTCAGAGATTTGCTAATCCAGACTTGTAGTACCATCAACTAGCTAATCTGTGTTTTGGATTTATTCAGAAATTACTTCAGTTCATGATACCAACTACGAAGGGCACCAAGTAGCAGTGATTCTGTAGTCAAGCCACTCCCCAAAGTTAAAACAAAACAGACATTTAATGCTAAAATTTTTCCTTTCCCTGGCTGAGGGTGCCAAGGAGGGAAATGAAAGCTTTTTGCCTTGCTTTGTAGTCCTTCATACATGTCATAAACTTTGGCTTTTTGGATGCATAAAATTTTGAAGGCGTGCTAGAACTAGTGTATTTAATTCTCATGCTGGCTAACTGTAACATTTAAATCTTTAAAAAGAGCATGAGGATAAGCTTTGGTAAAGAACGTCAGCGCAGCAATCATCTTTCGAGCACTTTGCTGCCTGCCCAGGTCTATAGCTCTCTTCAGGGATTTGTGTGCCCTCTGCAGATAGAACATTACTCTAGGACAGAAATTACAGAAGATGTTTCAGAAGACTGGTGGGAAAGGTGGTGGAGTGAGCCTTAAGTTTGCTGATCTTTGTGAAACCACCTACTAGGTTTTGAGGAGTCTTACCTGGTAGCTGTTCATAGCAAGCCTAATGCACAGGCAGGTTCCACTTTGGAAACAACAGAAGAGCCTCTCCTGTTGAGCTGCTGACAGTGGCATCCACACTGATAACCCTTTCGTTAAGTACCTGCTTAGGAAGCGAGAGTGAGTTGCCACAATTTCCACCTCCTGAGCAACTGTCCTATTGCACGGGTGCAGGCTGGGACACCTTCAAGATTCACATCCTCTTGATGCTATAATACTTCAGCAAAGCACTTGAGGTGAAGAGCACAGCTAGCCAAAAGGTTTGAGCACTCAATAGGGACAGAAGAGACCATGCTGGATTACACAGCTGTTAGGTAACACACACAGGTTCATGAACAGGACTCTCTAGGAACTGCCCCAACTCTTAGGCTCAGATGCCCACTTCCCTCACGCTCTCTCACCCTGGAGGTTTTCTCTCAGCTACAGCGCTGCACAGCTTCTACAGGAGCATGACTCTGCCCTCCTTCCCCTCAGTTAACATGCAGCACGAGCCAGAAAAGATGACAGAAGTTTACCCCTCGGATTCAGAAGCAAATAGCACTGTTTTCCCAGAAGACAGCACAAGAGTGGCCTCACTCCTTCCTTCATGTGCCATTACCCCAAGATTAGGGCAGAAAGCCCGGCGGTGGGAAACCCAGATTCAAGTCTGACTTCTACCTGGACATATTTGGTCCCGTTGTGGCCTCAGTGCTTTTCCAAACAATAGTACTGGGGAGGATTTGCCTTCTAATTTCAGACAAGAGAGGAGAAAAGAAAATGTCTGCCTACCATTTCTTCCACTTGAATTTTTCTGAGGGAAGGGAAGGCAGAACATGAGCATATAATTCACCTAGCATTCAAGACCACCTGTCCCGATTAGATAGAGCTGGGCCATGATCATTTCTTAGCAAGGAAGTACCTTAGTCAGGAGGACAGAGCTATGCCCTGCTGTCCCACCCATGTCAGGCAGCAGCTGAGCAAGGACTGCCAAGTCTCAGCCTTTAGAGCCAAAGCAGAAGGCACCAGGCCCCTTGGTGAACCTCCTCCTCATCCCAGCGGGCTCCAATGCGAATGGGCAGCTGGGAAGGCATGTTCCTGCCTTTTGGGGGTTAAGGACTTAAGTCTTTGATGGAGCTGAGATTAAATCCTTCTTGTTACCTTAGATATCACTACCATCAGTTATGTTTTCAGGCACTTAATTCTGCTCAGGCCTCACCCAGGGAGTCAAAGCTTTCCCTGCACCATCCCTTACGATTGCTACTAGGACAGGTATCAGAGTGGCCCAAGTTGTAAAGCCCAACTGCACCATTAGGTGTATGAAAGGTTTCCTTTGAAGCCCTTTTAAATTCATGAGGTCCAGAGTTGGTGCACACCCAGGGGTCAGACAAACCATGTTCAATCCCTTCCTTTGTTTGAAGGAGATCGAAAGCTTTAATCACAGAGCTATAACACAATAACGGAAAGTATTTATCACTGTCTCTAGGGCAGAATCCTCTCACCACAATTCAACAAAAAAAAGAAACCAAACCACAAACCATTCACACATTGGAAAAGGAGCAGGAAGAAAGAAAAACCGCACTGCTGTAAGGAGGTGGGTAGAGCTAGCAGTTATGAAGAACAGACAAATTTATCTTCGTCTAAATTGATGTTTTCAGGTACAGAATGCAACTTTCAGCAAAATCTGCTGTCAGAATTACAGGCATGTTTAAAAGGAAAGTTTAGACATTTGCATTTCATGAGATATTCAAGTCACATTCGAAAGATGCTCACAGCACAGAGGCTTCACTACCACAATTTGGCACTTTCAGCTAGAACAGTTTCTTACTGCAGATTTTCCCGGTGCTCACATTACTGCAGCATCCGTGAGCTGAAAAAACTGCTATCGTATCTAGCTATGACACTATGCTGGAATGCATATAAAGTGCTTCAGAAGCCGCTCTGGTTGCCGAGCATTCATGAGGGAATTAAAACGCTCCCCCGACAACAAATATCAGCCCTCCTACAATTCAGGAAGCACAGTACAGAGACTTCCAAGGACTGAGGGTAGAGCATTTCTCTTCTGCTCACCGGCCACATATATAGCAAAACTTCTTGTTCCAAAGTCAGGATAAAAACACTACCAGGAAGAATTTATGAGTACCTATTTACACAAGATACTTTTCATTAGAATTACAGACTTCATAGGAAACCAAAGTAGACAAAGGAATATGTGCAATTTCGCAGAAGCGTTGAAAACATTCAAACTATAAATATCCTGATAGCACTACTAAAATTCTTAGTTTTACACACAGGCTGATGTTATTCTACTGAGGAAAAACTAAGGTTTTGTGCCACAACTGTAAATTAAGTACAGTAATGTATTATCATTCCAGCAACATAGGTAACACCTGCACTGAACAGTGCAATACTGTTAAATCAATCCACTGATCTATTGAAGATCAAAGTACAAATCTGTATTTTTATTGATTTGGCAGCGTTGCTTATGGAGAAACAAATGCACTAGTTAAACCAGTACATTGTCATACTGCTCCAGTTACAAAAACATCCAGGACTTTCATAGAGCTACAAACGTATCGTACTTCATGATTTTCCCCCAAATGATGATATCCATGTGAAGTAAATAAGCAAAGATACTCAAGTTTGTATCCTTCATTCTGTTACACTGACAAACATACACCACCACTTAATAAATAGAAATGCAGCAGTTCATCCACATAATAGCAAATATTTTTGTACCCTAATCCACCACTGAAGTTCAGTTTGTACAAAACAGTCTCTTCTACAGAGTGGAAAAAAAATACCTTCTTCTCATCAAGGTGCAAGCTAAGCTTTGAAACTTAAATGAATGTGCTTTTATTCTTTTCATGGACAATAAGAGAGTTTCATGGACCTTCTGATCTATCTGAAAATGCATGAATTTGGTCACATATGGATGTCTTCGTTGTTCAGGTTTAATGGACTATTTCAGTATCACTGACATTGTGCTTTTACTCCTCTTGAACAATACCGTTCCAAGAGTTATGGAGAACAAATTAACTCAAACGATGACCTCAGAGTTCTAGAAACTTAGAGAGTCCTCATTGTAATACAAGACCAACCTAAAGGAAGAAGAAAAATGTAGTATTTTAGTTCAAGTATGGCAATAAGTCTAAACATCATTAGTTTTCTGCACCTCAATTATGGATCTTAATTATGACCAATTAAAAAAGTTATTGAAAAAATTCTGCCATTTTGGCCAGTGTAGATTAATGTCCCGTTATACCTAACAAAATTCAGAAGCTCTTTTTTTCTCCCTTACCTTTTCAGATTCCATGCCAGGACACCTCCAGTTGTACAAATAATACTGCAAATTTCCATCTCCAATCCCAAACTTGAGTTTTTCCAGGAATGTTTTGTTTTCCATTAAGTCTAGTGCATTGAACACATCAAATCCTTTCTGGCAATAGCAAAACATGTTTTAAATTTTACTTTTTAAAGTTTCAAATGACGCACAAATGATACTTTACAAAGTGGCATACAATATCCAAGAGACTAGGCTAATTAAATGGAAAAATGACAAGGGAATAAATCTTGCCTTTTAATTAGGTACACACACACAAAGAAATTTTCCCACTGAAAAGTGAGGTATAAGGCACAACTTTGCTTGAAGATTATCTCCAAGAGGGTAGGAATGTTAAAGCCACTTTCAGGGGTTAAGATCTGAAGAGTCCCTAAAACTTTATCCATTTTTTTATCCTTATAGATATGCATTTTTTACACAGTCGCATACAGTGTTTTGACACACATGGCCTATTCCAGCTAAAGTTGCATAAAAACAGCTCACGGTGGTTTTCAGCCATTTATCATTGTTAATGATAAACATTATATTTTTGTGATTTGGTCCTTTTCTGAAATGCCATTGTTTTAAAACTCCAATCTTTCACATGTTACTCTCCCTCCCCTACTCATGCAGCCTCTACCAACTCCTCTTTTTCATCAACCTCCCAAATTCACCACTCCAAGAGCCGTTTTGCCCTCAGAACAGCCACATAGCCAAATCAGTCTCACGGTTTTGCACGGCAACACAAACATACTCAAATCCCAACTCACTGTGAACTCTTAACAAGCATAAAAACAAGGTCAGTTAAGCCATCGAAGTGACAACCATCATGTATGAATAGCTGAATTTGCTTGGGGGTCTGGATATAAAAGTCCATTGATTTGCAATTAACTGCAAGGGAGTCTGACCTAAGATCCTGGAATCTTAACAGCACAAAGGCAGTGCATCAGCAGGACTTTCTATACTCTAAGATAAAAATAAGTTACAAAACAAAAATGCTCAGTTACTTAAACATAAGAAGATGGTAAGGAACACTCTTTACTCAGTATAAAAACTAGATGTATTTTTTTTCTTTTAAATAACCACCTCATATTAGGAAAAAATGGTGTTGAAGAAAAAAAGATCATTTTAAGCTCTCCATCAGTTTAGGACTATTTAAAAGAAAGTCACACAGCACAGACAGGGAGTTTAGTAAGGTTCCCCACTACCTTACACAAAGATCATTCTGTGTGCAGATGAAACTATGCTCAGTTAAATGTGCTGTGAAAACCACACAAAATCAAGACAAATAAGATGGCAAAGATTTGACACGGCATCTAAAGAAGTAAATTTTGAGATATTCCAGGTTAGCAATAGACAGTAACAGAAATCTCAGAAGGCAGGAAGTGGGGGAGAATAGAGACACGCTAGAGGTACAGACACACTAACGAAGCTCTGCAATTAAGCACTCAAAATTCAAATACATGATCAAGTCTACAGATGGAGTTTTAATGCAGTATCTAAACATTAGCAGATTAGGTTCAGCTTAATATCTTCTGAGAGGTATAAAAAAAATCCTGTTCAAAGCTACTTGCTCCACAGCTCTGCCAGACCATTAGAGCAGACTCAGAAGTGAACTTCTTCCCTGTTCTAGATCTAGAAACCTAGTGTCAGCTTCAACAATAAAATATGCAGGGTTTTGAGTGGGGATTATCCTGCTGCAAAATCCCAGTCTCTCCATGCATGGAACCTCAGTGCATAACTCCAAATTTGGGGTTTTGCTTTGGAGGTTGTCCTGGTTTTGGCTGGGATACAGTTCATTTTATTCATTGTAGCTGGTATAGTGCTGTGTTTGGGATTTGGTATGAGAATAGTGCTGATGGGGCATTGATGTTTTAGTTATTGTTAAGTAGCAGCTAAGTGTCCCTAAGTAGTGCCTATACTAGTGAAGGGCTTTTTCAGCTTTCCACCTCTGCCAGGGGCACAAGAAGCCAGGAGGAGAGGGGGCACAGCCAAGGCAGCTGATCCAAACTGACCAAAGGGATATTCCACACCATATGATGTCATGCTCAGCATATAAAGCTGGGGGAAGAAGAAGGAAGGGGGGGACATTCGGAGTGATGGCAATTGTCTTCCCAAGTAACTGTTACGTGTGATGGAGCCCTGCTTTCCTGGAGATGGCTGAACACCTGCCTGCCAATGGGAAGTAATGAGTGAATTCCTTGTTTTGCTTGCGTGCGCAGCTTTTACTGTTCCTTTTCATTATATTATTATTGTTATTATTATTACTGTTACTGTTTTGCTTTACCTATTAAACTGTCTTTATCTCAACTCACTAGTTTTCTCACTTTCACCCTTCTGATTCTTTCCCCCATCCCACCGGGAGGGAGTGAGCGAGTGGCTGTGTGGGGCTTAGTTGCTGGCTGGGGCTAAACCATGACCTAAGTGAGGCATTTTGTCTTATAATTGCCAAGATTGTACTATAGTTCTAAGCTAATTTTACACAGTGTAATATGAAGATAAAAATCAACATTAAACTGATATGCAAACCCTGAAAGCAATTTGCTGAGTTGAATTTGTACCTCCAAAATGCATTCTTTGGGAGTAAAAGTACAGAAATCACTGGTGGGTTGCCCCCAGCCAAGAGACAAACACCCCCCAGCCTTTCGCTCGCTCGTCTCCCTTGAGATGGGGAGAAAATAGAAGGAAGGCAAGATGACTTGTGAATCGAAATAATGACAGTTTAATAGAAAAAGCAAAAGATGCATGCATAAGCAAAGCAAAAAGAGGAGTTCATTGACTACTTCCCATCGGCAGGCAGATGTCAAGCCAGTTCCTGGAAAGCAAGGTCTCAGCATGCATAATGGTTGTTTGGGAAGATAAATGCCATAACCAGGAGCGTCCCCCTCTTCCTCCTCCTTTCCTTCAGCCTTTTTTGCAGAGCACAATATCATATGGTATGGGAAATCCCTTTGGTCACTTGGGGTCAGCTGTCCCAGCTGTGTCCCCTCCCACCGTCTTGCCCACCCTCAGCCTACTCACTGGGGCTGAAAGAGAGAAAGTCTTGAGGCTGTGCGAGCACTCTTCAGCAATAGCCAAACCCCTGGTGTGTTACCAGCCCTGTTTTAGTCACAAATACAAAGCACAGCACCATATGGGCTGCTAGGAAGAAAGTTAACTCCATCCCAGCCAGACCCAGTACATTTGTAAACAAAAAGCTGTGGATAGGAATGCATTTACAATTTCTCTTCCCTGGCTTCGCCTCTCCTCATCTAAAAGTCCAAGTGCCAGATCTGCAAATGTAATTAAACGTCAAATGATGCAGACAGGCCCAGCAGGTACTCTGGAAATCCACAGGTGTCTAAATTCCAGTATTCTAACTATATGATGATCCATTTAAAATAAAAGAATCTCACATCACATTCAGAAAGGAATGTAGACGGGGAAGGTCCAAAGCCTTGCGGTTAGATGTTGTAACTGCTTCCTTAGCGGTTCCATCCGTGGCCTAGTGAATGGCCAGCCACTCAGCTCCCTATGCCACACTCCAAATGGAGACCAACATTTATTCCTTTTTCCACTTTGACTTTTAAGAATAAGTAGTACTGGTATTTTTAGCCATTTCTGAAAATTATACTAGCCACCCTCCTATCTTCATATATCTTAATACCTTTCAAAGTCTGTCTCTAAACTTCCTTTGATATTATTCTGGGGCCCAAATAATGGTGTTCTGTATTCCCCATGACTCTCCAGGAGTTTTCCTTGCCAAATCGTTATTCAGCTCAATACTGCTTATAGGTCAACAAGCCTCAGCAAGCAGTTCGTGTCATAGATATCAGCTCAGCTGCAGCGCTGCACGAACATGGCTGAGACACACAAGTTGAAGACTGTGTGGCTGCTTTCATTGCAGCCTGAAGTCTGAACAGATATAGCCTTTGCAGACCATCACTAGCTTCATACAGGATCAACACAGAAATCCCTGTGCCACGTGCAGTGCAGACGGCTCTGAACATGGTCGGCTGGAGCACAGCTACCATTTGCTTGCATTGAGCACTCATCTGGTAGGTGTAATACCACAAGCAGTGTGGCAGCAGCACTCAGCTAGGAGGGGCAAGCTTCAAGCATGAGGCGCAGAAAACATGACTATGCTCTGCAGTGCGTTGGGAATCGTTGCTAGAATGGATAACATGGACTAGATGAAGCCTGTGCAGTGTTGTGAACTGTCAGGGCTAAACAGGTCTCTCAGATTTCATTCAGAGTGCTGGGATGTGTACCACCTGCACAGCTCCGTACCACAGACGACATTGCCATTGCTGTTTGCACTGCACTCCCATGAAACCCTGATGATTATGGGCTGAGTGTTAGTTTTTCATCAGACAGCACTAAATTCTTACAATTCTTATGTTTAAAAACTTCATTTACAGTCTCTTCCCTTCCACTCAACTAAACAATCTATCAGTGTAATTCCATGCATGAAGGTGTGCTTAAAAGCTACATGACATCACCTACAGAGCTTTACAGGCAGCAGTTAGTAATGAGAGAAAATGATAAAGCTTCCACAAATAAAGTTTTACATTTTGTAGAAATAAAAAATAGTTTAAACAAACAAACAAAATGTATTTAATAGAACTTATTAACTCATATCCAGGGGAAACTATTTTAGTGATACTTTCCATTCTTCCGGTACTTAGCGAATATGGTCATCAGCGTGCTCTTGGATGTTTACACACTTCAGGCTATTGCAAACACTTGAGCTTCATGCACTTGCTGTTCCCTAGCATCACTCAAAGTAAAAAGGAAAAACAAGCATAATGTTTTATATTTTAATATATATATTGTATATGTCTCATCAACTGCACTCTGTGCTGTAGACAGTAAAAGAAAACAGAATGCAATGGCATGGATAAATTGCTGGCATTCTTACTTCACCACCACTCCTAAGAATACTTTTGTGAAAGAAGCAGAAAAAAAAACCCTCACAACTTACCAATTTAGCTATAATGAGTGCATCATTCATTAAGTCCAAGAGGGGGGTCTCTGTATGAATATTGTAAAAGGAATAGGCAGCTTTGAGGCTTTTATGAACAGGATGGTGCATCACTGTTGAAGGTAATGTGTAGAAACTCAGGAAGTCTGTTAAAATACCATTTGAGCCCTACCAAAAAAAAAAAAAGTTAATTAATAAAAAGTAACCGCTCAGTTATTGGTTAGGCTAACATGGCAGTTCTACAGAACGTAAGTAATAAATGCAGCACAGTTTTGCACGCCATAAGTATTATGGTATAACAGGTAATCTTGGCTAAGATTTGAAGAAATTGAATTCTTACCAAGAATGTATCTATACATCAAAGCGAGACTGAAGCCTGAAACGGTCACTTCAGAAAAGGAAACAAACATTTAGATTTTTCTAGTCTATTACACCAATAACATTTTGACAACCAATTGCCAAAGCGTTTCAGTTTGTTTCCCAAGATTAGCCTGCTATAAACAAAGCCAACAAAGCACACTTCCCAAAAAAGTATAGAAAATTTTTTCCAATTGAACTTATTTTAAAAGAATATTTTAAAAATCTGATGAAGTTCACATTGAGGAATAATTTTCTCAACTTTCTAAAAACAGAAAAAAAATATACTGTGCTGGTATACAGAGTGTATTTAAATCAGCTCTAGTGATTATTAATCAACAAGCACAATCCATTTGCTAGACAACAGTGCTAAATCACACTGAAATTCTAATAGGACCAGTAGTCATCAAAAAAGATACTTACACAGAAATGTAAAGTATCTTACATAAACTTCCTTAATGTTTCACGCACCTAATGAAGTTTAACCATCTTCAAGAGTGTAGATTAGTAGGAAATGGGAAATAATTATTACACAGGTTATGACTGACATGCTGAGCACAAAAAAACTACCCAGATTTTCACTCCTATTCCGATTGGGTCTCCTGATATCTCCAAGAAGATAAGGCAAAGGAGACACACAAATGCTTGTTCTTGCTTGTTTGCTTTATTTTTGAATGACTGGTGCCCACTATTTTGAGCTCAATGAAGGACCTCACATGGATCCTTAAATTGATAGTACTTCTACAGTAAAAAGTAAAAGAGCTGAATGCATCACATGCAAAAAAGCTATTGTCTTAGAGCAGGTACAGATTCTGTAGTAGAGATAAACTAACAACAAATAACAGAAGAGTTATTAAGTCACTCACTAAAATCAGTAAGGACCATGAAAATATTAATTCAGGAATTTGTATTTTAAGGTTACAGCTCTGCACATTAGAAAAATTCCTTAAAAATCTGACACTAACTTCTCCAGATCACACAGGTCTTAAAAAGATTTTAAGCACTAACAAACCTACATTTTGTATAGTAAAAAACTAGTTCAAGAGACAGTGTAAACAAGCAGTGAAGACTGCGCTGTTCAGTTAAAATGGCACTGTCAATGGCACGCTCATGATGATCCTTGGTGCTTGTGGACTCTTCTGTAGGCTTCAACTCACCAACAAAGCCAAAAACCAACCCAGGGAGCAGGGAGGGGGGAAGCAGAGGGGGTGGAGAAAGAAGGAGGGAAAATAAATTAAATTAGACCATGGAAGAGTCCATTGAGCACTAGACCCACTACAAAGTAAGTAGAAAACTAAGCTTGGACAATGACAACGAATGAGCAGGACCTGTCATCTCCAGCAGCAATAAGTTTCTAAATTCAGCTGAGACTCCTGCACAGTGTGGGAACACTTGAGCTTCACAACCTGCAGCTTCTGTGAGGAGCTGGTCAGTTTAAGGGTGTTAGTGCTGATCACTTTCAAATAACCTTATCACTTTAAACAAAGTAATACACTATCGAAATACGATGTCTACAACTGATTTAGCATGGACTCAAAGGGAAGAGTGTATCTTTCTCCACGAGCTTTATCGCAGCTATTCCAACCATGCCTTGGAGATTTCCAATCCAAATGCTAATCTATTCCTGCACTGCTTATTTTGCAAGAGCGTTGTGACTAACAGGTTGGAAGGTGGGGGTAGTATGGTGGGTAGAGAAGAGTAAGTGGTAGGAACAGATGATGCTCTCCATCTTGTTAGTGGACAAAGATTTTACTTTTCAAGATAACTGAACTCCTAGCTGACAGAAACTCACGACAGCACCAAGGGATGTTAACTTTTACTTCTCTATTTTACATATTCTTGTGCATATGCGTATATACACACACACATATATATTCATACACATATATATATACACACACTCTTTTACTGGAAAAAATATATTTTACTGAAGTAGACCATCAAAAACCATAATTCCCCCAGAAGGTGCCCCTAAAATTGTTCTTAAAAATAAAGACTTTTGAACTGGTCTAGGGCAGAAACTTAGACAGCTGAGAGAATGATATGGAATTCAAACCAAATCCTCATCTCAGTCTTTGTATCATTCTTCCTTTTTTCTAGAAAAGGAGATTTGAAGACCACTGCTTATTATCATGTCATATCTCTATGGAAAAAAATGGAGGAATGTAGGTGGAAGGGTTGTTTTTAAAATATGTAAGGTTCTTTGCTGTAATATTTCCAAGATAGTGATATTTTGAGATTTCAAAATTCTTCTTTAAAATATCCTGTTATAAAAGCATTGCAGTTTATCACAACCAAACATTTTCTCATTAACAGAATGCAATACAAAGAACAAAGCTTGGAATCATGGTATCAAATTCCACCTATAGCACACATTTTTCATACTGTCCACATTTCAAAAACTTGTTGCTGATATGAACTTTTTTAAGTGGCATTCACTTATACATTCATGAAGTAGTTAGGGCATGTTTTACCTCTACTACGTAAGTGTCAATAATATGATCCCGAGGCAGGAACCAGTGGGCTACCTCTTCTTCATCCATCACAGGAGCAAGATTAAACTGTTTCAAGTAAGTGTTGATTAATTCTTGTACTGCTTTAGTATCTTTTTGTTCCATTGGTCTCAAACCTGAAGTCTTTGTGGCCTTATTGTAACAAAAGAAAAATAAAAGTTATGGTGTTGAAAGGAAAACTGCATACACAGCAAAGGCTGAAAGTAGGTTGCAGAGTCACTCCACTTGCTATCATGCATTCATTATTAGCCTACTTTACCTCAGCCACCTAATTCATTATGCTACTTTACAAACGGCTTTCAATCAGAATTCCCTCTCTTCTAATTATTGAGACAGTCTGGGGCACTACAATCTTTATATTTCATTACTGAAACAACTTCATTTCTCCAGAGGAAGAGATACCATTACCAACAGCCTAAACTTCACGCATTTTGTATTATTTCTTTTTTTTTTTTAGGTCAGTCTTTATTTCTTATCTTCTTCTAAACTACCTAGGGCCCAGATAGAGAAACAAAACATAAAGCAACCTGCATATCAGAAGTTAATCTGAAGACAAGAACACTTGCAATTCAAACTTATGAAAATTACAGTCAAGCTATAAACCAAAGTCAGCTGATAAGGTTCAATTAGAAATTACTTAACAAAAAAATTCCACCTATTTAACATTTGCAAACTCCCTTGCTAACTCAACTTTCTATACAGGCACAACTGCTGTTCTGTTAACAAGAAAGCTTCTCATAACTTACAGCCACCTGAAATTAAAAACCTACAGTATTTTAAAAAATAAAGTTGTTTATTTGACTTTAAACATCAGAAGAGGAAAAAATTGCTTTCCAGTACCATGCAATTAATGTTTTAACAAGCAAAGGTGATTAAAGTTTTCTCCCCAGCTCTTGTTAGCTTTCCTGAATATTTCCTTTTAGGGAGGCTAAGGCTTGTTCTCTTCAGAGCTCATTTATCCTGCTTCATCCATCTGGGCTACATCCTTGGGCACGTATCACATTATTCATAGCAAAGTCAATTGCAAGAGCAGCCAGGTAGAGACTTGATTACTGGAAGCCTGAAATTAGTATAGCTGATTATGCTCTGCTCAAAAGGTATTATTCTGTGGGAGGTATTTATTCACATGCTCCGAGAGTCAGCAGCCAGATGAAAAATCAAAGCACGTTTTGCCACAGCTCTGGCCTGTGTATTACATTTTAGTCTTCCTGCGTTCCTGAGCAGCCTGGGACTATGGTTTGCCTCCGCAACAGCACATCATCTAGATTTTTGAATGCCCTGAATCTATAAAAGTATTCACCTGACTCAGCAATATGATGCTTCCTATGCCATATTTCACTCATAAACTCCTTATGAACTACAATATGAAAGGTTAATTTCTGCTCCCTCCAAGTCTTCATCCCTATTCTAAAGCCATACACTGGAGCAGGATGGGAGAAAAAGCAGCTGGGCTGGAACATCTTTATCCCCCAGCAACACTCAGAATGGCCACCAGTAAATTATTATTTGCAGCCCCAGAAGTGAGGGAAAGTGTACAGAACTGGGCTAAAATTTGTTTCTCTGCTCCACATATCAAGCTGCACTGGGCATATATTCATGCGAGTATCCTGGCTCAGGATCTCAATCAGTCAGGAAAAGACATACAGAGACAAACACGCTCCTGTTCTTATTCTAAACACAGCCAAAATTTACCTCTTTCAGAAAACTCCTTGCTCAATAGATTGAACACTTAAAAAAATCCTTTATTTTTTATATCCATAGGTACAGGCACAAACACAGCAGCTTCAGTGAGGGTGGTATTTATTAATTACAGTATTATTTCTGAAAAACTTTTGAAATCAGATTGTTCAAGTGATTAAGAACGATTAATTCCTCTTAAAGGGAGATGGGCTCCCAGTGGCAATAATATTTCAAGGACGTTAAGAAAAGAGGTTAAAATGCAAGAAACAGTGTTTGGTGCTGAGGGACAGGATAGTGTGGCCTGAATGAACAAATTTGTGTGACAGTACTGTTTATGATAACAGCCTGAAACTGAGGATAAAGATCCTCAACAGCACTTAAACCCTTTCTTAGGAAAAAACCTCAAAAAAACCCCAAAGCACAAGACCTAAAGAGAAAACATTAGCACAAATATTAAATCTTTATCTTCCATGGGAGAAGCTCCCAAGTCCAACCTAAAAATAAACAAACAGCTGAGGCATATGGACTCCTACATCACTTAGTTTTAAAAGTTGACTTTCAAAGCACCTATTTTCTATTTGCACTTCTCTGTACACTATGTTTGCCCTAGGTATATTTTATGAATGAGATATGATGTATTCTTCATTTTCCATACTTTATTTTTCTGTTGAAATCTAGGTTTTATGATAAAGGAAGATGATCAGGGTACAACTGCTCTTGTTTCTAATGATTCTCTGTAGTTACACTTTTTGTACTATAAGATCCTTATTCTTTAAACTATTATTTTCCTGTATTGTTTCCATAAGAAACAGTACTAAAGTTGCCACCAAAACCTATATTTGAAATTGTCTACTGCACTTTTTTAGACCATTAAAAATGTCTTCAAGATTTGATGGAAGCTATATTTAGTCCTCAAGATTAAAACCTAATTAACTTGGTTATTAATTCTTAAGCTCTGAAAACTGCTGCCCTGCACACAAGGGAGAACATGCATGTGCAGGCACAGGCAGCATGCAGGCAGCACAGGAAGCGAGTCTCTCTGACAGCAGCAGGAGTTCAGATCAAGCCATGGCACGTGCTTTATACCAAGGAGTGCTTAATGTATTACTCAAACATTTAAGTAGTAAGAGAACCTGCAGCATCAAGCTAAATATAACCGAGAGACACAAATCTCCAAAGTCAAGTAAACCATTACAAAGTACTACGAGTGAGGAAAAAAGGGTTTTTTTAACCAAAAGGGAGGGTTTGTTTAAATAAAAAAAAAAAAAAGGTTTACTGATATGGTACAGGTAAAGGATGTTCTGCAATCCCTCCAAATAGAAAGGTAGGTTTTACAAGCAAAGGAATTGTTTTCAATCATAAAGCTTAGACTAGCTTCTATTAGGCTAGACTAGGCTATTAATTACAGCAATGAGATTTTTTAACAGTACATCTCAGACTACTTACAGTGATTTCCCCTGCCATGGAAATGCATCCTAAGACTTTCTGTCAACGTAACTATTAGCTGCAAACATGAGAAAATATTTTTAACTAACCTAGCTATGCCAGAACACTCTTGTTTTTTGGCTGGGTTTTTTTGGTTTTGTTTTTTTTTTTTTTTTTGCTAGACCATGCAAATAGACAGTACACAACATACTGAGCTGGCTTTTGCTGAGCCTGCTCATTGCAGAAGAACATTCTCTGACAGAACAGAAAAAGCTGTGAATTAGAGTGGAATCAACAATCCTACTGTACTCAGCCAACTTTCTGATGGACTTCTCTGAGAATTTTAAGACATGAACCGTTAATTTTCTGTTCCAATAATCTTTTATCAGATTAATCATACCAAGGATAGTTTTATGCATCTTCAACTCAATCCCACATGTTTATGAAGTCAAGATTTCTGTTTTTTCCTTTGTTTGTTTAAGGCTTTTAGGTCAAAATTTATATTTTCTCCATATACAGATCTACATTTCCAGCAATAGTCTCTTCTGTTTAGTATAGCCCTTATGGTCTTTTTCATCAACGAGAGATTTTTTTTTTTTTTTTAAATGTCCTGCACACACTGCCTTTCCACAGAAAAGCCTGTGCTGTCAGAGACAGATGGAAGGTTATTTTGGGCCTCACAATAACTGTGGGGATTCTCTAGAAGCCATACTGCTTACATCAGGAAGTCTGTAGAGCTTCATTGTTCTTTGTAGAGTCATGTTTCTACTCAAATGTGAAAATTTCACCTCCACCAATTTTCTGGGATTCAGTGATCGATGCCAATACCTGGAAATAAAATTAATAATGAGATTAAATAGTACTTCAAGTGTCAGCTTTACTTGCATGCATTTCCCTACTTTCTCACATTGCTCCTTCTCCTCTACAAATTTGTTTCTAAGCAAGCCTGTACTATGCCTGTAAGAAGCTTGAGCAACAGAAGATAAGGAAAAGCTATATCCAAGCAATGGCTTTTAAACAGGCCTGCTATCACCATATTTTGCATCTGAGCAAATACTTTTTATTACAGAATGACTAATCACAGGGCTAAACATTTTAGGACTTGCCATAGCCCTGACAACCTCACCATACTTACATGGTAACATTCATTTTCTTGTACAGACAGGACCCTCTGCTCATGTCTAAGTAGTTTGTTGAAAGAGACCTCCTCTTCCTAGGAGATCATTGTGCAACAGAACACCCCTAGTTATTCTAACACAGCATGGCTTTTTTTTTCCCCCATCCTGCCTTACAGAAACTTACAGGATCTTTGGTGTTGATAGGTACAAACACAATTTCAAATCAAAAAGTACCCTGTCCTCCAGAAGGATGGACAGCTGAACTAAAACTGCTGGAACTGAACTTTTCCCTGTAGAAATAAAATACCTTCCAAGCAAACGAAATTATACATGATTACATACAACTCTTCTCATGTGACAGTTTTCCAAATGCCAATCAGGTCCTCCTTTCTCAAGGGAAGATGAAAGTATTTCAAAAAAGCACATCATACAATTCCCAGAAATGCTCTGCCATCTTTGGCAAGCAACCAGGTCAACAGGGAAGTGTCCCAGCAGGGAAACAGGCCGCTTGAAAAACACAGGTATACAATGTTGTCATTGCTAGCATGGCTCCACCAGAAAGTCAACAGAAACATCCATTAGTCTATTTAAGGTATGAAAAACAAACCCAAAATTAGATTTTAGTCTGAGAAGCTGTTTTATCCAAGGCACTGCGAGGGAAGAGAGAAAAACAAAACAAAACAAAACAAAAAAACCACCATGACAAACACTCAGGCCTTCATGTTAGTCAAGGCCACAACATTTAATTTCTTTGAATTTTATGCTTTTATTGTTTCTTGCCAATTATATAAAATGTCCTTTAAAATTACTTCTGTAGGAACCGATATTATTATGAACGTCAGCTACGTTACCTGCAAGTGGCCACAGGTTTGGGGAGTACCACTCCAGCAGTGTAAACAGCCTGAAAAATTCCTTCCAGGTTTACTCTTCTGGTTATTTCCCGAATCAATACAGGTGCTACTCGTTTAGACCTCAGTTTCTTATGGACACACAAAAAATTGATTTCTACCATTTTCTTTACACTGAAAGGACAATAAATAGTGGAAATGTTAAAAACAGTTGCACATTGCATATTTTCATTTGCGTAATTGTAGTTTTCCATGTTGTGACAGAAGAATTTGAGGTAAAAATAAATTGGCCTCTGACAAAGTACATCTGCAACAAATACTAATCTATGACATTGCGACTGCAATGGCAAATTGTGCAGTATGCAAGCTGTGTCTGAGGTGTTTGCAACACTCCTTTTTCAGAGCTCTATCAAGACTTAACCAATTGCCTTACTTTAAGATGCAGAACGGCATCCAAGCACATGTTAAGTGGTACCATAATACTTTATGATTGTCAGTGTATGAAGACCTGGCCAAGGAAGTCTAGCTGACTAACTATCCTTTAAACACTTTCCAATAGGGTCAGAAAATTCTATGTCATTATCTGTATCATCCATCAATAAGAAAATTCCTTAAATATGTATTACTGGTCTTCATTGTAAGGAGCCCATGAGCTTTTTATGGGAAAACAAAACAAAACCAAACCAAAAAAACAAAACAAACCAAAATCCTGCTACACACAGAGTATTCTTCTGACCCTTTATGGTCAGTGAGCCTCCTTCTCTCTTTTTAAGTTCTCTAGGGCAACCATATGGATACCAGTTTAAGATTTGTTTCATGGTGTTATTCTTTTACAAATACAAAAGCAACAGTGCATTTTACCTGTCATAAATACGAATATTTGCAGGGATGGCACTTATGAATCCTACCAGTTTTTTGTTTGAAGACACTCTAACCCCACAGTGCCATTGGGGTAACCAGCCTGGAGGACGTAGCGCCCTAGAATTGATGACAGAAATAATTACAAATTACTGCCTAAGAAGATGTAATAAAAACACCCTTCTTTGCACTCCAGCCAGAGCAGAATGTGGAACTTGCTACTCACCACAGAAGAAATTCAGGTGAATAATCAAATCTAAACATATTATCATCATCTTCTACGTAATTCTCATTTAACAGCGTGTATAACTCCTTCAGCTGAAAACACACACAAAAAAATCCGAAGATTTATCCACACACATCAATGAGAATAAACTTCAATCGTTTTAGATACATATAAAAAATGTTTTACTTACAACTTCAGCATTGCTGAGATCCAGTGTGTCCCACATAAAACCCTGTGGCAAAGAATATGGCTCTAGGCGGACATTGTCCTTATCTGGTTCAATTGCACCATGTGAAGTTATAACTTCATCTTTTGAGGGAGGAGGAGGGAAAAAAAAAAACCCCACAGTTACATTGCTAGCTTTCCTGATAGTTCTCAAAACTGCATTTAACTCACATTATGTATTTTCTCATAATTATGTGATAGGAACATGAAGGTTTTAAGAAATGCTGAAAAAGATTAGCATTATTAACTTATACTACTTCTCATTCTCACAGATCGCATTCAGACTAATGACTGTCTTATCAGAGTATCTATAGATAGGCACAGAACTACTCTACCTCAACTGATACCTAGTATTTTATAACACAGGACAGCAATTTATCAGCACATGCAAAGCATTTAGCCAGCCATGAGATCCATGGTCTCATTGTGAGAAACATGTTGTACTTGCAGCTAACAAGCTATGGCTTGGATCCTGTCTACCACTGACTTGAACAGACCTGAACTCAACAGGATTACTCAGAAGCAGTGGCATGGCAAAGCCAGGGCATTTAAGGGATGCTGGTGAAATGTGAAACTTACACCTGAAATCCTACATGAAAGCATGCTTTCTTCTCCTCCCTTACTTTACAACTCCAGTCCCTCAGTATATAGATATAAACAGAAGCTGTTCATCTTCTATAGAGCAGCACCTGCCAAATCATAGAATCATAGAATCATTTAGATTGGAAAAGATGTTTAAGATCATTGAGTCCAACTGTTAACCTAGCACTGCCAGGTCCACCACTAAACCATGTCCCTAAGCACTACATCTACACATCTTTTAAATACCTCCAGGGATGATGACTCAACCACTTCCCTGGGCAGCCTGTTCCAATGCTTGACAACCCTTTCAGTGAAGAAATTTTTCCTAATATCCAATCTAAATCTCTCCAGGCACAACTTGAGGCCATTCCTTCTTGTCCTATTGCTTGTTACCTGGGAGAAGAGACCAACACCCACATCACTACAGCCTCCTTTCAGGTAGTTGTAGAGAGCGATAAGGTCTCCCCTCAGCCTCCTCTTCCACAGGCTGAACAACCCCAGTTCCCTCAGCTGCTCCTCATAAGACTTGTGCTCCTTACCCTTCACCAGCTTCATTGCCCTTCTCTGGACACGCTCCAGCACCTCAATGTCTTTCTTGCAGTGAGGGGCCCAAAACTGAACACAGTATTCAAGGTGTGGCCTCACCAGTGCCGAGTACAAAGGGACAATCACTTCCCTACTCCTGCTGGCCACACTATTCCTGGTACAAGCCAGGATGCTGTTGGCCTTCTTGGCCACCTGGGCACACTGCTGGCTTATATTCAGCCAGCTGTCAACCAACACCCCCAGGTCCTTTTCCGCCAGGCAGCTCTCCAGACACTCTTCCCCAAGCCTGTAGCGTTGCATGGGGTTGTTGTGACACAAGTGCAGGACATAGCACTTGGCCTTGTTGAACCTCATACAGTTGACCTCAGCCCATCAATCCAGCCTGTCCAGATCCCTCTGTAGAGCCTTCCTACCCTCGAGCAGATCAACACTCCCACCCAACTTGTTGTCATCCGCAAACTTACTGAGGGCACACTTGATTCCCTCGTCCAGATCACTGATAAAGATATTAAACAGAACTGGTCCCAACACTGAGCCCTGGGGAACACCGCTTGTGACCAGCCACCAACTGGATTTAACTCCATTCACCACACTCTTTGGGCCCGGCCACCCAGTCAGTTTTTTTCCCAACAAAGAGTATACCTATGAGGCCATGAGCAGACAGTTTTTCCAGGAGAATGCTGTGGGAAATGGTGTCAAAGGGTTTACTAAAGTCTAGGTAGACAACATCCACAGACTTTCCCTCATCCACCAAGCGGGTCACCTGGTCATAGAAGGAGATCAGGTAGGTCAAGCAGGACCTGCTTAACGTTGCTGGGCTTTGGCCCTTCTAATTTTCTCCCTGCATAACCTTGCTATACCTTTGTAGTCCTCCTGACTTGCCTGCCCCTTCTTCCAAAGGTCATAAACTCTCCTTTTTTTTCTGAGTTCCAGCCAAAGCTCTCTGTTCAGCCAGGCTGGTCTTCTTCCCTGCCGGCTTGTCTTTTGGCACATGGGGACAGCCTGCTCCTGCGCCTTTAAGATTTCCTCCTTGAAGAATGTCCAGCCTTCCTGGACTCCTTTGCCCTTCAGGACTGTCTCCCAAGGGACTCTGTCAACCAGGCTCCTAAACAGGCCAAAGTCTGCCCTCCAGAAGTCCAAGGTGGCAGTTCTGCTAACCCCCTCCTTACTTCTCCAAGAATTGAAAACTCTATCATTTCATGATCGCTATGTCCAAGACAGCCTCCAACCATCACATCACCCACAAGTCCTTCTCTGTTCACAAACAACAGGTCCAGCGGGGCACTTTCCATAGTTAGCTCACTCACCAGCTGTGTCAGGAAGTTATCTTCCATGCACTCCAGAAACCTCCTAGACTGTTTCCTCTCTGCTGTATTGTATTTGCAGCAGACATCTGGTAAGTTGAAGTCCCCCATGAGAACAAGGGCTAGTGACTGTGACACTTATCCCTTTTAGAATATTTCGTCACTACCAGCATCTTTACACAAACTCTGGAAAGTATCAACGGCCTAAATGTTACTGCCACTACATGGCAGACCTGGCCTAACTAAAGTACCCATTGCTAACAATTTAATCCAAAGACCCCTAAAGCTATTTCTTGAATCAACAGATTTTTTTTCCACCTAAACATATCTAGCATATCAAATAGTGAAGAATTCCCAATATGTTCATTCAGCAGATAAAGGAAAAGCTTTAAAAAAAAACAAACAAACAAACCCCAAACCCAAAAAACAACAGGATTCAACAGGATTCAATTCGTAAACACTGTTGAACAAAACCTCTGCCAGCCAAATTCCACAAAGCATATTTCTACTGAACACCACTAACAAATAATTTTTAGAGCCAATGTATTGGTTCTTTTAGGCTGGCAAGCGACAGACTCTCATTTCTATAGAAGTGCTGTTACTCCCAGAACGGCTGTGCAGACACCTGAACTAGCTCTGAAAAAGCTTCATTATGGCCAGAGTATTTTTTGATTTATTCCTCAACTTATTTCAGCTAGGCTCTTCCTCCACCTAGGCAGGATTACTGTGACCATTACTACTATTAGTTTACAGAGGTATCTGGATGGAGTTTGTACGGGGAAGAGACAGGGCAGGTCAGTTCAATCCAGTGGAAAATATTGCATCTAGGGACTCTGCTCTGGACTCTTCCGTGTAAGGAAGTCAGGTAGAAAGGAGATCACTGTGGATTAAGCTATAGAAATGGATTAATGTGAAATGATGCCTTGTGGAGAGACAGAGCAGAGTGCTCTTGTGCTTTAGACTCTACCTTATCACTGCTAATTCTACACCAGTCTCCAGTGCCATGGAGAGAAACCTGCAGAACAGAACAATGACAGCTACTGCGCTGAGACTACTTGACTTGTGGGGTCTCCGAGTTTTGTTGGCACTGAAGAGCTACAACTGCTTAACTTGAAGATAATGAAGGGGGGAGAAGAAGGTTCAGAAAGCAATGCAGAAAAAGCAAGAGAGTCAGCAACTATCTTCTCCAACAAAGACTAAGATTTACCAACTCTGCTATCAGGCATCAGATCAGTATAAAAAGTAATCTGCCAAATTCCCTTACAAAATCAAAGGCAAGGAGAGGTCACCTCACCATCTCACTTGGTACCAAGAACAGAGAATGGACTCTGAGAAAGCAAGTCTTCAAGGTAGTGTATTTTGTGGAGGAAGCATGTGAACACACAGCAATAGAAGTGTTTAGGCATGAGAGAAGTGCCATTATCCACTTAAAGCTGCATGAAAACAGTAACCTACAGCAGGAAAGTCATTATCTTTGTGATAGCAAATCTATCTATTGAAAAAAAAAATTAAGGGAAAATAAATAAATAAATAAAATCAACATTTACTCTTTGTCACCACTTAGAGTTCTTATTTTCCCTGAAGTGGAAAAGACTTCTACATTCTGTTGTTCAAGAGTCCAGAACTAAAATAAAAATATACAAAGGAATGCTATTTCAATAGCATTTCCCATTTTTATAAAGAACATCAGAATGAGATTTATTAACAACATATTTTGTTGCATATCATTTGGGGGGGGCAGGCACTTTCCTAGAGAACATCAAGAATTCCACATCAACTACACAAAAGATTAAGGATCTCTACTGCACACAGTCCAACTTCATACGCATTTTAGAGAACATGCCACATAGCTGGCACACATTCTTTTAGTGGTCAGTAAGACAGATCTTATGCCCAGGTCCAGTTAAACTTACTAAGTTTAGGTACAGGTTGTGTATCCCAAAACTGGTATTTACGTTTGGTAGCCTCATCGATATTCTTTGCTGGGCCTTGGCATGCAGAGAGCAACTCCATTGCTCTCTGGATGTCCTGAAGCTTCTGCATTGGAATGGCTGGATTCTGCACACAGAGACAAATTGAAGAGGAAGCTTATTTAGTATGTTTACTTTGAACAAGTTGTACAAACATGGTCATTTATTTTACTGTTACATATTCTTTCATGTACTCTTCTCATCATGGTTAGTTTAGGTATAACCTTCAGAGACAGAAGGGTGGAAAATCAGGTGGGCAACAGACAAGCAACTTCACAAAATACGTAATAGTTTTGAGTAGTGTTTGCATTTAACCATGAAACTTCAGCTCTTTTAAAGCAAATACTGCAGCATTAAGGCAGGATACCAGTATCACAATAAAAAGCTTCTTATATTCCCTGTCCCCCTCCTTCCCAGTAAAATACAATAAAACAGCAAAAAGCAGATCAGCTTAGATATCTAACAATCTAAAGATACTATTGGTACAAACAGAGATGTTTGAAGTTGTACTTCACACATAAAATATAATATTTAAATTCACTATGGTTCAGCATTTCAGGTACATTTTATTGCTACAAATATCCACTTTTTAACCTTAGTTATATAGTATCTGCCTTCTATTAGCTTGCAATTGTTATAGTAGGTACCTTTCTGCATTGTATCATATGTAGGAGTTAACAATCTTGCCACTAACGCCAACTGTGCCAACACTCACAACTAAAGATAATTTTAACTAATAGAAACAAAGACACATAAAATAAACCAACTTTCCACTTAAAAGTTGAAAAATCTTTTACAGAGAAGTTATTTGAAAAGCACAAAACCTAAGGCTAAGCATTTCTAAACTGAGCTCTTAAACCTCACTTTTGATCACTCTGAGTCAGTGTAACTGGAATGAGAATTTTACTTGCATAAGAAAGTACAGAGGAATAATGGTAACAGACTTCTAAATCTAAAGGGATTTTTCTCTCTCTTTTAATCTATTTATTTGTTTTGTTTTGCTATCTCCCAAGTGGTAGGTCCTGTTCTGAGGCATACTAACAACATGCTTGTGCTCAGGTTTTCCCAGACTGCAGTGCAATAAATACATTTGAAGGAATACTCTCAAATGCTTTGGAAAATTTTAAGCAATTCTGCATAGACATTTCAAGCCAGATTTTTTTTCTACTGAATATCAATGGATCACTGTTTCCATATTCCACTTTCTTCCTAGGATTCCTGTGTTGAAAAATCACCATAAATTACATGTAATAATGATGTAAAGCTTCATTTGGATGGGCATCTGCCTCTAGTATCCTCAGTCGCAAATGGAGTAAAACTCCCTGCCTGTAGCTCAAGCAGGCTACCATTTTCTATTTGTAATAAAAACTTGTACTCTCTAAACTTTATGCAATTTCTTTCAATAATTTAAGTATTGCAAAATTTTACCTGTGAGTGTGCTTTAAAACACCTGTCATCTGAGTAGTTGTGAATTAACGTATTTACACACTTTAGAGCAACCCTATTGCAGCATAAAAAACCTCCCCTATTTCTAGATATGGATTACAGTGACATAAAAGTTACTTTTCTCAACTAAAAATCAATTTGTCTATTACACACTGGCCTGCTACTAATGTCACTAGATAAATTCTGAAATCTTATCAGTACATTATGAAATCATACATAAATATTGACATACTGTAATTTATTTTGTATGTTTATTTTAAGTCTCTAATGTTTTTTCTACATTAAGACGAAAACAGAAAATCTAAAAAAAAAGATATTAGGTTCTAAACAGATCTTACTAGCCTATGTAAAGTAAAAAGTTAATATTCTGGTACTAAATACAACATGGCTAGGGACATCAGAAGGAATCTACTTTCCTTTCAAAATGTTCAGAGATCAGCCTGGCTGAGAAGTTTACTTTCAACCCTTTTTGTTTTCCTTTGATGGAAAACAGGAAAAACGTACACAGAACTTCACATTAATTAGAAACAAGATTGATTTTGTTTAATTTCAGTTTAGGGGAAATCTCTCTTCACAGCAAAAGACAGCACTGTTGTGCAACAGGGCTGAGGTATGCAGTGCTTTTTTTGCCTCAGTTTTGGTGACAAGATCTGACCTTAGACCTTCAATGTCCCTGAGCCTTCTAGCACAGTCTGTGAGATTCCCGTTAACCACAGCAGGAGCGAAAGTTAGGGACCACTTAGCAAGCTAGTCATGCACAGGTCCATAAGAACAGACTGGATGCAGCTGAGGGTGCTGAGGGAGCTGGCTGATGTTACTGCAACTAGCGTCTATCAAGTTTAAAAGGTTATAGCAATTGGTGGAGGTTTCTTATGGCTGGAAAAAGGGAAATGTCACACCCATCTTCAAGAAGGCAAGGGAAGAATTTTGAGAACTCAGGGGTCAATACTGTTTAACGATCTGGATGTGACAAACAGTGCTTTCTCTGCAAGTTCGTAGATGATACCTAGTTGGAAAGAATCGTTGATGTGCTGGACCACACATCTGCTATTCAAAGCTACTTTGACAGGCCAGAAAGAGAAACTTCATGAAGTTTGACAGAGGCAAATGCAAAAAGCCCACACAATGGCAGAGGCCAGCACTGACTGCCTAGGAAGTAGCTTTGCAGAAAAGAACTTGGAGGTCCTGGTGGGCAGAGAGCTGAACATGAGCCAGCAGTTTGCTGGCCAACAAAGAAGGACAGCTGCATACTGGGTTGTACCAGTAAGACTGGCCAGCAAATCTTCCCCTTTACCTGGCACCCCTGAGATCACTTCTCAGTTTTGGGTTCCCCATTACAAGGAAAACATTGACATAGTGGAGCGAGTTCAATGGAGGGTCACCAAGATGACTGGGGGGCTGAAGCACATGACATACAAAGAGAAGATGAGAGACCTTGATTTGCACAGCCTTAAGAAGAAAAGGTTAAGAGAGTAGGAGAAATCTTATTGCTGCCTAATGGGAGGATGCAAAGAAAGCTGAGCCAAGTCTTTTCAGAGTAGCAAAATGACAGGACAAGAAACAACAGACACAAGTTGCACACCAGTAATATCCATTTAGATACAAGAATTACTAATTTTTTAATCACAAGTGCAGTCAAACACTGGAACAGGTTGCCCACAGAGCTTGTGGAGTCTCTGTTCTTGCAGACCAAACAACCTGATCTAGGCCTGAGCAACCTAATCTAGCTGGACCTGGTCTAAGCAAGAGGTTAGTCAAAAGACCTCCAGAGGGCCCCTTCAATCTGAGTTATTCAGTGACTATGTTGTGTAGGCCGTTGGTGACTACAAAAATGACCGATAACATTGCATATCTGGCAAGCTTCATTTGTGTCAGTATGGACAGTCTACATCATTGGGACTTGTAATGGGGAGAGATGAAAGTCTTGTGAGATGGGCAGTGAAGCGTCCTAAAGGTCACCATAAGCATAAAACGCTAACAAGCAGTTATTGCTGTGGTTACACACATGCCAGTGTTCAAGAAGTCCAATATCACTTGAGTAGCAGAGAAAATAAATATACTTCTCTACACTGGTCCAGATCAGAAGTCTAAGATGCTTTCAAAAATATAAAACAGGAAAGTGGTCCAAGACAGAGAAACTCATCTACTTATCAGTGTGTACACCTGGAACACAGCAGAGTAGGCAAAAAAACCCAACCAACACTGATGCATCTGCAACTAGAGAAAAGTGAAAGCCATATAAGAACAGTGAAATGGTTTAGCTGCCTAGAGCTTGAAAGAAACACTTAAATAAGAGCTTTTCTTTTATGCCAGTAAAAGAGAAAATTTTGTAGCATTGCTAATAAACTGGGTAAACTTTTTGTGGCAGTAAAATAATCAGAAAGAGTGCCACTCTAAGTACACAACTTAGAACAAGGGTAAGCTTCCACATTTGCAAAACACATCATGCCAGAGAAATGGTGTGCAAGACTGCAAGGTGCTGAGGACTAAAATCTTGTACATGAAAACAAAAAAAGTGAAGCAGCTTCCTTTTAATGCAATTAGAGGCAACATATGGAACAATAAGTTTGGTCAGCAGGGAACCAAGGAACTCCCAGGATATCACAGCAATGAACTATGTCTTTATATTAACATTAAAATTGACCTCACTCCAATTTTAAAAGAGTTTGAGGTTACTTGGTTATTGTTTGCAATCCTGTATTAGCAGTTCATGCCATGTGCTTTATAGAAACACAGTATCAAAACATGTGGTGAGATAAGAAAGTACTTAAGATCTCTCTACATATTTTAAAGTGTCCCCTGTGCCAAATGTGCTCATTCAAAGCAATGGGGGTGACACAGGGAAGACTGAAAGGGACAACACAAAATCTATCAGTATGTTAATGAGCTGGAACACAACTTTTTTCCCTAAAATTAACTGGCAGCCCCAATGTACTTGACAAATCTTACAGGATAAATAGTACTACTGGTACAACGGTGTAACTTTCTCCACATTAATCTGATAAAGCAAATATAACTACTTCAACATACTCAATGGTCCATAAACTTTCTTATAATCACAGAATGGTAGGTGTTGGAAGGGACCTCTGGAGATCATCTTGTCCAATCCCCCTGCTTGAGCAGGCACACCTAGAGCAGGGTGCATAGGACTGTGTCCAGGCAGGTTTTGAATATTTCCACAGAAGGAAACTCCACAACCTCTCTGAGCAGCCTGTTCCACTGCTCTCCCATCCTCACAGTAAAGAAGTTTTTCCTCTTATTCAGGTGGAACTACCTGTGTTCCAATTTGTGCACATTGCCCCTTGTCCTGTCGTTGGGCACCACTGAAAAGAGTCTGGCCTCATCCTCTTGACACCCACCCTTCAGATATTTATAAGCATTGGTAAGATCCCCCCTCAGTCTTCTCTTCTCCAGGTCTCTCATCCTTTCCTCGTAAGACAAATGCTCCAGTCCTCTGACCATCTTCATAGCTCTCTACTGGACTCTCTCCAGTAGATCCCTATCTTTCTTGAACTGGGGGGGCCCAGAACTGAACACAGTACTCCAGGTGTGGCCTCACTGGGGCAGAGTAGAGGGGGAGGATAACCTCCCTCGACCTGCTGGCCACACTCCTTTTAATGCACCCCAGGATACCATTGGCCTTCTTGGCCACAGGGGCACATTGCTGGCTCATGGTCAACTTGCTGTCCACCGGCACTCCCAGGTCCTTCTCAGGGGAGCTGCCTTCCAGCAGGTCAGCCCCCAACCTGTACTGGTGTATGGGGTTGTTCCTCCCCAGGTGCAGGACCCTACAGTTGCTTTTGTTGAATTTCATGAGATTCCTCTCGGCCCAGCTCTCCAGCCTGTCCAGGTCTCGCTGAATGGCAGCACAGCCTTCTGGTGTATCAGCCACTCCTCCCAGCTTGGTATCATCAGCGAACTTGCTGAGGGTACACTCTGTCCCTTCATCCAGGTCATTGATGAATATACTGAACAGGACTGGACCCAGCACAGACCCCTGGGGAACACCGCTAGTTACGGGCCTCCAACCAGACTCTGCCCCGTTGATCACGACCCTCTGAGCTCTGCCATTCAGCCAGTTCTCTATCCACCTCACTGTCCACTCATCTAACCCACACTTCCTAAGCTAACCTATGAGGATGTTATGGGAGACAGGGTCAAAAGCCTTGCTGAAGCTGAGGTAAACAACATCCACTGCTCTCCCTTCATCTACCCAGCCAGTCACACCATCATAGAAGGCTACTTGGTTGGTCAAGCATGATCTCCCCTTGGTGAATCCAGGTTGACTACTTCTGATAACCTTTTCCTCTACATGCCTGGAGATGACCTCCAGGATGAACTGTTCCATCACCTTTCCAGGGATGGAGGTGAGGCTGACTGGCCTATAGTTTCCCAGGTCCTCCTTCTTGCCCTTTTTGAAGACTGGAGTGACATCGGCTACCTTCCATTCCTCGGGCACCTCTCCTGTCCTCCATGACCTTTCCAAGATGATTGAGAGTGGCTTAGCAACAGCATCCACCGGTTCCCTCAGCACTTGTGGGTGCATCCCATCGGGGCCCATGGATTTGTGAGGATCCAGTTTGCCTAAATGATCTCTAACCCAATCCTCCTCAACTGAGGGGAAGCCTTCCTTTCTCCAGATTTTCTCTCTCACCTCTGGGGGCTGGAATGCCTGAGGGCCAGCCTTAGCAGTAAAGGCTGAAGCAAAGGCAGCATTCAGTACCTGGCCTTCTTTGCCTCCTGCAGAGAATCATGTTATAAACTTCAGTTCTCAGGCTCAGATTTCTCTTGAGATGAAAGCTGTATGTTAAACAGCCACCACGTCATATTATTCACTGTTCATTCAGAACATGGTAGTCAAAAGCACATAGACAACGCTATTTTACCATGAAGCCCACAAAGACTGTACATCCCCTCACGTAATTTTGCATTCTTATTTACAGCAGAGGCCTTTCAGATGGCAAGAAGTTTCTTCAGTCTGTATCTCGATGTTAGAGATTACTGCATTTTATGTAAGATGTCATGCTGCTTGTTTGCCCAAATGAGACTCTCGTTAGCACAATAGGTACACCTTCCCTCCTACTGCTGATGCTCGCCATGAGATAGCATTATGCTGTACAAATTACTGAAACTGCACTAAGCCAAGTTAGATGGTGGCTAAACTAAAGGCAATTCATCAAACACAAAATCTATTTAAAAGCATTACCACTGCAGATTAAGATTCCCTGCGATGAAGCTGTCACTAGCCTGAGTTCTAACTGCTGGAAAAGAAAGACAAAACACCTCCTCCTCTGCTTTTCTCACTGCACACCACTATGGTGCTGATGACAACTCTCCAGCTAACTTCATACAGTCTGCAAACACCAGGTCTTACCTTGCTTCTGTCTCTATTCAGGACAGTAACCATTTGCTTAATTCTGATGTGTTAAAGCAGAACTACCAACTCGCTTTTACAAAAAGCAACACACAAGTTAAAATTAAATTAGAAAGCAAGCACAAATTAAAACAGAACCAGGCTCTCACTTTTGAAGGCTGTTGAATTTTAATCTCCTGGGAGTCAGACGCAGAATCTGATTTGGTGCCTCCAGAATTTGGTTTCTCCTTTTTTCTCTTCTGCTTCTTTTTCTTCTTCTTTGCTCCCAGATCCCCTCCAGGACTTCTGTCAGAGATTCAGAGAATGTGCAATGAGAAAAATCAATACCACCAAGCTTAAAATTTAAAAAAAAAAAGTTAAATATGGAAAAAACAGCATTTTAATATGAAGACTCTAACAGCAGTTTGAATGTGAAGAAAAGGCAGGGGAAAGGAAGGAAGGAGGGAACTGAGAGCATTGACGAAAAATTTCCTCCCAGTGCTTTCTAATTTGTTTTACACTCAAGACTCCAGCACCAGCAGGCATTTTGACACACTAGTGTCAAATTGTGACACTATATAACAGCCAGTGCTCTTCTCCAGGCTATTACCCAGCACAAACATGAAACGACCAAATTTAACAGTATGGAGCAAGTCAGGAAAGTGCAGGAACTGAGGAAAGTAACCTCCTTGGAAATTCAGTAACAATTAGCGGCCCAATATTTTCTCCCCTGCATGCTCAGCCATCAGGCACATTTGAATTTGAGAAGAATCCAAACAAAAACATTCTGTTTGCAGGGAATTTTGTTTCTAACTTAAGTAGTGATGAAAGCCTTGCTGAAATCTTGGTAAGAAACAAAATCAAACTAACCAAACATTTGTGCTTTAAAACAATAAGTACAATGGGGTCAACTTTCATTAAAAAAAAAAAAAAAACAAAAAAAAACCCAAACCAAACAAACAAAGTACACACTGCACTTGCAGATTCTAACATATTTTGACTATTGATAATGTAACTCCTTTCTTCTTTAAGGAGATTTGAATCTGCCAAATAATAAAGATATAGAATCAAGATTAGATTAGAATTTGCCAAGTGTGGGAGATGTTGGCAACTCTTAGTTGGAAGGCAGATAAGGAGGCCATGAGTCAGTTAACACTGAATCCTCTTCAAGAGGTTAATCTCCCAGCAAAATCATACATACATAAGGGAGCTCAAGACAGATATTGGGGTCTGGGGGGACTTGGGTGTTTTTCACTGGGGAAAAAAAAAACAACCAAACCTCAGTGCAACAAACAACTGTTTATTTTAATTCTGGAGGGGAAAAAAAACCAGATATGATACCAGCAAACCAAAAGAAAGAGAACTCAGAAGAACATAACTAAAGTTATCAAGATCAACACGTTTGCAAGGGCCATGTTATTCACTGTAACATGCTCACTTCCAAGATTACGATGCCCAGTCTTAGCATCTCTACCTTGTCAGAGCTGAAGTCAGCAAGAGAACACCCAAATGCCCAAATGGGAGGCCAAAAGCCTGCAATTAATCAAACATGCAACTAAACAAGGACTCACTTTTGTGAGATAATTACTGTTCTGTACAACAGCTTGCAGTGAAAGATCAACCCTGAGAAGTCCTTAACATTCACAGTTGCACTGGGTTAAGTTATGCTCTCAGAAGGAGGGGAGAGTTATAAATGCAGCACTCTCTGGGATCGGACCAAGGAGTTACTCAACAGACAACAGCGTAGCAGACCAAACACTCACAAAGGAGGGAGAAGAGAATTTGTATTATTTACTAGAAGCCTGCACAAACCAAAGACGGAGTTGTATAAGTGAGGCAGGGAGAAAATTTTCTCTTGCAGAATGAAAATACTGCCTGACCACCTAGATGATTCTGTTAGCAATTCCTATACTCTCAGCTTAAAATAATCAAATTTAAATCTATTTGAAGGCCTGTATACCAAGCTGACATTTTGTACAGAATTTAAACATAGAACAGACCCAGAGGCCTGGCAAGAGGCTATAAATACAAGAGAGTAAACCACCAAACCTGTACAAGACCTAGGACTTCACCACCTCTGGCAAAACTGAGATAAAAATACTGGGGAAAGTGACTTCACCTTTGCTACGATTCATTTAATGAGATGCTCTTCTACTTTCTTGAACTCTCCACAGACTTCCGCTTTTTCCTCTAACGTCTCACATACAGCAAACAAATGATGCCACTGTGTCCTTCAGCTGACTCCCAAGGGCTTTTGTGTTGAACATAAGTCTACTAGGAGTTTCAGCAAACACGGTTCTTGAACAGACACCCTCAGCAGGCACCGAGCCCCGAGTTGCACCGGTGGGGCTCACTTGCCTTCCTGCCTTTCAGCAGGAGCTGGCCCCAATTACACCACAGGGGAATTCTGCTCACTGGGATTACCTGAGGGCCAATGTTTTATTTAGTGTGGCAAAATAATGAACGACTGTACTCAAAAAAAGTTTGGCAGCTATGGAGAAAAAGCAGCTTTGCCAAGCTTTACTAATGTTATCCCCAGTTAAACCGTACTTTTACCAGGATAATCTTAGTTTGTTCTTTGACCACCTCAAGGTCTTTTTCATACAGAAATGCATGTTTTTTAGCTGGGAAAGAGTGAAGATGGGACTAAATTGCTGTAAAATATGCATGGCATTTAAAACTTCTCTTTTTTTTTTTTTTAATCTTCCAAAATCCCAGTCCTCGGCTTATGACCTTCAGGTTTAGAGCTTTCACACTGCCTCTTGCAAAATAAATGCTGGTATCTTTGTCTGACAGGTTATCCAGGGACCATTCAGAGCAGTTATTTATGCACAGTCTCCTGCTTGGGTCAGTCTTTTTTTACTGTTACAGTCCACAGAATGTAAAAAGAGGATTTGAAGAGAGATCCACTCGTCCTTCAACTATTCAGGCACGCCTGCAACCCAGAGATTTGGCAGCAGGCAGCACGCAGAAAATTCTACTGAGTAAACAGGTTTGTCCAACACAAGTTACAACCAGAGATACCAAGCAAATCAGGGCAAAAGCAAAACCAAAATATCTCAGGATTTTTTGTCCTTTTCTTACTCTGCCTTGAAAAGAACCGAAAGGCTCTAAAACTGGGAATGAGAATGGGTGGGAAGAGAAGAACTTTGTTGCTCAACTTGTAGTAATTGCGCTGGACAGGAAAGAACAAAGGATATGCAAAGGTAACAAGATTAAAAGCAAAGACTCCTATTAAAAGCTTTTCTCTTAATTAAACATTCTTGTGTGCTGACTAAGATCTGAGTTCATAGAATCATAGAATGTCCTGAGTTGGAAGGGACCCACAAGGATCATCGAGTCCAACTCCTGTCCCTGCACAGGACAACCCCAAATTCACACCATGTGTCTGAGGGCGTTGTCCAAATGCTTCCTGAATATTGTCAGGCTTGGCACCATGACCACCTCCCTGGGGAGCCTGTTCCAGAGCTCCACCACCCTCTGGGTGAAGAACCTTCTCCTAATATCCAACCTAAACCTCCCCTGGCACAGCTTCCTGCCATTCCCTCGGGTCCTATCATTGGTCACCAGAGAGAAGAGATCAGCGCCTGCCCCTCCTCCCCGCCTTGTGAGGAAGCTGCAGACCGTGATGAGGTCTGCCTTCAGTCTCCTCTTCTCCAGGCTGAACAAACCAAGTGACTTAAGCTGCTCCTCATATGGCTTCCCCTCTAAACCCGTCACCAACTTCATGGCCCTCCTCTGGACACTCTCTAGTAGCTTTATACCCTTAATACACTGTGGTGCCCAAAACTGCACACAGCACTTGAGGTGAGGCTGCACCAGCACAGAGTAGAGCAGGACAACCACCTCCCTCAACCGGCTGCAATGCAGTGCTTGATGCACCCCAGGGCACGGGTGGCCCTCTTGGCTGCCAGGGCACACTGTTGGCTCATGTTCAACTTACTGTTGACCAGAACCCCCAGATCCCTCTCCATGGGGCTGCTCTCCAGCCTCTTGTTCCGCAGACTGTATGTATATCCAGGGTTGCCGTGCCCCAGGTGCAAAATCCAGCACTTGCCCTTGTCAAAACTCATACAGATGGTGATTGCCCAGCTCTCTAATTTGTCTAGATCTCTCTGCAGGGCCTCTCTGCCCTCGAGACTGTCAACAGCTCCTCCCAATTTTGTGTCATCAGCAAACTTAATTAGTATTCCTTCCAGTCCTGCATCCAAGTAATTTATGAAGACACTAAAGAGTACTGGCCCTAAGATGGATCCCTGTGTTACCCCGCTAGTGACTGGTCGCCAGCCCGGTGTAACCCCATTTACTATAACCCTTTGAGCCTGACCCATCAGCCAATTGCTCACCCATTGCGCCGTGTGCTCGACATTTTGTCCAGGAGGATACTAGGAGAGACAGTATGGAAAGCTTTACTGAAATCCAAAAAGATTACATCAACTGGCTTCCCTTGGCCAGCTAGGTGGGTAACCTTGTCATAGAAGGAAATTAAATTTGTTAAGCAGGACTTTCCCCTTGTGAACCCGTGCTGGCTGGGACCAATGACTGCATTGTCTTTCAGGTGTTTTTCAATAACTCCCAGAATAATCTTCTCCATAATTTTGCCCAGGGCTCTGGGGATCCCAGAGTCCACCATCAGTGTCAAAGACTGAGGCAAAGAAAACATTAAACACCTCTGCCTTATCTATGTCCCTGTTTGTAAGGCGACCATGCTCATCAAGCAATGGGCCAATGTTATTTCTGGCTTGCCTTTTGCCATTAACATATTTTAAAAAGCCCTTTTTATTGCCCCTCACAGTACTGGCCAGCTTCAACTGCAACTGAACTTTGGCCACATGAATCTCCTCCCTACAGTGGCGAACAGCATCCCTATAGCCCTCCCATGTCACCTGACCTTGCTTCCACTGGCCATATACTGTATTTTTTCCCCTTATTTCTAGAAAAAGATCCCTGCTCAGCCAGCCAGCCTTCTGCCTCATCAGCTTGGCTTCCTACATTTTGGAATTGCCTGCTCCTGTGCTCTTAGGAGGTGGTACTTAAAAACTGACCAGCACTGATGGACCTCAGCACCTTCGGAAGCTTTTCCCCAGGGGACCTTACTAAGTAGTTCCCTGAGCAACCTGATGTCTGCTCTCCTCATATCCAGAGTTGAGGTCTTGCTGGCAGTTTTCCTCCTGTTACCATAGATTTTAAACTTGACTGCTTCATGGTTGCTGTGGCCAAGGCAGCCACCAATCGCCACTTCACCCACAAGACCCTGTTAATAAGCAACAAATCGAGGAAGGTGCCTTTCCTGGCCAGCTCCCTTAGTACCTGTACCAAGAAGTTATCGTCCAAATGGTTTAGGAATCTTCTGGACCTGTTTGTACCAGCTGTGTGGTATTCCCAGTTGACATCTGGCAAGATGAAGTCCCCCAAAAGGACAAGGGCAGATGACTTCGAGGCATCCCTTAGTTCCTTAAATAACTCATCAGCGTCATCATCCTGGCTGGATGGCCTCCCATGACAATATCCACTTTATTTGTCTGTCCCTTAATCCTTACCAGAGGGTCTCAACTGTGCCATCACCAACTGCAAGCTCCATGCATTCCAGCTCCTCCACTACATGCAGTGCCACCCCCCCGCCTTGCCTGCCCTGCCTATCCCTCCTGAAAAGCCTGTACCTCACCCTCAGAAGTTTAGGGGGGGAGGGGAGAGTTTCCCACCTCTGTGAAAGCTGACCTTTAAACGTGAAATCTCTCTTCCTGAACTACCCTGCTACCGTTGAAGTGACACAACTCGGTGCAGGTCCCACACGGGAAGCAGGAAAAGGATATGCAACTCAGGTTGATGCTGCATCTAGCTGTCAGGTCAGGAAACGTAACATTTTCATGCATCGGATCAACACATCTGCCTCAGTCCAGCCCACCACATAGACCACAGCTGGTTATGCTAAGAAAAATATTCAACATTAGACTTGGGGAAGATTTTGACTGTATCAGTCTAGTAGAGACATGCTTATACCAGGAACACTTCACTGACAGGAAGGCGAGCCTACACACTGAGGCTGAGGGGTACCTAAGCACAGACATGGTCTAAGGTATTTTTAACTGCATCCACAATGACTGTTTTGTCAGTCTGATGAATAAGAAAGTGAGGCCAGCACAAAAGTGACGTGCAAATCAAAATTCAGCTAAGGCAAAAGAAGAGTCAAAAGACCTCGTTCTGCCCCAAAAAGACTTAAGCTTGCCACAGAAACAGGCTGTGGATATGACTCTGAGACAGTCACTTAGGCCCGCAGTTTTATGATTTTGTCTGCAAGTTACAAATGCAAGCCCATGATCCCACCCACATACCTTTCCACTTATGTACACACATCTGGTGTTTTGCATAAATGTGAAAAAAAGACTTTTGCTTCTCCCTGCATGTGTTGACTTTTTTTAACTGAAAAATGGGGATACTTACTGCATTTGGGGAGGAGCATGGCAAAGGCAGAGAAACTTACTTTGTGGAGCTCTGAGCAAAACCATGAAAAGCTGAGATGGAAGAATCAGGAGGAGCGTGACAGTTACCCTACTCAGGTGGTCAAACTGTTTTGGCTCTCTTGGTTTCGATTTGAGATTATCTTTCCCACTGAATATTCATCAGTGTTATTTTAATTGCCTTTTCGGACACTAAATTCTGCTTTAGCAGAAACAGCTTTTTGTAATATCAACATCTGTTTTAAGTTACATGGAGTGGTAATTTTAAGTTAGCAATTTCTCAAATTTAAAAACCAAACGTGTACTTCAGATGTTTATTTTTAAGCTGCAAAGGCCTAGGCCCGTGTGGGGGTTTTGCCTTCACAGTACTTGTTCTCTCTCTGTGAGTAAGTGAGGTTGCAAAACCACATTTCTGAAGATGTTATATAGATTTTTTTGATCACGATAATCAGATTTCATGTAGATGGGCAGGACTCCAAAAAATTTCAAAGTAGTATTAGTTATACTAGGGCTGTCCTTGGTTCATAAAGAAAACAGAGGCTTAGATGCAAAGGGCTTTCCCACTGCTGTATTAGACTACGACCACTTCAAAAGAATAAGAAGGTCCTGACCAGAAGGGCTTATGTCCTTCAAATTCCACTTGCTAACAAACTACCATTCCTAACAACCTCTCTGGATGAAGATTTCATTTGCATACATTTCAGTACTTGGAAACGCATGTTTTTTGAGCATGAAAACCTAGTAGCAAGGCCTTAAAGCCTAACCCAACAGATATTCCTCAAAGCTGTGTATGTTTCCTCTGCCTCCCCCTTCAAGTCTGTAAGGCTGTACTCCAAGCGGTAAAACCGCTAAAACCGAGCACTGCCTCCAGTACCTTAAAAAAATATATATTTTTTATAAATCTAAAAGTAGTGCTGGTTATAACGTTGCCATTTAACAATAATCAAAGGGTATACTACTAAAACATTCAAAGTAAATCATTTGTGAGGGTTGGGGGGAGTTGTTTAAAGGTCAGACTTTTTCCTCATGTGTTTACTAAATGTTCTGTGCCCAAAGCCTTTCGGCCATTGAGCATAAGGAGCTATTTAGAAGGAACACAGAGACCTTACGAAGCTAGGCTCAAGCAGGGTGGATTCAGGTGCAATAAATACATTTTTTTCTACATACACACAGACAAAGCTATTTTGTAAACAACACTTTATTATGAAACAGCACAAGTACAGCATAATGCATCTAGCAGGGGCAAGCTGCAGACACAGAATAGGAGAACAGCAATGAGTCACACAACATACATAATCCTGCATCTAAAAAAACAGGAGCAGAAACAGAGGACAAAGACATTTGCACAGTTAGGAAGTAGAAAATGGTATTTTCTGTGCTCAAGCACATAAAAAAAATAGCAAACAAAAAAAATTCAAAGTCATACAAAATACATACAAACCATGTTTTTTTGTGGTCAGTATTATAAGACCCTATTTCCAAATGTCAAGAAACAGCTTGAAAGTAACTTCATTTACAAAGCAATCCTACTAGAGACTGACATGCAACACATACTCTACCTCCTTCTAAAAAAGGGAGGGTTAAAATAGCATGAGATTAAATACTGATCGGCAGCAATGGAGACCATCCAGAATTTAGCAAGTCAGTTGACACAGTCATAGTCTCAAGTAGTAAGACTGCTCGTAAATTGCTTAGGTATAAACAACCTATTCTAAAAGCTCAAAGCAAATTTTAAAGCTACCTCAAAAATTAGTATACTATGATATGGAGAAAACAGGGAATAATTAGGCTCCTATTATCATAGGTTAATCTCCCAGATCAAGAGTAGATCTTTGTGTTCAGTGTAATGTAAGATTTTTCTTTTCATTTGATGGAATTTGTTTGAATACCTCAGCCTGCAGACAAACAGTAGCAAACAAGATTCTCAAAGATTACAGGAAAATAAAGTAATTCAAAAGTCAGTATTAAACTTCATGCATCAGAAACGTGACAGAAAACTGATATTAATACCTAGAGGCTTTTTCTACTGGAATGATCTACCACTAATTTAACTACACTTCGTATTACTTGGAAGCATTCACCTTCTTACTCAAAGATGACTAAAGCAGCTTCTTTGAAATACTCATTAAAATACATTTTTTGGGGAGAACAGCGTTCAGCCCACAGCCATTGTCCCTCAGAGCTCAGTGAGACCCACGTTGGAGTAGAGCAATAACCTGCAATTCAGAGCACACCAAAGTGCAATTCTTTGTTCCCCGGCTGCTTCTTACACATTGCTTCTGCACTCGCTGTCACAGCAGCCCGAGCATGTAGCTGCAAGCCTTGCTACACTGCGGAGGGCAGCTACAGCTCGGTCATGCACACGAACCGAAGAGGAAACTGGAGTAGAGATAAGGTACAAATGAATTCTAGACAGGCATCACCCAGCTATCAAACAGTCTTGCCTGGCACGCCAGATTGGCTCCTACGAAGAGCAGTAAATAATTATTCTCTGCTCTTAGTGGTGTTACTTTTATATATTTGGGAATCAACTGTGGCATATATATGCAAACAAATGTAACAAAAGCCCTGAGATAATTAAACACTATTTTGTCCCTTTTCAATATCCCAGGCTTATATCACTGTAATTATTTTTGACACAACTATTTGAGCGTGTGTGCCATGAATTCACTGACGGAGCAGCAAGCATCCAAGTCTTCCCCTTTCCTGACTTTCAGACAAGTCAGTCCTCCAAAGTCTCTTAGATTTCTCTTGCCACATTTAAGATGCAGAGCTGCTTGTTGCCAAGCAAATCCTAGGCCCAGGAGATGACAAAAAACCATACATCCTCAAACATCAGTCACCTACAGAAATGCTCTCAACCAGATGAATCAGAAATTCACGAGGAAGATGTTTCTGTAGCGGTGTATAGATTAACTATTTCTATTTTAGGTTACTCCAGCCACTCATAGTTGCAACAACAAAGTATTTTCTCTGCAATCACTTTTTCTAACCCCTCAAAAAAGCGAAAAAAGTAAATTCAAATTAAGACGATTTTTAAAACACCTTCCTCCCACTTTCCTGCCCCAGAAGATCCCAACTGCAGAGCAAGCCAGACCCGTGGCACCTTGTGCCCGGACAGAGCCACGCTGCACGCAGCAGAACACCGGTGGGGTGCGAGAGGCCGCATTTATGCCGGCTGCCTCTCCTGTCAGCTCCCCAAGCAACTGGAGACGGCGCCTGATCCGCGGCGTGGGAAAATTTAAGACACAAGATTAGCGCAGGAGGAACTACGAGAACAACAGCGTTTGCTCCCGCCAATGCCTGGGTAAAACACGCGCTCTACGCTCCGCAGCGTGGGGATTTAGAGGTAATATTTCCTTTCGGACAATAGGTGACGTTGAGGAGGAGCGTCTGCAGGACAGACTGACACAGACGGTGCCTGGACAGGTCGCCAGGCCAGGGAGGGGAGGGGAGCGTGTGAGGGGGTGTGGGGGTGCGTGCGGGTGTGATGATGGGGTGCGTGCGGGTGTGATGATGGGGTGCGTGGCGGTGCCCACCGCGAGGGCCGACCCCAGGGAGCCGCTCAGCTGGGGCCAACCGACCCAAGGGAGCAGGGGGGCATTTCCCCAGAGCGCCGTGACCCGCTACCGGGGTCTTCCTAACGGCCGGAAAACCCGGGAAAAGCCCCCAAACCCTGAAAAGCACGGACAACAAAACGGCAGCGACCCTCCCTTTTCAGGCCCGCTTTGAAGGCCGGCGTCCGGCGGGGAAGCGCCAGCGCCGCCGCCCCCTCACCGCAGGCCGGGGGCCCGGCCCCCCGCCCCCCGCCTCCCGCCTCCGCGGAGGCCGCCCCGGAGGAGCACGGGCAGCCGAGCCGAGCCGAGCCGAGCGGGGCGGCGGGGTCCTCCCACGCCCGCACGCCGCCAGCTGCGGCGGGAGGCGGCCCGGGAGTGGGGGGGGGGCGCCGAGAGCCGCCGGCGGGTCCCCCTCGGCCGCGGGCGGCACAGGCGCAGGCGCCGCGGCGGAGCGCCGGGCCGGGCCGGGGCGGGCCGCGCCGTGCAGGCCGCCCGCCGGCTGACAGGGGTGCGCCCCGCACGCCCCCCGCACGCCCCGCCGCGGCGCCGGCTCCGGGCGGCGCGGCGGGCCCGGCCCGCACAGGGAGCCCGGCCCGGCCCGCACCGAGGCCGCGGCGGCACCTCCAGCCCTACCCGCTGCCGCGGCGGCAGACGCGGGGGCCGCCCCGCCGGGCTGTGCGTGCCCGCCCGCCCGGCCCGCGGCGCGCCCCTACCCCTTGGCGTGCTCGGCCTCCTCCTCATTGTCGCCGTCTATGCCGCAGGTGTCCTGGTCATCCAGCTCCAGGCTCTGCTGGCTGGCCGCAGACTCGCTGTCCTCCGCCATCACGGGGGAAGGAGGGAGGGGAGGGGGCGGGGGAGCCTATGAAAGGAACGGGGGCGCACGGGCAGATGCGGTCCGGAGGAGCTCCCTCTAGCTGCTGTCCTCCCCCGTGCTGCCGGAGGAGGCGGGGGCCGCCGGGGCTGCCCGGCCGCTCCCCGCCGGGCACCGGACCGAGACGGGACCGCGCCGCGCCGCCGGGGGCCGGGGGCCCGGCGCCCTGCCCTGCCCTGCCCCGCCCCGCCCTCCCCTCACACCCGGGCGGCGCCGCCCCCGCGCCCGCCCGCCGCCTGACCCCCTCGTAGCCGACATCTGACCCGCTGCCCTGCCTTTCCCGGGCCTCGGCTCCCGCACCGGGCCGCCGCCGGCGGCGGGGGGAGGCCCGAGGCGGCCGTCCCCGCGCCGGGGTCGGGGCTTGCCGGCAGGCGGGGGCCGGCTCGGCGGGGCGGCAGCTGCCGGGCCTCGGGAGCACCGGAGCGCGCTTTGCCGCCTCCCTGCGCTGCCTTCTCGCACCATAAATACCGGGGCGCCAAAGCCGCCGCTGGCAGACGCTGCCGTGGCCGTCCCCCCGCGCGGCCGCGGCCGTGGCCGCCGGTGCTGGCAGCGCTTGCTGTTTTCCCGAAGCCTGTTGTATTTCTGCAAGCCCCATGCTAGAAAAACTGGAGCCGAACGGTAATGATTTGAAGCCAGGAAAACAAATAAAGAGAAACTTGTTGTAATTATTTGGACTCTCGTGATTTCCAGGGTCATATCAAGGCTTCTGGATGGAGATTCAGAATTTGTGAGTGCTTGGTTTGGCAGTGCTGCCGAACATCACGTTAAAATGTAAGAATAGTATGCATCAGTTTTAATTTCTCCTTATCCCTACTGCCCTCTTGAAAGTCATTTAATGTGAGGAAGACACTGCTTCCTCCTGTGCCGACTTAAGGTGATTTGGATTACTTTTTCCTATTTTTGGTTTAAGGTAGCATAACATTTTGCTCTATCAGGTATTGCAGGTGACATGTCAAGTAAAAGAACTCACTGCCCAAGCCATGTGTCCCTCGCAGCCAAACTCTGAACCTATGTGTATCGAGCACCAGCCCTGGGCCACCCTGTGTCCTGCTGCACTTGGTCCTTTACATGTCAGTTGCCACTGGAGCTTGTAATTCAAATGCATAAGATTCTTGAAGAGTCAAAGGCAGACAACGGAATGATAAAAAATCCAAGGCACAGGTCACCCTGTCAGCTGTACTTTGTCTGTAACAATTCTCCTAAACTACCTCCCAACTCCTCTTGGTCTGACCGAGTAGTCGGTTGTATCATACAGAAAGTGCTGCCCTCGTGCTATCAAATCATTACAGAATATTTATTTCCTGCTGCAGGTGGACTTGTGGAAGCCCTTCCTGCTTTGTGAAAGGACAGAGGGAAAGACAATTCTGAATGGGTAATGGAGTATGGGTTTATCAGCTGTACGATCTATCATGGTACACTGTGAGTGATGTCTCATGACTACGTTCAAACCTTCAGTGACTGCAATCTATGCTGGACTTCTATCATCTGACAGGTATTTTCTGTCTTGAGAGTTTTGAAATACTAGCTTCGGTGACTGGAAAATTCAAGGGTACTAAATCAATAAGGCTAGAAAATATTCAACCAGCACATTCCAAATAAAATAAACACACATAGCACATGTATCTTTAAAATCAGCAGTTGTTCCTGAATATGGCTGAATTGTTAAGGTGGTGTTGAGCTTCCCCAAACGAGTAAAGGGAGAGAGAAAAAAATTCTAGACAGGTGGCCTACCATCAACTATTGCAAAACTGATGGAGTCTGTAATTAACACTTGCCCAAATATTACCTCCCAATGTCAAGCCATTGTGTAGTTCAGAGGGGAAATGTGCCTACCACATTACCACAGTTTGAAATGACCTTTAGTAGTAAACCTTCAGTCAGTTGTAATGTATAAGAGAGAAAGGAAATCTCAAAACAAAGGCACAATACCCAAGAGTTTTCAGTAACAAAAAACAATTGTGAACAGCTGCTCCATAGCCTGGAGAGAAGTTAATCCAGTGATTGCTAATGATTTTTTTCCCCTCATAGTAATGTGTAGGAGAAAGTGAAGAAGAGTATGTCAATGACTAAACAGCTATATTGAATCACTGTGTGGAAAAAACTATGGGTTTAACCATCTTTTGTCCTTCACCACAATTTTCCTCACTTCATTGGGACAAATGAAGTATAGGAAGCCTGGATCCTGACTCTTTGTGCAGTTCACGTGACCATAAAAGAGGCAATATGAATCTCGCCCAGCAAGCTACCAATTGCTGTCCCCTGCTAGAAGGTGTCCCTGGAAAGGGATCAGAAGTATAGCAGCAGAATGGCTGCTGTTCTAGACTTCCATAGCATGCGTGGATGGATATTATGGTTTATCTCCTGAGAGGCACAACTGAGTTTATACTCCAGATTCGACTGTTACAAGACCAAATGACAACACTGAATTGTGCTTTGCATTTCATGAATATGCGACTTTTGCTTATACCACAAATAGAGAAGTTGACCAGAAGCGAGAGGTATGCATCTGTCCTGCACTGAGGACTTCTGATGTAGCTTCGCATTTCTGAAGTTACCAGACGGATTCCCAGAGTGTTTAAATTCACTCTACAGACACTGATCAGCAGTTGCACTACTTGATAGATGTTGGCTATCACGTGTATAGGTGTCTTCCTAAAATAGAGCAGCAAGGTGAAAAAAGGTACCCCTGAATTTCAGGACCCCACATGCTCAACTACAGTGAGTTAATGGAGTATGTACCATTAGGACAGTAAGCAGCAGGGATGGTACCTGACGTGCCCAAACAGGCTGTCTGCTGGCATCTGTACTTCCAAGATCTCTGTTTTTGCAGGTGGGTATGTCCGGGAACTCCCCAGACTGCTGCATACGAGTGATGCAGATACAACCCACGCACTCGCGTCAGCCTAAGCAGACCCATCAAAAGCTACCAGAATTGTTTCATTTTAAACTTACCAGGTAAAAAGCCTGTGTTTGTGAAGGTGTGAATTTATTGGTTTTAATTGATTAAAAAGACCTCTTCCTAGATGTACCACGAAGATAAAAGCCTTTTATTTTAGGTAGATTAAAAAGAAGAAAGCACAGTCATTTTACACAACAGCTAAAAAATTAATAATAAAGGAAAATAGACTTCCTAATCAGGAGATACACTTAACTTAATACTAAACAGCATATCGTGAAATCAATTAAAATAATTCCAGCATTTGATGAATTACTCATTGGTTGGTTATTTTCCTAGGTCTCCTTAGAGCTTTAGTAGTGAGTCTAGGTTTGCTGCTAGATGTAGCCGAAATATCCAGTTGCTTATGGCAACAAATTGGAAGAAAGGAAGAGAGAAAAGTCAGTAAAACACTACAGATGTAGCTCTGCCTAGCTGCTCCTACCACTCTCAGCCACCGAGGAACAGACCAGTGTATAGGGGACCCTCTACACCACCACAAATCCCAGCTCTCTGGATCTTTCCCCATCCTACTTCTTTTTCCAGGTTCTGTCTCTCTGCTTTCCATAACACATTTGGTCACGGGCCTGTCGTGGCTACACAAAATTAACCTGTGCCTACAATTCTGAGAGGCTTTGAGCCAGCTTGAATGTAAGCCTATGAGTATAGGCCCAGATCCACAAATGGACTTTGGTGTTGCCACATTTAGCTTTTTCCTAGTTGGTTCCCACAGCAAAATCCGGGACTCAAAACGAAGCCCTACAAACGCTTAAATACTGTGGGCATTTCAGTGGCTGACACGAGTTCCAAAGAACCCTAGGCTACCGAGGGAGGAGCCATCTAAGCTTGGCGGTAAGAAGTACTGAGGTTTGGGAAGCCTTCACACCCACGTCTGGGGGTTTGTCAGACCTCGCCTGTTGGATTAACCATCAAGTGAGACTGCCTAGTATGTGGTCAGGGTTGTACCCTTCTCTTTGCTCTTCCGCGACTGAATAAAGGCAGCCAGTCACAGATACAATTTCCCTCAAGCAGCCAGACATAATTCAGACTTGTTTACCTGACTGGTAATACGTATTAATGACATCCCAGTGAGCTAATGATATATAATACGGCATTCAGACTATTTGGCATCACCTGATTAGTCTATGTGTTCTGAGTATTAAGACTGCAGAAGAAAAGTGCCCGAAATATTAGTGCAGTTGTAGGGCTGCTCCTACCTTTACACATGACATTGAAACATTCATGGCATGAATGGATTTTTATTTAAAATGGATTTGAATAATAATAAACAACTTGCTGTGAGCTTTTTGTAGTCTTGTAAATTGGAAGCAAAACTGATCTAATTTGAAAATTAGCTAATAGTTTAGTGTTTTCTCTATTTTCCTAAAAAATATTTAAAAACCCCCAAAGTTATGGAGCAAACAAATACGTTTAGACTGCTTTGTACAAGTGCCTACTAGTACTACCTCACAACAAATTTTTTTTATTGGTTGCTCCTTATGCTGAGAACTTGAATACTGCCTTCTTCAATCCTGAATGAGGTGCAAGGGGAAGAGAATACAGATTCAAAATACACTGAACAAATGCGCCAAAATGCATCTATATAGTTGTCACAGCTAACATCAGAATAGGTAGAAATGGTTAGGGAATGAAATGAGCTTGTGTTCCCATACGTTGCACATTTGTATCTGTGTGACATCACGTCTCTGATCTTTATGGTTTGTCTCATCCACTTTTAGCCTCCCGCTGCCTACCACACTTGGTGAGCTGCAGCCTCGCCTGTCTCCCGCAGCCCACTTGCTGCTGGCCTGCGTTGGCTGCAGCATTCAAACTGAGGAGCACTCAAATCAGTCAACTCTTTCTGCTGCACTCTGACATTCAACTTTTTTTGTTGAATTCTGTTTTAAAATGCAGCTCATACCATACCTCTTCTGTTTTAAGTCTTACCTTTTGCACTGAAGCATCTACTTCTCCATGCTGGTGCCTGCACCAGCAAGGGCCGTGGGCTATACAGCATTAAAAAAGGGTTAGATGTTTACATGCATAGCAAACACATATCGTAGCATAAAAGATATGTATGATAAATACAAACCCTCATGCTTAAGGGTATAAGTGACAAGGATAGGAAGACTTTTACCCTGTGGGGTTATTATTACTAGTAGACATTTCTTCCCCAGTTTTCTAAAGCATCTGTTTTTGATGATTGTTAGAAGCAGGATAGAAGACTTAGATCAAACACAGGTTCAAACTGGTTCCAGCACTGCAATTCCTCTGCTCTTGGGGTCTCTAGCCCCAAAAGATAAAAAGTAAATAAATCATGTTTTACATTAAAAGATAGTTAATAATCAGAACTGACTCTTAAATAATGATTACTACAAATACATACATATTTTGCATTTCCATGTCTATTTTTTTTCTCTTTCAGAACCTTCTCAAACTTTATATGTGAATGAGAATTAGTGGTGACAGATTTCTTGACAAAGATGGTGTTGACACTGGTGCTGCAGGAGCTCTGACCAATACTCGGCAATTACTTTTGCACATCCAATCCCCAAATCAATCCAATTTACTCCTGTCCGCTCCTAATTCAGTTCTCCCATCAGCCTTTTACAGTTTCCCTGTATCAATGTGCCTGCCGTTTCCTCCTCTTTGCAGCCAAGATGCTTTTTTTCGCTGATTTTGGAGGGAGCAATAGATAAATGAATTATTCTTCATCTCTTCACCATTTTTTTTCCAAAATGAAAGTTTTCAGAGTTTTCTTTTCGTCTGTTTCCGACAGTTCTTTACCCCCAAACAAAAAGGAACTCTCTCCTGTGATAGACGTACATCTTTTCCTGCTAGAGTGAAGAGGCTGCAGCCTGACTATGGCTCTCAGAGTGTTTGTAACAGAAACTATTAGGGTGCTCCTACATGTCCTGTTTGCCCTAGGGTATTTAACACTGTTAGACACCCTGAAACAGAGACTAGAGTCTGGAAACCTCGAGAATATTGAGTAGGATAGTTCTCAAAGTTCAGGTCCAGAGAAGGAAACCTGTAAGTCTTGCTATCCCCAAACAAATGGTATGTCTATCAAATACTTTAGTATTCACTACCTATTTCCATTAGCATAAACCACTTTTCTTGGAAAGGTGCTCTTCCGGTCTTGGGAGATTGCAGTCTAAAGACAAGCAGATGAGAATAGTGTTTTACCATGAACAGAATGCTCCTGGTGGTGACAACCTGCTCAGGGACAGTGTGTTGTTACTTCGGGGTAGATGCTGTATTTCCCACATTTCCATGATAGCCAACAGAAAATAATTTCCAATGTTCTGTAGGTTGCTCTAACTACAAGTATCCCATTAACTTACCAATCAGATAAATGGATAATGCCAATAAAGGTTCTGCATACCTTCTGGGTGGCTAGAAGCAAATTAACAGCATTGTTCAGGATGCATACCTACTGCATAGAGAATTACATTGAATTAAGAAGTGTCTCGTGGACACAATGTCTGCCCTATGAAAAAAAATGGGAAATCAGACTATTATAACTCTTCCATTTCTATGCAAAATTTTTGGAGATTTTACAGTAAGATTCTACCCTTCAGAATTTTACAACTTTCTGCAAAAGAAAAGCCTCTGTCAAATGTTCCAACAATTGCCGATTAAATTACTTAAAAATGTAGACAATAGACAAGCTTTAATCACAAAGTTTAGACATCGGGTCTACGCTAGTAGGCAAGTATAAATAAATCTCGTGGAAGACAGGGGCATAGGCACAGCAGAAAGTCAGCATCAAGCATGGCTTTGACCCTGCAATGTCAGACCACAAGGACAATTAAGTTAATTAATACAAGCCTTTATGAGCTCTTGTGCCGGTTCTTCCAGTCAGCCTAGGTGAGAGACCTTTAGCATTGCTTGATGTCGAAATGCTGAAACCAGCATTTAAGCCAGATTTTACGTTAAATTTACATACCTTCATGTGCATGTGCGTGCACGTGCACACACACATATGCATACATTTATGTAGGTATACTTTGCTGATTTCAAGGAATGAAAGACCAATCCAACTCTCAAAAGAAAAACATACCTCATATGGGGGAACTTGGTTGTTGCGTTCTGCTTCCCTCATTGTTATTGTGTTGTTTGATATAGGATTACAAGGTGTTAAATTCAAGGTAGAACTAATGGCATAGACACAAGGAGGCAGATAGCTTGAGGAAGCTCACCCTCACCAACACCTAAAAATAGCTTAGCTGAAATGTCACTGGAGTGTCACATTTTATGTCCCATCAATGTTGGCCTCACAGCATGGCACAAAACTGAAGGTGGAATCAGGGGGGTGGGTTTATAGAAGGGGCATTCCGTGAAGACAGGGGAGAGGCAAGCCAAGACCCATAGCCTCTCTCATCTCCAGAGGCAGGGGACACTGGGAGAAAGGTCCTGCCCTAAGCCGGTAGGTAAGGGTAGTATGCGAGCAAATCTCCTGCTGTGTTACTTTCATGCAGAGTCCCTACAACCATGAAATCACCAAAACCCTTAAGATTAATGCTTATAACAGGAGTCCTTTGAACTAATTTCTTCCAGCTTTAATGCCCAACATCTTTTGCAGCAGGACCAGCCATTCCTTTGAAAGTGGGATTCCTCATCCCACAGCGGTATTTCAAGCACTATTTCCTACCTTTATAATACAAAACTGGCAGGACCGTGCCACATTTTGCAAGCTAATAATCTGTGGATACCAGAGGACTGCTGCTAAAAAGAACTAGATACTCCTTCTGTTACTACTGTCAAACAGAAGACAGAACCTGGTGTCAGTTTATCAGTCGGAATTACATGAGTAACAAAAAAATGTTCCTCTACACTGAAAATGGCACTTGGCTGCTGCCTACTCATCTACCTGAAGCTCCAATTCCAAATGATTTGCAGCCTGAAAATGAAAATACCAGAAATAGATCATGAAAATATCATGATGATATGAAAATATCGTGTGTGTGTGTGTACGTGTATATATCTCGTTATAGGATATATCATCATATTGTATATTATATATATCATATATATATGAGTAAGGTTAGCACTGAACCTGCCAGCTTACATTTGTCTGTAAGCAGAGGAACAGGAAAAGAATAATAACTGAGCTGCTCTTATTTTTCTCAACTTTTGAAACAATTATTAGTTAAAATTGTTTTAATCTAAAAACAAGGTACTATTCACGAGGTGAGAGAAAACAGGCACATTTACACTTGAACATACTACACTGCCATCAGTGATGATACATTTTGATTTGAATGGAGATAAGCTGAATACTGCCCCAGCTACGATGCTGGGCAAGGTCTCTCAAGCTGACAGGGATTGCTGCACTTGGACTGACAGCAGGCCCATGAAACAACTGATGATCCTGTGCCAATTGCCCGCTGGTGTTACTGAGGTTATAAACTCCGCTTATATTGAAATTATAAACTGTGTGTTATAGAGAGTATATATGGAGAAACAGTTCACCACCAGGTGGCAGATTTTCCAACTTTAAGAGTTTCAAATGCTAGAGAGACCCAAACGGCAGCACTGATTAACCTGTCACCCACACTTTCAGAAAAGCAAACTGGAAATTCTTGTTCTCTCGTTTGACCAAGTCCAAGGATGTACTGGATGGATGCTACCATGCCCCATGCCCCAGGTTACAGCCTACTGATAGTTTAAGAGGTACTGTGTTAAAACAAGCTTTAACCCTCAGATGAATACTCCTTGGTTAAGAAAAAAATGACACCTTTTTTGGTTCACTAGGGACCTCCATAGAGAAAGAGTAAATATCTAATCCAACACTTGCTCATTTACACCTGTGCTATTCTATAGGCTAAACCCTACATGAGAAATATAATCTCTTACCAATTTCAACCATGTTGGCTTAGGATATTGACATAAAATTGGTGCTCCAGAGCATTCACAGATAGGATGAAGGACAGAACATGAAAATACTGCCAAGGTATTTCAAGAGTGCCTAATTCACTCTGCTGAAGCTACTCAATCCTTCCTGTAAAAGAGAAAAGCATCACGAGCAATTTCTAAATGGTGGGGTTTCTTTGTAAGCGTTGTAAATGCTCTGAGGCAGGAACCATTTTTTTTTTCCTCTATCTGTAGAGGTTTTAGCATGCTGGTACCCTGATGAAACACTTAATCAAATAATAAAAGGTCATTATCACAATAAGTCAAGGTACTTTACAGAGAGTTTAATAAGCTTTGAGAAGCAAGTATTTCAGCAGGAACAAAGTGGGAGCTGGGGGAAAACCATGAAGTGAATGGACTCTTAATGAGTGTATTAACTCCCAACAGGCCCTATACGATATAAATGGACTTTGGATAATATAACCTAAGATTTAAAAATTATCTTTAATCTTTCACTCATTATCCATTTGAAAATCCTGATTGCTGATAGATTAATTGAAGACCCATTACTACTATTTTTTAAGTCCAATATATTTTCATTACTTTTGTAAGCTTTGTTATTACAATCTTTTGCATTTTTTCCCTGTTAATACTTGCCATCAAAAAAATAAGAGAACAACTGCTTTTCTAGGCTATCTTGTACATGGACTAAGATCACTTGGAGCTGCTGATGCCAAGACCTATTCAAGTTATATTTTCTTCTCTATGTTTTATAACCTTTATTGGTACCTGCTTCACTGTGCAACTGTAAAATACAAGCAACAAAATTTCTTCATATTTTACCGAAGTATCTTCCTCAGTATGTTTCTGAAAATTAAAACATAGAATTTATCACCGGACTGTAAGATTAGACACAGTGTGTATGATGGATACACTCTAATCTCAACCCATAATCTGATCTGTGTTACTCTGTTCCAACTTCATTTAACACGTGGCTCAGATGTGTTGGATATACTGAGAATTACATTTAATAAACTATATGTTCTGCAAAATCAAACTACTCCATGGCTGGTGATATCACAGCAATTTAAAAAAATGCCATTTTAAAGAAGATTTGCAAAATATCCACATTGTGTTTGTTCAAATATATTTGCTGTATTAGGACCACAAATCATCAAACCATCAAACTATGTGTTTTGAACATAAAACCAACACAATTAAAGAAACAAACCACTGCAATTTAATAGCAACAATCTCACTTTACAAGATAATGATGGAAACTTTGCAAAGGAATCTGAAAAATAATGTAATTAAAAATGACAGATTTAAGACAACAGAAAGTTGAAAATTAAATAGCATAATAATTCTAGTATGCAGAAATTTTAACCAGAATGTTTACTTGATGCAGCATTCTGATTAATAAGTGACACTGTATTACCAGCACTTACTGACATTTGATAAATACTATTCTTTTAAAGTAGTATTGTTCTGTTCAGCAACCTTGCACAGACCAACAAAAGTAACCCAGACCCCAGAGCCAGTTCACACGTGGCCAGTAGCAAAATTCCTAAACAGGACAGGAAAGGACCTGGAACGCATGTGATGACTAAAACATAACTTACTGCTAATACGGTGATTTCAATATTCAATGCACTCCACAAATATTATTTTAGATTTCTTTTACGACATATACCACTTCCAGACTGAATTAAAGCAAAAGAGAGGCAATGTGGCTTTGTGGATGGAAAGGAGCACTGAACTGGGAACTAGGGCATTGGGATTCAGTTCCTGGCTCAAGCCCAGACTCCCAGGTAAGACATTCAGTAAGATGGAAATTACAAAACTGGCCTCCTAAGAAAACCTTGAAATCTACTGAAAAAAAGTGCAATGAATCCGAGTCAGGGCTTATTATTAAAAATTAAATAGGAACTATATAACACTTTCTCTAATCGCTTTAGAGGTTACATAATAATTAACTTTATTAAGCATGGCTGCTGCTAATGATGCATAAAATTAATTGAATGAAACATGATAAACTGAATGTGTATGAATGATTCCACAAGAGTGGAAGTCACATACTTTTCTCTTCTTTGAACCCAATTCTTGAAGAAGTCAGAAGTGTGCAATAAGTGTAAGTACCCGCAGAAATCTCAGAAAGAAAACTGGTCCCACAGGAAGCATGACTCCATAGAGAATTTTGGTGATATGAGGATTTCATTTCCAAAGTCTTCAGTGATACTAAGGAAATAGTTACGTATTTATCAAGATAGGGTGGATGCTTTTCTGAAAAGGGGCATAATTTCAGTATTGACTGAAGTTCATGAGAACTGCATAAGAAAGCATGTTAGGAAGTCACACAAGTATAAATATGCACAGCAAAAAATGAAACCAAAGTATTTTCCTTATTAAATAATATAAAATAATGTGATGACCACCAACAGAGGAAAAAATCCACAAAGATATTTTTTGCAGTTTATTTTCAATTATAATTTTTGGATAACCAAGCAGCTCTGTATGGAGAAAGCACAGAAGAGTCATTCTGGCACTTTTGGATAGTACATTTCCCCCCTCCCCCCGAAATTTTCCTAGACACATTCAGTCCACTTGCTCGGTCTATAGTCCATTTTATATGAGCATGATTAGCTCATATGATTTCAGAGGAAACTAACAATATATACAGTCAATGAAACTATCTTCTTGGCTACTCTGGGCCCTTTAAAATGTCTTCTAAGTCTATCCTGGCTAAACAGAATCCACAATATACATGATAGCTACAGAATACACTGTAATGAAATGAGAAATGCTCAGCACAAAATGGGGCTCTTGGCATGCAGCTTAAAATAAAAGGTAGAAGTTTAGAAGTTTATAAAATCCCAAATGGGGTCAATTAAAAGGACTTAGCAAAAGAAGGGACTGTTCATTGTTACTGTAAAAAAGGCACTTTGAGTAAATGGGACCAGAATTGGAGGAATCTTAGTCGACACAAAGTTCAGTTTGGTTTCATAAAAAGGCTTCAATGCTAAGGGATGCTACTCAAGTTTCCTGCAGTTTTACATTAAAATAAATTGCTGAGTAGTTTATAATAAAGGACATAAAATGTTTACAACCAACTTGTAAAATTAAGAAAAGTTGAGTATAAGCAACATATTACTAAAAGCAGCAATGCATAGCCTTTCATTGAGATAATGCACAATTTTGGACACCACGTGTCAAACTCTTGTTTTTAAGATACTTTCAGTAGCATTATCAACATAAAATTGGCCTACAAAACAAAAGCTTTACCAGCTCCCATTCATAAGGAGATTGAGGTCATAAACCAACCAAAACAATTTGTTAGTATTTTCAACATCCTGGATGACCAATATCAAGTATATGGAATAACAATCACACTCTTTGTTCAGCTATCTCACTGGAGGCAGCCGTTAAATCAGAGGAATGATTTTAATTCTTTTCTAACATTTACACAGTAATGCATTTAAGTTCTTTCAAATGTTGCTCACCACAGTTTGTTTTTCTCTTTTCTCTCCACAACAAAAAAAAAGAAAAAAAACCAATCAAGCACTTCCACAGAAAGAATATTTGGCAATTTTATATTCCACTGAGTGGTGGATTTTCACAATAGCTCACTTTAGATTGAAAGTCATTAGTGGTCTTTCCTCTCGTTTCTGCCAAGGACTCTTCTTATCTTCACCTTGGTCATCCTCCTCATCCTCCTCATCCTCCTCATCATCTTGAACTGATGTTCCATGTTCAGGACTAGTTAATGGCTCTGGTTTGGTATCCACAGTTCTTGTTTCCTCCTGCAGGCTGGGCAGCTGCACACCACTTCTCTTACTAGTGCCTTCTAGTAGGCATCGTAGAGCATTGTCCTCAGGGCTACAAACTGCTGTTCCACACTCGCTGCCACTTTGGTCCATATCATCCAAGTACACAAGTTGTGTGTAAGCTGTGCTATCTGAAACCTTCCGCTCTCTCTGCTGGTGCTCTTGCACTGGTGGGTGACTCTGTGGCGCAGACAGATGATCTCCTCTTCCCTTTCGGGCAGATTTTGGTTCATTCATGTCAACACCAGAGTCCAAACTGGCATCGTTACTCCCATTCCTACCAGCTCTTTGGAGATCAATGTATGAATGTCTAACGTGAGCATTTGAACGTCCATCAAGAGAAACAAACCATGCTCGAGGATGAGGCAACGGCTTTCCACCTCCTAATTCCATCAAAGCCTTTTCTGTAAGAAGCTGCACTTCGCTATTCATTTGAGCCAGAGATGCGTCATTAAGCGAGGCAGGAATGGAAATAGATTCAGACATGGAAGCATTTTGTTGACTCCACTCAGCTGCACCTGCATCTTGCAAATGTTGCTGAGATATTGCTTGGGATGCTAACTGTTGGGGTTGCAGCTGTTGGGGGGTGTGTGGAAAAAGCCGTGCATGAGGGTTAGGAAGCTCAGCCTGAAGTCTTTCTATATCAATCTGCTGGTCAGCTGGGACAACCAGTGGCTGGCTAACAAAGGGGTGTTCTCCTGGCAATTTCATGTAATGACCTGGGATGACCAATGCAGGCAAAACTTTTCTGTAAACACTGTCATTGACTTGGTCAACAGAATTGCAGCAGATTAACTGACCTGGTCGAGGGAAAGAAGTAGGTCTTTCAAGGTGATCAACTGAACGAGACATCATACAATCAGTAGGTCTGCAGTCCAGCAGCTCTTTTTCAGGGGCTGAAGGTGTGGGGTATACTTGTTCCTGAATATTGTATTTACTTCCAGTAGCAATATGGTTCATAGATACTTGAATTTCTCTCTCTTGCTTTTCAAATAAAGGCTGAGAGAGCATAGCATTGTAACTTCTCCTATACTCATCTTTGACAGGGGACTCATAGCCTTCAGCTGTTTCTGTAGATTTTCTTGGCTTTAAAGGAAAACTATCTGCTGATTTGTGATAGTCTTTTCTTAGAGACCCGCTGGGAGTCAGGTCATCCAAGGAAATTCTGCTCTTGTCTTTCTCCTTGTCAGAGAGCAGTTCCTCTCGGGAGCTAAACTCCTGGGAAGTACTGAATGAGTGTTTGAGCATAGGTGTGTGCATATCTGCTTCCCCACTAGGTGATACCATCTCCATGTGGACAGCACTGATTAATTCCTTTGCACCTGAGTTTTCAGTGTGTCCATTGCTAGCAACAGACAGCCCACCAGGAAATTCTGACTCGCGACGTGAAAATATTAAATTTATATGGGACATAGAGGTCGCTTGATCCTTCTTAGAAGTGTCCAGTGCTGTGGAAAGTTGCAGTTTCTTATGATGCTGACGTGGTCTTAAACATTTTCTTCTATAAAAGGCGGTAACAAAAGAAGTTACACATTTATGACTCTTGTACACAGAAACAAGAATAGCAAGTGTGGCTTAATGGGAGATTTTTAAGCAGTGATTAATATTAGGGGAATTGAGCTTTTATTACATGACCTAACAATTAAAAGCTTGTCCCAGCAGCAAAGATAAAATTAAAGAATAACTAATGTCAACTGGGAAATATCTCCAGCACCAATTACAAACGGCAGCAAATGTCTGGAGGAGGCAAATACAAAATCACTCATTAATATACACTTGCTGATAGAGGTTTAACATCAATTTTAATATAAGACTAATAAAAGAATCACTTGCAAATGCACTGTTACGGTGCAATGACAAAGATCTTGGACCTATGCCTATGTTCAACAGGAGGTTTTAGAACATCTTACAAGGAAAACACAGGTACAAGTGTGTGCAATTAATTCAACTACCGTCTTACCAGAAACAACAACTGTATATGCTGCATGTAACCAGGAACATATGAAATTTGATCTGTTTCGTTCTTCTTCAAGTGCTTGCTTGCTTATTTTCCCCCCAAGTAAAAATGTTTCAATACAAAATCTTTTAATTTCACGAGCACAAAAAAAGCTTACATTTCCAACATGAACTAAGTAACCAGGATGGTGAATCTTACCTGCAATAATACAAAAGCAGACACAGCAAGACTAGAAGTATGAGAGCCATCCCTCCTAAAATTGCCAAAAGAAACATTGTGTGATAGCTGGTAATGTCGTGTGTTACAACGGGACCTGGAAGGCCAGAAAAGAGAATTTAGACCTGTAACAACCTGCAAACAGGAAGAGCAACAACACTTTAAACAAAGAGAGGGACATCTTCCCCTGTTATTAGGGTGCTAAGCGAGCAACACTACTGCTCATAGCCCTGGTGTTTATTGAGCAGACCACCTCTGGCGAAGGGAGCAAGTTGTGGAGAAAGCATGTGCTGGTTTTCATGGCTACAACTCCAAATAGATCATTCTGTGGAAAAGCAGTTAGTTTCAAATGGGGCATGCATCAGTGAATGCTGCCTTCCAGGTCCTGATGCCGACACAGTGTGCCAAAGCTCTCATCACTGGAGAAAAAGCCATCACAGCATCTTCCAGCACTGTGATGCATGTAGCAGCACAGTGGCCAACTTCTCTTTAACATCATTTGTGGTGTTTTGCACTAAACAGTAAGTACAGTGCAATACAGCATTCATTGGAAGATGTGTTGGTGCTCTGAAGTCTAGATCAAGCCAAGCCAAGCACATCTTCAGTAGCTTTAAGAAACAGGCCACTAGTGAAACAGTGTTGTAACTCCAGGTTTCAGTAATGCTTAGTAAATGTTCTAAAGGAATGCATACATGTGGAGAGCATCTGTTCACAATTATGCATGTGTAATCCTGTTGGTTTGTAAAATCCTTATCATGATTTTGAAATACAGGCCCAAATTTTCATCTGCAGGCAAGGAGGTACAGCACCAGCTGACAGAGTAACATGCATGTACTGTGAAGGGCAGCAAACTTGGCCAACATTAAGGTTCTAGATCATGAGGTTTGTAAAACCTCATCTGTGCATCTTGAGTGGTCTGTAGAGCCACTGCTAGGAATACAAAGCTCATTTTTGTCCTTTTTTTGAGATAAGAAATCAAATAGATTCAATGAGGAGATAAAATAAGCAAAAAAGACTTTAACCTGGTTAAAGATAACATCAAGTATATCGCATTTGGGAAATCTAAATATTTATACATTTATACATTCTTTACATAATTGATTGATACTGTTGCTTCAGGACATTAAGCAAAAAGAAGAAGAGATAAATCACTTGAATTTTTCATGAAAATGTTGTTCCCATTGCAACAAAGTTTTAGGAGCCCAGATCTAGCCCTCAGAAAGAAGGAAAAATAAAATACAATAGAAATTCTGCCATGCAAGATAAACTGCAAGGACAAATAAGCCTTCTCCTGTTAGAGTTACAGGCCTTCTAACCTTAGAGTTACAGGCACAATTTTATGACTAGTGTAACTTCCTTGTGGTCTGCGATGGAGCTGTACTGGGAAATATTTGGCTCAGAGCAGCTGCTTTTTCTTAAAATACAATTATTTTGTAAGATTCCATTAAATTCAATATGATAGTTTATTCAGATCTGCACCTGCCTCTAAACTCTGTTCAGCCATGAATCAGCTGAATACTCCAGCAGCTTCACTTAACATAACCTCAAGTAAAAAGCTTGCATAACATGTAACACAGCAAAAACCTCCAAATGCTCTGCATATCAAGAAACAACTTCATGGCATATACAAGCAGACCTTAAAAACAGTCCTCGTGTTAGAGTTTGTTTTGTTGGTTAGATGTAGTTTATTTAGCTTGCACAGCCAAGGCAAGAATGTTTTCATTCCTACTGTATTTGATTTTCATCCAGAAAGCCTAATAAAGAAAATCTGTAAGAGGAGGAGGAGTTTGTTTGATTGATTGGCTCTTTTATACACAGAGGTATCTCTGATTATTGGTGGCTGAAGAACTAATAATAAGAAATCTGAGGCAGCCACAGACAGAAAAAAGGAAGAGCAAGCTGCAACATCAATAATCTCCACAAGCACACAAGTACACATAATGCCTTGTTCAAAGTGTTTTTCTACAGTTATGCCAAGAGGCTTGCGGATGGCAACCGTTCGGCTCATCTACTAATGTCACTCTGCTAACACACTTCCTAGAGCTTCTGTGCTAAGTTATTCGCAGTGTAACTTAATCAGTCACCAAGATGATGCAAAGCATAAGTCAGGGCAAAATGGGCATCTTCAACATAAAAGAAAAAAAAAAAGTTACAATCAATCAATCTATTAATAAACATCTAACCCAGGATGATGTTGGTCTTAGGTGAATCCTTTTCTTTGGGAGTTTCTGTACAGAAACTTCACAGCACGTATTTTTCTACCTGCTGGACCACCAATACATTGATGTTGTAACTCCCCTAATTTTCTAGCAATGGCTCTACCAGGCAGTGGTGACATAAGTGAATTAAAGCAGTAACACTTTAAAAAGTTTCCCCTTGAAATGACTCAGAGATTTTGAGCACAAGGGTCGCCCCCCACAATCCCCAAAAGATCTTAGCCCTTTACTTTCAGATTTCTGTTTTCTAATAATCCATTATTGATCAAGCTGTGGCATCTCAGATGAGGTCATTCTGAAAAATATAAACATTATGTATGAATAAATAATTACTCAATGCTGCAAATATCAATAAAATTCAATCCCATCTTACCTGGGATAGTAGGTGACATAGCTGCAACCCAGTAGCCCAGCTGAGGTGCAATATAAGTCCAAGTCAACTGATTTCCTTCTTGTTGTACAAGGCCCAAACTACTCTTCAGCCATGTCCCTGTAAATGGAAAGGTTGTAGGAAGGTGTTACAGATATACTCACACCTTCCTCTGCAAACAAGTGGAAAAGCAAGCAGTAACAAAACCTATCAATGTGCTATAGGCTTTGTGTGCATTGCTGTGAAGTGGGAAATTGTGCCTTTTTGTCACTGGCTGCGAGAGCTTCCGCAAGCAGTCATCCCTGTGGCATTCTCCAAAGCTTTGTACACAAAAAAGATTTAAGATTAAGTAAAACTAAAAAATCTTCAAAAAGCATTAAAAGAAAATAATTATTGTCACATTAGATTACCCTTTTTTGAAGAAGGATATTCCTGAAGCTGATTATATGTAGATAGCCCACTTAAAAACTGTATTTCAAGAGACATCACATCTCCCAGACCACACATGAGTTCTGCACACCACCCTTCTACCAGCTCTGGCTGTCAACTTGCAGAAGACTGAAGAAAATGCTTCGTCAAAATGCTGGTTTTCCTATAGTGAAAACAAGCTTATGAACATTACTGCCAAGAATTAAGTTGCACCGCCACTTTGATTCAGCAACGTTAGTCATTCAAAGTGTGTATACATCCAGGAATATTGTTTGGTAATGGATGATGAATTTTTTAAAACATGTTTCTCAAAGGAAATGTAATAGATTTTTTAGAATTATCAAATGATTATTTCAAAACAAGTAAGACTGACAATTTTAAAGCAATGTGTTTAAGTACGCATAACCCTTAAGTAGTCCAGACTGGCAATCTGCACTAGTTGAGAGCTGTTCTACTTTCAGAAGATAAATTTTGTTGCAATAATTGGGCTATGAAAAACCCTTACAACTGAATCAGCTGTATGCCTTTTCGTAATTCAATAAGACCACTGATTCTGGGGCTGTAGGAGAAAAAATTCACTCTAGTTTCTGATATATTAAATGTCCAGTAGGGCCTGTAGACTGCTTCCATATTTATTCTCTTTGAAAGAAACACAGAATTGCTGGCCTGGACACAGAGCAGTCGCTGGAAAGCCAGCCCTGGTGCCAAGCAGGGCATTTTCTGAAGCTGCAGTACTGGCCTGGCATCTCCAGTGGGTGCCGTAACAGAGGGTGTTAACTCACTAAGGAGGTTCCTCACACACTTTGGTGGCCACTACCAGTATAGTTGATCTGTGTACAGAGGAGGGATGAACCCCTCTGCACTTCTGTACTTCTGTGCAAAGGGGGGACAGAATGCTCCATTTACCTTACTCAGCTTCAAATGCTCACTTTAAAGGTAAGCTGCATCTTGTACTTGTGATTCCCTTTCCTTTAAATAGTCTCCTGCATGTAATTCCCGAAATGGTGCTTTTCATCAGACGTCACTCAGGACTAAGCACTAGTATTTGTGGGTGACAGTTGTCTGAACGCTTAGCAGTGAGTGCAGAACACACAGAAGAGATGCTGTTGTTGTTTTGGTTTTTTAATACCACTGAGATCCTGATGATTTCCTCTGTGTTCCTTAGATTATCCATCTGTGCATACCCTGTATATATGAGAACAGCTTTTCTGAGTATTTATTTTCTCTCTACTACTGATTTTTCCTGTGTAAGTGCACCCATAAAGTCCACCGTCTTTGGCTAAAAATAAACCCATCTGAATATAGTAAAAGGTTTAGAAAAATACACATTTGAGAGGATTTCTAAATCTAGGTAACTATTATTTCCAGATAGTGACTCTGTATTTGCAACCAAACTGAATTTGTGGGCAACAGGGAAAGGAATTACTGACGCAATTTTCAGTCCCCCAAGTATCATTTCCAGTCTGTACAGGGTAGCAATAATATGTTATTTCATAAAGTCACACAAGACAAGTCATTTTGATTCACAGTACCAAAAGGACCAAAATCTGTGTACACAGATTGGCATCCATAACTGTCATATCAGAACACCCTGACGTAGCCATTAGTTTACCTCTTTTAGGGAAACATTATCAGGACAAATAGAATAGAAATGCCCAGTTATGTGCGAAAGTTCTGGAAAAACTAGGAAAAGTAGATTCATTTTCTCCACTAAGATGGCCACTACCCCATCAGATTTTCTACCCATGCACTTTTGGGGAAGATGTCATACTAATAGTCCTAAACCACAAGGTGAAAAATAGCCCATAGGGTCAAAAACTCCTTCTATCTTGTGCCTAAAATGCCATTTGGTAAGAAAACTCCTGTAAGCTTAAACTGCCATTTTTTTTCTGCAAGGTTTGGACAAGGAGAATATGCACCAACTATTCAAATATGCAACTATGTGAAACAAAACTTTAAGTCTAAAAGGGATATAAAAGTGCTGATTAAAAAAAAAGAATGGAAGGACCTGGGTGATGAATTCATCATGCTTCCCATACTTCTCTTATTGTCTCTACGCCCTTTAAATTCATGCACGAACACATACATATTTAATTCAGCAAAGTTCATTATCTTTGTAGTCTATTTTTATAGTTACCTCCTTGAGCAGAAGCAATTATTGATTCCCTCACTAGGGGGAACTTGCGTCCGGCTTGCCTTAGTCACATTGCACTGCATTCTAATGAACACAGTCCTCCTAATGCCTCTTTAAAAGCCTTTTGCTCAGTAATACGCTGCTTGCATAACGCAGCGATCAAGGAGCTAACAGAGGCTGCAGTCTTATCGCTGCGAGCAGAGCTCAGCTGCTATCCTGCCAAACAAGCAGCAGCTCAGATTGCTCATATTTTAGCACAAGGTCAGCCAGGTTTCATGGTTGTGTTGTGCTCATTTAGGCCACCCGTTTTTGCTAACCACTGGATATACTCGAAGAATGTATTGGTCTGTATAACACTAGTGAAAAATGTAATTCCCTCTCTCTGTTACAGACAGTTAAGAAGTTCAAAAGTGTAACAGATATATCCGATATTGGTCATCTTTAAACAAGAGCGATGAAGCTTTTGTTGTCCATGTTGACATATTAGTATGTGATGACAGCCAGAAAAGAATTACTTTTTAAATGGTGCTGCCCAAAGTTCTTTCATCAGGACAACACCGAGTGCAGGTTCTTGGGAACCACGGGTACACAATCTCATCAGCTGCCTTTTTTAATACTTTCCTGGTCCAACACTTTGGTCATAAACTCACCTCTTATACTTCCACCATCTCTTAGCCATAAAACAGAGCATCCTCCCGCATGGTGGGACAAAGAGAAGAACAAACTCCATCCTTCACAACAGCAGCAGCAAAACAGGTTTGAGTGGAAACAGTTGAAACACAAAGTTCTGTATTGTTTCATGTGTAATCAAATAGCTGAAAGCCAACATAGTATTACTGGAGGGAACTGATGTGCCTTCAGTATTTTGCAAATCCACCGGGGCGTTTCCAGGTCTGTCTCATATTTCATCCTTTCTAGGTTCTAATATCCTGGTCACTTTTCAACTATCATAAAACACCGAGCAGTGTTCTTGTAGCTCCCTACAGGCAATGCCTTGCTGTAATGACTGATGTTGGTCCTTCTACTGAGCAAAACCCAATCGCATTGTACTTACTGGCTATGCTCCTAGTGTTTCAATCTGCCTTGAATAAGTGGAGTTCATTGCTGTGCAGCCTCGAGAATGAATTCCCCATCCCATCCCAGATTCTTCCTTGCAGCGGGAAACAAGATGTTTTCCTGTTCTAAAAATGCAGCTAATTACACTCTTCTGCATCCTCTCGTACTTGCTCTTGTAAGCAAGGGAGGAGACTGAGGGGCAGTGAGTAAAGAACTTCTTCCATTTTTCTGTCCTTTCCTATCCACTAGCCTGCAAATGGAGTAAGGGCAAGCAGCATTCATTTTTTTCTCTGCAGGCAGGATTACAACTGCTGGAGAAGCATGCAGAAGGATTTAGGAGGGAAGAGAGGTCTTACTCTTATTAATTAATTTAATTTAATTTGTTATTCTCCAAATACCCTATAACATCTACTTCTTGCCCCTGCCCAATCAGCACAATCAACTAGTTTCACTGCTTATTAAGTTTTATACGTGATGTGCAATAATTGTTAAGTAACAAGCAATACAGGATTATAAATAAAAAGCACTACAAATAACTGGATGTAATGAACTGATCATTTTTGTTCAAGCCTGATTGTGTAGTTCCAAAGAAAACATGTCAATGCATCTTTGGAGCAGAAACAGCAAGTTCAGTATAGTTTGTAAGCACTGCATGATTTGGGCCAATTTGCCATTAATTCTTATAGAGTGTCTGGTGCTTCACAGAAAACTTCTATATATAGAGACATTCTTGCTTATAGATCATTTTTACATTTCTCTTCCTCTTTTTCCTCTATTACTGCTCAGTGGAGCCAACATGCTGATCCAGGATTCAAGTCAGGGGAGCTGTCTCCTGGCTCAAACTAATGGCAGGGGGAGAACCAAGAAGTTTCTTAACTCCTTCCTCACCACAATTATATTTAGTGTTACTGACTTTTTTGAATAAACCGTGTCATTTAACAAATTTCTTCTTATCAAGCTTATAAAAAAGCTACCCAGCACTCCTTCATATATGTAATTTAAAAGCAAGGTAAGAGAACTACCATCATTAACGCTATAAAGAATATAAAAATGAGAGCACTTTAAAAGAAATACAAATCAAAAAACAATCAGATAAAGAAAGCTGAGCTCCATCTGGCTGCAAAAATACCCAAATATCACAGACAAGTTGAAGATTTCAGCAGAGCAGGAGAAATATTCTGCTAGAGGAAAGCATCTTTGCAATAACTTTGATTCTAATGAACACGCTTATTTATCTCAGGCAGCTTTTAGGACTTGCCAATGGGGGCAAGCGGGGGTTATCGCAAGTAAATTTAACAGCAAAAGGTTTGCACATTAAATCTCCGTTTCAACACACATTCTGCACTAAAAATGCCTTTTTGTAACTTTAGTTTACTTCTAAATCAGACTGAAAAACGGCGCTTTCAGCAAGGAGTGTCCAGATGGGCAGCTATTGCAGAAAAACCATTACAGAACAGCTATTCTAGACTATTTCCCTGCACAATCAGGTCACTGCACGTACGGCCAGTCTGCCTAGAAAAGAGCCATCCTATTGTCTTCAAAGACAGCAACTATTCAGTGTGACAGCTTGCTAGATCCAGGCAGCATGAATGGATCCGCTTTTGTAGTCTAGATGCACAATGCCTCTGAATAAGACATTACTTCCATATTTTAAAGCTAGACCTTATTATTTTAAATTAATCTGTAGTAAAATCCAGGGAATCGTACGCCTCTGGCTTCCATGTGTGTGACCGTGCACGCTCCAGCTCAAGCAAATGGCAAACTTCCTACTGGCCTACGTGAGGCAGGACGGCGCTTCATTCAGGCAGGACTGCCACACCAGGCCATCTGCTCTAGAGAGATCCATGTGACTCCTATTAAAGTCAAGAAGAAAGGAGACAAATTCCCCTCTTAACCGTGTGTGCTGGCTGCAAGGGGAGTTTACATGCTGGCACCCCAGCACAGAACTCAGCTCTCTGGGAGGATGTCTAATACCACTTGCTTCAGGTTTAACTTTCCAAGCTGACCATTTCAGAGCCTCCCAGATCATTACTGCTGCAGTGACTTCTGCCGACTTTGATTGTGTATTCTTCCTATCACTGATCAAAACAGTTCTGGTAAATGACTGTCAGAGGAGTGTGCTGTAGCCAGCAGCTTCCCCTAAGGACAGTCATGAAGTCTAAATATTGCTTGTGTTTAAACATATGGTAGCTATGGTGGGTTTTTTCCATATATTACTTTTACATGTGAGCTTTTGGTAGGAAACTCTTCCATTGATCAAATACTGTTTGCTTTTTATTTTGTTTCTTTTAACTGGCGATAGGATCATCCAGTCCCACTCAAGCAGGGAACCAAAATTGTGCTATTTACAGCATGAATTATTTCCATCCAATAGGTTTGACAAATTAGAGGATTTAATTAGCCAGAGAGCAAATTAAGCGTAATCCCATTATATGAATTTATTTTTATTCACAAGATTATCTTCCCTGGACAAAAGAGTTCCGGAAAGAAAAGAAAAATACTTTTAACCATGCTACTTAATAGCATAGATGTTTTAAATAACCATTCCTTAATGAGAAGTGCTTTTCTTTCAGCACAGATCTCTTCTGTGATGTCTACAATGTCTTGTAAGATTGCCCTGCTTAGGCAGAGATTCACAGTTAAATGGAGATATAGGTGTCAAAAGGAATGAGGCAGGTTGTTATCAGACAGAGTGTGGGACAGCAAAGGATAGTCAAAACATAGTAACAGTGTTTTTAGAAGTAATTGATTTAGACACTTCAAATGGCAATGTTATTATGGGGAGTTAATCAAAGGGCAAGCTTGTGAAAATGACTTCCTAAAGCATGTTCTGACACACATAAATTATAGCTTCTTTCTACCAGCTGAAAGCTGCTTATCAGATTTCTTCTTCCAGCCAAAAATCACCTCTAATCTGCATCAGCATAGGAAGTTTTACTACAGAAGGATGGATTTTTTTGGTTCTACTTTTGTTCATTTTCTGAAAAGCTAAAAGTGACTGAAATTGGAAGTTGAAAAATTCCACCTTGAATATTGGTAGAGATTACTCTCCTCCTCCCATCCCCCCAGTACACACAAGTTTAAAAATTCATAGCATTTAAGTTAATATTACAATTTTGTTTTTGGAGTTGCTAGGCAACATCAAAAAATAAACGTCCCTGCTCTGAGCTCATACCTTCATTATTCTTCCACTCTTACAGAATTTGTTACACAAGCCTCCCAGGTCTAAATCGTGCTACTGTTTTAGCAGCACCACCATTATCTGGTGCAATGTAAGGGAAACACTTCTAACATCATACCTTGAAGATTTTTGCAAGGAAGTCTACCGGTTCAATTTATTACTAGTGTTGGAGAAGCGTCGTGGTTTTTGCCATCTCTAGTCGTTTTTCCCCTTAAATTGCCTGTCAAGTGTTTAACAAAAGAACATGCCAGTTGTCGTTATTTAATAATTTTAATTACATCTGGGCAAAAGACAGGGCACATTGTACAGAGAACTGCTTGCATTGCTTTGGTCCCCTCAGCATTTCCTTCCAGAATGCCAGAACAGAAGAGACTTATTAAAGAAAATTACTTCCATATGTAATTACTGGTTAATAATTATATTTCAAAAGGAAAGCTTAGTTATGCTTGCTGGACCACCAGCCCTAGTTACCGGTGTATGTGAAAGATACTGCCTTTTAATATTCGCTCTATCACATTATTAACCACATTCAGTCAGTTATTGACAAAATTATTAGAACAAGTAATAAATAAAAGCACAAGGCAATTCAAAACACTGCAGGCCTTCTCCTTCATTCAGCCTCCCATCACGCTCACGTTCAGTTTCTATTTTTCAAGCTGGAAGTGGAAGCAGACACACACTGGGATTTGATCTGCCATCCCAAGGCCGCGAAGGAAGGCTGTCCCAGTCCTCCTCAGCTTCTTCCAGCCCCACTCAGACACTTCACGCTCCCGGCTCTATGCATTCCTGCCTATACTTCCACCAGTCTCCAAGCCCTCTCCAACTCAAGCAGCTGCACAAGCACAACAGTCTTTTCTCCACTTCCTGAATTTTGATGTCCACTTCTTTCCACCTTCTACTGCATGGCTTCTGTAGGTGGAGCTACAGGGCCATCTACAGGATACAAGGTACAGTCTTTTATTAAAACCTGTTCCCAGAAGCCATACTATTTGTTTCCAGTTTTATTTCCTTGACTCTGTAATAGTAGATTATCTGCATATATCACTACACTTTGGCACTAACCTGATTCCCTCAACATCCTCTTAAGCTCCACCATCATGCCGTACCATGTCTGCTTTGCCACAAATGCAACTCAGATGGGATATGAGGTGGGGAGAGGATCAAACAATCCATTCCCATCACTTTCACCCGTGTAAGCCAGAACATCCATTTTAAAAACAACATACATATTGATAAACAAGCACAACTGCTTCCTGTGACCCACTACTCCTCTCCAGAGCAATCATGACAGTGAGAACATACCTCAGTGAGCTACACTGTGAAGCATCGGAGGAAGAGCTTCTTTTGCTTTCAACGCTGAGGTCTGTCTACTACTCTGCAATTATATCTGCACCTATTATGTAAGCATCGTACATGGAAAAAACTTGGTTTTGGTAGCTGCCATTTCTATGGCAACACACAAAATATGAAATTCTTTGAGAGCAGTTAGTTAAAAAATCTCTATTCCTCAGTGTATTTAGTCTTTAAGAATAATTTAACCTTCACAGCTGAGATAAAAAAGGAAGTCAAAATCAAATTGTCAAGGAACTTGTAAACTACAGAAATAGTGTAACTGAACTTTGTGGAGGCTTGGTTTTCTCCTTGCAATTTGCAAATAAATCTCCATGTAACCAGTGAATCTGATCTAGAACCAAATGTTCTGGATCTGATTATATTAAATTCAAACTTTCAGGGGCTAGGAATGTGTTTAACTGAATATTTCCATTTCTCATACGTAGAAAACCCAGCAAAACCCATGGAGAAGTGCATGAATTCCCAGGCCATGTGTGCAGCTGCATGCAGTCCAAATGCAGGCCAGCTATCCAAGTTCAGAGGCATGTACTCATACTGAGTGTCAGATTAAGCAACAGACTGCAAAAGTTTTTGTCAAATGATAATTTTCTGTCTGTCATGGCAATCAGAAGTTAACCGAATTCACAACAAAAAGGAATAAATTTTATTTTTAAACTATGAAAATATAAGTCAATTTTTTCTTTAGGTGGATAATCGTTGCTACCACATGGGAAGCTTAAATCAGAGACTTTTACAAACCATCTTATTTACAAATAACGTGCAGTGAGCTACACAGGTAGATGTACAGTAACCCGCTTACATTTTCTGTCTGACAGTAGCTGTTGCTCTCTCCCTATGAACACTATGAACAGAAACCAAGCATCAATTCACCTCCATGAAATACAGCAAAACCATACTGCAGTCAAGTTTAAGTAGGCACCGATATTGTTTATACATAAGCATATCCTCACAACTTCTTTTGAGCACAGAAAACATAATTTTGCTGAGGATGGAACATTAGGAAATTCTGGCTCTACAAAAATCAATAAAAATTTTACCACTGAAGGCAGGACGCCACCCAGAAAAAGTAAGTACCAGACTTTCAGATATATTTAGAAATCTATTACGGCATTAAATGCAGTCAGAAAGCACTGACGAAGCACAGCAGAGTACATAAAGTATTGTGCTTTATAAAGCTATAAAAAGAGTTCCCCAAGATACTCTTCTCCGTATTTTGCCATCACTTTACATTAATACATGGTTGAGATTTCAGGCACTGGGTAAACAGCCTCCTCTGCGAAGAAGCTAGTAATTTAAAGACAACAAGGTCATGTCAAAGATGTAAACCAAGTGTTCGAGGAGGAGGAAGAACAGAGAAACAGTACTCTGAACTTCATTTAGACATAGTGCACAAGAAATAACACATTTTCAGGAAGAGGAGCAAAAGGGTGGAGATTTAACCCCTTCACTCCAGAGTCCTTTGCCACAAAAGGTTGCAAACAGTGTTGAAAATATTTTCCTGTTATTTGGTGGGATTAATAAACTAGCAGATGCATTGATATTGTCACTGAAGAATAAATCACATTTCCATATTATGCACTCTGGAATACTTGGTAATATTTTGAAGTCCTTCGTACAGCTCTAGATGTGGATCTAGAGGTCTAGGTGCAACAAAATGCCTCCATACCACATGGGATGAAACTGAGGACTTGAAACTGAGAGGAATGCTGGTCTCACAGTTTTGCTCACGGAATCCAATGAAAAACAGACACCTTGACATAAAGCATAAACCATTTACATGGGGGCTGAGGAGAATACAGCCGAGCAAGTGCTGTGTTACTCAGTCCAGCTGGCAGGAGCTGGAAATGATACAGGAGGTACAAAGTTTCATTTCTACTGGGATATGTAGTATTCATTTCTGACTGAAGAGGACAAGGCTAGAAAGAAGTCCTGGACAGAAATTTGGTGTCCAAGAATAGAGAGATTAATTATATTGCTGTAAATCCTACTGACATCAAGGCAAGTATACAGGGAGGAAGTCATGATCCTAACCATCTGTTTACAGACAAAGAAAAAAAAAGTTTTTCAGCCCCTTCAGATTTAGAGAAAAACAAGACAGTGCTTGGGAAAAAAAAAAAAGCCAACAACCCAGAAAATCCCACTGAGCCATTCGGATTATAAAAATGAGAGTCCATATCTCTTATGTTTAAACCTTTAAGTGTGTACTATGAAATAAAACCACTCTCCCACAGTTGTGTGAAACACAAGAGACATGGGTATGTCAACAGCATGGAATGATTAAGTTGTGTTGTAGTATATACGTCTCCATAACATCAATGCATCTGTGCTTATTATTACCAACACTAAGAAATGCTGCAGAGAAAGGTGGTGGAATGCACCTCCAACACAAGAACAAGGTTGGACGTATTCATTTATCCTAAAACTTCTCCAGGGCATAGTTGCTCTTCATTTTATTAATTATTCAAAAAGGTATTACTGCTTTAATTTGCTTGCTGTGCAACACAAGGCAGCAAGTTTGTTTTGTAATGAAAAGTCTCATTTGGAACAGTATAAAAGAGATGCAGCAGATTGTCTTATTTTGATGTCAGCCTGCTGCTTCTGGCTGGCTGTTTCATCAGGGTCAATGGAGCCACCCTCAGCCTCAAGTACACTATGCTGCTTCTCCCCCTTCTCTCCCCAGTTCTCTCTCACGGACAGAAACTGTGGTAATGAAAATACAGATTGTTTATGGTAAACATCCTAAAAAGCCATTAATTATTTTTGGCTGCCATAATATGCAAATACGCATAATTCTGTAGAACTATTAAATCTCTGCACTTCCCATCAGATGCCACTGGGTTTATATTACTACATCATGAGCTCAGCAAAATGTACGAGATTCCAAGGATTAAAACATATTTCTAGTATTTCTGTCCCTTTTCCACTCCCTCCCCTAAAAGTGAAAAGTATTTCTGCTTTTTAGAGCAGAAATTATACTTCACGCAGTAATGATGACAACCACATGGATTCTAAACAAAAACAATGGCTTGCACGAACAAGCACCCACTGTACTGCTAATACGCTAGAGAGAAGCTCTGCATTATTGCCTCATAATGCAGTCATAGTTTTCCATCTCTGGCATTTACTCAATTTTCAGATACAAGTGTGAAAATTTAAGCCACTGAAACTCTATTAAGGAGAGACCGCAACATAACTAGCACTGAAAACAGCAGCTCCTAAAATGAAAGACAAATTCAGAATAATGAGGTTAGAAGGCTTATCCTGACAAGGCCCAGACCTGGCAGTGCAAATGGGTTACAGCAACTTATTTGCCAGTTAAGGACTTCTCCAGCATGGAGTCATCTCAGTCATCATCCATCCTCCTCCCTTCACAGTCCAAGCACAACAGGGATGGGGAATGACAGGGTACCATCATGTTCACGTTACGTATGGCTAGTTTGACAGCCCTTAGGGTGCTAATGTAGCCTGCACAAGATAGAGTGGCTCCTCTACTTATTAAATTAGGCTACTCTAACTTAAATTGGTTGCGATGTGGCCAAAATTCTGCTAGAACTGGCATGCCGCAGTCAGGGCTTAAATGCATCTTTGTTCAACATCTTCGGCTGCCCGGAAAGATGCTTACTTGAGCTGAAGTGTGAGCTGGAGCCTAAGCGTAACGCCTTCAATACCTTCCTCTCCATGGCTTGGTGAAGCTAAGTGGCCTGACAAAAACACTTTGTTTAGTCGTCCTTATGCCCTTCCCTCCAAACAACACAAGTGCTCCAGCAGTTTTTCATGAAGCAAACAAGGTTGAACTTGTCTCAAGATTGGGAGCCTCAAGCCTGCAGCACTAATTAACTAACATGTATTGATCTATACTAATACGTACTGCACACAATAGGGTAACTAGCTCTTTAGATGCAACAGTAAAAACCATATTCCACAGTAAGAGAGAGCTTTTGTGGCCTCACCACAGGGGCATGGAAATTTGGCCATAAATGAGAAAGCTTCATAATCAAAATCAAAACAATTTTACTAGCAGTGAGTAACTAGCAATGAGGCGGGCTGCAGCTATAACACAGCTGACAGGAAGGGTTGGGGATGGACTGCTTCTTGTGGGGAAAGTAAACATGAGTCAGTCTTCCCCGTCTTTTTTTGAACAAGGGAAAACAAAATAATTTCTAGAATCACAAATCAAAATCAGTTTCAGGAAGAATGTAGCGAAATTTACGGCGGGGGCACCAACAAGAAAACTTGACATTTCCACAGTTAAGGGAAACCCCGAATCCATTCATAGCATTCTTTTCTACTGTTCAATTTTATATCATATTCACATTTATTCTTTATTACATCCTACTGCTTTACTGTCTAATACAGCCAACTTCTGATAAAAGATTTATCAGGCATGCTGTTTCAAAATACATCACCTTTTTCAGCAAAGAGAAGCAGGAAGGAAGCAAAAAACGTTATTTCCCCCTTCATCTCTCTCTTCCCCCTGCCCTCCCCCTCCTCCAATACGCTGCTTTCATGCTCGTTGTGCTACTTCTGGATGTGATCATAAACTGGCTCAAAACATTTGCTTGCAGGGACAAAACCCCACTGACCATCTACACGGATCCACATTTCTGGCTCCTTTTTCTTTCTCTCTTCCTCACAGCCTCTGCCTTTCTCACCTTCTATTCTTCTTTTTTGACTTCTTTTTCTTAACCACCATCTTCAGAAGGCACCGTGGAATAACTGAAGGGGAACCACCAGGACAAGACTTATGTACCTCTTAATCCTTTACACTTTCAAGGTGTAAAGAAGGCCAGCACAGTATGCCAACTAGCAATGAAAAAAACAAGCCAAAACAAAGATAGAGAACCTAAATCACATATTTCTGGAAAAATTCCTGTTCACAACAGCACAAGCTATCCTGAAATGTAAAAAACTGAGTGCATTATACATCTTATGTTGATCAGTCATTCTGTCCTTTCAAAATATTTCAGGAATTTTGCTTGCTGCCTTTTTTTTTTTTTTAAATCATTTACATGTATTTTCCTTATTGATAGTATCAGTCAATCTCAAAGTGATTTACAAAAGAAGTTAGTACTTTGTCTCCTATCTGACAGGGAGGAAACTGAGCTAGAGACAAGAGACGGACCAAAGGTCAGGCAGTTGGCTGCTGGCAAAGATAAGGCTGGTTGCCATTTCTCCAGACTTCCAATTCAATGCCACAACAAATACGTCTCTCTGCTTTTCAGACTCTGGGTGAAATTAAGTTCTCTCAAGATAGTTTTTACATAAAATATTTAATAATTGCAAAATGTTACATTTACAAAAAGTATTGTCCAGAAGTGGCACACAATGCTACTTAAGTACATTTGCATATACGCTATACATTATTTGATCAATAAAACTCAGTCTTCTCTCCTCTTAGAAAACAGATTTCTGTACACCCCTTACTACATTATCATAATAAATGCAGTGAGACATTAGTTTCAGACAAATGAAGCCATCTAGGGAATCACGATTAGGTGTTACCTACCAAATTTTTGGTCAAACCTCCATGCTGGAACGTGTGCATTGTGCTTCAGGTTGCTGTTTGTTGGCAGAGGCACTGTTACATAGATGGGGCCGTTCACAGGGATTGGGGTCCCATCACTGTTGAGGAGATGAACACTGACTGCAGTGACAGGGGTGAGGTCATATCTAGTGCTGTTTCCTACCAAGAGAATGAATGAATATTGTGACTACAGAATTTCCCAGAATTTAAGATACACCCATGTGGTTCAACACCGCAGTACTGCACCAATATATTTCTCAAGGGATGGTAGCCGTAATCCACCCTGCTTTACAAAATTCACAACAAGCAACACATAGATGCTTCTGTATTTTTCACTTAATTTTGGAAAATTCTGAAGACAAGAAAACTACAATGCAAAAATCTCCTGCATATATTTTCTCATCTTATTTCATCTTAAATAAATATGTACAAGCATCACAGCCATAATCATGGCAAAAGAAAAATCTCACAAGCCTTTATTATAGCCCCACATGCCCATATTATAACTAACAAACACCCAAACATGCAGTGACACTGCACGGATGATTGGTCAATGTATTTAAGAATACCAGGTTGTATTTCCTTTGGCCTTTCACTGAAATAAACCAAGCTAAATGGATTTTTAGGATACACAGTGTTATCTTCTTATCTATGCAAGATAATAATTATTCTTTATGTTTCAACTGCACGCCAATGGCTGTTACTTCATGACAAGACGATTTTAAAAAAAAAAAGTTATAACCGTTCAACCATTTAACCAAATGAATCAATGACAGGGAAAAATACCACAGAGATTTATATGCATTCAGGGGAAAAAACGCTTGAGGTTTAAAGCCAAGGAGATCTGGAGCTCAGAGCAGTAGTGGTAGTAGTTTAACTCTGAAGAGATGGAGCTTCCAGTTTTGCAAGGGGCTTGAGCCATCCGGGTCCACACTGTTGCTAAGAGCAGCAGCCCTGCCGCCTCCTTCATGCTGGCTCCGGAGCTTGTGCAGCCGCTCATCCTGCTATGAGGCTCATCTGGGAGAAGGAACAGGGGTGCCTGGCTGGCAGAGAGCGGGGTGCTGCCCCTCCTGTAGTCCCGGTGCCTTACGTCAGCATAAACTGCCGGTAAAAGCACAACAGTGGTACGCCACCTGCAACGCTAAGGCACGGCAAGGGGTCCTGAGGAATATGCAGTATCTCAGTAGCAGTGTTCATTAGGATGAGTACATTCAAAGGAACGGTGGGAAAGCATTAAGACCTTTATGATTTCTCTTAATATTTCTCTTAACTCTCCTTGAGCAAATCTCAAGGAATGGCCTTTATTAAATTTGATGTCTCTGAGTTACAGCTCACCAAAGTCAGGACATCACCACGAAAGGGGTAGGGGGGAGTGGCAAAGGGAAGGGGAAAAAAAGGGACAAACTTCTCAGAATTTTAAATTATTTGGATTTTGCAGGAAGTGCCAAACTGAAGACATGGAAAATAACCAGAAGTAACTTTGCATGTTGCTTATTTACCATAGCATCTATTCTGACGCACATTTAACCCAGATTTCAAGGTGAGTGTCACTGTTGCACAGCTGACAGGCCAAGGATGGATGAGAGCACACACAAGGGGCATACTCTCTGCTTTCATCTACTGTGAACTGAGGGGAAGAAGCATATCTTCCAGAGGGATTAAAGTGCTGAGAAAACAGGCACTCTGAAGATGGCAACATAAGAAAGCCACAGAGCTAACTGAGAGAAAAAACAGAAAAATAAGCTTTAGAAATTCAGCTATGGCGTAGGGGAAGGTTGCCAGCCTACCCAAGCGTTTGTATTACAGGCTCCAATGGTGCACACTATCATCCCCTTACAGCCTTAGAATATAAAACAGAGAGATAGAGGAGGGAATTGGTGGGGAAAAAGTTGTTCCTTTATTCCTGATCATTTAATCCCCTGCCTCTGCCATGCACCTGTAACTCCATCAGAGTGATGCTTGTCCCCAAGTCACTGGACTTGGGCCACTAAGTTTCTTAGGCTGGTATCAGAGAAACAAATTCCTGTTGCTAAGTATCATAACCTGACCACGTTCTGGCATATACAACTTTCTAATGAAAAAAGGTATAACTTCAGATTTTAGAAGCATTTAGATTAATATCTAAGATTAAATTATAATTTATATTTTACTTATTTTTAAATATTGAAAATTTTGAATTTTTCTTTCATTACTATCTTCATAAAGCTATCTGCCTAATACCTGTAAAAATGAGTTTTCAGCCCCAGAAAAAGCATTCTGATGGTGAAACACTGTTTGCATCTCTTTTACTTAAGATGCATTGATGCTTTGCCCAGTACTGGGCTGAACAAGTTGTATTAGAAGATGAAGATTTTGGAAATCCACTGACCTCTGTCAAGAAGAAATAATCCTTCAGTTTGACATCTTGCACAGTATGTAAATGCTCATTAAAAAGATAAATTTTTCTCTTTTCTGTTGTGAAGGTAGATTTAAATCAATGCTTATGAAATTCTCACATGCTATACAACTGATAAGTACACGCACAGATTAAATGGGAATAGACTTCAATAAATGTCAACTTTCATTTATTTCTTGTCATTTTTGACATCCGGTGACCTGTGAAGAGCTCTAAAAATAATCAGAGGAAAATCCACTGTGATTTAGGCTTGACTCTTCATAAAGAAACAAACAGCCTACAAAACCAGCAGGAGTAATGGTTATTAGCCATCTTGGTTCATTACTGCAGATGATGGAAAGTTTTGCTTAGTTTGGTTAAAGGGACAAGATTTTGTGAAACCATCCTACTGCTCTTCAGCTGGTGATTAATAAAAACAATAAGCTAACACTATATAGGCTTGTCACTATTTGCAGCTAAATTATTTGAATTTTTATGTTTGGAACATGCTGATTCATGCAATGAATTTTCACTGCTCCATATTACTACTTCAACACCCAGTTGGGATTCTGTGAAAACTGTTGAACTCATAGACAATAGGTTTTAGTTAAAACAAGTTTAAAGTCACTCTGGATAAATACTAGCCAGAGAACTGAGCTGACTGAAACAAATAGGTGGACCTCTCTGAAACTCTACAGATGTGTAAATAAACTGTGAAAGAACAGAAGGCTAACTAGGGGGCAGAAGAGGTGGGAGAGAGGGGAGAAGGGGCAGTGTTCAGGAACACTCAAAAATTTCCTATGCAAAGTAATGCTAAGTTTTTCAGAATTCTAAAATTTGTACATATTTTTCTTTTTCTCTTGAGAACAGAAATATTCAAAAATCCCCAGCAGGTGTTGATCTCATTTTTTATTCCTTCAGAAGTTTTTCAGGTGAAATCTTCACCATGTCACTTGGAGATGAAGGAAAGGAAGTCAATCCAAGTTGAGGTTTTTAAAGTTTAATGTTTCCACAGCAGAAGAAAATTCTACTAAAAACAGAGGACATTTCACCAATACTATAGTGCATATACAAATATATTGTATTTGTAGCCTGTATTATACCATACCAAATACTACAGTATTCAGAAAACAAGGCTCTTCTCAGTCTCTTAAACCCCATTTCTTTGCCAGTCATTTTGGTCTTTTGTGACATACATTTACTTGAAGGCTAATAAAAGTCAAATCCAGGGCCCCTATGCTCAAGTAGAAAAGTTCCCATCATGCAAGCATACAGAAGACTAAAAAACCAAGGGTGCGTTCATCTGTTTCGTAGGAGGCTAGGAGGTAAAACAGGAGAAAGATGATGTCCTGGTTGTGTAGTTCGCATGACAGGTGATCATCTGAAATTTTGGCAAGACCTGTTTTCACTAAATAAATACAAGGGTGGGAAGCTGGGTTGCAGAGTAGTGAGGAAAGATTTGGGAGAGGAATCACACACACATTGGCAACAGTTTGTTCAGTGGGTTTAGACATGAAAAGAAAGGAGATGAGGAAGTAGACAGACGAATGAGATCAAGTGCATTCCTTCGTTTTAAAAAAGATAAGAGGTATTTGATCATGACTGAGTACGAAGAGCCAGAGAAAACTGAAGCTTGGAGATGAGAATAGGGAAATGACAGACAGATAGAATAAGATAGGATGAGGTGTACTCACTGGAGCAGATAGAAGGATTGGAGTAAGGTAGCAGACACATTTCTAATTGTAACAGAAAAGGAGATATTCAGATTTGTACAAAGGGAAGGGGAAGTCTGTTTTGCCCTTTTTTTTTTTTTTGTCTTTTTTAAGGAAAAGTTAGCAAGCTTAGTACGTACCATTTACACACATGACCTAGCGTTCAAAGTCACCTAGATCAACACACTGCAAATAAATGCATCCTGATAAACAGCAGGGAGTGACCTCAAGGGGTTATTTAGCCTCCTTCAAAGCAGGCTCAGCTACGCCTAGGCCATCCTCACAGGTGATTGTCTAACTCTGTCCAACACCCTCAAGCAATTGATTCTACAGCTTAAACTATCCTCACCATAGCAAGGTTTTCCTAATCACTAGTTTGACTCTCTTGCTGCACTGCAAAGTCCACTGCTTGCTTCCTAACCCAATACGGACACAGAGAAAACATTATTCTCCTTTTCACAGCAGCATTTTAAGAATTCGAAGACTTTTGTGCCCAATTCTTCTATTTTTCTGTAGCCTACACAACACAAATTATTTCAGTCAAGGCTAAATGAGAAGTGGAAGAAGAGTAGCAGGCAGTTGCAGTCATAAAAATGTATTACAGCTTTGAACTTAACAGTGGTTGTGTTTCTACTATGAATTTTCATTGTTTTCCCTTTGGTGCTAAAAGAATTTGCACATTTTTGGCTGAAGCTAGATTCAAAAGTATTAACAAAGCCATTGAAACAACTCTTAGCTGAAACAACAGAGTATTAAATCCTTCATATATAGGCATTTTATTTATTTTTAGAAAAAAATTGAACAAGAATTTATGGCATCCTCAATTTAAATTTTCTTTTCTCCCTCCACATTAATCTCCATTTTTGTATGTGCACATGCAACATATTTGGAGACTTAACTCTAAACTACTAGTGTAACAAACTTTTCTGATCTCCCAAGGCCAAGGAGTCTTCATCTTTGCTATTCAGTGGCCCCATTTACAGGACAGCGGACCTTGATCTCTTGCTTATCGGAACAGCATTTTGGTAGGGCAGTTGAACCTATCATGTTATCCAAATTTTAAAAAATGTTTGCTGGAACAGGGAATGGAAAAAACTATATGGTCAAAAGTTGATCCCTGGACCAAAATGAAATCAGAGCAAAACCAAAGTAGTGGGTTACCTGTTCCATTTCCATCTAATCCCTGCAAATAAGGAAAACTGTCCACTTCCCAGGGTGAACTGGCTGCAGTTAGATATGCTGTCAAATCGCTGTAGCTAGTGTTCTCTGGTAATTTCACAGATCTTCTCTGAAAGTGAACTTGTGGCTGAGTCCGTGCACCTAAAAAAATTAAAAGTGACTTTATATCAAGGGTGGGCAGAATATTTAGGTGTTCATATTTATGGAAGCACATTTACAGTTTTTATCATTATAAACTGAAATAGCTTTAGAAGGACAGAGACATCAGAAGGCCATTACAAAGCAGAAGGAAAAAAAGTATTTTTACATTTATTTTGCAGTTGCCATTATTCTTCCACAAGTATCACTGAGCAAAATTGTGAAAGCATATAATGTTAGAAGCTTTTCTGACCATGTTATTTCCCAGGATCACGACAAATTTCCTTACACACTTCCTACAGTGAATACAACTGAAACTAAAACTGAGCTCAGAGGTAGGGCATGTGAAAGCTTAGAAAAGCATCCACTTCACCATTTTTGTTTAAATTTTGTTTTTCTTGAAATAGCAAGATGAATTTTGCTTACACTTTTTAAAGTGATTTTCTAAGAGACTACAATTCCACCTGTAGTCCCAACTAACTTTTGTAATTTCTGTATTTAATTTTTACAAAGCTTTGGCCACGTTAACTACCACTAGTACTGAGACAGTAGTCACTTTTTATTTAAACCACTGGATAAAAAGATTCACTTGAAAAAGCCTAGGTGAGCAGAGTTTCCATATTTTCCCATGCAAAGAACACATCTAAACAGAACCAGATTACTTGGCATGTAAGATTTCTCTCTTTTCCTCTGCCTTGTACAGTTTTAGTGTTTTTTTTCAAGATCACTAGGTGTTAATTGAAGGGTCTTTGCTGCAACATGATTTAAGCCTGTGTCATGTACTATTGCATTTCATGTCTCATTTAAACCCCAGTTTATAAAGTCAATAGTCTTTTTCAATGGATGCTCGACGTTAATACTGTTTAGCAACACACAGCAAGGCTCCATCTGCAAGTTTGTGTGTACAACATGCAAATTAATTTTTAAATCAAAAGCTATTGTATTCTCCAGAACTCATTTTGAATACTCACAGAACACTCCCCACACAGCACAAAATCAAGAGGCAAGCAGTTTTTTTTCTTAATTCACATTTGACTATGCAGTTCAAAGATGTCAACTCAAAACAATTCTGCTTCTTTTCCCCTATTAGTCTCTGGCAGCACTTTTAGGTTACATGTAACTTCACTGTGAGAAACATTAAAGAGCTTGACTCACAACTCGTAAGCTTTGTAACTGCCAATGTCATTAACCAGGAGACTGGAATCTTTTTCTAGCAATATTTTCTAGCACGAGCTCTAGCTATGTGAAAACATAAAATTCCACAGAACAAACTTTGTATTTGCCAACAAAAATTGCTACGTAGGTGGGCAAGTATCTCCAAAGAGCTGATCATTGTTTAGCTGTCATTTCTTTGGTAATTCTGCAAGAAAAAGCTATAAAACCACTTTTCTTTTTTAATTTCTGAAACATTTAAGCATTTACAGCAGGCTCTCAAGACTAGGAGTATCCTTAAGTGTTTAAGATAGTCATTGAACAACACCTGTGTGAAATAGGAAGAAATCTCCCTTGCCCAATTTCTAGGCTTTAATGGAAAACAACGTAAAAGACTAAATAAATTGACTGCAATGAACTCGGGAAAGACTTATCTCCTGAGTGCTCTGCAGTACCGTAGTAGTTTGCTGTACCTCAGGGACAGATCTGCTCAAGCACTCAGGAACCTCTGACTGCACTGCTGAGGGGGCTCTGACGCCCGTAGGGATAAGCATCCACAGTAACAAAACAGGAAAAATCCCCACAACAAAGAAACCAGCATTAGGATTACCGCTAACAGTTCAATGTAAAATTGTAGGACTTTCTGCTGTCTAAATCTCTGGTTAAGAGGAATTATTCAAGTTGCCAAGAACCGGTGTTATATTTCTGAAGATCAACTAATTACAAATTGAAAACAATGTAACTGTTGTTCAGTCTGTAACACACCAATTTATGCAGAGGCTCTGGGTTTCTATAAAAAAAATGGTTGCTTTGTAGCACTGGGCGAGCCATGAGCTGCCAAATTTTAACTAGATAGGGAGGACTCAAAAAGCCAACTTCAGTTTCTTGAATCCTACAGGCAACACAAAGCATTCCTATGGCTGAGACCCAAACCTGGCAGGAAACCTGTGCAGCAATCAACTCGGATGCAAGTTTTAAGGTGGAAGAAACAGCTTCCTCTGTAGATAGTGCATATACATACAATAAAACAGTGCACAGTAGTTAAGTCACACTCTAGATTAACTCCTCGATATTGATGTTCACCTGAAACCTGCCACTCACCCTGACTCTTCCCTCAGCTCCTCAGTTGGGTCTCCCCAAACCCAGCAAGAGACTTCAAAGGGGCAGAAGACCAGGAGCTACCAGCAAAAGGCTTGTGAGGGAAGCAGCTACCAAGGCTTTCACCTTCTCTTACCACTTTGCTAGAAAATAATCCAATGTACTCCTTTAGCAAAGTTCACAGAGAATTGTGGGGCGTATGTTTGGGAACAGACTTATTGAGGGAACTGGAAGTGGTGAAATAGAGAGAAAAGACTTGTGCTGACCAGACTCTTAGAGCATTTTTCAACAAGTCAACACTTAACACTGGGAGTGGATTATTATTATTTTTTCTATTACTGAAGGTACTTAGTTTTGATTTATAAAATCCAAACACATTCAAGTATAAAAATTGGCATGTGAGCTCTCTCCACTTGGCGAGTGCCATTAGGTAAAGGACTGCTGAGCACTGATCTTGTCTTCTTTAAACATGCTCTTGTCAACACACCGGCCATGATTCAAATGCTGTCAGCTCCAGTTTGCCAGCACACACCTGAAGATGTAACCATCTCAAGGAGTCCCTATAAGGCACCTCTTGTCATGCTGGATGCGTGACACATGGCACCACACCGGCATTTGAGCTTCAACCCATGTGGAGTAATATCTGAAGTGTCATCAATTCATGCTCAGATTGCTCATATGTCAGAGGCAGATAGAGGGTACCCATACAGCTCCCATGCACCGAATGCTGAAGTTCAACTCGTCACTGTGCCACTATTAAATAACTGAAATGACCCAGTGGCTGGCAAGCTCCATCCCTTGCAATTACTGAGCACAGCAGCAGATTGTAATGCCGTCATGAAAATGAAGCTGGCTGCATCAACTCGGACAAACTTCTCAATTACATAATAAGTCGCTTGCTTGATAAATTATTCAAAAGCAACTGGTAACTTATTGTACTAGACAGGCCTGCCTTTCCCTTTGGTGCTTCAAACACCAGTGTTCCCAGTTTGTTCCTGGTATAATGAGTTCTGTTTTGCTCTCATTTTTGCACTAAGGTAACTCCTGATCAGCTCTTTTGAAGCAGCGTGAAGTTACTGGGAAATAAACTGGAGAAGTAACAGAGAAAAACTAGGTCACAAGGATTTTGGATTGAGACTAGAGGCTTCATTCAAATGCTGGTACAATGGTCTAGGCTGTCTTTCATTTAGGTTTCATCACAAGAGAATTCCCAAGCAAAGGAGTATGGGCTGGTCCCATAAAAGAGTTTTTACTGGCCAAGACTGAGAATTCAAATCCCAATCCTTATAATACTCCAGGTACCGCTTTCTTCCTTTTTCCTCTTTCTCTGCTATACCAGCAGAACCAGTTATATTATTCTAATTTAAATATATTGGGAACACCCTGGATCAATTCACTGAAGGGAGCAAGATTATGTGGAAAATATTTGTAAGTGTCACTCAGCTGTTAAATGTCCCTCTAGCCCTTTAACATCCCCTGTTTTTTTGAAGAAAGGAAGCTGTAAACATGAAAAGATTGTTCTTTTTAAGTTAATTGCATAATATTAGCACATTTGCATAAGAATAAGAGTATTTAATATGCCATGCTAGTAGAATACTGTTGGTAAACAACGTTTCATGTTTTGTCTAATGGAATCCCTTGTGGTTTAACACAGTTCACTGTCCACCTAATTTACCCCATTAGATAACATCAGCTCTCAAACTGCAGAATATACGTACAGCAGCTGTGCTGTTCTCCAGCTCCTTCTGAGTGTTCTATCACCTACCTAATTTGTTTAGCGCTTTTTCAGCTCCAGTCATATCTAGTGCTATCATTAATGAAAAGCCTATTGTGTCTGGATGGCTTCTAACCACAAAAAAAGATGTCAGGAAGGCATAATTGTATTATATTCCCTAAGATAAAACAAGGTTATCTTGGAATATTATTGAAGGTAGAATTCCCCTGTTTATTAACTATCTGGTAGAGTTTAAAATTATGGTAATCATACTATACATGAAGAAGACACAGTTTATGCACAATAAGAGTGCTCACAGGAAGGACGAACTCCTGTTTTGGCTCATCAAGGTATCTTTAAAAACTTCTGTTCTTTTGTTAACAGACTTACCTCAGCTATGACATCAATTGGGCTAAGTTAGGTCAGATCCCTAGGTCAGATGAACATTTTATTCTTTACTGTGCAATTCAGAAAATGCAGTGTTCATCTGACTGATACTACAACTTGCTTTAACTTCTGTGTTTGGCCTTGTGAAAAGGTGATTTGAACTTTATTCTTCTAATACAGCGGGTTTCATCCTGTAGTATGTGGGTTTGTGGGCAGTCTGATAAGGGGTCCACAGGAAGTACTTAAGAAAAGCAAGTTGATGTAGGGTACACAACAGTGCAGATATGAGAAATTTTGAATTTTTCTATGCCCTAAATTTCTAAGGCATTCACAGTAGGAAGCAAGAAACAAAATAAACCCAGAGAAGATTCTTAGACAATAAGAACATCAGAAAATGTTTACTGCAAGGATGGTTAAATGAGGCTAGATGAAAAAATATCCAACAGATAGAGAAAGAAATTTCATCTCTAGCTCTCAAATGGCACACTAAAGTCCAAACTTCTTTATTACCAAGTAACTCAAATTCCCTAGTCACAGCAGTTAGGGATGAATTTAGCTATTAATCAATTTGGTAAAACCATCCCACAGAGCAGCACTCCTCAGGGAACTCAGAAGAACTCCCCACGAGATACCAGTGTCACCCACGGGATAGAGTTCAGAAAGTACTCAGCTGTCAGGCTTTTTGTTTAGCATCACTCAAATTTCAATTCCAACTTCCAAAAATCAGCATACCTTGAAATCCTGAGACTATCTGGACTACATCGTCATAGACCATTAGAGTAGCTGAGCGTTCTGGAAGAAGGCCGAGGCTCAGTGAAGAGAACACTGTGGGAGAGAAGTGGTTTTAAGTGGGATATATTTGAATTCTTATAAACATAACCCAACAACAGCAGCACTTACTTTCTTCTACATTTTTCCAAAAGCAGGCCACCCAAACTATTAAAATCATATTGTATCATGACAGAAACCACGTGCATTTTCTAAACCAAATAATTAAATTGCCAGAGTAATTATTACTGAACTAAACAACATGTTCTATGCTTTGGCTCCTGCAAGTCATGCATGGTAGCTCAAACTACAGAAGAATGCGCTGTAAAGCAGGGTTTTGGGTTATAATTCCCAGTTCCACAGAAAGACTTACCATTACATAAAGAGGAGTGAAACACTAATTCAGTCTGACTTATTTTTCTGTGAAATGGCTATACTTCTTAACTCAGGAAGATTTTAATGAAACTTAACTTTTAAATACTTTGAGATGCTTATATGAAAAGTCATACAAAAAGGCAAAGTATGATGAATAAGTCTGAATAATTTGCTTTAAAATACAGCATGTCCTTACTGAGTCACCACCTACACTACAGAAGTGCTATATATAGCAGAACTACTGTCATTCTACCAGTGGTGCAAAAGAGGACAGATAAATGGTATTTGCTGCAAGAAATCTGCAAGGACCTCCTTTGCCACTGGGTACTGACATTCCTTACAGGGGCCTGTGTCTGTATGCACACACATCTCTGGAGAATGAAGAATATGATATAATTTCATGACAAGATCTTCAGACCCAGAAGACCAGAATTATGTATGGAATTAGCCACTGAGCACACCCGACTCCTGCACCCATGAAAACAGTAAGAAGTAGACCTGCCTGCAGTCTATGCACGGCTTTCAAAGATAGAAAGAGAGGAGGAGATTAAGGCAGACTGGTAACTTTTGGTAACTGGGCAGCATCCCACATTTGCACCTGGAAAGTACTCATCCCATTCTGAAGTGACCACAAGCTGAGGAAGACATTTCCAGAACCAATTAATGAAAGAACAACACAAGCTCTTCTGATTTTCTGGAGCTTCATAAATTTCCTCTAAATCAATATGTATTATGTAATCCAAGACACCATATAGATGTTAGCTACAAATAGTGAGACTGTATACTATTTCTGTTTTAAGATTTATATTCTCTTTTTAAATAAATTTTAGTGTTTGGGAGAAATACAGGAGAAAGAAGAAACTAGAAGAAACACACTGATAAGAACCACCATCTAAAAGGTGGTCTTAACAACATATATGAATATTAAAAAAAAAAAAAAAAAAATGTTATTGCAAGTACAGCTGAGAATTTTCTTTCCAATGCTCTACATGTGAAACAGATCTACGAATCAGGCAACAAAAGTAAGAAAGCCTAGTGTAAGTAGCACTAAGGCCACACAATTACAAAATTTGTTTGTCTTTACTCCAATAACTTAATTTGTATGAAGAAAGCTAATATAATTTAGACACCCTGGGGAACTCCGTACAATAAACCATGCCAACATCTTCTTCCATATATGCTAGACTATAATGCATATATAACCTCTAAACTTCCCTTGGGCTTTTCTGTTCCATCTTTTCTCAGCATGACAAAGGCAGAAAGCCATAGTTTTTAAGGCCAGAAGGATGACTGTGCTGATCCAGTCTTACTCCTGTATAACTACAGCCTTCTTTGAAAACTATCCAATTTTCTTTTAAAGGTGTCCAGTGATAAAGAACACACCACAACATCAACGTTCTAGTAAATAATTATGAGGGCAGTTAAACTATGTGCCTTTTCACCCATCAGAATTTATTGAGATTTGACTTCCAGCCATTTGATCTTCTTTTTATACAAGCCCGCCAGACAGAATAATTCTCTTTTACCTGTTTCCTGTTCTCTATGTGGGTACTGATGGCCTACGATTAAATTACCCCATGAACTTTCCCTCTGGTGAACAAAATAAATTAAGCACTTCCAAGTCTTTCCCTGTAAGCCATATTTTCCAATCTTTTAATCACTCCTGATATAACCCTGCAGTTTTAAATATTTTTCTTGAAGTGTGGAACCAGAACTGGGTACACATTTCCCTGAGTGGCTGCACCAAGGACAAGCTCTGAAATACTATACTCCGCCTTCTCAGACTTCACCTTATTTTACAGCTAAGGATCAGATTATTCTGCTTTCTTGCAGTGCTGTATTGGGAGGTTATTTTCAACTGTGCATCTATCATGACTCACATGTCTTCTGCAGAGTCACTGCTCTCCAGGTGAGCTCTTCTCTCCCAGAAATATCATGAGCACTCTCTGCTCCTAAAACTACATTTCACCACAGTGAAGACCACGGTTTGCTTTGACTGACCCTACCAGCTAGTCTGATCAAATTCCCTCTCTTCATTGCACACATTGCTCCAAAAACATCCTCTTAAATACGGACTACCAGTCACATTTTTTTCTTCCAAATTATTTACAAAGAAAAATCTGTGCATAGCTATGAGCAGACAGATGAGAACATCTTCCATCATGAACACTTCACCAACTCAAGTGATGTTAAATTAATGAACTGTTAATAAGTGGAGTCATGGCTCTGCTGATAAATAGTTTAATGGAAGGAGAGATCTTAATCTTTTCCTCCTACCATTTATCACTATGTAAATAAATAATCCTCCTGCTAAAGTAGTAAAGAGCTATAATTATTTTGGTTAATATAAGAAAAGTTCATTTCTGCTGAATTATGAGAACAGAAAACCCTTGATGCTTTCTCCTTAAATATATTACAATAATATCACGAGTTCAGTGGCTGCACAGCTTTTCAGCATAAGATTATAATTAATGCATATTGACTGTGATGGAAGAATCCTGATCCTTCAGCAAAGTCCTGTTACAGCACTTTAAACATTACCACCCTATAGCTTTCAAACCTACTCCCTGCTTGTGGTTATCGTTTCCACATTTGAAGTAAATGTGTCCATAGTTCATTTATCAGAGCACACAGGATGGCACATTAGCTTAAACCACTGCCGTGGGTTTAACACTGCTTAGAATGGCGTATGTGCTCTGTGGGATGACAACTACTAGTTCTGTTAAAAGGCATTTTCGGGAAATGAGGATCCCGCTGTACGCGTGTGCTCAGACTGGACTCTGCAGAACCAAGATTAAAATATGCTGCCTGTTCCCCATCACTCAACCCAGATTAAAAATAAGAACAACAACAAAACTTCCATGGTTTTAAAAACTTGTATATGGTGCTGGTTACAAGCATGAAAGGCATTTAAATACAGGGCATTTAAATACGAACAGTTCTTGTGAAGTTTTTTAAAGACTATAGGCATCTTAGTCAATACAAGAAATAACAGCCTAAGCATCCTGGGCCTGAACTTTTCTGTCATCTCCCTTTTAAGGAGCAATTCAAAGAACAACCCTATTAAATATACATGGGGCATATCAAGTTTTAACTTCTTGTTTCTTTAATCAAATGAAGAATTAAGTTCAAGGTACGGAAAACAAAAGAAAGGATTCTACTCCCTATTAAATCAATGGCAAACTATCTATCAGTTTCAATGGGGGAAGATCAGAGGTTAAAGGAATCTGTTTTCTGAGTTAAGCTCATATTTCAGCTGTGGAAAGAAAGATTTTGTGGAAACTGTATACAATTACTGTTCTTTAAACGTCAATGACTTATCAAAACAATAATGCCATGTTTGATTCCCTTCCCCCAAAATCAGTATTTAAGAAAAAGCAACAAGCGAAAAACCTAACCAAACAAACTCCAGACCATGGAAGAGTAGGTCTCATTCAAAAGATCTAGGGTATGAGTCAGAAAGATATGAGACACAAGGCAAGAAAAGGTCATTTGCATGCTTTGACCATATATGATCGTGTCTTAAGGAAATACATGAAGTATGCTGAGAAAGCTGTATTTCATCTTATTTGAACAGAAAAAAACATCACGGAAATTTCTAAACAGAGTCACAAAACAATTATGGTTGAAAGGGACTTATGGAGGTCACCTGCTTCAATCAAGCAGGGGGGTGTCCAGTTGATTTTTGACTACCTTTAAAGATGGAGATTTCAAAACCTTTCTGGACAACCTGTTCCTACCTTTGACTACTGCTGCTGTGAAGAATTGTTCCCTTTTATTTATTTGAAACTCTCCTTGCTGCAACTCATTTCAGTTGCTTCTTATTTTTTCTCAGTGCACCTAAGAGCCTGGTTTAGTCTTCACTATAGCTCCATTAAGTAGCTGGAAAATGTGACAGAATATAGTAGAGAAAATGTGGAAGAAGTCAGTCTATCTTATCTGAAGCAAGCAAATACAGATTAAGTAAACAGCATGTTGAAATGCCTAAAGCATAATTCTGGGTTTGAAGAGATTCAAGTTCCTTTCTCCATCTGAAAATACATTTGCTGCTTGACCTTGTGGCAAGACACACAGTCCCTCTGGCTATGTTGACATTAATAAATAAAATGAAGCCAAGGCATGGGATTGAACACTGCCCTGTGATCATTTGTACTATTTGAATATTAGTGCACTTAAAACCTGGCATGGCTCTGGCCTGGGCTAATTATCAAATCTGAGGTGATATTTAGATGTGATTTGGGTATAATAGAAGCCTGGGACCATTCCCAAACTACTTGGACCCTAACTGTGGCTGGGGATTAGAGGAAAGGCTAAAGGGATGTGACCGTCATCTAGATGTTGTGTCTCAAGGTCTGAAAGCCACCCACGATCTGTTCTATTTAGCAGTACAAAAATGGTCTTCATGACTCATTTTCCCCTCCTGTACAATTAATGTAAAGTCTCCCACTTCCCATAAAATTTTGAGGCATTTTGATAAAAACTAACATGCAAGCATTATTATATTTGTTTGCCTGCGGAAGAAACAAACCATGCTAATTAAGTTAGAAAAACTCCTTACATCTGGATAACACAACTGTAGATTAAAACTGTCCTATGAACATGGCCAAGAACTGAAAGGCCAGGACTTTTTTTGCACACTACAGCCTACAGTGCAACAGTTGTTGCTACACCTTGGGAGAGAAATGAATGAGTACATCACAGCTGCTGAAACAAAGCACGTGGAAACAGAGTTCCCACAAAGAAAAAGATCTGGAATAGATTTGTATCTTCTGTGGAGCTGTAAGAGCACCAACAGTTGTTTGAAAACTGATGTAGCACTGTATCAAGGACAGCCACGAGGAGAGAGAATCTCTGCACAGCCCTGATGCCATGGTTTAACTGAGGAAGAAACCTTGCTTTTTTTGAACCACACAAATGTTCTTCCTCCCACCCAGGATCGCAAGCATTAAAACACATCACACAAAACTGTGTAACTTCCTTTAAATGCAAAATCTTACCTCAGAACAAAAATAAAGATCTCTTACCAGGCAATCTTACAGGTTTCCATGGTGCAGAATTTGGCACATATGCATGTTTACTAGCAGTCACTATCAGCTGATTGCCCAACTTATACTGAAACTTGAGGAAGGCAGTGCCATCTGCTCCTGAGGTTCCAGATGCAATGGAGATCTGATTGGTAAAAATCTCAATGAAGGCTTCAGTTACTGGCTGATGTGTGCTGGCATCGCTTACATGGACCTTCAGCGTTACTTCTGTAATGACAAACAACCACAGCAATTATCGTCCGAAAAGCTTCTGCAGGAGGCAGCAGTTAGAACATGCTAGCACACCAATAACCAAAAAAGACACAGGGCTCAGTGCTAACCTCTGACACTTTGGTGCCAAGTATGACCTCTTGTCTTGGCCTGTAGTTCTCCATTTTGGGCAGTCACTCTTTAGAGACACTGCATATTCTGCCACAAGCCAGACCAGGTCCTGAGTTACTGCCCTGCTAACTCCAGCTGTGGAGGTATCTATATTCCACCTATGCCCCACATGCAGCTGGGCAGCACATCACCAGGGGCAGGCAATATTCCCTTTGATGGGCAACACATCAATCGCACTGTAGCATCATAATTCTAAATGCGTGTGCTATCAAACATCATCTATTACTCACAGACAGCACGGCATTGTAACTCTCTGTGATGTCCCTGCCTTGCTGTGCCCCTGCTCCAGCCAGCCTTCTCCACCAGCAGAGAGGAGAGGGAAAGGCTGGAAGTGGGCTGTGCTCCCTCACCCCTTCCCCAAAACATTCCTCTCTTTGTGTAGCAAAGGAACAAAGGAAATCTGCTGCGATGGAAGCCCAGGAAGAAAGTGGGCAATGGAGCAGGCTGTGTTAACAGTTGGAGATTTTGAACCCTGGTGGGAGAGATTGCCCACAGGACTTCCCTGGTGACGTCTAACCAAGACGGTGAAATCCCACAGGATCAGGTCCTTGTCCTCAAAGCACAGGACAACCAGGTGGGATGCAGAGTGCTAGCAGTGAGGAAGAAAGGAACACTTCCCCCGCCGCCTCCCTGTTCACTGGCCCTTTTTCTGAAGGGGCAAAAACATCACAGCCCCTGGTGATACCTGCTTGTCAGCCCTGGCACTACTGTATTACCTGTCCCCACATACAACTGGTGGGTATGATAAGCAAAGAAGTGATGGTTAAGGCAGTCAGGAGAATCATACATCTCGTAGACATGCAGTCAGAAGCTAACACAATGGACTACATTTTCCTTGAGTAATTTGCCATTTTTCCAGAAACTAATTACTTGTTTAAATGTTCCCAGATGTACAGTATTTGTCCACTCCGGGGCAGTCCTATGACTAAACCATGCATTGTGTCACCAGGCTTTTGTTACATAAAGTGGAGTGGCTTGTGCAAGACAGTCCCTCTGGAAGGCATTCCTCTATATCTACGATTATTTTTCTGCCCCTCCAATAGTTCCTCTGCCTCATGCTCTAAAGTAGCAGCTGTTGCCTTTCTTCAGTAACTATGACTTAAATGCAATGCTGTGTTGAAAAGACCCAGCAACAGTCCAATGCCTCCACCAAGCCACTCTTTGGATTTTTTGTTTACAGTCGCCTCGTTCTCCTAAATAAGTACCTACCACCCTCTTTTTCTCTGACCTCCTTTTCACATATATTTAAAAACAATTCACTGATTTCTATAGAACAGTATTGGTGGTACAGTTCTGTTATATTACTACTGTGCATTAGGATTTTAAGAACTTATTTTGGTGTAAGCCCTGCACCAGCAAGACATAACACCAAGAAGAACAAAGAACCTAACAAAATCTCCGCTGTGTATTTCAGTAGTGAAATGACACAACTGAGTACGCTAAGAAACATACTGTAACACTATAAAATTTAAAAAGGATGTCAGGATCTAATACAAAAATATCAGCACCTCTGTCCTGAGGGCATTTCAGCCAGAAAGATATTGGGCCCTTTTATAAGTGGAGACCTTCTGTCTGAATCCTACAGTACAGAAAATATCAGGCAGCCCTGAACAAAAAAAACCGCATTAGAGAAATTCATTGTCATCGCAGCCCCCACTTTAGAACTTGGCAATGGAGGATGCCAATTTAGAGGGGATCAGCATGAAATGCATTCTAGCTATTAAAGATTCTGGACTTGTTCCCAGTTTTGCATTTAGTAGTCAAAGGAAACAACGTATATTGGAAAAACAGTGTCCATACACTGGTGTGCACATACAGAGTGCCTCGTTAGAAACCCTGCCTTGACCACCACGCAACTTGTGAAATCTTGTGCATATGAAAGGCAGCCACATTAATCAAAGGAGGAATGCATATGTAGTTATGTATTTACAAACTGTACATGTATTTACAAACATGAGGGCAAAAAGCAATATAAGCTTTTATTTGCAAAATGTGCAGGAACAATATGCTTAGATCCAAAGCCAGATAACTGTGCTGTTAATGTTTCCCACTTTGAACTGCCTAGCAAAGAATGCTGAAGAACAGATGCGGTTAAGAATAATGGGTCATGCATTAAAGAAAAAGCAAGGAAACAGGACAAGCTGAACATTGTGGTTAGCAATTTCAGTAACATGAAAGTTTAGCCTTTTCTAAAAGAACCACATATAAGAAGGAACCAAGGAGCCCTGGAATATTAAATACTAATCAAGGAAGAGGATAAGAAAACAACAGAAGTATCAAATCCATTTAAGTCCTTATAGACATCCAAAATTCTAGAATAGAGACTACTATTAATATTGATAAAGAGACAAAGACTGATAAACAAAAATTTTCCTGAATACGCAAATTCAGCGCTCTCTTCCCAAACAAGAGAGCTAGCCATGGGTATCTCGAGTAGGAAATTCCTTTATCCTTCACTCTATAGCTATATAAGGGTTTCTGTCTGCATCCTTCTCTCTTTCTGATAAGGAAGGATAAGGGTTTCTGATAGGGAAGGAGAAGGGTTTTCCAAAATCCTCTTTCCAAACAGAAATGACAAAGGCCATCACCCAAGATGGAAGACTGATGTCCTGAAAGACAACAGACTGAAACTGCTGTTCCAAACCACAGTCCCTAGATCAAATGCTGACCTTTTTTTCTCCTCCTTTTTAATATTTAGACTTGTTTTTTCCTGAGAAGATTGAGAAAAGCCTAGCAGCCTGAACAACCCTAATTCCTTTTCATGTGTTATCTTCCCTGACATACGTGTGAAATGTATACAACTGGCTTAATTCAGGGCTTTCTCCCATGCAACAGCTCCTCTTTCTTCTTATCTAATGCAGCAGTGAAGTCATGAACACTAAACCTGCATTATCACAGTAATTTCCACAGCAAATGAATGATTACAAGCTTTAAACTGGAGAGAAATTGTTGAAGAAAACCTCCTCTCAAACAGTTAGTGATGAGAACAATCTATAAGGAGAGACCATTATGAAAACTTTAGCTATACAGTAAGTTTCAGAATTGTTAGGAGATATTTGAGCACTTCTTGAAGAACAGGAGGACTGAAGAAGGGAAAGAAGAAAGCAGAGTAAGGACAGCAAGCAATCCAAGATCGCTCTCACCTCAAATTAACAGGGAGGTCTTAGACCGAAGCATTAGGTATACTAAAAGAAGTATTTAGTTAGAAAAAGCTGCTTTGAAGACTCATTATTAGCTAAGGAATAGTCTTTAAAATATCTGGCAAACTTTTTAGTTGGTACTCTCAGCAAAACTGGGGATAAAGCAGATACATTATTCTTGAGTTTTACAGCCTGCCACAGCAAGGAGCTCACACAGAATTAAAGACACATGGACTCAGAGAAGGAAGGACATCTGCAGTAAGTGGGGAACACGATGGAGACAGGGAACCAACAGCACTGCAGAAGATGAACTCTGAGAATGTGAATTGCTAAAGAGAAGCATGCTTCATTCTTCAACAGATTTGTGATACTGTTGTGCTTTCTATTATCTACTACGGCAGGAATATTCAATTACTAAGTTCTGACATAGTTTTGCTCTGTGCTACTAGTGAGGTGCTGGAGGAAGGAAGGGGACATAAAGGTGCACAATGCTGATGTTTCCTCACCACAGAGCAAAGCAGAGATGGCTGAGGTGACCCTGGTCTGACGAACTCACCCAGGGCAGCTGTGGTCTTTCTCACCTCCCAAGACAGGCCAGCCACATTCAGGACAGGCTATGCCTGAGCCAATAGCCCTGCCTAATATACCTGGCTCCTGACCAGCGTGCTGCGAGCGTGACTCTTTCAGACCTGGGCTGTCTGGCCCGTGGTTCCCTGTTGGCTTGCAGTGCAATGCAGGTGGGCACAGACAGAATAATTTGCCTGCACCACTAGCGCATGCCCTGCCATTATATTCCTACAGGAATGTTTCACGTCCAAACCAAGAGCTACTTAGGATAACTGTTCATTTCCAGGAGATAAACGACAGGCAAAGATATCCTGTCTGGATGGGCAAAAAGACTGTGTGTCCCTGTCTAAAAGTGCAGGTAGGAATGGGCCACTCACAAATGTTAAATAGTGCAAGCCATCTGGGAAACCCTGCAACTCTGCTTCAAGAATCCCAAAGCAAAGTGGGAAAAAGAGGTTAGGGGAAAACAGCAAATACAGGGTTACATTCCACAAAGAGATCAAGGTTGCTATATGTATATGCTCAAGCAAGTAAATCTAGCCTAAATCTCTCTTCTTATAGTTGTATTCCTTTGTCTTCTTTCAGCAATCACATCTTTCTTGTTTTTCAGATGAGTGCAAACCAAAACTACCAGTTACAGTGAAAACAGCTGCTTAAATGTAACTCCCTCCTGGTTTTCTGGTACTAAATTTATTGTCAGCTGTATAAAAAAACCCAGCATCTCCAAAGTTACAATTTGGGAAAGTGAAATTAAAAAAAAAGACAAAAAAACCCCTTACACATTAGTATTCCAATCCAGAATCCCATCTGTCTTCTTAATCTGATTTTTGAGATTTTACTAAGTCTAAACTTTCTCTGAGCAATCCTTCCTGTGCCATCTGCTTTATGAACCATACTGCCTCCTCTGAAATACAAGTAACCTTAAGACAACTATTTCTGTAGTCGCAACCCCTCTTAGACTCACAACTACTCTTTATATTGCTGTGAACTCCCAGTTTGGGAACGGTTTCCTTCAGAACTGGTATTATCAGCACTGTTTTCTATAACCAAACTCCTGAAAGTGAAAAGCACTGGTTTGTTTGTTCGTTCATTTGTTTTTAAAATAAGCCAGTAAGAAAGAAAGAAAAATCCTGAGCAATCTGAGTGATGGCACACTGTCAGATCTCAAATACTGAAATAAACAGAAAGAAGTTATGACACATTGGAAGTCAAAGATCACAATTTTATTTAGATCCCAATCCTGCAATTTGGTTTCTGGGCACACACCCCTCTGTCAGGCAGACCCCCATTGACGTCTGCTGGACAGATGATCTCTTTTGGGAACAGGCTGACACAGGCAGCCATTATCACTTATCTTTTCCTCTGGGGGTCCCCTATCCATGGACAATGTCAGGATATTACTAAAGAAAGATATATTTAAATTATCTGGGTTTTGATTAGAGAAGGAAAACTTCCTGCTCATTTAAAAAATGTCACTATGAACTTTATTTAAAATTGTATCCTCTGCTCTGATTGAGCTTACTGGCAACATGCCTGGTTTTGAATCCTGCATGCCAAATGGATAAGCCTTTCTGCCCCTTAACCTTTCGCCCATGTGTGAGGCCACTCCTCAGCCAAACAATAGGATTTTCATTTGTCTAAAGGAAAACATTTTCCTAGAAAAAGGAGTGTTCCCCATCCCCTAGGCACAGATGCCAACTCAAGCATTTACGTACTGGCATATCTTTCTAATGTAGTGCATCAAGAAGGCTCTACTGACAACCATGCTTCAAAATAATAGCAGAGTTAGCTCATATGAAGAAAAAGGAAACATGTACATAAAATCCCTCCAGAAGGACACAGACTCTCATCTTCATCGATGTTGTCACCTGAAAAGTAAGTTCACAAGTACCATCTCAAATGGCAAACTAAGCATGCTTGTAGAAGATTCACAGCAAAGATGATGATGATGTTCTCCGTTCAGAACAGGCTCTCGTCCATGTTGCAGCACAGTGGTGCTACACAGCCCTCCCCTCCACCACAGGTGACCAAGGTTTCAACTAGGGTGAGTGTCTGTCACTGATTTCCAGAGAACCCAACCACGCAGAGGGTAGGATGCAGGAGGTCTGCTTCTGCTCATTGCTTGATCAGCAGTTCTTGAGGTTATACCAGGGCTGCCGCAGCCCCTGACATCAAGCAGGAAGATCCTTACTTCTGTCCACAGCACTGGTCAGAACTCTAGTAAGGACCACACAGCAGGGCTTGGTTCTCAGGCCTGGACTTCAAGGATTTAGAAAGCAGAGGAGTTCACAGAAGAGCCACATAAAAATCCAGGAGTCAGGGAAGCAGCCTTGGGACTCACCATCTGAAGAACCCGACCTCTTCAGTTATTGCAAGAGAAGGCTGGGTCACTGTGCATAATGGGGAAACTGCAAAAAACAAGTCAGCTGATGACCATTACTCTTGCTGACAGAGATACAGTATGACCCAACAGCTGTAGACTGAACTTAAGCAAATTCAGGTATCATCTCTTAGCAACAAGAAAACAGCTTACTAGATGGCAGATTCACTTGTGCTGACAGTCTATGGAAGATTTATTTCCTTTTTTTTAAATAGCTTTAATTTTAGTTCTAGGTGTTTAATTAAGGTTTAAAATTAATGTTTAATTCTGGAGTTAAGAGAATTAATATTTGATTTTAGAACATTTATGAAGCCAGCCCAAACGGTTGTCTGCAGTGCTTTTTAGCACTGCGATCTGAGTTTGCTAAACACTTTCCTGCTTTACAGGGGAAGACTATCAGTATGGTCCTCTGCACACTCTGAGTACTTGTAGTGTGATGACTATAATTAACTCTCACACCTCAGAAGTCAAGAAGGAACTTTTTTCCCCCAAATGCACAACTGACCTTGATTTCTGAGTTTTTCTTTTATTCCTCTCCCTTGCTCTTCCTCAGAAACAGTAGAGATCTGATGCAACAGGAGCTGCATAGTCCAGTCCCTTAGCTGGTGCAGAGAAGCCCCTCTGCGATGCCCGATCAATGCATCTTGCTCACCTCATCTCAGCGGACAAGCAGGATCCAGGCTGTGGAGGAGGCTGCTCTCGGGTGGCACTTAAGGCTTTTTCATCCTTCTCTGCAGCACAGTTTGATTCATCTGCATTTCTCATCTAACATTCCTTGCCACTGCAAGTGCCCCAGGCATTGCTGGCACCGTGGCTGGTTCCTCTAGTGCACAAGAATTTAATTTCCAGGCGACTGAAATTGTTTATCTTAACTAAAATAATTAGACTCAATCCTCAATATTCAGATAAAGCACAGTGGTCTGTGATAGTGGTCAGACGGGTGCCCTACTTGCCTCTTCAGGTTTAAAATCTATTAAGCAAGGCATTTGGAAACTAAAACGATAAATACACTAGTTTATCTCAAAATACATTATCTCCTAGTGATAATACATACAAATTTTAATAAAATGTCACAAAAGGAACTCTAATATAAGAACTAGAGCAATTTATGCCATCTCCAGTGACAACCAGGCTTCTACACAACCATGTACTCAAGGGGGAGAGAGGGGCAGTTAAAGGATAATAAAGACATTCATCACACAACTGTCCAACATTTAAATGAGGATTTGCATATCCTGTCCTGCTAGAAGCTAGAGCATTACCACCAAAATTTATTTCTTGGAAAAAAAGGCAGGAATTTGCTTTAATTAAAAAAACTGAGAGCTATACACATAATTCCCAGATGAGACTCTGATACCCTATTGTTAAATGATTAAACAAGCATTTATAATTAACTTGAAACTCACATGGCAATGAAACTCATGAATAGCAATAGTTGCATTAACAGGTCTGCCTTTGATCTCTACAGGAACTGTGCATGACACAAACTAATTTCATTTCCAAACCTTGTCTTTTAGACATGCAATGATATAAAGATACTGCCATGGAGCACAGATGGAAGTTGAGTTTCAAAGCTTTAACTTGCCACCCGCATAATGCATTCTTTACAAGACATGAAAAAGTAATCCCTGCTTAAAACCCTCTTTTTTTTTACTAATAGGGTCCTTTGAAACTCTGTTTGGAGATCAATATGGAATGAAAAGTGAATGTACTGATATTTTTCAGTCGCTGGCCGTTAGAGCTCTCCACTAACTCAAATAAGGCCACAGCTGATATTGCAACATCAGCTCTGAGGGTAACAACACATTGAGCTCAGCCACTGCGCAGCTTGCAGGGATTTTAAGCCAGCTTTATACCTACTGCATCACCAGTCTAGTTTGGGGGAAGGCAGAAAGGGAAAGCTTAGATTTGCTTAGCCATGAATGGATGTGTTACATTTTCTTGGAATAACTTTTTCCTAACTCTATTAATAACAGTATGCATCTCATGAAAACAATTTAAAGCAGATGTGTTCTAGGTTTAAGTGAAACAGTGTATGTGCAATGGGGCAGGGAGGAGACAAGCACTTTTTTTTGCATATTTCCAAGTAGCTTTAATCTTAGGTTTAATCTCTACTTATTTCCAAAACCTGTTGTGAAAGCAAAGCTAGATGTCACTTTGGAAGAGTGTATTTTTACTTGTCTCTTTTTTGTTTTAAACATACCACTGTAACAATTCAAACAAACCCAACTCAAGTGACTCTACATTCCCATTGCAGTCTGGAGTGCAGAATTCCACTTTGATCTCAGTACTGCACTGATGTAAGCTAATACAGGTACAGAGGCAAATTCTTGCGTTAAAATTTTTTCTAGGTACTTGCATGTTCTCTTTTTTCAAATAACTAAACAATTTATATTCACTTCATTCCTTGAAGAGGTTATCCCCAGCTGGCAGACAGGAAAATTAAGCATAGGTGAAGCTATGCATGGTAACAACCTCATTCCTCCAGCCCAGCCAGCGTGAGCACAAAGGGTGATGAGGAGCTCAGCACTGCTGCTCGCTACTCAACGGCAAAACCAGGAACATCCTTTCCTCTCCCACATCCGTGGCCTGGCTGTGGACTCCTGCTCTTTCTCTTGTGCTGCTCCTCGGACCACGTCAGTTCCATTTACTAACCCAGCACAGCACCAGCCTAACAAAATGAATGGCTTGTTGCCAGGTTATCAGGTTGAACTGCTGAAGCAACACAGCCTCAAGTGCCAAAATCAGCAGAACAGGCAGGTGTGGGGGTGGAGAGGCATGAAGTCTTCTGGCCAAGTGCAACACTGGTGAAAGAGGAAAAGAAGGGAATTGGGACCACCCCTGCTGGTTCATGGGCAATTAGGTCAGCTCAGCTGTACCACCGAACCACACTCTGAGAGGCCTCCTCAAGTAACTGCACCCCTACAGTCACTTTGGAAGGCTGTCTGTCCCCCTCCTGACTTAGACAAGCTTTAGGTTGGTATTTGTCATGAAAAGTTGTGGTAGATGTTTATTCTGCATTAGTCCCAAATCCCAAACAACTTCCCAACTACAGCACCTCTTCCACTGTGTACCAGCACCGCAGCAGTAAAATCTCCTGGCTCCATAAGGATAGGATGCTTGTGATAGCGTCAGGGAAGGGCTTGATTTGGATCAGTGCGGACTTTTGCACGGGCACTATGCAGGGTTTACAACTGCTCTTGAACACCCGAAAACCTCCACAGCCACACCTGGCATTTCTGTCTGGGGGGAGGGAGGAGGTTACTGTTGGTTCCTCCTGTCCCTAAAAAGCAAGCTTACATTAACATCTCTACATGCCAGTCACTTTGACTTCTGTTTTCTCCTCACTATAGCACTAGGATTAATCGCCTCCCAAATTCTCTATATTGAAACTTTCTTATCCTCCAAAAATATTTATTATATATTTCCAAGCTTTTGAGATTTTTCTGTTCAAATAATGTTTACATCTCCTCCTTTGGAGTAACTAAAAAAAATTAATTAACCTGTGACCTAGGTCTTCTTCCAGATAGTGAACAAAGACTTTATATAAAATAGGACCCACTACAGTTCCCTTCATCCTAACGCTGTAGAGCATTCCCACCTTGAAACATGGCCATTTGTCACTACCCTTTGTTTACTCCTTCATCCAATCTCAGTCACGCAGAAGAAGCCTTCTTGTCCAAGTCAATTAATATTTTTGAACCAGGCTGCTGTACTGTCTATAATTCATCTGTGATGACTACATATATATGCAGAGCATAACAACTGACTTCAGTGACCAAAACTTGTTTCAGTTTAAATTGTCATAACAGCCATGGTGATCTTAATTCTTGGCAGGGGATTAACTTTAGGGCTGTTAAAATTTCATGAGAAAAAAAATTTCTAATCAGACTAAAACTGTGAATTTTAAAAAATTACTTTCTATTCCCCTACACTGGAAGTCAATTATGTAAATCAGTTATTGGCTCTTCCACAAATTCACAATCATAACTGGAAAGTACAGTTATAGTTACACTTGCAAAGTTCATCTTTCTTACGGACTCATTTTATATAAAAAACACAGAGAGACAATGACCGAGGTTTTGATATGCTGCTCATCCAGCTTATATTGCTTTCCATCATTGGGAAGAGCACTGGAGCATACCTCTGTATTTCTCGGTCACCTCGCAGCTCTGATTCTCAGTGGTGCTTATCACAGTCCCATGACTACCACCGGAGTCAGGAGACAAAGGTTTTCAACATGGAGGTCCAGAAGTCCGTGGTCCAGGCTTTGGGAATGTGTGGGAGTGACTTGGAGAAGCAGGTTTGTTTAGGTTGTATCATTGCCTGCCTAGGGGGAGCCTGAAGGGGATGGCACTTTGCTGAAGGACCTCTGGGGTTCACAGATCAGAACGTTGAAAACCAAGGAACCACAGCAGAAATGGCTGATCAAACAAATCGGTGAATTATCAGTCCTCTTCAGAGATAAATCTCAGTGTAAAATGCTGCGACTGGCCAATAAATGGTGGAAGAAGGTTGAGAGGAAATGGGCAAGGGCAATGTGCCCTGAAACTCGGGGAATAACGCGGGGTGTGACTGACACAGCTGCTGCAAACAGAGCTGACTTTATCTCAATACAAACGGGACCCAAAGGTGGCCTTTGTTTTAGATGAACACCTATATCAGTTGGGTTGATCAACTGACTACACCACAGTTGAGGGGATCAAATCTTTCTCCCCAGTTCATTCAAAGAGTGAGAAAGTCTCCCAGACCAGCATGGGGAGGGGGTGTATACGTGGCTCAGTCCACTGTAGAGTATAAAAACTGAAAAACTGACAAAAGAAATAAATAAATTCGAAAGCTGGTTTCAACACACTTATTTCTTCCCAGTGGCTGATATTGCCCAGGGTCATGATGGTGAGCATTTTATAGAGATCAGCATCAGGGATCACACTGGTGTTGCAATTGAACTGTTACTGCCATTACTATATCTCCTATTTGCTAAGTGCAAGTTACATTGGTATTGTGATTTCGGTATATTTTGTGTCACTGTGCTAAATCAAAAATCCCATGTAATGTTAAATATCTTCAGATAAGTATATTTGATATTAAACATTAAACCCTCCGTATGTGGCCTACCTAAAAGAGCTCCATCAGAAAGTACTGGACTCAGACAAATGCTTGTATTATTTACTAGTTTGTCCATTTGACAACAGAAAGGGGTTATTGCTTACACTCTAACATAAACCCATTTTAGTATTTATAGCTGTAAACATCACTCTGCTTAAGCTCTCTCCCACAGCACAGAATCCCTCAGATTCTTTCATTTTACCTCTTCTGTTTCTTATGCTTGTGCTGCAAAACACAGATCGGTTTAAAAGTAACACTATCACGAAGGGCTGCTGGCATTCTTAGTTTGACAAATACGTCCACTTTCCCATTAACAAGCAGATACGTAGAACTGAAAACATTCCAGCGGTGCTCTCTGCTTCCTTGGCGCGGACAGCAACATGAATATTTTGCAGGCCATTTAGTCTATGCATTAAGCGAGCATTTTAAAGTATTACACAGGTTTAAACAAACAGCTGTATATCTGGAAAATGATCTACTGCGTACAAGCAATGTTTAAAGGGGAAGCAGGAAGAAGGAATTTCTAAATAACCAAATCATACAGACGCTAAACTTATATACAGAAGGTGCATTAGCAGGATCTGCTGGGGAAATTTGCTGGGAAGCAAATGAAAAAGTACATATACAAGACCCATAATCAACTTCTGAATGGGCAAAATATGCTCTGTTACGTTGTGCCTAAGATGAATATATGGTTAGCAGATGAAGCATTCATGTATGTTATGCATACATGTACACATATAAGTATGTTAAATTAAACTGAAAATACAAGGTGCAGCTAATCACACTAAAAATGACAGCATTTACTTAAAAGTTTCCTTACCACTATCAGTCTGTATCACTGCCCTGAAAACCATTCTAAAAAGAAGTTTACAGATACTTTCTTGAACTTAAGAAAATATCTATTTCATTCTCTATTTTTTTTTTTGTTTGCAATTAATTCTGTTCTCACAAAGGAACTGCTAAGAAAAATACCAGTATACAACAGTTAACCAATATTTTAAAGGAACCAGCCCAATAGATTTAAAACCTATTCTACCATATTTAGTCATAAATACAATTCCAGTGAGTACTACAGGAATGTTAACCACTTTGTAAATACGTAAAGTAGAGATACTAGAATCCTTATCTTTCCTTCCAAAGTTTAACAGCTTTAGGAAATCTATAAATACTGATTTTTAGCAGTATCATGCTACGTATTATTTTATTTGACATCCGCTTCTCTGAACTACTATACACTTAATTTTAAAGTTCAGATAATTTCAACATGTCCTGGGGTTTGGGAAATTAACATTCCGCAATACAAAAATAAGGTATTCTTCCTGCTTTGCTGAGCATATGTTCTAAATCAAAATTGCTCTTCACTTTTTTTCCCCCTCTTCACATTAGGCCCTGGGGAAAAAAAAAAAAATCAGACAACAAATCTAAACACACAACCCAACATATGTGTGCATGCGTACACACACATATAAGACGCTGCAAGCAGTTTTACTGCTGCTACTGGTCTAGTAACCCAAGTGGTCATTTGTTCTCTTGAGGTTACAAAATTACTTAAGGGAAGAGTGAAAGGACAGGAGATTGCTATTATTGCTCAAAGCCAGCCCAAATTCCTAGGCAGCCTCGTGCTACCATACTAGCACTACAGAGACTTCTAGCCATCAGCTGGCAGAGCACAATATGCATTGTTTTAAAGAGCTTTCAAAGTAGAGAGGTTTGGAAATCTAGCAGCACTCATCCAGTAGGAACTGGATGTCTACTCCAAGGATGCTGACAGTCAGCTGAGTTGCCTTAGAGGTTTACAAAGAGAAAAGGACTTTGGGTCCACTGCTCTAGGACAGTATCAGCCAACACAGCGCAGCAAAACAGTGACTGTTCTGATTCTACGTAGTTACAACAAAATTATACAGGCACATTAACAACCTCTACCCACATACATGTGGATGCAGTATAGGAGAGACAAAATAATTAGAAATCAATTTCAAATTGCCTTAAATGGCAATATAAAACAGCATACCTGCAGACTCAAGTTTCTCCCGGAAATGGCTGAGTTACACTAATGCCAAGATGTTCAATGTGAGCAAGAAGGATTTTAACTTTGGCTTTGGACCATTCAAATCAGATACTCCCATCTGAGTGGGTAAGTTAACTAAAGAAAAAGGGTGGCAAATAACAATCATTAATAGCTAATGTAAATGAAACAACCTTTAATATTCAAACTTCAAGTTCATATTTCTGGCCACTAAATGAATATTAAAATTAGGCTGAAGTTATTTTGTGGTTATATTCACATGGACCACAAAACCTTGGGATCATAAGTAGCATGCAATATGCAAGATAATAACTCAGCTAGGTGATTCTTATGTTACCTGCAGTACCAAAGCCAAGCAAAATACATTTCGTATTCTTTTAAATGGGTAGGCTTACATATAAAACATTGCTGTCTACTCTGAAGGCTGCTTGTGAAATTAATTTTTGTTACTGCCATGTTAAAACTGCAGTGAGGTGGGTGGAATTTCTTAAAATCTCTTTTCAACTAGGAACCTCACCAAACATATTTTCTAGAGCCACTGCTCCAATTCCCTTGGTGGAAAGGACTTTTAGAAAATCAAACAGGTACCTGTGAAGCATAATGGGTAAAATTTCATGATTCACTTAGAGATGCAGTGCTAAAGTTGCCATCAACGCAGACAGTGGTAGAAGCAAATGGCTTTGTGGGCCACAAGCTACTTTTGCACCACGCCTATCCTCTTCCACAAATTAGAGAGGTTTCCTGGCGCAATACTCTGGGGACTGCCTGTTACACCAGCTGTTATAAAGCCTGGACTCTGAAGACATGGGGCCTTAGCCTTGATGATTCTCTCCTTTCTGCTGCCCAGGCTACGTGAGAGGGCGTGGGGAAAGGGTCTGTGAAAGGCAGCTGTACTCCAAGCCAGGAAGCCTCTCCGGCAGGCAGAGCAGTTGCAGAGCATCTTCCCCAGCCCGGGTTCCTGGTGCAATGTAAGATAGGTGCACGAGGCTGATGGTCTCACCCAGGAATCCTGGTCTGGGGATCCACTCTTGTGCTGAAGTCTTAAAACAACCTCAGCTTAAAACAACTGCCTCTTTGGCCTGATAAGCTACTGCTGAAATAACTTGGACAAGATGACAAAACGTGTTTAGTACCTCAGCTATGAATTTTCAGAGCTGTTTGTCAAACACCTTGCTTCATATTTAGGTACCTTTGGCCTGCTATCCTCCCACTCCAAAACTCCATCACTTACTGACATACATATTTTAAAAGGAAAAAGAGAAAGCTCTGCTAGAGATTAATTCAATCAAGGGATTAAAATTAAAAACCTGGGAAAAAAATACATTTACACTAGAGCAATACGTCTTGTTTAAGCTTAGTTTTATTTAAGTAAATAGTTATAGCCAATTATAGCAAATATGTTTAAATAGCAGTCCTGCCACAGTTAAAAAAAACAAAAAACAAACTAACAAAACACATATATTTTACTTTTGGCTCACTTTGCAAAAGTTTGAGACTACGCATCCAAGTTTCACATGAGACTGTACCAACCTGCAGAGAAAAACAGGTTTCAGAAGTTCATCCTACAAAGTGCACAGAAATTTGAAATTGCTTTTTAAATTAAGATTACTCATTTTTCAACAGCTTAATTGCAACCCTTGCTAACTTTGCTCCCAAAGAGAGTCCTCTTGAAAATACGCATCCTTTTTAGATTGCTTACTGCAGTGACAGCAGGCACTCTGATTCCAGCAAGTGTAGCAGCTCAGTTCTAAAGTTGACAAATATTTCTCCAAAAAATCAATGAAATCCAGAGTTATGAGAAGCCCACAAAATCATGTAGCACAATATTTTGAATATTTGGAACATGGTGTTGAATATGACCATGAAGTTCAAAGCAGCAGGAAAGCAACTTGATACACCAGAGTCCTGGAACTCCCAGGTCTAGGGTGAGGAAAACACAGGTTCTAGCAGACTCACAACAAAAGCAGCATCTTCCTCTCATTTTGTGTGGGCAGCCCTAATTACTCTTGTGTATCATATCACTCATTTGCAACAGTTACCAGATGGGTACTTGACCTACTCCGGTTCAAGGAAAGCAATCACCTACCGGTCTGTTCTGTTCTTCATTGCAGTATTTTTCAGTGCAAGGCCCTTGAACCTACAGGTTACATCAAGAAATTCACAAGTGACACCTGAAAAAGAGCAAGTTTTAAAAAAGCAAGCCATGAGGCTTACCGGTATTACACTGGCATTTTTACTGTTACTGGAATTTTTTATATTTTTAACAGGATCCACAAAAGGACAAAGGCTGAATGCTATTGCTGAATCATAAACGATGTCTATTAAGATGACAGTACTTTTTGGTTTGGGGTTCTTAGGAAGCAGATACTCACAGACTCCATTTAGGAAAAGGAGTTCCAAACTAGGAGAAAGAAAAATTGCACAATAACAGACAGTGAAAATTTAATGAAGATAGGGCAGCATCTAGCTTTCGCATGAGTTAAATTAAAGCCTATTAATAAACTTACTCTAACAATTTGTTCGCTTGCAGAGGATCTACATAAGGTTTCATGTTGAATGGGACTTTCACCTCATATTAGATAAAAAAAGATGAGTGAATGTATCCTTGTGAAGGGAAAGGCCTTTGGGCTGAGCTGGTGTGAGCAGTAGGTGGACTTTAACACCACAGGCAGAGACAACTAACACAGCTGGGAGCCCACCCAGTTACCTGCCATGTCTGTTAGCTTGGGCAGGATGGGAGGGGACAGAAAGACATGGGAAGAGGTGGACATTCTTCATCCCCTGCAACAAGGAAATGAGAACAAGGAGAGATGCTTATGGGAAAGTCATAGGTCTGCAGATGCTGTCTCTCAGTCTTGCTGGAGTATTTAAAAAAAAAAAAAAGGATTTAGAGCCTCCTTCCTTTGTAAGTCTTTATCATATTCCGGTAATTCCCATCAGTTCTAGATTTGACTGTTGCAATTTGCTCCTACTTGGACCTGCCTTAAAATTGATCCAAGAGTATCAAGAGAAGCAATACGCTGAGGAAATTTTTTTTCCTTAGTGTGGCAGTGAAAGTATAACCCCTACACAGTGCCATAGGCCCTGCTCGCTGATACAACCATCCCTCCGCCTTCCTTACCTGCCTAGTTTTTCAGGACCAAGGTGTAAGGCAGCAGAGGCAGCACACAGCTATGTTCCCTACAGATAGCAAAGAGCAGCTGGGCTTCCTTAGTGCTCTGCTGGGGGGGTAGCCTCATCCCCTGTTGTTGGACCTACACACTTCACTGACATCATCCAAGACTCACCCCTCTTCCAGCACATCCACCCCAGATACTGCCAACATCTGCTTTAGGCCAGAACACCTTGGCCTTTTGACTCCCCTTTCTCTTTGGGATCATTTGTTACATTTTATTTATTACAGCAGCTGACTGTTCAAGTTTAAGATCCTCCTACACATGTGGGGTTTGTATATGCGAAGTATCATCTCCCCCTGGATGTGGGAGTGTTGGAATAAAACAAAACAAAAAAAAAAGTTGAGTCTTTCAGGCTGCTCCCTTCGATTTGCACAGAACTACGTTACTGCTGCATCCCAAGACGCTTTGGTCCAAGGGCTATATGCTGCCGTGCTGTTGCGGAGCCAGGCCACAGAACAGGGCAGCTCTGCTCAGCAGCTGGCATACTCTCCTGCAGGCCCACCGGGTCGTTTTGGCCTCTTACAGATACAACCCGCACCCGGCCATGGCTGGGCTGCCAGCTAGCTGGTAAAGAAGTGAGGTGGAGAGGGGAGGAAAAATAATCCAAGGCTCTGCCTTCTCCCTTTGCAGCAGTCAAGACAGGCTCTAAGAGATACAAACACTTCTCTACGCACACATTGCTCTGATGGTGCTCAGGGACTGCAGGAATATTACAGCCCTCTCCCCCTCCCTCCATCCTTCCCCCAGAGACACAGAGTGACTCATACAAGTACTGACTTCACATCATGCAAGCATCAAAAAACAGCAGGAGGGTATCAGGGGGTGGCGGGGGGAAGGTATATTGAACAGTGTGCCCTGAAACCACCTCAGTTGTGCAAAAACCACCAATTCCAGTCTTCTGCTATGGGACCTACGGAAATTTCTTGACTCTCGGGCCTGTACGCACCGCTTCAGCTGATCCCAGCCCAGTGCTGGGAGGAGACCTAGGAGTATGCCATCCCCTCTGACTCCTGCAACTTGCTTTCCACAAGACAAAATTTTGGAATAGCTGTAAACCATCTGGGTCCCACCCTGGCCAGAACTGCAAGGCACATGATGGACCCCTCTCCACCCCCTGAAGCTTTGGCATAGCTTGTGTGACAGCACTCAGCATCTGGGCCACTTGCTGCAGTTTGCAAGATAAAACCAGAACAAGTTGCAATGAGAAAGGCACCTAACATGGCTCTTGCAAACACTTAAGTAAATCATAGGTTAAGCAGCTAAGTAAGTGCTAGAAGATGATCTGCACATTGCTTTATGGGAAAAAAAAAGTCAAATGCAGCGATGAACGGTGGTGGACGACATTTATACATCTTCGAAACACATCAGCAATCAAATACAAAGCAATACCTAAAGTGAAAACTAGTAAAAATAATATGCTTAAATGCAAAATGTGTGGTGTAGCTGCTTTTTTGATTCCACCTGAACTCCAAAAATCTTTGTGGTTTTTTGGATGTTAAATGACTACAGATGATTTTTTTTTAAAATTAGTTTAATTACGTTCCTCATGGCCAGTAAATTTTTTGCTAGCTTTTACACAGAAATTTTCCACTAGAGTTTTATTTAAAATGCTCACTGGTGCTGCAAAGGACAACTGCAGGACTCTCACTCCAGGTTAAGCTACTTCAGAAACACTCTTGCAAGTTTTAGCAAGTCTGGAAAATGAAGTTCTCTGAATAGTCTGTATACACCTCCATGATTCCAGAGGCTGTAGGGGCTCACGCTCCTATGTCACCACATACCTTTGGGAAAAAGTACAGCAACATTTGGAGTGTAAGGTCAGGCTCCTATTTTTGAATGCTCTGGCCTCTATACACCTAACAAACTAGTTCTGAATTGTTCAAATGGTAAGTACACAAAGAAAATAATTAGTTCTTAACACTAATGCAATTTTACTTTGAAGTGCCAGAGACCATACAGAATATAAAAAGTGTTTACCAGGCAGTTGTTTAGTTTTACACCCTACTCACGTCCAGCTGCCAAACCACCATAAATGAGCACCCAGAAAAGCAAGCTTTTAAGGTGCAAGCACATGGACAACACCACTGAGGTCAACAGCATTAGAAGCATGAGTAGCATTGCCTATCATACCTAGGTTCTACAGACTCATAGGCTTCGTTTGCAGCATTTTGGCTTTTGCTTTTTCTATACTGGGATTTTTGAGAGATTCAAAAGCACAGTTAGTGAGGACAGTTTTATTAATAAACAGATGTAATTCAAGCCTTATACATGACAATCTGAAGATTTAATCAACTTGTGTTTTTAAATAGAACACATGCAATAAATTAATAGTTTACAAAAAAGCTTCAAAAACCACACAAAATATGGTATTTGAAATTATTTTTTCTTATATCTGGTCTTAAAAATCCTACATTCATATTTACAATTCACATCTTGGAAAAAGAGAGCCCTTTCTTCACAGAACTTGATCTTTAAATAATAATAAAAAAGAATGTAAGTTGTCTGATGTGTATGACACTTAATTCCAAGAATACCACTTTAATAGTAGTTTTAACGAAGGAAAACCAGCTGTGAAGTTCACCAAGTGACCAGACCACTCCAGTTTCCAGCCTGGGTTCTGCCCAGACTTGGAGACAGAGTCGGGTAGGAAGGTGACTGGCTAAAGTTTTGTAAGGAAGAAAGGATGACAAGCACTCCTGGGGTTTGAGGGAGTAGACTACGGGCAGACATGGGAGAAGTTTCTCAGTTTTAGACACTCTCATGCCAAGGAGCCTGGCTGTATTGCACATCTAGCTAACATGCTCTTTCCCACATTGCTCCTCCAGGGAAATATGACAGATGCTACAGCATGACATGTGGGACCAACAGAGAACCTGGTGACTGCAGGGGAACAGGTGTTTCTGTTAACCTCTTTTTTTTTTTTTAGTTTTTAAAAAAAGATATTCACAAGGGCTTGATATTTTGTGAACTGCATAGCGACCACACAGAAGCATTTCTTCACTGTGCTGAAGGGGAGACTGCCTACCCAGCAAGTACATTCACAATGTCTCTTTTATTCAAAGCTAGCTCACCAGAGGGCTTGAAATGGGGTGAGTGGGCTGAGGATGACAACCTCCTCGCGAGAACAAGCAGGAATCTGGTGACGCACTAATCACTGCCTTGACTTTTCACTGCAGAACCCCTCATGTGCCTGTTTCGGAAGCCAACTCTCACCCTGTTTTGCTGCCACAGCAACACAGGAACCATCATGTGGGAGTGCTGAAAACGGATTTCCTTACATTGCTGAAACCAAGAGACCCAGCAGCAGACAGGGAACCAAGAATCACTCTTCTACCACCTTGTGGGCTCCTCCTAAAGACACAGTTTGAGGCTCTTCTTTCTCAGCCTTAAAACAAACACATACACCCCTGCCCACCCACCACCACCATGAAAAACCTAGTAAGTTGATTTCTACATGGTAACGTTTTAGACTGGGTTCATTTTGATCAGTGGTTATTGTCCGATTTGTGGGCAAGGATGAGTTTTTGACTCTTTTTTTAATTAGGCAAAGGTATCAAGACAGTAATAAAGGAGTTATTCTGGGTTTATCATAAACAGAAGCAAACATTTCTTTACACAAGTCTTCTCAATGAATCAGCCTCAGCAGCGCACAGAGCCCCAGGTTACACTGCAGAACCAGGCAAAAGGAAACAGCCACCCTCAAGCCAAGCCCATACTACACAAGAAAAATACTCTTGACTTTTCTTCTCCTTTAAGGAGATCACTGCTTTCTCAGCAGGGCCTTAGGCTGACTGGAAGACCTATAAACTTACACAGCACCTCAATGGAAAACAAAGGTTGCTATTGGGGTTTGGCCTAGCTTTGCACAGAGATGCTACTGCCTCCTTTCCCTTTACCAAAAAAAAGTGGTGGAGAGCAGAGAAAGGCTGTGCAGATCACCGAGACATCCAGTTATGCTTTGCTTCTTTCACTTGTAATAGATTTGCAGTTTTTTGACAAGTCTACAAGGATACAGTTTTTAATTTTGCATTATGAACTTCCACAGTCAATACCTTGACAGCTAGTGAAACAGATAACAGGTTGCTGAGATTTTACAATGTAGAAAATTCAATCTGTTGGTGGCATTTTAAAAGTAGCAGTTTCCCTTCTGAGGGGGTTACTATGGCATCTGTGGTTATAGGGAGAAGGCAACAGTTCATGACAGCAAGATATGCACTGACAGCCCGCTGCTGCACACCAAGTGCTTTTGTCACACTCTATGAGAGAGGTGAAGGAAAACTTGGCCACCACAGCAGCCTATTTTATTAGTATATATCTTCATATAGTTTACAGCTATTAGCAATACTACCACATTGCCTATCTTAAAATTATATTTTTGTGCAGGAGAAGGAAAAACTGCTTAAGATGAGTCATGTAATAAAAAGGAAACAAGTTTATAATTTCATTCATCCTAGACAAGGCAGATTTAAAACATCTGAAAATTAGAATATCACTTAATTTCACTGCCTCAGTGTATTCTCTTAAGTAGAAGATTATTTTCCTATAAAACTTTGTGGGTTTCATGCATTACCCTCCTTATGCATTACATCTTTAGTAGAAGTATTGGCTCAGATGCATAAAGGAGAGCGAGGACTAACTTCCTTGCAGTTAAATCAAGAAACCACAGTTTCCACTTCACGTGGGCTTTGTTTCAGGGCTAGAACACTTCATCATATGGTATTAATACAGAGTTAAGAAACCCGACCAGAAAGGCTTTAATCATACTACAATTTTAGACAAACTTTAGTTCAGCACCATTCACTCTGGCGCTCATTTAATTGTAAGTAGCAAGCGAAAAACTTATTGTATCTGACACTTTTGAGGACTGGAAGGTTCTTAGTATTGTAGCTCAAAACCAGGAATATTTATTCAGTACCATATGAAAACAATATGTTTAAGGACTGAAATATGTCACACCTCAGGGTGGATCTAGCAATGTGGTGTGGCTGCTTGAATCACACCATCCATGCACAGCATGCCCACTGAGATAAAATTACCTTGATGTAAAATCCTACAGCGACAGAGGCAGAAGCAGAACTTTGTGAAGATCCACCTTTCCCCCTTGTCAACCAGACACCACATACCAGCGGTTGACAGATAGTGCTGTGAGCAGGACAATTGTACCACAATGGTCTTCGGCTACCATCCAGGTCTACTGAGGTTGTTCCCTGTGACTACAGCTCCTCAGGGGCTCTGGAGGTTTCATCATCAGAAGAAAGCAACAGGACTCTTCAATGCAGGACTGCTACTCCCTGGCATTTGACTTGCCTTTCAGATCTTTTATCTTATTCTGACTTCTCTTCTTTGCAGATCAAAAGTGCTGCAATTATCAGATAAAGCTCTAAGAGTGCAAAAATCCTGCACTTGAGATATAATAAGGGGGTTTTACATCATCTGTTTTAGGCTGCCAGAAGCATTCGAATCCAACACCTCCAGGGAAGGGCACCATTTCTCCAGTGACAATGCAAAGAATACAGCGTGCTTATTTTGGTACTTCGATTTGGAAGTTAAATGCTCACACTAGCTCAAAATTGATATGGAAAAACATTTCATGTACCTACATAAAGGTAACTGGAAATTACACGTGGCAATTGGGGAAAAAAAAAAGTTTGTAGTCAAACTGTCTCTCCAAGAAGTACTTGGTAAGCAAAGGGGAAATGGAGACTGATTAACAGAGCAGTGGTTCTTTTAGTTGACTTAAATTCAGCTGTATTCATTTATTTAACAGATGTTCCAAGACAGCAAACCATTATTTTTGTCAGTTTAGACAATTTCACAAAGCAATCTTTAACCCTCAGTGGTATTATCTCCCTTTGCTTTGACCACTACAAAGTCGCTAAAGATGTAGTTAATCAGCCTGTTATCAATGCTGATACCACTATGAGGGTGAAAACAATGCATAAAAACCACAGTTTTCTAGGAAAATCATCTCCTAATTAAGAGAATACACTGAGGCAATGAAATTAAGTGATATTCTAGTATTCAGATGGTCCAATACCAGCTTTCCTAGAATCTTCATTAAGTCAATCCACAAACATATTGATAACAAACAAGCCTGCCTAGAAAATTAGGACTCGGATTTTATATGCTCCCCTCTCCTTTTAGTTACACTTAGAAAAGAATAGTGTTGAGATTTTAGTTTAGGTGTCCCATATCTTGCAACCATATGGTTTTTGCCTGCTGTCCACTGTGTTTAAACCAGAAAGCAAAGTGGATGCTGTACAGCTTTATATAGCAAGAAACACTCCTCACTCAAATTGTGCTGCAATAAATTATCTTATTCTAAACCACCTCGAAAGAGCAATCTTGCTGAAAGATGTCCTGTGAGAAAATAGAGTGAAAGAGTAGTATGGAAAAGACATAATGCTAAAGCACTGTGGAAACTGGTTTAAAAAGCAATCTGTTTTTCCTCCATGCTTAACAGAGAACATTATCGTCATCAAGCCACTTTTTAAAATCAATTGGATTCCATTTCTCCTTGGAGTGCTTTCATTCCTGATGCCTCCTCAAGATCTTTTCAATAATGACTGCATTTGCACCTCAATTTTATTTGACATTTGAGTTAACATACACATTAAATGTTAGCTGATGGTAAAAGTACCTTACTTAACAGTTCCTGGATGTGAATATAATGGATATATCCCCTTAATTACAGCCAATCCCCTTGTCCCAAACAACAACAACAAAAAAAGCCCAACCACAAGAAAAAGCCAAAGCTGTAACACTGCATTACTTTACCATAGCATCGGAAACAAAGGATAGTAGTGGGCATGCTTTCAAAATACGAATTCTTCTACTGTGAGAGTCCTCCTGTTTTCAATCTGTTACAGTTAAACGTGTGTGCTCATTAAAAGCATGTTTTGCACAAACAGGGCTTAAAGAGCAATGAAATGTTTGCTTTCAAGTAAAGTTAATATGGTTGCTCACAAGTCAACATGATAAAAGCAAGTGAAAAGGCAATATGGCAATGCAAAAGCAACACCACTTACCTGCCAAGAATAACATAAATCAAACCCCCATTGCTTAACCGTATTTTCCCCCAAATACTGCATATAATCTTTCACATTTACCCAACCTAAACTGGCTTAGATCACTACCTTGTTTTGTGTGGTCTTTTAAAAAAGTTTCTTTTTCAAGGCTGTTAGCTGATTTAAGCATTATAGTAAATGACCAAAACTTCCACAATTTTGGTAAATATATAGGAAAGTTATTGGATGGATGCCTTCAATTAGATGTTCTTGCCGAATGTAGAAAAGGCTTACTAACCACATCAGCCTGTGTTTATAAGGTACACAGTATATGTGATTTCAGACAACCTACTTTTGGAAGAGGGGAAAAAAAAAGCTACGTGAGCGAAGAAAGAACAAATATAAGTCTTCAGAAAATGTCTTCAATGATCTGCATGACATTTGACTGAAGGGATCTTTTTTCCTGGGTATACAACACAGAAGAATGCTGCAGCTCTCAACCCCTCAACCCTTGTCTGCTTTTGTGTGTTGGGTTGGGGAAAGGGACAAAAGGAAAGAATGTGCATGGTTTCCTTCTCCCAAGGACAGAAACCTCCTCTTGGCACGCACCACTGGAAAACAGCATTGATACTATTATCACATGGAAGCAAAGTATACAGGATTTTGAGGTATAATTCGATTACCTCCCCATTTTTTAAACTGGTCACATTTTTTTCTCCAAGATATTGATGACAGGTAAGCACAAACCCAACTGGCATTTTAAGCAAGTTAACTTGTAATGGACAGAACCCCATATTTGGCTGGATCGGAACTATTTTGAGTTCCTTCTGCAATAGCACACAGATGCCATGCAGTTTGGGACTCCAGATCAGGTAACACACACCACAAAAAGGATGAACATCAAGGAAATGAACCATTAAGGCAGTCCTTTTCTCTAAGGGAAGTTTGGTCAGAAAGATCTAGAGGGCCTGCAGGTCTGTCCATTCAGCACCTGTCTTGCTCTATAACTTTATCAATGCTACCTGAATACAGCTATACGGTCTGGATAGGAGAAGAAAAACACCATTAAGAATATTAACATTCATGGGTACTTTACTTAGAGACATTTATCCTTTTAGTAGCCTCATGATCCTATGAGGTGATTCTCCAGCTTTACAGGAAGTAACACTACGAGGAGAGCTCTACATCCTGGATTCAGGAATGCCGGTTATTACTTTTTTCCAAGCCCTGGCTTGCTACTAAAAAGAGTGAGTGAGTAGGGGGGGAAAGAAGGAGGGAAACCTGCTATGAATACTGATGCATGATGACCTTCATGAGGTTTCAGATGAGATTCCGACTCAGTCTAAAGATCCTTCATTTTTTCCAGACAGGAAGATATATTTCTTCTCTCTTCTTATGTCCAACTTCAAGTTATTTTTTTCTACTTCTTAGCAATATCATTTACTTTAAAAAGTAGCAGGAAGTCAAGCTCTTCCTTGGTTTTACTCAAATTGCTGCTTCCCTGGTGTTGATTCTACAAAGAAAGCCCAATTTCTCTACTTTAGGCACATGTATATTACCAAGAGACAAGATGGGGCTCAGTATCACTGCAATATCTACAGTGTATCTACCAGAGCTACAAAAGAGCTGAACAGCTGCAAGGACGGGCAGATGAACAGTCACTACAATTAACTTCGGTAACTTTCAACTCACATCTTTGGTTGTAAGACAGCGAAGAGCCTGAAAAAGTATCTGATGGGCTGTACCTTTGCTGAGTTACACAGATAAAAATGTATCAGTAGCCCTCACATGTCTACTCTGTAGATTCATGTCCCTGTTATGAGTCATGATAGTTGTTTTAGTTACTTCAAATACCAACTTTTCCATGTTCCACATGTCCTAATCATCTTGGCAGTAAATATATCTTCAGCAGGTTAGAAAAAGCACAAAATGAACACATTTGCTGATACAAGGAGACAACCAGACATCCCAGCTCCAGCCACTGAAACAGAGGAAGGTTGTAGCCTCTTGAGCCATAAGATGTTTGAGAAAGGCTTTTTCTCAAGATAAGAAAACTATCTAATAAGAAAACTATCCTCCAGGTAGTTCTATGAGTGTATGAAGTTCAATGTAGGTCACTGTCAAGTGTGGTAAGCTGTATCTTGACAGCAAAAGCAACATCTAGAGTGGAACATGAATTATCATCAGCCTCCTCAACTAACCACTTAAAACCAGGTATCCTCTTAACCGGCCCGTTGTTTTATATTTGTCAAGATATTAAACAAAAGCGATGCAAAATATTAAAAGTAAACCAACTCCACTATTAAATGAACTTTTTGAAAAACAGGACTGCATTGTCCCCAGCAAAACAAACATTTGCCAATTATTCCCCTACTAAAATGCAGGGTACAGTGTCCTTTAACTGACAACAAGCAAGGCAGAGAATTGACTAATCCATTGATTTCTGTTTGTGTGTTTGAGATGAGTTTTAGCCATACAAATTTAGGGTTATCCAGAGCCAGAGGGTAGGTACAGTCCACCTGATAGATCCTCTGTGACAGAACTCAGACACTGCTTTGACTAAAACCAAGTATCAAAGCTGGGAAATGAGGCTGAACCACTAGAATGTGCCTTCGGGCAATTTGGGTGGGTTTTTTACGGTAGTAGCAAATATTACTTTACAGATCAGGGACTCTTGAATGATGTATACGGGCTGAACTTGAACCAGGGATCCTAAACTGTTATCTTTTGGTGGGTTCTGCAATTTCCTGGTGTGACTCCTGAAATAATTAAGTCTAATCACCTGATTAAACCATTATATTGACACTCCCGAAAACCATACACTCCTTTACGCTTTTAGACACAGCTTAATCTACACTCAGCCTCAAAATACACAAGTATTACAAAGTAATTAGCAATATTTCACTCTGGTTTGGATTTAGGTAAATCAAACTTTATGCTAACAGATATATTTAAAAAAAAAAAAAAACACATTCATTAAAGAATGGAAATAGGATTTGCTACACCAGATCAGGCCACTACTGTATCTAACATGGTATTTGCCTTTGGCATTGGCTCGATGCCACAGATTGGCAAGAAAGTGACAAAGTCAGCCTAATTTTAAAAAGTTGCATTACATACATATATGAAAGTAAAAGAGTAAAGGATAAGGGAAGCGTATTGTCTTACATAAAACCATGTAATCAACTGCAAGCAGTCCAAGGAACAATTAAGAACAATGCCAAAGTATTCTCAGAAGCACTACAAGTGAGAGCAAATTTAGAAATACAACAGATAATGGAATCACCACAGATGGAGCTCCGTCTGTCAAGCACTTACATTTGATAAAGGAATTTTAAAACAACTGATGGGGGGGCAGGGGGAAATTTTCCAGTGGGTGCAAGAAGAGACCTTCTTCAGATGTGGTTCCAGAAGGGACTTATAGGGTACAGTTGCACTTGGAGTTTTGTAGGGAAAAACTCTGTAGGCCTTCAGTTCCCTCCGCTTCCCCATATATATGGGCTGGTTAACAGACCCTAGTTAAAAAACTTAACTAAGAAGGGAAGATTTGTTTTTAAACCAGATCAAGTCGCTGACCTGGTGTAGTTGGTGGTGGCAGTGCCAGCACAGCCAAAAGGTAGTAGAGAAGACAGATGAATGATTGGTGTCAAGAACAGTGGAGCTGTACCCTGATTTTCATGTAGGCAGAAATATCAGTATATTCATTTTTCTTACTCAGTTTCACATTTTGGGAGATGAGGAGATTTGCTCACAACATAAATCCTTTAGGATGTGTCATGGTTATCAAGAAACTCCCCAGGAGGGAGTTATTTGGATAATCAGGAAATAAATTCCCAAATCCATTTTATTAGGATTTAAGAAAAAAAAAATCTTTCCCAGGTAAAGAACTGCTCAATTCAGACTGATCTAGGTTAAAAATCTACCTTTCTTGTAGAGAGACACAGTGGCCATGAGACAGCATTGTATGGTCCAACAAAATTCTGAAGCAAAGGAAAACAGAGAAGAAAAAGAAACCAGAAACCAGAAAAAAAACAACCCATCCCCCCAAAAAAAGAAAAATCTAGGAAACTACTTGAGAACACTATCCAGGAAAAGACTGACTTGCAGGCAAGCCACAGTGGACATACGTACCACACTGGAGTAGTAAGCAAGGCACAAGACAAGGCCACACAGCAGGAAAAGGACTTATTCCTGGTATCTATTTTTATTGCAATTTCACTTTGGATTGGTTTTCAGCTATGAACCAATTTTGTCAAACCAAATGTAGATACAGAATGTTCTTTGGCTGAAAAATAGTTAAAACATTAAATATTATTAAAAATCGTTAAATAGTTAGTCTGTCCAAGTTTACCGCAAATATGTGGAGGACTTCATGAAGAAGGGTATTCCATAACCCAAAGCATTCTTGCAAAATACCAGAAGTACAATTCCCACCAAGAGCCATGCAGAAAAGTTGAGCTAAAATAAAATGATTAAGTTTTAAATGTGGATGTAAAATAAAGGCAAAGGAGCATGAAGAGTAGACTGAATTTCCCAGGACAAAGTACAGTATTTCAAAGGGAAAGAATGACATTAGCTTTTTCTGAGATCACGGTTTTCCATAGACAGAAACCAGAGACTTCTGTTGCTCTCCTGTGAAACCCAGCAATACAACATTCCCAAGTCAATACCTGTCCCAGGGTCTCATCTTTGGTACTATGAATGGCAAAGAACAAATCACCATCGAAAGTTTCTTGAAACAAATCAGACCACTTCCTCTCTAAAGCAATTTCATTTGTATACTAAATGAGCTGAGCTTTATTAAAACTTAATATATTTTGCATGAAAAAAAATCTAATGTTTCTACAATTCTGAATTATCTTGGTTGCTGTTCAAAACAAACTCCAGCTAAATACTGCATCAATTGGCTCTCTAGGGTAGCTCTCTGTTCTTATCGAAGTGTTGAGAATACTCAGATAGTCTATTTACAGCTTCAACCTTTGCCACTTTATCACCCAAGCCTTTTACACTACAAATGAGCACAGAACGAAACCCACAGACTGATGTTCTGCAAGCAGGTTTGCTGAAGAACGCAGCCACCATTACATAAACTTCATTCCATCAACTCATTTAAGACAACATCTGCAGTAGTCACACCTTTGTGTGATCACAGAATCAGCATTTAACAGCTATTTAACTTTTCCTAAAATGAGGAGCTGCATTTACAAGTTTGGTTTGTTCTTCCTATTCCGCTTGCTATCCAGTGGTGGTTTTGTATTAGTGATTAACAACAACCAAACCCACCACAAACAAGAAAGCGAATTCTTCCATATTCAATAGTCATTCAAATCAGCACTGAAATGCAATTACAATATTTTTCCTTTCAGTCCCTTATCCACACATTAATGACTTTCATATGCACTAAGAATAAAACTGTAATTATATTCAGAGTACGAGTTCTCTTGCAGCAAGGAACAAAAATTACTTATGCTTTAAAAAAAAAGTAATCTATACAGAAATTATCAAGAAATACTAACATACAATCCCAAATAAACTGCAATACAAGTACAAAAGGAACTGTAAATCTCAAGAAATTAGAGTCACTTTTTCAGCTTCTTGTGTTGGTTTTCACTTTTTATTTAAATAATGAGTCACCTCAGGCCATTTTTAGAAAAGGTTTTTTTTTTCAGTATTCCACTGAAAAACAAAAATGAAAAAAATTAAAAACAAAGGAAAAATATTTTAGCTGGATCTTCATTGTACTATTATATCTCTTTGTGTTTCTATTCTCTTCACTTGTTCTTAGTAGGAATGTTTTAAATCAGAATAAAGGACATAAAGGCTGTCTTGTGGGTAGTCAAATCTAGGCCTCTGTCACCACAAGAAACACACATAATAAAAAAAAGCTCAAGCTTTTCAAGTTCCTTCTTAAAAAGGTAATTACACATCTTCCAGCCCTATGCCATGAGCTGCTGTGCCAGAACCCCATTCCTCAATGGCTACTTCTTTTACCTGCATACTTTTCTCCTGGTCAAACTGTCAAGTGTTATTCTTTCCTTAAACAGGTCCTTTCTATATCTGCGGAGAGCAACTACATTTCACTCTTCATTTTGCTAAGTCCCTTTTTCTTTTTTTATTCTCCACTAATTGAGATACATCCTCTTTCACTTTCTCAACATAAAAGGTATTTTCAAATGTCTGAACTAATCTTTTCCAAATAAGAAACAGAATGGAAGCCAGAAATTCAGAGAAGGTGCTGCCAACGTCTTTACAACAGCATTAATATCACCCTTTCTGCTAAGAACTTGCCCAACATATTCTGCAATCACATCCGCTTTTTCCATAGCAGAATCACTTTGGTGGCTCATAAAACACTCTGATCAGCCAATACTCTTGTATCTGTTTCTTCCTCTCTAACAACTGATGAGCCTCCAACTTAGAAATTCTTGTTATTGGTCCCAGAATACACAAATTCATACTGTAAAACAGTTACCTCATGTTGTAAAGAATGTTATCAAATTAAAGCTTTATAGATGTTACTAGAAGTGTGAATAAAAAATAAGTAGTAAAAATATTCAGTATCTATTCACAGGTTAGCGTGTTTGGTCACACAGGAATACTTTTGCAATGCCAAATGGAAAGCAAAATCCTTATGAGACATTACTAACAGCTTTTTTACTGCAGGTACAGTAAGGTTTGGGCTCCATAAGCTTAAGAGGAACAGCACTATTATCCCATTCCATATTGACAGAAGCTTATGTGCAATGTTAACATGTTAGAGACAAAGATCCAAAATAGCATTTACAAGAGTCTATCAATCAAAATTTCAGCTTTGTAGAAAACAACTGGAAAACAGTCATGAATGTTCTTTGTCACAGCCATTTGCCGACTCTTACAAATAAAAGAGCAAAAGCAGTATAAAATGACAGACAATTTCCCTAACAGAAAAAAAAACCCAAACCCGAAGGCATCAGTTCTGGAAGTCTAAATACAAATGCAATCTGAAGACATGTTGAAGCCTTTATCAAGTTAAAAGTTAGATAAAAGATTACAAGTAAAAATTTAAGATTCAAACTTTGTTAAAAAGTGATCCTGATAAATACGATGCTTCCTCATGTTAGTGGGTTGCACGCGCCATGAAACCATTTAAGACCATTAATGTATATGCTAAATGAAGGATAGGGATATGACTGGATGTATTTATGCTGTTTAACATTAATATTATGAGGCTCATTTTGTGACTACCATTAACAAAACAATGGCATAAAGCAAGCACATACTTTTCTGGTAATCAACTTTGAAAAGAGCATTTCAATTCCATAAGAAAATCAGAACTATGTAACTAAGACCACAGAATGTGAAGGACAGTAAGGTAAGCAAAAGAATACAAAGATCTTGGGATAAAAAGGTTTAGGAAAGTTTATATGATAAATAACTTCCTATTGGTGACAAGTGAAAGTACAGCATTACAGTAATAAATGCTGTAAATAGGTTGAACTGTGATGTTCCATGAATACAAGTCTTAGGGATTTACAACTGATAACAAAAAGAAAAAAAGTGCTTTGAAAAGGTAGTCTGGTCTCAAGTACCACAAAGGCAGGGTGTAACCCTGAGAGAAGTCCCCTGTGCCAGGCCAGCCAGCGGCCGGGACACCGCCTGCAGGAGTCCCCAGCTCCGTGCCCAGCACCTGAGATAGCTGGAAAATCCAGCTACACCTCCTCCTCTTGTGCGGAGGCAGTGACAATAATTCCTACTATGCTCAGGAGCTCAAGCACCTGCTATTATCCAAAATCCTTGAAGAAAGGCAGCAGGTCATGCAGATTAACCTGGGGATGGCAGGGTCTGGCTTTCAGACAAACAGCTCGATTAAGAAATGTTAAGAAATCTGGCCCCCCCCCACCTTTTTTTTTGAGGAAGAGGCAGCTAAGAGTTTTGCAAGTACTGGGATGCAGCATTAGGTCACAGAAAGCTAAAAGCCAAAAAAGAATGCAGTGATATACTCTGAAATGCTGATACAATCTATCATATAAAATTATTTATGTGAGCAATCTGTACTAGAGGAAAACAAAGTTCATTACGCCACAAGAAAAAGTGTGATTGAGCAAGCTCACCTGTAGTTCAAAAGCTAGTAGCAATGAACATTATACAAACAAGAAATAAAGTTTAATAATTCATTTGATTTCTCCAATCATCATACACTGATGTTTAGATCATTATTCAGGGCCTGAAGTGCCTGTTTCCTCCTTTCTGGGAAAGGAGAAAAAAATAAATATAATGGAGCTATGTCAGGTGGCACAAACTGACATCAAGAGAATAAACACAGTCCCATGTGGCTTCATAAAGCCGTGAGCTCAGGCTAGCAACAACAACCTTTTCTGTATAGGTAAATAGCATTCACTTCGGACTAGCCAAAAGAATAAGACTGCTTTTTGAATGGGATCAAATACTGTTGTAACAGCTACTCGCCATGGATACCGAAGGTGTATGAAATGGCAATAATCACAAACATCAATAGCAGATGAAGATGCTCATACCCAAGCTGCCTAGCACCATCCTTCATCTGCATATTATTACTCCTACTGCTGAAGGATTGCAGAGCATCACTTGAGCACACCTCATGTATATCAGTGCAAACGCAGCCAGGCAGCAACCCCATCCACCAATACTGCTGACAGATTTTTTGTGAAAATCAACTGAAGTTATCCAAACTGTAGAACAGCAATCTCTCACTAACTGCTGCAACATCCGAAGCTGATTCTGCTAAATCTGGAAGGATAATATTATCATATCTTAACTGTAAGGAGGAAACAGTATAAGGAGTATGTTATAAAACTGCTTATCAAATAAGATATAGATGCCAACACATATGGCACTGAAAAAAAAAAAAAAAAACAAACAAAACACCACATACAAACATACAAGCAGTGTACTACCACAACTCCCTGTTTATTAAATTCTACAAAGCCAGAGCTCCGGATAGACAGATGCAGCATGAAAACATTGTCCTTGAGACATTTTAGATCACATGCAACTGTTAGACATCCAAAATTTCTGGCAATCCACCTTGTATCTTTACTGTTCATGTTTTAACAAATGCTATGAAAGCAATATAACTCCACTCAAAATAAACTGGCATACTGGCTACTTTTTGGCTCTGGTATGGAATGAATAATTTTGATTAATATTAAATTTGATTAATTTGCAAGACTTGATTTCCAAGACAGGTATCTTCTACTGAATGAATAATTAGTAAAAGTTTGATAATTTTTCAAGCACAAAAGCCTTTCCACCCTTTCTGGTCTTATCAGTAGCAGCACCTTCCAGCCAAGTTCAGCTTGGAAAGAACAGCTTTAAATGTGTCAGAATTCTGCTAATACCATATGTCTCAGTTTTTCCCTCAATTCCTTCTTATTGTAAAGAGGACAGAGTCAGGCTCTTTCCAGTGGTGCCCAGTGACAGGACCAGAGGCAGTGGGCACAAACAGAAATACAGGAAGTTCCCTCCAAACACCAGGAAACACTTTTTCACTGTTTTTTTTTAAAAAAACAAAACAAAACAAAACCACACAAACAAACAAAAACCCAAAACACACAAACACACATGAGGGCATTTGTACAAGTGTGACTTTCCATGAACTCAACCAGATGGATCAAGCTGTTGAGTCACTCATGAGCTACGACTCATATGATAAAAAGTATTGAAAAGTTTGCACTGGACAGTACAATATTACTAATAACAGTGAAATGCTTTGAAACATCCTCTGATTCTCAAATGGTGGAATCTAGCAGAACTCAGTTTTAAGATGAGGTCAATCAGATTCAAGAAGAGCTCACACGGCGCCTGCTACAGAGATGACAATCCAGTCTGTTCCAGTCCCATACTCCTACACTTTCATCGGGCTCACGATTCATATTCAAAACTGCGTTCCAAACATATTTAGGTCAAACACAGAAGTTAACATATTGCTGCACTTCATTACCTCTCCCCATCTACAAAGAGAGCTGTGGTCACATCTTGCACACCACCTGTAATTTCTGCAGTACTATGCTCGCAGATCGGACGGCAGAAGGGCCATTTGGTATGATCCGCAATATAACACTAAGGAATTTCACTTAGTCCCCACTTCTGTTCTGCATACAAGCACCAACTGCAACCTTGCAGACCAAGCTACTCACTCTGAAAACATGCAATCATTTTGCACACCAAAAAGGAGAAATGAAATAGCCTCCCTTTACTTTCAGCTAGCAAATATTTGCTTTCTGTGTTCTGCAGTCAACAATCATCCTGCTCCAGGTTGAAAGCAAAGGAGACAAGGTAGATCTGTTAGACCAAGGGGGGGGTGGGGGGTGGGGGTTAAAAAATAATAATAAAAAAATCAGTAATCCAAAAAATCAAGCTATTGCTGGTGCCTATAATAGCTTTCACAAAGTCAAATAATCACCGATTTCTAGCAAGGAAATCTGACGTTTATGTAATACACAAAATCTTGAGACTATTACCAAAAGTTATGAAGTGCTCCAAAGACTACAAATGGCCCCCGGGGAAATAATTCTAAAATAATAATAATAAAAAATTAACCAGAAATCACAAATTGCATTTATTCTGGCATAAGACCTGTATATTTCTTGGAATTAAATATCTTTTTATTAAAAACATCCATGTCTGTTCATGCTGGGCTTAAAACATGAACAGAAGACATTTGCTAGATTAACACCCTTGCTATCATGTTTTAACTCTTTAAAGAATCACACAATAAAAAGTTAGCATCTGATTCTCATCAGTTCATAATGCAGTCCAAATTTTCTTTTTTCATTAAAAAAAATATTAACTTTATTCTTCACTCATAATATAAACCAAGATGGAAAGTAAAGAGTTAAAGCTGTTTGGCAGCTGTTACTTTAAACTCCTTTGGGTTTTATAATTTGCAGAGCATGTCAGTTCCTCCACCCTGGAACTTTAAAACACCCAAGCAGAGGAATGTCACAGCACGATCGTCTGCCATCAGTACAATAGTCAGAGATACGACACAGCAGAGGACCTCCTCCTCCAAATCTGTCACTTGTAATAAATTATGGTTAGCCAGGAGCTGACTGAGACCAGACAGACAGAGAAATCAAAATTAAAAGAGTATGTAGAATCGGACATGACCTATATAGAAGTGATGGGTAAGGCAGAACAGAGCAGTATGATTTCTTAGAGGGAGAAGATAGGCAGAGAGGAGGGACAAGAACAGAGCCAAATGGCACTCTACAGTGGAAGGGACAAACAAGAGCATAAAACCCTGAGCACCGTTATTAAAAAGAAGCACTTTGAGGTGGTATTCAGGCACACAACACACTGTTTTCTTGTTAAAGGTGCTCAGAAAGTAAAGACCAACATACAGCACTAAAACCCAGCCACAGTGAAATCAGATCAGAGATGAGGTCAGCATTGCAAGACCTGAAGGGCAAGCGCCACATAGCAATCAGAGACTGTCTTTGAAGAGGATACCTAGGACAGAAGCTTTTGCACAATTGAGCAAGGAAAAGAAACACTTATGTTTATAATTCTTCAAACAAATGTTCTTTTTCCCCATAAGCTCCTCTTTTCTGCACCTATGAAAAAAGGCTATTCCATCATACAAACATCACATATCACTACATCAAGCCCCTATATATGGGCAATACAAACCCCCTTAAAGCAGAGAAACCCAACATGGATAGAAAAGCTTAGAATAGATAGAATAGTTTACAGCACTAGAAAGGGTCACAAAGCAGAACTTCTGCCATTTAGCTCCCTGGCAATGGAAAAAGGAAAAAAAATGCAACAACTTGACAGGTTACAGCCCAGCAGAATCCCAGCCACAAGGTGAGGCCCTCGTGCATTACTGCTATTTACACACATATAACAGCCAAGCAAGAAGGTACAGCAGTGGTAGCCAGTGCAAGCCCAGCATCTGCCTCCTGCAAGTACTGAGAGCAAAACAATGAGACATTTGTTCCAAGCTCATGCAGCAAGGCAAAAACAACTGCAGAGCAGCCACCATTCTTCTGAACAGAAGCCAATAAGATGATTTTGTTTTTTCATTTCCCCCAATGAGTTCACAAAATGTTCATAAGAATCATCCTACATTTTAATTATTGCACAGATCCATACGATCTGGATGTAGAGTTACTCAAAAAGCAGCAGCAGTGGGGCTGGGATGAGTGTGAGGAACAGGAGCACAGGCCAGTCACTGCTGTATGTTCTGTCACACCAGCCCACGCTGAAGAAGCTGCAGTTTAGGATCCTCAGCTGGCAGAAAGCCAACACAACAGACCTTCTAAGTCTGGATGCAATGTGCCAAAAGAATACGAAAGGACTGGCTAACACCACAATAGTTAGTAGCCATGAGATACTGCCATGCCTGTCAAGCTAACCAAGCTTCCCTGAAGTAGGAAAAACACACACAGAAACACACTGTTCTAGCTACAGCCCCATCTATGCACATCCCTGCGTGGTAGTAAAGGCCAGCGAAATGCCTTATTCCACCTACACATTCCGCAACTCTCTTCAGGAATCACTGAGCAACCAAATCCTCTCAATCACTTCTTATGGGGATTAAGCAGCTGGGAGAAGAACAAGACACATGGATGACAGTATTTCAGAACCTGAAATGCAGCTGTATTTCAAGCAACTGGAAGGACAGGTCGAAACACTGCCAAGTTGTCAGGGTCAACTAACTCATGAGTAAACACCCTGGTAATACAACTTTTATAATGCACAGTTGGAAAAACTGGTCAGAGGCAAGTTCAAGTGAATCTGACAGAGTATAAAATGTCTCCAGAATCACCAGAAACAAGAATCTGGAAACAACTAAGTCAGTCTTAGAACAACTCCCTGATGAACTACTTAACCTCCTTCATACTTTGGCCTGAGTATGCTCCTTGCTCTAAGGGAACCATAGGAGCATGCTGAGGAGGACACATGTCCATCTCCTCTGAAAGTCAAGGTGGTCATGACTGTGTGAAGGAGCTACTAGCCACTCCACCAAGGTCAAACTTCTACACCACAGCTGTTGGCAACAGAAGTCCTCTTGTCAAAAATGACGAGTGTGGCAGAAGATTCAGCCATGAGACATATTCTGAAAGATGGATCAGAGTGTTTACAAACTGTACAAAAGGATCAATGTAGAAGACACATTATGTTAGCTAAATATGCATAATTTTATCTGATACTTTATATTTTTGATAAAGAAAAATGACAGCGTATCAGTTCCAGACAGGTATACTGAAAGTACAGGAGTAGTTAGAAACCAAGGACCTACTATCACTACCAAGGAGAAGAACCTACTAGTACTGATTTTCACTAACGTAACTTCCAGAATAAGACATTATTCTGTCACTTCTACATGCATTAAAAATATCCACAAAATTCCTATTCTCTTGTTACCAGGCACTGTGGCTTTAATTGAATGTCTTACCTTATATCAGGATAATATCATCTTGGAAGTATGACATTATTTTTTTTCCCCTTTGGTCACAAAGCACCAATACAGAATCACATGGGCTCTAGCACAAAGCACCACTGAGCTGGGAAAAAGAACTAGAAATACATGGAATTCACCGGTTCTGGGTAAATACATCTGATTCAACATCTGGTCAGTTTTTAGGGTATATTAACTACCTCTGGAACCCTACTTATCTTAATATAGATAAAAGGATATAAAGTAGGTCAGCTCTCCATTTAATGCTAAGCATATTTGTGTTTTTAGAAAGGATAATTTTTAATAGTATTGAAGGCACTATCACAGATTAAAGGCTGACTTGTCTTCAGCTACCAGAATGAGAGAAAAAAAATTCTAAGTGATACAGCTTTACATAAAAGATTTAAAAACCTAATATTAAAATCCACTTTTTCTGAGAAAGTTGGAAATTCGTAAAAACTCCTAATAGTAGTACACAAATACGATGAAAACTGCAGGAAAAAAAAGACCAGAAGCCAGTGATGCTCAATTAGAGGCCTCACAGATTGTTTAAAAAACTTTAACAACGAAGTACAGATACTCATACACTCAATTAATTCGCATGCCTTCTATCTGCTAGCAAGGGTTTATTTCAAATCTATTGCCATGAACAAGAAAGAAGAAACACATCTGTATATGTTTGCAAGCCAAAGCTGCTTCGAACAAAGCAAGTGAGCAGAAAACAAGACACAACCTGTGGTGTTACTGAAATAGCCACAGCAATCCAAGGACAAAACTAAAGCCAAGTATCCTGGATAACACATTAATTTCATAGAATAATGACCATTTACAAAGGACAACCACTGTTGTTCAACGTACAGAAAATCATGCCGTGAACACATAACTGAAAATGGTGGAAAATGCATTACAGTTTTACAACTGTGAGGTAAGCTTTGATTCATACCATATGGCCTTACAAGACAAGCATGTGTGCACGTCTGCACATGTGTGCATGAACACTGAGGTTTCCAACCCACAACTGTATCCATCCCAGTTTTCTAGTAGAAGTAAGGAGAAGATAGGATGATTCCAGTAAACACTAATTTTGTAGTTTTTCAGAGTCATTCAGGAAAGCTAATCATACTGACTCACTATTTTTGTCTCAGAAACCTCATAATTAACACAGACTGAGATAAATTAAGGTGTGAAGATAATACTTGCATCAATATAGTACCTAGTTATGTTTGTATTTGTTCTCCTCTTTATAAGGCTTAACCCCCCCCCCAAAAAAACCTAACAAAACCAATCATCATAGTATCTGAATAATTCATGACAATGAAGGGGATCAGTGGACATATTAAGTTCTTTTCTTCTCCCTTATTCTGTTTAACTGGGTACAAAACATAAAATATTTTTATTTCCCCCTCAGGCAAAGAGGTCCAGTGAATGCAATACAAGGCTACCTCATAAAATCATGCGTTATCAGTCCGGGTTTAAAACAAAAAAGCTAAACCAAATATTGTACTAGGAACACAGAGAACATTATTTACAAGTTCAATTAGCTATCAGCAAACTTATCTGAAAATCAACATTTATGTGCATTGCCTCACTCTTTGAATTAAAATAATTGCTTCTTAATGAGATTCTGATGTTACTAGCAACATTGAGCTTGTGAGTATGTTTGAAATACAGATTTGTTTACATGACTACTTTTGAAAAATGTAGGCTGTCTTCTGGCAGACTGAAATAAAGTTAAAAACTAGCTTCAGCTCAATAGGGAAGGGAAGGTGAGGGAAAGAGCAAGAGGAAGAGGAAGAAGCTTCTCAGTACTTGTAGCTAGAAGCCATTCAAACTTCATTTTCTATATAGGAACTTTAACATGCCATCCTATCATCTTTATACTTTTTGCCTTTTTTTTTTCCTCTCTCCTTACTTACATTACATATATTCAGAAACCAACCTTGCCATCCATTTTGGGGACGAGTGGCTGTGTGTCTACTTACAAAAAAAAAAATCCTCAAATGTGAACATCAGCGTAGCAAGTGGGGGCTGTCTGCCTTCCCAGGAGGCCAAAAGCAAGCCCAGACGGCTGACGCACCACTGCGCTGCCCACTGCCAGGCAGCTTTCTGCCTTTACCCTTTACACTCATGCAAGTGTGACAAAGAAAAACATGGAAAGGCAAAAAAAGGGTGACTAAATCTGAAAACTGTTTCACAAGGGTCCAAGAAGAAACTGCCATGACTGAGTATCAGTAAATTTGTTAGAAGCTCCCTAATCACTGAAGTTAAAATGGCATGAATTAAGACCTGACTCTTGTGTGGCCTTGGTTTACTTCCCATCCCTGACCTAGACATTGTGCCATTTTGGTCACTGCACTTTCTCTGTAAAGACATTACCTCTGTTCTGACCTTATCTTCTGCACAATAGAAGTATCTTCCTCATCCTGTGACTAGAGAGTAAGCAATGAGTGTTTCTTCTCCAAGGAAGATAGACCCTTTTATTAACACTAACTTTTATTAAACACTCAAATGCTTAAAGAATAACTTAAGAGGTGCAACTCAGCAAGAGAAAGCACTATTTCTTTTGGCAAACTTATGCATCTCGTTCAAAGCCTCTGGGCTGTTAAAAGCTCTTCTGAATTTTAACAAGATTTGAAGTAATGAAGGCTGCACTTTACCTTCTCCAAAGACACACCAGAAAGTAAGCAACGATCAGCCATGCAACCTGATACTGTCAGATACTATTTGTTTATAGCCAGCTCCCAGATGTACCAAGGCTCTTTCATGATGGACTCTTCAGAGTATATCCTTACTAGCTGTTAATCTGTATAGCAGTAGACAGAATGGCATGAAGTAACAGTAAGGCAATGAAATTTCTACCTCACATCAACATCATGGTCAGGAATCACCGCTGTGCATTTGCTCTTCCTCGAATGCAACACATACCTTCTTGGAAATGTTAAAACCACCACAGTTTTGTAAGGCACAATATTAATTAATATTTGGACTGAAGAAACACCTGAGAGAGTTTGACCATAAGAATTTGAGCTTTAATATTTTCCACCATGCAATTAGGCTAGGTGTAAAGGAAGACGACACTTGATCATTCTAAGTGGCTAGATTGCATCAGATATTATAAAGCATCTTTGAACATATGCAATCGTCCGTGGTAAACAGATCTCCTCTATTGCTCTGAAGGAATCTACAGGGCTATCACTTATAAATAAGAGTTTGATCCTGAGAGCTTATACACACTCTTTTTTGATTTTTCTTCACCACAGAGGAATTTATGAAAGTACTGAGTATTCACTTAAAAATATGCATTAACTTGCACATGGGAATAACCATTACTTTTTTAGGACACCACCTCAAAAACTGCTCTACTCTCTGCTATCTAGCCCCTCACCTCTCAAAACCCAAGGAATTTTTATGTGCAGAAAGTTAGCTGGTGACATGACACTGCTTCGATCCCCTTTCTAATGACATCTGCTGAGAAGGCTCGCTCAGCTCTTTCAGCAGCAATAGTAAACCATGCTTTAAAAAAAAAAAAAGATAATGTTGCTGAAAGATAGCTACATACTCACAGGTAAAATTACTAATTAAAACAAGATCTCCAGCAAGATTTTGAATATAGCTAAAGAGTGCCAAGTAGTTTTCGTTGAGGTAAAGCTTCACAGAGCAGATAGCTATTCATATCTGATCTAAAGAAGGAAGTCCTTATCTAATCAAATGTCTGGAAAAACTAATCGTTTTCAACAAGAATTATTACATCAGGTTCTCTTCCTTCAACAACTGATTTTTAAAGTACTTTTACTGGCTTAATATTCCAAAGCCTGCTGCAGGTATAACTCAATAGCTTCCAGCAATAAGTAAACTTGAAATTCATCCCATTAGAAGCTCTTGCTCCTACTGCTTCAGGCTCCTTGAAGCAAGCGTATTTTTAATTTTCATGAGGACTGCTAACAACAATATTTACATCAAGTAAGTTTAATGACATAGTTCCCTCTAAAAAGTTTTAACTAGCAGTATACTAAAGAATGAAATAACTATCCTGTAAGAACAAAGGAAATTTTAACTTTTGAAGAAAACTACCTTCTTCATATTAAAGTTTTAATAGTAGGGAAAAAAGTAACAGTCCCCACATACAGGCACTCTGCAAAACAACAAAAATTCAGCCCTCATTTCAAACATCTGTGTTCTTGGCTCCTGTAAATCATACACCATGAACCTAGAGACTGGCTCAAACTTAAGTTATTTGCCAGGACCTCGACTGCAGCACCACACGCTGAAATAAGCTGAGTTGCAAGAATACTCTGGGTACTAGCAGTAAAGCTGTAAGAACAAGTATATTGCTGTGCTTCACTGTGTCTGTCAACATTATTACCACAAGTAGCTTTTTAAACTACTGTAATATTTGTCCAGGTCAGCATGCTACTCAGCAGGTTTCAGAACCTGCCAGGAGCACAATTCAGAGGGAAGCAAAGAGAGCAACTGTTGCTCCCATCTTGAGCTGATGCCACCCATTATGCAAACATAATGTGGTGCCTGGACAAGTTTATCGCCCTGCTGCCCAGCGGCCTGTTTCTGCCCTCGTCCACCTCACCCCCTGCAGACCATCGATCCCATCTCCAGAGATTCTGGACCCATTTACTTCCCTAGCAATGTTTGCCCAACTCAAACAGAAACAAGAAACAGCGATGAACACTCCCTAGTAGACTTTCCAGCCGGTCTGCAGCAAAAGCACTCCAAGCCTTTCAAGATATGAGAGGGCCAACACAGGGAGAGAAGGAGGAAGGGTAGGATAAGGAGTGAAAACTTCTTATCTCTCAGCAGACACCTTAATCTAGCAGACATCAATGCAGAAGTGCAGTAACTAAGGAAAGAAAGGCAATTATCTGGAGCAAAGTGGGAATTGCTCTGGCTGACAGGCAGTTCAGAAAGGAGTGATCAGACACTATCAGACGTCACGTGCTAATTATGCCAAAGCATACATTCACGGCTAGCTGACAAAAGTTACGCCACCAGAATGCTATGCTAAGTGCCCAGCACTGCCCTCCGCATTTCTTCCATGTTTAAATGGGCCAAAGCCTATCATTTCCTCTCAAGCCATTTGGGACATCCAGAGAGCAAAGATGACTCGGGGACTTAAACCAGCGGTTACCCTACAACTGGGAGAAAGATTCATGAGCACTACATCTCACAGTTCATTTAAGCTGAAACTCCACACAGGGTACAAACTGGACTATCTGAGGCAGGGACAAAAACCCGTCCTGATGGAGACAGAGACAGTTGCAGCTGAAAGCATCTCAAATCATCTGCCAGTACCTAGGTCCAGGTCTGCCAGTATTCACTGCTCTAAAGCAATTTTTTTGTAGGCAAATTAGTTTTCAAGAAATTCTTTATACTACTTCTTTGAGCAATGGGGTGGTATCTCTTTTTCAGACAATAGCAGTCTCCTTTGAGCAGTAACTTTTAAAACAGTTAACTTGCTAACGTTGTGCCCTACATCTTATGTTACAGTTCTACAAACAATTTAATCCTGCATCAACTGGCACTGCTGACAAGAAGTCCTAGTCTTCCCTTATCAGCTCCTCTCAGCCCTTTCCTCTGCACCAGCAACAGCATTTGTGTACTTCCCAATGCATCCAACTGGGGAAGTGATCCAGGTGAAGACCGAACTGGTGCATACAGGAGTTTTCAGTTGGATAACTTCCTCAGTCTGGTTTACCACACTTCTCTTACTGACATTTGTGTAGCAAACAGACAAAGGTGAGAGTAACAATGCAGCTTAATCCAGAACAAAACACCTCTTAGGAATACAAAGCTAATTAAGAACATGGAAAAAACATGTAGACAAGCCCAAACAACTCTGCAAGCCTCCTTACTTGTTTCTAAACCTTTCTTTTTGTTTATTTACTCTTGTGGGTGAAACACTTAGGCTCATAAGCATAATGCTACAAAGACAAATGGTTTAGAAATGTAAATAGACAATAACTCTTGTTTGAGTCTTGAGAAATGCAAGATAACCCATCCAGGTAATCCAAGAGTGTTTGTTTCTTCACACAGCTTATTACATGGTATGTATTCAGTAGCTCTAAGGCCAAGCCAGAGGGCAACACCTCGCTGATGAAACTTCCAGTTACAGTGTCTGAGGGAGGACTCATCTGACTAAATGGGAGTACAAACAGCGTTGTCTAGGCTACCATGCTAGTCAGTGGGGATCCACACAGCACGATTCATCTGACCAAATGTGCTTAGTCCAGGTGACAGGAATGACACTTGGCTCCATTAGCTAAAAAGATTAGATCTTCACGTCTGTGAAAGGATGGATGACTAGCTAAGATGTAGACAACTTGCAGACTGCAGACACCTGAGTTAAGCGAGATGCCTCCTTACCCTGGATGAAAATTGCATATCCCTCACATGAGAAGTCTTACATTCACATATCAAGTACAGACTGAGATACGAGATGTTTGGATCTTAACCTTTCACTTCACACAACCGTTCACAGTATGGTGGAGGGCAAGAGGGCTGGACAAAACTGCCAATACATTAATTTCCTCCCAGCAGCAGTCCAAATACAGCATTTACTTTAATTTGTTGTTGCTTTACTATCAAACAAGTCTCACATTGTTTGAGAAATACCTGTTGCTGTATTAGTATACGCCTTGCTTAAACAGGATGAAAGACACCATTTTTTCCGTAATGACAATCACAAATGTGGGACGAAACAAGAGGGAGCTCCCTATACTGCTATCACCTCTGTCAATTACTGCATGAAGAGGAAAGGCCTCTGTGTTTTAACAAAGCAGGAGTACCTTATGCCCCTACCTCTTATTTATCTCTACATTTGCTGACTGTCAAGGTAAGCTCCCCTTTACTGTTAAACATCGCTACTGTATTATTCACACCTACCACGCCATAAAGTAGGTCTCAGTGCTTTTGCAGCCAGAACTTAAGAAAACTGGAAGCATTTTGCACCTTATTGGATTCAGCTCCTTTGTTGTCCCCAAGCCAAAAGGATGCTGCTACTTCCTTCCTCTTGGCTATCCCCCCACGCTCCGTTTCCTCCCTGTGAACTGCAGTTGCTGCTGTGTTTCCTCAAAGCCTGGCTCCCACAGGGCAGAGAGGCCGAGGGTGGCTCCTGCAAGAGTCACCCCAAGTCCAGCAAGTCTTATGTGGGGTCCCCTCTACTGTTTTGTACCCTTGCCTCCCCATCTGAAAAACAACCATTACAACAGCATAGCAGAGTTTTCCATGGTGCAGATTCCTACTCAGAGTGACAGGCAGGCTTCACCTCCTGGTGCCTGAGGTGTACAGATAATGGATAAAGACAGGATTTCACTCCCTAGTATGCCTCCACAGTTTGGCACTGGCAGTGACAGCTCACAGAACTGCAAAAGCTAAGAACAGGAACAATTAAAAGATACCTTTGGTGCTGGATTTCCAGGGACTTTTGTGCCCTGCCTGCAGAGACTGCTTCTATTCAAAACATACTTTATATCCACAGCAGTTCCATTTAAATATACCCATTCCCCCAAGTAGCTAGTGTAGGAACCAAGTTTACAGACTATACTGTACATAAATTAATTTTTTCCTTCAGATCACCCCAAGATCAGCTGTTCTTCAAGCTAGCAAAAAAGTGACACAGGTGTATCTGAACAAGAACATTGGCATTTTACATGCAATGAGAATGTAGCTCTATGTTGAAATATACTTAAATGCTACATTCAAGGGCTCAGACTTGCCACTATGTCAAATATGATTCTGTCTTTAATATTAAAGTGAAAGATTAAATACACTTATTAAAAACAAGAAATTACAGTACATCTAAATTCTTATGGCTCTGTATTAACAAATATATACATATCTTTCCAGTTTCCAACAAAACTAAAGATGGTGTTTGTAAAAAGCATGTGTATAACGCTTATTACCCATGCATAACAAGCCAGATATTACATTAACTGAAAACAATGTAAACCAGCTTACAGGAAAGTGTTTCTGGAATTTCTGAAGAGAAAAAAAAAAAGGCACTCAGTTCTCTTTAGTATTTCCCAAAACAAAATGTTTTAGTGTATAATATTAGTGTATATTGTATTTAGTATTATTAAACTCATTTGTTCTAGTAAATGCAACCCTTTACACAGGCTTCTTGCCTCCCTTATTTGTGCTCCCTGACAGGTAAGTGGTAAAAGCACTGAGACCTGTGGGAGAGGCAGAATACAAACAGTGCAGTTCTCTCAGAAGTTGCCTTTCTTCATATCCAAAGGCAGAACTAATATATACTAGAGTAAAGGGAAATTAATCCTACAAAAAAAATGCAGCTTGCATAAGGTAATCAGCATATAATGTAACTGAAATGCTGAAAGTGCACACTTTGATTTCAAGTTGCAGGTATTCTGGAGAGATTATTTAGTTTGCCTTTGGCTGACTGGAAAAATAACTATCTCCCTAAATTATAAGCTTAAGGTACACGACACAATTGTATTGATCAAATGTGCTAGAGTAATTTACAGACTACAGGAGGGCGTGCAGCAAGCTCACCACCCTGGACTTCAGGAGAGCAGACTTTGGCCTCTTCAGGGACCTGCTTGGTAGAGTACCATGGGATAAAGCCCTGGAGGGAAGAGGGGCCCAAGAAACCTGGTTAATATTCAAGGATCACTTCCTCCAAGCTCAGGAGCGATGCATCCCAACAAAGAGGAAGCCAGGCAAAAATGCCAGAAGGCCTGCATGGATGAACAAGGAGCTCCTGGACAAACTCAAACACAAAAAGGAGGCCTACGGAGGGCAGAAGCAAGGACAGGTAGCCTGGGAGAAATACAGAGAATTATCTGAGCAGTCAGGGATCAAGTCCGGAAAGCTAAAGCCTTGATAGGATTAAATCTGGCCAGGGACATCAAGGGCAATGAGAAAAGTTTCAATAGGTACATCAGTGATAAAAGGAAGGCTAAGGAAAATCTGGGCCCTCTCTGGAAGGAAACGGGAGTCCTGGTTACCCAGGAGATGGAGAAGGCTGAGGTACTCAATGACTTTTTTGCCTCAGTCTTCACAGGCAAGTGCTCAAGCCACACCGCCCAAGTCACAGAAGGCAAAGGCAGGGACTGGGAGAATGAAGAACCACCCAGTGTAGGAGAAGTTCAGGTTCAAGACCATCTAAGGAATCTGAAGGTGTACAAGTCAATGGGACCTAATGAGATGCATCTGCTGGTCCTGAGGGAACTGGCAGATGAAGTTGCTAAGCCACTATCCATCATATTTGAGAAGTTGTGGCAGTTAGGTGAAGTTCCCACGGACTGGAAAAGGGGAAACACAACCCCGATTTTTAAAAATGGAAAAAAGGAAGACCTGGGGAACCACAGTCCAGTCAGTCTCACCTCTGTACCCAGCAAGATCACAGAGCAGATCCTCTTGGAAAACTACACTAATGTACATGGAAAATAAGGAGGTGATTGGTGACAGCCAACATGGCTTCACTGAGGGCTAATCGTGCCTGACAAATTTGGTGGCCTTCTATGACAGGGTTACAGCATTGGTGGATAGGCGAAGAACAACTGATGTCATCTACCTGGACTTCTGCAAAGCATTTGACACTGTCCCACACAACATCCTTGACCTCGAAGTTGGGGAGACATGGATTTGATGGATGGACCACTCGGTGGATAAGGAACTGGCGGGATGGTCACACTCAAAGAGTTGCGGTCAAGGGCTCCATGTCCAGGTGGAGACCAGTGACAAGTGGTGTTCCTCAGGGGTCAGTACGGGGACCGGTGCTGTTTAACATCTTTGTCGGCAACATGGACAGTGGGATTGAGTGCACCCTCAGCAAGTTTGCAGATGACACCAAGCTGAGCAGTGAGGCTGATACTCCAGAGGGAAGGGATGCCATCCAGAGGGACCTTGACAGGCTAGAGAGGTGGGCCCATATGAACCTCATGAAGTTCAGCAAGGCCAAGTGCAAGGTCCTGCACCTGGATCAGGGCAATCCCAAACACGGATGCAGGCTGGGCAGAGAATGGATTGAGAGCAGCCTTGAGGAGAAGGACTTGGGGGTGTAGGTTGATGAGAAGCTCAACATGACCCCGCAATGTGCACTCGCAGCCCAGAAAGCCAAACGTATCCTGGGCTGCATCAGAAGAAGTGTGACCAGCAGGTCAAGGGAGGTGATTCTCCCCCTCTACTCCACTCTCGTGAGACCCCACCTGGAGTACTGTGTTCAGCTCTGGGGCCCCCAACATAAGAAAGACATGGACCTGCTCAAGGAGGTCCAGAGGAGGGCCATGAAGATGATCAGAGGGCTGGAGCACCTCCCCTATGAAGACAGGCTGAGAGACTTGGGGTTGTTTAGCCTAGACAAGAGAAGGCTCCAGGAAGACCTTATTGCAGCCTTCCAGTACTTAAAGGGGGCCTACAGGAAAGATGCACAGGGACTCTTTATCAGAGATTGTAGTGACAGGACAATGAGTAACAGTTTAAAACTGAAAGAGGGTAGATTTAGATTAGATATAAGGAAGAAATTCTTTACTGTGAGGGTAGTGAGACAGTGGAACAGGCTGCCCAGAGAAGTTGTGGATGCCCCATGCCTAGAAGTGTTCACAGCCCGGTTGGATGACGCTTTGAGCAACCTGGTGTAGTGGAAGATGTCCCTGCCCATGGCAGGGGGGTTGGAACTAGATGATCTTTAAGGTCCCCCCAACCCAAACCATTACCCAAACCATTCTATGATTCTATGAATTTGAGATATGTGGAGAAGCAGCATTGCTCCCAACCACACTGCTATCCAACAGCCAAACTTCAGGCAATGTTGTTAAGAAATGCCGTTAAAGCTGAACCACCAGGGTGCCAGGTACTGTGCATACCTATATTGACATGACCTATGCATCAAGCTTCCTTGCCATGCATTTTCCTCTCAGTTTTTTTCATGCACCAAGACTGTGGCTGGTTACTGCCCACAGAAGACAAGAGTAAAAAACTAATTTGAAGTTTGCACTAACAGAGGCAGAGTGACATTTCTGCTCCTCCATGCACCAAAACCATTTGAAATTTCTTAAGTTTTCCAACAAATCTAAAACAAAATCCTTCTTCCTCCCCAGCACACAAACACATATACCCAGGCTTCTGTTAAATTAAAAAGCATATGGTAAAATTGTATGTCATTGCTACCAGAAACCTCTCCTATAGAGAGGGAACTGCTATTTGAAACCATTCACTCGGCCAGAAGTTGGCACAGAAGGCAGCTGTCCCTAAAAATTTCATGAACCAGGTTCTAGTCTCAAGCAGTAAGAGGTGTGTGTCAGTGTGAAGTTTAAAGAAAAAAAAAACACAAAAGAGAGAGGGGAGGGAGAAGGTTGTTCTAACCTTTGTGTTAGGTAACATATGGCAATTAACACCGACTCAAGACACAAGCAAACAAATGACCACAGGGAAAGCCAGCATGTGAATTTGCTGTCACTTGACAAGTGCATACACACATTATTTAAGGTAAGTTGAATCACCTACTGCAAGCTATTACAAGGCAAAAGGGTGAACACAAATGTTTAGCAGAAAAAGACTGCAGTTTTAAATCCTCAGCTCACCTTAAGTAACTTGTTCATTGGACTGAGAGAAATCAGTTACTAGTCATTTGCAGGGATTAGTAGCTGAAGGTAAATGTGAAAAAAAGAATTCTAGTGCTCACCTGGATCTGATAACCGATAAAATCAATGAATACCTCATCCTCATTAAGATTTTACAATACTATCTAGCACAAAGTAAACAATTTGTTCCTCCACTACAATAAAACAACATCTTTTGTACTGCTTTAGAGCAATTTAGCTTCTACTCTTATGAGTCCATTTGTGGTCTCAATGAAATAAATGTTTGCATTTGAAGGTCATTAGCAATTTGCAGCTGATTGAGAAGAGATAGTACAGCAGTGCAAAACGAGAGAGAGAAAGACTACTTCTGCATCACCTAAACTTTATCATCATGGCTAAAACTGCAAGTCTGGGATAACTGGCTTAAAAAAAAAAAAAGTCAAGAACTTGAGGGTCTCCTCACAGCTGTTACTGTGCTGTCCAGAAAAGAAGCCTTTACAAAATGTCCAGCTGAAGTGGTTGTGAAACTAGCTTTCACAATGTCAAGTAATGTAATGGCTGTTTGCAGGCAGGCAGGCAATTCCAAACAGCAGGACTCAAGCATCAACGCTCCCGTCCTCTGTGCGCGCAGATTCTGACTAAGCAGCAACAGCTGAACTTCTATTCACCATCATACTAAGGAAAAAAAAAGTATCTGCCTAATCTCATTCTGGGATTACGAAGGCGGAATATCCTGAGCACATTCATCTACTAGTAGACTGGTCCCTGAACTAGTCCTTACTCAAGTGTTATTTTATTATTCATAACTTCTTCATTTTGAACAGCTAATGAAATATGAAGACATGGATTAAAACCAATACCCACTGCAGCACACAAAAGTCATACCGGGCTTCTGCACTACAACACAATATTCTACGATTTCTCGTAAAAGAGCCTCCCTAGCATCTACGAATGAATCACCCTTATCTTCTACCATGAAGCAAAGTTTACAGGTGACAAAGAAATGTAACCCTTTATCAAAATACACGGATTTTGCTTACATTCTCCCTGGGTTAATGTTACCTTTCCTCATAACTCTTAAATTCCTATTTGCCAAGGCTCCCCAAGTTTAAAAGGGATCTGCTTATACGAAGAAAACTCACTGCGTATGTTGTCTGTACTCATCAGACAAACCACCAATTCCCAATAAGAATGCAGCTTAAGGGTTGGTTTGGTTTTTTGTTTTAATTAAAATTTCTACACATTAATTTCAGCATTCAAACAAATTTAAGTTCTGGAATACCTGATACAACAATTAAAAAAAAAACCCAAACAAAAAACCCACCAAAAAACCTCAAAACCATAATTTAGTCCTCATCTGAAACACTTGTCAGGTTTTAAATATTTGAGAGAAGTTAAAGAGGTAAAGGTTTACCAATCCTAAAGAGTACCTCCATGGACTTCTAACAACCTCACTGGGGCTCTAAGCAATGACGCTGACAAAAATGAACAATGCACCTGTGTGGATTTTAACATATCAAAGAAAATAAGTTACTGAAACTTAGAGGGTACCTCTGTGACCTTCAGAGGCCACAACAGATCTGTATAATGAATCAAGTAAGAGGTAACAGCGTGCCAAAGTCATCCAGTTTTCTAAATAGGGTGCTAAATGCAGAGCTTAATTACCAGATCTTCCCATATTCACGAATTACGTAATCAGTCTGGCCGAGCAGAATTTGAAGCTGGGACTGTCTGAACACACAGCTAAGAGCAGCGAAAGAGAGAAATGCTCAATGCAAAGCATTGCCCCTCATCCCTTCCTTAACTAGAACAGACTACAAATCCCACCTTCAAACAGCTCCAAATCCAAGACCTATTTATTTGGTCTGTTAACACAGGCATGGAAAATCTGAACTGAGTCTCATCTAGTCTGTCCCACCATGAGGAGGGCTCTCCACCCTAGCCTCCTGTAACCTGTCCAATAATAAATATTGCAGCTGAAGCAATTACTCCCTGATGGCATCCTCTGGCTTTCTCACCTCCACCTTTATTCCAATCCCTTGGTTTTTCACTAGTCTCTTCCCAGCCACAACGGGCAAGTCTGCAAACATCCCTGAGCTTTGGCAATGGCCCTTCACCTGTAGCTATGACTACCACCATGGTGCTAAAAGGGCAAGAGGGAAAAACAGTTGGTTTAGGTTTTACAACCCTTTAGCACTTATTGTGCTTAGTATATAAACAAGCAATGTACCTGGTACTTAAACTCTTTTCCCCAGAAGATGTTCACACCTGTTGATTAGTAACTTACTCAAGGCTACAAGCAGGCATCACAAATTTTCAAAAAAAGGCTCATGGTAAGTAGCTGGTAACTAGTGAGCAGAATATGCTTCAATATGAGATTAGCTCTACATATCCACTTAGGAATGTACGTGTCCAAAGAGTAAAGACTGGGCTCGTAATTAGACTTTGGATAATTATGCTATGAAAACTCAGATGTTCTCACCCAGAAGATAAAATTAGACCACTGTATTTAGACAGAAATTTTGTCCACTCACTGACATATTACTTAAGTAATCAGCTATCAGGCTTGATGTGGACATAGCAGCTACAGAGACAAGTCTTTCCACATATCATGAATTGAGCTTGACAATAGAAGATGAGATTGATAGGGCAGTTGAAAGGCACTAATTCTGCCAATACCTCGCCACTTTGATCACATATATGAAAGAGATTTTCCAGATGATACAGAAATTACAATAGATTTTGTTATTACTTTGGTATCTGAAGCGCTAGCTTCAAGGGATGAACACAGTTCTGTTTTTCTGGCACGCTTATCAATAAACTCAGTATAGTCCCGAGTTTACTGGCCTTTGAGTGTAGTTTAGTACCCCTTCTTCCAGAACTGCTATTGTTTTGTCCTTTAAAAAGGCGGAATGTGACACGACATTTGACATCAGATTGCCTAGCATGGTAGGTTTTGCTACAAGATACCAATACCTTTCAAATACTCTGCATGAGAGCACAGGCCCACCTAGATATTACTTAGCACACCGCAAACATACATGAAAGAGTTCAGAAAGGTTGCTTTTAACGTTTTCCTTCTTGTGGCAAGCATCGCTTACCGACTCTTACTGACACGCGAGACAGGAAAGCTTAGAGGAAACGGGACGTGCGCGTACCCTTCGCATGGTGTGCTTCCACCGCGCCACAGCAGGAAGGACGCCGCCAGCCCATCGCCACGACGGCTACGCCGGTGTACGACCTCTCACCCCAGATGACACATTCAGGCACGTTTTGACAACGCGTGCCGCGGGGCTCGCCCCGGCCACGGGGGACGCCGCGTTCCTCCTGGCGCGTTTCGTACCCTCGGCTGGACAAGTTCTCTGCCTCCTACCGCAGCCGTGGTGGCGGCGGGCGCGACGCTGCCGCGGGATCCCTGTCGGAGCCCGGCGGGAGGAGGCCGACGGGGGGCTGCCCTCCCGCCACCGCACGCGAGGCCGAGGGGCGAGCGGGGCGCAGGGCCGCGTCTCCCCGCGCCGAGTCTCCCCAGCGGCCGCGGCCGGGGGGCAGGTGCACCTCGCCGCCGAGGGGACGCCTCACCAGGCACCTGCGAGCGTCGGGGCACAGCCGCCCGCGGCAGGACCCCGGCCCCGGAGCTGCCCCAGGTGCCGGGGGAGCCGCCGCCGCCGCCTCCCGGGGGGCTCGGGCGCTGCCCCGCCGCCGCTCCCGCTCCCGCCCGGGCGGCGGGGGAGGGCGGCCCCGCCCGCCCGGGGCAGCGTCCCGCCCCGGCTGCCGGGGGCGCAGCCCGTGACAGGCCCCCGCCGGCCGGCGGGCAGCCCACCGCGCCGAACAAAAGGCCCGGCCGAGGCCCGGAAACGTCCCGGGGCGGCGGGCCGAGCCGCGCCGCCGGCCCGGGGGAGCGAACCGGCATCGCAACGGCACCGGCAGGGCCTGCGGCCGCCGGCGCCCCTCGGCCCGCCTCTCACCGCCGCGCCGGGCCCTGCAGGGGGCACGGCGGCGAGAGGGGGGGAACCGGGGGAGAAGGACGCAATGCAACAGCTCCGGCGGCGCGGAGGGAGGGAGGGAGGGAGGGAGGGAGGGAGGGGGCAGCACAATGAGGCCAACAGCAGCCCCTGCCCCTTCCGCTAACAAAAGCTCCCCAGCCGCGGGGCTCGCACCCGCCTCCGCCGCGGGGCTGCCTCCACCACCCCGGGCCTGGGGGGGGGTCTGCAGCGGGCGGCGCCCCCGCCGCGCCCCGCAGCCGGCGGGCGGTGGGAGCCGGGAGCGGTCTGGCATCGCCGCCGCCGAACCCCCGGCCCGGCCCCCCCAAGTTTGCCGCCGCCCGCACAATGCAGCCCCCCGCCGCCCCGGGGGCCACCGCACAAAGCGGGCCAGTCCCGCCGCCCTTCCCGCACCGACCTTGAGCCGCTTCGGGCGCCCCTAAGGTTTTGGTCACCGCCTTCCACACGTTGCAGCCCAGCAGGCAGAGGAGAAGCGCCGCCGACCTGCTCATTTCCACCCGCCGCCGCCAGCCGCCGCCAGGGAGGGAATCGCCGCCGGAGCCGCTGCCCGGAGGAGGAGGAGGAGGAGGAGAAAGAGCCGCATCAGGGGCTGGCCCGCTCCGCGCCTCCCTCCATGTTGCCGTGCGCTGCCCCTCCTGCTTTCTCCGCCTGCTGCATTGTCGTCCCGCCGCTGCGCCCCGGCCGCCGCATCCCGCGCTGTCCCCCCGGGCGGGCGGGGGGGCAGGCGAGGCGGGAGCGCTCCGCGGCCCCGGGTGCCTGTCTGGGTTTATTTTTTAACCCCCCCCCCCCACACACACACACGTTTATTTTCTTCCCCCCGTCCCCGGCAGGGGCAGCCAGGCTCCGCCGCCCGCTCCTTAACCCTTTGCTGCCCCCCCCCCGCGCGGCGCGCCCGGCGGGACAGCGCCCCCTGCCGGCCCCGCCCAGCCCTGCCCTGCCCTCCCGGGGCGAGGGGCCGCGGCCCCCCGGCCAGCCGGGCGGCCCCGCCGAGCCCGGTCGCCGCAGCGACACCGGCTCGTCGCCCGGGGGCAGACGCGTGGCCCCGGCGAGCCGCCCCCCCCTCCCCGCCCCCCGCCAGGTGCTGCCGCCCTTACCTGCCGCGGGGGGCCGGGTCCCGCCCGGCCGCGCCCGCCGCCTTCCCTCAACGGCTGCAAAATGGCCTCCGCGGTGGTACGGTGCCCCCGCCGCGGCGGCTCGCTCGCCTCCCGCCGCAGCCCAGCGGGAGGGACGAGGCGACGGGGAAGGCGGACGTGGTGGCTTATAACGGCACGGCTGAGACGTGTCGAGTCACAGGGTCCCGCGCGGCCCCCCGGCCTGGTCCCCTGCTGCTGCTGCTGCTGCTGCTGGTGTATTCAGAGTTTGTTGTTTTGTTTTTTTTTTTTTTTAAATAACCAAAGAACAACAGAAAATGCACCCACCTACCGTTTTTTATAGAAAATTGTTCAAAAAATGCTATTGCAAACTGCACAAGAAAGGCAAACTTCGTGGTTGGAACGCTGGCGTTGAAGGCTGAGGCCAGCCGCGGCTCTGCCACGGGCTCGCAGAGCCCGGGGACGGGACGTGGCAGCCTGGTGGCCTCCCACCGCTGCGCCGCGCAGGGCACGACAGCAGCGACGCCGTGGAAATTGCAGCACGGGCAGGGACAGTCTCCCCGGGGAGCTTTCTCACTGGTGTGTTTTGCACCATCCGTAAGAGCATCTCTTGGTGTACTTTTCACCAGGAGAGCGGAGACAGAATACAAGGCCACCGCACTCACTCCTCCCTTCCCGGGCTCTGCTGAGCTTTATGCTTCCTAGGGGAGGGAGAACAGGCGCTCCTCATGTTTCCTCCGGCGCAGAGATTGCTGCTACAGACGGCTATTATGGCAAGTCTTTACACAGCTGTGCAAAGCAAAGCCTCTGCCCCACCGGCTTATGGATTTCCCACGATCTGCTCCCAAACACTGTCAGTGCTTCAGTTTGCCTGTAAGACTGAAGTTTGTATACCTACAAGTTTAATCTCTCACAGAGGTGTCAAAGCTTCAGGTTTTATTTGTAATGGCTATTTTTAAATAAAATCTGCCATAAAAATGCAACGCGTTATACATTTACTTTTAGAAAGCAGTACAGTTGTTTACCTTGTCACTTCAGTATTTGACCAGAGTAGCTATACCACAAGCTACAGGTTGTTCCTTTTATGAATTTAATTAAATTCTTGTACCCCAGAAGCGTTAAAACTGATTTTCCTGTTCCTTTTTAGAAACACATCAATTGATTACAATATTTTTCACTCTGGTTTTACTGTTACGTTGTTCAAATATGTTTTCTGAGAGTTGGTAAATATGGTGTAGGCACTGAAACTTTATCTTTTTATCCTGAGAATTCAGAAGATTTATTTGTAAAGCTTGTCCTGTAAGAAAAGTAGGTACAAAAAGGCTATTCAGTTCACAGAGGAGACCAAATGAGGAAATACAGATCATCTGATCTTACTCCTGCTTATCATAAAACAAAGATTTCAATATTGTAAACTCGTGTCATGTCCAAACAGTTATCATGTACCAAGCACAGTCTGAGGAGCCCATTGGATTTATAACAAAACTGATCAAAGTTTAGGGGCTGTTAGTGACTGTGAGGCAACTCCCTCCCAAAGAAAGAAGGTTGCCACTTGGTAAATAATCAGATATTATATAGCATCTTTTCTGAGATCCCATCTCCCTTTCTCTGGATGTCCGTGGATTTATATTAGCATAAATAAGGATGAGCTCATAGCTAGAAACTTACATAAAATCTATTTCTGTCCACAAGGAAAGCTAGAGCACTTTGTTACAAAGAGGAATATGCATTTTCCTGAATACAGTTGTATTATTTTCACAGCGAACAGATACTATGGTCCTTGCAACATCACTGGATAACACATAATGATGGGGCTAGAAAAGAAATGAGATATTGCACAGAGAAATAGGATATTACACTCAATTTTGTCTAGAATTTGAATTTAAAAAAGCAGAAAGCCATTTACATAGGGCCTTCCCTTAATCATCTTTTACGAAAATAGAAAATTTTGCTTTATCACTGGTAAACAAATGGTCTGTTTCAAGGCTCAGTTTTGCCTATATTTGCTCACCTGACCTGTTATGCAATGGATTTACAGTCCAAGCAAAGGAGGTTTCCTAATTCATACTACAAGCTACAGGCATTTGGAAGGCCAAGTTTTCATCATTGCCTTCTTCCTCCAAAGAAGAAAGAATACTACTTGGAGCCACTCACCGTAGCACTTTCCCCTCTCCTGCAGCTGTGTGTTGGGAACTACCACAACTCGTTGGAATTACAGACTGCTTTGGCCTTCCTATGTTGTTTTGCTACCTAACCTAAGTAAGCTACCTTAAAGTTATGAAATTCAACTTTATTAGGTTGGTGGTCTCATACCTTTTGGGTTTCATTTAGCCTGGGAAATATAGCTCACCTATATGGATTCCATGACTAAGAGATGTCACCATATGACATCTATCGCTGCACAAAAGCCTATTAGACATGAAGAAAGGATAAAAGCTTTTCCATAAGTGGTTATTCACAAATCTCTTGTTTTCAAATTATGTATGTTAATGTATAGATCTTGATATTACAATATCCCATCTAACAACAACATGGCAGAAGATGAAAAGAAAACCCGTATTTTTTCATCATATTCCCATAAATATTTTGACCTACCAAAGTGATATGTGGATACCTGATCCTAGATAGGCTACGCAGATTTTGAAAACACAAGCTATATATAATACCATACACTCCCTGCATTAGCCCTCTTTATTGGAGCCCAGATACGCTTATAGACTATGCTGGGCACACAGGGCTTGTCTCCTTCCTGAACAAGCTAAATTTATATATATAATTATATGGTAGCATTATCATAAATGCACCCATTCATGTCAAGAAACTGAGCTATTCCTCCAAATAGCTTGTCTTGAAGCAATCTTTGCTCCCTTGCTTCAGTGAGCACTGAAGTATCTAACACTGACATATTGGTAATGCCATTGATTCCTGGGTGAACGCTCCCTGTAACACATGGGACAGTTCATGTCTTAGCGCTCAATTCAAATCCTCTTCAAACTTAAGCAAATATCAGTTATACTCCAGTCATGTTTTCAAGCCTTGTTTGCTGATACCCATTGGCTAGACACTTTTAAAGAGAAAAAGGAGTCCATTTCCTGCAGCCTGAGTAAACACCACAGGAGAGGTGCCAGTAAATAACATTAATACAATAATATGACCTAAGTCAGCCTCTAGTGAGAGCTCAGCTCTAACTCTGGTCATACATGAGCCAGCAGTGTGCCCTTGCAGCAAAGATGAATGGTATCCTTAGCCGCATTAAACAAAGTATTGCCAGCAGGTCAAGGGAGGTGATCCGTCCCCTCTGCTCAGCACTGGTGAGGCCACACCTGGAGTGCTGTGTCCAGTTCTGGGCTTCCCAGTACAAGAGAGATACGGACATACTGGAGAGAGTCCAAGGAGGGGTCATGAAGACAATGAAGGGACTGGAGCATATCTCCCATGAGGAAAGGCTGAGAGAGCTGGGACTGTTCAGCCTGGAGCAGAGGAGGCTCAGGGGGGATCTTATCAATGTATATAAATACCTGAAGGGAGGGTGCAAAGAGGATGGAGCCAGGCTTTTGTCCGTGGTGCCCAGTGACAGGACCAGAGGCAACAGACACAAACAGAAACACAGGAGGTTCCCTCTGAACATCAGGAAACACTTTTTTACTGTGAGGGTGACTGAGCACTGGCATAGGTTACCCAAAGAGGTTGTGGAGTCTCCATCCACAGAGATACTGACCTCCAGAGGAGCCTTCCAACCTCAACCCTTCTGTGATTTCTGTTCAGAAAGAACACTTGAGCCCTAGCACTCAAGGTGCAGTGGGAACTAGATGGCTGGACCTATTCCCATCCCAAGGTGGGAAAGAAAATTTTTCCTTTCTACAGCCTTTCCTATTTGTCCAGTCCATGCTGAGGCTACACTTTGTATGTTTTTACACAGTACAAACAACATAAATTACATTTTAAATTGTACAAACAAATTTTGAAATAGTTGACTATTCAAGTCATGCATACTAATGTACTTACAACATGATTAGCTATTAATGAGGTTCTCTGTACTAATCATTAGTAGATAGACGTGTTCAAAGAGTGCCTTGAAGAGTATATGGCTTACTTTGAGGTTAGGCTCATAGTTAAAATTTTCAGTTTTCTAAGATGAGTAGTTTCACAGACATTTTTCAATGGTATGCTGAATATGCTTAAGCAAAAATCTGGGCTAAACAGTTCTTTTCTATTCTCTCTCACAACTTCTAGTACAGTTTTTCTTGTGGTATTATCTCCACGTACACAAACATGAATTATGAAAGCACTGCTCAGATAGCCAATGACAAATCGATAGTGGATTAACAGTTAAATATTTTCTATATAGCAAGTGAATTCAGTGAACCAAGAGGTGCAAATATTTGTAATAAAGACATATCTCTAACAAGCTGTTACCTAGCCTTTCTGGTTGGTAGTACTGGTCTGTGCATTTGAGAATGGCTTTGAAGTACTTTTATAATTTCTAGCAGAGCCCTTGTTTACCACTCTACAAGTTACTTTACATATGGAAGATCACACAAAAATAAATCTGAAAAAAAAAAAAGTGAATGTCAAGAGTACAAAGCCCTGAACATTATTTGCAATGTTCCTGGTAAGCTGAGCCAGCTACTGATTATGTGGTATTCAACATTTCACATGAAAACTATAGAAGCTATTTAGTCCTGGATCTTTCAAAGAGAAAAGCAAAGTTTTATGGCCAGGACAACAATAACATCCTATCCTTACCAGAAATCTAGCAGTGTTTGAGTACGACTGTTGTTTTAGTTGTAGCCATGCTGAGTGTGGATACCAACACATAATGCTATCTTTGGCATAAATATCTTTTACCCTGAAGATCTCAGATCATTTCAATATTGACATACACATGCTGTGCTATTAATATGAAAGTCAACTAGTGCCTATACGTGCTCATAAGGTGAAGAAATGTTTGCCTTAGCAAAACCTAAGTACTTGTTTACATAGGGAAGCCAGTGTGGAACTGTTATGTGTGAAATACATCCCCATACCTGACTGCACACTAAATCCCTTGGCAGACAACTGGATGAGGACCAGCTCAAGGCTTCAATAAATATTAGAGGCAAAAGTAGGTTTCACTGCCCCATTTCTATATTAAATAAAGTAATATTTATCTTGTGGGAGCTACCAGAATAGGAATAGGCTGAGATTCAAAAAAAAAAAGATCTGTAAGCTTTGCCTAAAGATTGCAGAGGAGAGGCTAGTAGGGAATCTTGAACTCAAAATTAGGGTTTTAGGAGGCTGGGCTCCAGCAGCTGAGAAAGCGCTGGGAGACAGCGGTAGATCAGAAGCAGGGATGAAAGGATGACTGAGGAGTCAGTGGGCTTTGGGGCAGGGGAAGGAAGAAGAAAGGGGCTGCGTGGGGTTTGTGGAGCTTTTGGGAACTATGGGAGATATCAGCAGCTGTGAGCTTGTGCCTCTCCCTCCAGCATGATCTGCTCAGAAGATGAGCAGATCCTTGCTATCTTCCTTCCCGGATACCTTCTCCCTCTTAGCAGAAAGAGCAGCTTCTGCTCCTGCCAAGGGAGACGACACATGAAGGTGAAGAGCAGTCTCAGGGCTGAGAGCAATGGAAGGAGAGAGGGGCACCAGGGAAGAAGCAAGAGAGTAGGGACTGCCACTACCAGCGGATCGCAGACTCCCCTTCAAAGTGGCCACCGTCCCTCCCACCCCAGCCCTTCCCTTAGCAGGAACAGCAGCAAGTCTGGCCCTCTGCGTAGCTGCAAAGACCAAAGTCCACTTCCGGGAGCAGTGAGCTCTCCTTAACCCTGTTGGCAGGTGTGCTGTGAGGAAATATCTGTCCCTTACTGGGGTGAATGGCAGCTCCTGCAGATTGCTGCCCCGGGGAAGCTGCCTACATCAAAAACTAGTTTTTGCTGTCGACCCTGTTCGCGTAAAGCCTCCTTAGAATAGCTGAGGCACAGTGTTTGTACTTCCCTGAGGACTGAAACAACTAGCTGAAAGATACTCAATCTATCCTGGAAGAAAAAAAGGTCTGGACTGACCCCAAGGACTCTAAGGAGTCTAGGGCAGAGGTTTTCAAAAAACAAAGCTCTATATACTGCTGTTCAGCATTTCCCCAAGGGGAAAATTCAGGTTCAGAAATACTGTACAATAACCTATCACTTTTTTGAAGCAACTGGTACTTCTGCTGGAAAAACATTTGGTGGAAGCATATGATAAAAAAGGCTTCCAGACATTAGTCTGCAGTCCAATGTAGAAATGCCAGTCCTGGTACCTAGATATTTCCCAGTCTTGACAAGCCAGGCATGGATACTTCAGTTTGCAACCACTGAGTTAGGGCAGAATATATTCGAGTGTGCAACAGCTGGAAGTCTCTCTGTAAAACAAAGGGAGATGCTAAAATCCACACATGGGGATAAGGTCAAAGCATTATTTTATAAACTAAGAAATCCTATAAGAGCAGAGGACAGGCCAGAGAGGGCATATAGCCTTGTGGACTGTTTACTAACAACAAACAAGCGAGAACTCACTAGCTCTAGGCTGATGGGATTTCCTTTAATTGAAAGACAAAACATTAAGATAATCCAAAATTAGAACACTGACAAGCAAATCAAGGTCTTAGTATCTGACCACAGATGCTCTAAACCAGAACTGTAGTTATGATTCTTTTTAACCTCTGCAAGTTCCTGCTCCTTTAGTCTAGCTTAATGCTGAGAGGCTAAGCATGTCCTGGTCTTAAGATTCAATTCCTGTATACTTGAAAACGTAGCACCATGTATAATGCATCAAGTGCACACACACACACACACAGAGTTGTTTTCCTTACTCTTTACTGCATTAATGTCAGATTTTCAGTATCACTAAACCTAAATGTCCAATTAAAAACCAGACACCTCACCTCCTCCCATCCCCAAATGGAATTATTTTGCACGTTTTGTGACTGGCAAAGGATTTTTTTAACCTCGAGGGTAGTTATGTTTTCCAGCTGTTTCCTGCATTTCTGAAAGCTGAATTTAAAAGAAACAACAAAAACCTGAGAGTCCCAGATGAGCCCCTGACTCTGAGAGCTAAGGGCTTAGTAAGAACACCAACATAACAAAATTCTCAATAAAATAAGAAAAGGTGACAACATTCATACTAAGGATTGTTATAAGGTTAACACAGACTATAATTAAGAGGAAGTTGTTATTCAGCTCAAAAATCCTTCTTTTCCCTTTTCTGTTATTTATGGCTCCATTTAGCTGAAGGGATGACTCTATCATTCGGATATGAGCTAGGAGAACTTAAAACTTCCTCTGGAGAAGGCTTGATTTAAACTCTGCTGGATGCTACTTACGTGATTATCTGAACTGCCACAAAGCTCTTATGATACAAAAAAAAATATGTTAGATTTAAATAAACTGAACTATCTACGTGCTACATCAAAGGATGGCAAAAGGATACCACCAAAATAGAAGCTTTCTAAAGTGTCATTTTGGTGTAATGCCTTACTAAAACCACTCTCTTCCCTAAAGCTCTTAATGGCTTTTGACTAAATTTAAGACCCTCCCCTCTCTGTTTAATCATCTTGATGAAATACATTCAAAGCAGTTTAGGTCTGAGTTCCTCACCACTGAGTCACACCGTTGCTCTCAGTTGTCTCCCCCCGTGCCACCACAGCAGTACAGCTCTTCTGGAGGTTGATGGAGAAACAAACACCCGTCTGGGCACAGCTCTGTTCAGGGAGTTTGTGAGTGCCAGTGCTTCCCTGTGCCCCCTGATGACAGTTCCTTCTGTTCTCTCCCTTTGAGTCAGCAAAAATAAAATGCAAGAGAGTCTTGCTTAATGGTCTTGAGCTGTCATTAAGAAGTTCTGTACAGATTTTAGTCTTTTTTTTTTTTTTAAAAAAAAAAGAAACCACTTTATAAATCAATATGAAACTGGCAAACATTGTTCTCAGAAGCCATAGTCTTAGCAAAATTTTAAAAACTGAATTTCACTAAAGTTCTCCAAGCAGTTGCATCAGTCATCTTCTTTCTGTGGCTCCGCTTCCTCCCATCTGCCTGTTACCTCTGCTCTCAGATTTCCACTTACCCAGGACACTTCACTTATTCTCATGGTTTCAGCTACCGCCTACATTACCAAAATCTCATTTATCTTTCTACTCCAACTTTGTTGTTACTTCAACCTTTTAGTTTCAAGCACATCAGCTTTACAATTGGAAATTATAACCTTCTCCTCAAAAACCTTGTACTTTCTTTTCTTTACTATTTAAAACCTGCTTACTGTTACCTCTCACCTACACTTCTAAACAGCACTTCCATTTTTTTCTTTCTCTTTCTTCCCATCTGTTTTATCTCATACATTTATCGCAGTTTATCTTTCTAAACTTTACTTTATCCTAAACATGCCTACTGCCTCAGTCTTGTTCAAGCAGTTTTACTGAAACTCGATTACTACAAGTCCTTCCCCATCCACTCCCACCTTTCTACTTCAACCTCTTTCCTTCTTTAATCTAAATTGAGGAATGGTTGGTTTTGGCTGATCAGAATTCACCCCTTATCTTTGTTTGGTGTCAGTACGCCTGCTGATTCAAACAGACAACGTTGCATCAGTTTGATTCATTACTTCTTCATAAGAACTGGAGACTTACAATTTTTAAAGTTAAAGCTCAGGTTTTTTTCAAATGCGGTTATGTAGCAGCTTAAAAATAATTCACAGTTATTGGTAATTTACAATGACAGAGAATGGTATTGTAATCCTGGAACCTCTGTAAAGTATAACCTTCCAGGTTCTATCTAAGCTTGACTTTTAAAATATTTCAGGTATTCATTTCACCATATTATGCCACCAGTCCTTAATGGAAATAATTTTTAGAATATTTTAATTTTACCGACCTAGGTAAAAAAAAATTGAGCCAATTATTGATATATTTTTTCTCAAATGACTGGTCTGCTGCATCTGATTGCCACACACATCCCATCACATCTTAGTAATCTCTTAGACAGCTACAGCTGTGCCAGCAAATGCAACTAGTTTCTTAGCTCCCAAGGGCTCAGCTTTGAATTAGCTAGTGCTAAACAGTGTCCCTCCCACCACAATTAACATGATTTACATTGCAATGCTATTTTTTTCTCCTTCTGTCACCAGACTCAAGTTCATTATTAATGTCTTCAAGCTCACATAGAGTTTACTACCAAGTCGTTTCATGTGACACATAAGTATTAAATTCTACAATATCAATATTGGGATTTGCTTGTGGAAACTGCTTGTTTTTTCACATGTATTTATGGTTATAAATGGTTCTGATGGTTTACTTGCTATTGTTCTGAGTCTTATGGTTTCCAGAGCTCATTGTCTCAGGAAGCATCTTGGTAAACTTCTGCCTTTTCCTTGTCCTGCCATCTCCCATTATTTTGGAAGTAACCAAAAGCCAAACCCATCACCCTTAAGATTCTGCCATTCCCTGCAACCTTTACACATGGAAGTAAAGATAGTCACAGTTGTGCTGTTTTCAGGTTGCTCCCTCTGTGCATAGCAAAGAGGGAGGAAACGATGGAAATGAGAGAGTACATGGGAAGCAAAGGGTCAAAGGTGCATCTGGCAGGGAAGGAAGGCAATGTCAGAAACCAGCTGGAGGAAGGTGACCAACGGACTGATGAACAATGCAAGTGTTTTTGTCAGCTAGGGGAAGAAGAGATGACACTGTTCTCTATGCCATATTTTAGGAGAGAATTAACTTAGTTCCTGCTTTAGTGAAAAGGAGATAGCAGCTCTTTCACTATGCATTTAAAATACAAATGATAGAATTGAAAATGAAGGGGGCTCACCTCTGAAGACTAAAAAATTAAAAGGCAATTTATTTTTATATTTAAATACTCTTCTTTTTTTTGTAGTCCACTGCTTTTCTTTTCTGAGTGCACTGAGACTGAACATTTTCTGTAATCTAGTTTCAGCCAAGAAGTTAATTACTATTCTGGCAAATATTTATACACTTGTGCCAGGACTTTGCCAGGTCAGGTTTTGCATATCTTCCTTTGTATTTCCCTGTATACTTATTAGAAATGCACAGAACTCTGTCTGCACTGTTCTCTCCTTTTCATTTTATCCCTATATTTGTCCAGAGCATGCAGATATGGTTGAATAGTCTGTTCATTTGAACTTCAATATTTTTCACTGTAAGTTTGCATTGTACTTGATATACAGTAGATCATATTGACTGAAGCACAAATACAGGACCTGGCACTGACTGCTAATTAAACCTGACATCTGTGCCGTTGATTACAAACGTACCAGAATTTTTATTAAATGACATTAAAAAGATAGGAGAGCGGTTATTGTCTCAGTTGCTATCTGAGAATCAGCTTTTCCCGTTCTTTTGGAGGACTGTCTGTTTGAAACAGATGCCGCCACAGATTTCAAAGGGAGGGGAGAATGAATGAGAGAAGGAGCATCTGCAGGTGGTTTTGCCTGAATTACTCATATCTGGAAAAGACAGAGCTTAAATAGCATGCAAGATAAACATAGTGAAATGTGAAATACTGAAATGATGGGCAGGACTGTATTATTTGTCTCATGAGTGAATAAGACCAGGCATCGTAATTCATCATAAATGTGACTGGCTGGGAGGGTATCGTTTCATGATTACTTAGGAAAACATTGAGGCTTCTCAAGAGGCACAAGCCTCAGGAGGTGGGGGCTGAAGCATTGTGAAATTGCTTTTGTGTCTGGCATTCTGAACCCTTTGAAGACTGATGTGGGCAGGACTGGCTCTGAGAAAGGCAAAGTGGATAGTTGCCTATTGGAGCGGACTCCTGGGAGCAACAAAACACTGCTGTCACTGAAGCAGGGATCAGCTGCTTCTAGGAAAGGCAGCAAACTTCTGGCTTTCCCAGGCCCTTCCCCTTAGCTCTGTTCACAGCCTCTGCCTGATCTGTTGGTGTTTCCCACCATGCTGACACATCATATGCCTGCTCTGGTTATGGATTACGCAGTTTAAACTTACACCAAACCCTGTGCTGCTTCCTGAGGAATATTCACAGCCCCTCACTGAGACTCCTACATTCCATGCTGCTCCAGGAACAGTCCTCCAGCTGAACATATGCCTTCTGCAAAGGAAAAAGGAAAAAAGAAGTGTTATTATCAGCCCCTGTGTCCAACACAGAGGAAACTACTGAAGGCAAGACAGTTTGTGGCCATATGTTAGGAAGACAGGGTACAGACTAATAAATCTAAAAATCTCATTTTTTTTCTCCAAGAGGGAAGAAACCTACAGGACTGCTGAGTGTGGGATTGTGAAATAATGTCCATATATAAGAGCCAGGCTATCCCCATAGTGCAGGGCTCAAGGACACAAGGACAACTCAGCTTCTCTTATTAACCCCTGTACACTGCAAAAGAACAATATGGGAGACAAGAACTGGGAAAATATATTGAGCTCACTCATTGACAAAGATGGTACAGCCATCAAACAGAGTACAGAACCAGTGTGCCACAAAAACTGAGATGCAGGCTGTTTCTGCTTTCAACTGAAAACATTATGCTAACTAAAAGACATCCATTGAAACACGTTTTCCAGAGCATGATGAATGTAACTTCTCTGTGGAAACCCAGAAAATGAGCTGTGAACTCATGACATGTATCTTATGTTGCTGTGATTTTACCTAGCTTGAGAAAATGAAGATAAAAATGAGTGGGTTTGGCCCAAGAAAAGTGGACAGGCCCAAAACCGGATCACATACTTGTGGAGAGTGAGAGGTGCTCTGGAAGGCCTGTATTTGGCCTGGTAGCAGGAACATTATTTCAGCATGAGAGTGACTCAGACTAGTCCCAAAAGCTATGCTGTCCACACGTGCACTGAATTTGTCTGCTTCTGTTTCACACTGGTTCAGTGCATGCCAGCCTGCTTTTGAGCTGTGCTGGCTTTGGGTTGAAGGACTTCAATACCTCTGACTGTCAGGCACAGTGTTCTCAGGAATGTTTAGACACACAGTTCCCATTAAAATTAAGGACTCAGGGTGGTCACAACCTACATAAACACTACTGAAATGCTGACTGTAGGAAAATGGAACTCTTCAAATGTTAGGCTTAACCATGTATGCATGCACATGCATGTTGATACACACAAACTATTGAAAATGGAAATCCAGTAGTACCAACATGGAAGTTGTACAATTCAAGCATGCTTATCTTGTATTTCCCCTCCATGAAAAGCATTTGTTTATGAGTTTACAATGTCATTGTGGAATACTGCCCTTTTTCAATCTTTGTGTATATATTGTTAATGTATGCATAGATATATATGAGACATAAATATATATATGTATGCATACAACTGTATCTGTGCATGCCACTGGTAGGCATATCCATATATATATATAAGAAAAGTATTAACTGAGTAAAAGGCTTTCATTCCTTGCTCACTTTAAAGTCTGTGGAGTTAGTATAGTTCTTTAAAAATGACTGTACTGTGTAAAGGCACACAAACATTACGCATTCAGCAAAAACATCTTGACAAAACAAAAGCACATTGGTAAAATCTTACAGCTCATGTTCTTACTTTCCAGTCACTAAGGTGTGCTTCAGAATAGAGTCATGACATTAGAGGCAAAGCATGGCAGTGACTGGAGTCCAGGCTAGTAAACCCTGCCGGGATAAGTAGCACGACCTCCCTGCTATTGACGTTAAGAGACATTAAACTGAGGTAGAGCACAAGGAGGAAAACAGAAGTGGAAGGGACCAGACAGACAAAGATGAAGTCTAGGGACTGGGAAAGTGGAGAAGGTGGCTGCAGGAAGTTCTGGCTACAAAAATGTTGGGAACAACGGATTCATATTCTGTAACATGATCTAATGGTCTCAGCTGGCCTTAACCCTGATGGAAAGGCTTTGTTTAAGAACTATAAAAAAACCCCATCATTTTTCATAAGCTATGAGTGTAATCTAGGAAGAGAGAGAATTTGTCTGATCTGAATTATGTGGCCTTTGTTCACATTGTATCCTTACTGAATCTAGAGAACAATATGAGAGCCCTCCTGTGGCCAGTTGAACACCTGTAAATTCCCTTGGTTGTAGTCAAAGACAAGACAGCCCACATGGTAATGTGTCTGCTTTCTTGTTCAAGGGGAGTAAGTTGTTATTATCACGCTGTTTATTGTGTCAACAGTGACAGTAAATCGAAGGTGACTGGCCTCAAACACCTATCATCTAAGTTAGTGCACAGACACAGCAAAGTGAAACACAGAGGTAGCACTTGTATAGAACATGACACCTTATTATCTGTTGCTGTAAGTTGGCACAACTCCATCAACGCAGACAAAAGAAGATAAGTGAATTGAAGAGATAGCCATATGGAGCACTTTAACAAAAGGCAGTGGACCTGAAGTTGGAAGGATGGCTCTAAGCACCCATCTGCCTCCTCATAGACAATGCACAGACATTTACACCAACACGGAATAGATGTGAAATTCTGTGCACTGACTGGGTATTTTTGATAGATGCCTTTGCAGAGGTGTAGATACTGCACAAACGACCCAGCAGGATTCTTGTTAATAGTCTCCCACTTCTACACAACTTCAACTCAGCCAGGCTAATCCTCATTCACATTGACTTGGTTTACAGCAGTATCAGATCAAAAGGATTCAATAGCATAAGAAAAGCTGAGAGATCACACTTTCAATATCAGTAACCTTTCCAGTAAAAATCTTCCATTTGCTACAGAGGCAGACAAAGAATATATGCAGCCTCTTAAAAAAGGGAATAGCTGGTCTAAGTACATAGAGACCTTGAAAGGTTATAAAAAGAACAACTGATATTATAAAGAATATGAACCAAAATAATCCTTTCTAAGCTAAGAAATTTGACATCAATTTAGCCCTTTCATAACTATGAAAATGTCTTGCCATGAAATAATTTTTAATTTATGTAGTCAAATTCAAGACGACAGCTTAGCTCCTCCTAACAAATGTGCCCTGAGCTTAGCACGAAGAACCAAATGTGAATCCTATGCAACGTAATGCATTACATTGCTGAGCTCTTTAAATGGATGCAGATAGCTGAATACCTTGGAAGACCTGTCAAAGATAATTTACACAATATTTCTGATGTTTTTCATTAGCATGAGTAAAAGCGCAGGAAGAGAAAGCAGTTTTTAATCCTTTCAATGCAACAGTAATCAGTGCTGCCTACCCTACTGTCACATTTTTCATAATTTTTTAGTCAAAGCAAAATGCTGTTCAAATAACTTGTATCTGTAGTTTTTCCAGCAGTAGCTCAACATTATCCAAAAAAAACCTGAATAGTTGCTCCCTGAAATTTTTCAGTTTCATGATTCTTCTAGATTCTTGCATTTAACTGTCCTTGCTCTCCTTTTCAGGCATATGCAACACGTGACAAACTCTGGCTCAGTACAAGAAGTTTAAAGTGTGAATTAGAATCTCTGCAAATCCAACCGATCTGAGTGGGGGCCTTTGTTGGTAGTACAGCCAGTTGATCAGTAGATGGTGGTGGTGCACTGTCACCTGATGCAGTTGGCCAAGGACGGTACCTAGCTGTTAAACCATTTTTACTTTAGAGCAGACCAGTAACAGGCTTGGAGATGACTGGGTTTTTAATAGATCAGATCATTAAGAAATGAGAAATGCTAAATATCTGCCTCTTTTGCATGACGGAAAACTTGTATTTTTTCTTTTCTTTTTTTTTTTTTTTTTTTCCCCTAGAGTTACAGGAAACTTCTAAACTTCCTTTCCCAGCATCCTGTATTTTTATTTTGTGGGAAGACAGTCTTTTAGCTTTTGCTGTTTTCATATACTAATCAAGTGAAAGAAGCAAGAAGAAATATTATAAGGAGTGGGAAGATACCTAATGCAATTGTCAAACTACAGAAATCCTGCCAACATGGTTATTTGCCACTTCCCCTCCCACGTTGACTTTGTCACAGTGGCATCTATCTGGAGGTAAAGAAGGGAATGAAGGAGTTCGTTTCAGTCTTCTCCTCCCAGGCAGGTATGATGGAGAGGAGGAGCACTGGGGACATCCTTCACCTGTTTTATAGCAGCTGGTTCATGTACAGGATTCTGGCGTGCCTGTATCTCAGCGACTTGATCTGTTTTCACTGCTGCGGGTATTTTAGAGCTTCCGCCTAGGGATATATATGGCATTATGCATCTGGAGCCAGTGTGTTTGTCATGATGATGGACTATATTGATCTTGGGGCCTCTACTGAGAGTGGAAGAAGTGAGGTCTTGGACCAGGACCAGAAATGTGTGGATTAGAGCTGCCTTTCTGAGTAGTACAGGCGCTCAAGCTTTATAGCAGGACCTCTGATGGGAGTGACATGCTGAAAGCAATATCTAAAATATTGTAGACTAGGGGCCACGTAGCAGGGGCAGATCAGATTTCCAGTTAAGCATGTTTGCCACCCACTGGCAAGGCTGCAGATTTGCCAGTTGCTGCAATGGGAATCTGCAGCGTGTAGGTACAAGTATTTTCATTATGACAGATGATTAGGATGTAGAAAGCATAGTTTAACAGTAGAGTATATTTGAATATTTCTAGGCTTTTGTTTACAATTTTAAATGTAATGACTCCAGAACTGGGCAGTGATGAGACCATACTAATACCTTCAATTTGGGGTTCACTTATGCCATCAAAATCAATGCTTTTTCAGTTCCTAGGTCACACTGACTAAGAAGAGGGGGAGAGAGAGAGAGGCTGCCTAAATGACAGATTATGTGCATGAACAATCAAAGCTAAAAGAGCAATTTCGTTTGGGCTGTGCATAAAACCTATTATGGAGGTAAAAACAGACATAAGTCAAAGTTGAACTAGTAGTTGAGAACAGGGTGAGGAAGCTGATCCAAACTGTTCCTTTTCCCAAGCATCTGGTGTCAGAAGAAGAATCTGGTGTCAGAAAAGAGAATTGAACGGGGAAGTCCAGAGGACTTGGCTGAAAGCTTCTTCCTACAGTATTTGCTCCTATTCAGTTTTGGTTTTGGTCCTATCTTCACCCAGAAACAGAACGGCATCATGAAGGTGTATGAGTCTTTGCCTCATCTCAAAAGCACTAGTAAAAGTTGGGCCGTGAAACAGAGAAAAATGTGCCCCAAGGCTAGCAGGCCAGAAACAAGAAATGACCTTTTCAAATTTTCCCACCATGAGTCAGATTATTGTTTTTTCCCCTTTCCTCCCTCCCTACTTCACTGTAATTTTTCTGTCACCTAGAAAAAATATGAAACGCTTGTTTAAAGATGTAATATAAAGAGTAATTCCCATGCTGCCCCTTTTGGATTTAAAAGCTGGTAAGAATTTATTGCTTAGTAAGTTAAACTTGATAATATGACATTTCTGAGGGCAATGGCTATGTAAATGCATCCTTATACTGTCTCTGGGGTGCCACTGCAAACAAAAAACACAATCCCCATGGGGTAATGATATGACCTTTATATGACTGAATACAGAAAATAGAAAACCATAAAAATAATCTTTTATGAACAGTTTCTCCTTTATTAGGTCCTGGGAAAATGTGTATTGCTTCAAAAGGAAACAGAGCAGTGAAAGAGTGAGAAATTTAAATAATTTTTCATGGTACGTTCAAATATTATAAAGGGAACACAATAAAGTACAAAGGAATTCAGAAACTCATCTCTGATTGCCCAGATGTAATTAATTTTGCACTATGAAGATGTCAGTGCAGAAACATTATCCATGTCAGAAAAAAATCAAGTCTTAAAATAAAATTAATATCTTAAAGAAAAATCATACCACAGCTTGTACTGTAAGGCTTAGTCATTAGGGAAGTTATTTAATATAGCTGTTTCATCATGCAGTGTAATTAAAATGATAAGTTAACCATAGTCATGACAGTTCTTTCTTGATTAATGTATATTATTCTTATAGTCTGGTGGGTTTCAATCTTAGAGTCATGAACTCTTGATAAATTGGGCCTAGAACCTCCATACGGAGTCACAAGATTTTTCATGCAAATTGAAGTTCTAACCCTACAAAGACTGAAGAAAATTTACCTGTATAAATGTAAATATCTCCAGTAATTGCATGGAGCAAATAATCCTCTAAGGAATATGAAAGTCATGAATATTGCAGAAGGAGAATAAATATATATTTTATGTGTGTGTATATATATATATTTGACATAGTCTGGATGTTATTTATCACATCTATCCATTTAACATGAAATCTATTTTTCTTGGGCAGATGCATGACAAAGGATTCAGGGACAAGGTGCTACCTAAAGAAAAATATCATTGTCAACAGTGCAATAAAAAATACCAAGCTCCCTCTGTTCCTTACCATGTTATAAGGCACAGTACTGCACTCCCTGTTCCTGTAGATTATGCCTATCTGCAAAGAAAGGCAGATAGTAAAAGCCAAAATTTGGTCTTTGAGTTGAATTTAGCAATTTATTTTATGCAGACTATTCCCTAACTGAGAATGTTTCAAAGAAAGCAACACTGAGTGTTAAAGGTGAGTTTCATACTTTCCAAGACACACTACGGGAACTTTCCAGTTGCTTAAAAGAGCTAATGAATTTTTCAAGACAATATTTCAAAATGGCCACTCAGCTGATTACCTCTTTCTGCTGCTGTTGATAGACTTCTAAAGAGTACTGGGAAGACTCTCAGTACCGGGAAGGACTCTGTGAGGTTGCTCTTGCCATTCTTCTGCCTTAGGCTACACTCAGTCTCTGCAGCTCGTTCTCAGCCATCCCGGTGATCAGAATCCATATGTCCCAATTCACTCCCCAGGCAATCTGATTTCAATGCTTCACTGCCCTGCCTGTTCAGAAACACTTTCTAACATCTAACCTAAATCTCCCTCAGTGATATATAAGCCTCTTATTTTTTGTCCTATCCAACATGAACATGACAAACAGATTACTTCCTTCCTCTTCGCAGCAGCAACTTTTTACAAGTTTGAACCTTATTGCTGTCTCCCTCCTCAGTCTTCTCTTCTTTCAGCTGTCAATCTTTCCAGACAGCTAATCATTCTTACTGCCCTCTTTTGGACCCCTTCCAGATCATCCACATTTTTCTCAAAAGTTACTGGAGTTGCCAGACATCCCTTATAATGTGGGATTTCCCATGTTTAAGCCTCAAATCTCACATGCCTTATTAAAAACATGTGATATATTGCCTGCTCTTCTATTTCTTCTTTATTTTAATAGGGGACATGGGTTTTGAGGTTGAAACATAGAAAACCCTGCAGCTGCTTTCCTGCCCCATTCCTCAGAGCTGCCTTTGGCAGCACAGAGCCATGACTTGGATGTGGCTGTGACAGAAGTGAAAGCCAGAGCATCACTAAGGGAGCTGGGGAGGTCTGAAGGGCAGTGCACACCCTGAAGCACCAGGAAGGCATATCAGTGTTTTAAAATTCAGAGCCCAGCAACTCTCATATGCTGCCCCACATCAGATGTAACCCTCCTGCCAAGGACTGGCCAACATACACAATGCTTGTGTTTATACAGCTCAGGAGATGACATTTCACGTCCATGACTTATGTTCGACTTGGGATTCTCTATGCTCTCTCCTCTGCAAAATGCTATCCAGCCAGTCAGGCTTCATCCTGCATTTGTTAGCTTGCTTATACCTGATTACCTAAGTACCCTGTCCTTACTGAACTTCACCTTTTTCTTACCAGAACACTTTTTAATTTGTCAAGATCATTCTGACTTTTAGTCCTGTCCTCCATTACTCTTGCTGTTTCTCCCAGTGTGGTGTCATCTGTGAATTTAATAAGCCTACTCTCCTTTCAAGCATACAAATTATTAAAAACAAAAATACTAGAACCAGACCTTGGACAGTCCTTTGAACTGTAGCTGATGTGTCTTTAATTTCAACAGCGAATCATTGCTCTGTTATTTGGAACAAGTTGGGAGCAGAACAGACTCTTCTCCACATACACCATTTCCATGGATACGATGTGACACAGAGGTATGAATTTGCTTCTTCCACTTCCAGATGTATGGAATTACTGTGTTGCTTGTAGAAGCCGGTATCAGCTCTTGTCTCTGGAAGGAAAGACTGGAGAGGCAGCTGAGCGTCCTCAGCCCTCTCTGCTGCAGCGGAAGCACTGTTTCATAGACATGAGCGCAGATCTATCTGCAGCAGATCAGATCAACCCAAAGGAAGAACCGTCTCCTCTCAGAGCTGAGAGTGCCCTAGCACTAAGACATGTCCTCTGCAAAATATCTATGACAACGAATAGAAATGGTTTGTCTGGGGGTCCCTAGGCACCTTGATAATATAAAAGAGAAATTATAATTGCCTTTTGCAGCCTGTAAGATCTATGACATTCAACTGCAGCAGTGTCCCAACACCTCTGAAAATTTAAACCATTTTTTGCTCTTACTGGCAGACCCCAACTGCATGAGAAGTATTTCCTTCAACATCATCAAAAAGCCTGGGATCTCTCACTTTAAGAACAGTTTTAGAGGAATCTTCTAATAATTTTCTATGAATATGTATGAATCTTTCTAATCTGGGGCCTATCAAAGGAGTGGGACTTGGCATTTGGGAAAGATTTGAGCCTAACTCACTTGATTTTTTTCCCCAGTACTCAGACTGATACTTCAGTGTAAAAGGACGCTTTGCAGCTGGTGGAGCTGTCCTTTCTATTCCTGTGAAGGAGACCTTGCAGGCAGTGGCCAATTCTGCAAATTCACAAGGTGAAAAAAGATATTGGTCATCCTTATCCAATCCGGATGTCTTGGCAGGACCAGGAATATACTTCTAGGTAATTCAGTCCCAATGCAAAGCTTCCAATCACCAAAGTAGGTGGAAGGGAGGGAACAAAAGCAACCCAAAATAAGTTTTAAAGTTCATTTCACTCACTTATGCTGTTTCCAACTTAATTTCTAACTTTTAAACCAGTCACCGTTATTTGCCACACCATTAAAAAAAAAAATTCCTGTTGAAAATGGAGAGGGTGGTTTATACCATCCACCAGCCAACAGTGAGAACAGAGGTGGCTGGAAAGATATGAAATGCATGGCTTGTGCTGATAGAACATGGGATCACAGGATTTATATGCACTCAGGGGCCACTTACAGGACTGTTTTGTGCTTGTGTGGCCAGACCTGTGAACGTCATGGGGTAGTTTTTCTTTGCAATGATGCAAGGAGGTAATAATTCCCACATTTTTCTCTCAGTGTCAGAGGGAAGGTAGCTGGAAGAGCAGGAAGGCTGAGGATTGGGACCTCTAGTTTCTCTAAGGTGATATTAAAAGATTCTTTAACTCCAGATGCTTTGTATTACTAAGCTCCTTAAAGATTTATGTTCTTTATGATGTTGATTTTCCCCTGTGAAATTTCTCTTCTGCTGAAGTATTTACAGGAAGAAAAAGTTTTCCTTTTTTCCCCCTCAAGTCAGCAAAGCTTATCCTGTGAGGATTTCTGAATGAAAGGGGGAGATTAGTGTTTCAGGAACATACCTTAACTCACTTCAGAAGCATTTACTGGTCTTCCTGCTGTGCCTCCTGCCCAGCTGGCCGGGCAGCCACTGCCCTGCCTGCCTCTGTGCCTGGATCTTCTGCTTTATTTTGTGGGAAGGGATTGGGAAAAAAAATCCACAAACAAGCTTTGAGATGCTTTACATCATAAAATCCCACGAGGGATGCGATTGTTTTTGACTAAAGGAGGAGCTTCACTTAATGGGATTACGGAAATTTCCAGCTGCTCAGAGCCTCCTTTTCTCTGCCTCTCATGGACAGGGAAAAAAGTTTAATCATCGTAATTGTATTGCAGGATAATGCATCCAGGGGCCATTGACTCAGTGCCCAAGGGTACCCTCACAGCTACCACTGCCTGAACTGTAGAGAAGGGAGTCAGCTGCCCTCAGGGGTTTTTACCAAGGCCTATTTCTCACCAAGACAGAATATTTATTTTGGTCCTTAGATACACCTTGACATTTGCCTGAAATTAACAGCTCCTTTTTTATGAAATACTGTCATGCTGGGGACGTTTGGAAAAAAATGCAAATCATCTTTTGCTGAACATTAGCTTTGCACAGAAAATCACTTCAAGCTAATTTCCTTTCCTAATTCTTTTAGTTTTGGAGTACATTTCACTGTGATAGTGATGGATCTGCATAATGGGATCACAAAACTATTTTGTTAGTCTAAAGTAGGCTGTAGAAAAACAGGGAAACACAGCAATCCAGCTTAAAAATAATAAACCCCCCCACACTACTGCACAAACTACTTACATTATGCTTTGAGATTAGTACAGTATGTTTCACAGAGTCAGACATCTTTGCCTTTTCACCCCACCCTCCAAGTTTATCTGCCTTCATAGCTTTGTTTCCCTGAAATATTTAGAGGGGGTATTAAAAAAGGGCTATGAGGCTATTTTGAGATTGAGAACTATGTGATCAGTATGCTGTTAATGGGCTTTTTCAACATAAGTAATCTGTAGACGTACTTTTGGCATGTATGTTTTGTTAGTATAATTGTAACTTGCAGTAACGTCGTTAGAAAAATAGCCCTATCCATAATGGTTTCTAAAATAGAACAGGTCATAGAGAAATGATGTACTATTTTGAAAAGCAGATCAGTACTTAATTATCTGCCAAGATATGTGCAGTTATTTAAGGTTATTTGCTGTTTAATACTATCATGGAAGTTTTACGAGGGGAAATTAAAGACATTCTGTGCCCTAAGGAGCTAGTGAAAGCTGGCATCAAAAGAAAAAGATGCAAGTGTTCATCAGTATGCCTTGTTCCAGTTTGAGGCAGAGAAAATATGTATGACGCTCTATGTACTTAGCACTTTTCTACTTTATATTCTACTGTCTAAAATCTGTTTTACCTTTTTATTTCCCTATTGGAGTCTGTTGTGCAGACCTATCTAAATGACAGTCTGCCCTCAGGGAGCAGTAGAACTGGTAATGCCAATCATCAACCACCAGGTGTGTGATGTGGGTGGGCACTGGGGTCCTCACCAGAGCAGCTCACTCTGCGTTTGAACCACCTCCACCATGGAGTCCTCTGTACCCTCTCACCTCTCCTTGATTTATCTGCCTCTATATAAATACTCATGATTTCTGTGTATGTGTGTTTAATTTTTGATGTTTAATTCAATTTATGAAAAGATTAAAGAAATACAGTGGTTTTATTGAGTATGTCAGATGTTTTTTCTAGATGGACTTGCAGGAAACTGGGTAAATTGCGCTTTTACTTTACATATTTTTAATGGAAACTTTTATATTTTCAAAGGAAACATAAAACTTTCACAGAAACTGTTTTCAACAAAGTGAGGTATTTTCTTCTAAATAAATTTTCATTTTTTCCTAAAGAGTCCAAAATGTTTCCCTTAGAAAGATCAAGAAAGCTGAAATTAATATTCTTTGATTTTGCTGCAAGACTTGCAGGAAGCCTCAGGGATTTTTATTAGGAGCTCTGGCACCTTAATTGCATCATTTTTACGTAAATGGAGCTCTTGTTAAATGTTAAATAAGGTTAAATCGTGCTCTGCAGAGATTGCTAAGCAGCTTGATTTAAAATTGCTCTCTCCTCTTGATTACCTGATTTTCTTATGAACCCATCATTTCACTATCTCTCCAGTTGCCATAGAGCTTAAACAACTTATTGAAATGAGCCAAAATTCCTGAACAAAACAAAACCTGCAGCAAAATAGAACAGTAACGTGAAGAGAAAAGGTCCTGACAGGGTAGGTAGAAACAAAAATTTCATAGTGTATTCTTTAAAGTGTGTCCCACTCGCATGTCATTCTTTGAGTTAATCAATGCCATATGAACACCAAGAAAAATTAGCCAACATCCATACTTCTTAAAAAAGAAATATATAATATTATGTTACATTTCATTAATTTCATTAATATGTTACATTTCACTGCTGCTGTCTCTTCACTGTTTGTTTCACCATTTTCTCTAGCTTTCACCCATAAGCCTGCTAGAGGGGCCACAGGGCTCCAAAGTACAGCTTGAATGCTGCATGAATCACTGTTGGAGACTTAGAGACTTCATCTTCATGCTGGTCTGGTTCCTTGGTGCCTCCATCACTTAAGCACATTTTTAATCCAAGTATCTCCCAAATATTTTGATATAAGACTTGGAAAAATCCTATTTTGATCTCTCTGACGCCCTCCACAGATTATATACTTCCCAAAGGAGTTTTGTTATTTAGTTCTTGCTAATGACTTTTGGCCAACAGGAAAATGTATATCTGAACAACTTAGGTTATGTCCATACCGACAGGTTGAAAATTTCATTAGATGTCAGACAATACCATATTCAGAATGTTCAGTTTCCATACTGCAGCAGGCTCACACCCAGTCTCCCCAGAACACAAGGAAAGAAAGGATGCAACAGTAGCGTTTCATGTAGAAATATATTTGGCAAATATACAAGCCTGCTGCAGCATCCCTTGAGAGGCTAAACAGATTTAAACTTGTAAGTCTCACACAGAGCTCCTTTAAGATGTTATTTTGTCCCCTAAATACCATGTTGAAATTCTACTTTTAGCAAGTTAAAAAATGTAAGTTACATCACATTTTCAAAAGTGAAAAAGAAATCTCTGTGGATAAATAAATCTTGAGAAGTACAGCTACAGAGCAACAGACACCAGCATTGCATCACTCAAGTTTCGAAAAACACAGTGTTTGAGCTTAATAAACGCAGCATCACCTGCAAGCCAGATTAGTAAGAGGGTATGCTCTCCTGCCAGACTTGAAGGAAAGCTCATATTTTCAGGAGTTCATAACTCAGTTGTAAAATGTTAACAACTGTTTTCCAGACATCTCTTTGGTATACAAAATTCAGTCCAGAAATCCTTCTGTTTCAGCAAGTATGGTTCAGGTTAAGAGGAAAAAAAATTAATATCTTTGCAGTGGTTTTTTTGGAACACTGAAGTTCTACCAGGGTGGGAACCATTGTAAGCCATAGAATACAAATAATTAATGTTATTTGTACAAATTGAATAAGCAATGTTAATTATATGAGCACCTAGTGTTGTGCAATACTTTTCACCAGTAGATTTCAAGAAGTCAGATGTCATACCCCATGATAATTAGATGAACACCTAGTTATGTGTAGTACTTTCTACCAGCAGTTGTCAAGAAGTCAGGTTTGAGACCCCTGATCTACAATCAAAGAAATGAAGAAACAAATTAACTGAAATACAAGCTGATCTACTAGAATAGCAACAACGCTAGGAAAAAGACTAAGGGATCTTTAGTCGTAACTGGACTTGCTCACCAGAAAGGAAGTTACATGTGCAGTAAAAAGTATGATGCAGTGTCTACACACACGAACAGTGTATTACAGAGTCAAGTCTGTAACACAGCCTGCTCACTGACTCAGGTCCAGTTGCGAGCATAGCCATGGCTTGCTCTGGCAGAGTGTGATCAATAGTCCTACACAGCGCCAGGGAGGGTTTCATTTGCCAGTCAGGGGGACTGAGCATCTGTCATCCATGTGCTTTGGAGCACACCATGCTGCTGTTTTTCTCTAACAGTAACAGGAGATAATTATTATACAGTTATAGTATTCTAAGAAACAGGTTTTAGATAGAGCTTTTGCAATTGTCCTAAATACCTAGATATCTGGATATTAAACCTACAGTTTTTAGTGGTATAGAAATTCAGTTCCTGCTCATCTCCCTGAAAAACAAAGCAGGGAACAAATCAACCAGCATTATCCTTCCCCTGAACATCTCTAATGGTAATAGCTTTGTAAAACTTTCTTGTACAATATCTATTGAGTATAAGAATTGTGCACTTCATATGGCAATGAGTCATGTGTGAAACTGTCTTTTGTTGCAATTTCTTAGCCTATGAAAAACTTACAAAAAGAGAATTAGGTTCCTAAAAAATGAAATAAATAGTAGTGGTCTGATTCCTTGCCGCAATGTAAAGCTGACGCTTCAGTCTTCAGTCACCTCTGTGAGTATATTCATATCCCAGCCCAGGCACGCCTGTGACAGTACCGTAGGAACATCTATCTGTACAGAGCATACAATTATTACCCATTATGAAGACAGCACTGGAACAGAGATATAATTAATTACCATAAATTTAGCACCATGAATTGAATTTCCCCATTAGCAAAGAGGGGAGGGAAGCTCAGCAGGCAGATAACATCGTTTATAGACAGGGATCATATAAATGCCTATTTCACACTTATTTAATCTTGCAAAAGCACTATTAGGAAAAAAAACATTGTTCCTGAAAAATAGGTGAGCTATTCGAAGGCATTCAGACACCCCCATACAGAGTCTGTGTTCAAGAGAGCCCTGAGCAGTCAGGACAGCCCGTGATGCTGTCCTGCTGGCAGACCTGCTGGGACAGGTTGCAGCCCTAAGTGCCCCCACGTACAGACGCACAGCAGTGCTGCCAGGGGTGCTTGCCTCAGCCTTTTGGCTGTGCGTCGAGGTAAGGATGCATCGGCATCCACACTCTGCACCACGACTGGCATGCGGTGCGCAGAAGGGGCTGCCTGGGGTGAAGGGTGCCAGGTGGGGCAAGGAAAGGGGTGCAGGGCCATGCAGGCATGCTGCCCAGGGTTTAAAACCTTCATTGAGGCTCTGCAGTGAAAAACACTACACTGTGTGATTATCAGCATGTTGCTATCCTCTGGAGATACCAGCAGTCACCAGAATGGGTATGTTCTTGTGAAGATACCTGAAAATGAGACCACTGTATTTGGGGCCAACAGTGTTACAAGATCTTTCTCTTAATTTCCCAAGTATGCAGCAAGACTAAGCAGAAAGCAAGTTACTGGGAAAAGAGCAATGGCTTTGAGATGGAAGCGTAATAAAAATCAGAAAAAAGCCCACCCTACCATAACTAAAACCCCAACCATCTGAAACTTCATTTGTGGAAAGATCTAAGAATTGATATATGGACTGACCATCCAGCTAGTTCCAGCTAGGTTGGAGGCTAGATGTTGAAGTTCCTACTGGGAATACAGCTAGAAAATACTACAGATGCAGTCTTTACCCAGAACTCTCTCTGAACCACAGGCTGTATCAGAGAAAGCAGAGCAGGAAATACTCCTGCAGATGGAAAGGTCTGTTACATTCCTTAAAATATTGGCATCTAGTGCTGGAGCCTTTTTCCTCTAATAAGGTACAGGTGAACGAGAACAGCACAGCCATGAGGCAGGTCCCCTGCATTCTCTCTGCAACACTATTGTCAGGGAAGAACTGAGAAATGAGTAACTGCTGAGCCTTTGGTCTAAGACTGAGTAATTGGTACTGAGGATACTGGTAATGTCTGGAGTAGGCAGCAGTACTCTGGTTTCATACAGTCATTTGTTTCATAGACTGCAGGTGGGAAAACTAGTTTAAATCTTATTGCTAACATAAAACAGAAAAAAGCTATTGACTTTATTGACTTTTTAGCATGCAAGGTATTTTTACAAATTATTTGGAACCTCTCCTTTACCTTCACAGATAGCTATATTCCTGTTTTGCTTGTTAAAGAATATAATTTAGGTGCCAAATGTTTCAGTTAATTTCTCTCTGATACTATTAACAACTTCTTACTTAAATCTGTAATGTATATTGATGATAATCATCATCAGTTGTGGAACTCCACAATGTACTCTTTAGTTACTGCAAATAGACCAACAGTCCTCCAAATTACTGCAAGTCATATAAGCATCCAGATTAGCTGCTAACCCTGTGTGGAACTGAAACTTGGGCATCGGGGATTTTGTCACAGGGTCTAAGTGTTTGTTAAAAATGACAGAAGGAATCAAGACATGGAAAAAAGATGTAAATTCAGAAAACTACAGTCTAAATCCAACATTTTATTTTAGTCCCCTGAGACTTTAAAACCATTGTTTCATTTGGTAGTTTTCCCAGGATATCAGTTATAAGTCAGTATGAGTGTGCACTAACAAAGCACACATCTTGAAACACTGCTATGTCAGAGTCTCAGCTCTTACCCCAGGCAGTGCCAGGGTGAGTGTGTTAAATGGCTGTGGCTTTAGAGATGACACTGTCCTGATCTTTCAATCATGACCCCCTTACACAACCAGAAGGATGACCAGCAATACAGTTCCTGGCCTGGGAAGTGCATTGTCCGGACCCAAACTTCTAAGAACCAATGCTGGTGATTAGAGGGAAACAGCTCGCCCATGGAGGTGTTCACAGACTGGCTTTCATGCTTTTCTGGATCTTCAAAGGGCTAAACAATGATCAGTATCTGACTCTACAACTATTTTCATGGCCGTTTTATAATTCAGACATAGTTGCCCCAAGAACCTGTTATATGGTGGTCATGGAAATAAAAAGATGTATCTAAAAGCCTGTTTCTTTATGAAAGCATTTTAAATCACATCCTATGCCCTATAGCTGCTTTCAAATACTTCCAGGTCAAGTAAAACATATGTAGCAAAACCAAACTGGGCACGCACAACCACCTGTAGTTTCTTCAGGCAAGGCCAGCTCAAAGAAGCAAGAATAATAGTCTAGGAAACGTTTAAGAGACTTTTTTCCAGCTGACACACACAAATTTACAGTTACCTTGTTCCCAGGGGCCAATTTTCCTGTACCACATCACGAACATTGTTGCTTAATTTGGCCTGAATATTGGCATATGTTTAACACTGCTTCCCTAATGTCACTGTTCGTCTGAGATTATTGTAAAACATCATTTCTACCTTGTTTCATCCTCTGATTACCTTCACGTATTCTTCATAGCAGTTTTCTACAAGAATTCAGGAGCCACCATCCTGCTAAACTAGATGGACAATTTAGTGCAATCCTTCCCATCCTAAGAGTCTGAATTTCTTTCTGCAAGGGTTTCACCATCAATTCTAGCCTTTGCAAATCTTATCTAACACTGTCTCATTTAGGGTGTGTTCTAAAATCAGATTCATGCACATATAATCTAGTTTTTTTCACTTGGCTTTGCTGCAATTTGTCCCGTAGCAGAGATAGCATTTGTACTTCTGACAGCTCTTGTTTGAAAGCCATGCATTTGCAGACGGATAAGAATTATCTCTGTATTTTAATTACAGTGTTTGCAATGCCCCTTGAGACAATCGCAACAGTTGTTTCATCTAATGATACTTTCTTATAAAGACATGAAATTCTTATACCCATAGACCAACCTCTACTTATTTGAGTTAATTTCTGATAGCACCTCTGGCATATGTACTGTTAATGACCAGTTTTTACCCTGCTGCTGTAGGAGGTCTGTGTTAATGCGGTTGACTGGGGGCTACTTCAGACAATCTCGGTTTGCCCTTACCATTGCTGGTGAATCCCAACAATTTTGTCAAGTACCAGTCCCAGATTTTCCACAGTTACTGTCATTTTGACACTTCATATCACGTTGCTTGTTTTAAGGGACCCACCTTGAGTTTAAATCTCTAATTCATTGGCAAAGCTCTTACTACCTTCAGGAGCTCTGTATTAGGACCTAAATGGTTCAATTAATCAGGCAGCTAATACCAAGCAAGTCTCAAGGTAAAGATGGATAGATGGGACCCCATGGGGACAGCTGCATAGGAAAGACTACAGCAGAGGCCACAGCAGGCTGGAGAAAGAGCTCCTGGTTGTAGGCTGTCTGCAGCTCCCGGAGACCCAGCTTTTCGTGTTTGTTGAAGAACTGCAGCTGCTGATACTGTCAATAGGCCAGAAAAAGGAGCAGCTGCAAGAGAGGGAGGGAGGGAGAAGGACTGTGTAGGACCTCCTGACTTGACCCCACACTTCAGTAGTGTAAATTTTTCCTCCCTCTCCCTTGCCATACTTCACCCATAAAAAACTTGATTACTATGATTTCATGCAGGTGAAGTGAATTTCATTTTTAAGGCTTGAGAGTTGTTTCATTTTCAAACCCTAAGGGTTTACAGTGAGGGGGTGGGAAATGAGCTCTGAGAGATTGCGGGTGTGATTTTAAACTTGTGGGGTTTTTGGGCACTCAGGCTCAGGAGCTGCGTTTTTAACACTGCTGAAAGAAATCCAAAGTGAGGATTGCAAACTCTCAGGTGAATGCTATAAAATGAAATGGAATCTTTGCAGGAGGTGGTTTGTCTGTGTTAAATTTCACATCTGCCAGTTGTAATAGCATCCTTGTAAATCTAAAAAATTCAATGTTCATGTTATTTTATGTTTAAATACAAAACATTAATTAAAAAGCTATTTTAAAGCCTGTTGTTTATTGATTCATGTCTTACAGAATAAGCTATGAATCCTCAGCATATAAAGTGACTATAAAAGAGAAACTGTAATTTCCTATGTAGTTAAAATTTTTCCTGAGACCTTATTGCTTATCTAATACAGTTCGGTCATCTAATTATTACATTTCCAAAAGAACGTGTTGTTTCAATAACTGAGCTCTTTATTGGATATTTCTCTTGCAAAGCAATTCAGAGCTTTCCATTCTACTTTTTTCCCTACAATATACAACTGCATAGATTGGGCATATAATTGGACATATTCATGTCTTAGCAGATAAAAAATCTGGATTTCAGTTTTTTCTTCAAGAAATGAGTGATTCTTTTTATTATTTGAAATATGTTAAACATAATTTGTAGACAACTTTACAGCTGATTTAGAAAGGCCTGTAAAAAGACCTGTAGCCCTTCATGACAGCATTATGCTTTGAAGACCCTGTGGGAGGCCGGGGAACAAGAAGACCCTGTTGGGCTCAAGACGGTGGGCTACTGGGACCACAGGGATGCTTGGACAGACCTTGGTCCCACCTGGGCCAAAGCACTGCCAAGTCTGTGAATGGCTCTTTGACATAGGAAGCCTACTGGCAGTATGAGAAGAGCTTGGTTTTGGTAGCTATTGTACGATCCAAGGCTAGACCAGGAGAGATGGATGTGTGTGGGATCCCTGATGGTGGAATTGGCTGGCACGCTCCAACATGGGCTTCAGTTTTTCTTCTTGCACAAAACATGGTGTGTGGCAGGAAAAAGAGGACTGGTAGGACATACATCCATGGCTCATACTGGTAAGAGACTTACCAGTCTGGATGCAGGAACTTTTTCAAGTCTGATTGTTCAGATGTTGCTTAAGGACTTGAGAGCCCTGCTGTTTCTTCCAAATTCCTCATTTTCCCCTGCATCAACAAATTTCAGTCAGTCCTTGAAAATACATGCTGGAGTCTTTCACCCCAAGCCCTCCTGGCTGCAGCTCACAAGGGACAGCCACTACTCTCTGGCTTACCGATTCCTTATCTAGAGGGAAGCTGTTCTGAAAGCTCTCTGCTTAATAAAAACACGCCATCTATCACACATCATAAAAATGAAATAGAGAGACGTCAGGCAGCAAACATAAACACTCCCACAGACCTCCTGCCACTGTAAAATAATTTATGGGGTTGGAGCTAGACTGGCATACTGTCCCTGATCATGTTCCCACTGGCTTACCAGCACCTATAGTTTCCTTGGCTGTTTGCAGAACGGTACCAGCTCTAGTTCCAGTTCAATAAGTGACTTTATTTGGGCCCTGCTCTTAAGAAAGTCTCAGATGTGGCCAGCTCTCCCTCACTGAGTTGAAAAATGTGTTCAGCTGTATCAGAATACCCATAATTAAGCTCACTTTAAGCACCGTGGCTTTTTATAGAACAGTGCCCAAAGAAAAGGTCTAACTGCCACCACCTAATTTTTCCCTCCTAAAATGTCTCACACAAATTACTATGAAAGGTCTAGGCAACAAAAATCCTTCTTAGACAAATAAGCCAAAACAGAGCAAATAAAAATAGGCTACACACAAAATTTGACATAAAACCTAATACTCTTCTACCCCAACCCCTATAATCTTGTGAGATCGTGTGTGAAACTACCAAAATTTCCATCTTTTCTCCTACAGGTGGCATGTAATAGTACAGCTTTCAGTGGGGGCCACATTTTTCTTGCCTTATGAGATCTTAATAACATTCTTATGGATCTCCCATTCACAAGAATTTTTGTGTTAAGAATGCTAATAATAGGTCCCTAAGAAAGTCAAGTCTATAGGAGAAAACCTGAATGGAAAGAGCAAAGAAGAGGTTCTTTCATTACTGTAAAAACCTCTCTGAGGAACAGTTCTGAGTCCAAATAAGAAAGCCTCAGGCAATAAGTATAGGAATGAGTTAGCATATACTGAGTCCTATGAAAGATACAGCTAGATGTGCTGGCAAGGAAATGTCTATTATTTTCTACCAGACATGGAAAAGTTGATGACAAAGATTGAAAGGAAGAAGAATGATACAGAAAGAAGATGCTGATGGCAGACTGGGCCATCAGCAGAAGAATACTGGTACTACAGTCAGGGATTCAGTCACACAGCAGGATAACCACAAAGTATATCAAATATTTATACTGAATTTCTTCTCCGCTGGTTTTTGAGACCATGATTGCGATAGCCTTTTTACTCCAATATGGACACAAAATCCATCAAAGGCCAGGAGAGCAAAAGGTCAAGAGAAAGCACTTTTATACTTGAGTGATAAGTGTTTTATGCTAAGACACAACTGAAAGGTAGGTCTCATTTATAGCATAACATTGGGCTTTTATGAACATAAATCTGATGGATACACAATGCAATGTTCATTACAAAATCTACATCACATGAATGGGCTGCTTTTACTTGAATGCTCTTTCCTAGCTGTGCATTTCTCTTTATTCTCTATTAAAACAAAGTGTGTGGCTGCTCGGAGAAGCTGTACAGCTGAAATGAACTGCGGTGTGCATAATACCCACTGCTGTATCATTGCACATTTTTCCAGCACTAGCAAGAGAATGCTAGAATAAAAGTCCAAAAGGAATTTTGTTCCATTATAAACTCATAAACTTAGAAGCTCTATTAGTTCTTCACTCATTGAACTCTGTTGCAAAAATAGAGCGGGATCCAATGTGCTTTGGACAGAGGGGGACATGCATTGGAAACACGTCATTGCAGAGAGTGTGTGCTGCACCAGAATCGCCTAAGGTGGGAGGCGAGAGCCACGCTAGTTAAAGGATCTAGGGAGAGGGAAGTATTTTGTAGAAGTCATGGAAGTTATGATCAGCAATCTGGATCCAAATCATAAAGGAGCTATCTTCTCAGTAAAACCTCCTGTAACTAAAATCACCTAAGTTCAAAAGGAAAAAAGAATGTGTTACTACATTCTTAATGAAAGCCAGGATATTTGAGTGTAGTTACCTGAAAAAAGCAGGCTGAAATTTTGAAAGCCTCTGGTGTTAAATATAAAAGTCAGCTTGCAGTGAGCCAAGACCAGACTTACTTGCTGATAATACAGCTAAACAAAGTAATACTTATTTGATTAAGTGTGGCCTGGATTTTTTTCTGTTTGCATCTCTCAAGTCACATAAAAATACAGTGTAAGTTAAAAATCAGAAAAATTACATTAATGGCTTTATTTATAAAAGCTGCCACTTCTTTTGCCAGGTCATTTGGAGTGTTCTGCAGCAAAATAAACATATGTTGAAAATATAAACACACTAATAAGAAAATGGCCTCTTAACATTTAAAGAAAGGCCATTTGAGAAAAACACAAAAAATAAAATAAACCATTAGAAAAAGGGAGAAGACAGAGGACAGAGGCAAAAAATGATAAATCATGGATCAAATGTGACATGCCTGAAACATCTCTGACGCAGAATGCAAGGACAGCCAGAAATGCCCTCTAAGGTGCTGTCTTATGACAATGTGTAGGAGAGGGGGAAAGCAGTTACTGGGGCCAATGCAGATGCCATCCAGTTCTAAAACTCATGAGAAAGAAACACCATGAACACCTCCTTGGGGTGTTCCACTTCTGTCATTCTGAAAAGAAAGAAATGAGAAAAGGTGAAGGTATTCTCCCTTGCAAAGTAAGCTCTGGCACCTGCTCTGCCCCCAGCCCACTCGCCTGCACTCCAGGGATGTGCCACTGCCACAGCACATGGAGAAGCGATCTTCACAGGATGAAGAAGTCCCATCTATGCCCTATCTCCAAAGGAAAGAGATACCTCAAGAAAGGCATCACCACCTGAAGGGGACTTTCGTGTCCCTTAGCCCCATCCTACTCTCTGTTCCGTTCCCTGCCTTAAACTGTAAGCTGCAAAGCTGGAAGAGGGATAGTCTGATCCAGAAAATGTCTGACAAGAATTCAAGACTACAAGGGATTGGGACCAGGTGGCAACAGATCATAGCACCCTCAGCAGGTAGGAAGTCTCCACAGCTCCTAAGGCTGCTGAGGCTCCTAAGACAAGGGTGAGCTACCAACCTGCTTAATATTGTAAACTGCAATTGGAAAACCTCCTATGACAGAGAGCTCCCAGCATCATGCGCCTACCACCAGTCATGATGGTGCACAGGAGCTACCTCTGAACTACTCCAGAAACTGCCTGAAATTTCCAGCTTCAAATGTCGGACTTAAAACAAGAACAGAAAAAAACCCAAAACCAAACCAAACATATTTTCTCCTCTTACATAATTCCTTGTTTTTCCCTCCATAACTTTTAAGTCTTCAAAATTAACCACAGAAAGTTCCTGTCCAGGAATAAGACCTAAGCTCTTTCATGACACTAAACACCCTCAGCATCACTCATGCCCCTTCTTTATAAGAGAAACAACCCTTATATGTCTCTTCAGTAGTTCTGTGAGGGCTGAGGCTCCTGCCTCACAAAATTTTTAAGCACTTTCTTAACTTTAAGCATTTAAACTCAGACTGGGCCCAGAGCAGTAACACAAAAATGAGTGTGCTGCGTGAAATGTAACCCTTTGTGCAATAGAAAAAAAACCATGTATTGTTTTGGTACAAACTCTGGCAAAGAACAAATTTTAAAAAGGAAAGGAAAGAAAGACCAATGATTTGAAATTAAATTAAATCCAAATCTGAGCTTGATTCTGTGTTCAGGTACACACATAAAACTCTAAGGAGGTGAATAAATGCCATTAATGTGAGTGTAACACTGAAATTAAATGACTGTGTGGAGATCATTTAACTGCCTCAGAAGAGAAATTGAGCAAGTGCTTTCTGGCTTTGTTTGTCAATGTGAGCATTGACTGAAGACGGGTATAAAGTTATCCTCATCACTGGTAATACCAAAGCACAATAGGGTGTTGAAAGACATGTTTGAGCTATGGATAGAAAACCCTGATCAACAGTATTTTTTTAGAAGCTGTTTGAGCTCTCATTAGAAGGAGCACCGGGTACTGAGTGTACCAAAGCCTGTACTGAATGCAGAGTCTCTGGCTTCAGAAATTAAACTCCTCGTAAAGAGTTAACAGCACTCTTTTCATTGGCAAGTACCTGAATGAAACCTTGTAGCCTTGTAGCCTGAGGATACTCAGAATAGTGTGCAATGTCAGAGACATCATTGTACTTTTAAAAAGCCTTGCTAGTCTGGACACACAAATTAGGTTTTCTTCCTTTTATACAATGCCTGAAAGATAAGCTATTTAAATTTAACACAGTAAACTATCAATAAAGAGAATTCTGGGAACATCTGATGCTCCATATTCTTGACTGCCCTCGTGATAGTTCTGCTTCAAAATCATTTCTACATCTTAATCCCTCTTCCCCTCTTAGGATCACCTATTTGATCTCTCTACCCCTTCTATATAACTAAAGTTACCACATATGAAGTTGAGAAATAGTGAATTATCACACAATGTGAGTGGGCTTTAGCCATCCATTAGTCCTGAGGGAGGGGTGGGGAGGACACAACTACGGGGCTGTACAGCCTCCTCCCAGCTACATGCCAGCTTCATCTGTCCCTTGCTCACGCTGTACCAGGAAAAATGCTCTCAGCTGTGGAGCTCCTTGTCGCTGGAGAGGTACCTGACCTTGAGCTGATTTGTTTTAAATAAAACCTCCGCTGAAGAACAGTTAGGTGACTACAGGAGATTGTCCTTTTCATGGTTTGACACAAATAGTGACATGGAAGAGTCCCCGCACAGGGAGATCCTAAAATCACGGGGCCAAATTTACTCTCAGTGTAGCTGTATTGGCACTAATGAAGTTACATCTGGGATGAATTTGGCCCTTAGCCTGTGAAAATGGAAACCTCATGAAAATCTATTGCTGAGTTAATGACAATGCTGAGCAGTAAGTAATTTTCCAGTAGGTTCCAATACACAGTGGTAATAAATTTCAATGAGGAAATTGTTTTCCTTCTTTATTGGCAGCCAGCCCTATTTAATCAGGTTGCTAGAAGGTGGGATGTGTCCAGAAATCCTAGTTGCTCTTTGCTCCTTGAACACAGTATCTTTTAGGGCTAGAAAATCTGACTGTGTGTGCACCTGTGATGGACCAGAAGAGCAGCCTCCCCTGACAGGTCTGCTTTGCACAGCAGCATCCTGCCTCTCCTTCTGCTGTTTCCAAAAAGCTGGGGTTGGTGGAGGAAGCAAAACTGATGTCCTAACAGAAGACTGGAAAGTGATAGCTGCCTAATGCAGTATTACTCGAATGAGATATGGCTGGAGAACAACTCTCAAGAGAGAATGGGAAAAGCGTGTAAGAAGAGAGGCCCACTGAAACATCGCCTCTGCCAGAGATGGCAAAGCCTGGCATTAAAACCTCACCTCAGCAAGCAGGACAGGTGGAGAAACACCTTTTCCTGGTGCAGCTCTATTTTATCCCACACTCTTGAGAGCAACAACAAATGCAGAACTGGCTTTGCAGAAGGTCTCTGTGGGGCACTGCTGTGTTTACTATGTATGGATCTCCCTGCCCCAAATTCTCAGTTCTGGGTGGAAGGCGATGCGTTGCCATGTCAGTGGAATTTGCCACTGAAATGAATTTTGTTCTGACTGCAAGATACTAGGATTCACTGTGTTGCTGTAAAAAATACCAAGGGAAGAATAAAATACTTAATTTAAAATTGATTTAATATAATGTTCCCAAATACTTATGTAAACAGAATTTAAAAAAGATAATGAAAAAAAATCCATAGAAAAAAGGTATTCTAACAGCCTTTGGTTTTTAACCTCTTTCCTACCACTGAAAACAGCGGCTTCTGTCTAGCATTTACCTTTCCTCGCACCTCCACAGAAACTTCAGCTGGAGCATCAAAAAGCTGTAGTATGTGCTGTTGCTTCACACTAACCATACTCACATTATTATGATACAAATGAATGTATGTGATTCACAGCACTCATCACACCTATAAAGAACTCACACGGCAGTAATATCCCTGAAGACCTCAAACAATGTAATGAATTATAAACCATTCTAGCTTTCCTTAATCAGAGTGAACCCTTCCAGGTGTTCTTTAGCCAAATCACTTACGCAGCGTCCAGGTTTCTCTACAAACAATGTTCCATTTGCTAGTTTATAGTTTCCTGTCCTTTGCCCTCTTTAAAATGTGGGATTCAAATCTGCTACTTCTTAATCTTCAGGAATCTCTTCCTGACCCTTGTGAACTTCTAGAAAATGTCAGTGAAAGGATTGCAGATGTGCCTCTCCTAAAAATTATGGATATACACTATCTGGACTTCAGGCTCTGTCTGCTTTTAGTGCATCTAGAATTTTTATAGCTGATACTGCTGTTATCTCTAACACGTGGGCAGACTCTCACCCTCCCTTTCCTTTCTGCAGACAGCTACAAATGAGCTGTGTAACAAATGTGCTATCACCTATCCTATCACCCAATATCTATTCCTCACTATCATTTTTCATTGACCCTATGATTATCCTTTGTCTGTTGTGTATATATATGATCATTTAACATTTATCACACTAACCACATATAAATTCCAGAACTGGACAGTTGTAAGAGATTATTTTATGTGGAACCAAGTCACTTATCTGAATGATTTGCAGATGTGATCTCAGAGCTGCCTCCTAGCGCAGCGGGAGGAATGGTTACTGTGACCAACAGCCTTCCACTGCACGCTGGAGAGTGACCACTGTTCACAGTATTAGAGTCAGCCTTAGCCTCAGCTCCTAAGGGGTACAATAATCAAGTTATGTGAAGTGGTCAAAAGGATCTTTTGATGAAGTAAACAGGAACACCTATTTTCAATTCCTTTAGGAAAAACAAAGGAACTAATGCTTATTCTTGGATAACTATACTCAGATGTACATGGTGGGTTTGAGAAGCTTCCATTGACGGCTCCTCTCTCACTTCACGTTGTGGTTCTCCATATAATTTCTGGAGCACTTTGGAAGAGCTGACAGTGCCCTAATTGCTCAATAAATGACTCCAATGATGTCAGTGGCAGTGGGGTTATTGTTTCTTTGCTTTTGAAAAGGCCTGACATATTTCACTTTCCTCAACAGCTTCCTGGAATCCTACAGCCTGGGTTTCTACACGAAATACAGTGTATTTTATATTTACTAGCACCTTTTCTTGTTTATTCTCAACATTTTGCCTGCTCCATAACTATAATAACCTGCAATGTACAATGAGGATGGAGAATGCAAAAAGTGATCAATAAGCCTACTGCCACTTAAGGTATTCCTTATGTTGCTTAGCAGTGCACATATGCTGAAAACTCCCTAAAATTTTGTCTATTTTTTTAAAGGTATCTTGAGATATAGTAGATATATTTGGTAGACACTATAGGAACTAATTTAAAAATCATGACCAACAAGCAAAATCATTTCAGCTCATTGTGGTGTTTTTCTTTGTAATAACCAGCTGGAAAACATCCCCTGTAGTAGAACTACAAGCCATTATAAGCACCAAAAGCCAACATCTTTGATTTAAATAAACGTAATGTATATGTATTTATTACTGTACCCTCAGAGACAGATATTAATTTGTGCAGTAACAAAGCAGAGATTGCCAGTATGAAGCGGACCAATTGGTGCAGCTTGTGTACAGCTAAGCAGCAGACATTAAGTAAATTACTTGGTTAATGCTATTCTCCTGAAATGACTGACATTTACAAGGAGAATTTAGCCTTTAAATGTTCAGTAGGTGTAAGGTGGGATGTCATCACACCTCTTCATTTTTCCTATTTTTTTCTGCAGGGTTCTCCTTTGAGCTGCCCCTGGATTGGGTTTACATAATAATTACAGAAGTGTTAGCATCTGCTAAGTGACCTGTTTTACGGATTAAGGGAAAGTTTATTTTATGGAGATTAAAAAGTAGTAACGTCAACCGATTTTAAAAGAAGTTGTCGCCCAAGTTTCTCGTTATTTGATTTGCCACAGCTCATCAGATTTTACATTCACGAAGTAAGCCATGCCTTTTTCCAGAGTCAAACAGAGGCGAAACTGGCCATAGCCTACCAGACAAACGTATTTTCCACCAGAAGCACACGCCAGTGACTTTGCCTCAGGAAGGCTGTTTTTCCCTGACAAACGTCATGTTAAGTTTTCAAGCTCTCAGAAACCCTCAGTTTATTTATAATGACAAATATGAACAGTGTTTCATAGCAAATATTTAAGTAAGAATATTTGATGTTACTTCTCTGGACCAACGGGACGCCCGCTAGCTGCACGGCGGGGTGGGTGCACTACTATTTTCATAATTACCGAGGTGCTCATCGCCCCCGAGACGGGAGGACAGACAGACGGCGGGCGGCTGCAGGAGGGGCAGTCCTTAGGGCGACCTAAGCCAGCACACCGCGAAGGTTTAAGCCCCTCCACACGGCGCGACGCACCCGCAAAGCGGCGGCTCCGGCCTGCGAGGCGCCGGGGGACGCAGCGTTACCCTGCCCAGAGGAAGGGCCGCGGCGGCGGCCCCGCCCCGCCGCCAGGCCCGCACCGCGCCGCGGCCGCCGGAGGGCGCCGCGCCACAGGCCACGGCCACAGCGCCCGAGGGCGGGGCGGGGGGGGCGCCGCGCCCGGCCGCAGCCCCGGCCCGCCCCGGGGCCGCGGGAGGCCTTGGCTCGGCGGGGCCGGGCCGGGCCGGGCCGGGGAAGGCGCCCGGGGCCAGCGCGGCTCCCGCCTCCTCCCTCCCGCCTCCTTGGGGGCCGGGGGCAGCGGCGCGGCGCTGGCGGTCCCGGCGTGGTTATGGAGCCGCGGCGCGGTTTGGGTTGGAAGGGACCGTGACAGGCCGCCCGGTCCAGCCCCCGCCCCCGCAGCGAGCAGGGAGCTCTGTGGCTCCCCCAGCCCCGCGAAGAGCCGCCCTTTCCCCGCGGAGCGCCCGGCCGGGGGCGTCCCCGCGGCCCACGCAGGGAGCCGCGGGGTGCCGGCCGCGCGTGGCCTGGGCCGTGTCGCCGAGGCGCTGCCACGGGCGGAGGGGCCGCCGGCCGCGCGGGGCCGGGGCGCCGCAGGTCCCCCGCTGGCCACGGGGCCACCAAGCCCCGTGCCCGGCCACCCCGTGCGGGGCACAGCCCGGGCCCGGTGGCAAGATGTCGGCTGGGCCGGGGGCCCTGGGGGACGCGAAGGACAGCGCTCGGCCTCAGGGCGGGCACCCGTTTTGTGTTCCGGTTGGAAGAGAAAAGCAAATTCTGTGGCCTCACCTAAACCACTTAAAAATTATTGTAACTTCTGTGGGTTGTTTTTTTTTTTCCCCTCCGTGTTTTTCTGTTCCACTCCCAAGTTTTTGCATTTTTATTTCTACTCTCAAAGCAAACAGAAAAATTGCTTTCTTCTGGTTTGTGTGTAAGCATAAGCACGCTCTAGATATCATTCTAAATATTTTTATTTGCTCTTTTTTTTTACTTCAGCATATTTCATCTGTGTCTTATTCATAGTGAAAACAAATACTTGAATATTATGACAGCTCTTCTCAACTCTGCTGCTTGACCGTGATTACACAGCACTACCCGAAGCACCCTTGAGCCAGTGAAGTGGCTCACAAGTGCTGTTTACAACCCCTAAGCGAGGCCCGGTTCCTCTTCCAGCTCCGTCTCCACAGCTGACCAAAGCAACCACGGTATAAAATGGAAGTTGGAATTGTTTGTGCTAGCACATCTCATTCATCCCGGCCAAACTATATTTGGTCCGGAACTAGGGAATTCTGACTTTCTGGGTACTGTATGCACCTCTGAGAGCGAGTTCAGGGACCCACCAGTCATGGGCAGCTGGCTACAGCTGTCAGCCTGACTTTTGGCCAAAGCTGTTGTATAGCTTTCTGTTTTAAACGTAACATTTAAATTAGATTTATAAACATTTAATGATTCCCCCCCCCCCCCCGAGACTTCTTGAAATATCATAAGCAGGTAGAAATGAGACTATGTGTTGCTTGGTATTTCTAATCTTTAGGCAGTTCTGCTCAGTCTTTACTTTCAGCTGTGCCAAGGAAGCACTGACTGAGGCTGTGCTAACCTCAGCAGAAGACAGTGTTACCTAAAGGGGAGATCTGTACGCTTTCTGTAACTGAGATTACTTTTGTGTGAAATAAAATATATTTATTGTTATTATCTATCTGCCTTGAATTACACTGTCAAGTGAGGACATACTAAAGCAGAGAAAACATTTAGAAATGCCATAGAAATGGTTCGCTTCTGATTTTTTTCATTCTTCCACAATAGTTGTAGTATAAAATAGGGTATCATGAGAGCTGTCCCTTGAAAGAAATCTGAAATGTCCTACAGCCAGAGAAAGTTTTCTTTCGTACTTGTGTTCTACATCAGAATACCAAGATATATTGGCTCACTTTTTATGGGAAGACTGTACAGGTGATGGGAGAGCAAGTACAACTGAGCCTTGACAGGCAAGTCAAGAGAAGGTGAGTCAAAAGAATAGCCTAGAAGAGAAGAAATTTTTATTAAAAAATATTAAAAGCTATTTTTTCCTAACATAATATTGGTATACAATTAACCCTGTGATGCGTGACGCTCATTTTTTTGATGGCCTCTCAGAGAAGTTGCATCCATTTCCCACATTTGACTGGAGTCATGGGGCCTTATAGTGAACAGTATGTTGAATAACAGGCCCATAACAAGGACCAAGTGCTGAGAGGCGGTGCACATTAGGTTTGGCACAGTGCCACACTAATGCGATGGTACAGCTTCCAGATGGGAGCTGGCCCTCTCCTGCCAGCTCAGAGTGCAGGCAGAACGAACACGTGTCCACCTGCACCCATCTGCCCTCTCTCTCCACTTTCCCGGAAGGTAAGAAAATGCATTATCACACAGAACATACAGATTGCCCTATGCATCCTGGTTCCCATTTATGCAAATGGTACGGATTTCCATATATTCCTGATTCATCTTTAAAACAATTCTTCTTCAGAGTTTACTAACTGAAGCTAAGCTTCTAAAATCAACTGTCCTGCTGCTGATACACTAGAGTTCACATGCAGTTTCCCTTCTCCTGCAGAGTCTGGGGAACTGGTACTTAATTCGATTTGAAGAGGCTGTTTAGGAACTGAGCAACAGTGCTATGATGATACGAAGCCATTTGTTTCTTTCATGCTGGGTGCTTGGGCAATGCAGCATATGGGTTATGCCGTCTTGTGCAATGCACAACCATGTATTAATTTACACTGAAACAATCTGAAGTGGAATTCCAGTTCCCCACACTCCCATCTGAGAAACACAAACGAAGCCCAACAGAACAGGGTTTTGCCATCCTGACTATACCAATACCCATCCCACATTCTCTGGAGTGTTCTTTCATAGTGCATTTATGGGATGAAGTTTTCCCACTAAAAATTGCTGCAAAAACATTCTCTGTTCATCAAAACGTGAAACTAAGTGGCTGCTGCTTCTTGAGAAACATGAAGGCGTTGTGAACATTGCTCTAGTGTTTACAGGGGAACGGAAAAAATAGCAGCCTTTTAGAGAGGTTTAACTCAAATCCCCATGTGCAGCAGCACTGCCTCCTGCCTAAAGCCAATATGGTTCTTGATCCCAAGCCTTGCAATCTGAAGCTATCCTGTGGTTCTGCAGTTGTGTTTCTTTTGGAAGATGCACAACAAATCACAAGAAGAAGGATATGTGAGATATCGCAGAGAGCTATAGGGAAAGGGGTTGCAACTCCAAGGAGTCTGTGTGCAGCTTTGTGCATGTGGCCTCTGAAAACCAAAAAAATGTCTGTAGATAATATTTGCTTTTTCTATACTCCCTTGGGCAAACAAAAATAAAGGGCAGAGGGAAATGATGGTTTTTTTAAGCTATAGCCTTTGGTTACTAAGGATCAGATACTGTTTTAATCGGTTGATCTACTGAGGAGGGGAGCCGAAAGTTTTAGCCTCAAACTCCTCGAGAAGGTTGTAGAGCAGAGAAGAAAGCTGCACTGTAAATGGGAATCTTCTGTGAGCTGGTTGAAATGCTGAAGTTCTGTTCTGGGGGGAAAAAAAATAGCCATCTGAATTTGCTTTCATCTCCAGCTGGAATGAAAAGTCAAAATTCATACTCTCCCGTACAGCAAATATTTCCCAAGGTTGAATTTTGGCAATACCAAAGTGGACTTACAAGTGCATTTCATTTAAGTGAAGTCAGTACATTTTGATAAAGTCAAAGGACTTTGTTTCAGCTTTTGATTTGGAAGCTCTTCGACACAGAAAATGATGGAAGCCTGTTCTCTAGAGAATGTGTTGCTTCCTTAAAAAGTCTCATGGATTGTTTTTTCAAGCAAGCTGGTGCAGAAAAGTACTTCATTGGAATTTAACTCTGCAGTGATGGCCAGCTTCGTAGTAATTCAAAAGCTACTAAAGCATTCTAGTAAGGGGCAGCTTAAAAATCCTCAGTGCCTGCAGGGATACTGGAATGCATCTTTGCTCTGAAGTTCAGCGAAAAAGATAATCTTAGATACTTGTAACGGAGGTAGAGGAGGACAGCCCCTCCATCCTACATGTGTCGGGCACTATGAGCAGCCTGCCCAGTCTTCATTAGCCTAAGACGGCAGTATGTTAAAAGCATTTTGACCAAGCTAAAATAAATGGCCTTAGTATATTCAGATTTTCTTGTGTTCTTGGGAAATTGAAAATGCAGTTAAAGGCACTGCAAAATACTGAGGGCTCCTTGGCTTTTGCATGTAGTGATGATTCAGATTCATGTTTTTACGTGTCTGTTTGAACAGCTGGCTTACAAAGGTGAGAAAATCACTCGTCTTTACTATGGTTTCTCCTGCTTCAGGAACTGGAGTACTTACAAGGCTACCTTGGCAATTAATTATAACCTGATAATTACACATCAGAGTACTAATGGAGCTGGTAACGGCATTTTATTTTTTCTGGTTTGTGCTGCAGTATCATGAAATCTATTGAAAAACTGCTATAATTTTCATTAACATTTTAAATGAGCATGATTAAGACAAGGTCAAAGAAAAACATTGTTACTAACTGGGCAGTTAATTGTGACGGGTTGTTAGTTTTTAGGTGTAATAGCAGTTGTTATCCTGAGGTCAGCTTCCTTTAGAAAATGTCAGGACAGCCTTGCCAAGCAGCCAACAACCCAGGCTTTGGGGTGAAAATAGAAGTCTTACAAAAAATAATGATGGAAGCATTGCAAGTAGGTTAGATGTTACCAGTGGGAACAAGGAAAGAAGAAGCAAGAGAAAACATTATTGTTGGCCTCAAGGGGAATTCTAAAGGAAGCAAACTAATGAACCTGCAAGCAAAGAAGAGCAGGATTCAGACTAAGAACAAGTGAAAAAGGGCGTATTATCTCGGCTCAAGAAGCCCATCACTGCTGGCTTTCATGCAAATAAAATCAGATGCAGATCCTAATATTCACTGATCATTAAAGAGAGGACTTGAAAAAGTTATTTGACTAAATGCAAGAGAAAGTTCACAGATGAGTGGGTAAGGGAGAGGGGGACTATTAGCCACAGCTGACAAAAAGCAAAGTGCACAGAACAAGCAAAAATGAAGAGATGAGGACAATAGTGATTAACTGCAATTGAGCTCTTAACAGAAACAGATTAATTTCAGGTTCTACAAGAGAAAGACATGAAATGTGTACTCTATTATCTGACCTGATACTGAGGAGGAGGGCAGTTATTTTAAAGGAGATTCATATGGTTGATAAGGAGGAAGGAAATAAGGACAAGTTTAAATTAAGACATGGGAAACCAGGGAGGAACAGAACAACAAACACTGTCAAGGAGATGGATAGATGACCTTGCAGGTCTTCTCTATCTCATGCTTCTTTGACTCTTTATGAAGACAGCAGGGTCTCAGTAGCAAATATTTAGGATATCATGTTAATGGCCAACTTCAGCAGACTTGTCCAGCTACAAGAAGTCTGCTTTTCTGCAAACTCTTTGTAATTTTAAAATAATGAAGTTACTAAAATGCAGGTCTGAGTTTCATCAAATCATACCTTTAAAGTACTGGCAATGAGTAGAGGTGCAGCTTTTCTGCTCTTACAGTCCAAGTGTGGTGGTATCTGCATTGTGAATTATTTTGGTGTTTTTCCAGCTGCTTTGTACTCTGCTGAGAATAACCAGGATATTTGGCTATGCTGATCTGTGGTCACTTCACACAGAAGCCACCCTGTTCACATGCTGGCATGCATCCAGTTTGTATTTGTGGGTCACGCTCCAGTAGTTTGCTATAGCCTTGTACCGGGCCATATCATTGAATGCCATTTCATAGAATCATAGAATGGTTTGGGTTGGAAGGGACCTTAAAGATCATCTAGTTCCAACCCCCCTGCCATGGGCAGGGACATCTTCCACTACACCAGGTTGCTCAAAGCCTCTTCCAACCGGGCTGTGAACACTTCTAGGCATGGGGCATCCACAACTTCTCTGGGCAGCCTGTTCCAGTGTCTCACCACCCTCACAGTAAAGAATTTCTTCCTTATTTCTAATCTAAATCTACCCTTTTTCAGTTTAAAACAGTTACTCATTGTCCTGTCACTACAATCTCTGATAAAGAGTCCCTGTGCATCTTTCCTGTAGGCCCCCTTTAAGTACTGGAAGGCTGCAATAAGGCCTTCCTGGAGCCTTCTCTTGTCTAGGCTAAACAACCCCAAGTCTCTCAGCCTGTCTTCATAGGGGAGGTGCTCCAGCCCTCTGATCATCTTCATGGCCCTCCTCTGGACCTCCTTGAGCAGGTCCATGTCTTTCTTATGTTGGGGGCCCCAGAGCTGAACACAGTACTCCAGGTGGGGTCTCACGAGAGTGGAGTAGAGGGGGAGAATCACCTCCCTTGACCTGCTGGTCACACTTCTTCTGATGCAGCCCAGGATACGTTTGGCTTTCTGGGCTGCGAGTGCACATTGCGGGGTCATGTTGAGCTTCTCATCAACCTACACCCCCAAGTCCTTCTCCTCAAGGCTGCTCTCAATCCATTCTCTGCCCAGCCTGCATCCATGTTTGGGATTGCCCTGATCCAGGTGCAGGACCTTGCACTTGGCCTTGCTGAACTTCATGAGGTTCATATGGGCCCACCTCTCTAGCCTGTCAAGGTCCCTCTGGATGGCATCCCTTCCCTCTGGAGTATCAGCCTCACTGCTCAGCTTGGTGTCATCTGCAAACTTGCTGAGGGTGCACTCAATCCCACTGTCCATGTTGCCGACAAAGATGTTAAACAGCACCGGTCCCCGTACTGACCCCTGAGGAACACCACTTGTCACTGGTCTCCACCTGGACATGGAGCCCTTGACCGCAACTCTTTGAGTGTGACCATCCCGCCAGTTCCTTATCCACCGAGTGGTCCATCCATCAAATCCATGTCTCCCCAACTTCGAGGTCAAGGATGTTGTGTGGGACAGTGTCAAATGCTTTGCAGAAGTCCGGGTAGATTTGAATTGGGCTGACCTGGATGTTCCAGCTCTGTGGAGAAAAAGAATGAGAAAATACCAGTCCTTGTGCCTGGACCCATGGAAGTGTTGGAGGGAATTGCTAAGGGAACGGCCACCCAGTCACAGTAATGCCATGCAGTGTTGAATTAAATCAAAGGGTACTAAAATGTTAAACCCATATTTCCAGTGGTGCCCTCACCGTTTTCTATATTTAGATGAGTTGGACAGGATTTTTGCACTGGATACCAGTCTTGGAATTGATTCTTGCAGAAGAAGTAACTCAGTACTGTCTGGTACTGGTCAGATATATATGGGAGCCCAGCTGAGAACTAGTGATGCTGGGTCTAGCCAGCCTGCCCTGGTGCCCCTCATCCCCAGCCCTCACCGGCAGTCTTCTCTCTCTGAGGACATGCAAGCTGGAAGAAGCACTGCATTAGAGATAATTCCCTAGTCATCAATCACAGAATTACAGGTTATAAAGTACGTCTGATGCTCATCTAAGTCCTTGTTTTTGGGCAGATGCAAGGTAGTTGCTTTCTGAGTTCTTCCCAGCTGAACGAGAATGACCACAACTGTGGAGGTGGTGGTAAGGTACTTTCTAACAGTCCATCCACCAGTCACTTCATTCCTAAGCACTTAATTTTTTTCCTGCTTGCCCGTACTCTTCTTTTTTTATTTGCAGTCATGCTCTGACTCTTAAAAAAGACGAGCAGCTGCAGGGTGGTGTAACAGGCATGACTGCTGGAAAACATCATCTCCAGAGCTGCACTTCACCCTCTATTTTCCTTCTCTTGTGGGCAAACCTCTCGCTTATACCTAGCCCCCAGCCCCTGCACAAGAAGCATTTGAGAATCCCCCTACAGGGCTGGTAGATGGTCAGAAGGACCCTTAGCCTACTCTTCCTGGGCGTGGTATCTTTTGGGAGTCAAAGACCTGTCTTCCTGCATCCCTGTCCTATATTGTGGTCAGGCCATTTCAGCCTCCAAGAGTTACTGTGGTAGCAAATTATTTGTGTGAGCAGAACCAGATGTCAAAAGCTTTTCCACTGGGACGTGCCATGTCATTTCTTTCAAGTCTGCTCTGCTCAAAGAACATCTCGGTGTTCCAGGAAAATCACAGTACCTTTTCTTCAGTTTTTTTTGTCTTTTATTTTCATGCAAAGGCCAAGACGCTTCAGTACAGTGGGAAATAATCACAGTCTTATTAAAATTCATGTCCAGCTCTTCACATTTGTGGAATCATCAATAGCAAAGAAAATGTTCTCTCTCATCTGCATTAGCACCAGTCAGAGCAATGCGTGATTCTGTCTCATGGGACATGGTCTCCCTCCATTTAGAGGGGAGATCAGCTGTTACAGACAGATCGGGTCAAAGGCTTTCAATAGCCCATATGGCCCAACGGGAAGTGCAGCTCCCAGACTGTCTGAAATTCACTGAGGTGTAAAAGTATGCAAAGCAAACCCTGCACTTCTTGGACTATGTTCTCAGAAAGTCATGCTCTTAGTCGTGTAAGGTCTGTGCTAGCACCAACATGCCTTGCACAGCGAAAGCATATATATGACATCAGTTGACATCAGCACTACTGTATGTTATTAATGATATGATGCCTGTAGTTACTGAAACCATCCACAGCAATTCTCTCTAGTTCTACTAGCATCAACATCATCATCAGATGATCAAATACCATAGATGTCTCTTAATGAAGGAAATCCAAGGAGTGACTGACCACTGAAGGCCAACAGATCTCTAGTGGTGTGGGAGACAGTGTGTACAAACACAACTGGAAAGGCTCTCAAGAAATGCTGGCTTTTAATCGAGTATGTCCTAGAGAGGGAAAGAATAAACATTAGCAAACAATTCTGACTTTCCCCTAACCTTTGTAAGGAAATCATCCAATAATTTATGGTTTGCTTTTTTAAAATGACTTTTTATTGGGTGAACAAGCTCATGTGTGCATAAAAGGGTTCATCAGTCAAGAATATATATACACAACTCCTAAAGACTAGGAAGACTAGGGTCATTTTTTTTTTTTCTTTTTTTTTTTTCCTTTTTTTTCCTCACAAAAAAAGAGAGAGTCATGAAGAATGTCTTGACTATGAGTTGGAATCTGGACAAAAGTGGAAAAACCCTGCCCTTTTTGTGTTTTATGGCACTCTACTGTCTTTTTAAAGTTATGGTTTTTGTGTCAGCACTCAGCAGATTCAAGGTGAGATAAAGTGTCCATTCTTTTCTTTTTACCTGCTTTTTTCCACCATAGCATCTGGGATCTTAAAACCAAAAAAACCCCTTGTGATTTATCAGCCCTAATTGTCTTACAGCGGGATTTCAGAGAGGAGATCATTAGCACACCCAGACATAACACAGATGTTCCAGTGATGACATGTCAGGAGAAGGAGTGTATTTCTCTTTTGCCTCCTCCCTCTTTCTTATTCCTTATCTAATCTCATCCCCCTCAACACATTTGTCATTTATATCGGCGTGATGTTTGTTAGTGGGAGTGAAGGGGAAGGAGCAGCTCTCGCAGCATGGCAGGGCTGTGCTGCCGGTGGCTGGGCTGGCGTTTCAGCTGCCAGGCAGGGAGGTCTCAGAGGTGGGATGGGCCATGAACCCCAGTGCACTGTGAAGCCAGCTCATTTACTGTGAGGTGTCCTCTGCTGCACATGGCCATGGTGTATCAGCACAGAAAGTAGTGTGTATCAGGATATTAGTAGGATTAGCAGGGATTAGTAGGGCTGCCTTGGATACGCAGGCAGCCAAGCGGCTGTGTTTGTGTATCACACCTGAGAAAACCATCCCACCAACATTACCTGAGTAAAACATCTCAACTGCTGTCCTGGCTTCATGCTCCAGTGATGAGACCCTTTCCTTGAGGCTGTTCATTTGCAGGCCGCCTGGGTGAAAAAGGCTCACAACAATTCAGATTCTGCAGCACACTTCTTTAAGCAAAGTATTATTTATGAAGATTTTCCTTTAAAAAATAAATGTCCTCTGTCCTGAGGGAAAGCAATAAATGCTCTAAATTATATTCTCAATCCAGAATTAGTCTGGCTGACTGGACAAGGGAGTGAAGAAGGGATGAAACAAGAGCTTCAATTTATAAAGAAGCAGTTTGCCCTCCAGCTGCCTGGCAGCCTTGTTGGGGAGCACAGAACCTAGGACACCTCTGAGTCTGAAAAGAAAAAGAGTAAAAATTATGATTATATCTAGAATTTTAAAACATTTTATTTAAGGAAAAACCCGAAGGAACAGAAAAGATGAGAAAGATCCCAGGTAGCTATCTTGATAAGAAACATTTCCCAAAGGAAAACCAATGGAAGCCCTGCCAAATGAGGATCCGTAGTGCATGGTTATAAATCAAGTCCTTCTCCTTTTCCCCTCAAACCTATGCTGCATGCAAGATTTATCTTATTCTTGTCATGGCAAATAATTCCATGGCTGCTTTCCATTTTAGGAGTAAAGGCCAAACTGTTTAAGTACAATTGCACCCATTTTAAGTTTCAGTATATCTGCATGCATAGTTATAACTCTTAACACATTTACAACAGAAGTGTCATACAGAGGCATCATATCTCCTGCTATATTTTGTGTGTTTCAGACATGAAGAAGCCAAAAATGGGGGAAGCTAGAATGCTCATCAACTTTCAGCTTCCAATTTCCCTTTCCTCATTCATTAAAGTTGTGGAAGACTTTGAGAAGAGCTGAAGAGCTCACAGTTGCTGCTCTCCCACCCCAGCCAAGATATCCACAAAGACTCCGTCCCCCTCCTCCTTCCCACCCCCCATTGCTCTCCATCTGGACAGAAGAAGGGAGGTTTTGGTAGCAGCTCTGACTTAGTGATGGCAAAAGGATGCAGTTTGGCTCCAGTGCTCCTGAGTCTTTTATAGCTGAGCACTACCATTAAAATTAGTGCCTCCAAACAGAAATTCTCTTCTACAATTGACTAACAAGTCCAGAATTAACTTTTTGTGGCACAGATGCTCACATGCTTTTCCTGCTCTGTCTGCACTGCACACCACTTCCCTGAATTATGCTCCTCAGAACGCAATCTGCGTTGTTTTCAGACCAATGCATTTCCCATCTAAACATATTTCTTTAAAGCAGAAAAGACACCTACAAACCCAGGGCCCAGAGATGACCGATTTGGGCACAGGAACCTATCTTCTACCAGAGAAGGAAACAGGGTTGCCTTTGTCATTGGGACTGACTAAAACCATCACTGGCAGCAGTACATGTTTTCTTAGTGTGGGTAAACCATTAATGCTTTGTCCCTTCCTTGCAGGATGTCACCTCAGTAGGTCGAGAAAAGATCCTGCATTAACTGTTGGGGTTAGATTAGTCCCTCAAGAGGAGGTTGCCATAAACTACTTCCATCTGGAGTAAGTCCTGTGTTCTGCATGGCTAATGGCTCTGGTGTCTAAGCTTGCTGCTAAAGAGCTCATTAGTGTGTTAACAGTGCAGTAGAGGTAACAGATTTTTTTTTTTGCCAGTCAAGATGGCATTGGTGATTGGTCAAATTGTTGGTTGATTTGAATCAAAAAACCCAGCAACAGATGATTCCCATCCATTGATGGGAAATCTGTTCTTGTCTTCCTACATCTTAAAAAAGAGACTATAAATTTATTTGATAAAAGCTGCAGCACTGACAAAAGGGAGACTTCTTTAAAACATTTGATATTGTAGGATACTTTGATTGCAAAGCTTCAGTCAGAATCAGTATGGCCCACATTGAGTGGGTTACCAACTAAATAGACGATATGTGTCAAAATATAATTTAGAAGCAGGAGAACATTGGCAATGGAATGTCATCACTGAGCAGGTATATTTCTAGGAGGAATCCAGTTTTGCTGCCATGTTATTTAATTTTTTTATCAATAATCCCATAGGAAACATAAGCATTACTATAATATTAACATATAAAAATATTGATATCAATATAACATATTGATAACAAACTCCCCGCCCAAAGGAGAAGTGTAAGTTGTAGCAGTTGTGTGCTGAAGTTAAACAAATCTGGACTGCAAATGAGACATGGATTTTCAACAGTGAGGACAGCTAAATAGCTGGCAAATCACCCAATCAGAGTATCTGTCAGATGAATTTAACATAGTGTGTAATTAATTCCTGTGTAATTGGATGTTCAGGAGATGCAGATAAGCACTCAGGCATGAAGAATGGCAAAATCTGAGGTACAGTATAGTCTTTAGTTTCATGATGATAGACTGTCAGGCCAGTGCTTTCATAGCTGTCATGTTGGGACTAGTGGGTTTGTTTCAAGAGCGAGCAAGGAGATCTCTGTTTGTCTGTCATAGATTTTCCGTAGTGTTTTTCACCATTTTAAACACAATTGCTCCTCCACATCCATTCTGGTGACACATATAACAACCAGGAAGAGTTACTGGAGATGGTGCAGGGACAAGTCAAGCACATATAGGCGTGTTTGAGAAGCCAGTTGCTAGATGCAATGCAGATGTTGCTCATTTGGAATACTGGAGGCTGTTCTGCTCACAATTATTTCCAAAAATACACTAAACACTGATGTGAATAGCAAATTCTTTTCTTAATCAATACTTTCACTTTGGAATAGTTTTGCTCTATGTTAGACAATTTAGAAAGGAAAGAAAAAGTGACTGCAAATAGAAGCTAGAATATCTCAAACAAAAAAGATCCACAACGGGATAGGGTAGTTTCCTTTCTCCACTGAATGGCAATTTAAAAAACAAGTAGAGTTCAATATTTTTTCGCAGAACATTGTCTTGAGACTGGCATGCTTGTGGGAAAAGCAAAACAAGAACAGTGTGGAGGATATTGTATATTACAAATACTTCAGGCATTAGAATGGAAAAAGAAAATCTATCACTGTAGATTTTATTGCCTCATAGCTTGCTTTTTTCTCTTCTCTCATTTTCATTGTTCCAAAATGAGTTTGTTTATAAACGAACAAACTTATAAACTGTGTAAAAAATTCAGAGATACTGGTGTTATACATGCCACATCAATTTAAAATATCTTTGTGTCTTTTGGTTAAATAAATACTAATGGCTTCAAACATTGACCCTTCTTTTCAGAAACTGTGTTGGTTTTAAGCGGTTAAGTATCTGGGCAAGTTTCTGCTTTTTAAAGAGGGATTTAAAAATAAAAACAGATGCAGATAAACACCTGAATTTCAGGATCAGAAATCAAGCTTTTGTTTAAAAAATATTTAATGACAAAATACATCAGCTTGAGAAGCAAGTGGTTTTGAACTGTGTATCATTCACCTTCATGAAACAAAAAAAACCCCAACCCTTGAGAATTGTGGTCAGACAGATATCCTAGCTGTGCAAGAGATGCAGGCTGGATCCTCTGTATGTGTATTTCCCCGGCCTTCACATCATTAATTTAGACCAAAGAAAAGTATTTCCCTTTTCTGCGTCTTCATTCCATACGCTCCTCAAAATTCAGAGTTGAGCCTGAAGCTGGAAGATGTCACCTTCCAACATAATATATGTAGCAGGTGAATGAAGCTGTGAGGCTGTGGCAGGCTCGGTACTGCTGATCTCCAAGTCACCATCTACGCAAAGGGTCTTTTCTCTGCCGAACACCCCTGATGTCAGCTGACTTCAGTGGGGTCTGCAAGTACTCAGCTTGTCAGAAATACAAACCAAAAAGTATCAGAATTAACCAACTATAAAGTTTGCTGCTACTATTATGGCTGTGGCTTCTTATAATTAACTTCAAGACAGGTAAAGTTTCTATTGCTGAGATGTCCTTGACAATGTGCATGAGGCCGAGTGTGTAACACCAATGTAAATTGCCACCCGTGCTCTCAGCAGGGATGCTGTTGCAGTCTCTCACTGCAATTTGCACTGGGGCTGCGCTCTGTCAACAGCAGCGGCATGTATCTGTACTTCCCAAGAAGAGGAGAAAAATGGCTGCATGGAAGAAACTTCCGCATTACAGACATTCCAGTTGTTCCTTTGAGCCACAGCCATAACTCTCTCCAGATGTAACCCTTCACTTCTCCCTCTTTACAAGTTTATTTTCCTTGTAAGGAAGAAAAACATGGAAAAGATTTTGGTGGGTGTAGACCAAACTGAGAAGTACTGAATGTAAAGAATGAAGAAGGCTTTATACAACATCTGACTACAGCCAGTGAGCTGAGTCACACACACAAAGCCGTGGAAGTGCTAAACCCCATCACATGCCTCTGTCTAGGTGAAATTCATCTTCTTGCCTAACATTGCGTGGGAGAGGAGCATGTGTGAGCTGGTGCATATGCAGGAAGAGAAATCTTTGCCTCAATTTATGGCTTGAGCAAAGAGCTCTGTGGCCTCTCTAAGTCCTGCTGCAAACTCTGGGCCAGATTGAAGTCTGAAGGTGCTGCACACATCCTGCCTATGAGGTTTTGATCACAGCAAACATGTACATACAAGGCTGTGGCAGCTCCACAGCTCTCATGCTTCTCTGTAGATGCTCTCTGGAGCAGGAAGAAGGTACATAGTGAAAGCGCTCCATTTTCACACTTAAATGTTCTCCTGGTGGGAGTATGGTGATCATTTTGGATTTCAGTTTAAGTTTAGGGCATAGGCACATGCTCTTCCAGTCTTTGTGTGAAGAACACTTCCCACTTTTCATGGCTGGAGGACCACTGCAGCTAAACCTCTGCCGAGGCCCAACAGAACAGTAAAACACCTTTAGTTCCCCAGCCTGGGAGCCCTATCTGACACTATGACTAAGGGCAGTGGCAAGGGGACCACAATTGGGTGTGCTATTTTGGCCTTGTGGTGAGTAACAGCATCGTGGTAAAAGCTGAAGCGCGGATTGAAATCACCAGCCCCTGCTCTCCACCTGGAGGAGCTGTGGATGGACCTGCCCAAGTGCTCTCACAGCTGTGCCTTTCACCAGAGAACCAACTGAGAGACGAGGGGAGTTGCAAGAAGGAAATGTAGTCCCCAGAAGATCTTTGGGGTTTTTTTGGACTTTAGGCTACTAGATGGAGAAATCACAGTCTCAAAATATTCAGACAGTGCTTTACCACTCCGCTGTATTGACCCTACTGATGTATTGTTGTGCTGTGTGCCCCCATTAATGAAAGAACTGTGGGTTTATTTTCTCTGAACACAGGGATAAAGCACAGCTTGCCAAGGGACCTCCAGGCAGATATTTAGTTTTTCCTGTGGTTGCAAGTAAGTCAACAAGCCTATCACATTTGTAAATTTAAAAACAAACCCCACTGAAATGAAATAGCCAAACCAAGTAATTTCTGGTGCCATCAACACTGGACGTCCCTAGATGTTGCCAAAAGTGGCGTCATACCATTAACTTTTTCTTCATCCAGAAGCCCTCCTGAGGCAGAGTGGGCCTGATGCCCAGAGCTGACCTCTGCCCTTAGGCTGCTGCTCCTTCAACCTTTTGGTAAAATGAGACCTGAAAGGAAGCTTTAGAAGATGTGAACACACTAAGTTTAATTCTCTTGTCCAGGAATAGTTACCACCAAGACAACTTGTATAAGAACAGAAAACGTGAAAACCTTTACTCATCAGTGACACTGAACTTCATTTTTGAGAAGGCCCAGGAATAGAAGTAAGGACATGGGAGCAAGTGAAGACGTTCTCCTGAGGCGTGATGGACACTTGAATTGCCACCGCAAAACATCTCAGTGTGGAGCCTGCCGTTTTAGTAGCTGTGAGATACAGTAGTTCTCTTCCAAGAACAGTCTGAACTACTGATTCAGTAATTCACATTTGAAAGAAAAATCTGCATACACAGATGCAATAGGCAGGGATTATTCCATATTTTATGTCAACACATAGATATCCTACAAAGTATTGTTTTTCTTTCTTCCCCCCGCCCCCTTCTCTTTTTCTTTGGTCTGGTTTATGTTTAGATTCTTATTAAAAACATGTGAAAATATCACAAACATGAACTTTGCTGCCTAATTTAGGCCCTAAAACCATATATAGGCATCTAGAGTGGCTGATTTTCAGAGATGGGGGATTCAGAGTGTGGCAGAGCAAGGTATTGATTTAGGTGCCTACATAAAAATAAAGGTGCTTGTTTTGAGAAATCAAATCGGAAAAATTTTGGCCAGTAGGTTCAGGAAAGAAACACAAAAATGGTGAACTTCTGAGCATCTGACAAGTTAAATGCTTAAACGATTAGCAGAACACGGCCAGGCTGTAAACTTTCCAAGACATTCACTGGGAATCTCAAACAAAATAGTTGGAATTCCAGGTTTCTTCAAGTTCATTTGTTTTTGGCAAGGCACCACATTTAGACTGATTGTTAGCAAACCTAAGGCTGATTTAAGGGAAATTTAGGAGCCTTAGTTCAACAGAGCAATTTGTACCATATACTAGTTGAGGCTGCCAGCCCGTGGAGGTATCCAGCCTTAACAGTGCTTCTTCTACTGCAGCTTTCTCTAGATGCTCATGGTTTACTGCACATACTCAGAAGCTTATCAGCTCGAATACTTCATTGCCAGAGTTTTTGCAAGTGGTGCAGAATAATTTAAAGTCTGTGGGAGGCCTGAAGCCACTAAGCCTGTTCAGACTGTGCTGAACACTGACAGGCTCAAGAAAGGACCAAAGGAGAAAGGGGCACTGCATGTATAACAGCTTCTTGGCTACTGCACTCAACCACAAAGCAGAGGAAGTGGATCCTAGACTTTATTCAACCTGTCAGGATCTGAATAACCATTTATTTCTCAGGAGAAGAGGTCAACTGGGTGATGGATATGTCTGGGAAGAGACATGCACTTCATCCCTCCCATGGCATCAGTGCCATTGGTGCAGAAAAGGATGCTGGACACCTGGGACCCACAGGAGAGCGAGTGTCCTTCTGGCACTCAGTGAGAGGGGGCCATCGCAGGGTGGGTAAAAGCCTGTGCTTTGGGCCTGCTTCTGCATTTTGTCATACAAAAGATGCAAAATGCTCACTCTTACGAGCACAGACCATAACTTCCCTGTTCTAGAAGATCAGTCTGATCGGTGGACTGCAGCCAGACCCTCCCACTCCCTCTCCCTGCAGCTCTATGGTCCCGCTGCACTGTGGGCTGCTGTGAACTGCAGCACAGCTCAGAGCAGAGCAGGCAATGCAGGGCTGAGATGAGCTACTGGGCACAGCCTCTGGCCGCTCACTTCCCCCAACTTGCACGCTGGTGCTCTTCTGAAGACATGGCCTCAGGATGGCGCATCCCACTGGCAACTAGTGCCTCAGCCCTCAGCAAGGCAGGGAAAAAACCCAAGTTGGCGCCTGCTGTTTCCTCCTTGGCACCAGAGTCGAGTGTTGCCGGATGGGCTCAAGGGAGTTGCTGGGGAGCAAACCCACAGCTGTCACTTCCACTGGCTGTATAACGCATTGGAGTAACCCGGAGAGATGCTCTGGATTGCCTTGATGGGCCAGATGACTGCTATTTAGGTATTAAGATGCCCAAATTAGGCATCCAGAATAGGAAGCCTGCTTATAGCCCTGGTGTGCTATGACCGTTGCTTATTATGCTGTTCATAATTGTGTCATTGTTTCCATATGCTTCCTGTTTTATTATATCCATCTGCTGCTCCATATTTTATATTTGAAGTGTAGGCTTTCTGTGCCACAAATTCACTCTGTGCTTAGCACATAGTACAGGCATGCCAACACCCAAATTCTGCTTTTCCCCTGCAGCCCCTGGTGGAAGCACTTAACAGTTAAATGAAACAGTTGAGACAGTAGATAGTTCAGAAAAATGCTTCATTTCCACTTTGAGCACCAACATTTGAGTTGTTTACCTGCTATCTATGGTAGGAAAAATTCAGGACTTGGAGGGCAAATTAAGAGATTGATTCTCCTATCAGTCTTTTTAAGCTGTAGACATCATTGTCAGTATGCTGAGAAGAAAAGACAGTTTTCACAAAACCATTAGATGTTGTCTTTACATCCGTGACACAAGCCAGCCAAAACAAAGAAATAGAACATTAACACACAGGCTCCACTGCCATCCTCTTCTACTCATGGTGGTTTCACAGAAGCTTTGGATGCCAATATGAAGTGATCCTGCTAGGTTTAACAAAAGGCCATGCCCAGGCCAAGATTTTCAAGTGTCATAATGTTTCTGAGAGCTCAGCTTCAGGCAGGTCTGATTCTTCACTTCACCTTCAACCACTACTTATTTGAGTCAACACCCCAGCCTGGATGTTGCTCAGGGACTCACATTTTCCTTCCCCCAAATCCTCTTTGATGATCTCATTCATGGTTGTTTTTGTATCAGTACTCCTATTCTGGGCTGTGCATCTCTTCACTTACAGAGACAAAAAAGGCAATACTTTGGTGTGCAGTAGAGCAAAGGCAAGGCTCTACATTTCTAACTGGTTGCTGAAAAATTCCAGAGTAATTTTTTGAGGAGCTCTAGAAATTACATGTAACTCCTACGTAATTCTATGTTCAAAAGAAAAACAAGCGTGATCCCATTGGTATCCGTAGATCCAAAATTGAAAAGTATTTAATATTATTTAATATTCTTCCCACCTGAATTGTTCTACACAACAGCTCGAAAAACTATTATTTTTATTATTTTTATGATATTTCAGTATCTTTATATGTGACTGGATTGATGATAATGGAATAAGCAGACTTTTTCAGCAGGCCTGAGAGGAATGAATAGCTTAAATCACAGTACCCACAACTACTTTCCTCATCAGTTTCGTTTTACTTTATTTCACCAGTTATAACTGATGCCCCTAATAAAGCAGGAATAAGCAGCTAAAACATAACCCTATATGGTTTCACAGGTCTGTGGGGAAAGAAAGGGCACAGGCACATTCTCCAATAGAAGCACTTGAACTTGCAGTAATTGCTCCCAGGAGGCTGGCGTTATTCAGCATTGATACAGCACTGTAAGTTTTCTTCAGCCTTAGAGAAATAGGAGAGACTTGTTTTCCACCTGAAGAGTTTATTACCTGCAAGATATATTCCACAGTGTTCTTCAGTGGCCCTGCTCCAGATGAGGACACAAGGGATGCTTTGCTCAAAATTACATGAAGTTTGTGGCCAAGCCAATGAACAGACAGTGTTTGCCCAAGTTCAGCCCTGCACTGAAGCACAAGGCCATCCCTTCCCTCCCATGTCACTGATGTACACTGGCAACAGCAGCTGTAGGGCCTGGGGTGGCGGTGGGGAAGCTGTTAATAACGGGAGGCTGTTAATAAAGCTCCAGGGTACATATTACATGGGCAGCTTTGGAGATCGGGTCTGCCTTAGCAGCGAAGAGGAACAGGCAGAGCTCAGCTAGGGAAAGGTCACTGGGAGAGGTTGTTTTGAGGGGCAGTCTGCAAGGAACAGGCTGGGATGTTGTTCTGAGACATGGGGGATGAGGCCAGAAAGAAAAATGGGGCAAGAGACGTTACCTGGAGCAACAAGAGAAGACCAGAGAGATGGTTTATCATTGAGAAGGCGTATGTGTGTGTGAAACAAAAAAAAAAGATACGAGTGATTTGGGGGATGCTGTCCCCAATGCATGTTTGGGTATCTGTGACGACATGGCCATTGCAAGCTGCTCCTCATGTAAGCACTCAGCAGCCCTGCGAGAATTACATGGTTGCTGTACCCTCTCTGACAGGACTGGGCTTTGCCTGAGCCTCCCTCGGGAGGAGGTGGGGTGTAGCCATGGGGTGAGACCAGCCTTTGGGAGACTTGTGGTGCCCAGCTGGGACCCCATCACATCACAGGGCCAGGAAACAACTGGTGAAGTCAGGAGTGGGGGGAGAGAGCTGGGGAGCTGCTGCTGCTGTGGTGTGGGGAGGCTGGAGGGATTTACAGCTGGAAGCACAGGGAGGAGCTGCGAGGCAGCTGGGAATGCTGCCCGCCTGCAGGAAGGAGTGAGGGCACATGGACAGAGAAAGAGGAAGAGAGTGCAGGGAGGGAACAGGGAGGCCAAGCACAGAGCCCCTCAGTCCTCCGGCAGCCAAGGAAGCCCCTCTCCATGCCAGTCCCTTTAAGGGACTAACTGAGGGGATGGTAGTTAAAAGCTCACCAGCTCTTTCTGAGCATGCTTAAAAAAAGACAATTCACATTCTTCCCTGCACTTCATTCCCACTCTCCAGAAAAAAATTTTCTGAGATAATAAAACCAGCTAAACATGATCTACATAAGATCAGTATGTGCTTGACAAAGCATACCAACTGCAGCAATGATGCTGAAGAGTCTACAACGTGTTTTCAAGAAGATTTGCTCTTAAAGACATTGCAGTGAGTCAATGTATTGTGTTGGAAACCCAATGTCTTCACACAGACGTTGTTTGCTTAAAATGGCTGGAGGGTCAAGTTCAGGCTTACTTTGTTCTACTAAATTACAGAACAAAGACTTGGCTGGTTGCTTAGTGAAATAATGTGTAATAGATACCATAGGACTGACTTTTTGTGTATATATGGGCATTAGAAAAGTGGGGTGGAGAATAAACACTCCTTCCCCCCAAAATCAAGCAGAATATATTCTCATCAGTCGTATGGGAATTACTCTAAAGTTGCAGACATGTTCATGAGAGAGGAGATATCCTCAGCTTTTTAAACAAGAAGCAGATGGAAAGGAGAAGTCATTGATTCTCTGTGATCCAAACCAATTGAGTGTGGAGGAGCCAATGGAGCAGATAATATTAAACAAGCAGCACCCAACAGAGCAGAGCAAGATGCTCCAGAAATCTTTGAGGCAAAGGGAATATGTCTGAAGGACTGAGAACTGTTACACTGTCAGGATTCTCCCGTCTTGTGAGGGTGACTTGTTTGTTGCGGAGCACGGGGCAGTTGCAGTCAGCCACAGCTGTAGTCAGAGCAGCCCAACAGAGGGAAGAACATGGTCCTTCAACCCTCGCTCTGAGTTCCTGCTTCTTCTATCTGTTAGCGAGTATCTTGTTACATTAAACACCAATATCACTGTTACTAATGTCTAAGTATCTCATTAGTACCATAATATATTAAATGTAGAATTAAAGAAATAGTAAACTTTAAAAATATCAAGCAGAACATTCATTACAGCCAAACTTAAATAGGATCACCGTCATCTTCCCCTCAATTAACTTTTCAATTCCATTGCTGATTTAGTTGTGCCTCCTTCATCTGTTAGCAAAGAATTACTTTAGTTCAACTACTTAAAACTGTATATAAGGACTGAAGCTATCTACATATATAGAGAAGCTTCTTAATGTATGCAACAACACTTGATATATAAAAAAATAAATAAAATATCCCATTTGAACCCCACTTTACTCCTCAGGTCTCCTGGGTAAGCCAGGCATAGATTTCCATGAAAGATTTAGTTTCTACTGGTTTGAAAAAAATGTCTTTCTGTTACCTTTGCACAGCACAGTCTGTACTACTCCAGTGAAAGATGTCATACAGCCTCAGCAAATACTGAAACAGTCACTTTGAAACAGCAGTGAAGCCAGAAGCTTTTAGCAGATGCTGGAACAAATTCAAGTCTCATGTCTTTGCCACCTCCTTCCTTCTCTCAAAGTCAATGAAGTGAATACAGCCCTTCATTTAAGAATGAGAGGGATTCACAGATAACTCAATAGTCCTGTCACAGCTGCAGAGATATTTTTTCCTTTCATTATCTAATTACTAGGAAAATGGTCTTCCTCAAACTTTGCATGAACAATGAATCAGTTGGTCATTGTGAAAAAAAAAAAATATCACTGTAGTAGATCATTAGTCTTGTTATCTTCTGGGGTCATAACTTCTCATCTGCTGTAGCTGAGCCTTATTTCCAATCCCTCCATCTTACTAATCAACCTTCTTGTTCCTGATCTACTCTGTGGTAATATCTATGTGTTTAAAGGTTTGATTTCTCCTCTAGAGCCTCCTAGCCCTTTCCTCTAAGTCATTTATAGTTAATGTAGTATCCTGCAGCCTCCTTAACTGCTTAATAATTAAGTCGCTTGTGCCCAGCCACCTTGCATTTATGCTTGTACCTGTTATGCTTGAAGGGCAGGGCTTCCATGGTGTCATGTTCTCCTCTAGAAAACCAAATCTTTCCTAATTTTAGGCACTGAGGAAATCCAGTCCTTGTCCTTTTCCACAGGAAAAGTTCTTTCAGGTGTACTGTGTCAAATTGTGAATGTCTCATCCTACCACCTAGTTTAATGGTGCCATTTACCCATACTCTGCCTGTCCTCATATACAGGGCACGTAGCAGGGGATGATAGACTGTTGGACCTTTAAAAACAAAATCTTCTGGTTTTCATGTTAGTTGGCATGGGAGTATTTGTTATAACAAAGCCCTTGGAAGTCTCAGTAGACACCCGAGATATCTCCTGATGCATCTTTTATGCCTAAAATTGGAAAAGATAAGTCCAGATCTAAGCCTGGGTCTCCTGTGAGACTTCACTGTTAGTTTAAATGTATTTTCTTTTTTAGCTTCTACTATGCTGACCTAACTTTTCCTAAATGCTATTAAAATATTAAAAACCAACAAAAAAGAATCAGTAAGGCTATTTGAAGAGCCAAGAACTATCATATGTACTTCAAAATGTAAAATTTCTACAAAGGATATGAGATTAATGGAAACTTTTTGCAACTTCAGAGATTATTTTCTGGTGCTGCTCGTCTGATGTGATAAATGGGCAGATTGCTTTTGCTGGGAAAATATTAACCTTCATGACCAGGAAAGCATCAGAAGACAGGAGTTGTTTGTGCTTTTGCCATACACTTGATTTGGTTGCCTTTTATCTGTCTTGTGCAGGTATAAAATGTGCCCTCCCCTCCCCAGCTTTGCTGTGAGGATTGCTTGGTATTTGGTCTTTACAGTGATGATAAAAGAGGGCACACCCTGGCCCTCCTTGACAGGAGAAATGGGGAATCTAAGGTTGATGTTTTGTTAATATGACTCTGAATATTAATTTGGGTAAACTGCTGAAAAGTAAGCTAGCCCCTGCAACGCACTGACCATTTCCAATAGCATTCTGAATTCTGCTCTGCTGCTGTTATCCTGAGCTTGCTTCTGGAAAAGTGATATTGCCTGACGCAGTCCAGTGTTGGAAAAAGTTGCTGAAGTCCGCTTTACAAACCGTTACTGAAACAAAGAACAATACACAACCAAATGAAGTGGTGCATCAGTTAAGTAGAGCAACATGATGAAAGCAAATGAAACCATCTGAAGAGTGAGTTGAACAATTACTTCCATTCTTCTTTTCTAAAAATCACTGTGTACAGTGGGGTAGCATCTTGAATTGTTAAGTGCCCCTCAAATACAACATACAGGCAAAACAAGAACAGTCCTTCAATATTAAAAACATTCCTGCTGTGTCACATCATGGCGCCTGCATAAGCTAAATTCAAGACTTTTTATTGTCAAGAGGCACTACCATTACATTACATTTTAATATGGATCTTTGCCAACAATCATAAATAAAACACTCACTCATAAACAATTCCTAAAGGCAGTGTGTTGGATGGTATTTCATTAAAAAAATGTTTGCTACAATGTGGTAGAATACCATAGGCCATGGCCAGTTGGGACTTTCTTTCCCCTGCATATCTGTAGGTGTTTTGTCAGTTTCCAAGAGGCTTTTTAGTTAATGTATGCCATGTCTACCAGAAGATCCTTCTTGCTAATGGATGAAAAAATCACAGATAAAAAGTAGAGAAAATCAGTGCCATTTTCAAGAGATGTCTAATGTGGGAAACCTCTAAAAACTGTCAGGACAAAAAAGTTGGAGAAGACAGAAAAAATTGTAAATGAGTTACAGAATGGTGTCAAGAAAAAATTCTTGTTAACGACCTGGTGGCTAAATGAAAATTCTATTTGCTAAATAAAGATTAAATCCATAAATGACAACATATTCAAATGTACTGGTCCGTGTTATGTAAATTCTGAGATTTTAATGAAACACAAAATGTCGTTTGACACTTTATTCTCTTAAGTCTGCTGCATGGATGAAATAACTGGACAGCCTTTCTCAAACTTGGCAAGAAGCACATGAAATAAAAGATTAATGTCTCTGTTTACTAGACCACTGTGAGGGCCATAGCAACAAACAGTTTTAAAAGGCTTTAATTTATAAAGTAACCTCCTGTTTTTTCTGCTCTCTGGACTACTCCTGTATTCTCAGCAATTAGCAGCTCACCACATACATTTGGAAGTGCAAGGCTGAATTACTTTTACAGAAAGCTGCATTTAGTAACTCATTACAAGGCTGACATCACTGAAACAAAAGTTCAGTCATGTAGGGATGTGGCAGAGGTTATCGGACAGCACATTACTAATATACTGTGGGGAAAGATTATGTCAACTGCCTGCTAGTGTCCTCATCCAGGATGCAATCTCCCCAGGGGATAAACATTCTTGGCAAGCACTGAAACCCAGAAATCTCCTTTGCAAAGCTGTTTGCAATTTGCAGCCAAAGCTATCCACAAACGCTGAGACCCAAGACTACAGTCCTTGACAGCACACGGCTCCAGACATTTCCATGGGGGAAGTTTAATCTACAAAGATGTAGAAATATAAAACAAAGTTTTGCTCAAAGTAACTGTTTGTCAGATCATGTGCCTCTAATTTGGTTTCCAGTGACATTACACAGCTGCAGCCAATGGATTCCAGCCAGGCCCAGCAGTCACTGAGGTTCTTTTTGGTTTAAATTTAGTATCTGAACATGTTTTGCCCATCATTAAAATGGAGAGTAATTGCTCAAAAGTGAACTATAGATGTTACAACTGCAAAGAACTTACTAGGTCACTTAGTCCCATCTTCAGAGCAATGCAGGATTGAAAACACATTGCAACAAATACTGAACAGAGCTTTGTTTTTGGTTTTTTTTCCTATGTTTTTTCTTTATTGTAATCATTAATCAGTATATTCAAAAGTTTAAAAACAACCACAAATGCCAGTGTAAACATGCTTCAGGTATATAAGTAATATAAAGTATTGCACATACAAAAGTCCTGTGTTCCATATCTCTTCATGGTGCTATTCCATCAGAGTAAGAGTTGTGCAGATGACGTGACTGTAATGAGCTAGCTGATCTTATTTCACAAGCTACACACAACAATTCAGTATTTACAAAAGCTAGAAGCTTACTGTCTTTTTCATGGGAGGATGATTTTGCCTGGAATGTATGGGATACAGAGGTGGGCAAATATGGGACAGGCTTGCTTTGTGGTGGTATTTATCAGCTGATTTCTCTAATCTACAAGGGGTCAGCTCGAACCCATTTGGGGGAAGGCATCTGTTAACAGTTTTCTGGGGTCCGGGAAGTAGTCAGGCCTCCCCACCCTCAGAAAACAGAAGTGAAGCACTTCTGTTTTCTGAGGCATGAGTCTCCTCCTCTCATTAAGTCTCATGGGCACACTTCATCTGATAAGCTGAAGACTCCATAAAGGTCTTCTTGCAAATTGGCCTTAGATATGAAGACGGAACACAACCTGCTCAGGTTTCCTAGCTCCTACTTGGATTTCACAGGTCAGCCTGCATGCAAAAAACGGTAAAACTGTAAAATCTTCTCTCAGACTGACAAGTGACAATGTCTCATGGCTAGTCCTGTCCTGAAGTCTTAGGAAGCAGAAGGGCAGTTACCTAAAAGGAGCCAAGCAGTGTCAGAATGGATGGAGCCATTTGCCAGTTAAGAAACTGAGATGGATTGGAAAGACAAGGAGCTCAGGAGAAGGGAAGTGTGGTGTATGTTTCAGAAAATGAACAATCCCTCCTGAAGTTTACACAATATAGCTAATTTCACACTCACAGGCAGCACTGGAAGACTCAAGCTTTCAGGCACAAATTTGCACAGATCAGAGCTTAGAGTCCCTGCTGAGATAAGGACCACTTGCTGATAAAGGAGAAAGAACGAAGCCTCTCTTCTTCAGAATCCTCAATCCAGAAAAAAATAAAATCCTAAATATATATGTTTACTCTTTACCTCAAAATATCTTTCCTTCTTTTTGTTCATGCTTGGCTGGCTGGCATCCTATTTTTCTGCATAAATACAAATCCTGCCCACCTTCCCTGGAAGACTTTGCTTAAGAAATAATTACATTCAGCGCTAAACTTTGCTGAAATCAACACTTTAAATATGCTGCCAGCCTGTAGTCTGTAAAATAAAATAAAATAAAAAGGCAAAGATTTCTTTAGGTGAACAAAGTGTTAGGGTCTATGAAACAAATTGGACAGAAGATAAAATGGCAGTAGCCATTCCATTTTCAGAGGCCATTTCAACAAAGTAACAGGGCAATGGCAAAGAAAATTTATCCTAGCCCAAAACCCCCAAGCCTTCTCAATATCACCAGTGTGGTTGTGATAATTTAAACCAGTGTTTCACAAATGACTGTATCCTATGTCAGCTGTACAGGTGTTGGCCATCAGCAATGCAATGAGAGGGTAACTCATCCCCTGCTCTATCTGCATGGATTTAGTTATCTAGGTGTGACACTGCCAGCTCTGGGTTGAAAGAGATACAATGTGTACTTGTTTATCATGTCTAATCTTGTAAAATGTTGAATAAATCTTCTGCTTTGCAAAACACCTTGTAGCCAAGAAAGATGTGTTCTGCGTGTACAATGGGTTTACTTTTCTATTTACATGCAAGGTAAGTACATGATTTCTATTTTTTTACTTTCTTCTCTCAAAATCTAAATTGATGATTATATCAGATACTTATCCTGAAAAGGTGGAAAAATAAATAATTGTGCCCCATGTATAAAGTTCTTTATAGACTACCTTTGTTTTTCAGAAGTACTTTCACAGTACTGATATATTGCTTGTCTCCCTGAGCCATAATTTCATAAAAGTTCTTATTCTTAGGGAGGTGTCAAAGGTATTCTGCATGATACAGTAGCATTCAGAAGTTTTGTCCTGGCCCATCTTCTAGACAATACAGCAATGCAGGCATTCTCTCCTTGGGAGTTTTGGGCTTGTTCTGGAAGCATCTCAGTATACCACACGTGCTCAAAAGCATCTGCTGAAATGTAGACTGACTGGAATATGGGATAAACGTTCTGTTCAGTGGTGAGTATGTCTGTAAGGCAGTGATAAAGCTGCTTTCTTTGGCAAGGATGGCCATCATGTGGCATGTTCTCAGAATGTTGCATAGATCAGATTATGACACTATGTCACTTGCAAGTACAAATGAAGACTTGTGGAAAGAATCCTTCATTTAATCCTCGTCATGTGTCTAGTCTCAGGCAGGATTCTGATTTGAACTGTCACTCTCTTCCTCTATGCATCAGTAGTCTTGTTATTTGTCAGTTGTTCCCTGTCAGCCATGTCATCTTGAGGAGGTCTAGCTCTGTCAAAGAAGCCACACTGCAGAAAACAATCGACAGAAACAAAGGCGTCATGGTGAGACAACCACAGGAAGACTCAGCTGCAGTTTGATTCTTCACTCAGTCAACTTGAAAGGTCAGGTACACTCTATGGCAGGCTGATAGACTGTGAAGCTTTTTTGTTTCTATTCAAATTGTTCCCTATGAAAATTTTAAATTTTATGTGCAAGGCATTGCATTCCAAATTATAGCTTTAAAAATTTGAATAAAGGTTGTCTTTGCAGAAGATATAAAGTTGTCCTGAATGCTGATACTGACTGACTCTAATGAGAAAACTGCTAATTTCAGTTTAGCAAGACATTCAGAAAAAATATTTAGATTGACAGATAGTAATAACAACAGAGGTGGAATATGTGTTGGGAAATGTGCACAGGACAGTGTTCTGACCTAGACTAAAGATCACTAAAGATGAGCTTCCTCTCACCTAACTTTACCTGCCTAAAATTTACCCTTTTGGTCAAAAGGTTGAAAGTTACATAGGCTTCACAAGAGGTCAAAGGAGACTACCACCAAAAGGTAATTGCTCTCATCCTCCCATGTTCTAGACGTAGCTTTTTGCTGTTGTTGTTAACTGACTAGGCGAATCTGGAATGTTAGCAAAGGCTGAACACCTAACTCATAACCCATAACCTCTAGGCGGCTAAAGGCAGATATGCCATATCCTAACTTAACAAATTATTTAAAGTTTTTTTAATGGGAACTGAGAGGATGGCCGAAAGCTACATTGGCTCCCTGTAATATAGCAGTTTCCAGTAACTTGTGAAGGGAGTGTAACAACCAACACAGAACTAGGAAACTTTAAAAACAGAAGATATGACATACTAATATAAAAGGAAATATTCTAAAAACTAATTCTTAAGGCTGGGAATGTTGTTACATGCTGACAAAAACTGGAAATTCCTGAAGTATTCAGAGAAAACAAAGTTAGAGTCACTTCTTTTTGAACCTAAACATCCTGAAAAAGAGGATCATAGGTCTTGGGAAACAGAGCCGAACTCTGTACGCCCATTTATAACCAGACTTTAATAATAAAGGAGGACTTTGAAAACAAGTTCCCTGCATAAAGGTCAGTGACACTAGCATGTCAGAAATGCCAAAACAAAAAAGACACATGTGTATTGTTGCTTTTCCTCCAAACTGTTAAAGAACACAAAATTCCAGCCTTTCTTTTTTTATCTGTTAGTATCTTCCAGTACCTTTCAGGCTTTTTTTAAGGCAACAGTAACAGTAATAATACAACATACCTTCCATAAAGCTAGGGTCAACATAGCTAATACCAGTAGTCCAAGAAGTATTGCTAGTATTATAACCCATAAAGGGATTACAAAGGAGACATTTGGAGTGGACCAAATGACAGATGTTCTGATCTGAAATGAAAAGAATACATTAAATAAAAATTAAACAAGTAAAGCAAATCTGACAGTAGAATACAGAGGTTATAAGCATTCACTTCAGTAGCATTTTGCAGATTAGAAATACACGTTGCTTGAAATTCTGCCATGTTGGCTTAATCTACAGCAAGTTCCTTTCCACTTGATCATGATAATTACTAGAAATGGGATTTGCACATATACAAAAGTCTTGTCATATCAGACATACAAATCATTTTCACTTAATACAGAGTAGCAAAAAAGACCCTTCTGTGCAGATGCTTCAAGAAGACTCAAGGAGCAAAGTTCTGCTCACATGTATGCTGGTACAGCCTAGGCCAGTATAACTGACCTATGCTGAGTTACTCTGAAACAATGGTTGACTTAATCCCAAACTCTTAATTTAAACCACAGTAGATATCAGCTACATTATTCTTATTTTAATTTCTTCTGACACACCAGTATACATTTTTTTTTATGACTTGCGTTTCAGCTAAGCAGTCCAAAAATGAAAATCAAGCAAAGTGCATTGTCCATGTGGTAAAGCCTAACACACAGTATGATGATACACCTCTTAAAAAAAGCCAAGCATATGGACTATTACCTAAATGGGAAATAAGCATGAAGTGCTCGCTCTCATTGTCTGAGGCTCTAGAAAGCAGCCGGTGTGTATAACATGAGTTATCAAAGGTTTTAATTGACTTGGCAAACTTCTCTCTTTAGACCTTCATCTTGACAAAGAGTAATAATAACCCTTCCGTATTTCTCCTTCTGGGGCCATCCACATAAGTAACCTCCTCCTCACTCTCCCTTCCATACCTTGTACCAAATTTATTCTGTGCTCTCAGACTCCGCTTGGACGGCTTCTTGTCAGTCTCATTGAATATTTGCTCTCTCCTGGCTGCTCCCAAGTGGGAAGGAATGAGTTTGAGCTGTCCTTAGCTCCTCAGCCACAATTATGTCCCTTCAGTTTTAGTTTATTTTGTCAAACTTTCCTCTTTATTGTTAGCCTGGGAAGTTATTTCTCTCTGGGGTTTTCTGTTGGACCTCTCTCATTTGCTCCTAGTCTCCCTTAAACAGGATAAGTATGTGACAGATGGAAGTTATTTTCTTCATGATGATGAAATCAGTTTGCTTTGCAAACTGATTACACAAACTCTGAAATGATCTTCCTCTTCAGTGCTCGAGGTACAGCTAGGAAATCTACTCTTCTTAATAAGTTTCTTGGCTATTGCCCAGTCCCTGATCTGCACTCATTGTGTATGCTCTTTTTACTTCTTTTTTTGCTATTAACTCACTGGTTGACGCACCTGAAATATAGCACAACACTAATTTGTTCATTCATGGAACAGCATCCTAACTTTGAAGACACAACTCTGTACTCCAGTTCAAAATTAATTCCATTTCCGTGTCTCTCACTCTTTTCCTTGAAGATGGCAAATTTCAGCCTTTAGACCTTTCCTCTCTCACGCTTTCTCATGATCAGCGTACTTTCTGAGACTTTTCATTCTCCAAGCACCAGCAGATCTGTCTCCCAGCTACTGTCATGCTTAATTGGAAGACACTTTGGAATAGTCCTTGCCACTTACTTCATCTGTGCAGCCAACTGTCCCCTACTCTGACACAGCGCTTAGAAAGATGGCAATCTGGTGAGGTCTGCTGATGTATATATTTTTTATAGTATCCCTCAATGTTATGGGACACAGATCATAGTTGAAATTAGGGATAAACTTTCTATGTGGGATACCACTTGCCTTCTCCCAAAGCTTAGACTGATGGTTACACAGAAAATTCCGAGACACTGCCCAGTCCTTCTGGGGTTAGCACTTTAACATTGACCTGTACACTGAAGATTAAGTGCTTGCAGTGCTGGCCATACCATCGTTGATCTAACAAATGCATTCAGCTAATGTACTTCTCTTTTGCAACTGTAAGTAGTTATTACTCTAAAAGACTTCAAAAAGATAGGATATACAAAGAATAAATATGTTAGCCAATTAAAGCAAGAAAAAATTATTTCAAGGCAAACAGAATTAGTAAAAAATCCCATGAAATCCCACCCCTGGGTCCCAACAGATATCTTGCTGGTGTGATCAAGTGATCAACTCTGCTACTGCAAGGACACAATTCCCTTCCCCAGCCTCCTCTTTGGGTTGCTTCTTAACCACTGCAGAACTTCATAGGCTCTCTGTATCATTAGATTCAGCAAGAACAGTGCTCATTTACTAAGAACAGAATGTTTTTGAACAGCTTTCCTTGTGTCTCAGAGTGGTACTGTATCTGGCATTAAAATGCAAGGGCAGAGAAAATGAGATAAAGGTCATCTGAATTGTCTGCAGAGATTCCTCCCAGAGAAAAGCCAGTTAAGGAAAAAGATGTATGCAAGTAAAAGGCTTATCTGGCCAAGGAAATCAGAAGGGATGCAGACATGATGGGTTGCACAAAGCCTGTAGCAAGCAATGAGCTCAGCTGTCCAAGAGAGAAAGTGTCTCCCTTCTACTGCTTGAAAATCTTCATGAATGCTGCCCCGAGGCAAGCCTTGAAGACCTGATGGCATATAGCACAAGAGTTGGGAAGTGCTGATGAAAATTCAGTGGGCCCCAAGACAGCAAAAACTGAGGTTGATTAAAAAAACACAACTCATCCACACTGTGCGCTTCCTCTGCTGGCAAAGGCTCTGTTACAACAAGCAAGAAGTTATAATTTTTTAAATTATTATTTGAAAAGAACCTGAAACTGTCAACATACAGTGGATATACCTTACTTGCCTAAGGTTTGAGCTTCACTACAATTTCTGTTCTGACACTATCACTTGTCTGAGCATGTTGCTGTGGAGCTGGAGCAGTAAAGCAGTAAAGTGATAGACCACTTACCACAATCATCTTAACAAATATTTGTAAACAACAGCAAAACCAAAATCCAAGCAGGGCTTTCTGTCCTCTCAAGTTTGACAAAATGACTAACTCCATTTTACAGTAAGATCAAACCCAAGGAAAGACCCATTTGCTGGCAAAATTTGATTTAGCCATTTCTGGTGTTGATAGCTTGAGCCAAATTTCTAGGTGGCATAATGTGACTGAGATAAATGCAACAGGAAATGGAGTCAGCATCACTGCTCTGGGCCAGACCGTACAACATCAGCAATCCAGAACAAAAAGACTCTGGCAAGCTGCTGGCCAGCTATGGATGGGTCGGCAGACGGACAGTCTACTGAAATTGTACATCCTAAATATGGAAATTATCAGAGTGGGCAGGTCTTCTGTAGGAAGGATTTTTTGATTACAGGTTTTTTAAGATAGTATTTGACTGAACCACAGCTGTCTCCTTGGGCACTAACTCCACCTTCATCCAATCTAAGGCAATGATTTCAGCAACACAGGTGCTTTCAGACAGGGGTGAGCTAAGCTGCTGCCTGGTGTTGCCTGGGATCTGAATAGCTCATAGGGCTGCCTACTGATTTCACAGGAGCACAGTAAGTAGACTCTTGACTAATGTGCTTCAGTTCACTGTTCAAAATTAGGTGGGGTCAGTCCAGACCTCAAAGCATGTTTGACATCCTGTTGAAATCAGTGGAAACAGTTGATTTCATTAGGGATGGTGGATTTCATTAGGGATGGTGGATTTCATTAGTCTTTGGATAAAGCTGATAGTACTGTATGCAACTACAAGTACCTATATAGCTATTCCATGTCTTCTTTTATGCAGACTTCCTAGATGTTTGATGCATTTGCGTGTTACATTTTCTTTCCTCTTAGGCTTTGAAAACAATATGGCAACCTAGCTCTTCTTGTGATACCTACAGAGCGCCTATCAGCACGGATCCAGATAAGGACATCTGGGTCTTCCTGAGGACAAACTGCAAGCAATTATGAGTGGTGTAGCAGTGCTGAGCCTTGCGTGCACTGTGTGGGTTCATAATCCTCTCTCCCTTCTTCCTTCTGTCATTCTGCCTCAACAAACAGTAGAGTGCAATTTACAGTGTAATTTCAGTAGCTCAGCTGGAGCCTGACAAACATTGAAATATAAACAAGAAACTGTAATGTTACAGAAGTGCAGAGCATCATGTTTATAATCCTTAGATTATCAGCAACAAATAAAACAGACAGCAGAAATTAGGTCTATCCTGTATCAAGGAGAATGCTGCTGCAAAACTGCTGCATCTCTCTTCTCTTGTAGCAGGAGTGAGGCCAATGGCTAATGAAATATTTGCCTGCTAAAATCTTAAAACCATCTTGTCACACCCACACCCTTTTCCCATGAATCCTTATTTGCCTTAGGTTTTTGGAAGCAAGGGAAGGGTTGTGCTAAGTCCTTGAGATTTATTTCCTGAGCAGAGGATTATATGTAGTTGTCAGTCTCACTCCTGCCGGTGTGCGTTACCAATAGAATATAATGCCCCTGGGCTGCCTCCTTTTATACTCTATACAAAGACTTGCAGGGCTACTAATGCAATTCCTGCTGAACAGTTTGACACTGCAAGTCTTGAACACCCACAGAGTTGAGGCAGAAGCTGGAGGGGAAGAAAGAAACAAAGCATCCCTTCAGTTTTGCCTGCCTCGTTTCACCATTCCCACAGAAGACTGTCCCTCCTTCACCCCCTGCTGTCCACAACAGTTTTACATATGATTTTGATTTAAGACAAGTTTGCATTATTCAGCTTGGATTTCTGTTCTTCTCCATGTGGTAGGTTTAGTACTGCAGGATCAGGGCCAGGGAACATTTTGGGAGGGATTTATCTGTTTTCATCTAAGGTGGCCAATATGAAGAAGTGGAATTTTTACACAAGTGTTGCATATTGGCAGTGTACTTTAGATGCATGTTGGCTTTCAGAGCTAGAAGACTTTCTTATACTGAACACTGAAAACAGTGGTTGCTTCTCTGTCAGGCAAGTGAAAAGCACACCTCACAGACTTGAGAGGAGCCATCTGACTTTTGGCCTTTCACACTGCTGAGCATCTCACACCTTTTGTATGCAAAGGGGCGACAAGGAATGCCATCTCGCTCAAACAACAAGATGAGGGTGAAGCCAACTTGAGAGTTACAGACAGAGATTTTGTCTGCTATTGGAAATAAAATCCAAGCTCATCTTAGCATGGACACTGTCTTAACTTCAGAATCACTGTTGTGGTTCCATGAAAGTCACTTGTTGCTCATGAAAGTAATTCTATAGGGGGGATTTTATTTTCCATTTTTTTTAATGTGCCATAGTTAAGCACATTGTAAGTAAAGAAAAGAAATATTAGGTTTTTTGCCACTGATTTTTGTACAGTTTGGATTTTGCTCCTGATTTTGGTGGTACTCAATGTAGCTTCAAAATTGTCTTTGATTCCACTGGAAGGCAGCACAATGTAGTGAGAAGCATGAATGGTAAGCTGATGGTTCATTGGCAGGCCCTTGTGGATAGATGGGAATTAGGTTTTACTGGTGCAAACATCCAGCATCAATGGTCAGAATGCAGTGCCTGCTAGTGAGATTATCGCAAAGCTATTTTTTACCTCTTGTCCTTTAAAAGATACATTTAAAAAAATAAAATTAACTTCTCCATTGTTTAATCTGCTACTTTAAGAAACAGTAGCTATATTAATTATTATTCTAATGCTACCCCTTTTACTGCCCATGATGACCTTCCTCTAATCTTCACTCATTTTGCTTACAGAGACTGAGAAACAGGAACTCTTTAGGACTCCTACATGTTCCCATCCAACCTTTGCAGCATGTTGTTCTTCTATGTTCTGAAAAAATGCTCAAAATAGAATGTGAAAGCTCCTTTGAGCTTGGAGTCATAATTAATATTGACATTTATGTTTACACTTACAAATGTTTGTGCAAATATATTTCATAAGGAATATAAACACATTTAAATTGAAACTACTCATCACTGTGTAAGAGCTAAAAAAGAGTTAAAAGCCTTAGTCTGAAATCAGTTTTACTGACTGTAGGACACTGGTCAAACAGTTTATACTAAAGGCATCCCCTCTGAAGATCCCATCAAGCATTTAAGAAAAGCAATCATATTTTATTAAACTCCAAAACTGACTCAGGAACTATAAATTAAAAAGGAACAAATTACTGGTGATTCTACTCCATACTTTTTTTAATAAAAAGTATTATTTCACCTTGCACATGAAATTCATCAAGTAGGATAGTATTATTTACCATAATAATACCTCTAAGAAAAGTGACAATTTTCTCTTGAATGACACAGCTCTTAGCAAGGAAATCCAACCAGTTGTACAACATAAAGTTGTAATTCCAAGCCTATCAAAATCTATAGAAATACTTTCACTGATTTCAGTGGATTTTGTTTTAAGCCCCACTAAGTTCCATGCTAATTTCCTGTTTGATGCCATTTTCACTCAAATGTTATACTATAAAAGATATAGATTTTCTTACATTTACATGACCTTTTGCACATCTATGTATAATGACCCCCTGTTCAAGATATAGACCTATATTCCACGATGATGGAAATAAAGACCTCAGTGCTGCAAATATATAAACACATACATACATGACTGTGTAGGTTACCAGTGTGTACAGGATTATTTATACCATTGAAATTAAATATACATATCAGCCTGCAAAACTGGAACCCAGTGCTGTATGGGTTAAATGAAGGACATATGTTCTATTCTTTTAGAATATACTCACTATATAAACTGTAAGGTGTTAGCTGATTATTAAATACAATCTTTTAACAATTTTAAAATATGAAAATCTTTATTCCACTTCCACCCTTGCATTGTCTGAGAGAAAACTATAAGCTTCCACATAAATCTTTGCAAACTTTTAAAACACAACCAGTGATCTTTTTCAGAAGGAGAAAAAATATTAAGCATTGCCCAACTTCAAGCAAATATTTCTTCTTGCAAGTGGAACATCAAAAGAGCTTGTGCGTATAACACATCAAGCTGTAGAGCTGGCAAGCATCCACTGCCATGTCCAGATATGAAACGACATAAAAGCGCTATCATTTTTCAACAGTTTACAGTTGCCATTACAGGCATTTTGCTGTAAATCATCTGCAGCAAATAACAAGCATTATACTGGCTGGAGTAAGAGAATAAAATGCTTATCTGATCATTTGGTAGATCATCTGACACTTGTTGAGAACAGCAGGCTATCACCTGGGATAAAGCACTTCAGTCCAGATGAAGGCACAACTCTCAACAGAGTTCTGCACAACATGTGTTTCTGGTATGGAACACATGCTGCAAGAAAATAAAAAGAGCCTGAGTATATCTGTCAGCTTGGAGCCTTTGAACCTTTCTGGATGAATACTGCATTAAGCATCAAATCTCTCTGGTGGAATCATGGATCCCCTGATGTTAGACGTTGGAGTCACTGAGCATACAGGACCAAGATTACCTTGTGTCTACCCAGAGCAAGTATCAATGAACCACTCAATCTGTGCTTGTTCCAAACAAAACTTTGTAATCTGTATCCTCTAAAATATATTAAGTGTAAAGGGTTTTATTATGTTGGTTTTCCATATAAGAAAATATTCTGTTCCCTACTACTGCATCTCAACAGACTGATATGATGTATTTGCACAAGGATTTAACTGGGAAAAGTTTCTGCTGAGCTTACCTTTTAAAAGAAGGACTGTAAATGATATATCTTTATAAAGATGAGAACAATAAGCCTTCAAATTTCAGATTACTCTTATACTAGAATCAAATTTTGCACTCATTTTACTTTATTTCCATCAGTAATAATAAAAGAGTGAATTTTAACCGTGATATTAGACATCATAAGAAGCGAATTCCTTTAAATTGTTCCCCAAACTCAATGCTTTGGCATCAGCAAACAATTAAATCAAACTTAGGCCTCCAAGATTAATTTTTCCTATAATAATCCGAGGCCATACAAATCTTGTTCTGCAAATCAGGCAAGTATTTTAGTATCTATCTATCTATCCATCTATCTATCTATCTATCTATCTATCACATCTGTAAGGATTACCAGGTAATTTCATACCTTGCACCTGATGTGCTGTGAGGTGGAAACCCTAGAGAGGCATGGAGACCTTTCTGAAAATCAGTATCAAAGAAGCTTAATACAGATAAGAGAAGTTGCCATAGATAATCCATAAGATTGTGTGAGAGAACTGCTGACTGGGAGAAGAGTGAGATCTCTAAACCTGACAGAAACAAGATTTTGGATTTTGCACAAAAATTTCCTCCAGATATTTATTACCCCAAAAAAAGTAATTAGGGGTACTTGCTTTCACAGTTTTGTTGGTTTTGTCTGGTTGAAAAATCCATCCTGACTTCAATAAAGCAGCTTGCACATTAATGCAGCAAGAAATTATTTTAAAATGGAATTAGTATCATATATTAGCAATTTCCACAGAAAGCAATAAAGGTATTTCCTTTAGGTATTATTTCAGGAATTTACACTAGAAACACAGAAAAGACTGATCTCAATATTTTAATCTATAAGAACTTTCACAGCTGTGATCAGAATGACCAAATACATGTGCTTCACACAAAGATGTAATTTTCAGTTACTTACTGCTATGCTTCCCTCGGGGAGCTTTGCTGGTTGCACTTTATATGGCATGCTCTTAACTTCGAAGGACACATTGGAAGAAAGAGTATAGAGATCATTCTTTCTCTGAAATTATATAAAAAAGAAATTATTAAAAACCGTGTTTATACTTAAAAGCATTATAAGAAATAAATAGAGAAAACATACAGAGTAATGATTTCCTAAGGCAAAGATGGTTTCTTCTGGTAAAGGGTACAGCAATCCTGGGACCTGTACATATTCACGAGACAAACACATAATACAGCATGAAGCTGAAATACAAAGACCGCATGTTCAAATGTGGAAGAAGGGTTAGATATGCACAAAGATGCATACAGTTGTTTCTCATATTTCTCTCTGAAATAGGAGACTGGTGAGTTTGAAGCACGGGGGAGGTTTACGGGGTGTCTATGGTTTAAAACCTTGCCTCTGCTCACCAGCCCAACAACAAACACGGGTATCTTAAGAAGATTTCAAGGCCTACATTGAGACGAGGCTGGTAGAGCTCCAGGCTGGTTAGTGCTTTCACGTCATTTGGAAGCCAGGTAGGCACTGACACACTACATCTGACCAATTGTGTGTCTCATTGTGCTGTTCTGACCTTGATAATAATCTCCCACTCTGTGCAAACTGCCTTGAAATGATAGTTAAGTGCTGGTATGTCCACTGGAAAAATATCTGCGTAAATCTGTTATGAACTGGCATAAGCCCTGACAGGTGAAAGCGCATGTCCCTTAAAAGAATCTTAATAGTTGGAATATTTACTACATAGATACAAGTATTTTCCACACACATATTCTGAATCCTGTTGAGCTCTTGGCATCATCGATATCTAACTGGAGTTAGTTTTGAAGGTTAAGTACATGAAGTATCAAGTAAATCTCTCAGTTCACTTTGGATTTGACATGTTTCAATTTCACTGATTTTTATTTTGTTACAGACAGAAGATCCTGCACTTGAACTATGGCCTCTTTTTCCTTGTTTTTCTCCCAAGGAAGGATGGCTGAGTGATTACCATGCTCTTCTGGAAGTCAACAAACCTGTTTCTAATTCCATCTCTGCAACTGATTTTTTTGGGTGACACTACCTGCAACTTATCTTGTATATCCCATCCCATGTAAAGTTGGGGTAATGATATGGATGTCCTTTGGAAGTGCTTTGATATGCTCTGAAAAGCATTAGATGGTTAAGTGCTAATATGTCCAGTGGAATCCAGAGGACTAGGAGTTATGACTATCATTATATCCCTTTACATTAGACTCCTTGAGGTAAACAATTTTAATCTTTTATATGAAAATATTTTTGAAGCCCTTAATAATTTTTGCTACCTGTCTCAATCCTTTCTGAAATATGATGACCAGAATTCAACACAGTATTTGACTACTGATTTACTGAAAGACAGTCTTGTAAGTAAAGCAATCTTCCATTTAGGCACCAGCTGCTTACAGTCCAGTGTATTTGGAATGTCACTGTCACTTCCTAAATCCCCTTCTGCAAAACTCTTTCTCCTTCCATCTGCTTCTGGCACATCTAGGAGTTCTGCTCCGTTGACAAGACTTGGTTCCTAAGTAAGTACGCAACATCTTTTCCTCCCTGCTAGGTGGTGGTTTTCTCTGGAATTTAGTGTTGCATCAGAGGTATACACCCTCTCTGAGAAATGCTTCTCCCCTTTCAGCTGGTTTGTGGAGCAAAGACTGAGGTAAGAAGATCCCTTGATAATTTGGGCTACTGTTTCTTTCCTTCACTGATGGAGAAAGGTTTGTTTGTGAACATGACCTGAAATAAGCATAGCCTAAACCTGGGAGCCAGCATGGATGTAGTTGGATGACCATGGCTCAACTAAAGTTTCCACAGAACTGCTGAGGTTGGAAGGCACCTCTGGAGATCATCAACTCTGACCACATGCTCAGAGCAGGGTCAACTACAGCAGTATGCTCAGGGCCATGTCCAGCTGGGTTTTGAATATCTCTAAGAATGGAGACTCCACAAACTCTAGGAGCAACCTATTCCAGTGTTTGACTACCCTTCACAGTAAAAAGTTTTTTCTTATGATTAAATGGAATTTCCTGTATTTCAGTTTGTGCTTCTTCCCTCTTTTCCTGTTACTGGATATCATTGATAAGAGCCTGGCTGTGTCTTCTTTACTCCCTCCTACCAGATGTTTATACACACTGATAAGATCCCTCCTGAGCCTTCTCTTCTGCAGGCTGAACAGTCTCAGCTCCCTCAGACTCTCCTTGTATATCAGATGCTCCAAGCCCTTAATCATCATTGTGGCCCTTGGCTGGACTTGCTCCAGTGTGTCTGTGTCTCATTTGTCCCATGGAGACTAGGACTGAACACAGCACTCCAGATCTGTCTCACCAGTCCTGAGGGGAGGGGAAGAGTCACCTCCCTTGACCTGCTGGCAACACTTTTCCTAATGCAGCCCAAGAGGCTGTTGGCTTTCTTTGCTGCAAGGACACACACAGTGGGCTCATATTCAACTTGGTGTCCACCAGGACCCCCAGATCCTTTGCTAGAACACTTCCTTCCAGCTGGTTGGCCCCCAGCCTGTACTGGTGCATAGGGTTATTCCTCCTGTGGTACATGACTTTGCATTTCCCTTTGTCACACTTCATGAAATTCCTGCCAACCCACTTCTCCAGCCTGTCGAGGTTCCTCTGAAGGGCAGTATAACCATCTGGTGTATGAACCACTCCTTCCTCTTTTCTATCATCTGCAAACTTGCTGAGAGTGTACTCTGTCTCATTATCCAAATCATTAATGACGTTAAACAGCATTGCCCCAGTATTGACCCCTGGGGTACACCATTAGTGACGGACCTCCAGCTGGACTTCATGCGGCTGATCACAACACTTTAAGCCTGGCAGTTCAGTCTGTTTTGAATCCACCTCTCTGTCCACCTATCTTCATTCATTTTGGCAGTGTCAAACACCTTGCTAAAGTCAAGACAAAAACCGACTGCTCTCCCCTTGTCCACCAAGGTGAACCTCATTTATCTTATCACAGAAGGCTATCAGGTTGGTCAAGCATGATTTCCCCTGTGTAAATCCACACCAACAACTCCAAATCACCTTCCTGCCCTTCAGATGTTTGCAAATGGCTTCCAGATTTTTTTTCTCCATCACCTTCTCAGTGATTGAAATGAGGCTGATTGGCCTGTAGTTCTCTGGATCATCCTCCTTGAAGTTAGGTGTGACATTTGCTTTCTTCCAGTCCACAGGAACTTCTCACAATCACCATGACCTTTCAGAGATAATTGAGTAGTCTTGCATTGACATTGGCCAGTTTCCTCAGCACTTGTAGGTGTATCCCATCAGGTCCCTTGGACTTTTGTATGTCCAATTTATTTAAATGTTCCTATAACCTGATATTCCTCCACTGAAGGTAACTGTTCATTGCTGCAGGTTTTCTCTCTGGTTGCAGAGACTTCAGATTACTGTATGAAGATTTTACCAGTAAAGACCAAAGTGAAGGAGGCATTAACTCGGCCTTTTCCGTGTCCCATTCAGCAGAACACCTGTATTTTCCTTGGCCTTCCTTTTGCTGCTGATATAGAAGCTTCCGTGATGCCCTTTTAAGTCCCTTGCTAGGCTTGGCTCCTGGTGGGCTTTTACTTTCCTAACTCTGTCCCTGCATGCTCTATATTCCCCATCCAGTCTCTACCCTGGGTCAACTGACTCTGCTTCTACCTATTTTATGTTTCCTTTCTATGTTTGAGTTTTACCAGGAGCAACTTGTTCATCCATGTAGGCCTCCTGCCACCTTTTCTTGACTTCCTGCATGTCAGGATAGACTGTTCTTGAGATTAAAGGAGGTGATCCTGGAGAATCAACTAGTTCTCCTGGACCCCTCTTTTCTCCAGGATCATCTCCCATGGAGTTCTTCTAAGCAAATCCTTAAAAAGGCTGAAGCCTGCTCTCCTGAGGTCCAGGGTTGTAGTGCTGGTATTTGCCTTGTCCATTCTGCCTTCTTTTTAAACAACTAGTTTTCTCTTCAAATATATGAGTGTTTACTGGTGACATGAAGCCAGCACATTTATTGCCTTCTGGAACTCATTTGGCTATGCCATAATTTTGTTCTTTTAAAATATTGAGAGCAGCCAAATATTTATTATCAGAACATTTAACCTCTCCTTGGGGCTTATATTAGAAATGATGAGCAATATGAAGAAAACTGCTTTATGTGACTACATAAGGATAGTCAAATCAGCTCCTTAACACAGATTGCATGTAATGAACCTTTTCTATTAGCCGTGTTTGAAAAGAAAATCTAGACCAATTTAATATTAGACTTGGCAAATAAATATTTTTTATACACTTTCATGGTGCTAAACACCTATGAGATGGTCTTCAGAAAAATAATTTTTCCCTATCACACTAATTATTTTCCATTTTCAGACTCTAGCCATTTTCATCTTCTATTCTGCAGCACTAGACTTTTCACAGAAAGTCTGAGCATGTTTCTGTAGTTGTGCAATGATTTGCATTCAGAAAAAAGTCTGAAAAAGGCCTTATGTTTTCAGTTCTAAGCAACTCATATTAAGCAGGATTCTGGATATGATTTATATGATTTATAAAAGTAATCTGTAATGGAGAAGGCAGGGTATGTTGTATTATTAAAGAAGTAGACATTAGACACACAGCCTGATCGGCTAAGGTACAGTAAAGGCATTAACTCTCTTGAAACATCATATAAAGGAAACGCAGCAGTCATGGAAAAATAAATCCTTTCACCTACTATACATGGCTTATTTCACTTTCAGCTTGTATCAGCAATAAGAACATCAGGAGACGGTACTTCCTGTGGATTAATGCTTGGCTGGGGTTAATAACCGTGGGTTGTGCCCACAGCTATCAACTCTCCTTGACCCTTCATTAGGCTCCTGGAAATGCTGCACATCTCCATTGCTTTACAGGAATGGAGAATATAAAAGACTAGAGAGTATTTTCCTGCATTCACAGAGTTATGTGTTTGTGGCAAAGGGATTTAAAATAACAACTGTGGTCAGCATCAGTTGCAAACAGGATTTTTACTTGTACCAACACCTTGGAGATACAGGCAGCTGTCTCTCCTACAGCTCTGTTTATAATTCTTAAGTAATTTGTGAGAAATATTATTTCTTTACCATATCATTTTTTAAATAGCATACGTTTAAATGTTCAGTGTTTACTGGAAGCAGCAGGACCTGTGGTTTGCAATTCAAGCCGAGGACTTCATTATGGCTCAGAGGAAGGGGAAGAAGGAATTTGGTATTTGTGAATATAAGTGCCTAATGACCAACAGTAGGGAGCCCAGCCCTTGTTACATTGGCCTTTTGAGGTTCCCCTTGTGGTAGAATAAGCAGACCCTTCTCTTGTGCACTTTGCTGAGACAGCAGTTTGCCAATATTCTGGTAAGTAGGCAAAACATGGCCATCCCCTGTGTTGCTTGGGTGGTAGGTCCCTGCTGGTGTACTTATTAAGGCTTCTCTCTCTCTCTCCACACTTTTGTTTTACAAATAGATTTTTGATCTGAGGCCTTTGTTTTCTTTAACACTTGTGAGACACAGAACCATCCAGAAGTGAAAGAAAGTCTTCCCAATAAATATTCAGTGCAGTGTTTCCTTAAGTACAATTGGGACAAACAGAAATAATGTGGGAAGTGCTGGAAAATCTTGGACAATTTGAAGGAGAGTTCTCTAGGCTCCAGTGGAACGCTGGTGGTTCCTGCAGGAAGCTCAGGCAAAGACTTGAAGTCTCCCCAAAGCGTCTTTAAGGCACATGGAGGCCTCTTAGTCAGAAAGCAGACTAAAATGCAGGGATAAATCTGGCCCACAGGGAGCTAGACCAAGGGTAGGAGGAACAAAACTTTTAGAAGCTTAAAGAAGTCTGACAGGTCATTGTTCTTCTGCAGGTTTGAAGAGTTTAACTACTGGAGAGACTCCTCAGAATGACTTTGTTCCACTGCCTTTACAGAAGATTGTTCAACTTCTCTGAAGTACTTTTTTCTGGCTAGATGTAGCCCAGTGAAGTCACCCTAACTGAAGGGCACGTACTTTCTCTATTGCAAGCTGCATGCTGCGGTGGAATTTTCCCCCCAGAACTTAGATCTATTGCATATAGAGTTCAGTGCTGTTTTAACAATATTGGCCCTGCTTGATTAAAACTTGTTTCCCTTCATGTCTGCTGGAGTCTGGCACATTTTAGAGACAAGAGGGTAAGCAATATGGTGTTACCTTTTAAATATATGCTTTGGGAATTCATTAGCTTGCTTTCTTTGACCTCCAAAAAACCTGAACTACTGCCAATAGAGTAGCTTACAAAAATGCTGAGAGTAGAGGTTATACAACTATTTGTTCTTGTATTGATTTGTTAAAAAAATGTATGTGTGACTCTGTGCATGGTCAAAAAGTACTTGTGCTATTTGTAACAAGAAGGTATGTCCACCCAAATGTATCTGTGACCAAAGACAATACAACTCATCTGAAAATCAACACATCCTCATCTCTATCATTAACTTCTTAACACTTCACATACTGTATCTTTTACATTCATTTAAACGAACTATTTTAAATTATAATAGAGGCAGATATTTTGTTGTGATTTCAGAACACTTTAATATACAGATTTTAATGGTTATTGATTTAAGATGTTTATTTCTTCATATACCTAACATTACCTATAGTTTAGCACATCTAGCAATGGTCTCATGCTCTGCTCTTGTTAACATTTTGGCATTATTTTAAATAACAATGAATGAAAACAAAACTAGCCCACACCCAGAAAATATCCAGCTAGTTCAGCCCAGTGCCAAGTCTGTTTCTTTCTAGCCTTCATTCCACATAAACAATCAAGTCCAGCATAATACAGTATTTTTGGCCACACACAGTTTTCTTTTTTACTTATTTTGTTTTTTCAAATAACAACAGTTGTTTGATGTAAAGGTGAATTTCTTTGACAACTTCCTTCTTTTGTTATTATATGTGGCTTGAAGGGCAGTGCCTCAAATTTATGGCTTTTAATTCTCAGTCTGAATTAAAATAATCTACTTAAACTCCCATATACAGCTTACATATGGCAATTAGTGAGAGACCAAGATCTCTCTCTCACTAATTTTTCTGGTGCTTCCCTACTTCAATCCACGGATTGGGAATTTAGGCTAGCTGCCAATTTATGCTTTGAAAACACTAAGCAAGCTTCCCTTGACTGAGATGTTTTCCACTGTGCACAAAAAGAGGTTTTGTGCTGAGGATAGAAACTATTGTTCCTTGGGGTCATATCCTACTTACAGATGGAATAATTGCTCCCATAGTAAAGAGGAGAGGGAGAAAAGTGATTCAATAAAGGAACCTATACAAGAGCTAGATCTCTCACCTGCCTTGGGCCACCTCCACCAGTTCACCTCTGTTCTGACTTCCAAGCCTCTGCAAACACACATGTCCTGCACAGAGGACACTGCACTGGTTATCTGCATTCTGCCTCCGATGGCCTTTGTGCAGCTAAACTGAATCCTAGCCCCAAAAGCATTACATGGCCTAGAGGATTTCTACCACACTAAAGAGAGTCTCTGAGTTCACCAGTAGTAAAATATGGAGATTCTCAACAAAATTTCTCATCAAGGAAGTACAATTAGAGCATGCACTCTAACAGTGATGATAGCCCCAGGTGCCAGGCAATGAAGGCAAAGGGAGATGAGAGGACTGGGAGGACTTCTAGCTGATGGCCCAAAATAACAAAGTATTACATCAGGATTGTTCTCATTTTCTATACCCCTCTAGACCTCTCAGTTTCTTTTTATGTCCTTGTAGAAGTGCAGCTTCAGCAGAAGGGAACACCATCAGTCTATAAAGCAGGGATGTGGGGTTTCTCAGGCTGAGGAGGCAATTGAATTCACATCTTCCAGTCATGAATTCTATAATTACTAAGACTGCCAGCTCTAGCTTCTGCCACTGAATATTGAATAAACAAAGTCCTCCTTAAGTCTTTCAACTAATGCTGTAGGTATCTCCTGAGTCATTTTTGGATTCTGCCTTATGAGAAGGTGGAAATATTCCTGCTTAATCCTGATTTGGGTGCCTATCCTCCTGATAAGGGATAGCCCTCATGCACCACTCTGATGGTTAGTGCAAGGCAATTTGTCTGAGGTACGTCATTTTCTCCGTATGCTGTGTAGGGAGCCTAGGTATTTAGTTTCAGGTTTTGAATTCCAGTCTGGGGCCAGGCGCTTAAGATGTGGATGTTGCAGCACTCATCACCTTTTTTATGTCAAGCATATATTTTTGTATTTAGGCATCTAAAAAGAAACAGGAGCAGCCCATGTTCAGAAACACTGAAATAACAAGTATTTAACAGAGAAGCCAAACCACGGCTTTGTACACTAAGGGAGCACCCAATTACAGCATGTCTGCCATGTTTCTGTTGCTTTTCAGCTTTCTCAGACTACAACTAGAGTTTTCTCCCTTCTAGCTATTAAACCTCATGCAGTCAGTCAGGGGTGCCAAATTCAAATATCTGAAACTGTCTAAAAGTCAAGAGAGAAATAATATAATTATATTCAATAAAATGAAAATAAAATAGAATAAACTTCAAACCTCTTGGGAACCTTGCACACCCTTTGTGGTTTTTTACATTACTGCTTCCCCGAGCTCTCCTAGAAGGGGATTTTTATCATTGTGAGGAACTTGCAATACAGGCTGAAATAATAGTCAAGAGTGAGACGAGTTCCACTTCCCACAGTGCTGTAAATGTCCAAAGAGCTTGGAGCCTGGAAGGATGTCGCAAATCAGGCAGATGGTACAGAGTCATCATTTAGAAATACATTTTCAAAACAGATGTTTTACTAATCAACTCCTGAGTCTTATTTTTAAAAGTACCCATCAGAGTTCAAAGAACACTGGGCAAGATCCCCTTGGATCTCCCTCTGATGACTCAGAAATACCATGATTAGACAAATAGGGACATAATAGAGCCCTAACAGAACACGACGTAACATAACCATGTAAGGTTGTTTCTCTTTTGCATGAATCAGGCTATTATTTGCTCGATCAGCAAGTCTGAATCCAAAAGTCAGCTTTACTAGAGGGTTCATATTTACAGCCAGGCTTTGAAGTTAATCCAAAAAAGACTGTGATTCTTCTTGGCCTTTGCACAATGTCTGTCTCTATCTTTGTTGGCTGGTTGGGAAATTTGGGCTGCTTTATTTACTCAAACATGTCTAATCGTTGCATGTCATTTAACTGTTATTTGTTATGGGAGTTTGGGTTTTAAGGTGACAGATTACAACTGTCAAGAGGCAAAGGGGTCAGCTGCTGTCAGTTAAACTAAGTGGAAGAGGAGGGAGTCACTCAATACGTGACTGATCTTTTGTGGCTACAAAATATATAGGCTGACCCATATAACTTCGATGAGAAGCATGAATTATTTCATCCTAGCATTAATCAACCACTTTCAATCAAATTCTTATCAGGTTTGCATTGGCATATCTCTGAGAAGAAAATACATAATTACAGTGTGTTCTCAGCTTTTATGAGCACAAACAATTTCTTCTGCAGATCATCGTATCTTCATTTAGATTACAACACAGTTGAGGAATGTTGTATGTCACCATTATCCTGCTTTCTTTGGCATATGAAAATTTTGTACATTAATTGCATGTGCAAAAGAGTTAGGGATGTTGCTATAGAGAGAGCAACTTTTCCTCTAAGTTTCTTTACAAAACCATGACTGTGGGGTTCAGTCTGGCCCTTGAACAGTCCTTCCTGGTTCAGAATCACCACATCCTGATTATTTTGACTGTATTTTAATCTTCAGTTTGAATCTGCAGATTTCAGCCTAGCTAACAGCAATTGTTTTTTAGGTATACTTTAGTTTGCTTCTGGAATAACCTTTTCCTAGAAGTCTACAGACTTACTAAGAGCAGATTATGCCCTTTTTAGGAAACTAATGCTCTACAGTCTTGTATGGTGATGGCTGTATAACTGTTAATTTTAAAAAGGACTGTGAAAAAGGAACTGTTTAGAGGCGCGTGGGAGGACAGCAACCAGATCTCATCACACTATTTGCTCTTGCTTTCTTCTCAGTATATAAGTTTGCATGTGAAGCAAGGGTCATGTTATTCTGGCAGCTTCTTAGACATAAATGGGAGGATGTAACAGCTCTCTGGGGACTACCTTTTTATACTTAGAAAAAAATCCTGTTGCTTTAAGTGGAGTTTTCTGAGCCTTTATAAGGCTTGTAAGTTACTATCTGAAGGAAACAGAAATGCTTCCTAAGGATATAGATAAAAGGTAAAATTATCGCAGCGCATAAAAGGCCTTGTTTGATAGCAAAGGTGTGTAAGGACAGTAAGCAAAAGATGTAGTTGTAGGAGTGTTTGCCATGAGGTCTCTGCACCCAGGGAGCCTACAGGATGGCTCTTCCTTGCCCCTGCCCACAGGTTGGTGTAAGGTTCCACCTCTGCCTTGAGCTCACTGAGTAAAGGAAAGTAAAGGAATAGCAAGCAGGATTTATTAAGGAGCAAGGAGGAGACAAAGGAACTGCAGCACTGGCATTGCCTGGTGTGTTTGTACACACCTGTGTCCCAAGGCACAGTTGTGACCCTTCTCCATCATCCAGATCAGAAGGAGGGCAGAGAAGGGTGTTTCAGATCAGCTGGATCCTCTGAAGACACTTCTCTGTCTTGCCACTGGCTACAGAGACAGGCAACCAGCTTTGGCATCTAAATCTCAGATGACTAAAATTAAGTGAGATGAGTCCCACTGCTCCTGCATTAAACATGCCACTGAATTTCATGCAGTTATCCTTCTTCTGAACTTGTCAGGCTAGCTAAGCTTATATTATAGAAAAAGATTCTGTCTTTATTAAGAGACTAAGAAAAGGAGATTTCATGTTTTCTGCAGCTAGTTTGTTCCAACTGTTACACATCCTCTGTCACAAACAAAAACTCAGAGAAACACCCTCTGTTTCTCATTAAATTTGTTTTGCTTTAATCTCTCATAGTTATTTCGTGTTACATACTAAACTGGACTTAGAAAAAGTTTTATGAGGCTAATTTCCACTGAAATAGCTGTAAATAGCCCAGAAAATTGGCATCTAAGGATCTGTGCAAGGGGTTTCATTTTTGTGTTTGTTTTTTTCACAAGACCTTGTTTTTGGCCCTTACAGAGTTAATTAGATTTCACTAGCAGAATGATGAACAGAAAGACTTGATTGGATCTGGAATATGTCAGGTCCAGTTCCCAGTAAGGTAGCTAACTAAGGGAACTAAGCTCTATCTTTTGCTTGGTGAAGAAGATGGGAAAGGTTGTGTGATATTACTTGGACACTGCAGCGATCAAATTTATCACAGATTGTTCCAGCCAAGGATAATATCTCTGCCTGTCTCTATGTGTTAGGAACAGTGAACAAGTGCAGTTAAATTCTTAACTGAACTTAACAGGGCCTAGCCAGTGTGTGAAGGTCAAACAGTCTCTTATTGGAATTAGAAAAAATTGGAATAAAATTCCCATAATATTTTCCAATATATATGTTTTTCCTATGAGTGCATAGATGATTACATACTGATATTTTCTGTGCACAATTTTGTAAGATCTTTGCAAAAGCTTTCACCAGAAGATGTCCATCCCAGTTACCCAGATTTAGAAGGACAGAGAGACATCCAAGCTCTCAAGCTTTTGGGCTCAAATTTGAACCAGGGCCTGCCCTTTTTTCCTACTAGGAGATGTCTCACTGAGCAAACCTAATCGAAGTACCTCCAGTCTAGCCTTTCAAACACATTTGCTAAATATACCTCCTCTTAAAAGCATTGTATTTGTGTTTAGGGAACTGAAGAGGATATGAAAGTTTCTTGGGATTGATTGTTAATAGGAAGAAAATGTACTGACAAATCAGGAATTAATTCACCTAGTATCTGAAAGGATGTCCTTTGTTACTGAGCTAGACAGAAATCACTTTCTTTCAAGCAACGCCAGATAGTTCTATGCTCTCTTCATAATGGTGCTAACAGCTGTTGCAGAAGAAACACAGAATGTGACCTTAAGTCCTGACAGATAGGTAGAAAAGATCTTTGAAGTCATCCTTTTGGTAACTGCTGCCATAGTCCAGTACACTAAGAGAGACCCAAGACCTCCAAAGTACGCACCCGTTGTGGATTTGGAGCCACCATGGTTAGCTATTGAGCTGGCATTCAACTTTTGTAAATACTCCCCCATCTGGTCTCTTGTTTCTCCAGAAAAGCAAGTTAAGCGAGGAAGAATTTCTTTTATCTACTTTCACATTTGAGGAAAGGGAGAAATTAACTTAAAAGGTGTGATGAGCTTAATTTAAAGCTCCTGTTGTAAGCTGAAGATCCTCAATTCTTCTCTTGCTAGGATAAGTGGTATTGTGAGGATGAATCATTCTTCTCCAACAGCTATGGGGAACACAGGAAGGTTTTTGCAATCCAGGTAGAAAGACTGGGGAATTCTAAATTCCTTGAAGAAGGAAGGTGATAATCAATCAGTCTGATGAAGATAGGATCTGCAGTTATTTCCTAGTAACAGCAAACTGAATTATAAATTTCTCAATGTACTGCCCAGTGTTAAAGAGCCGCGAGGTAACAGCTCACAGTGCAATCAATCCCTCTGCCTTATGCAGTGCAAATACAATTCTGAGAGCAGATGAATTTGGGAATGCAAGAATTTGCAAAGAGAAGATCATCTTTTCTGTGGTCTGCACTATCCCTTCTTTTTAGTGGTAAGACAGATTGTCACTACAAGAGTGTTGCATGTCATATGAGCTTGATACATATTACTCTTCCCTAGATTAATAGAGAATGAATAACAATGAAGTTTTAAGCTGGACACAGTGTACACCATCTACTATTTGGCTCCAAGAAAAACCTGGCATTGGGAAAGGTGTGATGAATGCAGAGCATATCATGGAGACCCAAGAGATTTGGGCCAGTCCAGGAAAGTAGAAACAAAACCAGGAAAAGTGTTTAAAAATAATCTTGGAATTCTCAGGTAAGATTCAGGACATGAATTTGAGAGGGAGTGATAAGTAAGAAAAAGAAAAGTAAGCAGCATGCATGTGACCTTAACAGGAACCAGTGAGATGTTATCTTCAAAGAAAGTCATAACAAAAAGGATTTGCATTTGGCCCATTTAATTTCATCACTCTTATTCTTATGTATCTGGTCAAATAAAAGATGCAGGGGTCTTTGTGTATAGAAAGAGATTTTTTGTGTGCATTACCTCCAGGAATGTTTGGGCCCATAGCCGGGACCTGATTTTTAGTGCTGCGCTCTTCCCTCTTTCCAGTTGTCCCACAGTGCAGGAAATTAGGATACACTTCACATTTGTACAGTTCTGTGTACAAAATAAAGGGAAGTCATACCTATGCTTTAAAAATTTATATAATCACTTTCAAATGCTATAAATTAGCAAAACAAATCAACTTTCCCTTAAAGAGTTAAGTAGTCTGAAATCAGTAATTTCATCTAATATACATGAGATACCCCACGAGTCATTGTGAGAACCATAAACCAAGGGGGAGATTCTTTTTGCACCACCAATGAATACAACCACCTACCTGTAGTGATGAAAATAAAAGTAATAATTTTCAATGGTATCTAGTCTGAGGAAATCTTAAAATGTCCAGGTACTTACCAATTCTTTGACGCATGTGCTTTGTCTTTATCAGTCATTTTGTGATTTCAATACATTTTTTTTTCCTGTTCTCTATGCCTGAAGTCTTTATTTATGTTCCTAAATCTTTCCCCTCTTCTAACTCTCCTGGTTTTCTTACTGATATTTACATTATAACAGCCAGAACGTTTGCTGAGATTCATTAGTTGCTCTACTTTAAAGTTGTTGTCCATGAAATGTTCTTGATGAGCAGTGATTCTGGCTCATACACAGGGCTGAAGACAAAAGCCAAGCAATGCAACTCAAAACTATATACTCTGTTAAACTCTGCCAAAAGAATGTCACAATAAAGGTTAAAAGCTGACTGGAAGCCACTGAAGGGAATGAGCAGTCTCATGGGGTAACCACAGAAATTATGTGGTTGTTTGGGGCATAGAAAGGAAGAAAGATCTCATAGAAAAATGTGTGTTAAAAAAAAAAAGTGTAGGTTTATATATATACAAATGGGTTTTACCTGAAAAGTTGTGGTTTGTTTCAGGAGGAAGGCTGAAGTTTTAATTGATTCATATTTTTATAACAAAGCAGAGAATCATTCCCTTACAGATGTTTTATTGACACTCATGACGGAAGGTCTTGCAACCTCGAAAGCAAAGCTAAGTTTTCATAAGTACATTCTCTCGGGAGAGTGAATACGGCTGTACTAACAAAGTCCATACTTCAGAAAATGAGATGATGATGTATGTAACAGATCTGAAAACACCCTTAAGGAATCCACTATCTTTATAGACAGCTTTTCCCACAAATCTCTATCTTATTACAAGTTAAGTAGAAGCTGTATGCTTAATCACTGTTTTCTAAATCTGCCTGAAAATGAAACTGTAAACCCTGGAACTTGCAACTATAAACCTTTTTTTAAAATTAATATTTCAAAGTATCTGTTTATTTGGCTTTTCATATTTAAACATCCTCCAACCAGATTTATTTATCTTGCAGGAAGGAGGAGAGCTGTTTCCATTAATCATAGTGGCCAAAACCACATATTAACAAAATTAATCATTAGTATGCAAAAAAGTCTACTTTTGGCTGACATTTTAGGACCTGAACACATATTTCTGTTTTTCTTAGTAATGCATTTAGCCTGTAGTGATTTTCAGAACACTGTAACATTAGAACTAATGGAAGAGAGACCAAATGTTTAATGAACAGTATAAATAGAATAAAAGGTTCTCAGAACATTTTTCCTCTCTGTGAAAATGCTTTGATGAACATGAAATTAACTTAAAATTTCTGACAAAAAAATTACAAATTTTAACAAAGAATTACCTTTGGCTAATCAGTCATTTTCCGGAGCAACATTCACTTTCCATGTATACTTCAAATGTGTCAAAAAAAAAAAAAAAGTAATTTTTCTGGATCTGCAGTACGCAATGCTGAAGGCACATAGATTTGGGACACCTTTCTAACTGAACAAATGACATATTGCTTTTCTATGCCCATCCTGAAAAAGTCCTCCTATATATCCAGTGGTAAGCACTGTAACCCTATCTTATCCTAATTTGTGCTTATCAAAAGCATATTGTACTAGAAGACTGCTCATCACAGTGCCAATTTTATATTACTAAGTACTCAGCTAAATACTGTCTATGTCAAGCAGCTGAAAAATCTCTGCTTTGTATTTTAAGATGGAGACACAATACATACTTAAGAACTTTGTTAACTACTTTCAGTTGCTGCAGTAATTTCTATCTTGGCAGCATATGAGACTAATCACTGAGGAAGATAACTGATAATCAAGATATTACTGACAAATGGATTAAGTGTTCTGTGGTATTGATTGGTATGTCTTCGAAAGCCCAGGCGTTTTTCCTTCAGCCCCAGTGGAATCAGATTCTTCCCAGGGTATGAGGTTGATGAAAGAATTACATAGGAATCAACAGTGATTATTGTTTAAAATGGGTTCATCTGTGATTTTGTTCTTAATAACATTATGGAATTCATTACTTTCAGATTCTGTCTTCTTCCTGTTACAAAAATTGCCAAATTAACTTTCAGAAGCAGTATAATTATTCTCTTACTCCAGAATACTTGGGTCTGTGAGGTTCTTTTCTTCCTACCAAATTCTAGTGATGTCAAGGAATTCAAACATGAGCTTTAGAGTAAACAGCTTAATAAGAGACTGGACAGCATGAAAGAAACTCTGCCCAAGGTCCATAAAAATAAATGGAAAGCACTGACTGCATGAATCCCACGACTGACCTCAAGGTCACCAAGTCTGAACACAGCCTCTAGGCAGGGGGAGCGGATACCTACAATGCTGAAGTACGCTAAGGATGGGATGTTGACTGCAGGAATGGAAAAAAACCGATCTGAAAATACAGCCAAGTCCAAACGCTCAGGTACCAGACTGGCTGATCAGAACTATTTTCCTGGGAGAGAGATCTTTGCTCTTGCTCCAGCATTGTCTGGAACATTAAAAATGCAGTGAGTTATCTGATTTGCCTTGCTTGTGGTAATGTAAAGGGAAAGCGTCTTACCTTTCCATGTGTAACTAAGGACTTACTGGGGGGAACAAATATGCTCCAAAGTATCTGTGTGTCAGAACTGTTACTTTACATGAAAATGTGAATTTTTAGTGTGAGCTACTCTTTACAAAAGAGCCAGAATGCTAGGAGTCAAGTTAGCAAGAAGAGAACTACATTTCAAAAGTCAGAATCTGAAATTTAATTTATGGAAGAGGGGTCCATTCTCGAAAACTGTGCTGAAATTCCCTGTGATGTGTGCCATTGCATGACCTCAGAGGTTTGTCTGCAAACAGCCAGGAGTAAGACAGCCAGGAATTTGGCATGCATGATTTTTAATGTAAAAATCTGTCAGACAAAATTGCTACCCTGTGGCATGGTGGTAGGTAATAAACAATATTTTAAACTGAAAGGTTAAAAATCACTTAGAACAGTATTTAAAAGTCTGTAAATAAATTGCAGTCAGACCAACAGCTATCTTGATATATTGTATGCATAATCCCAGTTTATAGTTTTTAGATAGCTCACCAATATTTTTGCAGAGTTCTTCCTGTGGGGTTCTGCCACTGTGACATCCCTTCTCCTGATGTAATGAGAAATTGTGGAATTATATAAAAAAGCAGCAAGTTCGGGAGTGTCTTCTGGAATAGCAAACTGCAAAGAGAAAAAATGTGAATTGTAATGACATACTCATACAATGATTCTAACAGATTTGTTCCCTTCTCAGGGGTCTTGAGTTGTGGATTAACACTGTTTTTTCAATTTAGCAGCACAGCCATGAGAATATACTGTCTTCAACTAGCAGCATGATTAGCAATAGCACACCAAGATATTGCCCAGTTTTAGGAATTACAGTAGATGACATTTTTTTCCACTTTTTACTGGTGTCAATTTCACTACTGTACTTAATTTTGTTAGACTCTTGGGGCCAGATGCTCATATCTATAACAGGATAAATTCAAAGTTGCTGCACTGAAATTTGGTCATTAGTTCAAATCAGAATCTGCCTTTTGAAATATAATGACTTTACCAGCTTTAGAAAGTAAAAGAAAAAAAAAAGGAAATCTGAATTCTAGCAACACAACTTTTGATCGTTATTTGTTACAGATTTCTTTTGGTAACAACTCAACTTTGTATAATGCAACAGTGTGTTCATTTTTAGTCTCCTATTAAAATGCATTCTCTTCAGCTTTATCTTCACAGATTTTTATTCTCTAATTAAAACCTATTTTTATTTTTGTCTTTAATTTCTACACAGAGCATTTATGGCTTCTTTCAAGGATCCTTAGAGAACACTTGGGAACCCAATTGCTATGGAGGGAAAGTTAAACTCTAATTTATGACAATCCAATCATGTAAAATCACAATAAAATATATGTGAAGTTTGTAATAAGATCTCAACAGGAACGCACCTAAACATAGACAAGACTGTTCTTTAAGGGCCTCAGATTATAAATAGCTACATCAGATCCATCTTATCAGTTCCTTTAACGTCTGAACACAAAATATCTTAAAAAAAATTCCTAAAGAAAATGTTTGTAATTGTAAGAAATATTGTAGCACTAAAGGGAAGAGAATAGCTTTAAACATAAAAAACCTTCCACACACTAACGCTGTGTAGTACTAGATTTGGAAAATTTGTACCATTCATCTGAATAAAATGATGAGGTTAAGAAGGAACTATTCTGACATTGCCTGGCACCTTCACTCAAAAGCATCCTGCAAAGTGAAGGATACTACAATTTATTAACTGATGAAAGCCCCTTAAGCAAAAATAAGAATTTTTCTTTTTTCTGTTGCTTAATTAGGTTAACATTGTCTTTTTGCAATAAGGGAACAGTTAAATAGCTAGTAAATCTCTCCCTCTCGATGTGATAACGTGGGAATTCTCTTTCCAGGATTCTTTCACCAGCATATATAGGCTTCTTTAATGATGACAAATTAAAAGAACCACAGTACAATGACATGCCTTTGAAGAAGCCCTCAATATATGATCACAACTGATAGATATGTAGATCCATTTGAATACTAGATGATTTTTATATTTACTTATTTTTTTCACAGATCCTAGAGTGTTAGCATCTTCAGTAGTGAATTATTACAGCAAAGGTTCAAAAATAGCCCTCTGTGATTAAGAGAAAACATACATGTCTTCTGCAACAATTTAAAAGCAGAATTTCTCTGGTAGCCCAGATGTTCAGGTTAAAGATATTATTTTATCCTTCTTGAGCCAGTAGCGTGGAATTGTACAACTCTGTAGCTATTTTACATGCCACATATTTAGCACACCAGACCTTTTTTTAAATGGATTCTCGCTCCCTCCCTTTAACTACAGTGGGCTGTCTCAGTTTCCCCATGAGGGAAAACTGTACTGCTTTCTCCTCCCAAGCCTTGTCACCTTGAGTATATTTCCAGATCTCTCTGATTCTTCACTTCTCATTTCAAAACCTGGTTTAGCTTTCCTCTTTTTCTTGCCAGGCAATACCCTCCACTGCAATGTGTAACTCCACCAGAAACGTTCTGGAAGAGGACTTTGTGTAAAAGCTGTTATACAAGAGGTGTCAGTGACCATTCAAGAGCAATGCATTGGATGGTATTATTTTGTCTCCAGACCAGGACTTACACACAGTAATAATGGCTCTGCAGCATGAGGAGACACTGCCTCTGGTGGAGGTTAGCTCCTGCCAGTCATGTTAGCGGATGTATCTTATCTATGTGGTGGATTTTAGCTGCTATTTCGCTGCATCCCCGACAGATGCCTCACTCATGGTACTACAGTGCTCAGCTATTGAGAATGTGCCATGTGTGTCACCCTGTATCATCTACCATAGTTGGAAGCCACTGCCTGTACATCTGGTATTTATAGGCACTGGCTCCGTAAAACTACTTTTTGCCAGCAGTCTGGGAAAAAAAATAACAGCTTGTCAGGAATACTGTCTCAGGCCAAAGGTCCATCTAGTTGAGCCCTCTTCTCACCAACGCTGCCTTTAAGCAGATGTAGAAGAAAGAGTAAGAACAGGGCATGCTTACACAATGCTCTCTCCTAATAACTTTCAGCTTCCAAATGTTTTCAGCTCAGGGACTTCTGAAGGGCATGAAGATTTTGTTCATTTATTAATCTTCACTGGACTTCTCATTTGTGAATTTGTCCAGTTTCCTCTTAAAACCTTGTAAACTTTTATCCCTGACTCCTTCCTTTGGCAACAAGTTCCAGACATCTAATACCTGTCGCATGAACCACCACTTCCTTTTGCTTGTTTTGAATCTGGCTGTGCAGGCTTCATTTGATGCTCCAGTTCCTGTGCAGTGAACACACTGCATTCCTGTACAGGAATAGGCAGAGAGCAGTCAATCCTCACCCACACTCTTCCTGCCACTTCTGATCTTGTGGGTTGTATTTGTGCATAGTCACCTCCTTTCTAGACTGAAGCATCCTAGTGTACTGAGTTCTTTTGCAGGACAATCTTTTCCATATCTTTGATCAGTCCTTTTGCTCCTCTTTACACCTTTTACAAGATTCATAACTTTATTATCCTTTCATGTCCCTCACTGCCTTCAGAGAAGGATAAGCTACAGAAAAGGAAAAGTCTCTAAATGACAGTCTTCCCATGTGTGCACAGGTTTGATTTATCTTTGTGGAAGAAACTACAAAGCACAAAGGAAACTTTTCTACAAGACAAGAAGTTCAGCAAATGGGGAGGAATATACTGCTTTAACTGAAACTGAACAATCTAAGTAAATTCAAAGGGGAAACGCCAAGCACCCTAAGAGATCTAGGTTCTGAAACCCAAGATGAGCCAGGCATATAATGTCCTTAGCCTTATTTGGAAGTTTGAGCCAGGCATCCTGCTGTTTATACAAAACCTGAAGGAAGCTGCCTCTGTATCCTCTTCCCATCTGAAGCAATAGATAAGCATTACATATTTGAAACCTGATTAGTGTATTCATGCAGTTCAGTGCTTTGAAAAACTGAAATAAGTAAAGGATGTTTAAATTCTTGCAATAGTGATTGTGCATATAAAGCCATATTCTGCTAAGACAGTTGGACCATTATTTCATTATTACAGGAAGTTTTCACACAAGCCTCACAAGAATTCAGTCTTGTTTGTGTAACAGATGTAATCATTATCAAGTAGCAGAAGGAAGAGCAAACTCAAAAAACTAAAAAAAAAAAAAAAATCTTAAAAAAATATATTGCCTGAAAATGTCATTAAGAACTGTGGCACTATTCTACCCAGGAGCTCTGCCCTCCTGACAGTAATGCTCCCACCTCCGCTTCTTAAGTGAAACTTAAAACAGAACACAGTCGCCAGGGAGGAGGGATGCTGAACTCCTTTTCATGCACTTGCAACCTGATCTGACCAGTGGCTTTGAGATGCTAGGCTTGCAAATAGAAATGCAGCAGCGCAGCTTCTTGCTCCTTACCACTTTTGAAAAATGGGTGGAAATGGGGCGGAAATAATAGAAATAATAGAAAAAATTCTCTGTTTCCAAACTTGCTGTTGTTTGGGTACAAAATGAACACATTTTCTATCTTCAGTTCCCTATCCCTCATTTTCTTTTTCTCCTAGAGAAACTAAATAAAAGGATGGAATCCTAACCTCTCTCTGGCATCCTGGGTGAAACACAAAAATCTAGCCATAAGGTATTTGGTATACATCAGTTTTTCTATATTCTTGTAAGTATATATTGTAGTTCTCTCTCTTTAAGCTAAAGACTTGTAGCTCCTGTGGTATATATATGGTATATATACCCTCCTGGTATGCAAAAGATGTATAGCACTTTTAGCATTTGGAATGCAGCTCTCCCCACAAGATGTTTAACAGGCTACTGGTTAAACTCGAAAAGCATTGTTTACTCCAGAAGTGTCTGGAATCAGTTATGCTTAATAAATTGGATACCTTGTTTTTGATGGGATAATATGTAGAGTTGTGTTTTGCTAAATCTTCTGACTTTGAGCCAAACCAAGCTCTTTTGGGGGGATCTGCCATCACAAACATAGAACTTAAAACAGGCTTTTAGACACTGGCATATCAACACTTTACTGAGGAGGCTGCTACTAGGCTTCCCCTTGTTAGTGTTTCCTCCAAACTCTGAGATCTCCAGCTCTGCTATAAAAGAAGAACCACGTCCATGGAAGGGGAAGCAATTTGGACGGCAAACAATACTTAGGAGTAACACGAAAAAACTGGTAGGGGAATTTTTTCCTTTCTGCTGGTATGATTAAAATAATTATAGAATCATTTCCAAGTAGAAAAAACAAAACCTGTCATGTTGCTGACAAAGTTGTAACTTTTATGAGTTAATATTGATTAAGCCATAAAATAATTGCAGGCTATATGAATCCTTTTATCAAGTGGCAATACTTGAATACTTCAATTTCTGGAGTACATTCCATGCAGAATTCCAGTTGATAGTTTCACTTTATAGGACATTCAAAGTATGTTCTTCGAAAAATTAAAATCATTAACACTTTAAGACAGGTAAAGAATATATAGGCTTCTAAAATGACTCCCATTTTACAGATTATACCACCTCATACTATGTTGAACTTAACCATGATATAAAATATAGCATATGATATTAAAAATACATATCTTATCATATACTTGGTGCAAGGAAATAGACCCTGGCAACAAAACATGCTGAGGACTGACTGGCTAAGAAGCAGCTGTGCAGAAAAAGACCTGGCTTAAGCTGCATATGAGTCAGCAGTGTGCCCTGTCAGCAGCAAGGGCCAACAGAATCCTGGGTTGTATGAACAGGAGCAAAAGCAGTACGCTGAGGAAATGATTACTCCCCTCTGCTTAGCACTCATTAGACCACATGTAGATACAACATCTATTTTTGGAGCCTCAGCAGAAGACAAAGATCAATATACTGGAACAAGTTCAGTGGAGGGCCCCCAGGGATGCTCAGGGCTGGAGCACTTGTTCTGCCAGGAGAGGCTGAGGGACCAGTGCTTGTTCAGCCCAGAGATGAGAAAGCTTTGAGGGGACTGAAGCTGTTGGAGGGAGAAGGTTATCACAAAAATGGAGCCAGGCTTTTCACAGTGGTGCATGGTGGCATGATGACAGGCAACGGGCATAAGTTGAAACAAGAAAGGTTCAGACTGGATGTAGGAAAAAACCTTTTCCCTGTAAGGACAATCAAGAAGCAGCAGAATTTGTCTGGAGAGGTTTTGCAGTCTCTGTCCTTGGATGTTTTAAAGACTAGACTGGATAAAGCCCTGAAAACCTAGTCTGATCTCACAGTTGACCCTGCTTGTCCAGGATGTTGGATCAGAGTACTCCTGAGATCTCCTCCAACCTGAATTAGCCTATGATCCCAAAAAACCAAATCACCATACAAATTAGCTGTAAACTAGTTGTATTGGAATAAAAACCTAAAATTGTGTTACACCCTTTAAAAACACTTATTGCTACAATACCTGGTGGCTGTCTATTAAATAAACAGCTCTGAAAAGTTCATGCCTTTCAATTTAATATTGCATTATTGTGCTATAAAGGATTTTCCCCACTGCTAACAGGTTCAGATGTAAGACCTTTTGATAAACAAACTAGTACTAAGTTGTATCAGAGTTGACTGAAGAGCTATGTGCATCCCTTGATATAACAAAAGTTTATGTCACCTTTGGGAGTTCTTCTGCTGAGCACTGCTGTACAGATATCTTTCTGAATTAATGTACTTCTCAGGACACAAGAATTTTCAGGGTCCCATGAGAACAGAAAAATTTTGTGTCATCTATTCAAAGCCATGTTAAAAATGACCGTCAAGGAAAACCCTGCATATTTCCATTTAAAAAATTATCTTGTACCTAATGCTGCGATACTGAATCAAAATACAAGTTTCTTCTGATAAGAAGAGTACAGAAACCAAACACATACCATGCAACACAACTGTCACACTAGAAACATTATAGACTATCTATATCTTGCTTCTTACCCAGGAAAATGATCTCAGGGTCATTGTGAAAAATTCCCCAAAAGCTCCATCCCATTGTGAAGTGTAGGCAGAAAAAATCAAGCAAAATGCAGATAGGGATGGAAATAAAAGGGGCTGACTTACCTTTATTTGCATTGTATTAATAGGAGAGTTTGTTTGGCAGTGCAATGGTCCATGTGTCTGAATATGAAGAATATAAAGAAGAAATTCTTCTCGACTGGACACAGGCCAACCGACATGGAGAACTGTATTGTTGATGGCACTTGGTCCTATGTTGTGCAGCTGTCAAACAAGTATCATCAGTACTTTCCAAGGCAGTAAATAACAACAAAAAACATAGCAACCACCACTTAGACATTTTCAAATGCTTCGTGTCCACAGCCTTGAAGTACTTTGGGAAAGATGTATAGATTATTAATATCATTTTATTGATGGACAATCTGGGGCAGGTAGGGGAAAAGGACCTCTGCCTGTTATTCACAAAGCCAGTGGCAAATCTGGGAGAACAACCTTTTTTGTCTGAGACTGTATTCAAGAAATCCATCACCTTTCCTATTTTTTCCTACATACAAAAGAGCTGAAATTACCTAAAAAAGTATAAAAAACCCAAACCAAAACACACTAGCAAAATACACTATACAAATATATACAATGAACCTTAACAGAATGTACTTGAAACTTCAGGACACAAAAGAATCACATTTCAGGGTGCAGAAATAAAAAATATAGCAGAGCTTAAACTAGTTTTTGTGGTTAAGAACTCTGTTTTCAACACTTCTCAGTTCAAATTTCCCCAAAAGAAAAAAAAGAAACTAGTTTTCCTAAAGTAGCATCCCAGGACATTATTCTGGGAAAATAAGTAAAGACAGAAATAATAGAAATTTAAAAATCTGGGCTATTAAAATAGTATTCTTCTATCAGTTTACAATTTGAAAATATCTGATGACCACAGGAAGTTTGGATATGTTTAACACTGGGCATGAGAGTTAAAGAAGCAGAACACCATGGAGCTTTACTCACAGTTTCTAGAGATGTGAGGACCTCCTTTTTTAAATGTGTAGAATTTTTGTGACTGATAAGCTTTATTTAGAACCAAATAATACCCACTTTCAATCTTACATCTTCTTCAGTAAAGGGTTTTTGGGTGGGCGTTTGACCTTTTTATGCTTTGCTGATATCAATAAAGCAATATCATGAAAGCAGTTTCTTCAATCACTGTAACTATTTTAACACATTTGAAGTCACATATATAGCTCCACAAACAGCCCAAATGCTTGAGACAGGAAGATTTGTTAGAGATTTTTCATTTTAGAGATATGTGTTAAGATGAGGAATTCACAAATAATATTTTGTATTTTACAGTCTGATTCATTATAGTTTAGCATTAGTCATGCAAATTGTAATCTTAAACTGCTGATTAAGCTCAGTTGCTTATATTTTCTTGAGTACTACTTTGTGAATTATAACCATATGTGAAGCACTCTCTTTTACCCCCCTAGAATAAAGGTCATCCATCAGAGTCCAAAGATGGCCTGTATTCCAGGTATTTCACTCAATGTACTTTTTTCTAATCTGAACTCTTCTCTTTTAACTGGGGAATCATCCATAGAAAAAAACCAAGAAAATACAAGGTAGAAATATGTATACTTCAAACATTAAGAGTTATTTTCAACAGAACATTTCCTGAGCAATGAGGTAACAAGTTACCTGTATGTCTACATTTTTTTTTTGGTTAGCTAAATGCTAAAGGAAACATTTTTTCCTGTGCACAACACTTACAGCTTTTAATGAGAAACCAGTCAAATCACTGAAAAATATTTGGCATTGACTGTAATGAGCTTTTAAACACTGTTTCTAATTCTTGTCAAAGACCCAAAATGTTTATGGATCCCTTAAATGTCAGACAGACTCCTAGCATAAACTATCTCCTCCACTAACATGAACAGATACTGGGGTTGTGAATTCCCATATTAAATTTGGGTCATGTGCTAAGGTCAGAATATTTACATTTGTGGCTTTATCTAGCTGTGGAGAAAGACAATAAACCATATTAATCAGGATTTCAATGGGAGCAGCATGAGGTCTTGTGGCGACATTTTTACCTCGTAGATGTGTTCTACTAAAGGACCAAGTTCTTCTTCTTTTGTAGGTTCATCTTTGGGTTCCCAGTTGTGAAGCGGCAAAATAATTGTTGGGGGGTGAGACACTCTGTAATACACAGAACAGGTTAAAACAGTAACTGTTACCAGTGATTGGCTGCATTACTTTTAGAAAAAAATTAAGACCACTATAGAAACCTGAGGCCTTAAGGGCATTTTATTTGGCCATATTCATTAGAATTAGGTGAGGTGAACAATACAATGCTTCCATAAACTTCTACCCAGTCTTTACAGACTCCTGAGGGTGTGCATTTAGTTTCATACTTCCTCTGATGGATGGGCCTTTCCAGACAAGGGAGTGACTTCCTCTATTTGGAGAGAGGAATGCAGTCTATCGGGCATTAACATCTTTCTCTTTGATGAGGTATCTGAATACATTATCCATAAAACTAGAGTAATGATATGTAAATAAATATATTTTCTCATTTCCATTTAAAGCCTGTAGATGTTTAATGCTATGCAGCTTCCTTCCCTGCAATACATTTTTAGATATTTATTTAACTGCTCTGACTCTAAATTCCTTATAACCTCTGTTATTATTCCTTTAAAAAACCTTGCAAAGTACTCCCTTACAGGTGGGAAACTGAGGTACTGTGACTTCCATAAAGTCACAATGGAAATTGGTGTATCAAGAAACTGAATTCAGGACTAGAGCCTGAAATAGTGCTCCAGGCTTCCCATTTGCTTTGCAAATGAAGTGGCAGCTAAGGCATTCCCTGAAACACTGTTGCAACTTGCAACATGTAAATCAAACATAAACGAAGAAAACAGTGACTTCTTATTTGACATCTTTCTTTCCATCTGCTATTTTATTTTTCCTTTCCTTCTCTGTCTGACCTCAAGAAAGGACCAAGCAGTCTTCTGTTAACGTTTCAATTTGAATCACAAGCATTTTATTTCTCATAAAAACTGGAAGCTCCTTGGAGGGATCCCATTCAGATGCCACCTTTAACCTTATTCAGTTGTTGAGAAGTTGGGAAATCAGATCCCAAGAATTTTTTGGTGTGGTAGGTGAGTTCTGGCACAGAAGTCTGTCATCTGCTAGTACTGAAAGTAGCTCTTGGTGCTAAAATGGTAAGTATTACCCTTTCTTTACAAGGGTCAACTCTCACTCAGTTTGCTGGTTTCCAGAATCTCTAGCTTAAAGAAAAGCCATAAAATGGCTTGTTCTGCCAAAGCTGGAAGTTTGCTGACAGAAAACTGTTAAAAAATAATTGCTAATGAGGTTTTTTTTTCAGAATATAACATTTGACTAAAATGATGGACTTCTATCCACCAACGTTAATTCACTTTCCCTTGAGTCAAACAGAGAAAGCACCACTGCAGACTGTCCCTTGAAGAAGAGAACAGAAGACTGTGTGTTTTTGTTGCAAATGCTGATGTTTTCAAACACTTCAGGAAGAAACAAACTGTTCTTGCTTCCAGCTCGTTGTATACAATGAATGAAATGTCTGATAGAAACTTTTCTACAGAATACAGCTTCTCAAAGCAGCAAGGGATCCCAGAGAAGAACAACTCAATACCATCCAGTTAAAGTACAACTATTCCTGAAATTTAGGGTATCCTGGAGTATCCTGCTAACTCTAAATACTTCCCCAGACTTCAAAAGGCCAGCAGTTTGTACTAACAAGTAGCCAGAGGAAAAATTTACCAACCAAACCAAATAATAAAGGAAATGAAACATATTCATTAGTAAGTCATTTCAGATGAGGTGCTTCGCCTAACTTGTTATATTTCACAAATGGCTTTGTTCACAATGAGAATTTTAATTATTAATTGTTGTTGGAGAATAGGAACTTTCCTGTGTTGTTACAAAAGCCAAGAAACAGAGACCCTTCAGCTACCGCAAAAATTTGCAAACCAGAAAGTGTACATAGACAAAAAGAAGCAGGCACAAGGTTTCAAAAAACAGTGTTTTCTGTAACACTCCCTGTGCAGTGTTTTTCTTATCCACAGAATTACAAGGTGCAAAGTGTAAATGTAGACATTCAGTTAAAATTATTATAAAGTATATAAGAACATTTATTTTTAACAGATTTTGGAGTTATTTTGAGGACTTCTGCTGTTGACCTGAAAGTAGCAAAATCAGGTCAAATTAAATAGAAATCATCTCTTTTGACTATTTTATTTTGCATTTAACTGATAATATTTTCAACATTTGACTGATTTATTAAATGACAATTTTTTTCCTAGACTTTTAGGTGACAATGATCAGTCAAACAAGAGCACTGAAAAATAATATGAAGGAAGCATGTTCTACAAAAAATGCTTATGTGGTATATGCAATAAGAATTCTGCCAGCTGCAAATCCTCCTGGTCCAAATTACTTCCGTCCTGAATCCCTCATTCCCCTAGTGCTCTTTCAGCAGTGGAAAATAACAATTACAACTATAAAACTCTTACATTTTTATAGGAAAAAAGGTAAGCAGAATAGTCAAATCTCAGTTATCAGAGCAACTGCTCATTGAACGAACTATCATCTATGGAGTTATCTTAAATTTCTTTTGAATAAGATACTGAAGAAGATTTCTTTCTTTCTCATAGAAGCAGTATTTGCATGGGTCGACTGTGCAAGTATATATGCATGTATGCATATGCACAATTGGATAGCTATGTACTTTTCCTCAGTAAAATGTATGATGATTCCAGTCCCACTTCATGCAACTCTGTGCAGAGCAGTAGGGAAACCAATGCGAGATATTTTCCAGTCCAAATGTGGACACAGTCTCCCTTTTATTTTAACCTAGAAAATTGTGAGCAAATAGTTCCCTTGGAGCTTTAGCATCTCTGAGTAATTAGCAAAATCTGTCAACAAAGCATTTGGAAATTTTCCTTTGTACATGCATGCTATAGCTAATAAGAAAACTAAAAGACTTAAGAGGAAAGAAACTGGAAGTCATTCAATTAAGTAATTCCTCTATATTTAATGACCTGTTTCTTAGCATTGCAGGCACAATTCAAGCCACTTTTCCACTTGTGGGCATGCTTTTTTAAGAACCGAGGATATTTTGGTCATTTTTTGGTGTCTATCTATTTACCTGTTACAGAACTTTTCATTGAAAAGAACACACTATGGCACAGAAAGAACATGATGGAGGCAAAAAATTTCCAAAAAGTTTGCGAAGAATACAAACAGTTTTTAAGATTTTTCTGTAAAGTGATGAGCAACCTCACTGAAAAAAACAGAATCTGCAGCACTGGAAGCAGCCCTTACTGAGAAGTCTCATGTATGTATCCATAACCATTTCATGGATGCACTGAAACTCCAGCCAGTCCTTAACCTGGGCGTCCACCCGTGGCAACATCTAGCAGTTGCTGGCTCCCAACAATTTCTCACACATCTGCAGCCCACCAGCTAACCCCTTTGATTCTTAATTTCCCAATCTCTACTTCTTTTTTCTGTGTTACCTTCCCCCTCATTTTGTATTTTTCATCTCTTTTCCTATCCAGCTCTTTCCCCTAGATCACCACTAACTACAGAAAATGAAATAATACTCTAATTTCTGTGCTTGTTAAACATTTGTCTTTCAACTGCTCCTTTTTGGAAATATAAGCATTAACATATATCCACACAGTCTTTGAGTGCCAGTCCTCTGTTTTTCACCTAATTCTCGCCTTAGGGTTAGTCTTCTTAACCTGGAAAACACTTACAAAATGTGATGAAAAATACTTTAAAAATATCCCTGATTTAGATTGAATATTAGAACAGAAAACATGATCTTTGTGATCTGCAAAATGATTGGACTCTCTGCTGGCACTAGGTAGTCAAAGTATCGTCTTAGAAGTGATAACAATAAATGGATTTTTATAAATCCATAAAAGCATAAATAAATGCGTTATTATTTGTTTACACCTAAGGCAGCCCCTTGAGGTGCATCATATAAGAGACATCTACCCCTCTTGCATCACCCAGACCTCATGGCCTGACTGTGGGAGTGAAGCTGGGCCATGTACCTCCTGTTATCCCCTTGCAGAGCTGAGAATGGTTAAGAGCCAGGCTGTAGATTGAGAAGAGGAGATGTAGGAAATCTGAGAACCCAGACAAAAAAGCATTTTGGGCAATTATTTGTTTTACAAGAACATCCTGCTGACTTCCTCTAGGATGCCAGCATAGGAGTCTATTTCCAAGATTTTACAGAGTAGTCGGAGATTCTTATCACCTAATTGCATTTTATAGTTTCCAAAACCAAGCTGTATGTGAAAACAGAGATAGAAATAATCATCTTTGATCATATCCTGTGCTTATTTAGTTTTGGTATGCCTTGTGTCAGTGGACAGGCACCTGGTTCAGATGGAAATGTAAGAATCCTACAGTAGTAGCTGGCTGACCTCTTGTCATAGCTTATTCCTTATTCATCCTTTCTCCAAAGGCCTCACTCTGCTCTCTATTACTATATGCCTTGCCATAATGTGTTTCATCATTCCAGTAATAAAAGCAGCAGATTCTGCTTTGGTACTCAGAATTAAGTGCCTAAGTGGTTGCACAAGCAGACCTACACGTATGAACAGGCATTTTGTACTAGAGTAACATCCATACACAATTTGAACGCCCAAATAAAATGCTGGCTCTGACTGGCGTTACTACAAGGTGGGATTCTACAGTGTGCTGCATTTGCATAGATACTCAGTAAATTTACTTGAGCCCATGTGGGCAGTCCTGCCCTACATGACATGGTAAGTCCTTAGTAGCTCCAGCCTGCAAAGCTTGCAGGGGTGATAATCCTTGAGAATTCTCAGGTATTCTTGGTGAATAAGGCATTTGGGATTATAATATTCCAAAAGATTCAATATATGGGATTATTATATGTGGAAAGATTCAATACAAAAAACAGTTATCATTATGAAATGAAATGGTCGAATACTTACCCTCTGATCTGTACTTGAGCCACAGCACTGATGTTGATATGGAGGTTAACTAAATTGCTGGTGGGATTAATCTTGTTAGAACTGGAAAAGATATGTACAAGGGTTAAAAAAGGTTATTCAGCAGAACTCTAGATTGTTATAGATACAGCACTGAATACCACAAGGCCTACCACTAGGAAGCGATGTATTTGGACGTATTACAGCATGGTCTTGCTATTGCCACTCTTCAGTCTTGTAAGGACACTGGTATTTAAGTTTGATATTATTTGAGCTCATCACATATTTAATAATATAATCAACTCAAGCTTCCATAAAGAATCCTGTGCATGAATATGATGATACAAATTTATTTAGCTCAGAATATCATGTAAATTCCCGTGTTCAACTTGGCTATCTGTAAGGATAGGAGTGTCTTAATAGAACATAGTGTTTCATGCATTGGAGGAAGGCAGTGTTAATGACCAAGATAGGGTTGTTACAATAAAATTTGCTTTTATGGCTTTCCAAACTTGTGACTTCTGCATGACAGAGTCTTTGAATAAAAAGAACCAAAAGAAACTGTTTCTTTACCTTTCTTATTTTCTCCCCTCCCTTATCCAGAGTGTTTACACTCTTAATCCCACTTAGCAGTGAAAACAGATCCCTATATTTAAAGCCTAGTGCTCTCATTCATTTTATTGTCTTATTGCAAATCCCTAGTAGTAAAGGTAGTTTCTCTTACTTCAGAAAGCCATTCCTATGACTATAGCCCATTCATGTAAAGAGAGCTTTGCAGGTTCAAATTCATGAAGATAGTGAAAATAAATAATTACAGACTTAGAATTTATTTAATCATGGGATTAATGATACTAGTTTGGAGTTCTTTTCCAAGCAAGTGTGGAAGTACTTCCTTGCTTCATGGAGACTAAGTTTCTATTGGTGTCACAGTTTACTGCTATCACATCTGGGTAGCATCAGTCAAATGGAAACATTCAGAGGCCAGCATTCCCAGCAACTGACTCCTGAGGAGTAAAGGGCAATACTGCTTTGATCCAGGCTTTCTGGTTACAGATTGCTAAAATTAGGAGCAGCCCTAATTTGTTTGTAAACTAATGCAGATTCCCCTCAAACATAATTTCAACTTTTGATGTAATCCTCTATATCCATTGCTTTGAGTACAAAAGTACAAAAATTGCTTAAAGTATAAAAATTACTATACCACTAATTTGTTAGAATAAGCTGTTCTCCAATTTGTATAATGGTACTACTTTCCATAGAGTTAAAATACAGATTTTGAGCATATATATTTGGTATTCAAATCTTGTTTGTGCTTTATGGTATTTTGTAGAGAAGAAAATAGTTTAAATAAAAATGCCAGGACATCTCCCTCTCTAAGGGGTATATAATTGCCTAGCAAAATCCACATCAGAAAAGGAATCAGATTTCAAGACACTACTCAACCTCTTGCTTATTTCCTATAAGTAATTGTCATGGTTTTAGCTGGGATAGTTGATTTTCTTCACTGTAGCTAGCATAGTGCTGTGTTTTAGACTTGGTATGCAAATAATGTTGATAACACCCTGGTGTTTTAGTTGTTGCTGGGTAGTGTTTACACTAGTCAAGGACTTTACAGCTTCCCATGCTCTGCCAGGTGCACAAGAAGCCAGGAGGGGAGGGGATGCAACCAGGAGAGCTGATTCGAATTGGTCAGAGGGTATTCCATATCATGTGACGTCATGCCCAGTATATTAACTGGGGGAATTGGCTGGGGGAGGCAGCGATCGCGGCTCGGGGACCGGCAGCGTCGGTCGGCGGGTGGTGAGCGGTTGCAGCACTTGTTGTTCAGTTTTGGTTTTGTTTTTTTTTCTTTCCCTCTCCTTCTAGTGTTTCATCTCTCTCTCGCTCATTATTTTCCTTTTCATTATATTAGTATTATTGCTGTTTTATTCTAATTATTAAACTGTTCTTATCTCAACCCACGAGTTTTCTTACTTTGGCCCTTCCGATTCTCTCCCCCATCCCACAAGGGTGGGGGAGTGAGCGAGCGGCTGTGTGGTGCTTAGTTGCTGACCGGGGCTAAACCACAACAGTAATGAACTTCAGTCTTGCAAACCAAAATATTTATTTTCCACTTGATGTTTTAGAGTAAATTAAAGGTCTCTCTTTTGAATAACTCAAACCAGGACACAAATTCAGACATGTTCTCTGTTTCCCTTCCCTTCCATTTAGGTAATTTCCTCTTTCTGCCTTATGGATTTCTGTTTCCTTTTTCTTTTAAGATTGTTTTACCAGTTCACTAAGGACATAGAAATGCACAAACTGTAGTGCTGCTTGAGAAGGAATGTACAAAGCAGTGAGTTTTAACTGTAAGGTACGTTCCCTATGCAAGAAGTTTTACTTTTTTTTTTTTTTAAGTAGCTGGGTGCTCTTCTGCATTTTGACACCAGTTTGTGGAAACTGTCCTTTTTGGTAGCCCAACAGATTTCCTCCCTTTACATTTTAGTGAGTGTCACTCATGGAGGAAGCATGAGATGTTCCTATCTTCTGAGGTTCGGACTGATTCCTCAGTAAAGCCTTGCCACTTTTTCTACAAAAGTGGCCTACCCTCAACTCTTATTACCTAGAAAGATCTAGCTACCCAAAAAGCTCTGAACCTTCCCGATTTCACAGCATGAAAAAGGAAGCGATGAGAGCCTCTGATACCAATTTAAAACTGTATTGCTTGCTTTAATGACCTGAGAGTGAACAGTGGTATGGACAGAGGACCTATAAGCTTGACTTTATATCTCGTATCTCTCTCTGGAAGAGCCCGTGTCCAGGTTTGCGTGGTCTCCAGCTCGCCAGCCAGACCCCTGGGAGAGGGCTGAGGCCTGACCGGGCACCTCATTGTCTTCTGTGGCATTGCTGTGCTCTTCCCAAGTTTCTGTGTGTCCTTTCCTTCAAGGGTTACATTCTGGAAACATGACTGAAACATTTTAAATGTCTCAGTCATTTACCATAGTGAACATGATCAAGGCCCTTATTAAAGGCCAGACATTAGCAATTAAGTCTCTGTGTGTGGGGCAGGGAGGGCCCCATCAGGAACTCCAGTGTGTATTTGATGAGGACAGATGGAGCAGAAGCCCTGCCACCTACTGAAAAAGTCCCAGGTTTGTTCTTGCTGTTATCCTAACCAGGCCTGTCCTGTGCTCTTTTTGTCCCTGTGGAGGAAGTACTGCTCAGCATAAACCAGAAGATTCTCCAGCAGTGATATTTCAGCCCCATAAATGTGGAGAAAACTAATGGAAAAATGACAAAGGTTCACCTTCATCAAACTGAAACAATTTTCTCTCTTCATGCCAGTAAATCTGTTGAGCAGATTTTAACTGCTCTGCTTCTATTTTCTAAATTGTTGTGAAGAAGTGGCATATCTTTTTTTTTCAGAGCATGATATGTTTTTAAATACAGAACTTCTTTGTTACAAAGTGATCACTGTTCATTAACCCTGTAGTGGAGAACAAAGTGCAAATCTGGCAAATCTGTAGAAGATCCGTGGACCACTGATCAGAACCAGTTACCCTGAATTTTAACAAAACAAAATCCTCAGAATAACCCTAAGACTGATTTTGCTAAAAGCTAACAAGGCTCCAACTCCACAAATCCTTTTGAAGAAAACTACCATAGGAAAGCCCAGGAAATAAATACTGACACTGAAGAATTAGAGTGACCTTCTTATATATTAAACTTCAGATATCAACAGGAATTCAGATTTTAAAGAACCATACTCTTGATAAAAAATCTAACCTTTTGATTTGCAGCTCAAAATTGATGCTGAAATCTGCATTTTCAAAATGCTGAACAGAAAATCGAATGCCTGTGGAGAACTGGGAAAGAAACAAAACAACAGGTTACTAAAAATGGTTTGATCTTTCCATATTGAGAAAGCAGTACTGTTCAACATTGCATTTCACAGACTTATATAGGATCCTGTTACTTTTTAAAATTAGTATGAAATAATATCATTTAGTTGTTTTCAGGAAAAAATACCGTCCTGCCTGTGTATGTCGCCAGATGGAAAACTTGGCTGGACAGGGGAAAGATCAAGAGGAACAGAGAAGCACACTCCCAAGAACACAGCGGTGGGCCCTTCTTCATCCAAACAGTCTTTGCTTTACTTCACCAAGCCAAAAGAAAATAATAGCTGTCTGGCATCTCTCATCCCTGCCTTTGTCCAGGTCCATGCATGCCTCTGTCCAGGTCTCCAGGGCTTCCTGCTCCTCCCATTGTCTCTGTAAGCTGCATGCTTTAGGTGCTGTGGGGCTGACTGATCACCTGTTTTTCTTCTAGAGGCTAAATTAGCAGCAGCTTGATGTTTTAGTTTGATTTGGTTTGAGTTTTTTTATTGCAGCTTCTGGGAGCCATAGTTCAGTTAAGAGGAATACAACTTCATAGTTATATTTGCAGTTCAGTTTGCCACAACTTGCAGTGTGTTACCACAGAAGATAGAGGGTAAAACACACAGTTCCCAAAACACAAGGAGAAAAGGGCTTCCACTGGTGCTCCCTTGTGTTTATGCAGACCACGCTTCCTTGCTCTGATAATTTCCATTTGCTTTGCAAGAAGGGCACAGAGTAAAGCAGAACAAGTTAATTCAGAAGAGAGAATGGAATTGCAGGGCTAACTAAAGAAGGAATACAATAACACATGGTGGAGTCTCTGTAAACTTCTCATTGGACATAGCATGCAAGTGGCAAGGGAGCAGGGGGAGATGCCATCTGCCATCCATGTTAAATGAATAAAATTGTACTGCAATGTATAAATTAATGTTTTTAATTGCCTCATTTCAACTGCATGTGTTTCAAATCTGGTAATTTTTGAAATGTGAACTTTGCATTGAGACTGACAGCAAAGTCTACAGCCTGTAATCTTGTACAACTTCTCACTCCCCGCTACCTCCCCTACTGCCTGATGGTAGAATTTCCTGCCAGGTAAGTTGCACACTGTGCTTTCATTTTTTCAAAAAGGATGGTTGCATACAGCCATATTCTCCATGTGGAGAAACAATCTTCCTGTGAAGTTCATCAAAAGGCATTAGGAAATGAGGACATCATTCCTTCATCTCTGCCAATATCTGACTAGATTACAGGGAGGAAAGAAAAAAAAGAAAAAGAGTTGTCTGCTTGGCATACATTCCTTAATATACTTGGGGTAGCATTGTCAGCAACAGGACAAGACACAGAAATGTAGAGTTTTATGTTTGGGACCTAGATTCAACATCACTGAAGAGGAGGCATTTTCCTCTGTGGATGTCATTTCAGATGTTTAAGCAATTCCTTTTTTCCAAGCATTATTTTTTTTAAATTTTCATTAAATTCTCCTTCTTTCTTCACTTGCAATGGTGCATCACTGAATCTTAATCCGTCTCCAGAATGAGACTGAGCTAACGTGTTTCAATTACTTCTTTCAGTTGTCCTGTGCTGAAAGCAATATTGTCATTGTAAAAGAAATGGCAAGTTCAAATCTTTGAATTCTGACCATTTTAATGTCATATTTATAGCTAATCTCTCTTTTTGGAAGTAAAATCTTTAAGATGAAATAATAATGCTCATTAAACAGAAGCTGAATAGCTGACTTAGAATAGAGACAAAAGCTGTTTTTAAGACCACCTTTTGGAGATCATTTTAACAACTGTATTGATATTTCATTCACCTTTAAAAATATAACATGATTTTTTTAATCTCTGAGACAAAATTTTCCGAATACTGAATTCAGCATTTCTCTTACTGTTTTTACTAATCCGTCTATATACATTTGTTTCCACTTATAGCAGAAAAAAGATTTGATGAACCAAAAATAAAATTTTCCTCAGAGCAAACATGAACTGCAGTTTTGATGATCAATTATACTCCTGAGGCTTAATCCCTTATTTAATACTGAAACACACTCCTACTGTACGAGTCTAACAAGCTGCAGATGTTGCCTTTGTATAGTTGTATGACTTTGTTAATGTCAAGTAGCCCTTGACACTACTACTAATAATGGGGCAAAGATGCTCACATGCCCTTGATGAAAACCCACTGAGGCCAAAGAAGTTGAATTTGCTTGAGCTTGTAACTTAGCAAACACTCATTTTTTTATCACTCCCTATTTTAGTAGGACATTCACTTTATCATTTAGTTTAATTGTATTTAAAATTTTCCAAGTGGTTAGTTTCATCAAAATTGCATTCTTTTCCATGCTAGTAACATCATTTATCTTTGAAATACATGACATTTTTGCTATTACTGATAAGCTTTAATCTGTTGCTATGGTTGACAGGATCTAGGAGTATGCTGGAAGACAGAGGGCTAGCTTTTTTTGAAATGTCTTACAGTGCATATGAAAGATAAAGCCTCTGTGCTCTTGAAGAATCAGTTTGGTACCTACCAAGAAATAGGCAAGATCTTCCAAGCCTCTCAGTCTTCTAACCTTATTTCTATTCACTTGCAAATTTTTCTACGAGAATTTATAATAAAACCTAAATCTCGCTTGCTAAGGCTGCTTGCTGAACAGGCATTAGGAAGCTTGTCAGTCTAATCCATTTCAGTGTCATAAATAAGTACTTTCAGCACTCTTTGCCGGTGAGATGGCATCACAGGTATTTAGTTTGCATTCTGGGCCATATGGTGGTGTGATTTTCCTTCCCATTTCTTTTTTTTCTTTTTTAATCTTTTTATGTTTTTTTAACCACAAAGATATTACTGAAAAGGTTAAGTAATTTTTGTGGCCAGTAAACTATTTTAAGGTCACAGGTATTAAAAAAGTCAGAAGTACACCAATTTTTATGACTATAACACATTTTGAAGATGTGAAGTGTCAGACAACTCTGTAGCCCACTGCTGTAATTTCCCACGGGTTATATCACAAAATCCTGACATAACCCTCATACTCAGAAGCTGATCTTAAAGAGTTCAAGAATGCTAGGATTTCAGGATGCTGAAAATTCATTACAGTGACTCAATAGTTAAGAGTTTTAGGAATGTTTGATTTTGACCTAACCCTCCCTTCCACTCCCTCACAACTTCCACAAAGAGTCCCTTTCTGACCAAATATTTTGAGAATAACTGATCTCCTGCCAGAGCAGAATTGTTTTGCAAAATTGGAAATGGATCAGAGCAGCCTTTTGTGATTTATGCGATTTGTACAAAGGGCTGGTATTTCACTGTTGGAAGTACATTTGCCATCATAAATACATTTGAACTGAAAAAGCTCAAGTCCTTTCACCTTTACTAAGCTTCCAGGAGAGCTGGTTTCAAAGATAAAGTTAGGCTTTAAGCTTTCACTCACTGTAATTAAACACGTTTGCCATCTGGCTTTGTAATTCTCTATCTTCATATCCCTTAATTTTCAAGGGTGGGATTCTTTTGTTATAAGACAGAATACCCTTAAACATGTTATGAACCCTGCTGTTTTATTCTGCTACTTCTAAGTCTCTCTTTATGAAGTATTTTTCTTAGGAATATTTGGTAACAGTTCATTTATAGCAGTCCTAGATCCAGTTCTGAAGAAAAACAGGAGTAGTTGTGCTGTGAGAATTCATAAGGAGACAGGTGAGAGTAGTATTGCTTTAGTGGCCACCAAACAGCATTCCTGAAGTCTTGACACAGCTACTATTTTGGGTCAAGGATGATGTGGAAACAGGGCTTTGGATTCAAAGGGAGGACAGTGAGGGGCTGTAGTCTAATACCTCCACACTCAGACCTTTCCATTGCTTATGTTTATGACAATATGCAAACCAAAAAGATTTGCTCCTAGCTTGATATACAGTCTTAGTGTCTCTTGTGTTTAGTCTTCCTTTTCTCTTCCAAACCCTTGGGTTTTAATGCTCTCCTTCCCTCCCTCTCTGCACACCAATTATCCACAAGAATCTTGTCCACTTCATGTGTGTCTTGAGAATTTGTCTCTGTCATGACACTAACTGAGAAACCACTAAGCATATATCTAATTTTGCTTGTTTCTGGTACAAGAAATTATCTGCCTTGACTTGGGATTTATCTAGTGCTTTCGGCCCATCGTTGCCTCCCATCATCCCCTTGTGAAAACTCCATTCCTCAGAAATGTTTTCATTTACTCTTACTTTTTTGGATTTTCATTTAGTAGAATAAAACAAAAACTATAAAACCTTTTAGCCCTCTTTTCTATACTCATTGACTCCAGTGTCTATCCAGTCTGCCTTAGTGCAATGTCCTTCCCAGAAAATGCTTTCAGTACCCCCTTCAGAATTCTAGTTCATAGTAGTTCTACAGAGAAGGATCCTCACCAGGTAGACTCCTGCTCCCAGTGGATCAATCACCTGGAGTTCATTTTTCAATGGTTTCCATCTCCTTGTAATCCCAAAGAGTGTATCTGGGACTGCTTGTGACCATGAAGGCAGTTAACTATGAGACACCTGGTCTCACACTCATTTTCAAAAGCTCTATGACTGATCTGAAGCTAACCCTATGATCCAAACAGGCTTATTCTCATCCCAGTCTCTTATCATATGACCCATTTGATTCTTTTATCGAGGGTCAGACAGGAACTGCTTCAAGATCATAAGAGGCCTCCACAGAGAGTCTGAAGAGTGAAATATTGATCTTCCATAGGACTAAACCTTAACTTAGTAGGGATTTTGAAAATACTAAGGAGATTTGCTTTTGTTTCTTTGAAAAGCCCCAGGCCCAATGTGAAATGCAAACAGTGGTAGTTTTCAATTAAAAGCTGTTGTTTTTTCCTCATATATGTTCATGCTGTTGACTGCTTTATTTTATTAGGACAGCTTTTTATCCGGGTATAAAGTCTTAGACTATTTGGTTTTAGTTAAATATTCATAGCATTTATGAATTTATGAGCAGCGCTAGAATTCCTCTGCAAGGGCATCTATGGCTGAACATTCCTGAGTTCAACACTTCTGGGACTGCCCTGAACTGTTTTGTTATGAAATAGGGACAAATGATGACAATTGTGAAATCGGTAGCACTTTTTTTTTATCTCTAAACCTATATTTAATCATTATCTGCTGTCCATCATCAGTCATTATTCAGTTCCACTTTTGTCTAAAAACAATGCTACCAGTGTTCCATCTAACATGTAGTATGATTCATGAATAGCCGTCCTTGGAAACTGTTAAGAATGACATTAATAACTTGAAGGAAAACTTGACTCTAACCACATTTTCATGCATAAAAATAATGATATAAACTGAGAAGACAAACCTTATGCACTTAAGATGAGAATCAGGTTAAAGAAGCTGTCATTTACTATACATATATTAAGTAGAAAGAATACTAAAAGGGAGAAATAAACAGATCACATTATGGACTGAGATTCTCTTCTCATTATAATAGTGCAAATTCTGTGACTTTAATTGAGTCACACTCATTTTCCTTAGAGTAAGTGAAATAAAACACAGGCTCTAGCATTGTTAATCTTTTAGAACAAGAAATTGTTAGTTTTTCAGAAGCACAGTTCTGCCCCTTTTTACACCAACAGTTTCCTGTCCAAGTAAATAATTTAGTTTAGGTGCTGCTTATTGGGACACATTCTGCTAATTGAATTGTTTTCCATTTGCTCCCCTTTAAATTCAATTAGATAAAAATCAGTAAATACATCTGGTTTTCCCTTACATTTGTGCCAGCCACCATGGGGTTCCCAAGATCACAAGCCACCATTCTAGTTTCATTTTCCATCTTGTAATCACAGCTCAATACACGCAGTGCCTGTAACAAAAGGACACCAGTATGGAGGTCAGAGATCACAGTGAAATGTATCCAGTTGGGAAAGTGATGCCTTTTTGACCATGACATTTCTTTTGATTTCAGACACCTGCTTAGTGCACTTATCAAAACATTTAAGTGGTTATTGTCAGACGACAGGGGAAAACTGATGCCAGGGAAAAACAAACAGTAAAGTTTCCCAGTACCTTAAAAGCCATGATGAGATCACTTTATTTCTAGTTTTAACGTATTGCTTTGTTGTTGTGAATCATTCCTATAGCCATAATGACTCAACAGAGAAAAAAAAGAGTAGGCAGAACTGGGTGAGGATAATATGCCTCACACTAATTGCAATAGTTGTATTACCCATCACTACAAGCCTCTGTAGTGAAATTCTGACATTGGCAGAACTGTGTTATGGACCAAGTCTAGAACTTTATTTTCCAACCTATGGTAAAGTACTTAGAACATTAAATACTTCTGTAAAAACATAAACTGTTTCCTGTGTTTATAATTTAGCAACAAAGGAGATAGATTTTCATATTATCAGAAATTAAGGTTTTCATTGTTTGTAGCAATAAGTAAAATTTAACTGTTTTTCCAGCATGTATTCCTTCAAAGTCCAGTTTGTACCTAACATTTCTCAGGCAGTATTGTTTGATAACTTTGAAGATACACTCATATAATTTCCCTCTAAAGCTCTTAATGTAAAATCTATCCCATGTTTTGGGTTTTTTTAAGCCTTTAGTCTTTATCACTAGTTGTTATAATCTGTAAACAAAACAGACCATATAAAAGGAGGAACAGCTGTAAAATAGTGGAAGTTAGGAGATACAGAGTAAGACAAAGAACAAAACGCTTGGGGATTTTTTTTCTGTTTTCCCCTCTCGCATATTCAATAAAAGAAAATACTTCCATATAGGTGCAAAAGTAAACCAGCTTTGTAAAAGCAGGATGCAGCTAGTTGTTGCTATAAGGCTCTCCCACTACCTTTCCTCTCATTTGTGATACTCACAGATTAAGCAATATGTGCGAGGTCACGCTCTTTATATAAAAAGACCAGGGAAATCTCCAGATCACTGACTACCAATTAATTCCTATCTGTAAAAGCCAGCATGGACGTGCTGAACTTATCATTTCCTGAGATTAAAGGAAAAGATAAGGCATGTCCTAAAAGGAGCCCATGTGAAGTATTCCCTCAGTACACACCTCACTATATACTGACACTTTTACAATTTGTTAGGAAGAAACAAAGTTTGTTACACAGCATGTCCAGTGCACTAATAGCCTTTCCAAGCCATTCTAGGGCTGGGAGTGGGGGATTTTTACACTCTTTCCAGCTGGTTAATTAGAGGTGGGAAGGAACACATGAGAGAAGAGGTGGTGTTAACACAGCTGAAACCAAACTTATCTGAAAAACTGTTCATTTTAGCTTGATGTGTGGGTTTATAGTTTTGATTTTGTTTTGGGGGTGTGTGAAATTGAGGTCTAAATGTTACAAAATAAGTATTCATCTGTATTTGATATTTTGCAGTTTCTTTATTAATGCTGTATCACACACCAGTACAGAGTAAATCAGCCCTCATCGTGCAATTTTTTGTCCCTCAAAGGCTGAGCAAATAGAGGAATTTTGCAAGTAGGTTTTCTGCAATTTGGAGGCTATGCTCTTAGACTGAAAATGATTAATGGCACAGAATTTCTATGACCAGCATCACAATAGCTAATTTGTGCAGCCTAAAGATGTGAGAAAGGGTCAGATGTGGTAGAATTTCTTCAATACTGAGATTTATTGCCTTTGTGTTTTCACTGATCACCTTTTTGAGGTGGCTAACTACAAGACAGGAAAATTAAAACCAGGCAGGAAGCAAGCAAGAGCGGAGACTTATACACCCAGTATTGTCAGTATCATTGAGTTCATATGTAACTCAGCCAGATGGAAGGTTTTGCCACAAAACCCTTCTACCTGCCACTGGTAGCAATTTATATTTTTATAGCAACACATGGCCTTTTTGGCAGTCTTGAGCAGAAGCAAAACCCCCACAATTAACACGTGTGCTCCCAGGGTGCATTTTAACTAGAAAATGATTGGATGCTTTAAGTAATCCAGGCAGCCTACAAACTTGAAACTCTTTTTGGTGGTCTTAGTGATGAATTACTAATTGATGCCAGAATACTTAAGCACAGCAGGCTGCAGAGTAAAACACCTCCTCTCTTTCCTTGATCAACACCTTCCAATCTTATTTTCTGTGGAAAAGTGGATGGATTAGGTACCAGTGCCAGAATCTAGCTTCTCATCTAGCTGATGGATGAAGAACTAGTGTTTGTCCTCAAAGGCTCAAATCACATGTCATCTAGCCAGTGACTGGTGACCATGTACTTATTCTAAGAATCTTCAGGTAAGACAAGAAGGTTTCGGGTCTTTTTCCTATTTTAAAAGAATGTCATGCTTTAGTTCAGAAAGGCATGGGGGATAAAGGCTCAGAGCTTATCCATTGCAATAGAAATCTGGTTGTGATCTGCAACAACTCTGCAGCTCCCAGCCTGAGCAGAGACAGTTATGCCAAAATACGTAATGTTTCTGGTGTGGAACAAAGCCTATTAGGGCTTTGTATTTGCCTGATTTACTTCTACTGATTATTCCATGTGAATTTTCTTTCCAGACACTGCTGCTAAGGGAGGATTGAGCTGTTCAATATGGGGAACTCTTTCACTGGGCGAAGGATTACTTCATAGTATTCAGGCAATGGCTTGGGGTTCAAACACACAATCATGCTATTGTAGTGTAAGAACGTACCATACAGCAAGTATATACTCTCTCTGGATCTACTGCTGTCCATGGAAATGTGAAGCAATATAATGAGGTTATACTTTTTTCATTGTAGCTAATTCCAGTAACTCCACACTTACTGCATATGGACAGTTATTACAAGCCAACAGATTTCCAGTAACTTGTAAAGCTGTGGTATTTTACACATTTACCTGGTCTTTGGAGTTTCTAAATGTTTCCACAATACAACTAATGAATAACACATTTGATTTCATTGTAAGTCATTGTATTTCATTAATCAGCTTTTGACTGAAGGAAGTATCAGTATGTGCAAGAATCAATGAAACTTCAAAATCATATCCTTGACCTCAGACTTCCAGATCACACATATTCACTTGGCTCTCCACTTGCATATGATCACAAACAACTCTGCAAAATGCTACTCTTTTGATATGGTTACACAGTTTATGTACAATATGCTACAGAATCAGGCCTGATATAACAAGATAATGACAACTGAGGCAGGTCAAACATTGTATTCCATAAAGCGGAAGGGAAGAGGTAGAAGGCAAGTGAATTTTCACTTAAGTTGTTGACTTTAACACTTTCCAAGTGTAATTCAAATAATATAGAATAACCCAATAAATTGTTCCAAAAAAACCAGCTCGGACAGGAAGCACTTAAGGAATAAATTAGTTTCTCTATTAGATAGACTAAATCCAGAGTAGCCCCATAATAAAATAGCCTAATATCCTCTATAAGTATAGTTACATTGAAATGATGGCAGCATAATAGAATGATTTGATTCTAAGGATTTTTCAGTTCTATCAGAAATGTATCAAGTGATTTATTCAGCTCATTACATTTCATTGATTCTGCTCTCAGTCTACCTGTTTTGCTGGCTCTGAGGTGGATATTATCTGTGCCTTAATACAAGGAGTTCTGAAGTTTGGAGAAAAACAGCTACACAGAAGACTGTAAACACTGATACATCGAAGAGTCAATTAAATCCTTTAGATGCAGAGCTTTAAGAGCATGATTGCAACAGACTTTACCACAAATCCACCTGTCTGCTGAAATTACTGTATTAAGTACATTTCAGGAGCAGTCACAGATGCCCCACTGGCAGGCTGCAGTGCAAACACAAGAATAAGTAGTCAAATCCTGACTCCACTGCAACTGATGGCAAAATGTTAATTTTCATCTATGGTCCATACCTCAAAGTATCCACAGACTGAGAGACCTTTTTTTCATATACCTCAGTTTTTACTGCATACCAGTGTGATAATTTTTTCTGTGCTCTTGTCAAGCGGTTCAAATTGCCATATTTTTTTAAAGCCCTATAGGTTGAATTAATTGAGTCCCTCTTTAATTTACACTCATTTATACTATGACCCCTAAGAATTTGGTCATCCTGGTAACACAGGAACCTCTGATACCTAGGATTCTGATCACTCTGGGGAAAAAAACTGAAAAAAGCTGTTAAATCTTATTTACTTAATTTGTACATTTAGACAGAACAGGAAGGACATAAAAGAATATCTGAGTTTAATAGTGTGTTTTACCATTCTAAATTTTCTTTTTAAATTACAAAGATTGTCTATCCTTCTTTGTCAGGTTCACAGCAGATTTAGGTGACATATGGCAGTACAGAAAAGCAACTGAATACATACAAAAGCCAACCTCCACCAGCAGTTAAATGCCAGCAAGTTTTAGCTTGTCTTTTTGAAGAAAATTACAATATCAATTTCTTTTCCAAATGCACTTAGAAGTGAATTTTTTAGTTTATTTAATGGAACCATAATATCATGAAGACCACAGTTTTTAAAAATATACATTTAGGGTTCAAAAACAATAGAAGAATAAACTTGCTTTCAGTACCATATGTAATTTTTGTGAAAACTGTACCTGCAATGTGGAAGGGAAGACACTGAGAATGACATAGATAGTAGGACTAATGTTTTGATCCTCCTCAGAAAGAACATAATGACATCTCTTTGAATGGAATAAGTATGAAAACTAAGAGAATATGAAAAAATTATGTGTTGTAGTGAACTAAGTAAATGTGGGCAAAATGAAAGCAATTTTTCTATAAATCCAGAAGGATTCAGAATTGGACTTGTCAAAAATGTATTTTATCCTCTACAAAATCTGAAGAAAATGAAAAAATTGCATTATGTTTCCTGGGCTTTTAAAAATCTATTTGCAAAAGAAAAAGAGCATTAACACTCTTTTCCAACCCATTCAACCTTCTCCTTATTCATCCAAAGCACCAGAGTCTCCCACATCTTTTTTCCTTCCTTTCCCCATGAGTCTACCCTGCTGGCGCTACAAAATTCAATTTTTCCCAAAATAATGAAAAGCCCTTAGTGATTTTTGTCCAGTCCAAATGATAGATACGTGCTGTGGTTTTTGGAATAAGTGCCTCCCCTGACATCTTTGGTACTGGCCAAAAGAACAGCCAAAGATTCCTGAAGAGCAGCAAAGCAAAAATATAACCAGGTGCAGTACATTAAAGAGAACTTAAGTTTTTTAGATCACAGTCTGAAAAAACAGTGGCTATGACAAGAGAACAAAAGAAACAGACAATAGAAAGATGCTGGTGTCTTTACTTATTTGTTTTGTGTACAAAGACATGCTTCTGAGAAGTGAGGTTGCAGAGAATATTATCATCTTTGGTGACATCATTAATTCTTGTCATTTTTTTCAAACTGGGTTAAAAGCCCATTCCTAAAGACACTGACGGAAGGAGAATAAGGAAATACCTTGTAGGTTATTTTCAACATCCTTAAACACATTTGCCTTTAGAAAGGAAATTAACTTGCTTTCTCCCACTCTCACCCTTGAGGCCCTTCTGAACATTCCAGGCACTGACAGAAAAAAAGCAAGCTCGTGTTGCAACAGCTTGGGAGATTTATGTGTAGATGAGGGGATTCAGACTTGCTGTCCAACAGAGAATACATGAACACTCTGCTTGTTTGCAGGATAGTGTTTCATCTTTGCTCTTAAAAAACAAACAGACCCAAAAAGGAAACACTGTATGTTCAGTACAGCTCAGCAGGACTTCAGTCAACATTAGTCCTTCTGTGAACACTGGCACATTTTACGTTATAACTGCTTTTTTGGCCTACCCATAAGATAAAATAATTGACTACAAAGGAAATCAACTTTTTCAAGTTTATACTGCAGTTAATGTTCAACTATTCAGGATATCAGAGATTGGGATACCTTTAATAATGGTAAAACGCTGGTGTGCTGGGAGCATGAGATAGAGTTGTCCAAGTGTCTGGGGTTCAGCAGGGCTCATTAACTGAGAGCTGGTACCATGGGATCCAAGGTTGGAAGCACTCAGGGGATTCTGCACTATCACTCCCTGCCACAGTTAGTTTCCTGGTTCAAAATCTGAATGATGTGAACATCTCTAGCCCTAGGAGAAATGTGACAGTATTTGTGTGGTGTTATAATTCAGTTAACAGCAATGAGCTGGACCTGAGCTGGCTCTGAACAGAATGGTCCTGACCTTCCCATCTTCTGGTGACATGGCTAATCTTTAGCCTGGACTGTGTGAGCAAGGATAGCTGATGGTCGACGGAATCTCCCTGCCTAAAAATGCACCTCTCTACTTGCTGCTTTCAGCTGGTATAGCCTATGTAGGTTAGCCTTGCTCTCAGTTATTCTGCTTTATTATCGCTAACATTTTGATTTTCATTTACCTTGTTGTTGCGTTCAACCCCAGTGTAATCTGCTTCAGGTGGAATCTTTATATGTAGCTCAGCTTCATAGGCTCCTTCCCCATCATTCCTTGGATTTATTATGAGCATGACACAGTTTTCTTCTCCAATTATTAGCTGATCTTTATCTCTATACAGAACATACTACTTGTCAGGAGTTAAAACATGCACAGTTATGATTTATGTATGAATAAAGCAGAAGGACATTTTGCTCTCACGGCATCTGTTCTGGAAAATATTCTGCGAACACAGAATAAAACTTTTTCATAGAAAATGACCCCATGGAGAATATGCCAGCACCTGGCTAGGAACGAGATCAAGAGAAAACACCACCATGGACAATCAAAGTGGACTACCACAGAACTTGAATGTTACTTGTATAAAATTTCAGAGCCTGACTACTTTTTAACCAGAAAGAAGTATCTAGTGGAGGAATTACTTGCCACAGGGGTCCCATCGGCATTGTCTTCTGGAGGGCACAAAGATGGTGGGATTCCAGTTTTCCCCTCATGCCCATTGTAAAATGAACAATGACAGAAGATCTCCTGAGACCTGCAACAGCACTGTGCCCTTTGCTTTTACAACTATGTACTGATTTTGATGGCACAGAATCAGATAACTGTCAGAGGTTCCCCACTTGTCCTGCTTAGCATATTTCTCTCTCCATAGGAGGAATTTTTGCCATGTTTTCAAATTCTTTTATTCTGAGATTCGTTTACTTCACTGTATATTGAGTTCAGGAGAATTGTGTCCAAAGTACAAAGTCACTGGCACACTGAAATAAACAAATTTAAAATCTCCTTTGAACAACAATTTGTATTATCTCTTGGCATTCAGAGAATTAGAATCACTCCTAACACACACTTGCAAACTATATTTTCTATGATAACCTTTAAACACCATGAGTGTCTGACAAAGATGTATTTTTTAACTGTATATTTCTCCATTCCTTGGTTTTCTAGATGAAATGGATGTGCAAATTAAAATCTGGAAATCAGGTAAGAATGAGTAGATACAGCAAACGACAGAACCATGTTCTACATATTTCATTCTGTTAAAGCAGTTAGAATTGTTTGGATTTTGTTATATACAGCATTATTTATTTCATTTAACTTACGGCATAGCAGAAAGCTGCAAGTCAGGAATGCACAAGTTGTCCTCCCCACAGTCAACCAGAATGTAAGCCTGTATTGTTACAAAATAAAAAAATTATAATAAAGTTAGTACATGCTTCAAAGTCCAAATCACTTCATTAAATATCACTAACCTAAATAACTTAAATATCACTAGCACTGCCCTAGTCAATTAATCTCTTTCTCCTTTCTGTAAGTTCCTTTCCACATGAGTAGTTGGAGACTATTTAGACTGTCAACTACGTCCTTAGCAGAACAATATAATCCTTCAGGCCCTTTCCCACACTAACTCGGCTTACATTTTCTAGAAGGCAATCAAAACTATGAACACAAAAAAGTTTTGGAAATGCTTTAAAGGCCTGCGTGATTCTATATTTATATTCAATTTACATTTTAAATTCATTAAATCTTTGTTGTGTAATTTCTGGGCATGACATTCTGTTTTAAGGAAGATGACACACATTGTGTTGCTAAATGCTTTCATGTTTATATAGAGAAAAAGTGGCATGCAAAATTCATACCTGTTCTGTTACTGAGCTTTTTTGGTAGTAGTTTAGTATTGGCTTCACAGTCAAGCTATCTTCAAAATTGGATTCATCCAAACTATAATTCAAGTTTATATTGATGGGAGATAATTTGTCTCTAAATTCTGTTTCATCCTGTGAGTGACAATCACATAATAAAAACCAATGGTTTAATATCATTATTTCAGATTAGTATGATATGGCAACAGATTCAGACTTTAGTCTTTATCAAATGTAAAGATACAGTTCTTTGACAGCTGCTGGCCAAATTCTGGCTGTATGTAATGTCATTAGGAAAGCAAAGTGACTCACCAGTAACTGGAATGCCCAGAACACATTGCCTCCACAGCCCCACATCTGGAAGAAGCTGGCTGAGCTGAGTAGACTCAGAATTTTTTCAAAGCATTAGCCTAAAATGAAGCTGTTTAAAAAGAGACACACAGAACCAACTCCTATCAGCTACTGCCCCCCTTCCTTTTGGAATGGAGGGAGGACATGTGTGGATTTGTGGAGGTAATATTGTTGGTTTGTTCCATAACCAAGAATTTATATGGATTAGCAATGGTAAAACTCCACCACCTTTATTGCCTAGGTAATTCCTTACATACTGCTTGAGACTCCTCCATTTCACCTCCCACTGCATTTCTAGGACCAGCCTGGGAATCTGCTTCAACTGCATGAGGTAATTCCAGCTGCAAGTGAGTAACCAATGACCTTTTCTCCTTCAGAACTTCAGTTCCAGAGTTTTAATTTTTCTAAAAACATTTTAAAATATCCTAAAAGTATTTTTTAAAATATATGAATTTTAGGCCAATATTACTGCTGACACTCCTTTAAAATATCTGTTGAAACTGAATTGGCATGACTTTTAACATGTTTAGTTCATTATCCCACTGTGAATACTATAGGGAGAGCAATCTTGCATTTTTGTGTCAGGAGATGCAGTATTTAATCAGAATTTCCAGAAGAGCACAAAATTAATATATTTGTACACAGAGGAACCATATACTCTTCTTCAAAGGTAGTCTTTTTTCTATACTTACACTGACAAAAGATGAGCCAAAAATTTGCATAGGAAATTTTGCCCAGGTAGAAAAATGTTCTGAACACCCAGGTGAGGCCTGTCTTATCTTGCATTTCTGTAATTTTGGGATCTAAGAACAATGGAAGTTGATCTTCCTTTTCCACTGGCTCCTTTTTTTATTATTATCTTTAAATGCCTGATACTACTTAAATGATGATGACAGTCCAAAATATTTTAAACAACTTACTCTGAGATAAACAAGAAAGTCCTTGCAATGGAGCTGTTTCTGTCTTTCTATCACAATGGAGAAGTAATGATGTGACTGATGGTAATCAAAGAAGAGGGTCCTCTTAACAGCTCCTTTCTGTTTCAATGAATCTAATTGCAATTCACCTTTCAGCACTAAAGGATACAAGTAAATCAAATATTTATTTATTTAACATGGAAAGAAAAAATAGTAAACAATTCATTGTATATTATAGTTAATTACTCTAACAAAGTCTTCCAAGTAAAACTAATCCATGCTTTAAGTGCCTGCCTCTTTAGCAGCATACTAGTTTTTGATCCAAGTATGAAATACATGTAATTTAAGCTTTCTAATTTCATTTACAGCTCATATGCATACAGGATTTCCATTTTTCAATTTTTTTTTTTTAATTTTTATTTTTTTTTCCTAAACAGAACATTCCCCAACAGGGTATATTCTTAGTTTTATTTGGGAAATGGCTTAAACTGAATAAAAAATCCATCAAGTGAGTAATAAAAGCTTTGTGTTTTATATATTTTTTTTTTCCTTTTAACTGTATTTTCTTGCCTTAGGAGGATCTCACTCCTATTGTCTTTCAAGGTGTAACAAAAAGATATATCTGAAATTGAGTGGGCCAGAGTAAATTACAGGAATACAAAACATTTCTTACCTATCTCATCTGAAATACTTTGACCTTCAAAGTCTGCGCAGACTCTTACAATAAAGCTATATATATAGAAAAGAAGAAGTAATTATTAGCAGAAAGAGACCTGACCTGTGGGAATCAGCAGTTCCCAAGTCATACCTTTCAAGTTTTCCTTTCCTTTTCTTAAACAGATGTTCACTGATATCTGTATTTAGCTACCTAAGATATTCCCTAAGTTAAAAAGTCTCCTAGACTCCACTAATCATCAAGGAAGACACGGTCTGAGTATCTTCCTGGGAAAGGTACGGAGAAGAGTCTCTGTCCCCACTAATTTTTGAGACAGCCTACAGAGATCACCCTTCTAATACTACTGACAAAGCTGGGTTCCTTATTTTGAGCTTCAGCAAACCACCTTTGTATGAGGCTGTATGCAGAAGTCCTTTCTGGTTCATCATGATCAAATAAGAAAAATCCTTGAGCACGTAGTCAACACCCAAGCTGTTTTCTAGCAAATCAAAACACACAGGTTGATTTCCATTGGCATTACTATAAGATTTTCATGATTTCAAGATGCTATAATTAATTCCAAACATACCAGCTGAATTGTTCAATTTTTGTTGTACAAGACTAACCAGAATGTATTGTATTTAATTTGCTAAGTTTTGCAGAAGTTGGCAGGTACATGAACTAAATCAAAGCATAGAGAAACTAGTTACTCATGTTCATTATTTAGTATGCTAATGCAATACATGCTGCACAATGCAACGCATTATAAGTTATTCGTTCTTCATTTGCCTGTTCATAGTCCACAGCAATCTTTTTGGAGCCTAGCAATATTCACATTACAATTATAACTGTAGTATACAAACATCACCTCAGCCACGATTAGTTATTTCACATAATAAACATTTATTTCCACTTTGCTGTAAAACAGGCAATAGATTTGCAATTTTACTCAACAACTGACAGGAGTAGCCTTTTATAGTTTTATGGGCTGATACCTTCTAACAAGGCTTACTATAAAAATTTAAAAACCCTATAATTATAAATGCTTATAGAACAGTTTCACTTTGTAAGGAATCTATGCAAGCTATATAAATACTTAACTGAATCACATTTTAAAAAAGCTTTCACAAATTACTCTGAATGGCTAGGGAAACAATTACAATGATGCTTGTTGATGCGATTAGCAGGGCGTACTTTCCTGATGAGTGACAAACCAGGAAATCTGTCACTGGAAAGATGGTTTTGATGTTTGATTTCTGTTGTCACACTCCGCAAGGACTTAGTTCCCCACACCATTATTCCCAAAGAGGTCCCGTAAAATGTAACAAAATTGCTCAGATGAAAGATTTGGGACTTCTTAAAATTTGCAAGTGTCCCTGGTTACCCATCATTCTTACAGAATATTTTCATGGGTTCACAAAATGTTTTGTTTTGTATAAGGAAGACTTAGCTAAACATGGATTGTAGCTCAGCACTGGAAGATGTGAAATCAGCTTGGGTTAAATAAAAACATATTTGAATTTGCCATTGCTCTTAATCTCCTCACTACTGTTATCCTATATACTAACTTCTTTATGCAGTGAATTCAAAACCAGTAATATAACCTTTAAAATAACCTGTAATCACATTCTAATTGCATGTTTGCTTCCTCTGACAAATGTAATGAAACTGTGCCACATCTGGGACTCATGTAACTCTCCTGACCTTATTAAAAACTTTCCTCTTGGGCAAAAAAATTGCCTTATGCCATTAAACTCCACTTAATTGTAGCCTTCAAATGACATTATCAGTGTTGATTCACGTTCCCTGTAGAAACTGCAAATTCAGTCATATTCCTACTTCTTTACAATTATGAGTTAGCAGATGAAGAAGCGATTATTTCCTAACACACAAGAACAACAAAAATGAGAAAAGCTTGTGTAACTGCATAAATACAATTTAGACATCAGGCTTCACAGGCCAGTCTCACATGTCATAGCATAAGAATATATTTTCTCAAATGTAAACTCATGAACTGCCATCGTGTATTAAACTCGGTGATCTTGCTTTGGAGGTTGAACATAATTTTTGCACTTATGTTTTAAAAAAGGTTAAGTTAAAAATCCAGCTTGAAATGCTTTACTTGTTAAACAGCACAATTTCAGTGTACGTTTAGTTTACTGTAATGAATAGAATAATTCTTCATACACATTTGATAACCAAAGTAATGTTCTTAAGTATTACTGTAAGAGCCAAGATTTAATCCTTCCACTCCAGGTAGAGCATGTCAAAAAGGGAATGGCAGTGCAAAAAAGCAAAAATTTGGAGTATATTCGTCTCTCAGCCTCTGGCCATGCAAGAGGCAAGATTATGGGTTTAGCAGAATTCTGCCACACATTTGTGATTTTATGGATACTTAGTTCAGAAATAGTTCTAAAGACATCACAGATTTCAATCACAAACCCAGACAAATTGAGATATGCTCATCACTTCAACAAGAAGATGCTGTGGAGATGTTGAGGGATGCTTTAGCTGTGAGAAAAAGAAAGACAGAGGAAAAGACAGACCACAAAAGAGAACAGGAGTCTAAAGGATTTATGAGATTTGTGATCTGACTCCTAGGCACAGTAAGAAATATAATAGTTGAGATTCTGAGCTTGGTTGTGGGAGCAATCAACCAAACAAGACAATTAACAATCAAAGGAAGAAAACTTCAGCAGATAAGAAACAACTGGGAAACAGTCCATCATTCTAAAGCATATGAGTTTTTATGTGGTATCAATCTTGCCTCTCTGAAGAGATCCCCACATTGCATTTATTCTGCAGTGTCTGTCATCACTCTAAGCTTCTGGTTGGAATAGTATTTGACTGTAGCTAGAAAATAGAGGAAAAGCCATAAAACTGAACACACTAGCTTTTCCTGGTAATCTCGGGGTAAAGAAGCAGTTTCTCTGAAATAATTTTATGTTCTTCAGGTAAACATTTTTAATATTATTAGGACAAGAAGCTGAAAAATATTCCTCTTCCTTCAAAACTACTCATGGCATAGATAGGGGTAGTCTCTTTAGAAGTCAAACCAAATTACCTAGTACTACTCAAAATGGTTAATCCCTGGAAAATCAAAAAAGTCAGGTACCCACAAATAATGTTTTCTAGTTTGTACCAGAAAGAATTTATTTTGGTCTGGCTATTTTAGTAGGTGAAAAAAATAGGAAACTTCCTTCAGGAAGTGAAAAGCAAGGAATTACCAGATCCTACCAGACACCATTTGTCATTTTTGACAATACCTTTAGCACATAGGATTGCACATGGAGAGGAAGAATGGATAATGCCTTAGCAGAAAAGCACTTTAGGCTTTGATGCTATGGACTTCCGTTCTGTGTGAGGCTGATACACAAACTGCAAGGTCACAAACCTCTACAGAAGAACAGCAGAAGCTGTTATTGTCTACTGATGAATGACCTTTAAACAAATTGTTTCTTCTTTGAAGAATAATATGTAAAAGTAAGTCAATATACTTCTATTATGATACTCTAATACTTGGCCTGCTTTTAGATTTTGTTATGCCAAAGCCTAACCCAGTGACCCACAATGACCAACATGGAACTCTACTGCTGAAGAATTTCCATGGCTAGGCTACATCACGGGGCCAGGCTGTGGTAACACAAGGGCTGCTAGATAACTCAGACGACTGTCTTTTGGATGTCTTTAGGGCTACTAAAACTAATACCATCAAATTACCCAACTGCATTCCTGGCACAGCAGAGGTCTGCAACACAGCAATGGGCTTCCTGGATAGCAACTGTTACCACCTGCCTACTTCCCTCCCATCAGCCCCTGAGGTGTGAGGTATGCATCCTCTGATGCTTGGCCATATGACTGCTATATCTGACTCATGGAGTCAGGCTGGCCAACAGCCTATGGCAAATCCAACACAAATTCATCTCAACAAAGTACAAAGGCCCTTAGGTTCACATCCAGGGGGCACCGATCACATCCAGTTTCAAATTAAGTCAATGGGAAAAGAAAATACTAGCAGTAGAAAGGAGCAAAATTAGAAAAATAGTCAAAAAATTCTGCAGTTAGGAAGGGTTGAAACATTATTATTTTGGGATTTTACATTTTTGGCAGGAATTTTGCATTCAGCTTTTTTTTGAAGTGTATATAGAAATGTTTCATTTACTGAATCTAGCTGACTCAAGATTTAAATTTTATTACTGTTTTAAGAATAACACATTTGGAGATAAAAGAATCACAAAATCTTTTTCAAACTATTTTTTGATAGTAGGAACTTGAGGATCAGAAATTTTAAGCAGTTTGCCTCTGGTTTAGTGGGATTACAGAAGGTGGATATCTGGGTTCCCTGAAGAAGCCTACAAAACACATCTCAGATTAGACATCCAAACCTGAAAAGCACTAATAAATAAAAACCATATTCTGCAAATTGACTTTTTATCATGATTGGACACTTCTGTGCTACTTAATTTTTGGTAAGTCAGGTAACTTCTCTGACCTCTTGCTCCTCTGCGAAATAGAAGTAACAATATTTGTACACTACCTTAAGTTAGTGAGAGGTGGAGTAAATAAAATTTGCAGATATAATTTAAGCACAAAGTAGCAACAAAGTAGCTAGTGGATAATCAGATCTGAAATGGTAATAAAAATACCAATGCAGAGATAAATTAGACCTCTTGATAGCTGGAACCTAGTCTTGGACTTAATAAATCATACAATGTGTAAACAGCTTTTGAAAAATATAAATGTTTGATTTATATACACCTTTTTACAGAAATTAACCTGCATCTTTCACACCTTAAAAAAAAAGTCCTCTCACATTTTCTTTACTAGCTTCAAAGTTGCAGAATTTGTTCCAAATTTGTTAGTTTGGGGAACTCAAGAACAGCCACGTTTTAAACATAGCAGAGGAAGAATTATATGTTTCTAGAAGTTCAGGACAATTCTCTTAGGATTGTGCATAAAAATGACTATTTGTGCATGTTTCCTCTGTGCTTCAGCTTTCCAATTTATATCATAGCAAAATTAATATTTTCCTAATACTTGAAAATGTACAATAATCCACATTATTCATACACACACACTTCCTGAAACTTTTCTGGTTGGAGGTTTCCTTTCATTCTAATTTTGCAGTGTCAGTCAGTAGGCATTTTATACAAGTTGCGCAGCTGGCTACGAGATACAGAAATCTATCCCCTGGGACTGAGGAATTCTTTGCCTGTTGGAGTTTCCCTACTAATTGTTTTCATATGTACAATACAAGCTTATATCAACTAAGGAGAAAAATTACGACATGGAAAATAGCAGCTGCTCTTCAGTCATTTTGTAATATGAACTAAATCTTTAGGGCAGAGTATTTTAGAATAAAGCAGACAGAAATTAAATTATCCTCCTATTAAAACTGTTGTAGATATGAACCTAACATCTTCTGACTTACTGTAACACAAAAATGAAAAGTAATGAAAAAAGTGCATGTTAAAGGAGCATACTTTGTTTTTTCTCCCTTTTTCAAACAATATCTCACAGCAGGAATATTTTTTCAACAGAGATACTTTTCTTTATTTCTCTTGTGAAAAAAACCCACCCTTTTTCTCTCAGTACACTGTCATTAAATGTTATGGTTTTGAAATCTTTTCCATTATGGCATAAAGCATTCTTAAAAAGTCTTAAAAACTGAAGTTCTGAAAAAACATAATTTGGATCAATGAACATGCTTCAGCCCAATGTTGATGTTGTAAATTCTCTACTACATCAACTACTAAAACAAAAGGTGAAACAAAATCAAAAAATCTGGACTCTGGATCGTATTCCAGAAAGGCCAAAGCTTTTAAAGTTCTGGGACTGCATGGTTCTACTGAGTGCATTCTACATTGCTCTGTAGATGGGCGATTTTCTACACGGGATGTAGAAATGATAAACATTATGATAAATATGAGAAGTCCCATAAAGTGTAAAAGAATAGAGTAAAAGTGAAAATCTCTTGACAGCCCCATCACAGATTTTCACTATCAGTAGATTGAGGAACTTCCTGAGTAACGAGTTGTGTCAAATGCATTGAAAGCCCATGTAATTAGTGGTTTAAGTGTATTAGAGTTGAGCTCCTTTATGACTCTTAAATGAACTGCTTCTGGTTGTGATTATTTTTTATAGTTCATATTTATTAATTTCTAAGTTCTAAAAACTCTTTTGTTGTCTCTTACATTTGAGATGACTTTTAAAACTCATTTCCTGTAATGAATATCTCCAGAGTGAGGAATCCCTCTGACCACCTGTGATTTAAAAGCAGTGCAAAATTTCTGCAGTTACCTTATCTTCTGGAGTCTTCCTTTACACCTTGATATTCTTTTCATCCAGCCCACATCCTGGCAGACTTTCTGCCTCTAATGTGTTTAAATAAAATGATATTACTAGTTTTTATGTCTTAGAAATCTGTTCCTCACAGTCTCTCTGGCAGGACTTACTGGTATTTTATATTCAACTTGCACGTGTTTATGCTCTGTTTTGTTTTTATTTTCCTCATTTGTTATGATTTCCACTTTTAAACAGTATCTTACATATTTGTAATAGCCTCTTAGCAACTGTTCCTGGGGTCCTTTCTAAGTGTCTTTTTTTCTAGTGCAGTAAACGTGCCTTTATGTGTTATTATGTGCTACTAGATAGCCTCCAACTGTCCTGCAAGCATTTTATATTTGTAACTGATCTTATATTGTTTTAATTAGCTTCAGGCTTTTGAATGTACTTTTTCTTTTCAAAGTTAAATGCTACTGTGGTGGAGGGTTTCTCTTTTAAAGATATATGCAACATTGTCCTGGATGACACACTAAAAAAAGCTTTCCTCTGACCAGTGACAGCCAGAAACAAATCCTGTGAACTGCTCTCAGGATGGCCAGCCACATATCTTCTCTGTTCCACAAAGGACTGAGATCTCTCTTTCTCTAACAGAAAACAATGGGCCCGCTAGCTCTTTGCATCACTTTCACTGTTACATTTTCTCAACAACAATGTATGTTTTGACAGATCGATGTTTCTGTGTTTGGTCTGTCTTAGCTGTTTCATGTTTCATTCATTCAAACACTGCATATGAATTTGCAGCTTGATTCTAGGAGACACTGAGTGTCCTCCTTTGCAGAAGGTGACTCAGCGTATCAAAGGACTCAACGTTTAGCTACTTCATTTTGAGAATCTGTGAAGTACTGGAAGATATCAAAAGGAACCTGTCATAGATAAAGGGGGTTTTTTGTTGTGCTCATAGCATGTTTGAACATTTTTTTTGAACTTTGAACATGTTCAACAAAAAGTTGCAAGAAAAGTTAGGAATAGGAAGTTACTTGAGAAAGAGGATGAGGATGGGTTTTGTCTAATCATGAACTTACCAGGCCACCAAAAGCTGAGAGCCAGAGAGCTGACAAGTTTTATTGTCTGGATTCACAATCATGGGGTTCAGAATGAGCTGAGCATTCACTGTCACAACAGGTCTGGCTCTGAGGGACAGAAAAAAGGTTCACTGCATACAGAACGAGCACATTAGTAACTAAGTTGCAGCAGAGAAAACACTTAACTAAGATGGCCACAAAGAAGCTGGAAATGTAGGGTTACCTGGGAGAAAACACTTTTATAGTGCTGCTCCTTTTTGGTCAGAAAGTGTGATATCTTGTCCTATGACACTTTGAAAGTTCTTCACAAAAAAATCACAGGTTAATAGCATCACTGAAACAGTATCCTATAGTTACCAATAGGTGTGTGCTGAGACTGAGGCACATCAGACACAATTAATCACATTGGGTTTTCACAAAGGGACAGAGTCTGCCTTTTGGCATTTATGGCAGTCCTTTGGCCATTATTTTATACTGTCACATTTGTTTTATACTGTCTCCATTACCAGTGACATATTCAGACTTGCTATCTCTGTTTAAGATTCTTAGAAAAAATGTACATAATTTGGTTAAAGTAGAAGTTGATCTAGAATATCTTGAGACAATAATAAAGTAAACTCTGTCTGACATGTCTTGAGACAATTGACTTTGGAAATGAGGAATAATCATCACAAAATTCTGCTGAGTATATGAATATATAGTCATGGTGATGGGAACCATCCCTCTGAATAACAATCTGTCATTAAGTAATGAGATAATCTATAAGAGAGCAATTTAGAAGATAAATGAAAACAAGAAAGGGTCTAAATTCTGTTTTTTTTAAGACAGCAGTACTATTTTACAGTAACTTACATAATTCTGGAAAACCAGCTTATTACAAAATTACTTTCCTCATATTTTAATCCACAGCTGAGCTTTTATGATTACTTCTCTATATTACTTCAGCAAGACATTAAAAAATAAAATTACTTTCTTAATTTTTGTGCAACAAGAAAAACATTTTTTCTAGCAAATTTCAGTTAATAAAATTCTGTTTCTCCAGTATGACAAGTTGCGTATTTGATACATTCTGGCCAGGAAATGGAAAGATTGAGGGCCTCCTGCTATTTACTTGCTTGAATTAAATAGCACACATTTTTTTATTGCTATCTAAAATACACACTGGATCTAATTCTCTGAGGTTTCATATCCTGTGCAGTCATTCATACCACTGCAAAGTGATGCACTGCAATGATTCTTAAACAGGGCAGTAGAAAAATCAGGTCTACTCACTACACCTACAGTGTTAGCTAAAATGAGGTAACACTCCTGTTTTACAAAATTCTTATGCTTTCACAAACAATCAGTTGGGTAGCAGAACACACCTTCTTTCAGTCAGATACTGGGAATACAGACAACAAGAAGACAGACAGGAATCAAGTAATATGACCATATTTTGCAGCAATGGGTGGTGAATACTTAAATGCAAAGAGTTGTCAGCATGGCTGGACGAAGAAGGCAGCAGCAGATTTTTGTTTACATATTTGGCAGTTTTAATTTATACCTCTAATCACACAGTGCACTTAGTGAAAATCCATATTCAGCAATAATTTTGTGATTTGTAAAATGGGATCTCATACATTTTTTCTAAACTGAAGCTAAAAGCAGCAGTCTTTATTTTCAATAAATAGTTCACATCTTAATATACACGTCCTCCGAAGAATCTGAGTCACTTGAAAACTTCTTACTAGTACCATTCGCCCAGGAAGGAAATTAATTTTCAGTGTTATGCTTTTTAAATTTCTCTCTGATGAGCCTTAGCAAGAACTTTTTGACTGTCTAGGAACATGTGTGACATTGCTTTAAAGGTAGAAAATATACCATTTTCTCTTCTTGTCTTATTTCCAATTAACTGAGGAGTCAAACTTCCAGAAGAAGCTTCTTGAGCTAAGACTAAACGTAGAAATTTTCACTGAAAATGACAAGTTTTAGGCATGGGAAAAAAGCATTTGTTTCTCCTAAGATACTTAATTTATCATCTGTAATGAGCATCTTTTACACATTGCACCAGGGAAACACAGGAATGTGAAATTTGTTTATTTGCAGATCTCCCACCAAAGCTGTAAAATAAAAAATCCATTGTATTTAGCACGTACCTGTAAACAACTGCTTTTCCAGCTCCAAATGCACCTACAATTAAATCTGAAAAAACAAAACAGCTTCAGAAGAACTATATAGAAGCCTCTCATACATTTTTTCCCAGCCTAAATTAGATTATTTATATTAAAAATGCAGTAACATAAACAAAATGTGATAATTCCTTTCTAAGTAACTTTTTCAACAGTGTACCTGAAGAAAACATTTCACATATGCAGAGATGGGCTCATAAATGTCTTGGCTGTATCCAATATGTGCCAACCTATTTAACACAAGGTCATTGATACTACAATCTCCCTTCTCTCCAACTTGCATTAAAGGGGAAAGAGGATGCCATTAACCCCTATACATTTTATTCCAAACCATTAATTGCCGATTACACAAAAAGACGCAAACTACTTTGTCATCACTCTCGTAGAGGTCATGCTGAAAAATTATGGTGTTTCTTCCTGACAATCCTTCTCGTCCTGCTTTGTGTTTTAAGTAATTTGTTCACTAATTTAAGCATTACATCTCTGTGTACATAAATACAATGCACAGGTGAGAGGATGGCTAATTTCATAGTTTCTAACATTTTCAGCATTGTAGCTGCATGTGCTAAGACTTACAATAGTTATCTGTCTAAAGCTATCTTTTGCCCCATCAGTCACCATTTGGAACAGATGGAGTGAACAATACAAGTGCTACACCAGGCATATCTTCATCACTGGACACCAGCCTGGGTTGGGAATCTACAGGTCGAAATATTTCCTCTTTTTGCCTGGAGTCCCCACATAGGGCTCTCTGGAAAGATCCAGACTGGCTTGCTGGACCACTCAGGCCTGTGGAGAAAACTGGAGCCAAGCAGTGAGGAAAAAGGATCAACTTTCCTGCTGCCTCTACCTGGAGCACAGCTCAAGAAAAGGAAGGAGCTTTGTTTCATTTTCAAACCCACTAGTGTCCATCTGGGCACCTCTTTCACTCCACTGTTGTTATCATACAATTTGATTTACACATGTCCAAATCAGTAGACCGAGTCTTACAACAGACCTTGCATTGGTACAGACTGGCAGCCTAAACTGACCTAAATGAGTTAATTAAACCAGTACTCAGGGTTGTAAACAAACCCTTACTTGCTGCTTTCATAGTTTCAGCACTGGCTTGCTTAAGAAGCCCTGAAGTCATCGAGCATGATGCAAATACAAAGCTTTGATGCTAATTAGCTGGGTGGTTTGGGCCAGGTCTGGCAGCATCTTTTCCAGCACTCTGTTTGCCTTTCAGATGGTCAGGATTTCACAAGTTTAAACAAGTACTCCATATGTGCAACAGCCTGTCCTACAGTGAATTCCATTGAATAACATCCTAATAGGAGCAGACATGGACAGTTTATGGGTCTGATCCTCTTTTTGTACAACATTTACATTTTTCTACTTCCATTGGCCCTAGAGAAAGATGCTTCAGGCTCAGGAACACTTTAAATAGCAGAAGAAAATGAGTGTTGCTTCTATCTCCTTTTTGGGACATTTATGAGTTCTTTTCCTTAGCAGCTTTTATAGACAGCTTGCACACAGTACCAAAACCTAAAGATATTTTCCTGTTAAATAAACAACTGACTGAGACATAGCCATCACCATAAAGGCTACACAACGCACATGGCAAAACTTTTCCTGGCAGCTCCCTGATAGCAGCACCCACAGTAATCCCAAAAGATTTAATATTCTGCTGGGTTTTTTTGGTTTTGTGTTTGGGTTTTTTTGAGTTTTGTTGTTGTTGTTGTTGTTGTTGTTGTTGTTGTTGAAGGAAAAACAAACATTACATTATGAACAGAAAGTAAAAGACCAGAAGGAAGGGGTTTCCCTTCTATTGTTACCAGCTGGATGCTCCTTATGAATTCTGCAACAGGCTTAATGTAGAATTTGTACTGTCTCATACTAGACTTGATAACTCAAAAGGTTTCGGTACAGGACTATGTTATAGCGGAGATGAAACAGGTAGATATCCAAGACTTATCCAGATCCTGGTCTTGTGATGATTTCATAATCCAATCTTTCATTAAAAAATAAAGCACTCCAACCCTTCATGGGCACAAGAAAAACCTTGAACCCACAACTTGAGTAAGCTTAATAAAATGTAGCCTGTTTGAATCTGAAGGTAAAAAGAATGAGTCTGTCAGATAGAGTTAGCCTCACTAGTACGAGTGAACTCTTCATTTCAGTATCTACAGCTGTGGAGACTTAGGTCCCTACCATCTCAGCATTCCCACTTTAATATTAAAGGGGATTTTGTACATCTGCTTAATAGTTAAATCCTGGTTTCTTTGGGAAAGAGCCCAGCTTATTTGAAGACAGAGGGTAATGGGTCTAGAGGAACAATGATAGGCCCCAGCCACCAAAAGACTGGTTTTCTATGAGCAGGCTTTCTGCATTGTCACCTCAGCCAGGTTTGGAGACACACAGCAAAAAAGATGAGGACATTCAATCATGACACCATCACAAAGGCCCTATTTGAACATACTGTAAAGGCAGCCAGGACTGTGCTCATCCTGCTTTTGTTTGGAACCTCTTACTTTTCCCCTGACATGTTCTTTATTCTCTGGTCTAAGCCATGCTTATTCTTGACCCAAAAAGCTCAAACGAGTGGAACTACTTAGTAGGAAAAGTGGACTTAAGAATGAGTATGCAAACAATAAAACATACTTATACCCAGTAGTGACATCTACGATCTAATATAAGGACCAAATCATTATATATTCAAACAGAGTATTCACCAGAAGATCCATTAGGGATTTTGCTTTGCTTCTACTTGTTCTGTTACAGAGTAGTAGTTGTATTCTTCTTTCTTTCATTGCCTTGTGGGGTGCAGCTCCTATACCCATTACTGGAAAAAACCATTTTTGACATTGATACAAATCCATGAGATCTGAATATGCATCAAATCAGAGCACATTTATATGCAGAAGTTTTGAATTTGTTGTGTGTTCTGCAGATGAAAAGTTACTAATCTTTTCTATGAAAAAATGCACGAGATGTCTAAATTATCTGAAGTTTGGCAACTCTCCCCTCCTAAAAATAGAGAGAAGTTGTCTTTATTCATTGCTTGTTAATGCTACGCACGCAATGTCACTGATGTAAAGGTCACTAGCTGAAAAATAAGGGTTTAAGAAGCAATTTGGAATTACATAGTAAAAAGAACCAGCTTAACTACTTACAAACCTTCCAAACAGAGCCTGAAAAGCATGTGAAAACCTTTGTTCCTTTCCATTTGTGAGGGTTTTTTTTCAAGCCCAGATTAAAAGGTGTATAAATAAAGAGAGAAAGAAAGACAGAGATGTATCAGAATCACAAAATCTCCTTCACTCCTTCTTTTCTCATATTTCATGTTTTCAGAAGGATGAGGGACCTTATAGATTTAAGTAAATGACCACTTTGCCCATGTCGTCTCATTGAGAAGATCCTTTATCAGCTGCTACCCTTCAGAGAAGCAGAGATCTGTAAGGAGGGGCTGGTGCTTCTGCCTCATTGCTGTTGTGGAATAAATGAGCTGTGGGGTCACAACCACACTGCAAAAACTAAGAAAACAAGCATGGAGTGACTCCGAAGGAATTTTCAACTTGATTTCAACACAGCTTGAGGGTTGTATCACTAAAATCCCAACTGGTGGAGTTCACAGAGCTTAATCCTGAAACAAGTGTCTTTGGCATGTACTTAACTGAAGCCAAGGGGCACTGGGCAAAGTTAAACAATTCTAATGCTTATTTCAAATTTTACTTTGCTCTGAAGGGAAGGCTTGCAAGATGAAAATCCATTTTCTAAGATAAAATTATAAAAATTTAAGGAAAGAGTATTCACAGATGGCACTGAAAGGCACACTGGATTTTGTAAGCTGGTCTATTTACCTGCACCTTCTGCTGCGTGACTGTGCCAGACCTGAAACACCATGTGATAAAGGGCAGAAACTTGTCATGGTGCTGACTAAGCCTTCAACCAACTGGAGGAAGTAGGAAGATCGACAAAGTCCCACCTCCAGTCTCAACAAGACATATTCATTCATTAACTTGAGCAAATTCTTTGATCCTCTGGTATTTTTAAAGGACATCTCCATCCTCTCTGAGAGATGCCCGGGGAGTCTGAGCAGGGAGGAACACGCAGCAAGCTCAGCACCCCACACTTGGTTGGAGTCTGTCCAGCAGTCCCAAGAGAAATTGCCAAGGCAGGGTATCTCATCTCGCTTCATGGGGGACAGTGGCCAAGAAAAACAGCCAATGAAAGACTACATAATTAGCACACGCTTCACTTGTGAGAAACCCAAAAATGAAACAATGGATAGCTGAGTCACTTCCCCACCACAACTCTACCAGGATACAGGCACAAAAGTATTCACTTTATAGACTCAGAATTATTTGCTGACAGCTTTAAACATCACTTTGTATAGTCTGACAGTTTAATTGCATAGTATAAATAGGAACTGGAAAACAATTAGAATCCTATCTGAGTACAGGTGCTAATGGAAATTTCATAAAAGAGAGTGAGAAAACTGCATAACTGGAAACCCTGTTAAAAAAAATCTTTGTGAGCCTTTTTGGTTTTTATTTCCCTTAGTGGATCAGGTGTCAAAAAGGCCCATGATCAGATTTCTATTTGTTTTCTAGGATTTCAGAGAGCACTATACTCCCAAATCTCAGTAGGAAAGGTCCAGAATAAAATTTCCTTTAAATGGCCATTATTTCAAGCTTGACTATAATAAAGGACACAGGATTGTTCAGTTCAGCCAACTTTACTCAAGAATTTTGGTTAAATACTACAAACAACCACCACCAAAACAGAATCACTTTCTTCCAATCCTACCATTCTCAACTGCCTTGATCCTTCTGTTTTTCAACCATTCTGGTAGCAGGTCTGATAAGGGTAACACCTAAGGCTAACTAATTTCAATGCTCCCCTTTTGTCTGAATGAGTCCTTTTTATAATACAGTGTTACTATTCACTTCATTATACTAAAAACAAATCCAAAAGAGGGCAGTTAATGTTCTATCACTTTAGTAAATCCCTATTTATTGGGATTCATTGCTTTATTCTTATATTCCATTGGGCACAGTATTGTGATTTCATTAAATATCTCAAAGAACTTTAGAAAAACATACCTGTAAATTACATAGATAATAATTTGCTATAAAATTAACATATTTGTAGGAGATTCTTGGCTTGTCACTACATTTTTGATTGATTATTCATGTGAAAATATAATTAGCTGGTAAAAATACTTCAGCTTTTCTGCATTTGCTGGCAGAACCCATGCCCTTGTTCTGGCTCCCACGGTCAGCAGTCCTCTCTTACCAGAGTAGATGCAGCTTCGCATTGATTTAATTTGTTTGTCTTCCACAAATCTCCTGGACCAACTTCATAATTTAATAATCACTAGATTACAATTTGTGACATTGTTGGCACAATGCCTATCGTTCTCAAAAAAATTATGAATGCTGAAGAACCCTTGCCTCTCAGAAAGAAACTTGAGGGTTTTCTTCCCGCTGTTTGCGTTAATGCACTTCGCAGACGGAGCTGTTAAATACTCCTATTTTAACAAGATTAGACTGGATTACTGAAGTTCTGAGGAAATTTTGTCTGATTATCACACTTGTTTCCTTCTTAAAATGTTTCTAGAGTCATTTGTTTATATTAACTACCTGCTATTCTTAAGATAATAACTGAGTCCAAAATAACGAGGCGTGAAGATGCCTTTATACATTTCCCTATCCTGAAAAAGGCTTGACAGAAAAGAATAACCAAAAGAACAGGCCAACAGCTGTGTTTGTATAACAGTGAGATACCTTGAAGATGAAGCTTCAGCGGCACTGACTCCAGGGTTACTCTCTAAGTTAATAAGGAAGACTTTTACAAGTGTCTAAACAGGCAGGGAGCAGAAACACTAGTGCATAATTTATTTGAGGAATTAACTAATTAACTAATCAGCAGTCTTTGAATAGTGAATTCATCCAGAGCACTGCTCTGAATCCACCCACACTTTGGTTCACAAACACATTTGAAGAAACCACAGTCTGCTGGAGGATATGCCACAAGAAGAAAGCAAGCTTAATGAGTTGAGTAAGTTATTCATTATAAACTATTTGCTCAGCTATAATCAGCCATCAAGTGACTGAACATACACTGAAATGTGAGGGTGGAAACCTTGCAGCCTCCAAATGCCTGAGTCCTGCACCGATAGATGAACCAGCTGGAAGCGCACACCATCACCTAGATAATCACAGACTCCAAGCACTCCATGGGGACCAGCTTTGAATGGATGCCCAGAAGCCAAAAGAAACAAATTTTTTTCCTATTAAACAAATCTATGGATTTCTTTTGTTTCTATGAAAATTGAATTATGCTAACAGAAAAAGACAAATAGAATTATAAATAAAATAAACTACAATTCAAAATACATGCCTAAGCTGAGGCTACATTCCCTGCTCCAGGCCTTGATGACACAAATAAAGCTCAGGATGGAGCAAAGGGGCCTGAAAGGCCTCAGATTTACTGGGGAGTGGAGTGGAAGCTGTGTTAGAAAGTCACCACTATGTTGTTCAGATATTCCAGCGTAGAAGACAGCCAGGAAGGTTGTGTGGAGGCAGGGATTTCAGAATATCTTGAGCAAACCTCAAAGAGCTGGTATTACAGAGAATCCCATAGCTATATAGAATGTGTTATGGGCCCTGCCAGTATGGCCTCAGATACAGCATGATGCTGCTTTGCCATGTCCTAACCTCAGCACTGAAAAGTGCAGCACAGAATCTCGCACATAACTCCTTCCAACTGCCACTGTATTTGCACTTAAATTGATGAAAAAAGCTCATATTTTACACTTAACTTTTACACTTACACTCCTTTCACTGCTCCCCCCCTTTATTTCTTTAATCCCCTTTATTTTTTTACATGACTGTCAATACAGAGTAACTGCATTAAGTCAGTATTTACTATAGCAGCGTAAGTGAAATCGAATCCTCTCCTTTGAGTATGGCCTTAGAACATGAGTTGTCACAAAACTGTGAAATGGATCATCTGCTGAAGGATGTTACAATTACATCAGTGTTGTAAATTAGTGCCAGAGCATATGCCTGTGTGCCGTACCTACACTGTCCGCGGTGGTACCATCAGAATGGCCCTAAAGCAGTTGGCCCATGCCAATTATTAGTCTCTAAAAGAGAGCATGCAGCAACCCTGTTTTGGCAAGAAAGTGAGTTTGATAGTATGGACAAGGACTGTTCAGTGACAGTTCAGCACCAAAGAACAGCAGATTTATAGTGTAGAAGTAGCATAAGAGGATTAATTGGTCTTTTCCTTGAAATACTGGGTACATATTGTATCCTGGAGAGATACTGAGTATCTCAGGTAAGTATGGTACAAAGCTTGTCAGTGTCATGCTTGGAAGACTGGGAAAGCTGCATGTTGCTTGTTCCCCTGAATAGTCACATCAAAGAGTACAGACCTGGCTTGGTACATTCAGTCTATCTGACTGACATGCTTAATCTGCCTTCCTCTTACTGCTTCCCTCTCACTAGCCTTATCTGACTATAAAAGTTTGGTCAGGTTCTGCCTAACCCTTGCATGGCTACAGAGAAAGGAGCATCCATCCATTCATTACCACCATCACTACTGCTGAGCATTGCAATCCTTCTGCTAGATGAGGAACAGTGCTCTGTTTGGGGCTGAAGTTGATGAACACCAACACAGAGAGAGGGCAGCTGAATGTTTTTTAGAGCCAAATGGCTGTTAGGATGATCAGCACAGTTTTCTGCCTCTGCTTCTTCCCAGGGTTGAAAGTTTCCCACTACCTCCGAGCCTGCAAAGCAGAGACCACCATATTATCACCCCGTCTTTGTTGATAAAAGAACAGTTCTGGGCACATAACATCTGGAGTGTCTGCAAGTATGACACAATTTACAGAAGTCCTTCCCTGGAAAGTCATGGAGATGTAAACCAAGGGTTGTGCTTAATAACAAAAAATAATTCTTCCCTGTTGAAAGGTTAGAAAAATCCCTGTATTTTCACAATGCTGAGAATAGAGGTCTGTTACTGGTATAGTGATAACATCTATGCCAGGGCAGCTGAAGACAGATGGTCATTACACTGACAGGACTGCTAACAAGAAGGAAAAGCAGCCCTGTCTGCATGCTGACCCTACTAGACAAAGTTTCATTTTTAGGTACGATGTTGACTCAGTAGCCATTCAGCTGTCTGTATCCTGTGCTTTGTGCAGTGAGTAGCTACACAGCTGAAATCAAAATAAAGTCAGGGCATGAGCTTGAGCACTGTGTTGGTACTGTCCAGATTTTTATATTGTTAGCACAGACTCTGGTCTGATTTCAGCGTGTGCAGGTTAGTACTCTTCCAGACAGTGGCCAGGAATGGTCTGGGGAATAGCCTGGGCCAAGGACCTTTCCCAAAAGGCTGTTTGGATATGATCATCCTGTTTCAGTCAGCAGGAGGGTTTCATCTGATGATAGTGAGCTGTGCTGTGCCATGTAGCCTTGAGGCCAGACCACAGTTCCTGGCTTACTTTATTTCTTGCACAAACATAGTCACTAATACCAATGAAAAAGATCTGGGATTATTTTTTTGTCACGTACTAATTCTGATTTTCTTCTCAGTAGGGAAGATACAGCTTTTTTTGATGTTGGATAAGTTCAAAATGCAGGTCAATGCTAAAATCTTTATTAGAAGCAATGCTTCAGCCAGACATAAGTCACACTTTACACAATGTTCTTTACATAAAAGTGTATTTAGAAGAGGCAGCAGTGGTGACAAGACTGAACCATCATCTGGTACAGCAGGACTGGCATGCCATTTGCCTCTGCACAAGAAACAAGTAAATTAGGGTTCCTTCTGCAGGATTGCTAAAACATATGGCTGAGGGAGGGAATATGGCAGAGGTCTGTAAAATAAGAGTGGACTAAAGAATAGTTTACTGTCTCTTCAGTATAAGAACTAGGGCACATCCAAAGAAACTGTCCAGTGGAACGTTCAAGTCTTGAATGGAATGCAGTGAAAAGAATTACTTCTTCACAAAACATGCAGTTAGGCTGTGGGACCCCTTGACATAGGTTGCTGTGAGTGCCAAAAGTTCACATGAGTTCTACAACTGATTGGTCAAATTCATGGAAGAAAAGTCTGTCAAGGGCTACTAAATTTGAAGATGCCACCTTCAACTTGCTCCTCCAGTTAGTTAGAGCTGGGTGAATATTCTGGGAAATATCAAAACAACCGTACGATTTCCTGGATATCTGTTGTTGGCCACTGCTGGAGACATGCTATGGTGCTAGACAGATCTTCCATCTGTATCAGTATGGATGTATTATGTTCTTCCCTGCCTGCTCTGCTACTCCACCATTAAACCTGTCTGTGATCAGTTTTCTCCCATACTTATTATGCAGCTGGGGTCCTGGGGGACTAGAGGGTCTTCCTCTGCCTTTCCTAGATAAGACCAGGAAGGAGGATGTGGTCTCTCCCATTGTTGGCCAGGAGTTGCAGGAAGAGGAGGAAGGAGAGACCACTCCTCCATCCACAGGAAAGCTGGGAGATTTGAACAGCGCTGAGTATTACACAGCCTTTGTCTGCTCCCTATTTCCTTCTCTGTTCCTGAGCTTATTCTGGGATTTGGATGAAAAGAGAAAGATAACACTTACTATACCAAATGGCTGCTATTTCCCAGAAGGCTAATAGGTAGATCTCAGCCTGAATTGAACTCCCAACCAAGAGAGGATTTAACCTTTGTCCAATAGGGCAAAAAATTTACTGTGAGTCAGCCTCACTTTTTAGGAACTGTATTCCCCAACTTGTAACTCAGTCTCTAAGAGCACCGGTTCCTGGGCTCAATACAGGGAGCCCAGGATGAAGCTCAGTGGTCTGTGATAAGAAGCCATACAAGCAGGTGGTATCTTCTGGCCTCCAGGTCTGTGACCTGCTCTGAGAACATTAATACATGGTCCAATTTAAAGAAGAAGGACTGAAACTCTAAAAGCTCTGAAAATGCTACACAGTGCTTTAATAATGAAATGGCAGAGTAACTCCTGTCTCTCAGCCTCTCATTTCCTAGCAGGGATATGCCTGCCTCATAAACAATGTTAGGCACAAGAGCTTGAGTAAATCGTACAAGCACAGCTATAGTTACATAAGTCCTCACAAACTGCTGTCATTCCTGAACTTCTTCCAAGCGTGATCCCTTTCTGAGCTCATTTGCCTTCACACAACACTTGAACTCCAGCCATGGAAGAGCTGATTGCTTGGAGAATCTCACCTTAGACTGTGACAATACATGGTTATACGTGCAGCCAGATATTACAGCTGGCTCTCATTTCCCAGTCTATGGGAACTGAACTTCTGAGAGTGATGAGTCAGCATAATTTGATTTTATTACATTTTCTTTTTATAAAATGGTTGATTTTATAATGCACACATTAAAAAGCTTAAATGAAAATTTTAAAGATATTTTTCTAATCTTTCACAACCTCCTTTGAATCACAGTCACGACCAGTAGTTTGGGAAGCACTGAATTAAAGGCTAGTTTCCTAGACCTTCTATAGTCAGCAAATACTCTGCCTCTCAGCTGACATCTAAAATAAAACTTCCTTCGTATTCGTTCCAAGTTCTGACCCTTGTTTCCTCCTTGTACAAAGGCTGCCCTTCAGCATTTCCATCAGGAGGTGAAGAAGAAAAGCTCTTTGACACAAGAGGGATTACGTACTTCATTGCCTGGTGTGTTTGCCATGGACTTGCATTTCCCTATATTATTTCCTTTTTTTTTTTCCTTTTTCCCATAGGAAGGCATTCTATTTTTGTGCTAATACTCTGCCACGGTTGTGCTATTTTTACAGCTCTGTTTTGGTGCCTCAAGTCTTTGTGAATTAAGGAAGAGGTGGTTGACTGACAGTAAGGTTTTTTTCTTCTGTCATTTTCATCAGAAAATTCACCAGTCAGGTTCTCACCCTTACTTTGGAGTGCTCCTCCAGATATTCAGCTGAGGGATGGAGGGAAAAGCTAGTTACAGTAAATGCGGGGGGTGGGGTGGGGGTTGCTAAAATAAGTAGTTCATGTAATAAAACCAAACCATTTGACACATAGTGAGATGATATCACAATGTGAAATTCTGCAAGTAGGATGCATAGTAGAGCCAACAATGACAAGCAGAATAACCCCAAGAAATCTCACAACTGAATTGACTACAGCAGTTCTTGAGTACACATTTAGAAAGACTGAGACCCATCACCCAAACTTTTCACAAATTAGCTTCAAAGATGCTCCACATAAAGTATGCTGATACACTAGTTAGTCTTCCACTCTTCTTTCTTCCCCATGGGACTCAAACAAGACGTGAAAGAATCTCTCCCTTCCATCTCTCTATCTTTTCAATCTTAGTAATGTCAGGAATGCAATATTCTGTTTTCTTTGGTTTTGCTGGGGGGCCTTGTGGGTGCTTTAGGAAATGTTTAAATGGTGAAACTTTAATAAAGAGTTCCGTTATCCAGAAGAACCTCATTAGTCATGGACAATGAAAGACTATTAATAGCAACATAAACAATAGGCAAACAAAAAGTCAGAACAGTGTTTAAAAACCCTTTCATTTCTCAAATGCTAAAGATCCTCTCACTACAGTCTTGTGATAGCCTCACTTTATTACTCTGCAGTCAGCTTTGCTGTTTGTAAAACCGTAATTTCTATTGTAAACACCCCTTCCCAGAAACTCTCTTCCACTTTTGAAAAAAGACACCTCTTTCAAGATTTTTACAATCCATCACAACAAGATAAAAGAGATCCCATTTTTGTCCCTTTGAAAATCACAATTTTCACTTTTGAAACAATACAACTTTTCAGAACACTAGCCTTGAAATAACCCATGCTAACTAAAGTGATTTCATAGTAAGTTAGGAAAGTAAAGACTATTAGCATTTTACTCTGGATGAAGTTTTCACAATAAAAAAATATGATGTTTTACTGCACACCCTTGCTAAGACTTCTGAATCGTGATGAACAGAAACAGAACAGATTTGGTTCTAGAGGAGAGAGAGAATAAATACAAGCACATTTAAAATACCTCCAACATTCTGACTACTTACGATGCTACGAACATGCCTCTTAAAATAATAAATACCTCCCCAGCTCACTCAACTAAAGTTATAAATTTGATAAATTTGAATGCATGTCAGATAAACTAATAAGGAAGAACCAAAGCTAACGTAAAAATGAAGAGTCCATATAGCAGAACGAGAACATGAAAGGGATGGAAAGACCCAAATGGAGTATCTGCAATAATCTGAGCAATGTCTTTGCATTCTCTCTGCTTTTTTGTAATGTAAGCCATTAAGAACCTATATATAGCTCAGTGTCTCTTCAGACAGCAAAAAACAACTTAGCAACACAACCAAGTCAATCCCTTCTTCTACAACAGAACATGTTTTTAATTAAGAAAGAATGCCAGGATAAAGGAGACCTTACAAGTTCAATAAGCTGAGAGCACTCATTTTTTGGAAGTAGGGGGAAAGGGTTAAGTTTTTTATTGTAAAATTCACGTTTTATGTTAATGTAACTATTTAAGCCCTTTCTTGACTTTCTGATCATGTCTTTCAACAGGAAAGGGAGTATTTGTTTTGTCTGATTTTAACTCTCAGGAAAGCAACTAGAACTGTCAAAAAATGTCTATTACTTATTCTGACCCCTGCCTTCCAAAAGGAGCAGTTTAGGCATGATGCATTTTCCAGAGAATGGAAGTATGAAATTCCCTTTCTAATGGAAAAATCTTACCTGGGTAATCATTCTTGTCTACATCTGAGTCTCCTCTTAGAGTGAAGCCAAATCCCGAAGGCATGGACTGTGAGGCCCACGCTCCATTGAGAATCTGGGAAGGGTTAGCATTTAACCCATTACTATATCCATTGTAAATGAGCACTTTCCCTCTTCTGTCTTCTCCTGCAAATGGTGCACCAATAGCAATGTCTGCAGTGCAATAAAAGAATAAAAAGAATGGGCACAATTAAAATACAGCAAAAATTAAGTCCATGCAGGAAAACAGACATAGATGGCTACTGGTACATACGTGCAAGAATGTTCTGAACTTCTATATGGATTCTAGTTTTAAGGCAAATATACAAAAATGTTTGTAGTGTCTTTTCTGTGTCAAACTTTCATGACAAAAGCTTATAAAATCATCCCATGATGGGATTATTGCATTATATGGAATAGCCAGTCCACGCTGGATTCCTCAACCATATTTCCAGGGCATTTAATAAGCTTTAATAAACCAAGATCTAATGAATGCCTGCTTCTACTTCCATATTTTTAAACAGACACAAATTTACCTTGATTTCCTCTATCACCTAATTAAGACAGAACAGCTGTTAGATAAAATGAATTTTCTTTTTCCAGATGAAATATTCAACATAGACAAACCCCATCCCCCCCAGTCATCCAGTGCTTTAGTATGCAAAAGAAAACAATGGAATATAATGTTTTCATCTATACCAAGCCAACATCTTATTGAGAAATGGGAATAGTACCGAGTCGGGAATTTAACAGAAGGCCTTGGGCATTATGCAATTAAGCACTGCAATCCTTAAAAAATGAGGTGCCATATCCAAGAAGTGGAACTCACAATGCTCTTCTTAGTTCCTATGCATGGGATGTGGAGAGAATCATGTGTCTAGACTGAGATTCAACAGCTGCACCAGCTGAGCTAGCCAATAGGAAACACTAGAAGAGGATACGTATCTGCAGCTCTCATTTTTAGGTTCAGATCTAGGAGCTGGTGCTGGACTCCTTTATTAAACTTGACTTCAGGACCTGGAATTTGTACCTTCACTCTAAAGGCAGGAATGCACCAAAGCTCTATGACTGGCATCTTCAGTTATGAAGCAGAAGATTTTAGCTCTAGATCCTTCTTAGCCTTCTCTATACAGTGGGAGAGGAAAGCAGGAATGTCTCCTCCCTGCCTTACCAGAATGCTGGAAAGCAGGGATATAAACCTTCCCTGCCCAGAGAAGCCGAGGGCATCTGCTGTTGCTCACAGGTAGAAAACAGGAAGTCTCCACCATGGGGTCCAGCTGGGCTGAACTCCATGATGGGATTCTGGGACAACCCAGTGAGGGTATTCTCAGCAGTCACAATCCAGTGGCTTCTACCCACAGGACGGTATTCAGATTTTGTGCACCCGGAGTCCCAATACAATTCCATGGCTCCTGACATGACTTATCCCTTGCACAGGAGCCACACATTGGTGATGTTGCCCTAGAGTGTAGCAGCTAGAGCACCATGAAAAACAGCCCTCAAGTTAAGGAAGAGCTAAGTCCATTAATTTTTCATTAGTGGGCCAACTATCTTTCAGGCTACTGTGCAAAATACCTCCTCCAGGAAAAAACTTCTTGGGGTTTTAGATGCAGGGATGCCTGCTTTGCAGATCCCTAACATCCTGGAAATAAGAAGTAAGGAAATCCATGCAGGGAAAAACCGAGTGTTACTGACCATGTCTAGGAGGCTAACTCTAGGTGCTCAAGGCATCCAGGCTATCTCAGATAATCAAGCAAGTTAGTGTACTTGGACTGTTTTCTTGAGTTTAGGCTCCCAGTTAACTTACATGAATGTTTTGTTGTGTGCATGTGCTATAGGCATTTGAAAAAGGTCCCATTATGCACCTCTTTCTTTCAGTGCCTAAGTACCAATGGAAGTCTGATTCCAAAATGGTACATCTGTACTTGTCTAATTCTTTCATTGTGGGCAAAATACTCCATTTACTGAGCCTCATTAAATACATCTCAACCAAGCATTTGAGGAGAGAAGAATTCTGCTTTTAAACAAATGCAACATCTTAACTAAGTATTTAAATGTAATTATAGTCATAAAACAACAGATAATATTTTTATTCAAATGAACATGCTAATATTTAGTAAAAAACAGCACTGTAGTCAATATGTCTGTCCTCCTGTAGGTAAGCTTTTCACGGTTTGGCCCTCAATATCAGTTTCATTAGGATTAATGTAAATTCTCATGACTTTAAAAGGCTTTAAAAGGTTACATGTTAAAAAGCCTTTTTCAGGCACTGCACAGACACTTCATATTCACTATTTAGCCATTTTTAATTTCAATGTTATACAGAGATACATATTACTACATTACATATACATTACCATTATATCCATCTTGATTGAGATCTCCAAGGTGTGTGATTGCACTGCCAAATCTACCAAACACTTCAGTGCCTGTCAGAATTTGCGGATCTTGGAAGAGGAAAGCACTTTCTTGCAAGTATAGATAAACTTGCCCAACTTCTTTAGGCTTGCTCTCAAATTCTCGTTCCATAAAGAGAGGGGCACCAACTAAGATATCATCTAAACTGAACAGTCAAACAAAAACCAGTGTCAATGAGAGATTCAGTGTAATCAAGCCAGTTCATGCATTTGTTAAACAGGAAGCTGACAATTATCATAGAGTCATAGAGTTGCCTAACTGAGCTAAGAAGGTACTTCTGGAGTTCTTCTCGTCCAAACACTTGGTCAAAACAGGTCAACTAGGGAAGGCTGCCCAGGGCTCTGCCCACTCCAGTTTTGAATATGTCCATGGATGGAGACTCCACAACCTCTCTGGGCAACTGCTTCCAGTGTTTGATCACCCTCAGAGCAAAAATGTTTCTTTCTAGGTTTAAATGGAATTTCTTGCACTTTAGTTTATGCCCACAACAGACAATAAAAAGCTATACTTTGCAATTAATGATCCAGAAGTCAGGAGTTTAACTCAGAGGGGTTCCGTGTTACTAGAACAAATTCTGTAGATCTATCCTGCTAATGGTGCTAGTGAGAGACAAATTTTAGTATAAAATCTAGCTTTTAAAAATTTGACATCAGTAAGTGAACAACAAAACAAAAATTGCCACTTTCCAGCAGATTTTTTAAGTAATATACGTGAAACACAGGTAGAGCATCAATTAATAGAGAATGCCTCATCACAAATTCAAATGGAAGCTGAGAGAAAAGCCAAAGTTTTATTTGTCAAAACAATTCTGTTGAATATTAGGTACATGAGTAGTTTCAGTGCTCATATAATTTGCTGTATTAAATATTAAAGAGAAAGGACATCATAAAATCACAAAAATATGAGGCTTATTTTGCTAGTCCAAGAAGAATCAATAAAAGAAGACAGACTAATCAAAGGATATTTTGCATGCTGTTGTTCTAAATGGTGGTGTTTTGAAACATGTTACCAACATTTATTTAGTGGGAAAAGAAGACCCTTTACTGGACAGTAAAGAATAAAATCAATCAAGATTGATAGACACGTAACAAGCAGAAATATTCTTAATAGATTATTCGGAAAGATGATAGTATCAGATTAATTTCTGAAGGTTGCTCAAACCCACATAAACTAATAGGATAACTCCCATTATATTCAGTGGACATTGGTCATCCATATTAAGGAACTCTGTTACTGCAAATAACTAGTACTACTTGATCTCAGAATTTTTAATTTGGAAAACATATTCTCTTGCTCTAACATGAAACTTTGTTCAAACTTTGTAAAGCTTGTAGAAAGCTTGCTGCTCTCAATTCATCATATTTCCAATAGTGATGTTTTCACAAAGGCTTTATCCATTAGTAAATGAATTAATATAATTGTACTACATTGTTTATCCCAATCCTGACAGAAAAAACTCCGTATGATTTAGGAGTAGCTCAGCTAGTACTTTACCATAGAAATATACTATGGTTCTAAGATATATACCATAGAATTTAGTACATAATATCTCATCTAGAAGCCTTTTAATCACATTGTACAACTTACACATTCTATAAATTGTGACAAAGTACTTCTAGAAATGTTCTTCTATTAAGTTTTATAATATGTTTCCATAAAGGAAACTGTAACTCAAAATGTCAGGTCACTTTGGTACAGTTGTTCTATTCTTTATACGTCAGATTTTACCCCATGGCATGAATAACTAAAAAAGGAAGGAAGCAGATGCTGACTTGACATCAAAGGTGGGATTTTCCTTCCACGCTAAACATCAAAAGTCCTCCTCTACTAATGGAAGATGTTCACGGTTGGGACAGAATGTCAGCTGAAAGTTTGCCATGAAACAACAGCAATAACAAAACAAAATCATGAATGCTCTTTTTTTAAAAAAACTTATTTTACGTATGCCATGTACTAACAGCATTACACAGTAGCACTATCATCAATTTTGTTTTATTACATTGCAGTCCAGATATTCCCAGTAAGACTGGGACCCCATGGTGTTATGTGCTGTATAAACCAAGAAGTAAAAGATGAACTTGGCCCCAATTAATATTTTACAAATGAAGGATTGCAATACTAAGGGAAGATTCTTTTTAGAGGTGGTAAAGAACCAAAAGATTCAGAGCCAGGACACTCCCAGTACCTCAATGTAAATAAGTAGATACCTAGATACCTTTAAAACTCTGGTCCATTGAGCAATATCCAGAGTGCCTAAAATGGTGAAAAGAAAGAGGCAGACTACCTATCATCCACAGTGGCCTAAAATTTTCTGAGCAGAAGCCTAACCCAGAATACAAGATTCATCAGGTGAGACAGAAAGCAAGTAGACAGGAGCTGGAGTCTGTTCTGCAGAGATCACAGCATCTCAGCTGGAAGTGCACAGTGCTGGGCTATTTTTCTAGGAAAATTTCTACTTTATTAAAATAAATGACAATGATTGTATAAAATGCATGAGTAGTCCAGGGAGGAGGGACCAGAACCCAGTAGCAAAGATGGCTTGTCCTCTGATGTGCTGAGGGAAAGGTGGGAGGACAGCAGTCATCTAAATTACACTGACCTATCTCTAAACTGGTTATGGGCAGCAGAGCTACCTGGAACACCTGCAGCACTTCATTTGCCTTCCCTCGAAGTCTTGGCATGTCCCACCCACACCAAAATCTTCCTTTCCTCACCCTCTTGATTTTCCCCCTTCTCTGTCAGTGCTGAGCTCTGTAGGTCAAGGCACACTGCTTCAGCAAGTCCTCTGCAAGAAGGAATTCTCCCTCAGGCAATTCTAGGGGTTTTTTTTTTGGGGGGGATTGTTTTTTTTTTTTTTTTCACTGTCACAGCAGTGTACTATAGCCAGAGAAGAAGGATTCTTCAGCTACTCTGCTCTCTCTGATCCTCGTTTACTTATTCCTGGATTCTTTCCAAGTGGGTAATAAGCAAGCAATTGCTGCTTACCATGCTTTATACTCAATTTTACCTTCCAGCTCCTACAGCTTAAGTATTTAGACATCAAGCAGTCAAGGGGGTCACTTGTTGGGTTATAAGTACCTATGTGATTAGAATTATGCATTTTTGATGATGATGGAGGGTATTTCAATTGGCTTTTAAATTGCAGGAGTTTATATTTACAAAATTGGAGTTCTAGTCAAATTCAGGTTGATGTGATCCCTTTTAAAAGGCCATAAGAGGTAACCAAAAGCAAAAGCCCCTGGACAGTAATATTAAACCATAAAAGTGCAGTTCAATTTGTGGTGGTATTTTGAACTGGTTCATTGGATTTATTTCATTATTGCACTAAGATGTTGCAGTTAACATAAATTATATATATTATTTTTTGTTCCAGCACAGAAAGGTAACCAGCCAATATTGCTTCCCTTCTGATAAACAAAAATCTTTAAAAAGAACAAGCTGACCACCTGCTGAGACTGTATGCAGTTTCTTTGTATCCCACCGAGTAATAAAAAGCAGGAATATGGGAAATGTCAAGAGGTCAAAGTATAACCATGGGAAGCTTTGATATAGGCCAAATAAAAGACCAGTAAACAGTTTATTCCACCATTTTTATTGGACTGTTTCAGTCTAAATTGAAAGTGTTCTCTTTTTTCCTCTTTACTAGGAACGTAGTCTCTAAGTTCATGGCAAAGCTTCATTTGTTAAGTTTCATTGTGGATTCCTCATTATTAGCAGTGGGCAACTAAACGGTAGTTCAAACAACATCCTCTGTTTCCCTGTTCTGCCTATAATCCTGATGTGGTGCAGATAAAACTGCAAGAGTCACCCTGAGGCACCTGCAGAACTGCTGGAGCAGAAGGTCGACCTCCTTTGTCCTTAGCTGCACAAAATCCCAAGTGAATTTTAAGTGGTCATTTCCCTTTTCCGTTTTTTAACCCCCTCTCTGTTTTACTCTCCCTTTCAGATAAATATTTCTATCAACTATATGTGCAAACCAGCAAAGACAGACTACATATCTAATCAGACATGTTTATCAAGTAGAGTTTTTTGTGTTTTGTTTTCTGTGGGATGTTTGGATCTCAGAGAGTCATTAGATTTCTTTTAAGATATAGACTGGGAGACCACACAGGCTTCAATGGCAGTTTGATTATATTATTGACATAAACTGTGGTCTTAGAGGTACACAGAAAATACGAGACCTGCCAAGTAACCCTATGTTCACAGGAAATAACCTGCACAGGAAATAGTTTGGTTCAGTGAGAAGTTAAATAGCCAGTTCCCCGAAAGTCTAATGTGTGTCTATTGTAACTTAGATCAATGTTTCTCCACCCTTTCACATTAGTAACGCATTACAGTAGAACTAAATTTATCATGACTCTGTATATCATAAAAATAGGAATTTTCAAAGACTATGGTATTATGACAAAATTTGACCTCAGAAATTTGCAAAGATTTGAGTTCTATGAAGTCACCAGAGAAACTGTTGAAGCTTCTTTTCTTGTTGTTGTTGTTTTGGAACTGCAATAATATTTTATCATCTTGTTACTTTTCTCTTTTCTTGTATCCTTTACTCTTTAAAGGGTCACTAGTCACTGATGGAAAGCAATGATTTAGCCCAGAAAAGCTATTTAATGCACTATCTTTAAGCACCTAATAAGAAATAATCACAACAAAAGAATATGAAGTAGTCACATCTGAGACATTTTGCAATAGGCAAGAGTATGCCACAGCTGTAAATATAATCCTGGCTCACCTTTGTCCAGACTTCCAAGGCTCAGAGCTTCAGGGATCTTTATCTCCTTGCTAGAAAGCTAGTATCAATATCCACTTGCTAAAGTCCTGATCTTCTAAAACACTTAATCAGACTTTACATGAGTTCAAAGTTAGCAAGTGTTTTGTTCAACAGAGCCTGAAATCTCCAAGTGCCTTAGGCATGACCCTGGGAGCTAAGCAGCATTCTCCCCCAGACAAGCACAATGCCCGTCATAACAACTATAGGCCATAAACACTTTTTAGCCCTCTGGAGGATGAAAATGGGTGGCTAACCTGCAGGTGCTGGAATGAGGAGCTGATGATATTGCAAAGCTTTTAAAATTGAGAAGTGAAGCTATGGATGGTCCACATGTGAGAAAACTTACCTGGTTTTGAGAACAGGAGAATGAACTTTTGACTTTCACCTGTCTCTTCCCAGCAGTAGCTAGCACAGTTTATTCACTGTTCTTCCTGGATCTGTTCCCTAAGATTTTGGACATTCCTGCTCTGCCACACTGCTTTGAATAAATATTCAGGAAGTAAACTCACCCAAACTAGGCCTGCAAATACTTTTGCCACTGTGACTGCACAAAGATAAGCCTACGTGAACAATTAAAATTAGAAAAGCAGAGAAGCGGAGAAGCATTTTGAGGTATGAAGCACCTGAAAACCTGTGTTTATTAATAAATATCAGGCATTGCTTCTATGAATGTTCAGTGGAGCTGAATATATTTGGTAACCTACCCATCATTGTTAACATCAGATACTGCAACAGTGTACCCAAAATAAGACGCCATCTGGAAATAAAAAACAACAGATAGGCTTTCATATCAGATATCAATTTTAAAATTTTTTTACTGATTATCCTCTTTGTTTCTATGGTCATTAATTCTAAAAAATATTTTATATATTCTTGAAACTATGTTAATGAAACTATACCCTCTAGAGATAATATTTCGTCATGTAGTTGCTTGACATTACCTGTTCACCAGTGAAGTTCTGGATAAAGGTCAAGTCTGAAGAATTAATAATTGAGACCTGGTAAGAGAGAAATATGGAAAGTTTCAAGCACACATGGAGATGCTACAGGGTAACACCACTGCAAACCAGTTTGAGACACTGAACGATGGTCCAAGTGTCCAAGAAAAAAACAATAATTCTTTCATTTCACCACAGTTTTCCTATATGATCTTGAACAAATCATGAAGATTTTATGAGTCTCAGGTCCCCCATGAATAAAATGGGGAAAAGAAAATTTTCCTTCCTTACTGGACACTGTGAACAGCAGCAAATCACAGACTATCAGCTAATCAGTGACTACATTAGTATGCATGAAAACATGAACTTAAAACATAAAGAAATATATACATGCATACATATATATATACACACACATACACACCTTTCCTCTGCAAAATGGTATGATAAGTTCCAGAGACACAAGGACTTTTGGGTCCACAAAACTAGAGAATGTGTCTGCAGCTGGGATCTCTGTTTCCCAAACAGGTTAGTTCTGAAACTTTTTTCCTATGAGGCAACAGATGTATCCACACACATATATTGTTTTCTCCCTTCACTTGTAATTGCATATCATGACTCTTTGCATCTGGTATTCAGTGTATATACTTAGAGCACTGAAAATAAAGACTGGGTATGAATAATCTGAATTTGAACTTCTCTCCACTGCAGGCACAGCATTGCACATGAAATATGCTAAGCTATGGATAAGCTTAGGTCTGATAACATTTAGTGCTTGAGTCATACTCAAAGCATGCTTATAATTGGCTATTGAAAACAAACTTCAGAAAGGACTAAGTGCTTATTATTTAAAGCCCTAACCAGTAAGGCATTTCAACCCAGCCAGGTAAGCCTGAAGGTCAAAGTCAGTGGCAGTTTTCTCTGATTAGAAAGTTTAGGATCAAAGAGACAGAAAATACAATGTAGACTTTAATCTTCCAAATGGTCTAACTGCATTCTCACTATAAGAGGATAAAATGTGGGTCCAGTACATACATAGCCAAAGTTCTGTGCTCCCCTCGGGACTCCAGCAACCAACTCTGAAAAGATAAATGATCAACAATGAACTGGTTGTGCTATCTGAGTGGTGCATGCAACATGCATCCCATGCCACTTAAATTCTTCCTCAGCATATAACCCTTAGAATTTTGGTTTGTTATCTGTATCAGAAACACCTGCAAATCACTTCAAAACGTTAATTCATAAGATTTTAACATTCATTCAGTGCATCTAGCTGCATGAAATACTACATCTTAACTGTTGAATACACTCATCCAGAGATCTCTTTCTGCCTTGTATTACTTAGCATACCACAATATAATAAAGCTCTAGTACAATTCAGCTTGTTACCTGACTGCTGTGGATTGATGGAACCAGAATTAGTTGTGGCATCACACACTAGAGTACAGAAGCTAAACACAACTGTCCTAACACATACCCCTTTTCTCTCTGGCTGCACAACAGTTAGTCTCATGTGTTATTTGGCTTAATGCCATGAAAGTGTTCGACAAGTTCTGCACAAGCTATCTAAAAGAATTACAAGGAAATTTTTGTGAGCGGCATTGGGGCAATACATTGAACAAGAACATGACACATTGGACCTAGCTGCCTTCTAGGATGTAATTCTGCTCAATGGTGAAATCTTAAACAACTAGTGGAAAAAATGGAAAAAAAAAAGAAAAGGGCAAAGTCACAGCCTGCAGTCTTACTGTCTAAACCTTCCCTCATTAGGATATCCACATCAGAAGACAGCAGCAGGAACTTCAGGTACCAGAGCACCTCAGACACTTGTATTGAGCTAGCATTCCTCTGTTCCTCTCTGGGTAAATATACTCCCCTGTGGCTGAATGTTGTGGTCAAGGAGAGACGGAAGTAGTAATGAAGGATTGAACAGGACACAGGACGATTCCCAGGTCAGCCAACAATGCAATTCTTTGTGCCAATGATTCACGTGACTTACTGATTCAAGAACATTCCATTCTAAAAATGTGAATATGCATTTTTAAAAAAAAAAATATATATGTGTATATATATATCTCGGTGGCTGCAGCCTTCCATTACCAGGGACACACCTTTTTTTCCACATTATAGCATTCAGCTCAAATATTTCTTTTTTCAACCCGTAGTGGCACAGGACAGGAATCTCTAACTTTAGAGGGATTAAGCAGCAGCAGTTCTGGGGAGCTGGGTTCATTTCCAGAAACGTACTATGTCTCTGTTGGCTTTGTGAGTCTGGACCATGGAGCTATTTACCCCCTCAAGAAAGCTATCCCTTAAGCAATACTTTCTGACAGACTGTCAGTCTTACACAAGAAACATAGCTCTTAAGGTATGAAACAGCAGGGATAACAGATATTTTCAGCTAACTATATGTTTTGAAATCCTGTACAATTTCAGAACACCTGAAAAGAGCTAAATCATGGACAAATTTCTATTTATAACTTATTATTTTTAACATAACTCTACCAAACAGACAGCTGTGACAGGAGCTTTCCTTCTACACTGGATTCAACTTGCAGAGACACAGAAAAACTAGTGTTCAATTTCTAACACACCCACAAAACTTACTTTACAACTTTAAAAATCAGACAACATTCAGCTTGTTTTTAGTTCTCCTGCCAGAGCACTTTGTGCTATGAGTTCAGCACATCCATTAAGTGAGGTTTAAGTCTTGTTGGTATTTAGTTAAAGCCTCAGTGGTGTTCCAGGAACTATTGCTGCTAAACCCTGCAGGATGGATTGCTCTGACTTTGTCCTTAGAGAATTACAGAACTATGTTACTGGAGGTGCCACCTTCCAGGGCAGTCTTCCCTGGCCATGTGAAACTAATAAATATCCTGTGTCACCTTTTGCCAGAGGGAACAAATTGAACCTCAGTGGTTGAGCTGAATTCTAAGTTCTGTAATGACATTCTGCACATTCAAAAAAACATTTATCCTGTAATTTTGTCAAAACCTGCTCTTTAGAGCACGTTACTCTACTTTATCAAATCATGAATGTAGAGTCCTAGAAGGTGGTATTTTACAGATCATGAAACATTTCAGGTGAAGGTTTCACAGGGATGACGTTTTTAAGCAATGCTATTAAGTCTGTGAGATTTCTGGTTCTTTGTGGATGACAGTTGCTGTCTAAATGCAAATTATTCTAAACATGTCCTGTATCAAACTTACTTGATCCAAGAACCTTTACAAAGTCTCAGGCATGACTCTATAGTCAGACATTTATATTCATGTGCATTCAGTTTTTCCTAATTCAAGGGACTAACTGAACATCTCATCTTCCTGTAGAATGTTTTCTCTCCCTCCAAGCCCAGGTTTTAACAAAAGGAATTCAATTCTTCTGTCTCCTTCTGTTAAATATAAGGCTCAGAGTAGGAGCAAGAGCACAGGGAACTTGTTCTTACTGCATTATGCCTGTGCAGAAAAATATAATGTATGGAAAAGGTCAGCCAATGAACTGCCCCAGGCACCCCATCCTTAAGACACATGAACTGCAACTAGGGAAGCTTTTATAGACCCAAGAGCTGCTTTCACCAAGAAGAGCTGGCATGCTGGTGTAGACACATGTCTTTGTCCAGAAGCAGCTGAATGTTATCTCCTAGCCTGGGCTGTGATGTTTCTGTGGCAGTCAGAAGTGTGCTTTCAGCATACACAGATATTTCCAAGCCACACTGCATCTGGCTAGCCAGATGCTGAGGTCCAGCAGCCTCTATGCAGGTGAGTAACTTGAGTATGGACCAAAAGACTGTCCAGGACCGCACTGTTGGCTCCACTTGTTACTACTGGTCACCAAACTGGCTAAATTAAGTGGCTTCACCTACCATGCTGTCACAGCTCTAACTGCTGAACAGATGCAGGGGCACGATACCATGACAACAGATTCAGACTTTTGGGTTACTTAAAATCTGCTCTGTTATGCTACACCTTCTAAGGAAATATTTGCCTCTGATAATATTGGGTACAGATATCTTAAGTCTCACCAGTGTTTAAAATCTATAAAAGGTATGTTCCTGCATAGAAACCCAAAATGAGGAATTTAATAGGTGCACAGCCATATGGTTTCCATTCAAGTATATAGCTTCTTACCTTGTTCAGAATCCCCAGTAAATTCCCCAGCAGCCACTGAATATCCTGTTTAAAGATAAATTACAAGCAAAACGCTTGATAAACCATTTCTTTCAAAAAATATGCAAGGACAATCAGATTTCTCTGTTCATCTGACCATCAGAATGCAAATTTTCTGACATTGCTATACTAAAACTATGTGGAAAAAAGGAAAATTGATTATCACATTATTATGACTAAATTAACTGTAGGTCTGAATGTATAATGAATCTATCCCTTTTCTCCAAAAATGAGCTTCTAAATCATTAATACTTAATAACTTATGTGAAAAAACAGCAGGTACTGTGGTGGTTTGCCCTAATAGCTATTGACACAGTTTAGGTCTTCATTACTGTACCGTAATGTATGAGTATCTTGTTTTAGCTCTACATGGAAGACAGATTTCCAAAGATGCAGTTAAGTACCTCCTGGAGCTTTAGTAAACCTGTGAGATAATTGCTATTGACAGAGTAAAGACTTTTGGATTGCATCAGGGACTGTAATTTCAAATCTATGGGCAGAGATGAAAGGATGCCTTCGAATTCCACTGCATCTCTTCTATAATTTTGTGAAGAAAAACCTGTCTTACATGCAGACACATGAAAATCATGCAAATTCTTAGAGATCAGTAGTAAAAAAAGTACATAAAGAACCTTTTTTCTATTTATTACATAATCTCTTCAAACTGACTTTTGTTATTGTTTACTTCAATTGTATCTTTTAAATATCAGTAAGAATAAATTGGGTGTTTGTGCAGTACTGTACAAAATACTGCAGAACTGAATTTTCTTTTATCCATTAAAAATTGAAATAGTCTTCAATTACTTTAAACTCAATCCATCATCTTGGAATGAAAAAAGATATAAATAAGAAAATTTTGTATTTCTGCTTAATTATTTAAGATCAAATAATAAGAACTGTAATAAGCCATTTAAGATCTCAACCCTCAAACCCTGTTGCTGTGCATAATTTTAAGGATGTTCGTAATCCCATTGAAGTAACTAGCAAGCTACCGATTTGCTGTTGTGCTTAAGGCAAAACATGTTCAAATCCTCTCACAATTGGGACATTAGTAATTTAGGGCTTGTTTTCACATTTATATAAGCCCCATGCTTTTCGAACATATTGCTAACTGACATAGAGCTTAGCTTACCCATGTAATTGTCGTCATATGAGGGTGGTGCCACTCCTGTTTGCTTCTCTCGTGCCAGTTTTCTCAGAATATTCTTGAAGGAATAATTTGCAATGATATCCACAATACTTGCAGTGATTACCTGACCTGGATTCAAACAACTTCATAAATGAAAGGGACATAAAGGAGAGACAGTTTCTACCAAACAGGGCTAGCAGAACATCAGAACAGAGCTGAAGGGATAATATAGCACAGATACAAAGAGTAGACATCTTCTCTCAATCTTTCTCCATTATTACCCTGAAAGTCTCAAGAGTACACATAAATCAATACAACAAGGCATTGAGACTCTATTGAACCATCACAAAAACATTTCCAGACCCATTTCAAGGTGCTGATTCAAACTAAAGTCAAGAATTTTCAGGCTCAGCTACCTTCTGATGCTGTACTGTACAAATGTAGTAGACCAATGGAAGCGATTTCTCAATGGAGAATTCAAAGCTATGAATTCCCTACCATTAGAATCAACTAGATCTTTCTCCTTTAATGGCAATGCAAAAGCACACATCAATGAGGCTGACAACAGGCAAGTTGGTAGGCAGAGTCTGGGAATCAGCTATATCATACATGTCAAAACAGGTTAAAGCAAAAATACCCTTTAACCATTTACCAAAACCCCTTCAGGTTTTATCTACATGAGAAACTACATCTTGGAAACTACAGTGAAGCCAGAAATGAACTAAAAATACATGCAGATAGCAATAAAATCTTGTGTTCATCAACAAATAGTGACAAAAACTTTGAAAAGAGTACATTTGCTCTACAAATATTAGCTATTTTTAAAATTGCAGTATTTCTAGGGAAAAGGTCAGCTTATTAATTAAATGACAAATGTGCTAAAATGCCAACATAAAAATAGTTATTTCTATTTGTTTCCCTTCCTATGCAACCTACATCCGGAATTTTTCCTGACTTATTTTCATGCTCAGTTGCTTGTTAAGCAATTCTTCTGATTTATATTTGTTGAAAATAAGACCAGAGAGTGGTTATCTTAAACTGAGAAAACAATGGAAATCTAGAACAACATTTTCCACAATACTTTCTGTTTCACTTCCTAGATCAAGTTAACCAGCCAGATGAACATACCTTGCCAATAAAAACTACCAGGCCCGCCTACTATCAGGTCTCCGTTCTACAAAAAGCAGAATTGAATAAAATTACACAACAAAAGAACAAAACAAAATTAAGCATGCATGGGAAAAACAATTTAAATGACCAAAAGAATATCAGAATCATGATAAAGGAGAATAGCCCTGTTCAAGGAAAGGATGTAGATGCATGGATGTGCAGGAAAATCCACAGTTAAATAAAGTTAAGATCACCCTATGCATCTTCACTTGAATGAAATACGTAATTTTTTTAGCACTAATACAGTATTCTAAAAATTGCTGATTATTTGTAACAAAACAAAGTCAGCATGAAAGAGGGTCTCCACATTTAGTGAAGCAACAGTAATGCTTTATAGAGAAATATACTTTTGTCTACTCTGCAACGAGGTCTTTACTCCCCAGCTATTAATAATGTGAATAACAATGTAGCTGCAGAACACTGAAAACAATGTCAATGATCAAAGTCATGTGAGGTCCTGGTGCTGTAATAATGGCACAGGTAACAACAATAGTTGCAAAGTTTCTTCTTTGGCCCACAATATTGTTTCTGGACCCTCTTGGCATATAAGAACAACTAGCTATTTCCCTTAAGCACTTTCACCTCCACAAAGGAAGTCTTACTCAATGACTATTTTGCCTCCAAAAGTATCTTTATACATGCTATTTTAACTTTTAAAAACTGTCTGGTCCCTGCCCATTATTTCCTGAAAGTCAAATCTCTGGAAAGCATCAGTGGGACACACTGAGATGGAAACACGTACAATTTTTCGCCTAATTATCTATTAAGATAGACTGAGCAGAGTCAGATTGGAGAGTTGCAAAGAGATAAACAGGTGCTGGTTGCAGTATTTCTTTTATTAATGAAACCAGAAAGTTTGAAGCTTGCAAAGGAGGAAAGAACTTGCGACAACTTCATGAAACTTTCCTGGTGCAACAGCACAGGGATAAACTCTTGATCACTGAGACAGTACTTGATATATCAGAATTACATTTGGTCAAAGTATTTCAGAAGCAGAATCTCACCTTGTAAAAATCTAAGCTGAAACCTGCTTGACAAAAGCCTTGTCCTTCAGGATCTGCATTGCCTGCAATTATGAAGGTAGAAGCATTTTATTGATTTCACAGTGCATGTGGAAGACAGCTTACACACCCCTGGAGTGTAAGGCTGTAAATGCAAAACTAGCAAAATACGTGAAAAGATCAAGACCTTCTACAGCACCCTGAAAATGCAGCCCCCTTGTGAAGATTTTGAAAAATAGGACCAGTTACTTGGGACTTTCTCCTCTCACTGCCAAGGGAGGACCCTTGCAACAATTACCAGGGATTCAGTTTGAATTTGGCTGGAGATACAAAAGTAAACAACTTTGCAAGAAATCCTAGAATGGTCACCCACAGTCTGCTCTGCCATAAGCACAAAAATAAGTGTTTACTAAGGCATTATTAAAAATGTTGACATAGTGGATGGGTCAGCATGGCTCAACGTTCCGACAACATCCTGATTATCTGTACTATGGCAAGGGAAAGGGGCACGTCCTTCACAAGGGCCAGCTCTTTAATTGATACACAGTTGCTCAGGATTGACGTGTAATATAATTTTGGATGCACATTTGTACATGCAAAAACATCCTTCCTGCTTCTGTCCATTTTTATTTCTAGACCCCAAATCCTTATATAATTGTACACAGTGTGTTGGCATGCATTTTAGGGCTTTCCTATGAATGCTGGAAGTCTGCAGGATTGGGAAACTGAGAGCAGGAATGGCCACTTGAACTCTCTCTTCAAATGGCATAAGCCTTTGGCAAAGCCCCAGTGAGACATCACAAGCACATGAAGCAGATCTATGGTCACCATTTCATACAGATTCAGCTTCTTTCTGCACCTGTCCATCCAGGGACAAGAACTGGGCTTTAAAAGAAAGACATAGCACAACTCAGTTTACAGCTATACTGTACAATGTGAGAAAAGGAAAGCCACAGAGTAACACTGAATGTACCTGCAAATATCTCACATTGCTATAGGTGTGCAGATTTTCTGGTGGCCATGGAAAGCATTATTGGGCTACATTACCACACATCTGTCAGATGTCAGGAAAATCCAGCTACATGATATGATGCTGTCTCTAGATCTTCACAGAAAAGAGACCTTTTAATTATGTGAAATAAGTGTCTAGGTTTTATGTAAAATACCCGTTACTTTCTTGGCAAAATAATGCGTGAGAAACTCGAAGGTAGGAGCACAGTTTGCAGTAGAGGAACAGGTAAAAAGTGTGTTTTCAAATTAGCCCGTGTGCACATGGCAAGAATGCTAGCTGCAATAGCAGGGTCTCTGTACAAGGGGTATTGTGACAAGGAACTACGTTCAGACTTCTCGTGTTATTGGCTAGCACATGCAACTTGAAACAGCTACCCACCTCAGCTAAACTGAACAACATCATAGCTTTCCTGTGAGGTAAGCCCATCATATTTCCTATCTTACACACATTACCTTTAGAAAAGTAACTGAAAGAATAATTCTCTGATCTGTGAGTGCAGAGACTGCCATAGACCTAGCCTAGTCCAAAGCTCAGTAAAGTCACTGGATACTTCATATTGACTTTAATAATTTGGAGCACTGAGGTAATGAGGATATTAATAAACATCATAAACACTTAGACATAGGATGCTGAACAGGATGAACAACTGATATAATCTAATATCTGGCATTTTCTGCAGACTTCTGGGTAACTGAACTGGGGTCTAAATACACAAGCAGTTTTTCCCTAGAAGAAGTAAGAAGTAGGAGAAGAAGTAGAAGAAGAATTAAGGCCCAGAGATAGCTACCACATCCTCAGAACAGCACAGAGCAGAGTGTGGAACAGCAGTGCTAATGTGCATGGCTTTCTTCCATGCTGGAAGTCCTTCATAAATGAGCTATTGTGGATGACATTGGCATGAATGGTGACACAGGCTTGTGTGTTTCTGTGCAGGGTCTGGTATTCAGATGGTGATCCTGTGATAAGAGATTTATACTTGGCATAGGCATGAATAATTGGTTTAAAATGCTGTCTGGTTCTTGTATAGATCCATTTGCTGCATTTTAAAGCCATTTAAATTGAACCAATTATAGCTCATCACCGTAACTGCATAAGCTTCATTTACTTAATTTCTCCGCTTTCAATTATACAATAAAGCATCCAATTGCTGGCACATAATTTAATGTCAATTTTTCTTTAAACCCTCATCCAGTGCAATAATGTCATACAGTGATCTTCATTCAACTAAGACTCTGTGAAGACTGAAAGGATGAAATCGCTGAGTGCAGTATCAATTCCTCCAACACAGGATTGTTCCTATTAATACTTACTGTTGCGACAAGGTGAGTATTCAGCATAGGCACTGAAGTTCTGAATTGCTACATAGCAGGTACCAACAGGGTCCTTCTCAGGGCTATCTTTAAGGGTTCTCCAATGATACAAGGGAGCACAAGCCTATCAAAACAGAAATGATGTCACACATACCTTTAACATACTCACACATCTGGCAAATCTAGTTTTTTAGTAAACAGTGTACAAGGATTCTCTCTGGTGGTGCATCATGCATACACTAATGATCATAATGTACTGACAGGAAAATGCAGGACCACTGCTTCTTATAATTTCTTTATATCCTGAAAAGCAGAGTCTGATCTTTCACTTACAGCCCTTAGCAGGTGAAATCTGTCAGAGACTACTCTAAGCCTGCTTCACAAGTAATATGTTTGCTCTGTTACTGCTCATTGCACAAGGACTTGATCCCATAGTTTAAGATGTAGATCACATACATGTGGCTGAAGACATTCCTACTTCTGTCGTAATATGTCTTAAGTTAATGGCCATTGTAGCAGAACTGCTATGATTCTACTTAGCAGAATGAGAATTGTCAGGGTGTTGTGTCATATTGTCTGTCACAATGATCAGATTGTCTGCCTTCTTATAAACCCCTGCTTCAAATCTTTGGAGAGATAATACAGCTGTAATGCATTCAACAGCCTCTGAGTGAACAGGTTTTCCTAAGTAACTTTTGGCTAGTGAACTAATATTTAATCTTCCATGTTAATGGTAGTGGTGTTACAAACATGACAGTGTAAGGATAAAAGATATACAAGTTGTGTAGAGAGAGACATTATCTTTTTTGAAAGTAATTCAGGTAATTGGAAAAATAAAAAAGATAAGCTGTCAGGTGTGCAAGTCATTCTTCAGGGGTTCCTGTGCCCTAAAAATTTTCCAATGGCTGGGTGGGGGGGAGGGACGGGAAAGACACTACCTCTCCCTACAAGCTTGCCTCTGTAAGATATAAACAAATCTTTCATTCATGTCCTACTTTGTCTTACTTTTCCAATCAGAAACCTGTCCACCTCTGGCAAGGCATTATTATTATTCACATTACTGTGTAAGCCTTCGTTCTGCAATCAGTTCCAGCTGGATGAACCACTGTGCTACTCAGAGCTTACCATAAAAGTCAGAGCTTCTGGAACAATGGTTTAAGGACCAGGGACTCTTAACATGCCCCTGCCTAGAAGATCTTACAGATTAAAACAGAGAGCATTTTACTCAGAGTGCAGCAAAGACGAGTACGTGTCCTGTGAGGGTGATTTTTGGTACAATTGACGTCGAGCAAAGCAGATTGAAACAAGAACTCAGTATAATAAAAAATGTTGACCTAATGCAGTTTACTAAAACGTTTGTAGTTTAAAAAAAAATTTCTGACAGCTTGATGACATTTTCTTTTTCTCTCCTTTCAGTCTACAAAGCTTAAAAGACAAAGTTTTCTGGCTTCACTGTTCAAATTTTTGCCTGAAAATTGTTGACTATATCTCTGTTTCAGAAAGCCTGAGAAGAGAAACAAAACAAAGCTTGGTCAGAAGCAAAACAAAATTTGGTCAGTACAGACACAGCACATCAGTTGGTGATGAGGTTTTCTGCTCACTTGATTAAGACTCAGCAAATGATGATAAAGAACTATTTTATTTCACTTTGTGAACTGTTGTTTAGTAGAGTACACAAAATGAAAAATCTTCAGCTATTCTTCAAATATTTTAGAATTTTTACATTTACTTACCTCTGTAACGGAATAGGGTGATGTTTTATTCATTACCTGTTTCACGTCAAAATCCTTCCCTAGGTTAAGGCATACTATCCATATACGGGAAAGCATTTCCTTTAGATATTTCTTTCCTTATGACTACATCTTAAGTAATAATTGGAAGTTCTAAGCAAATCCCAAGACACAAATTATTGCTTTGCAATTGTAAAAACTAATGAAATTAATGACTAAACCAATTATCACGATTATTTCAGTGACATTTTCAATGTAAACCTTAGTGCATAAATTGTAAATACAAAATGTCTGTGTATAAGCAGCATCACCATTATTTTACTAAGCAACAAAAGTACTTGCCCCCTGCTGGGGTCCTCTGTCAATACAGGTAAAATGTTCAGTGAAAGTGGAAAACAGACATTGCACTTTGACAGCAATCTTGACTTGGAGCTTTTTTATCATGCCTTCTTTGCAGCTGTTTCACCACGACTATGACACAGCAGTTCAAAACAATGTAAATGGGTCAAAAGAGGTCAGTGCTTTCTCTTACTAACTGATCGTCAGCACAGGTTCTTGGCTCCCATTACATTCTGCATTTAACATTCCAAATAAAGCTTCATAATACAAAACATTTTATAGCATATTACATATTTATGTAATTGCATATCTATAGCAATTACAGAGACAATGTGGGATAGCTCACATGACAGGAATGCTGTCATTGATGGCTACATACTTTTTTGGAAAGACAGGCCAGCAAGGTAAGGTGGGGGAGTTGCTCTTTATGTGAGAGAGCAACTGGAATGTATCGAGCTCTGCCCAGGGGTGGAGGAAGAGCGAATCAAGAGCTTATGGGTAAAAATTAAGGGCAGGCAAATTTGGGTGACACTGTTGTGGGCATTTCCTACAGGCCACCTGATCAGGAAGAGGAAGTCGAGGAGGCCTTCTACGGACAGCTGTAAGTAGCCTCACAATCGCAGGCCCTGGTTCTCATGGGGGACTTCAACCACCCTGATATTTGCTGGAAGAGCAACATGGCAAGGCACGAACAATCCAGGAAGTTCCTGCAGATCATCGAGGATAACTTTTTGACACAGGTGGTGGAGGAGCCAATGAGGTGAGATGTGCTGCTGAACCTTATACTAACAAATAAAGAAGGTCTAGTTGAGGATGTGAGGGTTGGGGGTAGCCTTGGCTGCAGTGACCATGAGATGGTGGAGTTCAGGATCCTGCGTGGTAGAAGCAGGGCAACAAGTAGGATTATAACCCTGGTCTTCAGGAGAGCTAACTTTGGCCTCTTCAGAGACCTGCTTGGAGGAATCCCATGGGTTAGGGCTCTAGAAGGTAGGGGGGCAAAGAGAGCTGGTCAATATTCAAGTACCACTTCCTCCAAGCTCAAGATCGGTGTATCCCTATGAGGAAGAAGTCAAGCAAAGGAGCCAGGAGACCCATATGGATGAGCAAAGAGCTTCTAGGAAAACTCAGATGGAAGACGGAGGTTTATAGTGTGTGGGAAAAGGCATTGGCCACTTGGGAGGAATATAGGAATGTTGTCAGGGTATGCAGAGATGCAACAAAGAAAGCCAAGGCCCACTTGGAACTAAATCTGGCAAGGGATGTCAAGGATAACAAGGGCTTCTTCAAATACATCAGTAGTAAACGAAGGACTGGGGAAACTGGGGGCCTGCTGCTGAACGAGGTGGTGCCCTGGTGAAGCAGGATGCAGAGAAGGCAGAGTTACTGAATGCTGCCTTTGCTTCAGTCTTTACTGCTAAGGCTGGCCCTCAGGCATCCCAGCCCCCAGAGGTGAGAGAGAAAATCTGGAGAAAGGAAGGCTTCCCCTTGGTTGAGGAGGATTGGGTTAGAGATCATTTAGGCAAACTGGATCCTCGCAAATCCATGGGCCCTGATGGGATACACCCACAAGTGCTGAGGGAGCTGGCGGATGCTGTTGCTAAGTCACTCTCAATCATCTTGGAAAGGTCATGGAGGACAGGAGAGGTGCCCAAGGAATGGAAGGTAGCCGATGTCACTCCAGTCTTCAAAAAGGGCAAGAAGGAGGACCTGGGAAACTGGGAAAAGTCAGCCTCATCTCCATCCCTGGAAAGGTGATGGAACAGTTCATCCTGGAGGTCATCTCCAGGCATGCAGAGGAAAAGAAGGCTATCAGAAGTAGTCAACCTGGATTCACCAAGGGGAGATCATGCTTGACCAACCAGGTAGCCTTCTATGATGGTGTGACTGGCTGGCTCAATGAAGGGAGAGCAGTGGATGTTGTTTACCTCAGCTTCGGCAAGGCTTTTGACCCTGTCTCCCATAACATCCTCATAGGTAAGCTTAGGAAGTGTGGGTTAGATGAGTGGACAGTGAGGTGGATAGAGAACTGGCTGAATGGCAGAGCTCAGAGGGTCATGATCAATGGGGCAGAGTCTGGTTGGAGGCCCGTAACTAGTGGTGTTCCCCAGGGGTCTGTGCTGGGTCCAGTCATGCTCAATATATTCATCAATGACCTGGACGAAGGGACAGAGTGTACCCTCAGCAAGTTCGCTGATGATACCAAGCTGGGAGGAGTGGCTGATACATCAGAAGGCTGTGCTGCCATTCAGCGAGACCTGGACAGGCTGGAGAGCTGGGTCAAGGGGAACCCCATGAAATTCAACAAAAGCAAGTGTAAGGTCCCGCACCTGGGGAGGAACAACCCCATACACCAGTACAGGTTGGGGGCTGACCTGCTGGAAAGCAGCTCCCCTGAGAAGGACCTGGGAGTGCCGGTGGACAGCAAGTTGACCATGAGCCAGCAATGTGCCCCTGTGGCCAAGAAGGCCAATGGTATCCTGGGGTGCATTAAAAGAAGTGTGGCCAGCAGGTCGAGGGAGGTTATCCTTCCCCTCTACTCTGCCCCAGTGAGGCCACACCTGGAGTACTGTGTTCAGTTCTGGGCTCCTCAGATCAAGAAGGACAGGGAACTGCTTGAGCAAGTCCAGTGGAGAGCTATGAAGATGATCGGGGACTGGAGCATCTCTTTTATGAGGAAAGGCTGAGGGACCTGGGTTTGTTTAGCCTGGAGAAGAGAAGACTGAGGGGGATCTTATCAATGCTTATAAATATCTAAAGGGTGGGTGTCAAGAGGATAGGGCCGGACTCTTTTCAGTTGTGCCCAACGACAGGTCAAGGGGCAATGGGCACAAATTGGACCACAGGAAGTTCCACCTGAATAAGAGGAAAAACTTCGTTACTGTGAGGGTGACAGAGCAGTGGAACAGGCTGCTCAGAGAGGTTGTGGAGTCTCCTTCCTTGGAAATATTCAAAACCCACCTGGACATGGTCCTGTGCCCCCTGCTCTAGGTGTGCCTGCTCAAGCAGGGGGGTTGGATGAGATGATCTCCAGAGGTCCCTCCCAACCCCTACCATTCTGTGATTCTGTGATTCTGTGATACAGCTATCAGTTACTGTGTATCTTTAAAATATGTCCATCATCTGTTTAAAAAAAACCATCATTCACTTCCACAACAATATGGCATTCTACTATTTTCACATGGCAGCGGGATCATCTTCACTTGATCAGTTCAACCTGATTTTATAGACTGCTTTCATTTTTTCATTTGTATACATCATCTGTTTTATAATTCATGCATAATCATAGTTGTTTCCATACTCTACATATAAAGAGCTATTAAAGATATACATTTAGAAAAATAAACATTATCTCCAAACGAATACCAAGTGCATAAGACTTACCACAACTTTTTCCTTATGAGCTTTGACTGTTGCCCCAAACCACTGATTTGTCTTAAACTCAATAGGTTCCCTGGTGCCATTGACTTTAATTTTCCTGTTGTCTGAAAAAGAAAGCAGTATGTTGACAGATTATTTTAAAAAATACTACTCTGTGAATTACAGATAAAAGGGAACACACTAATGGTTATATTACATTGCATCCACTGTTATCATCCTACCAGCTTAATAGGAAATGGACATTCTAGTATCATTTGAGCTATTTACTGGTCAGTGGAAAACAGCTTAAATTCACATGTGAAAATTCAAAACAATTACACCTAAACCTCAGAAAAAATTACAAAGGACTGGAAAAAGAAACCTTGTGCTTCCCCCTGAAAAATAACAAACAAACTGGAATTTATGATGAAGAATGAACAAGAATCTACAAAAATAGGTGAAAAGCCCTAAAAAGTTTTCTCATACGTGGTAGAAAGTTTCCATGTAAAAAGCATGTTCCATAATTGGTTTTTGTTAAACAAATGACATTTCTTAGCATTCTTATTCAAAGACCAACACTACAGATAGCAAAGGACTTACTTTGTAACAGAATTACATGTGTACACACTGTCACAAGGAACAGCTTCTTAATGTTGCTTTATATACACTCTTGCAGATGTCAGCATAAGAGAAGCCATCTGGGCAAAGACTCAGGCCAATTATAATGCATTTCAGGTTTTAATAAAAAGCAGACATCCCTTCCTTTCGCCCTCAGTTCTCTGAAGTAAACTGATTTCCCATATGTTCATGAGCTATGTTCTTCCCTTACCAGTCATTCCTAATGAACTTTGCAATTTATACATAAGCAGGGCAATACTCCTTCCCCCTTGTATCTGCATTCCCTTATGCTTGTTTCTGGTTCCTATCAGGAGGGATTTCACAAGAATCAATCCTTTTTATTCACTCTATGTGAAAATAAAACCATATACTGTCTACTTTAGAATGTAGGAAAAAATGTAATGTCAGATTACATTGTACGGATTTACATACATTTTTTTTTAAAAAAATGAAGAAAAATGCAGCTGGTATAATTGTCACCTTTAAAAAGCCAATACTTCCTGGGATTTGCCCAACAGGAATACAGGAGATATCTGAATGCTTTTCTAGGATGTTGGATCACCAGTTACCTCAGCTTGTGGTAACCTCATAAATGTTACAAACTGAATTAGAAAGAAAAATGCATTATATTTGGATAACAAGGATACTCTATTTCTGTATTTTTCTAATAAACGTAAAGGAAAGTTGAATGAGAATGAATCTGTGAAAGTTTGAAAGTCTCTGAGAAAATGTCTTCATACAAATATTTGTTTCTATGCTTCACCAATTAGAGGAGCTAGTACGGAAATCCATGTTTAGAGATGAGAGAGATAAATTTCAGGAATATTTAGATCTTAAAAATTCAGGAAGAATAATTTAAAATGACTCTAAAATATTCATTTAAAAATATATTTTATTTAAGTTAGGCCTAAACTTTAAGAGTGTGGGAGGCAGTGAATTTGACACACTGCATTGTAGGAGCTGCCAGCTTCTACCTAGATGTTGGCAACACCACTTTTCATTATTTTTTCCAGTGTGACTTCACTTTCAAAGCTTGACCCTTTCAAGCTTTAAAGGTTTCTTTTTTTCTTTTTTTAATGCTCCAGCAGATCTGAACATGATCAATGTCCACAGATGAGGTCTTGATAGAAACAAAGCTTTTGAAGCTTGAAAACCAGCCATGGTCAGCTTACAGCAGCCAATGCTAGCCTGGCTCTGACGATAGTCACGACCAGAATTCTAACTTAAAAAGAGCTTACATTTTCAGTCGAAACAGCATACTTGTCTACTGGCAAAGTATACTAAAATTCGAGAAGATGTTAGTTTTTAAAACTAGGACAACTGTTTGCAGGATTTATAAAAACCATAGCTGAATTTACCAGTCGATCTGCAAGAACTGTACACTCCCCCCCGCCGCTTAGTGGCATATGGTGCAGTATGAATCCTTCATCATGTGGCATGGGATTTTCATTGTAAAATAATTAGTAAAACATCACAGAAACCCAAACTAATAAATAGCTTTTTTTTCCCTAGATAAATTTCTTTTGGCAGATAATCTCTAATCACCTTTGTTCAGGATGCTTGCTGGTGCGATGGAGTTATACTCCTAGTTTCTGAGGTTGTGCCTTAAAATACAGTTTAGTCTTTTGTATTTAACGACCATTCAGTATTTCAGATTGCTGTGAACCACCTACTGCTTCCCCTATAACTTTATCAAAATCAAGCTATATACACAGTTAACTTGTCTGAATACACGTGGACTGTCATTACTGTGCCCTGATTGTATTTCATTAGACAAAAAGGTTCTGAATGAAGTCATTGTAAATCTCCACTTCTGAGCTAGTCATCCACTTACAACTGAGGGCACAGTTCTCCTAAAGCAAACATCTGAGAAGGTCAGAAGAACCATGGCCTAAAAGTACTTAACTTTTTTTACGAATTGTAGAGAGCCAAGGATGACCAACTTAGTCTAGACTCAGACAAAAGCTATTTGTTTACTCAGATAAATCCCAATCCATTTAAAAAAAAAAAAAGTTATTTCTGTCTGGTATATCACTCAAAACTGTGTTATCTAAGTGTTTCAAAAAATAACATGTCTGTGTCCTGACAACACCCTTATATGACACGGAAATATCTCTCCTTGCGTTACTTATGGGGATCTGAGGCCTACAGGCTGTCTATTCTGTACCATACTCACAGACTAAGCTATATTTCTGTGAGCAGCAAAAACTTGGCTTGAATTAAGGCTGCAATCAAATGTCATCTCTTCTGGAGGAGAATGCCTGGCCCCTTCTAGGAAGGAGTCCAGGCTATCTTGTATCATGATACGTGCGTGACACTAGTGCAAGGATAGCTAGAATACAAGGCAGCAGCTGGGCTGGGCACACAACGCCTGAGCCTGTCCACAGAGCGGTCCAGGGAGTGCCTGAATACCAGCTGGGTTGCTTCAGAGCCAGCCCAGGAGCTGTTCCAGATGGTCAACAGCCTGGATGACTCACAAATTTGGCTTGAAACTCAACTCTGGAGTCACTCTTAATTGTACTGCCTAAGACTGTATTGCAGACTAAGGCCCAGACAACCAGGAGTATGCAAAGAGCAGAGAGATGTACAAGTATAAATTTAGGTGCAAGGACATGCTTAAACGGCATTTCGGCAACCCAAAATCATCTCATTTTTTACTGCAGGAGCCAAGACTCCTATACATTGGTACTGCCCCACAATCCAGCTTCAGAAGCAGCTGTGGAGATGGTGGAACATGATTCTCAAAATCAGTGTTCCTTTACCTAGTCTTTTAGACTTGAGGTACCTAGGGACTACCAAAGGGAAAAAGGCCCCTTAAATTGCCAAAGCAGTAGCTAGACAAGTAGAAAAATTTGAATTCAGACAGTAAAAAGCAAACATATGTAAGAACAACAGTACAGAGATTCATTTTTAGGAACTAAAGCTTGAACCTGGATCAAGTGTTAATGCAAATCCATCATTTGCACACAGATTAAATTTGGCACTGTCTACAGGGATTGGTCTCCTCTCAGGCACTGAGTCAGCACATTATAAACTGTTTAACAGGCATGAATCAAACATTACTCTTACAAACATCTCTTTGTCGTAGTAATCAGGATCTGCATAAGAAACAGATGTATTTGCAAACAGGATAGTAGCTCATTGTCATTCATTCAGCCCTTGAAAACTAGAAGTAAACAATGCAGCCTCGATTATAATTTGAAAATACTCAAATGAACAAAAGCAAATAAAAATATTTTAATCAAACTTAACACGGGAGCGCAATGCTGCTAATCAAAGCAACAAATCTGGCTATGTAATACACCTGCAACTATTTCAGGTAAGTTCTCACCCTTCAGGAACTTGGAAAAGTATTATCTTTACTTGCTCCATGTGTGTTTGCCTGTATGTGTGGTATAAATACAGATAGACATTAGCCAGGCATCTGCAGCAGGCTATTACACTCTGCCCTCTAATCTGTACCTACTCAGACTACATCCTGGATGGCAAATCCCTTTCAAATACCTGTTCTGATATACGTGCGTGTGTGTGTGTATGTATCTATGCACATGCATCCATCCAAATAAATACAGATAATATAAAACATAATATATATATTTTATATATTTATATATACACACAGTAGAGGTGAATAATCCCCTCAACCTATCCATATTTATATAAAATGGGAATACAAATATACAAAACCAACAAACATTTACATTTTTATAAATACACACAGGTCAAGGAAAGTGAATATCCCCCTCACATGGAGACATGCAGCAAAAGAAAAAGAGGCAACAGACACAAGTTGCAGCAAGGGAATTTCTGGTTAGATATAAAGAAAATACTCTCCACAGTGAGGGTGATTAAGCACTGGAACAGATTCCCCGAAGAGGCTATGGCATCTCCATCCATGGGTAGTTTCAGAATTTGGCTACACAATGCTCCGAGCAACCTAATTTAACCTTGAAATCGGCTCTGCTGCATCATTAGGGCCCTGGCTTACAGGAGCGGAGAGAGGGAGGAAAGGGTTTGTACTGGCATCCATGGTCCCATATTCTAGAATTGAGGGAAGAGAGGGGATCTTGTCATCCCTATCACCATGGCAGAGTGATATCTTTTTGGTATCATTACCATAAAAGATTCCAATGATACGACCCATTACTAAGCAAAGGTAAGTCAGTAACATTCACAGGGTCATTGATATTAGACCCTCAACAGAGAGACAGAACACAAATGCAAAGGTAAAGACTATGACCTGGGGAACCAAGCCAAGCAATTGCTTTCAACTTTAATGCTGAGGGGAAAAAAGGACTCCATAGTGTTTAGAGACAGTAAGGATATGCAAAACCCTTGCATGATGAGACGAGTTGCTTCTATTTTTAGTTTTATCTGATCCTGCAAACATATATTTAATTTCTAGTTTTTATTGTGCCTTAGATGCTATTCATATGAGTTATTTTAATTTAATAGATGATATCTAGAGAGCTTTATTTGGACTTTCATTCCATGAATCAAGAAAAAAAGAATCATCAAACCAAATAGGACTTTTTTTCCCTAAGTACAATCTGATCAAAAACAAATTAAAACCTCAGGGCTTGAGCTAACATAGCTAAGGGTATTTTTTCCCTTCTTAGATAAGGCTGAGACTTACAAAAGAAACTCATGAGGGTCTATTATAAATCAGAATGTTACAAGTGAACCATGAGGCTCCAGATAAGGATTTACTGGCATAGTGGACTGAAATGTGTCAACATTTTAAAGTACAACAAAGTTCTCCCTCAGCACTTTCTCTTGAGATGCAAATTCTGGTTTATAACAGGATTCTTAAGTTTTCCTTAGAATCCCACCATCTTTACAGCTAATGATTTTTTCATGTAACTAAACCTCTCGAGTCCCACAATACATCCTTTCCTTTTACAGTACCTGGGTTCTGTTACAATCAGCTCAACTGCTGGCCAGATTAGCTCATGTTTTTTATCAACTGCACAACCGGCCAGAACTGATCTATATCCCCCTCCCCTGTTTCTCTCGAGAGGCTGCTCAAATTTTCTCCAGCCAGTTTAGAAAAATATAACCTATTTCACTAAAACTGGTAAAGTTAACTGATAGCAAAAACAACACCCCAGTGAGTTCTGGAAACTTAGGGGAAGCGGTATCTAAAATTCTGCCTTTTGGAGCTAATTTAAAATGTAAGAAGTTGCAGTCTGTTAAGTATTACAATTAAAAGCGACCATTATAATGAGTTTCTGAAATACGAACTATTAGGTCTTTACCAGATTTCAAACACAATAGTGCACTTCAGGGGGCATTTAAGTTTGCTTCTGGCTGCAAGATGCTTTGAGTGGTTCAGAAGTTCCCCAGTTAATCAAGTGGGGAGAAAGTTTTCTTCATATTGCTCTCCTGCTACCTCTCCTGGCAGCTGAATGGAAGAGCACCCAGCTTAAACACAAGGACTTGGGAATTCTACCTCAATGCTAAAGCAGAAATAGTCATTACGAAATGAGGTTTATAATGAAATAACTGAAAAGGAGAAGTTAGCTTTGTGTAGGTAGGAGAGGAAAGACAGATCACAGCTCTTTAATATAATGCCAACACTTGTTCCCCTGTCCTCTCATTGAGTTTCAAAGGGGTTCAGAAAAAGTTTAGCGGTTGCACTAGATGATCTTTAAAGGTCCCTTTCAACCCAAACCATTCTATGATTCTATGAAAGAGTATCACAGCCTTAGACTGCAATGCAACAGGACAGCTTTACAAAGCAGGGAAACAAGGGAGAAGAGACTCTGCCCTTCAGTCCGTATCTCCTGGAGTAAGGGGATACTAAAAGCCTTTCCATTATTCTTTGTCTCAGTTCCCTGATGCAATGAAGCAGGTTAAAGCACCGGTTGTGCTCTCAGGGGCAGTGCTTTCAGCTTCTTCCCAGTCTTGGCCCCAGTGCCCATACTTAGGGAGCTTTAAAGAACTGCAAACATGGGACTGCAGAGTCAGTGCGGTGTCAACGGCAGGAAACACGCAGAGTTCCTGCTAAAGTCCCTTCCTGGCTGCAGGCCATATCACTGACCAAGCCATATGGGAATGTCCAGTTACATGACTTGCTTATGGATGGGTCAGTTCAAATCCTACAGCATGTCAAAATTTCATCTTCCTTCCCTCCTCTGGCCCCCTGTCCCTTGTCAGGAACAATATTTCATCAGTAAGATTAATTATTGATGTTAGTTTGCAAGTAAAGCACCTCATTGCTTTGGAAATCTCTGGGTTAGTTACTATGAAGAACAGAGATAGGTGATCTGAGAAATTAGTGACAGTCTGGGATAACAGCCTGTAGAACAATTTCAGTTAGGTGGTATGACCTTTAGGAATAGGGTGCACTCCTGCACCTCTCAACTCTAACTAAGCCATCTTCTCAGCAGAGTAGTTTAGCCCACACATGCCCACATTAACACAAGTTATGCAGCTGCTCATAGCACTCAGACCAGGTTGAGCATCCTAATATGTGCACAGTGCCACAGAGATGATTTCAGGGGTAGTCTTGGTTTTGAGTACCAGTGCTAGTAGTAAAGAACCCAGTTTGTGTTTGACAGCTAGAACATGGCACTCAGAAGTAATGTCACATTTTTTAAAATGTTGTCATATCTTTCACTGGGAATTGAGTGAATACTGAGTGTTCCTGTTGCCAGTTAGTTACCAGTGCAATGTCCACCCCCTCATGGGATCTTAGTTTCTGAGAAAAAGAGCAAGAGAGCTTCACAAACCATAAGGATTTGTCTCTCGTCATTTAAAGTTTACATGACACAAAGGTCCACTGATCCACTGGGGAACATCGCAGTTGTCTAACACCGATGTCAGGATGTCAGGTCCAGTTAGGCTTAGCATTTGTATTCTCCCTTCAGGACTCTATGGCATGCAGCATGCAGGGTATAGAATAACTTTCCTTAAACTAAAACTTTTGTTATTTTAAAAACAGAAAGATATTATTCACAGAGAAAAACAAAACTCCTCAACAAAACAGCCTTTACAAGAGCAAAGACCATCCTATCTCAGTGCTTACCATCATAATATTAACCTAAGCAAGTCTTAAGTTTTTCACTAAGGTGTCTATCACTTACTTGGTTCCCTCAAATCACTTTCTGAACAAGTGCCCCCCTCTATCTAAGGCAATATATACTTTACAAACTCAACACATTATTTTTCCCTTCCTTCCCTTCCCTTGCCTGACTCATGAGCATGTTCTTGTTCATCATTGCCTCTTAACAAGCCTTAAATGCTTGTGGAGAGAGATTTTGTTCCTTTTTAGTTTGTTATCCTTTACAAGGCATATCTACCCACTCATTCAGTAAACATCTCAAAATCCATAAAATACAAGATAACTATAAATTAGCACAAAGCAGCTTCACACCTGTAACACTATGATATTCGAAAATGTCCAGAACCTTGACTGAAGCCATCACAGAATACTAGTCAATGTCCTCACTGTTTTCCTTTAATAAGACAGAGATATTAATAGTGTTAATACAAGTAACATCAAAGCATTTGCAAATGAAGGAACCCTTCTTGAAATTATGTCTACTGTTCTTGTGCACACAGTGAAGTAATCTGTACGGCTACCTATGAGTCTTACCAATTAAGTTCCCACTTACACACTTGTGGCAGTAAAAGCCCAAATAATATCCAAGTGCACTGTATGCTCCCTCCTCAACAGCAGAACATAACTTGTATTGAATGCAACATACCTGAGCTTCATTTGTGCACCAGCCCTCCGAAATGCAAGACATGAACCCTCACGCTCATAGATAATTTAAGCCAGTGGTTTTCAACCACTTGGATTTGTTGATCTCTTTAATTTTTATGTTATTGTGGAAATTTCACAGTTTCTGTGACCTGCAGCAATTTCACATATCTAACTTGGGATATAGTATATCTGAATCTGCTTTCCTTTTACAAATTCTTTAGAATTCAGAAGTCCTCCACTGAACTCTCGTGGCCAAAAAATACTGATTAAGTAAACTCTTTATCTATTCTTTAGGTCATACTGCCTTTTAAGTGTTACATTGTACTCTCCCTTTCTTTCTAGTTCCACTCAATTTTTACTTCTGATCGTAACTAAAAATGCTTTCAATTATTCAGCAGTTCTGTTTCTTTTATTGTGCTTAGTGAATCTAACTGAAAGAGCTGATATTATTTGGTTACAGTCAAGAAAAAAGTACTTAAAAAATGAAGCTTTGTATAAAAATGCATCTAAATTAAATCTTCCAGCTCTGAAGCAGCCTCTGTAGTTTTTCTGTTTTGTTTCAGAAAACATTCCCAAAGCTTACCAAGATTTTAAAAATCTCCTATGAGGCATGAAGCATTAATCTTTAAAATTAAAGCTGCTTGAGCTGAATTTCCAGTCTTCTAACAGTTACTGGGTGTTTTTGGTTTGGGAGAAAGGATAATCTTGTGGTTAAGGAACCGGAGGAAGAAGAAAAAAATCCCAAGTCAGTTACCAGTATCACCATCAACTTCCAGCATGATCTTTGACAACCCAGAGTGACTTTTTTTGTTTATCATAATAAATATAAAAATGCAAATATAAATATAAAATAAGAATAGCAGCATTTCTGAGTGACGTTGTAGGGAGAAGGCATAGTGAGTAAAAGGCGCCTGTACAAGAAAGAGCCATAAACTGAAAGCACCCCTCACATATCCTAAGGACTATCTAAGTCACACTAGGCATACAATGGCCAAAGGCTTCAAAAGGAGCTGTGTGGAACAGACTGTTAGAAACAGTAACATCGAGGACAGAGCCCATGTGGACTGCTCTGTTTGGGGGAATAGTGGAAAAGATGGAAAACTCGCTCCTGTAAGTAGCGTATTTTGGAGAGAAAAAATTGACATGAAATACACATCCATACTTAGGCAAAAAGAGTCATCTTAGGGGTATTGGAGATGGCCTTTATGTTGCTGGCAATGAAGAATGGGTGTTGGCACAAGCTATGCAAACCTTCCCCAGGGTCCCTGTCTATGAGGGCAGCTGACCATGGCTGAATTGGGTGAAATGACACCTTTACTGCCCTTGGTACCGGAATTAGACAGCTAATGATAACACTGCTAAACCTGCCTGTACTGCGGTCCCTCCTCCAAGGACAGTGCATTTATATCTACACAACGGGCCCTCTCTGGCTTAACCACAGCTGTCTACAGGTCAGGCATCAATCCAGAGGACACAGAACAACTGTCTCAGGTAGACTGAATGAACCACACTTCGGAGGTTCCAAGCTGAGCAGTTGTGTGATACACTCCAAAGCCTTGGCGGTAATACTTACTCATCAGCCCATGTTTGTGCCTTTATTTGAAACATAGTATCTGCAAAAGGACACCTCTGCCAAGAATATGGAGTTGCCCTGAGTCTCTTCAGTCAACTTTTCTGGAGTTTCCCACAGGAAAGCCACATGCCCTTCTAGGTTTCATCACTAGGTGTTCATTCATTTTTCAAAACGCCCCTTTAAAATGTGATGGAATTTTTATTTGGCCTGTAAGTTTTCTATTCAAACGTGAAATTAATTTGTATAGATAATATATTCCACTTCTGTTACATGAACTATCTAATCATAAGATGAAAATACAGGAATATTTCCTAAACTGGTTTTAAAGGTGTACACTCAGGGCATATTACAATAAAAATATAGTATGCATACCATCTATGTCTGTACGTTCACATTTATATATAGCCATATGCTGTACATAGTATTTCATGCCCAAGTAGCCACATACACATACAGGAGCTATCTCTTACTCTGTTTTGAAGAATGCCCAGGGTGATGGGAGAATCACCCTGAGTTCCTAGACACTAACATAATAATAGGATGTGTGGGTGGCTGGAGCTGGAAGAGGTAAAGAACTGCCCTGCTTACTTGCTACATTTAAGTAAGCTTTTCTAATTTAATTTGTGCTCTCAGAAAAAAAGTGACTTGTATTACGTTCGCATTTAAATAAACCGCAAATGTTAAGATTAAATATAACCTAAAGAATCATAACTTCTGCTTAATGATTAAACTGCCAAAGTCTGCCTAAATAAAGGAATCAGTTTTAAAGTCCCTGCAAACACTAGGTTTAAATTATTTTCAAGACCTATAAAGAGACAACAGAAAACATAAACAGCCTGAACTGTTTAAAAAGTGTGTTCCCTCTAATTAAATAAGAAACATCTGTCTTGGGATTCTGGAAGTCGGTACGGTCTATCCACATTGTGCCTAAATGAGTTTGCATCTAGCTTCCAATATTCTGAAATAAAATTCTTCCTTTCTGAAAAGAATTAAAGAAGCATGCCACATGAGATCCTTCATCCATCTAAACAGACGGAAAGCCTGTTGCTGATAATAACAGCAAAGATTAGCAATCCTGTGATTTCCAGGATTCAGAGAAGTGTGTGCGACATGGGCTTGGGGGTTTTGCCCTCTAAGAAGTCGAAAAAGAACCCAAAAGTATCTTCAGAATGAGGACTCTGCCGCAAACACCTTTCCTTAAAGCATCAGGATCAACTACGTGCTGATCCTGTGACTTCTCTGGGGACCATTAAACCCTCCCCTGCAAGCGCACATGCCTACAGACTCCCAGGAGCGGGATTTCTCCACCGAACTGCAGACACTCGGGTCGAAGTGACACAACTAAAGCCAGCGCAGCAGAGACCCGTGCCGAAGGGGGACCTGAGCACCGCAGAGCAAGACACGCAGCGCTGCGCTCGGAGGCTCCGCGGTGTACTTACTGGTGTTGTCGAAGGGTATCTGCCTGCACTGGGCGGCGGGCCAGGCGCAGTGGTACACCGCTCCTCCTTCCACTATGTCTGGCTGCGTGGTGTTGGCTTTGGGAGCTCCCACCAGGACACTGACTCTGCGAAACACACCGGGCCGTCACCGGGGCGGTGCGGGCCGCCAGCACCGGCGGGCGGCGGCCCCGGCACGGCGGGCCAGCGGCTGTCAGCCCCGCCACCGGCCCGAGGGCGGCGGGCGGGACGCCGCCGTTCGCCCACCGCCGCCCGCAAAGCCTCCCCCGAGCCCGTCGGCGCCCCCCAGCCCCGGCCGGGCAGGAGGGGCGGCGCGGCGGCCTCGCTCGGGCGCGGCCCCGACCCCGCCGCCCCCCGGGGCCGCGGGCGCCGCGCTGAGGGGAGCGGCCCCCGCCCGGCGGCGGCACTCACGTGCTGGGGTCGGGGATGTAGAAGTCCACCGAGTACCCGAAGTAGCTGCCCGGGGGCCCGCTGTACACCGTCCGCTTCTCCTCGTCCAGGTTGAAGGCCACCAGCGCCGGCGCCCAGAGCAGCGCCGACAGGAGGAGCAGCGGGCACGGCCGCTGCCGGCAGCGGGCACCGCCGGCCCCGCGCCCGCGGCTGAGGCGCAGCATCCTCGCCGCCTCCGCGGCAGGCTCCCGCTGGCGGAGCGGAGCGGAGCGGAGCGGAGGGCAGGGAGGGGAGGGGAGGGGAGGAGCGGAGCGGCGGCCGTGCGGTGCCGCGGCCGTCTGGCTGCCGCCGTGCGCTGGCGGCGGGGCGGGGGGCTGGCGGGGCGGGGGAGGCTCGGCCCCGCTCACCCCGCCGCCGCCGCCGCCGCGGCCGCCGCCGCCGCCGCTGCCGCCGCCGCCGCGGGCAGAGCCGCGCTCCGGCGCCCCCTGGCGGCCCGCGCCCGGCACCGCGGCGCGGCGCCGCCGGCGGCCTGCGCGGGGGCGCGCCCGGCCGCGGGGCGCCGCCGGGAGCGCGGTGGCTCGGCGGGGAAGCGCTTCCCCTACCGGGCAGCATTCGAGCCCGAGGGACCCCCGCGCCACCGGGCGGTGCCTGGGCGCCGCTGGGCACGGCGGGGCGCCGGGCTCGGTCTGCGGCCGCCTCACCCGCGCCGAGGCAGAAGCGGCCCCGCCGCGGCGGGCGGAGGTGTCGCCGCCTCGGCCCGGCCCCGCACGGCGCCGCCGGCGTTGCCCGCGAGGGAGGACGGTGCGCGCAGCCCCGCGGCTGCGGTGCGGCCGTCGGGGACCCGGAGCGCAGGGAGCGACGCTGGGGCCGGGGCCCGGGCGAGGCTCCTCCATCCGGGCGGAACGCGGTGCCCGCGGTGGTTTACCGCGAGGGCTGGTCACTCTGTCTGCGGAAACCAGTTTGCCTGCGAAAACCCACCGGTGAAGCTGGGAGAAGTGCACGCTAAATGCATGGTCTCCTGCCCCCTTCACTCTGCCCAGCAGAGTTACCCGGTGGCTATGCTTGGACAGTCGTGTTCACAAGGGAAAATGGCCGAGTCGAGGCTGGGGATTTCCACTTGAATTTCTCTCGGCTTCCAGTATTTTCAAGAGTTTGAACTGAAGGGTCTGATACTTGAAAATGCCTTTTAGGAATGCATGGAAAAAACCCAGACCGTCATCAGATTGCTATATGACTGCCAGCATGGCTATTATTTAAAAAAACCCATCAACCAAAAACCCCTTCTAACCACCGGAAAGATGAAAACCCAGCCTCAGAGTTCAGAACACATTAGGAAATGCATTACTCTAACTTTCTGTGTTAGTGCTTGTCCGGCTACATAAACTTTTAATATGCTGAAGGGGCCACCTTACACTCATGCGAAGGAAAACCTTGCTATAGGCCTTTACCACAGCTCCATGCAGGTGTAGGTGTCATGCCTCTTTTACCACAGAAATGACCAATATTACTTTATTGCATGTGGCACTGAATGGAGCTTGTAGAAAGCTCGTCTTATAATTTCTTCATAAAAGTAATTAAAAACAGAGGGACCTGGACAGGCTGGATCGATGGGCCGAGGCCAATTGTGTGAGGTTCAACAAGGCCAAGTGCCGGGTCCTGCGCTTGGGTCACAACAACCCCATGCAACGCTACAGGCTTGGGGAAGAGTGGCTGGAGAGCTGCTCGGCGGAAAAGGACCTGGGGCTGTTAGTTAATAGCTGAACATGAGCCAGCAGTGTGCCCAGGTGGCCAAGAAGGCCAACAGCATCCTGGCTTGTATCAGGAGTAGTGTGGCCAGCAGGAGTAGGGAAGTGATTGTGCCCCCATGATCACTCCCATGATCACTCGGCACTGGTGGGGCCGCACCTCGAATACTGTGTTCAGTTTTGGGCCCCTCACTACAAGAAGGACGTTGAGGTGCTGGAGCGTGTCCAGAGAAGGGCAACAAAGCTGGTGAAGGGTCTGGAGAGCAGGTCTTATGAGGAGCGGCTGAGGGAACTGGGGTTGTTCAGCCTGGAGAAGAGGAGGCTGAGGGGAGACCTTATCGCTCTCTACAACTACCTGAAAGGAGGCTGTAGTGAGGTGGGTGTTGGTCTCTTCTCCCAGGTAACAAGCGATAGGACAAGAGTGAATGGCCTCAAGTTGTGCCAGGGGAGGTTTAGATTGGATATTGGGAAAAAATTCTTCACCAAAAGGGTTGTCAAGCATTGGAACAGGCTGCCCAGAGAGGTGGTTGAGTCGCCATCCCTGGAGGTATTTAAAAGCTGTAGACCTGGTGCTAAGGTTGGACTCAATGGTCTTAAAGGTCTTTTCCAACCGAGATGATTCTATGATTCTGTGTTTTGCCCCACAATAGTGTTCTAGCTGTTTTTGTTAAAAATATATAAAAACTGACTCTGCCTTAAATGCTCCCTTCCCCTACAAAGCTAAATGGGGCATGACACCCATATCTTGAGGGGACGGTATTCTTATTTGTATTTTTTTCTGGCCAACTCAAAGGTAGGAAGAAAAGGAGAACCATTTTATTTTCTATTTAATCAACTCTGTTAGGAGGAAAAAAGGACTGTTTTTCAGAATTTATAATACAGATGTGTCCAAAACAATATCAGAGAAAGATCGGAAGAATAGAGAATCCATTTATAAACATGCTACAGTAGAACATATCTATGAAAGCAGCTGAAAGCAGTTTGTTTTGTTCTGAGGTTCTGGTTTCTTTACTTTTGTGTTTGTTTTATTTTAAGTGCTTTATGGCAGGACTATTCAGATAAGACTGACATTCCTGTTCACGAAAATAGAACAGTGTGTTTATTTCCAGCATTAACTGTGTGACCCTTAGCTGTCCCCACAGGCTTGTAATATTCCTTAAATTTGCTCGCCTTACAATTGTACCAACTTCACCCTTGCTAGTAGAGTGAAACATCACCATCGACATTATTCTGTTACTTTACATTGAACCAATATCTCTTAGAGATATAAGTACCAGTAATAAATTCAGAAGTACCTCAGTGACTTGCAGGGTTAACACCTACTCTTAAAAGTCATACAGTTTTAAGACAACTGAAGGCATTTGAAAGTTGCATTGCCTTATGCTAAATAATAATAATGCCTTGCTTTTGTTTAACACAACAGTCAGTGCCAGTGCTGAGCATCATAAGTGAAGTCACTGGGGCTCGGAGAACTGCTCAGATGGCACACCAGACCTGTGGCACTCAGGGAGCGAGAAGGCAGCACATTCTAGTGCTGTATCTGTCTTGTACATATCTATCCAAAACAGAGTTAAAAATCAGTAATTAACACAACTGGAGATAGGTGAGTGTTCACAGAAATGAAAAGCAGAAGGGGCATAGCAAGAACACAGGCAGTTCTCCTATGCTCCCCTTGTACCTTTCTTTCAGTTTGAAATATATGGCACCTAACCTGATGGCTTTGAACTATATTTAAAAAAGGAAAAAAGTGCTTCAAATGGCTATTGGTGCTAAAACCTGTATGGAGAGCAAGGCAGAATGAAAAGAAGGAAATCTCTTTCAAGATCCTCTTACCCCCAAGGTGTTAACACACAGCAGTCCCCCTCCCCTTACCCTTTTCCTTTTTTTTTTTCTCCATATAAAGAAGAGAGACATGAGTGTAGGATATTCCAAATCCATTCCAAGAGATGAAAAGCACAATCTTTTTGTTTTTTGAAGGATTTGCAGTGTTTCCCTAAATAACCTGGGCCTGATCTGATCACTGGAAGCTTATTCCAGGTCTTGGTTTCCTCAGACTTTAAACTGGACATTGTGATCTCAACTGCTCAAGAGGTAAGCAGCTGCCCCAGTTGTTGGTAGACTGAAGTTTGGTCTTTAGCATAGCCATACCCATGGCCCAATACATTAACTGCTTTGAATATTGAACTAAAAAGTCTTAGATAAGCTCTAGAACCTGACCTGAAGCCAGGACAGAGAGCTTTTATAAGAACATTTAGCCAAGAGTCCAAAAGTCATTATCTACCCTACAGAATAACTGGAACATCAGATGTGAGACCAAATAATTTGTACAGCAAAATACAATATTCATGGTGTGGATTTCTAGAGCTTATACTATGTGCAGTTGGTGAGGTTAATATATCTTCATGGTCTTTCCAATCTTAAAAATAGATCAGCCAAAGCTTCTATGGAAAGTTTTGTCGAAGCAAAACTTAAATGTTAGTATTTCATAGAAGGCTCTATTATGAAAGCTTTAATCTTATTTATGCCATTATTTAGAAATCTACCTGCTAGCAGAGGAAGGATAAGTATTTCAAAGAATTGTATGGGATTTTAACATAAATCTTGTCAGTGGCCTGTTGACTGTACCATGTTGCCAGCTAGGACACTAGCTGTCTCTCAGAAGATACTGACCATTCCTTGGCAATTAAAATTGAACCACTGTGCAATATGTAAAAAACCATTCACCTAGACTATTAATCAAAAGGTCATTTAACTGCATACACACACACACACACACATAGCCTAAATAACTGGCACTTAGAGCAGAACAACTTGTGAAAATTATATAGGTTTCTAGTCATTTTTCTATGGAAGGAAATAAAAAATACTATAAGTACTATAATACTAAAAGTATTACAAGTCTGCCTTCTAAATAACCACAGTCTTTTAGGGGACAAAAGGTAAATTTCAATAAAGTCAGAACCTCTCCAATCTTGTCCATCAGGGAGGTAAGGACAGAAAGGTTCCCTTGGCTGAGGCTCTTGGATGAGCTGGCTAAGTTCCATTAAACACTGTTGGTTAGCCTCTGTAGTCCAAAAATATGTGAAGTAAACCCAAAGCCAGGCCTCAAACAAACGGGCAATATGAAGGAAAGATACAGGAATAAGGGTTCTTATACCACACCGAGCACCAGCTAAGTATCTCTGGAGTACAGCAGAAGTTTTAATGCAGACTAATGCTTATGTATAGATCTTGCATCAGCTAAGCTTCTGATTTTGTTTTTTTCTGTGAGATAGAACATGAATTGTAGCTGACAGTGGACTAGATAAAGGCTGTTTACTCTAACAGATTCAAGCTATGATTCAGTGCAAGCTCTGTTGTGAGATATTCTAGCACAAGCCAAGACAGACACAAGAATCCAGGAGAAAGAGCAAGAAAAGTGAATTGTCACCGTCCAAGACATCAGTGCAAGTCTCCCTGAAGACATTTATCTTAACTGGGCAAAACCAGCTAAAGCAAATAACTATCAAGCCTGAGCATTTTAGGAAAAGTAAAGTTTCAAACTTGCCAGGCAGTCCAAATTAAAGCAGATTCTCTAAATTATCTATATACTTTTAAGTAGCAATACTAGTGTTGCACAAGTCTTTTAGTATCAGGCCCATACAGCAAGACGGAATACCTGTGTTCTAAATAAACTGAGTCAGATAAGATGAATTAAGGAATCTTTCAAATTACTGTCGTCTGCAAAGGAATTATTTTTTCAGAAAAAGAAATCTCAAAAAGAGGTAAGATATACTGCTGTCAGTTCTGCAATAAGGAATGGCCATGGTAATTTCAGAAGTTAGGTTTTTAAACAAGTCCTGATTGAATTTGTTTGGTAGCTGGGGACGGGGCTGCAGCAGTGGCCTCTGTGAGAAGCTGGCTCCATGATGGACCAAAGCCGAGCCTGTCAGCAAAGCTGGTGGTGTCTCTGTGATAACATATTTAAAAAGGGGGAAAAACACTGTGTGGCGGCTGGAAGAGTGAGAAAATGTGAAACAGCCCTGCAGACTCCAAAGTCAGTGAAGGAGGGGGAGGAGGAGCTCCAGGCGCCAGAGAAGAGATTCCCCTGCGGCCCCTGGTGAAGACCCTGGTGAGGCAGGCTGTCCCACTGCAGCCCGTGGAGGTTAATGGTGGAGCAGATGTCCACCTGCAGCCCGTGGAGGGCCCCACACTGGAGCAGGTGGATGAGCCCTTAAGCCTGTGGAGACCCCATGCCAGAACAGGCTCCTGGCAGGAGCTGCAGTCTGTGGAGAGGAGCTGGTGCTGGAGCAGGTTTTCGGGCAGGAACTGTTGCCTGTGGGGGACCCACGCTGAAGCTCTCCATTCCTGAAGGACTGCACCCCATGGAAAGGACCCATGCTGGAGCAGCTTCTGAAGAGCTGCACCCCGTGGAAAGGACCCACGCTGGAGTAGTTTGTGAAGGAGTTTGCCTCCCGTGGGTGGGACCCCACGCTGGAGCAGGGGAAGTGTGAGGCGGAAGGAGCAGCAGAGATGAAGTGTTATGAACTGACCACAATCCCCATTCCCCATGCCCTGTCCCCCTGCCCTGCTTGGTGGGGAGGAGGTAGAGGAGCTGCGATTGAAGTTAAGCCTGGGAAGAAGAGGGATGGAGGAGAAGGTGGTTTTAGTTTTTTCTCACTCGCTCTATTTTTAATGGCAGTAAATTAAACGTAGAGTCCGTTTTGCCCGTGACAATAATTGGTGAGCAATCTCCCTGTCCTTGTCTTGACGAGATAAGGAGCTTTTTCGTCTCTTTTCTCCCCGTCTTGCTGAGGAGAGGGAGTGAGAGAGCAGCTGGGTGGGCACCTGGCAGCCAACTGAGGCCAACCCACCACAGAAGTATACTGTTCACCCATTTCCAGATGTTAATCTAACAGATATATTTTACAGTCTTGCAGAGGACATACCTGCAAAGTGTCATGCAAAGGATGTTCTCTTTCTACCACTACTACTACATGCCTTACAGTGCAAATTGTCCAGCAAGGGTTTCTCCCCCACACTACATATCTCATTTTGACCAAATCAGTTTGTTTTCCTGCACGATGATCATTCTAGTGTCATATTGTTATTTACACATGAAAATAAATTTTTCAAAAGCAAATAATTCTGAATGTGAAATTCAGCCCTGCTGGCAATAGCATAGGCTCTGCAATCAGTTAAGATGCAATAAATTATCTTTTGTTGCTTTTTCTCCTGAGATGTGTTCAACTTGAAACCTGACATTTCTAAACCCACGGTCCCTTTTCATCATCTCAGAAAGGCAGTAAAACAAGTTCGATTAAAAGCAAAATTAAATCAATACGTCATGATTCAAGGAAAAGATTTTATTTTAGGGCTAACAAGTTGATAATAAATAAAGGATATAATAATGTAATAACAGATGTTCTCATGCACTTAACACATACAATAACGCTGGCTTACACTGCTGTTTGGACAAATTGAGAAGAGGTATTTGGCAATATTATAAGTTTGAATAGGTTAGCGATTATAGAACAAGAAATTCCTTCTGATGTTTTTACATTTCTTTTATACAAATTCAAATAAATATTAATACATCTGTTTTTCCTCAGATTTTGTGTTCACTTTTAACATGCCCGATAACTAAGCCACAGTAATATACAACTGCCAAGAAAGAGTATTTATGACTTATACTTATTAATATTCCTAAAAATGTATCATATTTATGTCACATTTTGCAAGCTCTTTAGGTAAAATTAGATTTTAGGAAAAACTGCATAAAATTTAAACTCATTAAAACATATCCAGTGCAAAGGCCAGTCTAGTCCACACATTATGGTACTGTAATGTAAGCCAATACAATTTAAATAATAAAACATGCCTATATGAATCAGGAGGCTGTATGTGTTTTATGTTTTAAAGATCTGTTATCTAATATGCAGATTCTGCAATATCAGACATTTTTCAAATCTTCATGAAATGGCAAAATAATGTTAAGACTTTATAAGTAGGCTCTTTTTTTTTTTAGGATAACTCACATTAACAGTACTACAGTGGCCAAAAAAGACAAACTATTATAATAGAAATCAATCTGATTAAAAAATTAAATATTCCAATTAACACTGAAAAAGTGTTTGTAATCACTATTTACAATTTGTCAATGATACCAGTGTATAACTCCACACAGTCAAAGTATACCATTTTCCAAGCAAATACCAATTCTTGTATCCCCATTCAAGCATTCGATAGTAGCATGTTGTTTATGCGCAACGTATCAGTTTAAAGAAGGAGATCGATCTGTGGTCCAGAGTAATTCTATATATGGCCATTTGGTTTGCAAGCAGCGTTTTACAGGAGTGTCATCGGTCTGTAGCATTGGTTCTTCAAAACCCATAACAACTGCTGTGCCTTCTACATACATGACCTGTCAAAATAAATCCAATTACATCAGCTTGTTTGTTTAAAAACTCTAATACAAGATGATTATTTTCACTGGGTTAGGAGAGGATTTGTTATGATACAATTTTTTTTTTTTACTACAAAAATCAAATCCATGAAGTTTTATATATATTTTTTTTTTAAATGAAAGGAGGTATGAAATAAAAAAACCCCTCATCTCTTAGACTCAAGTGCTGGAAAATCCTGATCAGGCCATATTCATTTGACTGTTTACTTCAATAGATAGTAAAGGCCAAAACTGGGGAAAAAGTAATCTAGGAAATGCAATGCAAAAATTCTGTGACAACAGATCTTCTACTACTGTTGGAGTTGCAAAGTTTGGTATTGTCATAAGGACAGTGTTCCTTAGACTTAACTTTATGGAACTAATTTTCCATAACCTGGAACTTCTGTTGCAAATCAGCTCTATTCATAAAACAATATTTAAAATGCTATAAGCAGAATCCATTCAAAACAAAAATTTGTTTAAATTTTCGTGATTACGTATATACGTTCAATAGTAAAGATAAATGCATCTTTGAATGCTTTTGCCTACATTTTGGGGTATGAAACCGCTGGAGATTTCACAGGGGTAGTTTTAAGGACTTAACTCCAAGCTATTCCGAAGACTGAGTATATATATTTTCTCGAAGAGTCTTCTTACTTCAAGTTATTTTTGTTCCCTGTGTCTACTAATGCCTTATACTCTTCTACCCTAAATGCTAATTCAGGAGTTAACTTAGAAGCAGTCATGGTATGTCATGTATACCGCTCCTTCCAAGAAAGCTGAAAATGAAACAGGTCATTTTTGTCCCCCACTAAGTGGTTCCAAAAAATATTGATTTTTGATGCAGGTCTGGAGTACAAAAAAATTTACAAAAAATTCCAAACATCTCAATGTTGATGTAGAGTTACTTACAGAGGATGCAGTTTGTCTGTGTTACATCCCCATTGTCCTGTACATTTCAGATCTCCCTTCTCATGGCCAAGCATGAGAAGTGCTCTATGCAAAGTGCATAGCTTAAGAGATGCAGTCTAGCCAACCAATCCAGTGTACTAGCTAAAATATGATCAGGAGCACAAAGCAGTTTCCAATTCCAAATACATAATTTTGGAAGAAAATTATCGAAATAAGAGTTTTGTAAAAAGTCTGGTTCAAGTTGAAGTATTTTGCCTGTAACTGTTGTCAGTTTTACAATTTAAGACAGTGAGTCAGTTCTGCGTGCTAATTGTTATTAAGGTTAGATTTACATTTCTTAAATCTTACCTTTTCATTATAGTTAGATTGCTTCAGTCCATTGTAATGGTAAACAGTGAATGACTCTGAAACCCTAGAGTCCTAGTAGAAAGGAACAGTCAATTTCATGTAACATATACACTGTGCCTTGACAGTCTCTTCTCTTTAAAACTAGACAGATGCATTTAAACAGGAAGACTCAAGGAAATTGTAAAAAAGTTCAATTTCTTTTAGGTGATGTCATCTTGAAGATTTTGTTCATTTTACCTTTCTTATTAGAAGTAATAAAAAGATGTCAGTAAATTAATGGGTGACACCCCTAAGAGCAAGTCATGATTTTCTGTGTTCATCTGGACACTTTAAGCTACAACTTCAGCACTGAGCATGTAGAAACTGTCCTAATTTTTCAAGTCAGACACCTTACATAGTAGCCAGATTTGCATGTATTTGCGACTGTTTGGATGCTACTAAGTTAAATATTTACTAAGGACCAGATCCAACCTCCAACCCTCCATTTGAGAGCTAAAAAGTTATTTATGCCCACGCCTGCCTAACTGTAAACTAACTGTGAAGACACCTGTTCAGCTGAGGCCTAACAGCAGCAGATGTACGACAGTTGTCAACCTTTACCACTCCAGGTGTCTAAATGCTTTAGTCCTAAAAGGACTGAAGAGCTTTGCATTTCACTGAATCAGGAAACACAAATCAGAGGTAATATCATCTCTTTTATGCCTACTGGACCAGGCTCCAAACAAAAGCTTATCCCTTTTTTAAGTACATGGAGGTAAAGGCTGGAATGAGAAGAAATCTGCTCAGGTTACAGTACATCCATCAGATTACGAAAAGCCCTCATTCATTTTTCTCCTCTTAAATGATTCAAAAACCTTATCTCTGTACGGGTCTCAAACAGCAACCCAGGCTATTCAGTGGAGGGAGGGTGGTGAAAAGGATGGTAACGCTACTTACAGCAGTTCCTTCACAGAGATGAATAAAACCAAGCTTTGCTGGGAAGGAAAGAGGACACTTATTCTTTTCCCTGAGGAAGGTACGCTCACCCTGAAGGAACAGAACTGCCGCTTTCCAGTTCCTGTGCCATGGATATTAAGAATTTTGTGCAGTAACTGTTTCCCAAAAAAAGGGCTACTGGGGAATTCAGGAATCCCCCTCTCCAGGTGACTGCCCTAAGCACTGAAGAGTCAGGCTCGCTCTCTCAGGCTGAATGATCTTTCCATGTTTTTATTCTAAGCCAACAGCTTTGAAAAGGAAAGCTGAGATCCCTTCCTGCTTTAAAGGTGGAGTTTAGTACTTTCTAGGAGAGTAAGAATGGGAGTTCGAATATTCTCAGCAAAGAACGAACCAAATCTGGGTCTCCTGAGCACTAGGTGAATGTTCAAATATTGTATAAAGGGGAACATCAACAATTCCAACCATCACTGGCATCTGCTATTTCCTCACAGTATTTTAAAGAAAGACAATCATCTTCATTTCTGCAAAGTTTCACTTTCAGAAAGAATTCTGAATGAGGTGTCAATATGGGAAAGGGCTCCTGCTATCTGATCCACAGGGCACAGATAGATTGGACAGCATATCTGTACCCTCAGCATTCATGCAGTAACTGATACTGGCAGGTCCCAGTCCAGAATGTCCTGATTGTTCACCTTATACCCTTAAGGCAGTTACACTTCCCATGTTTTGTCCTGAAACCAGCGAAGGTTCAACAGCACAGGCAAAACTGAGTGGTGGGGAATCACGTGCAGCAGGGAATTAGTACTTGACGGACAGGCATTGACTTGGGGGCTCCAACCTTAGAGCAGGTAAAGAGTTCCTCCACCACCTCTCTAGGTGACTAAGTGGGGATCTGCCCATGAGTCCACTATGCTCCCTTCTCCAGCTGCCCTTCAGTCAGTGATGCCCTTCAGCGATAGGCACCAGAGGCAGCAGCCCCATACGGTGGCTGTTTTCTCCTCCAGCTACCTATGGCCTGCAGTACTGGACAGTTTAGGCACAGCCAATTATGGAGGATGTGCTTTGGCTTTCTGAACTTCATTCTAAGCATCTGGGGCCTGAAATTAAGCAGTGGAGTCTTCCAGATTTGCAAGTGTAATATAATTGTAAGGAATAAGGTTAAATTATATTCCACTGTAAAGATATTTCCACTTCTGGATATATAAATGAAAGGCAGAAGAAACAGTTAGCAAATACACAATTCAGATGTAATTCTGTAAATCCGGAGAAAATGAACACTCTTTTTTTTCCCTCTAGATGATGAATCGTCTCTTAACGATGTACTCAGTCCCTACCATCTTTGGCAGCACAGTTCTAGTGTCTTCTGAATGACCAGACTGTTTCATAGTACAGAATACTATACCCAAACAGCGCTGCACAACCCTTAACAAAAAGAGTCTCACTGAAGGCATTTTAAAAATATTAGTTTCACATTTCCTTGGTTGTAAAAATTAAGTCATACAGTTTCATTGACATGTTAAGCCACAAAAGCCTCCCCAGAAGTACTCCTCTCAGCCCCTCTCTTGCCTCACCAGCCTATCTTTCTGTCACTGGGGAAACCCTCTCTCTTCTGCCAATACAAGCATTTGCATGGCCACGGAACAAGCCTCCAAAAACCTGCAAAGAGACCTCTCATCCGGACCAGTTCCCTGTTCTGGTTTACCACGTATCTGTACAAAGAGGTTACTGGTGGCAGGAGAGAGGCAGCATGAGGGCAGGAAAATGTGACCCAGGGCAAAGGGAGAAGAGGACAGCAGTGCTAGGGTAACACATGCTTCTCAGTGGTGCTGCTATCTTAATGAATATATGGAACAGATTGAGAGTTTGAAAATCATTTTCCATTACCCTGGCAGATACTGACTTCCACATATGCTAAACATAACTCTATCATGACTTTTTGTTAAACTGTCAAAAATATTACATTATTAGAGATATACATTAAAATAGTTTTAAGTATGTTTGCAACTTTTTCCCATGTGCTAGCAATTATAGCAGACATTTGTAATATTGATAAAAACAGTACGGTCATTTATTCTCAGAAAAAACAAACTCAGATGAACTTTCTTAGTAGGGAACCAGTTCAATTTCATATGCAAAATGATTATATATTTCCTGAAGTTAATTTTAGAACTTCTTGCTACAATGGAGTTTCCTTCCAGTGTAAAGCTGACAAAATCATCAACACCGTATGCAAAATGGATGTCTACAGTTCATTGTATAATACAAGACGTTATTTGCTGGTCATCTGTGTCAAATGAATGCAATACTTATTATTAAAGATAGCTCTGTGATATTGATGGAAGTGTTTAATGAATTTCAAAGCCAAGCAGAATAGAAAATGCTCTGCAGCAATAAAGCTATATTGATTACCTGCTCAGGGAAAAATTCTTGCAGAAAGGGACCCAGTAATATGATGCCCAGTCCTTCTGGGTCTAATTTGGTCTTCATGAGGTTTACACTATGACAAAAACATTCAATATAAAAGTATGAGTAAGACATTTTTATTCTTGCGTGACTAAGTTATGCAGTGCTACCACAGTACTGGCTGCCAAGTATAGCAATACTATTCTATTTTTAATCGTAAGTGACATCTGCACCAGAATGGCATGCAAGTTGCCAGAACACAGTTATTTTTAAATAAAAGTAATCTGTTATTTTAAATTAAATAAGTGATAATTGTGAAGGACCACCATATTTGGTAAAATAATTTGAAACCCATATAATCTACAACCAGGTTTACAGCCCAAAAAGTGCTCTGCTGTCTTGTAAGCATTCTTGAACTTAGATACACAAAACAGTCATCTTTTAAATACAGCTCCATAACTGCCAAACAACCTGTTTTTAAATGGAGATTTGAAAAGCCTCCAAGATTTTCTAAGTACACCGAAATAAAATTAACAGATACATTTCTTATTTACATCACGTCCTTGATATCACAGAAGCCAAAACCAATAAATAATGAAAATACCAACAATACTAATCTGAAAGCCTTACTGCATGAATATGGTATAATTTCAGGTCACTACAAATGAATGCCAGTTATAATGTTATATTTCCATTTTAGCAATATATTTCTACAGGCATCAGATCGCTTAAATATGTATTTGCATCTACCTATCCTTTTGCCTAAGTTACAAGTTGTACCGTACACAAGAATGTCCTCATTGGGTCAAACCAACAGAGCGTCTTGCCCAGTATTCTGTTTCTGACACTGGTCAGTAGTGGATGCTTACGATAGAGTACAACAGGGCAAACATACAGTGATATCCTTAGTTTACCCTCCCCATTTCCAGCAGTCTGCTGCTCAAAGACATCTTCAGTGAGAGGCAGTATCTAAAACACAAAGATATATATTTTTTTCTTTCCATGCATGTGCCTAATTGGCTTTGAACCCATATACACTTGTGGCATTTAATAAACTCCACTCACAAAATTAAAATTAAACTATGGATTCTGGGAATAAGTATCTCCTTCTGTTTTGAACCTGCCACCTGATTATTCAGTTTGATGACACCTCATTTTTGTATTGTGAGAAGCAATTAACAATCATTCCCTATTTATTATGAAACTCCTGATTTTAGAGACCTCCTTTACATGCCAATGCTTGTCTCTTTTCCAGGTCGAACAGGCCCAACCTAGTTCTTCCTTGTACTAATGCCATTCTGTACCTTCGATTAGCCTTGCTGCCTTCCTGATACCTTTCTACAATGTTCTTTTTTAAGATGGAGTGAAATGTCATGCATTTATACAATGGCATAATTCCTAGGAAACCCACTCCATATGTCTGTCTATCACTGAGTATCAGTTTAAATCTGTTTCCTGAATCGTAATATCTAGTTCACAGCCCAACAATGTGTATGTAAAATCAGGATTGTTTTATCCCATTTGCAATCAATCTACATTTACTGTATTGAGACTTCTGTTACCCTATCTTCCAGTAACTTCTGCTGCTCTTCCACATCATTTTTTAATATCTAGAATACTTTTGTATCAGCAGCAAGTTATCATACTAATCCCTACCTTCAAATCCTCACTGGTGCCATGACAAACTCCACAGACCTAACACAAATTCCTGTAAAATTCCTCTAATAATCTCCCTCCGTTAAGAAAAAATGACATTTTTATCCTTTGATCAGTTATTTATCTACAAGAAAACCTTCCTTCTTATCCCATGTTGACACATGAAACATTTACATGTGAATTTTCCCTAGATTGGCCTCCAAATCGTTTTCTAAGTACTGTCATCCATTTGTCACCTTCTCATTCTGGTACTGTCTGGTACCGGGACAGTTTAAACTGGTATGTAACCTAAAATAGTTCAGCAATTTCATTCTGATGTTTCTTCAGAATTTAGGGTTTTTTACATATCTTGACAATTCAGACTCTTAGTTACTCTGACCACCCAAAAAAGGCTTAAGTGTGGAAACCTCCGTGTAATCTTCCCCAGTGAAGATGAGAACTAATCCCTATTGTCTTCCCCAGTGAATATGAAGAGGACTTCACTACACTTTTCTTACTGACTTTGAATACTTTTTAATATTGGGGATCACCTATCAGAACTACAGACCTCTTGCAAGTCTCCTGGTTCTGATGGGCTTAAAAAAAATACTATTAGCTTCTACTTCATAATTTTGCAGATTAGTTGTCAGAAGATTTTCACTCTGCTTTATTTTTTATTTACATTTAACATTCCATAAATGTAGATTCTTCCGTATTTTTTTCATGTAGGCACTACATTTTCCTTTCAGAAGACACAGTCTTAGCTTCTCATAGCTGCCTCTTTTACCACCTTTTAACTGCTTTTAACCACCCAGATCTCTTCTGTCGGGAGCTGCGGGCAGAAGGTGTCTTTCTAAGCTGTTTTTGATTATTATTGCATGTAAGCATTTTATCCTTTCAGCTACCACTTGTGTATTCATTTCTAAGTAGCGTCCTTTCTTGGTCCTAACATAGTACTAGTAGTAAATTATTTGGCTTCTTTTTGTTTCTGCCTCAATACACACAGAACACGTTATGCAATTCTTAAGAGAGTGGCTCTGTTAAGGCCCTTGGAAGAGGATTTTTAAAATTCATAAAACTGAATGTGATATCCTATAAACTATATTAATTTAATATCTAAAAAAAAATTCACTACTCAAGTGAAGCTACAACTGAGGATTTGCAAGATACTGGACTTTAGTCCTTCTACTGCTTATTCTTACTGCTCTCAAAGTAGAAAATTTAAGATATTTCAGTAGCTGTCTGAAACCTGCACAAATTCTTGAAAAGCTATAATGGAGTTCTAAAAACATTGTGCTTGTAAACAGAACCAAGGCACTTTTAAGTAAAGAGAATTTTGAAAATGCACTTAAAATTATGTAATAAAATTAAAGCAAGCTATATTCTCACAAATGAAATACAAGAACTGTTTAAAAATGCAGAGCCATACTAAGTTTTTAAGTATGGGCAGTGTACAAAAGTAAATCAGTTAAGCAGGAGGGGAGATTTAATAAAAGTTGATTGCTGTATGTTTTAACTGAGGCTCTTGCATTCAGCAAACAGCTGATGCCATTCAATGGCACTGATATTACAGCAGAGCTACCAAAGCATGTGTGCGGACGTGCTTTGGTCACTTCAGTGCAAAGTCTAGCTATCTTAACTGAAGCAGTTATGAATGTTGGGGTGATCATACTGATGGCCTTTGTACTGTTACGGCAGAGAAGTGTGTGGGGACAAAAGCCTCCAGCACTGGTTAAATAGACAGACAGGAAACAGTGTTTTAAACCAGCTAAACCTAGATTGACAGATGTACTCAAACTAGTGCCCTAAAGAGTATCAGATGGTTTTTAGAAACAAACGGACAAAACAAACAGAAGAGCTGGGTTCTCAGATGTATTTACTAAAAGACTAGAAAATTTTACTAAAATCACATGCAATGGCATTCAGTACTGGAATGGCTAATCCACTTTGTTAATTCATGTCTGCTCTACAAAGTTTTCCCCTCTAAATGCTTAAACTCTAGGCAGGTCTGACCATTATTCATCCTGAGATTCTGAGATGCTTAAAGCCTTGGATTAGATGATCACAAAGAATGCCCACTTAGTTCTTGAACTAAAAAATGTAAATAGTATACTTGGAAGCAATATCTTTAATTTTACTTAAAAACAAACAAACAAACAAAAACCAACCAGAAAAGCCTGCATGGAATTTGAAATGTGTTATTTATACTTGTGTTCCACATTAAGTAGTCAAGACATCTAGAACCAAAACAGAGTAGGTCCTCAAGACAGTAATATTAGACAACATTTTTATTTAAGAAGAGATGTTTCAAGACTGAATAGTCCATGGTTTAATCATGGCTTTTCAATATAGCAGGCCTTCCGACTAGCTCTTCCTGCATCAATTTATATTCGTTGTGCTATGCACAATAAAATAGGCCAGGGCTACGCCACAAACACCCTGAAGGCCAAACAGCCAAATGGAAAATATGCTGAATGCAGAAAGATGATTTCTGCAGAGTTATTGAGGCAGCAGAACAAAAAGGCCAAAATAAAGGTTCTGAGACCTATTAAACTAAGGCTTTTTTCCCCTTTAAAAAAAACTTTTGCGGACTTCGCCATTTATTGATGTAATGTGAATGCTAGCCTTTTCGTCTTGTATTTTCTTTTGTTTTAGTTTCCCGGGTGTCTTTTGATTTCAATTTTCACTCCTATTCTCCACAGAGAATAAGTCAGTAAACTTTGTTGTATTTCGTAACATTTGAAAGGACAGAAAATGGCAACAATCGAATTTCAGATGGCTGTGGTACGTGAACTTGCAGTCTCCACAGCCATTCTACAGGAACAACTGATTTAGACCCCAATAAACTAGACCATATGCTTATGAAAGAGCAGAACCATCTTTTGGAGATGTAAAAAAGTTCAAGTACCATAGCTCTCCTTTCTGGGTTAAGAGTTTAGGGGCAAAACATGGTAAGCTTTGACACCGAAGGTTAACTGCTGCCACTGAATATTAGTCCTGTCTGTCCATATAAGGTCTAAAATAAATTACCTTTTCATTTGATAGTTTTATCTCTAATCCTAGGAATCAAGGTGCCATTTCTGGAAACAAATGACAATTATAAACGCTACAAGGTACAGAGTATTGGTGGAAACGAAAGTGTAACTGAAGCAGTTTTAGCTTCAAACTCTGTAGATAGATCCAGTGGCAATCCAATGCTAATCTGCCTCTGAGTACCTTGGTTGTTTGGCTCTTTTGTCACACAGTTTCACCCTCATTAAGATACAGAAATATATTAATTACTATGTCCTCAATATATAGTAATGCAGTAGGTTTGAGGCTTTTTTTGGCTTCTAGTTATCACTACCAAAGTTAGATACATTTTAATTTTAATTCCTCCCAGGTAATTTAAAGCTGACTTAAACACTTCAAAATAACATTCTGTGCCCAGAATGCAAGCTAGAAAAAAAATCTAGAAAAAAACCCCTGAATTATAATTGATATGCCATTAATTGAAACCAGAAAAAAACCCTGAATTATAATTAATACATGGTTAATTGATACTTCTGTAGTATTTAAATTTTATTATACTTACTATTCAGGATCTGAAACAAGGTCCAGAGCCTTCATTACATCTTCTAGCAGAGTGTCAGGTATAAAACCATTATCTGAAGAAGCAGCAAAGCTTCTCATTAGGAAAAGAAACAAAATGCTTTCCAGGAGTACAATTTTATTAGAAAATACAAATACTGCATATCTTTATCTCTAAAATTTGCAAACAAATGGAGGGGTTTTCTAGAAGGAACATAGTTTTCAAACACTTGTCTCCCACTTCAAAAAAAATGAGGAGTGTAATACAGAAATTGCGGGTTTATCATTCATACACTTAGAAACTTAATACTTGCTAAGAATTCAATCTCTTTTTAGCAATCGCCATTTGATGCCATGGGATAGTAACTGTTCATTTTTTCCCTTTCGATTAGTTGAAATATTAATACTGAATGTTAGACATCCTCTGTTTTCCAAAACATAAGAACATTTTCAGGGTATGCCACATACATTCAAGAACAAAATTTAATGAAGAATGCAGGCATACCAGATCCGTTATTTTATGAAAATGTAATACAAGAGAAATCAAATTATATTTAAGCTTTATGTTAATTACAAACAACATTACAAGGTTAAAAAGCTTATGCTCTAAGAACTCTAATTCCTACTGCACAATGTTGTACTCAACTTCCCTTACTACAGAATTCTCGGAAAATTTCTTCATGTCACTTGTAGATTGGCTACTGTATTGAAAATTTCTTAAGTACTAAGTATTTCATTCCTCTCTTAATCAGCTCAGGTGTAAACACGGTATTACCCTGGCATGGAAAGGACAATGGATTTGAAAGTGCAGTATTTGCAAAAATTTTAGAAAATAATGATCCTATTTTTGAAGAGATACCCTACACAGTGCAGTATTCATTACTATTTGGAATTTGTCTTTACTGAATGAGTACATTTTGATTATAGAATCTTATTTCAGCAAGAAGTACAGCCCTCACCCTCAGGGTCATATGTCTGGAAAACCCTTCTAGCTTGTTCTGAAGGTGCTTCGGGAGCAACAAGGGCCATATCCTTAGGAAAAAAAAAATAGAAAAAAACAGAAGAAAATGTTCAGAATATTCTTAATTCAGATACAGAACACTCAGGAAATATTTATCCATACTACATAGGTTTGGACCTTAAATAAACGAAACTTTAAATACGAAAGAAAAATTATGGTAATTTTGCAGTATTGCTGATAGTGACCTAAAATGATCAAGAAATATGTTAAAGATTATTCCACAAACTTCTAGGCAAATTTTATGTAAGTCTTTTCATGCAGATGTTGTGGCACAAAAGCTACTTGGAGACTACATGTATTATGTGGAGATTTAGATTTATACTATCATTCTTTATATCTGAAAACACATATAGGTGTACCAGTGAAATTTCGTGAGCGTACTATGCATACATTGAAACGTAAAAAAATTATTTAGCTAGAAAGCTGTGAGAGAATGTTTCGAAGTCCATTTCACAGAATGGCAGAACACAAATTTGTTAGCTGCATGAAAAAGTATGATTTCAATAGTAGCTATTGTAATGCTTTTATTTATCTGTGACTTTTTAAATCTCAAATACAATCATGCTTTCCAAAACATATGCAGAGAGGCACATGTCTATCTCCTACCATAGAACCAGCAAAAAGCATATCCTTCTGGTTTTATGCCAAAAACATTATTATAAAAGAAGTGAAGCTGCTAAGTTATTAATGAGAAATTAAAGATGGCATAAAGGGTAAGAAACGCACCTATTCATGACACCCTTTAGATATAAAGACTTGATGTTCAAACAGAACACGGAACTCCAAAACAGAGCTCCAAAACCTGCATGCAAGGAGTACTTAAATCCTACATCTCCTCTTGCAAATTTATGATCACCTATGTTGTTGTTCACATAGAAAGGAAAATGAAAAACTTGCTCAGAGGTAAACACTGCATTTCACATTATCCCCTCTATAGTTTTTCTTCCTGTCAAAGTGAAAATGTGATGTTACCTGCTATGCTATGAACAGTAAACACAAATCTCCCGAAATAGCAACACTGACATTACTCTGAATAACAGTAAACCCCGGGAAACACACTTTTGTTCATGTTGTATTAAGTAAATTGATTTGTTCAAATAAAAAAGTTACCTTACACTGTTTCATAAAGTATACGTAATCTTTTTATTTCCAGTTCATTTCAGCTTTGCTTTCTGAAGATGACAGATTTTCTTGAAAGAGAAAATTACGTTAACATCCTCTCATTATACCTGCATGTGCCAACAGTGAACTTTGGTCTAAACTGTACCAGTCTGTATTACTTCATTTGAAGGAAGGCACAGAAAAGAAATCAGAAAACTTACAATTAAAAGATGCATAGTGACCTACTGTTCTTTTACCAGATTAAGAAAACTGCTTAAGGAAAAGAACAGAAACAAATCATACATTTGACCAGAATTCCACTCCTAACCATTTCTCTTTAAGAGCTGACTCAAAATCAGTCAAAAATTTTAAGTATACACCTAATAGCATCCAGCATATACTTAAAAACTTTCCTGAATGAAAGCCAACTAGGACACACAAACAGGGATGACATGGAACAAAACATACACTTAAAAATATCAGGCAACAGTTTTACTCTGAACACATGAACAATGCAGCTATTACTGGCATAAGGTGCCTACAGTGGGTGTTACAGAGCTCCCCTCATTTCCATGTACAGAGACAAATATTTGGTCTTATACAGGACTGTATTAGATAAAAAGTTGGGAGGAGACATCAGTCTTCCAAGGCTCTAAATCACCAGCCCATTACACTTTCACTCCTAAGGGCTACTCCACTGCCACTCGAGCACAATTCAAACATCTACATTACCAAGCCACGCAGCACACGGAGGGAAGGACTGGGGTTCAGTTTGCTGTGATGTATTAAGGGGTATCCACATCACATCTTTACTGGCAATTACGTTTGTGCCAAACATCAGGCCTAGCAGCACACTATGCAGAAGCAGAGCCAGTTGCTGTAAGCCCTTGTGTCCACACTGCAGACGAGGCACTCCCAAAAGGCCTCCCAGTGTGCAACTTCAAGCGTTGACTCCACCAGGAGAGAAACAGCTTTCAGCACATCTCTTGGATGCTTAATTGCATGCAGCAGGACTCCAAGTATGGATGCAATGCAAATTTGCACCAAAAATGTATGCTAAATCACTTACGTAGATAGATCTGGTGAATCACATCTGCCGCAATTCTCCTAGTTCTGAGATGCAATAGATTTATCAGAACTAAATTACTGCTGGCTCCAGCCTACTGCCTCTCTTGCAGCACAAGTGCCGCTGTTCACTGTGACTGGACTGCAGAGCCCATCTTTAGGTCAGAAGCAGGTCTGCCTGCAGATAAACTAGAACTCTATGCCTCCCATACTATGTGACTTCTCCAATCACCCTGTACTCCAGTACTCCAAGCAAGACAGCGTACAGAAGAAACTAATTTGGGAGAAGTCCCTTTATCCTTCTAGTCTCTCCTAGCGAGAACAACTTGTAAATTGCTTGCTTGATATACTGGAAATATAAACCCTACATTTTTATATTAATTCAGTATCATAATAATGTAATTTTAAGGATCCATAAATATGACTAATTTGGAACAAAATCACTATTTAATGAAAAACATTCCAGTGATGTTATAAATGAATGATAACTAGAACACTTACAGAAAATCAATACTTTAACAGTGTATCTTCATGTTTATGTACATTCTAAACTTTTTTAAAGTACTTTGCAGATGAAGAGACCACACTGCTTTAATAATATCTACAGATCAACACAATTAGTTTAATGATGCCAAATGATGTATGAAGATGTGCAGTTGTTGAGTATATACTCTGTTATAATAGGTAACACTTATGTGATTATATGAGGCAATGCAATCATCAGGCACAATCAACATGGGTTCACAAAGGGAAAGTCCTGTTTAACTAATTTGATCTCCTTCTGTGATAAGGTCACCCGCCTAGTGGAGGAAGGGAAGGTGGTAGATGTAGTTTTTCTGGATTTTAGTAAGGCTTTTGATACTGTCCCTCACAGCATCCTTCTGGACAAGTTGTCCCATTGTGGGATGAGTGGGTTCACGGTGTGCTGGGTAAAGAACTGGCTGAAGGGCAGAGCTCAGAGCATTGTAGTGAATTGTAGGCAGCCGGTCACCAGTGGTGTTCCTCAGGGCTCAATTCTAGGGCCAGTTCTGTTAAATATATTTATCAATGATCTGGATGCAGGAGTGGAATGCACTATTGGCAAGTTTGCTGATGATACCAAACTGGGCGGTGCTGTTGACTCTCTTGAGGGACAGCAGGCCTTGCAGAAAGATCTAGATAGATTGGAGCATTGCGCTATGATTAATGGGATGAAATTTAACAAGTCCAAATGCCAGATTCTGCACCCTGGATGGAGTAATGCCGGGCACAAGTATAAATGGGGAGAGGAGTGGCTGGAGAGCAGCCCTGCAGAAAGGGATTGGGGGGTGCTGGTCGGCAGCAGGCTCAATGTGAGTCAGCAGTGTGCCCTGGCAGCCAAGAGGGCAAACCACATCCTGGGGTGCATCAAACACATATAACCATCTGGTCAAAAGGCGTGATTATCCTGTTGTATTCAGTGTTGGTGCGGCCTCAGCTTGAATACTGTTTGCAGTTCTGGGCTCCACAATTTAAGAAGGATGTGAAGGTCCTTGAATTTGTCCAGAGGAGGGCAACAAAGCTGGTGAAAGGGCTGGAAGGAACGTCCTATGAGGAGCAGCTGAGGAGTTTGGGCTTGTCTAGTTTGGAGAAAAGGAGGCTGAGGGGCGACCTCATTGCTCTCTGCAGCTTCCTGAGGAGGGGAAGTGGAGAGGGAGGTGCTCATCTCTTCCCCCTGGTATCCAGTGATAGGACACGTGGGAATGGTTCAAAGCTGTGCCAGGGGAGGTTTAGACGGGACATTAGGAAGCATTTCTTTACTGAGAGGGTGGTTAAACACTGGAACAGCCTTCCTAGAGACTCTTGGAGGTCAATGCCCCAAGCCTGTCAGTGCTTAAAAGGCATTTGGACAATGCCCTTAATAACATGCTTTAACTTGGTCAGCCCTGAACTGGTCAGGCAGTTGGACTAGATGATCATTGTAGGTCCCTTCCAACTGAAACAGTCTGTTCTATTCTATACATACACTGTAAAATTTGGTAATATGTGACCAACTCTTAAATAACTTGGAATACTCCAGAATTGGAAAAATTTAATTTTTGGGGGACAGTATTACAAAACATATTAAGCAGGAGCAGATTTCACTTATCAGTGAATTACAGTACACTATTGCAATTAGTTCTCAGTTTAAAATAGATGATGCCGTAGTATATAGAGCTTATTAACAACAAAATGACCAACGATTTCCATATTCAGGATTTAACTCTAAAGAGGGAATATTTTTATGGTAGGTTCTTGTGAATGAAGTAGCAGCTCATGGATGCAGTGGTTTGGAAGGGTATCACCAAAGTAAATTCCAACTGCACAGACATATTATTTCAAATACAAACTACATAGTTCTACTTTGGTTTATGTGTATGCAGTTCTTTCCATAAAATTTTAATGTAATCCAAGAATAAAGACTACCATTTGCATTGTCCTCCCTCCCCTCAAATTTTCTTGTTAACGTAGTACTTTCCAGAGTTTCATGTGACGCAAAAGATTTTAAAAAATAAGTCTCCTGCAACTACCAACAAATTCTTTTTTATAGTCCAATTGCAAATACTGTGTATTTCTATTGACATTTTAATTTTCCAGGTCCTTAGTTATTTTAGTGCATGTGTACGTGGGAAGAACTTAAGAGAATAAGTCACTGAATGCAGTACTCAATATGGAAAATTCTCCACTTCTTTCAACTGAACTTTTAGATATTGTAAAGCCTCTCAATTATTGCATATTAATGCTTTTTATTCATTAAATGTGATTTACTGATGCTCTAAGGAAGTAATTTCAGGAAGAAACTTAGAAAAGTTACCTGCCTTGGAGAAAGGACCAAAAAAAAACCCCCCTCTTATCTTCAAAATAATTCTAACCTTTCAGTGAGACTGTTATCCTATACGTAGTAAAAAATGAAAGACTTTAATCCTGTATACACAAATCCCATGCACCCCCTAATTTAGCATGTCATTCATTTCCAATATCCAGAAAACTTCAAAAGTTCAAGTAGTCCATATATTTGTATCTAGGGGGAAAAAAGTAACATACCTCCTTCAGGCAGCAAAGCTGAAAACATGACAAACATCTAACAGAAATGTACTTCAGCTGTCCAAGCTGATATTTGAATATATGTGCCAAAATATATCCCCCACCCCAGCCTTATGAATTGTATTTTGATGTATCCCATGCATTGAAAGTTCCATATAAGGGAACCCCATCAACGGTTAATTATAATAATTATTTCCAATACTAAGTACAACATGTCCCAAAAATTACGTTTCACTCGTTGGCTCCTGTGATACACATACAAGTCATTTTATATTGCTTTGAAAAGTTATTCTCATCAGTAGTATCAGTTATTTTAAGATCCCATGTTTACCTACAGAGGCAAAAAATACTCTTCTTAAGTTTTAATGAAAACATTCCACAAGTTTTCATTCTACAAATCAAAAGCAGAACATAATGGCTAAGCTACACAGACATCCTGGCTATGAATTTTTAAAAAGATACCGCCCTGAAACACCTGTTCCTCTTGAAAATGAAATCTCTTCGCATATGGACTGCTTTGCCTAATGATGATATAGAAACACTGATAATTTATTAACAATTTAACTTGCTATAATTTAATCAGATCTGCAAGAATGAAGATTATTTAATCCAGTCTTGTATTACCGAGAAAAATGGGCATTTTTCAATGCTATAATCAGTGGCTTTCAAGCCAGCAACTTTTCCAAAATGGTTTCATAAGAAAACAAGGTTGATGGGATCTCTGAAACCAATTCCCATCTCTCTAGCTGACTTCTGAATCCACTGCCCAATTTCAATTTTATTGGACAGAGGGAATGGAGTCTCACAACTGGTTGCTGAAACTGGAAGCCAGGCAGGGAGGAAACGTAGAGGTTTGTGTGCCACTGAGGGAAGGCAGAACCCTGCTGTGAATCGCTGTGTTCGGCAGCAGGTAGACAACCATTCGAACACCACAGGCACAAGCCCGGACTTGTGACCACATGCCTGGCTGTTGCTGAGTGGATCATTGCAGGAGACAAATGGTGGGTTACTACAGCAAGTATTTGTGTGTGTGGGAAAGGGAAAGAGAGGTGCAAGACAGAGATGGAAAGAGTTAAAAAAAAAAATTAAGAAAGGGTTTAGGAGACAAACTGGTGGAAGACAGGCTTTGGATGGTCTGCTCTTACATAACACACTTTGACTTAGAAGTGCTTCCATATGTAGTTTTAAATTAACATGACTTGAAGTAGTTGTACTGTTTTACTAACTACCCAGGGGAGCAACCTTAGATTTCTTCAAAGAACATTGCTTTATTAAGGTTCACATCAGTCTTTGGGGCTTCAGAGGTGGCAAAGCATTTGGTGAAGGTACAGACAGTTCCAACAGATGTTGGAGAGGGAGGTGGCAAGAAGAGACCAGACCAGAAATCTAAAAATCATTTGGTAAATGCATAGGTCCAATAAAGAGTAGAATAATGTGCTGACTCAGTACAGACTTTCACTTATCTCTTTATTCAGCTGAAGTGGATATTTAAAAATAATTGCAGTTGATGTGGAAGGAACAGATTGCCAGGCAAACTAAGATGAAATTTTGATCCATCTAGGAGGGTGGGAAAGAGTCTATATATTGCTATCATTTATGCTGGAGAGGAACAGAAATCCTCATCCAATGACAGCCATCCACAACCCAGTGTGGTGAAGATTTTTGAGTCTGGAGCGATCAGATAGTTTCATGACTGTTCCTGGCCCAGATACAATGGTGGGGACTCTGGTCAACTTACTGAGGTCCTGATAACAAAAACTGCCCCAACCATGTCAAAACCACTGGGGTCCTGTTCTGTTTTACTCTGAGTGGGACACAAGGGACAAGTTAAACTGGGTGAAATACAACATCTGTCTCTGCAACCACACACGCTATCAGAAACAGAACTAAGAAAGAAGTGGCAGTTTTTAACAGTATGAGAATTAAAAAGATAAAACTCAGATCAATCCTAATACTGTAAGACTACCCAAGCAACCTGATGCATGGTGTAGAGGTAAGAATGTCATTCACTTAATCTCACTGTGGAGTTGGTTCAAGAAGAAATTTGATTTAAAATGTCAGTAAGGTTCTTTTGGAGATTATCTTTTGAAAGAGAAAAGACACTACATACAATCCCACTGATCTACGATGTAACTGTATCATTATCATTTGGACGCATAGGTCTTTCACACATGACCAGAATGCATTTCAAACCGGGTAGTGCTCTAAAATAAGAATGTGAAGCTTCAGTTCCTCCCGTGGCTGTAATTCATTTGCAAAGAATCTCCAGATCCACAAGGGTCACATCCAATACCAGTACCCCGGACAACAAAGACACACAGAGAAGGTTTCTTCTTCAAATGGTGAAGGGATCCTGCTACCAAAGCCAGAACTGATGAAATGTTCTTTACAGCCTGAGAAATAACAACACACTTAACTGAGGGAGAACAGACTGGAGGCGAGGAGCAGAAGTGTCATACGTAGCACCACATATACAAATGAGGTCATGTGCCCTAAAGGGGTCAGATACTGTTTTACTTGCAGAGACTGGCTAGGAAGTGAACCAAAGAATAAAATTTAACATAGACAGGTATTTAACATAGACTTGGTATAGTAGACCAAAATGGCATTGGACTCTCTATAATACAAATTAAAATGAGAAAATATATATTAATATATTTCATACCCTTCTTATGTAAAACAAACCAACACTGGAAAAAATGCACTTAAATACTGAAATGAGGTTACTTCAATTTTAGAAACAAATATATTATTCAGATATAGCTAATCAAATGCAACTTCTGATGTTATATAAGGCATGAAATAAAGACAGAAAATTAAGGTAATGTCTTAAATATCACTAAATGTACTTCACCTCTGCTCGGAAGAGTTAAAAGCTTCCTCCACTATAGATAGTCCCTTCCCCCCCCTTTTTTGTATTTTTTTTCTTCCTTCTGCATTTACACTTTACATTCATTCATTCACATATCCTAACCTGAGATTAGAGCTGCCTTATCAAAAGAGGTCAAAGGTGTTATTCTGTACACAACAACATTGCTATCAGTATGAAAGGAGACAATAAAGGGATGAAAACCTCATTTTTGAATGCTTCTCAAGAAGTGGTTAGAAATGGATTGCTAAGGGTATTTCTGATTGTACTTGTAAAGGATGAAATGAGACACTGTAAACAGATTCACTCTGATGTTACCAGGGATTCAACAGCTGTCACATGCACTGAGGTTTTGTGGATCAAACAACTGCTAAAACCCAAACTGATTTCAAACAGGCTCCTGCCATTTATAAAATTTCCTAAAGTCTTCTGGAAACATACAGATTCTCTACGCAAGTTCAGTCTGTAATGTCACATGTTTATTAGGCAGTTGGGCAGTTCTGCAAAAAGCAGAGTTTGGCATAAAAGTTTCAGAAAAAGACTACAACTGTTACTATTTTAAAGAATATTTTTATTATAGAAGCATATGTTGTCATGTTGGCAGTCTTGTTTAGTGTTTCTAGTTCCCTGCATCTATCCCAGTAGGGTTTGGGAACGTGGGAATAAAGCAGGTTGAACAGAGAATTAAAAAATGCCATCTTCCATTTCCCAAGGATACGTGGTGCCCTGCTCAGAAAGAACATCTGTTCTTCAGACATTTTGGGGGAAAAAAAATGCAGAGGGAATGAAAATGGCCACAAAATAATTTCCTTGTTGTTTATCCCAAGAAAGCTTCACTTTAAAATATCTTTAACGGGCATTCAATAAATATATTTAAAACTATTTCATAAGCTCTGTAAGACATTTATGACTTCAGGACATTTTTCTTTTTCAGGAAGAAAAATTCTAAGGGGAAGAACATGTATTTATAACAGGTGAGCACAGATTAACAGCCATTCATATAGTTTCATTTTCTCAAACAGAAGGCGTGATGGGCATACCATCAGTTCATACACTAATTCTGGACCTGCCATTCGGTCACATAGTAAATACTAGATTTCCAATTCTAAGTCTCACTAAAAATGGGTAAAATAATATTCCCAATATCATTATCTGGTAAACAATTTCTGCAGTTAGTAGGCTGTAATTAGAAGATAAAATTAAAAAAAGGTGGCTTGCAGAGCAAAGAATGGATGGCGTGAGCCTGGCATTATCACAATTTATGATTTCTACCTATTAACTCATATAAGACTACATGGAATATGGGGAGAAGTTGTTCATTCTACTAGTTACCTGTCATGTCTCTTCATTGTGATACTACAACCATATTAAATTCCATATTTTGGAAGACAATGGGTTCGATTTTGGGACTTGTAAAAAAATTCTGTGTGGAAAGGACTCAATAAAACTTCTCTTTTAAAATTCCATTTCTGGAATGATTCCATGAAGATAATCCCTGACTATGAATATACTATTTGCTGTCCTAAATTGGTTTATATACTGACCTACATTGGTTTAGAAACTTTGACAATCATGCATATTTACTTGTTGAAAAAACATGGAAACTAAACTCAGCTTTTTTCCTCCTCCATGTGCTGAAGCTGCATCTTATGTCCAGAACAGCATCTTTTACCTCTGTCTTATCTCCTTCATAAATAGTCATGCCAAAGCCTGATGTGGACACTGGAGCATACCATTGCATTTATACACTCTCTGGAAAGGAGTATTCTACTGCCTGAAGCTAACACCCTTCTTTCCATTCTTCACTTGATGTCAGATTAACTATTAAGAAAGCTAATATTTTCTTCCTAATTGTTTCCATACTATTCAATGACTTATAAACCAGCAGGAAACTAAAACGCACTAAATTTATCAAAGTCAAAGCTTTTGGGCTAAGACTTCAGAAGGTATTTAAGGGAATAAAAGAGAACTTTAGGCCTCTCCCCTCCATCTACTCCCAAATACTGAATGAACTACAAATTGATTAGGGTGTAATAATACCTGCTCCATTATCAAGAGTGCTCAAATAAAAAAGATAGTTTTATTATTTTAGGGAAATTTGAAAAATATCCACATACATGTGGAAAGCTAAAGTGTAAAATAATTTTGAACACTAAAAAGCCGAGGTATCCAAATTAGGAAAGGACTTTTGAAGCAGAGTTGTATTTTTCAGGCCAAGACCTACTGTGAGCTAACCATTACCACATACACAGCTTGGAAGCCATCAGACACTGGAAGGATTCTAAGTTGTGCTGTATAATATTCAGTAGCAATGACCCAACAGAAGGAAGGGGTCTGTAAATCAATTATGCAAAGACATACCTATAAACAATACCTAATTTCAGAACATTAACAGCAGACTGCAATAGCTGCAAACATAGCATGTGCCAAATGCAGAATCAAGACAGCAAATGGGAAATGTTAATGCATCGAGTGAGGTGGATATGCTTTGTGACCAGCAGAAAAAAAGAAAAAGCAACATATGAGGGCACATTATATTAAAAAAGGTGGGTTTAAGAAAACTTCCGGTCAGTACTCACTGGATGGCTGTTTCCCTATGCACTGCTATCTGAGCAACAGCATAAACAATACTTCACTATTTAATATAGCTGAAAACAGAACTGAAGTGATAATTGTGGCAGAATTGAGTAGGACTTGTACCTGGAAAGGCCACGGCACCTGACCAGTGGAAGAAGCAAATGATGGAGGAAAAAGCCATCAGCATTTTGTTTTTCACTAGATTTGGAATTAGGAATAACCATTTTTCATGCAACATGTTTCTGTAAATATAAATTTGATCGATATTTAAAAACTGCAATACTATTAAAAGCTATCACTTATCAATCATATTTTAATAATGAGCCAGGGTGCCTATTCCTCCAAATTTGAAAAACAGAGTATCTACCCATCATGTGATGACTCAGGCCCAATGTCTTCACTATTGTACCAAATATAGCTGGAACCAACATTGGTTTCACACCCAGAAGTGATACAGAATGATACAATGATGTTCTCAGCCCTTGTTTCTATGTGGTACGTTGACTTTCAGAATTTATTTGATACAGTGACTTATAAATTATGTAATTGCATTTAGCAATGTCTTTGATGCATTTACTATTTGCAAGCCACTCTGCATATACTACCAAAAAGAAAGAAAAAACTAAAATGTGTTTCTTTAAAAATCAGCCTTTCATTTGATAGGCTAACGTACATACAAACTAGATGTTGCTCATACCCTCCTTCCTGAAATAAGATGCTATAGATCTTTCTAGAGGCTATAAATTTTTCTAGATACTACTAAGTACTCTTATGAGTTAGGACCCAATCCAATACCTTCCAGTCCCCCAATTTCAGTTTACATATGAAAGTCATGAATTCTGATATGAGGAGAAGGGAAAAATAATCCTCAGGACTGCTCTCCTACAAATGGACAGTAAATGAGCCACCCTTTCTGTACTGCTTTGTGTATTTTTCACAACAGGTGCTTTATACATTCACCACTGCAATCTATTCCACTAAAAATACAGCTAAATAACTTTCAGAAACAATGTATCATTTACATTATAGTCAAAATATTGTTTAATGGAGATGACTGCACGTTAGTCCCAAATATGTTCCCATAGCCTACTGCTAATCTTTAAAAATCAGACAAAAGTTTGTTTCTTAACCAACTGAAATGCTAACTCAGCAAATGGAAATTAAACAAAGCATATGCTTTAAAGGGAACTAGGAAGTTGGAAAACTGAATAAATAGATGACTACTAGAATCACTTTTCTTCCTAACTGTATTTAAAATAGACTTGAAATGATTAAGGAATATAATTTTTCTAAAAATGGTTCATGGTCATTACTTAAGCATATTTTCTTTGTAAGTTTCCCAATTTGGAAGTGCTCCTACAATATATTAAATTGAGAGCTTAGCAGTTCATGGCAAATTCCTTCAGTCTTCATTTGTAGATCTAGAAAATGTTCTCTTCATTGTGCTGGCTTTCGTTCCTTCTTTCATCCTTCCCTCCTTCGTTTCAAAGGGCATCTCATGCAACAAGTGGTAGTGTTTTATTTTGAATTTTTAGATCTAAATTTTGCTGGATCAAAAGTTCCTATTGGAACTGCCAGAACTACTCCTCCTACCCCATTTTACAAGTTTTCATCTAGGCTTGGAAACAGCATGCAAGGAGTCAGTACAAAATCATTCTCTCATCTAACTCAGCACAAAACAGCATGAAAACATGTAACATTTCAGGAGAAAGAATTCAGTGACACAAAAATTGGAACAACTCAAACACACACATGGAAAGTGATATCATCTAAGCAGCCCTACTCTCAACTACTTCATATATAAAAACTGAACCTCCCCCTCTGAAAGAAAACAGATGGACTAGAAGTCTTTTCCCAAAAGGAAGTAATTTGCTTATTTGCTTAGGGGCATATACAATTACATTTCATGGTCTGTATCAGCCAACCATGAACAATGTCCTTAAATGATCATTGTGAATGCTGTATATAATAGGATGAATGATAAAAATTTTCTAAAACTTTAGAGAACATATCGATATGACTAAAAGGCTGAAATTAGTCAGAGAATTGTGGTAAACACGGTGAATACAATTCTTTTAGGATGGTAAATCTCAAATAATTGGTTAGATTAACATTCAGAGTCGTAATGTCTCAGTTTAATGACCTCTACAATACAATTTCTGTCTTAGCTCTAAGAACAAATAATGCAAAAACCTCATGACTGAGTTACCTCTTTATTATCTGAGCAGTAAGTCCTCATAATTGCTACTCATTATTATGGGATGCACAGCACTTCTGACAAGAGCAATACAAGCATTACAGGACCTCGATCTAATTCGTAAATGTTCTCACTTCAGAGTTTTTGCCACAGATTGTCAAAATGCCTACCACTGCCCAAAGATTCATTTCTGAAGTGTTCAAAGGCATCAACTTCTTTACCACCCAACCTCAGGAACTGGAATACCACTCAGAATGCTCTTTAATACTTTTAACATGCAATTTCCTCAACATATATTGGTATATTATTGTATTCCAGTCTTGATATAAGTCAATCATGTGACCTTTGATTCCATGGTTATGGCTTTCTTTTCCTAGCTCCACATTTTTAGTTACTGTACTTACTAGGCTTAAAAAAAATAAAATCTGTATAGCTGGATTTCCATTTCAAGGCCTCTTTATAATTGTGTGGCAGGGACTCAGATAGCACTCCATCCTTCTAGTAATACCTGAAAGACCCAAAAATCCTGAGTAACTAGAGTCCTACCTGACTCTGGAAGATGGAGTGATGATCCCGTATCACCAACCCTAAAATCAGAAAATCCAAGTCAGGCCCACTACAATCCTGAAAAACTTTAGTACAGTCTCTTGACTCTCTTTGATTTAGGATGTAATAAGGTATGTCGTAATTACAGTGTTTCCAGTCTACTGCATTAGAATATGATTTAGCCTCTGTAACATCTATTACTGGATTTCTTAGGGCACAGTGATCTATGAGTCATAACCTTCTAGCTCTGCAGATCAGCCCCACCTGCCTACCACAGACACATACACCCCAATCTTCCCACTCAAACTTTCTGTTGTCCTCTGCATATCTCTGCTCTTCTTGGAAGTCCAGAGTTCTCCAAGAAACTTTGTAGGCCTGAAAGGACGTCAGGGAGGTGGCAAAAACGGAATTATTTCTTTATCTCTTGGATTGGAAAGGGCATACTTGGCTTCTTCACAACCTTTTCTTCTTTCCCAAACCTTGCACAAGACATGAAAAAGAACATGTCCTGTAGAAAGTTAATATAGCCACTTTGAGGAACTTTGGTTTCTCCACTGTATAAAAATTTTTTTAGTACTGTTGAAGTATAGACCATAAAAAACTAAGACGAGACAGACAGATCTGATCTTTCCTTGCAGCTATCACAGTTGGCTGCTCATTCCAACAATGTGGGAAATGGGAAAATAAAAGGAGACAGAAATGTTTCTCCTGAGCAAAGCCCAAAATCGTATGATGGAAAAAGTTTCTCATGAAAGCTACCTCCATTTAAAACCAAAACTACATTTCTAATGAAAAAATTGAGAAATACAGAGAATTCGTAAGTGACAGTGCTCCAGATTTGTTATCTTTAGAGAAAATAAAGCCTCCATGACTTTGGGTAAATTAATGTCATGAACTTATTTCATTAAAAACAAATATGCCACCATACACTGTTGCATCCCATATAAAGTTTATTTTACTACAATGAAAAGTTTAGACAAAATCTAGAAGTTACTTGGATAAATGCTGGTGCAAAAAATCCCTTACATGAAAGGAGCACAAGTTTCCCCACAGAAAACCTCCCAGACAATAAACAAAGAAACTGCCCAGAAGTGCCTGTTCATAGGGAGAAACACACATCTGTAGTAAGAACAAATTCATGCAAAACTAAAATTTGAGTAGACCCACAAAGAGCAGAATAACGTTTCACAGTTATGCTCTGTGATCTTGCAAAGCAAGAATAGGCTAGATACCTTACGGAAATATTTTATTTTGAGGTGCTCCCTGCCAAGTATGAGACCATTATTCTCAAGAGACTTGGCCTTTCTGCTAGGATATTTATTTGGACAAAGCAGCCCTTATGAACTACTGCATTATTCAGAACAATTTAAATTCATTTAGAAATAGCATTTACACTATGAAGCTTAAACCAACCAGTAGAGTAACTTCAATTCTCTTTGGGGGCACACAGATCCCACAGGAAACACCCTGCTCCAACATTCATCTTAAAAAGGGGTCTCTTCCTGCAGAAAGGAGCTCTTAAATTAACAGCTAATAGAAATATTTGAAGATTCACTGCTGCTTTAGCCAGGTCAGAGCTATTGTCAAGAACAGAGCAGCATTTGTCTCCCTGCTCTTAATCAGCACACAGAAAATTTAAACCCTACTTTAGCCCAGAAGTTATTTCTGTAGTTGCCTTACGTATCTATATTTTTTCTTGTAGATATCCAGACTGTCTCAACCACAAACAATTCCACTTACTCATGGAAACTAAAGACTCTGAAACCACATGCTCTGTAACCATTTCCTGAAGTGAAATTCTTCAAAATCTGATTTTGATTTCTTCTCTGATGAAGAAAAACTTTTTCAAAATCTGATTACCTGCATTCACTGGTCATGGGAGCAAGAAACAAAAGGAAGGGAGCAGATATTTTTCACTACCTTCCCAAAGTAGAAAAGTTCCTAAGTTAAAGGATAAGTATAAATTATTTGAATATACATAGGTTACTTTTGCAGAGACTAGAGTTGTTAACAAATACTAGTAATGACTGAATTTTTACACATGCATCTTATTTTCTTTCATGGCCATTGACATTCTCTGTTGGTGTTCCGAGATTAAATGCTGTACACAATAACACTCCTCCTTAGCCCAGTTCTGGTAAACACCGCTGACCCAAATTCAGGATCTGCTATAGCAGTGTCACTGTTTGCTCAGGTGTCCTTCTGTTGAACTTTGATCAAAAAGATTGTTTAGGAAGACAAGTGAATGTTCTTTCTTCTGAGAGACAATACTATCAAGGATGCTGAAGAAAGGCCTGAGAATATGTAGAACAGGCTACAGTGATCTAAGTTAGAAAAATAAAAAAGTAATCCGAAACCATAAGAACAGTCCCAACACAGCAAAACAGGCACACTTTCCTTGAAAAGCAGTAATTTGTAACTTATTCAGATGTCTCAGCCAGGAATTTCCTCTGCTTATCTGATCCTTCGAGTCTATAAATGCTACAAGGCTGTAACTGAAAATGGATAGCCTATTCTGTTGTGGCCTGTGTGCTCCAAGACCTGGGAACAAACTAAGAGAATTTTTAAAAAAAACTTACACAGCTCCAAAGTTTCCCCACGGAGAGTTTCAATCACCTGAAGTCACCAGACAGACACTCATTCCATGCCGTCTTTTCACTTTCAAAGAGTCTGAATTCAAACTTCCAAACTATGTGAGTTTGCATGTCAGCAGACACTATTTAGAAAGCAGCTACTAGCCTGCTGCTGTTCTTCCTATTGTTTACACTCAAGCATTTTGTTGTTAAACTTCATGTAACATTTTAACCTGTTGGTATTCCTTTATGTAGTGTCTGACCACACTGACATTCCTAGAAGTTCTGAATAGTTTCAGCTTGTCATAACTTCCTATGTTACAAGTACCATCAAAATAACCATGAACTGACCATGCAGCATTTGATCCAGAACATCACAGCCTTATCCCTACATTCAGTAATTTAGAGCTGCCCCATTCTCACTCTCTCTTTTGTGTACAGTTAAAAAAAAGACACAGTAACTTTAAAGTTGATTTTTAGAGGACATTTACAATACTGTCAATTTGCATTAGCACAGTCTGACAGAGCATGCAGGGATACTTAGTGTGTCAGATGAAAGCTTCCTTGTTTATTTTTGTTGGCCTGAGGCCATTTGAAAGTTTTCTTATTCACTGAAAGGAAGGGAGGGCAGGGAGAGGCAGAAATGATGGCTGCTTGAATTTAGTTGCCTATGAAGAACCTACATACTCACTTTTTCAGGGAAAATCTACCTTGTTGCAAATGCAGAGTCCATGACCACTAGGAGTAATAGGCACTCTCATTTTTTCAGTAAATGTTCAATTTCTGGCCTTATACACACAGTTGTAGTTGAAAGAAAGAAAATATGCTGGTACTAATTATAGTTCCCTGCTAACATTTGCCCCTCCTCCCAACTATTCACATGAGTTTTTTCAGCTCTATTATGATACACAAAAGCATCAGAGTTCTGAAGAACTAACTATTTAGGTAATACAAATGTTTGTGTGTCCTTTCCAACTTCATTACATATTCATCTGTAGAACAAGCTGTAGTATTTTTGCTCCATACAGTCTACCTTAGAAATCAAAGGAAGATGTGAGGTAAGCTTCATTTCAGATTTTCCAGATTCTATTTTCTTTCATCTAGAAAGAACACTTCCACTGAAGTGGGCGATAGTGGATCAAAATATTATGATGAGTATTCTCATGTTTCCATGTTTTGTATAGGAGATTATCCACTGCATTTCAACTTGTTCTGTCTGCATGGTTGCCTCCAAAATATCTAAGTGTAAATAATTATTTGGCTGGCAATAGGTTAGCCAAGTCCCAGGAAGAAAACCTACTGATATTTGATATTCTCTTCAATAAAATGTGTTTCAATCAAAATTGCTGTTTTAAGGAAGAAATTATTTCTGAAGTTATTTCTTTCTACCTCAAATTTCTTGTAGTAAAATGAGGCTAATAATATTTCTGTACATACCAAATAAGTTTTGACAATCAAGATGTGGAGATGAAGACCATTGAGATAGAATAAAATCTCTATTATTTTAGAAATGGGGGAAACCACTGACCCACTGGTAGACTTTTGTTAAAACTAGGAATTGACTCAGCTGTCACTGTTTAAGGCATGCAGCAGCAGTTACAAGAGAACTTAAGCCCAATTACATGCTTTAGTTCATTTTGCTATTTTCACTTTAAGCTGTAAGTGTGATCTTCCGCCCAAAGATGCTGTGCTGCATTTTGGTCATTCATTCAAATTCACTGAAAATGTAGAAAGTTTTAGAGTGGCAGCTATAGTAAGATTTATTTTAGAAAGTATGACCAAAAAACATTTCTCAAAGTCACACCTACAGTAGAATGGTCCACATTTAGAGTAATGCAAATATATTCTGGCAGACAGCAACAGATGTCTATAGTATTTAATTCAAAATGTTCCAAGATAGAAAAGCAAGGTGGATGATCTTTCATTCCACAGTTAAGAGGACAATGTTTATTGCTGTACTCCACATCAAAGGTAAAAATCTGAGTGAAGCACATGAATACTACAGAACAGCAGACAACTTTCTTTGAGTAGGGTGGTATGCAAAATTTGAGTAAAACCTTTTGCTTGTTGAACCTCCATGCTCAAGGAAAGTCCCTGAGATAGCAATAAAGATTCTGTCCTGTTCTGCAATTTCTCCATATTACTTGTCCATAGTGACAGTATCCTAGGAAGACTGGTTTTTTTTCTAGGTTTCCAGGCCCAATTACTCAGCTAATGACAAAAATGAGAACTATTCTGCTTAATAATTGCCTAAAGCTCTTCTATCTAAACATAAAGGTTTAGGCTCCTGTAAATCATATGCAGCTTGAGAAACTTAACACTGTATTTGTTTTTTTCAAACTTCATCTGCACTGCTTTTGGCTCCACAGTTGATTTTTCTCTTTCCATTCTGAAGATTTCCTTCTCATGTAATCAAACTCACCATCAAGCACCATCTAGACAACTACACACACTACTTTAACAACTTGCTGACTAATCATTGGTAATGAATTCAAGTTTCTTCCTGTTTTTGGCATGTAGCTTCAACTGATAAAATAAAGGATTGCTGACACAATTCCTATTTCCTCTGTAGCTGACACCTCTGCTCCACCTGAAATGCTCACCAACCTTACCTTAGAAAGGGTGAGGTCAAACATGCAAAGTACATATTCAGGGACTCTTGGAACTTGGAATACACCTTCAGCTCCTACTTCTTTTCATCAAAAAAATTTCTAGGAAACTCTTTGCCAAACCTACATTTCTTCCTTTTCCTGCTTTTTAGTTCCTAAGATATTAATGACAAGCTGAAGCTTTCCACAGCCTAAATGGAGTTCAGTGAAGAAAGAGGAACCAAGCTGTATTGGAGGCACCAGATGTTGATGCCCAGTGACTTCAAACCCAGCAAACAGCCCTCAACATCCTAAGAGAAAGACCATCAGAAATGGATTTCTACCTGGAAATGGTCACTGGAGACACAAAACATTAGAAGGTGTAGTCACATTCTGGACAGGTACACTTGACTTGTATAACAGAGTGATTATGCCCATTTGCATCAGACTGCTATCTATACAAAAAGATACTGACTTCGATGGTATAATTCAGAAAAATTGTGGATAAAATTTCAAAACTGAAATAAAAAACTATACTAGGAAAGACTGTTCAGGAGAGAGTAAGGCAGAAAACAAACATTGAAAGGAGGATAACAATTTTTCTAATACCATGGAGTAGAGAAGAAAGAGCATTTATCAGACGCAAGGAATTCAGGTAAATTCTAGTATAGCATTTGCATCAGAATCTGCAAAAAAAAAATCAATGTGCAACATAGACGAATTAAAAAATCCTTTAAATTAATTAAAGTTTAAAGGGAAAGTAATACTGCTACACAAACTTCCAGTGTATTGTGGGGATTTGTTTGTTTTTATAATAAAAATCTTGAGTTTTGTGTCCTCTTTTTAAAGATTAGGCTGAAGTTTTCCTTAAGGAAATGCAACTGCTCAAGAAATTATGGCTTTAACTTTTTTATATGTTCTAGTACTTATTTGCAAGATTTATACCCAAAATATTAATTCATTTGTAAGATATTAAGTACAGGGAAGTTCATTCCTAATAAGCATTAATAAATATACTAGCAAGTACCATTTAAAGTTTCAATAAATACTTTTAATCAGAAACAAGTGTTCTATAAAAATTAAAAAAAAAAGTAAGGAAAACAACTTACGATCTTCAACTAAAGAAATAGAAATTGTCTCAGAAAATTGGTTTAAGGTTTTAAACTGAGAACTCATCTCAAAAACACTTTCATGTTCACAGATTACAGTACACATCTGATAGAAAAAACAAGGAATTATCATAACAGTCCTGATAGATATTTCTAATCTAGAACAAAAAACTATGGTTATAGATTAAAAATTGTGAAAATACTGTCAGAGACATTAAACTACTAACAGGCACCTACACATAACTATTTCCTTTTTATATCTCTCTTGCACTACAGAAATTTAAGACAGTACTTATCCCAGTTATGGTGTTCTAAAGCTTACTATTCCCCCAGACCAATAAATTAAGCTAGAACTGAAAGACTTTGCTAAAATCTATGAGATATCATTAAGCCATTTGAACAACTCTGCTTTCAAGGGAAGGCTTAATTAAAAGGTTTGGTGACTACATTTTCACATTAAAGACACATGAAACTCACATTGTAGCAAGATCTAAACTTTGAATTTATGTGGTTTATCTGCCTGAGGTTACCAAAAAAATCACATCTAACATACCTTGGCAAAAAAGACTGTGAGGTGTGTTTCACTGCCAAGTATCCAAATGGGAAATTTTGGAGATTTTAAATAGGAGCCAACCTAAAAAGGTACAACAAAATCAGAAACACAAAGCAAACTCAGATCACTAGTTAGTGATCAAGTTAATGACAATTCCGTTAGTGAAGTCCCAACTGCTCTGAAAACTAACATAAAACGTTCAATAAAATGACAAAACAGTGTAAAATACTTAGATTCTAGTTTTGATCACTGATTCCTGTTTGACTTGGAAAACAACATCGCTTATGATAATTAACTGAAATAAGACATCAGTGAGAAAGTTGTATCAACAATATCCCTTATTTCAAACTTGGAGACATGCTCAAGAGTAAATACTCCTATGCTTAACAATACTATAATTGGATGCTAAATGAGGTAGAAGTCCAATTGACTTATTAGCTGGTTTTGGATGAATCAATTCAGAATTGACATTTATTTAATAAATGAAGGGACAATTAATTACAGTCAATACACCAACGTTCTGCAAACCTCTTAATCCTCTTTAACTTAAAAGAAATTCAATAGAGATTGAAAAGGAAGCAAAGAACAACCAAAAAGCCTTTTGAAATTAAGAGTATTAATGCTGTTTCAAAAGTAGTATTTGTAAAGCGCAAAATTTCTCAAGTATAAACCTTAAATCAAGAAATTCTGTGTAACAAAAGGAAGAAACAATATGGACTAGGTTGCACTTTAGTTACCTTCAGATGCTCACAGATAAATACATGAAGTAACTTTTAGGTCTTGAATATATTATATTCAGGATATATTTACTTAATAGTAGTTTTACCATTTTTACTTATGGCTGTTTATTTTAAATGGAAGACAGTGATAGCATAAAAAGAGAACAGAACTGCAACATTCACAATAGCAAGCCACTATGAGACTTCACAGTTTTATAACCATCTAGATCATTTGCATTAAGCATCATTTTAGTAAAAACCATAAGCTTCTAACTAGCTATATTAAATTGGTGCAATAAAGTTCTAATTTAAATAGCAAACAACATTTACTCAATAAGATGCATTTCACAGTTTTATTATATATCTGTTTTAATATAGTATTATTCTCAGTTTTAATTTGAAGTTGAACAGACTTCGAAAGTTCTTTAATATCCCTAAATCATACACAGTGAAGCTTTCAGTAATACTGTCAAAGAAGCCCACAACACCTTAATGAAACAAAAATATTAAATGATGCAGAACACAGCTTACCTTACAATATCTCAGAGATTCCATCAATGTCAAAAAGCCTACTGTTGCCTGTTTATGTATACCAAGAAGTTCTGTTCAAAACAAAACAAAATTTATTCAAGAAAGATCTGGAAAGCCTCTTTTAAGCCAGTTTTCTTACTTTCAATATTGGTCAAGTAACAACAATTTTTAAAGTCATGCAGTTTTAGCAACAATGGCACATCATCAAGGTATAGTCAAAAAACTACAAAGGTTTTATAATTTCCCCCTGTATAAAACAAGACGAGCCAAATGGATGGTTTTAGAAGTTTACTGTTGATAGCCTCTTTTCAAAAGTTGTTGGATTTATTAGAAGATGAAGTATTTGTAACTTACACCAAAATTATTTTCAGAAAAATTTAAGAAAAACAGCTATCTTGAAGGGGAAAAAAGACATACATATGCATATATGTAGTTTTATTTCCTTTTTCCCTTTTTTTTTTAAGAGTTCCCTAGCTATATTTATCTTAATCATTTCACATTCTGAATAATAAAATATAATTTTGCAAATAATACTTTTGTTAGTAGAAAAGAAAGCATTCACACAATTTGATTTTCTGTACTGACTTCCACTTAATGTATCATACAACTCTTAAACACACACAGCTGCCAGGAACAGCTGAAATATTTATGTACTACTGATTGGAAGAGCACTTACAGAGCCTTGTATGAGGCCCTCTAATAAAGAATGAAAAAGTATTTCAAAATTCAAGCCTAGAAACTAGTTATAATCCTAAGGATTTGAAGAAGCTCTGGGCTTATCTATATATCATCTCAACAGTGCAAGTACCATCTACTTGGTCCCCAAACATTGTCTAAACAAAGAGCAGCACATACCTGATCCTGCAAATACATATGGGAACATAAACCATGACCAATTTAACAAGATCTGTATTTCCTTTTTTCAGAGAACATAGACTTTTGTATTTGAAAGTTCCTTCTAAAACACTAATTCTCAACTATATTTTTTTTAACATTGATCATTCATGTACAACAGCATAAAACTATGACATCTTTATCCACAGGCTAAAACCTCAGGACCATTAGCAAGTGAAAGAAACTGTTCTAACTTTAAAAGATTTCTGGACTTCCAGAAATCAACTCTGCATTTCATTGCAACTCACAGCACTAGGCATGGTCTGCCATGCTTCCTTCACCAATTTTTAGCTCACTGAATTTTGCAACAGTGCAGAACAATTATTATAGTAATGGTTTAACTTTTTCCTCTACTGTTAAGCAAAATAAAAACCAACCCCAAAAAGCTTACAAACACTAGCTTGTTCACTACCTTTGTGGCCTGTATACTGGAAATATAACTCCTTCCTTAGAGTTGTCAGCTATACATATTAAAAGGCTATCTCTGCAGTGAAGAATTCTTTGATCTGAAGCCATGCTTTCAAGGATTATCTTCAAACTTGCTTGGAATTAAAACATCTGGGGGTACCTAGATAATACTTTGCAGAACCCCATTACCTCACTGACTTACAGCTGTGTTGCTATAAATTGCCATACAGTGAGACAATTCATCCTTTCTTTGAGCCGAGGGCAAGAGAGCTAGTCCAATTAAAAAACTAGTGAAGGATCCTTCAAACTAGGAAATAGCTATTGTTCAGAAATAGCACATTTATATGTGCAATGAATGGAAATGAATGGCAAAAGCAAGCAAGAGTACATTAAAGAAATAATTTTAACACATCACATGTATTTCTTAAAAACCATTAACGCAAATCAATTAAAAGTTCAGTCTGCTAAACAAAGGCTTCAGATTCAGGTGCTGATGCTTGGAACAGAACAGCAGTATCACATATAAATAATATTTACTATTCAGAAAAAAAATCCAATTATTGAGTACTCTGTTCCCCTGACAGATAACTAGATGAGAACTCTGACTGATAACTAGAGAGAGCTGGGATCCTGGCTATGACAGTAGCCACAGAGTGTGAGTATCCTGAATAGCTACTAGCCAAGCTACACAGATTGTGTATCTGAAAGCTGTAAGGTTAACTTTAGTGTGTAGTCACTGGTCTACCCATGCCTCCTTCAGAATTTGTCAACAGAGAAGACAGACACAAAAGCAAAAAATCACTCTGAGATGACTTAGGAGGAAACAAAGGGAGACTAGCTGTCCTAAATCAAAGTTCATCCTTGTAAATATCCTCACCCCACAGAAAGAACAGAACACCTCTGGAAGAGATATGATAACACCAAAGATCATCTAAGAAAATGAATATGTATGCCTCTTGTCAGAAAGTTTGTTTCTCCTTTTTTTAAAGTAGTTTTGCAACGTACTCAAACTTCTAAAAAGGGAGAAAACCTGAGCCTTTAAAGAAAAGTCAGGCCCGAACTAATGATGGTTTTAAAATGTAACGATAGTTAACAACCGTATCAGAATACCGCCACCTAGTGACACCATGAAACACCACAAATTCTTGGCACTAAGAAAAGGCAATTAACAGCATTATTTGTATAATATTAAATTGCTACACTTCACGTAAGAATGACAGTCCTTAAAGAAGGAGAAAAAAATCTGCCTCCCCATATCTTCCTACTGTGGATAACTGTGGCAAAAGAAGAGATTAGAATAAGAAGAAAGGTTTAAAGGGGAATATGTAGATAGTCAAAGAAGAGGGATCATTTCACTGGTGTTTGTACCAGTGGTGGCCAAGAACAATTCCAGTTAGTAACTCCTGCCCTATTTGGAAAATATGCAATATTGTAAGAGTCAGAGCTCTGAGAATAATCTGCAAACTAGCTGCTAACTCCTCAAGTTTGTAATTCAGTATGTTCTTTGTCACTGATAAAGTTACTGACAGTAACTTTAAAATGGCTTTAAAATAATTTTGAAGATTTACTTATTAATTAAAAATTGCTTATCTGAACAGTTGAACAAGAGGTAAAACGGCTTTACATAACTTCTGAATAAAAATGTAAGGCGAGTGCCATTCTGAATACTCAATTCAGTAAACGTGTTTACTTATGATAACAGAATCACCTATCTAGCATTTTTCCTGTTCCTGTATTGCCGCTGAACCTTCTCACTGTTGCTTCATCGCTGCCCCTGCAAATACTCCACGGACCACATCACATCCACTGCTTCCTGCAGTTCTTCAGCACTGCCTTTCCCCCATGCCCAGGGATACCTTTCCTGCCCCTCAGTTTCAGAAGTTCACATGCTGATTACATCTAATCACAGAAGTTCCGAAATCTCTCTCTGTTACATTTACACGTGAAAAAATCAAGCAGCACTGGCAATCAGCTCTGTACAATACTAATGTCAAACCGTTCAACCTGTAGTCACTTGACCAGAGGAATTTAAGGCAAGTGACCAGTAACCAAGCCAGAAAAAACATACATAAAGCCAACTTGAGAAAACAGTCAGCAAATACATTCAGTTCTTCTTGTTTTGACACCTGCAACCCTTCTACATGAGAAACTCATAGCCCTGGCAGAAAGGAAGCTGAAGGCTACAGCCAAAAAGTGTCAAAATACAGGAGAAATTATTCAAGGAGAAAAGAAATGATGACAAAAAGGACTGATAAAGGAAATGTGACAATGTATCCAAAATTCAGCCTTGCCCAAGAATCTGTGAACAGTACAAGCTATTCTTAGTCCTTTTTGATAGACTACACAAGTAACTTTGTAATAAACACTGAGTATAGACTTAAGACAGTGAGTAAGCTGGTTTTGACTGTAATTATCCCAAGGACTTGAAGAAAATGGAGGGCTCCCAACAGTAGTTAAGTCCAATTACTCGACTGGTGAAAAACTAACAGGACATGTAATACCAGACTCTTCAAATGTACTAAAGATTATTTTCTGCTCCTCCTTTCCCCTGCAAAAGACAGATGTTTCTGCAGGACTTCTGGTTCTGGATTTTTATGGCAGAATTGATTGAGAACCTAAATGTGGAATATTACTGTGTGAAAAGAGAGTTCAGTATTCTAAGAAAAAAATTCCAACTGAACAACTGATGATAAGGTCTACCAGAAAGATAATCTGAAAGACAAATGAGGGAATGAACTGCAAGATCTCAAAAAAAGATATATTAAATTGCAGAACAGCAAATTATCCCAATATAAAGTTGCAAGAACAATTCAGATTGATTGATCATAATCCAACAAATCAGACTGTTAAATCATAACCTAAAAATCAAAAAGAAAAAATTAAAAATACTGAAGAGAACATATGGATAAAACCAGGAAGACTAATTACAACAAATTTCAGCTAGAAAGAGGGGGGATAAATGACAACAATGTTCTATACATGCAGCATGAATCAGGGTAGGAACTGACTGATAACACAAAAGAAAATGATACACGGAAAATACAAATATTCAAAGCCATTTTTGCTTTAATTCACAAAAAGGTAAATGATGTCTTATACTCAAGATGATTAACAATGAGATAATGGTGTCAGCCATAAAAAAAAGGAAAAATTAGCTGTAAATAAGACAGACACGTTCAAGCTTGCAGATCCTAATGAAATTCACTGTATAACACTTAAGTAGCTAGACAAAATAAGTCTCTGAACCATTAATGATTATCTTGCATATCAAAGATAAAGGAAGTGTCAGGAGACTAGAAAAGGGAAAACAGGGTACTTACCCTAACAAAACCAACAAAAAAGGCTAGAGGAAAAACCCAGGAGAAAGGATGATTTTAACCTCCAAAGGGTCTTGAAACAAATTAGTAATCAATTTGCATGCACTACGAAGGACAAACAAAAAAACCCAAAAAACCCCAACACCCCCCCAACCCAAAAAAAAAAAAAAAAAATCAAAAAAGCAGCCAGTATAGGCTCATAAATAATATACTGCAATAATCCAGTCTAAATACCCTGGTAAGAAGTCTACCAAATAGGGTTGAGAAGAGTTAGATACAATATCCAAATAACATTTTGATAAGTCTGATGCTGAAGTACAGCCTGTATGGAATCATAATCAAGTGGAAGTCTAAAAAGTCTCAAAGGCGACTATACTACTTGCTCATTGTCAAACCAGAGCATTTCAATTGAGGTCTTGCATGGATTTCTCTTGAACCTCAGTTCAAGTCTGTATTTTCAGTGATGACTTAGATGATGGAAAATCCTTGTAAAAAACATGCTAATGAACCCGAGATGGAGTTTGTAGCAGTGGCAGAGAGGATGCAAACACTTTTAGAATTCGAAGTGTTCCTGCTTTCAGATCATCTTCTCTGTAAGATGAAATGCAAAAAAACCACAAAACCCTAACCACCTTGGTGGCCCTCCACTGGACTTGCTCCACTATGTCAATGTCTTTCCTGTACTGGGGAGCCCAAAACTGGACACACCACTCCAGAGGTAGCCCACAAGTGCCACAGAGAGGGAAAGAACCACCACTTCCCTCCACCTGCTGGCTACCCTCCTCTTAATGTAGCCCAAGATGCAGCTGGCCACCTTTGCCAGAAGGACACACTGATGATTCACGTGCCACTCACTGTCCACAAGGACCCTAGGTCCTTTTCTACAAAGCTGCTTCCTAGCCAGCCAGTGCTGCCCTGTGCTGTTCCATGGGCTTACTCCATCCCAGATGCAGGACTTTGCATTTGCCTTTGGTGAATATCATGAGGTTCCTGTCAGTCCATGTCTTTAGCCTGATGTGGCTGCTCTAAATAGCGGCCCTGTCTCCAGTGTATTGACCAACCTTCCCAACTTGCAGAGACTGCACTCCCTTCCATCATTCAGGCCATCAGGTACCTTATAATTTCTACCTGTAGTTGACAATCCTGTATTCACTGATATTAACATCAGAGATTTTGCACAAGTATGGTTTATTTCCATTTGAGGTCTGCTTTAATCAAAGGACAGTAAACAAGCACACTATCAAAAGAGAAATAGAGCATATTCCAAATCTGCAGGTCAGCATCTCGTAGTATGTAAAAATTATGACCAAGCACAAACTAGAATCAACTTACTCATTCCTGAACATTCTCTGTCTCCATCCCACACATTAGAAACAGCATGCCCCGTCAACAGGAGGTTAATCAAACTTTGGCTGCATAACAGAAGGAAATAGCCTATTAAAAAGGACATACAGTTTATTTCTGAAATAGTGGTTATCCCTAACAAATGGAAGAATTATTGTATTACCCGGACAGCTAAGCAGTCATCCTCTAACTATATTCCTTTAATTAGTGTGTATTTGTAATTCAGCAATGCTAGTAGGATCTCCACTCTTTCAACCAACAACTTGATATAAAAATGCAGCCCTGAATCTGAGAATTATTCCTCTGAAAAATTAAGCAATAACAGAAGCATTTCCTCAGAACTGATGCACTAAATGGAGTAAACAGTGAAAAAGGCACACTATGTTAAGTGTTGCTTTTAGCTATTATAAAGATATAACTGAATCTTAGTTGTAATGTCAATAGTTTCTAAAAGAATAATCAGTTACAGAAACATAAAAAATTAGCCCACTAATCTATTTTAAGTGGTAGCAACCATATTTTGCAGCTTACCTTCCATGACCGTAAACAGGATCTATCAATGGCTCAGTTGCATCCTCAATTTCATTTTTTATGTTTTCAATACCCTGCAGAAAAATTACAAACATTTTTGCTCTCTTAAGGAATGAACTGCAATGTTTACAATAGAATACAATAGTAAAACATTAGGATGCTGATGTTCTTGTGTGAAGTGATATCTAAACACACTTCTTGCTCTTGATAAGAGATGCTAGGGATATACAAAGAAGGGTATTTCCAAAATCTGTAATTCTCCCAGATGAGGAGAAAAAAAAAAAAAAAAAAAAAAAACGAAACTGAACTTTCAAATTTTTATGCTGGAAATGTACTGCAACATGAATGAAGATACCATTCCATCCATTTATCTAGATTTGACTTAGTTTATCAGTTTAGTGTTCACCTTTTACAGAAAAAATGGTTACATGGTCAAACTTTCTTTTAACAAAGAAACAAAACAAACACACACACAAAAATAATCAAACAACCCACAAACCTTTGTCAGTATTACAGAATACAGAAAGAGCAATACTCCAAATCTGTTTGTCCATACTGAATATTGATCCCAAACTGCATCCTTCAGTTCAGGGAAGCTTTTGAATGCTCGTTTGCTAAAGACAAAAAAAAAAAAACAAAAACAAAAACACACAAAAACAACAACAAAAAAAAAACCACCCAGAAAAGGAGAATGTATTTAGATGAAGCATTAGAATAGTGTCACAAAGCACAACCAAGAACTACTAATACCTAACACGAAAACGTCCAAATAAAAGCAGAGTAGATCTGGTGTTATATACAGAATGACACAGCAGCTGTTCCGGAGTTACTCTAACTGCCATAGAGTCATTAGTATTTTACCCATCAGAAGATGATAAATAATTCTGGAGCAATGTGCAAAAATGAACATTGTTTTTATATGTGAACACTAACCATAAAGTTACTTACACCTGTGAAAGAGCTGAGTGGCTTGAACCAGTAATTCTACAAAACACTGTTACTGAAACTGTAAATAGACTGTATGTCACCAAAACAACGTTTGCATTTTACAGTGTTCTGAAAGACATTCAGTCCATAAACAGTGGAGAAAAAAACCTTCCAGTTAGCCAGGTAAGACTATCTTTCAGGCTTTTGAAGTAATCATTACATTTCCCATGAGAATTTGACTTTGTTAGACTCTAGCTTTGGAAAAAAACAGTATGTTCAAAACCACGAGTGGTACATTAACACTTGGGAAACTATCTGGTTGTATAATAGGGTTGCTGCCTGGATGATAACGTAACACCAGCTGATCATATGTTTAGAAAGAAAAAAGTAAAATACAAACAGAGGAAAGGAAGAGATCCATCAAGATTCCAGTGAAGTAATACACTTCATATTTCTTGGGATATTTGGAGCTAAATACTGCTTTTGAGAACACAAACATTACTTTTTATTGAGTAATTCAAACTAGATCACACTCTCTGCTTATCCTACACAAACTTAGATATACTACTTTCTTTTTGATTACTTGCACACTTTTAGTAAGTCTTGTTCAAAAAAAGAAACAAACATCTGCAAAAATATATCCATAGATGGGTTTACTCTGGCTAACACTTGAGATTTTTAAACTGCCTTTCATTATCAACAGAGTACATAAGGCATACAAGGTATGCAAGACAAAGTCAGTTCTGAAATCCATCGCTCAGCTTGCTCTAAAGGTGTATGCCAGAGCATTCACTTCCAGTGAGAAAGACAGAAACTGAAGCGGGTACCACAAGTCCAAAGATTGAGGAGGTGAGTGGGAGGGAGGGGGAGGGCAGGAAATTAGTATTTTGATCAGATAAGGTTACAAAAGATTTTATATTCTCTTCCTTCTTTCCTCATATGACAATAGGTTTAAAGAACAAACTCTAATTACTACTGATACAATAAGCAGTAGTTATTTCAGTTCTAATTACTAACATTTTCCATCTCAAGTGTTTTTTGAAATTCTGTTGCTCTTTATTTCCTCTTTGAGGATTTATTTGTATAAGATTATAACTGTTCACTGTGAAAATAAAAGGCTGTTACCTTTAAAGATAAACTCACTAGAACTGTAAGCTCTGTATTTACAGCCCAAAAACAGAACAGTGTTTAAAGTATGAAACAAAAATCAGTCTTGTATATGAAATATTTTTATAAATGTTTCTTAGATTGTCTCAAATCAGGAAAAAATACTAGATGACAATTTTTTTCAGTATATATATATATATATATCATAAGTATTTCAGATAGAATCACCTGTGAAGACTGTGTAAAAAAAATTGAGGATTAACATCTTTAACTTAAACGTGAATCTAAATTAGCTGCGTCCATAGCCTTGAAATGCACAAGTTATTTGGCCAGTTTTGCACATTACATTGCTCCAGTTTTATTTTAAAGCCTAATGCTTATGCTCAAAATAATATTCCATTTTAAATGGTAAAATGCAAAGAAAAACCACCAAAACCCCCAAACCAAAACTTGAAATCCAAGTTTAACCTGATCTGAAACACATAAAAAGTTCCTCAACATACCCCTTTCAGGGCTGTGAATATTAGTGTAACTTCAAAATATTGTATATTAAATGTTCCAGCATATTACTTACTGAATTAATGCATGAAATCGCTCAAAGCCAAGCTCTTCGACAGCCAAGGCAGCTATACACAAGAGACACTTTTCAGCACTACACATGGCAAAAAAATGACAAGATACACACAGCAAGCTAGTATACTTTCAAGCTTCAATTATATTCTTAATTTTTAATCCTCCCTTGACATTTAAATTTAACTGATTAGTATAAACTAATTTACTGCAACATTAAGATTCCACCATACAAATTAGTGAGAACATTTCTATTTGGACTTATCAATTTATTAAAAGCACAAAGCCACTGGAGTGTGCAGACTTGAAAATATTTGTCAAATACTAAGCTGTTGGTTTTGTACCAAACGTGGCTGTCACAAAGTCATCAAGCATATGCATACTATAGATAAAAATTTGCAGGTCAACAAGAAGTATTACTTCCTAGAAAAGCAAGCATGATTATTTGGATCATTTCAGTGTAGGTAAGCTGTATTTTTTCTTCAAAGATACATTTCTATAACTGAAATTTTGGGGTTTTTTTCCCCTTTTAATGCTTATTTATTACAAACAAATGAGTAGAATTAGTCTATACAGTGTTACACATCCTGTTTTTAAATAAATTCTCATTGTTTTCTTTTAATAATGGATAAATAGCCTATCAAATAAGTGTCACATCCAAGACAGAAAAAAAATACAGCATTAGTGTCTTCCCAAGTTCAACACAGGCTTTATACCTTTGTTCCCCTCACAACATTTCCAAACCAAGGAGATGAAATGAACTTTTAAAATCATATTTTCTTTTACCACCGGGAAGTTATACTCGCCAGTTATATAATTATCAAATTCTATACACATTCAAATATTAAGACTGTGGCAGTCTTTAGCATCCTCTATGTCAATAAGGACTTTATCTTCCTGCTAGTAGACTAATATACAAAACAGATAGATCTGCTGTCTGCTAAAGGCCACTTAATGCTGAATATTTAAATAATGTCTGATCACCTAGCTACTGAATTTGACTGCCTACAATTCATTAAAAACCTGAAACCATTAGGGCTAATACTACTGATCAATTCTTCCCAGAAGAATTCCAGAAAGTGCTTTTTATGCCCTTTCTGACTATTTTGAAAGATGCACTTGATTTGCCTATGTGCAAATACAACCGATTCTCCAGCAATAGAATACTTTATTTTTCTACTTCAGAAACAAGGCAGCAGTAGTCTTAAGAGTGTTAGTTTTTGTCTTTTGAAAAACTAGAAGGAATTGCTAAAATTAAGTTACCAAGAGCAAAACTAGAATTAAGAAAATATATTTTTAAGACATTTTTAAAAATATGAAACACTGAATCTAAATTGCAGAAAATGCTACAGGAACTAATCCTGTTCCAAGAACATATGTTTTTGTAAGCAGAAACTTAGAGGGACTAAATCATATAAAGCAATCTTTGAACCTGGGAACTTGCACTACTACAGCCAACACATGGCCAACAACAAGTCACTGGTATACACCACAAAAGCAGATGAAAAATGCAATTGCATTCAGTAAGTGTGCTCGAATCCACCTTTTGTTCACACAGCAGGATGATAGGCAGTTTCATTCTGCTACTACAGAACAGAGTGAAATGGTAAGAGAACTACTATTTGAAACAAAGGGAAAGAAGTAGAAATCCTGAAGAGAAGTGTAGCTATATATAACCCAAACAAGGCTAAATAAAGACAGTGCTTAGTGGAGAGGAAAAGAACAAACAGCAATAGAACATGAGCTGTATGAGAAATACAATTGTACAGAAAATCTTTAAAATGATACTCTATCATGCTGTGTCTAAACATATTTCATGGTTTTATTATAAATATAGTCCCATATTCAATTCCCAAATAGCAGTAGCCTGCCATGTGGAATTGTATCTGTAATACTCCCACATGCACATAACTCATCTCTTAAGTCCTACCAACTATGACAATGCCTGTTTCTATTTTTATTAATTACAGCAACCAAGCAAGAAATAAATCTATTCCTTTGCACTAGCAGTAACAGAACTTTGCATTATTAACAGTACCTTCTTCTCCACATATTTGTCCCAAGCCTAACCAGGCAAGAAGCTGGTCTACAGTTAAACAGCAGGACAGAAAAGAAAAAAAAACCCTAACAAATATATCCTACATCAGAAAGTGTATTGCATTATACATAAGGTAAAATGCTGTTTGAACTGTAGAGTACATACAAGAGGTACATTCAGTGTCTAGCAGGGAACGCAGAATATGAAGAATGAAAGAGATTAACATTGCTCATGACAAAAGCAGACTGTTCATGGCAAATGTATCCTGCTCTTCCTAAGCACATTCCATGGTATTAAGGACAAGTCAGGCAGAACTTGTAGACTTGTACAGAAATATGAAAAAAGCAGATATGTAACAGAATGGATTAGTTCACTAATTACTCTCAACACTGACACTTATTGAGTGTGTGTTTAAAAAGACTTTCTGCTGAATATTTTCTACACTTAGAAGTTCTTTAGAATAAGGCAATATGTTAGTAAACAGGACAGTGAAAGCCTATTGATAATTAGGCTCTCCACTTTTTCTTCAAAGGAAACTTCATAATATGAGCAAGAGCTTCAGAGACAACTGGAAAAGCCACACATATTAGGAATTTCAGAGTTACAACTGCCTTATTATTACCTTGCAAAGGAAGATTTTTTTTTTTAAACAGAGAAGTTGTAGGTACAACTTTCTTTACAATACTTTCTCTTAATGTAAAAAAATGCTCACTTTGGAACTCTTATGTGGTGACCTTCTGTTTTTTTCAATTAAGAAACATTAATTATTATTGTTTGAGCCTTCTGAATCCCATGCAGCATTTGATAGAAGCAGCTGAAGATGACTTGTAACATAAAGAGCTCCAGCACTACTAATTGCTATAGCTAGCTGCGCACATATAAATCTACTTGTACAATTCTTACTTCGTAGTTATGCCACAAACTGCCGAATAACATATTCCTTCCATCAAAAGATGGCACCTTTATAAGCATGTTCTTACATGAAGAGTTTTTCATACTTCTTAAGGGACACATTGGGAACAAAAACTAAAAGAAAAAGAAGCTTATCTTTTAACACATTAGATATCTCTTATTAAAAGATTAATAAATACACATATCAGTGATCATGTGTGCACAGATAAACTTGCCATGTCACTGGCTTTGCAGCAGTTAGATATGACTGGATGCTGTATCTTAGGGCAACAGATAATGCTCACTGGATCCTTGACATCAGTAACTAATGAAGGAATCACGACATTTGCAAAAAGCAGGTAACCGGAAAATTCTAACGTACAAAAAATTTCTGTTCATCTACTAGAAGGTGATTCGATTAAGCTGTTTTGGTACTGCACAGAATTAAATAAAGGGAAAAAGACTACTTCTCCCTAACAGGGGATCCAGAATATTTTAGAACAGATAAAGCTTTGCAGAATTTCCTACAAAAGCTCTTCTGAAATAAAGCAACAACTGACAAGTTAAAATATTCCTCCAGTGTTAGGAATCATGTAGATTTTTCCAAATTAAAGACACATCAGGCCCCAATAAATTACAAAATAAAATTGAAAATACTATGGAAGTGGCTCAAATTCAAGAGAAACACGTATGTTAGAATTCCAGCAATAGACAGCACATTCCTTTTGACAAAAAGGATCAATGCCATTAATTACAACAGGCAAAAATCCATCTATTGCTAATGGAATCACAATGGCAAAAACCTCATCTATGTAATAATAAAAAGCAGTGGCCCCTCAAAAACAACGTAATACTTCACTAAGTGATGGGTAATTCAGTACAGAAATACTTCTTACAAGGTTGTTCCTCTTGACGACTAGATTCTGCAGGACTTTCAGAAATACTAGCAGTTTCTTCAGTTGTTTTTCCTCTTATCCACGTTGCCAGAGAGTATGACTCGGAATTATCAGAGCAAGCCATCTCCAAAATATCACATAATGTATGACAGAGAAGGTTCTTCTGCTCCTCTTCTGAAAGATCAGAAACCTAGATGAGTTCAATTGCTGCTAATCAGTATCTTATATAAGCTAATACCTTTTTTACACGTTAATGTTATCTAAATAATTGACTTTATTACTTTTAACTTATTAATTATTAATGTTAATTGCTGTTTGACTGTACTGGACCAAAGAATTATAAAACTGTTTTAATATGATTTCCAATCCATTCCCTTTCCTAATAATATATTTCAATCAAATGTTTATAAAAACACAGAAGTTCTATGGACAGGCATAGACCTCACAAATGGGAGTCTGGAGACATGTAGTATACATATTGTATGCCTCAAAATGAAATGGGAGCATGCATAAACAAAAAGGAAGTGTAAAATATTTTCAGTACTAGGACATGCTTTACAAATAAATAAAAAGTTAAAAATAAAGAGAAAAAAAAGAGGTTTCAGTACCTGGACAGTCTCTCCAAGTAGACTTTTCGCTGGTAAAAAGCCTCTTCAAAAGGAAAGCCTTTGTTATCAAAGCATAAAACAATGTTAAAATACAAGACACCACCAACTTCTACATTATGTCATAAGCTCTATACCAAAGCATTTTTACATGTTATCAGAAGGGTTTCAAGCTGCTCATCATTCAGTAGGAGACCCTGAGCCTGCACTGTTTACTGATTTTTCCCATTCAAACTAACTACAAAGGTGGTCTCATACCTACGTTCAACATTACTGAGTTTGAACCTCAAGCATGCTTCAAATACACAGAGTGCGTATTTACATAAACAGCTTCTGACTCACAGGACTGGAGGCACAAATATTTTGAAATATAACTGATGAGTAGTACAGGACAACTCTAGTCATTCAGACAAACCCCTTGAGTAATCAAAAAGCCCACCTCTTTTAACCACTGCAAGTCATAATTCACAGATCAAAGAAAACCTATGTATCTCCATATCCCTGCTTTGTTTTCCGTCAGCACTAATGTTGCAATTAAAAGATATGCTCTAAGTTACAGAGAAGGAAGAACAAAGGAACAAACTTTGGGAAGCAGACTCTCGGTCTTTCTAATTACTCTATTAGATGCTGTTTCAGGTATTTGCAGCACTTTAAAAATAGCTACTTCAATTTTCACTTTTTCCCTGACAGTCTCAGCCTGTTCTTCCATCACAGATCTTCTGCACACCTTTTTTAGTAATTCACAGCAGCAGTAGACACTACAAGATATGTTTGATCCCTTCCTCCTCTCCTAGTTGGAACTCAGCTCACTTTTAAACATGCTTTAAATACTTAATTTCAAGGAAGCTGAACTACATATAAATCTGGAAAAACACTGTATATGAGAACATTTGATATAGTAAAGACTTGGCACTGCCTTTAAGGAGCCGGCTGATCCTATTCTTTACTCTCTCCATTGCCCCCAAATAAGAGACTTGTAATTCTAACATCAGAGACCAGCCACTCTACATCTGGTTTTAAGATCACAGAACTAGGCAGAGCCACGTTACAGAGTACAATTCAAAATAAAATATTTTTCTATTGATTGTTTACAGCCTGAACAAGTGGTGCTCCTTTCTGTGGTACAAGTCTTTTGGTGGGACCAGCATTTAGAGTGTCTTGAAGTAACCATAACAAAGGTTTTATGACTATCACATTACACACACCAGAGATGCAAACAATTCCACAACGTCAGTTGTCTGACCCAGATACCTTCCAGTTCATGATCAGATTAACTCTGCTACATGACTTTAATAAGTCCCCTATGAGTGGACAAGGCCCTACCCCAGACCTAGACGTACCTGCAGAATTTGATCTGTGTGTAAGAGGAGTCAAGAGCAGCTTACCAGAAAAAGTAATCTGGCCCATGACTCAATGTCTGCCTGTCTCTACAGGGTGCTCCTAAGAGCGTGAAAAGCCATTGCAGATTAGACAAACTGCTCTAGCAGAATGGATCCAGCCTACAGGTCATATATCTACACAGCCATCAGAATTGCCCCAGAAACAGCATTTCAAAAAGTATGCACATAGCCTACAAGATACAATGGAGTAAGAAAACAAAAAAAATCACGATCAGTTGGTTGAGTGTATCTGAAGCACACATGAAATCCTAAGCATGTATCCAGAATAAAATATATTCACCTGACATACTTCACTTATTCTGCTAACCAGGACTTTGAAAGTGTAACATTTCTCCTTTTCTTACATAGCAAAACCTTGTTTGGTTTGAAAATCAATTACTTCAAATATTTCTAATTAAAGCAGCCATTATGACAGAAATATTACCCTTAAGGACAGGGAATTTGAGAGATGAGAAAGAATTAGGATTACATTTATATCTCAACTTTTACTTCTCCTCTTTATCCTGCATTCCCCACTTTAAAGTTACCTCTGCTTGGACCAACCTGCTGCACTTCCTCAGACAAATCCACTACTGCAAAATTATAGTTCAAAATCAGCCCATCTCTGCCTTTTTAATGAGGTTTTTTGTCTCCTCCACGCTATAATTATAAAATCAAAATAGAACTAATCTGCAATTTTTTAAATATTTATTTTAGTTCCACATATATGAGAAAAGAACAAATTTTCGGCTTACTAATTTTAAACCATTCCTATAATAAATGCATCTTACCTGTACAGGTGCAATCACCGCACAAGGGCCACCTTCAAATTGTTCTAATGCAGTTGATTCAGATTCACTAAAGACAAATCCTGTCAAATGAAAAAAGACTATATTTAGTGAAATATGTAAACAAGCACATGTTTATGTATACTCATTCCCTAACAGAAATGGCACCTGATTTATTCACCTTTAAAGATTAGATAAGTTTTCAAAAATTTTTCCCCTGATCATGCAACATAATGTGGTTAATCTGAAGAAAAAAAAGTCATGAAAACAGGTGAGAGCCCAGAAATGAATTATTTATCTCAGCAATGAAATCATGGCCACAAAGGGCCAACAGCTAGGGTTTTAAACAAAAGGATTTTTAACAGTAAAACTGTCACTAGAGCACATGTGGCTGGATACTTAAATAGTTTTTATTTTATTATGGTTTATTTCTTATAAATCAATTACAATTTGTTTGTAATTGATAATACTTAGTCTCGGATATGTAAAAAAAATCATCTTTGGACCCTCACTGAACGCACATAATACTTTTCTATTCCCTATGAAGAGCACAGCATGCCTCCCACTGATCTCATTTTTGGCCTATCAGTGCTTCCTATTAAGACTGAAATATGCTGAGTAACTCAAATATTCACTTGTAACCACAGAAGCAAGCCTCTTAATGGTGTTCTTTCACAGAAGATACACTATATTTACTGAGATGCAAGATGGCCTATTTTCCCCCTCCATCTTTAATGTATTTGTCTTTCAGAATTATCTTACAGTCAACGTAATAGAGCAAATGCTGGAGCAATTACTGCAGAATTGTTTGTTATCACCTTGCCCTTAAACTTGTCTTCAAGATCTGGTGATTCATAGCTTGCATTTCTCATAGATAATGCATATACATGGACAATTACCTCGATGAAGCTGACACGCGGCAACTTACTCACAGTGAGCGATATTTTGCATTATTCTTTTAAGTGCTGATAAGATTGTGCTGAAGTGACTCTAGTTCAATGTAATCTAGAAACCATGCAACTGTAGTCAGCAACTAACCAGCAAGCACAGGCAAGCGGGGGCAGGGAAAAAGGGGATACACATGCATATTTTCACAGCAGTGTCAGTCTCAGCAAAAAGAATAATCAATGCTTCTTTCCCACAGTCTCTCTTTTTCCCAATTCTGTATCATTACATGCTGCCATATCAAAAGCATCCCTAACCCCTGGATGTGAATTTGAACTGGGGAAATGCATCCCCCCAGTGCGGACTTCCACACTGCTGCATGACAGGTACATCAGCCCAAGCAGCACAAGAGAGGACTACTGCATGTTTTGTAGGCCATATTTCATCACAGAAATGATGAACAGTTGTTCAACAACAATGTGAATTTTTTTAATATGGATCAATGTAGCCACAGTTCTTAAAAAAATGGGGTTTCCCCTGCATCTGACAGAAGGCTCCAAGTTTTTTTTTAACTGAATGTGCAAATGTACATTAAAGATGTATTTTATACCCAAAACCCAGAAGCACGTCAAGCCTACATACTTAGATCCAGCATCACCTAATGTAGCAATGAAGCTCCATTAATCCATACTTCAGCCAAAGTTTGCACTACTGTGATTTCACTCCCCTGTTAACATGCCCTAATAAGAAGTATCACCAGTCCTTTCAACTTTCTGAATTAGTTTGTGCAGGCTTATCATATTAAAAGGTAAGTCTTCCTCTACTTTTAAGCGTTACTGCATGCCATCCAACCACACTGCAACAATAGGGGTTTTTTAGTTGTTTTAATGATTTAGCTACTGCAGAAAAACAACAAACATACTTGGATGTGGTACCATTAAACCACACTTAAGAAAGCTTGATTTTGTTTCACATTCTTCAGGCTTCTTATAGACAGGATGAACTGTCTCAGCTTAACCCTGCCCTATATTTCAAAATTGCTTCCTAAAAATAAAGAAGATCGAGTGTGAGCCACCAGAATTAATACAAATTTGCAATAGACAATGCAGAATTGATATTACACAGAATTTGACAGAATACAACCACAGGAAAAACCCCCATATATAATACCGAAAGGAACCCTTCATTTTTTTTTACCTAAATGCTGCTTAATGCTTAATAAACATCCAGGTTCTAAAAGCTGTTAAGCAAAAAAAAAAGGGCTTCAGGGATTTTGGTCTTGCTCTCTTTTTACAATATCTGAAGTCAGCTCAGGTAAAATTTCTGAAACCAGCAGTCTGAAGTCCAGCTGGGTTCAAGTCTACCTCAGCCTGCAATTGCATCTACTTACCTTTTTTGCCCTCCACAACAATCATATCTTGGGCAATCTCTATAAACACACATATCAACCCCCACACTCCTCCTTATGCTTCGTAGGAATGGCCTGGCAACCCTTTAAGCTTCCAACTAAGACTAGCATCTCTGATCCAGACTAATTTCTACTTACTCTCACTCTTAACCAGTCATATCTATCATACAACTCTTTTCACTCAAGATAAAATTTCAAGAGCAAAACAGATGTAATGCAGCCAAAAAAATCTTTTTTTATGAATTTGCCTGCCTTTATCCATAAGAATAATTACCATCATTTACCTATAAGAAACATAAAATAGTATAATTATCATTCACCTTCCTTGTCATTTATAACTCTATTAAATGCTGCATTGACCCAATTTTTTCAACATCACTACTGCTCTACTGCTTTAACCTTTCTGTCAGGGGTGGGGAGGGGACTAGATCTAGATTCCTGTTGGTAATCAGGGTATTGCCTAATATTTTGAGTTATGGTGGCTATGATATCCCCAAATCTGTCTTTACATCCTTTGTCCACTATTAATCACACAAAACAAAGCTTTATTCTCCTTATTTCCCCGAAACTTAGCTTTTACCAAGGCCCATGTTTCTTTTCTTACACCTAATTTTTAACTCTTCTACACAGAGTTTGCCAAAATGAACGTATGACTAAGTTATCTACTCTTGTCTTTCATCTAATACTCCACATCATGGTCCAAAGCACTACAAAAACCATTTATTCTTCTATTATGACCACCCCAGCATTTTCCTGCATCTTTTTATTATTTGCCTGTTAAATAAATTTTTTTTTTTTTTTTACATCCAAGACACACTAGATGTTAGTAACACTATCATTTTACAAAGGATGCTGTATACCTTCAGTGTTTTCAGTCTGTGCAAGAACCAATTCTAGCTGAATAAGAGAGACAAGGGGAGTAGCTAAAGAGCATGCAGCATTAACCACATTAGAAAAAAACCTTGCTCTATCTCTGATTCAGTCTAGCTACAAAGATGCTGCACTATTCATATTTTGTCTTGTTCTCTGCTGAGCTGGCCTCTCACCAGGGAACTGTATTTCTTTTCCTCTTTTGGGGTACAAGAACTGCCGGACAGAAACACTACAATAATCCATTAAGGTTTACAATATGTCTTAATGTTTCATCCTTTCTCTAGAGCTGCGTGTAGAACGACAGACACATTTAGTGTACGGCTTTGGCTTTTCAAAGTGTATTTTTATAGTAAAATGAAACTTCTGAAGTTTTCTGTGGGGAAAACAACTCCACACACAAAAAGAAAGGAGTGTTTACTACAGCAATACCACAACAATATTCCACTTAATGGCTTGTGCCATAAAGAGCCAGGAAGTCCTGGAACGGTTTGAGGGAAGTATCCGAATTACCTGGTACGCTACCACTAAATTGGGCAACAAGCTGCCAGGAAACAAGGTAAGATTCCAATGTGTCTGCCTTTTTTCACACCTTTGTAAAACAAAACAAAACAGCTCTGTGAAACTTCTGAATTTTGACTGAAATTTCTGAATCTGTACCCTGGTAAGAACCTTCTCTGTGAGCACTCCTCAAGACCTTTTACTTTCTTAAGCCTGTCAGCCTTATCCAGAGTAAAGAATGGACCCACTAGCACCGTATTCTTTCTTAAAGTAAGGATGTCTTTTCAGATGTTCGTTTCTGGGCCCAGGCAGCAGCAAAGAATTTTAGGGTTCACCAATTAATTAGATATCTGCGTTACAGGGCATTTCAAATCCTTACTGCTCTATGTGTATTCCAAGTACATTAGCCACCATGCCCATTAGCCAGAAAATACTTACTTAACTTACATGTTCACATCCCTTTTTTTCCTACAGTGAATGTTATCTTCTACTCTCCTTCCAGTTTAACAGTGTTGAAAGGGCTAATACTTACACATAATGACACAGACAGTCCCTCAAAAAACTGTACTTCTGCCCCAAAGCCTAACTTTTCATTCAGTGAGCTTCACAAGAGGTTTTGCGTTCTTCAGAATGCATTCATTATTTTAAGACAACTCTGCATTACAGAAGTACATGAAATAAACATTTAAATCTCACATACAAACCAGAAAGGGATTTGACAGTCTGTCTAAAACAGCAAGATGTGGTTATTTTGTCTACAAAAACAATATCGCTACCCCAAAACCAATATACCACTCCAAGGGAGGAAAGAAGAAAAAATCTACCAGTATAAAATTGAGAACAGAAATTCTTCCCTAGAACAGGCTGTTAGGTAGCTCTTCTCGGCAGCATATCCCTGCTGTTCTTCCAAAAGCTACTGTTGTCTCACATTTAATAGTAGTATGGCTTGTGTTAGCAAGAAAGACCACTTCCTACTGGCAGAATTAGCAACATCTACTTAAACTGAAGCAACATCTTCTACTTAAACGGAAGCTCTAAGTCAGGAGTCATCAGTACTTTTGTTTGAAGACCTCAACATCTTTTCCACATAATCTGCAAATTCCTGGCAGCAGGTTTGGCTTTTAACTTCTTACTTAATTTTTACAGATGCCTTAAAAGCAGTCCACAGACCATGACCTGAAGACCACTCACCAAGGTTTACTTTGCTAAGTGTGACCAGCATCAGTAAAGCAGAAGCTTCAAAAGCAGTTCCACCAAAAGATCTGAAGTGGCAATACTTACAGCAGACAAGTAGCAACAAGTAGGCAGAGGTGGGCCAACAGGCGTAACTTCCTCCACCTGTTTGCACAATCCACACTCGCCTATACCCTAACCGTGAATACTAAATGAAAAATGCTTTTCTTTTCTTCCTGATTAACTGTTTGCACTGAGTAATATTGAACTCAAAGAGACAGAAATCAGATAATTGCAAATATTCTGTAAATCATAGTTATCAAAACATTAAAAAAAATTACATAGATACCAATGACTATTTCTCTCCCATTACCCAAATGAATTAAACGTTATTAAATTAAACTCAGAGGAACACTTTTCAAATTGCCACTTCCGTTTAAGACTCTGAAGAGTGGCAAGTGTACTCCTTTTGCTCAAAACGTATCTGCTCGTCTGGTAAAAATATTGTTTCCTAGTAACCCTGACTTGACTGTGGTCTAACAATATTACAGCTCCAATGACTTAAAAACAATACTATAGGATCTAGCTCCTCAACCAAGGATGTAATAAAAGCCAATCTGGTGATGTCTAAATGTACTAGACCAGAAACAGAGTTCCAGGCATGTAAAAAAGGGAAACCTTGAAAGAACAGGGAAGAAAGAAAAGGAAAGTTGTCAATCTACTCACCCAGCTCCCAACCTGGAAGCTGGAAGAGCACCCAAATAAAACGGACCTTTTTACATTGTATGTTATACATATATACACAAACTATAGTATTAATACCTTCACACTATGCTTGTGAAGTTAAATAGTTGCTTTGAAAAGACTGTCCCCTATCTTTCTTTCCAAAGACCAGTGAGAAAACAGCTTAGGTAATTCTGAAAGGATGCTACGCTCAAACCTGCCAGCCATTCACGGTTGTATAGACCTGATGCCACAAGCCTTAGGGCTGATGTGAAGAGCAGCTTTATGAACGGAATTCGTCTCTTGGCTCAGTGAAGAAAATCACTCCTAACATGAGTATGTTTCTTTAGGGTTCAGTCCTCCTTCTAACTCCTTCCCAAGTCATCACATCTACGCCAGGAAACACTGAAGTGCAGACCGAGCCTTTGCACTATATTCCTCAGTGTCCACTTTGAGGATTCTGGTAATAGGGATTCACAAGGTTCAAAGTGCAAATTCTGCTGCAATCATAAAGAAAAAAATTTCTATTAAAAAAATAAGACACAAAAAAACCCCCAAACCCGAACTGTAACAACAGCTTTGTAGCCATGCCTTTGTTAAGTCAGGAATCAAAACAATATTTTTAAAGTTGCGAGTGCAGCAAACTAAGGGAATTACTGTCACTAACTTCAAACAGCATATCCACGTTAGCTAGGTCAGTTCTGTTAACTGCCCACAGACCAGTCTGTCTTCAGTTTTGACCAAACAAATATGATGGTTAACGAGTTTGGTGCATGACGAGGATTCCCAGAACTGACTGGTTCAAGTCTTACATTCCTCGACACCCTCCCTACTCTCTACTTTTCTTTCTAAATGTAAATTATAGCTCTCAACTTCCAAAGGGTTTGAGAAAGGATCAGACAACGTTCAGAAAGTATCTGAAATAAATACCAGTTTTGGCACTACACTCTAAAAAAAAAACCTAAACCACAAAAAAACCCCAACACCAAACCCGTTGTTTAAGCAAGCGTCATTTATACTTCTTTGATACTTTCTGCACATACAATGTGAAACAAGGGTCTATCTTTTAAACTTTGAAGTCTTTGGAAAGAATAAACTCAATTATGTTTGGTTTTCTTTTTTTAATCTTGACGAGTCAGTGTTGACAAGACTCCTTTGCAGTAGGTAAATGGTGCAGAACTTTTTCAACAAAATAGAAACTGAAAGTTGGGTAAATGTATTAAGCTGCTACACAACATATGGGACTGAGACTCACTCTTTTGAATCCCAGCACAAGACCTCCAAACAACACACTAAGTTATTGTCATGTGTTTTTACTACACAAAACTGATTATATTGGAGAGGATATAGAGAAGGGAACAGATATACTACACAGTACAGTTACAGAACTTTCCCTGAGGACAGGTAGGATATAATAGCTCCTTTTCAGGAGCTGCCAAGAACATGAGAGGCCTTTTCCATTAATCTTTCACAGGATCACAAGTGTGGGGCGTTACAACATATATTTCAATAAATTTTGAAACTGGTAAAATTTCACGTACCAACAAACTATCTTGAAAATGTCAGTTTTGGTAAACTAACATTACCAGTTAAAGAAATAATTAAGCTTTTCAATACCAATTCTTTTTTCTGACTTTGCAAAAAATCTTGAACTGAAACAGCAGCACTCCTCTACTAAAACTTAAGAGGTATTTCAGAGAGTAATTATATTTCAGTAAAAATAATCAATTCACTAGGAAAAGTAATGGCTTTACAAGGCCTGTTTAAATTCTAGAACTTAGAAGGAATTTAGCATTTCTTCCCCAAATATTTCTCACCGAATTACCTGAGCACAGAGTAACCTAGGGAAAAAGATATGAGAGGCTGGTAGTGCACTGTGGCCTGTGACAGAGGGAAGCTGTGCAGCTCCCAAATCAACCCCACACATGCATCTACTGAAACTACGCAGATGACAAAATTCATGTTAAAAAAAAGAAGAGCAAGAAGCAGAGAACACTGAGAACATAATTTTGTTTCAGCCAACTTTACCCTGAGACCTGAATGCATTAAAAATTAAAAAAAAAAAAAAATTATAAATTCTACTATCATTTGTGAACTTTCTCCAGGAATTAGGGGTGTTTTTATTATGGATCTTCATAACCATTACTAAGATTCTTCAAAGCCCACAGGAAGTTATACAGAAGGCTATTATTCCTTTTCTTCAGCCAGGACAGGTACACAGACGGACTTCTTGCATGCCATTTTTATCAGTAAGTCTCTGTACTACACCTTGCAGTTGTAGTTTTGAAAGAATACCAGAAAGTCTCCATCAAGATGAGACTATGCGTAAGTTGCATAATTTAAATATGGAAAAAACATCTTAAAACTACCCCAGGTTCCATGGTTATTGTTGCTTTATCTCTTGCCACATCCTAAAGATGGTATGCACCTGCTTCAACAGCCAAAGAACCAGTTCACCAAAAAATGTGTGGGTCTCAAGCCTGTCCCCACTTTCGAGAATTCTATTTGTGACTCCCACGTTCTTCACAAAAAAAAAAAAAAGAAAAAAAAAAGGGCAACTTATGTTCATGTTTCCACAGGCTATTTAAAATCACGGCGCCAGATGCTGTCGAAATACATTAAGAAATACAATTCCTTCCCTAACTCTTTTGAGTTCCTTTGAAGATTGGTGGCAGAAGACGACCACGCTGCAAAAAACATTATTTAGCAAGTGAAACTGCTGCATCATTTTTCCCGTGGGCCACGCGCTGGGTCGCCCGTGACCCAGGAGCACGAACGCCAACACCCGCCGCCGTCCCTCGGGCAGCGGCGCCGCCCTCCCCCGACAGACACACGGACACGGACACGGACACGGACACGGACACGGACACGGACACGGGCGGAGCGGGGCGCGGAGCCGCGCGGGGGCGGCGGGGAGGGCCGCGGGTGCGCCCGGGCGGGCGGGCCGCGGCGGGCCGCCCCCCGGGGGAGCGGGCCGGGCAGGCGGCCGGGCGAGGGAAGGGCCGGCCGGGGAGCGGGGCCGGCGCACGCCGCACGCAGGTACCTTGCGCCCAGCGGCAGAAGATGGTGTCGGCCAGCCCGCGGGGCCCGGCCTTCTTGCCCCACACCAGGTGGACAAGCTCCTGGCCCGCCTCGGACATGACGGGGCGGCGGCGGCCCGGGGGCCGGCGGGCGGGCGGGCGGGCGAGGCGTCTCCCGGCGGCGGAGGCGGCTGTGGCAGCCGCTGCCCCTGCGCAGGGGCGGGGCCGGGCCGCGCCGGGCGGGCGGGAGGGCGGGGCCGGCGGGGCGGGGCGCTGGCGCGGGGGCGGCGCAGGCTTGGCGACCCCCTTCCGCTTCCCCAGCAGGCCCCGCTGCTTCCGCCGGCGCCGGAAGGCGGGAAGGGAGGGCGAGGGAGCGGAACGGGGAGCGCCGCTTGTTGCTCCCGGAGGGGACGCTGGCTGAAGGCGGAGCGGTGGCTGGCGGGGAGTGAGAGTGCCCCGCCCCGCCCTGCCCTCGTAGTGGTAGCCCGGGTGGCAGCCATGGCCCAGCCCGGCGGCAAAGCTTCCCGCGCAGGGCACGGCCGCCGGCCTCAGAGCGCGCGCGAGTGCGCGTGAGTGAGCGCGAGTGAGCGAATGAACGTGTGAGCCTGTGAGAGCGCGTGAGAGTGAGCGAGCGCGTGAGAGTGTGCGAGCGTGTGAGCATGTGAGCGTGCGTGAGCGTGAGAGTGCGTGAGGGTGTGCGTGAGAGCGCGCGAGTGCGTGAGAGCGCGAGCGTGTGAGAGCGCGCGAGCGTGTGTGTGTGGGGGTGTGCAGGCAGGCGGGAGAGAGCGAGCGCGGGCGGGAGTGGGTGAGAGCGTGTGGGGGTGTGTGAGTGAACCCAAGCGGGTAGCCGGCGCTGCCAGCCGCCCGGGTGCGAGGCCGGTACCTTCGGCTACCAGCAGCTCCTTTTGGGCTCCCCTCGCCCTCCGGGGTTTGGCCCCGCTGCTGCGTGTGGCCCGCCCCAGGCGTTTTGTTAAAAGTTGAGTGGAATGGAGCGGCGTTGGCGCAGAGATAGTGGCGTTGGAGACGGTGGCCTTGGAAGTCTTAATGTGAAGCAGACGGTAGTCAGTGTAAAGACTCCTCGTCTTGCATATGGGCTGGATATACCAAGAGATGTCAGGAATTCAGAATCATACCAACAGAGCTTCCTTTATATATTTCTTGTATAGTGTCTTGTGCAAGCGCTAACCCAACATATAGGTAAAATGTAGTGCTTGTATGTATACGTGAAATATTTTTACTCTTTTAGAAACAGCGCTCTTACCTGGCAGTACCTATATTCATACAATAGTTTGAAATAAAGAATGAAAGGTAGCCATATGACTTTCACTGTTTAGGAGCGGTGGTAGGTGGACATCCCATGAACTTGAAAAGATTCAGATTTGAAAAATAAGTTCGGTTTATCTAATTTAGTAATGATTTTTCTCCAGTAAGGATTCTAGAAATAAAGACTGGGTATTTTTATAAAAAGGTAATTGCCATCTTTTTTCTGAAAGATAGTTGCCATTTGAATAGGAATTTTCATAGAGGTTTTGCGGTCAGTGTTGTGCACAAGATTAACATAGACTTTATTAAACAAAATTCTTTAGAAGTGTCGTAACAGTTACCACTGACAAAACTGGATTAAGGATGTTCTCTTAGATAAAAGTGTTTTAATATAAAAGTTTTCTGGGTGAGACTGTATTGTGTATGTCACTTGGCATGTGGAGTACAGATGGAATTGAGCTGTAATATTGTGCCCACCCGCTCTATCTTCGTCACACACTTATTACTTCTATGAGATAGAGCACATATTGAGACTGTTACATGTGCAATCATTCTGAATTAAGTATGAAAATAGCCAATATCAGGGTGTTTGTAAGCTTTCTGACATGTCATACCACAAATTGATCAGAAGATGGTGTGGTTGTACTTCTGATTTTTAAGCATTTTCAAATACTTGCACAATTAAACATTTTCTGAATAACTACTGACAAGCCATCAATTTCCTTCAGTTTTGATTAACGGAATGGATTCTGGATTTGCATATGGAGTGCTTATAGTGAACACTTTTTGATTTTTAGCATAAAGAATAGCTCCAAACAAGTGGAAAGAATTTAATTAGAATTAAAGGCATCATAACAACAAAATCATGTTCTGTACATACTATAATAAAGGCCATTATGTTCTTTAATTTTTGTGTGTTTTGAATCAATTGTGCAGTAAAATGCAAATTTTCTTGTAGATGCAGTGCTTTTGAGTTTAATGCTAGGTGTAGCAGGCTTGAAATTGTGAACATCCCATGAGCAGGAGGAAAATATCAAAGTAAATATATTTTAAAGTGTATTGAATATACATTTGAAATATCTGAAATATTTCAGAGAAGTATATGTATCACAATGGTGCAACTGTACAAACAGAGGTCAGCTAGCTCAGCAGAGTTCAGACTGTCCATTGACAGGGAGGCTTTGCCAGGAGGAGGAAAGAACTGCACGTTTTAGCCCATCTCTTCAAGCTGCTGGGCTTGTTTTGAGGAAGCAAACTTACGTTGTCAGGGATGCTGGGGGTGCAGCATCCATGAATTCAGTGAACAAGTGGAGAATTGAGGGGAGAAGGCATTGCACAGATGCTGAGCCTACAACTGGACGATGGCCACTGCTGTATGGAAGAGGAGTTGGACGGCACCACCCAGAGGCACCAAAAGGCTGGAAAATCTTCTCCTCCACTTTCCTCTCTGGTGTGTTAGATCATCATTTGCCCATCATGGAAAGAAAGTTTATTAGAATGAGAGTGCCCTTGATTTCATGGGTGCGAACAGGTATTCACGCTGGAACAGATGTAAGGAAAAGCTCAATCACAGCCTCAGGATTTGTGAGCCAGAAGACGTGTTGCAGTTTAATGTGCTCTAAATCAGCGCAACAGTTTACTTTCTCATCGTGGAGTGGAAGAATGCTTATCAGCTGCATATCTGTGATTATAGACGCACAGGTAAGTTAGCAGCTAATGCTCCTGTAAAGTCACAATATCAAGTTAAATTGAATCTGTATTTCTAACCTGAGTTAGAATGACAAAAAACTACACCAAAATGTGGCAGCAGATTTGTTGTGCAGCAGTGACAGTGAGGTTTTAGGCTAATGCCCTGTGTTGCATAAAGAATGATCGCACTTTTAAAATGTGTCACCAGCTACTGACTTGTATACCTCTGATATTGCTAATTTGCTCCATATAATTGAACACAGATATGAGAAAACATGTCTTTGGAGTTACTATACTGACAAAAACAAAGACAGTAATGAGAGATACAAGATGTAAAGCGATTTGACCCATCTTGATTTGGTTGGCATACAGTGCATGGAGTTCAATATAGGCAAATAAAAATTAATGAATCTGGGAACAAGGGAGCAATTTTGGGCATATGTGCCAACCGGAACAATCTGCCATGTGTTGGTTAGGAAAAGCATTAGGAATTGATTTTGGAAATACCACTGAAATCATTAGCCTCACTAATACAAATGGGAAAAGGGAAACAGTGTAGTCCGCTGTAGCAAACAACACTGGATATGAGTGAATGAGACTGCGGATGTCAGTTACCTCTTTTGATCTGTCACTGATGATCTTTCAAGTTTTGGGCATCCATAAGCTAGTGATACATTGCATATGCATACCAAAGAATTGGACTGGAAGATACGTATGTGGATTTATGTTGACAGTTGGGTTGCAGCTAGTGAGGAGGAAACTAAATAGGGGGATTTGGAGAAAAGCATACCAGAAAACTGGTATTTTGAAATTAGGAATGTACTGGGACTTCTGTTTGTTCAGGTTGTTGGTTTTGCTCACTAAGGGAGAAATTAAGAGCTTAGTTCAGTCTAATACCAGGTTGACCTATGTTATATGAAGGTTAGCTATGTACTGTGTTTCAGAAACAGAATATACGTGGATTGGAGTCTGAACTCAATGAAGAGCGTGCACACCTGCACACTAATACATGGAAACAGTATTTTCTAAAATTATGAAACAGTGGTATTTAAATCCTGTTTCTGTGGACTCTGGGATGTATGAACTGTACTATAAAGTCAGAGCTTCATGGAAGATAAATAAAACAGCAGACTTCTCTGCATATCAGGTCTTCAACTCCTTAATAATGTTTAGAGGTATGCAAGTCAAGAAAGAGTAAAACTCGCTGATCTACAGCATTGCTTGGATATATTCTGAATAGTACACACAGAATTGAAGTACTTTTTCAAATAGTTTCTATTAAATGCCCGTGTTTTTCCTTGTTTTTTAATGTTGGACTGCCATCATGTGGTTGGTTTGGTGATTTAATGTGCACTTTTAAAAATATCGGCAAGTTTTCTTTTTTCCCTCTTAAATAATATGCACTATTCACTGAATTTTTTTCTTTGTGAAATGCTGTTAATTCCCTCTGCAGGCTGGTTTGGCCTGGTTTTGTTTTTTAGGAAAACATGGCAACTACCATTGTCTCCTTTCTAAACTCTAATACAGGCTCACTTGGTTTAGCTTGATTCTGTTGAGTATGTGACAGAACAGTTCTCCGCTACACAGAAGGAGAAGGTAAAGAACATAAGCATATACTTTATATGTGCACAGCTCCTTTTGGTTTACTTAATATATTTTTTAAGGATTAAGCATATTCATGGAAGTTTTTGGATTAAGTGAGAGTTTATGGGTTTACTGCTATGAACTGTTGACAGACTGCAATAGGAGTTACAGACATTGTGCATTTTTGCGAGACAAATCTCAATAAAGTTCTTCCACACTGAGAGAGCTTTGTCTTACTTGTCTTTAAAATGCATTGTCTGTCTTTAGTGGTAGGAAAAACAAGTATATTAATAAGTGCCAAGCTACTTAGCGCATACAGCTCCAAAGGGAAGGAGTCACGGTGGTGGTGTATAAATTGTTCTGACATTAGTGAGGAGCTGCAACTGAGGATTACAATTACAGTTTTCTGTAGTTCCCTTTCCTGTTTGTTCCCTTCTTTTAATTACCTCAAACCCTCCTCCCTGCCCCCCAACCCAAAATCACACCATCAGGTCTATACGGAAAAAATGTTATTAAGAAGTTGAAACATTGTGGTGGGCTAGAAAAGGCCATTGAACCAAATCACAAAAGTGTTTAGTTGTCTATCTGTTGTTTGGATCCCTAGCATCCTACTCATACAAATATATTTGGACTTTGTTTCTAGTACAACATGAAGTGTTATGTACCTATTTGCCCTCAGGATGATTTCTGAGAAGGAATTTTGATATCAAAAATCCAACTCAAAATTCCAATTGTGTGCACATTTGTGTCTGGGGAATAATTAACGTTGCCAGTTCACAAAATGCTGACTACTCCCTCTGTTGCAGCAGAGGTAAGCTCCGGACTCTGGGTCAGCAGCAAGAATGGGTGACATCAATTCTTCCAGTTAAGTTCTCAGCTAAGAGGTGAAGGTAATTGTAGTAACGGTGATGACAAAGTGGTGGGGGAGACAGACACTTAACCCTGTTTTTTGCTTAGGTCAGCCAGTGAGACACTATATAGAAGAGACAAGAACACAATGTCGTGCTTGTCTGCTCAGCGTCCTCATCCTGAATTAGGGTAGTCCTGCAGGGTTTGTTGCCTGATGAAGGAAAGGGCCCCGCAATCTAGGGAATGGACAGAGTAGGTTGCTTTCTGCCGGCAGGAACATGAGGAGGGAAGTTGGGGCACAAAAGTGAAACTCTTCAGGTTCCAAGGGACCTGAAAGATTATGGCTCTGAGACTTGAAATGTTCATTTTTCTCTCCTTAGGCCTCCTTATTTTGACAAGAAGGTAAAACTTACTATATTTTGACCTGTGTGTCAGCACCTATTCTCTGGGAAGGTAGACTCCAAGTCTAAGAAACAGAAATCTCTGATGTCTCTTGTTTTCTCATTTTAAATGATGAATTAGTGCTAGGTTTGAAAAAGTTCTTAGAGGACTGACTCCTACTGAAATTATGGAAAAGAGAAAACGAGCAATTTCTTGGTGGATATTTGCCCTCAGAATCTGTTGATGAGACAAAACAAGCTAATGATTGTCCTGAGCATGTTAATGTTTGGGGTTGACACCCTTGTGGAATGGGAAAGAATTCCTGGAGAAGAACAACTTTCTGTAATAGCCAATATAGCAAGGTAAAAAGGAGTTCTTTCTTGCATATATACCATATATATAGTATCTTAACAGTATAGACAATATTAGGTTTAGGTAAGTTGTTTAAAACTGCTGGAGCTATAACTATTTGCAGAAACGCCAATGAGTGACTATCTCTATATTCATAGTACAAGCTACATCAGAACATGATTCTACTCACTGTTGCATTTCATTTAAGATTCATAAGTGTAAGTGTCGAAAAAAGTATGACAGAAAATGAACTATTTTAGAAACAGTCATTTATTCACTTTTTGCAAGTTACCATGGCATTTTCACGTTGTTTAAAGACAAGAGTCTTTTTTTTTTTTTCTCCCAAAGCATACTGAGATTTTCTATTATTTTCAAGTAAAATGATTTTACAGAGACAGGTAAAATTTAAACATTCATTATCCTTATGTGGTTACTCAGTGTATGGCTCACAGCAAATGGCTTTGGATTATGGACTGCAATTTTGGGGAGAAAAAGGAAAAATATTAGCATTGTAATTGGCAAGAAAAAGTCTGTAATTATTAAGACTATTAGGGGTATAATTAAATAAACAATGTCAGGTACCAACACAGTGATGCTAATACTGTATCTCTGGCATTATTAGTTACAAGTGGCGCAGACAAGCTTAGAGCGAAATGAATGGGCTAATAACGTGCTGTGCAGTCACTACTCTTGTTAGTTGCAGAGTTTGCCTAGCAGTGACAACGCACAGAAGAAAAGATAAAAAGAGCTAGTAATACAGTTAAAATTTTAAAATGCATATAGAGTCATCAATTTTAGTAATATGAACTACATTTCAAACTAAAAAGTTATTTGAAATGAAAGACTGAATTATTTGATTTCTGTAAAGCTGAATCAAAATATAGTAATTGTATTGAAATGTTAAAAGAATTAAATACAAATAATTTAGTCAAAATTGGATGGGAAAGTTCCAGTTTTGCAAAAGGACTGGTTTCCTGCAGAGAACTCCATCAAAGCATTTAGTCTTGGAGATATTGGACAAAATTTGATTTTACCGGGGAACTTTTGTTTTGAAGCAGGTGACGTATTGGAAGAATGCAGAATGAAGAGATTGTTCAGATTGCTGATGGGAGAAAATGAAGGTACTCAGGAAGTGGTCTGTACTAAACGGACAGGAACCTCTTTCTCCAAGGGTGGCAATCAAAACTATTTGTCCATTTAAGTGTCTTGCTCTCTAAATGCTTTTTCTTACTTTCTCAGGTTTTCTGTTTCAAATTCCTCTTTTCTAAAAGCCTGACACAGAGGTATTCCTCCATTGATGTTCTCACCTCCTTTTCATCTACAGTAGTTATGTTTAATGACACTTGCCTTGTGTTTAATTTTCCATCCTTTACCATTGTTTTGTCTCCTTAAGTATTAATATAAATGTTACTGCTTTTTTTTATCCTTGGAACGATCTATTTCTTCCTAGATGACATTTTGTCCTTCAGATCTGTTATGAAAATTCATTATTTCATCTCTTTTTCACAGAGCTAGCTGAAAATCCCATCTACTTTCATATTGATACCCTTTTGGCAAGAGTCTGTGAGTTCCTTGGGCCTGTGACACATTTGTTTCTGCAACACATTCTGCAAACGTATCACATACTGATGACATTTTAAGAATACATAAGAAAGAATGCAAGGACAAGAGATTCACAGGGAGCAACCATGTTGGGAACAATGATTTGTGAACAATCAGACCTCAGAGGAGATGGTGGGTAGTACTGAGAAAAGCACCCGTCACATGAGAAACCTTGGGGAGAGGGAGGTCATGAGTAAGTTACTGTAACTTCAGAATTGATTTGAGATGGGTGTTTTCTTTCATCAGATGTGATGCTTATTTGTTCTGAGATTAACTCCTACTTCCTCTTTACAGAATGTTATCATCACACCAAAAAAAACATAGTATTTTATACATCATTATAGCTTATATATAGCTTATTGTATAGAGTGTATATATGTGAGTCATGCACTCAGGCTCGACGTTTTGAAGAATGCAACCAGTGGTTGCTTCAGATCATGGAAATGAACTGGTTTACCATATTTGAATAAAAATTCTTTGCCCACTAGAGGGTGTTGTAGTTCTTAGAATAGCTAGAATAACACTAGTTAGCTTAACTAAATTCAGTGCAAAAAAATCCTCGGCACAATCTTGTGGTTAAGAAATTAAGGGTCAGGGAGCTTAACTGATTTATAGCAGCTGAACATCTGCTTTGGAACACACAAAGGAAGGATTTCAAATTTATGGTTTCCCACAACAACCATGACTTGTCCCTGTTTTACATACTGTTGGCATTTTTACTAACAACTTTTATTCTTGAACATATAAACTGCTTTATTCTTTTTTTTTTGCTTTTAAATTTCTCCATGTACAAAATTATACTGACATTTTTGTTTGCTTCCCGTTTTCTTACTTTCTTTTTAACAAAAGAATAAAGACTAATAAAATCCAATACCCTTTCTCCTGTCATTCTAAGTAGCAACTGATAGGCAGCAAAGCTTGAAGAGATGATTGTATTCTACAACTGTCTAGATGAATTAGGAACATATCCTCAATACCACATTCCTCTCTTAGTTAAAAACTGCGGAGATGAGTAGAAGAATTTCCTCAATACTACTTTCCTCTGTCAGTTAAAACAATCTATTCCTGAGATGAAATACTTTGAATGATTCATGGTCCTTATCGACTATGGACCATAACTGCAAGTACTAGAAAGGGTTTTCTTTGAAATTTTGCCATTAGATGGAAAGAAGTAACTTTCCCTGTTTTGTACAAATTCAGTTTTCTTTGGGTTTTGTGAAACTATCAATTCCAGAAAGGTCTGAGCCTATTAAGAGGTGGGTTTTTTTCTCTTCTTACTTCCCTCCTGCCCCTTTGAAATACACAAAACAGCTTTAGATATCACATGCCCTAAGAAAAAGTTCTTAGTGAGATCCTACTTTGATTTGCTATTGAAGCTATCTGCATTTCATTGTATACCCATCCATCGGGCTTTAATGATCAGTCTTCTCATTTGGTTGTCTCATGCCATTCTTACTGGCTCTTGTGCTTTCGCCCTGCAAGTTATATATGCTTACTCATCTGTGAATTTTTCCATAGCCTCATGCTTTCATCCAGCACTCCATAGCTTCCTGACAATAATGATTTACCGTCATCATTGTCATCATCATTATATTTCCAGCACCATGTGGCCGCTCTAATCCTCCCATCATACGTTAGCTATTCCAGCTATTGTGTAGTCCTCCACTCTTGTTGTGTTCGTATCTGCTGTCCATCTTTAATGTCCAGTACATGGCATACCTTGTTTTTAACACTAAGAAGATTTATATCCCTGTAGCCTCATTTCTTCATTTGTATCTAGTATGTTTTCTATTGCTAAATCTGTCTTTTAGATGAGAAGAAACTAATAACTTGCAGTCATTCAGGCAGAAAGTTTATGTAACTACGCTTGCATTTTTTTCTCTAATTTGGACATGTAGTCAGAGCAATCACAATTACAGTGACTGTCTGAAAGGACAGTAATTGCCTATGCAAATTAGGCACACAATTGAAAGCATTTTTTTTCTGAAGATTTGAGTTTAAAATCATTTAGTCCTTTTCATACAATTAGAGGTGATGACAGTCCTCTAGCAAAATTCACAAGTATTAAATGATATACCACTTACCTATTTCTCAACTGTAGATTCAACTGAATATATTTTGTTCTTTATCTCCTGCTCCAAACTGCTACTTGTTTTTGTTACTTTGTAGTGGTGATTATATTTCCATGTAGTGGCAAGTAATACATTGGTAATACATTTACATATATGTAATACATATACACATATACCTCTTTGAATGATGTTTTGTGACATTTAAATTGCATTTATTAAGTGTAGTAAAATTCTTAAATAAAGAACATTAAATAAGGCACTTTCAAGCATATATTTAATCATGGCAAAAATCTGTTCTTCCAGTTAAAATGTTTCCACTATTTGATTGTTAATGATTATAAGTTCAAAACATTTGAAAGGATCAAATCAATCTTAAACTGAAATTCTGCTTACTCTGCCTCACAACAAAGCAAAACTTTGCCAGACATTTAAAATGTCATTGCTGCAAAGCTGTCCAAAAGTGAGGGAAATTTAAACCCAGTTTGCTGTTAAAAATATATGAACTCCTGAAAAGTAAGGCTAAGAAGAAAACTGCTCACTCAGCACAACAGTAGAACTGCTGCTAAAACTGCTGTTAAGAAAACATAATCAGCAGATAAATCTAGAGTATTAAGGCAACTCTCATCTTAAGATGGCTGGCTGTGGAAAGCAGAGGAGACAGTCTGATATTCAAGCATCTTGTTGAGTCACTAGAAACGGGTGAAGTTGAAATGCTTGTTATTAAATTGTGTGAAACTGGTAGTGTCAGAGCCTGTTCTGCAATTTGACATATGGTACATCCTTGCATAGTGTTCTACAAAACTTAACATTACGTGAAGTGCGTATGGATGAGTTTGAAAATCCATTCGTCTCTACTATTGCCTCACCAATTTTTTTTGTTTTAAAAATCATCATAAGCAGTTAGCATTAGTATACTTGCAGCGGCGTCACCTGTTTACAGAGAAATCCTAGGCCAGCTTTCTTCTCCTTTGTCTTTGATGACTTCATTCTGGAGCAGTGCAACTGAAAGCGAAACTCAAGAGCTTGTCAGGAGCTGTGAATCTAAGATTGTGCTACGATGAATCACATGACCAGAGGCACATTTTTGGCTTGGCACCTTTTTCACATGACACTGAAAAGAAAAATTGATCTGCAGCTTAATGTGGCAAAAATTTCAACAAGCTTTGTGTATTTCAGTGAAGAAATCTGTTCATTTCAGGCAATTAGTGATGAGGATGTATACCCTAAATCTTGCACATCTGAGCTTCCAGTGTTGTCGCATTTGCATGAGAAGTTGCTTCATTGACAGAGCAAATTAAAATCCTGACTTCTTTTTTTGAGTTTCAGAGGGCATCATGTTTGCAATGAGCAGAACCTCTGGGGACAGAGAGGTTTCCTCACAAAATTTCAGAATAAAATACAAGGCCAGCAGGGAACTGGTTATGGCTTCCCAGATTTCTGGACCTTTATTTTTTTCCTAGTTTGCACCAGTTGGTAACAGTTGCTGAGCAAGTGGTTCCTGTGTACTCTGGCCACTCCTCATCTGTGATAAGATTTCTTTAGGTACCTATATATCCTCTGTGCCATGTGGTCTAGAAGGGACATCTGCATTTCATTCTGTGATAAGATGACTAGCTGAGCAGATAAGGGGAGAGCAGTGGATTTTGTATCCGTTGAATTTAGCAAGGCCTTTAACAGTCTACCTAGTGTTCCTACTGTCAAACTAGTGAGCTATGGACTGGATAAATAGACAGTAAGGTGTGTGGAAAATTATTTCAACCATTGAGCTCTAAGGGTGGTGATTACTGGTACAAAGCTCACCTGGCAGCTGGTTATGAGTGGCATGCCTCAGGGATTGATGCCAACCATGCTTGTTTTCAGTAACAACTTGGATGACTGGAGAGAGTGCAACCTTTGCAAGTTTGCAGATTATATGAATTGAGAAGGGTGGTCAATACACTGGAGGGCAGGGCTGCTGTTTGAGGGACTTTGTCAGGCTCCAGAGATGAGCTGTCAGGAATCTCATGAAATTCACCAAAGGCAAAGGCAAAGTCCTGCATCTAGGCTGGAATAAGCCCATGCAACAGCACAGGGCAGCACTGGCTGGCTAGGAAGCAGCTTTGTAGAAAAGGACCTAGGGTCCTTGTGGACAGTGAGTGGCACGTGAATCATCAATGTGTCCTTCTGGCAAAGGTGGCCAGCTGCATCTTGGGCTACATTAAGAGGAGGGTAGCCAGCAGGTGGAGGGAAGTGGTGGTTCTTTCCCTCTCTGTGGCACTTGTGGGCTACCTCTGGAGTGGTGTGTCCAGTTTTGGGCTCCCCAGTACAGGAAAGACATTGACATAGTGGAGCAAGTCCAGTGGAGGGCCATTGAGATGCTTAAGGGGCTGGAGCACAGGATGTACAAGGAGAGGCTGAATGATGCATTTGTTCTGTCCTAAAAGAGAAGGCTAATGAAATGGATGGAATCTTATTGCTGTCTATGACTATCTAACAGGAGGATGTTGAGAAGACAGAGCTAGACTCTTCTCGGATGAGCACAGTGGAAGGACAAGAGGCTGTGACCAGAAGTTACAACATGGAAAACTCCTTCCTAGTGCAAGGGGAAAACCCTTTGCCCTGAGAGTGGTCAAACACTGGAACAGGTTGCCTGGGTAGGTTGTGGAATTTCCATCCATGGAAATACTCAAAACTCGACTGGCCACTGCCTTCAGCAGCTGGATCCAAATGGACCTACAGTGAGTAGGGCGTTGGTGTAAATGTTCTCCAGTGGTTCATTCCAACCTAAATTATTCTGTCTAAGGGATTAATTACATGGTAGTCATTGATTGCATAGGGGCTAACACCAGTAAGAGACATCTATCTCTCTTTATTCATATTTTTAATGTAGAAGGTACAGGTCAATGGAGTTTGACTTTGCAGGGGACAATATGAAGATGAAACAATTAAAATGAAAGAAGAAATGAGTTATGAATTTTCGTTTGTATAGTATGTTAGCTGAGTCTTAGAAGTACATGAACAGTATTATATTTATTCCACTTTCTCTGTGTCTTCTTGATATTTCAGTTGATATCTTCTTTTCTCTCATAAAAACTTCCCAGGAATTGCATTCACTTTCTCATTGCAGATAATCATGTCATGTAATTGCTTGCACACACAAGTGGTAATCCATCTGAAACCTAGAATTTTTACTCCTCCCAGGCTTTTCTGTAACTTCAGGTTCCCAGGCTAATTGTATTAATTATTATTATTATTATGGTTCTGTGTATTCCTACTGCTGACAAGTTCACTAGTATTATTTGAAGGCTCTCCTTCAGTGGAGAGGTGAAGTCATTTTACTGAAGCTGAACTGTCTTGAGTCAGCAACTGTGTACAGATATAGTATAGGCTATATATTGAGTGCTTTGATTAACAGCTTAGCAGTTTCCTACTTGAACTGAAGTCTCTTGGTGCCTTCCCACCCCATTATAGCTAGAAAATTAACAGACTTTGAGATTTCCCCCTCTGACAGTGCAATATTTAAAAGCTTAAAAAAGAAAGGTTTGTACGTAGGTAGTGATCAGTTACAGGACCACCTTTGTTCCTTCAGTCTAATGCTCCAGAGAGGAAAAGCACCAAGACAAAAACAGTGTGCAATGTATACTTAAGTCTAAAGCCTGACTTCAGATAGGCTGACTGTTTCACATTGATAATTGATCTATTTCTAGCTTTTCTTGGTTTTCTTTCTTGTAATGTTTTCTCCCCCAAAAGTTATATATTTCTTGTATCAAATAATTTTATTCAGAAATAAATGGTAGTTATAGAGACATTATAGTCTCACTATGGGATTAAATACACAGGCAGTTCTGGGTGGAGATGTATAAATCATAACAGTGTATTCCATCAACTTCCATTTTTATACCCATAAGATAAGGCACTAAGTACAGTTTTTACCTTGTAAAATGAAGAAAGGGAAAAAATAAGAATTTATTGCACCCAATAAACAAAAGGAAAGAAAGGGAATAGAATTTAAGAAATAATGTGCTAACTCAAAACAATCCAGAGATTAATATTAAATATATACACTATATATCTAAAGCCATTCAGTAATAAATAACATGGAAAAAACATTGTAAATCATAGGACTTACTTTAGTTTCCACACATTGTTGTTTTATGTAAGATCAACCAGGCCTTATAGGAAACCACAGAGCCTTTTTTTACACTCCTTCGAACTGGGTTTGTGTAGGTAAACACTATGAAGTAATAATGTGGTGAATGTTTCCCATGTTACCAAATGTTATAGCTACCTTGCTGTTTGCCTATAGATCTTGCTATAGCTGGGTCATTTGCTCTCTTTGAGCTTCTTAATAGGCATCGTCTTCAGTATGTGATTTCCCTGCTTGACTCTAAGTTTTGATATGTCAAAATTAGTATTTTAGATTACCAAACAGAATTAGGATTCAGCACAAAAATTTGTTATTGTCTTGTTGGAAACTAGGTCAGGTCTGGAAGCATCATCTCCTGCAGCATCTTTTTGGAGTATTTTTAATGTAAAATTTAAAATAAATTTAAAAAATGTTTTCAATAAAGACCTTATTAGCCCTTTTGCCAGTAAGGTTTTCATGAGCATATGAAAAAATATATTATCCTCTTATATCTAATGTGCATGTTAAAGAAATACAGTAGTGCCGACATATGTAATCAGAATCTTAAGTCCAAAGAGGGCCAAAGCTGGATGGATTTTCAACAAATGATTTTGAAGGGTTGCCATTTTTCTGTACTTAGCTATGACTTGTCAACAAAGCTTTGTGTTATAGAGCATTTTCAAGAACCAAAGTGAAACGGCTTTCACAGGGGGAAGTTTTTTTAATTAGGCACATGGATCCTGTATATTCCCTATTTGTAACTGTCACCCAAATATCAGTAGCATTTCCTTAGACAGAAGGGCTCTTTCCTGTTTCAGAATAAATGATACAAAAAGCTTGGGTAGGATGGTGTTGGAAATGTTTTGAAGTTGAATGCTAAATATATCATAAAAGTCGTCTTCAATGCCTGCCCAAATTTCTTAGTATGAAACTTAGCACGAATGCCAGTGCCAGACCTTCAACCTTGTGTCAGCGTAAGATCTGGCAGAGATTTGCCAGATGCTCTTTGAGCACCTCATCTGGAACACTGAAGGCAATAGAAACTCTACTTGGTCTTTGGAAATACAAATCTCTTTCTCAGTATCTCGGTATGGATTCCCAGTATTGAATGCTGTCTTCATCTGTGGAGGCTTTGGATACAAATGCTTCTTTGGAATCATCAGCAGTTGAACAATGGGAGAGAAAATTGCTTTATTTCACATCTAAAGCTAACTGAGCAGCTTTACTGACATAATCGCTTGCATGATATATTCACCTCCAACCTGAATGTTCAAAAGCTTCTCAAAGACGTACTGTTATGGTATGCCTAAAAGGAAACCTTGGAGATCAGTCACCCAAAACACATAATGACCCTAAAGTGGTTTATAGCTGCCAATATCTGGTTTCAAGTCAGAGAAAGCAATAAGCTATTCAGCACTAGCTTCTTTAGATGTTTGTATCATGTATGTTTCTAAAGCAAAAACTAATAAAGAGTATAAGGTCCACTGAAAAATACATTCCTCATTACACCTCATTTTTCTAAGTTCCTTACTAGGTGTAAGATAAACTGTTACTCAACTGTGAAAGGGAAAAAACTTTATTCTAATTAAAAGGTAGTGAAATTTTTTCATATTGAAGGAGAAAATAGAATTCACTTGGTCAAAGGAGACCAATTTCATCAAAGAAGAAAATAGCTGTAAGACTTAAGGTACCTCCAGAAGTGGGGAAAGAAATGCACAAAACCTGAAAATCTTATTAGCATCTTGTTTTTATCAGTGTTAAAAAACACTGGTAAGTGTTGGTAAAAATCAAATGTTTTTAATTGTATTATTTGTTCTGGAGGTCATGGTTTTTTTCATTTTTTCTCAATCTGTCTTAAGTGTGATTTAAGGTTAACAAGGCATTCTTCACCCAAGCCTGTAAAGAATCTGTGAAGCAGGGCCATTTGACATCTGCCCAGCACATCCTCAGCAGTGTCTAAAGGTTGCAGACTTGTTCCCTTTGTTCTCTCTGCAGTAAACAGGCAGAGAGCAAGCACCACAAGTGTCAGGGGAAGCAGATGTCTTTTCCAGTGACTACTGACGACACTAGAGTGTCTCTGACATGCAATAAGGTACTGCTGTGCAAGCCGAAAAGTAAGGATCATAGGTGTCTATTTTTACTGCTTTTGTTTAACTTGAATTCCTAAAGAAACAAAACATATGCATAAAGAACATAATAACATAAAGAAACCCAGCATGGGTTCATGAAAGGCAGGTCCTGCTTGACTAGCCTGATCTCCTTTTATGACCAGGTGACCCACCTAGTGGGTGAGGGAAAGGCTGTGGATGTTGTCTACCTGGACTTTAGTAAAGCCTTTGACACTGTTTCCCACAGCATCCTCCTAGAGAAGCTGGCTTCTCATGGCTTGGACGGGTGTACTCTTCACTGGCTAAAGAACTGGCTGGATGGCTGAGCCCAGAGAGTTGTGGTGAACAGAGCTAAATCCATTTGGCGGCTGGTCACAAGTGGTGTTCCCCAGGGCTCAGTGTTGGGACGAGTTCTGTTTAATATCTTTATCAATGATCTGGATGAGGGGACTGAACGCGCCCTCAGTAAGTTTGCAGATGACACCAAACTGGGCGGGAGTGTTGATCTGCTCGAGGGTAGGAAGGGTCTGCAGAGGGATCTGGACAGGCTGGATTGATGGGCCGAGGCTGATTGTATAAGGTTTAACAAGGCCAAGTGCTGGGTCTTGCACTTGTGTCACAACCACCCCATGCAACACTACAGGCTTGGGGAAGAGTGGCTGGAGAGCTGCCCAGCGGAGAAGGACCTGGGGGTGTTATTTGACAGCTGGCTGAATATGAGCCAGCAGTGCGCCCAGGTGGCCAAGAAGGCCAACAGCATCCTGGCTTGTATCAGGAATAGTGTGGCCAGCAGGAGTAGGGAAGTGATCGTGCCCCTGTACTTGACACTGGTGAGGCTGCACCTCGAGTACTGTGTTTTGGGCCCCTCACTACAAGAAGGTCATTGAGGTGCTGGAGTGTGTCCAGAAAAGGGAAATGAAGCTGGTGAAGGGTAAGGAGCACAAGTCTTATGAGGGGTGGCTGAGGGAACTGGGGTTGTTTAGTCTGGAGAGGAGGAGGCTGAGGGGAGACCTCTACAACCTGAAAGGAGGCTGTAGTGAGGTGGGTGTTGGTCTCTTCTCCCAAGTTACTAGTGATAGGACAAGAGGAAATGGCCTCTAGCTGCATCAGGGGAGGTTTAGATTGGATATTAGGAAAAACGTCTTTACTGAAAGAGTGGTCAGGCACTGGAACAGGCTGCCCAGACTGTTGGTGGAGGCAGTGTCCCTGGAGGTGTTCAAAGAATGTGTAGACGTGACACTTCAGGGCATGGTTTAGGAGGCGGCATGGTGGTGTTGGGTTGACGCTTGGACTTGATGATCTTAGAGGTCTATTCTAACCTTAATGATTCTATGATTCTTTATGCAATTATTCTTTTGGTCTGTCTGTACATCTTTCCTTCCAACTATCCCGAAAAACTTTTGAATCCTAGAAACTGATTTTAAAAAATATGGGCAGGGTGGATCTGGGATCTTAAAAGTAATGAATTTTGAGAACTTTTGTGAAAATTGACGTTTGAATAGAGAAGATTTTCTTAATTGAGGAAAAGACAAATAGAACTTATATGCGAAAGTACACATGGACCACTACATGTGCTGAAATGGTTTCTTGTCTGGTCAGTCACCATGTGTTTGGTACCAGCCAGCCATTGCACCTTTTGCCCAGACAAACAGCTGGGATAAAAACAGGAGCTGTGGCAGGCTCTGTGAGGGATGTAATATGTAACCTCCTAGGAGAAAAGGGCTCATTAATTCTGTTGTTCATGAAAAAATGTTTATGTTGTATAATTCTTTTTCTATTTCAATGTAAAATATTTATGATCACAGTTGGAAGTACTGATAGAAACAGACCAATAGATTTATTCCTTGTTCTGTAATTAAGTTTTATATAAAGATCATTTGAACAGAAACTTCTTAAATCAGAAGGTACATGATTCAGTTCTGTCACTCGCAGTACTATAAACCATGTAATGTTATATCCTAGAACTTTGGTAGACTTTAGGGTCAGTTTGCAGAATGTATTTGTTTAGAATAAAGTTAAACTATGGAAAAGTTAGTGCAATCTGTTTATATGATTTCTTACTATTAAAAAAAAAGGAGGAAGAAGAACAAAAAAGAGCTGTTCTGCTATTGCTATTAAAGTGATTAAGTAATTTACACTGCAGAGATCCATTTCCAGACTTAAGCCCTCAAACAAAACCATTCTCTTTCAACACTGGGAGAGTACGTACAGCTCCTGGCTTCATTCTATTTTGATGAAATGTGTCATTGATAAAAGAGAGTTCAAGCTTCCCTAAACCAATTAAAATGTTTTTGCCTCAGGTGGTAAATAAAAGCACATGATAGAACTAAAGCAGACTGGGAGAGTGGTAATCAGTACAGTGGTTCGGTATTGAACAATATTGAACACTGTAACAATAACACATAATAAATCATTTTGAAAGGTATATTGGACATATTTTTTTCAAGGACAAATAAAGTATACTCACAAGGATCAAAAGGACACCTTAGTTATTTTTATGTTCTATTTTAGAAATTATTGACAATTCCCTTTTAAAGTAGCTTTAGCTTGCTTGACTACAAAATATTTATTACAATAGTTTTGAGTATGGGTCAGTTAGACGTAAATGTGTTTTCTTTTTTTCTTGGAAACATTATGCAACATTAATGTTTCAATTTTAAAAGCAACATCTTGAATTTTACATATTAAATATCTTGATCTTATGAATGTGAGATGTAGTCAACCCACTTATGCTTGTATCAAGCAAGCCAATGATAGACTTCAGCTTGTGTTGCTGTATCATGTTTTCCTTTATACATCTAATTCACTGAAAGAAAAAGCATATGAGTTAGGAGAAAATTTTACTAAATCCATGACCATATTCCTGGCAATGCCAGCAGACTCAGTATTTCACCCAGAAGGATGAATAGGAACCCAAACAGACTTTACCAACCGTAATGATTCTATGATTCTATGATTCTTTAAATTTTTTCAGTGGGATCTTATGTGAGGGGTCAGTTTGATGCAATTCATTGTTTATTCACCCAAGTCCATGAAAGATAACAGTTAATGAATGGAATGCCAAAATATGCTGTGAAACAAATAGTATATGTTTAGAATAGAAATTATTTAATCAGTGAGACAAAGTAAAATTTACAGTATGACTTTTGTGTTCTGACCTTCTTGAACCAGAATTTACTTTTTCATTTTGATTAAATTACTTTTTATCTACATCATGTTCTCAAATATAACTTTCTTTAACTAGGTTATGTCCTAGTCTGGAATAATTATTGTCCATTTTCAAAAAGAAATCATCCATTTTTCAGAAATATTTGCATATGCCAGTGAGGTATAACCATTTAAGAAAATGAGCTTACATTGTTTTCCTTTGAGTTGTCCAAGTTTCCTTATCTGAATACAAGCATGCTGAAGTATTTGGACACCATGAGCACAAGCCTTTACAGAGCCTAGCTTTACCCCAGTCTCTGCAGTGGGACTGAGCTCTCCTGTTTTAAGGAAACAAAGGTTTATTTATTTCAGTTGTTTGATTAATGACTAAAACCATGATTTGCTTCCTTGTAACCACTTCTGGAAGTTCTGGCATTTTATCTCTTCCTCACAGCTTGTGGGTTATTTGAGATAATAGATTTTTACTGTGATAAACCAAAGCTGACATTGTCTTCTAGATTTTGTGTGTCAGTAGATCATCTTTAGAACTATAAAATTCAAAAATATACAGGAAACATTATAAGCACCTTCCTGTAAAACTGCAGTACTCTGGGCATGTATAAGTTAATGAATGATTGGAATATTGTATGGTTTTACTTCTAACTTTTTATGAGCTACATTTTTCCCTTTTGCCAAAGAAATTTTTGAGCTGAGTTACAGGTGCCAAGGAGGTAATCAAGGTCCCCATGATCAAAACTGAGTAACAGGAAAAAGTCTTGCTATTGTAATTGTATAAAATGACCATTATTCATTAGATGCCACCTTCGAGCTATGCAATATTATGCTTAACAAAGAGGTTCACGCTTTCTGCACCCTCTCAACCTAAGATGAACAAGATAGAAAAAAGAGTAAGTATCAGGAGCAATAGGAATACTTACTAATCTTTCCAACTTCCTGAAGTTGAAGAAAACTCCAATGGTTGCAAAAATCATGCTGCATAATTATCAACTTCTGTTTACCAGTCTCCATCTTTAATTCCAGCAGATAGTGTAAAGATGTTTTTAAAATGTTATTTTTTGTGTTTGAAACCAGAGTTGATCTGAAAAAAAGAGTATCAGATTTTTTAAACAGAAATGTCTGGACAATGAGATTTTTAAGTAAAATGTGAAATACCACATTACAGTCAATTCAAGGTCCTATCGCCATAGCAATTTGTGGCCATGACCCAACAGGACTATCACTGGAAACATTAGGTAGTGGTGGCACCTTAGCCCAGCTGCAGTGAATGGAAGAGCTGGTGAATGTCACCAAGTAAAAGGTGAAAATAAAAGTACTATTCTGGACTGGAGCAAGGAGAGAGCAGAGCTGTAGTTGCACCCATGTCTTACTCCCATTACCATCCCCAGGAAAATATATGATCAATGAACATCCTGAAATTTGTGTTCTGTGGACTCTTCTGTACTAAATCTTGTATTTGGCCAGTCTCAAATAATTCATTTCCCATATATTGAAGCAGCCAATAGATTAGACAATCCTGATATGTAAAAGATGTATTACATAGGTCATTACATCATCATAAGTTCAGCATTTGATCCTGAGAGATCACATTGCTATGAATATGAAATATAACACGTTATCTTGAATAATACCTAAACATTTGATTACATTCTAGTATTAAGAGAGAAAAGATTCACTGCAAACTGACAACTGCTAGTTTGAGCAGGCTGCCGCACTTAGCATCAGAGATGTAATCAGCTGAAATTTTTAGTTTTATCTATGATTTTTTGACTATGGTTATATTATTTTTTTCCTGGAACCTATATTGGTTGAGGTAGATAAAGTCCTATTGCTTTCTGACAGAGAACTAAATAACATCACAACTAAAATTATTACATAGACCTTAATAAGAAATCTTGAGTTATATAATATTATTTAATCAACTTGTGGATTCGAACAATGTGATAATTTATTGATAATTTATTTTGTTTTAATATATTCATACTGCTTTTGTTTTATTCTTTAGCTGAATAACCAAAATATAGACTTTGGAAACGTGATTTGGATATTTCTTTTCCAGATGCTAGCTTTAGAACTCTGTTAAAACAGAAGGTCTTCTTGATGGTGGTCTTGGTATTCTCTTTCTCAAGAGGTGAAAAGTGGAATAGATGAGAAAAGCTCATCCAAAGTGTATTTTGTGGGCAGAATTTAGTAGCACTGGGCATTAGTGACTGTCTACCAAGTAGAAAAGAAGCTACATCTCATCACAAGCACCGTTGGTTGCTCCTTAAAATGCTCTTTCCTGCCACATCTGAGGATATCCTCCAGAGATCTCTGAAACTGTGTTTGCATTGAGGTTTAATCTGGTGCAAATATTGTCCATGTGTGCATTCATAAGTATGTTACTGTCAAGCTATAAACAGTGCTATACACAGTTTTTCTACTTAGGAGAAGCTAGAATGGGATAAGAAACCTCTTTCCTATTGGAAAATTTCCCTTTTTGCCAAATTAATTTAACATTTCTTTACTGTCAAAATTTATCATAAAATGCAAGGTTCTCCAGGTCAAAACATAACTGGGATTCTGAAGGTAAATTCTGGAGAACCACAGATTAGCTGAAAATCCGTTGAAGTTGACATGGTGTTACTTACTGTGTCAGCGTACCCAGAGATCCTGTGGGAAATGTGTTAGATTTGGGTTAAGCTCTCAGTAGGCAGCAGTTTTCATCAGAAGGCAACACACATGCTGGAAATGGAAGTGAAAGTGAGTTTGATTAGCTTTTACTACTGCTTAGGAAAGCTAAGACTGAATTTTCTCTTTCCCAAAGGACAGTCAAGGTCAAGGACAGTAAATATCCTTTGAGAAGGGAGTTTGAAGAAGTTCTTGGTGCAGCACTGTACTGTGTGGAATACCCTGCTTCTATTATGCATTAGTTGACCTCTCAAGATAAATATTTGCCTTCACAGGAAGAAAAGAGCAGCAACAAAAATATAATGCACATCATTTGCATCTTTAAAAAGTGTGAGATAATGCCCTTTCTTTTTTTTTTCTTTTTTTTTTCTTTTTTTTTCTTTTTTCAATAGCACTGCTTGGGGACCTGAAAAAGGGTTGAAAGTTTCAGTTTTCTGTACACTATATTGACAAATATAGAAGAAAATCATTGTCCCAGAAAGTTTACCAGAAAATTGCTACGTCATGCAAAATGTGGCAAATGACAGTAAATGTGATAAATCCAGGAAACATTAAAGTGAGAAAATTTTTGCATGAAGAAAAAAGGCTTTTAAATTTATTAAATGGTATCTGTATTTTAACATAAGCCTTGATACCTTCTGTATTTCCTTTTTCTTTTTACCTCTCTGTTTTCTTTATTGACAATATAGAAATTGATCAGGTGATGAAAGACAACCCCCAAATTATAGAAAAGAAAGGTCTTGTTCTATCATTCTTATTCTCCAGTGCTTTCTTTGGTCTCATTTTAAAGGAACTCCATGACAGCAAAGCCATTACTGCCTTCGTGTGTCTGTTCTAAACTCTTAAGAGTATGAAGAGATTTCTTGTATTGGTTCTATATTTTTCTAGACTTTAAACATCAAACCGATATTTTTTGTTCTAGATTATCCTGAGAAACTGTTCTTTATGTCTTTCAAATGTTTGTGGCCACCCTCCATAGCTTCATGCAAGGTTTGGTTTTCCAGGCCACTGCAAGTGGCCACCAAGCACAGGCGCAATGTATTCTTCTGGGTCCTCCCCAATGAAGCATGAGGAAAAAATGTCGCTGTTTTCTGAGCAATTACACAGACGTGCAGTCCTAAAAAGACAGAAAGCTTACATGAGATTTATTTTACTGTGCCATATTTAATGTACATTTCTTTCAGTATCAGTCCTAGCTTCTCTGTTGCCAGCGCTCACTTCAAGCCATTTGCTCTGTCATGTGCCTCCCCCACCACTGTGCCAATAGGTCTGGTAGTGGGGTTTCCACTGGTAAGCCATGTCAGGAAACTAATAAAGGCTGCAATTTTTTTTTTTTAGGTTATTTTTAGGATATCCTCTTTCTCTATAGCACCAGCAGGTGATTTGCTATTTCAGATGCTATTCTTGTCCTCCATGAACCATTTTGCACAAAGTGGTTTCTTGCAGCTCAGTCCAGCTGTATTTTGTTTACTAAACCCCAGAAAGATAAACAACCTTAATCTTAAAGATTCACAAGTAAAATGCTAAACATATGTACATACTAAAGATATTTAGTCAGTGTGATTTCCTTCAGTGCTTTGTAGTGTAGGTGTTCTTATTTAAGGGTGATGGTCTTAATTGCGCTGTGTTTTCCATTTTTCTTTGTTCCCACTCATGCTCTCAGAAGACTGAAGAAATATTACTGCTCTTACCATAATATATACACTTGAGAAAACACTGAAAAGGCATGTTTGTTAAGCACTCCAAGCAATAACCAAGCATTGACGTGGCTGCTTTGGCCACATACTTACTGATTTTGCATCAAAAGGTAGGAAACAGAAAGTCAGTCCCAAAGTGGTGTTAAAAGTACACCCTAGTGAATCTACTCCGGGCAGATATAAAACATCTAACTGTAGCTCACTATCTCCAGACCTTGTTGCTCAGAGACCCATCCCACGTAGCTAAGCCTTGGATTCTTCCTCTTCGATCAAGCTCTCCAACTGCTTCATTATTTTGTTGTTCACTTGATTCTTGTTTCACAGAGCAGGACTTGGTACCCCCAAGCTCTGGAATGGGAACAGGGTGGCTCACTGCCATCTTTCTGTTTCTTCTCTCTTTCTCTATATGTCAAATCCCTAGCAGTTTTAGAGCAGCTCAGTCCTTTCATGGGTTTGACTTCTGAAGAAACACATTTCTAACCTGAAATATCTCAAATGTTCCTATGCTTAGTAAAGAATGGAAAACTACAATACTGGCTTCATGCTACATGAAATTTCATGTTTGTGGAATGCCTCTACTATAATCTTTACCAAAACCTGTTTAAGAGCAGTCCAGATCGCATTTCGCCTGTTCTTCTTTGCTTTATGTGATTCTTATGGTGCTGACGCCTTCACTGATCCTGCTACTCCCCATCCTGATGCTACATTTGTTTTTTGCACTGGCCAGGCCTACTGATCTCCTTCTAACTGGACTGCTTAATTGGCTTGTGGGTGAAGAAGACATATGAACAGTAGTGGAAAGAATACTCCTATATCTCTTTTTGACCTGAGCAATTGGTCAATGAGATATTTCTTCTAGGAGAAGATGTTGAGGGTGTGAGGTATCTTGATGTCATCCTTTTTATTTAGAAAGAGTGCACAAAATGACAGGAATTATAAACCTCTTTCAGAAAGCACTTGGCATAACTCTTGTTGGGCTTTTTTTTTGGACTATCCTCCCAGTGTTGTTCAGGACATATTGTTGATTTATTGATTCTTTCTTTTCTTGTCTTTGGTCTTTTTGCCTCAATTGCACCAAATGGCATTCTGCAAAAATCCCTCCACCCACATAATTGGTGTGCCTTTGTTTGTCTGTCATATGTGCTTGCTCCTAAGTTGACACAACTATTGCTTCACGTTATGTTGTTCCATGAAGTAGTTCAATGGCATCTTACAACTCTCTTCTTCTGCCTACTAAGACAGCACTCAAGTGATCAAAGTGGAGCCCTTCCTCTAATAGGTATTAATCTAAGTGCATAGTGCACAGTAAGGTGCATGATAGATTTGATGGGTTTAAATGTTTTAGAATAACCTAATTTTTAAATATCTCATACAAAAGTGATTAGGTGCTACAGTTGGAGCGAATATGAATTAATGGACAAATCACGTTAGAGAGGTAAAATAATGTAGCTTTTGTTTTTAAGTGAAAGACAGGGAGAATAAACAAAGGGAAGAGTCCCATGCCCCTAGGAGACCCTAGTGGATATTAATCCAGGCCTACTGAATGGAGAGACGAGACACTTGGGGTTAAGTGACCTGAAAAAAACCTCATGCACGCAAGTTTGTAAGTAGAGTATTATGCTTCTTGTATCTGATCTTAATCCAACTGGGAGGGGAATAGGTGAAAAATCAAGTTTATACAATTAATCAGCTACTAAACTAATTACTATATCATGTGGGTTGCAGACTTTGTGATACAAAACTAATTTTTGTTCATTTTGAGCATTTTGAAGCCATGTGCCTTTGCCATCACCTCTAATAATTTTTGCAGTTACTGTTTATTTATGAATTATATTTTCCAACAATTCACCAGGAAACTGTCCTTAAATGGCTGAACTGGCTGCATTGTTAAGTGCAAGGGATTGTATGCTCTGAAGTTTTTTAATGTCATGCAAAAATAAGTATGTCACCTGGGAAAACATTATTACTCGTATATTTCATGGTGGGGTCTTTCTCCCTCAAGTCATACTCTCTTGAGAGAAATAACCTGAATTAACTCTGCAATGAAGGCTAATAGCCTACTTGAATAGGAACTGAGGCCCTTGAATTTTACTACAGAGCTTTTACTCCCAGACTTTTCTACCTCACTTTTTTTTTCATAGAGTAATGTTATTTTTTAGGTGGAGGTGAATGAGAAGAAAAATATTAAATATTGTTAGGATGTTTTCTTCATCCACTTTTAATTCCATTCTCAACAATACCATGAAACAATAGGAGTATCACTCTGGCTTTAACGAGTCATTTTTGGTCTAAATCCAACTGTCATTGACATAAGCACAACTCTTTTTTTCCTCTGTAGGAAGAAACAATAATGAGCCTAGCACTAGACTCATGTATCACATACAAGCTCAGTTTATAGAAATGTGCAATTGCTTGAACACAAACAGTAGCAACAAAAACACCTAGAAGAAATGCGAGAAACATGGCTATGCCATTCCCCCAAATTAATAGAAATTGACTTTTTTTAATGATGTACCAGGAATGCCAGGAATATTAAATATAATGAGATTTTAGAAACAAAGAAAATGGATTAAATCATTGTATATATTTGGTAACAATAGTAACACAGAGCTACGCTGTTTCCAATTAACAGCAGAGGGATATTGAAATATATTTCATTAATACACAGGTAAAGGGGCTTCACTGCTAATCAAAATAAATTGCAGCATTCAACACAGAGCTGCCACAGGTCTTTAAATTGCTTTTGCCTTGCTGTATGGATATAGCTGAACATAGCTTAATACATATTTTACATGATGTAATTTTATCCAGCTCATACAATGTCAGGGTAATAATAATGATATTCTAATATTAATGCAAGCACAAGATATACATATTGATGAATAATGGTCATATGTTTTTGGATCTCCTTGCCAAGTCATATTAAAATGACAAATAATTGCCATTGCTTCAGAGAAATGGTACAGGCTCTGTAGTCAAAAAGCACATTAGGGACCTGCAGCGTCCATTTGTTATCCTTTGTCAGGAAAACATGGTTCTTTAATGAAAGTGAATGAAAGGACACTGATTGAGGACAGTGACACTAAACCTCTTTCTCAACAGGAGCCATGACATGAGTATTAATAAGCAGATTGAAAGGTTAAGACTCAGCTTTGAAACTCTGGAAGCACAGTAGAATCTGAAATAACTCCCCCCTCATAATATAGGGAAAATCACAGGGTAAAATGCATTGTATAAGCCTTCTGGCCACAGGAGGATAGAGCAGATGGAAATTGGTTCCCAGACAATTCAGGCAAATGCCATTTAAAATCTTAACCCAAATATATTTTTGTTAAAGTCTTGCTTTTAATTCTCTGTCTTGATAAATGATCCCTTTCCTTCTCATTATCCCTTTTCTCTTTGCTCCCAGTACTATAAAAATGCTAACAAAATCAACCCGGGCATTTCCTGAGCATTAGTGAGAGTAGCTGGGAAAGCATGGGCACAAAGATCCAGCACGAGTAAGTATAAAATAGTAACCTAGAGCAATGCATTTAGTAAGAATTCAACATGTATGTTACTTGGGAGAAAGAAGAAATATCAGTATAAGAAAGAGATTTTTGAATGCATAATGCATTACAATGATCACTTATTAATTACTGAGAACCTAGAGGAGCCAGTCAGGATCACAGCAGAATCTGAAACAGGCAGTCCCTGATCCTGCTGAGCTGTGTACATACGTGTGGTCCCACTGGAATCAGTGGTGCATGCAAGGGGGCAACACAAATGTGTGTGTCTCTGCAGGATAGTGGCTGGAGCTGCTGTGTCTCTGTTGATAAGGTTTTGCCTCTCTGAAACTCTGTATGATCTGCACAAACTCTGTACGATCACAATCTCTGACCACCTTTGCAGGTTTATGTTCTTTTTATAGTCCCACTTTTCTATGCACAGAAAATATCTTCCAGGAATTCGATCCTTTTAGTGTTATAGGAAAAAGCCCTGTAATACTCAAATATCATTTCCTCCATGCCAGTAGCAAAGCTGGGCAAAATGCCCAAAGTTTAGAGGTGTTTGAATGCAGAGACAAGTTCTGGTCATCACAGAGATAAAAGTGAGTTGCAATGTTCACAATCAGATTTCAGTATATTCAAACAAGGTTAGAAGACTCTAACTGAATGTCTCACCTCCTAAAGATCTGACGAAATGGCAAACCATTGCACACATTGAAAAAATGCATTTAAATACAGATTTAAATGTATTTAAGTAGTTGTAATAATTCCAAATGAGTATGAAATATTTGGTTCATCTTTAGGCAAGGATAATAATGATGCGAGCCAAGACTACATCAGCAATTTAAGAGGACCTGGGACTATTTTCTGATGCAGAAGCCAACAGCATGGCATAACCCATGTCCATATTATTAAATGCTTTTAGTCTTCAAACAGGTTGCCTCCATCCATGCTGCTGATTGGGACTATTTGCCAGCTTGTGGTAACTCCTAAACTGTGCTTAGGAGTTGGCTGAGATAGCTAGTTGAAACAGGGCAAAATTATATCACGGAATTTTCTAATAATTACATGATAGAGGAGTTCCATTGGTGACTGGTGCTGTTTTGTTTAATGGTATATCTGTAGGTAACATACTGTTTTCTTCAGTAAACAGTCACTGAATCAATACAAGTTGATGTTATTTTATATTCAGTGTTGGGAAACAGCGTAGATTTTAAGGATGAGATGGCCACAGAAAATAATGTAAGAGGTGTCTGTGAGATGATTCAATTTAAATTAAATATAAAGAAAATGTAAAAGTAATTTGTATTGATCTGATCAATGGAGAGCAATAGCAACATTTTCTGTCAAGCAAGGGATCACCATCTGTTGGAAATAACAGAGGAGGAAAAAAAGTATATATGCATGCATTGGTGAAATGATGGAAATCTCCAGCTCACTTCTGGGTCTTCTTCTGATCTGCTTCTTCTGATGCAGCTGCACTGCATGCATGTTGGATCCCGAAGATTTCTCTTGGACCTCACCATTAATTCCTTCCCAGGGGAAATCCTAGTGTGCTATTAGCTAGAAGGTGTAGTTCACTCCAGGGACTACTTCTCATACACAGATAGGGAGAGCTTAAATACATGTTTAATTCCCTTTGCCCTGTGTAGCCATCCAACCCTTTTTCAGCAAACCCAGTACTTCTCATATATCACACACATCCAAACAGTGTCCTTGGCCTGACATTACTCTGGCATACTGCAATTCAGTTTCCCTTTTATTTTGGGCATCTTAGATAGAAAGCTACAAGAGAATCAGCATTAATTCTTAGGACAACAGGAGTATCATGCAGGCACCACAGGGCACCCAGATCAAGCACTATGCAATTTGGACATGGTTGGACCTTACTAGAAAAAGGACCTCATGTCCCAAGCAGTGCAGGCATGAATAATTCTGCACGATTTGTTGCTGTGTCCTGTGCTGTTACGTGTAGTAGGTGTCTCAAGCAATGTGGATGCAGCCTTCATCGGTCAAAGGATAACTATGAAATTGGTTGGATGCAGGACTGTGAAAAGTAAGCAGTCTTAGGATACACCAAGTAAAATGTTTCCAAGAGAGAAGGAAACGTGAATGCCATTTTATAAGGACCTAGTGAGATCTTATCTGGAGTACTGATAAAATTCTGCTCGCTTATCTACAATAAAGCTGAAATCAAGTAGAAACAATTGCAAAGAAAAGTTCCCTGGATGATCAAGGAGCTGGAGATCACAAGAGGCTTTTATCAGTCTTGCAAAAAGTAAGCTGGAAGAGGATACGATTGCTTTAATTACATCAGGAAAGTGGACACAAGGGATTGAGAACTGCCTAAACTCAAGGGCATTGTTGACTCAAAACAAATTAGAGATGAGTAAGCACATGAATAAATAAATTTAGGCTAAAATATAAAGGAATATTACAACTTTTAGGAGAGAGAGATGAAAATCTCATGTATGGGCTGTGGAAACAAGACACCTAGTTTTTCAGATGGAGCTTGATGAATGTAGGAAAGGAATTATATGACTTGGTTGTTTAGGATACCACAGGGCTGATGGTCCAGAGATCATTGCAAGACTACCTATTTCATCTATCCCAAATACTGTAGAAATCTTATAGCATTCCAGTGCTATAGTTTGTTAGCTGCTCTTTTTACCTGTAAGAATTTAAATAATTTTTATTCTTGAAATAATTTATTATTTTTACATTGAGTAAAGTTCTTATGTGATTTCAATGTCTAGCTGTATCAAGTACAGGGTAAAATACAGATACCTGTACCTTAAATGAGAAACTGGATGCATACATTCAGAAATGCCTCACCGAAGTATGTATGCATTTATGCATTATGTATTTTCACATAGATATTGTGTTACACAATTTGAACTTCACAAATTTTCAAAATCTAGCCCTTGATATGTGGGTTGTTTGAATGGAGTATCTGCTGCTTGAGGTTTTTTAAGGTTTTTCTTTTGTTTTGCTTCATTTCAGATCTGCAGTGAGGCTTGTTCTGACAATGACAGGAGGGACATAGATCATAGAGGGTTCATAGATCTTGTGTGCCATTCCTGATACAGTATATTTTCAGTACTGTAGCTCTCACGTGCAGTGTTAGAAGTAGTTGAATGAAGAGATGGAATGCCAATATCTTGGTAAATAATGGACTTATTTTTCTTGCTGATAGTCTGGTCTTTCTGGAGCTCCGTCCCAGAATCCCAGGCCCTAATGAGACTGGCCTTCACGATCCAGTAATGGGCTTGCATTGAGACTAGCTCTATTTTTTCATGGAGGGAGTCAGTTTTGAGGAAATTTAAGAAATCAAAGTGGAGGATCTGAGGCTGGCACTGGAATTCACTGCAAAACACTTTTTACATTATCTTATACTATAATACTATATACTTCTATAAATTTCCTTTAAAAGACAAGAGTTATCTTTATGGCTGTGAGGTAAACTCATTCAATGGTGAATTAAATTCAAGAAATATTCTGAGTCTTCAAATAGACTATAGCCGTCACTAAAGACATTCACCATACTGGTTTCATATCAGTTTTATATTTACAGGAATAATACACACGCAAAATGTGTATTTAAATGTGTTTTAAAATTTATTTTTATAGCAAACATCGTGAAAAATTACAGTCATTGTAAGGAATTAGATAGAAATGTATCCATGATCCCTTTTCATACCTGAAGTATAAAGAATACTCTTTTCCCTAGTTAGGCAGTCAGTTAGGTTTTAACCAGTGTTTAACACCACCAACAGTTCCCCTTTGTCCTTATGGCACTTTGGGTAGTCAGTGGCTGCTATTATATCCAACATAAACAGCAGTCTCAGTTGTGATAGTTGTATTCAGCTGTTTATTGTTCACAGCTTATTAGAGTGGGAGTTAAAGACAGATTGCTGTAGTTTTCCATTTTACATGGAGGTTACGCAAAAATATTTCCTAGCATAACCAACACAGAGTCCCACTACAGGAGATGCCATCACCTTGTAAACTGTGGGTCCTGCAACCAAACAGCCCTTTTACTTCATTGTAGCTTGGGAAATTCTCCGTTAGCCGAAGAGATAACAGCATATGCATACCCATACGCTGTTTGTCATCTTGGAGATCATCTCTAGCGATGGTTGTAAAAGTCTGTTGCCCCAGAGGAGCAGAAACAGAAAAAGCTATGGGCAGAACCTATCCTTGACTAAGCACTGCTAGCTTCCATTGAATTTTGTGAATGGGCAGTGCTTTGGCCCCAGGACACCATTTTTATGAACTTTATAACAAATTAGTAATATGTGTCTCCAGCAGAACTGTGTTACTCCTGCAGCGCAGAGCTAACGAACCTTCCTGTATGATTAGACTTGGAAAGTTTCAATTTGTAAATAAGCAAATAATTAATACTTCCAAAAACTATTTTCCCAATGCTATTTTAATGGCTTAATTTTTGCACTAACTAGACAATCTAGTTTAAAGTTCATATAAAGGTAAGTTTTTTAATGCAAAAAATACAAAGTGTAAAAATCAAGACAATATATTTGAAAACAGTATCATAATATTTTTCTAATCAGATTAATTGCATAAATTCATTAATATATCATTTTGTTTCAGGTCTGTTTGTTGGAGAAGCCCAGTTCAACAGTTCCTGAGTAATGCCCAGCTTCTCAGGGAGATTGAGGTGCCTAAATAGCTTTGAAGTTTTGGAAGTAAACGCCTTAGTTTATATGTGCAAGGAACTGAACAGACTTAATTTTGCCCATGCTTACCTCCATCTGCTTTAATTTTGCCATGTCTGAAATGAGACTGCTTACATGTGTAAGGTAAAGCCTGTACCTAGATTATATTCTTGCCTGATTCAGGATAAGAATCTTGAATTTTTGACTGAAGTCAAATGTTTTCAGTGTTCCATCTTGTTCCTATCTAAGATATGTTTTTTCCTTTGATTTCAGAAGAAATAGAATAAAACACAAATATTCTTCAGAACTCAAAATAATTTATACAAAAAACATTAATTCAAGTTCATAACTGGGAAAAAAATTGGTTTTTGGGGGCTGACTTTGAGTGGATGGAGAAGTCAGCAACTATCTCTTCTTGGCAATGAAAATACAATTCCCTGAGGTTGTCTACAGAACCTGCTCCCATACACACATTCTTTGCTCCAAGTCAGAGGGCGCTCTGCATGGGAAGGTAATGAAGGCGCTGGCCAGGCTGGATGGAACTGAATAATTAAAGCAGCTTATAATTTATGTTACCATCAAGTGCTGGAGGATATGGTCCTGCTGCAGGAAAAGTACTGGCTCTCATGTATCTGAGGCATTTTGCAGAAGGTATTAAGGATGAATATTGGATGCATAATTACATTTTTCTTGAAGGTATGTTAGTAGATTAGAGGTAGATCATGCAATAATTTCTATTATCCCACATTACCTATACCTGTATTTCTGCATCTCTAGTTGATGTTTTTCTAGAATAAATGTATTTTAGAATATGGAAGATTATAGTTGCTCTCTCTTCATTTTATTCCCTTTACATGTTTTCTTTCCCCCTTTAATTTAGTGGGAACCATACACAGAAGCCAGGCAGATAAATATACTGAAACCCTGTTAGCATTTAATCTCTTTTTAGATAAATGCAAATATTGCTGTTGATGGTACTGGAGCCTTGTCCAGCAGTCATCTGAGGAACTTGCTCATCCATTTTTCACAGTGTCCATTACTATCAGTCTCTGAAGATTGTGATCCAGAATATTCGTTCTTGACGAAAACAATAGAATTAAGCCACAGGGCTTCAGAAAATTGCTTTCATATTCAAGCAGTGCTACACATATACAGACACCTTGTTGATGATTTTCCTGCCCTGAAGAAAATATATTGCTGCTGCCACAAACCTGTCCTTTGGCACTCTGTCACTTACAAGTGATGATAAAATTGCAACAAAGAGACTTCTTTTTAATCTCATAGGTCATCGTTTGTACTCTGGACAGTCCTCCCTTTGTCCTCTCATTTAGTTTAGATAAGGTGGAAAAATCCTTTTAGTTGCCTCTATACTTCTCTTAAAAATACAAAACCCAAAAAGTCAGCCTCAATATACTCTCAAATTTTTAACATGAAACCTTTTTTCTTCATATTTTCCATTTAGACCAAAAGCTTTGTATGCATTTTAAATGTATACTTTTTAGGCAGCTGAATTGCAGGCAGCCTCTTTGATTTGTAGGTTCACATCATACCATAAACCTTAAGAGAGACATTTAATCCCTTTAATTCTGTGAGAACCCCAGAATCATGTCATAATTGTATTACTGAAATTCTGACCATTATTATATCCATTTGTAACTGCTAAACACTTAACATAATTTTTTAAATTCAGTTATCCAGTCCAGCAATTCAAAGTTCGGAAAACTTGTGACAGATAGAAAGACAGAGAAATTCTGAATAAATCCATGTATATGTTGAATATTTTGAAGATAGACTTTCACACTATTTGTACAAACAGCAATTTATCTGGCTAAATTTTTATGATATTTTATTCCACATTTGCTGAGAGATTTTTCTCATCTTTGTCAGCTTCTTCTTCAGCTTTATACCTCAATGAAATCCCAAACCTGTCTGTGACCTAAAAAGTCTGCTGCCATGGGATTTTGATACAGCAAATGCAGTATTTTGTCTCCTGTCTGCTCTCTTCCAATCTGAGTCTCTTCTAGTTGGAGGCATGGAAAAAGCAAAGAAGTAAAAGAGGCTTAAAATCTCCTGAAAAGGGCAGCAGGAGAAGAAGGTACCCTGGCAGTATACTTTCCTCTGTTTGCATTGTACACCAGGCTTCTCTGCTCCTCTCCTGTACATCTGACAATTGGTATCCAGGAATAAGACCAGGTAGGAATGAGGTGGAACCAAAACTGGTGTCATGCTTTTTATGTGGGGGTTAAGCATACTGTTTAAAAAAATTAAGGGGCACTATCAATACCTAGGACAGATTCTCTACCTTTTCTCTCTTATTTTGGTCCCCCTGATTACTGCCAAACAGAGGTTGTGGAGACATCACACGTTCCCTAGAACAAAGGAGTAGTCAGCTCCTGTGATCCCCACTTCACACAAGGGCTTGAAGAGTCTGTCCAAAGGAGGAGAGAAGCAGACCTAGAAATTTAAAGTTTACTGGTATGAGTACAACCTCCAGAAGCCTAGGACATTCACAGTTCCTCCTATGAGAAAGACAAGCATTAAGAAATATAGAAATGGACACTTAGGTGCCTAAATAACTCTTAAAGGCCAAACCCTCTGTAAGTGCCCAGGGGAAACAAGCCTCATCACTCCAGATGAAGGGATCCTTGTGTTCAAACCAACCACTACTGAGGATAATAGGAAGATTACTCATTTACCTGGATTTGGCCCCTACGAATAGAAATATCCTGGGCCTCCTACCAGCATCACCTTCCCTTGTCTCCTAAAATCACTGCGGATTCACCAATATAAACTGGAAAAAGCAGAATTAGCCACAATGAACATTCTTGCTTCTTTGTGGGACTCTTCACAATGTGGGCTGAACTTGAAGATAATGAACCAACGTTGTCTAGTTTAATTATACTGCTTGAAAACCTTCACAATAAATAAAGATGCATGCCAAAATAGCTAAGTTCAGAAAATTATTTTTCCACTAGGTAAACTGCCCTTTTAGAGTTACTAATTATTCTTTTTCATTCTTATATTTGCCTTATTAATTTTAATTGTCTACTAGGTGTTTATAGAATAAATACATCCAGACACCCTTTCTTTGTTCAGGATTTACACTACAGTGATCTTCAAAACTAGTAGCTTCAAAAAGAAATGGTTTAGAACAGAAACAAGTTTCTATGATATCCCGAATAACCACAATGGATAAGAACACCAATGCAGAAGTCTCCAACCTAAGTTTCACAGCCAAAGAAACAGCCTATGGTGGAGAACAATATTTTGCAGGAGTTATTAGGCCTGAGGTGTTTAGACTTCAGATATAAAAAGCAATTCCTCAAAAAGAAGTGTAAACATTGTTCAAAGTAATTTCTCAGTATAATATTGTATCGCAAAGAACTATATAAGTGATGGGATGTTACTTTTAAGACAAGTTTTCTCTCAAACTCTTTTATTACATGAGTCACCTCTTCCTGACCTTATGCTGATCACATAAGTTTTTGCAAGGGTATCATAAAAAGGTATGTGCTTCCATGTCAAAAATAAATAAAAAAAGCAAGAGCAAGAGGATTTCCTCAACTAGAGACTATAAAATAGAAGCAGAATGTTATGGAAAAGACCCACACACAATGATGAAAAGCATGAACAGTTTAAGACGCTGATTGATGGAATTTTCTCAAAATTTTAGGAGGCTTTCGAAGTGTTAGTGCATTTCACAGCAACCACTGGTAGTTTCTAAACTCATATTTTAAGTCTGTGTCTTTACCAGGGGCTCAATTCTGAACTGGGATACAAGCTGTTTTGCCCTTGCGTATGTAATAAAATTAGTCACACTCTTGCTGTGCTTATACAGGGCTGCTCACGTGCCCGTGGCAAACTCAGCGGCATGGCTTCATGCCTGTGCTCTGATGTTCAGCCCTGGTTATCCTGTCTCACACAGACCTGCTGTGCCAAAAAGGGACAACCCACAGCAGCTGTCCTGATTCAAATGGTGTCTTATACTCAAACATTGAATTAATCCGTGGCCTAGTTAAAAAACTCCTGGATGAGACCCATTATGGTCAAATGCAGGAGTTGTGCTGAACCAGCACAGGTGGCTGAAGTTGGGACTTCATCTTGACCTGCACTAGGACCAAGACCCATCTGTCTCCAAGCGGTATAGCTGGGATAAATGTGAGCATACTATGACAGTCATAAAGGGTATAACAGAGACAGGAATGTTAACGTAATTGTGTTGTGCCAAAAATTCCCCCTGGATTTATAAAACGTTTTTTTATATCAGCAGGTAATTCAGGAGGTAATTCAGAATTTAGCAATAATTTTGCCAGCTTTGGCATTTTGCCTGTATGTAATTGTTAGTGTTTTTATTCAGTTTTATTTATTTCTGCAGCAATCCTCTAGTATTTAATCGTATCTCTCTATTTTTTTTTTTTTTTTTTGTTTAGTGAAGCAAAGCTTCTCTATTATAGTTCTGAATCTCAACACTTGGGATCCCTGTGGTAACCCTGGCAACCTCGTTAGCAGGGTGGGCTACAGCTTCAGCACCTTTTGCTGAACAAAGCAGAGTCCTTTCCCACAAGCCCACAGCACAGCAGCAGCGAGCCATCGCCTGAGCCGGAGTCCATCACTGCTGCTGAAATGTCACCCAGGCTTTTGATGTCGAGGCTGCAAGGCTGATGCCTCCATGCACTTATGCATTTGGTTTTGCATGATTGCATAGTCCCCCCTTTTTAAAAAAAAAACTATTTAGATTAAGCCTATTATGTAATTTTTGACAGGATGTTAAGGTGCTAGCACATAGTTCTTCATCAAGACAGGTAGCAGGGCTGAGCCCAAACGTGCTTTGTTGGCTTTTGAGATTTTTGTCATTATTACTCTTACCGGAAACAATCAGAGAAGATCTTTTAAATTCTTTTTAATCCACTAATTGAGTAAACAATTCTGTGTTTGCTCCAGACAAAAACTTTTTAAAAAAAGAAGGTATTTTCTATCCCATTCTAGAGGATTCTCAAGCACTCACTCTGTTGACATAATTCATAACCTATTAACATAATCCGTATTACATTCTCCAGTATCATCTATTAAATTATACACCCATAAGGACTTGTGAAATTAGTATGCCCCATACACATCTGACCTGATTCTTTTTTTTTATAGGTATTTCCCATGACTCTTCTTCCCATTTCATAGATGTATACATAAAAAAAATTATTAGGAGGGAAATTTTGAACTAGGTATAAAATATGGGCTGTCCCTCTCTTGAGAGATATTGACAGTTGCTGTGGCTTCGAGAGGGAGCACTCTACATGGTTAAAATTCCTTCAAACTGAACTCCTGTAAATTTTTAAATCAAATTCTCACTGCAGTCCTCTGGTTCAGGCAATCCTGCTATTCCAGGATAGCCTGAATAGTTCCATGTCTTCTCTCCAATATCTTTCCAGTTTATAGGTTGTTTCAGTTTTCTTGCTTTCCAGGGTGCTAACTTTAGTATGTTTATGTTTCTGAGAGCCAATATTGTTACCTTTTTCTCTAGGTCTAGTATTTCTCAAAAGCATTCCTCCTAGAAGGTTCCAAAAGCAACTAAGCATTCAGAAGAATAAATGTTTTTTGCAGAATGTCTTAAATTTTTGAAACAGATAATTTTATTTTTATGTATGTTAGTGACTGAGTTTGCGCTTCATTAAAATCCCAGGGGATGCTTTTACTTTTACTCTTCAAAATTCAGCATGTGAAATACATTGATTTATTGGTATTAGTTTAACCATGCCAAGAACTTGCTTAAGTATTGGGGCTTTCTGCAACAATTGAATTGAAATTGATTTATGACATAAGATTAATGAATAATTTCTTCTTGATCTATTGTTGTAGATGGGAAAGGCTGAAATGATAGACTTGCTGTTCAAATTTCTATGTCATACAAGCCTAGGACAAAACTGGAATGAGAAAGGGACAAGAAGGATTAGGTTCAAGGTTATAGTTTGAATTAGGGTTGAGACTGGGACTAAGGCCTCAGTTGGTAGTTTTACTCCTTGATCCTCTGTGATCTTGTCCATGCTGGTTTAAGCTAGGTGAGCACTGCTGGTATAGCAGTATCTATAGGATTGTGGATAGTGTTAAGATTTGTTACATTTGCTTAATGTTTGGATTCTGCTTTTCTCTTACAGTGAGGCTGGGACCCACAGGGTCTTACACTTTATGTGCTTGTTGAGTATGGGTTTTTGTCATAACATAATGTTAAAGATAGGGTTGGATGTAGGTTAGTAATGAAAAGGAGTTGGACCTTAGTTTATTTGGGCATGTGGTGTATGCAAGTCTGGCATGCTTCCTCATTCTTGTAGATTTTTTACAATTTATCACTAATTCATGCTGTACCAAGGGTCAGCAGGCTGCAGTTTAGGCTGCCTGCGCTGCAGGCCAACCTGGAGACCATGCCGCCAGTGGCCTTGAAGGGGTCCCTCCAAGAAGGTCTGCAAAGGAGGCTCAGCCATGGATCCCTCCTCAAGTTTATGATTAGGCACGAGGCTGAAAAGAGAGTGGATGGCTCATGGCTGTGTTGGGCCATGTGAAGGCCAAATCTGATTGGGGCTGGGTGTGGATTTTATTTTCACATGAAAGAGGACTTCAGTGTTGTGTAAACTGTTAGATAAGTTGCTTGATATTGTTATTGATACTGACACTGCACACAGATCTAGTTGAGGACTGATGAGAACATTGTAAAATTATTTCTATTCTCTTCTGAGAGAGGTAACATCAGCCAAGTAGAGTCAGTTCACATGAGGGCAGAGGTCCAACATGTGTTGATTTTATTACTCAGTACCTGGAGGTCCTCGTGTCTCTTTTCCAACTCTGAAACTAACTGCTGGATAATTGTAAGCTGGGATGACTTCACTGGTTAACCTGTGGATTTGGCAAGATAGGTAAATAAACTGAGCACTTCAGCCACTGCTCTCTATAATCCTTTTTGCCAGCCTTTGTCCTTATGTTAACAATAATCCTTAATAGTAGTTTAGACACCTCTCCCCCAGCCAAAATCAAACATAGCTGTTTTTCCATTTTACATCCATTGTCATCCTATTTCTTCAGGTGTTAATTTTCACACAGTAATAATAATAAAAAAGTCAGTTCCTGGTGTCCGTGGCACTAATTGAACTCCAGATTTAGAGCTAATAGCAGCAAAGGGTAAAAAAAATATTCTTCCCTTTTGGCCTAGGTCCTTGTCCTGAGTCCCTGTTCTTTCAGGATCATGTAGTAAAAGTAATAATTTATCATTTGCATTTTGTAAATCTAATCAGAGCCCTTACTGGTGCTAATCATTATCCAGGCACAGATAATGGGAACAGAAATATTAACCAATTGTATGTTTCTTGCTCTACCACGACTGATTTGAAAATCAAGCCGTAAAATTAGGATGTTTTTGTGACCCTGCCGCCAACTCAGACCTAACCATGAACTTAAAAACATCTGGGAGACCTCCCCTGACACAAGAACAAAACAAACTGTTTGTTTTCCTCCAAGCGTCAGCCTTCATCCTAGTTCTGTGGGTCTTGAAGGAGCACTTCAGCTTCTTCTTTTATAATCACAGCCCCAGTTCCAACACTAATTGTAGCAATTCTACCTTTACTGTTAAAATACAATGCAGATCAAAGCAGTCTCTGCACCTTTAATGAACTCTCAGACACTGACTGCCATGCTTTATACTGCATTTAAAATACAGGGCGGGTTTCTGTGTTTTATTCACTTCAAGGCCCTACTTCTCAAATATTGTAGTGTGAGAGGCTTGGATGGGGCTTTGCTTCACATTATTCAAGAGCATACTTACATGATCTTAGGTGATGCTACATATAGTTCTACAATAGCTCCTAGAGGCAATGGTAGGATTACAGATAAATGTAATCAGGGAATGTTTAAACTGTAAAATGCCTCACAGCTAGAAACTTCTGGAAACAAAACACTGACAGGGTGAAGCATAAAATAATACACTCAAAATATTAATATCATTCTAGTATTATCAACTTCACAATGATGACACCTAATAATATTCGTACTGCAGTCTAATGTTTATAATGAGGAGAGCTATCTTTGCAGACCACTGAGCTGACAGTTATTGGATATGCGACTGCAACGGGATGTGCTTGGCTGCAGGTAGCTCTACACTCACCAGCTCCTTAGTGGTCTAACCAAAATGGCACAGAGATCAGGAAACCAAATACAGCAGAAGCCAGAACAGACAATCATTTATTAGCTATGTTAAATTAACATAAAAATCATGCCTTTACTGACAGTAATATAGAAAAGTTTGGGCTAGACCATTTTGTGTTTCACTGCTCCAGTGTGTTTGCTTTCTTTCCCAGGCTTTGCAGCACAGGCTTTGTTCCAGGGTAAGCAGTTTAAGCCTGGCTCAAATGTGCAGTTTTCCAACTGTTTCTTCTCCCTTGGATATTTAGTTTTTCAGGGAACCTTCAACTCTCACTATTTCAGTATGAGAATAGGAGACTTCCTCTGAACAGTATTACTCCTCTGCAACTGTAGTATTACTGACTCCTACAATAGGTTTAGTGTTTTCCTGACAAAGATGACAATCATTCCATCTTCAATAATTTGAGTATCAGGACACTTTATTATTAAGAGAGAAACTCCCTATAGTAGCCTATTTACAGATAATTTCTTAATCTTCTTAATAGTCTCTTGAAAATTTGATGACAAGTTTTGGTAACAGGTTGTCATTCTGGGCATAATATACCACCTGCACCTTGCCAGTTTCTACAAACACCAAGGTGGAGAGATTCATTATACTGGTACATCACAAGGTCTTTCAAAACAACAATGCAAAACACACCATTCCGGATACATCTGTTCTCTCATTGTAAAAACCTGCAGCATAGTCAGCCATGGAAAAAAATGGCAGAACCCTTAGATCCTGTGCGTATCAATGCGTAGAGAGTTCGTCATGAGGTGATACTTTTGGAACACAAACTGTGATATAAAGTCATTGCTTTGAAATGTTAGAGAATAAGTTGGGAGGAAAAATATAAATATCCACTGTCTTGGGGTGCCAGAAGGCATGAAAAATCACCACCTAATAAATCTTGTTGGGTTAAAAAATGAGTTCGTGGCACCTCTAGGACTGAATACACAGGATTACCTGATTTATGGGAGTTATGAAGTTACATGGTGCCACTTGAGAAGCCCAAGGCAGGGAGCTGTGCAGGTGGAAGGATAAATAGTGATTATATTTGATTTTCAGTACTGAGATAGAAAGGAAGAAAAAGTTCCATCAAGCCTCAATCACTCTTTGAGACCCTGTTCTGAAAATATCTTTCTGCCAGATACAGCGGCATTTGGGCAGTTTCCAGTATCACATCAGGGTGGTCCTTTACTGAAAAAAAGTAATAGCCAAAAACTAAATGCTTCGTGGAGATATGGATTTTCAAGCAGGCAAATCAGGGGAAGTTTTTTCTTCTGCAAGATTGGGATGTATAGATCCTGATATAAGTGGAGGAAAGTTCTCCAAACCAACAATCAAGCAGCTGAATAATAGAAGAATTAATTTTTAGATTTTGAATGTGTGCATGTATGATTGGTAAAGGGCTCTTTCAGATTTGGCCAAATCCTGCTTGTATTACTCCTGAAAATAGTTCTAGCATCTAATTAATGGAACAGTAGAGAAATGGCGGTCAACGCAAGTAACTTATCAAAGCTACTCTGTAAAAGAGGAAGCACTTTTCTTGTTTCCTGTTTGTTTATTGGGGCCATTTCTCCACTTTCTTTAAGATGCCAGTAGCATAAAACAGCAAGTTTATCTGTTGGAGATCCTATAGATGTAGGTGTTGCTGCCTGGAGGCAGGGAATGGAGTAGAGGACCTCTGAAGGTCTTGTTTTCAGTGGTTACCAGAGCAGTGGAAGTACAGCTTGGTTCTGTTGAATCTATCAGTCTCTTTACAAAGCAGATATGCCTGGTGAATCACACTAATTGAGAAAAAAACTATGCAAGGATTAAGGCTTATTTACTGGAGAAAACCACAGCATAGCCTTCTGCTTGAACTTAGGCACCTAAACAAAAAAGCTGGGTTGTATGAGATGCTGGGTGCCTGAAGCTTTCCCTAACTCCAGTGGGAATGCTGGAAACTAAGCAGTAAGGGAAAACTCAATCAGTTTTGTTTAGCTTCCTAGCTTTAGGTAACAGGATTTCTTCTTTCCCTTTTCCATTTTCCCACCTCCCAGAACTGAAATTGTTTAAGTGCCTTTGATTGAAAATGTGAATTATTTAGGCAAAGCTAACGGTAATACCTGTACTTCAGGTTCTTTCTCATCAGTATGAACTTCTGGTTTCAGTTGCCTGTGAAACTCTAGTTCTTTGTTGACTTAAGTTGCAGATGCCATAATTTCCCCCAGAAGTTTCCTTCCTTCCTTCCTTGCTTCCTTCCTTAAAAAGCTACTTAGTTTTTTTCACTGTAATTCTTCAGTAAGAACTTGAAATGTAAAGGTCCACCATGTGTTTACATGGGCCAGTTATTTTGAGCTAATCTTCTCAGAGAACAGTTAACTAAATCTTAATTTTGCAAGGTGATTTTTTTTAGGACACCAACAGCATTTTCTGTGAAAATTCTACCTTAATGGAACACCCTGAGTTGCTGCACAAACACACAAACACCACCCCCACCACCCCCACCCCCACCCCCACTCCCACACCCCTCCCTCCTCCCAACTGAATGACTGGCCTTATACTGTCCAGTGCTGCTGTCACTGAGAAGGACTTTCCCTGCAATAGTTTCCTCCCATAGGGGGGCATCAGCTTGACAGCAAATGTAAGAATAAAATGCTCTCGAGAAACAAGTGCTTCCACTGCTGTTACTTATACAAAATGTAGATTAATGAAGTGAAGTGAGGTTTACAAAGAGCATGGGCTGAATAGGCTGAGACTGATCAGAGCTAAGATGGAGAAAAGCGGATAGAAGCCATAGGACAGATGCAGAAGGATGTTTCACCTCACTCTCCTTTCAAAACCCTGAAGCTGAGTCCACATTTAGGAAAAAACCTTGTTTCAACACTCCATTGGCAGAATAACTTGTTGATTGGTTTGGGGTCTTTTTTCCCCTATTAGATGTTCATATAAGAGATCACAATTAATACATGAGCTCAACCAGGAAAAATCTGGGCTGTGAATATAAAATTCTCCCCCTTCCTAAGGAACTATTTGGGGCCAGTATGATTCTCTGGCAGAACTCCCATTCTTCCAGGTTGCACTAAAAGTATGTGAATGTGAAGAATTCACATAAAAAAGAAAATTAAAGTGGATATTGTATCTGCAAAATGCAAAGCGTATTTTATTATGCATTCTTTCACTGTGTTTTCACATACAATTTTGTTCTAAAAAATACTGGCTTATTCTGGCTGTGGTATACACTTAGGTACATTTAGTTGGTTAGCTGCTATATCATTTTTTTAAACCAAGTATCAGCAGAATTAAATTTTCCTACTAAACAGAATTAAATTTTCCTTTCAACAGGAATTAATTTGCTTTGATTTTCAAAAATACAGCCCAGGAACCAACCCTCAGTCAAAATAAAACTTTATGAAAAATGGAAAATATCCATTATTCCTGCAATTTTATGACCAAATTTAGTACTAAGCTTTATTAAGCAATGTTTTGCTTTTATAATTTAATAGACTAGCAACTTAGAAGTGTGCTGTACTTCCAGAAGTGGTAAGAAATCTATTTGTGCATCTCATAAATAATTCTGGCAGGTAAGAGCCAAAGCGCTGCTCTTTCTATGGGCACCTATGTATAATTGTGTAGTGGACTTCCACAGGAACAACATGGCATTATTGAAGATTTGTCTTGAAAGATTTATCTTATTCTGTTAAAACAAGTCATTAGATTTATCTCTTTCAGTATCATAGGTCTTCATTGAGTCAAATAAACCACATTTTGTTTACCGCCCTGGAAAGATATAAATGCTAAATACTCTTTAACTTTATTTTATGAGAGTGAATATTATATTCCTCTTTCCAGTGACCTTTTATTGCCTTGTGAATAAAAAAATAATTTACCAGACAGAAATAACAGCCAGAGGAAGGTGGGATTTATGAGCATGCCAACTCCACTAAAACCAAAGTATAAACATAATAGTCTCAGAATAAAAATGGTGAATTATCTAGTGCTCTATTCTCAAAACTTTAAAACAACTTTTCTCAGAAAATTAGAGATTTACTCATGTCATCATGACAGAAGTAAAAGAGTGCAGGTTCTATTTCTTCCTTTGTTCTGTTCCCTGTATCCTAATGAATCTAAGAAATAATTAGATATATTCTATTTATAAGAACTTAGAATAAGAAAGAATTGTCAGTCCAGTCTATAATATGTCATTAAATACATGGGCTGCAGAACATCTCCAAATTCTGAACACAGAAGATTTTTATATTATCCTAGCAGTGTTAAGTATTTCTTTGTTGCAAATAATTGCATGAAGTCTACAACTTTTCTAAATAAGGCAAACATCATTTCCATGTTGGAATCTGTTTGCTCTGTAGGATCTCTGATTTTGAAATGCAGTCTGCTTAGAGAAGTAACTGTAAAATGGAAACTTTGTTTTCCTGAGGGCAGCTATCAGAACTTTGTTTTACACTACGCAGAAATATTATTTAGGTGGTACCATGCTAAATTCCTTATAGAAATCCAGAAAAACTAGCTCTTGTACACTTTAAGAAACCATTATCTTCTCAAAATATGTGGTTCATCTAGTTCTATAATCTCGTTTTGCATTTTAACCCACTACCCTTTTATAGTTAAATCTCATTTTTCTTTCACTTTAAATTCTCACTGAAGTTGTGCACATGGACAGATAAGACCCACAGCTATATAGCTGATTTTGTAATTTCAAGCCTTCCCTCTTCTATTATTTTTTCAGTCACACGATGCTGCACCTGCATTGACAGATCAGTACAAATGCTTGGCATTTAAGTCATGTATTTGCTTTTGACAACTTCTAGGGTAGGAACCAGCTTGTTTTCCCAGCTTAGTTACATTTTGCACTTCGATTCTCTTTCTGACTGGTAGTTAGTAGTTCCAGTTCTCTACCCCCTCCTATTAGCCCATGGGATCCTTTGGAGAGGGAGAAGAGAAGGAAAAGGCAGAAAGGGGTGGGGGACAGTGAGGCAACACTTTGCGAGGTGCCAGTGAACCCCCTCTCTCAGGAGCCTTCAGGTTACAGATGGGACATGATGGGGAAGAGTGAAAGGAGGGGGAGAAAGGAACCTGTGCAAATTTGAGGCAGAGAAATAGTTTTAGGGGAGTCAGGAGAACAAGGGAAAGTAAGGTAGGGTCTGTCTACACTAGATCAAGGCAGGGAGCAATGGTCAAGTCCTTTGTTAAATGGGGTTCAGGATGACCTACTGTATAAAGATGAGATGGCTGCCTCCTCCCAGGGAGTGGATGGTTGAAAGGGAAGCACATAGCAAAGCACCTTTGTACCTTGCAGATTCCCAGTCAAGTTGCACTCTCCAGGTTCCCATCTGTCTCCTGAGGAAGTGCTTGGAACAGGGTACAGGGACATCGCATGCTACTACAGTGGGTCAGGTGAGGACTTTTACCCTTTTTCTCTAAGGTTTTAAATTTATATTAATTTCATTATTATTTAAATTTTGCTCCTTATTTCATATTTCAGATAGTTTTTCATATTACCACCAAACTAATGCTTACTGATGAAATTTCACAGTTGCATGTATTTCCTAAGCAACATGTTCTTTTGTTAAAAAAAAGAAAATTAACTCATTCTTAGTTATCTCTAGTCTGGAGACAGTGTTCAGCCATAACTGGCCGAGGAGATAAGCGAGCAAGGTTGCTGTAGTGGGTGGCCTTCGTTACCTAATAGTTTCAATGGACCTTGTAGGGTATCCCATCGTTATCTCCTTGGTGGAATACTGAAGTGAAGGAGCAACTTTGCATATTACCTTTCTCAAAACCAGGCACATGGACCTCTGAGCACTACACAGAATTTGCTAGCTTTTCAGCTGCATGAAATAATAAATTCGAAACCTGAAGTGAATTATGATTTGTCTTTTTTTTCATAAGATGAAATGAGTATTCTATTGCCCTAAGATTTCATAGGTTTTTATGCTAAATTAATGACAAAAATATTTGTGAAGAAAATGTCCATTTTGCACCTGTAATAGAATTTTCTTGCAGCAGCAGCAGCTGTGTCTGTTCCATGTAGATGACAGGCTGACAAATGGAAAGATTATTTCTGTTCCTTCTTTCATTTGAGAGTCATAAATCTGAAAAATGCGGAATAGATTTTTTTTGTGCATGTTATAAGATTTTATAGGAAGATCCAAGATGGCAGAGAGGGCACAGTTCCAGAATATAAATTAAGGGCTGTACTGGTACCACCAGCAGTCACTCAACATGATTTGACAGTATCTTTGTCAAATCGATATACAATGTGTTGTTGAACTAGTGGGGTAAGTGGATATGTCTGATAAAATAAACAATATGTTGTCCATGCCATTGACATGAATGCTTATTTAATAAGATCATTTTGATTCAAAGTCAGTTTTCGTATTTATACTATTGCAAATCCTGCAGAAGAAGTTCTGTCAGCCATCTGTATAACCTCATATTCCATAGAGATGCAGATCTATTCAACTTTGTCTTGAGGTGTGTATATAGTGCTACCGTATCGCTAGTAAATACTATGATAATTTATATTCACCCTGCATAGGCAGACATGAAGCTTTGTCCTTTCTCAGTGGTGATACAAAGACCAAACAAACTGGATGTCGAGTTATTGGTCAGCTCAGGTGCTCTTTGTCACGAGGCATTTCACTCTGTGCTGCTCTGGAGCCGGCTGATTGGAAGATAGTAATTACACCATGCATCTACAACTCCACAGGATTTTCTTCTTGGTTTTCAATGCAGCAGCTCCAATACCAAATTATCCTCAGACATAGAGCTGCTAAATTTAAGAAAAATATAGATCCTTCCATACATATCTGTGTCAATTCAAAGGTAGTGGATTAAGTTGTATTTGTGCTGGTGAGCAGCTAAAGCCAGGGAAAATGTCACCCTGGACCACGCTGCAAAGCATCTTCAGGAGACAGTGGTGTCAGTAGAAACTGATCTCTCAGATCACTGGCATAATTAGACTGCAAAATCCTTACTAAGTCTTAAATGACATAGCTCATATGTAATTTTATTTAGCTGTTCTGATAACTGCCTAAATCATTTTTTAATGATAAACCTTTCTTATTCTATCCTTTTCTTCTTTTTATTCCTATTCATATATACAAGCACAGGTACTCTTTATTCAATTGAAATATTAAGATTATATAATCAGAGGGCCCTTTAATGTCATCTTCTAGTGCATGAAAGGTCATTTTACAATAAGGATTTATGGTTGTCTGGTTACCCTGAGAAAGTACTTTTATTCATAGTGTAAAAATAAAAGCCAGGTGGTGGCAGGTTCTGTTTAACTGTGTGATGACTTCTCCATCACTATAAGCCCTTCTTACCTCTGGTAGTGTAAGAGATACTAGTTGCTGCTTGAGCATGGTGAGCCAAATTATTTTTTTTATGGAATAGCTGGATGTAGCAAGACTGATATGCCTTTCTCTCTCATTGGTACTGCTTCCACAGAGCCAGGCATGTCCCCTTTCTGCCTCAAATATCCTTTACCTTTTCTTCTTTTCATCTTCATAGGCAATGAAAATCACCTTTTATAGGGGATCTGTATAAAGATCAACACCTCACTTCTGAGGCCTTGAGCAGAATCCAGGGTTTGTGCTTATGTTTTGCACACAGAGTGAGCCACAGTATGTTTGAAATTATAAAACTATAATTTTTTGTTTGAAATTATAGAACTATAAAATAACTTTTAATTTGAATATAGAAGGCCTGCTTTGGTAGAGCTCCCTGGTCTTCCTTAATATATGAAAGAATAGCCTAAAGCAGAGAGGGCAAGACTGCGCAAGTGGGTTGGTGTCTTCAAGTGTGGCGAGTGGAAGGCACAAAGCTCCCCATGTGCCTCCCCTCTGCCTCCTACTCCCTGTGTTCAACATCCATCTCCAGATGGAGTGAGACGGGGAAGAAGCAGAGAGGTTGCACTGTTCCTCCTCCATAGCGTGGCCGCCTTCGTAGGATGATTCAGGAAATTATCCTTTTTCATGCATTTCACCCTCTGGCAAGCATCTTCCCCACGGAGGATGCCAGCAGCATTTCTACCTCCAGGAGGAAGGAGATAAAATTGTAAATAACATTTAAGAGTTAACTATTTTTGGCTATGTTGCATAGGCTGAAAGCCCTATTTTCTCCTTCAGAAATTTGTTTTGTGTGATCTGACTGAGGCAAGTTAGGGAGAGAACACAGAAGACATTTCTACAATTACAAGTGCCACAGACCAGAGATCAGCAGCACAAGTGAGATTCACATAAAATGAAAAATGGGAAATCACAAAGGGCAGAGTGACTGCCACAGTCACAGTGGCAGGACTCCCACGCATGCTGCAGCTTCCGTAACACTGAGCAAACCCGTGCTGCAATTTGTACGTGTCCCATGGCATGAACACCACGCCTCCACCAGGCCAGCACCATGCCAAGCCAAGCTGTGACAAAATTCTCTGAGCAAGGCAGCAGCACCATTTCTACTCTGACCTAAAAAAGAAACAATTTTGTTCTGCTCTGTGGACAAATGTGCTGAGGAAAAACAGCTATCTGATTATTTACAGCCTCCTACACCCTGTTTTCTCTCTGAAAAGACACTGGTGGGTTGTCAATGGGCTTGACCGCTGGTCCCGAGTTCTTCTCAGCCAAAGCATTTTGGGCCATGACTGTTCATGGATCTCATCTTTGCATGCTCCAAAATCTGGATACTTCATTGTTTGTTTGTTTTTTTTTTGTTTTTTTTTTTTTTTTAAATAAATGCGTCTCTGCTGGCTGGTACTTCCAGTTTCAAAGCAAGCTCCCCACTCACAGGCTCCAGTTGTTCCTATATGTTCTCTCCAGTTATGTCTAGCCTGCCAGACAGCGACACTGTGCTGATGTCTGGGCTTGTACCATGCCACCTCCTCTGTCCCTGGAAAAAAACCTAGGCATACAAATCACTAAGGAACAGATTTGTTTGAACCTGATCTAAACTGCATGCTGTGCTTAATTTGTATTCTAAATATAGCCTCTGAATTGCTTCTTCTGCTCCCAGGGTCTTACTTGAGAAGGAAGAATATGGCAGACAATAAAGGGCAAGAAGATCTTAGAAAGCTTTTACTCATTCATAGTCATTTTTAAGAGAGCACTTCACTATACTTCTGTTTACAAAACAGTAAACAGCACTAAGGAATTTCCCTCCTCTACCAAGGGGGATGCAAAGAGAACAGGTCTTGTCTCTTGGTGCTTCCTCTTGTAACTGCAGGTTTGGTAGGTAGGTAATGCTAAATGATTTAACTGTCTAATCTGATGCAGCAAAAGGTTTTGATCAGTAAAATATGTCAGTGCAAAACATACACATTTACTAATGCGGCCCACATGAAATGCATTTAGTATCAGTTAAATATTTAAGTGTCATGAATTGTAATTATAAATAGAAAATAATGGTAAAGCTATTCTAGTTCTAGTAGTTGTTCTACAAAATATGATTCTTGACCCTCTGCTGTCTAGCACTTTCATTATTAACAATTATCTGGGAAAAAAATCCTAGTAAATTTGTAAATATCCCCAAAAACATGAGATAAAACAACAAACACATTTGCTGGCATTCTAATAGCTATGTTCAATTCAGGCCCAAATGTCAGGCATAAAGACTACTACATTAAAAAACACGCCTCTAGAAACAGAAATTCTGAAAAAACTTTTGGGATTTGGAGCAGATGATAAGCTGCTCAGTGCCGTGGCAAAAAGAGCTAATGTAGATAAACAGGATGATCTCAAGTAAGGATGTTATACTGGGGAATATTTTGTCACTGCCTATTGTGATATGGAACCTAGAAGACAGGATAGGAAAACACAGTGTGACAGATTCAAAACAAAATAAAAGAGATTTTTTTTTTAAATGCTCCATATTTAAACTGCTAAACCCATTGGCATGCAATATTATGGATATGAAAAGATTCTGCTAATGAGACAAGTTCTTGCAAGCACCTTCCACAGAGCACTCTTGAGCACAAAGGTGTCTGTATTTGTCATAAAGCTGGAGACTGGTAGAGGAGTCCAGAAAATATCACTCACTTCCTTACTTTTTTAAACTTTCCCCGAATCATCTGCTACATATCACTGTCAAAGACAAGCCATTTATCTAGACAGACCTTGGGTCTGCCCTAGTACAGCTAGTCATATGTTGTTGTTCCTACTACTGCTATATTTACCATACTGATATATTGTGTCCAGTTCTAATGTTCACAGTCCAAGAAGGAAATTGAAAATGTGAAGACTGTAAGAATATTTTAAAGTATTAGGAAACAAGTAAAATATTAAGGGATCCTGTTATATTTCCCTGAACAAGGGCAGGGCTAAGGGGTAGTTTGCTTAGAGTCCAAAAGTGTCTAACTGGCAAAGGCCAAACTCTTCAGCAGAAAAAAGTCATGCATGATGGTAGGATTCATCTGGCTAAATATAGATGTCTATATCTGAGCTGGTCCATCTAGAAGCTCCGTGTGTCAATACAGATCTAAGCAATACTCTCGGTGCATTGTAAAGCACAATTCATCTCAGTCTAAAGTAGATGTCTAAAATGGGTTAGATGAATCACTCCCTTAAAGTTTCTATTTGCTCCACTGCCTGTGAAAGGCACCTAGTGTGACTACCACAGTTGCAGCCCTCTACTGAAGGTGCCCAAAGTTGGTTGAATCTTACTCCTAATGTCTATGAACTGATTAGTAGAGATTAGTAAGAGTAGTAGAGTAGAGTACAGATTACTGGTCAGTGTGATTAGCCATTGTAACACATTATGAAGGACTGAGATGGCTCTGCTTTCAAAGCCTTCTTAAAAATTAAGGTTACACTTTATTTCCTAGAAAATATGCCCTGGTTGAAACATGACTGTTGGCCTTGTGCCAGAGGACTCCTCTGGCCCATGTTGTACAGGAGGTCAGACTATCAAATGATAATGATCCCTCCTAGCCTTAAAAATCCGTGCCTTCAATCACTGCTAATGAATAGTGGCATGCTTTCAGCACCTTATTAAGTGGCTCTTGATCAACACAGATGTACCATTTACCTGCAGGGTTTTCCCCACAATTGTTCGCTGCTGCTGCTGCTGTGTTAATTTCGTAGGATGTAATGTTACAACCCAGCTTATGAATCTGAGGCATGCTGAAGTTTTCCCTCAGTACCAAAGGGCAGATTTAGCAGTGGCTCAGAAGGTGGTAGACTTCCCCCTTAGCACTCTGCTCCATGCTGTGCAGCCAGAAGTGAAGCTGCAGTGTAGCACAGCCCTTTCTATCAATATCATGGCAACATCTAGCCTTGTGTAGCCAAATTTATCCTTGCACCACTTAGTTTGCAGTGAAAATGGCTGAATGTAAAGCTTGGAGTTTAAGGAGAGTCTTTCCTGACTCAGTCTTTCCTGTCACTGACAGGTTTATCTGTAGTATAGGTTGCCTTTATATCCATCATTTTCATACATAAAGAAAAGATAATGGTGTGTGCATGGCTATGCCATGAGTCTGTTGTATGCTATCCTTGTTTTCATTAAGTATAATGGCAAGCAAATGCAGTAATTAAACTTAGTGTTCACAAATACAGTTTTACTTTGTACTGCTGCCATTTAGGATGACTAACCAGGACTTGCACGCTGTAGCTGTGTTCTTGGGGTAGCTGGTATGAAATCACATTGTGAGTCAATACAACAACAACAAAAACACTTTTGACTGGTCTGAATACTTCACCAACTAAAAAATTTTCTACTAATTTTGTCAAATCTGTGACATGCATAGTAGTTTCTGACACTCTACCTTCGTTATTTTTGGTGTTATTAGAAATCCTGCATGTTTAGCTTTTATTAAAGGGCTCATCAAGGATGGCATGGGGGAAGGGAGCATTGAAGAATATTATAAAAACAGAAAAGTCTGTTTCTCATGGGCTGAACAGTGATCAGTGTCACTGGTAATAATCACTGTCTCATCTGATTTGTTTTCATCTCACAGATGAGCACAGCTGGGAAAGCTATACCTGAAAGGCTTAAATTCCTGGTTCCTAAAGCTGGATCTCCAGCTGCAGGTGCTCAGACATCTCTAAGGTACTATCAGCAAGCCCAGTCATAAATCACAGAGACTTGCTGTTTACCACTATGACTGATCTCCAAAAACAGGATCAATGCAGCTCATTCCTGAAACCTGAAAACAAGTGTATCTATAAGAGAAAGTGTCAAGAAAGACAATATTAAAAAGAAGGTCAAACTTTAATTCACCTTGGTTCCCAGAAACATTCCTTAAAGCCTTCTGATGAAAATAATTTCACAGCCTGTGTGGATTGCATTTTGCATTACACCTACCCTTAAACTGAGTCCTTTAAAGATAGTTACTGACTCATTTTTAGTCTAAAAAATCTTTACTGTGGTGATATCCCTTCTTATCCAATAAGGCAAATGCAGAAGAATTTAGTTTTCAATAGTATTTTTGCTGCTAGGAGGCTCAGTCTAGGTTTTGCCCCAATTTTGGCCAATGGAGGGGCATCTTTTTACACTGTTCCAGGAGAGGCTTGGAGAAAAGCAAGCACTTTGAGGCAGTGATGCATAGGGAGTCTATATTCTTCAGCACAGGGAACTGCCTTGTTGTGGGGAGAAGGCAAAATCAAAGCTCCTGCCAATATAACTCCTTTCTCCTTGCACGAAGTAAAATCATTACTCTGCAAAGAAAGATCGCTCTCCCTCTCACAATCTGGTCTGTAACTCCACCATCCAGCACAGAGACACAGGAGGAATTCTCACAGTCTTTGGCATCTCTTTGCTGTGTGCCAGCTGAACCACAATTTGTTCCTTCCTGAATGCATCCTGCAATTGAAGGAGCAGACTGTGCTATCATCATACTTGTATAAGGTGAGATCAAAGATCCTTCCAGCCCAGTATCCTGTTTCTGACAGTGGACAGCAGCAGATGTTCTGGGAAAAGTGTAAGAAAAAGGCAAACTACAATAACACTTTCCCAGTGTGTTCACCCGGACTCCAGAGATTTATGCCTCACACATGCCCTCATTTTGAGCCAAACTTTGCTCAACACTTTTCTCCATAAAACCTTTGCAACCACTACTGTACATTGTTCTCCCTGGAGTTGATCCTCAAGGTAGCAATGCCAGCATAAATCCGAAGTATCTACTGTTCATCCGGTTGCATTACATTCTCCACCAGTTACAACAGAATTTGGCTTTCTCCTGATTCCTGATCCCCTGAACTCCTGGCAGGTTGCCTCTTTTCCACTGGCACAGCTTGAAACAGGAATCTCTGTAAATGGGTAGGCAAACCCCGCTCTCTGACAGGACTCACTGCATATTTGTATATTTTCACTGACTTTCATGGAGCTGGACTACATTTTCACTGGACTGTGTGTCATGTTTAAAAGCTGAGCTAGCACAAAAGTTTTTGCACCTGTTACAGTTTTAGAGTAGAGTTGTGGAAGCATGGCTGGGTAAATGGGCAAAGGAAATGTTCACACCTTATTCTGGTGCCAACTTGAGCACACAGGAAGTCTGTAGCCAAGAGAAAGAGAAGGCATGTACCTCAGCTCTACAATTATCCTAGAGAGATCAACCTCCTCATCTAGTTTCTAAATTTGGAGCTAAAATTCAGGCACACAAACACCCTCCCCATTACTCCAACATTTTCCAGTTACCAATTTTGATTTAAAAATAAAACTAAGTGACTAGATTTCTGTCAATCTGCAGTGTCCCAGGATCTTGCCCTGCAGCAGTTTCAACTCTGGTAACAACAACACAACTTTTAGGAATAAAAGCTCTGACTGGTTTTCTAGTTAACTTAATTTATTGTAATTAGCTTTACTTAATTATACATACAGCTGTTCTGCACCCTCAACATAGCTCAGGGGACTGTTTAAAGTGCTTAAGTCTAAATGTCATGTTTTAGCACAGTATAGAGCAGAGTATTCTTCTGCTCAGGATCTGGTGGGAGGCAAGGGCATCCAGCAGCCCATCTTTCTTTACTTTCACTCTCTCCACACACTCTCAGCACATCCTCCTCCCCCGCTCCTTTTCTTCTTGGGCAAGGAAGAGATGTCTGTTCCTAAACCTGACATTCGCTCAGTACATCGAAGGGCTGCCAGAGATCACCACCTTTGCCCCTCCCCAGGGCACACACTTGCTGTCTCCAGTAAGTCTCACATGGTCTAGCAGGAGGAGGAATATGCCTCAAAGACAACCTTAACCTTGACTTTTCTGCTGCCTTTACACCACTGGGATAAAGAGGTGTTCTTCTTTCCTTGTCACAGATAAAAGGTGGAAATATTTACAATATTGAATCCCATGTTACAAATCTTGTAAAGAGACCTTCCTTAAAGTAAAGCTTCATAAGGAATTTTTCCATCCTGTTCACAAAGCATTCCTATGCTCCTAACACTGGTTAATAAATTCTGTCTAAATCACCTCAGTGCAAAAGGCAGCACAATTTTTGCAAATCAAGCACTTACATAAACAATCACCTGGACTCTTCCACTAGGTTTGTATTGTTTATTAAAAGTAGGTAATGACAATATTTGAGATAGATTGGAATTTTAAGCTGCTTTTCTATCAGGTGAGACTATGCAAGGTCACCTTCGCTGTGATTCAGATACTTGTGTGCACATTCCCTACACAGAAAACTAGTGCTGTCCAATTTTGATTGTATTGTCATTTTGCTTAAAATAATTTATTTTCATTATTTTCCCTTTATTAGTCCAACAGAGTTTTGATACCCTTATCTTTACCAGGTCTTTCCTGTTTTGTCAAACTTTTGCAAGCAAGATGTAGAAGGTGCCAGAATATCTTGGGGATAATTACTCTTCAACTAATTTGAAGCAGTAATGATGATATTCTAGGTTTTTATGGAGCAAATGTTTTATGTTTTATTAATTGCATTTCTTCTTTCCTTTGGTATTTTTCCTGATGTCTAATAGCCTTCCAGGTTTACTGTCTAAACTACTTCCTCGCTGCACATCTTGTACCCCAAAAGAAAGCCTTTATGATAGCTCTCTAAAGCCCAGATGCTGCCCTTTGGAGAATGAAAGTATTTATGAAGAAAACTTTATTCAGAGGCATGTTCACCACTTGTGATGGAGAATGTTTGGCAGATTGTGCCCTTTCACAAACCCAGGTCTCAATGTATGGATTCTGTTTGTCTGACACAGTCACGGCTTGTACCACCATCCTAGCCAGACACCTCAGAAAGTCTAACAGGTATAATCAACAAAAATCCCTATACCTTTTCTCCATACACAACTGCCTCTTCCTTCTCTCTCCCCTTAACTTCCTCCCTCACCGCCAAGAGCATAAGATTTTTGACTGAATAGTTGGGCAATTTTGTTTTGTGTTGGGATCATCATGTCAAAGGTTTGAGGCAGGCAGGGTGACCCAGCGGTGAGCTGTGGTGTCCTGGAGGCTGTCTTGGGGTACCGTAAGGGTGGAACTGTGACAGAGCTGGTATCTCCCTGGGAAGGAAGCTGCTTACTCCAACTTCTGCAAATCCTTATAGGATTTTGCAGATAAGGACTGGGGAGCCTAAAAGGTGGGGGCATTTAGTTTGACTATGAAATGATTAGACACTTCTGTAAAAATCATTGAATATCTATGTACCACTTAAAGCACCTGAATCTGCTTTTCCAAACCTTCAAACTCTTATTCAAAGGGGAACTTGTTGTATCCTATTTTTTGTATAAATCATCCCCATCCTCCATGCATTACAAGGCACAGAATACTGCAGTGGCCTTGGTTCTCACATCACTCCTATAGCTTAGGGGAACACCATTTAAGAGATGGGAATAAAACACAGAACCTGTGGCTTCCACGTGGTGTTTCAAGATGTTTGTGGCAGTGCAGGGATGTGATGTCAGGCTGTGGATACTCCTTTGATTATTTTCTCTTCTCAGTACTACTGGCTGGTGAGGCTGAGGACATCAAGCTATAGCTTCTTAGGCAGACTAAGGCATATTTTAAAGTGAAGGTCAAATTAATATTTTCTAATGAAGTATTGGTTATTTCTTCCACACCTTGCAGAAAAAAAACCCCATAGCTCTGCACAACAGATGGAGGCCTAGTTGTCCTGCTGTGCCCCTGTGAGTCCCTGTTTCACAAATGAAGAAAACACAGAGGTAGATATATTCCTATCCTCTACTCAGGACACTTTTCTACTTATTTAGAGAGGCTAGGAAGATGCAGGTTATAGTCTTTTTCCATGAGTTTCATTGGTGTTTTGTCACAGGTAGGAGTCCTGGAGTCAAGTAAAGACACCTTTAGCTGCCAGAGGGTTTTGTGGCACAGAAATTGTTGGTGGGGATGTGTGACTGTTGTGGTAGGGGGCAGGAATATTTACAGACTTCTTACTTTAGGGGTTCCTTTGTGCAATTCCTTCTCTAAAAAGCTGTTGAAAATTGTTTTTATTTCTTACCATTGAATATGATTTTTTTTTCCCTGTCTCTCTTTGCTATCTAAAGTCAGAGGTTTGAGAAGTTAAAGGGGTGACACGTGTCCCTCAAAGTAGTGTTAAACACAGCGCTCTTCGTCCACGGTTCTCAATGCCCCCTGCTAAGCCTATCAGCATTCTTGTCATCATTTTTAGCTGGGGTTAACTGAAGTACAGAGAAGTCTTTAACTGCAGGGATTACCAAGTGATTAACTGGCAATCTGAAAATGGCACCTGGAAAGACCTTGTCCATCTCCTATAAAGGAGGGCCAAATGAAAAATTTTAGAGAACAACAGTTAAAAGTCTCATAGAAGCCAGAGTCCTCTTCCTCCAAGTGTAATGATTCAAATACTGAGAGATGAGTAATATCCCTGTTGCTTTACTGGAATTTGTTCTGGACCCTCAAACTTACTGTTTCCTTGGTGTCAGCACCAACTCTCAGGGGCAAATCTCTTTTAATATTTCAATCTTTTGAATATTCTTAAACATCCAGGTGCCTAGGACTGGGGCATGAGAAGCCAGAGTCACATGAGAAACCAGAAATAGCAGAGGAATTTGTCACTGAAAGTAAGTGTAACTCATTAGCAATATATCAGCTCACACTTGTAAATTTACATCTGACATTTGACGGTTACCTCATCCTCCTGGGCGCCATTTCTGTATTTATTCACCATATTGCAGCCTCTGATACTTAAAGAGTAAGGCTAAAATTCACAAAGGGACTGAGGTACAGGTGCTGGTACAATAGATGGTTGCTATTACCTCAGAAGTCAGGGTCCAGCAGTGCGATTCCCAGAGCAAATTGGAGGTTAAGCACTCTAGGATTAAATTCATGATGCCCCATATGTCCAGCTGGTCGGCAGGGAGTAATGCAGAAACCCTGAGAGAACTGCTTTGGGATTTAGAGTCCAAGAACTCTCCCTGACCTTAGGTACCCACCACTAAGTTGTCCCTTGGATATATGCATCTATCTCAGTCTTTTCTTTGGAAAGGTGATGGCAGGGGAAGGAGGGGTGTGAGAGGTTGGCAGACTTATTACCTGTAATGACTCAGTGCACCTAAGCAGGTTGTGCAACACTTGAGCTAATTTTTTCATTTTTATTTCATGTTTACAATCACGTGTCCCACATCTTTGCTGAGGATTCCCAATGCTTACAAAACTGAGAAAACCCCCAAACAACACAATCCCCAGCCCCTCAAAACCCCAACCCAAACATTAAGGTACGCAGCAATATTCCTTTGTAGAAGATTTTCAAATTGGCTGTTATTCCAGACAGAAGTGTGTTACCCTGAAGTTGGAAAGAATATATTCATATGATTTTGTTACACTCTTTTTGAGCCTAAATGCGTAAATCTATGTTGGCTTCCTGCAACAATAAAAAAACAAATATGTTTTTCAATCACAAAGTAGGCAGATATTGGAGGAAAACCCTAGACCCAATTCACAAGTATCTAGCAACTGTTTTCTTTTAATGGACTTTACAAAACCTGTTGGGCAAACACAATCCTAACTAAATAATGCTGATTGTACTTCTTCCCAAGAAGAAATAATTGAAAGGAATCAAATGATAAATGAAATGAATGGTGCCCCATCAAAGCAAATTGTGATAAATAGAAACACCTTGGTGTTGCTAACACTCACGCTAATGTGAACTGGTCAATATTATTTATAATGATGATTTTTTTTACCTTTTGCAGGCTGGTTCTTTGTGTTAAATCTGATGTTAAAGTGATAAATTAGGAAGAGAAAGGTTGTCTAATGAGCAGGTAGGCAGCAATATATCAAAAACCCCAAACAAATCTAGGCTGTTACTGATCTGTTGGGTTTCTTTGGTGTTCCTTTGAGGGTAGAAAAGCATACTTGGTCTGAAGATGCAGTCAAAATATATAAATATTTTCCATATGTATACATGATAAGCATACACATTATCATCAAATATGTGTAAAAGTCTGCAAGACTGGAAACACAATGTGTACACGTGATTGGTGGAACATTTTGCAGTTACTTGCCTATGCATGTTTAAACACGCAACTATACATCTGCATTTCTGAAAATGAAGCCCTTCATGTTGTGCACTATGTATAACCCACTAAAATCAATGGGGAAATGCTCATTTAATTCAATGAATATTTGATCAAATGCTTAATTTTCTTACTTTTAAGGTAGGATGCAGTTTCTCTAGGGAATATATTTAAACACAGGCAAAGCACCCCCATAACTGTCTTCATTATTCTGTTCAAAAAGACTTACTGAATAAAGAGAGGAGACTCATTTTTGTCCTACAAAGATTCAGAAATGTTGAAAATTTAAACCATACAAATACCAGAAATCAAAATATTGAGAATTTTCATGAAGCAATAATGTGGGGGAAATTGTCATTTCTATGGTTTCAAATATTTCATTTTGCTTCTGACTTCTGTATTTTAAGTAACTTAAATGTCAGTATAGAAGTCATTTTGAACTGAAAATCCAGCATGTCCTTTTCTTAGAATAGTAACATCAGAAGTTGCGTGCTGTTTGTGTAAATATTCCTTTCTTTTTGTAAGCTAAAATACAGATCTTTTCCCATATTTTGGTTTAAACATTTTTCAGAAAAAAAGCTGTTTATCCAAAAAAATCACTGCTTATTCTGTTGCAAATTCTGCAGAGCCCCCACAACCAGCAAAACTAGGAGCTTTTTCCCTTTTTTCTCCTATTCATGGATAAATTTCCTAAAAGTGTCTCTAATCTTTAATGACATATTGCATACAAATCTGGGCATAATTTTCTCTGCCAGTTGTCTGCTGAAAACACCCAGCAAAGACAACCTGATGAACATGATGGTTTGCCCCAGTGCTTTCAGCCTAGCATTTTGCCCACTAACAGAAAGGTCTGATCCAGAGGTTTGATATCTAGGTTTTTTAATGGTCTATGAATATCTACATGAAAATCATTACAAGAAGAAAAAATTATTACTTATTAAATTCTGCCTCCCTGTGCCAGTAATGTTGCTCTGAAGCAAAGCCTGTCCTTGCTATGATCTTTCAATTTTGTATTTAGTTTTTTGGTCTTCTTGACAGTGGTCCCATATTTTCCTGACTTTTTTGCTCTGTTTGGTTATCATGGGAGAACCCAGCTCTTTTTTCATTTTCAGTCTCATCCAAGAGGACATGTACACCAGACAAACCTTCCTCAAACTAACTGCAAGGCTTTTCTTTGCCATCCCCTCAGCCCAGTGCAAGGTAACGACTTGGTAGTGCCAGAGAATATTTCTGGCTGATAATACCCTAGCAGACAGCTGTGTAGGTAAACTTATGACAAAAATTTCAGAGAAATGGAAGATAACCTCCTGTGGCTGCAATGTACCTTCTTTTCATATATCTCATCACACTAAAAATAGGCTTTATCTACAATTTGTATTTTTTATTTTCTGTGGGTTTCCTATTAATAATGGACAATAAGCTAATTTTAAAAAGTCTCTCTCTGTGTGCTTTGGCTCTCTTATAGCTGAGTTAGCAATTCTGGCTACTCGCTGAGATGACTGGTAGAGCTGCAGGCCCTTATTGCCAAGGTCTGCAATGTATTTTTCCCTCACCAGCAACGAGCAGATTTTCTTCTTCTTTTAAAGTTTCTAGGTAATAGTCTTATTATTCCAAACTCATGGAAAGGGAAAGACTCCCAAATAGACACCAGATGAAAGTCCTGCATTTAAAATTCCTGAATTTTTTCTTTTTAATTAAAAAAATTCCATTTACCCCCATGGTTATTCTTTTTAAACTTTTAGTTACTGCATCCAAATTTCACTTTTACCTTCCACCTCACATTTTGTGCTTCTCCCCAGTTACCACAGGAGCTGAGAGCCTTGCAGGACCCCTGGGAATTTGAGAAATACCACCATTTTATCCACAAAAGCCTGAGTCTTATACATTAAAGGTACCAGGTTTTACCTGCCTTCAAAATCAGCTACTTAAGTTCCCTTTGATATTTTCCACGATCATACAGGAAATCTTTGGAGAAGCAGAGACCTAAGCCTGGAGCACTTGGTATCACATGATCTTGTGCATGGTTGAGTGCAGTTTATTGTCTGGCCAGATGATATCAGATCTTCTTAAAGATCAGTAACTCTTTTAAAACTTTTTGTGGTTTTGGGAGGAGAGGGACAAGGATGCTGACTTATTCATATCCGGAAGGGGAATGTGCATCCTCCATGTTGAATAGAAAGAGGGAGAAGCCTACCACAAAGCAGGGGCTGGGGAACACCCATGGAGTGCAATCAGGGAGCATTTGCAGAGGTAATGAATCATGCAGTAAGTAATGAATTGGATTTATTTACCTGGAGACAGTTTTCTTACATTTGTAGAGGTAGAGCTTCTGTCTGGCAACACGCATTAATGTTCTAGCTGACCTGTAGTTTTCAGTTGTAGTAAGAAATCAATGAGCTTTTTGATTTCTCAGGTACCATAAATTGGTTTTTGCCATTGGGATCCTGCAGCATTAGATACAGTGGGTCCGAAGACTATGCATTAACTGTTTTTCAGCATCTGAGAAAAATAACACAGCAGATAAGTGGTGCAGGAATGTATATTAATCAGCCTCCCCTATTTCAAACATTTTCATCACACTTGCAGTTTGCCCTATGTAAATCTAACTTATTCACATGGTTCTCATTAGCATTTCATGTCTTTAAGAATCCACACGTGAAATGATTTTCTTTTCTCCAGCTTCACCAGAGCAAAAGTTTGCATTCAATTACTGCTGGAGTATTTGCCACTTAAAACTAAAGTGCTCTGTTTTGCTGAGTTGAGTCATCAGTAAAGCGTATGCAACATCCATCTTGTAACCAACTGTAGTCAGACCCTTTAATTAATGGCTTGGGATTCTGCTTTGTCTTTTAAAAGGATAAAATCTAATTGTGGTTCAGATTAGGCTGTCTAATGAACACGGCCACAAAGCAATTGATCAAAACTAATAGGGGGAATAGTTATGCCAACGTTAAGTAAACCCCTTGTTTGTTTTGCATGAGTAACCTAAGGAAGCATTGCAAACATCATTGATGCATTATTTACTTCACTGGAATTTTAGCCAAATACTTTGCTGTGGTTCAAAGACAGAAACTCTAAGCCATATTTTCCTAGTACTAGGTATATTGCTTATTCATTTCCATTTAGTACGATATTAAAGAGATGCTGTTCTGGGAGTTTTTGGACATGGCAAATCTAATTTTAATTTAGGTTTTAACCTTTTTGCAGGGGTATGATACAGGTTTAACTTCACACATGAAAACAAAACAAAAACCAATTTTATTCTATGGGATGTTTTCTTTTTATTACTGAAAACAAATCTTATGTCCTAATTAGGCAGAGTTGGAGATCAAAAGATAAACTTTGCATTTTCCAGTATGTTCATGGTGTTCTTGTAGGCAAGAATTAGGTCAGAGCATGAGATCCATGCTCCAAATGCCCGGTAAATATTTCACATCTACACAATATAACAATATATCTTCAAAGTTCTTTCTTCTCAATCTTTAGTTATAGAAAATTTCTATCACTTAAGCAAGGGTTTCAAGATAAAGCCCTATATGAAGATCATATAAGATTAATTTGTATAGTGCAATTATTCTGATACAAGACTCTCATATTTAGGTATATTCAGATTTGCAAACAAAAGTCCAAGCTCCTTTTACATATTTTTTTCTGTCATGAAGCAAATTTCTTAAATATTAGACAATTTTTTCAGGTTTATTTTTTAGGAGAAATTGTATGGGAAGGGCAGTTTAGGATTATCATAAGAATCCTTGAAAGGAGAACAATTTCTTAAAATGTTATGCTAGAGGTGTGGCACATTCCTTAAGATTAAGGAAAAGCTATAAAAAGAAACAAAAGAAGATATAAGAAAGTTTAGTAGACTAAACGTAGATGTCATGAATTGGAATAATTTCCACAGAATCACAGAATGGTGGGAATGCACCTCTGGAGATTGTCTAGTCCAACCTCCTGCTCAAAGCAGGGTCAACTACAGCAGGTTGCTTAGGGCCATGTCCAGTCAGATTTTTAATATCTCCAAGGATGGAGATGCCACAACCTCTCTAGGCAGCCTGTGCCAGTGTTTGACTATCCGCAGAATAAAAAACAGCTTTTTTTCTTATGTTTAAGCAGAATTTCTTGTATTTCCATTTGTGCCCATTGCCCCTTGCCCTGTCACTGAGCACTGCTGAGAGGATTGTGGCTCAGTTGTCTTCTTTACTCCTTCCCTTCAGGTATTTATACACTTTGATAATATCCCCCCAAGACCCTTCTCTCCAGGCAGAATGGTTCCAGCTCTCTCAACCTCTCCTAATGTGTCAAATGCTCCAAGCTCTTCAACATAGCTGTGCCCTTTCTCTGGCCTCTCTGCAGTATGTCCATGTATGTCTCGTACTGAGGAGCCCAAGACTGGACACAGCACTGCAGAGGCATCTCACAAGGGTGGAGTAGAGAGGGAGGATCACCTCCCTTGACCTGCTCACAATGCTTTTCCTGACACAGCCTTGGTGCCCGTGGACAAAATTTGCCCAATTTTCAATGTCTGCAAAGCAAATGATAGCATCTAACCTAGCTACGCAAAGATGTCTTTATAATGAATAGAGAGAAATAGGAATATCTGTTGGAAGTAGGATGAATTGCATCCTATAATTGTGTATTTCTTTCTATTGATAGTAGAGGGAATCTAAATGACTAACTCAGATTAGAAGTCTAGCACTAAATAAGAGACACTCGACCTCTAAAGCACAACCTAGAATTTATGAAGCTAAATCCAAGAAGGAGGTCTGCTCTGCCTAAACACTTGGCACCTATTTCCATCTAGCTCTTTTTGGGAGTTAAAATAAATTTCCTGAGGTTACAATTTACTAAGGATTATTTTTGTTTGGAAACATGATCAGAGACAAAGAAAGTACTCATCTTTTATAGAAGAACCTGTTCACCAGAGCATTCACCCAGGTGCTGAAAGAAAGACAGATCCTCCTCAGCCTGCAGAAATTCAAACCTCTAGCCACTACTAGCCAGAAAAATATTTGAACCACTACCATATAACTTAGTTGGAGTAGAGTATTTTCCAATGTGATAAAGCCAAATGACAGTACAGAAAAGAGATGCAAGATTCACAAGTTAGTTAGAGATCCTGACTTTCTAGCTTTTGCATAGACATGGACAGAAAGTTTGTTGAAAAAAGAAAAAAATAGTTTATTGGCATCTTAGCATACAACAATACTTGCACAGGGAATCAGATCTCTCAAACATGACTGCCAGTTGCTGTCCAGGGGTGACAGGAGTCTCTGCTGCAGGAGTCCTTGCATTAGTTCTTTGGGTGGGTTGATATTCCCAGAGCTGCTGCTCTGCTCAGTTCTAATCTGGTTGACTCATCGTCCTACATGACCACTCCAACACATGGTTATCTGAACTACATACAACTCTTAAATATCTTAACTACATACAAAAAAATGGCTTATGTGGCCATTTCTGTAGCTGCAGGAACAATTTCTACTATTTCCAAGTGTCTTATCTATGTATACATATCAGTTCTACAGCAGAAACAGCCTGGGCATCTCTAGGACAGTCCAGCCAGGATGCTAATCAACACGTTTGAGCATACAAATTGTTGCCTGGGGAGAATCTCCAGCACTGCCTGAAATTCCCATCTGGAGAGTTCCTGGCAAAATCAGTCAAACACTTTGCTGTGGAGGAGCTACATCAAGCACCCATTTCAAACCAGTCCACTGTCTCAAACCAGACCATTATCTCACTGAGGCAAATGACCGGCTGTGGGGTTCTTGATCGCTCAGGGAATTAATGTCTGAAGTGTGCACAGAGGCATAGCACTGATACCCAGCTACACTACCATTAATGCTACAGAACAAACTACATTTTCATACTTGTAACTCACAACTTAAGTTCCACAGCTCTTACCATGTTGCCCACCAATGAAAGGACTGTCCCATGACTTGTCCACACTAAATGCACTAGCCTTGCATTTAGTGCTTCTGCAAAGTAGTATATCTAGTTTTGACAGTTACTGGGTACCACAGAATTCAAATTAAGACAAATCCATGAGAAATAACCTTTATTAGTCAAATTGCTTTAAGAGAAAACTTTTCTTTACTTCTACAACATTTCACAAACAGCTTTCCATCTTAATGTCTCCTTCACCCATTTAGACAGAAATGCGTTGCTCCGAAATGCAGAAATTTCTGTAGGAATGCCAGGAATAGATACACACCATGAAAAGCTCCACATAGCTTACATCTATAGTTCCAACAATAAGAAAAATCAATATATTTCTCAAAAATATTCCAATGGCAAAAAAGGCAGGCTTCCTTCTTGTTCTATGTACAAACCAATGTAGGAGTATTATTATCAATTACATAAAAGCTCTAATGAAACTGCAAAGGAATACAGCAAAAGAAATGCAGAAATTAATGTTTTAGTATGAATTTCAAGGCTGTTCACTTTCTTAAATAACTATTTCAAAATACAAAGACAAATTAGTTCATTAATGAGAGGGGAAAAATAATGTAAAAACATGAGACTGCTGTGATGAGGAGGAGATAAGAGGGATGATGAGGGATGATACAGATTTTTTTCATATGCATCTGAAATACAGACTTTATTCAGATCACTGCAGAAAGCCAACCCATGCAAAGGGAATCAGAAAATAACACATTTTCCTTTTACGCACAAAAATGCTAGTGTCTAAAATATAAGATTCCAAAATAAAAGCAATGAATCAGCATAATAAGAAACAAAGAGGTAAGTGTTAAGATCCCCTCAACTTATAAAAAATACAACTGTGGTGAAGAGATATCCTGACAAACTGGGATTCCCAAAAGACATGTATCTGTCATACTCAGGTTTGGTAAAGAAAATCTTAAAAATTATATTCATTTGTGTAAGTTGTCGGTTGTCCGTGAGAAGAGGGAGAGAGAAGACATAATTGCTTTTTTTTTCTCCTTTTTTTACAACATCATCTTTCAGTAAGGCAGAAATTGCACTGAACAGATGTGGGAGATCCAGACTTTGCAGAATTAGTAAGGAAGCTGCAGGAGAAGAAAAACATGGATTTGCCTTCTTTCTATAAACAGCTGAATATGCTTGAGATGACGTGAAGGGGAGTACATGGCATGTTGTCCTAGAGGTACAGCCCTGCAGGAAACATATCAGTCAACAGAGAAGAGTTTTACTTTCTTTGAATAAGAAAGACGTTTCCAACACCGGTTCTGGTTCTGGTCATTGAGGCTTGATGAGCTCACGGCTCAGTATAGGCAGCATCTATTTGCCCATGGGCACATGCAGTCTCTCTGACTGCTGGAACATGCTGATTGTCTGAAACGGTCAATTAGATGCAGGGCTGCTTAGGTCGGCTCTCTCCCCACCAGGGGCAATATTTTGACACTTTTGTGAATACCTTCAAATACACCAGCTGGCTCCATTCTGACACATATATACTATGTATTCAGTTTAAAATTTTTGTCACTAGAAGAGCATGCCTCAGTGATCTCAGATGAGAATCAGGACTATTACCTTTAAGCACCCATATTTGAAATTGAACTTGCTTTCACAAATGGCCCAAGAGACAGATAACATATGAAATGAATCATTTTGAACTCAGTAGGTGGTATGTTTTATTTCAAATGTGTCTTAAGCCTAAAATATTAAGCTTCCCACGATTAGAAAATGATTCACAGATTCCAAATAACATTCTAAACTTTACTTTCAAGAAAATTCCAGATATTTTTCCAGCTTTAATTATGCTTTAAAACATTCTTGTAAAGTAGTCTGCAAATACATACAAGTAATTTTCAAGTGATTTCACTGTCCAGTATAATGCAAATGGCATGGCATGATAGAGTTGCACAAGTGTCTAGGACTGGGGAGCTGGAGAAGATAAAATCAGTATAGAATGCATCATTTAGGGACAAGAGTTTCTCAAGTCAGAGGACTGTTCAAGTTGAGGTGGAGTCTGCCTGACAGATAATATATAGCTTTTCCCTCCCCAATTCCCAGCATCAAGAGGCATAATAAAAGAACTCTTACAACTTCATAACAGAGATGGGTCTGGCACTCTGCTAGCTACTGAGGTCTCCCCAGGACACTATGAGAACATCAGTCTCTGACTAATAATTTGCTGCTGTGACATCTATGCACCTGGGAACGTGTTGCTGAGTTTTCATAATTGTGAAATACATTCTTGTTTTGTGTATGGATCAGTATGCTCAACATAGCAACGATTCAGACTTTCAGCACTCAATGATTCACTATTGCCTGCTATTTATTCCATTCCTATCTCATGTTAATAATTGTTGTAGATATTAAAAAAATACACTTTTGTATCTTCCAGTGAATGATCAATGTCAAACAAATCATTTTGCTGACAAAAAGTGATATTGCTTATATGAGGCTCTCAGATACTTGAAGGTGGAGTAAGAAGAATAAGATTAGGATCTAACAGAGATTTGATCGCTGTCATCACAACAACAAGATGTTGACAGCTAGAATAAATAACTTCTCAGGAGCAACTTGTTAAACTGGGTTAAAAGAGGATCTGTAATGATGTGGCCTGCTCTAATACCTCCTGCCAATCAGATTATATTTTATTACTCAGCTGAACTATACAGCATGATTCAGTTTGTGCTAAACTGGAGGGGGTCACAAGATACAAACAATCATATTTCCTGAAAGCATTTTGGCAGAAAATGGGGATAAGAACAAGAGCATGCTAGTGTCAGGAGAAAAGACAAAAGGTTTCATGAGAGTTATTTAGGGCTAGCCGAGTGCTGGGCTAGGGTCAAGTGGCCACACTTTGCCGTCTAAAAAAAGTTCTCCATGCTTCTGTGGCACACATCTGGAAAACATCTGAAAGTATTATACATCAGCTCATACTACCATTAAATATCCTTGAGAGTAAGGTATGGGGCACCATCAGCCATTTCAAGCAAATAAACGTTCTTCCTGAAAAATGTATGAATGGAAAAACTTGCAGCTACCAAATTGAAGCCCACCCAAATGGCCAACAAGAAATGGAGTGTTGGTCAGAAAAGGGTCGTAGAGCCAGAACAGGCATGGTAATTTCATAGCAATGCTAGTGCCCTGAACAAATTATACTGTATCTTGTAGTTCAGAACATTACACCTACTTTCATAAACTGACAGAACATGTAGCTAAAAGGAGCTACTAGCTCTTAAGCAATCTTCTAATATGCAGCACCCTCTGTTTGTAAAGAAATATTTACACGTTATAGTCAGTGTACCTTGGTTTTCTTGCTGGTACCTAGGTGCAAAGACATCCTGGAATTGTTTTCTCTTTAAAATTGCTGTATCGTTCCTCTCTGTGTTCTCATTCAAACCAGCTTATAAGTATGTGGATTTCAGAACTGAATGCGGACTTTCGCAATTATCCTTACTGATATTCGGTTCAAAACCAAAATCAACACTCTCCTCTTAGTCAATATCACCTCTTTAGGAGGAGATATTTGCCCTTCCTGACTCAGCATCTTTCTGACTTTGGACCCAAACAAAAAGGCCCACAAGTTAAAGCTGGAGGAGAAGGTACCTTCCTCTTCCACAGCAGCCCAGTGCTCAGACACTTCCACTGGAAGCAAAAGATTAACTTCTAGTCAATGTGGTAGGTTCAAATCCAATTTTTCAGTTTTTTTAGAAACTGCTCTTCTGACTGTAGTCTAATCTGAAATGGTGGTCCTCTGAAGCCGTGCTGCTGTGTTGCAAAAAACAGAGTGTGGAAGGTGCAGAAGAGTGCTTGGACAACAGAGCCTGTCTGAGCATGGCAAGTTACGGCCTTACCAGGAAGTCTTATGTTCCCATCTCTCCTTCAACAGCTGTCTGTTTCACACACACTGCTGTGTATACTCTTTCATTAATTAAAATACCTGGCTGTCTTGTCTCACTGCTATTTACCATTCCACTGGCATTTGTGTCAACACCAGTGTTTTTAGCAATGATTTTGTGTGTAATCATGGATGAAATCATTAAGTAGTAAGTAAGTAATGATCCCTGAGGAAGTTCTTGTACAAGTGCAACACAGTCACCACTCCTAATAACCCACACACAAGCATTTTAGGAGATCAATCCCTGAAACTATTTAATATGTGCTCTACTACTAGAGTGCTATTTTAACCTTTTACATGTGAATGTTTCATTTTTCTACATTTTTGGCTCTGTAGGCCCATCTGAAATATCTGCCTGCTGAAACAGCACAAGGAAACTTAAAAATCACAGAATAAGCCTGTATAGCTTGATCAGGATCCCACCAGTATCGTATGGAGCTCGTGGTGACTGCATTGCTGAGGCAGATTAAAGAACACAGAACTTGACCTGATTTTCGCAAATAACATAAAGACAAATCTTTACCAAACTTGTTAGTTAGAGTCACATGCCCTTGTCAGCTAGTTCCTTTCAGTTGCCTTTTATGTCTTTCTTTCCCTCATCTTAACCCATTCATGTCAGAGATGATGTCTTATGCTCTCAGCAAAGCACATCATGAGTTTGAAGCAAACTTACAAAACAAATGAAAAATACTTCTCGCGCTGTCTTTCTCACTGTTTTGCTGTGGGTTGAAGAAAAGGGAGGTGAGATGAGAGACAAGGAAACAACTTCTCCAGTGCCTTTGGTTTCTCTCAGATCACAAAATGAGAGGATGGGTTAGGGAATGGATGAAGGATTTAAATGTTGATAGGTAAATACGGAAAGGATTTTCTCCTATAAACCTGCATGCAATGCCTTTGAAATCTTTTGGTTTTCTTTAGCTTGGAAAAACAGCTGATTTGTAGTTGAGCTTATCCCATAGTAACAGGCATGCTGGCATTAACTTGGGGAAGAAAGACTGAGAATTCTCCTCTGTCTCAGGCAAGTTATTAAGATTCACAGTCAATCTTTGCAGGAAAGGAAAACTGTGAACAGCAGAGCTGAGTTTGCTGAAGGACTCTGGGCTGTGGTGGTGGCCTGGGGGCAGCACGTTCGGGACGGACGTTCTTGTCTGTCACCAGTCAGCACCCTGAGGGACTTCTGGGGAGCAAATTTAGGACCAGGAGATGGAAAGAAAAGAACTGTTTATTTAGGGAGGCCATGCCAGAATAAAACAATCAGCCCTCGCTCTCCAGCTCCACGGTTCTCTACAGAGCTGCCTAAACCTATTTTCTGTGATGCCCTGCAGCTTTCCAACACTCCCAGTCCACCAAGGCTCAGACTGCAGCAGCTGCTCATAAACATGTGAAACCAACAGGAAAGGACAAGTAACTTCCAAGGACTTAACACTGAATTTCTAAAGGTTTGCATGCTACTTTGACCTTCCCCATGAAAAGTCCCTTTTCTGAGAACATTTTGGTCAAGTGCTCCTTGCAGAACTGAGGGTAACACAAAGTTGTGATTAGCCTGGGCAAAGGCAGAGTAGTTTAAACTCTAGTGACCTTACACAGGTAATCTAGACAACAGTCTGGGTTTTAGAAAATGTTTTCTTTTTTAAATTTAGAGTTAAATCCTCTAAACTATTCCTGTGAATAGCCAAACTCCTGCTACCTTTTCTGGAGCTAAGATTTTATCCTTCATTGCATTCTTATTATGTTTCAATAGAGGATTAAATTAGTGGGCATTTATTGACAAGTCAAATCTTTCTGCCTACTACTGAGACACTTGTGTACATGAAACTCAACCATATATGATACTTACCTTTTGTATTAAAAAAAGCCCCCCTTCCTGTGATCATAGATGTGCTCTTTGTCTGGCCCTTATCCTATAAGATGGGACAATTTCTACACTCATTTTACAGAGAGTCAGCTGAGGAAACTTGGCCAAGGTCAAAGAGAAGGTATGCAATGCAGGAATTGCATAAAATCCCTCCAGAGCCAGGTTACTGCTCAGGTTGTCCTTCCTTTCCATTGTCATATAAATCTAAACCGGAAGACACAGCTGCTCCCTAACCTGCGTATCTGCATGCACCCTCTACCTGTACCCAGGCAGTATATTTAGCAGGCAACTCATACAAGCAGGAAAGGAGGGAGTCATACTGAACTCCAAAAGCCTCTCCGCTCTGGATGCTAGAGGATTGGGTCTGCAGGCCACAATATGGAACACACTTGCACAGCTGTGGAGACTTAGCACGGCATCTTAGAGATGTCAGGCTGTTACAGCTAATTGCCAATTTGCAAGTCACAGATGGGCAACATTTGAAGTTAGTATATTAAGTATCAAAGGTGAAAATTCCATGGCTGCCTAGTAGCCTAAAGGAGAGGAATGGTGACCAGATGAATTTTTCTTCATAATTTATGTGGAAAGGCCTTGGGCTGTTTATGAGAACTCTCAGAATTATTTAGGCATTATATTGTTCTCATCTTGTTTGCTATTAGAAATAAAAATGTTTCATTAATCCACAAAGTGAATGTTGATCTACATAGAAACAGGAGAGAAGGATTGGAAGTGTCTTCCTTAATTATAAAGTCCTTCTTCCTGCTGTCTCAGTCAGTCGTATCATATAATCCTTTTCATAAAATTATCTCAGTTCATCTTAGAATGACTTAGAGGGTTTTTTGTTCCTGCTGTTTCTGCAGGAAGGCACTTCAAGAACATAATTTTTCTGATGCCAGGAGACCCTACTAATGTCCAGCCTAAGTTTACCCTCAGCTCAATACTGTTCATGGACTAATAATGTCTGTTTACTTAAACAGCTCTTTTTTTTTCCTGATTTATTCCTTCCATGTTGCACCCATAGAAAGTGATCACATTCCATCTCAGCCTGCATGTTGAGAGACTTTGCAAATCAAATGCTTCAGGTCTTGGGCTTTTACTGCCTAGCTGTCTCCCCAGTAGCCTTTCTCCATATCTGCCGTATGTTTGGTCATTGCTCCTGCACAGAACTCACCAGCACCCACCATAGCATTCCAAATAATGTCTTGCCAGTGCCTGGACGGCCATTGATGACTCCCTGATTCACCTGAATACTTTTTAAGCCATTCATCCCTTTTCCCACACATCCCTCGCCGCAGACACTTCTATGGAAGTTGTGATCATCTGCAATACCCACATCTATCTCTTCCTCAATGATTTCCGAATCCATTACACTTTCCACATTTTTCAAAACTTAACTTCTAGCAAAAAAAATTGTTTTAGCTTATAAGTGCCTGATTTTGCCATTTATATGATTAATTTCATGACAGTTCTGAAACTCTAGTCTTCAAGGTCATCATGACCCTCCCTGGCCTGACAATTCTTTTTAATTCCATGCCATCAGAAAATGTCATCAACATACTCTTGTTTTTCCTATCAGGGTCATTAAGAAAATATTAAGCAAGATCCGTGCTGCAGACAATCCTAAAGATCTCTCAGATATCATACTTCTTCCTTCAAGATTAACTTTTGCCATCTCCTATTTGGTTTATTTACTGCATTTCTTGAGGTCCTGCTGTAACCAGCACTGCTCTATACTATTGGTTCTGTGGTGCTTTACTGAAGATCAGGTAGATTAGATGGTCTGCAAGTCATTTGGATGGAAAAATAAGTTGTTGAGGGAAGATGCTGGGTTATTCTGATGGTATCTGCTTTTAGGATATCAGAAAAAAAAACTGGGAAGCTTATGCTGAATTTTATCCTATCTTCTTTCTACAGGACTGGAAACAGCAGTGCTCTGGATGGTGCATTTGTACAGCAAAGTGAGAGCCCTTCCACCACTGCCCACCACCCTTCCAGCAACTGCACCACCTCTGTAACATCAGCCAGTGCTGCTGGGAGGGAGGACACAAAGCCCCTGAATTTCTCTCTCCTGGACTGATAAATCCTCATCTGTTTACCTCTGAGTCTTTGACACCACCATTCTCACGCTTTGTTCTTGAAACCTCCAGACGTCCAGTGTTCCAGGATGATCATGAACTGTAGCGTAGTTGCTGGGATTGCTTTTCTTCTGACCTCCTTTTCCTAAAAATAAATACCGTATTTGCTGGTTTCCAGACCTCTGATATAATCCCTGATTTTATGAGTTTGTCAAAAGTCTTTTTCTACAATTTATTTTTTTCAAAATGTTGGAAAGTCTTTTAGTATATCTTTATTGAAAATTGAGGACTTGTATTCATCAATCTTTAGGCCATACCCAGTCATCCTCTCCTACTCTCAATGCATTGCAGCCAACTCCTTTTATTTTTTAATTATATGAATCCTTTACTGATTTTTTTTTTCCATTTTCTGTGGCGGGTCTTACTCAGTTTCATTTTTTGGAGAGTCTCATTCTATTTCAATACCTTCCAACATCTTAGTTTTGTTTACTGATCACTTCTTTCTTCCTTTGCTTATAGTCTTATTGCTTAGCCCTAGTATTTCCCTTCAGGTCTGCAGTTAGGTCTGCAGCTGATCTTTCCAAGCTTTTTACCTCTAGGCTTGTATACATGTTTTGGACATTTCTGTCTCTGAGATGCAGAGAAATCTGAACCCCCTCTTACATGACAGTTCTGATGCTTTTCAGTTATTTTGACATCTTTAACTAGTTCCCCCGGTTAAAATAATCCCTTTTGAAACGGAGAATCTTAAATACAGACCTTTTTCATTATTGATACCATTAAACTGGGATGCTGGACATGAGATACCCCACTAAATGATGTTTGTTTGGGAGATAATATTAATTGGTTGCAAACTCCCCATGGGAGAGAAAAAGTAAGGCTAATGCAGCACCCCGACTCCTCTCTGTCACTGTCCAGCCCTGAAGTCCCCTGTCCCTCTCACACAAGAAGAGGCAGCAAACTGGTTGAGCAACGGGGTATGTTTTTGTAGCAGACATTCTGCATTTGTTAATGGTTTTCTTCTTAGCTTACCCTGTATGAGCAAAGGTAAATCACAGTACCAATATTTAAGGAAATGAAGCATTAAGAGGATAAGCAACTTGCTTCAAGGAAGGAATTCAGTCTACACTGATGTTAGAAATAGCCCAGATCTCCTGAAGCAAAAGCCCTGACTGAACTATCCTCACCACCATGCCTTGCCCTTCAAATAAATGCATCCCTGAGAAGAACAAGTTCAAGGTAATGTTAGACATGGATCACAAGCTGAGTGTCAAGGATGATCAAGCTCTAGAAAATGTGATGTATGAGGCAAGAACAAATGAACGAGGATTGTCTAACCCAGACAATGAGGGAATGAATGATAACAGTCCTCAATACAATTGCAGTGAGGAAGGGTGAAATCTATGCAGGAGTAAATAGGAAAAGAAATAATGGACTTGAATTGCTACAAGAAAGTTTTATCACATGTTAAAATATATATCTCAGATGTGTGTACATAAAAATGGATAAGAATAGATTGGCAAGGAAATCTGCAACACCTGCACTATTGGAGGTCTATAAGAACAGATTAAACAGATTAAACTAGCCTTTCTCAGGAAGGGTGTGGTTATCACTGATTTTGCCTTGGGCATCATGAACAGACCATATGAGCCCTGGGGAACCTTCCAGCCCTATGACCCTGTGGCAAAGACTGAGAAGTCTAGGAAAGGTCTGGCCTTTCTTGCATTTGCTCATCCATCCTTTCTCTATCTACAGACTCTCCACCAAGAAAGTATGTAAATTGCTGAAATAAATTCAGCTTTAACAAATGTAGCAGTCTAGGTCTTAAACTTGACATCTCCTGCTTTGATGAGAAAACATAGTTTGGTGAAGGCCAAAACAAAGTTGCAGAAGCAACGCCTTTTTGTACATAGTGGAATAAATAGTTCTTTTTCACTATGTGTGGTACCAGCTGGAGCTCATTTTGTTTCCTAAAAACTATAGGATTCATTATCTTTATCTTGGCAGATTACCATTTTGATATTGCTGCTTGGTTCCCCTCCCTCAGTATTATTCAGATGAAAGACAGGACTTTTCTGATAAATTCCCCATCAGTGCCTCTGTTCTTCCTCTCTCAATTCATTTTCTGGGTAATTTTAGCTGGCCTTTCTAAAATGGCCTTCATTACTATTAATCTATGTCTCCTACAATATCTAATTACATATGGCTATCATACACATAAGTTTGTGTGAAAGCCTTTTATATTTAAACTCTATAACCCGACTCTATAATTAGAGCCAGCAGATAATTTTTTATCTCTGTCTGCCATTAGTTTTACTGTTACCAGTTCAGCAACTTGCAGCAGTCACTGCGGCTGCTCCATCTCTGGGCTGCAGCCTCCGGCGGGATGGGGCCAGGGAGGTCCTGCCTCCATCACCCTGCTCCCGCCGCCCTGCTCATCCTGTCCTTTGGATGGACAAGGAAATTGAAACTTGGCCTCCCCACAGCAAAACAAGGGGCAAAAAAAGGAGGACCAGAACAGATACTTTTTCTTCACAATCTCCCCATGCTGTGGTGTATTTGTGCCCTGCTCCCATTCAGAGCCTTTTCACCACAATGTTTCACAAAAATATCACCATTTCTACATTTATGCTTAGGGATTTAATGAGACAGTAGGTTTGCAATGGTAAAATGTTTTAATCTAAGGGCATTTTCTATAAAATAATGGAAAATTACTTTTTGTGGAAAATGTTCACAATTGTCTTTCCTTTTTTTTTTTTAGTTTAATTTAATTTAATTAATTTAGTTTAATTTAAATTAGTTTTGTTTTTCAACTGTGAACAAGTTGAAAAAATCCGTCATGGATACACTGGTAAGCTGGGAAGAGTTGAAAAAATGATTGAGGAAAATCCAGGACAGAGGAACAAGATTAAAAAGAAACTTAGAAAATTTGAGCTTGTTGTAAATAAGACATCCTTTTAATACACAGAGGACAACATTTAGGGTAAGGAAACATTAATGGTCTTATAATACACAAAGCAGATGCTAAAGGGGATAAATAATCAATTGTTCAGCATGGGGAAGGAGAAGATGACATTGGCTTAATTTGCAGCAAAGGTTTAGGTTTGACTTTAGCAAAACCTTGCTAATTATAACACTAGAAAATTACTGTTACAGGCTACCCAGAGAGATGGCAGAATTCCCAATGGAAAGTTTCAAGAACATATTTCCAGAATGGCCTCGGTATGTTTAGTTCTGCGACTTTATGGAAAGATAACCTGACCCAGCCTTGTGTTACTCTGAACTACCTTCCCTTATAGTTTCAAGGAGAGAAAAGGGAACCTGAGAATACCTTTCTCAAATTTTATTTTCAGGTCAATTTGAAATTTTTCTTTTTTTTCTGATTAAAAGTAAAAATCTAGGAGAGTTTTTGTGAAAAAACAGATGGTCTTATTTTTTTCAGAAGTTTTAATGGTGATTCTCTTTCAAAATCTCTAATTCTTTAATTTCTTTCCAAGAGGAGAAAAAAATCCCTTCTTAAAATTTCAGAACGAGAGCCATTTTACCTGGGCTGTAAATGGAGGGGAACTTCTCTTTCTGCCGTGAGAGCCTAGGAATGCACCACACATTTTGGCTGATCAGCATGACAAAGTGCTTTTGTCTTCGTCCTAAGATTTATGCTGCAGGAAGAAAGTCTCTAGCAAATTGGATGTAGACAGCAGCATCTCTTCCAGCTTGGCATCACCTCAGCCAATTCAGAAGAGATGGTAAAATCCATCAGGATAAGGAAAAAGGCAATAGTTGGCCACCTAAAATGAATGGAGAGCTACCTCCTTCACAGCTGGAGGCACACACTGCCATTATTTTGGAGATGATGTCAAGTACCATAGGGGGAGAGGTGAGAAAATCAAACAAAATTAGATCTATTCATTATTTCTTCTGCTCTCTGCAGAATAATTCCCAGGAATTGTAAGCAGCCGCCCCAGAGTGCAGGTTTTCCGATGCTGTGCGTGTTGCAGCTTGGAACTTGGTGAGTGTATTCTTCCTCCTGGTGCCTGCTGACAGGTCTGGCCCTGCTACCATCTGGTTTGCGAAGTAATGAGACCAAATGAAATGGAGCTTGAAGAAATTAACATTCTTTCCTTAATCTATTAATAACTGAGAAGTGTTGATTTTGGTGACAGCTAGATACTTTATTGTGAAGCAGATTGGTTAATTAGAAGCATCATAATGAAGGTTATATTGGATATGTGTATCCCTTCAGAAACACATATATTTTTAATAAGGAAAGTTTGGTTTTTCTCACAGACTTAAACAGTCACCGAAAATGCTATGCGTGAAAAAGGCAACGAAATGAAAAAAAAAGACAGTTTTCTCCAGCTCTCTGTTACTGCTTTTTTACTATGCAAAAAGTCTGTCTCTTTTGAATATGGCTACTAGCTAAAGCCATCAGCATACGAAAGGAGGCATCAGGCACATGCAGATCTCTGCACCACTACCACTTCACCTCATTTTCAGGGTCCTGAGGGCCATCTCCCCAGCCCAAATAAGCACACAGATGGCCACCTTACTTAATAAGGAAAAACATTCCCATTTACCTGACTTAACTCCAGTCATACGCATCTTATAGGTTTATTTGCGTGCTTCTGCTGCTGGCAGAGGCAAAACCCAGCCGACCTGCAGGCATTTCTTAATTGTATTTAAAGCAGGTTCATGTGGATTCGAATCAGTTCAGATTAAGTCTATAGGACCTTTGGATAAATTGGAAGAAATAGAGGTTTTGCTTGATTTAATTAAATATATTTTAAGCTGATCTAAAGCTACACTGGTGCAATTTTGAATTTAGCCATCACCTTCTGGTAACTTGTTATTCTAGGAGTAGCTTGTTCGCATGTCAAGGCTTTCAGATTGAGGAGCTGGCTGTTAAAAATACCTTCCATTTTCCTGGCACAGTTATTAACTGGTACAAGTGGATGCTTGTAAAACTGGTGGTTGTTATTTTAAATATCAGCCTTTAAGTAAATGTCTTCTCATTACCATTTTCCAAATGAGTAAGGTACCACGAGTGCAGGCACAACTGAGCAGGTTCCAGCATCTCCTGCGGACCCCTGGTGTTACCGCCTCTGACATTTTCCTGCCTGTTCCATCTTTGGACACTGCATGTCAGTGTCAGCTGCTGGGGTTAACTTATTAACCATGCAAAATGGCAGTTTTTTGCTCTTGATCCTTAAGCTTATGCTCCTGTAGTAACTAAAACGTCTCATTAAGATTCGCTGTTGTTCACCACAAGAGACGTGCAGGCATTCAGACCACTCCTTCTCATTTCTCCTCCATCTCTCCATTGTGATGCTTTGCCCCCTCCGACTCCACCTCTGTACAGGCTTTGCTCTGATTTCTGCTCCCGCTGATGCTCCCCCACCACCTGCAATTATTGCTTTCTCTCCACCTCTCTCTTCTTCCCCTTCTCCCTCCAACTACTCCCCAGATTTTCACTTCCCCATCCTGCAAACCTTGTCAAAAAGCCAGGGGATGTTTGGGGGGCAGTAGCAGCCCCCACCAAGCACTATGGGGCACTGGGCACTGTCTCCCAGTGGGTCTGCAGCCGCTGTCCCACCATCATCACGCTCAGCCCCAGCGCCTGGTTTCTCACCTTTCATCTCTGGCACAAAATGGGTCCAGCAGTACTAATCAGAGGAATATATTTGCAAAGCCCTCATTGCCCACTCAGATTGGGTTCAAGCATCTCTGGTGGCTCTGTGCTGGGTGGGCCAGCAGGTCCCAGAGAGGCAGTTTGGGCCCAGGTCTGTTGACGGCTGCTTCTCTCCAGCAGTCCCTTCACACTTGTACTGGTGTGGGCTGCATTGCCCCTGGAAGGGTCTGGCCAGCCCCTGACCCCTTGTTACGCACTGCTGCTGGCACTGGCACGCTGCAATAGCATCTTTCTGCTCAGCAGAAGCTTAGCACTGGCTCTGTTAAATAGTAGTCTGTATTTAAGTAAGGGAAGCTTAGATTTTGATTACTAGATTTGATCAGACAACAACTTTGGGATTTTTGTGACATTTGCTACACAATCATCTGTTTCTTTTCCCAATTGTCTGTTTGCACCAATAAGTTCAGATTTAGTATTCCTAAATACTATTTGATTTAGGAGGGTAACAAAATGCTCTTCAGGTTTGTAACTGTAGGTCTGCTGGCTTGTGCAAATGGGCTGTAGTTTTCCTTTCCCTCCCACAGGGCCACTGGCAGCTGAGCTCCCTGCTGATGTTAGGGGTCTCTTTTCCTGGGGAACAGACAACAAAGTATATTTGTGCTATAGTAATGATATCAACAGGTACGAAAGGCAAGGGCGGTATCACCAGAATAACGGAAAAATATGTGTTTCTCTTTCCCATCCTCTGAGTATTCCCATTTCATCCTCCACATCTCTCCAACCTCAGGGGGAAAATATGGGGCCAGCACTATCAACTGGATGCATCCAAAGTTATGTTCATTTAAGTTTTTAGATACCTAAGTAAAAAAGTTGGCTTGATTTCCAGGAAGGCTCAAACCCACTTAATTTTACCTCTGCCCTCCTGGAAATTATGTATCTCATTTAGATGTCTAAGAATGGATTTAGTTGTTTAATAATAATTTTTGTTTAAACACATTGTCCCAGGAATATCTCACTTAGATATTAGATATACTACTATTGCAATATCTAAATAATAGCAACAGAATTAAAACCCAGAGTATTTTATTCCAAGTGTAGAAGGCATTCAGGGATGTACCGGGGGGTACACTATCTGGAAGAGAAAAGCAGATTTCAAGAGAGCCTATGTGGAACTGATCAGCAGGACAAAACTAGAGACAAAAGACGTGAAGTTTTGCATATATTTTATTACTGTTCAGGAGACATTACAGCTCCATCAATGACCTCTGAAGAAGGATACTCCTTGTCCATAGGTGGAATTTAGTTTCTGTATTTGAAGAGAACACGTTATTTTTGAACAGAAGTGGGTGAGAACCTGAAGAAATGGAACTGGAGAACTTAGCAAGTGCTGATGAAAAGAAAAGCAGTGAAAAGCAACCAGTTTACAAGCCTACCCTGGCTTTCTTTGTGTACTATGGTCTCCAGGAGATGTAGTGTTGCCAGAAAAGGTCTGTAGGAAGAATCATCCATTTCCAACCTTCCTTTTTTTCCCCCCCCCCAGAGCTATACTTAAAATTCTATAAAACTGCCATTTGTTTTGGAGAGTTTTGCCCGATCCTGCTTCTGGTTATCTTTTAAGCTGTGACTTACACCACTGGTATCTTGATAGAATATGTTCCTTGTGATTTAGAGTAGGATTAAAACTAAGCAAAGCCCACTGCAGGAGCTCAGAGAGTAGTTCCAGAGAGCTTACTCTTAGCGTTGCAGCAACCATACAATTTGTGTAACGTCGTGCACGTAATACCTAATCCTGCAAGTGATACTCGAGGGAATAGTACAGCTGACAACAGGCATCTAAGTTTAGCACCACATTTGAAGACTGGCACACAGTCAATAATGCAGTCCAAAACTGCTGCCCAGCACTCCTACAATAATACAGCCGCAGCTGAAGACTATCGCACACCCACCAGACGTTCTACAATAACATGCCTGGGACATGTTCCTGCAATAGTGTTGATAGTCAGTGAAAAAGCAGAGAGAAAAAAAAAGCAGCTTCCAGATATAAAATATTTTGAGACTCCATTCAAGCTATTATAGCTGTGCTAAAACTGGCCTTGAAAATTTTAGACATGCTACTCATGGGCATAAAAAAACATTGTGTCACATACTAAATTGAGTATTGTTGATGCATTCACAAATAGCCCTGAAAAATTAGATAATTTAATGCAAAAAAAAAAAAAATTAGTGAACACTGTTAAAGAATTACATGCAGTGCCATCTGTTGGCTCTTTTGTTCTACTTCCATAAATCTTTGCACATCCATTGAAGGTTACTGTTACTGTCTGAGTTGCATAAACCCAGCGTGAGTAAACAGAAATGATTTATTTTGAGAATTTCCAAGTTCAGAACTTGTGAATTGCAGCATTTAGCCTTGTCACTGATTAAGCTGTTTTATAAAGCATTTCATTAATCTTACTTTATTGTATAAGTTATTAATTTTAAAGGATTTGTTGCTATGTGTTTTCATAGTTCAATAAAAAATGAACAAGTCGAAGTGGAAAAGGATATGGAGCAGAAGGCCTGTGCCTTTAGGGACTGACACCAGTTATTAGACACATATCTTAAGGAACCTGCAATTCCTCCTGGCAGGTGTATCATAAACAGGGAGCTGCAACTTATGCTCTGACAGTGCTGAGCTACTTGGCTATTATAATTAAACTTACATTAAAAAAAACCCTCCTGCTGTTCCCCTCTCCTTCTGGAAAGGCTAGCAGTTTTCTTCAAACAATTATGACAGTATTTCTAACACCCCTGCATTAGTTTTCAGGATATAAATGTCACATGCTCCTTTACATCACCAGACTGCAAATCTAGCAGAGGGGGAAGGGAGCACAGGAACAGGGAACAGGGAGCAGCATTCCCCATCAGAGATGGGGATTGCTGGGAAAAGCAAGGCAATGGCAGGAGTGATCTCTTCTAGTTCTATTTTTAAGACAAAGTAAAATAGCTACACAACTGTCTTGATAAATGGAAAAAGAAAATCCAAACAAGAAAACTATGTAAGTACTACAAGGCCATTAATTTCCTGGGTTGGCCAAACATCCGCGTGCCATTGCTATGCTGTATATTTAACTCATGACATGGGGGATGGCAAAGTCAAAGGAGAAGCTTCCCCAGGAATTGTGATCACTTCAGTCTCTTCCCCCGGGCAATCCCAGTCTCCGGTTTCAGGCTCTCTCCCAGGCTGGTTTCCTCCCTGGAGTTCAGTCTCCCACACGCCTGCTGACTCTGGAGCTTTTTGCAGTCTCGTTCATACCTTGTTAGTAAATTGCACCCTTTCCCACTCAGTCCCATTTTCGTTCCTTCACCTCTCAGTTTTCACCTACCTGCAGGCTCCCAGCTTACTCACACATGCCAGAGTATGAATAATATGACTGAAATTGTCAGGGCATTTAGAAACTAAATTATAATAAACCTTTACTGATCCTATGCCAAGTGAATTTTCAAATTGCAGTTTGGGCAAAAGTTTGACACATGAATGGAGTTTTCTGGATCCCCCATGTTCCTGCTTAGGGCACTAGAAGTTTTCAGTGCCTCAAATGCATTAACTTACGTGAGAGAGCCAGCTTTTCTGCAAACAATTTTTGTCTGAATTTTCCAAAACCAAATTTAATCTCCAAATAGAAAGTCATAGTCAGAGCACTTATGAGCACTTACAGCTTTACAAAGTTAGAAGCAACCAGAAAGAGGGGCTAAAATGGGAATCAATACCAAATATTAGCTACAGCCAATGCTGGGATCTTGTTTGTAATATGAACACATGCCTAAGTAGTATCTATATAGCATCCTGTCCACCTGCTGCTTCAAGATGTATTCAGGCTATGTCAGAAAATGCTAGCACTTCCAATTCTCCAGCCAAGCCTTCCAACTGTAAATTCCCAAAGTGCACAGAAATATTTATAACTAGCATTCATATTGCTAATTGAAATATTAGTAAGAGATACCAGCTGCTTCATGTATCAAAATACTGACATTCATTATTATTGGTTGGCAGAGGCTTTGGGATTTTTTTTTAATTTTTGTATAAATTTGGTGCTCATGGAAGCATACTAGTGGAGTTGAGAATGTAGGGAAACAGAGATCTAAACATGAACTCTAACCCTATTCTCTACCCCTGCCTTTCTAAGAGCTTTAACTGCATAGCCCAAGCCTGGGCTTGGTTCCCTGGAAAGGACTAGCATCATAATTTGACTTTTCCCAAATTGTCTTTCTGGGCTGTGCAGGAAGAGCACATCAGATATTTGAAAATGTTTATGCTGCCCATATGGCTATGTCTGCAGTTGTATTAGGAAGAAGAATGAGAGAAATGGAAAAAGAAAATCTTGGGGAACGTTGAAAGATGTTGCTTTAAGGAAGCTTAACTCAGTCCCTTCAGTTATCCTGTTTTATCCTATGCATTGCCAATTTGAAGTTACACACCATTTTCTTAATCGCATATTCAAATGATTAAGAAACACTGTTGTTAATGTTGTGATCACAGGCGAAATTAACGTAGGGTCTCACTGCTTTTGGAATGATTTGAAATGTTATTATATGTTTAACATTACATGTATATTAAATAAAATAACCGCCATTTTAGACATTTTACACAATATAGGAACAGCAGGTGCAATTTCATTATTCTCTTCATGCAGCTTGATAACAAGTATAATCCTCCTTCTTGGAAAGACTGACTATATAATTGCTATCAGTCTTGTAGTAGCAATCTTGCATAACTAGGAGGACCCATTACAATTTAGATATCCCTGTCCTAGGCAGAAGGAAAAGGTGGACCCATGGCAAACAGAAATGACAACCTTAGCCTAAGACAAAGGTCAGTAGGTGGCAAGGTAAAGAAAAAATATCATTTTCCTTATCGTGTATATTAGAAGCTGAATTGCCCATTGCCATGGCTACCACACTGTGATTTCAGGACTGATCCTACCTTAGCAGTTTGTTAACTTTTCTTTTTATCAATCCAGACATTTAGGCTATGTACTCATCATAGTGGTGCCCGAGAGAGTTGAAGGCTCATCACAGCCTCGGTAGCCAACCTTTGGATATACACATGGAGGAGCACTACAAAATCAAAAAGCAGAGATTTCGTTCTCAGCATCCTATTAGTATAACTTAAACGGTGGTGGTTTCTCACTCAAGTGTGACATTATAAGGGGTATAAGATCCTCATGGCTCAGCATCCCTTAGAAACAGGTGGAGGATTACTGGTTAATCCTTTACTGATTAACTAGCAAAAATCTGGCAGAGCATGTAAAATAAACTGGTTATTTGGTGTCTTTGACAGTAGGACTATCTCCCACATTGTATCAGGACAAGGCACACACTGGATGTGTGTGTGACAGTGACTCTGATCCTGAGTTCCCTTCTGTTTTGCTGCATTAAATCTTTGCACTTTATTTTTGGCATTACTTCCAATGAAATAACACAAGTGAGAAAGTAAAGAGGTCCTAAAACTCCACTGACACTGGGGTGAACTCTGCTGCTGGTGGTGGCACTCCCCACCTAGGATCCTCTCCAGGGGTCTGTGCAGGTGGGCTCCATTGCACACGAGCTGAGCACTAGAGCTGACTGGAATGTTTCAGTCACAAAATTTGGTCTGAAAACTCTCATTTGTCAAAAATAGCACTTAGAGGGAAAACATATAGTTTCACTGAGGAAGATCTTCCAGGTTTTAGACAGCATTTTTAACTGGAAAGGAAGCTTTTCTCCCCAGAATTGGTCACCGAAGGCATAGAAACCATGGTTCCCTTCCTTGCTCTACCTGAAGTACATGGAGGATTTCAGCCTGCATTTCCCACTGCCTTGTTTAGCACCCTAAATGCTAGTAATTGCTTATTTCAGGCTGGGTCAGTTTATTGTTCTTCACTGTTTGGAGTGTTTCTTGTTTCATCCTGCTATGAAAGGGGAGTCTTTTTTGCAGCCAGAACATCTATCTGTTGCTGAGACTTACTGAGACCATCAAAACCCTACCATCAGAGTTTTAGCCTCACAGCACATCTGTAGGAAAAAATATTGTTTTTTTAAGGTGGAGATTGTGCACAGCATTGGTAGTAACACTGGTCCAAGGCCACTGAGGAAGTCTGGAACTCATGTGGTATTTCCTGTTTTCCTAGGCCATGCGTTGTGGTTTAGCCCCAGTCAGCAACTAAGTGCCACAGCTGTATACCAGCTACAGTGAAGAAAATTAACTCTATTCCAGCTAAAACCATGACACCATGAGGCTATTGTAAGCCACAAAACTTATGTAGAGATGTGTGAAGATCTGTAACAACTCGAGATCCATTGATTTCAAATGAGCTAAATACCTCAGTAGCCCTGGCACAAGCGCTTGAACTGGACAACCCATCGCTGAACACAAATGGCTTGCATGCATTTGAAATCAAGACCTACACTTTATCTCTATTTGCAAAGACTTCTTCAAGTAGTTCCTGAAATCATGAAGGCCATATGACAGTTCTTTCTGAAAACACAGCAGCTTTGGTTGTCTTGTTACTTTATTCCCTCTCATCTCTTCCAGTTAAGTTAATTAAAACTGGTGATTTGAAGATGAGAGACAAAATTCAGTAATCTTTTCATTGCTGTTTGAAACATCTGCATCGGCATTTCCACTTTCACTTAAACTGGTTTCATTTTTAATAAAAACTTGTCTGGAGAGTGAGGTTAACAGACACTTTGTTAGCAAAACAGCAGCTTAACAGCTGGAGAAGGCAGATCATCAGCTGCCCTGTTGCTAGAGTCTGTCTCCAGCTGTTTTGCTATTCAAGTACCATGCCTTCATATTATGCCTTTTAGGAATATTTCTAAGACAAGCTTGCATCATATTGGATTAAATCAACTCCTGCCATTTTTTTCTCACTATATGTAACAGCATATTATTAATTAACTATAAGGTATGAGATATCTGACAGCTTCTGAAATGGAAGAGAGCAAGTTCCTTAGGGCTAGAGGCTAAGGATTTCATTCTAGAAAGAAATTCACATCAGTGTAGTGCCACACTTTTGTACTTTTTGTTTCATTTTGCAATATGGAACTCTTCATCCCAATTCTATAATCCAATTTCATGTTAACTGGACCAAATAACTACACGGACATAGGACACTGCTTAAGTTTAAAAGCAGCATAGAGTTAAGATGTACACACAAAATGGAAACAAAACGTAGGACACAGAACAAGAAAATAACTTACAGTTATGGAAAAATAAGACTAAGAACAGTCTTGAGATATAATCTACTCTCTTCCTTCTCCCTCACGGCAAGATCAGCTCTGCCTTTGCTGTTTGCAGCAGCTGGGCTTAGAGCTCCCCAGCTCTGGAGATGCTCTGGCCTGCATCCACTGTTTCCCGCTGCCTCGCTGGGTCATTGCTATTATGAAATTTAAGCTACTGTCTCACCTGAACTTTTTGTGCTATGACTTAAACTCTTTTCTCTTTGCTTCTTTGGACAATAATCTACTCCCATGCGATACTTCACTTGTCGCAGGAAGAAATTCTCAGAAATCGAAGATTTTAGGGTTATAACTTATCATTCCAGGCACATGGAGCCCTCCCTATAGCTCTAATATGTGATTACATATTCTGCCACAGGTTAACCAGGGATGCTGCTTTTGCTAGGTTTGCAATGACTCTTGTAGCAGCGTTGGTACTTGGTAGACACTGCCAGTGCTCTGTTTTGCAATCACGTGTAGTTATTCTCAAACACATCACTCCAACATTGAGAGTGCATCACCAATTAGTCTGAACAGCAGCTCATACTCCCAGCTGCACTGACTAAGTACTGTACCACTGTGCATTTCAGAATCATGTTTTTTGCTGTTTCCTTTGTTCTGTGTTCTTTTTCATCCAGGCAGTTCTCCATAGACCAGTTGCTGCTGTAGAAACTTTCGCTCAGATTGTGGCAATTTCAGCCATTAACAAAAAATCTTTTAAAAAAAATCCATAGGCCTCATACTTCTCCAGTGGCATAATAAAGGTCTTGAAAGACCAAAGGAAATCTCTACCTGAGGAAGACGTTATAAGATTTATTTCAAGAGCATTAACGTTACACATCTTGAACATGTTTTAAAATATCACACTTGCTGAACTCTTAATTGCATTTGAACATGTAATGGTGATGCCAATATTTTGTAAGTTATTATAAAAATAAATTTCTTCAAAGATCTACAGAGTAACCATTGACAACCAAAGTTTCATCCTGTTGGGTTCACTGCACCAGTTTGGGAAGAAAATTCTTCCAGGCAATCATGTCTCAAATGCACTGTCTAATTAATCTATTAATATTAAAGACAAACAGTTGCCAATCTTGCAGTGCAATTTCACCCCTTGCGCATTCTCTCTATAGCAGATCCATTATTCCAATGCAATTAAACTCTTTGAGTTTTTGCAATGATTTATTAATAGTAATTTGTAATGCAGCAATCGGTTGGTGCCCCTACGAACTATACATATACCAAGGATATTGGAGGTTTCAGAGCTTTTATTCTAAGATTAATGAAAGGGAGGGGTTGTGAGAGACAGAGCCAGGATACTGTAAACATATCTTTTTAGCTGCACCTTTTCAAATACAGTGTGCTCAAGGTACAAATGATTTGTGAGAGGAGCAGCATCAAACTTTGTATATGTGAGACTTCATACACCAGAATATAGCCAGTAGTCTTGTAAACATACTTCTGTCAAAGACAGGAACTCCCAGATGTTCGTATTACATCCCAGGTTTAGAAGCAATTTATAAATCTTTAGATAATGTAGAACAGAAAATAAATTCATCAAGTTGTCCTTCAATAGGTACACAGAGAAAGGAGTTTCCTTTCCATCTGGTACAGCCCAGCCATTCCTTCTGCAGTGAACCAATAGTGCATATGGTTGCTTTTGGTGAATAGCTCACTTTTTTTAACTTTTCCCACCTTGGGGAGGGTGTGGTGTTGGGGGGAAGGGAAGGTCTCCCTGCTTCACCTATGTACTTATTATACCACTGACTCTGTGAAAGGCCTGTATATTAACTCCACAACACAAAGCTATTCTTAATGTATCTTTCCTGCTGGTCTTTACTAATTTGAATGACTGATGCATCTGCCACAGGTATACACTTCTTGTAACCACATATTCACAGGCAAAATTAGGATTATGTATTGTGTAGATGAATTTGGAAGAAGTAAATTCCATCTAACTAGTTGAGGGTAGTGATAAGAAATTTCTCACTTCCATACTGATGGTACGTGAGACTGCCAATACCTGGTTTTTGTTACAGTTCCCCTCCCAGGGTGTGGTATTCCTTGTTACCGTTACTGGCCCTCTTTGCCATCCCAGTACAATTTATTTTAAAGACTAAGTTCTGCAGTGTATCTCCATGTATCAGTGCTTTTTAAAAAGTGTCAGAGCTTGAACATGATTTAAAAGAACTTCAATAACTTAATTTATTTAAAACTAAGTTAAATAACTCTATTTAAAATTTAAAATAACTTAAAATGACTTAAAAGCTTAAAAATAAATTTAGCCAGAGTTAAAGTATCAGATAAGAAGCCGTACCCAGCAACATAAGAACTCACAAAAATTTCATTAATCTTTACTTCTTTCTTATAACTTTTGCTCCCTTGATAGTTGCTATGATTACCTATAAATACCATAAATTTCATTACTAGACTGAAGTACCCAAACCAAATGAACACCAAAACACACTGAGATTTTTAGACCTTTTTACATTTTTGAAACCTACTTTTCCCCAGTATTTCTATACAGTTATATGCAATAGAATTAAAGACAAGGTAGATTTTTCTTGTGATGATATTCTGAACTGAAGCTTTAGAGAAAAGTACATATTACACGATACATGAAAAAGATGTGATACTTGGCAACACCGTTTTGTTTCATTACCATCACATCCAAATGCAGGGAAGCTGCTCCCAGCACTGCTAACATTTACTCCTCTGGAAATCACCCAGTCCAGCATCCTTCTCCAGGCTGAAAAGGAAGAAGATGGTATCTGGAAGCAATGATGAAAGCTGGCTGTTAAAAAGCACGCTCTGAGCAGAGATTTGTTTTGAGTCAGGTGGCAAAATATCTGTCTGTGAAGGAGGCAGGCTTCTGACAAGTCTGTGGGCAGACCTCGCTCAGGTGGTGGCAGGTTGCAGATTCTTCACCAGCTGGTCTGGAGGCTCTCCCGAGCCGGTAGAGGAGAGCAGCTCCTCCTCTTCAACCAGCATCTAGCAGCTTTCAGTTTTACACAGGAATGAATAGGAAGAGCACAACTACTGCTTCTCAGCACAGAACAGGAGACACGTCTTCTTTTCCTGGCTTAGATAAAACAACTCTCCCCTAGACTCTCACACTTCTCCATAGTGTGTGGCTAAGATCTTCCCCTTAATCTGTTTTTACCAAGTTGTGGTGTAATGTTACTGTTGTCTGGCAGGTTTTCTGGCCCTCTAAGCCTCACAGTACACGCAAAGATGCCGTTGTAAAAGATAACCATTACACATTTCCACTTCAGGCCTGTAGGCTGGCTTAAAGATGTAAACATGTCCTTTATCACACGCCTTAGTGCAGGATGTAATATACAGCAGTGGTATTCCCTAGCTACAAAGTTCAGGGAAAAATCTTATCTGGAGTTTAGAATTGGAAAACCCAGGGAGCAAAAAGCCATGAACAGACTGAAATAAATCTTCCTGATGAAATTAAATACAACTGATTTTTTTAAACTTTTGTATGTTTATAGCCATCTCACAAGAGGAGGGCTATTTTGGAGGGGTAGCTGGAGGCAGTACCAGTGGGGATTTACTCCTGCAGTACTGATGACTGGACAATGTATGGGTCTATTTCAGGGACTACACACTGTATTTAGCAGAGTTTTAGGTTCCCTAGGGAGTAATCAGTGGTGAGGGTTCATATGAATGTGATTATGGGGACCTCAACATACCATATGTTCTGCAGGCACAGTGTATGGGAAAATGATTTCCTAATTGGTAGCACATATCTGAAACAGCTGCTGTTTTAGAAGAAGCAAATCCATCACTTAGGACTCTCAAGAGGAGTCAAATCATCACTTGATATGTCAAAGTGTTGGATTAACTTTTCCCCCTGAGGCGGAGTAAAACCGCTGCTGTATTTGATCCAAACACCTGACTGTCTTTGTAAATTGAACAAAGTCCCCGCATGCCAAAATTAAATGGTGATTCAATCTAAAGGAAATAGGGATTTTCCAACTTTCTTGAAGGAGATATTGTGTAATGTAGAAATCTTCTGAGAGGGGACACCCCATAATTGTCTAGGTAGGTGGGGCATGCAAACTAGTTGTCAAGGTTGAAAGAAAGCTTTCTTGAAATAAGAGTACAAAAACTGTCATTGTCAACTGAGGAAGCCGCTACTATTTTTAGAATATCAAAATGCCTATAGATTACTGCTGGCTTAGTTTTAGCTTAAGCCATGCAAGACCAAACCTGCGCTGGTCAAAAAAAAAGAGCCATCTCTTCAAAGAGTTCCCCAGATATTATTTTTATCTTCCATATCATTCAGCCTTCAGCAGTGCACAGTGTGCATCTTGAGACTTCAGTCAGTCCCTGTGAAACCCAGATAAGCAAGTAAGGAGGAACTGTTTTTCAGAACACCTTTTTTTCCTGCTCACTTTCTAGTAAACCTTGTCCTCTTTCCACATTGAAGACCAGGCCAAAGTAATTGATGCACCTGTATATGCTATTACGATACCTAAAGCTGAAATTAAGATCAGCCTATAAGACATCACAACAGCTTTACTTCTTAAGACAGCGATAAATTCAAGATTTCTTCTGCATGCTCAGTCAAGAGGACCTAATTTTGGAGCTGTGGACTCTAATATTCCTGAAGAAGTTTTCTTTGCCAAAGAGTAAGCTTGCCATTCAAACAACATTTTCACTTTCAGACCCCATTCCAAAAAACCACAAATTAAACAAAACCTAGGCCAAATTCTGGTTGAAGACATTCCTCATTTTTTTGGGGAACTTTGCTATAGGTGTTCCTACATGATGGTGATGGAAAGTCATTTAAAACCAACAGCATACAAAGTTAGTAGGAAACTTTGAAGAAGGGGAGTCTAGACATCAAGAGATAAAAAGCATCATTCTCTTAGGACAGTTATCTTGTTTTCTGAGTTTTGGATGGCTGGATGTCAAACAAACCTGCAACTGTCACAAAAAGAAGAGAAGTAGACAGTGATAGACAACTCTCTCAACTGCACCACTCTTGATTTAAGAAAGGTTTGGAGTATCTGAGGGATATTGGACAGATCACAAAGGACAGGAAGGAAGAAAGTCAGAGTTGAGGGACTCTGAAACTCTCAGTTATAGATACAGATATGTATCTATATAATATACCTATAGATATTAATAAGTAAATTGAGGTGCTGGAGGGAAAGGAAAAGGATTTGAAGATTTAGAGTCTTACAGTGACTGAAAGGGAAAGAGGGAACAGGGAGCCCATACAGCCCAGAGTATTGATTGATCAAGTACTAGGGAGATTAATTGGAAGAACAGAAAGCCACGGAGGCAAAATCTTTCTAGAATGAAAGAAGAAAGCTAATTCTTGGTCCAGAAAAAAAGAAGGAGGTCCAAGGGGATGCAAATAGCAGCTCTGAGACTAGTGCAGACGTAGGCTTCTGGAAGCAAGATAGGAAAGACCCACACACAAGAATGAAGAGAGAGAAACAGAGATGAAAAGGAGATCTCAGAGCCAATTAATTTTAAGGATTTCAAGAAGCTTAGAGACAAAGTGGAAAAGGGAGATGAAAAAATTGTTCGGAAAAGCTTGCTTTGTATTTACTGGGAGCACTGGTGCTAAAAGCTGAACTGACAGGCAGAAGGTGAGGGACTGAACAGAAGGAAGTGATTTTATGGCTTACAGGAACAACTAGCCAGAAGGAAAAATAAGCCTTAACTGATGCAAGGTCTTCTAGTTTATTCAGAAAAAACATACAATATTTTTCCTGTTAATTACTCAGGACAGTTCTTGAAATGCAACAGCTTGTTTTAAAGAGCATATGGTAGAGGGTGCTAGGCAAATGCAGCAGACAATGTGTTACTAAAAGAAGATGATCTCTTTTACATAAGGAGACATATGTAATCCAAATTTATCCACTCCGTATCATCAAAATGGGTATTTTAAATCATGCCATCTATAATATTAATATTCAGACAGCAATTACTCAGTGAGGTATGTACAATCAGTCCTTTCAGACATTACATTAAGGGGCAGCTTGAATCTCAGATGTATAGAAAAAGACAGAGGAAGGGTAGCCAGGAGATTGCTATGATAAGTGATGTGCTAACCTGCCCGCAATAAGTGATGTGCTAACCCAGCCTGATCACATGCTGAGGCCAATAAATGGTCCTGTCGTCTGGAAGCTTCTTGAAACTCTGCAACCACCGGACTTACTCCTTTTACATAAATATCATTTTCCTGCCTTCCTCAAGCTGTTTTTGAATATGTGCTCAAAACTTAAATTTATTTTTCAGTAATGCTATTTTAATGGCATTAGTATTTTATACCTCTGCAACAACATGGTCATCTTACTGTCTCATTGCCATCTTTTGTCAGCTGCCTCCCAGTTTTATATTCCCTGGCACAGTGTGAAGAAATTTCTGATCTACCCTCTCTTATCTCCACCAAAATCCTTTTGTAGATGAGCCACAGGGAAGAAAACTGGCAGCAGCCTTCACTTCACTCATAAAATTATTTCTGTTTAAAACAAAATTTTATGTTTTTATAATAAAGTCACAAATGAACCGTGTCACAGAATGGATGAATGGATTTTATTAAAATCAAAACCTAATTATGAATGCTCATCTTGGCAGCATCCTTGAGCGGGAGGGAGAGCTGTGAAGGAGGATATGGAGGGGCAGTACCTGGCAGCAAGGATGGTGGGGGAGGAGTGTCCCACAGCAGGGTCCACTCTGGGGACAGGCATTCAGACTGCTGGCTGTGTGGGTTGGGTAAGGTATAGTGCACATATGAGCCCCGGGTTAGTTGGGATGATTGAGGGGTGCCAGGGGGTCTGAGCGAGAGGGCAGGAGAGGCTGGCACAGCCTGCAGGTCAAGGGGCTTTGTGCTGGCAACAGGTGCCAGCAGCGGCACCTCCAAGGAAAAGTGGCTTCTGTGGCAGCCTCTGTGTTCAGGTGACTGGATTCATGCTATGTGTGTCCTCAACTCTTCATGCAGGTTGCAAAGGTGGAGTTGGGATGAGCACAGTCCCAACCACATGTGTTGGTTTTGCAGGAGAACTGAAAACCCATGAGCATTGCCCTACAGCCAGCTGGGAAGCCAGCCCACAGGTGGCATGGCAAAGACGGTAACATGTGCTTAAACCTGAAGTGGATTTGGATGAGTATTTTAGGTGCTGTAGATTGAGAATGGATGACTACTATTTCCTGTTTCAAAAATAAAATCGAAACAGAAGTCATGGCAACTTCAAAATAACAGTAAATCCTATGTAACCTAACGAAAATTATCCCCTTTGCAGTTTTGAAAGTCTTGTTGTTTCAGTAACAGCAGATACTGTGATGCCTCTAATGAGCAAAGAGAGTGAAAATTAAGGTTGCCAATATTATCATTCAGTCATCATTTTTCTATAGACTTGGGTCCCTTGCCTCCTTTTTTGTGTGCCTGACACATTCTCCTCCTCCTGATTGCGCTGTTTCTGCCAAAGGAGCTAACAATACATACACTGGCTTGTAAAGAAGAGCAGATTCAAAAATGCAAAACTTTCACGAAGTTAGCACTTCAATATCTATCCACTCTTGACTTAGCTGAGAGTGGTTCAAATAACTCTTTATTCCACACATAGGCTAATTTGTATAGCAATATCTGCCAAGAGACTATGCGTAATTCTGAAGAGGTCATACCCACAAACAAAAAATCATTCACAGCATTCCATCTTTTTCACCTTCCTGACACATCTTCCTGCAGGATCTTGCAGTACAAAATACTTTTCCTTTGTGAGTGGCAGTTTCCATACCAACCTTTTTTTCTTAAGCACACTTACAAAGAGCTGAGATGAAAAGGCTGAGGTTGAACCTGACAGAATCTGCACCCTGTGCTTGCTACAGTTGTGGGTTTGCAGCCCCGGCACATGGAGGTGTTCACCACAGAGCACTACATCAGGAGCATGGCTCCTCCATTAAACTCCCAGTGCCAGGTTAGGGGTCTACATAATGCACAGGGAGAACTAGATATGAAGGAATGGAAATCACTACTGAATGAGGGGACACCATATAATAGTCAATAGGAAGGGCTAAAAAAGGAAGGCTGTTTCTTCCAGACTTAGACTTCTGTTCCTTCTCTGGCCCCAGACTTGAAAAACATATGTGAGATTCACAGATCAACACTCTGTCACTTAAATCATCCCTTTGGCTACAGACGACCAGCTCCCTTTGTTTCTTTAAAAAACATAGTCAGTAGCAACATCATTTTATCAGCTAGTCTGGTGTTCAGCTCTGAGCCCTTTCCAGCATGAGGCGGGTCAAGCTCATTTCCCAACAGACCGGGCTAAATACTGATCCGTACTGCATACAGGAATGAGCCGCCTGCCTGGTACATGTTCCCTACTGTGCAAAAGCAGTGGGAAAGTTTTTAGGGTCAGAAGGAAAGACAATAGGGGAAAGCATGATGTTGTAAACTTCTAAAGACAGTATTCAGCTCAGAGAGCCTTAGTTCAAGCCTTGCTATAACACATGAGTAAAAACACATGCATTAAACAGTTGTCATGCAGTCGCACATAAAAGAAATTATATAGCGATCAAGAACTAAACCCCAGGAATCTTCATACAAAGCAAATGCTAAAAACATCTAGTACCTCTACATCACTGTTTCTGAGAAGACCTCTCACTGAAGCCTTTTCTCCTATTCTAGCTGTTATTTCCATCTCCTGCCTCTGACCATGCCTCACATCAAAGCTGTCTTTGCAGTTTTCCCTTCGGTAGCCCATTTCCAGCCCCTCTCCAGCTAGAGCTCTAGGCTTTCTCTGTCTTTCAACCTACCCTTTGTCCATTTGTAGACGCTTAAGCTCCGTTGAGTATCTGCACCTTCGCTTCTCCATTGATACATACTTTGAATTTTAGCTTTGGCGACATGACTCTGGAAAGAGGTTTTCTCACTGTCTTGCTGCTAATTAAAGCCAGCTCACTGAAGGCTCTGATCCACAGTCCCAGGCGGCTCCTGTCCCTTTCATTTGGTACACAGTTATTTTCCAGGTGATTAGTTAGGGTATTTTTAAGTGGTTTTCAAAAGCAATGTTTGCTAGGTACAGTGTATTAAATCCACCCATCAAAACCATACTCATTATATTTTTAAAAGAAAGTAATTATTAATCATGCTAGTTAAATTATTCATTGTAATTCTGAATTGGTCTGCCACTTTGAAAATAAACAGATTGTTTTGTCCTTTACATATGTTTTAGAACTGCATTACTTAACACCCAGCTGTAAGCCTGAGTAAAAATCAAAGAAACAGAAATCTGTAGGCAGATGTTGCATTTCAACATCTATTCCCACACTCAGCTCTGAAAATCCTGTGTGCAGAACTCACTTTCCTTAAGATGACTCAGCATCAGCAATTGTCCCAGGGCAGCAAGGCACAGTACGTGTGTCCTTTGAACTGACTCTATGGATCATCGATCCCAAAGGTCACTCACTGAAGGCAATAGATGGTTGGACAGTATTACAGGAATAGGTTTATTGATTCAATTCCTTAAATAAAACATTAGGAAGAAAAGACTATCGCAAAAGATCTGAAGATTATCCAGCAGGCTTGTAGCGTGCATCTCACTCCTGATATAAAATATGCATGGTACAAATGCCCGGGGAGTCTGGTTGTTGTCATCAGGATTGTGTCACACGACAGCAGCAACCCAAGCAAAGGAAGGATGTCTGTGAATAGCATGTTTACACAGATATGTGACTGAGCATTAATGCTGAGTTCATTCACTTTATGCCTGCTAAAAATCAAAACTTTCATCTCTATTTGATGTTTAGCACAGGCTGAATCTTTTAATATATTTACACCAATTTTATATTTCCAGCTATCTCAGCTCTTACTATCTAGGATCTCCCATGCCATTTCAGTGCAAAATCAAACAGGTCAGTCACGATTTAAAGCTGATTCTGCTCTGAAAGGAAAACTCATACAAACAGGGACAACCACAGGGTGATTTAAGAACCTGCCACCTACCAGCTGAGCTGGGCTCACAGGCTGCGTGACATTGAAGCCCAGTTTGAGTTTGGCTCGGGATGATTGGGAGGCACATGGGTGTTGTGGTTACCTGGCTGGCTCTTCGGATGCAGCACAGAGGATCTGCTGAAATTGTCTCACCATTGCAACACCTGGGCTGTTTTCTCTCTTAGCATCCCAAAGGCCAAGGTAAGTGTCAAGGCTTGGTACTGGTGTGCTTTCCACAGCAGTCTGCCTAGCCCTGACACAAGTGCAATGCCTCTGCAGGGCTGCGCAGTTCACCAAGGTAGCAAGAAGCTCCCCACACCATCGCTGCAGCTCACCTCCCAGTTGTATCAGGAATCACACGTTGACATGGGTTGTGGAAATGATTCCCTCATCTTGGTGGCCCCACTTGCAAAAATATTTTTGGGAACGGTACTGACTGATAAAAATATGCACTATAATCTGTGCCAAGACAGTGGTAAATTTGCTATAGCAACATAGTATGTCTGATGGTTATGTTATTCTGAAGCCTCAGCTGTGGGCCAGGACTCCTTCACACTAGATATTGTACAAGCCCAGACTGACAACTGTCACTGCGAATTTGCTATTTAAGTAAGGAAGTGATTTGATGAATGATGATAGCCTCAGTTGTGAAAAGAACTGCTTTTAGAGTATAATTCCTACTATTTTTATCTTCAGTTGTTTGCTAAATATCCAAGTAAACTTAGAAGTTCCAGAGCAGCATGCTTTCTCACAAAAGATTTTGAGTAATTTCTGACTTTCCTTAAATCTCTGCCCTAGAGGTGCCCTAACAAAGTTCTGACAAAGAACTTTAGGAGGTTGTGGAAACTCTCAGTCCTTGCAGGATATTGATATTTGCAAAGACGTCTCACCATGGAATAAAATACATTCACATTTACCCTGTATTTGTTATTTCCAACCTATTCATATATGACAATGTGCTCTCTCTCCTACAGTGGAAGAGCCAAAACATAACTTCATGTAAGAGCACATAGGTTAAGGATGACAGAAAAGGTGCAATGACAAACAAGGGGGTACAAAGCAATCCCACGGGCACTGCAGCTGCCTTCTGCAGTGATGCAATATCTCCAGAGGCACCGAAGGAAATTGTTTAATAAATGGGCCCTCCTGGAATACGAAAACCTAGTGGCATCACACCAGCACAAAAAAGCAGGTCATTCCAAAAGAAAGGATTGTTTCCATAAGATATGGTTAAAACATGCTGTGTGTTCTGTTTACTAATGCTTTAGTTTTCTTATTTAGCTTACTTATTTTAGATTAAATCCTCTTTCCAGCTGGCAGTGTGAGTAAACAGCTGTAAGCTGAGGTTTTCTTCCTGGTGGTGGGAAGAAGGAAGGACTCCAGACTTAAGAGTGTGCAGCTTCAATCTAGTGCAGAGTAGATGGGCCCCTCAGCTCCATTTTGCATACTGTTAGAATATCAAATATCATATTAATCCTGGTTATGTAACTTTAACTTTTATGGTCACCTAATGAACCAAACATGATAAGTGCATCTTAGACAGCTATTTACACATGTGCTGAATTTTGTCTTTAAAAGGCCTGGTAATGTGAAAAAGATTGGTACAACAAATTTTCATCCAATTTGATAAATATGTCTCTCTGTATCAATCCTGTAAAAATCTTAGACATAAGGCAAATGGTTATATAAATAAATGTACCCAATTCCAGTGGAATTTATTTCATTGCATTCACATGTTTCGTTTAGCATTTTTATGAAACCATATGAAAAATGAATGAATGCTCAAACTAGTTTACATCACTCCTTAGTGATTAATTATAGCATAAACACCGTGATTCTTCTATGCTGAAATAGGAAAAAGAAAAACCTCAGAGACATGTTTAATCATTTGGATCTAGTAGTGCTGTGTTTATTCATTCATTTTTGGTCCATTAGAGAGTAAATTAGATTTGATTCGCTTACTCTGATTGGCTTAATTGTACGAGTTACAGATGAAGTACAAATAAAACCGTAATAAATCCAGCAGATGTTTAACCTGCTCAACCAAGATCTTTAACAGTCAATTCCAATCACAATTTACACTCAGCAATTTAACAGGACTCTTAGGAAGTTGATCTGATTTTTCTAAAAACCAGACACTTTATTTCTGTGTTGCTAAAACAAGATCGGCGTGCCGTATTTTCAGGTCCAGATTCTTTCACAAACATTTTTGTGATCTCAGTTCTTTCTGTGCCAGGCTGTGGGGGAACAGCATCCCCCACAGCCCAGGGGATTATAGGACCCTGTGTAAAAGTAAGTCACACAGCTTCTGTCCAAGGTAAAAGCACTAAAGGTCACTAGTATAGGAAAAAACAATTTCAGAATAAAATTATAAAATAATGGGGTTTAATGTCTTTGACTTAAAAATCTGAAAAAACTTACATCTAATGCATAATGCACTAAACTGCAAGGTTCATCAGATCACAGTTTAAATTGCTATGACCTTTAAAAATACTATTTAATATGCACATGAGAAATTCTAATACTAAATACCATATCTTAGTCAAATCGATCTTTCATGTGATATTGAGAAACCATCTGTATCTATAGAACTAAAAAGGACAATATACATTAGCAAACCAGTCCATGCTGGAGTTCGTTATGCTCCAACAAGCCCCGCCAACAAATAAAGTAGCTTATTAACATAGAAAAATGTCAGTTATTTTAATTATAACGAGAGGTGAAAGGAATCCTCTCTGAGTGTGAAATTACTGCAAAACCATCCATTGATCCCCCTGTTTAATCAGTCTCTCAAGAGTGCTAGGAAGATGGAATAATATCTGATTAGTGTGGAAGTGTCAGCCTGGGATTACCTTTAGGCACCAGGGTTTCAAATCGAGGGATTTCCTCTCTCCACTCCCAAACCTGTACCACTGGCTGGTTTCACCACTTGCCCCACTGAAACAGGTTTCCCCTTCCTGTGCAATGCCAATGGAAAGACCGGAGGACACCCAAACTTTTTGGTTAGGTTCCCTGACAAAAAGCTCAACAAATGAAACACCAAGTCCTGGCGAAGAAAGCAAAACCAGAGCCCCCAAATCAGCTACTCCAAGGCCATCCAAGGAGGCCAAGCAGACCTCACCCTGTCCCTGTCACTGTCCCTGGGATGAAGCCCACGGAGGTGGGTCAAAGAGAGGTCCTCCCCTCCCTGCCCAGCCCAGGAAAACCAAGGGCTGATTGCCTGCAGGGGCATGGGACTTATTTTGGGGTGTATGGGGGGAGAACTGTGTAAAACTCATGGGACATTTTAAGGGTATTGAGTGTGAAACTTCCTTTGGGACATTTAGGGAAAGGACCAAGGTGGGGAAAGGGAGGCATCCAGGTGGCTTGGAGATCCAGGTGAACCAGGGAAGAGGCCCACCAGTACCAGCTGCCTACATCAGCTCTCTGCAAGAAAATCACAGCTTGACCCCGCAGGTAGAGCCTGCTCGCTGCTCATGTGGGTGCTTATTAGCATGAGGAAGTTCAGTTTCTCTTTTCTCTGTTGTAAGATCTTTTGCTCCTCCAACTAGAAGCAGAGGATGATACTGAGCAAACAGCTGAATACACACCCGTACTGAAAACAAATAATTTGCAAACAAGACGTAGCCTGGAATATGTTCTGACTATTTTGAATATTGAACAAATCTGTCAAAATCAAATTCTGGTCAAAGATAATTTGTGAATAGCAGAAAAAGCTAAAACCATAAAAAAATATTTGATCTGCATTGTTTATGCTGCTCTGTCAGCATCTGAATTATCAAGCAGAAATCCTACTTAGATTCCTAAATGTCAGTCCAAATTCACGTGCCCCCAAGACAAGTCTGATCTGTTCAGAGGAGGCTGAGGTGAGCTGTTTGGTGCCAGGCATGTATATGCCTTGCATTAGCACTATACTGGCTACCTCTAACCTAAATCTGTCCTCCCTATAAACCAGTTTTCTGTTTTAAACCAAACAAAATCATGCAACATGTCTGTTTTTTCTTCTTTTTTGTGTGTATGCATTATATTGCACTTGATTATTGTGAAGCCAGAATTTTCAAAGCATTTGAATTATTCACCACCTACATTATTTTGTATTTTGTTGAGTTTGCCATGAAAATTGCCTGTGGATTTAAACACACTCTCTAAAAATGTTCAATTCTTATTGTTGTACAAATATGATAATTTCAGTAAAGTTGGTTCAAAGGCATATGTTTCAAAACAGCATAAAAAATTAAACCCTTTTTTATCAAAGATTTTAAAGTCTTCTAAAATATATTTCTAGATGTTCAAAAAGCACATTTCTATAAAAAGTTTCAGTGATTTTTACATGTATTTTTAAAATGTTTAATTGAAATTTCTTAGCTTTTAAAAGACCAATTGTCTTGAAAAAAAAGGTAGAATGAGAATTCTTCATATATTGACTTTTTAAAAGTGTTTGCAAATAAAATCTGTAGTTAGAACATAAAACTTCTTAATAGAGCCTTGAATCTGTTAATATTGAATTAGACATCTTACTCTCAAACTCCATAATACGCTGCAAACTGTACCACTTTAAAAAGAAGGAGCCCTTTATTAAAACAGTATTCTTATACCAGCGGAGCAATATGGGAAGCTGTGAGTGGAACTGACAGTTGGTTTACTCTTACCATTTGATCACAAAATTTCAGTGCCATCTGGGGGAAGCCACACAGGCAAATGTGTCATCACATCTAATAATGAAAAGAAGAAACAGACAGAACATGCTGTAGAAACAGACTGCTTTAATTACCCCCTGTACAATGCTTTACAAAATTTGCAGAGGAAAAGTCCTGTGCAGACAGGTTGCTTATGCAAAGGAGAATGTCACGACAACAGCAAAACAAGGTTTGACCTTGGGTATTATGCCTGAGCAATATCCGAACCATAGATTCATTAAGAAAACCTTGTAAGTGCAGGATTAGGGTATTTCATGCCTTGCAGACCTCCAAATTTAGCGAAGTCAGGCAATACTGGTAGCAACGCATCGCTCTGCCCCATGAGAAGGGCAGTGCCCAGCTGCGCTCGCTGGCTGGCTGCCCTGTCCCAGTGAATGCACCGACCACATGTGATAAGGGTGGGGGGAGACTCCATAGTTTGTGAAGTTTAACAGTTATGCTTAGGAGATAAAAAGGCTTTGGCTGATTTTTACTCTGAATGGGGATCTTCAGCTGCAATGAGATGAATAGAAATAGGTACACACCAGCACCCCCCCATGCCAGCTGGAATGAGGTATGGTATAAGGACGGTATCCGGGGGACTCAAAGCACTCTGTGGGGATGAAATCCCAGGGTGTGGGGTGATTCAAGCACATGAAGCTACTCTGAAGGTTTGGTCTGTGCTGACGGGTAGCATATAGGCTCAGCTTTGGAGAACAGGTTGCTCCTGCACAGGTCACGACACTCCTACATAGTTTGTATCTTAGCAAAGAGGTGGTGCTATGCTGTTTTATCCTGACTGCATGCCCTGGTTCCTGGATATTCTTGGCTGACCACAAAGGTGATGGCTTGCCATGCTGGTTCAAAGGGCTGCTACAGGATGGAGGAGAGCAAACCTTTTGTTTCTGAGGGTGGCCTGGGCATGAAGACACAACTGCAGTGTGATTTGTGCCAAACTCCACCTGACAACTGGGCAGGAGGGAAATCCCATGGACAGTGTTTTGGATGGTTGGGGAAAACAAGTCATAGGTGATCCTTCCCGCCTGCAGGCCAGCACCCTGTCCCAGCACCCGCTCGAGGTCCCAGACTGCCCCTTGGCCTTTCCAGGTGCTTTTGTTTTTTCCTCATTCACATCTAGTCTCAATTTCTGCTGCACTAATGTTTGCAGGAGAGAAAGTGGTGATACTGCTATTACTTTCTTTATGTTCTTCAAGCACTTTATTTTTTCTCTGTCTCTGGCAGGCTGGTTGTCCTTCCCAGAGGAAGGGCCTATGTATGATCTAAAGAGGAGACATCCAATGGCCCCTCACAGACACTCCAGGTGCTGGGTCACCAGGTTTGCCTAGGTCTGCCAGGAAATAAAGTTGCTTGGGATTTCATTTACAGTCCAGACCTATTTGCAAGAGCATAGCCAGGGTCAGCTTTGGGCACTTTATGGAGGCACCCACGAGTTGTCTCCCCAGTGCCAGCTCAGCACAGCACTGCCGGTGACATCCAGTTTGGCAGCTGGAGCTTGCAGTCTGCGGAGACCTCCCCCTCCAAGAAGTGGGCTGCAGGCAGAGGGTGCGCCAGCTCTGCTAACGTGGTTCATGTTGTGCCCTGATCAGGGGAAGGCAGACGTGGCTGTAGCTCAGCTCATGCCATAGCCTCGGCCCCATACTTATCCAGCCATTTGCAATTCAGCAGCTGAAGTTAGAAAAGGAGGATCTGTAGTGTGGCCAGAAGTTTGCAGAGAAAAGCAGCTGACAGGTCTCAGGAACCGTGGCAGGGCAAGTACATTTCCCATTCTGGCCAGCCTGTCCCACTGAGAATGACACTGTATCACTCACAGCTTACAAAAAAATTAGCATGTTCATAGCATTCCTGTGTGACCAAGTGTGGCAGCACTATATATGTGTGCAAAATTGGAGTAATTTGCTATCCTTGAATGCCACCTATAGGTTACTGTTTTCTGAAATGATCCTGATGCAAAACCATGGAAGACAGGGGTCAAAATGTAGTTTTGGATTAAAGCAGCCAAATTTTTTTGTGCTTACTTTGATTTTTGTAAGGTCACTAGTGACCATGTTGTCCTCAGGACAGTTGCATTCATTGCCTGATCACAGTTCCTCTCCGTCTGATTTTCCAAATCTTCTCACTGGTGATCATAATGACTCATTTATGAAACTACCTTTCACAGGCTACTCTTCTGCAGGAACACAATCCTATGGATTTATCGCTTACTGCAACAAAACCTTTAGTTACTGCACAATACTGCCACACAACATCCTTTGGAAGGATGTCACAGGGCACTTCACAACAAATGAGTTTCAGACCATTAACAAGGAAGTTGGTGATTTACAGCAGCTGTGAACCTGGCCCTGCTTTCTGATAAGAGACTTTTGAACAGCATGCATTTGACCCTTCACTTTACACTGTGTCCTTTCTATTTATTCATATTTCCTAATTAGAGCAGAAACTTACCATTTCTCAACTTTGTAATAACACAATGTTCCTTTGGGAACTGGTTTATCTGGGAAGTTTTTGATAAAATAAATTAAATCATCTAGAGATGATCAGTTCTTACTTCTTTTCAAAGAGGATTCATCCTGCAAGGTGCTGAGCATGACCCGCACTGCTCATGGCCTTCCCGCTATGCACCACCTTTCAAGGAGGCACTGCAAGACTACATTACCTCACCCCAGCTCTGGCTCAGTGATTCGGGTACAATGATTTAAGAACATATTGTATCCCATTCCTAGTATATGCTAGCACATATTTGGTAGCATATTTGGACAATGTTGCTATTCTAGCATTATGGAACATCCCAATGTGAGTTCTACTGCTATAACTCCCCTGAAATATGTGGGGAAAAAGGAATACAGATTTGCTCTGATATTTTTTGGAAAGCTTCTAAAGGGTGTGGATGAATAAGGTGCTACTACAAATATTTTCTTCCTGGGCTCTTCACACCTGCATATACAGAGTGTATGGGAAAAACTGTAAATTTAACAAAGAATGTTCATTTTATTCCACTGGCATGTCTTCAGGACACTTACAATGTGATCAGTGTGGAAGGTGTTTGATTTGAGCCATTGCATCTCTAGCATCATATCAACTTAAAACAGCAATGTAATAACGGAAGTATAATGCACATTAAGAAATTCAGCTGATGCAAGAGGCCCTCCAAAAGGTCTAGGGACCCAAGATGTCTCCTAAAAATGTTTCCAGAAGTCCATAGTCATTCATTACAACACTGAACTTCATTGATATGTGTAACAGCAGTAAAAACCAGCCTCCTCATACAATGTCAAATTTTTTTTCAAAAGTTTAAAGCTCAATGAATTACTGCAGTGCTTCCTCAAATCCTTAGATAATTTCTTAAAGAACACCTGAAAATGAGTATGCAAACAGCTTGAGATCCCTTTGTTGTACAATCTAATGAACTGTTAAATCTGTGAGCAAAGGTGTATAATCCTGTTGCCTGAACCTTTGTTGCTAAAGTAAAGACTCAATGGATCATTGCAAAAACATCCTTACTACGTAGGCTCATAGGTTTCCTAAAGTCCCTGGTGCCTTCAAATCTTCCTGAAAAGACTTGGAAAGATCTTTGATATTCGTATAAGTTTTGGATCTAAGGGTAAATTATGTGCAAGTCATGCAATACAGTAACAAAGGCAGAGGTCACCAGCTGAAACCATAAGTTGTGCTAAGATCAACATAACCTGATCTTACTTTTATTATTATTATTATTGCTTTATTATTTCTTGACTGAAGCTATTTGCCTATCACTTCTAAATGCCTTTTAACTATGGCATAAAAATTACAAATGCCTTTGCTTGAATGGAAGTTTGAGCTCCTGAATTGCTGCAGTCTTTCATTTTTTATCACGTGTGCTAAAGATGCTGTTCAAGCATCTGTCCACATTAGCAGGCTCAGCTGCACATTTGCTCTCACAGAGTCAAGAGAAGGCAGTATTTTCCTGACGACACTCGCAAAGCCATCTGATTGTTTTTCCTCTGTTAAGAGTCTCTCCCAGGAGGTATAAACAACTTGCAGAGAGGAAAAAAAAACCACTCAAGACACCTTCTAAGATGACAAAGCACAAAAAGTTAGGAGAGACATGACTTTTCCTCCTCTTTTTCTCATTTAGGTATTTGCAGTGTTACTTAGTAGGGCCTCAGGACCAATGAGTCAGAAAACAAAACTCTTAAAATAATCCAGAAATATTCAGAAGAAATTACCTTTTGGCAGAATCCCAGGCTGTGCCATCTCCAGAGTTTTCTCTAATGGCTGTTCTACTGGAGAGGAGAGCAATGCTTTCCCTCGGCCTCATTAATGAAAGTATTGCCTTAAAAATTCCCATCCTCAGCAACAGAGAGTTTAGGCAGGTCTGTATTCTCCTGCTCCTGATGGTGCATCTCTCACCTGATGGGCTTTTTAGCATGGCAACCCCTTTATCCAGGCAGGACTTCACTGAGGGGTCTCAGGTAGGGCTAGTGAGCAGCCACAGTAGCAATGGTTGCTGCTGTCTCCAGATATCATCTCCTTGACACCAGAGACCTTCCAAAGTGGGATGAAGAGGAGAACAAAGCAGTATCATAGAGGGGGTTCCCTGCAAGGGCTGCCTGTTGCCATGGGAGAGGGTGGCCACATACCCCATTTTCAAAGACACACAGAGAAGCTTCTCCTGAGTCAGGAACGAGCTTGGCTTTGTCATCTCTGTGGGATCAGGGATGCGATTAGGACTCTGCCAGTGTGTGACCTGGTAAACTGGATATTGAGATAAAATAATGCGCTCTCATCCATTTCTGTCAACAAAGGCAGGTTTTGGCATGGCTAATGACAAAATTCTTCCCTTTTAACAAAACAGTGCATTTTTATGATTCTGATGCTGGCTGTAATTCAGCTTTTCTGTGTGTCAGTTGCCAGCAGCTTCCTCAGATGAATCAGTTTCTGTTCCCTAAACTGAGGCAGACAGATGTTAAGAAAATATCTGTGCAGTACTTAATTCCAAATACTATAAAGAGAGCTTTCTTGGATTTACATTCTGTCAAGAGGACTGGTTGAAGTTGTGTGAAAAAATTGTCTTGGAAACAAAAGGAGCAGAAGGCATCCCCTTGCTCCAGCTCAGACAGAAGTCTTTGGGGTACTCACATAAACCATATTTCACATGCTCTTAAGTATCTGTGGGATTGCAATATTTATTTTTGTTTCTACATGATTCAGAAAACATCAACTAAGATTCCAGATGATCTTTGCACAGAAAACTCTAGCACTGCCTTTTGGCCAGAAGGTGATCAAAGACCTCATTTCTAGCATGCAGACAAACAGTAAACAAAGCTTATTCAGCACCAAGCATCCATCTACGTTGACAGATTTTGCAAGCATCCCACCAAGAGTGGAATCCTACCAGAATAAGACTGTGCCAAGTTAACTGAGTACATCACAGAGGCCGGCATCTGCAAGTTCTCTTCCTTGTACTGTCAAATGCAGGAAGCCTTGGTGTTAGGTATTACATTTGGAAAAGTATCTTGGCTTTTCCCCATAAAACATACTGTTTTGGCACAGGTAGCTGGACCAAAGAAAAAAATACACACTGACATTATTTTGATTAACCTTCCAGGGAACCATTCGTGAGAGAGCATAAACAATTCTATAGGGGAAACCTGAAGAATTTGGCAGCAGTGTTGAATTGCACTCTACCTTAGTAGTTTCTCTTCCCAATCATTAGCCTGAAATGGAAGCAGCCTGGGAATGATTACCTGATCCCCTGTTTTAACTCTTAATGAATGATGAAGAGAGTTCAAGCCCAACAGAAAAGCAATATCATTTTTAGGAATAGGAAAATATATATATATAGTAACATTTGCTGTATATCAAACACATGCCTGTTTATAACAATAAGCCAGAAATGTATGGATTCCACTTTATGTCTCCTTAAAAAGAGCTCAGTAAATATTAAAGAAGCTATTATTGTTCCTAAAATACCTTAAAGGCACAAGGGCAAGTAGCTGGATGATTCCAAGCAGGGTAGCCAAGAAGCTCCTGCAGTACAGCTGGTGTTTGCAGTGCAACCACCTCCAGCTGCCCTGCTTACCCCAGCTCCCCTGTAGAGTCAGTGAAGAGGAAAGCATGACCTCCAAAGCTCGTTTATAGCACGACTCATCCAACCTCTTTTACAGTCAAAATAAATAACACACTTTTTACATTCCTTTACCTCTAATCAGAATTTCTCTCACTGCAACATGTGAAGGTTTCCTTTCACTGCTCCCACTCGACTCCCGGCAGGCACTGCCTGCCTCTCCCCAGAGCAGGGTGAGAAGCTCAGACGCAGGTAGTGACAGGTAGCAGGTTTAATAGTGTCACTTGTCAACTATACATCTGTAGCTGAAGCTAAACACATGCCTAGCCCTGACTGATGAGCAGAGCAGCCTCTCCTCCCACATGGGCTGCTCTAGGGACACAACAGCAGTGAGCATTGTGCTTAGGTACAGTCGACTTAGCATCCCTATTCAGACATTAGGCAGGTATCACTGACGGTCTCAAAACTACCCAGCCACTGAACTGACATTTTGAAAATATCCAGAAGTTTGTCTATGGGGAGAAGTTTCAGAAAGAAAAAGGCAAGTGAGTGGTAATGGCAAAACTCCGTTGCTAGTGTGACTTGAGTCAAACCACAGCTGTCATTGCCAGTAGTATGACTGCGTTCACAAGGTATTTATTTCAAAAATAAAAAGATTTCACCAGAACAGATAAGTGTTGTTTTTAAAATGGCAGATACTATTTTAGCATTCATATGAGAAACATTATAAATAGGTTGCTTTAAATATAAAGCATGCAAGCCACAAGAGAAGACAGACCCTGCTTACGCTTTTGCTGCCTGGATTATCTGTGCTGTGGCTTTGCCCCAGAAGGAATTAGCCTTATCAAGTTTCTTTAACCTCAATGAAGGACAGAAATGAAGATGATATAGGGGTTGTCCATGGGAACTACCCTCGCAGGTTCTCTTTGAAATTGTAATGGATTATACTTCTTTTTGTGTGTTTATTACATCATGTTTTACACAAAAGGTTGTAGGTGGGCATCAGATAGGACATGGAGGGAGAGAGACACAAGTGGGAACAGACCAGGATGCTATCCTGCAGCTGGGCCAGCATTATTTCCTTGGATGGAATGATCCAGGCTTTTCCCAGGAACTCAGAAGGGCTGTAGAGCTGTTTCTACACCTTTGTACTTTCACTCTGTCTAAAAAGTTTTCTGTTTGAAATGTTCCATTTTTAGCATTACAGACTCCTCCCTTTTGGGATGCTCACTTTATGCAATTTAATCTCAAAGCATTGGTCCATCTGGGGCATGTCACAGGAGTAGTCTCTCCTTGTCACCATGCTAAAGAATCCATTGATTGACCTGTACATGAAACTGTGCTAGATATTTTAGCAAAAGCATGTGAAAATTTTTACGGTATGAACTCAATTGCAGGAAAGATGGCATATGCTGGGCATCTCATGAGGGATTTTGTTTTACCAAGCAATTTTAATTTTTTTTCTTCATTTGAGTATTGCAAGAAAGATGAGTGCCAGGGATAAAATTAAATGAAAGAAGGCAGTAAATTAGCACTCTGGGACATGGAGGACAAAAGGTGTTGCATATGGGAAAACACATGATGAGAGATTCATAGTGTGCTGGAGCATTGCAAAGCTTTGCAGGCACAGCCAAGAAAATTCAGATGAAAAGGAATGGGCAAAAGGAAGTCAGTGGCATGAATCATAAGGATGTAATGAGAAAAAGGTCAGGAGCCAAGATGATGTTAACCAACTCGGTAGACTGAGTGGAAGTAAAGCAAATCTCAAGGAGGCAAGATTCAATGACAAGACAATGTGAGTTGATGATTTGTAATTTTAATAATGCAAAATTCAGTAAATAAAATGTTAAAATAAGCAACTTTAATAATTCATTGCAACGTTTACTATTTTAGGACTGTTATTTTATAGCACATTTGATTCAATTGCTCAGTGTCATTGCATGTCCTTTCCTTGTAACCATGCCACAACTTAGACATTACAGTGTTTCATAAATGGACATCTAATTACAAGGTATTTCTGGGGTTTTCAATAAACCAGGACCCTGTCCGTCACAGTAGAACATCAGGTTTGAACTAGAGTTACACTTTTGCTCACTGAGGTCTTATATCACCTCAGGTGGTCTATATTTCTAGTGCTTGTACTAAACCAGCAACTCTATGTAGGTTTGAATACCACTTAGGATTTCAATAGTTTGTATCTTCAAAGCACTGTGTAAATATTAATCAATGTATACATACCTTAACAAAACAATGCTTGTGTTAACTGCAGGAGTTAAGAGCCAGAGACTGCATCAAAATTTAGAGGTTATGCTGTGTTTATCTTTGCTATATCTGTAAAAGCATTTGTAGGCGCTTTTGGTAGAGCTGAAATTTTTTCATGCAGAAATATATAACCTTCACCAAGATGTATCTTTTTCACAATAGTACTCTGTGTTTGATGCTGCGCAATGACAGATGCATGCATATGAACAGGTAAAGTGTTAACGGTGGGCAAAGGCTCCAAAGACTAAAAGGTATTACATAGCTGACTGCAGGCTTGTTAGTTTAGCATTGATCCCAAAGTCATGGGAAAGATTGAACATGACATATCTTATGGTTAAAGAGTGTTTTAAGTACAATGTAAGATGCAAGTATAAGGAAGACTAACAACATGCTTTAATGAAAACAATAGCATCCCTGTTAAATGTAGATTTTTAAATGTTAGCATTTAACACAGAAATATTGCTAGCACTTTTGACAAGCTTAGTTAATAAAAAGTGACAGCTGACGTAATACACTTAGATTTCCATAGGTTCTTTTACTTGATACAGTATGACATCCTGATTAAAAACATTTAACTGAACCACTGAAGCACATACTAAAAAAGATTAAAAATTGGCTAACTGATGGATGTTGGAAAGAAATCGTTGATGGGGTCTCTTTTCTAGGCTTAAATGTGTTCAGTCTCTTTACTGAGGAGTAGAAGCCACCAGATTATTCCTACAGCTCAGCAAGACCAAGGCTTAGGAGAACACTAGCTAGCTCAGCTTCTCACTAGCACAGAAAGGATCTCATATAAGCCCCTACCTCTGTAGCCACATACTCATATCTACTCTCTTGTTTTTCTTACTCTGGCATTTTTTAGTCTGACAGATTCAGATTTCACAGTGTTCAGGGCAAAGGTCTTCACTCCTGAGTTGGAACCAAATCTTATCTTAGCCAGTATCAGGCTTTCTGTTAAGTTCAGCGGACTTTGGCTAAGGTCTCCAGTGCGATATTCAAATAATCAAAATTCCACCAATTCCTTGTGCCTGAACAGTGGTGAAAGCTGGACTCCCCAGTGCCCCTGCGGACCTCTTCAAAGAAAAACACTAGGCACAGAGATTTGGGTGAAAACAAGCCCCTGTGTATTACTAGTGCTTGAGGGTAGCTTTCAGCTATAATAAACAACAGGCAGAGCAACAATAGAGTAGTAGAACAACAGGCACATACAGATTGCCCTGCACAGGAAAATACCCTGTGAACTTTGGGTCAAAACAGAAGAGTTTGGCATTGCTATATATATATAAAATTGTGCAGACCCAGGCCTTGTACAAACCTGAGCAAACTGCTCTCCAGAGCCCTGCTGATGGGGTTAATAACCTCATAGCTATAGCAAGTGCACAAACCAAGATGATAGATGCAATGGACACAGAGAATTAAAACGTAATTCACATCATACCCATGATATATTTTTACATTAATTGACAATCTGATTGTTGCACTATATAGGCCATGAAAAAAATTGAGGGAGGCTGAGCATAAATAGAGAGAGATTTTATATGGGCACCAGTAGGCATGAAAAATATATCAGAAAAGCAATGGTGATCACACAATGGTCTCTGAGCCTGTGGCACAGAAGCAAGAGGTTTGCAATTTATCATGCAGTTAAGAAGGCAGCAGGAACCCTACAATTCCTATCATGAAGCTGCAGAATTGTCCTGCAGTCAGCAATTTAGTGTGAACCATTTTATTAAAATACCTTTTTGTGCTTTGCAGCATAACTTCTGCTTGAGACAATAGGTTTGAATTTAGGAAGGCAAAGAGCATAGAGTTAGAAGAGCCTCCAGACTGCAGTGGAGAGCTCTGCAAGCTCAAGAAGACAGAGAGCTATTAGCTCTCCAGCAGCTCCTCACTGTGGGTAATCATATTATAATATGCTTTCTTCTCCTGTAGGGGCTGATAAATATATATATATATAAAAATATATATATATATATAAAACAGGTCCAAGGTGCATGTTTCTACCATTTTTAAAGCCTGGTTTCTTACTGTGGCAATAATTTGTTTTCTGTTTAACACAGACAAGTAAAAAATTGCTAGAACATGGGCATCTTTCCCAGTCTCTTTAAACATACTGCCTTTATAGGAGGGATGAGGCTTTAGCTGCTCCCACTACAAACAGCATAAGGAGCTCACTCTCCCCTTTGTTGTACCAAGCTTGTTGTGGCTTTCATTTGACAAAATTACATATAAGCAAACTTCAGATAATGCAAATTGTTTTAGCTTGATCTGACATTTATAGCACGAGTCTATCTGGTTGGTTTGGAGCGCAGGGCAGAATAATCGTACAAATAGATGCTCCATTTCAAAACTTCTGTACATGTTATGGAGCTTTTTTGGAAGAAACCTGGGGAAACTGCGAGGCTCCTATTCAAGTGTTACCAAGTCTTTGAAAATACCTTAACATTTCAACGAAGACTGAATAAATTCATTGTGGTTCAAATTATAGTGGTGTTTACAGTAATTTTGAGATCCTATCCAATAATGCAACATAACATAAGAATGCAAGACTGGTATAACTCAGGCAGATCACAGGTTTGTTGAGCATTGTATCCTCTTCCTGACTGTAGTCAACAACAGATGAATACTAAAGCAAGGGAAGCAGGCAGTTATATTTCCCCTGAGTTCTCTCCCTGACTCCAAAAAATTGTAGCTCAGAGACTATCTAAACAAGAGGTGTTGCCTTTGCATTTAGTGGATGCTGATGGGTTCTTTACAATGAATTTGTCTAGTTCTGGTTTTGATGCTGTGTAAATTTTTAATATTCACAGCATCCGGGCTCAAGGGGTTACACAGATTATCTGCATAGTATGTAAACCCCACCACCTTTGTTTTGAACTTTCTGCCTGCTGGTGCAATTATATGTCTTTTAGGTCTTGTAACTCGAAGTGTCAGAACCACCGTTTATTCCCCGTTAACCCTTTCTGAGCTGTTCCTTATTTTATAGATCTCATATGCCTTGAAACTATTGTTTCTCAAGGCATATAGATCTTTTTTGAAATAAACTTAGGTTGCAAGCAGAAAGGTATGTAAGCTTTAGCTTCCTACCAGGATAGGAAGACATCATCACTATCTTCAGACTTCATAACAAAATGTGCATTGGCCATAAAACACTTCAGCGTTTTTCCTGTCTCACTCCAAGACAAAAGTTTTTTCCAAACTATCATATTCTGAGTGATGCAACAATTTGCTTCTTCCATGTTGTGTCCTGCAGTTGTATGCAAACAAGCTAGTAATCAGAGAGCTTCCTCCCATCTTCAGTGTCCTGTACACAAATTCCAAAAAGTGAATGGTCTCTGCTGACTGGTGTATATTATCATAATAAGGAATTGCACAGCATGCTTTTCACGTTAAGGCAGTGCTTTAAAGGTTTTTCTGAGGCTGTGCTTGCATAAATAAGTTGTATTTGTTTGGATGGTGAAATAATTACATTTCATATGGCAGCAAGCAGTATGGGAAGCTCCAATATGAAAAAAAGTCTTAAATCATACAAATCTTCAATTCAGACAGACTCACCATTATCTTCCATTTCTGTCATTTACAGGAAATGGACAATTATGAAGTTTCTAAGTGCGCTTAATTATCTTGGGCCCATTTCAAAACTGACTGCTGTCTTTTTGAGCCTGTCTCATTCGAGTGGCACAGGGTTGTGAGGATCAATAATCAAGTATACCTTGAGAACAAATCAGTAAAACGAGTGCCTTAGCTCAGGATTTTCTCTCCAAACTAGCTGCAATGCCTTCAACCACAACTCTTTGCTCCCTTCCTGACCACAGCAACATTGGAGGTGGATCTTCTGTTCACCTTCAGCCAGGAGGTGGAGTCATGAGGCTTCGGCATGGCCCAGCCTAACCCATAGCCCACCAGCCTCTTCAGATGATCAGTCTATTAGAGATCTATCTTCCGAAAATAAAAAATGTAACCCCATGAAGTTTTAAATAGATCATAAAGATAATAAAGCCCCTGAGCCAGCACATGCTTCTGAATTTGGTGCATGGACATATTTTTGTGTGGTTAGAGGAAGACAGTACTTCTTGGGGGAAAATGTTGTTGGAAAAATGGTGCAGGGAAAGGAAAACAATACGAAATTGTCTGCAGCCAGCCCTGCTCAGGCAATATGGATCTGAATTTCAATTCACTGTAAACAAGCAGCCCATCTCCGAGTGTGTCAGCAGTTTTAATGTCATGTCATCCAATCAACACAGGTTGTGTTCTGGGAATCAGAAAACACTTCTGCATTCATGGGAGAGAAGATGTTTTGTCTTGTTTTACTAATTCCTTCTACTAAATTGTACCTGACTTAGCGTCTTGCTGATGGTAAAGATCAGCATTCACTTTCTGTCATTGGCAAATACCTCTTTCAACACCACAGCAAGTTTGCGCGTGCTTCCAGACTGCTGTAAATAAAGAAGTAGCAAATCACGTTACAGAAAGTCGCATTTCTTCTTCTGCGATCAAATCTGAGTGTACCCCTGGTGAACACGCTTTTTAAGGTGAACTGTCTATTTGAAATCACAATTTGCTTGAAAATACTGAGCTAGTTCTTCAGCTGCTGAAGACTGGCAGTGATCCATTTAATTCAGTGGAGATGTGGTAATTTGAACTAAAAAGCTGACCCTCTGTGCCTACCCATATTAAATTATTATTATATTAGACAGATTGCAGATAATTATAATCCTGCATCTTTCAGTTTATTGACACTGTGTCTCTGGTAGCACTCTCTTAAAGGAATTTAGCCAGTCATCTGCCATTCACTTCAATTACAGAAACGCACATAAAGACTCCCAAACTAAAACTGAAAAAAACCCAACCCAGAAGTAAAAGACTATAAAACCACAGCAACTGGAAGAGAAATTATAGGCTGGTCTAGTATGTGATCTGCTTTCAACTCATTGTAAAAATATTGCCTACTAAGCTGGCAAGATTTGAATTACTCCTTAAAAGGCAATTCATGATCCTTGTCATGAAACATTAGTCCACACACATAAGCCCTGTCCCATTCAGTTCTGGACCAGGGCTGCTGTCGGCACTCTTCAGACCATAAGGTTTCTTCTTATTTTAATTTCTCAAGAACAGATGTCTCCTGCCTGACAGTGCATCGCTGTCTTTGATCTGTTTGCTCTGGGAAGAGGAGGTGGAGAGCCACAGACTTGCCTCCTGCCGCTCACTGACCTTAGTGCTACCAGCACAGAGCCTCACCAGCACGGCACAGGGGGCTGATCATGTTACAGAGATGCTGCCCCACTGCTGTGATGGTGATGCTGCCTCACTGCTGCCTTGTGCCCTGTCCTGCTCCATGATGGAGACTAAACAGAGGTAATGCCACCTCCTGTCTGGATGTTCCCATGAAAATCGGAAGGGAAGGGGGCTTTATAGTCCATGTGATCCCTTCTTTTTGTTTGCTTTTTTTCCCCCTGTGTGTTCGTTTCACCAGTAAAAGACTGTGAACCTGAATTAACAGATAAGTCTAAACCCTCTCCAGGTTGTAGTTAGTCCTTGTCTGTCTTAGTAAAGGAGGGTTTCATTTCATCCTACATTGTTAAAAAGAAAGTTGTGAACTACACTGCTTATCTTATCACGTACAGTGGGAGAGGTACTACAAACACCTTAGAATGCCATTTACACAAACAAATTTAACCACACCAAATTTTATTCAAAAGGCAGACCATCCCATTTCTGGTACATGAGCTACCTCACAAATCATTATATTGCCATATATCTGGGATGAAATAACACCCTGCAACAGCACAGGCTGGGGCCAGCTGGAGGTGGTGGTGGAGAGGCAGCTGAACCCAAGTTTGCACTGGGCTCTTGTGGCAGGGAAGGGCAGCTACGTGCTGGGCTGCACGTGAACAGTGCAGCCAGCAGAACAAGGAAGGTGCTTATTCCCCTCTGTCTGGCACTTGTGAGACCACATCTGGTATGCTGTGTCTAGATTTGGGTTCCCCAGTATAGTAAAGACATTAACAAACTGGAGAATCCACAGGAGGGACATCAAGAAGATTACAGGGTGGGAGCACAAATTCGGAGTGTAAATATGTAAAGAGACTGGGAGAATTGGATTTGTTCAGTCTGAAGGTGAGAAGGCTAAGGGAAGACCTTATTGTCATGTTCCGCTACCTCATGTGAGGATATAGAGAAGATGCTGCCAGACTCTTCCCAGAGGTGATCTGTGAAATGACAAGAGACAATGGACACAACTTGCAGCAAGAGAATTTAACAAGATGTAAGGAAAAGTGTCTTCACAGTGAAAGTAAGCAAATTCTGGAACAAGCTACCCAGAGAGTTTCTGGCATTTCTATGCTTGGAGATACTCAAAACGCAACAGGGCAATGAAACAACCTGGTCTAACTTTGAAGTTAGTCCTGCTTTGGGCCAAGCACTGGACCATATGACCTCCAGGATCCCCTCTAACCTGAACCATTCTGTGATGCTGTATGGCATGGTAGTGGAAGAAAGAGATGTTTTGAGGGGATGTAAGATGGTGTAGGCCTCTGTGAGGCCAATGGGCTTATACGGTCTAGATGTTACTTCTGAACCTGCCCACAACATCCCGTCTGAGCTCTGAGGTAGCTTAGACATTGTTGACTCCCGGTGAACCTGGAGACAATAGAAACATTTGTATTGTGCAAGTAATTGCCCACTGCCAACAGCAAGACATTCAGTCTAGCCTAGGATCACTCCATCATCTTTCCCAACTGAAGCATAGGGATACATGTAGTGAGATAGATTAACCATATTTGAAGGATACCTGCTCCATAGCTATGGAGGCCATCAGACAGGAAAGGAAAATGTCTATGAATAACACATACTAACATCCAATACTGCGGGAATCCATCCATTTTTTCTGCCAACTTATCTGGAATGGAAATCAGCCGGGAGGGATTGCAGTTAAGTGGGGAATGTGAAAACATGATTTTAAATGTTTGGTAAGTACTTTTCAAGGCAATATTAACATTAATAATTCCTGCTGGCATCTGAACCTCCGTTGTCACCCACTCACTTTGGCATCATATCATACATGAAAACTTTTGCCATTTAAGCTACTTAGTAACATCCTCCAATATTCCCACTAGTACTTAACCTTCAATTTGTCATCATTTAGCATTCTCAGTTCATCTGTTTGTACAATTTTTTAACCACTTCTTCCATATATGGATAATGCCATGCATTTAGGAGGGCAATATCCAGAATCATTTACAGCCTATGGAGGTCTGAATTTCACTAGACAGCTCTCTCCATGAATCTCATTTGTGAACTGTAGTACCACCTCTGTCCAGTCTAGGTCTAGGAGCAATTTGTCATTTAAAAACAGGAGCCACCCACTTCCCTTTGTGTGCATTGAAACTGCTGCTGAAACCAGCAGACCTGTGTGCACAGGAGAGATCATAAGACTGTAGTCTTACCGTGGTCAGCCTGTGGTACATCATCACGGCTTAGTGGACATATACCTATACAATACACCACAGTGCTGCATAAAGATACCCAAATCAGCTGAAATACTGATATGTTATTTCAGTGATTGATCAGTGTGATTCATCTATTTCTCACCTTTAACAATGGGCTATATAGTTACTACAGTATCTTCTTGCAATCATGGGAGAGATACCTCCAGATGCTGATTAACTTCATCTTGGCAAGAAGAATTGCTAGCAGGCAGTTCAGCAAGGTCAAACTGACCTCCAACACACTTGAGGTGTTTTGGCATGAGAGAAGTCTTTGGGGGATCACTGGCCAATATAAGGAACGTGATGGAGCAGATATATAAAATGTAGCAGTAGTAATATTCCAAATAAGCACCTAGCTTTTCATAGCTGGAAGATTTGGAGTTTATTTTCTCATAAGAACTCTAGTGTAACTCTAGGTCAGAAGTGACCAACTTTCTACAGACCCAGAATTAAGAATTACAATAAACACCAGTGAATAGGCATAAGCTTTCAAAAAGCACTGGATTTCATATTTTGCTGCTCTTTTACGATTATTTTATTACAAGAAAATTACACAAAATCAGAAGTATGACTGGCCTGTCTTTCTTGTATGCTTAATTTTGATACCTACCTAAATAAATGCATTTTAAGTATATAGGGGGACTTGAGGACAACATGCTTGACCATGGGGCATGTGCCTTTTGAGGTAACTGGGATTCAGGAGATGCTGCCTTGCACTGAGACATGACCCCAGGCTGTCTCTCCATGTGGTGTTTTTCCCCATGGTTGGGAAGTGCAGAGGACCAGATGGCCACCGAGCCCAGCTACTGCCTGTTCTCCTCCAGGGATGCCTCGCAGTGTCGGGGGCAGCAGCTCCCAGGGCTCAGTGCATCGCTCTCAGAGCTGCACCACAAAAGATGGCCATCCAGCTACGGAGACCAGCCAGCCTCCTGGTCTCTGTACTTTTAACCAGAGCCATGGAGGAACCTGAAGCAGGGGAAACGGAGAGCAGAGGGCTGTGGTAGTCTGATCCTGGGCAGATTTTTTTTCCAAACATTTTTTCTTGCTGACTGCCTTTTGTATGTAAATGTGTGGGGTTTTTATTGGAGAGGGAATTAATGTGTTGTTATGAGCAGGGAGCATCGTATACAATTCTTACAGTAATAGATAATCTATAGATTTATATTGCAGATTTATATTGGCTCTCAGTTCCTTGTGAATCGGTGAAACGTATATAAAAGATGCAAGTTAAATATATATATATTTCTTAAGAGTATACAATCGGTGAGAAGCTACAATTTAAGGTCTAATGTAGAGTGGCAATCAGCACAGTTTGCAAAGGTTGAAAGGTTTTATCAGTGGTGTGATCTCATGACCTGGTTTATAGCAAATACAGAAGGGCCAAGTCTGACTGTTAGCAACAAGACAGCCATGGGCAGAAAATAATTACAGAAAATACCGGTTATTAGAACAAGAGAAAATTCTCTTTTAGTCCCACCCCCACAAAAGCTATATTCAACCTAAAACTAGAAAACATGAAAAGAAAAAAAAAACGTGATTATGTCAAACAAAATGAAATGCTCATCTCTAGACCTAAAAAAAGACAATAATGATATGGGCATACAGAAGATGCTACTTTTCAGGGAAGCATTTGCCTTGCTAACACCCTGTCTATCTGTGAGACAAAAATTACACAAACATATGAAGATGATAAAATGGGGTTATCCACAGGGGTAAGCACATTCACAAGAGGGGGAGGCTGAAAGTCTGCATTTGCCAGTTACCCAGCATGCTACTACGTGATCTCTCTAAATGGGCAGTCTCTGCTTCTCTTCTTAAGCCCTTGTCACTGCAGAGCTTGATCTTCTCTGCTGAGCCCCTGCCTGGTGGCATCTAACCCAGGTATGCGTGGGCCTGGGGCCTGGGGTGTCTTCTGCTGCTTGCAGACACACCATCTCTCCCACTTCCTAAGCAGTCCCACCTGTGTGCGTTGAATTGACACCTCCTTCGGTCAGTCCTTGAGGCTTCTGTAATCATTAATTGATAATTAATACTTATCTCCTTGCAAGGGTCTTGGAGCTGCTGCTTGTTTAAAGTCTCATCTTGAATGAAGCATGTTTTCATGCACTTCTCTTGACAAGGATAATAAAGACTCCACATAAAGAGATCTCTCTTTTTTCAGTGTTATCTTCTTTGTAAATTTTGAGATTCACTGCAGCTTGTGACATATAAGGTCCTCTTCCTCTCAGTCTGACCTCTTGTACTTCCTTCCTATGCAACTTACTGCTCCACAGCAAGCTCCTTGCCAGCACCTTCTGGTGATGAGATCTCACTTAGGTTTTCAAGCAACTCCTCCAGAAATGCTTTTGCCCTTTCTGTGTCTGTCTCATGAGTGAAGACATTTATTTTCCCAGACTCTGAGCAGAAACCACAGTCTATATCCCAAGAATGGCAAAGCCTCAGGCCAAAAAACATCTTAAGTGACAACATAACATGTCTAAATCTCCACCCAGCTTCACATGCATTGGCCAAAATCTTAATTAGGGGAGTAATAAGCCAATGAGATATGCTGTAACCCTTAAAATACGGTCTGCTAGCATAGGTGGGAGCATTCCGCCTGGAGTCTGTGCGTACCCTGGGGTGCTCTGAGTTACCGGTGCGATTGCTGCAGGTGTAGATATACTTGCATCAGCTTTGACCTATATAACATGAAGGCCATATCAGCCTAGACCTCTGCACAAGCTGTAAAAATCTTTACGGACTTTATTTAGATCTTCAGGTGGCCAACTCCCTGTGAAGTTTGTACTGTGGTGGCCCTAGTGCTGTGGTTACTTGGAAGGCTGATTTAAAGTCAGTTTGAACATGTCTCAAGCAGTCTTTTTCCCCAAGCAAGTGCATGCACACTGCACGGTTCCCGCTACTGCTAGTACCACAGGTGGGGATTTTCAGAGACAGAAAGATTATGGCATACACAGTTGGTCCCAAGTATGGGCACTTGCTTGCTTAATTAAGAATTATGTTTCCATGTCCCATCTTCTGGTCCCCATTAATGCAAAAGCTCCACTCAGCTGCACAGGTCCTGCAGTCCCATGATAGCTCTCTGCCCTGATCGGTGTTGTCAGTGGTACAAAAGCAGGTTTGGTATCAAGTATGACTTTTTGATAGAGTGTATCAAGCTCAGCACAGTCATTGCACAGTAATTAAAAATGTCTTTCTATTACACTGAAGCCGTCCTTTAATATAGCAATATACCTAGCAATATACCTCGGAAATCAAAGAATTTATCTTACAGCTTTCCCCGTATGTGACTTTAGTTTATGCTAAAGAACAGTTGTAACATGCATTCTCCACACCAATTATTCCCCCCCTAAATTACTTAAAGGTCATAAGACTTTTTTTCTAAAGTTCTTAAGGAAATAATTAATTTTAATGCAATTATTAACAGTTATTATCACTGATAAGCATTAGAGCCATTGAGAAGAAAATGACTATGTGAGAGATGCATGAGGGGTAGACTACTTTTTACTATTAAATTACTTGCCTGGTTTATAGTAAGATTTAGAGTCCCCAGGAGAGCCACAGTGTATAAGGTAATGTAAATGTACACAATAAAAAGCACACCAAGTTTTCCATCTAAATAAGACAGGTGAAAAAGACCAAAGGAAGTCTCATTACTGTACCAAAATCTTGAGCAGGACAAAATGGAAAAGAAAAATTGTTTGATTTTGTTCATGACCAGAGAAGAAAACTACAGTGATATTAAAGTCATCCCGTCCTCATTAAACTCATCTGTTTCACCACTAATCCCTCGTCTAGTGCAATGTAAATTGAACCTGACTAGCCCTTCACCCAGCCTTGAAGTGTCTTCTTAGAAAATCCTTGTGGTCCAGTCTTCGCATCAAAGCAGGCAGTGGGACAGTAAGTGCTACCCCACAGAAATGGTTGCAGGTTCAGCAGCAAGAAAAGTGAAAACAACAGGGTAGAAGAGTGGCTGCCAAACACTTCACAACCTAGATAGAAGATAAAACCCGATGGTCCATTAGGAAACAGGGGCTTCTTCCTCACATCAGGCTACAAACCAGCTCTCTTACTGGAAATTCCAGCTAGGGAAGATTTTCAGAATCAGGCATTAACAAGCTTATCTCCAGCTGGAGCACAGCTCCCTGGTTTGCTGTTAACCACTTGTCTTCTCTAAAGTTGAACATTGACTTGGTTGTATCTTTACAGAACTCTGTTCAGAACTGCCAAAATTAATTCTTAAAAGATATGCTTAGGAAATTTTGTCCCAGTAGACTCTGTTCTCATATAGCTTCTACTAGATTATTTCAGTCAACTGAACAAAGTTTTCCATCCTTTTCAATTATTCATTTTTTTTCTGAGATGTTATTTATACAGCAGTGTACACAGTGCTTTGCAGTAAGTAGGTATGTCAAGCAAAGAACAATGTCCTCCTGACAGCCTTTGCAGCCCAAAGAAATGAATAAGGTACAGAACAAAACAGTAAGAGTAAGGAGGCAAGGTCACCGCAGTTCAAATATTTCACGAAACAAAAGCAATGGTAAGAATGTTTGAAAAAGAAAAAATATTTGTCACATTGGGTAGGGTTTGTTCACTTAACTTTACACATCTATAATGCAAGGATCCATGACTGAGCTAGCCACTGGAGCTTCCTTTCTGTTGAGAAACAAGTGGGTTTAGTGCTGAGATTCATCTAATTTGGGCACCTTTCGGAAGAGAGGAATCATGCTTTACACTCTACCTATCATATCGACAGTCCCACATTGGCTGTAACATAGCCAAGCTGACCAACTCTCATGTAGGTATCTGCATTCAGTTAGATGATTCCAACCTAGTATTCTAGCCCCATGACAATATCTCAAGTCCTTTGTAAATTAAATATCTGCTTGACAAAGCTTCAAGCAGTGGTTCCCCATTCTTCTCCGCTAGGGGAGAGCTTTTTTTAAATCCCCCATTCACAAACACTTTTTTCCTGGAGATAATTGCTAGATTACCTCAAGTAAATCAGCTGTCTCGTAGGCTGCACTCTAAATCAGATTTGGTTATAGAAGCCTGTTTTTTAAAAGCTGTCTCCAGATATTTTTTTCTTTTTGTTGTAAATAGATTCTTGTGTACATGTGGTTTACAGTCCTGCCATGCAAAAGGCTGAATCAGAGCAAACCAGAGCTGACCTGACTTAGCCTTTTACATGACTGATGACAAGTTGGGATGGGGTAATTAGAGGGATGCAGAAACTTTTAAAGTGTGTCTGTAACCTGTGACCACTCCATGGCATGATGTCGTCACCTCCGTTGCTCCCGCTCTTGTTTAACACAGTTATCCACTGGGCAGGAACAACGTGGGCAGACACCCAACAGGGTTTTGCCTGACACTCTGTGACTCACCTGAGCCCCCCACCTCACATTCTCACCTCTGAGGAAGGGAGTGAAATGCAGCACGGAGAGCACAAGTGCACCAGATGCTGAGCACCTCCAGGTCCCTGAGCCAGCAAGGAAAGCTGAGGATGCTGAACGCTTGGTCTCCCACTTGAGGCTATGAATGTTGTCACTAGAGAAAATACACAGAATCACAGAATCATAGACTGGTAGGGGTTGGAAGGGACCTCTGGAGATCATCTCATCCAACCCCCTCTGCTTGAGCAGGTACACCTAGAGCAGGGTGCACAGGACCGCATCCAGATGGGTTTTGAATGTCTCCAGGGAAGGAGACTCCACAACCTCTCTGGGCAGCATACCTTTTCTTTCCTCCTGCAAGGACCACACTGGGAGTATTAAGCTACTTTTGCTCTTGCACTGAGCATTATGAGATTGCACTGATTTGGTGGTAGTTGTTACTGAAATCTACTGATCTGAAATGCAAAGTCCTGCCTCCTGTTAACAGTGCTAAACCTAAATCAGTTAGCCTCCTATATGAGACATCCTTTGTTTTTCTACTTAATAATTTCAGTAACTCTGCAGTATGAAACTTTCTCAATCCAGTCCTTATGTGTGGGAGGGTATGAATATTTCCAGCTCATAGTAATGACTGCTTTGGCACAGGGGGTTGCAGCAGGCATAGAATTGCAAGCACCGCTTCCAAAGCCCAGCTCCAGCATGCTTCTTGCTATACCCCAGTGCTAATGCAATTAGCTTTGCTTTGTGCATGCACCACGGTGAGACGACACAGGCAGAGTGACAGAACAGTACTCAAAAGACCCTGACATTTATCTGTGCTTTGTTACGTACTAAAAATTAATCACATTCCTTACATTAGGCTCTTCAGTCTGAAAAAGGCAGTGCCTAAAAATCTGAGACACCCATAACAACACAACATCCCTCTGTGGTGCTTTGGTGGCACAGAAAAATGTATCCAGATTAGCTCAGAACTGGTCCCCCCTGGCAGGACATGGGGCAGAAGGGGGCAGGTATGGATGCTGCTTGCTCCCTTCCCCAGAACAAAACCCCTCTCAGCTGTATTCAGGAGGAGTTTGAATTCTCCTTCTGTTTTCAATGTACACATTGCCTTCCTTTTCAGTCCTGAAGCCAGGCTCCAGTGGAGACCTGGAGCAGCACAGACACTATAAAACACTTCTGCTTTGCCTTTTCTGTGACTACCCCATGAATGCATTAACATTTTAGCATTTTTCCTGCATTATGGCAACACAGAAGTGTTGATGCCATTTAAAATTGGTCCCAAGTAACTAATTAAGTTATTATATGTTGCCATGGTATGCAAATTGAATTGCAGCACACAACCTGTATATTTAGCCAATCATGTTATTTCTTCCAAAATGAAGCTGTATATTTCAAACTTTAAATAAATAGAATGAAAAATATAAGTTAAGGGGAGTAAAAGCAAAATATCACCTAATGAATCAAGTTGATAATAGTTTATTGTGCATGGTTTAATTGTGAAAAGCACATTCTTCTAAACAATACAGTACATACTAAAACTGAATAGATATAGATGTTAATTGTCTTCTCTATTACAAAGATAGAGCTAATGCCAGGGATTTGAGACAAATAGCACTTAACCTCCTGAACCCCAGATGAAGAGGGAGATAGATGTTTGCTTTTGATCATTCTGGTCTTTTCATGATCTGAATCAATAAGTACCCCTTATAACTTTGAGTCATGTTTCTAATTAGTCAGCCTCTTGGGCCTGGTTTACAAAATAAAATATAAATCAATGCACATTTGTAAATTCCAACAAGCATTCTGGGCCAATGCCATCTCAATAAAATAATTAAAATGCCATCAGCCTGTTAACTTGCTCTCATCTCTGCCAAAATATATACACTGTCAAATGCCAACTTGTATTTGGAGTGGTAAGGAAAAAAGTATTTTGAAGATATGATGGCTGCAATAAATATAAGTTATAAATTACGTAAGTCTTAATATAACCAATTAAACCTTCACTCTTCTTTGTTAGTGCAAGGTATTGCAGAAAGAGAATTGGTAAGGAATGCTGTTGACTATGAAGATGTATATGAATCAGAAAATACTCAGTGAAGCTCACAATTAACTTCTCTAAGTTAAATGCAGCAAGTAAACTCCACATTACAGAGCAAAACACCACATTGGGACTTGACTTTTACAAAGACAACAACCTGTGTGGAACCCCCCTCATTGGGGAGCATCCAGGAGACAAATTGTCCATTAGCAATATGATTAATTTTCCCTTCTTTCACTTACTGTTATGCCTCATGTGTACTAGGATAAATGTGTAAGGACAAATTATCAAAAACAGCCTTTGAAATCCCATCTGCCCCTCTCTGCATTCCCAGCTTTGTGTACATGCTGTCGCTTACTGCTTCCAACAAAAGGCCAGATTTGGGTCGCGTTGACACCAGCAAAGGAAAGGAGATAAAAATTAGCACATTTAAAGTGGAAGCCAAATCTCTACAGCTCCATATGTGCAAAAGAAGGGACTGGAATTTCCCCATGATTGGTTTTCAGTACCAGACAAGTGAGACATGTGCCACACATCAAAGATCAATTAATTAAATATCTATAATTACGACAAAGTGATAAAGTCACACAGACCCATCAACAGTATGCAAGACTTGAGAAAGAATCCTTAGGTAAAGAAAAGTGAAAGATATAGAAACATATAGGAAATAAGATAGAAATACATTCTTTGCCAGAATAGATAATACCAAACTGTCCTCATATTTTGGGTTTTGTATGGTAATTGCTGATGAAACGTCCTAGATTTCATCTACCTAAATTTAAGATAATCTGGATATGGTGCCATAGGAGAAACAGTTAAGATGGCAGAGACCGGCATTAGTGTAAGAATCATAAATTTACTCAGAAACTGACTGGGATGGTAATGGGAAAAGAAATGGGAAAGTTACTGGTGGAACTCCCAAAGCACAAGTCTTAGGATGGGGCGTGCTTAAAATTTTTGCTAATGATACTGGCACAAATGTAAGGATGCACAAAATGAACTGGGTGCTTCACTGAGTTAACTGGGAATCATGACAGGGATTCAAAACAGCACAAAGGAAAAGATAAATGACTTAAAGACCTGGAGGAGAGGAACAGAATAGTAAGACAAGTGGCACAAAAAGTTGATTAGGATTTGGGGAGGTGAGGGGCAAAAAATTTTCTCTGTTGGCTACTCCAAGGCAAGTCTTAATTCCGTAATGCCTCGTCCCCCACAGAAGTTTTAGCAATCATCACCCACAGTTTATCTCAGCACTATTAATTTTTAAATCAGTATGAGATAAAGTGCTCAGCAGAGATCTCTGTTGTTCTGCACCTGCATTTCATCAGGATCGGAAGCCGACTCCCTTTCTGGGCTGGTGACAGCATCCCTGTTTTAAGGCCAGCCTGCAGGAGCCCCAGGGAAACCTGGGAGGGGGACAGGCACTCCTGTGACAAGCAGGTCTGTGTGGGCTACCGAGCCGCTTCCAGAGAGGACCAAAGGTGGTGCTTCTAATACACATCCCAAATGTTCAGTGAGCTTTCTTTTTGGCAAACCGGTCTGCTCTCTGCTGTAATGCTGCAGCTTTGATCTGAAAGCCGTGGGGCCCAAGAGCTCGGAGCATTGGAAGGATTCGGGCAGCACTAATGTCAAAACCTCCTCCCCTCTCAGAGCACCTTCAGCGCTGGTCCCAGATGGGATTTACTGGGTTGCCTTGCCAACTGCAGAGCAATGGGGAATGAAGGAGACAAAGAGAGACATGGTCTTGCTGGAGGTCACGCTCATTTTGACAGTAGTATGTGTAATTCTGCATGGGTGCTTTTGGACACAAAGGCTCAGGTGCTGGTTTGCAATCAGTTTTAAAAAATAATTGCAGTAGTGTCTACCAATGAAATCAAGCAGCTTTACACTGGAAGTAGAAGGTTGGGGAGTTGGGACAGGAACTCTGATTTTGTCCATGCTGATAAACAAGGAATCAGAGACTGTGTGGCTATATTTTGTCACCCCAGCATAAAGGCCCACCGGAAACGATATAACAGTTGCTCTTTGGAAGACAGGGAGGTGAGGATGTCCCTGAAAAGTAGCATCCCTTATTTGGACAACTCCAACCTGAGCAAAACCCCAAGCTGGAAATCCCTCTGTTAATATTTTATTTATATCAACTTAGTTTACTCACGTTAATTCACATGTCCTTCCACATTAAGAAGCTTAAGAATTTCTAACCATTTTTTTGTTTGTAGAAAACAAGGTTTTGTAAGGACACTAAGAGCAAGAGTATAGTTATGGGTTTCTAGGTCCTTGGCCTTTGGTGGACTGTGTTGTGATAAAAACAGTACTGCTCAATACCTCAGGAAGTGATGATATAATCATCTTTATGGATAATAAAAAGGACTAATTTCTTTGTTTCATTGTTCTCCTGCTCTGAACTTGGGAAAAGACACAGAGAACCACAGGAATACAAATTACATCTGTTTCCAACTCTGTGGCCTTACTGCACTTCATGAACAGGCAAAGCAGAGATGTCACACACTCATCACAGAAAAGGGAAAGCAGTGTATTGCTTAATGGCTAATTGAGTAATCAATGTGCTTCATTGCCTTGAAAGACTATAACACTTAGGAGAACTAGTGAAATTTAGGACAAGAGGAAGCCTTGCAGCACCTGGAGGTTGAGGGAACTTAGCCTTCTGTAGGATTAGGCACAAGTGGGTACAGGGGGTATAGGAGGATTTTGCTTCTCTCATCCTTTACCCATCTATCAGAGTGCTGCTTTAATCTTGTTTTTTCTTATTTTTAAATTACTAGGATAGGCTTTTAAATGCTCCTAATTTCCTCTGCTGCAATTTTCTGAAAATATGAATGATTGTATATATTTGCTAATTATCATTGTCTACAACAATCATTTCAAAGGCTAATTACTCTCATGCATCTACAATTAAATTCAGATTCAAAAGCTGTAGGCTGCTGATGCTATATGAACAGCACAGAAACAAAAATTGGAAGCCACTCAATCTATTTTTTTCCAATTCTACTTATGGGCAATCTCAACGAGCACCAATGGACACCCTGCTGATTTCTTGAGGACAAGGAGTTGTCAGTAACAAGGAGAAGACAAAAGTGTCATCTGAGTTGTACCTCTCATTTGTAAGATTGGTAGAGTGGCTTAGACCCTCTGTTGCAGGCCAGTGATAACTACTAGGTTGAAAACAAACATGGGACCATGTAAAACTGACAAGAGAATAAACTCTTTACAGAAGAAGGATGGGTAACAAAATATTTTACATCAATGTTGCACTGAACATATTCAGCCAGAAGAAACAGAGAAATTAGGCACTGAAGCTAAATTTATATTTATTTTTATACTGGTCATAAACACAGATTTAAATAAATATAAAATACTGGCAACGCCCAAAGCAATTGGACTTCTTCTTGAGAAGAGGCTGTGTTCTGGTCTTTTGCCTAATGGAGGATGCTGGGCAGAGACTGTAGGCCTCTCCTGCATGGTGGAATATCATTAAATTCCAAATTCTAAAAATCATAGACCTTCTAATGAGTGCAAAATCTTTATTCCATGGCTGTAGTTGCATATGCAGTTTTCTGTCACTGTAGGCACAAAATTAGCAGTACAGTTGTGTATGTCTTTTGTATCTTATTCCTAAAGATAGCTCAGTCTAGCCTGAGGCTAAGTTTTTTTAAACAGTGAAATCACTTCCCATTAAACAAATGTATTTTTAAGCTGTGATTAAGCTGTACAGCAACAAGCAAACAAGAACCTGATGTAAATACAAATATACTAAGTGCAAATATTCAAAAAGCACATATATATCTTAGGACATTAAGAATTTATTTGTGGGGGTTTTTTGTTTCTTAAGTACCTTATGTGCCCAAGTCTCTGGAAAATTACACCTAGCTACTGAATTTTTTGTAATGTTTAGGAGTGAAGCACAGGGTAGTGAGATGAAGGGGAGGACTTTGGATAGTGAGGTGGTGAGAGCACTGTAAACACTTGGGAAGACTTCTTATACATTAATAAAAGTTTTGTTGAACAGCTACCAAATTGCTCCTGTCACACACCAGGAGTATCGGCAGCCCTGCGAGGGAGTAGTGAGTATATGGGGATTGCACATTAAGGACAGTACTTCTGCCTACACTGTTTTCAGCCCTGACCTCTTCACAGTACGAGAGCTGGTGGCCAGGAACCTCAACCAAGGGAGAGCACTTATACCTTGAAGCTCAACCTCTCATCGGCTCCCCTTTTGCCTGGCTGCCACAAGCCTGAAACCCCTTCTGCTCATCAGACAGGGATGCCCTGAGACATCGAAACCAATGTCAGTGGTAGCTACAGCTCCTGGTCCTACAACACTTTCCCTTGGGACCAGCCTTGTACATTTTCTTATAAATGCTTTTATTCCTAGAGACTAAACTTCCATCATTTGCCTTGGACTGAATAGAAAAACTGTAGCATACCATAAGGTCTGTGTTTTCTTCTTCAGCAGATGCAGATAATGGCACAGGTTTCTCAGATTAGGCTGGAGAAATTCTTTGATACTTTAAAATAATTAAAATGGTCTGGCATGCAAATGTCAAAATGGAAGAAATTTAGCAGAAAATGGAGGAGAAATGGCCAGATCTTCCTACTATCACTTGCTGTACATCTCAAAAGACAGCTGATTCCCAACTCTGTATGGGTTCCAGCATTCAGTGATTTATTGGGTAATTCAGCATTTGCCAGTATGTCTTGTGCTAATTAAATGCATCGCACTCTATTCAGAAATGTCACAATTGATTTGTCTTCTGCAAGCACTGACTTTATTTCAATCTTCTAAAAAAGATTTTATGAGCCCCAGATAACTTATCCTGGCACATTCATCTCCCAGGGCAGCTTCTGCATCTGAGGGCAGTATGGGAAGAAACCAAGAGTGAACATCCAATACAAATGTCTTCTTTGGACAGCTTATTTATCTGGTATGTGCTGTATATCCAGGACTGGGTAGCCTTTATGGTAAAATTACCAGCTGCTCCATTAATGTATAAAAACACTCAAACATGACAGAAGTTAATATACAATACTGGCAGATTTTATTGGTTGCAAGACTGAGCCAAAGAGCCATGCAGATTGAGAACGTTGTAATCTGTAACAAGGTGTTTATTTACAAGTAGTTTTGTGACTGAATTTGGCTATTAACTAAATTGCATCGAGAGGAAATGAGCATAAAATAGCTCACTCTAAATATAAGATGCCAAAGCGTGCTTAGTATAATATTCAGGGTCTGAGGACTATTCTGTCATTTTAATTCAGTACTTCCCCCCCCCCCCCCCCATTATGCATAACCGATTGCTGAGGGTGAATTGCAGCATTTTGCTACTCAGTCATGGAAAATACAGTTACAGTGTACAGTAGAAAACTGCTTTGTTCTGAGAAAGTACAATTCCGGACACAAAATCGTGGTTGAAGCTTAATCAGAATTGAAAAATATGTGATGCAAGACAAGAAAGAGTGCTCTTCATGTGCCACAGGAAGAAAACAATTACCTGTTTTAAGGTAGGGAGTGATTATTCAGAGAGGCAGCAGGAGGGTCAACAACACAAAAATTTTGAGTATTTCACTAGAAAACAATAATTTTCTATTACTATTACTTCTGTCCCAGACCCTTTACTGATTAGACTCTTCTGTGACAGAAATTATTGCAGAGGGGAAGCTTGCTGCCTTGATGAGAAACTTTCCAGAATAGGCTTGAATCAGTTAAGCACAGTTTGAATTTGTCATTTGTCACATTAGCAACTGAATGTTGCATTTGTAGCAGTTTGATGTGTATAGCAGAGGGAGGACCCTGTGTCTATTTTTGCTGCACAGGCTTCTGCTGTTGGGCCCCAACCAAGGATACCTACTAAAAGTGGCTGTCTGAGATACTGCAGCAATGATGACATTTAACTGGAAGACAGTGATTCACACAGTTTACTCCATGGTGTCAGACAGTGACTTTTTATATGCCTTCTGAAGAAAAGCCATTGCAATGGCCGTGAATGTGGTCATTTGGCCATGGCTGTTCATCTTGCCAAAACACAGATGAGTGTTGAGTAGAACTGGACTGTCAGTTTAAGGTTCCTGTCCACTTGTAATTCTTTGTTGTCTCCTCTTTGCTGGCTTGTATGGGAAAGTGAGGAAACATGGTGTATGAACTGGAATAGGGAGGAAAGTCTTGGGTCCTTTATTCTGCAACTCCAGATAGCCATACTATATGCTTCTTCTCATAAACCCATCAAGCTCAGACTGCTGGAACTACCACTTATGTGAGGCTGTTCCAGAACCTCACCAACAATTAGAAAAAGTTTTTGCTATTTTCCATCTTAAAATATATATTTATTTGTTCTGTTCTTATTTGATTCTTTTGCTTAAATAGCTCTTCTATATTCTGATTACATATGTCTTTTATGCATTTATAGAGCACAATCACATGCTCTCCCAGTTTCCACCCAGCCAGTCTGCTAAGCTGTACCAACCAAAGATTTTAATCTCCATTCCTCTGGTCATCCTCATTCTCTGTACCAATTATAATTTTAATTCATCTCTCTAGCACACAGGTAGCCAGAGCTATTTCCAATAATCTATATTGTACAATGACTTTTATACTTTCCTCTTTTTTTCTGAAAATGCTTCGTATGCTACTTTAGTATAAAATTTGAGTTTTTCATAATTGCATGATAATTGTTGCTTACAGCCATTCTGTCACTGAGTAACACACCCTGGTTTTCTTCTCTTTTTTCATTTCAGACTAATGAATTCCCAGTTTACCTGAAAAGATTGTGTTACTCTCCCTTAAGTGCAATTACATTTTACCCAATTTTCTGTTACCTAATCTATTTTAGTCCTCTGGTCATCCAGTTCTTCATGATATTCTGATTTGTTGCTCTACAGTATTTTCTGGTGCAACAATGGTCGCACTTTTTAGGATGATGTCATACATAATAGGAAAATCTGCAAGCTAGGCATATTGCCTACATACTAACATTAAGCCATTTGTTAGTAGAGAAAGCAAGTTCTACCAAGGGATTCCATTTTCTATAATCAGAATGTATTTCATATGAAAAATGCAAATATGCTGTTTACATGAAAGAGTGGAAAATTATGCACCAGAGGACATCTTTGCTGCAATCGTATTTTGGTATTGCTTTATTTTTCCATGCCGCTGATAAAGAACAGTGCCATGTAAGTAACTGTCCATTTACTACTAAAAAGAGCTTTTGCTTCTGTAACAAAGGGTAAACATTTGTCTCCAGAAGTATTTTGGGATATGATTACTGCAAAAGGCTGAGATTGCTCACAGAAAGGCAATATTTTCAAAACCACAGTTTTTCATAACTGATTGTTGGAAAGTAAAAATTAGTAGTTTGCCAAAGCCTTAAAAGCTGGTATTTTAGAGAACTGAGATGAGGAACAAATCTGGTTAATGAAGAGAATCACATCACCTATGGAAACTTAGCTGATTAGTAGAGTCAAGGAATATGTTTCCATTTCATCAGGAAAAGTGTCTGTCAGTTACAGGGTTATGTTGGTCCAGAAAGCTCAAATCTAACACAGTATCTGCTGCTCTGATAAGTTTTGCTTTCAGCTGCAATTGCCAAGCCACTCTTTCAAGTGACCAGTTTCAGGTCATGCAGGGAATCAATGCTCCGGGATAACCTCCAGGGCACTCACTGCTCTTCTGCCAACCCAAGAAATCATTGACTATTCCCACTTACACTACTGTATCTTTCAACACAGATTTTTACCACCAGGGATCATGTTTTCAGAAGGGACCTCCAAATTTGCAAATTGAGTTTAATGTCCCACCCATTGTGTTTGGTAAGTCTCCTGCTTTCACCAACTGGGTAATGGCAAAGATATGGTTGAGTGAGATGGCTGAGGGTTGATACCCCTCACCTACTGTATATGAAGTACTGAAGGTCATGTTTAAATGTGACCTCCCTGTGTGTTTAGCTGGAGACACTGACAACAGCCCCACTCCTTGGACTGCCCATGGCACAGGTCAGCACTTGCAGGGGAGGGACTGCTGGAGTCTCAGTCAGTCTCTGAAGAAAGAACATCCCCATACACCCTAGTGTATGAGACTTCTCTCATTTCTTTTAAACTTTACTTCTTGCTTGAGCCTGTTACATTGCCTAGAGGGGGAAAAAATGGGGTTTAGTCCAATTAAAAATTCTAATCAGAAGTTAGAGTAAAAGTGTATAGTTAATGCCTGGAAGATAGAAGCAATGAATCTCGATTTCCCTGAGCACCTTCTAATGGGACAGTTGCTAATGTAGCTGCTTTTTCTTCTGTGAATGCAAAGCTGATACACTTCTTTACAAATATCTCCCATTCCCTTTCCTGCCAATTCATTCCCATTGGAGTAACTGGCAAAACTTCCATTGATCACATAGGCAGCACGATCAATGCCTCCTGTACCTGGATGCTTGTCTTTCTTTTTAGGAGATATTTGACTAAGTTTCTTCTTACTAGCACACTTGTTCTGCCTACTTGAAGGGCTTCCCTGCATGGCACTGTCACAAATGAGGATGGTCATTTAGCAGAGGTGAGCAAAACCTTGCCTCTGAGTCTTTCCAGGCAGTAAGTCCAGGGAAAGAGATAGCTAGACAGGTGATAGTGTGCATATCAACTGTTAGCTAGATTAAAAACAATGTAGAAAGGCCTTGGTAGGGAGGAAATCCTAGTTGCTGACTTGCAGGGCACATGCATCAAAGAAAAGCCTCTTCTTAGACCCCTAGGATATGCACCACATGCACCACAGAGGAGCTGTATGTTAGAGCACTCCAGAGGTCAACATACACAGCACTGCTAGCTCAAGTCCTGGGAGAAGTCTGTCCTTCCTTCCTGGCTATGGGATTGCTCTCCTCTGGCTTGGAGAGGCCGTACCATGCTATTGTGGGCAGTACAGATGTGTTTCTCTTTTCCTTCCCACACTGTTCATCCTTCTCAGCCAGGAAAAAATGGGCTACTCTTTCTGCATTTCTGCTTTTTTTTTTTTTTTTTTTTTTTTTTTGCATTCCCTGTTTCTTAGTGGCTTAGTCCCAGTGGCTCCAGTCCTGAGTGCAGTTCCCCAGGGCAGGCTGCACTATGCCATTCTGAGCACAATTCTTTCCAAAAGAATGAATTTTCACTCGGTGAGAGGCAAACATAGAAGGCAGAGAAAGATTCTCTGTAGGACTATGCAGGACTGTTCTGCCCCTATTTTCATTTGGACCTCTGTCAAATAAAAGCAAGCATTTGCTGTCTGAGCTGGGTCCTCTCACTATGGCAACAAATGCAGAGTTTAGAGAGCTGGAACATCTGGAATGGAAAACAGGTTACGGAACAAACACGTATTTAGGACAGTGTCCCTGAGCCCGCATTTAATGACTCCTTGACGCCCCTCATCTTAAAGGAACTGTTGCAGGATCCCACACGGCACGGCGCTCTCCCAGCCTCCTCTCCACCCACCCATGCAGCCACGGTGCCTGTGCCAGGCAGCCTCCCGCGCCGACTGAGTCAGCATGCTCACCGCCCGACGGAGGAACCCGTTTGCCCCGGCCACTACCGAGCTGCTCCGTGCTCCCGATCTTCCCCAGGGTTTCTGAGGAGAAAGGCAAAAGTGCCTTCTCCTCTCAGTCAGTCTTGGAAGGCAGACATTCATCCCACAGAAGCAAGACTATGTTTCTCTCATTTGCAATTAAAATACAGTTCTTAAGCACCACATTTTAATGCAGAAGTAAAATAAACAATAAGTCAACAAAAGCATAGTTCGTTAGTTAAGAGAAAACTGCTAAATTCTGACTTTGCTGCTTGCTTTCTGGAATATGACAGAATCTAGTCAGTCCCTGGGTGCCAAGGATTCAAATAAAAAATATATACATAAAAACAGGCAGTTACTTCTAGCAGAAAGCCAGGATTCGTGCATGATAGACTCTAGAATAGATATTACTCAGTAACTGCATCTGCTGAAAGTCTGGATCTTTCCCTGGAATTTGTCATCTTACCTTCAAGCTATAAGGAGAACCAAGGGATTTCTTAGAGACCGCGACCTTGTATCTGGTGTGAGGGTAAAGGTGACCAAAGGTGCTCAGGAGAGCTGAGACAGTCATGTGCAACCAAAACACTGAAAAAATGTTAGCCCTATTGCCAGAAAACTGCCAGCAATAGAAGAATTTGTGCTTTTGGCTATGGTTGACCTGCTTCACTGAGTTTACTTAAATTGGCTGTACACATCCAAATGCACTGTACTTGGCCATATCTGGCTTCCTGATCAGTTTGCAGCATGAGAAATTATATATAGAAAACTGCAAGCGGACAGCTTGTCCTGGGCAAGGGCCAGGGTTATTGGAAGTGGCGTCAAAAGGCATTGAGGAAACTTGCTGTTTCCCTGAACCCTACATGGGTGTCCCCACTCAGTTCTTCCTCTGTCCATCCTTCCTTTGCTGGTAGAAATGCTCCATACCAAATTTCTGCACGTGTTACACTCATAAAACACCAGAAATAACTTTCCTTGGTGTGAGTGTGACTATTCACAGTGACAGGAGTCTGCAGAGTCTCAAGCCTGGTTGAGAAGACACCTACTGTAATTGATAGATGAGGTGATTACTACCAGAAGCACTACCCCAAGAAAGGGAAAAAAGCAGCTAAGTGCTGATGACATCCTGCAGTCAAGTGGCAACCGAGTTGCAGAATATCAGTCTTACTTGTTAATTGCTGTGATTTGGTTCTGAGACAGCTGGAGGTCTGCAAGAAAGCAATTTGTTTTGTTCAGTGGAAAATAAAAGCACTTTAATCCAGAAAATTCTTTTGAGTACTCACCTGGGCAAGGTCAGGCCCTAAACTGCATTGTTTTATTCGGAAAAAAGTTTTAACGGAGGAAGAATGCTGTGGCGAGTGTGAAAAAAATCCCTCTTTAGGGTTGCTTGTGACTGAAGTTTGAATGAGAATTAAACCTTGCAGCCTGGACAGCAGAAAGTGGAAAATGCATTGGCAAGCAAGACATTTGTTTCTCTGACTTATTGTGCCAACTCTGTCAGGGAGTACGGTGACAAGCAGGAAGGACAGAGGAGATGGTCAGATGTTGCCTAGAAATAAAAACAAAATGCTTTTTGCAGAAAGCACAGAGAAATGAGCCAAACAGGGAATTAAGAGTAAGATTCAGAAAACAGATCACACACAAACAAAAAGAAAAAACCCAAAAGCCACTGACACTTAAGAAGGAAGAGGGGTAAAACAAACAAGGGGTAAAAGGCCCCAAAAATTTACTGTGGTCCAAGAGAAGAAAATAACTGGCCTTTTAATAGAAACTGATCACTCAAACCATCCATAAGTAAAAGCAGCTGAAAGACAGGTCTGTATATCTTGCCACAACCTCAGCTGCCTTCAGAAAACCATTACATGTCAACTGAAATGACACCACTGGAGTTTCTGGCCCAAAGATTTCAAATGGTTGTGATTAGCTGGCTGTCGATAGCAGATGTGTAACTGAAGTAAAATCCTTTCTAAAGGGAAGCTGTGAGTGTATCATGAAAAACAAATCACAATGAAACCCAAAAGGTGGAGGAATCATCCACATTGGCTCAGTGATGTTTGAGAGATCCAACTCAGACCTGGAGTCCTGTTTTTCAAATTGGAAGGAAAATATTTAGACCCAGAACCTGGGAAGCCTCATAGCTTTGGGTGTGAACAACACTTGCATGAAGCTGGGCCACCTGATCACATCCCACTTGAATGGTGTGATTACAGTGACAAATAGTCACATCAGCAAAGTCCCTTGCTTCTGGTATCTCACTGCTATCACTAAGCATGCTCAAATGTCTTTCAGCAATTAAATTGCAAGTTTACATTTGAAATGCCTTGTTAGAAGGAAATAAAGATGGCATGTGGGAGGTCAACCAACATATCCAGCAAAGGAAACCTCCAGCTCTCATTGGAGAGCAAATGGCAAAATATGACAAAAAGCAAGAAAGCTGCAGCAGGCAAGGTGAGGGTTGATCAAGCACACTGATTCTGGGGACACTTAGAAACAAATCTGGCCACCATGGCAAGCTCCTATAAAGAGTCTGCCAAAGCAAAGTCATTAAATGTGACGTCAGCACCATTCTTTGCTGCCTAGAATGACCCTAGTGAAGATGGCTACTCCAGTTTGGGCTTCCAGAGCATAGCAGCATCAAATTCACTTCACCTCGTATTGCTCAGTCAGTAGTGCTCACAGTGTTAGCAATGACTGCTTTTCCTCAATACAGAAAATCTAACAAAAGTCTGCTAATAACAATGACAAGAGAGAAATAATTTCTTCTCTCATTACTAGTCCACTCCTCTTGGACAGCAGATGGACCTACTTGTTGGTGAGCATGGGTTAGCAGGCAGACTGAATCACATGGGAACATCATGCAATCAGCTCTGCATGGAGGGATGGTCCCTTACAGGACTCTGAAAAGTCTAACAAGAATTGCACAGAACCTAAGCACCAAGCAAATGAAATCAAAAGTTGGAAATAGTTGTTCTTTTGTATTTTGTCATCCTTTTACTTTGCATGTTATGAAGTCCTTCTTACTCTTTTAAACAGCCTTGCTTTAGAGTATTTGCAATAGTTTCAGACCAGATGGAGTCACTCATTGACAGTCAGTACTGTATAACAAGTGTCCAATAATTAATAATTAACTTGGCATTTCATAATTTGTTATAAAAATCATCATACACTAATTTACTGCAATTATGAATCCATCAGGCAATTCCAGATGTCTGCTATAGCTTGGCATCAGCTCCTGTTCTTAATGTACTTATGGTACAGCATTTCCATTTTAAAAAAGAGCTCTATCAAAACTTTACAACCAAAATACACAGAAAAAATCACCAGTTTTCTTCCACACACTCAAACATATTATAGCTTTTCTGTGTCAGTAGAGAGTGTAGATCTTCTCTTGTGAAAGGTGATTGAAGTTTTGTGCCTTCCTGATGGAAACCTTGCCATCACTTCCAGAGCCATGAAAATTTCTCTGTGCAACAGCAGTAGGCTCAAGTTTTACTGTCTTTAAGGTAAATCAGGATTTCTGGTCCATGGCCTAGTAAGAACAGCCTCCTAATGAGTATTACTACTCAGGTACAAAGCTTTTGAGCTATGTTGCAGAGAATGTACAAATATGGGCTTTTTCAGCGTATTTGGTGAGACCTTGGTGTCACAGCAGAAACTCTTTTGAAAGGAGCAATAAGAAATCTGTTCACATAACTACCATGTGACCCTCATATGATTTTAGTATGATACCACTTCATAGGTTACTTTGTAATCAACCCATCAACCCACATTTGCACCAGGTTCATGACCCTTGAACCTGGAAGTAGGACCAGAGCATAATTACAAAGGTAGTCAGCACATTTCTGCAAATAAAGTGGCTAGGGCCTCCTTCCCTTAGCTCAAATTTATCACAGGAGCATAACTGAAGGAGTTTCTGAGACATGGGGGCATTTCAAATGCTTCTGACCACAGTTCCCACATTACGGCACAACACAGTAGTACTGGGTTTAATCCCAGGTGTGATCTTTCCAAAACGATTTTGCATCAGCTTAATTCAGAGCTCAGGGTACTCAGAGAAACTGGACTTCTTATTCACCTACAGACACATACCATTTTCACTAACCTAAGGTAACTTCATTTTGGCTTATGAACTAACAGTATCTATCAGTGCAGCAAAGTATCCGAGAATTTTTCAGACATGAAGGAAAGCAATATCTAAAATTATGCTTGCAATTTTCCATGAGAGATTTTTGCATGTTTCAGATATGTCTATGTACAGTCATGTGATTAGATATAATGAACTATACAGTTAATGAAGAAAATGCCTATATGGGCATGCAGATGCAGGGTATAATTGCACAAGTCTCCAGAAGAGCTCTGACATCACATGGCAGGTTTGGTTTAGGGCGTCAGGACATGGGCTTTCCCCTTTCTAGAGGGATTCTGCACAAGTGTCTCTGCCATACCTCCCCTGCAACAGGAGCAGTAAAGAATGACTGTCCAGGCCACATCTAATACACGGTTTTGCTGTTGAAATATCATGAGCCCTTTGCAATATTTGATGGTGCTTCTTAAAGCTTCATCTCCTTGAGTTACATAGTTTCATCTAAAAATGTTCTAAGTTGGTTTAAAAAACAAAACAAGCCAGCACATCTCTCCCTTCCCAACATCTCTAGCTCTGAGGGGAGCTGCTGAGAAAACATGATCCAAGTGCTCGCAAAGACTGAGAAGCTAAATAAGAGCTCAAGCTGTATGACCTCTGTCAAAACCCACACTCCTGAGAAGGGAGGACCCTTTCCCCGTGCCACTGGAGGAACCCTCCCCATGTCATCGGGCAACCCTTGGGCTGTGCAGGAAATCTCCCTGCTGCAGAGCAAATCCTTCGCTTACCCAGTACCTCGTGGGCAGGAGCATCTATCCCAGCAGCTCCCCAGCTGCTCCCACCCCTGCTTTGATGCTTTTAGTAAAAGGAACTCCCTGAGACAGAAATGTCTTAATTTTTTTTTTTCATGTCACGTTTGTAGCCCTGGAAGAGCCTTTCTGAATAAGCCTAATTTCAGTGTATTCTGCCAGTTCAGACAAGCACTGCAGACTTTAGATTCCAGCTTTTTCTTAGCCTACAGGCAAATTAGAAATACATGCACATTTTACGAGACTAGAAATCTCAGAGGGACACCTAAAGGGAACTGGAACACTTTCACAGCTAAGTCACACCAAGGGATGTTACCTTTATTCAAATAACCTTTACATAAGTGATCATTTGTACTGCCTGTGAGATGTCAAAGCAGTCGAGACAATCAGCAAAATGTCAATTCTCCTGCTTTCAACAGACTTTGCTGCAGACCCCAGCAGAATGCTCTGCCCCTCTGGGGATAGAGTTGTCATACAGCAAGAGTCAGAAGTGAAGGTGGGGTAGTTATATCCTGAGCAAGGCACCTACATTGATCTCCAGTCTACTCCCATTCATATTTCTCTCAGCAGGATTAGATGCAGAACAGCCTCCCTGAAGACCGCTTAGCAGGCAGTCTGTGATTTGAACCACTTCAGGGCTTCTCGAGCGGGTTGTTACTGAAGACTAACAACCAACATTTCTCAAGCTGCTCTGCCCTTTTGCTTAAGGTTGCTTTGTGCCTGCTAACCAAACTGATATCTCAACCATGGCAGATTAATGTCACTTTGCTATACCCTAAGAAAAAGTGGGGGAAAAAGTGTGTTTCTTCTTTCATAAAGGCCACCATGCAAGAAGCAACCAAGATGAAGTTGCACCACCCGTTTTCCCATCTGCTCCACACCCTGTCAGTCAGGTGCTGTATTTAATTCCTCTTTATCGAGGGAGACTCTATCCTGTGTAGTGAAAGACACTGGATAATACAGTTATAAACACCATCAAGCCTATAAAAGGGGTAGTGAGTGATAAATAATTTACTTTTATCAGAACTACTGAATCTTATTACAAGTTCAGCAATTGCATGTCCTTCTAGTCCACAATCATGCCAGACAAGATATATTGAACTGCTGTAAAGCATTGAACTTACCACTCTTTTACCTTTCATCCTTTGAAAGGTGATGAGGCTGTTATGGTGGGGCCTGCAAAACGCAAAATGGAAACCATTTCAATTTGATTTTTGGAGAAGATTTTGTCATAAATCAATGACAAACTGTCCCTGGAGGATGTTATATCCTCACCTTCTTTTCAACCCCACTACAAGGCTTATTGTATTTTATATGATCAGAGATATATGAAACTGCTCTGATTGTCTCCCGTTTCCCTCCCCACTATTAGTGTCTGTGTATATAAAAATATGTGTGGTCACAAAGGAAACTGGGTAAGGGAGGATAAGGGGACCTCCATTAGCCCTGCAGCCTGGTTCAGAAGTGACAGCTGAAAGGTCCACTGTGACAAACCAAACAGAAAAAAAACCTCTTCTAACACCTCGGGACTGTGGAAAGACCTGGGGAAAGTGGATGCACTCAAACTTCCACTCCAGGTTTTCATAACCGAATGTGACAACAGCAGCAAAGAAACTTCTCCCATCTCTTCTCTTCTTCAAAAAGCTGGAAAGGATTTTTATTGCATGTTGATTCTCATCTTGATTCCAGGAAAGAAACAGCTTGAGAAAGCACATGCCTCCCATGAAATAACCAAAACTCCAAACCTCTTCTCGCTGTCTGTTCTGTTCCTGGCCTTCTGATCTATGCTAATTGCTAAACTTTGAGTATGCAGTTGAAATTTTCTGTGGGCAATGTGACTCTCTTCAAATAAAAATAGATGCCAGAAATTCTTTTCTAACTGAAATACAGAGAATGACATTTAATATAAGTGTTTAATCATTATTAATTGCTTTGGTATTCATTGAAATAATGAAGAGTTCATTTGAATGTACAGCATCATTTCTGAGAATACTCTGAACAAGTAGATATACCAAATCACAGTAAAAAAGCGTAGTGAAGACTTCTAGGAATGCTATTTAATCCATAGAAGCATATGTTGGAGTAGGTTAAAAATTCCAATTATTTGTCATAAGATACCTTTAAGAAATAGCCCCACCTATTTTACCCTATAAACAGTTTTGTTGAAAATCTGAAGCCTAAAATATTTTCAAAGCAAAATTATTAAAATCATTCATTTAAAAAATCCATTTTTATTTTTTAAATAAATTGTTTCTAACAAGTTTTGTGATAAAGCTGTGTTTTGTATTTTGTTTAGAAAGTCAACCAAAAAAAGAAAGCACACAGCTTTAGCCCAAGTAGACAGGCACCAAGACCTCAGGCAAACTACACATGACCTGTCAGGGAACATGGCATCCCACAGCCTTGCCAAAAAGGACACTACAGGGCTCTCTCTTACAAGTCCAGGGAAAAGTGTTAGCGATCCCACCAGCTTAGGGGCACAGAGACTCCAGAGTATACTAAGAGCACAATTTTTGGTTGTGACCCTTTCTCCATTAAAATATCTCACTGAAACAAGTCAGGACTCTCTCTAACCTCTTAACACAGAGGTCTGGTGCAAATTTCTCCGCCTTTCTCTTCTCTGAAAAACCCTGTTAAGACTTTCAAGCTCTTTACAACACCAGAAATACGGTGACAAGAAGTGGCAGATCTAGCAAACTGAGCAGTTAGAGCCACACAGGGCAATATACAGCCATTTGTTTACAAGGACATGCACATAGAAGCCATACAATTTAGTTTCAGAAGAAAACAAGTTTAAAATGCTATTATTTCTTCTTCTTCTCCCATAACTAACTATTTCTTCCAATTTCCTATTCATTACATATACCGTTTTCCATGTTTCAGCCATGAATCTGTTAGCTGAATAGGGTCAAACTTTTCAATATCAGACACCAAGGTCTGCTATCAAGCCAGTCAACGACATTGCAATTTTACTCAATTTTCATTGCTGAGAATGGCATGGTCTGAGAATGGGCACCGAACAGAAAAGAGAAACAGAGCCTGGGCAAAGGGAAGGAAAAGAGTTGTTTTACTGGAAAAACCTATCTTGATGATTGGGAAGAGCAATTAGTTTTCTTTTTAAACATGTTTCTGAGCAGAGCAGGGTTTAGCTGCAGGAATCTAGAGCAAAGGATTCTAAGAAATCATGAGTTAAAAATAAATGTTTCTGAGAAATTATAAATCTATTTACAGGGCAATTTCTATTCCCATATCAGGTGGTGAGAGCACAGCTGAACATGCAGTGGCGAACATTTGGATATCTATCCCTACATTGTACCTGGGCTAACCATCTTGTCACCCCTCCCGCACACCAAATACAATACCACAGTAATGCGTTTCTCTGTCATATTAATAATTGTACCTTAGCTTTCATGCTCTCCATTTACAGTTGGGAAAGCTTAAACAGAAAGAGTCATCTGGCCTTTTACATATAAACATTGTTGTTTAATCTTAATGTAGCAAAATAATAGTTATGATACTTAATTACATATACAGATTGTTTCGAACCAGGCAGAAAGATTCAAATAGCAAAGTTTATATATTCTTTTACAAAATACAGAGATGTTTCACTTTGCTGGCTTAGAGAAGCTGAAGGAACAAGCATAAGGACATTTTCAAGTAAGAAGAAAACTGGCTTATTTGTAGAAGCAAGGCAAAAGGCAATGGGAGATGTGAACTCTCTCAAATTAGAGAAAACATTTGAAAATATATGCCTTAAACTCTCCACTTTTACATTTGGTGATGGAATTCCTGATAGAATTGGACTCCTGCTACTACCCCTCAAACGATCTATATTGGAGTTGGTAGGAATTTTTCTGGTAAAATAGCTTTCTGTCACAAATATGTCAGCTGCTCAAAACCAAAATTTTGTGCAAAAATAGATGTGCTTCAATAAAGATGACTATGTTGGGGGCGGGGGGGAGAAAAAAAAAAAAAGAAAAGAAGAGATTCAGAGCTACTATTTGCATTCTAGCTTTTTTCTCAGTTGGGTGGCCAAAATACTGTGTTTTCAGTCATTCTGAGGTGAGCAAGACCAGAGACAGAATTGCAAGGGAAGGATAGGCTGTGCCCCCCTCATTTTGTGTGGTGTGACTTTCGCTTTTAAACATGAGACAGTGAATGAGCTTCCCCCTTCATGCCACCATTCACATAATATTTATGTCTGTCCTGAATGAGAACCGGTCTATCTGATTTTCTCATTTCTCCAACTTGAAAACAGGTAAACGTACTTGGGTTCATCCCCATGTGGAACAGACAATCAAGAAAACTTTCCCAAGGAGGCTGAAAAACATTTCCCATTTGGACTTTTTTAATATTCCTAGTGGCTGAACAGCACTTTCAGAGTCTTAAAAAGGTGTTAAAAAACCATGTCCTTCCACAGCTAAGTGAAAAAAAAAGCTTGGCAGCAAGATAGCTACCTTCACAATTAAAAACATCAGCAAAACTGTAGCTAAAAGTGTTTCAAATTCAGTTGTATCAAATGTTAAATTGCAAACTATATGAATCCATTTTTAATAGCCAACTGCTTGCTATCTAACTGCATACCTTCTGGCACATTGATGCAGACACATAGTGAAATCGAGGCATATTAAGGTATTTCATGCAATTTTTTCAAGTCACCAGTGAAATTTACTTCTCTTTTACAGCGGTAACTTTCCACAGTGGTAATACCAGGAGTCACATGGTCTTCACAGACATTAACAACGTGAACAATTATTACTGAGGGAACTGTCAAAAATGCAATTGTAAACCAGCAAACATGTCTGAAGCCTTTTAATGCAGTTACACATGACACTGAGAAGCAGATTTCTAGATGTTAAAGATGGAGGTACAAGTTGGATGATTTAGAGACTAAGGGATATTAAATTGTGGCTCTGTTCAAAAGTCAGTGTTTATTACACAGAAAAATGGGCCGTGATGTGTACCATCATATTAAACATAGAGAAGGTAGAAAAATTCCCCAAATTCATCTCAAGTTTCCTCATTTTAAAATTAGACCTTTTAAGGTTATATTTTTTTTTAAAGAAAATATCCCCTGTCCAGCAATATTAAGCAGATTTGTAATTATTCACCGAGCTGCTGTCAGAGGCTCTGGACTCTCAGAGAAAACCAACAGGGGAAGAAACTGGGGAGATACTTAAGAGGACAGAATAAAAAGAAGTAGGGGCCTGTGTGTACATAAATGTAAAGAAATATATATAAATAAATAACCAACATGGTGAAACTCAATATTTAGGACTGAAAAATCTTTACAGACTTGGACTGATAGATGTGTGTGGAAGTGTAAATTTCTTGGGTTTGATTATCAGACTCATGAACATCTGCATGTCATTTTTTGGTGTCTGAACATGAACCTCTAATACTAGCGAAACAAAAAAAAATAAGGTTGGAAACTTTTGTAATGGTTTTGTTCATATTTTACTGTATTCTTGTCATCAAAGCTAAGGATCTAACTGAGGAGGATGGAAAGGAGGTGGGAGGAGAAGGGAAGGTACAAAAAGATGAAAGAACTAGCTCACCGTACACACGGACCATGGGTTTCCAGAGTCCTGATGTAGTATCTAGCAAAAGATGCATTGCCGTCATGTAGAGATCCACTTTCTCACTGATATATTTAAGAGTCGTTAGTCGAAAGTACTAGAGAAGTGCAAAGTGTTGTCACTGAAGCAGAGCAACTGAAAACAATTAATGGACTCAAGAGCATGAGCCTTATGGAGAAGACAATTTTGCCAAAGCATTTCAACATCGCAATCACAAGTTTGGGTTGAATGACTGTGGATCACGTATAAATGCATCCTTTGATTTAAAACCAAGATGTGGATACTTTGCTCTCTCCTTTAATAAATTGTTCCAGTGATTAATTACTCTCATTTGTTAAACAACAGAGTATTATTCCTGATCTGAGTTTGTCTAGCTCAGGTTCAATGTTTTTACCTTTTCGGATGAAAAGCCATATACAGCTAGCTACCTCTTCTTAACGTATAAGTATCATACTTTTTAATCTTACCCTTGATAAACAATATTTCAAAACTAATGGACTGAGCTTTTTGGGTCTCTCTCTTCTCATGTTTTCCTTGACTCTTTCTTTTAACTCTTCCCTGAGCCTTTTTGTGTTTTTCAGTACCCTTTGTGAAGAGACAAGGATGGGAAGGAATGGTGAAATAAGACTTGAGTCACTGTCACTATAGATTTGAGGTAATTCCATCTTCCTACTTCTTTTTGATACTGGCAGGTGTAAGCATGCAGGAATTACATTGCTGTCTTGCACATGGTGTCAGATTGGGGACTCAGCTTCTTTTGATTATCTGCTGTGATACCTACATCATTTTCAGAATTACTGAATCACACCCTCACCTTACCAATACTTTCTCTGGGTCTAGATATAAGTCTTCGTATGGTGATGAACTTAAAAAATATGTTCTTCAGGTAAGCATAGCATAAATGATGTATCCCATTGTGATTTTTGTATCTATGTATATATTTCAGCATGATGATTCAAAAATAATTAGCAAGACGATTGAACACTAACAAGCCAAGAACAGATTTCTTGTTCCTGCCAGATAATTATTTTCCCATTTACAATTATTCTGTGAGACTTACCAAGCAGCCAAGTTCTAGGTAATATAGATAACATTGATCTCACCTTCTGCAGTTTATTTTTCTAGTTTAAAATTGCATTTCTAGAAATTATTATGAGAAGTGGTCAATTGTAAATGCTGTCATTTTGTCTTGTGTGAAAAGCAAAGAGTTTTCCTTTTTAGAAAAAAATCAAAATTTTCTGAAGAAAAACATTACTCTTAAAAACTCATGAATCTCTAAAAGCCATTTTCTATGATGAATCTGGCAAATTTGGGGCACTCCCTTTTTCTAAAAATGTAACTATAGAATATTCATCTTGTTTTGGAAATGTTCAGCCTATTCAAGGACTACAGCTACTGAATAATATCTCAATATCTGCAAACCAGTATCATCCATAACTTTGACTATAACTTTGTTCAGACAGCAGTTATAACATCTGTGTGTCTATAGCATAAACAGACCCATGTTAATGTGTACATACCAATATTTCAGCATGCAATTACCACTAATTATTTAATAAGTCCCCGTTAAAGCTATGCGTGGAAGCATGATGACTAAGGCTTCAGAAATAAAAACTAATTTTGTATAATGTATATTGCATATAAGATGATTTTCTGCAGCTTTCTTGCTTCAAACAATCTTATGTGATAAAAGGTATTTTCTTTTTCTGCTTGAGTACCTTTAAGAGGAGAGATTACATAAAGGAAAAAAATTATAAACATACTCAAGGACAAGAGATTGAGAAAAGGTAAACACTGTTTGTGTTCAGTCTATTATAAGGGCAGGAACTAAACCTTTGGTCTAAGGTATCTAGGAAATCCTCTTTGTCAGCATCCACTGATTCTCAGACTTCTGAAATGCAGACATTTTATACAAAGATATATAAAATGAGAGTATTCTGAGGGGATGAGGAAACAGACTTGTCATGAAAAACCACATTAGAATGAGCTGGATCACACCCAAAATGCCAATTTGTTTTCAGGAGAGGAAATTTCTTGAGATATTTCATATTTTAGCTACTACTAGTCAATTGTGTCTGTATTTTTATATCTCAAATGAGACCATTTGCTTGTATTTGCTCCCGCAGTTACAGAAAACATCCCTGTTTTAGTAGTCTGTTATGGAAGGACACTAGTGACATAGGTTTAACCTAAATGAAGCACCTTTCCTACAGTGAGATGCCAAGTTGATTTACATGTTCTTGCATCACATGCCTAATGGCAAAATACAGACAGCTCTAATCTCAAATCCAAGAGCTATTTAACAGTGCACATCAATACTAAACCATACTTCAAGCCTTGAAGATAAGAATGTTTTATCCAAACCCATTACCTGGAATTTTTGGACAGCACAACACCTACCTACCACATTTTATAGCACATGCTTACACCCTCAAAACTGTAGGACTACAAGCAGCCTAGACCTAAGACCTTGTCTTTCAGTTAGCTATACCAAAGCAAGCTCCCATGAACATATTAAACTGCATCAATTACTTTACACTGCTTTAATGTAGATGTGATATATTCTGTAAGTTTGCATCAGTCCAGTTTTCTAGTGAGAGAAGACACATTCCCTGGTGCTTCAGTACACCAAGACTCAATGCTAACAGACCGACGGCCTGAGAAAGATGATGTCTCTCCTGATGCAACACTTATATACTGAAAGCGCAGCTCTGAGCTCTACTTTGCCTTGCCTCTTCCCTGTTCTTGGCCCATGTGTTCACTGACTCACAAGTAAGCTGGTAAAGGATTTAGCAGTGCCTTCACTAATATTTCTGTATCAAAAAAAATCTCTGTAAGCCTCATCTGTCTCTTATTAGGTCATCTAAATATAGAAGCAAATTGTCTCACTAGACTGGGAATCTAACTCTCAAATCCTGAGAAAAACCTGTCGTGAGTCTACTGATAATGTTATAATGTCGTAATGCCTTCCTGGGTGTTTCACTGAAACTGTAGTTTTAAAAATGCTTCTGCTGATCTTTAAAGAAAAACCAGAAAAATCCTCCTGCTACCCCTCTTCCAGCCCCTACTGCAAATGTAAAAAAAAAACCCAAAGTTTTAATTAAGAAACAAAATTTGGGTGCTTTCAACTGTATTGAAAACCAGTTTTCCTTCTGTATCTGTAAAACCAAACGCAGGTGCATTTGGGTGTATTTGTACTGCTGACTGCTTGACTGGCATCTTCAAATAAATTGTTCATGGTCCAAGTACTCAGGTGTAAAGTTTACACAATTGAATTCTAAGTGGAAGAAGCAAGCAAAGCTTGATACCTGCTATATCATGGTTTCAAAAATATATGTCTCTGAACCTGAAGTCCTGTCTGCACTAGAACAACAGTTGCTTATCAGTCAGGATGCTAGCTCCTCAGTCACTCAAACAGACATGAAAATATCCTGTACCCTCAGATGTCTGCCTGTTTTGGTACATAAAGCTGTGTCCTGGACTTATATTACTTTATAAAGTGTTACAGGAGGATTGATTGCCACCCAACAGCTTTCAATATTAAGCAAAAGTGATTATGAGCAGAGAGCTTTTAGTAAAATAAGTATAATGGACATTGAGAATGTGAGATCAACAGAGTACTTAAGCAAGTGCTTAAATTAAGACAGGTAGCCCACCGTCTTCTGCAGGACCATGTTTAACTACTTTTTTGAACTCATGCCTACATAGCTGTCAACATGCAGCATTTTTAACCAAATCTTGCAAAACACTTTGCCACAGCAAGCAACAGACCTGGCAAAATTGTGTGAGGAAAATCCAGTGACTTGTTAAGAAGGACAATGTGGCAGGCAGGTGAAAATCTATGATTTCAGCTCTGAATGCCACACAGCACTGCAATGCCTCCTTTTGAGGCAGTGTGAGCAGGACAGGCAAAGACCCAGCCTGCAGGAGTCTGAACTACCTTCTCCTTCGGTCGGGGTGGTCAACTAAATGTCACCTTGTTGGAGCAGTGTAGCAAACACTGAACTTCCACTGCTGATAGTCTGAATGTCCTCTGGAAAAATAAAGGAAAATCTCTAGGGCTGTTAATTTGGCATCTTTCATGAACACTAAATTCACACAAAAAAATTAAGAGGGGAAAGTCACCAACCTAGTTTAACAGAATGACACAAGTTGTACTGAGTTGTGATAAACCACTAAAAGTGTGGAGTGACTCTACTTTCGAAGCAGTTGAAAAGGTACTGTTCAAATGCAGCACTAAGCATAACTGATTTATTCTGGTAGTGTCTTCAGGCTGCCAAATGCATTTTAAAAAGAACCCCATTTAAAATGCATCCTTATAGCAAAACGTACCAGTGTTATCTAATTGGACAATAAAAGGAGCGGACCGCTGCCTCCTTTTCAAGCAAGAACAGTGCAAGAATAGAATATTTCTGTTGGAGCACAATAAGAAAGACATAGGTGACAACTGCATTTTCCTATCAGTTTCAGCCTTAATAGGTCAATACAATCACTATCACACTAAGCTGCAGCTTGCTGTATCAAAAAAATGAGAACAGACAGGCACCACTTTAAGGCACTTGGTACAATTTACCTTGACTTAATAGGATCTTTTGGTGGGAGGATGGCTAGGAGTATAAACAGTCCTACAGATATTTTCACACCTTTCTTTGGTGCTTCATAATACTGGTTGTTTTCATGATATTGGTCATAGAGAAATTTAGCTTGCTCAGAACAGCTGCTTAGTATCTTCTGAATATAATATGCTAGTCTTCATTCTATTAAATATTAGCAGATTTTTTTAAAATGTTCATCAGTTTCAGGTACAGGCAACGAGAAAGTCTTTTCCAGGTTTTTCATGGCTGTTTGCTCTCCACTCTGTTTTATGTGCAGACATATTTTGGAGCTGACCTACTGAGTATTGCTTCCACTGTGCTCTCAACAGAAAGACTGAGAGAGCTCCACTGGCCATTCCGCAGACAGTTGCCAAGTACCTTCTTTTCTAGACAAAGTATCTATTCAAGGCAACTTAGACAAATTAGCAACAAATGCCCTGTTGTTTTACAGAACATCATGTTTTCCAGTAGTTTAATAGACATTTTAGTATCAGTGTAGAGGTGTCCTTGGTAAAGGAGGCATCCACTTGTCAGGGTTCCTGAGGTAGGTGATATGACTCTAAGAAAGATATGCCCAGGACTCATCATCTGGGTAGTGTTTCGAGGGCCACTGGCTGGAAAATTGCTATGCATCCAGCACTAACTGTTGAGTCTGGCTGGGTCCAAAACTCTGGCATGTAACACTGTTTCTGAGTTCTAAGTATTCCCCCTAATTTAACAGAAGAAGCCACAGTTTGATAGAAACACAAGTAGCTGGATCTGGCTCTGCATATTTCTAGCAAACTGGTACCCATGTTACAGACAATTATATTAAATATTCATACCAAGTTAACATTTCTGAATTGGTAGATTTTCAAATGGCAATCAAAAATAAACCCCAAATTTGTAAAATGTGCCTATTATCTCTGATTAATTTGTCCTATCTGTTTTGCTCAGAAAATGATCTCTCTGTAAACATGGGCTTCCATGTATGATTTCTGTCACTGGTACAAACAAGAGAAGGAATTTCAGTAAGTACAATTTTCACACCCCTTTGCACAGGAGTAACTGATTACACAATCTGCATGACAATATAAGAACTCAGACTTACAGCTTCTGCAAGGCAATTAAATAGGCAGGTACAGTGTCCCAAGTACAGTGTCTGAGATAATTAACATAATATTCAGAGCAGCAGACTGTAGCTTTGTCTCCTAAAATGCAAGCTCCTCTGATTTATCTGTCACTGAGAGAGGAGAAAAAACCCACTCCCTTTCATAATAGGAATACTGTGACATGAGACTTGGTATGTTGTCCAACATAAGCAAGGCAATAAATCAAAGAACACAGCAGCCAAATTTTTAAAGAAAGAATATTTTCAGCTGAAAAAGAACTGTCCTTGACTTTCTTCATCTGGATGTAAAACTAAGATTCAACAGCAAATATGAATAGAAAGGAAAATGTACATATAAAATAACCATAGCTCTATCCTCAGAAATCAAAACATGGGAAAAATGAGAAATCTCTACCTGTGAAACTCTGCAATTGATAAATGCTGTTTCAGGATACAAGAGGATACTGTCAGCTTGTAATGTAGACAACACAAAAATTAACCAGAATAACTTCTTTTGATGCTTGCTCCTGCCTTTGTCCATGTGTACTTCTGCGTGCATGTGTATGAGGATGCATGTGCAGATTTCAGTTCTAAAAGGTAGTTTCAGCTACCTTTTATCTTCCTTTTTTTTGCCTGGAAGATCAACACAAACAAGGGAAGACTAACTAATGTACCTCATGCTGAAAGTTTCTCTCCAGGGGAAAATGCCTTTGCCCACACAGCACACCATTAAAAATGGTGAGACTCCACATGGGAGCACAGGGCTTCCCACATGCAACAGCCTGCAGGATCAGGGGAATTAATGATGCAAAATGTTGTCTAAAGCAGGCACTTGAATAAAGAGCAAGAAAATACAGATATAAAAACTCAAGGAGCTCCTCACAATGGCAAAACAGAAAACTTATTTTTTCTTTGTCCCATCCTTCTCCCATGAACAGTCAACACAAGAAAATTCCTTTTATTTGTTTGCCTAATCTCCAGTTGGTTATTCTTGAAGAGCTGTCAGTCTTCCCCTTTCCCCATGGCTACATCAATTCCTGCATGGTGTGCACAAGGCAGAAGGGAAATATTTTTACTTTCAGAGCTGGATTCTTGTCCCTGTTAGAAATTTTGCAACTAAGGAATTATGCAGGAAAAAGGTAAATCCAGGTCACCCTCACTCCAGCAATCCCCAGCTGCTGTGATAGCCCCTGGAAGTGACAGCAGTCAGCCTTGAAATTTCTACAGCTATGTAGTATGGCTGGAAGCAATACCATCTAGTATACAGTTGGTATCACACAAATTAATACAGTGTAAATTCTGCTGCTTTGCTCCTCACCCCAGTAGCTCTTTCTTTCCCTTTCAGAAAAGTAGCTGTGCTGATCAATAACTAGAAAATCTGTTAGAACCAGAGAAAATTGTTTGCCTTGTGAAAACTGGTTCTCTCCGGTAAACATTTGCTTTTAAATAGCACGGACTGCAGCGGCATCCTAGATTGAGTAAGCCAGCAGAAATTGCTCACCCTAGTTTGACTTGAAAGGGGCAGTCATTTCTGCTTCTATCAATCTGCCTCAAACTTGACCCCTCTCCCACCCAACTTATGGTCAATGCCAAGGGACTGCAGGATCAGGATCATTAAGCAGTGCTGAATGGACAAGTCCTAAAGTGAAGCAGAGGGACAGTCAATTGTAGGCGGAATGCAGCAGATTTATATCCACTAGGTGAAAGAAAAATGACTCCTAAATGGGCTGGAGCAGCTGTGAAACTAGTCTGCCACAAGCAAGGATGAAGCATGGGAATCTCAGAGAAGAGCCTCTTTGCTATCTGGCTCTAAAAGCAATTACCATAGATAAAAGCAAGTTCCTGGCAGGGCAGGAAAACTGGCAGGGCTCAATTCTTAAACAGCAATCTGATCCCAGGGGAGCTTCCAGGTCACTTACAGACCTACCATCACGGCAGCTGTTACTGACTGAAAATAGGACAGCAGAGTAGGAGTGGGAGAGACTGTCCCTCCAAATACACTGATGTTGTCCAGAAATAAAGGCATTAAAGAGGGGATTCCACACAGAAATTACAGTTTTGATGTAGGAGTTGGGGGAATGCAATATGGTCAGGGTTGTTAAGAGTGAGCTTCAGCTTTACAAATCAGAAGTAAAACTCTCAGGCATTTAAATTTTTAATTGAACCCCCTTTTACTGTGCTAAATCTGATCAAGATCAGTGTTTAGTAGTTAATTTCACGGATCAGAACAATTGTTGCATTATCTCCCAAACACAATTCCATAAGGCCTAAAGCTGAATTACGTTTTTGCTGTGAGTATAAACTAATATTATTTTTTTAATAAAAGAGGAAATAATAATATATTACATTGTATGGAGAGGCATCTATTTGGTCTAGTGTTATGCACTGGTTTATATCAAAATAAAAAAAAAATCAGAGAAAAGGTCAAGGTTAAAGTGAAGAGTTAGAGGAAGACTGGAGAAAATGTAATATCTTTTACTTCTCTAAAAGAAAGTTTTGAACCGTGTGTCTCATGAAGTATGACAAGGAGCAAAAACTGAGAAGATAGAGCAGAGCAAGAAGCTGGACACTGAAGCATGGAAAGATGTATGCTTGTATAACTTAGAGAGACAGGTGAAAACAATGGGTAAGTGAACAAGTGAGAATAAAATATCAAGAAGATGCAGTTAAAGCTGAAGTGGTAGCAGATGGCCATACTGCAAGATGGGAAAATAAAGAAACTCTACTTGTGAAAAAATACAGACCAATAATATCAGTTCAGAAAAAGAAGCCATCGCAAATAAAACTTTTAGGATGTGGATGGCTGGAGACAGATCTATCGAAGTTTTAATCAACAGAGAAATGGTTAAAGGCATCATGTGATAACTCCCTTGCTGTCTGTGTAGTTCTTTGGATCAGGCTAGCTTAGTGCAAAGTTCAGGCAAGCTAAGGCATGCATGGGTGCATCGTGATCACTAGGGGTAACCTGGATAACATTAATAAGCACAAATACTTGAGCTTTCCTTGATCTAGCATTAACCAATTTCAGATCCATCTGTTCCATTTTGGAGAGCAGCCTGGATGTTTCATGTTAACTTCATATGTTTCTAAATTGCTATCAGTTGTATCTTCTATTAAATAATGTTCATAATTCAACAACCGTCTGGACAGAACAAGAGCTATGCTCTCCTCACTAATTTCAAAAAGACTACTTAGAGAATGGGGCATAGAAGACCTGACCCCATGCCCCTAAATTCACTCCTAGGTTTAAAGAACCCTACTTAACAGCATCTTTCTGTGCTCAAATTAGCAGAGAAACACATTTAAACAAAATAGAAATGTGCTTAAAGCAAAGAAGCCAAAAGCTTGTAAGCCAAATTTTATCTTTTCTTAAACGTAAGTAATCTCATGACCTTCAAAGGCCTTTTCCTAAGCAATGGAAATTTGAGACTATAAAGGACAAATCTTGTTTGCAATAAAGAAATGGGAGGTAGGGAATTGATTTAAGGAGATAGGATTTGATCCAGTGAGTTAGTGGGAAAATAAAACAGTCTAGCCTCCCTTTATGGTTTAGTTTGAGCATGTAGAGCCATCTCCATTTCAATTCCCCTCATTAAGGAGTTTTCTCATTCTCAGTTTCTCTCGTTAAAGACATAAAGTTTAAAAGGTGGCAACTAACTGGAAGAAATTGTGTTTGTACAGTGAATTGAAATCTAACGGCCTCAAGTTTTGCCCTCAATTACATCCACAAGAAGATATTCGTAACTTTGGTACTAATTGCAAGTACAGATGGTATCAAAGTCATTTATCTGTAGCTCTTGGGATTTACCAAAAGAATGAAGGTAAAGTGGCAGGATGAAGTGACTGCTCTTGGTTTACTCATGTGTGTTATCACTGATCAGTGGCAGAAATAAGCTGAATTTTGTGCTACTGAATGAAGTCATCCTGGCACTGAGCTAGAAAAAAGCAGCAGAAGTTTCCAAAATTCCTCCACATAGTACTATAAAATGAAATGAAGTCAGTAACAGTGAGTGAAACAGTAAAAGTCACTCTAAGATTTTTTTTATTGTATCTGTAAAAAAATCTTTATTTCTTGAAAAGATATGGAAATGTTTATTTGGCCACCTTTTGCTCTCAACCAGAAGCCCATTATAAATTACACAAATTGCCCCATCATCTCATCTTGCACCCAGGCCGCGCAACTGGGGATTTCATTCCTCTCCTTCTGCTGTTCCTCTACTGTGTAATCATGAACAGTAAGACACCTGCAGTTTAAGATTATATGTGACTAGTAAACCTGTCATTTTCTAAAAAAATGTCTGTGTAGTCACTTGTCATCTAGATCGAGTAGATTTATGTACATGTATTTGAAAAAATTCCTCTTAACTCAGAAAGCGAACATGTGCTTTTTGCTGAAAATACCTCAGAAGCTTACAGACTCCCAGGAATACTTGTCTGCATACTCCTCTCTGGGGAAAAAAAAAAAAAAAAGAAAGAAAAAAAGGAAGATATTTTCAGATTAAACAAGAGCTTGAAAATACTTATCCTCCTAAAATATTAATCAACAAGGTAACAGGAGAGGTACTGTCACATAACCCGCTTAGCGTTTCTAGCCTAGTCAGACAAAGAAAAAACAGATGAAGGTGGTTAGAGAATTGTATTCAATGGCTGGAAAGCTATGGCTTTTTCTAGAGATGCTTGTTCCTCCAATTTCTCTCAGTTATAACAAGTAATTTATCTTCTTCTGCATTATTTCCATGTATTTTAAGTAGACATTAATTCCAAATGTAAGGAGAAAAATGGCATTCTGAAATAATATTAAAGCTGAATTCTGCAAACTTTCTTAATGAGCAGCCTAGCTTGGCTATTTCTAAATACCCTCCACTAACTAAAATAATAACTAAGAACATGTAGGATTAAGTAAGTCTTTAGTCGAAGTCAACATTGTTCTGCTTTTGCCTCCAGAAAACTGTAACTTAATATTCTTCAGAGACATATTTACTTTTGCTGTTAATGAATAGCTTTGTGTTATTTCTAGTTAAATATTATGTATCGCCTACTTCTTCCAGTTTTTATTTGCTCCTTGGAGCACCTGCAATTGAACACTCAGACTGGTACATACATCTGCAGCACATCAGAATTTTTCAAGAACAGCCATTGCCACCTTTGAAGAACACTGCTAACCAAAAAAACCCCCTTCCTAAACAAAAAAGACACACGTGAAGCCCCTTCCAAACAGCCATGGTTGATTTTAAAACCCTACTTACCATACAGCCCATCTCCTGCATGAACTGAAGGACTCCTGTCCATTGTTCTGTCATTTAAAAGCAACAGGTGTATGCTGGACTGAGAAGCAAATTATTCTTTCTAACCCTTCCAATTTATGGAATCACTTTGAAAGGTGGGGGAGGGGGACCTTTTATCGCGATCAGTAAAGGGTTTCCCTGAAGGATTACATTTTGCATATTTTACCCTTGCTGGATGAATTTTATCTGCAGTGTTTTTTACATTCTGGGGTTCCTATTTATTCATGCTATCAACATGTAAATTGTGTATTATATTGTATATGTGCACAAGCAATACTCTCGCTTCCCATTTCTCAAGAGTATGTGCAAATATTTGTTTGCAATGGCCCTTGCACAAATATTGCTTGAAACTACATTTTGCCTCTTTTTCCTTTCCTTGCTTATTATCTTCCTGAAGAAAGAATAATAGCAATCTGTGGTCTTCAGTCACCGATTTTTATTAAAGCAAACTGGTATTCTCTTGTCTTCAAGTCATACCAGAAGAAAAACTCATATACAACCTCATATTGAAGAAGTGCATGTCTGTGCCTGGAAGTTTGTCTGTTTTTTCCAGTTACATTAGTTGGCCTAGTGAATGCTATAATGTTTCACTGTTACAACAGCCCCCCCAAAGGGGCTTGTTTCAAAGAAGAAAAATACTGCATTTAAACTAGCGTACACATTATCAATTGCTCTCTGAGTAAACCAAAACACTACACGGTTCTTATATCGTCTGTAACACCCGAGTATTGAGCCCTGAGCAGAAGATTTCAGGCTGGAGGAGGACCACTCTGTCCCTGGGGTCCCAGTGCAGCAGCTCAGCTGTTTCCATAGCTACGTGGGCTGCAGTGGCTGTCACAGCCTCTCTGTCCTGGGAAATCCCACCCGGGTTTGGGTATCTCTGTGCACCCTCTGGGTATGGCCCCTTTACGGCACTTCCCTCTAGGTCACCCTGAAGAGCACTCCCTTGCATCAGGTCAGGCCTTGCGCCTACTGGTCTGCTCTCTTCTTCCTCCGCCCCTGGAAAGAGAAGAGATGCTGCTAAAGCTCATGCACAGTAAGTATCTGGTCCTTATTTTGTGTCTACTGTTATATAGTGGACCCAGTTTACAACAGTGTCCCAAATGGGAAAAGATCAGTCATTGACTTCAGTGTCCCTTTTGGTAACTGCATGACGGAGGTGTACAAAAGCACAGGCGTTGTTTAGCCCTGAGCAGACTGTAACTTCTGCAGAAGCTACTGACACCAAGCTTTCCTGTAGTGCAGACCTGGTAAAATAAAGAACATTTTTTTTTTTTTTTTAAATAGTAAGCTGCTGCTCCTTGTTTCTGAACCACAGAATATGGATATTCCAGTTTGTGATGTTACTGACAGTTGCCACTGCTATTTGTATGGCAACATAGCTGAGGGGTTTTTGGGGGGTTTTGTTTCCCAAGATTTCATGAGCCATTTAATGTGGTAATCAATTCAATATTTCTAGGAAGGCCACAGCCTGGTTTTCAGACTCGGGAAAGGGGATACAAATGCCAGATACATTACATAAGGTTGTATATCACCTAAATTGTGAATACAGTGTCATATGTATAGACTCTGCCAGCTGCTGGCTTGTTTTCACTGTTCACTACACATTTGGTCTGAACGAGACAGTCTCATTACTTCATGTTTACAAGCCTCTGTTTTGTAGCAGGTTGAAGTCAAGGACATAAAAAATAAAAATATAGTATCTTACTTAGATTTGGACGTACTGAAGATTGCTTTAAAGAGAAGCTCATTCTGTGTGTGTAAAAATGCAGATGGAATGTGGTTTTACTTTGTACCTTCCCAAGTTTTAATACTGCTTTTATATTTTAAAACACAAAAGAGATGTAGAAGTGCAGGCCTTATGTAAAATTCATTGCAAATCTTCAAAACAGGTTTGATATGGCCAGTGACAAATGATGTCCCATAAAGCATTGCATGACTATTTTTAACATAGCTCTCATACATAATTTCTCCTGCATTGATTGCCCAGCAAGATGAACATGTTGAAATACAAGGCATTATAAATGACAGGCTTTCATATCTCCACTTAATCTTCGCAGGACCCATACTCACTTGACTTCATATAAGAAGCAAATAAAAACAAGTGACACTGACAACTGGAACCATCCCAGCAGCTTAGGTCTAGCCATCTATCTCTATTAATCACTGCTGCATATGCGTGGTAACTGGCTGCTAACGGGAAAGATCCCAAGAATTTCACTTGCTTCACCTTCTTCATCCTTACTTTCCCTTTACTGGGCAGTAATTTGCCTTTCAGCTGAGATTCTAAAGGTCGAGCCCTCCCCACACCAACATCACCAGTCATTGTGGACTGAGGTCCAGGTCTAGTCAGGTCAGGTCCAGGACCCTCAGGTCTAGTATTCTCACAATACTTTTTTTCTTTCTTTTTTTTTAAAGCCAAAATTCCATTTCTCCACCACTTTCTTAAAAGCACAACTTTCTCTTACCTCCTACCTCTCTAAAATTGTTTTCTTCTGTATCCTCCTCATTTTTCATCCACTACCTCCACTTTTGTCCTTCGCTGTAAGATAGATGATAAAAGGCCCGAGCACCAGCATGCGTTGGCTTTCATTCCTGGTTTTGCCCACTCACTTTCTGCATTACAGGATTATCTGGGATCTGAATAAAAGCTAGGATCCAGCTCCCCCAGGCAATGAACAGCCGTATTAAAGGCAGGCACACCAGAATCCATTTGTAGGTGCTGTGCTGCAGCACTGAGCGCAGGTTGAGACTGCACAGCGGGATGCAGGGCCATCACTGGCCCCAACCCGGTACGAATGGGGACTGGGAAGGAGTCAAAGTAGGATGGACAGCAATGAGAACAGCAAGTACTTCTCCCAGAAAAATCTTGAGCTCTCCTTCCCGGGTTCAGGGAACACATCTGCACAGTGCACGGGGTGGCTTTGCTGCAGCTTTGGCTGTGTGCGAGGGCTGGGGGAGTTCACCGCCCACTGTGCCTTTGCTGGTCATGTTGCCAGCATCTGTCTACCCTTCTGTAAAATGGAATAGTGCCACACAGGATGCCGTGAGCCTTAGGGAAATAAGACACTTTTGAGACCCTGGGTGGAAAGTATAAGAACTTGGTGTCAGCTCTGTTTTCATTTCATACTTTGCACCTGCATTTTTATCCAGAATCTCTGCCATCGTCATCTTGTTTGTGAGTACTGGGAAGCACCTCTTCAACCTTCCTTGTTATTTGCATTGCAAGGGCAAATTAGAAAATACTGCCTCTTGCAAGCCCAAGCATTCAGCACGACCTCCCGACCCCCCCAAATGACTCAGTGGATCCAAACCTCCTCCCTCCCTGCTGTGTAAACAGGGGGTACGAGCAAGGGCAGGCTCACACCCACCCACTCTCATTTCGTACTCGGAGCCAGGGCCGGCACCGAACGCTGCTGCACCTCACTCCGAGGGGGAGCGGGCTCCCGGGGAGCAGAGCCCTGGGTGGCGGGGAGGGGGCCCCGCGCCCTGGCTCCCCGCGGGCAGCCAGCGGGGCGCTGCTCCCCGCCCCGCCCGCCGGGCCGCCCTCGCGGCGGGCCCGCTCCCCCGCCTCCGCCGCCCGCTCCCGTCCCCGGGGCCGGGCCGCGGCGGGGAAGTCCCGCCCCGAGCGGGGCGGGGGCGGGAGCGGCGGGCGGGCGGGCGGCCGGGGGGCCCAGCGCGGCCGGGGGGGCCGTGCCGTGCGCGGCGGGACCGGCGTGCCGCCGGCGGAGAGTCCTGCCCGCGGGGTGAGAGAGCGGGCGGGCGGGCGCGGCGGGGCCCCGGGGCGCGTCTCCTCAGCCGGCCGAGCCGCTCCGCGTCCTCCCGCGGCCTAGACCCGTCCCGGGCTCGCCCCTAACGCCCTCGGCCCCACAAGCGCCCGGGCCGGGAAACTTCGCCGGAGTTGAGGGGCGGGAGCCGCTCCCGCCCCTGCCGCCGGCGGCCCGGGCGGGCCCAGGGCGGGGAGGCCGGCGCTTCGCGGCGGGGAGCGCAGGGCCGGTGCCGGGGCGGGGGGGCCGCCGCTGCGCGGGGATCGCGGCGCTGAGGCGGGGCCCGGCCCGGCCCGGCCCGGCCCGGCCCGGCGGGCTGCAGGCCCGGCGCAGGGCGCCGCTGGCCTGAGGCGGGCAGCGGCGGCGCGGGGCGGGAGGAGACCGCGGCCGGGTCGGCGGCGCTGGGGCGGGCTGGGCTCCTGCAGCGGGACCCGCAGCCGGGCGGGAGCCTGGCGTGATGAACGCCTCCTCCTTCTGGAAGAGCGTGTCACAGGCTAGGATGGTAGTTACCACAGAGTAACCCCCAGCTCAGGCGGGCTTTGCTGTGTGAGCGCAGCCACGCTGCGATTATTAGTGTGGCATTTAATATTTGTACAGTCATAGCAAGATAAATATTGGAACTACATCCTCTCTAGTACTCCTCTCCCATCAGTCCCTGAGGGTGGCTCTGTGAAAGAGCAAGTGCCTCAATCCAAAACCGGGACCCTCAAAGCCTGCCTTCAGCTGCCTCTCCATCTGGAAGCAGCCACAGCCCTCTGCGAGATACCTCCAGAGTTGCTTAAGCTTTACAAGGCTCAACAGCAAAGCTCCAGGTTTGCCCACAAGCCTTGTTGGGATCCAGACACCGTGCATTTTCTCTGTGGCCTGAGGCGTGCTGCCCTTTACAGGACGCAGTTGCAGCAGACGCCCTGCTTTCTCCTCCCGGTTTAGCAAGCTGCAGAGAGGAGTGCTGGTTCTGAGCGAGGGAGGTGTGGGTCCCCTCTGCCAAGCGGGGTTCAGTGCCGTAGCCAAGCCGCTGCCCAACAGTGGCCTTGGGTGTTTGGCAGCCCCTTTGCAGCAGGTCTTGTGCTGTGATGATGTGGTCCCGAGTTGAAGCATACAAGCCCTGTTGGTGAGGAGCTCAGATGAGCACCTTTTGGCCTAGCAAGTACATGAATATGTATGATCTCTAAGAAACTTGTAAATATAATTCTTTTTTTAGTCATGTCTGTTGTTAAGGATGGTATCTTCTGTGTGCTAGAGGCTTGTGATAACTCTTGAATGAAACAGGTTTTTATCCGGAGGTCACTTGCTTTTGGAAGATTGTGTTTTGCTTTTCTGGAATTCCCCTGTGCTTTATACTGTATACATTATTCGACGTCCTCTGTTGTAATATGTTCTGTGGTGTTTAAAGGTTGTTGCCTTCCTTCTGCTGGGGGCTGTGTTTCAGTGATGGGTGAAGCGAGGCTTGAAATAGGTAGTTTTGTATCCTTTTGTCAGGTACTTTGGGATTGTTATATGAAAGACTACATAAGTGTCATTTATTATTATGAATGCCTCTCATGTTTTGGAATTTAACAGACATAATATTTGCCATCATGTCATGATCATCACATTCATTTTTGTAGTTATAATTAAAGGTGGCAACAATGGCATTCAGATGTTTAATTACATTTCATATAGGTGACCAGTGCTAACTTATTGAATTAATGCATGGCAGAGCAGGAGCAAGTGTCACTGCTTCCCTCTGTGGTTAGGGAGCCATCAGCTTGCTTGTCACTTATAAAAATCAGTTTATAGTGAAGCATATGGCACCAACAAGTTCTGTGTTTCTTAAAGGACCATTTCTCTGAACGCTCTGTGGATTTTATTTCTTATTTCACTTGATGCAGATCTAAAATATTTTCTTCATCTTTCAAAACTTGAAATACTGAACAAGGTTCATTTTTTAGTAAGCTAAAACCAAGACCTCTTAAGGTTTCATGAAAACAGAGAAAGGAGACTTCTGCTTGCATCGGACTGGCCACCTGTCTGGTAGGGCGAGGATTAGAAATCCATCTAGGTTGTGGAAACCTAAGGTTCAAGTCCCTGGTTTGATTCAGAGCAGTTTTGAACTCAGGTCTTCAGTGTTTCTGGAAAATATACAAGTCATTGCATTACCAGCTGTATTGGAAGCAAAAGGGAGTGTCCCATTCCCCTGGTTCTAAAAAGATATTTAATCTTTTTCTCAAAACTGGAAGGGTAGGTTTTCTGCTTTAACATCACTTTCTGGTCACAAACTAAAAAGCTTCCTCAGAATTTTCTAAGCAGTGGCTATGTCTTTGGTCTGATATTAATATGTATGTGGGTAATAATCCAAGAAAGGCGTTTTATCCTAGTAATGGCTGAGATATGTTTCAGAAGAGTTTAACTTCTGGGATAAGAAGAAGAAAGCAGAAGAAAAAGCACCACCACCATCATCTCTTTTATGACAGTTTTAAGTAAATCACAAATTTTCAGTCGGATCTCAGAAACATGTAGTATCACTCTTCTCAAAGATATTCTAAAACCTTAGTATTGCATGCAGCCAAAGCCACGGGGTTTTTTCCTGAAGTAACTTCTGTGGAGGAGGGAGGACCAAAGAAGAATTGTATGTTCCCCACTGAGGTAATCTATCTTTTTCTGCTCTTTCAGGACCTCACCTCTTACCTCAAAGTTTAAAAGCAGAATTGTTTTATCCCACAGTTGCCTTTGCCGTGTCCTGATTCTCTGTAGTGATGACTAAATGAAAGGAATTTAACTCCTTCTGTGCTGTGATTTGCATCCCTTCTCACAGGTGGGCCATTTTCAGATGGGTCTGGAAATGTTCAACTGGTCTTACTGCTTGAACTCTTGAGGGTTGTAAATTCTATTGCAAGACCTAGGTCTGTGTTACTCACTTTAGGCTGGATAGCAAAGATTTAAAAGAAAACCCAGAGAGTTAATAGTTTCCAGGACAAAGATACTGAGTTTGTGTCTTCATTCAGAAATACTGTGATATCACATTCTGTGGTGCAAAAAGACAAAACAGTGGCAGGGTTCTGTGTCCAGTTCTTGTTAAGACTGAATATTCAGCAATACCTGGAGAGAAAGCAGAAGACGTGACAGTCTCATCAGCTTGTGTGTGCTGGTTGTTCCTGCTGTTTCACTATTGTACCCAGCTGTGGGTAAGAACATAGGACCAGGAGTTGTACAACCAAGAGGTCATTGCCTTTGACCACTGACAAAGCATGCAGACTCTATAAAGACTATCTCTAAGGTAAAAGATACTCTTTAAGTTACACCTATCAGTTTTAAGCTTTCACTTGGCTCACATTAACTTTTCTTGTGTGGGTAGTTTCTCATTAGAGCAAAAGTGGACCTTGAGAGGAGCATACAGCTTCCATTTCCTGACACAGCCATAGCAGAACAGTCACAGTTGAAACTGTGAAGGCTTTTCATGGGGTATGTTTTTTTCCAGTGGGTCTCCAGGTTGATTGCAAGTTTTAGGATACAGTTGTTTACAGTACTGGGAAACTGAATTTAGTTCTGTGCATCTAAACCTATCGCTCGCTATTAAAGAAAGTGGTTTTCTGGAAGTCCCTACTTATCCCAGTTGCTGCAGCCTGCGATCTTGAATGAGGCACTAAACCCCATCTTCATGCTGTTCTCCACTGCATGTGGCTTCACAGGCCTCAGTGAATCAGTGACTGGTATGATCTGCCACAAAGCTGACCTCGGGGTTCATTCAGCTGAATTTTCTAGCTAGTAATGGCCAGTCTTGACCAGGAGGTTGTAATGAACATCGCACTTCCATTGCATACATAAGCGTGGTGAAAAGGATGATGTATGTTCTTTGGTGCCTTTGACCTCCATCCGTTTTCCCTTTAGCGCTGCATGTAAAGATCCATAGACTAATTTGGTGTGTCTCTGGGTGATGGTGCTACACAAGTTGAGTGATAATGCTCCATCCAACATCCTTACTGAAATGTTTAAGCTCATGTGGAAATATTTAAGCATATGTGACCTTAAATAGAGAGAAAACCAATTAAAGTCAATGAGAATAACAGTAAGAGTAGAGTTATGTGTATGCTTAAGCTTCAAATTTGAAATTTAGAGGGAATGAAGACTGGACACGCATTTCTGAAAAGCACAACCTTTTTTCCTATATCGTGTTCTCCTAGCAAGAAAGAGAATGTGTGCTTGTAGCCCAGCACCCATGAGAAGCAAATACGATTCTGTTTAGGCTTAAGAATACAAATGCATGCATCAGCATGCAGGACTCAGCCCATATTTGCATATAGCGTAATGTGACTTCAGGCTTGATTTTTGGCCTAAAAACGCTATGTGTGCATGTAAAATATAATTAATGTAATGTTGGACCCTAGGGGAGAATTTTTATCTGACCTTTTATCAGGAGTAATTTTGGAAGCTGCCCAAAATGTATAATCCCCTGAAGTTTTTCTAAAGGAGATGTTGATGAAAAACCACTTATGGGGATGTTGGTCTCAGATCTGTCTGAGGAAGAGAAACTTCAATGTGACTTTGCTCAAACAAGCCTAGGTTTTGAGACTGTTATCTGCACAGAAATAAGGTAAAATGAAAGTCTGAGTATTGTGCTTACAGCAACAGAACTGTAACCAAATTGAAAAAAAATTGTGCAAAATATTACATACTAAGTGGCTTAAACTCTGCCTCTGGGGCAAATAGCTGTACACGTGCATATGTGGTCATGTGCAGATCACATGTGCTTGCTTTGATCCCAAAGGTATGGACATACTGTGAAACTGATAAGAGAGGCTGCCCTTTGTTCTGGTGTGGCTGTTCAACTGTAAGGAAGAAACCTGTTTTATGTAAGCCTGGCTCAAAGCCTAGCTAGAACAAGAATGTGACCCCAAACCATGAGAAGCTGGAAGGTCTATCTGCCACTAGCTGAGCAGTGGAGGGAGTACACAGTGAAAATTTTCACTTACCCTTTCAGGTGACCATTCAGAGCTTTGCTTCTCACTTGCCCAGTTCCTTTCCCCAAAGTGTGCTTTTTGGAGGTTCTGAGGGCAGCAAATCAATGTATTTGCCTTTCATGTATGTGTAATAGTGTTTAAATTTATCTTACGGTTTGAGTGACTTTGCTTTTAGGTTGTAGAACATTGCTAGTGCCACTCAAGCAACATAACTGCTGTGGTGTGTGCACAGGCATATTTTGCTGGGACTTCTGCTTATCGTTGTAGGATTATGTAAGGCTTGGCTAGAGGTCTCCTAATTTTTTTCATAGCATGTATTGTAACTTAATATAAAGCCTTACTTCCAGTATCACTTCTCATTTCTGTAGTGTAAAAGCTTTTTGGTTGCTCAAAGCATATATAGAGAATCTAGTAAAAAACAATATTTAGTGTTTCTTTTAGCTTGGCTTCTTAAGGAAATTTATGCTTCTGAATGCTTTTTGGACCAGAGCTAGGTCTTTGAAGGCCACTGCATTAACCCACTGTTCTGAGTATCTCCAGAACAGTGTGTTTCAGGGAAAAAAGGCAGCAAGGTAGGGATAGGTGATGCTTTTTAAATATTTCACCCAAGAGTTCTCAAGATTTTGAATCTGTTTACCAATTTCTACCCAGCTGAGAGAGTACAGATATCCGAAATGGTGAGGGTCTTACTTGCTCCAAGAAAATGTAGCCAGGCAAAGATGGGAAACCGCAGGTGCCCCATTAAAGGAAAGGCTGCAACATATACTGATATGGGGCTAGACAGGAGTTCTTGGAGGAGTGAGGCACTGTAAGAGTTCCTCTCCTCTCTGAGAAGAGCTTTAGTCAAGGCATGAAGAATCTCCTGTGTGACGTCGATCCTTAGGACACAAAGCCTCGCCTCCGTGCTGATGCTCATGGAAGTACCAGTGTGCCACCCTTATGCAGTTTGACTGAGAACTAGGAGGAAGGCCAGCGCTATACATCCAGGGTCCTCGTCCCCTTAGTGCATTTCTGCACTAGGCAACAGGCCATACTATGAAAAGCTATCATGATACTTGGTTTTTTTTTTTAAATTAACAGATTATGAAGGTAGTGAAAAAAGAAAACATTGCCTCTGAATAGATAAGATTATTTTCCATGGCTCATTTTTTTGAGTTAGCTTGAAGTTCAGCAAATCATGATAATCTCATAGCTCCAGTTTGGGAGAAAAAAAAGAGCAGTGTTTCTTCTGACCAGTGCCAATTCCGAAGACAGCGAAGAATAAATATGACTTTCATGAGAATAATCTGTGTCACCTTCAGAGAAGCACATCTGCCGTTTCTGCAGAAGAGACAGGAGTTTGCCCAGAAACATACATTTTTTTCATAGTACTTTACTCCATTTCCAAATTCTGTTTCTTGGGTAAAATAGCCCAAAAGCAGTATGAGATGTGCTGTTATCTCTGGTGGTGCTGTGAGAGTGCCCATGTAGGAGTATGGCGTCGCAGGCTGTTGGACACCTTTGCAGACATTGATGCAGAGGGAATTGCTGGGATAAATGACAGGTAAGCCTGTATCTGTCCTTCTGGAGCAGATGCAAGTTCACTCCTCCTGCTGCTCTCACCCAGCCAGCTGTGGTGAGCTCTGCTCCACAGCCCCTTGTGGCTTCACTTACCTGATGCTGTGCATGAGCAAGAAAGCCACGCTTTTTGAAACCAGTGTATGAGAAAGAGATGGGTTTCAGGTGTGTTTGTTCTGTAATTAGCGCTTGTGAATAAATTTTTGAAGAAGGTAAGGTAGATCTGGCACCCATCTGTCAGAGAAGTTAGAAAACTTGCTTGTCTGGTGGGGAAGAGAAAAAGCCATGCTGGCAGTACTGAGTTCCTTCCAACCCATAAACCTCTACAGAGTTAGCAGAAGCATGGGGGAAGAGAGAAAGAAGTTCATTTTTTAAATTCTTCCTGATATAGTCTACATGTGTTCTCTTACCCTCTGCCTCTCCTCTTCCTTTGTCTTGCTTTTTCCCTCGTCGCAAAATGTTTGCATGTGGGGAATGGTGAGATAGCACAGTATAGACTAGCTAATGGTAATTTACTACGGATGTGCCATATATTTCTAATCGGGGGCTTTTCTATGCTCTGTAGAGGTTGCTTACAGTAGAATTGAATGCTCAAAGCATTTCCTCCATCTGTAAATATATAGCGAACCTGTGCTCTGTCACATTTCCTAGGACTGCATGGTTATAAAGGAAAGACCCACTTAAAATGCTCTTGAAGCAGCCAGGGCAGCCCTTGTTTCTAAATGGCAGCTGTGTTTAACTTCTTCTGAATATAATAAATACCTATTGAGCCATTCTTTTTGCTTTTTTGTAGATTTTGTGTCACAGCAATCTGGATTTAGTGTTGCTGTAATCTCATATTGTAATGTGATGACAATAAAATGATTCCCATACAAGTCTAGAGAGAATCTGTGCTAATACCATTAAAATGTGCTTACCAAATCAAAACAGATGCGGTGTTAGCATGTGGAAATTGTGTTTACGCGATTATAATGTTTCAGCAATATGAGATTACTGTAGGAAGCAACTAATCCAAACCTAGAGAGACTTCCCATTACAAGACCATTAAAATGATACAATGACTGAAGCGCGTGTTTCAGATGGGAAAAGCGGAAACACAAATCTTGTCATCAGTATTCAGGCAAAACAGCTATTGAGCTCAGTGGAGTTTTTACCAGAGTCAGGAATGCAGTACCATGACCTTTTTAGCAGCAAGTTGCTTTTCTCTTAACAATACCTCTAGGAAAAATATTTACTTCACCAGTATTTAATAGTTGGCTAATGCTGAGAGTTGTATTTTATGCACCATACAATTGGCGGTTATAAAGATTTGTCCAGTGTTTATTACAGAAATGTTAAGGTATTGTTTCAAGGCTGTTGTGAAATAATACAAGTTTTGGTTATATCTTAAGGCAATTCTTATTTTCTTCTTATCTGAATATGTAATTTTCAGGAAGTACCATTTATTTCTCTGTTTATACAGCACCTAAAGCAGAGAAGCCTTGTTCTATGCAGGAGCACCTTGGTGATAACCACAGCATAAATTAGTGATTTCCAAAAGCAAAATACCTGCTATTGCCAGATACGAGCCTACCTGTTTATCTTTTGTCATAGGAATCGGCGCCTTTCCCCCTCCCCTCAGACTGGGTTAAGATTCAGTAAATATAATTCACGCGTCTTATGTAGGGCCATCTAAAATATACTTGTCTTGCCCAGGATTGTTTCTTGGCTCCCTCCATAGTCCGTGGAAGGAGGCCGATAATACAGAAAGTGACTTGTCCTCTTCTATTACGAACATTCAAAATAGGCTGGATGAGTTGCTTAAGGATATGTCTTTCCATCTCCGCTATGAAAATGGTCTAGAGAATTATTCTGTAGAAGACATACATCATTTTAGATGGCTAAATTAGGTGATAGGAATTCAGTCCTTGGCATATGAAAGAAGAAACTTCCTCAGAAGAAAGGTCTGTGTAAAACACAGCATGCAAATCATCAGTAAAGCACACGAACATTGATTTCTGTAGTAACATATACATGCTTAAATTAAGTAGCAGTACTTACTCCATTTAAAAGCTGTTTGCACCTAAACTCTGTTTTTAAAGACACTAATTAAATTCTAGTTCCATCAAGTGAATCTTATTAAGAATAGTGTGTCATTATAGCATAATCAGGGCATGCTGTCTGTGTAAATGACAGTAGGAAAGATGTCAGGACAGTGGTTTTAAAAATAATTCCAGTCACAGGTTGTTGGCTGTCTTTATTTTTCATAATTTTTTTATTAAAAGCAGAGGGTTTCTAAAACTGTGTTAGTAAGCAGACATAGACATTAATATTAATAATATTTTTCATGCAGATAAAATTAGGCCTACTTTAAATGCTGTTTGTGTCAGTTTCCATTTTTGTGATGCTTCTTATATTTATAAAAATCCTTGGCCTCAATCAGAAGGTTCAATAGCAGGCATCGGTTCTGTAAACTCTCTCTGTGTGCTATAACCTGAAATCTAGAGTCCAAAAATCAACAGATTGGTGTCTGCTACAGGAGAAACCTGGCACTGGATCTGGTAATTTTCAATGTTCCCCGGTGTTATAAATCAGAAGACGGCAGCCTCGGGCTATGGGAAGATCTCATGCACACAACCATAGGTCTTCGCAGTGGTCAGGCCAGATTAACTGAGGGTAATCTAAATTAACCATGTCGGAAAGGAATTAGTGGAAACAAATGTTGAAAGTCAACTTTTTATCAGAGTAGTAATCTGAAAGTGAGCAAAAATTCACGTTCAGTTAGAGTGGCCTTTTTGAGTAACTGCACTATTAAATAACTAAAAAACTGAACTGGAAACTTGTCAAGGAAACAGACTGTAATCGCTTTGCATTAGGTTTTATTAAAAGACCTTCAATACTTGTATATTTATTTAAATAACAAAATATTTATATAGCTTTGTTTTCTTAACTTAATAAATGCATTTGAAAATTTTCAGTGAACATGGGGAAAAAAAAGTGTGCCTCCAATGCAGAGAGTAATCACTCTTTATGCTGTCAGGGTTTTACTGAGTACCAGAGTGTAGATATTTAATGAAAAAAAAAAAAAGGGAAAAAAAAAACCCAACAAAGGTAATGCTGTTGTCTTACTCTCTTTGCTGTGCATATAAGAATGACTCAGATCATTGAACTTTCTCCAAAATAGTGGGTCGCTCTGTAGAGCACCAGCTTTGTTCAAGGATAGAATTAATGACTGGGTTGGACAACTTAATTGAATTGCAGCTAGCAGCAGTTTCTGACTAAGGCAGGTATTTTGCTTTTAATTATTTGCTCAAGAATAATGTTTTCTGAAATCATGCTCTTCTTAATTTATTTGGCAAAAAATAAATCATTATATTAATCAGCCAGCAGTCTGTTCTATGAGAGTAATTATTCTTCTGCCTTCTCAAACAAGTCAACACACTAGTCTAGAAATGGTATTCATAAAAGAACAGTTCTTCCTAAGTCTGCTTTTACACAACGTAAGCAAACATAGTTGGTCAGTCCTTTCTCTTTCTTATGGATGGCCACATTTTCGTATTAAATCAAATAACTGCCAGCACTACAGACTTCACTAGGCAGGTGGTATCTGCCTTTTGCAGGGGCTGGGTCACTTTTGTACATTGGTACTCTGGCAGTGACTGCTTCTCCTGAGATTAAAGTATCCCCAAAGAGACCTCGACGTTCTTGTGCCCTTTGATATGTTGAGGTCAGTGCCCTTCAGATTTCAGTTTTCTGTCATTGTGGTAGATTAACTTTAGCAGTTAAAAGGAAAGTGTCCTCTGAGGGTTTCACCAGTAATAAACCCATGTTTATGATATTATTCACTAAAAGCGAGACAGAAATGGGAAAGACCCTCTCTTTAATCAATAATGCATGCTGTAGTTAGTCCTGTCCTCTGGACATGATTAAACATGTATTTTGTTTCCTAACTGATGATTTTGGTTGCCTAGGGATTATGACTATATATCTTCAAGCCTTTGCAACTAGCATCAGGAAGATCTAACGTGAACTGGGTAGTCAGCTACGTTTAATGCTAATATGGCAGATAAATGAAAAAGACTACCCCCACCCCGAAAAGAAAAAAATACCCCAAAATCCCAACAGGAAGAGCTGCAGCTAACTCTAACCTGTAGTGAGTCAGGCCAGACTTGCACAGGGCAGATGCCTTTGACATGAACCAACTGCAGACGGTAGCCTCAATGTATATCTTTGTCACCACTCATTTGAAGTTTTGAGAAATAACATTGTTTTGTTCGTGTTAAAGATGAAGAAAAAGGTCTCTTGGAGGCTGAGCCATGTAAATTAAGCATTAGGTTAAGGTCTGTTCTTAACTGGTAAAATACTTGGCCAATGAAGCTGATGGGAAAAGCACTTTGGCTTCTGTCCTGATGGTTCGGGGCCATGCTGTATCTTTAGTGACTGTTGTTGGCTTTGGAGGAGTTCTCCTGGGCTGTTCCAAACTTCCACAGCACAGCTGGTGGGAGAACCTGAGCCTCTGGTGAAGTCTAAGGAGCAGATGATCACCCCCATCCCGGCATTCCTCATACAGAGGGGCAGACAAGGTGCCCAAACAGAGACGGCTTCCTCGGCGTGTGAGGGGTATAGTGAGTCTTGGAGGACACAGATAAATAAAATGAACGTACCACTAAGGAATATTCAGCCTTGGTGCCAAGTATGTTCATCTGGTGGCTCAAGCTGACAAAATTTGACAGCTGTTGAAAAGCAGAGAATCCTAAATGAACATGGAGTGGTTGTTATTAAATAGGAAATATTTATCATAATGTGTTATTGACTATAGCACAATAAATGATGATGATTTCCCTGTACTGGTATTTTTACATTGCTGGAGTACTGATACAATCACAGCTGAGTAAAAGAAATGCTTTGGTTTCATATTGACCACTTTAGTGGAAACAGTGTTTGAAAACTTTCCAGCAAACAGAATCACAGAATGGTAGGGGTTGGAAGGGACCTCTGGAGATCATCTCATCCAAACCCCCTGCTTGAGCAGGCACACCTAGAGCAGGGGGCACAGGACCACATCCAGGCAGGTTTTGAATGTCTCCAGGGAAGGAGACTCCACAACCTCTCTGGGCAGCCTGTTCCACTGCTCTGTCACCCTCACAGTAAAGAAGTTTTTTCTCATGTTTAGGTGGAACTTCCTGTGTTCTAATTTGTGCCCATTGCCCCTTGTCCTGTTGTTGCGGGCTACTGAAAAGAGTCTGGCCCCATCCTCTTGACACCCATCCTTTAGATCTTTATAAGCATTGATAAGATCCCCCCTCAGTCTTCTCTTCTCCAGGCTAAACAAACCCAGATCTCTCAGCCTTTCCTTATAAAGGAGATGCTTCAGTCCCCTGATCAACTTGGTGGCTCTCCACTGGACTTGCTCAAGCAGTTCCCTGTCCTTCTTGACCTGGGGAGCCCAGAACTGAACACAGTACTCCAGGTGTGGCCTCACTGGGGCAGAGTAGAGGGGGAGGATAACCTCCCTCGACCTGCTGGCCGCACTCCTTTTAATGCACCCCAGGATACCATTGGCCTTCTTGGCCACAGGGGCACATTGCTGGCTCATGGTCAACTTGCTGTCCACCAGCATGCCCAGATCCTTCTCAGTGGAGCTGCTTTCCAGCAGGTCAGCCCCCAACATGTACCAGTGCATGGGGTTGTTCCTCCCCAGGTACAGGAAACACACACAGCGTGTAGGTATGTGCGAGAGAGAGGAGGGAATTCAGAAGTTTTGTAAGAAATGTTTGCTCCATCTGAAATGTTTTTGTTTTCTTTCTTCTTCCTTCCTAGACTCTTAATCTGATTTTTTTTTTTTTCTTTTGCTGAAGAAAAATGCCTTCCTTGGGAGGGAAAGCACAGACTGTCTTGGGCCCTGTGGATCCAGACTGCCTTGGCTATACGTTGACTCATGAACACTTGACTATGAACTACAGCAGCTGTTTTTGTCCACCTTCTCCAGGCCAAGAGCCTCTGTCTGATGGGCCCATTGAGATGAAGAACTTGTTTTGGATTAAGCAAAATCCCTACAGCCATAAAGAAAACCTTCTTTTGTATCAGGAAACAGATGCTGTGAAGGAGGAGCTGTTGCATTTTAAAGCAGCAGGTGGTGGGACGATCGTGGAAAACACAACCACAGGAATTGGTCGGGATATAAATACTTTGAAGAAACTTGCTGAAGAAAGTGGAGTCCATATTATTGCTGGGGCTGGATTTTATGTGGATTCCACTCATTCTTCTCAAACACAGGCCATGACAGTGGAGCAGGTGAGTCTTAACCATTGCTTCGGAGTCTCTGTCCTGTGAATTATGCCTCAGTGATTCAAGGTTGGAGAGAAGTTCCAGCAAAGTAGATGAAATCTGCAAGTTCTCAATGTGAAAACTTGGGAACAGTGTTACTGCTTGTGTGTTACAGCTGGACCAACGCTACTTGGGTGTGCTGGGATTATCTGTCAGCATTTCCAATTCTTAAGCTCCATTTTCTCTCAGGGATTTGTTACAATGCCACAGTAAAAGGAAAAAAAAGTACTTCATGTGTAGGCATCTGGTACCACACCAATTATCCTGATCTTTTTACAATTTTTAAGGAAGGAATATATCCTTTCTGCCCCTTTTGACTCTTTCTGGCTAATTGCTTCCCAATGACATCACCCAGAATTCTTGTAAAAAGCATAAATAATTGCACTAGTTACAGGGCAGTTGTAAATCATTGCCCTGCTCAGGCTGACTGCTATATCTCTCTTCTCTACCATTTGTGCAGACTTTTCAGGGCAGTCTACATCGAATTGTTTGTACGGTGCCTAAGACAATGTGTTAATAATGATCAAGGTCCCCAGATATTCCTAGAATAATAAATATTCATCTTTTGTTAAGAAAATGTGATAATAGGGAGAAAAGGGAAGGGAACTCTCCAAGGCAGGAGGCTGTGAATGAGGATGAACAGAGCTGAGAAATTTTTTTTAAAATCTGTCACATTTTCCAAATAAGTCAAATTGATTTTAAAAATCAATGGTCAAAACTTGAGCAGATGTAAAGTGATGCAGCACTGCCAACCACACTGGACCCAAGCTGGCCCAAGCTGTACAAACAGTACTAGTTTTCCTAAATACTCTTGTGTCGCTTCAAATTTGATACAAATAGATTTCTTGGGGCAAAGTTTTCCCTTTTGTATTTGGTGGGCACCCACAGATGTCCTGTACTCAGCAAGTAATAAATACTTAATCCAGTCCAGAAGACAGCTGGTTACTTAGAAGGGGTTGTGCAGTGACTGATCCATGGTAACTGGTGGCTCCTCATTTGCCGGTGAATTTGACGTGATAGTATGTTTTCTCATTAGGCAAAGACAGTTTGAATGTTTTGTTGCCAGCCCTAGCTGAGCTATTTAGTGACACAAGGATGCTGCTGCTGCAAGAGATGTTCTTCAGGAGAGGAGTGAATTCTGTATCACAGGATAAAGTGTTGGGCAAAAACCTGCTATAAATTATAATAGCTTGGACTGACTTTTGCGTGTAGATTGAGTGTTTGCCAATATATTGTATGAGGCTATTGAGGAGACAAGGTGTGGAGTAAGGAAAAGTAAGGATAAGGACAGATTTATTTGAAAATTGGTGTGGGGATTTTTGGTTTCCTGGATTTGTTTGCAAACCTTCCTTTTTCCTTTGTTCACTTTATTCTTCCTTAAAATCATAATTCCCCTAACGTTCAGGGCCAAAGAGTTAGAAGGCCATCATCAGTGCCATTTTGTGCTCTGAATTCTGAATGTATTCTTTAAAATATATGGCCTATTCTGGAAAATAAAAACTAAAGCTGTTATAACGAACTGCTTTTATTAGGAGATTCTGATGTCTTTTTTGCTTATGAATATTTTAAGAGCAAGCTAATTTTGACCCTGTAAATTTGTTAGCTGAGCTGGGTTCTTGTGGTTCTGAAGCCATTGGAGCTCCTGTCGTTTTATGTCAACATTCCCACAAGCAGAATTTGCCTTAAACTTGTCTCTTCAGGATCTTTGCCACAGTTTCTCCCTTCCCTGTCTGAGTGACAACGTTTCCTTATTTTCTGATCCCTTATTTTGCAAGAAATTGCACTGAATTGTTTCTGGAGCCAATTCAGGAGTGCAAGGCCCAGGTTTCATGCTGAGCTAACTTTGTTTTTTTAAAGAAGAATTAGTCTCAGCCTAAATCAGCGTTCAAATTTTACATAGACCAGCTTTACAGGCAAACCTGGGCAACTGTGTGAGTGGATACTGTTAAATTGATTTGCTTTGTGTTTATTTTGGTCTTAGTGAATGGCTAGGATAACGTTAGTTGACAGAAACCAGATTTTAACTGCAGTGGTTTCACACACCCAACTGTTAATTAAATAAGTTCAGAAAGACCTCGGGAGTATAACTAGCACAGCATCCATAGGCCAAGTTTGATGCTATTTAACACAAATAGTATTAATAACCAAAAATCTCATTTTCCTGTTCTCTAGCTTACGGGCGTTATTGTTGATGAGATACTCAATGGAGCGGATGGGACTAACATCAAGTGTGGTGTGGTGGGAGAAATAGGTTGCTCCTGGCCTTTGACTCAGAGTGAACACAGAGTGCTTCAGGCAACAGCGCAGGCTCAGTCACAGCTTGGGTGCCCCATTATCATCCATCCTGGCAGGAACAGTGATGCACCTTTCCAGATTATCCGCATTCTGCAGGAAGCTGGGGCTGATGCTTCAAAGACAGTCATGTCTCACCTTGACAGGTAAGCAGACTATTCTGCTGTCCTTCTGGCAGCGTTGCCACAACCCGCTGGGGTTTGGGGGAACTACTCTGCAAATAGCTAGGTTTCTCTGGTGTGCTGGGATCACGACATGAAGAATTATCTTCAAGTTTACTGACTTAAAAATATGAAACTGCTTATATAGAGCTTGATGAGCTTCCAGCACTTCAGTCGGGACCAGCTTTTAGGTTCACACTGATAAAGAGATTTGGGTGTTTGAAACGGTCTCTTTGAAGGCCTGGGAGCGAGATTAGGAATAACTGTAGCCACATTTTTAAAAAATGGGGATTCCATTAATTCATATCCCTGCACAAATCACTGCATTTACAAAGCATTGGACATTGAGCAGCTCTCATCAATTGGGTGGGAAGCTGCTGGCTTCCAGCATTTTTTTGAAAACTGGGCCACTCTTAAGGGCCTGACCAAAGTCTCTCAGATACTAATGAAGAACTCCTTGATTTGGCTGGATGCTGGATCAAAGCCAGAAGCCAGACTTTTTCAGTTCTGCTACCAAAGAGAAGAAATACTGCTTAAAAAGAAAATAGTTGGGCTTTGGATAGTTCTTAGCATAGACCAGAGAGCTAACTTTTAGTTTCCTGGAGAGGAAAAACCAGGAACCCCACATCAGATGTGGAGAGGAATTGGGGTGGTTTTCTCTCTCCAGTTCAGAAACACAGCCTCTATTACCAAATCGGTTTTGTGTGACCTTGTGCTGCTTGTGGTGAGCTGGAAAATGTCCAAGCATTGATTATTTTGGCCAGTTGCTGAATAATGAAGACTGTTTGTGGTCATATGATTCTCAGCAATTGGATTGTTTGCCCTCAATGTGAGTGTAATACAGGCAAGAGCACTGTGCTCCAAATTTCTAACGGTTATAGGCTCTAAGAGCTTGTAAATCAAGCTACAGGTGTTTTGTATTCACACAGAGCTCAATGTTTTATTCGGGGATTTTAGGAGCATAAAATTCAGTGCCACAAAATTTTATTTCTATTTGATTATATATGAATGATACGGGCATTCTTTATGTATTTACCTGCATTCCATTTTATCTATAGCTATATTTTTCTCTCATTTTTAAAGAAAAACTGATTACTTAAATCTTTGTATGAAAGAGGACTGAGCAAGCTGCAGGTATCAGTACATAGCCATTTTGATAAAACATAAACATCCAGTTATGGTTTTTTGCCTTTATATGCAGTTGTAAATCATTGAATTCAGTGATTTATTGGTGGAAAATAAGCAATATAAGTAGGAAAATAGTCAAGGCAGAGGTGCAGTTTCACTAACAGCCGCTGATGCACAATATGACATTTCCTTGTACTCCTTCTATCATTGCTTTCACACATTCAGGTTGGCACTTGCTATAACATAGACTCTAAACTGCTGTGAAGTTTGGCTTTGCAATGTGCCTTTAACATTTCAAGTCTCCTCCAGTAAGAAGAATCCACGTGGGAGCATCCTAGTCCCTTAAATGTGAGATAAATTTGTACATAGCTCTGTTTTTCATGCCTGCTTTTGACATAGACAGGATGGTAGTTTTCAGGTGGATTTACAGTCAAATGATCAAACCAAAATGCTGGCTACCATGTTTTGCAATTTAGCACCTTATAACAAAAGGTAGCAAGTGTCCATAGTGAAACTGTGGTGTAGATAAAGGCTGGGAAGCAAAACCTATTGAGTCTTGGCTTTGGCCATTTATTAGGGATTAAGGCTGTAGGGGTATTTTGGTAGAGATCAACACTGATTCACTTGAGTAGCTCTTGTTAGAAGGCTCACAGCAACAGTTATGAATGCCTGTTTGATAGTGGTTTGGTGGATGTCCCTGCAGTGATTTATGGGTGAGGTCCAAACTAGAAGATGCTTCCCTGTGTCCCATCTCCTTTTCCATGCGTTCAGGGCTGCTCAGGGACATGTGTTGCCCAAACACCTAATTCCAGCACAGAGATGAGCAGTTCGAGCTGGGAGCTGCTGCTGCTGCTACATCTGTGTGGACCCAGTGGTTGACAAAATTAAGCTGTCCTGCTCTTTGTTGGGACAGAGCACCCAAAAGCACAACACTAACAGTAGTTTTCAAAAGAAATTGTTCTGGCTGTGATTTTGAAATATATTGTCAGGTGGGTTTTGCCACCTGCACAGGGAGGGATACTCTTGGCTACTGTCTCCCTGTGAACTCAGCAGGGCTGGATCTAAAATGACCCATTCTCTTGCTCTGCACTTAGAAAACTCATTTGGTAATAAATGTTCGATCTCTGTAAACTGAAACATTTATTTTAAAATAACATTTTTTTATTAATTACAGTTGGCAAGTCTCACACTCCTGCTGATGGCAGGCTTGTTTGACCAAGGGTTTTGTCTCTCTCAACCCATCTGTTTCTCCTACTTGATCCTGTTGTTAAGTCATGATATTGAAATTGTGACATCAGTCATTTCCATAGCAACAGACTGTGATGTAATTGTATGGAGTAAAATTACTTTGTGACATCAATAATGGCAATAATAAAAAAAAAATTAAACTACTGCCCTTTTGGTTAACGATGCCTTTCTTGAGGAAACTTATTTTTTCCTTAGATAAAAAATTGTGTTGTGGTTATAAAGATAAATTTATAAAGTATCATCTGAGTGTTTCTGTTTTCTTCTGGATAGCTTATACTCTTGGTAAAAGTGTTTCAGAGAAAAAAAAATATTCCAGAGAGCTCTTATTTCGGTTGCCATTCTTTTCTGAATGAGTGATTGGTTCTAGTAGCTTTGTTCCTTCACTTTTCAAATCTGCTGCAAAGCCCATGTCCCAGGTACTCACAGTGCCATTATATATTTTGGTGAGAGCGTTTCCTTAAGGCATTCTGGCCAGATCCCAGTGCAAACAATGATATATTGCTGTTCTAATGACAATCTAGAAACATCACTGTACAGAATAGAAACTAAAGACAAAGTTGTGTATTACCGGTGTGTGATGGATGAAACAAGCCCTGGATGTAGCTGTCTCCTCTAACTCTTTTGGGAAAGTAAATCTGTCTTGTGTAAGCAATCCATTGTCTTTTTTTAAAATGTCACTATGAATTAACCTCCTTCTTAAATGTCCTTCCTTGTTAGGTTATCTGTTGAGAGGTTTAGTGATATCAAAAGTAAGTAGTACCTTTCCTGTTTCAATTTAAAGATTATCACAAATGTTTTCATTATTTCATGGGGGAAGAGTTGGTTTTGTTTTGGTTTTTTTAATGCATGAAATCCCAGATGAATGTGAGAAAGACAATGCTGTGTATCAGCTTAAGGCGCCTGTGTCAAACAGGAGTCCTGTTTTTCAAAAGGGTGAGTTAAATCTTAGATTATTGTTTTTGTTCCTTGCAAGCAGGAAGTTGCAAAATACCTGTCCTCGTACCATGAGATTTTTTTCCTTTCTGTTACAATGCCGACTTTGTGTTATATATGTTCTGCAGGACTATATTTGATACAAAGAAACTTCTGGAATTTGCTAAACTGGGATGCTATTTAGAGTATGACCTATTTGGTACAGAATTTCTTCACTACCAGTTCCATCCTGATATTGACATGCCGTGCGACAACGAAAGAATTGCAAGGTATCTGCTTCCATGCAGTTTAAGCTATAGCATTGCCATTGACAAATGAATATTATTGGTACTTGTTTTAAGGGCATCACAGAGTAATGCTCCTTGCCGCTCGAAATTGTCTTTTTTCATACTAAAATACAGACAATTTTTTTCTGCTGCTGTCACGTCTTTAGGGCAGCATGTATAATTTCTTCTGTCTGCAAAGGAAGATGTAGAATCATAGTTTTGTAGAAAGGTACTTGAGAAAAAGATCAAGAGCTTTTTTGACTTCATTCTCTGTCCTAATTCCATGCTGATTTGGTTGAATTTTATTATTTACTGCATTTATATACACTGTAAAAAAGAAAAGGCTGGAGGTACAGGACTTATGTTAAGGTTTGGCTTTTGTTTCAAACATAGTATTGGAAACCTAGTGCTGCTACTAAGCATCATCTGAGCCTGTTACATGTCCTCACCAACACGCTAACTGAGCAAAACTCATTGGTTGTCTTGGATGGATTTGATCTGTGCTTCCATCCTGAAAACCAGACTTTTGTTCTTCCAAGCACTTTATCGCCTCTCCTCCCTCTCTCCTTTTGCCCTTTCTCTCTTTTGAAGAATGAGACTCCTGTCCCTTCAGAACTCCTGTGCTCCTCACACTCACAATGTGAAAATATTGGCCCGACTGGCAGGATACCGCTCATCAGCACATGCAGTCTCAGCTCAGCTGCACAGCAAATCTGTTGTGCTGTGCTAACACAAGGTATTGCCAAGGAGATGCGTTCCTTGCAGAAGCTGTCTGAGACAGGTGGGATCAGCTGGGTATGGGCTTCTCACTCTGTCTGGAGGTGTGATCCTCCTGTGCTATTTGTCCACAGCGTTTGTGTGCAGTGAAGTGGCAGGTTTCTGAGGGGTGGGGTGCCATCTTGCCTGTGTCTTTTTGCCTTCCAGAGTCAGAAACAATTCTTTTCTTGTCTTTGATGAGACAGATTTTAGGCTCCCTGATCAATAATGAAGTAACTTTCTAGCTTCCACTTATATTTCAGACATAGCTTCCCTGCCACTCATTGTCAGAGTAGCCTCAAGACTTTTCTTCTCTGTTTTCAGGCTGTTCTCTTTGTAAGGATGTGCCGTGGTTACTATTCCAGTTACTGCCAAGTGTTTGCTGCTGCTTTTCACACTAGAAATCGTTTCTCTCTCTTAACAGGCCTCTCAGTCTTGCACTCAGTATTTCAAACTGTTGCAATGAATCTGCAGTTTTCACATTTAGAATGGGTAAAGTTGCTCCCCTGCCCTGTGCCTCCTCCCCTCTCCTGTGCCGCGGGACGTCAGCATGTACAGCAGCACCGTGAGGAGGAATATGTGTAGAGGAATGGACTATGCCTTGGTTAACAAGTGCTTGTTCAGCCGTGGCAGAGTTTTCATTCCATCCATGATAGTTGCTCAGACACCGATCTCTCTCCGTAAATTCTCTGGCATTTGAGTATTTCTTGCAGCAGGCTGTTTATAGGAAGAAAATATGAAAAGTTTGTCTTCTCATTGTATGGTGTGAATATGTGCACCTGAGTTACAAGTGCCATTAAATGGATTTTGTTGGGCTCTTGATGCATCCACACTGGACATACGATGGCAGTGGCAATCTCCTTAGGTTTTGGGTTTTTTTTTTGTCAAACGTCGCCAGAGAGGTGGAAATCAAATTGACCTTTAAATGTGTTGATGAAAATACTAAATGGAAAATGTATGTTCAGGTCTTGTCTATTCAAAACGTAAACTTCCGTAGTCATGCCATATGTACTCAAACACAGTTCAGCTGTGTGTGTTCTTACGCATTTTTGCTGCAATCTACTGCCAATGCAAGTAAAAAACTGAATTTTTCCAGGGACAATTTTTCTTTGAGTCAGAAGCAAGCAGTAGCTAACTTACAGGAATGAGCAAAAAGCAGCAATGAATATGAAATATAAAGGACCATCTGCCTCCCCAACCCATGAAATGAGTCCAAATATGAAAGGAGATGATTCTAAGACAATGTTTGGTCAGCAAAGAACTTAGTCCCTCCAATGTCATTGCTCTCATTCTCTGGTCGGCTTGTGGTCTCTCTGTATTTCAGGCTGGAGAAGATACTTGTGATGTTATATATTGTTGTGGTTTAGCCCCGGTCAGCAACTAAGCACCACACAGCCGCTCGCTCACTCCCCACCCTTGTGGGATGGGGGAGAGAATCGGAAGGGCCAAAGTAAGAAAACTCGTGGGTTGAGATAAGAACAGTTTAATAATTAGAATAAAACAGCAATAATACTAATATAATGAAAAGGAAAATAATGAGCGAGAGAGAGAGGAAACACTAGAAGGAGAGGGAAAGGAAAAAAAACAAAACCAAAACTGAACAACAAGTGCTGCAACCGCTCACCACCCGCCGACCGATGCTGCCGGTCCCCGAGTCGCGATCGCTGCCTCCCCCAGCCAATTTCCCCCAGTTAATATACTGGGCATGACGTCACATGATATGGAATACGCTCTGGCCAATTCGGATCAGCTCTCCTGGTTGTATCCCCTCCCCTCCCGGCTTCTTGTGCATCTGGCAGAGCATGGGAAGCTAGAAAGTCCTTGACTAGTGTAAACACTACCCAGCAACAACTAAAACACCAGGGTGTTATCAACATTATTTACATACCAAGTCTAAAACACAGCACTATGCTAGCTACAGTGAAGAAAATCAACTATCCCAGCTAAAACCATGACATATATTAATATATTATATATTATATATATATTACGGTGTACGTAGTGTTGTGCACTATATGGCTCTATTTATGGTGTTTTTATGAAAGAAGCTAATTTTTTACCAAGTTCTCTCTTGCCTTCTTCCTGCTGCCCATACTGATTTGATCCCGCTACATGTATCTCCTCATAACTAATTGTAAAAAACCTGGCAGTAACGGAGTGGTTACTTATAAAACTAGTATTTGCTTTCTTGCTGATCAAAGCACAGTCAGGAAGGTAAGAATTAGAATTTCACAGCGCTGGCAAATGATGGAATTGGGTGCCTTCATGAGGAACGAGCACTTTCCGGGTCTGGTCTATCTGTCTCTACCACTTTAATGCTGCAGTCTACTGCCAAACTAAACTGAAGCTTAGGGGGTAACTTAACAGTCATGCAATACAGACACCCACCAAATAAATTCTAGAAAATGAACTGAGCAAGGGATTAAGGTTCCCAGAGTGAAATGAACAGTGGAACAGAAGGAGCTGTTGTAGCAGAGTGGTTACAAGGGAGTGACCAAAAGGATTACTTCTTTTTTCCAAGCTGACTTCTTGTCATTTTGCCAAGTCTGTTTAGCTGGGCTGCTGCATTAACTCCTCTTATTTCCTAGCATATGCTAGCACTGTGCAATGCCTGTCTTATTTATCTTCTTCTTTAATGAACGTCTTTGAAACATGTTTGGATGATAACTGTCTATATAGAATATGATGCTGACAGCTTAAAATTTTTATTAACCTAATTTGCTAAATGGGAATTAACTAGAGATGTGAAAGTAGTTGTGTAAATGAGACAGGCTTCTTAAAAGACCTGTCACACCCAGAGTCTGGTCCTTGGCAAAGGTAATGGGACTAGCTTTGTGACAGCAGCAAGAGCTAACCCCATGAATCGGTCACGCTGAGTAATGGTTTATGTAGGAAATTATTACTTACTCGTGTATGTAAAACCCGTGTCCCATGCTTGGTGATGCTGAAGTTCTTGAATTCCTCCATGGACTTAATGGGACTGGGAATGCAAAGTCATGTGCCAGCTAGAAAGTTTTCCTTCTCCACTTTGAGATGCGTGGTGGTATGTTTTCAGAGGTGGGGTTTTTTTATTCAATAAAATAAGTGTTTTAATTTCAATTAAATATAAGAAATGTGTCTTCCGAGTACCTAAAAATAAGCGTTTTCAGTTATAATCCGGTCCAGCAGTACAGTAATGTAATGTAATTTAATGTAAGTCCTGCTCAGTTCTGTGCCATTGCAGAGCGAGAACCTTTCACTGACGGGTATACTTTTTACTTTTGCAGGATTTGTATGCTGATTGATGAAGGCTATGAAGACAGAATTCTGATCGCTCATGATGTGCACACTAAGAATAGGTTGATGAAATATGGAGGTCATGGATATTCACATATCCTTAAAAATATAGTTCCTAAAATGCTAATTAGAGGCATATCCCAAGATAAAATTGATAAAATACTCCTAGCAAATCCAAAGCGTTGGTTGACTTTTAAGTAGGAATAATGAATATATGTTCCTATTTTATAGGGAAGCTTGATAAAAATCAGATCTGTTTCAGGAGAGCAGTCATTTTAAAACTTGGCTCTTTTCAGAGAAACTGGGAGTTATTAACTAGATATAAACAAACTGATTATGACTTATTTTTAATTAGAACAACAAAATTATGTATTCTCTCTGCATTTTCTCCCTTCTAAAAGTCTGTTCATGAATGATTTACTGGGTATAAGCCTACCTGCAAAATCTTTTCAACTGAAATTTTAAAATAATTGTTAACTAGAGAGTAATCTAATACTATTACTAAAAGTTATCGAAAAATAGTTTTGAAGATACATCATCTGGACTTTGAAGGAAATTATGGTTTTCAATTAAATTCTTCTCCAGGGGGTGATTTTAATCCTTGTAATATTGACAATCTTCTAATTATCCTTATATTGTTTAAATAATGCTTGATGAAAGGTCTGGGACTTTTAAATAGCTTCCATAGGCAACAGAAGGCAAAAGAAATCTCAAATAATTCTAAAAATACATTGTTTCTTTCTAGTTTAACAATTTACTTATTTTAACTGAAAGTGTAAAAAATATGTGAAAAATATATTTTTGAATAAAGCAATCTGGTGACCTTTTAAACTATGTGCAGTATTATTACAGATGTCTTTTTTTAATCGCATTAATTTTTTATCCTGAACCTTTGGAATCCCACAGCAATCATGCGAAACTTCACGCAGACCAGCTTCTTTTTGTAAGGATGCAACACCAAAAGTCAAAATGTATTACGTAGTACAGTTTTAATGAGTTGCAATAGTTATAACAAAGGTTGTGATATAAGTCTTTACAAATCAGTGTATCAAGATATGATGAAAAAGGAAGAAATGTTTGCCTTATATGTGTTTTTCACATAAAGTGTGTTCTTTGCTCTTGTCTAACTTCAACCAGGGCAGGTGATTTATCCAAAGAGTGGTCTTATCCAGTAGCAGTGGTAGCCTGATTTCAAAAGCTTCTTCAAATTTGACCATATCCGTCTTGTAATATTGAGCTTTTCCAATAAATACCTTAGTAAGTACGCATTGCTAGTTGTAAATGACCCCTAGCTTGGTACATTACTGCTTGATACTACAGAGAGAAATCTCTAGCTTCACTGCTGTTGTGAGTGCGCTAACCAACAAAAGCAACAGTGGAACGAACAGACCTGAAGTCAGTTACACATCTGTTATTAAAATACATTACCTCGTAGAAAAGAAACAGGAGTAATCACTACAGTGTACGGATATAGGTTGGCACTTTGCCGTAAAGTAAAAGCGTTAACTGTTCTGGCGAGATAATACACAAGCAACTGGCAGCACAATGTCCCTTTGTAAATCCTAGACGAGTTAGACTGGTGATCCTCTCACTCAGCCTAGACTAACTCGCATTTATTTTGAATTGGACGACTCAAAACAGAAACAGAGGGTAACACATTCTGTTTAAGAAAAGCTTCACTCATTCAAATGAGATTTTTAGAGAGATTTGTAAAATCTTCCTCAGACTTCTGCTGAGCAGCCAGTACTGAAGAGCTTTTTTGTCACAGTGGCAGACACTTCAACATTTTAGTGCAGATAAATCTGAGTTTGTACCCTTAGTACATTAGACAAGGTTGCTTGTGGCAAAGTGTATGAAATAGAAATGCTAGGGTTAGCCGCTATTACTCTTCAATAATTATAGAAATGTTACCTTGATTTTGCCAAAATGTTAAAAATAAGTAACATAATCAACTGTGCTAAGGAGCTAGTTAATTATCTTGCTAAAATTTGGGTTTCAGATGAAATCTGCAAGTTTTAACCTGAGAGAAATAGACAGCCTCCCCTCCCAAAACCAAAATAAATAATAAATCCATTTTCCGAATAAAAATATTCTGTGGACATTACTGGTATGACTGATTTTAAAGCATTTTTATAACTATGTAACTCATAGTACCTGTGTTTAGTTAATTCTCCAAGCCATTAATCCTTTATATGGATTAAACTTCTTTGAGACTTTATATATATATCTATATATATATATATGAATGAGAAAAATAGGTTTTAATACACACTTTTTTTTGCATGTAAATATCTGCTTCTTTCTTTGCATATGTGTTATCATTTTTGGTAATATGCTTATCTGTGTCCATTTCATAGGCACGCCTTACTACAAACTGGTAACTAGCTACCATGGAAAAGGTCTGGGTGACAACATTTTCTCACGTGTCAGATCTCCTACTCTTCCTTTGTGGGAGTAATCCCACTAACTTCAGTGAGACCAGACACCTAAGACAAATATGGGTTTGACCCATTATATTCCTACGAAATTCTAGTTGAACATCTGCAGTATGTTAAGTCATAACTATTTTATTAAAATAGTACCCAAGTACAGACTAAGTCCTAAAAGACTACTGAAGACTAATTGCTGCAAAGAAAACACTCTACCTTAGTCTGAGGATGTGGATGCCAGGCTTGCTAAATATTTACACAACTAACCATCAAGAATGGGCCTGTAATATTGCCTAAATATATATTTACATGTGTTTACAAATTAAAAGCCAAATCCTTTTTCCACTAACATCAATGGGAGTTTTGCCATTGGCTTGGGTGGAATCAGGGATTTGGTCCAATAGAATAGTTTGTCAACTGTTACGTTTTTCAGGAAAAAAAGTGTTTCTTCTATCCTTCTTTTTCTTTTAGAACACAGCTAAGGGGAAGACAAAAATTTAAACAACTCCACCGGATTGATTTTATGTTAAAAGTCTAATGTAAACCTACAGAGCAGGAACATTGAGTTAAGGCTTGAAGCTGATTAGTTTCTAGTTTTAAGTGGAAGGATAAGAAAAGTACAAGGCAAACAATTCCTTTGGAGAGAGAACGTATGTTTTGATTACCTCTTCCTTTTATTGTAAAATCATTCCTCACCACACTATGAGTGGACTCCAAGCATCATTGTTAGCAAGTAAGTCACAAGAACCAAAGCTGAAGTATGGATAAAGCAGCAAGATCATAACACATCAAAGTATCATATACACTGAAGAAATAACTCAGCGTCCTTAGGTGGGGTTTTTTTTCCTATAAAAATTTGATTTATGTAGGACTTCATTCACATGGACACTAACAATGAGGAAGTATTTGCTTTGGCGGTAGTGGATCGCACATCTGTTTAACTTGTTTTGCAATTTTTTAACATAAGGTTTCTCTGTGTTGTACAGATGTGAATCAGGTAGCATTCGACTTTTTCCCCCGCTACTGAGGTGTTCGGTGGTCGCTCTGCTGGGGTGCTTGTTTCATTGACTTTTGCCACGCAAATCCATTGCTCAGAAGAGCAAGCTTCATTTTTGGACGGGTTTGGTGGGTCTTTTTACTCATTATCAGTCAGCATAAATAATAAATCCAGAAAATGTGCTGTATTTGTTGTTGTTTCCTCCATGTGCTTTTCCTCCATCTAATTTAATGTAAACTTCGTCTCCTGGCTCCAAGTGAAGAACCACGCTGTTACTGGCATAGTCGTAGTTCTGATCAGCATCCTGAGCAATCGCACTAGCTCGAACCTACATGAAATACATAATGAGTGGTTAAGAAAACTCAGATAATTTTTACTGCATGGTGAAATAAAAGCATATCCTCGACGTTTTATTCAGCATGTGTACATTGCCACTTTAAATGTCTAGCAACAGACATTGTGGGGTTTTTCATACGGATATTACAAGGCAACACTTGAAACTAAAGCAATACCCTGCTCATTTCTTGCTTAGCATATTAATACACAACTGCTTGCACAGCGTAAATGTTTGCAGCCTTTTTTAAATATATGCATAATAACAGCTGGAGATCGGAGAACTGAATTTGGTCGCGTGCCAATTCTACAGTGGTGTAACTTTTATTTCAGCGGAACAACTGATTGACATTGGTGAGGACCCACAGTGAGGCCCTATTGATACCAGGCTGGACTTTTTCCAAAGGCAAGTTATTGTCATGCTACTAATAGGATCAGGCCGCAGACAGAATACAAAAAGTGCACACCCACCCACAGACACGTACGCGCCAATGCAAACAAGCAGGTAAGGATCCTAGCTGGGGTTTGGAAAGACTCTTACTGTCACATTGCAGTAAGCAAACATTTAACTCCTGTGTGTTGTAAGAGTTGCACATTTGAAAAATCACAGGCGAGTCGGTATTTGCTTTAAGAGGTTTTGGAACTTACAAGTAATTGAGGACTTTTCATTTGCAACTTTCACTTATACATACGTTTTTTCCCATTTCTCCCTTGCTATTCCACTACTGATTAAATTTGACATTACTAGCAAACTGGAAGTAATCTGTAATTTCAAGATGTACATTGGTTTCCAGCAATGAACGGCCTGTGCCATTTTAAGTCTCCAAGTCATTTATATATAATTTGACCCTGTTTGGTAAAATATTTAAACTTAGTTGTATGTCATTTATTTCAGTGTAACACATCATCTGCTTGTTGCTTGTTTTTGTTCTAGCATAGTTACAGAGCAGTAAGTGATTTAGTGGCACTGCAAACCTGAACTAAGTAATAATGCATGACTTGGCGTACTCTATATGGGATTTTAGCTGTTCTGAATTGAAAAAATAGGCTATAAGTCACAAAATTCCGTGGATTCCTTCCAAAGTTTAAATGATAGATTTCCAAATTAAATTTTCATGTGATATGATCTCACGTTAATATTGAAATGTTAAAAAGAAGGGGTTTTTCACCATGCAGGATCTTATTGCATTATGCAGCTTAAAAATCACAGTAGGTGGAAATTCTTTATACATCCTGTAAGAAGAGTGAGAAAGGCTTAAAAGACCTATAGTGGTGTGACAGTCTGCAAATTTAAACTGATACATGGCATGATGATAAACCACGACTATTTCAGGGCTTCTTGATCCTGAATTGCCTGGTGTAGTCTACAGAGACAATCTCTTTTGCTAGTGTTTAAGCAATAATTATTCTAAGCAGAGGGTATTTCCTCTGGATTAATGACTAGCACGATGGAGTTGAAGGCTCTGGGCCATTAACCCTGGAAATACCCTCCAAAGACAACAGCAGGCTGAGACTGTTGCTGGTAGTGTAAGTGGAAAGGGCAAATGGGAAGGAATAAAAAGGCTATAGATGAGGTAGGAAAACTTTCACAGAGAACTAGTACCTTGCATACTAGCAAACAAAATGGTTTAAATTACGATCCAAATTTCCATTTTCACCATAATGAGCTGCTGCTTTCTGGATTTGTCGAAAATGTGGTTTTTCTGTGGATAGTAAAGGAGAATTGGAATTTTATTAGTGACTGTCCTAAGGGAGCCAGCATATGGACACTGACTACAGCAACAATGGATGTTTCATTTTTGAGATTCTAGATAGTACATACTGGCTGAAGAAAAAAAGATTCTGGGCATTGAAAGTCTAGAAACCTAAGTGTAGATCTTACTGCCCTATGTATAGCGATGAATGTCCTGTAAACTCCAGTGTGCTATTCTTAGACGTTTTACCTCCTTGTTTGGTTAGCCAAAGCAATTTCTTTTTAAAGCCTGGGAGAACAGTCTCAAATGAATTTTCAGTGTACTGCTGCAAGAGGATAAACACATCTCAAAATTAAACCATTAACGGACTGTACATTTCATAGGTTGCATGACTGCTCACCTCGTCTTTTGTGAAGTTACGCTCTCAGGCTGCAGGCATGTACTAGCTACGCTATGTGATCTCAGCACTTCCCTGTTCAAGCTTTATAACCGTTAAAGAAGGCATGTGTTAACAGTGGAGACCTTGAGATTCCTCCTGTGCATTGCTCAGGAATGATTTTTTTTTCTGTAAGTCATACACTTTCCAATGGTTTGGGTTTTTTCATTGTTAGAAAATGCTGAATTTACAATGTTTTCTTTGCCAGACTCCATTTAAAGACTCACTGCCAAAATTTCTGAGCTTTCTTACAAATACTACACAAAGTTAACTGCTGTCACATCAGCGTTTAGTGTTTCAAGTATAAATCATAAACAAAAGGAGACACTGCTGTATTAAAACTATGCATCAGTTTTAAATAGTTTGCATGCAGATATTTACCTAAATACTTAGCTTTGCATAGATGCATACAAGTATATACCTAGAACCCCTGCCTTTTTTTTTTCTTTTCTTTGAATCGCTGCAAGTTTAATTTGTCTCATCTCTGGTATTGGAAGTAGTTGTATTTGGGAATGGTTAAGACTTCAGGCTCAGTTTAATATTTATAACTGGTTACTTTTTAGAAAGTACCAGTATGTATTTATTATTCAGGTTTTGGGAAAATAAACACTTTAAAACATTATAAATAGGGTTCAAAGATAGATTAATGTTTTAATTGCAAGTAAAATGGTATTCTCGCCGTGGATAATACTGCTTTTGTACGAGGAAAACAAAGCGAATATATTACAAGGTACTTTGTTTTATTAGTCCCGGTTTATCTGCCGAGATGGCATTTATGGCAGACATTTTCTAATTTAATTAATTCCTGCCGATGTCCTCATTATTCTGTTTTGACAGTACTTCTGGGGAGCCATCAACAAAAGGTTAAGTGGCGTACCGGATTAACCCGGGGCCGGGGCCGCTCCCACCCGCGCGGAGCGCGAAGGCGCCGAGCGGCCCCGGCCCCGGCCCCGGCCCCGGCCCCGGCCCCGGCCCCGGCCCCGGCCCCGGCCCCGGCCCCGGCCCCGGCCCCGGCCCCGGCCCCGGCCCCGGCCCCGGCCCCGGCCCCGGCGGCGACGCGCAGCCCCACCTCCAGCCCGAAGGGCACCGCGTGGAGCCGATCAGCGCCCCCCGCCACCTCCGCCCCGAACCCGCCCCGCCGGGCGGCGGGTGAAAGGCCCGGCCCGGCGGCCCCGCGACCAGCCGAGGCAGCGAGTGACCTGTTGCGGGGCCGGTCCCTCGCCCTCCCGCCGCACGGCGGGCCGGAGCGCCGGCGGGCTCCCGGAGACGGCGGCAAGCCCCGGCACACCGCGCTGCCCCGCGGCTGCCGAGCAGGGGCATGGCGGATACCCCGGCGGCACCGCTGAGCGCCGTCACACCGAGAGCCGACGTATCGGTGCGTCCGGTAACTACGTGTGGAAGAAGCGCAAAGGCGCGAGGAACCGCTCCCCGGGGGCGACGTTACGGGCACGGCCTCTGCCGGCGCGGCGGCAACGTTTATGCTCACGGACGCGGGCGAGCCCCCTGCCTCCCAGCCGGCAGCATCGCAAGGCCTCCCATCGTTTCGGACGTCTGCCGGGGGCGCCGCCTGCCCCCGCGGCGCGGTCCGACGGCCGGCGCCCCCCCCGGCGGCGGCCCGCCAGGCGCGAGGGCCGCGGGCGCCGGGCCCACGCCGTTACCGGCGGCCCCTGGCCGAGGGAGACCTCCCTCCCCGCCGGGGCTGAGCGTGACACGGTCGGCGCCCCGCCGCGTGGGAGCCCCGTCCCGCGCCGTGGCTGCTTTCCGCCCCCACATCTCACCTTTCCCCACGCGGGACCACCCTCTCCTGAGCTCACCCGCCGCCCCCGGCTCCCCTTCCATGCCGGGGAGCTTCCCCCCGCGGGGGGAACGCCCGGCCCCGGCCCCGGCGCCGGCGCCGGCCCCGGCCCGGCCCCCGCTCGCCGCCGTGGGGGCAGCGCTGCCCGCGCGACCGCCGCGCCCGCGCCGCCGCGCCCGTCCCGGCCGGGCTGAGGGCAGCGCTCCGCCGCCGCGGGCCGGCCGACACCCGGACGGGCCGGGCCGGGCCGGGCAGCGGGCGACAGCGGGGTGACTGACGCTCGGGGGAAAGAGTGCCTTGGGTCCGCCATCACCCGGCGCGGCCTCGGCTCTGCGCGGAACCCCCGGCCCCTCAGGGGTCCCCGGGCACCCGGGGCGGAGCGGGGCGGCGCACGGCGCCTCCGCCCCGGCGCTGCCCGCAGCCTCCCCGCGGGCTTCCCTCGGCTCCCCCGGCGGCTCGCCCTGCCCGCCCGGGGCCGGGCCCCGCTCCCCCGCCCCGCCCGCCGCTCCGCTTCCCGCCCTTCCGCCGCCGCCCCGCTCGGCCCGCTCCCCTCACGGCGCCCACCGCCCTCGGGGCGCCCGCGGCCCTCCCGGCACCCGCTCCCTCAGGAAGCCCGGCTCCCCCGGGGCGCCCGCCGCCCTCAGGTAGCCCTGCTCCCGCCGGGCTCCCCTCACGGCAGCCGGCTCCCCTCAGGAAGGCCGCCGCCCCCCGGGCGCCCGCCGCCCTCGTGTCCCCGGCTCCCCCCGCGGCGCCCGGCGCGGCGCCCACCTGGTTGTTCTTGCAGAGGTCGGCCCACATGCTGGTGCCGTCGCCGCCCCGCATGAGCACATGGTAGGTGAAGAAGTAGATGCCGGGGATGGAGCAGGTGAACTTGCCGGTGGTGGGGTCGTAGTGGTTGCCCAGGTTGGTGACCACGTCGTCGAACTTGAGCACCTCGTAGCCCTCGTGCTGCCGCTTGAGGCCGGCGTAGAAGGCGATCTTGGGGACGGTGCTGTAGGTGGCGGCGCTGATGGCCCCCGCCGCGTTGAGCCCCGGCGCCCCGGGGGGGCCCGGCAGGCCCTGCCGCCCCGGCTCGCCCTTCTCACCCGGCGGCCCCACCGGGCCGGGCGGCCCCGGCTCCCCCGGGGGGCCGCGGGGCCCCGCTTTGCCCGGCCGGCCGGCCTCCCCCTTGGGCCCTTGGATGAAGGTGGGCAGGGACTGCATGAGGCCGCGGTCGGGCGTGGCCGCCGTGCTGGGCGCCTTGGTGCCGCCGTAGGGGTCGCAGACCATGCGGCAGGTGCCCAGCATCTCGTAGTGCGCCGAGGTGCCGGCCGAGCTCACCAGCACCGGGATGAGGATGACCAGCAGCAGCACCATCACCACCCCCAGCGCGCCGGCCGCGATCAGCCGCCGCCTGCTGCCCACCAGCCGGCTCAGCGCAGGGCGATCCTCTTGCCTGCTTTTGGACAAAATCTTGATGGTTGGTCGGGGACCTCCTCAGAGCCGAAAAAACGCCGAGCCCAAGCGAGCTCGGCTCCCCTGGGGCTTCGCCGCCCTCCCGCTGCCGTTGGCGGCGGGGGCTCCCGCGGGTCGCGGCGCTCCGCTGCGGCCGCTGCAGCCGCCGGGCGGGCGGGAGGGAGAGGAGAGGAGGAGAGGGAGAGGTGAGGGAGAGCTGCCGCCGCGCCCCGGCCGCCCGCACTTTTATGCTCCCGCTGGCGATCGACTTTTTTTTTTTGCAGGCTGTGCCAGTCCGAGTCAACTTTCCCTGGAACTTGCCTTTCCTCTCGCGATCGCCCCGCTCGCCTCCTCGCTCGCTCGCTCGCTCGCTCTTGTCTTTTTCGCAGAGAGGACAGTCCTCAGCGGGGACGCGCCTCCCGGCCGCCCCGGTGCCCGCCGCCGAGAGCCCGCGCCGCCGCGCCGCGCCGCGCCGGAGGAGCCGGAGCCGGAGCCGGAGGGAGAGCGGGATCCTGCCCGGGTGCCACCTGCCAGGAGAGGAGGAGGCTGACGAGCGCGCTGGAGCAATTTATAGGCACCCAAAAGCGCAGGGGAAAGGGGAGCTGCTTTGGCATCTCATTCCAGCATCTGCTCCGCTCTTCCCACTCACAGAGAGTTTGGCATTACTCTGGCAGTGTGGGGAATATATATTTTTTTTTCCTCTCTCCCTCCCCCACCCCTCCCGCAAACGGATGAACAGCGAAATCGTGAGCCTCACTCACTAGCTGCATCTTGCGATGACAGCTCTTTCTGGAGCAGACCTAAAGGGAGAGATGTGCTTAGCAGCCTCTGGGTACCCTTCAGGTCACCGATGGAGAACTAAAAGGTCAATCCACCTCCTGCTTAACACTTCCCTGAGGCCACCCTGCCATATTAGCGTTTTCTGGGAAATGTAGGGATGCTTTACGGTTACCGATGGACGATGGACGAAGTGAAGTTCTTTGAAAATATACCTCCACCTCGCACAGTAATAGAGATTAGCATCTCTCACGATTTTGGATCTCCCTCTTCCCCCCTCCCCGATTACAACCGCAAAGGCAGAGAAGGAAACAGTTCTTTCTGTGAATTACAATTGACATACTCATCACCGGCCGCAGCGTTTCCCGGTGTTTAAGCCAGCCACCGCTTTGCTAGCAAACTGACACCGAGGGGAAGAGTTCCCCTTTGTTTAGATGCCAAAGGAAAGCCCGGGGCGTATGCAGATCAACAGATGCCTGGACCTGAGAAAAAGGTCTCCCTGGCTTAACTCAGGGGCAGCGACGCATTTTGTTAAGTCTTGGGTTTTTCTTCTTTTTTTTTCCTTTGTGTGTGAAAGGTTTCTCCTCCCCCAAGGGCTGGTGGGCACCTCTGTGACTGAGCGGGAAGGTGAATGTGCAATATTAGTGGCATTTCTCCCGAGAAAATATTAAGGAACTTGTCCTGCTTACAGATATACAAGGTACACAAAGAGCTGCTTAAATAAACAAACAGAATTGATTCCTAAATCATACTTCTGTATTCAGGAGCAATGGACGTCAATCAAACGTAGGTGACATTTGCCTGTCAATACAGGGATGATGGCTGGAAAGAGTGTGACTTATTACAGCAAGGCAAGAATCAGAAATGAGCAACAGCAGCAAATAGGACAACAACCAAATAATAGCATCTCCAGCGATGATCAGAGGGCTATGATCTCGTCTTGGGTTTTATTAGCACGAATCCCCTTTCCCCTCACCCGTTCTCTTTTCTTTCTTTTCTATTCTGCAACACAATAAGGTCAAACAAGCAGGCAGTGGGAAACAAAGATTCATTGATTCCTCCCTTTAAGCAGAAATGTCAGCAGCTCCTTTTGCTCTTTCCTGAGAGACTCAAAGGCAGCGAGTGGGTCCACACTGCGTAGAGATGGGCCAGCCCAGCTCCTTATCTCCCCAGAAAACTCCTGATAAAGCTCTCATTTCCCGCACTTGTAAATATCCCTCCCTCCCCTCTTTTCCCCTTTCTTTCTTTTTCTTTCCTCTAATGCTCTGTCTTAAAAAAATTCTTTATCTGGCACTGACACAAGCTAGCCAGTCCCCTCAGCTGAGGGCCTCCCCTCAAGATCCAGGAAGGCAGTTGAACACAGTTGGAGGATTATGTTTGTATCTCATCGCTCTCTTCACCCCATAGGAAAGGGCTTTCAGCACTGCTCTTTCGTCTGGGAGGAAAAATAGGAAAAGTTGTGCCAAGAGTGACAGGTCTGTCCTAGCCTGTAGCTGGGCCCTTGAGGTGTTGTATTTAGTCATCCCTAACCCAGATGGTTTTTGTGACATCGGGACGTGCGTAAACCTCCATTGCAATGGCCATGTTATGCACTGAGAAAATAGCAAAACTCTTACCTTCAAATAGGCACAAACCTGCCGTGGTCTGTCAAGCCATAGTGATGCTGGGTCACTTAGGGGCACCGAGCACGCTCTCAGTTCCTTGCTCCCTCTATGCTAAGCCGGAGGACCTTAGGTAGGACCTTAGGTCCTATGGTAGGACCTTAAAGCGAGATCCTACCATACCAACCACATTTACCTTCTTAATGGACAGTTTTATCCTTATGCATATTGCCAAGAGTGCTCATTCACGCTAAACTCTTGCAGACTTTCTCCCAAAGAAGACAGCCACAAAAATCACAGCCTCAGTAAGTGGAATAGAGAGAATGGGGCAAGTACTGGCGCTGCATTTTCAGTGGAGTTTGTATGTTAGCCAGGAACATAACCTGGGACCCTGAATGCCAGAGCAGTGTTTCAGTTACCAGGTTGTCCTTGGTTCCCAAGGAAAAAATATATTCTTCAAGGAAACTAAGAATGGGAAACCAAAGGGCTCCGAAGTTATGCACTGGAGGTCTCAGTAGGGGCAAAGTTAAAGTAAATGTAGAAACCTCTTTTTACCATGCGATCTTTGTTTTCCTGAAGTGGTATGTCAAAGCACTTTGTAATGTTTTTAATGTACTGTAATTAAGACTTGGGTAACATTTATGTTATAATATAATCTCCCCGTGCTAAAGGCTAACAGTCGAGATTGACAGTTCATTCTTAATATAACCATTGTACCTACATGGCCTGCTGCCAGTCTTAACGTGTTAAATTTCTTTGTATTTTCAAAGCCCTCTTGCAGGCTGGCTCCAGCCTTTCAGCCTGTTTGCTTCCCTCCCCGTTCTCTGGGCCTTTACGCATTCAGACCCACAGTTGGTGTTCCAGCTGTATCCCCTGCAGCTTCTGCCATTTGAAACAGCCTTCTCACGGCTCTCTTTCTTACTAATTAGTTGATGTTCATACAGAGCCTTAAAGATGTACAGCATAACATGCATGTCCATTTTAAGTGTGTGCTGTTGCCTCAGCACCGAGATAGGGAAAAACTGGAGAAAACCCTGTAAGAACGTAACCGCCGGCACACAGGGGAACACGTTCTGCAGTTGCCAGGCACAAAATGGTTCCTTACGCCTGCAGTGCTATATTCAAAGGGTTAGCCCAGGAAAAAAATACTCAGTGAGAGAGGGCAACCCTTTACCAGCTACAGTGAGCAGGAGTAACGTGGAAAGAGGCATATGCCGAACAAAGGAGTGTTCAAACGCTGTGCCAAGTTCCATACTGCTTCTGCTCGCTTCTATCTGCATCTGTTTTGTTCTTGCTTATATTTTAACTCTTTTTTATTATTATTTTAGAGCAGTGTTTTGAATTTCAGTCAGTTAAGGCTTTGCTACACTGTACCTTTATAAACACTGGTTTAACTAGGTACGTAAAGGTTAGCGTTTCAACCTGGATACCAGTGGTATGGTCAAGGAACGACATGCTCTCACTCCAACAGGTAAGTGGGTTCAATGCTACAAAAGAAAATATGTCATAAAAGGGTGAAAAAATATTCATATCAGTATGGATGGCTCAAAAGTACCACGGTGACATGGTGGTGACACGTTTCCTGCTATTCTAAACCATTCCTCGTATCCTGTTTCAGTTCTGCTCACCCAGTTTGCTAAAATCTCAGGGCTGGCACGTGTGTCATGTAGTAGGTCCTGGAAAGGACCACATCCTGCACCCATTTTCATAGAAGCTTGTACAGGCAGCGTTAATTAAGCTCTCCCAGAAACTTGTTTTGGTCAGCATGACTGAAGACCATCTGTGTTTATACTGATGCAGGCTGCCCACTGGATTGTTCCATAAAATTAAGATTTTCATGCCCATGGGAGGAAAATCAGCTTCGGTGTACGAGAGAAAAAAATTGTTTTGCTGATTTTTTTTGAAGCTTTTTCCTGTCCTTTGGAATGTAGGAAACCCTTCTGCAGGGTATTCTCTGCTATTCAGGGATTTAAGCCATCTCTGTGTGTGTGCAATTGGAAATATTCTAGATTAAGTTTTATCACAATTAATAATGCCCTTTGAAGATCAGCCTCTGAACGTGAAGGTAAACAGGCAAACGATCCAAAGAAAATGTGTCCAGCCTTGAAAGGGTTACAACCACTTTTCAAATCCGAATGAGGGGAGAATTCAGGGAGGGCTGTCACTAAAGGGGCAGCGCTCAACAAGGAGAATTTGCAAATAAATTTCACATATCTCTTTCTTTTTGGTTTTTAATCTGAAAAGATCAGTCAAACATGACTGGTTACTGGGGGAGAGCGGGAATTAAAATGGAAAGATCTGCACCCAAGTCATGTATATCATGTTTTGACTGGTGAATTACTGCAGATATAAAAACATAACTGTATGTAAAAAATAAGCCTTAAGCACATGGGGAGCTAAAGATTACACATTCAACTGACCAAGTTTAAGGATATAAATTAGTCATATACAGCACTTGATAGCTGCCAACATAAATAGCAGTAATTAACCATAAAAGATACTTATAATTGCAAGTGCCCTTGTTTATTCCAAAGATTAAACCACTAGTTGCAAGCATAAAAGGTTGCTCTTTCTGGTTTCTTCTCTCCTCTCCCATGTGCCTGCAAGCCTGCTTCTCTCTTTGTCTCCTCTCTCCTTCTTCCCTCCCCATGATCTAAGGCAGCGAGTACAAAGCTGTAGTGATGCATGGGAAAGCATACAGTCAACCTTGGGAGTGTTTTTGGATAGTGATGCTAGTACTTCTCCAGCCCCAGTGGTGCCTGACCAGTTGACTGCTCTTGCGCTGGTGATGGTATAGAACTGCAAGAGCTGTACCTAGGGTCAGCTGCACGGCTCTGGGTAAAGCTACACCGGCTGAGATCCTTCTTCCGATCTGTCGCCCCTTCCAAGTGGCAGGCCCACACTTCCCTGCGCCGGGGAAGCAGTGACTCGGGCGGTTTCTAGTGAGGTCACTAAGAGCCGTGGTGCTATGGAGGTGCGACTGAGCAATGCTTGCACCAGCCAGCAGACACCTCCTCCATAACTAGCCGCAATTTGCCAATAAGTGCACTGCATTTTGGAACTGGGATTCAAGCAATGAGTTGCCTCACACAGCACTTCCACCAACTTTCTTCACAGGAGCTTGGACATCCAGTGCCCCCAGGGCCCGTGATAGCACCTGCTTGCAGCAGGGTCCAGCTCACAGTCCGAGTCAGCTGTACTTGCTGAAAACAGCCTTTTTCTCTCCACACCCCAGGTCTCCCTTCCTGTAGGATGGACATTTTAACTCATCACCCTCTTCTGATGTAGAAGTCTTGGCTTCTGCAATCACCTATGTAACCACATCAGTGGTTGCGATGTTTTTCACGTAGGCTTTCTGCTTGACCCCCCCTTAACCCCCTTCTGATCAAAATCCATAGCAGATAACCTGTCATAAGGGGACACACAGAAGAACTCACAATGTTCATTAATAAACCCCAAAGTACAGAGATATTCATAAGTGCTATTAAATCAAGGAGTATTGCTAATAGCGAAGGCTACAGTGTCGGCATTCTTATGAAGATGTAAATAGTAAATACAAAAGGGCGGAAGATGAATGCCCCTAACGTGGGAGTAAGATTAAACAACCACTCTGTCCCTGCTTACAACTATACCAATAAGCAAAAACATAAATCGTGTTGCATTTCTGTTAAAAATTATGTCAGTTGTTAGAGTCAATCAGGAGGAGATTTCCAAGTGATTTGCCCATGAGTATGATTTTGGTTACCTTTGAAATGGTTATTAGACTGCCAATGCTATTAAAGAGAGATGTTAGCGGGGAAAAAAGCAAAAGCAGAGACAAGCTTTTCTAAACTGTCATCTGCGATTTACCCTACCTCCTCCAAACCTGAAAGACTCCCTTTCCATTGTTCTACCAACCCAGCAATCTTCTAGCGTTTCATACCAGAGTCCTTTATATTCATCAGGAGGTTGATGGATGGGCAATAAGAATGGATAGCTGGGAGTGGAAAACTCAAAATTAAAATCCCCAGAGTGGCAAGATGCCCAAGAGATTTATTTTTTCTTCTGTCATACCCTCAACTGATTTTCTTTTTGTGCCTGATTATTGATTTCTGGAGTAGTTAATGGTGTAATTTACTTTGCAAATTGCAATTATTTCTGATCATTCATTTTTCTCCCTATATGTTTCATTAGTTAAAGCGGGAGACTCTTTGATCCCAGTCAGTCTTCTTTACAAATGGCATACAGTGGAATGTGGCGTGATCCTGCAAGATGCTGAGCCTTTGATTATCATGGTAGGCAACCGCACTCAGGATTTTGTAAAATTTGGCCTCGTTTCATTAAAAAAAAGCACGTTGCAATTTTGATCTGTAGGCCTGATCCATCGCAAATGAGGAAGAGCTGCACCGCAGTGAGTAAGTTGTAAGTTGAGAAGTTAAGAAATGCACGTGAGATCAGAACTGGCTCTACTATTTGCATCACGCTCAGAGAGCTGCAAAGCACAGGGACATATAATGAGTGCTCTCGTCCCCAAAAGGGACTGATTATGCCTGCACAACGAGGAAGGCACCAGGACGTTCCCTCGTGGCATTGGCCTGGAAGGAGCCCTCGCTCCTGCGTTACTATGCAGTGAAGCTCACTGAACTTATATTAGAGTTTCACTGCTAGCTGGGAGAACAGAATTTACCCTGGAATCTTCTGTTTAATTAATTTTAAATCACTAATGTCAGTGTTTAAATATCTAAAAGAGGCGAGAATCTTTTATCAAATTTCATGTCAGGGAGAGAGAATGGAACAGGAAGAATTTGCACTAAGTATCCTGAGAAATGCCACTTCTCCCTGCAACGCTGGGAGGAATCAGAAAAGGATATCCGAGGAGAGGGCAGTGACTCTGAGCGGAGTAAGGCCTTCCGATTGGGAGACTGTTGTGGATGTGGATTATAAAGAGACCATCATTTCCAGAGAGCAGCCTTTCTAGGCATAGTGTTGCAGCGATAATATGTTGAGATGAACATAGTCAGGCGTTATTTTGAGAATTCATTTTGAACCAGGCACAACACAATGCAGAGAGTCTGTCTGCAGGAGGAATCTTTGTACTTCAATGCACGGAGCAGAGCTGCGGCGAAGGTGAATGCTGGCAACTTCAAGGCAGCTTTGACCAAATTCTTCCTCCAGACAACTTGTCTGGTAACTGCTCCTCCAACATTTGTCTTCCACCAGGTAGGGATATTAAAGGCTTTAAACACAAACTAATTTGCTGCCAAATTTGTCACTCAGGTGCCTTTATTCAGGAAGTACGGCAAGCAGAAAGCAACATGCTGTTGCACTGCCAAGCATGGATGCTGTGGGATCCAGCCATCAGACAGCCCAAGCCTAAAGACTTTGAGTCAGAGCTCCCTCTTCATGTATTTAATCATCTCCTTAGGGATTATATCCCAAATTATTTTTTTTACACTGGGCAGGCATCTATTCGGCATTTAACATATATCTTTTAAAAGGTTTCCATTCTTAATTATGTCATTATCACCGCTCCTCACTCAATCTATTACACCTTTCTTCATTTTAAAGTGCTAATAAGTAACTAGTCTGAAGCCAGTAAGTAGGGATCTCAGTGACAGCATCACATCTGGGCTTCCCTTCCTCTTACTATGCTCAGTGGACAGGTAAAAAAATATATATATATTTTTTTTTCCCAATGAAAATGAAGTGGCTCACTACTATGACTTCAGTATGTCACATTAGAATAGTCTCCTTCATCTGCCCATCTTCCTTCATCTGCATAACTTCAGATAAGTGGCACACAGAATAGACTGAGCTGCCCTTGCTATTTCCTCTGCAGGCTTCTCTTTCATTTGTACGGAGGAGAGATCTCAGTGCAGAGGATGCTGCTGCCAGAGGACTGTGAGGGGATGGCAAATGCGAAACCATCCCCGTCACTCCAGTCACTTGGAGGATTCACTTGCCTCCACTCTGGACGATCATGCCTGCTAGGTTCCCGTTTATACAGGTGTTGGTGCCAGGTTTCCAGAGTCTGCTTGCAAGAACATTTTGAACGTCCATGGGCCCACAGACACTATGCTGGAGTCAGCTTTTTATTCCCTACACATTTATTCTCCCTGCTCTTGTTTATCTTCAGCTACATAAAAATGTAAATGAACTAATTTCCACTTTTTTTCAGGTCAGACAGGCTGTAGAACAGTGAAAAATACAGACAAAAGCTGATTTTTGTCACCCTGCGGACAAGTCTGCCCATTGCCCCCACAGCCTCTCCCACTGGACACGTGCTTAGGGCGGACGATGCAGCCCCTGCTCACCCAGGTGCTACACAGGGACACCCGCAGTGCCAGCAGAGAGCAACAGGGAAAGAAGAAAAAGTATTTGTCATGCAGAGGACACTTGCCACCAGGTGATGGCAATTTTCAGGTAAGCTAGGTGCTGCAGTTGAGCTACTTGATTCTGCAAAAAGGCATGTCTTTGCCTAGCTCCACATGAGAACTGTGGGAAGTGGAATAGAGAGCAAAAGTCTGTGGCTGATCTTGCTGAATGGGACAGATGGCAACCCTTGCCAAAAATAGCATTGCTAGAAGTAGAACACATGGTAAATTGCATTAATTTTAATAATTGCTTTTTATGCTTTGATAAAAACTGGCGAAGACCTAAAGGATCCTCTACCCAAGATAATTAGCACAGCTCTCCTTGACTGCTCCCCTTTAAAGAGAATGTTGTTTTGAGACTCTTACGGCTCACAAAATTGAGAAGGATGAGGCTGCCCACTTGTGCCAGGAAAGCAGAGTGCTCAGCTGTACGTGGGACCCACAGAGAAAACAGCTTAGCTGCTGATATATCACGTAGCTTGAGGCCACTAAAGCAGCGCTGAGTTTAGTCTACAAGGGACATGCTTGTCTGCAGCCTGGCAACATCCAACGTCTGTCTGGCCAAAGGATCTTGCAGTCACACTCAGAAGGCGAGCAGATCCAAAGGAAAAAAAAAAAAAAAAAATCAGCAAGAGCCTTTTTCCAAAAGGGAAGGCATATTTTAAGATTTTTTTTTTTTTCCCCAGCAGATACACAATTTCCTAGCTGCTGTAGGGGAAAGGGAAGAGGCAGCTCCTTTGCCCACAGCAAAGGGGATATTTGCCTACCATGGTGCGAGGTACAACTGCTGCTTTGCCATGTGAAAAAGGATAATGGGAAGAACATGCCCAAGCTGGGCTAGAGGGCACCGTAGCAGGTAAAACACATTGTGCATTCACTACCACTTCTTACAACAACCTCCGGTCAGGAATTAGGGATGCTTGACTTGGAAAGAAATCCTCGTATCAAAGCAAAGTCCCCCAGCAATGGTGCCGGACGCAATGTCAGACAGCACCAGCACCTTGTTTACACCAGCCATCTCACTGTCTAACTAAATTGGTTTAGTCTTCTGCCCAACTACTGCTAAATCAAAATATAGTACTCCGGCTGCTGGCAGTGTCCACGCAAGGGGCTGTGCCAGTGACACGAAATTGGTTTCTAATTGATGCAGTTAATTCAGGGCATCTGTTGTTCAACTGGGTCTAAAATGGCATTTAATTACCTGGGGGATTTCGGAGAGCCAACAATGCCTGCATTTCTTTCCAGTTCTCAGGAATACACAATGCTCTTTCTACTCACAGAGCTACATATTTTTGATATGAATTAAATATATTCTCTTTTACAGCTAAAAAGTGTGCCTGTCAGTCCAGATCAGAGTCACTCCAGGACAGAGTCACAAACGTGTCAGAGTCAGGTAAGCAAGAGGCCAATGTCTGGGAGTGGGAAACTCACTGGAACTGCAGTTTTGTCCCCAAAAGAGCACTGTGTGACTGCAGCTGAAACGGGTTGATTTTCTTCCTGCCAGGGCCAACCTCAGGCAAACAGACAGGCTTTGTCCCACCTAACAGCAGCCTGGGCATCTCTGAGAGTGTGGTAGAAATGTAGAAATATAGAAATATAAATGTGTCTGCATGCAACTAATGCCCCAAAAGGACACCCGAGCTAAACATTGTTGGTTGGTTTGCAGGTGTGATAGCTTGGAAAAAAATCCTGCTAATTCAGGTCTTCTCCAGCTACAGGGGTTACAGTAGTGAGCAAACTCTTCCCTGTATGAGGGGCCTGCTTCTCTCAAGTGTGGCGCGTTTTGGTTTTTCCCTCCCCAAGCCAGAACTGAAGCACGTAGGCAGGAGCAGAGCAGGGCTGGGGAGATGTTCTCGCCCAGGGAGGAGGCAGCTGCCAGCCAGCAGGTCTGTGCTGCGGCGCTCAGAGTGGGGCTGGCACTGGGAGCCAGAGTCTCTGCGCCCCAAAACACCTCCCCCCCTTCCCGCATCCTCCCCTGGCACCCCAAGGATCTGGTCTTCGTGTGCGTGTGTGGATTATGCTACTGACGCTATTTGTATTCGGTAGTTTTTTAAAGCTCAGTGATTTAGATTGACAAATGTATTCTGATTTCCTAATATGTTTTCTTCACATCTTTGCTGTGTTTTTCCATAAGAATTATTCTGTTCAGCAGTTCAGGAAAAAACAATCAACAGCTAGAAGGTATATTCCACTTCAGATTTTTGCACAGAATTACAATGCCGCCTCTTTTTTTCCCCCCTCTGAAAAATGTATTTGTCTCTGTGTTTTCCCCACTGGCACTGTCCTGTAGCTCCATGTTTAACCTGATATTCCCATACCCCTCGTGTTTTGTTGGTGTGTTTCTGTGAGCTGTACTGGGTCGGGCTGCTGCGCTGGCGTTACTTTTGCTCCCACTTGTTTCTTACAGCTGCGCTGCTGTTTAACAGCCTCTTCACAAAGCACCTCGAAGGCTCTTGATGTTTGTATTGCTGCAAGTGCATCATGAAGCCTTCTTCAAACACAGCCGTTAGCCGAGAAACACCGCGAGAGGAGCAAAGAACTAGGGAGAAGTGGACATACTTGAGCAAACACTGCAAAAGGGATGAGACATTCTGGAGCTGCTGGGCTGAAACATTTGACTGCATCACAGGCAGTAGATGAGGACAAATTTTTGACTTTTCTGCAAACCTGTGGGTTTTCACTGTAACTGAAGATGGATGTTTCAGTGTGTGTCGGGAGATGAGAAGTCTTAGAAACACCAACAGAATACCAAAAACACTGCAAGAAAACAGAGCTGACTCAGTTTCTTGCCTTACTTAGTAATCAAAGAAGTTGCTTTTGATAGCTTGCTAGTGAAACAGGCTTTGTCATTTTTCTCCCAGAAATTAGCAGCTTTATTTGAATTACTGCAAAGATGCCAAAACCACGCAGGCGGTGGGACAACTGCACAAACAAACTGCATTTTAAGACTGATTGGGGGTGCCCAAGCCCCCAGCTGTGGCACGCATCGATCAGAGCCACCAGCCTATGCTCGTAGGTGCCGTAAATGCAGAAACCCAGCTAAGCACTGGTGGGTTTTCTCAGAAGTGCCCAAAAGCGTGCTATTACATCTATGCTGGTTGAGTTGAGTGGGTTTGTTTGATGGCAGACAAGTCATTCTTCAGTGGGTAATTAAAAGGATTAGGTATTGGTGTAGAAAGAGTCTGTATGATGAGTGAGCTTTGCTATCTGGCAGCTATTTCCAGCATGATGGATACAAAGTTATCTGAGCACACTAGGCGGAAAATTCCTTTTTTAATCCAACATTGGCAACTTTTTGTCCTGATATGGAGAGGCCAGATTATTTCTAGAGACAGTGCCCAGGTTTCTGTTTAGAGCCAAGTTTCTGAACTCTGCAGAGAGGCAGATTTGCCCTGCAAGCTCAGGGTAGATGTAGGCTTTCTGTTCAGGAGGACAGATCCTGAAACAGGGTGCTGCTCCACACTGACCCCTGTTCAAAGATGCACAGTCATCCAAGTCTTCTGGCCGGCTCCAAAGGGGAAAAGGGGCAAGAAGACACATTGAGACCTGCCCCACAGAAAGCTCTCTGCTCACTGCTAGGGCTCAGCTGCAGAAGGAAATCCTGCTTATTACCAATATAAAAAAATTACTGGGACTTTCTTCTGGACCCAAGTACTGACACTCCAGGGCTCAACAACCATGACAGCACAAAGATTCGCCATATGAGATAAATTGTAAAGCATGATGCATTTGTCCACTTTTTTCTTCAAATTTTATAGACTGGTCAAGCAAAACTCTTGCTGCAGAGAATTAAGGAAATCCGGTCCAAACCTTCCTTGTCTCAAACATTCTGATTGTGCTGCTCTGACCTCTGATCCTTGGTTTATGTGCTAACCTCTGTGCCAGATCCGCTCTGCAGAATTATTCATATTCTTTCTGAACTGCACCCAGCCAGCACAGCCCACCTCGCTTACTGGGTGCACCCAAACGGTAACCCTGAAATGTAACAGTGGGTCATATCCGAGTTTACTTACAATGTGTTTGTATTTTCTATAGCCCACCTCCATGTGCAGAAGGGGAAGTCACTTCACAGGCTGCCTGAAAGGGGAATTGTGACTGATGGAAACAAGAATACAAAATATACCAGAATACCAAATGTCAAGATTAAAAGCATTTTGCACTACTCAGAAGCAGTTTAACATAGTTTGTTCAGAAGGAAAGTTCATGGGAACACCACCAGCTTTTCAGTGAACCTGTTTTATTTGAAATTGGAGGGACACACTCTGTGAAATAAGGGCAGAGGATTCCCACTGTCGTGCCATTAGCCCTTTTCAGACACTCACATAAGAGGCCTGGCTTTCAGAAATGTGGAAATACTGCTTTTTGCCACAGACCCTGGGTACGGAGCAGGTTTATTTCCAGGACCCCTCAGCCCCTGGTCCTTGCAGTGGGGTGAGTGGTGAGAGGTGGCAGCAGGCAGGGCATCTGCTGGTGCAGGCTGCACAGCTGTCCCCGTGCAGGGCACTGTGCCCCCCGTTCTGGTCCTGAAGGTTTATTCCCCTGCATAAAGTCTTGTAACTCCCGCCCATGTGCATCCTCCTCTGTCCACTCTGTTGAGAAGTTTGACCCTTTGCCCTCTGTTTCCTATGCCCTTTCTTTTCACAGTGCTACCACTTGACTCTCAGAAGCTGGGCTGAAGACCAGCCCTTGCTCCAGGGCTCTCAGCATTGTGGTGATGTTGCACGAGTACAGCCTCAAAGGCAGCTGAGCCTCCTCTACTGGCTGGTAATGCCGAAGCAGAAAATATTGACTGAATGACGGTTATTCCAAAAACAACATGCACCCTTCCTTCTCAATCACGCTTGAATTTTTTTGAGCATCAGTGCTACAGATTACTAATAAAGCCTTCCATCCTACCGGCATGGCCACCAGACAACCTGGGAGGCAGGAGGGAGGAAGGTAGGAAGTCCTGTCAGATAAAAAAACTAAGGCATGAGGCAGAGCAACATGCTTCAGCCTTCATTGGCAGTTTTGCACCTGAAATGGGTCTGAAGGCTGGTATCTGGGTAGAGGTCTTACATGGTACCATCAGTCACTCTTCAGCCTAAATAAATTCCGGGTAACCTGTATTACCAGAGCAAGCTCCTGTACTGGCTGCTGATGGCTGCCGCTGTCTCTTTTAGTATCACATCACGCTCAAGCAAAGAGAGTTGCTGCAAGACCTTGGCAATAGGAGTTGTGATCCTTGTGAAAGTGTTTCAGAATTTGGGCCCAATTTTATTTGCCTTTCTGGTAGGAAATGTCTGCCATGGCACCTGTAACCAGGAGAACAGGCCCAAGTGACAAATGACATTTGTTTTCTTCTTTTTAAGGGTGACTGAAAGGAAAAAGTCATTAAGTAAATACAAGGTGGAAAAATTATTTGAGAAGTATAATAGATGTGTGATTTTCTTAATAATCCCACAGAAACTGATTATCTCAGTTTACAACTAGTTTAAGGCAAAACTCAAAAAAAAGATGAGGCTGCAGTCATAACCATCACTTTAGAGGGGATTATTCATGTTATATGGAATGGTGAATTACTAAAAAGACTTCTTCATGTCTGCATTGCTGCAATTACTCCCAATTACTGTCACTTACTCTTGTAAGGGATTTCTTGCTGCTGTGTTTGCACCGGCAGCCCCCCTCCACGGGGATGGAGTGGTGTGCAGCTGCCGTTGACAGGCGGAGGGGACCTCGGCTGCACCAGCCAGGCAGTGCTTCTCGTGTGCCACTGGCCTCGCCAGCTCGCTGCTGCTGCCCTGGGGCTGCTAGTTTTTGGAGCAGGGCTTAGCCAGGCCACCGGGCAGACTTTGCCTGGACAGAGCTGTGTGAAGAGGGGCCGCCCACGTCTCCTCTCACTGCTATCACCTGCTGCATCCAGCCTCTTCCTCGCAAGACGCTTGCCCTCGGCCTAATTACAGCTCTGCCCTTTTGCAGGGTTGACCCGTGCCAGGGGCTGGTGGAGTGTGGGGAAGCAGCCCCAGCGCCGCCCCTCAGCCGCAGGAGAGCGGTGGGCAGCACCGACGCATCCATTACGTGTGCTCTCACTTTATCCTGGCCAGAAATGAATTGTCCACCCCAGGCAAGCCTCCATGTTTGTGAGAAGGTGCTGGCTCTGTAGGAGCTCCCCTGGCTTAGGCTGGGCTGCCCCGGTGTGGTCTGCTAATTGCTTCTTCTTGTCACTGCCTTTTCTTCCCCTTCCCTGTTGCTGGTTTGAGGAACTCCTATTAACCCGGCTGATTTGAAGACCGTCAAAACAATTGTCTTGAGACTCATCCAATTATTCACCCTGTTATATCTCTTCCAGTGTGGGAAAGGGGGAAGGAGCAGTTGAAGGACTCAGATCAGCTTTCCTCTGTGATCATTACAACTCGCCTCCCTGAAGACTCGAGCTCACAGGGGCATGAAGCCTTTTTTATCTTGCACTACACCACAAATGGCTCCTGCCGCCAAGTCCTCCTGCCTGCTGAGCCAAGCCCGGGTGCCCGTGTCCTGGCGATGGTGGTGGCCCTGGCCACCCGCTGGCCTTTGCAGCTCTCCTGCTGTGGCAGAGGAGCGGTGCAAGGGTGCCTGCATCCCCTCCCCATCTGCCGGTGGTGGGTGGTAACCTCTGGCACATGCCAGTGACATCCCCGTGCCTGCACTACCTTGGCTAGGCAAGGCATCTCAGAAACTAGGAGTAGTGCACCATGTAACTGCAAATAATTACCATGGAAATGCAATTTTTCTTTTTTTGTTTTCATCTGTATCTGCTGTATCATGACTGCAAACAGACTCACGCTTTCAGAAAGGAAACAAAACTCACTCCTCTCTTCATTTTTTTGTCTTTTTCTTTGAAACCCTGTATCCTCGTTCCCTGGACACCCTCCTTTGGTTTTGGGAAGAACTGGGCATTGATAGGACAGCTTGGCTTATCCTTCGCTCCCGGAGTCAGACTTTTAACAAGAGTCTCCAATAAATGACAATAAACCACCAAAATCCAAGCACTTGCCATTATTGGGAGGGAGGGGGTTGCACTTACTAATGTGGCTGCCCTGGTAAGGACTGTTCCTAAGAACTATGTGGCACTGATGTGATTTATCTAAATGTTCCTGCTGCTGATGATAGATTTGCTTTTCTACACTGAGATGCTGAGAACCTGTTTTTTGAGGTTTGTCCAGGGATAAGTCAGGAGGAAGACCTTTGGTTCGGCGAGGTTTGGTCCGCAGCATACACAGCAAATACAGCCCACTTTGTGCTGCCACCAGATCCAGCCACTCTCTCCCCTGAGAAGATGCATTAGAAATGGCTGCTCAGCCACACAGGGTCAAGGGGGAGAAGCACAAGGAAAGGTGGAGTTGCAGTCTGCCATAGTGCCAACAGCTTGGCTCACTGGAGAGACCCACTGGCCGGTGCTGAGGACCTAGGAGTGGCACCTTCCTGCTGGTTAAATTGATTTCTTCCATGCATTTACTGAAGGCAGGAGATGCTGTCCCCTGCCAGTGAAACCACTGCTCAGACTGGGTGGTCTCATGTTAACCTCATGAACATCAGCTCAAAAAGCATGAAAACCTGTGGGATCCAGGCACTGTCTCCCTCTTGGTGGCTGGATGCTCCTGGGGACTGAAATCAAACCTCCTGTAAACTCTGGCAGGGAGCTGAGCCCAACCATGTGTGCATGGTGTGCAGTCCTCCTGCCCTCAGGACTGAGTACCAGCTCTCACCAGCACCATTTACTGGGGCACTTTACCTGTGACTGGCGGTTTTCAGCTCTGATTTGCACTGTTGAAGTCCCAGAGGGAGCACGAAGGCTCTGGCTCTGGCTCTGGCTCTGGCTCAGGCCCATCTGTCCCACCTGGCTCGATGTGGGATGTGGCTGAGGGGCAACATGGCATGGGGACACCCCTCCAAAACCCGTGTGAGCGCAGTGCCGACTGTTGCCGCACAGCAGAGAAGAGCTCTTGCTCCCACCTGCGCTCTTTGGAGAGGAGGTGGGTTCAGTGCTGCTCACCTCCTCGTGTACGTTTTTGCAGCATTTGTCTTTTACCTTTCATTTCCCAAGAGGCTTGTGAGCTTCACAAGCACCCAGTGAATCTTGGGGTCCTTCTCCTCCCTCAAATCCCTACTCCAAACCAAACCTTTCTCCCTCTGTCCATCACCTCAAAAAGTCCTTACAACCCGATAATCTTGTCCCTACCGCTAACCCCCTACACCTGCAGTGATATCCTACTCTTGCTTTCCTCAGGGTCCCTTGGTCACCCTTCTGCCTTGCAAGCTCCCAGGCTGTTGTGTGAAAAGATGGGAGAGCCAGGCTGGGATTTTTGGAGGCACTTGGTTTCCAGCGACACCTCATAGGTATTCAGGCTGCCTTCCTCCTTGCTGATGAGCCTCGTCTACAGAGTTTTCCTGCATAAAAAAACTGCACATGTCAGAGAGGAAAGACAAATGACGATAGCAATAATGTGGAAGAACATCCTCTGAACATCTGAGAGGGCTGAATTCATGAACCACTTTTATCAAGGCGTACAAGAGGCACTTAAATATTAGCTGCTGCTTATAAATAATATTGGTATGTTAAATACACACATATTTTCAGTTTTATAAAGCGAGTGATCTCTGTTTGCTTTCAACTGGAAATCATAAAGTAAAAATCAATGAGCTTATAACAAGCTTATACTATAGTCCTTGAAGAGTCAACTGACTTTATAAAAATGACTGTTTTCTAACGAAGATATCATTAATTGGATTGAGTTGGCGAAGTTTAAGTGCCTTGTCATATTTTGATTGCTATGCAGTGCTAGAGCTTATTGATTTTATAGAACAGCCTGTAGATAAATGTAATGATTAATTTCATTTGGTTTACAAGAACAGAATACTTCTATGCAGAACTGGATGCACTATTTTATTTTTTTATAACTGCCTGTACCTCGCAGAGGGTGGGTCTGGCTGTGAAGCTACGCCAGGTGGCCTGGCCTTCCCTGGTTTCTTATTTACTCAAAAGAAATTCCATTTTCCTCCAAAACCCATGGGGAGTTTTCCTCCCTCTTTCATTTCAAGGGCTTCGGAGAGATTATTTTTCCATCTTTATTTCCTGGGCAGGGCGGGGTGGATGTTTCTGTTTTCTTGCTGAAAAAAGCAATGGTTGTCAAGTTTCATTCCATGTTTCTCTGTTTGTGAAGCCATCAGCTGCAGGTCCGAAACCCAGGCCCAGTTCGTGGACCCGCTTCTAGGTCAGCGCTTGCCTTGGGGATGAAGTTGGCTCCAGGCCTCCAGTGCAGAGCCCTGCGCGTCGCGGGGGGCCCCCCGCACCTCCCTGCTCTGCCTCAACATCCCCGGCCCCGCGGCAGAGGAAGGTGCCGAGGAGCATCGCTGCCAGGGCCTGCCCTCATGGGCCTCCCCGTGCCCCCAAATCCAGCCCTGGGGGTATGGCCAGGCTGGATGCCGGGGGTCTGGCTGCCCCCCAAATGGGGCAAGCCAGGGCTGTGATCCTGTTCACACACACTGCAACGGGGGCTCTGCTCAGCATGGAGCCCAGGAGCTATTTTTCCCAAGGCTTCAGGGCTATTTTTAGCCCTTGCTATGGCACTTGGTGCCACATGGCTGCCTCTGAATTATTTGGTTTCTTAATTGGAGGAGTTGATATAAAAGCACAGTGAGGGGAAAGGAAATACCAGCAGCCTCCCTGGGGACACCCTGCCAGGCCTGGGGGTGACGGTCATGCTTGCTGTGAACTGTCTCGGCACATTTTTGTACCAGGAACACGAAGAATTAAAAGGATTTCAGGCCTTAATTTTTCTTCAGGTTTGGTGTTTGCCTTCCTTGCTGGTCTAATTGTATTATTGCACCCACTGCTGGCAAAGGTGGAAAACTGCATTTCTAGATGCTGCTGGTCATTCTTCCTATTTGCACAAGCAGCCGAGAGCTTCTGACAATTAAGCTCCAAGCCTACACGTTATCTGCAAGGTACCTGAATTTAAATCAAAGTCTTGATTTTTATGTTTGTCCTCAGAATGGATTAGTATTGAATTCCTGATCTACAAGGTGTTTAATGCGTCTCTGGATATCACCGGCGGAGCAGAAATCTTTGAGTAGCTTAAGTTGACCAGAAATTAAGATAGGAAAGTCACTTTGTACGGTCTGCATGGTAACTGCTAAGATCATATTCCAGTAAGTACCTGTGCACCTCATTCCTCTGAATCAGCGCTCTCTTTTGCTCCAAACACAGATGCTCATTTCTGTGTGATCTTGGGAAATCATGTATGCCAGGTGTGTTTGAGCAGCTACCTAAAATAAAATATCTGGATCAATATGAGAACAAATAAGAGGTGGCTGATGGTGCTCAAGCCAGGCCCCCAACAGTATGGTTTCTAAAACTAACACCTCTGAGGGGGCAGCTGACATGATCTCCAGTTCTCCATGGCACTGCTGTGATGTTACATCCTAAACCACATTGCTGGTGGGAAACCAACACCCAGTATTAAGCTAAAATCCACTCTCCCACCGACAGACTGAGCCACCCATGTCCCAGCACACATCATAGGCTTTGCAGCATTGCCCTTCCTCCAGCGGTGCCCCGGGTTGCGGGGGCGAGCCTCAGACGAGCCCTTTGGCTCTGCTCCCCTCCGGCGGCTCCTCGGCGAGGCACCGCCATGCCCAGCCCCACGGGTGGTCCTAGGAGTGACTTTTGCCCCAGCACTTTGGTCCTGGGGAGTGCTGCTGGCTGAGCTCGGGGCGGCCCCAGTGGGTGCAGGGTTGGCACGTGAGGATGACGGGGGCAATCACCAGGGCGGGAGGCTGCCCTGCTCCTCACGCTCTGCCTGGCAATAGCTCCGTGCTGCCAGGAAACCCACTGCCACCAGCCTGTAATTTCCACATCAGCAAAGCAAAGATTAGCAAAATCACGAGAAGCACAGCATCGCCCAGGCTCAGGCAGAGGGCGAGCCTTACCCCGAGGGCCAGCAGGATGCCAGCCCTTGCAGAGAGCACCCCATTTAAATGATTATTCGTACAGTGGGTGTATTTTGTCCAGTGCTTGCATGTCACCATCTGCAGGCACGAATCACTCTAGGCTGGAGGGGACAGCTCAGTGCCAGACTTATCCCCCTGCTAGCACCTGGCTGGCCACAGCCACGCTCCCCACTCCTTGTGCTGGTGGCTGCCCCGGCGCCAGGCCATTTGAAACATTGTCTGAATAACTGGGATGTCAGGAAAATCATGATGCTACACTCAGCCTGGGGCTCATCCCTGCTCGGCTGGGCACTGGCTGTGTGCTCAGGGCTGCCCGGCACAGGAGCGGGGCAGAGCAGGCAGAGAGGCTCTTGCCAGCAGCAAGGGAGCCGAGGTGAGGAGCAAGTGCCCTGGCAGAGCCGCCTTCCCCGGTGCTGTGCCCCGAATCGCACCTCATCGCTAAAGCTGCTTCTGAACATGTCTATCAAGCTGCAGGGGTGACTACTGCAGCTGGCACTCGCACGATTACCATGCTCCTTGATCTAAAAATACGGTTAAAATTTTGCTCTTGAGATATATTGTAAAAAACGTCAATTTTTAAGGGCTTTTTCACAATAGGGAAACGGTTCCTGGTGAGCTGTAATTCAGTTCCTGCTCCAAGGGGGACGGGGAGCGGCGGTGCCTGTGTGCAGCACTCACAGGTGAGCTGGAAGGGGAGGCGGGAGCTCAGCTCTGCCAAAGGCAGCGGCTTCGTGGCAGCGCTGGATGGAAACCAACCACAGATATTTATAAATCACTGTGCTTTACAGGCAAATTACTTCTCCATAGATCAGAGGAAACAAAGTACCCCGGAGGGGAAGAAAATCTAACTTTTGGGAGGTTATCATGTTTTCATCCCAGAACATCTGCCAGCCCCAGTGTCAGCACAAGGCAACAAACACATGGCATGAATCCGTGAGTATAAAAGATGTGTCATTGCAAGAAGGAGTAGGAGGAAAATAAAGCAAGTTGACAGCTCACATCCTGTGCCATAATCCTAGAAATTGTTAATATTTACAAAATTAACAACTAGTATAACTGATGACAATCTCACTCCTCCTGGTTGTCATGAGGATATTAACAGTTACCACCCGCTCCAAACTGGAAATATTACCCTTCTCCGGAGCTCCTGCTGCTCAGCACGCGTGGGGATGGCACAGACTCACCCTCCCAGTTTTCATACCAGCACCAAACTGTGAGCCAGCGTGGAGCATCCAAGCATTGCCAGGGCTGGAAATGCCTCCTGACCTCACTCTGCTCCCTGGGAGGGAGGAGGGGTTCTGTCAGAGCAGGAGGAAGGTTTCTTTCTCTCCCCAGCTCCTCCAGGAGCTCAGCACCTGGCCCAGCGCACTGCAGCATGGTGGGGAGAGCCCAGAGGAGGAGGACGGGGAGGATATGGGGTGCTGGAGGGAGGAGAGGCGAGGGCTGCGCTGGCTCAGATCGTGCCTCCGAACAAGATGCCATTTCAGGAGAAATGCCCATGCTCCTGGTGTGTTTTGCCAGCTGTAAGGCTGGCAGCTAACTGATGAACAGATGCTACAGTGTCATTTCCTTAATAGGAAAGACCTGGCTAAAACCAAAATAAAGATGCTTGAACACCAGTGATTCCATGGGAAACATATTTCCAGACTAACAATCATAAAAAGGTGAAACTTCAGAATCACAGTGTTGCTGCCCACATCTTTTTTTAAATAAGAAAGAGAATAACTGCAGTGCCCAAGTTCTCAGAGCTGAGATTTTTTGGTTGTATTTTTTTTTTTTTAACTGTTATCAGTCTATCAGGAGGACTGCAGGAGGCAATACAGGGTTAACAGACACTGTAAGTACAAGAAAACCATGGATGGTGGCTGCACATGCGGGATTTCTGGCTTCATTTTGCCCTGTCTTTAGCAAGGAGCGTTAATTCCCCGGGCCACTCTCTGCACAGGCACAGCATATCGGTCTTATGGTTATTTTAAAAAGTTTTCTTTGTCAGGGTGCATTGTATGCAAAAAAATTGCCCAACTTTTTTCAGTTCACCATATGCAAAATCAAAACAGAAAATTACCCGCATCATTGTTTTCAAAGAGCTCACAGGTGCTGGAAAGCTGTAAAAAGCAGATTTCCTTCTCCCAGGAATCATTTTCTCCCCTTGAAGTGGCATGTTGTTGGCTGTATGAGAGGTTGGCCCAAAGAGGCAACCTGAACGAGTGACCGTGAGCGAACAGATGGCAAAAAAGTCCTTTTCAAGGCACCTTGAGATCAGGGATCTCATTGTCAACCAGGCCAGTGAAACAATATTGACCAGAGGAGCAAAGAGCTGCCTCTACAGAGCTCTGCGCTCCAGGTGGCACAACACAATTGCTCACCTTGGGGGAGCATCCCAGGGCTCACTGGAAGGGGCCTCAGTTTGATGGATCCTCTGGAGAAATGACCATGGGGACCATCAGAGGGCCCATCATGAGCTGCGATGCTCATTAACTGGTTCACCGCAGTAAGACACAGCATTTCCTTTACTTGAAGTACAGTGGGGAAATATGTGACCCAGTAAAATGAAACAAGTTGGTTTTAAATATTAAAAAAGCAATGACTCTAGAGAACAGATACATAAAATCATAAAACTCATATTAAAACTGTTGTATAGTTTGCTCTAAGAAGCTGGTACCTTTTTAAAAACCCTAAAACATTAGCATGTTAAATCCCAGATGGTTTGCTCTTCTTCCCCATGTCTTTTATTCTGCCCTGAGCCTCTGAAGAGCACTCCTTTTCCCCATTTTGTTTTCTATTTGCAAAGCTTTATACATTTCAGTTTTTTGTTGTCTCCTCAGATCATTATCGTTTTTTTTCATCTTTCTTTTCAAGAAACTTCTTTCTTCTCCATCTGCCACCATCTTCAGTATAATACTTCTCCCTTTAGGATTTCTTTTATCCTTCTCATCTTTATGCCTTTCACTTATTCTTCCCCAGACCCTTCATTCTTGCTTTTGCTTGTCAAAACTGTGTTTCTTCCTCCTTCATGGGGGAAGAAGTAGGAAGGTTGGGTGGATTTTTTTGCTATGAACACCCAGGAATGCTCCAATCAATACTTCGAAACCCTGCAGCTTGCACAAGTCTTTCAACACTTTCAAAATTTGCAACAGCAGTTAATGGAAATCTGACTAATGCTTGAAAATCAGCAGCTTATTTTAAAGTGGTGCTGTAGCTTCCCACCAATAACATTATCAGAACTTCCCCACCAAGCTTTCATTTTTACATTAGAGACTCTACTCCATGCTTTGAAACCCTTGTAGCCCCGTAGCAACTTCTCTCTTTCTCAACCCCAAGACACAGAGCAGGTGATGGACACAGTCTCAGACACCACGTGAAAGCCTTTAGCTCTGGCTGGACTTCTGTTCAAATCAAAGGAGAGCCATATTGCTACGCTGCTCACAGAAAACCATGTCCAGGTGTACCCAGGGAGGTTTCAGAAGAGCAGCGAATCCAGTTTAGTTGGAAGCAAGAGTACGTAAAACGTCTTCAAGCCTGAAAGCAGGGGTTTAGCCATGGCTGCAGGCATCTGTCAGGAAAGCAGTGGCTCAGCCCTGTGGGCATTGCCACCCCCGTAGGCTGAGCTAGCGTTCGGTGCCAGGGAAGGATACTGGGGAAGGATCTAGAGCCTTTTCACCCCCTCCCGATAGATATGCCCTTGCTATTTATTTTGTTCCAAAAGGAATTTGCAAGAGTAGTTTGGGGATCTTCTGACATTTCACTGACATTTCTTCAGGGCTTTTTGTAGCACAATTATTATTGTCATTAGGTACCGTCACGTGTTAATGCCTACACTAGATTTAATTGTGTCCATTCCAACCAGGGGCTAGTTTTTGCTGTGAATCCCTAACAGGCACCCAACCTAGCTCCTCCATGGACCTGTTTCAGTTGGACCTGTTCCCCTAGAGAGATCACTTAAGAGGTCTGGAAAATCCTCTGCAGAGCTTGCAACAGATAGAATTGACTGTTCCTGACAAGTCTACCATTTTTACTGTTTTCCATCTGCCTACCAAGACTGCCTCTTTCTTCTGAAGTACCAAAGACCACTTAAAATGTGTCTAAAGCTTGATGCCAACTTCCTAGCCCTGCTTGCCAGTTCAAAAAATCTGTTGCAAAATATATGTCAATACATTTATTCCCAGACTAAGGCAACCATGTATTACTTAAATGCTGGGGTAATTCTAAATGCAATCGAGAGGCTGGTGCTGATAAGAGAGTATTCAGATACAAAATGGCTTTTGTAGAAAGTATAATTTCTAGCATGAGATATTTAAAACCTTTTCTTCTCTCATTGAACGCAACAGGCCTGTTTCGGCACTCTGGGCATGCTTCCTGCCTTGCTGTCCAGATGGCAGCTGAAGCTCGGCAATGCGTTGCTCAGGTATGAAATTAATGAAATCGGAAATCAAGGGCAGGAAGGTCCTGACACGAGCAATCTAGGTCTCAATATCTGTTCTTGCTCCTTGAGTTTTCCGGTTAGCTTTTGCTCTGCTAAGACTAAAATTGTTTGGAAATCACTGTCTGTAGATTTTAGCTTTTTCTCCCCTACTGGCAAGACCTGAAGCTATTTGAGATGTTTAACAATTTGCGCTTCTGAGCTTGGTTGTGGTGCCAGCTTTGTAGAGATAAATATAGAACCTGTGGCATTTTCAAAAGCCATTTGGAACAGCTCTTCAATACAAGCACTTTCAGCAGAGATTAAATACATTATTTGGGTTTTCTGCCTAAAAAAAAAAAATCACTTAAAAAATTGGCAGAAATACCATTTTCTTTAAATGAGAAAGTTCTCTTTCTCCAAATTGAGGCTGGCAATTGGCAGCTCTTTACAAAGACAATTTTTTTTCCTTCCTCTCTCCCTTCCCCTACTCCTTGATTACAAAATAACCTTTAAGGAAAAAAAGCAGGACATCGCAATGTAAAAACAAAACAGAAAGTGATTAAAATTTTTCACTCCTTGAACAGACTGCTGCACATTTTAACTAACTAGTATGAGATAAAATGTTATCACATTCCTACACAAGAAATTAACACATTGCAGGAAACTGGACACATACGTTCCTCAAGGAATTAGCTATTCAGAAGTCCTACTGAAGAAATTGAAACACAATACAAATAAAGACCTTTATTAAAATCACTTGGGATATTATATGAAATTTAATACTGTATAATATAGGTGCAAAACCCCTGATATTAACAAAATGTGATACATGCGAAGAGAGGACATTAATATACATATAAATAGAAAAGCTAAAATGTGTTTGACAGTGATATATTAAATGGCTACATAAATGTGACCATAATTATGAGAACATGTAATTTTGTGTTCCTTAAGCAGTACCTTCTCAAGCAGTATACATAGTAAATTGCTTTTACCTATAGTGTCTGCTTTCTTATAAGTAACCGGAGATGCTTAGGAATATTATAGGCACATGCAAAAGCAGTGTAAAAGATATAAAAACAGAGGCAGAAGCCAGAGACTTATTTGTTCTTGGCTGCCAGAGGCTTACGACTGATCTTCTTTGACTTGTCATTGTTCTTCATTGGAGGTTCGGGATTCGCCTGCATGTGTCTGCCATAAAGACTGTAAGGAAATGAGAGAAAGAATATTTGTGATACAATCATTAAACAGAGGCTTTTACTCTGCAGCATGTTAAACAATGCATCTAGTTACTAGAAATAAAAAAAGGAAAGTCATTGTATTTATTTTGTCTCAACACCTGAATTTTCTATTAGATCTCATGCTGCAGTTCACAATATTAGGCTTTTCGAGACTTATCAGGAGAGTAATGTCGGGAAGAGCAGGCCTACGGAGCAGTGAAGGAGCAATCAGTTTTGCCTTCAGAAACCAGCAACCTTTAATTCTGCAGTTATGGGATTAAGGCTTGGAAAGCTGCAAGGATGTGTATTCAAGTCAACAATGACAAAAACTGGGTTGAACTGGGGAGATAGAGTGGCCACTTAGAGCAAAGTGAGCATCATCCCTAACCAGAAAACCCAAGGGCTTGGTAATGTGACAGAGAGCAATGGTGTCGCAGCCGCCTTTGCTGCTCACGCATGATTGATAGTACTGGGACAGCTACCAACACATCAATGCCACATTAGTAAGTACCACTGATTAAATGTTGACAAAGTATCCTACAATTAAGATGGCTAGCATTCACAGCGAAGCTAAACAGACTACATGGCTGAGAGGATCTTGCTAAATATCACATAGTAATTAATAGATAATTTATGAGTAATCCTGATTAAACTAAATTAAAAACCTACCCAAAATAAACACAACTCAAACTTAACTTCCCTTATTGACATAAAGTGCTTTTTGAAGACGTACTTTGCGGGGGTGTTAGTGTATCTAGAAGGGAACAGAGATGAGCTTTGTTTCTGCTCATTCAGCTGTATAAACACTGGCAATGTTGACACCAATACCGAAATCCCTCTGAAAGGTGTCTCCCCGCTAATACTTCAGCCTGATGCTGGAGAGTGTCCACCCCAATCCTGTACTAGGCTGTTGCCAGTGAAGTTGGATGCTAACTTCTACCACTTGATAGGAATTCTGCTACTGAAGAAAATAATGGCACCAGTTCCCACAACAGCCTTCCTTATGTCACTGCACCTCCACCTTTTGGTGGACGTTGTCAAGAAACAGGTCAGATCCAGTGGCTCGGTACTGAGAAACTCTGAGTCTTTTCAGAATTGCATTTTGATGTGTCAAAATCTGGATGGGTAGCTGTTAGCACCATTGCCACAGAACCTGGGTCCTGCATTTTCATGTGTCTGGGGCACGTAGAAGGTCCCAGCTATAGCAGGCGAGCTGCACTGGTCCATCGCACACCCCCTCACATGCACTCTCCCCTGCTGCAGTCCCATGTAGCTTCCATGTCTGTCCAGCCCTTGCTGCAAACAAGGACCAGGTGCAGACCGTTTTGCTACTTTTGCTTAGTCGTGTGGGGACAGACTTTGTTACCTATGACACGCTGTTGCTTATCCAGAAAGCATGTCCTGATACACAGTTCTGCTGTGGGTTATCACCCTGAGCAGGTATCTCAGAGATTCACAGTGATCTCTTTTGCTTTGCAGGCTGAAACTGATTTCAGCAGAGGACAGGCCCTCCTTCTTCGACAGGGCCTGGTGGACTATGCAGTCAACTGTATGCATGAGACATTGAACAAGGATCCAAACAGACAGAAATACTCTTGAGTTACTGTGCTATAAGGCATGGCCATGGCTATTTATGTCAGATACAGATTTTAGCCAAGGCATACATTGCTCTCTACGGCTTCCTGAGGAGGGGAAGTGGAGAGGGAGGTGCTCATCTCTTCTCCCTGGTATCCAGTGATAGGACACGTGGGAATGGTTCAAAGCTGTGCCAGGGGAGGTTTAGACTGGACATTAGGAAGCATTTCTTTATCGAGAGGGTGGTTAAACACTGGAACAGCTTTCCTAGAGAGGTGGCTCATGCCCCAAGCCTGTCAGTGTTTAAGAGGCATTTGGCCAATGCCCTTAATATCTTTTAACTTGGTCCACCCTGAACTGGTCAGGCAGTTGGACTAGATGATCGTTGTAGGTCCCCCTTCCAACTGAAATTATTCTATTCTATTCTATTCTATTCTATTCTATTCTATTCTATTCTATTCTATTCTATTCTATTCTATTCTATTCTATTCTATTCTATTCTATTCCTATTCTAATGTCAGGAGGTTAAAAGCTACCACCTGCTCTCTCTGAGCTTTATTTTGCTGTATCTGGAAGATACTTCAACCCTGGGATTCCTGGACCGCAGAATGGGATTAGAGCTTCTGGTAAGGTGGGATGGAGAGGCAGTGCCTGCTTTCACCTCCTCAGCAGCTGCAGTTTTACATCATGCTGCTAAACAGGCTGCTGTCAAGGTGCACTGCACCCAAAACAGCCTTGCTCAAGGAAAATACAACTGTAAACTATGACATTAGTTCACCTTACTGAAATTTTATGTGTGCCATCACCTACTGTCAACAAGGGATCAGATGCCATTTCCTGATGAACGCAGAGAGCCCTGACCCTCCGTGATAACTGCATGCTTACTATTAGCTACAATACACATATTTTTCTTTTCATAAGAGATACAACCCCAACAGCACAAGGCTATATTTTATCCAAGTACACAGTATGTGTACTGATCAAATACCCAATTCTAAATAACCCTCCTGTTTTGGAAGACATTAAGTGAGTTGAGGGAGGGAAGGTATGGAAGGAGATGTTTTGGTATCAGGAAACACTGTCATTGTGGAAGAGCACAGAAGTGTCATTCAAGGAGGCTGTCCCATCAGAAACCAGTCCAGGGTAGAAAAAGTCAGGGAACAAGCAGCATCTTGTTCTCAACAATATGCAGCGCAGCATTTGAACCACTGTCAGCAATAATTTCATAGCTCTGAGAACGTAGCAACAGAGAGGTGGAAATGCATGCTCAAATCTGTGAATTCCAATAGTTAGTTAAATACTAAATTAACATTCAAGTTGGTTTTTGGCTCTAGAGAAATAACGCTACATTGCAGTAGAATGCGAAGTTTTTTCATATAGGAAAGTCCCCATTTGGGACTTTAAGCACTGAATTAACAGAGAATCCACTGATCCACTGTATCTGAGCACAAAAAAACGTCACAGATGGGAACAGAAGTCCTTTGTCGCTGTCCTCCTTCCACCTCCTGCTGCCCCACAGCTCCTTCGCCCTGTTTGTGCCAACCCAGAGAGGACTGTAACAGCTTTAGTGGTTTTCAGGTGTTACATACCCTTTTTTTGTTCAGGTTGGTTTAGGCTCCACTTTTTTGCTTTGGCAACTTTATATGCATTTCCCTCTCAGATGACACTTTTGGCATTCATTCTGCCTCTCATTTCCTGCTTTCACAGTGCAAATGCTCAAGTTTGTGGATTGGCAGAGCTCAAATTAGGGAACTTTTTCTGAAGTAAAAGGGTGTGGTGGGAATTCTACTGACTACACGGATGCTTTTGAAGTGCAGAAACTGAATATTGACAATTTTGAATGAAATACAGAGTTCTGGTAAAATCTACTTGGGCAACGCCTTCTGACTGCAAAATGAGATCCAGTGGCCACTGCATGCATTAAGCAGTAAAAATCCCAGTTCACCTGTAAGTATTTTTGGTAGCAGTTTTTCTTTGATATTTGCTCCTTATGATATTCAGTGCTATTGGTGCTCCAGCAATTCCCTCCACCCCATGCAAATACTATGTTAGTAGTAGTAGATGCGCGTGAGTTGTGGCCATCTGCAGCACTTTTACATACTTTTTACTTACGCTCATGTCCAACCACTTCTATCGGCACGTGCACTGAACTTGCAACCAGGAAAATAATTACTGGGTTTGAAATAAGCAAGTAAAATATATCTACTTAGGTTTCTCTGGCAAAATTTCAAGGAAGTTTCAGCTGCACATTGCTATCTCAACTGAAGATAAGTACTTTACAATCTATTACAGTAGTCTGCTACGCAAAGAGCAAGGATCAGATGTATTTAGATTATACAAGCCTTCACAGCCAGGGACTCTCTCTTGTGTTTGCACACATCAAATACAAGGAGACATATGGTGTCACAACAACATTTAAATACAATAATGACTGTGATAATGCCTCTGGGACAGAACTTGCCTTCTGTTACACTAGGGAAAAGAGAATTCACAATTTTTGATGAACTTCTGGTACAACAACAGACACTACTTGTACAGCTCCCAAGGAAAAAAAAAAAAAACAAACAGAAACCCCCCCCCAAAAAAACCCAACCCAACCCAAACCAAAACAACCAAAAAACAAACAAACAAAAAACCTAATGGAGCTGATCCACACGGAGAAGCAACTCTCTGAATTACATGAGAATCTATAACCCTTGGCTGTAATAGATGTGGAGTTTACATATACAGTCCTTAATGATTTCAATACCTACTGGAATGATACAGCCACAGAAACCATAGCTTGCACATCACCGTCTGTCAGCCAAGCTGTAGTAACTAACTGTGTACTTGCTCTTGCTCTGGCATCACTGCGAAGTCAAACGTGTTAGGCAGAGATACTCGCACACCGTCCTTGGCAGCGGAGGTCAGCTTAAGACATGCACGCAGACAGTTATGCAGCTCAGCTGATGGATGGTAATGTACTACGAGATGGCACCTTGACATATCTGTTTGTATGACTAGATCCTTAGCGAAGGCAGGTGGTCTCCATAAACAAAGGAATATCGAGGCAGAATGTGGCTACTGTTTCAAGGCAGATTTGTGAGATAAGCATTAATAATACATTCATGGTAGCACCTTCACACTAGATGTTTTGGAACGTCACCTGTTCACAAGGCTGGTGTAGCTCTGAGCAGGACATTACACACAGCTCGCAGACCAAAACCTCAGCTGACGAATAAAATCTGGAGTGCAAATAAATATTTCAGATGTTTGCAGTTTGCAGCAACAGTCAGAAGCTAGTTATTATAACTACAGTTCACAAACTGCTGAACCTTTGGAGACTTAGCAGCTACAGTATTGCATACAGCTTTCTCATTATGTTAAAGTGAAAGGGGAGATTAAATGCAAGACTGAAAACGCAGAAAGCCCTCAGACAGAGATTTCCAGTTGCTTTCTTTCCTTGTACATATTTTTCAAAGCAAATATCTCTCATGAACATAAGTGTTTCTTTGTATGCAAACATAAACAAAATCTCCCTGCATTCTATATCTGCCCCACTGGAAGTAACAAATGAGAGCACTATGGCTGCTGCAGCAAAACTAACAATATCAAGTGAGAACGATGCTCATTAAACTTCATCATTCTGTCTACTTTAATGATGTTTTTACTTAATAAAAATTCCCTGTGCATTTGCAAGGATATTAGACAAGGTCTTTGGTTATGTATCAGGGGTCTAAGCTGTCACTAGCAAGCATGCAGTTCAGGAGGGGCACTCCCAAGAGGAAAGAGTGAATACAGCTTTCTTGTAATAAATTCAGAGAGAATCAATAACCACAGCCTGCCACATTACTTAAGCATTTAGGAAAGTAGGTGATCCTTCTAAATTAAACTACAAATTGCTAAATGTTGCAATTTACAGCATAAGAACAGGCATGGAGCCTTGTAACTTGAAAGCACACAGTCCTCCTACCAAAATCTCTGAATTTAAAAAAAGAACCATAGCTAAAATTCATAAAGTTCAAAAGATCCACTTTCAAAAACCACCTTCAGCACAATTGCCTCAATTTTTTTTCTCTTGTATTCACTAGCTGAAGGCTACATGCTCCCAGAGATGAAAAGAGTGAACTTGTGTAAGCTAGTGAACTAGTGTAAAGTATTTGATGCACACATTGGTTTTCCTGAGTTTAAAAATTTTGAAAGAGGATTTCAAGAATGAGCTGTAAGAAATACATTAATCTCACTTTATGTCTGCAATAGACCTACAGGGTGAGTATGCAGAATGAAAAGGACGCGCACAGTTAAATACAATCCTGGAGAGATGCTACGTCCAGGTATGTACTGTAATCTGAGAAACAAAAGCGAAACATTCCAGTGCTGCTCACTTCTCCAAAAGCTCATGCTCAGGTTCAGGCGGGTATTTAATGCTCACATGCAGCTTCAAACGTGGGTATTTACAGTGACCTCAGCAGCACGATCCCCAGCCCCAGCCGCTGAAGGAGGAGAGGGGAAAAGCTGAATCAATGGTGATATCACTTAGAGACCCAAAGCTGAAAGAAGTGCTTGCAAAACTGATACGTGCTGGCTAGCCTGTATTAGTTAAAATTCCCAAGCACTTACTGCAGTATGCTTTTGCCCTGGCAGTTTTTGCATAGCTTATTACTACTTCCGCTTTCCCCTCTGAGTGACGGAGACTGGCCTTCTTTCCCATGGGAGCTGCTAACACGTCGTCTCTTCAGAGTACATCTTCTCCCAGGAAGGGGACAGATACTGTGGTTTAATTTGCCAATAACGTACCACTGAGGGAAAATGGTGGGGATTAAAATTACTTTGCAACTATCATGTTATTTTGGTAGTTTACCGGTCATGATTTAAATTAAGAGGAACATTGCATGGGTAAGCGAAATGAGTATCTGGTTTCCTTGCACGCTCGGATGGCAAGCTGAAGTTTTAGGATTCTTAGTAAGGAAGAACAGACAAGAGTGACTCATTTTATTCAGCTAATTTTTTGCCCCTTGTTTGCAAGTGCTCTCAGAGCAGATGGCAGCAGTGTCAAGAGATGTTCATCATCTGAAGCTCTCTGCAAGTTTCTTCAAAAAACTCAGCTTTGGCCTGTCATCTGTCTATGGACCAGCTCAATCCTCATGCTCTGACATGGAGGCAGTGCTGACTGGTTGAAGGGGGCAGGCACTGGTGGCGCTGCATGCCTGCTACGCTGCAAGAGCCTCTGGGTTACTAAACCTGCAGCTCTTTACACATTGTAAAACTGCTCCAGTATTTTTAGATCTGTAACAGTTTGTCTTCCTCTATTGCCCAACTCACACTCTGGTATGCGTAATACTTCAGACTGCCCCAAATCTCCACACCCCAGAGCCCAGCCCCAAGACACTCCGAAGTATAACAACCTGTGATATTTTTCTGTTCCCCGCACCTGCCCCACTAATCTTCATAACCCAAAGTTCCTGCAGTTTGCCCTGCCATAACCCTCCCTAATCCCCTCAAGTCCTGCACTTCACCTTTCAAAGAGACTTTCTCCATCACCAGAAATCCCTAATCCCCTCAAGTGCTTTCTGGGGTCTTAACCCTCAAAGGCACTCTGCAGGGGAACTGATTGCCATTTCCCATCTTGGTTTAGCTCTTTTTTTTTTTATAGCTAGTTTCATTTTTTGGAGCCCAAATTAGGTAAGAAGGGAAGGATTCAGTACAGGTGGAGAGCTAGGTATCCAAGCCCATGTTGCAGTCAGTGGAGATCTAGCTAACGAAGCCAGTGGAGTAGAGAGCTTTTTGAGTGACCAAATACAAGTGTCTGCTATGAGATGCTTAGTTGCTTTACTCTTTTACAGATTTTCACCAACTAAAGTGGACAGTGGGCAGCTAGCTGACACGTAGACACTCACGTTTAGATATTTTAAAATGCTAGATGAAGTCCACCCAAAGCAACCACTCCCTCTCTGTTCCCACTCTGCACGCTCTCACAAGCTGTTCGCTACCTTACATTACAGACTCCGCTGAGTCATACAGTCCAACGTTGACTTACTGCGAACTGCTGCCTAAAAACACTCCAGATCTCAATAAGCAAAAAAAAGTATTCTGCCAAAACTGTCTGGGAGCTCACTGTCTCAGCGACTGTGTAGAAAGTGCATCCTCCAAAATAAGCCCACTCATCCCATGTGCCTCCTACTGGCCACTTCATCATTCAGTTGCCCACAGGGGTCCCTTCTGCTGGATCCCTCAACCCCAATCTCTCCCCTTTACATTTGCTGTGCCATATACCCGAAGAAGAGAAAGACCCAACCTCTACGTGCCATGTTTCCCACCTTCTTTCCTTACAGGTTACTGTCACAGATGGACCCTGACCAGACGGACCTCTGGCCTGAGCTCAGGAGCTCTCTGTGGTGCTCCTCACAATAGCATCATCAGTCCTCCCACGACAACTCAGCAGCCCAAACACAGCAGTTCTAAAGGGAATGCAGTCCAGCTGGACGTATAAGGAGACACCCCAGGGGAGATGTGTCTGTGTGGGGAGTTTTGTGCCGAGGTAACTATGATTTACAAATACCCGTGCTCCCATAGGGCTGGCAATTCCTGGATAATTTTAATTCTGCCAGACTCGACCGCTCTTAACCTGGTTAATTTAATCCCTGCTTCTTTGAACTCACCATCTTGCATGTTAAGGAAAACTAATTATTTTTTTCCAGAATGGAATTCCAAGTAGGTGTTAGGCATTTCTTTAATTAATATACAGTAATAAAAGAAAGCCTTCCTCTTATATTCTTTGAGGCTAGCAGCCTTTTGAAGCAAGTACTTTAAATGAGAGTCTTGTTAGGGGAGCACAGCTGGAAGCTCATAGAAAACTAGCAAGAAAGAAGTCTTTTTTTAAAGGAAAACTAACAGGCCAAGATCTGCAAAACTGGGTAATGACTTTGCATACCCAACTTGAAAGGCCTTACAAGGAATACGGTTTTTGGCAGAGAGGCTTTTGAAAGCACATGGAATACCAGTATCTGCTTTCTGAAAGTCAGACCTATCTAACACCCAGGGAGCCCAGCACTGAAAATCTCAGCTGTGCTACGAAGCCAGAGACACACAAAGGGGACCTCCACGGAACTGTCATGAAGACAGAAAGGAGAGGACAGGCTTATGCTTATTTCTTTAAGAACAAACACAAATTAAGATTTCATCTACAGAACCTATTATGCTAATAGAACAAGCCCCAGCTAGCCTGAGAGGACCAGGGAGAAAACGATTTGTTTCTGCACCTGGATAGAGTCCTATCAGACTACCCTAATTCCAAAGGATTTCTCTCTGGGACTCACATCTTCAAGTGCATCTGGGAGGGCTGATCTCCCTTCTCACGCTCCATTTCGAATGGATCAGTGAATGGTTCAGCCTACACGTGCAGACCAGTCCCTGGATCCACCCCAGGTATGGAGAAACTTCATAGGTCACAACCTGAAGTCCTCACGGCGGAGAATTCCCACAGATTGCAGTAGAATATTTTTCCCCTTGTTTTCTTTTCACAGATCAAATGGTGCTTTCCCACTTACATATGACCAGAAAAAAGAATTTAGTGCCAGATACAGGCATCAGCTGCAAACCCTGAGGGCTGAGGTATCCACCAGAACAAATGACATCCTCTACCTAATGAATCAAAAGGAATTAAGAGCCGCAGAATCTGCATGAGAAGGCCCAGCTTCTTTGGCAGAAGCCAGCACAGGTGGCTGCAGAGAAAAATGCACCAGCAAGAAGGAGAAAGACTATTCAAGTGAGAAAGAAGCGTGTTCTGTTTACCGAACTCATCTGTATCATCACAAGCCTTGTCTTTACGTATTTGTAATTCCATGAGCATGCAGTAGATAAATCAACAGTTTCCTCCATTTCACCAAACCATGTTGTTGGGATCATATTCAGGGCCACCTGCCTGCTCTCAAACTAACCCCTCATAGGCAGCGAACATGTTGCAGAAAACATACTGGCACATAGCACCTTCCTGGAGCCAGCCAAACACAGTAGTCTTCTTCATTCTCATGTTACTTTAATGTTGTTGTCCACATGCAGTCCTTTGGGCTTAAGTAAACCAGTGCTCACTTTCCTTCTTGAATGCTACACTAAGGGACTTGCTGCTCAGATAATCCCCTTACATAATCTTTATTATTGATTTACTACATGCATTTTGCTGTGCACCTAATTAACATTAAAAAAAGGAAATCAGAGAGTAAAAATAGCTAAATGCAAGCCAAGAAACTTTCTTTAACTTATTGTACGTCTGGCAGGTATGTATTTCTTTTCCAGTAACTAGACAAAGTGTACCAATAAAATGTATAGAAGGGACTCTGGGGAAATACTGATATGCAGACTCTCCTTTTTTCTCTTTTTTTCCTTTTTTTTAAGCACAACTGAAGTATCTGAGTTAATCTCTGCTGCACACTGAGGATGACCGATTTCACTGGCAGTAGCAGGGAGAACATTCAGGCGACTGCAATTCTCCACACGCAGGGTTTATATAGCTGCCCTGCTCTGCTGGGCTGGCTCACATGCCTCCCAGGGTGTCTACCTTCGTCATCCCTACTGGCTGCAGGGCCAGCTGCCTAAGGGCTCCTCAAAATAGACACAAAGACCAAACAGTGATGAGGGAAACCGTGACACAGTAGGGAACTCAACCTACCTAACCCCCTTGAATCACCACTCTTGAGACCCTCAAAGGTGAAGGACTAAGTCCTGGTCTCACCGCACAACCCACTTGTGTGACTCAACACAAGAAACTCTTTCTGGAAGGCTGTGCAAGCTCTGGGGACCACTGTGTAAAGGGGGCATAGGACTTACTGTGGGATGCTTAGGGGAAGTCTTGGGATTGAGCAAAAGTATTTAAGGATTATACAGGATTTACGAGAAGTTTAGGGGAAGGACCAAGAGAGTGGAAGGGAGGGAGTGGATGGCAGAGAACAAGTGCAGGAAAATTGAGAGAGGATCAGGTGAGGAATAAATGAGGCCAATAGTGTGCAAGTAGGAGGCTGGTCAGCACACTTGTTTGGCTAAGCTCTACGCCAAATCACCTCCACTTTGTCCTACCTAAACCCTGTTTCTAACTGTTTTCTGTGTGAGTGGGCTCTTTTTTGACAGCAGGCATGCATGACCCATCAGCAAAGTTCAAGCCAGACTAGCTGGTCACTAGGATGGACTAAGTCCTGGGTACTGGAGAGACCAAGGGTCTGGGACCAGCTCCCAGGGAGGCTGAGGGGCTTTAGGCTGGTTAGACTGGGTCTGGGGGCCTGATACTTGAAACATCAAGATTTGGGAGCCAGGTACCAGAGGGATCCCTGACATAGGGCTTTCCCTGAGCACTGATCCCTAAAAACGCAGTCTGGCTGTTGTTTGTCCTCTCTGTGTTTATGTCCATCTGTCCTCCCATCATGCTCATCTGTTCGTGGCTGGCCATGTGTATATGCATATGTATATACATGTCGTTAGCCTTGCTACTGGCAGGACAAGGGAATAGGGATATGGAGCAGCTGCTCACTGCCATTGGTGGAAGAAACCCCTGGCTTCTCCAGCCACTGGATTTAGCTGTTCAAAAGCACTACCAGGAAAAAGGTGAAGAAATGAGGAAACTCACTTCTCCTTTATGACACAAAGAACCACATCTGAAGTGCTACACACCACAGGCAATCCAATTTCACCCAGTTAACTGAGTCAGCTTTGTTTGACTCCTGTTTGATACACTTTCCAGAAAGGCTGTTCCATGAACCTTCTTGGATTGAATTTTTGAACATGTATAACAGGTCAATGCAAATACTGAATTTTGCCATCTTCCTCATGAAAGCTCTTTCCAGTTCCCAAATACAGCCCTTTCAACTAGCCCCTGGCCAACACTGGCACAAACATGCCAATGATGTGAATCTTCCAGCCACTCTGATGAGTTGTGCTCAGACAGGTCCACATACGTGCAAAGGAGCAAGAAGAGTCAAATCCAATTTCAAAACCACAGAATCATAGAATTATTAAGGTTGGAAAAGACCTCTAGGATCATCAAGTCCAACCGACAAACCAACACTAACATGCCTCCTACATCATGCCCTGAAGTGGCACGTCTGCACGTTTTTTGAACACTTCCAGGGATAGTGACTCTGCCAACTCTCTGGGCAGCCTGTTCCAGTGCCTGACCGCTCTTTCAGTAAAGACATTTTTCCTAATATCCAATCTAAACCTCCCCTGGCACAGCTGGAGGCCATTTCCTCTCATCCTATCACTAGTAACTTGGGAGAAGAGACCAACACCCACATCACTACAACCTCCTCACTACAACCTCCTTTCAGGTAGTTGTAGAGAGCGATAAGGTCTCCCCTCAGCCGCCTCTTCTCCAGGCTGGACAACCCCACTTCCCTCAACCTCTCCTCATAAGACGTGCTCTCCAGACCCTTCACCAGCTTTGTTGCCCTTCTCCGGACACACTCCAGCAACTCAATGTATTTCTTGTACTGGGTGGCCCAAAACTGAACACAGTATTCGAGGTGTGGCCTCACCAGCGTCGAGTACAGGGGGACGATCACTTCCCTACTCCTGCTGGCCACACTATTCCTGATACAAGCCAGGATGCTGTTGGCCTTCTTGGCCACCTGGGCACACTGCTGGCTCATATTCAGCCAGCTGTCAACCAAAAACCCCAGGTCCTTCTCCACCGAGCAGCTCTCCAGCCACTCTTCCCCAGGCCTGTAGTGTTGCATGGGGTTTTTGTGACCCAAGTGCAAGACCCAGCACTTGGCCTTGTTAAACCTCATACAATTAACCTCGGCCCATCGATCCAGCCTGTCCAGATCCCTCTGCAGAGCCTTCCTACCCTCAAGCAGATCGACACTCCCACCCAATTTGGTGTCATCTGCAAACTTACTGAGGGTGCACTCAATCCCCTCATCCAGATAATTGATTTTAAACAAGACTAGCCCCAACACTGAGCCCTGGGGAACACTAACTGTGACCGGTCGACAACTGGATTTAGCTCCATTCACCACAACTCTCTGGGCTTGGCCACCCAGCCAGTTTTTAACCCAGCAAAGAGTACACCTGTCTAAGCCATGAGCAGCCAGCTTGTCTAGGAGGATGCTGTGGGAGACAGTGTCAAAGGCCTTGCTAAAGTCCAGGTAGACAACATCCACAGCTTTTCCCTCATCCACTAGGCGGGTCACCTGGTCATGGAAGGAGATCAGGTTGGTCAGGCAGGACCTGCCTTTCATGAAGCCATGCTGGCTGGGCCTGTTCCCCTGGTTGTCCTGCACTTGCCTGGTGAGCTCACTCAAGATGTATCGCTCCATAATCTTACCCAGTACTGAGGTCAGGCTGACAGGCCTGTAGTTCCGTGGATCCTCCTTCTGGCCCTTCTTGTAGAAGGGTCACTGTCACCATTCATGTTAAAATGCTGGGATTTTGAAAGACAGAGATCAAATACTTCATTATGGAAGCAAAAAATATCAATGCAATGGTTTTCCAGTTGTATACATCTACTGCAGAAGACCAACAATGGTCACACAGATACCATATAATAAAATCATACAGACTGTTCACCTCATTCTCCAGCCAGTTTTGAACAAAACATCACATCATTAATATTTGGCAAACAATTACTGGGTTATAAGCAAATCTTTGGTGTTTTTCCATGGCTTTTACTGTGCCAACAAAGCTGTTCCAGAATCTTTTCAGGAGGGACCTATGTTATGTGGCAGCCAATAACCTTTATGGTAACTCTGTAATGAAAATGTCGCTTACTGTAATGAGCAGAGATCATAAGTTAAGCCCCCAGCTACCTTTCTATTATTTTTCATTACAGTCTTTCTGGGTTTGTTATGCTTCAAGAGTACTCAGGGAATTACACCAAACTAGGCTCACTGGTCAGTTCTTCATTACTCAGAGCACACTGAAACTGAGCAATCAGCAAACTGAACCAGTTCCTGAGGTAACACAAGACACTAACATTTGTTTGAATATTTACCATTTCTGTTTTAGCTTATCCTCTTTCTTAAAGCTCTGTTCTGTAAAAGAAACTTGCCTACAGTTGGAGGCAGTTCTAAAACAAGACAAAAATCACACAATATTTTTTCATGCCATTAACAACTTGAGCAAAGGGTTGGGCTTCCTTTCGTCTACCAGAAACAAACCGTGATATAGTCATGTTTTCCTGACAGCAGTGTTTTTCCTAGATTTGTGTTCCATAGTGCAGGATGAGACAAGAAATCTCACTTGCTAAGTGAATCCTTGTCCCTGCTCCATTGCAGATTTTTACACGGGCATCCTTCCCTCTTGCAAAGCAAGAAGCTGACCAACCCTTTGGAAAACAGCAGTTACACTGACACCAGTAAGTTCTGATGTCATCCAATCCACACAACTTCCCAAGTAGCTTTCAGTGTCTTTCAAGGCCCACAGGGTGAAGAACATAGAGCCTTTTGAAAGGCTTTCTTCTCCCTTGATGTCCGTCAAGATGAAATGGCAACATAACGTCAGCCTGATTTTGATTCCAACAAAATCAATACAAGTTTTGCTTCTGATTTCAGTGGGTGCAAGGTTTGGCCTTTAATGTCATGCAATCTATTCCTGACAACTGAAAATCCACCAGTGCACACTGTGCAGCGTGGGCTATCCCATGAGATAGGTCTCATCACAGTCGTCTTGGAAATCACCTGCATTTCTTATTTTAGCTCTCTCCTGAACAGAGTGACTTGGGAAGCGCAAAGACCTCTAGGTTACTTAAGAATTACAATAGAGGTTCCACAATAATGTGTTGTAATTAGTGTTAGCAACTGAGGCATATCTTGGAAACTGTGCAAAAACAAACACAGCTTTACGATGTCAATCAAACAGCAGGCTCTTTGTTATTTAAATCATCTACACATGGCCATTATTATCCACGCAAGCAAACAGGCAAACTGCACTTGCAGTACAACTCACAAGCCCCAAACTATACAGCAACATATGAACAACATCTAGGCTGGCTATGAACACTGGAGTGAAAATTATGTCTTCTCATCAAGTGCTAGTAATAGCTAGGGCCAATGAATCACACTGTGAACTTCTTAATGCATGCATTAACCAAAATAGTTTCTCTTACAAGGAAGGTGGGATTATGCATACTGATATGGTCTGTTTTTGCTGAACATCTTTTTGCCGTAGGTAGGCAGCACTCATCCTAAATCATTGGTGCTTACGCACGCTCATGAGTTCAAGGAACAAATATGGAACTTTTACTTAAAAGGACAAGAACTAGGTTACTCGATCATTAGACATTTGCAAAAGGCACCCACGGGAGCCCTCGAGAGTGATGCAAAATAAACCAGTGGTTCCACCTGCTTCTGGACAAGAGGAAAAGGAACATGGAGTTGAAACCACTTGCACTGAATCAGTCCAAGTGCCATGGTAGCAACAAAGGCAGAAAGAGTGCAACAACAGGGAGCCAAACCCCAAGCTGCAGTCTTGGAGGATAAAATGCAGGACATCTACCCTGTGTTGTCTTAGAAACATGTTGGAAAACACATTGCAGGGAGGGCAAACATGGTCCTTGGACGCTGTCCTTACTTTCTGGTTCCTCAACACACAGGTTACTAATGTGTTTGCCAAATCCCAGCCTGTGCACACAAGGTAGGCAAACAGGCACCCCCTAGGCATGGAGTGGATTTATGAGAAATGCAGGAGTAGGAAAAGCAAAGTGGCAAAAGATTTGTCAACAGCTCTCTGTCACCTAGAAAGCACTTCATTAGCCTGTCAATTGCACTGTATGTAGGAGATACATTTATTGACAACTCACTGCCAATTGATACAACATCTATACAAAGCTCATCTTATGCAATGAGCTTGCTAACTCACATGATCATGAGATCTGTAGAGAATAGCTGTACTAAGCCCCAAATTGCTCTAATTTCCAAACAAAATGAAACCAGAAGCGGTAAAATCCCACCAACATCTCCGCAGCTAGACCATATTCACTGCTTACAGCACAACATTTTAAAATGAGATTAATTTTTGATACACTTCATAGGTGGAGTATGAACTCAATGGTGAACAAAAGTCCTTATAGAAAACACAGTTTTTCAATTCTATGGCCATTTGTGCTTATGGCATTACTTTTGAAATACAGGGAGTCTGCATTTTCTGTTCCCTCAACTTAGCATGGAAGTACCCAGCGATGTTCAATTCTGTATGCCAATCAACTGCTCTGTGCTGTTGGGTCCCTCAGCCTCTCATCGGGTTAGGACAATGCCGCAAATGGCTAATTGATCCTGCAGTGGCTTTAACAACCGGCAGTCACTTCACAGAGGCAGCAGCATTCCTGCAGCACACACGCTCCTAACCCTTGCTTGCTTTGCTTTGTAGTACCTGTTTTATCAGTTCAAGATAAGGCAGCATAAAAGACAGCAGGAGTAACCTATTCTGGCATCTCCATCTGGCACTATATATGAGACTTGTGCTGCTCTGGTGGATTGGTTTCACATCCCTGTTGGCAGATCAAAGGCAGCAATAATAACCACAAATCAATCCCTCTTTAAGGCCTAAACCATCTTCCCCCTCACACAGGATGCCTCATTTCTTCACCACACAAGAGCCCTTATAAATACCAACTTTGCCTAGACACAACAGTTGTATGCAGATACTCAGGCCCTGAAGAATTTGGCGCTGTGTTTTCAGCTGCTTTCTCCTATTCACTGACAAACAAAATGAGCAGCATCAGTAGAGAGGGGCTCATGTAGATTAAACATTTGAATCTCCAAGAGTCAGGAAGTTGCTTGGTGTCAAAGTGAGGGCATAGAGAGAAGATGGCTTCCTTCCCTCAGTCTCATCTCAGGTAATATATTTTCCAGCACCCATCGGTGAGACCATGCTGTATTTTCACTGAAGCACCCAGCTACCATCAACACACTGCTCAGTGCTCTAAGCCAACCAACATATGTTTTCAGAGCACGTGTTCAGACACAGAATAGATGCATCCCCAGATGAACAACTGCACTGTGGACAGGTTGCTTTCTAATGGCATTTCCAGACAGCTTAGCCACTTGATTAGCACATGCTCTAGAAAACAGGACTCAGAAAGAGGATTCACAAGGCTCGAGATCCACACGGCTGCTCCAATATAGGGGGAACATCTGGTCCCTTTTGCAACAACTGTGCTTGCATTCTTGACCTTGTGCTTGAATTCTTGATGCTCACCTGCTAGGTCTTAGCTAAAGGCACTGGGAGTTAAAATATGACTCAAAGGCTAGGTATCAGCTCTCTGCCTGGCTATGCTTTACTGTCAAAATGAAATTTTTACTGCAAAAGAAGTAGCTTTTGTTTGCTCCCTCTCCGTAACACCTGCACAGTGACAAAGCTGTATTTACCATGATGTAGCTAGGCAGTTCCCTAGGATTCAGCTCACCTAGAGATATTGGGGGGGGGGAGAGAAAAAAAAAATCCATGCCTTGGATTTTACAGACCAGCTATTATGCTGTAAAAGATATACCTGCATGGGCAGCAAAGACATAAGCTCTTCCTCTTATCTTTCTTTAAGTCTTTCGGCAGTCTTGTAACTTGCAGTTTGAACCGTCTACAAAAAGACTGCAACATCAGCTAGAATAGGAACAGTTCAACATTCCTACATTCTTCCTAAAATGAAACCCAGAGATAAATAGTGAAAATGATAGCTGCTTAAAGACCTTCTGAAATTCTTAAGAAAAAAATGATCAATTAAAGGTAAACAGCCATAAATCCTCTGGTGCCAATACTGCATACTCGTACAGTTTGCAAAGGCCAGAAAGACCTAATATTTCAGGGTTACCACATAAGGGCCCAAAGAACATTTTCTCTTAAAATTCTATTGAATACAAATGTAAAGTACTTTGATCCTGATTTTTTCAGTATTCAATTAAGATACAGTTCCACTCAATTAACTGTTTGTCACTGATAATTTTTTTATTACACATAAAACCAGAACATTGTCTCAACATATAGAAAATGTGGATAGTACATATTGCTCATAGCTGCACATAATCTTAAGAACTGTAACTGTACTATTTCTAGATAATTTTCAAACTATGACAAAGATGCATGCTATTGAAGAAAAATGGCAAGCCTACATGTGCTTGAGTCAATCCAGTATAAAGAGAATAATTTTTTTTTCTTATAGTATGATTCTTTTACATGCTAGTATAAGTAGGAAGTCAGAAAGGTTAACCAACGACCAAGAAAAAAAGACCATCCTCTTTTCCCCCCGCTCCTGCTATTGAGCTTAGAAAAATATCCTAAAAAGGAAAAAAAAATTATGCTGGCAGCTTCTAAGACAGTAATAAACCCTGGGGAAGGCCTTAGTGTTGAATCTGCCTTCCTGGTAGTACCTAAAGCACTTCTACTAAAGCAACAATAAAGTTTATGAACTTGTCTTTACTGCTGCATAATTTATCTTTGAGAAATGATACTAGGGTGAACAACTGCTCTCTATGAATCTCTTTGGGGCTTCACTGGACTGCAGTTTTTTATCACAGCAAGTAAACTGGATCAAGACTGAACTCTAAAAGGAAATATAGATAACATATTTTTGTATTAATGAAAAATATTAAATTCAAAAGTTAAACACTACTGTGCTCAAGTGTTTTCTCATGCTCCTTGTCAACTTCCCAACTAAAAGTCCTTTTGAGATACTTTACACTGAAAACCAAAAGAAACAAATTCCAGAACCACTCATATTTCTTTCTATTGAAGAAACTCTCCCTTTTCTGTTTTATTAGTTTCCTGCCTAACAAAAACCAAATATATCCCTTCATTAAAAAAACCCAACCCAACCAAACCAAAAAAAAACAAAACAAAAACCACAAATCCAAAACCACACTGCAAACATTCAAAATAAACATTACTAAACCCCAGCAACCAAAGCCAAAGGTACGCTGACTTCACTTCTTCACCTGCTCTAGTGCTTATGGTATAGTTTGCTCAGACCACTTTCCAGCACTGTAGTTACACTGCTCTAGAAAATGTCTGTATTCGGGCCATGTGCTTTCTGTCAGGTCAGCATGACTATGCAGCTGTTTGGTTATCAGATTTAACGTGATGGAGGCATGGGAAACCCTAGCCAGAGGAAAAAGGTAAAGTAAAGCAAATAGATCAATCAATTTTTGTAACTAAAAACCCCACACAAATTAGACTGTGTGAATCAGAATGTGTAACTGCACAGAGCGACACGCATAAATGCTGTAGAGAAAACTTCGTTGTCACTCAAAGCCCACAAGCCCCATGCAAAGCTGACATAAAAAGTGGTGAGGAACAAGCACAATGGAAAGGAGACCCACAGAATAACGGTCAGTCCCAATTTTTTGCCAAGGAGGCATTAGATCAGCCTGCAGAACAGCTTCCTAAGAAAACTGTCAGATATTCAGTGTAGCCTGGAGAAACAACTGCGCTGAGGGACTGATGACCTACGCATACAGTAGGGTAGTTCTCATCCCTGGCTGTTGGCCGAGTGGCATTTCTCCGTGCGTTTGTCTATTACAAGATATTTTCAGGACGCTGGAACATTTGATGAATTCCAACATTTCAGGGAATGTTCTAGGCAATGGGCAATATCATATTGATTTTGGTGAAAAGAAGAAAATGAACAGGGAAAGGTGCATATAGTCACAGGGTTTGTGACCTCTTGCAGTTAGTTAGCAGATGGCAGCTGTTTCAGTCATCCAGGTCTGTGGGTAATGACCTATAGATCAAAGAGCCAGTGGATGGCTGCCATCTTCTTTGCCAAGGTTAACGATCTCCCCACCCACAGCCCCTTTCCTCCATATCCTTGCAGCACTTGCTTCCAGTACAGTTTAGAAATGCTGACACACAGAACAAATTGCCTCAGGGAGATGAAGAAAGACCAAGCTAGGGAAAGGATGGAAGAGAGGAAGGAAGAGCTATGAGGACAAAAGAGGGATGAAGAGACACACAAAGCTTCATGTATGGAAAAGCAGCTGACCTTGGCATGGGAAAAGGACAATACTGGTGTATTGCAAGAAACACAGGCCACTCCGGTGAAGAAAGCGAGCATGGAGGGAATGAAGGAATAGATGAGCATGCAGACCACGTGAACTCAGGAAGCCCTTATGGTATAGAACAGAAGAACATGGGGGGCTCTTGACTGAAGCAAGAAGCACATCCCACAAATACTGTGCAAGTTCTCCTTAGTCTATCTTTTTCAGTACCATTAATTCAAGACAAAGCACGTTCAGCACAAGCACAGACTGCAGCAGACCCTTCCCCGTTTTAACGTACATGGTGCTTGTCACTTCTTCACATCCATCTTTCAGTCACATTAGCTCCGTTAATGAAAAAATGAATGTTGCAAAAGAGAAGTATTAACATAGCCAATGCCAAGGACATTAATTTTAAAAACGCTATTTACTTTGTATCAGAGCAGTCATATATTTTGATCTCAAGCAGTAGCCTTGTCCAGATTCTGATTCCATGCTATAGAGACAAACTCTGTCCTGACTCTCCTTCTTGCCTGTGATTCATTCACTTGACATCTTTAGTACTGTACCCAGTTGATAGGCTTCATGTGTTTAGTAAAAGACAATAATTCTTATTCAAGCAAAAATGAGTCTTTTAGTGCAAATCCTGGATAGTGACTTACTAGGAAGTATAGACACAACACAGCTCAAACGATCTGCTTGAAGAGGGAAGTCACCTAGCTCCAAACAGAACAGTTGGCCTCATGCCTTGTGAGAAATTTGCAGCTCCATGAAGAGTGTGGGCGGGTCCTCAGTCTCGAGGGATAAGCACTAGGTCCCATGAGCTGCCTACAAGTATCACTCAGCATCTGACTTTGCAGATCCATGTTACATCCTAACAGCACAGATGCAGGACTCCAGTGAAGAGACTCATGCAGGTAACCCGCCTTCCTAATCTGTTCCCCTAAAACAAACCAACCACAGATGTCAACTCGGCATTTTCCCCAAATCAAGAGAAAAAACTACAGAGAGCACAAAACTACTGCCAAAGGACATGGAAAAGGTCAGCCCATGGCTACTCTGTTCATAGGGTTTTTTGATTTGCCAAGAGAACTAGGCAGCCAGGGTGGGAGAACCCGTGCAGCCTCTGGCATGTGACAGTGGTGTTCTCAAGGCACAGAGGACCTGGGAATTATCTCCACAGTAGTCACTGTTAGAATTAAACCCAATATTTTCAGGAACGGGAGAGGAAGCAGAAGCAATTACCCTGTCAGGAAACGTGCCAATAGATAACTTGGGAATAACCTGCATACGTGGACACAAGGTGAGTTAATTTCCACCACCTCCCCATCCATCCGAGACACAACTTCAGTTGCTCGCTAGCAGATGCCGAGTGACCTCAGTGCTCTCATGTGCTCATACCACATTACTGCCTGTTTCCCCAGCGGGGCTCTTTGGCAGACATCACATGCTAAGTTAGCATTACTGAAGCCACAGCTGATATTCTCTTCAAAACTCCTCTGTTCCCCCTTCCTTTCTCGGTCACTATGGCAACACCCATCATCCTGCAAACAGCACCAGCCGACTCAGGGCTCACTCTGCACTCATTCATCTAAGCTGTTTTAAGCATTGCCTCTTTTCCCTGTGCAATGTTTCTAAAAACCGAGTTTTACTCCCTGCTGATGTCCCCACATCTTTGACACAGTTCCACTGCCCCATGTCGCAAACCCACGGCTGCCCCAAATGTGGTCCCATTCCTGACTAGGTAAAAGAGCCAAAATCAAAACCAAACACAGAGCACTCTGTGTGAGTATCTCTAAGGAGTCTGGAGGCAGACTGAGGACCTTCTCTTGAAAATCCTGGTCCTTGTGAGCAGCTTTCCCTTTTAAAGGCTGTCCCTGCTAAGTAGAAGCATTAAAGATCAGCTGCAGATAGCCAAATAAAAACAGTGAGGCAAGGACAAAATAGCAGGGCTTTCCTTTGATCTAGATATTTTCCAGGATACATCCTCCTTACTTGCTATTTTGTTTAACTGGAGTGTGACTACATGTTATTATTACTCACATTACACCCATTCTGTATTTATGTTAATCCTGACCTGGGAGAAACAAGAAGATTTCATTTAACTTGATTCTGTTCTTACTGATTTTTTACTATATTCTTGAAACATTATTTCAGTACTGGCAACTTTAGATCAGATATTCTCACAGCCTTTCTGAATATTTTTTTAATTTGGAAATTATTTTTAGTAAGGAGGGGAATACACTTGTGGTGTATTTTTTAATTCTGACAGAATAATGAAGAACAGGCCAGGGCTTCACAGGTTCAAGACAAAATAATCAGCACATAAAATAAAACCAGTTTGAAGGAAGAACGACACTTTTTTGAAGGAATCTTTCATAATTTTTGCAAAAATTAGTTTAATAGTACTGCTGTTTATATGTACAGGGATAAAAACTACACATGCCACAATGGGAGATCTGTATCTTCTCTCAACACATGGGAGAAAACAACATTTTCTTTGAGAAGGAAAAAAGTCATTTTCGTTGAGGCAGTATATAATTTTCCACACACAAATGTGTTCATCCAAACCCAACCTACATGTCTCTGTACCTTATGCTCAAATTTTCTCTCACTGCATTCAATACATTAAGTGCTGCCTAACTCCCACCTCCTGAATTCAGTAAAAAAAATCATTTTTTCCTTTAAAAAAACTCACCCTTTGAAAGAGAATGTATTCTTATTGTTATAGCCTTCAAGTTAGAGGCTGAAAACAGACGTGAGTTAACAACCTACCCATTACACTGTAGACTGTTAACAATGTGTGAACCACTGTTATAAGGAAACCGCCCGAAGAAAAGGGCAGGGCACACTCCCTGATCCGCTCCCTTCTGGACAACAAAAATGTACTGGGGGTTTACCACTCAAAAAGCCTTGCTCTTTTATCCTCCTGTGCTGGCTAACCTTTGCTAGCTGGCAAATGAAAGGGTGGGCCACAGCATGGCCAAGGGTTTAGCACCCCTGCACATACTCATGCATCTAGATCAGTGTCGAGATCCTGGAAGCTCTGTACCCCTTCTGGAGCCACCCCACCACCGTATGGACAGGGAGGTGCTTGAGATTATGCACCACCATACTTAGCACACTGAAGGCTGCGCACCCCTTATATGCTTGAGCTATGAAGTCAAAGTGTTTGCTAATTACTGTATTAAAGGAGGGGAGGGGATATACCAAAACTTGCACTTTTCTAGAAGCACAAGAAAAACAGACCATCCAAAATTGCTCAGAATCATTTTAAAGCCTGTTAGTTCAAGCTATGATCCCAAAATAATACGATTCAAATGACTCAAAGTAGTCACAGAGTTTAGCAATACAGTGGTATTAGAGGAAGTGCGGTCTTCCCAAAGTAAACATGGTGAACCAAAATCACACAAAGAACACCCAGAGTCCTAAGAAGAGGACAAGCAAGAAAATAAAAGTTGGTCGTGCCTTTGACATTTGTCCATCAACCCTCTCTCTCCCACCTACTGATTGGTAATGGGAGGAAAAGGCAGCCAATACCCTTTTATATCCTATCCTTTGATTATTTGGTGTCCTTGATTTCTGCTTTTACTAAATTCTCTATTTTTCTGCTATTGCTGCACTTCCTCCTATCTCTTCCCTTTGCCTGATCAGCCAATTCTCCTCTTTCATCTTCCCTGTTGAGATCTTGGCTCTTCCCATTTCACTTCCCTTTCCAGCTCATCAGCCTTTGCCTTCTTACTGGTCTTCCTCCTGTACCACACTTTTATGCTTTCTTCCTTCCTTTCCTTGTTTCTCATCATTTTATCACTTCTTTTTTATATAGGGTACTCGTCTTTCCATCTGTGCTCCCTTTTTACCTCTCAGGTGGTTGGATCTGAATAGGAATGACTCTGTTTTGAGACATTTAAGTAGGAAAAGGAATGACGCTTCTTAGTATTTTCCTCAACAGATGGACGCACACTACACAGAGTGGATCTGCTATAATGTGTTTTAAGATATTTCTCTGGATCCCATATCATTGTTCAAAAAATATTTTAAAAGTATTTAAAAAGGATTTCATATGAAACATTTCATATAAATCTCTATGGGAATTGCAATAAGTTCCATTTTTTTCCTTAAAAAGTAGGCAGGAAATAAAAGTTACTACTGACATCTGTCATATTTTAAATTCCTTTATAAAATTTAGTAGTGGCAGCAACAGATGTAGCATAAAACACTGTCAAACGATCTCCTTAATAGAGAATACTTTAAGGAAAGCAGCTTCATCATTGACAGTCATTTAGTAACACAGAAGGAAGCTTCCCAGAAAATATTTGCTGCTGTTATATTAGAGGTAATTAAACTGTAAGGTGATTTATTTCTTTGCAGCCATGTAACTGAGCTTTCTAAAGCCATTAATGATACCTTATGAAAGTATCAGCAGACATGGAACATTATTATCCCCAGCAAAACTGTGTTTACAACACACAGAGCCACAAAAATTCTACAAAATGCCGTTTATTGGCAAAACATTAATATATTATGCCACAAAGGACAGTGCACTGAGGGTAGAAATGCTGTCACCAAACATACATGTCTCCTTCACCCTTTCCCCAGCTCTCCCTTTCCTATGATTGACAGTGATTTTCTGAGAGTAGGCATTATCTCCAGGCAAGAAAATTTGTGTACATAAAAAGTAGTTTTACATTAGTCCTATTGCAGCACTACTGATTACTAAAGGAAGCTGTAGGCAACAATATATATATATATTTAAAAAAATGTGTATTTAAGAGTGGAAGAAAACCCTCTATATAGAAATTCAAAGGAGTAACAATGCCTCACATATTTTCCCCACCATATTAACTAATCCAGCAAAAAAGATCCTTGATATGTCATTTACTGATTGATGAGCACAGAGAGCTGAGACCTGAACATGGAATTTTATTGCTTAAGACATTTTCATCTGCAGCCAAATCACCAGGGAAACACTTTGTCAAACAACTTCACTCTGCAGGGACATTTTGTGACAATATTGGCAACTTAAGAATTTGTTCTGGTTTTTCCAATAGTGTCTACCTGTCCATGTTAAGAAATATTTACAGTAACACTGCAATTCATGCAGATGTTCCCGGGTCTTAAGCTGGACAAGTGGTTCACATTTCATTGCAACAATATGTAAAAAATAGATGCTCACAAGCTCTATTTTTTAATATCTATCTATTTATCTATATATAAATGATCCAATATATTTTTGGCAGAGTTTGATACCAAACCCCTGTATTCTCATAATAACAACTGATCTTATATCGAGCATCTGAAGGGCTACAAATTGTTTTCAAGAGCTCAGGTACCCATTTTACCTTTTTTTATTTTTTTTTTTTTTTTGCAACTAGGGGGACTGAAGCTGCTAACTTTTATACCATAAAGTTAGGCAAGATGTTAAGCTTCCAGCAGGACACCATGGGTATCCACACTCTTATCCTCTTGCTGCTCCCAAAATTGCTAAGGAATCTGAATCCTGCTGATTGTCTTGAAACTTCTAATTATTTCCTGTGGTGAATGGAATTCCCAGGTTTCACAATTTTTTACTGCGGTGGCAGCAAAAGTGACCTACTATGAAATTTCCTCAGCTGAGTAATAGTCATTTGGTGTTCTCAATGGCTCAGCTTGCTGTCTACAATGGCCTAAACCTGATAAATCCAGAAACAGGTAGCCCCAATCAGGATTTATGTATAAAATTGTACATACAATTCCTCTGCCCATAGATGAGCATAAGAAAACAAATGAATGGCCAAACAAGATGGTTAAGACTACCTGGCATGTGATGGAGTGGGGGAAGCGAAGAGCGTTACTATTTCTCTGCAGATAAAGGCATACTTTCAACCCAGCAGAACAGCAGCAATAAACTCCCAGCTTCAATTCAAGCTATTGGTAAAACTCCAGTCCTTGCATTCAACAGGGTTAGAGTTTCTCCTTAGGATTTTAGGGTTAAATCCTCTAAGCCTCATTGATAATTCTGCATCTGAAAATGGGGGGTTAAGCTGAATAATTACAATTTTTCCCAGATAAGTTTCTCTAGGCACTATGATGCCATTTTAACCAGGCCATCTGCCAATACCATTGGTCCACCGACTAATTTAAAGGATGGGGTATCAAGTGTTTAATACTAGTTGCCAGTCAGCTTGCAAACAAAAAGGCTTTCATCCAGCACTGAGCATCCATTTCCACCGTTCCTATCGCCACAGGATCCACTCAAACCCCTGCTGCTGCCCATCTTCCTGACGCTGGCCTTTGGAAACACACACAGAATTATGCTTTAAAGAAAACCCACACCATGGCACATGTATACTAAGCAAAAATAACATGCTGAAATAACGCTCTGAGCAGGTTACCACCAACTTCATTACCTTTTTTTTTTAAGCTAAGAACACATTTTAATAGTTAGCTCTTATGATATATATTTCTCTGTGTCACCTACTCTTACCCGAAACCCTCAGATCAAGTCCCACCCCAGACAAAACACCCCCTTTGTTTCTAGATAAATTCTGGCAGGGATGAAGGCTGCGTGATTTGGTGTGAGATTTTAAAATTGCAACTCTTCATACCTGCTCCATCATTTGCTCTTTTTTCATAAAAGCTGAATTAAAAAAAAACCCAACACATTCTTTCCTACACCATGAACAGCTTAGTAGAAATAAGTGGGTGGGTCTTCTACCGGCTAAATTACTTTGTGAGTAGAGCCATGTGCCTAACACTCATCCGAGACCATCTACACATCTTTCTAAGTGACAGCTGTGCTCTTCTTACAAGGGCCAAGTCCCCAACACTAAGCTGCTTTTGCAAGGGCTGGTGAGGGGAACATCCAGCGCCCTGCTCCTTCTCCTGGTGTGAAAGGTAGAAATGACTCCTCTGGGCCAGGTATCCTCAGTCTGACACTGCTGATCTTCTCCTAGCAGATCACTTTTAAATGTGGGTTTTTGTTGTTCTTCTTTTTTTTTTTTCCTTTTTTCCTCTGGATCTCTGCTTTGTTATCTGTGGCTTGTTGATCTCTGGATGGTTACTACAGCTTGAAAGTTCAAATGGCATGCAAATAAATATAATCCACACAGCAATGTAGTAGTTCTTATACTCCAGAAAACAGACAGCACGAGGATAGGTTGACTGGACACCCTGCCCCACAGCTGGAAGAGGAAGCGCTTTTCCCATTCTACTGGAGTGTATGGATACAGCTTGTTACAGGCACTGCTGTGCTAACGTGACAGGTTTACAACACCTTGGCTTACTCAGCAGCAGTGATCTTCCAACGTCCCTGTCAGATCAATGCACAACCTTCCTCAGGACCTGTCTACTGGAACACTGGTCAGGAGGGAACATAACTTTGCAAAACAGCGTCAAACGGCTCTACCAGGATCTGCTGCAGTGAGAGACATGGGGCTGTTTGCAAAGTTCTTTGATTCAGCATGCTGGGAAGATGCATTCACAGACCACATTGCAGCACAGCTTTTCCTTGTGTTACCTACAATCATTAAGGATTTTGACCAAATGATCTAAATTTGTTCCAAGTCCTTTCCAGCCGCTGGGCTGTAATTTTTGGCAAATGTCTCACCCCATCTGGTCATTGCCCCTGGCAAACAGGGGGCAGTGGGAGGCAGTTAGGGTATCGTCCTGAACATACTTTGACAAACTACAAATGTAAAGAAATCACACAACATCTTATTACCATAAAAACATGCTGTTTTTTCTCTCTCCTAAACGTAAGTGTAGCTACACGTAGCTTGATCATGAAGACCTGTTAAAAAACAGGAAAAAACCAAAACACCCAAGAAATGACAGCTCAGCTATTACTGTTGTTAATGAGTCATTTCTTACAGAGCCCATACAGCAACTCCTTCACTTGAGACAAAAAGGTTTTGAGTGGAGGGGGCAGATGAGAAGGGTTTTGATCTTTCTTTTTCATTGTTCTAAACACTTCACTGTTACAATCTAACCTGGTGAAACTAAATTTCAATAACAATATATATGGTCTTTTTCTTTTATATTTAAGCCATTAAGTTTTAATCCTCTTGCTCTACCCAAGAGTAATAGCTGTGAACAGCATTGCTATTAGTCCAAAGGGAGTTCAGAAGGTAATTATTCACCCTTACCTTAATCACAGATGCAGGCCATATAAATAACAAAAAATTTCTTACTTTGAAAGTAGGATTTTTTGGACAGTGGAAAGTCTATTCCATAATTTGGAAGTTGTCTCTCAAGGATCTTCATTTTCACAACTCAATTACTAACGTGAAAACACCTTCTTTCCAAACGTCACACATCAGGCACTAACCCTGCATGCATCTCATTCCCAAACGCAGCTTCACTGAAGTGACACTGCCTCTTTCAAACCTGCCTTCTCTAGGAGGAAAGACATTAATACCTGACCAAACCACGCTAACATTGCTCCACCTCAGAAAGCTGAATCCCAGTGTCTCAAAGAGATGCCAGAAGTCAGCTGCCATGGACTTACTACCTAACAAGAAGCTTTAGGGCACAAATGCTGGTTTCACCTAAAATGTATCAGTTCAGTCGTAAAACAAGGCAGCTTTATAGTAACTCAACAGGAACGTACTCTGCCATCCAGTGCACACAATCTCTTAATAATAATTTATCCTACTGGTCTGTTTTAAAAGAAAGCAAAAACCAGAGTGCTGGATGGCAAGAGCAGCCAACATCCGGAGGAAATGAACAAAGCTGGAGCGGTCTCCTCGCCAGGGCCCCATCAGTGGGGACAGTTACACAGTTAAGGTCATAACAGAGCGACTGCAAACGCTGCATTTTCAATCCTGCTTCAAAACTATTATTTAATCCCTAATATATTGCTGTCTCCATCTGAACACCAGAAATAGTATGAAATTAGGCCTTAGTACTTATTCATGAGATCAAATCTAAGCAATTCTTCTCTTCAGGATTACAGGCTTGATTCTCCTCTCATTTGCTCGCACACAGAAAAGAAGTAATTCTGCTGAGGTCAATGTAAGTGCAAGAAAGGAACAAGTCATTCCTTAACCACAGGTCTGTACTGAAAGGGAAGAAGTGATTTCCAGCCAAGGCAGCACAGACAACAGCAAGCAGTGAAGAAGCAGACCTATGAGTTTCAGCTGCACAAGACTGCTGAGCCTTACGTTGTTGTATCTTTACTGTTACTCTTACTCGCTAAAGCCAGCTCGAATATGTTCTGGCATGCTGAAGATCCGACTTTTCTCTGAAGAACAGACAAAAGCAATGTTTTAAGTGTGCTCAGTTTACATGCCATGGGGCTCATCCTTGCTAGGTACAAGCTGAAACAGCACGATGGAGCTTTGACCTCTTACGTCAGTGGAAAATCTCCCTCTATATAACTTTAGTTAAGAGACAGTGAATTTACAGTATATACATTTTTACATTTTACCCTTTTTTACATTCCAGGGTAAAAGATCTAGCCTTTGATATCAACAGTCAAAACTATACTCAAGAATTCAATGGGTGGACTGGCTACAGTGATAAACAAACAAGTCCACAGATGATTTGGAAACATTAACCACAGAATCAAGTCACATTGGGAACACATACAGCGTGCAAAGACACCAAGAGATTAGATTAAAATCCACTGAAATGACTGCAAGGAGGTTTAAATTTAATTAACATGATACAATGGTGATGATCTGATGGGCAGACATGAACAAAAATAGACAAAATGAAACAAAATCCTGAAGATCCCTCCTTTCCACTACAGAAAAGAATGGAAAAAAAAAGCAGCCGTGGATATTTTACAGGTATGAGTATTAATAACTGTTTCTATATTCCTTTTACTTCCCTGTGAGGGAACACTTTGTTCTGTTCTGACAGCAACAACTTCTTTGACAGAGAAGAATACTCTTGAACTCCACAAGGCACCAACTTAAACCACTTGCCTCTTAGGAAGCTCAAATACTGATGAGTACCACATAGTTGGGGAATGCCGAACCTGAAAACCCCTATCAAAATCTTGACAACGAACACCACAGCCTCACAGCTATCGGAAATCAGCCAGAGAGATGAAGGAACCACTACATTTGCAAGCAATTTTATCTAGAAGTACAAAGCCAGGATGATAGTACAAAGAAACCTGTCAAGCCGGACAGACAATACATTTCAGAATCAGAAGAGTGACACAGCAGACAAGTCATGCCGAGCAGCGCAGCAAACATCAGCAGCTGAATGGCCAGGACCACCACTTGGATCTGCGAGTGAAGTAACACGCAGGGAACAGCTCCTCCCCATACCTGCTCTCACTCTTCTCTGGGAATGACTCATTTTTAACTTCATGGGATCTGAAGAAATCCCACTAGAACAGAAGAAACTAGTTTTGCAAAGTTTAAAATCCATTCCAGCTTTAAGGAAAGGGAAGCATGAGGAGGCCTGGATAATACAATAAAAAAATGAGTTGAGAACTCAGTTTTGCCAGCCTCTATTCAGGAAGAATTAGCAACTTTGTCTTGTAAGACACTATGATCAAACAAGCTCTGTCCTCAGAGCACACGGCTGACCTTGAGTATTAGATCTATCACTAATACACGGTGATGCAGCTAGGCAACTTTTTTTGATTAGCCATGCATCCCCAGACTACAGGAATTCACTTACCAACCGTAAGCTGGAAAAAAGTGGCATACAGAAGGCCACACTGGGCCAGAGGATTTGTCACTGGAAAGATCCCTTTAGACCAGATCTACGTAGTATGAGTACGTATGCTGGAGCACCAACACATCTATTAGATTTAAGCAGCCTGTAAGCACTGAAGAATGTGAAGAGAGGTTCTCTTTCATGCTGCATCTGCTTACTGAACTGTTAGGCTTTAAAACACCCCTCTTCTGCCTGCTCGGCCAGCCCACTCCCCAAAACACCCCAGTAACTCCACTGAAGCACGCTTCCCCTCCTCTGGGTACCCAGAACATTCTCTTGGAATTGTCTCAGGGAATTTATCTCCAATGCTTTTCATCACTTCCTAAGTTCTCACCTCCTCTAATTTGGCAAGTCTATGGCATTACATGAAGGGACTTCAAAGGTTAAAAATGCAGCTTCTAAATTATGTGGATCATGCCTTTGCTGCTTGAAAATAAGCATCTTTTCTTCCTTGAGAATTATTTTTCTCTTTTGCTTGGCTGCTACCAGCATGTAATAAACATCAGGAACACCTGCTGGGGAAACTAGCAACTGCCCCTCAAAAATGCAGTGAACTACTGCTATTCTGCAAAGGGGATTTTCTAAAAGCTGGTTATTTAGGCCGCTTCCAGCGTGCATGAACACTCTTCTCCAGCAGGAAACACAAGAATTTTTCTATCTCAGGTTCTCATCTGTTACTCTGAAATTCCCCAATCAGTACTTAAGAATGAGGTAATTTTTTAATCAAAAGCCTATTCTGTGAGCTGTCTGCCCTCAGGTCCATCTCATTCATCTCTCTGGTCATGGGTTTCAGTTTTCTCCTCCAAAGAGGTTAACTTATTGCTGTAATTGGATGTCCCCAAGAAAAGTGCTTCAAGCAGTGGAGCAGCTAGAAACAGAACCCAGCCCATGCTCTGAGCAATGAAAGATTTTCCCCTTATTAAATATTGCTAACAACGTGTTTTAAATACTTCAGGGGAAAGTATGATCTAAAGAGTTCATCCACTTGAGTCTTGCTATGAGGAGGTCTCCCCTGGCATTCAGGCTAAAACTGTCCATACCCCACTTATAACAAGCTAAAAAAAAAATTACCCTGACTAGTGTATTCATCTTTTAAACATCTGTAGACTGTTATGATCCTGTAATTAACTTCCTCCCCTTACTGCATTACTGGCAACTAGTACTGCCACAGAAGCACAGCTCCTCATGTGTCTCCTGCTTTATTTGCAAGCCTATCTCAATTATTTTCTAAAATTACTTTATGAAAATGCATGAATAAGAAAAGATGTCTTTACTGACGTCTAACCTTGTGAAATCTGTATTGTATTTTTCATCATTAAAAAAGCACACCTGGTTCTGCATTCTTTCTCTGTTTTGGTTGGGGTTTTTTAGGAGGATTGTAACAAGGTCACAAGGTTATCTTACCGTAATTACAACAAGCAGAAAACAAAACAACTTCCAGTTAATCATAGTCAGTTAAAATGGACATGTCTGAATGACATACAAAGCTACGTGAAGCGTCATCTTTTCAAAAGCATAATTCTGTATGTGAAAACCTCAGAGTGTCACGTACTGCATTGCAGTTAAGACTTCTTGAAGCTTCAATCTGAATATGCCTTATGTCTTATAATTCTCAAAAGAGTTGAAATATCCATGTAGAACTGGTGAATATTTATTGAGAGTTAGCATAACACTGAATAATCAAACAAGGGTAAATATATACGTGCCATCCTCTGTGATGGCTGTGAAAAAGAAACTATGTGAAAACCCCTAACTACCAAATCAGATTAGACTTTTCAGTATTATAAGCTGAACTGAAGCCTTCCCCATTTTAACAAAACTGAATATATAAACTCTGCACTGACAAAAACTCAATTTTTATCTGTTGATACCACTCACAGATAAAAACAGTCCCTGGGATGGCCCAGCATCACACAACGGTAACGTATGGTATGCAGCGTACAGAGAGTAAGTCCCACAGTACCCAACACGCTGAATCAAAGATGATACATTTGGACAATACCAGTTAAATCCATAAATACGGTGACTCACTGGAAGGATAATAAGATATCATCTCTTATTGAATGGGGATGTGCAGTGATGGATACCCTAAAGAATGATGGATACGCTTCAGTTAGAGGGAGAATTTCTGCTAGACATAGGGATATCAGAGGCAGATCTGAAGAAAATATTTACAGCCTCCAGATGAAACACAAATATTGTATCAAAAGCATTTGCCATATCACTTAACCCAGGCAAAGATATAAAACCACTTTTAATGTGTCATCTTTTAAGAGCAGATCTTCCAGAAAAATCCAGTTATCCAAAATATGTTTCTTCTATTTCCTGATGCTAGAATTTTGAAGCAATGCATTAATCAAAATTGTTTTTAAGAAGTGGGGGTTTTCTTTTTCCTGTTTGTTTTTAGGGTTTGGACAGAGTAGCAAGGTGAAAAGGACAACAGACCCAGTCATTAAATTACACACACATACATATTCTTTTACATACAGACTACCAACAAAGTAAAAAAAGATCACCATCACCCTAAGTGTGAATAAAAACAAATGTAATTATATTGAGAGTTCCTGTTTTAAAGGCACCAGAATTACCTGTCACACCAGAGCACCGTTTTGCAGGTCTGAGGGACAATTTTGAAAGGCATTTGTCACCGAAGTGATTCACCAGAGTTACTGAACCAATTCACACAGGAAGACCGTTTAAACCGGCAGCATCTACAATACAATTGGACTGAAATGAAGAAATATTTGCTCAAAGTATGAAGCGTGTAAGACATGGAGACAGAAGATGGCGAAAAAGCCTTCTTAAAAATATTAGAGCAATCAGCTAGGACTGTTATATCAAGCACAGGGAGAGCTCTCTGGGAGCAGAAGCACCAATGAAGCATTTGTCCCACATTAAGCCATGTTCCCAGTGACATTTCTGTGTGTTATTATTTACAATGCCGAGAAATTCTTGCAGTGCGTCGAACTAAGGGTGCTTACTTGGGAGGAAAGACTTAATGACAAATGTTATTTCTGCAAGAACACATCCTCTTTAAAAGCGCTGTCTTTAAATCTAACTACAGATCTAATATATTTACTAGAAACTCTACTTGAAAACCTGTGATTTCCCAAAGCCTTGCTTTATGATTGCTCCTCTTCTCAGACAATGTTTTTCAGTGGGTTCTAAAACAGCTTGGCAGCTTCCAACATAAAAACTAAACATATCTCCCAAAGCATCAAAAAATATAACCAATAGATAAAAACACTTTATATGACTTTTAAAAATACTGCTGTTGGAGTTACAAATCCAGGAAACATAAATAAGAACTGGGGCCACTAGGTGTTGTTAAAACTATTTCATTTCATTATACAGTTGCTTTGAAGCTTCTATAACTCTTGTCAAAATGGAGGTGAGAGATTTTATATGTACAAGAAAAATATTTCTGAAGTTCTAGGTGTTTCAAAACTTGCCTAAAACACCATATGCATGCCGAACATACGTGAAAACAAGATGGACGAAGGCCCTCTACGTTATCTAAGGTGCAGACTACAGTTCCAGCAACTGTGCGATTTGATGAACAAGTCACCACCAGTACGCTGGGCTGTGGATTTACAGCTCATGTGCTGCTCCTGAAAGAGCTGCCCACGTGCGTCCTCCAGCCATGCAGTAAATAGCAGATGACTTTCACTGGAGGGGTAAAGTACCTTTGCCTCAGAAGATGAGGGTGCGTTTCAGCAGGTCTCAGGGAGCAGCTGGTATGCTGGAAGGTGGTGTGACCGTGCGTCTCACCCTTGCTCTGAGCCTCAGCACTGAAGAAAGGGCAGAGAAGCACACTTGTAGCAGCTGAGGTCTTAAAAAATAGATTCCAGCCCAAAAAGCTGAACTAGCCCTGAATTAATCATAGCCTCTCGGGCAATGCAGCAGTTAGAGTGACTTTATGTAGACCACAGGTCAGCAACCTTGCACAAGCGTCATGTCAGACCACATGTATCCATCCCAAATCAGTAGAAACCCAGGAGCTACCAGAAGACACTGCATCTCAGAGGAAAACAGGGCTCTCCTTATACCAGCAGTATCTACCCTCTGCGGAGGAACCAGCTCTTCTGGAGATCACAACTTGCGGGGGAGCAAGTGCCAGAGATGCTACTTCTCTGGGACACCTGTCAGCACACTACAACCGCGAGCTCCCCTTCTGCTAAATGCCACTTGAAGTATGTGGCCCTCTTTGCAATATACTCTTACACAGACTATGTCAAACAGACAGCTGACATAACATGAAGGTACATGGGCAAGAGGAGAAAAACCCATACAAAGGGATATTCTCAGCCCCAAGTCTCAATGCACCTCCTCTTTGGTACGTATCACTCCCCGCTCCTGTCACGCACAGGCGACTTCTGCACAACCTTCTTCTAACTCACATCTTCTCTATACCACTGAATAACAACAGTTTCTCTGCCCTTTCAGAGCTTTAGGTGGATCTATCTGCAATAACCTGAATATTATGTATTTACCTGGAATACGAATACTTTGGCTGCACTCAAGCAACGTCCAGGAGACTGAAATGCAGCTCCTTCTCAAAGGCAAAATTGTGCCAGATGCAGTGCCTGGGTCAGGTAATGGCATGTGTTACAGACCGCTATTCTTACATACACAGTGGATTTCTGTGTCAGTACAGAGGCTGTTTATAAACCGCTCTGCAGATAATATTGCAACATCACACCATTATCCAAATCAACGTGCTTGTTCCTGTCTGGTCCATGCACCCCAGCTTCTTTTCTGTGGGAATAACGGTGAAGGGGATATGAATAGGAGTGGTCTTGCCTTGAGACAGCAGCAGAATGAGGCTGGGATGCACAGCTGGACAGGGAACTTGGAGGCTCAGGTATAACAACCAGCACTGCCTCTGGCATGCTGGTCTGCATGTGTTCATGCTGCTGCCATGGGAATTAAGCAAGAGAGGAGATTGTTCACAAAGTAAGTGTTTGACAAGCCGCACACGAAGCATTCACCCTTAATATACATATTGCTTAATGACCCTAGAAGCAAGAGGAACACGATGTCACACAAAAAATTTCTTTGTACATGTTCTTTTGTTGTATCCTTTTAGCAGCATTGTGCGCTATGGACTGCAGGGCTGGATGAGCCTTTTTTGACCCAGCACAACCATTCAATTCCTGTGGCTGATCCTCTTCTCTTCCAGCAATCAGTTTTAGAGAACTCCTGAACTGGGGTCACACCTAGCGTATCTTATTTAACAGGACTCTATTCCACCAGTTTGTCTAACTGCTTCTGGAACAAGTTTACGCTACCCATCTCTACAACTGAATGACATGTGATAAAAACCAAACCACCTCCCCCTTTCCTTCTGTTTGTTTTACATCTGTCCCAGATTACTTCTCATAATTCTTGGATTATGAGAAATACTGAGTAAAGTTCCTTATTCATCTGTATCATGCCACTTATTATTTTACAGCTCTGTAACACATCCTGGTTGATCATTTCCTTTTGAGGATGGAGAGTTCAAGTCTATTTCTGCATATTTGTACTTCTTGTCTTACACTTCTCCACTGAATACACAGTTTTCCAATTTTAGTTATCTTAATTTAAATGCCTTCCCTTCCTAACTAGGTAAAGCCACTGAAAACCTATAAGCTCTGAATCTGCAACCCTTCAATTATTTCTGTTATAAATCTGATCCAAAATTGTAAATTTTGTTTTGTCACCCAATGGACTCATTTTTCACCATTCTTTTCTATATGATTCCAGGCTGAAGAGATTTTGTTAGTTTTACAGATGTGTACCACACAAATCACTTTTAGATACAGGTATGCATAATCTTAACCTAATAAATATTTTGAAAGTTATGGAATAAGAGAAATTGGTTTAATGGGCTTCAATTAGCACAGTGACTTCCAAGACAAAAACATTATTTTTATCATGACTGCTCACCTAGAATACAACTTCTGCCCAATGAAATCCAAGAGAAAAAAAAGAGAGAATTAAGAACTCTTTTTTTTTCCTTTTTCTAAATTAAACAAATCCTTATGTGTCATGACATCCCTGCTGGGCCCTTCTAGGTCATGCTGCCCTTTCACTCAGGAACAGACTCAAGCCTTTGCTCTGAAATAAACAAACAAAAAGTATTTCCCAGAGGAATAATTTTATCCCTTTCTAGGTGAGTCTCCCCTCCTCCCTGCCTTTACATTCCCATATTACTCCTGAAACACACTGACAGCAGACTGAAGGCTCTGTCACACAAAAATTACATCTGTGGAGGACAGGAATTCAATCTTGTAACACTTCTTTCTGACCAGATAAAATTTTTGTAGACCCTCTCCTAAAAAGGAAAGCATTTTTCTCTTTCTAATCGGTTTCATCTTTTGGCAAAACAAGCCTCACAATTTCAAAGGAGGATTGTGAACGAGATGGTTTATTGGAGAAGAAAATGATAGCTACTGGCTTTCTGACTGCCAGAAAAAAGGAACACAATTAAAACATTAGCCATCCCCTGCTGAACAGAATGACTACAGGAGCCAGGTATTTGCCAGAATACCTGCTAAGACTGAAACTGTAACTCCACCTTGTTAGAAGTTTTACAAATAAAATGAGAGAAAAGTGAGTCTGAAAGGGAAATTGCATTAGGTGGAAAACAGTGTTTTAGGCTGGATATAACACACTTCTGATCGTAGAATTGAACTAGTCTCATTGCAAGTGAAACACTTCAGTTAAGGACAAACAGAAATCCTGCCAGGGCTGTCCCAAAATATTCCTGTTCTGTAACAAGAGTTCCACTGTAATATAAAACATTCATACTTCTGATTTTGTACTGTTACTCTGAACATGTTTCACTAACAAATAAAAACACTAAAGAAAAGTTGATAAATAATTAGCCATTTCTTTTTTTTTACTCAAGGAAGGAGAAATACTACTGAGCAATAAAGAAAACCTGAAATAAAAAAAAAACCCAAGATAATTACCAAAAGAATATCTCCCTCAGCAACACTGAAAAATACGAGCAACAAAATATGCAGTTTTCCCACAGACAGCATATGTAAACTTTTTATTTTATTTTATATACACTCGTTTTACCAATCACATTTTCAAGTTAAATAAAATAACGCTATTTGAAACAGTTTACATGTGAAATGTCTTTTTTTACTTTAAAACATCCTGACACGACAGTCAAGTTTTACAAGATGATAAAATATGTCTGTTATTGGGCAGAACTACTCTTCAGAGCACTTCTACAACTTCATCTTTGTGTCCAACAATGCACCTAAGTCTGACAAACAATACCTATTATTTGGCCATCTCTTACTGTTTAAGGTGTTTAACAGCATTTTGTGTAGATAACTACATTACATACAAATACTTTGTCATTTATTTTGCTAGTGATATAGATAGAGTTTACCATTCGCCACAGCAAATGCAAATTTTTTTTAAAGGAAAACTACAATTGCCTGTTCTTGAAGCCTGTATTTTACACCTTTTTGAGCATAAGCAGATAAATTTTCAGCGTCACTGTTGCTGAGATTCCCTGCTATTTTTATTTCCTACTGACAGAATATTCAAAGCTGACAAATGTTGTAGAACAGACTTAGTTATTAAAAGCTTCAATTTACAGCAAATAGTGACAGTTTGCTTTTGCTGCTCATAAACCAAAAATCTAAGAGGTGTAAATAGAGGGAAGGCAGCAACAAAACACTTAGATAGTTCTTTAAATAATTCTACAAGTAATGGTGATACAGAGTAACACACTTGCTTTCATTGTGTGCATCCAACATGATCAGGTTTATGGATCTTGAAACAGCCCTTTTAAATTTGTCTTATACAAAAAAAAACCCCAGGTACTATACACCTAAGTGAACAAAAAGACCAAAAAGATAAACGATAAAGTGCACAGTATGTTTAAGCACACCTCTTTGAACTGCTGGCCTTTGCTGTGCAATACCAGTGCTGCTCTTTACTGAGGTGGTGCTTATGCTTGATGAAGTGTTGTCTCTCACCTCCGTAGCTTCGGTCCTAAAATGGTTATTTCTCCTTTCTCACTCCCCTCTCGTCCCCCACCATGAAATTTGGGTGGCAATTACTACTAAAGTTTTTCAACACACAAAAAGTTTATATTTATCTTTCAATAACCATATAAAATACTTTATTTCAGCACACAGATCTCTGAATCAGATTAATTTTAAACCCTTTTGTGCAACAGTGAGGTAGTTGTCTGAGATGATGAGGATCCCTGGGAGCATCGCACTCTGCTTAGAAACAGTTAGTCAAATACATAAACCATTCCTGGTTTTAAATACCAAAATGCTGGCTGTATATCCTGTAAATTAATAATATTATAAGGTAAGGAACAAAGTATAAGAAAGGAAAGCATACCTGCCACTTCATGGTAAAGACTGGCGGAACTCAACTATATCAAGGAGAGCTGTAACACTTCGTATTTTGGATGTTCTGGCATCACTGCACTTGCCAACGCACGTGCTCTGCCTGAGCTCCGCACCTGCATGAAGGCTGAGGCAGCCGGAATGTGTTGGACCTCATCTCACAAAGAACCTACAGCAGGTCTGTGGATGGGCAGCATCCCCTGAGTGATGGAGCTTAAGGTGTTTGATCTCCCCACTAGCAAAGAGTACTGGCACAAGAAAAGGTGATTTACTGAGTGGCAGAAGTGAAATATGGAAGACTAAATCATCTTACCCAAGCTGAGATCATAAATGAACATGTTGAGTAACTATTCTTTGATTGCAGTGTCCTACAACCGTAACCTGGCTGGTGTGAACAGTCAAACAAGTCTGATGGTACATTTAACATTTTAAGAGATATCCCCTTATTTCTTCCCCCTAAAACCTTTTTTACTGAGCAATTTTTTCCACATACTCAACTCTAACTCAAAAAAGGCCTCCCTGTGCTTGAAAACCTGTTAATAAGTCCGCATTTTGCATGATTGACACTAAACAGTTTTGCATCATTTTTCCTTTTACTGCACTGTGAAAACTCCCAGCACAAACAAAGCACAGCACACACTGCTCGGCTCTCCAATAAGTTAAAAATTCCTAATAAGACTCATTTTCAGTACATCAGGCTTGCCGGAAAGTATTTTTTGCTTTAGTTATAATATTCACAGTAATTGCTCTGAAAACTGAAACAATAGGTGTTTCAAACAAAACACAAAATCAGTTGTTGATTTCACTGGGGAAATCAATTTTAACACAGGTGTGGATTCTGACCAATGCAAGTTGCAGCATGTTTCAATAACTGGCCATCCACCATCTGTACACCATGGGATGAATAAAAAGGAATGCTTAATACGTACCTTAATAAGAACAGCAATCTTAAAGTTATATGTTTGATGTATCAATTTTTATTCCTTATTTTCTCCTAGTTATCTTCTCAGCTGAAAACCAAAAAGGTAATGACTAACAAAACAGTGAAATTCTATTTATTTCACCTTTTCACACTGAAATTTTTAAAGATGACCTACAGAAGACAATCTTTCAGGCCTCATTGCTGCTTCCAAAAAATTCCCAAAGAAAAAATGTTTTGAAAGCCACACTTGAGAAGAGCAGAAAACAACCTCATAAGGCAGCAAGCATGCTGTGGTGCATTTCTCTACTTTAAATACTTCTTTTTTGCTTACTAAGAAACTTGAAAGTTTTCTGTTCACATTCTTTCCTGACAAAGTTGTGTTTTCAGCTACATAAGGGTATGGTAAAAGCTCTTAACTTTTGTTTTAAAGTAAACAAACTTCTTTCCCTCTCTATGTTAGAGTCTTCAGGGTTAGGACAGAAAATTATTTTTTAAAAAAATCAGAAAACCTACTGTAATGTCTTATGTGTGGTTCACACCTCCCTCTAGCAAAACCTACACTATAAAGCAACATGATGAGTCTGAAATAAGAGGGCTACAGTTCCATGACAGAGGTTAAGATGATGGAGTTACTGCCTCGCAACGAACTCTGTCCACTGAGAAAGCTGGAAGCAAACCGAACCTGCGTTCCAGATTTCATGTGGCCTTTAGAAATAGTTGCTGACCAAAATTACAATCTCTCTGCTGAAATCCTCCCCCCCACCCAGACCCCCCCACCATACAGTGTCAGGACTCTTTTTCCCCTTTGGAATTTGATGTCACTGTTTTAATCTTTGTTCATTTAAATACTATGTATTTACATAATATTTACGCACCTAAAGCACCACAGACAGACCTGAAGATCATCCAGTACTATGTAGCAACAAAGAGGGTGCTAAGTAATTATCACTTCATTAGCTTTTTAGGGAGAAGGAAAGCACAAGGTACTTTCTTCTTTCCTTTTTTTTGTGGGGGGAGGGAGAAGGGGAGAGGAAGGGTGAAGAAGGCCAGACTTTGAGAACACAGTAAGAAAAAGAAAAATAAGGCTGACAGGACATTGAGAACTCATCCGCTTCAATCTTCTGCCTCATGACAGGATTAACTCTAGTTTGTCTTGAGATCTTTTTAAAGATCTCCAGTGATGACAGAAGTCAATTTGAGTCCAATTTTTTTGTATTATTCTCACTCGAAACCACACTTTTTTCCCTTCCTCTTCTTCAAAGAGTTGTAAAATATTTGAAAACATTTCAACACTTACTTCTTCAGGGTAAACCCCTCAACTTTGTCCATCTTTCCTCATAGGTGACCTTTTCTAGCCTTTTACTTTGCCTGTTCCTCTGCTCTGGACTTTCTCTAATTGGTTCCTATCTTTCCTGCAGCTGCGATATGTACCTTAAAATAGGGCTGATAGAACTGAGTACAGCAAGTGCATTACTTCTCCCATGTCACATGAGACACTTCCCCAGTTATGTGGTGGCATTTGCTGACCCTCTGTGGTTCCAGAGCTCATTCTGCAGATCCAGAGCTCAGCAGTAATTCCTAACCATGTATCCCTGCAGCCAGTACTTTACACTCGGCTCTGCTGAACTGCAGGCTATTCTTTTCAGGACACAGTAGTGGCAGTTGTATTTTTATTTCAAATGTTATTTTGTTTCCCAAAATCATCAATGGTGGGTTTTTTTAATTGTAACTCTGTCTCCTGTACTGTTATTTTCTCTTCAACTCTGCTAATCAGTTTATCATGCTGTCGTGTCTACAGAAAAAATACTTGTCTACTGTTCTCAAATACACAAGTCCCAAATTTTTCAGAGGAACACTTTCTTGTACAAATAAACTGTATGACTAAACAGACAGTAGGTAAGTAGTACAGTAAGTAGGAGAAAGAGAAAGAAAAACAATGTCTGATATGAACACTGATACACCTTATCCCTGCTATTCACGTCATCATATATCTCTTCATTTCTTTTTTTCCTTTATTCTTAGCTAGCAACTGCTCTTACTGCAACCTCAGGACCAAGCAGTAGAAGGGAATGTTTTTTAACCTTTTGTACTGTTGAGCAACAACTTCTCCCAAACAAGCAGGAGTGGAGGAAAGAGGATCTGACTTGTGCTACGAGATGGGGTTAAAGACAGCATCCAGGAAAACTCTGCTTCAGAGATCTGCTGAAACATCTGATTTCTTCTACAGCAATACTGGCTATCCTAGGAAAGCCGGCCAGTGCCTTCCCGTAAGTTTTCTTTACTCAGATTTGGCTCAAGAAAGAGGCTGAAGGCTTGAAAACATTCTCAAGCATTCATGGTCATTCTGAAGAGTCATTTTCCAATGCAGATACCTACATTCTGATCCAGTAAAGTGCTAAAATTAAGGCCCAGCAGGTGGAGGCCTAGCAGGTGGAGGCATCTATAAGGGAATACATAGCTATTAAATGAATTATATAACACCTCTGGCTCAGGTGCCCTGTGCAACAATCATAGTAATGACAAAGAGGGAGTCAGAGCTCTAGGGGTGTAAACCTGTAACAAAATAAAATGTAGGTTGCCTAATGTGAATAAAGTTTTGGGCTAATTAAGTTCTGTTGCAAAGCCTTGAAAATTCTTCCACCAGAAATCAAACAAATTTTGGGGCAATCAGGATTTTTATCCTGATGCTGTTTCCTTCACAACACTCTGAAGATCTGGCCATTCCCCACTGTTCAGATAGCAAACAGCATAATTCCCCTCCGCATGTCACTCCTCTCCAGTTCATACCAGAAGTTACCCAAAATAGTTTACCCTTCTTCACTCTATTGTGCTCAATTTTCTGTTTCTCTTTAGTCAGTTATGCCCAACTACAACCTGATACAAAAGGACCATCTTTTTTTTCCCCTATCAGTCCCATTTCCTCCACCTTATCAATAGTTAGCTTTATTGTCCCATTTATCCATTTCCCACAGCAAACTCCTGATGTTCTTCCACCAACCCATGCTCTGGCAAGGAATTATCCCCTTATAGCTGAACATTTTCCATGAGGTCCCATTTATATTTTGAAGCATCTAACAAAAAAAAATCATGAAATGATAAAGCACTTGGGAAATGTTTATTCCCTTTGACATTGTTTTATCTTTCAGACTCCTCAGTTCTCAAGATCAAGAACTATCTTGTATTTGAATATCATCCAGGACATTTTGGTAGCATCCAAAATCTAATAATCATAACAGCTATAAAAGCAGTAACACATTTCAGATGCTGTCCTCCTTAGAGATTTCATGTTCCAAAGGGTTCAGCCAATTAATGGAAAAATCAATGTTGCCAGTAATTGCTTTTATAGTTGGTTGGTTCAACCCCTTTAAATATGATAGTTATATTTCCACCCACCGGGTAAACAGCCATGACAGAAAGCTCGCTTCCATAGTTTTTAGAACACACCAGCACAAACTGAAATGGTCTGCATGATTTGCAAAGCCTACAACATGGTGTTTTCTCAGTGCATGTGCCAACATTAAAAAAAAACCCTCTCTTGCAACTCAGTGTGGGAGCACAGTATGAGGAAAAAAACCCTAATAGAACTTTTTATCTATCTACATTAATCTTTTTTAGCTATATCACATTTTGAACCTCTTCCACCACTTAGTCAACAAAATTAGCAATCAGTAGAAATCCTAAAGTGAAATGGATGGTTTAGTTACTGTCAGTAACATATTTCAGAGGTCTGTAACGAATAGCAGCATCAAATGAATAAATAATGTTCAAAGCCTAACAGCCGGCTTCCCTAACAGTGTGAAAATATGTAAATGTTACATGGCTTTACTCTTCAAACTGGCTCTCCTTGCACTCCCCAGAGACTCTTCTGTCAGAATAACAAGCTAAAAACAAAATATGAATGACAAGTGCACATACTTAGCTGATTGAGAACATAGAGTCAAACAGTAACCATATTAATCTCATCTCTCAAAGAGGCTGTATGAATTCCAGGCAGAAATATTGATTTTGATCTAGTCTACTGCAGCGTAGATTGATAATCGGTGCTCAAAATCTATGCGGGAGTGCTTTTCTCCAAAACGGCAACCTTCAACATTTTTCTTAGTTCAATTAGGACACCTAGAATTTTATACTTAAAACCCATTAACACTGTCAAAATCCTCTGCTATTTCTAAAAATCCTTGACAAACATATCACTTGTGAACTTCCAGTATATACATAATCATAGCCTAAAGACGCAAGAAAACTAAATGTTATCAGTGACCTTACTCTTGATCTGGATTTTTTCAGTGAACCAAGTATTCATCATATGGAAGCAAATTCTTTCTTTAGTGCACTATTATCATGACTACTTGCCTGACTGTAGTACTGCAGTGGCATTCTTACCCCTCGTATGTCCCCAATGCAGCTCAACAATGCCACACCATCCTCGCTGTCCTCTTCCATATACCACACACCTGCCGTCACACTACAAGATCCTAAACTCATTCCCAGCAATTCATCATTCCCTTTCCTGCACACCTCCCTGCCAACTTGCAAACCACCTCACCAGAACAATGCTCCTGAAGCTGCTGTTTAGCACTGACAGGAGTAAGATACAGTGGATTACTTGGTACACAGTGGCTCACTTCAGTATCAAACAGTGGCTCTCAGCTCCCATCGCTGTTCATTTCTGTATGATGGTGCCTCATCTGAAAAGTTACGGCTGGTCCAGCCACAGTGGTAGTTCTTTGCCATTATCCCTATCAGTGTATTAGCAGAACAATTTGATCTTAAGTATAATAAATCCCATTCCTATGTTTGGCCCTCAATGAATCAAGAAGATCAGTTCAAACAGAAAAAAGACCCAGCAGTTAGTGAACTTCCAGAACTTGCTGGTACAGGTGACCATGCTGGCAGACAGTCTCAGGATCTTCAAAAAAGAATGAGATAAATTTGCTGACAACAGGTCTGTAAACAGGTGATAAAAGGAAGCGTCAGGGACGTACTCTCCATCACCCCTAATACGACGATGCTGGATGCTGGGACAGAACAAGGGGAAAGGATTGCAGGTAGTAGCCAGTCTTTTGTGTTCTCCCTGAACAGTATCTCCTACCACCTCTCAGGGGTAGGCTGCTGGGCTCGATGGGTCACAGGTCTAACACAGAAAGTCCTTTCTTATGTCCTTAGGATATCCATTGCAGAACCTGGGAGCTGAAGCAGTCAAACCACAAGTAAGACTAGCCACAGATTAACTATGCTGTAAAGGTTTTATTGAGAAAAAAATTCAATATATTCGTCCGAAAAGGTTAAGAATCATTATTCTATATCTAGCTATGAATAACTCTCAAGCTACTAAATGAAAACTGAAACATTCCATTTAGAAGTTTCACTGCGAGAAGTTAGGGAAGCAGTTGCCTAAACTCCAATTAGTGCCATATCCCGTGATTTTCACACACTAATTCACAAAGGCCCATTTTAATTAAAGGAAAAACGCCAGGTCACTTTTGTTGGCATCATTAGGTGGAAAAACACCCCACAACACCCAACAAGCCAACAGCAAAAAAACCCCCAGCAGGCACAAGCAGCTGTTTACCGCTCTGTAATGCCATAAATAACAATTACATTAAATCAGACTTCAGGAGCAGGGCCCAAGGTTTGAGCTAGCATGACTCTTTACTGACTCGAAAAGTTTCTGAGATTGTAATAACAATAGCATTAAGCATTTCCACTCAGTGGAGTAGGTTCACAGGAAAGGAAAGGGTATAACAAAATCAATGACAGTATCTCATTGGCTGCTGTTACAGAAGGACTGACCAAGGGTAGTTATTGGCCCAAAATGTCTATTAAGTTGGTTAAAAAAAAAAAGGCTGAAAAACTTTCAGCCTCCCCCAGTAAAATTGATGTCATGTTGTTTTGAGAGGGAAAAGGGCTGTCTGCTCTCTGAAGGAAAAAAGAAAGGTTAAGCTTTCCAAGTGGTCCATCTTTCATCCCCAAAACAATTGTGCTGACAGTAAACCTTGAGCCTGCCGCTTCCCTGAAACCCACAGGTAGTAGGAAGTATCACTGCTTGCAGAGACTTAGCAAAGAAATTAATACCACTGGCTCACTATTAGCCTGTAAGCACAAACTTGTCCCGGTCTCTCAGTAGCTTATAGCCAGTCTGCCTCTTTTTGTGCTGGATACCCAGAGAGAAACTCCTTCCAATTATAAAACTCCCAGAAAATCCATCAAATATCTCGTATCTACAGAGCTTCTGCTGGCAGAACACATGGGTGAGGCTGTTCAGACAACCATGTGCTTCTCTTAACCTGCCGCCCAACTAGAGTCGTAAAATGTTGGACTGCATACAGAGAAAAATCCCTTTGCTAACTGTAGTGCAAATACAATATCACAGTGTTTGAGGCACTTTGTCATGTACTGCTCTGTTGCCTGGCTCATCACCCCTCTCAAATCAGAACATAGTTTGACATTTGCTGCTACCAGGCTGTAAGGTTTTGGAATCCAGTCACTTTGAGTATTTGTCTTGCCCACTTGCTATAGCAAAAACTTCTAGTAACCACCACCTGAGAACTGATTTCTGTTATCACATCACTTCAGAGAAGCACACCTGGAAGTACAGACCATTATGACACAATACCCTTAGGTTGGGAAGAGGCACAGGGGTAATTTGTGAGAGGAGTTTTTGTTCTGCCTGAGACATAATGAAGTTGAATAGCATGGTTTCACTGTGATCCTACTGGCTTGAACCACAGTTTCACACTTTCTGCAGGGAAAAAAGACTTTTCACACGTTATTCTGCTGAAAAGTTAAAACAGAAGGCAGCCCCCAAAACCTGGTACAACAGTCCCAAACATTTGAGCACAAGAATTAAATGAACAAGTATCACTATGGAAAGATATTTTACGTAGTTTTTGCAAGGGTGAGCTCAGACAGAAAGTGGATAAATAGGCTGGCTAAAAAAAAAAAAAATCCTCAGATTCCTCCTTATGGATACTTACACTTGACCAGCAAATCCAGCTACAAACCTCCCCAGAGATAAGGTAAAACACATGAATTTGCATTTTTTCTTCTAGCTTTCCTTATTTCTCATTTTTCCCATTTTATTTGCAGCATTATGCCTATGTGGAAGACCTTAATCTTGCAACAGGATTTCCTGCAACATTTGGAGTCCAAACAGTTTTGATGCTTTGCAAAATCCTTTGATAAAGAGAAAGATGCTGCAGTTCTTTGGGAGCAGGGAGTGGCACAGCTGGGACTATGTCTTTTGTTTGAATGTAAGCAATTGCCATTCTATAGGCAAACCACGGTCATGGCAGCAGCCATCGCAAAGCGATTTGTCATGCAGATTTGTCATGGTTAGTTTTTGAACTAATGTGGTTTTTTTCTTAAACTGTTTTCCATTTAATTATAAACAGGAATCCGGGTGTCTTGCAACAAGACATGAAATAATAATGTATAAAAGGGATCATTCCTTTATTCTCCACCAAGACATTTAATCAAATGGGAAGTGTCCATCTGATGGTTTGTGCAAAACTTTGTTAGCCTCTAATTGCTTTTGACAACTAGCAGAAATAATGCTGCATCACCATACAAATGGCAGTACAGTAACCCATTTCTAAGGTATTCACCATAAAGCAAAACATTCCATCTACAGTATCAGACCCCTTCGGCTTTACACAACAAGGCCCGAACAACTTATAACTGTTCTATACTCCTAATGTGGAAATGTTTTAAGTTAAATTTTTCTTTCTGAAAACTAAGCTTTTTCTTCCTGTGCTCTTCCAAATTATTTAAAAAAAAAAAAACAAACAAACCGTGGTTGACAAAATAAGATACACAAGATGTATCCCCTTGTGTTCTTTCTGGATATTGGTACAGGCAGACTTTTTTGTTTGAATTCTTTTGGAAATAAATATGCCTCACCGGTGTACACAAATTAGCCAATGGTTTGCAGAACAGCCACCACATAAGGTAACTGTGACTATCTTACAGTGACTCTAACTGCATATCAAGTTGGTGGAAAGCCCTCCCATCCTGCACTTTTTTTCAGCAAAACTGTCTTGTTGCCCTGACAAATCCGGGGGAACAGCTGTGAGGCACCACACACTCAGTAGGTATATAACTGATTTTTATAACTTTGCAGGGACATCTGTGAGGAAGGTTACAAAACTGCATTATGAACATGTTTCACCATCCTATGATATCTTTAAAAGAAGCAATTTACAGCTGTAAGCTGGAGAATGGATAAGCACATAAAATTTAATTAAATGCATATTCTAACTTTTTTCAATGTATATCCCCTTTTCATCTAAATAAAACCTTTTTTTTTTTAAAAAAAAGCAGCAAACAATTACATGCAGAAAATATGTATTGCTCCTAAACCCTTTGAAAGTATTCTTAAATGTAAACTGCATATACATGTTTTTAAGAGATGCTGATAGGGGTTTTGGAAAATGCCCCATTCTAAAATTTAGACAAATTTCCATTATAATGTCATGATAAAACGGTTCAGATAATGTATTGAAGCAAGACATAAGAATAGAGCAGTTCTAGGCAGCAACCAGTTATGAATAATTTTAATAAATATGCAAAGACTACAGTCTACCACATAAAACAGCTAGTCAGTTGTAAACCTGCAATACATTTTTAGGCTATAGTATGTGTATATCTAGAAGTAAATAATTAATTATGATCCCCATGAATGTAATAATTTGGATTCTGCAATATCTGCATTTTGCATCAGTTCCTCCCATGATTCATTTTGATCATTTCAGTATTTTACGTATGAATATTATTTTTACAAATTTATTTTTAACACGATTTGTATTTTTGTTCCATGCCAACAAAATTCTACACTGCAATACCCATTGTTTTCTAAATCTATCCTTCTTCCTAGAAAAGAATAAAATGGAACTGAGTTAATGGATGCATTTACTGAACAAATACATAATTTCAACACTAAACTAAATATACACAGGAATGTGGAAGAATACTTATGGATAGATGTGTGTGCAGAGGCACATATACCACGAACATAAAAACTTACTTGTTAGAAGTCCACCTCTCTCCTAGCAGTAACAGAGGGGGTGGTTTAGCTTATCTTAATCCAGACTCTTTACGTCTCCAATATGTATACTCATTAATGCTCATGCATTTATTCCCATGCCAATGTACAAACATTTGAGTGAAAGTGGCCTTTCCGATTCCAAACTCCACTGTCTGTGAAATTTGTTTGTGGAAAGGAAGATTTCATGTGAAATATGTCCTAGTATTATCCAATATCACAAATCAATCCTTTACAGGGAAAGAGAAATGACTAACCTTCACCCTTGTTACGAGAGTCTCATTTTCTTACATGTAAATGTTAATACCTTCTTCAGTGAGGAAGTAATGAAAGCAACTCACACTACTTTGTGAACAATGGTAAACCTGGCTCTAGTAAACCAAGTTTCAGAGGATTAAAACTAAACATTAAACATAACAGAGCAATGAAACTAAGTTTATGAAAAATTAGCTAGATTAGTGGATACACAAGTTGCCAAGCAAAGGGACTGTGAAGTTTTAATTACCATTCATAACATCATAAGCTACAGAATACCAGGCATTTATATGTCCATAGGTAAATATTACTGAAAAAAAAAATAATCAAGCAATGCAATACTTATATAATTAAAACGTCAGAAAAAGGAGCAAGCATCAGTACATTCCAACGGGAATCCAAACACAACAGCAGTATGTAAAAGAAAGATGTTTATCTTTGCAAACTGAAGTGTCAAATATTTGTGAGTGCTCAGATTACTGCCACTAGTCTAATAAAATGCATCTGTGGATTTCAAGTTGGTCCCTAAGAACCTTTACCTGCAAACTCTCCTCCATAAAACAATGTGGGATGTGCAGTTTATTGCAACTCTCAGACATGTATTTGCCACCTCCAAAGCTATGAATTTATGCAGTGAATCACTTGGAAGTATTGTCATCATTGAACAGGACTGCACTTAAGAGGAAAGCAGGACAAACCAACTTTTTCCAGAAGAGATTAAAATGACATTTTGGCATGTGTCTACAGAATAGTCTCAAAACTGAAAAAAGTACACAAATTAATCTAAATCTAAATGGTGAAATTCCAGAAATACCAGACTCAATTTCCAAGAATTTCACCCAACTTCAGAAAGAAACTATTTTGTTTTAATTCCCAGAGTAAAATTGCAAATTAAAGCCAATCAACAAACAACAAAACAGGAATCAATATTTCTAATTAAAAAAATGCAAAATGGCTTGGTGGATAAATTTGTAGACAATATAAGCATGATTTGATGTCCCCGTGCGTAAAACTGTTTTTGAACCATCTCTCCCAGTTATATCAAAAATATCGCACCAGAGACCACCATCAGGTCAGGCACAGTAAGTATCCAAATACACTGAACAGAATTCATCCTCACTAGCTTCTAACAAAAATGCAGGGTACAAGAGACAACCTCAGAAAAAAAGAAAGCATCATCTGTCCCTCAAATTCTCCATACTACTGGTTACAGCAGCTCTTGATCCTTTCCATCAGTGGTAGGTCCTGTGGAAGGGGCTACAGGATCTTGGACCTGAACAGCGGGAACCAACCCTGCCTGAACTCTGTGTGCTGAAGAAAAGGTATATCTTTATGCTTTTGTCCTATCTATGGCACCCAAGAAACTTCTAGTCAAGTTATGGAAAATGAAGGCCTGGCTAAGTAGATTTTACACTGGGAACAAAGTGAATGGAGCAAATAAAAACTGTGTGCTCTAAGGTTGGTTTGCTATTGACACTCTGATTTCTTACCAGCTATCTGACCTGCAGATTCTCCAAGGTAAAATGGATATACGTATTTTTTTACTGTATATGCATTCAGTAGCCTGGTATGACCTTTAGGAGCTTATGGCCTTAAGCTAAAGTTACCTTGTGTTGAGATCCTTGAGAAGAAGTCACTGTATAGAAGTCACTAAAGCTATACATGAAATCCGTGACAGACACAGGACTGGGATTCTAACTTACACCTTGTCAGCTTCCTGATACCTCTCCAATTTATAGAAAGACTTGGATCTCAACCTCCCACTTCACTCTTCATCCAATGGATGCTTCCAAACTTACTCTGGGAGTACTTTGAAATACATATGTATTTCAAGCAAGCCTCCTGAGCCACTGTCCAAATCACAGCCTTTAATCCACAGTATTTAACAGCTCTATTAACTGTAGTTTCATATATTCCACCACAAGGCTGTCCTAAACCTGGACCAGTCCAAACTCCAGTCTGCCTTAAAACCAAGACCAGAGAAGATTAGTCCTTTCTATTCTGAATGCAAATGCTACCGAGCAACAGCCATATAAAAGGTACACACAGAGACGGTTAGTTATTTTCACATGTTAATGACAAATACTCCAGCTTAGAACTTTCATGTGTCATTACAGGTTTGTCTCAAAAATAAAAAGATGATAAAAATCTACTCTTGAAGTAAGATGCACACAGATGAAACTGTAGGTAGGCTGGTACAGAGAGTTAAAGAAAATACGCCGCTACAGTCAGATGTTAGCATTGATTACTGGATGTTATCATTAGTTTTAAAACGACCACAACTTGGTAGCTGTATCTATAAAAGAAATGAGAGCTATATCTAGTTGTCTTACACCTTACATACACCACTAAGTGAGCAACCCACAGCAACCATTTTCAGCCATAACTCACTTGAATTGGAATCATACCAGGGAGATAAAGTTTAAGAGCTACAAGACAACAGTGTTTCTGTAAGCCGTTCATCCCATAGACAGCCCTATTTTCAGTCATACTTAGGACTACAAACACAGACAAAAACTGCTGAAGTTAAATATGTTTTCCTCCTGTAAAAGCATGCAGCGGGTGGAAGACGGAACAGTAGGGTTTCTTTTGTGTCGTTCACAGTTCTGCATCACTTGGTAGCCATCCAGAAACATCCTTTCTTGTTATTAACACAGAATAAATTCAATCTCCCTTCAGTTATTCTTTTTTATTAAGCAAAACATGTGAAAGCTAGAACTCCACTAATAAGACTTACGTATTTTCAGCATCACCAGATTCACATGAAATACACAGGCTGTCAGGATTTTTTCCCTCACCCTATTTTCTGCACATAGACAAATCCAGACTTCCCATTAGTTCATGGATGTTGGGGAGTTTTTATTTTTAAGTCCTTAAAAGTGCTCGTCTTCTCTTCATAGGAGGTTTGCTTAATTTGGTGCATGAAGTGAAAAATGCATATAAGAAGCCAGGTTCTCCTCCTCATGCCTTTGGACACGTAGCTGAGGGGCTGATGTAACCAGCCCCTACAACTTAAACTTACCGTAGCTGGGCTACCTCTTATATGGCTGTGCATTGTTGCCCCCTGGGCTAGTGCTGGCAGTCAGGCACTGAGTTCAAGGAGGTAATTCAGAGTAAAACTGCCAAAATAAGTGACTCATTTCCAGCTGTATCAGCTCCCCGAATCCCCTTGCTATATGGTCATGCGAGAGCCAGTGCTGGCCTGGGCCTATGGGTGGGAACACACAGCCAGGGGTGGACACACAGGGCTGGCATCACTCGATTGCTTCAGCAGCATAGCACCTGTGGAGTGGTGGCCAAGGGCCGAGCCTTCCACTCTGGGCCACAAGAGCATGACTTCATTTTTTGGTGAAACGACCTGGCCCCTGGGGTGCCCCCTTGACTACAGGGACAACCTAAGATGACTCTTTCGTCCTTCTTGTGACTACTTGACAAGCCTACATCCGAGTACTGAGATGAAGCCAGGTTCCATAAAGTAATGCAATTTTCTGTTTTCATCGTTCCTCAAACACTTGTCCTCCCCTGAGGACAGGGCTACCCACTTGCACGTGGATCTTCCCACCAACATGTTCACACCAGGGAGCCAACAGTGGTTATCAGGGGAAGGTGAAGCCACCAGCCACACTCCCAGTGCTGTTACCAGTATGTTCTTACCACACACCTGTGGCTATGTCCCCTTGCAGTCGAACATGCCAGCTGGGCCAGGGAAGCCCATTGCTTGTGCACAGACCAGGGAGGAGACTCAAACAATGCAAATGTTAAATGCAAGAGTGTTTTGGTAAGGCAAGCATTTTGCTTTAACGAAAAGGTAGATTTGGGAAGTATTCAGCTCTGGCTTTACTGAGTTACAATGACAGCCACAAGAAGTGTGACCAGGAAATTCTTCTTAAAATACCAAACAAGAAACATGTAATCTTTTCAGAAAGTAGAAAGATTACTGTGTCAAATAAGACACTAGAGGTTTAACTGGAACGAATATCAGAGCTCCTTATGCAACTGGATCAGAGACTGAAGCATATTCGGGGCATGCCAGTACTACTCACAATGTACTTCCATCCCACCCTACTCCTGAAGCACACACAATCTACTGCAACTAAATATAAGTTTCAGATTTTAATTAATTAAAGTTTTATATTACATTTTACGTAGAAGTTTCATGCTTTACAGAATGGTGCTGACAGGAAATATACATACACATATATATAAAAAAATTGAAGGAAGAAAAGTCTAGCACAAAAGGAAGCAATTGTGTCACAGTGATGTCTATTTTAATGAAAGTGCAAACAAAACCTCTTACCCTAACAGTAAATGCAATACACAGGTGTCAAAAACATGTAGTCTTGAATGATCTTTTATATGCCACTTTGTTCACCCTATTAAGATGCTAGTTGTTTCTTTGATTTATCTGATAATAAATTTTTGATGACTAGTGAGTCTCATAAAAATTGCTCTGGTGCTGACTACATTGATTAATAAGCCCAAAGAATCGAAACTGTCAGAAATTCATGTGCAAGAGTAAATTACTGCCAAACATACATTAGGTATTCCATAAAATATAGAATAAAAAAGGTTGATTTGGTAATTTTATCTTGCATCAATTTGGTTGATATAATTTATATTCAGGATCATCACTGTCAGTCCTTGCATACCTTTCGTTTTTTTAAAGTCAACATTAGAGTAAATCTAAATTTGGGACAGCCAAGAAATTAACAGGAGACAGAATATCAAATGCAATAATCAAAACTAACATTCAGAATTTAGCTTGGAAATTATATCCAGTTGAAAGGTGACTAAAAGCCATTTTCTCAGAGTTGCAGCTTTTGTAAGTAAAATTCACTTGTATTTTAGGAATCAAAACTGCCACACATATATCCATGCCCAAATCCCATCCTTCCAAAACTGTGATATCTCCTTACTGGGGCCTTTGCAAGTAGCAGGTTCTTGCAATGCATCTTTGAAGAGTCCTGGACTCTGTGGTCCCACTCTTTCCTTGGATAACTCGTAAAAACATTTAACGTGCAGGAAGTCCCACAAAACTAGACACTGGAGCAGGCCAGAGGTAGGCATCTGGGCATACATATGAATAGGGATCAAATTTCTCCTTTTCCTGTCAAGGGGAACCATACTTACAGCACTGGGTTTAGGATTTGCTCCATTTACTTTTGCATATATTTACCATCATGTGACAGCATTTTGTTGCAAGACACGTGACTGCAGGATTGAAAATCTATCTGATTATAAATTTCTAAGCGGGTTTTATGGATAACAAAAAGGATTCAGGGAATCACTGCTCCCCATCCAGTGAAATAAATGCTACTGTTTACATCTAGCACTGAAGCCAGCTTCTTAAAACATCTGGCAAAACTATAAAGAGGACTAAAATTCTTGCATTTATTATTATTGCTTTGGTGAAGCTGGAGCAATTGAAATGGTCAGTATCCAAAGTAATTCTATTTACTGTTTATACTCCTGCATACTTCAGTTTAGACTATAATTTCTCTTCCCAATTTCCCAGCCAAGTATAATAAAGAAGAAAAACTACCGGATATTTTTTCCTGGGATATTTGGTACTAACTGATTTTCAGTATATCAGATTTTTAGGATTAAATTATTAACAGGGTTGGGTATAGAATAGAAAAAAGCCATTGCAAAGCTGTAGTCAAAAGGGCTTGCCTAAACAGGACCTAAATGTGAGTATCCTCAGCTTTAGCAGTAGGACATTTCTTGTTTGGACAGAGGAAAGCGTTGAAATACAGGACTGAAAGCCTGTGTGATATACAGTAGAAGCTCCTGATTTTCAGGTTATACTTTTCAAGAAAAAGTTAATTTTAAAAACAAGTATTTAAAATGAAATCCAATCATAGACATTTTCAACACTGTGCCTTAGGTATAAGGGGCTGTAAAAATGCATATAAACAGGATGGCAGTAATATCTTCTAAAATAAAATCATGGCTTTTAAAAAGTTTATCAGAGCTTGCCCTACAAGTAGTTCCAGTAAATTACACCAGAATCATTCCCATCTCAGCCTTCCACTGGATAAACAGTTGATAAAGGGAATCATAAAATTAGGGACACTATCTAACTGATTGTCCTCACCAGGAGAGTGTAAAAAAAAATTGCTAAAGATCACACAAAACCCTCAAATAATGAGACTGAAATAAGAAACTGGAGTTCAATAAAAGCTAGCATGTAATAAAACAGATATGACTGCATAGAGAATAGAAATTGCAGACAGTTCTGCTTGATTATAAAAGCGCCACTTTTTAATTTATCTCTCAAATAAAACCAGCAAATGTGTGCAGTAACTCTCCTTGTTTGGTTGTAAAGTACCAATCTGAAGAATAAAACAAGAAAGTAAATCAACTGAATTCTGAAGATTATAAAGGGTTAACAGGCTTCACACTACTTACTGTTAGCTACACAAGTTTACCAGAAAACCCTTATTGCTATGCGCATTTTCCACATTAGTTTTCATTTACAATTGTTTTGTCTGCTATTTCCTATTTTTCTCCCTGTTGCAGTCTCAAGGATTTTCTTTAAAATGGTCTATCCTTTCTTTTACCTACTGTAAAGTCCAAATTCTGTTCCCTGCAATATCCTCATAAAAAAAGAAAAAAAAAAAGATTAGGCGAGGCACCTTCAGAGAACATCAGTCAAGTTTCTTAATTGCATGCATTTTGGACATACTGCCTTTGGTTAGCAACAACACTACCCAGAAATGTTGAGAAAACCCCTTGAAGAGATTGGCGATGAAGAGCTGGACCCACCATGCCCACAGCAGCTAGAGCAGTGGAGCAGACTGTTGGATATGAGGCCTTAAAATTGTGGCAGTGCTGGTAAAGTCTAAAACCATGCAATACATCATTCTCTTTGTATACTAGGTATAATGTATTAAAAGCCATCATGGTTCATAGAGTAACTTTCATACCAAGATGTTGCTCTAAAACACATTTTCCCGGGAAGTATCCAGAAGCAATCAGAGGGTAATAAGAGAAAATTAATCTGCTACTTTCCCTGGCAGCTTGCCCTAATAATCATCTTTTTACAAGGTTGTACCTTGCTTTCTTTTCTTAATCTGCTTTACTTCTTATCTCAAATAATTGCGAGGCGTCTGAATCTAAACACATTTTTAACATCCCTTTAAAACTACTGACACCAGAACTGAATTCAGTATCAGCCTCAGCTGATGTTGAAAACAGTAAGTTCCTATTCCTGTACTCACTAACCCAACACTTCTTCTAGGCCTTTGGAGATAGAGCATTGAACTGCGAGCTGGCAGTGAACTTCAGTTATATTACGTCTCTTAAAACATTTCTGAGCCAACTGCTTTCTGGAAAGTAGTACCCACTCCTTTTTATCTCCTCCCATAATCATAACCACAATGTGTGGTATATCCTGCATACCTTATTCACAGATATGCAACTGTTCTTTGAGCTCCTTTAAAACACGCTATGCACAGGCACAGCTCATTAAGTGATCCAGGACCGCCCATATTTTCACTGTTGTCTTTCACCAATTTCCAGGTCATCTACAATTTTTAGTCTGGAACAACTGTATATTTGCTTCCAAATACCCGAGGAGAACACTGAACAGTTCCAGGTCAGATCTCTATGGAGCTCACCAGAAATGTCCTTGTTGGTAATTATCTCCCAAGACCTATCAGACAGTTGTTAATTCTTCTTAATGTGTTATTGAAATTATACAGTGCTCATTTTCTAATGAGAACATTGTGCAGCTGTACAAGGTAAATGCTTCACAAAATTCTATATAGTTAAAGGGTTGCCTTGACCAACCAAGTGTATAATGTTTCTTTAGGAAATAGTTCTCAAAATCATATTCATGCCTTAATTGTATGAATTCCATTCATACCAAAGTCATATTCTTTAAATCTTCCCTAGTAGAATGCCATGTTTCTTCTTCACTATTTAACCCAAAATTGATGTCAGAGTAAACTAGGTCATAATAACCCAGTTTGGTCTATTTGCCTTCCTTGATGTTGGAAGGATACTAGCACTTCTGTCACTTTTTGGCATTTCCCCGACACCACAATTTAATTAAGACTGAACTTTGGTGAGTCCAGACTCTGTCAGTCAAGCCTCCTAAACCTTCTGAGTGCATGTCCACAGTCCTGGAGGTTTAAAACCATTTCTCACAAAAAAAATGTTGGTCAGGCTTCTACTTAGTGGACTGAGAAATAACTTATCTTCCCTAAAAGATCATCCTGCTTGCACTGAACATAGAACAGAAGCATAACAGAACATGTCTTTCCTTCCTTCATCACTATTAGTAATCTATCATAGTTCAGAAAAGGGCCCATTTAATTTCTAGGATTTATCATAAACAGATAGCCATAACCACTCTCTCCAACAACTAAAAGCCTAACAAGATAGGCACTACTTTGTATTGGCCCTCTTTCCCACTGCGCATACTTTATTCAATCCCACCTATCATTTTTCCTGCTCAGGGTGCCACTTGCCTACATCTCACACTTTACTTGCTTGCTTAGACCTCAACCTGTCCTCTAGGCCAGGTCCTCAATTCCATTTCTGACCAGTTTCTTTGCCACATCCCTACTTGTTTCTCACTTTGGATTTTATCATAATTACCACTGATTTTTAACTCAGCTACTGATCTTGCCTGGCCCTATAGTTAGATGCAACTTTGTCTTGTTTCCCTACTCAAATCCTGTATCCTACTGTCACTATTTCCCTACCTTTGGTTTCATCAAGTCCTCGGCTTCTGCACTTTCCTCACTTCATTCCAATTCTGCCTCTAACACAGGCCTAGACATCTGCCCCAGTGACTTAAGCCCTGGGTTATCATCCTTGACATGGTAAATGGATTACTGCATAATATTCTAAACTTTATATGAAAGTTCACATCAAAGGGAACAGTAATACCAGTAGTTAGACCAGTATTTATATGTGCAGTATCTATATCTGTCAGACACATCAGTGATAGCTTTGTTTTTATTACATATCCATCTTAGTAATATATAAACACAAATATACAGAGATACTGTTTTTCTTGTTTATCTTTCAACATGGGTTCCAGTTTGTTCTTCTTTAGGGAAGAGTTACAGATTTGCATGTAAATGTTGTCTAAAGATGTCAGGACTCTGAGTCATCTATTTTCTCTGTTGGAAATAATGTACTAATATATTTATCAATTTTTAAAATACAGCCAATAAATACAACATTTGGTTGGAATATGAATCAGTATTTTCATATAAAATATACAGTACCATGTCTTTGATGCAACAGAACCAAAGGTAAATGACATTTTTATATTTCCCCACATCAGGTTGGTAAAGATTTTTATTGGTTAATTGAAATTTTTTACTGGTACGTGATCAAAATTTGTGAATCATGATTGTTAACACTTGTTTATCTCTTAGCTATGATGGATATTGCTTTCTGCCATCCTTTGAGAGAAGCTTAATTTGCCATGAGTTCATCTTCACAGAAGATGCAGCACCTCAGAGAATCTCACCTAAGGTAGATCACTGAGGTCATCTCTTTTTGACTACCTTTACCCAGTCTTTGAAAACACCCTAAAATACATGAGGTCACAGCTACCACTGGCACAGATTGTGCATCCACATCAGGGGCCAAATGGTAAAGATGCCCGACTAAAAAGTCCTTGAAATATAGAAGTGAGCTCCAGCAATAGACTGTTGGACACAAAACACCATGTTATTTCTTGTACAGGGCCCAGGACAACCACACTGTGCAAATGAGAAGAGAAAAGAAGTACTTACTAAAGGTTCATCCTACTAACACATGCACAAGGGCAATCCCTCTAGAAACCATAAGAATACCTGTTCCAGAACTATAAGTATTTGTAGAGCTGAGCCTAAGAGAAAACAAATGCATGAAGCCTTCTATTCTACAAACTACCAAAGAATACTAGTGACAAAAGAAAAGAAAAATAGAGAAGGAAAACAGCATTTATTATGGCCTATTTTTCTTCGCAAGGCAGGGTAGACTCACACTGTCCAAGTTCTTTAAATCTTCATTGACCTCTGTGCGTCATACAAACAGCTGAGGCATCTAACCGTACTCCTTTGAATCAAATCTACATTAGACATTTAAAGCAATTGATCTGTGTTCCTCTCTATTGTCTTTATTTCCCCCAGAGAATCCACAACAGTCACCATTAGAAATTACTCCTGAGATCATACTGTGCTCAATTTGGTTCTTTTTGATATTGTTACAAGATTAGATAATGACTGGACAATACAAGAAATTATTTTAATTTTACTTAGAAACAGCCAAAGAGAAGCATTCTCCCTACATATCTCTTCAATCTAAGTGGAGAAAGGAATATTATGAAGATATTTATAACCCCAAATGAATTTTTCCTAATGAATATATCATTTATATAACAACAAGTAATCATTAGGTTATTAAAAAATTTCAGTCATTTTAAACCATTGCACAAAACTGCCATACACGTGTATTTAAACAAGTTATTAAAATGCAGGAATATGCAAAATAATCTTTTGCCTTATTTATATTAACAGACAATGGAGCTTTGTCTCCTTAGCTTAATGTCAATTGCACTGTGCAGTTATCTACATATACAGGGAAAATCAGGAGACATGAATACAGGAGCACAAAAGTCTGCCTGCATCACAGACGTGCCTTCCTCTGCCACAAGCAATCACCTCATACTCCTGCTCAAACTGGTCAGTGCTCACTTTGAAACAAACAAGATTTTGGCCTTCATTTCTGCTGTCAGAAGGCTATTTCTATCAGAAGGTTGTTGCCTTGCTCCCTTAATAATTAGAGACCTTCCTTCAAATGTACACCTGACCAGCTTATTTATATTTGTTCTTATGTCCACCATTTTTTTTATGCCTTAAGTGAAATCTCTTCCTCCCACTCTCTCTCCCAATGACAGCAATGATCTGTTATCAGTCTTTGCTTTGCTAAATAAACCAAATACCTTCATCCCTTTTATCATCCTATTATCCTTCCTCATTTGCCTGTTCCTGCCTGAATTCATCTTTCATGAACATGACGACCAGAACGGCGTAATATTTCCTTTTCTGTACTGGAAAGTTTCCACTCTCTTAACCCAGCTCTGGAGATTGTGCTTCTCCTTCTCTTCCCCTCAGTCCAGCACATCACACTGGCGGCTCAGAGAAAACCTGTAACTAATACACCCAAGCCTTCCTCTTCATTTGCTAATTCTTCCCATGTGGTGTGCTCATTCTCTTCTGGGGTGCTATCTTTGTGTCACCAGCAAACATCACTTAAGTACTCTTGCTTTTTGTGCTAACATAAAAAAATTAAATTCTTGCAGGTCCAAGACTGTGCTGCACAAGTAGACCATTCCAGGACAATCTCTCGTCCCGTCAGTTCAACCTGCTGACTCCTCCATCTCAACTGCTGGCAATTCCCACTTCCCCAGCATGCTTCCCAACCACCAACACATGGATTTTTTTACTTGTTTGACCTGTTTTCCACTCTGTGACAGGTTGTTTTACCAATCATCATCTTTACATCTCGGACAGCACCAATCACACAGCTGAAATTTTACAGGCCTAACAACTATGGAATAAGAACAGGAGTTATTTCAAGACACTATTTGTATTCTAGTGCCTTACTTCGAGTATCTTGCCAGTCTTCTCTAGTTGTTAAAAATAAATGCTGAAATACTCTTCCATTAATATAACCCAGAAGAAGAATCTTTTACTTCATGACCTGTGTCTGCTGCCCTGGAAGTAGCTGCTACATAATAGTGGGGGTCCAGTACAATGATTCATTCTCAAGAAGAAAGCTGGGGTGATTGTCTCTATTTAGAGGACTGAATCAAGAGTGGATTTTTCCAGATTGTCACTGCCGATAAAATGAGGTTTTCAATTACAATGCTTAGCTAGCACAGAGCAGCCTGCCCACGGAAACCTATGTTCCAATGCTGCCAAGCGATATATGCTCAGCACACCATTTGTCAAACCATTTCCTCTGCTAAGAGTTAATGTGTCAGCCTTTAAAATGGCTTGCTCTTCTACCACCTTTCCTGATGGAAATGTGAAAAGTGCAACTTATTTCCTTTCGCAAAACATCTTGTCGAGACTCTTGACTCCAAATTGACTGCCTCGTGGGGAAACCTGCTTTCTAGAAACTTAACAAACGGTGACTGTTCTATCATAATTCTGCCTCACTGGAATAAAGAGGTCAAACAGGGAGACCACAATCATTAAATGAAGTGTTAAAAGGTGATTGCTGGGTTCAACAGCAGCTTAAAAATGCTAGAAGTCTGAATGCTGTTCTAAGCACTCAGGACCTAGCAAATTATTTTGTTTTAATGGAGATTACACTATCAGGTAATGACGACTGCAATAGACTCTGCTGTGATAAAAGCAAAATCTCTACCCTTTCTGTTACAAGAACAAATAGGCAAAGAGCAAGTTGCATGTGAAGACTGATCAAAAGCACATGATTAATGCCAGAAACATACCCAAAGAGCAGCTTTCTGGATTAACTTTGCTGTAAATGCCAGCAACCAAACCCACCCACTGGTACCAATTGCATGTCTCAGCTTTACCTCATCTTAATCAAATCACTAATTATCTTACACTGATCCTGACGAGCATCACAGGGTTTCAGTTCTTCATAGGAGCTTAATTCACTGTTTTCTTTCAAACATTCATGTCTGTCTGCACTTGTCTAAGTACATTGTAACCACTAAATCATATAATCTATCATCTCTTTGTCAGTACCCTAGACAGAGAAGATCCTCTGAGAATATGCTTACAACATAAAGGTCACTTTGAAAGTTGACTAAAGGCATGAATAAAAAATAAAACATTTAGTTAAGCCCTTTGAGGAGATGAGGTTGCCATTACCCTTTACTGTTTGAGCAACTTCTTCAACTGCTTTTCAACACTATCATAACACCACATGGGGAGTTTAATGGCAGCTCCTGAGTATATACAGAATCAAAGCCAAAATTCAGCTTACTAACTTAACTTTCAGAAAGTTAGCATGGCAGTCAGAGATTAAGAATCATTATATACTTGGCAAACTGACCTATTTCCAAATGATGCTGTCATAGGTTGATATGTGCAGTGGGTGTATTTTAGCCAACAAAAGCCAGCAAAGTGCCAAGAGCTGCTGAATTTCCTGTTAAGAATTAAGAGCCCCCACACACATCTTCTGCCACAATATATTGCCCATCTTTTTGTCAGCACAAGTCTTCCTTGAGAAATGAGGGTTGAAAAAAAATCACCTGGCATCATTTCTCATGAAAGACAAGGAAATTAAAGGAAATGAAAGAAGCTACAAAGTAAAAAGAGCTGATCTGAGGGTCCTACTGGCTAACATGCTTCTGAAGGGAAGTGCAATTCCAGTTTTATACTTGGTGCATAAGTACCATGGAAAACAGGAGTGTGAAAATGTAAAAGTATGCGAGACAAATGACATTTTATCTTTAGACATAATCATCTCTCATGGGTGTCATCCCTACTTACCAATTAATCACTAGAGCATGAATAGCCTAAGATGAGGCTAAAAATGGGGTGTAATTTTTCACTAAATATGCTTGAAACAGCCAATATATTTCACAAAGGAAAGAAGAGGTTTGTGATCTATTTGGTAGTTGCTTCACAAGTGTAACCTCACAAAATCTGAATGGAAATCTCTGATATTGACAACAGTGTACAGTTACGGCTTGTGCCAGCCATCAGTAGAAACCTCAAGGTTTAGTGACGTGCCTGCAAGTGAGTGCATTGCCAAGACTTACTGAGTTACCACTTTCTGGCTGAGATAACAGCAACTGAATAAATATGATGTTCTAGTCACTGCAAACACAAAATAAACTGTATTACCATAAACCCACTTAGTGAAACATAACTTGTTAAGCCCCTGAAACTTGGCACTTGTGATTGTATGAGCATACCCTCTCTGTCTTAGCTAGTACAGACAATGTTAGACTTTTAAACAAAGTAAAATCAATATTTCCAATCAGCCAGCAAAAGCAATGGGCATAGGGAGACAATTACCATCTCTGGAGCTCAAGATCCATCTACCATATAGATGCATAGTTCCTGGTTTATGAGAGTATCTGAACATAAACTTACTGATCTGATTGTCAGCTGCTAACGTATGTGAGCTGTTCTCTCTTCTCAGTGTTGCAAGTGAGGTTATCTAAACAGCATTCTATCCAATCACCCATTTAACTGTACTGCTTTGTCTCAGAGTAAAAGTTAGGCTGGCTGGGTCTATCAAATGTTGCAAGTTAATTTTTAAATTTTTCTTTTGGCTGAATGATCCAAAAAAGCCCCCAAGAACTCAATTTTGCTTAGTTAGATATCTACAGAGATAATTACCATGCTCATAACCTTGTGATTCGCATACTGAGAAAAAAGACACAGCACCTGGACACAGGCTCTGAAAGAAAAAGGAAGCCGAAGGTGGTGTATAGTTGTTAGTGGGAAAAGATCAAAATTTCATCACAAAAAAGATGTGTTCACAGCTTATTTGCTTTTGTGCACAATAGTGCTACTAGACCTGTTACCTAGATTATGCCATTGCTTATGAGTTTTAACACCTAAAATCAAATGCAAAAAGAAAAATGTCTGTAGCAGGTGGCATCCAAGTAATTCTCAGATCACATATTTCAAGGAAACTGGAAATAAGAAGGACAATCTTTTTCAGCAGGAAAATTCACAAACTATCTATAGCATGTGAAACAAGTACAATCAAGAATCTAAAGAAGTTGCCGCTGTTTTCTAGCAAAATTATACAGGTATTTTTAATTTATGGTTTAAATATAAAATGGTTATATGCTGAATATAAAAATTGACATCTAATTATTAACATCTGCATGGATTCGGTTTTCATCACTAACCTTTTAAAATAATGACATTTTAACTGAATAAGCTTCTAAGATTGGAACAGAAGCCATGAGCAAGCCATGGAAAGATTCTTTGATTTTATTTCTTCCCCCTATTAATGGGTAGAGTCTGATTTTGCTTACACTGCTAACTGTACAGGCTCCAAATATTTATTGTGGACAAAATCAAAATCAGCCCATTAGCCAGTAAGACACTGTTACACCTCGGCAAAGAATAAGACAGCAAACATAATATGGCTAATTTAAAACAAAGAGCAATAGTTGAGGCAAGTGATGAATTACAGAACCCTTTATGTCAATATCGATCGCACGAAGAAAGTTGCCAGAGCAGTTTAATATATCCAGTTATAAAATCCCTTTTTTTATTACAGATACATAACAGCAGCCCCTCCCCCGCCCCCCCACTCCCCCAGACTGAATATGGGTCAAATTCTCAAAACTGCACTTCAGTCCTTGAAACTTTGCTATCCTCATGATGCCCAGAGAGCTGTCCCTGTGAGAACTGCATGAGGGTCCCTAATCTATGTTGCTCAAACAGAAATATACAATTGGCAATAAAAAAAAATTACAAAACATTATCAAGAAATCTAGATGCAGCTACACAACGGACTGTGGGGAAGGGATGGTCTAAAGAGATAGACAGCTGTTTCCCTACACCATGTCTGTAGTACAGAGTACTACTGGAAGAAGGGTGTTGCAGCCTACTTAAATCTATGAATAAATCTATCTTGAGAACACATATTACTGCAAAAATATCAGGACACTTCTGAGACACACAAATTTTGTAACCACTCTCCCATCTGTGATCCTTTTCACTTAAATTCTGTAAATAAAGAACAGCGTACAAAAGCCACTGCTGGATCATTTAGTTTCATATAGAAATTTACATCTCAGTTGCTTGACTGGAATCCTAAAACCTTCACTTGTGAATACTCTCTTTTGGTAATAGAGTTCAGACAGTGACCTTATAAAAAATAGTCAGAAATGCTTCTAAATTATTAAAATATATTTTTTCAATAAAGGGGGAATGCAAAAACTAACTTTCCAACCTAGAGGTTGTACTGTGTGTTGTATTACCTATTGTTTCTAGGAAGACAGCATCCAGGTTGTTGTCAGACATGTAAAAATAACTCCCCATCTGAAGTTTTACTGTGGACTGATAACATGGAAATTTTTACTGAAAAGAAATATTTCAGTTCAGTGAATGATTAAAGACATTATTTCCTAAACAAATGCTTAGCATTTTTACATGGAATTTTGAATTAAAATGGAGAAGTCCCAGCATGAGGGTGGTTTTTTTCCTACTTACACTGTTGATGAAAGTACTAGTACCTGTATTTGAATTACCAGGGTTGTAGACTTTTGTAAACCAGTCCAGATCAAAACACATTTGAATTCTGGACAACTCTTGCAAAACATAACCACCTGAATCCAAAAACGTTAACAAATATCTATTTCAATCTATAAAACCTTACTGTACATACTTAAAATCAGTACTTCTCAAAGGCTTGTAATGCTTACTCTTTTACACCTCTCATGTTGCTTAATAGCTCTTAGAAATGAACAAGAAATGCAGGACAATATCAAACAGTCTTTGTGCTTTCCTAACATGCCTAAACCACATTTATTTACCTCCTTGTCAGCAAAATTCCTTAATATAAATGTACAGGTTTGCATGCTTGCCCTGAATACCAAGCTACTGCATGGATTATGAAAGAAGGGTGTACCTGATAACACTTTGCCAAACACGCTACAGAAAAAAACCCAACACAGCTATACAGTATGTAAGTGACATGTAATACTTACTATTTATATGTTTCTGAACGAATGTATTCAAAAACATGAGATACTCCCAGTTGGAACTGGTCAGCAATAGGGGTAACCCAAGGATTGTTCTCTGCTTTGAAGACTTGCTTTTGACCGGTCAAATCCAAGTTACCTGAAAGAGATTAAACAAAATAGCATATGAAAAAAATTTGAAATATAAAAAATTTGAAAGGAATATCTTGCTGTGAATCTAAACCTTTTTATTGGCTTCAGAGAGTACCACCATAATAAAAGCAAATACTTCAGTCTCAGCAGAGAGGTAAAGGAGGACATAAGAGTTCCTATCATAATGGATGCCATTCCGCTTTATTCATTTCACAGTGCTACTACATATTGCACAACAGGACTGAACTTGCACTGCATATGTTTATTCATCAAATTAGTTTTTAGCAGGGCTTAATAGCACACAGGTGTTGGGGTGTCCTTCTGCAGGCGAGTAAATTCACTCAGTCCAGGCAGAACGACAGCAGTAGAACTTGGAGCTTCCTGATTACTAAATCTGAACCTCCTAGCTCTGTTGCAGCATTAAAAGTCTTGCATAACTTGACCATTGAACATAATCTCCAGGCCTATGGGACAATTCAGCAAAGTACCCCTCTTCACCACGGCTTGCAGGAATGAAAGGAGAATGACACTGTGGTAGGAGTTTGCTCTGCTGAAGCTTAGCAGTGCAAAGCATTTCTCGATCACTGCTCCAAGCATAATGTCAACAAACGATGCCCAACAGGCTTTTTGCCTTCCCAGCGCCCAACATGTTCTTTGTACTGAGATCCTACCCCTGATCTGTGGTTATAGTTCTCTATACCAAGAATAAAACAAACAAAAGCATAATTCTTGCAACATACCCGTTTTACCTATTCTGTTGACAGGAAGACTTAAGAGACATTTTAGGGGTTTGCTTGGGTTTTTTTTGTTTGTTTTGTAAATATTTACCACCCAAAACCAAAACAGTACATGCTCTACCGAAACTCCTCAAGACTATGGATACAACAGGCTGAATTCCAGGATGGTCTAGCCATTGAAATATTTTCTTGTGTTCTTTAAATTAAAGAAATCTGTGCCACCATTTTAAATTTATTTTTGTGAATTTTATGATGGAGAGGCCTATACTCCCCCCAGAAATCTAAAGTAAAAAAAAAAAGAAAAAAATAAATCTTTAACTATGGGAAACAAGCAAAAAAAAGACTATGTTTTGAAGACTGACTGAGCCAAGCTGTCAAAGAAATCTGAAATCAACCTGGTGTGCTAGTTTTTCAAAATTAAAGGCACTTGTGTAAGTAGCATGAACACACATGAATGCTACCGAAGCTGCTGCAAGCCATGTGCTTGCTGGCCATTTCGGTGCATGTTCTACATTACAGCTAATTCTTGGTGCACTTCTCTCTGTAAAAAGGGTTAACACAATTAACGACAGACCATTATACCATGTGAAAAGATGTCATGCATCTCATATCAGCCTATCAACAAGTTACGTTATCTTAGCAAGCTTATCTGTCAGCTGTCTGAGGCCTGTCCTTTTGAAATAACAGGCAGGGAGCATTTCACCCCTCTGTCAGTCAGGCGGCAATTGCCCTCGCTGCCTCACGCTTGAGTGCGCCTCGTTAAGAGCCTCGCACCCATCTCCTTTATTAAGGGACTCGGCAGCCCTGTTCTAACAAGGATCAGGAAGCAGGATTAAGTACTGTGACAAAGAGGACCTAATAAGCTAGAAACTGGTGCGTCTAAATCTATGCTGGCTCTAGGTGCAGGCTCACGCTGCTCGCTATTCAGTTTTCAGGCACAGGCCACCGGGGAAGCAAGCCAGCACTGTGATTAGCCGTAACCCTCTGACCGGTGCTGCTATGAAGATCATGTATCACTCAGGGGCTTGCTCTGCAATTGCAAATTGGATTTTCCATTTTATTACCTGCAAAAAACCACATACATTACTCACCAAAACTACCAACGTTGTAAGCATTCACTTGTAATTACCACTCTACAAGTACTGCATCAAGGCAAAATGATCAATCTGTGTACAACTAACAAAAATAGTTAAATTTGGGGAGGCAAGCTCGGCCCCATCACGGGTCAAATTCAGTACTGCTTACAGGAGTAAGTCACACATTCCCAAAATCTCAACAGCTGAACCCTCTCATCCCAAGCTGTGTCAGAAATTTACCGCCCAGGCGATGCTGCCATTTTTTTCCATCCCCGCAGCGCAGTGTGCCCACTTCCATTCCAAATACCACATGGCCCATTTAAACGTAATTAATTGTAATAAATACTATTCTACTAAAGCCAAAGAAATCTTACAGAAAAAAGAGGACTCAAGCAAAATGAACGGTAGGTCTCCATGCCAAAGTAATCACTTCATTTTCCTTCACCTTCTGTTTTTCCCCAAAACACACTGGGGGCAGGTACAGATATTACTTTTTACCTTCAGAGGGAAGGGGCAGGCAGAGGCCCTAAGGGTAAAATTAATCTCATCACAGAGAAAGCTAAGGCACCCAAAAGTCCATAACCTGCACTGAAATCCACTCCCTCCCTGCCCAGGACGCCTTCTGCGAGCTGCCCACCGGCTGCCTACAGCTGGAGCGAGAGGTCGGCTGCCACCTCACAGCCCGGGGTTTTAACTGAAGAATTTAATGAAGTGTCGTAGTGTGAAAAGGAACAACCCGTTTGTCCTCACGGCAAGCACCAGGCAGAGAGCGGGTGCTCCTCTGCAGGGGAGTAACTGAGGGCTGTCTTACAGAAAGCAGGAAGGACGGGGCACCCGACACCTTAAACTCTGTTCGATACCCAAAATTTCCATCTGGAAATGAAGGACACAAATGGGCAGAAAATTAAGCAGGATAAGAAGTCACTGAGACCCTGCCCCACCTTATCAGCACTAGGGAGGAAACAGTGTCTAACACTCCTGCCATAAGGCAAGGCACTTGAGAACAAAGAAGCTGTATAATTAAAATGAGACAGGATGAAAATATGTCACTCCTGCATAACCATTTATTGCTTGGGGCCATACCCTGGTGTCCGTTCTATCCTTACAACTAAACCATGTGTGAATAGCGAGCTTACCTAATTCTGCTCCGGCTGCAGGACATCCAGGAGTCCCAAGCACGAGGCCAAAGTCTCAGTAACATCTCAGGAACAGTACATGCCAGGGTAACCAAACACACAGGAACCCTGCATGAACCCCTCCGCCCCAGTGCACCACGATGAACCCAGCAACGTGGAAGAGATTATCAAACCCGCCTGAAGCAATGGCTCTGGTATCAGGCTCACTGCAGGAATGCTGTGCAGCTGGACACCTTACAGATGTGTCCCTGTCCCCCCACCAACAGTCTCCTTGCCTAGGAGGTTTTTTACAGCAGTGCTGTGCTAAGAAATGCTGTTATTCCATCCCTGCAGCACTAGAGCCATGGGCCAGGGGAAGAGCCATGGCAGATGCGCCTTTATGCATATTGTCTAACAGCAGCATCAGCAGAACGCTGTCCCCAGGCCTTTAGGAAATTTATATAATGTTCTGCTACATGTATCACATTAAATTCCTCGGATATTTTTAGTAAGCAAAATACAAAATTGCCTCTAGTAAAAATCCAGTACTGAAGATTCAATCACAAAATATATTGAGGTTGGAGATTGCACTGGTCATTGCTGGTGTGTTCTTTCCATGTACATCAGCCTATTAAAAAGTATTTATCATCTCTAAAATCTGGCAAAACTACTAGACTAAAATTGTATTTCTTCATAATAGACTTAAGGTTCTTGTTATTTTGCCATATTGAAAGAGACCAACTCCACTGAAAGGCATTACAGTCACATGCCTCCAGTAAGAGAGAAGGCTATCCTTAAGACTAGTCAGCACACCCCCTTTCCTAGATCACAGAAATGTTTTTCAAATTAGTTTTGAGTGCTTCTAAAATTATTCTTAAAAATAAATAATCAATCAAAACTGTTTATCCCAGAACCTAGGTCTAACATGCTTAAAGAACCTTCTAATTGCTAAGCCTGAAGGACACTTTTTTTAAGCTATCTTGAACAGACATAGATTTCCAAGTAGGAAGAACGCAAAGTGGATGTATGCTGCTACCTGTGAGCAGACACCGAGAAGAGAACAGAGTCTGGAAAAGAGAAGCGCAGAGATAAAGGTCTAACAGCTGACTGCTGTGGATGACTTGCACAGAATGACCAAAAGCCAGCTGTGTGGTCTTAGAAATACCTGATCTTGGCTTTTTTTTTTTGTGTCAGCAATCATTGCATCTAAAGATGATTCAGAACTATTAAGTTTGATTGGATCAGTGTGATTGAACTTCTGTGTTTAACCCACCAACTGTGCAGACCTGAAAACTGTCTGCTGCCCAAATCTCGTTAGCTGCCACCTAGAAGCTACAGTAAATAGATCTACACCAAAACAAACCCTTGAAAATTCAAGGACAAATTCAAAGTATTCGTATTTTTAATTTTCATGTATTCTAGCTTATGACATCTACTAACTAAAAATACCATTTATCACTGCTTAAATTCAGAGCTCCCACAGCCACGGGTGGACAGAAGGGACACCTCATATGACAGTGGGCACACCTTGCCCTGAGTAATGTTAAAGGGAAAAGGCAGCTACAGTTTCCCTGCACCCCCCTCAATAAATCTATCCTGCATTTGACCTAAAAACACGATAGTTAACGTTTGTTATTTTCCTTCAGTGCTGTTGAAATAAAAAGTTGTTTGTGGGAACATTCATATTTTGCTCAACTGCCTGCAAAGGTCAGAAAAGAGCTCATAAAAGCAAATAAAATGCTGCCTCCTGCAGTCGTGCTTGCAGAAAGTAAGTGTCAGAACCAGTGATAATGCCACCTATCACTTTGACCAAGGGTGTCTTCAGACTTCCCAGGCTCCTCCCGTCCATTAGATTTAGCCTGCAAGCACCTCTTATATGCAGCTATAAGCCCCTCATCCTCTTGTGATGTGTGATATACAGAGTGTAAAATATTTACCCAATGTATGTATACTTAAGGTATAGTAAGGTATGACCGGTGTACATAGGCATTACTTCAATACAAACAAAAGAAAACAGAACGAACACAAACCTGACTTGCCCTTTCCACTCGAACGCCCCTTGGCAACACTTTAAATACTTTCAAAAATTAAAAGGTGAAATAAAGTAATTAAACAACTCTGACATTTGAGAAGTGAACATTGGCATTCAGCATAAGAAACATGATCCTATCTGCAAAATACCAGATCAACGCTTCTTTGTAATAGTTTAAATTCATCCCTAGTGGAGCTTCATTAAAATCAATGGAAATAATTTTTAGCCTGTATACTGTCGAGTTTCACATCTGCATCCCATTGATACTCTGACTGAACTTCCAGCCTACATCTACTGCCCTGACCTCAAGGAGAGTCCTCAGGCTGTAACACATCCCTTTTAGCAATTCCTCTCAAGACTGCAATTTAAATGTTCTCTCCCTTTACAACACAAAGGTCTAACTCTCACTGTCGTACATAAGGACAGGAGGAATGAAATTAGTTTTATTTCTTTATTTAGATATAAATACCCTTGAATCCTGTTTTATTAAAGGCTAAGTAAGGGATCTATCCACTACACTAAATTTAAACTTAGGTTATATGTAAAAATATGTCTGTCCTAGCTTGTTTTAGATTTGCTTTACACTACAGGGCTTATAATTTTTATTACTTTTGCGGCATGTGCTTTGTCTCCATAGAGAGAGAGAGCTTGGTTTAAGTGTGGGGGTGGAAGGAATATCATGACTATTATGTCATAAAAATGGTACCAAAGCAATTAATTGTGAATGATGTCTTAAAATCTATGTTAAAAAAATGAAAATATATACTGATTTCTATGCCACAAAATGTTACCAAAAGCAAATGACTTTTACACCAATCTCATGCACATGTAAGCTGTGCATCGGTAACTCATACCATTCCTATAAACAAGTAAGACCATCTCTGCTTTGAAGACCTCTATCACTTTTGAAGGATTCATAACAAAAGAGAGTAGATTTAAATGCAGTTATAAAGGAGCAGTAAGACAACAGAGAGCAAAGACTTGTTGTACGTAAGTGAAGTGTGACTCAATCTTTTTGGAACCAGCAGAAATATTCACAGAAATATTCAGTATGATAAACAAATCTACAGCTCTGTAGCATATGTAGAAAATATACATTTGCTTATTGATGAGTTTCTACACACTAAAAGAGAACAACTAGTAAATCTAAACCTAGACTGAAGCGCCTCCAAAAGATTGATCCCAGCAACACTTTTACCCTCTCACCCCTACATTCTTGTACTGGAGAAGGTCTAACAGTATTCCTTGGAGTCACCAGCACCTCAGAGAACCCCAAACAGCATTTGTGGTAGCTTTTTGTAACAGGGGAAAAGGTTCAAGTCTCAAATAACAAGCAGTCAGATTCAGTACATACAAATAAACCAAACAGATACTCCACAGCATCCAGACAGAAGCAGGCTGGAAGTCTTCCTCTGACTGCTTTCCTGACCACACAGATGCAAATGTCTGCAGCTTCACCTGTGAGCATTAGACAGGTAGCCCGAGGGTAAGAGAAGGCTGAACAAGCAATATGAAAGCCCAACACTGAAGCCAAAGCCCATCCTCAGTTTTACAATTATTTTCAGGGATGGAAAACAGGAATGCAGATATTGTAACATTACACATTATTCTAACAACTTCTTAGATGTAAATAAGAACTTCCAATGATGAGTTCAGAGATTAGACCCCAACTTGAATGTTCACCTGAATACATCTAACAGTAGATCTCTCTGTCAGTTCAGTAACTGAAGAGGCTTAACAGACACGTCAAACAAAAACATGTGGTCTGAAAAATATCAGGAGATGGAGACTCTGCCAGTGGTGTCTTGTTCAAATGGTTCATCACTGTTAAAATGCATTCTTTATTTCAGGGCTGAACTGAGCTGTCTTAGTTCTCAAACACTGCTGCTGCTTCTGCCCATCTTTAAGGGAGAAATGACCTGTGCTTTCTTCTCATGGCGTTAGTGAGTATTGGCAGCTAAGTCTCCTCTCACTCTTCCCCTTAATAGGTTAAATAGACTCTGATTATTCTGTGTGATGCCAAAATAGCTACACCATTTGCTTCAACACCTAGCAAAAGGACCACAGCTGAAATAAAATAAAAGCAGACCAACTAAATCTGAATTCTTTACCCTTCACAAAAAGGGGCCCTGGTGACAAAGGATGCAGAGAAGGCAGAGTTACTGAATACTGCCTTTGCTTCAGCCTTTACTGCTAAGGCTGGCCCTCAGGCATCCCAGCCCCCAGAGGTGAGAGAGAAAATCCGGAGAAAGGAAGACTTCCCCTCAGTTGAGGAGGATTGGGTTAGAGATCATTTAGGCAAACTGGATCCTCACAAATCCATGGGCCCCAATGGGATGCACCCACGAGTGCTGAGGGAGCTGGTGGACATTCTTGCCAAACCACTCTCCATCTTTGAAAGGTCACAGAGGACAGGAGAGGTGCCCAAGGAATGGAGGGTAGCCGATGTCACTCCAGTCTTCAAAAAGAGCAAGGAGAAGGACCCGAGAAAATACAGGCCAGCCAGCCTCACCTCCATCCCCGGAAAGGTGATGGAACAGTTCATCCTGGAGGTCATCTCCAGGCATGCAGAGGAAAAGAAGGTTATCAGAAGTAGTCAACCTGGATTCACCAAGGGGAGATCATGCTTGACCAACCTGATAGCCTGCTATGATGGTGTGACTGGCTGGCTCAATGAAGGGAGAGCAGTGGATGTTGTTTATCTCGACTTCAGCAAAGCGTTCGACACTGTCTCCCATAACATCCTCATAGACAAACTTAGGAAGTGTGGGTTAGATGAGAGAACAGTGAGGTGGATTGAGAAGTGGCTGAATGGCAGAGCTCAGAGGGTTGTGATCAATGGGACAGAGTCTGGTTGGAGGCCTGTAACTAGCGGTGTTCCCCAGGGGTCTGTGCTGGGTCCAGTCCCGTTCAACATATTCATCAATGACCTGGATGAAGGGACAGAGTGTACCCTCAGCAAGTTCGCTGATGATACCAAGCTGGGAGGAGTGGCTGATACACCAGAAGGCTGTGCTGCCATTCAGCGAGACTTGGGCAGGCTGGAGAGCTGGGGCGAGGGGAATCCCATGAAATTCAACAAAAGCAACTGTAGGGTCCTGCACCTGGGGAGGAACAACCCCATGCACTGGCACATGTTGGGGGCTGACCTGCTGGAAAGCAGCTCCCCTGAGAAGGATCTGGGCATGCTGGTGGACAGCAAGTTGACCATGAGCCAGCAATGTGCCCCTGTGGCCAAGAAGGCCAACGGTATCCTGGGGTGCATTAAAAGGAGTGCGGCCAGCAGGTCGAGGGAGGTTATCCTCCCCCTCTACTCCACCCTAGTGAGGTCACACCTGGAGTACTGTGTTCAGTTCTGGGCTCCCCAGTTTAAGGACAGGGAACTGCTTGAGCAAGTCCAGTGGAGAGTTACCAAGATGATCAGGGGACTGGAACATCTCCCTTATGAGGAAAGGCTGAGAGATCTGGGTTTGTTCAGCCTAGAGAAGAGAAGACTGAGGAGGAATCTTATCAATGCTTATAAATATCTGAAGGGTGGGTGTCAAGAGGATGAGGCCAGACTCTTTTCAGTGGTGCTCAACGACAGGACAAGGGGCAATGGGCACAAATTAGAACACAGGAAGTTCCACCTGAATATGAGGAATAACTTCTTTATTGTGAGGGTGACAGAGCAGTGGAACAGGCTGCCCAGAGAGGTTGTGGAGTCTCCTTCCCTGGAGACATTCAAAACCCGCCTGGATGTGGTCCTGTGCCCCCTGCTCTAGGTGTGCCTGCTCAAGCAGGGTGTTTGGATGAGATGATCTCCAGAGGTCCCTTCCAACCCCTACCAGTCTATGATTCTGTGTGAAAAGTGAAGTGATAAAGGGCAAACTGGTATTGCCTCAGTTACTGCTATTAAAATTCTATAAGAAGAGGATTTTATTCTCTAGCACTGTCCCACCTCATCCTTTCACAGAATAGAGTTTAAAACAAAGTGAATTTAGTCCTGAGATATTTGTAAGAAATTCCAGCATCATAGCAAAGGTCAGCCAGAATCATTATACTAAAGTGTAATGGAGAGTTTGACATGAGGAGACTTCTACTCCAGAATGTGTCAGCACTGAAGAAGCAGCCTGGGAAAGACAACAGAACAGATGAAATGCTGAACTTCTCTCCCTTAAACAACATTTCAGGTATTAAGTACAGGCAGAATATAGACCTAACCTGGCTGGGCAAACTCACATTTCCATATTCAGGTGACAGGAGGAGCGGTTAACTCTCTGGGAGCAAGGGGAGAGCCCTGGCAATTTCTACTATCACTCCACATAACAAACCTGACCTTAGCAGGACAACTAGTAGAAAGAGTAAATAATATTAACGTTCACAGATGAAAGCCACAAAACAGGTACTTATTCAGTGCAGCACACAAGGCACTCCTAGCCAAACAACACTCTGCTAATGGCTTGTACTTCCACAGGACAAATCACGCTCTTTCAACAGCCAAACTCCACCACACACAGCCTTCAGGTACCAAGGCAACCAGCCTGGCTAGTGCCGTCGTGTGGGTAGTTAAGAGGAATGGCAGAAGAAACAGAATTTTGACAAAAATCCAAGAAATTACTTCAAAATGTTTCCTATATTCTTTCTAAAATTATTTCAAATTACTTACGACTTGATTAAATTCATTTCTCCCATATTCCTAGTGTCAGAGAGAGAAGATTTACTAAAAGACCTACGAGTATTGCTAAGCTTCACCAATTTCTTTTTTTGAAAGGTGACACATTGTGCTGGAAATACCATTTCCTTCACTGCTCTGTGTAACAAATGTCCAGCACGGACCAGGGCCTCGAGGGGCAAACTGACAGTCACTGCTGAGTGTTCCCAGTGAAGAAACCCAAGAAACACACTACACAGCAGACGGTGTCTGGAACAAAGGGAATTAACATGATGTCAAAGTAGTTTAACACCAAAGACATTTTAATGGCACAGGAAGTATTACAGGCTTAGAGGATCAGCATCCCAATTTATTTTGAAATATATTGCATGTTTTTTCCAACCTCAGAAACTCCCCTGGGATTCTCAATTACATGGGAATTCAACAGAGCATTCTCTCTTTGAAGGGTCCCTATCAGACTAAAATCTAGTTAATTTAAAAATATAAGTTCAAAAAGCATTCACAGTATTGCTTTTGCCCTGCACCTTTGAAACTCCATTCAAACACAGGTCGCCAAGTCCTCAGAGAGCAAAACCACTTTAAAGTACTACGAAAAACATAAAATTAACCAAATTTAACAACAAATACAACATTTGCTCAGATTGGCTCTAATTACGTACTCTTATCTACCACAGCTCCAACAGAACAGATGAAATATTTGCTGACAGAAACATCATTATTATGCAGATGGTACTTAGAGTACAGTCAACAGTAGGAAAGCCTACACACACACTGTAGTCATCTGAGAAGCGACACTAGGACTTGCAGATTTTAAAAACTAATGTAAGATTAAATCTGAATCTTGGGAAGTTTGGCAAGAATTACAGCAGTGTGAGGAAATGAATACCTGTGGTGTAAATCTAAATGATGGGCTACAGAAAACATCTTTCTGTGTATAATGAAACTGCAGAGTTGTCATCTTTTCCCATAGACCTTAACTCACATCAAGTACTCTGAAACCAGCTGGTTTCTAACTACATAAAAAGTGGTGGGTTTTGATGTTGGGTTTGGTCCGTCCCTCCCCCCCCCCCACTTTTTAACTTAAAATAAGCCTAAAATGAGAAACACAATTAGAATGTTCACAAATTTTCAGAGATGCTTTTCTTACATAAAGAATCATAGAATCTTAGAATTATTAAGGTTGGAAAAGACCTCTAGGATCATCAAGTCCAACCGACAAACCAACACTACCATGCCTCCTAATCCATGCCCTGAAGTGCCACGTCTACACATTTTTTTGAACTCCTCCAGGGATGGTGACTCCGCCAACTCTCTGGGCAGCCTGTTCCAGTGCCTGACCGCTCTTTCAGTAAAGACATTTTTCCTAATATCCAATCTAAACCTCCCCTGGCACAGCTGGAGGCCATTTCCTCTCATCCTATCACTAGTAACTTGGGAGAAGAGACCAACACCCACATCACTACAACCTCCTCACTACAACCTCCTTTCAGGTAGTTGTAGAGAGCGATAAGGTCTCCCCTCAGCCACCTCTTCTCCAGGCTGGACAACCCCACTTCCCTCAACCTCTCCTCATAAGACGTGCTCTCCAGACCCTTCACCAGCTTTGTTGCCCTTCTCCGGACACACTCCAGCAACTCAATGTATTTCTTGTACTGGGTGGCCCAAAACTGAACACAGTATTCGAGGTGTGGCCTCACCAGCGTCGAGTACAGGGGGACGATCACTTCCCTACTCCTGCTGGCCACACTATTCCTGATACAAGCCAGGATGCTGTTGGCCTTCTTGGCCACCTGGGCACACTGCTGGCTCATATTCAGCCAGCTGTCAACCAAAAACCCCAGGTCCTTCTCCACCGAGCAGCTCTCCAGCCACTCTTCCCCAGGCCTGTAGCGTTGCATGGGGTTGTTGTGACCCAAGTGCAAGACCCAGCACTTGGCCTTGTTAAACCTCATACAATTAACCTTAGCTCATTGATCCAGCCTGTCCAGATCTCTCTACAGAGCCTTCCGACCCTTGAGCAGATCAACACTCCCGCCCAATTTGGTGTCATCTGCAAACTTACTGAGGGTGCACTCAATCCCCTCATCCAGATAATTGATTTTAAACAAGACTAGCCCCAACACTGAGCCCTGGGGAACACTAACTGTGACCGGTCGACAACTGGATTTAGCTCCATTCACCACAACTCTCTGGGCTTGGCCACCCAGCCAGTTCTTAACCCAGCAAAGAGTACACCTGTCTAAGCCATGAGCAGCCAGCTTGTCTAGGAGGATGCTGTGGGAGACAGTGTCAAAGGCCTTGCTAAAGTCCAGGTAGACAACATCCACAGCCTTTCCCTCATCCACTAGGCGGGTCACCTGGTCATGGAAGGAGATCAGGTTGGTCAGGCAGGACCTGCCTTTCATGAAGCCATGCTGGCTGGGCCTGTTCCCCTGGTTGTCCTGCTCTTGCCTGATGAGCTTACTCAAGATGAACCACTCCATAATCTTCCTCGGTACCAAGGTCAGGCTGACAGGCCTGTAGTTCTGTGGATCCTCCTTCTGGCCCTTCTTGTAGATGGGCGTCACATCAGCAAGCCTCCAGTTGTCTGGGACCTTCCCTGTTAACGAGGACTGCTGATAAATGATGGGGAGTGGCTTGGCAAGCTTCTCCACCAGCTCCATCAGTACTCTTGGGTGGATCCCATCCAGTCCCATAGACTTGTAAGTGTCCAGGTGGCTCAGCAGGTTGTAAACTGCTTCCTCCTGGATTATGGGGGGTTTATTCCACTCCCCATCCTTGCCTTCCAGCTCAGGGGGCTCAACACCCTGGGGATAACTGGTCTGATGTTTAAAGACTGAGGTAAAGAAGGCATTTAGCACCTCAGCCTTTTCCTCATCCTCAGTGGCAATGTTCCCCTCCACATCCAATAGAGGATGGAGATTCTTTTTGGTTCTCTTTTTGTTGTTCATGTATTTGTAAAAACATTTTTGTTATCCCTTACAATGGTGGCCAGATTGAGTTCTAGCAGGGCTTTTGCCTTTCTAATTTTCTCTCTGCAAGACCTAATGAGATCTCTGTACTCCTCATGAGTTGCCAAGAATCTGTGTGTGACCTATCTTGTTATGTACATTTTTCTATTATTCCTTAACTAGTAACTGCAACATCAGTAGTCCCAGGAAAAAAGTTATTTGGTTTATCCACTGGGATGTTTAGTAAAGCTCCTTACTTTCTTACACCACCTTTGCCCTAGTTCCAAAAGCAGAAACAGGTAATTTTAGAATTGCAAGGTATCAATTAGTTGTTCCAGTGCTCAGAGCTGTTGTCCAAAGAGCCCCAGGGTGTTCAGGCTTCCAACAAGCACCACAGACCTGTATTTGCAGGTGTGAGCAGTGTTGTGTTGTGACATAGGTAGAGTGCACCGGCAGTTTATACTGAGATAAGAAAATTTTGGCTTTTACATCAAGTGTATTTAGAAAATAAATACCTTTTGTGAAATAAGTGATTCCTATGTTTGCACACGCCTGTTATAATTACCTAAGTAAACTGCTATTTTGATTAATATTAACTTGAACAAATAACTGCAACAACTACTTTGTGTAATGTAATATTCATTCACAAATTCTAGAGTCATTTCAAAAACCTAAATTATAAAATGTCTTCCTGTGATGGAAATATTGAGACTTTTGGCAGGATTCCTTGAACTTTCTATTTAAAGCCAATCCTTTATCCACGGAAGATAATTTAGCTGTTCAAAACTAAAAAATGGTGAAAGACTTACTTAGCCATTCTGACATACAGATTTAATTTACAAAATGTTTCACCCTCCTTAAAAAGGAACATGCCTACTTACCCCATCACGATTTTTTTTTTTAAAGAGCTTGAATTTTCCACTTTTCAAGTAGGTACTTAACTTCAGTTTTGATAGTGCCTCCCTTTACCTGAGGAAATCATTTGATAAACTAGAACAGTGTTGAATAGTATACTCTAAAAGCCATTAATGCCAACATTCAGATTTGGAAAAAGAGGATCCTCTTTCCATTAAAAATGCATCCTTAGAAATTGCTGTTCTTCCCACATTCATAAACAGGAATGAACTCTGCGTACATGTGCACACACATGTGTTGGCAGCAGGGTAACGAAGACAGTCAACATTAGAATCTGGGTTTTAAAAATCATGCCATTTGTTTTCACATCAAAAACGCAAACCTACAGATAAGCTACTTAGATTCTCTAGGTGGGTATTTACATTAGCTACAACTTTGTGAATATTCTGCACCATATACTACTCCTACACCCCTGACTCCACCAAGAAAATCTATAATGTGGCACATATGGGTCCACCCAGATGACCATACAATGAACTTAAACCACCATCATTGATCTTACTAATTGTATCTGCCACTTCACGTGGTTCTTGTTTCTACTTGGCTTTCTTTCCAAACACTGTTCCAATTGTTAAATGGTCAGAATACACAAAGTGACAGATTTAGTGCTTCCTTGGCAATTTATATAACTGACTGCAACTCTGTTGTTGCAGTGAATCATGATTTATTTGTCTCGCAACGCAGCACATAACCTTTTAAATGCTACGGAAAAAAATGCCAGCGCTTCTTTAAAGTTTATATATGACTGCCCACCACCATTCCTCATGAACGGGGTTTTGAGAGACAAATTATAAAAGCAAGCTGCAAATTCCACCCACCTACTCCCGGCCATTTCCTGCTTTCATCACTCACATGTACTGTATTTACAGACCAGCATCGTCACCCAGAGCACCAGTGCACTCTGCTAGACCCCTCTTTTCCTCCTGGGCAAGAATATTTTTCTTAAATTAGTGATAGGTATTCTCTGCTAAACACGGAGGAGGATAATGCTGATCTCCCCCAGCCCTCTTACTGGCATGTGCCACGCTCAATCACGTCAGGTGAAATTAAGAGCAGACTGGAGAGTTTTATTTATCGTTATCTCTCTCCATTCCAAAATTGTGATCCCAATGCCTGTCTGTGGCCTTTTCTCATACCCTACTCTCCATGCCGCCTTCTGCACTTATTTCCATTACCTTTAAAAAACAGTTTAATGTACTCCTCCCCTTCTCCTCAAATACACTGTTTTATTCAGGTGTTTATATTGTGCCCATCTCCCTGGCAAATGAACATCTAATGACTCATTGGCTGTCCACCAGTGCCCGAACTAAACCAGTCAAAAGCCTTCAGCACCTTTAATTATGAAAGTGATAATGAGAGAGGAAAGATTGTTTACTTTAAATGGAACAGCAGTACCTCCAATTAATGCAAATAAGACCTGCTCATTGAAAAGCTATTTATCCAACATGCTCAGCACAAAGTATTTGGATAGTTCTCCTTACATTATAATTCAATTTTAAAAATTTAGGAGGGAAAACTCAGAGAGCTGATAAAATTGTTTTTTCCTCAGATGGCGACTATGGAATTAGCAATCCAGTTATTAGGGTGTAACACTCACATACCACCTTCCCTTGGCAGACTTTAAAACTGTCTGCAAAGGGGCCTGCTTCTCTAAATTGACCTAGTTTGCAGAAGGGAAAACAGGGCTGCAGAGATGAAGTGACTTTTTCTAATAATTCAGCAGATTCATGCTTACCTGTGGCCTTCTCCTACCTGGCCTCAAACTAGCCCTCCAAAGCCCAACCTGGTGCTCCATCTACTAAACTTCATTCCCTGAATGTTTGCCTAGATGTTTACTAAACAAGCAAGAACACTGCTTTGCACAGTAAATATGCTTGCAAGTTGTACAAGTTACAAATCTAGACTTCAGTGTAATGTTCTCTGGAAATATATCCCAAAATCTAAGTCATTTTAAATATTTGATATAGTTCTAGCGCTACCCATGGCATAGACTGCAATAGAAAATACACCAACCAATCATGAATTAGGATCTCATTTAAGACCATAAAATATAACATTGGTAAATTAATACATGAAGAGGAAAGGATAATTTATAGAATAGCAGTTGAATAATAAAGAATGGAGATGACAAGCACTTAAGCTGTGTCAATGCACCTCATCCAGATCAGGTGGGGCAAAATTACAAACCTGTTTTCTACCAGATTGTGATTTTTTTTTTAGAACACAAATAAATGCTAAGTAAAAGGAGAAATGCTTCCCTTGGCCATCCTGAGTTTTGCAGGTCAGTGCAAAACAAACATCAAGGATTTTGTTTCAAACGTTTCCATTTGGTTTGGACAATGATGGTAAAACCATTTAAAGTGAATTTGCTGTTATGCTTGTAAGGCAACAGCATGTTTAGAACATTTAATTAGCCACAGAAGGTGGTTAGACTCAGTGCAGCATTTAACTTCCACTTTCTGGAAAAAAACAAGGCTATAATTTAAGAAGCTACAGAAAAGTACATTTACAGATACTACACACTTCTGAAATGTTATGGCTGTTGAAAGAGACTTTATAAATATGACTTTGACAAAAAGCTAAGGAAAGTATACCTGTGTCAAGGAATAAACACCTGAAATTAAGGAAACGAGAGCACCTTTCATCTAGCAGTGGCGAGGAGAAAAAAAAAACAAAAAAACAAACAAAAAAAAAAAAAAAAAAAAAAAAACACAAAACAACCCACCCCCCCCAAAAAAGGCAAACAAAAAAACCCGCTACTCAGCATCATATAGTCCACTAGACTGACAAAGGCAAAAAACCCATGGTGCGTAAACAAACAAGGGTCAAAACAAACATCTTCCCTCACCTTGTAGAAAAAAGCAGATGCTTTCCTTTGCTGTATAAAGCAAAAAGCATGCATTGCAGACTATCACATTTATGCACACAGCTGCCACATTCTCTAATGGGTCGAAGCAAGTTCTTAGGACAACAAATAATTTTGCTTTATCATGCTAACTTCAGTCACTATCTTTCTGAGTTTTGGGAACTATTACCTGGAAGGTACTAGTAGAAACAAAGAAGCTTCCCTATATAACATTCCACAATAACAAGAAACAAGGAATAAACCCTGTGTAACAGGTGTTTCAAAAACAGGTAATTGATGCAGCTACATTATTCCCAACAAAAGTATTTGATGACAACCTTTAAAAAGATCTGAAACCAAATTCTGGCTCAAGGCAAACAGGCACAACTTCTGTTGAAGTTAATGTTGCTCACATAAAATGGAATACTGCAATACAAATTAAGAAAAATCAATACTTAAGTTTCAAAGAAAAACTCTACCTTATAGGTTGAAAGAAGCCACTTGTAATCATATTTAAACAGCCAATATCACAAAATCAAAGTACATCAACCAGCTCCACTGCTCTAAGTGAAAGAGCTGTCAACTCACTAATAAAGGTAGGCTACTGAAACAGAAAAATGAAAATTTCCTCTAATTTAGCTTTATTTTACTCCAGTTGATCAAACTTCCATTTTTACAGGAACAGTCACAAAAAAGCCACTTATACTGCTGTCATATTTGCTTAATATAATTTTGGCTGATCCAAATAGGATTCTCAAAATCCAGCCAGAGACAAGAATAGCTTTGCAGACCCAATATTTACGATATGTTATATAAAGCAAGATGCTATAAACAAACTGACAGTCAGGTGTACTAAAACACAAGGAAAATGTAGCATGTAAAAAACTAATAACACCAAACACACACCATCTTCTGGCCCCTGCTGCATATCCAGTAGGAGTGAAAAAGGGATTGTTTCTCAGGGGAAAGTAAGTATTAGCAGCAATGACGACTTAAGCATAATCATTTCCTAGAGTTTAACAACTGGTTTCATTTCAGAGGAAACACAGTGCATCATTATCGTTATTATTCAAATAAATAAATGAACATCCATAATCTTACCTAGTTCTGGGGGTAGCACAGTAAGACGATTTCCCTGGATATGAAGTTCCTTAAGCTGAGTGAGCTCACCAATTTCTTTAGGCAGTGATATCAGGTCATTGTCTCTAAGACTCAGCTAAGAGTGAATATAAAGTAGTCAGAACAATTTTTGGTTACCATAAAGCAGCCTAAAACAGAACTCTACTCCCTCTGCCCCCACCTTTCTCCTAAAAACTCAATTCTTCCAATTTATTTACAAGTGTCTGCTGGTAAACAAGAAACAGTTCCAGGTGTAGTGGTCTATTCCTACAAACATACCCTAGTACTCCTCAAATTGACTAGATTCTATTCCTACAAGCATTGCAAAAGTGAATTGATTTTCCAAGAATTTAGATAAATTACTTACTATCTGCAACTTTGTGAGCTTCCCAATATCTGGCGGCAGGATTTCAAAATCGTTGTCACTTAGATAGAGTGCACGCAGGGTGGCTGCAAATTAAATAGCAATATATAAACAGGGTGGCATATAACCCAACCATTTGAGGTCTAATCAATAAAAGGGAGTCAGGTTTGATTAATAACCCTGACTCGGTGAAAAGCCTTTGACATACCCAGGGCTCACAATAATAAGCAGGTTAAACTTAGATTTACTGGCTTATTGTATTGTTGGTGAGTTCAGGAAAACATCTATATTCAAAAGGACTAGCACAATTAACAATTTCTGCAATACTAGACTCTGCCAGGTTCTGGCATATAGTCTCAATGCTCAGCTGTCAGAATACAGTCATTACTCTTTATTACCCCCGATTCTTATTCATTACATCAATTTGCATCCTAAACAAACATTAAAAAAAAAATCATCTGAGTTTTTTTGACAAAAACAAATCTATGTTAAGCTCTACAGAAAGGACAGCCTAACACTGGGAAAGAGACCTTAAGAGAGAGCAATAGAGAAGACTCAAATTGTATAATTTGACATTTCCATGCTTCGTCTCTACGAAATTCACAGAAAAAGAGATGACCGAGCACAACCATGTAGCTTGCTATTACTGAACGAGCACACATGCCAGTTTGGGAAAAAAAAAAAATTTAAAATGGAGACTCACAAAGAACTGTGGGGCGCAGCGGGAAGGAAGGTTGTCAGGTCAGCAAAACCTCTCCTACCCACCAGAGAGGAGATCCCATTTCTCTTATGCAGTTTACTCTTCCTCCTCTTTTCATTTCATTATATATGACTGCTTTTAATAATGCTGACTTAAATATTTCCCTCCGCCAGGTTACAATCACGAAATCTCTTGGACAGCGGCACTCCTTCCTCTCCCTTCGCCTGTCACTTTTGCTGCTAAATGCACTGATCCTGAAGTCGCTTCAGCATAGTACACTGAAAAGACCAGTAAGGTAGCAGAATCACTGAAATCCAGAAAGTGCCTGAATTCAAGTTGCTTAGGCAACCATAATGCATCCCTTTTGCACATATGCATTACAATACCTTTATTTTAACTCTCTGAGTGTGTATTTTTAACATGTGCAAAGGTCAGCTTAACTCTACCATTCCTGTATCAGACTTTGTAACCTTAGCATATTTTTTAACATACTGGTCACTTCAACACTCACAAGCTGTTAAAACTATTTCAGTGATGAACTATCAGGAACACAATTATTTCCAGAGTCAACACACAACAGCTGCCTTGCAAAATATTTTACTTTCCCCTGAGGCTCACAAGCTTCCATGAAGTTTTAACGGAGTATGGGATCCAAGGAAATATTACTCCAAAGAAAACTAATATACCATTACTAACCAACTCTTCTCGTGTCCAATAGTGTCATGTGACAGTATATCAGCAATAAATATTGCTGAGCTATGTAGAAATATTCAAGACATATTCAAAGAAAAACATAAATATCAGAAAAAAATCTGTTGGAGTTTGGTCTCCATCAAATAAATATCAACTGCAGAAAGCAAAGCACCATATCATGAAGATTTGTAGAGTTTTTAGAAAAGTTTCTTACTCAGATAGAAGAAGTTGCCTGGTAGAGAATTTTCATTTAAGTTGTTGTAAGTCAAGTCAAGAACCTCCAGAGCTGGTAAAGAGCCAAATCCCCTTGGCAAGGTGTTTAACCTGTTCATGCTGTAAGTGAAGAGGAAAAAACAGAACATGACATCAGTATTCACTTCATCTGGTCGGAATAATACAGGCAACAAAAGATTCATTTCTAAAAAATGTGATCTACACAAAAATTCCCTTTCATTTTGTTTTGAAAAGGGCTTGATGCTACAAGATAGTAAGCAAGCCTTTTGCGACACAGACCTTTTTCAGCTCTTATTCTCAAATATGCCCAGAACTTATGCACTCGAAATGGATCCTGTCTGTTATGTCAACCAAAAGCCACACCTGAAACACGAAGCAAAAGGAAGAGAGGTGCCACAGTGCTATGCCCAGCTTAAAGTGTGCCACTGGGCAAGCTGGTCCTTGGTAGATGACCTATCTTCTAGCTAAACCACAAATTACCCCTTTGTACAGCATCTTTACCATCTGCCATTCCCCCATACCACATAGTTCTTCACCACGGTACCAAATACAAGTACTTCGACTGCACGGGTATTTACGTTCATCAGTAATCGCTGCTCAAACCCCTTAAGAACAGCAAATTTGTGTCACTAGACAACTATTGATGCACATGGAGCATGAAGTAAATAAAATGTCAGCCCTCTGACTGATGAGGCTTAGTCTAAATATAGCTCATTCAGCCAGTCTTAGAGGGTTTAGAATACCAGTTCCTACTGGCAAAATCCAGAAGAAGATGGGGAAAGCTAAGAGGAGAAAAAGGTTTCTCTGATAACCTGGAGCAGACAAGCTACAGAAAACACAGTAACTTTTCCGCTGTCCTCAAAGGGCTTGAATGAGGGGATCCAGATAATCACTAGAGCTACTGCAATGACAAAGAAAGGCAAGGAGCTGGAGATGCTATGAATATCATCTTACTGTTTGTGTACAAGCTAGAGCACTAGCTGCTTATCACAGGAACAGAAAAGAACTACCAGACTATTACTTACACTGTCCCTAGCATATGTACACCAAACACACAGCTTGCCTGTACGCATCTTGCTTCATTTGTCACCTGGGTTTGAAAGTGGAACAGAGAAGACAGGCATCTTCAGGAAGAGCATGTACAGGTAGCTATTTTGAAGACTTGGATTTTATTCTTATGATGGGAAACAATCATGACCTTTCATGTTATCTCTAAACATATTCTTAATTGGACTCTCCTTCTGACACTAAAGTGATAAACAGCAATAGCTACAACTGAAGTCAAAAGAAGATATAATGTGAACTTACGGAGAGTGATGTAATGCTAAGAACTATGAAAACTCAAGTCAAAGTATTAAGAGCATCATGTACCCAAAAATAACAACTGCTTTTGGCTCTATTCTCTAGGGCCTTCCCTCCGCTCCATGCAATGTTTGTCAAACAGTGTGCTATACTAGGTGATAAATACTGTGGAAGATATCTATAGGACAGTTAATAAGGCCATCTTGTAAAAGTCCTTTGGATGCTGACTTAAACACAAAGGCAGCTGCACCTCCACACTAAGTATGATGACTACACATACAACATTTTTTACAGACTCTCAGACACCAGTCTCACTTTTCCTCTCCCACTTTTGCATGAGCCAGACCCACCAGAACAAGAACCTTTAGAGATGAGATCTCCGTAGCTAAAATCATCTTCCTCCTCATCTCTGATGAGAAGTCCTACCATGGACACACACCTATAGTATTACTGTTGCAGTAGTAGCTGTTAAAATACAGAAAGGCATTCTCCACTATTGCTACTGCAGACTTTTTACTGCTTTTAAAACTGTTCTTCATATCAAATAGGACTAAAGAAAGCAGCTCCTTTTTCACTAGTAAAAAGAGTAAGTGCCCCTAATGGCCTTCCCTTTTGTAAGCAAGGAAGAGTGAGAGAAGGAGTGTTGTCCCTATTGACAAAAGGCAGAATGATATCTGTTCTTTGGCATGGAAAAAGAACCAGCTGAAAGTCCCTGCCCAGCGCTATTCGACCCTGCAGAAGTTCAAATATTGAGCTTGTACCACAGAACTCATGACACAGCTGTTTTCCAATTTTTTTTTAAGCTTTCAGTGCAGCAGTACATCTTCTTGCTTCCCACCCCACTACTTGATCCCTCTGCACCAAAATCCTCCCAAAAAATCATCTATGCTCTTATTCAAAGCTTCCCCTCTCCTACAGAAGGTTGTTTTGATGCCATGTGTACATGCACTGCAGATGACAAGAGGGTTTCTGGGCTCCCCCCACCCAGCCCCAAACTATTAGAGCAGAGCAGTTTCCCCTTCACCGATTCCAAGGACTTCTGAAGCAGAACCCATTTTGCAGAACTAAACCTATGTCTGGAAGAATATGGGCAAGGAGGGGATTAAAAAGGAAGAGCATTTAACCTACAAGGTCTTGGACCACATGACACACAAACGTGGCAACTGTGGTTCCAGACCTAAATGTCTGCTGGTCTTAACCCCAAGTGGCTTTTCGACTACATTAATACAAAAAAAAACGTAGTGGAGACCAGTACTTTAACTACGCAAGCACTTGTCACCGCTTCAATCCATGGAAAGAGCTCAACTTCCTCCTCCCTCTATACACTGCAACACTTCTATACGCAATTCCAAAATATGGATTTTTAACTCCCAAGGCATATAAAATGCTGCTTTTCAGAGCAAATATTAATTAATGATCAAATCCATGTTCAAACAGATATTAGGGCATGCTGGAGATCTAAAGTGACCAATAAAGACCAGAGAAGACAGATCATCATGAAAACATTTATTGGCATTCCAACAGTTCAGGATGCAATTCAATTAGCAGCACTTTGCAAAAGTATCTAAAGCAGGCTACACATAGCCTAGCCAAAACTATTTGATATTTAAAAAAGTAAAAAAATCCTCTGTTTGATTAAGGTGTTCAGAACTTTGAATTTATAAAATACAAGCATTCTTTCTGTAAGAAGCCTACAAAGCTAAAAGCTTACCCGTACTAGTGCTTTCCTAAGTAGTTACACTTTAATATGTCCAGTTAGTTTTGACAATGTTCACATTTCTTTTCTTAATAATTCAAAAAAAGCCTTCTGCAACTGTAGTTATTATAAAGTATCACCAATTCTACTGGAATACAGTACCTGAACACTTAACAGGAATGCCTCTGGCTCAAATTCAGTCAATATTAGCTCTTTGAATTAAATGCACACCACATCTAAAGGTTTGCTGCTTCTTTTACAGGTTTAATAGAAATTGAGATGTCTTTAATCCCAAATTTGGGACTTTGGAATTAAAGACCTAAATTAGCATGGAAAAATGAGTATTTGGTTTCTTTTTTTTTTATTACAAAGCAGAACAGAAAATAGAGCCTGGCTTTTACACAGCAACCACAAAACTAAGAGAGAGTTGCCAGGGAAGTAAAATTCAATAATTGTTAAGTTTGACTTCAGCATTAGATAAATGTGAGTTGCTGTTGCCCTTAAATGCTTATCAGTATATCAGAGTAAGAGCTTGACCACTTAAGGATTATCCAGGACACTAGCTAAACACCCTGGAGCCATAACTGCCACGTTATCATCACAAACATTTTCAAAAAGAAACTTTAATAGCAAAAAATACAAAGTTCCAGTTTCAGTTGCAACAACGTTGGACAGCACCTCTACTACAGCAAATTTTTGCGCTAAGATACGCACCCAAGATTCAGGTGTTTGAGCTTCTGGAGGCTGCTGATCTGTGTAGGCAGCTCCTCAATCTGGTTGTTGAAAAAGTTGAGCACTTCTATGTTTCTCAGGTCTGCGATGTTTGCTGGCACAGCTGTGGAAAAGTTTTCACAGTGAGAGACCGCAATTAGAGCATCTATAGTCTAGGTAGCTTGCTCTATCAGCATCACTAGTCTTTTGCTCTGTTTGTACAGCGGCTGATGGAAGAAACAGCATCTATTGCAATAAAAGCAAAGCTTATATCAAAAAAGTCTCCTATCTGGAATCTGTTCTCATTGCTGAGAGCAGTCACTTTGTACTCTTCAGAAAATTACTACCAGTATTGTAAGATCTTTTGATTAACAAAGACCATTGCAGACAGAATGCTCTCATAGACTAACAAAGAGAAGCAGGGCTTCCTCTGTGTTCATGTAGCACACACAGGTCTCAAAAGAGCAGAGCTTAAGGGACACAGATCATGTCATTATTCTGAGTTTAAAAAAAAAAGGATGATACAAGTAGTTACACCAAGATAACAATTTTATTAAAGGTCTTTAATAGCAAACGTGAAGTGAAAACTCATTTTTAGCAATGGCCCATTCTGCTTACTGGTTAAGTAATTGAGTATCCATGTTCTTGCCCATTTAAGATTCAACAAAATTTACAAAAATGTAAGGTCAGCCCTAAAAGATAAACTGTTCAGTCAAGCCCATTTTCAGTTACCTCCCATGAATGAATAACTGATCAATACAATGGTTACATTGGATTAGCAACAAATCAATACCTGGTTATTATCCAAAAATATGAAAAAGTAGAAGCACAATATGAATATGCCCATGCAGATGAGGTTAAAAAGCTATCTTTTCCCTCTTAGTGAGATTTAAGCAGACAGTTGAGGTTTACATAGAAGGAGGACGGCCAATCACCTGCACTGAAGCTTGCACCTGTGTTCAATATTCACCTTGGTTCAGTCTCAACTTTGACTGCATCAGGAACCCACAGAGTGCACATCTAAATAATTAGAAGTTTTTATGAGGCCATGATTTTCTTTTATTTGTTGGCATGAGGCAATCTCAGTCTTAAAATGGAGTCAATAATGTTTACAAAGCAGAACATTATAGTATGTCACATTTACAAGATTATAAGCCTAATTACATTGTGAACAATAACAGGATCCCTAACAAACACTCCAATTACACTACAGAAATATTACTGTTGAGGGTCATATTCATTGAAGGAGATTTTTAGCAGACTTTTTTTTTTATAAAGTCATTAAGGCAAATCTGAACATTTAAAAGCCCTCCCTTTGTGGTATTTTCCAACTGGTCCATGGATATCTGCTACTCAATGATGGCAAGAGTTATGCACCTCCAGAGAGTAAACGGTAATGTACTACTACTGTTTTAAATTATTCCCTAACAGAAGTTAACTGAGGATTTTAATTGACATAATTCAGCTGTTTCCAGCCTCAATATTTCAACAGAACAGTAATTACCAGTATTAAAATGTTTTCCTTTCAGAAATTAGACTTTATAATTTGACTTTGATGAGATGCAATGGACTGGCAAACCATGTTTCTACCTTCTCAAACATATACTATGTTTATGCAAGACTAGGAATCGGAAGGACTAGCAAATACAGGTTTTAGTTTAGTCAAAGCCTAAACGTACAGAGACCAAATACAATTCCCCTGAAGTTACACTGTTGATGCAATTAATAAAAAAAAGGCTAAAACCTTCATACCAAATTGACAGTATAAGAGATTACACTCTCCTAGAAAAGCAGTGCAACTTAACATCACAAGTTACACTAAATGTAATGCAGACCCCTGTTGTGGGAACACTGAAACAAGAGCCTGACATTCAGGAGGGCCAGACTCACCAAACCTACAGTCAGCTTGGCTGCCTGTGTGTCAATTCTGTATTTCAATTATTCAGGCTGAACACCATCACAAGATGGTAAAGAAATTAAGAAGCTATCATCCAGGACACTGAAAGTTCTCAGAGGCAACTAAAAAAAGTACATCTTACACCAAAGACAGTACTGTCACTACAAAGATGGGAAGCCCATGAAAGTTTTTCGGTCTTGCTGTGAGGCTGGCCTACAGAAACTGTCAGGTTACAGAGACAATTTGTTAGCGCTACACTCATGCAAGGAAAGCCGGCAGCAATACCTGACATGCGTTTCAGTTGAATCAGTGTTGGTTAATGGGCACCTTACGTTTAGTCAGTCCTATTCACAGTGGATTTAGTTACCTAACGACCTCTTGCATCATGAAGTAGCAGCAAAGCTGTTCTGCCTCTGTAAGCAGGCCACAAGATGGGGACAAGTACCCTCCAAGCAGCCTGATAGAGTCCAAACAATAAGTAACATCAAGCAAAAAGCTGCACCCAGTTACTGAGCTACCTTGAACTAGCAACACTGATTTAGTGGATGTGTCCTTTCAAACATCTGTCCAAACCAGCTTGCTTCCCCTTTAACGAAAAATGAATTCTTAAGCTTGTACCTCACTTCTGACTTAAGCTAGGAGACTGGAGAGATGAAGAATCTTTCCAAGGAAGAAGGTGAACACCTGTCTTAAAAAAACCCACCAACCCACAAAACCAAAAACAACAATTAAAAAAACCAACTATGAAACTACTTGGAAAAAAATTACACCTAGACATCAAGATAGGAAGAAAATGGCTTCCAGAGATTTGTTCATGAAGATTACATTTGCACTGAAGATCACAGCAAAGAGAACACTAGTTTCAATGGGTTACTACACAGTTGAAGTTCTCAAATTCTACCTGCTCATCCCACTTGCAAACACAGGGCAAAAACTCAACTTCCACTGGCTAGTTTATCAGAGATTTTTTATTTGGTCTTCTTTTGTCAGGGCACAGGTGTGAGTGTCCCTAGTGAACAATAGGAGCTGTGTTCTTGCACATTGACCGCTAAATTCTGATATATCTGTATAATTCCCACATGCTGTATTTCATGTTGTGAATCACACTTAGGATACTTTATATCATTATTTTCTTCAAGCCATACTAAAAGCTGCAAGGGTAAGCAGGCTGAGATAAAAAGGCTTAAAATTTAGCAAAGGATTTGAATGAAATACTTTGTGTCTCACCCTGTTAAATCAAAATAAAAAGCCCCAATCCACAACTGTATTTTTTGTTTTGGATGGAGGGGCTGGAGGTATTTCATGAGAAGGAAAAACAGAAGAATAGCTCAAGACCAGGCTTGTGGTAGGGGAGAGAGGACTTTTTCCTGTAACAACTTATTTTCTGATTCAACAATTAAGATTCATTTGCAACATGAATGAATGTTCTCTTGGATTCAAAAACAGAAGACCAAAATTAACTCCTGTACTGGTCTTGTAGCTGAACTGCACATGTTCAGTACCTTCACGTCTAGAGATCAGCAGTGGTCAAGCAAGGTTGACTAGGCATATGATGTTCTCTGTTCTGAAGTTTACACAGTAAGTGTGTCACAACTACCATCCCACTGTTGTGTTGCAGAATTCTTCCCAGATACATAGCAGACTGCCAAACACCAAGCAATTCATGTTCTGGCAATACCGAATTTCACTCGAGTCACCTTCTCATGATGAGCGGTGAGAGCGAACTGTCAGCATCCTGGTTCCATTCACCCACATATTTACAGTACGATCCACAGTGTCTTAACAACTCTTCTAAGACCATCTGCTGCCCAGTGTCATTAACAACTAAACTCCCCCTCAGCAAATGCTAGTAAAATTTGGCAGCCCAATGCCTTTGCATTCTCCTGTGAAACTTCAATCACATCATGAAGCCCCATTCATATTAAGCCTCACTTCACAAGACCAGGAACAGCTTCCTTCCCCTTGTTCAATACTGGAAATTGCATACAGTGATTCACTGTAACAGCTGTAGAGTCCACCTTGACTTCAAGAGCTTGGCTGAGAGTGAAAGAAAGGGTCTACAGACAGCACACCAAGGAATAAGAGGAAATAAGGATTGGCAACTTGTTATACTTCAAAGCTTTTAAAAACAAATATGCTCTTTTTTGCCCTGAAGTTAGTGGCAATTCTTTAGGAACTAAAATATATTCTCATCAGAGCAGCCTTTCACTCAAGGCAAGTTATTAAATTTTATTCCTACATAAGCAGCAGCTGTTCAAAAGTTCTGATATGATTTCCGAAACATACACAAGAAGGATTAAACACTACTAATCGATGCCTATATGTAACTCCACACCTAAGTAACCTGGATCTGGACCTTATTTCTCTCTCCACATCAAGAACCAGAAACCAACACTAGACACCTATCCTTACTAGAGGTCTGATCTTGCCCTCTGTTGGAGGACAGATACTGGGTTAGATAGACCTTTTATCCAAGACAGCTATCATGCAGAGAAACATGCTAAGAACATTTAAATCAATTAAAGCAGGTTGGAGTTACAAGTGTCTCAGATGTAACCCTTTCTCATAAAGCAGGAAGTCAAGTGGTTCTCATACCACTACTTAGCACTGACACCTAGATCCAGCTCCTTTTGTACACCCAACCTCTGACAAAGCAGGAAGAACACAGAAAATGGAACAGGAGAAAAGGAGGTGCATCGTTTGCCCTCCAGTTCCACTCTGTCACTGTTTAGTCATTCATCTAAGTTTCAGCGTAATTCCTCTTGCAATGGCAGGGTCTTTATACAGCTGAAAATGCACAGGTTTTCTGGTAAGTGTCTATTTCTACAAATGATCTCCAGGATTATTTCTCTTAAAGCTTCTGTTAAATACTGGAAAACAACTGGAATCCTCACAGCTTTAAAAGTGAACAAACTCAGGTGTTTGCAAGATGAAGTCTCCATTTGCTTTGGATCTAAAAGATTAAATCTAGTCTGTTTTTTTATACTTAGTAGGTAACAACATTAAATCAAACATTTTTAAAGACACTCTTAATAAAAAGAGACCCATATAAAAATTTCCTTTACAAGTTAAAACTATAATTAAAAACATTTTAGACAAGGAAGCTCAGATGAAAAATGCAACAAGAGTCAATAAACCACCCAACTGGACAAGTGAAATTATTTTGTAAAAATATAAGTCTCCATGAGAGGAACACATGGCATGTAAACTGAGATAAACATTTCAATTCATGTATACCTTAACACTGAATGTTCAAAATAAACATTGTCCCACTGCTGCTCAGAAAACCTTATCTGTAACACCTGCCTATTCATAAAACTATGCGCAAGTAAGCTTACAATCTCCTCAATAAATATGATTCAAAGGCTACAGAAAACCTCCCACTGAATTCAATAGGGTTTGAATCAGACATCAAGTGAAATAAGAATTTTAATTATTTAAAACATGATTAGTTTATTTGGCATTCACATGTTTAGAAACTTTAAGCTGCAGAATCCCTGGGTTTTTTTGGAATGTTTCTTTAGTTAATGAAATAATTTTGCAGTACCTAGGAACATGACATTCAGTAGTACTCTAAACCTTTACAGGTTCTAAGGGAATATTTATCCAGAAGAGCTATTAAAATAGCACTACTTGTCAAAGAAGAGATTTATAAGACTATGCCAGTTTCTCAAACTGTTCCACTCAAAAGCTGGTCAAGAGTCATAAAGAGTAAAGAGAACTCAATACAGACCTTTCAGTGCTATCAGTCCATTGCAGATCCCAGGCAAGGTTTTCTTGCCAAGAGCAAGAACCTACTTGTTAAACCTCAAGTAAAACCCGTGACCTACACAATATAGCAAACCCAGTTCTGCAGACTGTTGCTAATCCAGTTAGCGTCAACAGGAACTTTTCATGAGTAAGGATCCCCTAGAGTAAAGGTCATAAAGACATGACACATTACTCACATTTCATGGGGGAGGTAGAGTTTAGAATACTAAATATATAATGCATTCTGTGCATCCAATATAACTGTACTTGTAGAGTTAGAGTCATGTTTAGATTCATTTGACAAGGGTTCTGTTATACTGAGAGCGAAGCAATCAGCTTCACCAAAATGAAAGAGGAATTAGCAGAGGGAGAACACAACAGTTTTCATTTTAAATATTCATAGGCATGCTGATATCATACTTGGTAGTTAACTGGAGAGAATCCTTATCCCAAATGAAGCACACAGTACTTAATTTACACATTATGTAGTTCAAGTTTCCCCTTTTGCCCTCTCCCCACTCTTTTCCAAAGATGGATACTAGCCTTCCTCACACTGAAAACATTTAAAGCAAACTTGTCTCCTTAATCTTCGGCTCTTTCCAGAAACCAGCAGAGTTAGTTTTTGCAATCATCCACAGAAACACTGCAGTTATGAAAGTGTTCTTATGAACATGTTTAAATTATACTATAGCTCACTGATGTGCTACTGTGCTAACAAAATAATTTATCAACAAACCATTTTAATTTAGAAGCCAGAGTCTAAGTGCTGTGAGCACAAGAAAGCTGAGAAGAGACTTGGAATCAAGTGACATCTAGTGAAGACAAAGGATAAATCTGTTCTTCTCTGAGAAGAAAGCTTAAGATATACTTCAGAGTTTGGAGAGAAATAAGAGAAACCAGGGGCTGAGGTTAGGAACTAATTACTAGGTTGAAAATAAATCACCTAACAACAAAGCACTGAAACCACACCAGAATAGCTCACAAAAATATGATGATTGTTAGCTTTTTCACAGCAGTAAGGAATAGTACTGTTCAAGTGAGGATGGGTATAAAAATGTGGATACAAACATGCCCCTTCACTTTTACAAATGATTTTAAAGAAAACACAGTATTAGCCAAGCTTTTTGAATTAGTGTGACATGCAAGTACCGTAGTGGACCACAGCATCTTCAGTTTCAATAATTGTTTTGTGAGGAGTGCACAGTTCAGCCAAGACACTTTGCTATCTTACTTTTATGTCAGGAGAAAAAAAAAAACAAACAAACACAAACCACAAACAAAAACCATGTGGTACACCATGCAAAAAGTTGAAGAACTCGGGCTACATCCCCTTGTTGCAGGTCAGTTCATCTCTATGTGTTGCTATTTCAACAGCAGGGAATGGTTAAGAAAAATAACTTCTGCAGGCCTAAAGAATTTTAGCTGATAGTGTTAAATTGAGATTTATTATTAGGCTTCCACCAAATGCAACTGCAAATGGTCTCACTAAATCTCAGTGAGTCTCCTTGCAGTGTTTAAGTTGTTTAAGCATGATCTTTTCAGAGTTTCACACTACTGCACAGTAGCTGGCTTTAGTTAAATCAAACCAGCTGAAGTTCAGCATGTTCACCTTCCCCCCACTCAATATTCTCTTTACTTCAGTCTATTTAACATGTTTTCTGCAGTTTACAAGAGGGGCTAACCAAAGATGCCCGGAACACCAGGTCTTGAAGAGATACTATAGGTCACCCCTCAAAGGCCAAGGTCACTTCAGCCTCTTACTCAGGAATACCGATCCACTCATGTGCTTAGCAGGGCTTGTTTACAAAATCCTGCTTTCACTGTATCTAATAAACAGTCCATAATTTCGGTTTGCTTTATTGGACAGTATTAGTAGTTTACACTTTTTATACAACTGAAATGTTTTTAAGAACTCCCCTAAGACTATTTTATACTGCTACTCGGCTCAACTGACTCTTCCCCCCATTCAGCATCACAGACTGCCATGCTGACAACTGTTTATCAGAGACACCAGTCTTCCCTCTAAACACACACGCAGGAAGAGACTGTACTAAAAAACCACACTGCTCAAAAGCAAAGTCAGCGCATGTGTTTACACATGTTCTTATTCCAGCCCTCAGAGCTGGGAATGAATCAAACTTCCTCCTAGTTTGGGCTCCCTATGCCCAGTACTTAAAGCCACTTCTTTAAGTCTGTCTGGTACAGAGTCCTCCCTGTGCCTCTACGTTTGCTGATCCCAGGCTTCAGCTGACATATTTCATTTCCAGCTACAGCAGATATTCCTCCTAGACAAGAGAAACTACATTACCACAAATCGCCCATCCTCAGATAAAGATCAGGAAATTATTTCACCCTAAGGGTTATTTCACTCTACAGTATTTTTGACACAGGGCACCAATGGAAATGTGTTGTTAACCACTTCAAACCAACACACTTTATTAGAAGAACAAAAAGAATACATAGAAAATAGAGTACAAAACCAAGTATACAAAACTAAATCCAGTTTCCCCTCAATGTAGACCAAATCTACCTTCTCACCTCCATCTTTCAATATTAGCAACAAAAAAATTCCACTGGGCTTGTTAGACAGCAAATTCTTTAAGATGATACAAAATTAAGCTCTTTAATGAAGTGAGTTCACTTGTACAGCATTCACTAGCTTCAAAAATGTGAACTTCAAAACAGTCTATATCTGGCAAGAGGATTTCCAACAATTTTACATTACAACCTGTACACACACACAGAAAGATCATTTAGACAGGGCTTCCACAAAAAAATTAGAGTTATTTTAAGCCACTGGGAGATAAGTAAAGACACAAGAAATTTGTGCTAAAACATGTCAGAAAACATTGAGACTTAAAAAAAAGGAGTTAATGTGTTTGCAGATGCCTTTTAATAAGAGAAGAACAGCTTTGAAGAACTGTTATTTGTGTCTAGTGCTGTATTTAGTATGTACACTTACTTATGATGCAAAACTGACTCTGTTGCCATACAGTACAAACTTTGACAATTTAAATTATGCATAAATTGGGGTAGTTTCAGCATGCACTCTTTATTCCATTACAGCACAAAACTCTTTCATAAATTATTCTGCTTCATTCTCCCAAAGCTTCTTAAAAACAAAATCTATATTATTTAAAGCTAAAATGCTCTACCATCTGTACTTTCTCAGAACCAAAGGTTTGGGGTTTTTTTCAGGGAGAAAAGAAAAAAGCTAACAAGGTATTTAATCTAAACATTTGTGCAGAACTCAAATGTCACAAATTTAGTAAGGCATATGTATAGGGATCTCCTTTTCCCTCCTTCTCACGTCCCCGTGCGCTGCATTTGTAAAAAGATTTCCCTGTAGAGATCCTTGCACCAGAAATAGGAAGTAAAAACAAATCAAAATATTAACAAAATTCAGTTAAAGCACCACTCCCAAGCACAGTCGAGAGGCCACTGTCAGGCAGAAGTCTTGTGCTTCAGACACAACCCTAGTTTCACTACGCAGATAGCTTACTTGCACCATTTTGAGGTATATTAACGTCAGTGCAACAGTGTGGAATGACTTACTAGAAGGAAGCAGAGGCAGGGCCAAAGTAGAGGAGAATACAAGAAGCAACAGAGAGTAAAGAGTATATGGGCATCTAGGTCCCTCCAGAAGTCAGCAAGTTTCTTATATAAATAACCTGATAACAGGCAAAATGCAAAGTGTCAGACAATACCAGTGGGAGACACCATAACACATTTCAGCAGTCTGGAGAAGACAAAGCAGCTAGACTGGGAAAGAATTCAGGACAGACAGATGCAGCATTGCTAACTGTCTTTGGACTACCTCCAATACATCTAGGTATACACTACAGCCAGAAAGGTGACTTACAAAGGACATGGCCTAACGTAAGGATGACATAAGGGAACTTAGCAGCATATTAAATAAGGTCAAGGAGACCCTCAAGAGGGTTAGCAGCAATGAAGGGACAAGCTTCTGTGCTGGTCACAGGGAGAGCAAAACACTTTGAAAGGAGATGGTAGAGCAAAGAAGCAGTAAGCTGTGTGAGCAGCAAAAAAAAGGAGAACAGTTTTGGACTGGGTAACTGCTCTGCTGGAAAAAGGCAAAATACACACTGATGATAACAGGTGACCATGTTGCTGTCAAATGAACATGATGAGAGACAGCTATTCTGACAGGAATAGAAAGTTAAACAAATTCAGGTGTGGAAATAGGAACTAGCAGTAAAAACTAATGGATCGCCTCACAAAAAGGAAAGGACTAAAGACAAGGAAAGGATTACACTTGAGGATCAAGGAAAAAGCAGTGGAAAGAGCAGAGGACAGCAAGGGATGGCAGCTCAGAGGAAAGGGAGAGGACAGAGAATGCGACATCAGGTAATACAGGGAGGTTTAAGAAAAAAAAATAGTTGTTCTAAATCTTTTGTCATTCAGATATTTGATAATATTGGGCAAGGAATCAGAGCACAACAGCAAATGGATAGAAAAATTGTCAGGAACAAGCTATGAATAGGAGACAACTTTTGAGGGCATTTAAAGGCAGCACAAGAATATGGTAAAGCTGGCAAGCACAGGATCACCTGAGGTTAAGGAGACTGAGGAGAACAGCAAAACTAAGCTGTTGTTCACTACCACCTACCAGGCAGACTGAATTGCTACCAGGAGTGTAAGCACCTTCCCAGGAAAGAAACTTCTAAAGATACTTAAACAGTGACCTCTAATGGACAAATCATATAACACCAGTATTTCCACTGATGGCAGAAACACTCACGGACTCCAGGTACAACCAGATAATGACACAAAAGCTATAATCTCTGAATAGATTCTACAAATGACTACAGCATCAATTAATCTATCAGGTAGGTAAGTCAAATAACTGTTAGAGTACTTACAAGCCATCAAAAACTTACAGCATATCCCAAAAATAAGTGAAAATAAAACATGTCAAGTTGGCAGCACAATAGTTGCACGCATATTGATGCCCAGCACTCGTACCTGCTGTCAATGCTAAAGTAACCTTTAGCATCCCAGCCTGCTTTCCAGTTACGACTTCCCCTCTGTGCACTCCTGGGTGGACTACTGTTAACCCGAGCTTCTGAAAGCTCTTCAAGCACTCTTCCTATTCATAATGCAGTGAAGGGATTTTAATTGTTAACTTCATCAGCATACCAAGTAAGGATATTAAGTGTGACTATATTAGGATGTGAAATTTTATATATGCTTTAAGCAGCTGGAGAATACCTTGAGTTAGCCTAGCTATCTGAAGTCTACAAGTTTCAGTACCACTTCATACTTCATGGCAAAACAGTTCACAAAAGCTGCTCTGCAAGGAAAAAAAAGAGGCAGGTAAGGCATAAGCCACAATATAAACACTCAAACAGTCTTAGATGTTTCCTTTAAAAAAGGACGTTTTTCTATTGCTAATTCTACTCCAATTATTGCTAACTTAGAAAATCTAGTGGCATAAGGGGACAAAAAGGTGAAGCCTAATCTATCCTGCTGACTTCAGTTCAAGCCTGCAAAGGTACTTTTTTTCCAAAGGAAGCCATTTGGTGGTCTAGTGCAACCAATTTTTAGAAAAGCTAAACCCTCAAGACAGTGTAATACAGAAACCTTATTCCCAGCTGGATACCCTCCCCTGCCCCCCCGCCATCTATTTTACACTCTTTCCCAGAACTCCAAACCATCCTGCTTGAAATGACACAGGGCAAGTTCCAGAATAGAAAAGACAGCCAGGCTTAGCAATATGCCTTTCCTCTCCCTGACCTGGGCTCCCTGGATATCCCAGTATTCTGCAATTGCCAACAACTGTCCCTCAGAACAGTTATGAAACCACAAACTCTAGCTGAAGAGGTTTGAACAAAGTAGGACAAAGTTTGATTTCAAGAAACTTCTATGACTAATTCCTTAACACAAAACTTCGGAAGCCTCACGACACTCCAAACCATTGGAAATCAAACAAGCAGAACACGCGACTGGCACAACCACCCCAGCATCAACCACGGAGCAGGAACCCAAGAAGCAGCACGCTGGCTGGCCCTGCAAAACATGCAGATCTACATCAATACCCTAAGTTCACCTTCATCCCGCACAGGGGTGTCAGAAAGAGCAAGTGACCAAGATTGCTGCGGACTTTGAGAGAAGTTAAATTCCACTTGAACTTGGGTGAAGCAGTCCCAAGTAGAAGTGCACAAAACAGTAGAACGGATAACCATACAAATTATTACTGTTGCACAGAAGAGGCAGAACCAATATTTGTGATTGACCAAAGTGATCAAAAGCATGGTTGCTGTGAAAGTATGTCCTGTGGCTCCAACTCCCTCCATACCCCTCCAACACAGCTACCTTAATTCCCTACCACTATTCACGTACTATCAATGATCCCACTGAGCAGGAGGTGAATGCCACTTTTATGTCCCCCAGCTCCCATCAAATGGCATGGAACAAAGACAACTTTTGTCTTTGTTTGGTCACATCTACCCAAGTTACTCCATCACACTGAAGGGTAGATCTCTATCATTTAGCCACTCATTTCCACAAATTTGAGGAACATTTGTCAGGACTTCTATTCCATTTATTTTGATGTTAGCCAATGGGTTCAAAAGACACCTGGGTCAGGATCAGGCAACCTATGCAAGCTAATAGCATGACTGTCTAATTTTGCTTCTCATTAAATCACTAAATGACAGAACAAAAACCTCCCAGTACAATATATGGAGGCCCTAGCCCATATGTCTACATCAAGGTAAGAAAACACACAAATACTCACTTTCTTCCTCTGTTTTCAACTGGATTATGACAGGAGACCCCAAAGCGGAATCATCCCAGGTTTGTCACTTACGCAGTGACTGGCTCAACAAGACTGCAGAATCACAGCTATTTAGCTTCCCCTAGAGTTTTACTTGTGATTTTGAAGCACAAAAAGTTCTCATCAAGCAGCAAAGAACAGACTCAACTGTTTCAGAAGTTACCTGGAGCAGAAACAGCCAGTTCAAGACTCCTCCATTAGCACAGCACCAGACAGCTGAAAAAAAAATCCAGCCTAATATCCTCCAGAAAAAAAAAAAATCAATGTGGATTAGAGTACTTCTGATAATAAATGATTTACACACATGTAAATGTACGAGCACCAGCAGTATGAATGGCATACTAGAAATATTAACAAAAACCATACCACAAAAATATTCTAAGCAGTACGATGGATTTAATAGTGGGGTCCTCATACTTGCTAATGAAACTTTACTTTTAATGGAGTTTGCTGGCAAAAATATGAACCATGGTTACATAAAAATATGCATATCCAGTTTTCACATGTATTTATTCTTCCAGATAGACATATTTACTCTAAACAGCAAAAGAAAAAAGCAAGCAGAACACTCATTTAAATGGCAGAAAACTAGTAGAAGATGCTAATACGACCTTAGTGTAGCATGTCAAGTGTCACTGCCACCACTTTCCTAGTCATTTTAAGAACAAACTGCTAAGACAATTAATTACATAGCTTAAAAGATTAGGTCAACAGTGTCAAATACGAGAATATGAACTTGAAATTTAGCCTTTTAAAAATGTGTGCTGTCTGTTTAAATGTCCACATCAATTTGTGAAAGAAGAGTAAGTTTCAGTCTTGATGGGTTACTTCTCAGGAGAAGCAGTAGTTTTACCTTCCCATAAAAGAAACCCAAACATAACAATTAAAAAGGCTGACAGAATCCCTTGGCTGAGAGAACAGATATACTTGAAGCTTGCTGATCTAAGGGCTACTTTAGAAGACAGCAGTAATTAAAAGTGAGATTTAATAACACAATTTTAGAGTAGTGGCAATTCTTCAACTGGTATTTTGAAAACTAAAACTGCTTTAAACAAATCGTGTAGTCTGGATTTTTCTTGAATAGTTAAATATCCTTCTTGGAAACCCCTTATTACCGTATCTTTTTCCTCTCAGTCAGGTCTACAGCTAAGATTCATAGCTTGGACATAGGTTGGTTACTTCACTTTTAATTCTGGCGCTCATACTCAAGTATGTCATCCTCCCCAGGCTCAGTTCTCAGCCAGCCAAGTTTACCATGATTCAAGTCTCCTTGCAGGAGTTTCAGCCTGCCTTCTCTTCCTAAGAGCAAGGTAGATACCAGCTGCCTGCCCAGCCAGTTGTGTGTTCAGCTGAACTCATCCTTTAGCTACATTTAAGATTCATAAGGTGTCACATGGAAGAGATAATAAAGTCCTCTAAAGTCTGTTAGCTTTCAAAAGTTGTAGGATTTGTACAAACCTCAGAGAAAGAACAGTCGAGTTTTCCAAGAGTAATACTTACAACTCATTTCATCCTTGTGCCAGGTAAGCAGTCATTCAGACAGAAGATACCAGAGCACATAATCAGCACAAGGGAGAAGTTCTGCCTGGCAGCACTAAGTACCCAACTTTGGATGAGTCATCTGACCTTGTCACACAGGCAATAGAGGTGTGCAGAACGAACCGCTACCTCAGGGTGCCCGCAACCCTCGGAAAGCTGCAGAGAAACCTGAAGTGGCTGGATACTGGATTAAACTGCCTAGCTTTTAGGCAGCTCAAGTTCAGAGACAGGCATCTCCTTGCAGTGACCTGAGGGAACACAAAAGTCACCAGCTGGGTGGCCCTGCAGCCCAACTCCATCAGCGGCTGATAACAGATGCCCAAAGCAAGTTTACCATAATGCTTTCCCAAAACATTCTCTCAGCTTCCAGCTATTTGTAACTTCATGACCTCCTCAACCGGAGGTAGAGCTATGTGCTTAATAGCAATGCTTACAATTTTCCCTTCCTGAATTTGCTTATGAATTTACCCATGGGTCATCATTCACGTGTTAGATGGCTGGAAATTGCTGGTCATATTTATAAATAAATTGAGATTTCTTTGAAAACTACTAAAAGGACAAAAACAAGTAGCAAGATGCCAGTCTAGAGGACACTATACAATCAGAAAAAGGGCCTAGAATAACTAATTTTTACTTCTCACAGCCACTCACATAGTGCCCATACTTTTATCTATTTACTACTACTACTTCAAACCCTTTAAGCTACACATTAGTATCCAATAAACTGCATTCAGAGAAGTATTTTATGTGGTAGAACCTAAGAATATTTTCATTTTTTCCTCATGCTTAATCCTCTGCAAATGCTCAAAGACTTAAAGTGAGATTTTTGCATTAATACATATGTTTTAAGTAACACTATCTTACAGCTCATGCAGTAAGTAGTTCAGAATTCAAGAGGGTTTTGTTGGATTTTTTTAACCCTAGTCTCAATTTGTAAAGCTTTTCTTGGGTATAGCCTGGTACATTGTAAGGTACTGAAAGAGTTAATGTCTCAAACATTGCTGTAAAGTGGGATGTAGCGAACTGCAGGCAGGCAATTGCTGGACACAGGGCATGGGGGGCAGTTGGAGGATGCGCAGTCCCGGGTTCTGCTGGGCCTCACAGCAACTCACTGAGGTCATACAAAGTTTGTTTGAGGAAGGGGCTTATGGCTGCCCGAAAGACCCCTCGTGACCACCCCTCACAACAGCGCCTGCGCAGAACATCACGACCCTTCTGGAACAAGAACCATAAGAGCTCCCAGGAGGCATACCTGAAGGCAGGGCTTAGACTACAAAAGCTACTACAACAAAGTGACTGCTGCGAGCCCACCACTGGAGGATCCTCTGTCATCGGCGCTGGATCCAAGGGTGATGATATCTCCCTATCTCTCACTCTTTTTAGCTCTCTCTCTCCACCCTGCTTTCTTTTCCTCCTCTTCTTTTACAAATATTCTTAATAAGAACCCCCAACATCAACGCTTTTCCATGTTTTCAAGTTCAAGTTGCCTTTTCAAGTTCAAGTTACTTCTGCATTGAAATAAAATGTTTAATTGATCATTTGGTGTCATTTCACCTTAATTTAGTCTGAGGGGATCATTAGAACCTTGGTTGCTCTCCCTCCTTCTCGCAGGTTGGGACGTGACTGACTATACATGCTACAGCACCCGCACAGTCATCTCCCCAGCTCCCCCACCTCTTTGGTGCTTCCATTCCCCTCCCCATTTCATCCACTCTTAAAAAATCCGGTTCCAAAAGGGAAGGACCGCTTGAGATAGAAACCCACTGCACATGCAGAAAGCAGACAAGGACAAGCAGAGCATCAACAAAACCAAAAATTTTCCTCTCTTCTGAAGATGCACAGTAAGAGGGATCACACAAAACTCACTGCTTTTATTTCAACAACCAAGAAGCAGGAGTGTCTGCACAAGACACTGATGGGTAAGCCTGAAGCATTCTCTTACAAAGAAATAATTTCTTTTACCTTGCAAGAGCTGGTCTGATATCTGCTTCCACTAAATTAAGTCTCATGTTCATGCTGCTCTCATGACATGGTATTTATCAACACCTCACTTCAGGACTTCTTTACTATGGGAAGTAGGATCCACAAGGTAGTAACTGAAGGTGGCGTGTGCAGTACAAGCAAGACAACTTACACACAAAAGATTTATTTTTGACAGAAGCAGACTGCTTGGTTTTCATGCCTGAAGCTCACATTCAGTTGGCCTTGCTCACATATGTTTGGTTATAGATAAAATGCAGTTGAGTTGTAATTTATTTTCACTTGCTTCAGTCAAACTAGCTATCCGTCTACTAAAATGCAAACTGTGTAATTTTTGATACAGTTAAAAATATCAGAAGTCCTCACCTAAACATAAGGACTTCAGAGCTGTGGTAGGGAATGCATTTTTGGCTGGACTGGTAACAAGACAGAATTACAGATCTTCCAGTATGTGGCAGATTTGTATTGAAGTTGGAAAGGCATGTTGAACACTGCTGCTAAGTCACATCCTCAATCTCTGTTTTTAATAAAGAGGCACTTTAACAGTGACATTGCGCTCTATTAAAAAAAAAAAATCAAACAAGCAGTGTCAGGTTTTTGATCTTGCTCAACTGCCAATAATGAAGCCCAAAAAATGGGAGTATACTTACTTGTAAGCTTGTTGTGACTCAGAACCAGCTGCGTGATATGAGACAACGTAACTGCAAATGAAGAGAGAAAGAAGTTAATTTATGGACATGGCAACTGAGAGCTTATATCTCTTTCATCTAAAAAAGAGGCAAGTTATTCTCTCTGCTCCGGTAACTCCAGATTCAGATGCACTGTCACAAAACACAGGACAAGCTCAAGACTGAAGGACGTACCCAGCCACTCTCCTGCCCCTTACTTCAGGTTTCTGTTACTGCATCAAACACAACGTAAGCAGTAAGTACTGGTGCCTCCCAGCAGAGGTCTGGTTCTGGGTACACACAAACACCCTTCTCATTTCCACCCTTTGAATCCTTCCCAAGGAAAACCTGATAGGTACTCCACACATGCCACATGAGCAATTATACTTTTATATGTTCCCAGTTCATTATCTTCAAGCCACTGCTAGATTTAAGTCCTAAGTACCAATAGCTGCATTTACAACCTTGCACCCACAAAGCACAGTAGTTAGGTTAGTGTCATTTTTGTGTGGCAAATGGCCAGGTGACAACATGCAATATTTACTGAAATTAATTGAATGATCTGATTGATCAAAGCCCCTCAGATTCCACCTTACTGAACAAATGAGTGTGGGGCACAAGGCAGCTACAGAGACCAGCACTCCCTCTACACTTCATTTCTTCTTGCTTACTTCCACCCTTCACACCACCAGTGCTTTCCCTAGAAGCTCCATAGCTTACAACTGACAACATTATCTGGTCAGAAAAATATGCTAAAAGAGTCAGAGGAGAAACCCACACCTTGAAGTAGTTCTCAAACATCTTCCTCCTCGCTGTAAAAAGTTTGATATAGTTTATCAAAGTAGATAAATTGAGAGATTTTCCTCCCCTACACCTTTTCCTTTACTTGCAGCGTAGCCTCTTCAAAACAGCTCCAGAAACTACCTGGCTGCCCCTCCTAGGCAGCTGGGAAATTTTCCTGCCTGGAGGACAGCTGATAACGGTGCATCTCTCATCCCTCAGAGCTTTCCTCAAGCAACAGACATCATTAACATTAGCCCAGAGAGAGCCAACGGGGGTCTTGCTGCCTTAGGGAATGAAGATATCCTGGCGAGCATGTGTTAAAACCGGCCATGCTAATCAATACTTAGTACATTGCAAGTTGGAGGAAACAGCTTGGGGAGCTTTTACTTACCAATATAGCAACCTGTTTCAGCTAGCCTTTGAAAGCTCATAACTTGCCACAGGCAAATATAGCCTGGTAGCAGAATGAAAGCATTCACTCAAAGGCAGAAACAGATTGGAAAGTTCAATGTAAAAAAACCAAAAGCATTGCCACAGTTCGTCGTGCAATTGCAGGTTGCGGAGGAAGGAAAGGCAGGGAGGAGAAAGGAAGAAACAGCGCACCCACCCTAAAATTTCTCCTAAAATATGAGTGCTCCAAGTACTGCCTGCACCAGCCTATGAAGCAGAACAGGAGGACAGAGAACAAAGCCCACAGAAAGGCTGTAAGACTACTGTATAAAAACCAGCACTAAAGGGCAGACAAGTGCAGCAGCTTCCACAAACAACTCTAAGCTTTAAAAGGCACACCAGCATCTGAACCATAAGCAACCACTTGCACTAGTGATTACTTACACATAAAGCTAAATATATGAACTCAATTTAGATAAAACAATTAAAAGAAGGTGCTGGGGATAATTTAAAAGCTTGTGAACAAATCCCTAAGCACTCCTTAAGCAGCATTTATTTCTCTTGGTTTAGATATTTTAATAGCTGTGACAATCAACAAAAGTCAACATGTTATGGGCCCTTGATATCCAGCCCTGACTAGTAAGAGCCCAGCCATCAGTTGGGCAACCCATCTGCTGGCATCCTGAGATGAGAAGTGCTCTCCTCTGACATCTCCAGCTCTAAGACAACCTAATCTAGATCAGAGCCAGACCCAAAATGAGATCACCAATGCAAGGAAAAAACATCATCTCCTGCATTTAACTTAAGAGGTCAAGCCATGCAAGAGCTCTGAGGGTTTGGCTAGACTCACCAGTGTCAACAAGAAATCAGCCTTACTCCACTGTATTTAAGTAGTCAACGATTTTCCTACCAGGCAATGGACCTACCTACTCTCTGCCCTTGCCTGTTTCTTCCCACCCCACAAGGAGATTAATGGCTATCTTCTGCATTACAATTCGAACAGCTTGTGTGCCAATGTCCTGTCCAAGATGTCCCTTTTCCCTCATTAGCCAATATAGGAAAGGTCCAATTAGTCAAGTACTATCTTCCCCATGCCTCATATGTTCAAATAAATCCTAGGTGATCAAAAAGGAAGGAAAAAGCACACAATGCATACAAAAGACTTCCACCAGCTTCGTACTCTCAGTCCTCTCACACTGGCAATGGTGAGGACTAGCTATGACACCGTGCCTTTACAAATCACCACGCCTGCATGTCAGGCAGCTCTGCGTGTTAAGGAGACTGCAGGGTGCCTTTAAGGCTGAAGCGTGGAACACTGCAAAGAGCAGGAGGAGATGACATTCCAGCTTTGCTCTTGAAGATTTGGGGTACAGGAACATTTCAGAATTTCTCCTCTGCCCCCCCCATGACAGTCGCGTTGAAAAGTAAAGATTTTGTTTAATCTGCTTTTGCACAAAAAATCCATTATTGTTTTTTTGATAGTGTACAAAGCTGCCCCCACCTCACTCCAAGACTTGTTTTTAAAGGGGAAAAGTTGAACTAAAGTGGCAGAACAAGACCAACTAACACGACCTCAAACTAAAACGCCAGCACCTCACCATGAGCATGATGGACACCTGGACTCCTAACAGGCGGGACCCCTGCATCGCTGCTGCCGGGCAAAGGTCTGCAACACCCACACCGAACTGCAGGTGCAGGGACTGGAAAGTCAAATCAAGCAGCCAGGCAGACAGTGAGATCTAAAAGAACTTTTGCACTCTTTCTTTCTTCCTTTGAATTTGACGCTTCCTTTGGTTTATTAAAGCAGAACGAAGACTGAAGCTGTCACCACGCTTCTGTGGCCTTGACCAGTTCACTCCAGTCTTGCAGTGAGCTTTGCTACCTTCAGGATGGAATCCAAGATTCAGATATCTTTTCTTTACTTTGCTGGAGTCCATAACGAACTTCATTACATTAAAACCAGCAATCCCCATAATGTGCCTTTTAATAAGCAGCTAGACCAACTTGAGAAACTACATGAGGAAAGGCTCAAATTTAGTTCATATATCCACCAATATGACAGGCCTTTCTCAACTCTTCTGCCTACGAACTACCTCTTCTATGAGGAGGATATGACTTCTGTGAATGATTATTTGTTAACACTAAAGCTAGACATGCCCAAGGTTAGCAAAATAAAAACTCTTTAAGGCAGTGGTAAGGAAGTAGTCCTGATCCGCCCCCGCCCGTGCCCCACTAAGCAAAACGCCCATTTAAAGCATACAAATCAGAATGACAACTCAAATAGACTAGAAGTGTTTAGGATTTTCTCTTTCTGTGCTCAAGATGTAATTCAATATTTAAAAGAAAAAAACCATACCAAATAATATTTATATAGCTCCTGCAAGAAGCCAGCTTATGAGGAGACACCACTTGCATGGCACTCCTTTGCACCACAGAAGTATAAAGTCACTGAACCGCACTAAGTGCTAGACAGCAGCACACATGCAAGTACCTACCCTGGATCACTTACAAACTGAACTAAGAAACAAGAGTAAGAAAAGGAAGTGTTTTACTAATACAGAACTGAGACAGACCCTGATCTAATCCAAGTGTAGGCATATGGTGAACCTTTCCTGCCATTTCATCACTTCTATACATAGGAAGTGAGGATGATTACTCAAGGGCAATTAGGCTTTGGGGCTGCAGAGCTGAGTCTTCTGAACACCAAACTCCTGCTGACTTTAAATATCATAAAGAGTTTGGTTTTTAAAGGTAAGCCTGCTAACTAAACCATAAAGCCATGGGTACTGCTGGCCTTTAACAACACAAGCTTACAAGCATTATTCTCACTACTCCCTCTACGTATTTGTCATATCTCTGTCTTCTTCAACCGAGTATTTTCAGAAGGGTTCCTTCTCACATGTCTATACAGAACAGAACAAAGTCCCAACATCAAAAATTTCAAGGCCAAAATCCCTAGACCAAAGACATTTCAATCTGGACTTTACTGTCCAAATTTGACTTAAGTCTAGACACCTTGTCTGAAACGCCACTATCTCAGTCAATCCTGATGTGTGACCAAGAATCCCACTGCATCTTTGACCTGCAAAGCAGGCTGACAACCCCCAAAGGAACAAAAAAGGCAACATTTCAATATTATTTTTGAAAAGAGCAAAGGTTTAGGCATCTGTGCTCTGGACTACTTCCAGCAGCATTTTAGCCATATCTAGACAAAAAGGTTTATCAACCTTGAAAGGTCCAAAGCTACTACCAGTTCACAGACAGATTTGCAAGCATTTTAAGAAAGTAAGCCTAGATATAAAGTAGCATTTGATCACTCCTTACAAGGAGGGGAATTTGCTCTCTTACATTAAACTGACCTGTGTGAAACAGCCCTGGAAATAGCAAGTTTTTCAGTATGCTGCCACTCGCCTACTCCTGTGAAAAGGACTGTGCTGCGGGAACAGCTGACTGTTGTCTTCCTCATCCTGTAAATAAAGTCTATTCTGCAGGACAACTAAACTATCAGCTCTTCTGATAAAGACATCTGCCTTAAGTAACTGATTAACATCCCCGAGTAACATCTAGAAGGCCAAAGAGGGCCTAGTAGGGCCATTTTGCTTTGGACGTACACAGCTCAGGTAAGCATACCTAGCAGGACTCACTGAGGATCTCTCAGCAGGTCAGACGATTCACCCTGAGTGCCAGTCCCCTGAGACTCGAAGGGCACCACGATTCCCACATGCGAATTACTATAACCTCTGTATGATGCCACTGGAAGAGCTCCTGGACGCCAAGAAGCAGCTCCTTGAGGACTGCAGACCTCAGATGCCTTGTTAACATTACAGTAATTAGCACACAGGCAATAAGTTATTTTGATTTCAAGAATGCACCAAATATCCACACAGAAGTTTGAGGGTCAAGATACTACTGTTTGCCAGAGCAATTCACTTGCACAGTAATTACAAATTCTTGTTACAGTCCCAGTCCCACTACTGCTTCAAAACGGAGTGGGTCAAGGGAAGAATATTTAAGCTCTTCCCTTTGGCCCTAGTATCAAGCCTCTTCACATACTGCTGTCATGCACTGAAAGTTAGCTTTACGTAAAATATTCAGATAAGACTTAATTTTTTTTTAAAAGGAAAAAAAAAACCCAAAACAGGAAGACTGCAGAGACCTTGCTGAACCAAGATAAGCCATTGTCTGTCCCATCGGAGGAACTTCACGCTGGATGAGCATTACAGTATCATACAAAACGACTTACAAGAAGCCTGCCCCTCCATCTTCTGGGCTTTGGTTATTTCAGGAGCAAACAACTATATCAACGCTAACTTTCTGATACAAAATTCTAGGCATGTTAATTCCTACCACAGAAGCATGTACTTTATGTAAAATATGAATAGCTTACAGATGGAATGTTAACAAGAGCAAATTAACACTTACAGAGTAAATAGGATTTCATCCAATATTCCTTCCCTGACAACAAGACTAGAGAGCAGCAGATGTCTCAATTTATTTGGGCAAAATAATTCCTAAATTCATAGCTCCCTCATATCGATCACTCAAAGATAAATAAATCAGAGATTAGACACTGGTCCCTACTCCAAGAACAATTCCATAATTGTTGATGGCTGCTTAAAGCCCTACCAATAAATGCCCTAACCATCAGGCCAGAGAAAAGGCACATCATGCCCTACTTGCTGAATCCGATTGTTCACCCTAGAGGATGTCTATTAACACTCTCTACCATTACCTGTCAATATCTGGGAGCTTTGTAAACAAATATGATCTATTTATTTCACAATATGGAATTAAAAACAAAACAAACAAACAAACATTAGAACACTTCCACAGGGCAAGACATTTTTTAAAACTATTCATGTATGGAGGCACAACTATAGTATAGATGTGCTCACAAATGGTATAACATTTGTTTTACCACACCACCAGAAAAATAAGAAAACCCTTTAAAGTTTAAAACACTTTCACATGGTCTTTGCATTAGTACAATGAGCTAAAGTACAGAACACCTAGATCAAGGGATATTTTTAGTCCCAAATTAAATCTCTTTTCTACAGAACATCTTTGAAAAGATGTCTTCTCACACTACATCTCCAAGACCCTCACAAATTCAGATACTCTGAAGGCCTGTAGCACAATTCCAGGTTTTACTTTAAGTCATTAGTAGAAAACATGGAAGTGCCTGGATCCAAGGAATATTCCAAAAATAGAACTCAACTTGTAACGACATTAATGAACTCCTGAGCCAGCAGCAGTTCAGACACTACTGAACTTTTCTTTGTGAATCTGAACCCCACACTATAAACAAGCTGGTAACTCCACTCTCACTTTACTAAACACAGAAGTAGGAAGAGATGTAGAGGTTGCCAAGCTTCTAGGTCTAAGAAAGTTTAAGAGTTTCAGATACCAAGTGTCAAGCTCCATCCAGATAGGAAAAGTATTTCATCTTGATTTGGAGAGAGACATTGGTATTTGACAGAGGCAAGTTTGGTCTGTCTTGTCTCTCCCACAGCTGCTACAGAGGGTGGAAGTCACGGCAAAACAAAATACGAGTGGCTGGCCTGTATTGTAGCAAATCATTCACTAGACTGAAAAGAGAAGCCAAAAGAGAATCCTACCCAAGCCAGGGCATATATTCCCCTTTCCCTTTTCTCCTCCCTGCCCCCATATAATACCAGTCTTCTATGACCACTTACGATTTCTTTTATTAAACACACGACAAGAATAGGTCTGCACCTGAAGGAAGAGGATTGGCACACTGAGCAGATGCTACACAGTGCACTGCTTCCAAATCCTTGTGTCTGCATTAACTCTATGTGAATTAAGTTAAGAAAGCTTAAATACGAGTCCACTAGCCACTCTGCAGCAAGTACCCAAGTATGCAGTGGGACAAGGCTTGGTCCTCTTCTTGAAGAATAACCAGGACTACAGGAAGCAGCTTACTTTAAGAGTTACTGGCCACTGGGGGGTGCATTCACAACCATTAAATAACAACACAAGACAAAATCCCTATCAGGGGCTATTGAACACAGTAACTCAGAAGTATCCTCCAACCTACCAAGTCCTTAAACCTCAAATGGCCAAAAACAGGGAAAACGCCACCAAAATGTTCTCTCCAATCGTAACCTAATCTTATGCTTATCTCTGAACATCTACTAGTGGCCCTCATTAAAGACAAGATGATAGGAAATAACAGCCACTGGGCATGAATCGTGACAGTTGTTTTCAACAAAGACCTTTATTTCATGGAAAAAACAAAGTTTCTGAAAAGGGAAGCTTTTACACTGCACTGCATTGGAAAGGTATCCAACACACCTAGAAGGGAAGGCACCAGGTCAGACTCATTTAGCTTCCCTGCCAGTTCTGAGAGGCAGAGAAACCCAAAACACCCAATCTAGACCAGAAAAGGTCATCCATTAGGAGTCGGATGACAGGGTTAGAAAACAAGCAAGTTTAACATTTTCTCAAACCATTACCTAAAATTCAGAGGTAACACCTATTCATTACTTTTTTTTTAAAGGCATATTTGGAGGAAGTTACTCCTTCTCCAGATTGAAAATGGCAAATACCTTGACAATTAACAAAACCAAAAACAAAAGCCCCAGCTTATAATGTCTTCTCTGCCAGACTGCAGAGTAACTGAAAAAGCAAGGTGGTCTCAATTAACTGAACATAAACCAGTCATCACTTCTCCCTCCACTAACTTCCATCTTAAATTGGAGAAGGTCCCAAATCCCCACACTAAAGCAAGTCACATGATGTGCACCAAGAATATCTGCACGTAGACTTGTTGGATGTAGTGTAACTAGGGTACCACATGTCTACACTTCAAGTAGTGAGCTCTCTGACAAACGAGCTTCAGACGCTTAATTAGCAACTTGGTGCCAGGGAACCCCTGTGGACCACAGTGTCCCACACCGTGGTCCCTGACCCTGCCTGCACAACAAACCCAAGACAGCCTTTGTACAAGAAAAGCTTTTTTTACTCTAGCATTACTGATGTACTTCAATGTTATCTTTTTTCCCCATCTGAAAGATCAAAGCTGGTTAAATTAATTACATGCCTTAGTGTTGATAAGCTTAACAGGCACCAAATCAACTTAACAAAAGCAACAGTGCTGTTGCTGCCCCATACTCTTATTGCGCTAGTTTATCTGAAAGGGATAAGTATAGCTCTGAAAATAGGTCTGTAGTTAATGCGAGTTAAACACTGCTTTGTCTCAAATACCTGTTCATCCAACAGAAATACAGTGCAACTTTCTATTTAACATGAGTTCACACATACAGGCTTTACAAGGTAATCTTCCTGAAATCCCATGCACAACTCAGAAGCAGGAAAACAATCAGTAAAGGTTGAAGACTTAAGTACAGAACCTAGTTCTGCAAAACTACTTAAGTCTTCATTCTTTACTGATGGGACTGAAGATACTTTGGGCTGCTCCCGACTCTGCAGATGATAGTGAGTTGGTAGCGAGCGGTACATTTCCCTGAAGTCATTTACATCATGTAAGAGCTGCATAAACTTGCTCCCAATTGCTAGGAAGTTTAACGAACACAGCAAAGAGCTAGACCAGGATACGGTCAGAGTTTCAAGTACGTTGGCCATTTTAGATTTTGCTTTTTTCTCATGCATTCAGGAAAATTTCATCATGCACTCAGGAAAGTTTCAGCCCACGGCACCCTACAGCCAGTTACAACTTTAACTTACTGCATATCAGCTGTACCATACGATCATACGCACTCTTAGCCAAAGCAAAAGCAAGGCAAAGTTACCTGCCTTGCTCTTCATTTATGAGTTCTCCAGAATTGTGACAGTAAGCTAACTACAGCAAATGCGACATACCAACCACAACATACTGTCACAATTCTGGAAGCACGTGTGATCATGCAATATCCAAAGTATGACACTGCTGTACCTGTAACACAGTATGACCTCACTCTCCTTCAGAGACCAGCCGTGCCTAGCTCCAGGCTAACGTCACCCTTCCCCTTTCAAAAACCAGTGGAGATGCTACTTTGGCTGGTGGTTTTGCTTCAGGAGCAGGCAGAGGCAAGGACGGACAGGAGGCAAAGGCTCCCCATCACTCGGGAGCCGGAACGACACCGGTGAGAGGCAGGGAGCGCTTAGCGTTGCAGGCGGCGCACAGGCGGGCCCTCGGCTCCCCACGCCGCTCCCTCCGGTGCCGCGGCGCAGGGGCTGTCCCGAGCGCACTCACGGCCCGTCACGGGGCTGCGGGGGGCTGGAAGCAGCGCGTCCCCCCCCCCCGCCCGCCCGCGAATCCCCCCCCCGGGCCGCCGGGCCCGCAGGACACCCCCGGCGCACGAGAAGCCCCGCTCGCCCCGCCGGGCCGGCCCGGCCCGCACCGCCCCCCGCGCCCAGGGCCGGCTGCGCCCCCGGCCGGCGGCGGCCCCGGCTCCTCCCGGGACAAATAAGGAAGTTTCCGCGCTCTCCCCGCCCGCCGCCGCCGGTACCTACAGAGGCCGGGCACGTCCAGCATGTTGGAGATGCCGCGGTCGCACATGTCCACCTCGGGCTGGTTCTTCTCCCGGCTCTCCTCCACGATCTTCTTCAGCGACTTGGACATGGTCTGGGCGGGGCAGAAACGGGTACCGTGAACCGGGGCGGGGCGGGGGGCGCCGCCGGGGGGCGTCCGCCGGGACCGCTCCCGCCCTGAGGGCGCCGAGCCCGCTCCGCTCCGCTCCGCACCGCGCCGCGCCGCGCCGCCGGGGGGTCCCGTCCCGTCCCGTCCCGTCCCGTCCCGTCCCCGCGCGCCCGCCCCAGCCCCAGCCCCAGCCCGGCGGAGCCCTGACCGGGATGCCGGCCGCCCTCCCGCCCCCGAGCGGAGGGACAGGCCCGCCCCTGCCCCCAGGGCGACTCACCGCGCGGTGCTGCGGCGGGCCGGTGGGACGGCGGGCGGCTCCGGGAGACTGCAAGCGCTGCCGCCGCGTCCCGCCACGCCCCGCCACGCCCCGCCACGCCGCCTCCCCCGCCGCGCGCGCGCGCAGGCGCGCTGCCGCCCTCCCCCGGGCAGCGGGGACTCTCCCCGCACCGCCCGCCCGTCCGTCTCCCCCACGACTGAGAAGGCGTCGGGCCAATCAGCGCGCCTCCTCACTGCCGGCCCGCTGGCCATTGGCTGGAGGAAGGTTCGCCGGCCAATAAGCGCGCCCCGTAGGGGGGAGCGGGTTTTAGGCCGCAAGCCGCTGTGGTTCCGCTTGGGCCAGTGCGGCTTTGGCGCGTGCGCGGCGGCGCGGCGTGATGGCGGCAGCGGCCGGGCGCGCTCCGGGGTGCCGTCCTGCTGCTGGGCCGTGGGAGGGGAAAGCCGGGGGTTCGCGGCCTGCCTCCCAGCGGGCAGTTGGTCAGCTCTGCCCGGTCAGCAACAGGAGAAAGGGGAAGCTGCAGAGCTACGGAGCTTGAAAGCTCCTGCTCTCTCGGGACTGGCCGGGTAGGGTTTCAGAGCACTCAGGAGTTTGGCAAAGCCTGCCTAAGGCAAAAAAAATTGGGTTCGATGAATCAGTGGTTTCCATTTCTTAAGGTTTCTTTGTGGATCTTCTGGTCAGCTCCAGTTGCAAAATTACTCACAAGGCTGGGCCCAGGTTCTGAGCACTTCTAATTGGCCTTGTCACCATGATGTTGGAGTTACAGCTGTACTGCTTAGAATGTGTTTGTGCGTGTAACATCTTTATTAGGAGCTAAGAGGCTCCTCCCTACTGTCATTTGACAGATTTAGTCATTAGCTCAGAGCGACTAATGACTAAATCTACAAAGTGATCTAAGGCCGGGCCACGCACTGAGAACCGCAGCCTTGAGTTTTGCATATGTGCTCCTTACGCGCTGCATGGTGTTACTTAGAAGCCTAAAAATAATATCCACAGAAACCAAGGTGATGAATGGGAAGGTGCCTAAACCAGCAAATGAGAAACACTGCTGGAGGTGTGACTTCAGCTTTTCCTTTTTTTAGAAATGAAAGGGTTTGATTCTGTGTTGCAGAACTGCAGCGTGTTTATCCCTAAATGGCCGTTACTACCTTGAGCCCTTCCCTGAAGTTACAGGCTGCCGTCAGGTCTTTTGTACAAAACACAGCTGGAAGAACTTCCTTTTCTGTAGATTGCTCAGCAGAACACACTAGCACTCAGATGTACAAGACAACAACATACAGTTCCTTTTTGTCTGCAGGAACGTGTATCCAGACCCTTTTCCTGTCTTAGAAAATGCCCTGGTTGCCACCAGTCAGTTGTCCCAAAGATCTAGGTGCCAGTATGTCTACTGTTCTTGTTTCATGGAGAACCATCACAGGCTTCATTTAGTAGCAAAGCGTTAGGCAGATTCATTGTCTATAAAATATGGTCCTAACTTGCTTATTCCAACAAACAGGTAAAGTATATGTGTCTGCGACAAGATACTCACAAAATGGTGTCATGGCTAATGAGAAGCTCACCTGGCTTCTCACTGCCCTGTTTATGCAGTGGACAAAACAATAGCGCATTACATTGCACCTGCCTGGATGTCCACATTCTACCCCTACTGTAGAAGTATTTAATAACTCCCCACTTAATAAACATATTGCCATTTTCCCCTATTGTCAGGATTGGAGTGTTTTTTTTTACCATCCACCTAATTTCATTCTCCTCTTGTGTAAATAGCTCATCTGTCACTCACATCCTCTTGCGATCTACTTTGGCTCCTGCTTTAGCAAACCTTTCATCTGAGTAAATGCACTAATCAATACCCCAGTCAGGTCTGCGTTGGATTTGGCAAAGAGGAGTCGCTGTCAAGCTTTCCTTTTAAAGCTTCTCAGCTCCTTGTAAAGCACTAAATATCAATTGGATAGGAAGGCGTGGGAAAGTAAGTGCCCGCGCCATGCTGTCCAAGGGTCAGGTCATTCCGCTATCTGGAAAAAATTTTCAGGTTGTTCCATTAGCAGTCATACTCAACGAAGACTAATTTCCTGCAGAGGGCCTATGCCACTGCAGTAACCCCATCTCCCCTCTCTTAGCCCCTACCACCTCTTCCCAGTACATCCAGTTCTTCTGTAACCCCTTTGACCCCAAATATCCTCAGGTCTCTCTATACCCCCAGCCAGAGGGCCGGTCAGCCTGTGTGTGGGGACTGGCCAGCGGAGCCCTCCCCTGCGTACAGCCGGTGGTTGAGCTCGCCATACAGGCTTTTCCAGTTTAAGTCTGGCTGTACTATCCAGCTACTGCTTATGAAACAACTATAAAATATTTCTGATATCTGTCAGGTTTATTCTAAATTTTCACTTGGCTTAAATGTTTGTAGAGCAAATGCCTGAATTCTTTGCAGAGGTTGGCACATGCCTTCTGTCCTTAGGACAGCAGGCTAACTAACCCAGGTGCCTGTGAGGTAGATGTATGGCCAGAATTGTATGGCAGAGCTGCAGCTGCCATGTGGTGGCAAGAGGAAAGAGAAGTTGCTCCCTGCACTGGTTGCCCTCAGCCCGCTCCGGCCGGGCAGTGGGCACCGGACGTGCCTCCCCCGGCTCCTCTCACTGTGCTGGGGAGCAGCAAGGGGACGAGCGGCTCTGACGCTGCCCTTGCTCCGGCTGTCCTAGGTACTTCATCTAACCAAGGAAATGAGGTTTTACATTATTATTCTATTCTTATCCTTTTTTTTTTCCACCTCCAAGAAAAGCTATCGTAACGGTCAACATGAACATGTGTTTAGCATATCATCAAAATGATACAACAGCAACATGCACCTGCAAAAACAGTTCTGTACTGCTAGGCACTGCCACTAAAAATTTAACCATCAACATTACAGTAATTATGTGTGATAACTGGCACACAATATTTATTTTGCTGATCTTTGCCTTATAAAAGCAAACTGAGAATTTGGCCTCTGTTTTTATTGTCAGCTAATAACATTTTAAACATTTATTTTTTAGTAATCCTGTATTGTTGCTGTTGTTACTATGAACAGTAGTCAATGCTGTGAATTTTTGTTACATTTCATATTAATCAAGACTGCAGAATAATTCTGTGGTTTTAGTTTGGCAACTGACAAAAAATAATTACAATAAATATGTAAATTCTGGTGCCTAGGACACTTATCTTGAGCTATTGGGGGAAACTGAGACACCTCCTCCTTTGCTTTATGAGCCGAGTGAAAACTGATTTTCAGCCAAAATTGCTTTGTAAATTTAACTAAAATTAGCTAATGTTTTAAATCGACCAGCACTACAATTTCTAGCATTTTAGCCATATATCTTCTCTCCCCTTTACTTCAAGTAACTATAGCCCCACTGATCTCAATCTGCTATTACGTCTCATTTATTGTTTATAAAGAATAGCCCTGCCACATGGGAAGGGCAATTAAAAAATACTGTGACAGACCTTTTAGTCCTTATTCTTCAAATCCTAGTCTTGGAATGCTTATCATTCATATATCACTGTCTTGTAACATATACCTTTATATCAGAATAAATATGTATAGTAACATGCAGAAGAAGATTTACATGTAAGTTAAAAACATGCAGGCTCTAGGAAGTGAAAACATGCACTTTCATTATCTGTGCTTTGTCATTGACAGGGGGGATGTTGTTTGCAGTCATGCAGGTATTATAATACGGACAGGTGGCATTCAGAACTACGACATTATCTATAAAACAGACAGCAATGTGCACAGACATAAAAGCAAAGATATTCTTGCCAGCATTGTGAGATGAAGCCATAAATCTTATTAAACACAGATTTTGTCTTTTGAATTGTACACTGCAAAAAACACATGGACATTTTGTGGAATAATTCTTTTTAAATTATCTGTTTAGTTGTTCCTGTTTGCTTTTGCTGTGCAAAAGCAAGTGTTTTAAAAGAGTCCTTACCTTCCAAGACAGAAACATGGCTTAGCACCAGCTCCCTCCTCTAAGGACCTCCACTTTAATACTTCTGCAGTGGTACTTCTGTTGTGGTTCCTGATATGAAATGTTAGAGGACAGCAGTGGGTTACTTTTTGTTCCTGTGTTTTTAAAGAATGGGTTTGATGATTTACTCTAATTTTAGACTTTGACTATTTTTGGCAAGAGTCAGTTGGGCTAGATCAATTGAACCTTGTACCAGCAGCTTCATTCAACAGTCTTCATGAGCACAAATTCTCTGCTGGACTTCCATTTTTTTGGAAAGAACCTCAAGCATTTTACTCATTTCTAAATAAAATTATGTACAGGTATGGAGTATTTGTAACATTTAAAGACGCATCAAGCATTAATTGTTGTTAGATTTTAATCTTTTCTTCTGCAGAAGATCAATGATTCCATAAAATGTTTGACAATGTGACAGAAAGTCATGCCAAGAGCAAGTATTTATCATATCAAAAAACGTCCAAAAACATTTAATTTGCTTTGAAGTGAAACATGCTTTTTCTCTTAGTGAAATGAATCTTTCTGAAGTACAGATTTCAGCAAACTCATCAGTTTAACTGCAGTTCCCCTCTAGAGCTTAAGGCCAAATGTGTTGCCAGAATGGCCTCATGCACATCACAGGTCACCAGATCGCATCTACATACGATTCACTAAGTCAACAGTAGGCCAGCCTCAGCGTGGCGAGCACGGGGGACAGGGGTGTCCTCCGGGGGTGTCCTCTGGGAACTCAACTTTGTGTCCATAAACTGTACGACATGTGGTTGATACCAGTCTCAAAAAGCCACTAACTAACTTCATTCATTAAAAGCATGTACAGGTTTCTATTGTTTGTCAGTTTATGCTCTGTCATAGTCCTGACAAGGCTAAGGTTTAACCTGAGAACTCGTTGTCCATGTGGGCATGATGCACTTTTAACATGAGAAATGAATGTACCATAGAGCACTACCTGCAGTGGCAGGGAGCTGTTTGGAGGAGACATGCCCTTCCCTTTCTCCTGTGGCTTCCAGCTGAGCTGTGCTCCAGGCTGGTGAAATGCAGAGAATGACACTGTTTTTGCCAAGCCTAAAATCTGATGCTTCCATGACAAGCCACCTAGCAGCAAGAGACAGCAGCCAGATCTTGAGGGGGTTTTCTGCCCTGCAACAACTGCACCAAATCCGCAGTGATTCACAGGAAGGTCAAAACCACAGTCGACGTTCACAAAGCCTGGTGATGCAGCCGTCCACAAGGAAGAAATAAAGTCCTCCTGATCTCTGCAGGCAAACAGCCGAAGCGACGCTTGATTGTACTTGCAGTGCCTTATACACTGCTATCTTTAGAGCTTATTTTGTAGCTTTATCTCCAGGTGGTTCAGATGACTTTGTTTTCTTTACTGCTTGCTGTCCCCTTTATGGGCTTTTTAATAATTTTTATGGACAAAGATTGTATCATCCCTTGATTGCTAATATGAAATCAGTTTGGCGTGGACTCTGTGCAAAAGTTTTCTGGGCCAGTAACCTAAAAATGTTTATTTGACTACATGGTCTTTTATTCTTCCCTAATCAGAGGAACTTTCTGTTCTGCCAGCAGCTCAGTAGGTCATAGATGTCTCCTAGTTTGATCCAAACACAGATATTTCTCCTTTTTCCATGTTACACTTCAGAATGTTAGTAGGGATATCACCTGTATATAGGCTAGGTTTTTTTTGGTGCTTGGACGATTCTAAAATGCTGGCTTATCTCTAATCTGTTGGCCAGTGGGAGTTCATAGTTTTCTCTTTCTGACTTATTACCAGATCATTTTGAGTTGTATTTTATAGCTTGCCATCTACCTTTTTTTCCTTTTTGTCTGTTTTGTGTTTTCTACATTTTCTTTTAACCAGGATGGCTTCTCAGCTGCTATAAAGTTTTGTATGCTTGCGGAAGGATGGCTTTTTCAGCATTCACTCGGAAATCTTCAAAGAGTTCCTAGATTTTGTTAGAACTGCCATTAAGACTTTAATGTAATTTCATAATTAATTTTCATAATTAATTGTTGCAACAATCATGTTAAGGAATTACTTTCGCTGTGACTGACTCTTTGTGGTAGTTATGAAGTGAGAGTTCTGATAAGGCCTATGTTCCTCTGCTGCGATGTAAATTCCCCTTGCCTGTCCATCACAGGTGACATTCAGGAAATGAATTAGTCATTCATTCTGGGTTGTGACAAGAAATATTTCATGGTGGGAATCAGTGTCCTCTGTATACTGCCAACAACATTTTTTATGTATGATGTGTGTTAGCCTTGGGAAGGAACAAACTAGTTGTAGTCACAAGTCAACTGGTATTTTTATGTCTGCCCTATTCCGAAGTTACATCTGTTTTACAAATGTCTGGGAAGTTGCCTACAAGTTGACAAGGAAGATGAATCAGTTACTAAAAGTCTCACAAGTTTTTCATAAATTCAGTTGTAAAATAGATTCTAAAGCTTAAAGATATAACTCAGTAAATATAATCACAGGTATTTGTGTATACTGCAAATGATCCTGACATTACTTCTTTTAGGCAAGGCTTTCAAAGATGCTTGGGGCAAAACCACATAATTCTATAGAACTAATTAAAGACAACTTCGTGTCTTAGCTCCTCTTATCAATTTCATGTTGAATATTTTGTGTTTGTGTTTTATCCTGGCTGATTTACTTCCTATAGCATTAAATGTAAAACTTTTTTTTTTTTTCATATTTACTCAGAGCATTTGAAATTATGTAGAAGAATATAACAAATATGTTTCAAAAACTAGCATAACCTCATTTTCACAGTTGGGTAGATAATAGTTTATTTTCAGTACAATGGGAGATCACTTTTTTTGAAAGAACACTAAATTCATAACAGCTACATTTATAGTAATTTTTAAAAGGCCTTACTTCGGTTGCAATTATCTTTATCACTTATTTTATGATCGAAAGTCTCTTCAGTAGAGCAAAGAATGGTAATATATTTCTCCTAAACAGTGTTCTAGCTCGTCCAGCTTAACTTGAATCCTGATGGTAAAGTCACATATTCCGCATGAAATTTTATATAGACTTGATGAGATGTAGCAGTAAATGGAGAGATGTTTGTATCCTAAAAGTAAAGGCAAGAAACATGAAAAGCTTTATAGAACACCAAGGTCCTGTGGAAAAGCCAGTCAGAGAGTTAAAACTGAGGCACAAATCGGATCATAGTTTGGAAGGGACCTCAGGTGTGTGCTAGATACTGCTTTTGCATTTCTCCCTCAGGGTATTACAAATACTTAAATCACAAATACAACTAAATACAGAGCAAAATAGCTTGATGATGCCTCCCACTAGATGTCACTCTAAGGTCTGCATTGGAAGGCTTCTAAGCTGCCACACATGCCTTGTGCCTTCACTTCTGCTCATCTGTATGGAACTAATGCCAGAACTAGGGAAACAATCCTAAATATGAAACAGTAAATACATTTTAACCACTTGCAGGGCCACAGACAGTAGGGAATACATACCATCCCACAGTACGGCCCAGCTGGGGGATAGCTGGCATCTGGCCCGTTGTAAAGGATCAGATAGTTGCTATTGCAGTCTCCTGGGTCATCGATGCTGATGAAATCAAAATTCACTGTGACAATTCGTCCCTTGGGCACAGTAAGGGACCACTCACAGTCAGTGTTGTTGTGGTAAGTTGCAGGGTAGCTGGGACTAGCAAATGAGCCAGTCCTGCCGTATAATGTTCCTCCACATCCTGGAAACAGACATTATTAATTAGCTTAGAAGGCTTAGTTTCACAAGATACTACATGATGTAGTACATTAGTACAGTATTAGTAGTAGCAGTGAAAAACAGAGACGCTGGGAGCTGGAACAATGAATGTGAATAAGAGCATTGTTGCAATAAGAGACAAAACTGAGGCTCGAGGTTCAGCAGCCTGAGAACAATATGCAATAGGCATTAGACCATCACTGGTTATTAAAAATCAAAACCCCCAAAACTCTGAAACACGAACCAAAGTCTTAAGTCTGTGTGTTGGTGAGTTCAGTTCCCAACTACACAACTAGAGACAAATTCTCCTTGGCTGTTCCTTGAATGAAAAGTAATGAATCCTCATCTGGTAGAAAAACACAGAGAACAACTCAGAGCAAATAGTCATATTAAGTAAACTAAAGGCCATTTATACCAAAATTCAATCTGCAACAGTGGGCAGAAGCAGATGCCCTGGGAGAAATGCAAGTTTATAGAGTAAGAGTAAGCATGTGCAGACCATGCCCCATTTCACTCCCACAGTCTCCAAGAATTTTCAGCTCACAGCTCCCAGAAATGGCATCTTTGTATTTAATAGTCTTTATCAGATGTCCTCCATGAACTTGTTCAGGTAGCCCTCGAATCCTTGTACATTTGTAGCATCGTATGGTAAGGAGCTCCACAGCTTAACTGTATACTGTGTGAAGAACTGTTTTGTTTGGTTTGTTTTGAACCTGCCACCTCCTGGCTTTATCTGATGACCTCTAGTTCTTCCATATGAAAACTCAAAAAAGAGTTGATCACTATTTATCATCCAATATCACTAAATTTTATGGACCTCAGTAGTTTCTTAACCAGATTAAAAAGTCTCAGCATACCTCATACCTAAGCCATTTTTTATGTTGAGCCCTTAGTTATACTGGATTCTTTATAAGAGGAGCAGACCTGAACTGTGCACATCATTCAATTTGTGTGTGAACTATGGATTTATACAGTGGCTGTTTGTTTTGTCTTCCTTTCTCAACAATTCCTAGCATTGTGCTAGCCTGCCTGACTATTAGTGAGCAGTGAGCTCTTGTTTTCATAGAACTATTTTATCCCCAAGATCTTGTTGCTGAGTACTAAAAGTCAACTCAGAGCCCATATTTTTGTAAGTAAAGTTAGCATTATCTTTTTTTGCCCACGTTCTTCATCAGCACTTTCCTACACTGAACTTAATCTGCCATTTCATCACCAAGCCACTCAATACTGTAAGGTTATTCTGCAGTGCTTTTCAGCTGGCCATGAGCTTTCCTACCTCCAGTAACTTAGTGTCACGAACAAACTATTATGGTGTGAATTTTGGGGTTGTCCTGTGCAGGGACAGGAGTTGGACTCGATGATCCTTGTGGGTACCTTCCAACTCAGGACATTCTATGATTCTATGAACTATTAGCCAGCTATTCACTGCCATTTCAGAAGCCATTTATGAATGTATCTATGATATAGTCACTACACAGCATTATAGTTAGGTTATTTTCTTGGGGCAAATTTCAGTCCTCCTCAGGCTTAGCAGTGCCTAGATCCCAGGGCATATCACAACTGGACTATCAATGGAGTAGGCTGAGTCACCACCACCACCACTCTGTGGATCCCAAGATCCTGATATTTACTGACCTCTCAGTGAAAGAGGTAGATCTTCATCTTAAGTAGACTACATCTTCTGAGATTGCTAAAGTCAATATTAGAGAGAGGGAATTGCTTCCATCACATAAAATGGATCTTGCCCTGCTGGTCTTCAGGAACAACTACCTTATTCAGTGACTGAATAAGGTGGACTGTGGCTGCTTGGGAAGATCTTAAGTGTTGATGAGGCAAGGCCCAAACTGAGCAGGCTGAATTTTACATTTATGTATTTTCCCTTTATGTACAATTGCTAAGTGGAATTACTTTGTAATTACAGCCTTACCACTTGATGATGAAGTCCAAGTAATTTCATATCCATCATGAGCCCCTGAAAAATCACTCTTGAAATGAAGGTAGACAACATGATTTTTGGAGAAGATGGGACTGGGCACAGTGTTGCCACAGAACCTGCCAAGTAGTGGTGACTGTACATCACTCCCATTTCTGACCTTCAGGGGACACAAAAAAAAATTGTCAACATTAAATCCTCATGCCAGTTATACACTGGTACGATTATGCAGTAATACAAGCACCGCACAAACTATGTAGTGACTTGCTTGCATACCATAATTGTCATTTTAATACTGTTATTTTTTCTACTATATATTCCTCTATAGAAGGAAAAAGAGACCATTACCCAGTCTGTCTGAGTTTTGTAAGTAGTTGCATGGAACAAGTATAATCAGAAACAGGTAGCTAAATTTTATGGTGTGGTACATCTGACTGAAAAAATTACTTGACTGATAGCTAAGATGTGCTTTTGCAATTGAAGTCCATGTTTTACTTTTCATAAGAAATGTTAATATTCCAGGTGAAAAGATTAATTCTTTACCCTGCAGACCACTCTTTTCCCTGGTCACATTAAGACACAGAACATATTACATAGCTCAGATTTAATCTGTTTTTTTTCCTGAGCTCCAATAATGCTGGTGCTCAGATCCATTTCTTGAGACAATAAAGAGGATATGAAAGGAGAACTAAATAATGATTCTGCCACAGACATCTGATTTTTTTCATCTGACCAGTGAATAGCGAAACCTTCAACAAGAGTGAAAGGACAGAGTGAGGATTGTGTAGGAGGATATGCTTTTTATTGGTACAAAGTACCTTTGCAAGTATCCTACACTTGTTACTGGAGCTCCTTTTTTTTAAAGAAAAAATGTTTTTTTAGAAAAAAACATTCTTTTTAGGAAAAATATCAAGCAGATGGAATTTACTGCTGGAATGAAAGCACTCAGATTTATGGCTTTCTGTTAATGCACGGATGTTAATATCGGATGAAAACTATCCCAGCTTGCTCTGTTAACTGAGTAACATCAACAAGAGCCAGGTAAAGATGAGTTAGCTGAAAATTAAAATATTTATTCCTTAGTTTTGGACTTACTTACTGTAGTGTGTATTGTTTAAGCTCTTACTTTAACATCTGAGTACCTTTCACCATAAAAATGTAGCAATAAATTAGTCCCTACTGTGAGTTCAGCTCAGACTTGAACTAGGCTTATTAATATCCTTTGAATTCAGGAGATTTTGACACAGGCCCACAAAATATGCATACTTGCTTGATACCTCTAGGAAATCACGTGAACACTGGATGCTATCTTCCAAACTGAAAGCATGGAAAAAGAGAGAAATTGTGTGATTCAGGGGAGCTCGTAGAATGATAGAACAGTCCATATTATTGGGGTGATGGCCAGGCCAGCCAGGGCTCTTCAGGTAACCAAATGGCTGGTTATACTCTCTGCTGCAACCTTGAGACAGAAAACCAGAAACATGTAAGCATTTCAGATCTCTGTATTGCTTTTCACTGTATGGAATAAACAAAGAGAATGGTAGGTAGATTTTTTAGACATTTCTTCAAGCTTACCTGTAGCTTGATAGGTAAATTTGACTCCATTATTAATCATATATTCATCTGATTTGAAAGTCACAATGGCAGTGCGATCGTAAGAATAAAATTCAGGGACTGGAAAAGTTTCGGTGCTGCAGAATCTATGGACCGATCCTTGGCTGTGCTGGAATTCAATACATGTCACAAGTTACTCTAACGGTATAATTCGGTTTTCTACTTACTGATTTTGAGGTGAATAAATCTCTCAACCCTTTCTATACCAGTTATGCAATCACATTTTAAAGTTCTCATGGAAATCACTTAATAATATCTCAACATTTTGTGTTCAATTATTATGAGAAACAAATTAAATGTAACAGGTATTTTCACGCTAAAATAATGAAAGAAGGTTTAGAATCATATAATACAAGGGACATAAACAGGTTTTGTTTCTGGTGATTTTTACAAACACTTGGCATGAATATTCATTTTTATTATGGTTCTTGGATGGGAAAAAGTACAATTAGTTTATGAAAACTTGCTGTTGGGCAGTATTTTCTGTGTTATTTTTTGCTGTGTAAAGTTTGGCGGCTCTGTTACTTGGTGCAACTGTGAAAAATTGTGTAGCACTTCCCAGGTCTAATTCAATGTGTGTATAGTGGGCTTCCATGAAGTCTATGTACCAGTTAGCCCACTTTAAGAAGGGCACAGGGCGTAATGCTTTGGATGTGTCCCTCACACAGAATCATCAATTAATCTATTACCAAATGTTGGGTTTCTCCTCTCTTTACAAAGAGTGAATGGAGCTGAATGTGAGTGGGGAATGGTATCAACCATAATATCAATTGTAAATTTCTTACTGTTGGTGAGTCCTGGAGCTCTAGGTAGTTCTGAGAGCAGTCCTGGCTGGAATGGAGGTGGAAGGCCTCTACCACCACCCTGACTTGCTGCTGTGGAGGGGCATCAATGACCCAAGTACAGAGAGTAAATGGGGGATATTCATTGGGGAAGTTAGGAGACATTGCTGTCAGGGATGTAGAAGTTGCATTATATATTCCTCCACACAGTCCTGTGTAAAACAGTAATAAAATGCATCATAGAGTGAAAACCTTTCCAACTGGGGAAAATATTTATTGAGCAAAACTACACTGGACAATATACTTTTGTATTTACCTGTGACTTTCCAGAAGAAAAAAAAAATAAGTAAAACACATGCTTATGCTGTGTCAATGTACCTCATAAAACTCCAATAAATGTTTGTTCCCTATAATATCAGCGTATTTGTTAAATCTGTGAGTGTTCCTGTTTTGCACTTCAGACTGACAGCCACCCCGCAACCAGTCAAGACCAAAGAGAATTGCACTGGCATCTAGCAGTGCTGCTTTTAGCTTGCTTAGAGATGCTGTGCTAAGGACTGTCTTTGCCCCTTCTTGAGCCCTATATCTAGAACAAATTTTGATGATTTATTATTTAAATATGGATTTCCACAAAAGAGTCACAACAATATATATGCATACATATATACATATACTTACGATCCACTGTGGTGTAGGTAGCATTGAAACCCTCCCTTTCTACAGAATTGTCTGTAATAAATTTCACAGTCAAGGAATTATGTGTAGAAAGAAAAGGAGCTGGCACTGTAGAGCCACAGAATGTGCCAACTAAATTGGCATTTTCATTATCTCCATCAAAAAGCTGAAAGAAGAAAAGTATATAAGCCACTAATAGTTTAGGCGCAACGAACAAATAAAGAGAAATAAAATTCTCTGACCCCTCCTGATGTTACAGTTTCTTTTACTTGAAAGCATGGTAGGTGCTCTTGTGCTTTAACAGGATGTTCTTAATTACTATAATTATTCGCTGCCATATTAACTAATTCTGTTGGACAGTGTAAATCTCATTATGGAACATTCTGGTCACATCTCAGCAAACTTATAAAAAATTTATTCTATTTTAATTTGGTATTCTGATTTCTTTTTTATATGTAACCTCAAAGCGCTTTTCAATGAGAAAGGTTATTTTATTCACCAAAATGTAGGATTCATTCCTAGTTTCATTGAGCATCTCTAGTGCTCAACAGGATCTATAACAGTCCTTGGTGGATCTTGTTTAGCAGCATTCTGCTATCCTACATTTTATATGCTCATCTCCCAGAAAATAGCTTTCACAGGTGAGCACTGAGCATCAAGACTTATTTATTCAAAATTTTATAAATTAAAGTCCTTTCAAGCAATCGTGTATGCTAATGAATCTGAAAGTTTACTTTCAAAGTGCTTGAGTTTTGTTTTGTTTCTATTCTGTGAAATAAATACTCATTTATATAGGCAGTCTAAGACTAGAAGCGTGTCCCCATAACAATGTTAAAACTCTTATTGGTTTCCAGAAAGGCAGGATGTCATCTGGAGTAGTAGTCTAATCCAACAAGAAAATTGTAATTATATTAAGCAATTTAATTTCTTCGTAAGACCATTTTCTATTAATTAAGTTTTAGCCTCATGGAGAGGATAATGGATTGTATCTCACTGATGTTTTCTTGCTAAAATATGCATTTATCTTACTTTGACATAATCATATCGGCAAGCCTGAGCAGACTGTGCTTCAAGCACGAATGAAGTGAAGGTGAGGTTGATCAGCTTGTTCACAGGTGCAGTTATGATCCATACACAGTCCAGATTTTTCTCATATCTTCTGATCGCACTGGAGACTGGAGAGCTAAAGCTGTAAGCTGAATTTGTCAAGTAACCACCACAGCCATTCTGAGGTCCTGTTGAAGAAGCAGAAGCTTTTTAAAAGCAATTCCTGGCATTTATTTAATCTTCAGATCTTTAACATCAAGACAGCAGCTTTTTCTGTGCTACAAAATTTTGCTGTCCTGTCTCACAAGGACTATCTGAATGATTAAAAGGCTTTCAACACAAACAGTATTAGATAGATATGAATCAAAATTAGATTTGGTGGAGTGAATTAAGAAAGGCTTATGTCTTCTACTGAATATAACATCAGTATCCACTTTGAAAATGTAGCAACAGATTTTTTAAAAGGGACTAAGAAGACAGAGGACAGAAATTAAATAGAATAGTGGTTAGAAGGCCTTTTAATGTAATTCTTACCTGCTAGTAAGAGTACTTGGCCAGTAGGGGGCACTGGGTTGTTGACTTTGAAAATCTAGTTAAAAATTAAGTTGCTTATTTTGGCAATATGACCTCGTTCTGGCAGGATTGAATTTGGCAGCCTGACACTGGGACCCAGACTCATATTCAGGAATCTAGCTAAAAGGGACTTAGTTCTGGAAGCAATTTGCGTGGTGGGAACATACAACCCCTCTGCAAAGCAGGCTGCTTTTCATTTGAATCCCACATACAGAGCTAAGTCCCTTACTGTAGTTACTTGCTGTGAAAATTTGAACCTTATAATGTTTTCAGTCACACTGTAAGAAATTACTTTTGAAGAAAAGCAGTTATTAGAAGATCAGAACCCTTTCATTATGTCTAATTACAAACAAGCAAAAAATACAGGCTATCTGAAGGGATTTTTTTTTTTTTTTTTTTTACTTCTCTTGGGTTTTTTTAATATAGTTTGATTTCCAGAGGTTGGACTGGGCTAGTAAATCTGATCAATTTTTTAACTTTATGCTTCCTTCCCCAGTCTCTGTGGGGTTTCCTGGCCACTTATTTAACTCAGGAATTCAAATAAAGTATCATTCATACTCTTGCTTTTGAGTCTGAGAGAGTTTTTGTAAACGGCACAGAGCAAAGTGGTAACTGCAAGCAACCTGCTGTCTCCCACAGCGAATCCTTTTAGGAAAATTAGATAATAAAAGAAGCTACAGCTGTGGCTAAGCAACATGAGCGGAGTTTCAGAATTTCATCTGTGTGTGTAAAATATGCCTGTCTGGCTGACATGCAGTGACTTAACCTTTACATACAGGTATATTTCCAGTCATATAAAACTGTGCCCTATTAGGGCTACAGTATTACAAAAGATCACTCTGGTGAAAAATCAGCATCCAAGTATCAGGATTGCATCAGTAACCTGGGGTTGGAGACAGCCCTGTCTTGCAAGACTGTAATGGTTAAACCAGAGTGACTAAGGCTAAATGTCATCCTGCTGTACTAACCAAAGCCGGAAAAACCCCACCCTAAAAAGAAGTTTGCTTAAAACCAAAATCTTAATAACATGAGATTTAAGCTTTTGCTATAGCTAAAAATGAACCGAAAGAAGAAACTTATTACAAAGTGAAAAAGTCAGGAATTAATAAACTCTAGTCCAGTTTTGTGGGCTGTTAATGAAGTCAGAAACTTGGAAAAGTGTTAGCGTTCATTCCAGTGCCACTGCAGAAGCCGAGAACAACAGTGGGGGAAATGCGAGCAATAAATCATGTTCTCACAAATAGCCTAGAAAGGAGGAAAATGTCAGACAGGAGGGTGCCTGGGCCCTAAGAGGGCAGTTTTGCTATCTTTTTCTCTGGGTTCACCCTTCCGCATGATTTATTCAGTCCCCCTGAAACAACTCATTGGAGTCACTTCCTGCTCAGCATTTTGGACACCGTCTACTAAACATAACATTAAGCATATAATCATTAGGCATAGATCATAGTCTGACCATCCAGCCCTGCAATATTGAGTCTGTAGTGATATATGGGTCAGCCACCTCACAAAGCTCCCCTTCACCCTTTTCAGGGTTAGAGTTGCAGAGATGCCAGTCAGACCATTGCAACAGATATCAGCTAATTGCCACAGAGCCATGCAACAGGAAAGCTCTGAGTGCTGTTGGATTGTCCTTTTTTTGGGTATCAAATGTCTGGACCTTTGGAGTGTGCACTTCACTGCTTGCTCTGCAGCTATAAAGGCAGCTCAGATGACAACAAATAGATGTGGGTAATCTGTGTATGTACAGCACATAAAATAGACCCAACAGAGAGAGAAGCAGGCCAAATCCTCTTTATCAGAAAATTAATTCTAGCTAGTATAGCCAGTAATAGCATCTAAGGGGAGATAAATAACTAAAAGTATGATTTACAGTTAATAAAGATGAGGTTTCATCATTAGCTTTCACAATGTTTTGCCTGCTCAGCCAGGGTTGAGTCAAATGCTTACAGGACAGTACGTTATAAATAACGGCTAGAGTGGAAGCCAACCAGATATCACGTAGCCCTGCATCAAGCCAAATAAAGAGCAGCCCTTGTTGAAAAAGCTATCTATCCTGATGTTTTTCAGTACTAATCAACCTTACATCGGACTGCAGCCACTAAAAGTTACAGAATAGTGAAGCTGTGTAGATCTAGGGAACACCCACAAGTAAATGAAGAACCAACTGCTTAAGAGGAGGGAACTTAAGCTAAGAGAAACACTATTGCACTGCACTTCACCCAGGACACAACTCATCATTTTAAAAATCAGCACCACTTCTGAATAGAAGGCCAAATAGTAGCCATCCAGCCTGGCCGTGATCATTGATGGAATGATATTTATTGTTGGCTAACACAGCCAGAAATAATTGTAGCTAAAATTTAGGCCAAATGTGGGACTAAGAAGTCTGTTAATTTGTAGAATAGCCTCCTAGATATTAAAAACTAAACCTGATAAAAATAATGGGAAATGTACCTTATAGAACAATCTGTGTGTGGGCAGGTGGATTGACTACATGGCTTACTGTGTTGTTTCAGTCTCTGGTTTCTTATTTAAAATAAAAAAACCATAAGGTCATCATAAATCAGATTGCAATCCTGTCCTCCTCATAAACAGCTTGCCAGAGAACACAAATTATCAGAAGAACTAGGGCACACACTGTCATCACTAATTGCTTTTGGTGAGAAGCATTAATGAAACTAAAAGGCTGAAGGACCATTCAGAGAAGAAGGAACTGAAGGTTCCCTATGGCAAATAAAAATAATTACATCAGAGAGCAAGCAGAAGTTTCTTTGTTAAGAGTTACATCCTCTAGATATGGAACGAAGATGAAGATGAATCTTTGAAGCTGCCTGCCTCTGAAGCACAGCCAGGGGTAAGGTTCATTTATACAGGTATGGATGCTATGAAAGGAAGCCTACTGAATAGTTTTAAATCTATAAGAAACAGCTAAACCAATGACATTTCGAAACACAACAAACTAATTTTGCTGCCCTTCCCTTCTCACTAGATGAGCACCACAAATGTCTACTAGAAGGCAGCAAAGTTCAAAGAACTGTTCTAGTTCTGCTTGAACAATAATGAAGATTCTCTAGATTTCTGAGACGCATTTGGTCCCACCTAGAAGCATCCCTGAGAACTCTAGACTTCTCTCTGATCTGAACTAAAAATCAGAATAAGCAAAGATTAACTCTGCCAAGCCTGATGCTTCTTTCCTGATAGGTCTTATTTCCAGTGCAGAGGAGCCGCTGGACTAATTGTGGCTGTAATACTTATCTCATAGCTTGTTTAGATCACAGCTTCAAACAGTAAGGCTCAGAAGGACATAGGGCTGGAGAAAGGAATTGTACTGTCATACTTTGTCTCATGGCTGATACTGAAGGTTGGTATACCTTCACAAGCTGAACTGTAGATGTCAGTTCCCGTGTTTGGCAATGGCTGGACAGCCATCGTGACTTTCCATGGCAGCAGGACCCTGGCAGCAGTGCTCGCCCTGACCACAGTGCCTGCAACGTTTCAGGAGGACACTTCTGAAAGCACAGGACTCTTTTTAGTCCTCAGCCTAGTCTTTACACAGAAAGGGTTTTTGACTGGTTTGATGGCCTGGCAATGGTTCCAGCAGTGATATTTAGGACTGTAAAGCCCCAGTCTCCTGCTTTAGCAGGATTTCATAAATGCAGTCAGACGAAGTTCATATTCTTACATTCTTAGACTATTGGCTGATCCCAAATATAAGAGTCCAGACATGCTCTCTGCCAAGCTTGCCCTAGTTCTGCAAAACTTTAATGTATGTTCCATCCTATCCATCTCTTCAATGCTTGTCTGAGAGACCAGAGGCAGACATGCAGTCTGGCCTCATTCTAATACTTTCTAATACTGCACTAGGGTCCTGTTGGCATCACAGCTGCCCAGGCCTTTGCAGATCTCTCTTGTAATGTGAATCAGAAATATCTCCTCACCCTTTGTCTGTATGCACTGGAGTACAGATTTTCAGCTGAAGCAGTGATTGGCTTTAGTGAAGCTAAGAGAATTCATGCCAGCAGAGTTTGCCCACAGTTGTGTGAAATGCCTTTAATCTGAATATCCCATCGGCTTTTAACTGTTTAGTCACTTACAAAGTTATGTTTAATCACTGTTTCTCAAAATTATTTTTCACCTCATTTTTTCAGATCAGTCAGAAATGTCTTATTTAGAAGTCTACCTCTCTTCGTGTCTGTACAGTTTGAGTGTGCAAACCACTTCTATCTATTTTGCTTTGGGAGAAGAAATGTCTCAGACACTAAATAACTGACATTTCTGAGAGGCATTTGTAGACTATCCCTTAGCTCAACAGTTGTATTCTTTTCAGAGACTTTGAAAAGATATATTTCAACACTGCAAGTGCTTTCTAAATTTAGTCAGATTTCAAGCTGATGCATGTTTTTATATTTGATCCCCAAAATACATTTAGAAACAGTCCAGGAATTGTGACTTATGAACATATATTCTGAGCTTGTTATGGATGTTCTTATTTTCATAGACAATAATAAGATCAAGAAAAGATATTATTAGCCACGATTTATTCATTATTTTAATAGGTTAAGCTGATCATAGTTAAGTCATGGCAATGTAATGAATCTGAAATGTATAATATTAATGTGTTATATATTTGGTAAAAAATTGTGTGAACCAAAAGCCCAAAGAAATTTTTGCAAGAAGATGTGTGAGTTTCAAGCAAATTTCTTCTCAGCTGGACCCTCTGCAGCACCAGGCTCTAAGTCCAGGTTGCTTATCTTGAGGTACACCCCTGGAAACCTGTCCTAATGGGCTGTGAAATCTTTACCAGGCACTGCTGCTTTTCCAAAGACATGAGAAAACGCAACAGCATTCACATGCCACAGTCAAGGACATGTTCTTCTAAGAATTTGTTGTTGGAGGGAGAAAAATTTGCAGGGAACCTGAGATTCAGCTGTGCTGAGTCCTTTCCCACCTAACAGGCCATCGCTGCTGTTGTCAGTACAGGTGCCTGGTGCCACCTACAGCAGGTGCTAACATTATTTATGTAAATCAGTGCAATGAATTACGGCTGGTGGTGCAAGAATTTAGAAATGACTCACAAAAGAACACCTAATCCTGACCTATGCAATAGAATAACCAAACCAATTTTTTACACCTTATATTGCCCATTCAGAACTGGGTTTTTTTTCCAGCAATTCTGAACAATCAAAAAATCTCTGCAGCAACTGTGCATGCTGAGCACTGCTGAAAATCTGCAGCTAGAAACTGAATATAGAGTGACCCAAGCTTTCAGTTTGCAGGGCAGAACTGGACTTAGAACTATACTAAGCAGATTTTTTTGTTGATAAAATAAAGTAGCACAAAAGTGCTGTGAAAATTCTACTGGATCAATTTTTTAAAAGTACACTTTAATTTCATTAGGGGAGAGCACAACAGTAAACCCATTAGTGATAGACACTTAGTGTATTGTATTCCAAACAGGAAACAAGTAATTCAATACACAGCTAATAGAATAAGGGAAGACAGATACCTCCGGGTGATTTATCAGGTAAGTTACAGATCATTTTGTCAGGAAGAAAAGCATAGAGATTATAATCTATTTCTCTGATATGCATACTACACTATTTATGTAAATTACCTATTAATGCATTTTTCTGGTATATCAGAGAAAATTCCTTTTCCTAGCTATTTTTCTTCTAAACTCTACTCATGATTTTTTTTTCCCTATGTAAAATCATTAATATTCATTCAATAGAAATGCTCATTTGAATAAAAGGATGGAGGGATCCTTGAGGGAAAAACCAGGCAAACTGAGGACAATGCAGAGGACAGCATGTTTAAGGACTTCACATTCCAACAGTCTAATGGTTGCTAAAGGTTTTGGAAGCATTTCTTCTGCCTTAGAGCCTACATCACTAATTTTCTCATTGTTGCCACCCTATTCTTCTTGCCTGTCTATATCCATCTGGTTTTCCTTGTCTTGTGTTAAATCATAGTCTCTTTGTGACAGCAGATTGTTGCTTTATTCTGCCTGTGCGGTGCCTAGTGCAGTGGAATCGCAGCCCATGAGCTCATAAGCCCCAAGGTAATGCAAACAAGGGATGACATTGGTATTAATACAGTACACCATACTGCTCTTTCACAAAATATAAATGTGAATTTCTCCTGCATGCTCCCAAGAGAGATTATTAAAAAGGTGAGGGGAAAGAGTTGGCTACAGCTTGAAGCTGAGCAGGATTTAGGGCTGTAGAGAAAAAGCAGGCAGTCTTTTTGTCCTCCTCCATCCCACTTTCCCCACTGTCCCAACTCCATTTCAGTTTTGCCTGTATTGTATGAAGAAAGCTCAGGAAGAGCTTTCCCACTCAACCCACTTATCTAACCATGTGTAACACTTTGCCTCTTGTAAATTCATTTGGATTCCTCAGACAGCCCCCATGAGCAAACCTGCCTTTCAGAAAACCCCTAGACCCTTCTCTGATGGTTTAGAATGTGATATATTTTTTATTACTGAGACAATGGGGCTATGTACCTGAGCACAGAAAGCTGCAAAGCGAAAATGATGTGTTGTTAATAAGGTCACAACTACATCTTCTGACAGGGGTTGCTGACTCCTTAAAAATAAGAAAAAAACCCAACCCTTGTATGTCTTCTCAGCCTTTGTATCATAAGCCTCAGAGGGATCACAAATTGGGGTGAGAGGGTCACCCCACTGCTGGATGGGAATAGGCAGAAGCTCCATTTATCACCAAAGCACAAAGTCCTTGCTATCACAGCAGGGATGGCAGAGGTATGTGCAGGCTCTGTCCCTGCCAGCCAGGGTCAGCTGCAAAGCTCAGGTCTCCCCTTAGAGCTGGAGAGATAATGAGGAGATCTTTGGCCGAGTCACAAGCTCAGTACATGCAGACCTTATTCTTTGGGGAGAGATCTTAGCTTTCCTTCCTTCACAGAGACATCTCGTGTAACCAAATAACTTAAGCTGCTATTGATTTATCTCTTCTCATCCTTTTATTGATTGCCCAGAGGAGCACACACTCACTGTGGAAAGGAGGTATAATTCTCATTTTACAGACTGAAAACAAAGGCAGAAAAAAGGTCAGTGGTAATTAAGGTGAGAGGATTCTTTCTTTCCACAAATCTAATACTTGGAGCAGGCTGGGATCCTCCAGTCAGCCCAGTTCACCAGCTCAGCCTGAGAGCATGTCCCATGATTCCAAAAATGAGGCCAGTAAGTGTCCAAACTTAGCAGCAGAGACAGTGAAATTATAAACCCTCTGAACTGCACCAACAAGGGCCATATGTTCCCCTGCCTCAAATGCAGCATAACACAGAGTCGATTATGACAAAGAATGCTGCTTGTGAAATGTGCACTTAACATTATATTGCAGAGCATATGGAGTAGCATGGTAAAAGAAAAGACATTTGACAAAAGAGGTGAGATATTGCTGTACTGTCAAATTAATACTATTTCATACTTTCTGTTAGTCTCCCTTTTCTGACTAGTGAGGGGGATCTTAAATATTCTAGTGGGTGCAGGATCAGTGATGTAACCAAATTGTTTTAATTAAAACAGAGCACATTTTTCTACAGAAATTTCGAGGTTTAACTCTTTGAATGCCTCATTACTGTCAGTCTTGCCAGGCTTCTGTGAGTTTCCTATTTCATCTTCTCTCTTCCCTCCCACCACAATGGTTATCAGATGGACTCCCTACTAATAAAATTCACAAGAGAGAAAGAATGCATAACTTTGGATTTTGGCAGTACCCCTGAGAGAAGCCTGGTCAGGAAAGAAATTAGAAGAGCCTGTAAGGAAAGGAAGTAGTTTAGTTTGCTACAAACAAGTGTACTGTTTCTGCTCACTTCTTTCCAGTACATAATTAGGGTCACTCACAACATTAAACAGAGAGCAATAATTACATTATCCAGTTGTGCTTCCCTAGGGTAACTACAGAATAATGCACTTATTTTCATCCAACAGAGAATAAGGCTTCTTGTTTCTCTACAGATACCATCTTCCTTATCCAAGAGATTTATCATTAATAATTGTCATCTGATTGCATTGGTACCCTTGCAAAACCACATGGGGTTTATCTTTTGACAGACGTGAGGGAGCTTCTCTAAAGCAACATTTAGAGTAACAGGCTTTTAGATCTTCATGGTTTTATTCTCTTTCATTTGAAGCAGAATGTCAGACCTCATAGTACAAAGATGCGTCGCAGATTTTCCTGGCTTTATTTCTCAGACAAATCAAACTGGAAATGTTTATAGGATTGTGACTCATGTTTTCCTTTTATAATATACTTTTCTACTTTTTGGCCATTCTGTACTAGCATGGGACTGTCAGGATCCTTCCTAACGGCTGTGTGGTTTAGTCCCTGTGGCTTGTTCCCCACAGCAGAGAGAGAAGACCTACCATTAAACAATCTCATCGCCATGGGCTCTTCATCACACAACCCATATGTCCGCATGACCATCTTTTCCAACTTGCAACTCCGCTGCTCCCGAATAACTCCTGCAACATCACAACCTCCCTTTCCTTGGGAGCCTGCAGAAATGTCCCTCCAAAAATTAGCCTAATAGATGTCAAAGTTTATTCATAAAAGGCTTCTCCTCACTCTAGGAAATAATCAGGCTTGGTACTGACTCAAAGAGCTTGGCTTGTGTTCTGTTGTGTGCTTAAGCAGAATCTCTGGCAAGTTGCACAAATAAATCTAAAGTCAGTGGCTAAAAAAATTGACTGTATGCCAACAGGAAGAGCAAGAGCTTGGGGAGTTCCTGATGATCTCACCCTGGAAACACGAACCCAGGCTTGGGGGGGGAACTCTGACAATTGATACCTAAGGGTTTAAAGACAGCAACACATGAAGCAACATTATGTTACTTGAAATAACAGTCCACAAGAGTGGTCTTAAAAGATTCTTGTACTAATTACTTAGAGTGAAGCAAAGAAAGAGTTAATAATAGTAATGACCATGAGGTTTTATGGGAATATTTTTCTTGGCAAAGCCTGTAGAACCAGTTATTTTCCTTATCTGTAAATACTTTCTCAGACTGTATCAAATAAGAAAGTCACTGGTGAGGGGTTGGGAGGGGATTCAATGACTCAGCAGAAGACTATGTTTGTTCTGCCACAAAGGCCTTTCATTCTGATCTGTCTGAGTGCCAGCTTTGTAAACTGGACAATTACTTCTTTCTAGATCACAAAAACATTGAGTTAATTACACTGGAAACTAGTAGTGATGACATGAAAACAATTTACATGTAATAACTATTTTTTGCTTATCATCCCTAAACAATTCAGATGTTATAAGAAGGTAAAAAATTCCTTTTACACCTTGATCTTAAAAATAGACTACTGGGATTAAACCTTTCTTTAAGACAATAATCAAGTATTGCTCATGATTGATGTGTCCATCAAAACATTTAACATCCAATGTCTTCTTACTATGATCCCCATTTATGTTATGGCCAGCTAACCAGATTGATTCCCAAAATCACTAGATATCAGCACAGTGGTGCCTGGGGGGGAACCCCAATCTTAACTGAACTTAACGCTGTAGTTTTTAAAAAGGTGTGAGGAGAAAATGTCAAGAAAATGGAAACTGAGGACAGATGGAAAGGAGTCATCTTTAGCGCACCACCAACCTTTGACTACAGAAGAATAAGAGTTCTCAGGTATTGCCAGATTTCCTCCAAAAGAGAGGCCTTTGGGTGCTGCTAAGCCTTCAGTCACCCAAGAACTCTCTCTGCCTTCAGAGAGGCAGGAAAAGGTTAGCAAAGAATAAAAGCAATCAGTTCAGAACCACAGCTGGAATGCAGGGATCCAATAAGCCTAGCATTTAGCTTAGTTCACTCAATTTTTACAAAATCAGAAACATTCTTCTGCTTTCAGCACCCCTAGTGAGTGAGACCATAACCACTCCTCACCAATGGAAATTGCTTACCAGCAGATTCTTGGGGTCGAGTCTGATAATACTCTTACCTAAGGTCTCCCTGAAAGATGCTTTCCATCCTCTGTCTGCTCCAAAGAAATCAGTGTTAAAGACCAGGAACAAGTTATTACTGGAACTCTTAATATTTGGAGGCAGTTCTGAGCCACAGAATTTCCCGAGGAGAGGAGCATGGGTGTCTAAGCCGTCATATACAGCCACATAATCTTTGTAGCAGGAAGGAGATATTTCAAGCTGGAAGCTGTTGAATCTGTAAAATACACTTGGAGATTTAGGTATCACATTTTCATTTCTATTCCTGTGTTATGTTTGTTTTTAGCGCTTGAGGAAAGGTCCAAGTAATAGCAATAGCCAAAGCCATACGCAGACAGATACCACAAAACATTTCTCTTCAGGAACAAGCAAGAGCTATTAACTGCATGGCAAAACACTCCAGCCAACCAGCCTCAAAGAAATAGTGACCCTCACCCACTGGGCCTCTTGCAAGGCAAGCTGTTAGCACACCTCAGCTTTCTGTGAAGCAGCAGATCTCCCCTGTGCAAAAATACCCTCTCTCACTTATGCAAATTGCTCAGCTTGCAATTTCCTTGGGCATGTGAGGAGTGTATAAAATGCAGGCTCAGAGTGCAGCCCAGCTAGGTCTTCCACTTAGTTGGGAAATGTTAATTCAAAATCAGCATATATATGACAGAAGAATGTAGCTATCTTTTAATTTCTCAGTGGCAAGATTTTGTGGCAGCCAGATCCCTCTTTTAGGCAGGACAGCACACACTCAGAAGTATACTCTTTCTGGGTGTGTATTATTACTTGGTCTGTAAAGTGAGTACCAGCATTCTAAAAGAATTTTTTTTTTTCTTATATCAACTCACAGGAGTCTTATAACTCCTCAACGGCTGACAGAATTTAGCTAAAAGCATAAGTTGCATTTTTACAATTTCTTAGCCCTCTTGCTAACTAAAGTGGGAAGTTACAGTTGTGGTGATGTTTTGCACATAACAAGTTACAGAGAAAGATGTAAGGAAGCCTGAAGTTGATAAAGGGGGCTTCAGTAGCCATTTCTCATTTTAGTTCACCTTTCCCCTGGGAAAAGGAAAGATAGAGAGAAAATTGTCAATAATAGTTGTCTAATTGGAATCAGAGACCTCCCTGCCCCCTTGATGACAAGCTGAACTTGGATTACGTACTTGAGGGCCACTACTTTGCCATTTCCCACTGTGATGTAGTATGAGCAGTTCATGTTGTTGTGATAATCAAGAACTGAATGGGCTGGACTGCTGATAACACCAGCAGAGCCATTGAAAATGCCACCGCAAGCTGTAGGGGAAACAGAAGAAAAAGAGTGATTACCGTCTGAATACCAGCCTGGTCCTAATTGTCCTATTTCTTGCAGGAGCTCCTGTTAGTGCTCTTTAGCCATAAGGAAAGAAAGCCCCTGATAAATTCGGACCAGTCTTCACTGGCATGACTAGAACTGTTAAATGCAGAGATGTCTATCAAATTGCGCTCTGCAGTGGAAGACTAGAGTCGGTATTGAAGTAACAGGTCGTTACTAGTCCATACCAAATGGCAATGACTCCATGTTTGTGCAGTAAAAGACTGAGTCTGATTTCAAGTGTGCTGCAGTAGGACCAGGGAGCAGCAGGATGGGGAGGGTGCCCTGTGCAGCAGGGTGTCAGGTGTATCTGGAGGAGCGCAGTACCCATTCTAACTTGCCAAGAGAAACCTGGCTGATATGTAGGCAAAGAAATTCCCTCATCCAAATCCTGGCCCCACGGAAGCCTCTGAAAATTTGGCACTGACACGAAAGCAGCCACAGTTGCATGCATAGCCCTGCCCTTGACTTTTCTGGAATAACTGTACACAGACTGTCATCATCCCTCAACCTCCTCTCAGGGCTGGGGTATTACTGTAGCATTTGTTCTCCGCAGAAAGGCAGAGAGGAGTCCCCAGGTGTCACTAACTCTGGGGACTGTTCCCCACCTTGCCTTGTGCTGGAACTTGCCAGCAGTGGGGGGTGGCTGAGATGGAGGACTGCATATTTGCTCTCTGGCTGAGAAGCAAGTTAAACTCTGCAGCTGTGAACTAAAGCACTGCTTGGCTTCTCAGCGTTTCACACCATGGATGCCGATGAGGCCAGGATGTGGCTAATGTTTGTTCCCAGCTTCAGTGCTTGAGGGAACAAAAACTATTATAAAACCAACTCTAATCTCCATTGTTAGCTCCAGCCTTTATTTTATAATCTTAACTTGGCAAAAAACATTTCCCTGTGTCCTGTTGATAAATAGCTTAAAGCCACACACAGCTTTTCATGTTTTAAAGGACATGCCATTGCCCAAGCCACGACCTTAACAAAGATAGTCCCATACAGGGTGCTGCTGGATACAGAGCCCCTAGCTCCTCAGCCGCACTTAGGCTGGCAGCCTGGAGCACTGGCAGATAAAGGACAGGAGCCGGGAGGATAAAGAATCAGCATTATTCTACACTAGGAGGGGGAAGCCTTTTTCATTTTTTTTTGGCAAACAATACAACTAGAGGGAAGAGGAATGTTAATTGCTAGAATCTGCTTTGTATACAACAACAAGCTAATAAGGCTGCAGTTATGTTTCTTAAATGTCAGAAGTCACAGGTCAGATAGCAGCAACAGACTTCAGTGAGTTATGAAGGTCTTTTCCATGAGTAACTCCACAATGCCATTTCTCAGTGCCCTCTGTCTTATCTGTATCAGGCCATTCATTTTATATTAAGAACTTAGCCTTATGCTTTTTGCTGGGGCTTTGAACATGAGGAATGCATTAAATGAAATACCAAAGTTAAGAACTCACACTTTTTTCCACAGTTAGAAAATGAAATAGCTTTCAAAAATCAAAGTACTGTCTCTATAAGTTAGACTTGGAAAATATTAAAATTGGTTTTGAAAGTAAAATTAACCTTTTGGGATATTTATATTTGTGCAAATGTAAATTCTAAACCCAGTTGGAAACTTCTTTTTCTAATAAATATTTCCTCTTTAAAACAAAAGAGATCTCATGTGAATTACAAAACATTTTGGTGAAAATATTTATTAAAAAATAAAAATATATCTAGAACCCAATTTTTATTTACATTCATACCTAGCACTGCAAGAGGGTCATCAAATGGAGGCATATAGCTGGGTTCATTTAAAGATCCTGTTCTGGTTCCCATCTGTATAATGTAGTTTTAGTATAACAGAATCAGACCATTCTCCTGTATGTGATAAAATCTTTTAAATGAACTCAGTTAACTAAACTGGTGATGTTTCTCCTTAAACATTGTAAAAAAAAAAAAACCAAAACAACAACAAAAAACCCCTGGCAAAATAAGTTGCATTTCTTTTCTGCAGAAATTAAAAAGTGTTTCAGTTCCTGACTTGGTCCCATGTAGTGTCTTGAAATGAGAACTCTGAGGCAACACATCAGCCAGTGACAACACTCACCAAACAGTCCCATGTCCTGGTCATGAGGGCTCTTTTGGGCAAGTGCAGGGGTAATATGAACCATCTACATCCATCTAAGGTATTCCCAAAATGAGGTACAACATTTCCTACACTGAACCATTATCCAGTGGGAATATTTCCACCACCTAAAGCGCAGGACAGTCGCTACTCACCAATTGCTCTGTATCTTGCCTGGAATCCAAAGCCTACAATATGGGAGTCAGTGTAGAAGTTGAGCAGCATAGGTCCAAAGACGCTGACTGGGGCAGGGAGCTCATTACCACAGAGTGTGATGAGAGGATGTGACGTAACCCTGGTCCCACTGTAGATGCTTACTCCATCATAAAGACAAATTCTGCTCAAGAGTGCTGGGGCTGCATGGAGACAGAAGTGTTAGCAACATATTCTCCATGTGATTTACCAAGCTGCAAGTATATAGACCTCACACAGGATAAGAATTAAATTTTATATTACTTTCCATTCCAGGATCTCGGGATCTTATTTGCTTGCTGAGGAAGCAAATGTCAATTTTTAACATGCAGAAAAACTGAGGCAGAAAAGGCAAAGAGACCTAGTATATAAGACATTGGACTGGTCTCATTCAACCCATCTTACAATCTGGAAAAGGCTCCAGGCCTCTTGAGTTCTTGGGAGTTCATAGTTGAGTGAACACCATCTATGAGGAGATGAGAGGACCTGTCAAAAGCATAGAACTCCTCTGCCGATCAAAGCAATGCACCTTCTGTTACAGGCCACCAAACACCTGGTATTTCTTTCCCCTAATGTAGAAGTCAGCACTCAGTGCAGGTAATTTCTAATCATTAAGAGTAAGAATTTGGGAAAATGAAAAAATAGTCCATATGCTAACATGTTTTAGAGCTGACTTCTTTCTCTCTGAATTCCCTCAAACTTTGGAGTACCAAAACCCAGATTCTTCAGCTTGACTCAGAAGACAAAAAAATTAAATTTAATCTTGCAGTTTGCCAGTGAAATGCTGTAACTGTGGCAGTCAGTGGAGATTTGGAGATGACTGAGCAATAGGAAAAGAAACAATGATTTTCAGGAGCAATCTGCTTTAGGGGGCAAATTGGTACAGATATTAGGGTGAGTGAAAAGTTGCCCATTCAGAAGCACCAAGAAACACAGAAATGGGGAACATAGCATTCTATATTTTTTCCCCATTGGTTTTTGGTTTCTCATTTGCAGTTAGATTTCTGGAGGATTGAGCCCTACCTTCCTGACTTTCTAGCCACCTCACCATTTGCAACCAGATTTGACTGAGATGAGAGATCTCAAATGAATTAAGTTCATATAAGTTTCATGAAGGTCAGTGGCTGTGTTAGAGTGCCAGAGGAATGTCCCCAAAAAAGGACAAGCTGTGCTTTCAGCGTAAGGGCTGTGAGTCTGGGCAGAGATCCCCTGAGCACACTGGGAGCTCAGAGCCAGCTGGGAGCCATGGGCATGGGCAGAAGTTAGTGGTACCCAGGGTGGTACCACCAAGGGATGTACGGTGGGAGCTAGAGAGGTTGGGTATCATGTGGGAGCAAGAAGGGAGCCACGTGCGTTATGCAAGGAAACTGGATTAATGCTGCCAGTGAAAAACACAGTACACGTCTACTTCATTAGTTGTTAGGCTTATAGAACAACTTGGTGTTTTCTCCGTCTTTGTATTCGTCATTTACAAGCATCATGGAAGCTGGGGTGCCACATGATGATTATCATGTTTAGCAATCTGTTAGCAGCGATGGGGCAGTTACTTAAACTGCAAAGGATTAATCGGGAATTATCTAAATTTAACAGGAGAGCATTGCAGAGGAGTGATTCCTGCAGATTGTCCAGTCAAAACAAGCTGCTTCCTAGTGTTGTAGGAAACAGGATGACTCATATTGAACAGGATGACAAATAGGAATGGAGTGATAATTCTGTTTTACAAGATCAACAGAGTCTTCCCAGCAGCCAGAGATATTTTAGAACCTCTCTGGAGTTTTAAGTTAAAAATTCTTTCTCTCTCAATGAAGACAATGTATTCTAACATGTTTTACAATTGTGCTGATGGGGAAATATGGTACTAGTCTGACTAATAAGAGTAACTAAGCTGAAAACAACCAGCCACATCAGATAACTGATTACACCGTTAATTATAAAATAATTAATTAAAAATGTTCTGCATGCCCTACTCTATTATGAGAATACTTGATAATGTGATACAATTAAAAAACATCATCAATTTTAAAATACAAAGAAATGAAAAAAAAAAGAAAAAGACAAGTGCAATTTCAGGATGGAAAAGATTTGAGAAAGCAACTCAGGTCCCTTTCTGGAAATACTTTGGAGAAAGGCATGAAGTGAAATGGATTTCTCAGCAAAGCTAATGTCCACAATACTCATCACAAGTTGTTACGAACAGCTGCACTGGAAAGGATAAGATGGTTGAGGTAGGATTATTAGCAAAAGGCTTAATTTCTAGCTTTGAAACCTTTGAAACTCATGAATCCTGGCAGGACAGATGATTGTTTGATCTCTATCCTGTAACTCATCACTTGTTTACACTTTTCTTTAACTTCTCACTGTACTAAAATGCATTATTCTGTAAATAATCCCCAGCCTCAGATTCCTCTATCCTATCTCCTCATGTCATACTTCCAGCATCTACACATACTCAGCACATCATCAGCAATTCTTCTTTGTGGTTCATTTCCTCTAATTCTATCATCTTTGATCTTTTCTAGACCAATTTCTGTCCCTTGCACTACAATGAAACAGCTTTCATGAGTCTCCAGAGATCTTTTCTTAGCCAAATGTCAGACCCACATCCTCTTTGAGCTGACAGGCACTTTCTACATAACTAGCCCTGTTTTTCTTCATAAAACTTGTCTACCAAGAGCTTTCGCTCATCCTTCTGGTATTACTGTATTCTCCCTTCTGATTCACCCATGAGGATTCAATAAGACATGTCCTCTCCTGTCTTTCTCTCTTTATCTCCACATTAGCTCCGTGTAATCTCATTTGCAGAGACAGATGCAACTACTGTCTCAGTGCTGATGACCCCATAAGTCTATTTCCCTGCTCCAGGCCTCTTTTTGTTCAGACTAAAATCTTATTTCTCTCAACAAAACCATTCAATAGGAGAGCTTTTCCTCCCCTCTCAAGTCTTCCCATGCATCTTCTTTCTTTACAGTGTCATCATTTTGCCTGCCCTCATTAGGTCTACATCTATGATTTGGATCTCTCTGGGACTTCACATCCAGGCTAGATGTAAATATTGTCAAAATACTTTCCAGTTAGTATCTTTATGATAAACTCATTTGTATCCTTCCACATACCTATGACTCTCACCCAAAAAATAGTGACTTTTCCAACATGGATACTGTACCATTCGTTCCTCTAGCCTTGACAATATTTCTTCCAAATATGGTGGAAAGATCAATTATTTGGCCTGACATTATGAACATATCCCTCTTTCTTTGAATTGCTGCATGTATTTGCTTTCAAGGCCTTTTCTTACCTATCTGCACTCTATTTATCATCTCTTGGTACCGCTCAGCATTGATACATTGACTCCTGCCTCCAAAGTTCACATGATAAGAGCTTCAGTTGTCCTTATGTTACATTTTGAAATATGCCTTTGTGTTGTCTCCTTTCCATCTAGCAGAAGTTTCTCTCCGGTCTCACTATTCTCATGAAATCATTTGATATGATGCCTGCACAAAAACCTTGACCAAATTTGGGCCCCTAACAATCTGATCACTAATAACAAAGTCGTCTTTCCATCTCTCTGTCTATAGCCATAGATTCTGTTTCATTTTGTATGGAGGCAGAACCTGTCTTTTTGTTTAAATTTTGTAAAGCTTATAATAATGAGGGTTTTGTTCACAACTGTAGCTTCTGGTATAAATGGTAATACAGTTAGCAATTACTAATGTAGGAAAAATATTATGCAGACATATACTCCTGTGCAATATATTAACCAGCTCCATTGCGATTTTGAAAGCAAGGGATTAAAGTTTCATATATATATATATCCTCTTTCAAAATAATCTATTGCAAAAGTTGTCTATTTTCTGAATTGTCTAGTAACAACTGGGAAAGCAGATAGAGAAGACTCCAAAACAAAGCTGTGACCCTATCTCAGATTGCAAAATTACAGTTCCAGTGTTTTTTTTAAATAGTACAGTGTTTAAAAAATAAAGGAGAAATAAACAGGTTATTAAAACATTTTCACGTCAACATGGGATCAACACAATGCATTTTTTTTGTAGTGACAGAGTAAAAATACTACAGAATTCTAAAACCAGATATTGCAGGAGGCCCCCATCCATTTCCCCTAATTTTCCATGGTTTGGAATTCAGACTTTATTGCATGTTATACTCATACTTGAAGAGTATTACAGCCATTTAATAATACACTACCCTAGCTGTCCTAGAGTTGTATTTGTAGGGACATTCATCTGAATAAAGCTTATAAACAAAAGATGGATGTGATTAATTATTTCTTAGATAGTAAGTCTACTAAGATAGATAGATAAAGGTTTTTGACTAATTCTAGTATGTTAGATTTGTGTAGACCTTTGATCCAAGGAGGGAGAACAAATGGAAGATGACATTTATCACTGTCGCAGAAGTGGGATTGAAAAAACAAACTCATCCCCCTTTGTTTGGTTCTTCATAAAATAACCAAACACAACAATGTAGGTGGTACTACAAGAAGCAAATGGCAACCTATGCAGCTTCACGAAGCAGGCAAATCAAAAAAGAAGTTCTGTAACCATATTCAGTTTGGCTCAGGAAGAGACGTTCTTTGGGCTGCAAGGAAATCACAGGGACTAAGCCATACTTCATTCATAGGGTTGTTATTGCCTATGTTTTGCTGCCTAAGTCTTAAGTATCTCATGTAAGCTATTGTCTATGGCTTCTTGTAATAGTCAACAGGTACTGAGAGTGAGAGAGGCCTTCAGAAGGCAATTCATTCCACCTGTACAACACATTTGCTTTTTAGTTTAAAGCACTATCTTTTTCACTTCACTATAGGAGGACATAAGTCTAGATGATAAATCCAAATTAGATGTTTATTTTCAGGGGCTCAAAGTCAGATAAAAACAATTTTTCTACCTACAAGGAAGCAGCCAATTTAGATTAAATTTTGATCACAAAATCAACAAATGCAGTTTCCTCCAGTTCTCTCTTGCTCTGTTACTTGCTATATTTAGTGCTTCATACATATTTAATATATAGTACATGCATGTCATGTTCGTCTGATTCTAAACACTGACACTCTATCACTGCTGTGGGTTAACTGCCTCCTTTGGAGTCATTCTTCATAATCAGAACAGGCCTCTCATCATAATTGAAAACATAGCTACTCTACAGCAGAGTTCTGTGACTAACCTGTTAAGTCATTCAATTTTGTACCAATGTGTCACTGCACTATAACCAATTACCTTCTGCCTTCTAATTTTCTGGAAAAGATATCTCAGCCAGTTAAAGTCAATGGGATATGTATGCTTTACAGGCACTATTTTAAATACTTCATTTCATTACTAAACAACCGCGAAAAAAAAAATTGATATCTTGTGAGAGGTCAAATAGATGGTAAATTATGTAAATTGGACATGTAGCTAAACTTTAGAAACCCAATCTAGAACATCTGTACTAGTATGGTTAAGATTTTAAAGACCACACTCCATGACAATCTAAGCAGGTGCAATGCTTCTTTGCATATGGAATAGCTGGAAATGTTTTTAACTAATGCTACCAAACATTGCTCTGCCTTTATAAAAGAACTAAGGGAGTTCATGCTGGAAACCCATAGGCACATGTGCTAAACATACCCAGTGGGACAGCTGAATACATTTTCACTTCTGCATGATAGTTTGCAAGGTGGTGGTTTCAATCTTCTTTCCAATTCAAACACAGGCAATTTCTCTTTGCTGCAGGGTTATATTTTAAGTTTTTGTGAAAAATATTAATAATCAACTACTAGAGAGTGTCATACTTCCTCTTTTATAACCAGATGTCCCTTAGCTCATATCCAAAGTTCTTTTCTTTGATGTGGCTAAGGACTTTCAGTTTGTGTCGCCTAAGGAAGCCTATAACAATAAAGGAGCAAATTGCCCTGCAAGAAGTAGAATATTTTTAGTATTTATTTAAGTCTATGTTTATTATTATGTCTGTATCACTTACCTCTTTGCTTTAATCTTCTTAATAATAAAAGCTTGAGTTCATTTATAAATTAACTGAATGCACAGACATAATACAGATCAGTAATGTATTCATAGAGGTGTCAAAATTGGCATAATTTGATTCAGCCTAATGTTCAGTGTGTCTGCTGAATAATAATGTCTTCAACATGAAGAACTTTTGTAATTCCTGTCATTTACATTTCATTTAAAAAAAATCTTAATATAGTGGTTTGTATTGGGAGATGAAAAAAATGTTTCAGATAAAATCATAGTCAAATCAAATCTTCATCTCAGACCTAAATTAAGTTTGGACCAGAATACTTTTGAATTCAAAACAGTTTGCAAACTTAGAAAGAAAATAAAGGAAGCCTATTTTCTGACCTTATGATTTGGCCAAAGAAAAATTCGAATTATGCACCCCAGGTTAGTAAAAAATTACTCAAAACTCTCTTTGTCTAGGTCACTTCAAGGGAACCAGATTACGATGGCCTCAGAATATGTGATGCCACCAAGTAGTTTGGACATACTGATTCCTCTGTGTTATCATGACTTCTCTACCCATAAAAGTTTGATCATATCAAAGCTGGGAAGGTTTTATCATTCACACCAATGAGTCCAGGATATTATACCTGTTATTTCTTGACTAAATGCTGCCAAGTTTGAAAATGTCAAGAGTGACTTTTGTTGATGGGTATATACAGGGTAACAACTTTTATAAGTTTTCAGTTACTGTAGTCTTTCACCTAGTTTCACAGTTATATGTTCCTACATCCTTGTATAACACCTGAGTATATCTATATCCATTTTATCAGTTAGGAAAACAGAAGCACTGAAAAGCGAAACAGCTGGCCTAAGACCAAAAAGGTTATAAAACTCAATGGCAATAAAAAAAGACAGGAACAAACAGCCAGATTGGCCACAGTAACTCTTATATTCCACCCACCTGGCAAATTCCCAACTTCATAAGATATTCAATGAGTGAAATCTATCTTCACTCTTCTGGAAGCCATCAATGATGCAAAACTGAACCCTGGAAACTACCTTTGTAAATGTTTGCCTGTAAATGATTTACAGAATGGACCAGCAAATTAAACCATCAACCATTTTCCACGATAGAAGACTGGTATGTTTTCAAGTAAGTTACATTTCATAGTACATACTGAAATTATGAAGAACCAGTTACCTTCCAAGTGGAAAGTCTCAAACTCTAGAATCACCAGTGACTGTGGTCCCTGATCTATGATATAACTGCAGTTCAAGTTGTTATCATACTGACTAGGGTAGTTAGGAGAGATGACACGACCTGCAGGGCTGGTGAAATTTACTCCGCATCCTGCAAACATAAATAAATAAGACACAGTTATAATCCAGGTGATAACATCTTTCTGGTTTTGCAGTGAGAAAATCTATAATGTACACAAGGACCTTAAGAAGCTGGTCAAAATACCCAGGGAGAGTAGTATATGTCATGATGGCAAAAGTAGGTCTTACACACACACACAGAGCAGTGTTTTTGGGAAATATAGGGGCTTCCTGCATACAGCCTCACACAGAATTTTTGCCTGTCTTGGATGAGACCAGGCCATAGCCCCTCAGCCCACTGACCAGAAGGACACAGCACTGCCATTCTTATGGGTTTGGAGCCTGCACTTCTCAAAATCCCTTAGTACATACAAATGTAGCTGAACTGGATGGGGGGTTATTGGGGCACATCAGCAGTTTAGCCTCATTTGAAAATGCCCATGTTAGTCCAAGTGCTTTGTTGGTTTTGCAGTCTTTGCTTCATGCTTGACAACCAGGAGGATGCAGTCTGTTATAGGGCCGTCTCTGTGTTGCTTTCCTATATGCAGAGGCAGGAAAGATTTGCCACCCAGAACTTCTCAAGCACACAGAACTGTTCATTTCCATGGAGGTCCTTCTGATCCTAATGACTTGCATGGCCTTGGGGTTTCTCTTTATTTTAAGCTACAAGCTTAAAGGAGTGCAGTGCACGGTGAAATGCTGGTCTAAGATTAGGAGCAGCCATACGAAGCCTGCGATTGTCTCCACTAAGAGGTTGTTAGTTGTTACTGACAACATTAGTGCAGACATTATGAAAACAAAAGCCGTTTCAGCTCAGAATTCCCTATACTTCAATAGTGTCTTCCTCTAAGCACTTAACTTCTTACTGTTTTAATTTAAATCCAGCAAAGGGAAAGTGGTTTCCTTTGGCAGCATCATGCAAAAAACCCAAACAACCCGGCAATTGAGCACTACCTCCTACACTTCTGGTAGGTTTGACCATCACAAAGCACGTGCCATGGTGAAAGAAATGGAGGGCCCCCCCACAGAAATGCCGCTTGAGCTACATGAAGTGCAAATACAACAAAGCAAAGCAAAGGCCAGAGCAGGTGGTGAGAAGTCATTTATTCTCCTGAGAGCAGTTTATGTGAAGGGCATGGGCTACACCATACACAGGAAAAATTACCATAGTTTCAGCATGTGCCTTGAAAAGAAGAACAGAGATAAAAATTCTAAAGGAGCAGATCCTTTTTGCTTTTTAAGAAGATTATAGCTTTAGTTTCCAAGCAGTTTAACTAAAGAGAAACAAATTCTTAAAATTTAAAGCCTATTCATTTGTTTTTGGCCCACTGAAAAGGCAGAGGTGGCTAAGAACAACTACAAAGTTATAGCTGCATGGAGGATCTTTGTCAAGTCCAACACTGGAGCACACAGTAGCTCCATTGCATTCAGTAAGGAAACTCTTGGTTTCAAAGGCTGGGCAGAGACTTCAATGACTTGTTGGACTGAGGTCTGAATTGCTACACACAGGTCAAACTCATTCAAAATGGACCAATAGAGCAGCCATCTGGCTTTAATGTTACTTACTGCTTATGAAAGACGCAGAGAAACCTGGCCCAGGAGCATCCTGAGACTGAAATACTGTAGTTATCACGTTGTTTGGAGCAACAATAGGATCAGGAGCTGAACTTCCACATCCTGTGGTTAACAAAGCTGCTTCTTCTTTGTCATTTCCTCTCCACACCTGACAAGCCCAGATTGGAAATTAGAAAGAAAAATAGTTTTTTTTTTTAATATTATTTCAACTGTACTAATAGCCAATTTAAGTACAGTCAAACTGTGCATTCAAGAAGCACATGCAGGTTTAGGTAGGTATTTAAGTGAAACACTCTTCAGGTAATTACTTAAACATGTACTTGAGGCTTATAGTTTAAACACTGAATTTCAACACACATATAAAATGAAACATAGGCATAAATGTTTGATGTTTCTGAGTGCTTAAATAATTTCCTGAATCAGGATGTTTATTGCCGAGGATTTAAAATGTCTCCTTAAGAAAAAAGAAAAATATTCTAATAATAAATTTATTTTTCATCAATGTGTTTCAACATGTTTTTTACTGGTACTTTATATCAAAAATATATTAAAAACAAATAATATTTGTTTTTTAAAATAATGTGTTTTAAAGAAGTCTAGTGGAACGAGAACAACCACATGCAACTGTGATTGCTCTAAGCAACCATCCTAGAAAGGGTTAGCCAAGGGTTAGTCTGTAAGTGTAGGCATGTGAATAACCTCATTCATCTGGCCAGGTGTTTAAGGCAATGGATGCTCAAAGCATTAATATAAACAGTCCGTGGCCTGGCCAAGATTTTGCAAAGTCACTATTGATTTTGGATTCCTCTTTTTTGGCTGCTCAGCTTGGAATGAATGGAAGAAACTTACGCCTGTTCTGCACTTTTTCATATCCAGACACCTTCATACATCTCAAATTGGACATTCAGAAATGGAGGTGGACGTCACCAAAAATTTCAGATTTTTCTCTATGGAGAAAATCTTCAGTTGACATGGTCTTGATCATGTCATTCCGGACAGTTTAGAAATTTGAAATGAAAGCACATTTACTGAGAGGCATTAAGACTTTCATGTTAGTGAAATTTATTGTAACTTATTACATCAATTAATCAGAGGAGCAGGCTATGAAAAGACTAATCTAATAGTATTTTTTTCCACAGCCTTAAAAAATGAGTGCAGCTGTGGTTTGTAAGTTAGTAGGTATAGATCAGATGTACAGCTGCTCAAGTCTTCCTACATGTTGTCAAATTATGTTTGCCCTTTATTTCAAGTGGGAGTTGTACTGCTGTGGAGAAAATGAGCACAAAACCACTGAACATATGCCAAATGCCTGAGAAAAAAATGACACTGAAAAATTCAGAGAATGTCCACTCCATTCTATTGCTTTGAAAACAAGTGGCTCTTGACAACCTATGAAAGATAAGAATGCTATCTTTCATTTTTTGAGATTAAAAAAAGAAAGATTAGTGCAACTTGGACAGTTTATACACTTTAAAGAAGTTTTGTAGAATTATAGTGTCACATTCCTTTTTTTTTAACTCACTGGAATAGTTGAAAAGGTCTTTTCATTACACTGTATTTTCTCATTATTTCCTGGTTCTGAAGACGTGTACTTTTTTTCATGTTTTTCATTTTTGGGGCAGCATGTAGGGTGAGGGGACCCTGCTGGAGGTGGAACCTCAAGAACTGATAAAAATTAAAAATATATACAATCCAGTTCTCAAGGCATACAGAAAATTGACTGTATTGGTACAAGGACTTCAGTTTATATTTCCTGCATTTTGTGCCTTGACAATCCTAACCATGACATGATTGCAAAACAGGATTCTGGAATCATGACTTCTTAAAGCACTGCTCTGCTGATCTAATGCCAAGAATTATTTTACCTTCACATAACTGCTCTGGCAACTTCCATTGCTATCTGGGATCTGGAAGTTACTGTGGAAGTTCATCTCCAAGTGTTTGCTTTCATGCGTAATGATGGTCCATGTGCATCTGGTGTTCATGGGAAAGTTTTGAGGCCAATGAGGAGACTTGATCGTACCATTATCTGAATGAATGATTCCACCACATCCTGGAAAAAATAGCAACAGGTGGGAGAAATATTCCAATATTTCCTGTTGGTGTCAGCTTTGAATGGCTGCGTCCTTCTATGCCTGCAAGAGTGAGAGAGGAAAGCCCTGACACCCATTCAAATTTCATTTACTCCTCTTTTGCTTAATTTTCCTTCTCCAACCCCTGCAGCAGCAAGGTAGTTACACTCCAGAGAAGGTCTGTCTTTGTACTTCACTTTCTCTTCTTCACAAGCTGTTTCTCCTTGCCAGTTCATACCCTTTTGCTCTCATCCATCTATACACTGCTGACAATTAGGACTATTGCTCACATAAGAAAGTAAGGGTCAGAAATACATTAAAGAGGAGCTTCTCCTGAGACTCTACAGGTTCCTTCCCAAATCCCACAGCACGCACATGATGACTGACAGCCATTTAGAGAAGTACCCAGGGGAAAAAAGAATCAATCTACTGCTGAATCCTTGTTTTTCTCACTCTGCAACATATTAGTAATGCAGTTCCACATGTGAATCTACTCAAGCTACATCCGTTTACCCAGGGCAAAATGGTGACTTCTCCTCCAGCCCAGGCAGCCCTGTGGATCTCAGTGGGATTATGGAGAGGGCTGAAAAACATGCCTTTAAAAATTGTTAACAGATTCATTTATAAGGGGGAATAGCTGGTCATGACTCCATGGAAGCTCATGTTCTTATACATAATAAGTTTATTTAATTTGAAACATACTTGCAAATACCATGCCAAGAATGATTTACTAGGGCTATGTGTACACTACTAGCAACCCATTATTATTTCAGTGACAATGTAGTAAAGGGATGAATAAAGAGCAAAAAATGCTTTATAACATTTTACTTTTTTTCCTTTTAATTAAAAAATATATATTAGCTTTAAAAGGAAGGTTTTATTTTTCATTCTTCTATGTTAGATAATGGTAATTGTGTTTAGAAGGATACAAGGCCAAGTTTTGCTCACACATACAGAATGTAAACCCAGAGATTCTCAGTGGACAAATGAGAAGAAAGCTGAGGAAAGGACACCAGGTATATAAAAAAAGAAATCTCCTTTCGCAGAGAGAATATCAACTATGCACATCGCATGTGTATACTAACGTCTACTACATCATTGAAGAGTGGCCTTCCTTACACATGAAATTCTAGTGACAACAGGGAGAAGTGTCAAAAACCTGCTTGTGACAGCCAGCACAGACTATTGGTATGTTTAAGAAGACACTCCATCCACTGACTCTGTGAATACTGCTAGATTATTAACTGAAGGAAAGCTGATCAGCATCAGCCAGAAAGTGTGCAGCTGGAGATGACACTAGGGAACACGTTGCCAGCTCTGTACTGAGGTAGGAAGGCACAATGAATTCTGCCCTGCACCAGCCAGCACATCTACACTTGCCTTTAGTCACCTCCTGAAGGACAGTGTGCAAATGGTGAGCTACCTTTTTGTTTTGTTTTGGTTTGTTTGTTTTTTTAATCCAGAGAGACAATAATTTCAACAGAGGGAAGGTAGCTCTTTAAAATGTACCAATTCAATCCTGGATGTGTACCACCTTCAAAAGTGTACCAGCATCTCCACTAAAGTGGAAGAGTTTTAGGCTGTTGTCCACATGTGCTCTTTGAGAGGTTCTGTCTGCCTCTTTGTTTTGAAACTGACCTCTTTCTAGTTTTACGTGTTTAAACCAAATCAAACTGTGAAACAATTGTTATTCAAGAAATGAAATGTCTCATAGTCACTGACAATAGATACCACTGCTGGGAGGATAATGGGCATAGTATCAATTTACAGACATCAAGAAACTGCCAGTGGGAGGCTTAAAAAGTACAAAATCAATCCAAATTTGATTTCATTGTGTGAGATCAGACAACACTGGTTTAATACTTGACTTTTTTTATTGCTGGCTTCTCTCAGGAATGCTGAGATGTTGGCATGTATTTCTTTTGTTCTTTAATGCAAACTTAATTAAAGAGGAGGAATCCTATTTCATTTTGTGGTTGAAAAGGGCCATAGAGGCATGATATACTACTATGTTAGACCTGACAAAACCAATATTTTTTCTCTTACCTAGAGACTCTGCTGTCCATGTTGCATAAAAGCCACCTCCTTGAACTGAGTGATCAGAGTTAAAGATGATGACTAGCTTGCTGGAACCAGACCGAATAGTCCCAGGGGATGTGTTTCCACAATACTTCCCTATGACAGGAGACCCAGGAGAGCCGCCATTCAGGATAGTAACAGAGTCCCACTTACAAAGCGAATGATTTTCAACGTGGAAGGCTGTAAAAGTAAGCTGCAACACACAAAAGTGACATTCAGGAGCTAACACCTGCCACACTAGCGGAGGGGTTAGAGCAACTCCAACCAGATCCCATAGCCATCCTAGAACAATGATTTCTGGATATGCTCAGAAATCCGACCCTCACTTCACCTTGATGCTTCCCTGTAAGTATTGCTTGGAGTCTTGCCACTATAAGTAAAAGCAGCTACTTAGCATGAAGACAGAAATGTAAGAGGAATGCATAGGTTCAAAACTGGCATTATTGGGACTTAACCATATGTTTGAACCTGAGTATACATGCAGGTGTTGAACCACTTTCCTGCTCTCAAGGCTTCTGGTCATGAAATCTGAAGTTGCACATTCAAATATAAGTAGCTATGTAAGCAGAAAGCCTTGGATTTTTTTCTTCCTATTATTTTGAATCAGAATACTTTACGGTTGCTAAAAATAATGATAGTTTCCATTAAATCTGAGAGAAATAGTTGCATGGTTGGTTTCTGTGGGCCTGGATGCATCACATAAATAGACTGGGTGGGGCAGACAGCTTCTGACCCTGCCTCCCTCCCACACTGATTCCATTTGTCGTTGGAGGGATATGAACATCAGTGGAATTTCCAGTTCAAAGATTTAGATTGCTGATCCAGTAGACTCCTGGATTTGTTGATGTTGAAATATTGATTTACACTAATGACTGTCTGACCCTCTTGCAATAAGGTTTTTTTGCCAGTCCCAGGATTGGGATCTTTATAGAAAAGTTTAGCAAATACATAGTACTTCTTCCTGTAACCTTTGTGTGTATTCATTTCCAAAAGAACTCTGCCTGAGGCAAAGACTAAATACAAATTTAGCTCAAATGGTTTAAGTTTGAAACTTTGCCAGCAACTGAAACTGGCAGCTTTTACCTGAAAAGGTTAGTCTGCCTTCACTGAGGTGCCTGCTACTCAGTCCTTTTAAAACAGAAATTTACTTCCATCTGATTAAGATAACACAGAGAATACACAGAATCATATAGGTTGGAAAAGACCTTTAAGATCATTGAATCCAACCATAAACCTAACACTGCCAGTTTGCCACTAAACCATATCCCTAAGCACCACACCCTAAGCATCCATATTACACATGAAAATTACATATTAATATGAAATTACATATTCATATGAATTACATGTGAAAATCTGCAATTTGTTTTTACAAAATTGCTTTTCAGATATTTTTCTGACCTGGACCTCAGATGTCATTGATTGGACCTGTTCTTCAAAGGATCAGTCAAATAATTCAGTGAGTGAAGTTTAGCACTCCTTCATCATAAAGTTACTTAAATCGGTCTCTCAGCAGTTTAGCTCAAGAAAGTAGCACCTCAGACAGCCCATTAATAGTTATTGGGAAAGAAGAATAGCATGTCATTGATGTAATTTGTACCAGCAATCATATTATCTTCCAGACCAGCCATTAAGTGACTTTCTAGTGGCTTGTAACTTTTCTGCAGAGATGAAAAACTTCAGCCTCATGTTTATTCTCATGATAGTGAGAATATCCATGCAAATCTAATAACATGAGTTATTTTAGTTTCCTAAACATAGAAAGTAATTGTTTAAAGAAGTTGGTGCTATGTTTTGAGGTCATTAGACTAGGATCCTTCTGCTTTTCAAAAAGGACAATCTAGTTTGGTTGTGTTATCTTCGTTTCCCCCTCTCTTCCTTAGGTAAGGCCAATGGGAAGATATTTCATTCCTCCACACCTCTGATTTTCCAAATTGTCTCAAACCTGTTCCTCAAGATTCAGAGGGTGCTTCTCGCACTGCCAGCTGTGCACACAATCATGGCATTGTGCTACTCACAGTGATGGTTTCACCTTCAGGGGCTTCCAACAACCAGGAGCAGCGATTCAGATTGCTGTAAGGCTCTGGGTAGTTAGGACTTGAAATAAGTCCCCTTTCACCTGACTGTATACCACCACAGGCTGAAGAAAAAAAGTAACATTTCAGTACATTTTAGGAATTGAACACTATAAGCAAATGACTGGAAGATTATTCAGCTTGTAAAAGTACCAAAATGTATTTAAGCTGTACTGATATAGGTAAGGATGAACAATTTATCTGGGAAAAACCAAGCTTTAAAATCTTTGTCATTGAATAGTGAGTAAACAGACGCAATGACCTTGAAACTTTGCATTTATTCTGATTCTTAATATAGCTCTACAAAATCTTTGCCAGCTGACACTTAGAGCTGTCTGTTCCACCTTATCTTCCATTTTTTTATCTCAGACTCCTAAGCAAACCAGTGCCATTCTTGGACCAACGCAATCAAGTCAAAAACTTGCTGATGTGTCTAGATAAAGCACCAAGGCTAAATTCAGCTGTGACAGGAAGAATAGTTGTGCTGGCATGTAAATGGCAAAGTGGTGTAATTTGCACTGATACAGCTTTAAGTGGATTTCAAAATGAGTGCAAAGGTTCAAGCAGCAGAATGCATTTCAGCCATGCTAGCACTCTGGAGGCCTATTTGAAGTAAGTCAAACTTGGCTGGTGTTACCTGTTACACCCCTATTCCCAAGAGCAACCAGCTGTTCTGAGTGTTGCACTGCATTGCAGAAACTCAAATGTGGTTCAGGGAATGGGAAAGAGAGGCAGAAAATAAATCTGAAAGTTCAATTGCTAGCATATGTTTGCTTTAGGTGGATATAAATAGTGGTAGGCACTGTGTAACTTTTGAGGACCTCTTTGAGAGTTGATCCCGTATTGTGTGTTCTCAGTATCACCAAATGAATGGCAACATTCCCCAGAAGTGCCTTAGTCAGCAAGAGCAACAGTCTCTCAAGCCATTTACCTTCAAATGTGTAATGGGCCAAGAATCCTTTATCTTCTGTGTTTTCATCGCTTACAAAGTGTACCCAGATCTGGGGGGCAGCTATGACTAGTGGCACAGATGGTGCAGCCTGACCACAAAGTCTGGCTATTAGCTCTCCATCAGCATCCCCTGAGTAAAGAAATTAAAAAATACACTATTTTAATTCTAAAAGAGCTACAATATTGTAAAGGAATGCATAGGGCAAACATGCATTTCATTTGGTTTTGACTAGAAAACAGAGAAAAGTATGTATCACACTTAATAACTGATTATTTGTTATGGGTATAGGTAAAGTGTTGCAGTACATTGCTGGGATCTAAATCTCGACAACAGGGAAATTCTTTCCAAAGCTGTATTAATGATCCTCTTAATATCTTGGGCTCCTTCTCTCCCCTCCCTACTATCCTGCACACTTTCATTTTGTATGACCCATCAGACCTGAAAATACGGAAAGTGCCCCAAAACTGCAGATGTTTTGGGGCAAAACAGTGGAAGCGATGGCCCAAGGACCTGATCGCATGGAAGCCTACTGAGCCTAGGTGTTTGTGACATCCTCATTAAAGTCAACAGGGATTTTGAGTTTTCTACCATATAAAGATGTGCTTCATCCATGAACAAGCTGTCACTGCTGTATTAATATTGTGCATCTCTTTCCAAGGGAGCTCAACATACTGTTCTCTGCATGGCGAAAAAATGCCAGCATTTGCTCAAATCACTGAAACCTGAAAGGAAAGCACAGGCCGTTGCACTTCTGTGACACTGAATGTTTGCTTGTGTTGGTGTAAGCTCTTATCCGTCACACTGGTAGAAGTATCAGTTTCTGTTTATTCCTGATATATTCACAGAGGAAGGAAAATATGTGTAACAGTGTTCCACGTGACATCCAGGCAATGCCATCCCTAAGGTTGCTCCTCTAATAACAGCAGGCTGCTGCTCTTAAAAGTCTCCATTCAAAAGCAACTCCTAGCTCCTTGCAGAGTGGTAGGCTGTTCCTGCAAAGAAGGCAGTAGAGCAGGAGGGAGAAACTGGGTGCTTTTCAAAGTCCTTTCACAGTTATTTCAGGTAATGTGGCTGAGTAACTTAATCTTTCTGTTGTCTACAGTGACACAGGCAGTGTCTGAAATGCCTTGAAGCACAGGGATAAAAGGTGACATATAATAAAATTCTATTAATGTAAGTTACACACAGAAATGTGAAAACCTGTCTTGTTAACGTGCACTAAAAATGATACTGAGCTGTATCATCTGTACAAGTAGAAGACGTTCATGATAAATTACAGTTTGGGAAAAAATAGTAATAACTACTTTTAGCATTAAAATGTGAAGTGTACTTTTTCTTTTTTGCAATTCTTACAAGGTAATTGAATATGTGACAGATGTGACCCAGGTTACTCAGTCTCTACAGTGTGAAAAGTGACACCAGTCACTGCTTTAATGAATGGCCAGGTGGCCAGAGATCTAGACTGTTGATAAACAGAAAATGTAAACAGAAAGATTGTGCTGTAAAATTTGCTTCAAACTGAAGGGAATGGTCTGAAAGACAAAATCAAGAGTATACCACAAAAGCCAGAAGTTAGGAATATATTTCACTGTAGCAATATGCTCAGCTGTATTACCATGTACAGACTACATGCACATGCCTGATAATTTAATAACTTAATATAAACAGTTACCCTAAGAAACTTGAAATATTTATTTTATCTATTTAGATTAAATTTTTCTCAGTGAATACACAAAGTCAATTCTGCTTTTTTTTTTTTTTTTTTCCCCATTCACTACCATTAAGTGTGCTGTATGGGTAGCTCAAAAGAATTTTACACATCTCAGCATCATCTGGGGTCTCTTGGATAACTTACTGTTGAATTGGACCCTTCCCCAAATTCACATCAGCTCTGTTGAGAGTCTTAAATAGCAGCCGCCTGAGTTCAGTGATATTCTGCACTATTCATATCTCAGTGCTCATTAAATGTTACTTGTCAGCATACACAGCTGAATTAGGGTATTCTGCCTTTGAGAGGAGACTGGTTGTGAAACTGAAGATCCATTAGTATGGCCAAAATGAACATTACTATTTAGACGACAAAACTGTGTAGCGCAAAATAAGACTACATTTTTTCCTCTTTCCTTTGATTGTATTGTCTGGAGGCCTGAGGTTCACAATGAAGCGAGAGCGCTGGGAACTGATGAGTAACAGACCAGATATATTTTACTATTTCTTTCTCTGAGTTCTCTTGCTATTATTTCCCAGCTCCAGTGCATACATGGGAGGGAACTGTTAGGCTACACAGCTGTGCATGCTTTGGCTCTACACAGGACAAACCAATGCTATACAACCAAGCGCTCTTGTTCAAAAGAATACAAATAGGGATCTAACAGATTCCTGCTCTCAACTCCCCCACACCTTTCAGAAACAATTTCCTGGTATATTAGAACCTGCTTTCTCTGGGACTCACAGATAGAGCCTCTCAGTGAAGAAGATATATATGTTTCTATGATAAGACAGCTGGAGCTTTCATACTACACTTGGCATTAGCTGAGCAATTTTCACATGACGTGTCCAGTAGCTTGTTCTTACGGATAGCTAGGGATGCTCAAATATGCAGATATATTACTGGTGCATTAATCCTGTGATTGTTTTCTTTTTAAATGGTTTAGTCTGTATTTCGTGATGCAGTCTCACAGAAAATATGGATTTGTTTTTGGAGAATCACTTTATAGAGTACAAAAGTAGGGTATGAAGTGGGTATGCAGCCCAGAGGCTATGAATAATTAAAGCTTCTCTACTCCACTCCTGCTGTCCCTGGAGATATTTCAGGAGCAGGGAGACAACAGGCTGTAGACCAAACAAATTGTTTTGATGACTCCACCTTCTCCTGATTGCCATCTTTCAAGGGAGATGAAGTGAAATTTGTATTGTCCCTTGTAAAGAGAGAGTCAGGTGTGTATTGTAACCACCAAAACAATTTATCCCCTCAAGATACCTATCCAGTTTTCCATTTTCTCCCCTGAAAGAAAGGGTGACCAAATCCATGCATCCATTCCTCTGGTAGTGAAATCCCACTCCTGGTCTAGGAGGAAACATGGAAGGCATGCATGTGAACACTCTCTCAAAGGTACAGATCCTACAACAATCACACTGCAAATATATATGAACAAGATTTATCACAAACGCAGTTCCGCAACTGGAATCTTTTTAGGCTTAATCCATTCTCTTGCTGAACATACAAACCTATTCGTAACTCTAGGTAGTCATACTGGCAGTCCTGGTGATGTTCCAAGTGGAAGTCCTCGAAAGAGATATATATGGATGAATTATAGTGGGAGGGGTTTTCAATGGTCCATTCACAGTTCAGGTTACTTGTGTAATTTTTGACACCATCATAACCAGGAGAAGAGAAATTCCCACCTGCATATCCCATCAGGGTTCCACCACAAACTGCAGAAACAAAATATAATTTATTTTAAAATAATAATAATTCTTGTATGAAGAGAAATCTTGCCCCTCTTTATCCTGATATGTGCATGTCAGCAAGGATATGTGTTAATTAGATCAAATCTTTTTCCATCTTCTTTCTTTTTTATAATTTACTGCTACGTACAAGAGAATTCTTGCCTAGTGTCCCAGAATTTATTGCAAGTCTTTAAAAACACATGTGTAAAGCAAAGAAACCAGAATTTTTCATGGTATCAAATAAAATATTTCAGCAGCGCCATCAACACAACAAGCATTATTTAACATTTTGATAAAATGCCACTGCAGCTCCAGTTCAGTATTGCTCAGCCCTACCCGTTACCTAACTCTAGACTCAAGAGAAGATTTTTCTGGAACATGCCCTCAAGAGCAGTACACTTATGCTACAGTAGGATGCTTGGGGGGGTGGAGTTGGAAAATCAAGCTTGAAAGACTCACGGCTGTAGTAGTAAGGCTCTGCCAGCTGCCTCCTCTCTGGAGGCTGAGCTTGCAAAAGTAGGTTAGCTGCACTCTTTCACAAGCTACAGTAAATTAATTACCCCCCTGAGTAATAAGGAAGCACTATGGTTTTTGGATCTTTTCATGGAGTAAAGGCACTTCAGACCATCTCTTGCTCAAGAGTAAGTACAAACCCGTAAATCAGTAGTGAGAATAAAGACTGTGATCCATAACAGAGGTTCTTTCCATTTGAAGTTTGACATAACAGGCACATGAAGTCTGTAACTCCCAGAGAGTCCCCATTTTTTCAAGTCCTTTCAACTAACTAAAGATAGATATCTACTCCCATCCAGAGATGTAAGAGAGGAAAAAAGGTATCAGAGATTTATTTTCTGTTTAGGTCATTTTTTGACATGTAACAGTACTTTAGCTATAAAATGACTCACCAAAAACCAATCACTTAATTCAAAAACACACACTACCTGCATCTTCACTAGATGTGTATGAGACACTGAAGCCTCTGGTTGCTTGAGACATATCTGTCACCAAAATGACTTTCATTGTGTTTCCAGAGGATTTCACCTCAGTGCCTGGATTTACCTCACCACACAGCTTGGCCAGCTGGGGAGACTTCTGTCTGAGACCATTGTACACCTGTTGGGTCAAAATAAACTCTTATGAGATCAAACTACAGTCTTAGGAGCATCTCCTGTATCATTTAACAGTGCTTTACATCTTTAACGCTTAACAGGTTCACTGATGTCCCTCACAGCAGGTTAGTTCCCAAATCTACTCAAAACCTTGGAACAAACTTCCATTGCCTTGAGTGGATGAGGCTCTGAAGTAAAATATAAAAAATACCTTGCTTATTTTGGCAAAACATGAACATATTCCCGCTCTTATTTTTTTAAACAGAAATTGAAACAGTTTGATTTGGGAAAAAATATATTTTAGATCAATAATTGACTTTAGATCAATAATTGACTTTACATTCTTCTTAAAGCCAACATCAGCTTTGTCAAAAATCTCCTCCAACATATTCAGTGCTAGTGGGCATTTTTTATTAATTCAAACATTTCACTTTTTGATGATCCAGATGTATTTTTCTCAGTTTCTTTCATACAGTCTTTAGCCTAGGAGTTAATTTCCTTCTTTCTACTACTATCTCAGCTGTGCAAGCAAGGCAGAAACGATGTTTCCCACTGAGATTTGGAATATGTTAGAGTGCTGAAGGCACAAAAACTGGCAGGACAGATCTTCCTTTAAGAGATCATTACTTCATTAATCGATAAAAAGCCAGCTCACCATGGTCTGTCTAAAGCATCTGTGAAGGAAAACCAGGGGAAGATCATCTACAAATCACAAGGGAGAACTACTTCACCCCCTCACATTTGTGCATAGGCTAGCTTCTGATCATACTAAAGCTAACTCCTGTTTTTGCACTGCTAATCTGACAAATGGGAAACCAAAGTAGATCTCCCATTCCTGCAATTTCATAGAGAAATTATATATTTGAGGAATTGTACATCTGACCAGGTCCAGTTCTGTGTGTCAGGTTTTTTTTTTTTGCACTGAATAACCAAAAATCTAAAATAACCATGATGAAATAACCAAAATCTATCTTTTTGGAGATGAGGGGTGATAAAGAGGTAGAATTTCCTGGGTTTTCCCTATTTTTCTTTCAGAATATGCAAGGTCCGACACAGTAGCAGCCATTTGTTACAATCTCTGGCTTTTTTTCTTCCTTTATTTTTTTTTTTTTTAAATTGACAACAATAAGTAACAACAGCAGTTACAACCTCCAAAGTCAAAAGAGACCTGGAACTGACTGACGGACTTCGTGTCCACAGAGAAGAGGCACTGAAAGTTTTAAAAAATCCTGGAGCTTTTTTCCATAGCTGAAAAAGAGCAAATTCCAATGATTTCTTCAAGTCCTCCCCTCTGCCTGGACCATCATTTTAAAACTTCTATACTCTAAAACAAGCAGATGAGTTTAGACACCTATCAGAACTAACTTTCTCTCATTTATCTGTTTTCCCCGTACTAAATTATGATTTGTCTTAAACCAGATGCAGACCTATAAATAACACTTCAGCTCTATTATGTTCATTAGTGCTCCACAAAGGGATTAGGAAGAGCATTTTCTGCCTTCACACCCAATACTTACAGCCACGTAATCTGATGAGCATCTCCAGTGTTCTTCAGTTTTCATATCGTTAAAGGTTAAAGTCACACGTCGGCCTTCTTCCACTGTGATCCTCCATTCACACACTCGATTATGTGGGTATAGATTGGGATAGTTGGGTGAAGTAAATGTCCCAACAGGGGCAGTAAAATCCCCACCACAATCTGAAATACCCAAATATTGGAACACTTCTTAGAGTAAAGCATTGCTTATAGAGTTACAGCGAAAAAAACATCAATAATGCAAGAAAAAGAGATCCTGAGAACTTGATTTGACATGCCTATCCTGTCCATATGTTTGTCTAAACAGCTAGGTTCCTGCCAGTCTTTATCACTCAGCCATAAATGTAGTTGAATATTAATTGACCAGAGCAGCTCCTTTTAGTTTAATTATTAATATTTCCTTCTCTGAAGGGCTCATGCCAGGCTTCAGAAGCCTGAGTGACCCACAGGCTTTGATGTCAAGCGATACAAGCCTCTCACTGTGGCAGGATGGAGACATTTCAGATGACTGGGCAGAGCTACACGGATTGAGCAGGGTCTTAGAGTGGGTAATGATGAAGGGTGTGTTTTTCCTCTGCTGGTTAACAGAAGTAGAGAAAAAGCTTTCAGGGATTTTAAGCAACACTTTTTCAGTACAGTTATTTTGTGTTTCTTCTATCTTTGTTATGAATGTCAAATTGTGCTCTGAGGAAAGAACACTAAAGGTCTTGGGTATAGTGTACATTTTTCTTCTGTGACTAATGATATAAATTTACCAGCTTACACTTGGTTTCCTTTTAAAATACAGAGATATAGTTTAATGGAGTGCTGTGGGAGAGTCAGTCCGTTTCCGCACCCTCACACTGCAGAATAGTCTAATCTGTGTATCCACCTGCATTAAATTTTTACTAATACAGTTTCTCTTCTATGGTTGCATAACAGGGTCCTGGGAGTGGAATAACATTCTTTTGGAGTTTGTTTCCCCCTTGTTACTTTACTGCAGAAGCAAACATGAAGAATAAGGAAGCATTCAGCTGAGTTTTTAAATGATCTGGAAAGAGTTAAGAAGGGTTGGCAGAATGTGAAAGAAAAGTGTGAAGCAGGAATAGGTCTATGTCCTTAGTCTTGATCAGAGCAGCTCTTTGAAGTCATTGTGCTCAGGACAAGAGGCAATGGGCACAAATTGAAACATCTGAACATATGAAAAAACTTTTTACGGTGAGGGTGGTTGAATACTGGAATAGGTTGTCCAGAGAGGTTTTGGAGTCTCTATCCCTGGAGACATTCAAAACATGACTGGCCGCAATCCTGAGCAACTTCCTGCACCTGACCCTGCTTGAGCAAGGGGGTTGGACTAGCTCGTCTCCAGAGGTCCCTTCCAACCTCAATGGCTCTGCAGTTCTGTGATTCTGCTTAAAACCTATTGGTTAAAAACTATTGATTTTAGGGAGATTTAGCAACACCACTCACCTCAGAGAATAACATAAAGGAAAATCACAGCATTTCTTTACCTTCCTCCTCATCAAGAGGGATGTGGGGAGGGTATGTTAGGACATCCCTGGACTGATTGCTGGAGAGAAAAGGTGTGGAAGAGTGTGCTTCATTGTGTGAAACCTACCACTGATGGCAACATCCATTATAGCAGGAGACTGCCTGCCTCTCAAAGTTTCAGCTTGGCTAAGTAATGATCAGAGAGCTTTATTCATACTTCCCCCAGAGTTTAAATCTAAGAGCAAATACACACCACTCCAAGAATAAGTGACCTACAATATATGCTGTACTAATGTAATTATGGTCTGTGGTATATGTTGCTTCTCTGAAAGTAACTTGCAACCTTGGAAATCCAACCTTCAGTACTGGAATCAAAGCGCAGTCGGAATCCTCGGGCATTGACTGATCCATCAGTGACAAACTTGACATAAGCAAAACTGTCAGAGGTGTCCACAGCATCAGGGAGAGTATTACCACAGTACCTGCCCAACAAATTTCCTGCAAAAATCAAATACAGAAAGACAATTTTATGTCAATATATTATTTATATTTATATTCAAGGATCACTTTCCAATTTAACTGGGCAGGCAAGAGTAAATCAAGTTATTGCTGGGAAATAGAAGGGTTTTGTTTGCCTTATGTTGCTTCAGCAAGCAAGGCAGATGAAAGCAAATACTGTACATTGAAAATGCTCACTTTGTACCCAAAGGGAAATGCTTTCAGGAACCTCTGGTGAGGTTTTATAGTAGTACTAGGGAAGGGAAGACAAACAGTGAAATAATTCTCAGACCAGAACTGTTGTATTCTCGGATCTCCACAAAGTCATTTGTGCAGCTGGAGGAGTTTTGAATATCTAGGCCTTCCAGGCTAATGGTAAGATAGTGGCCTCTGGGACCCTGCAGAAACCATTCACACAGCAGGTTGTCTTGATAATGAAGCTCAGGGTACCCCGTGCTTTCAATGATGCCACTTTGTCCTATCACTGTCCCGCCACAGGGAGCTGCAAAAGGAAAAACGTCGCTTGGTTGACTGAAGGACCTCAGAAAGATGACCTTCCTCCTAAATGAGACTTAAAACTAAGGCACAACTGGCTTGTTCGCTAACTCTGGTAATAGAATCACAGAATCATAGAACGCTTTGGGTTGGAAGGGACCTTTAAATATAATAATTTCCCTAATAATTTAATTAATTTAAGTTCATTTAAATATAATAATTTCCCTAATAAAATAGGAATTGTCTTCCAGTTAAAAATCTTCCACATTCTCCTTCTAATTCAACCAGTCCTAGTTTGGCTTGGGTTTTTTTGCATACCCCTTTCCATTGCAAACATCCCTTCCTCTCTGTCATATCCCTTATTAATTTGAATAAACCCACAGATTTCAATGTCTATATCTAATCTCTACCCACGTCCATATTTATCAGAAAATCTTGGAAAGCTGTATCAGATAATTATAAAGAAATTTAGTTTACTAAACATAGATCTAAATTTTTTATAACTGACAAAAGTTGACAGCTGGCTTGGGCCTACAGCTATGGTTCAGATTCCTCTTCCCTTTCCTGCAGTCCCTTGCTGTTCACATTCCACTCCTTATGATGCCTTGGTAAGGGATCACTGCACAATTTGGGAGACAGTTATTTATTTTTAATTTTTTCTCTCTGAAAACTAATTTCTTGTTGGTACCTGCAAACATAAGTTCATAATACTAAGGCTTACAGCAAATAATATTCCCAGGTGGAATTTATTAGATTTTACTGTGTATTCTGTGTGTCTGCTAGTTACAATCTTTTTGTGGCAATGAGAGTTCTATTCATATTGTCTGCTCTTCAGAGTGATTAATGCTTTGTTCCAGGGTGACTGGTGTACACCTGAGATACTATAAATCTGTTATGGATAAATATAAATTGTGGCTTCATCTACTAATGACATTTTCTTGCAAGTTGCTTCAGTTTTCACATTCTGAAATATAATAGCACACTGTATTGGATTAAGTGCTTGAAATCTAACACAGCTAAATTCCGTGTGGAGGAATACAGTCCACTACTTTGCCTTTGAGAAATTAACAGTCCTAGACTTTCCTATACAAGTGACACTAACATAATAGCTGCTATTCTTTGAAGATTATTAATATTATCAAAACAAAAAAGTAGCCTATTTCTGAATTTAATCAAAGACTATTTTTTATTTACTTTTTAAACTTTGCTAGTGCTTTCTAATCCTGTTTTTGCAGCTTGAGAGCAAATAATGTTAAAGTATTTCTTTTCCCAGCTGACAAATAATGGTTTTAACTGTTCGTTCCTTTTTCAGTCCGTTGTTGTGCTGCCCCTGTTTGTCTAGCGGCATTGTCATTATAGATTGATTTACATTTACATAGAGAAGCTCCTAATTTGTTCTTGTCCTGCCAACTCTCAGCTGATCGTTGCATTCCCCTTCAGGATCCTGCTCATGAAAGTGACACTAATTTTGCATGCTGAAAATCAAATCATGTTACATGACTTTACCCACGTCGACCTTTTTTTCTACTGCCCCTTTGATAATTGCCTTTGATGAGAGGTTATCCAGTCTTTGTTTCCACTGCTGCAGACCTATGAGCACTTTCCTATTCCTATTTCCATAATTTTCACCTCTTGCTAGGTGCAGAACATGCCGATGTTAGCCCACATGATGATTCTGATCCCTTAGCTCTAACACTAATTGAAAGAGGCACATATCTGTCAGTGCACCTCATAGGCATGATTTAAGTCCTATTACAAAAGTCTGACACTTGAGACCAAAGTCTTCTCTAAAATCAGAGAAATTGATAAATGCAAGCATTACCGATGGAGTATTTAGCATTGAATCCCACGTGAGTGGCACTGTTGTCAGACTTGAACCTCAGGTACATGACAGCTCCTGAGGATCTCTGCAAGCCTGGCATCAAACCTCCACACAGCTTGGCAATGATGGGGGCAGTGAAGTCAGCGCCGTTGCGTAGCTCTAGGTAACTGGAAGTGCAGCTAGAAGAGGAGAGGATTTTCTGTTCAATGTATACCAGTAATGGCTTGAAATCATTTCAGTACGTGCACAAAGCCACGAAGCTGTAGTCAATTAGATCAGTTTCCATGCAGGGTGACCAGGACAGAATCAACAAGTTCATAATCAATTATCATTATTCAATATTTGAATCAAAAGAAGTGCTAGAAACATAGAGAAAGATTCATCCCAAGCCCAGCCTATGATCAGATCAGATCTGACAGAAGCAAGTCCTAGGGAAGGGTAAGAACAGCATTGATAAAGTAGTTATGGCCATATTTAATATGTATTTTTGGCAGCATTCAGATTCAGCAGACATTCCCTGTTAAGTCTCATTGATGACTGTTGAATTAAGGAACAGATATAAAACAGATGAAGGGAATAAAAATCAAATCTGGGGACTTAGGTGGGCTTAGAAAGCCCCAAAATATTTTAACTAACAGCTTTGCCTTCAGAATGGTACAGCATCCTGGGAAGCCAGAGAGAAAGGACACCCTTGGGATTCTGCATCCTGCATCGTGTTTTCTGGACATGGTCTCACAGGTGAGGGTCACCTTTGGCATATAGTGGTCCAGCCCCAAATCAATGGTGCTACATCAGCTGGAAACTAGGCCTTGTTTTATGCTTCAGGCAGGGTGTGCAAAACATGTAGACCCATTGCAAATCAGCAGACAGGCAGTGGAGGAAGGAGACAAATTGCAGTGGTGGTAACCCATTGGACTTAAAACCACTTGAGAAAATCTGAATATGAAAGGACTAGAGGGCACAGGTTTTACAGAAGGCACCTTTCTATGATGGATGCTTCCTTTCTGTCTGTTATATTCATCTCTATCATGCACTGCAAAGTCCTAGGAATGTATACCGGTGACTTGAGAGCTTCAGTGATCTCTCTCAAGAATTTCCTAATCACATTTGATTGTAAATCTGGAAGTGCACTCTGGGAGGAATTACAGAAAGTAACAGGGAAAGAAGAATCAGAATGGAGTCTCTGGAGAAACACGGGCAAAATAATGTGCATATATACTTTGGTGACGGTTCAATGTAAAACTGATCTTCAAATTGCAGCTCTACTGCATGTCCATTAGGAGCAGTTATGGTCCAGACACAGTCAGCATGCGGGGGATAATTGCTTGGATAGTTGGGGGAAGATGTATATCCACTGGGGTTGAAATCATTGATATAAATATTCCCTCCACAAGCTGGGAAAGAAAAGATCGCCAATAAAAAACAACATGTTAAGGAAATGGGTGAGGCATCAGAAATATGAGTCATCACTATATTCCAACACAGTTTCCTTTTGCTGTCATATAGTTACATCAAAACCAAATGCATTTTACTGTTTACTGTGGGAAAACATTTTAATGCAGTAGAATCCTGTGTTCCTGTGCTCCTGCTTACCTAGTCCTCCTCATTTCCAGATGTTCAGGGCCCTGAATTAAACTGCTATTATTTCTTCCTTGGATTGCTTCTAAACCAGCAGGAAACATATTTTTTGCCTTGTTCCCACCCCAGTTCCCAAGAGCTAGAAAGCCTGCAAGTCAGACCCATCAATGCTTTTGTGTACCATTCCCTACTTCTGCTTTCCAAAAATTGAAATGTCTGTTTGAGACAATAATGAATATGTGTGAGGGATGCCAATCAGAGCAAACATGAGGATTTGTTCAGGTCCTTTATCCTACAAAAATATCTTCATTTTGACCAGAATCTTTCTGTCAAAACCCCCCACTATGTTCTAGCAATACTAGTACACACAGGGTTTAGTCAGGTGTTCTAAACTGAAGTGGTAGAAATACTGTTGTACAGCTTCACCCATTCCCTTCATGATTCCCTTCATGAACCCCCTACAATAATGCTAAGAATGATTCTTTGTGGCAGCAGGGAAAAGTAGGCAGAAAACAAGCACTTACAAATTTGAGTAGATTGACAGGTTGCTGTAGTTGTGTTTAGTTACACTGTTTAACAGGAGGTCTCCTGGTGTCCCAAGTGGCATGTGTCATGAATACAGTAGAATAACTGCAAATGCCAAGTCCCTGATTTAACCCTGGGACCTGAGTCTCAATTTTCTTCATTCTTTCAAAAAATGTTAGCTCTGGCAGGGAATGTTATTTTCTCAGCTGAGAGAAAAACTTGTGAGAAATGTTTTCACCTTTCTCGACACACCAGCCTAAATCATTCCTGACATAATTTAGCACTTGCACTGGGTACTATACGTTCAAAATAATGTTCTTGCTTCCATTTTTTTTTTCTTTTCCTGTATGAATTACGACATCTCTTCCTAACTATGGATGCTACTTCCCTGCCAAAGGGTTGGCCATAAGTTTGGGGTTTTTTTGCTTTAATATCTCCAAGTTCCATGACCTGGAGCTGCCTCTCCTTAAAAAGGAGAAATGTGAGAGTAGGATCAGAAGTCATGCACTAAAGAAGGAAACAGGGCACTTTTGCAGACATCTGATTTTGCCAGTGTTGGGACTTACAACAACAACCTCCTTTAAGAGGACAAACTCCAAGTTATATCTATTGAGTTGCAGAACTCAAGTTTATTTCCTAGACTTACCTAGACTCTTAGCCTCATATTTCAGTTTGAATCCTTGACCCTCATTTCTGCTGTCAGAAATGAAGTGGACAAACAGCTGATTGTCTGTGGTGTACATGGTAGAGATGGGGTTGCTTCCACAAAACCGTCCATTCCCTCTTCCAGACACCAAAGGTGGGGCAGCATTATCTAACCCATTCTTCAGCTAGAAGAGAAATTGCTAATGTCACTCAAGCAAACAGCCCTGGAATGTAAACTTTGAGCACACACCATCTCAAGGCTTCCAGCCATGTGGTAAAACAATAACCTAGTGATTCATTAATGCACAGCAATAAATAAGAGAGAGAGAGAGAAATAATCTATGGTATTTCTCTTTGGTATTTCCACCCCCTGAGAAGCTGGGCTGCCTTACTGACACTGAAATCTATAAGTTTCAGTAGCTTTAATAGCTTTGAGGATTTGGTGACCTAGCCAATAACCTCACCTCTACATAATCTCCAAGGCTGCAGGACGTATCCTCACTCTTAACCTGGAAAGGCTGTTCAAAATGGACAGCAATGATAAATCCAGAGGTTACCACTATGTGCCAGGAACAATTCAGATTAGGAGCATAGTCTTGAGGATAGTTGGGGGATGTTATCACACCCCTGCTTGTGTGCAAATAGCCTCCACAACCTGAGAAAAAGGAGTTGTAGCAAAGAAGAAAACATCAGTGTCAACTATTCACATATTCACTTAGAAAAAAACAGAGTCTCCTAAAAGGAACGTGTGACATGTGAAAGCAAATGTTGAAGCAAATATATGAGGAGTTGAGGGGCATAGAACAATGCACACAATGAATGGTCTCCCAAATACAAGCCAGTAGATTGCAAGATGACACACACCAAACATCTTGACAGAGAGACTCAGTTCTCAGACTTAGCAGACAAATATGCAGGCAGCTATGCCAAGGACCTCCCATGGCATGAGCAGATTGTTGCACTGTCTGAGTACATTGCTTCTAGCCATAGACCAAACCACTGTCACCTACTCAAGCTGCCAGTCAGAAAAACTTCCCCTGGCTGCCCATTGTTGTCCTAACACCTTCCTTGGTGCCTCAGCCCATTCAGGAATCTGTTATCATCCCTGGGTGCATGTGGGAGGAGTGCCACTGGAAACTGCTGACATTCCTGCTGGAATTTACACAGCTTTCTGTATCTGTCTCTCCCTGTTTTGTGTCTGGGCTTTGAGTCATTTATTTCCCTCTCTTAGCTGGGCATTCTTTCACCCTTCAGCTGAGCTGTTACAGACTTAGGCACACACTTTTCTTACTTCTGAAATGGGACTGGTCTGGTTGAATCATGCTTTGTTGTATTATGTCGCTAGGAAAACAGCAAATTTTACCTTTGCAGAGTCAGACATTTATTAATGCATATTCATGAGATGTGAATATTTGGCCTGTATGATTAATTAGATTGTAGACGACTGTTAAAATTTCCGGTCTTTTCTTTCCTTACCACATTTTTAGCAGCAAGGCAGATATTTATCTGGAGGAGAAGAGAAACAAATCTTACTTTTGTGATAAGAGGCATTAAACCCAGCTCCAGTGACACTTGCATCTGATATGAAGTGGATGAACATTGCCTCTCCAGTTGATCTTATCGGCCCAGGAGGTTCTCGTCCACACAGAGTAGCCAGCACTGGAGAAAGACTAGTGTCTCCTGAGATCAAAAGAAGAAATGTTAGTGTTAAAACCAAATCAGTTCACATCTGCCTGTTGGTTGCTGTGGTTCACACTTTCAGGCAGATGCTTTTCAAGATCTTTAACCCCTTAGAGAATGAGAAGTATTTTTATAGACGACCAAATATTTTGCTAGTTTTAACTAGCAGAATGTCTCGGCATAGAGGAAGAATACTGATTTAGAGCATGATCCCATTGCTATCTAGATTGCTTAAGCTCAACGGACATGACAGTTCCAGGTACTGGGACTTTGGGTATCTATTGCATGCTGTCAGGTAGGGCAAGCTTGGCTTCTCACCATCTTGGATGATAAGTTTGTCATAGTTGCATGAGCTGTGAGATTCTATGTCTAGGGCCAGAATACTGAACTCCACAGTGGATCCAGGAGCTCTGATAAGCCACACACAGTCAGCAAAATTTCTGTAATTCATGGGCCAGCCCGGTGAGAAGAGGAATGAAGGTGTTTCTTCAGTTGTTACAGTCCCTCCGCATGCACCTGTCATGTACAAGACAAAAATGAAAGCATCCTCTTTTTAAACTGAATACTCTCCTCGTATAACTTAAGATGACAGTCCTATAATTAAGCACAGTGGGGGCACAGTGATGATGTGTGTAGTGTCAGGAATGCAATTCTTCAAGCATTGCTTCAGTTTGGACTGGGAATACAAAACCTGAAAAGCCTGACCTATAAGGATGTTCCTGTGCTACCTGGTGCACCAATGATGTGACCTATTTTACCATGAGGAATATCTAGCAAAAGACCTAAGAGCATCTACCACAGTTTAACACAGGTTGCACATCAGAAAGGAGTGGTGCATGCATAACCGATAATACATAAACAATTTAGACCCTCTCGAAATTGAAGTACTTTTCTTTCTTCACTCCTAATGTCTGTGCTATAAGTTTAGATCAAGGTGGAGTCCTTGCTGGGATATGTAGTGGCTCAGTGCTCTCCCTGCACAGAAACCCATTCCATACTGCTACTATCCTGCAGAGCCCCAGGATCCTTAGTCCCTCTGTCTCCAGAAATCTGCCATCAGATTTAAAAAACAGACATTGCACTATGTCCTTGTTAGTCTTAACTTTCTCTTGTTGAACTTGCTCAGAGAAAATCAATGGTACAAGAAGCATATTCCCTCTCCTTCCAGGAGCTATTTGTCAGAGGTACATGATCATACTGAGCATATTCTCTTTATTTATGGATACGACATGCATTCTAGTGAAAAGTTTCATATCAAAATGGCCAGTGATTTAAGAATAGTATTTCAAGAGGAATGCTTTTTCATGAAAGCATATAAAATGTTTAGCTTTCATGGAGTACCTGTGTAAAGAAAAATGACCCTCTTTCAACATGCTTATTTTTAAAACACTGTAAAACAGTATATTTGAGAGTCCCTAGAAATTGTTTAAAAAAGCTATTAAAATGCTTAATTAAAATGTCAGTGAAAGCTTACCCTCTGCTAATAGCCAGGGCTTTCTCTTCTGGTGAAGCTGGCTTAGAGCTTTTTAAGTAAAGCTTAGTAAATCACTGGCTATATCACTTTTAACTGTACAACCCACTGAAAACCCACCTCTAGCAATGGTGTGTGTAACAGTAGAAGCATCCACTGCATACCACTCCAAAAGAAAGCCTTTTCCAGTCACTGTCGAATCTGACTGAAACTGGATTGTCATTGAACTGCCAGAGGATGCAAAAGAAGCAGGGTCTGCACCACAGTATGTTGCAATAGGACGAGAATGAATGGTGGGCCCATCATAAACCTGCAGAGAGAAGGAGAACGGCGCCATTCCTCACACAGGCAGATTTTCATCCACCCCATACTCAGCAAGTTTCCAAGGAGAAAATTACCCTCTTTAAATGAGTGAGGGATCTTTCAGCAAATCCCAGTTAGAGAGAAACCTCTTACAAAAAAACAGAACAAAATCTCCCTTTCCATTATATAGTGTTAATTGTGAAGATTTCACAGAAGGAGGATATGAGTGGAAGCCATCAAATTCAGCTCATTCCCCATCACAGGGCTGCTCTTTGGGGACACGAACTGACCTCCTACATTAAAAAAAGTCTACTGATACAATCTTGTTCCTTGCTGAGGAAAAAACCAAAACGATCTGCAGGAAAAAAGGCATTGTTTTTCTTTTTTTCCCCCCCTTTTCCCCCTGAGGAACACATATATTTTAAATTCTATCAAATAAATATGCAATAATATTCTTTTCATTTTATGTATTTATAAGCCAAAATCTTGGTTGGTTAAAAGATGCTTCTCTTTTGCCACCTTTCAAACCTATTTCAAACCTGTTCTTGTCTTCTTCTCCCAGTAAAAAATGTCCAGTAGAGAAAGCTAGGAAATATTAAATAAACATTAACATTACATTGAAGATCTGATTCTTGAGTCAAGTTAAAGGTCTACCCACTACCCTACCACATACCCACTCAATGTCTGGCTGATTTAAGAAACTCATTTTGCTTTCAGAAGGACAGGCAAATAAAGGCAGGCTGAGTTAGAAGAAAGAAGATGCTGTTAAAATCTGACATGAGATGAATGAAAAAGTTCTATTTCCTTTTTGAACTTATATTAAATTTGGATATCAGTGAATTAATAATGAATTGAATATACTGAATATATTGAACTAGTATTTACTATCTTTTTCCCAAAGATGAAAGAAAAGGATAGTTATTGAATCAACTGGTTAAAAAAAGAAACCCAAAGCAAACCAAAACGAAACCCCAGACAACAAGAGATTTACCTTATTTAACTAAGCAGTTATGTTTAGCTAAGTTCAGAAAGAAGTAGTTGCCTCTGTTGCTCCATTTTGCTTAGCACCTGCGTGCTGTATTTTTTAGCCTGGCAAAAAGGCTAGATTGTATTACAGGAGGGTACAGAAAAACAATCAAACAGGAAGAAAGAGATACCTTCCTACTGCGAACAGCAAATTATTGATCCAGAGAGCAAAGAAGGTGCAAGTAAAGGATTGTTCCTTCTAGGATTTTAAAATAACCTTATTTTTAGAGGCACTGAGATGTTACTGTCACTGTTGTCCTCAACTGAACTGGCACAGAGCAAAGTTCAATCTCCTATCTGACCTGAAATTCTTGGATTTGAAAATTCAGGATTGTACCATTGTGGACTTATTTTTAATAATTTTCAAACTTACAGCTTGGAAATATCTGTTAGGGAGCCAAAGAGTATGTAACCCTTCCTATAGCTAATAATTATTGAAAAGACGACTTAGCAAAAACAATAAGCCACACTAGATCCTCAGAAATTCTTCCCATTCCTCTTGCAGGTTTCTCTGTTCATCATTTTTATCAAAGTTAATTGAAATAAAATAACTTCTCACAATGAAATCACCTTTAGCTTATCATAACGGCATGCATGATGATTTTCGATATCCATCTGCAGGATATGGCCATGGATGACTTGTGAAGCATTAACGCTTATCCGCCACTGGTCATTGGAATTGTGAGGGTACCTTCTGGGCCACCGTGGTGAAGCTATTTGTCCTCTGTTTCCCACAATATCATTTCCATACACTGGAAAACAAGAAAGAGACAACTAATGCCTCTAATTCACATAGGTTAAAAGAAGCATGGGGGCCCAGCCTGAAATATAGCTTTCATTTCAGCCCATCTGACTTAATTTATTTAGGACTAGACAGCACTGTGAAGCATAGACTTGTGTCTCAGACAATCCTAGGATGCACATCTAGTTATTTTCTTGTTGCAAGGGGTGCAGTGTGTCCTTATCTGAAGGAAATTACCCATCTGAGCTGTATGGCTCTACATGTAGGAGAGCTGGGAAGATGGCACATCTGAATTTCCCCTGACTCCGCCTACTTCATGATCATTTCTTCCCAAGAAGCATTAAATAATAAAATTATTTTTTTTAAAATGCCTTTGTGTGTTCTGGTGAAAAATGGTTCTGATTTGATTGAACTCTGACCTATTGATAATTCTTTTTGAAAATTAGTAGTAAAGGTCTCAAAGTACGGAAAATTATTAGAAGCTTAGCTTGCATAATCAGAATGGCTGTGGACATTTAGCTTCAGCAGCCTGTTCATGCAGCAAGTTGGACTGATGTTTGCAATGGTCCCTTGCAATTTTGGATCTACAAACTGGCATAATTTACTTTTCTTCTAATTCTACTCCCTGGTTAATGGCATCTAGATCCAAACCTAGATGGACACCGTCATACTCAAAAAGCAAAATAGAAAGCTGAGAAAGAAATGCTTTTTTCTTAATTTGTCAATTGCCTAATAAATGGCAACATAAACATTAAATACCATTGCTCAGTCTCAGGCAGAAAAGACATATGGTCAGATATTTTTATCCCTAACAGGCTACTGGTAAACTTGGGTTGCCATAGACGTTTTTAGTACACAGCTCTTATTTGTACCTTCACAGCCCAATACTGGCTGAAGAAAGGATCTGAAAACCAGGTGATAAACTGTTAGAAAACAGTCCATGAAATAGAGAACATTTAATTTTCTGTAATCAATGAAGTTTTCTGCTTCTGGAAGGATAATATGATCAATTTGAAAAAATATTGGCTATTATGATAATTTAAAAAGACAGAATTTAATGTCTAATTCTTCTGATTATCATACACACGAGTTCTATTCTGACATGTTTTAGAGCATCCCTTTATATTCAGTGGATATTTTACAAAATATTTTTTAAGTGAATTCGCAGCCTTGCTGTGAATCAACAAGCATTTTCTAATAGACTTTACAGGGCCAAATGTTCACTTCTTTGAATAATTTTGGAAGTGTTATGAAAGAACAACAGTTTTCAATAAAATACTATTTACTTACAGTGAGAAAATGTGGCCCTGAAGCCAACGCCAGTGCCTGAGTTGTCTGAGACAAATTTGACCCATAGGACATGTCCAACAGTAGATGTATAATTTGAAGGCAAAGAGTTCCCACAGAGTCGTCCTGCCAGTGTGCCTGTATCATTCCCTTCACGAATCTCCAGGTAATCTTTGGTGCAGTTACTGCTGTCTTCCACCTGAAATTCTCTGTTTCAATAGCAGTAGAAGAGCATTAGCAGGCATATGACTAACACATACTTCAGAGTTTGCTCTGCCAGGCCACAAATCCCCCTGTAGCTGGTATCCTAGTGTAAAAGTTAAGAAGAGGGCAGCAACAAAACACTACAGAACCCAGAAGTCATAGCTCATTACCTGGCAGTGCTACTGATACAGGGGTCTCTCCTTTCTGGCCCCTTATTTTATGACAGAGCTTCAGTTTGCAAAGTTATAATTTTTAAAGAGTTCTCAAACCCTTGTAATATTTGTTGGTTCTCCAACAACAACCATGAAACACAGAAAGCCCCTGATATATAAAACAGATTTTTAATATAAGCCCAGGTCAGACTATTTACTGGGTGTGCATCTATTGGGTGCAGAGAATACTTTAGCCTTACAAATCAGTTTGCATCCCCTTCATATGTGTATTATTTCAGTGCACTCTCTGGTGAGATAACAATTTCCAGAGGCCTAGATTCATCTGTAGTTAACACCTCAGAGCAGAGAAATCCCTTAGCAGTTTCTCCAGAATTAGAAAATATCACTGCTGCTTTGGCCTGAGTTTCACATAGTTGGGTGTGCAAAATAGTAATAAGGATTGCTATGAACTCTTCTAAACCAATTTTTACCTTAGAAAAGGAATGGGATTTAGTAATCAAATTACAAATTCTAAATTATTGCACTAAGCTGAATGCTATATATATATTCTAAAAATCATTATGTTATTCTAAATGAAGTGCTTTGATTCAATCCAATATACTTTTCAGAAGCAAGCTATGAATATATAGTAAAGATTCCAGAGAGTGCCTCTTATAACCAATGCCCCAAATATTTATGCTTTCTGATTTTCTGGTAACAACTCCTCCCCTTCAGTCCTGAATATAGCCATATGTGTTCAGCGCACACATGCTGTGAAATGGTTCCAACCACTCATCTGTATATACTTCAGACTAATTTAAGGCTAACCCTCAAATTGCAAGACAGGCATTTCTGTTCAGACTGAGCTGAAGAAAATGAATGCTTCATGCCAACAAAACTTTATAAACCCCTAATATTAAATTAAATTAAATAAATACTGCTTTCTAACCCAATTACTCCAGGCTTTCCAGTATTTTCAGCTTGCCTTTCAGCTATGTGTAACTGAAGAAAAAGAGTTGACATCTACTCAGTGTCACTTTACATAACTGAATGTATGTTCCACTGATAGTTTCTGCTTCACACTAGATTACTGTTTTGGTTTGGAAAAGTTGTTATTCATTATTTTGTAGCAAGTATTTTGGAAAATGTTTTCAGGCTGTAGTACTGTTTCTCTGCTTCAGTGAGTAAAGGAGGAATAGAATGCCCTTTTTATTGAGTTAGTGAATCAGTACGTGCCTAACAAATTACACCTTATGCATGTTACTGAGCAAATTTGCCTTTTGTCCTGATTAACTGTAAATGCAGGTTTCAGAATTACTTTTCTTTTCCTGCTGAGTCTTGATAAGCTTTGGAAAGGGTCAGCGCTCTCTTTCTTGGCAGCAGCCACTGTTTGATGCCGGGAAAGGGAGAGGCTCAGAAATCCACATCATGGGTAAAGACCAACCTAACGACCCTAGTAAAGGACTCCACATTGTTCTGTGGATCACGCATGACTTTCCTGTCAGAAGTCTTCAAAGGAAAGTTACTGCACTGAAGGGAAAATAAAATTCCTTCAGATACTCTCCTGGCCCCTGTTGTACCTCCACTGCTATAATTGTTGGAGAAATTTTGAAGAGTTTAATATCAATTTTAACCCTACAATTTGTGGAGTATCTGTGCCCTTTATATTACTCAGCTATATAATACATACTACAATGAATCTGGTAGTAAGGAAATAGTAGGAATTTCCTTTGTAACGAAAAGGCAGAGCAATGCTAAATTTCCTCTTCTTGTTTATAAGTGAGTTAGAACTGGCTTCTTCAGCATCCCATGTTGCTCAAAAAATAAACCACCTATTTATATAATGCTGTATATGCCTTAATATAAGCAATGACTAAGACAGGAGAACACCGATTGCAAGCTGCCACTAACCACTGCTGTGTTCTCTTTTCAAGTTACTCCAAAAACATGTTTCAGCTTTATCATCTGGTAATTACATTTCCTAATATACACAGAGCATCCTTCCTTCAGGTCTGTTAAAGGGCTGAATAATAACCCCTGGCAATGCATTTACATGAAGGACAGCTGGAGCCGGTTGCCAGGGGAGCTGAGAATTGTCCAGACACACTCGGTGTTGAGCGGATATGGCTCGGGATAGCCAGGGCTGTTGAAAGCTCCTCTTTCCATGTGGAAATTACCCCCGCAGGCTGCAACAAGAAGGAGACAGCAGAGGCTTGAGAAGGATAACATTAAAAAAAAACACCTTGACAGAGCCAGAGCGTTTGCTAATCAAGAAAGGATTTCTCCTTGTCTCCTTGTTCTTTAACTTGTTGATATACTTGCAGAGACCTTGGCCAAAAAGAGGAAGGGCAGTAGGGGATTTCAAAAGAGGCAATGTCAGAGAGACAAAGAGATACAGGATCTCTTCTTTTTCTTAGAAGTCAGAGGCATAAGGTAGCAGCATCTGTCGTATGGACTTACATGATGATGATGCAGCATAGGTGGCATGGAAGCCCCTGGCATTAATGTTGTTGTTGGAGATGAAGTTCACCACCAAGGCATTACCAAAAGAAGTGATAGGATGTGGTATAGTAGTGCCACAGTAACGGCCTGAAAGAGAACAGCCAGAGAGAAAAAAAGGAGTATTCAGCATGTAATTACTATTGCTAATTTATTTGGGGTTAATGCCTGACAGCAACCAGGAGTAACATTTGTTGCTTACAATTGCAGTTGTCAATTCAATAAACATAAAAATGAAATACTCCATTTCACTAGCATAGAACTCAACTCTGGTGGCAATTTTTTTTTTAACAGAGGAAGGACTTCCTGCACTCCAGGCACCCTAGTCACTGGCTATTCTGTCACTGAGCTCTTTTGTGTCCACTCTGTCCAGAAATTACAGCCTAATTGAAAAAAAAAAAATCCCATTAAATATATCTGACAGTAGTTTCAATTTCACTTAGTTGGTATCTGATGAAAAAAACCAAGTCACAAATAACAGACCGGTTCTTCTGTAATGGATTATAACATGGGGATTAGGAATATGAATCACAATCTAGCAGAAAGGCATCTGACAGCAAAACCAAAGATAGCAGCTAGTATCCTGGTCCTCTTGCCAAGTGAAACCCAAGGGTAGGACACCAAAAAAATGAATTCTGCTCTTAGTTACAAACCATTTAAATTGAGTGCATCCACACTCCTGACAAAGGACCATATACAAAAGTAGAGTAAGGGAGAGCGTAATCAGACACAGATACTCTGAATTTCCCAGAAAGGAATTTGAGGCAACCCTGGGGATGAGAGGGGAGTCAGGACCACCCTGTGGCCAAGGTCTTCTCATGGCTTCCTGGCAGTATAAGCACTGAATTTTGCTGCTCCAGGCTGCTCCTGCCACTTGAAGGTAATGGCTCTGGACAGAGATGTTGGGAGACAGCTGTAGGAAATTCAGGAACAAGCAGAAAATCAGGCTTTCCAGGGCTTGAGGAAAATCCATTTTCTGCTCCCAGAAATCCGCAGCTTTCTTCACCTATGTTTAGTGTGGACTGTGCTTATGAGTGTGGGTTACATTATGTTTTTGTACAGTTAACTGGGAATTCAGTTTAAACTGAATTGCTTGGTTCCCAATATTGTTCAGCTGAGGAGGAAGGAAAAGGCAGCTGGAGTCAACTCCAAACTACAGGTTAATAGGAATACAGTCAGAGCCTGGGAGGACTGTGCCATTCACACTGACGACTTTTCCTCCATTCCCAGTCTCCTCTGGCCAGAGTGGTCAAGGAGCTTCCTTTATCAGCGAAAATCCATGAAGCAGGAGGACACTCCCAGAAAACCTTCTCCTGCTTACCTGGGGTGTAGTTCTGTATATGAAATAAACAAGGGAAAGGTACAGTACCTTGAAGAGGAGCCTCGTAGTTATTTCCATCCAAAATCTCCACAAAATCTGTTGTACAGTTTTGTCTACTGTTTTCAGTATCAAAGTCAGTGAATGAGAGTGTGACGTGGTTGACTGGCAACAGCAAAGAGTGAAAACTTAAAAAGAAGTTTGGCGTTTCACAGAGAAATAATTACATGTAAACAAATGTACCATTTTTTCTTTTCTCCCCTGAAGTCAGTCAGTCCCCATAAAGCATAACATCTGAAGGATTTTATTCCTTGATATGTGGAGTGAATTTGATGGAAGTGCACTAATCCTTACTGCAAAGGTCCTGGTAAATCTTTTCACATTTCATTACTTTCTAGTACAACCGACATTAGAAACATAGAATTTAACACATACACATGAATCTAAATTTTCTAGTATCCGAACAGCTTCATTATATACTGAAAATGTCAGCAAATACAACATGGAAGATCTACACACATTCAGAAACAAAACTTATCTCTATACATCCGTGACCTTCTGTCCCTTTGTGATCTATACTATAGATCCGGACAAAATGTGTATTGACACTGCCCTGCTCCAGCTTAGAAAGAGCTGGTTCTTTCATCATTTTGTAACGTTCCACATACATCAATTGGACTGGTTAAAGAATCATTAACCACCCTCAGCTATATTTGTACAGGATTGGATTTTCCACACCCTTGGACTGCAGGCTACGTCCTGAAAAAGAGGATTTCTGACTCAGGGTATTTTTGACTCTTGTATTGCTTTTGCTTGTCTGCAACAAAGTCAACGTGCAATGGACAAAGGTGGAGTCACAACTGGGAGAAGAGAGGCTGTCCTCAACACCAGTCTGTGGCAGTAGTTACTCCTGGCCTTAGAGCTCCTATGCAGTTCCAGTGGGTCAGAAAGCGTCTCATGATTTAGATGATAACTAAGTTTTCTCCCACATTGACCAAGACTGAATTTGACACAAATATTTTGCTTCTCACTGGGCTACAATAAATTAGCTAGAATAAGCTGAAATGACAGACACGGACCCAGGCACTGCATTCAGCAGGGTGCCACTGACTGGCATTCAGCAGCATAGTCCGCATGTTCGGCACTCTTTTGTGTCCTGTCCGGTCAATCAATTACCACTATCAATGCAGGTCCTCAGGATACAAAGCAAAAATGAAAAACACAGTGGGTGGCAAGAGCAGGAGACTTGTTGGCCTTCTCAGTAAAAGCAGAGCAGGAACTCTGCTGTGGTTTGCCATTGGCTAAATCTATTGTATATGGCTATGCCCTGTAATGCTGTGTGACTGGCATAATGAAGCCACATGTACCTGTAACATGTGGTACGTGGTGGTCCTGGCAGTATGTGGAGGAAGACACTACATACACAGGCTACTTCTTATACAGCATTTTTCTGGTCTCTCATGCTGATGTAATTCAGGAGACAACAGTTATCTGTGAGTTTTCAACCTGGATCCAGGAAAAGATTGTCTTTAAAAATAAATGCTGTGTAGGTGAGGAACAGCTTTGATGACGTCCTTTTCATGTATTTGTGTAACAACCTATGCTAAAAAAAAGTATTGCTTATCTCCTGATTTTTGTTTTGTTGTTTTCTTTGGCAAGTTGATTTTATAATTTAGCAAAATAAATTTATAAATGTGGTTGGAACATTCTGTGATTTCAACAACTATGGCTAAATATTAGATGAATGACTGAAGTTCAGTAGTTGCTATTAAAAATAAACATTTATTTTAAATGATGTTACTAGGATACTATGACCCAATTGTAAATATTTTTTAGGAATCTTATACAATGTAAAGGTAATACTGGGTATTAAAGGTAATACTGGTATCTGATGGAAAATATTTGATGTTTTATGATCAATCATAAATATGTCGAGGATTAGACAGGAACATCTGAGAGTGTATCTACTCACATAAGAGCACTTTATTTATATTTTTTTAATTTGTATTTGAAATTGAAATTCCTCTGTACCTTTTCTCATTATTTAATTAAAATTTCTTTTTCTTTTGATGTTAACAGCATAGACTTGATCTAACACAACTCTAGCTTGAAAAATCCAGACCAAAATAAGATCAGCTAAATACAAGTGCTTTAATTATATATAAACCCTTAGATTTTCTCACGGACGAATCCAAGTTCACATAGCATTCAACAACTCATTTATAATTGCAACACTTGGGTCACAGTAAATCAGCTAAGATGACAAAGTTGTAAACTGTTTTCCTCACTGTGCACTAATTTTTTTACAGTGAAATCTGATTTAGGACAGATTAGGAGAGCCACACTCTCCAACTACCAGGATGCAGAACTTCCTAGAGAAATAAGGGAGGAATTTTGTATTGTTATTACAGAAAAGAAGATGAGGATGTTAGTCATCCCAGCTAACTTTAAAAGATGTTTTTACTTACATGGTTCCTGAGCCTGAATAATCCAGCTGCAGTTCTGATTGTTTGGGTATTTGGCAGGATACAGAGGAGAGGAAATTGCTGCCCCAACTGAATCTGACTCTATGAAACTTCCACATGCTTTAGAATGAAACACATACACACATAGATATTTGTATATACAAAACACATATCTTAGATTCTGTAGTGAAAATGAATGCATAAAATGTAACATGCTACATCAATGTGAAATGATAAAATTCACAACAGTAATTTAGCAGAAAAAGAGACTTAAGGACTAGCTCCAAGCACTGGATGTACTATTCTGACCTGGATCCACAGGCCAGGCTACACCAGGCTGGCTATCTGAGAGAAGCCAGAGTGACTTGGGAACAGAACTCATCTTATTCAGCTCCTCACATCCCAGAAGAGCAATCTTGGAGCCAAAATAACTTGGTTTCAGGTTAGTGCAATCATACACCCACTTCTCTGATCATTTGCCTGTGTTGGCAACTAGGAAGGAAAAAATCATAAGGAACTCTCCAGAACCTTCCAATGCCCAAGGATGGCATCACATTGCATTGGCGTGATCCTCTTGTGAGCTGCATCAACAAAACTGCAATTGTGTGGAATGTTGCACATGTGCAAGACTTTGGCTGACTGCATAAATTTGGCTAAGGGTGCTGAGTGCTGCCATACCTCATTTCTAAGCATATTGACTCATCATAAAACCCCAAGGCCTGAGTTTAACACACAGCTGCTTTAAACAGCAGGGTGGGGATTTAGGTACCAAAGACTGAGATTCATTTATCATGCTGTGCTGCCTAAAACATCCAGCAGGAGACGGAACTTACAGGGTTTTCTCAGGAGGGGGGAAGCTGGATTGCCTACATCCTAGGTAGGGAGCACTTGCTCACCAGGCATGTTTTGTGCAGGGCCTAACCCAGTAAATGTGCTCTGAGAATGTTTAACAGATTAGGCTCTCATAGCTGTTAGTCAGAAATGCCTAATTAGGTATCTATCTAGTACCTCAATAACTGGGGTTCCTGAGATTTTTGCTGACACAAATTCCTCCTTTTCTTTATAATTTTTCACAATATTTTCCAAGAAAAAAAACATTTCTGGGAAAAATACTAATTTATAGAGAAAAGAATGGTAAGAAGAAAGTGAGAGAAAGGGATTTTCTCTGCAAAAACTAAATAGCTATATCTTGGGGAAAAAATGTTTCCAAAGTTATTGTGAAAAAATGAAAGAAAATCACCAATCATCAAGTAGTATGCAATTTCATGAAAAATTCTGCCCGCTTAGTGTCATTTTTCATTAACAAGGAAACCATGTAAAATTACAATTAGTCCTCCACAAATTGGATAGTTGATGTTTGGCAGGGTTTGCAGGCCTGAATCCATGGACTTCATCAACAGCAGCACACAGAATTCTTTTATAGCTTTTCAGATTCATGCGCATGGATAGACATACAAAATGTTATTTTGTCACTAGGTCTGTGGAAACTGCCAGTTGCACATTTTTCTCAGGACAGTTATGGGTAGCTAACCCTCTAGGGAGGATGAATAAGAGGCAACTGATTTGTGCTAGATGCCTTGCTATAAAAAGTATATTTTTTCCCCAATCAAAGCATCTAAGATGATCCCTAGATTTTAAATTCTTATAGTTTGGAAAAATTCAGTCCTGTTAAAGATACACACTGGTATGCTGCATGTATAGAAACAACACTTCCCGTTATCAGCTGTGCTAAAAGATTGTCTACTACAAGCAACCTGGTGATTAGATAAACATGCATTAATGTAAATGACAAAATTACCTTCAGTAAAGCGAGCACTGAAGCCCTTGTGCTGGATGGTTGCATCAGAGCGCAGTCGGATGTACATCAGATTCCTGGAGGATGTGATAGGAGGAGGATGCTCTCTGCCACAGAGTTTTCTAAGAAGTGGTGCTTCATTGCTAGGACCATCAAATACCTGTTATGAAAAGATCAAATGAAGTATTTGGTTTCAGTAAGAGTATTGAGAAGACTTTTATTTCATTCCCTCCCCTATGTTTCATGCATTTTGATCTTGATACAGCTCTGGTATGGACAGTGCAAACAAACTATGCATTGCCTATCTTAATTCTGTGACCACTTCCAAAAAATGCACGTATTTCAGGCTGAAGCTACTGTAGCCTTTATAACAGAAATGCATCAAGTATCTACCTTCCTCTGTGTGTATCTGGTATGGAAGCAAATCTCCTTTAACAATCCAGATATCCCCATATATTTATTCCTTTCTTTTAATGGCTAACATTAGTTCCCATGTAGCTTTTATTCAGTTAAACCCTGCATCTTGCCTCAGTAAACACTTCTAAATTGGCCCTAGAATGCAAGTAGTGCACCAGTGAGAGCTATGACCATGTATAAAAAGAGAAGACTCTATGATTATGGTTTTTAGATACATATACCCAGCATCAAGGATCAGAGTCCATATATCTATGCTTTATAATAGCTTTAGGGTGCTGAATTACACACATATACTTTAAATGTTATTCAAGCAGAAGGTGAAGAAAAGTAAAAAAAAAGGGAGGAAGAATGTAAAGATGGGTTTACAAAACTTCACTTTTAATTTTACCACAAATGCCTTCCCTCTCTTTTTTTCCCCTTACAGCTGATAATTTTGTTTCCTTCCTCTCTGTTTCACAATCAGGAAGAGGATAGTGAAGTTAAAACCAATGAGTTTCTAGCTTAAGCAACATCAAAATTATAACAAGAGAAACCACAGAGAGGGAAAAATGGCCACAGTCTCAGAGTCTCCCACTAATCTTTCCTAGCACTCCAGCAGACCTGATTTGTTGCTGCTGTGTTTGGAGCCATGGGCCAGTCTCAGAGCCCTTATGCCTGGTTTCAGAAGTGATGAGCGCTGGAGCCATCAGCACAGTTGCATGACCCACAGAGGAAGAGCCTTTGGGCTACTGGGCAGCAACAAGAGTTGAATTCTGTTCCTGTGTCAGCATTAACATCCTGCATTGCCATAAGCATGTCATTTAATATAACCTGTGACTCAGCTTCCTATAGCAAAATGGAGAAAAATATGGAAAAAAATATGAATAGGAGGACTGGAAGATACTCAGGTGCTAGGATGTTAAAAGCTATATAAAAGCCTGCTTTGAGCAAACTGATGCCGTTGGGTTAGAAGAAATGTACTTCTTATTGAGATTGTCTTCTTTTACTTCAAAAATGCCTCAAATTCCAGCAAGCCTGTGCAACGGAGCACCGATGAATTAAATATTTCTAACTAGACTGTATAACACAATGCAATGTTTCTGCCTCCAGTATTCAAAGGCCTGTGAGCACATTAATGAAAAAAATATATAAAAACAGTAGCTGAGAGAAAGGTGACCTGTCTCAAATAAAACTCGGAGCTGAGAAACAAAGGACAAAACTCCTGCTTAATCCACTTACATACCCTACTGTATTCATGAATTAAACATTTGCCTTTGGGCCTATATCACTAGTTAGCTGAGTGGGACCTTGTGACAGAGTCTTAAGTGTACGGCAATGTCTGTAAAAATGAGTACCTGGTAAAGAGACCCAAAATATCCACCCATTCAACCTTTTCTTCTCTCCTGGCATCCTGCCACAATCAGCCCTTTAATACATAGTATGCAGTGTTCATTCTTCCTTTGCACAAATATCCTGTATATAAATCAGACTGCCTGGATTCAGAAACCACAAACCATGGAATGTGAAAAAAAAGTAACGCCTTAGGAATTAGGGTACTGTCTTTCCCTAGGGAGTAGTGAGAGGATTTTGTCCGAATGCTAGAACTGGGAATAAGCATTGCATTGACAGAATGTAGAGAGAGGGCCTGACTACAGTTCACGTAAACTGCTGGTTTTGATGGATCTGTGCCACTCTGCACAGCTGAGGATATGACCATTGACACATGGGCTGTTGTGAGACTCTAGTAGTTGAGCTTTCTCACTTGGGAAGATATTAAGGATGAGTAACGTAAGAGACTAAGTAGACATTTCATTCCAAGAGCTTTCTGGAATAAAGAGGTCTTTCTGTGGTAATACTGGGAGAGAGCATGAAGTCAGAGGAATATTTTCTAAACCAAGCGTATTTGCTGTTTCTGGGCAGCTTGCTTGAAGAACAGTACTGTCTCCTCTTCCAGAAACCCAGAAATGATTTCTAGCCTTTTCACTTGTTAAAAATCTGATTCAAGCAACAGTTCAGCATAAGCGTTATTGAGATACAGCAGCGACTCTTAGGAGTTATGGTAGCTACAAGTTAAGCAGGAACAGTAACACATGGGTATTTTATGGCTGCATCATTTTTGCTCACCTGCTATTTATTAGCTTAAATTATTTTATAGGGAGGATTTCAATCTTGAATCTAGATCAGACCACAATATTCACACACTAGTTCAGAAAAAAGTTGTGTCTCTCTGCAGCTTCTTAAAGTTATTTTGAAAACATCTGAGAAATGCATTTCTGTGGCTGTATGAGTAGAGGAAAATGATGCATCTGGTTACTTAAAAGCCAAGTTTTCATTTGCACTGTGCATAGCAGCAACTTGCTCTTCACTTCCCTTTCCACAACGAACATAACCATGTGACTCATTGCCGCCTTGTTCAAATGTCTCCTGCATTTTGCAAAAGCACATGACAAAAAGAAGATAGTTTTTGTCTTTGAGCCATAAAAACTCCACATATTTCTAGCTGTCCTTTCTTGGAAGATTCTCTCTGCCAGCACCTGGAATAAATGAAGTCATACCTCCTCTCTAGCTCCCAGAGGCTTACATTTCTACATTCCTGTGTACTACTTGTTATACTGCAACAGGAAAGAAAAATAACATTTACTTAATCAAAGCCACTGAAAAGAACAAACTATTTCTTCCTCCCCTTTTCAGTGCCTTGTGCTACAAGCACTGCCTTCTGAGCCATGTCCTCCCTGAGTCTCCAAATACTTGAAACCCTTGCTGACCTGCACTCCTGGTGTATTGTAAGATACAATACTGGTTAAACACATGGAGAAAAAAATACAGGAATTAGTGTATTCACTATTTCTTTCCCTCTATTTTCCTTCAAAGAAACAAATTTGTTCGTTGTAAGACACACTCTCCAGAGAGCAATGAGCTCATACACAAAGAGAAATTAAAAATTTATTCCTTATGTACAGTGACAGCAAAAAGTCTTCTCAAAGATCTTATGCTTTCTACAGAATATAACCAAGTTATACTTGAGATCAGAGAAAGTAAGGCTATACATCCTCATTTAGCAGATGAAGAGATGTTCATCCGTTCTGAGGACAGCTAAGGTACAGAACTGAGGCACAGAAACTGAGGAATCAACTAAATTTAGGCAGCTAAGTCAATGAAGAATGTGCTTTTTCTTGGCCTGGACTGCTCTCTGTGCACTCCATCCACTGACTCTAGAGGGAGCTCAGAGCAGTTACACCGTGGGTTACCGTTACGGGCTTAGAATTCATTTGGCTGAACCTAGATCTGTGCTCAGATTTACATGTGAAATCATTGAGCAGAACTGAAAAATGCACTGGGCTTTTTGGAGTTGCAGCATAGCCCAGAAGCAGCAGACATGAGTATTTTCCCTCCCTCCATTTTGCTCACATAACAAATGTGCAATGGAAAACATTACAGGAAAAAAAATACATTTTCATGTGTTCCCCCTAGAAAGGAATTTACGGTAGAAATATTTAAAAAAAAATCTCGAGTCATAACACAGGGAAAAATGACTAGGTCTAGAAGGGGAAGGATGAAGGAAAAGGCCATTGGTACACTCAAGGGTGGAGGGGAGCCCCAAGAGAACTCACACAGCAAATAAATCCGTAAAGATAAGTAAAAATTTAAGAAACAGAAAAGGGTGGAACCACTGTGTTACTCATACACAGTAGTTGTTCCTATATCAGAGAGAGAAAAACAACCCACCAGATTCCTTAGCTGCCCTTATTTTCCATTTACACAGCTTTTGGAATGGAATTCCTAAACCATTCACAGTCATACATCTACTTATATATTTCCAGGCACTCTCTGTCCCCTCACTGTTCTCCAATTACAGTGTGAGGCATATAGCAAGCCTTGGAATGAGATGAACACAATTCACATTCAGGTGTTGGTAACAAGTGATTTTCTGCTTATTGGCATACCAGGTAGGGAAAAAACCCACACACACTCCCTTCTTGCCCTGCTGGTCCCCCTACAGGGGCACTGAAGAGCCCTTCTCTACCTCACACCAGAGACTCACGGCCCTTCATTATCTCTTGGCTTCAGATCAGCATTCTCCCTCATACATTTTCAAACCACACTCAACTTGGTGGGCAGTGACTGATGCCTGCATTAAATCTCCCTCCCTGCTCACATTGCTGCTTCAGTTGTGTTTGCATGGGCAAGTTGTGACAGGCAACTTCCTCCTCTGCCACCCCCTAAAAAAACCAAAAAGCAGAAGCAAACAACAGATACTCATACGGCAATGAGGAAAAGGGGTGTCACTGCACTGCAATGCTCTGCAAACTCCGCTTATACAAAGAGCTCTGCTACAGCCATCTCCACTGCCAGCTGAAGGACTGATGCCTTTCAGTGATTAAAAACCCAGTGCCTGTATCCAGCCTATGAAGGTAATGGGAATTGTGCCTGTAACTGCAAGGAGCTCATGGAGCCAAGTACTCTACAAAGTGTTTAGATAGGTACATACATACATTGGTATCAGGTTTAAAAGATAAACTTGTATATCAAGTCTTTTCAGAATTTAGCCCTTAATTTGTGAATTTGTGGGTCATTTTTACCAGTACTGCCATTTCAGATGGCCCGTGTTTCTGTCAGGCAATCTGATTTTCTACGGCTGTGTGATGTCACAGAAGACTTGGAAATTTTTCCAATAGATTTTCTCTTTCAATGATCCCCCTGATGTAGTGAAACAATTTAAATAAAAAGACATAACCGTATTTCCCTATGCTTCAGAACCAGAAAAAGATGAACAGTCATTCTACAAAGGCGCTTTGTGGCCAAATGAAATCTTCAGTTCTGCTCAGCAAAATGGGGACACATTTCGTTTTTTTCTGGTTCAGTACAAAAAAGCTTTACGAGGCAATGCTGTTAAAACTGATGCTGTTTTCAAAAGAGTCTCAGTTCCTGCCAAATTGAGTTCTCTGTGAATGAGTTTATCAAGAAGAGGAAAGCTGGATTTTGGGCTACAGCCACTGTGCTTTGTCCGACTGGTACTGATCACACATGCCTTTGTACTGAGTGAAGTGCAATCTGACATCAAAGGCCAGGATTTCATGTCCCTGCTCCCAAAAGGCCAAGTGGAGACATGGAGAGTTCTTCATTGCTGTGCACTGACTGAGCAGCAACTTGAATTTCTGTGACATCAACAAAAGCTCACAAACCAACAGCAATGTGAAGCTTTTAAGAGAGTGGCGGCTCTAATGAAGCAATTAAACAGACAGCTGAGGAGCACCTGAATACACAGTGCATACATAAAGAAAACCACCCAGCCACAGCTCCCTCTGGATGTAGACCTCCCTCTCTCCTGTGTTTGTAACAAAGTGTGGGCAATCTATTATATATGTGGGCAGTCCATCCTGTGGCTTAGAGCAAGCTGTGGTAAGCTGCACTATGAATGAGCAAGGGTGTCATAATAACAGCCATCCATGTATGAGGTTATTCCTGCAGTACTAACTACAGCTCACACCACCAAAAAGAAAAACATGGAACCAGGATGCAGCATGCACTGCTTTCAAGGGAAGATCCTTCCAGATATAAGGGGGAACCTGGAATAATGCAGAAATACATTTGTGAAGGCTGCTTCATTGGTGAAGCAAAGGGAACTAGATCATAACTATTTAGCTGTAAGTTTAAGACTTAGCTCACCAGTGGATAAATATGACTATGCAACTACCAGTCTGAAACCAACTGCAGCCTAGGTTGCACAGTAAGCTTCCTCTTTTGCAAGCATTTCACCAGAGTCATTAAGGAAACTTTTGAAATTTCTATTGTTACTTACTGCAACATTGTCATAGTTACACGAATGGTGATTTTCAATGTTAAAATCTGTGAAGTTCAATAGGACTCTGTGGCTGAAGTCAACTTGGATAACCCAAGAACAATCTGTGTTGTTATTATAAGGTTGAGGATAGTTTGGAGAATGGATTTCCCCACTGGTAGCTTGGAAAACACCACCACAGCCTGAAAAAGACATAATCAGTTTTAATCACAAGGTCTATTATGCTTAGCGAGATTCTACCACTATTTTTAAACTAAGGGAAGAACACCTCCATCTTTATATTTTCTACATTAAACTTTTATAAGATGAGTGCTCCAACTGTTGAAGTGTCCTGTCTGCAACAAAAATCAATGGAAATTACTATCAGGAAAGTATAACATTACCGTTATTGGTGAATATGCAACAACAGCACTTGTGAGTAATGTTTCTTTATAGCCCCAAGCTGGTGGTAGATGTCATAAAGGCTGAAGCATTAGTGCTGGTATTCCTCTTTCCTAGATATTGTAAAAGCAATTAAAAATACCATTCATATGAACGCCACAGACCTACCATACTAGGAAAGCAATGACTAGGCCTAGCTGAGCATAGGGGTGCGAAAACCATTTCTGAAAACATCAGGACAGCTAGGAGCCCCACTTTGCCGATGAGCAGTAAAACAATTGCAAGCCTCAAGTTTCTTCTCTACCCATGCAGTTGAGGGTTTTCTGAGGACCCCACTTCACCCTCAGGTATTTCTGACCAGAATGGCTCCAGCGCTTATGAATATCTAAATAGCCTGGAATGATGGATCCTGTGCGGGAAGCGCCAGGGCTTTCAGTAGGACTAACAAAAACAAATGGACTTCTATACATTGTAAAGGGACAGAGGAGGGTGAAAGACATTGGGACTGCTGTAGATGGAGGCAGCCTGCTGGAAGGATAAAAACTATACTGTTATTGTGTTCTGGTAAGCGGGTATTTTGGAGGCTAGAGGGGTGTTGGAGTACAACAGGCAAGATGCTCTAAAGGGATGAGAAAGCTTCAGGGTGCCTAAGTAGAAAAAATAAGCCACCAGATCTTGGAAGAGGATTAATTCAAAGGACTATTGTAGACTTCTTCTATTAAAAAAAAAAAAATCTTGTGCCTTTCTCATAAAACTTGTGAGAATGGAGAAATATAAACCTTGACAAACTAATGAATCAGTATGCTTAATCAAGTAAAACTGCAAGAACTAAAATCTGCCTCTCCTCACTTTTCATTGTAATTATTTTCTGATAATTGGTCTTTTCACAAGAACTCCCATGAAGAGACATGTGGTTGGGTCTTTTAAGCATGTCTCTTCTTTTACTGATTCCCACTAAGTCTTTGAACAAATAATCACATGGGGGATGGATGAACCTTATAGAGTTCAAGTATTTACTAATCACTCCAAATATTTTTGGAGTCTGCCGAGTTCTCCAAGTTAAGCCACATTCTCAGATATTTTTCACTTTGCAGTTTTAAACCAAAAGCATAATTCAGCTAATAAAGGACGCTGTGTGGGTGACTGGGTGGGAAGAACTGCTAGCATGCAAAAGTTCTTTTCTGATTAGAGGAATATCTTGATTAATTCTGTAGAGAAGAAATCCCAACAAGGTAGGCTGTTACAAAATACATAAATAAGCCTAGGTTTCAGCTAGTTAGACAATTCTTAACTCTGGGGATTTTTTTCAGCATCTTTTAGTGTTACTAAAACCAGTAACACCCAAATTCTCCTTCAGTTTTCAGTCCTATGATGTTTGACTACTTTAAATGCTTGCATGGCTGATCTGTGATTCTCAGACTTCCTGAATATCTCCTGATATTAATCAGTATACTTACCACCTGGATTTTCTTGCCAGGAGGCATTAAAACCTTTCCCTGCTATTGCTGCATCTGTCTCGAAACGGACAACGGCTGAATTGCCAGTAGTAGAGACTCGCAGTGGGTTCTCTGCTGATCTTGAAACACACAGCTGGGCTAGTCTAGGAGAGAGGAAGTCAGGGCCGCCATAGACCTAGAAATGGAAGAAACACCATCAAAGTTTTTCAAAGAGACCATCTGCCACACAGAATACATGAGAATTGTTTAGCTAGGAGGAAAAAAATTCTGTAAGTATTGAAAGTGATTCTACATTTTGAAATGTAAAGTAGCTAAGAAAGTTGTTTTCTCTGCAGGTTTACTTGGTATCTGAAGCACCTGATGCAAGAATGAAATTCTAGATGATTTCAAAACAGCCTTGCATTAAATAAGAATTTTCTGCTTTGGGGACTTTTCCACATTCTTCTTCCCCCATCCCTCCAGGGTTAGCACCTTGTTTCTGTGGGGATATATAACCAAATTTTTTTTGTGTGTGCTTGTGCAAACAAACTGTATCTCTTTGCAGCAACTTGTGCTGATATTTTGCACCCTTTATGTTTAAAGGCACATTTAAGACTAATTATTTAATTGGGGCTATATTTCATCACCCTTTCTGATAAAACAAAAAACATTGTACTTTTATTGACTTCAGTGGCAGAATCAACATCCAAACTATGGGATTTTGGACAAGTAAACTATGTTTTAATAATACTCTTCGGAAACAAGGATATATATCATAAATATTTCCCACAGAAGACAGGTTTTGAATTTTAAGAGTAATTATTTCTACTCAGAAAAGTGTGCCTCAGGCAGTTATAAACCAGAAAACCACCACTCTCTTAAACATCAGCAGCAGTACCATGTACTTTAAAATGCATTTTTAAACCGATTCAAGTGATTTAGATGGCAGTGCTGAAGCCTTGTCAATCCTGTTTCTTGTTTTCCAAAAGGGATGTAGGATTTAAGTTTGAGCCCATTTACAACTGATGGAACTGGCTCACTTTCCTTAGTCTTCCCTCTCAAAGCTGAAGAAAACACACATGCTCAGTGCAATTTTCAAAACCAGACATGGGATTTTGGTGCCTAGTGCCTTCAATGATTGAATTTTTTTGGCTTTTTAGAAACATATAATAGTTTGGGTTGGAAGGGACCTTTAAAGGTCATCTAGTCCAACCCCCCTACAATAAGCAGGGACATCTTCAACTAGATCAGGTTGCTCAGAGCCCCATCCTACCTGGCCTTGAATGTTTCCAGGGATGGGGCATCCACCACCTCTCTGGGCAACCTGTTCCAGTGTTTCACCACCCTCTTTGTAAAGAATGTCTTCCTTATATCTAGTCTAAATCTACGCTCTTTTAGTTTAAAACCATTATGCCTTGTCCTGTCACAACAGGCCCTGCTTATAAGTTTGGCCCCATCTTTCTTATAAGTCCCCTTTAAGTACTAAAAGGCTGCAATAAGGTCTCCCTGCAGTCTTCTCTTCTCCAGGCTGAACAACCCCAACTCTCAGCCTTTCTTCATAGGAAAGGTGTTCCAGCTCTCCGATCATTTTTGTGGCCCTTCTCTGGACCAGCTCCAACAGGTCCATGTCTTTCTTGTGCTGGGGTCTTCTTGCATGCTAATGAAATGTCACATGATATTAAGGGTCTCCTGCCTTCCATTGGTATGTCCCTGGTAGGACAGCAGCTACAAAAGTCAGCTTGACAATAACCTCAAAAGTGAAAACTGTTAAAGAGATACACCGAATAAAGAGTGTGCTATTGTCTTTCAGCAACTGAACTAGCAATAGACAGATTCTCACTGTATCAGCATATATTATATATAAATCCTAAAGCTAAACTACAGAATGGCAAGTTCTAACAACAAAACCAGGGAATAGGAAGACAAGGCAACAAATCACATCAGGATTTTCCCACCAGTAGCAACTCAAGTCTGCTCCAATATTTTATTAGGCTGGTAAAGATCAAAATGGTTAAAAAAAAACAATCCATGAATCTCTCTCAGAAAGCGGCAGTACTATAAGAACCAACCTTCTATATGGCCCTTTTGCCTCTGATCCCTTCTAGATGAGGGGAAACTCAGTACGTTAATAAGCTCTGCTGGATACTTTTTAACTTCAGAAGAAGTTTGGGTTCTGTCCAAGCTAAATATCTGAGCAAGTCTTACAAATAGCTGAGCTAGTCCCACCACCTCCAGGGCTAAGGTAGTGCATTGCTACATAATTGGATTGATAGTGTGCTCACTAACTGCTCACGGTGCCCAACACTGCTCTGCAGTTAGAGGTATAAGGGAAAGAACTTTTTTTTTTTTTAACTGGAAAAAATATTCAGTGACTCCAGGGTAATGTGAGACCTCAGAAGCTGAAGCTTGCATCCCCTGAAGAAACAAGGAATTAATTTTTTTATAAACATCATAGTCTGTTAGATGTTCAGAAGACTGTATTTTGTTTTAGTGGCTGATTACACAGACTTAATAGCTTAAACATTTCAATTTTGACTGAGACAGCACTTTTTTGCATTCTGCAGGGAGGCTGCATGACTTGAATGGATAATGGTTCCTCTGTTCAATTGATCGTCTCAAGGCATTCAAGAGAAGTCAGAATGGATGAAATCACAGCTCAGATTAAGAATCTGTAATGAAGCAGCCACAGTCTGGGGAAGAAGCATGTTTGTCTGCTGGAAGCTCAGTGTCTTACTGCAAAATCTTACTGCTCGGCTGCTTGTGAGGCCCAATGACAGCTACATTTCTCAGAAGTCTTTTCAAAATGTGAATTTTAAAATGTGTTTGTGGTATACTCCCTGAGTCAGAGCCACAGCATGAGATCTAGCAGGAACACATGCTCTTAATCATCTGAACCAGCCCAGAGAAACTATGTGGCAGAGGAAACAGCAGGAGTTTCTAATATGCATCTAATAAGCATCATGGACCAGCCTCTCACATCATCCCTGGTGCTCCCTGGGGCCATCTGTGCACCACGGGCAAGGGGACCAAACCCAGCTCTGACATAAACCCTGCTGATTTCTGTAGTATTACCTCAGAAATGAACTTGGCCCAAGATGAACATTTATAGTTGGCCTGTTGGAAGAGAATTAAGGATCGGGAAGAAATATTGATGGAAATCTGAGGTTTGTGGGTCTCCTTTACATTGTTAACTATTCGGCAACGGCCTTCTGCACAGTTTCAAAATAAAAAGCACAGTCAAAGGCATGCTCCTTAGAGTTAGAGTGTATTTTCTTTTCTCCTTTATGCCAGTTCAATTAATCAGATGCTTTCACAAGGGCTGGAACAAAAACAAGTTAGAGTGTTTCCATGACAAAAAACAATAAAATGTTACTTTTGGCTACATAGAGGAAAACCAATAGTTACCACATGAAAAAAGAAGAGGGAAGAGAGAACGGATGGAAAGAATGAATTCCAGGGTGTGGTTCACAAAGAGTCACAGGATGTCTGAGCTGCAAACAGATAAAAAAAAAAATAAAAATAAAAACATTTAGTCTGACCAGAGCACCTGATCCAGAGATAAAATGATGTTGGATGGCACAGCGGGGATGCAGGACACTGCCGCAAAGCCCATGGTTTTAATCTGTTCTTATCGTTTGCTTCTGCCCCGTTAGCTCCATTTATTGTTAACAGTCAGCATTCCAGAGTTATGAGCAACAGAAAGCTGTTTTTATGTGGTTGGTCACCCTCATGACACAGATTTTTCTGGGAATAAAACTGATCCCTGCTCAGATATAACTGCCAGCAAAGATAGAGCCCGGCTTTGAAAGAGAATTAAGAATTATGGTAATACTTGATGCTTCTTTATATTTAAATGAGAAGTCCAGAGCATCCAATAAAGACTTGGAAGTGCAATAGATTGACAGGGTTCCTTCTTTTTCAGCTCAGAGCTACGTCTTGCTGTGGCAGAATATATTTATAACTTACAAAAATCTGGTCCATGTTAAAGAAAAGATGTCATAATTTAACAAAGTAGGCATGGTCATTTTTCTCTATGTATGTATTTTCAATAGAAGCCATTTAAAAAAAAAATTTTAATTATTTCATTGTGTCCAAAATGATGGCTTCTATTTCCATGACACACTTCTAGAAAACATCTTGAAGGACAACTTAAAATTTGTTTCTGGATGTTTGTAAAAGGAATGGAATCTGATGGGGAAGAGAGAAAGACAGAGTGCAAGAGTGTCATAAAAGAAACAAGGAGGAGGAGGATTAAAGGAGAATGTGTCAAACACTTGAGCATGCAGAAGCCATGTAACTATTAATTATTGCACAGTCTTGGTGAAACATATGGCAGCACTGGGATACTGACATGGAAGGGACAGCTTGTTTAGGAGACATTATCAAAGGAAAGGGAAGGGAGACAGTTGCTGCATTTTACAAGAACAAATATGCTTCAGAAAAATGTGCAAGAGAAATATTCAAGAAACTATGGTATAAAAATGAAGTTAGCAGCAAAGGTGCTGCTATGGAAAAGATCTCTTAGAATTTTCCTACAATTCTGTGCCAGGTCAAAGGGATGAGGGTGTTTCTAAGCAAAAGCTAAATGCATCCAGGTAAGCAAGTTTTGTGATTACTGGGGAATTTTTATTACAATACAACTGTAATAATTACATTACAAACATTTACATACAATGTAAAAATTACAATTACAATTATAATTGTAATATATTTTGGAAAAGCAACAGAAAAGAACACAATTTATTACAATGTTCTAAAGACAGCTTCTTATTTCAGAGAGTAGAGAGAGTTAACAGGACAGGGAGGGACAATAGGGTGCAGAGCTACTTTAGTAATGATTTTAACTTCCTGTTAAAACTGGAAAGTTATTTGGTTTGAAAGAAAACAAGAAGCGGTAGAACTCACTATTCAGAGATAAGGAAAAAGTGAAATCAGGAGAATAACTATTGAAAAAAGCAGACTTCAAAACCTGAAGAATTGGTAGACAGGGTACTCTAGGGAAGATAATGTGAGAGTGAAAGAAGTTTGGAACCTTAGTGACCACTGAAACACACTGTGTCAAAGGCACACCAGGAACCTCTTTTTTTCTAACACTTTTCAAACTTTTGTGCATGTGGTTTTCAGCCCAGACATACGTAGACAGCTACAGGAAAGAAGATTGCAAGATAGAGCGGCTCCTGAAAATGGTTAACATTCTTTTTTTTCCCCACTAAATCTGAGTCATCATTTATTCTGTGCAGACTATGTCAATCATGCTGTGAATGTGTAATTTCATAACAAAACCAGAAATATATTTATGTGGCAAGGTACATAAAGCTCCACCAAATGCCTGCAGTTTGGCAGGGGAAGCTGTTCGCTACCAGGCAGAACCTTTGATCTTGCACTAAGACATGAACAAATTTTCCCCAATAAGTTGATTTACATTAGGTTATCTGTCAACAGATCAGAGAAAGGTGTTGGGAATTGGATGAGCCAAGATCAAGAGACAAGTAACTCAGAGGCGTGGCAATTGTGAGGGCAGGAAGGCAGGGAAGTTCAAACAGCAAGGTGGGCATCTGTGCCAATGACTGAGTAAGGCTGGAAAGAAGTAAAGCATAGCAACTAAGTTTGAAATGGTAGAGAAAGAAAATCCAAAACCTAAAGGGGAATATCTGGTTCAGGGACATAGAGCAACAAACTTTAGGATCCTCTTAAACAACTTCTTTAAGCAATTTGTGTCCGGCAAACCACTCATTGGTTTCAGGCCAGCCCCCACCACTAGTCAAAAAGTTGTCAAGCAAATGGTTGCCAGCCATCTGTACTCTTACTGGATTGTGATAGCTCCTGGGTGACCACCTGCAGATGTAGGCATTGTCCTTGCACTGTTCAAGAAATCGTCAACCACAGCAGAGTTAGATTTTGTGGCTGTTTAATGGATTCCTTGGTGCAACAGAGGCATAACTGAAGCTTACAGGCAGATTAGCTTCAACCTAGTCATTTTAGGCACAAACAACAATGGAAGCTGCCATACAACAGACTTCATCAATACCCAAACCAGCCAACACAGGTCACCTACTCACAGGCACTGGTGTTAGTAATGTGACATATAATCATACTTGCTAATGCTACTGAGGGAGAATTCATGGAACAACTTCCTTACACCCAGATCCTGCAGAAGTTCCAAAGTCAATAGGATACTCAAAGCACGGTATCAATTTGATCAAGACTTCCACTTCATTGCTAAGCTAGGGAAGCTTGTTTCAGAGCCAGAAGGCTGGAGTTAAATTATACATCTCTTCTACTCATACAAATGCTTAGCAATCACATATTGGGCAACTGTATATTTAGGAGCTGCTTTGGGATGTGAGTTAGGTCTTCCAGCAATATTGCTGATGAGTGTGCACTAAGGACCATAGGCTGGAGAAATCAAAGCTACAAAGGTGAGAATAGGCAGCAGTGAGTATGTGTAGGTGCTGGACAGAAAGCTGCCTAGCTGTATGCCGGTCATGCATCACATTACCCAGGAGAAAAGGAGAAAAAAGGCCCCAGCGGAGTGGTACAAGATCTCTTAATCAATCTTTTGGGTTCATTACAAAAACATTCAAATGTCACCCATGTATTAACATTGAAAGACCCAACAACTGTACCTCCGTTAGTGATCTCAAATGTCTTTAGTGAGAGAGATCTAGAAAGTCTATACTTCTAAAGAATTTCTTCCTGAAATTATTTCCTATCCCTTCTTCCTGCACTGGCAGTCTGTTCAAATCTGTTAGCTGGGATTGGTCACCTGGCTGCTTTCCAAAACGAGCACAAAGATGTTGTATATAACAGGACCATCTAGTCTTATAAGTCTCTTAAAGGTCAGTAAACCCCTAGAGAGGTCCCTTTTCTCCTTGTCCCACCACCCTAAGCTGACTAGGACACTGCCTCTTCTTTTATTATTTTTTCCGAGTACAGAGATTCTTCACAGTTTTCAGCGCTCAGGGTTATAAACCTCCCCCCTTCCTTGGAAGATCCTACACAAGGTCTCACCTTAGTTATCCCTGCAATGATCCATTATCTTCCTTTACATCAGGAATTTTATATCCATGGCAGAGCACCCTACACTTAGTTCTTTGTAAAAGGTGGACTTTTTAAGACTGAGTTTTTCAAAGCAGTTTTGTCTCTTGCTAGGAAGTGTACAGTACCTAGCATCATTATTGATTAAGGTATACAGACACCAAAGGCATAAAAGGAAAACGTAATAAGAGCATTGTGGCTTCTGTGACAACATCTGTGGAATGTAACTGTAACCACAGCAGAAATGGGAAATTGCAGTAGAATTATTTGTTCTGCTCCTGCAGTTCTTGAGATTATCTGCTCCAGACAGAAAAGCAAGAAACTTTTGTATTTTTGAGGTGTAAATCTAATGCTCTTACCTCCAAAACATCGTGGCTGCAGTTTGGGTGATACTCAATGTCGAATTCCTGAATGGTGAGATGAATGTTGCTACCAGGCGCTGTGTGAATGTACCAGATGCATTCCCTATTTCCTGGGTATCTGTTGGGGTAGCCAGGGCTGTGAAATGAACCAGAAGGGCCAGCGAGTTCTCCTCCACAACCTGACAATACAGCAAAGCAGCCCATCAGTGAGAGGCTCTGGAAAAATTCATAGACAGCTCTGCAACAAGGACAGGCATTAGCACCCATTTCATGCACAAATGTGTATACTGGGCTTGAGGGTCTGCCCTATCACTGGGAACCAAGGTCTAGCAGGGAAGAGGACTCAGAAATAGCAGGCTGGACCTGCTGGCACTGCCCATGCAGTAAGCACTTCACCTCCTGTTTTTGCATGTTTCTCTCTGTACCTCAGCATCTGCTTTGACAGCTGAAGAAACTGAGACACAGAAAAAAAAAGTGACAGTTTTTGTATTGGCTTCTAACTTTGATGAGTTCTAGAAAGCAGAATCAGATCCATCCTCAGCTGTTACTGACCTCAACTAATACACAAACTAAGTTATCATGGGGAGGGCTTCCTATTGTTGTAAAAATGCCATTTCCCACTGCTTTAAAAATCATAAAATTAAAGACAATGCAATTTCCCTCAGCCCACTGAGCGTGATTTACAAGCCGCCAAGTCACAGTGGATAAACTGGTTTTCTGACATTTGGTGGGTTTAATGTTCTTTTTTATTGAATTGTAACTGTGCAATTGCAAGACAAGCCATGTCTGAAAAGTTATGTATTTTCTTTTCAGATAAGACATTATTGTCCTAACCTCACTCCCCAGCCCCTTGGGTGATTAAGTTCTTGCATATTATGAGCTAGATTTAAAAAAAAAAAAAAAAAGATGGAAAACAATGGATCAAATGCAGACCCTGATTTGACAGCACAAAGCAGCTGGATACCTGAGACTGCAGTTTTATCATTGCTTTATGGAGATGGGGCAACTGCTGCACTCGCCTCCTTTTGTTGAGTTCTGGGGAAGATGCTCTCCCTGACCCCATCCCCAGGTGCAGGTGTCAGCAGGGTGGGAAGGCACAACAGCCCTTCCCAGTGCCAGGGCAGATTTAGATCAGCTACATTCATGGTGAAACCTCACCTTTAGAGAAGCCAGTAGGGTGGCTGGTTTATCTGTCACATGCAGAAGCAAGGGAATTGTGTGTTTGATCTGATTATACCTGTGTGTTGCTCTGCCTTGCAGCAGTACTTTTTTTCCTGTCTACATTACAAGCCCCCAGGTGCTTCATTTAGGCACTAGCTAATCTTTTGCTTACACAGCTTTTACAGGGTCACTTGAGCTTTGTAAGTAAAGCTCACACTCCATCAATCTCTTTGGCTTCATCTCTAGAAGGAAGGTTCTGTCACATAGCAAAAAAGCCCCAAAATACTTAATAAAACCGTCTAACAAACCATGAGCTCTATATTCCCAGAGGCAAATACTGCAGTATGTCAGATGTGATAAATAGCATCTGTATCAGAACTTTTAGTTATAGGAGATATTTTAAAACATAAAACAAATAAACTACCCCTCTGACCTGCTAAACTAATCCACGCAGATGTGTAAAACTCCACTAATCTCTACTAAGTCTATGCATAATTTGCAACTTGAACAAGGTATCTTTGGCCACTGCTCTCCTTAACACCTTTTTTTTTTCTTCAGGAAGCTGTAAATCAAGATCTTCAATTAAATACAAATACTTTTCTCAAGACCTTCTGTGACAAACTTGTAATTATTGAAGCATGGCTCTAGGACTTCTAGGACTGCAAAATACAAATCTATGAGAGGACAGAGCAGCAGATCTGAAAGGGAGCAAAGCAATAAGAAACTATTTTAAACTAAGAGAGCCATCTAAATGCGGACATGAGGAAGACATCTCTAGCCATGCCAGCAATGTAACACAGATCTTTGTCAGTCCAGCAGCCAGTACTCACGGAAAGGTGGAAAACCACCTTTTAAACACAGGAATTCCCACAATTGAACAACAGTTAGCTATAACCCAGAAAAGCCTTTACACAGCTGAGGTTGACCTCACAGATGAATTGGCACAGGCTTAGTTCTCCCTTTTTCCCCATCTTGCTGCACACTATGCTCCATAACCCTGAGGTGGTTTGCCCTGCAGCCACAAAGCTATATTGTCAAGCTACTGGATGTCTCAATCAAGGAGTAAAAGAAGCTTTTAAACATATTTGAAACCAATCCTGCCTTCAGTCCCTCTGGAGAAATACAACAGAAAATGGTAGTAGTGCACTTGCTCCATGAGGTGGGCAAATGTTAAGCCCCTGAAACTTCGATAACTGTGAACATTTCAGCAGAGAGACAGAGAGGCAGAAAGCTTCAGTGTAACCCACCACCCCATTATTTTTCCCAGTACCATCAGAAGATGGCCGAATTTTCCTCAAAAGAAACCACGTCACTGGGTTTTTACAACTGGAGAAAAAAAAGGTGTCAGCAGGCAGGGAGTCTTACAGCTGAATTTGCAGGGTGAGTTACTCTCCTTCTTTTCCCTCAGCAGCAGGAATGGCACAGCCACTGAGGACAGACTTCAGGAGGGGAAAGCTGCCTTGCCGACTTGGGAAACAGAAAGATTTCTCAACAAACAGACTTCATGGCTCGGCTCCTGAGGGGGTGGGAACAGGGAGGCAGGGGAGTTTCAGCAGGCGAGAACAAAGCCAACTGCTATTTATCTCAGCCTGAAGAAAGCTGGGAACTTTTTAAAACTAAACAGGCAGTTATGACTCAGCTTCTCCTACTGAGTTTCCTGATAGCCACAAAGACATGTTTTTTATTTAAACCCAAAATGGCTTAGATGAGTGGAAATCTTGTGTGCTGTGCTTTGAGGTGCAGACTTTTCTTTCTATGCAACCCTTGCAGGTAGCGTTCAGATTACTTATGCTCCCTTTCCAGAGTGGTTTATATTTTCTCTGAGCTCAATCGATATTTTCTGGATGAGGTATGTGAAGGACATGAATAAGAACGTCAAACTGTTGTTAATGTGCCATTTCTTTTCTTCCAATTACAAATGCTCCCAGAAAAGGCTTTTTGTTAAAAGAGAAATGATTCTTTTTAAGTGCTCTATTAAAATGGAGGTAAAGTTTAGATCTCTGTGATTATTTTCTTATAATGAATATGCTGACCTAATGTTGCCAATCATTTATTAATTGTTTGCAAATGGATCAGAAATTGCCTGAGGTTATGCCTAAGTATTCACTGACTAATAGCTGAAAAAAGGACTCACTGATATTTGCAAATATGTGAACTTCACACCTGAACTATTTTGACTGACCTGCATACAGAAGCAGAAACCTCCGTATCACAGCAGAAACATAATCTCTGAACTCTCTAGCCACCTGGCAGAAAGTCTATATCTTCTGTTTCTGCTCTTATATGGATGAGCTAAGAATCAGTTCTGTTGTACTTTTTTGAAAATATATTGATGATTTTAACAAAATGTTTACAGAAATATTTAAAAGACCAAAGCAAATGTTTCTGCCTTAAACTTATTTGGTACATCTACGGAACACTAAAATGAGAAAAACTCAAATAATGATAGAAAAACTTTGTGAAATGCTTACAAAGGTTGTATGTGAAGGATTTGCCCAGCCTTAGAACAAAAAAAAACAATTGTCCAGGAATACTGTTTCAAAATGAGAAGCAAACTTTGATTCACCAACTTTGCAGCTTATATTTCAGTTCCTGGAACATTATGGGTCCTTATTATTCACAAACTTTTTGTCTTGAATATTTTAAAAAGGTGAATTTAGAATTTGATGCCTGATTTCTTTGTGTGATATCCAGTGTCCTCCCCATGATGTAATCATCTCAGCTAATTAAACTTGTTCCATCTCTGGCATCACCATCAAATAACTACAAACCTTCTCCCAATGTTTACATTTGTCTGCAAACATCAGATTAGAGTTTGCTTCTATTCAAATAAATTGAATTTGTGCTGTTTATGGCAACAAAGTAAAAAGGATTTGGTGTTTTGGGGTAAATAAAAATGAGGAATCAGAACCTAGAAATTCCTGCATGACTTCAGCTCTCACTGAAAAAATAGTGAATAATCTGAAACCATTCTGTTCCTAGTGAAACATCTTTAACAGTTTTTCTCAGCACAGAAATGCACGGTCTTGCTGTATGTGGACAGCTATATAGACAGCTGCACTGTGGAAAATTTTCTTGCAGCTGAACTGCATACGGCGTAGGCTCAGTTTGTGCAGGCCTCCTTGCAGTCATTTTGGAAACTTCCTGCAGTTAAACTGAGGGAAAAAAATGAAGGGGAGATACTCTTTTAGTAGTGCAAAGGTCCTGGAATTCCCTTGAAAAATGCTTAAAACAACTACCTAACCTGGTGTTAGTTGCTAGGAAAACAGACAACAAACAGAAAGCTCAGGAAACATATATTTGGTGTCCTTGCTTTCCTCTGGCTAAAATCTAAGTAGTCATTGAAGACTGTGGAAGGGATGATTTATAGATGTCTTTCCATATTTCTGCCTGTCTGGTTAGCAGATGGTGTTCATTAACCAAAGAAGAATCCCTATTCTCATAAATAATTATAGCTGAATAGAGAAGTAGTAATCTGTAGAAACCTCTATTATTTGCAACGTTTTCAGATTTATTCATGGGTATGTTTTAGCCACATGCTAGAAAAATCCCTTCCATAAAATTTAAAGTGAACTGGCACTGTTCCTGTAAAATGAGAGTTAGGGAAATGAAAGGATTCAGAGTTGTTCCATTTGCTGTGCTCATGGTGAGGTATTGCAGTAAACGTTAACTGGCTCTAGCAGCAAGGAGCATGTAGTATGAACATTTGCCTGTACTACACTAATACTTGCATGAAGTATAACTTGGATTTGATTCTGAAATCTTTTGCTCTCTTGAGTAGGCTTAGTTCATGGAATATTATCCAATGGAGCAAGTGGGATAATTTTTGTGATGAGGGTTTATGCAAGAGAGTAAAAATTCAAGTGAGAAACTTATTTTTTCTTCTTTCTGATTTGTTAATCACTTCTGTAGCTTTGATTATTATTGTTTTATCAGTCTCCTGAATTCTGGTATTTTCTTCAACGTGTTCCAATCTGAAATCAGTAAGATGGATAATAAATAAAGATAGACTACGGGGACCCAGAGACCTAAGGGCAAATTTAGGCATTTAAACAGGAGCTGAATCCTCCAAGATACTGAAAGGCCACAGTTCCCATATCAGCTGCCAGTGTTCAGTGTTTTAAAAAAAGCCATTTTCTAGCTCTCAGACATTCATTGAACTGTCTAGCAACAAGCATTTTAAGACAATTTTGGCCCTTATTCTTATATATTATTTTGGGGAACGGAGGGAGGTCCAGCTTGCTGAAGAAACAGAAATGAATTCATCCTTAGCTCTCCTAGAGAACATATCTATATTTTTAATAGCCAGACTGCAATACGTTAAGCCAGCTCCGAACATGGTAGCACCCACAACTCAAAACAACTGCTCAGAACTCCAAAAGATCAGACCATGTGCATCCTTAGACTTAACGTGACAGAAAGACACTGAAAATGAACAGCCATTTTTGAAAACTGAACAAACGGCAATTTGTCAATGGCTGCACAAGAAATCAATGACAGATTTATGATTCAGGCTTAGGAAATCTGGGCCTTAGGTCCCTTATTGGCCTGCAGTGCAATATTCTCTCCAGCAGTCCTAATGGATGCCTGGCAAATGTCTGTAGTGAATGGCTTCTGCATCCTAATCTAATATCTGTTTCTGTTATGCTTCCCTGAAGAACTAACAAACTATTTCTCATTTTATCTGACACATATACTGAAAATCCATCTTTAGTTATCGTATGCCTTTTAATAGTTTTCATTTCCTGAAAACACAGACCCAGAGTAATGAAAACTTCTCTTCTCATTAATCAAGTGGCTTTCTCCACACCCTGTCCATCAATCATTTCTTAGGGAAATCCAGGAGAAAGAAGATGATGGTGAAGGGAAAGAGCAATACAATACTTTGGGGCAACATAATTCTTTTCTCAATAGTGTGCCTTGCTTCTTTTTTAAAGGGGGAATTAATGTGTCACAGAAAACAAAATACCAGGCGCAAATTTTGACTATGCTGAGAAGAGCCAGTTGAATTTATAATTTTATAAATTTATAATTTTAGTTGAACTTATAAGTTCTACTGACAATCAAGCAGCCTAATGAGTAAGCTTCCAATGAAAGCTGATGTATATATAAAGCAGTCAGCTCCTACATGCACATTGCTTAATAAGGTAAGTGACGGGTCTAGGAAATATGTGTCTTCTCAGATAGTGACAGTTGTCACTGGTGTAATTTTGCACTGAGAGACCTTTGACCTTTTGGCCTTCTGATTTTATTTTTTTTTTAAGGAAAGCAATTCAATTGGCATGCCATCTTTGCAACATCCAGACTCTTACCGAGAGTTTGGTCTTTCTCAAAGGGCCAAAATATGCCCCAAAATAGATCTGCCTGTATTAAGCTTCCTAATAAACAGCAGAAGTGGAATGAGCACTTTGGAAATTCAAGCTTTCCTCTGGTGAATAAAGCCTCCTGAGGCCTTGGCTGCAGAAGAAAACATTAGTGGTTTAGCCAAATCAATTCTAAATCCAGCCTCATCAATGAAAGCCCCTTAGATGAACAGTGTTATGTCAGAACCAAAACCACTTTTAAATTGAATTCTTTGCACTACAGCTTTCCATCCAAGTTAAAATTATATAGGATGCTTTAAAGCATAAATAATAGCATTCTCTTAAGATCAGTTACTAATTCTGCCTTTGGGAAAGCCTAAAGACTGGGTTTCCTTCAGCAACCCAGATTAGCAACTCAGCAATTGAAAAGCAGTGGCTCAGCAACTGGAAAGATCAGATGCAAATGTTTCAAATCAAAACACTTCAAATTTGTGTTGTGTGTGCCAGCAGGAGCTCTTCACACCAGTTATCAATGAGGTAAGATTTGGCTTTTTGTGATCACCTCATAATCTCAAGCAAAGCTGCTGGAAAGAGTGTCTGAAACGAACTGTATCAGGCACATGGTGGCAAATATAAGTGCTGCTCTCTTTTGTCACCCAAGCATGTGAATGTCCTTGATGTATATCTCATAGATGCTTCACAACTGCCAGTTAAGAAGCACATGGACAGCCTGACAAATGGTTCACAGCAGCTTGAACTCTAGAGCACACATTTGTCACTTGAGCAGAAGTAAGAGCTCTTCTCTCAGCAATATACATAGACTTGCTATTTTCTTGTCAGGTGAGATGTTACCAGATTCAGGTTTAGATTCTCCTAGGGATTTGCCCTCAGGGAAGAGGGGACCTGAATGCTTCATTCTGAAATACCCAACTCAAAGCTGTATCTCCCGATGAGTTCCTCTAGACTAAGGGACTTTGTCCACTGAAATTTTTTTGTGCGTTTGAAAGATTTGCAGAAGGGGAAAGCAAATATATCACCCCAACCACAGGAACATATCTAATTTTATCCAGTCTAGGGCAACGGTATATGCCCAGGCAATGTAGCCACCAAGTGTAAGAGGAATACCCATATTTGTGCATGACACCAATTGAGAAAAATGGAAGTGCCTGTAATGAACAAAAAGATGATGACTGTGGTGAGCTCTGGAGGAACTTGTGCTCATATTACAGGCTGTCAGGAGTCGCAGCTGTGATGTTTGAAGCCAGCAATGACATTCCCTAGGAGCCAGTCCTATCTGAATGCACAGATCCTGCTCTGCCGCTCAGGCACAGCCCCATGTTAGCAATCTGGGCCCTGTGCAGCGTTAGGCTGCATTTTAGTGTCTGGAAACTAACAGAGGGGCAGTGCCGGCTGACACAGTAGTGAATGTGTCAGTGCAAAAAGGAGTGTGGGGCGGGGGAAGGAGGGTGGAGAGGGCTGGAGAGTCCAGAAAATGCCTGGGGGGACATGTAGGGAAAGCACAAGAGTGCTTACAACGCAGGCAGATTCTGGAAAGCTTTGAGAGCTTTAGAAAAGCAAGTTAACCCAGCACCATGGCTACTGTATGGAGCTGATGTCATCTGGCTGTGCATAAAAGCCTCCACTTTTTCTTCTTTTGTGCAGTTCCCAGAATGACATCACCTCAAAGCACAAGAACGTACCTTTGTGCTGCAGCACTTCCCCTGCTGGCTCCTGCCACACATCTCACTCCTCCCACATATGTCCCTGCTTTGCCCAGAAATGCTCCTTGACCTCTGCTGAATGCACAACACCACTGTCTAGTCAACGAGAGCCCTTTGGGAGCCTACAAATGCCAGCAGTCTGTGGTAGCGCAGAGGAGCTCCTATTCAAACAATGTATAGCATGCCGTACACCTCAGCAACCCACAGTGGGGCCTCTGCAGCCAATTTCAGCTGCTTTACAATGCTGTCAAAGCTGAATGGTGTGAACTGATTAGACAGACAGGGCAACAGTGGTGATTTAATTATTTTCAAGGTTGGATCTGCTTTGATGGGAGGTACAATGGCACACAATTTAATCTTGTTACAGTCCATTACTGATGTTAAATAAGCAGAGTGAAAAAGTTGCATTTGTATCCTCACTTATGAAGAAACTGCAAACTATGTTTGCAGTTGTACAGTCATTAACAGATTTGTTTATAATTGGTGTGCATGCTTGCCTGTTTAATGAGGCCTGTGACAGTCTTCGAGGCATGCAAGAACAAGAGAAAAAACACCCAAAGCACATCCTGGCCAATGTTGTTTCATGCAGGGAAGCGGGGTGGGGGGCAGCTGGAAGTGAATGTGCTATCTGAAACCACCAAACAAATAAAACTAGAGAGAATCCTGTACAGAAAGCACAAATCTGTCAGAATGGGGCAAACTGAAGGCTGAGTGTTTCCCATTAGAAAGCCCAAGTCACTCATGGTTCCCCTGTAATAGCATGTATCTCCTGTTCAGTACAGAAATTTTGCAGATGCCCCTCATCCCTGTGCCTATTCCTACAAATGAAAGCATATTTCACTAACAGCTCTCAGTCTCCGATCTTTGAAGGTATGCATGTGCAGAAACATCCACTAGGAAAGTATTTGAGGAATTATGAGGAAATGCAATGTTTTTAGAGCTGTAATGGGTTATTTCTACTTAGCTGACATAGGGTGACATAAGCTGGGAACCCATTACACATACAGGGAAGAAGGAAACATACCTTCCCAGAGGAAAGCTGGTTAACTTACCATTAACATGCCACAGCATCTGGAACCCACTTCTAGCATTCAGTCCATCAGAATAAAACACCACATGAAGGCTGGTCCCTGTAGTGCTCCCTGCCAGTGGAAGAGACTGTCCACAGAAAGTGCCTATCAGGTTGGATTGCTCATCAGGCCCATCATAAAGCTGAAATGAAACAAAAAATATCCCAGTCAGTAAAAAGCCGCTCCCCAATTCTTAATGTTTTGTACAGGTTGTCAAAGAAAAAGCAGTGAGGCTTCTCGCACTGGCCACCTTTGCACAGCAATATGAGCTCTGGGGAGCTTGGAAATATTTGGATGAATTGATGAGCAAATATAACTGCAATATATCTTTAAACCTGGCTGCACACTGTGTACAGAAGGAAGGTTTTGCTGTTTCTGTTTTGGTGTGTATTGGGGGTTGCTGGGGAAGAAGATAAAGAGCAAATGGCAATGAACTGAAACAGAAAGAAAAAGGGAATGTCATGGATCTGATTTGGCTGTGCATCTAACATGCTCAGTGCCTCCAAACCCCTCAGTGACAACTCTGTCTACATCTTCATTTCTTTAAGACTGCACCCAGGTGATTTCAGGACTGACTGGACTTGTGGTGGAGAAAACCAAGCAGTCAGCATTACCAGGGCCTCCCAGAGTAGTGAGGACAAAAGCAAAGTAAATACTCAAAACCCACAAGGCAAACTTCATATGTGTTTGTTTATTGTTTTGTGATCTTATGCTACTATCCCGCTTTGGAGAAGGAGTGGACTGAGTCATGCTTTCTGAACTTTTGTACTTAGAAGCACTTTATGTTTGATCTCCTAGTCATATTCTACGTGATGGTATTCCAACAGTCAGTGTGTTGGCCGACGTGGTCAGCCTGAAAATCTTTCTGTTCCCCAAACACAGATGGGAACTCCTCCATCCCACTCTCAAAATATCACCATTCAAAAAAAAACCCAAAAAACCAAACCCAACAACAAAAAAAACCACCACCAACAACAAAACAAAACAAAACAAAAACCCAAACAAATAAAATGCTAAAGAAATATTCCTGTATTTAAATCTTGAAATCTGAACTTAGTCGTATACTGACACTTAAATGAAAACACATAATACATGTTTTGATGGGGTGAGAGTGGACGCTTAGAGCTTTTAAGCCTTTTTATATTAGTTGTCTCCAAACAGGTTTAAAGGGTCTTTCAAATTCTAGATTTGCAACTTTTTTCAAATCCAGTAAATCACACTGAATATGCATCTATGTTCCTCACTAAATATCCCAATGCTCAGTGTTGTTTTGCAGGGTTGAGGTGTATAAGTTTTGCAAAACTGGTAAAAATGAGACATTTTAGCTCAATTGCCTTTGACTTATGATACCAGATTGCCAGTTGTTGTCAAGTTAGGAGCTGCTTTATTATTTCTACTTTTGTTACTATGATTCTCAAAGTTTAAAAAAACAGCAACCCTTGTGCTTTTATTATCACTTTGCTACAGTTCATCTGATCTGTCTCACAGAGCACATCTCAACACAACCCAGCAAATTACTGGCACAGAAACCATGTCTGAACACTCTCATCATGAATTTTTGGCATGCCTCTTTCAGAATTTCAGCAAAAACTTTTCCTTGTTCTGAAGCCATCACTGTAAAGTTCTCTCTATGCAAAGAATCAAATCTATGATGTCTAGAAAAACAGCCAAGGTTTATTTATCTTTGCTCTCTATTCAGATCTCTTTTCCAAATATCTCTGATTCCACTAAGAATTCTCCTACACTCCGTACCCATAGTGTGGAAGTATGATATTGCAGTAAATATTGATTAACCATGCTAGCTACTAAGTTTTGCACATGTTTTCTAGCAGACTTACATATGGGAATGAATAATTAAACCCTCAGCTTTTCTGTTCAAGATGTTGGTCTTGCAGAACCTTCAGAAATCTTGCTGTTGATTTAAGACACAGTTGGGGCCAAGAAATCTACTCAAATAGTTTCAAATCCTCGAGCAGACAGTCTAGTTTGAAAGTCTTTTTTTTAATAAAAAATAAATTGGATGTAGTTCAGCCAGAAGTTAGGAACAAATTGCAGGAATAATTCTATGGTAATATTCCAAGGCTTATCTTATGGCTGGTGATCCTGAATCTTTTTTGGTTTTCAATTCTCTAATGCAAAGAAAGGTGCAGAGCATGAGAAGTGTATTGGAACTGGAGAACTATCACTCTGGTATGATTTCTCTAGGTGAAATCAGAAAAGCTTGAAAGTTTCTAATTGCAGACCCACTGCTGGTAGTTCTTGCAGTCTTGATCAGATGTGTTTGTTAATAGATATGAAATTGTCATAAAGATTAGATGTTAAGAAGTTGAGAATTCATCTGTATTCTTTCCAAATATAAAGCTTGAAGGAGCATTACAGTTATGACCTTCCTCCAAGCCAGGCTGAGAGCTTTACACATTCTTTTACGGCTTAAGCTCAGCAAAATGAAATAAAGTCAGACCCAATTAGATTTTTTTAATAGTACTACTTCCTTCGACAGCGTTGTGGTATATACTACTCATATTTCTATGGCTTCAAGCCATGGAAATCTTACACTAGAATAATATGAATGGGGAAGAATGAATCAATGTGGTGATCATGAATCTGTGCTCTGAATAGAAGCAAAAACTATGTTAAGATACGCATTAAATGCCCAGCCATTAGCTTTAGTGATTACAAATGAAAAACCATTTTTAAAGAACTATGGACTAAATCATACCCATAAACTTTCCATTCCAAACAGAAACCCCAACCTTTGTAAGTCTCCTGCAACTTTGATTCATCAAGGGACTGTTATTTTTATCTAAGACAGCGAATGTCACATTTCTATGTAATTTTCCCTGAAAACAGTCCGTCAGTTTTTCAAGACACAAAGAATGGTTACTATGGCAATCCCTTCATGCCGTGCTGCCCTGTGGGTCTGGGTTCAGAGCAGAGTTTCGCAGGAAATTCGAGTGCCTGGCCAGCTGTAACTCATTGAGAGAGGCAGAGTGCGACTGCTAGAATTACAGCGAGGTTTTTTTCAAGCTGTCTTTCACTTCTAAATGAAGGGAACAGCTGTGTGTTTTCACAGGGCATTTTGAACTTCTCAAACTACATTTGCTCTCACACAAATATGGGCAAGTGAAACTGAAGCTGAATGCAGGTCTTATGAGCCACAATTTCTCTTCTGATCTCTGAGACAGTGTTTCTTGTTTAAGGGCCTGCTTTGTCAGCTGTGTTGTCCTAAACTGCTGCAAATCAAGGGAAGGTTCTTCCCCAGGCTGTATGAGGGAAGGTACTCCCTTTGTCTGTGCAAGACAATTGAATTTTGGGGCAGTTCATTAGCCACTCCAGTACCATACTTGCTCTAGGAACCGAGGATTGGGCTCCCTCCCAGCTACTCATTGGGAAGAAAGTGCTTCCTTCCTTTCTGTGTAGATATTTGTTTCTTAATTTATTTATTTGTTCAGACCTTTTAGCCTCCATCAGAAAATCCAAGGGCTTCATAATGATTTTGGCAGACAATCCAACAGGCAAAACATGCAAACAGCTGCAACACACGTTCAGGTCCTTAGTCCCCACTCTTTAACCAAAGCAATTGCCCAGCAGCGCTTGGAGTGCTCCATTTCATCAGCCTGCACCCCAGCACCAGGCCCAGGTGGGGATGCAGTACATTCAGACAAATTATTAGGCATGGGCTCAAGAACAGTTACAAGAAACTCCTTATCAGGCTGCCCAGGAGCAAGTGTATAGGCTGACAGAAAAGTAAAAGGGGGAGGTACTAGCTCTCTAAGGGATGAATCAAGCTGTGGGACTGCCCTGCAGCAAAGTGGCAGCTGAAAACCATCTGCAGTACATTGGAGTGCGGCTGGGACAGCAGGACTAGCCTAGGCTGCAGGAGGGGTTTGGCTTGGGTAGCTCTCCCAGAGGAGACACCATAGTCACGAGTATTACATTTTGGCTTTTCTAAATCTTCATCCTGGAAATACGTTGCTGACACCAGTAATGATGCTCTGGAGGCCTCAGCTGTTAACCTCTCTTTGGATGAGCAAAGTAAAACAGCATGACCTGTGTCACAGAGAAGCTTGTTGCCAGAAATGGAGCAAGGGCTCAAGGACGGAGCTGACCGGAAAATGGAGTTTCTGCTGCGTGGAAAGAAATAAAGATCTCAAACAAATGGGAGGAAACAAATTTTGAACGTGTTCCATTTGGGTATACTCGGAGCAGGGACATTTTTCTAGCCGAGCACCTTGTCAAGCTTATTCCTTCTTGCAAAGTGAGACTGACAGGAGCCTTCCAGACAGGTAGTGGGACTCCATCTGTTTGGTTTTCCTGGCAGGAAACTGATTTTTTTTTTTTTTTTCAGGGCAAAATTTCAATTTTCTCTTGGAGAACTTTATTTCTGTGAAAAGGTACATTTCTTCATCAGGAAAATCATTACAAAGGAAACTCCCCAGATAGTTAGGCACAACACATAGTCTCGATCAAGAGATGATGGAGTCTTCAAAGACAAACTTTCAGTTTCATATGAGGGGAAAATCCGTCCTATGAATACTGACAGTTCTTGTTTCTATGGTACTGTAAATAATTCTATTCTCAGATGTCCTTAATTCATTATATAATTATGAGTAGTATATCAATAATTGTGTCAATTTGAGTCTTGAAACAAATTGTTTGCAGTCCAAAAGCCTTTTTACAGCAACCAGCAGCAACAGCCCTGGTCTGTACTTGCAGAACTCAGGAAAGGAAGTTGCACCTTGGATCAGACCAGCATAGCTGCAAGTGCCCCACCCACTGCCGGAGCCTCTAGGACATCCTCGAAGAGCTATTCTGACACTCACGAGTATCCCTTTCCTCTTAGAAGTCGGAAACCTGATATGGGATCAATCTGACTGATCTAAACACTAGAGGCAGTGATTACAGGTATCTGAGCAGCTCTTCCTGGACAAGTCATTTTTTGAAAAGGAAATTCTGATGGCATCGCAACAAATATGTTACCAGAAAACAAAATGAAGCAAAACCCAGACAATATAATCATCATCATCCAAGTAATAGAACACACTCCAAAGTAAGATCACCATTAATTGTTAAAGCAAGAATTAACACAAATAAAAATAATCCATTTCCAAGCAACATATTTCCTTCCAGAAGAGGTAGAGTACAAGCTTAAGAACCTGCAGGTCTGTCAGCCAGAGGAAAAAACCCAACAAATTAAAGCTCCAGGATGTGGCACATTGCACTAGCTTAACACTACAGCGACATAGTTTTCATAGAAACAAAGGCAGCTTAAGACATTGAGTGATTTACTGTGCGGAGCCTTGTTATGTCTGCACAAACAGGAGAGCAAAATAAAGTTATGTTTGTGCTTGCATGATAAGAAGTATTTGCAATTGCTGCTAGAAAAAAGCCCTCCTTAAGAACTCATTCTAAATAATGTTTTGATATGTATATTTAAACATGTTTATGCCTTAAATGACCTTTGATAAAACTCCTTGCTCTGGCCACTGCAGGCAACTTTCTTGTCTCCAAACAATGACACACTTTCATTAATTAACCATTTTATTCCATAGTACAATGGAGTTTGACATCGTGCATCACTAGACATATAGGCACACTGGTTAATCTCGCTGGGATTTATCTAACATATGGAAATGTATAAATGTCTAGTTTTTTAATAGTAAGAGTGGTATCTGAGTCTATGTTTTGTCTCGTAACCTGAGCCTGAAATACTCAGAGCCCTTTGAAAGTTTCAAGCAAAGTTAAATTCCATATTGGACTGCAGTAATATTTTTTAATAATTTTTCATCTCTTACATTACCACTTAGTACCTTCTCAAAGAAAAGAAGAATTTCTAACTACAGGCAAATCTGCTCATTCCTGTCTTTCTAGGAAAGGTTTATTTCTGCAAATGATATAAAAATAATCATTTTCTTTAGCAAGGCTCTGGATATATTATAAGAATGTAAGAAATGCAGGGTGTATCTTTGGATGAAATTTTAAAATTGTTTTAGATATAGGAGTACAAAACAACTGTGGCTTAAGAAAGGAATGCCTAGGAGACATCAACCTAGTTGGTCAACTCTAAGACCTGCACTCAAAACCTTATTTGTTCAGCATGATTTTAGGAAAGCACCTCCACCTAATCGCCATGCTGTCTGGATGGAGAAGTTCCCAGCCACAGAGCAGACCGAGTCAAAAGCAAGGCAGTCCAGCGCAGGAGTGCGTCCAAAAAGCCTGCCTTTCTGCTAACCACTGTGGGTGCTTTGACCTCAAATCATGGCTCCATTGCTGGGAGCAAACCCAGGCTGCCCCAGTGTCCTGTTCCTGACCCCATGCCTCTCCCTGAGGTACAGGCAGAGGTTCACTGTCATGCCCAGCATCCAAACGGGTCCCTGAAGTGTCTTTCCTGCCTTTGCTGGCCAAGGGGCTGCTTGGGGATCCACGCCGTTGTGGTAGCGGGATCACACATGCCCAGTCACAAGGCTATGGCTATTTTGGTGAAGTGTCTGCTTTCCTCAATTCCTCAGAAACTGAGGCGGTTCCTCTGCAGCAAGAATCCACTCATGGTGGAGGGAGCAGGACTACTCTTGAGCTTGGGACAATAACATTTCCAAAGTTATTCTTCAGCAGAAAGCTGCTACTGTCGGAAAAGCTCCTTACAAAAAGCCGGGCCTGTGCCTAGGGACACAGCAATTGGCGGTGGGGAGGGGATGGAGAAGGTGTGCCTGCTCTGAAAAGCCCAGGGGCGTCTGGGCAGTTTGCAGCGCTGCTGATTCCCATGCAGGGCTGAGTGCTGCTCCTCCCGTGCTTTGCCAGCCCAGACGAACTGAACTGGCAGTGCAAGCAACATCACACCGACACTGTCAGAGGCCAGAGAGGGCAGGATCCTCTCTGGGAATCCCCTCCATTTGAGAAAATTTGAATCATGTGTAACTACGTCAACTAAGAAGAGCTGCAGCTAGGTCTCTGCAAATGCAGATGGGAAAAAAGTGAAATATTCCTGCCTCTGAGGCTTTCAGGAAAACAAAACCACCTGCTCATGGGAGCAACGGGGAGGGGAGGGACAAGACCTTCCTCAAAGTCCGGTGTGGTTTTCTCTGAGTCATCTGGGGGCTTCCCTTTGATGGGGGGAAGCTTTGACCAATTCATATTGGGTTTCTCCAGCCACCACGTAATTTTGTATCGTGATACCTGTGCTGAGTGGGATAAGCCACTTAATTGCACAGACAGTCTCACAAATGCTGGCCAGGCTTTCCAGCAAAATTTGGAATACAGGAGAAGAACAGAGGAGAGGAGAATCCAGCTGCAACTAGATGAGTCCCAAATGCCCTTTCTCCAACAAAGGGCATCCACGCTACCATCATATGGTAGTATTTCACAGTCACTTCATTGTACAGTGCTTTTTCCTGAAGGTACAGGCACAGTCACATTGCTCTGAGCTGGCAGGGTGTGGAAAATGCTGAGTCCATGAAGGTCTGACTCATTTTCTGAGTCCAAGAGCAGAGTCTGTGCTGGCTTCACTCGTGCTTCTTGTCATCTGAGGTTTCTGTAGGCACCATGCAACCCTTTCACCACTGATATATTTAGCTGTCTTGAGGGGTGGGGGGGTTTGTATGCCCATTTGTAAGTCTGCTTCTAAGTAACCTTTCAAACAGCAAAGCCAAAGTGTACTTCGATTCTGGCAATGCAGGCAATTGGGAAAACAACAATCTGAGCCCTGAGCCAGTCTTGTCTAGGGTGGGCAGCTTTTGGCCCGACACTCTCCTTCTGAGTATCCAGATCTCTCACTGAAAATCAATGCAAGGGCTAAGATTTCCTTGTGTTCCAATGGTGAGGCCTGCCACAGAAACCCAAGGAGAATTGTAGCTTTTATTCTTACAGTCTTACACTGAAGGACTTCTTGTGGAGGCCCATAAACCCCTGAAGGAATTCAGGGATGGGCTGGCGTGCTGCCAGCTTGCATGGTAATATATTATTATATACCACTGCAGTCTGGCCAGCAGGCTGTAATTTGATGTCTGTCTACAGAAACTGGATGGGTATATTTAATATATCATCTGCTTCCCCAGGGTGATATACTACTGGTGACATTTTGTAAATCAATGCATGGCCATAAGCAAAGCCATTCTCTGTGCTTGGAGAACTCCTGCAGCACTTTAAAAAGACACACTCATAAATAAAATGTAATAATGTTAATCTCCTAATACAGTTTAAGCATATTTACTAATTACAAGTACAAAAGGGAGTAAAACTAGAAACACAGTAGGCTTTTTTTTCTTTCTATGATAAGCTAATAAAAAAAGAGGATGACCAGCTGAGCGCAAGCAACAATTATCTAATGCAGTATTCCCAGATGGAGAAAAAGGATATTATGGCACATCCCTGGAATGCTACTGTGGTTTAAGAAAGAAAAAAAAAAAGACATATCCTGTTGCCACCAGAAGGAAATTAAACAGTTCTCAGGAGCAGATGCCATATTAATTACTGTACTCATTTGATAATATTCCACATATAAGGGTGCAATGGTATTTTAACCATCCTGAGCCTAGTTGCTGAAAGAGTCTGGACTGCTTAAGTACACTGATAGTAAGAAAGCAAGGAATTGCTGTATTCCAGAGAGAAACTCTGTCCTGCCCTGCAGCAGAAGGAAGGCTACTGTTGTTATCAGGCAGTTGTTTGCCCCCATAAGATGTTCTTTTGCATTAACCCACTGAGAATTCTGTCCTTGCCACTAGACTAACGTGCTGCACAGACCAAAGGGGTGAGACTCAAACAGAGAGCTCTGAAACTTGTCTTGCTGAATGACACGATTTTACTATCTGTTTATCAGGCTGCTGGCATCTTGCAAATGGCTGGACAAGGTCATCCCTTTACTTATTAAAAGCAGATGCTAAACAGACTGGACTTCAAGGGACAGTTGTACTTTCTGAGCAGAACAACATAGAGGGAAGTTGTCACTGAAGGACAGAAAGATTAGAGGTTTTCAAATGATATTTTTCTTGGATGAGAAAGGAGTAAATTCCAGTCCTACTGCAAGACTGATCTTCAGGGCAATAACATGACATTCTCCTTACTTATAAAATAGCTTTGCCTCTGTGGAGACTATGTTCTGTCATACTAAATAAGAAGGTAATTCATCATTAAAGATGGGGAGTTAAATATAAGCTTGTTCAGCTAATAACTTGGTGAATGTAGAGGAAGGAATGACACTTCTATGTCATTGTCTGCAATATCTCACTGGCTACAGCCTGATGAGTCTACGAAGTCTACTCTACAAAGACTAATGTTAGGTTATTAAGCCAAGCTACAGTATGCAATATAATTTAAAGACCATCCAATCTAATTACAGTTAGTGCAGCATCACTAGGAAACAGTCTGCTATTTGGTATGCCTTGTATCATATCATTGCCACTTTTGTACCTGTCTTTATCACAAGCAATTCCTCTCATAGTCTTGAAACTTTGCTGTAAAACTTATTCCAAAATGTCACACATCCTGTGAGCATTACTAGCAATGAGCCAACATCCTCTGACATGCCATTAAGCACTGCACACTGCTCATTTGCTGAGAAAGTGCTCATATGAGATTCATGCTAGAGACTGACATTATAAAAACCTGCAGTTTTGCCTCCCTCCTACACTGCTCCTTCTCAATTTCTGGTACCCATGCACAGGGCAGAAAATTGCCACCAAGTCGGAAGAGCAGGGCTTTTTCCTTCCTACTTGACACAGGTATAAATAGTTGTACGTGCTGAAGTGGTGGAGATGCAGGCCCTGCCCAGGCCAGACTGAGTCAGAGTCAGAGTCACTCTAGGGTCCCTGCAGAGAGGGAATGCTGCTTACTATGAGTAACATCAGCCAGCTGCTGCAAACTGCGGTCTGGCTTACAAGAAGCACCCCATGATCAAAGGAGAAAAGGAAATAGGTAATGCAATACATGGATGACTTCTCATTGTACAGCTGTGACTGCATTTCAGTCTGGAACAGCCACACACTGTACTTGCACTTAGTTGTACTCTTTGGACATCACCTATCTTTTCCTTTGTCCTGTATTTGAAGCAGTTATTTGCTCTAAGTGATGATAACATCTTTGGTAACTGACAACCACTAGAAATACCTGTGTGTAGAAACTTTTGGTTTTGTCATTATTCTACATATTTAATTTCTGACTCATAGGTGGACTAAGCCAGGGAGCAAATAGCAAATTAATATATTCTGTGTACATCAGACTGAATTAGTCATGAGGCAAAATGCTCTTCTTGTCTACTACATGTGGGTTTGGGTCAGAAGTATAAGTCATAACTAAACACAAAGCTGAAGAACGGGCCTTTTCCCAGTATGGAGACTGGGACCAAAACCATAGTGTCCAGTGGACCAGGTCCAGCAGTACTCAGGAACGCAGCTTGCCCAGTCTAGCTGTCCTGACCCCACCAAGCACCATGATTTTCTTCTCCAGAATTCAGAAAGTTTTCAAAAAAATCAGAGCTCCAGTTTGAGACATTTGCAATGTCATAAAAATATGTCCACATGCATTAAATCTTTTTCTCCCACTGACTTTTAAAAGCAGCTCTGGTTTGTTTTTTTTTTTCAACTGCCATTTCCTGATTGTATTCTGCTCAGGCAGGTCAGCTCTCTGCCATAACACCTCTGCAACATTTAATCTTGTCCTTCTCCATCACATATCACTTTCCCTTACTACCTCTACCACCACAACTGTGATCATCACCTAATCCAACCTAACAGCTAACTCTTGTCCTTCCCATCCCCAGCCTTCCAGCAAGTAGCAGCAAATATTGTCACCAAGCCTGCCATCTGCTAGCTGCCATGGAGCACCAGGCTGCTACTGTGAGGGCTGCCACAGAGCTAAGAAGGCAAGTAGGGTGTTGCTACCTGCTGCAAGGGGCTGAGGTGGGAGAGCTGCTGCCACCAAACCCAAAAGGAGAAGGGCACCTAAAAGCTCCTGGGGAAAAAGAGCACCTGATAAGCACCAGCAGCCACTCCAGTTTGTGAGTGCAGCTACATGGAAACTGTCTGAGCAGCAGCTTCTCATTTCCTCCAAGAAAACAGTGAAGGGCTCTGGCACATCGTCCACGCACCACCCACTTGGACTACAGTGAACAGGATTATACCTCTGTGTTCCCAGTGTTATACTCAGCCAGGGCATTAGAGCTTTCCCATTTTAGGCCTCTTTGCAATAAAAGAATCTCAAAACTAGCATGTGGCAGAAAAGGAAACTAGCTGTACAGCTATGAGTCATTTTTTTTTTAATTAACCTTTTTTCCAATTTGCAGTGGCGTCAGACTCCACATGGATTTCAGACAGAAAAGTCACAAATATCTGCAGTCTGCTTAGAAAGTGAACTGCACACTTGTTCCAGATCATTCCCCCTTTCCCCTACACCACAGAGCACTCACAGCCTTGCCAACATGCTCCCCTTTCGCAAGACGCAGGGTGGGAGCAAACACTATTCAGTTCCTTGGCTGCTTCAACCTTGTTCTCTTTTTTACACTATGGCACATATTTGTGCAGCATGCAACAACCAAATGAGAACATCTTTTCCAAGTGGTATTTCTTAATGGCATTTGGAGAATGATTTGTAAGTAATGTAACATGAATTGCAAATTAAAGCCTCCTTAACACACTTCCATGACTCTGTTTTTCCCTTGCATTTTCCTATTTATACCTCTTTCAGTCTGTATTTTCTTTGATTGGAAGCACTGAAAAACTGTTAAAACAAAGAGTGCAAGTACTTCTCTGCTCCCTGTCTCCTCACTCCCTCTGATATATTTTATTTCTGTTCTTTTAAGTGCTTTGGATCAGGTCCTTGCCTCTGGCACTATTCCTCCAGCCTTGACTTACATCTAGAATAGTGTCTTCTGGCAAGTCTCTTGCTCCTCACTGCCTGGCTACTGTGTGCAAGGCTCCTGCTTTTCATGGATCAAGGGCTTAGGCATCTTGAGACCAGCACTGGCTTCTCCACTTGATTCCAATGTTTCCTTTTCAGCCTCCTCACAAAAATGAACCAGGGTTTAATAGTTAGTTCTCAATACAGTGCTCCCTTGCTTATTTTCTTCACATATCTATTCTTTCTTTCCGTTCCTGGCCACAAAGAGAAGAAAGGTGGAAGAACACCACTTTTGCCAGTTTATTACCAGTTTTGAGCTGTGAAAGCTTGCATAGAAAGTAGGTAGAGGGAGCGAGGGAGGATGTCTAGAGGGAACAGATTAACCTGTCACCAGGCCTGTTGCTGGACCTTCTTCAAGACCCCAGTGTGTAAGTAAGTATCCCCAGAAATGTGGGCACTATTCCTTAGCCCTCTCCTTGGCTGTAAGTAGCCTTCTCTAACACTTCTCTAAATTTAAATTTCTCTCGTGCAAAACCTAAATAAAGCACAGAGGCTACATGCTGGCATCCTGTACAAGGATGAGATCTGAAGGATGTTTTAGTTCAGGAAAACAGCGAAATTGTAGGCAGGAGATTATAATCCTCAGTATAGCAGTGATCATGGCTACACTCTACTTCCCATGGTACAGAGTACAAAACTGAGAGAATATATTTTTTCCGTTGCCCTAGAAATAAAATTTTTGAGGAAATGAAAATAAAGAGTACTTGGCTTCAGATTGACTAGATGGTTTTATTTGGCTAAAAATTTCTCATTTTGTTTGTGGATAAATTCAGTTTCTTTCAGTCCCTTTAAAGAAGCAGATTAATTATGAAAAGGAAAATATAAACAGGAGACACGGCAACCCTCCCTTTAAAAATGTAGAAATAACACATTTTAAGGTTTTTGAACATTCCACACTTCTTCTCAGGTAAAAACAAGAGGAAAATAATCGGGCTCATTGCCTTTTTGCAATCAATTTACTAATCTCAGGATTTCTTCATCTTTACATGAAACTGGAATTGTGACATCTCACTTCACCCATAAAAGACAGTGCATCTCATCTAAGGTGGTAGCTAGACTCTTTGTAGCAAGCCTACGCACCTGCAAAGTGATTCATCCTCCCTATTGCAGACACCTGTCTCAAGGTAGGATGAAGTGCTCTCCGGCAATGCTTCACCCCCTACTGATCATGGAGGAAATAGGGACAAATCATTTGGACTTAACACTTGAGTTTTAATGGCTAAATTTAGATAAGACAAATTTCCTCTTCGCCTTCTGCATCCTTATTGTTTTTCTTTATTGGAGAAGACCTGAGTTTTCTTGTTTCTAGGATCTGGGTACATACCTTCAAGAAGTCACGGTCACAGTCAGGTCCATCTTCTACATTAAAGGCTGTGAAACTATAGTTGAGTGTGTTCCCCTTTGTAGTTTGGATAGTCCAGTTGCAGTGCTCATTTAATGGGTAATTATTTGGATAATTTAAACTTTCCAATATGCCATGGCTACGATTTACAGTCAGTACTTCATGGCAAACTGAAAAAAAAAGTGATAATAAAATATATTTGTGCAGTGCTTATTAACCCAGTATCTAAAAAAATTACTAATTAAAGTTACTGATAGCATTACAAGGTGAGAAATATTTTTATTCACAGGTTAAAGAAATCATGCAGAAAGAGAATTGTGACCTATTGAAGAACCTATTGCATATATTGCAAACAAAATTCAGACTTTCCAAACCTGAATCCTTCAGCTCTATTACATCTTTTTTTTTCTGACACTTGCAGATTCATCAGTATATGTAGTACATATATTTTTTGGCAGTTTTCGTTAATTCTGCAGACGTGGTTATTCCTGAAACATGTTTTCTGCTATTTTTTTTTTAACTTATAACAGAAATTTGCCCTGTCGTTTGAAACAATTTGGGGAGGATGCTCAACAAGGTTGAGTAACGGACTAAAGTGGTTTATTTCAGCAAACTGGAAAAAAAAATTATAATCCCTGGCTAAAACAACAAATGGGAAGTACACTACTTGTATTGGATTTTCTAGCTCCAGGAACTGGAAGTGACCATGAAATTCTTTAAAAAGGAGTCATGCTTTTCCTCATGAGTCATCCAGTAACATCCTAGCATAAGAACTGGACACACACCTGGAATAATGAGAGCTTTCCTTGAAGTGCAGAGAAAATGAAAAAGAATCTAAACTAGATAAAGAGTGAAATTACAATTAGGGCATTAGGTCAGTGAGTCTCATTTTCCTGTATCAAACTTTCACTAAAGACAGAAATTATCAGTCTGGGCAGTCCCTTGTCTGGAGACAGCATACAGTGGGATTGGGAGCAGAGAAGAAGTTGGCAGGAGGCGGGGAGCAGGACATGCTATTTGCCTTGTAAAGCAAATCTGCAGTGTTTGAAGAGCAGAAATAGCTGAGATTCACTTGCAAAACTCTTCTATTGTCTGTCACTAGGGATAATACACCTACCTCCTGTAAATTTTTTTTATTCTTTCCAAATGATTTACAGAGCAGCAAGGTCTGTGTTTTTAGGACTTCAAAATGCTCAGGGTACAGCTGAAGGTCACGGTCAGGTGAGTGGAGCTTGTCTGCAAAGCTACACTGAAACATACGACTGTTCGGAAGGACAGGATGAAGAGCACAGAATGGATTTTGAAGAATGCAAGATGGGTAAAATCTGCTACCCCCTGCCATCAGGATTTTATTAGAAACATATCAGACACAAAGGTGCCTTTGAATGTTAACTTGATACCATGTTTTCCTTTGCAGTGTTTTCCAATTCATCATTGCATTTCTTTCATGTACCCGTAAATGCATCTGGCATCTAAGCATCCTTTTTTTATACCATTACTTCCTACATAATTTTAGTTTTTGGGCAAGCCATTGAAAGCTTTTTCTGATGCATCTTCAGGAATTAAATATGAACGTAAAGTGTAGATCACATTTTCTGATAGCTCAGGTTCTACATCTGAGTGCTTTGAAAGTGCTCTTCCTGCTTAATTAATGAAAGGGGGGAACCCTTTTCTAATATATCATCTTGACTTTGCAGTCTGAAAAGTACATGGTAGATGAATCTGTGATATCTTTAAGGAATGAGGGAGCCAAAGCTCCCTCACTCTTCTAATTATTGTATGCACCATGTGTGGATGAATAGCTTTGTTTTTTTCATAATCCATTTACTATTATCCAAATCTAGGACAACTTAATGTCTGTAAACCTACAGCAATCTCAATCAATTGGGCATGTCATATTTAGGGTACCAAAGATGCTTACAAATAATTTTGTATGTGGTCAAATTCCGTATCCTCCAATGTGCATTTAAGCATATATGCTAGAGTGTATAAGGAGAAAAGTGAACACTGGTATGATATTCAAAGTTATGACTGGAAGCAAAGTAACTTTAATTTGCTATGTTTCTTCTTGGATTTTTCTCCAAATGTTATTATTCTGATATTTCTGGGGTAGAACTATTTTACAAAAAAACATTTGCAAGAAAAATGTGACCCTACCATAAGATATAAAAAATGAAACTTTCTGAAGTGTTCCAGGTAGGCTAAATGATCCTAAGCACCCACAATGATCCAGGATGGCTGAGGGTAACTCACTTATCCTTTGCCATCCTGTCTCACAAGCAGGTAGAAGAGCAGAGAAGTTTGTTCCGTCTGCCTCCTCTGTTAAGAAATCAGGAGACTGGGTGAGCAGAAGAGCAAGAATAGTCCAATCTATCCTGTTATGGACTTCCAGCACTTGTTATTCTGGGTAAATCTGGAGCGGTAAGTGCCACGGGTGCAGGTAATAGAAGCAGAGCCACCTCACCAGCTTTCTTCTAGGGAGGAGATAATCTCCATCAGGGGTAGAGGAGCAGATAATTTTTAGCTCTCTCTATTCTGTGACTGTAGCAGACTAGAGAATCTGGGTCAGTAGTACACTTTATACATTGTCCTCTGCTCATGAATAGGTAAGATGATGGGCTGCAAGAAGCAGTTTCAGGAACAAGCTGAACTGTAGAAAAATGTTCTTCCCAACTTCTTTTACTTACCCTGTTTGTATTTAGCTAAAAATCCTCCACCTCGCATACTGCTATCTGTCCTTAGTTTTACATATACGCTGTCTCCACTGGAATGGATGAGTTGTGGTATCTGATTCCCACAAAATTTACCTAGCTGTTTAGCATTGCTGCTGTTACCATCATATACCTTAAACGAAAGAAAAAAATAATTTAATAAAGCTGATGGCATTACAAATCCAAGTAATTTACCCCTGACAAATGTCTGCTTAGGGAATTGTTACTGAGTATACAAGAGGTTAAATTCTATTTCTGCTCAGAGGAAGCCTGACAGGCATTTCAGAAACAAGCAAATCAGTGGAAAAACAGGAAGCCAGTAACCAAATACTGTGGGTTTTGAGGGGCTTACTCATCAAGAGGGGAAAGCTGCACTCCATTTCAACTCCATTAAAAATATTCAAATAATTTATGCAACAATTCAGATACAAAATTTGGGATTAATAATAGCGTTATTGACACTGTTGTGCCTTTTTCCTTGTAATTTACTGAGAGAGCATACTAAGGCCTTGGTCCAAAACACAGCAAATTTAAAAGACATAGACAGATTCTTGTTTCAGTGGCCTTTCTATCTGGACATAAATGCTCTTCTTACCAGCAGCTACACAGGCACTGCTGCCTTACTTCTCACAGCTCTGTGGTATGAAGGTAGCACATCAGCACAGAGCTTTCCTATTCTGGGTCTGTTCGCTTACAAACATTTGAAAACCAGGGCCATGTGTTTTTCCTTGCCTATGCACTCATCATACTCAGCTGCCTCCTATGGACCAAAGTGTCACAGGGTACATACCGCAAGATAATCAAAGTTGCACTTTGAGTGATACTCTAGATGGAACTGTTCAAACTGGATTTCGAATGGGGTTCCTCGGTTTCCTCTGAGCAACCAGTAGCACTCTGAATTGTGGTAATATGGCATAGGGTAGTTGGGAGACATGAAGATACCAGAAGCTGCCATCAGAGTCCCACCACAACCTGAAAATGGCAAAGAAACCAAATCAACATTTAACAACTAGAAGAGTAGAGAATTAGACATGATGTATGAGATTCATACTACTGACCTACATGCACTGAACATCTTCAGTGATGCCCCAAAAATCTGCATTTAGCCAACAATGTTGTAAGCAGAAGAGAACAAATAGCACCTAGAAATATTAACTATCTATTTTGAAGAGTGCTCTGATAGATAGTTAATCTTCAAATAGAAACCTATCTGTTAAATTCTTGGTTGCTGCTTTCCTAAACATATGAGCGAGTTGATGCTACATTATATCTAGGGAACAGTATATCCTTACCTATGGAGAAAAAGAAAGCCCAAGGATCAAGAAAGTTGTAACCTTGATCTTAACAACATGAATATACATTGCTATATAATTAGCAGACAGATTTGAGAACGTGGGAAGCAGAAAAGGTGTGGGGGAAGAGGTAAGAAATTAAATACCAATGAAAGACCAAAAATGAGATATGTAAAATGGTTTTATATTTGATGTGGTCATTTTACCTGCTGATGTACCATCCCACTCTGCTGAAAATCCGCTACTTGTGCCAAATATGTCACTTACAAACTTTATCCACAGCTTGTTACCATGAGAGTATATAACAGGAGGAAGGTCTGTACCACAGTATTTTCCAAGAGGAGGAGAAGTTTCATAGCCTCCATCTCTAGAATGACGGAGAAGAAAAAGCTTGGGTCAAAGAGGGAAACCATGAGAAATGTTAACAAATCAAAAATCTTAGGATTCTTTTAGGCCTGGGAAAGACTAATCCTGGCTTTTCATCTTCCACAGCAGTACAGGTACCAAATACTAGAGGAGTCCTGCTACTTGCAGTAAGAAGTCCTACCACAAACACCTGCTTGCTGGGTATGTCCACTCTCTCATCTCAGCAGTCTGTCCAGAGTCTGTCAACACAATGGCAGACTCAAGAAGTGTCTCAAGTAGACTTGATGCTGCAGAGACAGGACCTTCTCTGTATTCTACGAGGTGGCAATCATTGGTGTAACCAAATGTAATCTTCTAATCTGATGAAATACCAGTTTGCTAACTTCTCACTCTTTAGCCTGGTACAAAACCAGATGAGCTGACGTATTAAAAAAAAAAAAAGTGTTTATTTACCACCACAAAAATGGGAACCCATTTCTCAGAACTGATATGATGCATGTTTTGAAACATTTTTCTTAGCCTTCAGAATTGTTTCTACAACCATTTATTTCCCATTTTTAAATGAAGTAATATTTCGGGTATTATTTTCTAATACTGTAATCAGGATGCACGTCTAATGTTCTGTTTAGCTACCTGTACATCTTTCATGGGAACAAAAAAGACTGTGACAACCTGCTTATTAATTGCTTTCTAACCTTATCTTTAAAAGCACTTTCATATTACAAATACCCTACAGGTCATTAGGACAATAATAAATACATTTATATCTAGATATGGGTGCGATCTTGCTACAATGCTTTTTATGTGGACAGTAATACTTTCAATTACATTTTCATGGGTTTATACCTGCTTTTGAGAGAAATTTCTACTCCGACCTTGACACTCTGTTTTCTTGTCATCATCCCAGCTTAAACTGCTTGCCGCTGTCTCAGGTTACTGGCAGTTGAAGAACTGTGCCAGAACCTCCCCTCACTTGCATCTATCCTCTGCAGCTGTGGTCAGATGAACAATTTTCTTAGCTGACTGAATGCAATTTATCAGAGGACACCTCAGGACCAGAAACCAGAGTCACACCTCACCTAAGACTTATCTAGCTACCCCATTTAACAGTATCAGGTTTGTTGAGACATTCTGGAAATCCAGTTATGGCAGCAGAAATGTGCTGAGTTGCACTTGGCAATGTTCTGGCCATATCTTAAAACCTGTTTAATGCTGCTGAGCTCTTCATAGGGACAACAAAGTTAGATTTATGCAATAAACTAATGCTTTCAGTTCTCAAGGTAAAAAAGTGAAAAAAACACCTGTTATAATTCAGGTCTACTCCAAGCTAAGGTGTTAACTGTTAAAATAAAGTTAGATTAAATTTACTCTCAGATTGTTGTTTTAAAATGTAAAAATGAAACACCGAGAATATTGAAAAAGCCTTTCAGTTTTTCATAACTTTCTCCAGTTTGTAAGTACAGTTGAAAACAACCAGCTAATTCAGCAGGAATTCAGAATCTCAATACTGCAACTTCAGCAAGCAGCTTTTTGTTTGGTTATAAAAAATAAGACACTACTTACAGAGGAGTAACCCATACAGAATATCTGGTATAATGTTCAGAATGAGTTTTATGATGGTGCTCATTGAGGTCATGGAAACTCATGGCATGCTTAGAGTGAAAAACCACACTGGCGTTCTGCAGACATGGTTCATCTAGACAGCTGGCTCATGAGAACAAAAATGGGTGCACTGACACTGCAAAGTGCAAATCCCATACAGCAACACAGCAGAAAGGATGTGTACTTGGCGCAGCTGTATTATAAGCACGCAGCTAACCTCCCTGCAGATACTACTTTCTTCTACTTTTCTCTGTCCTGTAAAATTTACTAGAAATCACCATGCTAATATCCTAAGTTTAGTGGTGATGCCAGTATAGACAAATATTGCAGATTACATACATGTTCCTAGTGCTGCATCATAGAATAGCTACTGTTTAAAGATAATAAACATATAACAGAATATGTCACAAAACAGGCAATATAACTTTTTGTTTCTGCACTAAGGAAAACAATCAAAATGCAGTACATGGGAATGCAGTCCACATACTCTGATTGCTCTAAGAACTGTAATTTACCAAGTGGGAAAGCTGACAATGGAGCAGGATGGGAGGAGGAAAATGTAGCCTTTACAGTTCTCTGGTAAGTCCTTTCCCCACATTGACAGCACAGGTGTATAGTTAAAAATATAGTTTCTGAACATGCCTAGGTGGATTTGGATAGCTTCCATGGTTATCAGTAATAAGGGCAAGAGAAATAACTAGGCTTGCCTGATTTCTACATAATCCTCTGTACAGTGTTTATTCCCTTCCAAGGTGAAGTTGGTGAAGTGCAGCACAATCTGTCTGTTTATTCCCACTGTGATGGTGTATATGCACTCCATCCGGACAGGGTAGTTATTGGGATAGTTTGGAGATGTTAGCACACCAGTTTCAGTGCTGTAGTTGTGTGAGCACACTTCAAAAAGAAAAGAAGAAAGTATTAATTAATTTAATACGTATGCTAAATTAACAGGAAATTTCTATTTCCAACAGACACAGGAGCAAACATCCTGTGCTTCTGTGCATTATAACTGTTCCTGGACACATCTTACTGCTGAATATCATCACTATTAACTAAAACCAGAATCCAGCTTTTTCATGGGATTTCTTATATTTCAGTTGATTTGTTCAGCTTTTACCAGAACACTGTGTCTGTAATAAATAGGCAACATAAGAATAGTTCCAGCTGCCTAAGTTGGCTTTGACCTAAAACGCAAGTAAGCAGAGAAAGGAAATGGACAGGGATGTCTCAATCAACACAAAATGTAGGATTCCTGAATTTCTGAAAAGCAGTGGTGGTGGAAACTGAATGCAGTCTCTAGCTATGAGGAGATGCTATATTGTTCTCAGGCATTCCCCATGATCAAACCTGGGACATGGAGATTTTATATCTAAATTTCTTTTCCCATTTTCTGGGCCATAAGTGACAATCAGTTGGAAAATCGTATAACCCTTAGGCTGTGAGGACAAAGAAGTTCTACTTAAGGTCTTATACTAAAATCAGCTACATCAATTCTTCTGTAAGCACTGTAGAAGCATCTTGATATTATGAGCTGGAAAGAAGAAAATAGTGCGCACTAATGCTGAGCCAGAACCTGAGCAATAATTAAAAAGAAGCTTTTTTGAAAGCAGAGACATAAGGACTAGGAATAAAAATATCTGCTATACAATGGTACATGAGACTTATTTTGGAGAGAACAATTGTCGTGTATTAGTTGATGACAGTCTGAGTAAGGTCTGGCTGCAGAAAAGGCAAGAAGAAATGTGATCTGTGTCAGGTATTTTCAGTCAAAATAGGGAATCTTGATTCCACTGCACAAGGTAATGGTGACATGTGACCTGGAAAAATGTGGATAATCATGGTCACTGATGTTCTGGAAATCACATGAGAACAAGTAAGACAGAGGTTGTGGAGACAGTGAAAAATTAATAGATTAGTAGGCAAGAGATATTAGAAGAGCTTAACTTGTTTAGCTTAGCAAGTGCAGGAGAAAAAGACAGAGATAAATATCAAGAAGCATGAAGAAAAGAAAAATAGAACACACTCTCAATGACAGTACAAGCTCTGAAGCCAGAAACTGTCCATGAATACAGACACACAGAAATTAGGAGGAAGTTTCTATCAGGAATTGAGTTTGTACAGCAATCATCCAACCAACATAACAGATGCAGAAAGGGGAAAAAAGTCCACTGTTTTTTAAGATTCCATTTGATTAATTTAATTAAGAGGGGGACCACATAGAATCATAGACTCATTAAGGTTGGAAAAGACCTCTAAGATCATCAAGTCCAACCGTCATCCCAACACTACCATGCCTCCTACATCATGCCCTGAAGTGCCATGTCTACACGTTTTTTGAACACCTCCAGGGATGGTGACTCCGCCAACTCTCTGGGCAGCCTGTTCCAGTGCCTGACCACTCCTTCATTGAAGACTTTTTTCCTAATATCCAATCTAAACCTCCCCTGGTGCAGCTGGAGGCCATTCCCTCTCGTCCTATCACTAGTAACTTGGGAGAAGAGACCAACAACCACCTGACTACAACCTCCTTTCAGGTAGTTGTAGAGAGTGATAACGTCTCCCATCAGCCTCCTCTTCCCCAGGCCGAACAACCCCACTTCCCTCAGACGCTCCTCATAAGACGTGCTCTCCAGACCCTTCACCGGCTTTGCTGCCCTTCTCTGGACATGCTGCAGCACCTCAATGTCCTTCTTGTACTGAGGGGACCAAAACTAAACACAGTATTTGAGGTGCGGCCTCACCAGCGCCGAGTACAAGGCCACAATCACTTCCCTACTCCTGCTGGCCACACTATTCCTGATACAAGCCCAACACTGAGCCCTGGGGAATACCACTTGTGACTAGCCACCAACTGGATTTAGCTCCTACATTATGTAGGTCTTGGCAAAAAAAAAAAAAAAAAAAGTTGGCCATAAAATTGTGGGCTGGGTTTGATGACCCTGGAGGCTCATTCTGTTTCTCCATTACCCTGTTTCATGTTCTACAGGTTGCAAATATAAGAAATGAAAGCAGATTTCTTAAATACTTTCTATCAAGTAGGCAGAGTTAGACTAATTATAAAGTACAACTGAAAAAGCAATCAATATATTATTATTAACTTTATACTCATTTAAGCTGTTTGCCACAGATCTCTGAAACCTGTTTTCTAACATAGCACAGCTGCAGTGTAGTAATACTTGTGCTTAACACTTCAATATGCATAATAATTTAGGGGGAAGGGATGAGATTACAGTTCAGGCCCTCCATGTCTAAGGTTGGTTATTTCCATGTCTGTTCTCCATCTGTCCTAACTACTAAAACACTTTTGCTTCTAATGGTGGCTTTTTAAATAGTGTTTTTTTGCATTCTTGGTCACCTGGGAGGTCTCTGTTGAAAATGTTTTCTGTGGGATAAAAACCCCCAAAGCTAACTACCAGACTCATGTTCCTCATTCATCACAAGGAGGACAAAGAAACATGACACAGAAACAGACCAATAACTTTCTGGCATCGGGTTGTACTTTGGTATTGACAAGTCAAAAAGGTTTCATGCACTAATTTACCTAAAATCATGATCTATTAAAGTCTTTATCTAGAAGTTTAGTCATTTGTGTGTTCCATCACAGGTATGCTCTAATGTATGCATATAGCAATCAGGTTAGTCGTAGTCACCTTAAAAACCTTGTGCTGCTTTATAAATCCTTATAATGCCCTTGCTGTGCTGCCAGCTCCCATGGTGGTTCATGATATGTAGGGTTTATCATCAGTCCCAGATCCTTAAGTTATAGGATTTCTTGAGAAGCCTGGCTGCAGGGTTAGAAATCTGACTCAGGAATATGACCCAAGTTTTTCTTATGGCTCATTACACAAAAAGCAATAAAAAATTAAAATTAACATGTGTGTATATTTATTAGCTTACTTATTTTAAGTAATTATTTCCTCCTGATTTTGGAAGGATGGGTGCCTGACTCATGCACATTTAATGCTTAGAGGAATTACAACAGTGCCATTCCTTAGTCACTCAGGGGCTGAGACCATGAATACTAGCTTTTAGCCTGGAGAATATTAAAAATTATGTACCAGATAAGGGCCCTTAGGGTAAAATTAGCGACACGGAAGCCAAAATATCTTTATTGGCCCTTTTAAGAACAATTTCCACAGAATTGTCCAGGTCCTTTCCCTCACCAGTTTGCTTTCTTGAGAGTAATCCATACAGAAACTCATATCCCAAGTGTGCTATTTTAAACTGGATGTTGTATACTGCTGTACACTTCACATAATCTTCTTTATGAACTAAGGGGGATAAATACAGAAGGTGGAACAGTGACTGCCTTAGAAATGTCAGACTTCTGGCTACAGTGAAATACATCCAAATGTAGACTGAGCATACACTACTATGAGGGTTAGGTAACACATAAATGAACCGATGTTTTTGATAGCCAACTCTCTTCTGGTAACTGGATTCATTTGTTCTGTTCTACTTTCGGCAGGAGAGCTGGCATTCACCTCACTAACACAGTGCTTGGGGGTGTGATTGGGGTGTAATAGTTCCTTCAGTGAAAACTGCTAGCAAAGTTAGCAGGGAAAAAAGTACTTTGACTCCTTTGCCAAAGTTCAGAATGTAGTCTACTGCCATAATGTGAATATTATATGCCTGGAAAAAATATGAATTCAGTTTAGTTTGAAGACACTTATCGCAGCTCATGAAAAACAGAAGAAGGAGGCAATTGTCAAGGACGATCACACATCTTCCTTTGCCAGTGTGTGAGGTTTTGAAAGCTATTCAATCTGCTTTCTGATTTTGGTACTGAATGTGTTTGCTCTTCTGAAAAAAATGCCATAAATGGCAGTAACCCACTGTAATAGCCAACAGCAGAGAAAAATGCCAGCTTTTGTACCACTTACTCATGCAATCCTGCATACTGCAGAAAATTATATCCATGTTTTTTCCCATAAAAAGATATTCATCAGTTGTCACAATTCTAATTAATCAAAAATAAAACTATAGTGTCGTATGTAAAATGGCAGTTTTCTTTCAATCTCACTCTGCCAAAGGAAAACTGGGATCCCTAACAATTAGACTTTTATGTAACATTATGCATTTTTAGAAAATAAAGGAAGAAACTATCACATGAAGTATATGCCTCTCCACAGGCATTGGAAAAGCACATCTGCCCTTCAGCACGTTTCGTTACTGCTACTGGCAGATGCTAACAGGCTTAATTTTTACCAGGAAGGCACACAAAGGTCCTTTGTACAGTTTCAGACCCAAACTCCTTAGAAACACTGGATACAGCTGTTCAAAAAGAATCTCTGACTCTCTTCTGCTGATTTACATGTAAACACACAAACTAAAGTCATATACACATATATAGGCATATATAGGCAGACTAATACCCTGATCAAACATAGCCAAATTACAGTGGCCTAACAAGTTGTCAGTTGCCAGCTGATTAAGCCTTTTTCCTGAGACTCAGGATGAGCTGAGCAGATGCCCAAGATGCATGCAGGACTTCAGCTTTTTTCTTCTGTCTTAGCTCAGCCTGGTTCAACCATGCCTCTGTATTTCTGCATGCACGTATTTGTCAGACATTACTTTCCATTCCTGTCTTTGCTCGTTCAGCTGAAGAGAAAAGCCAGGCAACATCCTCCTAATAATTACTGGGTTCAGTCAGCAAGATGGGAATTGAGATCTCAACTTGTACTCAGCTATCAATAAAGAAGACACACAAATCTATACATCACCTTCAGGTGCACTTTTTAAGTCCATGGGTTCACAAACATTTTTCTTCCTTTCCTCATCCTTCTCAAACTCTGACTTCCCCAGTCAGCCACTGTCAGCTAACATATATCACACAATGAAGCTGTTTAAAACCAAGTTACCCCTCTTGATAAATAGTGAAATCCACAATTCAGGATGGTAAGGAGAAAAAAGTCTTATCTTTCACCAAAGCTAGAGAAAGACCAAGAATAAAAACTCTATCAGGAAGGCAATGTGCTAAAAACCTTGTTAAGGCTGACTTTTCTCAGCAGAAAGGATGAAATGAAACCTCTTTAACGAAATAATGAAAAAAAAATCCCCCTCAAACCCCAATTTAAAGTGAAACAAATAAATTCCCACTTACTTGTGAAGAAGTCAAGGACAATATAATACACACACTGACTAGTGCTATTCCTGTTGAAAAACTGTGGCCTGGATCTTTCAAGACCCTGAGCAACACTTCCAGGAAAGACTGAGCCCTGCCCTTTCAAAGATTTTTCAATAATGTTACATGGGTTATTTGTGGTGTGGTCAGCCAAGATGGGCAAAAGAAAACCCTCTGACTTTCCCCTTTAAAAGACAGAAAGACAGCCAAGGACTAAGCATCTGAGGTACAGACAGTTTAAGTGGTCAGTATATACCTTAAACAACTGAATATCAAGTGGGCATATTTGACTGAAGCATTTCCTTTTGTATTACTGCCATATGAGCTATTTACAGATACTAGCTGGCAGACTGCTAAAACAATTGTTTGCACTTTATGGACCATGGCCACGGCTGTATCTTGTGGCATTCAAATCTTTTGACCAGGAAATATAGCTTTGTCATTATTTTCAGGCTACTTTTCAACTAATTAATATATCAGAGATAAACCATGCTAACAAAAACATTGTTTGCCAAGATGCATGGAGAAGAAAATTAGTTTTGGTTTACATAAAAACATTTTTTTCACTCCTATTTGTCCTTTTTTTTTTCTCCTACTTATTCTTTTTTTTTTTGTGTGTGTGTGTGTGCAATAATCTTGTCCATCTTTTCAATAGCTTATTCTCTGTAAAATAACTCCAGGCAAAAGCCTATTGAAACATCTAATATGAACCAGAACAGCTTTGACCAGTTCTGATATTGGTTACACTCTAGCCGGCTAAGAAAACAGAGCTCAAAAATATGAAGGATTCTTACTGCACAAGAAACATGATTAGAACCATATTTTCCTTAGCAAAAAAAAAAAAAAAAAAAAAAAAAAAATAGGCAGCAGATGTAAAGAAAAAAAATCCATAGCTTTGGTAAATCTCTCAGATACGATTATGCTCAGCAGTTTGCTACCTTAGTGTAACTGGATATACATAAGATGAATATCAGGCCTAAACATCTCACAGTGGGAAAACTAAACTTGATATGATGTTGGGGAAGTGGGGAGTTGCTTCTCACAGCAAAGTCCACGTACACATATGTGTTTGCCTTCTCTCAGGCCATAGCAGCTTCAAAACACTTTATTCTTAATCAAAAATGAATGTTAGCAATCCAGTATTTTTGACAACTTTATAGTACTGCTATGCTTGTGCTGGGACAAAAAGAAACAAGTCTCTGTAAAGAAAACAGATTGTAGTTTCAACTTCTCTATAGGGTTATTACTCTCAGTTTCAGTAGTTATCTGCTGCTTTGCCATAGTTATGCAAACTATAGTGGTTGAAGTGAAAAAGCATTTATTCTAGAGATCATAGTTCTAGGCCTGACTGAGAATAAATTGAGAGTTAGCCTAGTTTAGCTGAAGAGTAGTAAAGATATCTGTGTTAATTATGGGGAAAGAAAATCATACCTGTGGTTTAGAGTTTGGATTAAGATACTATATGGTTCTTGTTTCATATAAACATTTCATACAGTTTCTAGTTGTTAATAGTATTAAAGAGTAGACAGCCTTGCATTTTTAAGGCATATTTTGAAACTGTTCCAGGGACAGTGTTGTTAAAGTTTGAAACTTACGTGATGCATGTAGCAGTGCTTTGGATGAAAGATGAGAAAGTCCGATGACCATGGTGGTGGTAAAGGAGGGGAATATGGAAGAGAGGAGACAGAGTAGTGAAGCTGGACAGAAAATCTTAGCATTCATCAGCAATGAGATAACTAACAAAACCAGAGGAACAGATAGGGTTACACAGAGACAGAAATATAGATTAATGTTGAGTAAAGAATATTTTGATCTTGATGAACTGTGAGAAGAGCTGCTATAAGAACAGTTAGGAAGGATTCAGATCTACTCATGAAATATTAATCTGAGGTAAAGTAAAAGAAATAGCATCACATTAACAAGCAACAACCACATTTACGGAAGTTACAGTCAGCAACTGCAAAAACAGGCCCATAAAAGACTGTCTTTATGAAGTTGATAATGTCACATTTTTTCACTAGTAAGAACTCAGTTTTCAAACTACAGTGTCTTTCTTGGAAAGATTTTTAAAAGTAGAACTTGGTTTTTGGCCTATTATTTTCTAACAAATAGAAATTTCCTCCTTGGAATAGTTCTCATCAAATCTTAATTGGTTTTACTGGCTTTTTCATTTCCATGCCAGATAACTGAAGTATGAATGAAGGCAGCCGAGAAAATGGATTATTTGGATTTATAAGTTATCTGGTAGTGAATAAAAGCACAGTGGCAAAATCTGTACTGGTCTCGCCTACACACATGCTTGAGAGATGAAATAATAGCCAAATTTTCCAAGCTGTCACCAAGAAAGCAGTTATTTTTCACAAGTTAGAAACTGGAAATTTTACTGGTTTTAAACAGTTTGGAGAAACTCTGAAAGTAGGAAAAATAAAATTATTAGAGAAACTAACAGCAAACATTGAGCAGCCATTGATACTTTATGGCTGCATAGATGAGTACTATGAATTTCTGGTATTCATCTCATAAATCCCTCATAGCCTGCACTCACGTACACAAAACTGCTAGAAACTGGTTAATGATGGATACACAAATAACCCAGCTACAAATGTATTCTTATCTTTCCTTTTTTTCATTGGCCCACTCTACCTCTTCTGCAGTGTAATTCTGCTAGGCAGAACCTGTCCCTCTATCCACATAAATCCGCTTCTACTACAGATCTGTGTTTAGCAGTGAAGGGAGCAATAGCAGACCCATGTCTATTGGGTCTATGAAACTGGTAGTTACAGTCTTTCACCAAGAGGCTGCTTTTTCAAGTGCAGCTCAGTCACTGCTAAAATGCTCTCAGTGCTGGAGAGATGTGCAAACACTCTGGATTAGGTATGGTGGGTTCAGAACAGTTTGAAAACACAAATGTGCCACCTCCCTGGAAAACCTTCAACTCAATTAGAATTCAGAGTATTTTCTCAGTTTTTCTCTGCTTTAGAGAACTAAGGGAATGAACAGCCATTCTTCTCTTCAGTAGTATTTACCCCACTGGCTGATGTATGTCTTGGCCCCTTAGAAGGAGATACTTAAAGAACAGATTTAAGGCATAACAGGAGCCTTGAACTCTTCTGGAGACAGAAATGTTGGACTCTGTCATAATGAAAAAAACCAGCTCGTGCTTTCAAGTTATTTTGCTGTTTTATCAAATTTCATCTTAGATGACCATTCTCTGCCCATCATCAATATTGCACCTGAATAAGGACTAAATTTATTTTTATGGCACCTGAGAGTCTCCCATTTAAGTGAGTTATCCATAATTGCTAAGATTCCTAGATCATACGTGCTCAGATCAGAACAGACAAAGCAAATTCAGAAAATGCTATTCCTAAATAATTCATGAAGTTCTGCCATGTCAGCTCTTACTGGCTTTTTAAAGAAAACAGCGGTGTTGCTTACAGAAATTGATGTCTGCTTTCCTAGGAGGAAAAAGCTTATGAATAAAGCAGGATAAATAAGAAGGAGTAGAAGAGGCACCAGGCAGTCTTCTGTTAACACAGAAAATAATGTTTCTGTTTCTTGTAGTGGTTATTTACAGTGACAGCTGAAAACATTCAATCTGCATAATTAACAGACTGACATATTACCTTTTGATGCATCCAGGGAGATAAAATTAGCTGAGAAGCCCTCAGATGCAATGCTGTGATCGGTCACAAAGTACAACATCATCACGTTGCCACCACTAGTGAGAGATGGTGGAATTGATCTTCCACAGTACCTGCAGCAAAAAGATGCCCCACACTGAATGGCAGTACTTTATGAAGCGTCTGTATTACTGGAAGAGGATTCAGCTTTCCTGAGAAGTTCGAACAGCTACACATACACAAATCTCTCCTTTGGATGATACAGATCCCAGAATATACCCTGTGTCATGGGACTAAATAGCACACTACACGTATGAGGGTACAAATCTAAATTGTGTGGCAAAGTCAGAGGAGAAACTGTTCATCAAGTTGTCAAATTCTTATTGAAATTATTCTATGCTGTACCTACAACATATTCTATTCTTTTCTAGGAGTCAGAGTGGCTGGCCAAAGAATAAGGTTGCAAAATGCTCTCTGTTATAATACAGGAGTCATTTGCTCCATATTTTCCAAAATACTGGCATGTTAGCGAACTACTTTACAGTCTGTAGCTGCAGCTGGATACTGTTCCCAAGTAGTTCAGATGTTCTTGAATTCTAGGACGGCAAGAAAACCGTCTGTATATCACAATTGGCAAAGGGGAAAAAAGAGAAAAGATTCTTCCCTAAGATAAAAGCACATATCAGGAGAAAGTGAAAAAAATCCTATAAAATGTAGACTTCGGTTTAGTTTTTGTTGAGATCCAAACACACCATCTTTTAAGTAATCTTTCTTTCACTTCTGCAAGTGTTTCAAATCTCATCTTTTCCTGGACGTATTAATGTTTTTGAACTTATTTCCCACAAATCAAAATGTTAATGGAGCTGGAAAATGTCAGCTATTGAAACCTATCAAGTTAGTTTCTCACAGTAAAATATTTATTAAATGTGGTTCTCATTCCATAGTCAAAGAAAGAAAGCTGCCTTTACTATAGTAGGCAGTGAAATTGCTGCTATTGTTTCTGTAATGCAGAGAAATTAATCTAAACACAAAATATAAGGAAGCAAATTGGATGTTGAGATCTATAGAACAGTGCTCATTCTACAGTAATTCAGCTCTGTAGGCTAATGGACATATTCACCTTCCCAATTTTTGCACAGTGCTGTTGTCATATATTTCAAGATAATCCTTTCTGCAACTATAATCAAATGCCAAGTTAAATGAAGTGAATGTCAGGCAGATAAGGTAGCCAGGCTGAACGTTGATAATCCAGGTACAGTTAATACCATGTGGGTAGACATCTGGGTAACCAGGACTTGTAATGGTTCCTTCTGGTCCAGTGAGAGACCCTCCACATACTGTAGAGATTTAAAACATCAGGTTAAATGATATATTTATAAAAAAGTTAGGCACTTATAAAATTGGTTCCTTTTCTTTCTGAAATTTCAGTCTTTTTTTCCTAGATGCGTACTACAGAGTAACTGATTCAGAAATTCTCTCCCATTACACCATCATAAAACTTGATGGCCAACTGTTTTCAGTGTACAGGAAAATTTGGAAAGTCCCAACACTCTACACAGAAAACAATTAAAAAATCCTTACCTGTATCTAAAGGCCAGTACTCAGCTCTGAAGCCAAAGTTGGTAAGAGAGGAAGCTCTGAATTTGATATAGAGATTGTTCCGTGTAGATTGCACTCTAGATGGTACAGCTATACCACAATATTTCTCCAGAAGAGGAGAGTCTGTGTTGTTGCCATCTCTGACCTGAAGAACAGTGTATTCAAAATATCCCATACAGATTTCTATTGTAATGAAGTTGTAAGCATAAGTGAGTTCATAAAAAACATATATAAAAGAGATCCTTGATAAGTCAAGCCCTACCCTTTCTTTTCTTCAGCATGGTCTCTAATACGGGCACATACAGCGCAACCTTATGACTGCCAGAGAAGCACTCTCGCACCCAAAGCATATCAGGTGGAGAAAAGCTCATGCCCTCAATAGTAAGTGGCACAAAAACCTCCAAAAAGAGGTCTGTCTATTTAAAGACACCTGATACTCACCTCTGATTATCAAAATGGTCATACCATCTTCGGAGAACCAAGAAAAGGTTTGGGATCCCATTATGAACCTGGAAAAGCTTTTATAACTCCTGTAAGAAGTGATTGCCTATCAGGCAGTTCTGCTTTGGTGGAGAGAGGTATGAGAGGAACATACAGATAAGAATCTATCTACTATTCATAATATATGTGTATTATTCTTTACCTCAACGTAGTCCGAGTCACAGGTGGTTGTATTTCGAATGTCAAAGTTGATAAAGTTAAGAATCACCACTTTGCTATCTGGCTGGGAGATGATCCACTCACAGGTCTTTGGGTGAGGGGGCATCCTGGGGTAGTAAGGTGAATGGATAGTGCCTGCTCCAGACAAGGAGCCTCCACAGGCTGCCAAGAGACACCAAGAATTAGTACTTGTGATGAATGGTTTCAAGGACTGTGTAAAGTGATGTCTATCAAATATCACTATGAAATCAGAAGAAAACCACCCCTAAAAACCTGTCTTCCTACAGCATCTACTACAGATCATCCAAGTAGTAATTAGAATGTATTTAAAAGAATATATTGCTATAAGTATGGCATAAACGCATATACAGAAGACCAATCTAACTGTGTCCATGAAAACTAATGGATTTGACTCATTTGTTTCACAGATGGAGATGGATTTGCTGGTGATTAAGAACTAAAAGATAGGAAGAATGAAACTAAAAAGATTTAGGCAGAATTATATCTATACCATCTTTGGTATGTTAGCGGTAAGTGATTTATCCTTAATAGAAGCAATGAGGTTTCCAAGCATGCTAGGAGTGCCTACAACAGACCTTCTGCAGACAGCTTAGCATTTCTAAAAGTAGCAATAAATACATAAATAAACTCTATTTTTTTTCTTTCCTTTCTTTTGAAGTTTTTCTTAAAACCATTATATGGATAATATAGCACGGAAATGACTGAAAGTGTCCAAATTACAGATCAGTTCACTGTGCAAGTCACCAGTTCCTCTTACCAACTTGATAAATGGCCCTGAAGCTACCCCTCTGCACAGTCTTGAACTTGATCCAGAGACTGTTGCTGGTAGAAGTGATGGGAGACACAAGTGTACTATGACAGAATTTGCTAATAAGAGAAGACATCTCACTGTCACCATCTCGAACCTAGTCATCGAAAAGAAAAAAAGAAAAATGTCAGTTCATAAAAGCATTGGGATCTGATATCCAGGTAAAATTAAAGTCTCACAATAGCTGCTAAATAACAAAAGGAGTAAATATTTTACTTCTTTATAAGAGGGGCAAAGAACCATCAGAGTAATTAGCACAAGCACATGATTTATAAGAGCTCAAAGGAAGGACTGGATGATCACCACAGAAGACACACATGTGCTACTGTCACAGGACATTAGGATGAAACAGATCTTTTCTGTGAACCACTGCTTTAGTACAATCTGGGCCTATGCTTCCAAAAGTGGCAGTTTTAGTACGAAAGAGACAGGTAAGGGGCTCACCAGTGATAGCTATGAAATTTTTGCCAGCACTAAAATCTGCTGTGGGAAAAAGGGGTATTCGTGAATTTTTTGCTCTAGCCATGAAGATTCTAGTGATTTTTCAGTGGCACTTCTCCAGAACAAGCACATGTCCCATCACACACATACATCAATGCAACCAGACAGCTCACTAACAGGAGATGTGACTCTGAGTCCCTAAAGCAGTAAAGAGGTATACTGATGTCTTTCCATTACTTTATCTGAAGGGTCCAATGCATGACAATGACAATGAAGCTATATCAGGGAATCACTTCGAGCTTTTACCTTCTGCACTGCCGCTCTACTGACCTTAGTCAATTTGCTAATTAAAGGAGAAACATATCTTAAGTGTTTTCCCAGAAGTTGACTATAAATCCTGATTATCAAGGGGACTAGAAGGGAAAGAGGTATTTGCACTTCCAAACTTCAGGCCCTGAACCCACAGACTGTGAGTAAGAACAGGTGCATCCAGAGGACCAGGCAGAGCACCAGTATAACCCAAGGAGATATGAACACCCTCTGAGGTGCCCACCTCATTCCAAGCGGGCAGCCAACAAGCTGAGGTCCAAAAAACAGGTCCTCTGCTATTTTCCAAGGCAAAAAATGCAATTTTTCTCCCAACGATTCTCCTGAAAAAAACCAGCTCTTTTCTGCTGTAAAAGTGGTGGTAGCTCATGTAGCTGGAGCTGCTTTTAAATGCACCTATATGCTGTCAACATCAAAAAATCATACCAGTGAAATCACTGGCAAAGCCAGAGACATCCACTTTTCAGGCCCCCCTCTCATCACCTCTTCTTTCCTCCTCAGCTGTATTCCTCCATGAGCTGGGAGAGAAGGCAGGGAAGCCTCGTTGATGCCCTGGTGAGCAGGCAGTGGCTGGCCTGCTTGCCCAGCTTTGGCAATCTCAAGCTGGTGATATGGCTTTCTTACTAACAGATATTTTTAATTTCCCTGGAACTTGAGTTTAAGGTACCAGAATTATTCTGGATTTACAGCGGAGCAACTGAGATCAGAATTTGTGCTAGAATATTTAGAGAATCTTTGGACAGCAGTGAAAGTTTCCAGAAATATAGTTCACGGGAGTTTACATTTTTTCTTGATTCTCCTTACATTTTTGGCTTATAAAGCCCAGTGAGTAGTGATAAAAATAACAGGTTGTCTAAACCATGTGAGTAATGTCTCCTACTGCCAGATAGAAGGATGGCATGGAAAAGGAGCTGTCTTGGCTAACACCTTACCTCTGCAGCACCATGTCACAGTCTTTCTTAAATAATTTTTATTGTCTCTAGTTTCTTATTGCAGATCCATGGTCCCAGGCTGTTCCTTCCTTAGTAAGAGACTAAACATCCCTCCCTGAGCAAGTGCCTGTGAGCTGTGTCTGGTCCCTGTGGAAACTGCAGGTTTCCTGGTATTGCCAGGGATTGGAGTAATCTGCACCTTTTCAAAGTGACAAAACAATTGTTGGAGAGTGACTTTTAAAGTAAGTTAAACAGCCAAAAGCTATCTCCCTAGCTGAACTTCATTATAAAACCCAGTGAGACAGTATTTTAGAAAGGCATATGTGGAAAATCAGGCCTTGATAAAAGAGCACAGTGCTTTAGTCATACTGACTGTCCCAGTCAGAAAATGTCGGTTCTGTTTCTCTGCTCTGGGCTGAGCCACCGAGTGAGAGGGTAGGAAGAAGAGGAGGACAGAAACACATGGAAACTGAACAGCTTGTGACTGATCAGCAAACAGCGAGGTAAATGCCTTGCTGAACTAATACAAGCTGATTGCGTTCAACAGAAATGGTTTTGTTTCTCTGGCTGCTGTGAATTTAGCTGCTGTTCTGCCAGCAATTAGGCAAGAGGAGTACCAGGCCAAACAAACAAAAGCTGTCTGTTTTCATTAAACACACTTCCCCTCTCATTTCAGAAATTAATTACACTTCATTCCAACCAAAGTCTCTGAATTAGAGGAGGAGGGAAGGGAACGATGTCAGCACAATAACATCTTTTAAAAACAGATTAACTGCACAGAACTCACAGGGGCCTATTCCTCGCTTGATCAAGAAGAGATTAAGCAAAAAACCAAGCCCCACTGCCACGTAACTGCATAGCTGGCAGCACAGGACTCAGCCCCGTGCTGGGGACGCAGGGCTTGCTCCTACCTGCTGCAGCTGTGGCGGTGCCTTCGCTAATCAACTGCGTGTCTGTGCCCAGTCTGTTTCACTTCTATTTACCTCTGTGCAGTACAGCCACAGTTTTACACAGACAGCAGTACCCAGCACTCATTCCATGTAGGTTGAGGTATTTATGACTGTGTGGAGAAATACAGGCTGGGTATGACAGCAGACGCCTTGGGACGTGGCGAGTTGGGGCGCAGCGCAGAGGAGAACAGGGATGGAGTGACAGGAGAAGGGGCACAGGCCACCAACATAAGGAGCCCTCAGGCCCTGAGGACACCACCAGGACTCACTGGCCCAGGACTTGCCTGCCCCAGGCCCCTGCACCCTGCCCATGGCCCCGGACCCCATGTCAGCCCCCCAGGGTCCTGAGTCCCTTCCCCAGCGACACTGCAGCAGGGCCAGCCCCCAGCTCCCCACAGCCCTGCCCTGCCCGGCCATGGGCTCTGCTGAGCCAGGCCCACCTGCAGGTCACGTCCCAGCCTGACCCTGGCTCATCCCCGTCCCCAGGGAGGTGCCCGGTGCCTCGGGCTGCCCAGCTCCCTGGCCAGGGCAGTGGGGCAGGCCCTGGCTGTGAGGAGCCCCCCGGCCCCCACGAGCCCCCGACCTGCACAGCACCATGCCAAACCTCGCCTGTGGTCAGTTAAAGAAATGCAGACCTGAAGCTGGACAAAACTGGGTTTAGGAATAACAAACAAAATGAAGAAATGGTATCTAGTGTACTTAAAATGCACGCTGTAATAGTAAATTCAGATGTAACATGAAGCTGCAGGCCAACAAAGACAGAGTTAGGTGTAAAAGCAAGCATAAAAATCACCTCAAGTGGATCCCAGTTAGTATGAACATTACTATTGTATTATTATTACATTTTCCGTATAGAAACATTCTAACTGTACTATTCTTTATAGTAATAAGATTTAGACTAATAACAATTCTTGAATTCTTGTAATATTTCAGTTATGCTAACAATAAACTCCTGGCTTTACAAAAGTATATATGTACATATGTATATATAAATACATATATCGTGTGCTTCCTTTTTGTGCCAGAACAAGATTTTCTGTATAACACAATGACGCCAGAAAAATGCTGCATAGTGGCTATGGCATTATTTCTATTTTTCTTGCATTTGGCATGCATTTTCCAAAAGTCCAAACTCCACCTTAATCATGTACAGCTGATTAATAATTAGTGTTAAGCTAGACTGATTTTCTTCTTCTCTTATCTTTGCTTCATTCCAAATGTACAGCCCTGCTCTTTTAGCCCCTGTGACTTTTGGACCCTAATAAATTTATATACTCAGTCCTTTGATTAACACCTATTTCTGCAGTGGCCCTTGGGACAGAAATTATGCAGCATGGTTTTGTACACACATGTAATCAACCTTTCATATCAACTGATTAAGAGAAGTCACCTCAATATAATTTGATGAACAACCAGTGTGACTCTCCAGCTCCATATGGGTGAAGTTGAGGTATACTTTTTCATCCTCCGGCTGTCTGATAATGTAGATACATTGTCGGTTGTTGATATAAGGGTTAGGCCAGAAAGGGGATGTGATAACCCCTTCACTATCCGTGTAATTTCCTCCACAACTTGGATCTGCTATATTAAGAAAAAAATATATCAGTTGAGATATTCACAAGTATGGTAACTCTTTCAGTTTAGGCTGCCTCTGTACAACGGCTGCAAATCAAAGAGGATTTCTGTATTATTAAATAGCAATTGCTAATTACATCCATTCATGTGTTGTTGGCTGTATCTTGGGAATATTACAGACCAATCTTTAATGCTGAATTTTACTTACCAGGAGATGTTGTATAGAGAATGTGGAAGCCTTTATCAGTAACTAAGTCATCAGAGTGAAAGTGAATCCATGCATACGGGCCAGTGGTTTGGAGTGGAGGTGGAGATCCAGTGCTACAGTATTTACGAAGGACAGGGTCTTGTGAAAGAAGACCATCTCTAATCTAGACAGAATGGTAGATCAGCATTTAGGATTATCAGATGTGTGCCAACTGTGAACAGTACCAACACTCTTAAGTTGTCTCGGGGGCCCCAGGAGATATTGCAGACAGTGGGTGGAGGAAAAGCTCATAGGAAGTTTCCTCCAGACACATGGGAACCAAGAAACAGACCAACCAACATAGCTGTGATAGTGCTCCTAGGAGAGTCATCAAGGGTTTTGTGAAAGGGAAAGAAAGTATCAGATCTACTGTTGAACTGTTTTCCTGAAATCATGCTCTGCGTTGCAAAATTTTGGAGAGCATGCTATTCCAAACCAGTTCTCATTTCCATGACTGGGTATTGGGTGAGTTCTGTAACCCTTACTTTGCACTTGATAAAAAGCCCTATGCTCACACATCAAGTCGTGGACTGTACTATAATATGAATCTATTAATCTTAGATCCCTTTCCCTAATAATTTACCTTAGGCTGATTAATTCTCTGTGGTTTGAAATTTGACAAGGAGTTTGGAGGCTGAACTTTGTAAGAAAGTGAAAGCTTCCCACCAGGTACTTGGCCTGAATCCCATCCTCTTTAGACAGAGACTTCCACTGACTTCACTGGAGCAGGTTCTCACCCCCTTTCTGTTATACTGCCTGTATCTATTGTGCATTGATGGCTGGAATATGTAAGTACAAATTAACATTTCAACCCAGGATTTAATTTTCAGACAGTCCCCTTTTGTATGTAAAAAAAGTTTTGAAATATCTTGTTTTGCAATAACATAGCCATAAAATGTTGTCATAATCCACAATTACACTTTACCTCTAAATGGTCATAACTGCAGTTTTCATGGTGTTCTAGGCGTAATGTGCCAAAAGCAAATGTGATGAGGAGGCCAGGACTGGTTGAGATGGTCCAGAAACAGTCTCTGTTTACAGGATAGTTACCAGGGTAACCTGGAGAGCTTATCGAGCCGTAAGTACCCGTCAGCTCACCACCACATTCTAACAGAAAAGAAACATGGAAGAACACAGTCTTTAACACCACGTCAGGTCAGAAGATGAATTTTCCTGTAGTGTCAAAACTAGGTATGACTTTGGGATCCAGAATAAATTCAAAAACAAAGATCAAGCCAAACAAACCAACAAGTTACTTTTTTATAAATTTTACAATTAATTCTGCAACTGAATTATAAAAGCAGAACTCCAAATATTTCCTGATTTGCACAATAAAAGAAAGATTCTTTCCCAGTTATAATGGAAATAACTTTAGGACAATGATCAAAAACACTGTGTTTTGGATTGGATTTACAAAATTAATGGAAATTTCTGTACTTTGTAAAGTGTCTCCATGTTTTATCCTAGCACAAGACTGTTTTCATTTAAAAAAATATTAATTACAGGGAAGGCTGTTTTATATACCTGTAATAAAAAAACCCATTCCTCTCAGCATAACAGTTGGGAATGGTAGGGGTAACTTGTGTGTTATACCTAAGGAATAGCTAGTTTAGTCACATCTATACCTCTCTCCCTCTTTGCTTTTTTTTGTTTTTTTCCCCCAAAAGATCTGTTTTCACTTTTCAGTATCCATATTTGTCAATTAGTAATTATCTATCTAATAACGTCAACTGAAAAAAAAAACCCCAAAAACCCAAAATCACATTAAAAGCATTTCAGTAAATATTTCTGGAAGTAAAGAAACTATTCCCCCCCTGAAATTTCTATACTTTTTTATTCTATGTTTCTTTCAAGATGCAACCCAATGCACAATTTTGTTTCTAGACAATATACAGAATATTGAAGTGAGTTTGATGTTGCACAAGATGATTTGGGGTTTATCTCTAGAAATGAAGGTCTCCTGGAAGAATCACACAAGTGGTGTTACCAAGAACTCAGGCAGAAATGTACAGCAAATCACACCAAAAAGCTCACAGATAATTTAAAATCAAATTCCCAATAATCTATCATGTTTAGAAAGCATGGTTCAAACTCTTTAGACTCTTGTAAATTGTCAGAGGCAAAAAAGAGGTAACTTGCTTCCTCAAAGTACTAGATACTTCTGTGAGAAAAGAGAAGTAATCAGAAGAACAGCATCTCCAGGAACACATCCTCTTTGGGGGATTCCTCACAGGAGGTATAAAACAGCCTTAAAAAACAGCAGGAAGTTATTCATGCAGAGGCCTGGAGTTGGAGTCTAAATATTTTAAACTGACATATATGTATACATTTCAGCCTCACTCCCTAGTAAAATACTGTCCTACTGCTCCTTATGTTTCCTAATCAAAGGAAATAAGTCATTCAGTTTGCTCCAAAGCCATGAAATGCTAAATTACTTGACATTTCATCAAACTTACCAGGATCCCGAGATTCCCACTGAACAGTAAAACCTTCAGCTGTAATGGTGTGGTCTGAGTAGAACCAAAAATACAGGGAGTTGTGGGAACTGAAAAGCTCTGGAGGAGGTGAGGAGCCACAGTATTTTCCCAGCATGTGCATTGAAGCTGAAGGCCCATCATGGATTTGAAGGAAGTCAGAGTTACACTCATTACTTGACCCCAGTTGGAAGAATGGGAAAATAATATGCAGAATCTAACAAGAAGGAACAAAACAAGAAACCTCTTTTTTCCCCATCTGCTGAGGCACTGTTTATGCAGTAACTCTGTATAGACCAGGTAAGTGTTAATGCATCTGTGAGAACCTACGAGCTTTGGAGCCATTATGCCATTTCCTGAAAAGTTCCAGGACAGAAGAAGATATTACAGAATCTTAAGGGTCAAAAGGAAAGCATTTGAACAGGGAAGTTGTCTGGAAAGAGCACTGTTTCTATGAACTAATAATTAAGGCCATTTACCTGTGTCTGACATATATGTGAAATATATATATGTATATATTTCAAGCCATGTGAAAGGCTTGAAATACAGCATAAAATACTTTATTCCAGGTTTCCCATGGCAGTTTTCTCCTCAGATAATTATCATTTCTCATCCTTGCTATGGTTGAAAGTATTGTCATGGGAGTTAAAAAATGAAATGATCTTTTTTTTGCACATAGAAAATCAGTGTCTCATAAGCCCACTCTAGATACTTAGTGACATACACAGCTTTATGTATGGTCAGATTCCTCACTAATGTGCCTTAATATAGCTCTGCTGAAGACTGTAGTGGCTCTCAGGCTTAAAGCTGAGGATATGTCACATACCTATGTATAATGCTGTATAAAGCACTAGCAACCGCTGGTTTATAAAACTACTTAATTCATTCCATGAAATGTCAAAAATAGATCAAATATTTAGATCCCAAGTAAGAAGTGCTAAGGTGTGAAGTAACATATTTTGTAGCTGTTATTTATAACACAAGTGGAATTGTTAGTTGCAGATCAGAATCAGAATATACATTTGAGTGCAACATTTAAAAATTAATCCTTAAAAAAATTAAAATTCTGTTACTACACAAAGCCATTGATGGTATGAATTCAGCATTCCACATCTATGGCACTGAGGAATCAGAAATATGAAATTGTTCTGGGGTCACTTAGTTTACAAACCAACTATGGAGCCCATCAGAGCAGAGCATTTCTCTTGCAGCTATTCACAGATCACATTCTAAAGCAATGTAAAACAGGCACCTTCTCTAGCTGGTAGTAGGTGAATAAATTTTAACCCTCAGCTGCATAGGAAAAGCCTTGAAAATGTAACCCAGGCAAATTCTTAGGCTAAGGAGCCTGAAGGCTTGTAAGGATCTGAAACATATTCTTTTTGTGAAACTATTTATTCTGAGGGGATTGGATCACAATAGTGGAATATGTGGCATGAATATGGTCACATTTGCTCTGATGAGCTGAGGGGTCCTGCAGATTGAGGGTTTCTTTACCTGAACTCTGTTTTACCTTGTTGGGATTAGTTTGAATAACCCAGGCGCAGCTGACCCCACTGTTGGACCACTGGCTGTTTGGGTTGTTAGGGTAACTGAAAGTCCCCCTGGAGCCTGAGAGATATCCTCCACAGACTGCAGACAGAGAGAGAAAATTTAACAGATTAATTTGTGCTATCACTATACAGACTTAAACAAAACTTAACTTTCTTGCATAGTTTTGGCTTCCTAAACATTTAAAGCAAGTGTGAAAGATATTTCTATAAAAGACTCTTCAGGTTTTCATCTAAAGTGGAATAACATCACAAAAAATGAGCAAAATTGCTCCCTGAGAGAAACGTAGTTCCTGGAAAAAAGATTTTCAGCTGGAATATGTGGATACTGCCAAAAGATGTTAATTCTGTCTCAGGAAAATGTCATTAAACTAGTTTGTTTCCAGAAGGCTACCTCCAGATTGAATCTTTAAATTTTTCACCTGCAATGAAATAACATTTTGAAGTTAACATGATATAAAATTGTCTTTCTCAGTAGTGGTACATCGTAGAAGTTATCCTTCAGATGTTTTATTGTCCAATTTATTCTTTTTGGTCAGATTTCTGGGCCTGATAATACCTCTCATGATATAATTTGGTCTCTTCTCTCACTGAGCCATTCAGTGAATGGGAGCTGTGAACTGGGAATCCCAAACAGCTACAGAAAAATATTTCCATGAAGTACCCAAAATACCATGCACATATAGTTACAGTGTACAACAAGCAGCTGTAGTTTAACATTGAACTGATGCTAGAGAAATATTCAGTTCTCAGCAAACTGAAGTATTTTGTTTCAAGGGGTGGTAAAAAGAATATAATTTTTTTTTAAGTGTCTATCTAAAACATCTCACCATTGCTCAGCCAGATTCAGAATTATCATGTCTTAAAATGTATTATTTTTCCCTTGATTAGGAACTAAACCAAAAGTTGATACATTATAATTTCTCACTGCATAAAAACTGGTTTTCTATCCCTTCTATTATGAACAGTTAAAAATCAATTTTTTTTCCATGTGCACTTAATAATAAAACATTACTTGTTAAATATTTAAAGGAAAATAGGAAAGAGCCTGAAGTAGCTCTAAAATAGAGCAGGTTTCACAGGGGCTCAGTGAAAGGTTTACATTCTGTATTCTGTGAAAAGTTAATTTGCTTTCTTCACAGTAATCTGCAACAAATATGAGCCCTCTGACAGATGGTTGCTACAGGGACGCTCACTGGAATGCTATCCTGACCTTGTTTAATTAAAATTAATGGCAAAAAAATCCCAAACAAACAGAAAAACTGATATTAAGAAGAAACATTAAAGGCAGGACCTTGCAGCCACTCTATAAAACTCAGAGTCCCCCATTTTCATGGATAACATTTCTTTTGTTAAATTTCTGTTTGAAAATATTTTCTGGCTTTTTGTCTTGCCTAAAAATGTCAGGACCTCTCAGCTTCGCAACAAATGAGAGAGTATGCACAAAAGAGAAACATTAATATGTTCTCTTGTAAATCTGCATCGGATCCTCTTTCCAAACCAGCTTACCAGACGACTTTCTCAGGAACAGGGATCTGATTTTAGGATGTCTGGCGTTTAGTCAAGGCCAGTGGGCCTGCAGATCAACTTCATTGTTATGCTCCTACTGTTAAATAAAGCAGCTATAAATAAAACTCATGGAACACTCTGACTTCAAGGGACTTTGGATTGGGACCTGTAATCCACTGAGAAGAGGGCCAGTTTTTTCCACCATAACTTTGTTCTTATTCACATATTAATCATATACACCAAGCATCTACTCACTGAAGCCTGGTGGCCCATTTCTCCTGGGAAAGAGGTTCTGGCCGTACCTTGCTGGGCAGTCTGGCACTGTGGTCCTGTCCAGGCGCTGGTGCACTCGCAGGAGTAGCCATTGACCCCATCAGTGCAGCTCCCCCCATTCTGGCACGGGTTGCTAATGCATTCATCAATGTTCTCTGTACAGTTAGGGCCTGTCCAGCCCGCATTACACAGGCAGAAATATCCAGAGATCATTGCCTACAGGTATAAACAAATGCAATAAACTTAATGAGCATGGATCACCTAAAGGAATCAATGTAGTCTGCAGAAAGACTGATATTTACACTTATTTTATGTGGACATATCAAAGAAAAATAAAATCATTGGAATTTAATGGCCTTGATGGTCACTGGTGAATACCAAAATAAACTTAAGGCCTAGATTATCTAGCTTTTTGCTTTTTCTATTAAGTTATTTCTTTGCAGAGCTATTTCAAATTACTTTTTAGAAAGTCAAAATTTCTATTCATTTAGCCATTCAGAAAACTGCTTGCTTAGCTTTGAAAGGGTCACCCTAGAAACAAGTCAATCATATTATCTAAGCCTTATAAATAGCAAGTCAAAACAACAGCAGTTTATAAATCATTTCTCTCAAGCCTGTTCTCCGGGAAATCTGCACTGCAGTTGTGTGGGCTGTTAACTTTCATTTTCACCCTGAAGGATGTTAAATGGGAACAATTTCACTGACTTCTTTGCATTATTCCGTATTCTGTATGTCTCTTTTCCATTTCTTTTGTCTCAGCCTTTACTGCTTCTCCTTATAATCAAGTCTTTCCATATCTCTAACTGTTTTAATTTTGTATGTCCTCTTTCTTTATGTTTCTTGTTTTATAGACATGATTTTTACAGGTAAAGCAGAACATGGTATTCCAAGTTACATGCTAACAATCCCATCCTTGATAACATACAATCAATGTGCTATATTCTCTGTTCATGTCCTCTGTGTCCTGAACAGAGATTTTCAGTATGATGGAAGAGGATTTTGATGTGTATTTAGGGTTCCGAATGCTGCTTTAGGAGGTGAAAAGGTGTTTTCTGATCTGCATTGCCTGATATTTGATTAAATTATATTTAATCTGTCATTATGCTGGCCAAATATAGCTCTGCTGTTCCTCTATTTTATTAGATGCTTCTGTAGTCCCATTACTGAAGAGTCTGACTGTATTATTATCTTTATGTAGTAGTTTGTAGCCATGAATGCCTACAGTTGTATATTAGGTTATATTTAGGGAAAGGCATCATATCTTTTAATAGTCTGACTGAAATAAATAGTTTATAAATAGTCAGAAAAAGTAGATTAGATCTGGGCACAAAAGGCCCTTTAAATATCTGAGTGAAAAGACAATAGGTACCTACAGAAGAGAGAGTGAAGATGTCTGATAAGGGGTGGAGTGGAGGTGAAGGTATCACCTCCTTACACACAGAAAATGGGAAAAGGGAAAGTTAACATATCATAGAATCATAGAAAAATTTCAGTAGGAAAAGACCCTTAAGATCACTGAATCCAACTGTCAATGTAACACTACCAAGTCCATATTGTATGTCCCATTTCCCCCCTGCCTCCCAGCACCATCAAAAGAAGCATATCCTCAGACCAATGCAGACAAATGGAATTAGACTCTACTGGAACAAAAAAATTTACCATTTGTGAACATTTCTTCAAAATCACAATCATAAATATCCCCCAGAACAGAATTATCGAAATCCCCAGGTAGGCAGCGTGGACTTCCCTGAGCACAGCACACCTCACTGAGGAAGCCAAAGGCCTTCACAAGGTCCAAGTGGACAAACTAAATGGTCAATGTGCATGCGAATGAATTCACACCACCAATCAGTAAAGGTCCAAAACACTTGGCTACCAGCAGGAGCACAACCAGTTCCCACGAAGCACCCTTTCCCTATCCATATAAACAGCCTGAGACTCCAGGGGGGCTCTCATGAGATCAGCCTAGGAACACGTAACTAACTGTACTGGATAGTAACAGTCTGAACGTCAGCAGAGGTACTGGTTTTGTTATCATGGGTAATTCCTCCATGATCCAAGCTGGTAAATTACTCCCCTGTCCCATGACAGCCATTCATCAGTTCTCCCCCACTAGCACCAGCATCCCATCACTAGCCTGGGGTACCAGCAACAACCTCTCAGATTATTAGTGCCAAGATTGTTGCCTCTACTTCAAACACAAAGAAATGGCTGTGTGCCCTGAAATTCACTTTGTTTTCCCCAGGTATATCCTTTGATCTCCCACTCCCTGCTGACATTGCCTCATTACCTTTAGTATGTCTGCACTCAGCTTTCAGTCTCACCAGTCTCCCTGTTGTTACTGGTTATACCTATGTAACGTTGTCACTAACTGTGAGGAGCCCAGCACTTACCAAGCACTGACCATTTGCACAAGGGTTTTGCAGCTGACAGATATCACTGAGAGGAGAGCACCCATTTGGCCCATATCCACTTCCAGTGTAGCCAGATGTGCAGGAACAAAATGGCATTGGCCCTTGGGAGATGAGACAAGATACAGAAAGTAATTCAGTCCTTGTAACAATGACAATACCAATGACAGCAAAAATCCTTGACATTTTGAAGCAGAGCCTTTATATAATTCTAACTTATTTGATCTTTTGATACCTTCCCTGGTCAGTGTCCAGTTTCACCATGGAAGGATCCCTAGTATTGCTTTGCTATGGGTACCTGAGAGTCCAAGGTCACCTTTGTGGGAGGTGGTGGGAGTAGTCAAAGGGTATTTATGGAAAGGAAAAGAATTGTGAAAGCAGCTGAAATTGGAAAACCACATCAAAGAGAAATGGTGAGGATCTCCACATTTTTATGATGAAATCTGCTCTTTGGTGGAGGCTACATCTACTTCTGCCAGTGTTTGTGGAAAGGCCTGCTGGCTTTAGCTAACCTGCCTGTCAATTCCTTTGGGTGAGGCAAAACTGACTGTGGAGAAGGGGCTGCAATCTAAATATGTTGCTACAAAGTGGATTGAGCTTAGCCAAACCCCCACTGAGGTACACCCTGGTATTACTTACAGTCCTTGAAAGAGCATCATACCTGGAGCTGAGGTACAAGTAGCCAAAGGATGGCACCCTCCGTTATTTATTGAGCAGATATCAGCCTGGGTACATGTTTGTCCATCTCCCTCATAACCTGTTCAGAGGTAAATCTCAGTTAGTCTGTAACAAAATATGTTCTCTGAGAAACCACAGCATCTGGTGAGAAAAAGACTAATTTATGGTTTAAAATCATAGTTTTCTGCAATTAAAAATAAAAAGTTGAGATAGGCGCTGAAGTCAAACCTGGCATATTTATTGTGGTTCCTACATTGCAGGGATGGATTCTGATTGTAATTAAATCCTCCCATGATTTTAAAAAAAAGGTATATTAGTGCTAGCCAAATATAGGTGAGGCTAGTGAGGCCACGGAAGTTCAGCTCTCTCAACCGCCATGCACTGCCCTCTCTACACACCTGCACCCAGCCAGTCCCGACCACCTCTAGGCTTCCTGCTGCATGCCAGAGCTGCCCTTGGGTCTCAAATGCAACATCCAGCTCCTCTCAGGATGCTCAGCAGGACTAAGGACTAAAGCACTGCAGCACAACTCTGCACCGCCAGAGCTGAAGTCCACTGCACCATATCAAAACCTGTCTGAAGCCACGTTTCCAGCATGGTGATAGCCCTTCAGCATTCGGTAACTGAGAACCTTCACTACTTGCAGTCATTGCCATTTAAATAGCATTTGAAAGGTCAATTAGAAACACTTTTTGCTGCTAGTATTTCTAGTATTGATAGCATGCATTTCATAAAGTATTTTAAATCATAAACCACAAATTATAAAGATGTAAGTCACGACTTCCACTGCTTGACCTATACTGCAATGGACACACTGCCTTCTTAGACAGCATTCAGAGCATGAAAATTATCAAGGCTTTTTTAAGACAGACAAGACAGCTGATTTACGGCACACAGGATACTCTTCCAATTAATACAGACAATGAAATTACTATCATAATTACGCAATACTTGTTTCCGTTAATGATCTTATAAAGGAAGTACTTTGTCAAATCAAGGCTCTAACACTGAAAAGGGCTACCTAATACAAGAGAAACACATTTCAGAAGATCATCATTAGAGACATACTCTACAAAATGTTCATTAGTAGCTGAAGCAGTTTGAATATACTTGGACTCTGCATTCTATATTACAGTATTGTTTTATGCATGTGATACTTCTTTATATAAAACCAATTTTCAGCTTCTTAAGTCTACCATAAAACAGGCTCAAATGTGTTGAATCCTCATCTTTTAAGCCTTTCTGCAGTTTTATCAGAAAAAAATCCCTTTTACCTGGTGGACAGAACCCACAATAGAAGGATCCCATTGTGTTGATACATTGAACCATTGGCACTGTTGAGCAGCCTCCATTATTACTTTCACATTCGTCAATGTCTTGGCAACTGTAGCCATTTCCTTGCCAGCCTAAAAAGAAGCACAAGAAAGACATGAAAGTGGAAAATGCCTGGCCTTTTCATTTTCTTGTTTGACCAGATCTTTTCATAGAGCAGAAGAACATGACTTTTGAATTTCACTTCATTAACACAAGAGATGACCCATCCTTCTTGTAACTGATGAAAATTAATACTGGTCTGCAAAACAGGTTACAAACACAACAGGGTGGAGATGTGTGTGCAAGAACGTTTTATTTTAACTGTATTCTGGATATTCCAGAATCAAACACCCTTTAACCTGAAGAGGAGGCAGTTCTGGTCTAGTGCACACATGTACAATTTGCAGGAAAGCTTAATCATAACTCTGGTTAAATACTTCAGATGCTCCTCCTATACACACTGCCTACCCAGCTCAGGAAGAGGAATCATAGGTCATATGGCTTGAGGGGACAATCAGATTTTTATATCACCTTAGCGCAGTGAGCATAAGGATATTAAAGTACCTTGGACTTGTTACATGAAGGTAATAGGGCATGATGGACATGAAGGTACCTATGGACATGAGGGTACATCAGACCTATTTAGATGCTCAGTTCAGGATGGGATAAATCATGTGTTAGACTCCACTGCCTGCGTTACCTAGATAAGACATAACCTGCAGGCATTTATTCTCTAGAATACAGAGCAAAGCATTTCATGGAGTTACTCTCATCTGGATCCTGTGTCCGTGCTTATGACATACAGCCAGTACTACGTACTGCCACCCCCTCCCACCTGAGGGCATGGAAGGACGTGATACCTGTGGGGCAGGGACCACATGAGTAGGAGCCTGGTGTGTTGTGGCACTGCACAAGTGGATTCTGTGAACATGGATGATTAGGGAGGCTGCATTCATCTATATCAGCACTGCAGGCAGGACTGCCAGGAGGGGACATCCAGCCAGTGTCACAGATACAGCGGTACTTGGGCTGCCAGAGCAAACATCACATTACATATCTAAGACAGTTAGAACAGTCAAGGAAAGGATAGAAGTTAATTTTATAAAATGTCTTTTAAACTATAGCAAGAAAGCTTTCAGAGCATTACACGGTTCGCACATTCTGTTTTATAAGTTGCTTTGGTAGTTTTCTCAGTCTATTTCTTCCTCTGAATTTACCTATTTAGATTATGGAAGCAACAACAGGCTCATTCATTATGTTCATAAAAGAAATGTGTAATTTACCCCAAAGCTCCCAGACAAAATGAACAGCAATTATGAGCTGTACATAAACATAATTAAAAGTCATCAACTTGCTTTGTAACCAGGGTAAGCAGATCAGTGTAAGCAACCGGAAATCAGCTTGACTGTTTTCTTTTAAGCAAACTGTTCAGTAATCGGTGTAATATGCACTGCTGACATTAAATTGCAAATATATGTTTTCTTTGAGGAAAACAGTTTTCTCTCTAGTAAACTTTACTAATGGCCAGATTTCAGCATTTATCTAGCTTTAGTCCAATTAAAGCTAATGGGAGCTTTATTGTTGACTGTCACAGGAGCAGACACTGTTAAGCCAACACTGAACCCTTTTGAAAAGCTTTCTCCACAAAAAAATGGGCAGAAAACAAGTGATGAGTTGTGAATACTTCTACAAATTGAGCAAAAAAATTATTTTATAGCATAGCACAAAGAATACATGGTGTGTCTGGAATGGTGCATGGGTGTATAGGAGTGTTGAGAAGCACAGGTTTACCAGGGTAGTTTTGGAGGGGGGCTCTGAGTGGAAAGAGCCAAAGCTGGCATGTTCCATCTGTCCCTTTGGAGTGAATACCCTGTACCCAGATCCTCTCCCAGAACGAATGAGCTGGCTTGCTCCAGAAGACCATTCAAGTGTATGCTAGCCTCCACCCAGTGCAGACGCTTGGAGAGGTTGGGCCTGGAGTCAGAGACCAAGTCCAGCTGACAGTGAGGAGCACCAGAGATGAGCAGCAGCCACCCAGCTGCTATGCAGCCCTGACGGCTCCCAAGCCACTGACAATAATGCTCCACAGGTATGCCTTTTCCCAGGAAAAACAAGATTCATGATGTCTGTCCTTCTTAATCATTTAAGTGATAAAATATTCTAGCAACTTAGAACTTGCCAAATAATGAACAGTAAGAATATTATGCTTCAAATAAGACTTTGGCTTATTCAGAGAATATTCCCAAGTTCCCTATGGATGCAGTAGTAGATCTGATACTGTGACAAGTACCTTTAACAAGACACAAGGCATTTTCAATTCTTTCTCCTGTCCTTGGGACAACAGAGAGGTTAGGTTATGTTGTACAGTGGCATTTCTTGCTGTTTTTCAGCAGCAGTGTGTGCTACAAAGTTTGGTGGTGCTCAGCATTATTTGTTGCTTATTCATGCTGTGCTGTATAATGAGAATTATACGTTGTTCTTTACCTTGTTGGGCTGATCCCTGTCTGCATCTATGCAGATGCCATGCCCACAGAGCGTCTCAGATCCTCCCTGGCAGTCATCAAACTTTGAGGCACAGTGAGGCCCGTAGGTTTCTGGAGTACAGGAGCAGCTAATGGTGAAAGCAGACAGAAAATCAAAATGTTGTCTTTATATAGTTATTAAAGATTAGTAAGAGATCGTTCCCCACTCTTTTATTTATGTGGTGTTCCTTATGAAATCTGTCTATTTAGCTATACTGACAATCCTATTAATACTCATGTACAGAGGCAAGACTCCTGTTCAGCAGAAACTCAAGAATCACGTGGGACTTGTGCATATTCACGACTGACCTTGTGGAAGAATCCACAGACTTTTGTTACATTCATAAGTGCAAATCCAGAAAAAAAACATGTCTAACATGAGACTTCAACAGAATATAAGCCTGGAAATCCCCACTTCAGTCAGAGAGCACCTAACTTTGTGTTTCAGTTTATGACCCTCATATGATGCCAAGTGCCTAAAACACTACCTCCAGGAATATGCAGAAATACCATGTCTGGCCTGTCTCAGAGAGCGGGGTACCTTCACATCCACACCTCAACATGTGGCAGCTGCTGCCTCGGCAGCAGCCCAGCTTTCAAGGAAGTGTGGTGGGCAGGAGGAGGCATTTGGGGCTGGTGGGGTGGGAAGATCATAGTGGGCTGAAGGGAGGCATTCTACAGGGCGGGTCTGGCTTGCAGGCTGACAGCTGCATTGCGTTGTTATTTATAGGGCAACACCTTAGTCACAGCACTGTACATACATGGTGGAACTGAAATTGTGAACTTCTAAGCCATCAGGTAACGTTTCCCTTTTCCCTGGCCCTTTATTTCCACATAGACCAAATCTGAAGCTCCGAAATACAGCTGAAAAGGACCTAAACCTACAGAAAGCCTCCTATCAGTTCACTAGTTTTTTATTAAAATGACATTGAAATACTTATTTGGATGCAAGTTATATGCTGCAATGTCTGCTGATGTCTGCTCCTCATGGAGACATATGGCAGGTACACACCCTTCTTGGATTGCTTTTAAACTGGCTAACGAAAAATACTCTGTAAAAGCATTTACCTGCAGAATTTCAATCAGGGTATTCCAGTGCAGCTGACCTGGACCTTGGAGCAATTTGTTAATAAGCTGCTACTGTCCCTGCCACAGTGTCACATGTTCAGTTGAAATAGCAGTTTGATAAGCCAATTGCAGGTAACTAAACACTGCACCCAGGACAAGCAACCCATGTGAACTTGGGCTTAAAAACCCCACAACAGCTTAATGCTTAACTGCAGTCTGCAGTACTGTAAGACAGCATGTTCATTATTGTGAGAGATGGCAGATAGACCAACACCATCTCATCAGTGCAGTAGCTCAACCTGGGCAAGCACAGAGGCAACAGGTCACGGAACCAGATCACCTTTGTGTGTTCAAAATACATTCAAAGCTTCATCTTCAATTCCAAAGGATGCAGCAAGGCAATCTGACAGGCCCCAGAAGAGGAGGACAATGGCACTGTCTCCTGCCTAGTCTGGCAAAGATTAATCTGCTACCCATCTGAAGTTGCTCAGAGAACAGCTTCAAGAAGTAGGTCACACTGCAAGAATCTTCAGCCAAATTGCGATGCACCGCTGCTCGGCACTGCCCTGGTTCTCTCCCATCGCTGACAGCCCATTGTGATGAGGCCCCTATTATTTTGGTTCTGACACAAAAGTCTGATAGACTTGGGGACTCTCACAGCCTTTCATCCAACTGATGCAATGTCCCATTAAGGTCCTGATTCAGGAAGGCATTTCCCGGATATCTGCTCTTTTTCCTCATACTGCAGTACTTTCCTGAATTACAGCTTGAAGCATGCAGGTGAAGAATCTGAACAGGGAGCGAAGGCTGCATTATGCTCCATTTCACAGTACCTAATCCAGTACTGCCCTTCACTGGTGTTATCTCTGGGGGCTATGGAAAGTTAAACATCACCCATTTCTTTACCCACAGTCCACGCTGGTGTATATAACTACACCAGAGCAGGAGTGGGGTGACCCTTTCTGGGTCCCAAAAAATTTAGCGGCAATATTCTCATAGTTGTTGGAAAGAGCTGTGTCACGCTCTACCTGGGGATGGATTAAGCATCCAGGGACTACGCAGAAATAAGACAGTATGTGAAGGGAGATTGTGAAGACAGCACAAAGGGGTTGGGGAAAGGACTAAACAATAATCCTGAGGGCATAATGCAAAAGCAGTAATATTAAGATTTGGATGACTTATGAAGAGGTCTTAGTTCATTTTAGGAACCACTGATTCAGCAAGTACCAAGGAGGGCAAGAATTACATTGGGGAAGAAACTTACAGGAATCATGACTGTACTAACACAATGACAACACTTGCAGAGGGTTTGTCCTCTCAAACCTTAATTTAGTCACACAGCTGTATACCACATCTCTGAGCACAGTAAAAAACAAGTAAAGGCAGGCTGTTTTGTCTGTCTTTTCCTTGACAAATGTCTGTGTTGGGGACAGCTGTAGGCAAGCTAGAAACATCCTTTAAAATCAAAGAAAAGCTGACAGGAAGCATCACACACCAGTGACACCTCAGCAGGCTCTGTGTTAATGCTGAAGTGTGAGGAGCACTGCAGGAGAACTTCCCTTGTGTGAGGTTCTTCCAAGAACTGACAAAGCACTATAAGCCAGTGTTACGCCAAGCAAATATTTGTGGGGGCTAAGATTCTCATGCTGAAGCAGGAGACAAAATGCTTTGCAGAAAACTGTGGCACGCTCTCCAGCCTGCTTGTTCCCATTGCACAGGGATAGCTTTGTATTACATCTGCAAGTTATTTATTTACCATATTATTTGACATTTTGGAAAATAAGACACAGAACGTTCAGGCTGGCTTGCCCTGTAAACAGAGCATGTTTTCTAAGGAGCTGGGCACAGCCAGAGAAGGATATGCTCCGGGGACCTCATGTCTATGGGGGTCTGCACACAGGCAGCCCATGCACCCTCCTGGCTAGCTGGCTGCAGACAGTATTTCTCCTTCTGGCAGCACCGTCCACTGCTTGCTCTGTTACAGTCTCAGCAGTGCCTGTATTTCTGGAGGGGGTGAAGGCATTTCTCAGAGTTATGCGGTGTGCTGGGAATGCCAGTGACCAAGGTGGCCCATATATTCATGTTTCCAACAACTCAAAGCCTTTGCTGGGCCAAAGCTGTTCACCTTCTTCATCTCTTCACTCCCTTTGTTCTCAAGGGGTAGGTGGTAATGGAGGGATGATAACGTGGCTGTGCTAGGTGGGCACATTGGTGAGTGCTGGTTACAGACCAGCATGCCGCATCTCACCGCCCCATCTACATCCCATGGTGCAGTAAATTTCTATTAAAGTATCTGCACCTACAACAGAGGGCTGGGTCACTGGAACTAGTCTCCAATTTGCAGCCTTCTTCCCCAGCATGGCTGTGTGATAAATCTGGTTCTTGCTGCTCTTCTTGTGTCAAAGCAGGCAATAGATTCAGGGGGCCTTCTGTGTCTGCAGTGGGCTCAATGTACGGTGTATTAAGGATTTTATATTCTCTCAGACTGCAAGGGATTTTAGTGCATAGATACTAAACACACTTATTCCTAGAACTTGTGCTGCAGGTGTGATATGGGGTACAAAAATAGCAGAGTATTTTACATTGGATTTTTGTGTCTAGTTTTGAAAAAGTTACCTGTAGCTGCCTGGTGTGTTCACACAAGTGGCTCCATTCTGGCAGCCTAATGCTGTTCCAGCATAAATCTGGCATTCATTAACATCCACTGAACACAGGAGGCCCTGAGATGAAATGGAAAACCAGTTTATTTTCCAAATAACTGAGAAACGAAGCAAACTATGGAGCCAATGTTTAATATAGTTTCCAAAGATATACAAACCATGGGCCGCTATCAACACAGCTTCTCTTATGAAACGTTATAACAAAACTATTTTTCAGCTGTGTTTCTCTGACCCTGGTTATCAGTCAGATGGGAGATAAAATATTTCAGATGTTTGTAGAAAGCATATGGACAGCATAATACTGTCATCCTCCCTACTTTCCAACTTGCTAGCAAAAGGCTCAGAAAACTTTCACACCATTTCTATCAGGAGATGCTGTTTTATTAAGACTGAAAGCACAGCAATGTTGACCCAAATCTTGCTGGGACAACTTTCAGGTTGAGAGCCTTTGAGAAAAAGATATCATTTTTCCATCTCTAGTGCATGTAACAGCACCATTAAAACCTTTGCCAGGAAAGTCTTTGGATTTAAAAAACTCAGAATGGGACTGATTACTTAAACCCCCATTTGTCTTATTTGTTTGAGCTTGAATAAATATCCTTCCCTTCCCCCATTCTCTCTCTATCCTTGCGTAAGATCAACAGCAAGGCATGCAGTTCAGTTCACTGCTCAGCAAAAACCAAAGACTAACTCTTTGCTGTGGGAACTGCCAAGCATCACTGACTTCATGGGCCATCGCCTGTGTATAACAGGCAAACAGTCTGGTTTGGGTTTCGGGTTTTTTTTATATATTGATATCGTTGTGAAGCAAATGTGTTGCACTTCAACCAAACGATGAGTGTGATACTGCTGCTTTGTTATTCAGTATATCTCACTCTGTCCTGAGCAACCTTAAAATGCTACACTTCATCACAATTACACTAAGCCAGGTGTATCCTTACAGTTAAAATACACACTCAGTATTCAAGGAGGCTAAAGACTCACCTGCCAGTTGCTGGGACAGAGGCAAAAGAAACCATCCAGTGAGTTTACACAGGTCCCTGAGTTCTCACAGGGGTTACTACTGCAGGCTTTCCTCTGGATAGCCTGAAACCCAGGAAAAAGAGCAGAAAATGAGGTTCCTGCTCATCTGGTGTTCCATTAGCATTTATTTTCAAGACAAACTTTTTTTTTTTTCATTCTTTCTTATGTTCCCCTCCCCCCTTTTTTATCAGCAACCTTGATTTGTAAACATTTTGAACTGTTTTGCTTATCCCTGTACAAAATAGTGACTAATATGATTGGTCTTACACAGGATGGCCAGCTGCAAGCATAGGCTGAGAAAAGCCCTGTAAGAAGTAAATATTAATAGAGGCTGTCCTTCAGCAGCAGACTGTGAGTCTAGATGGAGGGTTATCCTGTCTTCTCAATTCCATGGGTAACTTATCTGACAACCGCTTTTACTAGCAGCTGTGGCTTATCACAAGCTCAGTGGAGAAGCAGGTGACAGTTGAAAATTAGTTCTTTCTAGTGCAATATAAAATCCAGTTTGAATTCTCCAGTCTTTGTCTTGACAGATCAGTGAAGGAAGAGTTTACTTCTCTTTGGTATATAGTTGTTGTTCTTGAGTCTACAACTGTTTTTCCTTTAAGGAATGCAGGCTCCTACACAGTTTATATTTTCTAAGAAGGCATTTCACCTCCTCCACAAATCTTGGCTTTTTTTTTTTTTTACTTTCTGTTACCAAAAAAAGTTTTCCTGAATAATGCATGAGAGGAAAGAAATCATTTAGCTATATAATCATTGTAACCTCACCTTATTTACCTGGGGCTGGGTTTTTCTTTTTTGATCTCTAGTTTGCTTTCGATTTACTCACCTGCTCTAAGCTTTGAAGTTTGTTGTCAAGATTTACAATCTGCAAGAGAAATGCAAATTACATTGTGCTTGGTATGAGAATGACCTCAGAGGTACGTGCTGGATGCCAGTAGGCTAACAAAATAGTCTCTTCTGAGAAAGCAGAATAGCTGGTATGTGGAACTGGGTGACAATCATGTTCAAATCATGCTCCATTCATTTGGATTTTGGTGGTTTAGGCTGTTCAGAGAATGACAGCTTAATTATGTCCCAGTTTAGCTCCAAAAAGCAAGGCTCAGTCTTGTGAAGACGTATTCAGATGCTCAACACTGAGAATGTGAATATCCCAGTGGGCTTGTTCGGGTGCTCATGTGCACGCGAAGGACAGAGGTCTGAGAGAGTACACCAAAAGCCAAGGAAAGGTTCACCATATTTCAGTGGGTTATAACCACAAACAGCGAGCTGAAACTGAGTTGGGGAATATGATGGATACATATTAGCACAATTTCCCTAAGGGAAGGTCTCTTAGGCTATAAAATATTTTCCTATAAGGAACTTGTGGCAACACTGTAACAAAAGACACTTAAACCAAGTCAGACAGAGGTTTCAAAATCTTCTGTTGGAGAAAAATCTTTAGTAGCAGGGAAGAGACAAAACTACTGCATAGGTCTTTTCTTTCCACTGCAAACCCCTATAGCCCATTTCACCTATGGAATGGAATGTCTGTGTAACAATTATAAGAACATATATGGTCCATTTCCTGAATTTAGTAGGATTTCACTTCCATAAATATTTGAGGATATAGTCCATAGAGATGTTGACAGTGAGCAAAAGAAGAATCTGGTAACTGGAAATTATGGGACTTACAGGAATATTTCCATTGTCTCCAGAGTTACTGAATAAGCATCTCAACATTAAACATAGACTCTGAGCTGATGTTAAATATGGACTCTGCCCTAGTTCCCAGAATTGGAGTCCAGAAATACTAAAATGAATCAGGTAACAATGTTAATCTGAGGAATGGAAAACTGAGAACTCTGGAGAAGGGTAAAACGAGGGCATGGCTCACCTTGGAGGTCAGCAGAGCAACCTGCTGGGAGACATTCTGAGAGGCACCACTGGCTTTTTTAAGTTCTTGAATCTCTGCGTTACTTTTTCTCACCTAAATTTAAACAACATAATAATAATGTGAAACAAGCTTGGCTTTTTCAAAAGCTTACAAATGTAAACAAGCTTTGCATTTTCAAAAGCTTAGGAAAGTTTCATTCTTACTTAACTTTACTACTATAAAGTCCACTTAAATACAGAGACCTCTGTTACATACACAATTTAATCTTTTAATTATTTTCTGTAATGGCATGATTACTTTACAAGTCTACAATAACTTACTTTCATATTAGAGTGCTGACATAGATAATAGAAAATAACAGTCACAGAAAACACATCAAACATTTGCTAAGATAAATTCTGAAGGCAATTAAACTATTAATGTACAAAACTGGAAACAAAAACATGTTAAGGAAAAGTAACTATATCACCTGACTAAAAACTTCTGCAAGGTCTTCTTCATTAATTTTTATTTTCCCCAGTGGTCCAGTTCTAAATTCAATATTTTTGCTGGAGCCAGCGCAGAACACTAAATTACCCTGCTCTGAGGACAAACGAGGCCTGTTGTATTATGGAAAAAACAAAGAGATCATTTAGTTACACGTATCTGCCAAAGAGTATGTAAAAAAGAGCTGCAGTAAAGCCATTCTGCTCCCATTACTGGCACTTAGAAGCCACTGTATGAACAAATGCATTTGCAAGCAATGGTACTTACTGTTCGTCATAAATGTTTCTTTTCTGCCTCTTTTTTTCATAGTGGTTTGAGTCGCAGCTCAATCCAGTAAGTAATAATAATGCAACTAAAAGCCCAGGAGCAGAAGCAGCCCAAAGCATTGCTCTCCTCCAGCTGTCCTGCGTTTGAAGTGAAACCTTCAGTGCTGAATTGTACTGTTATGAGCCCAGGTGCCCTTTGCTCTCACACAGTTCTTTATGCACAAGCTGCTGTCTTGTCTTGCAAGGGTGAACTTTATCTCAGGTATCTTAATTAAAGATTGACAGCATGCAAATCCTCTAGACATTAAATGCATTTTTCTCGTTTTGTCTTTTGGTTTCAGGAGCTTTGAAAGATCATTAATTGAAATCTGCCTGTATTTTACCATTATGTCTTCGACCTTTGCACAGCTGAGCACCCCTGTGTCTCAGAGCACCTTGTAATCTGCAGCTGGCTACTGCAGGAACGGCTTGCTCTCCCCACATGCTGCACCACACGGGTGAAAGAAAGATTATCTGGCAGCACTAAAGGACCTAGATTGTTACCAAAAAAAAAAAAAAAAAAAAAGAAAGAAAACCAACCAACCAACCAAACAAACAAAAAAACCAAACCCCACATTTAAAACCCACAGTGGCTGGCAAGGAATATTTGTATTGAAAGAGAAGCTTGCAGTCAGTAATTTATTGGGCAGATGACACAAACAAGTTAACAGTACCAAACAGCATCCCATGAATTACAACAGCAAAATAGAACTTTAACCAAATATGGTTGCTCTGACTCAAGGATGACTCAGTGCCCAGATGCTGGGGAGATGATCACACACCAAGGGGACAGCATTTCATTTGGCATGTGTAGGCTATCTTCATTGCACACACTAGGGCTCCCAAATTCAGGGCCAGCCATAGACAATGCAGAAGACCAAGGAATAATTCAAAGGAGGCTCAAAAGTAATAAAAAATTCAAATGAATATGTTCTGAGAGACAAAATTTGAATCTGGACCCCATTTTCTTCTACCTTTCAGCAGTACCTCAAAGCCTTCTCAAGTGTCCCACCCAGATCCTTGTCAGTACATGTCTCTGAGACCCAGGCTGTTGCTGCTGGAAGCCATGGCAGAGTCCACATCCCACCTTCTCTTTGGTTTTGCCAGTCTCCATATTCCCCTTGCACAAGACCTTGCTGTGCTTTCCTCTCCCTGCTTAGGGGAGTTTTGTGTATCTTTTCCTTCCTCATGCTGGGAGCTACCTGAACTTCCAGGCCCACCACCATTCGTTTTGATTTTCCTTTTTGTTTAGTACACAACTCACTCAGGTTGCTAACATTTCAAAACTCTACTGAGAAGAAAACAGTAGCAACAGTTGTAACTGTTCTTGCTTGAAGATAACAGTAGCCACCATTCCCTGATCCTTCAGACCCCAGACCACCCTGGAGGCCATGGAGCTCCTGCACTTCCTAACCCTGCCCAGCCTTCCTTTCTGCTCCAGTTTGCACTTGTCACCTACAGATGTCCCACAGATATGCGGGACATGCCCTGGAGCTGGGTGATCGAATGAACTCTACAGCTTTCACAGACAGAAATGTTACAAGGTCGAAGCACCCTGGGAAGAAATTGGATGTGGTGACAAAAAATATTAATGTCACCTCAAAAAGAGGGAGAGGTGGACTGTGAAAATGAGTGTGAAGCCAGGACGGCTGATGTTTGTGGTGCTGCCACAGATAACAACTTGATCCTTACTATGAATAGCTATAATGTCTGAGATTATATCAGCTGCATCCCACCACCTCTACTATTTTCTGTTGTTTGTATAAACACTGGATTTTTATTACATTTTATTATCTGTGTTTTTAGAAACTTACCTTTGAATTCAGAACAGTGTGAGCCTGCTGACCATCTTGCTTGTGCTCCCACAGACTGTGATGCAGGTAACCCACCAGTTGCTGCTGCTGCCTAGAGGTCTGGAAGGGCAGGGGTGAAGCTCCCTCTGAACCCTTGGGGGACAGCCCATCCCATATGCCTATGGGTGAAGTAGCAGCAGCTCAGCTCTCTGGGTATTCACCTGCTCCGCAGCAGCCTGTGGCCTCCAGGAGACCCGAGTCTATCAGCTGTTGCTGCCAGAAGAGAGGAACATGAGGAGGAATCCCCATGTGTTGTCCTTTACCATCATAGGGGATAGTGTTTACATGAAAATACAGAATTGTATCCTCAGTTGTTGAAAACTATCACTGCTCCATTCAATCCAAATGAGTTATGATATTTTACACCGAGGACCTGTCCTCGCACACTTTTTTATTTCCTATTCTGCTCTTTGCTCTGAAACCTCTGTTCACAAATAGGAGAACATAGATAAATTATCGATGTTTCTGTTTAGTCGACAGGACACCTTCTGCCTCTGGGTATCCTGGTACTGTCCATTAAACTAATGCTCGCTAACATTCTTCATGTCAGTTCTGATGACTGTCTGGGGTTTTTTGCTCTTTTTGTTTTATTTTGGTTTTTGTTTTAACAGTCTACCAAGTTTTTACAACTGTCAGTTGGGTGTCAACTTGAAGAAACTATTGGCCAACTAAACCTGCACTTCCTAGCAGGCTGGTTGAATGTGTGCATACTTCAGTGACTTTCTTGCACAAAGTCCATTGTATGCTGACAGTTTTCAGCCTGGACTTCAGCTGTAACCCACAAAATCCTTCCTTTTCTCTATTAATTTCTTTCGCATATTGAGTATGCATTGCCCCTCTCTGTTGCCTGTCAATCTTTGATGCAAGCTTCCCTTTCCAACTAATTAACTCCAATATACCAAATGACCAATGAGCAATAAACCATAGAGGATGGGGAGAAAGCTGCTAATGCAAGGAGGAAGAAGAAATAACTCTTTTCACTTTCTCTTCATGCAGGGTTTAGAGCTTAGAAAATGGTTGACCTGAAGACCAGGTGACTTTGACTATGCACTGATTATAGGATGGAAAGAGAGCTCTGGACATCCGTCTAAACCTTGCATGACACACTATTTTCCATTTCATTAGACCTTCCAGATTTTAGTTAATTTACTCTCTATTCCTAGTGAATGCACCTTAGGCTGGCCAAGTTGGGAAATCTATAAACCATCTTAAGGAGAAAAATAGGTCCACGCCTTTTAATTTTACTGAAATATATTGGATTGAGACATCATTTTTGGAGGAGAAGAATGGAAACCCTGCAAATGCCTGGCATAAGAATAGGGGCTGTTCTTCCTAACAAGGAGAGCTGGCATGAACCCCTCCTCCTGGGACAGATCGTTCAGTCCTCAGCCATAATGCCGGTAAGGTAAACACCTCTAAAGAGTATAGGCTGTGCACAGATTTGGCAGGAAGTAATGGAGCATTTGTCTCTCATTCTGGTTGAAGTTCATCCCATACTAGCAGGGACTACAATTTACCACCATCTTGCGTAGCTGTGTGAAATGAAATGGTGGCATCCCTCTACTTCTCCAGCAGTATGTGCCTGCAATGCAAAGAAGCGGCTGTAGAAGACAAGAGTTGACTCAGACTATGGCCAAAAAATTCAATATGCATTAATTACACCTAGGAAGTCAACTCAGATGCAGAGACATGACATGAGTCTGTGACAACACTCCCTTTTTATATGGGGGAAGGGCAACTATCGGTGTGAATCCCAACCTAGCTAATCTTTTAATGGAAAACTAACAAATAATCCTTTAGTTTGTTCTATGGATGCAAAAAAAGATCCCTGCTATCCAATGTTATGACTCAAATATTTGCAAAAAGTTATAAATCCAGCCTTGTTGCTGGTTTAATCCCGAGCAGTGCACATTTACCTGAGTTTCCCCTCAGCGGAAGTCATGTCTCCCAGTACTTCCATCTTCACTTCCCTGGATTCTCTTTCATCTTTCCTCTTTCTAATAATATTCCAGTGTTCAAAAGTGACACGTGACATATGAAGCAGCACTGTTACCTCCATGGCACAAATGTGCAAATTGTTGGTGTAAACAACGGCCTGTATCAAATTCAGCACTTTCTGTGTGTCCCTATAGCCCTGAGACAACCAAGCACTAAGCTGGTATTAGGCCCTATACAGAGGATCAACAACCACATGGTTTAGATCAAACAGGGGTGACTGAAAAATAATGTTCCCCTTTCTGTCCCTTACCTATAACCATCCACCATCACTGCCTTCCTTCTCTTTACGTACGTCTGGAGAATTTTATGGCTGCAGCACCTTCCCCAGGGGCTGCAGCAGCTGCAAGGCTCCATTTCCCACACCACTCCTTATGGATTTCTTTTATTTCTCAGCATACTGCCCTCTGACACCTGCTTAAGATTTTGCTCCCTCAACACAGTTGCTGAAGTTAATAAGTTACCTGCTGATGAAGTTGAACTAACTGGCCAGGAAATCTAGGTTTTCAGTTTTTAATAGCAAATAACAAAGAGATGAGTTTTGATTTAGTCAGCGACTTCAGCTGGAATTGATCTACTGTCCCAATTCTCCCTGGGTTCCTTTATCACAATGAAGGCAGTTATAACATATACCAGTTTTTTAGTTTCATTATAAGAGTTGTATTTTGGTTCCTCTGTCTTTCTGATTTTTCTTCCTATATATGTTGTTTCTACAAACAACCAACTGCTTTCATGCTTCCTATTTTCCGTTTCAGTTTTTTTGAACTTAGGTTCATGAAAAGTTTCCAGTCAGTTACATTGGCTTTGTTCTTTTCTATTGATTATTCCAGTCCTTTTAGCACATTCCAAATCGCTTTAACGTACACTGGAGTTATTTTTAGGGACTTCCATTTGCATAGTCACCCTTCTCAACTAATAACCCTAAAGCCATGAATAGACCTGGCTGCACAACCTCCCTCAGATTTGTTCTATTCTGTACTGTTGGCTTTATGGAGAGGCTTAGATCTGAGATAAGCCCATAAATCATTTGCTGTGCATTGATGCTGTGATTACAAATATTGGCATTCTGTCACCATGCAAATTTAAGTAAGTAAGAGTGGTCATACTGGGTTAGAAAATGATGCCTCTAGGTCAGTATCTTGTCTCCAACAGTGGCCAAGAGCAGACAGTTAGAAAATGAAGGGTAGACAAAGGGGCAAGCACATACAGTACCTCTCCTAGGTACTCTCTTGGCCTCCAGTTATTTGCAGCTTGGGAACTTCTTCAGCCAGAAGTCTACTTACTTGGTACTCTCAAAGGATTTTTCTTCCACGAGCATGTCCAGTCTTCTCCTGAAGTCTTCTCGCCACGCTTCACCTTACATGTGTAATGAATGAGTAATGCCATATAGAAGATCAACATACAGTCAAAATGCCACTCAGAAATATTAATTCTGAGTAGAAACCCATTAAGTGTAACATTTATAAACAGAATGGGATTAGTTTCTTTTTAAAAATATATAAAGGGCAAACATTTGAACTAATCAAAACAATTCATTACTGTCTAAGTATGAGAAAATATAGTAGCACCATCAACATGCTTTGCTTCCAAATGCCAGGTTGTAATTTAGAATTGTTTTGAGCTTCAAGAGCCCAGTGCATGGACAAAAGCACAAGACAAACATGGTCTCAACAAAGCTGGGATTTCAGGGTGTGTTCCTGTGTTTAAAATCAGAGAGGGTCCCTGCTGGAGGATATTTTAGGGATGTCTTCGCTGCAGAGTTTTCTGAATTCCAGTGAAGGGGAACCCAACCAGAGTGGCCACCTGAAATTCCCTCTAACAACCCTCTCTCACTAAAAGTGGGGTATTCCACTCAATTTTACCCCCTTCAGCTCTGCTTCTTGCTTCATCAGGACTCTTACCAGAAGATCCCCTGTCCATGCTTCCTCTCATTGTCAAAAGGACCAGGTGGAGGAAAGTCAAAGAGAACAACTCAGTTGTCTTGTCTTCACAAATGGCTGCCTGGTCATCTGTCATGGTTTAATCCCATCTGACACCTAAGCCCCACACAGCCGCTCACTCCCTCCCCCACAGTGGGATGGGGGAGAGAATCAGAAGGGTTAAAGTGAAAAAACTCGTAGGTTGAGATAAAGACAGTTTAATAGGTAAAGCAAAAGCCACGCGCACAAGCAAAGTAAAACAAGGAATTCATTCACTGCTTCCCATTGGCAGGCAGGTGTTCAGCCATCCCCAGGAAAGCAGGGCTCCATCATGCGTAATGGTTACTCAGGAAGACAAACACCATCACTCTGAATGTCCCTCACTTCCTTCTTCTTCCCCCAGATTTATATGCTGAGCACAAAATCACATGGTGTGGGATATCCCTTGGGTCAGCTGGGGTCAGCTGTCCCAGCTCTGCCCCCTCCCAACTCCTTGTGCCCCCCCAGCCTGCTCGCTGGTGGGTGGGGTGAGAGGCAGAAAAGGCCTTGACTGTGTGTAAGCACTGCTCAGCAGCAATGAAAATGTCCCTGTATTATCAACACTGTTTTCAGCACAAATCTAGAACATAGCCCCCATACTTGCTACTATGAAGAAAATTAACTCTATCCCAGCCAAAACCAGTGCATTCTCCACCTCTTGTTCCATACCATTTACATCATGCTCAGGTCCCACACTATCCAATACAACCTCATTAACCACCACCCCACTTCCCATCCTTTGATATAATACACAGCTATCATTCCCTTAATCTATGGGCCGCCCCTGTAAAACATCTTTAAAATGTCCACAAATGTCCACAAAATGTCCACCGAGTTCATTCAGTCCATGACTTGGGCTCCATCTGTTATGGTGGTCACTCAGGACAGGAGAGATGGTGTGTTGTGTGGAGTTACTGGGCACCAAAGCCAGCCGAGTTCAGGTCACTGCTGCACTTGCACTGCTGCTTCTAAGGCTTGTCTTCCATTGGTTTGAGTAGTTCCTCCTATAGTAATTCTTATAACATGCAACTCAAATCCCGGGCTACAACAATTTAGAGGTATTTCCATTACAATCTCCACGCCTGCCCCTTTGGACCAGACCATCAGGTTTAACACTGCAATGAACTCCTCCCGTGCCCCTGCTCCGGCTTGGATTTATCCACAGACTGCAGTCCCTTAGGGTTGTGCCTGCTCCAAGCGGAGCCTTAACTATGTGCCACAGTCTGTCCAGAGGTACATCTGCTGTGGCATAGACTTATCCACAGCCACAGACCCTTTGAGGTGCACCTGTTCCAGCGTGGCGTTCTCCATGGGCCACAGTGCCTCCAGCGTGGCCTTACCCACAGCCACAGTCCCTTCAGAAGGAAACCTGCTCCAACATGGCCTTACCCATGGCTGCAGTTCCTCCAGGGGCGTACCTGCTCTGCTGTGGGCATATCCATGGCCACACGCTTTGAGGTGCTCCAGCATGACCTCATGCACAGCCACTGATGCTTCAAGGTGTACCTGCTGCAGCACGGACTTATCCTTGGGCCACAATCCCTTCAGAGGTACACCTGCTGCGGCACAGACATAACCATGGCCACAGACGGTTCGAGATGTACCTGCACTGATGTGGACTTATTCAAGGCCACAGGTATTTTGGGGTGTCCTGCTCCCACAGGTTTCTTCATGAGTACAAGGAATCCCTAGATTAACTCAGATAACAACAAGCTTGTGTAGGCAAGACATTCTGTAAGGCTTCAAAAATGACTGCATGAATATGGCACCACCAAATATGACACTCTTTTCCTCAGCAGAGCTTGTCAAGTTTAAGGGAATGCAACCACACTGGCTCACTCAGATAGTGAAATGTGTTTCAGATGCACAGAACAAGTGAGCTACAAAACCAAAAATCATATTCTGGAAATCTCCTTCCATTTCCAGAGCTGTCTTCCAGATTTCACTCATTTACCTTTCAGCTGCTTTTGTAATCACATTTCATTGCCGTGAAAATGCTTAAGCTGAAGTTGCAAAGTGCAGCTCTGATGTAGGCTGCAAAACACTTAAGATTAGGAGACTGCTCAGGAAAGGAAGCAATGTGATCATCAAGTGAGGTCAAGCAGGTGCAACCCAACAGAGCTCAGTAAACGAGTCTATTAATGACAAACAGATGGGATAAGAAGCAGTCACTCATTTTAGCTGCACTGGTATTACAGGGTTAGCAGGGGCAAAATACACAAATATGTATTTACAACTCTGAAATCTGTCCTTTCAAAATATCTCCTTCAGAAACAGCTCTGACTGGCAAACAGATTTCTGTCTTCAGAATCACACTGAATTAAAATTCACTGACAACATGTAACAGGCTGTATTGCTATATCAGTTTTAGAAGCAGTTAGATAACTTTCAACTTACACTCTAATACTGTTTGCTTATGAGTGGCATATAAATCATTAAAACATGTTTTACAGATTAAGGAATTTAAAACTAATTGTTAATAGTAATATTTTGCCAAATATTATTATAGTGAGGCAAAATGAACAGACTATTTACATGGTTTAGCAGAAAGAAATCCCAATTTGTACATAAAATTGATCTTCCTTGTTGTCATTTTAATGTTTGGGTCATGCTAGATAGGAACAGATCTGCCTGTTATCATGATTTTCCCAAGAACAAGACCATATAGCTAATAGATATTGATCTGGTTGATAAATCTACACAATAACCACCATGTAAACAGGTACCTGTTGTTCATAACACCGTCAAAACCACACTTGCTCTTTGCAGTTTAGTAGTAGGCACAGCCTAACATTAGTGTAGTACTTTTTTGCCATTGCAGTACTACTAGAGACCAGGCAGACACAGAGGCCAACTTCATCCTTCTCTACAGCCTGGTCCAGAGCTCTTTTAGGACAATCCATTTCCATTTCTCTTATTATAGCTGGAACAGCCCAAGCGGTCCAAATGCTCTTAGGGAATAAAACAGGCTGAAGTAGCTCAACCCAAGCCTGGTTTAACAGTCCAGAAGCAGCATGCAAATCAAGACTGAAGAAGAAATACATAAGGAGTCAGCATAAGATAAAGTACAGCACAAAACAACAATGCAAAGCTCATTTTCTTTTTCAGGACTACGGCAGATGAGAATAGCTGCAGCCCCTCCACAGCAGCTCTATTCTCTAGAGTCTTTAGTTCCTCCTGCATTAACAAGCCTAGATGCAACACACCATGACTGTTCCTATGTCATCCCACAGAAAAAAAACCAAACCAAACCAAACTAAGCAACCAAACAAAAAACAAAAAAATCCCCCAGCTCAGTCTTTTTCAGGATTGGCAGCTCTGACAACTTACTGCTTTGGTGCACAGGGACTATGATCAACCTAAGAAATCCTTCAGCTCCCTAACAGATGCTTACTATATATCATCTCACTTTTCCTCCCTCAAGCTGCTTTTTCTCTAGATACCAATATAATATTACCTGTAAGGAAAAATGACAGCCAGGACACGTGCTTCTCTAGGCGGCTTTCAGTTTTCCCATAATTTTCTCTATTGTTTCAGAGATATTAAACTCGATGATTAAAAAACTACTCAGTCCAGCTCTATGAGATGTGTACAACTGTGGCACTCTGGATGGCCATATGCAGTCGTTTCATCCCAACATACATTCCTAACCCTAGTACTATTATCAAGTTTTGTGATTAAATCTTCAGAAGCAGCCCATATAGTTTTTCTCCAGTTCTTATGCCACAGGAACCTAGACCTGGAGCTTTTAAACATTTTGGCATTTTATGTGTAGGTCTTTGGTAAGGAGCAACGATCTCATCCTGAATAATATAAGTGAAAACAGAAACAGGCAAGTTTTGTCAGGGTTGTGATACTCTTGAAATATTTTTATTCAGCTGCACCTAAACAAATCATTCCAGACAGATACAGTTGGGTTCCAGAAACCTACAAGTGTTTAGAGAGGATGAGACAACCATAAACTAAGGATGACACTGTGTCTTCTTAAAAATTGTATACAAAATACTGAATTTAATAGTTTCATTAGCTACAAAAAAAACACATCAAAATTTCAGATCATATATACAATAGAACTTTTAAGAATAGATCCCTGATATTTACAGATTAAGATATTTTACATGTAGAACTTGGTCTCTGCACTTAATTAAAACAGCTTTGACATTTCCAGCCTTTTTATATTGTACTGAGAAGACCGTTTTAAGATAAAATAAGAGAGTCTTATCCATTTTCATTGAGGTATATGTAAATGCTGCTCTTTTTCATTTTGCAAACTAAAAATGACATTTAAATACAGCAATTAAGTCCTGGCAAATTCCATTTAAATAAAACACCTCTACAGTGCAAATCCACCATAAAATCTAGGTATTAAAAATATATCAGAACTGTTCAGCAAAATGTCTGGACAGATATTTTGGTAAGCTATGATTTTTGTTCAGCTGCCACCAGCTTTCCCTTGAAAGATGGAAGTATTTTCTGTCACCAGTCCATACTTATCAGATTCAGGTCTAAATTATCCGAGAAGAACGGAGATCAGTTTTGCCACCACATGTACGTTGAGGCTGTTTCCCAGAAGACGGTAGCATTGCTTTGTTGTCACTTTCTCAGGAAAGCCTAAAACAAAAACAGGCAGTGCAACGTCATTAGTCTGAATTTGTTCCTAGCTTTTAGTCTACTACTTTTTTCAGTGAACAGTTCTTAATGCAATTATTACAGATTACAGCAGGGTTCACACCCCCCTCCCTAAAATTCACAAAGTTATAAAAAGAATTCCCAACCAGTTCACTGGATTTGGATCGGTTCTTCCATTAGCAGTACCTGCCATCCCTAAGGTTTAACAAGAAGCCTCAAAACATTGCTCTGTTATGTAACTCATGCCGATCTACCTTCTCTTCACACAGCATCCAGCAGTCTCGAGGAGGGGCAGCAGCACCTAAAACACTGCAGAACCACTACTCTAGGGAGCATCCAGAGAGGAACATGGACACAGCAGAAAGAAAATGTGATGATTCTGCAAATGGACTGAACTGCATTTCTCAATAAGCTTGATATTGTACTTCCAATTGGAGCCCTTCTAACCAGCTGAGGCAAATCAAATGAGTCTCGCAGTGCAATGTACCACCAGCACAGACTAAGCTACGAGCAAGGCTTATTCAGTGAGTGATCAAGCAGCTGAACAACTTCCCATGTAATTCAATGCTGACCCTGTCAAATGCACTCAGAAATACGGAGAGCATCTGAAATGTCCTTTGCATGGTAAGTGCATGGACTGGCAGAAAGAAGGGAGGCCCAGAAAAAAATTAAACTGGTCCAGGTATTGTGAAAGGGAGAACGTGGTTAGACAGCTGCTGAGCCAAGGGTGGAAAGCTGAGGAGGAGTTGTTCCATCCTTCTCCGCCAGTTATTAATGCCTCAAATGTGGACTGCTTTGGTAAACACATCTTGTGCCAGCTCCATCCACTCTGCCCAGCTTCCTGGCACTCACATTTGGGCAACCTTTTTTCTCTCTTTGGAACAATCACTTGCACTCCCACACACACTTCCTTAGATGGAGTTTTCACATTAAATCACTGAATAAGGTATAGAATCTACACATTTTAAAAGAGTATCCAAAAATAAATATGTATTTATGCGCGCACACACACATGCATGTGCACTTATAGCCCAAGAAGCTTATCTGAACCCTGAAAATTTCAGAGTTTCTCTTTCTGCCTCTTGGCAACTGAAAGCCTGAATTAATTTTCAGGGCTCACTGTTTCCTTTATCCCAAGCCTCCTCCATCTGCCTGTTAACATTATCTTGCACCTTCTATCTTCTTGGCTCAAGAGTAGCCTACATCAGAAGGACAGATTTAGCAACTCATAATACACTGGCCCTTGCTGCACAGCTCTCATTGTATCATTTAGGTCAGGCGTGCTACTTGATGATGTTGCGGTCTTGGCAACACACACTACCACACTGTGCTGGCTTTCCACTAGGTTGCCATTTGTTTCCTAATAGCTTACATACATCACTAAGAGGAAAAATGGAAAAGGCATCCTGACATCACCCTCATGAAAGCAGGTCGCAGGTGCAAGAATGCTCTGATCACTTTTAATGATATTGCTGTGGGACCCACAGTAGCGACTAAGACAAACGACTGCAGTATTTCATTGACCTACAGTGCAATTACTATTTATACATTTAGATGTTAAAAGCACAAATAAATCTGTTAATGTTAAGAACGAACAATGATTTTAACTGTGGACCTCACGTACTGGAAAAGGCCATCAATTTGTTAAAATATAGAACCATTTAGACACAATCATGTTTTTTCTGAGAATACTGTAGCTACAGCTAGCAACAGCATCTGTTACAAAGCTTCCTGACATTCTCTTCGCTTCATTTGCAGCTTATAGTTTTCTCATTCTTTAGCTTCTTGGACCAACAACATGTTTGCAGTGGGTACATCTCCAAGCTTTCTGTTGTTGAAAATTTCAGCCCAAATGTTGTTGTCACTACAGAACAAAGGAGCAGAGAAATTACAGCACATTTCTCTCTGAAAATACCACACTTCACAATAACGACTTGAAATTTAACATGGGAGAAATGCTGTCAGGGAAACACCGTTTGTTGTAGCCATAAATATAGCAACTTTCGAAACATAAAACCAACCACAAAACCAAAAAAAAACCCAAAAAAACATAGCTTGCAAATCCTCAGAAGCAATTTAGATTATAATACCTAAATTCACCGAAGATTTCAATCAGCCTAGAGCTGAGTAACACTTTTTTTAAATACAAAGTGGGAAATGTCTTAGATTAAACACAAAGGAAAGAAATGTCAGACTTATGACTCAGCGCACTGGGAAAAGCTTGTTCTGCCTATGAATCAGGAGTATATGTGAGAGGCAGCCACTGGAAGAGAGAGGCTTGTTTTATGTGTTGTGGAAGTTGGAAAAGTAGTATAGCGAGGCAGGGAACTGCGAGGACTGTAAAGAAGGTCCCACGATTAAGGCAGAAGGGTACTGCCCTCTGAGAGGTGGAATCTGTCCCTGTCCCTCCCTCTGCAGTTCCCAGGTGACAAAAGACAAGTTTGCTAAATGAGCACTTTGTAGATGGTGATGATCTGGACACTCCTCAAATTCAGAAGCCTGACTTGCCTTGAGAGTTCAGTTCTGGTTTGCAAAAATATTGAAGCTCACAGCTGTCCCTGAAGACGAGCTCTGAACAGAGAAAGCATGGTATCATTCCAAGCACTCTGAAATACTAAAGGTCAGGTTTCGCAAACCGATCACCCTAAATTAACAGAGTCTTCCAAACGTAAGTTTCTCCATTGTCTCGGTTCTCCCTCTGTAAAATACAAGCAATACTAACCCTACTACACTTCTCAGTGACGTTGCAAAGACTGATTTAACATTTGGAAAACACAAGCTGTATTTTTAAAAGAGAGAGAAAATGGGCAATGCTGTGCTCAAAGCAGATCCTGAACACCATGATAAATCTATACAAGCCAATCCAGCCCTGTGTATCTCAAATTTCTTTACGTCAGCCTACATCAATATGGAACAGAGTTGTGCTAAGAAAAAGGCTGTCTGCAAAAAGAACAAATCTATTAAAGAAGAGAGGCTTTGAAAAAATCCTGCATGTAGGCATGTAGCTCAACACAGTACACTCCTGCAAATACTCTTGAACAAGTAAGCTTAGTGATCGTAGATCACTGGTTTTAGTCTATCGTATCGTATAGTGGTATCATATAATATCTATAAATATATTATTTTCCATATAAATATCATATATATATCTACAGTAAACAGTTAGAAAATGAAGTAACTGACCAAGTGCTAGGACTGCCTTTTCTAGAAAATAGAGATGATTTAAAAGATCATTAACTGAAGAGTTTGGTTACTCCTGAACAAAGACGTTTCTGTATCTTTTGAAATTCCCTTTCTGTCAGCAGCTGCAAATGTGTGGAAGGGAGAAAGCAAGCAGCTCAGACATCAAGAACCACTAACAGACCTCCTAAATTGGCAGGATATGTTGACCTGCCACAGTTGTGAGTAATGCTGACTGCTGAGTAAATAGTTTCGACTTTAAACAAAGGTATTCCTTCATTGCCATTCAGTAATAGAGCATTTCTCAAGCCAAAACTTTTTTCTTAGTTTATGAAGATAAACCTAATATAAAAAACTAGTGGAAATTCAGAAAAAAAAAATCACAGTTAGCCAAATAACAAGAATCAATCATAAGAATTGAGCGGTCAAAAAAAAAAAAAAGGGGGCAAAACAAAAAGTATGGATTAGTCCCCAGTAAAAAAACACTACACTGGCATTTCTGAAGAATGATGTAGAAGTGGGTACACTTTGCAGTACATACCAAATTCCAGAGGGAATCCATGAAGATTTGCTATTTCTCTTGGGGTGAAGTACCTCAGTTTTAGTGTCAACAATTTCATAAGCTTCTCTTCTTCTGGTAAGTCCTCAATGCATTTAAACACTGATTCAAGCTATGAAGAATATCCAAAACAACAGATATCACCAATGCAGGCCAAATATGTAAAATTTAACGCTCACATCTTAACAGAATATTTCTTCGATTATCACAGTGCCAAAGACAATACCATGTTTAATTTGAAAGTATGATTGGTGGTGTATTTTTGCAGCCAGGATCTCAACACATGGACTTGCAAGAGAGAAATCAATGTTGCTGTGCGGGCATTCATCATTTCTTCCTCCAGTTACAAGCTATACCAGTACTTAATGAGGCAATCAAAGGACTACAAACATTTATTAACGGCAGGAGAGTGACTTAATATAACTCAATAGCAGACCATCCACACAAATTAAGCTGTATGGATGCAGCTGTTTTAATACATTCGCTTTGAAATTATCCTGAGTTCCAAAGCTGCATTCTTCTTATGCTTAGCAATGCCATATAATACTAGCAAACAGCACAGAAGCGCAGGAGGCAGTGCTTGTGTACAAAACAGGCTTTGTGAAAAGTATCTTTGAACGATGATTCACCAATACATTTATTTTTACCTTCCACAATTCCAAAACACCACTTTGTGGTGAACTTAGTATCAACAGTAGACCTTTTCAAAATACTATGTCTTCCCAGATAAATAATACTTTTGAAATTCAAACATGCTAAACATTTGACAATATTTACCGGATCATCTGTGTACAAAAAATGGCCCTAGATTCATGACACTGTACTGTAGTTTATCCATAGAATTAGTCATTTTTAATGTTTTCACATACCCCTGTGAAACGTCTGAATGACACTACAGATAATAAAATAATGGCAACTCATATGCTCCACAGAGAGAGGCACACAAATAATATTGACTTAAATAAACTGTTGTTTAGGAACGCAAAATAAATCAACTGGAAACTCAGTTGCCATAAAATGTAGTTTTAAAAGCTTTTTTTTTATAATATTCAGACTAACAAGGCAGAAGACAGAAAAAAACAAGTTTTAAAACAAGTCATTCTCACGTTAGTCTACATATTCTTACCTGTACTTCTACTGCTGTCTGCAGAACTGAGCCTGTCCCTTCTACATAGTGTCCATACCTTGACAACAACACAACAATAACAATCTTAAATTAACATTTTCATTGGACCTCATAGTACTGACAACTGCAAAGATGCAGGGAGGTTACTTAGGTTCCTTTGCTTTGATTAACAAATCACCTCCTGGATAGACAAAGCAAACAATTATTAATTATTTACAATGCCAACCCCTGGAGTGCAGTAGTCTCTAAACATGCTCTCTGGGGATGAGTCTGCAATCAACGCACGAGAGTTTATCCACACTAATGCCTTACAGAAGACAACTAGTCAACTATACGAGGCCAAGGAATTCAAACATAACATCATCAGACAGGGCCGTCTACATTGCACAAACCAATTTTACATTAAGAGGGAAACATGTTAAAGGCCAAATGGTCCTAGGGGTTCAAATCGGCTCTCCGTATTCAAAGGAGGACCATTAGTGTGAGCCTCCAGCTTCTATAACAATCCATTAGGAACAAAGTGGATCAGTCAGGTTTAACTTTTGGTTGCTTGTGGATTTTCCACAGAGGGAATCAATGGAGGATGGCCAGGCATCTATGCAGAGCAGCAGCAGAAAGAAAGAAAAATAAATAAAGAAAAAAAGTTAAACCCAACTATAAGCAGTAAGCAAATTTACATTCTAAAACCATATGCTAGCTTTTTTGGATGCTTTGTGGTTGACTGCATAACAACATGTTTACTCTATAGTCTCTTCCAGTCTATCATTTAAATATAATTATGGACTTTCAGAAACATGCTCTGCTGGTCTAACTATGATAGTATTTGAACGTCCTGAACAGAAAGAGACTGAGTCAAGTCAACAGATGGCTTTTGCACAGTGGAAGAACTCTGGAAGATCCTCCACATTAGAGCGATGTGGTCTGCATCAACCATTAACAGATACTATTCTTTAGTTTTATCTCTGCATCTGCAAAGACAGTTATAAAGTTCTTAGCTCCATTTGGGGCCCATTCTAAAGAAAGGCACTGGAACAACTTTTGTTTCAAGCCTTTGTAGTTTCACAATGAGTAAAGGAATACTCTCCCTTCAGCACAGACACAATGACCCAGTATGGCCCAGATCTGAGAATATCTTCTTCAGTTGGAAAAGCTTGCGAGTAGTTCTGCCAGTATCACACACAGAGAATACACACAGAATCATATAGGTTGGAAAAGACCTTTAAGATCATTGAGTCCAACCAAAAACCTAAAACTGCCAGTTCACCACTAAACCATGTCCCTAAGCACCACATCCAAATGTCTTTTAAATACCTCCAGGGATGGTGACTCAACCACTTCCCTGGGCAGCCTGTTCCAATCCCTGACAACAGTTTCAGTGAAGAAATTTCTCCTAATATCCAATCTAAACCTCCCCTAGTGCAGCTGGAGGCCATTCCCTCTCGTCCTATCACTAGTAACTTGGGAGAAGAGACCAACACCCACCTGACTACAACCTCCTTTCAGGTAGTTGTAGAGAGTGATAACGTCTCCCATCAGCCTCCTCTTCCCCAGGCTGAACAACCCCAGTTCCCTCAGACGCTCCTCAGACTTGTGCTCCAAACCCTTCACCAGCTTTGCTGCCCTTCTTTCGACATGCGCCAGCACCTCAATGTCTTCCTTGCACTGAGGGGCCCAAAACTGAACACAGTATTTGAGGTGTGGCCTCACCAGTGCCGAGTACAAGGCCACAATCACTTCCCTACTCCTGCTGGCCACACTATTCCTGATACAAGCCAGGATGCTGTTGGCCTTCTTGGCCACCTGGGCACACTGCTGGCTCATATTCAGCCGGCTATTGACCAACACCACCAGGTCCTTCTCCGCTGGGCAGCTCTCCAGCCACTCTTCCCCAAGCCTGTAGCGATGCATGGGGTTGTTGTGACCCAAGTGCAGGACCTGGCACTTGGCCTTGCTGGACCCCATACAGTTGGCCTCGGCCCATCGATCCAGCCTGTCCAGATCCCTCTGCAGAGCCTTCCTACCCTCAAGCAGATCGACACTCCCACTCAACTTGGTGTCATCTGCAAACTTACTGAGGATACACTCAATCCTCTCATCCAGATCACTGATAAAGACATTAAACAAGACTGGCCCCAACACTGAGCCCTGGGGAACACCTCTTGTTACCACCCACCAACTGGATTTCGCTCCGTTCACCACAACCCTTTGGTCCCGGCCACCCAGCCAGTTTTTTACCCAATGAAGAGTACACCCGTCCAGGCCATGAGCAGCCAGTGTCTCCAGAAGAATGCTGTCAGAAACAGTGTCAAAGGCTTTAGTAGAAGTCCAGGTAGACAACATCCACAGCCTTTCCCTCATCCACTAAGTGAGTCACCTTGTCATAGAAGGAGATCAGGATAGTTCAGCAGGACCTGCCTTTCAGAAACCCATGCTGACTGGGCCTGATCACCTGGTTATCTTGTACATGCCTCATGATGGCACTCACAATGATCTGCTACTTTCCTGGCACCAAGGTCAGACTGACAGGCCTATAGTTCCCCAGATCCTCCTTCCAGCCCTTCTTGTAGAGGGGCATCACATTTGTTAACCTCCAGTCAACTGGGACCTCCCTGGTTAGCCAGGACTGCTGATAAATAATGGAAAGCAGCTTGGTGAGCACTTCCACCAGCTCCCTCAGTACCCCTGTATGGATCTTATCTGGCCCCATAGACTTGTGTGTGTCTAGGTGCTGTAGCAGGTTGCTAACCATTTCCCCTTGGATTATGGGGGCTCCATTCTGCTCCCCGTCCCTGTCTTCCAGCTCAGGGAGCTGGGTACCCAGAGAACGAGCTCCATTCTGTTCCCCATCCCTGTCTTCCAGCTCAGGGAGCTGGGTACCTAGAGAACAACTGGTCTTTCCATTAAAGACTGAGACAAAGAAGGCATTAAGTACCTTAGCCTAATCCTCATCCTTTGTCACTATGTTTCCTCCCACAACTAATAACGGCTGGAGATTATCCTTAACCCTCCTTTTGCTGCTAATGTATTTATAGAGGTATTTTTTATTTTCTTTCATGGTAGTAGCCAGATTAAGCTCTAGCTGGGCTTTGGCCCTCCTAATTTCCTCCCTGACTAACCTCGCTACACCTTTGTAGTCCTCCTGACTTGCCTGCCCCTTCTTCCAAAGGTCATAAACTCTCGGGTTTTTTTTTTTCCTGAGTTCCAGCCTCTGTTCAGCCAGGCCTGTCTTCTTCCCTGCCAGCTCGTCTTTCGGCACATGGGGACAGCCTGCTCCTGCACCTTTAAGAATTTGTCCTTGAAGAATGTCCAGCCTTCCTGGACTCCTTTGCCCTTCAGGACTGCCTCCCAAGGGACTCTGTTGATCAGTCTCTTGAACAAGCCAAAGTCGGCCCTCCAGAAGTCCAAGGTGGCAGTTCTGCTGACCCTCCTCCTTACTTCTCTGAGAATCAAAAACTCTATCATTTCATGATCGCTATGTCCAAGACGGCCTCCAACCATCACATCACCCACAAGTCCTCCTCTGTTTATGAACAACAGTTCCAGCAGGACACCTTCCCTAGTTAGCTCACTCACCAGCTGTGTCAGGAAGTCATCTTCCACACAATCCAGGAACCTCCTGACTGTTTCCTCTCCATTGTGTTGTACTTCCAGCATACATTCAGTAGATTGAAGTCCCCCACAAGGACAAGGGCTAACAATCTCAAGGCTTTTCCCAGCTGCTTGTAGAATAATTATTCTGCCTCTTCATCCTGGTTGGGTGGTCTGTAACAGACTCCTACCATGATATCTGTGGTTTTGGCCTTCCCCCTGATTCTTACCTATAATCACTCAACCCTATCATCACCATCATTAAGCTCTAGACAATCCAAACACTCCCTAACATAGAGGGCTACCCCACCGCCACTCTTGCCTTGCCTTTCCCTTCTGAAGAGTTCATAGCCACCCATTGCAGCACTCTAGTTGCAGGAGTCATCCCACCATGTTTCCATGATGTCAACTATATCATAGTTTTCCTGCTGCACAATGGCTTCCAGCTCCTCCTGTTTATTGCCCATGTTGCATGCATTTGTGTAGAGGCACTTTCAGCTGGGCTGTTGTCCATGTTACCTTCTTAAGAGGAACACCCCTTAATTCCTTTGAGGTGTTTCATCGGTGTTCCCCTCTTGGCTCCTATTACCTCAGTAGCCCCTAGCTCGTCTCCGTACTTCAACTGTGCTCCAGTGAACCCAGCGCATCTCAGAGACACAGGCTGAGCACCCTCGCTAGCACCCCGTCCCTCTAACCTTGGCGTGTTGTCCCTCAGCTTGTCTCTGGCAAGCCTGACATTAACCCCTCCCCCTTCAAGTCTCATTTAAAGCTCTGTCAATGAGCCCTGCAAGCTCATGAGCAAAGACCCTCTTTCCCCTTTAACAAAAGTGAATCCCATCAGACGCCAGCAAGCCTGGTGCTGTGTAGGCCATCCCATTTTCAAGAAAACCAAAACTGTGGCGATGGCACCAGCCACAGAGCCATGTGTGAATAGACTGGGTGCATCTGTTCCTTCCAGTGTCGCTGCCCACAACTGGAAGGAGCTAAGAGAAGATAACCTGTGCTCCAGAGTCCCTTACTAGCCGTCCCAACATCCCAGTGACAGCAACACTTATTTTAAAATAAAGGGCTTGCCAATCTTCCTTAGGATCAGAACAAAAGGCCCTGAACACTGATACAGATTAAAAACACATGGAATCAAACTGTGTTACAAATACATCACTTTTTATTGGTTAGCTGCATTCTGAAAATTCCCTAATGCCACGTTTAACAGTGTACACACAGAGCCCTGAAGAATCCAGATCCTCCTCTTATGTAGCATCTGATCATATTTCAGATTAATATATCTGAGCCAAAATAAAAAAGTGAGGATAGATTTCAAAGTGGTATTTTAGAGTTTTACTGGGGGGAAGAATCTTTTAATAGGATCTATGTTATATAAAATACTCCAGTCTAAATAACTGGCACTACAGTACAGAACTCCTCACAAAAAAGATCCAGTTGGTGTGAAAGTGGTTTGGGGGCGGGTGTTGGTTTTTTAACACAAATGTGGGCAGATGGCCAATTTTAGCTGGGTTGTTATTAATTATTATTGCAGCTGCTGACTACAGAAAAATTAACATTCATACCTTAGACTCAGAACATAATTAAAGATGGGAATTTTTGCCACAGTAAAAAATGATTCACTGATTTTCTGACATTTCATTACCAGTTATAATGAAAAAAGTTGGCTTAAGAAATTACAGTCTTAAATTTTCATCTGACAAGATCTCCCCCCTCTTTATTTCTGTAAGCTTTTAAAATAAAACCTTAAGTTTCATACGCATAATATTTCTGGGTATACTCTGTCCTATATTGTGACTAACAAAAAGGTAATTTCCACAATGCTCAAGAGATTTCTCTAATTTCTGTAACTAATATTACACTATTTTAGAAGGTATTGCTTCTCTTGTCAATAGCATATCAAGAAGTTACAAGTAAGTCCACAATGATTATATCTAAAGAAGTAGTTTTCATTTGCTCTGTCCTTTGAAACGGACAATTTCTTCTCACAGCTTCAGTCACCACAAACATACTCCTAAGAAAAATCATGGCATTTGTAGTCTCAAGGAACTCAGCAATCATTTTCCAACTGCCTAGGAGTCCAAGGTTGGAAGGGAACACAGGATTATCTGCTTGATGTCTCACACATCACAGGCTGTTACACTTTGCCCTATATTTCACCAAAGCCTTTCAGAAGGCTTAATGGTATGACAAAGGCAGAAAGGCAAAAAAAACCTGATGAAACATAGGTGTTTGAGGTCCTCAAATTAGCAAGGACCGGAGAATGAATGCATACCCAGATTATCCTCATCACACAAACCTTGCCGGAAATATCTGAAGATCAGATATTTTTCTCCCAATCTCAAAGCTGACAATCAGTATGACTTGTAAGAAAGACATCAGACAGGCATCTCAGCAGAAGGATTCTCTGTACTACCTGCAGTACTGTTCTGCTCCATTCAGTGTCCTCTTTCCTAAACCTGGTGCTTCGGAGAAACGTAAAAACAGAACTCCTAGAATACACAGAACAGCAACTTACTCTTGGCCTCAGAACATGATCTGGATGAAGCCTGAGATGTAATTATAATTTTTCTCTTAATGCAGAGCTGTAAATTATATGACCACATTGAGAACTACGTTGGAAACCTTCCTTCCCAAAAGCTCTTAAAAAAGGGAACAAAGATGATAAATCAAATTCCTACGTTTTGAGCCAAGAAGAACTACCACAACTATCTGGCCTGGTTCCTTCCACATCAGCAGAAGGGCAACAATCATGTTCTATGTCAGTTTTCCCACCAGTATATATAAAGACTTCATTTGAACTGCTCAGGAGCCTCCTTCACTGTGATTTTGATAAACATGACCACAAACTACCATGACGTACTCTAATGAAACCACAAGTGGCCAGTTTATTTCTGATGACACTTTAGGCACACATGAGATACATAAGAGATCATTCTAGCCTAAGGTTTTTACTAGACTATTCTAGTTAAGAAACAGATCCCATGGGATGCTGACTCCCCTACAACTCAAAAGAGTGAGGACAGCAAAGGCACATGTCAGAGAGCTGAGGGAAGGGCTTTCCCATTGCACAAAATCTGGACTCTTGAAATTCTTTCTCTTCTCAGCTTTTTTATTGTCAAAAAGTTGAAATCACAAAATCTGCAGGAACTCTGTCAATCTGGCAGTCTAATTTGTACTAATTAAAAAAAATAGTTATAATAGCTTTAACTCATCAACTATGCCATTTTGTTGAAACATTGAGAAGTCCAAAAAAACCATCTAATTTGACAAATTCATGGATATTAACATTTCCCACAAATTTCCAGGCTCCCACTGGCATTTTCCAATACAAATGCATTCAGTGGAAAAGCCCCTGACTGATTGTCTGCGGCGTTTCAGAACACTCAACAACCTCCGGCAGTCAAACTTAAAATTGCGAAGTGCAAATCAGAAAACTACTAGACAGAAAAGCACTGATGTTCTGCTCCATCAAATATGATTTGTGATGCAGCAACCTAACTGGTTTTATGACATATAGCCAATCCACAGCTATTCTGATCTACACAGCTGAAAAATCCAAGAAATCAATAAAATGTACAGTGGAGACAGTTTTAATGAGGAATGGATCTGTCATGCATGACACCTTGTAACTTCATTGAGCAATATAAAAAAATTCATTAATGAATCAGTACTATACCAGTCTACTGGAACCATATTTCCGCAGGGGTAATTAAGCTTCTGTGAAGGTCAACAGCAAATGGCACTGTCTTTTGTGAATGCCTTTTTGGAGTGGGCATATGATGTTCTGCCAGGCAGATTCTCATGCTGACATTCCACTGGACCAGGAAGCACACTATATAAGGAGATTTTTTTTTTTCAGGGGCCTGGGGAGTTTTTGATGAAATGGCTCTCCTTGTTTTTACAGTACACAAGCAAAAACATACTTCAAATTTCAGCACATGATTCAGCAAGACATTTTCTTTGCAACTCACCCTTTTGTAAAGCATGTGGATCTCCGGCACGTGGGCTTAACAATGTCTAACAAGAAAGCATAGCGCAATAAGGACTTCGGTGGTAAGAAATACTGACTCATTTCTTCATTTTCCTCTTCTAAGAAATCTTTCAGCATTTGAATAGAGGAATCATTGTCCTGACCACGTTTCCTTTCAATTTCTTCTACTGTTTCAAGCTTAAAAAGAAAGGCCCCTTTTGGTAAACTCTTCTTGTTGCTGCAGTCCAGACCGATGTTTAGATCCAGATTCTTCTCTTCAGAAGACGAGGAAGAACTAGCTTCACCCACTTTGTCAGTGACTTTGTCCTTGAATAAGTCTTTCAGATCCTGATCTGGGAATCTTGTCAATATCTAAGAGAAGTTGTGAGAAAAAATTAAAAAACTGCATTTGATAAACAACTTGGCAGCAGACTCTGCAGTGAGTAAAAATTCCTTCAGAGGTGCTCAGAATAAAGCAAGTAACCATTTATTTTCATGAAGATTTCAAAAAATGTTAGCATCAAGATTTGCTGACCTACCAGCAATGTCAGGAACAACCACAAATAATTGCCTTTGCAAAAAGACCTTTCCAAGGGTGTGAAAAAGGTAGCAGAATGCATTTTTTCTAGCCCACTATCAGCCACTGTCCCCCAACTGTTTAAAGTCATCTAAGCCACTGCATGCATTGCAGTCCTTAGAAAACTCAGTACCCAGGCTGAAAAAAAGAGACAGAATTTAACTTTTCTGTTGATACTACTTATCCCTCTCTCCATTCCTCAACACACACCACTAAGCTGAAAATTTAACCCTCAATCCTCATGAAACAAAAGCAAATTCAGGTAACACTAGCAGACTCACCTGACCAGGAGCTTGAAAGGAAAATGGTTCCTGGTGAAGCTTTGCAATTAGAAAATATCGCAGCCTAGAATTGGGAATGCCAAGCTGTAAGGAAAATCCACAAGCCTTTAGTCCATGTGATAAAGAGAGAAAGAGTGGCCTATAGTGTCATACAAGTTATCTACCATTATATACAGTAACAGAACTGTGCCACACTAATATATTTTGCGACTTCAGAGATATCAGTACTAACTGATAATACCTAACTACTTGTAACTTCCATACCTAGGTATTTTCAAGGAAACAAGCGGGAAATTATTCTCTGTACCTCAAGGGTTTTACTTTCTCTATAAATGAACAGGAATGTAAACAAACTTTTATGTGAGGCAGGAAGAAAAATTACATGCATCATGATTTCTTGGGACAGGCACTACCTCTTTTCTATAAAAAAAGCAAAAAGGTGTCTCCTTGCCTTTTCGAACAAGGAACTATAAGACATCTAACAATGCAAAGAATGCACCACAACTGGTTTTCAAGCTACCCTCTATCACCTTCTCTCAGATATATACAGTACTTCACCGATTCCACTTAATCTTCCACAATCTGAAATCTCTCTCAACTCTTTTTTCAGTTGCCAGGGAAACATGCAAACAAAGCCCCTCCTCCCACAATAACACAGTCACATTTTCTGTGCTGGGAAATTCACAGGCATCAGCACTTCTGAAGCAATGAGGCTCCTGCAGGGAAAACCACCTTCCTGGTCATGGTGTAAATTCATGCCTTCTTAAAAAATATCAAATGGTAGGAAAGCAATATGGGACTAGGATCTGAACAAAAATAGCAGTATGATTATGCCAGTATACCAATGAGAAATCAGAAGTCATGCCAGATGGCCTTCTCATTCAGAAGAGTATCTTCAGCTCTGGGCATGACTCTCTTCTAATACAATAGATCATTTTCAAATGTTCTTGGGCTCAGTGCAGTTTGAGAAGTTAAATAATATTAGAGTAATTTTAGTACTCACACAGGTTGGAGACAAGAGAAATTCTTGATATTTAAATCCACACGTTTCTAGTGTTCGTAAAAGTTCATTTCTGGCAGTAAAAAGAATAAAAAAGCAATTACTCCCTGCGTACAACCTTTAGGCCTCTTTTTATCCTAAAAAAAACCCAGCCACATTATATGCAACACTAAGTACAAGACTTTCAGCACATTCAGTGAAAGAACTGGACAGAGAATTACAGATATGAAGTCATCCATTTCTGAACTTGAGGAGACAACATACAAAGTTCAGTGTTACTGTAGCCAAAAATGACTATTACAAATTCACAGGTATCTCACACCTACTTCGGTGCAAACACCCCTTTAAAAAATAATCCATCTCTTGAAGAGCACTTCTAGTGAGTCAACAAGGAAAATAATCAGAGGGCAAGACATTCTCTTTATTGTGAATTACTAAACAGGAGATTAAATACACTACGCTACTACAGATAGCTCACTACTTCCCTCTTGGTGCTTTAAGGAATGCTATGGAAAGATCCTACTCTAGTCCAGCAAGAAATGAGAAGGGGACTGCAACACCCTGTCTCCTGTTTTGCCCACAAGAGAACAGAATGGTCATGCTGTCATTAGGTAACCTTATTGACAACTTTCCTCTTCCACATTTCAGAGGATTATATACAGTCTTCATACTGTATCTCTGGACCATTTGATGGCAAACCTGAACCAGTGACAATCTACTATAAAAAACAGGTATTAAAGAAAGCCCCTACTGTGATCTTAACACAAGATACCATGAGCTGCTGACATGGATAAAAACCCAAAACCTCTGAGTGCTATACCTGTTGTTATTTTTCCTTGAAAATTAATATTGACCCTTTCTAAAGGACACAGGATCATCAAATAAAATCAATGGAGTCAACTTGCTATAACATATTTTATCTGCTTAGAGAAAGAAATAGTTATTTAGCAAGTTCCTTTCACAACCTAAGATTTTCATTCATAAATTAAAACAGTATGTTTAACCCGCAGCTGCTAGCTGTCCCATCTCACTATTTTGGTAACTTAAATTCTAGGAAACAAAAATCCTGCCTTCCCCTCCTAAAGAAGATGTCCTTTATTAAAAACTAACACCCGCATAAATTAGACTTTACCTCGCAGAAGAGGATTCAAATCCTTTAACATTTTCTAAAAGCAGGTATTTTGGAAGCTTCTGGAGCCTATAAGGAAAAAAAAATGATTAACAGATCAGAGTAACTAGGTGTAAACTAAGTTATATTAATCCACAGATTTGTTTAGCTACAGGAAAGATCAAAGTAATTCTACATCATGCTAGCTGTTGAAGTTCAGCATCCTTAAAAAAATGTACCTCAACTTTCAAGGTTGCTTAGATCAAATCATTCCCAATGAATTAAAAATGTGGACTGCTGGTGATTATAAAAAACAACAAGAAGCACTTATGTTCAGATGGTCTGCTGTATGCTCCCGTACCCCATGCATGTACTTCTGAAAATGATTACCAATGTTCATTTCCTAAAGCATAATATTATTCAACAGATTGAGTTTGTAATAGGAGAGAGAATTGTCAAGAGAAAAAAGATCACTGTTTAGCCATGGAACAGAAAATTTTTGTTTTAAAGTGCTTAAACCTAAAATCAACCTCAAGATGTCACATCAACTTTAGTGATAACAGATCAGAACCAGTATTCATCAAATTGCTTTAGAAAATATGACATGTTTAGAGCTCAAACGGCAGACAGTCTTAATTTTCTATACTTTTTCATTTTGATGGGGGGCATGGGGAAGGAGGCGCCTGAGGTTTAGCAAGATCAGTGCAGAGGTCTGGAAATAGGCTAATTCCAAAACCAGCATATTAAATCTGTGGAGAAAGGAACATGCCCAAACTGTGCCAGGGACCGTTCTAACAATTTAGAAGCATAGATGATTCAGATTCAAGTCTCTAGGAACATTTCCTGGCACTGATTAATTCTCTAGTAAGGCTAATGTAGACATACTATGTCTGCCACACATTGGGATCTCAGAACAGCATATAGAAACAGGATACTAATGCTACCAGACAGCAGCTCCATGCTTACGGAAGTCAGTAAGTGACTTTGGACTTCCACTGGTAGAAATCACAGAAGAATTTGTTTTAGCAAGTTCTTAACTACCATCAATTAAAGACATTCACATGAAGAATTAAAGAACTAAAACATTTCACAGGAAATTGGAAAATGTACAAGATACTATATCAAATTTAAAAATAATAAAAATAATAGTGAAAAAAATAATGCTGAACTGAAAAAAGCAGCAGCAGCCAAAGTCCCTGCAGGGGAATGGAGCATATATCTGTTGGTATGTTTACCCACGCTCAACATCATCATCACCTACTGATGAAACTTATTTTTTAAGTAATGAATCCAGAGCACAGCCTGAAATGCAAGAGCTCATACAGGATCAACAGATCACAAGACAAGTAATCACTATACAAAGAGTATGTGGTAAGTACTTGGCAGGTATTAACATTACAAATGTATCTAAAAAATTAGCACTGTGACATCTTAGCATTAGATTTCCCTGGGTTATGGCTTGGACACGATAACAGACAGTAACCAGACTGTTTAGGTCAGACTTTGCTTGCTCCCTGGGTGCTCCCAGGATTTCCCAGGTCTTTCCAGATCTTGAAATTGTCCTTTCTGTATCTTAAATATTAGTCTTCCCAGGCTATCTTTGAGCCTTGTTTCAGCGGCATTTCATTATAAAAGGCTGCATGGAAGGTAGGAACAGCAAGGGATGAGAAATTATTTTTTAGTTTCCATAAACTGAACGCATGCTGTACTAATTTAGAATGCAAAGTGTTAATTCCTGTATTAAGAAGCTCCCTTTTTGGGGCTGAGAAATACTCGATACTCAATGTCTGGCAAACATGTCCTATCCAGAAAACACACAAACACTATCTCAGTAAAACATAAATCTATTGGAACTGAGAAACTCTGCAGAAGCCACCATCTTGAACATATTACAGGCTGCTTACAGTAGGTACTGCCTCAAGAAACAACCTGCCCAAGGGAGATAAGGGACATCATCAGGGTCTCATGGGGTGTTGAGATAAAAGTGCCACAGCCAAGCCCAGCTCCCTTGCATCGTCATGACAAAAAACATGTCCTGCAGTGTCTAAAGCTTTGGTTTTGAGAAGGAAAAGCATCTGCCCTTTATCCAGCTAAGCCCACAGCAACCAGGAAGCAACATTTCCGCATTAATGCACAACAGTGTCCCAAAAGCAGCCAGCCTCTTAACTGTGTCTCAGTTTAACAGAAACGAATACTGAGGTCAGGATTCCCTTAAGGATAAGGAAGGTACTATTATTCTGACAAATTATTAACTTACACACTATCTGCTGGTTTTAATTTATCATTTTGAAAGGTCAGTCTGGAGGACTGAGTTACATTCCTCGTTCCAGAAAAGGCATCCTTTGCAACTTTTGGAAACCCATGTTATCTCCCTGTTTTTGTGCCTCTGCCAGAAGCAGGGGAGTAATAATAATCTTTCTTTTTACCTATTAATTGTCTAACTTACTAGGCTACAGAATCTGTACTGTGTTCTGTGTTGTGTTCTCTGACACAGATTTCTTCAGTGATCCCAGCTAAGCCACTCAGCCCTTCTGTGTCTGGGTTCTCTATCTGCTCATGACAAGGGCAAAGAGGTGGTCCCATTTAATGTTGCTGGCTACAAAAAAGTTGTTTCTGGAAGAATGAAGATCACCTTCTCCCAGTGGTAACAGCAGTTTGAAAGAAAGCCTGTTGTTGGTACCAGTTTCCTACTATGCGGACAGCATTCATTAAAAAACAAAACGAACAAAAAAAAAAAAAGAGCCAGCCAGGCCTTTCTCTGTCCTCCTCCAATTCTGAGAGCAAGCTTAACCAACAAAAGAATATGTAGAGAGCAGCTGTCTTAGTCTCCAGCAGAAGCAGGACTGCCAGGTAAGTGCCTGGTGGACTGTAACTGATGCAAATTTTCAGGCTCATGCCAATTGGTGCCCAATGGACATCTCAATCCAGAAGCAGAGATTCTGCTGGATAATCTCCCTGAGCAACTGCTTGCTTTGGTTCCCCAGGAAAGGTTCTAACAGTGCTACACATCTCTTCCCAAAAAAAAACTATAAGCGTTACTTGCAGCTGATTTTTAATGCTCTCAATAAGAACAATTCAGGTCAGCAAAACCTTTGTTTGGATTTACTGTTTCAAAATTTAATGCATAAATAATACAAATAATTATGGCTATTTTATTAGCAACTGGGGTCTGACCAGTCAAAAATGATAGATGAACACAAAGACAAGGGCACTGTTCAGACAGTGCAGTGCTATTCAATTTTTTTAGTATTACTACTTAAAACAAGAGATTGTACTACAAATGAAACATGCACAAGCTGCCCCAAGATGTCTAGAAACAGCACCAAAAAGACAGAATAGACACTTTAAGAAAGAATGGGAGGGGACAGAAGATGTATTGTTATTGTGCACTCAATAACATACTTAAACTCTTTCAAACGTTACCTATTCAAAAGGTAACTAAATGTTGAATCAAAGCTTTCTCAACCTGGTATTTCAAACAATTTTTCATGTTTCCATGATGTCCCTTAGCAAACTATTATATTACCTACTCCTGCTTCTAAATAGAGACAGTGCAAGTTTGATGTTGAACTGAAAATAACAAACTCAATTTGTTTCATTTATGATATAGCTACAGTTTAAACAGACACGCAATAAAAAGGAAAACCAAACAATGAAAGCATATACAGTAACTATGAGAGGATAGTGGCATTAATAAAACACAAGTATTTATGTTATATGTGATCACATGAAAACAAACAAGTAATACAATACTAGCAGAATCCCTGTAAAACATTATAGATGACTTGTCTAGCTGCAATATAAAACACCTACTTAGTTACATCAAAGGCTTAAGAACTGAGGTAGAAGTTCATTTATACCTTGGGAGAATATCAAGAATATAGAGGAAGCTCTTTGTCCGTGGATCCGATACATCACCTTGCAGGCCAACTCTAAGAAAGAATAAGGAAACACCTGTATATTACTTGGAGCAGACTGACATTTGACTTAATTTTTTCTACAGAATACTGACACTTTTTGCTTTGAGTTTCAAAAAAGGATTCTGCAAAAGCATTGTGTACAGACACGAGGACCTGCTCACAAAGGCAGTGTCCAAAGAAATGCTCAAAGGAATGAAAGTCTGCCCTGGAATCCATCAGCTCACAGCAAGGTTAAAATTGAAGCATTCGGTAATGAAACCCACTCCCCAGTCTGCAAAGCGTTTAGCAGTCTGATCTTGTGCAGCAAACCCCTTGAACATACTTGGCTCTGAAAGAACAAAAAAAGAAATACCCACTGAAGTTCCTGGAAATACCCAGCTATTTTAAATTCAGTGTATTAAATTATTTCTATGAATTAAAGCCTCAGTGCTCACCATTTGGCAAGACTGATCCCCATATGAATAACTTTGTAACCAATTTTGTAACATTAAACTGGACAGCTTCACATAGGTTATAAAAATGGTAACATAATATAATGGTTCCAGGCCTGTGTTCCTCTAACTTATACTTGTATTAGCTCTCAAAAAGAGCAAAGCCTCAGTGGAAGAGCTTTAGCATATCTCTAAATTAATTACTCATTAAGTTTTTTTTTTCCACAGTATTACAAAAGCAAAAAATTTGAAGGAATGATTCCTATATACATCATAGATTTGCACAAATACATTTTTATAGACCAGCACCACTCTGGAGGGATTTCTTTTTAATCTTAGAGCATTCACTGAGATATACTTTCTCACACAAGCAGTTTCATCACCATCACAGAATTTTTCATGAAGCTACTACTTTGCATTAGTATAGTTACTAGAATCTTACCTCCACTGGTCACTGCTGTCAAACTGTATGAATCTGAAACTGATCTCAGTGAATTCAGTTCTTGATTAGGAACATATTTCTCTATACCATCCACAAAATCATTTCAAAGGCATTATCCTCCTAGTCTTAGCTAAAAGAGAAATATTCCTCAGAATAAACTACTTGTGTGCATGTGTGATTTTCAAAGTAGAAATAAAAACAGATTACATTCTTAGTCTCAGGCAGAAGTGAGAAATTCCAATCCTCCTTCTGGAGTTGCCCCAGGGAAAGATTATATGGGTATCTAAAGGGAAAGGAAACACTCCCAAACAGCAAAATCTTTGAATTTCACTGTTGGAGGAACAAGGCATTACACAAAACAGGTGCTGTAAGAAGCTTACTTAATTTCAACTGAATTAAAATACACATTACGAGAAACGTGATCAAGAGTTAAGATTCAAATTGCTGCATTTCTTCCACTTCAGTAAATGAGTAGGGCTACAACATTGTTGCTTAGGAAGGGAAAGATACACAGGTGAACCACACATAGCATCACTCTTGAAAATATTTCTCCTTTAACAGTATATATTGTAACAATTGCACTTTTCTCCAAAGCAAGCTCTATCTACCTTGTAAATGGCTGACAGGGAGGACTCATCAAAATCATATCAAAAGATAATCTGTCAAATTCTTTCAGTGTTATGCCCTGAAAAAGGAAAAAAAAAATAGAAGAATTTTGAGTGTTGTAAACTATATGAAACTCTCAAGTCATCTTTCAGAACAAATTACCCCTCTTATTTTCACTATATGCTTCATATAGCAAAAAACTACCTAATCTCCCATTTGGCGTATTAATTTCATTCTTTTCTATCCTGGCAAACCATACAATGCAAATATACATTTGGTTGCTTTGAATATGAATCAAAACCACTAATGATGTTAGCATCTATATATAATCTTGAGGTTTTTATCTACTCATTCCTTCAGAACAGGTGTGGTGGTTCTTTCAGTAGATCACATAAAAATACCAACTAGTTATTTCCTCCAAACAAAGTATGATTATTCAGATATGAAGTCTTTGTACATAAAAAAAATTAACATATCTAAAACAGGTGAAAAAAATATCTGAACAGAAAGTAGCTCAGGTATTAACATGGACATTTTTACAGGTCCAAACTGAGTTTTAACTCTTCGGAGCTCACTACCAATACCCCCTGCAAAGTTGACTTCATTTTAGTTTTTGCCAAGTAAAAATCCCTCAAATATAATATATGGCTGAAAGCTCTACTCTGCAAAAATATTTCTCTTCAGAGAAGAAAGAATTAGGTCTGTGGCATGAACTAATTACACAGGTAGAAGTTCCTCTAGACTAATTTTAAGCAACACTAGAAGGACAACATACTAAGGGGCCAAGAGGAGAAGAGAAGGATAATGATTAAGTAACTACGAGCTACACAAAGAAATCACCACTTTATGTATTTTGAGGGATATCTATACAGCAAAAATAACATAACTGCCCACAGAAAGTAGACAAAAGCCACTATTTTTCCATTACATTTAAAGAAGGTTTTACTGACTATAATCTGCATATTTATATTTTCCCATATAAAACTCTGAACTATCATTTAGCCTGTTATTATTGAGTGCTGAATAAGCAGCTAACCTTTAGCCAGCTATTTAAGTCTTACTTAAGCTGGTGTCTGAAAACAAATTCAATATCTTTTACTGTCATGTTGTAAAACTGTAAAAGAAGATTAGAAAGTATACAGTAATCTCTAACTAAATCCAGGCAAAACCACATGCCTAGTTTGCCCCTCAATTATTAAAACAAAAGCCAATTTTACCTAGTTCTTCATTAAATAATTTGGAAAAAGGACAGAGTTCCTAAAACATCTGATCTATTGAGCACACAAAAACTGCAAGACTGTCCCATCCAGTATATTTTCTTGTGTTTTACTTAGCTCAACTATAATTACAAAGGCATGCCTCCAAGTAATTTAATTCAATTCTTTCAAAATACATGAAAATATTTTTTAATCTAAAAATATTATTTTTGTCATTCCTTTATTGTTGGTAAGCATTCCCATTGACATTCACATAAGCCTTCTTGATGCAAAAGTCAAGACTTTCAGGAAAAGACTGCAGTGCGAGTATCCCTCTAACCTCAACAAGCAATCACAGCACAAGAAATCAAAGCTACTGTAAAACTGCTATATTCATAACAACATAAATGAAATCTTTTTGTTTCTCTTATTAGTAACAAGGATAGTAAAGACAACTTACATCTACAAATGCCAGACTAGAGCAAAAAAGACATTAATGACTCACCTCAATTGTCTTTGCCCATAATGGCGTGCTGGGAAAGTTATGCTTATAGACTTCATTGGCAAGAGTGTTCACATCAACAGCAGCGACAACTTCTGCAGATGTGCAGCTTTCTAAAATTAAGAATTTGGAAACTGTAGCTTCTCTTTACTACTCTTGGAAAAATGCATTTGTTCGGTTGCATTACAGCTATGTTCAAAAATAAAAGGGAAACTACGTGATCAAACGCTGCTGTGTTGCTGTTAAAGCTTTATATGAAAAATATACCGTGTTTCTAATCATATAGCCAATACTTCCCTTCCTTGTATATCCAAAAATGGAAGCTAACTGCTCACTTCTTAATTTGTACACACAGTCACACATAAACTCCAAACAGGGCACATCTCTACAACGTTCCCACCTGCACTCAGTTGGTCTCTGTGGCCACCAGGTTCCTTAGCTACAGGAACGCAGCCTGAGTCAACCTGTCCAGCCCCGCTGTCAGTGCCCGAGACTCGCCAGCCACTGACAACTTACAGAAACTAAATGTGTTATTTTAGAAGTATACTACTTCTCATTGTGAAAAAATGGCACCAATAAATATGTTTGAGGTACGTATACCTTTGCAATAGAACTTTAATAAGTTGCCTGAAGTACATTTGTGGTTATATTCCAATAAAACCTTGGACCTTGAACCCAATTGCTGCCTCCTTTGCGTTCACGGTCCCCAAAATACCAAACGCTTTGAAGGACAACATCTGGCAGCTCCTCTTCTCTTGTTATCAAAGGAAGTAATTCTGGACACTTAGAGGTGTTATGGAAAAGAAGAGAGCATGTAACAAATCTACTGACAGTGAAAATCCTGAAAGAAAAATACACTAAAAAGAATGTAAATAAGCAATGGCTAATTTATAGAGTAACAGAATAATAGGTTCTACAGAAGTTAAAGACTTAAAAAGAACAGTGTTTAATCCACTGCTCATCATGTCACGCTATTTATTATTACTAACCACATTACCTTCACTGAGGCTTTTTACCCAGGAAGATAGGCTGTGGTCACTGTTATAGCCACAGGCAGAAAACAGTGAACGTACTTCCTGATATACAAGACCAGTTTCAACCACCAAGAAATCTACATCACAGTCACCACTACAAAGCCCCAGATGAAACAGAGGCACTTTTAAAAAAATTTCTGTAAGCCAGAAGAAACAAGGCAAATAGCCACATGCCTTTGAGTAGTCTCACAACATGCTCGGGTAACACATTAACAACTGACCTTAGGAGACATCTTATGAATTACTGCTAGTCAGCTAATTATTTACAGTTTGAGAGGATGAAAAACCAACTATGATGACCCCAGTGGATATAATTTTGAGTGATGCAGTTATCACCCATCTACTATCTTTCAGGTTTTCAAGGCCATCTTATTCAAAACAAAGATGAAAGAGAAATCCAGGTATTTGAAAGATTGTAGCAGACATTTTAACAAACACCAGCCTGGTTCTCCGGAGTTTACTTGGTACAAAAGAGGGCAAAAAGAATATGAGTTTTACAAGAAAAAGATTTGCAGACAGCTGCCCATTAAGGGCCAACATACAAATCATTATTTGCAGTTACTGCCTTGACAATTTGACTATAAATTGTAACTGAAGTATTAAATACAGGTGTATCCATGAGGACAACAGAATGACTACACCTGCGATTACAGAACAGGTATGTTAACACTGACATCTAGCGTGAAAAGAACATTGCCTTAGCAGGTTAATTTACAAGCATATTCAAGAACCAACACTTTCATCTTCCTAAAACAAAGCTGTAACACCTAAGTAATGGGAACAGACTTCAAGTACTGTTTAAGAGACTACTTTTCTCATTTATTCTTTCTGTTCTTAAAACATGTTGTCCTGACAAGCTCATCCTTGCTGTGTGTTCCATGCACTCCAGAAAGGTGGGGAGAAGAAAAAAAATCAAGAACCTCAAATTATTATCTAAATTAACATACAGTTTAAAAATTACAATTAGAAAGGCAGGCAGTGTGCTTTCTCCCTCAACTCATGATTCAGACGCTCATCCTTTTTACTAACATCAATCCAATCTCTCCCTGCATACATACAAGAAAAAAGAAGTACTGGGAATTTGCATCAAGGGACTTCACAGGCCCAAATGCCTGGAAATACTGAAAGCACATAGCTAATAGTAGTTTATTGAATCCCCTTGCAATACAATGTTCAGTCTAAACCAGAGATGTTAACCTGCATGGAAAAGGGACAGGAACTTACCCTGAATTTTTCTACCCGACATCCTCTCTTCCCAATTCAGAGACCTGATGATTTTTTCAAAGCTTCTCCTTTTCACTCAAAAGCAGTGGCTCATTTGGGCGTTCCTGTTACAGAACAGACTCCCTCTAAAATCTGATTAAGCATATTTGTGTGGAAATACCCTGGAAACGCATGAAGGAGCTCAAACAGACAAGGAGATCTCACACATCCAACCTAACAAAGAAAAGCTTGTGTAAATTTCAAACAATGCGAAAATGAAACATTTTTAAAGAACTTCTCCCTCTGAAATTTAAATAACTGATGTCAAACTGTGATACTCTGTTCTGCTATAGCATTTATATTTATTACTTGAAAGTGACTGTAGGAACATATCATTAAAAAGACCGAAAGCAGAATTTAAAAAAAACAGAATCAAGACTGCGTTTACCTATCCCCACTGACAAAAAGCACAAAAGCAACTCAGGAATATGAAAATTGCTGACTTAGTGAGACGTTAAATCAACTCCACAAAATATATAGCAGAACTTCAATACAGAAACAGACACAGCTCTGGAGACTTTTTTTTCCAAACAAGTACATCCAATTTTCAAGACAGAGCTATTTAAGAGAATTACAGCTATTCAGAAAACAATTTCATTTTATGCAGACTAAAGAAAAAACAATACACATTTTCTAAGTCAAACTAAATAGCTGGAATACTTAATTTGCAATATTCTCAACACCACAGTCTTTGAACCAAGACTTTGCATTTCTGAAAGAGATGTTGAAGCTCAAAAGGAAGCCACAGACATGATGGGGAAGTTACTGAGGGAGGTGTTACGGCTTATTTTTAGGCTCTTATTTTTTCTCTTGCTGAAAGCAAGTGAACTCAAATTTGTATCATCCTACTAGGAAAGTACTGATTTTGCATTTGAGTCTTAGAACTGCTAGGATCCACATAGCAGAAACTCTTTAACTGTTATTTAAATTGCCTAAAGAGGCAGCAATCAAACTTTGGGTCCCAATTCTCTATTTTGTTGTATATACAATGTTTACGAGCCATTTCATCTATGTAGTAGTCACTGGAGTGAAAGGGACACTGCTGTAAGGATTGGAAGGTGCAGCATTTGAAAAAAAGGAAGACGAGTGCATTAGCTTCTAATCTGGAAAAAAAAAAACCCAAAGGGTGTCATCCTCAAACCCTGAAAATAAAATTTCTGACCTTACAATATCTGTCCTTTTCCTCTTCAGAATCGATTCTTTTGTCATGTGTTTCTAGCAGACCTTAAAATTAACATAGATCTGTTTATATTCACCACTGTACTTTTGTAATAGAATCATCAATGTCAGCAGAGCACATGAAACACACCGTGTTACACCAAGGGCAGAGCCCGGCAGATCTCAGCGAATTGGAAAATCAGAGCCAGAACAATTATCTATTCTAACAGGTATATGGAAACAGATGGAAAAGGAAAGATTAGTCACATGTTTTGTCAGTCCTGTTTCCTTTTAAAACAGAGAGCAATGATTTCATTTCTGAGTTGTCAGCTCTTGGCTGAAATGATTAGGCTGAACTGCCCATGGCTACAGTCAACACAACTATCAGTAAACTTGATACTTGCTTCCTGCAGGATACTTAGCAACTTTTTTCACTGCTCTATTTGTACAGGATTCGTTCATGTTCAGCCATATAAACTATGTAAATTTACATTATAGCACATCTGGCACCGTCCTGTGCTACAAAGGGCTATATTTTAGAGAAGCATTACATCAAAACGAGTTTAGGTGTAAAAACTCGCTCAAACTGGCAATATTTTTGTTTTGCGCTGCGCTGAATCCTAAAGCTGCTTGCCAGTTTTGTCTCCTTTGCCTCTCCTCCTGAGATAGCTATGCTCAGTGTAATTACACACACCAGCTTATTATGCTGTGCAATTCACAGAAATAATCAAATAAAATGAATAAACAGAGATGACAGAGTACAAGAGACTCAAATTCTTTCTCTGTAAAATTTAAATATAAAAATTGCAGAGGAAAAGTATCACCAAATTTATCACTGCAAAATTATGGTATTTTTTCAAAAGATGTCCTTTCATGTTTTATGCACAGAGACTTTTTTCAGTGACCTGGCAGATTACAAATGCTTGTGGCAGAGACCTGGAACACATTTTTCATGGGAAAACTGCCTAAATTAATAAACCAGTTTAAGTTTGTGTTGGTTGAGAATGAGGAAGAGCAGGCTGTTTGTTTGATGGAAAGTTGCTAACAAAATGAATTTGTAGTCACAGATTTTCTAAAAATTAAACACTGTACTTTTCACTGCAGAAATTCCGCACTTCATACATGAAGAATACATTCACACACACACAGACAGACATATATATAGCATTGTAGGTTTAAACATATATGATCTAAACATCAACCTTTATAAATCTCGCAAAGTTTGGAGCACAGGGTGGGAAGAAGGAAGAAGTGCACTCCCATCTCTTAGCTGCCTCAGTCTTTCAAGAGTGTGAATATGAACAGACTCGCTGACTTCTGACCTTAATCAAGCTCAACTTTCTAAATGGTATCTTTTTGCATGTCTTTGTTGTTAAACTTAAAATATTATTATAAAGCACTCAAAATCTAAAACTAGAAATTCTGCATATGCTGGATTATGCACAGCTAAAGTATCAACAAAAAGCTAGACAATCCCCAAGATTTTTCTTTTTTAGTTTTAGACTGAAATCTAAATTCAGGAACAGCCTTCTTTTCACTGTCAAAAAGAACCTGATTCAACTATGTAATTATGTACTAATAACTTCTACATACTGTTAATAGAGAAACACTTATAAGAGAGTATAAACTTCCATGAATTAATTAAAATTCAATTATTTCTTACTGTAGGTGAGGACAATCTCAAAACCAATTGCATACTACTTGGTGCCAAATGCATTCTACTTTAATGACAGCTGCCAAAACAAAGAACATCCTCATCCTGCAAGCTCAAGTATATGCTATCCTAAAACTAAGTTTATGAAAGATGACAGCCAACAAGGGCTTCACGGTAGAAAAGGCACTGTCAGATTTCCTAGAAAATACCTATTGGCCAATTGAAAACCCAGGCAATTTCACAGAAAAGTAGAAAGTTGGACCAGCTCTGCTAAACAGAAGTGGCCACAACACTGGCTACATAACACAGCCAGGAACCAACACAGAGCCAGAATTTGCCAGAGCTGCAGAATTCCTTTTGTAGAACAAGTAGCTTTCCTGGAGTGCTGCCACTGAAGTATTCCATGCTCTCTCTCTTTTCTACATGTTCCTATTATTATTCTTGGCTGTATAGATTCACTAGAAACCACACCAAGAAAATAAAGTATGATACATAATCTTTATCTCTTGCGTATCTGGTTTACACCAGCACTGGCAAAACGGAGGGCTTTCTTTCAAGCTTCATATTTATAGGGAAAAAAACTTCTAATATTTCCATACTGGATTTAAACGGAAGATGCCAAACAATCTGCCATTTGCTAAATGGTATCAAAGAAATTGTATCAGACATTTTCAAATAGCATGGTTTCATGTACACATATAGGCCTCAAACATATAAGAAACCCTATTATTAAAGTACTTACAGAGGAACATTCACTTTTTTCTGTTTGATTTACACATAAAAGCAAACACTTGAATCCCCCTTGACTTTACTTTGTTCCTTTATAAACTGTATAAGAAAACTGAATCCAGATGTCTAAGAGACTTAAAAAGAGAAAATAGCAGAAAAGATCAAAATGCGTGACTCTATCAGTGTTCCTGAATGCAATACAATTCATCAAAACCAGTTTTATGTAATGACCTGTCATTAAATACTTAATTCAGTGCCAATTGCATAGAACCCTTTTTATTCAAATTGCTTGATTATTAGTTTTAACAACACTCAAAACAAGATTTTCATCTAGAAGTGTTTGGACTTTTTCCAAGACAACACGCCTGTGGGCTGAGCTCTCATATGCTTCCCAGAAAAATAAGCACCCAGATTTGAAACGAAGTTCTATCAACTGTAATGCAAATAGTGTTATATCTATCCCTTTGCAAATTTCAATTGGTATTTAACCATTTAGTACTATCTAGGGTCATTTACACAAATAAAAATTTAAGTCTCCTCTTGTACACAGTCCCTTCATCTGCTTTGGCTGGTACCACTACAAAAGAATCTCAGTCTCACTATTCATACTTACTGTAATTTCTTCAGTCAAATCTAAGCCTGGAAGAACAGAAGCTACAACATGCACTGACACCGATGCAGTTGTGTTCAGCAGGTTCAGAAACAGTAAGCCTGGAAATAAATTTACCCTTTCAAGAAATACAAGGGTTTTGGTTAACTCCTTCACCCTCCAAACTACACAATATATAAAGGTGAACTATGATCTTAAGCCTTCATATGCACAGGAACTAATCACTGGGGCATTACTCAATCAGTATATCTTTTGGATAAAAGTTTACAGTATTCTGATAATGTTCTAAAGCTGCATTCTCTATATTCCCATCCTTTTAAGTATTTGTTGTGTTGTAAATGATGCTTTCTGAGGTGGCCATCCACAGGATACCACATCTGGCGTTACAATTTGTTAACTATTGCAGCACATTACGAAACATCCACAAGACATCTATTATTATGTTAAGAACATAGCTAGATAATATTCAGTAAAGATCTGTTACATACATACACACACCAACACATGAGAAACAGCTGTATGAAGGACCATGGTGTAGGCTAAGTTTCAGGAACCAGTCCACTTTCTATGGAAATTGTCTATAACACATAGATAGTTCCCCATCGCTTCAGAAACAAGACTACTATAAAAGCAGAGTGTTACCACTACAGCTATATACAATGTATAACACCCTCTTTTCATTCCACAAAAACTCCAAAATCTGCAGTTCCATACGAAGATATATTTTACTCTTAATATTCTAAGAAAGTCTCCGGAAATAAGGAAAATGCATCCTTACACCAGGTGGTGGTTAGGATTATTTACAACAACAATGTAGGTACCTATATTGGTATGTTGTGTATTTTTATATATTATAAATATATGAAACATATATACACATTCAAGCAAAAAGCAGATAGTAGAAAAAATGCCGCACTGTCAATTTTAAGTATGTTTTAAGTAAATAAATGGTGCTAAACAGATTCTATTCTGTAAGCATGACCTTTTAATATTATGCAGCTCCCCGTAAAACAACAAGATAAAGTGATTTTTCACATGACATTTTTATGACAATGCTCTCTGTTGTAGAGTATAATAGAAGGGCTGCCTACACTTACGAAGGCTGAAGTATTTGAAGGATTGTAGTTACAATTAAAATTATTACGCTGATTCTTATAAATTACACAAACATGTGTCGAAACCTGGACTTCAAAGTAACAAGGTCCAGGGTACTTCATAAAGGAAGTCAATAGCCGTGGCTCAATTTTTCATTTGGGGAAGCCAAGTCACAGAGAGTCTACAGGACTTTCTGAAGGTCACCCAGGCCACGCTTTAAGAATTCAGCAAATAGAGCTCCAGGGCTCCTTGTGCCAGATCAACAACTCACCCAGGCACATAGTCTAGCATGAACTTTCTACACCAGTTCAAATTCCATGTTCAGTTTTCATATTTATAAAATGTTATACCAACCCCATATGGTCAGGCTCATATAGTTATCAGCTATTCACCTAACTATGCGCCATGAAAACCAATTCTACATGCATGCCTATGGGACACTCCAGCTAATTTGACTGAGTATCATCCTGTGCGTCTCCATGATCCTGATCCCGTTTGCAGCAGGGGTGTGTCAGTAGAAAGCAGAGCATGTATTAATGAACACAAAATCACACCCTTCCCAGAGCAGCTGCCTGGGCCACAGAAGGAGCATGGGTCCCTAGTTCCCATCCCCATGTGCTCCTGGGTACCCGGTGTCACCCAGCAGGCCATGAATGCTTTCGGGCACTGCTCACTTTACAGCTATAGACCCCCAATGCAAACGCATCACTAGCCAAAGCCGAGTTACCAATCCCCCTTACAACGCGCCCCACGCAGCCCCTGACAGCAGGCCTGCAAGACCACCGCCATAAGGTCGCTTTCCTGCCCCTGCAGAGGGGGAGGTTGTGCCTCCGGGGCTTGGGATGAGGGGACTAGGCCGGCCTCCCGCCCCACAGCTCCCTTCCACACGGTGCTTGTGCAAGACGGCGGAGGGGAGGCGACACGCCGGGCTGGGGAAGGGACTGCGACAGCAGAGGGGCCATCTTAGGCCGCCCCACCGAGAAGATGGCGCCCTCCACAGCCTCCCCTCAGGGGCCGGGGTCCCATCGAGAAGATGGCGCCCTCGGAGGTGGGGGGGGGGGGGCGAGGAGACGGGCGGGGGGGCGCACAGCGGGGCTGCGGCGGCGGCAACCAGCACCGAGGGTCGCGCTGGAGGCGGTCACTCGCCGGTACCTTTCAGGGCCTGGTGCATCCCCCCGATGCCGCTGTAGAGTTCCAGCACCCGCAGCGGCGCCATTCTCCGGTAGCCGGCGCCCGGCCCTCCCGGCGGCCTCCCCGAGCGCCGCCCGCCCGTTCCGCCGCTCTTTCGTTCCCACCTGCCCGCCCTCCTCAGAGCCGGCAGCTCCCGGCCGGGCCCCGCCCGCTGCGCAGCGCCTTGATTTGGCATTGCTAATTGCTCGTTAAACCCCAGAGTGGGTTTAGGCCCGGAGGACGAAGCCACCTCCGGCTTAGCTGGTCCTGCTGCCCCGTGAGGTGGCCGCGGGGCTGGTGCTGGCCAGCAGCTCTCCCATCCGCGCCTTCCTGGGAGTGAGGGATCAGGAGATGGGCCCGCTCCCCGCCATGAATCCCTTTGGGGTCAACGTCTGCTCCTGGCCGAGGGCTCCTCGCAAGGGGGAGCAATGAAATCCCCAACCCCGCTGCCCTTCCTCAGGCCCTGTGCCGACACAGGGTGTCCAGCGCCTGCTGGCAGGTGGAGGCCAAGCCCAGCCCTTAGCGTCAGGGTAGCAGGGAAGGGCAGGCTGGAGACTGAAGTGAATTTGGGTGGCTTGTGCGGGGCCAGGTCACAGAGAAGGGGGACGCGGGGCAGCAAAAGGGGCTTATCGCCATGCGGGGGTGTGCATGCTGGCCTGATGTCCAGCTGGGCAGCCTTGGCGGATGGTGCTCGACAGTTTTATGGGCCTAGGAGTTATGTGATTTCAGTGTGCAGTGATGTTTTTGAGAAGTTATTTCAAAGCCTGCACCGCTGGTAGAACAGGAAGGAAGGAAATAACTGATGAAACTGTTCTAATTTGCCCCAACACTACGACATTGCTTTTGCTAAACTGGAAAGGAAGAGGTGAGTCAAAGACATTGTTGCCCATGAAAAGTAGTTTGTTTTTAAAACAAATGTTAGATGGATGCATTTACATATACATATATAACAACCAGAGTAAATATCTTGCACACTGTTATGTGGGTTACCCACCACATACAAGTAGACACTCACCTATGCCTCAGTTTGCAGATTTAGAATGTAACGTTAAGATGAAACATGAAAAAAAAAACCAAACAAAAAAAAAACCAAACCAAACAAACTAAACAAAATACCCCCACAAAACCACAACCCTGAACATGTTTCTCTAATAATTTCTTGAGTTAGTCATATTTTTGTTCAGCCTTCTAAAAAGCTAGCTGTCAAAAAGCTGGATTTGAGGAATGTTTATTTTTCCTTAGAAGCTGCCTCATACAGCCTGTCATAGTAGCTCTTGCCTCTTGCCTTTCAGTGGAGGAAGAAGTTTTAGCTGAAACTGGAGGGGAAAAAAGAGAGAAATCTGCTGCCTTCCAGTGCCTTCTCCAGCATAGGGATGCATCAGCTGTGGAAAACAGTGGAATTAGAAACAAAATTTCAAAATAAGAATATTGGTCCTTGCCAGCTTTTTTGCAACAGTTCTGTCATTCACCTGTGGATCTTCATCATCAAAGTCTGGGGCTGCTGCTTTATTTTTCACCCATGGAAATAAGCAGGTGACTAAAACAAGAAGTCCAAGGTCTACTTCTAGAATTTCTGAAAGGAAGTGCAGCAGCCGAGGTACCAGAGGAGAGCAGTGCACGTTGCAACCAGCAGTGAGGCATGTTGCCTCCACAGATGGCTGATGGAGAACTGAGAAAGGTGGGTGATTCACATGGCATAACAAAACCGGGAATGTGCTGGCTGGAGAAAACAGTCATGGGACAAAGACAGTGAAGGCTCTGAAAAAAAGAGTTCAAGATGAACTACAAACTACTACTCTGTGGCTACAAAGAGCAAGGCTGTTATCAGCTAAGAAGACACACTTCAGTAGTACCTCTTCAACATACAGATGCAAGGTGAAGGTAAAGAAAAAGGCAGCTTTTAGACTGCTGAAATTAGTAAAGCTGATGAATGAGTTTGAGCTCCTTGTATTACTATTCCAGCAACCTGTACATCACAGCAATGCTAGATACTGTGATGAGTGGGAGTTGTAGGCAGCCGGAGGCAGTTCAATTATTTGGGGCTGCTCAGTACCTGGAGCAATTAAAGCTACAGAGGAGCAATATTTCCTTATATCAGACAGGGAGACATAGGTGAGCCCTGTTTTTCCCTCTCCATTCCCTGATTCCAAGGTATTCTTGCCATTCACACATGGGAAAGGTGGAGTCTGGTGGAGAAGGCAGCAGAGATGTCTTTGCTTACTGGTGGCAGTAGAACATTCCCTGCTATGGGGAAATCCTCCACCTACCTCCTCCACGAGGCATCCTCTGTGTAGTAAACTGGAGAATCTGATCAACACGCCTCCACTCTGGCAACAAAGAAATTCAGAAACTAGGTTGGGATTTTATTGGCTGCTTCTTGCAAAGAATGGGAAACACCAAAATTTCCCTAGTGCTTATTTTTAAACAACAGGCAGTACTCAGTTTTATAATTCTGTATAACTGTGTCTGCCCTAACCTGGTTCTCATTATTAATTGACAGCTGTAAAAAGGACCAAAATGAAAACAGGGAATCTGGAAACAGTTAGTTTTAGTGCTCTTCCCTTTATAAATGTAAAGTCAGCATAATAATAACCTTGAGTTTTGGATCAGATCTTACATAATAGTATTTAAGGTATGCTGCTTATTTCAGAGACTGGGGCAATGGCCGAGAAGTGCCAAGATCCGTGGCCACTCATGCCTTTCTTCTTACGAAAAAGCTGAATGATTCCACAGAGAGGGTGAGCCCTGTGAAAGCAATCGTTCATACTTCACTCAGAAAATCTTGCTAACAGATACTGCCACTGCCATGGGGCAGGCTAAACAGTCGCTCACCCTTGATCTTGTGACCCTGAAGCAGCCGCTTGTTTCCAAAATTTCCCAACTGGATCTCTCTGACTTACTGTAATTTGGATATTGTGACAGCTCCTTGCTTCTCCGCTCCAGGCATATAGGATGAATAGGATTCCTGTAAATCTCAACGAACATTTCATTCGATAAACAGTGGAGATTAATAATAGAGTTGAAGTCCAGTGTCCACCTCTGGACTCTTAACATTTTTTAGGGCACAGGTATGGGCTGTTTCATATATCAGTTATGACTCAACAATATAACTGGCTTTAAATAGCAATTGATAGGCTTTTCTGAAAAGATGTTCATATATTCTAAATGAGCACATCTATAGAACTATGATAATGCATTGATGAAGCAGCTGTTTTCTTGACTATAATGTATTTATACTAAAATATATTTTAAGCAAACTGATCATTTAATGACATTTTTAAAGCCGTTGACATAAGCATGAGCTATCAGCATTTTCATTGAGACAGCTTTTGAAACCTTCTGCCTCCTAGCAACTAGCAGCATTTCCTCAATGTAGAAGTTTCCAAAGTTTGCCCACATCTCTGATGAGTGCTACGATACAGGTAATCATGCTAAATCTGAAACTGTTGCCCTGGTAACCAATAAACACATGCAGTGAAACAGCCACATGTGGTAAGAGGAACACGCAAACGAAACCACTGCAATATTTTCTCATCTTAAAATGCTTTAGAATTGTTAAAAATGTTACAATTATCAATGCTGCCAGACAACATCACAGAAACATGCAAAAACCACTGCCTTAAGGCTCTGCATTGTACTTGGCAACTGAAAGGTAAAATTACAAACTATTCCTGGACCGTGTACTGTTGTCCTCAAAGTGAGAAGAAAAGATTTTCACTGTTGTGTTTCTGTAATTCACACCAGCAACAAATGCACACAACAAACACACACAAAACATTCTGTAGGCATCTCAAGCCTTCTGCAGTTACATGTAACTCTTCTCCCTGTCCTCCCTTCTGCAGCAGGGCAGAGACTAATGGGCCAGCAAGGCCTCTGCCTGCACCCGGCTGTGAGCAGAAGTTTGCCAGTCTGCAGCATGTCACAGGGCTTTTTTGATGCCACAATACTGCAGCAATATAAATTGCTTCAAGTTTTCTTTGAATGTAACTCCTCAACGTAAGGCTCCGTAATGGAAGCTAGTACACCTGTAGCTGTGACCTGTTTGTGAGCATTTTCTCTATATTCAAAGAACGGAGAGAGAGCAAGAAAAATCTCTTTCTGCTGATACACCAAATGTTTAAAAGTGCATTCACAGTGATCAGCCAAAACTTCAATACAGGCAAATATTAATGGTGACGGCTGAACAACAAACATGCTTCTTGTGTCTGAATGTCCCGTATAACCTACTAAATACCTAAATGAGGATCAGGAAGAGTATACAGACATCTCGGCTGTCTAGAAGGGAAGCTCATGTTCTGGGTCAGAAATCACTGGCTAGGAAAGAATGTGAGGCATGTCATACCCTTGCAATGCAATCACTGAATTGAAAAAAATCACTGAGAGTGTCTAGCATAAATTACTGTTTCCATAACGATTGGCCCAGTAGGTTACTAATAAAACTGAAAACCTTTTGCAGTTTATTGAAATTGATCTGTACCAGCTGTAATGTTTCAGGAGGGAATTTATCAGACTTGGTTTCTGCTGAAGTGATGCTCAGTAAAGGTAACTCAGCCACAGACGTGGTGTTTCTGGGAAGCCTGCTGAGCTGTGCCAGTATGACTAACAAAGCCTACGATTTTCATTTATAATGCCATGTGTCTGCAAGACTAGTAATGAAACCCACATCAAGCCAGGTTTGTTAGCCTCTCCCAACACATTTCTAAGAACTCTATACGGGGGAAATTTATGTAGCTGAAGTTATTGGGAAGTGTCATCAGACACAAAGATTTTTAGCCTTTCTCTTTTCAAATATATCAAAATCTACATTTCAGGATTTTATTTGCAGGTTCTGGAGCTATGCATATACTCTGTAGGGAATAAGGAATAAAAATACATTGCTTCTCCAATTAAATCTTTACTTTTCTGGTTTAAATAAATTTAAATCTAAATAAATCTGGCCTGTTTGTTGTGTTTGGCCTGCAGTGGTCACCCTGGCTGGATGAGAGGCATATGTTTACATAATGTTATTGAGTTTCTTGTTGTACTTACACATTCCAGTGCTTGACCAAAAAAATAAAGGACAAAAAAAGGCTAGTAACCAAAAAAAACACCTTTGCTGGACTGAACAAAACAGACTCTGAGCTCTGTAAGGCCCGCTGCAGGCAGCCAAAAGATTGCTGCTGCAATGAATGTGTTTTGAATCAGACCCTTGAAGGGTCACAGGAAACGGGTGACAGCAGGCACGGAGCCAGGCAGTGTTAAAGAAGGGATCAGTTCAAGCTGCTCCAGCAGGATGAGGTAATGGCATGGGAGATCCCAGCTCGCTTGTAGGGGCAGGAGGAAACGGCATGGTGCCTGCTGCTCCCTCGGGGGGAGGGGGGATGAGGGAAAGGAGAGGAAGAGTGTGCAGATGGTGAGCCTGGATGTGCCTCTTACCTTTTTGCTTAAGGCAGGAACTTTCATCTCCAGTCTATGGTGTGCAAACTGAGAAAGACTTGTAGCTGTATGTTGGCGTTGGTCATGCCTTTTGCTCACAAGGCCATCTAGTATCACCTAAAGCTTTTGTATACCACAGACTTGTCTTTTAAGGAGTTCAGCCCCTGCCCAAACTTTGTTTTTTCATTCAGTCCCATGTGATGAGTTTAATCTTTGACTAAGACTGTAGTTAGCACAGGAAAAGACATCTCTTACGCTGGTCACCATGGCGGTAGGATTTCAGTGGTAGGGTGTTTCCTCCAGGGAGAAAGAAAATCTTTAATGCAGCCGCAGCAGAGCTGTAACTGTAGACTTGCTGAGTTATCTTGAAATTAGATAAACCACAACTGCACACAGTAAGTAAATCTCTAAAAAATCTGCCCGAGAAGCTGAGCACTTGGTGCCTAGGCAGCACAGAGTTGTCTTCCACCCTGGCTATATTGCTGGCACTTTGAAAATGAGTTACTTTAAAGCTAACTTAAAGCTGTTTGATATGACTTATAAAATGCAATTACAGAAGTGATTGCACTGTAAATATTCTCTTTCTCACTTTGGATGTGTCTACAAATGTCTGTGTACAATATACCACTGCTTAGTGGCTGGGAAAATAGCCTATAGAAAAGCACAGGTTTGAAGAAGTCATGAGATTTTTAAGGATAAACTGAAATGAAGGATAAGTTGAAAAGTTATTCTGCAAAAAAATCCCAGCTAAAATATAAAAGTGTCTTTTTTGGCTTCCAGGTCTTTTGGGGTCTCTTCCTCAAATTACGTATTGCCTCAACTAAGAACAAAAAGCTTTGGGTTTTCCTAAAGTTGAAACAAACCGTTTTTAGAAAAAGGGCTATGAATTTAAAACGCTATTTTTGCTGAGATAGTCTGGAGCGAGAAGCCCCAATAAGCCTAACCTAAATGGGTCAAGAAAGCCTAAAATAGTTATTTCTGAAGAAGAGCAATCTTCTTGAAGAAGAGAAATCTTCTTGCTCAAGACGTATGCCAGTATGGACTGGCAGTGTCAATATTCAGCTGTAGGGAGTTGGGCTGATTTAAGACTCCAGCAAACATCTTTCACATAATTCATAAGAAGAATACAATGGGAAATTGTTGGAATTGTCTATCAAGAACCCTGCATGTCAAATGAAGTCCCTGAGGATGACTTCATTGCAGTTACAGTGCCAAATCAGATGTAGCACTCATCTCCAATGGTATAGGATGCAGTATTTCAAAACCTAACAGAATTAAGCTCAAGTAATTAATTAACCTACACTGTGCGTAACTCTCATTGTCATTACCAGTCCAGGCATCATGTATATTGTAGTACAATAGTATTATGTCCTTCATCTGCAGGGTATATCTCAAGATTCCTCTTGATACCACAGAAGTTGATTATTTTCGGAATACAACTGCAGGACAATGGCATTATTACCATATTCAGGGTAAAACATTCCTCGGTCTTTGAAAGATCCTGACATCTGACCTGCACGTTGTTTCATCCTGGTGTGCTTCGGACTTACATGGTAGGCTTGGTAACTTCCATGTCATGGAGTTTATGGGAAATGCCCGATCCATGTCAGATAAACAGCCACAAACATTGGCAAAAGTCTAAGAGTCAGCAAAACTAAAGCAACTACAAAGCTCCTAAACAGTTGCTAGTCCTTCCGTCATCCTACACAAGCTCTCTCCTACCCAATGACCGTATGCAAGACCAAATTCTCAAGGAAAATTTCAGGTGGCGTGAATTTGTCTTTGTAATGGGGAGCAGAACACCTTTCCACCCGAAAAAATATGGACTCCTCTACTCTTCCAGATATTGGCTGTCTTCCTTCTCCAGCCATATGCACCATCTGCTCTACACGTATTTAATAAATTTTCCACTCCACTCCCTGTTACCCAAAATATTTTATGCATACTATCACCTTAAATCTGGATCATTTTCCCTCCTCAATCCCAACTGGACAGAGTATATTTATGTTTGAAAATTAGGCATAGAGCTGGTATGTAAAAACAGCTCGTCTTCTTAGAAACTCAGTCTTCTCAGCTCTGGGGTGTGTGCGCCACCACCTCTTCCCTTTGTAAGGAGCCAACTAATCCCAGAATGGTTAACACAATGTACGCACAGTTTATGAGTCTCATTGGAACCAAGGATTTGGCACAAGAACTTGGACTGAGGAATCCACTAAAAACTTGGCCCTCAAGGAGCTAGTACTGTTCTGCTTGTCCTGGGCATCTCAAAGGAAGAATGGAACAATTGCTGCATGCAATTAATGATTCCATTGCTGTGTCCTGCCTCTTCCTCAGAAAGAACATCATCATTTCCTGGTGTATCATGACAAGAAAACATTATGCTATTTATGCTTTGTGTAAGTGATGGAACTGGGGGAGAGAGAAGAATGAAATCACTCCTCAGTTTTAATTGTTTTTTGGCTAGAGGAGCTCTTTAAGCAGTTTGCTTTGAAAAAGCTTGGCCAGAAAGGAGTAGTAAATGTCTAACTGACAGGGTTCATTAATGGCATACTAGAATCACTTCTTTTAGCTTTTTCCAAAAGAGAGAATGGATGGATGGATGACTCATCTTTGAAAAGGTTTGCATCTCAAAATTTAAAACAGCAATCCCAGACAGATTACTATTATGGCTTCCCATTGTAATGTGACAAATGAACATTCACCCACACTGTTGACTTTTACCTGTGCCAACAGCTTACTGCAGGAATCACAACTGAGTGCTGTTCTTGATAGCAAGGTCAAGACAGCGAAGTCGGCAATGTGGCAAAGGACAGAAAGGCCTGCACATTATACCACATTTTACATAGATCATACTGAAAGTTTAGGCTGGCTATAAATTAAAATCCTTTATCTGATGTTTAAGTTAAGTGGTCTTTATAAAGTGACTATCATGATCCTTGAACAGTTCCTTGGTCTTTGGCAAAACACAAACCTCGTGAAACAAGAAGAGCAGGTAGCTAAAATTTCAAATTGTTTTTGGACACCCAAATCAAGACTGAGGGACTTTGTGTATTCTGGAAATTAGTTCTGCTTAAAGAGTTTCAGACTGAGCATTGAGCCTCAAACCATGCCAAACCTCTTGTCAGTTTGGAAAACCTTGTCCTTTATGTCCCAGTTATTGCTGAATGTATTGCTGACATTCAGCAGTCGGTACTATTGCTATTAAGTGAAGTGAGACAGATGGGGTGTAGAGGTTGTCATCCTTTTTTTGTTGTTTAAGGGATGGATTAAGTAAATGGCTATACCTATGACAGAGCTGAAAAACTTCTCTTTCTCTTCTCTGTGTTGCTAGGACTGTGCATGGGACTTGGGGCAGAGGGCTGTACTGGCTTTGAAAATGAGTACCTGATTTGGTAACAGATACGTCCTATTTTGATACAGAAAACATCCTATTCTGGCAATTAGAAACCATAGTAGAGGGAAACTTTATGCACGACAATAATAATTTTTGGAAATGTAAGTCATGCGACTGGGTGGCATGAGTTATGTTCAAAACACTTCCCTAGTGATGAAAGCCCTGCCAGTTTCATATAGTTCATTTTCCATTAAAACAGAATATTGCAGAGAGACTTGGTTAGGTTTTAGTATAGAGCCTAGTCATTTCCTTGAAAAAATCAGCAGCTAGTCACACCAGTTTGATGTGCTTTGCAACACTGGCAACGACTGTAGGCAACATAATTTTAAAAGTAAATTTCATAAAAGAATTTGCCAATTTCTTTCTTAAGACCATAATTAGTCAAGGAAGTTACTCACGAGGGGAGACTTCAATGCCTGGGCATTTAGATGTTCTGCAGCCCAGTGGTACTCAAAAACCCAAGTCAGCTTCTCCCAGGCAGCGTGCAGGGTGACATATTATCTGGGTTCAGAAAAATTAGCTCTTCCCTGGATGCACCAGGCTTTCGTGGGGGCTCCTCGTTAGACTTAGCTCCCAGCTAAAGGGAGGGACACGCCCCAGCTGAAGATTTGCAGACAGAATCCATTTTTTGGAAACAGGAACCTTTCTGTTTTCAAAACCATAGCAGTCTTAGTCTTTTCAGACCATGGCTGAAGGAGGAAGTGCTCTTTCAGACTAAAAGTTACAGCACTCACTCAGGCGAGGGGCCACAGCACTTGCCATGGCTGAGCATTACGGAGAGTCCCTATTCAGTTTGCTGTGGGACGCTAAGAGTCTTTCACGTCCTCTGGTTAAAGCGGGTCCCTTTTGCCTGGAGGTTGTTCAATATTCATGGAGCAAGGGAAGTGTGAAGGAATGCCTCTATGGCCCCATGCATGCCAGAGCTTAAGGTTGCTGTATAGTACTGAAAACAAAAGTGACTGCATTTGCATAGCAGGATGTTTTTCCTGGATTTTTAATATTTATGAGTCATTTTCTACCTCGAGGAAGCAGAAACTTTACTAAAAGTGGAAAAATCTGATTAATGAAAGTATTCACATCTGTTTAGTCAAGGTCTATGATAACTGGAAAGCACATTCAATATTTGGACCAAATTTCTCTAATTTCTCACTGTTTAAATAAAATGGCAAATCAAAAAAACGTGAATGCCATTCTTTTCAGTGATGTTTTCAGACTGACAGATATTTGTACAAGAAAGTCAGGGAAATTCTGACTCTTATGAGAACTTTTTCATTTTTAGCATAATAGATTTTCATTATAAAGTCGTTCGGGCATCTGTACCCTCTCCCTATGCACACCCATTTTCCCTGTTAATGAAAGTTACACAACAATCCAATATTTTTTGCTACACTTCTAGGGCTTGATTCCATACTTCATTCTTGGCAGTGAACCAATACATCAGTTCTCTGGCAAAAAGCCAAAAAATGCCAAAATAAATTTTGCAGTGTGAACTGAAAGGCTCACGATAAAAATACCTATTTCTTTTTTTAAGAGTGCCATTGGCTTACCTCTGATCTACCTCTGTAGAGGTAAGTGACATCGCAAGCTGACCAGGCAGCTGCCTGGCTGCGTACTGGAATTGCAAATGAAGGCATCGCAATAAACAACACAGATGACAATTAATAGTTTATGAATAATCCCCAACATGGTGTTTAGTGATGCTATTAGCTGTCTGTCCTTCATGTAAGGAGTGTTCAAGACCCTGACCAGCCACGGCCTCTGAGAGTCCCATAGCATATTCCCTAAAATTAGGGTCATTTCAGTGGTTTTATTTCAGTTCAAAGAAATACACTCTCCATTATTTTTATTGCTACACTGAGACAGAGTCTTTCCTGACAAGTACTGTGGAGATCTTTTCGCGTTTCAAGAGAACAGTTCTTGTTCCCCTTTGGGGTTTGGGATGCAAATGTGCATTAAATTTATTACAGCCTTACAAGAGACTCAGAGCTTCCTCCATTTATGCATCTGTGTAAGTGCCAACCAGCAAAAGGCACTTGAAGGTTTATTGTAATCCCAACAACTGACGATATCCGAACATTTCTAGGAAAATTTCATAGTGAGAAACAGCAATGAGGCGGGTGGCCAAGAGTACATATGGCAGCGGTGACATAAACGTGTGGAAATTACCCTTGAAACATGGTGGAGGGAGTCATATTTATTTACTAAAACAAACACCACCTTGGATTTTAGGAGCAAAGCAGTTTCTGAATGAAGGATGACTGTTGCATGTGTGTGCCATTAAAGGTTTTGTGAAGTATAAATACGTTGCGCTCTGTTAGGAAGAACAGATTGGGCACAGCGCACCTTTAAAAAACCAACAATCTGCTAAAACTATCAGTACTTCTGAGTAAAGCATCTTTAATCTGTGAGGCTGTTGGTTATGTGCCGGTTTACTTTTTTGCCTGCTCATAGGAGTGTGTACTTTTGTGCCAGGGCTCACAAAGGCTTACAGCTCAAACTTGATGGCTTAAATAAAGAGCTCTCAGAGGGCCGGAGAGCACAACAGCGTCCAGGCTGGGTTGCCGGTACCCTTAGCCTCAGGAATGCCGTGTGACCTCTGCCTCCTATTCAGTGGGTGAGTGGAATAAGCTGTAGCCCAGGACTTACCCTGCAAGCACTTCAGTAGCTCAACCTTGTCAGCTTCATTTGCTTGACTGAGCTTCAGTGAATAAAGGAAATTAAAACCTCAAGGACCTACATTTAGATAGAAACTGCATTACTGCACTTCTGGTTGCCATCAGAATGAAACTAAAGCATTTTGGCATTTTTTCCTTTATTAAAAAAAAAAAAAAGTGTCCTTAATAAAATATATGGGCTCCAATTCTTCCTCGTAAGGTACAATACGTGAAGTACAATACCTGAAGAAGTACAACAGCTGACTTTATTGTGAATTGGGGTGTGAAGATTACCTCCCTCTCTGCCTTCTGTTCATGTTCAGGTTTATCAGAATTTGCAGTGAAGATATTTGCTTCTGCAGGACTGCAAGTTAAAAAGGATTAAAAATTGATAGTAGTTTTGCATCCCATAAGTGCTGAAATAATAAATTACAGATAATACCTCTACATTGTATTGGTCACTTCCCACAGCAAAGAGGAAAAATATGTCCCTTACCTAATGGGTCAGTGCAGGATTAGAGAATATGAGTCGTGCTTTGGCCAGTCAGGTTTTAAATTACTAAATGACAGGGATTTTGTCATCTCCCTCAAACAACTTATGCATTCATACTGAAAACAATCTGCTGCTACTCAGTCTGTTTTTCCCTGTTGAATTTTATGCCACTGCTATTGCCCTGTACTATCTACATCATTCTTCTCTACCACTAGTAGCCCCATTTTGATAGTAAAATTGCTCTTGAAACACTGAGATTTTTGTTTGGCCTTTGATGCTACACACATAGGATATTTGCAGATCATGTCTAATGAATAATTATCATTTTGCCAGGTGCTTTCCTAACACTCTGATCATGTGCCTACTTAAATTAATAGCAAAAGTCTGTTGCGTACAACAGTGCAGAAACAAACCTTCGTTAAAATCAAGGCTCCCACTACCCTAGTTATTAGGATCGCATCTAAGAGCAAGATCCTGATTGCAGCTATTTCAATAATGTACTGTCCACACTAAAAAAATAGTTACTGCTGGGATCGTTGTTGCAATAATGGCAGAATTAAGCCTTACCTGTGCCAATGCTCACCCAGCTACAGGGAGAACGCATTTAGCCTGTAAGTGTTGTGTCTTCAGCACAGGAGCGGGAGCTGAGATCGCTGTCATGGGAGGCAGCTGAAGGAGACACAGATGTACTATTTTTCTGCCTGTTTATTTTGGACGTTTGGCAGCCCTTTGTGAATAGCTGGCATCGCTCTTCCCTGATCTTACTCTCTTTCAGAAAGCTAAGAAAGAAGAGAAACAGGTTCCCAAAAAGGTGTATAGATACGTATCTACAGAGAGATATAAGCCGTACTTCTAGAGGGCTTTTAACGCGCGCATCCCGGGTTGTTCGGAGGCCCCTTTGTGTCCGCGGCGGCGGCGGGCGGAGCCCCCCTCAGGGCGAGGCGAGGCGCGGCGGCGGGCGGGGCGAGGCGCGGCGGGCCGGACGGCCATTGGCGGCGGGCGGCGGGCGGGGCGGTGATTGGCGGGGCGGTGATTGGCGGGGCGGGCCCGGTGGCGGGCGGTGGCGCCCTATAAGGGGGGACCCGGCCCGGGGCCGCCGCCCTTCTTCGCCCGCCGCGCTCTCGAGCCGCCCCGCTCCGCTCCCGGATTACAAAGCACCCGCCGCCGCCATGAGCATCACCACCACCAAGAACTCCTCGTACCGCCGCATGTTCGGCGGGGGCAGCCGCCCCAGCACCGGCACCCGCTACATCACCTCCACCAGCCGCTACTCGCTGGGCAGCTCCCTGCGGCCCAGCACCGCCCGGTACGTGTCCGCCTCGCCCGGCGGCATGTACGCCACCAAGGCGACGTCGGTGCGGCTGCGGAGCAGCATGCCGCCCGTGCGGCTCCACGACTCCGTGGACTTCTCCCTGGCCGACGCCATCAACACGGAGTTCAAGGCGAACCGCACTAACGAGAAGGTGGAGCTGCAGGAGCTCAACGATCGCTTCGCCAACTACATCGACAAAGTGCGTTTCCTGGAGCAGCAGAACAAGATCCTGCTGGCCGAGCTGGAGCAGCTCAAGGGCAAGGGCACGTCCCGCCTGGGCGACCTCTACGAGGAGGAGATGCGGGAGCTGCGCCGGCAGGTGGACCAGCTCACCAACGACAAGGCACGCGTGGAAGTGGAGCGGGACAACCTCGCCGACGACATCATGCGGCTGAGGGAGAAGTGAGTGCGCGGGGGGAGGCGGGTCGGGCCGCCGGCGCCTTGCGGAGGCAGCCCCGGCGCACCCCCGGCTGGGCTGGGGCGGGGGGGATCGGCGGCCGGGGGGACCCCCCGCTCCCTCCTCACCGCTGTCTCGCCCCTTCCAGGTTGCAAGAGGAGATGCTTCAGCGGGAGGAGGCCGAGAACACCCTGCAGTCCTTCCGACAGGTTGGCGGGGGCCGGCGGGAGGGAGCCGCGGCGGGAGGGAGCCGCGGCAGGGCAGAGCCCGCGGCGGCCGCGGTGCCCGGGCGGGAGGACGGGGCCGCGGGCGTCCGCTTCGCCTCGCACAAAGGAGTTCCGTCAGTTCTCACGCAAGCCCTCCTTGTTTTCTTTCGGGGGATGCTGCGGCCGGAGGGGAGGGGAGGGAAACTATTGTCTTGCTTTATCCAAGTCTAGCCTGTTTTACAAAAAGCGCTCCGACGTGGAATCGCTTTCCGATCCAATAAAAGTGAAAGGGGGCCATCTGCTCCCTCGGCTGAAGGGTATTAACGGTTTCTATGGGATTCACCGTGGAATGCAGATTCAGGCATTATGGCGAGTTGGTGGCAGCAGATTGAAATAATAGATCCCTTTGTGTCGGAGGGGAGGGCGCGGTGGGCTGCATTCTTGCTAAATGTGTAATGGTGCGGGCATATTTCTAGCGAAAAGTGTCTATCGCGTATATGGTCCGGTTTTGATATAACACAGAGCTCCTTTTTAGTGAATCACTTTGGTCAGCGCATTACTGGACAACGGTTTCAAATTTAAAATTTTTCATATGGGTGTTGTCTGCAGACAATTTGTTCCTTGGGGCGAGGGCGCAGCAGTCGAGTCTGCCTCCTCTGGATGTCCAGTAAGAACACATAATTTAATCCTCTATAAATGAAGATGTTAACACAGGAAACCAGTTGTGTTAGAGTTTAGTCTCTGTAAGATGCTACAATGTTATTCAGATAAACTAAAAACTACGTGACAGCCAGAACCAACTGTGCAAACAGTGGTCAAAAAGTGTTAAACTCAGGTTTTCACTTGTGCAAAACCAGCTTTCAACTTGGATTAAGCCTTGTTTGGACTAGGAGGTATTTAGGAATGTGCTTTCTCAAAACAAGGTCTCTCCCCTAAAACTGCTGGTGTGAAACAGCATTGCTAGCATTCCTCCCTGCGTGGAAGCGACTGCCCTTATCTCCAGACAGCTGGGCACAGGCTGACTTCGTCCCAGAGCTCCTCATAGGCATTAGTAGATGTCACCATTCAGGAAATCATGACTTGATTGTCAATGTTTCCCTGGGCAAGGCTTTTGACTGCAGTATATTTATAGTGTCTGAAGGAGAGAAGGTGTCTTCATGAGATAACATGTGGAAACTGAGACACCTACTCCCATTCAGAGTCTGGGAATTCAGAGTCTCCACTGGTGTTCTGGGGACAGAAGTTTGAAACAGAACAGTTGAAGACACTGCCTTAACTTCAGCTTCTGTTTTTTTTGAGCGCTAAACCAATTTAACGTAGTGTGAAGTTCTGTGCAGAAGCATTTAAGTTAAATTTTAGAGAACCTAATCTATTCCGATTCATTGCTGAATTCAGTTGAAGGATCCTTTGACTTTAAGCTGGCTTGAATGATCTTTCATGCTTAATTGGTGCACTTCAAGGCATGTCTACCTCTATTTCAAAACAAACTTCGTGAAGGCTCTTGGCTTTTAAGTGAACTTGGCTTTGTGCATATCCCATATTCATTATCCAGCTCTGCCCTGCCCTGTGGAAAGGGGTTGTTCAGGAGCTCAGCCTCTAGCAGATCTGTGTGCAGTACAGTCAGAACTGGATCCATTTAACCACTCAAGCTGTAGCTTAAGCATAAGAATTGTAAATCATTGTCGGTGGAAACACTGCACTAAATGCTCTCATGACATAACTGGTGCATGCTAGTGTGTGTGATTTGAACCACAGTAATATCTAATTTTTCCTTACTGTGAAAGGCTAGGCTTAACATGCAAGTTTTGAAAACTGAAGCTGTTTCAGTATAAGTATTGTTCTCCTGCAAGTGAAATTGAATTCACAGAACACCAAAGTTGAAACATCCTGTTGTGCTTTCCATTGTAAAAAAAAAAAAAAAAAGCACAGCTTTTTATAAAACCGTTATATTCTTGCACTGGAAAGTTGTATACATGGATTCAGAACACTTTAGCAGATACTTTACTGTTCTGATGTAGCATCAAATTTACTCTTTACTTGATGGAGCAATTGTATACTTCAGTATTTTAAAAGGAAGTGAACAAATATTTGAACTTAAACTTTATATTTCCAAAAGGTGTCCGTTTTAGACACTGTTCAACTCAGATGTACTGAATTTTAATTCTTCTGAATAAAGGCGTGATTTTGGTCATCTGCTGAGGAGTGTACTAAACAAAATAAACCTGAGTGTTCAGTGAGATCTTTCCTTTGGGACAAAACTAGCATCACAATTAGTGAGAAAGTTATTTACTGCGGCTTTGCCAGCTACTCTGCCAGCAAGGAATAGATCCTGAGCCTATGACAAGACTAACAGGTCAGCTCCTAGCTAACATGAGGTTTGTCTGAAGTAAACACAGCATGTTCAACCCTGCAAACTACATGACTGGTGTTAAAAGAATCTCCTAGGATGAAATAAATGTGTAGTCCAATTGCATGTATATATGTCTTATACCTTATTTGCTCAGGCTACAAGTAGCTTACTCATTTACATGGCTCTCCATACATCTAGGAAATACAGACACACTGATTATTCACTTCCTAACTTAATGGTAATCTATATAGTAAAGTACATAACATATATTCCAAGTGTCTTCGATTTAAGATGTTTTCAATTTATTATCAGCTGCTACAAATCCTGTAGCTGTTCAGTTCTGAAAAAATTCATAGTCTTCAGTATGCAGAGTTCTGTAAAACCCACTGGGAACTCTTTGGATATCTGTCCAATTGTGTAAATATGTTGGGTCATAGCTATGTAATTTCTTTCCAGAATGATCTTCAAGTTTTTTTGGGCAGAGAAAAAATGAATTAAGGAATTATTTGAATTCAAAAATAGAGCCGATATGAACTGTGGCTGTAAAACTGGAGTTGATAGGGAGGTTATGGACTAACACATCAAAGGGGTGTTTTGCTGGATAAAGAAAACAAAAGAATTCTTCTGGAGCAAGAACCTTACCGCAGAGTGGGAGTGATCCAAGGAATGTTTTCTAGGAGTGCCATAATAGTGAGAACTGCTGATTAGGAATGCTTACAGTTTGGGCAAATCCAAAATAGCTTTAGTGTAAGCTGTGAAAACCTGACAGGTTAATACCACATGAACATAAGCATGCAGTTGTGTATGTAACCAGTATGAAAGAAACAATTGTCCCCTTTGCAAACAAATTGTCTGCGCTGCACCTTTAAAATGTAAGGTTACCAATCAATGTTTAGTCTTAAGTTATGTTTTTTAACTAATTCAAGCTGCTCCCATGTAACATTCATGGTATATCTTCTGTTGTGCCTTAAATGAATTTTTGCTGTTGATTAAGACTATCTCTGTCCAGCAAAAGTTGGAGTCTTTGCCAGCTAATGTGAGGGTGTAGGCAATGATGAGTAACTCGGTTTGCGTTTATGCTCATACCTTCTTTTTCTCAAGGGAGATCTGTCAAACCACTTGGAGAAGTAAATGCTTGCAGTTCCTGTATGTACCTCACTAGCTTTACGAGTATTCTTTCAAGCTGTGGTCTCTGGACCCAAAGGGCTCTGTGGTTGGTCACAGAGGAGTCCAGAAGAAATAAACAAGAAATTAAGCCCACTGATAGGCATGTAGGCACCTGGGTTGCACTTTTAAGCCCCACTGGAAAAAATTGAAGTCTGCAGACTGCAGGACTAACTCTTTTTCAGTGTAGTCAAGCTAAAAGAGCGTATCGCTGGCTTCTGACCCAAGTACCTGTGTCATCTTCAAGCAGGATTTACACCCAGCATGATCTGTGTGCTCTTGATCATGCTCAGCAATATGTTGGCAAAGACGAAGTAATCTACTCATGCTGTATAGTTCCAAAAATTACAATAAAGGTGCATGTAGTGGACTCTGAGGCTACAGTAGGAGGTGGCAAAAGAGGGTTTTTTACAGCTCTTGATTTCATATTGTCTTGCCAAGAAGCTCAGGTGTAGCATCAGTCTATATGGTACTGAACTTGCCATAAGACTTCTCTACATCACAGTTTTGTAAGGTTACTTATCAGTCTTCTCTCTCTGGTCAGGATGTTGACAATGCCTCTCTGGCACGTCTTGACCTGGAGCGCAAAGTTGAGTCCCTGCAAGAGGAGATTGTCTTCTTGAAGAAGCTTCATGATGAGGTAAGCTGAATAATGAGGTAAGCTGAATAATGAGGTAAGCTGAATAATGAGGTAAGCTGAATAATGAGGTCTGTGAATTAGATGCTGAGTCTAGCAAGCTCTTCACTGGTTCTGGCCCAGAGTCCCCACTTGTGTACGTTCTGTATGTTGTCGTGTAATAACAGTGAGTGTCTGCTTCTCTCTAAGGAAATCCGAGAATTGCAGGCCCAACTCCAGGAACAGCACATCCAAATTGATATGGATGTTTCTAAGCCTGATCTTACTGCTGCCCTGCGTGACGTTCGCCAACAGTATGAAAGCGTTGCTGCTAAGAATCTTCAGGAAGCTGAAGAGTGGTACAAGTCCAAAGTAAGTAAAATCTGTTCAGATGCATCAGGCACTCTAACTTTACGTAACAGATTTGCTGTAGCACTCGGTGTTCTCTCTGTCTCTTTACTGGACACAAACACAGCCGTGGCACGGGGTTTTCTTGAAAATCCTACTCTTGGAAAGAGTACAACTGAAAACATTACTTTGTGCCGTAAGCACAGCGTCAAAGTAATGGGTTCATACCTGGAGTCTTTCTGTGCTTGTACCTGGAAGCAGATGTTGGATGAAATACTGGAGAAAGGAGTGAATGAATGGGTGAAAAAATGATGAAAAGATAGGAGACATACAAGGTGGGGAAACAAATGCGAAAGGTTTAACTATGAATTCCAGTTTAACAATTAGAAATAGAAAAGCATTTGAAGAGTAATGCTAATATTTAAATGTTTCGGGTGTTAGAATGTGTAATTGGCTTCAGTTGCCCTCAAATGTTGTGTCCAAAAAAGGTCTGTTACACCATTTCTGTTGAAGTGTTACGCTAACCAAACTGGGGATTTCCACAGTTTGCAGATCTCTCCGAAGCTGCTAATAGGAACAACGATGCCCTGCGCCAGGCCAAACAAGAAGCTAATGAATACCGCAGACAGATTCAGTCTCTCACCTGCGAAGTTGATGCCCTTAAGGGAAGCGTAAGTAGAAGACAGCAGTTGTTGGGGCATTCTTCCCTTTGTAGCTTTAAGCACTGCGCTGCAGTTTAATTGTTTATATAGATGTGAATGCAGCTGATCTCCCATGCAATTCAGCAGCATATTAGTACTTTTTGAAAAAGATGCTATGGGCTCAATTTGCCTGTGTGCACTATAGTGCACTAGTTAGGTTGATATACTGAACTAATGTTGCTTAAGGTATAAACAATGAGTTCATTCCCTTGCTATAATATTTACTGTTTATGTAACACTTCCTGGAAGTGTCAGTGGCTTGTCTGTCAGGTACAGCTGAAGCTCTAAAGAAATCTGGAGGAGCAGTGGAAAGGAGGTGGAAATCTTGCTGTTGCTAGAACATGCCTTAAACATAGAACAGCCTTAACTTAGACTTAACTTAAACTTAGAACAGCCTTAAAGGCTGGCTTGAAATGGATTTAACAGTGTATAGTACACCTGCGAGTCCCCTCACTGAGGACTGCCTGCGTGCTGACTTGTACTGCATGTGTTGGACTTGCTCTAAGGGATTGCTTTATCACCTGGTAGAACAAATACATGGCACACCTCAGATCAAGTAGCAGAATAATGCACCTTGACTTTGCAAGGGGAAGATAAGGAGATAACCAATTTGGATGTGTCTGGGCACTTTTCTGAAAGGTTGCTAATGTAACTCAGCTTCCCTTTTTTAAAAATTTGAAGGGCTTTGAGGATGGGGAAGAGTGGCTGAACTGCAGCAGTGCTTGACTCGATTATTCTCTTCCAGAATGAATCCCTGGAGCGCCAGATGCGTGAAATGGAGGAGAATTTTGCTGTTGAAGCTGCTAACTACCAAGACACTATTGGCCGTCTGCAGGATGAGATTCAGAACATGAAGGAAGAAATGGCTCGCCATCTCCGTGAGTACCAGGACCTGCTGAATGTAAAGATGGCTCTTGATATTGAGATTGCCACCTACAGAAAACTGCTGGAGGGTGAAGAGAGCAGGTAAAAATCACATGCAGACACTTTTCTAAACAGCAATTACTAGAAGACAGTCTATACCCATGTCTGACTTTATCCATTTCTTTTTTTACTTCAGGATTAACATGCCTATTCCAACCTTTGCTTCTTTGAATCTGAGAGGTAAGTTGTTTTTGTTACTTTAGTTTAGACAGCTGTTCTATCATTAGCAAAAGGGTTCTGGATAGTTCCTTTTACTGTAGTATTTGAACTTGTATAAATGCAGTAGTGGGTGAATGTTTTTCTTAGCTATGACTACAATATTTGCAATTACTTAACCTTGGATGGGAGGAGCTGCTTTGTTCCTGGGTACAGATATTTAAAAATATCAGTACATAGTGAGTGATTGGTTTAAATGCCGGCTGAAGGTGCTTTAAGGGGAATAGGGAGAAAATGGAGAAGATTAGCTTATCATTCAGAGCAGGAGACTTCTTCATCTACTAAATTGGGATTCTGAAAATAGATGCTAAAATCTGTTACACCTCATCTCTTTGAGGAGGCGCTTCATCTAGACTATTGGTAATAATACATTTTCCTCTGCAGAAACCAACATTGAGTCTCAGCCAATGGTTGACACTCACTCAAAGAGGACACTTCTAATTAAGACCGTTGAAACTAGAGATGGACAGGTTGGTATCTCTGATTTCCTTTCTATCACAGCTGGTTACCTGAAAATACCTTAAGTTTTTCTACTGGTTAGTACAGCCTGTATATGGTAGTAAATATTGAGTAGAACAATATCTGGCAGTCCAAGCTGCATGGCTAAACATACAGATGTAGCAAACAGGCTTCTGTGGAAATGATCGCAAAATTCATCTGATAGTAAAACCTTAAGTGTCTGACAGTTACCTCTGTAGTGAGTATTTCAGTTCGGCTGAGTTGGCAAGTTCTCAAAAGATTTCTCACATCACCTGAGAAAAACGTGACAGTAAACAGAGGTACTTGTTTGGGACAAGATACTGTTTTCAGATTGTCAGTAAAGCTTAAATGGCTTCTGCACACCATTAGCCAACTAGAACTTCCCATTTATAAGTGAGAGCTGATACCTATTTGTTCGCATTTCTGTCATACTGGATGTTCTAATTCTAAAACCCAATAATCTTACTAATAAAACTTAATGCAAATGTCTCTTTTCCAACAGGTTATTAATGAAACTTCCCAGCATCATGATGACTTGGAGTAAAGCTGAAGTGAAGATGAATACTTACTTATGCAGGAGAAATTCTTACCAGCAAGATTTTAAAAGTCCATGTCTTAAAGGTAGAAACAGCTTTCAAGTGCCTTTCTGCAGTTTTTCCATGAGCGCAAGATTACTATGCTAGAAAATAGGTCTTAGATCTTGCAGACTGACTCTCCCTGAAGGATTAGCGTTTACAATGGAGTCTAGTTTACAAATAGCAATATCTTGTGCTGCAATACCGTTTTCATTTGAGTTCAATAAAACTGCTTTTTTCCAGCACAGTATGAGCAACCTGTCGCTACTTCAATAAATCTTTGGAAAATGGCTCTTGATGTGTTCTAATTTGTTAACTGCAAGACTTTCTGGAAAGCCATAACATAATGCTGGAATTATTATATGGTTGACATCTCCAGGACTGGTTGTATGGAATGCTGTTTTTTCAGTTTAACTAGATAAACTGTCTTATTTACTGCTTAGGTTTTGGAACCAACTAAAATGGACTATAACTGGCAGATGCATAATGTATTACGATCTTTCTTATCACTTGAATAAAACATACTTCAAACTAATAAAAATTAATCTTGCTTCCATATACTAGTTAACCCGGTTACTAAGAGCTAAGAATGCCCAAAATACCTTAAAACTTGGCTCTATAAAACATAGTAGTTAAGTAGCTGTGAAATAGTTCATGCAAGCTCTTATCTGAGACAGCACCTTTGCAGAGATAACAGCTGACTTGAGGCACGGACTTCATCTTCCAGGAAAGAGTGGTTCCCAAAGGCTTGTCTCTATTACAGGAAGTAAAATGAAGGCTGCAGATGGAGTGGTGGTTAGGAGAGGTGTTTAAAGGAAAAGCAGAGGAAAAATAACTTGTCCTAGTGATGACCTGATTCTAGCACTTGAACCCCTTTAAAAAAGTAGAGCTATCATGCTTGGTGTTCTCTGCTGAATGTTGGCCCAAGTGCAGCAGAATAGGGAACAGAAAGTTCCCATCTGGCTGACATAGTCTTCTGGGAGGCAGAAGTGAAAGGTTGAAGTCCTCTCTGAACACTTACTAGAGAAAATTTCTTCTGCAGAGTAGGGTGCTTCTCAAATTAAAACACAATCAAAACCTCACCACAGCTCTTGCCCCACTCCTGCATCACTCCTGTAAAGCCTGCTTCCTGTAAGCTTTCACTCAGAATTTTTGTGGAATGACTAAATGGGAACTGGAGTTGTTCAGTAAGTATAAATTGCATTCAGTGTTCATTCAAGGTACTGGTAGTAATTTCATGTTGTACAGATGCTGTCACAAGTCTTGGGAACTCATCTGTAAGAAAAACTTACTGTTTTTTTTTATAGATAACTTATTGTTATCCCTATCTGATAGGGATGAAAAAAGTAGGTTTTTCAATTCTTCCCTTTGCTCCAGATGCAGTGCAGGCACTGGAGGGGGGGCAGGGGGCAGTAGGAGCTCACTTTTTTCATCACATTGCCTGCAGCACCAGATTAGATCTGCAGCCAGGATGCTGAAGAGGGAGGTGGGCAGTGCCTGGGGTGTGCTGAAACCATCTGCAGCTCAGACACAGGTATCCCGCAACCTGGAGGTAGGGGCCAAGGCATGGTTACAATTTACATCTTTGAACCTGTCAGGGAGAAATGCTGAAGCTGTTCTTCACAGCAGCAAAGCACCTAATTTTTCAAACAAGGTGTAACAGTGTTGTTCCTACCCTGCTTTTCTCTAGTAAATGTTCACAGAGGACTTGAACCTCTTACTTCCACCTCCCAGCAGGCCAGAGAGGAGTTTTGTCTTCCCCATTACACCGTACTCAGGCTGATGGTCAGCAAAGCATAGAAATCTGTTAGGCTGGGATACGTGGCTGTCTAGCTTGGTGCTTTAGGTGCTCTCCTGAGAGAAAAATCCTGCAGCTGGTCCCGCATTTGTTCTGGTGACTCTTGCATGCAAAAGGGCCAGAAGTGGCTCTGCGGAGAGTGCCTGGCCCCAAGCCTCAGCCACTGCTTGCTGCAAAGCAGGACAGATTCAGCCTGGTCTACAGTGTGGTGAGTAGGATAGTCTCATTAAAAAGTGAGAGAGTGAACCCAGCTTCTTTCATGCTGTTCAGGTTGCAGACACCAGGTTTTCTCCTACCTGTCAACATACAGAATGATAAAGCACAAATGAGCTTGCATGGGAGATGCTTTCTGTGATAGTGACAGCTCTGGGCATGTGCAATAGCTAATTCTGAACACTTAATAGACATGAGTGTCTGCAACCTTTTAGGATATGAGTGGGATGAGGTGCTGATGTCCTGCCTATTGCAGACTACCGAAGTCTTTTTCTGGATCCAGGCACTGAAAGGGCTGGGGCAACACTTACTGTCATTTCTTGCAGCTGAAGCAGTGTGGGAGCACTGGACGGTGGCATCTGGCAGTGTGTGGGCGGGGAGAGCCAGCTCTGCCGCGGGACAGTGGGGACTGTTGATGGCTTTGGGCAGAGACCGGTGGCACAGAGGGTCTGAAATGCATGCTTACTGCTGGAGGCTACCTGAATTTGATAGTCTTTCAGATGTTGCTTCTCCCTCTGCTGCCAGCTACCTGGCTTGTTGCTTTCTGTCACCTTTGATTTCTTCACCAAGAAGATGAAAGAAGTGACTGTATCAAGCACTGACAGTGCAGCAAAGGAGTTATTCCTGGCTCTTTTTTGTTTGGGATTACTCAGAGCAGAGAGAAGCACGTGGCAGAGCTTTCAACCTCAGGAATAAATAGAAAAATAAATAAAAATATAAATAAATAAAAATAAAACCTAGTTGCCAAGGGGGTAGGAAGATTGCAGGAAACCTCCAAAGCCTGCGCTCTGTGAGTGTGAGAGTACCCTCATGGTGGAAAGGAGAGTGGATGGCAACTGTATAAACTTCTCAGTGTTTGATCTAAGTGCAGCAGGCTTATGCTCGTATATGATCACCAAAAGCTGCTTAGTGCTGAGCCAGCAGCTGACCTCAGAACTGTATTTCACATCCTAATAACTTCAGGTGGCAGCCTACTGAGCAGGGCAGCCCTTACTGGCCACCGGGCACTTGTCCTGCCCTCCAACAAGCACTGTGAATCTGCTCCCATGAGCTGAGCAGCAGCACTCCAAGGCTGAATTTCCTCACTTGCCGAGTGACTGGCGCCCATGGCAGTCGCTAGGTCCTTGTGCGGTGAGTAACAGAGGTTACTGCTACAGGCAGCACTGCTTTTCTTGTAAATGTTGATTTCTAACAAGACCTTCTGACACTGGGTCTGTTCCAGGTAAACCAGGCAGAACTGATTTTGCCTAAGTCACTTCTGTCGCATTGTGAAATCTCTCACATGGTTATTATCTCCAAATGTGTAAGCTGTACTCACAGTAATTAATATTAATCCTCCAGATAATTAAGAGTCCTTATATTTAGTTTATTTTGCTTCATGTAGCCAGAAGCTTGCTTTCCTTTCCTTTCTTTTTTTTTTTTTTTTTTAAATCCTACAAAATATGGAAACTGTTAGCAGAGACTCCATATTCCAAGCCCCTGGGAACACGTAACTAATGCATTTCTTCTGCCATCCAGTTTGTCTGCTTTAGTATACAGCAAATATACTTTTCCCTCCCTCCACTCTCTTCCTTCCTTCCTTCCTTCCTTCCTCTCCTTTCTCTTTCTTTCTCTTTCTCTTTCTTTTCTTTTCTTTTCTTTTCTTTTCTTTCTTTTCTTTTCTTTTCTTTTCTTTTCTTTTCTTTTCTTTTCTTTTCTTTTCTTTTCTTTTCTTTTCTTTTCTTTTCTTTTCTTTTCTTTTCTTTTCTTTTCTTTTCTTTTCTTTTCTTTTCCTTTCTTTTCCTTTCTTTTCTTTTCTTTTTTCTTCTCTCTCTCTCCCTAATATTTCAGTACGGAGCATACTTTTTGCCTCACAAAGAGTGCTTACAGTCCTGACGCAAACAACGGCTTGTACTTTCTCTTTTCCCCTCACTGTGACAGCTCTTTTTGGCTGTTACATCTGCAAAGGACCCTGGTGCTTTCACTGCTGGCGTGCTGTGCTCAGCGGGAACATCTGTATTTTTTTAAACGCATGGAAGAAAAAGCTAAGGAAAAGAGCTGCAAGACTGCTCTGAGGTCCTGAAACCTTGGTTTAAATGTGAGGTTTAAAGAACTCAGGACACTTTGGATGAGGCCTGATGGCATTGTGGTGAAAAGCTGTCCAACAGGTGCGGTGATGGGTCGGTGGCATCACTGTGCCTCAGGCTGCAGGGTGCTACCCCACGGCACCAAGCTGTCCCACAGGCTGTCAGGCGTCTGGGCACCTCATGCAAAGCCACGAACGCATCCAAGGAACTGAGACCTTCAGAAAACTGCTTATAGGAACTGGCTCATCCTAGCCCAGTGTGAAACCTCCAAAATGGGGTCTGGGCCAAATCTCACCACACCAGGCAGGGTGCCCGGTGCTGCCTGTGATTAAAGTGCTTATGGGCCTCACGCTCAAAGTCCTATTTGAAGATGCAGAATCGCACACGTAAGTGGGTTACTGGGCATTTGGGGACTGGTATGGTCTCCCACTAATCAATTAAAACATATCCCATAAGCACCCACGGAGAAACTTGTGGCTGACGTCCCTGTCACAGGGCTGTTGGTGCAGTCACCAAGGACCCATGCTGTGTGGAGATCACATCCTGCTGGAGCACACCGGGCACTGGGCAGCTCCTGCTCCCGGCCAGGGCTTGCTTATGCCAGCTGGTGGAAGGGGGGGTGCCCGGCGGATATAAATGCCCACATTTGGAGAGGTTGAGTAGCTGAGTGTCTGGGCAGAGAATCTCACTGGTGCCCTAACAACAGGTAAGTATTGGTAATTTTAATTGCCAATCCTTCCATAGGGGAAGAGAAGCCTGGATATTACCGAAAATTTTAAAGTCATTTGCATACAATAAACTGCTCAAACAGACATTTGATGAGTGCAGTCACGCATGCAGAATTAGGAAGTGCCAAAAATAAAATTACATCTTCAATCTTCATTTGATGCCTTTGTGCTCATGCATAATGCTACAGATTTAAGCTGCAAGCTCATGGAACTTGTCTCGATCAGCGCACATACCCGACAGCACTTCAGGAACAACCACTCACTGCTAGAGCACTTTCAGACCTCCTGCGTGCGTGTTCCACCACTTTATTTGTCTGTTTTAAAGAGTCCGAATTTTTAATTTCCTCTAGGGTACCCTCTGCTATTCTTCAGGGTTCTTCATAACACCCCTATGAGAGGTGGGATATTATGCACCCTGTTTCACACATTGGGCCATGGAGCACAGCAGTGAAGCTCAGAAGTGGAAGTTAACGTCGGGGTTCCGGTGTGAGGTCAGTTAGCACTGTATATTTTTAAGGCACTTACTGATTTCAGGTCCAGGTACTTTCTAAGTCTGGGTCTCAGATCAAGTTCCCACAAAATTAAGCTCAGACATTCAGGGGTACCAATGCAAAGCACGGTTCAAGTGAAATTCCCAGCCTCAGCCACAAAAGCTATAGCACAAGAACAAACAAAATCCATTTCCCCAACATGGTGTAAAGCTAGCTTAACTGTGGGCTCTTCTCTCTCTACAGCGTGTCGCATCCCTCATTCCATTTTTCACTTTTCTGCAATAAGGGAAGCAATGCTCTTGCTAACAGGCCCCCTCACAACCCAGTCTAAGTCACAAGCCCCAGGCCTGTGAAGTGGCCAGAGGTAAAATCTGCTTACGGGCTTCAGTCTGCAGCAACCAAACTTATTGCTTCAGAAAAGGGCAAGTCCGCAGCAGCCAAATCTCTGCACAGTGGTGTGTAATAAGAAGTTTCCATACAAACTCCTCAGGCTGACATTTTCGGCCTGTTTCTTTTTCAGAGACGTATTGCAGCTTCTCCTTGTGGTAGGTTACATGAACTGCAAGGTGAAGGTATGGAGTGTTTCTCCTCTCTGGTGGATCCTTGACTGCAGTGTACCATGCAGGATGGTAAGGCTGCAAAGGAAAGACACGTAGCTTTCTCCAAGAATTGTTCTGCAGTTATTCTCTGATACTGGCTGTGATTCTGAAGTCCAGGAAGATGTCTCAGACTTGGCAGGCACCAATAAAATCACGTTCGGGATGGAGAATGGTGGTGGGTCAAACCTGGCCAGCAGCCAAACACTCACACAGCTGCTTGCTCACCCCCATTACCCCCAGCAGGAAAGGGGGAGAAAACAAGAAAAACAAAGGAGAGAAAATCTGGGGGTTGAGATAAAGACAGTTTAGTAGGTGAAGAAAAGAGGGGGGGGAAACCCCAAGAAAAACAAAGGCAATCGCACACCACCCGCACAGGCAGATGGATGCCCAGCTGGTCTCCGAACAATGGCCACCTTGGAAGCCAAAACCTTTCGTCTTCCTTTACCTCAGTCTATATTGTTGATGACTGAGCTGATTGAGCACAATGTTGTATGGTATGGAATATCCCTTTGGCCAATTCACGTGACTCAGCTGTGGCTCTTCCCAACGTCTTTCCCACCCTCAGCATACTCACCGAGAGGGCAGAGTGGGAACAAAGAAAAAGCCTTGATGCTGTGCAAGCACTGCTCAGCAACAGCCAAAACATCCAGTGTGTCACCAACACTGCTTTAGCCGCAAATCGAAAACACAACACCACAGGGGCTGCTATGAAGAAAGTTAACTCCATCCCAGCCAGACCCAGTACAAGAACTTAGCAGAGATTCAGGTGGGTGCATGTGTCTGTACCTGGCAGCTGGGTAGAGGCTATGTATGAGGGCTGATGACCCAGATTCAAAGCTCATCCTCTACCAAATTTGAAGCAGGGTTTTAAGCTCAGGTCTCATAGCTTAAGACACTCTATAGACTTTATGGATGTCCAAGAAATGTACATGCTAGAAAAGCTCTTCCATTTTATATTATCAGCTTTATTATGCATGGCAGTGTGAATAATACGGGGTGGTTTTGCTGGCTGAAGCACTCCACATGCAGACTAGGCTTCCAGCCCCCAGCCTAGCTGGTGTTTAAATACTGTAAAAGTATCTTGGCTCTCACCTACTTTAAACTAATACAATCATATTTTTAAAGCTTATTTTGCAAATTGGGGATGGGAATTGCAAACATACTTTCTGCTCTGACAGTCCTTTGATGATGCTTACTGGAGTGCACAACAGGTCTGCTGCCCCAGCTTTCCCCATCAGACCTTAGTGCCCTGTGGCTGGGCGACTGGAGAAAGATGTGCATGCCTGTACCCCTCCTGCCAAACACAGCACAAAGCGCTTTCCCTGCTGCTTTAAGCTAAAAGTATTGGACTGTGATCTGCGAGGAGTCTGAAGCGGTGAATTCTTGTTTTTGTTGGATATGCTCCTATCCTGGCCAAATCCTGTTCCATTGTTCAGTCACTCTCAAAGTGAAAAAGTTGTTTCTTATATTTAAACAGAAATCTTATATTTCAGTTTGTGCCCATTGCCTCTAGTCCTGTTACTGGATACCACTGAGGAGACCCTGGCTCCATCTTCCTTATTCCTTCCCTCAGGGGTTTATTCATTGATGAGATCCCACCTGAGCCTTCTCTTCTCCAGGCTGAGCTGTCCCAGCTCTCTCAGCCTCTCCTTGTATGTCAGATGCTCCAAGCCCTTCATTGTCTTTGTGGCCCTTGGCTGGACTTGCTGCAGTGTGCCCATCTCTCTCTTGTACTGGGGAGCCCAGAACTGGACACAGAACTGCAGAGGGGTCTCACCAGGGCTGAGCGGAGGAGTAGGATCACCTATTCCAGAAAGCTTAGTTTCGTTATATTGCATTATACTGACTGGTCTTGAAAAGTGGTGACCTGGCAGATGAGAGAGTAAATAAAGGCCAGAGGTCTACCACAACATATGAACAGCCATACTGGGTCAGAGCAGTGATCCACTCAGTCTCCTACAGTGCTTGCTGAGGAGAATGGCATAAGAAACAGGGCTCCAATCCTTGGAATAGCCTTCATTTTTCAAGCAAATAGAAATTAAGGGACTTTTTGAGCCAGTGGCTTTATCTAGATCATTGATGAACTTGTCTGATCTGATTCAAATCCTTTGACATTTTTGGCTTCTATCAGCCTGTATTTCATCATTTGACAGTGTACCAGGAAACACTTTTATTTTGATTATTTTATCCTCACTGTCTGATCATTCTGTTGACTTTCCAGTAGTTCTTGTGTTATGAATCATAGTAAATAATCACTCTGCATTCAACCCCTCCATGCCACTCCTCATTTGACAGACTTCTCTAGTAGCTCTCTTCCAGTGCCTCTGCACATTTATAACATTTATAGCGTCGTCTCATCTAGAAGCCATCCTGTAACCCTAGTAATCCTCATCACTCTTCTCCTCATTTTAGTTCTGCTATAATCTATATAAAACAAGGTGACTAACCGTTTGCATGGCAAGATTTTGGTAGTGGGGGCAAGGGCTACAGGGGTGGCTTCTGTGAGAAGCTGCTAGAAGCTTCCCCTATGTCTGATAGAGCCAATGTCAGCCGGCTCCAAGACAGACCCACCACTGGCCAAGGCTGAGCCCATCAGCGATGGTGGTAGTGCCTCTGGGATAACGTATTTAAGAAGGGGAAAAAAACCTGCTGTGAAACAACAGCAGTGGACAGAGGAGTGAGCATATGTGAGAGGAACAACCCTGCAGACACCAAGGTCAGTGAAGAAGGAGGGGAAGGAGATGCTCCAGATGCCAGAGCAGAGATTCCCCTGCAGCCCCTGGTGAAGACCATGGTGAGGCAGGTTGTTCAACTGCAGCCTGTGGAGGTTAACGGTAGAGCAGATATCCACCTGCAGCCCATGGAGGACCCCACACTGGAGCAGGTGGATGCTTGAAGGAGGCTGTGACCCCGTGGGAAGCCCACACTGGAGCAGGTTTGCTGGCAGGACTTGTGACCCCGTGGGGGGCCCACGCTGGAGCAGTCTGTTCTTAAAGGACTGCACCCTGTGGAAGGGACCCATGCCGGAGCACTTCGTGAAGAACTGCAGCCTGTGGCAAGGACCCATGTTGGAGAAGTTCATGGAGGACCGTCTCCCATGGGAGGGACCCCACGCTGGAGCAGGGGAAGAGTGTGAGGAGTCATCCTCCTGAGGAGGAAAGAGCAGCAGAGACAACGTGTGATGAACTGACCACAACCCCCATTCCCCATCCCCCTGCGCCACTGCAGGGAGGAGGTAGAGGAAATCAGGAGTGAAGTTGAGGCTGGGAAGAAGGGAGGGGTGGGGGGAAGGTGTTTTAAGATTTAGTTTTTATTTTCTCATTACCTTACTCTGATTTGATTGTTAATAAATTGAGCTAATTTCCCAAAGTTGAGTCTGTTTTGCCTATGATCGACCCATAAGCCTTTCATTGTATTTTCTCCCCCCTGTCCAGCTGAGGAAGGGGAGTGATGGAGTGGCTTTGGTGGGCACCTGGTGTCCAGCCAGGGTCAACCCACCACACTAAGACAACAAGCACTCTTCAAGACATGTGCATCAGAGCAACACAGAGTGACATAATGGGAACTCCTATTTTGTACTCAGTTACCTTCAAAGTAAGTAAAAATATCACATCTACTTTTTTGATCACTGCTCAGTACTGGGTTGATGTTTTCAGAAAATTATCCACAGTGACTCAAAGATCTATTTCCTAAGGACTAATAGCTATGAGTTATTTTTTTCCCCCTACTTTGCCATCATTGACATTAAATTTTCATCCACTGTTTGACTGCCCAGTCATCCAGGACTGTGATATCCTTCTGCAACTTTGAGCTCAGTGTTAATATTGACTGCCCTTAATAATTTTGTACCAGCTGAAAACCTTTGTCAATCTACTACTCATTCTTTGCTAGCTCACTGGAGAATGTATTGAATGGTAAAGTCCAGTGTGCATATACCCATGGGAGCCCAGCGACAGCTTCCTTCCACAGTGAAGGGTCTCCATTATTTCCATCATTTCCTACTTTCTAGCTTAAAATAGGGAGAACCTTTGCTTTGTATTTCTTAGGAACCTGCAGAGAGCATTTTGCAAAAGCTTCTGACAAAATCTTCTGACAAAATCTTCCACCTGCACCACCATTAGCCACAAAGCTTGTAAAATCCCACAGACATTTCCACCAGCTTCATGAGGCATGACTTCCTCAGGAAAAAAATGGATGTGGAATCCTACCCAGCACAGCTGCTTGTACAGTTCCTCCTGATTTTGCCAGGTAAAAATATTACATTTATTGGTCTATAGATTTCAGCATCACCCTGGAGCCTTTTTTAGAGTCTGAAGTTATACTGGCCATTGATCATTTCTCTGACACCAGGTGCGTTGCAACTAGCAAATTAGCAATTTCATGCTGAGTTACCCCAGACCCATTTGATGGTTGCCATCCTGCCTTCTTCTTACCTGTCAATGTATTGATCTGTTTCACAAACTCTTCAGTTTGAGATTGTTCTTCATCTGTCACAGGGGGGTCCTTCACTTTGTTCTTAATGAGCTGTATTCATAAAAGTTTTTTCCTATGGCTTTATCTTTTCTAGTAATACTGCTACCTCTGGACTGCCTCACTTGAAGCTGCACTGAATTTCTGGCCAGACATCATGGTTTGGATGTGTTTGAAAGTGTTTTTTATCAGCAGCTTGCCTCTTGAACTGATATTTGATAAATCTCACTGAAAATCTACTTGTCATTTGTGAGAATTTCCTGATTTTCTCATTTGGACATGATTTCTGTCAAGTTCTATCAGTTCCCTTCACTGTCATTTTTAATTGGGCTGATTTTTTGTATGTTTTTTTTTTTTCTTTCTAAGACCTCTTCAGCAAGATAGTAGGCACTTCTCAGTTTAATATGGTATCTCAAAGAGTCTTTTCGTGACTTATCAGCATTTTCAATCTTTTAGCTTCTGCTTTTTTTTTTTTTTTTTGCTTAAATTGATGCCCGCATTTGAAGAAAGCTCCCTTGATTCAGCTTGATTGAAATGGGCTTCCAGGTCATTTTTTCCTTCCTGGCTTGATTTTGAATTTCAGTACATGCAACTGCTACATCCTCTTCACTGCTAACCTCTCCACCTTCCACACAGGCTGTAAATTACTTGTCTCTCTCTATGTCCTTTGCAAGACATGTTCTTAGCATTTCTCTCCTTTAACCCATAAGTATCTAGCCACCTTTTCCTTTAGGTAGTGCAGCTCCTATGTGCCTAATTGAACTTGGAGCATTGCTTTGAACTTCATGGCATTTATTGCAGACATGAAAAAGAGCTTTAAGATGAAAGCATGTCAGTTTTTCTCTCCCAGCTTTATTAGATAGACTAACAAAACACAGGGCCTCTATCCACAAACCTTGACTTACACTGTCATCAAATGAACGGGCACTGCAGGCGCTCCCCACAGGGGATGGCAGGACAGGGCCTCACCACCTGGGGTCCATCCCACCTGCCCCAGCCAGGGAGCAGGGCAGGCTAGTGTGGGAGGAATGCCTGGGGCCACCCCAGCCCAGGGCATCAGGCGTCTCCATGGGGACGGAGGTGCCTGATGTAGAGGGTGCCTGTTCTAACCTGCCCAATCGGGAAGAACAAGTAGATGAGGCCTTCTACAGACAGCTAGAAGTAGCCTCATGTTCCCTGGCCGTGGTCCTCATGGCAGATTTTAACCACACCAATCTCTGCTGGAGGGAGAAGACAGCAGTGCGTAAGCAGCCTTGGAGGTTCCTGGAAAGCATTGATGACAACTTCCCAACCCAAGTGATAGAGAAGCCAGCAAGGAGAGGTGCTCTGTTGGACCTCACACTTACAAAGAAGGAAAGGCACATTGGGATGTGAAAGTCAAAGGCTGCCTTGGCTGCAGCGACCAAGAGATGGTGCGGTTCAGGATCCTGAGAGGAGGGAGCAGGGCAGAAAGCAAGATCACAACCCTGGACTTTAGGAAAGCAGACTTTGGCCTCTTCAGGGATCCACTTGAAAGAGTCCCATGGTATAGGACCCTAAAAGGAAGAGGGGTCTAAGCAAGCTGATTGATATTCAATGATCACCTCCTCTATGCTCAAGAGCAGTCTGTCCCAAAGAACAGAAGTCAAGCAAAAATGCTGGGAGGTCTGTGTAGATTAACAAGAAGTTCCTGGCAAAACTCAGACATAAAAATGAAGTATACAAAAAGTGGAGTCAGGATAAGGCAACCTGTGAGAAATATAGAGACATTGTCTGAGTAAACAGAAATGGTTAGGAAAGCCAAAGCTGCCCTGAATTGTCTGACAGGGGATGTCAAGAGGAACAAGAAAGGCTTCCATAAATACATAAGGGGCAAAAGAAGACTATGGAAAATGTGGGCCTGATGCTGAAGCGGGCAGGTGTCCTGGTGACACAGGACATGAACAAGGCTGAGGCACTGCATGTCTTCTTCACCTTGATCTTTGCTAGCAAGACCCACCTTCAGGAATCCTCAGAGACCAGGGGGAAATGTTGGAGCCAGGAGGATGTACCCTTGGTGGAAGAGGATCAGGTCAAAGAATACTTAACCAAACTAGACATACATAAGGCCCTGATGGGATGCATCCATGAGCGCTGAGGGAGATGGCTGATGTCATTGTGAGGCCACTCTCAATTATTGTTGAATGATCATAGTGACTGGGATAGGTGCCTGAAGACTGAAGGAAAGCAAATGTAACTCCTATCTTCAAGAAAGGCACGAAGGAGGATCCAGGGAACTACAGGCTGTCTGCCACCAGTTCTCCTCACCGGGCCCAATCTTGGAGTTGATATCTTGGCCTGGCCTCAGCCTGGCCCCAGCACAGGATCACAGAGTGACTGAGATTGGCAGGGACCTCTGGAGGTCATCTGGTCCAACCTCTTGCTCAAGCAGGACCACCTAGAGCCAGTTGCCCAGGACCATGTCCAGATGGCTTTTGAATATCTCCAAGGACAAAGGACTCCACAACCTCCCTGGGCAACCTGTGCCAGTGCTCAGTCACCCTGACAGTTAAAAAGTGTTTCCTGATGTTCATAGGGAACCTCCTGTGTTTCAGTTGGTACCCACTGCCTCTGGTCCTGTCACTGGGCACCACTGAGAAGAGCCTGGCTCCATCTTCTTTGCAATTTTCAGGTATTTATATACATTGAAAAGACCCCCTGAGCCTTCTCGTCTCCAGGCTAAGCAGTCCCAGCTCTCTTAGCCTTTTCTTATATGTGAGATGCTCCAGATCCTTAATCACCTTCGTGACCCTTCACTGGACTTTCTCCAGTATGTTCACATCTATCTTGTACTGGGGAGTCTGGCACTGGACACAGAACTCCAGGCATGTCTTCGCCAGTGCTGAGTAGCAGGGAAGGATCACCAGAAAAGCTGTCTGCAGTCCATGCACTGTCAAACCAGCAGCAGTGGGGCCATGGAGGGCAGCACCCACTGGGGACGGGTGGGATGTGTGTGGGCATAATGTGAAGGGGCCTTGCATTAATGTCTTCCTGTAGGACCTTTTGTCTGGGATTTTTTTAGAGCCACCAGTCTTTTTTACCTTTGTTGTATTTGTGTTCTTCTATTTTGTCCTGGCTTTTTCATTTTTCAAATAAGCAAATATATGCATATTGTTGAAACTGTGTGCTGTTGTTCTTGCTTCTTACTTGATTTCTGGGACCCTTGGCACTTCCTTCAACCCCTCAACTTCCCTTCTTTCCCCACCAGCAGCCTAAAGTGCTGTGTAAAGGCAAGCAGACCCCTTTCTTGCAGAAGGGCCCAGCACTAAAATTTGTGGGCATACTGCAGATGGTCCTGCCTTGTTCACTCCTGAGACAAGAGCTCCCCTGAGGCTGCAGATGAGCAGAGGAGCAGAGCCTCCCTCTTGCTGTCCCTTGGCTGCCTGGCACTCAGCTCATCAAGAGCACGTGGGAACGCCGTCTTCATGTGAGTAAAGACTGAGACCCTCATTTACACCTTAACTGGTCAGTACTTCCAATGCCAGGAGAGCAACACTGGCTATAATGCAGATGTGTATCCTGATGCCATGCATGACTGCATCATACTTAGCCAGTGTAACCTAGCCAGAGTCCATAGATGGACTCCCTGCTGACAGAAACTGCAGGGCTCTCCTTAGCTCCTCCAAAAACATCACAGGCATCTGCAGACAGAACAGTAGTCAAAAGTAATACAGTACCTTCAGAATATGCACTAAATGCAGTGTAAAATGAGAAAATAAGGCTTTTTCTGGAGAGAAAAAGAGGCATAAGAGCAGAAGGGAAACATTTACAGAGCTACTAGTAGAAAACATCTTTAATTCCTAGACTGAACACAAAGAACCGGCTACATTAGACATTTTGCTCTTGCAGATTAGTGGCTGAGGCATGAAGTCAGTCTTCAAAGGGAGGTGAGTAAGGTAAGCACTAACTGAAAAGCCAGCATAAATCAGCATACCAAAAGGAAGACATGGGAGAGCCTCACTAATGACATCATGATAAGGAAAGTGATTAAGGAAGTATATGACTGTGACGAGTCTGAGAAGGTCCCCAAAAGCAGATCAAATAGTCCACCAAGTGCTGGGGATTCATCTTGTATAGCACCATGGACTATGGACCCAAAACCAAGAGCAGGGTCTGAATGTGGCAAGTCCTTCAGCTTCTGTGCACCCACCAGCCTGAAAAAGCTTCCTGGTTTAAAACACACTAGACTTTTTGTGTCCTTCCCTTGTTCATGATGGTTCTCACATTGCTGCAGCTTCCAGGCTGTCTGGTATTTCCAAGCAAAACAACAGGCATCACAGGCTTCTCACAATAGACCAGAGTCCCTTATATTCAATATCATCAGCCTCCAGTTGGAGAATTGCACTTTACTGCTTCACACTTTGAGATATGTTGACATTTAGGTAAGGTATTATGCGGGTAAAAGCCTACATGAATAAATTCTGCAGGGTTTATTTGCCTGCAGTCTGAACAGAGCCTGCTGGAGCTGTTAAGGGGGTGAGCAAGAGACAGCAGCAATCTGAGCAGAGGTGGTAGAAGTGCCACAAGACCCAGAAGAGACAAATTGGTATAGGCTTGGTTATAAAAGGTTTGGAAAACCACTGTTTTATGCATAAGACAAAGAAAAATACTGGGCTGGCCTTCTACCTTTATTCAATCTTCTTTCCATGTACACAAAGCAATTTCAAATAGAGGATTTGCTTTTCATCTCTCAAATATTATTTCTGTTGATCCAAAAAGCCCTTCCCCAAATGTACCATATATCACTGGGGACCTGCTCCACACTCCAAATGTTTTTTTCATGTAATAAATACTTGACATTTAGAAAAATCGCTTCTAAATTTACACAGTGCAGAGCTCACAGTTTGAGATTACCCTCTAAACACCCTGAAGTGCCAGGCGCATAAATAAATATCTTTGCAAATAGATTCTCATTTATTACTTTTGCAAGTGTATTTTCACTTCTTGGAGATGGGTGATTACTACAGAAGAAAAGAAACAGCTCTGGTTTAAATTAAATAGCAAGAAAGTGCAGGAGAAAGGCTGATCAAAAATGTTAAATTATCTCCTTATTTTTTTTATTTGTTTTATCTCTTTGTAATTTAAGTTTAATAATAGTGGTACTATACATCTAAGCTACTCTGTTGTGCTTTATGTCATGGCCAACCAAGCATAGACCAAGTTGTGAAACAGCAGCAAGAGATAAACTGCAGGTTTTAGAGAGAGGAAAATCTGTCTGTCTGCAGTTCATGCATGGTCTCCATCATACAGAACGTAAGTGGGTCTCAAGACGTAGTGGATTTACCCCCATAACACTACTGGGAGAGGACCAAGCATTGCTGTCCCCCTTTTGAAGAGGGAGTAATGGAGGACTAAGTGCTTGGCCATAGACAAATCAAGGGACTGCTCACTGCTTTCGCTACATGGAGATGAAAAAGAAAAGATCCCTGCAAAGGCTCTTTCAGGGAGTTCTTCTCCTCTTCCCTCTGAACTGCAAAGTCTTGCCTTATTTGCAGGTGTGTGGAAAGGAAAGAGAAAAGATTCCTGATGGCCACAAATTGGTTAGCATCCCTTCTCACTATCACAAAAGACCTGTGGATGGTGCCTATGCTGCAGAGGCTGGAGTACTGATGCAGTTTATGGTGCCATGCAAGGATACAACCTTAATCAGTGGGCAAGGTGATCCTTTCGTTTATTTTAGCTGTCAAAAACCTAAACCTCTTGTTCAAGTTGGCTCTCTGTTGTCAGTGGAGGCATAACAACACTGTGCTTGATGGGATAAAGGGCCTGTTTCCAATAGTCCACTGACTACAAAGCGTGGCTACATCAGCCCAGGCGGTTAGCCTGGGGGCAGGCTGTATATGCCGGTCTCCTCTTTAGTACAGGCTGAGCCTTAGCGGCCAAAAACACAAGGGACCAGGGATCCTTGGGCATGTACTCAGAGCCCTTGAGCTGAGGGCCTTCAGCTCAGGGACTGCCTGTGTTTTTCCATGAAGTTTTTGAGTCAGTAATAGCAATGACCATGATGATTACAGACTTTTGTTTTGGTTTGGATGTGCCAAAACATTGTTTATTGGCCAAGTCAACACTTCAGTGAAACTGAAGTAGTTTTTCACTTCTTTCTGGCAAATGACAGATGAAGCTGGGTGGAATGGATTGAGTGTGGAGGTCCCTGTTAGCACAGAATCATGCTTTCTCTGCTGCTTACCTCTTTCTCTGAGCGTGGATATCCAGATTCAAGGAATATGTTGCCCAGTCAAACTTCATGACTTCCTCTTCATTAATGTTGTATTACACTGAGAACTGGCTATTACTTACCTCCAGTTTTTCATTCTCTCAGGAAGATCTAGCCCATGGCTCCCAAAGCCCCTCAGACTCACAGGTACTTTATGTGTTGTTAATTAATTTATCCAAGTGAAGCAGTGACAATCCCTAAGTGAAAGCAGTTTTACTTGCACAGCTAGATTGCCGAACTAAGCTAAAGCCAAAGTACAATAGGATTAAACTACTTTTAATGTATCCAGGGCTGCAAAGCAGTTCAAGTACACAAATCCAACACTGATTTCAACAGTGAACATTTCATAGAGAAAAGAGCTTTTTTATTCTGATTAACTTCTTGTGACCGTAAAAATTGTTTTAGAGATCAAAGAAATTAAATTCACTATGTTTGTTATTCACAAAGGTACAGCTTCTTTCAGAGAATCCTTATCAACTTGATCTCATTATATTCTGTCTCTAAGTGATGATATACAGTCTGCTACTTAGCTACTATGGCCCTGGTCATGAAGTCTAATGCCACAGGTGTAACAGTCAGGCCCTAGAAAAGCCCATGACTTTGTATGAATAAGGTAGATGGTAGCTCAGTCTGGGCTTGTACCTGTACTTCACCAACACTGCAGGCTCTTAGGGTGGAGCATCAAACTAGAGACATTATGGCCAAGCTAGTCACTCTGCACTCCCCTTATAAACTGGAGAGTCTAGGGCATGATATATTACATCCTAACATAGATAAAATAAGCCAGATGAATTATGCTCCACTTCTCTCCCTAGAATGTAAAGGGAACCTACGCTGATGAGTTTTGATTTCCACACGTGCATTCAGTCACATGGAAACCACTTTTGGTGCCAAAATACATCTATTTCAGTTCACTGCTAGACTATACAGCACTGAACTTCTGCGCTGGGCCACATTCCCGTCTCCCCTTTTTCTTTTCCCCTGGTCTGAGGTCACTTTGCAGTGATCTTCCATCTCAGCTGATCTCTTGCTGTCTGGCTTTTGAAATTAATATCCTCAGCAAATCATTCAGCTCCTGCGGAGCACATACAACACAATCAGTATAATTACTTCACGTCACACCTCAGTTGTCACTTCACTTTAATGGACTGCAAGTAAGATGAACTTGAAAAGTGCTCTAAGTTAATGTTCTTAAAATTTCTATTTTAGACTCTTCTGAAAGATGTTAAATATATTCAGAAAAAGGTATTTCATCTTATAAATTATTATCCATATTACAGCAGAGTGAATAGTGCCAACAGAGTTCAGACCTCTATGATTAAGGCACTGTTAGAAACCATTCAATGTAGACAGGAAAAGGGTAGGACAGGAATGATGGGACTGATCTAACAAGTGTAGGTGTTTATGATGTAGAAATTTACATATGAAGCAGTCACCCTGACTACGAAGTAGCACCCTGTGCCTATGGACCATGGAGCTTAGCATACAAGTCACCCTACCTTGAATTGGAAACTTTGGTTGAGATGAATCTCAGGCTATTTCTTTCTGCTACCTCGCTCAGCTTTACAGGAAGGTGACATGCCCAAGGACACTGGCAGACCTGTGTCACAGCTGCTAGATCTGCCTCCCACTCCGGCCCAGTACTTCAGTACTTCAACAAGTCTGACTTTTTAAAAGGAAGTTATTTTACACCAGCATTTGATGGAGAACCATGTATTCAATGTCAGAGTACTGTCATCTCCCATTTTAGGTCACTGTCTCTGCCACTTAATAACCACACCCCCCTCATCCTTCCTTCTTAACATTTCTCCATGATGTATCACGCACGAGCACATCCAGAGTATCGTATAGTTTGTCTCTTACACTTCTGTTCCAATGCCTCAGAGAACATCATTGTCTTCTCTGGAACCAGCTTTGAAACCTTTCCTGAGACTGTAACAACTCTGTATTTGGGAAAAGTAGAACCAATTCATTTAAAGTCCAGCTAGGATAAGAATCCTTTTGGTCCTCTTTTATATCATAATCCAGCTTTAGGACATTTACCAAGGCAGCATGCCACCCAGCGCAACTCCTTCCTCTCCTACAGGTGATTGAGACCCATCATTCCTACCTTTCTGGCAGGATTCCTAGGCACCCAGCTGCTGACAGGTCTGGGTGGGGGTCGGTAGCAGCCCATGGGCAGGAGCTGTGCCCGTGCTCTGTTAGAGGGCAGAGAAAGCACGGGGCTGCAGCCCGCACCCGGGGTCCTGCCTGGGCTCACAGCAGGTTTTGCACAGTGCATATTGTTCAAGGTGAAGTATCCGTTTCAGAGGGGCTGTTCGAATTGAGGGACCATTACTGAGTGTTTTTACTTTGTTAAATCTCCACACATAACGCAAGAGGAATTTTCTTCCTTATAAAGGAGATTAAAAGCTAAACACAAAGAACTAATGCCCCCGCAGGTTTGGAGTTACACAAGCAGCACTGCGCTTAGAATTCAGTCAGATTATTTTTGCCCTAAAAGTCTCTCAGAATACCTAATGAAGTAATCTAGAAGATGAAAGTTATTCCATTTCTAATACTTGTGTCTTTTTCCCAGCACATCCAGCACTTCTTCCTCCTATGACAGTAGTAGGACGTGAGCTTCTGGACTAATTCAGCTTTGCTTCCCTGTGCTATAGAAAACAGCATCTTAAATTCAGTCCTCACTGGGCTGTCTCTTTTTAACTTAAATGATAGAAGAGTTTCATCTGCATTTATATACTTAAGAGCTGATGCTTTCATTATGGTATCTCCATTAAGCAGATGGTTCCATCTATCAGCCTGCACAGGCCATGAGACCTTAACACTCCTATTCGCTATTAATTGGCTCTGGCTGCAGAGTGAGGACGACACAGGCACTTGATACAGGATGGAAGAAGCAAGCTAAAACTTACATGTTATCTCAAAACCCAGGCATATTCAGATGCCAGAACATGGGCATACTGAGATCCTTGAAGTGGAGGCGATCCCCGCCTCTCTTTTTAAAATGCTGATCGTCTTCCTCAGCCCATATGTGCATTTTTCCAGCTCCTAGCTGTGATGTGGCCATGACCCCAGCTCCCCTAGCCCACTGCCATGACTTTCAGCTTGTGGACTAATCTTTGGCCATTCTCTTCTCCTGGACTAACCCAGTCCCCTTATGTTCCAACACCTTCACATGATCCTTTTGCCCAACAGTACTTTGAGGCAGGAGAAGAACCTAACCTGGTCTTGGACAACCTTGTTGCTCCTGAGAAAATTCCTTCTTAAGCCCTTCTAGCACCAGGGACCACGTGTTTCCCATAGCAGGAGTGCCATCTTCATGGGAGATGCTCTGCCCCCAGGAAGATGGTTTGTGTTTGGTGTGAGCCAAAGGCAGTACAGCTGTTCGACAGGCATAAACCTCAGTGCATAACTGCTTCCCTCCTGCTCTGCTCTTGCCTAGCCAGCTTTTTCCAGACTGCTCCCCTTCTAAGGAGGGGATGAGGAAGAGACAATGCTTTGTCTGGGGCAGCACTCACTTATTCTGTACCTGGACCAAGCAGTCCTAATCCCAAGCAGTGTTGCTCTTTCAACGTTTAGCTGTTCATCAGCTAAATATCTGAGATGGCTAAGCTCATTCTAAGATGCTTTCTTTTCACAGTAGAAATCACACTTCTGCTTTAGAAATCACTCAGATTGTGAGGACACATTTGCATCTGCATCACTCATATATACAACTCCAGCTGTTAGCACAGCGAACAAAAGAAAGCCTTTGGTTTTGATCATATATGAAAGACTGACATGCTATGGGAAGGACAGAGGCCAAAAAGACCCACATCTTCATCTCTGGGCAGAAGCCACTTGGTGGTCTGTGAGGCCAAATAACAACTTTCAGCTCTAATCCTCTGTTCTGGCTGCAATAAAATTTAGCAATTGAAGTTCAGTCCCTAGAGGGCCCTAAAGGATAATAGTCCACATCACAAAACAGCTGCATGTACATATTTGACCTGATTTGATGAGACAGTCAGCTTCTATTTGGAGAAGTCACAGTAAGCAGTGCAGAAGTATATGGCCGCCTTCTGCCCAAACATAAAAAGTAAATGCTATGAGGGAAAATGCTCTCTCTGAACTTCACCTGTTTGAAATTTGTTCACTACAACTATCTGTGTATGTGTCCTACAACCAAAACCTTATTAAGGGAAAAACCCGCATAAACAAATCACTGAAACATGTCTAAAGGGCTACGAGATGCACATCTACTAGACATGTACTCATGGTCAGTATTTTGTATGAAAAACTTTTGCATCAGTGGTTTTAACATTTTCAGTTAATCACTGTTTTCAAAGTGTTCAGTTATTTTTAGAGAGATTTTTCAAGTTTAATAGCTATTTTTTAGTGAAAAAATGTAACAATTTTTGTTTCGTTTGGTTCCTTTTCATGCTTGATTTTTCTTCAATAAACAAAAAAAAATTTCAAGTCATCAGAAGTAACAAAGGAAGATGTTACATCACAGAAGAACTGTGTTGCCATACAGGAATGGAAAAGATTGAAATGACACGGAAGGTATTATTTAAGGAATACATATTTATACATGCACCAATGCCCCAAACCCCCATGCCTGTTTTTAAGCACAGCTTGCTTTTTCCCTTGTACAATTTTAAGGAACTGCCCATATTTCTACTGACAGTTGCTAACACTGCTGTAGAGGAATCAGACTAACACATTTTCTAAACTGCTGTGCCTCAGAAGACATATTTTTGATTGTTAAGTCTCAGGAATTCAAAAAGGAAAAAAAAATCACAATTATGCCTAATAAGTCTTTATTTCCAAACAGAAACTGCAAAAATATTCTATTACAGAACAGGTAACAAGTGCAGAATTCTAAGTATGCATTATAACAGTGAAACCATTGCCTCCTTGACAAAAAATCATTAGGCACTTAAAACATGAAAACAAAGTACAAAATAAATCAGCCGTAACAGATGACCCAACAATACAACTTCATCTTGGTTTTCTGTAATAAAAGCACACACATGGATGAGGGGCTTTCCATGCCTCCTCCTAAATCCTGCGCAGAGACACTTATATGTTACGCTGCACATATTCTACTCAGACAATATCAAGTTCACATAAGTTCAGTGTTGAGGGAATCTGAAAGAACCTTTTTGGAAGCAGCAGTAGCAGAGCCTACACTAGCAGCTTCACACAGAGCTTGGCGCATGTGGAGGAGCACAATTATACCAGCTCCAAGGGGGCATAAGCTCTGCCTGGACAATTGCATTGAAAAGAACGGAACTGAAAGGAATGCAAACAATACACATCTTAAGAGACAGTGAAGCCTCTGGGCAAAAGCTATTGTGGAAACTTTACGACATTACATTTTGACACATGGAACAGTCTCTGAAAAGAAAAATCATGTATTTGCCATCCCTTAGGAGCAGCCCTGTGTAGAACCTCTCCATTCACTTAGCTTCTCACCTGTTGTTCTTGAACTAAATCAGAAGCAGAGGTAGCCTCTTAGACACACCTTAGAGAGATAAATCTCAGAAGCAAGTGCCCAGATGACTAATGAAAATAACCTTCTAGAAATCAGTCAGATATCCTTAAAAATGTTTTGGGGTCGTACCACTGTGTTTTTAGGCGACATTATGTAACTTCCCCTGCAGTTTACTCTGGTAGCATAAAATATAATTAATATTTTAAATATTTTTAATTATATACTCAAGGAAAAGAATATTACGAATATTAACATAAAGAATACATATGAAACTACTATATAAAATGTGCAGAAATTTCAGCTATTCAATTTCACAAGAATTTAAGAATGGGTTTGTATCTTAAGCACTAACAACAAATAGACCAAGAAGGAGGTGTTTTTAGGGAATCACCTGATAGCTGAGCCAAGAGCTGAGAAGCCTAGCAGGCTGTTGAACTACACACTTGCTGTGAAGAATCTCCTTTTGTCAGGGACTAAAATGAATAGTGAGGAATTTAAAACCAGCAATCTTGTCATAGACCAGACCATCCTGTCACAACCATTAGCATGATTCATTCTGATGGCCTCTTGCCATGATACCATGAATTCATGGTGGGATCATTAAATACTTCCATCATGCAATTGTCTGAGATTTCTCCCTAACTGGAGAAATGTGGCATGAAGAAAAGACAAGACGCAACAGTACCAGGTGCAGCAACAAACACCGATGTGATGTACTGTATTGCTGAAGCTACATCAGGATTTAGCAAAAGACAGATTTGGCTGTTTATATGATGGCAATGCAAGGATGCTGCTCCTCCTATTTAACCTCAGGGGCTAAAAAAAAATTCCAGCAGTTCTGGTACTTGCAATAAAGAAGGAGAGCCAGACAGTTTTCAACCTTAAACCAGTATTTGCCAACACCTGCCACTGACAGGCAGTTATTGCTCACACAATAGGGGTGTGAGCTCAGTAAATTACCACACATCACAGTAATAATTTTAGTTACTGTGTGGAGCATCTTGGTGTATGGCAAACCCAAGCTGATGTATCCCCATCAGGTTAAGCTCTTGTCATATTGCTTGAATTTGCTCGACACCATGAGCACACTGACAGGCTGCTACCCCAGCTGGACCAGTGCGCGGTAACCCAGTGACCCGGGGTCATTCCCCTGGTGAGCTGGCGTTCCTGGAATAGGGAGGTATTCTGAAATGTGACTTTATGAAAGGAGGCTGCTAAATAACAGCAACAGTTCCTTTGTTTAGTGGCATGCTGCAGATTGTTTCATGCTCTACTTGACCATTATGATAATTTAGAGCCAATTAAGAAATACTTTATGAAAATCTGGAACAAAGCTTAATAAATATAGATCTGCTCACTCATTGTGCTCTGTAGCCGAAAGCCCCAAATGATTTCTCCAGAATACCCTGAGAGATCAGCAGCCTTTGAAACTTGGCTGTCCAGAAATTCAGAGAAGAATGATGTTCCTGCCTAAAACGACAGCATTCAAAATCCAGAGAGCCAGTCTTTATATGGTAAATACACATACCTTTGTCACCATTCTTGGCTAGCAGACCCAGAGATGAAAGAGATCAGTTGCTGAAGTACCACAGGATGAAGGATTACCTAGCTGTGAATATTTCAGACTATGATATATTTAACTAACAAGTTCATGTGTAAGAAGTCTACTGCTTCAGGGTGTGCAACGAGTGGCTACCAGCTGTTTGAAATAAAGCTGTTTCAGAATAAGCACTCCACAGAACATTCCTTGGGCTTGATCTCGCACAGACTCCTGTACACAAGTAGACATGTGCTTTGTGGATCTGAGACTCCCTGGAGGAGCTACTGCACGGATGTTCAGGATCTCACTCCACAGATTCGTCACGAGAGCCAGTGACAGGACAAAGATCTCCCCGTCAAATGTTTTTCAAACTTAAATTGCTGCATCAGGCTGTAGCTCCACCACGGAGTCTGTGCAGGGTCAAGGTCTAAGTGATCAATTAACCCAGAGCAATTAACCAATCCAGATACCTGCACTGGATGAAATCAAATAATACATAACAACACAATTATTTTTTTCTAGTAGTTTGGGGAGCCCAGAGCAGGTGCTAGGTCACCTGGATATTTAGTTTCTTTTCCTGAATCACACAGGACAGAGAATTTCATCTTGACTCAAGCACGGCAATATGGTCAGACATCTCACTACTGTACAAAGGAAAGAGAATCAAAGTGACATTAACTGGTCTCAAAACTGCCACACCTTGCAGAGCTCTGTTCTCTACAGATGCTGTTTGAGATGCTGGAATTAGCAGAGACTAAAAGCATAGGTGTGCTGAATAACAAGCAAGTTTATGCAAGTTTACTATCAGTGAACTGAGAAATAGTATTTACAGTCAAAGGTTTTTTATGGTTATCATTTCAGAACCTGCAGATGGTGGACAGCTTGTTAAAATGACTTTAATGGCAAAAAGAGAAGGGGGAGCAACAACCAACTGGTGTAGGTACCTAGAGTCCTTAGGTGCCTTCTGTCACCGCAGGGAGAGATGGGCTCCTGCCCACCAGGATGAGCTCCTGCAGGAGCTCCCTTCTGACTGGGGAGAGCCCCAGAGATGTTACCTTCCTGACTTGACTGAGGTTTCAGGGGACCACTGAGCCTGTCCAACAGCCATCAGATAACAAACGGCCCCCGCTGTATCCCTACGGTCCCATCTACATGGTCTCACCCCCTCCTTTGCTTTGACTCTGAAATTCCCCTGGCTCTGTTGGCATGAACCAATTTTGTTTTTGTTGCCACGTCAGGGTTTTGCCGGCTCAGTGTGCCAAAACAGCTCAGTGTAGGATCAGACAGGAGCCAGAGACGGCGTGAAGGAAGGGGTGGAGTGCAAGAACGAGGACTGGACTGCATAGTCAGCCATTACGGCTTAAGCCACTGGGGAGCTAATGCTCAAACTTAGCACCTCCTGTTAGGCAATGTGAATATCTCACCATGCTGCCTTCCTTGAGACGTAAACCAAGCCATTTTAAGTACATTTTACTATGCTGCAAGCATAGCAGAGTTTGATTCATTGCCATACAAATGCCCTAACAGACACTAAACAGGTCTACATAATGCCTCACAGGGGGAAGAGAAATTACCAACTCAAGGCAGCACTGGATCCTAAAGGAAGATGCAACATTAAAGATTCAGAGGAGAAAAAGGAATAAAAGCAGACAAGCAGGCTTTAATCTAGCGATGCTGTGAAGCAGTCATGTGCAAGGACACTGTCAGCCTCTGCAAAGGTACAGTGGAACTATTAGCACATTGTCAGTGCTTCTATCTTTAGAAAACTATTTAATCTCTATATTCACTCCACAGCATGTGACAGCATTGGAGGCCCACAAACCCTAAAAATTATTATTCCTCGTGTGAAGTAGAGGGAACTGAAAGGCCCTTCCTAACCTTTGGTCAAGAGTCCTTAATCAAAACTGCACTTGGCTCGGCCTTGCAAAAGTGTCATAAACATTCCCAGTGGGGTACAAAATCCATTTATTCATCATTAACCTGGCACAGATGTAAAATAAATGAGAAATCAGAGATGTACATTAAATGAGAAATAATTTATTTGGCTACCCGAGAAAACATCCTTTCCCACAGTGAGTGTACTTCAGCAAGTCTTGATCAATCTAACTATACCCTGTCACACAGAAATGGTACTATTAACTTGTCCAGCCTGTGCACAAATTAACACGACCTAACCACCAAGCACACAGCAGCGGTAGCTATAATAAAGCCGAGTACAAGGTCTGCACTCCTCTGGAGTCAAGTGGATGCAACTAACATCTGATAATAACTTCATGTCTAGAGCAAGGCCTGAGAAAGCTACATTAAAAATAGGTTCTTAATCCAAAGTCTAATAGAGCATATTTTTATTCTATGAGGAGTTAAGAGTATTTGTAGGAAAGGGTAGGAAAGGTTAACAATTCCTTCATGCATTTCTTGTCAGTCCTGCACTCCACACAAATCACTGAGAGCTTTGAGAGCACAGAGGATCAGGTCTTCAGGTCAACGGCAAGTTTAAACTTTGCTGAAACAGCGCTAAAGAGTCAAAGTGTCTGTCCATGCCACAGGGCTTTCTGTTTGCTCTCATTTGTGAGTGCTACAGCACACTCCTTCAGTTAAGATCTCTTTTTGTCAAGGAAACTACAATAGGTTTCTTCTTTTCAGCTAAACCTCTCTTAAAATGTATTCCAACAACTTTCCCAGTTACTAATACACGTGTTATAAATAACATAGCTGTACAGAAATAGTCCAGACACGCAGTAACTTCAGCTCTTTATGGTGTGTCATGGTACACCATATATACTCATTCACTGACATAATGCAAGACGATGCTAACTAACAAACACTTCTGAAAAAAGTTGCTTCTCCTCTGCAAATAAATTTAATTTTCTCCACTCCACATCTTCTACTTACATGCAACCAGGTTTTGCCACTTTACTCATGCTGAGTAGTTAATTGAATTTAATCTGAGCAGTGAATGATTTGCATCACGTCTACATAGACACAAAACACTTGCAATTGTTCTAGATGCAATGCAAGATCCTCTCAATCTCTAAAAGATGTATGAATTTTTCCAAGTCGAACCATGTAACTGCTACACAGCCAAGATCATCTCATTGCACTACCCTAGACTGAAATAAATTAAATTACAGTCCTTGCCTGAACACAGGTGCATCTTTGCCACTCTGGATAAAATGTGATGTGGTTCTCCTCAACGTATGCTGTTTGCATCACCCAAAGGACAAGTACATCACTTTGCACAGCTTCCAGCTACAAACACTCAGGGACAGTCTCCGTGAGTGATTTATGGTGTAGGAGGAGCTCTTTTGGGAGCAAATTTGACTCTGATCTGTAACTAGGGTCTTGCAGGAGGCAATCATCCATTACACTCGTAACATGGATGCAGGATCTTGTGGCAGCCAGCTCTCTGCACATGAGCAGCAGATGACTGTGGCCAGAAACTGGCACAGATTTCACTGCTGGTGAAGGCAAAATGTGGACGTGTGGTGCTGGAACCATAACAGATCACAGTAAATCAAACTCTTGTACTCGCCGCTTTCAGTCACCAGCTGGTAATGCAGATGTACCCATCGACTCAATTCTGATGTCTTTGTTTCTGTTAAAAGCCCTACTGATATTCAGAGGTCCACTCGTGTATTAGTGGCGTCATTCAACACCCCCAAGCACAATCTATTTTTTAAAAACCTTATTTTGCAAAAAGTTTACTTTATTGCTGATATATGCAGCCAGGATTTATGGACACTTGTGCTTGGGTAGGAGTGGTATTGGATTCTGATATCATTATCTTGAAAATGGATTGAGATGCTGAACGTGTCTCAGCTAACAGGCCTGGAACCATAACAATTGATTCTAATACTTTCAGGATTATTTATGTGATTATAAAACTGCTGCCAAGGTAAGCTTTCAAATATTACAACAATATAGAAATGCTCTTATAAAGGATCAGTTTAAAAGTTTTTTTGAACCTTATTTTAAAAGGTTCAATTCATTTAAGTAGGATTTTTTTGCAGATATAATCCTCACTGAGTGAAATATTGAATGCTCTTCAAATCAGTTGATTGGGGATTTAATGCTACAGTGGCAAACGGAGTTTTAGTAAAGAAAATACCCAATAGTATCAGACTGTAAAAGAAGGATACTCTATCTTTGAACTGATCATTCACTAGACTCTCAAAAAGGCCACTGAAACTCTTCTTGTAACAGAAACTGGTTATTACAAATTTTTTGTTGTGTTTGTTTGTTTAGGTTTTTTTTCCCTGCAGTAAAACATATAAGCCATAGCTAGGGGAACAACTGCTTGTCATAGCTCCTGTAGATGTTAACGTGATTCTTTCCTTTGGGCTGATATTTCACTTTCTCATCACAGGATCTTGCTCCACAGGTATTCCTGGACCCTATGGAAACTTAAAGCACAAGAACTGCATGGGTTTTAAATTAAGTGACTGTACGTTCTTTTCTCATATGTGCTGGTATAGGAGAAGACCTTGGGGTTGACTGTAAGAGGAACATTCTTCTAATAATGCTGACTGCAGTTTCCTTATCTGTAGTCACATATTGGTAGGACCTATGCTAGGTGAAAAAGAAATAGAGGAGATTATAGGTTTGGTACCAAGCATTTTTCTAATGAATGGTCCATCTTGTATGTCAGCTGAGATACCGATCTGGGATTGCAGGAATGTGTGCAAAGTCATGCCCTACCAGGACTCTGGGGATTTCAGCATGGAACCTAGTTTATTGTCCTCATTTGGAGCTGAACTGGACCTTAGACAGGCACACAAGCAAGAAGAGGGGTTTAAAAACATTTATACAGCTCTGGTCCTTCTTGTTCACAAAATTAACATCATTCACGGGTGATCCCATTAAATCCACAGCATTATCTACTGCCCACAAAATGAAAGCCCATAAACTACTTGACTATCTCTAACCTGAGGGAGTTTTTCATCTGTGCACCCTGGGACAAACTAAGAATGACATTGCTCTGAATTAACTACTCTTCTGTAGCTCTTCTCATCACCTTTCTCATGTAGACAAATGCTAGTGTTTACAGGATCAAGTTCTTAATTGAAAATGTTCACTGCCAACTCAGGCAGCTACCATACAGAGACTATTGCCTGTATTACGTGATATTCACAAAACTAGAGATCTTGCATCAAAATGTTTTAATGATACTTTAAGAAGCAACACATGATGAATGTCACATATTGCCACCATCCTGAGATTGTGCTTTGCTACAATTAAACCAATAGTTAGGAGTTTCAGAATTTCGCAAATAAATGCTATTTTGTATTTTAAAAAAATGATTAGTCAGAATTCAGAAATGTAGCAGTCACTGCGTGAAAAATCACTTCCTTTTCTCCCCAAGTGTAAAATATTTTTCTATTGTAATAATGCAGTTTAATGCTCACAAAATCACATCAGACCAAATCCAACACCAAACTGCTGAGATATACACAAATTGTCTCCTTAGGATCATCACCCTGGAATTAAAACAATAAAACATGTTATTGATATTTCTTGTATAGTAGGAAAACTGCTTGTTATATTCAAAATAAGCGAATAGCTTAGTCCTCTGTGTATGCATTTCACCTTCTGCATCTGCTTTTTCAGCCTGATTTCAGACTGGGAGTCTATGACATTTATTATACAGTATCATAGGCTCACAAAATTCTCCTGGGTAAGCTGGACTGCTAGAGCTTGATCTAGCTCGAGCATCTGCTCCTTCTAAAGGAGGACTCCTTCATTTTAATACTGCCAGAACTGCTCACACTTATTCCACCTGCACCACCCTGTTCATGCTTCCTAAGCTAACCAACGCTGGGTCTAACCAGTGTCTTCACGGGACACATCCACTGCTAATCTGAATATGGATATGTTCTAAATTATATTATCTTAATCAAATTTTGAAATAGGTAGAGATTGAAGTTATTCTGCTTCTTCAACAGGCTAGTTCTGCTGTGGAAAAAAAAAAACCCTTCCAGATCTGTAAATACTTTTTCATTTGATTTGAAATCTAACGTAAATTCTAATTTGATTTAATCTGTATTTTTCTATTCTGGCAGGTTTTAACTAAACCAGAAGCAACTTATCCCCGCTTGTTTCATTACTGACATTATTCTTAACACTTAAACTTAGTTAGTGGCTGAATACGTGAGCAAAGTATGTGCTTAGAAGCTATACTGCATGGGTAGTAAAGCAGAAGACCTTTCTTTCAATGTTGTATACATCTAATAATTTCACACCGGATAATATTTGCCCAAGTCAAGGATAGGCTGAAACTTGGCTGCCTGACAGGAAACCAGAGGTGTCCTTATTTTCAAAAAGTGGTATAATTTTTCTCTCGGTAATTAAAAGTGAATTGTGGGGCAGTTCATATTTCTCTAGCAACACTGAGACACCACAAACAAAAAACATTCAGCAGAATTTAAGCTCATGTAGGTATCCTACTGTTATAAATAGGTTATTTATAACAACTTTACTTATAAATAGGTTATCTATAACAGTATTTATCACTTATTTGGATTGCAGCAACTTTCAAGATTAAAAAAAAGATCACACGCTGACAGATTCTGGAACAAAATTGTTCTTTTTGATGTTAATTCCTGAGCAAGTACAGGCTGCTGCCCTGCTAGCTCCACCTTGAGTGGAGGGCTGCACTGCTGCTCTCTCTGTCAGAAATAGATGGCTTTTAATCATCTGGTTAGAATTAAAAAGCCCAGTCCCAATTTTTACTTTCCAGGTAAGATACACTCAGTTGAAGATTCAGGCGTTCTTACTCCCTAACCAGCAGCACACCTCTGCTCAAGCTTTCCTCCTTCAGTCCTTTTGCTCAGACAATTGAGCACTATTCTCTTCTCCGGGTTCAGGGAGTCTCAGTCTCATTCTTACTTTCTATGCTTTTTTTCTGTTGACTGACTCCTCTGAGCAGCTGCTTAATGTTACTGTGCTGTATGTCAAAGGAACACGTACTCATCTTCCCTGCTGTGTCCTTCTAGCAAGCAGAAAACCTGATGGATTTTTGGTCAGATGAAATTTGCATTTTAACCAGGCTTCTGGGCAATCAAATTTTTGCTGGTCTCATTAATTTATCATCTGACAATTTTTCTAATCAGATTTTTCTGTCTATTTTTAAATATGAATCAGGCCATTTCCCCTCCTTGAACTTATGTTTACTTGAAGCTAATGACATGCCCTTCAGGCTTATCAGGTTAAACCAACGAAAAAACAAGACCTCCTTCAGCTGCAGGGCTATAGCAAAAATGATTTGGTAATTTAATACAAAATAATAAAGATCATTATTTTAATTACATTTCAAGATTTTGCTGATGTCTTATTTTCCATTTTACCATCTGTGATAGGTATGCATCTACTTTAGTGAAGACATGTACATGTCTGTTGAGCATAATCATAAAGGTGCAGGAGAGGATATTAAGGCAGATGGAGTTTCCCACATTGTTCAGCATGAGCTCCACAGGGCTCTCATACCCGACAATTCCCTCTATCCAATATGCAAAGTTCACCTTTACAATGGCAAAGATGGTGTTTAGGAGCACTGCTGCCAAAATGATTCACTGGGATGCAGTTGTGCCCTCCCTGTTCTGGAACCTGCTACCTGCTTGCAATATAGGTGCTTCCAGCAGAGCAGCTTCCTTCACTTCTTATTAACAGCGGCAAACTCTTGTGCCCCAGTAATGTGTGAGGGAAGTTCTGCCCTAGACTTCTGTGGGCACCCAGTGGTGTAAGGAACGTTCAGCTAACCACTAATAGGGAAGAGCACGGAGCAGGGAGAACATAAAAGGGTAATTGAAAAGAGAAACGAGATTGTTCAATTTTTAGAAAATGTCATCCTCAGTGAAATATACTCATTACAGAATTTCAATTATCTCTAATAGTTGATAATAGTAGCAGAATGGTAGCTCATACTGAAAGCATTTAATTTCTTTGGTTTTAAAGGGCTAACTTTTCTCTTTGTAAATATAAGTGATTAACATAGTGGAGAAAAATCTTAGGGCAGCACAACTGATCCTTCTGGTTGTGCTTTTCTTTAGAGCTTATTTTGCAAATTTGGCCACAGAAGTGATTTTCAGTCTGTCAAGCATGGACGGCATTTAATTAACCCATACAGATGCTTAAACATTTTTGTGGCTTCTATCTGCTTCTCTCTAGATTAAATATTCATAAAAAGCTGCCTTTCATTTTCTTAGCTGGTGTAGTTACTACAATTAAAATTGCATGGTATGTTGCCAGTGATTTATATTATAGGAAGAATAAATACAATGGAAACTGCAGGGTATAAACAGCTTAGCCACTAAGAAAAATACATTATGTATTTCTTAACCTTTCCAATATGCTGCAACTTTTTACAGGTAAAAAAGCATACCTTAGCCACATGGAACTGCATACACACATACCTCCTCCTAGGTAATCTCCAGCCATGGACTAGGAGAATGGATTTACTAGATGGCTTCTAGGTCCCTTCTCACATGTTTTATATTACTCTAATAATACATGAAAGCAGTTTATTTTTCTATTCCTTCAAATAAATTGAAACTGAATAAAACTGTGCCTTCTTGGTACTAGCAAACTGCTAGTTTAAACTAGACAACTTAGCAGTCTCTGATGATGAAGCAAGTGTGAATCTATCTTTGATAGCGTGTTTTCTAAATACCATCAAAGGACATTTTCAAATACATTTCAGAACCTAGCTAAAAGAAAAGCCCTTAGCTTTTGAACTTAAAATTTCTGGCTTGAACAAGATGATGCTATTTAAATTTATTTAACTTGAGTAATACAGTCGTGAGATTGCATCAGTCCAGTTAAAGCATATTGTGTACAATGGTAGTTCTACTGTACGTTTCACTTACTGTTATATTAACTTGAACCCCCTGGAAAAATAGAGTTCTGTGAAAGGCAAATCTGACAACAGTATTGTGAGCTGGGGAACTTCTGAGTTAGCTTAAAAGATGAAGAAGTATTTATACAAATAGGTCTTATTTTGTCAACAGGGCAAATCAAGATTGAAAACATGCAGACAAATCTTTTCAAAGACATCCGTAATCTGTACAGGGTAAATTGGCTCATGGTCAGAGGCCAGACTCCGTGCTGCATTTCTCTGAGGCAACACACAGAAGGTAGAGGTCCAAGGGGGATGGGACAGTTAGAAAGGACAGAGGAAAGGGAATGACACTTCATCCTATATTTATAATTCCCAGATTCCGAGCTGCCTCAAGGTAAAACCCTCAGCAAAATCTGCTGTAATGTATGGCAGCTTCCTCACTGCTGTCCACAAGCTGTTCCACAGCCCAGGGCTGTGACAGCATACTGCTCTAAACTCATCTTTACCTAACAAGAGGCAACAAGGGCGCATATGCATGCTACTCCTTCATGGGACAATCTTAATCCTTACTCTGGCCTCTGTATATGTCTGGAAAGGCTGTGCCAGGATTAGGTGTCTTCTCTTGTAGATCATAGTATGTGACTGCCTTTAATAAAGCAATTCACAAAGGAAGCTGGTTCATGGGAATTGATACCAAACCAAACATAGGTTGGTAGAGACACGTCTGAGATAAGGAGACACTACTGATTGACTGTGAATTATGGTGATAATGTGTATTTAGTTATGCTCCCCATCTAAAGTTCACAATTAGAAAACATTTCTCAGCTCTGTGGTACATCATATTTATTCAGAAAACTCCAACCTTTCACTTATTTATGAACACAAATTTCACTGAGTGTAAAGTAAAAATGTCTCTCTAAGGAAAAACAGACCCACGCTGTTCGCAAAACAAGTTTTCCCTTGACACATTACTGAAATAAAGATATTTTATGTGCTAAGAATGCAACCTACCTTTTTAGTCTGATTCACATTTACCAAACTGCAACTTCAAAATGCCTTTGCCATGAAGCTGAAGAATCTGGTTGTATTCTTTGGGCATTGCATGGAAACCTGGTTTAGGCAGCTGGTTGTCGTAATAGTGGTGGCTGATTGGCATCTTCTCTGTGGATTTTGAGAAAGGCCAGAAGCCATAGAGCTTCACATTCTCACACAGCTCAAGAGCAGCACTAGTGATCATAAAACCAGATGACAACCGGTAGGCTTTCACACCCTTAGTTCTCCAGAACTGGGCAAGACTTTTCAGATAGGTGGGGTGAAAAAATATTGCCCTTTGGGTTGCTTTAAACTCTTGCAGAGTGTGATATACTTTAAAAGAAGTGGCTGTGTTGCTTCTGAAGGAAAATGCTGGCAATAAAAGGAAAGCATCTCCATAGACCGCAATGTTCTCCAGAAATTCTGTCTTCTTTTCATTTAGTTTGTTGTATCTGCAAAGCACAACATTTGAGGAAAAGAGTGGAAGGAATGTACTATTGATACAAATATTACAGACCAAGACAGAACAACTGCACTTGCACATATGAGTTATGAACTCTGCTGCACCAGTTCAGCATGTCTACATTGCAAATTTATACCAACCTGTTATATATTGTCATATATGTAGTTATGAAAATCTGGCTTTACTGCATAATAAAAACACACTTCATAGGATCCAATTGGCAACATGAGAGCTACTGAAGCAGATCAAATTCACAGCTAATGACACCAGGTCCTGTTTACAGAGTTGATCAATTCAAGAAATTTCAAAGGAGAATGGAAAAAAATTGTATTTATACATTCTCTATTTAAAAATATATGCACTGTTATATGTACTGCATGTGTTTGTGAAATGTTTCTTACATCAATAGGTATACAATAACGGCTCTTCAAAATCTGGGTGTCTGCCCTGGGTGGAAACAGAAGTATGCATGTGAACAGCCTTGGAGTGTTAAAGATTAGTGTGTGCTCAAATTTTGCACCGTCTTAGCTGCTTTTGATATACTTTTAAACTTTTAAACTGAAAATATAGGCATGTCTATTTATATCCTTTGATTACAAAGGGAACACATGGAGATCTGCAAAGACCTAGAGATCTAACTTCACAAATGAAGAGATATATCCTCAGATGCTTTGGTTCCCCAACAACCAGCAAAGAGACCTAGTTCTCACCATTGGATAAGTCCATGTTCCCAAATATTGAATAGTCAACTTCCAGAGTTATCCAAGAAGTAATACAAGACACAAGGGGGTCACTCAACTTGTTTCCTCTATAGATCTGAGTTGTCTGAATCACCTGAACATATGTTGCTTGCACCCCCTTTGGGATTCAAAGCACTGAGTCCTCTTTTGTAGGTAGCTGTCTATTTGAGCAGTGTATTTTCACCTTTTAAGGGCTACCAGAGCCCACTTTTCACAAATGGCTCCAACAGAAACTGGAAAACTTGGTTTCATTTCTCTTCACAACTTGGGTAGGTTCAAACCCTCTTCTCATGCAGCACCTCGAGACAGAGGACAGCAACCACTGCCATTTCCATTCAAAACCCTCACGGGAGGAGTTATCAGTTACCTCTTGCACAGCTGAACCCATGCAATGAGTGTAACACCCCTTCTCAGCCTGGAGAGGTTTAAACTTACAGCTTCTGCTTCCCAGAAAAGTGCCATTAACACCAGACTCTGAAACAAAATGAATGAGGGAGACTCAGCCCCTCCTGTTGACCCTGGGCCCCTGCACTTGCAAGAGTCGCGCCACCAAAACAAGCCAGAAACGCCTGAGCCTATGACTAGAAGAGTGGCTGAAGGGTGAACTTCTGGCGTCTACTCCAAGAATTTTCTCTGTTTCTACTCAGTGTGAAGTACATAAAGGGCCTTCAGGACAGAATTTAGATCTCTGTTCTTCCTTAGCTAGAAGCCTGAACAACTTGACCTCGTCTTGTTTTCCTTTCCAGCTATGCCACTGTAAGGTGCAGTGTAGCTCGGCTCCATTAGGACACCTAAGAACTGTGCTTCTTTCCTTCAAGAGAGTTCACCTACATTGTACACCCTGACAGACACAGTTCAAAAGCTGATTAACCTTAACAATAATAACATCAGACTAACCCAGGACCCAAACAAAGAATTATAAATCAAAAGTGAATAAAGTCAGAATAGGTCTTCTGAGAGAAGAAACAAACAGTACTGCTGAACGGTGCCAAGTTGCTTCCTGCTCCTCTTTCAAAAGCCTTTACAGTGTTCTCTGAATATTGAAATGATTAACTTTTCAAAAATCCTAAAGTCCTCCCATAATCTCATTTTGTCCTCACACAGGTTTAGCTCCTTTCTCCTTCAGTGTAACTCCTATTAACCCTGGTGTGGCTTAATTTGGCTAAAAAATGAGTGCAGCTGTGGCAGAACACTTTGACCAAGCCCAGACAAATTGTCCATCAGGTCAGTAGTCACCAATGATGCTGAGTCACTGGACAAAGTTTTCCTTCCTCATATTCTTGTGCAGCCCCACTAACATCAATGAGCTAAATCTATTTTTGGGGAAGCAATAACTGACCTTCATTTAAGTCAAAAAGGGCTGGGTAAACATCAAGGTAGTTAGTACTCATCGCAAAAAATCAAGCTCTATCCTTGAATCAAGAACAAATACCTGTTAGTCATTTCTGTGCTCACTGTACTTTTTCCTTCTTTCTTTAAAGGAAAAAAAACCCTCTGCCTGATGTTGTCTATTTGACAAATACAGACACGACAGACAATAAGATACAGTAAGATCAGTAAGCAGACAATAACATGCCACAGCAGTCCTTTTCACAGATAAACTGCATTTCCAGCCTGCTGAAGATGTCAGATTAGTCAGCCTGGCCTTATTAGATTTTGTTTTCATCAAGAAGGTGAAAAAAAACTTTGCTGAGAAAAAAGTGTGTGAGCAGCTTTCATATGGATTGAGAAAATGGATTACAGAAATTGGGCCTCCATTCAGGAAACAGCCTTCATCAGAACAGCCTCTAAGCACATTACCTAAGAACATGTGCTTACAGTCCTACTCATAGAGTCGGATACACATTTCCAGGCTTTCCTGATTTATGATTACAATTCCTTTCTTATGTTGGAGGTCATGAGGGTCATGGAGGGGGGAAGAAGAGGCTTGGGCTTGCAATCATCAGTTTTACTCTGTCATAAATTGTGGACTGGTACCAACCAAGGCACTTGCTAATCTGGGTATTGCTGACTCCTTTCTGATACAAAAAAGGCCAGATTTAACAGATTTCCATTTAGACTGGTACATATTTTACATGGGAACTTAGGCTTAATGAAGTAATCTGCATGCACTGCTCTGTATGCTGGTATCCCAATGGATTTCCAACAAAATCTAAATCATGTAAAAAAATTACACAACATTGCACAGAAACAGATTTGCAGTAGTACTTACTTCTGAGCTATGATACTTGGATTAACAGTCACAAGGTTTGTTTTATTGCCAACATCTTTGCTAATGCTTCCCGTGGTTGGAGGGAGGTTACACCTGAAATTGAGAAACATTTACTTAAACAGGTACGCACCAGAAATGCTTTACAGTTATTATTTGCAAATTCCTCTCTTGTGCAATGACACTTTCATGTCAGCTCCCAGGGACCTCTAAGCACTTTACAAATATTAAATAAGGCTTACAGCACTTCTAGTAAAAATATTTAATCTACTGTACAGATGGTTAAAATAGGGCAGAGAGAGCTCATTTTCATAAATCATCTCACAGATCAGGAGCAAAGTTAAAATCCCAGAAGGAGCCATTCTCTGAATGCCCTATGTTTTCTGCTAGGAAATACTGCCCCTTTTGCCTAAACAATGCATTTCTTCTGAAAATCTTCTATTATTTTCTGTTTAAAAACAGTGTGGTTGATACCAGTCCTTCAGCTTGCATAGCAATGTTGACAGCTGTTTCATGAGACAACAGCATAACTTGCCCAATTGCAGAAACAGTAGTTTCTGCAACAGGTAAAGAAAGCATATTTTTAAAGTCAGTCACTTAGTATATTTATCATCTTAGTATGCAGATTTCCCATTTTTATTAAGACAGTTATCTAACTGGAAAGACTTTTTTTTTTATTTGAAAAGCCCAAATATTAGTCAAAAGCAGGAAAGGAAACAAAATGCAGCAGATTGCATCACTGAGAGAAGAACCCTCACTTGGTTACTCTGCTCCCTTGCAGGAACTACAAAGTGCGAGTCACATACTGAGAGGGTGGGCCAAATCATGCCTTGAGTATGCCTGGTTTTCTCCACAATCTATAGAGGGAGCTGACAAAAACTACTTAAATTAGATGCCTAATTTTTTAGATGGCTAACAGAACGTGAGACAAATACTGGGGCAGTTAAATAACTGCATTAGTGAGCCAACCCAAGGCTAAGTAAACCCTTTGTTAAACCAGAGGTAAAGGTAAACATGTGACATTTAATAACAGTCTTTCTTATTTCAATTTCAGGTTTTTCTTTAATCTCTTCTCCTGATTAAAAAAAAAAAAAGAAAAAAGTTCCTTCTCCTAGAGGATGTTAAATGAACAGATATTTCAGGTTCTCAGATAATCATGCTTCACATCACTGGCAAGGTAACTTTGCAATCATAGATCATACATGTACCCATATTGTCCTCTCTTAGGAAGCAGCATTCTGAAATCTACAAAGCAGAAGGACTATCCTCAGAGAGGCAGAAATAAAGAATTGTCAAGATCCTTTCTCATTGCTAGAAACTGGCATTGGCATGCTTCCAGGCCTGCCAAGTTTTTAGAAACATTCAACACCCTTCAGTAAGATGAAGCAGCTCTTACCTAAACACAAAGTCAGAACGATCGATTTCAGCTCCACAGCTGGAGTTTTTCAGAATGCCTCCATTTCCAACCACGGCACAGGTCTTGAAGGGATAGACTGAAAGAGGAGAGGACTGCAAACAAATAAAAAGACACGTCCAATGCCTTATAAATCTTTTGATTGTTTCTTCATGTCTTTAGTCATTTGTCCTTGCAGGTTTAATCTGGTAAATCCCAGTGAAAGCATTCACCATTTAGCAGACAGAGTTGCCAGGCCTGGACAGCTACGAGCCAAAAAGAGGCACCAACAGACTGAGAATTGCTACTTCTGTCGTCAGTACTTTGAGGTAATAACACTGGATTGTTAAGACTCAATAAATATCTTTTAAATAGACTTAACACAAAAATTACCTAGTAGTGGACTGAATCCTTGACAAGCTAAGGAACTAACTTGTACTGAAGGTAGTTTAAATTTACCCATTTTCCTTTGCACTGTAACAGACTGGGGGTTGTCACACAGTCATTGACTTTGTCAGCTAATAGAAGTTAACTCTGTAAATGCTCATTACTTTGTCATCACACAATTACATTGATGTAAAATAACGAATTTAGGAGAACCTGAAGACGCTGTTAAGGATAATCATGTGCCCTGGCTTAACTCATGGTGAACGTGACGGCTAACCGAAGAGGTTGCTGCTTCCAGCTGTTCACCCTCTCTACTCTTCTTGTTAGAGGTTGCTGTCTTGCAGTGGGGAAGCTGAATGGGAGCTAAGTGCATCCACTTCTGAACGAGCACAGATCACAACCTAGCAAATTAATGTAAATTGTTGGCTATTTCACTTGACATTAATGTAGTTGGCTGTTATCCCAGTGTCTCAGAAACATCTCATACATCTTGTTCAGCCTTTCCTGCTGCGGGAGCAATGACATTCAACAGAGAGGCCAACAGCTGGGCTACTTTGGCTGCAGAAACTGAACCCACTTGTAAAATTGAGTCAAAACTTGCTTACACAAAGCGTTATCCTTCCTCCTTCTCTCATCAACTTGCCCAAAGAAAAGCAGGAAGGGACACTTACAAACAAGGCAAAAAGTGTGGGGAAGATAGCAGACATCACGTTGCCTGGCAATACATTACAAAACAACATGTTCAAATATTTTGTTCAATTCTGAGAAGAGAGTAGTAGTACACAAAGGCCAGACAACACTGTGTAGCTTAGCCAGTATATATGCACATAAAACATACCAATTTTTTCTTTCATTCAGTTTAAATTTGGAACCCCTGTAACCTCTATTGAAATGATGTTTTTAGTGATTCACAGCAGCATTAGAAAGGACTAGACTCATGGTAGTTGGGATCTCACAAATCAAGAATACCAGAGACGGGCATGAGGGCTCCCATGTGCTTTTACTTTCGAGAAATTAAGTACATGTCTGTGCTCCTCTTTGGTCTCCAGAGCTTGTATGCCTATTATAAGTCCTGAGCTACAAAATCTGATTCTTTTGCTTAACCTGTGTTTCTGGCTGCAAAGGCACCATCCCAGTGGGCAACAAAGTTGGTGAAAGGGCTGGAAGGACTGTCCTATGAGGAAGGGCTAGGGACTTTGGGCTTGTCTAGTTTGGAGAAAAGGAGGCTGAGGGGCGACCTCATTGCTCTCTGCAGCTTCCTGAGGAGGGGAAGTGGAGAGGGAGGTGCTCATCTCTTCTCCCTGGTATCCAGTGATAGGACACATGGGAATGGTTCAAAGCTGCACCAGGGGAGGTTTAGACTGGACATTAGGAAGTGTTTCTTTACCGAGAGGGTGGTCAAACACTGGAACAGCCTTCCTAGAGAGGTGGCTGATGCCCCAAGCCTGTCAGTGTTTAAGAGGCATTTGGACAATGCCCTTAATAACACACTTTAGGTTGGTCAGCCCTGAATTGGTCAGGCAGTTGGACTAGATGGTCGTTGTAGGTCCCTTGCAATTGAAATATTCTATTCTATTCTATTCTATTCTATTCTATTCTATTCTATTCTATTCTATTCTATTCAGTATCAGGATTACCACCGAAATAGCTTTCATAAGTTATATGCCCAAGCCTCCACTGGAAATGGCATGGGAATATGAAGAATATGAAATGTTGTTCCAGACTGAAATGCCTTTGAAAATGGTAATGAGAAAAGCAAGGCAAACGGTCTCAGAGGACTCACTCCTGAATTCACCTGGCTGCCAAGCCAGGCTGCAACTTGTGTTCTGTAGCAACTCTACCAACAATCTGATCTATGATACCCTGTCCATGCCTCCACCACTGCAGAGGAAGGCAAAAAAATAAGATCTTACAAGGTGAATGAAGAAGTGCATACAAGTGGTGAAGAGTCTCTTCCAGAGCAATCAAACAAAGCAGCTCTATTACTAACCCAAAATATATATGATACTGCAATTATAGTAACAGGTAAAGATACAGTTCTTACCACAGGGAGCATCTTAAAAATGTCCTCTGTAATGAGGATGGTCTTTTTACTGTCCACTTCGTAACTCATGTTACTTCCCAGTGGGGTGTTGTTTTGAGAAGCAATAAAATTGTGAACTGCATCACAGCAGGAAGCTAATTCTGACCTGCAAAAAACCCAAACAAAACCTGCTCAAAGACAGGCAAATAAGTAGGAGAGCGGTGGTAGAGAACTAGATGAATGAAAACCAGTTCTAATTAACTAAGCAACAAAAGGCTATATGAACCCTCTATAATGTAATTTTCCTTGACTTGCTTTGCAGAGCAAGTCCATTTTCACAGTAAACGTTCAGAAACTAATCAGACCAAGACCTCCTTTTCTTACCCTGTTTTTCTCTCTTGGTCTCCCTTTCCCATTCAGAAAAAGTTGTAATCGGTCTTCTCATTATTATTAATTGCTAAGATTATTATAGAAACACTGAGAGACTTCAGTCCCCAAAGAATTAACAATGTGATTTTAATCAACATAGAACGAGTGATTTTAAGAAACTAGAAGGCTGAAGAAAGAAAGAGCCAAGGAGATGAAAGAAATGGTGATGGGAATTACTGGCTATAGTACTTAGTGAACAACTAGATGGTTGTAAGCCAATTAATTAATAATTAATTTCTGCAACTGTTCAGCACGGTTTTCCTGTGCACAATGTCACAGGTGTTAAAAAAATCACAGATTGCAAATGAAGAAGATGGATATATTTGTGGTACAGACAGACAGCCCAGCTGCTCCCCAAAACACCTAGCAGAAGCCCTTAAATAGATAAGAGTGCAAGGGATTCACTCAACCTTTATGTAGGAGTGAAGGCTATCACCCATCTTACAATTCCTGTTATCTCCAAACTTACAAAAAATATTATGTGTGTAAACATCCTATATAATTAACAGTGAAATGCAATGAAAAGCCCCATCAGACCTGAAACGCTGTAATTCATTTTGCTTTAGGGAACAATGTTCTCTCTGCTGCCACGGGATCCGTTTTCAGACTGTAAGGCTGAAATATTCATGGCCAGCCATTATCTATCAATTGATAGGACACAACTATCTCATTAGGTGAGATACTAAGAGAACTACTAACCATTTAGAGAATAAAATTCTTTGATAATAGAATTGCTTGGAATTTTGAAGAACACAGCAGGGAAAAGATAATAATTCCTGTCCTAACACTGAAGGTTAATTGTGAAGAAAAAAAAAAAATATTTACAGTTAGAGCCAGAGAAATAGAGAAGTTTTATTTCATGCTTTTTCAGTGAGTACGGTAAACCAAACCATTGGAACTAGTTAAACAATACAGGCCAAATTCTGGCTGAAAGTAAGCTGACTTTAATAGGGTAAGACACAGGTAAGAGAAGTTGCTTCATTCAACTTTATCAACAATGTACGCAGAGCAAATATTCTAATAATAATAATATAATTTTATTTCTGGTGGAGATGAGACGTAGTCTAGCACGTGGCAGAACCCAAGGATTTTGTTTCCTGGAAGACACGGAAGAGAATTAACAGGTCTAGGATAATGCCCAATCTCCCTTCTCTTGAAATAATGGTCAAAATGGAGGAGGAGGGGGAGTTGGGAATGTTGGTTTGGTTCATACATAAAATACCAAAGAACAGAGTACCATTTCAATTGTCAGATGGCTTACTGGTATATATTAACCCATTTTGAATACTGAGCTCTGAAACTCATCAAAGTTTCCAGATGTGTGAGGAACACTGGGAAAGACTAAGTACTGGGGGAGAGTTACCAGGAAATGTTAATGGGAAACATTACTCCTGAGAGAGGAAACAGTAGGGCTCAGATTTGCAAAAGCCATATTCAGCTCCACTCCCTGACACACAGAGATTCCCCCTGCCTTGCTTGAAGCCTTAAGGGGCAGGGGTGGTCTGTGGTCAATGAAAACCACCAGGTACATGGAACTGAGACTACGCTCTTGGTGCATCAGGAGGTGCACACATGGTGAAAACAATTGCTCTGGGCATATAGTGTCCTATTTTAAACATATGGAAAAATACAAATGGAGCAATGAGGCAGGAGAGTCAAATGATTTAAGTCTGGGAACACTGGATGCTACTGAACCACTCTTGACTAGAGTCCACTTGCTTTTCTTTCTTGTACACTTCTGCCCATAACCAGCTCTTTCTAACCTTAATATGTACTGCAGTAATAAGAGGATTCAGATATCACTGTCACGCCCTGAGGGTACCACCAGAGCTCACTACCCCTGCCCAGCCCCCCCGGGACCACCCACCCCCTGCCCATGGCCCAGGACCCCATTTCAGCCCCTCCAGGGTCATCAGTCCCTGCCCCAGTGACACCCCAGCAGGGCCAGTCTCCAGCTGTGTCCATCCCATCCCCAGGGAGGTGCTCAATGCCCGGGGCTAGGGCTGCCCCGCTCCTGGCTGGGGGTGGGATGGGCCCGGCTGCCAGTCCGTGCTCTGCTGGCCAGATTACGGCATTGGGATCCCACTCCCTGTCCCTGAGGGAGCAGCCATCCCTCACTGCTCCCTGGCAATCACATGGAGATGAGGAATCACAAAACCCGTAATTTTGATTTCCCTGAATTTTTTCTTAAAGCTAAATGAAGCAGGCCTAAATATTATCTGTGACAACCATGGGACATTCAGAGGAGAAGGAATAATGCCAGAATATTCTTGTCCAGCTTTAGTAAAAGAGCTGTTTTGTGTGTGATGGCTACCAGAACCTGAAAAAGCGAACTGATGATAGATAACATTCATTAATACGGATGATGTGTTTTTGCTTTTTATTACCCATTCCACAAGAACGAGTGCTTCAATAAAAGCAGTAACAGTATGGAAGACAAACAGGTATCAGAATTAATAAGAAAGTAATAGTTTAAATTAATATTATGGGTCCACTGAGGAAGTAAAACAGAGCCAGGCTAGTTCAGAAATACAGTGAGAACAAGAGAATACATAGATTAATGATATATATTCTCACGTTACCTAAGAGCATGTGTGCTAAAAATTTGGAGGTAACAATAGAAACCTCTTACTTAGACCAAATCATGACACAGAATCCCACCATGCCCAAGCATCCATGTACAAAGCTCTAGCAGGAATGCATGAAACCTGTGGACAGTAATACCCACTGGCAATATATTTAGCAATCTGTTCATATAGGATTTTGTACAAGCTGTGACACATGGTACCTCTACAACCAACAGCAAACGATAAAGAAGGGGTAGAGACTGGGCAGTTCAAGCAATCTATTACTGCAACCGTCATCACAGTATTAATGTCATATGTGGCCTCTGTCATGAGGTAATGACACCCTAAAGAGCATGTACTTCATAAGATCATGACATATATCATACAAGTCAATTCTTTTAACAAGTGCTATTTGTAAGGTGTTGCAAAGCCAAGACAACATTTTAACTCATGTATCATGCCACTTGGGGAGAGAAAAATTGTTAAAACCTACCACAGAAAGAAGCTCCTAACCAGATGGTGGGATAAGAGACAAAGGTCAGAATCTTAACAGCACCAAACGGTACTACCTTAAAGCCAAGGTAGCCAAGAAAAACTTGCATTTTCTTTGGAAGGGTAGAAAGTGATCCACGTTATCTGTTCTGACCAGGAGAGCACGCTGAGATATGGGGGTAGCTCTTGGATGGTGGGATGTTGCTATACAGGCTGAGCATCCACCTCAGATATGTGTAAGAACATGAATGTAGCTTATGGCAAGAGGTTTAAGTTCCAGTTGTTAACAGAGCAGCTAGACTTGGGGGTTGCCCTAGAAGAAAGTGTTTTTATGATTCAGTCACAGCATTAGAAGTCCAGAGTGAAGGAAGCTGGAGTCAAAGTACCCAAGTTTTGGAGGACCCTAGGTTTGGAAAGTATCTTCTTTGGACTACAGGTTGGTACTGTCAGTTTCTTATTTGGAGGAAGCCTTCTCTCCAACATTTCTCCTGCAAGCAGCTGGAAGCAGAGTGAGATTTAAAAGCTATTTTTAAATCCTGAGGCATAACATCAACCACAGATATTTCTTATGCCAAGATAAGCAGAAAGGGAGTTGATTGCATGATCTGGAAATTTCACTTGTAACAAGCAAGGAGCAAAATCAGTACCTGGAAAAAGACTACACCATTTGGACTGCTAATACATACCTCATAAAACTGAATGAGTACAGTCATGATAGTCTTAATCAATAACCTAACCAGAGCAGTGTGCTGCATTTGTCTGTGAAGTTTTGTTCATATTAAACAACACAGAGTCTTTGTTGCACTGGAAAATGTTTTTTGTTGCTCAGCAGACACTTTCGCTGAATTTCGTCCTTTGTGGACCAAGGACGCTGGACCCATTTTTGTACTGAGGTCAGCTGGGATGGAATTCTGAGCCCACATGGCATCCAGATAGTTTTTTCAGGTTTTTGGCTGCCGAGAACTTAAGAAAATCCTGTTTTATGAAGCAAGTCATCAAAGTATTGAGACAAGCCAAAGGAATAATGTTGTTTTCCAACTGCTATGCAGTTAGTCCACACTGAACTGTGGCCAGCAATAGAGGACTGTTGCCTTGTTCGTACATGTTTCCAAACCCCTCTGCATAACACAAAGACGTCACATGAAAAGTCCACTCTATTTAGTGGAAGTTGGTAAGTATCTACAGGATCTAAATATGCTGATTTAGTTTCTTTGCAGCTTCTGTAGTAGCTCTGTAGCCAGGAAGCTCAGCCTGAACTATTGTATCCCTCCTAGCAGCAAAATTAATTAGCTCCGCTTGGTTCTGTACTAATATGAATATACGCATTTCAGCTAGTTCAGTGCTTGCGTACAGGCTGCACGTGCCTGCTGACAGGACATGGTGTGCGTACATCCTGAAGAGACTGCACACATCTCAACATCTTCCTTCCAACAACTCAATTTGAACCAGCCATAAGGGCTGAAGCAGCCAATGATTAGTCAGGGGCTAGAAGAGTTTCTCAGCTGGTCCAGAAGCCAGCACTGCCCTTATCCTGAGTGAAATGGGAAGAATCTATAATAAGGGTGACATTTGTCTCTATGCAAAGAGCTTCTGCAGAGTTTAAAAACTCCCTGCTCCTCCAAACTACTGATACAAGCACCAAGAGGACCTTTGATTCACCCTCCTGCAGTAAGTAGGATGGTTTTTATTCAGAACACCTTCTTTCATTAGAAATGCTTAGCTAAAGTAATTTTGTTCTATATTTTTAAAATATATTTTACTCAGGTATATATCTGGTATGAAAAGGCACTTGCTTCTGCACCAAAACTTTACACAGCCTTGTACTTTGGGACACAGGAAAGAGAGGATAGCAGTGGAATTGTCTGCTCCAGCCTAGAGCTGGACCACTGGTCCAACACAGTTAACCATGATCCTCAAGAGGCTGCAGTACCCCCAGGGGGACGTGAGCCTGCAGAATCTGACAAAACTGTCTGAACTTAATAATATTTCTTTTGTGTAGACTACACTTCAGTGTGATGCCAGTGCCTGTAGACCTGGTGCAAGAGGGCATTCTTCATTGCTGAGGACAGTGTGAAATACTTCACTGTCATTATATATTGGACTAAACTGAGGCGGCAGGAGGGGAAAAGTGGATGGGGGTGGACACTGCAGAAGTATCAAAATACGCAAAACGTTGTTCTAAACAGGAGAACCTCAACTGTCCTCTAAGGCCACGGGGCAGGGAGGGAGGAAAATAATTTTAATTTGCACTAAAGAAAGCTCAAGTTCAGTATTAGGAAGCACACTGAAACAGGTTGTCCAGGCAAGATGCAGAATTTCAACAACTGGAGATTTTTAATATATATCTGGCCAAACTTCTTTCAGTAATGGTCTAAGTCCATTTGATTCTAAGTCACCTTTTATAAACATCTGTACAAGCGAATGTTTGTTTGCAAAAAGAATATCTTATCAGACCTGTTATAAAGCATTTGCACATTATCCACACAGCAATGCTTACACAGAGATATCTCTTTGTGGATCTTCAGTTACCCAACACACATAAACACCACATAAAAAAACCCCAAACACAAAGTTAGACTAGCAAATATTTAAAGCTGTAACTCCTGTAAGCGTGATGCTAAGTGTATTTCACAGCACAGTTTGTAATATTTCAATAAAGAGCAAAGTATTCCAAGCGACAAAAGTCTGTGCATAACTAATAACCAGAAAAAGTCTATGCCTGCCTAATAACTTGTTTTAATAGTTCACCTAGCTTGCGTATTTGTAATCATTAGTTCATGTGAGCTATTGTATTGTACATGTGAAAACAACAAAGACTTTGAGGTTTCATATTGAAGAGACTGTCGTGAGAATACAGAGAAGAACCTGCAAAAAGTACCACTATATAACAACAAAATTTCAAGGGTGCAACTACAAACACCTAGACTACCTTTTATCTATGTCCACTGCTGTAATATTTTATTATTAAAATATTTAAAAATTATTTATTAGCAAGCAATTATCTTATTGTACTGCACTGGGGGCCCTCGACAACGATACGGGTTTCTCCAGGCTCTTGTCAATCCAAGTCAATAGCATCAAAGTGCAATGAGGCATATACAACATATTCCAATCTTTTAGAAAAGAGTGGCTAAATTTGATACCTGAAATAAAACGTGTTGAAGGGAAATGTTACACTGACAGCCCTTGAACTGTCTATAAATGAAGTAACATCATAAATGTCTAAGACAATGAAAGACAACAGGGTTGAATCTGAAATCAAGGATGAGTATGTAAAAAGTGTAATAAGATTTTCAAACCGAAGACTTTTATTTAAAGAGTCTGCCATGAAGATGTAATTAACTCATTCTGATCCAAAATTAAGTTCCCCTTATATAAATCGTTCAACCTTTAGGAAAGTATATAGTCTGTAGAGCAATTAAAAGATTCAACCATTTCTCCAAACTGTCACCAATTACAATCTCTCCATCCAGCCTTTTTCTCTTCTGAAGTAGAAATATGCCTCTGAATATATACCCCTGATTTTACATATGATCTATTAAACCTATGCAGCAAATGTATTCTTAAATCACACTGTAATGTCAGAGTTTTGCATATTTTCTGGTATACTAGAATGGAAGATTTCAGAGAATACAGTGGAATTATTGATCTGTTTAGTGTTAGGAAAGCTATTGATTATGTGGTGGTGTGAGCTTATGTAAGCATAAATTGACCTTGCAGGGTATTTTATTTGTGTTTCAACTGTGGTTCATTGCAGTACACAGATGTGTTAAGCAATACTGTTATACATGTTAGAGTGTAGCACACTACAAATTAATCTCTTCAAGAAGGAGTGGGATTTTATAATCTGCAGGAATGTTTAACACACTCTTTTCAGAAGAGATATTAAAGTGGGAAAAGGGTAATAGAGGTCAAGTGGAATAAAAAGTAGGAGGGGAAATTACAGGACCAGGAAGAATGGTTGATCTTTTAACTATTCTTTTCAAGATCCAGGGTTCTTTTTTTAAAGTAGCAATGTTTTCTTTTAAAAAAAAAGTTTAAAATATTTTGGTGGAGTGGAGCAGTGTGTCAGCTAAACTGCAGTGTAACATCACGCATTTTAAAACTGTATTTTACACCTAGAAATTTCCTTCTCCCTTCATTATCAGATGCAAATAAGGTTTGTCAGGAATGGTGTTTCCATGGGGAGGGAGCCCAGTATCCACAGCTCACACAGGGCTCTTCCAGCTTGATACCACTCCTGAAGAACTGTTGCATTGCTTTGCTAGGCTCCAAGATCAGCGAGATAGCCCAGAGATACAATGCCCAGATGCTTCTCCGAAACACAGCATCTGCTCAGCCTTTCTCCATATCCTCCCGCCCCGCCCAGTCATTCTGAGGGCTGCTTTAGCTATTTGTTAGCTTCCAGCGAAAACAGGAGTTGCAAGTATTTGGAAAACCTGCAGATTGTTTGCCACCATGGGTGTATAGCCCAAATGAGAATAGATCAAGCTTAAAAGTCTGTAAAGCAAAGAGATGTGGAGGTGTAAAAAACAATTACAGCTTGCACCCAATTGGGCTCTGTAATTTGTTGCACTAATGAAACATTTCTTTTAAGTGGAAAACCTTTGAAGAATACTAATATAATAATTAATATTCAGGTTACCTAGGGAACCTGAGACTCTACTGACTGCAGCTAGAAGAGCCTTTGCAGAGGAAGCTACCCAGCACAGCTTTTTTCTGGAGCTTTAAGAATGATGCTTCCAGGCAGCTGTGAGATTATTTCCTCTCCTTTTACAAGTTTGTACCAATCCTCTCTTATAACTAAGAAATCTGAGGATTTGCTTTGTCTAAAACAAGTCAGAGCTGATGTAAACCTGAAAAGGGAGGAAGAATTCAGGTGGGCTTAGAAACAAAGGGATAATGTGGAGATGCTAGATGATTGTAGAGCCATAAAAAACAAGAGAAATAAAAAAAGAACAAGAGAAGCACAGCTGAATTTCATAAAGGAAGGGTCTGAATAAAAAATACTTCAATAGTTCTCTACATGTCAGTAGCAGTAGCATTGGAGAAGACCTTCTCTAAATCACTGTTAGTAGGATGCCATTTACACCACTTCTGGTGTAGGTACATCACCTTTGCTAGCATCTATTGTGAAGTTAGATAAAACCTCTTTAGCACTGGCTGACAAACACTAACGTGGGGCACAACAAATCTTAACTAGATTGCAAGAGCAATGAACCAAGTGCCTGCACTTGCTCATCTGAGGGCAGCCTAAATCTGGCAGTGCTGATGTCAGCATTACAGATATTGAAGTAGGTGAAGGGCCAGGAGACTGGTTCCCCGACAGAGGCTGGACAAAAATCAACCAGAGAAGAGGGACTGTGGATATGGGAGGTATTAAAGAGAACATCATGGCTTGTACTTGCCTTATGATTCTTCCTGATTTTGAGAAATGCAAACATCATGTAGCTGTCAAGAACCACTGACCACTGCCAGATAGCAAAATAGCCAAGTAGCGCAAGTGAGTGTGCACAGCAGAGCAGCTTTAGAGGAAGCCATTTGGAAAAAGGGCAGCTCTCTCACAACAAATGGACACAGTCTGCATAGCTGCATGGCAAAGCTGAGCTTAGTAGAGGGTCAACCTGGAACCCCGCACTCTGCTTTTGTACAATGTGTTGGCAAAAACACTGTGGTTTGTGCCACACATGGCTGTCAGCTGTAACCTTTTTGCCAAATACAAAGACAAGTATTTCTTTCCTGCATCGCACTTCTAATTCATATTCTTTTATTTGGCCTGGATCTGCTGGGAGTGCGGCTTACAAAGAGAATTGATGTGTACCCATTGGCACACAGTACTGTCTTCTAGGAACATGAGAGTTACTGGCTCAGATCACATATTCTTTCACTCCACTACCAGTATGATGGTAGCCAACAGCAAAAGCTGCAAAGGAAAACACATGAAAGCTTCTTTGAGAAATTCACTACCTCACGGGAAGCTGCTCTTGAACCTTATTAACTAGAGGTTAGTTTATGCCCTGAAGCATAAGACATTAAATCCCTTATAAATATGCATGTCTGTTCTTCAGAACTTCAGGATAATGCAGAGACGTCATACAATTGACACCACGCCTGAGCAGCAGGTAAGTGTTCACTCCATTTAACAGATGGGCAAACAGGGAAAGAAGTCAAGCAGCTTCTCCGCAGTCTAGTCAGCAGGCAGACTTCTGGTGGCACTGGCAGGTGAATAATATGACAGAGGCAGCTTCAAGCTCTCCTTCTGAAGGTGGCTAGCTGTATTACCCAATTCCTGCTGCACAGCCCCTCTGAGATTAATTTCCTCTTCTGCAAAATGGGTGTTTATCTACCGACTTAATGAGATTTTTAGAACTGAATAATATTTGTCTTACACAATTATTATGCATTACTGACACTAGGCAAAGTTAGAAAAAGGAAGAGATGTACTGCCAAGGGATTATTAATTAATTTATTTCACATTTCTAGATGTCAATGCATCATTTCTCATCTAGAGTGTGCTTGCAAAGCTAGTTCCAGGCTCTTGTGCTTAAGTCTGGGAGTGCTGTAAGCATGGAGTGTATACAGATTCAGTCAGTAAATTTTATAATGAATTAGGTTTTCTCTTTTTTTTTAATCTTTCTTTTAAAGCCTCTATTGACCAACTGCTAAGAGCCTTGAAAGTCTCCAGTATGGTCTGAGAGCAAGGACAACTGTAAAATTTTAATGTTCTGTTTCCAGAAAAGAACAGAGAGAAGAGGACTTTGAGAGAACGGAAAAAGAAAGGAAAGACTTCTGCAGAGCACAAATCTTCTGCAAAATAATCATCCAATGACCTAAAGAAAAGTACCAATTCTTGGTCATATCAATGGAATTTCTGGACGATACCAAAGCAGATCAAATTTCACAGGGACAGAAGAGTATACAGTACTGTCATCAGAATTGCAGCATGGGTTGTACACATACAAACTAGCTAATACGCTACCTAGTTTGGATGTCAAAAAGCAATGAAACCACAACAGCACCGCCCTTGAATGTAAATTAAGTAACAGGAGTTTGTCCAGCCTGTGCTGAACCATGGGTTTAAGTTTTTTTTTGCTTGGTATTTGAGGTAAGTTAAAGCTAGCAAGCTCACCTCAACGTACATACAGTCCACATTTTCTAAGTGGCCTAGTGCACCCCACAGTTTTTACTTTTGAATATTTCCAATCTGATCATTGGTTGTATAACCCACCTTGACTACTTATGACCCCCACTCCTTGCTGGAAGGCAAAGACCGCAAGAGGAACAGTAAGCATCCTGTACTTAAAGTCCAACAGTCTCATATGATGGTTTAAATAGAGGTTGTCATGTTTGATTCTCATAGGCCTAGAAGATGTAGAAGAAGTTGGCCCAGTGGAAGGGAGAATGCAGAAGCGACAAATGAAGAAGTCAAGCTGGAACAGGGAGTGGTTACTCTGCCACTGACTCATACACCTAACAGAGCAGAAGTGGCAAATTTCTGGTAGGTGGTGGCTGGTCTGTTCAGAAGGAAGATAAGTTTAAAAAGATTGGAAAACATAAACCCTAAATGTAGCAGGGCGAAGAGCAGATGAGAGCAGCTTCACCTCTTGTCAACTCTGTACAAGACACCTGCCTGTTCTGAAACAGAATGCGCTGCTTCTGCAGCTCCTTATCATGCTCTGATATCTCTGTGCACAGCTAAAGCCTGCCTGAGTTAATTGAAGATTTCTTAAACCTTAACTCTGTGTAGTCTCCTATCTCAGCTTTGAGAAACACCATTAGTCAGTTATGATACACAGCAAACACAGCAATTTATATTGCACAAAAAGCTTTACCAGCCCCGAAACCACTTCTTCCAAGGGTATCATGCTGAGCATGTGGATATTAAGTTTTCAATGCTAGTTAACTCCAAAGGGTTAGAAGGTAGGTCAGTTTATTTATTTTTAATGATAATGACAGAATCTTTAATTCTGATCCATGTAATAATGTAATTCAAGAGAGTATCTCCCCCTGGAGAAAACAGAGTCGGCACAGTGAAGCTGTTCTCTAAACCCAGCATGGTGCATTTCCAAATGAGAGTGGAAGCTTTTCAGGGATCACTGTCCCTAATAAGCATGCACTTATGTGCCATCCCAAACAAGGACAGATGTAATCACGTGCTTACATGCTCAGGGGCCATGACATGCAGCATCAAACCTAATGAGTGCCTTGGGCACTTCTGTAATAGGAGCAATAGTCTTGGGGTAGGAAATACACTGCTTCATTACACAGTCTTTTACCAGAGTACCAGTTCAGATGGACAAAATCACATTACTGATCTTTTTTAATACTGTAGGTTTTGTGTTAGGAATATTTTAATCTATTCTACTTACGTTAGTTAACTATTCATTAGTGGAGACAGGTAAAATTACTTCGTTTCTGTAGTTCTTTTATCCTACTCAGTTTGCATGTTCAATTCAAATAAACAAGAGCCCCAGCATCAAAAGATTAATAGAAATGTATAGCTACGAATGCAGTCTAAAAGCAATATAAAATTATCTTTTCAAAAGGGAAGATTTAAATTTATAGCTTGTTAGATGAATCTATGGTAAACAGTTTTTCTGAATGAGACAATGAAAATTACCTGAATTTTGTAGATTCTTCTGGTCTCCGTATCCAGGTGCAGTTCTGCAGTTTTGTGACTACGTGAAGATAATAATCTTCTGAATATCTAAAAAAGGCAACAACATCAAACACTAGAATATATATGTATGTATATTTAGAAACAGTCTCTAAAACATTCAAATGATGCATTTATTAATAATAATGTGCATGGTGCATATATAACAGATTGCTTTTAGAACTCTGTGACCTATTTTATTTTTGTAATTTGTAACATTACTATCCTCATTTAATTAGCATGACCTATTAAACATTGCTTCTTAACAGTGATGTCCTAATGAACTTTATTGAAACTTTCAAAAGTATACTGGTTTCATAATTAAATATTTGACCATAAATATCTTAAAGTTATTAGAAATCACCTCAAGTGCAAAAGTCCAAAATAATATAAAAAAATCTCTTTCTTGTATTTGGTGTTTTAAAATTCAAAAATGTTTTGAAATGTGGCTCTTGGCAAGCCAAGATGAAACATTACACTTCCTATGCCTTTTCCTTCATTTACCTTATGGAGTCCCCAAAGCTCAATTCAACCAACTAAGACCATAGACCAATATTTACAGATGTAAGTTTTCCTTCAAATTATCTCTTAAATAAAACAATCTGTTGTTTTACATCAACCAGCACTTTGGTTACATTGGTACATGTAACCAAAGAGCTTTCTGCTCTTTTTAAACCCTTTAAAGAGATTTTAATTTGTCCATATGTGAAATACTTCAGAACATGTAAGTCAAAAGAATGGAGACATTTCTTCCCTTATAGGTTCAATATTAATAGTTCTCCCATTTGTGCCTGGATCCTAATGTGGGTTTTTTAAAAACAGTACCTCTGCCTTATAAGGGGGATTGGGAGAATGGGAAGAAGAGATTATATGGATGCCATGACTACAAATTCTATGGGACTCATGTCTCCAGAAAAGATCTGCCTTGTATTATTTTAGCAAAAATGGCTTAGCATTGGCTCAAAACCAAATAATCATGAGTTTATTTAAGCTGGAAATTAGAAGTGTCTATTTTGAACAGTTTTACAAGAGTTGGGGTGGTGAGAAACCTCCCTTGTTTTTAAATGGAGCGTGAGAATGGATAAAAAGGAATACAAAAAAGGCTGTGGTGGCTTGCAACAGCAGAGGTCACCAACCCGAAAACTTCCTCCTCTCTCTGTGTTCAACCTGCTTTTAGTACCACAGCCTTATGGTAAACATTTGAAAAACAGATTCCTATATGTGTTTGCTTCATAAAAATACTGCAACTACTAAAGCTAACTTGTTTATCTACCCCTGAGTAAAATCATGTCCCATTTCCACATGTAAAAAGACATGAAACTTTTTAGAGGAATTCTGCATTAGAATACACAGAATACACACAGAATCATGTAAGTTGAAAAGACCTTTAAGATTATTGAATAAAACTGTAAACCTAACACTGCCTAAGCACCACATCCAAACATCCTTTAAATACCTCCAGGTATGGTGACTCAACCACTTCCCTGGGCAGCCTGTTCCAATCCCTGACAACCCTTTCAGTGAAGCAGTATTTCCTAATATCCAATCTAAACCTCCCCTTGTGCAGCCTGAGGCAGTTTCCTCTCATCCTATCACTCATTACTTGGGAGAAGAGACTGATCCCCACCTCACCCACCTCACTACAGCCTCCTTTCAGGTAGTTGTAGAGAGCGATAAGGTCTCCCCTCAGCCTCCTCTTCCCCAGGCTGAACAACCTCAGTTCCCTCAGCTGCTCCTCAGAAGACTTGTGCTCTAACCCTTCATCAGCTTTGTTGCTCTTTGCACAGGCTCCAGCACCTCAATGTCCTTCTTGTGGTGAGGGGCCCAAAACTGAACACAATATTTGAGGTGTGGCCTCATGGGGTTCAACAACCCCATGTAACACTACAGGCCTGGGGAAGAGTGGCTGCAGAGCTGCCTGGCGGAGGAGGACCTGGGGGTGTTGGTTGACAGCCGGCTGAACATGAGCCAGCAGTGTGCCCAGGTGGCCAAGAAGGCCAACAGCATCCTGGCTTGTATCAGGAATAGTGTGGCCAGCACGAGCAGGGAAGTCATTGTGCCCTTGTACTCAGTGCTGGTGAGGCCAGTCTTTGGCTCAAGTTTACACCTGTGACAACATCTATGATTTTCATTTTCCAGACTTAGCAAACTCTTAAAGGAACTAGATGACTGTGACTAAACTGATTTTGCTGAGCCCTTGCACAAGTCAAGAGAACAGGAATGAATGGGCAGATGTGGAAGAACAGCAAAACTAGTTTCATTGCAGCTGTAGCTGATCTGACCTGGTGCAGTACCTTCTTCCTCCTTCCAGTCCAACTCCAAATCTGTTCTCTCCCTTGTGCCACTCCTGGTACTTACTTGACTCCACCTCTGTTTTGTTTTTGCCAGCTTTTGAACTTGTCAAATGCCTTCATAGGCCACTTTAAATCACTACCATGGCAAAAAAATAACCCAGAAACAACAACAAAAAAATGCATATATATTTTCTTCTTCTTTGGTGTGTTAAAGCAGATCAGGAAAGATTCCATTGAACACCACAGCCAGTATAGGAAAGGAGTGATGGGAGCAGAGAAACTGGGAATAAAGCCTTCCTATTTTGGCAGCTGCCTGCTGGTATGTTGTATTAGCAGCCTTGGAACTGCAGCCAAAGAAAATGAAACTACTTTCTTGCTGAAGCTGCTACCTAAATTGGCTCACTGTGGGGTCAGACAAGTGTCAGTACCAGCACAGGGCAGGGCAGGGAGTGCATGTGGGGGGAGGATGGGATAGAAGCACAAGACCGAAATAGCCTATGCTGATGTTGAATCGCTCACCTAGTTTTATTCCTTAAGGCTAAACAATAAATAACTCTCAGATGCTGGGACTTATAGAAAAATTCCAAAAATTAATAGGATAACAGAGCATGAAGGCTTTCATTATCCAGGGGAAAAAAAGACATAGAAAAAGCAAATTCTAGCCTAAAGACATCGATAAGATGAAGATCAGAGTCAGAAATGAAAAGAAAAATTACCATCAGCTCAGAAAGAAATCACATGGACCGACAAGTTATTAGCAAGTTATGGGGAAACATTTGGTAAGGAGAAAAATCAAAGCATCATCTCTAATGCTAGTTCCGGGGCCTCATGAGAAACACCGGCACTCACTGCCAGAAACTGTAAGGACCTTCTTATACATGTAACTGAAGCTGCACCTAGGGTAAAAACACCAATGACAACCCAAGAACATTGCTGACTTTCCACTGCTCTCTACTGGGTGGAACCACTCTTGCTCAGAGGTGTCTAAGCTCACCCGCTCACCCAGAAAAGCACCACCTACAAGGCATACCACCACCTCTGCTCTACCTGTGCATCCGGTTTTGCTCCTCTTGTGACTTACAAAGACACTATGGACTGTCAGAACTCATCTTTGCCAGTGCTGGCACAGCACCACAAGACAACCCAGCAGCATGTCCTGGTGTTCAGGAGCTCCTGACTGCCGCAGCTCCGCAAGGCAGCTGCCACATCTGCTTACACCAATATAAGGCTTCAATGAAATGAACTCTACCTGAATACAGACAATATTCCCATAGTTTAATTTTTTTAAAGACTCAAAGTGAAGCTCTGGGATTTGCTGCAGCTGGGTTTACAGCCCAGAAAGCTTTGTTTTCCTCTCAGAAAGCCTATTTTAGCATTTCCTGCTTTAAAGGAGCCTTGGGGGACTCACTCCTGTGATGGAATCAGTCCAGAAGGCCATCAGAATATCATCTCATGATTCTGCTGTAACCCAGACAGTCCTCTTCTCCACTGTTCTGTTTTAAAGAGCTGGGACAATACATATATTTCCACTGGCACCCAGGAGCTTACAGCACATATTCACTGATGCTAAAAGGGTTTTATTATTAAGATAAAAAAGCTCAGGTAAATTGAACTATAAAAACATATGGACAAGACAATAATTACAGAGCTGAGAATAGTGAATGAAACACATTTCAACCTTTTTTTGTCTGCCACCTGCACCACAACCATTATAGTAACTTCTTGTTGTAGGAAACTCACTTACACTGTATGAGCCTTGCTGACAAATAACACCTGGAAGGGTTTTTTTGCCTATAGTACTTCTCAGGTACGCAGTGACCTTCTGTGTTAACTGCAGTGGCTAAGGTGGAATTATTATGCACAGTCGAGGCACTGACAAAGTATAAGTATCTTCTAATTTTTGGCAGATATCTAAAGGACAATAGCAAGGACAGAAGTGCTGAGATAGAAGAGAGACAATAGGTAAAATGTCAGAACAGAGACAGATGCAGCCCCACTGGTTACTTGCTAAAACGAAACAACTACTTGAAAAAAAGCTATTTGAATTAGAAAGAAAATTGAGCAGCAGGAGTGAAAAAAGGAGATATTCCTAATTGGCAGCTTATGTTCAAGAAAGAAACAAATAAAAAGAAAAACAATAGCAGGAATTGCAAGAGAAAAGGAAGATCCCTTTTGCCTTTGGACACTTTAATACTACCAAAACAACTATCAGTTTTTAAAGCCCTCAGGAGAGTGTGCACAGGGCTTGCTCTAGCATAAAAACGGAAAACTGCCAGCAAAACTCAGCATTTCAGGCTCTTTATCACCACCAGCACATACCTGCTATAATAACAACTTCCCACTTACATAGCATTTTTACTATCAAATCATTTGACAAGCTTTAAACTAGTAATTTTTTTCCCTTTCTGTCAACTTAAGAGGCAAGAGTGTCCAAAATGTCCCTGAAAGTCTAGAACTGCAATATCAAGCATTTATACACCTTGCCTGTGGGTCACACCTTGAAAAAGCAACAAAGAACCCTGCAGCTCCTCTCAGTAAAGGGCAATGAGTTGCAATATTCATGGCACAAAGCAATCCCCTGCTTCTTGGTTCCAAGCATCAGTTTCTCTTCCCACCCACCCAGTTCATCTTAAATGGTGCAGCTCCTTTCTCTTTAAGCCACAGAATAAAGGTCTGACAATTCCTAAAGCTTCTACAATCTCAGCTCCAAAACATTCTAGATATGAAGAGCACGTCTGTATTCCTGCAGCCTGTACACTTTGTAACGTAGAGGATAAATAAGAGCATTTATATTGCTATAACTGGATTTTGGAGGCAATACAGCGACTGGTTGTCCTTCTCTTGGCGTTAATCACTCAACTCCTAAGTCAACTCTTTGACCCCTGTTTGCCAATCTCTGTTTCAGCTCTTTCTAGCAGTACATCAGTAACATAGTGGTCTACCACCTTTCAAAAGAGTAAAAACTTTAATGATAGTGTTGCTGATGAGGTGGAATATTGATGGGAGAAGATGTTACAGAGGAGAAAAAAAAAAGACAGAATTAAAAGAATAAAGAAAGAATGCTGGGAATATGATGACTTAAAAATAGGTGAAAGATCTTAAAACACAATGAGAATGTGAGGAGGGGGCAGAAAAGACAGGAGACGTTTTAAAATCATGATTTAATGTTGTTTCTGTGTCAAGGAAAAATTTGACTTCTCCAGTCCTTTGAATGGGGAAAGGCACATAATTATTTTTAGCACAGCTTTTGTTTCTCATTCCAGTTCTCTTCTCTTCATAAATGGAGAGAGGGGGGAAACTTCCAATTTTAAAGACACCATGGCACATAATTAATTTTCAGCTGGAACTCAGTCCTAATGGGAAGCCTTTCTAATTTACAATGTTTTATTAATTGGTGCATCCATATAGGCAAAATGTTGCATGTCAAAAGCAATGGGGTGCTTCTCCCATTTTCACTTTAGCAAGTGGCAAGGAATTAGAGCAGGGCTGATAGCAAATATTTTTTTCCATGTCAGAAAAAGGCAGAACAGCAAGTTGAAACCCAAAATTCATTTGGGGTGTTTTTTTCAATGTATCTAAAAGTGAATAATTAGTTTCCTGTGGACTAGTTATTATAATGAGTGCAATCAATTAGCAAGTTTTTATACTAGTATCTTTCTATACTTACTCAAATGAATATGCTGAAAGGAATCCATTAACTGAGGTCGCTCATAGCAGGAGTGTTCACCAATCAGGAAGAAGACACTCAAGAATGAAATCATATATCATAGATTCTGTTCTACCTTCTTGTGACTATCTTGGAATAAAAAGTTGATAACTGGCAAGGAGAAATCTTTTTGGCTTATATTGTGAAATTAAAAAAAATAAAATCCAATGTCGAATAAATCTAATGCATGTGAAAGAAAAAGTGCAGGCAAACATTGGCTGAACAATTTCAGTTTCCTGTTGTATAGTTCCACATTAATCTCATCGAGAATTATGTAAAGGGAACAATCTTTTACCCTTCTATTTAAAATAAACAAAGCAGAAAGCCAGCAAACACCTACCTTTTCTTCTTGATAGATGATGACAAAATGTTGTCCTGAACTGCCTTACATTTTGAAGCCTGTTCAAACTGGTAAATTCCATGTTTATTAACAGTTGTTCTGTTTGGGGGGGGGGGGGGGGGAAGAAAAAACAACAAACTTTAAAAGTGAGAACATATTCTGACAATGCTGTCACATGTATTTTGCTATTACAATAAGATTAATAACAGTTGATTTAGCTGAAAAAAACTCCCAAAGAAACCTTATTGACTTCTATTGTGAAGCTATTGTGTAAAACGGGAGTTTTCTGCTAGTGACTGTAAAGTATTTGATTCTTTAAAATAACCCTGTTTCATTGTCTGAATTATATTTTCTGCTTCACACTGTAATCAGAAAACATAATTCAAAAAAAAGAATTGAAATGAGAAGCCTCTTGAACATTATGTTTTGAAGATATTTAAAATATTCACCAGTAAAATATTTAGCAGATGTGATTTCCTAAAGTTGTTGATGACATGCAATATTCAGAGCCAATATAATATGTACAGGAAACACCACAGGTGATGTGGATCTTTTTACTTGGACCTTAACTTATTGACTTGAACTTAATACTTCCTCCCTTGTTTATTTATTTACACAGTGAGAATAAGTATTAATAAAAGGAACCAAGGCAAGTGCCAGACAGTGATCTTTAATTCCTGTTGTCTTATTTTCACCAACCTCCTATGTGGTCCTCTTGCTCTAGCAGTCCTGGTAGAAGATTGAGCTGTAAATTGGTAAATGACTGAGATACCAAGGTCTTATTCCATTCACCTCAGTTCACCCTGTATCTAGGTTCAATCTCATACAATCACCCTCTTCTGTGTCATCAACCTTCTGCTGTGTGTATTGTCATGAAGTTTCTTCCTCCAGCATTTTTATTTTCCTTGCTCCTCACCATTTTCCCTGCTCCTCACCATTTTCTTCTCTCCCTCACTCCACCCCTCCCGCCCTGTTCCTTTCAGGTTCTTTCTACTGATTCACCACTTATGGAGCGCTTGGACACTGCAACTTATTTGTCCAAACCAGAACTAGAAATACAGAAGACAGATGCTGTGTAATTCACTCCTGGGTGTGAGCTGCAGCAGTGAACAGAACCCGTGCTGTTCTTAGAAACACCGAACAACCAAGCCACCTCTGTACAGAGGCACCCATACACAAAGAGAAAGGGTCTTCCTGCTTTGTACACGATGTGCTCTGCTTCTGAACCATCATTCCTTTTACTAACAAGGACCAAAACTCCATTGCCTTTACCTGTTAAAACATGGAGACCACTTATCAACAAGATTTCTGACAAGCTGATTTTGAAGCTTTTACTTGGGAAAGATGCCATTTCAAGTCACAGAATCACAGAGTGACTGAGAAAGAAAAGGGAAGCCCTTTAAAAACAAAACCAAACCCAACCCCAAACAGTTATCAGAGTAGGAAGATGGATGGACATATGATGGATGAAAAAAGGATGAATGGTAGGGGAAAAAAAAAAACCAAACAACAGATGGAAAAAGGAAATATAGTGCTGTGAATTATACCATAACATAAAGATATGCCCAGGACTGAAAGGCCAGTCCTCCAGAATTCCCACAAAATCAGCTGGAAACAACTGAAAGAATGTGGTGTGAGATTTTCAAAAGAGCTCAGACTGGACTGTCTTGTCAGCACTGAAAGCAACAAGAACTTCACCCCTAATTTCAGCAGGAGTCAAGTCCACACTGAGCATAAGCAAAAAGCCCACTCATTGGCTTTATTCACCCCATGCTGAGCAGAACTAGTTGTTGCACTTTTTGTATGGCTTCCTGCTCTTGTCTGCCTGAAGCAGCACAGGACCTCTGAACCCTGTTCCGGCTGAGGATCTCCAGCTAAAAAGGATAACTTCTGCATGCAAAACTGCACATTTATATCCTCCTACCAAACTGGCACCGAACAACACTATCCAGATTGTGAATACCTTCTGTCTTAATCTCATCCTTGAAGAGACTAATTTATATTTGAATCTCATAGTCTATTAGTTGAATACTATTAAAAACCCGTAATCCATACTTGCCTAGGAAGGATGCTCGTAAGTGCTATCTTTGACACCATTTCAAATTAATCACATGATAAGAATATAGTGATATTTTTAAGGTTCACAACACCTTGATTAGTAAGGCAATATGCAATTTAAATGCTTGGTGAAATGGACTATAAAAATGGCTTTATCAAACCATAGGAGTAAGAATTTGTCTTGCAACATTAATCACAGTAACTACGAAAGAGACTGATCCTACTATCCTTGTTCAAGTTCCCATGGAGGTTTTGCTTATCTAAGGAATGCTAAATCAGGTCTTTAAGACAAGCTGCCTTATGAAATTATTTGGAAGACCTTCTGGTGCATTCCCCAGAGTTATACATAACATCAGATAATTTTTATTTATAAAATTCATAAACCACATGACATGTAACATGACAAGCAACATTCAGGGTCTCACGGTGGGTAAAGTGAAAAGAATACGATACTTACACTAAAATGATCTTACAATAGTACACGACAGACAGAATGACAGAGCAGTTTCACTTGGACCAAGTAAACAGAAAGAGGCTGGGAAACCTTTCAACACTGTCAGAACGTAAGTGTGCCCTGGCAGTAGCTTTCAGCTGGGCACCTATTCATTTAGACAGAACTAATACATGAGGCATGTGTTAGAAATGCACTCCTAAAATATGTCTGCATCCATCACTTGGGAATGAAGGAAAAAAATACTAAGAGAGCAGTAAAATTAGTGAAGTGGCTACCAGTGCTGACTAATCTAAACTATAGCACATTACTTGTGCAATATACTAAGCTACCGTTCATAATCGTGGTAATAGCTTGTCTCTTCTTTCCCTTCTGCCTGCTAGAATGCAATATTTTGACAAGAGACAGAATGTACAGGTCTCTGTAGCATAGTTAATTAAGTATAGCTGTTTATTCCCTAGGCCTGCATAAAGATTTGCTGCTGAGAGAGGAATTGGAGAAAACACGACTATGGAACACTGTATTAATACTAACTTGTTTACTCATAGCTCCTCAATCACCTCCTCCCACTGTTCAATTACCCCAATAGTCTTTACACTGTCCTTGTCTTGGACCTGCAAAGACAGAGAGTAAGGTAGGGAAAGAGTAAGTGAATGCCTTAAAATTCGTGACACAGAGCAACAGAGTAGTGGTGGCCAGTTCTTCAGAGCACTGCTGCCTTGTTATTACTTGTATATGAAGTATATATAAACAGTGCTTAAGAAAACTATTTTCACTTCCCCTGTAGGAGCTGGTATTATTTATCTGCTGTATATTCCTGGGCAGTACAAAAGGAGCTAGAATTTCTGCCCAAAGATTAACATAGCACACCGTGGGCCTCATAACAAAAAGACTACCTAGCTGCTCTTATTATTGGCACCTTCCCCTGATAAGCACTAGCAGTACTGAGCCCTCTATTTTGCAATTAATGCTGTGACTATAAATATGCTGGCACAAACACAGGTGGGGAAGGAGGAAGGACCAAGTGTCTAAAGGTGAGACAAGTGCGAGACTTCCTCTTTTGTTTGTACTGTTGGCTTAAGCAAGTTTAAGCTGTACTTGCAGTTACAGCTTAAAAACTGAGAGGATGGTTTGAGGCATAGACATGAGGATTTGCCAGAGAACCATAGAATTGTGCTGTGAATGATACTGGTTCCACGAATAAATTTGGGGACTACTAGAGAAATCCTACCAAGAGTGGCCTTTTTTTTTTTAGCAAGAAACCCTACTAACAGGCACAGTAGGCTGTGAAATAAACCCAAGAGAAAAACTGGAAGTCACACTCTAGAGGCAATCATATTTTTCAAGTGGATGAGGGAAAACCTGTGGATGTTGTCTCCCTGGACTTTTACTAAAGCCTTGAACACCATTTCCCACAGCATTCTCCTGGAGACGCTGGCTGCTCATGGCCTGGATGGGTGCACACTTCGTTGGATAAAAAACTGGCTGGGTGGCCAGGCCCAAAGAGTTGTGGTAAACGGAGCTAAATCCAGTTGGTGGCCGGTCACAACTGGTGTTCCCCAGGGCTCAGTGTTGGGGCCAGTCTTCTTTATTATCTTTATCAATGACCTGGATGAGGGGATTGAGTGCACCCTCAGTAAGTCTGCAGATGACACCAAGTTGGTGGCCAAGAAGGCCAACAGCATCCTGGCTTGTATCAGAACTAGTGTGGCCAGCAGGAGTAGGGAAGTGATCATCCTCCTCTACTCGGCACTGGTGAGGCCACACCTTGAATACTGTGTTCAGTTTTGGGCCCCTCAGTACAAGAAGGACATGAGGTGCTGGAGTGTGTCCAGAGAAGGGCAACGAAGCTGGTGAAGGGTCTATAGCACAAGTCTTATGAGGAGCAGCTGAGGGAACTGGGGTTGTTTAGTCTGGAGAAGAGGAGGCTGATGGGAGACATTATCGCTCTCTACAACTACCTGAAAGGAGACTGTAATGAGGTGGGTGTCGGTCTCTTCTCCCAAGTTACTAGTGATAGAACAAGAGGAAATGGTCTCATGTTGCGCGAGGGGAGGTTTAGATTGGATATTAGGAGAAATTTCTTCACCTAAAGGGTTGTCAAGCATTGCAACAGGCTGCCCAGGAAAGTGGTTGAGTCACCATCCCTGGAGGTATTTAAAAGACATTTGGATGTGGTGCTTAGGGACATGGTTTAGTGGGACTTGGCAGTGTTAGGTTAACGGTTGAGCTTGATGATCTTAAAGGTCTTTTCCAACCTAAACAATTCCATGATTCTATGATCTAACACTTAGCAAGAAAAAGTGGTAAGAAATGTCCTGTAAGAGACAAACCACATCTTCAAGGTTATTTACTAAGACACAGATCTTCAGATTACTTTAGATGCCTGGTCACCACCTAATTAAACATTGCTGCGCGTAACAGCTGCCTAAATTTCCGTGACAGTCTCAACCAATGCCCTGCTTTTCATCCATTCATCCTTCAGTTTCATCCTTTTAAAAGAATTACTCAAAGTAAAGGAACAGATTAGCTTTCAATATTGCAAGGCAACAGAATAATAGGGCCTTAGAGATTCTTCAGGAGATGTCTGGTTACAAATATGCCTCCCACAGCAAAGGAAATCATGATAAGAAGAAAGATTAACTTGTGATTCTGAAGACTGTCTAGATCATTTATACTTGGAGTTCAAGAAGAATAGTGCCTGTGTTTTCTTCTTTTTCCTTTCCCAAATTCTCCCACCAAAGTTGGTGAGAAAATCTTGGCTTTCCAGAAAAATGCGTCAAACTGATGAAGAGATCAGAGTCTAACCTAACATCTACGCACATCCGCTTACTCTTACGCAGGAAAGGACATTGCCGTCAGCAACACAGCAATGCTATTCAAACCATCAGGGTACCTCAGGAGATGGATACTTCAGGAAGTCTGCACCAATAGATTGTTCCTAGTTTTATGCATCAACATACTAACATAGCTTCATCTGATTCAAAAATTCACTAACCCCTGTGCAACCTATTTCAACAAGGGACTCTTCTGTCCTTTTGCTATACCCATGGATACCACAGCAAAACCCCGCTGCAAACTGGAATCTAATTCCTATTCAGCAGACCATCCATCTCCATCACTGAGGGATTGGTCTGAATCTCCTGAATGAGTCCAGATGCTCTCTGGATCAAATCTCTCCATCATGGCCCTCAGCCAGGCCCAGTCCAGCTGCTGCCTGAATCAAACCCCTCTAGCATGGCTCCTTGCCCAGTACAGCTGCTCTCTGGATTAAGTAACAGCTCCTGGTCAGTCCAGCAGCTCTCTCTCCTTCCTCATATGCCAAACATGCACCAAAAACTCCTGTCAGACCAGCTTACTGAGTGTAGTCACTCAGGTGAGAAAGAACATCCTCTCTTGGATTCAGGCAGCAAGCCATCCCTCCAAAGACATCATGGTTATAAGAGCTAGAGTGAAATGAAACTTTTTTTGACGAATGATTTACTTGTCACGCTTCTGCAGTCACTTAGTCACCAAGAAATACAATTTCAGGTTGATCAAAAGTAGCTCCAAATTGGTGCCAAAATCCTCCGAGTAGATTAAGGAAAAACATGTATTTAAAATCTCATGCTCACTTGCTTTATTAGAGATTAAAAACTGGCCCATACACGCCATGGATTTTCAGCCCCCTTCAGTATGCATTGCTTCCACTTTCTTTGCTCCAGTTGTGAGTGTACTAACAGCAGATGGGAAGTAGCTAGAGTCTGTTCTCTGAAGTGCTCTCTGCCAGCATTTCTAGTCAATGTGACTCCACGGTTTAGCACACAGAGCTGAGTGGCAGGAGACTGCAGCTCAGAAACTAGCAGAGAAAAGGAAGAGTATGCAAAGACGGGGCAGGGGGGGAACCACAGACATAACACAAAACAGAGTGGAGAGGAGAATAAAGTGACAGCTACAGAACCCAAAGCAGACCCCCAGTACATACTGCAAAACCAATAAATTGTAAGGAGTGGAAAAGAAGCAAAAGAAAAAGCAGAAAGGGAAAAAATGAGCACAGGAAAGAGAATAAGGCTAGCAGCACATAATAGCAGTTAGAATTCTGCAAATGTTCCTGTTCCTTTTGTTTCACTCAAATTTTGAAAGATGTTATGAACTTAAGGCTTGCAAAATTTCTAATTTTTGAGTCAGGGAACGCAAGGGTCTCTCTAATCGGAAACACGTAAGAAACCTACTGTTAGGATACACTGCAATGGTTACTATGACTAGTGTCACTTGCATTCGCTTAGGGAAATCATGTTGTTTCAACCTCAAATTCTGCTAGATTGGGTGAAATGGCAGCCTCAGTAAGGTTAACTGTATTGTTACCAATAACTTCAATATAACCAGGACATCACAGTTCCCATTAAAGACCAAATTCCCAAGTTCTTTCCAATTTTTATCTTGTGTATTTGACCATAATATATATTAACATATAATAATCACTGGAACTGCAATGTTAATGAGGCCACGTAAAGTAAAAGAGAATAGCAAAAATATTTCCAAACTACTTCTTGCACGGTAATATCTCATGTGTGGATTACACCACCCTCTTCTGCACTATTAGTTTTCCTACAGTGTGTGAAGACTCAAGAGCATGAAAACACAGTCATTAATATTGAAGCCTGCACGTAAGACAAGACTTGTTTCACAGCTAATTTTGCCAACTGTTTTCATATTAAACTTCTCAGTATAAAATAACAGGCTGTAAAACAAAGACCTACACTGATCTAAAAGATCAAGACACGGGATCAAGCAAAAGGGCTCCCACGAAGTAAGACGCTACATAATATGAAAAAGGCTTCACACGCCTGGCCTTCATCCCGTGGATTTTAAAGGAGAAATCTGTATTTTTAACTAACTACCCATTACAAAAATGATAACGATATTAGCCAGCTCCAGCTCCACCTTCCTGGAAAGAAGAAGAAAAGGTACCTGGCACATGCCGTTCAGCGAGCACTTCTTGCGGTGTACGTTAAGAGAACTGCTACGCGCAAACATTTTATTGGGCTCAAAACCAACGGCAGGGTGACAGCCGTCATTAAGAGGGCCTACGAGCACACAATTTATGACCGTTAAAGTGAATTTTCATTTCCACGGTCTAATAAGTCCCTAACGCTCTCTCTGATGAGGCTGCCAAAACAAAAGGGAGCGTGAGCCGGAGCGAAGGCGAATTTCTGCTGCCGTAGCCCGTCCGCACGGACGCCGCCACCAGCACCCGAGGGCGGGCGGCCCGTACCTGTTCTCGGTCTGAGGAGGGGACGGCGGCGGGGACCTGAGGGCTCGCACCACTTTCGGCGTGACAGCAGCTGCTCCCGCGTCCTCCCAGCCCCTGGCAAGCAAGACGGGGAACACAAAGTTGTCAGGAGCAGCGATTAAAGAGCACCAGGCGTGAGCGGCGCCGCTCCCCTCCCCGCGCACCGCCCGCACGCCGCCGGCCGGAGGGTGGCCGCCTCCCGCTCCTCCTTCCCCGGCCGGCGCCGGGCTCTCCCGCCGCGCAGCCCCGCCGCAGCGGGCGAGGCGAGGCGAGGCGAGGCCCCCCCAGCCGCCCTACCTGGCCCGGAGGGGCTGCTGGCCGCCCAGGCGCAGGAGGCAGCCGCCGAGCAGCAAGCTGCCCAGCGCCGCGGCCAAGGCGATGACAGCCCGCATGGTGCGCTCGGCAGCGGCGCCCGCCGCAGCTACGGCCGCCCCATAGTATTTAAGGCGGGCTGCGGGCAGGGGGAGGCGGCCATAGCAGCCACAGGGTCTCTCTCCGCCCCGCCCCTCGCCCGCTCCGGCGGCCGCAGCCCTGCGCTGCCGCCATCGTCAGCCCCCCCCGCCGCGTCCCTCCCTTCCCCCCCGCCGCTCGGGGCCCTGCCCGCCGGGGCCGGGGGGCGCCGCGGGGCCGGGCAGGGGCGGGCCGGCCTCGCTGACAAACTTTCCCCTCAGGCGAGCGGCGCGGCGCGGCGCTTCCCCCGGCAGGTCCCCGGGGCGGGGGGGGGGCGCTCGGTGTCCCCGCTCGCCGCCGGGGCGGCGGCTCGGCGCGGTGAGGGGGGCAGGAGCCGGGCGGCCCCTGCCGGCGGCCCCCCGGGGCGCTCCCGGGCACCGGGGGCGGCGGGGCGAGGGAGCCACAACGCTGCCGAAACTTTCATGGTGGGGAGGGGGCTGCGGTGGCGGAGGGCGGGAGGAGGCGGGGGGGGCACCCGGCGAGGGGCCCGCGGGCAGCCTGCCCTGCCCGCCGCCGCTGCCTTAATAGCTCGTCGTCTTCTTTGTAAATAACAGTCAATGTGTCGGGGTCTTGGTTTGGTTTGGGCTTTTTGTTTTGTTTCTGGGGTGGTCTTGTTCTTTTTTTTTTTTTTTTTTAATAAAATGTCTTTGCAGTGGTTTTGGTAAAGAAATGTTTCTGCAGTAAGTTTGTGTCTTTTTTGCATAATTGTGTACTTATTGTTTCCACGAGGCCAACCATTGCTGTGAGAAACCTAGTAAGGTGACATGGTGCCATTAATTAGGCCCCCTTTATTAAGAGAGGGTAGTAGAGATGCTATACCTTACAGCAGCCCTTCAGTCGTGAGCCAGCTGACGGACACCTTGTTTTTTGCAGATTCTTCCCTATCCTTCCCATTTTCTGTATCCGCAAGCATTCCCTTAAGCCTCGGAGCTGCTGTTGTTATGTCTTCAAGCAATAGCTGGAAAGCCTCAGAATAAGAGCTCTGCTGCAGCTATAAATGAGGTAACAAGGGACTTGATACTGTGACTGGTAAGTGGTTAGGTACGACAATGGGAAGCAGCGTGCCTATGGTCCATCAGAGGAACAGCACAGCAGCAGCTGTCATGGGATGTGCCAGGAAATATCTAATTATTTTTTAGGACATTTGCTGTGTCCCTGGTGAGCGGCGCTGTGGGTGCTGGTGGGAGGGAGCTAGAAGCAGTTGTGGGCTGGTGCTGCCAAGGGGTGGCAGGTATGGGACTGGCTCAGTGCACAGCACCCGTGAGCACAGCTCAGTTGTCCTTTTGGCTTTGAAGCACTTAACACTGTTTTTGTTTCTCTATTACTATTGAGACTTATGAAAAAGTTTGCTGTTTTGAGGTTGTCATGAATCATACATGTCTTGAACGTGAAGGTGTTTCATCGCCATTTCCAAAAAACTTACTTCAGCTTCAGGCCTCTCCTATAAATCCAGTTGACAATGTATATGAACATGTAGGGGCCAACAGTCAAGCTTTTCAAGGTACGTACGTGTTTACTGGGTAGCAGATATTAGAAATGCTGATCCCACTGTTACCTCTGTAAAACTTGAAGGCTCCTGCTTATGTTAGTGGATATTATCAACTTTTTCATAATATCCATTAAATAGTGTACGTAAAACAATAAATCTTTCATTTTAGGAAGTCTAGTGGTATTCTGTTTCAGCTCTGAATGAAAGAAGACTAAGAATTACAGTCCAGACAACTATCTGGTTTTTTTCCCTTACTGTTATTTCCCTCTGCAATACAGTTTTCCCATGAGTCCTGAAGTATCACTGTCAGCTAATCCATGGGAAAATTTAGTGATGTCAGTTAGGACATCGTATTTCAAGTTAGGGATCTGCTGCCAACACCAGTCTATAATATCAGTAGTGATTTTTTTCACAGATCAGAAGGTTAATCTTTGTGTCATGTTAAAGTTCTTGCAAAGAAAATGGGAAAGTGAAACAATACCTGTTTAAATTGGACTTGGCACTTGTGTTTACCAGCAGCTTTACAAACACTTATTGATTGATTGTAACAATATCTGTAGGTGTTACAAGCCTTAATTTCCTGGCAGAGCAGCTTAGTAGAGAGGTTAAGTGACCTAACTAAAGGGTGAGATGAGAATCAATGGCGAATCAGGATTCAAATTTAGGAATAATGGATTCAAAGATCAAGTTTCTCTTGCGTCATATTGCCATGCCAGAAGCAACAGTGTCAGGTAACATAATGTAGGCGGTCAAAATGATAAAGGCACAGGTGCCAAAGATGCCACACAGGAGAAGACAAAGACTGAACAGCATACAGTGTCCCATCCTGTCCTCCTGACAGCTGGAAGCTGCTGCATCTTGGCAGCATCCCCCAGCCACTGATCCCCATTAGCTTCTGGAGTCAGTGGGAATTGGTAATTGCTGGCTTGCACAGAAGGAAGAGATCACTAATCAGCCAGGTGGTGTCATGATGACTTTGTTGCTGAGTTCCTACAACCCTACTTAGTTGCTAATTTGGAAAAGTAAAATGTAGCCTTGGGTATCATCTGTGTATGGCTGCTGCCCCCCAGGTGACAGGATTGCATCTTGGGAGGAGTCTGGTGGCGGTGCCTGTAGGGCTGCTGGTCACATGGAGCTAGCTTAGCTGCCTTATTTCCAGCAGCTAAATCATATTAAGAAGCAATTAATGTTCATTAAATGCTTTCCTAATGCTGCCTTCTCACCTAAGCTATGGCTGTCACAGTGATATTAGTTACTGCAAATAGGAGGGGAGATTACTGGTACAATTAAGAAGAAGAGAAAGGTACTAAAGATATTCAGTGAAACTGGAGTCCCATGTTGTGGTAAAGCATGACAGTCCCCAGAGTGAGGTGTTGGTGCAAGACTACTGTTTGGGTATTTTTACTGTAGTCATCAATGTGAGTGCTGTTTAGCAAAAAAACCTCAAACCCACAAAAACTAAACCCATGTGTTTCCAACTGGGAGAAAGTAATCAGTTCACTGAATTTCACAGCTTTTTTGTTTATTTCCACCCACGGTTCCAGGCAACATGGTTTAAATAATGATAAACAGCAACAACTGAGGTACTGTCTGCCAAGCTGCTGAATATCAAATTGTCCAGACCATTTCACAAAAAAATGGCAAAAAAACAATGCACTCCTGTATCACATTAAAAAAAAAAAAAGTAAAATCCAAATCCAACAATCACCTTGTGTGGCTGTTGCTGCTGTGCTTTTTCTGTCTTGCCTTAATGTTTTTCACTGGTTTTTTTTTTCGGGACAGGGTTTTGTGTCCTATGATGTAACAAATTGGGCTTTTTCAAAATAATAACCTAATAACTAAATTCAGTCAGCAAACAGTCTGTTGAGGTGTGCATAAACCTAGCTGAAGTATTAGGTGTTTAAAAGCAGTTATGTGTACCCCAGTTTTGAGGCGTTCATCGAGTGTGCCAGTGACGACTCATCCTGGAAGGCACTGTTCACCCTCTGGAGAAGGTCAAGGTGAAAAAAGTCAGGGCACATGGAGAAGTCTTCAAGATGCTGAGCGTCTCATAAGATGTCACACTTATGGTAGGACTTGCCTCTTGTGTGCAAAAGTAGTGATTTTTCACTGTTGTAAACTGGCTATGATTTTTCTGTGTCAGAGTAACATGTTGTGTGTGCTTCAGCAGATTCCTCTATTTAGTTTTAACTGAATAACCGGCTTCTTCTCTTCAGGAGTTGTGATCCTGCCCCATGGCAGCTAAGCATTTGTTGCCAGGAATGCATCTTGTAGCATAAGCAAACCTGAGGCCAGTAGCTACTGAAAAATCAGTGCGCTATTGCCAGCCGCTGTGCAAGGCTTCATCCAATTAAGGGTGTTGCGGGCATTGAAATGCCCGTGATTGTAGTGCAGTCCAGTGTGTGTGCTCTTCCTAAGGAAGCTGATGGGAGAGAAGAGGATCTGCATTCCAATTAGGTACAAAGGAGGATTTTAATGTAGAAACCCTGAAAACTTGCAAGTTGTTAGCCTGAAGGGAGAGATTTTTTTTTTCCCCTCCGATGTTCTCTGTTCTTCATAAGTGCTCTCGGCATGAATTCCTTAGCATGACACCATAAGAAAGGCCATATTGGGTCAGACTAGAACAGCCTGTTCTTCAGGCAGTGCCCGGTAGCAGACTCCTAGGGAAGAGCTGTGCAGTGATCTGCCCCTAGGATCCTTTCTCAGCAGCAATCAATGGCTTGGGGACTTTCTGAACCAGAGCTATCTGTGTGTTTAGTCGCCTTTCATGGATTTTTCTTCCATAATCGTGTCTAATTGCTTTCTGAATCTATGTAAACTTCTGGCATCAACAACAGCTTGTGTCAATGATTTCCATCCAAGCTGAAATCCTTCCCATTACGATTAGCCCAGGAACAATTTGCTAAGAAAAATCTCCGTTGTTATTTGGAAACTGTGATCTCCTATGCTTAAAGGACATGAAGCGGTAAGTATTCTTTTGCGAAGAATTTTACTACACATTGCACAAGTCAGTGCTGCTGTTAATACAAATTCACAGCATCCATTGCTAGAATCCAGAGTGAGTTATTGCAGAGCATACTGTGAATGCAAATTAAAAATAATTCACAACACTCAACCAAATCCTAATGGACCAATGGCACAATGTCAAATACATCAGGAGCAAAGACTTCTAATACTGTTATTAAAACCCCAAGCAAACAAACAAAGCAAGTAAATCAGCACTGACAAAAACTGTTCGAGCAACATTTACTCGTCATAGATCAGCATGCAGACCAATGGTACAGCTCCCAGCAGTTCTTAAAATGCCTGCATGGCTGAAGGGAGAATATGCCTCCAGGGATGTCACGTAATGGAAGGTTCTCATCAGGCACTGTGGTCAACGGTTGAGGTAATTACGTCAAGCTGAACATTTCTTTCCATCAGTGAGTATGGCACTGTGTGTCCAGCTGCTTATCTGTAGAAAAATCCAATTTGGGATCACGTGTTTGTTGAAGTGTGCATATAAAATAGCAATAGAAATGAGGGGCTGTAGTGGAGTACAGATGCAATGATACAAGTGATGGGCCGTTGTGGTCAGTCAGCATTGTTTATGCTTATGGGAACTCAGAGCCACAATTTAGGAAAATAAATAAATGCATGATGTAAGCAAATAGCAGGGATTACTTGGAGGAAGACAAGAGGGATAGCTGTAAGAGAGCCTAATCATGGGATGGGAAGATTATCTACTGAGTTTGATCAAGGATGGTGGCCTGACAGCCTGGCTCCAAACTGGCTTCTTGGGATCACAGTGCACTGAAAAAAGCTAGAGCCAAATTTTTTTGGCATTCTTAGATGTCCTTTATTGAAATTCACATAGAGTACAATAAATAAAAAAATAAGGAAAGCATCATATGCTGGTGCATCAGGACAGACTACTTCGTTGGTACCAAAGAAAACAACAGAAGTGCTACAGAGCACCACAAACTCATGGATTTGAGGGGTTTGGAGGAAGGAAGACAGAACCTATGTCTTTAAACTGAGAAAAAGCCATTAACCCCATTGAACAGAGTTAAAAATATAACTGCCCAGCTTGCAGCCTAAACCTATTCTTGCATAAGGCTGATCTTCCTGGTTGCTTCTGCAGTGAAAATTGTCAAATACTCCATAGAAGCATATCTGCTGCAAATCCCTCATTTTCCATGTTCCATTGTCAGGTACTTCTTAAGCTGTTTGCAGTGTTGCAAAGTCAGTGCTGGTAAGGCTGTGGCGCAGGTGAGGCAAGGGAGATGCCAAATGGGTGCAGGTGTGCCTGAGTCCCCCTGCCTGCAGCAGCCATGCTGGAGAGAGGGACATGGGGATCTGCAGTGGGAGCAGCTGGACAGGGTGTCTGACTGTGGGATGCCCCACTGAGAAGAGGGGATCACCTGGAGGAGAACCCATGTCCCAAAAGTCGTGGGGCTGTGTAGGAAGTTAATTGTGAGGGTGCTTGAGAGCCAGGGAGCCAGCTCAGCAAGGTCCTTTAGCTCAGACGCAGCTTTAAGCACATGAATATTTCTGTTAAACTGGGGCCAGTCTCGTGCTTCTGGTGAAGCACCTGCCAGAGTCCTCTGAAAGCTCAATGTGCCTCAGCAATGAACTATCGGTGTTAAGACAGGGCAGGGGGCATATCCATGCAGTGACGGGGAAAAACAAGGCAGTCACCAAACCTTCAGCACACCCTGGGAAGAGAAATGATCTAGGAAAATAAGCCATGCAAAAAAATACCTCTTAGCATCAGGGTAGCCTTCCTGTTTCAGGATCCTCAGTGAAACCAAGGGGAAAAAAAAACTCTAGACAATTCTTTATTTCTGTTTGTCTAGTAATGTCTTGAGGCATTTATAAACTGGAATTGAAAACCTTTACCTCCAAACAGAAGTAAGTCCAGGCTACTTCAAGAGCCAGCAAGACATACAGGCATTTGGGAAGGCTTACTGTAAACTGGGGTTGTCTCAAATGTCTTTTTTTCTTTTTCCATTCTGAACTAATTTTCTGTCTGAATGGTACTGGTTGTAGACCAGAGTCCAAAATGGGCCAATACCTGATGGGATTCCTGCCAACATTTGGGAGAGCCACCTCAGCTGGCACCTGAGCATTGCTGTCCTGCTGGGGTGGGAAAGGTGGCAGAAGGAGCAGGACTGGGGTCAGCCCTGGCTGCCATGGAGCAGCACGACCCCTCTCCAGCGTCAGGAGCAGGCAAGAAACCTCAGACAGTGCGAAAGGCGGGAGGCCAAGGGAGGGAGCTAGGACTTTTTCACTCTCCCAGGAGATCAACGCTTGCGCTCAGCGCTCTGTCTGTCTGTCCTCTAAATACATAGTGCTAGGTACAGGACTCCATCCCCACAGTGAGATCCTTCGGTATGTAAATATAATCTCCTCCGTGATTCATGCATTAATTAAAAATAACAATTCTTTTAAATGTTACCTTCTCCATTTCAGTAAATGTGCTGATATCCCGTGCCTCGGTGACAGGCCTTGCTGATCATACTGCACTCCTGGCTCTCTCTCATTAGGCTCTGCAAATATACTGCCATTCTCGCAAAATCTATGTGCTGGGTAAGCCAGAATCTCTCTTATGGTCCTCAGATAGCCACTTATGTATTTGTCTCCCTCTCAATTACTGTACTTCCAGCGAAAGCACATTTTGGTTTATTATTATCCAGTGCTTTCAATGGCCTGGCAGGAGAGAATTAAGGTCCAGCAGAGGGGAAAACCAAATGTAGCCTAGGAAAAGTGAGTGCCATCTGAACAGAAGGGATCAATAAATACTCTTCTATTTAGCATTATTTTCAGAACAGGCATTCAGTACCTAGCTTCCAGATGAGACTTTCTGCAGCACATGGTCATTTTCTTACAGATTGACGAACATTATATTTAACCTTGAGGGCTGTAACACCCATAGTACATATTTAGAGTCCCACTGTGTGAGGTGCTGTTAGAAATGCCTCAAAATTAACAAGTCCATCTAAACAGACTGAGCTTACAAATATATGGTTTACATACACCATTTCTGAGTCTTCTTTATTCAACAGTCTTGGCATCACCATCACATCTGAAGGAATCTAAAAACATATCAGTGTTTGGGAGGAGGACCCAAAGGGGAGAGCAAGAGTGAGCAGGGGAGGACAGAGGCCCCAGGGTGGTGAGGGATGCGTGGGGAGCCGCCAGGGCTCAGCACGGGGGACAGCCCGCTAGTGTGCAGGGGTGTGTGGAGCCCCAAGGGCAGAGCGGAGGGAGGATGAAGGCATTTTCAGTGGAGGGGAATGCTGATGCTTAAAGTACCATTATCATATGCTGGGGGGATGTGCATTTTAAATACCAACATTTTAAATCCTTCGCCTTAAATTTCATGTTTGCATATTGCATGAGTATGCATTTGACCAAATAGCTGAGCATGTGTAAAAGGCGATTCTAAAGCAAGGAATTATCACTTGAAACCTGCAGCTGGAGAAAATTTATTCAGGCTTTCTAGATGTACTCAGGCTCAGCTACGCTGTGCTTAAGAGCAAACTGAGAATTTAACAAGTAAGCAATATGTGATTTTATTGTTAATGTTGGCTATGGTCATGTAAAACTGAATGAAACCTGCTGACAGCCGACCAGAAGGGAGCACAGACAGCAGCAAGGCAACACAGCAGCACCTCTCCCTACTGCCCCAAACTACGCTGCCTGGATCTTCCTCGGGGAGAGCTACTGCTTCAGCCTCTGCACCACTTTTTTCCTTCTTGTGTGACTCACTCTTCAGTAATGTGTATGGTGCAATAGTTTTGGGGGAGAAAAAAAAATCAAATAATAAAAAAAGATCTTTTCACCAGGGATGAGATTGATATGACAAATTCAGTCCGCATTGGAGGAGTTGGAACCTGCTCCCTTTCTCAACCTCAGTGAACCAAATTATCTGCACTGAATTGCATGTTTTAACTACTGTGGCACGTTAGCATCTAGCTAAGGGTGAATAACGCATAGTGGCAGGTATCTGAAAGAGCTGCTGTACTGGATATTTGCACATAGCATACTGAGCCCTGTAAGACAGGAACCAGTGGTTGTCATGGGGCCCATTTAGTGTCTGACCCAGTGATGCACATCAAGATCTGAAGCAAGATGATCTCTGGAAATTAAAAGGTGCCGAGTAATTCAAAATTGTGACATATTGATTTCTTTGTTCAGACACCATATCGTTTGTAAAGCTGCAACACAGCACTATAACTCAATGTTTTGCTTTTTAATGATTGGTCAGTGGCCTGCTTATAAATACTGTTTTACCATTTACTGACATTTTACATTTATTGAGCATATATTTTATCTAGAGTTATAAAGATAGTGCAGGAAGTTTTTAATAAACACAAAAATATTCTGGGCTAAACAAAAGTGAGAATGCGTGACGATAGGGGTACACTCCCAATGTGGGATGAGAAGGTGCTGCCAGGTATTCTGCAGGAAATCAAGGAAGGAGGCACGAGCCAGGGAGCTGTGAGTGGAGCGTGGAGAATTGCACCGGTAGGGCACCAGTGCAATTCCGTGCCCTGGGCACCAGCTGGCTGAGGTCCCGAGCCTGTTGTGAAATGAGTGGCAGTGCCTTGAGCTGCCTGCTTGTTTCCCCCGCAGAAGGCATCATCCTAACCACATCTCGCAGCAGCTGTTAGAGGGGACAGCAGGGAAGGGAGCTGTGTTTTCCCCAGGCTCTGGGTGAAGCAGCACTGAATGAGCTGTGGGGTAGGCACAGGAGGATCAGATCACTTGTTTTTTTCTGGCTATAGCAAGCAGGCATCAGGTTTTTTCCAACTATAGCGTGTACGCTCCTGGGTCAAGGTAATGTAACAAAAAAAAAATGACAGAACTCCCCCTTTACCTGTACTGATCTGTTCTGTAATTGTAAGGTTAAGCCTGTATAATATCTGGAAGCCTGTGTTAGATTCCTGATTACATATTTAGTCACTTCTCTTATATTGAAGTACATAGAACATTTTTGGGAAATAAGTTATTAAATATAAACTTAGAAAACTAACTTTTTGCATTTTGTTTTTAAATAGCCTGTAGATACTGTGTTTTCCTAGGCAGGATGTCAAATGAATAAATTATGTACAAACAAGCTGGTTTTGCCAGTTAAAGATACAAAAACTTCTAAGGACCTCTGCTTTTAAAAGGAGGCTGAAATTATACATTTTTCATATGAAACATCAACCTCATTAGATTTAGTTATTTAAAAGATCTTTTTAAAAAAAAAAAAGACACAAAGTTTACTTTTATGGGACACCACGGCTGGGTTTCATATGATCAGATACAGTCATTTAAAATATATACACCCACCTCTGAACCATTCACCCTGGCTCCATTTATATTTGAAGGAAAGATATTCACTTCTGGGCAGATATTTATCTCCTCCAAAAGTGAACATATTTAAGCTCAGATTTCTTGCCACACATATAAAAAGATCCCAGAGAAGCTGGTTCAGCTATAGGTGAGAGAAAGCCCTCTGGCCTGACAATTGAAGATATTTAGGGGAATTAAAAGCATTCCTGTCCTCATCTGAAAATGCAGATTGTTTCCTTTATTCAAATGTATTGTGTTATGAGATGGTGGCAAGCTGTTAAATTAGTTTTTTCTACATAGCGTGGTCCACAACTTCTACTGAAGATGCAAGGTTGAATCAAGTCCCACTTTAACATGGACTAGGCTTGATAATTCTAGGTTTTAGTTGCACTTGTGTATTTATTGTGTGAGAAACGTAATGCAGAGACTTGGTACAGTGCATGCACTCATGTCCTTATTGACATGAGTTACCCTATCAATGGACACCCTGCTACATTAATGTTGCCTACTTCAATTTCCCTTAAAATTAGAGCCAAAATTTTCCTTTATCTTCCCTTCCTTCTTCACGTAGGAAATGGCTGCCACGCTCTTTCCCACGTCACCCTCTGCCTTACAGCAGGGTGGGATTTCGCAAGCAGTTACCACTGAAATCAAAGGGAGTTTTGCGGTTAAATTCCCCAGAGAGCAGAATTACTTGGTAGGAACTACTCAGAAAAATCCTGCCCCCACCAGAGTAACTCATCCATCATCTGTGAAGGGCTCTGGTACTCTGAATTTGGACGGCACTGGCGTGCAGAGCACCACCAGGCTTGTTGCTCGCTGTGTTTATATTAAGAAGGTCACACAGCGTGTGATCGCTTTGGCAATTCAATTGCCGAAAGCCCGTTCTCCTCAAAGTTATTCTTCCCCCAGTTATCAGAGACTTGGAAAGAATATTGGGTTACATTTTTATTTACATTCGTGAGAAAGAAAAATATTTCATGAAAGGCTAGGTGCTGTAATGTTCCAGAAAGCTGAGAGAGGAGCAAATCAGTGAACTTGTATTCTGCCAGGCTGAGCATGCTCCTTCAAGAAAACAAGCTGCCAGAGGTTTTATTGTACCGAGCCATGAACGTGCAAGGTGATTATAGTAGATAAAGCTCCCGAACAGAGCTCACAGGCCCAGGCACAAAGAGCACTGAGATCTGCAAAGCGTGGTGAGTACAGACGCAGCCTGGCCATGCAGGAGGCCTTCCCGGGCAGTATTATAGCTGGAATGTCTTACTGAACAAAGACGAGCTAAACTCCTTAAAAAAAGGTTTGGCAATGGTATAAAAAAAACCCCTTAAGCTGTGAAAAAAAAAATGAAAGACTTGCTCTGCGATTCCTGGAAAATGACAGTCAAATTAAAGCAGAGCAAGAAAGCTGTTTCTAAACCCCTCCTGTGAACCTGTTTCAAGAACTTTTCTGTTGCATTTGAGTCATTGTATTGAGCTACAGAAGCAGAAGTGTTAAAAGAATTTCCATCATGTAAAACATTCAAAGCTATTTTAATTTCATAAATTCCTCTTTAAGAAGTAACTGTAACAGGGGAGGGGAACTAGTAATTAATGTAGATGATGCTGTCTCAGGAAACATAGTGAGCCTGGCTGCATGAAGAGCTTGTTTCATGATTCTCCAGCTATTACCTGTTCTCAAAAAATATTTATTGAGGAGCCCTATTAGTTCGAAATAATAGTTTTCACAGGTTTTTGTCAATGCACATGCTATTCTTAATTTGAACAGACATTCTTTGAGTAGCTGTCCGATACTTTAGTCTGTGCTTTATGTAAATAAATTTTATATTTATACCTGAGCTGGGATCAGTAATTTGCCCACGATATAGCAACGGATTATACTGCCATGGAATTAAAAAGCAAACAGTTTGGTCATAAGTTAGCTTCATTGTAAGGCCTAAATTAAATTAGATTAGATTAGGGGTGATTGCCTTTCCCGGGCCAGGATTAAAATGTTAGCTGCTTTGGAGGTCAGGAAAATATTCCCAGGACAAAATCTTAAGAAACAGAAGGATGCCTGTGATTTAATTATGCATCTTGTGATATTTAGTGTTTTTCCCACTGCTCAGTCACTGGAGTCATGAGATTCTGAGAAGCTGAGTTTTTTCTTTAAAAGCTAAATAATCAGTCCTTAAAATTGCCAAGGAAAAAGGGAAAATAAAGGAAGCTCCTCAGTGTTAAAGAAATCATAGAGAAAAAGGATTAAATATTTTGGAAGAATTGGTGGGTTCCTTTTCAGGCTTTGAAAAGCTGTGTTTGATAATATCAGCTATTTCTTCTTTCTTTAGCAGCAGTAAGCAACTAATACTGACAAGAGACTTTATAGGTCATGGGGATCATTTTTAAACCATTTTGCACTGCTTGGTCCTTAGAGGAAAGCCCAAAAAAAATCAAGATCAGGCAGAAGATCCCCAGCCTCTGTTGGAGCAGAGCCCCGAGCCTCCTCCGTCCCCGCCGCAGCAGACGGCGAGCGGCACACGTGCCAGGTGGGAGTGATCTGGCACAGCTGGAACTGGTAGCTCCTGGCAATGGCTAATATTTACAGTACTAACAACTCGATGGCAGCTACCCTCAATCAACAAGCAGTATTAATTTTTTTCTAGAGATTTCACAGCCATGCTCATATTCTGGGACCAGATGTTTACACCAGGCTGTCCTGAAAACGAGAGGAGGCGCGGGAAGGGGGACCCCAGGGCTGACACACGTACACACCGTCCCAACAAGTACTGGGTGGCATCAGGTCTTTGCCTCCAGAATGAAACCTGGGCAATGACTATGAGACATTTAAAATCGTAACAACCACCACGTGGACTTAGGGTAGCCTCAATACCTCTCTCTAACTGTGTCTAAGAGAAAAAAAGATAAGGAGAAGGGGATACAGCCAGTAGGCTTTTCCTTAGCGTAACCCCTCAGCACTGTGAAATCTCTGAGTTACTGGTGATATCTAGACTGTCTTGTTAAAAAAACTAAGGAATTTATCTTCCAGGAATTTGTCTACAGTCCTCTTGAACTCACTTGCCATGTGGAATTGAATTCCACACTTTGATTGGGCATTGTGTGAAAAGAAATAATACTCTGTAATTTCATTTGCATGAAATATCTGATAATTTCCTTACAGTGATGATCCTTAGAGTGTGCAAATAGTGACTAACATTTTCTCATTTATCATCCTCACACCAGTCATTGATTTAAATATCCTTATCTCAATGCTTCTCAGCTGATGAGCTCTTTTCTATTTAATTTCTTTACACCTGGAATCAATTCTCAAAAAGTTTGAATAAAAATTTAGCAACACATCTTATGAAAAATCCAATTTTTCCAATATCTGTCTTTAGGACAATTTTTTCATTGTCCTTGGTAATTAATTTGCCAATACTACATGCCACATTTCTAACAAGCTCTTTTTTGCACAAATTCAAAATAAAATAACAAGGTGCTGACTATCTTTCACCTGTGGCTGAATAAAAGCATTGAAAAATAGCCAAAGAAAATGTCAGGACAAGTAAATCAGAACAACAAAAGTAATGTTTTATAAGGGAAAAAATGTACAAGATTGTATGTTTTACCTGCAGTAGGAAGAAAAAAGCAAAGAAATATCACTTCAAGGTTTTGTAGAAAAGTCTAATTTGAAGGGGCTATTTATAGGTGCTGCACATTATGTTAATTTGGCTTCTCCTGACATACAAAGATTTCCTTTGAGAGCTTTTATAGTAAAAGAAGGAAGACGGAAAGAAAGCGAGGGGAGTCTCGCAAACAGTTATGATAAAAGCTGCTGTCATTATAACAGATCATCAGAAAAAGAGAAGGAAATGGTGAGACACCATTCATCACTTTGAGAAATGCTCACAAACAGCTCTTGGTTAGGTAGGACTAGCTACAATATTTATGAAGAGGGATATGTTACCAGAAGAATGCAATTTTTCCTCTTTGTGGGCTGTTTACAAACACATCCCGATTTCTGCCAGTGTATTTGTTATTTGCAAGATTTCATTCAAATACCTCACTCAAAACAGTAAGAAAAAGTTCATTTCTATTTGAGAATAAATTTCATTTCCCTGAAATGTGTGTGGGGATTTTGCATAAATGGGATGTGAAGTTTTCAGCTTGTAGACTGTATGTAAACAGGTAATTTTAAGTGGGTTATTCATTGTATTGAGGTCATTGATCACACTATATTTTTCTACTGCACGGCTCTATGCATGAAAAACAAGCTTTTTGATGTGGGAAAACAGACCAGAACTGATGAACTATTGACAATGAGTATAAATAATAGATAGCAAACAGAAAGGAACTGTGCATCATAGAACTTCAGGTTGTGTTTTATTTTTGATGGTTTAAAAGGGATAGTGGCACTCTGGCCACCTTCAAGGATTGTTTTACTCATAAAAATCCAATTTTTTCAGGAAGACAAAAAGAAAATCTTTACAAATTAATGTCTGCAAACGGCAAACACAATATGGATCAAGAATAAATGTCATGTCAGAAATGATATGTTCATGGATGCTGCTTTGTGGCCAAGTTCTTTTCACTCCCACTGCAGACGGCCATTTGAGTTAACCCTTTGTGCAGTGAGACAATCCCCTCACAATGTAGAGATCCTCCAGAAATGTGGTGTTGGAGTAGCTTTATTTTAAAAAACATTTAAAAACACTGGGAATAATTCACTTGAAGCTTATTGTGACTTCTTAATTTGTGTCAAGATGTTTTCCCACTAGTCTGTACTAGCAGTGTTAACCAGACAATCAAAAGACTAATATCCCAGTTACATATGGCACAGTAGCGTTAGTCAGTGTACAGCTGCTTTGGCTGGTGTTTGTGGGAAAGGGGAGGGAGGCAGGAGGTGGCAGGCTGGCCGCTCGCCCACGCGTGAAGTCCATCCACCAGCTGCTGGCGGTGGCCTGAGAGCACCACGGAGGGTTTGCCTGGTGTGAGCAGGCATGCAGCACTGCCCCAGGAAGCGCACAAACCACAGGGGTACTGACAAGGTTTCAAAAATTAATTGTCTGCACTCCAAAATCATCCAGCATATCATGTTTTGTATATGGCCTACACGGCATGGACATGTAAGTTGAGAGTTGAGGCTCAGAAGAGTTGATGCCTGTGTAGGTGCTGCTGGCCACGATGGTTCTGCCGGCTTGCACGGGGATTTTGCTGTGGTATGCACTACCTGGTGTTTTCTTAACGTCATCCCGGCTTTATGAGCTGAATGAACTCACACCACCAGATCACATCTTGGGCCAGGAAACCTCCTGCATTTAGACCAGATGTAAGGATGTATGTCAAGTGCATCTGGATAGGTCAGCATAATTTCTTGTCTTATCACCCCATTCCTCAAGAGTAAAGGCACAGAGTATCCTGATCTCCTGCATCCAGTTATTTCCATAACTTCCAAGGATAGAAATAATCTTCTATTTCATAAGTCATCATAAGGTGCCCAACCAGTGTCACCTGCAGTTGGACAAGTGGAGAAGACAGCAAAAAAGCCCCAGGCCCTGTGATGAAACATCCTTGTATACACAGATGCTGCTCCTCAGCTTTGTCCCATGCATTCAGGTTCGTAAGCAACTCTGCCACATTCTTCCTGTGACAGCCTCTCCCTCTTACACTAATATCAAAGGAAAGATGGATTTTCTGTTTCATTAAGTTTAGGAGAGTTTCTACCCGTCAATCTCCATCACATGCCTTGGCAGCTGGCTCTTAATGCCTAATAAAACATTTCTATGTCTAGGTATGATTGCAGCTTTTGTGTTATATATAACAACTTTTTCCTCGTTAAGGCTTTAACTCACATTACAGATTTGTTTTATCTACTTAATAATAGAATACTATCTGAAGAATATCTCAGTATAATTTGAAATTAAGACAAAAAGGCTTTAATTGTGAGAGCCCAAGGAATTGGCTCAGATGCCAACTTCAGTAAGTATTTTGGAACTGGAGATCACAAGTCTTAATACATCCCCTCCCATTAAAACAACTTCTCAAGGTTTAAAAGGTTACCTGATCTTGGATTACTTGCTGAAAAGTAATCCAGATTTCAAAAGAAACACTTTCTTCCTGCAGTAGGACCTGCCTTCAATTTTTATTCTAGCATTGTTCAGGGTGGGGGGTGGTGCTATTTAAACGGGGTTAATTCTGTTAGGATAATGAATTCATTGATATTGTTCTATGCAACTGCCTTTACCACACTTTGTCACTGAGCCACTCTGAATTTTCGGTTGATGCAACCAGATAGAGTTGAATTGGAAAAAGCTGACATTTCCAAATGCGTCCAAGGAGGAAGTGATTCAGTGGTTCCAAGGAGCAGAGCCAACTGTCGTAGACCATTTGCAACATGATATATCTGGAACCCTAAGCCACCCTTTTGTTTTATGAGCTTCTAATCTTTCTATTTTAATGTGTGGTGCTTTCCTTTTCCATAGGAAGATTTTGATCACATGCTTGTTTCTTTTGCATTTGCGGGGAAGAATTTTCATTGTAGCTTTCTAGGGAACTCATCACAAGGGCAGCCAGTGGTCCCTGCCCTCTGCAAACCCCACTGGATCGCAGTCAGCCTAGGAGAAGCTAGCAATGTACGGTGAGACATACATCTAAAGAAGCTAGTCACCGGCTGAGCCGTTGTCGTTTCGACGATTAGACTTTGACCTTGGATTCAAAATATTAATTTGCGTTTGTCACAGAAGTGGTCATTGAGGTATGCAAGTCGTGCAGGCTCATTTTATAACAGCCTATTTTGCAGCATATTGAGGTATTGTATGCCCTGGGAGAACAATCAAAAGCTTGTTCTACCTAATAAGGAAACTGCTGAGGCACATGAATAGCCGTACTGTTTTGCAATACATTTCACACCAATTAATTTTTGAGTTTTATGGAATAAGCTGCCGTTATCTTTGAGTCAGGTTCAGTGAACCAGTGCTTGACTTTAAATAGAAGACTACTGATGTCGCTGGGCAGATGTGCACAAGCACTTGAAAGACCAGGGCTCCCATCAACACTGAATGACACTATCCTCTTCAGTCTCCCTCTTGTCCCCCTTGCTTGCTTCTGGCTACAGAAATACCGACTTCCTTTGTAACTAAATGATACTTTCATTTGATACTTACAACATTTTCATTTAAGTACTTATATATCTGCCCTGCAGAAGTTCAGGTTTCATAAAAGAAAAAATGAAGTTCAATTTCACTTTTCTAATTCCTTTTCTATACAGTTTACAGGTTTCTCTGAATCAGGTACTTTGCGGTATAGAAGCTGAAGATGTGTTTGGCAGGCTGGCTGAAGGAACAGCTGAGCTGTTTACTCCTCAGATGGTTTTGTGTTGTGACTCTGTCCATGAAGAGTGTTCCATAAACTACCAATATTAATATTAAATACTTAGTCTTCTCTCTGACATCTGCACATCACTCTTGGTTTCCCTATTATCATTAAACAATCCCAATCTTCAGTCTGTCATCTAAAAACTGCTAGTGGCTTTTTCGTCTTTAGATTGCCACTGAACTGCCAAAAAGAACATATCGCTTTCCTTTTGCAGCATGCCGGTAATTTAGTGGCACTGAGATATTAATTAATGGCCCGTGACTGAAGTATAGAGCTCAGACCTTTTACTTCAATCACATATAAGCACTTCCGCTTTTGAACTGTACTTTATACTTAAATATTCAAGTCTCCCTCTTTGATTCAGAGCTTTCCTTGCCAGCAGCCATGGCATCAGTCCTGGCTGTTTGCACAGAGGTAGGAAGAGTGACATTTACACTTACTAAGAATCATGTTTCTTTTTGACATAATGGAGAAATCTGTAGGCTCTTGTAGAGCCTGTTCTTTTGCCCCCTGAATTCCCTTTTTGTAATTATAGCATTAGGGACACTCAGTCAGTACATGATCGAACTGACAAATTCAGGAATGACATTCACACTCACATTCTACCTTATTTCTGACTTGATCTAAAATGCCATCCTTATTTTTCAGGAACGTTGCAGTGCTACAGTAAAAAGTAACAATTTCTGTAACATCATCATATCACATCTTACTGAGCTGGGACTAGTTAGTAGCTAGGCGAGAAAAATCACAAATAAATTTAGCAATGGCTACAGAAGGTAATTCTGAAAACTGAGCTGGGAATATTTTTCTACTCAGCTCCTATGTACAATTAGGATATACATTAGTGAGGAATGTAAATGAGAAATAAAGCAAAGGTCCTCTTGAACAACACAGGTAAGTAAATATACCAAAGGTGTTATTAGAAAATAATGGAGACTATAATATAAATAATAGACTCAACATCGTCATTGACTCCCATCAAGCAACATCTCTTTCCCTTGCCTGATTATTTCTAGTGTTGCTATGCTTGGTTAGATGCACGTTAGTGGTGCTAGGCACCACATTCCTGAGAAAGTAATTCATGCTTCTAAGACGCACAGTCAAGTCTTGCTTATGTTAAGCCAGGAACAGTATAAACATAAAGCTCATGTCACTTACCTTTTCATACTCAACTGCATGGACCTCCACAGTACCCTAGAGAGCCCTGGTGCACTAGAGGATGGAGCTGTTGGCATGTTGCTCTTAGGAGGGATGAGGAGAGGCACCTGCGACATGGCTGCAGGACCCTCACCCAAGGACTTGCACAGTCCCTTCCATTGCTGTTCCTCGCAGCATGGCATATGAGCACCATAACTCTCTACCTAATCCTTATGTATGGCAGCTAGGTCAGATAGCCACACACACAGATCCTTTTCAAAGCAGTAGTGAAGGATGTTGAACCCTCACACTGAGACTCCCTGACTTGTGCGGGCAGAAAGGCTCCAGCATCATATTGACAGCACAGCTGGCTGCCAGGGCAGGATTCCACACATAGGTTTAAACATTCTTAGCATGAAAGGTGCTGTATAAGTGTCAGTCATCGTGTTCGCTGTTGGCAGAGGGTTAGGTGACTCATTTTATCACCAAGGCTATTCCTAGAAAAAGAAAATGTGAATGCCTTAGAAAGGGAGAAGGGCTCCAAGTACAAGAAATCTTATAGTCTTTATAAGAGTGCCTTAGGTATCTCAGTTAAGGTCTGATGAAATCCTGACTGATTAATGATCAGAGGAAATAGCAACGGGTTTATGTTACCGGTTGTGCAGTATCACCCCGGGACCCGGTAGGGGGATCAGAGATCTGCGGTGCCCGAGACCAGAGACGCAGGCACGGGCAATCAATGTTTTCCAGAGCTGTGGGTCTGTGGTATTTTACAAATTGTTAAAAGCTGCATGAGAATGTCTTCAACATCCTAAATAGAGGACTCTGGGACAAATACTTCCTTGTTTCTCATGAGTACTAATTCACCTGTTACCAAACTTTTTCCTGCCCATAGGACTGATTTCCACTCATCTGTGTTGTTATATACTGTTAGAGAAGTTTAGAGAGGGTGCATCTGCGCTAGCTTTTTACACTCAGGGAATATGTTTTTAAAGTCAGTCACCCTATCAATCCTATTTTCGTTTGCTTTGCGGAGTGGTCTCAGGGTGCACAAGCTGGATTGCTTTCAGATTAAATTAAACCAGAAGACATGCTTCTGGACTGTACCTAATATGCTCCAACCACTAATGGCCTTAGTAACCTCCTCCATCCCCCTCAACCCCCCTGCCCTGAATAGTGTGGACATTGGATCCTCAGTGCCAACTGTTTCACTCCACAGATCTACTCCTGTTGCAGGGCACTACTTGCCAGTGTGGGTGTCCATTCAGACACTCCAGCCAGACTCATGGTGATTTATGCCTCTGCTGATCTGGTCAGCAATATGGGGTCTCTGCTGCTTCCGATTCAGTTGGAGCATGTCAGCTGACACATCTTTAGCCTTGCAGGTCGTAAACTTCAAAATCTGTAGACTAACCTCACAGATTGTATGTCAGGGTGTCCATGCATTCCTTCTTATATACCCGCACACAACCTCCAGCTCCTTCCTTCATAATTCTGCACACCCTTTCCTTACCATTTCTTTACACTGGTGGATGCACTCAGTCCTATTTCTTCCCAAGATACAATTTGAAATCATCCAATGAAGCAAAGCACAGAGAAGTTAAAATCCATTGAGTTAGCAGGCTTGAGAGAGGGCATTATTACGGCAGAAGGCATTCTGGATGTTGCTCAACAATTATTTCACCTATTGCAGTTACTCCAAATAGTGCGGATATGTTTCTATCTTCTCTGCATTTTCATTTTTCCCAGAATGAATGTGTTTGGGAGTAGAGGGCTTCCTGAAATCTTGGGATTGGCCAAAAGCCCATATTCCAAAACTGCTCTATTTCAGACAGAAAAAAAGCCATCAAGGTAATATATGGACTTGAAAACTCAGCTATAAGCACCTGTTCATCTCTTCATAGATGAAGTTCAGTTGAGTGCATCTTGCTTCTAAAATTGTCCTGACACTACTGGGAATGTTGGCTCAGAGTAAAGGAAATGAGCAAACCCAGCAGCTCTGCCAAACTCAGTGCTACTAATGCTGAATATACTGGGAGCAGGGGGAAGACTTATTATTCACCTCACTGTCACTGGCAGATTTGACTGTCATATTTCATTTTCCATGACGTTATATTCAGACAGAGGAGGGATGTATCAGAAAAGGTATTCATGTCTTGACCTGGGTCTGCACAGAGAGGGGCTATCAGTGATAGGAGGTCTTAATTAAGGGGTTTATATTTTCCATGAATGAGGGCAAGGTTTTCAGATGTGAGCAAGTTATGGTCACTACAATGAGAAGGGAGTTCTGCTGTCAGGTCAGATCTCCATGCTGCTGCCAATTTCTTTGCTCCTGCTGCCCCTCAAAATAGTCTCCAGTTAAGGAGCTGCTAAAAAGACAATGATATGAAGACAAAAATAAATAATTCACTAAACAGGAAACATTTTAAAAGTATGGTCATTGAGTCAGAATAAAAATCCCTGACCTACAGTACTTTGATCCAAGCTTCTTCTGAGATTGCCAGTGGCAGAAAACAAGGCAAGAACCCATCCTTGACTAAGAAAGCTGTTTGTTAGGTCCTTACAAGGCACCTAACTTATTCTTGACAAACCCCAGTCTTAAAAACCAACCAGCTAAACAAGTAGAAAAATACAATTGTGAAGCTGTTTATCCAAAGGGAGAGAGGGCTATTTGCCTGAAGCCTATAACCCAAATCCAGGTCTGTTTGCAAAGTCTCTGAATTCAGACATCACCAAAAGTTGTTGCCAACTTCAGAGTTGTAGCACCTGGATTTCACTGAACTCTTGGCTTGATGAAAAAAATTCTTATTCCTCATACTCAAAAGCTAAACATTTTTTCCATGAGAAAGTTTGCTTCTGAAGTGAGCAGCTAGAGACTCTCCAACGGAAATTAGTACAGCTTCATCAATGTCAAGGAAAGATCTAACCCTCTGCTTCAGTAGGCTGGAGAATGGGACATGAGAAGATTCTCACTAGAAGGCTGGTAAACAAAACCTGTTTGTTCAGGTTTTATTACAGAACAGCACAGCCACATGAAAGATGCAACACATCTTTGCTTTGTGCATTGATCTATCAGTTGAGAAAGGGTTCAGATGTCGCCAGGTGGAAGAGCATGTTTGTGTTTTCTTTCAAAGTGCACTCTTGCTTTTGTTGTCCCAATTCACTGTTCTTAGAGCAACTGGGGGCCCAGAGCCTTTTCAAGTCACTTTTCTTACTTGCTGTCATTTGCTGATAATCCCAGCTCCCCCCTCTCATTCACTCTCAGATACCTCCTGCTGCTGCTATTGTTGTCAGCTACTGGAAAAAGAAAAAAGCAAAAAACCAAAGCACCCCGGCTCCCAGACACTTATTCTCCATACTTCACCTGTAGAGGCTGCTTTTCACATCATTAAATTGCTTTATCTCCTGCTGCCAGTTATGCCTGCAGAGCTTTTGGTAGGTCCCCATCTCTCTTGCTCAACGTGGTACACCTTTCAAAATAGCTGTGATTCTTAACTGGGACAATAACTGTTTGTCTCCTTCATCTCTATTGTCTCAAGGCTTTAATAACCACCTTTGCAATAGTTATTTATTGCTCCTAACAACACACTAGTCACTAGTCAGGTTCATCCTGCAAATGCAAAAGAGCACATTTTGGGAGCAGCTATTAGGGTAGCAGAGCAATTTTTCTTGAGTTAATGTGAGCCATGGGGCTTAACTTGTCTTGCACACACGTATCCACCCCCCACCAGAATTTAAGAAGCATCAATCTCCAGAAGCACGGATCCTCTTCACAATCACCTTTCAGCTCAATTTTACTGCTTTTTTTTTTCTTCCAACTAGAATTTTTACAAACAACTGAGCATCACCTTCTGAGAAAGGTTTCATATTTTACAACTATCATATTACTATTTCTGTCAATAGCTGAAATAATTACACCTTTTCTGGCACAGAGTGCTATATTACTGTTCTTCAGTATCCAGAGTATTTCTTTAACATGTTTCTGACTTACCTGATCAAGTGAGTATTTTTCCAAGAGTGCAGGTGATTATAGACTGTGTGTGCCATGCACATGAGGACAAGGGGCCATGGCAGAGACTGAAATGTGCCAGCTTGGAGCAATCCTCTCAGAGTTAGCTGACATGCAGGCTGGCTGAGAGTGGGCTACATGGATTCCTCTCCCTCCCTCGTGTACTATTTCTTCACATTGTCTTTATTTTTACCTTTTGTTGTAATAATGACTCACTGTGCTTAAAAGCTGTAACTCTGAGTTCTCCAAGAACTCCCAAACCAAAGAATACTCCTTGATGCAAGGAGTGAGAGAATAAACAAAAGTAGATTCAAAAATAGAGAGAATGTTTTAGAAAAAGAAAGTAGTGAATAAAGTGTTTCATGGAAAGACAGTTAAAAACTGCAAGAAAAGTGACATTTTCCAGAAACGTATCAGACGAGGGGAAAAAGCTCATGTTTCCTGGGAAGGCAAGAGGAAAGAAAGATGGCACTGAGGTGGGTATTTTTTAAAATACTGCTAGGAGACAGGCACTAGATTTTCATTTATTCAGGTTTGCATAGGTAAGTGTTGACGTACTGAAGCCTGAGCCAATGGTCAGGCAGCACGAAAGATACTGAAGGGATAGAGCACATCTAGGAGAAAGAAAGTACTCTTGAAAGGTATCAGCTTTAAAAGAGAAACAATTCAGAGGGGAAAAACTTCTGCGCCATGTATAGCAGATCTGTTACTTAATACATCGTATACTGTTATTTTAATCACTCTGTCAGAACAAATTGTAATGGGGATCAGATACCAAAATCAAGGGAAAAAATCTAATCAACAGTCCTGATTTAACCTGTAAAAAAGCAGAGATTATTTAGCATTAGCAAAAGAGAACCAGATCTGATTGCAAGAGTTAGAAGGAACAGAAGACAGTATTACAGTACAGAGAGAAATCAAACCCTAAGTCACTGAAGGACAGAAAAAAATTAAGGAATTCCAGGATTTCTACAGGCCAAAGACTGAAAATCATAGTAAGAGTCAATGTGCACCTGCAGCAATCTGAAAGATCATGCAAGATGTGTGTGTTTTAAGCATCCAGACTTTGGCCAGAGCTGTAACGTTTTGTCAGGCAAAACATTTTGTAAAAGCTTGCAGAGCAGGATTTAATGTACCTCTAAAGAAACAACAAATCATTCACAGTCTATACAGTAGAAAAAGAATTTTTCAAAAGGAAACTATGTGAGCAGAACATCGCCTTGAATACTGGAACCCCTGTTAGGTAAAGGTTTGTATCAGCTCGATACTGGCTTTTGAGCTAATCTGAGATCTCAAAGAGAAAACCTCGTACTACTGAGCACAGTCATGCTGGGCACAGACAGAATGCCTGCCATGGTGGATGTTCAAGAGCTCCATGCAAAAGGGCAATAACATCTTAAAGTCATTTTTATGGAATGGACTACTGCATCTGTTCTAAGGTAGAAAACAGGTCAAATAGCCAGGCTCATTAAAAAGTAAAAGAAAAGAGTCCATGAAGCCAGAAAGCAAATGAAGAGATAAGAAGAATGATGGACATGATAAAGGTCTAGAAATGGCAAACAAAAAGTTTATTTCTGATCAAGCAGACAAAGGACAGAAATAAAATAGCAAAAAATATTGATACCATTAAAAATGTAAAGAAAAGTCTCATGTTTTACGCATAGTGTTCAATATAGCGTGAAATGCACTTATTTATGCTAACTATATATTCCGCATCTAGATTATTATTCCCACTACTTAGAAATAGCACTGGGACAATGCAAGACACATAATCTCGTAATTACCTATTGGCCTCCACACATCAGTTATGCTAATGATAAATAATATACTACCACATGATTATGATAATTTCAGATGTTTTTAAAAATATTTTAAGTCACAGTCTAAAGCCTTCCTAGAAAACAGTAATGAAATAGCCAAAAGGACGCTTGAAAAGGCTAGTGGGTAAAGCCCTCCCAAATTGCAGAGCAGCACTTGTGGGACTGGGACTGTGGCTTCGTGTTTAACAGACAGACGCTACCTCCTTACCTAACAACTGGTCTTAAAAGCAGGGCATGAAAAATCCTTAAAATACAATGAGAAAACAACAGACCAAATATAAAATGCACATCATAAAAGCCTTGGTAGTCATGGGAAGATGAATTTATATATATAAAACAGTGTATAACAGTAAGTAACCTCCTGTGAAGCTCTTTCTTACCCCAGCGTGGTGATTTCTGAATAACAAAAGACACACAGCTACAAAAGGAAACTGGATTAGTTCCTTTCAGAGATAAAGAAGGAAAAAGAAGTACACCCAAATCATGGAGACTCAAGCAGAAGGGATGCGAAGTCAGTCAATAGGATGGCCCAGAGAGTAAGGACTGAGCAGAGCAGTGCAGGGAACGAAGGGAGCATTTCAGGGACTAATGCCCATGAGATGCTTTGAATACCCACTCAAGAGTAGCTCAGAGACTGAGCAGGTTTAAGTTACTAGCCACAGTATTGACAGGCACATGCTGATTTTAAGCAGTTGTTCAGGTTGGTTATAAGCAGCCTGACATGTCGGGGAACACAGTTCTTCTCCCTTTCCTACAGACATTTCAGCCTGGATGCTGATCCCCTTCCACACAGAATCTGTATTGTGCGTTTCACAGAATTTCCACTGTTGACCTTTCCATAGCGCCTGTGATAAATTGCTTGGAGGAACAGCCTTTCTATACCTTATTCTCTTGTTAAGATGTTTAACTAGACTTATTAAGTATAGCATTTGGACAATACCCAGGCAGCAGAGATGACCTCTTTTCTGTTTGCTAAACAGAACTGCAGACGGAGTGCAATTTTCTTTAGACTTGTAAGTGTTTCAAGGGGATGCTAAGATGATTTCACAGTAGGAAACTGGGGATTGCAGAAATGGATGCTGCAGGTGAACGCAAGTCAATTGTTTGCTCTAGTTTCTGAACAGTGTGTCCCTCTTACTCTCTCAAATTCTCCTGGTCCTCCTTTGACTTTAGAAGTTAAAGTTATTTACAACGTTATGAGTGATTAAGAATGACATGTGATGAACAGTCAGTCTTGGCCTGGATTCCTATGGATTTTTATCCCCCCATCATTTCACCACAGACCCAGGTATTCCCTATTGCCTTTCTCCCTCAGCAGCCACAGTTCCTGCTCTCACATTCCTGAAATCCTTGCTTTCTTTCATGTCCCCTAGGTACCAGCTAGAGAGAGGCAGCAGAGTGCAGTGGCTTGCTCAGGGCCTGTTGCTGCTGGTAGGGAGCCAGCACATGCACCCCAGTTCAGCTAGCAGCGAGTCAAACAGAGCAGGTACCTGCCCAGCTAATGCCGCTGCCTGTCTTTTATGCTGACACTCATTTGGCTCTTCCTTCTCTATTCAAACACCAGTTTAAAAAAAAACAAACAATCTTTTAGGAATTGAATGTCTTTGAGAATTTACTACCTCTTCTTAATGTGGCTGAAATACACAACTGGGTTGAAAAGCCGTTGGAGGGAGGGCAGGAACAAGCATGAACTGAAAGCACAGTCAGGTATGCAGCACTCCTTAGAAAGCTGCTGAGAGATGCAGGACTTTGAACTTCTAGTAGATAAAAACTTCAAAAATATGGGATTGTTTTCCAACTTCGAGAGATCATCTAAAATGTTTCCCTCCATTTGTTCCAAGTGGGGCTCAGAAGTCCTGGAAAATGATCTATTTGGAGAGTTTCTCAGGCAAAGGTGTTATGCAGCAGGGATATTACAGGTCTTCTCCTGATGGGACAGCCTATGAACAGTGCGGATGCAGGAGGCCTTTATCAGTGTACCCGTAGGAATACTGTTTGCACAAACTGCTACAGTATGCTATCTTTACAGCCAAAGCAGCTACAGTGGGATTCACCTCAACTCAAATTAGATGTCTACAAAAGGTTAAATGAACTGAGCCCTCCAAGCGCCTATTTCTGTCTCCTGACTCTAAAGGGAAACTTGGGTACCCACCCTGACTGCAAACATCTGCAGCATAAAAATCTAAAGTTAGGTGAAAGGAATCTCACCTTAGAGTCCAGCCAGTAACTGCCCTTTCATTTTACTTCCAAGTAACAATATTCTCAATCAGAAAAATACAGGTAAACATAAAGTAACATGGCAAGACATTTTTAAAGTACAATCTTGCTACAAAATGCACGGGTGCCAAATAAATCTGTCCTCTTGGTGACAAAGTTGTCAGCATTTTCTTGACAGGATGCTATCATTCAGCTTGCGAATGCTGAAGTTCCAGTGGAGTAAGAACGGCGCTTCATTAAAATCCACTTCTCAGTACAACCACTGCCAACACCATGAGCTGTCTCTGCAATTAAGAAAATGTAAAATGATCCCCTGCAGAGAAGAGTACAGTAGCAATGAAGGGAACAGAGTCAAGTCCAACCCTAAGCCAGCAAGTAATTTTCTTTTCATAGCTTCCCAAAGAGGACTTGGCAGGGGCCATGAGCAGACAACGGAGCACAGTAAATTGGTGAAGGCTTTATCATGAACCTACTTCTCTGTCATGCTGAAATGCATTTCACGGAACTGTAGTCCACAAAAATAGATTTTATATATGGATGTATGTACAGATATATGAATATGACTCTATATGAATGCATGTATTTCCTTCAAAAATGAGTACTTTGTAACTAGTGCAAAGCTTGCAGCAGTCACTGATGTCAAGAGTGACCACTTCTGCCTCTTTGCCTCGTAGAAGGAGCATTACTAGCTAGTTAGACATCACTTACGCTGGCAAACTCTGAAGTTCAGTCCCACAATGTGTTTTTTCTGATTCTCATTATCGCACATTCTGATCTGCCTGAGGCAGCTATTAAACCCCTTGTCAAGTCACAGCTTACATCTTGACTGTGAATCATATCTTCTTTTAGCCCAAATTACCTCTGCATTTCAATATTCTGAAATAGATACTGTGCAATCAAAGCATTTTAAAAGCATTAATTGACACTTAGGGCAATAACTCATTTTGTTGTTTTGTGTCAGAAAAGCTATTTGTCTGCAGATACTGTATTATTCTCATTGTTTTTAGTGCCCCCTTTAGTTTTATGTCCAATAAACAGCATCAATCCTTTGTGAAGACAATATAATGTTCTCCGTGTCAGAAGGGACTCACACATAACAGAGACGAAAAATTGTCTTCGCCATAGCGTTAAACCAAGTAAGGCCTAGGACGCTGAAATGAGAGTGGCTGAATTTTTTTCAGCTTTCCAAAGAATGATCTAGAGAGATGGAGTTTAGAAAACTTAAAGCAATATAGAAAAGAGAAATAGACGTGATGTGTTTTATACAGATAAAGGGCCACATATCAGTTGGTGTAAACCAGCAGCTTAATTTTCATGGCACTAAACTAATTCCCACCAAATGACCATCTGGTCCGCTTCAAGTCTCAGAAAAATCTGGGAAACATGGAAACCTTCTCAGTTTACCTCAGATACGCAAGATCAGCATTTAGACTTTGAACCTAGTATGTTTTTACTGTGTACTGTTGTTAAATCCCACACTCCTACTCTCTAAATCGTTCTTGCTGTCACTTCATCCTGTTTTCTCAGCCAATTTCTTGTCTGTCACAACATTAAGCCTCTTTCTAAGCTTTTGAGAACAAAATATGGTTCTTTCAGCCAGTCACACTTCCTAGAGGGCACAGTGATAAAAAATGAGATGGGTGAAGTGCTAGAAGAGAGATTATTTTAACTCCATCTACCCTCCCAGACTGAAAATGATGAACCACTGCAAGAGTCTGGATTCAAGGCACTGGCTGGGTTTCCTGTGAAGATCTGTCCCCCATATCAGAAGGGGGTTGGAGGCTACCCAAGACTGAAGCCAAATCCTCTTGGCTTCTCTCTCCTGCAGAATAGATCACCTCAGCAGAGGGGGATCTCAAATTGCTGGATTGCTAGCAAAACTCTGACTACTCCAGGGATTTCCAAAGGCTTCAGGGAAGTGGCTGTGTAGGTGTTTCAGATGGATCCTAGAGAATTTTCTCATTACAGAGCTGAGGTGAATCAGGGTTAACCTCCTGATGCACAGAACAAGCCAAATACTCCTTTGGAGTATGCAGTACAAACGGCAGGCACGGCTGCCCACAGAAGGAGGAGTTAGCTGGTTCCCGGTTCAAGTTCCTTCCACTGTTCTCCAAATTTAAAGTCAAAGGCACCAGGAGAGAAAATAGATGCCATGACATGTCAGAAGATGTTTCCACCCCTTTGCTTATATTGGGAAGAAACAGATTAATTCAGGATAAAAAGATTACATGGTATAAGTGACAGAGTGGGGTAAAATTAATACAGTGGAATCTCATTGAATGCGACTGTATTTTTCTCAAGTCTGGGATTAATTATCCTTCACCCCCTTCTCCTCCAGGAACATTACCTCCTTTTTCTGCAGGGCAGAAGACCCAAGAAATCTTTCCTCCAGAATTAACAACTGTGCATTAAGCGACTGAGGACTGTTCCTTTCTGTCACTTGCTCCCTGTGGCCACTCCCTGCTTCCCCAGCTTGGCAGGCTTCACTCCATATTACTCCTTTCACAGCTTCTTTCAGCTGGTATCTCTAAAGCCTGCCCCTGGCAGCCGTCTGTCTCTCCACCTACTGACCCCATTCTGCTGGGGCTGCAGTCCCATACAGCAGCTGTCTCGGCATGGAAGCCTCTGCTGGCTGCTCACAGCTGGGGAGGCAATACAGCTTTTCATTCACCTTCTTCTACCCTGCTCCCTATACCCACATCCTCAGTCTCAGGACTTGTGAGCTAGCCAGGAATTTCCTAGGAAGAGAATGCATTTTTGACAGAAAATTGCATTTTCACAGTATCAGAATAGTCAGAAAAATGCTTAATCTAGAACAGAACAAAATCCCTCACTGTTTCCAGCTTTGTTTTTCTACAATTCTTGTTCTGAAACGAATGCTGGTATTTCTAGCATTTGTCCAAATTAAAAAAGAAAAATATCGCCATTTCCCATGGACTACATATTTGAATTTTGAACTATTCTTCTTAGAAAAGCTCTTCTAAGAGTCAAGTCTTCAGATTTGTGTAAGTCAGCATAATGAGGCACAGCAGCAGAGGATCTGGTCCCATGATCTATATCTCCAAACCTACTGTGAACTGCAAACCTACCCAGCTGTGACATTTTAAAACCTGATCTCTTAAAGGCTTTTCTAAATTGATACATCCCTCCCATGAGCCATCTCAAGAGGTATTATTTGCAGATGAAACCTCTTGGTAAACAGTATACCTGAAGAATAACAGCTATTTAGAGCTCAGTGTACTTACACGTTAATTATTTCTCAGTTTCCCATGGAAGAGGAGTTGCAATGGGAAACGACACTGGTTAGCCTGGGCATTTGCTACCATCATGAGACCACTAATTCTCTACCTGTGGTTTCTGAGAGAGAAATACTGCAATAATAGCTTGACTGCAGCTGACTTTAAAGCATGCCTAATTATTGCATTCAATATGCACCTGTTACAGGTCTCAGAGTTTCTAGTAAATAATGAAGTAATGTAACCCCTTCCTCCAATTTAAGGCTTCTAGGTTTCATTGTAGATCTCACAGCTTTGAAACTAAGCATTTGTTGATCAAAAACCCTCCATGCTTACCATCACCAAAACAAGGGTAATACCCTTTCTCAACCAGAGGAAATACTAGGTAATATTACTTGGGCTCTGAACATTTTTAAGTACAACAGTCACAGCTTCTGAGGGAAATATGAAATACACTGAAGAAAGATCATCACTGGAGGGATGCTGTGGCCCTGTGATGGGAGTATAACTGAATAACAGAAAGGTTAAAGCCCCTTGAAAGGTATAAATCTTACTATTAGCACAAGGCACCTTGAAGGTTTAAGCATCACCTCCAAAGTGAAGTACATGCAGTCATCTTAAAGCAGAAAGACCACCCCAACATGCCGTGGGAAAAAGAGCTTGTGACTGGCTTCTCAGCAAGCACTTACAAAAAACCCATCCCTGAGCAGATTCCCCTCAAACAGTTTCACAGTCAGGAAACTTGAAGACCACTGTTAGTGACCAACCTTTTTGCTGTTCCTCAGAATTGTCGGACTGATATTCCTCCTTGCCGTGAACGATTGCAGTGAGGAAGGATAGGTCTCATGTTTTAAGCATGCTGGCCCACCTGCATAGCTTGTATTTCTCTTTCATGCATATTTTATTTTGTGTAATGAGATTTCATAGCACAGAATGAATTAGAAGATACAGGCTATGCTGGAAAAGACGACATCAGAAAGATGTGAGACAGGACTAAATTAGCTGCCAGAACTATTTACAGAGGGCACCCAAAAGCCTGAATAGATTCACGTCTGCTGCTCGAAACGTTCAGGCTCTCAAGATGGAATCAGATAAGTCTAAGGCACTATTTCTTCCAAGAAGTTCTTGACATCCAAGAATTAAACTACATTAAACTACTGGAGGAAGGTGTTAATTCTTTTAACATGTAAAAAGCAGCACCTGCAAACTGTGCAACTGCAGGCACATAGCATGCCCAGAGATGAAAAACAAGACCAGATATAAAAATGATACCGCTCGTCAGTGAAGCACGTCTCATGTGTCTTCTCAGTTCCAAGGGCTAAATAGCAAGCTCGTTCCAGTCACAAGCACAGCAGCCATCCAGGAGCGACTGACTCAGAAACACACAATCTCCTTTTCAGTTCCCTAAACATATAGCCTAAATACTATGCTCAGCACACGGCTAAAGCACGCTCTTCATCTAACACAAAATGTTAGCTCCGTTGCTCTCTGCTGGCTCTCTGTCTTCTGCACATTGGAAATAGGACACTGCCCCCTAATGCTCCTGGTCATTCAAGCAGTAAGTGCTGGGCAGAAAGGGACAGTGCCAGGTCTCACAGCATGAAAATTAAACGGGCCGTGGTCCTGCTCTAAGATGAGAAGGAAACTTTACAGACCATAGGAAGGTGACCAAGTTATCTCCAACTCAATGCTGTTTAACAGCTTAAGGATTGTAGCAAGCGTTCAAAGGAGTCGGGGGAGTAAAAAAAGAACTAACAAAAACCTGATGTTATTTACAAGAGGTCTTGTGGTTGTTCCCTCTTCATCAGTAGCCTGCACAGATCAGACGAAAGCAAGACAAAAAGGGAATCATGCTTAAATATTGAACGCGTTGAGAGAGATATCCTGAAGTGTAACTCTCACTTCAGACAGAAGGCAAAATCACTGTATCTTTCCCACAAATATTTACAGCTAAGAGTTAAAGCTTATGATCAAGGAAGTGGACTACAAACCTGCCATAAACTCAAAGAACTCACACATATGTCAACCACAAAAGCCATATTCAGTAGGTAATGATGTTAATTAGTTTATAAGTAACTATACAGGCAGAAAACAAACAAACAAACAAACTCCAAAACCTGTTCACACGTAACAGGTGTTCACACATAACAGGAAGCAATCATATTCAAGAAAAAATATTAGTCGTGAATATTTATCTTCATCCTGTAATTATAGGGAGAATGAAGTTATTTTTAAAGAATGTAGCCATTTCACGAATTTAGGAATATCATGATGCAGTGTTCTTCCAGCTGTGGACTGTAGACTACTGCTGACCCATAAAGCAGCAGGGCTCTGAGACAACTGAGACAATCATCTAGACCATACACTCATTCCCACTCAGCAAAAAAAACGGTGGGAAAATAATAATCTAAAAAGTAGCTTAATTTTGGTTTCATGGCAAATGAAAATGTCATGGCAACACTGTCTAATATGGCTTTTAAGATAAGACAATCTTTCCATTTAAAAGGGTTGAGAAACAGAGAAACCATTTCCTCTTTTTTTTTTCTGACCCGAGTTTCACGTGACAGTAACACATTTCTATCAGTAACTACTTATGTCTATTTATTTTAAAAAAAACCCTGCTGTATCAAGTATGAACATGGTGAAATTTGTAACACAGTAGACAACAGCAGACACTGCCTACGGATCAAACAGAGCTGAACAGGCAGATCCAAGATTTGAGCTACTCTTTCCATCTGAGAAAAGTTAGTTTGTGCCTCTGCTTTTTTCCCATTAACCCTAAGATGTTATAATCGTTTTAAAGGTTCAGTACCAGCATATTTAGTACCTGGGCCTTGTCCTCTAGGTTTCCAACTCCTTTTCAAGCACGGTATTATTGTAGTAAGCACAGAGAACAAAATAACTAAATAAATCCTCGTATGATTTAAATTATTATTTCTCTTTAAGAGAATGAAAATGTTCCAAAGTGTTTCTATCTCATGAACTCCTAAATAAATTTTCTATTTAAGGAATCTATTCTATATATCTAATTAGGGAATATTAGGAACCTCTAGAGGAATTGTTTCCAGGGTCTTTTTTTTCTTGAGGGACAGACCCTTTTGTTAAGAGTTTGCTGGATATGATATAAAGATTGGCAAGTTAAATCAGTCGAGCCCTAGTCAGAGGTGATCACTGTAAAAGACTCCTTCTGACAAGAATTCCAGATTTTTATCCTCAGTAATATCGCTTCACTTTGAATGAAAACAGGAGTAATGTTAAATACTTGCTTTCAGTTGGCTGCGTTGGCTGCAAGTCCACAATTCTGTTTCTGTTTTGTCACTGAGTGAATCTCAATCTTCATGGTCTTCAGAGACTTAATTTACACAATAAACTGTAATTTGCTGTCTTCAGTACTGAAATTTGAAATTTGTTTCTTTCCTTCATGAGTTGAAGGTCTATTCTATTATACAATGCATCTCCATATGTGAAAAATTAAGAGGCACACAGATTTGACTGCACACCCAGGATTCTCTTCCAAGATGCAGGAGAGTGCTTGGTGTGTGAAGTAGTACACCCATCTAAATCTTTTCTTGCTCGCCATTTGCAATTTGTTCTACTGAATCTGGAACAGCCACTTAAGGGCAGGCAGAGTGCCATTTTATGAGAGTGGTATGAACACAGACCGCCAAGAGACTACATACGAAAATCGAAGTTGCTCAGTGACAGCAGCATTCCAAGCTAGGAATGTCCAAGCAGCTGTGAGGGCAGATCTACCCTGCCTATTTTTAATGGGATGTGTCATTGGGCCTAGATTGATTTCAGAAATAAAAGATACTTCTGCAGATACGTTTCTATGACTCTGCTGAATTCAGATTAGTATTATGCAATAGTAGCGTAATGCTGGAGATTTCCTGGTCTTGTGGCACAGTTCCACAAGGGCAGTGTTGGGTGCAGTCGCGCTGTAAAGCTGGCAGGCAGGCGAGCCACCACGCAACAGCTAATGCTTAACAACCATATGCTCTCTCCCAGACAGTGCTAACAGGGAGGCTACAGCGTACTTGTTTCCTGGTAAATCCAGATTTACACAGAACAGAATACGTAAATGTCTGTGTCCCATCATTCTCCTGTTGAGATCAGTGGGTATTCTTCCACCAGCTTCTATAGAAATTAGACTTGTTTAAGGCTGGTAGAGGTCCAGGACAAGTAAATCCTGTCCTGTAAATTTAGATCAGAAGACCATTTCTGCAACTTTCAGATTAGGAGATCTACATCTCCATTATAATGCATCTGACTAACAGGATTTAGCCTTTGTATGCAGTTAAGCTCCTTGGGGTTACAACCACTTGATTCCTAATTCAAAAGAAAGAGGTGTGAATGCTCACATATCGCTTTATCATACTGCCATGGCAACAAAATCCTCATAGCTGCAACGTTATTGTTAGTCATGTAGCAAAGGACAGCCAGAGGATGTTCACTGCCTCCACCCCCCTCAAAGGTTAATACCACAAAAAAGTCCTGTTCCGAAACACTGAAATATCCACTATTGTAATATCTATTTCAGGACCACTGTAACACAATTGTCTTCATACATGTTGACAGATGCTATACATTCTCCTTAATGCCCTGTATTTTTCCCTCTTGTTTGATAAACCACTATTACTGCTCACACCTACCTCTTTTTTAATGGATTGTATTTTAAGAAATATAAAAAGGAAGGCTGGCTAATAGTAAATATATTATAGGGGACCTCAAGATTAATTTGGAAAGTAATTCCAGATAAAAAAGTATAGTATTTGTAAAGAGATACCAGTCTGGTGTAATACATTAAACAGTTGTATGAACTGACTTCTACATGCTACAAAAAAAAAAATAATCAAATAGAACATAGTTTAGAACATGTCTTTTAATTGATGATGAATTTCTACAGTGCTACAGTGTTAACAATCTCTAAAACAAATATCTGAATCTATAGCTCAACAAATCTTATAATCTTTGCAAATAAATAAGTTATTAAAAGTATCATATTGTGCTGTTTTCCTGTCTGTGTAAACTGCTAATGATAACGCATTTCAGAAAAAATAACAATGAGCAGCTGCAGTGCATTTACATTATTAAGAATCTTTAAGTACAATTCTATACATGATATGCTTAGATAAATATTTCTCTACTTACACTTTTACAAAGCCATCAACTGAAAGGACATAAAATACATTCAAGACGGAACAGAGAAGCAAGAGTGCTGTGAATAAAAAGACAACATGTTTAAGTTGATACAACATGACACAGAAAGTACTGTACATTTTAGAACTTGAAAGCCACTACAAGTTGCAGGCCAGAACTTGACAGCAAGTTCTTATGAGAGGGCTAGAGTTACCCAACATCCAGGTGCTCCACAGTTTGTCTTGGTACAGCCTTAAGTTCACTTGTCAAACTTAATCACTTTTGTGACCTAAGAGTTCAAAAGACAGGTCTTCTCGACCTGGTAATTCATAAGGATGAATCACTTACTGACACCTGTAAAGCCTTCAATCCTACTGAAGGCACTCAAGGCCCCTAGAACAGCATCAGTGGCGTACAGGACCAGACACTGAATCAAGAGTACCACCCACTATTAAGGTGTGACGTCATGAAAGCAAGGTTAAGGAGCTATCCTTGGCAAATATTAACCGGTCACTTTAACAGCCTTGTAAAGCTCAGTAGGTACTAACAATACTGCAACTCACTTGAGCAGGAGAACACAGAGCTTGGCAGAAACATGAGGTGTTTGTTTCTTAAACAGTCATTTTAACAAATATAGAATAAAACATGTTAATGGGCTACAGTTAATCATCTATAAAAAGTGTATGTTCAGCATGAACTTAAACTGTAAACTGGTAATAAATAATACAGTATCTCTGAGCATACTTTAAAATATACATTACAAAATAAAATTTAATTTTCAGAAAAGCTTTCAACCTTTTTGTTCAAAAACACATTTAACCAATCCTTTATAAACAACTGCAGCCAGCTTGCTTGCCTGAAAATTTTGATTTATGAAGCCCTCCTGCTTAGTGCAGAACACTTATTTGTATTAATTTTCCTTCCTTTTTTTTTTCTAAGGCAGATTAAGTAAGAGCTGAATTCACAAAAACTGTTAATGTAGCAATTACCTTAAATTATAATTTTTGTCATGGTTGTAATTTGTTTTCATTCTCATTTATTTAGTAATCATATAAATATCAAAATATCCACTAAGGTAAGCTACTGTGAAGAGTGCAAGTCAGAGCAGTAGCTAGACCTAGATTTAAAATGCATGTATTTCTTTCCAGATAAGAAAAGGTAGGTTCCCTCTGGCCACAGAAAAGGTCTCCATGCACCTCTCTCAATGCAATCTGTCCATTAACATGAACCTGGCTAATTGTTATGTTCAATGGGAATTAGAGGCAGCACACCGCACCATTTCTCCAAGGCTGTTAACTTTGAACTATACTATTGAGAGCAGTGCAGCACAGCTATCTTGGCATACCAGTATTCCACAAAACATAGGCTTATAGATAGTAATAAGATAGCTGAGTGGAGCAGAAAAGCCCCTTCTGTAACACACCATTTGTGCACAGAGATCCTCCCAGCTGATTTCATGAGCTCCCTGCGCAGAAGGTATGAGAGCACATTGAGCCTCCTCTCTTCTCACATCCTGCCTAGTGAGAGGTGAGAGAAATGATGTCTATCAACTACTGTTTGCAACAGCCTCAGTGACCCTCTTGGTAGCTAATGTGGAAGATGCAATTTCTCAGCGTGGTATTCCTTTGTACTGCCCATACCCTGAGGCCACGATGTGGCCTCTAGACATTCTGGGCAGAGCTACGAAACAAGGTAATTCACCCAATCTGTCACAGAACAGCCTTTTCCAGTGGGAACAGTGTATGAGCGTTGGGGAGAACCTCAAGAAATCCAACTGCTTTCAGGTGGAGTTTATAAAAAGGATGGTGTGTTTATGTTACTACCAATAGTAGGAAATGTCACCTGATGAATAGGAATCTCCTTCCAAATGCCTATTCCTATGTATTGTCATTAAAAAAGCTTCATAAGGTCATATTCTATATTAATCCATTCCGGAAGGCATATATAGCCCAAGTAAGAAAACATCTTTATATGAACAGTTTGTTAAAGACTACATCAAAACATTAAAGACGCTGATGTTTGGATACATTCCTAAACTTTCATAAACAGGAGGATTTCAATGCTGTAGAAAACTAGGAATATTGCAGAGAAGAAGACAAAAGACAGGTGTCAAAAGGAAGTTGGAAAGAGAGCACCATATGAAAATCATACTTAACTTTTTATGTCTATTTAACAAGCTAATTAAATTTTTCACAATGTTATATTGAAGTTTAAGTAAGCTACCTAGGACAAAATCCTGGCCCATCTGAAGTCAATGGTAAGAGGATTTTACCTGCAATTCTCAGCATCTTTGGGAAGATATTAAAACAAAAGGTATACATTGAGGCTTCAGTGAAAGGCTTCAATCAAAAAAGAAGAGGAAGAAAAGAATGCGTTGCTTGTTTTTTTTTTAAAGTACATGCCATATAAACTAATCTACATGGCAATCTCTCTGGTCTAGCAAACACTGAATACAATACTGCAAGCAATTGTTAGCTTTATTTTTATTCATTTATCATTTAGCAAGATTCTTCTGTAGCTGTAAATCACTTTTAAAATTGTATCATTACTTTATACACTGTTGCTTTATGAAAGTGCAAACCCAAGACTTTAGCAAACAGTGCTGTATTTTTTTTCATGTCACATGTACAAAAGGATATAAAAATAGCTCCTTGACTGACATATGATAATATCCTTAAGCCACAAGGAAAACAAATATAATACAATATTATGCGCAGGTATTCCTTTTATTACAGGAACAGTACCTGTACGATACCTCATCCGATCACAGATTTCAAAATCACATCCTTAAAGTATGCAATGCATTTTCAATGAATTGATAGCTATGGTCTTCAGTGAGCTGCCCTGACAGTAAAAAAAAAGACACATAACTTAATCTAATCTTAGTTACTCATATTTCATCACACTCTTCTGCTTGCTAACTGAGAAATATTTCTAAAAACTGCCATGATGTTCCTCATGGATCAAAAAGAAAATTAAGTTTATAAAACAGTACTCTAAGAACTTTGGACATATACAACTGCTAGTCTGAACATGTGTAACACAATTATCTTCTGATTCAGTGTTGTAAATATAGTTTATATTTTAAAAATTTAATAATTTTAGCTGCATATAAAACAGAGAAGTAATAAATTATAGCACCTTGCGTGAAATTTGTTCTAAAAAATACAAAGATTACACCTTTTAAAATTGTAATAAATACAACTATTCTATCTCAAGTCCACTATGCACCTGTCATTTAAAAGGAAACTAACTTACATGTAATGAAGACATGCACAAATATCACAAATTTAAGGCACAAAATGGAATTTGAAAGTTAGAGATGTAGTAAATCCTTGCTTTTTTATCAAATTACCTGATACAGAAGAAAAAGGTGTATCTACAATTTTCAAAAGAGCTGTATTATCATAGAATCATTGAAACTAAAAATGGAAACTGTGTATTCAAGTGTGTAGTTCAAACTCTTGCCAAAGGAAGATTATTTTCCACTACTGCATTACATCTAACTTAAAACCTTCCAAGAACTTGTATGCATTGATAAGCACTGCTGTGTCATTCCATAACCTAAATGCTCTCATTAGTAGGATCTTTCTGCTGGTATTCATTGGATATTTACCTTATTTCAAATTTATATAGTCACATCTTCATACTTAGAAAGCCTCTTCCTTTACGTGTATTTGTCACATAACAAAAAATTATATGTAACAACTCAATCTTTCCGACTTGTTTCTCCTTTCAACTAATTTTGTTGCTGTTCTCTGACTTTTCAGAAGATTCTCTCAATTCCTCACGCCTAAGGTACCCAAAGTATAAGACTGTGCTCCAGAAATTACCTCAGCAATCACAAGCATTCTGATTTCCAGCTGCCTGATGCAGCTCTTCTGCATATATACTCTTCTTTTGACATTAGTGATGCTAGAAGCAACTTTGTTGCCTACATTATCAAGGCTTCTTACTACATTATTACATTTCAGTCTTCTCTCTCTCTCACCAGGTATCCACGTTTCCTCAAATGCATTACCTTTTCTCTGCATCTCTTAGGCTGCATCTAATTCTTGTCTACGTTTAATCCATCTGTTAGACCTCTCCCACTCAAGTATCTTATAGTGTAATATCATCTGTAACTTTTATTAATATATTGTAGATCCATCTTGCAGATTATTGAAGACATTAAATAGAATTAGGTCAACTCAGTATAAACAATTAATGGGGAGGGAGCAATTAAAGTTGCACAATGGGATGACTCAAAGCACAATTTATATTTTAAGACACTATTTCAAATATATTTTATCCCACTTAGCTATTTATAAGAAGTTAAATATCTCACTATAGCTAGTTTCTAAATGCAATACAATATTTTTTCTGCATACATAATTAAACGTAGAATAAGAAACATGCTGACAATCAGTCCTCCTCTGCAAACGAGTCCCATTCCAGCCACTGATCAGAGAAAGGTAGGCACATGAAGTCTACTCCTCAGCACAAACTTTTAACCAGTTAATATTATATCTGTTATTCTACATATCTTTAAAATTACAAATGAAAATACAGAGAGATCTAAATTTGCACTGACAATTAAGAATTCAGCTCCTTTCAAAAGTCCTTCTGGAATTCTACAGTGTGATCCTGTAATTCAAAGAACGTTGAACAACATGCTAACTGTACTTATAACTGGAAAGGTATTATGTAATATAAAGCTTAAATAACATTTAAGCCACGTAGTCTATGAAAAACATCATTACCTAATTTGTGCTCTGTTTTCCAGAAGACTCACTTTCAGTACAACTTATCAACTCTCCTTCTGTTCTTGAAGATGACTATAGGTCATAACAGAACATTCAGAATAGAAAGCACTGGAGCCAACTATTCCAATTCTTACAGCTATTTATCAGCCTACTGAAAATAAGAAAATAATTTGTCTGAAGAAATGAACAATCAAAAATCAAAGTGAAACCAAGGATGAAAAGGTAAGTCTGAAGATATATTAACTGTAAAAATAATACAGTCCATGCTATTTTATGCACAGTTGTTTATTCTTGTTCCATGTTTTAAAACTTGGACTCAGAAAAATCACAGGAAGTTTTGGTTTTTTACCCTCCTTTTTTTTCCATTAAAAGCACCATAGTTACACGGCTTGATTCAATCATCCTTTTCCACAATCACTTCTCCATGAAGCACCCTTCTTCTCTGCCGCAGCATGTGGAAGTAGAGTTGTGGAAATACTTGATCAAAGCATAAAAGAAAGCAAATTAGATGGAAAAATTCAGCAGATCACACAACGGAAAAATACAGTTTTGCGGAATGATGAACTGAGAAAAAATTATGGCACACAGTGCTGCAGTTGATTAAGGTAAATAATAGCAAGTCATGAACATTGCAGTGAATGACAAAACAATAATTACTCAAAAGTCAGACAAGGCCCCCTGAATGTACACCCTGTGTTCAAGGAACTTCCCTCCAACACTTTCTTTGTATAAACAGGACTTAACCACTTTCCTGCAGTGCCTGAAGTCTTCAAATTTGTGCTACAGTAAGCATGTTTGAATTAAGACTTTGAGGAGGATACAAATTTACCCTACTTGTTCAAGTCTGAGGTGAGCAGCTCCCTCTCTCCTGGCTCTCTGAGATCATTTGATCCTTACATTTAATGGACAGAAAATTTGATTTATTCCTGAAGCATGAAGTTATATAAACAACTGTAAAACTGTTAGTAAGTTATGATAGCTTAGGACATTTTTTACTCATATAAATCTCTCTCATTGGCCTTCATGATTTCTTGTGACTAAAAATTTCACAGTGTGTGTGTATACTGTAAAAGGCCATGTTTATGGTCAACTTCTTAAAGGAATAACTTTTATGGATGCAGATCACAGACCCTTTTAACTTCAGTTTTCCTTCTTCTCAATGCCTCTCTCTAATCTCTTGCCTTGTTTCTAGCCTCATTGTCCAGACTATCTAAAATATTCTATTTGCCTAGTTTGGTCTAGCCCCATGCATGGTGCTATATCTGAATCAGGTTGCTTTCTCCTTGTTTACACTCCTTAGGTACCAGTGGAAATAACACTGGAAGTGCAAGACAGATAGTCTCTCTAATCTTAGCTCTAGCTAGCCAATTGATCTGTGGCTTCTGGTATCCAGAAGTACAAGGACAATCTGATTAAACCAGGGACTAAAGTACATTCAGAGAGGACTGAGGGGTTGATTTCTGTGAAAATGAAATCTGGAGGCTATTGCTTCAAGTTTTTCCCAAGCATGCTCAAATGGTGATTTTCAGAGGTGACACATAAATGGACATTAATAGCAATAAAAACAAGGCAAATCTCTGGCACAACTTGCAGGACAATTTTTAAGCCATTGCTTCAAAGTGGCAGAGGCACTAGAAATTGTCAGCGACAGTTACAGACATTCCTGCATGTAAGCAAAAAGGTTTTTTATTTTGTCCAAGTCTTAACAAATGTTTTTAGTATTTTCACTGAAATTTTTAGGACAGCTTATGTTCTGAGGCAGATAACAGGATGGAAAATTTTGGTCTAACCAATTAAAGCACAGCAAAGCTTGCAACAATAGAAAGTGTTTGGCAAATTTAACTACAGGCAGTGTTTCCAGCATTGCTGATAATTGATTATTATGCTGTTAGCATTACTACAGTGAAGTAATACTTACGTGGCACATAGGAGAACATGACAATAATAAGGAAGTAGTAGTAGTCAAAAGAGACATTATACTTGTTGGGAAGTCTCAGTGAAAACATTCCTGTTTTCTTCACATAGGGTAAAGCAGCATAAATGGTTAGCAGTTCACCTGCAACTCCAGCAGGATACAAAATGATAAAAAAGTTGTATCTGCATTTAAAAAAAAAAACCCTTGTGAGAAACAACGCATGAATTTAAAATTTCCTCTTGCTATTATTAGTGGCACAGCAATGTATTACAGTAGTTTCTGCACCAAAATCAAGGACTGCATCCTGACTTGGCACAGAATACCAGTTTCAGTTACTTTGGATAGCATTGCTAGGTTTACAGAGAATGCATTCCTCAGCCCTTTTATTTAAAAATAGTGAAGTATCAGAATGTTTGTATCTCCTTATAATAATAAAGAGTAAAAAAATCCACAAAATTTGTAGTCTCCAATAATGTCTGTTTTTTAAATTTACTGATCTTGCTCCTGTTGTCACTGATAGGATTCACACCAGGGCTGGATCCCAGATTCAGATGATCCTACATATCTTTGTCACAGTGCAGGCACACTGGGTCAACTCTACGTATTATAATTTCTTTGAAGATAATGAAAACATTGAGAAACATCAGAAGCCTGTTTTACCCACTGCCTCATGGGAATCCAAATAATACTATATTTACCACTAATGGAAAAGGAAATAAAAAATAAAAGAAAATGAAAGTGCCAGAAACTTATCAGATCCATTTTAAAATGGAAAGAAGGCGTTCAAATAAAAGGTGAAGGCATTCAGTTTAAAGAAAATGTTGTTTGAATGCCATAGGCCACATAGGTGGTGACAAAATGAAAACCGTAATCGGTACGGTTTGTGCTGTCCTCACCATACTGCACCATGGAGATGCAGTTTCTCCTAAGAAACAGGTCTTGACTTCATGCAGGGAACAGCAATGAGAGCTGTCACACAGAGAGAAAGGTACAGTGTGCGCTCCATGACCAAAAGAGATGAGATCCAAAACAGCAGCAACCAAACATAAACCCTCCTAGGAGCAAATGGGCTTAGATGACTCACAGGTCATAGAACAGATTAGGGGAGGTACAAGAAGGAACTGATGCCATGACCTACACACAGTTTGTCTCTATGCAGTGAAAAAAAAAACCCAAAGTAAAAATTCTGAACTAAAATTCAGAGCATACCTATTCCATTAACAGTGGACAGGCAAACCTTTTACAATTATAAGCTAAAGATCAGAAATTTCCAGCTCCCTTGGAGTACTGAATTTATGCCCAGTTGTGCTGTTTGATTAGCCATAAATCTTGATGGGATATTTTGGACTCTATGAAAAGATAATACATTTTCAAATGTTTTGTTTATAGTATATTTCACCATATATCTCTGCTGTGAGAATGTCAGTTTTCCCTATTGACTATTATAAAGAAACAAAAATTTTCTCATTCAGGATACATTGACTTGATGGCAAAAAGTGTTATCTGTCAATGTAGTACCTTCTGAATGCATTTCTCTTTCTGAAGCCTAGATAAAAAATTATTAATGAAACCAGACCTGATTATTTTTAAGTCTGCCATTTAGTGCTTAAACGTAACCAAGCCTACCACCTTAGGTATTAGCAAAAAGATAATGTATTATAAGAATGGACATAAATATCAGACATATCAAAGAAGTGCATTAGAAGCATCAGAACTGCATTATCTATAAAACAAAAATAAAAATAAACAAACACACTCTTTTAAATAAGAGTCACCTGCACTGAATGTAGGTAAGATATTTTCCTTCTAACAGTGTAAGTCTGTCTGTCTTACATGTATTTCCCAAAAAACGACTACAGAGAATACTACTCTTCCAGTTAAGTCTCCTGATAAACATGCAGTCTCTGTAATATATCTGATCTAGTGGCCAACCTTAAGCATGCTTCAAAATCAAAGCAGTTTTGATATGGAACACACTTTTTATGTGGGCTAAACTAAGTCAACATTTAGCTTCACTACATGAATATAACTTTACAAAAGCTCTGATAAAGCAGAACAACTCATAAAGTACTAATATGCATAAGATTGAGTGACAACAACTCCCCCATTTTCAAAGACCTGAAATCCACAAAGACTAACACAGGTGCTTAATTTTGGATTGGATTCAAAAGCACCTTAAGGAGTCATACTGTAAGTTAAAAGATGACTCCAAAGATAAAAGAAAAAAACAATGAAGTAAATAAAGCAGAGTTCAAACTGTGAGACACAGAAAGCAAAGTACAAATCACACCCCAAAAAGTCAGCTAAAATATTTTTAACATTTTGAAACCAAGTAATAATGATCCCAAGTACAGAAAGCAACAGACTTGCACTCTGCTGACACATAACCAAAGCTCAAACATCTGCTCTCCTGTGTGTTAGCTCAGCATGCGTGAAACTAACATGCACAGAACCATGAGAAACTGAAGTGCAAGACATCTCCACCTGGCCCATTTAATGAAGTATGGCAAATGGTTGAGCAGGTTGAATGTGTAGAAGGAATATCGAGTAATCTCTGTCACAGTCCATACGACCAGAAAAAGAATAACGCTCTCCTCATTCTGGATCTGCAGAAGTATAAAGAACCAACACTTGCTTCATCCTTAAGCTTCTTTTCTGTGCAAACCGCAACAGACTTCTGTTTAAGATATATGGAACAGAACTAACATCTTGTAAAGAAAGAAAATTTTGGCATAAAAGTGATATGCTGAAACCATTACCATGTACAGTTCTTTACCACGTGTATTTACTAACCAACAGACATTTTGCAAACGAAGCAATCTTCACCTATTATGCAAATATCAAAATATAAAACCCTATAATTGAGCTTATTCCTCCTCTTTATTTTCTATCTGCATTTTCACTATGCTATCTCACGGTCCATCTTTTTATTTGTGGTTGATTTATTTGTTTATTTCCTCACTTCTCAAAACAGCAAGAACAACACAGAAGATATGTCCCTTTCATAATCAGTTTTTACCTGTTCTGCATTTTACTACTCTGGTTCCCAGATTTTCTCTTACTTTTTATCTTGCTTGTTCCTGACCATATAATGCATATCTCCACGAAAATTCAGACAAAAGGAGTTTCTTAGTATAATCTACTAAATGGAACTGAGTCACAGAAGATCAATTTGGCAGACTTCAAGGAGCTGTACGATAATTAAGGAGCTGGAACACAGGTGCATCACTAAATGAAGAGTAGTTGGGAGATCAGGAGCTTTGGGTAAACTTACTCAACAATCCTGTTTAAGGTTTAAGTTCTGAGTCATTAAACTGCCTCATCGGTAGGTAGCACACCTATCTGCTGTTTCAAAACATCGGTTCTTTTTCACTCTAAGTGAACAAATAAACAAAAATCCCCAAATACAGAGAAGGCACATGGGGATCTATTACAAACACTACCTTCTGAGAAGAATTACACACAAGTAATTTTCTTTTCTTTAAAAGGGGAGGAATTTTGTAAAACACTTCCCTGCCTGAAGGCTGAAAAGCTCCAGGGATGTCTGTGAAATAAAATAAAGTAACACAAGTTTTGTTAAAATTACAAAAAAGGGAAATGATTGTTTTTAATAAAATGCAACATGGTGACAAAGCTTAATACATCTCAAAGATGCTGAAAATGCACAACTCTGTCAAAAGTCAAGAAAAATTATAAGTGCTTATCATCTCATAAAATCGTGCCCTCAATGTGTCAGTCAAAGAAGGTGCAACTTTCAGTGAAAGGACCTCACCAACATCACAAAAGGAGATATAAAAATATGGCCAAACTGACAAACAAGGCAACAACTGAAGTGCAAAGACATCCAAACAAATAAGCAAAGGGAAAGACAGAATTAGGCTGTTCTTAGCCTCATGCGATGAGAGACAAACATTGATAACCCAAACTTGGATTCGTGTCACAGTGCTAAATCCAAGCAGAAGAGCTCTAAATAAGTATGCAGAGAATTCCTATCTGTTGCCTGGCAAATCTCCAGTCAAGTAGAAAGATCTGGGTCTGGCTATTATCACTAACATGCCTCTCACCACCTAAAGCGACCCTGAACATTCATGCCTGCTAAGCAGTAACAGTGTGAAATACAATCAGACATACATTCAGATGGATTTTTTCTTGGGCACAGCTTGACCTACCGTACTGAAGATAGAGGAAACAAAAGAAATGACTGGATATGCTAAAGATTTAATCCACTGCAGATAATAACAAAATGTAGTGCTTTATTCCAGCATTCTTGTAAACATTCAGTATAAAAAACTTGATTAATCTTTGAGACATATTCGCTTAAGGGAAAAGTGAAAACATTTAGCTTACAAAAAAAAAAAAGAAAGAAAGAAAAAGCTATGAAAAGCCTATTCCATGTTAAGAAAAGCGACAGTATAGGAAAAGATGAAGTATAGAAAACAAGTCCTCTGTGAACTGAAACAAAGGGATTTGACAACTGAGGCAGGTGCTATGACATCCCATCAGCAGAAGAGCATATGCCATCTGCTGGTGAGACAGTTTAATGGCTCAGCTTTTTAAGTTTAAAGAAATTCAGGAGCACAGATTCAAAATCTATCACTCAATTCTTACATGCCCTTCACAAAAAGCAGACCTCAGAAACTGAACTGAATGACCTATCTACTAGCTGTAAGCAGACTCCTTGTTTCATTCTGCTGACGAATCACTTGACTTACAATAACCACCTACAGCCAGGCAAATAAACTATCGCCATTTATACAGGACCTTGATGTCACTGTGGCATGCTGGATGACTTGATATATTTTTAATGAAAACAACGCAGTATGCATGCCATCAAGTGTTAATATTACCATAACATTAAAATCTTGAGAATGTTCCTAAATTAAATTGCAAAATCACAACCATGTTTATCCAGGTAAATTCAATTTAAGACATATTTTCATTTAGATTAATTCAGTAAGTACTAATTTAAGTTTTTGAAAGGGAACCAGTAACACTGTGGTAGATTTGCTGGTAAATAATAGCAGTAGTCATTGACCTCACATAGGCAGACTGCAGCCGGCACGATGCCGAAGACAGTGCCGATTCACAGCCAAGGCCCAGACCCAGTCTCCTGGGTAGAAGCACATAAATTCCATCCTGTAACCCCAACTTCCAAAATCGCGCTCAAGTATGTAGGTATTCTCTGTAGGAATATCATTAATTTTTAAATTGGTCTTCCTGGTGAAATGAGAACTGTATTAATAGCTTCTCCTTAAAAACAATCAAAACACGACTTGCTCATGCACATACCTGTTTTATACTATGTGCAATGAACCACACCATGAAGATTCTTGAACTCACTTGGACCCCAGTCACAAGCACAGATGTGCGAACTATTCCTTAAAAAGAGAAACATGTTATCTCTGTTCCACAATTCATGTTTTAATTAGTTACAGGAGAAACTAAAACAAAGAACTCACCAACTGCACAGTGGACTACCTGTAAATAAAAATAAGTTAGAGGTTACTGAAGTACAGTATGTTACTATCTACACTATAAACATGGCCTTTTGATATTAGTATAAACCTAGGCTTAATTCTGAAGGAGAACTGTTTTATTGTCTCCAACTAACAGTCTTTAAAAGAAATACACGTTAGAGTTCTGGCAAGCAGTGCTGTGATGGGCTCAGTATCTGATCTGTGCAAACACAAGAGAGATTTATTTTCCTAATTAATTTATATATTACATATTTAGATACTTAAAAAGCATTTATTTTTTCAACTAGTAACCTTCCCTTCCATTATCTTATTAAAAGAAAAATTTTACAGAACTGTGTGGAGGGAGTCATACAAGGGATGCTGAACGCATTGCCATTTTAAAATGTTCTGTATTCTTTACGGATTAATAACGTTATTAGAATTTTGCCAATGACAGCTATGAAGCTTCAGATTTATTGTATTTTCTGGTCAGTAATGTTTAGCAAATTGAGTGGTTTTCATTGTTTTGACAGATTTGAGTAGAATTACTTATTGTGAAAGTTTAATAGCATAAAAGCCTATATACAGCTGGCCACATGATTTTAATAGTTGCTTGAACTACAGATGTTGCAGGCAGATTGAGAAAATAAGTTAAAATGTAGATAGGCACTCTTTGTTGTGCCTGGGAAAGAACTGTAAGTGCTCAATACACCCAACAGTTTCATTCCATAGATGTACTACAAACTGAGACCACTACTGCATAGTTGGCAAAAGTCACATTATTTAAAGAATACTTTGCACAACTTGCACAGGCCCTGTTGTAAGGGATTATATGGGGCATGTGAATCCAGTCTGGAAATAAGCAGAAGCAGGAAAGGCACAGAAGGATAATGAGTCCAGTATAAGGAATAAGAGGGAAGCTATCATCTCTGGAGATTGAGACGAGATATCTACTAAGCTAGAGGGTTGATCTGCTGCCTGGAATGCCTTCAGAGATTTTGCTTTTTGAGTTAAAGACTCTCAAATCAAAGCAGTTCCCAGGCAGTATTTGATTTAAAGAAATATTAGAATTAAGCTTGGAAAAATGTGTCCATTTTTTTCAACTAATCACCTTGCCCCCCAAAAAACCATCATTAAATAATGAAGTTAAAAGGACTTAAAGTACTAATATAATATTTTGATATTAAATTCAGGTTAATAATGTGTTTTGCCTATGATATGCAGCATCCAGTAAAGCAAACTAATGTTTAAAATTTACCTCAAGCAAAGCAAATGTCTGGAAAAATTTAAGCGTCTTTTGAACGCTTCTGAATAAGCCTCTATGTGTTCCTTTCTGTATATAAAACCGCACCATGGCAATACCTAATACCAGCCACCTACAAAAGAAAGAGAATGGATACATTTCAAATTAGAATTCTAAAAATATCCATCCACTGTAAATAATTTAGTAGAATATTTTCTTCACAGAATATCTTTGCTTCTGCACTTGTCAGTGTTCTTAGGAGATTATTAAAAATATCTTTAGACAAAAATATTATATAATGTTATGTAAACATTACGCTCTTTTATCTCTTTACTTGCAAAAGGATAGAGAATGACTTGTTTACCTTCAGAGGACTGACTTGAGTTGAGGGGACCCCCCAAAACCGTAGGTCCATCAGACTTTTCACTAGTAGTGACTATATATTTTTACTATTAAATCCTCATGCATCTTTACTGTGAATTACTGTTGTTTGAAAACACGCGATGAACTCGGCACTGAAGCCACTGCTTTGGGTCCCAGGTTGGTACAAGTAAAGGACCGGAACCTATGTACATCTTTTTTACATTTTTCGTGGCCCCTCAACTCATAATTTTCAGAACTGATTAGTGATCTGAATGTTTCTGTTTGTCATTGTCCAACTGAAGTTACCATTATGATTCAGTTTTCAAAAGTGTTGAGAAGTCGTCTTTGAAAATCAGACTCTGAAGTGCTGAAAGATGGGTGCTTTATGCTCCTGGCTTCCAAAGGCAGGTATATCTATCTAGCACATTTGATGGCGTTGGCTAAATTTTTTGTATTTTTTTAGGGAAACTGAACAATGCTACCAACTAATAACCCTTCCAGTGTGAAAGAAAGAAAGTAACAGTATCTTTTAATCAAGCTGGAATTTGATATAGAACTTAAATTGAGATTTCAGATGGAAATTAAGACTAAAAAAATAAAATTCTAAACTGTGGTGGGTTGATCCCCACCACCCGGCCCAGACCCAGTACAATAACCCAGGGCATGTGCAATTCCTTCTGCATAATTAATCCACGTTTATATAATTAAGATTTTCACAAGTGTACAACATATGTTCCATGCTTAATGCAGAGCTATACCACATTCTCAAAAAGACCACACTAGCGAGATGCCTTGAAACTTCAGGTTTCGATCCACAAAGACTAAGAAAGTACAAAAATTCTTTAATATAGACTTATAGGCATAACCAGAGCTATGGAAGGCTATTTGGAGAGTTAAAAATAAAAATACAAAGATTACAATCACTTTAGCTTAATTGATTGTCTGGTGATATTCAGAACAATTACTCAGTCCTTTCGTTGTACGTAAAGCCGTAGCAAGCATGCTGTATGGCGACATGAGCTCTGGCTAAGGAAGGACCCAAGGGACAAAGCAGAGGGGTCTGAGAAATACTCAGAGGCAGATTTGGAGAGCATATAAACATTCAGAGAAATATTTAATAAACATTTGGATAAATATTTAACACCTCTCCTGTTCTCACGCTCTTCCCTAAGCAGAAGGTATTGGCTAACATTGGAAACAGGGTACCAGGAAATACTGATCATTGGTCATACAGGTTATGCTCTGACAGCACGAGAGTCGCGTGGATCGTGACAGCTCTCTGTTCGCCTCGGATGGCATGTACTTCAGTATCAGCCCCTTAAGAACTCTTACACACGGTGCCTACTGCTACGCAGTCACTTGGTGTGGCCCATTCCAGCACTTGATGATGGCATTTCAAACTCACTTAAAGTTAGTCAGGCTTCCTCACACTGCAGGAATGATTCCACTCCTTGATCCCTTCTACTTCAAGCCCATGAATCCGATCTGCCAGTGCTCCAAAATTTGCCCCCACAAGTGTTACTTAGATTTTATAACTGATTTTAAATCGGAGCGCATTAGTTTGATGCCTCCCACCACTGTGGAAACAAGGAATTACTGGAATATCACTGGTGATCCTTCACAGTAAAGCTGCCCTGTTTTATAGTGAAGTGTTTGACAAGAGGAACATGACAGTGAGTTTACATCCAGCTGGCAGTGCAAATGGTGACAGCAACAGCTCTGTCCTAGCCCCAGCCTGAGAAGGCATAATACATCTAATCTAACAAGGCATTTTCTGCACCTCATTCTGTAACAAAAGGGTTGCAGAGAGAAGTAATCCTGGACTACAATCAGAAGCAAAGACTACAAATATTTTTCATAAATAAATTTTTATTTGGATGTGAATTACTGTAGATCGATTTATTTAGTTATCAGTGGCTTTGTTATTGACCTCAGGAAAGCCCTTGTACTGCAAATCACCAGGAAATGGAAAACACATTCCTTAATAAAGGCAGCATTTCCAATTGGGACTTTCCATAAGATTGGGTACTGATCTGTCATTTCAGTCCCTTAAATCTTTGTAAGAATGATAGATAAGCCGTAATTTTTTATTAGAATGGTTGTTAACATGCAATTATGTATCAGCTTGTTAAAACTCTAGAAATGCTTTGCTGTATCGCACTGCCTGGACAAATACATTTATCCTTTGTAGTGCCCCTGTTAAGTATTGCTCTATTTCAAACATTTATTCTTCTCTCAAATTGTATCCGTAAAAGATTATAAGAATTTGTTCCTATCTCTAATTTCTGTGTTTCCACATAAAATATGCAATTTTGCATGTCTTAATACTTCTTGATGTTAATGGAAGATGGGAGAGAAGGAAGTGGGAGGTACTGAATCAGCACCTAAGGTCAAAACTAATATGATTTGATTCGGTAATCTTCTACAGACGTATAAAAGCCAGTGGCAAGAGTCGGTGTTCATTAGCAAATTCACACATTGAGCACGAGGCTGGGAATTCAATGAGGTAGCATTAACCTTCCAGCTAGAAAAAAATTACATTGAGTAAAAGCACTTTTCAAAAGGTGCTGCTGCAATATACGAGCAGACTTGAATACGTGTTCAAGATTCACAGATGCTAGTGAGAAGAAAGCCACTACGATCATATTCCCGGCTTTCTGCATCAGTGCTTGAATGCCTGCTTCAACCACAGCGTATCAGTTTTGCTCTGCGGGGTTGGATTCAAATGACAGAGAGTTCACCCACCAGTAACCAAGGTAAAATTGTTGTCATGATGAATGACAGCCTGGAAGCTGTGAAATTGCTCCTTCTTAGTTTTCTGTTAAGCTTGTGGAAATTAATAGGTCGGGTTTTTTTTTTCCCCCAGGAGTTAGTGAACAAGACAGATTTTCAAGAGGTGAAGATACGCGCTTCGAGCACTAACAACATCAACCTGAGTGCTCTTTTGATCCGTTGTTCAAAATAAATACCGACTGTCCTCAAAGCAGAGCACCGCAGGGCGGAGCAGGGGCTCAAAGGAGCCCCTTGGCTCACCGCAGCGCTCTCCCCTCCGCCCAGCCCTGCCCATCACCGAGCGCCCGCTGCCGCCAGGACCGCGCTCCGCTTTGGAGGCTTCCCCCTCGCCGGGGGCCGATCCAGGGCCGAGGGACCGGGACGAGCTACAGCCCACGCGGGCACCGGGGGCGCCAGCCCGCAGCGGCGGGACCCGCCGCCCGGGACAGCCCGCGCCGCGCCGCGCCGCGCCGCGCCCCCCCCCGGCCGCCGCCCCGAAGCCCCCGGCGGCACCGAGGGGCGCCTTCGCGTCCCGCGGGCGCTCGGCAGCCGCCCGCCGGCGGGGCGCGGGGGCGGCCGGGGGCGGGCGGCGCTGGAGGGGCGGCGGCGGCTGTGCCGGGGGACGCGGCCTGCGCGGCGCCCCCGCCCGGCATTCCTGCCCCGGCTATACTTAACCTCTTGCGGCGGGCGCGGGGTGACGCGCCGGCGGCTGGCAGCGCTGCACCGTATTAGGCAATGCCCGGCAGGCAGGGGCTAGCCCCGCTCCCGGCGGCTCCCCCGCGCCCCCGGCCCCCGCGCCCGGCCGCCCGCCGCCACGCCAGCCTGCCGCGTCCCCGGGACCCCGGCCCGCCTCGGCCGCGCGGCACCCGCCGCCCCGCGCTGCCGGCCCAACGGCGCGCCGGCGCCCGCTTACCCCGCGGTCATGGCGACGTTGTAGAAGATGAGCCAGGCCGTGGCCAGGGCGCCCAGCCTCCTCTTCTTGCCGTTCTCCTTCTCCTCCACCGCGCCGTTGCCGCCTCCGTCTTCCTCGCTGGACGCCATGGTTCCCGCCGGGCCGGGAGCGAGAGGCGCACAGCCGCGGGGAGGAGGGGCTCCCTCCGCGGCGGGGCTGCGGCCGCGCTGACAGCCGCACCTCGCCCTCTCACTCACCCCATCTGTCTTCCCCGAGGGCCGCTGCCCGCCGCCAGCTCCTCACATGGCGCTGCGCGCTCCTCCCTCCGCCCCGCGGGGGCTCCCCGGGGCGCGGCTGCCGGGCGGGGCGGGCGAGCGTGGCGGCGGCCCTCACGGGCGGCCCCGGGGCGGGCAGGGCGGCGGCCCTCACGGGAGCCCCCGGGGCGGGCAGGGCGGCGGCCCTCACGGGAGCCCCCGGGGCGGGCGAGCGTGGCGGCGGCCCTCACGGGAGCCCCCGGGGCGGGCAGGGCGGCGGCCCTCACGGGCGGCCCCGGGCGTCAGACCACTGTCCCCTCCCGCCTGACGAGGCTCTCTGTGGGTTGGGGCCGTGTCTCAAGCCTCGCTGGTGACCGTCAGGCAAAAGCGGTGGGCATGGCCCACCCCAACAAAAGCGACAGCAAATACCACAGTTCTTGAAAATGGAGGTGTGCGTCTGAGGCGGAACATCTCGGAGTCTGGTCAGAGACCGACTGCTGGGAATGTGTCCAGAGGGTCCCGCCTCAGAGGCGCAACGGCCCCTGCCAGGGTGATGGCGGGGAGAGGACACCAGCCAGGCTGGGAGGTCTCGATAGATCCCACCCTCAGTACATGAGGAAAACTAAGGCCCATGCCTGAGAAGGGGGGAAAATTCCTTCCGAGGGCCTGAAGAGATCCCAGCTGGCAGGCTGAGGGTTGACACCTGAATATTCACGTTGTCTCAGACCGTAGGCCTGCTCCCTGTGGGCACAGACAGGGAAGCAAAGCCAGCACAGGAGCCTTGCTGGGACTCGCTCCGGACGGGGGAGCAGCCTCAGCCTGAGCTGTATTGGTGTGACGTGGCCCTGCGGAGATGCAGGCTGCATCCGCCATCCTGACACCGGGCACAGTCTGTGCCCGCCTGGGGATGCCATTCGCTACTTTGGGCGGCATACATGTCACCTCGAGCTCCTCATTTCCGTAGCTAAGCGTGGTGAACATGGCCACTCAGTTCAAACACCTCGAACACAGGCATATGCAGACAGAAGAGTTCCAAAAGTGGGTCAGGATATATCTTTGAAAGGTTACTTTGCCCATCCTAAAAGATTTCAAGAGTCCAAGTCTACCTCCTTCAGGACGTGATAGGTCATCTCAATGTTTAAAACACCTAGGTAGTCTCAGTTCCCAATTTGGGAATCCTATAGTTAAAAAATAGAGTTAGAAGAATTTACACACAGGACTGAATGACCTAATTCAAGGTTTTTGCCAACCTTATGCTTCAGAGGAAAATGCAAGAAACTATGTAGGGGGCAAATATAGGATAATCTGAGCCTAAATTTCATCTTAATGTAATGGTTATAAGATGGTTTAAACTCTGTAGCTTTCCAAAATATTTTCTATATTTACTGTGTTAATTCTGGGTATTCCTGCTATCTTATTTTTACCTTTCCCTCCCCCCTCAAATTTCAATTCTTTCTTCAAACCTTCCTACCTTCTTGGCTTTGACAAATTAACCACATACTATGTGAAACATGTTTTTTGTTTCATTTGAATTTGCCAACTTATAACTTCATTAACTGATGAGGGCTTTCTGATTTTGAATTATGATACACAAAGGAAGGCATGACCTGATCCCAATTCTTAATATCAGTTGTGATTTTTTAATACTTTCAGCTATTGTTTGCCATGTCTCTCGAGATTTTTTCACAGCAGATTTGAGGGAAAAAATCCTATTTGCTCTCCGAAGTAAACATTTTCCATTTTTAAATCGTTCCTTGGATGTTTTCCATGCTTTTGCACAGGATCTTTTGAAATTTGATAAGCAATGTTTGATATATTCTCATTAGAATTCTGTATTCTTTTCCTTCCCACTATTTATTTGCTCAAACTTACAGATTTTGGATGCACAAATTATCTGTAATGATGACCAGGTCAAGTTGATTTAGTCAATTAAGAACTTATTGGTGAGGATAAGTAGCTCAATGTTTTTGCTCTAATATTGTGGGTTTTATTTATGAACATACAATTTCTCTTGCTATCACACTACCCATTCAGCCAATTGATAAGAAATTTGTGAATATCCTCATAATCCTTTTTGGATTTGAATAACCTAAACGTTTTGTGTCTTTGCAAGTTTTGCCATCCCACACTTGTCTGTGTTTCCTGACCATTTACGAATGTATTAAGCACAAAACTTATTACAGAATTTTCATTAACACCCCGCTGATTTCTTTTTGCCATAATAAAGAAAACTTGCTCTTTGTTTCTGTTTCCCATGTTTTGATCCATGGAGATATTTTGCTCCTTAATCTGTAACTGCTTCATATCCTTGGTAGCTCCTGTGTGACAAGTTTTCAGCAGTGTTTTCAAAATGTGTTTGTTGTGTTAAATAATCTTTTTAAAATCTGTTTTTGTAATTAAATGTTCCAGAAACTGCAATAAATTAGTTGAAACATAATCTTCTTTTCATAAGTTTTCAATTGCTCTGCTTTTAATCATGATTTCTGTCAATCTACCGTGTCTATAGTTGTGGTTTACTAGTCTGTACTTTCTGAATCACTATAAGATCCTTTATTTAAATTTGATAAAATGCCAGCTATTTTCAAAGCATTAAGTACAGTATTCGTGCTTACCTAGAAATACTGTACTTTTATAATGGCAAAATTATTTCATCTAATATTTCAACTTCGGCTGGCATCTTTTGGCCCAAAATATGTCAAAATTATTCATAAGACAGATTTTGTCTTCATGCAGAAATGTAATGAATGGAACTAAAGAGGCTTATACATTAATTGCATTATCTAAATCAGCTTTTTAAACCGATTATGACAGGCTTATCAATTTGGCTCAACTTTGCTGTTATTCAAGTACAGTCTGAAATCAAACTTCCTAATACATTTTAAGATAGTCAGATCAAGGTCTTTTGTGCTGCAGGTGAGCGCATCTTCATGTTTCATATTCATTCTCAACCTTCACAGGCGGTTCTCCTTTATTCACTCTAGTTCCAAACCATCAACACTGCTATACTGTGATTACGAAAATGAATGGTTTTCCTGGCTGCCTTCATGACTGATATTATCAATGTATGTTTATCTTCTAGGTTCCTATTGCACAAGTAGATATTCAATACCTTATAAAGCTGAATGGGTTTTATTTCCAATCTATTTCCAGAAATACAAGGTGAAGTTTTTATGAGAATTATTTTCTCATGCAGTTTTATAATGATTTTTTTTTTGTTACAGAATTTACCTATCCAATATCAGAACACTTGTATAAAATGAAAACTGGTAGTGCTCTGAAAAAAAGATAGTGACTTACCCAGTCCACTGTCACAGGGGAAGGTCATCTACAAAATGCTGCAAGAATTATTTAGTACGAGCTCTGCAGAATCATGAGATTACCTTTATACTTCAGGATAGTTAAATGCCAGATGATAACTTAAAATCCTCCGGAAAGAGAATTTATAAAAAAACTAACAACGGAAATTCTGCTTGTCCTTCTGCCCTGTCTTCCCTGAATGTTCCCAACGCACTTTGCAAGAGCAAAGTGTTTAGACAACAGACATATCTAGAACTTGCACACTATTTTAGGTTTATGGTATGTAGTAATCAGTGAGGTATTCAAGGATAAATGCAAACAAACAGAATTTAGCTATGTCTAAATAGAACGACACAGTGTTTACGCACTTTATGTGCATTCATCCAGGTGTGTATATCTATTATTTTATTTACTACTCTAGGAATAGGACGGAAGAACCTTTCAAAAGACCTGGTATAGAATGGATTGTGTAAGTCTTGTAGGAAGACCTAGAAGATGTCTTTGTATTTGGCACATCTGAAGCAGTTGAAGTTTTGCACTGCTACTGCAAGATAAATGATTCATAGTATGCCTCTGACTGTACAGTGCAGTAGCCAGCGAAGGAAAACAGGTGTCATGAACACAGGCTGAAGTGGAAGTTTATATTTCTGTTATAAAAATACAAAAATTCGGGTGTGAACATTTAGAGTTGTATTTGATGTACATTTGTCTGAAAACTACTGATTCTATATATCTGAAAAGCAGCGGTATGGTATATTTATTTTATCTTCTGAAAAGCACCAGTTTGAGATGCCCTGGTGTATTCTATTTAATCCTCTTCAGAAGCAACACTATAATCCAAACTGCAATGTTGAAGAACACACACATTAAAGGGAGATGACTATCCTGCTCATCTGAGTTTGGTTTATCCAAACTCAGTGTACTTTTTGCTATAATAGACTAATTGGACTCTGTACAATAATTATTTTCTTTATGGGATATTTTGGACCATACCACTGTTTAACTATCCTGACATTTGGTTGCATTGCTAGGCTTGGATAGATTTATGTATAGACCAGTCCCACAGACTGTAATCTGTGCGGTTGGCACCTTTGCACACTACACAGACTGGCTGCATCAAGAAGCTAACTCTACTCTGATGTCATAATTATATGGATATACATATAAAATGCTCAAAACTTAAAAATTAGTACCATTAACTTCAATGGCACTGTTCACATGAGTAAAATCAAGTACATGTTGAAAATTAACTGCTAGCATAAGTAAGATAATCTTAAATTCCCTTCCCTATATTATGCAATAGATATAATATTTTTCTTAAATGAAGAAGCTTTGCTACCTTGCCAACAGATATCAGGCAGGTTTTTCACAGGTTTTCCCAAAACACATTTCAATAATATTAAAAATACCCTCTGATTCTCAGTGTATCTCAGTTGTAACTTGCTTGTGTGACACCACAATCTCTATAGAGGAGACTGCTTCCATTATTAGTTTCAGAGCACACACAGTCTTTGCTTGTTATTTAGTTTTACCTCAAGGACTTGAGTTAAAAAGGGCACTTTATCAAGGGAGTAATGTTCCTATCTAACTCCTGTTATGGTCAGTGGAAGTATTTCTATTTCCCTTCTTAGAAGAGTGGTGGAGAATGAAAAGATTAATTTTAACCTCATCATTGGCTGAAAACAGGTCTGAGTTATCAGCGAGAAAAAGTGACCATATTGGGTGTAGTCAGTTTGGCCACACTGAGAACAGGTGTTTGTGCCAAAAAAAGCACTAGGACAAGTGGTTCTCCATGGCGGTGTCAGGAAGCTGGCACGGAGTGATGCTCCTGCCAGCATCCCCAGGGAAGTCCAGGCACCCAGAGGTCCCAGCAGCTCCCAGATTTTCTGCTTCTTATTTATAGGGATGTCACAATACGTCACTATAAGCTTACTAAAGCAAATAGTATAAACACATCTTTGTGTTTGACTTCGGTGGACTTGTTATCCAAAATCATTTCACAAAACCGCATTGTAAACATAGGAAATATTACTTCATGTGAGCTGGATTGCAAGTACTGCTTTGAATACAGAAAGATTGAGGAAGATGTAAACCCTTATTTCTGGTATCTATATGTGCAAATATTAACTAGAAAGTTGCACATTACAATTTTTAATGTGGTCAGGGCAAACTTTTTTATAAAGTTGATTATTTGAATACTTGCCTAGTTTTACAGTTACATGGATTTGAGGGAACTCCAGCTATATGCTTCATACAATCCTACTTGCATACTTCATAAATATTAAGGCCAATAAAGACAATTAAATAATTTTAGCCTGACTTCTTGTATAACAGAGGACACCAGACTTACTCTATTGATATTTTCATATATTCTCTTTATATAATAAATAGATAAGAATACCGTAAGCAAGCTATGCAACTTGGACACTTGCAAAATATTAGGAGGTGTACGAGGAAATTATAGATAGGGAGTAAATCACTGTAGTCCAGTACTTAGAACATTTACATGTGGCCTGTGACTGGGATAAATTTTGTCTTAATCATATCATTGTATTGTTGTGCATTACACCATCTTGTACGCCATCCAAAACATCCTGTACTTGCCCTGTCAAAGACAAAAGCTGTGATTAAATGGACTGCTGGCACTTTCTCTATTCTGAACCTTCCTCTTTTCCTTTGATTTTCTTTTCTGCCCAGCTTCCTGTTCTGAAAGCAAAGTACTCAGTGGACTATAATGAAAATGCAGTTAAAATAGGGGTCAGTGTGACTGATCCCTGAGACAACTGTTGGTCTCCATATCTGCCTCCTTGCTAAAAGTGTTCTGGCCTGATTTTTCCTGGAGTTATACGCCTTACCTTTACAGTGCAGCAGCTAGCAAACTAAATGGGGATGCCAAGTGGGGTACTCCTCAAGTAAACTGGAACTGCAGTTGGCTTCCCCTCCATGGCCATAATGTTTTTGTCTTCCTCTAAAAAATATGCTTGTCTAATGCAGATGTGTGCCTGTTGAGTGATTGTAAAAAACATTAGAACTTCTCTAGCAGATTGTCCTTTATAAGTTGCTGTTCCTAAATACCCTTTCCTACCAGAAGACTATAGGGAAATGATTTATTGTATATCATCGGAATCCAGAACTAACCTTGGTATGGATAAATTCTTGTCATAATTAAAAAAATAAGTAATAAATTATATAAACAAACAACAAAATTAAGCAGTTAATTAAGCAAATTCAGAAGTGTGTCACGTCTTTAAAATCCAGGAAGCAAGCTGCACTGGCAATTAACTGAATACATGCCTTTATCACTTAGCAGTATCTGAACAACTGTACTATATAAAAAATGAAGCGTGCAAAGAAAGAAGTATCCATACCAATCATCTGAGACTGTTTACTTTGGGCAAAAGTAGCACGTTTTTAAAAAACACCCTATCTATATATACAAAAACCACTCTACCTATATACCTTGCTATAAGGCTGGCTGGAGACAAGTCCTAAGTCAGAGAACTGTTGGGCAGATAAGCTCCTCTGTGAAATCAACAGAGTCAGACTGTTGCAGAGGCCATCTTCAGAAGGAGGTCTGAAATAGAACAGATTAATAATCCCCTGGACGTGCCTGTTTTTCTTGACCCAGCCTGGTGAAGTACAGTCCCCAGTCATGCCTTCCCACCTCTTCCCTTGCCCGGGATCTAATTGCAAGGTGAGTCAGATGAGTGACATGATCCAGCAGGGAACTTTCTGCAGTGAGGTAGTTTTTGGCTGGATCAGCTGACTGTGCAGCCACAAATGAATTAGATCAAATCCCAAATCCAATACGAGAAATGTGGTGGCAGCACATAGTTGTGGGCGCAGGGACTGCAGCGTTGCTACATTCTCTATCAGCTGCAGTTACGCTGAAATTAGATGCAATTTGAGACTGTACCTTTGAATAGATTCCTTACTTTCAGATAGATAATTTAGGCGGCATGAGTCCCATTTCAAATGCAGTAGGATATAATACAAACATTTTGAACTACATCCAACAAAGGAAGCTTAACACACCTTTTTTTAATAGCATACTCATTATACTACTCACACGTAAGGTGGAAAAGCTGGTTTCTGTAGCCATCTGTGCCCAAGAGGGCAAACCCTACACTTCGTGCTCTAACCACCACCCATTGCTGTGCCAAGGAAGAATGCTAGAGCCATGGGACAGGGAAAAGAGGGAGACACAGTATACTACAAAGTATTCAGAGGGCTCCTGTACTTCACACTGTGTTCAACACAAAGAAATCATTACAGAAACAAAACATGAGCCATGACTACAGAGCCTTGAGATGCTCCTTCAAAATGTTGAGTAGGGTGTTGCCTGGGAAGTAAAGTTGGATGGGAATCCTTTCAGGCTGAAGACACTCTAAAACCCCAGTTCCCCACATCTCTTGTGTTTGGTCTTACTGCAGGGCTACTGTGCAAAAGCTCTGCCTGTTACAATTCATTTTGAAACCCATCAGAAAGAAGGGATGAAAAAGGAAGGGATAGAACAGGTTCTGAGAACATCTACCATATGTCTTTTGTCAACATAATGGAGGATGATGAACGGCGAGGAGGTAAAGCATCCTCTGAGAATATCTAGCAGATGTCGTTGAATTGAGGTGGAATCCAAAGAAAACATGCAATTCCCTAGAGGTCATCAGCCTGAAGGAGTAGATCAATGTTGACCTGCTTCAGCTGCTGAAAAGTTGTCATGGATAGGGAAAGAAGCAGAACTCGAGATCCTGGAAAAAATTTTGGTAAAATAAGGAAGTGCCTAATGACTGTAAATCCCTGTGGGAAGAGGCTTGGTGTGCAGTTTTCATTTGATGTGTCAGAAGTCTGCCTAATGCATGCAATCACATTCATTATTGAGCATGGCTAGTGCTATTGATTGCATCTAGTGTTTCTGCACTGCAAACAGTGGTAGTACCTTTTTCATTTCTCGTTTCCACTCTTGTGACGTGCCCGTATTGCTCTTTTGGATGTCTGTGACTTCCCTCATGTGTGTGCACGTGCCCTTTTTTGCTTAATTTGCGATCTAACTAGTTCAGAGTAGTTAAACAGTACTGGAAGTCCTTAGGGATAATGACTCGAGTTTATGTGACAGCAGGAATAGGCAGAACGTGTCATATCCTATGAGAGAAATTGTTTTTCGTGGAATACATCCCGTCAAAGTGAATGAGGTACTCGTACAAAGTGAAGCGGCCTGATACGCAACCAAAGGCCACGGGATAGTCAAGGCCCTGTGAACAACTGCTAGCTGCTGATGCTAACAGGACCTGACCGCAGAGAAGCGGTCAGGCTCCCATGCCATGCTGTGAAAGACGCCGTCACAACCACCGCCCGCACCTTGGCTGTCAGGCCACCTACTTCAGAAGCACGGTAGCAGGAGCGATGAAAAGACTAAGTCAGCCCGATGTACAAGGAAGCTCTGAAAATTTTCTACAGGGAGCGAACGTGCCTGGGCACGAAGCCGACTCACCCACTAACTAGGGAGGCACGAAAGGGCTCAGCAGAACTAAATAAAACACCCCCCCGCCGTGCGCCGTCCTGCCGGCCACAAGCCGCCGGGCCGGGGGCGGTGCCGGTGCCTCCGGGGAGCCGGGCCGGGCCAGGGGAGACCCTCGCCCCCCCCCGCCCGCCCGCCTGCCGAGCGCGGCGGGAGCCCGGCACAGCCGGGGCCGCGGGTGCCTGCGGGAAGGGCCTGAGGGGCCTTCCCGCCCGCCGGGCCCCGCTGCCGGGGCGCTGCGCCGCCGCCGCCGCCGCCGCCGCTGCGGGGCGGGCCGGGGGCTAGAGCGGCGCCGGGGGCCGGCGCCGGAGGCGGCTGGCGGGGCCGCGGCCCGTCAGGCGGCGGCGGGGCCAGCCCCGCTTTCCCAGCACGCCGCGCGCGGCGGGCCGGCTCCCCGGCCCTGGGAGGCGGCGGCGGCGGAGGTACCGCGGGAGGAGGAGGAGGAGCAGGAGCAGGAGCCGCCGCCGAGGGCTTCTCGCTCTGCCGCCGCGCTGCCGGGAGGGGAGGGGTGGCCGCGCCGCCCCCCCGCGCCCCGCGATGCCGCTCTTCGCCACCAACCCCTTCGACCAGGATGTGGGTGAGTGGCTCCCGCCGCGCCCCCGCCCCGGCCGCCCCCCCCCCCGAGGTAACCCCGCGGCCGGTCCTCCCGCCTCCGCCGCCCCCCCCCCCCCGCCCAGCCCTCCGCTGCGGCGGGGCCCGCCCGTGCGGCGGGGAGCCGGGGGCAGCGGCGGCCCGGCCGGGCCGGCGGTCGCGGTGCGGCGGGGAGCGGCCGGGCCGGGGGCGCCTCCTGGCAGCGGTGGCTGCGGCCTGGTCGGTGACAGCACCGGGGCGGCGGGGGCTGCGGCGGGCCCTGGCCGGCTCCGGGGGCCGCGGGCGAGGGGATGCTCCTGGGAAGCCAGCCGGCCTGCTCCGCAGAAGTCACGTTGCGGCGCAGCAAAACAAGTAGTGAGAAACGCTTGTGCTGGAGTGCTGCTGAAAGGATGAAAAGTAAAAAGCACCGTCTACAATGGCTTCGCCACGGGCACGAGAAAATTGTCAATGTGTTTTGTATTCAGTGCTTTAAAGTGAATTCCTGTGGGAGCTTTCTTTTACCCTTTCAAGTGAAACTTGACGTGCCGTGATCAGGTTTCATCCCTACCTTGCTTGTTCCAAGGCCAAACTACATGGAGAGGAAATGTCTGGCTTTTACTTGACAAAAATCATGCGTAGTGCTGGTGTGTCCACACTGAAGGTAAAATAGCATATAGGTGGTTTAAAATTCATTTTGCACGTCTGATTTGTGATTGTGTAATATGGTTTGTCTCCTACCTGCTGCTGATGTCTGTTTTACTTTGAGCGAGAAAAGCTTTGTCTGGGGAACAGCATAATATAAAGGGACTCTTTCTCATATTTGGATAAGCACCCCACACACCCCCCCTAGATTATTTTCTTACAGCATTGTAACACTGCATATGTTTCTTGAACAAATTTCGCTAGTAGCCTTATACTTGCTGTAGCTTTCAAATACAAATACATTGCTTCTTTCTTAATGTTTATCCAACTGTAGAAGTCAGGGCTGCAATGTAATTCTTCCAGCTCTCCAAAAAACCAACTCATAACTGTTTGAAAAGTATGTGTCTTTTCGGGGGCAAGGGTTAGTGCATAAACCAAGGACTGTGGCACAAATTCTGTATGTATGTTATCAGGAATTCTTAATCCGTTGCATCTTCATAAAGCATAGCTCGCTTTTCATCTTATTTTGAACAGTTAAGAACACTTTTCTGCTGAAGACTGCCCTTTAATGTATAATGTTCTTGGTGGCAAAGTTGACAATTACTTATTTTGAAAAACAGTAAATAATTTTCGTGATTGTTTTGCTGTCTTCTAGTGTAATTTGGCAGTTGAAAATGAGGAAGAGATTGCACTGCTTGCCAATTTTCCATGGACAAATAGAGGATTGAAACATTGGTAATATTATCCTTGAGGATGATTTGAACTAATAATATTAAAAAGTGATAGCTGAGGTTCTGGCAAATGTTTACTTTTTTACTTCCTAAGGCCTCTGTCTAGCAGCGAAGATCAGACTGCTTGAGTGGGTTTCTCTAGAGCTAAGTCTGATAGATGTGCTTGTCAGCACTGTAAGTTTTATAATGCAGGGCAGTAGCATCCAACTGTTACTTTGGTGTGTTATTTGCTGTTTTCTAGGTGCAGAGGATGCCAACACCTTACCTACTGTGCTTGCCTAGTCAATCACCAGTAGATATTTTTCAAAAGTATTATTCTCCATACTGTAATGACCACAGGGGAATGTGAGGGAAATAACCACTCAATCCCAAATTGTTCTTGGAAAAGCAGATAGTGGGCAGCGGGCTAATTTTCACCAGTAAACACAACCTCTCTCCGTTGGCCTCTTTGGTGGTGTCCTCAGGGAGACCGAAGGAGCAGCAGGCTGTTCAGTTGGTGGCAGCCTACTTTCAGGAGCCTGCTGCCTTTATCCATCACTTAACTGGATTTGTGCCAGGGAGATGGGAATGATGAAGTCTCCCGGAAAGTGTCCCTGGGCTCTTCTTCCCAGAGGCCCCTTGGGAATGTGCTATTATCTGGATGAACTTCTTGGCAGGCTTCATAAGATAACGTCAGCTGTAAAGTAAGCTCTCATGTTCTCGGGAAACTTCCAAAAGTTGTCAAGCAGTAGCGTTACTTTTCAGTTCTTTTCTCAGAATGAAAATTGGGTGCTCTGTTCTTGTTCTTGCCCAGCAAGAAAGTTTTCTTTTGAAGATCAAATTCCTGAAGCAGGAAGGCAGGCAAAAGCTATTCTTAATTTCATATGAATTTGGACGTTGGGGTGGTTGATAGTATTGCTGCGATAGCTGTCCAGTAGATGAGAATGTACGGCTAATCAGTACTGTGCAATAGTTGGAAATGATTTTGGAAAAATTTAGGATGGTGGATTGTGGAGAACACATCTGGAACTAAATTGTTTTCGATTGTTTTAAGGAGCATAAGTATCTCTAAGTTCAGAAGGAGAAATTTCTCAGTTTGTCTGGCAGTCATCAGCATTTGTCTAGTCCTTTTAGCATGTTCTTGCTGTGGAACCTGGTCAACCATAATAGCTTACCATTTAGTGTCAACTTTGTACAGAGATTTTTGAGGGATGCACCTCTTCTTTAGGTGTGAATGGCAAAAGAATGTTGTTTAAGACTACTGTTAAACTAATAGTATTAAAGAACGCTTTAAGCTGCCTAGCGATATGAGGAGGTAAGCCGTCATCATCCTCAAAGAGTCCAAATCTCTGGGTGAATCCCAAATACAAATACTTTTTGTTTTCTGAACCCTCTATTTGCCATATTTAGGAATATTTCAACAGGAAGGGATACTAGTCAGTGGTGACACAAGTCAGTATGGATTTTCACAATCAAGTCTGGGAACCTTTGATAGTGTGTCCAAGTAAGGAACATAATTTTGGAATTTAACAAAAGAAAAAACCTTCAAGGCACTGGACTGCTGAGGTTATAATTAAGAAACGCCAATCCTCCATTTAAGGAGTTAAAATTAATTGTGTTCTTATTAGTTTGGTGGGAAGTCTATTTCTGACATATTTCACAACCTTAATCATAAAATTACTCCCAGAGAATTGTTCCTGAGAAATTCAGGTTTATCTCTAAGTTTGATGCCGGCAAAATAATGGTGAAATGTACTTTAAGAACCAAAAGACACTGTGCTAACCTGTCATGACAGGCTAATTAGTCATGTAGCGGTGGTTAGGCTAGGTTTGATGGAGGACTTACTGCTAAAGCAGTTCTGAAGTGTCATTTAGATGTTATCTCAAGAATAAAATCTGTAACTCTGGACTTAATGTACTGCGTACTTTATTCTAACTTAATGTCAAACATTGTAAACTTAATCTATGTTGTAAGAAGAGAACTGGAAGAACTTTTTGCTCCCTTCCATAAGCTTATTATTTCTGAAGCTTTATAAGCTGCAATAAATACAGGTTCTGGTATGAGTTGTCGTAAAATCACACATGATATTAAGAGCAGATGTTTAAAAAACACGGGCATTTTTTCATTATTTTTCTCACTTAGGCACAGTAAGGAATGAAGGCACTTCTTGCATTTGCTTTGGATGTTAGTCTAGTTCTAAATATAGCTAGTGTAATGGTTTGAAGCATCACAGGAGTGGGAAGAAAAGAAAGATTCAGGCTTACTATTTACAGTAATAGGAAGTTAAGCAGGTAGTTTGCTAATGTAGTAGAACTGTCAACTTGGTGTGACTTGCAATGATTTTTCCCATGTTTTATTAACTATAGCAGTTATTGATCATTTTATGCTCACAGCTCTTTAGATATTTAATAATATGAGCTTACAGCTCTTTAGTTATTTAATAATATGCATGAATTACAGGTGATTGTAGGTAACTAGGGATGTTAAGGTACCACAGCATATAGTTTGATGTATTAGAATGTAAGAAATGCTTTCACCATGATTCCCATGGTACAATTCCTTGTAATAAAATACTCTTGCTATTTAAACTCATTATTCTTTAGATTTATCCCCTTAGTCAACATCTTCAAAACCATCCAATTACATGTCTCTCTGAGCTGGGCTTTTCTCTGTTTAGGCCAGGTTTGCCAAAAGGAGGGAAAGTTGTTGCAGAGGAGATTCTTGACCCCAGATAATTATGGAGACTGCAGGCTGTGAGTTAAATTCTGGCTGCAAGGGAAGATGAATTCCAAGGATTGGTTCAGCGTGTCATGAGGCTGGCACTTTTTTCCCCAGGTTGGCCTACTGCTTTTCTCAGCGTTGTTTTAGGGAGAAGGATATTAACTGTGATCTAACAGGGAGGCTGAGTAGAAAATGTGTGGGAAAGGAGCTATAGCCACCCCCTTTTTCAGTTATTTATAAATGTTTATGAAAAACAAGAACTTCCCACTAAAGGTACGTTCGATGTATGTTCTCAGTGAAAAATGGCAACACCGACAGGATAAAAATGAGTGGAATACCCCTTCTGTATAGTAGCCAACAAAAAATGTTTTTCAGTATCCCTTTCTGAAAATGAATCACCAGACTTCGCATTCAGCTGGGCAATTTCAAGCTGACATAGTATGTTCTATAGGCAAAGGAGCTTTTGTAGACTATACTTTCCTGGTAATTCTTTTTCTTTCCTCCCAGGAAGAGTCATTTTAAGTGCTTCCCTTCATTTCAGCTGTGACAGTGTGCATTATAATATCAAAATTCAGAACAATCAAAGTAGTTCTCCAACATGTAAAATCTGTTCCCCTAGCTGATAAAAATAACACTGTATATCTGATGTGAAGTCTCTTGCTGATCTTCCTTCTGACATGCTGCTTCTACTGTGGCTTGGTTTGTGGGGCTCTGCAAATAAATCCTGGCACCATTTATTAATATAACATGCCTGTGATACACCTTGTTTACAGAGTAATTATCATCATTCTCATGTGTCTCTAATGTGCTCACCTTCCTGCTCTGTTGTAATATTTCTGGGTGAAAGGTAGTTTGAGTCCTGTGGATTTGTTAGAGTTTGCCATAAGGCATCTAAACATCTAAATTATTTTTGCCCGGCTTGTCTTACTGTTGTTTTCAGCATTGTCTTACCAGATCTTGAATCCTTTTGTCTTCATTCTGCTCAGCTTACTGAGCCTTGGCTAGGCTGCCTCATGCACAGTGAGTTCCTACATAGTCTTCTGAAGGAATGAGTTGAGGTGGCCTCATGTCAGCTCAGTCACTGCTGCTTGCTTTGCCTTGGATCAGCTAGCAGTGCTTTCATAGGACACCTACAAATGCTCCCATAAGGACTTTTTAGGAATACTGTAAATGGGGATACAGATAACTGAAGAAGTTGGTTAACAGCTTTACTGAAGTTAATGGTTCAGGAGGGAATTCTAGTTTCTTTCTATGGTGGCATTTCCTGTTAGAAGATATTTTCGGTCTTGTCTAAATGGAATCTGCTTGGACGTATTCTTCTGTGCAGTTCTGAGCATGCTAGTGAAATGCAGAGTGGTTAATATTAAAGTGGTGTTTTTTGTAGAATGGGCCAAAAAATGCATTTGTTCATTTTGTTTGACAGACAAAAAGAACAGAATTACTTACTTTTAACTTCAGTGATGTGGAATGGTGTGTAATCAGAATTTCTTGGCAAGTGACTGCAAAAAGAAAAGTTTGCAATCAGTTTCAGTCGTTCAGGACTATTTAAACTGTATTGAAGAGATGAAGTAGTTACATTTATGTTTTTACAGTGCTTTGGAGTTTTAGTATTTTCATTTATATAGGGGGGAAAGTTATCTATTTAGTCTTGGGAAGAAAACAAGACTTTCAGTGGGAGAATGGGAGAGAAGGCTGAGGGGAGTTTTGAATTTTTTGTTAATTCTGTGATGTTTACATTGATATAAAGGATTTTTGAGGAATTTTTTATCATGCTAGCAACTGGTTGGAATTTTAGTCTGTGAGTGAAGACTGTCTTTAGCTGTTCTTTTGAAGACTTTCTGTACCCATTCTTTTCATTGTAGCTTTAATTACTGAGAGCTTCAGTATTTCATTTTAGAGATGTGCAACTGAGGAAATGGAATTATGTGCATGAAACCTTAGTTTAGTAGAATATTCTGACAGTTTTTACTCATAATTGTTTAAACTGCGTCAAGTGTAGTTTAAACAGGGTGCATCAAGCACTGCATTGCAGCCGGTTGAGGGAAGTGGTTGTCCCGCTCTGCTCTGCGCTGGTGCAGCCTCACCTCGAGTACTGTGTGCAGTTTTGGGCACCACAGTGTATTAAGGGTATAAAGCTCCTAGAGAGTGTCCACCAACCCTTCACAAAGTTGGTGAGGGGTTTAGAGGGGAAGCCATATGAGGAGTGGCTTAAGTCACTTGGTTTGTTCAGCCTGGAGAAGAGGAGACTGAAGGCAGACCTCATCACGGTCTGCAGCTTCCTCACAAGGCGGGGAGGAGGGGCAGGGCTGATCTCTTCTCTCTGGTTACCAATGATAGGACCCAAGGGAATGGCAGGAAGCTGCGCCAGGGGAGGTTTAGGCTGGATATTAGGAGAAGGTTCTTCACCCAGAGGGTGGTGGAGCTCTGGAACAGGCTCCCCAGGGAGGTAGTCACAGCACCACGCCTGACAATATTCAAGAAGCGTTTGGACAATGCCGTCAGACACATGGTGTGAATTTTGGGGTTGTCCTGTGCAGGGACAGGAGTTAGACTTGCTGATCCTTGTGGGTCCCTTCCAACTCAGGACATTCTATGATTCTATGAAACTGCTTCAAATCATGTATATTTTAAGTGTTGGGTTTGGGGATGTTTTTATCTGTTTTGTGATCTAGGTAGTTTTAACATCTTTGAGACTTTCTAGCAGAAAAATAGCTCAGTTCTAAGATTGGATTTTTTTAAAAATAAACTTCAGTTAAATCTAAAGCTTAGGAAGCTCCAACCTGCCAAGATTTCCCTCTAAAAAATGTTGTTAGCAATGGATAGTCTTTAAGTTTTCTGCCTTAAGAAATGCATCATGATATTCACTGTAGTACCTGAACATTGATAAAGGTATTTACTCTTGCAAAATTCTAATAAGCCAGTAAAATGCTATTGTTGACATGTAGAATCAAGTGACTAGCACATATTTGCATGGAAAATCTGCAGCAATATTTATATTTCTTTTACCAGCACCTAAACAGTCAATCATTAAGTTTGGCAGTAGCTCTTTTCAGCATGTGCTACATTTCTTCTATCTAGTAGAGTTTTATAAATCTGATGATAAATTTCTTTTAGGACAATTATGAATTGTTAGGAAATTATTATTTTTTCTTTCAAGAAAAGTTTGCTGCTTCTGTCGTAAAAGGATCAACTGCAGTTGTGTTTTTTATGTAATAGGGATCTTCAGATAGAATCACAGTGCAAATATTTTTGCTTTTGGTTATAATTTCTAAATAATGCACAAAACCAGGGGAGAAAACAGAATTTTATTGATTTTCCAAGCCTTCAGGTTTGTGTGAATTGGAGAGAAATGGGGCCTCAACAAAACTAATGAACTTTACAACACAAGGAGAGGCTGGTTTATTTAGGTATCACAAAAAAGCCTATGCAAGAGCCTGTATACTTTCACCACAACCTAGGTATAAGTAATGTAACTCATATATTTAGATCTTTCTGGCCTGGCTTCTGATTAATAGGTGTAATGCTGTCTCCTGCATTCCTGGTACAGTATTTCAGTGAGACTAGACAGCATTTGTACTGAGAATGGTATTTTCTGTAGAAGGCAGATGATGTTCAGGTTTGTATAAATTTTATTCAGAGGTTTAGTTGAAAAAAAAAAGGTAGAAAAGGTAGAAAATATGTTTGGAAGAATGATTTCAGCATCTAGATAGTTTATTTGAAGGAGATTATGTTCTAGAACTTATTGAGAAATTTTGAAAATACAGACACAGCTGAGATTTCTGTCGGAGGAGATGCATTTTGCTTCAGAATGCTGTCTTAATTATTTGTTTTATATGTGATTTATGATTACATTTGTGTGGTTGAAGCACCATTTCTGACTCAGGAGTTACGAAGATGCAAATTGTTGGTCATTGAAAAGTACGATGTAAGGAAGTACAACTAATGCTTACCTTCTTCTTTTTCTTGTTTTCCTAGGCATCTGCTTCTTTAGGTATAATATATATTAGAGACTGAATGTTGGGCAAGATGGAATTGGTCTGGCTCAGTATGATTAGTGTTACGAGTATGGAAGAAGTATAAAGGGAGAAGCCTAGTGATCCCATGATCTGTGCCTGGCAAACTGGCTGAAAACCTGATATATTGGTTTTGTGTGTCTTGCTTTCATTTTAGGAATTAAATAAATTGTTGAAGTTATTTAGAAAGGTATTCTTACATTGTGCAGAATCATTGTTATTGTTGTTGTGCAAAGAAGACATAGTTCTAAGTATTCTTTTCCTCTGAAATGATGGCACTTACCACTTCATGTGTCTCTCTTTGTGGAATTAGTTGTAAGAAAATAATTTTAAATAACTCCTAGAAAAATAAAGGTGAAAGTTGAAGACCTGTAATGAAGAAAAAAAAAAAGGAAAAAAAGCAGTTGTAAAATTTAAAAACTACCAATTACAATCTGAGGCGATGCAAGATTTAATAGTCTTGCACTGGTTAAAGTTACTACATTAATATGAAGGCCTTGCTTGTGCTAGGAAAACAATGCCTCGTATTTGAGTGATACAGCTTTATGGGAGAGAGCTGTTTTGGAAAACTGTCCGAAGTTCCATCATGTATCATCCTCTGTGTCACGTAGTCCTGTTTTCCTTTGTGTTTGACATAGTGTTCTTTAAAACTTATTAATGCTGATTTCATGAAGGAGCCAGCACTGCCTTTTAAAAGTTGTTTTAGTGAAGTCTGAAATGTTATCTGATCTTGGCTTGGCATTCGCTAAGTTAAATAAGATTTTGTAGCAATGATGAGGTGGAGGGATAGGGTCTGAAGTAAACATTAATATTGCTGTGGCAGAATTATTTTTGATTAGAGATGGAAGATGAACATTTCTAGTTTTAAGTTATCTTCTATCTCCTGTGCTAACCTACCCTAAGACTTTAAATACAAATGTCTGTTTTTCCCTCCCTTTCAGAGTCCATTTTGGTACTAGGATAGAGTCTAACAGTGATGTGCCAGCTTTACCTGAAGGCTGGTAGGGTGCCAGCTGTTAGTCAGGGTGAGCAAATACTGAATGTGCATAAAGATTTTTTGGCTGTGAATGTGTGCCTCACGTTAGAAGAGAGAGTGTTCATGGATTTTAAGTGATAATAGTGTAAGTAATTTAACTTAAGTTGCTTTAAGTCATAATTTTGTCTACAAGAAGACACTGATGCAACATAGGAATTTTGTCAAAGTATTTTTGTTGCTCCTGTTCCCAGAGTGGTGAAAGGTGATAGTCACTCGCTAATGCTCTGACAGAGATAGTGGCCTTTTTTGTGGACAGTCAATGTCAGATAGTGTACTGCTAACATTCACAGTATGCCCTTAACTTTTAACTACCCTTGTTTGAGACAGTATTTAACTAAAATGCTAGAGGCAAATTTTTTTTTCTCATGTCTTACAATTAATTTTATTATCTGAGGGAATTAATGGATGTTTGTTACTGCAGAAGACAAAAAGTACACGATGGAACTGGGTTTCAGACTGAAATTTAGTAAGAAACTATCTAGTGTTTGTTGGTGGAGGAAATAGCCTCGCTAACAAGGGGGAAGGTGTTGCAAGCAAATGGCAGTTTTTATACAGTGCTAAGTTCAACTTCCATGAAGGAATGTGGCCGTGATAGAAAACTTGTAATTGTACTTGTGGATAAATTTGCAAAATATTCTTACTGAGAATTAAAATGAAGGTTGTAATCAGTGCGGTTGATACAGATCAGGCATGCATTATTTTACTTTTTGGTTTGTAAAAGACATAACCGATTGCCATGTCATTTCTCTCTGATGACATTGTAAGAAAAGAAGGATCAATTGTTGCCAAAAGTACAGACAACTGTCTATTGTGTAGAATAATGGAAAAGGTCAGAGTTTCAGTTCCATTGGATTTCTCAGCTCTGACCGCTGAAGGATGCGCTAACTGAAGTACGGCATTAGGCGTGAGTGAACGGTGTGGGTTTGCGGGCTGCGCCTGAGCTCTGAGCCTGGTGGGAACTTAGGGCTGTGCAGAGCACCGTGCAGACACACTCTGGAGCTGGTCCAGCTCCCGCAGAACTGGCAATGAACTGAGGCAGGGGAGTCCTGGATCCAAACTGCCTCCATGCGGTCTGTTTTGTGTGTCTCTGGACTATCCTTATCAGCTGGTTTTAGTTTTGGGAATGCCATGTAGGCACGCTTTCAGGTCCGGTGCAACTCCACTTAGGCTCTGTGTTTCAGAAAAGCAGTTATGATGCTTCAGAGTTGAGGCTGGCTTTGGCGGCAGTACAGCTGCTGTGCTCATGGACTACGATTACAGAAGACTCTCCTCACCTGTGATGGCTCTACGCAAGGCATTCAGTTCAGGTGTCTCACCATGTGTGGCACAAGTATTCTGCCTACAGGTGGCTGAGAGCTGGCTATATTAAAACAATAAACAAAAAGCAGGAGAAGTATAATGCATGGTTCTGCTATGGGTTTTTCCTTGCCTTCCCCCTGCTCCCCGTTTCATTTGCTTGTATTTATAAAGTATCCCCAACTAAAGAACTGAAATTCTGGAGTAATGAAACAATGTTAATAAGCTGGGTGCAGTCTCATTGCTCCATTATGGTATTCCTCTCAATTTTTGTTGCACAGTTGACATATTTCTTTTATGTACAAGATTTAAAAATCAAGAATCTCTCTGTTAGCTGTACGAGTCTTAAGCATGGTTTGGAAAAATAGTAGACTGAAAGAAAAATAGTGGTTGGTTTGTCAGCTGGTATATCTTAGTGCTAGATGTTAGCATGATGTCTGTCCAGAATTTTTCAGATTTTTGTTGATTATGACTATTTTTGTAATCAAATAAGTTTTCTGATTCAATTTGGAGAGGAGAGGCAGTGCTCTTTTACTTTATCTGAAAGAACATATAGAATTGTAACTAACTTCCCTTGATGATTTCCCTGTACCGCTTTGCTGTTTCCTTGCATCAGGCAATACAACTGATGTGTTATCATTCTAGTTGGATATGGCAGTGTTTAATTTTTCTGCAGAAATACTTTGAAAGCACATAACCGTAGAGCTTTGCTTTTCTGCATTTTTGTTCTGAATTAAGAAACTAGTTAACTATAACCTGACTTCAGTTTGTAGGACAGAGAAACTGTCATAAAGATAAGCCATCAACTTTGGGAGGAATAATTCCTTGTAACTTTTGGAGATTAGATATTTTTCTTTGTCTTTCTCTTCTTTGCAAGTGCTAATATGGATAATGAATCTTTCCTGGCATATAAGGTTTTATGGGAAATCTTTGCTTTCTTTCATAAAGCTAAGTAGTCTTAGATATTCCCTGAGGGATGGTACTCACTGCTGAGGCATATTTTGTCTTTTGTATATTGAGGTGAATATTAGATGAAGTTTGAGTAATATTCTGTGCCCATTCTTCTTCTGTTTGGTGAATAATGGAAACTACTTTTGGATTCCCTTATGCTCTCCAGCCCTGAATCTATCAGAATGTCAGTGTTTAGATAATCTTCCGTTCAAGCTGCAGCCTAAGGCTCAGTTTCCTTTAACACTTTTATTTATTGTTTTCCTCTGTGTACCTAAGCTTTTCTGGGGGAGAAATAGGGAGTCTCTCTCTCCCCCCCCCCCCCCCCCCCCTCATATCTATTTCTTCTCCACCTACTCTTTCTATTTCTTCACTCTTCAGCAGGGACTACTCTTCTCCTATTCAAAAGATTTGGAAGAAAGAGTCCCAATGGCTTCTGTCAGATTAGCTTTGGTTTAGCAGTCTTTATAGCTGAAAAGAGGCAGTGTAATATATCATCCAAAGCAGAGATGAGAATGGAGAGATAAAAATTTTTGATTGTTGAATTGTTGAATCCTCCTTGTTGAGTTGTAATACATAGAAAGAAAATGCAAGACACAGCAGTTTAGTGTCTGAGGAAGTGGGAAATGCGGTTCTATCTGACTCTGCAAACAGTGAACTAACGCTTTGGGTATTCATATCCTATTAAACTTTATAGTTCCAAATGGAAAAAAAAATCTGTTGGTAGCTATACTACTTTTGTCATATTCTCGGTGTATCTTTATTATGTAGGAAAACAACCCCAAAATATATATTTGCTTATGAGTTTAAATTCATGGCCAGAAGTCAACATTTGAAAATTAAAAAGAATTAGGTATAACAGTTTTAATATGGGAATTTATTAAATATAGGGACTTGTCATGCACTTAACAATATGCAAAGAGGTAATATTGCAACAACTTTGTTGACAATTTAATTAATTTTTTTTTTAATTTGTATTTTGATTTACTTATACTTTATTCATCAGAGAAAGCAACCAGTGAGATGAACACTGCAGAGGATTGGGGCCTCATCTTAGACATCTGTGATAAAGTTGGACAGTCACGCACAGGGTAAGTGACTTTAGAAATTTCCTCCCCAAACTTTTAAAATTTTGTTATTTCAGACAGGATGTTAGATGACAGGAATGGAATATTTTTTATCTTGTATAGACTTTTGCAACAGGTCAATTTAACTTTATTACAAGGAAAAGGAAAATATATGGATTTTCTGCTCAAATATTTTGCAATTTTTCCTTTGGAGATACTGGCTGATCTGTTAAAATTAGGACTTGTGTGCAGCAGCTTTTCACTGATGTAACAGACTAAATAAACTGATATGTTTTAGCAGTGTCACTGTAAACCCAGGAGGCTTTATTAGGGATTTTTCTTAGAGTCATAATCTAGGTTGGAAGTGACCTCCAGAGGTCATCTAGTCCACCCCCCCAGGGTTGAAACAGGTCTAATAAGATCAGGTTGCTCAGGACCGTGTCGAGTCTTGAATGCCTCCAAGGTCAGAGTTTCTACAACTTCTATGGGCAACATGTTTCAGTATTTAACTACGCTCACAGTAAGTAAGTAAATAAATAAATAATCCTGCAATCTGATTACAATTTCTCATGTTCCAACTTGCTGTTGCCTCTTGTCCTATGACTGTGCAGCTCTAAGACAGAGTCTGGCTGCATCTTCTATGTATTCTCAGATTAATTAGTTGTAGAAGGCAGTAAGGTCCCCTTTTAGCCCACTCTTCTCAAAACTGAAAGCAGCTCTCCATCTCTCTTTCTATGTGGCTCTCCTCTGACCTTCCTGGCAGCCCTCCATTGGACTTACTGTAGTGCATCGATGTTCTCCTTGCACTGGAGAGCCCCAGACTGGACAAAGTACTTCACATGCAATCTTACAAGTGCAGAATGGAGGGGAAGGATTGCTTCCCTGGCCCTGTTGGCTGTGCTGACCACTTGTTTGACCCAGGATGTGGTTGGTTGTCTTTGCTGCCAGGCTGCACTGCTGACACCTGTCACCCGATAGGACCTGCAGATCCGTTCCTGCGGAGCTGCTTTTTAACTGGTCAGCTCTTGGCCTTTGCTGGTGCAGACCACCCGAAATGCAACACCTTGCCCTTGCTCTTGTTGAACTTGATGAAGTTCCAGTCTGCCCATTTCTCCAGCCTGTCCAGGTCCCTCTGAATAGTAGCCCAGCCCTCCAGTATATTGATTGCTCCCTCCCAATTTGCTGTTGTCAGCAAAGTTGCTGAAAGCGCGCTGCCTCCCATCATTCAGGTTATTAGTGAAGACACAGAGCAGTGTTGGTCCCAGCAGAGATCCCCGAGGGACCCCACTAGTTACTGCCCGCTAGCTGGAATTTGCACCACTGGTGACAATTCTTTGAGCTTAGGAGGCCAGCCAGTTTTCCACTCACCTTACCATCCTTTTATCCAGCCCATATTTTCACTGATTGGGTGATACGGAGACTATATGAGCTTCAACTGTTTGTCAAAACTTTGCTAAAACCAAGGTATAAAGCATCTGCTGCCCTTCCCTTATCCTCACCACCAGACCACTAGTGTCTTGTCACAGGAAAGCAATGAGATTCTGTGTTTCTTCCCCTTGTTTTGCAAAGCTGTTCTCTCACATCAGGGCTTTGATAAATGTACATTTTGAAAATGTGATATTAAATTAAACACATCTTAATATGGGCCACTAATGCTTCCATTATTGATTCTTTACTGAGCTCTCTCATAGGCTTTATGCATGCACTTGTTTTTTGGACATGAAAAGTTAAAGTATAATTTGAGTTAACAAATAAAAAATACAGTTTAAAGACATTATTGCAGTGTATCTGTAGTGGGTTTTTTTCAGTGTAGTATTAGGCTTTGGAAATGTTTTAAATACATCTGCTCCAAGCATTCCCTGTAAGAATTCAGGTAAGGAGTAGCCTCAAAAAGAGAGTTTTACCACTACTGCTGTTTAGTGAAAGGCTTCTCTGAGAATGACTTGGATTGCCTTCTGAGACTGCAGGAAATGGTGTGAGATGCCAGACAGCAAATTCCCACCTGGGACTTTTGTTCCAAAGGACAGGTTTGCAAGTAAGCTTATTCCTTGGGATTAGAGATTATCTTTAGAAGAGTACTTTTAAATAGCATGGCATATTGAGATCTGTGCTGTTGTGTATAACTGTAGTTAAGATAACAGCTGGCAAGTTGTTAATAATGTTTCATATTAGTCTGTATATGTAAAACTGCATTTCTGCTCCTTGTGCATGTTGATGCTGAGCCTGTAAAAATAACTATATTATTGAAGGCTTCAGTATTCTGTTTAATCACTGAAAGCATTTCCATAGGCAAGATTTAGTCTCACAGCAGCTTAGTCAAGTGCAAGTGCTCAAATGTATCTAGCAGCAAGAGACAGCTGCTTGGAAGTACAAACCTGGAAATCTTCTGGTAATGTGCAGCTAAATTTCTGTGGGACAGCTGGAGTGTCTGTTATGATTTGTGTTTTTTGTTTGTTTCTGGGGTTTTTATGTTTGTGGTTTTGTTTGTTTTGGTTTGTGTGTTTGTTTTTGTTTTTGTTTTTAATAAAACAGCGGTTTTACCCTGGCTGTGATGTTAACCTTGATAATACTTACCCTGCTTGTAATACACTGCCAGCTGACTCATTGCTTAAATTCAGATTCTGTTAAAACTTGCTAATAGTGGGTTTTCTTTGTTTTGATGGATTATGTCATGCCATAGCAAGGTAAAGCAAGACCAAGTTCCTCATTAAGAAGTTTCAAGCAGATATGCTGCCCTGTTTGAAATTTTCCTGCAGTTTAAGTTCCTGTGGCAATGATGCTAGTCTTCTTAACTGGGATCTGCTTTAATCTTTTAACCAATTCTGGTCCAATACAAGCATTCTGTTACTGTTCTTGGCAGAAGTTTAGATTATAAAATTTTTTCCTTGTATCAGTCTGTAAGCTCCATTGCATGCCTGCAGCACTGCAGTTGTAGATTGTCGTACACCTGAAGCCACAATAGACTAGAAGGGCTGTTCTTCGTTAGGTGGCACTTTTTGTCCCATAGCATTACGTGGCGCATTGTCTCATTTAGGTCTGCCAACAACTTGTTTGCATCCAAAGTAGTTGTTGGAAACCTATTATGCAACAAAGGTGCTACATTTTCTCTTAAGATAAATTAGTTACAGTTCAATAACAGAACTGCTACTGTTAATTTTCACATTGCAATACCTTAGTTACAGAGAATCGCCAATAGCTAGAATTTTTACCTTTCTTCCCTTAATCCAACCAACTAAAACAGGTTTTAGTAAGTTAGAATTCTGCTGAATCTCTCTTGACTGCTTTCTCTATTTTTTCAAAAATCTGATTGGTTAGATTTTGAATTGAATTTCAAAAATCTAATTGATTAGAGTTGATGCCAGAATTTTCATCAAAAACACTGGAAGGACAGCAAATTCAGTAATATTTTTAATAATACGCCTTTTTTACAATAGCATATATAAAGTATTGCTATATGTAGTGTGGAATTAACTTGATACTTTCTGCATGTTTTGCATATCAGGTTCTTAAGATGATGTAAAATTTGTCTAACTATGAGACAACCAACATGGTTTTTTAATCTCTGAATTTGTTTTAGGAACTCATACAGCTCAGGGGTTGCATATTACATTGTTTGCATCCCATTTTTTGGGAATATTGGTAGTTCAGTGAGCAAGTTGCCTTTTCAACCTGGAAACATGATTAAAACAAAAGTTTCACCATTAAAGGCAATCTTTTTTTCTGTTTTTATATAGCATTTTTGAAAACTTGTTTATTAAAAAAACTTTTATCATATTTGACTGGCATTTTAAATCATCTGGCTACATGAAAGTCATAGATTTTTGCATAGTGTTGGTTTTCTGCAATGAAAATGCTTACACAACTGAATCTATAGTTTCAGCTCTGAGTAAATAATGTTATAAAATTTGAATGATTCATTAAGCAGAATAAAAGGGAAAATTAAAGGCCACATATGGTATATTTTAGCATGAAGCGCCTGCCCCGCCCCCCAGCCAGTTTAGTGCTAGCCAGTTCCTAAGTCTAATTCTGTTTGCATTTGGCTTTGAGATGGTTGTGCCTTTTGTATTGACTTAATGAGACATATCAGTCTTTATTTCTGAAACTATCACAACTTCAGTTTCTCTCCAGAAAAGTTATTTAATAAAAATGATGGCTGAAAAAAAGATGAAGTCAGACACTGGGAGAAGACACCAGTGGTAGAGAAAATAGAAATGTTCGTTGCAGCACTCTCTGTTGGGGGTGGGGGTGGGTATTGAAAAATTGTCATTGGGAAATGGTTTGTCTATATTGTTGCTCGCCTAACTTTGTCCTGATTCCTTATGGATTAATCACGGCCTCCATGAGTCAGTATTCTGGTTAGCTGATTCTTCTTTGGTTGTTTTTGTGCCTGTTCATACAAGAGAGAACAGTAAAATTGCTCACTTGGTAGTCTTCCAAACTAACTTCTGTTTTTTTTTTCTCCTCAAGTTACCCAATCTCAGTAGCATTTTACATAGTCATTGCAGTGTATGTCTAACAGGCTGATCAGGAAGCTCTTTGACTAGCTTTTTTTTAAACGAGCAAGGATGAAAATGACTCCTTACTACAAGTCTTGAGCCCCACAGTCAGCTACCTTGGACTGTAAATGAACAGTAAATTCATGAAAATATATGGAATGTTTTGTGCGGTGTAGTATTTTAGATTCCAATTGCTGTTACTTTTGTCTTTGGTAAATAAAATATAATAAAATACATTATTTTTTACTCTCTAAAACTAAAACTGAAATTTATTGTGAATGTTTTTTGGATATATTAGTATACACTAACATAGCTTCTATTGTATCTTGCCCTATTTTCCCCCTACTGATTTGTTATTCCCACTCACTGTGCTGCCTCTGAAATTTTGATTGTAGAATCATTGAAGCAGAACTGCGGCCCGATCTTTGTGTAGCATGGTCTGGAGGGATGCCTACTAAATAGAATTCTGTTCTTGCGGGGTGCATGCCTTCCCTCTGATTTCTGCATAGCGCTTGTCATAATTTACAAACTAAATTGTATGATGAATTAATTTCAAGTAAAAATAAGGATTACTGTTCTGTCTAGAATGGGAATTCTTAGTCTGTGTGACTAAACATTGGTAAACCTAGGGGTTTTTTTGGTGTAGATGTAATCAAAAGATTTTTTTAAATGTTTGAGTATGTTAAAACATTAATACTCAAATGCTAATAATTTCTGTTAAATATATGAGCAAATATTTTTTTTAAAGGAATTTTTATGCATTACTGAGGGGTTTCTTATTGTTTTTTTTTATCTTTTCAAAGTTGTACTTGACACATATGGAAGATCATTGGGTTTTGAGGCCCTCTTGTTACTTTATTACTTTTTAATAAGACTTTGGATTCATTACTGAAAAAATCTTAGGCTAATGGTCCTGTTCCTGAACCGCTAAGCTCTTGATCCTGCATCCTACCTTTATAAAAACTGGCTTAACGATTAATGGACATGCACTTTTTTGTGCTCATATCACATTGATAGTCCTACTCATGAAGTAATGGTTAAAAAAAGCAGTTATTTCTGGAAATTTTAGCATGTATTCTTTCTCAATTAAAGTGAACATATGAGAAGTTTTGGATAATTAATCGATAACAGGCAGTGCTTGCCTTATAGCCTTCATTTGTAATAGTTGGTTATATGAAGGTATACACTGAGTGATATATAGTCTTGCTGTGTGATAGCATTTTCTATAATTAGTACTACTAAATATGAAGTGGACATTTCTGTAGAATGTAGACACTGCCAAATATAGTATAGCCAAGCAGTGGTGTAACTTATACCTAAGTTGCATGTTAATTCTTGGATATCAGTTCAACAGAAAAATAATTTTGCTTAAAAAAAAAAGTTACTATAAATACTTCAGAAATGCATAAAATCTCTTAGTTTACCTTCTCTTTTCCTCTTTCCCTACTTACCCTCTTTCAGGGTTATCTTTTCAGGGCTATTTAATAGATAATGCTTGTACTCCCATGATAATTCCTACCCCAGTCTCAGCCTTCCACCACTTTTAAAGACAGAACAAAATAACGGAAAGTCACACAGATTTTAATATGCTAAAGCACATCTGAAACTCCCATTCAAATTCTTTCTTAAATTTCTTTTTCACATTATTTCTATCTACTACAACATTGGTAAGAACTGGAATTCTGTATTTAATTGTTTTGAAATTTTGAGGTAAAATGTCTAACAATTTTTTTAGCGTATCTTCATTGCATATCTTCTTTATAAATGTTATTCTGTAGATTAAAAGAGACTCTGAGGAATGTAGTGGTGGTAATTTAAAAAAAAAAGTAGCAAAAAGGTGTTGGTAGCCAGTATGTCAGCAAATGTTATGTATGCAAAATACAGAGGAGTAGGTGCATGGACTACAGAGAATTACAATTCTCTAATTGTAAGGGATTTTATGCATTTCTGGAGTATTTACAGTAATTCTCACTAACTACAAAAGGTAGTGTAACTTACTGAAAGGTTTTGATAACTAAGAAAGCTAGCAGTCCTACAGATAGAAATGGCTACAACTGTTAATGGTGCTAATTTTTTTTTTAATGTTGCACTTATAAGCTACTAAATAATTTACTGACATTGTTCAGGAGAGCTTGCTGTCTGTTAATGTTGTCATGCATTGTCATGCGTGCAATAGGAAACGTTCATTCCATTACATTTTTTTAAATCTGTCTTGTGTTTTTTAGGCCTAAGGACTGTCTCCGTTCTATTATGAAAAGAGTGAACCATAAAGATCCCCATGTTGCTATGCAAGCATTAACAGTAGGTTCTTTTTTATGTAGTGCTTTTCATTCCTGAAAAGTTATATTGCAAAAAATCTTCTCTGAGTTTTAATCTTTCTTTCTTTAGCTTCTAGGAGCATGTGTATCAAACTGTGGTAAAATCTTTCATTTAGAAGTCTGTTCAAGAGATTTTGCCAGTGAAGTAAGCAATGTGTTGAATAAGGTAATGTATTGCATTGATTTATACAATTCATAGGAAAGCTAAATCAGACAGAGAGTTGGGGTAATCTCAAAGTGAAATGGAATCTACTTTTGGAAGACTGGAAATTTGGTGGTGGGAATACAGGATTCCTGGGGAGACTGTGAGAAAGAACTTCCTGAATGCCACTTCACACTACAGTTACTATGTATTCTGTTCAGGGGAGGTGGGGTGTTAATTTATAAATATACACATTAATGTTCATGTTAAATAACAGCAATTAAATACTAAATACAGATGTGGTGAAATGGAGATAATACAGAGCTTTTATATAACCCTGTTTTACTCTATTTTGGGCCTAGTGCATAATATACTAGTACAAACACAGGGCTGGTGTACTATTCCCCCTTTCTAATAAGGATATCCCTTAGTGATACACTTGACTTCAAAATAAAATGTCTATATAGTTTGTATTGATATTAACATGAAATTATTTGAAATTAAGGAATTAAGAACAGATGCCTACATTATTTAACTAGTTTCTACTGTGCTTACAGGGTCATCCAAAAGTCTGTGAAAAGCTGAAAGCCCTTATGGTGGAATGGACTGATGAATTCAAGAATGACCCACAGCTTAGTTTAATATCTGCTATGATAAAAAATCTTAAGGAGCAAGGAGTTACTTTCCCAGCTATTGGTTCACAGGTATATTAAATTTTGTGGTTGTTCTTAAAGGGTATCACAAATTCTTTTTATCCTTAGTTCTGTATTTTACAGTTTGTAGTCTTGAATTCTATGTGTTTGGCAAACAAAATCTCTCTTGTCTTAAAACATTCCTCTGAGGCATGAAATGCTCTGATTTACTTTAGATTTTTATATTGCAGATGAATACAAATCAAAACAGTGAGCTTAATGCATTGTCAGTTTTTTGTTAAATTCATTTTTATATCTTTCACTTTTGGCTAGGCTGCTGAACAGGCAAAAGCAAGTCCAGCTCTAGTTGCCAAAGACCCTGGTACAGCAGCCAACAAAAAGGAAGAGGAGGATTTAGCTAAAGGTGGGTGTGTTTACTTGCTGACATGATGAATATGTTGGTAGATATCAAATAAAACAGGAACAAATATTTTGCTTGCTTCCTCTATGTGAATAGTATATTTGTGGGTTGTGTTATGGTTTCTATTTTTTTTTTTTGTACCCTTCCTGGAGGGTTAGAGATTCTATGGGTAAAAAAATATGAAAAACTCCTGTTTTTTACTTTTTTTCCCTTGCCAAAGTGAAATAACAGAGTAAAAAAATCTGCAAAATCTCATGTTAAGGACATGCTGCACTATGGAAATGTTTGATACAAGTTCTGCACTTGGATTTTCCCTCTTCCTGGGGCAAGTGAAGCACATTCATTTGCAATTTAAACACTTGATGGAAGGAGAAAATAAAGATTATAGTATAAATTGTATGCAAAGTTGGATTCAGTATTCTGAGTATACCTTGGTATTACTTTAAACTTTTATTTCTTTGATTACTGCTTCTGTAGTATACTTTTAAGACGTTGATTGCTGTAAGCATAAGCGGTTGTTAAATGTCTTGCTGCAGTCTCAGAAACAAAACTAGAATGGTTTCTTTCGATTTACTGTTGTACTAAGGTATATTTTAAGGTCATTGAATGATCTTGTAGCAGATGTGTGAAGAGTTATTTTTAGAATGGTTTGATCTTTATGATCTAGGTAATGTTTTTTGAGGTCAAACTTCAGCAATGTAAAGACGTCAAATGTTAGCCCTTGTATGTAGCATCGCTTTGGGCTTAAAGTTGTAACACTATATGAGTGAAGTTCTTGCACTAGTAGTTGGTGGATGTTTGCAGTTTCTCATCTTTGATAGAAAAATTTTTTGTTTAGCTATTACCTGATATAACATTGATTTATTCAAATTGCTATTAGCCCTTCCGTATATGTTATTAATGGTTTCTTCAACAGTTGACTCGCCAAAGTCTACTTTTCAAGGGATTTGTGTCTCAAAGGTTCAGGTTCTGCATGGGTTCTCTAATATTTGTTATTTCTTTTTTTGTGTCCCGCTCTGTCCCTTCTTAAACATGATGCTTTTTTTCACAAACTTGGAAGAGTTTAAAATGAGTGAAGCCTTTCTGTTCAGTCAAGTTTAACTGAAAATGACCAAGAAATGTAAAATTATTCAAGGAGTGATAGGGAAGGAACAGAAGTGGATGGAATTTTGCTTGTCTAAGCAAAAATCTTTTTCTTAATTATGAATTAAGGAGGTACTTATTTACTATGAGGGTGACTGAGCACTGGCACAGGTTGCCCAGGGAGGTTGTGGAGTCTGCATCCTTGGAGATATTCAAAAGCCCTCTGGACATAGTCTTGGGTAGCCAGCTCTAGGTGACCCTGCTTGAGCAGGGGATTGGACAAGATGACCTCCAGAGGTGTCTTCCAACCTCAGCCACTCTGCGTGATTCTCTGATTATATTAACTCGGACTAAAGACTCCTGATCTAACAGAGAAACAATGTGTACCTGTACAGTTGTATCTTTTTAAAGTTTCAAGTGATCTGGAAAAGTTGAACATCATGTATGTGCTAGTAAGAACGTAAACACTTCACATCAGTTCAAGATAATAACAATAATATAATAATAAAAAAAGGATGACTTCACTGAGTTATCCTGCTTAAGCACAAGTGCTATTTATTAATCCTCTCCATGCTGAAAGCCTCAGTAAATCTATGGGCAGAATAGTGCTCTCTAGTTGTAAAACATCTTTTTGTTTTTTTAACATTATTTCTAAGTGAAAGGCAGAAGTTGATTATGATGCAACAGGAATGGATTTATACTAGAAGTTTTCAGAGTTAAATTTTCATATAATTCAACCCATTTTTATAGGGAATTTTTATGTGAGAAACTCTTCTTTTGTAGCTATTGAACTGTCACTAAAAGAACAAAGGCAACAGCAGACAACACTTTCCAGTTTGTACCCGAGCACCTCAAGCCTTTTAACAAATCACAAACATGAGGGCCGAAAGGTTCGTGCAATCTATGATTTTGAGGCTGCTGAAGACAACGAGTTAACTTTTAAAGCTGGAGAACTTATAACTATCCTTGATGACAGGTAATTTATATAGAATGCCTACTAGAAGTATGTTAGTCTGTAAAAATCAATTGAGAATAATTGTATCTTCTAGGTAAAAACATACATTGGAATACAGTTGCAATAAAATATATTTACATATTAAATACTTTATTTGCTTATCTCCTAGATTTTTTACATAATTGCGTAAAGATAATTGTATAAAGATTTCTGCATATATACAGACTGTATTTATGTACAAGTAATGTAAATGTCTTGTACAGTGCAATTCTTAGGAAAATTCCATGTGAGTATGGGTTTTTTTAATTATTTTTTTATCTTTAGTGATCCAAATTGGTGGAAAGGTGAAACTCATCAGGGTATAGGATTGTTTCCATCTAATTTTGTAACAGCCGATCTTTCTGCTGAGCCAGAAATGAGTAAGTAACACTACGTTTATGTATATATGTTAAGCCTTGCCACGACCCAAGGGATATTTCTGTAATGACGTACTTTCCCTATTTCCTTTCCCTTATGATAGAGGTCAGTTGCAAGTTAATGTGATACTCAAAGTAAAACTGAGGAACCTTTGCTGTGCTCTCAGAAACAACAGTCATATCTTTGTGTGAGACCAAGGTTGCCCAAGCTGGCATCTGCTGAAAAATATGATGCTGTCTACTGCTGATTTTGACAGTAGCTTCCTTGAGAATCATTTAACAACTCCATTGACACCTAGATAAATGTAGGCAACAGCAGGTTTTTTCCAAATTGCCTTTTTGCCTGGTTGCAATAGTACATATCTAATGAAGGAAAAACTGAAGGCCCCTGGCCAGATGCGAGTCAGAGACCAATTACCACTGTTCAAACAATTAAAGAAACCTATGTACTGTAGGTAAGTATGTGTGCATAATGGAAGGAATTTTTTTTCCTGCGTACTAGTTATCTTCTTTTATCTATTTATACCAGTCTAACCTCCTCTAAATATTTATTAAAAATCTTAAATATTAGACAAGGTTTTAAGATGCTAGAACTGATTTCTGTAAATCTGATGGTTTTGCAAGATGAATCTCCTGTGATCTCAATGTGAGTGTGCCAAAGGTGTGAGCAGGTCCGCAGAATTACATGCTGTAGGAATCATCTGTTCTACATTAAGACTAGCTGATGAGTAGTATGATAAGAGTAGTATTTGGCAGCTTTTTTGTTGTGGCCTCCACTACAGAGGAGTGAGATGCTTTCACAGGTACTATTTGATGGAGAAGGAATAGCAAAATTTGAGAACTTTTGATTCTATAATTTGCTCTGGAGAAAAGAAGGCTCCAGTTTGTCATAGATGATTTTACTAGTTTTCTCTTAAGCCTGAATCATTAGCCCTCTTTCTTCCAATCACTCTCTCTTAGTCTGTTTTCCTGATGACTTGTTAGTAAGTATGTTATATGTAGGGAAACTACGATAAAGACATTTACTTGCTAAAACATATTTCTGTTGACCTTGTGTGAACTGATGTCTTTTTTTTATGCAATTTACAGACTTGTTTATGAAAATTGTTTAACTGTGGAGATATTTTGGCCTTCAAAAGTCAACAAAATACTAATTTTTTTAAGTTTTCACAGTAGATGTTTCAAATGCAAAGAACTTGGGCAACATGCTAGCTGTATAACATTTATGTCATTGTTTTGTTTATTTTATAAAATAAAATCTGTCTGTTTATCTTACAGTGAAAGCCGAGAAGAAAACAGTGCAGTTCAGTGATGAAGTTCAAGTAGAGACAATAGAACCTGAGCCTGAACCGGTTTATATTGATGAAGTAAGCGTGATACAAGTACTGATTTTCAACTGCTGGTACATTTAAATATGTGATGTTTAACCTGTTCATCCTGTACCTCAAAACCAATTTGAAATATCAGGAGAACATAATCAAAAGAGAATGGGAAGGGAAAGTTGATTTAATAAAAAAAAAATTATCTGCAATATTATAATTTGTTCACGTGTCTTCCTGAAACTGAATTTGGAAACTGCATCCCAGGTAGGGCCCTACTCCAGGATTGTACAGCTGTTCACTTCCAAACTAGACGCTTGGTTGGAGTTACGCATTTGCTTTCAAGTTTTGTTTTAAGTACTTGAGGATACCTCAGAGATACCCATCTTGAATGCTGGCTTAGATTTATTTCCCATATAACCACCACTGTTCTTCCCGCAGTCTGAAAGATCTCTTTCCTTCTCTGAAAACGGTGCGCTTTTTGTTGCTCTGTAAGTGATATTTAGTGAGATTCACACAATCTCACCGCAGTGATTCTGCAAGGTTCCCAGGAACTCTCAGCCCAGGACGTTTTTCCCTGCCTTTTTTTTGCCCCCATTTTCTTTTCTTTTTTTCTTTTTTTCTTTCTCTCCCAGGGGGCTTAGAACTGTTCTTCAGAATTTTTTGCTTTCTCTCTCATGACCTTCCATTTCATTCTCAACTAGGGTTCTGTCATTTGTTTTTTGAAATGAAAAATCAGTTACTGCCTTCCTAAAGTCCTGTTTAACTCCTGCTTCAAATACTCTTCCTCCCAAGAGATATAAGTTAGTTTGTAATCGGCCGAAATAGCTTATCTCAGGCCTGCCTTGAGGTGCCTTCCAGCTTTTGTCTTCTGTTATTCCACGTTTATGTTTTATTGTCTTGTTTTGTTTTTAAAATTATCACAGTATAATTTTTAAGGAAGTAGTTCATTTGGCTTCTTCCTGCCTTTCCTGGGGTTAAGGAGGAAAAAGCATGGTTTTAGTTTCCACTTCGATACAACCTATGTAACTCTGGCCTGTTAAAGGCTATTTATTTGATAGAATTCAGCTACAAAGTGATTTTTTAATCATTTATATGTAAAGTTTGGTTAAGGAATATAGTTCGCTCCAAGACCTACTTTTCAAAGAGTTTATGCCTGCTAATTTTCTACCCTTTTGTATTTTTATAAGTGGCTTGCACTTAAACTGGTTAATCAAGGATGATTTATTCTGAAGTCAACCATGTAACCCCTCCAAACATCATCTTACAAAAACACTTAGTAATGACATTGCTCATGTGCTGATAGGCCTCATACACTTACAAAATGCAGGATAGTTTTTCAGTGAATTTAGTTTTAAGTACTCATTTCTTTTTAAAGTACTCTCTCAATGTATTTTGTGAAAACATTTGCACTAATCCCACTAGGTGGTAGTATTGCATATGTAATAACAAGAATGGAAAAAATAGAAACCTCTCAGAAAATACTGTTTAGAAGGACTTTTAGGAATAAAGGGGTATTCTGCACATTCTACTTTATAAAAATTATTAGTAGTAACATTTGACTTTTCCTTGTTCAAGCATCTTCATTCCTGTAAAGTAGCATGTATGATTTGTATTTTCTTAGTCTAGATGATTTTCAAGTCCCCAGAGATCCAAATGGGTGTTGTAAATAGCTGCTTTAATTTACTATCCCAAAAGTGTTAATTCTCCCCCCATATATGCCCTAATTACACAATTTGTATTCTAGGATAAAATGGATCAACTCTTGCAGATGTTACAAAGTGCAGATCCGTCTGATGACCAGCCAGACCTCCCAGAATTGCTTCATCTTGAGGGTAAGAAAATCTCATGGGTTTTTTTTTTTGTTGTTGTTTTCTTCTCTAGTAATTACCTATATCAAAACAAATTGAAACTACTTCAGCTTCATGTGCACACCACAAGCATGCCTGAGAACAGTGCCTGAGCTGTAATTATCTTTTCACTTCCTGTTTCCCACATCTAAGAGACTGAAGTGCAAAATTTTAACTTAGAACAAGCCCACTCCTCTCTCGAGAAAACTATATTCCATATTCTTTTCCTCTTCAAGGCCCAGGAATACTTAATTCAATCTTATTCATCCATTTTTTTTCCTCCATAGAGTAGCACAGCATGAGTTGCAAAAGGAGTGTAAGGACGATGCCATGAGAGGAAGCAGAAATACTACTGAGGCTTAGAATAGTCCTGTGGGTGTCCCACATGCTTTTCACTTTCATGCATATTTCTGTAGGACTTTAATATTGGCAAATACCTTATAGAGTGCTACAAATTAGACTACTCCTTTAGACTCAAATGATTCAGACTATATCTTCAAAGAGGCATTATAGACCATTCTACCTGGGTTGATAGATTCAGCAAAAATTTTGGAAGGGGACTTTGGAGAAGGAAGTAAAGAAACTTACCCATTATAAGACAGAACATTGGCTTAAACTGATGCTTCAGATAGGATCAGACTTTGTTAAGAAAATGGCAGATTCCAGATCTATCTAGAAGTTAATTGGGAAAAAGTGCCTAAGCTTGTAAGCTTTTGAATATCCCCTATCTTTCCACGCCTACCTGGTTCATCGTACCTGTAAATGAATCCTGGTTTAGGAACTGCACATCAGTGGTGTGTCTGCACGTATTCTAGTGCCACTAAAGCTAAAAGGGGGTAAAAAGACACATGAATGTTTTTATTCTTTCAAGTACCAAATATAGTTGTAGAGGCTGTTGTCTAAGAAGTGGATTCCGTATATCTGGTTCAGGACAGAGGCAAAGAAATTAAAGGTATACGTGTCAACCAGCCTCCAGTTATGGCTACCATTAGGATCTCCTTTCAAAATGCATTGTGAGATCATTAGAACAATGCTGAATTTTGTTAAACCGTGGGACAACTACTAGAATCTGAAAGCTGTAGTGTAGTCAGATGATTGCTCCCCGGCTACCTACAAGAGCACTTGCCAAACATATGGCAGTGTATAGTTCTACAATGCCATATTCAAGAGCGTACTTGCTCTACACTCAGGTAGGCTTTGGGTAGCTATTATTTTTGGCATAGTTTCTGACAATTTTGTTATAGATGTGTGTTGGAACTTGGGTTCCTACCAGTGGTGTCAAGTGCTGATCAAATTTGACAAAAAACCACTTCATTTTCTTCTGCCGTCCAGATGTCCAGTCACAAATGTCTTAATATTAGAGAGTTTATCCCAACACTTTCAGGATCCCAGGGTTTGTGGTTGGCAGCAGTGCAGTCATCATGTTAGCGTACAGACATCTAAGCAATCCTTGTCATGCCTTTTACCACGCTCTGTGTTATACATAAAAATAGGCAGAACTTACACCAGGTTTTACATCTTTTCCCAGCATTTCTGCCAATGTGTTACTGATCCCAGGTTCAAAGAAGCAGATGAGTGCCTTTCATACAACTCCTCTCTCACCTGGAGTTGCCTTCAAGGAACACATCAGTGATGCCCTTTCACCCATCATGGCCCAGAGGCTTTCAGGACCTTCTGCATCTCTAATTTGGGAAAACTGGGAGTGAAGACAGTGTTCCAGAGCTGTTTATAATGCATTTAGGTTATCTTTGGTGCCTGAACCTTTTTTTCTCATCTCTCAGCTTGAATGTTGAGTGGCTCTTGGGATTAAACACATCTCTTGAATAGTAAATAGTTCATTGCTTGGATAAGTGGGCACATTTTGCATTCTGGAGTAGGGTTAGACTGTAGTATACCCTTTCAGCTTCCTTGTCTGTTTATTTTACATTTGACAAACTCTGTCTTTGGGTTAGTTAACTGTGGTTTGCTTGGCAGTTACGTGAAAACCATGTCCTTGTGCTGAAAGTTGGCAGGGGTGCATTTTTGATTATTTTAATGCTTTTCCATTCTACTTCTGGTAAGTTTTTGTGTTGTGTTTTGCACGTGTTAGTGGTTTGAAAAAGTCTCCTTCCCTGAATTAGGATTCCAGTGACATAGTACTGTGCTATTAGTGTCTTTGATATGCAGATGGTTTGAATCATTGCAACCTGTTTTCTCCTTCTTTGTTTTGTAGTAATGTTAGTTAAGCACATGATCTAGGTTGCAGTGGCAAATTTTCTTCCTTGAAGAAGAGATTACCTTTCAGATTTACCTGAATTTTTTTATGCAAAACAGTTTGTTTTACACTTCCTGGATATTAAATGTGTTTTGTTTTGCTGTATTTTTATTTTATTTTTAAAATTTACTTTTTAAACTGTACCACTACTGAAAACTCCTGCTGGATCTCATTCTTAAATTGTTCATGATGCTGCCTCTGTTACTATAACTTTCTTGGCATACAAATTATAGTAATGAGTTAAGAAAAAATTTGGACTAGCATCTACACATTTCTATCTGATAATTTTTAAAAACTACTTAATGATTTGCACTATGGAAATATTTATTATTCTGATATATTTTAATGTCCTTCTATTCTAGCAATGTGCCACCAGATGGGACCTCTCATAGATGAGAAGTTGGAAGATATAGACAGGTAAAAATGTAGATATTTTGACTCAAGATTAATTCTTAGAAATACCACTGTTGTTACTTAATGATATCTTAATAATTTCTGTGAATACTGGCAAAGAAAATAGGTGTATTTATTAGTAGCTTCTCCTCTGGGAGGAGGTCTGAAGGGTTTTTTCCTAGTCAAACAGTACAGTACTATAAGTTATTATGTGACGTTATGGCACTTGTTAGGCATAACTTCACAGGCAGTAAGAGTATGTTGGTTATCACTCCTCATGGAAGTTTCCCTGTATTGTCTGTTCTGTACTGAAGTTATCTAAATTGTAGAATAAGTTGCAAAATATATTTTCTAGGAAACATTCAGAACTTTCAGAGCTCAATGTTAAAGCAATGGAGGCTCTTTCTTTGTATAACAAATTGATGAATGAAGACCCCATGTATTCCATGTATGCAAAACTACAAAACCAACAGTATTATATGCAGTCATCTGGTGTTTCTGGCTCTCAGGTATGTATGTAACCTTTAATAGCCATTGACGTTATCAAGTACATACTAAGCTATAGTTGATTTCTTATAAATTATTAGTGATAAACAGTTTTCACATAAGCTAACTTTTTTGCAAAACTTGGTTAAATATTTTTTTTACAGTATACTTCTCTACATTACTAAAATAAATATATACTGATATATAAAGTGTGGTGGAGCATGTTGATTGGAAGTAATAATTTATTTCCTATTTCTGTCCTAGTGTTCCTCCTGCTTCGCCCTCTGAGTTAGAAACCTCTTTTTATGATCTTTGTTACCTTAATGCTAGGTTAAAATCATCTTGCTCCCTCAGAGATAATCTCAAATGAAAGAGCAGTGGTTTCTCTCAATACAGTATGTAAAAACAAAAAAATAGTTTGTTTTCAGCTGCAAGCTTTGAATATTCTCCTATTGCAGGTTCTAACATTTTTAGTTCTTTTCTGTTCAGTTCTTTCTGATCAAGGAAAAAGCCCATCCTGTGCTTTGAGTTGCACATAAAATTAAAAATTAAAGCTGGCAGGTCTTTGCAGAGTGGGTCAAAGAAAGTAGAGAACCAAAGAAGTACAATTCCTGTTTAAGATTATGCCCTCCCCCCCCAAAAATCAATCTCTTTTATTTTTTTGAAATATCAATGGAAAGCATTTAGCATTTAAATTACTGAAGTTAAAAATTACAATTCTTTCATGGCAGCATTTCCATGTAGTTGACTGTTATCTCTGAGTAGGTCTTTTAGCTTATTCATATACTACAGTATTTTCAAAAGGTTTAATTTAACATTTAAATGTTTAATTTTGTAGTCTAATGCACACTTGCTGTATTTTCCTGTTTATAGGAATATATAACATTTCAAACTATTTTTTTCAGTAATTTACTTGCTTTTTGAGTGAGTAAAAAAAAAAAAATTGAAGCCAACTTATTAATACCTGTGCAGTATTATATAAACATTGAAGCGGATTCAGTTCTTTTAGCTTCCTACAAATATGTGCTTTCTTTCAGTGTCTTTTAAGAAGAGGATGTATGTTTTTGCAGCATCATTAAAAGGAACATTGTCTTCCATTCATATATGATAAGCAATCATGTTGTGACCCTGTCACATAATTTTAATGTTTTATAAATGGACATGTGTCTGGGGATTCTTAAAGGGAAAAAAATTGATTTTGGGGTGAAGATGAGCCAGTAAAAAGTTCTGAAAAGTTAGGAGGTCTCATGCCTTTGCTGCTTTCTAAAATTCTTTTGCAATATTGATAAGGCTTCTATGAATATGTCATCTGAGATTCATGGGTCTTAAGATAGGAGGGCTGTATATTGTAAAGTTACATGAACTCAATTATATGAGACCTGATAATCTCTTCTAGTAATTTGTGTTAATCCAAGTAATTAATGACTGAACAAAAGCATAAGGTTTAGAAATTTAGTCTTAGAATTCAGTTCACACATCTACTAGCAAGCTTTTCCTCTACCTAGTTGTAAAACATTACCTTATTTTCAACTGAAATTTTCTTAAGGCCTCTTTTTCCCTTCTGCCCTGCTCGAACAATTTTACAATGGCAGTCTCAACAGTTACATGAAGTGACAGGTTAACTAACAACATGAAAATAATCCATTATTGGCTTTCCATTTTAACTATTCTACTTAGTGAAGGTTAACTGGGCATGAAAAAGTATTCTGCTTTGTACTGCTATTTGTTATGTGATTGAAATTCTTCAGTATTTTCATTCAAAACTCAAAATTAGAGGCTCTTAATTAGCATGAGTGATAGTCATTAAAATAAAATTTGGAAAACAAGTTTTCCAGTAAACTATTTGACCTTTTTGGTACTGGAGCCTGAGGTTAGAAATGTAAATAGTGTTATTTTTTCACACTGCAACACTTAATAGAAGACAATCAGTTGCTTTCTATTAAAATATCTCTAATAAAAGGTTTGAGAGACTGTTTTTAAGTTCTAAAGTCAGATATTAAATACCAAATTTTCTTTTATATATTCCTTTATTTAACTTCCTAGGTTTATCCGGGGCAACCTCAAAGTAATGCATATTTGGTGGCAGGGAGTGCACAGATGGGCCATATTCAAGGCTATAATCTTCCTCCTGAACAGCTCTCTTCTCTCAGCCAAGGCACAGTTACTCCATCTGCCAGCTCCGTACTGCCTGGTCAGCCTGCACCGACGTCTTACACAAAGTAATTTTAAGTATTTTCCTGTTCAAGTTTAAATCAATTGAAACATGAAGGACTACAGATAATATTTAAAGGAGATTTTTTTTCTCCTTACAGAAGTATAATTTTAAACACAGCTGAAAGATACTTCAGTGCACTTATTTCCAGTGTGCTTTTTATTGGTGTCATGTATTTCGTAAAATTTCCTGACAAACTTCAAGCTTTTCTGTTGTGTTCATAATTTTCTCTAGTTTTTAATTTTATATATAAGAAATATATTAATTTTTTTATATGTATAGTTCTTTCATATAAAAGAAAACTTAGAGAAAATGATACAGACATGACTAATGGTTTTGTTTTGGGGTTTGGGTTTTGGTTTTTTTTTTTTTTTTTAGATAACTTAATCTTCATCATTAAATGTATATTATCTGCTGCTCTGGCTGGCTTTGCGTAACTTCTGAGATAGTGTTTATTGTATTGTTCTTTTTTTCAAATATCTTACTGTGGAAGCCTGGGGAGAATTCTGCTAATTTTGGAGAAGAAGTGAATGGGCTATGAACACTTAATTCACTAAAGCTTATACAGCTTCCCCATATAAAGGAGCTACAAGTGGCTTTCTATTTTGGGTAGATGCCCAAAGATGCTTAGCTTTAGCTAAGCTACCTATATTGTGAAGAAGTTTTGAATTGATCTGAGGAAAAGATCAGGGTTTTGTGTTGGTGGTTTTGGGTTTCTTTTGTTTGTTTTTTTTGGGCTTTTTTGGTTTGTGGGTTTTTTGGTTTTTTTTTTTGGTTGGTTGGGTTTTTTTAGACTCTCAGTATAAAGTAATTTTATTTTATAAAGTTGGGAGAGACATCCATCTTGAGTTATTAAAGTATTTGTTAGCCTGTCCCCCAAAGTTTCTTATTTGGGGTGGTAAGACATATGCTGATAAAGTGAGTTTCTGCATACTTCACCTGACGTGTTTTGCTATTTAAAACAGTTGGCTGGGTTTGGGTTTGGTTTTTTTTTAATGAGCAGAATGGAAGATAGATGGGTTTCCCTGTTGCACATTAAAATAAAACAAAGTACAGATTCACAGTCTAGTTTTAAATCCATGGGAGGTATGTTAGGTGTGTTTAAATCTGAGGAGTGCATTTGAGTTTTAATTGGACCATTCATTGGCTATAGTTTTAAATATGCAAGGTGTCCAGAGTTAGGAGATTTTTGTGTGTATATGTAGAACAGCTGAAGAAGCAATAAAGCATTGCTATTCTGTTGGTAAATTGTTTGTTAATTGAACTTTTTTTTTTTTCCCCAGTGCAATGGTTGGCTCTGTTGCTGGAAATACTTACTCTAACCAGGCTTCAGTGTATAGTCCACCACCTGCTACTGTTGATGTTGCTGCTTATCAGAATGCTGGAACTAATATGTCCCAGGTGCCAAACTATAACTTAGCGTCTACACCTCTGCCACAGACAGCAGGCAGTCAACAAGCACCTCCACAACAACCACAGCCTCCACCACCTCAACAACCACAGCATAGTTACTCACAGAAGGCTCTGCTATAGGATCCAGGACTTCTTATTCCTAATCTTCTTTAACCTCTGCTAAAGGCAGTTGGCAATTCTATGAGTTTCTTCCTTTAATCTCTTACACTTCGTTTATCCTCAGCTTAATAAGAATCTATCTTGGTGAACTAGTACAATTTGCACTGACTTTTTAGGATTTTTTTTTTAATTTTGCAGAGGAACGGATATATTTAGGACATTTAATTCCTTTTAAAATGCCTAAAAATTGGTACAAGATTATTTATGTCGGTAAAATTGGCTAGTCTGTGAAAACTCAACACTTGCAAACTGTTGTGGCATATATGTTATGTACATATAGTGTGTGATTGCAGTAGTGGCCATTTCGTATAGCTATGGTGATCATGTGAATATATTTAACACAATGTTTAAAAATAATTTACTTTACTATTTTATTTTAATCATGAACTGACAGCCATGTTTCATAGTTTTGTCTAGTTTTATGACAGCTGTGATGTCTTTTTCCAATGCAGGAAAAACAGTAATTCTGCATATCATGGTTACACTTACAAGCTGTGGTCTATATATGAATTTACAAACTTATCTGAGTCTAGGTTTCATTACTTCTTGAATTGAACACAAGTGTATCATGACTATTAGATGGCTTATCTACCAAAGTAAACTAGTTAACTAGTAAGTGATTTGGGGGGATAACAGCAAATTATGATTCTGCTTCAGATATAATTAATAATTTAAAACTACTATTCAGAGGCTGCTAAACATATCGTGGGACCATGCAACAGATCAGGATCTTGCATTTTATCATGAGAAGCATGTAATTTATTTTTTCCAAGTTGTTTTTTACAATGAGAACCAGAACTGTATTCTATGTGTGTTGGTAGAGATTACACCAAAGATGGAGGAATTGAGTTGGAGGAGAAACGATGGAGTTTTAAACTGGAACACACAACATGAATAACACTACTTTATTCAAGTCTGCTTAATTAGAACATGGAGAATTATGGACATTTACATCACTTTGCTGAACAAACCTTCAGGGCTTTATTTTATCTCTTGTGGCCTTGCTTAGCAATTTGTTCTGTTTACTGTTCTTACACAAACACTTTTGCCTTAAACATCTGTTTCAATTTCCAGTTGTACCATTTGAGTTATTAGCCCTTCTAGTAGGAATAGTTTATGAGGCATCTTATTTTCATTCACCTTCAGGTTACTTTGAATTCTCTCCTGCAGCAACAGGCATTAGCCTTTTTTAAACCCTTGCATTTCTCAGTAACTTAGCCAGGTGGATCTTTAAGGCATGATATTTTCTTTCTACAGCTGAGGTGCTGCAAAAGGAACATGGCGATGGAAGGCAGCATTTTAGATATGCCTGATCAGAGTTTCTTGTACAAAGACTGTAATTTCTTTGCATTTGTGTTCAGTCTGTTAATGCATTCTGGTTTCCTCTCATCTTTCCCAGCGACTCTAATTCCAATTAGAGCAATACTAGATGGCTTCAACATCAGATCTGTATTTTCAGTCTTGTTAGTGTGTATGTCAGAAATTGTTCACTTTTGTGTACTATATTTTAGTGTGATGCTTCTGGAATTAAATGTTGCAATTGTACGTTATACTGTAAGCTGACCTCAGTTATCCCATATACTCCTGCGTCTGTTCACAGTTACCTAACATGCCTTTGTTTCCCTGTTTTAATAGGCACTGGTATTTTGCCTGTTAATGCTTTCAGATTATTATTTTGCATAACTTCTAACTGGGGGGGTTACAAAACGTGCCCATAGCTGATGTGTTCCAGTTGGCGATGTTCTAGCCAGATGGCTGTTTTGATAGTAGTATTTTCAGTTTGTTTTTTTTTTTCCTCCAGAATTCTTAAGCACCCTCACAAACTGCCATTACTTCAGTACTTGGTGTCATCACAAAAGTCAGTGGAGTTTGAAAGGAAATACTAAAAAAAAAAAAAAAAGAATCCAAGATATTGTCATAGCTAATTTTTAATAGGTTGAAGAGATTGTTTTCTTTAGAAAGGGCATGTAGTATCATTTAGATAGTGTTGTCTGTATGCTTTAGGTACCTTATTCCAAAATCAGAGAAACAATGTGTATAGAAGTGTATAATTTCTACAGAAAGGTGAATAACTTTTTACTCCATACTACTTAGGCCCTGATTCAAGGAAGAGCTTGAAGCATCAAAATAGTCCAGCTGACATTGGCTATTTGTATTAGGTTTTCACGTTGTGTCACACGTTCCCTAATAATGGCCTATGAAACATCTGTACAGAAATGACTCTGCAAAAATACTTTTTGTTACTAATTTGTCTTTGTTTTTATGTTTTTATGTTTTTTTGAGGTCTTTTTTCCTTAACACGCAGAAATACTTGTTCCTAGTTTTTCCTTTGAACACTGAAAACTTCAGGTTTTCTGCCTTCCAACTTACTTATTTTGGGCGTTTATCCATCTTTAAGAAAATTGAAATCACCTTTCATTTGTGTTCATGACCAAAAGCCACTTTCTAAAATGCAATGACACTATAAATTCAGTATAATAACAATTCTGAAAAAAAGATGGACACTTTTTATTTTCCTTCATGCCTTTATTAGAGTGACTGCTCTAAGGTATCTCCTGTAACAAATTGTGAATTTTAGTTGACTTAAAATCAGTTTTCAGTGTCCACAATTGGTGCTGGTTCACTAGTTTTTGGATCACTAGTTTTTGAGGTTCAGAGTCTTAGCATTTCTGTTGCATCCTGTTTTCCATTACAGATGCAATATTCAGATTAAATTGAATTTGGAACTGTATTGCTTCATGTTGATTTTTCTCATTTATCAGAAGGGGTTATTTCGTCTTCTCACTGGTTGTGTCCCATATGCTAGATGCTTTGAAGTGATGCCTCCTCCTACCTTGCTAGATGCTGTCATTGCACTAATTCCTTCACTCCTCCTCTCGTATCCTCTCTAACTGATAATTTAGCAATTATATTTCAATTCACCTCCTCTCAGCTGGTTTACTGTCATGAACGTGGAGATGCCATTGGTGTGGCTTCTCCGCTGTGATTTATTCTGAGATTCCTTGTTTATGCGTTGTTTTGACCAAGTTCACGTACGTTCTGTCTTACTATGGTATTGAACACTGAATATGGGTGAGAGGGGGAAAGTACATGTACAGCTACTGTATGGAAAAGCTTTTTAGCAAATAAATAGTGTCAGGAAGTTAATCTATTTGAAAGTTAAGAATCCCTGGAAACAGTATGTTATTCATGTTCCAATGGAAGACCTAATTTTTGAATGTCTTGTTTCTTTACATGTAAATTATCAATGAAAGGCTAGAATGTTTTCATACTATTTTGTATAAGCTTTGTTATTTAACCCTTTCATTAAGGAATACAAAAGTGTTCATTTAACTCCAGAAGGGGTATTTTAGTGGCTTGTTTATCACAAACTGGAGCAAACTCTGGAAAGTGCCTTTTGCGCATTTCACTTCTATAAACAAAGCTTGTTACCCATGTGTATTATCTCAATTTATGTGGGCATGACAAAGATGTCAAGATTTACTGTAAAGCATCCCAGGAAAAATACTGAGGCAGCATGTTAAAATTTGCTACGCTGATGCCATGGCAGGCTGTTCCAGAGTGCGCAGTTGCAGGAACAGTTGCAACGTGTTTACCCACCTCTGTTCAGTAAGTGGTACCCATGTAGATGTGTTATTTAATGTCACCAGCCAAAGTACATACAGACAGCAGTAAAACAACAGCAAAAAGGAACAAAATACAAGAATTACTTCTCAACAGGTGTGAAGCAGCATATTGCCCTCATGGTACAGTTACTATTCCTGAATTTTGATGGGGGGACATGACTGAAATTAATTTGAGTAACCAGAACTTCAGAGAAGTCTGCCAGATTGCAAATGCTTAGATGTAACAAAGGAGATAAATTTGCTTTTAATAGCATGTATATATTTTGCTGATCAAATCTAGGCTGCTATTGTAGTTCTCTGATTTCATCTAGATGGCAGGAACATCAGATTTACACTGGAGAACTGCTTAATACCTCATTCTCCAATTTTTTTAGTATTTTCTCTTTTTCACTCATATTTCAAAGATATCTGTGCAGTCCTTACATGTAAAGGTCTTACCTTATTCCTTGTCTGCTGGGTTTCACAGAAAGAATGAAAAAGAATATCTCTAATTATAGCAGCTACAATGGCACTTTGAATTCCGTAACTGCAACTTCCTTTGGAGAAGATGCATGTATCTGTTTTGAAAAACAAGGGAGCATAATTTTTCCAGTTAAAAATTAGGAGATTTTTTTAAAAGAAAAAGTTAGTTACAAAACCTCCATTGCTAACAGCACGCAGAATCATTTTTTTCTCTGTTATTCAATCTTAGTAAAGCTGACCAAGTCCACACTACAGATACTCCTTTTCCATTTTAAGCTGCAATGAAGAATATTAACCTTCATGTGTGTACTATCCAACACCACAATAAAACATGGGATGGCCTTGACATTTGAGCTCTTTGCTTCAATATGTAAAAAACACTATGTACATTTTTGAAGCCTCGTTTCTTAAATTAGGGTGTTTGTGTTTAAAAACATTCCATTTGCTATGAAGTAAAATTGCAGATCTAAAGTTCACTTTTCATGCTGCTACCTTGGCAAAAAGGTGGTAGGAGTTTTTGTTCTCTCCTGCATGTGCTTCTGGAAATCCAAATAATTTTTGTCTTTGTCATGAAAAGGAAAAGAAGCCTGCTGCAGTCTGCTTTGGTTTTAATAAAGTGTACACAGTAGCAAAGTGCATTTTTGGTTTTGTTTGTTTTGATGCTCCCTTTGATGTTGGCATATGTATATATTTAGATATACTGCACTGTTGTACAAGAATTGTTTTAGTAAATAACACTTTGTAAAAACTGTTAATTGTTTTTGGTATGAATGCAAAATATTAAAGTTGGAGTACTTAGTTCATTACGTTGCAAAGTCAATTTATAAATTCCATGGAAGAATAATCGTAAAAGGACTTCCTTTGCTGGAAGGACTTGGAGATGCAGTAGGCAACATCTGTTAGAAGTACTTAGCTCAAATTTTCTGATTTCAGGTGGGGTTTTTGTAGTTCTGGGTGGTTTTTTTTTTGGTGTTTTTTTTTTGTATGATTCTTACACGTAGATTAGATTATTTTTAAAGTTCTTCATCTGTCATTAACTTCCTTCAGCTAAAATCCAAATAATATGTTGTACATCTTATTTCAAGTATGCTGCACGTTCTCTTTCTTTTGGTAAGAAATACAGCATGAATATTCTAAAGGGGTGGTAAAGAACAAAAGAAAACAGCTATCTATACAGTCTAATGTATATATTTGCTTACAGATCAATGAGCAAATACTATTGGCAACTTGACAGTTAATTCAATTTCTGATGAAAGTAACACAAAGTAGTGTAAAACTTGGTTGTTTGATCTATGTGAAATGAGTTGAAGGTCAGGCTAAAGCCTAGTTCGTGAATCTACATCACTGCTTAAAATACTGTCACAGCTGAAACTTGATAGTCTTGACAGATGTATGCTGTGTTCTTAATGTTAAACTTTATAAGTTTCTTGCTTAAACCAATGTAAGTATCTGAGATCGCTGTGGGACTTTGGGAGCAGTGAGTGGCAGATTATCAGTTTGGCCTGTTCTTAGGGTCTCTTCCTAAAAATGTGAGCTAAACACCTTAGGGTAAGTGATTTATATGGACTGTGGGTTAATTCAGTATGATAATTTCTGTGTTTCAAGAGAATATCAGTTCAGTTGACAGAATTAAAAGTCCTACAGATTGTGTAGAAATGAAACATGTAATGTCTCTGAATTGGAACAGGGAAGGGGAATTAATATTGAGTTTGCTTTACTGCCGCTTTCTTGGACAGAAAGCATGTTTCTGTTGAGATGCTTTTGAGGAAAATATAGTTTGAGAGTTTGTGACATAGTATTTAAAGCTTATTGTAAAATCTGCTGCCATGAATCTGGGCAACAGGTAAAATAAGCATCAGTCTGTGTTTAAGGGGATCAAATCAACTATATTCTAACTTTTCAAACCAACTAAACTTTAGATGAACTGGCTGATATGTAATCTCTCTTCATAGCAGTTCACTTCATATTGCATTACAAAGCTGGGGACCTTTATGCATTGTCTTACTACTGTAGCTATTTTTCAATATCTCATGTTACTCTTGCAGGATGAAGACTTATCTCTCACAATATTTGTAAATTTAAATTATCTGGATTATTTTAAGTCAATGCTGTTTTGGTTGATACTGGTCATGATCTGTGTTTTAAGAGAGAAATGAGAAGTAAGCCATTGTGAAAGAAATTGTGGAGAAACTTCCACTCTTTAAGGCTGATTTGCACTTTGTAAAATTCATATCAATGTTGGGAGTATACATGAGCAACATGCAATAATACAGAAAATCATACGGGGGGGAAAAAAAGGCAAATACATATTTCCAGATGTAGACTGAGAGGATCTTTAGAGTACAGTCTCTTGAGTTGATATAAAATATAAGGAATGTAGTGATTGTAGTACTTATATTTTGCTTTGACTTTGCTTAACCCTGTTAAGCATGAGTTTTTAGTCCTTATGCATGCACCTTTGATTTCTAAAATCAATGCAGGTTGGTGTTTATGCCCATGTTCCCAAGACTGGTGACATCCACTACCTCAGCAGTTGTACCTTGGACCCTCCTTGTAGAGGTGCTGAATCCAGTAGGAACGTGTTGTGTGGTTGGTAAAGCCTGCCACCAGTGCGACACTGTTCACTAGTAGGAACTCATTGGACTGGCCAGTGTCTCTGTTTACCACTTTTTGCCTATAGGAAGCACACATATCAAGAAATGTAACCCTTCAGTATATCCATTCCTGGGCAGCTTAATTTTATACAGTATGTTCTATAGAGGCTTTCTAACCTGATTTACTAACAAGCAAACAAATCTGCCCTGACTGCTACTGAAATCACACTGGAATCTATTTCTAGCCAGTTGTGATGGCTCGCCCCTGTTGACTCATGCATTCTGAGGTGTTTGTGGATTATGCAGACACATTTACTTTCACAAGCTGTGTCAGACTGTCCCAATTTACTGTGCTTCACAAAGGTATGTGAACATTTAGATCCCTTGGATTTAGTGTCTTTCAGGCTTATAAAAATTTCCCCAAATTAGTCTTTTTCTTTGTTCCCCTGGTGACATACTCTTGGAGCTGATGCTGAAGAATTGTGGCAGAGTTCATTTAGGCAAACCCTGCAGCAAAAAACATGTGGCCTGAGGAATATAGGTAATATGTTGATTTACATAAAAATATGGTGTTTCATGTAAGAACAAATGGAAGTCTCAGCTCAGCCAAGGACAGAGAAGTCATGGTTCTCTGGAACTGTAAGAACACAGGGTCAGTACCAACCACCTCACTGAAACGTGCTATGGAAACATTCAAATAGGTGTTTTTCAGAGAAAGCATAGGTGTTGTCTAAAAGATTCTTGTTAGGGGCGTGTTTGTTCAGAGGGCTCCTTTCGTCCTGGTGCAGTGAGGAAAAACAAATAGTGAAGAAGTTTTTGCTTTAACAGAGTCCACAATCTCACTTTGTAACAAATTTCTTGCAGCTTCCGTGGAATCGTGATTTATATTATCTGATTGTGTGGATAATGGCACTCAAGTAGGATTCAGCATTAGTAATTTTTAAAACTCCTCCTGCTCACTTAACTGTGAAGTAGATAATTTTAATTCAGTAATTTATCTTAGTAGGCTTGTTCTCTCTCAAAACAGACATGCTGTCTACTCTTGAGCACTTCTTATCTTCCGGATAATCAAGGCTTCCTGTAAGTGTAGGCTGTTCCTTCCAAGGTTTCAGAGTCCCACTACTCACTTGAGGAGGCAGCTATTTGCCTTGGTTGCTCAAATCAGTCCCTAATTTTGCCTCTTCCAAGAACTAAACTCCCTTGAATTTGTCTATCCACAAGGCTAAAACTGACACCAGATTTGTTAGAATCATAGAACCATAGAATGTCCTGAATTGGAAGGGAGCCACAAGGATTATCAAGTCCAACTCCTGTCCCTGCACAGGACAACCCCAAAATTCACACCATGTGTCTGAGGGCATTGTCCGAACGCTTCTTGAATGTCGTCAGGCGTGGTGCTGTGACTACCTCCCTGGGGAGCCTGTTCCAGAGCTCCACCACCCTCTGGGTGAAGAATCTTCTCCTAATATCCAGCCTAAACCTCCCCTGGCACAGCTTCCTGCCATTCCCTCGGGTCCTATCATTGGTCACCAGAGAGAAGAGATCAGCGCCTGCCCCTCCTCCTCCCCTTGTGAGGAAGCTGCAGACCGTGATGAGGTCTGCCCTTAGTCTCCTCTTCTCCAGGCTGAACAAACCAAGTTACTTTAGCCACTCCTCGTATGGCTTCCCCTCTAAACCCTTCACCAAATTTGTGGCCCTCTGGACACTCTCTAGTAGCTTTGTATCCTTAATGTACTGTGGCGCCCAAAACTGCACACAGTACTCGAGGTGAGGCCTCACCAGTGCAGAGCAGAGCGGGACAACCACCTCCCTCAACTGGCTGCAATGCAGTGATTGATGCACCCCAGGGCACAGTTGGCCCTCTTGGCTGCCAGGGCACACTGTTGGCTCATGTTCAACTTGCTGCCAACCAGAACCCCCAGATCGACCTCTGTGGGTCTGCTCTCCAGCCTCTCATTCCCCAGTCTGTATGTGCATCCAGGGTTGCTGTGCCCCAGGTGCAAAATCCAGCACTTGCCCTTGTTAAACTTCATATGGTTGGTGATTGCCCAGCTCTCTTAATTTGTCTAGATCTCTCTGCAGGGCCTCTCTGCCCTCGAGACTGTCAACAGCTCCTCCCAATTTTGTGTCACCAGCAAACTTAATTAATATTCCTTCCAGTCCTGCATCCAAGTCATTTATGAAGACACTTAAGAGTACTGGCCCTAAGATGGATCCCTGTGTTACCCCGCTAGTGACTGGCCGCCAGCCCCGTGTACCCCATTTACTACAAACCTTTGAGCCCGACCCATCAGCCAATTGCTCACCCATTGCATTGTGTTTATCCAGCTGTGTGCTGGACATTTTGTCCAGGAAGATACTGGGAGAGACAGTATTGAAAGCTTTACTGAAATACAAAAAGATTACATCGACTGGCTTCCCTTGGCCAGCTAGGTGGGTAACCTTGTCATAGAAGGAAATTAAATTTGTTAAGCAGGACTTTCCCCTTATGAACCCATGCTGGCTGGGACCAATGACTGCGTTGTCTTTCAGGTGTTTTTCAATAACTCCCAGAATAATCTTCTCCATAATTTTCTGAGGCAGGCACAGAATTGAGACTGACAGGGCTGTAGTTACCGGGGTCATCCCTGTTGCCTTTCTTGAAGATTGGGACAACATTTGCCAGTCAACTGGGACCTCTCCAGATTCCCAAGAGCATTGAAAAATCATAGAGAGAGGTCTCGCTACGTTGCTCATCTTTCTTTATCCAGGGCAGATAGTAGGTAGCAAGCAATTAATTGCATATCTGTAAACAGCACTGAGCTGAGCAGCATTCAGTGGGATCCTGTAGTTCAGCAGCAGCAATGCAAAGATTCCAAATCCTAGCTCTCCTGTGTGTATATTCAATCAGTTCCACATACTATGTGTGTTTCCTAATGGTTATCTCCTCCTTTCATATGCTTTCTCATATTTGATCATTATAGTAAGCAAGCCTACAAATACTAAAGGTTAGTAAATCATAAATTGAATTAATTTTATATAAGAATATATGTATTTCGATATTTGGACATTTCCACTCTGGAGATTGTCCTTCCACAATAATACACGTGTCTTGTGGAGCCTTTAAGTTGTTTTCTGAAATGCAGACAGTCCTGCTCTTTAATCTCTGAAGTACTATCTCTTTCCCTCATCACTGCTTCAGTCACACAACTGCTATAATTGGGCTTGTAGTTTTCAAGTCTCTGTCATGTCGCTTTGACCTACAGTGTATTCTTCACATAGCACCTTGCCATTAACTTTTGATTATCATTTTCTGATTCACTTTATTTTTTGTTCATCAGTGGGACAGTTTCACAAGGGAATTGGCCAGATTTTAACCCCGGAAAAGGGCACCTCTGTTCTTGGGAACCAAAGTTTAGTTCCAAATGCCTTAACGATACAAGCTGATAGTTGCAATCTATTTGCTATTTTTATCCATTACATCAGTCAGAAAGGTAATTACTTTAGTAAGTACAGCAAGTCCATCATAAACTTTTATGAGCGGTTCACCATACATTGTGTGTTGCTTTTAAGAATTTGATTATGCTTATACAATCCTAGAGATGATTTCAGCTTTCATTCCAACCAGACCATGCACTTAACAGCATTTGCAGTTCTTGTTTGTCTCTGCTAGAGACTCTACGTTCTTTGAACTCTAGTTTGTCACTAAGGACTTCATATGATGGATGGATGGGACGGAATGTAGAAGAAAGTTGATTATTAATAGCGTAAGAGCAGTCTATTCCAACCCTGCATTTATCAAAGTTTGTGTTTAGATTTTTCAGGTGTTAATTTATCTCTTCCAAAGTGAAAGCATGTCCTTCAAGAGCATAGCTTGTTTCTGCAACTTCCTGAAAAAAAAAAGTTTCTAAATCTGTGACAAATAGGGATGTACTTCCAGAACAGCATGGAATATTTTGAAAATAAGGTATTTTCTTTATTCTACAGTGAACTAACATGAGCACACAAATTCTAAGTAGTTAGAAATTATAACTTTTTAAGCATTACTGAATGGTTGCAATTTTTACCACACAGGTAGATGAAGACTCTAAGCTTTTCTAAGAATAAGTCAGTCAGACAGTGCTGCTAGGACTATTCTTTTTGACATGTCCTGGCCTCATCTTTGAAAATAAACTGCTAGAAAAATATTCTGTTATGGAACAGTTCTAAAGATTACAACCAAACTCTTATAATCAGCTCTTCATTTCTTTCTCAAACTTTACTCAGTAGGAGGCTATTCTAATTATTTTAATTGTACCATTTAGGTAGAGCAAATACAATAGATTTAAGTGTTTAAAAGTAAATGCTTTCCTTGGGAAGTTGTTGTTTTTAAAGTGTCGTACTGTGCCGAACACAATATTCTGACGGAAATGTCTGTCTGCCTAATTAGCCAACCCTATTAAGAAGTGGAATTTGTAATAGACCTTGTAAGAGTTTCCACTTAGGCATAGTCCAGTATGTTTCTGTATTTTTATCATGGTATTTGTGTTATTAATCTTTTCCCTCTACATATTTTTCTATTATCATTTTGGGTATTTTTAATGATTTTTTTGAATAGAGTTTATATAAAGGCAACTCCCAGATAAGAGAATCACATCATAAAATATGGAGTCAGCAATGGGTCCAAGTGCAGCACATTTGTAATCATGTTGGGAGTGCCCATCCTGGTCTTGAAAATACTCTATTTAACAAGTGTCTTTCACCAACATTTTTTTTCTTTTTTTCTTATTTATTTTAGTATTAGGTGGGAAAAGTGAGTCTCTTCCCTTTCCCATTTGTATTGGCTCTTTTTCAAATAAATCAATAACTATTACACACAAAACCATAATGATCTTGACATTTTTCTCCTATTTTCTGTCCTACCTCCTACTCCTTCCTGTGTTTGCATTTTCCTTTAATTTTTATCCTAACAAACCTCAACTTTACTGGTCTCAATTGCCAGCAAGTCTTTCAGGCTGCAGCCAGTTGTGTGATGCACAGCTCTCCTCAGTATTTGGAAATAACGGTTCACTACTGAAGATTTGCTGCAAAATCCTCCTGTGGTCTGCCAGGAATCTTGTTGCCATCATTGCAGTTTATGGTCACTTGATTTGTTTCTGGCTGTTTTCTTTACTAAGTTTGATTTTTAGAGATTTAGAGAATTGTCTTGCTTAAAGAGTTTGAGCATGTGCTGAATCAGAGCATGTCTTGACAGTGATAATGTTCCCATTATCTATTGGAATTTTGTATAAGAATGTCAGTTTAGCCTCTTATAGCCTCTTGTCTTACCTATATAATGCTGGTGTTGACTATATTCAGTTTATGAACTTGGAACTCCTTCCTCCTTTTTTTCTGGAAGACATTTGAGTCACAGATTTAACCAAATATGTAGCAGCTCTGATCAGAACTACTTTCAGTTCATGTTTTTGATAAAAAGCAGGATAAGCACGACACATTCCCTGGATGTGTTCCAAGAAATCCAGGTCCAAACACCCATGCTCATGGGGACCTCCGTATCCTGGGATACTGGTATGCAAAGGGATGACAGCAGAGGTATGACTCCACATCAGTATTTTGAAAGAGTGCTCCGGACTGAATATAGCACTGCACGCTTGCTCATCCTGAACAAGGGACTGGAAAGTCTTAGATGCTGGATGGTGGATGCTTGTGGAGTTAATTTTCTGTATACTTACTAATAGCAAACCTCTTATTATTACAGTTGCAATACAGTTTCACATATAGGCAGCAGCCAGGAAAAATAGTGTTGACCTCCTACATATGCAGTTTTATTTTTTGAAGGTTCCACTGCCCTATTAAGGAATATGACCTTCTGGTTCATTACCGCCAGACTGGTTTTTGTCAGCAGCCCTACTGCATGTTCCACAACAGTAAACCCTGTAGGCTTAAGAATCTTTCTTATAAACAGAGTCTGCAAAAAATCTCTCTCTCATTATTCCCTCCTAAGCCCTGGGATCCTACAGGACAGCTGTAGCACTGTCTACGTATTCATGGAATATTTAAGCCCGCCTTGTGCACTGAGTTTACTTGGAATATCAAGATCGCCTGGTTTTTCTATTTCCGTTGTGGGTACAAAGTTTTAAATTGTCCCTTGGGGAGAAAAAAAAAAACAAACTTGTCCACTGAGGTACAATAGACTTGGATTAATTTATTTTAAGAATAAAAATCAGTCCTGCATAAGATCAGTATCAGTATTGCAAACCTAAAGAGTTTGTGTTTAATTTGAGAAGGTTGGTAAGGGAGGCTCTTTAGCTTTTTTGATAGGAGGATGCTGTATTCAGGTATTGATAAAGATGTTATTTGTAGCATATGCTTTGCATGGATATTTATCTTTGCTTCAATGATTCTTTTATCTTTCATTGATTGTGACTCCCAATGCAAAACTGTAAAGGATGTTGTGCTACAAAATGGATCTTGACTGCAGATCTAGCCTGTCATAATTACCCAGAAATACTCATTTTGTCTGAATTCCTCAGCGAAATCAGACTTGTTATCCATAGCTCACTATGGGTATTTGGACTATTTTATTTTTTATTTTGAATGCTTTTTTGCCTCACAGAACAGAAAGGGCAGCTGTTGAAGGTATCTGTGGTAAAACATGGAATATAGTAGTCAGTCTTTTTGGACAAGGTTGTACTTTGGAATAGCAATGACAAGCAAGAGACCATGATGAAATGGATTTAATCTCTTTTCTTAGAACTTCACTGCCAAATTTGTCAAGCATTGGCTTCACTCCAGTCAGGTATGAGATGTGGAGTAGGGTCTCAAGGACTTAAGAGTGGTGGAGAGATCAAAGGAAAAAAGCTAATTAGCACTTGAGGTGGATGATGTAATCAGGAGAGACAAAGAAGGAAGAAGACTTTGTGCAAAGAAATGAATCTTTATTATTAAAGCTTTGTTTCTAGAAAGACACACATGCTTTGTATAGAGCAGATTAATACATAGAATCCCTCAATTGTCTGCAAACCAAGAAGTATTTTAAGTCTGTATCAAAAGTAACCTCTTTGTGTTAGAAAAGATGTGAAGTAAGCCAGGGCTGTGAGTGAATTCAGAATTATGGCATGTTCTGTAATGTCAAGAGACTTACAGAAGTTTCCTGCTTTGGGTGCAGTAGTTAAGTACCTCACCTAGAAGAATTATTAAAATGAACAAAAATTAAGGATATATAGGCAAGTCTTTTTGGACAGTATTACAACTCCTACAGCACACGATGTCCTGAGCACTTCAGTGTTCATCTTCAATTGCTTACATTTGCACTGACTATCTTGTAGGGAAAATCAGGTTTTATGTTTTATGAAGCACACCTTATAGGTAAGCTTGGGAAGTGGGGGTTAGATGAGTGGACAGTGAGGTGGATTCAGAACTGGCTGAACAACAGAGCTCAGAGGGTCGTGATCAACAGAGCAGAGTCTGGTTGGAGGCCTGTAACTACCGGTGTTCCCCAGGGGTCTGTGCTGGGTCCAGTCCTGCTCAACGTATTCATTAATAACCTGGACGAAGGGACAGAGTGTACCCTGAGCAAGTTCGCTGATGATACAAAACTGGGAGGAGTGGCTGATACACCAGAAGGCTGTGCTGCCATTCAGTGAGACCTGGACAGGCTGGAGAGCTGGGCCGAGGGGAATCTCATGAAATTCAACAAGAGCAAGTGTAAGGTCCTGCCCCTGGGGAGGAACAACCCCATGCACCAGTACATGTTGGGGGCTGACCTGCTGGAAAGCAGCTCCCCTGAGAAGGATCTGGGCATGCTGGTGGACAGCAAGTTGACCATGAGCCAGCAATGTGCCCCTGTGGCCAAGAAGGCCAACGGTATCCTGGGGTGCATTAAAAGGAGTGTGGCCAGCAGGTCGAGGGAGGTTATCCTCCCCCTCTACTCCACCCTAGTGAGGTCACATCTGGAGTACTGTGTTCAGTTCTGGGCTCCCCAGGTCAAGAAAGATAGGGATCTACTGGAGAGAGTCCAGCAGAGAGCGACAAAGATTATCAAGGGACTGGAGCATCTCTCGTATGAGGAAAGGCTGAGAGACCTGGGTTTGTTCAGCCTGCAGAAGAAAACTGAGGGGGGATCTTATCAATGCTTATAAATATCTAAAGGGTGGGTGCCAAGAGGATGGGGCCAGACTCTTTTCAGTGGTGCCCAACGACAGGACAAGGGGCAATGGGCACAAGCTGGAACACAGGAAGTTCCACCTGAATATGAGGAAAAACTTCTTTATTGTGAGGGTGACAGAGCAGTGGAACAGGCTGCCCAGGGAGGTTGTGGAGTCTCCTCTGGAAATATTCAAAACCTGCCTGGACGCGGTCCTGTGCCCGCTGCTCTAGGTGTGCCTGCTCAAGCAGGGGGGTTGGATGAGATGGTCTCCAGAGGTCCCTCCCAACCCCTACCATTCTGTGATTCTGTGATTCAGCTTTCTTTCTGCCTATACCTGTGTTTGCTGCTCACCACTTGGCTCTCAGCTTTAAGAGCATAAAGGAAGCATGGGATGTGTATATGGAGCATGGTTTACTATATCCTGCCTTGCTGCCTGTATGACATTTGCTGATTTGGTTTCCTGTAAAAACTGATACATCAGCTCACTTCTGGTCATAGATAACAGGCAGGAAGAGCTGCCAGGACTCCCAAGAAGAATAGCCCATATAAATCCTCCATGCGGCACAGAGCTGAAGTAAGTATTTTTATTTTAGGAAGAAAAAGCAAATGGCATGTTTTGATACTGCAGAAGGAAGCTGTTCTCAGAAAATACAGATATTTTAAGTTGTTCATGATTTCAAAGCCATTGCTCTACAGAATGCCTAGATAAGATGACAATGTCAGCATGAAATGAAATAAGAGAGAAACGAAGTTGTGTCGTTGCTGTCTTGATTGCTTGGCAGGCTGCCATAATGGGTCTGCCTGAGCAGTTACACACTGTACTGGTTGAAATAACAAATGGCACAGTTGCTGTTGTACCTTCAGAAACAGACTGTGAGGATCTCTCGTACTGAGCTGAATGCTGCAGATATCTAATTTCTGGGACTGCTAGTGGAGGTAATCTAATTTAGGTTTAAATGCAGATAGCACAGCCAACTATTAGTCAATGAAAAATCTAAGAGTTGTGTACAGACTCTCACAGTTCTTGAAATGACAAAAGTGCTTGAAATATTAAGAATTTTCTTTCTGAAACCTCTAGGTTTGAACATCTTCTTTGAAATGGTGGAGGAGGCAAATTATAGAAAAGACATTGGTCTTGACAAAAAGTCTCCAAAAAAAGGAAAAAACCTACCCTATCATAAAACTATTCTTAGTCTATCAGAGTAATTGTTTCCATTTTGAATTTTTTCTGATTTAACTGCTATTTCATCATTTTGAGACTTCACATTTAGGATTAAACTAACAGCTAGGTTTCACATTTTCAAAGTCATTTTGATGCTGAACTTCCACTGAAATGAGGCATCAAAATAATCCAGCTACAACTGTGGCCAATCTCTTGCTTCTAGCCAAGGCACCAGGAAAGGCAAATAAGTAATCCCAAACCCTGCCTGGTTTGGGACTATTATGCCTTTCCTCTAGGCACTTTTTACCTTTGACTTGGTGTTCTTTCCCATGTGTGGCTTGGGGTTTTTTGGGTTTTTTTGGGTTTGGTGGGTTTGTTTTGTTTTTTTTTTTTTTTTTTTTTACTTACATAAGAAATGTCTTGTCCATCTATGGAAATACCTACAAAAGTTGGAGGCCAGGTCACCCATAAACAACCTGTATCTGTATGAAAACTGGAGATGAAGGCTCTCCTGGCCCTGTTTGGCCAGGGAGAAGGTGCAGAACTATTTTGTAGGAGAAAAAAGGAGAGTGTATGAAGCTCCTTAGCCCTACAGTGCTGTTGATGTCCACATGTGTGAGGGCTGACTCCCACTGCTGGTGCAAAAAAGGAGATAGTAGTCACAGGAAATAGTACGGTACACAGAGGTGTTTTGCAGAGCAGGATATTTTTCAGCTAGGGCCCAGAGCGGGTGCTGTTGCCTAGCATTTTGGTCTTCCACGTGGTTTTCAGAACCATGTTTGAATTTGGCTCCCTGCTGTTCTGACAAAAGCTTTCATAATTGTACTTTATTGCTCACTCTGCAAACAAGTTTTATCATGAGGAACATTACAATCTCACCTACAAGTGGTCATCATCTTACAAGTATTGATTGACCTACACAGTACGCTATGTCAGCATGCCTTAAACCGGTGAAATGTGGCATGCAGTGAGTGCGCCGCGTGCCACGAACACACAGAAAACTGGTAGCTGAGGTTAAATTCTAGGAGCAATGGATTCTAGTCCTGATTGCACATCATGAGTGCTGTTTCCCTGGATTCAAAATCTCTTGGCATAGCTCCCAGGAATCTGGACTGCTTCCCTGTCAGATTTTACAAAGGCAATATTCATAAATATTCTCAAGGAAATGCCTGTTGGGTCTGTTACAGTGGTACAAGATATTTCACTTAAATCTCAACATTTTAAAATAGTTCTTTTAATGGGAAACCAATTGGACAAGTATCAGTGAAATTGGCTGTTTTCCTCATGTATATAATAGGTACAGGTTGGCTTTGAGGCAGTGTGAGATTTTCTGACTCCTTGTAACGTTTCCCCATAGGAGAGAAACAGGTGATTCAGTCTCTCTGCTTTTTCATGCCAGGGCATTTCTGCTGAAAAAGCTACCCAGTGAAGAGCTGAAGTGATGCTTCTGGCCTGAGTCAATCATTTCACTAGTGGTTCACTGAGGAGTTTTCAGATGGCAGGTTCTCTGGGGCAGTGTAGTGCTGTTCATGTGTTTAACATTTCTTAATAATTTAGAGCTCTTGCCAAACTTCTCAAAATTCAAGGCAAGGCTGTTGAATTTCCCAGAAATGATGATTTACAGACTTAGAGTCACCCCTCATATGTCAACAAAACTTTGTAAGAGGAGAGCAGTTTAAACTTCTGCCTTCTCTTTATCTTTCTCCCACAAAGACCTAGCAGAGGAGACACTGCATTGAGAGAAGGTGGTAAGGTATTTATCTCTTGGAGCAGAAGAAAAAGTGAGAAAGCCCGTTACTGGAACTCCAGCAGCCTCCTGAGATCCACGTAAGGATTAAGTCCCAAGGTGTCTTTTATACGGGTCCCAGCCTCCTGTTTCAGTATGTGCCTTCTCACAGCAGCACTCAGCATCGTTGCAGCCCCTCCTCACGCCCTGGCAGGTCTGCTCACTCCATCAGAGCGACTCCTACACACCAGGTAGTACCAGCCTCCCTCTCTCTACCCCTGTCTCACAGGTCATCCTCCTTCACGCATACCTATTCAGACCACAATCTACAAAATTGTTACAAGGCTTTTATTTAATTTAAAATACGCTGGAGGGTAGAATAGCTTAGAGACTGTCTCAGCCACTTTTTGGCTCATAAATTTCACTGTATTCAATACTCTATATACACATCACTATATTTGCTCCTCTAGTAAGTCAAGGGAGGTAGTAACTCATTTTAAGAGTAAGTAAGTGAGGGCAGGAATAAAGTGAAACACAGGATCACTGTTAGGTACTTAGGACTGGCTTTATGGAGAACTGTGTGTTCATCAGGACTGGTGATCTTCCTGGGTGACACTGCAGCGAGAGGACACGTGCTGTGCAGATCTGAAATCCACTGTGGAAGGCATCTGTCACCATACACGTGCCCAGGTCTAATGCACCCGGCTGTGGTCTAATGAGTCATCCCATCTTGTGAATCCAGAATAACAGTCACTTTTCAGACAAACTTGGTGAACTGCATCTGAATGCATATACAGTTTCAGACTTATCAAAATTACATTATTTGGTGGCTAAACAATGTCAAATAAAAACATCATTATCAATCTCCGTCATTCTCAGGAGAGACAAACCTAGCACATTTATGAGGAAAACACAGGGTGAGCGGTAGGGGGGCAGAGGGCCATCTCATGGATCTGGTGCTGGCCTAAAGGGAAGTCACTGGGAGGGATGCTTGGTCTGTTCTGGCACAGGCAGAACTGAGGCGTGGAAATTTTATTCTGTTCTACAGGTAATATTACCAAAAGAAAAATTTTGTTCTGCAATTAGAATGAAATGTAACAAAGTTCTGTGAAATAAAATTTTTCCCCTACTGTATTGAAAATGTAATAATATGTACTCAGTGACTGTTGAGTTTACATAATACTTCATAATATTTCAGTTTTACTGAGTTCATTTTCTGATGAAAAAAGATTTTAAAATCTGCAAAAATGGTGAAAAAATTCCAGACAGCACAGGCTTAAGGAGTTCACTGAATAAGGCAGGAGGTTTGAACATTAAATCATAGATGTAATTGCAATTCTGAGTGCCATTAGTGAAATCAGGTATATTTCCTTCCAAAAATCTAACATTCTGCCCATGGATAAACCCTATACTATGGGTAACAGTTCATAAACATGAAGTTAGCATATGTTTAAACTTCTGTAACAATAATCTGACTAATTAGGGATTGTATCTTTTTTTTAATGCCTTTTTTTTACTCATATTTTTGTTTAATTTCATAGTTCTTTGGGAAATTGCACTGAAACCTGTTTTCTTTTTTCAAATAAAACTCCTCTGTCACATGTGTGCACTACTTTGCTACTGTAACCATCATGAATTAATATTCATGATGGCATAGGCTTACTGGCGTACTGATCATGGATGTAGGCTTTTATTTACAATAAAGAATATTGCAATGTTGCTCAACTACTACCCAACAGAATAGATGCCAGAAGAATGATTTAAAGATTTCTCAGGTATCCTTATAATACTTATAGGAATGCCATAGTATTCCTATTCCAGTGAGACAGGATCAAATCTGTGGTTAAGGAGTGTGGCCTATTATTTCATCCAAAATTAGATTATTTGAAGTAAAGTTAAAACAAACACAGAAACCCCAAAATAACCCTCTTCTCTGCAAACAAGGCCAAAACAGACCCTCTACCCAATAGTTACCCATCAATCCCATAACCTGCTCAGAAGTTTCTTCTTCAGTACTGTCTCCTACTGATTTATTTCTGTCCTAAAGGAAGATAGTTCTTGAAGGACCTCTGACAGCTCATGTCTATGGTCATATTTTGAGTTGATAGTGACAATGGGTATGAAGACTGTTGTTTTTGAATTAAACTGGATTTTTTTTGTGCTGGTACCATGATACGGCAAATAGAAAGGACTGACAAACCTGCTCTGTACTGTTTATCCTTTTAGCTTTCTCTATCATGTCTCAACTTTTGCCTTTCATTTCTAAAAAACCCTATTTCCTGGTAAGAAAATCTCTTCATCTTTCATTAAACACTGTTTCATCTGTGAACTGCCACATTTCTGCTGTGTGTCTTTTTAACCATGATAAATATCTAGAACTGAGTGTACAGCTCAAAGGTAGCAACTGTTATCAGTATGTTATGGCATTTCATTAATTTCAAGGTGTGCTCTGCTTGACTTCCACTGGGTTCCAAATTTTGCTGACCTTTGACTCTGCAATAATATCCACATAGTTGAATATTATTATGCATGAAGAAAACTTAGAGACCACTGGTGTACTTGTAAAGTTAAGAAGGGGATTAAAGATGTGTGCTTATTTTGTTAATTGAGAATTAGCCTTATCAGAAGCTTTACGGCACCTAGATAAATGAGAAAAAGCACTCCAGAGCTTTATAATTCAGAGACAGAGCAGATAACAGCACCATGGGTCCCACTGCTTTGGTTGTGTACAGCTCTTTGCCATGCAGAGCACTGTAATTAAAACAAAATTCCCACAGTTATCACTTAAGAGTGCTTTATTATTACAGAACGGGAGAGAAAACTGAATAGACTGTGAAGAGCAACCAATGCTTACTATAGTGGCATTCCCTTTCCGCCTCCTGGTTGGAGGAGGTTTGTAGCATGGATTTCATGTTTGCAAGCAATTCTGTTCTGGGTGTGAACTAAGGTACTTTACCTCCCAGATAAGTGGCGAGCTATTTTCTTCCTGTACAACAGACACCTGCCATAGCTTGTAGGCAGATGATAGAGAAAGGAAGTTAATCCCACCTGTTTTATGCTGGACAACTGAAAGTTAAAAAAGGTAATTAAAAAAAGTATTTGTTTTTAAAAGAAAATCATGTAAGGCTTCACAGTAAAGGCTTGAGGTGTTGCCTTGAGAAAAACAAAATGGTTATTCAGGTTTTAGTATTTATCCAGTTGCTCTGCTTAGCACCATGAGGTAAGTATCCTGTTCAGGAATGCAGCCCCAGGCTCAAGATAGGTAAGACTGGACATCTGAGGTGTTCACGGAAGGGTATGAGATCCAGATTGCTTCTCTCTCTCTCCACTGACAGCAAAGGGAGATTAGGATGATTGTACTGCTGTCTTAGGAGATGCGTAGGTGGGCTAAACACATTTGGGTATTTAGAGGAGATTTTTTTTGTGGGATTTAAAGTAAATACAAAACAATGAATCTTTTTTTTTGGCAGTGCTTTACTTTTTTTTTTTTTTTTTCCTCACCAGTGGTCAAAATTTCTTGTTGAGATAATGGTATTGTAAAACCAGTGCTGAATTGGATCCTACTTATGCACCCTTTTGTTCACTGTTCCTATTAGCTGTCTCATTTCTACGTGCTTGCAGAAGTCAACAGGATGAGCTTAAGCCTTGCAAAGCAAGAGATGAGATGAAAAAGTGCTGAAAGTTTTCATAGCCCTTCTTTCTACTAGCTCCTATATGATACCTGATTCAGCCTTAGCTACATTTGAAATCAGCTCTGGTGACTGTTGGTCAGCATCCATAGGTTTGTGTTTTGGCTCTTTTAGTTCATATGCAACTGTGCTATAATTTTTCTTCGATTTGATAGTTAGATTTAGTTTGTCATCAAAAATTCTTAGAGAAAATTCAAGATTTCTGTCCATTTTCTGTCATTTTTCCTCTTAGCTTTTAACTCCTTTTGACCCCTGAAAGATTCTGGTTTAAATAAAGCTAAATTCTCTGACTCCTATATACTAATTAGAATGTATAGAATAGTAAAGTTCTTGAAATGATCTTCATAAACAATGTTTTAGTCTGTGTCTGTTGTGGTTTAACCCCAGCCAGCAGCTAAGCCCCATGCAGCTGCTCGCTACCTCCCCTGCAGTGGAATGGGGGAGAGAGTCAGAAGGGTAAAAGTGAGAAAACTTGTGGGTTGAGATAAAGACAATTTAATAGGTAAAGCAAAAAGCTGTGTGCACAAGCAAAGCAAAACAAGGAATTCATTCACTGCTTCCCATCGACAGGTAGGTGTTCAGCTACTTCCCAAGGAAAGCAGGGCCTTGGGAAGACAGACACTGTAACTCTGAATGTCCCCCTTTCCTCCTCCTCCTTTCCCCAGCTTTTATTGCTGAGCATGACATCATACAGTGTGGAATATCCCTTTGGTCAGTTGGGGTCAGCTGTTCCAGCTGTCCCCCTCCCAGCTTCTTGCTCACACCCAGCCTACTTGCTGATGAGGCAGCATGAGAAGCAGAAAAGGCCTTGATGCTGTGCAAGCACTGCTCAGCAGTAACTAAAACATCCCTGTGTTATCAACACTGTTTTGGTCATAAATCCAAAACATAGCACCATCTGATCTGCTACGAAGAAAATTAACCCCATTCCAGCCAAAACCAGTGAAGTGTTGATCTTTAATTAGCCCTTTACAACAATACAATCTTCTAGAAATCTAACTCTCCAAAGTCATTCAACAGTGTGAGAATGTTGTTTAAATACTCTAGGATGACTAATGAAGCACTGAAATATTTATAGGCTTCCATTACAGGTAACCAGTTGTAGCATCAAAAAAACCTCGCTTGGTTGCATATAAACTACCTCACTGTTCACAGAACAAGAGCGCAATGCTACATCAGGAGAGAAAGCATTTATAACTTGATATCTCACAAGCAAGTTGTGATGTCAAGAATTTAATTAAAAACACTGAGAAGAATTAAGCTAGGGAGAGGTCATTAGCATCTTCCACTGGAGAACTTCCAAACTTCAGTGTCTTAATGCTGGAAGGCTTCATGATGCCCATGGAAGAAATCTTTCAATAAAAAAATCTCTGGTATCTTTGGATTCTGTTTAAACTAGGTGGATTTTCTTGGTGGGTGGATAGAAAGTGGCCCAGTTTATGGCTACATTCCTCCCTGTCCCTAAGCAGAATATCTTTACTTTCCAGGCTATTCTCTGAAATGTGTATAACTTAGAAAGTTTCTGGTTTTGAGATAAAAAATTTTGTATATGCTAAAATGGTGGCTTGTCTAAGGAGAAGTCTTTTCATTAAAAGAAAGTAAGTCTCAGCTGTGTTCACCAAGTAGCCCCTAACATAATATGCTAATTTTAAGATCTGAACACCCTATAACTAAGGACCTCTTATCTGTATTTTGTATGAAACTGTCCCCACCCCACAATTCAATATCTAGTTGTATTTCTGAAACATGACATAATAGAATAACATGGAAAAATCAAATTAGAACTGATAAAAGGCACTTGACAGGATCTATGTAGGCACACTGGGTGTTCCACAGCCATGGATCTTCTCTCCTTTGCCACTTGAGACTCCTCTATGATGACAGAAAGCAGAAATCTTCTAGAATTTCTTTACTTCACCTGAGCATCTGAAAACTTTGGGCTGTATTTACTGTGGCTTTTAAGTATGCAGGTGACAGTCATTTGTAGCTGTAAGCAACCAGAAATGCAAGGGCATGGACATTTCTCTTTATTTTCATACTGTGGGTGAAGCATAAACTGAGCTTGAAATGTTAGAAATCATGAGAGTATACATACCTTCCCAACAGCCGCGTATACTTACAAAACAATTAAATCATATGCAAGGAACAATGACATTCTTGCTTTGCAGTAAAGGCAGAATGTTGGAATTTTTAATGTTTTTTTTTTTTAAAATTAAAGCACAGATAGAAGATTGCATTAGTTGAATTTATAGTAAATATTGTACATTATATTAATGGTATCCTCAAGGGACTTCTACAAGGTAAAGGTTCTCTGGTGACAGATATTAAAGCCTTGATTGTTCTTCTTCCTAAAACATTTTATTAAATTTTGTTTTTAGAAATGGGAAACCTCAAAATAAAATTTTTGAATAACTTTTCAGAGGAATCGGATTTGCATAAAAAGGAAATATTAACTTTGCCAATTTCTTTTTTTTCCCCTGCTCCATGTCTTGTTTATATAGCTTCTTAATATAGTATAGGTATTGTGATAATAGTAAGCATACAAATGATGTGCATTTTGTTCTTGAGTATGTGTTTGCTATATATGACCATGCAAACATTAGAAATGTATAGAAAACTACTGAATGCCATCTGAGAGACACAGGTTCCCACATGAAACATCAAAAAACATCTTGGATGCAAATGTGAAAGAATGGATAAGAATCCCGTTGTTTTGCTTCAACACAAACAAAATAGGCATATTATGTTTCAGGTCTGGCTATGATTTCATTTAGACTGAACTGTCCATCTTCCTGTTGACTATCAAAGTCAAGGGCCGCTGTGACTTCAGGATTTCAGGGTATTTTGCTAGGGAGAGTCACCAGTTGCAAGTACTGGATGTGCCAGAAGTGGAAGGGGTCCGACCTGTTTCAAAGGAATTTAGGCCTTTCTGTTCCAAATATAAATGGCAGCTGGCTTGCTACCCACAGAGAGGGATGAAAACATATGTCTATCTAGGGCATGTATCCTGTCATTAGTCATTTAGCAGATTGGACTTCTGGTAACTATTTGCCTACAAATCACTATAGCCTGAGACTTTGCTGAATCCTTTTGTCTCAAGAGAGAGAAAATCTTTCCCTTGGACTATATCAGATCAGAATATATGATTCATGTATTTGTGTGCTGACTCCCAAAGAGCAAGCCAGATCCAGTCATAATTGTCGAGGAGTATGCTGCAGATGAGACATGGAGGCTATGTGAATAAGCTCATTGAGACCTGTGCTGCTCTAGACAGGGTGTATATATATATACACACCACATAGCACACTCAAAATGGTTTTGAAGTGGCAGTATCTCTAGTGTGTGCAAGGTACAATGAGAAAAAAGCAGTTTTCAGATCAGGAAGGGAGCTAATTTGGTGAGGAACAAGTCCCAAGAAAGGCTGGAATATTTGTCTTGGAAATAGGTCTTCTAATGTCTCTTTTTGGTTGGAAGGGACCTCTGTAAGTCATCTAGTATGGACCCCCTTCCCAACAAGGGCTAACTTGAAATTTAGATCAGGTTGCTCAGCTCCTTGTCTGATTCAGTTTTAAGAATCTCCAAGAATGGTCTAATACAGTTCCCTGTGTCACTTCAGAGTATAGCTCATTCCTGGTACAGCCACTGACTGCACACATATGCACTTCAGTTATGTGCAGCCCCCTTTGCTATTTGAATCATCTGGGTTTAATCTAAAGACTTTTGTGGCAATTGTACTTACTTACATTGAGACTGAACTTCACACAGCGTCTCCCTTCTCTGTTTATCTTGGGCCAAAAGAATACCACAAATTCCCAAACTTTCAGTGATGGTCTTATAAATAACAGTATTCTGTTGGGGCAGCAGCATTATTCTCCACCTTCTCACTCGTCCTTTCTAGCACTAGATGCTTTCCTGGGCTTCCAGGTGTTGCTAACTGCTAGTAAAATAAATATGTAAACAAATATTAAGGTGACTTAGGAAAATATTTTTTCTTCCACCTCTAAAACCACTTTTCATGCATGCTTTGAATGCCTCAATCTTTTCAAGGTAGTAGTGCTAGAATATGGAGGAATTCTTCATTTCTGAATTGTACTATGATTAGTTGAGATAGCTATAATCTCCTCAGTGCAAGCACTCAGATCTTTCAGTCGTTCAGCAGAAAAGACATTGCAAATAGTGAATAATAAATATCTGCCACACACTGCAGCAAGACATGAAGTTTCCCAGATGAGAATTCATCAACATAACAATACAGAACATTGCCGATTATGGCTGAAATACTTCCCACCTCCTGTCCCTGGGCCAGGTTGTGCCTGACCTTTACATGGGTCCACAGATGTCAAGAGAAATTATGAAGCACTTCCTCTTCACTCCCTGCACGTAGTCCACAGGAGGGCCCAGCACAGCAGAAGTGCCTGGCCGGAATCCCTTCCGATGTTAACGGGAGTTTCATCATTAACTTCAAATAAGCTTGGACTTCTTTGTTTCTTCTCCTTTAATAATATTGTCAAAGTACCTTCTCACGCTGCCCTGTCTCCTTCTGTACTAATCTCCCATTGGTATTTCCCTGGACATGCACTACTTTTCCACCCAGACCTTCCAGCAAGGTGGCTTTCAAAGATTTTCGATACTTAGCAGAGATTTCCGAGTGCGTGACAGTACAGGGAGAGCTGCTGTAAAACCTGCTTCACACATGGTAGGTTTGATGCTTCTCAGATTTGCATATGCTGTATCACACAGCTCAGTAAGCCGGATATGTTACAAAAGTCTCTATGTGTAAAACAGCAGTAAGACTGTTGTTTTCCATCCATTTCGGACCCTTCAGACCATATATTGATGATGGCTTCCACGGAATAACTTGCTGCTCCCCACACGAAAGCACACAGGGAGATCTCCTACCCAGCAGAGCAAGAAGCCATAAAAACCTCAAGGCAGATTGTGCTCTAAAAGCACCTTTTCAGAAAGATTATTTAATTCCACATAGGTGCTTCAGGTTGTGAAAACCCAGCTAGCAAGAAAGGTTCTGTTTTTCCCCACATTCTGGTTCATGAGCGAGATTTGAATCTTGTTAACAGCAGATATAGCCACCCCAGTCAGAAGAATAAATAAATAAACACACACTACGGTTAAATTTAATTTATTGGAGCTCAGAAAAATGCCTCCTTAGAGTTTTTAAGCCCGTGCGCCCGCTCCGGGTCCCCCCCCGCCCCCGCGTTCCGCTCCCCGGCGGCTGCCGGCGCGACCTGCTCCCGCGTGGGGAGGAGAGGTGGGGGGCGGCGGGCAACCCAAACCCCGGGGTCCCAAAGGTAGGTCTCTCCTACTTCTGCAGCCCTCGCTCTCGGGAGAAACCCCGTCGTGGGAGCGGGGGTTTTGTTTGAGACTTGGGTTCGCCTCCGAAAAGGAGGAGGGGGACGTCCTGCTCCCTCGCCGCGGGTTCGGCTCGTTTTGCCTGAAAAACCAACCGCTGACCCACATGCAAAGCTGTCGGGGTCGCAAAGGGGATAAAAAAAAAAAAAATAACCGCCACCACCACAACAGAAAAAAAAAAAAAAGCCACCCAGCCCTCCTCTCAGCTATCACCACTTCATCACCTGCGTGTGCCTGGCAGGAGGCTCTTCCCTCCGCTGAGGGAAAAAAAAAAAAATCAGCTTAGGAAAGCAAAGTTTCAACAGCGAATTCCTGTTATTTCAAAACGCCCCATGTGACAGGATATTTCCTTATCATTTCGAGCCCAGAGCTTTCCCCCGATCCACCAGCCCTTCGCAAGTGCGGAGGACCTGCCCGGCGGGAAGCCCTCTCCTCGCAGCGGCGGGGCGCCAGGGGCGAAGCCGCGGCCATGGCTCCCCTCCCGACCCTGCTTCTCCTCGCACTTCTCCCCCGGGTTTTTCCGCTGCTGGGTAAGTGCCCGCAGGGGCTGCGCGGGAAGAGACGCGCCGGGAAAAGAGCGGGGTGGCGGCGAGCACCGAGCGCAGCCTGCCCTGGGGCTTGAGGCGGGAAGAGGGGGGGAAGCGGCCGCGCAGGTGGAGAAGCCCGCGGCCATTTTAACCCCCTCGGTGCTGCCTTAGGGCAGCCTCGATGCGGCGGGGCGGGAGGGGAGGTGGCAGCCTCCCCTCGGGCCCTCCCTCAGCACCCACCCCAACTGCCTCCCCCTCCTCACCCGCACCCTGGGGTGCCCGGTGGGCGAAGCTGCCTGACGAGGCAGCCCTTTGGGTGCCCGCGGTGCTGGGTCCAGTAGCGCCTCAGTTTCCCCCACTGCCTAGGGGGCTCAGCCCCTGATTGATTTAACGCCATCACCCAGCTTTCCCACAGCTGCCTCCTCACCGCCGAGGTCAGCAGAAGGGCCTGGTGTTGGGGCTCTGCCTTTCCCCCAGCCCTCTGATCTTTGAGGGACTTGCTTTTGGCAGATGGCTTTCGGGGAGAGATGTTAAGGTAGCTCAGGTGTTGGCACGGAACAGAGCTGTGAAAACAGATGAAAGCTGTGTGTCTTGGCAACACCTGGAGCTTGCACCCTCTCGCTCTGAGAATTACTGTGATTTCCAGCGCACTGCTATTTTTCAGCAAAGGTTTTGCATCTGCCCTTCCCAAAAGCCTCTCAGCATCCTTGTCTCTCCAGTCTGAGGTCTACTGAAGCACAACTTCATAACACTGCCTTGTAAACTTTCTTGCTTTGTGTAATTAGCAGCAATCATTGCAGGCTACCTGGTAAGCGCGAGTGTGCATGGAGAAGACAGTCATCCTACCTGCTTGCTGTCTTATTGCTCCCCCGTCTCTCACTTCTGGCTTTTGGTGTGCTCTTCTGGTGCTCTCCATTACTGTTTAACAGTGGTAGCGCTTCAATGGCTTCATGAGTTACTTCTTGATTTACACTTGCATAATCTGTGACAGTTTGCAAACGTTGCAGAGTGCGAAGCTGTGCTGCCATCCTGGAAATCTCTACTGTGGAAAAGATATTTGGCCAGTGAGATTTTACAGTACGTGGTACAATTCTCTGGATATAAGCTGGGGCCAGAGATAGGCAAATAGTCACAGTGTGGTGGGTGAAGAGGAATGAAAGCCTATGAGAAAAATTCTATTAGGATCTACTTGGGACAGTTGAGAGAAAATATGCTAGACCTCCCTGGATGGGTTACAATGGTGAGGTAAGTTGGTTCCTATGCCTGGCATGTTCCTGTGCATTTTAAAGAACCTCCTTCCAGGAGTAATTTTCAAATTATGGATTAGTCTGTTAGAAATTGGTGTAATTCGAAGTACCAAGACTGTGGTACTCATGATCACGCTGTGGTGGACCTTTAAGGGTACCACCTACAGCTCATCTATAGTGAAGAAGGGTACCCTGTTATGGGAGCTTTCTAACAAATGTTGCTACAGAAGAGTGAAACACAGTTAATGGTTAGATGAGTAATTCTGCTCAGTCCATTTTATGTATACAACTCATTATGTCTGACAGGAGTGGTATCAAGTGTTTACAGAGAAGAGTTGGCAGGGCATAGAAAGTGTTGCAAAAATACCTGGCTTGTTTCATATTCTTCTAGACTATCTATCTAATAACTCACATGGAAAGTGTTGTATGGGAATCCTCTTTGGTGTCCAAGGAGGCAGAACAAACACAGAAATAAAGCTGTAAACTAGAGCAACACAGGACCATGCTACAAGTCTGCTGGATGGTCATGGATGAGACAGGAGCAACTCTGAGGGGAAGGAAATCCTGCAACTACAGACTCAGCCACAGTTTCTCCTGCATCATGCTACCTCCTGTTCTGTCCTCCTGTTTTGGTGCCAACTTATTTTCAGTGCCTGCTTGGCTGTGTTGGCCCTTTAGCTACTTACCTATGTGTTATTCCCTGTCAGAGCCCCGCGTGCTCTGGGGCCCTTGTGTAAGCAGTAATGTTGCATTTACATGCTGCTAATGCTTTGTAAAGGTGCAGTCAGAAAAGTAGAGGACCAAAGATTTGTCTTTTTTTTTTTTTTTTTCCACTGGCCAGACCTCTTTGTTCAGCTTTCTGACCTTGTTTCTGAAGCGAAAACTCCGCACCCTTTCAGGCTTGGGCGCAGCAGTCCAGGCTTTCGACTCTGGGGTACCTTTTTCACATGCATAGCATAATACCGTAAGCTGCATAAAATAAGGTATGTTATTTTAGGCCACAAATACAATTTTAGTGGTTTGAAAGATCAGGCAGTGTTATCCACACGTGTGAAAATGTGTGACATCTCTTTTACCCAGAAACTTCAAATATGATTTCAGGAAAAGGAGAATTGCAGGCATTGCATATATCAGTTTACAGTAACATTGTGCTAAACGCTAGTAGAAAAGCAGAATAAAAAAAGTTATCACCAGCAGTGATAATTATACATTTCCTTGTATTGTCTGTCAGTAAAACAGATTGGCAAAAGGCAACGATTTCTGTCTCTAGCTCATCAGTTTTATACTACTTCCCAGTGAGTTGGAAGCCAAAGGACAGGAGAAGGAAATTGAACCATGGTTGAGATAAGTCTAGGTCAGCTCTTTCTCCGAGACAGAGGTTATTTGTTCCCAGGTTGTTCTTCTGCAGAAAAGTATGATCATTTCCATATAGGACCCTCAGCAGAGAAGGGAAAATTTTCTGTGGTTAACCTGTTTTCCCCTTAAATATTTCTCCATTATAGAATTTGTTTAATTTGGTAATCATACACTAAAATAAATAATATTTTAATTAGCTTCAATCCCCAGAGTCACATAAATTAGTATTTCTCTTTCCTAGCTTGTAGCCCAGTTAAAATACAGTTTTAAGACCTCGTGCATCTGTTACGTTGCACAATCCAATATCAGAGAGAACTATTAAGTTTCCATGCTAAAATGTGTCTCAAGGGGATCAGAGAGGAGAAGTTCACAGTCTTTGGGCAAGACCAACTCAGAAATGTTGCACAGTACAAGTGTACTCTTACACTCCAAGTGTAAGAGATGCTAGAAACTTTTCTGGTGGTTACAGTTTTGAAATAAACCTTGAATACATGAAAATGCATGCTGTGAAGCACTATTTACTTAGAGGGAGAAATAACTTCAGGAGCTATGAAGAGCCTTGTAGATTTTCATAAATCGTTAAGAGGCATACCTGATGATGGCAAATCCTACTGTTGTCAGTATTTCATTCATAATGGAGAAATATAAGAAAGGAGAAAGAAATCACTGATTACTGCACTTGAGTGAAAAATGAATATTCTGTTCTAGCCCTACAAGTAGCTTGTGTATAAAGCTTAAAAAAATATCCTTCCCCTCAGTTAAGACTTTAAGGATTTTAGCAGACCTTACGGGAGCAGAACTCCCCCACTGTGGGGAAATGGAGCCTGAAGAACTTCATGGCTGTTGTCATCTCCTCATGCCTGGGAGCCAGGATCAAGGAGCCAGTGCTGCTGGAGTGCTCAGTGTCAGGATCTGCAGCGTATGATGCGCGTTCCAGCAACTCCCATGGGTGCAGCTTGGAATTATACCATGAGGGTGTTTTATCTCTTCAGTTTAACCCATGCTTCAAAGCTACAGGAGACACTAGATCTGCATCTCTGCATGACGCTAGATGCATATAGCCTTGCACTTTCGAGTGTAGATGCTTTCAGTGATGCAAAAGAGTTGAAATGTCCTCACATCTGAACTAGTTGCATTCTAGAGCCACTTTAGCAGGTGTAGGCCACCAGAATACTGCACCTTCTTTGCTCAACAGCTGATGAGATTTTAACCCCAAGGGTAGTGTCCAGATTCATATTTCTTTTAGATAGTAAGTAAGATACTTCAAACCAAATGATTCCAGTGTTTTTTGTCTTACAGATACTAGCATCTTCTTAATATATAATGAAGATCACAAGAGCTGTGTACTGGCTCAAAGTTCTAACTCAGTGACTACTGCTTCTTGCGTTCAAGAAAATGAGTCACAAAAATTCAGGTGGGTCTCAGATCACCAGCTTATGAGCATAGCATTCAAATTGTGCTTGGGAGTGCCTTCGAAGAAAGACTGGGTTCCGATCACTCTGTATCCTTGTGACAAGGCTAGTGAACTTCAGCGATGGGAATGCAGAAATGAGACTCTCTTTGCAATCCAAGGGGAAGATTTGTTTTTCAACTATGGAAACAGACAGGAAAGGAATATTATGCTGTACAAGGGATCTGGTTTATGGAGTAGGTGGAAAGTCTACGGAACCACAGACGATCTGTGTTCTCGAGGCTATGAAGGTAAAGTTCTGTAAATTAATTTCTGTATTTCAAACTCATTTCTATGTGTATCTACTTAAAATATCTAGAAGTGTAGGAGAATGTCCTTCATCTCATTAATGATCAGTAAGTGTGACTTCTGGTGAAATCAGCAATACTTCAGTGTGTGTTTTATGTTTTTTGCGGGGTTCATTTTGCTTTTTTGTCAAAGTTGTCAGCGTTCTGACGGATAATTAACTGTGCATGGAAGTGATTCATTTAGAGAGGGGAAAAAAAGTTTATGGTTATTCAGAACATGTGTATAACTAATACAAAACAGTTAATGATAGCTTTTACTATTTACATGTGTACAGAAAGACATAATGTGAGTGTATAGTCTGTTGGTTATTTTTTTTTTTCTTGGGGAGCAAATATGAATTGTGCTGTAAGGATTTAATTAACTCCTGATATCTTCAGTTCCGTCATATTAAAGAAGCCTTCCTAGGTGTTTGAAGTGAGTCTCAGAGTTGGTGCTGAAGTGTTAGACAAAGAAATAAGATAGTTTAAGTAGTTAAATTTGAGAAAGTTATGTATGATACATACATACATATATACATATATTTATGATGAGTATCTGGGAATGCATTTGGCTTCCCATTTAGTATTCTTTGATAAACAGAAATGGGCACAGAGGGAGGTAAGAATGCATTTTCTAGGGTTTACGCAAAGGGTGATTACAGTACTAGTCCTTGGTCTAGAGCCAGAATAAAAGACCCATAGCAAAGCACATTATGTGAAAGGAGGCGGGGGGAAGGTAGAGTGATGGCCTCCCATTTCTTCCTCCTTTGTTTTCTAGCAACTCCGTGAGACAGTGACCGCGGTATGTCATCTCTAGCAGTCCCTGAGAAGTAGCGTTCCTCTGTATGTCCTCCCATCACTGCATGTACATTATATGCGCACACAGAGAAAACTGCTTTAATTACTTTGATAAGTTTCATCAGCTCAGGTTTCTGATGAAACAAAATTATCTTTAGATACCAATGGAAATTTTATTTGGGCATAGTATATTGGAGTCACTCTGTGGTATATATCTTCCAAGTTTATACATACATTCTGTTCTCTGTCTAAAATGGTCAGCAATTGAGTGGGTTATTGACAGAAGAATCAGCAGTTGTTTGTGCTTAAAAAGAAAATTGCTCAACTGTGTGGATTTTATGCTTTTGATTGTTATGCATATAAAATTTAGCACAGGAATGTACTTGTCTTGGCTCAGTCAGTTCTGGTCAGCGGTCTCCTCAAGCAATAACAATTTGTCTCATTGTGGACATGAGTATCAGCTTAGACCTAGAGCGAAATTATCCATGTCCCATTTCTAGTACAGTTTGTATACTAAGCTAGCAAGCTCTGCTGCTGTAATACACTATATTATGATCATAAAGCTGAACTGATATACATCCCATGATTATTACTGCTTATACATTTTTAAATTGTTGTGTCTCCTTAGATACCTACACAGTGAAAGGAAATGCCAATGGAGCACCTTGTGTATTCCCTTTTAAGTTTGGTAATAAATGGTATGCTGACTGCACAGATGCTGGCAGATCAGATGGCTGGTTTTGGTGTGGAACCACTTCAAACTTTGATGTTGACAAGATATATGGATTTTGCCCATTGAAATGTAAGTTTTGTATGTTCAAGATTCTGCTGTTGCCTGGAAATATTGGTGTCCTTATCATGTGGTTTACTGTACCAAATACAGTTGGAAATGGCGCATTTTTCTGTCTCCGTGCAGCCTGTTATCCTTTTAGGAACTACTTAAATATGCAAATATAGGGCTCAGCATAAAAATAATTGACCAACTACATCCAGGTGAAAGTGTGTTCGTCATATGCTGGAATCTGTAATTACACCATTTACTTAAATAGAAAGTTAATTAGATGTAAAGATATTACATTAGTATATGCAAAAGGCCATGCAGAAGTTTATGCTGGAGAATTGGAAGCTAGGATATAGCTTAACTGAAAATTAAGACTACTTTGTAGAATGTGTAGAATCCTTTTAAATGTGAAGGAGCGTACATGGACTTTCCCAGCATTTCCCAAATCTGTGTGCTATATTGCAGTTCTGTATTTAAAATAAATGGAATGTATTTATATTCTAAATTCCTGGGTTTGAGTATAGTTAGAGTTTCAACTGTAGTATATGAATATACAGAACTTTATTTAGAAATGTTGATATTACTTTAGGTAGGTTGGAGTAATATGTATTTGAATTCTTTTAAATGTCAATAAACTTTCTCTGAACTTCTGTAAAATATGTACTAAGCATTTTGTCTGCAAGCTGCTACTTCTGTCATGCTGAAAGAGCTAGCACTTCTCCCTCCCTTCTTTATTATTGTGTTTTGCTGTAAAGCTCCAGCTGACCGCAGTCACAGTAAGGAGAAAAACATGTCTTTCCTTTGATGTGAAGAAAACACTGTGGGTTGATCTTAAGTGGTTTGATGATGAAGTATTAGTGTCCTTGCCTCATTTCCATGAATGTTGCATTCATTATTTCAGACAAAAAAAAAATGCTTTTTTTTTCCTATGCCAGTAATATGTTCAAGATATTAAAAACATGTTGGGAATATCAATCCCATTAATACAGCACATGCAAGATCAACTTAAGAATGCTACCTGTCTAGTGTTCTTTGAGTATAGCAAATATGAGACATCATTAAAATTTTGTTTAATTCTTTGGCATAATTCAAGGAAATCCACAGATGAATGTCATTGTTTTTGGAAAAAGCTGCTTTATGCTGATTGCCTGCATGTTTCCTTCCTGATTCTTCAGTACTGGCTATAAAATATTCAAGTTTGGGTCATATATTTTAATGAGAGACAGGCTGTTGTAGCAGAAGTTCTAGTCAGCCCTATGAAACGGGAATGCACCACATGAGAGAATGATAAGTTAATAAACTCCAACAGCACCTTTAAACACAGAATGTTTAAGTCTTTGTATGTTAAAGTTTATTTAATAAGATTAAAGTGTTTGTTGTTTCTTAAGCTGTCTGGGGGAGCAAAAGTGCTGACATGAAAATATGTGATGCAAACTATTACAGCTTTTCATATGGGGGCCTGGACATACAGTGAAATTACCATGATTGAACCAGTCACTCTTTTTCATTGTGAGCAAAAATGGCTCAAATGTTCTCCAAAATGAAGAGGGCATAAGACTATAATTATAACAGTTATTATACTCAATAGGGATGTAGAAATTTGACCAGTGGAGGTAACATAACTGCGACTATGACCTTTTATTTGGTGCTTTAAAGAGATGCTGATACAGTGACAGTAGAAACTTAAAGTAACTGAGAAGCGTTGCTACATCAGACAATTTTCAGTAGCCTAGGAAGTCCTGGTTCTTTACAGCTTACACTGTGTCTATTTGACCTGTATGTTGCACTGCAGTGTGAAAGTAGGTGTTGGGGAAGAAAACAGGTTACGCGGCATAAGATGGTCAGGAGAGTAAGTCATGAGGTATACCTATAGCTGTATTCAAGTGGGCAAAAGTCCACTGAGGCCCCTTTCTTGACAGATGAAAGAGCTAGAATTTCTGTGAAGGATTTAGAAAGCCTTGTAAGTGATGCATAAAACTTGCAGCTGGCTAGGAAGGAAACAAAAAAGGCAGAGAATGAGGAAATATTTAAGGTCTTGTTATTATATTATAATTATATTATAATAATTATAATTAATGAAGTCTTGCTTACCTCTTCCTCTGTAATAATTGTACAAGACCTATAAAACCCTTTCTATCAAGTCAGAGCCAGTTTTCTTTCTTGAATTACAGATTTTAAAATTTTTGCAGTCTCTATTTTATTCCAGGCTTGTGCTTATGCACAGGAATTTATGGTCATGTAGAACATAGTGTAGCAAAGAAATTTTGCCTTCCAATAGTCATAAAATATTTTGGGCAGAAGTTGGTTTGTGGATAATGATAATCGTATGAAAGTTCCCGTTTCTAGTCAAATGTAAATATTACAGTAGGTTATGTCTGATTTTTGTTTTCTAAGGCTAATTTGAAAAGAAGCACTTCATATTATCTATAGACTATCAGATATAATACAGGAAAAAGTAGAACTGGTTACTGACCTGTTGACATTTAACATGTATCATCCTTTGTCCCGAGTTTTGTTTATTGTACTGTTTTCCTCTTATTTGCACACTTAGGTTTTCTGAGCTCTCTGAATTCGGAAAAGGAAAAGACCTCTTTCTCTCAAATTTTTCACAGCTTGCAACTTGAGATACAGGCTGCAGGAATTTCAGTCATTTTCCCATTGTCAGCAGACATACAGTGAATTCTGCTATAGTCTGCTTTTGTCATGCAACTTTATTCTCTTTATGGAGTGATATTTAGCTCAGTGTTAGGGCCTCCTGTCGGTTCCATTTCTGGCAAAGCAAGATCACACTGTTGTCTGTTGCTTGTTGTGGGGATTCAGTTGAGACGAGCCAGGAGAGGCTGCAGCAGTGTAAGGAGTGTGGTACCTTCTGGGGTCATTTCTAATGTTGGGCCCTGCTGGATGACATTTTCACTGGTTCGGCATTGGCTGCAAGTGCCAAGATCAGGTATTCAAGGAGATCACAGTCAGGTTATGTGGCAGAGAAGAAAGTGTGGTGGTATGTCAGATACATGCATAAGACAAATCAGGAGTTGTAGGAAAGGGTGAGATGGATGCTGATAATGTAAGTTGTGTGTTCAGTGCTTGGGTCTGATTACCTCTATCACAGTAAGAAAATGCATAGCCACTTTACACAGTACCGAGAATTTGTAAAAAAATTGGGGTTTCTTATCTCAGAAAAGCGGTCAGCTGGATGTACACCTTAGCTAGCATGAGTCCGGAAGTTTTTAGTCTTTTTCTCCACAGTGAGAAATCAACTCTTTTAGCATGACTTTAGCCGCTCATCTTCTATCTTAAACAGCAGCTTTGTTATACTAGAGAAAATAGTGACATTGTTTCATTAGCTGTGTACTGTCGAACATGGCTGTCATGGTTTAGCTCTGCCCTGGATTTACTAAAACATTAGAGATCCTCAGGACTCCTTTCAAACCAGTTCTCTGTTGCAGTGGTTAGGTCTGTGTATTCTTGCCAAGCGATTTATTCTATATTTTTTCTGGCTCCATCTTCATGATCAGTTACAGCATTGCTTTTTCTCCCTACAGTTAATAGTATTGATTTGTTGTGGAATACGGATCCTTTAACAAATGTCCAGTACCAGATAAATTCTGGGGCAGCTCTGAAATGGCACCAGGCAAGAAAAAGCTGTCAACAACAGAAGGCAGAGTTATTAAGCATCACAGAGTTGCATGAACAAACATACCTGACAGGTAGGGTAATATTATCCATCAGGTTTTTTTAAAAGTGCATTATTGTAGCAGTGACACTTATATAGCATGTTCCATCTTGAAAATGGGTATTTGTTCAATTCCGGTAATTAGTAGATTTAAACTGTTATCCTGAATGATTCAGCTGGAAAAATCAGACAGATAATTATTATTTTATCCTGTTTTCATGTTGCCAGAAACTTATAATAACATAAAAAATACAGCAATTAAGTAATGCAAACAATAAAGAATGGATGTTACAATGCAGGAAATGCAAAATAGTTGCAAACCAAAGATGCAGATACCAAGATTGCATCATTTTTGTGCTCTACTTGTTGTGTGTACTAGTCAGTGCTTTTGGCCTATGTCTTTAAAGCTGTTGTACCATCAGTATGTGCTAAAATATGAAAAGGAAGAAAAAGAACTAATAAACAAAAAGACTTACAAATAGCTTGTTTCATTTTCAATCTCCTTCAGTTTTTTTTTGACGTAATTTCCAAAGTTCTGTGAAAAAATTCAGTCCTGAATTTGTGCTTGAAAACATTTACATTCTGCAATGAGAGTCTCCTTTTTATTGCCTTCTTAGCCTGTGTACACAAATGAAGTAGTCCACTAATTTGTCTGTTAGAAAATATTAGAAAATTAGAAAATATTTTGAATATGTTACATCAGTTGGAAGATAAACTTTTCTATGCCATATGTTGTACTGTGTAAGTTCATAGAATCAGAGAACCGCAGAATGGTTTGGGTTGGAAGGGACTTTTAAAGATCATCCAGTCCCTTCCCCCTGCTATGAGCAGAGACACCTTGCACTAGATCAGGTTGCTCAAAGCCGCATCTAACCTGACCTTGAACACTTCCAATGATGGGGATCCACAACTTCTCTGAGCAATCTGTTCCACTTTCTCACCACCTTCACTGTAAAAAATTTCATCGTTATGTCCGATCTAAATCTACCCCCTTTCATTTTATTTTTATTTATTTATTTCATTTAGTATTTATTTATTTATTTATTTATTTTTATTTATTTATTTCATTGCCCCTTGTCCTGTCACTACAGTGCCTGGTAAAATTCTCTCTCCATCTTTCTTATAAGCCCCTTTTCTATATTGAAAGGCTGTGATAAGGTGTCCATGGAGCCTTCTCCAGGCTGAACAACCCCAACTCTCTCAGCCATTCTTCACAGGAGGGTTGTTCCAGCCCTCTGATAATTTTCATGGCCCTGCTCTGGACCCAATCCAACAGGTCCATGTCTTTCTTGTACTGGGGACCTGAGAACTGGATGCAATACTCCGGGTGGGGTCTCACCAGAGTGGACTGTATGGGCAGAATCAACTCCCTCAACCTGCTGGCCACGCTTTTTTTGATGCAGCCCAGGATATGGTTGGCTTCCTGGGCTGCAAGCGCACATTATTGACTCATGTCCAGTTTTTTATCCATCAGTATCCCCAAATCCTTCTCCGGAGGGCTGCTCTCAATCCATTCATCCCCCAGTCCATATTGATATTGGGCGTTGCCCTGACCCACGTGCAGGGCCTTGCACTTGGCCTTGTTGAACTTCATGAATTTCACATGGGCCCACTCCTCAAGCCTGTCAGGGTCCCTCTGGATGGCATCCCTTCCCTCCAGCATATCAACTGCACCACTCGGTGTGGTGTCATCTGCAAACTTGCTGAGGGTGCACTTGATCCCACTGTCTATGTCATTGATGAAGACATTTCATAGTATTGGTCCCACTACAGACCCTAGAGGAACACCACTTATTACTGGTTTCTATCTGGGCATTGAGCCATTGACTGTAACTCTTTGGATGCAGCGACCCAGCCAATTCCTTATCTATCTAATAGTCCATTCATCAAATCCATATTTCTCCAATTTAGAGGAATGATAAATGTATTTTTAATGCCATGAACAGTCTGTTCTGTCTAAACTTTTGTTTTCAATTTAAGGATTTGGTCAAAATATGGGTCTTTTTGTACTGAGCGTGATGAAACTGTTGTTGAAATTAATGCTCAAGGGAGCAATCTGGCACTGACATATAGAAGTGAGTTATTAGTAGGTGTGTTTTAATTGCAAACTAGTAGATATTGCTGCCAAATGTATGTGAAAATCAGTTTTTCATTCTACAGCTCTCCTGGCATAACCAGGATTTCCTGTCATGCTCGGTTCTTGATTGTCTTAATAACAACTTGTTTGTATAGAAGTAGTACTGGAACACATTAATATGTTGGCGCCAAATCAGGCTCTGGTATGACATTCCAGTCCTTTCCAGTGCTTGACTACCCCTCCTTTTAACCTTCCCATGCTTCAAGTGCTACCCATAATCACGGTGTCAAAGACAACTAAAATATATAGAGCAAAATTTCATACTGGCATGATGCCATTGGTACAAGCAGAAATAAATAATATATGTTGCACAATGATTTTCTGTGAGCTATGCAGAAATACATTTAATTGAAAAAAATCAGCAGTCATCCAAGTGGGCTTCCAAGTCTTATATGAAAGGCAGAGATAGACAATCAATTAATAATGACTATTAGTAATGCTAGAGAATTCAGCAGGACCATACTTAAGCATGATATTTCTAGGTGCTTTTCAGAACTGGAGCGTTATTTTGGAACTGGTTTTAGAAGCCTGACTTACCATTGGCTAAATAAGTGAAATCAGATGAGTCTGAAAAATGTACAAGATGTGCTGTTAAAAAGATGGTGTTTGGAATGATCGCATTTTAATGTAGTTTGATAAAATGCAAACCGTTTTTACTTTACAGTATTTTGTGAATTTGAAACTCACATTTGTTAATTATATTGGAAGAGAAAATATGCAATAGGAAACTATTCACATTTCATTTTAGAAAACTGATTTTTGGTTTTGTGACCTTTTGTGCAACTTTATCAATTTAATATTTTATAATTCTGGAAAAAAATTATTTGTTTCATATTTATGAGCACCAGTTTACAAAGAGCATGCAGAAGTGTCATTTTGTTTTCTATTGTAATAAAATTCTCCACACCTAAAAATGTGAAAACTCTAAAACTGAAGTCACCCAGTAAGGTGACATATTTTGCAGGTTTAGCATAGCCACCTTAACTAAAATGTTAAAAGTTGTTAAAACTTTTACTGGGAAAAAGGAGAAGCAGATGGTTTAGCTAGAATTCAGCTCTCAAGTTTTGAGAAAGCGTTTGCTCTTGCTGTGCACTTCCAGCATCTTTCTTTGTCTCTCTTACCTAGGTTTGACTGGGAGACTGAGTTCTGCTCTCTGGTTTGGTCTTAACAGTTTGAATTTCAACACCGGATGGCAATGGGTTGGTGGTGCTCCATTTCGATACTTAAACTGGGTTCCAGGTAAGGTTAAATATGTTGCTACTCAGTTTAAAAGGTAAAAATTTGGTCATAGAATCATAGAATCATTAAGGTTGGAAAAGACCTTTAATATCATCAAGTCCAACTGTCAACCCAACACCACCGTGCCCCCTAAACCATGCCCTGAAGTGCTGCGTCTACACGCTTTTTGAACGCCTCCAGGGATGGTGACTCCACCACCTCTCTGGGCAGCCTGTTCCAATGCTTAATCATCGTGTAATCTGTTTCTTTTCTAGTACACTATTCTCCTGCAATTATTAAGTTTGTTTTGATAGTGAAAGATTCTGACTGTTGCTATAAACACTGTGAGCAGCGGCCCTTACGCTAGGGATACACACTGGGCTTAATTTATTATTCACAATGGAAATGGTAGCCTCAAAATCCAGAGGAAAGTTTTAAAAGTCATCTGTTTACACTTCATTTGTATATCTTCTTAATTTACTTTATTTCTATATGAATACAGAATAAATCTGATGGTACAGGTGTCTTCATTTCTAAGGTTAGACTCGTTAGTGTATGTCTGGGGTTTTTTTAAAGTTCTTTTCCTTTTTAATTTGCTTTGGTTATTTGTTTAAAGATTGGATTTTCATTTTCATTTGGGATTAACATACCTATGGCAGTAACACGTATCAAACTGAACGTTAGGCTAGTCTACTTTAAAGCAAACGCAGCTACTTCACACCTGTAGTTGCAATGTTCAACTCGGGTGCCATTATTAGAAAGCTAATCTCCTCTGCCATCTGTATACACGGTGAAGAGGTGCTTTTCCAGTTTACTCTTCAGAGTGCTTACGTTAAGGTGTTTTTTTGCAGGACCCTTGTTTCCTTGCACTGGCTATTCAGGAAGCCTTTGGAGACTAATTTAAAGTAGATATCTGAAGTTATGCAGTGTAAATATTCTTCTTTATCTTCATTGAGGATGTCACATTTATTTAATCTCCAGTAACGATAAATGCACATTCTATCGTATCATCCAGTGGCTTCCTTGTAAGGCCAAAAGCACATTTTATGTGGACAAACTTCTTGAGTAGGTAAGCTCTGAAGAGTGAATTGAACTACTTCATAAATAGCTCTCCAATGGAGTGAGCACACAAGGCAAACAGATGGGCTGAACTGCAAGTTGCTGTGAAGGTATTTATAGGTCTATCATCGGAGTGCACGGATGAGGATCTGCATGTAATGACGAGGTCAGGAAAACTGATTGTGAGATGGAGCCAAAGTGGCAAAGTACGGTTATTAAAACTGCAGACAACTCGCAGTTGTCCTGTAAAGAATTAGATGGGATTTGGTAACCAAAATGGGCTCCATTTATCTTTAACTCCTTATGTTTCTTAATTTCATTCAAAGATAATACTCTCCAGTCCATATAAACTATTTTATATTTGTGCTATCTCCTTCATGACTTTACTTTGATCAGCCTACCTCTATTTCATCCCCGTTACCATGGATGTTCAAGAGCTGGTTGTTCTTCCACTAGTATATTTTAAAAGAATTTGTGGAAGCTTCATATTCTTCCATCTCACTAGCGCCAAATAAATAACATAAAAACATGGGAACTAAGTTATCGACATTTGAACTAAAATGATGCTGGTTAGGCATTTGGGAGAGCTAACTGCCAAGAGCTGAACTTTTTTTGTACATTAAAACAATTTGAATTTGTATTTTTGAAGTAAGAATACCTTTTATCCAATGGGAAGAAGATAAAACATGACTGCAAATATAAGACTAACTGTAGTATAAGGTAATGAAATCATAATGATATAAGAAAATTTTCAGTGAACAGTCCTGCACACTAAAAAATATTGGTTTGCTGTGATTATTGCTGAACAGTACTGACACTTGCTTGTTATGTACTATAGTGGCACGTGTTCATAAATGAAAGAAAATCCATGTTAAGTTTAATCACATTAGACTAGATCTTGAAAAGTTCGTCAGGTTTATTGCAGAAATTTGTTCTGTTCTACAGGTTCTGCTTTTCTTCTACATGTTCCTGTTAGTGCTAATGCTAATCTTCAGCTGAAAATATCCAAATACCCTGCTACTGTCATATTGTTTAGACAAGTGGACAAGAAGTTCACAATAGCGAAATTATTACTTATTTTTCTGTCTTCACTGTTATACTAAGTACAGAATTTGACTAGCTTACTGAACAGTTTTTTCGCCTAAAGATTGTGCTCTGGAGTTTAGACATTCTTCGTTTAAAAAGGGAAAAAAACCAAAGAAAATAGGTGCACTGTAATACTTTCCATCAAGACTTTGAACCTGTGAAGAGGCTGTTAAATTGTGAACTGGATAAATATCTCAACTTGTGGCTGCTGTGAAAAAACTTCTCTTAAGGGAATGAACTGCCCCGTTCAGTCTAAAGGACTGTGGAGGATCACAATTGTCTGTATGTTAATGTATCTTATAATTAAAGCATGGAACAGGTTAGAATGTGAGTGTAATTGGGAGGGTAACCATGATGTGCTTATACTCTGATGTTGTTGTTGAGGTTTTGTTTTGTTTTGTTTTTTAAAGGACATCCTTCTCCAGAACCGGGAAAAATCTGTGCAGCATTAAATCCTGGCAAAGGTGCTAAGTGGGAGAATCGGGAATGCAATCAGAAACTTGGCTATATTTGTAAACGAGGAAATGCTACTTTAGAATCTTTCATTATTCCTACAGGTAGGTTTGGTAATAAACCCTCAACAAATTACTAATGACCAGTGGTTTTTATCTGTAATTCTAATTGTTATTGCACATGGTAAAACCAAGCAAAGGTCTCTGCAGACTGGCTTGACCAAGATTCCCTGTAAAAGTGAACAGTGTGTACTTCCTTTTTGTTCTGGCCTCCCTACTTCCTGTATAGTAATCTTTCTTCAGTAGCTTTGAGTTCTAAATTGCACAAATGGTAGAGTTCTCTTTTCCAAAAACAAGCAGAACTGTCAGATTTTGTTTATAGAATAAAAAGAGAAACAATTTAATATTTTTTAAAAAAGATGTAATTATCTAAAGCTCCATGTACTCAGTGAAACTAATCTATTTCTTCTTGCTATCATTTTTACTACTTATGAAATAGAGTAAGTTTGCCAGTGCAAGTTGGTAGTGGACTAGAGTAATATTTAAAAATTCTTTTGAGATAGTTAAATGTTTTTTGTATACCTATTTTATAAACAGATATATATTTATATATAGATATATAAAAATATTTATTTGTATATATATAAAACCAAACTTATTTATGAAGTTATTTAAATTATAGGTATACAGACTCTTTTTCAGAAGAAATGTAATTCTGGCACTTGCCTAATATACATAGGAAAGACAAAACAGGGATAAGGTTTCGTAGCTTTATTTACACCTGTTTCTTTATTATCCCTCTGGGTACTATAAAAGCCTTGTAACTTATTCCTTTGTTTCATCTCTCCTTCTTTCCATTCTTTCCAAGTTTCTTTTTCCAGGACATACAGGTATCTCCTAAGTCCACTGACATTATTTTGTATAGGTTTTAGAAGCAGAAAGCTAAACCATTACTTGATTTCCAGTGTATTTATTAATATGCATTATTGGCAAACCAGATGTTTTGGAAATTCAGTGTTTGACATTTGGCTTAAAAAACATATTTTCTAATGTTTGTCCTGCTTTTGCCAATATATAACCAGTCCAGCCAAAAGCACTTAGGACAGAGACTTCTGCCTAATTTGTTTTGCTTTACTGCTAAGAGAAAAAAAAAAACACACAAAAATGAGCTAGTGTCTCATTAATTAAATATTGAAATAAATATTTAATATGTAAATTAATTAAATTAATACTTCAGTATTGAAATCAGTCATATTTGTTGCCTTAGCTGGGAAGAACTTTAGTGCATACTTTAATTCTTTCCTACATTAAGATGTGAAGTTTTGTTAGTATTTGTATAGAGCTGATAATGAGATAGTTTAATTTATATAGGATGTCTTACATTGTTCAGTTGGCTACTGCTCAGCTTTTCAGGTTTCATGCATGAGTTCTTAAATACTGATGCCTATAAATATATTATCAATTCAATACTGGCTGCTATCTTATTTATATTTAATTTCAGTTTGAGGGGGTCTAGTGGCCATTCCTTTCTTATGCATTAGGCTTTTGTTTCTCCCCCCACCCCAGTTTACCAGTAATTTGGCGGAAGAACAGAAACAAGACAAAAGTTTTCGATTGTACAGAAATTGCTGAGTAAACATGGTGACAGATTAACCAGAGTTTGGCAGCCTTTCACTTCATAAACTATTTTCCAAAATCTCCCATGGGGGGAAGTCATAAAAGGAATAAGCATGTGATCATGCAAGGTGTTAAGTGCCCTCAGCTTTTAATGATGTAAAGGAAAACTCATGGCAGATGATCTTTTCCTGACTAGGGCTTCTAAGTCAAGAAATAAATTAATCGCAAATTCATACATGCACTTAGTTGTGCACTTAACACTGAACACAGGGGCAATCCTCTGAAATTTTAACCCTAGAAGTTACAATTGAGTCTAACAAGGCAGTATGCAAGGACTGTGGGACAGAAGAACACTTTACAACAGAATATAGTCATGCTTGTATCCAAAACAAAGTAGGGAAAAATCTTTACAGGATATTTATTTTTGTTGCAGATGAAGATTTTCATGAAGCCAACAGCTGTACAGTTTTTTTTGTAGCAGAAGTGCTTTTTCCAGCAGGGGGCCACATCATTGTATACATCTAAGTGATGTAGAATCTTAGGGCTTCAAAGCGTTTGCCCTGTAATACAGCAAAGTGGATTAATAGGAACCTGTTAATTTCACCTGCAAAGTTTGCTTATTTTTTAACTTAATTTTCTCAGGAATTTCTGTCTACCTCCACCAAGTGACTGCCAAAATAGTTTTCATCCCAGTCCAACAAGGTGTAGTGAACTAAAGATATTAAGTTTCCAAATGTTTCATAAAACATTCGATTAGAGGAAATAAATGCTCTTAGTGTCACTGTTATGACTGCTGTGTGAGCTCTCTCTTATCAGACCACAGAGAATGGGTGTAAGGGAGAGAAATTTGAATGCCCGAATCATGAGGCAAACTTCAGGTAGCACTTTCACCCTTTTAGTCACCCAAGTCAATCACTGTGAGATCTTCAGATTTCAGGAAGCCAAGCTTATAGTTTACAAAAATATTTGCTCTCTGAATGAGCAATAACCATTCTATGCTTACAAACTTCATTTCTGTGTCTTGATCTATTCCACAGTAAAATCATCAACTTGACATTTGGGATAATATTTTTTAGACATTAATGTGATTTCCTTTGTTACATCTTGTTTATTTTAATTTGCATTGCTTCTTTTGCTTAAGTCAAATGAAGTTCAGGGAGTAGTACTTGTTTCCGTTAGGATGAAAAATAGATTGTATGGCTTTGTGTTGTCATGTATTTTCTTTGCAATGAGAACAGGGAAGCACAGTTCATTTTTGCTGAGTACTGGAAATGAAGAACTGACTACTTTCTTTTACTGAGAAATCCCCAGCTATGTCATTCAATAAGACCTGTGCCAAAGAAACAAGATTGTCAACTGCTTTTCTTGTTCTGCAGCCTGCAACAAATTCCCTGATGTTACTGGATTTACAAGCAAAAGAGTCTCCCACCTTGCCATAGCTGCTTTAGTGTTTACAGTAATAGTCTCACAGTCTCCTTTGGTCTGAAAAAGAGACTCTCACAGACTCACTGGGGAATGAATAGCTTTGTGACTGTCTTTGTAGCCATGTCTGAACTGCTGATGTGTGTTCTGTTCAGTGTTTCCAGTTTGCAGAAGGGTGCACTAAGTGTGTTAGAGGTGCATACAAGCCTAGATTTTTTTTTCATAGAATAGAATCATAGAATTGTTTAGGTTGGAAAAGACCTTTAAGATCATCAAGCCCAACCATTAACCTAACCCTGCCAAGTCTACCACTAAACCATGTCCCTAAGCACCACATCCAAATGTCTTTTAAATACCTCCAGGGATGGTGACTCGACTACTTCCCTGGGCAGCCTGTTCCAATGCTTGACAACCCTTTTGGTGAAGAAATTTTTCCTAATATCCAATCTAAACCTCCCCTGGCACAGCTGGAGGCCATTTCCTCTTGTCCTATCACTAGTAACTTGGGAGAAGAGACCAACACCCACCTCACTACAGTCTCCTTTCAGGTAGTTGTAGAGAGTGATAATGTCTCCCATCAGCCTCTTCTTCTCCAGATTAAACAACCCCAGTTCCCTCAGCTGCTCCTCATAAGACTTGTGCTCCTTACCCTTCACCAGCTTCGTTGCCCTTCTCTGGTCACGCTCTAGCACCTCAATGTCCTTCTTGTACTGAGGGGACCAAAACTGAACACAGTATTCGAGGTGCAGCCTCGTCAGTGCCGAGTACAGAGGGACAATCACTTCCCTACTCCTCCTGGCCACACTATTCCTGATACAAGCCAGGATGCTCTTGGCCTTCTTGGCCACCTGGGCACACTGCTGGCTCATATTCAGCTGGCTGTTGACCAACACCCCCGGGTCCTTTTCCACCGGGCAGCTTTCCAGCCACTCTTCCCCAAGCCTGTAGCGATGCATGGGGTTGTTGTGACCCAAGTGCAAGACCCGGCACTTGGCCTTGTTGAACCCCATACAGTTGGCCTCGGCCCATTATCCAGCCTGTCCAGATCCCTCTGCAGAGCCTTCCTACCCTCGAGCTGATCAACACTCCCACTCAACTTGGTGTCATCTGCAAACTTACTGAGGATGCACTCGATCCCCTCATCCAGATCACTGATAAAAATATTAAACAAGACTGGCCCCAACACTGAGCCCTGGGGAACACCACTTGTGACCAGCTGCTACCTGGATTTAGCTCTGTTCACCACAACTCTTTGGGCCTGGCCACCCAGCCAGTTTTTTACCCAATGAAGAGTACACCCGTCCAGGCCATGAGCAGCCAGTGTCTCCAGAAGAATGCTGTCAGAAACAGTGTCAAAGGCTTTAGTAGAAGTCCAGGTAGACAACATCCACAGCCTTTCCCTCACCCACTAGGCGGGTCACCTTGTCGTTAAAGGAGATCAGGTTAGTCAAGCAGGACCTGCCTTTCCTAAACCCATGCTGACTGGGCCTGATCACCTGGTTGTCCTGTATGTGCTGTGTGATGGCACTTAAGATGATCTGCTCCATAACCTTCTCTGGCACCGAGGTCAGGCTGACAGGCCTGTAGTTCCCCAGATCCTCCTTCCAGCCCTTCCTGTAGATGGGCATCACATTTGCTAACCTCCAGTCATCTGGGACCTCCCCAGTTACCCAGGACTGCTGATAAATAATGGAAAGCAGCTTGGTGAGCACTTCCCCCAGTTCCTTCAGTACTCTCAGGTGGATCTCATCTGGCCCCATAGACTTGTGTGTGTCTAGGTGCTGTAGCAGGTTGCTAACCATTTCCCCTTGGATTATGGGGGCTCCATTCTGCTCCCTGTCCCTGTCTTCCAGCTCAGGGAGCTGGGTACCCAGAGAACGAGCTCCATTCTGTTCCCCATCCCTGTCTTCCAGCTCAGGGGCTGGGTACCCAGAGAACGACTGGTCTTTCCATTAAAGACTGAGGCAAAGAAGGCATTAAGTACCTTCGCCTAATCCTCATCCTTTGTCACTATGTTTCCCTCCTCATCCAGTAAAGGCTGGAGATTCTCCTTAGCCCTCCTTTTGTTGCTAATGTATTTATAGAAGTATTTTTTATTGTCTTTTATGGCAGTAGCCAGATTAAGTTCTAGTTGGCCTTTGGCCCTTCTAATTTTCTCCCTGCATAACCTTGCTACACCTCTGCAGTCCTCCTGACTTGCCTGCCCCTTCTTCCAAAGGCCATAAACTCTACCTTTTTTTTCTGAGTTCCAGCCAAAGCTCTCTGTTCAGCCAGGCTGGTCTTCCCTGCCGGCTTGTCTTTCGGCACATGGGGACAGCCTGCTCTTGCGCCTTTAAGGTTCTCTTCTTGAAGAATGTCCAGCCTTCCTGGACTCCTTTGCCCTTCAGGACTGCCTCCCAAGGGTCTCTGTTGATCAGTCTCTTGAACAAGCCAAAGTCGGCCCTCCAGAAGTCCAAGGTGGCAGTTCTGCTGACCGCCCTCCTTACTTCTCCGAGAATTGAAAACTCTATCATTTCGTGATCGCTATGCCCAAGATGGCCTCCAACCATCACATCACCCACAAGTGCTTCTCTGTTCGCAAACAAGTTCGCAAACAATTTCAAAGCAATTCTCTGACTGTTAGAACAAAGCACTGTAAAATGCATGTACTCAGAGCTGAGACCAGACATAGGACAAATTAGGCAGCTGTCTGAAGCATCAGACTAACTTCTACAATAGCATTTGCCACCTCTGTCCTCTCTCATTTCTGCCAAAATCACCATGTACATTCAGTTTGTTTTTCTGGGGTTCCCCCACTCTCTACTCCAATTCTTCCTCTCCTGTGGCTTGTTTGACAGGGCTCTGACCAAGCACTGAGCCCCTTGTCCTGGGCTGACAAAGTTCAGTTTTACTTAAACTTTGTGAGAACATACTAGCACTTTTTTGAGTCAGGTCTGCAAGCAGCAGACTATGTTTATAGCTGTGCTAGAAATCTGTGTTGTGACACTAAGTACCTACTAATCCTCAGCATATTCCAGTTGAAACAGGATATGTGCTTGCAACCTGGGCCTGACTGGTCATGAGGTCATGACTCTGGATGCCTACTTATATATTTCCATGGAATATATCCCACAGTCATACACAAACACAGTGCTTCTCCCCTGACATATACAAGATTTTCTTGCCAACAGAATTTCTTTAAACCTGCTGTCCTCATTCTACTCTATATATTGGCGTTTGCTAAACCCATCTGCTGATTATAAATAAAGTGCTGCAAGAATTATAATTTGTTTCTACAACAGCAATATTCTGTTTATTATATGTTCAGGTGGCACTCCTCCCAAGGCTGAACTGTTTGCTGAACAGCAATGTGGTTGTTGGCAGTGCTCTGGTACTGTTCTGTTGAACTTCTAAAAGCAAGTTTTAAGCATAAATCATTTATTTGACAGCATAATTTTCTCAATGAATCTTTTAAAAAGGATTCCTAAAAGAATATTCTTATTTGGATTCTCTTGTGATCCTGTAGAACCAGTTATTTTTTCTTTGCTAGTTTAGCAAATGGGGCTAATCCATAAAATGCCTAAGGTTTGGGGAAAAAATTACCCTCATAAATATGTTTTGTAAGCCCAGATTCTTCTTAACATATAGCTATACAGCATGGAGGAGAAAGAGAAATGCTGACGAGTGTGGAAAAATGATAAAGCACAACTCTGCAGACCTTACCTTTCAGTATATATGTATGCATATAAAAGTCAAAACTGTGTTTTATGGCAGTTTTTAATTCTGTCTTTTCACAAGATGCAAGCACTTGCTCACAACTGTAGTGTCTTTAAAAAGAAAATCTGGAAGTTTCAACTGTTAATCATGCATGCAGATTATTATCCCTGTATATATTTTTCAGCACTGCTGTTCTTCATGAAGAAAATACGTAATTAATTTGTTTGTTAAACTTTTCCTTATGTGATTTTCAGTCTTTAGTTAAGAATAGAATTCTGAAACTCTTCATGGTAATTTTTCTTTTCAGAGACTAATGTGCCTATTAGATGTCCTGATCAATGGATGTCATATGCTGGTCACTGTTACATAATTCACAGGGACCCCAAGATATGGAAGGATGCCTTAACATCTTGCAGGAAAGAGGATGGGGATCTTGCGAGCATCCATAATGTTGAAGAGTACAGCTTTGTTATTTCTCAGCTTGGGTACCGTGAGTATTTTTTACAATAACATATATATATACGTATACTAAGAAAATAAAGAGTTTTTAATATGTCTTACCTGTTAAAAAAAGGAGGAGAGTGTTTAAAAAAATAATTGTCCTGATCACAGGGTTCAGAAAGACTTAAATTTTAAATTTAAAAATCTTTGGAAGAAAAAAACGCAATAAGAGCACGAAAACCAACCAAACTATACCACCACAGAAATGTTGTGAATTGCATCAACCTCAAACTCTTATTTCTTTGGGTCTGCTTCTGTCTCGTTTTATACAGATTAAAACAATTTTCAACCTTTTCAGAAGCTGGAAGGATTTTTACTATTGGTCTGCAAAGATAGATGAGGGGAAGCAAAGTCTGTTGGTGAAAGACAGTTTGGGAAGATCTGTGTCCCATTACCAGCACTGCCATGTCCTTATTTTTCAAGTCACACTTCTTGTGTTTCTTCTGACAAAGGAAGCTGTCTGTCCCAGTATGTGGATTTAGATATGCCCCAAATTAAACATGGTACTTAGGTGCTTGGTTTCTGAGCACACACTCAAGTTGTAGCAAGGCAAGTTAGGCTACAGATGTTGTGTGTTTGTTAGGGGAGATGCAACCATGCTGATGCTGAGGCAGTTTTGTGGTTGCTATTGCTTTACATGAACCTGATTTTGCATGTAGGATCAGTTACTGCTTTTTGATGGGAGGAGCATGTTCACACCTATGTATGCTTCTTTGCATTAGCTGATCCTATGTCTGCTTTTAGTGCCAGGTAAGTGTGTGTTAGTTTATTCTTCACTGAAAGTGCAGTAAGCTGCTTTGAGCTGCAGTGTAACAGCAGTCTTGGAGTGGCAATCATATAATAGCTGATATGCTTTAGTTTTGTATCCTAGCCAACTCCGTGGCAACTTGTGCTTGACCTCACATTACTGAAAGAGTGATTTGTTGTTCTTTCATGAACAACATGAAATTTTTACTCTTTCAAAGGAGATTATTAGGAAAGGTGGGACATCTTGATGAGACATTAGGACATTTGAAAGTATTTAGGTGGTAAAGCAAATTAGTTCTATTTTCACCTTACTCCTTGGAAGTAGATTATTTATAGTTTAATGCCGTCTCCAAAGACCTTTCCTGAACTGACTACACTGCACTGTTTTTGTAAAAGTGAATGTTTCTGAAAGGCAAATAGTCCTGAAAGAAACCAGGCTTCTCACATATGGCACACTCACTGCAACAGACTATTTTGAAAGCATTCTTTTCAGAGGAGTGAAATTGGAACAACTAAAGAAGCCTTTTAAGGCAGTTTATGACAGTATCAGATTATCCTTGTTCACCACTGAGATGAGAACACCATGTATTGCAGCGCCTAGAAAATCTTGTCTGCATCAGAACTCCACTGCAATAAGTGCTGTACAGAAAGAAGTCTGTCTTTGTGCCAAACGATTCACAGTCCCATGATAAAACAAAGGAAGAAGGGGTGCAATGAGATGAGTATTGTCATAGCAGCTGAGCTTTTATTGGCATCACCCACAAAGGAGAACTTTGGAGAGGAACATGAAGAAGAATAAAGAAGTGCATTCTGGATGTTTACACAGAAGTCCAGCATGTGATATGGCACAAATGTGGCCCAGTGCACGTCTGAGAGAGCGGCAAACAGCTTATTTACAAGTGGCTGGGGAAAAAAAAATATCTTGATATTTAGTCACCCAGCTTTAGAGATGATTGCAAAACTCTATGACAGCATTTCTTCTTCAGAGGAGAAAATATTATGTAGGAGGAGGCTCCACAGAGCCAGAAATGGCTCTTGGCCATTTCTGATTTGCATGCCTCATTTAGATGACTTTGTACTCATTTTGTTAAAGAATGCTGTTTATTGTTCATATTACCATGGTGTGAGCCCACCACAGTAGGATCTCTGGTCCTGGATGAGGGCTCTGCTGTGCTAGGTGCTCAATAAAGAGACAGAAAGATTTTAACACATAACTAACCAAAAAAGAAATTAGAGAGCATGGATGGCAGTAGCGGTAGTAGTGGAATTGGAACAGGTTTCCATTCTGGTAGCAGAGGAGAGTTTAAAGGAGGGTACTGAGATGTGATGTTGGGGGACTTTTGAACATGAAGAGTGGTCTGGAAGAAGAGGTAAAGGTGCCTGTTTGAAAACGGAGCCTGATGTCCTGTGAATCTGAGCCCTTCTTAGTGGGGGAGAGCTAGTATGGACAGCATGGATGAGCTATGGGGCTGATCATACTTAAGTATAATAAAGTTGGGGGAGGCAAGGGAGGGAGAGAGAAAGGAGAGAGAGTTGACTCCATTAAAGTGACAGGCTGGGAGGGTGATTTTGCAGCAGCTTGGTTGGTCAAAATGGGAAGCCTCCGTGTTCCTGTAACTAGCAGATGGGAGAAATGTCACAGGAGAGTTTTAAGTTGTGGGGGTATGTAGGAAAACCTCCATCTGTAATGTGCTAATCGGAAAAGATTGCCTTGGGGGCAATGCCTTTTAACTGTTTTACAGGCACTTCTGTTCCTAGTGACAGCAGCAACAGAAAAGAAACAGTTCCAGTTCCATTGAAAGACCACTCCTGCAGCTGATGTCTTTTTGGGTGGGCTCACAATCCCATTTTTAATTTCCGTGAATGATTTCATTGTCAGATTGACTGTGGTCAGTCTGGATAGAAGATGTTAGAGGAAGACTTACGGAAGAAGGCAAGAACTATGATAACAAACTGAACAGGAAAAACCTCTGAGTGCTCTAGATGGGTTGTAGAAATGCAAGGTCATAAGTGGTGGAAAAAACTCTTAAAAAGTAGTCTCCCTATCATTCATGAAAAATACTCCTAATGAGTAAGTTCTAGCAACCAAGTAGTTCATACTCTGCTTGGAAAGACTGCTACCTAAGGAAAGGACTGTGCATGTAGTTGGTCAGTGGTCTGAGTCATAGTGCTGTGGACAAAAGGAAACACCTGCTGCCTTTGGCTTAGGCTGGATGACAGACTATAAATGAATAATTAAATAATAATTTAAAAAATTCCCATTCCACTGAACAAAGTCATAAAATCAGTTCTAGAGAGGAATACCCTTTGATGATGATGGAGTTCAGACTGATTATAAATGCCTAAATTTTTAATCCTCCTTATTCAAATAGTTTTTTCAGAACACAACTAGGTATGAAGTAGTAGCAATGTTAGAGTGGAGGATTTTAAGCACAGACAAATAAACCTCTAAGAAACAGCTGCTGTAAAGTAACATCCTTGATCAGTCCTGCACTTTTCTTCCAGCCAAACCCAGCAGTTAACTCCATTAACTGTAAACTGAAAAAAGTCCAACAACTACATGAATTTCGTTTTGCTCTGAAATAAAACAAAATATAGGAACACATAATGGGAAAACTTGCAAGTACTCTGGTTGTCAGCTCTAAAAGACAACACTGGGTGTCTGAGCATTAGAAAAGAGGGTACTTCTTTTTTCACTACGCTAAAGTTAGGAGGAAAAGGGGAGGTAGGATTTTATTTAGGTGTTTATTCGTATCTTGTTACAAGAGTTTTGAGCTGGAAAAAAAGACTGAACTTAGCTGTGTTGCAACATAATTCCCCAAAGAGAGTATTTTGGTTGTTTTGGTTGTTTTATACAAAGTTAAACACTCATATTGCCAGAGTGAGCAGTCTTTCCTGATGACTGGAGTGGATATATGAGGAACGGTCTGCCCTCTTTTTGAAACAGGGAGCCTTAATTTCCTGTGACTGCCTTTTAAACTTCCTGAGAATAATTTATTTTCTGTTCCATGAAGATAAAAGTTCACATCATATAAAAGGACTGTTATCGACCTTGTTAATCATCTGTTTTAGAGCCAGCTGATGAGCTGTGGATTGGGTTGAATGACCTCAAGGTTCAGATGTATTTTGAATGGAGCGATGGGACACCTGTCACCTACACCAAGTGGCTTCGTGGAGAACCCACTCATGCAAACAACAGGCAGGAGGACTGTGTTGTTATGAAGGGAAAGGTAAAGTCATGTAACTATTGATTTGACTATCTTATAATTTCATTTATCACTTGGGCTTTTTGCTATGCAAGGGCACAAAAGTAAGGGGTATTATTGTTTGAAGCAGCCTATTTTAGAGTCTTATAGGTGTTTCTTTTTTGAGGAAGGATTCCTGTTCAAGGTTGCCAGAAAGTTGTTTTTGCTGTCTTCCCTGAGAAGCAGGGAAGTGGTGGCCTTCCTTGAAGGCAACTGCCCCCCAAGTTCCATATTTCTGGATTTCAGTTTGTGCATGTGGGCTTTTTTGAAGAAATTTTTAATTACACTGTGAAGCACATGAACATGTAAATGCTTTTCTTTAGAAAGTTGCAAAGACATTTTCGACATGTTGGGATTTTTTCTGCTTTGACTGAATATGGGGTATGCAGCTACCTTAAAAATTGCAGTAGCAATTTTTAATTATGTTAGAGAGAAATACTATCTTTAGAAGAAAATAGAAGCCTTCATTTCCTTTTTCTAGGCAAAGTTATAAATCTTGGGTCTAGGTGGATTAGATGTTATGCTTATATCTGCACTGCACGTGAAGAGCTGTGAGAAAAGTGGTTAGCAATGGCATTAGTGGAAGCCTTTACTGAGTGACTCTATATCTACAATTAAAAGGCTGGTTTGAAAAGGCTGCCTTTTGGAATATGGCAATGTTTGATGACCTAGGTGTTCTACAGGAACTGAGATAATACCCGGTATAAAAGTCAGACTGTGTGTGGTGTTGCAGAATGGTATTTTTCCTCTTTGTTATAATTAAAAATATTGAATTTATCACCTCCTTTAGGGTTTACCTATTTTATCAGGAGGAAAAAATGTATTTACCCATACCAAAGGCATTTTCTTATTTTGCAGAATTAAAACTTGAGGGTTGAACTTTTGGTAAGTGCACCTATACATTGAAGAGGAGAACTAAAATTTTCTTCCCAATTGACCTGAACACTATATGGAGCTTGCCTCATAGGGCAAGCCCGCACTCAAGCCCCCATAGGCCTAGTTTTCTAACTTGCTTCACTTAGGTGCAATAATCAACAGCAACAGTGGCATGTATGCATACAGCTGGTCTGTGTGCCTCCATCATTCTGATGCACAAACACTCAAGTTCAGAAATTGAGATTGAGTGCAGCGGGAGAGGGCTGAGCCAGCTCTGCAGCAGGAGGAAGCTGTAGAGGACATAGAGGAGATAGCAGGTGCGGCACTAGAAGAAGATGAAAAAGGGACCACATCACCAGTTCCAGGAAGGACTGAGGAAGAGAAATAGAACAGCATCCTTGGGAGAGCAAAACTGCAGTAGTATGTATCTGTGGAAGAGAAAAACCTGTGTAGGCTGTAGCATATTAATCTCCCAAAACTGAGCAGAGCTATGTTTTTCTGTGTTTGCGGAGGTGTTCTTTGGCTGGGCCAAAGTTCAGATCAACAGTTTCATTACTGTATGAATTCAGCAGGGAGAAGGAACGTCATGTGCAGTCAGATGTCTGGAGGGTTAGAATTTGTTGTGTATTTTAGTGAAGAATTTTGCACTGGTCAGAAGCATGGGTAAGACTGTAATCCTTTAAAAATTCTTCTCCATTGTATTAGCGGACATGCTCTGGTGAGAAGAGTGTAAACGTATATTTCTTCCATGGCAACCAGACCATGGTGCACATGGTAATTGAACAAACAGATTTTTAAGGGCCTGAGGATTTTTGTGCTCCATTGTCTGTGCAGTGGCTATGCCAGTGCTGGTTGAGGATGTAGCAGATGTTTTTTCTAACTTACAGAATTATAGGGTCAGACAGTGGAAAGAAACTGAATGCTCAAATATGAGGGTCAGTCAATCGAAGATGTAAATGGCAGCTGCTTCAAGGACTTTTATACTGGTCAAGGCTGGAGAACTTGGTCAGGAATAGGATTGCAAGGTAGCTGGTTTTGGTGCATGCGGATGGTGAGTTGCAAGGAACACATGGTTGAGGTTTTGTCTCATCTACCATGCTGTGACCTTTAGCTACCCTCATCTATTGGTGTGAGCTTTGGGGTTTTATGGTATTGTACATGGAACTATTGGTGCAGGAAGTATTAGAGGAGGTTAGGGGCTGACAAGCATTTCATAATTTGGCTAGTACTTTAAAAAAAGGACTAAGATTACTCTTGATATTCATAGTTCCTTGATGCAATCTTTTTTTATTATTTATCTTTCTTTACAGTCTTTTGGAACATATAGGGCAGCTTAAATGCATTGGTAAAGCCATGATTTTATCAGAATGACTTGACTGCCTTCAAACCAAGAGGTTCAAGAAAAAAAGCAGATATTTTTTGTGGCTCTCTGAGGATCTGGATGGAATTTTCTGGCCAAGCCAAGTGTTATAAAATTTTGGGGAACTTGGATTCAGGTTAAAAATGCCTATTTGTGTACAGAAGTTGAGATCCACTAGATTCTAATTTTCTGCAAACCTAAGCAAATCACTTCTTGTAATAGTTTGAATTCTAGCGCTTGTTGCATTTCACTAGGAGAGAGACAGCTACCTCAGTTTCTGTTGCAAGATTAGAGGAAAGGTGCATCTGGGTAATTCCGTACTACTTTAAGAGAAAGGTGAGGAAGGGAGAGATTGCAGCTAGACCTAGCAGTATCCTCTGGTGCAGGGCAGGAACAGCAAGGCCTGGAGTAAATTCATGCCACTCCGCAATTCCAAGCCCTAAAGGAACCACTGTTGGTCTACCAACCCTACTACTAGTGTTTTTCCCCCACTTCCATGTGGCCATTCATTGAAGCCTACTGCATAAGGAAATGGATGGAAAAATAGGAATCATTACTACTTACGTCCTCACCCTCACTTTGTATTGTCAGTAAAGTCCTGAAGTATATGTCCAGACGGAACTACTGGAACACACTAGCAGTTCAATTACAAGGAGACAATAATAATTACAGATATATGCAGTGGCATGGGATTGCTTGTATGTGTCTAGGCAGATCTGTTGATAGAAGATGACCTAAGATTATAAGAGGGATCTAACATTTGGCTGGGTGTTAAAATAAAATTAATTCAATGGCCAGGTCTTAAAGCATTAAGATTTGGACTCACTGGTCATGTCATTGTGCCATGCTAAAAGTGGCAGCATTCAGTGCAGCCAGACAACCCATGATCATTGCTCAGAAGTAGAGTTTCTGATGGTAGGCTGGCATGCTTAATACTATGGTCAAGAACCAGCTGAAAATACCAGTTCAGGCTGCTGGGCCTTGATTTGGGAAGGGAGGAAGCAAAAGACTCCGTCTTCTGGTAGACCAAGCCTTCTTTTCCTTCACCTAACACAGTGTCTGTCAGTACAGAAGGATCTTGGCGTCCTCCAGCACTGAATATGTATTGAGATTTGTGTCTAAGCCCCAGAGGCCCTTTTAATTCCAACAGCAATACGTAGATATATTTACGGTTGTAGCTGCAAATAAAAGTAGCAGCCTGCTGTTCCATTCTGCTGCTTTAGAAGAGCTGTCATCCTCTCACTTCTGTCAGCACTCAAAAGCAATATGGAAAGCATGATGTAGGTTTTGGCTGAAGAAGTAAATGGGGGTTTGATCTGTAAAAGAGGAATCTGAAAAATAGCAGAAGTCTTCAAGTATGCACTGCTTGTTACAGAGGTTGCAATCAATTCTTCCAGTTGCTTATTTCGTAAAAAAGCAGAACAGACTACTTAGGGTGGGCTTTTTTGTGTAGTTAAGAACAGGTTTGCTGGAAGCCAGCAGGGATATTCGAAATAAATTACTTCCTCTCTCACTTTAAGGGACTGAAATAGGTCTTCCAACTAAATATTTCTTTGGTTCTCAGAGAGTGTGAACTGTTATAAAAGTGTTCCATTCCTATTGCTTTATGTGGCTGACCTCTCTGCTGCTCCTATATGTAGCAGCAAATAATTAGCTTTCAAGGATAATGAAAAAAAAGAAGCACCAGGGAACAACAAGGATCAGCTCCTTCCTAACAGGTGGGGAGCCACGAGCCAAGCGTAATAGCCCAGCTTGCATGTACAGAGCCTGTCGCGACAGAGCCCGTCCCACTGTCCCCAGCGAGGGAGCAGGGCAGGTGGGGTAGGCAGACCAGAGCCCATGTCCAGGATGACGAGGCAGGTCCACGGTCAAGCCAAGTAGCTAAGTCAGGATCAGGTCTGGAGAGAGTAACCAGGGTCAGACACAATCCAGTGATTGCTGGGCAAGTCCATAGTGACAAAGCAAGTCCAAGATCACGTCAGGAAGACAGTCCAGGTCTTCCAAGGTCAGGGTCTGGATCAACAAGGCCCGTAGCCAGGTATAGACATTGCTGGAGCTGGAGACAAGTACTTCTGTTACAGCATGGACAGGGATTGAAGGCCCAAGTCTGAACTTAAGTGGAGCTCCAGGGCCCATGGGCAGGCAGGTGGGTGGAGGCCCCAAGTGAAGGTGGTCAGGGCCATTGAGGTCTATTGGTACCCTTAGGCCACTAATGGAAAGTCCGAAATGAATTATAGCAGTAAGGCATGCAACAATGTCATCAAAAAGGACTTATATTTATAACACGCTTGTTCATTGTTTTATGATTTTTGCCTATTTTTCATTGAATTTGGTGGTCGTAGATGCGGTTTTATCTGAGCTCCTCCTTCATTACATTGTTTTTAATTTTCATTTTAATTTGACTCTGTACTTTTCAGGCAGTGATGCAAATTAATGTGATACAAGTTTGCTACGATTCAAAGCTACTATTTGTCCAGTTTAACATTTTGAAAGGGTAGCTGTTGACATATGCTATGCTTTAGTTTTTCTACCATTCTTTTCAATGGGAATATTTTTGTTTTCTGTACCAAGGAGTAAGTCAGACTAGTTCAAAGCTAATTTTTAAGGGCTTGATGCTTGCCATCAGATCAGGTTTTCCCTTGGGTTCAAAAGTCAGTAATTTCTATTATGAGAGTTATAGATTAAAATAACACAACACATTTTAGCTATATACAGTCTTTTCATATATATGACTTTTGTGTGGAAAGCTAATTTTATTGTGGGTTCTTCTGAACTCTTTCAAAATACATACATTAAATAGTTGATTTTAGTAGCAAAAGTAACTTCAGATTCCATGGAGGTTGCGCTAGCGCAGTATTTATTGGGATCAGCCATCTACTGACCATACAAAGCATAATTATGAATCGACTTTGCCTGGTTTTTGTTGAGGTTTGTCTACCTAAGTACATATATGGTTCCATTGTGGATTATTTTAGATTGTTCACTCCTTGGTTGAAGTAATCTGAATCCATAATTTATTTTTATGGAACAAAACCCTTGTCTATGACACCACCTTCCTTTTAAAGGAAGTGTTTGGGTTTATTTAATGAGGAAGTAGAACAGACAGATATTTGCAAAAGGCAGCTCATAAGACATGGTAAGAAGTCCCTAAAAATTACTGCAGGAATTTCCCAGTGAAGACGCAGTTATGGGAAGGCAGCAAAGGGTCTTCCTGCAGCTAGAGACCCAAAGCTTCAGAGTAAGTTTTCCTGTGTTGAAGAAGTCTAAAGGTTGTGAAAGTTCTGCTGATTTCTTCCAGGTCGAGTTTTGGGTAGTTATTTGAAGTGCCTACCAGCCTAGTGAGACTGAGAAAGAAATGGTAGGAGATGATGAGACAGCCACCAATGAACTTGCTTTGCAGTCAGCATAGGACAGAGAAGACACAAGCACCAGCTAGACATCCTGGGGTTCTTTGTTGTTGTAGGCAGTAGTGTTGAGCTTTGGGAGAGTTTTGCTGGAAGTGGGGTTTGTTGAGGCTCTTGGGGACATTACATATTGTGGCACAAGGGACTGTGTATTACCATGATGGTTATTATCCATTTCTTGGTGGTGGGGGGAGGAGGGCGGAGGGAGAAAAAAAAAAAAGAAAAAAAAAAGACAAAGAAACTGCCACCAACTGCTATGATTTTCCTTTAACAAAAGTGGAGTCTTTAAGGCACAGGTGAGAGAGTGCTTTCCACAGGGGTTTCTCTTCCTCTCCCAATACCGTAGTTCCTCCTGAAAGGAGGTTGTAGTGAGGTGGGTGTTGGTCTCTTCTCCCAAGTCACTAGTGATAGGATGCGAGGAAATGGCTTAAAGCTGTGCCAGAGGAGGTTTAGATTGGATATTAGGAAAAATTTCTTCACTGAAAGAGTGGTCAGGCATTGGAACAGGCTGCCCAGAGAGGGGTGGTGGAGTCACCATCCCTGGAAGTGTTCAAAAAACGTGCAGACGTGGCACTTCAGGGCATGATGTAGGAGGCACGGTAGTGCTGGGTTGACGGTTGGACTTGATGATCCTAGAGGTCTTTTCCAACCTTAATAATTCTATGATTCTATGATTCATCTGCTAAACCAAAATGGGAACATGGTGTGAGGTTTCTTACTTTGTGTACAGCTCCCACTGAATGTCACTGTTTCTTCTGAGAATCTTTACTATGAGGAGTAACAATGTTAATTCTAACTTTGACAAGGAACTTGTTGCATCTTCGAAGTTTTATATAAGTATTAACTAAGGAATTAGTCTTCTGGGTTTTTTTTCTGTTGCAGCTAGATTTCTGTGGGGAGAAATGACATCTCCCTTTCCTTCTGTGTGCTTATTAAATCAGTAGTCTTTGTAAGGATGGTGTATTGCTGTCGCCTCCGAGGGTTCGCTTTTCAGAAGGCTTCATAATCAAAGAAGGTGTAAGTTGATGGTGAATCAGTCCCAGTAGAAGTGAGGTTAGAATGAGGTTGGAATTCAGTACTGAAGTTAGATGCAGGTTTTGCTTCTTTTAAAGCTAGAAAAAAATAATTAAATACTTAAAAGCATAAAGCACTTTTTTTTGAAGACTAAATCCCACTTGATTGTGATGTTCTGTTCTTATGTTCAGGATGGATTTTGGGCAGACCATTCTTGTGAAAAGAAAATTGGCTACATCTGTAAAAGGAAACCCATGCCAGAAGCTCCTACAGAAGAGGAAACTATTGACACGGGCTGCCAGAGAGTAAGTGAAGAAAAAGCTCTCTGATCTGAATAGGCTACTAGGAACGATTAATAGGAGAAAATGCCACCTAGGTGACATCTAAAACAGGAAAAATGTGTTCTGTGTTGTCATCATCAGAACAGTTGGCCTTCTCATTTCTATGGCAGATGGGATAGGTGATACATATGAATAAATCTAGGCTCTGACTGTCATTTGGCTCTTGATGCTCCCTTTCTTCTTCCAGAACTTTAAACCGAAACAAACCTGTAGTCCCCGCAGCAGACCATTTTTCTTTGATTGGCATTCAAACCTTCCTAAGGAATTTGCCTGTACCGGCAGTTGCTCTTCAGCTCTGCCTACAATTTTCTTCAAAATTATTTATAGCAGGAAGGGTGTGCTTGTCTACATACTATTCTCAAGGCTTTGCTGTGGTTTCTGGCAGTGGTCTCTACTTTGAAGAATTTGTTATGAGTGCCTGAACAAAATTAATCCATTGTGTTCCTTCTGAACTGCTAGGGGATCTATTGTTTATTTGATAATGCTCATCTTCTGGTAACATAACACTCAGTAATTCCGAAAAACCTACTGTAATTTGTTATGTCATAGGGAATCTTACTGGGTTTTTGTCTTCCATGAAGAAATTGCCTTTTCTCCCAAGTCTGCTTTACACAGCTGCAGAGGAAGTCTTTGATGTTTATTCCCTGTATCTGTAAAAAAGTACCTGGAAACCTTACAGATATTTAACTGTTGGAGAAGATAAAGGAATCCTAATGCTTATAGGTGTTATCCTTGCCTAGAGAACTAAGTGCAGGCTCATAGAAAAAAGTCTTTCATAGATGAGAAATGGAAAAATCATCAGAAGAAAATTTTGGTGAATTGTGGCTGGTCACAGCAAACTTCCTCTGTAAGCATATTCCTGAGTTAATGATATTTGAGAGACAAAACATTAGAAGAGAGTGTTAATGTTAGTTAATAATAAACAAACTTGTTTGAGGCGTCATTCCTTTTGTGAAAAGCCAAGCTGAAATTTGCTTCTCAAGACCATTCTCATGATTGCATGATGCCTATGTGCTAGTTATAATCCTATACCAAGCACTAAAGGTGCACAGCAAAGCCTCTCATGGCTTCATAAGTGGAATGCACTGATTAAAAATTCATTATATGTGAAAAATTGTTTTATGAAACAAAATTTTAAAAAGGTTTCATCCTGCTTGTTTCCACTCTGGCCTTTTCAGTTCAGTTTTTCCTTTGTCTAATGGTTAGCTGACAGTGGTATAAATCAGGTTTGTTTTGTTGGTTTTTTCTTTTCTTTTTTCTTTCTTTTTTTTTAAAAAAAAGGAAGTTTAGAAGAGCTGCAACATATGCAATCACTTAATGTTTATTTTGACAGGGTTGGAAAAGACATGGTTTTTATTGTTACTTCATTGGAAATACATTTGTATCATTTCATCAAGCAAATCAAACCTGTGGAAGGCATCAGGCCTTTTTAGCAACTATTGAAGACAGGTATGTAAAAGTTTACTTGCATGAGAGGATCACATGTGGATTTAACATCTAGCATCACCTGAAGATCAAAATAAAGATTCTGATCTGGACAAAAATCTTGCTTGAGAGGACAGCTATCTGTAGATACAGAACTTCTCACAGTTTTGGCATGTGTATTCAAATCTAGGAATTGAGTTTATAGTAAAAATAGGTGATGGCTATGAAATCAGTATTGGTATAGATGGTTATGTCAAGGGAAAAAAAATGTTTTCTACTTCCTTAATTGTAGGGTCTTGAGCATGGATTTTACTTGAGTGAGGGATACAGAGTCCAATGTTGATTATCAAATGAAGAGATATGGCTCTGAATTCCTTTCAAAAGGTAGTTTAAACAAGCAAGAGGATATAATTTTCACCTATCTGGTCTTCTCAGAATTGAGCTACTTTTAAAAGATTTAAGTAAGAAACCAAATGATGATAGAAGTGCTTGGTACCTGAAAATCCATCACAATTCAGCCAGGGTTCAGTGTGTGCTAAATTTCTGAACAACTGGTACACATTATTGAATGTGGAATGTTGGGAAAATGAAAGTTAGGGTTAAGAAACAAAGCTTATTTTGCTTGCAGTTGACCTGATGCTTTACACTTTCTCTTATTTGTTTCTATATAATCTAAATAGATATGTTCTAGTGTGAAAGCTCTAGCTGTGACGGATGGTAGCTCTCTAAATGTAGGTAGCACTGCAGGTGTCGTAAAAATGGTTTAACATTAATGTGGTCTTCAGACTATACTTTGTTAAGAGGAGACTTCTTTTATTTGGTTTGATTTCTTAAGAGCTGTTGGTTTAAACACCGTAATGAACTATGACAGGCTTTACCTCTACATAGGTTTGTTTCCCAAACATAGCTTTTCCTGCGTGATCATTGGATCTAATATGCAGTGTTCCTTAGTTTGATAATTTTGTGTCATACTACTCTAGCCTCTACTTATATTTTTTCAGTAATGCTGAGGTTCCTTTTCCAGTTTTGGATTTGCCTGAAACAAGAAGTCATCAAAACACAAGGGTACTAAAAAGTCTCAAAAAATACAGTGGTATTACACATAAGTCATGTCAGGTTTCTTCTTTCACAACAATTTCATGTCAGTCTGTGATTATGTCACTTTCTTTACTGGACATCCAAAGAGAAGGCAGAATACTCTGGTATTCAAGCTTACAAAATATCTATTATGTAATGTTTTGTTATGTGCTTTGTTCAAGTAAATCCATCCAAGCTACGCTTTCAAGAAGGTGCAGCGGTAATTCTGAGAAAATAACAAGCCTTTTACAACTTTAAAAGATAAATTTAACAGTATTAATTTAATGGGTGTATTCTTTTGAACAGATACGAACAAGCCTATCTGACTAGCCTGGTTGGGCTGAGAACAGAAAGATACTTTTGGATTGGACTTTCAGATGTAGAAGAAAAGGGAACGTTCAAGTGGGCTAATGGCGAATCTGTCTTATTTACACACTGGAATTCCGAAATGCCTGGTAGGTATGGCTCTATACTCTTTAATGAGTCCAGTGCCCAAAATACATTGCTCACTACTTGAATTTTTTTACTTAATTCCTTGCTTGATGATATAATGACTATTTGCTCTCAAATATATCTGGCTGCTTTCTCAAGCATGCAGTGCTGTTCCTAACTTCCTGCTTAGTGCTGAAATGAGTTTTTAGCATGAGCTTGGGAAGAAACTTTAAATTGAGATCAATTTTCTGATTTGCATCTGTTCTGGGAAAGTCTGTGTCTGTACTATGCTGGAAGAGCAGTCACTGCAGGCATACTGCGCCCTGCTTGCAAGTCCTGCCTGTTCAGCCATATCTCATAGTACGCTTGCTCACTGCATGTTCTGCGGTGTGTGAGATCACAGCATGCATGAGGCATCTCTTGTCTTAGAGAAAATGGGATTGTAGGAAATGGCAAGAGAGTCAAGGGAAGATTTGTGTTTTATCTTTTTTTAGTTAATATCTTTGCTAGATTAATTGTGATTTTCTTATTTACTAAGTTTTGTTGATGAAAATATTGCTTTTTTTTGTTTGTTTTAATAAAATTATGGGGGTGGGAAGTCATTTTGTCTCTCATGTGATCACGTTATAAAGGGGATGGTCATCAGCCTTCAAGGTTCTGATGTGTTGTATTTGCCTTTCAGGATTCTAATTTCAGTGCCTAGATGCTGATTTGAATGTGTCAGGTGGAGTAGTAAGGCTATGTAGACCATAAAGGCAATACTAGACCTATATATAGTGAGTTAATTTTTGAAAATTATAGTCAAATTAGACAAATTTGAGAAACTATCTCTAACCACATCTTCAGTTTTAGGGGAACATTTGTTGTATTGCAGCTTATGATGTTCCTAGAGTCAGCCACTGGAGGTGATTTGATGTGAGGCACAATTTATTATCTCAGATATGGATGAACCACAATTTTTTTTGCCCTTTTTTTTTTTTTTTGTCCCCTTCATGAATTAGAATCATAGAATCACAGAATGGTGGGTTGGAAGGGAGATTTAAAGACCATCTAGAGTGTCCCCACCCCCGCCATGGGCAGGGACATCTTGCACTAGATCAGGTTGCTCAAAGCCCTGTTCAAACTGACCTTGAACATTTCCAATGACGAGGCACATACAACTCCTCTGAGCAACCTGTTCCAGTGTTTCACCACCCTCACTGTAAAAAAAAAAGTCTTCCTTGTGTCCAAGCTAAACCTACTCTCTTTCATTTTAAAACTGTTGCCCCTTGTCCTGTCACTACAGAGTCTGGTAAAAAGTCTCTCTCCATCTTTCTTATAAGCCCCCTTTAAGTACTGAAAGGCCGCAATAAGGTCTCCCTGGAGCCTTCTCTTCTCCAGGATGAGCAACCCCAACTCTCTCTGCCTTTCTTCGTAGGAGAGGTTTTCCAGCCCTCTGATGATTTTTGTGGCCCTCCGCTGGACCTACTCTGACATTAGAAATATTTTTGACTCTGTACAGAGACTTAATTTCTATCAGGATAGAATATGAATTTTTCTAAATTCTCATGACCCCCCAACTGTTGCTTTTGTGCATTCCTGCTTACAACCAGGAAGAAAGCCAGGCTGCGTTGCCATGAGGACTGGAATTGCTGGTGGATTATGGGATGTAATAAAATGTGAAGAAAAAGCAAAGTTTCTATGCAAAATGTGGGCAGAGGGAGTGACACTTCCACCTGTTCCTACAACAACTCCTAGTCCCCGGTGTCCAGAAGGTTGGGACTCAAACAATCGTATTAGCTTCTGTTTCAAAGTAAGTAGGTTGCTTATTTCTGCCTAAAGGTGGCTTCTATTTGCTGCACATACGTGCAATAGAAATTGGTATACATATGTCTTACTGTTTTGTAAGCTTATTTACAGATTATATGTAGAGGTCTTGTTCCCTCCTACTGAAATGCTCGTGGTTTTGCTTACTTTGTTAAAGTCTGATCTTCAGATTGTAATTCCCCATTCTTTTAAGATTAAAGGTGCCTTTCTTCTAGTTTTTGTCTTGCAGCAGATACTCCTGTCAGCAATGCAGTTTGCTAGCTTGGCTTAAAGACACTCATACTAAGCCCATGTTTCACAGAGGTGAAAACTCATAAACCTTATATTCAAAGTTTCTGTAATCCCCACAGAACAAGTTAATTGTAAATTAATTGCTTTTGGGTAGCTGATGTTTCTTGATCTTGTGATCTATATGGTCTATTTTGTCTGATTGCAAAATGCTCTCTTTAGCCTTTTTCAAGGGGAGAGCAAAAGAAAACATGGCTTGAATCTCAAGAGTTTTGTCGAGCTATAGGAGGAGATCTGGCCTCCATTAATGGTAAAGAAGAACAGTATGTGATATGGCGTTCTATTGCGTGAGTATCTGTAGTGTGGTCATCCACTCACTTTAATTAGCCTTTTGATCTTTCTGAAATATTTCATTTTAGGTGTATGTTTTTACTGCAGCATAAGCCAATCTGGATTCATTATCTGCATCTGTATCAAACGCATAACAAAAAAGCAGAGCTGATGAAGTAGCAGGAGTGGTATGACTAGCGGCAATCACTCCAGAAGCTAATGTTAAAATGAGATTAGCAAGATATCTAGTTGAGACAACATTTATCATCTGATGTAAAAATATTTACCATGGATTTGGGGATATTATAAAATTACCACATATGCCAGTTGTTTTCACATAAGCAAGTGTACAAATAGAGTAACAGTTGTGATATAAATCTGGTCAATGTGTCGATTGTCATTCTTATGAACGAATCAGAAAGCAAAAACAACTTCAGATTCATTTTTTTCCTACACAGGGAATTTAAATAAGGTTGTATGCCGCTGAACTGTAAAAAGCAGGTGTGAGATTTCTGAATGAGATCAAATACTCTTAAAAAGGTAACACTTGCAGTATGACCTGAACAGACTGGGCTCAATGAACTTGTACATCCCAGTCTAACCAGGAAGCAAGACTGAAACATGACAGCCTTGCAAAATGCTACAACCATACTAGAATCCCAGCTACATGCTTATAGTAAGGAAGAAGTCTCAGATGCTGCATTACCACAAATTGACTCAATAAGTTCAGATAAATCAGTAAAGTGTGTCTACTTGCAGACAATAATTAGTTTAAGGTGCTAGTTTTTAAATGTGATTCAACTGCAGCAAATAACTTTGTGTTGGGAAATCGTCAGTGCCTGTACAGAGAAAATGGAGAGTTGATAAATGGAGCAACAGTAGCTATTGAACCATTATACAAAATTATTAAGCCACCTTATTTTCAGGAGTTGGATTGGATCTGGACATTTTCTTGGTCAGTATTTCAATCTGTCCGAGTTAATGTATAGTGGTAGCAACTAGAAGTGGTTGAATTTTGATTAATTTCCATCCCGGTGGTTATTGTTTCTAATAGCTTTAAGGATTATTTTTAGAGAAGCTTATTAATTGTTGTGAATGATAGATTATTAAAAATATTGTAATGCCCTTATTAGTTTTGGTTTTATGTTTAAACCTCTTATAAATGGGACATTTATTATTTTGGGGTATTTTTTTAGGAACAATGGCTATTACCATCAGCGTTTCTGGATGGGCTTATATTACTTGAATCCCGATGATGGCTTTGTTTGGAGTGATGGATCTCCAGTGAGTGATTTAATCTTCCACAGCTGTTATTTTGCATTCCCTGTGCTTCTCAAGTGTGTGTGGTATATGTGTTTCTGTGTAATTTTATGATTAATCATAACCCACTACTGTGTCATGCTCTCTTTAGGAAAGCTTATGAATAGCATTTTCATGGCTTGATTTATTTGGCTAAAACATACTGATTTTTGATAAGAAAATGTGCATTGAATCAACAAGAAAATTAAATTTATGTAGACTAAAAGGATAATCTTATAAATCCAAGGATTTTTTGAGTAAAATAGTCCATCTTTAGTGTTTCTGTTCTTTGCTAATTAGATATTTATCTGAATTGGCCTACATTCCATGGAACTGAAGGCAGTTGTTTCATGCTAGTTTGACTTGACTGTACTTTAGACTAAGATATAAAACTGTAGAAACAAAAGTGGTTTTGGAGATGGGAGAGTATTTCATGCAAGGTTGGTCAAAATATATTGATGGAAGTTTACCATACAGAAAACTGAAACTGGAATTTATACAGGAAAATTAGAATAGTGGTAATATTCTTCTGATAAAGATGCCAATGTTTTTGCTGTGTCTCAGTAATGCCCTACTATTTTACTCCTACGGGATATTTACTTAATTTAATATCAACATGTAGCATGCCCCATCATTGTTATTAGGTAAATTTTACAGAATTTAGGTCCTATAAAAAAGGTCAATATTTTTCCAAGTGTGATTGGAAACAACTGTTATCTAAGGTGCAGTCAAGTTGCAACCTGAAAAAGACTTTGAAATGTCATCATTTGCATGGGGAGATTCTGGTTTCCTCTTACCTAAGTTTTTAAACTAACAGTAGGAACAAATTGTAGGTCTGTGGTTTGATGCTGTCTCCTCCCTCTCTCCATTATTTTCTTTCTATATAACAGAATCTTCACAAAACCTTTTCTGTCATAGGTGAGGTATGAAAACTGGGGCTTTGGAGAACCCAATAATTATCAAGGAATTGAACTTTGTGCAGAGATCAGTGGCGATTCCAACATGCTTTGGAATGACAGGCACTGTGATTATCTGTATGGATGGATTTGCCAGATAAGAAAAGGTATTGCTTACTCCTGTGTATTAGTATAATAAGAAAAAATTCTCAGTTGATTTTTTCCTTAACTTTAAGAAATAAAAATTTTCAAAACCTGTTTATCAGAATGGTTCCCTGTGGAATGTGAAATATCAAAGTGGTATAAGGATTTCCATGTCTTCAAAGCATTTAAAGATACAGAGCCTTTGGTGCCCTGTTGGGACTTCTCAATGATCTTTTTCTATAATTTCAGAAGGGAAAATGCAATGCCTGAAAAATAGGAAATGTTACTTTGAATATTCACATTACTTTTGACTTTTTATTTAGAGAAGTTCACGCCTTCTCCAACAAATCCTATTTTGGAATTTTTTTTCTGAGTTGAGTTTCAAGTTATTAGAAAATAGTTTGCAAATCAGTTCACATACTTGAATTTTTAAGTGTGAAAACTCCCTCCTTAATTGGCTCAGGTACTGTTTTGTCAGCTAATTGAATCTGTAGTTGCAGGATGGAGCCTGGTTTCGAGATACTTTATCTTGCTTTGACTGGGTTTTATATTCAAATATTGGTTTCTTGCTAAATTCTCTTGAGATCTGCGTTTGATGCTTTTTATTTCCTGAAGACATCAAGACAAAATTTATAATTTAGGGAAATCTTGAGTTCCACAAGCAGTGCATCTATTGAAGTTTGAGTATTTTAGAAAGTGCTCATTTAAACATTTTGCCACATCCTTATACTGGGAGGGAGGGGAGCAAAATAAAAATGCTGCATTAGATTATTGTCAATAAAGCTCTGCTTTATATTAGTAAAAGAATTTATTAGTCAGAGAATTTTTATTAAATGCCAGTATCTGTGAGATTAAATATATTTTAACACAAAATCAATTGGTAAACTATAAAGACAGAGATGCCATCCAGGATGCCATCTCCATGATGCCGTAGCAAAAACAAAGAGGGGAATTCCTTAGCCTGAAGTCTTGTCAGAAAGGACCAGTTAATTTCTTGAGATCTCTTCCAACGGGATTTTATCTAGGGAAATTTTGAAGATCCAGATAGAAGTTCTTCTCAACCAGGGACAGATGGAAAGAACCTCACTATGTAGTAGCTAGGGTACCATGGAAGAAGATAACCCAGCCTGCATTCCTGCTGCCTCTGGTTTAAGCCAGAATTCATGTATAACCTGGGGAAAGGAGGAAGAGGGAGATACAGGACTGTCTTAATAGATTTGATGCTTTGGGAGGCAAGGTTTTCTTACAACTGAATTGTACAATTTTGTGAATACCAAAAATAATTACTTAATTCAGGTAAATTTCAAGGTATTTTATAATACTTTGCACATTAGGAAGAGCTTATATTTAGAGCCTCAGGGAATGAGAATGTGTGTTTAAAATTGAATAGTGTACCAAAAATAAGAGATTTAGGCTATTTAGTTCCTTCTAGTTTTTGGTGTTAAATCCACTGCTAACTGTAAATTTTGATGTCAATAGAAAAACACGCCTCTCAATCATAGTAAATATCTTCTTTTACAGCAGAAAGTGTACAATCATAATAATTTTTTTTTTCCTACAGGGGCAAGTGTAAAGCCTGAACCAACAGAATCTCCTGTACCCCGTAAGTGTTATTGTTGTTACTATTTGTATGTGTGTATGTCTAAATGCATTTTTAAAATTTTACTAATGAGAATGTCTTGTGTCTCAGGAACAATATAGTTAGCTTACCATTTATCTTACAGAATACCAGACTACTGAGGATGGATGGATTATATATGAAGACAAACAATATTATTTCAGCACGGAGAGTGTTCCTATGGAAAAAGGTCGGGAGTTATGCAAAAGGAACTTTGGAGACCTTGCCGTCATTGAGAGTGAAAGTGAAAGAAAGTTCCTCTGGCGATATGTAAGAAAAATCATTAATACTATGGAATAAATCATCCAAAGCAAGTGAGCATGGGCACTAATCCTTTTCACCCTGGTGTTCTCCCTACAAGTTTTAAGATAGTGAAATTGCAGTAGCATTAAACCAGATTAATATGAAGAACAAACCCAAGTCCTTTTATAGATTGTTTCATAGCGGAGACAAGGACAATTTTGATTTGGTATTTTGTATAGAAATAAGCACAGTAAGCATTAAACAGATCATTATCTGCTTTTCCCATTCAATGTGGCAGTTACACCACATTATATCTATCTGCAACTGGTAATGTGCTAAGGTAAATCTTAATGCTTACTTTTAATTGATCTGTGGCTTCATTTTAGCAAAAAGTAGTATACTTGTGAGCTGTGATTTGGTAAGGTGGGTGAGTTGACTGAAAGTAAAGTTAAACAGATAAACTCAAGATATCTTAAACAGTGGATCAAAACAGGTATTGGCTTACATGCAACACTCAGAACACTGCCTTTTGGTCTTGTCAGTATATGTAGTCTACCTAGCAGCCTCTTTTTGGTCCTCAAGTTTGTCCCTCTGCCTCCTTCTCCTTGTGGGGAGAATATAATTATGCAGGAAGAACAACTTGAGGCATGGATTATCCCATGAGAAAGAGCTTTTAAATGGTATTTCCTAGGTGGCTAGGGTTGGTTGCCATTTATACTGTCTTGAGGCCAACTTCTTTTAATCAAGAATGTGCTTAAAAGTCAGTTTTGAACTACATAAAACTCTTCCTGAGCTGGCTGAAGAGTGACAGTGAGATGACACAAGGGGTTTATATCCAAATTGTAGAAAAGCTTGTCCCTTGGAAGAAATTTGTCAGATGATGTCCACTGTAGAGACTGTGCAAGAGGTGCTGATTTCAGTGACTTTCAAGTAAGACTCTGAGAAGTGCTGATATAGTGACCACATCTTTTGGCCAGTGGTGAAGTTTGACTGTGGACTGTCACCTGTGAGCTGCTTTAACTTAAATGTTATAGCTAGAGAATATAGCAATTTATTTCCTCTGTCAGTCAGACGTATATTACTCATTATTAACATAACAGATTTCTATGATAAAAAGAGGACATTTATACAGTTGTAATCTTTACATTCTAGATCCTGAGAAATGGCAAAGAGGATTCTTATTTCATAGGTTTACAACTGAGCATTGACCAACGGACAAGGTAGGCCAACTAGAACCATCAAGCTTTCATTGTGCTTTAAAAGAAATCTACTGAGTAGAGCAAAAATAATGAAGTGCTTGAATGAAATTGTGTCCTGTCAAAGCAAATGAGAATGTTTTTCCTCTGAATTCTGTGGGATTTTCATACTTAGTGTTTTTTGATTATGAAGGTTGTAAAATTGTATTCTGTAGTAAATATACCACAATGTGCCATTATATTTAATCTACTTTTTTTTTAATCCCATTTCTGTTGTTAGGCATTCTCACCCTACTAATACTACTGTTATTCTGTATTTGATTACAGCAGGAAAAAAGCTTGATCTGAATTTTCCCCTCAGCTGTTTTCTGCCTTGCCCATACTCCAATAAAATACAGCTAATATAAGGAATTTTAAAAAAGTATTTCCTGTTGATACTAGTGAAATTTTTATTTCGTAGGAGACCAACTCCTTTTCAAGTAAATGGAATTTCTCCTTGACACCACTGGGAGCTAGAGTAGATCCATAAACCCTAAAATTTGACTTATTCTTTAACTATATGAAAGCATTAACCTTGGTTTTAGAAGTTTACATCAGGTCTATTAGATTTGGAAAGTTCTGTTTTACTGTTTGTTTTAAGATTGTGTAGTCTGTGGGACCAAACAAGTTAACTCAGTAGGGCAGTAGATTTTCCAAGGACATACATAGTTTTGAGTCTTAATTTAAACATGGTTGTAGTCTCAAGTGGTTTAATTCCATATTAATTTAACTCCAGATTATTCAGGAGAAATACTGCTTATTTCCTAAATAGAATTCACCCAAATCTGGCAGAAAAATTACACTGCAGATAATGTATTTTGAATTTATATTCAGGAATTCTAGTTTCCTTTATTCCATGATTTATACTGAAAATATAAATAGATGCCCCAACTCAAAATATATAAGATTTTTGGTAGGTAAAAACATTCTTTTTCCCCCTCCTTAACTGTTGGGAACAGACTGTATTAAAGGGAAAACTGCAAACTATTTTCTTATTTGTAGAACAAAGATAGCTGTTGCCATTATATAACTTCAGGTGCACTGGGGGGTAAGTGGGTTTTCTGCAAGCTTTTCTGAATGTCAGTATGCAGCACCATATTGGTTTTGATGTGATGCTAATTTAGGTCTGGATTCAGTTCAGTCTGTGTCTTGAAGTGCCTGGATAGATGCCTAGTAGTTCTTGGTTCTCCTTATAGTCCACAGTGACAATGAGGACCCTCCAGAGGATAATTAGGATGTTGGGTAGGCCAGATCACCTTCTGAAAATGAGGTGCCTCTGCCATTCCATTGTTTTTGTAAGGACCCTAAGATGAATGTACTTTTAAGTGAAGTACCTTGTATATGTGCCTGAAGGGCGAACCTAGGCACCTCTGTCACTTGCAGTCCAAGAAGAATATGTTCCCTAATAAGTGTTTCATTGCCTGGTTATAATTTTGTTCTTTATTGTTTAATCTACATGGATGTACAACATTTTCAATGTTTGTATTTTACCTTATGGTAAGACAAATCGTCACAGGAATTTCCTTGAAGGTGGTCATGCCCTTTTCCTCTGCGTGGAGGAAAGATCAAGCATTTTACCGGTGTTATGAATAAAATCTCCTATCTCTGTAATAGGCACAGGGAATGTATGAGTTAGGGGAAATGGTGAGCATCTGGGCTCGCTCATGCTGAAAGGATGTCTGGCTTTCACATTGGCTTGAATGATTATTTTGACTATTGTCCTATCAGTTGCAAAAGTGTCAGCATATTGCTTAAATGCAGAGTTCAACACATACCCTACGTCTCTGCGCAGAGAGTAGGTTTAGTACAATTAGCAAAGAGGCAAACTGTTCAAAAAACCTTGTACACCTTAAACTATGAATGGCTATATTAAACATATTGCAAAAAATTACTTTTTGTAACATGGAAGCAATTATATTTGTATGTTAAAGAAGTGTTTTGTTGGATTGTTTCTCTTAAGCTGGATGGATGGCACTCCAGTGAGTTATTTGGCATGGGCACCACATGAACCTAACTTTGCAAATAATGATGAAAACTGTGTAGTTATGTATAAGAATTTAGGTGAGTTTTGTGTGTTTGTTCCTGAATTTCATTATTTGTTTGTTTGTGTCAAAACTTTTTTTTCTTCTGAGGCACCCCTTCGCTCCTTTTTTTTGTTCTTTTGCAAAATGTTATGGAAGTAGACCATAGTATTATCTTCAGGACTTAATAGTTTTGTGCTCTTGTGGTTACCTTAAGCCTAGCATGGGGAAGCTCTGGTAGAGGTCTGTGGTTGTGATTGCTATAAAATTGTTTTACATTTTTTATTAAAATTGGCCTAATGTCCCACTATAAAATTGATATTTCTAGGATCTGGTTCTACACTGCTTTTAACATTCTGCAATTACAGTGTGTATAAAGTGACATATTTATCCTAGATGCTGATATAGAATGATAATAAACTGAGAGACTCTGAGGATTTGATCTTGTCTTTCAACTAAAAGCACTTTGTGTAAGAATAAGTGAAAGTGATTTCCATTTAACCAGCTCTGGATGTGGTGTCATGCAGTTCCCCATTTATCTTACATTCAGGATTTTGGAATGATATAAACTGTGGTTATCCAAATCCCTACATATGTGAAAGGCACAACAGTTCCATTAATTCAACTGTTCCTCCAACAACATTTTCAACTCCAAGAGGATGTCATCCAACTTGGCTTTCCTTTCATAATAAGGTACCATAGCAAATACAGCGCATGTTGGATGTTTGGCAAAGCACTACGTAGAAAACAATAGAATTATTTAATAACATTGTTTCATATTAAAATAAAATACTCTTTTTTGCAGACAGCTGGTTGATGCCTGCATGCTTTTCTTTGTTTACCCATCCACTGTTTTGCAGAAAAGGTGCTTTTTTCATGCTTCTAATGAAGTGGCAGATGAGCATATTCAGTTGCAGCTGATGAAAATCATTCTCCAGTCATCTTTCCAGACCTTTTGATAGGCATTTCCTAAAGAGTTTAGACAAAGTTCCTAAAGTATTGATGCTTTGATCTTGCTGTTTTTTTAAATGCTTTTTTGGTACTGAATACTTTTTGTCTTCCTTAACTTTACAAGCGTGGTATGCTTTGTAGAGTCAAATAAATAAACAGGCAGACTAATATCAGTCATGCATACCTTACCACTGTTAGCTGACCATCCATAAAAAAAGTCAGATTTTGCTTATTTTCTGGGGATTTCAAATCAAATCTAGCATGTGTCTTGTTGAGCAAAACACTTCCTTGAGATCTTCAATTTTATATAGAAGAAGGACCAGCACAAAAAGTTCATTTTAAGCTGAATGTGTGTTTTTCAGATAAATGCAATATTTTAGTGCCTTTCCTCCAACCTGCTTTGCTTAAAGCAGTGGTTTTCAATCTGTGAGGGATATTGGAGTAAAGATAATATATAGACAATTTGTTCATGTTTCAGTGTTACAAAATATTTGGATCTACAGAAGACAAACGTGTCACTTGGCATGCTGCACGAACAGCTTGCATGAATTTAGGAGGAAACCTGGCCTCTATCCCTAACGAACAAGTGCAAGGTACTGTGTATAGTTTTGTAGCAACTAGATGAGATGACATTTAATCTTTACAGGATGGCTGTTGTTTTTGTGTGAATAAGGACAGGGTTTGAATAATGACTGCACATCTGATTTTTCTTCCAAAACATATAATTTTTGGAAATTTACAATGAAGTCTTCACCTGAATCTACCAAATTTTGATGTTGGCTTAGAGAGATATATATATATACACATATATATTGTCCTGGCAGACAAAGTAGTGCTTTTTCTGCTTACACATGATGCCAGCTGGACCCAGCAAGTTCCATTCCAGATGATATAGTTTCACTAGGTGGCATTAACTTGCTGCATGGCTTTCCTATTAACTCAAGCAGAACACCTTTCAGATCAGAACTTGCTGTCTCTGGGCAGCTTGGGCAGAGATTTGACTGCTCACACACCTACCCACAACTCACCACATAGATGTACCATTCTTTTCACTAGAGGAGCTTATCTTAATGAATCTAAGAGCCGCATCCCTGACTGGGGGAGATGAGCAGAGGGAATAAACAAGGCACACATTCAAATTAAGAATTGGGGAAGATTTTGGTAGATGTTAATAACACCATCTTTTTAGAAATACTGTTTTATACTACAACGGATGTTGCACAACACGTACCGTTTGTGAACTGAAAAGAGCATACCAAAAAATCAACCATTGTAAAACAAGTGTGTTGTAATCTGAACAATTAAATAGTTTACATTTCCACTGCTGACATGAACTTAGTACTACTTATGTTTTCCACATGTGAAGAGATGAAGAATCAAACTTTCTCTTTTCAAACCTAGTTAAATTCTTATCCAACATAATTTCTGCAGTACAGATTTCAGGTGGTTCATGCACAGGGCTTGAATTCTAGGTAAAAGAGAAATGAACAATAAAGCTATTAGCACAAAACTATTGTTAATGCTGGCAATGTAGACATAAAGGCTTGAGCTCCTGTTACAGTTTCTGGCAGAACAGCAATGCTAATATTTGGCAAAGAAATCTACAGGTTTCATTTCTGGAAGTATAAGTTGCATTCATTTTAAAAGACTAAAGGAAGGTGAATGGTTGATAGAACAGACAGAAATTCATCTATTGTTTGCAGAGAAAAGTAAGCTCCTAACAATGACTGCAGCAGTTGAAAAAAGCCATGATATGTTCAGTTTGTCACAGTATTTGATGCATTGTGGATTAGTGGGTTGATGAATGCCAGCTGACCTAACCTGCTCTATTTGTGAGCTAGACATGCTAGCTGAAACACACAAGGACCTTCCTGGACTGTGCAAAGCTGTTGTAGCTGATTTGCTTCTGATGATTAGTTCTGCTGAGGCTCATTTTAAGCACATCGCTTGTGCATTCTGCTCCCTGCTAAGACAGTGCAGGATACTGCCCCGGTGTTCCAAGGAGAGAAGAAACACTCTCGCAGTTCTATAACAGCACTACTTGTGCAGGTTCACAAGTTGTAGGTGCTCAATGGTGCTGTGTGTATGATGCCATTGTGGGGTAACCGCTCTGGTGGGATTATCAAAAATGTATGTGATTTACATGGCTGTGTATTTCTAAGTCAATTGAGGGAATAGGATTCAAAAATGCCTTGAGACATTATAAAAAGCATTTCTGTCAGGCTTTTGGGATTGATCCCAGTACCAGGTTAGATACTTAGCTGAAGTATTTTGCCCAAAGCCACAGTTAGATATCTGATTCCCTGTTCATTAAACTCGAAAGTCACCTCCTTTTCATCTTACCTGCTTGTGCTGTCACCAATGAAGTGTTCCGTATTTCAGAAAAAATATTTAATATCACCAATCTCAGTGAGGCCAGACATTTCAATTGTCCTTCATTAAAAGTATTTCTCTTTTTCTTTGCCTTTTTTTACTCTAGCTTTCCTTACCTTCCATATGGAAGATTTTGTTACTGATACATGGATTGGATTAAATGATATAAATCACGAACTGAGGTTCCTCTGGACAGATGGAACAGGAGTTTACTTTACAAACTGGGCCAAAGGCTTCCCATCAGGACATATGGATTTATACTCATATGATGGCCAGGTAAATAGCAGTCACAAATCGTTCACTGAAATTTGATTTTAGATTGCATTTACCCGTTTGTTGGGATTTGAGACATGTTATTGCTTGACTTATTGCTTTCTTACTTTTATACGTGTCAAATATAAATCCAAATAGAATGAATGGTCTTGAGCCCTTGGGCAGTTGCTCTATTAGCTGGTGACAGGATCTGTGGAGTGCTCATACAAAGACTGGTTTCAGATTTCAGTTCTCTGTGTCCGTGAAGGCTACACTGCTTCTGTGTTCACCCCGCATTCTCTCATAGGCTCAGGTAAAAAGGACAGTGGGATTTCTGCCTCGTGGCATTTGCCCCAAAAGCACGATGAATTAGCACATCATCCTAGTCCTCTGACCACAGTTGTGCCTGAACTTACCAGGTTTCTCAATTGGCATGTAGCTTGCAAGGGACACTTAAAAGCATTCCCCTCAAACAGCCATGTCTCAAACAAGCAAATTCTGTCAGTCACATTTGCAGAAATGACACGCCTCTGTAGAAAGACAGCCATTCAGTTTTTATGGAGGGGGAGGGGAAATCATCCCCTATTTCTCTCTCATGCAAACTGATCTGATAGGTCATAGAGTTCCTCTCTCTGATGTTACATGTTTAGATGGCTCAGTGCTATGGAACTACAGCACATTATAGTACTAGCTTTATTTTTCTTGAATGCCATTTTTAATGTAGAAATCTTATTTTTATATATAATGTCCTTTTTCCTGTTTTGGAAGCAGCACCTCTGAGCTCCTTATCCCTAATGGAGGGAGAAAATCTGGGAGAATTTGGAATTCAAAAGAGAAAGCATCATTAAAATGTTACTTCTGGGAGGAGCAATGTATATTTTTGCCTTTTTATGAAAAGTAGTAGGATTTCTATGAAGTCTTCTGTGAAAACTTGTAAAGTCCCTATTTTATAAATTTCAGATTTATTCTTAAGTTTACTTGACCTTAGCAAAAAATAAGTTATCATAGTTAATACAAAGTACTATGCAACTGTTCAGTTTGAAAGACTTAATGCATTTCACTCACAAATGAGTTGTTTCTCTGTGCATCTCCTCCTGGACAGCAAAACCAAAAAAGTAAATAGAATAAAATAAATATGGGTGCTTCACTGCACAAACCCATTTGTACACGTGCAGCCTTTTGCATTCATCACTGTTTGTTCATATGTGCTAGCATAGGTTCTAGCTATCGTGTCCGTGTCAGAGAAGTTGAAATGTCACTGTAAGGGTGATACTGACAGATCAATGGCTGCCTTTGGGCAGGAGGAGCTTTAATTTTACTGTGTGTAGCATTACAGCTCGGAACAATAAATTTGAAGAGATTGATATGTCAGAAATGTTGCATTGCCTGTTGAGGGTCCAGGTTTTTTCCTGGGGCAAAGTTAACTTGTCTCTTCTACAACAGTTGATTTCCCTTCTCTTTAAATTGTCTGTGGCTTTCCTTCTCTCCATGCTGTATGCCTGGAGATATGAGAATACTTGAATTTCTCTGGTCTGCTTATCCACCCCAATGTCACATAAGAAGGAACAACATTAAGAAATTTGTTCTTCACTTCATTAAGAAAATGAAGTGCAAGAGGAACAGAGCCTCCACATCATAAAACTTATGCTGTTAAATGTTACAAGGACATGAGAGTAAAAATACAATATTACTTGTGTCTGAAGATGTAAAGGAGGGATGAAAGTTTTGTATTTGCTACTTCTAGCTATTTGTAACTGATTTTATATCTTTTTGCCTCGAGGCTGATTGTGTTGTCATGAGAAACAATCCTGTTAAGGAAGCAGGGAAGTGGGCTGATGAGAGTTGTGATAACAACAGAGGATATATATGCCAAATTAATGCAGGTACTTGTCTTTTTAGTTAAAACACAATCAAACCTTATGGTTTTTCAGGGAATTGCTTGGGTGAGTGAATTTCAACATCATTTCACTTCCAATAAAGATACATCCACAAATTATTTTTCAAGCAGGAACACAAGGGTCATATGTGTCAGAGGTTCAGTTAGAGTCACTACTCTCAGCTGACCCTTCCCAGTATCTGCCATGTTGCTACCTTCCAGAGCTGGAATCTTTATCTGCATCTTTGTGTTTAGTATGACCCTTGTCATGATATTCGTTCTGTGATTTTTTCTGTCATTTTCTGAACACATTGGCTTTCAAAACATGTTCTGGAAAGTACTGGCTTGTACATGTAGCATGAACTGTCTGGAGCGTGACTATAGCTCACCTGCACTGAATTTGAGCTAATTCATCTCCAAAAAGGAAATCAAAAAGCAGTGAAAACCTGAATTTAAATATCTGAATGATTTTTAAGGACTGGTCTGTTGTGGAGTTTTCCTTTTCTCTGGCAAAAAAAATCCCTGGAAAGCAACAGTTTCTGCAAAGCATTTCTTTTGATGAAAAAATATTTTATTAAAGAAATTGTAACGTAATCTAATTCTAATTCATTTCAGTAATACTATTCTGGAGGATTATACAGAATGCTCCTTACTCCTTGTCAAAGGTTGCTTTAAGCAGCTCTTTTGCTTTCTACAGCTTTGTAATTGAGTTTTACTACTGATGCTGCCTTAAAGAATAGGACATATAACCCATGCTGATCAAAAGTCAAGAAATATGAAATCAAGAAAAAAGGCTTTTTGTTTAATTCTATTTGCAACCACAGTGAAATCATAATCCCCTTTTGAACAAGTATATGAGTCTTTTCATCCTTTTCTTTACAGATGCTGAGTTTCTGCCTTCTACAAGTTCATCCCCATCCAGCATTATCCGTTATGGCAACAATAGTTATTTGTTCATCCATACCAAAATGACATGGGAGGATGCACGAAAAAACTGCAAACGTGATCAGTTTGACCTTTCCAGTGTCTTAGACCCCTACAGTCATTCGTTCCTGTGGCTAAAGATACTGAAGTATGGGGTGCCTGTGTGGATTGGTCTTAACAGTAATGTGGTAAGGACATCAAACTAATTGAACATGATGCTGCTTCTCTTATGGACAAATCGGGAACTGAAAAGTCTTATTATCTCTCTTTACTTTAGCTTATTAGTTTATATCTTGGTCCTAAATACTTTTATATGCTGTCAGATTTACAGGTACGAACCCATCCTCTTCCATTACTCTGATTAAATTGTATGTATTACATGTTTTTCACACTTTTTCTGTGATATTACACTCTGTGCACTTCCAAACAAGACATTTTAGGCTAGCATCTTGAAATATCTCTTTGTATATATGGTGTATTTCAGATAAAATCCACATATCTTAAGAGGTACGGTGGAAAGCATTTATTCTAAATAAAAATACCTGATTTTCAGAAATAGAATAAGATGCTGTTGCTATGACTCTTTCAACATTTTTGAGGATAGTTAGCCAAATAATTAATTGGTTTACCTAATTTAATTTGATTTTTCTCCCCTCTCCCAGTTCTTTGATATTTTGATACTTTCTGGATGTTAAAATACAACACCCTTTCTTCTTGGCACAGGCACTTGTCCCACATTCACTCCATTTGGCTGAGCACATGAAAGAAATACCAATGAGTGAACATAACACACCACTTCCTAAAAACCAAAAGATTCCCCTAACGTAACCAACAGGATGATTCACTGAGTTCACCAGCTTTGGTGGGAAATGATTAAGTTTTTAAATAGAATTTAAGTTAAAATAATCTACATTTCTTGAAATTTGGGGGGAAACAGTACAAAAATTAGTCATCAGACTTTCACTTTTGATTTCTAAAAAAAAAAAACAAAACTTCAACCACAAGGTGCTGCATAGACAGACATTTGACTGATGAAGGAATGGTTAATATTTAGAGTTTAATCATTCCTGTTGATTTGTTTTGTTCTTAGACCAATGGGCGTTATGAATGGATTGATAACTGGAGAATGAAGTATACTAAATGGGCTGAAGGGGAGCCAAAGCAGAAAATAGGCTGTGTCTATCTAGATGTTTCTGGAGCCTGGAAGACAGGATCCTGCAATGAAAGTTACTTCTCTGTTTGCAAAAAACCTGATGGTAAGAACTTGAATCTAACCATTGTAATTACAATGATTATCTCTTTAGAGTTCATTGTGCTGGGTGGTCTGCTGATAATATACTTAGATGCTTTTTTTATTTCAAGAGCTAAATAGACAAAATCATTAAAATTTACTTGGGTTGAATGGGGCTGCTTTAAAACCCTCAAAAATCAAAAGGTAATGAATGTTAGGTAGTAGTCACATGGGTATGGTGTTTGAAGCGGGAAGAGCTGAATGACCAAGCCATAAGGTGTCACAAGAAATGTTTACTTATAACAGCTTTCCAGGTTTTCCTTTTATAATTGAATAACAAATGACAGGTGGTACAGAAATGTTTAAGAATACTTCTTCAGGCTGCCTTCTCTTATGTTTTTGACCTGAAACTCCTGTTACTATCATCTGATAATGCTTTCTGCATTCCCTGATATTAGATCACAACATGTTTGACCAAGTTCATATGGGCCCTAATTCAGCAAAGCAGTCAGGTGTGAAAATGTGTTTGTGAGTAGAGTTGAGCTGAACTTAAGAATGTGTTAAAAGATAAAAGTATGCAGTACCTTTTGTTCATAGATTTAGGACTTTTGTCCATTATTGTATTGTAGTAAGCAGTATAGGCTACCAAGATTACATTTTTTTAAAGATGTGAATGAGTTTTCCAACATTATGCATGATAAAAGTATGTAAAAGAAGCTGTTTCTTTAAATTTTGTGCTTTTTTTTTTTAATTTCTTTTAAACAGTTCAAGCTCCTACTGAGCCCCCCCAGCTTCCAGGAAAGTGCCCTGAATCAGAAGGACACAAGTCTTGGATCCCTTTCCGAGGTCATTGCTACTACATTGAATCCTCATCTACAAGAAACTGGGCCCAGGCATCTTTAGAATGTCTTCGACTAGGTGAGTATCCTCCTTAATCAAAGAGCACATCTTTCTGACTTATTTTTCCTCTCTGTAGAAAGCTGAACATGTGCTACGTATTTCTGTGATTTCAAGGATAGCCCAAGTGTTGGACAAGACTGTTGCATTCAATTATTGCCTTAATTTGGGAGGAGATGGAAAATAGCTGTCTACCAGTGGCACACACTGTCTTTCCTGTGTGTGGGACCAGGCATTAGAGGAGCTGTGTGGCCTGGAGTGGAAATCACAAAAGTAGAAACTTTGTCCTTTGAACCTGCTAGGAGGTAGTCAGCCTTATCCACGGCAGTCACTAAATCTTATTTTAATGGCATTTTAGATCTTTTGTATTCCTGATCTAATTTGACCCTTGATTATTGCAGTTTTATGCCACTGGAATGAAGGTTATACCTCTCTGGGCTGGATAATACATTAGTGAACTAGGGTTGTTGTGTTGTTTCATTCTTGCAACTTCCTTCTCTGGAAAAGTGGTGTAAGATTCATGATGCCAGACTTCATATGTCTATAGCATTGGTGGCAATGTGACTCAGGTGTCTAACCTCCCTTTAGAGTATGCAGAGATCTTGTTCATGTTGTCAGTGGAACTGAATACAGATTTATCTTCACTGGAAGTATGTATTGACATTTGGTCAGGTGAATTCCGCCCTAAACTCCACTGACTGGGTTGATTAGGTGTCCACTGATAATAAACCTGCCAGTGAAACCCATGTCTATATTTGACTTACAGCTGGGTAAGAATCATCTCACTCTTTCTGCTGATACTCAGGTTCATTCCTGGGTTCTTGTGAACTAGTTTGTTGCCAGCTCTAGTTTGAGAAGCTAGTATTTTTGAGGGAAGGTTCAAGTTTTGGTATATGTTCTTTAAATCTTACTATATTCTCCACACCAACATTCACATAACATTTAGGTGAAGATACTTGATAATATACTTTTAAATATAGAAAAGTCTCCATAATACGACACTCTTGCTGTAGCTCAGTCTTTAAGACTATGGCAATTGTTAGTGTGACCCATTTCCATACAGTCTTCTGAGTTCTTTTGTTGACATGACAGATGCTCAGTCTTTGAAAGCTGCAATGTATATTCTTAGTTATGCATAGTCAAAAGGACCTTGACAGCTGTGCACATAACAGCTGTTACCTGTTATCTGCAGTTCTCTGCTTTAAGTAGAATGATTATAATTTTGAATAAGCTTCTGCTAAAATTAAATAACATTTCTTTTCTTAGAAGGACTGAGTTTCTGAAACAGACTTTCAGTAAGAAGAGGGGCAAATAAATGAAAGAGTTTTAAGGTGAAGTTTGAGAGGAATTGAGTGATGATGTTGCATGTGATAGCAGGTGCCTCTGCTCACTGACTCAGGTTGTCCGCAGCTGTCCCACATCTTTGTTGTTGGAATCTGCAGTTATATCAGAATTGCCTTTTTCTGTTGAACTAAGATTCCTGAAAAAATGCACTGATCATTTGTTTCAGCGTGTGTGGTAAAAGACTGGCATTATGTGGAATTTAAAATTTGAATGCTAGTATACTTAAGACTTCATGTCACTGACATCCCTTTCCCTTCAATGCTACCCTTAATCTTTCATGGTAATTGTTAGGGCAGGCTGGATCCAGCAGCCCAGCAGAGACAAGGTTGCCATGGCTCTATGCTCCCAAGTCCAACCAGTAATAAGGCTGGGAGTACGTTCCCTGTAGGCGCACACACACACATAGAACACATCTATACACATATTCATGGCTGGCCACACAGATCAGCACAGACAGACACACATAGCACTCACATGAACACAATCTGCACCAACACCCTTATTGTATTCACCTCTCCAGTTGATCAGGATGAAGGTCTGTTAGTGAGAATATACACAGAAATACAATGTGGACCAGCAGCTGGGCTCAGACACTCAGTTTGCCCAGTAGCTGCTGGCCCATGGATCTCAGTGTCCTCAGTTGCTGTGACCTGGAACTATGAGTCCTCACGGTCACCAGCCTGGCTCCTGTTGCTGATACAGACCTCGTTCCCGCCGCACACACACACAGTGGTCCTTCCAGTAGTCAGTCCCCCATGGTCTTGTGCATAGAGACACACAGGGGCACACACACATACAGAGCTAGCTGGAACTCCCCTGGTCCCCCAGGAGACATTTCCTCCTTGATCTCACCCTTAGAGATGCACGCACACCAGCGGGTCTCATCCTTAGAGACCCGCAGCCCTTATGGTCCCTCCGATAGCCAGCTCAGCTTGTGGTCTCACCCTTGGTGATGCACGCACCATGACTTGACACGATGACTTGATATTCCCTAGTGATCACACGCTCCCTTGTGTACCTGCGCTTGCTCCACTTGCTGGCACCACGGACACAAGGGTCTCTGACTCATGGTCCCACTCCAGTTGCTGGTACTTAGACCCCCATGCACACACATACATACAGAGTGAAGAGTCTTTCACCCATGAAAACAGTTAGAAATAGAGTTTAATAAGGAGATAGGACTGTGTGCCCAGATCAGGCACAGGGCATGGCCAGACAACTGTACTGACCAGCAAACTGTTTACACATGGCCAGTCTTTTTATCCCCTTATCCCTCTATTTTCCTGTGCTTGTTCCTCCCAAATCATCTAAGTCCATCCCTTTCCCTGCCTTTGGTTCCTGTCCTGAACATCTCATAATAAGTCTTGTGCAATCTTGAAATGCTCTTCTGCTTCTCATCATGTGTCCCATACCCCTAGGTAACTCCCCTCAGTCTGAAAGGTACTCTGATGTTAACCTGTCTTGATGGGTTCCACTCCTGGACACTAAGCTGAGGCTGTCCCGTGACAACCCTAGGAGGGGCCTGAGCAGGATATCCCATCCTCTGAGTCCATAATTTGGGTTCTTTCCCTGCCTTTGTGCCTCTTTGGTCCTCTAGGCTTGTGGAGATTGGCCTCTGATGGGCTGATGGCTCCTGTGATAGGCCTGGGAGTAGCAAGAGAAGGGGTCCCCCATCTGCTATTGTCTCTCTGTGCCTCCTTGTGGATGTGCAGTGAAGCCTTTTATCACACAACCTAACAGTGACCAAACATCTGATACCATTCAGCAAAAGAGGAACAATTAGAAAAACACAAAGACTACAGTGAAAAAGAGGAACATTCCATGTTCTCTTATATTCTGCTGTCCCTGCTTGCACTCTGGGTTTTGTTTGCAGTTGGACGTTTTCCAATTATATCTTACCCATAGTAGAATTCTGAACCATAGTAGAATTCATCAGTAGCTCAGCAGTGATTCAAATGACATTTATATCTTCATTCTCTGTAACTGTGCCTTCCTTACCCAAGAAAAAATACTTTCAAAAATTCAACAGCCAAATCAAAACAGTCAAGTTCCAAACACAGCTATTGCCCCATACCTATTGACTGGATTCCAGCCCCACACTGAAGAGAACTGAAGATGCACTTTCTCCAGTGTTTAATGCCACTCCATACAAAGTCATGTAGCTCATCCTGTCTGCTGGCTCCATGCTGGGGCTTCTTGACTTTGCTAGAGCATCATACAGAATGAATCACTATGGCAGAATGCCTGGTGTTGTATGTGGATGATGAACAGGGTACTAACTGGGCAACAGATGACCAAAATGATCTTTCTTTCTCTGATGGCTACAAGAGAATGTAGGAAAATAAACAAGACCTGGTTAAGGAGTTACACTAAGGACTGTGCTTCAGAAAGTCAGCAAAGTTGGTACTACACATGAGCTATACAAAGGCTCAGAAAACATATAATCATTAATATGTGAAGTTCTATGGTGTACAGACAAGTTATACATACTTTTTACTAAAAACTTTTAATTTTGTTTCAAGTTTTTTTTTTTGTTTGTTTTGTTTTTAAATAGTAACCTGTCAGTAGAAATTTATGCTCGATACCATATTGGCCTATTGTATTTTGCCTAGAGTTGTTCAGTTATGTTGCTATTTCCCAGTGGTTGAGGAAACAAACAAAATGCTAGTGCAATGTCATGGAAATTATAAGAAATACATCAGCAACAATGCCAGAGTCCTTCATAAGATACTATGCAAAGTTAGTTTCTTTTTTGAACTTCAAACTCTGTTTGGAATTTGGCACAGATAATCATTGGCAAAAATAAGACTGGCATTTGCCAGGACAATGAGAATGCTTTCCACTGTGAAACTTAGGTCTTAAGAAGTTTTTTTTTTTCTCTCTGTGTCTTCCAGGTGCCTCTTTGGTATCAGTTGAAGACTCAGCTGAAGCCAACTTTCTGGCATACACCATTGAACCACTTGAAGGGAAAACATCAACTTTTTGGACAGGAATGTACAGAAATGTGGATGGTAATTTCTTTACTTTTCACATCTTTTTGTTTGGTGAATAATTGTCACAAGCTGTTTGACATGGGTGTTGAAAATTTCACATTATACTTCTGTAATACATAAAAAGTGAAATTAGAAAAGGTAATATATTATCATCATAGGGAAAGCTGGTCAATTCTAGTCAAGCAATAACCAATAATATATAACAGAAAGACCAGGCACAGAAAGTTCATCTTAGAGCAAGAAAAGTAATTCACAACAAAGTAAGGCACAAAGGTGCATATGGCAGAGTACAGACAGGACTGTGCTGGAAGTTCAGCCAAAGTCAAATGGTTCTTCTAAAATGTGGAGAGGCCCTGGGTTGATATGCTTGTCATTGAGATACCCCAGTTTTTGAGCTAGAGAACAATGTGGCTCACATCATCCCTAGTCTTTGGAATCACCATCCTGGAATGACCAGTCACCCATCTTTAGTTACAGCTGGCCCTCAGCACAGCTTCACTTTGAAGCTGGAATTGTTTGTATCTTTGGAATTGTCTATCACATGTTTTTCTATTTTCTGCCTCACCATAAGGAAGGTAAGAGACAGCAGGCTACATGCTGCTTTAATTAAATCTTAAATTTGCTGATTATTGCTTTTTCATTAATACAGTTAGTATTCAATTAAATAGATATTTATGTCATTATGATAGACCTAAAAGTTGCTTCAGTCTTGTGCTATTCAGACTAAAAGATCCAGTAAAACAATATCAGAGGCAGGACCGCAGAATGGTTCAGGTGACTTAGGGTAGGGTTTTCTTGAGTTTTGGAGGGTTTTTTTTTACAACAACTGCTTGCTCAGCAACTTCAGTGACAAAACAGCTGGGGAGAAGACAAGTATTCAATTACATTATTTGAATCTTAACCAGGAAAAGGGAAAGTTTTCAGTAGAAAAGGGTAGAATTTGAAGAAAGTAATGATTTATAAGCATAACACAAAAAAAAGCTGAGGTTTACTCATGTGGTTAACTGACACTTGAAATGTTTTTTGAAGTGGTTCTAGAGCAGGTGCAGAACAATGCAGTTCTTACAGTGATTATAAACACAAGAGCTGCTTCAGCAAGTACATGTCATTGTATTACTAGATAGTGATTACAGGGATTTCAGCATAACTGCATAACTAAATTTCATATCTGTGGAAAAGCAATCGTACCCAGATGCCTTGCCCTGAAAAAGGGTGGCAGGTACTTAAAAAAGATTCTTTCGTATGAAGAATCTTATGAGAAAACAAAACATAGGTTTCATGCTGAGTCTAAGAATTTCCTTCTTTGAGTACAACTTAAGAATCACAAGGGGCACATTTATTCTAAATAAATAATACTATTAAAAGAAAGAAGGAAAAAAGGAACAGGAAGGAAGAGACAGAAAGTCCCAGCATAGTTGGACAACAGTGATCACAAGATTTTTGAAGCAGATCTTTAAAAAGGAAAACATCGTGTGTGTAAGGTCAGTGGGAAGGAGAAGAAACTGAAAAACAAACAGAAGAAAACTGGACTTAGAAAGACTTCAGTGGGGGCCTTGAAAAGAGTAATACAAAGCCTCCCTAAAAATTACTGAAATAAAGGGAATTCTGTTGAAGATAAATTATCTTTTGACATCAGCAGTTTCTATAAACTGAATAAATAATTGACACTGCACCATTGCAATAAATTGTGGGAGATACTTCTTTAAACTTTCTTGCCTTTGTAACATTGTAAACCAGGTTGGCCTGCCATTTTCCAAATATTGTATCATTTGCATAGAAACTTAAGGGCAACATGATGTGTCAGACCAAAGATCTAAATAGTCGAGTGGCCTGTCTCCAAGAGTGGCCACAAATAGATTTCTCAGGAAGGCAATAAATGTGGAGCGGGTGTCAAGATGGAAATTAATACTATCTTATTTTTCCATATTCAATGTCTTTCCAATTAGGAGAATGGCTGTGGCTAGACAATACTGCAGTAAATTTTGTCAACTGGAATGTAGGAGAACCTTCCCCTCAACAAAATGAGCACTGCGTTGAAATGTACGCAAACTCTGGGTACTGGAATAATATCTATTGCTCTTCCTACAAAGGCTATGTATGTAAAAAGCCAAAAAGTAAGTGCTACATTTATGAATTTGTTTTATGTATGGAGCATGCTTCTTGTGTGCTAGTATTAGTAGATGGCCATTACACACAGTGCATTTTAGCTGGGTATTTTGAGGTTTTATAAATGCAAAAGGATGCATGTTTGCATGCCAACAAAAAGAAAGAATAACTCTTGTCAGAAAGCAGAAGTGCTGACCAGTGCTCAAGTCCCTTCAGAATTGTTTTAAAAAGACTGTGTTCCTAGTGTACCTAGCATATGTACTTAAAAAGTTTGCCTATTCTGTGTTGATAATTGTTGAGTAATCCCAAAGTTAGTACTACGATTTGCACACATAAATTTGTCTCATCTATTTGAAAATACGTTCCTTAGGGTATCCCCTCTGCTCAGCCCGAGGAATATCCTTTGCTTATTTCCCTCTGGAAGTCTCACGTGCATGCATTTTCTGAGTATGAAGTAGCGTTTCTGTGAATTTTCTGTGTATTTATGAACTGTGAATTAATGAACATTTTTGGACCTTTTGTCTTTGTGTCGTCCTGTTTTGAGAAGATGAATGAATGAAAAGCAAAGCAAATAGCATAGTCTGAATGTGCTAAGCTGGAAGTGTCCTGAAATAACTGAATGTGCAAATTTCACAGAAAGGACATCTAGTGCATATGTTTTCCTAAAAGTCATCCTAATAATTTCTTCCAGCACGTATTGCAATATCACAATCTCTTACTAATGTTTACTGAGAAGAGTGAAATGCATGTAGTAGCTGAAATATGCCCACTTCCTCTACAAGACTGGAAATAAGAGAAATTCTGCTATCCTTTCTATAAATTTGTTGTGCAAAATTATTCTTACTTACTCACATGCTTGTAATGATGACTGTATCTTCTACAGGAAATACTGCAGAACTGTCAGATATAACCATCCATTCAGAGTCTACTCACCTGCCTTTTTACATTGTGACTGACAAACAAAAAGGCACTTTATTTTCTTCTCCATCCAGAATAGTCATAGATGTAGGTAACAAGTGTTAAAATCAATGGCCACCCTTTCTTTTCAACCATTCAACTCATCTGTTCGTGCTGGTATTGGCATTCACCTGTTTTGATACTGAGACTTTTCAAGGAGCTGCTGAAGCGGATGAAAACTAGTTATTTTTTTTTGGATTAGCTTCAGCCAGTCTGGCCTCCTGAGCTGGAGTGCCATGGAGTCAGCCAAATGCCAGTGCCAATGCAAGGACAAATGCCAGTGTCAATTGGAGCAAGTCCAGTGGAGAGCTACAAAGATGATCAGGGGACTGGAACATCTCTCTTATGAGGAAAGGCTGAGAGACCTGGGTTTGTTTAGCCTAGAGAACAGAAGACTGAGGGGGATCTTATCAATGCTTATAAATATCTGAAGGGTGGGTGTCAAGAGGATGGGGCCAGACTCTTTTCAGTGGTGCCCAACGACAGGACAAGGGGCAATGGGCACAAGCTGGAACACAGGAAGTTCCACCTGAATATGAGGAAAAACTTCTTTATTGTGAGGGTGACAGAGCAGTGGAACAGGCTGCCCAGAGAGGTTGTGGAGTCTCCTTCTCTGGAAATATTCAAAACCTGCCTGGACGTGGTCCTGTGCCCCCTGCTGTAGGTGTGCCTGCTCAAGCAGGGGGGTTGGACAAGATGATCTGCTGGGGACCCTTCCAACCCCTACCAGTCTGTGATTCTGTGATTCTGTGACTATATAGCTGCTCATTCAGGAACAGGACACAACTGAATCCTACAGTGTCGTAGAAATGCAGCTTGGCTCGGCACAAATTTGCAAACCTGCAATAATGCTCCATTTGCAGAACTGAAAAAAATGTATTAAATAGCGACATGCTAATAAATGGAGTGTTAGAAGCATGATTTTACCTAGTTGCACTTGCTACAGCTTGTTATGTTTGCTGTTTTCTGAAGAGGCTGCAAACACAAACCTGTGACTGAGGCCTTCTTGTATAATAGTTGCTATTTTCTGTCCATCTTTTGACATAATTTTTACCTTAGTAATTTGAAATTCTCTAGTGGGTCTATTCCATAAATAATCTAACTTTATTTCTTAAGTAAGAAGGTACTCTAAAGAGCTGTTCAGCAGTTTGACAGGTGCTAGTTGGTTGTGCTACAAATGGTGACTAGGTATATTATGTTCATGGCATCTCACTCTCACTTTTCAGGAATAGCAGATTCATATCACTAAATGTACTGGTTGTTTAACTGCTTGTAGGACGGTTTAGCATGCAGCAATCTCATACCAAAAACCAAGAGTGATGTGCATAATATGCACTATCAGTGGTATACCAAACTCAGACAGTCAACATTTTTTGGTGAGGAACAAGGAAAAAGTGTCAAGGTTATTATATTCCAAAAATTTTCCAGTCGAATGAAGCAATGCAGCCAGAAAATTATTTTCCAAATTTGCATAATATAAATTATTTCCTCCTATTCCTTGTTACATTTCTGAGACTGTTTTTTACACTGTGCTTTTGGACTTAAGGGAGCATTATCTTCACAGAAACACAGAATGGTTGAGGTTGGAAGGGACCTCTGGAGGTCATCTTGTCCCACCTCCTGCTTAAGCAGGGCCACCTAGAGCCAGTTGCCCAGGACCGTGTCCAGACGGCTTTTGAGTATCTCCAAGCGTAGAGACTCCACAACCTCCCTGGGCAACCTGTGCCAGTGCTGAGTCACCCTCACAGTTAAAAAGTGTTTCCTGATGTTCAGAGGGAACCTCCTGTGTTTCAGTTGGTACCCACTGCCTCTGGTCCTGTCACTGGGCACCACTGAGGAGAGCCTGGCTGCGTCATCTTTATACCCTCCTTTCAGATATTTGTATACATTGATAAGATCCCCCCTGAACCTTCTCTTCTCCAGGACAAACAGTTCCAGCTCTCTCAGCCTTTCCTCATGTAAGAGATGTTCCAGTCCCTTCATCATCTTAGTGGCCCTTCACTGGACTCCCTCCAGTAGCTCTCTATCTCTCTCATACTAGGGAGCCCAGGACTGGACACAACATGTAATGTAGCAAACATGCAATACATCCAGCAAGCATTTCAAAAGTGTGCAAGTATAGAAAACTCCCAGTTTCCCTGTTTTCCATAGATTTGCGTGCTAGTTTAGTGCAGACAAGTAACAAGCTGCTTTTCATTGTAAACAGCATTAATAGATACTTTTCTTGATAGAAACTTTTGGAAACATCCAAATCGCCATGTCTGGTTTTACTTTGAAGAGCTAGATATAGAGTAATATTTGTCTCTAGATGTAAAACTAGCTGGGCTAACAGACACTCCAGCAGAGTTCTGGAAAATCTTTGGAAGTCAGGGTTGTTGGTTTATTAATGAAATCAGGCAATGTAAGTGGGGAGATTGGTAAAATGATTTAACTTCCTGGGCTCACCTTTTTCAGAATGAAACATGATACATTGATTCAAGGTTTAGTTACAGACTGGTTTTATGTCCACATGGCAAAATATAGATCTTCATCTTAAATGATGGCCCAGTTTTCCCAGCAAGCCAGATTTCATGGTCCAGATATTAAATTTTAAATGAGCTACAGACTCTTTAGTTTGGATGTGATACGTGCTAAGATGTTGTGGAGTTCACGAGTGATTTCAATTGTCTGTGTAGGTAGGCCATTAAAGTCTCTTGGCAAACCAAATTTATTACATTTGCTATGTTTATATAAGGTAACAACTGCAAGAATTTGTAATTATATTAAGGATTATGTTTGATCATCTCTGTCCTGAAGAGGCTGTGTAGATTTTCTTGTGGCTTTACACTGATGTCAGTATCTGTCTCCATGGAGCTCTTTGAGGTTTCTTCTTTTCTGCTCATTTATGTAAATACCTACATATGAGACCAGAGTACAACTGACCATTGTGCCATGTCTTTTGATAGGTATATATAGCTTTGTATGGACTAAACCCAAGTGTTTTCAGTAGTTAGTGGTGTGTATTATCATATATTTCTCTGAACGTGATTTTCAGTATGTTCCAAATATAGAAATGAATAACAAAATAATATAATAACATAATTCTTTTTCAATGTTTTGAAATGCCAGCAACTGAAATGCCACCAGCAGCTGAAATGCCACCAGCTGAAATGCCTACAAAAGGTAAGAATATTGTCTTTCAAGTAGACAAAAACTAGTCCCATGTAAGATCATAGACAGAACAAATCATATTCTGTATTATGTCTCTTATATTTTCTGATATACCTGAAAGCCATATCTGTTTCCTAGGAGCATGTTATTTCCTAGTAGAATACAATATATTCCATTCAGTGTCCAAATGCAGATTTAAAAAAAATAATAATTTGTGATACAGCATGCAATGTTAGCATTTTAAAAGAAGTTAACTTTAAGTTACTACCTTTGTCTCTCATTATTTTGAAACAAATGGAACACTTTTGCTTAAAACATCATGCTTTCTAAAGAAATTGTTTCCAATAATCAGATAAAGAGTATGTAGCATCCTCTTGATTTCTTTGTATTTGTTTTCAGCAATGACAAAGGACGAGAAGGCTCCTACTCTGAACCACAGTAAAACAGGAGTAGTAGTTATTGTTGTCATCCTCATCCTAGTTGGAAGTGGCCTTGCAGGCTATCTCTTCTACAAGAGACGAAAGAACCGCTTGTCAACAAATGACAGCTTTGAGAACAATTTGTATTTTAATAGTGATGCAGTTCCTGGAACTAGTGACACAAAGGATCTTGTGACCAACATAGAACAGAATGAACATGCGACACTGTAATGTAATAAAATGAAATGTAATGTAATATGTAATGTAAAATGTAATGTAATAAAATGTGCCTTGTTTTAATAAAATTATGCAATTAGAATTAAGCCAAAGCTATTTTCTTATGTGCAAATACTGTAGTAACTAGTTTCAGTGTGTGCGTAATATTATATACAGCAGTTACTTTATTTTGTAACCATTGTATGATGTGTGAGATTTCAGAGATCATTATCTGAAGACCGACACTGGTGAGTGTGGGCCTTAAGGAAAGAGATAATATTGGCTAATTATTAAATGGAACGATAGACATGGATGCAATAAAGGAAGTAAAATGTAGATAGATCCACTTGAGAAGGCTCCCAAGATTTGAAGTTTCTGCACCAGATTTATTTCAAACCATGCTATTGCACAGATTCTCCAAGCTATTCAGTAAACACCTCTCTAATTCTACCAGTTTTCAAGTATTCCTAGGGACTTAACTGCAGGGGTAGTTGCCAGATGACAAGTTTATATTTAGGCACATTGTCTTTGAACGATGTGGAGAAAAAAATCTTTTCATGATATAATTTTAGTTCCCACAATTTCAGACAACACAGACAACCGAGTATGTGGTTCTTGTAGTTTATGTGTCCTAGGATTTAATTGGGTAAAATCTGGGGGCAGGCCCCTGGAATGGAAAAGCATGGTTGGCGTTAACTGCCAGTGTTTTGGCCAGCCACAAGCAGGTTTGTCTGGGAGAGGTGATGACAGTCATGGCAAAACTTCCTTCTTCTCAGGACGAGGGTTACTGAGGAGAGGGAGGAACACTACCTACGTGTGTGCTGAAGGTTTATAGGAGCACTGGGTAGCTGTTATGGTGATCGCTTGTTGGTACCGCTCTCCTACAGCCTCGCAATAAGTAGCACAGGTTTGTGGGGTGTGTGCTGGGGGTCAAGAACAATTTAACTTTACCAGTGTATTAGCTACTACTGATTTTATTTCCTTTCTAAAATGGCTAGATCAGTTACCATTTATGGAAATCTTAGATTCCCCAATGTGGAGTTCATATTCCTAATTTTTGTAAATCTTGTAAAATGTAAATCATGCATGATTCCTAACTTGCATACAAAGATTTGCAAGGTTTGGTTTTGCGGTTTCAGATTTTATTCTGTGAAATAAACAGTAACTAGCTTTGATTTTTTAAATAGTTTTTCATTTTATACTCTTGTCTATATAAGACTCTGTAACACGATGAAGTGAAAAAGGAGATGATACAACCATGGAGACATTCTATCCAAAGCTGTGATCGAGTGATGTATTGACCATATTTTCCTGAATCTGTCCAGGGATTGTCTGCTTAAAACCAAGCCAAAAATGTTAGCTGAGTGATTTAGTAAAAATCTTGAATTACATACCCGTGTAGGTAAGATGGGGAAATTTGCCCTGGAACTCCTTTTCTCCTCTGGCTCTGCTCCCTTTATCCCAGTTATTTCCTTGCCCCTCTGCCTACTGCTGTTTCCACTTCTAATGCACAGTTGCTTGAGTATGACTTTTCAAGGAGTAGTACTTCTAATGGTTATTCATGCCCTCTGATGTGCCAGCAACCTCCTGACTGACTGATTTATGATGTTAAGGATGAAGTCATTTCAATTATATGGATAAGTGGTGCCAGCTAGAAAGGTATGTGAAAGGGAGAGTAAAAGGTCAAGAGGCCCTGGCTGGAATCCCAGCCTCACCGCACTGGCTGGTGTGCAAACAAGAAATAGGTGCAGTCTCTACCCAAAAGAAGTTCGGTCCTGTTCTGGGGCCCTGCACAATCTTAAGGCAGTATCTGCGCACCCAGTGATTCTGCCAGATAACATTTCATCACATGTATATATGCAAATTTATGATTGGAAAGAAAATAAAGATTGAGGGGATGTCTCATTTCTGGTGCTTTGCCATACTTATCAGGAACATCTCTACAGCTAAAGTGTGTCAGGGAGAGAACCCAACTACCGGAGTGTGGATAGTCCTGAACTCATTTACCTGTTTATACTGCCCAACATCCAGCATCATCTTTGAGTTGAAGAGAATTAAAAATGCCGTACTAGTTAATAGCTGGCAGTAGGTGTAGCTGCTTCTGTGAAATGCTGTGTCTGTTCCGCTCTCCTGTCCAAATGGGTACAGAAAAAATAGAGGAGGTTCCAAATCAGAAGCTCTACACTGAAGGTGGATCTACTCATTTTAGAAAGAATGTGAGTGAAAAAGACTTGAAAGTTTTTCAAAAGAGGGGAAAGTTTAACCTGCATGGTTTCCTGTCCCTCCTATTGCAATACAATGGAATTGAAGGAAATTTCCCATTAAAAAGAGCAAACAAGGAAGCAGTGGCATTTACAGCACAGGAAATCATTAGTTCTGTGTAGTAAACTGAAGATGAGCACTGATACTTTACACACAAACTCTGATAGGAATTTTTAAATTGAATGTGGAGAAATGAACAACCTTGAACACTTTAAACGATGTCTAACTAATATAAGATTAAATGGAAGGCTTTTACCTAGGGACTTGTAATTATAAAAAATAGGATTTCTTGTTTTTTTTGTTTTGGTGGGGTTTTTGTTTGTTTGGGTTTGGTTGTTTGGGGTTTTTTGTTTTGTCTTGTTTTTCTTTTTTTGTTTTTCTTTCTTTTTTTTTTTTTTTTTTTTTTTTTCCCAAGCTAGTACCTTTCAGTGATGGCAACTCATTCATTACTCATGGCAACTATCTGAATACGAGTCCAGTCCAGGTTTTTAATATCAGCATTCCTTTGGTCATACTTGTGACAAAACTGATCATATAAAATTTCAAGAAAAAAATGAGAGAGTAGTTTCCCAGCTGGTGTTCTCTTTCCACACCCTCGTGTTATTTCCATCTTCCCTTGACAGTTGTCGTGCAATGGTTTTACCAAACATTTGGTGATCTGGCACTATGTCCTCTTTTTCTGCGGCTGAGCTGCAACGGTCCTGACAAGTGATTGACTACATAAAAGAAGTTTTGAAGATTGGGCTGGGGAAATTATCCATGTAGCACTATTTGACTGAAAAAAAACAGTGTGTCTTTCTGGGAATGATTCATAAGCATAAGATGTGATATAATTTGTTACTTAGTGCATTCTGATCTGTCACCAATTCCTTCAGCCATTCTCTACTCCCGGCTGCTAGTCCTGCTGGGATCGGTCAGTCACCTTAGAACAGTCCTGTTGCTCTTGTGATCTCTTATTTTGTCTCCTGAGTAGATGCCACTACTTAGGGGAGGTTTTAGGCTGTATGTTGTGTAAATATACATTCACAGAGGAACTGGGATTTTGCTTTTCTGAAATATTCTTGCTGTAAAAACAAGGAAAATAATTTCTTGATAAACAAGATGAAACATAAGTGATGGGTGGAAAAGCAAAGGAAATTTTTAACCCATCACTAATAATTCATATCCATAATCCTCTGGTTCTACCAAGATTTCTTATGTTTGATCTTGGTGGTTTAGATAAATGAAAGAGAAAAAAGTTGATTACGTAGCATGAAAATATAGCGTGAAAGGGCCTTATGTTGCTCTTTCAGTATGTTTTTAGCCTGTCTAGAGAAATTGAAAGGTTTCTCACTCTCTGGGTGTTTTTAGGCTAGAACGTTTCTACTGAGGTTTACAGCATGTCCTTTTTTTTAAAAAAAGGTGTTTTCAGTTGGAAACTTTTATTGTGCTATATGTGGGGATTCTGGGTTGAAATCTTTTATCAAGTTATAGCAGGCTAAATGATCACAGAATTCCTTTCAGATTTTAATACCAGTGTTTTTTGAAAATGAATTATTTAACTTCTGTAGGGAAGCATCTGGTTGAACTTGGAGGGACTCGCCCATACATTTCTGTGGGCAGCTGAGGAATGACTTAATGGCAATATTTGATAGCATGTAAAGGTTTGCCTCTTTGCACATTGCTACGTTTCTTGATAACCTTGTGCTTAATTTTCATTTCCCCTTTCCTCCAGAAGAGTTCAGACTTCAGAGAAAAGGTGGTGAATCTGCACACTGTGAGTGTACTTCCTGCCTGCGAGCAGAGATTGCCAAAGGAACAATGCTGACTCAACACAAAACCCAGCAGCCTTTCTTCCTTGCCACTTCTAAAATTTCAGGCTGTGCCTTGCCAAGTGGAAGATGCTGGAGTGCATCTTTGCAGTCTTCTGATTTTCTTTCCCACTTTGTGGGCTGTGATGGGGTCTGCTCAGACAAACATGCAAACACTGAGATGAAGCTGACCCTACTATGCTTTACTCTTTTTCAGCCTTTCTCAGCAGATCATTGATAACAGTCCTTCACCAAACACAGATCCTTCTTCAGAACAGAGCTAGTTTCTTTTTCCCTGTTGTAATTGTAGTTGTTGCCTCCCAGTAGCTTTGGAGATGCCAAGATGTTGTATACAGCTGAACCACAAGGCATTACAGTTCTCCTGCCTAAATAATAAATAAGAATATTTTTTCCATCTGTGCATCTGGAGCTCCTGAACAAGGAAGCAAGGGAAGTTGGAAAGTTGAGGTTGCAGAGTCAAGCATTCCCGTGTTGGGGAGTACCGGAATGCTTTACGCCAGTCTCAGTAGAGCCATCTTTGCATAAGCATCATAATTCACTGACCATCTGCTGCTTTGTTGAGGCAGCCCTCTCTTTTCCCCCACTTCCCTCAGGTCTCAGTGTCCTTCTCAGGATCCCATTCTTTCCATGTTTTTGGTGTAGCTGTACACGCTGGCCTTCAGGTCCCACTGTTTTCTCTCACTGTTCTTCTTCTTCTTCTTCTCTAATTCCTTGTGTACCTTTTTAGACCCAGTGAGTCATCCATCTGCATCTGAGTCAGAACAATAGAAGCAGGTTCCCAGATCTTCATGTAGGTGTCTAGGGTTTTCATTGCCTAGCAGCAATTTTCAGGGAAAGACTTGCTGCAAATACAACATTGGGGAAGTTATTCCAAACCAGCCTCCCCTGAAGATATGGGAACTGGGATTTTTCAAAGGCTATATGCAAAAAGGGATGTAAACCTTCACTGGGTGTGTGTTTTCTCTTCCCTACCTTCTACATATTTCTAATTCTTTTACCTATCATAAAGGAGAGAGGTTTTTCAAAGTAAAAATCAGAATTTTGTCAGAACAGCTGGAGGGTATGCACTTCAGGGGTTGCAATCTTTCACAGCCTAGCGGGATGAAAAATGTGGCAGTATTCCTTATCAGTTTAGTTTTCATCTCTAGCAATAATTGAAAATCCACCATTTGCCAGTTACAGGTTATCTTTTTCCTAGAACTGTGTGGTTTCTTTTCAGAATTTCTTCAACTGTTGCTGTCAGCTTTGATGTTCATACATCACATACAACAGTTCATACATTGCTCTTGCATATAGTCAGGAATAGAGCAAAAGAAGGAACAGGTGCCTCCTGAAGAACACAGGTCCTCTTTTCTACAGCTTTTCTCTTTTCTGTGGAACTGCAAACATGGGGAAATTCTGGTTCTCTCTGATTCCAAGGTCATAGTTACTTGATTTGCATGGTGTCCCAGCACATTTTTCACAGTACTACATTGTACTCTGGCGTTTTTCATCATTTATTGATTTTTACCTTTTCCCCTTATTTCTGGTAAAGAGACATTCATGTCACCTTCTTCATAAAAATAATGATCCTGAATTGTAAGGTATGTCTCCAAAAATCCTCACTAAAATGAAACCTGTTAGATCTCGTATTTCCATGGAAGATAAAGCTTTTATACCGTAGAGAAACTAGCTTAGAAAGCAAAGTTTATTCATTAATGTATTATTTCAAAATTACTCATGTGACATGATACAGTTCCTTATTTGCAGCTCAGAACTTCCCTGTATCTGTGGGATCTTAAAAACCGAAAAGGATTTGTTAATCCAGTTCAGTGTAGAAGGGTTTTCTTGAAAGGCACAGCTTTGGTCTTCAGCATCAATGTGAGGTGGAGGGGAGAAGGGATTGAAACATTTGGCCATGGATGTCTACCTGCTCCTGATTTTTCTCCTTTCCTTTAGTATATCTCTTCAAATGTCTGGTAAGTCTATCCTCTGTTGAGTATGGATATTTGCAAGTTTTTTCTCATGCTTTCCTGATGTCGTCCTTGGTCAACAGTGAGTTTAGATCTAGTCACAGCATGCAATTTGAAACAGTTTTACTCAACTCTTGAATATGGTGGTATCTGTACAGGCATTCTGTTTCCTTAACCCAGTTTTCACGGTGGTGTATGAGTGAAAGAAATATGCCAACAGATGTGGGAATAACCTAGACAGTGCTGATTCTTGAAAATCAGCCAGCTGAATGCAGACAAAATCTGATCTGAAATTACTCCACTGGAGGTTAGAACAGCTCAGATGTACAGCGCAGTGTCCTCTCAGCATGCACAGAACCCATGGCTGATGTGTGCTTTGAGTTTCTTAGACAGCTCATATAGACTGTGGCATACTGATCATTGTGTATTGGAATCCTGTTTCCAAGCTGATGGCTTTAGGAAGGACCTTAAAAGCTTCTGTCTGTTAGATTTCAGACACTCCTATTGCTGAGAGGAAAACAAATGATGCTGTGTCTGCAGCTCTTTCCTGCAGGAAGGTCCCAGCTAGAGAACTGCAGGAGTCCAGTGCTATCACTTGAATGGCAGCAGGGACTAGCCAACGCTGATCTAATCCACTACAGGAGAATTTCTTCTGTTCATGTTTTTGCATGAGATCAAGCTGGGTCTAACACATCCTCTGCTAACTTTCTCAAGAACCACTGCAGCAGGAGAGCTGTGCCAGGGGGAATGCCATCTGGCTTGTTCAGGTCTACAGCCTTTCAGAGAAACATCACTGAGGCTGTTCGACCACTCCCTGGCAGCTCTGGGATGTGGGGGGTTATGAAGCCCCATTTAACTATTCCACCCCTTGCAAGAAATGTTGGATGGCAGTAAAGCTCAATGGCACAGCAGAGCGAGTTGGATGATGTTGCTTAAAGGGGAGCTAAGGGATGCAATGCGAGCTGCAAAAATGGTCAAGGTTTGGAGCAGGCTGAAGTTGTGCCCCTTTTTTGAAGCTGAAGTTGAAGAAACAAAACCCTGTTGTGCAGTGTCTCGCATTTCTATTTGCAAGTGTAGCTATTAATGGCACTTGGGATACTTACTTAGCTTAACTGTACTCAGAACTGAAGTGATGATGCTGCAAGTTGTGGCTTCCCTCCTGAGAAACTCACAAGCTGAACTCTGTGAAGACACAACTTTTTGCACAGTTGCTGAAAATTTCCAAAATAATTAACCAAAAATGAAAAATACCCCACTTGCTAGACAAGCTGAAAACCACAATGTCATTCTGGACCAAATATAAAAATGGTTGAATTTTGACTATGTAAACCATTTTTAATAGCTCTGAAGCAAAAAGTCCTTTTACTTGCAAAGTCAAAGCCTGTTTAATATGCTGTGTGGTGGTGTAACTTTGAAGGACTCATGAAATTTAATAAAGGTCATTTCTGAATGGCATTTTGAGAACAGTATGCTTTAGGGAGGGATGTGAAGAAGAGCAATTTCTCTTGAAAGAGCTACATTTTCAGCTTCTGTGTTGCTTGCATCTTAAGAACATTTTGATGAATATCCTTTATACTGATGATTAACCTCCCTTGATTTCTTTCTCTATGGACTCTATATACTCCATTTTTTGTTGTAGCAGACTGTCAAACAGCAAGTAACTGACTTATCTCCTATGAAATCTCTCCTCAGAAGTTTAAATTCTCATTTTATTTTATAGATGGCGGAATATTTTCAATCTATAATGAAGATAGCAAGCTCTGCGCCCAAGCTCAAAACTCTAGCTCAGTCATAACTACCACTTGTGATGAGCACAATGAGTTTCAAAAGTTCAGGTGGGTCTCTGCCACACAGCTGCTGAGTGTGGCGCTCAAGCTGTGCCTGGGAGTGCTCACCAAGGATGACGAGGCTGCCATCACGTTGGAATCCTGTAACAGGACGAATGAGCTGCAGTGGTGGGAATGCAGAAATGAGATGCTTTCAACCCATGGCAAGGATTTATTTTTCAATTATGGCAAAGGGAAGGGGAAGAAAATCAGGTTGTCCAAAGGATCAGGCAAAGGGAGCAGGTGGAAAATCCATGGAACCACAGACAGCGTGTGCTCCCAGCACTATGAGGGTGAGTACTGAAGATTAATCTCTATTTCCAGGTACCTTGGCTGTTTCTATTTACAAAGCATTCCACCACCTGTTTGTCATGCAGCAACCCTTTTCTTACAGTGACATCAGTAGCAGAGCTGACTACAAGTAGGGAATAGACATGCAAGGCAAATACGACTGTACACATTTCTGCATAATTCGGAAAGTGCAATTCTGTCAAATGGTAGAATAAAATGACAAAGGCCTACGATGTCATCATAAGGGAGAATGGGAATTCTGTTTGTACAGCAACAGTGGGAGGAAATCTATGACTGTTTCAAAATATGTCTGGTCAATTTGTAGAAGTGGTGATTGTGCTATACTTAAATATTTATTGTTGCTATCACTTGGTTTGACTAGGTACTATCTCTAAGAAGTTAATTTCTAGTTAACATAGATGTGATCCACTTTTAACAGTGTTTACCTGGTGTTTCCCAGGCCCACCAAGAAGAAAAAGTAGGAAAAAGCAAAAGGAAAAACAGTGCTTTAATGGTTTAGGATGCAGTAAGGCCTAACACCCTGACAAAGCAACACTGGAGAGTCAGATCTCCTTTTCCTGCAATATTATCCCTCTTGGGCAGTGTAAAGCGGGCATCCAGGCTCAAGTGTTCAACCTCCTTTCTACTGTGACACTGATAGGGTGGGATGTTAAAAACAAGGGATGAAATCTTTGCTATGCCATACAACTGTTTGAGCTGGAATGAAGTTTGTCATAATTTTGTTCAGATAGCAGCAAATTAGACTGCATAGAGATGGAAGGATCAGTTCCTAGCAGAGTGACTTGTAAATTTAAGATAAAACTTCCTCTTATGAAGACTAATAAAATATTCTAATATCTCCTTTCCAAGCCTCTTCAACCATACAGGAGAAAAAAAAAGATCCTAAACATCATCCAAGGACAGAATTATGTATGCAATGGGAGAAGATGAGTCATGAACACTTCTGACACAGTAGTCCATATAGCAATGAAAGGAAAAAACTAGACAGAAATTAGTCTGAGGGCCAAATAAGGGTTGTTTGAGAGACTGAATTCTGAATATCTTGCCAGTCATATCTAATTGGCCCAACAGCCTTGGAAGGCTTTGTAGTAATGAAATACTGATGTGTTGAGCTCTTGCACAACTCAACTGTGTCCATGGAGAGCAGTCTATGAGCAGACACTGTGGTGATCATTTGATACGAGTTGATGGCTATTGCTCTATGTTTCTCTCGTAGATATCTATACACTGGGAGGAAATGCCTTTGGTGCACCTTGCGTGTTCCCTTTTAAGCTCAATGGTAAATGGTACGCTGAGTGCATCCCTCGGAGTGATGATGCAGGCTCTCTCTGGTGTGCAACTTCTTCAGATTTTGATAAAGACCAAGTGTTCGGAAATTGTCCACTTAAAGGTAATTTATTTATAAAGATTTCAGGAAAGGCATTAAGCAAAAGTTTCATCCACTCTCATGGTCAAAAACTCCTTAGGATGTGGAAGTAACATTGGACAGTGAGCTGGATTCTGGCTAGCCTAGTTCACTGGTGGGTTATCCAATAATAAAATGAGGTGTCAGCTCTTCACTCTCACTGTTTCTCCAGAAGAGATGAGTAGTTCTACAGCGCTCCTGAGAGTGGTAGATATGGGGAGTATTGTGAGGGTGGTGACTGGGACTGATGGGAAAAGGAAGAGAAAACCCCTGGGACTAAATGAGAAGAAAGTCAGGGCAAATGAAAGGCAGAAAGAAGTGCAGTGGATAAGGAAGGTGAGATATAGGGAAGCAGGAGACAGTGGCATATCATAGGATGGTGCAGAGAATAGGAGGGCTTGAGCAAATGGAAGGGTGTGAGACACAGGCAGTGACCTTCACCTGCCTTCAGTGTTCCAGTGCTCCTTACACCCACAAATCACCCAACACAGCTTTCCAGTAACCCCAGCACAAATACCCTGCCCTTTCACCCCTGCTTCACATCTGATTGGAAATGATGATTTCTGTCATGTTGGGAGGTCTGGGGGAGCGTAAGAGGGGTCCCAAGGTAAGAAATGGATGTGGAGACCAAGATTTTCTGTGTAGGAAATAGGGAGATGTGTGTGTACAGGTAGAATACATGAGTAAGCAGGTTAATGTGGACTGAATTGTAAGAGAAGTAGATGAGTTATATAAATAAAAAAGAACAGGACAAATGTAGAAAAATTAGGTTTGTAAGAAATAATTCCTTATGTTATTAATGTATTATTAACATTGAATGGACAAAGTATATGTCTGGGGCAAACTATGTGTAAAAACTTAGCAAATCATACAGTTACATATTTTAGTCTGCAATGAAGATTTAATCTTCTGTGTTAGCAAGTATGATTATCTTGTCAAGTTGCTGTCATCATGTTTTATAGACACCATCCACAATGCCTTTTGGAAAACAAATCCTGTGACAGAAACCCACTATCAGATAAACTCAGAGTCCCTTTTGACATGGCACCAAGCAAGAAAAAGCTGCCAGCAACAGAATGCAGAATTATTAAGTGTCACAGACCTTCATGAAGAAATGTATTTATTAGGTAAAGTAAAAAAAAAAAAAAAAAAAAAATGTATATGGTTAAAATATAGGTCAGCTCCAAGGGTTTCAACATGGGTACTTCTATTTACCTTGTGAAAATAGGTCTTAGTGACATTCCTAAAAAAGCTTGTCAGTTTCTCACAAAAAAAAAGTATTAGAATAGTGGAAAAAATCTAACCTATATTAAAACAAATCTACTATGACATTTTTTCTTTCCATGCTTTAAAGTTTTATTGAACAACTTACAAAATCAGAGGCATTTACTAACTTGACTGTTCATTTCTTTTGGCCATTTAGGGCTCACTAGTGACCTGGGTGTCAATGCAAAGCTCTGGACTGGTCTTTTCAGTGCACTTGACAGTGGCTGGCAGTGGATTGGGGGCAGTCCTTTCAGATACCTAAACTGGGCTCCAGGTAAATGCATTTTTCTGAAATGATGATCAGCGTCTGGGCCAAAATTCTTGTCTCTTCCCCAAATTCCTGTTACCTAATTCTTTAGGTTTCATTTTCACAGATTACAGGGGATTATGGGAAAGGTAGGATATTATAGTAATAGAGATCACACCAGAGATGGACAACTATTAATTCTGAATTTCCCAGAAGAAGCAGAGAGCTCATCTAAGAAAACGGTTAAAAACAAATATCTACAGCTGATACTATATCTTTTTATCCACAATTTTCTCATCAGGTATATTATTCAAACCAAACAAAAAACTAATGAGAAATCATATAAAAAGAATGTAAAGAAAAGATTAAAAAAAACCTGAAGAGAATCATTGCATAAAAAGTATTTTTAATTGTTCTTCTCAGTTACTGCTTATGACATTTATCTGATGTACCTTATCTTAGTAAATTTCCACTCTTTTCTTAGGATTTAAGTCACCATCTTGCATGTTGCCATATTATGTATTTTCATAATAGCTGTTGTGACTACAGGGAAATCCAAAGGGCGAGCACTCCTGTGGGATTAAATATGCATTTCACATCCAGTGTTTAACAGTAAAGGATGTTGAGTTGTTTGCAATACTACCACCCTAAAAGGAATTTATATAAAAGCTTTATTTGTATAAAGTTTTTTTCTGTATGCCACAGTACTTCAAATACACTGAATTTCTTCTTAAGCAGCGCATGGGAGAAAAGCAAGTCTCATGTCTGAAATGATGGCCCTCTCGGCCATCCCGGTGGTGCTCCCTCATCTCCTTTCTTGGGAGTTATTACTCTCAAGAATGATACGCCAGTGACTTTGCAGCTGCAAGAGATTTGTGCGCTCCCTCCTGTGATGAGGTGAAAATTTGCAGTGTTAACAGAGGGGTTCTCTGTATGTTGTGCTTATTTCCTAAAGGAAATCCCTCTGTGGAATCTGGAAAAATATGTGGGACCTTCCAAGGTAGGAACGGCAAATGGGAAAACCAGGCATGTGATCGGAAACTGGGATATATCTGCCAAAAGAGAAACTCCTCTTCAGATTCCTCCATTATTGCCTCAGGTAAGCTGGTCAAAAAATAAAGCTATTTCTGCAGTGAATGAGAAATTCTTGGAGGATACCATATATGAAATGACAGTATATTGTCAAAACAAAAGGGTTACTCTTGTTGACCAGGGTCAAACACTGAGAAGATTTTAATTTTCTGGCTCATTTTAAAGATGATGACTAGATGTTGTTCATCACTTTGAAAAGATGCCAGGGTACTAAAGAAGGCAGGATTATGTGTTTAGTCATATTATCCAGACCACAAAATACCGCTGAATACCCTGTGCTCTGAAAAATACACTGAAGAGGTGTTCTGAAAAAAGATGTGAGCGAGAGTTCATGTTTCCCCTCCTCTCTCTGACCCTTTTTGTTCTATTCTGAAAGGAAAAATTCAGAATATGGGGCTGGCACCTTTTTCTAATTGAGTTCCCTTCCCACCTGAGGCAAACTAGGTCTTACCTATGTGAAGAAAACGGTGTGCAGTTACTTCACTTGGGAATTCCCAGCATGCTACTAACTCTACAGTAACTCCCTCAACTAGATATATACTAGTATATAAGATTAATCTCTGGCTCAGGGGATGAATGGCACATCATAGCTGGCATCCTGTACATTCTGGCTGCATCCAGACAGCTTACTGGGAATGGTTTCTGACCCATGCTAACCCCCAAACCATGCCTGGAAGTTGTCTAGGGGAATGATGCAAGTTTGCACAGGTCAAACCCATGTCCAGGGAGCATTGAACAACGTATTTGATCACACACCAATGCTGGGCACACATCCTGCCCTCTTCAGTTTATTTTATAGGTGAAGATCATGTGAATCTTCAAAGCAGTGGAAGATGGTTGGCCACACTAAATTCACACCAAGAAATAGCTGCTGAACAAGGTGTGCGGCATTTCTGTGCAGCTGGGATTTCTGACATGCCTGGTATAACATAAATGTGTCTGGGCTCTCTGATATGTGATTTGGGCTGTGAAGGAGCTCCAATTGGCTCCTGAGCATCTGGTGTTTCCAGAGAAAAAAAATATACAAAATCTCCAAAATTCACCAGGATAAATTCCCTGTGTAGGAAAAGAGACCCTATTCTGGAAAAACATGGCTGTACACAGAGCCTCACTTTGGGGGATTTAACACAGAGTTGTGCCCTGCAAGTGTGCGTGCCAAATTACTTAGTATTTATTTAATTCTGTAAAAGAGTTTTTCAGTAGCTCCCAGAACAACTGGGATGGAAAAATCTGTTTTGTATTCTTTGTGATCCTCAGACTTTTGCTTCTCCCCTCTGCCAGTATGTGCTCTAATATTTCAAATTCATGTCAGTGCAGGTAATATTCTTTTTGACTAAAAGAAATCACTGAACAGGACTGCTCATTAATTTATTGAAATACTTTTTTTAGGTGACTTAAAGCCTTTTAAGTGCCCCAGGGAATGGGTGCCCTATGCAGGTCATTGCTATAGAATTTACAGGACACCCAAAATATGGAAAGAAGCCCAGTCTTCATGTAGAAAAGAAGATGGAGAGCTGGCGAGTATTCATAATATTGAGGAGTACAGTTTTACAGTGTCTCAGCTTGGGTACAGTAAGTATTCCTGCAGGTCACTTTTTAATCTGGAATTATACTGTTGCTATTATTCTTTTAATCATTGTAACCATGATCTTAAATGTTTTTTAAAAAGTCTTTCTTCAGTCAGAAGTGGGTGTGAGATGTGATTGTTCCATTTTAAGACATACACATACCTACAATTACCTTTGTGTTCCCAGAGCCAGATGATGAGCTGTGGATTGGTCTAAATGACTTCAGGGTTCAAATGTATTTTGAATGGAGTGATGGGACACCTGTGACTTATACCAAGTGGCATCACGGAGAGCCAGCCCACACACGGAATAAGGCAGACTGCATCGTTATGAAGGGAGAGGTAAAAATCACTCTCACACTTTCATACTTTCTTATGTCCTTTGTGCCCTCCAAGAGGAAAACATCTATGATGAAAAAATGGAAAAAAGAAAAAAGGGACATGGCTTTTAAAGGTTTTTATGAACTTGGTTTAATTCAGAATATCTTAGTGTGAAAGGAGGCTGGAGACCAGATCTAGGAAGGTGTATGGTGGAGTACCAGAAGCAGTGTGCTGCGCTGAGACTTGGTCTGCTCTGTAACAGTTACAACAAATCTCCTGTCTGAAATTGGTTGAAGTAACACATCATCCACATTCAGCATGACTGATTATAGCTGCATAGTATGATTCTTGGAGTGGGGACTTTCCTATGCTTCCCTTAAAACATCTAAAATATACATTTATTAGAGCTACTTTGGAGGCTCATATTACTGGAGGTACAAAAAATTAGGTACAAAAAAAATTCTATCTTGTTTTATACTCAGCATAAAATGATGTATCATAATACTGTGGAAAAAGACTTAAACAATACCATTTTTCATATTTTATGTTTAGTTTACCCAGCATTGCCTTGCTATTTTCATCTGGTTACATGAACATGATAAATACTGTGCTGCTGATGAGAATAGAGTGGAACAGTGTATTTTCTTCCTGCTCTCATCAGCCACTGAACCTTTAATACATGCAACCCTCATTCTCACACCTCTGAGGAAATCTGGCCCTCACTGTCTTTATTGTGTTCCCTATTTGGGAGTTTTGGAGAAAGCATCAGAGCAAGGAAAAGAGTTGAAACAGCCTTGGCCAAATGAAGGGAGAAGGGTTCTTTCTGAGGATGGTGAATATTCCTGTTGGATCTGGATTTTCTCTAGATTTCACTTCTCTTTGTTGTTTCTTCTTACCATGCTCAGGATGGATCCTGGGCTGACAGTGCCTGTGAAACAAAACTTGGTTATGTCTGTAAAAGGAAACCTTTGGCAGAAGAATCAGGGGAAGCCGAGGTTACTTACCCAGGCTGCCAGAAAGTAAGTGTAAAACAAAAGCAGCAAAAGGTCGTTGCATCTTACTTTCACTCCCATGATGGTATCACAGATGTCAATTATTTCGACTGTTCTTGGTGAAGCCCTAGAAAAATTAATTTGTATGTATGGATACTTCTCAGACTAATGGGGAAATTTTTTATTTATTTAACCAAAATGTAGATTGACTTATTTTTTTCCCCTCCCTTACATATACACTTCACTCTTTCCTAGTGCAGAACGGGTCACTTCACCCATAAAAGCCACTCTCTGCAGAGCATGTCAGTATTTTTTCATCCTGTAACTCACTGGTTTTGGGTTGCATGCAGTCTTCCTAGTCCAATCAATCCACCACAGGAGGCAGGAACATTTGAGCTGACTGTTTTGCAGATTGTTTGTAGGCTCTTGCAACAGCTACACTTCCATAATGAGAAGGCAGAGCAGGCTTTACACAAGGAGCTGCAAAGTGGCTGCGAGCATGCTTGCCAGGTCCAAGTCATAACCACGGCTCACTGCTCGCAAAGACCCCTTGCGTGTCCTTTGTCAAGCAGCAAAACATACAGTTGTGGTTACAAAAGCTATGTTTGGTTATCCTCTTCATTTCTTCTTATGGCTTCTGAAATTAATTTTGACTTGGAGTGTGGTATCAATGTGGCTTTTGGAAGTGTACCGTGCTGTGCAATCTGACAGCCCCTCTGTGCATCTCTGCTGTTGACACTGACAGGGCTGGATGAAGCATGGCTTTTACTGCTACTCTGTGGGGCAGTTACCAGCAAAGTTTTCAGAAGCAGAACAAATCTGTGAAGAAAACAAAAGTCACCTGACTACTGTGACAGACAGGTATGGAAACATAATTCTTGTCTTTTCATAAGTGCAACCAGGATGGAAGGGCTAAACAGAAATCTCTTCCTACTTTGTGGTTTTTCATAAGGTCTCATGTGATACCACTCCTTCGCTGGAAAATTTGTGGTAGAACTGAAGAAGTATTACAAAATACATCAGGGGCTTGTATGTCATCAATACAGACATATAAGTCATTGCTACTACACACCTACACACTATTGCTGGCCCCAGGAATTAAAAAATTGAGTCAACCCCCAATAGCTCTGAACTGCCAGATTGTTTTAAAACTTAAAAATAAACAGGTAAACATGGAACTATTTTTTTCTTCTGGATTTCAGCTTTTCAGCCTTTTCTTTGCAACAGGCAGATCTGGAAACTTGCCCTTTTTGAATAAAAGTAGATTTCTTTCCCCAGTGTAACAAGATTTAGAGATCTAGACCTTATCATAAAGCTCAGTAAAACACTGTAGCACTTATTTATACAGAATGAATAACATATATACATTAACACAAGCATTGTTTGGCTTGTGTTGTTCATTGTGCAGTACAAAAGGAGAATAAAATCACTCTAAATTCTAAACAAGATTTACATCACCAAAATATAAAAGAAAAATTAATTTATATGACAACAAGAACTATAAAAGTAGGACCATTACTCTTGCTTCAATCCATACTTATCTTTACCCACATCACCTTTACCAGATTTGCTACAATGAACTGTTTGAAGAAATGAACAAATTACAATAAAATGTGATACATCAGTTTGGTACTTATTCTTCACAGATATGAACAAGCTTTTTTGACGTCTGTAATTGGATTCAATCCAGCAAAGTATTTCTGGATTGGTCTCTCAGACGTGGAGGAGCAGGGGACATTCAGGTGGGCCAGCGGGGATGCGGTCACCTTCACCCACTGGAATGCAGGAATGCCTGGTACGTGCCACAGGGGCCACCGAGTTTCTGCTCCGGGGGCCTGAGAAATGAGGTTTTGGAAGCTAAATAGTCATTTTGAAACTTTGCTGGCATAAACTGGCAAAAATGACATTGCAACTTTCCGTTTGAGCTAAAGGGATTAAATCAGAGATCACGGTAGCTCCTTCCAGTAGACCACCTGGACTGCATGTGTCTGTTGGTATAACTCACCGCTGTCTGATGGTTTTGGTAGGTGATTTATTGTGTAACGTAAAAAGAATGTGATAAAATTTATTTATCATTTAATTGAAATGCATGTGAGCTACTGTGAGCTATTGGCATCCAAACACAGTGGGGACAGGTTACATTTAATTAAGTAGCATATGCTTTGAGGAGATGCAGCTATTTATCAATAAGGTTTAAAAATTTTATGTTTCATGAAGGAAGGGAGTCAGGCTGCGTGGCCATGATAACAGGAACTTCAGCTGGATTATGGGATGTTTTGAACTGTGAAGAAACAAACATGTTTCTCTGCAAGCAGCTGGTGGAGGGAGTGACCCCCCCTCCTTCTCCAACAACGACCCCTTTCCCATCGTGCCCAGAGGGATGGCAATCCATTCCTCAGAGCAGCTCCTGCTTCAAAGTAGGTGTTTAACTTCTGAATGTAAATGCTTGTCATTTCAAATAAGAATATGTTTCCTGTATGCATGGTAGTCTTTCCTGATCGGTAGTCTGTGGTAACATGTATCCAGCCATCCCCAGGTGGTGTGTTGGGGAAGTGCTGGAATGCACTGTGTGTAGGTTGAACTGAAGTTTGGAGTCACAGGGACTCTGAGATGATAGCAAAAGCAAAGTTACAATAATCAAGTTTGATAGATGACCACAGACTTATGGTTGCACAATTAAATAATAAGTGATAAAACTAGAGACCAGGAGACTAGAAGAAAGATAGAAGCCCAGAACGCTGTTTCTAAATTTCTGTAATACCCAGCACAGTATTTAATTGTCCACTTTTTGTAGATTTTTCAGGGAGGAAGGGAGAAAATGCAAACATGGTTTGGTGCAAGAGATTTTTGCAGAGCCATTGGAGGAGATCTGGCATGTATCCACAGTGAAGAAGAACAAAACCTAATAGCTAACTTGTAAGTATCTGCACAGTCCATCATTTGTGAAAAAAAAAAAAAAAAAAATTAAAAAATGACCTTTCTGAAAGACATAAAGGATTTCTGGTGATCAATTTCTACTTTGCAAAGACAGCGTATATCCTTGCAAAGTGGCAGAAGGAAACGGGTAGAGAGGTGAGCAAAAGGATTTCTTGGCAGGCCTCTGGGAAGGTGGTGCTGTGCATTGAAGTAACCTGAATGTACACGAAAGGACCGTCAAAATTGGTTTCAATTGAGTTTAGTTCAAAGGAATAAAACTGATCTTTTTTAGCTCATTTGTAGTTGATCAGTAGATGAAATACTCTTGATTAAAGGAATAGTTTGTGCTGCTTTCTTTCCTTAGTTAAGGGGAAAAAAAATGGGAGGCTAAGGAAAGCCTGACCTATTGATGTGCTTATATAAATGTTTAAATCAAACCTATGAGTACAGACAGGTCTGAGTTTGGATGTCTAAGCCACTTGGTCAAACCAAGACCTTAAAATATATTTTAATTTAACTCAGTATTTGTGGACTTGTGACATCTTTGATCCTTCCCGTGAAGCTCTGTGTTTCACTGCTTCCTGCCACATGCAGTGCCAGGGTGTTTTTCGCCACATGGCAATTGAATGATTACTTTATATGACTGCCTCAAATGATACTTCAAGCATCAAAACACAGAATAATGTAATGATATATATTCTCCTTCTCTATTTCACACTGTGTCCGACTGTCTATATTTGTAATAATTCAGAAAGAGAGATTATCTTCACTTATCTTACTGGATGGGTTTAAGTGCCTTGGACTCTGACAGCGGCTTTATATGGAGTGATGGCTCACCAGTGAGTAAATAATTTATTGTTCCAGCTTTTTGTCTAATTTTCCATGTATATCTTGGCAGGCAGCTATCACAACTCCACCTATATAAGCTGCAAGTGACCTTAAGTGTTTACTACACAATTCTACTCTAGGGAGTAGTTTATCTTTTGATAGTTCATAGTTATAGATAACAGTATGACATTTAGAATAATGAAATAACACCAAAGGTGATGGAATATCTCTCCTGATCTAAGAAAATCTGGTTCTACTGGTTTGGCAGCAGATGGAGTTCACCTGTCTCAAAGGGGGAAAAGGATTCTTGCACATGAGTTGGTGGGGCTCATCAAGAGGGCTTTAAACTAGGTTCGAAGGGGGAAGGGAATATAGCCAGGCCCACTAGAGAGGAGTCTAGGGGTAGCGTGCCAAGGCTGGGGGTGAAATTGACAGCCCAGCTCAAGTGCATCTACACCAATGCACGCAGCATGGGCAACAAACAGGAGGAGCTGGAAGCCGTTGTGCAGTGGGATAGCTATGACTTAGTCGCCATCACAGAGACATGGTGGGATGACTCCTATGGCTGGAGTGCTGCAATGGATGGCTATAAGCTCTTCAGAAGGGATAGGCAAGGAAGGAGAGGTGGTGGGGTGGCTCTATATGTTAGGGAGTGTTTCGATTGCATAGAGCTTAGCGATTGTGATTATAAGGTTGAGTGCTTATGGTTAAGGATGAGGGGGAAGGCCAACAAGGCAGATATCCTGCTGGGAGTCTGTAATAGACCAGCCAACCAGGATGAAGAGGTAGACGAAGCATTTTACAAGCAGCTGGCGGAAGTATCACAATCAGTTGCCCTTGTTCTGGTGGGGGACTTCAATCTACCAGACGTCTGCTGGAAATACAACACAGCAGAGAAGAAGGAGTCTAGGAGCTTCCTGGAGACTGTGGAAGATAACTTCCTGATGCAGCTGGTAAGTGAGCCTCCCAGGGGAGGTGCCTCGCTTGACCTGCTGTTCACAAACAGAGAAGGTCTGGTGGGAGACGTGGTGGTTGGAGGACGTCTTGGGCTTAGCGACCATGATATGATTGAGTTCTCAATTCATGGTGAAGTAAGAAGGGGGGCCAGCAGAATCACTACCATGGACTTCTGGAAGGCAGACTTTGGCCTGTTCAGGATACTGGTTGGGAGAGTCCCATAGGATGCAGTCCTGAAGGGCAAAGGAGTCCAGGAAGGCTGGGCTTTCTTCAAGATGGAAGTCTTGAAGGTGCAGGAGCAGGCTGTCCCCACGTGCCGCAAGACGAACTGGTGGGGAAGACAACCAGCCTGGCTGAACCAGGAGCTTTTGCTGGCACTCATTAAAAAAAGGAGAGTTTTGGAGGAAGGGGCAGGCATCTCAAGAAGAGTACAGAGACCTCATTAGGTCTTGCAGAGAAAAAATCAGATGAGCAAAAGCCCATCTAGCCCAACCTGGCAACTGTTGTAAGGGATAACAAAAAATGCTTTTACAAATACATTAACAACAAAAAGAGAACCAAAAAGAATCTCCATCCTCTATTGGACATGGAAGGGAACATCACCACTGAGGATGAGGAGACAGCTGAGGTACTAAATGCTTTCTTTGCCTCAGTCTTTAAGCATCAGACCAGTTATCCCTGGGGTATTCAGCCCCCTGAGCTGGAAGGCAGGGACAGGGAGTGTAATAAACTCCCCATAGTCCAGGAGGAAGCAGTTTACGACCTGCTGAGCCACCCGGACACTCTCAAGTCTATGGGGCCGGATGGGATCTACCCAAGAGTACTGATGGAGCTGGTGGAGGAGCTTGCCAAGCCACTCTCTCTCATTTATCAGCAGTCCTGGTTAACAGGGAAGGTCCCAGACGACTGGAGGCTTGCCGATGTGACACCCACCTACAAGAAGGGCCAGAAGGAGGATCCACAGAACTACAGGCCTGTCAGCCTGACCTTGGTACTGGGGAAGATTATGGAGCAGTTCATCTTGAGTAAGCTCACTGGGCAAGAGCAGGACAACCAGGGGAGCAGCTCCAGCCAGCATGGCTTCACGAAATGCAGGTCCTGCTTGACCAACCTCATCTTCTTCTATGACAAGCTGACCTGCCTAGTGGGTGAGGGAAAGGCTGTGGATGTTGTCTACCTGGACTTTAGCAAGGCCTTTGACACTGTCTCCCACAGCATCCTCCTAGAGAAGCTGGCTGCTCATGGCTTAGACAGGTGTACTCTTTGCTGGGTTAAAAACTGGCTGGGTGGCAGAGCCCAGAGAGTTGTGGTGAACAGAGCTAAATCCAGTTGGCAGGTGGTCACAAGTGGTGTTCCCCAGGGCTCAGTGTTGGGGCCAGTCTTGTTTAATATCCTTATCAATGATCTGGATGAGGGGATCGAGTGCATCCTCAGTAAGTTTGCAGATGACACCAATTTGGGTGGGAGTGTTGATCAGCTCGAGGGTAGGAAGGCTCTGCAGAGGGATCTGGACAGGATGGATCGATGGGCTGAGGTCAATTGTATGAGGTTCAACAAGGCCAAGTGCCGGGTCCTGCACTTGTGTCACAACAACCCCATGCAATGCTACAGACTTGGGGAAGAGTGGCTGGAGAGCTGCCCGGCGGAGAAGGACCTGGGGGTGTTGGTGGACAGCTAGCTGAATATGAGCCAGCAGTGTGCCCAGGTGGCCAAGAAGGCCAACAGCATCCTGGCTTGTATCAGGAATAGTGTGGCCAGCAGGAGTAGGGAAGTGATTGTGCCCCTGTACTCAGCACTGGTGAGGCCATACCTTGAATATTGTGTTCAGTTTTGGTCCCCTCAGTACAAGAAGGACATGAGGTACTGGAGCGTGTCCAGAGAAGGGCAACGAAGCTGGTGAAGGGTCTGGAGAGCAGGTCTTATGAGGAGCAGCTGAGGGAACTGGGGTTGTTTAATCTGGAGAAGAGGAGGCTGATGGGAGACCTTATCGCTCCCTACAACTACCTGAAAGGAGGTTGTAGCAAGGTGGGTGTTGGTCTCTTCTCACAAGTCACTAGTGATAGGATGCGAGGAAATGGCTTAAAGCTGCGCCAGGGGAGGTTTAGATTGGATATTAGGAAAAATTTCTTCACTGAGAGAGTGGTCAGGCACTGGAACAGGCTGCCCAGAGAGGTGGTGGAATCACCATCCCTGGAGGAGTTCAAAAAACGCATAGACGTGGCGCTTCAGGGCATGATTTAGGAGACATGGTAGTGTCGGGTTGACGGTTGGACTTGATGATCCTAGCGGTCTTTTCCAACCTCAGTGATTCTATGATTCTACTAATCTCTGTATTCCCATTTGTCATTTACTGTTAGAAATAATTTTGTATGTCTACAGAAGCTAGGCTTTGTTGCCCTCACTGTCTTAAGTAAATCAAGGTCTGCAAGGCCCAAGTCCATATAGCAGCACTGATGGATGTCTCAGGCTGAAACATCCGAGCAGGATAACCAACCCCGGGGTCAGAGGAAGGTAGTTAGATACTTCTTTATAGAGCTTGACTGGAGAACTTAATCTCTCCTGATAACAAAGAAGGCAACAACTTCTTGGCTTACTAACATGGCTTATAAATACACAGAGGAATCATTATGCTATGCAGGGGTCATGTCCTTCTCCTTACAAAAACTGGCACTAAAGCACAAGACAGACCATGAAATCAAATGAAGTACATTCTTCTTTAACAGGATGATATAAGACAATTGTTCCACTTTAAAAGGAAAATAGTAACAAAGCTGTATTTCTACTATAGGTCAATTTTGAAAAATGGGCAAATGGAGAACCAAACAATTATGATGGAAATGAAAAATGTGGCGTGTTTAATGGTTACAATAATATGAACTGGAATGATTTATTTTGTGAGCATATGCAGGACTATGTTTGCCAAATAAAAAAAGGTAGGATGACTTCCTTCTTTGAGCAACTTTTAGAGACAGATAAGAACATCCTTTCCAGGTCAGATCACACTACCTGCATGTATTAGGGCCAGCTGTGCCATCAAGCACAGTGAATCACTTAATACATTTTAATTGAAATAAAAGCAGTTGAAAACTATGAATTTGTCCGTGAGATACACATGTAAGTTTGGGATGTATATGCAGAATATTGACTAAGTGAAATCCAGCAGCCTAAAGTTGCGCACGGTTTCTGTAAACTTAACTTGTGATCAGTTCTAACATGGTATTTTGCTGAGCATAACACCTTTTTTTCAGACATTCTAAGAAATTCTGTGACAAAAATAAGCATACTGAGTAGCCTTTAAGATTCATTTTATTCCTTGGAATTAAAATGCTAACAACTGTATAAATATATGTAATCAAGAGATGTCTGAGAAATGTAATATACTCAGATATTGATTTACATTGCAGGAGCATCACTGAAACCAGAGCCTACTTCCACATTCAGTAAGTCTTGTACTTCCAATAACAGAAATAAGTTAACATATAATGATGTTAATTTCTGTTACAGATTGCTTAATGTTTTACCTTGCAGATTATGAATATATTGTTACTGAAGATGATTGGATAATATATAATCACAAGGAATACTACTTCAGCAAGGAACCAATGCCTATGGAAAAAGCCAGGAACTTTTGCAAGAAGAATGGTGGTGATCTTGCTGTCATTGAGAGTGAAAGTGAAAAAAATTTTCTTTGGAAATATGTAAGAAACATGTTTTACTTCAAAAATACACCATTTTGTCCTGCACTGAGGCACCTTTTTTGGCTGGTTTGTGAAGTATTAGAAAGTGGCCCCCATGATAAAAAAAAATCAGTGCCTCCTTATCTACTTAGGAGCTTTACCTTAATCATTATTTTGAAAAATTGCTACATGTAGACAAATCTTCAGGTTCTTTTCAAGAACACTCTCAGGGTGCAACTTTCAAAAACTTCGCTTTGTTTAGCTGAAAGCTATAGTTACTGAGTATGTTTTGTTTTCCAACTTATTCTCTTCATGGAATTCAAGGAAAGCTTTTTCCTTTTTTTGTCAAAACAGGTTTCAGATTTTCAGTAAAAGGTTTATGCCAGAATATTTCCTAATAAGAATAGAATAACATGATGATGATATACTCTTTTGGAAATAATTTCATATTATTAAAAACAAATATGATTGAGCCTTTCCTTCACATGACTAAGTACTAAACCCCATGATTTACTTGTAGCCTTTTGGCAAATTCTCACTATGCTTTCCTAAAACTCTTAAAAATATTGCTTTATTTTATAGCCTGCTTAAGAGGTCATTCTTATCTTCTTCACATAGCTTTTTGCTCCTTTTCTTTTTCTTCCCATTCTCCTTTTTTTTTTTTTTTTTTTAAATTTAAATAGTGGAAATTGGAGGAAAATTTTGCATTTTGCAGTTGAGGCATATAATCCCAGCAACATGCACATTGCATGCTATGCAATTGTACAACTGAAACTAAAGTGGTTTTTGAGACTTGCTTATTTTATCTGAAAGCTGTTTTCTTACAGCTCATTAAAATTCTTATTTTTTGTGTTTTAGACTTTCTATAAAGACTGGGGAAATAACTTTTATATTGGCTTAAGTGTGAGCCTTGACAAGACATTCCGGTAAGTAAAACCAAATTAAGTTTGTCAGAGTCATCATGTGAATATTTGGCACAGCTGTCTGTAAGAGACTGTTGAAGTTCAATGACTGGCAAAAACTGTCTACAGCCATGTCTTGACATAAAGTTTTAAAATACAATTCTGCTCCTCAGGAGAGGATTTCTCCCATAATATTTGCACTGTCTACCTCCCCTTCTTTGGGTTATATACTTTGCTTTTGTTTTGTGAGGCTGAGATGTTCACTCACAGTCAGTGCAGTGTCATCCTCTTTTCCTTGTAGATGAAAGGTAAAATTGGTTGGAGGTCTTTAGGATGTTCCAGATGGTACTTACAGACGTTACTGAATATTCAAATGATCAAAGAAAAAGAACCCTCAAAACCTGCAGTGAGAGGCATCATGGTGGTTTTTAGAGATGAAATATCAGTACTGGAGAGCCTTTGTCTGGAAGGTAATTTCCAGATGGTTGTACTCTCAGAGCCCAGGGCAGGACAACTTCAGGCTACATGGGGTCATTACTCTTCTACAAATGTCTTCCAAAACAAAGTACCCTGGGAATGACCTAAATCTTCCCTGGAGCCTTAGATGAGTTACAGACATATTTCTCCCGTGGCACTTTTCTCACCTCCCCAGCCCCACTCCCTGCCTCTTTTTCTAGTGCCTTCTGGGATTTGAGGCTTGGTCAGATGAGTCTCAGCCTCTTCATTCCAACCTTTCTTCTCTTACCTCAGGATGTCTTTCTTGGCCACAAGCCACAGAGACTGGAGAGTCTCATCTCCTAGAGCTCCTGCTTTCTACATAATATCCACTGCTCAGAAAACGCTGTTGTTTGTCCAATTCTCCCTTGCTCCCTCATTAGTTTCATCCTCCTCCCTGCTGGATGATGGTGCCAGTATTTGTCTTTATAGTATTCCTCCTAGTTTGTTATGTACTGTTTTTTCCTATTTGGCTTAGGAAGAATTGCAAGTGGGAGAGCTAGCATGCTTGTTGAATACCTTATTTGTAGTTTACTCGCACAAGCACATATACAGTTGCTTAGTTTCCAAAACATGAAATTGTCCTGGAGCTGATGTTGTCTGAAGGCTCTCAGTCTTGGCAGATTCCCCACTTGCCTCTCCAACTTCTAGCACACTGGGGCTTTTTCACTTTTTTCTTGGCTACTTTTTCAGAACAAATTTGTGAATCACCAAACTAGGAAATGATTGTTGCACAACTAAAAGTAATAGCTGTATAATATTAAAGATTTCCTTTGTTAAATGAAATGGTTCCCAGTGGTCCCCAGTAGGTGTTTCCAGGCTCTCTCTTACTCTACAAGATCTTATATTATTGCTTTTGGACCCAGAAATTTACTAAACTAGCCTCACATTTCTGTTTCTGTGCTCCAGGGAAAGCCAGGTCCAGTGCTACACTGGTGTGTTTCTTGTAGGCTATCAATGCTCAGAGACCAAGAAAGGCTGGGACCACCAGTTGAGGTGATTAGTTCAGACCTGGTCCAGGTCAACAGAGCAGGCAGCTGACATAAAGATATTTTTCACTAATTCCAGGTGGAAGGTCTTGTTTTTCTCTTACCAGAGAACAACATGTGTTTGTAAGCTAGGATATAGGAAACTCTAATATGTCCTTTACAAAGAAATATTAACTAACTCAACTGAGAATTATTATTCCCCCAAATGACTTCTTTCAGATGGATGGATGGAACTCCAGTGAACTATGTTGCCTGGGCTCCAAATGAACCCAATTTTGCAAATAACGATGAAAACTGTGTTGTCATGTATACCCAAACAGGTGGGTGCTGTAACAGCATTCAGTCTGCATGGTGTGGCATAGGCTTGGGAGGGCTGCATGTACAAGGGTGGGTAAGTTATAACACTGAGCAGGCTGATGTTTGATAAAGTGTTTGAAAAAACAGGAAAATAAATCATGTTGTCTTCTTCCATTTATGCACTTCTAAAACAATTCAAATCTATGTAGCTAGCACATTGGATTACATCTGCATTTTGATTCCTAGCTTTGTCAGAAAATTTCACCGTGGACAAATCGGTTAAGTATCAGACCATCTGCAGATAGAGTCAGTATTGTTTTTCCTCTAACCTCTGTCCATTTTATGACTACCTCATGAGGACATCATCTGCCTGTTATCACTTGTGCAGTTCCTAAAAGTCTAGGGCTTGGGTGTGGTTTTGATTCTTACTAAAAAATGCCATACACTATTTTAATTAAAATAAATACAAATAACCTTTAATACAGAGAGTTGGAAATAACTGTGCTTACACTAGCCAAGCACTTAGTCTCCTTTGGAGCAGTTAATCTCTTCTACTTTAAACATTTTTAGTCTCAAAATCTACAGCTCAGGTAATCTTCCTAGGGTCTATTAGAGGTCAATGGAAGGAAATGAACACTTTTGGGGAGTAAATACTATGTCCTCTTTTGGAGAGCTTCTTTAAGATAAGATGAATTATGTCCTTAACTTCACGGAATTATAATGACAATATCTCCGTTAAACATGAAGTGTGATTAGCTCTGCTGTAGATAGTTACCTTGTAACTGTCTGCAGCTAATGAAATGAATGCCATTTCCTTATTCATTCCTGGTCTGTAAACGTTTATGTTATGTTCTTACATCACACTCCTATAGGGAGGAAAGATACCCGGAAGGCTATAAGACTCAGGTACTAAGGTAACAAGGACCAACTACCTCATGTAGACAGAGTGATCCTGGAGATCTTACAGATTTTAGAGAGGTGAATTAAGCATTTGAACTAAAACTCCCCTTGCAATGCTATGGGTTTTCAATATTGACATATTTCTGTTCTCAGACAAAATATTTGTATTCTGAATTTGGATGGAAACCTGAATATTTTTAAGGATCATACATAAAAAATACTCATTATTTCTGGGGGAGATAAATACAAACATGGTTATCAGTTCTACTGCCTGTAATGGATTTGCTTTAGGAAGAGACACTTTTTATCCCAATCTCAGCTGCATTTAGGTTTTCTTTTATTCTAATTTGCTTTCAGGTACATGGAATGATCTCAACTGTGGCAGCGTTGAGTTATTCATCTGTGAAAGGCTTAACAATACTGTTCGTCCAGCTGTTGCTCCCACTTCACCACCACCAAAGGGCGGGTGTCCAGAAGACTGGCTCCTTTTTGATAACAAGGTGCAGTATGAAATGTCAGTGTACTGTATTTTAAGAGCAGAATAACAATCATCTTTGGTTCAGTTTTTCAGTTGTAGCAGGGTTTTCAGTTATCACAAAATATGTTCTGACCGTGTATATTTAAAGACTCTAAAAATACAATTCCTGAAATAGAAATTACAGCCTCTACTGTGTCACAGCAGTTATAAGAGAGGTCAGGAGACATACAAGAAGAAAGCTTTGTCTTGTATTTTTTTTAGTGTTTAGTGTTGCCAAGGATGGCTGAGAAACTTCCCTTGTGTGGAGCTGTTGTATGTTCTCATTTACTGTGCTGAGTTTATCTGGCTGTCACAGGTTGCCTGGACACTTATTTGACCCCTGCCTTCTATGCACTGGCTCTTAAGCCACTAAGGCATCTTCTCTTGAGCAAATTTATTGGGTTTTTTACATAACCAAATACCTGATAAGGTTTTTACATAATTCACTTATAAGCTTTATCACACTTTACTGTGTAAGATCACTCTCAGCCTTCTCAAAAGATAAAATTTCAGGATAAGAGAGTATTTAAATTCCATAGATTGTCATCAATGAAGCTATAAAAGCTATAAAACAACAGTGTACACTGTTGAGAACACATCTAGCAATGAAGATGATCCTTGATTACATTGCCTCATCTAGCTCCATCTCTCTTGCCTTGGGCTAAGCCAAAATATGATTTCAATTTGATAGAGCTCCTTTGTTTGAGACATACTGGCTGCTGTCTCCTTTTTCCTTCCCCCTCTCAGCCCTGGGGAAAAGAGTCACAAACTCAGAGTTTGTTCCATTTCATGGTGCTCCCTCAAGCTAAAATGTCTCTTTCTTCCTTAACTCCTGGAAAAGGAATTTCCAGAGGTTCAATCTTTAACTCCTCTCCGAGTGTTTAGACATCACTTCTGACTGTCATGGAGCTACCTCCCTTTTGCCCAACTTTTCCCCAAATTGCCTGATTAACTTTTCAGTTGCATGCTTTAATCAGCACATTTAGGTTGCTTGACTCTGGCAAAGCTGTCTAATGCCATCTTGGTTAAATCTCATAGATCATATTCCAAGAAATGGTCAATTCATGGTTTTTTTTGTAATGTCAGAATCATTCTCTTTCTGTGAATATCCTGTGAGAACCTAAACCTGGTATGACAAAGAGGGCAACAGAAGCTGAGATGTTTAGCTTCAGTAACATGTCTTACTCTTGTTCGTTTTCTGAGGTCTTCCTAGGCATTCCTCCAACAAAGTCACACCTCAGAAGTGTCCTCAGAAGCTTTAACATAATTTCTACTGAAATCATTAGACTGACATATACCTTCTTTTAAATGTATGCTAAAATATTGAGGTTTATGCTAGTTTTCTAGTACAGATCTTCTCTTTCACAAAGACCTAAAGACAAGCTGGAAAGGATGGTTAAATCAGCTAATCTCCCTTTTTGCTTAAGATATCCAGATTATCTTGTTTGTCACAAACAACAGATGCTTTCACTGGAAATTAAAATGCTATCCAGTTACCAGTTTGGCACACTTCTCTTTTTTAGTGTTTCAAAGTATTTGGCCTTAATGAAAATGATACATTGACATGGCATGCTGCGCGGAACAATTGTATTAATTTTGGAGGAAACCTGGCTACTATATCAAAAAAGGAAACACAAGGTATAAAGTACTAATGTTTTGATACTGGGTGAGACATCAAGTAATTCCTGATAAACAGATTAAAACAGGTGTTATAGCTTCTGCAATATATGCTGTTATTTATGCCGTATTAATATCAAGTTATTTTGAATGAGAAATTGCATGTTTTTAAAAATGCTTGCATAGGTTTTTGTGTCTTGATTAACTTTTAAAATCATAGTTCTGGGGCTAATATAGGACGTACAAAGGAATTAATACTTTTCAAATATTAAGATTTTGTATTAGGGGCTTGTGATATAATAAAATGTCCATATTTTGATTTTTTAAGTGTACATGTAAAAACAGCACACAAAGGGAGTAACATCCAAAACAAACCACCGTGCACCTAGCTGCTGAGCCAAATGCTGTGGGTGTGAGTGGAGGATGCATCCTCAGGCAGCAGAAGGCTCCAGTGCTGGAGTACCAACTTCCCCCTGTTCTCCTTGCTCTGCTGGACCTCAGCCTGCCAGTCTTGCTGCTCAGCATGTTGCAGGTTTTTTTAGTGAGGCTTTATGTTTGCTTAGGAAATGCAATGGTCCTGAGGACTGCACTTGGACCATCTCCTAGCTCACTCCATCAGTGCTTGTGGTCTATGGTTTTTTCTATAGCAGAGCAAGGACAGTCAAAGGACAGTTTTCTAGTGGGAAGTCAGTCTAGGCAGGAGCTAAGGGAAACAGAACCTGGCCTTCCAAAAAGCTGAGGTCTCAGTATATATACACTTGGGTAGTAAGTATTTTTATTTGTGTTATGCCTGTTTAGAAACCAAGTTATTAAGTCTGGTTAACAAAGAAGTTACCAAAGAAGAAAACGGAGTGCACAGTGTACAGACTCATTGTCTGCGTGCCAAGGTGTAGAGTACTCATATTGATTTCTGTAATACCATTAGAACACTTGGCCTGCTTCCTCAGATGGTCAACAACACAGAAGAGTGTACACATAAATTCCTTAAAAAATGTTGAAAACAACTTTATGTATCAAAATTTGCCCATCTCTGAGTTTGTAAATACTTTTTCAGACTTCAACACTAGATGACTATCCATTCTTTTTATTTCAATCATAAGATTAGCACCTTATTAAAAAAGAGAAAAACAGAACTGAGACTAGAGTCTGCACTGTTGGGGGAAGGTGCATTCAGTTTTCCTCCTCGTACAATTTTTCTTTTTGACTTCAGCTTTCCTCATGTCCCTCTTAAAAAATGCTGCAACTGATGCTTGGATTGGACTGAATGACATAAATCAGGAGCACACGTACTTATGGACAGATGGAAGCCCAGTTTACTACACAAATTGGGCGAAAGGTTCCCGAAGTTATTATAGTAAGGTAAACATTAATTTCTGGTTATCACTTGAACTTTATACCTTTGGTAGATGAATGTATGTAGCTACAACTGTATTTTCTGTAAAGTTTCCTTTATGAATATTTTCAGTGATCTTGTTGTTTTTGAAAGCAGAGTAATCATGTGGGAGATCTACCTTCACACATTTTTTTCAACTTCTGTGTTTTGTAATGAATTTTTGGTTATGAATCCAGACAGATGTTTGGAAACATTATGCAAAACTCAGAGAAGTGAGCATTTCCCTCACTTTACCATGACTGATCAGGAGACTCAAAATAAACCATAGTATAGCAGTAACTGTATAATTTTGGGATACAGTGAATATTATTTAGACTTGATGAAAATACTCAGATAACTGTGTATATTTACATTTCTTGGCATTGAGCTTATTAAGAAAAAATGCATTGAACAAGATCCTCAAAAGAAGGAGACTTTGGATCTTCCTTTCTCATTTTTATCTTCTCCCTCTATACCTTCTATCAAATCTTCCTTCTGAAAGATCTCTTCTGCATGCTTTGAAACTTTCGGCCCGGCTATACCATTTTGTGTTTAATTGCAAGACAAAATTGAGAGTTATTCTGTAATTGTAAAATGTCTAATGTAGAATACTGTACTTGATATTACTACTTCTGTACTCTTGTGCTAGCTTTACTAAGTTTCTCTCATTTTCATAACAGAATTGTTTTGAGTGCTGCTAAAATGGGAAAAAAATTATGTGAGGTCCGACCTCTGCTGCCATCCAGGCTAGAGCTGGGTTTTGGAATCTCCAGGACTTCCCCATCTCACACATGCATATGCTTCTGTAGAAGGCTATGCCCATTTCCCTACACAAGTTGCTCCACATACACCTTCCTTCACTTGCAGCTAAGACCTGGGCTACTGCCCCTGAGGAGGTTCAGAGGTAGCATGAAGTTAGGCTGATATGAGGTGGGGAGAGCTGCTGCCTCCTGCTGCAGAAAGCCAAGCAGCAGCTTCTCATGCTGTGGGAGGAAAAGGGTGAAAGAAAAAAGCCCAAATTGCAGTGTTGTTTCTGAGTGCTACTGCACTGTGGCGACAGCTTTGGATCCTAGTTCTGGATCGGGGCAGGAAGAGGATTTCAGCTCTCCAGGCAAGCTTCAGTGCTGAGGAGAGTTTCCCCATAACCTCCAAGAAAACAGCAACAGAGCTGAAATACCCTGTGGGCCAGACCTAGCACATGTATGTCTACCTGCACACACACAGACACACACATGTGCATGCACAGAGATTATATACACACAGAGAGTCCCAGAAGCTTCTTCCTGCCTCTGTGCTGTGCTTTGCAATTCCCTCTGTCATCCAGGCACAAACTTCCCTAGGGCTGAGTTGTAAATGCTTATTGTCATATTACTGCTCCCGCGCATTGCTTTTATGGGTTCATACATATGACCTTCATATTCTGTGTGTGCCTGTGTGTGATAGGTAAGTCTGTATATCCAGCAGGAATAGGAATGTTTCCTATCTATACACGTTTTTCTTGTTAATCTCATTTTCCCTGTAGGATGACTGTGTCTTTATGATGAAGAACCCTATTGAACAGGCAGGGAAATGGAAAGATGAAGAATGTAAAACAAGCAAAAGCTACATATGCTATAAAGATTCTGGTGAGCCTTGTTTCACTGCTTTCTAGTACAGCTGATTTATTGTGGTTGTGTCAAACTGGTGTTAAAAGTGACTTTCCTGTATTCAACCCTATTTTAACTGAAATTAATCTGACAGTATGAAATGCACTATGGACCATTTTAACAAAATGAGCCCACATTTTATTTTTTGGAGAAAAACTCTTGACCTTTCTTATTTTAAGGACTAGACCAGTAAATAACAGTAAAAAAAAAATAATCTATGGACTGTCATGTATTTTACTCTTTTTGGTGTTCAGGTAGGTGAGAGAGAGAACAGTACTTTGTCTTTATATGGGTAAATTCTTCAAAACTTAAATTCTACTGTTACCCTCAAAAGCAACTTCTTTTTTCTGAAAAATTGCCCTGCTTGATTTCTTTTACAGTCTTAACTCAGGCAATTTCATCAGCAGCAGTTATATCCCTCTGCTTGTTCATGGTGTATTTACCATGCCTTGTTCCTTGTCAAAAATTCAAGAAATGCTAATATATCATGGAAAAAGTGGAGGAGTTGTTCCCTTTAATGCCTTACATCATTACAGTATGCTTTGGGAACGTCTAGAGCTTACAAGGCATGTTCCTGGAGGTGATACAGATATTTATGCTAAAAGGCCATTCTGACAAGAATCAGAAAATTTTGTCACAGAACATGACAACATGGTTTTCATCACTGCAGTGATAGTTGGGACACATCGTAATTTGTTATTCCAGCCTCTCTTAATTACTTGACTACTCCAGTATGCTAGATCTTCTCTCAGTGTTATATGTCTAGCCAATATAAAGTGTTTGACTTTTCTCTTTGTTTATTTGCTTTTTACAGACCCCAAACTGCAAAACTCCCAACCCATAGTTCCGATGTTTGGCTTTATCAATTATGGTGATGACCGCTATGCAGTCATCAACTACAAAATGAGCTGGGAAGAAGCACAGAAGAACTGCAGAGACCAGTATGCAGAGCTCGCCAGCGTTTTGGATCCTTATGCTGATTCTTATCTGTGGTTACAAATATTAAAGCACGGGGAGCCTGTGTGGATTGGTCTTAACAGCAACACGGTGAATCTATCAAATGCTTGTGAAAATCATATCACTACCCTAGACCAGCATAGATCAGCCATATTTCTTGCTCAGAGGTTGACAGGATCCACTGCTGTGGGTGCTGTTTGCTCCCAACCCCACATCTAAATGTTTGGCCATAATGTAAGTGAGAACTGCCACAGCCCACATTTCAAAGGCCACCGATGATGTAGCTGCAGTGGACAGTGGCTTCAGTGGTAAAAGTTGCTACAGATTTTCCTCTTCCTACACCACAGTCTACCACACACTCATGTGGAGGAGCATTGCTGTTTTTGAAGACACATTGTGGAGCACACTGTGGAAATAACTCGGGTTAAAAATAGTTCTTTTTTCATGAGGTTATTTTAAGTTTTGTTTTAGTTCACAGCCTAGCACTACAAGAACTTGTGCTGGGCAACAAGGGAAATGGCAAAGGTGCGGTGTAGAGGCAGGAGCAGGGCTCTGGCAATGGGGATACCTTAGGCTGGTTTTTGGAGCTGAAGCCAGTGCCTTGTGAAAAACTGCCAACAAACTCAGTCAGCAAAGAATGGAAAGGTTTGAAAGGGGAAGCATCTATCAGAGGCATGTAAAAAGAACATGAAATAGATGATATAGCTGGATATTTATGGAACTGGAGCTGTGAGGAAATCAAGAGGAGAGAGGTAGAGCCAGAGCTTGGTGGGACACAGGTCTGAGAAAGGGCACTTGTGCTGAGGTGAGAGGAACTGCAGCTGCACTTCAGTGAGAGCAGGCACTGGGAACCCAGGATTAGAAAGGAATCTGGGATGAAACATGGCCAAGGACTTCAAAGCAAAAAGGACAGGAAAGGCACAAAGAACTGGATGGGAGCCACCTCCAAAGATCACAGGATGGGGTGACAGGAGCCATGGATGTGACTAATGTTGGTCATCCCCTGCAAATAGTGGAGAAATCCACTGAAAAAAATCATGCTTAGCTCATCTCTAGTAGCTGGTCCTTGCAAGAACTAGAAACCTATCACAAGCACTATTACCATGGGTGGCAGAGGTCTGTGGTGCATTCCCCATGAAAAACATCATCAGTGTTCCTCTCTCCAGTGGAACTTCTGCTTTTTCTATTTGCTTTCTAAATATATAGAGAAGCCTGTGTTAGAGGATTGCTAACAATAGTTTTTCTGAGATCTTTATTTGACCTGTGTATATATGTGGACTTCTTTGATAAACTCTTCAGCTGTATATTCACATTTATTACTGCAAGGTCCTTTGCCCATTTAGTGCATGTGACCAATAGTGTGAATTGAATAACATAGGCTGCATACTAAATAAACATCTGTAGGACCACTGCCTTAACTGTTGTGAAGAGTGGAAGTCTGGACCAAGCTCTTATGTATTCATGACAAAGGACAAATTAATTTTGTGCGAGAAACCGTGATTCTGATTTTTCCTAATTTTCACATACCTTCAAGTGCAATCTTAATGTTCTTTCAATCTAATTCTTGTATGTGACATAATCTTCATTGTCATTTGCTTTTAGACTCGTGGCCATTACATATGGTCAGATAGAAGGAGGAGCAGGTATCATAACTGGGCGAGTGGAGAACCAAATAAGAACAGAGCCTGTGTCTATATAGATTTGGATGGTTTTTGGAAGACAGCATCTTGCAATGAAACATTTTTATCTCTCTGTAAACAATCCGATGGTAAGTTGTGACTGGGAGAAATGTGATTTGGGAGGCTGGACTTTAAATTAATGGCTTTATTTGAATTTAGCGTTTCCATATATGCAAGGATTGTGACAGATGTTTTATGCCTTGTGATAAACTATTGTTTTTGTTAAGGAAGAACTCCCAGATCTAGTCTGTCTTGAGTGATTTCCAGACTTTTCATGTCACAGGCCAGTTAACACATGCACACCATAAAGATGACTGCAATATTTAATGCCACATGCAATAGTTTTTTTCTGCATCCATGTTTGTCAAGAACTGCAGAATTGATCAACTTTAGCCTAACTATAAATATATTAATGATATATTTTTACATTTAAAAGTATCTTTTGTAATATTGGGAGATAAGAAACTTCTGTCAGTGTAGCAGCCAAACTGATTAATTTATATTTGTTTATAAGATCCTGGGAAGCTTCTTTTAGAGCTCAAATATTGCACCTAGTTTTCAAATATATTTTAAATTATATATGAAATTTATGATCTCTGCACCATACTTCATGGCAAATTTTATATTCATTTAAGCTCTGCTTTGGCTTTAATCAGGTGATGCAATAGGTTACTAATTCTTCTTTGTGTGTACAAAGGATGTGTGTACAAGGGCAGGTACAGACAGCTTCTCTGACCAACCTTGCTACGAACTGGCTGGACACAAGCCACTGGCTTGTGGTGGTGGTGTCGAGATCCTTTATACATACTGACTTATTCCCCATTCTATTTCACAAATTCTAAGTAAAAATTTCCTTGCTGAAGACAGTTGCAGTTAGATTGGTGTAAGCCTTCTTTAGCAGATTGGAGAACCAGTTCCAACCAGTATAGTTTATTACTCGTTTACCATGTTTAGTTCAATCTTCTATGATTAGTTAAGTCTACGGGATATTCCTTTTCCTGGAATCTTTGTCATATTTATAGGGCTGATGTGTGGTGCAGGAGCACATGTTTCCCTTGGCTTTTAAGACCCCACTGAAACTTGTGTGTCTTCTTAATAGAGTTAATCCCTAGTGAACCACCACAGCTTCCTGGTAAGTGTCCTGAACCGAAGCGTGGTAGATCTTGGATTCCCTTCCGTGGTCACTGCTATTATGTTCACACCACTTCAGAGGAAAGCTGGCCTGATGCTTCCATGACGTGTATTCAAATGGGTGAGTGCCATTTTTACTGGGATATTTTACAGGTTGTTTGTGTATTTGTTTTTTTTTAACCCAGAACCAAGAGATAATACATAGATGTGTGTGTATGTATATCAATTATAAGCTACAGCTAATTAAAATTTATTATCAAGCTTTTCTACTCTATGAAAAAGCTGATAATGAAACATGTCATGATTGTTTACTGACATAATTAATTTCTAAGGGAAAATCATGCTGAAATTATATGTAATATTTCATTGATATTTTAGGTGCTTCTCTGGTTTCCATAGAAGATTCAGCTGAAATGAACTTTCTCTTACTTTATTTGTCTCCACTCGCAAGTGACTTCAGAAAGTTTTGGATAGGATTGTTCAAAAATATTGATGGTAATTATTCCACAATGCATATTGAGATGAAAATAAGTACTAAATAAACAGAGAGAATACTAAATAACACTAACATACTAAATAGTAATATTAATATACTAAATATTAAATAAATAATCAGAGAGACATAAACAGTTAAATGTTTAATAGCTTCTCTGCTAAAACACTTAAAACATAAACCACCAAGAGGCCTACGCTTTTTCTATCTTTACTGTAATTAGAGTAGGTTTCAGTCTGTAAAAGGTTGTAGCTTACCACTGCAGTAGTTGATTAAAATGATTCCTGTTGGTTTTTTTTTACTCAAATTGCTTGACATTTAACAAGTGTTAGTCTTTTAAGAAAAATGTTGTAATTAAAAGCTGAGGCAGCCTTAAATTGAAATTGATTTCTAAACAACACAGGGGATAGCAGTTCATATCAGCTGCCTAGTAACATTTCTTAATCTAAATTTCAGGGGGGGTTTCATAATTTTTTTGGTGGAACTTTTTTATTTTAATCCAAAATATTTCAGCTTTTTCTTTTTCTTTTTTTTTTAACTGCAGATTTGATCCTGTTTTCTATATCATTGTAATTCTGAAGCCTGTTTTTCATGCCAGATTTTGAGGTTACATCTCCACAGTGAGTCTAGACAGGGCTGCAGTGAGAGGACTTGGCCATGGCTGCCCAAGTCCCTGTCTATAACCACCACCAATAGCAGGCACCTTGTTGCATGGTGGGCCAGGTACATCTGTTCTAGCTGAAAACTAACAGTACAAAAATTGTGATTTGTTCCTGACCTGGCCCGCTACACTGCCGCATTGCCACATGCAGTGCAAGCAGAGGCAAGAGGAAAGTGCAGCTGCGGACGGGGAGATGGAGGAGGTGGCACTGAGGCAGTTGCGAGTTATATCAGGATATGCTGCTGTGAAAGCGCACCCTGAGGGAGCAGAGATGGCAATTATTCCTACTTGATCGGCCTCAGCAGGAAATGAGCAGGGAATTATTATTAAAGAGAGAGGATTCAGTCTGCAAAGATAATTCATTAATCCAGCTCTAATAAAGCAGCTATTCACTGGTTTTAGATACACACATATCCACAAAATCTCCTGAGCATTCTGAATCCTTGAACTGCAGAGTATGGCTTGCACAGATGCTCTGTTTTTCTTAAGGCTCCCAGGCACAGTTGAGTCCTGGGCACAGGCTTCAGCTAAAAGTCCTTGGGTAGCCTGGGCATGTCTTCCTTACATCTTACATCACTGACAGCCATGGCCCTGAAGGCTAATGGAGTTAACTTTGTCTGTGAGCATTTACACTTGGTACACTTCCGTCTGAGTATCTCTGGCTGTTAAAAGAGTAAGAAATGAGCCCTCTGTGGTGTTAATTTAATCAAATAATAAATTCCATATCTGATGTCATTATGACCAGTAGACTAGAAATGATTCCCCACCTTATTCACTCACTAGGTAATACTTTTAATTTTAGGGGAATGGATATGGACAGACAGAAGTGCAGTAGAATATGTCAACTGGGAGAAAGGAGAGCCTACAGTAATTTTTGACGAACATTGTGTTGACATGGATGTCTCAAGTGGAACATGGAGGAACTATTACTGCTCTGTTGACCAGAATTTTATTTGCAAAATTCCAAAAAGTAAGTTCTGAATTTTTGTGCACTGGGTTATTTTAGAAGTAGTGGTTAATATACATCAAGTCAAAAGACTTATGCACTGGGTACGCTTTATACATTGATGCTGATGCATGTGCATCTACATCAAAGCCAAGAGTAACTTCTGTTAAGGACAATGAGAAATAATTTTGGAGAAGAACCTGAGTTACTATTTCTTCTTCTCAGTTTAAAAGCATTGATTTCTTGGCATTGCTGTACCCTGGGGTGCGGGAGAACATATCACCCATTGAGAGTGTGAAGAAAATTCATAGTCATTATGGTTAGAGTGCAAGGGGGGTAGATGATGAATAGAATCATAGAATCACAGAATGTCCTGAATAGATGACTAAAAAAGGTGCTGAGAGGAAAGGTAGGCACTCTTCTGATAGCTAAGCTGAGGGGCAGCAATGCAAAATCACTGGACTTCTGCAGAAAGAAGATGGGTGCTGCCGGCGTGGTTGGTATCAGGGAAGTATGCTGGGATCTGCTAGATGACCAAGCAGAAAGCATCAAGTGAGGGTGGGCAGTGGGGCCCAATTCATTTCTGTGCTGACACAGGCATAGGGAGACGTGCCAAGACAACCAAACAGCACAGTACATTTCATTTTTAATGATTACTTGTGGCCCTATGGTTTTTTGGATGTCAACCCATGTGAAATCTGAATCTGTCACAGACTGGGGTGAGTCCCCCTTGCGTGCACAGCAGTGGTGTATAAAGCATGAAGGATGTAACTCTGCACACATGCAGCTAGCGTGAGTCACCATATAGACACAGATTCAGCTGTGTTTGCACACATCAGCTGGGAGACAGTATGAAATAGGCCAGATTTGCCATTGGCAAACAGATCCACTGCACAAATATAATAGATGCAATGTGGAACCAATTGAGCCTCCTGCTTGTGGATCTCCACATGTTGGCAGGTTGGCAATGGAGTCATCCATGAGCTTTGTAGGGTCCAGCCAGCCAGTCCTGCAAGCAATTAACTGAATCATACTCCCCAGGCAATGGAGGCAGGAAAAGGAATTTGCCTAAAAATACAGCTTAAATGCTGTTAAGTACAAATGTGCTTTTCACTTCTGCAAGTGTAAAAAATGGAGTTCTTCAGTGTGAAGCCTTATACTGTGGATGTGTAAAAACTTTGAACATCTGTCTCCCCTAATAAAAAATAGTTCAAAGCAATTAACAGCAATTAATAGACAACAGTTTGTTTGTTGGTTTTGTTTTTTTTTTTTTTTTTCAAATATTTTTAACAAGAATATTTGATAGGTTCAGCCTGAATTGTCAGGGAAAATGTTTTCATATAGTTTTCATGTCCATGTAGTGTGTTCAGCTCTGGCGGCCCCAGCATAAGACATGGACCTACTCAAGTGGGTCCAGGGGAGGACCGTGAAGATGATCAGGGGGCTGGAGCACCTCCCTTATGAGGACAGGCTGAGAGAGTTAGAGTTGTTTAGCCTAGAGAAGAGAAGGCTCTGGGGAGACCTTCTAGCAGCCTTCCAGTACTTAAAGGAGGCCTACAGGAAAGATGAGGAGGTGCTTTTTATTAGGGAGTATAGTGACAGGACAAGGGGTGATGGTTTTAAACTGAAAGAGGGTAGACTTAGATTAGATATTAGGGTGGTGAGGCACTGGAACAGGTTGCCCAGAGAAGTTGTGGATGCCCCCTCCCTGGAAGTGTTCAAGGCCAGGTTGGATGGGGCTTTGAGCAACCTGGTCTAGTGGAAGGTGTCCCTGCCCATGGCAGTGGGGGTTGGAACTGGATGGTCTTTAAGGTCCCTTCCAACCCAAACCATTCTATGATTCTATGATTATTTAAAATTTGATAGGAATGCAAAGTAAAAATTATGTATGCAGTATTTATTTGATCTTTGAATGGTTGCTTGCAAATTGTGTATAACATATATATATTTTAATTTTAAAGTTATTGAAGTTGAGACAACCCATGATTCACCTGTCAATAAAGGTAAGTTGGTTTCTTATAAGCCCATTAAACAGAAATTTCAATAAGTTTATAGGCATTTATTATTTACAAGTAAAATTGCCTTCAGAAATGTTTCATTTAAATACCCATTTAACTGTCACAGATTATTTTATTTTAAATCTGTTTAAAAGGAGAGCTATTCTCTCAAACTGGACGTCTTATTGATTTTTTTTTTTTTTTTTTGCTTTACAAATGGTATATTGTAGTACAATATAATGCTCCTTTTAAAAAGAACACAGAAGAGATTGAGCCAAATTTTGCATTGTCCATCTGGAAAATACATCAATTTTAACTGCTGTTATGGTTGTCCAGTACTTTTACGGTACATTCAATTGGTTTACTTCGGGAGATGTTTTATGCAATAGCAGTCTCTGGTCATTTTTAGTAATTGTTCTGTTTTGTCTTTCACAGCATCAAAAAGTGAAGCTGCTGCTTCATCTGCAAATAGTTTAGGTGGGATGATTGTTATACTGCTCTTCCTTCTGCTAACAGGAACTGGCCTTACATGCTATTTCTTCTATAAAAAAAGACGTGATCGACAAACAGTCACAGCCGCTTTTGACAATGCCATATACCGTGGTGATGCTGACCTTGGAACTCATGAATCAAATTGTCTTGTGACCAATATTGAAGAAAATGAACAGGCAACAGTTTAATAAGCAGGGTAATCCTGGGCCTGATTTTGAAAGGAATTAAAGCGTTGGAATATAGGAATTCTTAAGGCAAAGCGATTTTCTCCTATGGAAATTCTAGTTCATTTTGCACAGGATGCTTCTTGCTTTCTGTATTAGCAGGAACAAGCAATCTTGCAAGGCAGATCCAGAGATCTGCTCACAAACTGTGGTACCTGGGAGGATTGTTGAGCCTACACATAGACCTGGAGCTACGCTGTGTAAGTGAACACTCAGGCAGTTCCAGTCTCTACATGGGTCCAGCATCACCTTTAGACACAAGAAGAACGATGCTGTGAGATGTTCCTTAGCATGCTCCATAAGGTATATCTAGATCTGTACGTATCCTGAAAATGCCACCCTATCTCCAGCGCAGACTGGCAGAATTGCACATGTTGGATGGGACCTCCAAGCTCACCTGGCACAGGTTCCTGCTCAAAGCAGGACCAGCTCCCTGCCTCAGCCAGGCAGCCTGCTCCAGTGCTGTGGGTCCACATCTTCCTTTTGCTATTGAGGTACCCACAGAAACCCTTTGTGTTGCCCATAATATCTGAATTAACACCTTTTCCTCTTCCATATATGACTGATAGAAAGGAAAGTGCAACTTCTTTTTCTTCTGCTATAATTCTGTAACATAAGCATTGAAAGATCAACTATAATAAGAGGTTGGAATGTATTGTGAATAGAAATACTTTATCATTTAAATAATAGAATAGGGATCTCAAAGGATTCTGCAAAATGGGGGGAATAGGCAGGATGAATTATATTTAATTCATACCTGAAAAAATTACATACAATTTATTCTTGAAATCTCCAATTCCAGTGAAGATTTCATACCTTTTTAGGCCATTTTTCAAAACCTAATGAAACTTACCATTACAAAGTCTCTTCTAATTTCTAACCAAATTCCCCCTGTCCAAGTCTGTTTTAATTGTTTGAGTATCGTTCCAGACTTCCATCATGATGGAGCTGATAGCTTTGCATGTCATACTGGTCTACTGGTAAATTCTTTAGGTTCATAAACCCTAAAAATATACAGTAGGCTCACATATAGGCCTTCTTTTTTTTTTTACTTTTCCAGTGTATTTTATGCCAAATGTAAACAATCAAATGCCTCAAAGCTCTTAGTCTAGGGAAAGTCCTTATTTAATTTGATATTTTTTGATACTTTAATCTTTTGAGAGATTTTAATTGTTTAAATTAAAATATTTTGCCTGTGTATGAAATACATGTAAATAAGTTTTTATTCTATGTTGGTTCACTAAATGGGCGTTAAAAGGCTGGTTCTAAATAAAAGTTTTTGTGTCTTCTTAAACAGAACAATTTATCATAAGAATAAAAATAACAGGAAGGAGGGATGGGATTCTTAAATTTCTATACACAAACGACCATCCACTTTTCCTAGTCTAGCATGTTCTTAAATGGCAGTAGAGATTTGTCTCTACCATCCTGTGAAACCGTGTGTCTCATTGCTTCTTTATCCCTGACATTTGAAAATTTACCCTAGTAATAAAATTAGTAAAACATCTAATGAAAGTGCTGTAATTTCAGACTACTTATGTGCTATTTTGCTTTAGCAGCTTCTGAGACAGATTCTTATATATTTGATATCTCTTGTCACATCTCCTCTCCATGTTTTCTAATAGCAACACTAGTTCATCCCTTTTTACTTCACTGGCTACGTCTTCTAGATCTCTAATCCTTTTTGCTCTTACCTTCTAGACCCTGCTCTATGGTATGTAGGTCCTTCTGACAGTACAATCAAGCAGTGGATAAGGTATTTCAGGTGAGATCCTAACAACACTGAGCAGACCAAAAAGATGAATCCCACATTGTAACACTTGCCATAAAGGACTCTTCTGTCTGAACTGTCTGAATTGGTTCTACAAGATCTATAGGTTTGGACAGAGAGATGGTTACTGGAAAACAATAGGCCAAAGGCAGGAGAGCTACCTAATGAGAAGTTAATTTGCACAAGTTTCCAAGGACTGATAAGCTTTATAGTCTAGTAGTCCTGTTGCATCTGTGAGAACTGAACCAAGAGTTTGCTGGGGCTGTACAAGGCTACTAGTGCACACGAGCATCAGCAGAGGATTGTATAACTTGGAGCACATCCAAGACAGAAGTGGCTGCTCTCTGATAATGGAGAGTACAACTTTCTGAGGGACTTTCCAGACATCTGAGAATCCCTTGGAGTGCCAGTATGGCTCCCCACAACAGTATACGGCTGGGGTTGGTTTCAAAATATTGCTTCAGCCACTAGCTGTGAGGGACTGTCTGTGAGTGAATTCTGCAAGTGAAGAAGTGGATGTGTTGTATGAATAGTTATTTCCTATTTATTATAATAGCTAGGTTCTATTAGTAATAACAGTTAGTGAAAAAAAAAAAAGAAAACGCTTGTTCTGAGAAATACTGATTATGACCTGCATTTCCCCCCAGCTTGATCCCCTGTTAGTGAAAAGGGAATTTACAAGAAACTTTGGTCTGTACACCCTGGTAAGATGCTTTTTCTTTTCAAAGTTTATGTTTCCTTTCAGGTTTTTGATTCCAAATTCCTCTCCTGCAGCTATATTTCTGAAGGAAAGCTATGGCTGCCACTGTATTTCATACCAAATTCTAGCTAACAGACCTGCTCCAAGAATGCTCCTCAGATGAGACAGATCTAGTACCTAGTTTAAAGACTACTTATATGGAGGTATGAAATAGGTGCTTATCAAGGTGCTTGGATACATACCCAGAAACATACGGGGGAAATTTAGTGCCAAAAGCATGCTTTTTACCACGCCTAGGAACCTTCAGGGTTAAGCTGCTGTAAACAGAGGTTTGGGGGACAACAATTTGTCAAGTTGTCCAGCTTCCATGTAGATTCTGGATTTGGGCTTACATTCAACATAATAGCATTTATAAAATGCCTGTCCACGTAGACAAGATGTGGAGACCTACTTTCTCAGTTGCTTGCTCTTCTTTCTCTGTATTGGGGTAGTATTTTAGAGAGAATGTCCTGCCTTTTCTCACTATTTTCATTATATACCTAAATTGTAACTATAACATGGCTGAAAAAGTAATTGATTCTCAACTTGAGCTTATTACAATGTAAAAAGTAGTAACTGCCTTTAGGGAAGGAAAAGCTGTGGAAGAATTCACCATTGTAACTTTCTGTAATGTTAGACGGTAACACAACCATGGCAGGCAGATGTACAAAGAAGAATGGAACATCATCCTCCTCCTCCAAAAGAAAACCAATTTACAGAGAAACGATTTGCTAATATCGGTACCAGAAACTTGGAACAGAAAAGAAAATATTAGCTGCAGTTCCTTGGTTAAAGCAGGAATCTAAAAAGAAGTTTATGAACTAGAAGTGTTTAATTTTGTCATTTATGTTTCTGAAACTAGGAGACTGACAAAGGAAGTGAAGAGTAATTTGGAAAAAATGTAAGAAATATCTATAAATACAGACAGAATAGATAGAGAGTTGTGAAATGAACTAGTGCCTTCAGGCCAGATTCCAATGGGCAAGAGCCAGATTTTCCAGGGTCAATAGGAAAGGTTTCAACTGCTCCGTAAGCATAAAGTTGTCCTGATGTCACCATATCCGGACACAGGAACAGTTAGGGTTCATTTTGTCTCTTCTCATCTGTGTCCTTATCTGACATATCCAGCTTTCTCCCTTCTATGACATTCTGCAGGGTACAACGTTTAATTCACTCTCTGTTAAATAATGATATCTAAAGCATTTTAAGGATATGGTTAGTGGTTCTGGTTCCTCTGAGGAAATATTTGCTCTCATTTCAGGAGAATGCACACAGTGCAACCATTATACTGCCTTTTTATCCAGACTCTTGATCTAGACAGCTAGATGAAATTCATCTGACCTACTTTTAGAACTAGTTGACATATTTCTCCTTTGTAGTCAATAGGAATATACATGTAGGACTTGCAGTTGTTCCACGATCCACTGGAAGAGGCTAATGATGGGACACAGGTTCTGGAGATAGGAGGAAATAATATTCAGTAATGGGAGGAATAGGGGCTCATGCTCTAAGAAACATAGACTGAGGTTGGTAAAAGAATGGTACAAAAATACAGTGTAAGGTGTCCAAAGAAAAGGTGATCGAAGGGAAAGGCCAAAGTAGAAGTCAAGGAGTTTGAATTGGTCTAGAAGTGCTGACCATCCCTGGGAGAGCCAGGCAAGGCTGGGCCGGTCAGCAATGGTTCAGCAAAGCAGAGGTTTGGGAAATGTGGATGCTGCTGGGAGAAGTGCAGAGGCTTCAAGGGATGGTTGGTTCCTGCAGGAGGATAGGACTCCTGGTTGAGGACAAGCAATGGGGGAGCGAGCATGCTTTGCACAGGAGAGAGCCAAGAGAAAAAAACAGCTGAAGTGAATTGTTGCCCCTGGAGTCCAGCTTCACCATACAGACCAGGGAAGAGGGCATGCATGTGGACGGGGAAGGGGTGGAGGATGTAAGATATTTGTATGTTTGTTCCTATTTGCCTGGGTACTCTATGTTCTTTGGAAATGCCACAGCTGGGGATCAGGGAAGAAGGAAGGCTGCCTCTCCGCCTTGCCCTGGCTCCTGATGTCTTTCACAGGGCAGAGCTGTCTACAAAGATGAGGAGATAGCTTCTTTTTTTGAGAGTGGTGAGGGTGCATCGTGTGTGTGTGTGTGTGTGTGTATGTTTTGAAGCATTGTGCTGGAGTGCAGAGGATGGGAAGGAAACAAGGGTTTTCCTAAGAGGAACAGAAAGTGGACTTGTGGGGAAGCCATTTGTAGGGTGACAGAAAGGATGGGGTTTCTCCTAGGGAGCTACAGAGGAACTGTATGGGCTGTTTTGCAATCCAAGAAGCCACTGAGAGAAAGCTTGCAGGCAAGCACTTTCTCTGCAAAGATACTGTGGAAAGTGGAGATATTTGTTTTTAAACAACCTATTAGAGAACAAAACCCCCTCTGGTGTCCTGGGACATGTTCAGTTTGAAGAAAAGGTGCCGATATTCTACCTGCTGGATCTGGCCAGCTTGGGCTCTACTCTCGGGGGGGCGGGGATGGCAGGAAGCAAGAAAAAAAGGAAGAAGAAAAGGTATATTGGGTGTATGATGCCTGTGATCAGGTTGGGGAGCAAGGGGGATGAATCTGCTGTCAGGAGGCAGGTGGAATAGTAATGAGGCTTGATTCCACATCTCCCATCCACCCAAAGATTTCTCCTGCACCCCATATTGCAAGAAAATTGTTTTTTATTACCAGGCAGTGGGAACAGCAGCCTTTTCTTCTGGTGATGATACTTTTAATTTCAGAGCTACCACATGGGATGTTGATGGTTGTTAGGCTGCTATCTGAAAGTAAACTTCTGTTAAAGGCACAGTTTGCTAGGTACTCTGACTTAATGACGCATTTAAAAACAAGCAAAATTTAGGATCTACTCAGAGTTAAATCTGTTTACAACAAATTTTTAACAGGAAAGTAGAAATGTGCAATGTCCACACATTGCAAAGATAACAAATGCCTGGGAAAGAAGAGACCATTTTGCTTCTTGACTGATTACTTGTCAAAGCAGCTACATTTAGAGCACATAACAGTGAAGCTGTTCATATTTAGTTGGATTAAAAATGAAAGGGAATTGATTATGCCACTAAAAACTGACTACATTATAATTACTTTACTGAAGATGTGAAATTTAATTATATAAAAACTTAGCATAGTGACATAAAATAGGGAAGGTATTTTAAATAAATGAGGAAGCTAGAAATAAGAAAAAAAGGAAGGAAATCCTTAAATTTTGCATGAAAGCTATTTGTATTCAGCTAAAGAATCACAAGAGACAAACACATTCTATGAATTGTCTTCCTTTAACCATTTTCCATTGGTTCTTGTGCACTTTTATAATTTGACTGAAATTGCACTGAATATGAGAATTATTTCAGTTCTAGAAGTTTAATATTTTATCATAACTCACTCTAAACACTCATAAAGTGTTTTTTTCCTCAATTATTCATATGGTGTTTGATAGCTCAAACAATTAAAATGTCATTCAGAGTGAATTTTGTAAACAGAGTATAAAAGGAGTAGTAGCTCCTTATTTGCCTCTCTTGGCCTCAACATTTGCAGCTCAGGGATTTCCTAAGCCAGAAGTGGTGTTTTTACATTCATCTGTATATAGAAATTAGCATGCAATTAACCTTGGGTTTGAATTTTACAGTACTCTAACAACTCCACAATTAAGTCCACAACTAGACAAATTTTAATGTGCTATAAATGTGAGGTGATTTACTCTGATTTGCATGGAATAGCAAAAACAATCCACATAGAGACTTATGTATATTGTCACAAAATTTTTCTATATAGATAAACTCCCAGGAAGCCAGCAGAGAAAAAATATAGTATTGCAATACTTCTTGGAAAGACTAAAGTATTTAGTATTTCTTCAGCATACTTCTTTTTTCTTCTTGTTGAATCCCTTTGGATGTTCTGATACTTCACATGTATCAAGATACTTTCTGACAGCAGTCTTCTTCACTGTGTTTTTCTTACCATTTCAAAATTTTCTTTTCTTTTCTGACAAATTCATCCTATTAAATGCACTACAGAGCGAACAGCTTAGGGCAGTGAGCATAACTTATAGAGTGTCAAAATATGAAAAGATTTTCTAGTGGTCTGTACATCAGTGTCCTTGAAGAGGCATATTGGGTTTTTTCCCCAGAGTTAAAGACATTCTATAATCCTGCTTAATTCCTGTTCTTATGCCAACACAGTTTGACTCATGTTTTTCAACTGATGACTCTAAAAGAAAGCATCTTTGAAGAAAAATATACTTCTCTTTTTGTAAGTAGCCCTATGGTAGACTATTCTGGTTTAGTTCAGAGAACTAAAATGTTGATTCACACATCTCCATGAAGAACAGCAGTAGCTCTGTGTGTTTATTACCCTTTACTACAGCTTTCATTAAAGGAGACTTTCTCTGGTCAGTCCTTCCTTGCATAAGAACCTTCAGTTTTGCATTTAATTTCACAAGCCAGTTACTGCATATTCTTTATGAAGTTCATTCTGCATTTTAGTTTATCGCTGTTTCCTGCTGTCCATCTGTGTCCCAGTGTTTGGGCTTAATCAGGAAATGTACATGCTTGGAAGGTACAGAACTGGACCTCTTCTAAATATTGGTGAAAACAGTCCTCATACATTTTTATGTATAAAAATACCTGAAATGAAACAACCACATTCATGCCAGTGTGAGTAATAGGTACAGTCACTGATAAAGAATGACAATGGCAGAAGTCTGGAATCACATCTAGAAAAGCCAGCCTATTTTGTGAGTTTATCTATAGACAACATGAGCCAAAGATCTCGTACCACGGGTAATGCTTTAGGAAAAGTCCTGTGATTGCTGAAAAAGGGCCAGAGATAGTAGTGAAAGACAGTAATTCCTTATCCTATGCTTTAAAATATTCTTATGACTTTTACTGTGTTTCAGGGAAAGCTGTCTGTCCATTTAAGTCATGGTCTGCTCTTGATTAGTGAGTAAGTGACTTTGCTGTAGCTCTGAGTCTGCCAATGAGACCAGGCACGGACATTCGCAGCCCCTTCAGATACAGAGTGGGTGTGAGGCATGGCTCACATGGCTCTCTGGCACCTTTCTCACTGTTTAAAGCAGATCAGCATGGGCATGAGGCTTTGGCTTGTAGATAGGAGCGAGGTGATGCCAGGCCAGCTCGGATCGCTGGCTCTGGCACGTGGACTACAAGCAGCTTCCCTGATGTGCTGTTGCACTTAAGAGCTGCAGCATCTTTTATTTACCACTGCGTGGAGTCCTTATCAAGACTGCAGATGTGCAAGGCTTGATTCTCCAATCTGCTGCATGACATTTTGCTCAGACCAGCTTGGCAGTGAAGTTGTGCCTGGCATCGCAGCCAGACGGTCCAGGGCATGGGTGAGTGCAGGGCTCATCAAAAGGGTACCACAAATACAGGGTTACCTTTTTGGGCACTGTTGTCAAATCCATAGTTTCTACCAGTGGTTTAATACAGGCATTTTTTTTTTTATTTAGCAACTGAGAGGCCTGTTTATAGAAGAATATTAATTTCAAAATACATGTATCTTTACTCATTATAGTTCACTGGCACTTTCTTTGGACAATGCCCTGTATCAGATACTCATCTTGGATCTCTTCCTGTGGCCATAATTGCTACATTAACCCATTTGGAAAGTTGGGTTGATGCTCCCATATATTCAACTCTCATGGTCAATTAGATGAGTGCTTCCAGTAGGTTGCAGCTGGTATTCCAAATCAGGGTCCAAACCAGATGCGAGGTTCCAAGCAATTGGGCTTCCATGTCCTCAGGAAATTAATTATAGTGTCAGTGTGGAAAAAAAACCCCAACAACCAAACAAAGCAAAGAAATTAATTGAGAAAAGAAAGTAAAGAGGCAGGAGTTGAAAGCAATGCTTTCCTCCTCTTCATATTTCTCAGTGCTGTGGGTACATATTTGTCATCTTGCGGTCACTTATCTTCTGTCTCCCAGTATAAGATTCCCTCCCAAGACTGCTATCTACCTCTCAATCCTCTGCTTCTAGTTAGTATCTTAACCTCTGCACATTTCTTGCCAGTTCATTGTTTTTCTCAGTCTCTTCATGATGAGACTGATGTGCAGGGACCCGCAGTGAGTGCCCATTAATTGCTGGTCTCTGCAAAAGCAAATTACCATGGAGGATCACACATGGATCCAGTCTCTTCCTTCACATCATCCCTGTCTGTGCAAAGGGACAGAGGCAACAGGAGAGAAAAGCTCAGAGGTGCTTCACCTGGTATGTGAGGAAAAGTAGGTGATGATGCTGCACATGGGGTGAAGCAGTTATCCAGCCATTCTAGTTTGTACACAGGAGCAATCACTCAGAAATACTGAAAATGTGAAATTCAGCAAGGTAATTGCAAAAATAACAATTATGATTTCTAACTTATAACATCTGTGCAAATCTGTTGCGATGCTGGAAATGTCAAGTTCTTAGCTGATAGAATTGCATTGTACTTCAGAGTCATAAAATCAATCAGTATATAAAGCTTCAGTACACAGACACATTGTGTTCTTATACTGGAATATGTGACTTCCATGTCACACTAGCTGTATTATGAAACAATATGTCGCTTCAGGTTTGTAAGCTTAAAAAAATATCTAATTTTGAATTTAGGAGGGATTTCAATCATGCTTGAATAAACGTATTCTCTTTAGTTCCAGATGCCACTGAAAGAAAAGTGCAAATGGAGCTTCTTCTAATGCTAAAGTAAGCAACAGAAGGCATGACATAATTTAAAGGTTAAATATCTTAGAATCTTACATATCCTGTGAATAGGAACCTTTTACCATATACATAATAGGGTACTGAAAAAGTCCTGCCCAAAGGCAGTGTCAGCTAAAATTAAGCAGCTGCTGGTAGACACAACCTCTTATAGTTTCTAAGAGTGATGATGATTTCACCGCTCCCCTGGGCAACCTACTCAAAGTTTCTATACTAATAATGTTGGTGTGCTTTGCAATTTAGCCAGCTCCACAGGACAGCTGGGTTAGAGCGGTCCGCATCTATGCTAGTAATAAACTCCTGGTTGCTCCAGAATAGGCTGGCAATGGCTGTGTTCAGAGTGCTTCATGGGAATGGTTCCTTGAATGCTGAACGTGCCAAACCAGACCTAGAAATCCCTTTGAGGGAGTGCTCACTGGCATTGGTGAAGGAAACCTGCCTGCATCCATTTACAGGGTAGACAACTCTGCAATAATGCCTCTTCCTGAGCATTTAATTTAAGTTCATTTGCCAATGTACTTATTAAGTACTTATTAAGCACTTAAGTACACCTTTTGCCATTATCTGAGCTGTTAACATACAGAATAGTACCAAATCTTTCCATAAAACCCTTGTCAGTACACCTTCCAGTTCAACATAAACTGTTAATTGTGGCTCTTTCCTTACGGATTGACTATGATTCCTTACTATGTAGTCAACCTCTTATGATTAACAGATAATACCGTTTTTTCTATTACCTTTCCAGGAATTCAAGTTAGCCTGCCTGGCTTATAATTCCTTGGTTCCTCTTTTTTCCCTCTTATTGTTTGTTGTTTTCTAACACTGTCTAGCTTTCATCAGTGTTTACTGAGAATTGTAAAGCTCTCCAAGTACTCCAGCCAGTCTCTAAGTGTTAATACTAATCAAATTAATCTTCTTTTTTTTAAAAAAAGCCTTATATAGCAGATGAAAATAATGTATGGTGTTGTCCTGCAGCCCAAACATCACATTTGGTTTTGATCTTTAATCCATGCTGTTGTTTTATGCAAAGTTGGGCAGAACTTGTGCAGAACTAATTGATGTTCGTGGTATGGGAAATGATCTTGCAAGTATTTGCTCATCTTCCGTTGTTTACGTGCCTCCTAAAGAAGTTTCTGACAAAATGTTACTGAAATGAAGAGTGTACTTTAAACAGCGCATGCATATGTTTTGGTATGAAGAATTAAGCTCATGAATGCAGTGACACTGCCTCATGTAAAATAACAGGGAAAATGTATTCTGCACTGAAGCTTTCCAGAACAGACTTAGGTTTGATAGACCGTGATGCTGCCAAGAAAAAGAGTGAGATTACTAAAAATGTGGGCAGGAGCCCAAACTCATTTTAAATGCACATTGGCTTCATAAATATGGAAATTCAGCTAAGTTAAGAGCACTCTGTACATGCAGTGATATGAACAGCATCCACAAAAGTGCACATTGATGGATGATGTGCCTACTTAGATGATTGTAGATGAATGTTTAGAGATAAGCGTTAATTGAAAAAGGGAAGACATTGGCTGCAGAGAATGTGGTCCTGGATAGTCCTTTAGTTGGGAACTGGCTGTGACTTGAATTTGAATTTTTGACCAAGGCTTACCAGCTTTCTAGAGGGAATTCAGATCATCCTAGGAGTTTTTAATGCTGTGTATCGTAACACAAGGTCTTGTATCTGAGGAGCCGAAAACATTTTTCTAGATGTCAGAGTTCACAACAGCATCATTTTGTGCATATGTAAAAATGAGAGGATGTATGGTTTGATTGGAAAGGAGGAGGGCCTGATGGGTTGCACAACGGCAGAGCTGGGAACAGAAACACTAACCTTTAACTTTTTCTGTGTCCAGATATGTTGAAAATTGGGGCAGTACAAAATTTTCTTACTCACCATAGAGATTCTGGTTTTGTCCATGGAAACCTGGCTGGAGATGACCAGCTCATTTCACAGCTGTTTGTCAAATGGATGTTTCTACATATAGCTTGTTCTGACATTCCTAATTATTTTTCATTTCCAATTTTATCCTCTTAATATTCATTAGTTGCAGAGACAGGAATGGCAAGATTCAGCTTAGCAAGTTCCTAAGTTTCATCTTTCTCTGTGTATGCTTTAGTGAAGAAATTGCTAGGTTTTGGTTAATAATGCAAAGGAGCACCTGGTAATTACATAATTCCCCTGGCTATTGACACCAGTGGGTGTAATCCAGTCTTCCTGTCTGAAATGCTCAGGTTGAGCACTTTTTTCTCAATTTTCTCACTTTTTCTCAGATTTCTTTTAGCAGAGAGCATAGTAGTATATTGGCTGCTTCTCCCTCTCTCAGCATTTTGCCTGGGATACATATCCCCAGAAAACAGCTTGGTACATTTATGCTGGGTGTTTACCTCTTTCCTGAGAAGACTGGACCCAACAAATAGCATTAGATGCCTTCAGCATTTTGTGCTCTGGTCTGCTGAAGTCTTCTTTGAGATGGTTACATGGTGCTAGAAGTGGCTGCAGGTTACTTGCTGTCTTGTTTGTAACAGTCAGTGTGTTTGTGGAAGACCAGCAGTGGGTAAAAGGAGTTGAATCTAAATCCTTTAAAGTTCGCTAAATGTGGTGCCTGGCTTACCTTAGGTGAGGACACTCTCCACCCCTCTTTTTGTCTCCATGCAGCAATGAGTAGGTGAGTCAGAGAGAGAAGAGGCAAGAGAGAGGCTGGTCTAACTGCATGCCTATGGCTGGTGGCTGAGCTAAAGCAGACCTCGAGCCCTGGCCTCAGCTCCCTGCGGCACGTGTGGTTTGCATTGGCAGCACAAATTAGACAAACAAAACTTGTCCTGCAAACAGGATCTGAATCAAAATCCCAGTCATGACCATCACCCTTGTAGCTCTTTTCAAGCTCATTAGTGGAGCTCAGATGACTGTCTGCCTAAATATGGATTACTTTAAGCAAGAGATAGGTGCCTTTCTCTCTAAAACAGGCAATTCTGCACAAATGATGTGACCAAAATAGTGTGCCCAGGGCATGCTTAGGCTAAGTAAGGTGATAGCTTCAGGAATAGGCAGTCCTGAGAAGTAGGTAAACTGAACTGATGACTGAGCCTTAGGCAAATCACTTTCTGCTCCCATAGAGTTATAAATTCAAACCCCCAAAAGAAATAAAAGAAGAACAAATTGCATTGCAGTGATATTACAATGCTCAGACTATGCCTGGAAAGGCTGTGATAGATTTAGATGCCCTTCATAACAAAGAAATCTGGAAACTATTTCAGATTAAAGCTAGCCCTTAGAGCTGTTCACAGAGCTCCTTTTACACTTTATTTGAACTACTGTGTGTAACTTCCCAGAAAAAGAAAAGAAACTAAGCCCTACAAATCTTTTTATAGTTTTGTAGTTAAGAGATTCCTTTGGTAACAGTCCATGTGAATGTCTGCTCTATCTCCTTCTGTGTTGTTAATTACAAAATTTTATTTCTCTTTCAGAAAACAGGTTTGATACAATTGTAGTTGGAAGGTGTATGAGGAAGGGAACTAGCGTCCTCCTTGTCAGTCGTTGTAAAGAAACTTCAGTTACTACATACCTCCTAACCCCATAGAGACAGACAGGTAGGCCAGGTCATGAATTGGTGTTGGGGAGCTGGCATTAGGACATTTTTCAGATGTGACATTTTTACACACCCTTGTTACCATATTTAAAATCATGTTCTGGACCTCAGTAATCCACAGGTAGTGGGGGAACAAAACAGTCTTAAATACTTTTTCTGCCAACCTTGCTGCTTCAGTATGCTTCTCTTAAATATTCAAGTCAAATTTTGCATTTAGATATGGAAGGGAATTAACATAAAGAAAGGGATTAAAAAGGTGTAGAAAATTATCATAGAATCATGGAATATCTCAAGTTGGAATGGACCCAAAAGGATCATCCAGTTCAAGTCCCTGCTCCTCACAGGACTACCTAACATTAAATGATATGACTAAGAGCATTGTCCAGATGCTCCTTGAAGTATTAGCCCATGGAAAATATTTTGAAGCATTTCTTTCTGGAAAGTGGTATAGGTTTTTTTTATAAGGAAGGAAACAGTGATAAAGCAAAGGAAGAAAACAATGACTCATCATAGAGATAATATAAAGAACAGGCATTTTTCCAGTTATTTTTATAACTATATACTGTTATCCAGGAAGTATGGCTGGACTAGTTATTTTTTTCTTACACAATCCATTATTTAAACAATAGTCCAAAGATGCATGTTGATTATTTCCAATGATTATTGAGGCTCAGTTGAGGAGAAGCAGTTAAGGGGTAGTACAAAAGGTTGATGAGTGTATCTGTAAATCAGCAGTCATAGAGCATACATTGGTCTGCTGTACCTCAGCCAAAATACTGAGGTTCAAATGCTCTTGGGTCATCAGGCAGGGCAAGGTAACATCTGCAGCTATGACATGCACCCTCGGGTGCAGTCTCCCAGCTGGGGGCCTTCCTTCCCTCAAATGTGGCACCTGTGGCCCCATCACTGGAAACAAAGGCTGAGACCTCCTGAGCTCCTGGTGCTCACTCAGATGTCTATCAGGATGCTGATGACTTTGGCTCTGCACTTTACTCTCTCGTTTTAGCCTGCTGTTCTCATTTTAACACCTCATTCTCTTATTTTGGAAAATAAGAGAAATTTTCAAGCAGTCAGCTGCTGCTTCTCTCCAAGGAAAGCTTGGCTAGGTTTCACCATCCCTTGGAAGTCCAAGGCTGATGTTGCATGACGGACCTAGAGATTTACCCTTCATACCAGAGCTTTTCAGCCCTCACCCCCACCTCCCACCCACTCTGGGTCTAGTTTGACCTTGTTATGAGCTGCTTCAACACATTAAGGAAAAAAGAACTACATCTCTGCTGTTTTAGCGTGCTGAAATGTCTCCGTATAGAAGCAGGCAGACCACCCAGCTCCAGGGTGAGGGTGGCGCCGCCCAGCAGGGCACAGGATACAGAGAGGCCATCGCAGGCCCTGGGGGAACTGACTCAGGCTCAGTGAAGCTCAGCCTGAAATCTCCTCTCCTTCACCCCTCACTTTTCTCTTGCTAATTTTGCAAAGGGTGATTGAGTTTTATTTTTCACCAAATTTGCGTGCTTTTTAAATTGAGCCTGTGTCCCTTTGGTTATATGATTAGGCTGAGGAACTACAGACCCTTTCCCTCACCCCCTGAACCAGAGTATCATTAGTGCCTCATGTGGCTGGTAAAGCAGCTGAGAGGCCATCGAAGTGGACAGGCCACCTGTGACAACTTCCCAATGGCAGTCACTCATCCATTGTCATGCTCTTCCCCGGTGTCCCATAGGTGCCCAAGACTTGCTTGTATTGAACTGCATTAGCATGGAAGTTAAGGGTTACATCGGTTTAAGATTGCAAATCAATGTGACAATTATATTTCTTTTCATGAGCATATGCAAATGTTGAACTGAAACCTGGAAAATACTTCTTAATTTCTAGAGACAGAAAGGTGAACTGGAAAACCCTGAAGATTATTCCTGGTAAAGGAGAGACAAGTGTGTCTGGTTGATTTCTGAAAACTATTTTCCTATTTTGTTTTTTAAAAGTCTCTCACTAAATAATCTGCCCAAGTAGTTAATTATACCATTAAGAAGTTTTTTCCTGGTACCTAATTCTCTGTTGCTAAACTGATTTCATTGTTTCTTTTCCTGTATTTCTTGTCCTTTTCCAACTAGATATGTAGGATAATTTATGACCTTTCTTCATGCAGCAACATTTTACATCTTTGCAGACTGTTATCATGTCCTGCTCCAGTCTTCCCTCCTGTGGACTAAGTTCTTCCAGCATCTCTTCAGAGGTCATGTAATTTATCTCCATCTTTCTGGGATTATGGTATTCCTTTAAAGGAGAAAAAGCAGGCTTGACATTATTTGCACTTGAAAACTCTTCTCTATTGAAATTTTTTTTTGTTACAAACAGAAAACAAATTCCTAAAAGGCACAGATAGTAAAGAGTCTTTTTAGTTTGTATAGAAGAAATAAGAGAGGAACCTTAAACACAGAAGACCACATATGATTTTATGGATGGAATAAAGAGGCAACATAATGAATTGAGGTGTTAATGTGGAGTATGTTTAGACAAGGCCTAAAGATGTTTTAGCCTCAGCTGTCCCTACAAATTGTTTATGAAATGAGGCTGGGCTGATAATAACACTCCAAGAAGTGAGGATCTGATGATGGTCCAGTGGCTTCCTGTGTCAAATGTGTAATTGTACATCTTAGTCAACAGAATATGTTACACAAAGCATGTTTTGGGATATATCACCTTACAGAGTTCAAAAGGGAGTATGTAAATTAGATGGCTCTATCAGATAAAAATAATTTTTCTATCTGAAACTGATATTTGTTAATTGCACCTGCCAAATCTCAGTTAGTTGAAAGATAAGAAGATTATCAGAATTTTTACTTTAGTAAAATGCTTTCTTGAATTGAGCAACAGTGTTACATTTACATCTTGTTCTTGCTGTGCAAGCATACAGTAACTTCCTGGTAATAAAAAATAAGACCATTAGCAAAGTAGGTATTAGAGGAACATCTCTTCATATCAGTCAAAATTCAAAGCTATTTCTCATGATCTTTTTACTGAATTATGTGAACCACAGTTTTCCCCTCTTAAACCAAAATAAATTTTATAGTTAATTCTGATTTAAGTATGTGTAAGTCTTTTCTCCAACATTCTAATGCGTCTTGCATAATTTCTAGGAGATGACCATTAATGATTTACCATTGCTACATGAAATTTTTCAGTCCTTCAGTCTGAATACAAGCACATAAGACAAAACTGTATCAGGTCGTATCCTTTACTTGCTCTATTTTCTGTTCTTTCTCAATGTAGTTAACACTGTTAACCATTCTACCACAATTAAGTTATTTTGTGAAGATGAAAATAACAAAAACTTGATGTATTTCTGTCTTCTCTATGTTATCCCAGTACTTCATGGAGCTATACTTTCTTTGCATTTCATTTTCCTTTTTGTTCTAGCTTTTTATAGAGTACATGACTTTTTCTTAATATGTAAGAAATTCTAGATGTGAAAAAATGTGGCCATTTTTTATTAGTAATTGCATTATACTGCTGCTAGCATGACATAGGCTAGATCATATGGACCAAATTATTCATCCCATCACAAATATTCACACTATTTTTTGTAGAAAATGTAAGCCAATTTTATGACAATATGACAATTGGCTTTTCATTACCCTCAAAAAACTTGCTGACCTTTTAAAATTTTAGTTTAGTTAATGTAATACTTTCTACTCTGGATAAAAGTAAAATGCAGAATTTTCATGCATTCCCTTGCTAAGTAGTGAAGATTAATTTCATAATTCCATATTAGGGAGATGTTTTTTCATTTAACGTTTATTTTTTCATTTGTTTGTCACTAAATGTGCTTTTAAAAAGTCTATTGTCTGTATAGTTGTGATGGGTTGTCCCTGGCTGGACGCTACAGTTCTTCACAGACTGCTCCAGCATGGGTCCGCCATGGGGTCACAAGTCCTGTCAGCAGACCTGCTCCAGCGTGGGCTCCTCTCTCCATGGGTCCACAGGTCCTGTCAGGAGTCTGCTCCAGCATGGGCTTCCCATGGGGTCACAGCCTCCTTCGGGCATCCACCTGCTCCGGCATGGGGTCCTTCACAGGCTGCATGTGGATATCTGCTCCACCATTAACTTCCATGCAGGAGCTTCGGGGGGACAGCCTGCCTCACCATGGTCTTCACCATGGCTGCAGGGGAATCTCTGCTCCAGCACCTGGAACACCTCCTCCCCCTCCTTCTTCACTGACCTTGGTGTCTTCAGGATTGTTCCTCTCACATATTCTCACTCCTCTCTCCAATGCTATTGTTTCATAACAGTTTCCCCCCACACACACTTCTTAAATATGTTATCCCAGAGGCACTACCACCATCACTGATCGGCTCAGCCTTGGCCAGCGATGGTTCCATCTTGGAGGCAGGCAACACCATTTATTCACAAGGAATGCATAGAGAACATTACCAAAGAAATAATATCGTTCCTCAATGTTCAAACTTGGTTTTCCCCAGGGAAATCTTTTTGTTCTCCCTTTCATGATAAAGCTGTCTTTCTGCTTAATTACTCCATGCTTTGGTTGCTTTTAATAGGTATGTACAAAAGTCAAGCAAATTAATGCAATAGCCCTGGTATTTTCAGTCCAAGGGTATGTTTCACTAAGTTAGTTCTTATTTTGACCTGTGTGGGTTTTATTGTCTGAACTTTTCCTAAAGAGAGCAGCTTTAAACTGATGCCTTTAACAGCCTGAATGAGAAGTGTTACGAAGGCTGCCAAACAGTACCTATCCCCCTTGCTAGAATCTGACCTCTGTATCAAAATATTAAACTAAATTTGACACAGCAAGACCAGTTAATATTATAATCCATGAGAGCAATCCCCTTGCAATCAGTCCCCAATGGCTAGGGCTAGTCTGCAAGTTCATCGGTTGCTCTCATTGCAGCTGAGTGCATGGGGAGACTTACCCTGGTGGGAATAGCTCTTTCAGCAGAGCAGATCCTAAAGGATCTTTGCTCTTGAAAGGATCCCAAAATTATGGGTCTTTTTATGTCACTGCAGCTGTCTGTGACCAGCTGGCATCAGTAACCAGCAAATGTTCTCCTGCAAAGTAACAATTGCATGTTACCTCCCACCTGTTACTCATTTAGACTCATCAGATAGGCTGAGGTATAGGGTGCTGTTGTTATTGTGCTGCTCTTTTTCCCTTAATCTTCGAGTGAGTACAAGTTTAACGAACTTGGTAGAATTTCCAAGGAGTCCTCAGCAAGTCAATTTTTACACTATCAGTAATCTCTTTATGAAATTAGTGTCTAGGATGTAGGTCTAGCAATTGCATTTGAAGTAAAAGAGAATTGACTAAATTCATCCCAGGGAGTACAGCTTTGCTTTTGGCCCAGTTTCTGACCTTCCAAATTAGGACTGGCCAACCTGCACTTCATGGCTGGATGCAGCTTGTGCTGGAGCTACGCCCGTGAGCAGTGATGAGATGAAGGTGCCTGACATTACCAGATTTTTGACGTGCAAAGGAGCAAGAAAGCAGTGCTACCTCCTGCCTGGTGCTCCCCGAGGTATGCGTCTGGTGGCTTCCAGGATCAGAAGGTGTCAGGTGCAGGTGATGTAGTGAGGTTTGCTCTTCTGGCTTTGCTCTTCCTTAGAGGCTGGCCTCAGGGGTTTCTACAGCCTTGAACAGCCACCCCTTTCCAGGAACCAGCACAGCACCCTGTAACTCACAGTACTGGCCATATGAGGAAAGGTGTCAGTGCACAAGGTGTGTTTGAAATTTCAAGAAAACAGTACAAATTGTTCAGATTTTTAGCCCTAAATCTGGTCTGCAACCTGGCTGAAGGGATTCCTATCAAGTACTTGTTTTTTCTTAACAAAAAGTTTGTTTTACTGCCAGGCTGCAGTTGGCTCTGGTGTGCCTTGAGGCTCAGAGGAGGGTGAAGAAAAGGAACTGTTCCCTTTTTGCTTCTTTGTTATTGCACAATCTCCAACTGAGAAGGAAGTGGAATTCCTCTTGGCCTTGTGCCATACAAGCTCCAGAATAAAACAAGTCTGTTAAAACTCCTGACAACATAATGTATCTTTTATATAAATAGGCCACATGCTGTAATGAAATGCTGTCAGTCTAAGACAAATCAGTTCACATCAAAGAAAACTTTTGCTCTTTCTAGGCAAGGTCTTGGCAGCTGATTAAGAGACTTATGTTTAAAAAAAAAAGTTCTAGAAAAGTCTTTTCCAGAAAAAGCTGTTGACTTGATCATTGCTGTTAGTATATTTTGTCATCATCTGAAAAACAAAATTCAGTTAACTTTGCCTGTAACTTCCTAAGGTGTATCTAACATTTCTTTGTAATTTCTTATTTCACAATTCAATTTCTCCTTTTTATTTTAATCTTGTAGACTTTCTCAGGGAACTAACTCTCTTTCTTGCATTGTCTTTCTGCTAGGTATCCAAGTAGGAACAAATCCTGTACTTAGGAAATGCAATCATCTTGGCAGCAAACAGGAGCTGATCGCAAATTTCCTTGCTGTCACATTTTTGCTACAGGTGCTGAACAAATATGTTACTACACTTCAAATAATATTTTCACACCACAGATTGTTTTTTCCATTTAGCAGTTTTTCTACACAAAATAAAATATTTCCATGGTAAAATCTTCTGTGATAAAGTCAGGCCTTTATGCAGTTATAGGGACAATCTATAGTGGCTGGGTTTCCACCCATATGTTTGGAAACTCCTGAGTGCTTGCCCTGTGATCTGAGTAAGAAGAGATAAGTGGCATTTCCTGAAGTTGTGGCTGGATGTTGGTGTGACTGTCTGACAAGATTGACCTACTTCACAAGAAAAATGGGGATTGTTTTTAAAATGAGCCATTTTTTGAGGCAGCTTTGGGTGCTGGTCTCCTAGCTGCATTTATGCAGAAATGAAGGTCAGTAGGACACTGGCAATTTCATTTAGAAGGGAAGAAATTTTTATAATGTCCTGCAGAGTGAATTTCACTTACATCCTCTAAAATTCAATCCTGTCTCATCTCACACATGAAAATATGAGACTGATATGTTTTCCTGATGGTATTTTTTCACTGTATAATTAAGGTGTAAGATTTAAAAGCTGAGGCTGAATTTCTGTCTTTGGTATTTCACTGCTGATTTGATCCTATGAGCTTCCCAGCTGTCTCTTCAGGAGACATAGCAGGAAAGTACTGAGATATAATCTTCTGTGTATCACCTGCTTTCCAAAGGCAGCACAGTTTGCCCTCAGTGAGAAGTCATTCTTTTCTGAAAGCAAAATTTGTGCTGTGTGGTCTTGCTTTTTTGAAATGTGGCATGTGACAGAATATTTCCTTATTTAGCACTCAAAGCTTTCTATCCAACCATCCAGCCTTTGAAACTGAGGAGGACTGGTCACTATCCTCTCTTCAGCAGGACTTTATTGCCAGCAACACTCATCATCCAGCTTTTGGTGAAGGGAAGAAAAGAAAACAGCATTTAGTATTATGTTCTCCGGGTTCTTGCTTTTTCTTTCTCTTGTTCACAGTGCTTTGCAGCTGGTGGGTAAGTGCCTCCCACTTGCCTCCTGTAAAGGTGTCTGTGAAAGTACTTCCATGTCCTCTGGCATTTCTGAGTGATTTATGGTTCTGTGGTAGTGCCTATATGTACAATATTAGTTTGGGACATATAGATGGGGAGCCTCTTAATGGCAGGTAAGAGGCAAGGGCAGGATCTAACAGAAAAAAGAAATGGGTAGAGAAGGAAGCAAAGACTGAATTCTTAATGGCTTTATTCATATATAGTGGCATTATCATTTCAATAACCCTAGAAGATCAGACCTAAGAAAATCATGAGATATGTTTAAATGTCTATTTTTTTTTTCTTCTTTACTTCTGTGTTCTGTATTTTGAGCTGTTTGTGTCTAGGCAATGGTTAGCAAATTCAGGCAGGAAAAACCAGGAGTGGTGAAATGTGGAATTATTTGTAGGGCATTAAGGTATTTGCAGATGATGGCTGTGCAATCCAGAGAAACTTAGTGCTTATAAAAAGGATTATTTTCATTCACTCTTTTGAACAGACTCACTGAATTCACTGCCATTGATAAAGTGGATGAAGCAAAATTTTTGTGAAATAAAGTTGGGTTGAGTTTCAGAAAATTATTGTAGAATTGCAGTGACAATATTACTGCCATCCTTTTATCTGTGCTTCTGTTGTAGGTGTTAAACAGATGGGTTCTGGAGACCTGAATGTCTAAGGTTAAATCCTTTTAGCTTTGTAACTCCTGAGTAAAACTATTATGGATTGTGTCAGAATATGTGGTGGGTTTTTTGATCGCCCATGATATCACTGTAGGCCAGAATAATTATTTTCAGTGTACTGTATATTATCAGCTAAATTGATTTCAACTTTTTGCAGGCATTTTAATGAAATATCTTTAGCTTTTTAAATACATTTTAACTAAATATGATGCCCAGTTATCAAGAGATGTATCAGGGACCAAAACTGGTTATGAATCCTACAAGCTTTGGAGGGAAATACAACCAGGTGGGTCACAAAGTACACCACAAAGCAGCAGACCAAATTCATAGATGTGATTCACTACTGCTACTGATAAACTCACTGTAGGACTGAAATTAGCTCAGCTACTTCTACTTTACATTAGAGCCAATGCTGTAGACATAATCAGAGAAACTACCTGGAGAGCTAGGGACCCAATTTCTGGTACAGGTGGACCTTCTAACTTCCACCAGCCTTTCCACATTGCCAAATGGTGGTCAGATGCCACTACTGACCAGGTCTTGCTACTTTCTCAGACTGTGATTGGTTTCCCAATGTCATGCTAATTTTACATTGCAATGGCTCATAGCAGATACTGCAATGAGCCCAGAGTACCCCCTGTGAGGTCCAGAGGTGTTCACTCACTTTTATACAGTGAAAAGGAAAAGAAATATAGATTCAGGAGTAGGGAGACAAATGGCTCAACAAAGATGGCTATGACCCCACTAGGAGACCTGTAAGATCTGGCAGGGTGAGGAAAGTTTGTAGAGGTCAGAGGCCTACAAGACCATGCATCTGAGGATAGATGGAAACAGGGTAATGGTAATAGCAGTGTGGTTGAGGGAATTCATGTGACCGATGTAAATCTATCCAACAAGGTGTGCTCAGATTTGCTGATGCTGCTGACTGCCACTAATCCACAGTATGGTGACTTAAAATAATGAAATACGTATCCTATTCTCTACCTTATTGCTTTTTAATCAGTAAAACTGATGTTGCACTTGACTCTCTTCAAAAACATTATGTTTTTATCTGGTATGAATGCAATGACTCCTCGTTTATGTGAATGGGAAGCAGAATCTTGTCACATATCCACTATACGTATACTCTGTATTAACCAGTTACTATGCATTGTTTTGTTTTACAGACATTGAAACATTTTTAATCTATAATAAAGTCAACAAGGTTTGTCTTCAGGCATCTGTTGCGCAGTCAGTTAGAACTGCCACTTGCCATCAAGACAATGAATCACAAAAATTCAGGTGGATCACTGATCATCAGCTTATGAGTGTGAGACTGAACCTATGCCTGGGGGTGCTGTCAAAGGCGGATCAGGCTGTGATCACCCTGTATCCATGTAATCGAACAAGTGAGCTCCAGTGGTGGGAATGCAGAAATGAAAGCCTCCTTGCAATCCAAGGAGAAGATTTGTTTTTCAGTCCTGGCAATGAAGAACATGATAATGTTTTGTTAAAGAAGGGGCTGAGTGCAAAGAATAAGTGGAACATCTATGGTGCCATGGATGTTCTATGTTCCCAGGGATATGAAGGTACAGAAAATTGTTTCTTTCATCCTTTGAACTAATTTCTTTGTGAGTATTAGAGTGTTTTGGATCTTTGGCTTTGACTATTCTGATTCTTTCAGTGACCATCAGAGTTTTAGAAAATCAGTATACCGAGGGAGTTAGCCTTGAATTTAATGCCAAATTTATGGCCAAATATGTATTATTTACATATAATATATATATTTTTATAATATAAAATATACACAATTTTAGTATATGTATTATAGTATATTAGTGTTGCAAATACTATAAGTATTACATATACACTATATATATTCTCTAAATATATATTATATATACATATATACATATATACATACTTACTTACTCTTACACTATATATAAGTATTCTCTAAAGTCACTATTGCTCACCATACTATGTTGCTACATTGTTAATAGAGAGTATAGTACTGGTAAGTTTCTTATACAGCAGCATGGAAATGAAATTACATCCTCAAAAAAAAAGAACAATATGGGTGAGCTGAGAAAGGGCAGGAAGTACCAGTCTAGGCAGAGGAAGTGTGGCTTTTGTGACTCAGTAGATGAGGATGCTCATGGAATAATCATAATTACCAGTGCAATTACCCTTTGTGATTAGCTGAAGTCTGATTGTTCTGAATGGCTCTCCCATATCCAGAATGAATGTTCTAAAACCCAGCTCACAGGATATCTGAAGTATTAAACTCTGAGCCTTGCATGTGGGAGCTGCTCTGCTATATGTAAGATAATTAAATGGTCACTGGAATAAAAACAGAGATGGATTGTCTAGGCTGATGTTTACTTTTTCCAGGAGGTAGGACTTCTAAATATTAGTTCCTTCTCTTGCACATTTTATATAAATCTTAACATTGTTTAAAATAGTAGTATCCTAGGGTAGAGCTCTGGACCCTTATTAAGTTTGTAAAAGCATCTTGTTCACAACAAAAAAAAATTGTTGTAGACCTCATCAATGAAATATTACTTTACATCAGAATAGCACTGCTCTAAAACATATGTCAGCAGCTTAAGTCTGAAAAAGTCTTGAAATAAATTTTGTTATGGTTATGGGAAAGGTAACATGGAAAACACTTTGAGATGCAATTCAGCCATTAGCATAGGCTTCACATTTTCTGCAGTTTACATTCATTTATAATTTTCCATACTACCTTTCTCATTTTGTCTTCTCAGAGACCTTTACACTGCTAGGAAATGCTTTCGGGGCACCCTGTGTATTCCCCTTCATGTACAATAAGCGATGGTACGCTGAGTGCACAGGCGCTGGCCAGTCAGATGGCTGGCTCTGGTGTGCAACCACTGCAGACTATGACACAGACCAGCGATATGGATTTTGCCCATCAAAAGGTAAATTACCTGTTCCCATGCAGTTCCCCTCAGTACGGTATTGGGCAAACCACCACTAGCAGAATATGAATATCTTTATAATAGTGCACTGTTTACAAGAATGTATTTTAGTATATGATGCATTGCCACATCCTGCAGCTCTCTACGCAAGGAAATAACATGTTGCATAAAAATGTGGAGAAAAGTGTGACTGAAGAGTAAAACAGCATGCAGTTCCCACTAACTGTGGGGGTGTTGCTGAGCAGCATGATAATTTTGAGCTCCTCACTGTTTCCCAGCCAGGATGTGTGCTGTCACCCTCGTACAACCCTTCTCTGAGGACCCCCATTGCGATGGATGTGGGCACAAAAATGAGTGCTGTAGGAAGATTAATGATGAAGTTAATGTTTCAGTCTCCATGATTCTCATGTGAATATTTTTTTACTTAAGTGGAATCTGTCCTTTTATCCATGCTTTTAAGACCTATTCTTATTGTCTGGGAAGCAGTCTTTCCACTCCTTCTGACAACCGCCTCCCATCCCTGGCATTTCTCTACACCTTCAATCACTTTCTGAAAACTGTCTTCCATTTCTGTGGTCACTTCCCCCTCCATCTCCCCTTATGGCCTTGTTCTTGACAGGGGAGCTTTGCATTGAAGGCGTTGAAGACTTCTCCTGACACTTCTCAGCTTTTCCCTATATTCCTCCCCATTGGTCTGGTTCAACTTCATGTCTTTTATTATTAAAATGTCCCTTTACTCCAGTTGATTCAAAATGTGCTTCTAGTGTGGTTGAAATCCATAGTCAAATATGCTTTCCAGGTCCCTAAAAAGATACCTAGGGCACTGAGCCCAAAAGGCATGTGACTTAGGGTCAATGAATAATTTCAAAGCTTTTGAAAGCTAGTCCCCGCTCTCAGTTCTTTTTTTAATTCAACTTCATACTGACTTTTGGGAATAATCAAGTATCTGATTCAATTTTGTATATGCTTGATTAAGCATGTATAGATCTTCAACAGACCAAAGGTGCAAAGGTAATCAGTAGAGGAGCACAATGCAGCTTAGCACCATTGCAGTGCCCGGGCTCTGAAGCTGTGTGGCAGGCACATCCAGAAGCTCTTTGCAACGGGGGGATTTATCTAAGAACTGTTTTGATGCTAAGTTCAGGTCTAGAGCTGGTTCTCACAGCTCTCAGTGGGAACTGCTGTCCAGAAAGAGAAGGAGGAGATGTTGCCTATCTTTTTATAGATTTCACCTAGGATTTCTGCCACAGCTCTCCATGCAATATATTTTTCTATGCAATCACTTCCCTTGTAGTAATTCCTGAATTGCATATCTTCATGGAAGAGAAGGCAATATTTGCCAGCTCTACCTGTCAGTTTACAGGCCTTAACTTTGTCCTTCCCCATCCCACTCGTAACGTTTTCAGTGCTTTTCGAAAAACACAGGTGACACTAAATGAAAATGCCATGTATAACCTGCAACCCCTTTTTTATGTGGGTGAGTTACTATCACTCCCAAAATAATTACTTTCTCCACAGATAAAGACACCACCTGGACTACAGACCTGTTAACAAATGTCCACTACCAAATAAACTCTGAATCAGCTCTCACGTGGCACCAAGCCAGGAAGAGCTGTCAGCAGCAAAACGCAGAGTTATTGAGTATCACAGACATTCATGAACAAACATACCTTGAAGGTAAGGAAGTAAAGCAAACCCTGACTTACATTCAGGATCTGTTCAGTCTGTCATCACAGCTAAGGTCTGTTTAGTATGGTTTTGGTTAATGACTGTGGACCTAAACATGCATGAGTAAGTAAAAAAAAAATCTTTTAGAATTTGCAAGTTCATATCAAAATCACCACCAAGTTTAAACAGAATTCAAAGTATTCCAGCATCCTGTAACAGTCTGACTATCCGTCTAAAAATGTTATCTTGTATTAAAACTTCTTTTATTTTTTTTTAAAGAGGAAAAAATAATTTGAAAAGTAAATGCAAGTTTCATTTTTGGTCAAAAGGAACCTTTAAAACAAACTGAAAATAAGAGAAAAGAGTTATCTTTGTGCCAAAATAAGGATGTGTTTTGTGTCAAATGCAGTTTGACATCTGTTTTTTTCATTTGACAAACAGAAAAATATCAGTTATTCATAGATCCCAAATTGTGGCTCTACCTACCCATGTATTGCTGGAGGAATGGTATGGAAGAAACTCTCTCTTGTTATTTTTAATGAGGAATTTAACTTCTAAGAGTTTTATTATTACTGTTTATACTTACACTGTACGAATATTTCTACTTAAATAAATCCAGTCTTTTACAGAATTTAGCCTATTTTACACAAACACTTTCATTTTGGATATATTCTGTGGAATCTCATCTGTGCTCATTTTGCATTAGGTGATAGAATAAGAAAGGGTTTTTTTTGCTTGTTTGCTTTTTGCAGTAATCAAACTTCAGCATATTTCAATTTATCAGGTATTTCAGTATCTAAAGATATTTGTAGTTAGATATTTAAGAATTTTAAGTCTTCCTAGAAGCATTATTAGGTGACTATTGCTAATAAAAAGGTGATTTATAAAATCATTTATCTTTTGGTTACTTAGAGTTAACAGAAGGTACAGATTCTGCACTGTGGATTGGACTCAACAGACTGGACTTGAGGAGTGGATGGGAATGGATTGGAGGCAGCCCTTTCCAGTACTTAAACTGGGCTCCAGGTAGCTGTGACTTTGTCTGATTCTGTATTTCCAAAGAAAAAATATCCATACCTCCAATATGGCTTTAAATTCTATTATCAGATAGATACACCATAAGATATGTATTTTAGCTTTTCTTGCTTTAGCTTTAGAAAAAGCTTTTTTCTAAAGCAATATAAGGCAGAAACTTCTAAGGATTGCAAAAATATTTTAGCTCTGAAAGCAATACTGTCTTTCCCAAAAATATACAGTCTTCCATTTCTTGTCTCTAGCAACAAAACTATGAGGGGGTTACATGTTCATATCCTTTTAAGTGATACTACATTTCATACATTCCCACTACCAGAGATCTACTTCAGTTCTTGCCAAAGCTGGGAAAGATGTGATCTTTGGGGCTCTCACGTCAGCCAGGAGTGATTTCTCCTGTGCATTTTAAGGCTTAGAGCTCTCTTTACCTCTCAGAAAAGTTCACTTTTTTTTTTCTGTACCTTTCCCAAAGGAAGCCCCTCTCCAGAATCTGGAAAACTCTGTGCAGTTTTGAATCCTGAAACAAAAGCTAAATGGCAAAATTGGGAATGCGATCAGAAACTCGGTTACATTTGTAAGAAAAGAAACTTTACCTTGGTTCCCTCAGGTATGTTGATATATGTTGAAAATTAAAAGTATAAGCTGTTATCTGAATTGCTTGGCATTCACATTGACAAAGATGAGCAGGAGAATTTTATTAGAAATAGAAACTATTTCTTGTTTATCTGGTTTGCTTTTTGCAACCATTGCACCCTTTCTAGGCTGATCTCCAGTCCCACAACACACAGGATGAAACAGGTAAAAGCAAAGAATGTCCAACTTGTCCCGTCTGTCCATGTTTTGGTAGTCAGGTCTCCCCTTTGAATACACACACTAGTGAGCATGAAAAGGGAGAACAAACCAAAAATTATTTTTCAAAAGAGGAACATTAATAAAAATAAGCAAAAGGAAAAAAGATTGACACACTGCAAAGATAAGATATTTCAAGTGTATAAAGATTTCCCTGTTGGTGTTTCCCTACGTATACATCTAGTTGTATATCTGTCTAGATGACATTTACTCTATCAATATACTTAATCTTTTAAAAATTCATAAGCATTCTATGTTAGGTGCAGATAATTTCTGATTTCTCTTATTTGACAAATAAGTACTAAGTAATACAGAAGCTGTTAAAATTAATACATTAATGTATTTGTTACAGACATTTGGCTATATAAGAACCTTAGAATTTAAATAATATTTGTATTAAAAAGCTTTCCTTTTCCAAGCTAAGAAATGCCAGATTTAGAATCATATTCATGTTTACTATTTTTTTGCCCATCATTTCCTTATAAGGAGAATTACTAAAGAAAATCCTTAGTGTAGAACTTTTGCACAGAATAAGTGAAAATATTGTCATATCCCTTGCATGGCATTTGAACTCCTCTAAAACATTGATATTTGTTCCTAGGTCACATTGGGACTGTTACTTGCCCAGATGGATGGGTACCGTATATAGATCACTGTTACAAGATATTCAGGGAGACCAAAGGATGGGAAGAAGCTTTGACCTCTTGTCAGAAGGAAGGGAGTCACCTGGCCAGCATCCAAAGCCTTGAGGAGCACAGCTTTATGGTGTCTCAGCTTGGGTACAGTGAGTGTTTCCAGTGGGAGCTTTTGCCTTTGCATATAAGAAGGACCGGCTAGCTGAATTGAGATGTAGCAATTGTATTAACATGAAACACTGCAGACAAAGACATGCAAGGAACCAGAGGTCCAGTGGCACGAGGCTGGTGCAGTGCTTTCCTTTCTGCTTCAAAATGGATGCCACCTTCTTTGCTGCAAATGCAGACCTACTCAACTGTCTTGACTTGTGCTTTGATTTGCATGAGGGTAGAGGGACATCAGTCATTCCACTGAGAAGCTTTCTTAGTGAAAGGGTTATGAAATATAACTTCCACTTTGAAAGCATGCTTTTTATAGAAATACAACATATTTGTACTGCTTTCAGTGCATTTGGGGAACTTACAGTGTGGCTTTATGTCATTCTCCGCATCTTGTGGTCAACCAGCACCCAGATCAACAAGTTCACAAGTCTCTGCAGAAGTGATGGAGGAAACCTACTAAAGAAAAGTTTTGCTCTCTACACTGCCAGGTGGAAAAGATCAGCAAAGCTAGCCAAGGTAGTTTCCAGGCAGGAAGCTGTGGAATTGCCTGGGCTGCCTGAAGAACCATACTCACATCATGGGATCTAACATGTCAGTGTGGTCTCACCATGGCCTTTTTAATATCCCTGGCAGGAACATGGAGAGTCTGTAGAAGTGATGCTACTTTTCACCTCTGTTAACTATTTGCTTTTTTGTCATGCTTAGAGGTAGTAAAAGCCTTAATTAACTATTGAAAAAGTGAAAGATATTCAAGACAGAAAAAATTCTTTCTTCAGAAAAGGTAATTTGTCTGATTAGTGTCCAACCATACAAGGAGATATTTTTGGTTTCTTATACTTTTTGATTCTGGTATCATACCCCAGTTTAGTGACTACTGAAGAAATAGTGAATATCCTTCAGTATCTTTCTTTCTTTCTTTCTCATTTTTGTGAACGTTGCCTAAATTTACCTTTCATTTTCCTTTCTTTCTTTTTGTTAAGAATGCCTAAAACCATAGGATCATACACTGTTTTAGGCCAGAAGGAACCCTGGAGGTCATTTGGTCCAGCCTTGGCTTGGAGCAGGGCCAGCCTCAAAGTTAGATCCGGTTGCTAACAGCCTTCTCCTGCTGAGTTTTGGATGTTGACTAAACTCTGATTTTACTTACTTCCTAAAGAATTGTTCTAGGGCTTGGGGAATGGGCTTCGGGGGGTTTCTCTGCTTTTTTAATTTTGTTGAAAGAAGCTTAAAACATTCACGCTTCAAGTTACATAAAAACAGTATTTTAAAATCTGACGAGTGCAACAGAACCTAAAAAGTAACTATTCACACAGTTCTATCATATCAAAATAGTGTATTAGCATTAGGCTGGGAATTTACTCTTCTCTCACTGCTATGAGGAAGAGAAACAAAATTTTTTGATCCAGTGCAGGGATTTCATTATAGCCTAATTTTCCAAAGCATACTGTCTTTATTCCAATATCTATGTGAAAATATTAATTCATAAAATGATCATGCAACAGACCAAATGATTTTATGTTTCATAAATTTAGGAAAGGTATTATATGTTCTAGAGCTTGAGGGTGCTGTGAAAAGGATACAGTGGCGTAAGAGGTCTTTTCTAGTTCTGCGTTTCCATGTTTTAGAGCCAACAGACAAGCTATGGATTGGGCTGAATGATCATAAGGTTCGAATGTATTTTGAATGGAGTGATGGTGTGCCAGTGACATACACAAAATGGCACCTGGGAGAGCCATCCACCACAAACAACAGGCCAGAAGATTGTGTACTGGTCAAGGGACAGGTAACATTATTCAATACAAATTTTGCTTTAATGTTGAAACTAACCTCCTAAGAGAAGAATAATGTGCTGCATTATTTCAGCAACTGGCTAGGGCCAGAAAAAGGGATGTGGGGACAAAGGATAAGATTAAATACGACCTTTCATTTAAAAAAAAGAAAAAAAAAGAAAAAATAGAATGAAAGCACTACTGCATCATACTGATGAAATTCTCTCTTTAAGTTCATCTGAAAGACACCAATGAAATTATTAGGGCTATAGAACAGGTCTCTGGATGCAGTTTGAGTACATTCTTCTGCTCCTTTTCCTCTGGTGGTAATGGTGGTATGTGGGGATCCCTGCTGCCTCCTCTGTGCCTGCTCATTTGCCCACCTCTCCATGGCACAACTGCCTGTGCAGGGCCCTGCAGAACAAGTTGGGGACCAGCTCCCTGCACCCTCATCCCTTCTTACCAGTACCAGCTGTAGCTGTACTACTATAGCCCAGTCTACTATTTCACTGAATGTGAGCAGATTTATTTTTGTTATCAACTAGGGGAATTGGATAAGGAAAAAAAATATTTCTGTTTCAAAATGAAAGGAGAAAGAAAATGAATAGTTTTCATTATAAAGAAATAAATTATTCATTTTCTTTAGATTATTCTTCTTAATCTCATTGTTATTTCATTCTTTTTCCTGCCACAGGATGGCTATTGGGCAGACTATGTTTGTGAGAAGAAAGCTGGCTACATTTGTAAAAGAAAAGCTATATTGCAAATAGCTGGAGAAAAGGAAATTACTGATGCAGGTTGCAAAAAAGTAGGTATATAAGAATAGAACATCGGTTTCCCAGATCAAATAAGTACCTTGCCTGAGAACCATCTAGAATTTTTTGAACTATTTATATTATGTAAGTATAGATTTTTTTTGGTTTTGTTTATTATGAAATTTCTCTCTCTCTCAGTTGCTTTAAACTTTAGAAAGCCATTTACAGAAACCATTTGGAAGGAATCTGTAATTTCACTGCAAAAGGTTTCTAATTCATAGTATTAATGATTATTGTGTTTCATTCTTTTTGAAATGGTACATCTCGCTTAATACATGATATAAAAATTATTTAAAAGTTATATGGAAATCCTACAATCATGTTACAGGGCTGGAGAAGATATGGGACATACTGCTATTTTATTGGACATGTTCCAGCAACGTTTTCGGAAGCAAACACCAGTTGTGAAGGAGAAAAAAGTTACTTAGCCACAGTTGAAAGTAGGTATGATAATGACTTTTCCTTGGCTTTTAAATGGGTAAAGGTTGTATGTTCTGAAATATTCCTGGAACTACGATTCTAACACAACATCAAACAACAAATTATCTAAGTTACAGATGAGGTCTCTAGTTAAACAATAAAAAAGTCTTGCTTTTGTTTATTGATTTCTAGAGAGTCAGAATCCTATCATAAGGTCCTTTCGTCCACTTTGAAGCAAGGAAAAGGAGAAAAGGATTCATCATCAGATCAGACAAGTAGGATTTGGATAACTTACTTTGTTTTCACTTGCGTCTTTATGATCTCTTTTACAGGTATGAACAAGCCTATCTGACTAGCCTTGTCGGGCTGAGGCCTGAGAAATATTTTTGGCTTGGTCTCTCTGATGTGGAGGACCGAGGCACTTTCAGGTGGGTCAACAGTGAAGCCATCTCCTTCACGTACTGGGATGCAGCAATGCCTGGTATGTGCCATGACAGTGGATCATAGGTCGTCTCTGAGGTCGTGGTCCCTATTTGGGTTTGCATTGTCAACGTCCTCCGAATTTTATGCTTTAAGCTTTCAGTGTATTTTATAAGAACTAGCAGGTTTGCATTGTCAACGTCCTCCGAATTTTATGCTTTAAGCTTTCAGTGTATTTTATAAGAACTAGCAGTTCTCAAACCCCATCTTTTAATTTCAAAGGGAACAATTTGAACTTACCCATAAGATTAATGTTTTGGCTCCTCTTCACAAAGAGGACTTAACAGGCAGTGCCTGAGATTATGCCGCACTCATCCCTCTAGTGCTAAAGTTAGCCTGGGAGAAGAGTCTGAAATAGAGCAACTGTAATAAGGATTTTAAGTTAGAATTACAAAATCACAGTATCAAAAATGAACATACCATAATTTTTTTTTTACTTGTGATGCTAAGAAAACTGCATTCATGGCAGCACACTGTGCAGAATAACAGAAAACAAGATTTCAAAATGCCACGAGAGAATCTGCTCTCCCCAAGATGTACTACATCCCTCCTAGTGGCCATTTGTCTGAAAACTTTCTCAAAAACTTTCAGTGAGGTTATAAAATGTCAAAAATAAAAATAAAAATAACAAAAAATTGCAAAAGTAATAAAACTTTGTAAATGCCATGAGAAGAAATCTTGCCAGGGAGTCTATGGTACCAGCAGATGATCAGAGTATAAAGAGACCACTCAGAGATCAGTCTGGAACAGTGAAGAAAAATTAGTTTCCTTGCATCTGTATTCACTGAGGAAGAAAACAGGCTTCCTGTGCTGGAAAGTTTCCTTGTGAGGGTATGATCGGAGAGTCTATTTTGGGCTGAAACACCAGGAGAATAGATTACAGAACAAATAGATGACCTGAAGAATAGCAAGTCAGGACTAAGCACAGCTGCAAAAGCATCCAAGAGCTGTAAAGGTTATATAAAGTGAACTGTTGACTTTAATGTGTAACTACCTGCTAAAACTACCTTGACAGCAAGGGGTGAAAAAACGCAAATATGGTGCCAACATTTAAAACGGTTCCAGGGAGATGCAGGGAAATACAGACCAATAAGTCATTGGTAAATTAGCTGAATCTGTAATAAAGAATAGAATAAAGAAGATATAGTGGGAAAGATATATAAAATTGTTTGTGTAAAGGGACGTCATGCTCACAGATTTCCTGGAGCTCCCCACAGGAGCCAAAAGCATAAGAAAAAGGGAAATCTAGTCAGTGTGGTCTATGTCAATTACCAAAAGCCTTTCAGCTAATCTGACTTGATACAGGAAAGCTCTTACATGAATAAAAATTTTGATCAAAAGGCAGGAATGGAAGGTGGAGGTTTTTTTATGGGGGCTATTTTTTTCTGCAGAAGAGTGTTCACCAACAGAGTCCCATAAAGATCTGTGCCAAAGCCCATGCTGTTCAACATATTTACAGACAATCTGGAAAAGGTGAAATAGTGAGGCGACAAGATTTGCTCATGATACCAAATTATTTGTGATAGTGAAGAAGTGCCTGTGTGAAAACACAGAATGATCTCAGGAGAATAAGTGACTGAGCATGCTCAGTAAAATGGCAGCTGAACTTTGATGCAGGTAAAGTGATGCTCATAGGAACAAACATATGTCTTGAATCAACATAAAATGATGGACTTATAGCTGCCCATTTCATTTCAGAAGCCAGTTCATGGCACCATGGTAGATAGGTCCATTAAAACATCAGGTCTGTGCCCAACAGGAATCAAAAAGCAAATGAAATGTTAAGAATACTTAGAAAATGAAGAAAGAATGCAAATAAGCCATTGTATAAGCCCATTGTTTTCATTTGACTGCATCTTGTGTGATGTATGCACCTCTGGTTCCCTGTGAGAGAATATACAAAAATTACAGCAAACGTCATGGGATAAGCTTCATCACATCTCTCTTGAGGCTTGCATGCCTGCCCTGTGTATGCACCAACGGTCTTGTTGGCATTTATATGAAAATCACTGGTGACTGAGGTTATGCTACCTGATATAAAACATTCTTAATGTAAGTAGGAGTGAGGTCTTCACTTGAAAACACAGATTTTCACCATAAAAACCCCAAACAACTTACTTTGTACCCATCAAATTAATTACACAGGACATTCAAAATAAAAAAGGAGGATCCCAAGCTGACCATGACTATGACCTCAGACAGAAAATACTACTATTTGCTTGTGTGAAAAACACCTAAAATATAACTCTGATATTCAAGTGTTATTATACAGCAAGAACCGAATGGCCCCTTCTCAAAGACTTTAAGTAAGAATTAAACAATTTAGACTGTATAAAATATCCAACGTGGTTTTTGTTTCTCATAAAGGAAGTAATACAGGATGTGTAGCCATGAGAACTGGGACTGCAGCTGGATTATGGGATGTTCTTGACTGTGAGACAAAGCAAAAATATGTCTGTAAGCAGTGGGCAAAGAGTGCAACAGCTCCACCTATTCCAACTACTGCTCTGGTCCCCACATGCCCTGAAGGTTGGGTATCAAACCACCATAGTAGTTCCTGTTTTAAAGTAAGTGCCTAAATACTTAGAAGAAGAAAGGCTTTGAACTGCTTGTTGGGGGCAGGGTTGGGGGGAGGGGGGCAGGAGTGGAGAAAGAAAAAGAAAGTGACATCTTCTTTTTGCAGTATCTGAGATTGGATATAGCAAAAGAAGAAAAACCCAAACATCTCAGGGAATTATCCATAACAGGGGAGAAACTAAGGAAGAAAGACAAGGTTGAAGGGACTGGACACAAGGGGAGGGAGACAGACACAGGAAAGAAAAAGATGAAGTTTGTGCCCCAGGGGTTGAATGAGTTGGAGCAGAAAAGGGAAGAAGAAGAACATAAATATCAAGTCCCTAGAAAGACATACAGAAGAGAGAAAAAAGAAGAAACAAGAAGCAACTTAGTATTTGCAAAATTATTGAGAGAGCAATGTCAAAATGCTGTATTAAACAGCAGAAGCAACAAAGGTTGGCTGTTAGTGTGGCTCTTTATATCCGTTGTGGTCCCTAGGTTGTGCAAAGATCCCATATTGATCTGACATACATGAGAGTTCAGGGAACAAAGTAGAGAAAAAGTGAAGTGTATCCACAAGCAGCACAATGCCTAAGAGTGGACCTTGCTACGATAAGGACATTACACCCCAAAATAAAGCATAAGAAGTCACATGAAAGGTTAATTAAACCAGTGTTTATGAAGGATGTTTATTAGAGAGTTTGTGATGCAATGCTACAGTAACTCGGATTTGAAGTACACTCAGTTATGCCTGAGCAGGCATACAAAAGGACTTTAAACAAGAAATAAGGGTAATGTGCAAACATTGATTTGGGATCATGCAGAATATAAATGTGCTAAGTAACTGTGAGATGTTAATATTTCTTATCACTTTATTGAATTAATGAGTTCTTCTCTTTTTATTATGTTATTTTTTACATTTCTTTCAAACTCAGCTGGAATGCTCTTTAATTGGGCTCCTTTATATCCAAATCATCATTTTTTAGCTTTGGTCAAACTTGTGCTTATTCTCTGTTCAGCTACCAAAATGTTAGACATCATATTGCAAATGTAAAGCGAGAGTTGTAAACCACCACCAGGTCATTCTTTTGCTTGTGTCTTCAGACTCCTTCCAGGCCACCTTGCCTCTCCAACACAACCATTCTCCTTTCCTTTCATCTGGAAGGTGGCCTGGGCCCCCCTCCAGGTAAAACAAGTTAAAGAGAATTGTATTCCTTTCTAGCAATTCCTTCCCTTTTTTGTCACCACTGTGCTAACTAGCTAGAGAACTGTAGTGCAAAAATTTTATGAACAGAGTAATTAATGCTATCTCTGATATGGACTTTTACTTGGCTTGTATGAAACCTCATTTATGGATGTGCAAGACTATGATTTTTTATTTTATTATAACATATATAATATGTTTTAGAGTAATTTCTCCACAGTGTTTTTACAGATCAAATGTTAAAAAGAAATCATGGCTTGAAGCTCGAGATTTTTGTAGACAAATAGGAGGGGATCTGGTCACCATTAACCAGAAAGAGGAGATACCATTACTAACAAAAGCAATGTAGTGAGTATCTGCTGTATGTTTATTTTGCCAGATTTAAGAGATGTTTCATATGAACTATTATGAATGTTCTTAGATGATTTCTGAAACATATGGATTCCTCAAAAGCAAAAAAAAAACCCTGATAGTTTGAAATTTTATCTACTCATGAATGTTTTTAACTATTTAATGAAAAAAAGAGTTGTTTATATCCAGGAAATTAAAAAAAAACCCAAAACCAACAACAGTATCATGATTACTAGGTGTAGTTTAGAAATACATGAAATTGTGGAGTGTGGTATTTTCAGCAGGGTAGAAAACATGACCAGTATATTTACTTTTGACTCACCTTGAAGCAGTCAATGCTGAGACAATATTCTGAATCTGTGAAGACCTTTTCTAAGAAAACAGAACATAGAGGAAATACAGCATCAATACTATTATCAAGTCTGATAAATAAGCCATTGCCACTGAAACATAGAAATATTAGATATTTCTATGAAGAACATATGCATCTGTATGCTCTTCACCAAAGGTAACAGGTTGATTATTACAACTCCACTGCACTTTACAATGTGCTCTAGAAAGTTTAATGATGTGTTTCTGGATGGGGTTTTTTTGTGTTGATATTTACACACTGCTCTGCCTTGTAATTTCTGTTAGTGCCACTCGCTGTAGCTTTCAAAAAGTTTGGCTTGGTATATTTTCCTTGAATCCAGATGAAGGATTTGCCTGGAGTGATGGCTCTCCAGTGAGTATTTTAATTTTTCATCAAATTTGTTTTCTTAAGATGTTTTGGGGTTTGTACACGTACTTTTCGGGTTTTTACTGTTATTGTCATCAAAGAAAACACTAATCCTGCAAACATTTACAAGGTTATTAACCTTTATTATCATGAATGAAATCAGGGCAACACATCTGAATACATGGAAACCATCTGTATCTCATCAAGATCTGTAGCCTTCTGCACAGCACTCCAACGTATTTTCTTTTCCAATAATGTAATACGAACACAAAATGTCAGAACATAAAAATTCATCATACTGGATCTTGTATCCCGTCTCTGGCAGTGGCCAGAAGCATCTTAAGAGCTAATCAAACAGCAAGCATATTTCCCATTATAATCCTGCATCCCCCAGTAAGTGATGGCTCAGGGTCCTTCAGAACTGCAGCTCAGATCTGTAACCTTTATTTATTTCCATGAATTTAACCAGTCATCTCTCCAGCCCATGTAAATATCCACAGATGTGTGAAATGTTCCTGCAGGATCCCACTGCTTATTACCCTCCCTTTACTACTACTCTCTATTCCCTATTTTTTAACCCAAGCAAGGATCTTTCCTCTTATCCTGTTACACATTAGTTTCCATAAAAGTTTTGGGAAGTGATCTTATCAAGAACTTTTTAAAAATCAGGTTATATCAAATAGTTCTCCATTCACATTTGGATGTTAGTTTCTTCAGAGGTAACTCCAGTAGGCTTGTAGGACATGACTTCCCTCCCAAAAGCCACGCTCCCATCCTCATTAACCACAGGGAAGGGAAGATATGAATGCTGAATTGATGCACGATATGGTCATTGCCACCAGACAGCTGTTGGACAATGTAATTTTGAACCAGGTCACAGCTGATGAAGTGAAAACTACCTTGTCTGTGCATGATTAGCATGAGTGGAATGAGGGTGAAATTCATAGCTAGGTGAAGTTAATTAGAAACAGTCCATTTGCATGTTTCTATTCTGGCTGTGTCTAGGGCTTGAGGTGCAAAGAAGAGGAAAAGTCCTCCATGGCAAGACAGCCTGGTCTCCTGATCACTGGCATCATTGCACCACTGTAAAAATTCTTATACCTATTGCTTTCCCTATATTTGCACCTCTTTTTAGCGAGGGACGGAATCTTTCAGACAAAACCGTTTTGTTTCTGTTTGCCAATGGAGAGTACAACTACCAAAACAGATGAAAAGAGTAAAAAAGATTATTTCTTCTATAGGTTAGGTACACAAACTGGGATGATAGTGCAAGAAATTCAGGTGGGCGCAAGTTCTGTGGCGTACTCGACGGTGGGACTCATTCTAAACGATGGTTTCTTTCGGTCTGTGAAGTACAGCTTGACTGGGTTTGTCAAATAAAAAAAGGTAGATTTATTCTTCTCTTTAAGCATGAAGATGAAAAACTTTATAAGTAGTTGATTTCCAATATAAGTTGCTGGAGACACAAAATTTTGAAGAACTACTTTTTCCAAATGGAGGTCAAGAGCATTAGATAACATAATATAGGACAGGATTTTTCAATGATAGATGATGAGAATAAATAAAATTATTTCTTCACATAAATTAGGATGTATAAATAATCCATGTGTTTCTGAGGGTTCCATAGATTGCAAATTTTTGAATATTAAGAGGTTTTTCTTGTATTTTTTTAAGGTAGAAAGTAAGGAGTTGTAAATTCCTTACAATACTGGTTTTTACACTAACACAGGTAAAGCTAAAAACCAAATACAATATGTTTGTCACCAAAGATGTAGTGGTGCTCCAAGTTCTCCTTTAAGATTATTCAGGATTCAACTGCTTTTGGAAAAGTAATGGTTCAATGCAGTGGCATTTCTTTTTCTATCAGAACCAGAAATAACTCAGAGTCAGTGTATATATAGCCATATTTCCTTTTGCTTATGAATATTTGGGACTGAGAGAATTTTTTGATAGACCTAAAGTAAGTCTAGTGGAAATTTTCTCCTTCTTGATAGGAAGACCCCTCCTGAGGATTATGGAATGTCTACTGATGGATCAGTAAAGGGGCTGTAAAACCAAAGTTTAAAGTGTTTCAAATAAATCTACTGTGACTTACAGACTAGAAGAGCTATTTTCTCTTACATTGCTCTGTGCAGGAATGTGATCCAGCCAAAGCTATGACTTTGCTGACGTAAAGCACAGCTTATGATACAAAATTATAAGTAAATGACCATGCATATTGCATAATGTGTAGCTCAAATGTGTGGTTAAGCCTGCTTTCTAGTCAGTGGCAAAGGAGTGCAGAATCCTGCTCTGTTCCTCATTCCGCTCCTTGCAGTCAGTCACGAGCTACATCATAAAACACACTATGGAGACGTGTCACGCCTTCTATTCTCTTGCTTTGCAGGAGTGCCATTAAAATCTGAACCAACCGACATGTATGGTAGGTTTTTGCATACATTTATTCATCTTATTATTTTTTATCAAAGTCATTATTCTAAAATGAGCTTTTGTGTTCTACAGATACAGAATTTAAGGCTATCTCATTTATCTTCCAGTATATAAAACCACTGTGGATGGATGGGTCATATATGAAGATAAGCTATACTACATCAGCAAAGAATATGTCTCCATGGAAAAGGCCCAAGAGTTTTGCAGGATGAATTCTGCAGACCTGGTTGTTGTTAATAGTAATAGTGAGAGAAGATTCCTACAGAGAGTGCTAAAGGAAAATGTAAGAATCATTATAAACAGACAGCCTAAAGTAGAAATGCTTTTGACAACCTGCTTGCAAAACTTGAATTGCCTCAGAGGTAGAGCCATCAGCATTTTCACTAATGAATCGCCTGAGATGAGACCTATGAAATTCCCCCCAAGCATGCCCTTTGGGATTTGTTTTTTCCTGCTCTGTGCCAGCTGTGCTGAGGCAGTGAGGCAGGCCAGTAGGAAGAGAGTTGCGGGAAGGTGCCAGCTGTGCTGGCTTGGGAAGTAGCTGGTGTGAGAGGGAGACTTGAGGTCAGCATTAGACGGTGCTGCAGTCCTGGAGGGAGAATGAAAGACTCAGGTCAGTTGATGTCTCAAGATCCTCAAGATCTCTCAGATGTCAGTTTCTGACTCAAGATCTGCTTCTCTCCTACCCCATCCTAAGGGCCCTCAGCACTGCAGGACTCAGCTCTGATGCTCCAGATAAAAACCTGGCTTCTGCACCTGAGTGTGAAAACCCATCGCTGTGCTTAACCATAAGCACGTGCTTTACTGCTGTCAACTTCAGCGACTGCTCTGTAAACCAAATCAATGGCACATCTATTTCTGCTTGTTTTACTTAAAAGATTTTTTTTTTTTTTTATTAATTAAAATAGTACCTCTCTGTTTTAGGAGGAATCCTGTTGTCGGTCAAAAGGATACTTCATTGGGCTAAAAGTGAGTCTTGATAAAAAGTTTAGGTAAGTTAAGATGATCACTGCAGCTCTTAACACGTAGAAACAAATACAGTATTTTACATAGCTGGAGGTACTAAATGTGTTGTTTTCAAGGATTGAAGGCAGTTCCACAAAACAAGTACAAAGCAGAATGGAATAGTCCTAGAATATTCTAAAGTTCAATAGTTTTCCTCAAAAAGAAATAGGAAAAGAATATTTTTCTTGAGTAAACACTTACCCAAAGGAAGGCTTGGCAGCTGTACCCTCCATACACATTTTCTCAAGTTTCTTTCAAAGATTTGCCCCATAAATTGGAGTGATACTTTAGTATGCTGGATTTTATACCTATAAATACACACACACAGGTATGGACAATGAGTACAAAAAGCTGCTTCTGACCGATTTTTAAGGTAGCCTCTGCAAAGTCCAGTTCCAGGAGAAAAATCAGCAGTTTACAGTACAGTAAAATTAACAAGTACTGCAAAAAGACCAACTCACAAATAAACTCAAAACTAAAGTAAAAGATACTGAAGAGCATGATACTGACACTGACTACCTTCCCATCCACTAGTTATGACACATCTGGGAGGTAAAAGACCATGCTTCTAATCTTGACCTGAAACAGGTTTAGAGGAGATTTGAATTTAACCTTTCTATTTTAATGCTGCTGTTGAGTGTCTGTAAATCACTAACCTTGGAAAGGGCAGAAGAGGAGTGTGGAGAGACAAGTTGGTAGTGACTGAGTCAGTGCATGATTCTAAACTCCTGATTTAGGACACAAATTAGGGAGACAGGGCATTGCTTGTGTCCAGAGAGCATCTCCTTTATTTAGATCAAGTGTATCATCATCAGCAAGAGATAGAGAGATAGATGATGGAGCTGAACTTGTTTCCCACTTCAGGCTGAGTGACCTAAATTCTGAAATATTGATTAAAATGCAGTGCCAACCTCTTCCTCCTTCAACAGCAATGTATTAAATAAAAAGCTTGTAAGCATAAAGAAAAAATGGCAATTTCGATACTTCAGAAAGGGTGGTTTTAAAGCTGATGGAATGTCCATTAGTTGCCAGACACAAGACTTAATAGAAATAACCTATGGAGATATTTCTCTTCAGGGTAAAATCCACAAAGAAGTATTTTTGTCCTTGTCTGCATCTATAAAAACATCAGGAATGATCAGACTGGGAAGCATAATATTAACTAGGTGAATCAATGAAATCATTAACATAAATAAAACTTTAAATATTCTTCTCTCTATTATGTGTTATGGCTAACTGAAAATAGTTTCTGTTGTTAAACAATGCCTGACCACTCCTGCCCATCAATGGAAAATATGCTTGGTGTTTTCTTTCTCTACTTTGCAACCAGTAATATTTTACATAAATTTCTTCAAATTGAACAATCAGGTAAGGAGAAGAAAATCTGTAACAGTCCTTCCAGTTTTAGTCAGTTCCCATTAATGCTCATGGACCTTCTTGATTGTGAGATCTTACTTAGGATCCTCATCTCACAACTGAAGTCTGTTGATTAATAACTATTTGTATATCTTTTCTTTAAGCTGGATAGATGGGACTCCAGTAACCTATGTGGCCTGGGCTCCTAATGAACCCAACTTTGCAAACAATGAGGAAAATTGTGTGATAATGCTGTCAGAGCAAGGTAAGTAACAAGGCTAAACTATTAGATTTTACTTGTCTCTGCTTGGATTATAACTGATGCTGTCAAACTTCTGCTGTCAGCTGTCACACAATCTGCAATTCCTTTCCAGTCCAAAATGGCTGTTTTCTGCAATTCCTTTCCAGTCACAAGCCAACAAGATGCAGTAACTAGTGCAACCACCAGTCATGGAAGAGTCCCTGTCCTTAGACTGGGGAGATTTCAGTACTATGTGTATTTTAATGCAGATGTCTCTGGATTTATAAGATTCATATTGCACCTTTTTACACAGCTTTTCACTACTTCTCAAAGTAAAAAGTTGAGTGGGGTCTGTCTTTGCTCCCACAAACTTAAGAAAACATTTGTGACAGCTACAGGAAATAGGGGGGTTGAAGGTACAAGCCAATGAGGACAGGAGAGAGACAAATATATCTAATGACCTAAGACTGTCTTGCATGCTTATAAGTACTCGTAAATATCTTGCAAATCCTAGAGCTGGTTTTTACTCTTGGTTGTATTTCTGTAACTTAGCTGAGACTAATGGTAATTCAGCAATATATGTATAAGGAAATAAATCTCTCAATTTATGTTTTATAAAGAATTCACTCAGCAATCCCACCTGAAATTCTGCCTTTATATGAAGACACCAAGAACAAGATTCACTTTTCTAAACACAGGCACCTGGTCTGATTGAGAAGCATCCTTCCTTCTTTAGTTGTTGATCTAGAAAGAGGCAGCTATCCCACTAGTCCCTGCCATATCTACCAGCTCTGCTTAGATGGCTCAGCACTCCTGGGCTTATCTTAGATGGTGCTAGAAGTTTATATGTGGACAACTGAATTGGACCATATGGAAAGCATTAAGCTTGAGTCAACAACAAAATGTAGGCAATGTGAGCTAGACCTCTGAAGTCTTATTATGGTCAAATAGAGATGTCACCTGCACAGCCAGTGCTGCCTGAAGAGCATTTCAGTTTACTCTAGTGCTGTATTCAGTTACCTACACGTAGGTGACTGTAGCCACCTGCAATGTCCTAGAGTTAGCCCACCTGACTGTAAGTTTCCCACAGAAACAGGGCCATATCTGTCAGCTCTCTGCAGGTACCTTGCATAGCCTCTGAAACAGTGCTAAGCACCTCTGTTTAGACAAATGAATCCTGCCCCTGCTCTCTACTGACTATAATAGTAGCTTAGAAACTGAGTGTGTATCTTGACAACTGAAATAATGTATTTTAATTTGCAAACCGAATCCTTAGATAACATTATATTAACTTGAGATGTTGGCCCCCAGGAGATGGCACATATTTCATATGTATGTTTGAACACTATATTGTGCCCTTAGATTGATCCAGTATTTCCTATCTCATCCATTTCTGATCCATTTTCTTTTCAAATTTGCTTGCTGGTGTATTTCCCTTGCTGCCTGTGATGTGATGATACCATAGCTTGAACAAATCATAAACAGGTATGCACACTGTGGAGAGCCCTGGATGAGGAGCAGAAGGGTCAGGCAGTTCAAATTAAGCACAAGGGGCTACAGCTGTGCTACTATTAAAGCTTCAACTGGCTCATTCAAAGCTGCCATGGTTACTTTACCTTCAGATCAAGATGCAGCCTGAAATATAAAATAGAGAACACTGTGTTCTGCTAAAAAAAAAAAAAAATAATTATTTTTTTTCATATCCTCTTTCTCCTGTAATCCTCCTACTCAGATTCTTTGACGGATAGGGGTAGGGAGGGTGGAGAAAGTAGAATGAAGTTAACTGATGACCAGAGCATTCCTTCTGAGTTACTGGCCCTTTCTTCCCTGTCCTTTATTCTTTTTTCAATTGCTAGACAGGAACCCAGTAACTAACAGTGCTGAGCAGCTGAAGTCCATAAACATATTCTGTTGGTAAAAAATAGTTTAGTGCATAAATATAGTGCATGGCTCTTTTACTCACTTTTATGGTCTGAACAGTAGAGATTGGCCTCTTTCTAACTCAAAATAAGAAGTGATAAATTATTGTTACAATCACTATAATATCTTGACTTGCTATTCAATCTAATTATTTTTAGGCTTGTGGAATGATGTAAACTGTGGTTCCTCCAATAAATTTGTATGTGAAAAACAGAACAGTTCTATTAATTCAACGTTTGCTTCTCCATTGCCTCCTGGAGGATGTCCAGAAAGTTGTTTTTTATTTAACAACAAGGTATGTCAACAAGTATCTTCAGTAAATTGTGTAAAGCAGTGGAACTGAAAAAAAGAACAGCAAAAAATACGTTTTTATGATTATAAAATAAATCTGGAGAGTAACTATCTAGTCAGAACATGCTGGGCTTTTTTGGAGGTGACTATAGACATTTAACTTACCAGAGAAATACAGTAACAGTAGATGTATGCTGAATAAATTTCAGAGAACATAGTTTGCACAGGCTTAAAATACACTGTTACTGTTTAAGAAAATCCCTCTCCTCTCCTCTCCTGTGTTACATATTTATGTTAGAAACTGATATTTGTAACAGTCAGTCTTGAAAAAAAAAAAACCTGCTTCAGGTAGAAGGATTTAGAGAGAACATATTTGAGCAATCCATTTGGCTTGTAGAGGGTTCCCAAAGCTTTGAGTTCAGAAACATGATGACAAACTGCAATTGTTTTGAGTATAGTGTTACATTCAGACATGGTCTGGAAGTCCTCATTGCTGTAACAGAAGAATTTGTACCAATTTGAATTGAAGCTCCATTTGCCAAAGGTTGTTTTGTCTACTTTATATACGCTGTGCTACTACTGCATCCTGAGAATGTTAAGTCAATGTGTCAAAGGATATTTCATTCCCTTTGGCAGGATGAACAGTCATAAGCACAGTCATCGGAGAAGTGACAAGGTACAGTAGAGATCATTCCCCGTAGCTATGTCATCCAAAGACACATTTTCTTGGTTTTAAATGATCCCTCTGTTATTACAGGAGGCAGGCAGATGAAAATGCGAAAAGGGACTACATACTGACATCATTACAATGAGTTCAGATGATACTAGGCTTCTGGCTTACACTTTGTGCAATGAGAGGGGCTAAGCATCTACCTTGGTAGACATACATACTTTCTACTCTGGAGCTCTGTCAATTATTCTAGCCCTGAATTCTTTTTCTGGAGGAATGTACATCCTATAGCTAATTGATTTTAGTCACATACAATAATTCTCATCTTTGCTCATTTGAATGAAGTGCTTGCTTTTTTTCCAGTGTTTCAAAATATTTGCTTCCAATATAACAAGGAAGCTCACGTGGCATGCTGCACGAGATGCTTGCATCGATTTGGGAGGAAACCTGGCTACCATACCAAATGAACAAGTGCAAGGTACATATATGGGCTCTATTGAAAGAAAAAAAATACTAATCTCTCACTAAAGAAACGGTATACTCTCCAAAATAGAATATGGGATTATCTGCTGAAAATTACTAATTAATTAGCCAGGTCAGTTTATGCTTCATTTTAACTCCAAAGTGTGAAACAATAGCTAAATTTTTGCATATAAGAAATAAAATGTGTGTTTCTAGTTATGTCAGTTTCTCAGTTTTCATGAAACTTCCAGTCTGAGTGTGGTTGTACAGATCCCTCAAACTGACACACATCTGTATTTTCTATCTTTCTCGCTAGCAGTATGACTTGCTGGAGCACTACTTGTGCATACACCGTGGTGAAGGGGACATTTTCTAATGTGCTCCAGAGCTTTCTTTTTGGCTATTTTTTCAACCTTAATGCTTGTGTAACATACTTTCCTACAGATGCTTATCTAAACATCTCACTAAAGGCAGATGGGCTCTGTAGTGGGAAACGTTATCCTTTTAACACAGACCCAGTTCTGGGCTTTTGCACAATTTTCCTATTTTGGGTAAGTCATGATGAACTTTCCTTAATGAGAAATCTTTGCTTTCCTCCAGCTTTCCTCTTCTATCATTTAAAGGATGCCACGACTAATGTTTGGATTGGGATGAATGATATCAACGAAGAGTCCACTTTTCTTTGGACAGATGGAAGCACTGTTTCCTACACCAACTGGGTTAATGGTGCACCAGAACAGAAACAAAGCTACTTTGACTATTATGACCTTGAAATGTTGACAGACATCACTGTGGAGGTACAGGAAATTTAAGTAACCTGTATATCTTAGGCAGCTAGATGATCTTCCTGAAAAGGAAGTTACAGCAGCAATAATAAGATGCTGAAACAAGTCCTTCTGTAAGCAGAATGGGGCTTAGCAAATCACCTGACAAAGATGCCAAATACACCAAAAATGTTTGGCAGAGGTTCTGAAGAGGAGGGACCTTGTGCTTTCCATCTGACCTACTGCAAAATACCACCTTTGTAAAACAAGCCTGGAGAGGCATGTATTACATCAGTTACCCCTCCAAACTGCATTACAGCAAACATTAAAGTTGCAACACCAAACATAAGAAAAGTTATGATAAACCAAAATTAAGGTTGTTGGTGCAACTTTAATTTGTCTATGTATATGTCCCATTCCTGGCTCATGTGGTCCCACACTGATGGTACTATTAGTTATTACTATTATTAGTTTCTGATGGTACAAAAGTATATTTTCAATAAAAGGGTTATTTCCCTGCTGAAATTCAATCTCTTTTCCAAGGGAGGTAAAAATGTAATTTCTGAGGAAATGGTAGCCACCTGGTCACCAGAGATTTTTAACATCTATCATCAGTCAACTGCTTATGACTAAAACTTGTTTAAATTAGCATAAGAGAGAAATTCAGATTAAATGCTGAAAGATGGTCACGGCCAGTCTTGAAATCAGGTGAGCCATGAAGGAAATCTTGAAGCAATTAAACATAATGAAGTAAAGGGAAAATTTGTTTGTTACTAAAGATATCTGATAGTGATAGCTTGATAATGACTACAGGCAACTGGTAAAGAGTACCTGCTTTCTGCAAGATAGTCTGCTTCAGTTAAGAAAAATCCAGACTGGTAAGATTATTTTTTATAGACCTTTCTTTCAGACCTTGACTGGCACCAGTGGAAGCCTGGTTCAAATTTAAGGGGTCCCTCTCTCCTCTCCTCTCCTCTCCTCTCCCTCTCCCTCTCCCTCTCCCTCTCCTCTCCATCAGGCTTGCACTAAGAGTATAGGAGCTTCAGCTCACGACCTCCCGATTGCCTTTTGTAATGGCTGTGTATCCTCCCCTCTCCTTCAGACAGATTGTGTCTTCATCATGAAATCAGATGGGAAATGGAGAGATGATAGCTGTGACAATGAGAGAGGCTATATATGCCAGATGAATTCAGGTGAGTTCTGTTTAACCCAGTCGCCTAAATAGAAAAAGCATCTCAGTTAGATAAGCTGAATATATAAACTGATGTGATTTCTTTTAGCTTTGAGTCTCATTCTGACTCTCTCAGGCTTCCAGAGCTCCACAAGTCTTAAGGCTGTACTATTTTTAAAGTACAATTTGTTCCACAGAAATTGCTGGAGAGCAACCACTGTCTTAATTGGGGTTTTGTACCCATGATTGACATGAATAATGCTAGAGAATAATAAATGGAAATGTATTTCTTCTCAGTGAAATATGAGGCTTTTAGGCATTCTCTTTAAGTGCGGTGTAAAATCATGCTCTTGCAGTGATCTCCCCATACTCCTTGCTGTCTCTGAGCATTTAATCCTCCCTTAACGTTTCTGCTGAATGCCACATGATGTCTATTAAAATGTACAGCTTCTTGGCCGTGACTTTATTGTAGAAGGATATTGATTTTTTTTACACCAAAATGAGTAACGAATGTTGACTCTCCTGCTGTAGAACTGTAATTATGCAAATCCATGGTGCCCAGCCATATAATGGGAGTGGAGAAGGCAAAGCACAGATAACAAAACAGTTTTGCCTCACCTTTATTACCGCATTAGTAAAAACTATTCCCTCCTTCTTCAGTCAGCTCCTGCAGCCTGTTCAGTTTCAGCACAGCTAACTTGCTTGCAAGAAACCCCTCTCCCTGCACAGCAAACATATAGTTTTAGGGAGGCATTTTTAGTTTGCTTAACCCCAGTTACAGCCCTTCTGAATACATTCACATTCTCAAGGGTGGAAATATACACTGCCTGACTCAAATGTGTGGGCAGTGTTCAGGGAGCCCTTACAGACAGGTTAACAACTTTGAGTCAACAGCAAGTGGTGATCAATTAACATCAAGTATCAAAGTCTCAGGTTGTGACAACAGGGTATAACAGTAAATGCCTTAAACATGTAGCCTTATGTCCTCTCCACCAGTGATCTGAAATAGGTGTACGCTCAGATATCCAGATTTAGTCAAAATACCTTAAAGCATGGGAACTCAAATATCCAATTTATGAGTCTTAGTCTGCACTAGGCAGGCCTCTAGCAAGTATACTCTCTACTTCAGGGCATCCAGGATTTCACTCTGCTTTTTATATTAAGAAATTTGATTCATGTTTTACAACAAGTTTCTTTTGGGCTTTTTTGGTTTCGTTTGGTTTTGGTGGTTTTGTTTGTTGTTTTTTGTTTGTTTGTGGGTTTTTTTGGTGTTGTTTTTTTTTTTTTTTTTTTTTTTGTTTTTTTTTTTGTTAATGAATTGTTCATGAGCTTAAATAAAGATTTTGTTTTGTTGTTAATACTGGACTTTTTGACCTATTTTTTATAGCTTCCATGCTAGAGAAGAGTGGTATGTTGTAAATTCATGCATTCAATTTTTCCTCCATAGTTACCATGCAGTCTGAAGTACCAACAACAAATCCATCCTCTGGCTTTGACCATTATGGTGACAGTAGCTATTCAATCATCTCATCTGAAATGCAATGGGAAGAGGCCAGAAAAAATTGTCAAGACAAATCTGCAGAACTTGCCAGCATTTCAGATGCCTACATCCATTCATTCCTGTGGATCCAGATGCTGAAATATGGAAAACCTGTATGGATTGGTCTTAACAGCAACTTAGTAAGTGCTGGACAGATGGGAGGTGCAGGTGCTTGGTGAGCTCTCCTCCTCTTTATAGATCCACCAGATGCCCAATTTACAACAGTGCTGAAACAACTGTACTCTAAATGGCTTTACTGTGTATATGCATAGATTTCTAGTGGTCCTATTAGAGTTACTCAAAGACTTTCATGCACCAAATGGAGTGGAGAGTCAAAGCAAAGGTTAAGCAGGAAGCAATAGATGAAAGTAGAAAGCTTTAGAAATGGTAAAAGAAATAAAGGTGCAGACTGAGAGTCACAAGCCAGGATGTGCAGCTATTGTGATGCAACCATTAGCCATTCTGAATGTCTAACTCCCTACTATGTAGAGGGCTATTTATAACTATTATTATAGTAATAAAAGTTATTATGAGTATTAGAGAGGTATTTTAAGGTTATTTTGACTGTTTAATGTCAAGTAATCCTTAGTCACCAAATAGCTCCCAGTTTTAATTTAAGTAAAGCAGAGCAGAGGGAATGAATTCCCTGTAATTGCTTCTCTTGATATGGGATTTACTAAATGACTTAAGATGAACTCATCTGAGTTTCTTGCCATGTTGTAGAAGTTTGTGTTTCTTCAGAAAAATTTTTCTGAAAGCGTTACACTACTGAACACTGTTCATATGTAGTTCTTGTGTAACTTGGAGCACCCAGTTACATTGCTTAGAACAGTGAATGGTGTTTAAAAAAAACAGCAACACGGGGCTTTTTTTTCTGAAAAACTCAAATAGACGTAGGACACTATATTTATGTGTCAGAACTTTTTATGTAAAAAACTCTGTTACCAGAACTTCTTTGTTTTCAGACTGGCAGCTATTACAAATGGACTGATAACTGGAAAACCAGGTACACGAAATGGGCAACAGGGGAACCAAAGAAGAAAAATGCTTGTGTCTACCTAGATCTTGATGGTACTTGGAAAACAGCATCCTGCAACGAAAGCTACTTTTCAGTTTGTAAGACATCAGAGGGTAAGCAAATCAATGTAATAAAGGCACATTCTGAGTTCCATTAGTCTGCCTAATCCTAGTGACTTTGCTCTGGCTTGGGCTAAAACCCTCAGAGGAGTATGCTTCAGGATACTGTCTACCTCCCTGCAGAACCTGGAGGTTTGCTATTGGATGATATCTGAATTCAGGCACATGAAAGCTTCTTGGGCAAAACGGATATGGCTGCACTGTTTTCATGGTAGTCATAACTGTTTGCATAAGATGAAGCTCTGTCTTCAAGGTATTTTGCTCTTTCTGAGATGTAAGCATAAATCACACTTGAGATTGTGTGTAATATAAGTAAGCGCTGGGAATGAGCACTGACTGTGTGGGCTGCAGCAACTGGATAAGTTCATACACAGGTGTCACTGAGCCAAAATACAGGCAAGAGTTTCACTCCCGTTCACTATTGCTAGAGCTAAAGCAGTTCTGATGTATTTGTAAGAGCCTTGGGAATGTGAATGATACTTTAACTCTTTGTAGAGGTATGCAGACACATGTTTGTGTCTGTGTCATTTTCCCTCATTGAGGTTTTAAGGCTACATAATATAGTCTGTTCCTGATGTGAGATTCAAGATAGATTTTGCCACTTGAAGGTGGCTTCCAAGTTAAACCTTTGTAGCCTTTGTATAAAGCCTTTGTATAGAGTGCCAACATACAGAGACCAGGCAGCCATACAATATGGGACTGTGGTATCAATGATTCATTAGCCTACAACAGCTTTCTGTGTTGTGAGAATGTAAATTCGAGATCTATATCATCCATCAGGGTTTGCTTTCCTCACAATACTGCCAAGGCAGTTAGTTAGATGCTGAAGGATGTGATTTGTTTCCTTGTCCTAAGAAATATGATCGGAGAAACAAGATGTTTCACACTCTTGACTGCCTGGCTCTCCCTGTTGTCTGAGCTGGGGGCCTGTAGGAATAATCAGGAGTAGAGGTCCAGATAGTTAAAGCTGGTGAGCTAGGTGAGAGAAATCCCACATATTTACACACACATCCTACCTCACAGGTTACTCATAATGCAATACCAATTTCATACCATATGGCTTCTTTAGCTATAGCTCCTACTGACCCTGCTCAGCTGCCCGGAGACTGCCCCGAAGCAGTGGAACTCCGAGCTTGGATCCCTTACCATGGCCACTGCTACTACCTTGAAGCATCAGCTGGGACAAGCTGGGCGCTGGCTTCCCTTGAGTGTGCTCGGTTAGGTGAGAGCCTTCATTATCAACTGATGAGATTTGCATGAAAATTATACAAAATTCACATAAAAATGTAAAAACATTGATGAAAAAAATCATTAGAAATACTTTATTTACCTGCTAAGCTATTCTAAACCTGGCATAATGAAAATAAACTGACACAAGTGACTTTGTGCAGCCTTCTGTCCTCCCAGGGACTGCAGCCTCCCCAGGCATAGAGCTCCCCATCAGCTACTGGCTTCTGGGGCACCATCCTGGGGGCAGTGGTGGGGGGCCATGGACACTAAGCACCTCCAGGGCTCTGTCCTCCACAAGAAACAATGGGGAAACCAACAAAGTAGTGTGCATAATACTTTCAATAGTTATTGTTTGTACAGACTTGAAAGAGGAGGTCGTTCCAGTAGTTGCTTACGTAGGTTATGGTTATTTGCTTGTTAATGCCTTTCAGGTGCTACCTTGGTTTCGGTAGAAAACATGGATGAATCTGACTTTCTGATCCATACAATACAACCACTTGGAAATAAAGTAGGAGGCTTCTGGATAGGACTTTACCAAAATGTGGACGGTAATGTCTTACTTTCAATATTTAATCAAAAAATGTTTTGCTAATATGAGAAAATTGAGGATAACTGTATTTTTACAAAAAAATGATATGGTCTTCTGCTGAAAATGACTTACTATTACATTTTTTAAGTCATTTGCTGAGCTAAGGAGTTAAAATATCCATTAGATACATTTTACATTTTTTAAACTCTGTATGTTGCTCTTTAGGACAGTGGTTGTGGCTAGATAATGCTGCACTGGACTTTGTCAACTGGGAGGAGAAAGAGTCCAGTGTGGAGCATCACTGCGTTGAAATGACTGCACCATCCGGTTATTGGGACAACAGTGATTGCTCTTCTGAAAAAGGATTTATTTGCAAAAAACCCAAAGGTAACTCCTTGGTGACTCAGCCCTTAATGACAGAGCAGATCTGTTTACTAGTAACTATTACAGCCCTCTACCACGTCTGGAAATAATTTCTGACTGTTTCATTTGGCATATCCCACTTTTCTAAACGTTCGTAGTTGCCTGTTTTTGCAGACTGCAAGCTCTTCACATCACTGTCTGCACTCTTATAGGAAAATGGTAACATGCTGTTGAGAACGAGACTTTCAAAAAAATTTTGAATACCTAACACAAGCATTAGTATGGCATCTGTCAAATACCTGTGCAAACTCACAACTTTTCCAGGAACTAAGTATTCTAACAGTTATTATACCCTTGCAAGGAGGAATTAATGTGAATAATCACGCTTCATCTTCAAGCTTGTTACACTCAAAAACTATACTACTACTCCAACGTCAAAAACTGGCTTCATATTAAGCCTGATTCAACAACCTCTAAGTCAGTAATGCCTCAGGGATACTAAAAGGCCAGCTGTTTGTGTTGCAATAATAACATAAGGAGTACTTCCCTATTAAATGAAAACTTCAAGTCATTACTGAAGCTGTCTTATCAGCATTTCTGGAAAATTTCACACAGTAATGTATATGCCAGACTAATTTTTCGGAGGTAAAAAACCATGTGTAGTATTCCCACGTGGAGATACAAATTGTCTGAAAGAAAGCATTATCATTACATTCTTTTAAGTTAAGTGTTAAAAATCAGTCTTATCTAAAAAATAGTGGGTTGCCATCTTTAAACCTTTTTACTTTCTTTTGTAGTAGCTGTTAGATCATGTTCAATTTTCCAACTTTTGCATTGTGCATTGTCCCCAGTAAATTATTGGGAACATCTCTGTCCTATGCTGAAAACCTCATTTCCTGTGTAAAACAATTTTTAGGATTCCTTTGTTTGGATGAAAAGTTGAAAGGACATGATTTCAGTACTAAAGACATCATAAGACACAGTAGTTGTCAAAAATAATAAAAAATTTGGGGTTAGCTTTTAATCATTTTGCAAATGTAGTCTTTAATTAAAAAAACAAACTGAAAAGTAACCAAGAAACAGTCATCTCCCATGCATTGTTAATATCGATGCTTAAATCAGCACATGCCCATGGCAGTAAATCAGTTAATCCCCATCAAAGATTTACTGACAATATACAAATTCTGTTCTATCCCATATAGTACTAAAATAAGGAAGCACTAAAATCCATCCATTGAATCATAAGATGCTCTCATATGTAACTATTTCCTGCCTTAGTAGGGGATACTGTTTCTTTGTACCTATTCATTTTACATTTTGCTCTGCTTTCATTTCATTTTGTATTTTGCCTATATAATTTCTCCTCTGGGTGGCAACTGTGTTTTCAAACTGTAATGTAAAAGACCAAAGAAGAGAAATATTTTCTTAATAATTTAGGGAGTCTTATAGAATCATAGAATCATCAAGTCCAACCATCAACCCAACACCACCCTGCCTCCTAAACTATGTCTTGATTCAGAATAGTTTTTCTTACTTTATAAGAACATCCAGTATGCTTAATTCTTCTTCTTTTCTGAATGTCAAATGATTTTGCCCATCTTCAACAAGAAGAGATTTTACGAAGACCTTTTCTTTTTCTCTGTCTCTTTTTTATGCATACGCAAATGGGAAGATTACAGCCTTGATTCAGAGGGCATTTTCTAGGGAAGACATTTAAGAATCTTAAACTTAATTGTAACAGCAGAATCCTGCTGGACATGCGGAGCTTCCTAAAATGTGCTATGTGAAATTAATCTCCAGAGTTGTATGTCATGTTCTTAGTAAACTAAAGTTAATATTTCAGGAAAAATGTGAAAAGGTATTTTTGAGTGAACAGAGAAAAGTGTCAATATTTGAATATTGGTAGATATAAATATAATATAAAGTTTTAAATGAATGAATATTGTAGTTTGGTAATGTTAAGTAGGAAGGTAAAACCTTAGTAACATTTTTTGCCTCACTTATGTTGCCTTTTATAACAGACATATATGTTATTAATGCAGTGGTAATACTTCAGAGGTTTTTGTTCCTGTATAATTTTAGCAAAACAGTCAAACTTATGAATTCTAATGAAATGTCATATTATTTCTCTCTGATATTCATTGAAGTTGAGACAAGTGGGAGTCCTATACAGCAAAAAGGTAAGAGCTTTCATAAGAAAATTACCAAAAAATTAAATACAAGAAGAAATTAAAATGAGTTTTCCCAAATCACCCCCTTTTAGAGAACAAGTCGTGCTGATGGTTACTGGGACACATGGTTATAAATCACTCAGGGCAATCCCAGGGTGCCTCTTACATGCACATGAGCACTCACATGTTCTTGGTTGACTAGACTGCTGCAGGGCTAACCCTGAGCTGACAAGCTCACCAGTGACCCAACTGGTGACTAACCTTGAGAACAGGCACAGACAGCTTTAACTAGGCTGTTAAAACCTATGTAGATATATATGCAAATTTCTTCCATAGGTATTATTGTAAATAATGTAACATAAAAATATTGTAAAACTAATTTCCAAATAATTAGCATCCCATATCCATATCTAAAGCATGCATTTTCACTGAATTCTTACGAGCATCCGCTGCATGTATTGTATATCACTGTAATCCAGATCCACTAAAACCATGTTAGCTTTAGCAACAGAGACCTGGCTACTGATGAGCAACAATTCAGGACTCAGATTTGCACTGAACAGACTCCAAGTTCAGGCAGGAGAGAACATCTCCTCCATGTTTTTCATGTTGTATGTAGAATAAAAAATTACTAAGGTTTCTCACAGTTGTATGCATTCATTTCAGGCAAGGAAAAGAATGAAAAGACTCACCCACCTGTTCACGTGTCTGTTTGGCCACTCATTTTCTTGGCTATTCTCACTCTTCTTGGAGCCAGCATGTCAGTCTATTTCTACAGAAGAAGACGAAACCAGCTATCAACAGGTTCTGGCAATGAAATACTGCTCACATGATATATTGGTGACTGAAGAATTGTTGAGAATGGGTCCTGTGGCATGTACCAGTTCAGAGGAGTAAGTTACTTGCTGAAATTAAAGGATGTATCTGTTAAAGTCTCTAGTGAGGATATGTGTAATCTTAAATTAAATCCCTTTTCTTTTTTTGCACGAGCAGACTCTTTTGTATCATGCATATTTTACAAAATCAGAATTAAGGACGGATGTTATAGTTTTGTAACTGTCAAGATGTTCTCAAGTGCCTTAGCAAAAACACTAGTGTAAATACTTTGTCAATAACAAATAAATGTACTGAAAAAGGACTATAAAAGTCAATTAGTGAGAATGAATGTTCAATAAAGTGTGACTACTTTCTAGAACTGTATTCCCATCACTTTGTGGACACTGCAAAGAACTCAACTCTGTTGTAATCTTGAACTCATTTTGTCTCACAAACTACACCCCATCAGACCAGCACTTTTATTGTTCCTTATAGCTGCATCCTATTACACCTACTTATAAAATGGTGTTTCATATACTTATCTCAGATAACTTTGGGATAGAAAACCTTGCTATTTTAATTTTCTGCTATGGAAAATACAGTTCATACCAGCAACGGATATTAAGCTCAGGTGTAGGTTTTGGCCTTTTTTCAATCTGATAATATGATTGCTAACTGTAGTATATTCACTAACATGAAGTAAAATATTATCACCCTTGCATTCTTCCTTCTTTTTCTAATGCTTTGAAATAAATAAAGTTTTTATTAGTCCAATTTTCAGCTTCAGAATTCCCTGTGAATCAAGTGAGAGAAAAGGGTAAGGGAGGTGCTCCTGTCTGCAGAGTAATTCTTTTGTCAATAACAAGGAGGGCTTCTCTCCCCACCACCTGAATGCAGCTTGAATAAGCACCAACTTTCCATTTTTAAATGTGAGAAAAAGGAACTGAAAACTAAGGAATGTAGCAGATGATACTGTACTAGGAATCTGCAAGAAGACTAAGTTTAAGATGTTAGAAAAACAGTGGAAAGCAGTACAAAATAGCATTTAGGTGAGCTGCAAATATAATTTAGACACTAAACACTTTATGGGGAAAAGTGCTTAGCAGGTAGCCCCAGCAAGCAACCTGCCTTCCCCAGGCTGCACAGGGTCTACTGAGCAAGCTGGAAAGTTAAAAGAAACAATAAAAAGTAATAAAGTTTCTTTTCTAAGCACTGGACTCCTATTTTCTTGGCATAAATTCAATCAATAATTTAGCACACTGGTGAGAACAGGTTATCGCACAAGTGAAATACAGCATGCAGGACATTGACCTCAAAAAGTTTGTAACCAGCATCAAGCTGGTTAGTCATGTGAAAGAGGCAGCTCTGAAGCGCTCAGTTCTTCTTTTAGCCTACCCCAGTGTCTGCACTAATCTCCCCCCATCACTCTGCAGCCTTGGAGAGATGAATCCTCACAAGCATCCATTTACACAAGCGTGGGGCTAAAGCCCAGTTTGGACCGGAGCGCAGCTGGTGCTTCATGAGGCAGAGGAGGAAACTAGGCAGGATCCCTTGGGACCCCCTCTGTTGGAGCCATTTAATTTTGTGATTTCACATGTATCCGAAACATGGCTTCATTCAGTAAACTCAGCTTCTGTTTCTCTCCCACCCCATTGTCGTCTGTGGCACCACTCAGCTTTACAACTTTGCGTTACTCTTGTAAGCTTTGCTCACGCTAAGCTCTCCCCGAATGACCCCTGCAAATAGAGTGGTTATTATTAAACAATTTATTCAAGTCCTACTTTTACTGAAATCCAGCCATTTTTTTCTGAAAATGTTTTTCTCTCTTAGTACTTTATAACAGTCAAGAAGTTTAGCGACTTCTTGCAATAATTTTCCCTAACACCTTATGAATAAAAGCAAAGATAGTTGCTCCTCATATGACATCTGTTCAGCTTCTATATATATCTCACCACTGTCTGTTTCACTTCTCCTTTTTTTCAATTTCATTACCACAACTTCTTTTAATTTCACTGATGTAAATAAACAGAAGGAACAGTAGGACTTGTCTGCATGTGAATATTTGCCAGCACAGCTTTGCAGCGTAGTTGTACAGGAATTGCCATGCCACGATAAGTCTTCAGATGAGCACTTTGCTCACATATTTAAAGGAGCTTTTCCAATTTAGCTTACATTTGGCTTTCTCCTGGAACACCCTCATTAGGAATTTCTCAGATAGCTGAACACATCCTTTTGCTTGACAAAAGTATTCCAGGCAAAAGTTTCCTTCCTGTTGCAGGGAAGCTTACCACTAGCCTACAGCATTGAACATCTTCACTTCTCTCAGATCTTCAACGAGTAGTTATAAACAGCCCAGCCTCAAACTGTGATCAAAGCAAGCAGTATAACTGTGCAGAAAAAAGCAATTTTAGCCCTCAAAGTGAGTAACAATTCATAACGCACTGAATATTGCAGATCTTGTAAAATTTGCTCTCTTTCTTCTAGATATGTAGAGCTGTGACATTATAGTGGTGTACTGAACTACTGTGGTTTTGTCTCCCTTTGCTTCTGAGATGTAAGGGTTAAAGCAGAGACTGAATTTTTAATCAATGATATTTCATGGCAGGTTTCTTGTCACCAGTTCTCAAATTGGTTTTTTCTTGAGGTCTGTCCTGTGTAGCACCCCAACTACTGACCCGTATATAATACTAGCAAAGTCCCAGAAAAAGACAAATATCACCCCCTCTAGTTACAAGGACAGAGACTTCAGATTTGGAAGCAACTCGCTCTTCGAAGAGTGCAGTGTTTGCAATGTGCATTCTCGTTACTTCAAAATACCATGTGACAGGATATTTCCTTATTTAGAGTACAGAGCTTTAGCCATCAACCCTTTGACACGGAGAAGGACCTGTTACTATCCTCACTCAGAAGGATTTTATGTACTGCCAATCTTACAGTCCAACTTTTGGTAGAGGAATGAAAAGCAAGTTGCATTTGCAATGAGTTTCTCCAGGTTCCTAGTTTTTCTTTTCCTTGTGCATGGTTCATTACAGTCACTGGGTAAGTTTCCTGTTGGTTTTGTGTTAAACTAGAAATGAAAATGCTTTTCCTTGGGCAGTTTTACACTTTTAATGCATAGACTGATTACTTTGTATTTGTTATCAGATTTGATATATGATCTGAAGAGTATGTTGGGTATTATCCTGGCAGTTCTTGATACACAGAGGGGAGGTGTATGGATGTTGGGGGAAACAGAGGTAATAAGAGCAGGATCTTTAAACTGGAATTTCTTTCTGTGGAAATATTAAACCAGATGGCACTGTATGGGAGGACGATGAGAGATGAGGAAGCATGGAGCTCTTTCCATTTACACTCCCCATCACACCCATGGTGCAGTGGTCAGTCAAAGGGTTTTAGAGCCATGTTTTCATGACAGCTGTGCAAGTTTCTCCTTCTGCTCCAAGACATGAGGTATAAGAAGGAAGAACTGGCTCCTCCCCTCCAGTCTGATGAAATTAGAAGAATAGTTCTAGTCTGAAGATGTCTATGACTCATTGGGTATAGCTACAGAGAGAAATGGTAAAGCAGTAATGTACGTAGAACTGAGTAGATGAATGTTTGCATGAATGTGAGGTTGAGAGCGTATATCAGAAATTTCAGGATAAAAGTATGCTCTTGTAATATTGTGACAGTTTAAAAAGATGAAGCATTGCTAACCTTAAAGAATCTGAGTTGAGGGTTAATCTGAAAGACCTCTCTAAGTGCAGAAATGTGCAATTGAAACCTAAAATTCTTACTGTATACATATGTTCTTGACAACCAGCTCTGTATTCTCTCTGGTCAGCTATTCTTTCCCTTTAAACAATTAATGAAAAGATGGAGTGATAAAGCAAACCTATGAGCCATACAGAATACGACAATGCAGTGAACTCATTGTCTGAGACCTACATGTAGTTTTTCTGTCCTCAGGAACCACAACTTATCAGAAGCTTATCATCAGAGAATTTGACTTTCTGATGAGGTGTATATATATATCAAACTCTAAACACAGCATTTAAAACCCAAACTTTACTAAAACAACATTTTATTTAAAATCTCTAGCTACACAAGGGGGAAAAATGATAAAAATTAATTAAAAAAAGATGGTGTGTCCTCTCAATTTAGATAGACAGATATACTGATAGATAGGTCCATTACTAGGAAGTCAGATTTATGATTTTATGGTTTTTTTCATAGGTCCTCTTAACCCTTTCTTTCCCCTAGATACCTTTACATTACAAGGAAATGCCAATGGACAGCCATGTGTATTCCCTTTCAAATATGAAGGCAAACAGTACAATGAGTGCACAGATGCTGGTAGGTCAGATGGCTGGCTCTGGTGTGCAACAACTGCAGACTTTGATGCTGATAAACTGTATGGATTTTGCCCACTAATAAGTAAGTCCTGCATTTTATTTATTAACTTGTCATGAAACGTTGTTGAGAAAACCATCTATTGAGCTACCGGGTTCTTTATCAGCTACCAGCTACACACCCTCATGAGAAACCTTGTCAGAGTAGCCCAAATGAAAATAATCTGATTGAACATTAGCCCCAGTAGCCAAGTGGTTCCTCCATAGTGAGTGGAGAGGAAGAAGTGCCTCCAGAGTGTGGTTCAGCCTAGCCAGGTTCTAACTCACCTGCTGGAGGTGGCTGTTTCTCTTTGTGGACCAGAGAGGTGAGGAAGTTCTTTGATATCTCATTTTATGTGGTTTAAGTGCATGGCATGTCCAGCATGAATTTAGATCGATATCTTCCTTTCAAAAAATTCCCATTACTCTTTATTCCTCAGGTATGCCCTGTAGGTCAATTCTCACTTAAACTGCTATGTACTGTTTTTTCCCCTTAATATCCATTTCCTATCTTGTTCTTGTCTCCTATTACCAGCCTACACAAAAATGCTGCTACTAAAATTATCCTTGTATTATCTTTGTATTATCTTCTGCACCGAACTTATATTTGGATCACCCCACCTCAGGACACAAACTGTTTCACTTTTCTCACCAACTGCCTTCCCAATAACAACAGTTTCACAAGGTTTTGTGAGTTATTCTGCAAACAAAGACTGCAGCTGATCTGCACATTGGTGTTACACAGACTATTTTTATAGCTCCTTGGGCTGTCAAGGGCCAGGTTCTGCCAGTTTTGAAAAAGCTGCCAAGAGGGAGTTAATGCCCCAAAGGGATGAAGAGCCTCCAGGGTCGTAGTTCACCTACATGCTTACTTTCCTCCTCTGACTTCACCCTGGAATTTTTTTTTCAATCAACAGATATGTCTGGTTTACCTAGTACCACATTTTGTGTAAAAGAGAATTTAGAAGCAAATATTGGAAACCCATTCACTCCCTTCTAAAAACTTGGACATTTAAAATAATGTTTTTAATTTTAAAAAAATTACACTTTTTTTTTTCTTTTTAAATTGATGCCTAATCTGATTTCAATTTTTCTGGTGCTTTAAAATTTATGATAGCATACAGTTAATACTGTGCATTTTTAGAGACTTTGCATCATTACATGCTTCATTTGCTTTTAGTTGGTGCAATGTCAGTCCTCTAACAACAGTGCTCTGTGTCACTTCTTCTTCCAGATGACACAGAAAGATTTTGGACAGAAGATATTTCAACTGGCATTTACTATCAGATAAATTCAGAATCAGCTCTAACATGGCACCAAGCAAGGAAAAGCTGTCAGCAGCAAAATGCAGAACTATTAAGCATCACAGAGGTTCATGAGCAAGCATATATAGGAGGTAAATTGATAGAGAACACGACCTTAAAATATGCTGTCCCAGAGCTTTAGACAACAAAGTTGGCTGCCTTGTCTTCTGTCTCTGAGAAGTCAAGGGTGGTTCAGCAGCCACCGAAAGGGAGATGGTCTGAACTGCCCTTCCACTAGCTGGTTTTGTTTGTTTGGTTTTTTGTTGTGGGTTTTTTTTTTTTTTTTTGGTGAAGGGTAGGTCCCAAACTTCTACAGGGGCTGAAAAAGCCCCATCCTACCTTTGTGCTCCAGGTGGGAGCTACCACATCTTCTGCAGCCTGTGTCAGGGGGAGGGTTTTCTCTGCTTGCCTTCATGCCAGTGTACTCATTCCTGAGCAGTGCTATGGTTGGTCCTCAAATTTACCTTTTTCCTCTGTTTTTTCAAGGATTATTAATCTTTCTAGGAGAACATATGATGATGGATAGATTGGTCCTAATATGGGTACATTTGCATACATAAACTTCAAATAACTCCAGTGGATTTCAGATACAAGTATCATGGTATCAGTTTGGTTATAAATGGCGTGAAGGAGGCTTTGAAACCACTCACACAGAAAAAAATCTGGAAGCAACAGATTGACATACTGTCTTTGTTTTTTTGATGTGTTTGCTCCACGACATCTGTTACAGAAACATTTTAGCACAATTCCCTAATGAAAATAAGGTATTTTTTACATCTCTTATGTTGTAATGAAACAAAGTGAGAGAAGTAAACTCTTATTAAAGCAGTGAAATAAGATGTCCCTTTGTCCTTTTAACTACTGAGATCTCTGCTAAATCAATATTTATTCATTTATATATTTTAATTTTTTAATTGTGCACCTCAGTAATGCGGAAGGTACTGGTTTGGGGCTGGTTTAAATATAAATTTCTTATATTTGACTTTATTTCTCTTAAATGAACTTGCTAACAATGGGAACAGGGAGATATAACTGACTTTTTTTCTCATTTAGAGCAAACTAGAAAATTCAGTTTTGCATTCTGGATTGGATTGAACACTTTGAATTTCAACACCGGATGGCAATGGGCTGGGGGCAGCCCTTTCAGATATTTAAACTGGGCTCCAGGTAAGAACTCTACCTATTTTGTAATCTTTGAATGGATTCTGATAAGACACCAACTAATAAAAGCTGCCCTAGCTTTTATTTCAGGAAAGCCTATTCTGATTTACAATAACTGAAGATCTAGATCTTTATTTTAAGAAGTAAACTTCCAGATTCCAAATTTCACTGCGGATATCAGCTATAGCAAGATCCTTTATTTTCTTATATAAGCAGAGAGCTTGTTTATGAAAGCAGAGTATCATTTGGAGTGATATATAACCCTACAGACCAGAGATCAGAATTTTTCCATAACATTTGCCCAGGAGTATAAATATAAATCAAATCTTCCAAAACTAGCAAAATATTTAGAAAACAATGGCACTATGTTGTCTGGAGAAATTCTAAATATTATTGAGAGGCTTAGAGAACCAACTCATAATTCCTCAGCAGTTTATGGAAAACTGCACTGGGCCACCTCGAAGAAGGGAGATGGGGAGGCTTGTGGTGCTCCTCACATGTGGGGAGTTCTTCTGTTTGCTTGTTGGTTTTCTGGTCTCATCTTTTCTTTGTGCCATGAGTATTTCAAGCTGTGTCCTGTTTTGAAAAAGTTACAAGCTGGTAAAGGAATAATTAGACTCTCCTCTGAGTTTTCAAAAAATCTCTATCAGGCAATTTCTTTTGCTGCTTACAGGTTTTTACATACTGCAACTGAAAAGAGAAAAGCTATTTTATAGGAAAGTAGAACTGTGAAATTCTTGAGATATACTGAAGGAATGGTATAATTTAAAACTGAGTATTTTTAAAGTTTGGAAGTTTTTGACACAGCATAACAGTCTAGCTTCAGCTGTTCTGTCTGTGAGCACCAGGATACCAGGAAAAGAACCAGAAATTTCCCAGTACTATCCTGACACAAAGTCAATGAAGGGTCATTAGTTCACTCTCAAAGCATAGACTAAAAGCAACATCCTAAAAACTATAACACCAGTTATCCTATGGGAGAGGGCTTCTTCATATTAAGCATTGAAGAAATCAGAATAAGTTGATGTTTCTACTGATAATATGATAGTTTTGTTAATCTTTTTATTTATTTTTGCTGTGAGATTCTATTTTCTCTCTTCCTCAAAGGAAGTCCTTTCCTGCTCCCTGGGAAAATCTGTGGAGTGATGAATCCAAGAAAGAATGCTAAATGGGAAAACAAAGCATGTAACCAGAGACTTGGCTACATTTGTAAAAAGAGAAACTTCAGTTCAAAGTCTGACATTATACCCAAAGGTAGGTTAGTCAAGTAAAAAGAAAGATTTTTCTTTGACTTCTAGAAAGAGCAATCTGTAAAGATCTGCAAATGATAAAAGGTATGCAACATTATTTTTCAACCAAGGTGTTAGGAACCTTTGAAAAACACAGCTATACATGCACACACAGACTTTTAGAGATTGCTTTTGTCCTCCCATTGTCTATTAACCATTAATAGGAGAACATTATTATTTTGTTCCATCACTTTATTATTCATTCTTGCAAGACAGATAAAAGCTGCTCTGTCACGGTAACCAGTGCCAGCAATCAAATTTGCATAAATACAGTGGAAATTTTATGCTTCTCATTTTCTTCTCATTTGCTGCAAATGAGCAATTGCAATTACTCTAATATTAATGCAAAAAATCCTCCTCTGATGACCACAGTGTGCAGTGTGTTGGGTTCACATGAGCAGAGGAGAAGGAATAGCAGTATTCACAGAGGCTACATTTCATCCATGGGCCACCCTGACTTGAGGCTTCAATGACACGATGTGGCTATGAACGTGCCACACACAGGAGGGATCTGCTGGAGGCTGTCATCTGGGAATGTTATAAATGCTATTTTTAAAGAAGTAGTTACATTAAAGAAAGTAGAGAAATAATTTCAGAGAACCTTTATTCCCCTATTAGCCCTAAAAGAAATGCAAGGCTCTATTTTTAAAGCAAGCTTAAGGTAAGCTTTTAAAGATATTTAGGAATCTAAGTAACAAATGCCACTGAGTTAATATGAAGAGAAAGCTACCAACCCTGCACTAATTTGCACTGTTTACTGACCTGCAGTTACCAAAGAATTACTTCACGCTTTTCTGTATCTGAAAATTATGTGTGGTTGCAAGAAGACATTAAACAGGAGACGGAGCCTAATGTCAGCCACTGCATGCAGCATGGAAGACCATGACACACTGACTGAACTGCTCTGGAGGGCAAAGAGGGGAGAGGCTGATGTCTGCTTTGGTCTCTCTCTCCTCCCAGTGCATTACTTCAAATTGCATTTCTGACACAATATGAGCATTTTTCAACGATTTTCTGCTTAAGGAGACATCATTCTACTTGCATATTTAGCATACTATGCCTTAATGATATTTGGTTTTCATTTGAATGTATTTGCATTTCTAACTACAGCTTTATGTTTATTCATATAGTCCCACTTTTGTAAAGAGTGCTCGAGAGGCCTCATTCTAGTGTCCTTTATTTTCCTCTTACAAAATTGCTCTGAAAAATTGTGCTTTGATTTTAGAGGAATTAAGATCTATTAAGTGCCCAGATGGCTGGTGGCCATACGCAGGCCACTGCTACAGCATTCAACGGGAACCCAAAATATGGAAAGATGCTCTGACTTCATGTAAGGGGCAAGATGGAGATTTGGCAAGTGTCCACAACATTGCTGAATACAGCTTTCTAGTGTCACAGCTTGGTTACAGTGAGTATATCTGTAGGACTGTATTGTGTTTGCCCCATCTGTAATGTAAAAGCTGAGCTTCGTATTAAATATTAATGTCTTCTCTGAAATGTCATAAGTGGAGGGCTGAATCTAACTTACGGTGCTCTTTTATGTTGTTGCTGTTGCATAAACATAGAAGTATAATTATCAAGACATAATCTACATTGTAAAACATCATAAAGCAGGAAAAAAAAATTATATTCTGAACAGAGACACATAAAGATCTCTAAAGATTGCACTTTTGGCATGTTTATTCTATGTTCAATATCTTCAGAACCGAACTCCAAACCTGGAAGAAATTTAACTTCTTGCTGAGATTAAAACCTCTTGCTGAGGTTAATGTCTTGTTATATCTCCTTCTAAGAAAATAATATCTTATAACTTCTGATTTTCCTTGGAAATGTGGCAACCAGTCCTGACACCTGCTGCACATGGTGGACTTGCTGAACACCCCTGACAGGCTATTACAAGCCCTCTAATGCTTCCCCATTATGGAGGTGTATTGGCAGATGCCTTCATGGCTTGGGCTCAGTATGATCTCCCGACAGGCGGGACACTCACAGCCACTCACTGTCCTACCCTCCATGTTAGGGGGTCATTTTGTTGTTCTAAGTCACAGATACTCAGAAAGTGTGCAAAAATCTTATGCCAGCCATAAAGAGCCCTGTGTCTATTAAAGTCAGGATTTCTGGATAGAATCTGAGGCCTTTGAAAAGGCCAGAGAGGGACAGACCCAGACATCTCTTACTGCAGATCTGAAAGGAAACTAGCATTTTTGTTAAAGCATGAAGACCACCTATCATGTACCGAATCCCAAATTTATTGGTCTCTGTTTGTTCACTGTATTGCATAGCAGACCATAAGCAAACCCATTTCTTTTCATGCTTCAGAACCAACAGAAGAGCTATGGCTGGGTCTGAATGACCTGAAGGCTCACTTCTATTTCGAGTGGAGTGACGGGACTCCTGTGACGTTCACCAAATGGCAGTGCAGGCATCCCACCTATACAAATGGTCTGGAGGACTGCGTTGTTATGAAGGGGCAGGTATAACCATGCAGTCATTTTATCACAATGCAAGCTAATAACTACATCAGTCTGAAACCACTTGCCTTTATATACTTATTCAGGAGTCATTCTGTATCGTAGCTTAAAATAGTTTTCCCTATAAATTTGGCATCAACCAGAAGAGAAGTTCAGAGGACAGGAGAGATCAGAATTAGAGAGGTAGCATTTTACCAGTGCTGCCTTTTGAGATTTCTTATCTGGTGAAAATCTGATCCAGAAATTTTACGTTAGATTCATTCTCTTGGCTGCAGCAATGAAAAATGTCATAGCTCTGGGAGAGGAATGGGGATGAACTAGTAAATACATTGTGCGGTTATCATAGATGCTATTTGCACACCTCATTTTCCAATCCGATAGACGATTATGTCCCTCAATGTCACTTCATTGAGACATGGCATTGAGGCTTGGAGACCTGGCACTAGGGCATGTTTCTTCAGCTGTGACATAAAGAGAGCACTAACACCTACCTGCCAAATACCTAACCTAAAATCCTACAGTGTTTCTCGCCGCTTGACTCACAAACTTTATTTTCTTGGGAGGCATGGTTGTTTGACACATTTACATGCATGTGTGTGCACACACATACACGCACAAAAAGTGTCATGAATTTTAAAAGAAATGAGTTGAAAATGCTGTTATGAAAGAAATGCTGTTATTGAAAGAACTGTTATATTATAGAATAATATTGATGTTTACCGGTATTATGCATCGATATAGTTGATCCTATACCAGATTTTATGGGGGGAAAAAGCTCCTATTTCAATTTTATTTTTTTACATAATTCCTTTTTTAAAAGAAATCAGTAATTTTTCAGAGTCTTCTCCTTGATGGATAAAACAGTTAATTTACTGAAACATACTCACATGTGCATTACTTCAGTTTCATTGATCTTTTTTCCGGAAGTGTAGTGAAATAATCCTGCTCTAAATGCAGATACATTAGCCCCGGATGAGATGTATCTTTACAAACCCTCTCATTAAATAGATAGTTATGATAGCAAGTAATGCTAAGCTTCAAGAAGTTATATATTTCCTTCTTTCAACTCAAAACAGCATCAAATGGATCTTAAACCAATCCTGGCAGATGTGTCTAATATTTTTTTTTTTAAATAAGTCTCCAGCAATGATCTTATAGCCTTCCTAGGTAACATATTTCAGTGGGCCTTGTAATGAAGAAAGAGGAAAACACTAGTTTTCTTAAGTTTACGAATGCGCCTTTTTAACATTAATTTCTTTTGCCTGCTACTCTAGGATGGATATTGGGCAACTGATGTTTGTGATAAGCAACTTGGTTACATCTGTAAAAAGAAACCTTCACCACAATCTTCTGAAAAAGAGACAACCGAGGACCCAGGCTGCCAGAAAGTAAATGCTCTCTCATAAATTAATTACATTGGGAAAAATGAACAGGAATTAATTTACTGGTTCTTGCTTCTTTTAGAGTCTTTGTGCTTGTATCTTCTAGAAAAATCTACTCTTGAGTCTTTTCCTACTAGCAATTTACTAATATATGTGCATTTTTAATTTTTGCTCTGAAAATAAAGTCAAGATTCATTTACATGTACATGAATACTACCTTTCACTCCATTACCAGGTGAGCCATCCTGTGACAAAATTACATATATCTTTTAAATCATACTTCACCACTATTCTCTCTGTTTATGCTCTTAGCCTAACAATATAAGCAAAACTATCAAAAGCCACTTTGTCTCTTCTGTCATATCTGCTGTCTATTTAAAGTCTTTATAAAAAGTCCTTACTATATAAGAACAATAACAGAAAGAAAATAATTTCAAAACGGAAAAGGATCCGCTTTTCTGTACCATGTTCTTACTGATGGACTACTTAGTTGGCCTTTGAGTGATATCAGCAGGTTATTTTTTTCCAAACAAATAATTTTTCCAGAATTGGCCTTTCCAGAAAATCATTATATCTATATTGGTCAGCATACATCTCTCTAAAAGCAGGAAGAAGCATGATATTCCTCCTTTCCCTGATATTCCACCTTTCTACCCAACTCTCAAACAAGCACTGACTGGATTCCTCTTGGCTCAGAAAGTCTCCTTACCCATTGCAGTTAGGGACGGCAGGGGCAGCCCTGGGGAGCTGTGCTTGTATGTGAATTAATTTCCATATTGCAATATTTTTGTATTTCATTATGTCAGATCCCGCAGCTCTGGAAAGCTGGAGCTACAGCTCCCCCCTGAATGATTGTGGTGCAGTTTGCATAATCCCAGCCTTATAGAGCACTGGAAAGCAATAGCAAATAGCACAGACACAATTTTCTTTGAAAAATTACATAAACATAAAAGAGATGAAAACTAAGATCTTCATGCAAACCTTTAGACAAAAAAGGCCTTCTGTAGGAGCAAACAGCAACAAAAAACCAGCTTTTGTTTATTAACTGATCGGTCCAGTCTCATCTTGTTTTTAAGCTTAACTGCAACAAATTTAACATTGAATATTTATACACAAAAGAGCAGAGCTAATTTCTATATTGAAGTCTCTATCAATTTCACATTAAGAACCTTATGTTTGTCACAGGGTTGGAAAAGGTATGGTTTTCACTGTTACTTGATGGGCTCTGCACTTTTTACATTCTCAGAAGCAAATAAGACATGTGAACAGAGCAAAGCTTATCTAGCTACGGTGGAAAGCAGGTAGGAAAATATCTTTTTTTATACTGCAAAATCAGTGCTTCTGATGGAGAAACTTGCAAAACTTGTCCATTTGTTGAACTCTTCAAAGTGTTTTATCAGCACTTTTAAAAAATTTTGTAGTAGTAAGCCAAATAAAGTTACCCATGCAGGGAAAAAAGAAAGACTCAATGTTTTAGGGCTTTCTACTTAATCTATCATAACAGTTTTCAAATTTGGGGGATTCTTGAGTTAAACAGTTTTATCTTTCAATTCCTAATTCAAGCAACTTCTATGCTATTCTGGGTTTTTTGTTTGTTTTGTTTTGTTTTTTTTTTTTTCTGTTGGAAAGCAGCTACCACAATTTTCATCTATTTACTGATGGGTGTTATCTCATTATGATAGAAAATCTTTTACAAAAATGTTTTCCTAAACTACCTTCTAAACCAAATTCTGAACAAATATAGGAAATCTTCCATAGGACCTGTCCCACCACAGCCAGAATGTATCATCTCCAACCTACCCATACCTCAGTCAGGCTTTGCAGGTTTCATGGCCTCTGAGGAACATGACTGCCTTCAGAGGTGATGGCTAGCAAAGCTGACTTGGTGGTCTCTTTGAGGCATCTCAAGGATTTGGAAAGACAAAGTAAATAGTAGCATACAACTAGAAGCCCATGTGAGCCCATGTGATTTTTCCACATTTCACAGAACTGGGTGGAAAGGAGAGAAGATGCCTTCAGCTGAAAGGAGAAAGCTGTCCCTCACCAAATTCTTTTGACCACACTTAAAAGCCTGCTGAGGTTTTGCCTGAACTTCACTGAGGAGCTGTTGCCTTGGGGTCATGCTAGCATGATAATGATACCTTTATTTGTACCACTTAGATTAACATTGCAAAGTAATAGGTTGTGAATGAATACTGTTTTCCACTTCAGAAATGAGCAAGCCTTTCTGATTAGTCTGATGGGGTTGAGGTCTGAAAAATATTTCTGGATTGGTCTCTCCGACACGGAAGAACGAGGGAGTTTCAGGTGGACCAATGGCAAAACTCCTCTCTTCACACACTGGAACACAGCAATGCCAGGTAAGCTCTACACATGCTCAACCCTTGTGATAGGAGTGCAGCTGCAATTCATGTGGGTTTCTGGTGTTAGAATTTAGAGTAGGCACTTTCTTTTGTGCTTGTAGCTGTAGGTGGCCAACACCATCAGACCTTGTGTTGGATGCCAGTGCAACAAGCACCATCACAGCTGAGTGTCTGGTGTTGTGTAAGTCAATCTCCTGCAAAGTTGTACAGAAACAGATTTTTAATGGGTTAGACTGAAGGCAATACTGTGCAGGAATTAACAAGGTCCATGATCTCATCTTTTTCAACTTTTTAACACCAGTTAACAACAACTCATCAGACTAAGAAAAATTATTATGGACAGTTTTTTGACCCACAAGGTGGCTCACATTTCTCTTGTGAGAAATGAGCAGCGAACCTCTAGTTGTTTTGCATTTCAACAAAACAGATTAGCATCTACGTGGGAACTCTTGCCTTCATACTAGCTAGTTATGCCTTAAAACAAACTTGTTGTGCTTGATATCAGCCTTCTTGAAATTTATTTACCTGGATATTGAGAACCCCAAAGTAGTTGTCAGGCCATCTGCTACATTCGTAAATAAAATCAAGTGCCATTTGCCCTGTGATTTCCCTGGGGTGGCAAGATAACGAAGATTTGTATTCTAAAGCTGCAAATCTCCGTTTTTGGCAAATGTGTGTCTTTGAGACTCACTGGACCATATCTGGGCTCTGGCAGGAGGTACTAAAAATTATTTTATATCCAGGATGGTTTTTAGCCTGCATAATCTGTATATTTTCATAATTTTCTATGAATAAAAGCAAAAGTCTCATTTCTTAGAGAGCAATTAAGACTTTGGTTTTAATCCTTCCTTTTCCATTTCACAAAGGAAAAGAACAAGGCTGTGTTGCCATGGGAACTGGAATTGCAGCTGGATTATGGGATGTTGTTAGCTGTGAGAAGACAGCAAATTATCTTTGCAAACAGCAAGCAGTGGGAGTACCATCTCCTGCTCCTCCGGTACGGGTCCCTGCAGCCGCCTGTCCTGAAGGTTGGGATGGAGCCTCCTGGGCAGATTCCTGCTTCAAAGTAAGTGTGTGTATACCTTCACTGTGAGCCTGAGCATGGGGCAGCCCAAGGGTCAGTGCCCTGGTCACTGTGGTACTCAGGGACCCAGGTGCTGGGTCATTTCTTGGGAATGATCTTCTCCATGGTATTCAAGGGCAAAAAACCATGAGAAAATCCATCAAATATAATGAAAGTCAACAATGGAAAACCTGAAACAATGAAAACAGAGTGCTAAAAATACACTTTCTTTTATTTAAATGCCAGGTGCGAACCTCACCTAATTGACTTGCTTCCAGGAATTTGGGACTTCAGAAAAACATAGTGTTGCATCTCAAGAGCCGGCAGTGTCACTTGCATAAGCCAATGTTTCTACAAGAAAACTTATGAAACCTGACCCTCTGCCAACTTTTTCTCACACAGCATGTGATACTTCTAGTGATACTTTTAGATCCAGGTTTAGTTTGACATTGGTGATTCTTCAGCAAGTAAAGGTTTGGGGCATTCTCTTGATTTAGCTAAACATGCCTTAAAAAGTCCCCTTTTTGAAAAGAAAAAAAGTGAAGAAAAGGCAAAATAGATCATGTAAAAATACAACATTGCTCTTCCAGGTCTTTACATAAGTATCCTCTCTTTCTTTCTTGAGACTCTGCCTGCTGGGAAGCCAGATGTCACACTTAATTAATGTTACTAACATTACTGGTTCTCCCAATTACCAAATTGTTGATTATCCTTTCTCCAAAATGTCAAGGATCCGGTTCCTTACTTCAAAAATGTACATACTTCATAGCAGAAAGTGGAGCTATTTGTATGCTTGCACCACCATACAAAAATCTCTTCCTCAGCCAGGGTTAGCACCTTGCCAAGAGGCTTTCTCTGTCCATACTATCTTTTTTATTCCAACCTACTGATTTTCCCTCCATCTTCCATTTCTCAAAAATCTCCTGCTTTCTACTGTGAAATACCAGAACTGAACTATCCTAGCTTTTTTTGAGCCTTTCAGTGGTCAAAGTTCCAAATAAGTTCTAAATTATTTTTTTCTTCTCTGTACCTTGTGATACCTTTTGTTCTCCTCAGACACCTATGCTACTCTTGCCTTATTTTAAAATAGAAGATCCTAAGAAAAAATACTTACACTTTACATTATTAATGTTTAATACTGTAGGTCAGATGCTATGTTGTCTCACTCAAGAATAAGGGGGTGCTAAAGTGATATTAATTTTAATTACACAGGCAATTATATATTTTTATATGTCAAACTTTGCACATTTAGTAATTTTTTTTTTACTTTTTTTTCCTCAACAGTTTTTTGTGAGAGAGGGAAACCAAAAGAGGTCTTGGTTTGAGGCTGAAGAATTCTGTAGAGAAATAGGAGGAAATCTGGTCACAATCCGTACAAGAGAAGATCAAATTTTGTTATGGCAATTAGCATCGTGAGTACTTGCACAGCAATTCTTTTTCATGTTCATGCTATGTTACATAAGAATTCCTTCAAAATATATTTGGAGCTGGGCAAGTGAGTGAATAAACACAATCAGATTTTAAATTAAAATTGAAATTTTTCATCTGGAAGTATCATTCTGAAACATTGCTTTTTTTAAAAAAATCTTGAATATTTCAAAGAGGTTTTGATGTTTTAGAAATTTTCATCACGGGTTTTAATCAAGGCTCTTCTCCAGATCTGATCAACTTTGCACTTGTTAGTCCCTCTCCCAAAAGGTAGACAATAAAATGTTGAGCTCTAACTGTGCCTTTTTTTAACTTGCTGCAATTCATATTTTAATCAATGCATTCAAAAAACCCCTTGAGTTAATGTGTAAAGTAAACCAAAATGCAAGGACTTTGTCCCACGAAAGGTTGGACCAGATGATCTTTTGAGGTCCCTTCCATCCTGGCCTATTCTGTGACTGTGACTCTGTGACTTAATGTGGAAATTTTCTGACTATAAACGGAAGACTCCTGAAATCAAACAGGAATTCATTTTAATTAATTTTCACTAGCACTGTAGATGCCACATCTTGCCTGCAACGTAGAAATTATGCCATTATTTTCCCCTCAAATTAGAGCACTATATTCTGATTGTATTCTGTAATGTCAAGACATCTCAATGGCACATAATAAATAGCTATTTAACTAAAACTGTTTCAGATAGTGGTGAATCTAAGTTTAATTTCTCAAATAGATTTAAAGCTGTCATATAGCAATGTCTTTGTGACCTCACCCTTCTTCATTTTATTATTTTTCAGTATTGTGAGAAGCTGAATGTGTTTTTACTTGTCTGTTAAGCCTCTTTGCTTTATACTATGAAATCTTTGTGGAGGAAGATCTTTGTGTTATGTAGGGAATGAAATAGGACTCTATTTTATCTGGTCCATAGGTACGACAAGATAAATAGTGTGAACTATTAAATAAAATACATAGGAAGTGCCAAGAAGCAAATCAAAGCATTTGAAAAAGAATTTTCACTATTTTTCATTAGTTAACTTGTATTATAACTCTCTACTGATGTTTTACTTTGCTAAAGCCTCTGTCCGTGAACTCCTGCTACAGCCAAGAGCTGTGTTGCAGCCACAAGGATGGGAGGCTGAGCTACCTCTGTGTCACATCACTTGTCCTTTAACTTACCTTCAAATATGGCAAGTCTTGTCCCAACACAGAGCACTATTAAACCCCTTGACAGAGTGCAGGTGGCCCCTCTTTCTACACTCATGTATCTATATTGTATGATTTATTTTAGGGATAAAGGACTGCACACTCAGGCTTTCTGGATCGGTTTGTTTCTCTTAAATCCTGATGAAGGATTTGCCTGGATTGATGGTTCCCCTGTGAGTGCTTATTTGCTGGATATTAATTGACCTTCTGTCCTTTAGAATATATAGATTTTCATCTTTTTATCCCTTTTTTCCAATCTCTTTAAACCTTTGGAAGGTGCATGGCAGGCCTTTATCCATCAGCTGAACATCTGCAGTGCTCAGTGACGGCAGTGCCTTAACACACTAATGGAAGTACAAAATCAGCTCTGTTTCATCCCTGGTACCATGTTATATCCCATATTCCACAGTCTGTGCTCTTACATCTTCACAGCATCCTAGACCTGGCACTGCTGTATGTCAGTACAGAGAAGTCAGGTTGCCATCTTCCACAAAGCAAGATTAACACCACTCCCTCTGCCCATCAGTTTTTCCTCCATCAGACATTTGCTTTTCTATACCATGTAATCTTTACACCTTCTCCAGGGAGCAACGGGGGAAGTGAGCTGGACAGCATAACTTTCACAGCCCTCTCAGACCTATCTGAACTCCTGTTGATCCCATAAACAGGGTACTTGAGATTATGAGATCCTGAAATTGTGTTACGATGGCAATCTCAATTACTTCCACTCAGCTCAAATCACATAGTAATTGAGACGTATTTCCAATACAGGTAATTTATGAGAACTGGGATGAAGATGAACCCAACAACCATGAAGAACTTGAACATTGTGTTATGTTTAATAGATCACCCCAAATGCGCTGGAACGACTTGCGCTGTGAACATTTACTTAATTGGATTTGTGAAACCAAAAAAGGTATGATTACTTCCAAATTTAATTGTAGCGATAAACCCAAGTTCAAAAACAACCTGTATGGATTTAAACAAATTGAAAAGAAGAAAGATACTGTGAATTGTTCACTTTAAAACCAGTTGCAGTGAAGGCAACACATAAAGCAAGAGGAATGAATCGAGATATTTCATTCATACTCAGATGCAGGAAGTTAAAGATGTCCCTATTACTTTATCTCTGGCTTTATCTCTTTCTGCCATGGGTTGAATAAATTTGCAAGGCAAAGGTATTTATTCCCTCTCCTTTTATCTCCTCCCTGTATTTCAATCTGCTTCTGGCTTACCCAGAAGAGCCAAAGATGCAGGACACTAGAGTTCTCTATACAAAAGAGTAAAAAAGCTGTGCTTCCCACTGTGAAATGAATAATGGGAACCAAAAAGGGGGATCAGTTGCTATAGGAACCGGCAGCTCTGAAAAAGAGATCAGAAGTAGAAGCTGGTGTAGCCTTGAAGGACTCCTGCATCCACCAGCTTTGCCTGGGTAGCAGGACCCTAACACCAGGCCTCCCACACCTGGTGCCAAGGCACGAAACAGATCTGATGGACATACGTTGGGGTGCCTGCCAGCGGGAAAGAGAGTATTCATGGGTTGAGGACACCTAGTGACAACTGATAATGAAAGAACTTGTTTTGCTCACTCAGTCCTACTTTTTACATCCCTGCTCCCTGGTTGTGAACTGAGTACTTGTACACATCTTGATGGAGCAGGAGATTTTTAAAAGCTTCTTAAAATTAAAAGAAAGTTGGATGCACACGGGGAACTAATAGGAGGCACGACAGGGAGGGGAAGGAAGAAGCAGTTATATAAAAAGCACTGAGTATATCTAATATTTGATGACTGCCAACAAACCGTTACCCTTGAACAGCAAATGAGGCATCATGCTAACACTGAAAAATTGCTTAACCGAAAAGGAAGAATCACTGTTCCCCTGTGGGTAGCTTAGTCATACAAACACACCGTCAAAACACTGACTTCCGTATACCAGCTTGAAGCAGCACATCCTGTGCAGCCCCTTCTGGTGCACTGAGCACGCTGCTATGTACAGATGTGGCTCTCTGCTCTTGGTGAGATTACTCAGAAGGAATTCAGAAACCACGACATAAAGACTCTGATTAGTTTATCTTGATCTTAGATGACCGTTCAAAAGTAAAAAAATAAAAGAATTAGATCTTGTTATTGTGAATCTAGATCATATGATGATCAATGTGAGAGGAGAGATGCTCAGCTGTTAATTCTCTGATATTCACTTAAGACACATATTTACTTAAGATACTAATTTTTTTTGGAAAATCAAGGAATGTTATAGTTATGTTAGGATTAAAGAATAAAATCAAAGTGAGGTGAAGTATATAAATTCATCATGAAGATATTTGAATAATTTTAGTTCTATTCTTCACTAAATACTTAAGAAGAAAATGTTTAAAAGCTCTAAACAGAAGAATCTTAATTGCATTTTCATTTATTTTCTTATTTCTCATCTAAACTGTTCCTGTCATTTCTTTAATAACGTGTTCCTCTCCATCAAACCACAAAAGAAGTGGTGAAAGCTAAGAACAGAATTAGTAATTCTTCTGAAGAACAAAAAAACAGGCATCCAAATGAAAGCAGAGCTACCTTTGAGGGACTATAGCTGGCTCTGGGAATAGCAACCAGTTAATTGCTTCCTCCTGGTCCATCCTGTACATCAGCTTGGGTTTGGTATCTACTGGCTCTCCAGGACTCTTAAAAACAGACTTTCCTAGTAAAAGCCAAGCCATCAGGACAGGAGGAATGCATTGAGACACTGGAAATTATGTGTGGTATTAACAAAATCCCAGCATTAAGTTTGTGACTAGTTTACTACTATGTAGGTAAACTTGAGAACTTAATATATTGGCTGGATTATGTTGTTTTGCTCTAGTCCCTTGAATATATAAAAAATTAATAATACTATGCCAAATAAAAATACTAAATAAACTTTCAAACTGATGCAAGTTTCATCTACAAAGTGTTTACTGAACATCCTGGATTGTTTAATGGAGTGCTTTTGGAGATACATATATATGCTTTAAAGAGACATATTTTTCACTAGATAAATATTTCTAAATTATACATATTTTTTAATTTAATTTAGTAGCATGTGCTCTAAAATCTTGAAAATGCATTAGATAATTCATAGTTCAGGTTTTTTTTTTCTCTATTATACAAACCATTTGCAACTACATAAAGCAAATCTCTCTGGATTTTTTTTGGATTTGGAATGTTGCTCATGGTCTTTTATTTTACAGGTACACTGCTAAAACCTGAACCGAACCACAGACTTGGTAGGATTTTTTCCTCTTTCAAAGAAAAGTTTACTGTATAGTTTTCAGACTTTGTACAGACCAGATATGAATGTAATATATATGATTCTTTGTCTTTCAGAATATCAGACTACCCATGATGGATGGATTATATATGAAGATAAGCAGTACTATTTCAGCAAAGAACATGTCCATATGGAAGAAGCACGGAGAATTTGTCTGAAGAACTTTGCAGATCTTGTTGTCATTGAGAATGAAAGCAAAAGACAATTTCTATGGAAATATGTAAGCACTGAGCCTATTAATTATAACTGAATTCTGAATCAGAGCAGCTGATAAAATTAAGGGAACAGCCTAGCTATTTAACTAGGGGAGTCCTGAGCTATTGTCCTACATTACTTATTTATATAACAATATATTTGTTCAGGACCTGTAAAGAAATTACTGTTGCTTTTAGTAGGTAGAGGAAAAAGGAATGCAAATGTTAAAGGTGCAGCAAAGGATAGTACAGACCCAAGTTGCTTATCTCTTCTAAGATATGTAGTGTTCAGCACAGTGATTATTGCTTTCCTGTCCAGGGTGTTCCTCTGGACACCATATGGGGACAGGATGTTGCCCACGTCCCTGTTGCCTGTTTGAAACCTGGGTCTGAACCTACAATGTTCTTGCCTGAGGCTCAAATCCTGGAGACAAAAAAGAAATAGGAGAAAAAAAATCAGAGGCATGATTAATGGGCTTCCAGATTTTTGCTTGATGTTGAGGAACTGTTTAGTGCCTAACTGTTAAGCACTTTTGTTTTAGATTTACACAAAACTCAGAGTGGAATCATATTTCATTGGCTTAGTTGTCAGCTTTGATCAGAAATTCAGGTGAGTAAAGGAAAACTGCTCATGGACAACAAATGATGGTAATTTCATCTTGCTCAATGGGAGCATTTGTGTGTGCTTTCATTTTACAAGTTATAACTGTTGTGTAACTGACCTCTGGATAGTTTTAAGGAGACATCTCAGATCAGAAGTGTTAAATTCTTCTATATATAAGCAGAGCAATGTGTTTTCCTTCCAAATCTGGGAGAACAAAACTGATAGAAGGTCATGGCTAAGATTCATTTCACTTAATGTCTTACACTGAGACAACTGAGTTAAACACCCAAGCAACCCTTCGTAGGTAGCGAGGAGAAGCAACTGATTTTAGGATGTTATTCACCTGATCCACTTTAGACATCAGCCTTAGGATGAGATTAACTCTGACCAGGTCTCCAATGGCTACAGAGAAAGCCCAGGAGGTTTTGATAAAATGTGAATGTAAGGGTTTAATCAGACTAATCCCAGTGGTTCAAGTTATGTGAGCTGGAAGCAAAAAGTGTAAGCAACATCTCACCCAACAGCTTTCTGAAGTTGCTGATAGGGAACCTGTTTTAGAAATCTGTTTTTAGAAGGCTTCAAGGAGGACAGCTTTCTGGGATGAAAGGGAAGTCTGTGTACTGGTGAGATCTTGGGGTTTCAGTCTTGTCCAGAACATAAGAAGCCTTCCTTTCGAGTATGACATTGTTTATCCAACCTCTGGCAAAATGGGACACTGATGGGACTTGAATGTGATAGTACTAACAGATGAGAAGCAGCAGTATTGCTGTGGATATGTCCTCTCCAGTATATGTAGAGCCTTTGCACTCGGGTCAGTGCTAATACCTTGCTTAGCCCTTTACCTAAACAGACCCTGTAACTAAATGACTGTTGGAGATGTCTGTCTGGCAGCCACTGTCCCCTTGTTTCTTTCAGCTGGCTGGACAAGACCCTAGTGAACTATGTCGCCTGGGCTCCGAACGAACCCAATTTTGCGAATAATGATGAAAACTGTGTGATAATGTCAAAAGATTTTGGTGAGTAAAATAGCAACAAGAAATATTTGGTTGAAAATTTAGCATCAAAATCCAAAATGTTTGCTACATATTTAAATTTGAGGCTACCCCACAAATAGGTAGTTGAACAATACTGACAGTTTTTCATAACAAGTATGCTGATGTTTAAAACCATGCCATCACTACTAGGAGACAAACATACTGCAGAGGGAGGACTATATTCAGGTAAATGTGTACATGGCAACTGTTTCACCTGCCTCTGGAAGGTTCCGTTTGTGCCTTAGGAATACTGTCTGGGGCTGGCTGTTGTAATGGTGGTACAAGACTTCCAGACAGTGATACTCTGTATTCCATTTATTTACAGGCTTTTGGAAAGATATAAGCTGTGCTGTGAAAAATGCCTTCATCTGTGAAAGGCACAATTCAACCTACTCAGGATTTGCTCCTACTGTACTTCCACTTCTGGGAGGATGTCCTGAAACTTGGCTTTTGTTTAACAATAAGGTGCAGTAACAAATCTCAGCCATATTTAGCAGATTTGCTATAGGTAGAGAAAACAACTATCCCTTTTATCTCACTACATAAATTCTCTCACTTTATACACTAGTTTATTAAGTGGTATTCTAATTAGCAGTTTACTCAATTTTCATGTTGGCAAGTCTGTATCTAAATATCAAAAAAAGGTGAATTTGAATTTTTTAAGTTATAACTTTTGTAAATAGCCATAGTTACTTTTTCAGTTTCTAGAATTTTCTGTTTATTTTAGACATACGTACTGCACAGAAATCCTGTTCCATTTCCATTATCTGTAAGTGTAAGCCCCCTTTTCTGAGTAACACTGAAGTGAAAAAATGAAAGGTCACACTTTTCATACGTTATTGGCTCTCACAACAACTCATCTTAAGTTGACCAATACAAACAGCAATAAGTGTCAAATCAAATACAGAAAACAAGCAAGCATTGTTTTTTGCTAAGTTAAGCAAAAGTACGTCTGGCCATAAGAACTTAAAAAAAATAACCAACAAATGAAAACCACAAATCAATCTCACAGTGTAATCAATAGGAAAAGTTTTTATGCATTCGAAGGGCATAAAAGAGAAGCAGCGTATGCCAGTTAGAAACCATGCCTTCTGTCCCTCAGAACATACATAACCACAAAACTGATTTTTTACACTGGTATTCAGGAAAAATCCCCACAGGATACTGATACACAGTACAAAAGAGCACTTTTTCCAGATGCCGTTCCACTCATGCTGAGTGCTCACACAAGCTCAGGCTTTAGCATTACGTCTGTGGTATATAACTGAAAGAACTTGATCTGAGAAATGCCTGCCCCAAATTATGTTCCCAATCAGGAAATAGTTTCAGTCCCTCAAAAAGTCTCCTTTCAAATAATGTGACCAGAAATCTCTACTTGTCCACCTTGGATATCTTCATAATTCCTCAAAAGCTTTTGGAGGTTGCCTGCTCTTGCCCAGCACTAACCTCAGACAGTCCACAGGTTTGTAAGTGCTGCACACGCATCGCAGTGATTAGCTGGGTCTCCTTCTTGCTGGCTGAAAGTATTCGCATTTCAGCAGATCCCCCATCTGCTGCTCTTTCCATGCAGGTACCAGAACTGAATTAATTAAAACCAATGGTTTTAATACTCTTTGACACCTGCAGTTATGTCTAACCCTTTACTTTCCCCACAGTGTTATAAAATATTTGGATCCAGAGAAGAAGAGAGACTGACTTGGCACTCTGCAAGAAGTGCTTGTATAGAATTAGGGGGAAATTTGGCCTCTATACACAATGAGCAAGTGCAAGGTATGACATCTGAACCTTTTGGCCCTAAGTATGAAGCCAGCACATTTTGCCATCTAATGGCAAGGCTGAACTAGCCTCCAGATCTAAACAGCATAACCTATGAAGGAAGACCTGGAGCTGCTTGATCCAGAGAGAAGACTGGACTGAGATATTATGACACTTCCCATCTCTTGTCAAAAACATCATGTGGAGGGAAATGAATAATCTATTCCCCATGGCCTTGGAAGATGGGATAAATAGTAATCATTCATAGTAATGAAATGACCACTGATATTCAAGTGAGACAGTAAAAAAACATCCATCAGAAATGACATATGTGCAGCTGATGCTGCCTTGGGGAAGACTGATTATTCCTTTTGAAGTCCCTTCTAGCCCTAATTTCTATAATATTTCCAAGAAGTCTATAAAATTTTTATCTAAAGAACTTTTCTTTTTTTTTTTAATGAAATGAAGCCACTTCTGTTCAAGTACCCATCGTAATTTTTCTCTTTTACGATTAATTCATAGTCTAACAACACTGAACTTGATATATCCAATATTTTTTAAAGTTGGTTGGTTGTTTGATTTGGAATTTGGTTTACACTGAATTTGAAGAAAGACAACTCCTCAGCTTTTTTTTTCTTTTTTTTTTTTAATAGCCTACTTCACCTTCCACCTAAAGGATGTTGCCAATGAAACATGGATCGGCCTGAATGACATTAACAGTGAGGGTACATATCTTTGGACAGACGGAAGCTTATTTGACTATTCAAAGTGGGCAAGACAATTCCCATTTAGAGATAAATACATAGAAGTTGACTGGAAGTATATTACAATACAGGTAAACAGAAAAAAATCAGCAAATGCGTAACTTTGATAACATACTCGAGGTTTGAGTAACCAGCCTGACTTCTCTCTCAGCTAGAATCCTATATTTCAATGGCTTAAAGCAGAAGACAACTGAATATTTCAGAGATCAAGTTTTTAAAGCTGTACCCAGATTAATAGGCCTGTTTAGATTCTATACTTATTATCATTCCTTTGCAGAAGTCTAGAACTGCAGAAAAGGAGTGCTGTACTATAATTACTGCTAGAATTCATTAAAATTATTAGAATGATTAGATTTTACTGAAAATATTCAGTATTACTAGCTGGGAGTTTTACTTTGTTTTATTGTTTCTCCTTGTACAGCATGAATCCAAATGAGAGTTCAACAAATTCAGTACAGATTACCATAAACTACATAGTAAAAATAGCTTTGGTGCACTCCAAGAAATTTTAATAAACTGACAAAAGTTCTTGTAGTAATCTGCCAAGGAAAGTACATTTGCTTAAGATATATAATGCATTACATTTAATTTCCAAGAAACAATAAATGAAAATAAGAGCCAGAAAGTTAGAAAAGAAAGCTATTAACTTTGTCTCCTCAAACCTGTTTCTATTATTTTGCCAGACATTTTGCACTTTATCAGCTATAATTTTCTTCTTTAATTTTTCCCTAGACTGACTGTATTGCAATGACGAAAAGATCTGTAGATGAAGCAGGGTACTGGGAAAACACTGACTGCCAGAATAACAAAAGCTATATTTGCCAAATGGACAGCAGTAAGTTTTATTTTTTACCTTTTTTGTTGGAAGACATTTACTGAACGATCCGACCATATGAGTTCTCAGTTGTAACTGCCCAGCTGCACCTGTACCAGCCAGGGTGAGGGAAGCAGGGCTACTTTCCCAGCTCAGGAGTTCCAGACAGAAAACCCACTCTGGGATGAGGATTATAAAAAAGTTTTGGCTTTGCGGCCTCTCCCCTACCAGCATATCTACCAGTGCCTACAGAGGCTGACTTCACTTACCCTGCAGACATCTACACTTAAATCAGTTGCCTGAACATGGCAAGTAGACACTTTGAAGGCAGGATTCACCTGCTTCATCCTGAGGTAAATGCCCAAAACAAGTTAGAAGAGCTATGCCTTCAAAATGCCTTTTCCCTCTATTGACAGAAAAGTTTAGCCATCTGTGCTTTACCCAACTAGCGCAGATATAGGTATATGAATCAGGTTATTTTGCAAATGCAATACAAAGCATAAAGACAAATCCATCAGTGACCTCCACCATAGGTATCTCAGCTAGCTAGACAATACACTAAAAGCAGCTTTTGCACCCTCACCCCCAGACCTAACCCCTCCTCACTGAAAAACCTTCACACATATCCCACAGTGGGGTTAACTACAGTCAGTTAAACTGGATATTTTGCTTGTCAGTCTCTAGCAATGCTTTTATATCACAAGACCAGCAATAATCAGAAGGGCAAAAGTTCTAGTTTTCTTTGTGTATCCTCAGGGTGGGAGACACATCCGGAGCACAGCTACACTGCAGAGTTCACAGGAATAGAAACAGGGAACTGCTGAGCAGCAAGTAAAAATACAGGAAGAAGCCACAGCTGGGCCAGATGCTTCACAGCTCTGTCCTGTGCAAGTGCAGAAAGGTGCACAAGGGCATCACTAGCAAAAACAATTGCCAGGGCGTTTTTGACACTGACTGAACATAAAGGCAGTTTTTGTCCTTTTTTTTGTCCCCATCGCTGGCTCTAGGTCTTTGTCTTCTACTTCCACATATATCATTTAAAGTAAAGCTACAGTTTTCTTTTTCACTTCATCCTACATGGGAAAGAAGCAGCAGCAGAGCCACAAACTTTGCTTAGAATGATATTCACCCCTATTTTGAGACTGAAGTGGTGTGGAGGTCCTGCACCATGTTTGTGCTTGAGAGGAATTCACCTCCACTGCGGGAGGGGAACCTAGAGAGCTCTGGGGGGAGGATCACTGCGTGACCAGTATTCACATCGTTTCATCTGGTGCAGTATATGTCCATAGATACTCACAGCTCATCCCCTACCTCTCCCTAATCCCTGAATACACTATTTACACTACAGTTACAAAAAAATTGAATTTACCATTAAAATGTCTCCTGTGTTTTAAATAAAAAATGCTTTTACTTGCTGCTTGTGCTGCCACACTACATTCATCTATTACTCAAAAGTAATACTGCTATTCAGGTAGCTAGTAATTTTCACTGTTTTCTCTCCTTCTGCTTGAATTTGTACCTCTTTATTACAGAGCCTGAACTGTTTCATTCCACAACTGCTCCAGATTCTGATTTCATTCATTATGCTAACAGCAGCTATTTAATCATTCCCTCTAAAATGAATTGGGAAGAAGCAAGAAAAGCCTGCAAGGAGAAATCTTCAGAGCTTGCCAGCATTTTTGATTATTACAGTAATATATTCCTGCTGCTGCAGGCAGCGCAATATGGAGAGCCCTTATGGATTGGGCTCAACAGCAATGTGGTAAGATTAATTGATAGATGGTATGGTTAAATGCTATGATTAGATTACTATCAGCAGGGAGAATTGTAGCATGAACAGATTTAGGAACATAGGACTAGTGAACACCACTCACTTCATTTAACTTCATCCATCTTAAATCATTAAATTCTATCTTAGGCAATGGAGAAGGATGGGAACCTCTGACAGTTTGGGCCTCTCTTTATTAACTCTATGTGAATCTTAGACACTTAGGTGAAACCACCTGGTTAACTTTTAGATGGCCATTTTTAGGAGAGGTGAATTCTGCTTACCAGGGTCATTACGGCTAGTGCCTCATGATCATTGGCAGCTCTAACTTCTTCATTACTTTTTGGTTCAGAAGAGTTCACAGGACATACCCTGTGCCTCTGAACACACTCCTTGTTATGCCTGCTAAGTCCCAAAGATTAAAAGCAGTAAAAGCTATACTGTACCAGAAGAAGTGAATACAGAGATCCAGGTCTACCATGTGCAAGGGAAAACTTGAGTGAGCATCAGTCATAGCTCTGTGACTGAGTGCCAAAATGAGCTTCAGCTTCTCTAGTGAATATGCAGTTACTCAATACACTTAACCATCATGTTTCTACTTCATTGTTCTTTGAGCTGACTAAACTACCTTGATGATGAAAAAGAGCTTTTTCATCAGTAATAATCTGGTTAACTAGTGATTGTTTTTACTAATTGGGATTCCATGCTGATATATAACATAGGAAAACATATCTGAAATTCAGTATCCCTAGGGAGAACTTACAATAAATGTTGTGTAAAAACAGAGTTTTTTGATTATATGTTGCAGCAGCACTCTGAGAAAGCCTCTTAGAAGGCTACATTGTCTGAGAGAATTAACTTGTTGCTGAACAATACATACGTCCATGATTCTAACAGTGTTTTTCCCTACCAGACAAAATGCTTGGTCTTATAATTTATAAGTGATTGGTAGTCACCAACCTTGACATGAATCCCCCCACTTGCACAAGTCCACAGGACATCTCTATCCAAAACAAAATAGTGCTTAAGTCCACTTGATATCAAAGTTGGTTGTTTATACAGTTATAGAAACATGGTTTAGAAAGTGTTTAATATTCCATTATGATCAAGCTTGGATCACCAGACATGTTCTTCTGGTCCTTATAAATAAGCCTGCCCTTCTGTTGCAGAGTGAAGTTTTGTGGTTCCTCCTGTTCCCCAGGCAGCAATCTTGCCCTGATGGTGCTGAGCTCTGGAGGGGTTTGCAACTGGCCTCTTGACACATCTAGACACTGGAGTGGAATCACATTTTATCCCTCTGTTCTTAATGTCAGCAATATATTGTCTGGGTCTGTTCCCAGTGTTCCTGGGGAAAAAAAAAAAAGGTGGGGGAGAGGAGGAGGACTAAGCAAAGACTCAAGACTTCCTGCTCCTGTGTATTCACCTTTTGCTCCTAAGAAATGAACAATTTTCTCAGATTTTTCATAGTGATAGCTACAGTTTACTCCTGAATGTTTCTCCTCAAAACTGTACTTGAGCTTAGAGTCCTTGTTTGACAGCTGAGACCCACTTCCACCTGAGCCTTCCACAGGTTTCATGTTCCTGTGGTCACGGTGCTCTTCAGGGTGATCTGACTCTTCAGGGACCATTATTCCACCTCACAATGTTGCTGAACAAGGGACTGAGCACCAGCAGTACCCAGGAAGCATCATTTAGCCTTCAAAACTCCTTCATGGGCTGTTTTAGCATGGGAGGCATACTGTTGAGTCTTACTTTTACGTTGCTGAGTCCTGATTCAATTAATATTTTAACAGTACTAGCACAGATATACAAACTGAGCTTTATATATTACTGTGAAAATGTGCATTTGTATAAATCCACTTACGTGAATCAGCAGGTAAGAGTGTAGAAAAACTATGTCAAACGTCTGTTTCAATTTTAGAGTTATGGCTATTACAGATGGACTGATAAAAAGAAAATAAATTTTTCTAAGTGGCACTATGGAGAACCAAAACAGAAAATAGCCTGTGTCTATCTAGAGCTCCATGGGACCTGGAAAACAGCACCTTGTACTGAAAAACATTTTCCTGTCTGCAAAAAATCTGAGGGTAAGTTATGGTGATGATTTTTGATTTTATGGCAGAAACCTTGCTCGATCTGTTTTGACTGAAATGCAAATTTCTAAGTACATATTAAGGAATAATAAGCCTGAGTATGTAATGTCAATACCTTTATTTTGCATAAGCAATGTTTTATTTTGCTGGAGTCAAAGCCCATCTACTTTGGGCCAAGATACTGCCCTTTTACTGGACTGGGGTGATAACTGCCATAGGAGTTTTCCTACGTTGCAGGCAGACAGAACATAGACATTGTGAAAGTAGTAAATATTTCATTTCAAGTCTAGAATGTGAAACTTTTTACTGACAGGAATTTTGTGGGAAGCATTGTAATCAAAAAAGTCCACTAAGCATAAAATAAATTTTATTCCTTCAACATAAGCAGCGCTCATACTCTGGTTACGGTTTCACTGTTATTAGGTTCTAAAAACTGGGGAAAGGAGGAAGAGTTGTATCTGGGAAAAAAGAGTCTGTCATTGGCCCAAACAAAAGTTCATACTTTATAGTGATTCTATGGGTGTCACTGAGGAATACTAGAAATTAAAAGCTACAGGCAAACCTTAGGATGGGACTGAAACTTTTTGCTTTCTCATTTGTACTAGAGCAACTGCTGTTAGCTCCAGTGACACAGAATTAATGGAAATTGTGAGATTGTTTTGATCTGGTTTTGTGTAGTTTTTCTTTAATTTCTTTTCCAGACCATGCTCTGAACTTCATATCTATTCTTTCACGGCTCTCATTCTAAAAATGCATGTACTAACTGACAGTATTAATGTTTCATTCCATAATGTCATTGACTGCAGGAAAATGAGGGGCTACTACATAAATATTCAATGAGCTTCAGATTATTCTATGCATTGTCAGATTTAAAGCTGTTCAGAAATTTTATGTAGGGATTATTATCTTGAGGAAAATATTAAATGGGAAATTTCCACAGTAAACTATGATTTAGATGATATCTCATTTAAAATCAAATTGTTATTTGAACCTCTTGAGGGTTTGGGAGTTTTCTGGCTTTTCTTTTTCTGCTTTTTACTGTATCTTTTATTTATACAAATTTGTTGGTTGTAACAAAATGAACTAGAATGAAAAATGCCTGAACACTCCAATAACCTTCAGACAGTCCAAGTTTGATTTAGTTGGTAACACAGAAGAATGCAGGCTTACATTGGCTCATTCAGCTGTGACTGAGCAGTTCTGCTCCTCATTGCCACTCTTGACATAGTTACTGATAATTCTAGCACTGTCTGCTGAAGAATATTTTAAGTACCTTTAAGAAAGGGTTTTTTTTTTAACCTTGATTTTATATCTGAAGAACTGCAATCCCTACTGAATGAAAGCATCCATAATATTTCATTTCTTCCAGACGTACTTCCTTCTGATCCCCCACAGGATATTGGAAAATGTCCTGAATCTGATCACATATCTTGGATTCCTTTCCGAAGCCACTGCTATAACTTCAATGCCAATGAAATAAGCTGGGCTCAGTCTGTGACTCAGTGTGTTCAATCAGGTAGTTATTATTTTTGCCCAAAGATGGGATTTCAATCTTGACATTAAAAAAAAAAAATCACTTTAAAAAAGCCTTGAAAACTAATGCTGCAAAATCTACACATATTAAAAAAAGGAAATCAATGTCTCTTTTATTTTTCACCATTGATGTTGTTCACATTTCAGTTATGTTGAAATTAAGGTGATCAATTTTTATTTTTTTTTCCCAGCTGTGCTTGTTTCTTTTTATATTTATTCATTCACAAAATTTCTCTTTTTAGTAAGATTTTAAAGTGGGTTAACTTCTTTCTGGCCTTATCCCTTCTCTTCTGTACCCCTCCCTACACAAGAGCAGAAGTAAATATCATAACAACAATCACTTATTTTTAACATGGGGTTCGTGATCCAAAAGGGTTTGCATGTACTACCTGAAAGTCCTTGCTCTACCTGGCAGCCTGCAGAGTCAGGAGAGGGCAAATGCTTCCCTCCCCCATCTTGGAGGCATCTGGTCCTGGCCAAGACCATGAGCTACTCCTTGGCCCTCTTCCACCTATGCTGCTGAATCATCAGCTACCTCATCCATGCTTCAGGAGGCCATGAAAGAGAAAGGGAAGCACTATACTGCCCAAAAGAAACGGGTCCTTTTGTTTCATATCTTTTTATATCCTCTTAGCCCTCTTCCTCCACCACCATTGCCAGAAAAATTAATACTTCAGTTTGAATTGCAAATTTGTTTGCTGCACAATATTACATGCTACATAATATCCTGACAAACCATGAAGAACAAATAAATATTCATCTATAAAACCTATGAAAAATATTATCCAATCATTTGAAAATAATGTGCACTTTGCCTGGTGTTTAAAAATCATCATCTTCACTGTGCTTTCACATCTTTCATTTCTGATGCTATCATCAGAGTCTGTGCCATTGCCTTACAGCTGAATGCTACTTTCTGGTCGCTATTTAAAACCTTGCTTACTCCCTACCAGCAGGAGAGGTTTTATTATTAACCTTATCCTCTGTCAAAGGCTGTAACTACCACTGACTTCTATGGCAGGGAATACTTCCAGTCATCTTCTGTCGTTTTTTTCATAGGTGGTATGTTGACTTCTATAGAAGATCTGGCTGAATCAAACTTTTTAGTAGAGCATGCAGACTTATACACAAGCAAGACAAGTGGTTTTTGGATAGGAATATACAGAAATGTAAATGGTAACTATTTTAACTTCTATAATAATCATAAATAGACTTCATTAAATGGACAGAAATATGAATAAGATACATTGTTGTTTTTAAGGAACTAATAGAAGTACAATAGAAGCTAGTTAAAAAGATAGATTGATAACATATAATCTAAAAATTCTTGGAAGTTGATGGTTTTATCCAATAGCTGCAAAAGGCTGTAGAAAAGGAATTTTCTTGGCTTCAGTTATGGGTCTTGGATGTTGCATGGGTCCACCGAGGGATGCTACCATGTGGGACTATCTCAATTCAAATATCTTGTCTATATCTGATTCAGTAGAAAGATGTGGAGAGGTGATAGGAATATCTCTTGAGAGACACAACACAGAAGATACTGTTCTTCAAGAAAGTGAGATGTGACATGTAAATTCAGCTGTCCATACCTGAGGCAATCATGGGGACTCATTTCTAAATTTGAATGATCCAGGAACTGCTGTAATCAAGGATAATTTTGCACAGCTGTTTACGGCTGCAGTGTCACCAGGGACCTTTGCAGAGGACCACAGCTAATGACATGTATCCATCCCTCTGACCTCAGCCCTCCCTGAGGACGTCTCCTATTCCTGATCTCTGAGAAAGCCTTTCCCCCCTGCCCCGTTTGCTCTGTGCCCCAGTGGGGAACATGTCCCAGCCAGCTCTCATCTTCTCATGGCTGGGGAGCAACCACATGGGAGTTGTGGGTGTCCAGCTGGAGCCCACAGCATCAAGCTCTGTGTCTCTGCATGGAGAAAATTAGGCTGCTGGCTACCAGAAAAAAGAGTGCAGTGGAAAACATGCACCTGGAAGAAAACAACACTAGTGTCAATCCACAATCAGTCAGAAAGGATTTTTTTTTTTAGATTCATTTGAACTCATTGATATTTCCAAATTTTTGTTTCAGTTTATGCAAAAAAGAAATGTTTCAATTTTAACTAAGCGTATGTTTAAGTGCTACAGTAAAAGTTGCTTGATTTTCAATGACTGCTGCTGAAATAATAATCTAGGAATTAAAAAAAAAAAAAAGCCTAGCTTTATTTTTTTTTCAGTTTGAAACTTTAGTACCCTAGAAAAAAAATATGGGGATATGTAAATTAAAACTAAGTTGTCATTGGCAAATCTGCAAATCAGAATTTGGAAAAGCAGTTATATCGTTTTTAAGAAAAGAATCAAAAGAAACAAAATGCACCAGAAAATAACAACAGATGGAACTTTTTGAGAAAGAAGTATTGCTTTATTAGGCTGAGTAAAGTAATAATATTAATATTAATATTCACTAATATTAGTGAAGATCTTTGATGTGGAACTATTAGTATTGCTACTAACATTTGCAACATTAGGGCAGCTGCTTTGGCAAGACAACAGTGCCTTAGACTTTGTCAACTGGGGTGAAGGACAGCCCTCAGAGGACTGGCTCAATAACTGTGTGGAATTGTCTGCATTCTCTGGCTACTGGACTATCCTTCCTTGCTCTTCGCAAAAGGGTTTTATTTGTAAGAAACCAAAGAGTAAGTGACTTTTTTAATATTTTCTTTCGATTTTTATGGTTTTATTTCAGTAGTAATAGCACAATATGGTCATTGCAAAAGACTGACATAAACTTCATATTTACAGTCTTCCTTTTAACTGGTTTCAGTGTTCAGACAAAAATTATATGAATATATAGTTATCCTTTTTTCTGTCTGCCCTGTTCATGTTTTATTGCTTCATAACTTCAGATTTTTCTTGCATTCTGTGATGAATATTCAATTAATAACTAAAGATGAATATTCAATGAATAACTAAAGATGATCAATATTTTCTGGAAATTTTTTAAACTCCTTTGTTGTTTTCCTCCCATCCAATATACACACATATTTTTCTGCTAACTTACATATTCACTTTCTATGGAACAAGGGTTGCCTCAATAATTTGCTTTTCTTCCTCTTGCTGTACTACGATACATGCTGTTCCAGTAAGATGGATGAAGCAATTCCAGTTAAATAATAACAGAACGGAAGCATGATCCAGAGCACATATAGTGACCTTTGAAAATAGTAGAAGTGTTTTGTTTAGCCTTTTTTTTTTTTTTTTTTTTTTTTTTAATATTGTGTTTCTGTGTAGCACCATCTGCTTTGGTCAGGAAGTAGAAATACCAGAATATCATGAGCCAAGCAGCCATGTGGTATTTTGGAGTTTAACTGTTAATTCTGCAAAAAAGTACGATTTCCTGCCCTGTTTCGCAACCCTGAGGTTCGGACTGTTCCTGCAGTTCTGTCCTTTTCCCTCCCAGAGCAAAGCTGCAGCTGGTGGGGAAAACAGCCGTACACATTTATAGCAGTGTCAGAGCATTATCTGAAAAGGAAAATTCTCCTTTTAGGGCAACCCCTAAATTTCTTTGGGGTCACAGTAATCGACAGTACAGAAAGCTAATTCTCTGTTACCAAGTACCTCAGAAAGCAGAAACTCAGTGTCAACACATACTTTATTTGTTGGGTTCAACTGTGAGTAGCCCCTATGTGCAATGCCAAAGTACAGAGAATATTCCCTGACACCAGGTTCTCCAGCTGAATGGGGTTTCAGCACAAGCAAATACTACATTTCAGTGAGCTCTTCATCCTTCCAAGGGGCAATTTAACAGTTGCGTTTCCTTCATGCTCTCAAACACGCCAGAGCTTAATGCGTTGCTGTGCTTCTGCTGCCGTAGCCCGGCTCCTGGTTCTTCCTATGCTGGAACGTGCACTCCAGCTCTCCCTGTGGCTCCTGCTGCCCATGGGGAAGATCTGGTCTTGCACTGGCCATCATCCAGCTTGCACCCAAGAAAAATCTTGCAGATGGCGCCCTCTTTGCACGGCCGGGAAAAACTGCATAAGAAAGCTCAAGTTTATAAATGTAATTATAGATACAAATGAATTACAGTAAATTAAAATCCGCTGGGTCTCAAAGGAATTGTGTGCAGTACGGGAAAACTGTCAAATATCCTCAACATTTGATCAAGTTTTTCCCAGTCTCCGCATGCATGCAGACCCAGTGAAGAGAGCAAGATTTATTAACCAGGGGAGAAGAGAGAGTCCATCTAAAACAGTCAGAAACTACCTGTGCTTGGAGACTCTTTGGTTATTAAAGAAGCAGCAAGAAGGGGGCTTTAACGTGCAAAACACTGCAGTTTTATAACAGTGAATATCAGGTTAAAAATCAATCATACCTTTTAATCTCTGTTAATTTAGCAAATGTGTTTCCAGAAGAAGTGATGAGGTAACCTTGATGCACAGGTTACCAGACCTTTTGCTAACATGAAACTGTCGGGATAAAAATGTGACCTTTTCAGATTTTTGACTAAATATTTGTCTTTATCTTTGACAGCTATTCTTAAAGCAGCTGCAAACATGGAAGGTAGGATTTATTTTTCCTTCCCAATAGTTTCAAAGAGACATGAAAATAAAATACCTGGGTGGGTTTATGAATTGGTATTTATTATTTATTTGTCTTTTATATTTTTATTTATATGAACTTAGTTCACTTAGTTGCCATTGAATTAATACCTAGCATAATTTAGCAGTACCTATGAGACACTTAGGACACCCCAGAATAACTAAATGCTTTGGTAAGCTGATCACCCCCTCTTTGCTTCTTCTTTTGCATGCTAAGATCTATGAGGGGGACTGACGCAGAGACATTATGATGGATATTTAATAAAAAACTTATCCTAAAAAGCCAATACAATCATATCTACATCTTAATTGTCATAGCTTCTTTGCCCACCCTCCTGTCCTTGCCCCAAGAGAACAGTGGAAGAAGGCCAGGAGATGCTGGAAGTTATATTTCATTTCCTTCATAAATGTGGGTTGCTGATTAACAACCTGGTAATTAAGGGGGAAATTAGACCAATAGTTTTCAGTATTCTTCATATTTATTTATGGCTACAGTACATCCACTTCTATTTCTTTTGTATTTATTTACAGATGCCAAAAAGGAAAAAGCACTTGGTCACACGAATATATGGATGCTACTTACTCTGGTCCTCATCATTTTATTAGGGATGGGCTTCGTGATTTATTTCTTATTCAAGATCAAAACTCAAAGTGAGACTGAAAGAGAGGCGAGGCAGCACAGCACGCTGGTAGAATACAGCCATGTCCTAACTGCAAAGGACAATGAAAATGATTCTACCAATGACAAAGAAGAAAAAGAACATAGCGTTGTCTAATGGGATAACACAGCCAGACTATATGGTTAAGTTAAAAAAAATCTAGCTGAAACAAAGGAAACCTTAGTAAAAGCTCCTAACAAACAAACACTATGAAAAAATTAGCAATTATTCCTTTGGTATGGATTAAGAGCTATTGCTCTATGCTCCTCAAGAAATACTCTCAGGACTAAGACTCAGTACTGTATAAAATGGCTAATTAAACAAGCATGACAAATAGCAGAACTACTTTGAATTTAGATTTAAATGTTTTATATATATATATATATATATAAAATACCCTAGTGTTTTGTCTTTTTAGAGATTTGTGGCAGCATCACATAGTGAGTCATGTGCAGCCATATAGTGAGCACTCTCTTTGCAGAGTGCTCAGCCCCAAAGCCTACAGTTCAAGAATATATCTCACCACAGTGACTGAAGAGTGCATACAGTTACTTAAGTGAAATGGTGTTTGGAATAAACAGATATTTACATGAATTGTTTTTCCCCATTATTGCCCCTGTTTTACACTCTACACAAGTATCTTCCTTGCCATAGTACTATAAGTGAAATGCAAATACTTGTCCTTCATTCACAGCTTCAACTTGGATTATGCAAAACAAGTAAATCTTTGCAAACACTCCGTCATATTCTGTGACTTTGGATGTTTTGTATCAGTTATGAATATGAGACTATATCAATAAAGGATCTATATCTTACATAATGATACTACAGTGTTATTTAATTAGTATGCAGGGATGTTATATGGTTTGGTGATCTAATGAATCATTTACCTTAAGAGAGAGGCTAACAGGAGGAAACACAGAAACATGAAGAAGACATATGACTAAAAAGAAACATAAATAAACTATAAAATAAAGTGGATGCCAAATAAAGCCAAAAGAATCCATTCCTGTTTTTATTTGACTTGATTGCTCATTTTAGGATGCCTTCTCTTACGATCCTCCAACTCTCTGATAAATGGACTGACAACTGGGCACTGTTTACGTGCTACAGGCCAGTAAGGCAGTGGGGTGCACAACAGTGTCTTGGTAATAAAATACTGTAGAGGTTTACTGTGCTTTTTAAGTTTTCTATTCATTCTACGTTGATCAGCTGACTGATCAGGAAAAAAAAAGAAAAAGATGTCAAGGATCTCTTGGAAAAACAGACCATTAGAAAGTGCATAAGAGCTGTATAGGAGAGGTCAGTGGGAAGGAGAGATTCACATTGGATTTCTGGTTCATAGATACAGCAGTCAAACAAAACATATTGCAGAGGATAGGGAATGAAGGGCATTCTGTACTCAAAACTATTTTTACCGACAGTCCCCTTAATCTTACACCTTTTTTTTCCTTTGTGTAAGTTACAACACATACTGATATTTATCTTTTTTGTAAATAGTGACACTTACTGACAATTGCATTGAGTGCTGTTTGATGGCTAACAATGAAGGCAAGGCAAATGAAAAGAGTGAACAAATGAAAAAAAAACCAAACTCAAAATAGTATTATTATTTAGAATTTTGCTATTTTGATAGTTGATATTGGTAACACAGCTTTGAAGATCCTATACTCTGTAAATGGGTTTCTTCTCTCACATTAAGTGACGTTCTACCCTTGAGAATATATTGTGAAATTTGTCTTCATAATAAAGCCATGAAGAATGAGAGAAAATTCTACAGGCAACTTCTGCTCAATATCTTTCCTCCTTTTCCTTCAAAACAAATAAGGGATTTTGCATCACAGCTGAAGTTGATTTCCACTTCATAAAGGGCTGCAGCTCATTTGTGATGTTTGAGAATATTCCTCTTTGCTTGTCTCATTTACACTTGGTACAAAGAAATAATTATTAAGTATTAAAATTAATTTGTACTTTATGGATTAGAAGATTTTGGAAGACAGTTTTTTTGTCAAAATCACTGGTTAACAGAAAGATTTGTAAAGATTTGGCTAATTTGTATTGGTTGCCCTGAGTTAAATTCACATGAAATAACAGCACAGGAGTTTTACCAGTTGATAAAGCTGATAAGATAAAAGCCAGGTGTATACCTAGTGCCCAGTTTGTCAAGTTACCGAGCAAAATTAAATTGTTCCATCTGGGTTAATTTTTCACACTGAAACAGTCGATGTTCCTTGGTGCATCAAATTAAATGAATACATCTTTTGTAGCAGTGAAGACTTATCTGGCCAAGAAATTTGCATACATTTTTTTCTGAGTTTCCCAGGTATGTATGTATGAGATTCAAAGTACATCCATTTAAAGTACACTACCTGCTTCTTTGTCTTTCAGGGTCAGGACTTTACAATGCCAGAGCAGAACTAAGAAGGTTAAAAACAATTCAGCGGAATAATGTTGAACTATTCAAATTTTGCCACTTGCATTTAAATGTAAGGAAACTTTGCTTTGAGATGCAAAGTTTGAATTTTTTAATTATTTGTAGATTTCAAAACACCACATGTGACAGGATATTTCCTTATTTAGAGCCCAGAGTTTTCTCATTCAGCTAAAACTCTCCAAAACTGAGGAGGAGCCAGCACCAACTGGTTCTTTAAGGACATCTACTGCAGCAATTAATTTCAGCTCATCTCTTTGTGAATAAGAAGAAAGAAATGAAACACTTTACTTTTTCTACAGTCATAGTTTTCCTCTCTTTCGTTCATACTGCCTTTCAGACACTGGGTGAGTCTTTGTTTTTTATCCCCTGCAAAAGTGGATGTGAAAGTGGGCATTTTTGTTGTCTTGCTTGTTTCTTAGGTTCTTTAAGATTTTCACACAGCTTGACTGCCTTGCATTTCATATTCATCCTAAATGGAGTGGTCCACAGAGGTTTAAAAAAGATGTAGATACAGAGATGTTGGTTCACTTTTAAAGAGAGGGGAAGAGTCAAGATGGGGTGAAGCTGGGAATCAGAAGTAGGACAGAGTCATGTATGCAGGTAAAGATTTCCTTTTGGATACAACTTCATTAATGGTTATGTCTGCTCTGTGAAGTAGATGGACTTCACAGTGTGCTCCATAATCCTTGTTTGTATATGTGACTGAGTTACAAAAAATGAAAAAGAGAAAAGAATTAAACAGGGTGCTGTATGTGTATCTTCTAGCCTTAGGATGCAGTTGTGTGGGATGAGATGGAGCTTGTGGATTGATGTGAGATGTAATACTGAGCAGATGCCAGTGAAAAATATATTAAAAGGATCAGAGTCAAGGACAGCCCTGGAATAACCACTATGGCTTTCAGGGTAAGGATGAGCGGTGTAGTTAAGGCTCTGAATTTGACCAAAGGCAGGTCACAGCTCCCTTTTGAAGTGAGGATGGTGATGAGGTTTCAGGACATTTTTTCTTCATCCTTCATTAGATTTGTGGAGGAGTGGGGTACAAATCACAGCTTCTGAAAGCTTTTGAAACTGTGCTGTGTGAGCTATGCCAGCACCAGCCTGTGCAAAAAGGGGATCTCCCCTCTGCTCTGCAACCTGGGACCCAAACTCACGTGATAGCCCAAGCATGAACCTCACAATTTCCAGCAAGAACTCCCATTATTAGACCCAAAAATACTATGAAGGGCAATAGCTGAAACTTAGATCACTACATGAAGCACTTATTTAGTTAGCAGTAAGAAATTAAAGATTTAATAAGATTTAAAGCTTTCTGTCTAAATAGTCAAGGAAAGAAGAAACTAGGTCTTAGCTCCAAATTTAGATCTGAAGAAGTGAAACTTCCATAGATTACTAAGCTGGTCAAAGTAATACAGGGCCTTCTTGGGAGAGCTCAAGTAATAAATACAGATATCTTAATAAGAACTATTCTTCCTGTCATAGCTTCCCATAATTTCCCAGACACTTTCTGCTCTGTTCACTACTCAACACTGGCTGTGCCCTAACATCCTACCCTTGTCCTACAAATTTACTTTACAGTTTGGAAGGGTATCTCACTGTCCCCCATGTGGTTATTCTCTCAGATGGATACGGGGGTGATGCTACATCTCTGTTTCCAGGTGGGGATTTGAGACACAGAGAACTGAAGGACAAAGCCTTGCCCTCCTGTCCCATAGGTCCTAGAACATTCCCTGTAGTCCAAATTTCACTCCCTCATGACCCAAAGCCAGTGGGAGCTGTATGCTACTTGATGTTTTGAAAAGCAGGCAGCTCTGTTCACAGACTGATGCCCAGCACTGAACCATCTGCTTTACACAACTGCAGGATTGGGCAGCCCTTCCCAGCAGGGCCTACTTGTCTTGATGGATTGCTATATTAGGCTGCCTATAATCCTTTGGGAGTGTTAGCTAGCTTGTTTGGCATTCACATATTGTCTTTCCATAACAATGCACAGTCACACAGGCACACACCTATAGTATCTTTATCTCTCTATACTGCCCGGTGTTGGTTCTTGTGAAAATGTTTGTGATTTGATTGTGTGAATTATGTTGACTTCTTATGAATGATGTACTAATGAGAGGACAGTGGAACCAGGCAAGATAACAAGTCACAGTTCCACAGTTTTTCATCCTAAAACCCACCCCAAACCATAACAGAACATGCCAATTACAGAAGGAGCAAGAGTCACAGAAGGCTCACTCACTACCTGTGTTAAGCACAAATGTAACCCCATGGAGATTTATGTAATGTGAGCTAAATCTACAGTGCATGAAGTGATGGCAAACTTCCAAATCTTCAGTAAGGTCTCTTTTGGAAATCTTGAAAGAAATGTGTATTTCAGGAGAGATTTAGAAAAATAAAATCCACTATACTCATAAAAATTCCATTATAGTGATGACATTTTTGAAGCTGTCATAATGTATTTTATGTGCTCTTATTCCTCTGTATTGTATTTACATCAGCTGCACTTACTTTTGCTTCACAGAAGGAAATAAGTTTTGAAAATGCTGTTTGATCATTGTAAAAGTCACTCAGATTAGCAGTCTGCTGACATGAGTCAGATCAGCATAGAATCAACAGTGCACCTCTTTCCTCACAAGCTCCCCTCACCATGTGCTCACCATAAATACGTTAAATCTGATTATTTTGTTTTGCAGACAGTGGAATATTTTTAATGTACAATGAGGATACCAAGCTCTGTTTAATTGCTCAGAGTTCTCATGCAGTCACAACAGCTGCTTGTAACGAAAACACTGAGTTACAAAAATTCAGGTGGGTGTCTGATCACCAGGTGATGAGCATGGCATTTGCACAATGTTTGGGAGTGCCCTACAAGCAAAATCAGGCTAAAATTTCTTTGTACCCCTGCAACAAGAAAAGTGAATTCCAGAAATGGGAGTGCAGAAATGCAACCTTGGCAATCCAAGGGGAAGATTTATTTCTCAGTGCTGGCAAAAGAAAAGAAGACAATATCGTGCTGGACACAGGATCAGTGACAGTGAATAAATGGAAGTTCTATGGAACTATGGATGATTTGTGTTCTAAAGGCCATGAAGGTAAAGTTTAAAGGTTAATCCTGATGGTGTCTTGAACCCACTTGTTTCCCTTATGGATAGGGTCCTTCGTTTTCTGCTCCCCTTAGTCTAACATCAGCTGTTCCACCTCAGGCAATGTTGGACTCATTCATTCATATACTCAGGCCTGTGTTCCTCCATCCTGGAGATGTACAGGTGCTTAGCTTCAGAGAAAATGTAGTATGTGCAAAATGTGCATTTTTTTTTTCTTTTCTTTTAAAGCAAAAGGTGGATCTAGCATTTTTTAATTGTTAGCTTTAATCAAAGTGCTTTACTCAACTTTATACTAGTACTAGTGAAATTGTATTAGCATTATTGGATGAAAGGCAAAAATCTTTAAGTTTAATACTCCTATAGTAAATATAAGGAAATAATTCCATGCATGCTACCATTCAGTTCCTCTACAAGATTTCAGATGACAAAGACCCCCACAACATTTAACAGTTAAATCAGTGATTTATTTTTAGTGAATGGTGTGAAGTTAAGCTACATGAAAAACAAAATAATGCTATTTTTAGAAAATTATTTTTAAATATGAGACAAAAATCACTACATTTTTTTCATAGTTCTTGACTAAAGAATGAAACTGCTCTATTTCCAGCCATTACAGCTGGCAATTTTGTAACTAAATGGTAAATTGCAAGACCTACCCAGGACCTCCTTGGAAGACACTGCTGGTGACAGTAGGTCCCCAGTTACCCTGGTGAAACACTTGTAACATTTTCTCCATGTACTTTGATGGAGAGTACAGATATATAGAGAATTGGGTCCCCCGGATTCCTGCACCTATATTAGCATTTCTCTTTTGCTCCCTCAGACCTGTTTACACTGTTAGGAAATGCCAATGGAGCTCCATGTGTCTTCCCCTTCCAGCTGAGTGGTAAATGGCACACCGGGTGCACGGCTGCTGGCAGGTCAGACGGCTTGCTCTGGTGTGCAACAACCTCCGACTTCGATGCGGACCATTTGTATGGGTTCTGTCCGACTGGCAGTAAGTCCCAAATGCTGACATAGATGCTATAACACAACACTGTTAGGTAAATATATCAATACTGAGATGCTGTTCATAATATGGAAGGGAAAACCCTTGTAATGACTTTATTTTACTCAAAAATATCTCTGCCATGCCATAACACTCCTTACAGAAGAAACAAAAATGTTTCCTATGAGTCTACAGTCAGTCTGAAAGTTTTCTGGGTGTGTCCATCAGTAGCTAACACCCAGGAAAAGACCACTATGCTTTAAATATGACTGCATTCAGCATAAATTAATCTGAATATTGAGATGCTACTCACAGCCTAATTCTTTTCACCTCATTGCTATTTGTTGTAACAGTAGTATAACCTTTTCTACCCATGCAAATCCCTGTTCTGTATCACAAGATTGGTCTACAGTCCACAGGAGAATATAGTTTGTTTTCTAAAAGACATAAAATAAGAAGATTGGCTCAAAGGTCTTACTGAAATAGCAGCCTCGTCAGTCTTTCCCTTGTAATGTTTCATATAACATTACAAGATAACATTATCTGAACAAATAAATGTATGTGCATCTGAGTGATGAAGGACACGAAAATATGGTGTTAATGAAGATATTAAAAATGCTGCCTCAGACCTAATTTTTCAGTGCTATACCACAGACTCACTATTTGTCATTTTGATAGGAGTATTGCACTGGGAAACAAGGTTCAACTCATTATCAACCACCAACTACCACCACCATTTTCACTGATATTACTGAAAATCATTTCCTGGTGCAATATTGCATGCAGTAGCTTGAAAAATCCCATAACATCTTCACTATATAAACTGGCAAACATGAAGTATTTGGCATCATAAAATTGCTGGGACACTATCACTAACATCCGAGTCTGCAATTAAAAAAGAATGTTAAAAATCTGAAGTGAATCAGCAACAAAGAAACACAATAAAAAATAGAAAGCATTTCTTCTCATGAGTCATTCAAGAAATTCAGTATCTTTTCTTCAACAAAAGAAGGGGAAGTTGTAATCACAGGTTATTAGCGCTTGCCCAGGGAACAGCTTTGCTAATAGTGAGCTCTCAGAAGACAACTATAAATTCCAATTACCTAAAATACATGCAGACTAGAAATAAGGAATACACTTTAAAAAATCATAGAATCATTAAGGTTGGAAAAGATCTTAAAGATCATCAAGTCCAACCGTCAACGTAACGCTGCCAAGTCCCACTAAACCATGTCCCTAAGCACCATATCTGCATGTCTTTTAAATACCTCCAGGGATGGTGACTCCACCATCTCTCTGGGCAGCCTGTTCCAATGCCTGACCATTTTTTCAGTAAAGAAATCTTTCCTAATATCCCATATAAACCTCCCTGGCACAACCTAAGGCCATTTCCTATCATCCTATCACAAGTCACTTGGCAGAAGAGACCAACACCCACCTCACTACAACCTCCTTTCAGGTAGTTGTAGAGAGCAATAAGGTCTCCCCTCGGCATCCTCTTCCCCAGACTAAACCACCCCGGTTCCCTCAACCTCTCCTCAGAAGGCTTGTTCTCCAGACCCTTCACCAGCTTTGTTGCCCTTCTCTGGACACACTCCAGCACCTCAATGTCTTTCTTGTACTGAGGGGCCCAAAACTGAACACAGTATTCGAGGTGCAGCCTCACCAGTGCCGAGTACAGGGGGATGATCACTTCCCTACTTCTGCTGGCCATGCTATTCCTGATACAAGCCAAGATGCTGTTGGCCTTCTTGGACACCTGGGCACACTGTTGGCTCATATTCAGCCAGCTGTCGACCAACATCCCCAGGTCCTTTTCCACCAGGCAGCTCTCCAACCACTCTTCCCCAAGCCTGTAGCGTTGCAAATGTAATTAATGATGGCATAGTTTGAAAAGCAAACTTTTCATCACTGGAAATGTTTGCATTTCAGTTGTATTTCAGCCAAGAATTAATTTGAGCATAGCCTATGAGCTGCTGAACAGGTTTTCAGAGCAGGTAATGACCAAGGTGCGATTTTCATTTATTGATCTCTTTATACTATTTTTTTCACCTGGAGATTATCAGATTTGACAGGGGAACCTGAAAATAAAGGATGAAAGGCCCATCTCTGCTAATGTCAATGGCAAACTCTCTTTTACTTAACAAAGAGCAAGCTAATGGAAGAGTATGGGTTTTGGGGGTCTGAGCCTTATTTGCTCCAGAATCTCATTTCACAAATAAGCTTGCAGTTAAATTTTCTCATAACATTTTGTGTAAGATGTTTATAACGAACTGCAATATTAAATCTCTTTTCTTTCACACAGACAATGACAGATTTTGGAGTACAGATCCTTTGACAGGAACCTACTATCAGATAAACTACCAGTCAGCTCTCACGTGGCATCAAGCAAGGAAAAGCTGCCAGCAGCAGAATGCAGAATTATTAAGTGTCACAGAGCTACATGAACAAATGTATCTAAGAGGTGAACTAATAAGCAAGACTCCATAAAAAGGATCTAATAGTTTTTTTGACTGATTATAAATGTTTCAGAGCTTTAATCACAGTACAATTACTAGCTGATGTAATAATAGCATATGTGCTACTAGAGAAATAGCACAATTACTGTAAATTAAGCTTTTTATAGGTGGAACTTTTGTAAGTTGTGGAACTGCCATTTGAAATTGTTTCTATTATTATTATTTTTTCAAAGAAAGTTAAGCATTTCCAGATAATTAAGCAAAACTTGGTTCCAGCTCAGAAAACACCAGAAAGGTCCCAGAAAGGGACCTTACAAGAAGGAAAGTCATTACTGGAGGCAGTCATTTTATGACTTCTGTGTTAAGAAATCAGTATTCTTCACATATGTCTAATGAAATAGATTTTTGGAAATACCATAGAAATGTTATACAAAACACTATTCAAAATCTAAAGACTTTCTGGATTTATGCATAGACTCTGTAGAATGAAGGCCCTGTATCAGTTGCATCACACTCAAGCAAACTTGTAACAAATATTAACAGTAGCAATTCAGTGTTTCAGTTTTCAAAGCTTATTGCTTGCATATAACTGTAAAATAGCATTAAATTCAGAGAAACTAATATGCAAAATAGTCTTTTGCCTTTCTCTACCCTTTAACTACAGAATAAACTCTCTGAGTTTATTCCAGTAAACATGGATTCTGTACTGAACTTAGAAGCAGACTAAGCAGACATTTATTATCTTCCTCCAAACTTTGAAAATGCAGAGCATTTCCTAATGAATCTCATTACAGTTCAACTCTTTTGGTTACCTAGATTTGATTGACAGCAAGAGATCCTCTCTCTGGATTGGGCTTAACAGCCTGAATCTCAACAGCAGCTGGCAGTGGAGCGGTGGCATTCCCTTCAGATACTTTAACTGGGCACTAGGTAATAATTGGTTTTCTTAACAGTTTTTGGAATGAATCTTTCCCACTAGAATGCTGAATGCATATTAATTACTGTCCTGTAGTATTCCCCATGAACATGAGAAAATGGAGTTGAAAGGCTTATGAGAAACGTAAGATTAAAAAGCTGAGAATGATGCTTTTCTTCACTGGATATATCACAAGGAGTTTCAAGTAGAAGAGCTAAATAAACTTATCTCCTATCAGAATTAGATAAAGTTAAAAGCATTAATTGAGCTGTAGCATGCTAGGAATGCCTTCAAGTCAGTTAAAACCTCTGTGTCTCTTCAACTCTCACAAGGGTTCTCAGATCCTGCATCCTGCAAGGACTCAACTGTTAGTGAGCATCAGTCTTTCAAAGCCTTCCCCTTCACTTTTTATGCTTTTCCTCTTTTCTTGTCTCCTCTTTAATATTCAGGAGACACTGTAAATAGAGTTCACAGCATTGACAGTTTATCTTTGAAAGTCACTTAATGATTGTCATGGCAACAGCTGGTTGCAGCAAATGCTGAATGTTTGCTTGCTGAATAAATGCACATATTCCATCTTTTCACCTTCCTCAAGGCTAAAAGGTGCCACCTATTTTTATCTGGCACAGAAGATGAAGGGAAACCCCAAAGTTGCTGGGTCTAGTAGAGGGTTTTCTACCTTCTCCTGAGCTGGTCAAATTCCTTAAGCCTTGCAGAGAAGAAGAGCAGTTGGTTCTCAGATTAAGCAGCCCACACCCTTGGAGATCCTGTATCCCCACATGGTGGCTGTTATGATGAATTAATCTACACATTTCCAGTTCACTGCAAAATTATTATAAGTTGTATCTTTTGGGGGGAGGAAAAACAGAAGGTCATTGCACTGTGGACCTCTCTGAGAAAAGGAAAACGCTGCCTATTTCCCAAGGACAGTGGTCCTAGAAAACCTCCTGGAGGGCTGGTTGTAGAGGCAGGCAGGGGAGAGACACACAGCAAGTGTGAGAGTATGTGAGGAGGCTTGGCTTGCAGCAAAGAGCAAATCTGCAGCCAAGTTGCCAAAGGGATATGCAGAAAGGACCATTCCAAATGGCCCGAGTGTAACTTTTTTTGTTCCAGCACACCAGTGAAAGCTGCTGGAACAGAACCTGACATAGAAAGGAAATACTCCCCTGTAAGGGCATTGTGGAAATGAGATTTGTTTTCACATGTGATTTCGTATGCCTCATCCAACAGATGTGCCTTATATTTTATTTTAGGAATTCCATAGAATTATTTTTGTGCTCTGCTAAACACAGCTCTAGAAACTAGAAGACATTTAACATGCTCCCATAAAGACGAAGTCTATCCTGTCAGGCTTTGACCGATCTAGGTTCCCACCACTCCCTACTCAACTGCCAGACAACTTATCCCAGAGACTGGTCGCATTTTGCTTTTGCCTCATATTTTTAACAAATAACATTCATTCACTGAGCTTGGTTTAGCTCTACAATGCAGAGCTAGAACTCATGTTTTGAAATTTCTTTTTATTCTTAGAAGATGATGGCTCTTACTCTGAAAAAGCTCTTATCTCTTCACATCTGTAAAACTCCCTGCCTGAATAAGAACTATGTTAAGATGCTGCCTTACTGTGTTCCTGCCCAAAGATATTAGCTCAAACTGTGTCCTCTGATTTCATGAAAGTAACTGAGTGTTTTGTGCTTGTTATTTAGTCCTACTAGCATAACTGGGTACTGACCACAAATTGTGTATAAAACTAGATGTTTCAAGAGCTGTGAAACTTCAATGTCTGGACTCTTCAGTCCAGCATCTACTGACTGGGCAACAACATAATTTATTCTGCAACTGGTTGTGAGCTACATATTCCTCAGGAGATGTATGGCTGACCCCTATGTACAGGCTGATTAAACAGGTGGACAAAGAAAGGACTTGCTGCAGCCTTTCCATCAGTGCAGGCTCAAATTTTACTCTCTCTTCTGTGCAAGCCAACAATTTTCACAAAACTTATAGGAATGTCTTATTTTTGAGACCACTATTTTGCAATCATATATGGCAGAAAGTGTGAATTATGCAACAAGCGTGTAAAGAAATGTTTTGATGGGTACTTTTAAATTACATTTCCTTATCTCTGATAGAAAAATAACTGTAGCAATGAAGTCATGAGTCTGTAATGGACACATGAAAAGGCTGGAAGCAAATTGTTCTTTCAGCTGCTGACATAATACCTGTGCTACATAAAAATAATTTGGTTTTTATTCTATGAAGGAAGCCCTGAGCCTGAGCCTGAGAAACACTGTGCAGTACTAAATCCCAGAAGAGGTGCTAAATGGGAAAAACAGTCATGTGAGCTAAAAGTTGGCTATATCTGTAAAAAGGAAAACTCCACACTGGATCCTTTCATACTTCCATCAGGTATGTCAAGCAAATAAACACCCTTTCATAAAGACAGAATTTGTGTCACTAAAATGAAATTTCATGGCTAATTAAAGTAAAGAAAAAAAAAAAGCATTGTCATGTGTTCTTCTGCTTTGATGAGTGGCACAGAACAAACCATATTGTTATTTCTTTAACCAAATATATTTAAATATTGGAAATGTTCCTGGAACCCAGTAACCACACAAGCAATTTTTTTTTTCATGTTATTATTCAGGATTCCAGAGGCACTGGTCTAAGCCATACACTATCGCAAAAGTATCATGGACTGCACAGATGTGAAAATAAAGTTAGAGATGCCTCACCCACCCGGCAGTGCATTCTAATGAAAATACCAAGGCTTATCATTGAAGTCTTGGAATGATGCACCAATAGGCTTAAACCACCTTCTCAGTGTGACTGCCTGTAACCTAGAAAGATAGCAAAAAAGAGCAAGTTCCTTCAGACCACTTTTCTACTACATTTTTCACAGATTTGTTTAATGAGACTTAGTATAGAAAACCACATATGCAGAGGATTACTTGTGGTGCAGTAATAATGCCTTTATGAAACATGCAAAACATAATTGGGTGGGTTATACTGTGTGAAAACAGTATATATGGAATTCTAAAATATTCCTCTGTCCACAAGTGAATATTTCACACTATTGAAGCCTAGTTACCACTGGCTCCATTATTTTTTTCTTTTGTTTAAATGCCATATGTTTTCTGTAAAAGTATAGTGTGCAACAGCAAACAGACTAAAATGTATGTTTTGTATGTATGAGGAATGAATAGAAGTACTGCTTATTTGTAATCACTCAATTTTCATTCTAATTAGTTAATTAACTGATTTCAAATGTAATTGCAGTTATTCTAGACTTCAGTTTGCACTGTTTAAAAACTTGAAATACCTATTGATTTTGAGGGGATGCAGAGCCTGTTAAATGCCCAGAAGGATGGCTGCCCTATGGAGATCACTGTTTCATGGTTCATAGAGACCCCAGAGTATGGAGAGAAGCCCTAATTTCCTGCAGTGAGAGCAATGGCAATCTGGCCAGTATCCACAACCCTGAGGAGCATGGCTTCATACTGTCTCAGCTTGGCTACAGTGAGTATTTCTACAGGGCAGTGTTTTGTACAAATGGAGAATTATATAATCAGAAATCTTACAGGATTTAAAAAAAAAATCTTATTTGTTTGATATGAATATTTATAGGGAAGCCCACAGATATATAGGTTAAAAAAACCCAAACACCAAAAAACCTCCAGAGGAATCATTAGTGCTCTCTTAATTTTCTTTTTCATTCTTTTCATTTTGATTTTCATTTGTTTTTCACTGCATGAAATCACTTGAAGGAAATAACAGCTCTAGTTACTGCAGTATTTGGGTGGATTATCTGCTTCAGACACCTTGTAGCTGTAGATACAGTAATGGACTTTTACTGATAAAGCCAAGGAATCTCATTTCCTGCTGGTATCTCATTTTTCAACTTCCTGAAAGAAGTATGTGAATTAGATCTTAAAATAAACTCCACTGTCATTTAATCTAAATGAATTTGTATTGTAACATGGCAATTTCAGCTCATCTGCTCCTATGGACTGTTTCAAGTCAGGTACTAACACAGGTGAATTTCTGTTCTTAGAAGCTGCGGATGAGCTGTGGATTGGTCTGAATGACCTCAACACTCAAATGTACTTTGAGTGGAGTGATGGGACTCCTGTGACATATACCAAATGGTTGCCTGGAGAACCAACCCATGCAATCAATGGGCAAGAAGATTGTGTCATGATGGCAGGAGAGGTAGAATCATTCCACATTTGTGTAGCACTATACTATTTGGGTTTTGTTTCTATTTCTAGGTTTTTTAATGAATGCAACTTAGAAACAAATCAGGGAATGGTATCTTCATTCAGAAAGATAGCTGTTCTAAATTAAATTTATAATTAAATTAGAGATAACTAGATCAAGGTTCGTATCTGTGAGTGTACGTTATATGCCAAGCAAACCTTAACAGTCTGCCCATGACACTTAGTTAGCTTAACATAACCTCACAATTAAGCACAAATACTTAGAATTCATTAAATGTCCAGATCTTTATTCTCCCATTGAAGCAATATTTAAAAAAAAACCTCAATAACATTTCTAAAGGAAACAGGTTCTGCCTCACTATTTTTCACCTCTTCCCAAACTGCATCTAGGATGGATACTGGGCAGACAGCGCCTGTGACAGAAAGTTGGGTTACATCTGCAGAAGAGACCCAATACTAGGAGTTTCTGGGACAGTAAAAACTGATCCTGCCTGCCTGAAGGTAAGAAGAAAGTGCAGTCAAGAATCTGGTTAGCAAAAATCCATTGTTTTCACAAGTTCCACTTGATGTTGAAACTATCTTTTTTTTCTCCCATAACAAGCGTGATTGTACATCAAATTCAGGGTGATGATTTTCACTACATTCCCTTATTTAAAATAAAGTTATCTTGAAATTTTTTTAGTCAATATGAGTCAGGCCCATTCTCTCTCAGAACTGCCTGTGAAAGAGGCTAAAGCCATTACTGCCATTTTCTGCATATTTGTTCTATTGTTCTACAACCATCTGCAGTTATCTAAGGCATAGTAGAGACTGGGAACCATTTCTGGACTATGTGACATGATGCAAGATGATGACAAATCTCATCACTGAAGCCAAATCAAAACAATCAAATTGCTTTTAAGAGTGAATTTGTTTTGAACAAGTTATTGTACCTACTGTTTTTTTTTCCCCTTCTCTTTTCCCCTCTTTTTACTTTCCCATTTACTACCATTCCATATTTAGTAACATCTTCCAAAACCCCATATGGGGAACAGGGCTGAGACTCATTGTGCTAGACGGAACTAGGCAGCAGAAAAATACTGAACACAGATTTTATTTACCTTTCTCAGAGGCAGTAAGCAAATCTTGAGCTGGTATAGAAGGGAAAAGTGACTTGGAATTCAGCTGTAATTCTGAGGATTTTGCTTTTCAATAGTTTTTATGCTACCTCTTCAGTCAGACTTTTTAGGTGAGCTGATGAGTTAAATAATTTAATTAGTCTAGTTACTGCTCTTTTAGCCTAGAAACATCAGGAAACTTGAGTTGGCATCTCAGTAAAACAGACTACTCTCTTTGGTTCTGAGCAAGGAAGTATTTTCCTCACCTACTTCTGAATACACTCTCCATTCTTGTGCCTCTGACTTTTTTATCAGTTAAAATTTATCAGTTACTAATTGTCAAAAAAAGAGGGATTCATATGCCTTAAATATCTTCTTTCTGGATGTTTACTAAGCTTAATTTCCATTAGTCTACTGGAATTCAAAATAATACATTACCGCATTAGGTTATATTAAAAATATGTTGATTTAAGAGCAGACACTGAAATTCAACCACTATAACATACGCTTTTTTTACTGCAAATATATTCCACATGTTCCTGACAGGGCTGGGAAAGACATGGTTTTTACTGCTACCTGGCTGGACATACATCTGTAACGTTTTCAGAAGCAAAGAAAACCTGTGAAAGGAGCAGTGGGTATTTAACAAGTGTAGGAGACAGGTATGAAAAGAGTTTAAAAACTGTACATCTGATGCAATAATATTGGAATTTTATAAAATAGTTGAGAACTTTCTGGAAAAAAAGTATGAAACCAGAAAACCAGCATATCCCTTTTCTGGAGAAAAAAAAATCAGGAAATACAGTAGGTCTTTTCAAACTAAATATATTTTACACATTCATGTTTTCCAGTACTTTACTCTGAAAAAACAGACCACAACTGCTTCTGTTCTGTAAGGAGCAGTTTTTCAGTAGAGCATGTCTTCACCAACTGTTGAAGCTAGTCCATCTGCTATCCAGATAAGCAACATATTTCCACTTAAAAGCAAACCTAATGGAGACTCCATACATTCTAGTTTTGTGTAGTTTAGGATGCTGAGAAATGGCAGACTAAGGGAAAGCTAGGCTTAATCCCCATTTGACTCCTGTCATTTCAGATATGAGCAAGCCTACCTGACCAGCCTTGTTGGTCTGAGCTCTGAGAAGTATTTTTGGATTGGTCTCTCAGACACAGAAGAGCAAGGGATGTTCAAGTGGGTGACTGGTGAAGGTGTTCTGTACACAAACTGGAACACAGCAATGCCTGGTACTCTGCTACTGGAGTAAATTTATGCTACTAAGGAACTTTCTGTGTGTAATTCTAAACCGTTTACCAACTTTGCTAAAACACATCCATGATGACACATACAAACATTCTGCCTTTGAAACAGCAGTGTCTTTGATATAAGCTGCCATGAAAATATTTCTTTTCTGGCTCCTCATTGCTTACAAGAGCAAAACCAAACTGAGCTGAAAGGGTGAAATCCTTTCCAGCCTGAGTGACAGGCTGCCAAATCCTTGCAGTGAGTGGCATAGGAAAGATGCAGGCAAGGGGTTGTTCATGCACTTGTAAAGCTTTTCAAAAAGGAGGGAAGATGATGAAGGACTCCATTCACTGGTTTCCACTTTTTACAAAGCTCCTCCTTTGAGCAAACACTACACTTGGTATTTCAAAGAGTGTTCTGTAAATTAATCACGAGCTGTAAAAATGTCAGGGCAACCACTTTAAAACACATTTCAATTTTATTTTATATCTTACAAAGGGAATGAAGCTGGTTGTGTTGCCCTAAGGACTGGAAATGCAGCTGGACTATGGGATGTTCAGAACTGTGAAGTAAAGGCAAAATTTCTCTGCAAAAAACTAGCTGAAAAAATTACTCTTCCTCTCACTCCTGAAACCATTTCTGATTCCAGATGTCCATTGGGTTGGGATACAAGCAATAGCACTAATTCATGCTTCAGAGTAAGTATTAATTTTCCCAATAATCCTACTCAGGAGACAGAAGAGCACCAAATAGGGCATCTAAACTGCAGAGAATGACAGGTTATTGCACAAATGTAATAAGCTTCTACACAACTATTCATGGAAATCACTGCAATTATCACTCTATCAGTGATATGTAAGGTTATCCAAGTAGCATACTCTTAATCCATATTATATATGATAATTGCAGTGGAATGTTTTCCTATTTTTCGTATACAAGGCAGTCAGTAGATTTATTTTTAACATGCTGTAAACATAGTGTTTTACCTTAAAATTTATCTATAGCTTTTTGTGAGAGAAGAAAAGCAAAAGAAAACATGGTTTGAAGCCCGAGATTTCTGCAAAGAAATAGGAGGAGACCTGGCTGCCATTAGAAGTAAGGAAGAGGAAACAGTGATAGAAAACTTAATAATGTAAGTAAACATAATATCTAACAATTGATATTTTGGTGTAACAATACTTCATGTAGGACTAAAAAAAATATTCTTGAGTTGCTCCTGAGATAATTAGTTGAAAATGTCTGTCTGTTTATCATCATAGTCATAAGAAAAAGACCTGAGAAAATATTTCATATGGGTACCATTTTCAAAGATATTTTTGGAGTTCCTAAAATTTGTCATCATCCACAAATATTTTAAATTAAAAAAAACCCAACCCAACAATGAAATAATTTGAACGCTTCTCCTTTAGACTCATTTCTAAGTTTGTTCACTGAACCATTTTGAAACTAAATTGTGACTTCCAGCAAACCTGAACACTTTATTTCTCAAAGAACACTATAATCAAAATATCAATGAAGAAAAACAATGCGCTGTGTTTTCAATACAACCACTTGCAAAGCAGAAAATTTTTAGGCATGAACTTTGCTTACTTGCTAATGGGAGTTTGCTGAAGAACAGCATTTTGCTCTTTTTAAAACTTTTACTCTATTTAAAGTCTTCAATAAGTGTGAGATATCATCCCATATAACTTTCAAAATTTAACAGAGCTAACCACACACATCCCCTTCTTCTATGACACATTTTTTTCACACTCTAGAAAAAAGTCCCCATCATTTCAGCCTTTCTGGATAGGTTTGCAGTGTTTGGATCCTGATCGTGGGCTTTCCTGGAGTGACGGATCCCCGGTGAGTGTTTGACCTTCCCACCTTCTTTCTGTTCTGACTTTTTTGCTGTTGGAACTGTTTCCATAACTGGTTGAAAGTTTGAAAGTTGTACAAGAATTCCCCAAAATGTCTACCTTGCCACTGGGTAGCTCTAAATCATGACTCTTGATACCGGTTTGGAAAAGAAAAAGCCAATAAACCCTGAAGTTATACCATCACAACAGTGGAGTGGTAACATGGAGTACTAGTTGCAGCTACAGAGACGATTATCTAAGTGGCAAATATATGAGACAGGTCTCTTCCGTTTTTTATTAGTCTCTGTTGTTATATTGCCACATTCCTTTCCCCTGCTATTGATTTACAACCTTATTTGATTCGAGTTTACATGGGACTGCTGGAGTCTGTTAAATGCTGCGTAAACCCAGAGCCTTTCTTTTTTCTTGCGGAGTGATTATATTGCTTTAATAGCCCACATAGGCTGCAAAGCCATAGAAGGAAAGTAAGGAGTGTTTTGAAACTTCAGTGCTACTTCTTTTTCCTTCCAGAGTACAACTTTTTTCCCTGTTTGATAAGAACAAAAACCAAAGTTGTGTTTCTTCTGTAGGTGAATTATAAGAAAAATCATTTTTACAATACTGCATTTGAATATTGTGGAGCAATCAGTGAAGAACCTCCCATGTCATGGACAGAGGTGCACTGTGAATACAGTCATAACTGGATTTGTGAAATAAAGAAAGGTAGGTTACTTTTTACTTTAAACTCACATTAGGAAGAAATTTAAGCTGAATATATCAAAACAGTAAGTTCTGCAAGTTACATGCTTGCAGAAAATCTGGTTGATTTCACAGTAATTTTGCATAATGAAAAATAGGTCAAGACATACAAATACATTCAGAATACAGTGTTTTAAGTGTTAAATTTTGTTTTATTTAAAAAAAAATTATATGATAAGCTTTACTGAAAATACACTCATTTATGTAACTATAGAACCATAGTAAATAAGGTGAAAGCAACCTCAAGGGCTTATCTGGTAAAAGCCACTGCTCTGCCCAAAGGCAGAGTTTTGTCAAAACAGAAGCTCTGACTGACATGAAACTGTGTTTCTTGGAACTTTTACTTGTAGGGAATTTCCAAGTTGGGGGCTATGGGGACAGAGAGGGAGAATGAGAGGATTGGAATTTTCAAAAAAAAGATTACTTTAAATCTCTGTATCCTTTGTGAAGTGAAACTTCACTCCTCCACTCAGGTGTAGCTTGAATGCTACACAAGGACACATTAGTCACCTACTCTAATTTAAACAAGACTACCAGCATACTACAATGATTTTCTTTTTAAGATGACATGTAAAGAAACTCCCGTAACAACAGGCTTGGTGTAATGAAAAGATGGTAATCCAAGCTTCAGAATTTATATACTTTAGGACAATAGTCATGCTCACATCTTCCTCTCATACCAGCAGCAAAATCTTCTAAGTTTATACTTCTGTGGTGTTAACTACTGTTGAGAAAGATACCCAGTGAAATAAGAGGAGAATCAGTTATAGCTTTGGATTGAGTTGCACATTTTACTTCCAAGACTAACAGGAGCGTTGCTTTGGTGGCTCTCTAGGCTCCTTCACACAAGCAGTAAGGTTTAATGTTTAAAGTGATACTTTTCAAACAAAGATCATTTCTGCCCTGGTGAATTATTCAAAATAATCTGATTCTAACCAAGGTACACTGTCTCAGCTTCTCATGCTTAAACAGTAATACTCATAGGCATCTATCTCAAAGAGATGTTGTGAAGATACCTTTCCTGGTAACTTCCTTTGTAATTCCTCACCTGCATGATCAGAACAACTAAAAATCATTAGCAAAAGTGTCAACAGGAGTTGTATACTCTTAACTATTATTAGTGTATGAATGGCAGAAATTATAACCTGAAGAAATGACCAACATTAGTCAGGAGTGCAAAATGTCACACTGAAAGATGCTGAAATAGTCATAATACTTCATACTTCCAGAACAGACATATTTTTTTTTCTTTTAAATCTTGTAATGAACCATACAAAAGATTATTTTTAAAAGGTGACATGATTTTTTTCTACCCAAGCATGTGTGTCACACACTTCATTTAATGTAATTACACATACAGCAACACAAACATTATGATGAATTCCTGTGGAAAAAAATTAGAAAGGTGACATTTGTTTTACATTTTTATAGCTCTTGGCTTTGCATGTTTAGAGATACATTGCTCCAATTTCCCATTCTGTGTGATGTGGAAATTATTCATTTAAATTATTTCTCAAAAGCTGGTGGATTTTCAGTCAAATGTGATTCTTCACAAAGCAGTTTCACAGAAAAACAAAAAGTTACACAAACAAATGAATACTAATAAAATTTAAAATATTTGAAGGAAAAAATTGATATTTAAATTTCTTGTTCTGATACAAGACAATGTCCATAAAGAATTTCTTGTAATTGTGCAAAGTATACCAACATTGAAGTAAAGTATTTTCACTCTTTAGTTTTCTTTCAGAAACACGTACTCATTCAGACTAACTTCAGTCACCTAATTTAGGCAACATTCAGGATGTAGAAGATGCACTTACCAAAAATCTACCAAGACAGAGATGTAGGGCTGTAATACATGTGTTATTCCCTGAACATCCATTTTTGCTCTACACCAAATATACTATATAAATATATTCTGCATTGAATATGTAAAATATGGAAAATTGATAGACAATAAGAAAATTTCCACTAATTGAACACTTATACTGGCTCAATGTTTGGGAAACATTCTACATCTTCATTTTTTTTCCCATTTCATTACAGGGACACCCTTGAAACGAGAACCTCTGGGCCCTTCTGCCGGTAAGCTTCTGTTTATTTTCTCTTATCTAAAGGGTGTTATCATGTAACAACACCGGCTTTGTGTAAGGACCATGAAGAATACAGAGATTCCTCTCCTGTGTTGCAGCATATGAAGTCACGGAAGATGGCTGGATTTCAAAAGGGGACAAACAATATTTTTTCAGCACAGAAAAGACCTCTATGGAGAAAGCCAGAACATTCTGCAAAAACAATCATGGAGATCTTGCTACTATTGGAAATAATAGTGAAAGAAAATTTTTGTGGAAATGTGTAAGAGGAAATTTGACTCTATTATACTATATTTGGCCTATATATCCTGCTGCATATGCTTGTGAAGTACAGGAGAATGTGCTTGTTGCATAATATTACTACATTTTATTAGCATTAGATTCAAATGTTCAATGAAAAAATATTTCTTATACAGAATAGAGCTGTATAATAGGAATATTTTTTAGGAAAATAAATACAAAAGAATTTACCATTTACTAGGTGGGTATATTCTTGTATATTCTAATCTAAATAGAGTTCTGCCCATGACCAAACATGTATAAGGAGCAATGAACAGGCAGATCAGGTGTATACTGAGAAAACTGTCCTTTTGCCAGCATGGTTACCTCTCATCTGAATATCATATTCTAGAATATAGGATTACGTGTAGATGTGAGGCTACTGCCAGTGTAGCCTCAGATGCTCACATACCACATCATGTTGCTGAACAAAACAACTTTTCAAAGAAAGGTTTAACCTGGTCCAGGTCACACAACCTCCTTTCTGTTTCACACTATTAGGTGCTTGCTTTTATTATGTGGGAAAGGATATGAAAGGAGGAGAGGACATACAGCTTGAGACATAGGAATTACACGGCTGCTTAAGAACAGGAAAGTACCAAAAAATTTAATACTAAATTTTTTCTCAAGTCTTCTTTGTTTCTTTTTAAATTGAGAACAAAACTTTGAAAGTTTTGATCATATCAGTAATGCAGCCAAAACTGGTAAAGCAGTAATAAATATAATAAAGCAAAAGTATGTGTTGTATGGTATTTTCTGCAATAGGGGTCCTCTCTGGTGACTACACATGATCATTTATACAATGTGTATTCATCTATTTGCTTCCATAGTGCAAACATTACACTTTTTCATATTATATAACTACTTAACATTAGAAAGCACTAACTAAAAGTACATTTTTGTGTTTAGATCTTAAAACATGGCAAATTGGAGTCATATCTCATAGGATTGATTCAGAATGCTGATCGACAGTTTAGGTAGGTAAAAAAGCTACATCAAGATTCATCAAAAGCAGTTGTAGAAATTTTGTACTGCCAGAGTTCCTTCCGGGAACTTCTGGGAAGGGATTTAAATGCAGATTCAGAGAGTTATATGGGACGTTGAAATGTATGCTCTCCCTTGGTTTAACTACATTGTAAAAACACTGTTTCAGATGGCATTTTTATAGGGAATATACATGTTATGAATACATAGATAATGTCTGTTAAAAATAAAGGTATTTTTGCTCTTTGACTTGACATGCATGGATTTCATTATCTAAGGCCTTTTAATCCTAATGGAAACTCAAATTACAGACAGACTCAGCTGTAATTTTTTTTTAATATTTTTAGCATGTCAAGGTAGATTTTTCTGAACTGTTCCATGAACATTGAGCAACCTCTACTGTTTTGTTGTTGGGTTTTTTCAGTTGGATGGATAGAAGCCCAGTGCACTATGCAGCCTGGGCACAGGGTGAGCCCAACTTTGCAGATGCTCAAGAAAATTGTGTGGTCTTAAATAAAAAGGATGGTGAGTTACACAACTATTTTTAAAAAGTACTTTTAAGGGTAACCTGTTTGTTAAAAATATCTTGCCGTCTTTAATCCATTCTTGCCCAGCAACTGGGGAAAATATAAATAATAAAGTATAGTCATTATACCTGAGGTTTCTTCAGGAGCAATATTAGCCAAAAAAGTGGAATATAAGAAATTGATTTTAATGGGGAATGCAGGGACAATTTGATCACTGATTTTTCAGCTGCACAAGCACTATGTTCTGTTCAAATCAACAGCAAATTGGTCTTTCAAAAAATAATTAGAGAATAGCTAGCAAAGGAATAGAACATATATGGAGTTTCACATTTTATAGTGTTTTCTTTACACTTGCATGTTTCAGTGCAACAAACCTGTTCGGGTGGGTTCTGCTCAGAGGTCACAGAGTTGCCATATTGGACATCTCATATGGCCACTAACCCCACAGTCACAGCAGGGCCAAAGTCCCCCTGTAAGCAGTGATGATGGGAGGTAGAGTTGAGCTGAAGCACGTTATGTGACATTCCCAGGCAGATTGCTTTCGAATCTACAAGCACTGAAGTCAGTTCACTTTCCCATAAATTTCAATCTTATTCAGGGTCTTGTTATTTATATTTAAATCGATTTCAGGCTTGTGGAATGATGTCAGCTGTGGTTTTTCAAATGGCTATATCTGCGAGAGGCACGGAAGTTTTATAAATGCAACAATTCCTTCAGAGGTACCTTCAACTCCTGGAGGATGTCCTGAAGATTGGCTTTTATTTAAAAATCAGGTATGATAACATCCACCTAAGAACAATGATATTAGTCCTTGGGAAGGTACTTAAAGATATACAAGAGGCCTTTTGTCTCTCAGATATCTTCTGACAGTGATTATCCAAAGTGGCATTAAAAATTGAACCAGTTGCCTAATTCTTGCAAAATAGTGGTTTTACAGACTTTTGTTTTCGTGAGAAATGATCATCTGAGACACATTGGAAAAACTGCTACGTTGCATAAACTTTCCAAAAAATTGAACTGAATTCAACTGAAAGCACCAACTATAGCATAAAATCAGTCATTTGAGCTGGAACGAATCAGAAATAAGGCCAAATTTTTCCAAACAGGCTTCACTGTAATGCTTGCCCCTTCCCAAAACAGACAAACTTGATGTGTTTACTAAGCAAGGGTTCTATTTTCTAATATATAAAATATTGTTATGAAAGCACCCATGGATACTCACTCACACCAGTGGAGTTTATGCCAGTAGGCTTTTTTGCATTTTTGTTACAGCCTTCAGAGTTGTTATTTTCCACGAACTATGCAAGATAATTCTCTGACAGTGCTAGTGGCATGCCACAGAGCAGAGGGTGAGCTGTAAACATACAGAGAGCACACTATTATAATGACCAAAACCATTTCAGGGTGAATGTGTATTGGTAATATAATGACTACGTACTTTTTAAGAAATCATGAGTCATATACTTCCACTACTAAAAGACCTGTAAAATGAAAAAAGGCTGAATACGGACATGCAAGCACAGGGACCATAGGCTCTAGGTCAAAAACATTTTTCAAAAGGTTCATATGATTCCACAAGAAACCCTGGGCTGGGCCTTTCTTTTAGAGTCAGCCCTTCTTCATGTTTTACTAATGATGGAGTATGGCTTCTCAAAAATATCTGAACTGGTTAACACATTAGATTCTCATCAAACTCCTACTGTGCTTTACAAATGGTTGTTTGAGTTTTGTTGTGATTTTCTCAGTCCCTCACAGAAAGACACAGAGTAAATTTCAAATTTGTGAATGGTTTTGACTTGGTTCCAGAGCTAAGTCCCTGCTAACTTTGGAAAATTATTTTGTGGGTCTGAGTTGGGCTAATTTCTACTTAAACTAGTGCTAAATTCCTTTTGCTGTCACTCACTAACAGTCTATACTAATTTTTCCCTAGTGTTACAAATTTTTTGGCTCTTCCTACGAAAACTGGCATACTGCAAGAAGAACTTGTATGAGCCTTGGAGGAAACCTGGCAAGCATACATAATGAACAAGTACAAGGTATAGTGCAACAGCTCTTCAGGTAATAGCATTTACTCTGTATACAATGATCATCTCCTGCAAAAAAGAACATGGCAAAAAGAGACAGTACATAAATGTATGTATTTTATAGTATGTATACTCAACATGGGTTATATGGCCGTGGCATCAAACATTTTTGGAAGAACTGGAACCATCTGTCTAGGGGATGCTAGTGATGCTAAGGGTTGCTTCCTCCTGTTCCATGCAAACTGCTTTACATTGTTTATAGGGTACGGATTAGCATAAAATAGCAAATTCAGACCTGGCATTTGTAGTTTTAGACACAGAGAAAGAAAACGAATCCATGGTCTGTTTCTGCCAGAAACAGAAATGGATATATTACTATACCTCTCTGAAATGACTGCCTAAATTCTGCAACTTAATTCAGCAGTAGAATGTCAGAGGAAGGCACATTTTCACGTTGCCTATGCTCCCGGGCTTCCATTTGCAGCTGTATACAGCTACTCATTTCCAACAGTCAATCAGCTCATCCTGGGCACTGAAATAAGTGAACTCATTAGATAACATGGTGGTCAGGAAAGTTTTTTGTATCTTTCCTCTTTCCAGTCTTGCTTCATAGTTCAAAATACTTTCACTCTTTGAGACTTTTCACAGTCAAAGGCTTGGCATAACCTTGAAATAATAAACTTGGATGATTTTCTGAGCAAATGCTGATTAAAATGTATTTACAAGACTTTAACTAAACAAAATACTTAAGGTTTTGTTTATAAGCTGGTGTCTTGACTGATGATATGACATGTCATGTTCATCTTTTTTTCTATTGGCTCTCTTCCAGCTTTTCTCACTTATCAATTGAAGGATGTTTCAAATGATCCCTGGATTGGCTTGAATGATATACTCAGTGAACTCAACTTTGTTTGGACTGATGGAAGTGCTGTCTCCTATACAAACTGGGCTACAGATTCCCCAAAACTTGTAGAACCCGTTTTGTTTCCCAGTCTACATCCAGAAGATGGCCACAATCTGCAACAGGCAAAGACCATTTAGTGTTTACTATCATGTTAAATCTGAGGAGCAATATCACTTCATGTAAACAACTCACTTTGTTGGAGACATTGCCTCAGATTTCTCCCCAAATTGTTAATCTATCTTTACACTGGGATTAGCAATAAAAAGTTTCAATGTTTGAGTATTCTAGCTATCTCGGAGCACAAAACTGCATTGCTGCAACTTTGCCAAAGAACTTGGTAAAATTGCAGCAATGGACAGATTGGATAGATTGAATAAAGTTTTCTTTTTCATAGTAATTCGCTGTTCGTTTTGAAGAAAATGTAAATGCAACGTTAGAATTTTAGAAGTTAACACACATAGTGAAACTATCCAGGGGGTTACAGTACTTTGTTTTATAACTTCTTTTATAACTTCTAATATCAATTAATACTCTTTCCCTCATCCCCACAGTTTGATTGTGTTTCTCTGAAAAGAGGTCATGCTGATGACACAGGAAAATGGAAGAATGAGGAGTGTTATAAGTCCACAGGATATATATGCCAGAAGAATAGCGGTGAGTTCTGTATTGCTAATCTTAAAATTTATAACACAAAGATTAAAATCACTTCTCTTGTTTAACATGCTTTAGATCAGTTATCTTCTTTTTTATTTAGGTAAAGGATCAGTAAAACCTAAGGGCCCATCTTGGAAACCAGTGATACTTAGCAATGTTTTGGAGAAGGGAATGATAAATAAAATATCAGAATTTAGGAAAGCAAAATTATTTCATTTTTAAAACTGCAATTAAACAGGTAAAACCCACACAAAAATTAATTACATAAATTCATGAAGTTCTAGAGATTATCATAACTGGTAAGTTTTACATTTATCCAAATAAACCTGATTGATAGTCACAAAGCTGCTAAGCTGCAAAGAATATTTTGAAAACACACGGGGTAGATGTGTTATTTTTGACCGAAGGGGTGAATTTACTCTACAATATAAGATACCGTGAATTTAATGATTCAAAATTATCAGAGGCTGAAAATGTATTTCTTTATTCAAGAAAGTTGTTTTGAAGTTATCTGTTACTTATAAACAACTAATGAGAAGGTGGTCCATTCTATCAGCAATTTTCTGCTAGGTTTGTGAATAATGAAGATGTTATTCAGTCACTCAAGTCAAATATGTGCCCTCCAGATTTAACTGTTCTTGGGGTGGATTTTCTTTCATTGAATCATAGAATCGTAGAATCATTAAGGTTGGAAAAGACCTTTAAGATCATCAAGTCCAACCGTCAACCTAACACTGCCAAGTCCCACTAAACCATGTCCCTAAGCACCATATCTGCATGTCTTTTAAATACCTCCAGGGATGGTGACTCCACCATCTCTCTGGGCAGCCTGTTCCAATGCCTGACCATTCTTTCAGTAGAGAAATCTTTCCTAATATCCAATATAAACCTCCCTGGCACAACCTAAGGCCATTTCCTCTCATCCTATCACAAGTTACTTGGCAGAAGAGACCAACACCCACCTCACGACAACCTCCTTTCAGGTAGTTGTAGAGAGCAATAAGGTCTCCCCTCGGCATCCTCTTCCCCAGACTAAACGACTCCAGTTCCCTCAACCTCTCCTCAGAAGGCTTGTTCTCCAGACCCTTCACCAGCTTTGTTGCCCTTCTCTGGACACACTCAAGCAACTCAATATCTTTCTTGTACTGAGGGGCCCAAAACTGAACACAGTACTCAAGGTGCAGCCTCACCAGCGTCGAGTACAGGGGGACAATCACTTCCCTACTTCTGCTGGCCATGCTATTCCTGATACAAGCCAGGATGCTGTTGGCCTTCTTGGCCACCTGGGCACACTGTTGGCTCACGTTCAGCTGGCTGTCGACCAGCACCCCAGGTCTTTTTATGCCAGGCAGCTCTGCAGCCACTCTTCCCCAAGCCTGTAGCATTGCATGGAGTTGTTGTGACCCAAGTGCAGGACCCGGCACTTGGCCTTGTTGAACCTCATACAATTGGCCTTGGCCCATTGATCCATCCTGTCCAGATCACTCTGCAGAGCCTTCCTACACTCAAGCAGATCGACACTCCTGCCCAACTTGGTGTTGTCTGCAAACTTACTGAGGGTGCACTCGATCCCCTCACCCAGATCACTGATAAAGATATTAAACAGAACTGCCCCCCAAAGTGAGCCTTGGGGAACACTGCTTGTGACTGGCTGCCAACTGGATTTAACTCCATTCACCACAACTCTCTGGGCTCTGCCATCCAGCCAGTTTTTTACCCAATGAAGAGTATACCTGTCTAAGCCAGGAGCCACCAGCTTCTCTAGGAGAATGCTGTGGGAGACAGCGTCAAAGGCTTTACTAAAGTCCAGGTAGACAACATCCACAGCCTTTCCCTCATCCACTAGGCGGGTCACCTGGTCATAGAAGGAGATCAGGTTGGTCAGGCAGGACCTGTCTTTCATGAACCCAGGCTGGCTGGGCCTGATCACCTGGTTGTCCTGCACATGCCTAGGATAGCATCATCAGCTCAAGATGAACAGCTCCAGAACAGCTCTTCCCCAGTACCAAGGTCAGGCTGACAGGCCTGTAGTTCCCTGGATCCTCCTTCTGGCCCTTCTTGTAGATGGGCGTCACGTCGGCAAGCCTCCAGTCGTCTGGGACCTTCCCTGTTAACCAGGACTGCTGATAAATGATGGAGCGTGGCTTGGCAAGATCCTCTGCCAGCTCCCTCAGTACTCTCGGGTGGATCCCATCCAGCCCCGTAGACTTGTGAGTGTCCAAGTGGTGCAGCAGGTCATAAACTGCTTTTTCCTTATTCCTACAGATCCTGAACTCTTTAAGTCATCAGCAACAGCGCTGGACTTTGCTTTTGACCATTCTGGTGGCATTAGCTATTCTGTCACCCATTCCAAAATGAATTGGGAGGAAGCACAGAAAAACTGCAATAACAACGCCTCAGAACTTGCCAGCATTTTAGACCCATATAGCCAGGCACTGTTGTTCTTACTTGCAGAGGAATATGGAGAGCCTCTGTGGATTGGTCTTAACAGCAACGCGGTAAGAACATATACATTACATACAAGTACTCAAGCTGATACCAGACCTGAGCTTACTTTACGCTCTTATTTTGTAACTTATAGGAATTTCTGTCAGTGTAGTGTTGAAAACAGCATGTTACATCAGTACAGTACCCATTTACACTGGAGTTCTTCAAATAAGACTCATACAGTGGAGATTTTAATGAACTAAGAACTCTTATATGCTTTAGCAAAAGGAAATGCTCCTGCAAACCAGTATTTAACAATGCTGTATGTTGTTTGGAGTCATTTAAAGGGTCTTGAATATAAACTGTAAAATATCCCACATTTTGAGTTTATTTTAATCTAACAGATGTTCCAGGAATAACACGCATCTTGCCCTCCTGCCATGTGTTTATGTACCTCACTGACCAGTGACATGTTATCTCAGGTCGCACATCTGAGGCCTGCAAAGGAATGGTTTTTACGTGTGTATTTATGCTCACACATTCTGCTAGAGTAGTCTCATTTGTGGTAGCAGTAGCAAAATAGAGCTGTGGACAGAAACAGGGGTAAAAATTAGTTAAAGGAATCTGGAGGCTATATGATATGGTACATATTGATCAATGGATATATTTTTTCATTTGGAAATGCAATTGGTGTCATTGCTTCCATTAAGAAGCTAGAATATTATGGGAAAAAAAAATTCTTTCTGTTTGTGAGATGTCTACGTTAGTTGTATGACAGGGGAGGGTGAACATTTGGATGGTAGGTGTGTTTTGACATGGTACACTCTTCCCCATGAATCACAGTCACGATAACTACAACAAAAGTGATGGGGATCAGCGCTGCTTGTTAAGAACACTACCACCCACACTCCCATTTTCTTTGAAGGCCTTTGGGTGGTTGTACCAACATGACATCTTCTCTGACTCCCAGTCATATGCCTTCTCTCATGCCCCCTTTTTTCCCTTCGATTTCCCAACACTTGAAAGATGCTCTGAATTAATGTTGGATACTTTTTGGAGGGCAGGAAAAAAAATAATTCTGCACTCACATTTGTGGATAACAGACACTGTACCTTTTGTTGCAGTTAGCATTTACAAGCACAAAAAGGGGGCACTAGTAAGCATACAATTCCATGCTGGTTACATGAGAGTCCTCCAGGGGATCCTGTGTAGTAGCTATGTCACTCTCAGCAACCTTTAAATTAACGTATAGATTTTGCTTCCAGACCAATGGCAAATATCAATGGATTGATGGATGGAGATTAGTTTACAGCAAGTGGTCCAGCGGGGAACCAAAACAGACATTAGCATGTGTCTACCTTGACACTGATGGCACCTGGAAGACAGCTTCTTGCAAGGAAAAACTCTTTTCTGTCTGTAAAAGATCAGATGGTAAGCAATTAATGTTTAACTAAAGGGTGTGTAGATTTATCAACTGTGCTATATATAGTAAGCCACTGCAAAAATAGTTGGTTTATACACTAGTACACAGGAATACAGGAGTAGCTAACTAACTAGCTCTAAACATTGACATGAACTCTTCCCAGAAGTAGATCAATTCATAATAATAATTACCAAAAGCCTAAGAAACAAAGGATTGAATACTCACTAATTTCTTAACTATTCATTCTAAAAGAAAAGGTCATTCACTTGCTATGAGATCTGTTTTGATTAGGCATCAGATGAAATTCTGTATCCAGTTTGGGGCACCAAATTTTGAAAAGGCTCTCAGTCAACTAGGGTTTTCAGATGAGCAGGAAACAAGAATTAAAAGGAAAGATTATAACTGCAGTTGGACAAAAGACTAAGAAAAACCAGATTATCAATTTTAAGTGTTAAAAACAAGACCTAAGGAATGGAATAAATTCTTCCCTATGTCTGATATGAGTTAAAAAGGAGTAACAGGCTTAAATACGGCAAGAAAAACCTTCTAATCTAAAAGTACAGAAGCCTTCAATACATACTTTGGACAGGTCAGGAAATCTCCATCACTACAGGTTGCTAAGAACAGACAGGACAAATATCTGTTAGAAATTATGTAATTATACATGAACTTCATGTCACCTGTGAGCACAAAGATGAAGTAAATAACCCCTTGAGGAGCCTTCCAAGCACAAAAATCCATAATTTCTATAGAAATAAGTATAAATATGATTTCACAATTTAGCTATATACTTGGTTTTGTCAACATTATGGAAGACATTGAATCATTATAAAATTTAGAATTTCATGCAAAATTACTTTATATGATGTTGTAATTTGACAAAAATCCTCATATTTGATATATAATGTCTCTTTCCATTTTAGTATTCTGGAAATCTAATTTGAGAGCTGAATGTTCTTTAATAGGGAAAGAAATAGACTGTAGAAGTCTCACAGGAAGAAAATGTAATTTGGCAGAACATTTAATTTTTGTTCCATCTGCACTTATCTTCTCATCCAAAATCTTCCTATTATATCAATCACTATGGAATTTATTCAGGATGCAGTTTAACAAAAAATGCTGCAAGCTATGTTTAGTTATACCAACACTTTCATTCACAACCACAGTTTCTGCTATAAGGTTTTGAACCTGTCAAAAAATGAGACTGAAGTGTCAGAAGACATTTTAAAAATAGCAGTTTTAACTAACTAGGCAGATACTTATGCCAGCAAAGTAGCTGGATATTTTACTGAGTAGAATAATTACAAAAATCATCATTAGACAGAATCTATACTTCTTTTAACTAGTGTCTCTTCCTAATCACCTTGATAAATAAATATGAAGCAAAAAATGCTCTCAAACACAAAATCAAAATCATATTCAAGCTCTTTTTAGTACATGATTCATTTCTTCTATGATGACAAACCTAATATAGTCTGTTTAGTTTTGTCTTACTAGTATAATGGGAAAAACAAATTTTATAAAATAACTGGATTCCAACTACCTGACCTCTTATCAGTAATGGCCCCTATGGAGCCGCCGCAACTTCCTGGAAAATGCCCTGAATCAAGAGGACACAAATCTTGGATACCTTTCCATGGTCACTGCTATTACTTTGAGGCCTCCAGGAAAAGAAGCTGGTCTCAAGCTCATCAGGAATGTGCCCGACTAGGTAAGTGTTTTGTTTTAGAAAGACTGAAGATATAAATAAATATATAAAAAAATGGGTGATATTGCTAAGCAAATCTCAAGTTACTTTAAAACTTCAAACAATGCTTTTTAGCTTGCTTTTTTGAGTATGCTTTTTCACAATAAAACTATGTCAAAGACAGAGGCATCTGATATCTCAAATACCAGGTGAAATATTAATACCTCAAAAATAAGAAATTTCTACTAGTTTTATGGAAATCAGTAATTGGGTATGGAGACAAACACTTCTAGAGTCCCACTAAGGCACAGGCTACGGGGTTAGCTTTCCCTTTTCCTAACAAGAGGGAATCCTCACACAGTGTAAACTAGGAGACACAAACTCATAGGAAAGTTGTCTTTGTTAGTTCCAGGGCACAGTTTATTAATTGGATCTCACTGGCTGGACAACAAACGAGATGAGAAGTTGTTTAGCTTTTATGAACCAGTAAAACACACCTAGCCACGCAGCTCCTGCTCTGGAACAGCCGCCACTGCTGTCTACGATCTGGAGAGAAGAGCTGTATGTGATCAGGGAGAGGAAAAGACATGTTAATCCACACTTCTTATTTCTCCTGACTGTTCACTGAGAATTGCTGCGATGCAGCATGCATTTCAGTATGAGTAAGGATAGGAAACACCCTATACCTTAGCACTACATGTCTGAGTGATAGTCTTAATCGTAAGAGAGAATACAAGGATTTCCAGCAGCACTTCCTTGTATGTATGAAAACACTGACCTATGACTAAGTAAACAGAAAAAGTAGCTTTGCAAAAGCATTTTACTTTACAGCTGTGTGACAAACAGGATTCCTGAAATGGTTCCGTAGAAAGATAAATCACATAACTACTGGAAAAAATAAACATTACACTCATAACCAGAATAAAAGGTTGCATTTGGATATTGGTCCATATTCTAAATTCCTACACTTTTGCCTGCCCTCTACCCATTGGCCAGGCCAGGAATGTGGTCATTTCCTGATGACCCCAACACAGCTTTGTGTATTTGTAATGCCAGGGCATATGGCAATTATAAATCAACTTCTGGACATCTCCTGGACTGCACCCTCTAGCTGCTTACACATCCTATCTACTCTTGCAGTACATAGCATCAGGCACTGCCAAAAATGCTGCCCAGCCACTGGTGGGTGAAAGAGCTGTAGTGGCAACATGCATGGTGCTGACTACATCATATGTACCACCTTCAGCCTGCTTGCATCACATTCCAGGGTGCGGTTGGACCTGTCCAAAAAGTATTACAGGAAAGCAATTTTTCTCCTCTAAAATACCAAAGGCTAAACAAAAATCCATGTCTTCATGCTGATTTGCACCCATACAGCTCACAGTCATGCTCAAAAATACAATAAAGCAATATAATAATCGCAGAAACTAGTGAATATTATGTGCAAGAATCAGTGTCTTTTTTACCTTTTTGCATATCTTTTCTGTGTTTATTGACTTACGCTGTAGGAAAATAAGACCATGTGATGTGTTCATTAATATTTTTTCAGCTGCTAATTTGGTATCAGTAGGAGACTATACTGAAGCAAACTTCTTGTCAGACACCATTAAGATACTCCATGGGAAATCACCAAATTTTTGGATAGGGCTAAAGGAAAATGACAGAGGTAATATCTTCAATATTTAATCATACACTACATCATACAATATGATGACATGTTATATTAAAAGGCAATTTTGTGTACTTGAAAGTACACATATATAAAAAATATACAAAGTTTATTTCAAAGCATGCTTAAATATAGTTACATTTAACTACCTGTTCATGTTATAAATTTTTGTTTTCCGCATCACAACTTATTCTATCTGTCTGAACCCCTGTATTTTATACATATATGCTTATTTTAAATATTAGGACAGTGGATATGGACAGACAACTCTGCAATGGATTTTGTCAACTGGCAAATGGGAGAACCTTCAAACAGAAAGCATAAAGAGTGTGGAGAAGTATGTGCATTGTCTGGCTACTGGAACACCAATGTCTGTTCTTTCAAAAAAGGATATATCTGTAAAAAAACAAAAAGTAAGTAATATTTCCAATACATTAAGGTTAATAATGCCTGATAATATATTTTCATTGTATAACATAAAAATGTAAAACAATACAGGTTTGTGTGCAAAACCAATCATCCCTAATAGCACAATTCAGCTGCCTAAAAACTGAGGAGCCCCACATGGCTTCCAACTGCCTCCTCAGAAAGCATCTCCCATAAATCCTGTAGAATTACCATCAGCCCAATGCAGCCATCATGAATACTTCAGACCCCTATGTTTAGGCAAAAGAATGGTCAAAGATCACTCACTTTTAATAAAAAACCAGTTTTCAGTAGAATTTTCTACTGATATATCACACAATATAAGTTCAAAAGCAACATTTTGTTTAATTTCAGCTGAATATGTTCTCCAAAATAAAATCTTGTTCTGATGAGTGCAATGAAATGCTGGAATTTGTGATTCCTTTCATTACTGTCCTCTGAGTTGATGGATTAGAGGAATACAATAACATACTTTTTTTCTGGCATTCTTTAACTACAGTGTGATAGAATCATGTTTAATAAAATGCTGGTACTCCCCTGATAGCAAAATTATCATCTGCAAGAAAATGTATGAGTTTGATTACCAGCTGAGATTAAATGAAAGTGGTCCCGAACACGAACATTTTGTTTGGTTAAACTTCATATTCCTGTTCACCTTTCCCTTACCTGATAAGTTTAGGAAGTGCAGTTACCATAGGAACCACATCCACATGGAATGGTTGTCTCTGACAGAAGGGGTTAAACTCACAGAAGATCCTTTTCAGCTCAACTAAAGTGCTTATGACATATTTCTAACACTCAAGACATTCATTCAGGAAATTCTTCATGTTTCAGAAAACACCTTAAAATTATTAAATATCCTGTAAGCAGTTTCTTAGAAATTAACATATTTGAGCACTCTTTTAGAAGCAACAGAAATCTGCCTATAATCTCATGTCTTGTTGGATATCTTGACGGAGGAGGTCAGATGCTCTTGGAATGAAAGAGCAGAGCATTCTAGTAGAGATTTACACATGCTTAGCTCCATCTCTCTGGAAGAGGAATTCTCATCAGCAGGTGGATTTAGGGGAAATATTCATGAGCATCTTTAAAATGCCTCATTTTTTTTAAAGCACTCAGAATAAACTTTTTTTTTTTCCTTCTGAAAGCTCCTGAAAACACAGAGATGTCTCCAGAAAATACAGGTAAGCATACTTCCTTTTAAGTAGAATTATAAGGAAATGCTCAAATACAACAAGAATATAATTACATAGTTCCTAGGTATTAATTTTGAGAATATTTAAAAATAAAAAGTCCATAAACTTCATCTGTCTCTAGATATAGGAAATAGAGGTAATTCTGAAGTAAACTATTTTTTGATCAGATTTAATTATGTTTCATTTGGTTTTGTTAGTAAATAAACCCCACTTGTTGAACTGAAAATCTACACACATATTGCATTTGTCTGACCTTTAGTTGAAGAAATACCATTTATTACTGGATTCTGTAATCTCTTAAGATCAAAGGTGTTGATTCTATTTCATCTACTTACAGAAGGGAAAATGAAGAAAGTACTTTCTGCTGGCATCATTTGGTTGTTCGTTCTTCTAACCTTTTCTATTGTTGGAGTTGGAAGTATAGTTTATTTCTGCTTGAGGAAGAAAAGACAAAACCAGCTACATATTTCAACCAGAATGAGTGGACCAGAAGCAACTGTGGATATCCAAGAAAAAGACGCACATACCGACATGTAGTCTGACAAAATACCCATATGTTCCAAATAGCAAAAACCAGTCTACGAATCCATGAACTCTTATATCAGCTTTGCACTTTCCTACCCAGATAATAGTCTTCTCTCTTCACAAATATAAAGTTCATGGATTTATATAAGTACACACACATACATACTCCTTCCAAAATTCTGTCTGAATTGTTAGTTTCTTTTGTTTGTTTTGTTTGGGGAGTACACATGTATTTTTCACATAAATGAGCATGGCTGAAAAGTTGGCTTCAGAGGTGTTAGGGGGAAACTCTGACAGATATTTACTATGTGAAGTTGGTTTATTTAACCCAACGTGGAGTATCTCCTTTTTGCTCATATCTTTACCTTATTCTTCCTGCTGTATTGCTTCAGTGTTACCTAGACTATGATGGCAAACACTGCTCATTTCAGATTTTCATCTTCACAGTTTATGATACTATCTTTTCATTTGTGTACAACCTATTATAATACCTGCATCTGTGAATCAAATATTATTTCCTTACCAAAAAATAGATGGAAAGACGGGAAAAAATTGAAAAGACTCCTTTATCCCTACTTCTGGTGTGAACTTTGGGAATAATTATGCCATTTCCTGCAGTCTTGCACTTCTGTATTATTCTGTAAATATCAATATTTTTTCTGCCAGGTTCAAATTAATAATAAAAATAGAACAATAGATGATCTTTCTATTGGGTTTTATTTCAGTAATGATGCTTTCAGTATGCAGAGACGGCCCTTTTTAAATCCAAGCATGTATAATAAATGGCTGTCTTATACTGCATTATAAAACTCTCCAGATTAGATAAATAAAATCACTGATGTTCTTTTTGAAAATAAATTCTTCCATTTTTTTGTTGTAATTTCATTTGTTAATGTACTTCCCCCCTTTCAGCTTTTCTTCAATTGTACACAATAGCAGTGTTCGCCTCAGGGGGCAGTTTATCATTCTGCGTATTTTCAGACATGCATCATCCCCCCTGAGTTATGAAAACACCTTTCTCCAAGCTATGGGAGGGCACCTGGCAGTAACAGGCCTCAGTGAAGAAGCATATGGACGAGCAGGGCTAGAGCAGAGGAGCTTCTGTAATGGGAAACAGATTCTATCTTTGGCCCTTCTGTGAGAACTCTAGTCAGAATTTCTTACCCTCTCCCCATGCTTAAGGTTTCTGACTGACAAAAAGATGATACCAAAGATCTCTTTAAAGAGAAGAGAACATCTGGATTAAGTGGTACATGTGGAATAGGTTTCTGCACCAGGATATCCATGCCTATGCCTGAGCAGCTTGAGAACACACCTGCATTACGTCTATTATTTACCTTTTTTCTGGATATCCAGTAAACAATAAAGGCTCCTAAGTAAAAATTTTATTGATAGCTACTTAGAATGCAAGTACCTCCTTCCTTTAGGAATACTTACTTCAGTTGTTTTTTTAAGGGCTATCTTAAAACATGGGGCACCCCTACTAACGTTTCCTCCTGAGCTTTCGATTTTTAACCCTGCACTCCTTTGCTGCACAGACATGCATTATTCTACACCTTTGGCTAAGTTTGTAAAGAAGTTTCCAAACCACAGATATAGAAGGATGTCTAAATATTGTATGGCTTTTCCTTTTATGGTATGTCTGTATGACATTGCTTAACCAAGAGACCTGGTAAAAAAAACCCAAGCCGACAAAAAAAAACCCTTAGAGGTTATTTAAAAATTAAGTAAACCAAAAGCAAATTTTACAATTAATGTCCTTTGAACATTCTGTAAAGCCCAGAGATAAAATCCCTTGGATAAAAAGAAATTCTTTAAAGTATTATAATAGATCCCTTAACACCAACTTCTTTGATAAAGAAACAGTCATTGCTATTTTCAGGAGGAAATACAAAATAGTTGAGAGAACTTTGCACAAAACTGTGCAAATGAGAAAAACACCACCTTGCTTCCCATGGAGATGACTAGAGATAAAATTGTTTCCTGGTATGTGCTACAGAAATCTGGGAATACGTAGTTAGGCTTGCCTTTTGGATGACTAAATTGTGAAAGTGCTCTCCTGTTCTATACTTCCAAACAGTACAGGCTGCTGGATCCTACCATATATATGCCCGGCTTAGCAAATCTGATAAATTAAAATTACCTTTCGCAAATGAAAAAAGGAAACATACAATAGAAAAGACTAAATTTTTAAAAGTTATTTTTAAGTTAACTGTAAAAATTGGGAGCTCGTAAGAGAGGTGTTTTGGCGATCAAATTCAGCACTGCCTAGGACCTCCAGAGGAGGAGCCTGGCTGGTATCACCACCATGCAGGAAGCACGGAGAGCTCAATAGTCGGGCTGCTCTGCATGCCAGCTATCCGTGTTATCATATGAAAATCTTTTGATATACATATATTTTTATGTACAGCTATTTTGTAGTTAGACTGAACATAATGCCTGAACAAGAAATTGACAGCATCACAGACTAGGCATAAGGTATGCTACTGATCCTCCTGCAAGGCACTGAGACACCGCAAAGGGTGATCCAAAATGCCTCTTGTGGAAACAGGAAAGACAGAGAGCACTGTGGTGAGAACAGCGGTGGAAGTAGGTGAAGGCAGAGCAAGCCAGTGCAGCGGTGCTCTTACCTGGGGAAAGAGCTGAGAGGAGGGCCACAGCCCTGACAGACCTGCTCACATCAGGCAGGCACTGTCATCATTACCTGCTGCTTGCAGTGCGGAACAGCATTGCCATAGCAAGGATGGGTCATTCAGTCTAGTAAAGTCTTAAACAACTCAACAGCCACTGGGGTGGAGACCAATGCGTCTGAACAATCTGACTCCTCTGTATTTGTCCTTTGGACTGGATATAGATACGACCAAGAGAGCGGCCACACACCTCATGCGTTGCTGTGACACAGAACAGGGCTGGGTTGCACTTGGTTAAACTGCACAGGGCAGTGGAGACCCCTTACCCCTTTCAATGCTTAATCCCAGTGTTTCTGCCCAAGTCAGTTGTTTGCATATTTTTCTTTTCTCTTCAGAAAGTCTTCTATACTTAAAACCACTGTCAGTTCAGTGCTTGGAATAAGAAAAATACTGCTTATTATGAATGCCTCAGTTTAAATTAGATTCAGAGTGGAGAAGAGAAGACAACCCAGAACTGTTGTCAAATATAAGTATTTATACTGATGTGCACGTGTGTATTTGTGTAGGATTTTTCCTCTCATTTTTATAAATAAATAATGCCTGATTTTCCTCACCAGTTTCCGAAGGACACACCACCTCCTCTATTGCTAGACTGTGGTCATTTTGTGACAGGAAAATGTAATTCAGTAATGGAAATACAGAATCCTTAGTGTACTTGCAGCCAAAGGAAAGGTTTTATTTTTAAGCTGTAGCCACAGAAGAGTTGGTAGGATAAGGTGTTCAAAATACCAGAGTAAAAACACAGGGATGTATGGAATTACAACCAATTTGTTGTCTCAAAATTATGAAGCTAGCTCTTCAAGAACTAGTCTTTTCAGTTTTCTGTGCTATTTTGGTTTTGCATCTGTTAGAACATTTTATATCTGATACTACTCCTCCATAATAGACTAAACTATTGACAGAATGAAATATCTTAGTATAGATGACAGAACTAGCATTGCTGGCCATGGTTGGTTTTATCCGTAAACTTTCCTGGCTGCATTTAGCTGAGGCCAGTGCAGATGGTCATGGTCACATTAGAATGCCTTGCAAGAGAAAGACCCACACTAGTGTCACAGTGAATCATGGGGACAGTAAGTGCACCCCCTGGAGACAGTAAATGCAGTACCCACGATGATAAAACTTAGTCCTCTCTCCACCCTTCTGGTATCTGTTAAACAACAGATCCTAAAAGGAGTCATGAAACAATTCATCTTCTTGTTCCTGTTCATCAATTACATATGCACTAATTTTGATTAATTAATTTATATTCTGCTACCCTACCTGTTTGTTTATTAAAGCCTTTAGAAGGTATCAGGGAGCCAACTTTTCTCTTTGCTGACCTTTATAAACTGCTGTATATAACAGACCGGACCAGATCTGAGCCATGTGGTTTACACATACCCTTTATGAAATACAGCAAATTTGTAATATGCAAATTAATTCATTACACTTATAAAAATAATTTCATAGAATCATAGAATGTCCTGAGTTGGAAGGGACCCACAAGGATCATCAAGTCCAACTCCTGTCCCTGCACAGGACAACCCCAAAATTCACACCATGTGTCTGACGGCATTGTCCAAATGCTTCTTGAATATTGTCAGGCGTGGTGCTGTGACTACCTCCCTGGGGAGCCTGTTCCAGTGCTCCACCACCCTCTGGGTGAAGAACCTTCTCCTAATATCCAGCCTAAACCTCCCCTGGCGCATCTTCTGGCTATTCCCTTGGGTCCTATCATTGGTCACCAGAGAGAAGAGATCAGCCCTGCCCCTCCTCCTCCCCCTGTGAGGAAGCTGCAGACCGCGATGAGGTCTGCCCTTAGTCTCCTCTTCTCCAGGCTGAACAAACCAAGTTACTTTAGCCACTCCTCGTATGGTTACCCCTCTAAACACTTCACCAGCTTCGTGGCCCTCCTCTGGACACTCTCTAGTAGCTTTATACCCTTAATACACTGTGGCGCCCAAAACTCTACACAGTACTCGAGGTGAGGCCTCACCAGCGCAGAGCAGAGCGGGACAATCACCTCCCTTGACCGGCTGCAATGCAGTGCTTGATGCACCCCAGGGCACGGTTGGCCCTCTTGGCTGCCAGGGCACACTGTTGGCTCATGTTCAACTTGCTGCCAACCAGAACACCCAGATCGACCTCTGCGGGGCTGCTCTCCAGCCTCTCATTCCCCAGTCTGTATGTGCATCCAGGGTTGCTGTGCCCCAGGTGCAAAATCCAGCACTTGCCCTTGTTAAACTTCATACGGTTGGTGATTGCCCAGCTCTCTAATTTGTCTAGATCTCTCTGCATGGCCTTTCTGCCCTCAAGAGTGTCAGCAGCTCCTCCCAATTTTGTGTCACCAGCAAACTTAATTAATATTCCTTTCAGTCCTGCACCCAAGTCATTTATGAAGACATTAAAGAGTACTGGCCCTAAGACGGATCCCTGTGGAACCCCGCTAGTGACTGGCCACCAGCCTGATGTAACCCCATTTACTACAACCGTTTGAGCCCAACCCAATAGCCAATTGCTCACCCATTGTATTACGCGTTTATCCAGCTGTTTGCTGGACATTTTGTCCAGGAGTATACTGTGGGTAACAGTATTGAAAGCTTTACTGAAATACAAAAAGATTACATCGACTGGCTTCCCTTGGTCAACTACGCGGCTAACCTTGTCATAGAAGGAAATTAAATTTGTTAAGCAGGACTGTCCCCTTGTGAACCCTTGCTGGCTGGAACCAATGACTGTGTTGTCTTTCAGGTGTTTTTCAATAACTCCCAGAATAATATTTTCCATAATTTTGCCAGGGACAGAAGTGAGACTGACAGGGCTGTAGTTACCAGGGTCATCCTTGTTGACCTTCTTGAAGATCGGAACAATGTTTGCCAGCTTCCAGTCAACTGGGACCTCTCCAGATTCCCAAGAGCATTGAAAAATCATTGAGAGGTCTTGCTATGACATCAGCCAGCTGTTTAAGTACCCTCAGATGAATCTCATCAGGCCCCATCAACTTATAAGAATCCAGCTGGAGCAGCAAGTCCCTCAAAAGTTCAGGGTTGACTGGGAGTTTATCAAACCCACAGTCATGGTTCTCTAGCCCAGGGCTCTGGAGGTACCAGAGCCCATCATTGGTGTTGAAGACCAAGGCGAAGAAAGCATTAAACGTCTCTGCTTTGTCTGTGTCCCAGTTTGTGAGGTGACCATGCTCATCAAGTAATGGGCCAATGTTATTTCTGGCTTGCCTTTTGCCATTAACATATTCTATAAAGCCCTTTTTATTGCCCCTCACAGTACTGGCCAGCTTCAACTCCAACTGAGCTTTGGCCACACGAATTTCCTCCCTAGAGTGGCAAACAGCATCCCTATCGTCTTCCCATGTCACCTGACCTTGCTTCCACTGGCCATATACTGTATTTTTTCACCTTATTTCTAGAATAAGATTCCTGCTCAGCCAGCCGGCCTTCTGCCTCACCAGCTTGACTTCCTACATTTTGGAATTGCCTGCTCCTGTGCTCTTAGGAGGTGGTACTTAAAAACTGACCAGCACTGATGGACCCCAGCACCTTCAGAAACTTTGCCCCAGGGGACCTTACTAAGTAGTTCCCTGAGCAACCTGATGTCTGCTCTCCTCATATCCAGAGTTGAGGTCTTGCTGGCAGTTTTCCTCCTGTTACCATAGATTTTAAACTTGACTGCTTCATGGTTGCTGTGGCCAAGGCAGCCACTGATCTCCACTTCACCCACGAGACCCTGTTAATAAGCAACAAATCGAGGAAGGTACCTTTCCTGGTCAGTTCCCATAGCACCTGTACCAAGAAGTTATCGTCCAGATGGTTTAGGAATCTTCTGGACCCGTTTGTACCAGCTGTGTGGTATTCCCAGTTGACATCTGGCAAGATGAAGTCCCCCAAAAGGACAAGGGCAGATGACTTAGAGGCATGCCTTAGTTCCTTAAAGAATAACTTGTCAGTGTCATCATCCTGGCTGTGTGGCCTATAGTAGACTCCCATGACAATATCTGCTTTATTTGTCTGTCCCTTAATCCTTACCCAAAGGCTCTCAACTGTGCCATCGCCAACTGGAAGCTCCATGCATTCCAGCTCCTCCACTACATACAATGCCACCCCCCCACCTCGCTTGCCCTGCCTATCCCTCCTAAAAAGCCTGCAACCATCCATCATGGCACACCAGTCACAGGAGTCATCCCACCAGGTTTCACTTATGCCAATGACGTCATAACTCTGGGACTGGGACAAGGCTTCCAGCTCCTCTTGCTTGATCCCCATCCTGTGCACATTTGTGTAGAAACACTTCAAGTGGTCCATTGCCACGTGGAGCAGTCTGAAGAACCTCACTAGCATGGAGCTCCTCGAACTTTGGTGTGCCATACTGTTGCTCATCACTGACTAGCCTGGTATTGTCCCTTTCCCCCTTCCGATCTAGTTTAAAGCTCCATCAATCAGCCCTGCTAGCTCCTAAGCAAAAACCCTTTTCCCCTTCTGAGAAAGGTGCATCCCACTGGATGTCAGTATACCTGGTGATGAACAGACCATCCCATGATCAAAAAACCCAGAGTTCCGCTGATGACACCAGCCTCAGAGCCACATCTTGATCAGCTGAGTCTGCCTGTTTCAATATTCTTCCCTGCTACTGAAAGGATCGAAGAAAATACTATCTGAGCACCTGATCCTTCAACCAACTGCCCCAAGGCTCTGAAATCCCTTTTGATTGCCTTTGGACTTTGCTTTGCTACCTATTCTCTGCTGACATGAAGAACCAATAGTGGATAATAGTCTGAGGACCTTACCAGACTAGGGAGTTCTCTAGTGACATCTCTTAGCCTGGCCCCCAGGAAGGCAGGAGACTTCCCTGTTGGTTGGGTCCGCTTGGTATATCAGACCCTCTGTTCCCCTCAGAAGGGAGTCACCTATGACAACTACCCTTCTTTTTTTCTTAACATGAGTGATTGTGATGCAGGGGGTAGTCTGCCTAGATGACCCCTCCATCCCAGAAGGACCTTTGTCCACATCATCAGTTGTCTGCCCATCCAATTCCAGGGCCTCATACCTATTGTGTACAGGAACCTGGGAAGGTGAGGCAGGATGAGAGTGGATTTGCCCATCACCCCAAGCAGTAAACTGTTCCCATTCTCCCCCGTCTCCTGGGTCTCCTCCTTCTGCCCAGTGGTGAGGGGGTAGGGGGTCCTTTGTCTCTTGTGCCATGGGTGGCTGGTGCATCTGTCTCAGGGATGGTAGAGTACCGTTCCACCAGCCAATCTCTTCTCTGACTCCCTGATACTCCTCAGCCTGGACACCTCCTCCCGAAGCTCTGTCACCAGGCTGAGCAGCTCCTTTACTTGGGCACATCTCCTACAGGTGAGCTCACTGCTGCCACCAGATACTGATCTGAAACTCAGGCACACCCTGCAGCCCGGGACCTGGATGGCTGCGTGTTCCCTTGAAAGCTCTGTTTGGGTGGCTGCATCAGTTCTTGCAGCTGGAGAGGCCATGAGGGATGCTGAGGGCACAGCTATTTGCAGGGTGGATACCGTGGCTCCTGCTGTCCTCAGCTCCTTCCAAGTGGGTTGCAGCCTCCGTTTGAAGTGTCAGGGCCCTCCCTGCGTGTCCTGCCTGCGCGATCTGCCACGTCCTGGCTGATGTGCCATGCCCTGTTGGCCTGTCCTGGTCGCTCATGCTCCCTAGGGGCCGTTTCCGCCTTTTGACTATTTTAACCACTTTAAACTTTTAGGAAAACAGGAGTAAAGTGTACCCTGTTATACTTTAAGGGTTTTTTCATTATTTACGTATTTTTAAACTTCACACTTGGACAAAGCATAAAGACTGAATCCAGGTGTTAAACTGCTTATTACAATAAAGTTGTAATAGTTACATTTCTACATAAACTTAAGAAGAAGACGACAAGTGTCTTAAGAAGAAGAAGACAAGTTTTGTGAAAATGGTTTTAGGCTAGTTTCAACAGTTACACAAAGAAAAATTCTGGACACATTTTCACAAAACATTTTCCTCATTTTTCATCATAATCATTTGCAATGAGAGCATAATCTCTTTCATACATAGACTCAGCTATCTCAGACACCTGAAGGGGATTGACTTCATCTCACATAATGTAGATATGCAAAATATAGACATATCTAGCTAAACTACTCACCCAAGGTCCCCACTGTGGTCAGCACAAAGAAATGGGCTCATTAGGGTGCAATTACTTCATCTACTCTAGAGGCTGATGAAACCTCTAGACTCACTGACACAGAGAAAGCCTAAACCAATTATCTCCCAGTAATTGAGTTCTGCAGAATCCAATCCTTAACTGATATCTTATGCAACCTGGCCCAGCACACACTAATCGTTTTTTGCTGATTACCTTTAACGTCAATAGCTCCAGGATATTTCAGAAAACAACACCAAAACCAGTCCCAATAGATTTTTCTCCCTCCCCCGGCTCAAAAAGCATTACCTTTGGAAACAAAACTTCCGTTCAATTCCAAACTTTCTGTTGATTCTATTTTTCATACTAATTCAGAATGGAAACTGAGCCGGCAACATTTCTTAAGAAAATGTTAAGAACATTGTCAGAAGTTCCTATGAAAGCACAAATCATTGACTCTTACTACAGAGAAACTACATCTAAAATAAACTCTCAAGGCAACCATCTGCTTTTGCACTCTCATGAACGCTTCCCAGCTCAGTGCCAGGATGGGTGAGAAATCAGTGAAGTGTGTCTGCTTATAGTCCTGATACAATCTCTGTATTTAAAGTACACCCAATTCTGTTTCCCTGGGCAGCAGCTGATGTGTACAGTACACCAGTGGTTTTGCTGAGAAGGTTAAGTTGTGCCTCATCAGAAATGAGGGCTTTGCTGCTTCTATCTCCATCACTGATGCATATAGCTGAGGAAGTAAAAACTGAGCATAGAAGTCCTGTTCGGTCTCATACCAAGTGCTGCTGCTAAAAGTTCCCTCTCCTCTTCTGTGTAGACTGCCATAAAACAACTGTATCCCCTTTGGCTATGTTCTGCTTATATTTCTCCCATCTAGTTCCTATTATATTCATGATCTTAATGCTAAGGTACAATAGAAGACTGGTAATTTTGATCATCATGCTGATAATGCTGTTTACTACGAATTTTTCAATTTTTAGTTCAGGTAAATCTGGACATAATTTATTTTTAATTTCTGTTTACAGTATCATAGCTTTAGTCATAGAGAAATCTTCAATATCACTTAATCATCATTACACATTAAGATCTTGTATATCTCAGCCACTCCAACCAACACCGGTCTGATACAATGTATGAAACATTCCTGAATTATGTGGCATTATTTTCCTAACAGTTTCAAATGATGCCATGTTCCACTGGTAAAAAGTGAATAGCAATGGCTCATTACTTGAACTGGATTAATAAATCATTTTCAAATGAACATATTTTGTTCCTTGTTTACACTCCCCAACTTGGTGTCATCTGCAAACTTACTGAGGGTGCACTCGACCCCCTCGTCCAGATCACTGATAAAGACATTAAACAGAACTGGCCCCAATACTGAGCCCTGGGGAACACCACTTGTGACCGGCCACCAACTGGATTTAACTCCACTCATCACAACTCTTTGGGCCTGGCCACCCAGCCACTTTTTTACCCAGTGACGAATAAGTTTGATTCTTGCTGTACATCTAGCACTGGCTATTCAGAGACTCCCAAATCTCTGATAACCTGGCTTGCCAACACTTGTGCGGCATCACTTTCTCGGAGCACTGTTCCCAAGAAAAAAAAAGTGTCTTTCTTCTCTCCTTTTCTTTTGGATACTTGTAAAAAGTCTTTTGTGGAAGCCACTCGGTTGTAGTCCCAGGAAGATACTATCCATGTCAATCCAGCTGAACAAGGAAAGTGAGAAAAGAGACCAAAATGGTAAATCTTTAGCACAATTCAGTAAATTGGAGAATCCATTTATTTTCCCTACTTATGGAAAATCAGTGCTGTTTTTGTAAACTTTGTCTCAAGAATTATTTTTTTCAAATATTGTCAGAGGAACATTGGTCATTCCTTTTTCATCCTCCAGAACACGTCCAATCGAACTTTTAGCAACTAACTGCTTCCAGTTACTGGCAGTGGTGAGAACCACCGATATGTAGGCTATTTCCTCTGTCCTTAAGAAGCACTCTCTATTCTCCCCCTCATTTTCCTTCTCCATTGTGACTTTAGTATTAAGTTCCAAATTTAAATGTTAGAATGAGATCAAAGTATTACATCACCATTCTTCAATGAATGCCATATCAAGAGATTATGTCAATAAGAGTGGAATGGTTACTAGAGTTACCTAATTTAAGAATCTTTTGCAAAGTTTTACGGTTGAGAAATATTATTTGAACTAAAACAAATGATAGTTTTATGTTCATTAGTGCACAAGCACAATAAAACAATATTCTCTTCCTAATTGAACATTAGTTTTCTCCAGTGGGTTTCAGCAGTTCCCAGCTGTTCCTAACTTCATAAGTCCTCGTTCATGTGTCTGCTATATATGCAGAGGAAATTGTTCAACTTACTGATTTGATCCCTTCTTTAAGATACAGAACATGCATGGTCTACATTATTATGAACTTTGCCTGCGTGAAGTTCTGGGTTTTTTGCAGAAGCTGCAAAATGGAGAAATGCTTTTCTTACAAGACCACACACACATCAAGGTGACAAGTCTGCTGTGGCATCCCAGTACTCCGTGAGCCAGGAACTGAGGACAGGGATTCACAGAGACCAGCCACAGCTGACAAGTAAGCTTTTATTTCTATCTCCTGAAACAGCATAGCAACTGAAGGCCTTGGGGAAGGGTTCTCCCCCTCCTGGACCACTTTCTACATGTTGGCCATTACTCTGGCCAGTGGGCTGAGTCAGGACCATCAGAGAGTGTATCTTCTGCACAGTAAAAGAGCCCAGATTTCATGTGTGCCTTGAAGACTGGCACAAGCTGCCCAAAGAGGCTGTGGAGTCTCTAGGCTCAGAGATACTCACAGCCCTGCTCGGTGCCAGCGGCTGGACCAGATGATTTCCCTTCCAACCTCAACCCCGTGACCAGGCCATCCTCCCTCCTGAACAGCCACCCACACTGGCAGTCAATATGGCGAGCCGAGCCTCACAAAGTGACGGTGCCCCAAGGCGAAGGGAGACTTCCAAAATCCCTTTTCTGCCCTGCACGCCTCTCCACTGCACACAGCCGCCACGCACCTCGCCAATGCGCATCCCTGGGCTGAACGACGCACAGCCTTCCCCAGTGCCGGGGAGCACAGCGCCCTGCGGCCCGGACGGGGGCCGCACAGCCCGCACCCCTCCCGCCTGTCCCTCACTCCCGCAGCCCTCCGCGCTCGCAGCGCCAGCACAGGCCCCGCGGCCGCCGGGCTCCCGGCCCCGCCGCCCTACACGCGCTGGCAGGCAGCCGGGAAGCCCCTTCTGCCGCCTCCATGGGAGCTGCCGGCGTGCCCGGCCTCTGTGGAACCAGCCAGGCTCCCTGGGGCTGGCGGTCTCGCTTTCACGGGCCGGGGCGGGGGCAGATGAGGGCGATTAGAGCAGCGCAGCGGTAAGACTGACCGAGCGGAGCCGCCGCCGTGCGGCTGGGCTCGCTGCGCGGGGCCGCCGGCGGCTTCGCGCCCGAGATGGCGGCCGCCGCGAGGAGCGCCATCTTCCGCGGCAGCCGGCGGCGCCATCTAGCGAGGCAGCCGTAGGCTGCGGGCGAGCAGCGAGCCCGCGGCGGGAGCTTCTGCTTTGGTTTTGTTTGTTTTAAAGGGAGTAATCGCTGGCAGAAGCTCTAGAGCCAAAGACGACATCTGTGGCATGACAGGAGACTTTCTCCCCTGCAGGGCAACGAGGCGCCATGTGAATTACCTCAGCTAGAGTTGTACCTCCAGAGAAAGGCAGGCTGCGCTCCCCTGTGAGGGACTGGCAACCTGGCAGGTGCAGGGTTTGCTCGAAACAAAATAGGTAAGACCCTGAGAGGCAGAACCTGGAGGCAAACAAATGAACTACAGAGGAGATGAGAGGGAAGCAATTCAGATTTCATAATTAATCTTTTTAGGTGATGAATGAGATAATGCCCTGGTCTCTCTCCAGTTAGAATTGTCTCTTTTTCTAGTCTAATGTACAAATTTTTTCTTATAGTTCTTACATTTAACTTGCAAGTGAAGCAGAAGTAGTAAAATGCTGACCATTTTCTTCTGTTTCTCTTTTGTTTCTTCTTTTGTTTGTTTGTTTTTTGTTTTTTTCTTCTTGCAAGTGTTGAGGGACCATTGCTTTAATGTTCCAGGTAGGTATTTGTCACCAGATACACTACTAGGGTCAGTTTGTACAATATTAGCAACAGAGGACATGTGGGTGATTCAGTGTTGGTTCTGGTAATCAGTTCATTATGTGACAAATCAAAAACTGTGTGCCTCAGCGTCTCCCTCACTAATAAAGGCATAATAATGTGTGTTTATTTCACAGAAACATTCTCGAGAGCAGTTAATTGCTTTTAAATCTTAAAACCGAAAAGTCTACAAAAATGCAAAGTACATTAGTTTATTATCATTAGTGACACAGAACTGACAGGAATTCTCCTGGCTCAATTTCAGAAACTTGTTTACACACCAGATTTGCCCCTCTTGGGGATATAAATATGGCCACTTGTATTTCCAACTTTTTTTTTTCTTACTGTCAGGATGAAGATATCTCACTGCATCACTAGTCTTTCTGTAAATGTCCATTTCCTGTCTTTCAGTAAATGTCCATTCTGTTGTTTTTATGTTTTTCCAGCCTTTAGTGAGGTACATTTATTTCTTTACAGATTTTTCAGGAAGTTAAATGGAATTGAACTTACAAGCAATATGACTTTGACACATCAGAGAGCATCAATGTAATTGCTAACAGTACTTCTCTCTTTTTGTTGTCTTTTTAACTGTTCACTAGGATGCTATTGACTACAACAGGTTGAGAGACTTCAAATAAAGAAAGTGGTAATAATGGAAGCCTTCAGTTACCTGCACATAGACTTGTATTTATCATATGGGCTATTATGCAGACAGCACATGTGCATGTTCAGATACATCACTGTTTTTTGGAATGAAAACTCACAACAGAAGGTTAATCCATTGCAAGGACACAAAGGCCTTCTTCGTGATATGTTGGGTGAAGGTCGCTGTAATACTGATCACATTCTCCTCAAATTTGACATACTTTAAGAAAAAATTGGAAAAAACATCCTAGAAGTTGTTCTAAAAGAATTCAAAATTGCTGTTGCTTTAGTGCATAACCTGTTCTTGAAACAGCTTCAGTGCCAAAGGAATAGCAGGTCAGAAATACCACATCAGTCTGTAAAACAGTCTCTGTTTCCTGAGCACTCTAAGACAGCTAATCTAATTTTCTCCAAGGTAGACTGGTAAAACCAGTAATAAGGAAAGAATTAGGAAACACATATCATGGTTTATAGAAGAGTAAATGTGTTTTTTGTATTGGAAAATCAGGCCTAAAAACTCTGCTAGAAGGACCTGATAAACATGTGGGGAATATAGGTCATGTGCTATTCAAAAACCCCTGAGTCACCTTGGAGAAAGAGCTGGTGATGGTGTTTAACAATTACTTGTAATTATTTGTGGTTGTCAAAATTAGAGCTTGACTGTGGACACCTGCAGAAGATTTGTCCACTGCTGAGTTATAAGATAATAAAATGGAAACTAAATTTAGTGTTATGAAAGTCAAAATAATGTATTTAGGAAAATTAACCTTAAAAACACATGTGCAGTGACAGACAGTTACCAATGATCAACATTGTGATGGAGTTACTGGACACAATGAGGTTAAATGCACTGGGAGCTTTCAGTTACAAGACAAGGTGAGTAAGGGTAAATATTATGGAAGCCTATAAAATTATGAGCTTTTTAATTGCCATAGGATGGCATGTTGTCAAAAATGGATTTGCCATGATTTTGGAGGATGGGTCCATGGGGGCTATTGTCACATTTGGATGATTTTATTCATTTGGCTCAGGAGGTTCCTACTAAACCTTTAATTCACAGAATGATGTAGCAAGGAAGAATTATTCGGGTTATGCTTATTCGTGTTATGCTTATTTGTACATTCCTGTCAGCATCCATTATTAGCCTCTGTAAGAGAGAAGGTGATTTATTAGATGGACTTCTGGTCTGAGCCACTGTAGCAATGCTTGTTCTACTATTTCTTGCTGGTTTTAGTGACAAAGTTGGACAGAAGTGAGCTTCACTCAGCTGAAGAGTAAGCTTCAAGTTCTTGAGTATCTTCAGTATGACTCTATGACATATCTTTTAAATAAACCTGTCAGATGCCTGAAATATTTCTAAAATGTACATGACTCTCTCAGCTATTGCATATGTACTCTGTTTGGAAATGGTGACGTTTGAGCAACAGACTGTTGTCTTCATCAGTGCTTTCACAAAAGCAGGTTGTGGTGTCATTTCAGAGACATGAAGAGATTAAATAGCTTACACTGAGTATCTCAGAGGGCTGTAAAATGTGCTTCTCTCTCTTGCATGTATTCACTGCTGTGATTCCTTCAAAGTGTTTCTTTTACTGTCTAAAATGCTCAGCTAACTTTCCTTTGTCTGCCACCGAGGAATTCTGACAGTTTATAGCAATTTTTAATTTTGTCTTGGAAAAGAAAATGTAGGTTTTCATGTCATTGCCATACATATTCTACTGAAGAAAATAATGCGCTCAAGTTCCATGCTTGCTTACTTAATGATTTTCCAACCAGGAGCACAATCCTGAAATATGATCTGCTTATTTGGATAGAATCACTCACAGAGACAGATTTTACTAAACAGAAGACACTTTCTGTAACACTAAAAGCCACAAATATACTTCATCAGGAGTGACTTCTGGCTCTGTTTACTAAGAGGCTCTATGCTGGAAATACAGGACAGTCTAATTTGTCTTTCATATCTAAGGATACTTAAAATGCCCTTTGCTTAACCTATAAAGACCTAGGATAGGGCAACTGATAATGCTTTTCAGAGTAACAGCCTTCTAACCGTGATCCATTCATCCACTTTATCACTTATTCAGAGATGCATGTCTTCCAATTAGTTGATGTACTGATTTTTTTTTTCTTTCCAGTTTTCTGATGTTCTGTCATTTCTGTCATTTCTCAGGCTTTGCAGGAGGAAGCCAGCTGTCCTACTAAATTAACAGTCTTTTCAGAAAGAAATCAACCTCAGCTTTCTTTTAACCAATAAACCTAGAGCCTCCTGAAATAAACAATATACTGTATATCTAGCTATGTGACTACAAATGCTGTCCTGCAACTGTTGTGGAAATGAGACATATCTAAAAGCTGTCTGTATCATCAAAAACATCAATTGCTGTCTCAGCACTTCTGGGTTTTCCCCATAACTGCAGTTACAGGGCAGTGAGCAGCTGAAGAAACAATTTCCTACTCTTACTGAATAATATAAAGTGGGAAGTCTAATATTGCATCTAAAGGTTCTAATGGAATTGGAGCAAACGCATCATTTCACAGTATTTTTTCTTCTCATTCCTCCCAAAAATGGTTGTGGGTTTTGTCCTCTAAAGCATGTATTAGGAAACACATTTCGTAGTTACTAACGTGACTATACAGTTATTTCACTGGGTACATAATGGACTATCAGAAAGGCTTTCCAAGCAATTTGGGTCCACCTTGCCAGTGACCACCATTGAAAAAGGTTCCTGGAGTTCAATATGATTTAAACTATCCTAACAAAGCCTTGGTTTGAAAAATGCTAGTCTGAAAAATGCTAATCTACTCAACCTTTATCTATATGATCACACCTTTACATTCAAAAATTCTCAGATATTGAATTGTACCAATATAGGAATGAAGAACAGATGACTAGAAATGATCCAAAGCCAAACTGAATGCTGAGGAATCTATCTAAAAAGGGTTCACAGCCACACTACAGCTTCTATGGAGGCACATGTGCATGCATGCATATATGCTGTAAATCAATTCAATCAACAGATGAGAAGCCTTTTTGTAACTGACGCTTTGCCTCTCCAACCAATACTTTATACCTCCTGCATGCTGTGGTAAAGAAAACATGAGAATTAAATACCTGGATCTATATAGTTTATACATCTCCTTTGTCCAGCTGAAACTTTTACTGATCTATTGAAAATGTTTAGAAGATGTAAGCCTGTCAAGATTGTTGACATCTCAAAACTGATAGGCAAGTAAAACCACTGTAGAATTCAACTCCTCTAAAAAGGCTCCTGCATGCTTCAACGTGTGTACACTGTAGGAGAAAATGAAAGGAAAATGAATGCAAAAAGGCTGATGAAAGTAGATTACATTGAAGAAATTACTGGGCATTCCTGAGTCATGCTGAAATGGTTGTTTTTCATGAATAACTAAGACTGTAAAAAAATTCTGCTTAAGGTGCTATCCCTTCATTTGACAGGAACATGTTTACTGAACAGGTTTGAATAAATATTAACAAAACTGACTATCACAGATGAAACATTCAAGACAAAAATAGGAATTTTGAGGCAAATCATCTATTAGAGGGAGACTATATTTTCCTCTCTTTTATCTCATTAATGCTTTACATGTTACTTTTTGCTTTAGATATATTTGTTATTCAATTCAAATAATTTGAAATGAGTGGGAAACACTACAATTCTTGTTAAAGACTGTTTTGTTATAATAATAGGAACTCTTAAATTAATTTAGTAGTTTACACTCCTAGTTTCATGTTACTTTTTTCTAAACTACAAAGAAGGATCGTATCATATGGGATTCATGTTGAGTAATCAAAAGATTATGTAAAGAAATAACCATTTTCTTTTCAATTATATAATAGAAAGTCTAGCACACTTGCTTTCAGGGAGAACTTGCAATCTTAAGCTATAGCTGAATTCCTTTTTTAGAATCAGAATCAAGCTTTCCTATACATCTTTGGCAAATTCTGCATCATGTCAATGCAGAAATTTCTAAATTCTGCATTTGAATTTTCTAAAGAATATTTCTTCTCATTTGTGTTGAACACTTAGAAATTAAAAAACCTGTTCTAAAAGGAAAATATCATAGGAAGTTTACACAGGGAAGGTTATTTCACATTCAAAAAAGTAGAGACGAATGATTTCCAGTGTTGCTGGTATCCTAAGAATGTAGGATCTCCTGATCTGAGTCCAGGTCTCCCAATACTATGCAGTAGGTCTTCAATGAATTCCCCCCGAGCGTCCATTCTAACAATAACATGTAAAAATCTTCAGAGGGAAGAAACTGACTTCAAAAGGTAATTTTTTTTTCCCTTTCAAAGGTCTTTTAATCCTTCTATTTCAGAGAAACAATAAATCCACCGTAAATTTCATCTCTTATTGAATCTTGTCCAAGATTCAGGGTCTTTTTTTCTGAAATGATCGGGATCTAAAAAATTCTCAGCTGGGCATTATCCTGAAAGATTGCATGGCAGGCAGAACTAAAGTTACAGCTTGCTGAATAGCTAACATATGTTTGTCTCTATGAAAACTAAAACAGACACCCCCCCCATTCGCTTATTTATAACCTGTTCCTATATTTGTGTGTATCCACTTTGAATCTATGTATTGTGCCTTAAAAAAAGGGCAAGTAGAGGGAAGCTACAAAGGACTGAGCAATCCCAAAGTCTAGGTGAAGGGGAAGATGGATGATTCGTAGAGGAGGTGATGCAAGAACTGTTCTAAGAGGAGAGTTGTAGCAGCTGGGTATTGGGGCAAATTAGAGCCAAAATTAAGTAAATGGAGTATCTTGAGGGGTGGCCATCAAAAGAAATAAGAGTTGTATCTAAGGAAAAATAGGAATAGGAAGAGTAGTTAGGGGTAGGTTTGAGATCAGGACAGATGGAATCAGGGGTTTGTTGTGGCAGTGTGACTATGCATGTTACAGGGGCAGCACTGCAGTGTTTCTCATTGTCAGGTAGTTAGATTGTCCAAAATGTTTAATACTGGCTGTATTGTACAATGGTTTGATCCGTGACAGTCTTTAGATATGAAGTAAGTAGATAAACTGAAGGAGAAGAAGTTGGCAGCTGGGCTTGTGGAGATAATTACAGTAGGTAGAGAAAGGATTTTGCAGGAAGATAAAGAAGGTTAAGAATAACAGGGATGTTGGAGAGAGCTGTAGGACAACTTCCATAATTGCTGGTTTCCTGATGTGCTATTAACTGTATGGCTGTGAAACCCAAGTCATGACGCAATTTAAAAGGCAGTTGAGCCCAGTTGTTAAATTGCTGAAGAAAATTATGTTTGTACATGAACATGCTAGTAACCCACAGAGCAAGACTTTAGGATTCTGTTTGGTATGAATAATTTTTGTGGGTATATATTTTCTTATATTGTTAATGAGCTTTCTAGCTGTTGGCAGGTTTTTATGGTTTTTTATTTTTTTTTTCAGGGGAGGAAGGTTTGTTTTGGTTTGGTTTTTTTGTGTCTGTAAACACAAAAGAAAGAACATCTTTGGACTAAACAAAAATCCCTGCAATGATACCCTCTCTTGCTCTTTGGTTGCTGTATTTTTCCTGCCTGAAGACTAAAAAAGTCAAGGAACACTGAGTATTTCCAGTCTTAATTAGTTTCAGGTTTTATCCTTGTCTGTACACAAAATTGAATCAATCATTACCTGAGTTTGGTCTACCGCATAGACATCCTCAAATTCATTGAAACGTAGCTTGACCTTTAGTCAGTTTAAAATGAAAAATGCAAAGTTTCTTTATATCACAATAAATTATACTCTAACCTTTTTTTTCCCAGTTTAGCAAAAACAGTTTAAATATCACATTCAAAAATGAAATAGGAAACCTACATGTAAACAAGCCTGTAACCATGTACAGCTGCTCCCTGAGAAATTTATTTGAAATTCACTGCTGCTAAAAATGGAGGCTTGCCTAATGTAAGCTGGGTTTATTTGTGCTCCTGTGTAGGCCCTGCTCACTCTAGTCCAGTGTTCTGTGCTGCACATCCTGCAGTGACTGGCAGGACTGGAGCCTTATATAAGTATGATAGGTGAGGTGTATTGATGAATGCAAGTCCAATAATTTGTGAGTATCTAGCTGGTGCACTTTATCTGTCTTTCCTTGAGAAAACGTTTCAGGGAATTAAGACATCTGTTGTGATGGATTTTGCATGGCAAATGTCAGTCCCAACCAGTGAGTTATTTTCTATATTTAAATTGGTTTTAGAATGGCATAAATTGCACTTATACAAACACTTTTGGCAGTGAAATTCATCACGGTCTTACAAATGCAGGAGGCGTTTCAGTAATGCTATCTTTTGGGCGTGTCCCACAATGTGTTATTAAACAAAATAAATGGTTAAAAAGCTTTTGTATCAAATAGCTATAATGTTATATTTGACAGATAAATAACTTATGGACAAAGAAATCTTTTCAAATTGCACAGTTTAAAGCACTCATTATTTAGTCACACATCTTTATTTTTATTAGAAGTTTTTTTGTATTAAACATTAATCCAATGGTTTATATTAAACCTTTAAGAAAGTAATCTAGAATTATTGCCAACCTTAAGCAATCATTGCACAGAGTTATCATTGTGGTACTTGGTAAGTTTAGTAATTTTACTGTTTTATCTTTGTTTCATGTTTGTGGTAGAAAAATAGTGGGCAACTGCAAGTGCCACCTTTTTAAGCAAAAAATATAAAGCCAGTTCTCTCAACTACGGTGAATCAGAGAAAGATACAATTAATATAGAGCTCTAAATGACTGTCTAAATGACCACTTTTGTGGTCAGTTGCTTTCCCTGTTCAAAACAACATGAATTTAAGTCTGAGCAGGGTCTTCACTATAGTGTTGTATTATTGCATAGGGAGTAAAAGGCAATGTGCGAAGAAGGGAAATTTGCACAGTCTGCTGGTTTGCTTTGACATTTTCTATTAGTCTGGATTTTTATGGCAATCTTGCAAATCAAAATAGCAGAGAAAACTGCAGAATTGCTACAAGTTTGAGATCATGAATATTCATTGGCTCAATTAACAAATTAAAAATGAAAGCTTGGTGGGTTTTAGTGATAATGTTGCAGCTGTCTTCCATATTTGTACAATGGTATGTAATCAAACTAAATGAATTCTTTGTCTTGATAATATTTTTTTATTATGCTGTTGTCATCCTTAATGTTTCATGTATGGTCCTCTGTAAAACATGATTTAAGAGCTCTGTTCTTATCAAATTTATTAAACTGACTACTTATGAAGATGTTTTACATATCAGTTTAAGATTCTCAGTCTTGGGTAACATTATCCTGGATGAGTTCCTAATCTGAGTTATAGCCAAGGCTAGAAATTGAATTTCAAAAATGTTTACTTCTTATGAATATTTAAAGAAAACATAATGGGACGAGTGTCCAGGTGTACCACTCTTTCCAGTTTCCTGCCTGTGGGTAAGGCCAGATTCTTCTTTGAGCTGCTGGGATTGTGTGCTGTAACATAGCAGTCTAGATTATAGCCACAGTAAGAGGACCATCAGAATTAAAAGCATGAATGGCTGTTTTCTTGATGAAAGGAACCTTAAAAATTACATCAGTGATGACTCCGGTGCATCCCTGTCAAACAACAGGGTGTTTTATCTTGCAGATGATGGGGAACATAGGTACTGTAAAGGAAACTATCAGCCAGTGCCTTCACACAGGCAAAGATCATGTTTTAGGCAGGTTAACAGAACAAAGGTTGGCTATGTTGATGTATACACTCAAATTTACGGCCCTTAAACAGCTAGGTGTTACCTAGTACTGCTAGCATTTCATCTATTCTAGTGTGTAGTACTGTTTACTGTCACACTTCTGCAAACCCCCATGGCAATGTATGTGCACTCATGTGTGGCAGTGCTTCAGAGGGTCACAGCACTCACGGCGGCTGTGAATGTCTTGGTGCCTGTCAGTTCAGCTATCCCGTATCTAGTAAACAGCAGCTGGAATTAATGCTGACAAATAAGAAAATATAATGAGTCTACAAAGGAAGTTAGTATATTTAGCTAGTCTTCTCTCACATTGGCTCACTCTAGAGCAGCTGTTTCTTGAACTGCGTTAATAGTGGAAGTAATATATTCGATATATTACCCTAACAACCCTAGCCAACAGACAAAGTAGGATGTGTCTTTACATACGTTTAGTATTTTCCTGTTTAGGTACAAACTCAGAGATCTTGGAGAGTGTAAGACTAGTTGTACCTAAACCAGCTTTAATGTGTTCTTGAGGTGATAATAGCTCTAAACTCCTTTGGTCAGTGACTCCCTTATTTGTGGGGCATTTCTCAACCCTTTGTTAGCACTATGTCCTGTGTCACTTTCTTACATAAAAATACTCTCACTGCATTATTCCTGTATTATTATTGGTTTGTTAACAACAACTGGAAGCAGTCACTACAATTTAAAGACAATATACTCATGCTTCCCGTGAGACACTACATATACTGTTTTAATTTCATTTGCTTTTACACTAATGGTTTTTCCAAGTGACTTGTGTGTTTAAAATGTGCTATATTGCTAAAAAAGCCAGAAGAAAACAAAAGCAGACTGTATCCAGTGTTTATATGGACCTAGCTGAAACCTGAAAGACAACAACTTAAAAGGAAAATTACTTCTCTGTAAACAGCTTGGAAGTAAGCACTTTAATTTAACAGTTCCAGTTTGGGGACATGATATTTTCTTAAGTGCACCAAGGATTGCATTTAGTGGGTTAGATACATATTAACAAGGAGCATTTGGAAAAATAGGAACTTCAGGAAGCAGGGAGGATTAAGTGCTTTGATGGTGGGGGGGGAAGCCATTCAAATGGGCACCAGTTCCTTGGCAAAACTGGAGAGAGTACTGCCAAGTGAAATATGTCAGTCATCAACTCTAAACATTATCCTTTAGAACTGAATCTGTTCACACTCAGTCTAAGGTCATATTTCAGTTTGTTAAAAATCATGAAGTTCTGTAGAAAATACTTGGATTATAAATAATTATTTTTACAAAAGCATTGTGGTAATTTTCTTAAGGTATGCTCAACAGAAAGCAATACCTACTCTGACTTTTCCGAGCTGAGTGCTGCATGAAATTAATAATGGCTCACAGAGAATGTTCCCTGACACACCAAGAAAATAGTAAGAAACACAGTTTTCTGCAAGAACGCAGTTGTTCACCTGCAACTCTGGTAAATCCAAGCAACATTTATTTGTAGTTTGAGTAAATGCCTTTAAAACACTTAACTAGTCACCAGGTGAATCTGTATTTAGAGCTGTCATGTCAGCAGCAAGAGGCATCTCCTTTTAACTTCTGATTGCGATGAACATGCTGTGGGACAGGACTCTTGGAAATAAAGGTATGTTTTTTTCCTGCCCTCAGCTTCAGTAGTTGTAAGCTTTAGTGTATGGCATGCTATATTTATCCACCACCCCCCAACTCAGCATACATTTTCCTTGTGTTGGTTTTTAGAGACAAGCACCTTACAGAGCATGTGGGAGAAGGGTGAAAACCATTGCAAATTACTGCCTTTATGCATCAATACCAAAGTTAAGATGACCTGCAAAACAATATAATGATTCCAGGAGCAGTGTTACATTAAGGTGGTTAACTAAATCAAATGCCTGCTACCAGTACTTGCAAAGAATTACATGAGGAAAGGAAAGGGTTCTGCTAGTTCTGCTAAAAAAAAAATTGGTACATTCAGTTTCAGCTATGCAAGAGTGCGGTGTACTACCCGCATCTTGATTATTGTTTGAAGTTAGGGTCTCCACTTGGGAAGGACATCAGGTTAGAACAGGTACAAAGGCAAGTAAAATGATTTAGAGATAGAACAACTGTTTTATGAGAGAGAAACCAGAAGGAAAATACTTAAATCTGGACTGGAGAAAGCTGATGAGAGATACTGGTGATGGTTACAAAATCATGAAGGTTGTGGATAAAATGGATACATAACTGTTATCAAATTTTACAGTACACTAACTGAAACTAGTAGGAGATTGGTTTAAAAGGGATGAAAGAAAATGCTCTTTTACACAGTGGGTAGTGAATTTCTGAAAACTTTTAGCACAGGATCTTACGAAGGCAGGCAGTGCAAAAAGAGTTTAGATAAATTTGTGGGAAACAGGTTTATAAGCATATACCAAAGGCAACAGTCATGGGTGTACCCCCAAACAGCTAATTGTAATGACTACATGTGCTGGGAATGTGAGGGGAACAGACCACAGACAGTGCCAGGCTTGCATGCATTGTCTAAATAGCATTTTCTGATGTTGCAAGAGAATGCTGAGCTAGATAAAACATTGCTCAGAGCCAGTGGGGCATTTCTTAGCCCTTATGGTCCTCTGCTCTTGGTATCTTTTTGATTATTTGTTTCATTTCATTTCCCATCCTTCTGTTCATAAGGTTTGCCTTGCAGTTTGATGCTCATTTCAGTCAAAAAGTAATGAAAAATACTGAGATTTATTAAACAGAATAAATTAACTAAAGCCATGGACTTTTGCAGGGTTTTCAATAAAACCATGAATTCACTGGAAAATCCATGGGAAGAAAGAAAATATCCTCAAAAACTGCCTCATGTTTGTGAATTATGGCTAAATGACTTACAAGGCTAAGCTAAGGTTTTTGGGTCCTATTAAGATTCTGCGACAAGCATCACATAGTTGTCTGTGGCTTTCATTAGCTAAATACATGGGTAGTTTAATGTGTGCCCATTTGAGGGTGTGCTTGCAAAGGTATATTACCTCATGGTAATTGGGCTACCCTGCAGTGCAAGTTACATCTTCTCAGATAATAGGAGTAAGGCATCTAAGAATAGCACTTTCTTCTGAGATGGACAGATGGATGGAGGGGTGGATTGAAAAAAAAAAAGAAAAAGAGAAATATTGGAGACAAACTGTACTGAGAGAAGGCTATGAATTCATAGACTGTTCATGTTGGATTTTCTTCTGTTCCTACTACCTCCTCATTTATAATGTTCATTGAGAGATGACATTTAACAAGCCATTAACATTAATGCCATGGGTATTGCAGCATGTTTAACTCAGTCAAAATATCTCCTTAAGTAAGTTGTTCTACTTTAGAAAACAAATTTGAGAATACATTTCTTCTATATATCATATGTCATCTTTGGTAATCATTTATTTACTTTGATGATTTAAAGTCATACTGAAAAATTCGCATTCCTCTGTTGCTGAATAAACTTCATTGAAAGTTAAAGGAATAAACAAAAGCAATCTTGCAATATGCACTTGAATATCTGTCTCTAAAACTAATCATTCACCAGCTTAGTATGAAATACAAACACTTGGAAACTGTTCCATACAGCAGAGGGCAGCAGTGGTAAAATGGCATATCAAGTAGATGATTACAGCATGTCTACTTTTATCATCTTTAATATAATGTAACTCAAACAGTAAAAATAAAAACTATTAAATAAACCCAGGGTTAAATCTTTTATTTTAGTTTTCTTGATGCTGTTCATGTTAGCATTTATTTTCATTAGTAAGACAACATTTTTCTCATACGTAGTTTTCAAATTCAAGGCTAGAATTACTGTTGTTTTCACTTCATAGAAAGGCCACTGGACCTCCTATCCTATTAACTTTGGTTTTTTCTTTGAACAAATGAAATAAAATCTGGTTCTGAATTAGCAAATGGACATATTTTTTCCTGAGCTTGTAAATTGCTAGTTCCACAGATGCATTTGATTATAGATTGCTTCATTACATTCTAGTGGTCAATATCCTATTACACTGCCTCTCAATCAGTGAATTCTTTTTCATGAGTATAAAAATTATTGGAAAGCCATTATAAATTAAACAAGTAGCAGATCTAATGAAGACTGATTGTGGCCAACGGCTTTGCATCTTTTCTTTGAATTCTTTGTTTTGAATAAGATGGTTTATGGCATTCATAACATTTTACAGTTTCTTTCATGTCTATAGCTGAGTCTTAGGTCTGCAGCTTTCCTGCATGTAGATACTAGTAGAATGCTGCTTCTAGCCCCTGTTTTGCAGAGAACTTGCAGGAATGAAATTTCTTTGACATTTTTGTTCCTCTGTCAAATACATTTGGAAGTGGCAAAACTGTTAAAGGCTTACTGGGGTGGAAGGAGTGGGGGTAATTTATACAGAGACACAGGGGGATTTAACTGTCAAAATGTAGTTGATGGTACAGATGTCTACAACAAAGAGAATCTCTCCAGGCTCTCTTAACTGTCAAGGGAGTTATCATAAATATAATCACAGAGGCTAGAGCACAATTCTTCTCATCCAAAAGTTTATTCTAGAACAGGCCAGACAAACTGCCTTTTAAAATGCCTTTTTCTCCAGTAACTATACAGAGAGCCTAGAGTGACTTGCCCAGATATAGACTTCCACATACACCAAATTTAGATAAGATCAATCCTGACTACACACACAGATCTTGACTGCTTAAGCCTTGCTTCCTCAGGAGATCACACTGAAGAAAAGCAAAACAAACCCTCTTTAAATGAGGGAAAACATGAAAATAAAATAAAATAGTAAATAATTGAGAACATACCCATATATGTATAATATAGTAGGAAAGGGTTTTTTTAAAAAAACATACGTGAAACAGAATTAGTGGGCTTCATGCATATGTTAAAAAGCTTCTGTGGAACTATGTATTAGCTTTTATGGAAAACATTCAGATCAAAGACCAAAGACTTGTAGGCAGGTTAAGGGTGTCAGCTTTACTGTAAAATTTGTAGATTCTTAAAGAATTGATTAATCAACATACAGCTACACATTTGCATTCTGAAATATTTAATTCAGCTTCATAGATGTGTTAAAGAAGAGATAATATAAAGGAACATGCCAAAAGGGAGCATGGTTTATTTTTTCCTCTCTCATGCACGTATACTTCCCTCTTTCAAAATTACAGTAAAGATAGCCTTTGGCAGGTGTATCTCAGATTTTTTCTGCAGTAAGAGAGCAAAATGGAGTTAAAACATACCCAGTTAGCACACTGTGCAGACCGTAAATATGCCTGTGTCGTTTATTCCTTTAACTGACAAGATTTGCTTGTAGAATAGTTCCGTGTCACTCAAAAGGAGGCATAGACACAATGCAATGAGAGTTATCACTCAGAAGATGGGGAGGAAATCGAGTATGTTGGATGCATCCATTCTCCAGACTTTAATCTGAGGTTACATATGGACTCACACTTCCCTTTTTTTCACTTTGCCACTGGTTTATGAAGAATCTTAGTTTTCTTCCTCTTGTATAAATTTGCCTCAGATTCCTCTTTTGTTCTTTTGGGGATTTCTGCAAAAAAGAAATTTTGAAATAAAATTCTAGTTAAAAACCCTACAAACCTCCTTATAGAGAGTTAATTTTAAAAATTACCTCAATGCACTAATGCTTTGCATACTAATCCACTTAGGCTTTCTTTTTCAAGCTTATGAGTGCCAGCCATTGACTTGTTCTACTTGGCTGCTTTGAATCTTACACTGGGCTGCAGAATGCATGTTGTTAAGTGTAAGCAAGTGTATCTAATTGTTAATAAATATTCACTTTAACTTCATCTAAGTAAATTGTGAAAACTAATATTATACTTTACGAGTTTCCAAACTCCTCTGTGTGTGTGTTTTTAAAAGGGGCAGTGGGGAAAAGGGGGATTAGGATAAATGTTCTCCTTGCATATCTCAAAATCCATTTCCAAGTGTGTGGAAGACAGTGCGGGAGCAAGAATGGCAGCAAGAGCAGACCTTGGTCAGTAGGCTTGGTCAATATCATACTAAGCAGACAATTTGCTTGTGGCAGACCCTCGGTTCCAGGAAAGTTTCTGCCTCTGGTGTTCACAAGCTACTCACATTGAGCGTTTCAGTATAAATCCGCAGCACGCATGAGAGCTTGTTCAGCTCCTAAATCAAAGTACAGGCACTTGCTCAACAGAGGGTTAGCATGGATTGCAATTCAACACTACCTGAATAGTTACTGGTATTGGAGCTAATAAGAATTTGCGTCATAAAAGTAATTTGAATCTTTTGGGGTTTTGGTTTCGGTTTTTTGTTTTGGGTTTGTTTTTTTCTTTTGTTGTTGTTGTTTTTGTTACAGACTTCTTTCTTGCCCTCATCTGTACAGATGAGACATGAGGAGAAAAGGAGAAGCTAAAAGACTTTAGTTCTTTCTGTACAGTTGAAGGAATTTGTTCAGCAGAAGGAAAGGCTTGAAAAATCTTTACAGAGGAACCATAGGTACCAAATTGTCACTATGCTGAAGATTACTATGTTCTGCTTTTTACGACACAACCTACATTTATTTGGGTTGATTTCTAACTCTTGTTCTTTTTACATCCTTTTAGTCTTTTTGTTAGCTTTAAGCTGAGCATATTATCTTTAGCACAGTGCTTTCAAGTTAGCATTTCAGAATTTTCTAAAATTATAATTACTACACACTCACCAAAATCTGTATAGCCTAATTCTAAATTAAAGGCCACTGTGACTGACTGGTGGTGGATTGGACACTGAACTAAACATTGATGCCTACAGGCATCTGTTCATTTCTTGATTTCATATAGATGTATGTATATACGAATAGTTCTAAACAAAATATACATGGCTGATACTTTAAAAAGACTCTTTCCTTAAAGCTGAAAATAATGATGAGCAAAACTGGATGAGTGGAGGTTTTTAAAAATAAAATGAGAATGATTATTGGTAACTAAGATGTCCTATTAATCAGAAATAGCACAAATTCTCTATTCATTAAGGAAGGCAAATTTGTCTTAAGTAATTTTTAAGAGAGGATGCAATAAAAATCATGACAAAAATTTTTGTCAAAAATCCTGCATTTAATCAATTTTCTGAACATCATTTGTTAATTTGTACCACGTGTCCTCTTCTACCAATTGTAATTCTATACAGACCAATATAAATATGCCATCAAATAATGTATAAAACAACAAGGAAGAAAAAAAGGCTGATGGCAAAGAGAACAAGGATGTAAACAGAGTCAACATTTATGAAAAAAGAATAAAAAAAAGCACAAGTATTAAAGAAAAAAGGCAATTAGATACTAAGTTTAAGCTCAAAGAAAGATTTAATAGTATATCAAAACCAAAGCAATCAGTACGAAACCAAAATACTCAGTAAAAACTATCAAAAGATATGTCAAAACCAAAGTAAATTCTAGCCCTGGTGCAAGGTCTAGATAAGACTGTTTAAAAGTGTATGTATATTGAAGTTCATATAAGCATATTAATATTCTAGCTTTGGAAAGAAATGTGTGTGTAGTGCCTTATTCTGATACAAAAGATACTTTCTACCCTGATATAACCAAGTAATTATTTCAGTTAAATGTTTTTACATCTGCCAGACAGGATAGCATATACTTAGCCAGAAGCATTAGTCACAGAGCATTGTGAACCGTTAATGTTTGTTTTTAAAAAAAACACATCTTGGAGCATAGTGAAATTTCACAGAATAGAAGAAAAGCTTGAATTGTTCCAAGATTTTAAAAAGGGTGAACAGGATGACTGGGCACCTATAGGCCATTTCACCAGACGTTAACCCTAGCCAACAGCAGGGAAAGGTGCTCTAGAATGCAGTCAGTGAGGAGTTAAAACTCAGTAGCATAGTTAATACTAATCAATGTGATTATATGGGAAACAGATACGGACAAAGCAACTGTGACTGGTTTTTCATAAGACTATGAACTTGTCTGGTAGAGGTAACAGTCCAGAAGCCTAGGCTGCCATGAAGCTTTCACCTGATTCCTGGATGATTCTGCCATTTAAAAAAAAAAAAAAAATTACTTTGTGGGATCCCTTAAAGCAATATTGATTTAATTAAATTAATCATGAAAGGCAAGTTAATAAATATATAAGGACTTGAAAGCGAATTGTCACCTTAAATTAGGAGAACAGACTTTCAGGAGGGTGTTTTTGATCAAACGCCACTCCACATTTTTCTCAGCACTAAAAAAAAAAAAACAAGCAAACAAAAAAGAACTACTAAGGCCAAACTTTATGGAGGAGGTAGAAATTCCACCAGAAAAAATGGTGGCAATGTTGTACTCCATAAGAAGCATTCATTGAACAGTGAGAATTTTAGCAATCTAAGGAAGGCTTCCAAGCTCAAAAAAGAAAAGTTGGAGTCACACTGGCAGGATGAGGGACAGTACCCTGGAGCTCTGACCTGATAAAATGATGGATAATTAATGCCCAATGTAGTACTGTGGGTGAGATGGTGAACACAATTTTAGATACAAAGGCTGAGATGTACTAAGTAGGAAATTCTGTTTTCTTTATATATGATCTCAGTGTAAACCATTACTGGAATAATGGGTAAAAATTCTGAGCTCCAATAAGACATGTGGAAAACTTGTGATAATATTCAGAAAAAAGCTGTAAGAGCCAGTTAACACCTTAGAAATATGTCTTATTGTGAGATTTAAAATTAATCTCCTTACTTTATCCAATAAAAAAGTAGACATAATTATAATGGTCAGCATATGCTTATGTTTGTAACAGTTTTTCTACTGTATTGGATGTTTAGTCAAGTTAAAGTGAAAAAACATAGTACCTGAAGCTGAACAAATTCACACTGGAAGTAAGACACATACATGTTAAAGGTGAGGATAACAAAGCTCTGAAACAACTTGCCTGATGATGAGTTAGATCCTCAAATGAAGCTTTTGATAAGGCCTGAGTTTTGTACATAAATATATCTTGGAATGCAAACACACAAGGGGCTTATTTCAGAAATTCCTGGGTATAGTTTTTTGTCCTGCTTTAATGCAAAACTGTGTAATGATCCCAAACGATCCCTTCTGTCCTTAAAAACTGTGACCTGGAAGTCATAGGTTGAAATCCTTCCCTGTAACTGAATAGAAGTTATATATACAAAACTAAGAAGGAAGTAATTTCTTATTGGAACTATATGAAGGAAACTTCGAGATTATCTTGAGTCTTCTAAAAGATATTTTCAGTAAAACATGTTTTCAAAGAGCGGTTTTCAGTAAGTGGAGAGTGGAAGATATACAGTATGGAGTATATTTCCTATATAGGAGCTTATAATTAGAATTGGGTAGAAAATTCAGGCAAGCGGTTCTTGGAAGAGTGTGTGGAGATTACGGGTACTGATTAGTTGTAGATTGTCTGGGTGGTAACAGTTCAAAATCGGTAATTAAAGCTTAAAATATCAACCAACATCACAATGAGTGATGTGGTTACAAAGACTTGTGCTTGATCATTTGCAGCTGAGTATTATAAGGCTTTCCATGCTTGACAAAATTCAAGGCCTGCTGGTGTGACACCTATCCCACTACCAAATGCTTTAGAGAAAGTTCTCTTCTGGTACTTGACAGAGACAGGCTTCAGCCCTGAACCCAGCATTCTGTATTAGTTCCAAAATATATCTGCATTACTACTATTTATTTGTTTATTCCTACTCACTGTCATCATGGCTAGGATCCCTACACATGTCTTCGCTAGTAAGTGAAGTGAGCTCCCCATCATTGTTTGTGATACAAGAATAGCCTTAATGCAAAAAAACTGTACTGTAGCTTCATTCATTTTCTGGAGATAGCAGAAAGTGTTCAGGCATTGAGCTGAGGTTTTTGAGATGATTAACAAAGGAGGAGTCCAAGAAAGTTGAAATCTGCTTTCCAACTCACAGTCGTCCATAGTGTTCGCAATGATATTAACTGATACCATCTATATAGTTTATAAGCGTGGTCAATGAGCATTGTATATAACTTAGACAAAACAAGTAGAAACCAGAAAAGACATTTGAGAATGGGATGGAGCCCTGGTTATGCCAATGCTGTTAACCTCAAAAGTTGAAGGACATTAAATTAACAGCTTTTTAGTTCTTAAGAAACAGCAGTCTAGTGGGAATTAAGAGTAAAACTGTCTTTATAATTAGCTATCTACTCTGTGCCTTTGTTTTGGATTGGAGAAAACTTCAATTTCAGACTTGGCTGATTATGTATATATTTTTAGTAACTTGCTGCTGCATTTGCCGGAACAAATACAAATATTTACTTACCTAGAAACAGTCTGAGTACAATAAAATAAATTGAAAAAATCTGAGAAAGTGTTTATACTGCCAAGTGTTTTGATGCAGTATCATTGCATGTTGAATTAAAGCTTTTCTTTTAATCTACATCTATATTGGGTTTATTTTCAATATGTTCAATATTTTCAACATTCAGTATTTCAATATTTTCAATATTGTAACTATTTTGTGTGGTACCAACTAGGAAATTACTTATTAAACTGAAGGAGATGGAAACACTGAAGGTGGGTAAAAATCTAGAAGATTGTAGGTTACTTTGAAAAGGGATTGATTCACCTGGCTTGAGGTTGCTAGTGAGATCTTCCAAGATTCAGGTCTTTAGGCTTTTCTTACACTTTCTTAAAGTTTTTTGGCATAAAGTTTGCTAATGACATTGGGTCAGGAAGCTACAGAGGATATTCAGGTTTTCATGAAGAAAGAATTAGAGTTTTGGAGTTTTAGACATGAGGTGAAACATAATAGTACATCATAAGCACATATTACAGTGTAATAACAAGAATTTCTAGGATGGGAAATAATGGAGGTTTAAGACCTGCATGTATCACTCATCCACAGGAGCTGTGAGGCATGTAGACTGTGCAATCATAAAAGAGGCAAATGTAATCTTTGCATGCACACAGCCAAATATTTTGAGGAAAGATGTGAAAATTCTAATATTATTGTAAAGTTACTTCATTGGGAATAATAATTATGGATATAATCACACGTACTCATTAGGTGAATTCAGTAAGTGGAGAAAAACCTGCTGTGTTGCCATAAGAAACAGAATAATCATATTGAATTAGACCTAGGTTTTTTTATTGTTCTTTCATATTCTTTGGATTTGTTTCATACTCCTTGTATATACATTTGTGTACAGGGAATGTGCAGACATAATAAACTGCTTATACAGATGAGTGCTATTGTTGCCCATCATGAGAAGATCTCCTATACATTTCATAGACTGCTTTGAATATTCATTTACAGGAGAGCAAACCAATGAAGACAGCAATATCTCACCTCAGTATGGTGACTTATTCTGGTGCTTCTCAGTATAATAAACGCTGAACCCACAATTTTTTTCTTCCACAACTAAACAACAAAAACACACAACCAATGGCAAACAGATGCTAAATTCACTGAAGTGTTATTAAAATACAGCAATTCTGTTCCAGGAACTAGTGATACAAAGAATTCTGTGGCAAACACTGAGCAGAATGAACAGTCCTCATAATGAGAAAATAATTGTTCCTAAATTGGATACAACAATGCTACAAGAATATATGGTGTATTAACTCAAATTCCATTTGCAAAGTTAAAATAGTAGTTGATTTTGCATTTTCTGTATATATTCTCATAGGCTAGGAAAAAGCATTTATTTTATAGTCTAAGGGCTATGTATGTGCATTCATTGTGAATACTGGTATTTAGGTTATCTATGGTTATATATAGATAAACAACTTTTAAAAGTAAAAAACTTTCTTTCATAAAACATGAGCACTTCTTATTATAACAAATTCCCTTCTCAGTGCTCTTGTTACCAAACCTCTGAACAGTGGATATAATACTAGGTTACATGGGGGAGATACTAGTTGGTCAGTAGTTTTAATAAAGGTGGAAACTAAGTTCACTGTAATGCAATGGATTTTATATTTGGTTAAATTTAATTGTTTTCTATCAATACTGGTTCTTTCATTGTCCTTCCATTCTCGGATTTTCCTTTTTTCTTTTAACTTTTATTGCTTCAACATCTGTTACTTGAAGCCCATCTAATCACTCAACTATTCCGTAAGCTATTGTTAGTGTTGGTGCCGCCTACAAACTTCCTGAATTTAAGACAAAGAGAGTGAAAGAAACTGTTCATGACCCAGAAACTTATCTTTTTCCTTTGTTTTTAGGTAGACTAGAAGGCCTTGAGAAACATCAGTCTTCTCTCAGGCAACAATTACCATGGTGTTTGCTTGCAATGACTCTTCCTTATTGTGAGGAGAATTTCTTTAGGACAAGTGAACACTGAGTCATAGTTTGAAAAACAAAAAGTAATGCGAGTAAACACATGTAATCTTAACTTTGGTAATAGTAAAAATGATTTATAAATATTTTATGAAGTAAGACAAATTACATAAAGGGACTTTGAGTGATTTTCAAGCATAAGATGGTGACTATCCAACAGGAAAGGAACATTCCAATATGTTGAGGTCAAAAGTCAATAGCTGAAGAAGCAACATGCGATAACAGAAGTCAGTTTCCTACAAGGTGAGTAGCATAACTGTCAAAAGGTTATTTTTCAATTTAAAAAGCTTAATTTTTTTCCATTAAAATATTACTTGGGATTCTATGCTGTGATACTACATAATATTTAATTTGGGATATTTAAATTTATAGTTTAACATATGTAATTGGATAGCAAATGCTTTGGACTGGATGAGACATTGTTAGTAAAATCAGCTCATGCTTTTTGAGCCCAGTGTCTTTGGAAACCTAAAGGAGCAGAAACAGACAATATACGTAATAGATTCTGATAACACTCCAGGACATAACCAAACAACAGGCAGTGAAAAACTTAGTAACTGATTTCTGCATCTATTTAGTGTAAAAGGAGGTGAGATAGCTGAAGCTGACTTGATGGCCTAGTAGCTATACTTTAATGTTTAGATGCCTTCAGTAATGTTAGGCTGCTGAAGTTCCTAAGGATAAACACAAGAGCATTTTTTCCCCATATGTTTTTAACTTAAAAATGAGCAACATCATTATACATCCTTCTGAAGCCTACTCTTTTTCTTGCCCAGGATACTCCTATCTCCTGCTGTGACTAAGTTCTTGATTATAATTAATGTTACTGTTGAATAGTCTTGATGGTTACCTCTACATTCCAGGTTTTTTTTTTGAAACACAGCCAGATAGTCAGCAATGGAGAGATTGTGTGACGGAGAATCCTGTAGTAAGATGGGGGCAGTTAATGAGGTTTTGGATCACACTTTCCATATAAATGAACATTTTCTTTTTGTTAACCCATATAAGCTTTCATGCCAGGAATATCTTAGGACAATAAATGTCACAGATGAATACTGTGATATGTGAGAAGGCACTTCTGAAGGTACGTATCTCAAATCACAAGAGGCTTTGCTGGCCTAGAGTGGAAGTAATCCATGAGTTCTTTCTCTTCTATTTTAATGTAACTAGATTTCCAGGTCTTAGAAAACTTTCTGCTAAGTAACAGGTGAATATCACAATCCTGAATTAATACAAGGCTTGTTCCAGAGACATATATTAATATATATAACTCTACATTAATATATGTAACTCAGATAATTTCAATAGCATTCATTTATTTTAATTCTTTGTCAATCTTAATACATGTGATATTGTTAGGATTGTCATGTGAGGCCAATGAAACTGAATAGACTGTGGTAATATTAAACAACTGACTTTTTTTACAGCGCTCTGGCATTAATTCATTGGCAAAGATGCTTTATATATTGAAATTCTACACAGATTACATGCAAAATATAGTCCTTTCATATGTCAATATGCTGCCTATGGCTGTAATTATAGCAATGTGCACACATCACATTAATAACATGGAGGAAATCGGCAGTACCACAGGATTCTCTTCTATTTGCCATAATTGCTGCGATTAGTGAAAGGGTAAAAACTGCATTTGCTTAGTCCATCAAAACAAGTTATACGGTATTTTAGGAATAAGAGTTATATAGCTGCATTTCTCAGAAAGCTCTGAAGTTCAGCAGGGTTCTTGCTAAAATGATGCCTACATCCTTTCCCATTCTGCCATACAAATAAAATTAAGCCGTTTGTCAGGTTGGTAGAGCTCATAGGAATGTCCTTGTCATCTCAGAGTGAGTTCTCTAAAGAGTTTTCCTATTCCTACATAATTTATTCACCGATCCTTTGAAAACCAGCAAATTGCAGAGTGCAGTTATTCATGGCATTTGTGAATGGGCAACTTGCTTTTGTTCTCGCAGCAGGTGCGTAGGTGAGAGAAACAACAAGATAAGCTGCAGTAAGTCTTACTGGTTCACTTAAAATTAAAACCAAATAAATAAATAAAAATCCTGTAACCAAAGAGGGTTTGTGGCATGTGTTTATCATGTTCTGTGTCTGGTTATGCCATTTGGAAATTGCCTTCAGTCCAGAATGGAAGTTAAGATAGTAGTATATAAGCTTTCTAAGTCATAAAAGTTTGCATTTGTGTGTGGAGAGAATTTGATATGCAGTTGTCTGAGATCATGAATCCAATCATGAAATGAAAATAAGAGTTTTGAGAAGTTCCCATTTTTATCACTCTTCTTTTTATCTTATTTCTTCTGTTACTTATTTTCCTGGGGCATGTACCTATGCCTGTCAGCAATCAGTTACTCTCTTACAAGTGTCCCTCCATGGTAACTGTTCAAACTGGTTAAAAATTATTGATTATTTCTGCAAATTCTTGAGCTCAGAGCCTTGCTTGATCATGCCAAGGTCCTTAACTAAGTGTGGAATGGAATAAAAAAAAAATCATTTGCTTATTTAATCAGGAAGTTCATCATGGCTCTGGTTTTGCTATATACAGTCTGTCGTCATGTTAGAATGGTAAACTACTTCAATTTGAGTTACTCCAGTTCTCCAATTCTTCAGAGGACTCTTTCTTCCATGCATATTATCATTCTACAGTAAACAGAGAGTCACTGGATTACAAGCATTGTGCATGGACTTTTTTTTCCCCTTTATTAAAAATCACCAAAAGACATGCAATCAAATTTGAGCCAAAATGGCTGAGACTTATAACACACGAGAGAACAATAATAGTGATAGGTGCTTCAGGACATTTTAAGTGAATTCTTTCTGTCTGTATCTCAGCAAACTTCTAATAGGCTTCTAACAATACAGATCTGTTATTATCACTATCCCATTTTATCAGTTGGCACAGCATCAGGGTGGGTAGGTAGTAGGGGAATAATGCTACTGTGGAAGGGTTTGGAAAAGGACTTGGCAATAGATGCTAGCAATTACTTCAAAAGCAGTAATCCAAGTGTTGTGTAGACAGAAAAATTCTTTGTTGACAATGGCATGACTGAAAGCACAGGTGATGCTCTGGTGTAAGGGGTAAAAGCAGAGGTTGAGGCTTGAGTCCTCAGTGATTTTACCACCACTGAGAAACTCAGTTACAAGCCAGAGGAGGTTTGCAACACTTAGTCTTAAGAACGGAAGTGAATTCTCCTTTGAAATCAGCCATAGTACCCTGTACCAATTATTATCCGTTGCTGTTTAATACACCAAATGTTTCCTTTTGTTACCATCACTCTGTAATATAAATGTTAATATAAGATATAGCCAGTATTATGTAAATCTTCTCTCAGCAGCTTTCAATAGTTATAAATCATCAAATGTGTTTTTAGATGTTAGCTTTTCTCAACAAATTGAAACAATTCACCCTCTGTTTGTATACATTAATTGGATAGAGTGAACTCTTAGTTTCAATTTGTAATTATATACAAAACACCAAATTATTTACAGATAAACCTATTCTGTGTTTGTTTGGAGATTGAGCAATCCCCAGAATTAAATGCTGGAAGCTATTCCCTCATTATCTGAGGCATTATTTTTATTAGTGGAACAAATCTGGATGTAGTTAGCTTTGTTTCACAGAGCAAATTATATAAAAGCTAGTGGAGATGTGTATTATCATGTGTTTCTGCTTTTCAGTCATTCATCTGAAAACAAATTTTTGAGATGAAAATTCCTGTAATTCTTGTTTGCATAAAGTTGCGTATTTGGCAATGGTTGTTAAATACCTTCTGTAATTTATGAAGTAAAATAAAAGGTATTTTGGTACAAATCTGAGAGGTGTTTTTGTACTTTAGTTTCTAATAATAGGACTGATTTTTTAAATGCTCAGTCTTGATCATGCAAGAGTTTGTACATAGTTCATGTACTTGTACTTTGTATTTTTGAGAACATTTGTTTATATTTTGCGCTTCACTCAAGCTGGTGTAGTCAGTTTAAATTTTTTTATAGCCAGTATCAGTTGCCTGTTCTCAGCCTTACTAAAACAAGGCTGTTCCCTTTAGCTCACCACCTTGTAGGAAACATTACCGGCACTTTAGAGCCCAGGATTTTGTCAATCTAGCTTTAAAGAGAATTATGACGTTTCTATTACTATAGGCTTACTGCTTCGCAGGATTTGTTGAGCCAACTGAGATGTTAATTCTTCATTACCACACGGAAGGTTTGTAAGGTCAGAGAATGATATGACTGGTGTACCTGTCGCTGTGGAAATCTGTCAGTCATGACAGTTTTCACTAACTTCCAGTGCAATAATATTGTTATGACATGGTGACATAAATGTTGACTTTGTAACAGCATCCCTCTGTCAAATCTGAGTGGAAGAATTTTTTTTTCGCTGCAGTCTGAGCTATCCCAGCTTTTTTAATTGGTGCAAATGTGGCACAGAATAAGTGGGGAGGGAAGAGCCTGTTCTCTATGGACGGTGTTTCCCAAAGAAAAATACCATTTTTCTATGGAGGTGCTTGAAAAGATTGCTATTTCTATTCTGTTCTCATATTTGCAAAAAGAAGTAATGTTTTGATGAAAAAAAGAAATTCAGGTTTGTTGTAAAATTGCTCAGATAATATAGTAATGTAGAGAACAGTTAGAGTGCTTGCAAGTATTATCCGTCGTAATGAAATACATTCTCTAGTAGATTTTATATGTCTTGCACTGCTAAAATAGGCTATTTGCATAAAAAATGATAACTACTAAAATATGTGAAATATATTCAATAACATGATGCTTAGACCTTGCCAAGAAGAACATGTACTAATTCCTGTCCACCTCCATTGTTACCTTAAAAGCAGCTCTCTCCATAGCAACTGAAAACTTTGCAAGGCAGCAATAAACTAATCCTCTCCAGCTTCCAGAGCACCATCAAGGAATTTTAAAAACATTGGACTTCCAGCAGCTAAATACTTCTGAGGATTCAGAAGGCCACAAAGCTAGATACACAAGCATTCTTTTTCCCTTCAGAAGGTAAGAAAATAATGTTTAGAAGTAAGTGCATCCTCATAACAATGATACATATTCCTAATGCTGCTAACAGTATATCTAAACACCAAAAGATTTCCTAACATCTAAAAACATACTAATCTTTATCTGAGTTAATGCCAATTTGAATTCAGCTGTTCTTTTTTCATTTTAAGGACTTTGTTAGCAGAGTTTCCTTTAAAATAAGACACACACATATCATATTGCACTTAAAAGAAGCTTATGTGTGGCTGTTTAACACATGCACTATCATCTGAAAATGTATGTCACTGCCAGCATCTGCCCATCAATAAAATGAAAACCTCTTTGTGGAAAACAGAAGTGAAATGCTTTTATATTTCTTGCACTTTGATATTGAGATAGATTATTGTTAAAGCAGAGGTGATGGTATATTAGGAAGGATGGTGACAAGGCAGACACAGTACAAAATGTCTTTTGCATCTAGAGTTAACAAGTTAAGCTTGTTGCTTCTAAGTGTGTTTGTCTTGTTTATTCACTGAGCTCTATGAATGAAATTATGACCTCAGTTTTGTAACTTTCATCTGATCATAAATTATCACTATTTTTTAAGTACATTCTGTTCATTCTTGGTTTGTGTTGTATAGCTGGAGTTTGGTAATGTTGGTACAGTGTTTTGAAAATAAAACCTGCTCTATATCATTGCTGTGTAACATAATTACTGCACATTTGTATCAGAATTAGACTAGTAATCTTTATTTACAGCTATTTTTGCTACTAAAAACCTGTTTCATAATGGAATGAAAGTGAAAGCTATGGTATTTTCCTGTTCTTACTGAAGAGGATTATTAGTGAATGCAGTAACATAACACTGAAATGAAAACCATACACTTTACTTTTATGAGGAGTGAAGGGCACTTTGAGTCAACCTCTTGGTAATTCTGCAGAAGTTTTAAGGCCATGGTTGTCTTAGTTTCCTGCTGTTCTGGGCTGTAAAGCCCTTACAGGCTCCCTGTTGTTCAAAAACAGCTTGTCACTGCAAATCAGCTTAGCTGACCAATTAATAAATCCTTTCAAACATATTGCATTCACACTAATTAAAGGGTTGGGGTTTTTTTCCCCTTTGCCATTCAGATTCCTCAGGTTTCAAGTTTAAGCTGTGAAGTGAAAACAACAATCCAACATTCAGTGCAGATCACGCACTGCGGGAAGAGGAGATGTGTTTTCTGACCAAGCATCCAGCTCTTGGGGTGGTATGTTCTGCTTTCATATTCAACGTGCTCATTGCTGAAGGACAGCCTGGGGAAGAGCATGGGCAGGATGGCAGCTATGCTCCCAGCCGAGGCTATCTGATGGAAGTTTTACGCGTTCTTTCAGCTGACAACACTGAGCTCCACAAGAACCACTCACGAGAACTGGTCAAAATGTTACTGGAGAGAGCTGAGTGCCCACAGCGGATTTATGACATGCAAGAGGATTGTAATCTGGTTAGTGCTTCAATTAATGAGGGATATCTTTACAGGATTGTCAGTGAGTTCTAAAATTATTTATTAGAGTGATACTCTCCTGAATACAAAACCTAAACATGTGAAGGGCTTGTTGTTGCAGCAAAAAATTTGTCCCTGCTTTAATAATTTCATTCTGTATTATTAATATTTATTGTTTGAGCTCATGAAGAGATATTCCAAACATGACAGGCATTCCTTAAAAACTCCATGCTTCAGTCGCATGACACTAATAATTTTCCTTTAAAAGTTGTCAAGTGTTTATTTTCCAACAAAGATCTTTCTGTGTTACCCTGATCTAACTATAAAAACATGAGCTTGAATTTGGGACACGGAGCATTTCCACTGTGGAAAGACATAACTAAAACTTGGGGACCGGTTCTGCCACTTTTTTTTTTGTTCTGGATTTTAGTTCATAAAAATAAAACCCAAACAGGATTGTCTCAGATTTATGTGCCACTTCACTGAAATATTCAAGATTTAGGGGAGGGGTTTGGTAAGCAGTTCAGGTCAATGAAAATCAAAAGCAGAACAATGAATGTACAAATCCAAATTGAAACTGGAAATAGTCCAGGGTACAGCTTCACAGAAGGTTTAGTTGTCTAGTTGAGTTGAGAATATTTTCAGAACTGATTCCTGATTTGACAAAGAAAGGAATGAGTGTAATAAGATCGTAGTTTCTGGTAGACAGAGACAGTAATAAGTGAGGAACTTACCTGAAAGGAACTACAAAAGGCTTGGTCAGTCTTGGCTTTGACTAACGTTACTGCAGCTCTGGCATTGTTTGGTGACCTACATACAGCAGAGTGTCACTTTTTGTCAGAATTTTGAGAATGGTCATAAAGGTGAATGCTTTCAGAATATACTATTTTTGGCAATCTGCCAAGCCAGTGAAAGGGAGATCTTTTTCTTCTGTGCAGTAGACAACTACTCACTTAACTGGCCCTTTCTGCAAATGCTCCCATTTTTCATGAGCCCTAATGTGAAATTTTATACATAAATAATGTTGGTGCCTGTTATTCCCTAAATGGGTAATTTTTATGAAGGAGATTGTGCAGTTTTTCTCTGCACATATGGGCAATGGATATATACCAGGTATGGACCCAGATCAAAAGCTGAAAATGTATTAAACAGTAATGGGTATAGAGTCCCCCTAAACTTCACAAAACAGGGGTCTAGGCCTTCTTGTTCACCCTCTTTGTTTTGCTTCTCTGGATTGTTGTATTTTTTCTTGTATTTATGATGTATTTGTGGAGAGCATGCCCAGTATGTCCTTGGATGGAAGAAGTCTAAGTGGAACTTAGCTGAGGCTTACTTTGGTCAGGACTTGCACTCTGTTTACACTTCATCTTGGAAATTTCCTGTGGGAAGAGTTTAAGGACCTTCACCATTTCCAGTAATTCTCAGGGTTGGCTGTGTCAGCAACACTGCACTGCCAGTGCCACATGAACACAGCTGTCTGTAGAAAATCCATGAGAGAGAGACAGCATCTTCAGTGCACTTCAGTGGCACTGTGCTGAAATCTTCCAAGATGATTTAACAAGATTTGGTAAACCAAGATAGCAAAAACTTTGCAAGAAGCACTATCCTTCAAGAGTGTCAAAATTTGAAACAGAATGCCCCACCTAAGCCTGGTATTTTCTTTCCCATACTCATTGGGAATAACTAATTGCCTTCAGACTCAACTTTCCCTTCTAAGTCCACGATTCCAGTCATACCACATGACTTTGTTTTCAGATTTTTTTTTTTTTTTTTTTAATTTTTAATGATGTCTCCAATAGGTGTTCAAAAGCAGTGAAGTTTAACACTTTTTTAGATCCTTTTCTAGTTTGTAGTTACATACTGGCCCCAAGACTCTTTGGGCAGGGGCTGGCAGCTATTGAATTGACACTTCTTTATCTCCTAAGCACACAAAAGTCATATATTTCTTGCAGTGGTAAGAGAATTTTTTCTACCTTCAGTGCCCATGTTCAAAGTTGGCCTCTTTTTTATAGCAAATAAGCATTTCTAAACCAAGGCCATGCAGGTGGTTATACCTGTAAAATATTAGTAACAGCAAAATAACCAGTGATGAACCAATTTGTATCCTCTTGATATCTCCTCAGAGGTCACTCTCTATGGACTACCCATATGCTATGGAATAGCTGCATCTTTTACAATGCACCTGCTTCCTTCCAATTAGCAATTTCCATTTCAGTTATCTTCCTTGCAAGAGCAAACAACAGCCTCACTGATTACAATTTATCCTCACTGGGTTTTGAAATGTTATAGAAGTCTTTGAAAATCTTCCAGTACATGCAATATGTTTATTGTATTACTGTTGAGTGTTTGAAAAAGCTGGTTGACTAACTTGAGGTTTTTTGGGACAGAAAACAGAATATCTATATTATTCCTAGCCCAAATACTAATGCTTAGAAACATGCATTAGAAAAAGTTAGAATTATAGATCTTGATAGACAATGTAGGCAGGGCACAGTGGATCGTAGTGTGATCTAGTTTATTTACAAGTATAAATATTTAATTTGGCAATTGCCATCCACAGTTCTCTTTTTTTAGATTATTTGAGAGGATTTTTGTTAGAATTATTTCTGTTAAAAAGTAGCAGCTTTCTCAGTTCCTTCAAGGATCATTGGCTTCTGAACACAACAATGTGTGTTTGATTCTACTCAGCTTCTGTGTAGGAAAATGAACGAACATACAAGGTGAGCCACACCACCCAACACATCATGCTCTTAGCCACAAACAATTTCGTCTGACAAACTAGGTTCTGTCTGAATTCATGAATTTATTAGAATGCAGTTTTGATCCTCCCACAGTACCTTCATGTGTTATACTTTCTTCTCTGAAACGTACAGTCTGGCTGCTCTACCATAATAGTTGAGATTAGCTGACATGCCTATAACATGCTTGGAAAGGAGTCAGTTGGAAAAAAATAGCTACACAATGAATGACAATAGTTACAGCGTCTCTTCAAGAAAGATTCCTTATTCTGGAAGTCAGTATCTTATTTCCCATAGCCTGACATAGAGCTCTATTAGTCTTCTGGTTTAAAGACTAACTTTTGCTTGAGCTGACAAAAGCTTCTGGAAAGTGTCTTTGTATCAAGAAAAATGAAGGGGGTTTATGTATATATTTATATATATATGTATTTTAAAATCTGTGCTCAGATAGAAAGCCTGCACAGGGTGATTATATCATTTCAATCACTTTTGAAATGCATTTGGAGGACTAAATGGTGTTGAGACCTGTGCTGGCTCTCTGCACTGGACCAAATCATTCCATTTAACATAATTCATTAAGGAAAAAAATAAAAAACAGCTGTATGATTGCAGAGTCACTTACGTCTCTTAACAGTGCACTGAATATGATATAACTTCTGTTTACATATCCTGAATTAACTACAGTCCAGATACGGTCTTTGTCTTATAATATAAACACATATAGAATGCACAGGTGAAAATATGAATAGCCCTAGCCCTTTTCTAATATATTTGTAACCAGAAATATAATCTGTTGAAGCCAGTGGAAGACTTTCAATTCTCTACAATGATTGATCAGAGTTAGTCCTGTTTTGTAGTAAATCTTAAATCCCTTGGATACTTGACATTTCTTGAAAACAGAAGAGGGTCTGGAAAAAAACACGGTGTGATTTTGCAACCATAGAACTGCAATGAATTACCTGCACCCTCCTCCTGCCATTCCATCAGCCTGCATCTGTGTAGGCTTAGGTTCAATCCCTTAAATATAAGAGTTGAATTCTGTTATCCTCTCCAATTGTATTTGCAGATGACTGGCAATGTGTTACTTGAGTTGAATTTCCATTTATTTTTGTTTTTTCACAGTGCCTTGAACCAGATGCTTTGTTACTAATAGCTGGTGGAGATTTAGAAGATCATCTCAGTGAAGAAGTATTTGAGAGAATTTCTCTTATTCTTCTCTACTACATTCTTCATCATAGAGATGTGTGTTCTTCAGAACTCAGCTTGAACAATAAGGATTATAAATTTTACTTACAGAGTATGCTTAGTTTAAGACATGATGAAGACTGTTGTTATTTTTCACGGAATGAAACTGAAGATATTTTGGCTGCTGTAAGGCAACATTTTAAAACTTCTGAAACCCAGGTAAAGAAAACATAAGTAACAATAAATTCATATTTATTACTGATATAATGCCTTTAAGCTAGTTCAGGCATTGTGTTAGTATCATGGTCCTCCAGAAAACTGGTAAATAACAGTGTGAGAGCACAAGCTTAACGTTGGCCTTTTGTTGTACATGCTGTTTAATACTAGCCTTCTCCTTGACTTGCTTTTGGCATGTGCTACTGAGCACTTCTGCAGAGTCCACTGAGACATGGCTGGGGACATGGTGCATATTAGGGACCATTCCCAATAGCTAATTTAGATGCAGTTGCCCTGCTTAGGGCAGATGGAAAAGAGCAAAGCTGTGTAGATGCAAGATCTTGCACTTGGCTTCAAGGACATAAAATACTTTCTCTTCTCTTGTATTCATTTGTGTAGATGTACTAGCAGTGATTCTATTTAAATGGTATAAAGCAGAACAGCTCCAAAACTGATCTGGCTGTATAGCAGAAATGATGAATCATTTTACTGTGATGAGATCCTTGCCAGGGCCTGCACTTCCACGTCCACCTAAAGCAGGGTAGGATAAGGAATCTGTCCAAAGATATGACCGTTTCCTTCAGTTGGGACACATATATCTGTGACTAATTATCTACCAGCATGAATATGCCTTGTCGAAAGAGTGGTACAGATAAGCTTAAATTTAAAGTTTAAAAAACAAACAACAATATTGACTATATTCAGCTAAAAACTTCCTTTTTAAGTCAGGAAACATGCAGTGAGTTTTATCACCACTGTTTCTTATTCCTTATCTCAAGTAGGGTCTATAAAATAATGGCATAATATTCTAGAATTCACAATCTAAGAAAAACTGTTTTCCTTGTAATGGGCAATAAAATAAGTTTTTGCCAGTTTAGATAACTCCTAAAGTACAGGTTCACCTGCTGTGAGGAGGCCCTTAGATCTGTTTGTAATATACAGTTAAATTTGGTTTATTGCAAAGTTTGAATTTGCCCTTTTCTTTTTCATTTCATTAGATTTTAATTTACACCATACTGTAGTAGAGTTTCCTACTCAAACAGAAGATGGCTAGGAGTCCTGGCTGTGCAGCAGAATGCTGAGGGCCTCCAGTTCCTCTTTCTGTGTTCTTTGTGTAATTGTTCCCCATCATAAATTATTCATTGACCAGTACTTTTGGTTCTGAGTCTTGGTGAACGTGCCGATTTCCAAGAACTCCAATGGTATCTGGGCAACTGTAAAGAGGCATTGGTGGGTATTTGGCATGTCAAGATAGAATAACAATCCATAAAGTGCTGTACTGTGTGGTCTGTTTATTTATGCTGGCAGTATAATCAGTTGTCAAGCCTGTTCAGTAACTGAGACTTCACCGCTCACTGTCATGAGAGAAAAGGTTTTTTTTATGAAAAGTACTCAAAACATTATAGACTAATTCTGAGTCTATATGATTCTAATGCTTAGAATCACACCTGAGTTATGGAAAAGGGCCAATGATGCCAGGTAGTAATAGAAGAATAGCATTTTTACTGCTTCTTTATATGTTTTGGTTTCACAGAAAATATCCTCTTCTCAGTCATAGCAGCTAATATATTATTTTAAATGAGAGGTGAAATTTCAGGTTGGGGAAATATAAATGTGTAATGGATGGACGGGAAAAGAAATTCCAGCCTCCTCTCTGCAGTGTTTAAGGCATATATATAGAGAGATGAGTATGTGCAAAATCAATTATTACTGTACTGGCTTATCTAGCTGACTTTTCAATTTAGTTAATATGGGCTAGAGACAAATGAACTTAACAAATTTTCACCAATTTTTTTTGTTTCTCTCAAACCCCAACTGTTTGCAGTGAAAATAAGCAAGAAAGGCAGAAATGGAAGAAAACAGGGATAAGTTTCCAGGTAACTGAGAGAGCTGTACCCTGCTCCCTCACTTCAGACCTGCACACATCCACACACATGGGTGTACATGATTGTCAGCTGTTCCTGTTTCATCACCCAGAAGGAAAGTCACCCTTTATCTGCAGAATTATATCTTTCCAGGTTGTCCCCAGATAACAAATTATTGATTCCATTTAATAGATAGGGAACTAAAAACATTAAGAGAATTCTTTCTGAAGTTTGAGATGAAGAGTTAAAGTCACTATTATTTGAGTCAATTTCTTGTGCCTTAACAAAAAATCCTCCCTTTTCTGCCACTTTCTGGAATTAGATGTAGGTGCAGTTGAGGAGGACACGGGAATAACAAAAACACCATGAAAATAACACCAAGGAAAAGTAACCTCAATGAAGGACTATACTTCTTGCCCATCAGACACTGAGTAAAATTTCAGGCTTTTTTATTCTATGCCTGTTCTCCTGAAAATGTCCCTGGTTTCACATTTGCTGTCCTGCTGTCAATTACAGCTTTAATCTTAGTATTTTTTTTACGCTGGCTGTCTGTGAAAGTGTTCTCTCCAGTTTCTCCTCCTGTCACTCTGATTATTTAAATGGAGGTGACCAGGGCTGTCTTCATGCTGTTTTCTCCTGATTTCAGTGTGTTGATGTGAGTACTCTGGAGAAAAATGCTGATATAATGGACAGAGATGGTGCTGATGAAAACACTCTTCCACGCCTGGCTGCTTTAATCATTACTCTGGCTCTCCAAGGAGTCTGTATGGGGAAAGCAAGTTTGCCCTCACCAGAATTTTTTACAAAATATATTTTCAGTTCTCTAAACAGTACCACTGAGCTCCAAGTAACAGGTAAGCTATTTATTCATCTCTAGTTGTCTTTGCAACACACATTTGATGTAAACTACCTTTAAATGCCTAAACGACTTCTTGCATTTCATTTTAGATTTAAATGCCATTTCATTTTAGAGCTGTTAAGCAGTCTCTTGTAAATTTAAAAACAAGGTTGGAAAATAAACTCGTTATTTTGATAATTCTCTGAGAGGTATAACAAATTGTTACTGTGATTATTAAATGTGTACCATCACATTAATTTATGACTTAATTGCTCAGCACAGTCTGAACTACCCAGGAAAGCTCTGAGAGTGGCAATCTGGCTGTGAGGGCAGAGTTCACTGGGGCCTCATTTACATTGCTTCTTTATGCAGATCTTGATACATTGCAATACTCACTTAGGGGTAGATGGGATAATTCATGTATGGCAGCCAGATTAGACACCTTAGTGACTCACACCTCAGTGTAGACATACCCCCAGAAGAGATGAAATAGACACAGGCCACTCTGTTTTGACCAAATGCTCTCTGATATCTGCCTAATGTACCTGAAAACAGGTACATCTTTATGGTTTGTACTTCCCTACCCACCTTCTGATCTTCGTACCCAGTCAGTGAGTCTGGAATATGCAAAGTTCATTTTCTTCAGGAGCTCTGTTGCTAGATGTGTCAGAAACGCTACTTAACCATAAATAAATAGAAGTATAGTAGAGTTTGAAGTGATCCAAAAATGAAAAAAAAAAAAAAAAAAAAATAGAGCACACAAGTGTTGAGCTCTCAGCAGCTGCTATTAAGTTCTGTAAAACATTCTGCATGCTTAGTGGTTTAAGAAGCTAAACCATCAACTCAGGGGCCTAGTGTGGATTTAGAAGGCTATTATAAGACACCTACTTTTCCTTGTTTGTGGTAACTGCTAATAACAACAGTTTACAAGCTTTTCAAAGCACTTTTTAGAGGTTACATTAGGTGTTGTTTAAAACAGCTTAAAAAGTTGAATTAAGCATAGGTAAAAACATTTTTACCACTCTTAGGTTACACAGAGGTACACTGAATCACAGAAGTAAATAATAAAAAAATCCCCAAAATCCTTAGCCCTAAACTTGGACTCCTAGATTGTACTTGCATAAACTGGTTTCACAGTAAAACCCTTCCTTTAAAATTGCCAAGCCAGATCTTTTAAAGTAATTGACTCACAGGAATGGACAGAGCCAGCTGGGCACAGTGCTGCTAAATAGCTATATATGGTGAAATCCAGGCCCCAGTGAAGAGAATAGCAAGACTCTATGGTTGGTGGAGTTAGGGTGTCATTCAGAGAAACAAAAAATATTTTTAACCAGTTTGTTATAGTCTGAGTATATTTTAAGCCTAAGCTAATTAAATTGTCCCTTTAAATTTATTTAAATTCTTAATAGTAACTGCAGGAAAGAGGAACTGGCAGAATGGAAAAAAAGAAAATTAGAGTTCACTACATTTAGAAAAAAAATCTAGCTTCAGCTCCGTTCAGATCTGTTTGCTCAAGACAAAGTAGATAAACATCTTATCACAAGCCTTTTTGTAAGATTTACCATTAAGATTACACCATTTGCTTTTTCTGAATAACAACATTAAAAAATGAATGATTATCACATGGAAACATTCTTAATCTCATTGATCTAAATTCCTTTGAAATTAATTTGTGGCCTGCCTTTGTTTCCAATGGACAAACTCAGGTTTACAGAAACTATCGCTATGGCTTCATCTTGAAAATGCAGGGCTGAAGGAAGGTGACAGATAAGATAGAGCATGGCCCCTCATATAACCAAGCATTTCATCAGCAGGCAGACCCATTGCACTCAAGCTATGTCATGGCATACATCCCTGCATCATGTCAGGTTTGGATTAGGGATCCTGGCTCCTTCCTTCCTATTTTAGTGCTGTAAACAGGCATGCTTCTATATTAACCAAAGGAGAGAGAAAATCCACTGCCCTGTGTTCCACTTCTGAAGTGCAAAGGGCAGCATAGCATCCTGAAGATTGCTTTCAGGACAGCCTATAAAGCATCTGTCTTCCTGGTCTTTCTGGACTCTCTGAATACCTGACCATGGCATCTTAGCATGGTGTTCCATTTACATGGGAAAATTTGAAGGAAGGTGAAGCTATTTAGCAGTAATTTGTAGATAATTTTGGCAGAGATCAGTGATTAAATGGAAGATGAATTGCCTTTCAGTCACATCATTTTCCTCTGAGATAGTCATAGGCAAAACATCTGAGTGTGGTACTGTAAAGGAGGAAAGGCTGAGTATACAGGTGTCTTGAACTTCTAAAGGTGTTAAGCAGAAATTACATGCAGTACCAAACTGAGGAGAGAAAAAAGCATTAAAATGAGGAGATGAATTAATGTTAAAACTAACAAAATTTTAACAATTACTTTTGTTTTTATCTTTTTAAATGTGTATTTTCCCATGGTAACATATCTGTTTTCTAATGAATTACTAGAACTAGAACAACTACTAAATGTGCTTACAGCCAAAAAGACCTGCACTGTAAATGGACAATTCCACAGTCACAAAAGAAGACGTTATAGTATGGCAGTCAGAGATATTGGAACCAGAAATATTCCAGTTGAAGGAAACCATACAAAAGGACACTATGTGAGAGGTTATTTTGAAGATCATGAAAGGAACACAGATTGGGACCAGGTTAATTTATTTTTATGCTATTATAGTATTGGTCACAGAATTTCAGTGATAAAAGTTCAAATTGTTTTGCAAAGACTACAATATTTTTGAGGTAAAATGTATTAGTTTCAAAAAGTCATGTAGATACTGATAAAAATATTTTTATATAGTTCTATTTGTTTAAATATTAATTGGGGGAAGAACTTTATGGATGTTGAATGTGTGATTAAAGTAGCTGAAAGTGGCTAACAGAATGGTTAGCGTTACACAGGATCAGGTGTTTCTTCAAGACACAGAGGACTGTAGTACTATGGCTTCAATATTTTCACACATTTATTAGAGATTTATTGTGCTTTTATATCGCAGAACTTCTAGGGCCCCTTAAGTGACCTCGTAAAAAGTGTTGTTCTGTACTAAGGAAAAAAGTAAATTAAGGGTTCTGTGTAAGTTGTTTTTTAAAAGCCTTCTGTAAACTGAAGACTGGGCATTTCTAAACACTTCTAGTAGCCATCTATGGAGTCCAGAAGCCTCCTTTACAAAGTATAGGGTCTGTAAGACAGAACTTTAGCTACTACCTAGTATCCACTTTGAGGGCTTTGAGGGACAGTGGCTCATCTAAGGCACATGGAGGACAGGGAGGTGATTCGAGGCAGCCAGCATGGCTTCACCAAGGGTAAGGCCTGCCTGACCAACCTAGTGGCCTTGTATGATGGAGTGACTACATCAGTGGACAAGGGAAGAACCATGGATGTCATCTATCTGGACTTCTGTAAGGCCTTTGACATGGTCCCCCACAGTATTCTTCTCTCTAACTGGGAAGATACGGATTTGATGGGTGGACTGTTCGGTGGATGAGGAATTGGTTGGATGGTCGCATCCAGAGGGTAGTGGTCAATGGCTTGATATTCAGATGGAGAAGGGTGATGAGTGGTGTCCCTCAAGGGTCCGTACTAGGACCAGTACTATTTAATATCTTCATCAATGACATAGACAGTGGGATCGAGTGCACCCTCAGCAAGTTTGCAGGCGACACCAAGCTCAGTGGTGCAGTTGACACACCAGAAGGACAGGATGTCATCCAAAAAGACCTAGACAAGCTGGAGAGGTGGGCCTGTGAGAACCTCATGAGGTTCAACAAGGCCAAGTGCAAGGTCCTGCACCTGGGTGGGGGCAACCCCCGATATCAATACAGGCTGGGGGATGAAGAGATTGAAAGCAGCCCTGTGGAGAAGGATTGGGGGGTACTGGTGGACGAAAAGCTGGACATGAGCCAACAATGTGCACTCGCAGCCCAGAAGGCCAACCATATCCTGGGCTGCATCAAAAGAAGCGTGGCCAGCAGATCGAGGGAGGTGATTCTGCCCCTCTGCTCCGCTCTGGTGAGACCCCACCTGGAGTGCTGCGTCCAGTTCTGGAGCCCTCAACACAAGAAGGACATGAAACTGTTGGAGCAGGTCCAGAGGAGGGCCACAAAAATGGTCAAAGGGCTGGAGCACCTCTCCTGTGAGGACAGGCCGTGAGAGTTGCAGTTGTTCAGCCTGGAGAAGAGAAGGCTGCGGGAAGACCTTATTGTGGCCTTTCAGTACTTAAAGGGGGCTTATAAGAAAGATGGGAGCAGTCTCTTTAGCAGGACCTGTTGTGACAGGACAAGGGGTAATGGTTTTAAACTAAAGGAGGGTAGATTTAGTGTGGATATAAGGAAAAAATTTTTTACAATGAGGGTGATGAAACACTGGAACAGGTTGCCCAGAGAGGTGGGGGATGTCCCATCCCTAGAAACATTCAAGGTCATGTTGGACGGGGCTCTGAGCAACCTGATCTAGTTGGAGATGTCCTTGCTCACTGTAGGGGGGTTGGACTAGATGACCTCTAAAGGTCCCTTCCAACCTAAACCATTCTATGATTCTATGATTCATTGCAGGTGATTTTATCCTTATCCTAAATATTTGAAAGTAAATAAATTTTATTTATAAGAATGATTAAGATGGTAACTGATTTCCATCCTTTAGACTGGAAGACATTCCTTTGACAAAAAAGGAGACTTCAAAGTATATACTTTGTGTATATCTTGAGGTATACATTTGAAATACATGTTTCTATTGTTTTCAGTTCTTTACAAGTTAAGTTAACTCCAAGACAATGTTTCTTCTCCATTTAGGAGAATAAGCGATGTGCAACTGACTTTTGCTGGGTGGTCATTTTATGATGTGGAACTGAGACAAATGACGTCTCGTTAAATGCCATTCTGACACATACTCATCTGTGTAATTTTACCGCATTTGGAATACATACTCTATCGATATGTTTATTTCTTCCAAGCTGACCATAAAAGAGAATCATGCTGATCAGCATGATGAGGCATGCAATAGGGTCTCAAAATAATTTTAAATGAAGGTCATTTGAAATGTGTTTCATATTAATTTTAAATTGTGAAGGACAGAAATCAGTAGTGATACTATCTGTACAAGAAGTAAAATTGTTCTGCAGCAATAGAAGAGTTTATAAAACACAGATTTGGTTTCGTGAACTTCTGAGACTGACTGTAACTCAGAAGATAAGTGTGCAGGGGAGTTATATGAGGCTTGGAAGATAAACTGAGAGCCAAATATTCTGTATAGATGAAAAAAATCACAAAGAAATGTTTGGAGAGAAGAGAATTTCTCTTCTGTATTAATTCCTAGTTGCTTGTTTTTATTCCACTCCTCTTCTTTCTAGCTACGTCTATTTTCTTTGCCATATCATTCCATCAGAAGGCTTCGTGTTTCAGTGTTGTGTTGCTAATTTTGTCTTTTGCTTTCTGCACATATCTATGATAGCCATTGTGCTCCATTAGTAACAGATGCTGCTACATATGAAGCATTGACTCGTTTATGGCTTGTGTTTGCTAACTACATTAAGATCTGTGATTTGATTTTTAGATAGGAATTATATTTTGAAACATTATTACAGAAAAAGGTCACTGCTTTCAAGTCATCGTCTCTACTGATTTAAAAAATGCATAAAAAACAAGTACGTAGCAGATGATCTGATAAGAGCAATGATATTAAGTTCTGTTAAACTATGTCACAATATCTATGTATTCATTTATTATTCCTCATTGAAGAAATATGGATTTTGGAAACGCAAGTCATCCATCCATCCATCCAGTTTTTCATATGAGAATATGCAAATTCAATTTACTTGTTTCTTCAGTATCATCCTCGAGGAGTACACATGTAGTTGCTTTACTCATGGAGACTTAGTACTCTGCCTTCCTACGTTAAAAAACTTAAAAGTCTAGGGCTTGCAACTGGAAAAGAAGCAGGTCCTCATGCCTCAAGTCTTACAAGAACAATTTACTAAATAAGCATTAAGAATTATTTTTTTATGTGTGGGTGGACAGTTTATTTTCCAGATCTTGCTTTTTCATTTAAAATTCCTGATAATAAAATCACATTAAAATTTAGGTTCATAGTAATCCTGGACCTCATCTTGTCTATCCTACTTCTCAAAACAGGGCCAACATCAAAGTCAGATTAAGTTTCACAGGGCCGTGTCCAGCTGAATTCTGAATGTCTCCAAAGACAGAGATTCCACAGTCTTTCTGGGAAACCTGTACCAGTGCTTTATTGCCCTCATTTTGATGTTTTTTTTTTTTATTATAGCAAATTGAAATTTTCCCTGCTTCAACTAATACCTATTGCCTCTCATTCTTTTTTCTGTACAACTCTGAGAAGACTCTGGCTTTATTTTCCCTATAGCCCCCATTAGATAGTTGAAGACTTAAGATACCCCACAACCCTTCTCTTCTCCAAATTGAACAAAGCCAGATCCCTCGGCTTCTCCCTGCATCATGTGCTGCGATTCCCTAGCCATCTTTGTGGCCCTCCACTGGACTTCCCCCAGTTTGCCAATGTCTTTCTTGTACTGCAGGTTATTAAACTGGACATAGTCCAGATGTGGACTCATATGTCCTGAGTGGAGGGCAATAATCTCTTACCACTACCTGTTGGCTACACTCTTGCTAATGCAGTCCAGTATGCAGTTAGCCTTCATTGCCACAAGGGCACACTGGTGACTCATGTTTAAGTTGTCTGTCAGGACCCCAAAGGCTTTTTCTCTAAAGCTAACTTCCAGTCAGTTTTTCCCAGCCTTTATTAATGCATGGGGCTGTTCTGTTTGAAGCACAATAAATTTGTCTTTGCTGATCTTCATGAAGGTCTTGTCAGCCCATTTCTTTGGCTTGTCAAGATCTCTTTAAATAGCAGCCATGCCCGTCAGCATATTGATTACTTGTCCCAGTTGGATTTCATCCGTGAACATGATATGGTGCACTCTGTTCCATCACTGAGGTCATTGGTGAAGGCATTAAATAGTATCAGTCCCTGTACCAATCAGTGAGGAATGCTGCTTATAACCAGTGACAAGTTAGACTTCCAACTTGATACCATTTGTTGGTGTACCCTACTTCTTAGAGTCAAAACCACTGTGTAGAACAGGCAAACTGAAGGTCTTCTCCAATATGGTAGCTCCTGAATTGTCTTGATGCTTGGTGGCAGAACAGACTAGATCCAGATGGCAAGATCACCTGTTATCCTGAATGTGGTATTTGGAATAAATGTATCAGTACTCAATTCATTCAGTTTCTTGGTGAGCTACAAGGCATATTTTACTTTACTAATGGATGAACAAAGGCAGGGAAGTGTTGGGTTTTAACTGGGTTATTTAAAAGTAATGATAATTACGACTTTTTTATTTAAATAGTAATTTTCTTTCAAAAGAAACCTAAGCTTCAGTGATTAGAAAAAGAATATTTAGGAAACCCTTGATTCTCAGATGCAGACTAATTTAAATGAAAGACACAAATATTTATTTTTTTAAATGAATCACACCTAATCCGATGAGATTAAGAAATGAAGATTATTCCTTTAATTAAGATAGCATATTTGATCTGGACTTCTTCTATTTGAAAGTTCTTACGGAAATTGCCACTAGAACTGTTCTAATGCTAACTGCTCATGTTTTTACTATAAGTTTCATCCTGGAAATGAAAAAAAAATTCTTCATGATATTTTTTCAAAATATAACTCTTCCCAAGAAAAGTTCTTTTTTTTGACAGAGGTGTTTCTAACAAGAACAAAAAGTAGTTGAAATTCTTAAGTACCTCTAATAATACAACTATTAAGTAATCATTAGACCAAATTTAGACTATGTAACATCTAGTTTGCTGACCTTAAAGTGGCATGCCACTGCTGAAAGAATGAAAAAACCAACTTAGTTCCATATCTTACCATAGATGCAGCACAAGGACAAATTCCAGTACTGCCTTGATACAGGCACTATTTTATATTAATAGCAATATTATTGCTATTAATGCAGTCTTACATTACTAGCTAAGAATATGATTTGTTTTAGCATTAAACTATTTTTGTTAGCACATATGACAATAACATATATAGAGATATTATTGTGTCAGATCCTCATGATATTAACAGGCTTCAGTAAATATTGTGCTACTTAATCCCAAAGATTCTGGTCTTTCTGAAATGCATAGTGGTATCAAGTTTTAATTGGGAAAAACAAGAATTAGAACTAATTGTAGTATTTAAAGTAATTTAACCAGAAAAAAAAAAAAAAAGTATATGGAAAGCAAGTTTTTCTAGGCTGTATAACCCTGTGTTCTTCTAAGATTCCATATTTAACCTCAATATTAAATGCAGGTATATGCAACATATTCAGTAACTGTATATACTTTTCTACATAGGCTTGTTTCTCTGCCAATGAACTTGTGAAGATATTTTTAAAAAATAGTTCTTCCTCCATTTCTAAGGACCACTTCAAGCAAATCAGTCCAGCTATCATTCAGCAACTATTAAGTTGTTCATGTCAGCTTCCTGACTCCAAGCAGACAAAGCTTCCACCAACAACTTTGGAAAGTGAGTTATGTTGTTATCAGTAAAGTATTGTGAAAATTCAGAAAAAGGAGTGCAGGGGCTTAACCTCTGGGGACATTTAATTCATTAACAAACTTAAACCAAAACATGATGAGATTTATGCACACTGTAATTTATGCACTCTGTAATTTCATAGCATACGTGTCAGATAATAGTACTATATTGAGAAGTGAGGAGATTCAATGGTCTCAGTTTTATCTTAGACAGAATTGTATTTCACTGTGTAAGGTTTTAAGCTTTATTGTCTTCCTTTCTTAGAGAACTGCTTGATGGAGGCAGCAGGTGAGCCATGACAGGTCCTTATCAGTGGGTTGCTGGGCAGTAATGACGTATTTTGTGAAATTTCCACCAGGTTTATACTTTGCTCTTACATATAGCCTCAAAGTTACATTAGCTAGCATTTTATACCATGATGTGGCAAATGCTTGTTATAGATAAGTTCTGTGTAAATGTTGCTGGTTTTTCATGTAATATTTTGCAACAGAGAAGCTTTGGGGATACTACTGTGGGAAGAAAAACAACTGGAAAACCAGTCACATGGGCAGCAGGACTTGTGTGATAGAGCTGAAACAAGAACTGAGTTAGAGTATAATCAGCTTGTTTCCAGTTGCAGTTGTAGCCCTCACATGCCACTGCTTCCAGGGATTTCTGTCCCATCTGCTCTGCTGATTCAGCTTCTCCTGTAATCAATCCCTAGCCCACCCTTTATAAAAAAATATCTGAATCTGATCTGACCTAAGGGCTTCTTAATGTATCTCCTGGTTTTGTTTATACTTTAAACCAGTGATATCTGGGAAGTAACCACTTATTACAAGCTTAGGTGTGTTGGTGTATTACAAGGGGCATTAATTTCTGGTGGGGGATTTGGGAGCCAGGAATGAGCAAAAAGGAATGGGCATCTAACCGTAATCACCTGCATCTAGAGTAGCACTTTTAGGCTACAAATCAATGCCTTCAATACCTTTATCCTAATATCTACATGGCCAGCTCCAGATGACTAGATCTTTCAGGAGCTAGTAAGCTTTCCCCACATCCTGCTGGCCAACAGTCCTTATGGAACAGCACTTTCCATCTCTAAGTTCTATCTGTACTTTAAGCTACACATGTTAAGCAGCTATCATTCCATGGTGTACAGATCAATTGAACTATAAGTGTGAATGAAAATAACATGTTAGATAAGGGCATGGAAGGACACTCATGGATATCCCAAGAATGGTTATAGAGAAAAACATACAGAATAGGAAGAACCATTATAACTCCCCAGAAGGCAACAGTCCTTCTTTCTTATGTTATCTCTCTTCTCATTACCTGAATACCTTGCAGTCTTTACTGCTTTTATCTTTTCTATGCTGCATGGATACGCCCATTTTTCAGATGGGGAATCAAGGGACCAAGAAAGAAAGGAACTTACCCAGGTCATGTACAAGGTTCATGGAAAATTCACAGTTGAGTGAGTTTCTCCCAAGTCTAAGGCCATCAGCCCAATAAATGACATTTTAGTGATCTCATAAAGGTGAGAGATCTGTCTAGATGAGAAAAACTGAACTATTCAAACACAGAATGGAATTAATAAGAGCCCTTTCTGCAGCCCTTTTCCTGTGCTTTTTGGCAAAGGAAGGTTTCCATGACCACAGGGACACTTCTGCTGGCTTGAGACAGACAAAGGACTTTATGTTTGACCTATGTGTGACCTAGTGACCTGAGCATAGGCTCATTAATTTTATTCTCAGTTCTATCTTACTGGCAGGCTGTGCTGTTCTGGCTAAGTCACCAAGGCTTGTCCTTCCATAAATATCTACTATACCCTCGTATTTGGATGTGCAGTCTATGAAATTTACTGTCTGATTTTATGAGGTGCTGAGCACTTGCAGTGCTATTAAAGCATGAAACATTAAGTGACACTTTTGAATATTTTGGCATTAGTTCCTTTATGTCTGTTTCTCATCATTGTTTTACCGGCATGATAAGACTTTCATACAGATTAATCAGGATTCACATTGTGCAAAACGTTGGAAATGTAAGCAGCATGGAACTCTGAAGAATTGGGCCAAAAAGTTTATGCTTAGAACCTAAATTAGATGCCTACATTCATCAGAGGTTTTAGGCCTTGGTTTTTTTACTGAATATGATTTGGTTAATAATGTGGTGTTAACTATAAAGATACACAGGTGAGGACATAGGATAACAAGCATAAATCTGTTAAGAGAGGAAACAAATGCAGACTAGCATTCACTGTGCTCCTCTGAGTGTCTTTAATCTGCACAATCACAGTCTATTTAGCTCTTTAAGGTCTGAAATTTGGAAGCATTAGACTGTATTACCTGCAGAGCCTGAAAAAATGAATGTTTTTTAGGCTTCCAATTCTGTCATCTGTATCACGCATGACTAGAAAAATCTATGTGGCCCAATGAATCACTTCTCTGTGTGCTTGTACATGGCAAAACATAGCCTCAAAACCAAATACAAATACAAAACAAATACTTAAACACAAATACAAATACTGAATGATTAAAGGTGCTCTTGTTTTTTTTCATTTGTTTTTCCCTACAGAATATGGTTACAGCACTGTTGCTGTTTTACTTATTACTATTGGATCTATGTTTGGTACGACCCTTATTTTATTTAACTCCTGTCAAGAAATCTATACACTCATTTTACAGCTGTTTGTCGGTTTGGCTGTTGGGACACTTTCTGGAGATTCATTGCTACACCTTATTCCTCAGGTAGGTAATACACACTTTTGTGTTTTTAAAATGTTGACAAACAAGTGCGCGCGTGCACACACACACACACACGGAAAAGTTTCATTTAAACCTGGCTAATGTTCATCTGTTTAAAAATAAAGCTTTCCATGAAAACTGTGAACCACTTACCCAGCATTCCAATTACATCTGCACTTTGTAGTTCAGAGGGAGATTCCAAGTAGTAAGAAGCAGAAATCAATGAATGATGAATTAAGAGAAAATAATTCCTATTTGCACAAAAAATGTTTCAGAAAACCCACAAGACCTGTGCAAGCCAGGTTTCTGATGTGTATTAAACTCTTTCATGAGGCAGATTCTCTAACGCATTTTAGGAGAAATTGTTCAAAGGTTGTATGAGGCATCCACAGATCCCTTCACACATTGTTCCAGAGAACTAGAGGCTGTCAGCCTAATTAATCCTGCTGCCTAGAACTGTAATAAAATGGGTGCTATGATTTTTTCCTAAATTAATAAAATAAATTTTAAGAATAGGATAGCATGTAAAACAAAACAAAATTTTCCATTGTCTATTCATTTTTTTTTTTTTTAACTGAGTCTCCTCTGATATGACACAACTGTTACAAGCAGTCTTCAACTGGACATTGAAAGAGAGCTTCACACCTTCACTTGAGATTCTGGTCAAAATGTTGTTCCTACTCAATGCATCATCTCTGGAAGCAGAACTGGGAGAGTGGTTTAACGAAGGCAATTCTCAGTGAATGTCAGACAAATGCATTTCCTTAAGAAACACCCTTTGAGTCTGAAAGTATTCTCCTTCACCAGTTTTAAGTGATGTATCCAGTAGCCTGTAAAGTGCCCACTTTCAGAGCAAAGGAGGGCTACCATGCTGTGCCACTGGTGAAAAAATGGAAGCACACCCACCAGCAGACAGCTTTATGGATTATTTTCAATAAGAATTTTATATCTGAAGATGATGCAAGTAACTTTTTAGACTTTAAAGATCAATATACTCCAAACAAAACTTATCAAATATATATATAAAGGGTAATTTCATAAAACTGTCTCTAAAAATAATATTACTTTCACCATTGAGAGATGATGAAGCGTAGCAGAGGCTCCTAATAATTAATTTCATCTATGTACTATTCAGCTGGTTAGCTCAAAACACAATTTGAAAGAGATAGCAAAAGAAAATTTTGAAAATAAATTGAATTAATGCATCACGGATTACTCTAGCAAAAATTAAAACATTGGCACTTTAAATTTTTTTACTTTATCTCTTTTTTTTAGACTCTTGGTTTACATAAACATGACACACAAGAGGTAGAACATTTCTATGAGGGGAAAGAATATATTTGGAAACTTTTGGGAATAATTGGAGGAATTCATGGATTTTTTCTGATAGAAAAGTGTTTCTTTCTTTTGGTAACACCACGTGACCAGGTAAAGCTTTGTATAATTTATCATTTAAAAAAAAATCTCTTTTAATTTGAAATTTTACAATGCACAAAATGTTAAAATTATTGTGGAAAATAATTATCATTTGTATGAGTTAAATGAAGCATTAAAAGTTGCTTTTCAAAGCAGATTGATATTCAATTTCTGTTTTGATTTGCTCTGTGGATTTTGTATGCTTCATAAATGTGTTCCATATCTTTATAAGTCAAGAAGGAAACAGTTAATTGAATGTGTTCTATAAGCATACTTTCATGACTAGCACTGGAGCAGGTGAAGAATTTGTATGCATATGAAATAGCAATGACAGTTGTTTACTCTAGGTTCTGTGTAAAGAGGAGGAAGACATACATGTAATCACAAGATATTTTCAAGAATCATATCTTAAAATTTCCAAATTGTTTTTTGACCCTTATCCCAACAGATTTGAAAATCTAGTATGTACGTTGCAGTCGGTGGAACCCAATCTTATATTAATAATATCTCCTTGCTCACTGCCATGCTTATAGTAATTGTATTACTGTATTTCAGTGTGGCTGGTGCCTGAAAATATGATTATGCACAAGGATATAATGTAACACAAAGTGTGATGGTTCATTAAGTTTCTCAGCATGGGAGGCTATCTTAATGTCACTTAAGAAGGTTAAGCCTTTGCTTGTTCTCTTTAACAGAGAGTGTTTAATGACTGGCCTGATTTATCAATGAGTCCCTATTCCCACTCTGTTTGAGTCAGCCATAAGAATATTATGTGAGATTAATAGAATGAGAATATTTTGATGATGGTGATATTTTGTTTGTTTGGTAAAAAGTAGTCCTTTTTGTCATTTATTTGGAGAGAAGGGCTTTATCATCATCCCACAAACTGAGAACTAGATGAATTTTCAAAGTTAATTTTTATATCCATCACAGCTTCAAATTTTAATCTTCAGTTTTAAAACAAAATAAGTTTTATCAAACAGTTATGGTTGTCACCGATTCATCTGATTCACTTTTCATGTTTTTTTTAACCAAATAAGCTTTAGGAAATTTTGATTCCAACCAACAATCTTTTTCAGTATGTTTTGTTTTAAAAAAAATAACTCTTAGAAATGCTAAACTTACAAAAAAGGCTGAGAAAGACTTCACCTGTGTTCATTGGGTTTCAGAACTAATTGCAAAGCTTCTTCATTCAGCAGGGCCTTTCTTTAGTTAATGGGCACTGGGGACATTCCCATGATCTTCCAGTGGAATCTGAATTAAATGAACATTCAGGCAGAGGCAAATCTACTTCAACCATACAGTTGGTAGGTTACCAATATGACATACTTCCCTGATTTTATATCCTTCTTTCTTTGTTCCTCAAAAAAAATGAACCAAATTAATGTAATAAATCAGTATTATTTTTCAGTCTTCATTGATTTGTCCTTTATTACATGACATGATTGTCAGGAATCTCTAGATTTAGAAGTTTATAATGAGCTTTTACAGAGATTTCAAACACAGATTTTTACAATAACTTTTCTTAAGTGTGTATCAGGTTGATAGAACAATACAATTCCTGCACTACCTTTTGTTGATAAAATTCTTGAAGATTTTCCTCCTCTATTCTTTTTAAAAAATTATCATATGCAAGGGCAGATTCTCCCATGGGAAAAACTTCAGGATTTTCTGCAGTGAGTTAAGTGCATTATTAGTGAACAGATGAAATCTTGGACTGTTCTTGGACATTTTTCCACAGATTTGCAGAGTAACATGAACAAGCCAGCTAACTGGGAATGATGCTTACCTATAAGAAGTTACATAATTTTCTATTCATCTGTGGAGAGTATCCAGACGGATACAGCTTTGCAAACTAAATTGACTCATATCTTTTAACCTCTTCTCTCTTTTTCCAACAAATCTCTTCAGTTTATATGTAGTATCTAGATATGTAGGTTCCTGGTTATTTAAATCAGAATCTCCAGACATCTTCGATAATATGAACTCCATTTTACTAAAGCAGTTGTGATGGGTAAGAGCCTCATGAGCCACTGCTAATCTCTCAAACAGAGTTGGGAAACTCAACTGAATGCAGAGCAAACAGATGAGTGAAGAATGTTTACTAATTTGTGAGCCACGTCATAGTTTCCTGTTTATGATAATGAACAACCTTGTCATTCCTCTCAGCTGCAAGATCCCCCTAAAGTTATGTATAGATCACATGAACTAGTCTGGCTTAGCTAGTTTGTACAAGAGCAGCCAATTTTTCAGAATCATGTGAGTAATAGTAAGACAAACAGTGGTTGACTAAGAAAAGCTTATAAATCCTTCAGGTCAGTGATTAGTCTTGCAGTTTTGACTCAGAGTTCAAAGAAGTGGCATGTGAATAAATATTATAAGAGAAGTGGAACAATTACTGGAATTCATATGACTGGCTGCAATCATGGGAATTAAAGACTTTTATTTTTCCTTTAAAATGCAGACTTTAAAACCCAAATCCTTTCCCTTCCCTTCTCATACTTCTACAGCACATATCTCACATCACAACCAAGCTAATACCAACCAAGAAACATATCCTGTTTTGCAGCCAGTACACATCTCTGCTATAGTTTTTGGAGTGGTGGCTGCTGTCCCTAACAAGGCACTTTTTCATGTTGCTGTTGACTCTTCACTGGCTGCCATAATAGCTTTAATATGCTGCTTTTTTTCCCCCCAAAAAAAGAAAAGGTAATGATTATAAATTCAGGTTTTTCTAGTTTCAAAGCAAACAAGTTTTTTGGCTTATCTAACCCTCACACAAATTTTTAATAATTTCTCTAGTCAGAAAGAAAAGCCCCAGGGAGGTAGGTGGAGAGAGAGATTCCTCATGTTCTCACTTCTCTCCCCACAGTTGAAGTTTCTGTTAATTAAAAATTAGGGCTGATGCACCAAATTAACTCTTTAGGACAAGGACAAAGATACTATCTCTTTCTTCACTTGAAATAAGGGTAAATTTCACTCATTGCAGTGGAGTGTACTCATGTGCTGCTATGCCCAGCCAGTGATGCCTGATGCCAAGGCAAAGCCCTAACTAAAGGCTGAGGCAAGGCACTGGAGGCTGTACCACCCTGAAGGAAAAAACCCTATGTTTTAAGAGGGTGTGAAACCTACCTATGATCGTCTTTTTTAGTCTTGTGTTTTCACAGAGTAACTGTGAAGAACATGAACTCCAGAGAGACTCTGGTGTCTACCCATTTTTCCTTGGAAATCCTATAGACACCCTATCCAGCAGGAAACTACAATCATTCAGTCATGACAAAATCAAAAGATACAATTTGAATTATAACGTCCTTTTTAGTTCTGCATTTGGCTCAGATTTTTGTGTATTCAAGCAGAAACATGATTTTCTTAGGTTCCAACTGTGCTGATGAATGTCTTTCTTCCTACCTGAATTAGACTATAACATTTTCTGGGCAAGGGAGATTTCTTTTTTATGTGTTTCTGCATTACCAATCACACTGCCAGTGCTCAATAAATGATTCTAATGATATCTATATAATAACAGCAACTATCTTTAATGCAAAAACTTGAACTTATTTGATATTTTCCTGTATTTATAGCAGCAGCTGGAAGAGCCCCTTAACACTGATCCATTATCTTTGCTTTTAACTAGAGAAGCCCAGAAGATTCTGAGTCTGCTGAAGTTCCTCCAGAGAGTAAGGCGGTCAGCAAAAAAAGTTAGTATCCAGAAAAAGACTAGACAAGTAACAGGAAAAGCCTTCAGACCTAAGATGGAATTGAAAGTGTGAAGCTGGCTTAGCTCCACATTTGTTATGTGCTACATCACCACATCTGATGGTGCTTGGCTACATAATTTAATCTCTGCTTAAAGACCTTTTCAGCTGCCAACTCTGTAATTGTGAAGTTCATTAATCTTATACTGTCTATGCTCTAGTGTTTGTTTACTCACTGTTGCAAACCATTTTTTTAAAGCCTTTGCTTAAAGGGAAATATTCAAAATTTAATGCAAAACAGATTTTTATAATTGTAAACTTTGCTTGGGCTTTTATTTCTGAAGGTAGTGAAACAATTGTTTTGTTGGCTCACTGTACTAACATAATTCTGCTTCCTTCTTCTCTTACACAGTAAAGCAATACCCTCTTTAAACCAGTAATGATTTATTACATGTAGGGAATTACGGGCTCACAATGGCTCTCAGTTTTAGGATAATGTGTTTTCTTCAGACAGCTTCAAAGTAATTTGTATCTTCTCTGTTTCAGTGCTACTTAGTCCAAAAAACAGGAAAATAGAGCATAAACCAAACTTGACCTTGGACTGTATTTGTGTGACCTTGGTGAATTTAGTAGAGTTGCAGTCATTCAACTGAGGGAATAACATTTTCATTGAAATCAATTTATTTACTATAATCAACTCCCCTTTATCCCTTTATTTTGTGTTCTCAGATCTCATGTCATCAGTTTGATTTATTTAACAATGTCGTTATCTTCTTCCAGGTTTTTAATATTCTTCTCTGTTCTTGTGGACTTCATTTCCATTTCTGGGGCATTTCAAATCTGGATTTCCATTTCTTCAGTCTCACCTATCCAGCAGTACACAGTCCAGTGCCAGTTTCAGTGTGACTATCTGGTTCCTCTCTAGATGTTTCCTTTCTGCTCAATCATCACTACCTGCTAAGCAGAAACCAGTTTCTAGTGATCTCTATGTTATTTGTTCCAAATAACTAAATTTGGTGTATAAGTAAATTTGGGATAGCTTCTCAGTAAAGTTCTTTCTTTGGTTCCATTTTTCCTCATGCTTCATCTTTGCCTCTATATTAGAAATAGTAAGTGAAATCATAGTAGGGAAGGGGGGTTGTTTTGTTTTAGGGTTTTTTGAGAATGCATATTTTCAAAAGTTTGTGTTGTTACAGTTCTTATGTATAGCTAAATGCATAAACATACCTGGGTATGTTGATATGAGCTAAACTTTTAGGTGTTTTTTTCCCAAAATAGAATGGAATCTGCAGCTCTTAAGACAGAAGTCTGACATCTCCAGAAATGCCAGACTTCACTGTAAATGCATGTCAAGTAGGACTGCGAGAGGAGTCAGTCACCCTAGATAGCCAGTGAGTAACTCAGAAAGCAAGAAGCTACTGAAAGAAAAAGATGTCTCACTGGCCCTCTCTCATTTATCCACACTTGTCCTACCAGTATCTGAAAAGATCAAACAGTAGCATTTTATATTTGGTATACTCAGTGAGACTTTAGATTAACTAGAAATATTTTTGCTGTATTCGTAATGAAAACATTGGAGAAAAGATCTATCTATGGATAAATGTTTGCTTTAAACTCTTATTCAAAGCTTAAAAAACATAATCTATGGTGGGAGTCCTGCACCCCTTAGCTTTATGAAAATTATGGAATAGATGAGTTCTGATAACCTATTTAAACAGAGAAAATTATCAAAAATAAATATTGGATTGTTAAGAAGAAGAGGCTTTGCAGAAATAGTTAGGGTAATAAGTTAATAGTTCATAGTTACTGTTGCAGCAATATAATGTGGTGAGATAATTGCTAGTAACAAAGTTGCTTTCAAATAGGCTGAAAGTAAATTAAGATAAACATCCAGATTGGTTTATATATGCATCTTCTTAACTTTCAGTCAAGTAAGTTCACAAAGCTTACATTTGCCATTGCTTCATAATGTTAACCTGATCCCTATGTTATAGACAACATGCTGGAGTGAGTTCCAGTAACCAAGGTATATCTTCTTCAACAATCAGATACTTGAATAAAACAGACTAATAATATCTCAGGGCAGGCCATGATTTTGTCCTTGTCAGTGCTTATTACAAATCACAAACAATGCAATGCAGCAATCTATTATTTCTATGTAATTCATGGTCTGCACTATTGATTATAAACTGCCCATAGTGTTTAGAAAGAACTGTGCAAACTGGGGACATCCACATCTGGCTCTGTAAGCTGGCAGGAAAATCTAACAAGCCTGCCAATTTTTCTGAAACCACAGAGCTCCCAGGCAACTAGGGAGGATTTTCTGAATACAGTTGTTAGGCTTTTATGTGCTGTGTGTTTTTTTTATGATAGTCTGAAGAGTTCAGTTCTAGCCAGTTTCTGTAAGAAAAACATCTACCCCATCACTATAAAATGGTCATCTCTGGAAAAATTACTGAAGTTGAACCTTGTAATAACTATATTGAGACAGTTCTGTGCAGCTCCATGTTAGCTCCTTAGACTGTCATATTATGCCTGTGTGGGGCCAACAAAAGTCAGGAAAATACATGATGTTTAGGGCCCAAATCACGACCCTGCTTCTTCAGGCATAAAAGCAACGCTTTACAAAGTGTTCTGTCCATACTGTGTAGGGGCAAGCTGGATGAGTTTCTTGAGAGGCATTAGAAGGTCCTGCTTGTAAGATTGTGGATAAAATGAGTGGAACAAAGTACAGGATAGGGGAGCCAATTCTATATCTCTAAGCCTAGACATTGAGCCTATGTATGGAGCCTCATTGGTACTTGAAGAGCTAAAATCCTTCCCCATGAATCCATTCAGCATGCTACATGGCTGTCTGCGTTACAGACTGGACAGAAATATTGTCCCTAATTCCCTAGCTTGATTTCAGTACTTTTATCACTAGTAGCACCTTTCCTCTCATGTCAGATGCCTGATCATGACCATCCAATTACTGTTCCACACTAAAGCAAGGTCACAGAACAATATGGGAGAGAAAAACAGCCATCTGCATCCATGAGTGATGCTGCAGACTGGAGTACTATGAGCATACCAGCCATTAATTGATTGGAACAAGAGTTGGAAATGAGCATGCTGTAATGCTCTACTAATAGTGATACTCTGAGGCTTGCTGCCTTTCGTCTCTACCTTACTGTGATACAATCTCATAGAAAACAGACCCTGAAAATATTACTTAGTAGTAACATGATTTACAGTATTAAAATGATCAGCTGCATGAGACTAAATATTCATCTTCATTATAGCTGTGAAATTCCGTGAGTGGCAGTGGAAAAACTCCCACATTTTAAGGAAAAAAATATCTAGAATGCAAGAAAACTTCTGTGAATTTCAGCAACCAAGGAAAGATTAATAGAAATCTTTAGGACATATTGTGATACTGGAGTCAAACTGAACTCTAAGTCTTTGTCTAGTAGTTGACCCAGTAAAAATAAAGAAGCTACTTCCTGGTATTTGCATCTGTGAATTATTCTATAACATACTTTTTCATTTCAAGTGTATTGAAAGAAGTATAATAACAAGGACAAAAGAGATAAACACTCTTGTCCTCTGATTATTATGTCTGTTCATAATGTTGTATGTGAAAAAACCCAAATAATTTGTAACATAGCAAAAATTACAATATCTCTTTGTGTTAAAACTTCTGTGTTTTTTGTTGTTTGTTTGCTTTTTTCTAGGTAACAAAATCAGTTTGTTAGCAATAATGGTTCTGGTGGGTGATAGTCTTCACAATTTTGCTGATGGCTTGGTAATAGGAGCAGCATTCTCGTCCTCAACAGAAACAGGTGTGACAACGACTATTGCTATTTTATGCCATGAAATTCCTCATGAAATGGGTAAGAAATATATATGTGTATTTTTCCTGATTGGCTTTGTAGTTCCAGGTTTCCCAAAGAATTCTTTCCTGTGTGACATTAGTGGGAATTCTTCTTGCTTATAGCACCATGAACTATAACATTAATATGTGAGATGGATATATAAAGAGGCTGTTTTCTTCTCTTTCCCTTTCACAAAAAGGAAGGGAGGCTTCTGCCCTCATTATTGGATGCCATCCCATCTCACCTTCTCCAAATGTAAATGCCATCGTGTCAAGAGTCACCCACTATTCTCTCATGTGTACAGACACAAAAAATAGTAAGCTGTGAGCAAGAGCCATGTGTGCGTAATGGGCATGCCTGACACAACGGGCTATCCAAGAGTTTTAATATGCAGCAGAACCATTTAACAATGTATTCCTCATGCTACCCTCATTCCTGCTGCTAAACAAGAATAACAAGATAATAAAGAAGATATATGACCCATTTTATTAGCAGACAGGACAGGAAGATCGTTCTATTGAACATTGCCCTCAATTATCTCCTTGTGGTAAATCTTTCAGTATGGCTGACGTTGTTCCTGACATTGTGTTGATGAACATACATAAGCTGGCAAGTTTGAGATGAAAACTGCAGATTCTCATTTCTATTCTTAAATGACTGAAGATTTCATGTGCTGTCTATGTAGAAAGCTTCCCCAAACAAAAAGGTGGGATGGGCAATTGCTGTAAAACTGGTAACTCGTTTGCATAACAAAGAAATTACCAAAATACTGAACAGTTAACTCCAAAGACAGACCTTCTTAATTCTGGGGCAGTAGTGCCTCAGTGTCAAAGTGGCATTTCTACACTCACAGGGAAGAATTTTTAAAATCTTTTACTTTGGACCTGTTACAAAATCATTTATTTTAGAAGAAAAATCTGTGATGAGATTCTGATGTACAATTTACCGAACTTAATTAGGTCTGAAATCAGTGGAATTAAACTCAAACTGGGATCAGGCTGGCATTGTTTTTTCTGACTTGCAGCACCTGTAAAACACTCAAAGACCATGATGCAAATACACTCACATGATTTGAACTGGCAAGTTCCCAGTCGAGAAAGATTTAGAAACTCTGGGAAAGCATGTGGCTTCACTTTTGCATGTATCCAAGTTGAAAATGTCACAGAACGTCAAGAACTAACAGAAAGCCACTCCTGTATACTGCTTGCTAACTTTAGGAACAGCTAAACAAATACAAGTCAATATGGGTTTTTTGGTTTTGTTTTTTCACACAGGATGAGTTTATAATTAATTCTACAGAAATCTAAGGGCAGTCCTCCATCATTCACTATCTTTGTGCATATCTTAATTGTTTTCTTTCATGTTTTATTACCAAGAGTCTTACAAACACATTTATCAGCTAAATAATAAATTTTCTGTCTTCTTCTCTATGCAGGAGATTTTGCTGTGCTGCTAAGTACAGGGCTCCCCACGAAGATTGCAATTTTGATGAATTTTATAAGTGCGCTAACAGCATTCTTAGGACTTTATATTGGCCTTTCTGTATCAACTGACCCATGCATTCAAAACTGGATTTTTACTGTTACAGCTGGAATGTTCTTGTATTTATCTTTAGCAGAAATGGTGAGAACTTCAGTCTATTGTTATATTTTCTTTTTGACATAACCACATCACAGATGAGTGTCAGACAAATGCAGGTGGATGAACTTGGAGGGAAAAAGAGTTCGTAGGCTTCTTGGGAAGAGCATGTTGTCTGCCCTGTGTGTGTATACAGTGCTTAGAACAATAGTCTGGTTTTGTTTCATGTCACTACCATGCTAGGTATTATTAGTAGTAAAAAGGTGAAATAAAGGCCATTAAGAGGGTAATATATGAGAAAGGCATAAAGGACTTTTAAAGGGGGAAAGGTAAACAATTTTTTTTTTTTAGGCCTGATAGAGTTGCTTAGTACAACATAAAGAAACATTTGAACTTGCAGGGTTTTTTAAATCTTTAAGAAGTTGGCTACTTTTTTTTCTTTTTACTGCCCCTTTTCTTTATATATTTTTCATCTGTTTCAACATGAATTTGCTGTTTCTGAACTAAATTGCAAGATGCTTATCCTGTGCTCTTCCTGGCCAGCCTTTCTGTCTCAGAGAGGTTTGAGTGAGCTCCTAAGCAATTAAAAACCCATCAGATTGCCTCAACTTTTTCATATTTCCCCAACATTTTTCTTATGCCCAGTTCAATAGCAATGATTTGACTATAGAAAAAAAAATTGTGAAGATATACAGTAGGAGGAAGGTCTAAGGACTGTGGAAGAATGTGATGGAACCAGAACTCATGCAAATGTGTCAGACCACATCATGTATTGAAGGGATGGTTAACTGTTACACTTATAACAATGCAGAACTTAATTACCTTGCCAGCTTTGTCACATAGCTCTTTAACCAACATGTGTTAAGGTGAAGTTGCTTGCAAGCTTCTGAACAAAGAAAGAATATTTTGAATGATTAGATGAAGAGGGGGAAAAAAAGAGATCTGTCTCTTCATAAATTATTACTGTGTTTTTCCTAAGCCTGGCTGTCTCTGTGTTGTGTTCACTACCACCCCCCACCTCATGCCTGAGATCTTATTTACCAGGTTCAAGCATAATGCTTTAAACCTAATGTCCTATGCCAGTATTATCACCTATTTAAAAATCTATCTGCAATAATTGACCTTAGACCTCGGGTGTATTTTAGTCTATTTTTGCTACTGTAACAAAAGTAAAGTGAACATAATGTGCTCCTAAGAGTTTATGAGGAAACTGCCTAAGGATTGTGGATGTGTCAACAGTCCTGACTGAGACAAGAACAACGTGTACCAAGTTGTATCTTGTTCTGACACAGAGAAATTTGGAAGTGAGGCTGCCTACCTACTCAACAGGCATGATTTTGCTAATGTGGCTAAGAACGATTTAGGCATATTTTTCCTTCAGTGTAGGATCAGCATCCGTCAGGGATCCACAAGCTCCTAGAACAACATCATGTTTTACCCTGAGTCTCAAAGTAATGTGCCAGCTGTAAATCCCAAGAGATGACAAAGTTCCAGGCAGAGACAAGGACATGATTTCCCTTGTTCTCAGCTTGTCACCATAATCTTGTTCTTGATGTGAAGAGGAGAAAACAGGGAGAGAGAGGGGAGGATCTTATTTCTTTCACCTCCCTTTTATTAATAGGATTCCAGTTAACCTTTCTCTGCATTTTGTCAGAAGAACTGCCATTGGGTTGCTCACCTATGTTTGTCAGAAGTGCAAGTGTTGAATATCACAGGGATTATTTTATTTAAAAAAATATTCCTGTAGCACTGCAGGAATCTATAGATCTGAAAAGCTTTGTATGTTTGTATAGTACACCTCAAAAGAAAATCAGCCATGCTTTATGTATTTTTCAACTTTCTGCACAGAAATAACTTCTATTCTCTGCTGCATTCTCATCGACAAACAGCAATCATTGGTGTTCCTGCCCATGGTGTACAAATACTTAATGGTGTACAAAGCTTAACTATAATTTTCAGTATTTGTTTTATGGGCTTTCACATATTCATGTGCTTGCAGAGCAGCAGTTAAATAAGAAAGCAGCAGCTAAATAAAGCTGAACAGCCTCACTGGTTTCTGCGTTGAGGAACATTGAGGGGTATCAGGTGGAAGTTCATTGACAGGACAGCACAGTGAGACTGCTGCCACAGTCAGGGTTGCACAAAACTACTTCTGTGGTTAATTAAAGGTTTTTCATTCCACAGATGGCATTCTAGCTCCATTAACAAGCAGGGTAGACTAATCATTTTAGAAATCTGAGGAGAAGGACAAAAGACAAAATTATTTATATCTTTCATCATTTTTCACCAAGGAATTCTGAAAAACTTGAACATACCTTTAATCTGAATTGAAACTTGAGACACCAATATATGGAATGAATTGTTTCTTTGACAAAACATTTCCCCTTTTCCTCTTGGGAGACAAACTTGAAAACCCTGTATCAGCCTCTTAAATGATTATCTATGAAGTAACCATTATGGATAAAAATTTATGAAATCACATGCATTGTATTAAACCCCAAGAACTGGGATGTTATTTCTGAGTGATTGTACAGATCATATGTGTTTATATGGTTCCTGACCAGAAAGACTTACTGTCTAATTTGAAAGGAGGGAGATAGAAGCAAGAAAGACAATAAGGATATCAAGAAACAGGAGCTAGCCAACCACTCCCTGAGGCAACTAGCTGACATTTCCTCTGACTAACCTTAAAAAACTTTCAGATCTTGGAAATAAAGGAGTATTTTTAAAGCAACTTATTGGGCTGTTGCCGTGCAGCAGTCGTGCCATATATACCCCAGCTTGGTAGAACTCTTGTTTAGCCAGCACATGGCTGAGAGCCCCTCATGCCTTCCTTCAGCATGCTGCTTCCTAATTTTTTATATCTGTTGTGTGCTCATGATGAAAACAGGAGCTAGAGTGGGAATACCGCAGTCCCTTGATTAACAGTAACTTTTGCCTCCAACAGACTTCAAGCATTAGTAAGTGTGATGGCATCCAATAACTCAGATGTGGTGCTGTCTTCCCTTGATTTGTGAAGTGTTTTGCATCTGCCAGTTAAATAGGCTTATGCTTCCCAAACAACAAGCATTTCTCTGCTGTACCACACATATTTGTGTACAGGAGAGTTCAGAGAGTTGGGGAACCATAACTGATACTGTGTCAGCAATCAGCTTTTGTTTTCAAAGAGATAAGCAGGGATGTCACACTAGGTAAGGCTATAGGTAAGGTCTGTGAGCTTGATAACATGCACATAGGCTAGATGGAGGGAGCAGAGATCTGCCCTGGACATAGGAAGGGTACTACCTTTTTAAAACTTTCTTAGGAACCTACTGTGCATGTGTGTAACTCATAAATTGGCACTGACAGCAATAAGAGAAAATACCAGCTTTTGCAGTGGGAGGGGAAAAAGTTTCCTATTTAGAGAACTTGTTCACTTGTGTGCTGGGGAAGAGGACAAAATAGACTGATTATAAGGATCAATTAGAAAGACCAAAGGTTTAGACTGGAACCCTGGATTCAGGCCTAGGCCTTAATTAACAGTTTTTACTTATATACAAAACAAAAACCACATGCTCCGAACACTTATAAGCTGTCAGTTCAGATTTTTTATTTACATCAGAACTCTGAGGTGTTTACATTGGCTTTAGATAAAATGTTTCTGATGATCCTTAAATACAAATTAAATATAACTACATGAGTTTCTAAGGTGCGAATTTGTACCATAATTTAAAATGCTGCCTAGTTGTTACAAAGATCCAGGACCTTTGGGTTTGCCTGTTATTTTTATGCAAAACTTTAAAGTGGAGTCAGATTTTTCACCATAGTTTTCTTTTGGGCCCATGCCAGCTTCCAGAGAAAGAAGAGTGCAGGAGAAGCAGACCCAGAGACCCCCCTCTGTCAGAGGGAAGGACAAGCATAGCAAATAGATGTAAACATACCCTCTTAGCCTCCTTGGTCAGCACCACTCCAGTGTCTCCCAGTGGCTGATGCTGTTACAGCTCCGGTGAGGAGACTCTAAAGAGCAGAGGAAATAAGTAGCTTCATTCAAGCACAGGCTGTGAGTGGAGCAGGAGGGCAATGTGATGGGAGAGTGTCAGGACCACTCGCTCTTGTTTTGAAGCTCACAACAAATAGACAAAAAACCCACAACCAAAACCAAAGGTCAGTACCAGGTCATTGTTCTATATTTATTTCCAAAGTTGATGCAAAAGTATCAGTAGTTGTTAGTGTCTCCCCTGGAGTCTATAATACATAAAGCATAAATACTAAGAGAGTCTGAGCCTGAGGCATCATTTTCACAGGCTCTGTTAAAAGACATACATTTTGTTGAAAACTTTGATAAAAGAGACCAGGTAGGAAGGACAACGTAAGTAGCTTTTAAAATGATTATAAACAGCTGCTGCTCTTTTACTTGATTTAAAACTCACAGAGAAAAACATTAACTATAATTTTTTAAGCTTATTTGAAAGGCCCTGTTTTCTGTTTGTATGTTTACTAAAGCCCAAGTAAATAGGAGTGTTGCCAGTTATTTCAGTAAGAGCAGGATTGACCCTATATATAGTACTGAAACAAAAAAACTCAAACTAGTTTATTCCCACAAAAGGGAATCACTAATTTTACTGAATAAGCACTTCCTTACAGACAGCTGTATGAAATTACTAAAAACTATTGAGAAGTTAGCAAACTTTGGAATCTCATTTATAATTCTTGTTGGTGCTGTAAAAGAACCAAAATGGGCAGAATTTGATTAATTTAAATATTTCACTGTCAAGATTGGCATTGTTGCAATGTACAGAACATGCTACAGATTAATAGTTGTATTCAGAAACTCAGCATTTTGAAAGTTTTTTTTAATGAAGTTTGCCTTCTTTTCCCATAAGACTTCTTTTCCCAGAGATGAATATATCTGGCTCTCATTCTGGTGTCTTATTCTTTTTTTAGCTTCCTGAAATGACTCATATTCAGACACGACGACCCTGGTTGATGTTTCTCCTGCAGAACCTTGGATTACTATTAGGCTGGTTTTGTCTCTTACTTTTGGCTATATTTGAACAGAAAATTAAAATATAAGTTTTCGGCTGGAAATCTTGAAGTATCACTTATGACAGTGGATAGCATTATTCACTATTTTGTCATGTCTGCTATAGTGATATACAAATTAAGTTGCTGGGATTTTTATATCTGAACAGTAGATAACTATTTCACTTCATTAACTTAATGTTCAGATTTTGTAATTTTTTTGTAAACATGTATGTTTAGAATTATGTTTTATTTGTTACTGAGTTTACCAGATCCCTTGCTCAAACTCACAGGAGCTTTTGATTAGTTTTTATTGAGACTGTTCTAGTTGAATGCTCTAAGTGATCTCTGCCAGCCTGATTGAAGAAAAGAATAAAACACTTTTATATGCCATTATTAAAGTGGACTAACCATAGCTGAATAATTTGAAGCAGAAAAGTTTGTTACCTCTTAGTACAAAGAATAAATATATTTCTATAAAACTAGAAAGTATAGCAAAACTAAACTGTTAAATGGCATACAGCAATCTCATAATATCTGCATTATCTACTTTGTCAACATAAAGATCCTCAGTGGTCATATCTTACTGGTCCACTGTGGCAGGTAAAAAATGACAAGCGTAAATGTTGACGTTTATGATCTAGAAATCTGAGAATGTCCTTTTCTGACTGTAATATATTTTCTCATACGTGTGATGGAATCTGTGACAGTCAAGCATTGGACTATAGTAACTGTCAGAGTAACCACCTTCTGCAATACCCCAGCTCTGATGGTTGCTTATAGCAAGTGCTTATGAATTATTATACAAAATATGTTTAAATTATTTTTCCCTGATACCACTTCCAGGCTCCTCAAGTCAAGGGATTCCTTGAGCCAGACTTTGCTTCTGTACCATTATGTTTAATAGACACCAATAGTGCCTTCCAGTCAGCAATTAGCTTATTCATACAAATGTGATGTGCATTATGGAAAGAGCTTTTTCAATTGTCTAAAGTGCATGTAGTCGTGCTCTCTTAGGGCCTTACTGTACCTCCTTCTGTCTTGAGTGATTTTTGTGTAATTAGTCCTCGATTTCAAGGGAATTCTGCGTAAGTTAAAGATGACTCATTGAATTTAGTATTGCAGAATCAAGCCTGAAACAAATATACAAATTCTGCCCTGATTCTGAGGTGCTGAGCAACTTCCAAGATGTACGGAGCAACACTCAACTGTGTGATTTCTGCTACTTACACTCTATTAATTTTTGGCATAAGACTCCCCCCTACCTAATTTATATTTTTGTATGAGAATTGAGATGCATTCTTTCTCCCTCCTCCGTTGAACTGTGGAAACAGAGAACAAGTACGGAACAAACATATATTTGTTATGCAGCAAGTGGATATTTTCCTTGTCTTAACTCAGGCTTTAAATATGGCTACATTACGACACGATATGACAGCATCACAATGTGTCCTGTGGTTATTTGACAGCTCCTAGTGAAGGTACAATTATTCTCATATTACAGAAGGGAACAGAGTCTGCTCTCCTAGAGCACTGTCAGTTTTCGAAGGCTTCATAGGCACCATACTACCTTATCATCAACATGTAAAGTGAAAATAATTCTGAATTTCATTGTTTATAATAGCCCAGTTTCATGAGCTTTGGACCCCTAGTTATCCACAGACTACCCTTGGGAAAAACACTTAAAGATCATTTTAAAGGTAGATATGCACTCATTTTCAGCACCTGTTAGTTATGAGAATCTGTAGCAAATACCCTAATGCACATCTAAATGTACATCTAGGTATTTACATACTTCAAAAATCTTGTCCCAAACAATTTATCCAAGGTCACACAGGAAGTCTCTATCTGACTAGGGAAATGAACTGAGCTGTTTTAAGTCCCAAATTAAAATCCTAGCTTGTTTTATTTAGGTGTGCAAATATTATGACTGCTTTTTCTGTTGATTTAACTTTGAAAGATGAGCTGAGAAACCGTAACTGATGCTTCTCTTTTTCAAAGTTTACATTTTTCAGGAGTTTGTGCTTGCTTTTAGTAAGGTAAGATTTTTTTAAAAAATGGTTTCCCAGTATTTCATCTGTTTGTATTGGCACTGACTCAATCCATGACCTTCAGCTGTGACAGTCAATTCAAGCAATAGCAGGACACCACTGGATGTAAGCAAAATCTATTCTTGTGTCAGATGGTGCAAATGAATATTGGAAACATTTGTTATTTCAAAGAGCAGAGCTACCATAGTTTGAATGTTTATGTATGCATAATGTTCACTACCACAGAAAACAAGATTACCAATATATTAATTTTTGGCAATGTTATTGTATCCTGAAATATTGTTCTACTACTTATTAATGTGTCTGAAAGAGGACAAGTAATTTCTGGCACTGTGTACTTTAAAGTTGCATACGAGCATAAGTTCACATGCTGACATGATCTGTGAACATATTGCATCCGCATCTGTTCAGAAAATGCCATCTTTTGGCTATATATATTTCTCAGGTTTCTTGATCACATTTAACAACCAAGTATATTTATACTTCTTCCACTGCAGGCACAGATATGTTGATCAGAATCCCAGATAGTCCTTACTTCTGCCACAGAGCTCGGACCCTTTTGTGGTATTTGTTAGCAAGCAAGCAGTTCAGTCACCATTTTGCCCTGGTGTCAAGTCTGAACACCTGAAGTCTCATTAGCGTATGGAAGATTGAATTTCTGTGGCACCTATGAGAGAATTTATCTCCCTACTTAAAGTTGGTGCCTCTGCTGTAATTCTCTTGACATTAGTAACTTTGAGAAGATACTGAAGGTGGAGTATTACTACACGTAAAACAAGACTAGACTGCATATTAGGAACAATGCAACCTGGAAACTCTTCCTGTAGGTCGCTGAATTAGAAAACTTAAATCAGTTTATACCCAAAGAGAACCACCTGCAAGATTCATCTGTTTTGTCAATGTTCTCTGAAAAGCCCAAGAAAAAGGATAGAAGAATGTGATTTTGCATCCTTACAAAAGAGAAGGTGGTGCACAAGTATTCTTGTGATACGTTCTCTTTTTGTTTGTTTTAAATTCTGTAGAGTTTATTCATACAAATTTCAAACAGGGCTCTATTTAAAGCCAGGTATTTCTTTCTGTTTCTCCAAACCTAACAGACAGAGAGCATAATATGCCAATGTTTTCACTGAGTCAAATCCCAAGTAAGGACTGCAGAACTTCATCACTTGCAGCCCTTAAATCATGACTGGGTATCTCTCTAAGAGGTATGCAATTACTCAAACAGATGTTATGTGCTTGATGGAGAGATTACTTGGAGAGGTTTTTCAGCCTGTCAGACAGTTCTGACTAGATAATCATAATGTTCCTTTGAAACTCTAAAATATATGAATCTATAGATACAGGATTTTTTTCTGGAAGAAACTGGTTAGGAGTTCTCTTTCATCTATTCTTAGTTTTCAGGCACTCTCAAGATGAAAGAAATAGAAAATATCTTGCTTTCCTACACAGAAAATGAGAGAGAAAAGGAAAGGTTGAAAGAATTTGTTTGCTACAATATTTTTTTCCTGGAAGTTAAATGGCAGACAGCCTCATAAAAAATACTTCCAAACTACCAGGTCTCCTAAGCATAAGAAAGCTGACCTTGTACCTCCCTTTTCTGTATATGTTACACATTACCCAGTGACTCCTAAGATAAATAGTACCTTCTCTGCAGCCAGCTATGCTAATGCCCTTAGAAGTTTCTGGAGCTCATCTGCATGTTTTAAATACTGTCATCTATTCCTTCACTGTATTTTATGCTTTAGATATGAATGTGGCATTTCTTCAGAGACAAAAATGCCCTTTCAATGTAAGAAAACATGGTTACTTTTGATATGTGTATTTGGATTGCTTTTCTTTCACCTTGCCATTGTATTTGAGAAAGAAACACTGCAAGAATTTTTAGCCTACAGCTGGAAACCAAAAACAGGTTTATATCAAAGTAAGGATTAGGGCTGCTAATTTTATAATAAGGACATCCTTTATCGATGTTGTTAGCTTTTCTTGCTTTCCTGTAACCTTTTGTCAAGTCTTCCTCTCATCTTAAAAACAAGCTGCTTTCTATTGTGAGTGTAGCCTTAGGAATGTGACTACAGAAAATACAAGCAGTAGTTACACAGCAGCTTTGATAAAAACAAGAAGTCCTGCAATTTGTTTTACTAGACCCACCTTCATTCCCTTCTGCCCAAAAGAACAAAAAATCCACACACAGAGCTGTTGCTTGGGGTCACGTAGGAGAATGTAGGAAGTGCCTTCTTCCTTTTATGTCTCTGATAACAGGACAGAGCACAATGGGAGACCCTGTGTAGACGTCTGGTTGCATTGAAGTCACTGCCAAGCTCCCATCGGCGGCGGTGCAAAGCAACATCCTGGTGCAGGGGTTGCAGGAATTGCAGAGGGCTGGTGCTGCTTCCTTTGGCAGAGATAACAAGAGACAGAGCAGGCAGGGGGACTCCAGAGGGGCATACTTCAGTGCAGCACTTCAGCAGTTGTAGCAGAAGGATCAAAGGGTTTATAGCTGTCTCTGTATCGTCCTGCAGGAGCTCACTTCAGGGCAAATTCTCAGACGGTTCACGTTGTCTTGGCTTTGGACGAGAAGGATATTGTGAAAGCGATCTGGCTGATAACCCTGTGAGTGTGGGCTCCTGCAGTGCAATCCACAGGATGCCAGCAGTCAGGGTGACCCAAGGGAATGCCACTTCTCTGCAGAGGAACCTCCCCTGATACTATCATAAATAAAGGACAAGGCCTGTAGTCATGTCCAGGGCAGTCCACCTCCACATTACAGCTGCAGGGCACCCAAACACAGCGCGATGTGGCAGTCCCTCCTCCCCAGGGTCTCAGCTCTGACACTGCCAGAGAGCATTAAACACAGGAATACCTGGCAAGCTAAATCTGTGTGGCAACCATTTACGTATTGGCCCAAGATAATGCCGACCGACCACTAATCCAGCACTATAGACGTGTCTATTTATGACATCATTTTGTGCCACTGCAGCTGGCTGGGGAACCCTTCCTCATCCTTTTCCCAGGGGCCAGCAGAAACTAACTTGACCTATCCCAGACAGATGACAAGAGATATGCATAGGGGAATAGGCTAGTCAATTATTATGACACATTCCAGTCTTAATTTAAGACCACGCCAAATTCTGCTGTCTCTCCATGAACTCTCATACTGCAGGGAAGGCACCAGGACAATGTCTGCACTGGTCTGTTGGGTAGCTGCCCAGGCTGTCCTTGCCAGGCTACATGGTGGGTGAGCAGCAGCCATATTTCAGGCCTGACAATTGTTTCCGAGTATCCCAGGTGTCCCTGTCATTGCATCCCCGATACAGCATCCACCAGCACACCACCTCACACAAAAACTCTTTTTGGCTTTTCTGGCAAAGAGTTTCTAGCATTTGTCCTGCCAGCTGTTTGTCTGCACTATGCAAAAATCATAACCCATATGGTATGGGCTCTTATCTGTTCTCCTCCACCAGCCATACTGATGGTTTTGGAGCAATGTGTTGCAACTGTTTGTGACTTCTGATGTTCAGAAAGGACAACAGAGCATTGAAAATTTCACTGAGAATGACACAGAAGGAGATACTGTTATCTACACTGTGGTACCAGCAATTTGACTCCTTATTTGAGAGACACTGCTGTAGGTACTGAACACAAAAACAAGTAAGTCATTCTTTCGTATTCCATGGTGAAGCGTGTTGGTGTGGTCTTGGGTTGTTTTATCACTAGCAATTGGTAGTATGTCCTAATTTCAGGACTTTGAAGACCATCTTCATATTTCTTTGTGAAGGTTTAGTGTGAGGTCCGGAGCAAGAGTACACCTACTTTATGGCTGCCATCCCAATCCAGAAGTGGGTGGGTATTACAATTCTTAGTATAAAAGCAAAAGTCATCTATATATTTATGGTACAGCAGCTCAATAGCAAGTAGCTATAATTATCAGCAAGTTTAGAAATGTATAAGTGGACAATATACATCTGGTGGTCTAGTATGCCCAGGACAGCACAGCAGCATTCAGAAAATATGACATCCACAACTGAACTATAGCCATGAATGAAATTTCTTTTCTTTTGTGTACTATCCACATGAGGAGTCCCATGAGTGTTAGAATCATTCTGTCATACTCCACGACTTCACTGATGATAATTTTTTTGTGCACTTTGCACAAGGCTTCAGAGGAAAAGATGCGATGGAGAATAAGGCCTCTTCTGTAATTTGGTAAAGAAATGAATACAAGTGTCAATGCACTCTAAATTGCATAGTGATTCATCATCCTGCACAAATGCAAGGCATCTCACTTTTCACTTCGAGACAAACAGGGCAAAACAGAAACATAGCAGGAAAGCCAAAACAAGGAAGTGTCCAGGAGAAAGCTCTTGTACATGACTGTGTAAATGGCAAAACAAACAACAAATATGTAAAGAATATTACTCCCTCCTCATTGCAGCTCATTCTCATTGGTAAACACAAAACCCAGAGAATTCTCTGCAAATGTTGCTGGAAAATATCATGTCTAAGAAGTCGAGCTTTAACACTGGAAATAGTTTAAATATTACGAAACAGATGACTTTTAATAACTCTTAAACTTGAGACATGCATTGAAAATATGATCCATATGTTCATAGCCATATATTTTGGAAAATACATATTCATAGTTGATGTAATCAGTATAATTTCATGTGCAGGATTTCAATTCCATCTCAAGTAATGAGTAGGAAAAAAGCTTATGAGAGCATAGTCCATTTTCTACCATTTCCTACTACCATAAAACCTACTTTTTAATTTGGCTTTTTGTACTTGCAATTAGCAAGAATATGCCATTTGTCTAGACAACAGAGTAGCTGACTGTCTGGCATAGCGTTTCTGGCATTATTCGGGTGGACTAAAAAAGCACATGACTGTTGTAAATTCTTTTCTAGCATTTAGTATTTTAATACGCCATCAAAATTCTTAGGTTGGATTGCACTTAATTAACCCTCCATTCTCGACCTTGATTATCCTTCATGGAGCTGTGTTTTTTAGAAGTAATTATAATGTACTTCATTTGAGTGAAGTGGGTTTTTTTGTTTCCTTCCCTTCTTCTCATTTCATTTCTTCCTCCAATATAATTTCTGCTATGTGTTAAGTTTCAGTATTGGTGGAGAAAAACTAATTTGTCCGACCTTTTTCCACACATTTCATAATTATAGTGTATGTTAGATCATGGGCCAGAGGGACCTCAGAAAGAATGGTCTGAATTCTAAGGAAGCATAACAAGAGCAAGAACAGTTCCTAGCCACTTTTTGTTGGTATCAGAAAGCCTACTCCAGCTTTAAAGGGAAAAAAAAAAAAAAAAAAAACAAACCCAAAACAACAAAAGATTTAAATGGCATGGTGCAAATACCAACACTGGCATTCACCAGTCAGTTTACACCAGACTGCAGGTGCAGATCTCCTGCACTTCTTCATTCATTCTCTTTTAAAGTTATTGCTTCCAGCTGAGGCTTATTAGCTGACACTGGGCATATGCCTAATCTTTTGCAAATTCTCAGTATAACAATTGCTAACCACTGTCACTTTTGCAGCCTACTAGTATTACATACGAAGACATAGAAAAACAGTTTCTAATAATGGATATTTATTTGATTTAGGTGTTATAAACTGAAAATTCCTGATGACCTAAAGTAGATACTAAGGAACTTGCAATATGCTCTTGCAGTTTATAGTTCTGGTATGAATGTAAACCACAGCCTTGTCAAGAGCCTCTTTTGATACTCTTGTATCTGTGTTATATAAGAGATATTTCATACCTTTCCCTCTTCCTACAGAAGATTCAAGACAGTAAGAACAAACCTTCAGGTCCCTAGCTTTCTCAAGAATTACTTTTTTGTATGTTCAAAATGACTATTTGAATAGTAAAAATGCCCTTTCCTCTCTTTTGCACTTATGTCCTACTTATTTCAGAAATGGCCACCCTCAGCAAGGAATTGTCAAGCTTGTTCTGCAGTGAAGTTGGTGGTTCACGTGGTAATGAACAGACAGTCTTGACAGAATAGACATTCATGTTCACTATATTCATGTTTGCAAAATAGATCAGATGTCAGATTCAGACTTTGCTCTCTAATGCTCTTAAAATCAGTGAGACTTACTTCATAGCAGGTAAATGCATAAACAACTTCTGAATTCTCAGATTAGTTTTATACTGGTGAAACTTTACTAAAAGCAGTAATTTCTGCTTTACACGACTTTAACCAAAGAAAACATGGGCTTTTGCATACTTTGTAACAAAAACCCCAAGTCTGCACAGTGCCTCTGTTGCTGAGATCTACATGATAAGATCATCTGAAATACAGCCGGGAACCAGCACTGTTTCTCAAGTACTGAAAGTTCCTAGGCAGTATGTTTGATGAAAAACACATTGCGTGTTCATTTATCCCCTATGTCTATTTAAAATCTGCGATATAAACATCTCTTCTTCAAACATACTCAACAAACCTATATCTGGTTTACATCCTTCAGTCACCGCAGTGACATTTTGTTAGCTAATCCATTGTGGAACTGATTTTTAACAAAATAGAAGCAAATTCAATTTGTTAAGTTTAACCTGATCATGTAATACCCTTCCAGTAAGTCTACCACTACAGTTCTGGCTGCCTTATGTTATTGTTTTCTGGTGACAGATATGCTGCTGCAAATACTTCTACCATAATTAATCTGCTCCAAGGGAAAAAAATAAAGAGTTGAAAGTAAACTTCTAAATGACATGGTACTGCACCTTACAGTGTAAATGGGTCCATGCAGTGACAGGGAAGAAGCAGTGTTCAATATCTGTGTGACTGCTAGATAACAATAATCAGTGACAATTTAACAGTTTTGGCACTAGATTGCTTCTCTTTAACTCTTCCTGCTGGGTACACACGCATCTACTGTTTTCACTCTAATTATACGGTGTTTCATATTACCTACTTAAATGGGAAAATAATTGATCAAGCTCTCTCAAGGAAAATCTAAAGAAGAAGAGTTCCCTCCCAAATAAGATTTTTCCATGCCTCGCCTATCACATTATCCCATCAGTTGAGCTCTGCAGAAAGGTAAGAAAATGGAAAGGCTTTCACAAGAGGTCAATGGAAAATTCAAAACCCAACAGTTTTAAGCAGCATCTCTGGGTGCTTCAAGTAACCCCTTGGGCTTGGTAAGTTTGTCAATTTGTCTATCAGTAGTTAGATACAACAAAAGACACTTCCTTAGGTGCATGGTCTTATCTCTGCACTAGACTTTGGAAGAGAGCATGAGGACAGTAGAAGAGAACAGAATTGTCACTGAAAAGCCCCAAATATCCTGTACAGAAGCCAGCCATTTCTTGGGATGGCTAATGCAAAAGGTAACAAAATATCTTAATCTAGCCCTTGTCTCTACAGCTTAGAGGTCTTTCAGATTGCAGGGGTAATCCTTTATCTGGGTATATCAAACTGGATCTAATCCTCCCCTGAGAACACACACCTTATCTTTCAAAGATCTCTTTTAGAGGTTGGCTGAAGGAGGTTGTTCTGCCAAATTTTATAAAACGGCATGGCTAATCAGAATACTCAAAAGCCAGTCCAAAACTAGGTAGTCCCAATTCCAGAGACTGCTTATGCATTTTCTCCAGCACCTATGGAATGTAAATACAGAAACAGTCCTTGGAGCAAAGACTAGAGTCCACAAGTGATAAACTGGTCACCAGGCTGGAGAGTAACAGAATCACAAAAGAGTTGAGGTGGGAAGGCACCTCTGGAGATTGTTTAGTCCAACCACCCTTGCTCAGAGCAGGATCAGCTAGAGAAGATGCCCATGACCATGTCCAGCTAGGTTTTGAGAATCTCCAAGGATGGAGACTGCACAACCTCTCTGGGCAACCTGTGCCAGTGCTCAGTCACCCTCATGGTAAAAAAAGTTTTTTCTTCTGTTTAAGTAGAATTTCTTCTATTTCAGTTTGTGCACATCACCTCTTGTCTTATCGCTAGATACCACTGAGAAGAGTCTGGCTCCATCTTCTTTAGTCTTTTACTTCAGGTAACAATACTCATGGATAAGATGCCCCTGAGCTTTCTCTTCTCCAGGCTGAACAGTCCCAGCTCTCTCAGCTTCTCGTTGTGCAGCAAATGCTCCAAGCCCTTAACCATCTTTGTGGATCTTTGCTGACCTTGTATGTCCATGTCTCTCTTGTCGTGGGGAACCCAGCACTGGGCCCAGCACCAGGCCCAGCACCCCAGACGTGACTCACCAGTGCTGAGTAGAGGAGAAGGGTCACCTCCCTCAGCCTGCTGACAATGCTCTACCTAATGCAGCCCAGAAGGATTTTAACTTTCTTTGCTGCAAGGACATGTTGCTGGCTCATGCCCAACTTGTCCACCAGCATCCCCAAAGCCTTTTCTGCAAAGCTGCTTTCCAGCTGGTCCCCAGCCTGTACTGGTACATGGGGTTATTCCTCCCCAGGGGCAGGACTTGGCATTTACATTTGTTGAACTTCATGAGATTCCTGTTCGCCCATTTCTCCAGCCTGTCAAGGTCCCTCTGAATGGCAGCACAACCCCCAAGTGTATCAGCCACTCCTCCCAGTTTTGTACCACCTGCAAGTCATATTCCTTCTTTGCTTCCTCTCTGACCTACTGCCTTAAATTAATTCTTACAGAGTGCTCACAGGAAGAGAAGTGCCACTCCTTAGAATGGCCAATAAGCATGATGTAAACATAGTCCTTTGGGGAGTAGGGGACAGGGATTTCAACCCCCTTCTGATGAAAGCAAGAAGCCAATATCCCCAGCAAAGTTAGACAGCTTGCGAAAGGATAGGGATCTGTGTTTCTCTCTCAACCACCTTTAGGGAGGCAGTGACTGTACTTATATTTTTTCAGAGGTCAGTTCACACATTAGGCGATTTTGAAGCATGCTTTGACTGGGCCTTAGAAAATACTTAGTTTCTATATCCTGAATCCTTGAGAGATACATTCTGATTTGCTCAGACTGTGACAGAAACTGAATTTTAGGGAGACTACAAGTCAAATGGGAGTTACTCAGTCTTATGTACCTCTAAAAACTATGCATCAAATGAGTGGATGCTCCAGGATTGCAATTTTTAAACTAGGTGCTTGGGTTCTGCTTAACTCCTGCTCCAAACATCTTAATAGGCTATGGGTTCTAGAGTTACAGAGGGAAAGCAAATGTCACAAGATTTTGGTCCAAGGATATGACATATAGTAACTTTACCCTGACTTTGTCCTTTCCATACACCCTTTACAGTCTCCTTAGTGTACCATACTCACCGCCAAACTACTGCTACAGACTCTAGAGAAGGGAGAATGAGAGATGAGACAGATATTGCACAGTTATTTCATGATGTCTAACACTCCCAGCCAGTCCACATCCCTGCAAATTAGTATAGTTTATGCTGTACAATGAGGATTAGAGCTACAGATTTTTATGTTTAATAAATAAGTAAACATTTTTGAAAAACAAAAATAAAAATTGCAAACACTACTTACTATGTATCATCTCCAGCCATCTCCATTTCTGCCAAAGCTATGCAAATATGTGAAGTACCCAAACACTTGTCCATTAATAAGCTTGTTTGGAAATCTGAAGTTCAAAGAATAACATCTTCTTTTCATAAGTTAACAGTTTAATTACTATCAGTAAACTTCTTCAGTTTCCTGCACTGCACAGTTCTGAGTGTACTAGGAGATTTCCATGCTTTTGTTAATCCCAAAATGTGCCCATCAGATAAAATTTGCTATTTGGATAGCACTTCTTGTCTTTCCAAAGTTGTTCATGATTCTGGAACATAAGCTTTAAAATGCCAAGTTACTAAGATGTCTCTTTATCTGAGTGAATGCGTCCTCAGTTAAAGCAATAGTCCCTTGCATTTCAGAGATTGCCTTGAGAGAAACCAGGAAGAAATTAAAGATAACACTACAATAATGAAACAAATGTATCTCAAAGTGATCTCAATGCATTTTAGTTGTGTAATTTAATTTAATATAAATTTTATAAATCACAGACCCCTTGATTAGAATAGTTTTCAGAGCTCCTGCTTCATTTCTATACCAGTTTCAGGCCTGACTCCTGTGTGAAGTCATTGAAATTCATCTACACAAAAATATTCTGCACCCCTACAGGGGTACAAATGGATCATTTTAACAGCAATACCAGCTGACAGACTTCAGGGCTCCTCTGGTGTCCTCAGGGGTGCAAATATAAGAAAAATCTGTACCTACCTAAGAGAATTGGTGTAGTAGCAACGGATAATATGCAGAACTGTGATTCCTTCAGAAGACCACAGATATTTGTGAGTAGAATGAAAGCAGGATTTTTGCCTCATTTAATCACAATGGAAGATAAACAGTAATCAGGTAAAATATAGCACGAGAAGACTAGAAGGTGTTAAACAGGCAAACTGTACACAAGAAAATAGTTCTCCTGCAAGCAATAGCTTCTTTGTCTCCTGAATACACAATGACTCTTTTACCTCCACAAGGTGAGAGAGAAAAGTGTCCTCAGGTTTTGGCCCACTGGCTTCTTCAGCCCATGTTTTAACAGCTCAGTTTGGCCTGCTCTTCTCTTTGAGGGCAATCACTGGGGTAATGCTCCTCCATATAGTCTAGTCTTTCCATAAGGAGTGTTACAGCTTAGTTATCGCTAACTCTGGCAAATTTATTTGAGAGAGAAAGCAGGGGACAAACTGATCAATAGGTCATTTGATCATACAGCTTTTACGTGCTCTGAAAGGTAAGCTAAAAGAATCACTGTAGGATGTAGTTCACCCTGATATTCAGAGCTTTAACAGCTATTTGAGTTTCAACAAGCAACTCCAAGCTACTATCTTCCTACTCGGAAAAGTTTGTTCAAAGGCAAGTCAAGCTTCTACAATGCTATTCAAATATGACAATATCCGAACCAACACTCCAATTCTCAAAATTCAAATTAAAATTTAAAAAAACCAAATTGGGCACATCTAGTCTGGCTAAAGGCTAAAAAGGACATACTCTCTAAAATATGGTAGCAAGATCAAGGTTTTGCCAACCCACTGGTGAAGATTTGTGCTGTGTTGATGCTGTAAGTGTTTGTATTTTGTAGACTGAGGAGCAAACACTAAGTAAGTTTAGATTGCTTTTGCTTTATGAACTGCTGGTAGTCTCCCATCTTCTCAGCAGAGTTGTATGCCTCTAGTTAACTTCATAATTATACAGGCAGGAAAAGAAAAAGATGTTTTGCTTTGGTCTAGAAAATTATGAGACTAATGAAAAGATAAGATAATTTTAAAAGATAAAGAGAAAATGTTGCCTCTTTCTAAGTGTAGCAGTCAGTTTATATATTTATCCTTCCACAACAAAAATGGAATTGCTTATTTCTTGCTATCAAAAATGTATTGGCATTTATAGTTATAAACGTAGTTACCTGCCCCACATTTCCTCTGTAAAAAATCAAAATTAATTTATTTCTTTAACAGTGAAAGGAGTTCTTTGGAAGCTCACAAACATACACTTTTGTGCTGTTTCAAGCACTTTTAGTACTTTGATCACATGTTTCTCAAAGGTTTATTGGGTGACTACAACTAGTTAGCACTTCACAAAGGTGCTACAAGATAAAGTGGAGGATATTCATTGGGTTTATTGGAGCAATATTTACTCCTTCTGACTTTTTTCCAAAATGTTCAACATTCAGTTACTCCAGGAAAAGCTCTATTATTCACCTTACGACTCATATTTTACTGTGGTAAAATGAAAGACAATCTCTTTCTTGTGCTGTAAACAGCTATGGAATTGCAAATAACTCCAATTCACCCAAGGAATGCATGTTTCAATAAAATTTAATCCCCCAAAAATATATCAAGGGATTTATTTACTGTGATACCTTTAAAATGATATTTCCTTAAGAAGTTTAACTCCTATCCTTTTTATGACGCAGGTTTGTGGGTTTAGCATAAAATACATTATAAACTCATTGGTTTGTAATCCAGTCTGATTTCACCATGGAATTTTTTGATATTGTTTCTTGACATCTTTTTGTTATAAAAAAATTTAAAATAGAAGTCAATGATATGGCTTCTCTAGAGAAACTAGTCTCTGTTTACTAAATGCTGTAATTTTTTCTGGGTCAGATACATATTGCTCATAACATCATAGGAAATAACAGTTGATATCATAAATCATATAAAAACACTAACATTTTTACTGAAGTGATCCCTACCTGTATATTGCATGTTTGCCCTCAGAACACATTTATGGTCTGAAGAAAATCTGGAGATAATGAAAGTGATAGCAAATGCATTCTTAGGAATACTCTATACTTCACACTAACCACTTATTTATGGTGTGGGCCATATCCAAGATAGTAGAAAAGAAAATTAATAGCAGAAAATTAATTTTCTGGCAGGAGAGTTTACTCCGTTATTATGCAAGGGGTATCACAACAAAGAAGGGCTGTTTCTATTTGGGCTCTTCCAGTGAATTGACAAGACATTTGGCTGTCATCCTTAAAATTTTTGGATATACAAAACCAGGCTTTGCAATAAATATTTACATTTGTTGTTTTATATAAAGCACTGTGCCAAGACCAAATGAGAAAAAGGCTTTAAACCTTCAAAAATGTTGAAGTAATATTTAGCTTTTCTCATTTTAAAGCATTCCTTTCTTTTAACTGTATTTGTGCTTCTCATTTGGGAATTCCTAGAAAAATCAAATTGTCTGAGGCTTTTAACATAATGGAAGATAAAATTTGGAAGCTGCTGTGGAAAACAGGTTATTATCCTGTGAACTTGTTTTCTACCCAAGATTGTACAGAAGTTCAGAAGCTTAGGTGGATATTTCAGGTCTCTTCAGTAGGGATATTTTGTAAGGAAACAGTAATATCTATCTGAATAGGTCTCATTTTAAGGGTTTGAGTATTTCAAATAGAGGCTGGTACAAAATTGTGAAGTGAGATTTTATTTTCTGTTTGTTTGTTTAGGAGGATCACAAGCAAAGTAAGCTAAGTTGCATTCACATGAAGTTACTACTGAGAAATGGAAAAGATGGCAGTGAATGTAGCTATAGTGTTTCCTGCTCTTTTCATCAGCCTGTAGGGTAAGAGAGTACCAGGGTGAGAGCCATGGATTTAGACCTAGGTAGTGCACTGCTACATTACTTCCCTGGGTTTCAAATTTCTACCGGCTGTGACAGTACGGGGCAGTTGTGTGAGGATGGGAATTACATAAATATGTCACTCTGGTTTGTTGATTATGAACCAAATTTTGTTTCTTTATTATTACAGTATGATGTTATTGCTTCCTTATAGGGAAGAGACGTACACTCACTATTCCAACCTGTTTTTCAGGCTACTATGCAAAAAGGACTATCTAATAGCTGTCAGTGTTATAAATTCTCTGAAGAACAATAGTTCTAGAAAATTTAGAGAACTGCAATAAACCAGCTGTTTTAATACTTGACAGAAGCCCAGAGCGCTGGAACAGTCAAACCAGAAAAATCTGATCTCCTCTCTGGAGTGACTTATCTGGCAATGCTCGGAGAACCTGACTGAATTTCAACAACCCTTCTTGCACTCATGCTAATATGAAATGTGACAAGAGCACTTAAAAACTATTTCTGAAAAAATCTCAGGGGCAAAGGGTGGCTTGTGTCTGTATCCTATCTCATTACCCCAGCAGGCAGCTATACAGACTGAGCTGTCTTAGCTCGAATCCAAGTGATTCATCACTTTAAAGACAATTACGATGCTAGCGTAGATTTAAAGTATGCATTCTCTAGTAGCTTGAAACTGTTTATAAATAAGAATGCATATGTACATTGTTAATGTTTTGCTTTTCTCTGAAAGATTTATGGTAATAATTCCAAAAGAGTTCATCCGTATAAAATATACAAGAGGAATTTTGTCAAGAATAATTGATTGTTTTAAATGATTATTAAAGTAGCTAGAGCTTGCATGGTCTCTGCCTCAATTCAGAGTTCTCCTATAGGAGCTGGTCAGTCAAAATAACATATAAGTTATCCCATCTGGTTGTTATTCAGCTGGTGTACTGGTAAAGGTGTAGTCATTCTAGGACAGCTAATGTCACAGAGGTTTGTTTGTTTTGTTTTTTTTTTATACTAACCTGCTTGATAAGATATCCTTTATTAGACTTGATTTACATTTATGGAGCTGAGATAAAATACCACCTTTCCAAAAAGTTACGCCAAGACCTGGTGCAGCATGATGTGATTGTCCATCACACCCGTGGTAACGCGGGTATGATGTTTACAAGTCTCAGGAGAGTTTTGTTTCTCACAGGTAACACTGGTGAAATGTTGTTTTTGGAAATACTATCATACGTAGTGTTTTTACTAGCAGGATTCTTGCACATTAGACTAGTGCTGTTAGAAGTGTGTTCACAGCATCACTGTTAATCTGAGAAGCGTCCATGACTGCTACAATCCATATATGCTTAAAATAACAATGGTATAAGTTCTTTAAGGCTCTAGTAAGAAAATCCCCAGGTAGAAGTGCACTGAAAACACAAGTTAAAGTCAGAATAAGTACCAGAACACAAGGGCATGGAACAACATGGAGCAACAGAGGAATTGCTGCTTTGATGAAAAGGTAGGAGCCAACCGAGAGCAGACTGAGGAATTTTAGCCTCAAGAAAGTGATTAGATTTATTAGGCAACAATCTGTGTTTTCATTCTGTATGATGGCTTCAATGGCTATTGAATCAGTGTTCAAAATCACAGATATTTGATTGGTTGGTACTGCATATGCCAAACTCTTGGGTATGTATAAGCAGCCATGAAAGGGAGACTACTACTTAATCTGTCAATGAACCTTGGTTTTTTGATTCTACTCTTCTTAGAGCTAAAACATTTTCCAAATTACCTATCAGGACAGTGTAGCTTTCTGACATTTTGACCTTTTTCTAAGTGGGATGTATAGCTCCAAAACAGTTTTTCTTTTCAACTTCATGAAAAGCAACTGAGGAGCTGTAGAAGCAAAGGTCTCTTGGCGTATACATACTTACTAGAGTGAAAGGGAATTAGTCATATAAGCCAACATTTTAAAATCCTTCCAAACCAAGATTAATTACCAGATGTTCCAGGAACTTTATCATCAGTCCAGTCAGTCCAGATGTCCTTGCTTTGTGGTATATGTGGTAGTTGCCTTTTTGGCACTGCATATTATTTCCTGGAGGGCTTCAAGGGCTGCAGTTACATGGCTTTTTGCGTGAACTGACTTTACTGCACACATTTTTAGGCTACAGGAAATATGAGAAGTCTGTATGTTTTCTCTTGATTATAGTGCAATCTGGAAAGTACCACCACAGGAGTCTAATCTATCTTTGCTCTAAATGCATGGGGATTAGTGCTAACAGACGTTGCGTGTGAGACTCACTCACAGTATCCAGAGAGTAGCCAAGCATCACTTTGCATTCATGAAGCCCTGCTGTGTTTATCTTAGGGCATTTTGGCCTCATAGTTTCCATGTATGTAGTCATAGCCAGTCACATGGAGCAATCTTCAGTTAAACCATCTCCCCTCTAAAACAATAAGGAAAGTAAACACCAGAAACTTTAAAGGTGCTGTGAGAGCCCTGTGCTTAGCTTACCTGTGAGTTTCAGCATTTATCCACTATGGCCAAGGATCACACAGGCTGCAGCCATAAATCAGAACTGGTTTTACAATAGCTGGCTGGCACAGAAGAAGCATACTTGCAGCAGGACAGAGTGCACTACATGCCAGCTACCTGAGTACTACCAGCTTGCTCGGACTGAATTTATAGCCCTCGCTGAACCCCACTGCTTTCCTGTTATCCATGCCAGCTCACTTTGGCCATTTGCAGTATAGAGTTCTGGCTGCCTGGGGATGTGCCGTGAGACACCTTTATACACTTTGCTAAACCGTGTTGTCACAGACCAGTTGTTGTTCCACAGTAGGCTTTCATTTACCCTTGGCTTCATAAATCTTTGTGGATCAGCAGTGGTGTTTCAAAATCATTTTGAAGCGGAGGAGAAGGTGATGAAATAATTTGGATTTCCAATTTGCAGCAATTCGCTCTCAGCAAAGCCACTGACTGACAAATATTTAACAATTCATATGTTTTTTTTTCTAGAAAAGCGAAGATGCAATCTATCTGCAGATGTAATTTATTCATAATATCAATAACATCTTGGGGTATTTTCACAGAGAGCAATGTAAGTTGATATAGAGATCATGAAAAAGCCTCTTGACAAGGATGATACTTGTTAATCATAGGACCCGTGGAGAAGTGTAATTTCTTACTGACAAAGATACAAAGAAATTTCAAAGATCATGTGGTCCTCGTTCAAAGATCATGAGGTCCTTGTCCGAAAACCTAACAAACAATGAAGGGTGCTGATTGTACTGCTGTGGCAGCACAGCCTCAGGGCTTCACACTTTCAGCAGACTTACAGCACTGCTCCAACACCAGTGAAATGAGACAACTTGGTAGACTCCACGGCCTGTCAGACTGGGATTGGTTCACACATTAATGTGATTTTCCTATTGCTAGCCTGGATGGCTAAGTAAAGACTAAAACTGTTTGGAAAAGATTTTATACTCTATAGAAAACAATAGCTTTTCATCAAATAACACTGTCTATGCTTTCACTTTGCAAGTCTTACAGACCTTTATTATTTTTAGTCTACCAGCAATTTTCTCTTTTTTTTTCTGTTGTGTTTTTTTTTTTTTTTCCCCCAAACCTGGCCTTAGATCACAGACAGCTCAACCTAAGCTAATGGTGACAAGTGGGGTTTACTATATGTTTTTGTCAATAAAGTTGGCCAGTCAAATCTAGTCCTCCTTTTTTGTACAAATGATAAACACAGTTATCAAGTACTTGCACCTAATTATTCTAAAGCTCTTTGATTCCAGTTCTTTGGGTGATAACAGCAGTTAGGCAGTAAAAAAATTTTAAGATGCTAAAGACTGGGTTTTGGTTGGGTGGGGATTTTTTTATTTGTTTCTGTAATAATATTCTATACACTTGTTGCATATGTCTCCCGATCTGATCATTAACTTTGAATGTAATGCAGTGCTACTTCTACCTCTCTGAGCTCTGAAAAATCTAGTCAAATCACCCTTTCATAATATTGTATCTGTTACCTAGGTTTATTCTCAGGTACTTTCCTTACTGAAGCATATCCTTAGTGAAGAGGATGTGGAAATGTTAGTGAATGCTGTATGTTCCTTTGCACTGATGGGTTGCAATACATCGTTTTACCTCCTGGACAAAGAAATTTTTTTTAAGAATTGTTTTTGGAAAAGGAATTATTTTTCAAACATTTTGCATATATAGTTTTTTGTACTCATATGTTACATTTACAAGCAAACTATCTTTTTAATATTTGTGATGCTCATAAGTAGAAACAGCTATGTGCATAGACGAACTGGATGTACAACAACTGTGCTGAAAGAGTTTTGGTTTCTGTTTTTAAGGATATTTTGGTTTCTAATCTAATATCTGTTTTATTAGCCAAAAACTATAAAGGGACATTTTTAGACACATAATATCAGCTTTGTTTACCAATTGTGTTTTCAATACTTTTTGTCATATTTTTCTGTTTTGAGTTGGATTTTTTTTTGTTTGATTTGACAATCAGATTGGGTTTCCTCTGAAAGATGTTGTGTAGTATCTCTGAAATTTAAGCTACTTCTAAAATACAAAGTCTGATCTAAAAATGGGATTAATCTCATAAAATGTGATCTAAATTGAGGTTCCACAGTAGTAATGAGCAAACCTGAAAAGTCCTGCTGGGGTGCCAAGTGATGTCAGAGGCACTCCACTCAATGGACACCATATTTCTTTTTAGAGTTGCACCTGCGAGCAAAGACTAGGTAACTTTTTTCCCAAAGAAACACCTATAAGGATTCTTAGATCCACATTACTTATCTGTCCAGAGGTTACTGTAGCCATCGTGCATGGTCTGTTCTGAAAACAATGCTCCTTGGAATTATGAATGAGGGGAAGAGTAAACATTAGTTTTTAATCTAATGATTGAATATTCCAAGAAGATGGGCAAATCCTGAGATTTGATTCCCATTCTTAAAGGACATTTTAATTTATCCAATGCCTGTTTTGGTTAAAAAGCCAGAATAGTCTCACCTTGGAAACATTTAACTGTTCCGTACTTCAGTTCCCTGATCCATAAATTATAATTTCACTGGCTTATTATACTATTATTTCTAATCAACATTTGAGATATGTGGAAGGTTTCTTTCTGTGCAAGAAACCATAAATAAAAATGTTTGAAAAAAAGATTGCATTTAAATTATACAGTGCAAGACAATTAGAAAAATTACTCATTCTAACAGATACTCAGAATAATGAAAGCATTAAATGTACTGGAACACATACTTGTTGTTCATGAAAGACACTGTCTTGAAACTGGTTTTCCCTTTCTAGTTGAAGCATGATAGCAAATGTAGAAACTGGTGAATTTTCTTGCAACATACAGAATTTAGCTATGCAAATGAAGAGATTATGTATAAACACTACACTAGATTGTGGTAAATAAACTTTTATTGCAGTTGCAAACAGCAACATGAATGCTAATTAAATAGAGTTTATAGACTGTTATTGCACAACAGCATATGTGCAATCCAAGAAAAACAGAGCAAAGACTCAGCTACGTAGTGAACTGAGGGAGCAGTGTGGAGTAGCATGCGTTTTGACAGCAGTACTTTATGAGGAGCACTTATGAGCAGCACCTAATTTTCTCTTTCTGAAGTCTCAGAGCAAGAAAGATAGAAGAAATTTCTTTCTTCTACATGATTTTCAAGTCCTCAGTGATACTTCGGTGTGCACTCTGTTTGCTTTGCTAATTGGCACGAAAGGCATGTAAAAGCCCTTATTGCAAATTTAACCTTGTTTAAAACAAAAAAAAAGAAAGAAATATTATCTGGTATACTTATACTGGTAAAAGTTCCTAGTAAAAGCCCTTTCAGTTTACACTAGTGGCTGAACAAACACTGCAGTCTAATGCTTCTTCCAGAAGGAACTACACTCAAATTAAGTTGGAGTCGCTGAACGGGTGACCACCCTCAGCTGGCCACTGCTGCTTTAGGACATTGCTGCCACAGTGAAAAGGATGGTCACAAGGCTATTTTACTGGTTGGAGAACTATTGCACTCAACATACGAGTGAGAACCAAGAATTAATCTTGTTTTAAATTAGCATACTGGATTTGAAACAGCAGGAGTTCAGGAGTTGATTCATGAACAATAGTTTGGCTGCAAACAGCTAAAATTTCAGTCCTGACTATCTCACTGTGTTTACTGTCATTGTTTCCTTTATGCTGGGTGACATATATAGCAAAACTGAATAAAACAGTATTGTTTTTGGTAAAAGCATGCAGTAGAGATTTTTCTTAAAGAAAACAACCTCACAGTGGACCGAACTGCAAATCTCTGAGTGGTTAATCATGAGATTCACACATTGGCCATATTTTTGACTTATGCATTGACTTATGGAAGTAGCCATTCACCAACGTATTATTCTGTTGTTAGGAGACTTACTCTAATACCCAGTGTTGGCTTTTTTCATGTGTGTTTGATCTATTCTAAATGTTTTGTGCCAGCCTGTAGAAACGAAAACATGTTTTTCGCGATGTGTTGAATAGTAGATGAGCATTTGGAAGATATCAAAATATTTACTGCAGTAAATATTGAATTAGTTGGTATAAAGTGCTTTGGAATACTTGCATGAAGTAAGAATTGTGTTAGTGTTTATATGTCGTACTAAAATATATCCAATGCAAAAGAAAACTTATTGTTTGGGATTCTGGCATCCAGTTAAAAACTAGTGTAGAGCACTTTGTAACTCATGAAAGGTTCAATGAAGCTACTTACATGAATGATTTGCAGGACTCCTTTTCAAGTCTTTATATACAGCTCATTCACAAATCTAGGAAAACTAGGGCTTAAGTAATAGAGGAATGTAAATTGTTCTCTTTTCTGATGCTTCTGCCTTCAGGTAGGCATGAAAAGTTGCAGTGCAGTCAGTAGGACTAGTAGTAGAGGGCTGGGCTTCCGGGTTGCATCCAGATTTACTTTTCTTAGCCACTAGAACATGACTAAATTGTCCCCCAATTTCTCTAGCCAAATCTGGATGTCAGCAAATGAACAGGTGATCCTGCTGAGAGATGGCTCGGCTAGGAAGCCAAAAATATTAAAAATTAATTTAGAAAATACCATATGACTTCAGCAACCCTCACATATGTCTTTATGTAACTCTGAAACTAAGTTAATATAATATCAATGTCAAGCATCACTTAAGCAAGCTATACTTTAAAATTGTCTCTGACTAGTTATTTTGGAGGTTTGAAATAGATCCATCTCACTGAAACCACATTGTTAGAAGAAAAAGAGACTTTGAGGATGGAGTTTCTCCACTTTTGTGAGCTCTTCAGTGATTCAGTCATGGGGAAACATAGATTAACATATGTTACTGTGAAAGCTGCAACAACAGATTTTTTCTTGTGGTACGGTAATCTGAGTATCAACTTCAAAAAAATTAAGATGTATCTTATTTTACAGATTCTTTTTTAATGTTGGTATTGATTAATATGACACTCAAAAAATAATTTTTCTGTCCTCATTGACTCCTTATACAGAAACAGTCCACAGGCACTAGTCTAGCAATAAATGGCTTCATTATCCTTGTTCTTATAGTAACTCCTGTTTTTGGACTTCATGAGCTGTGAGTGAATAAACAGATGAACACTGACTATATTAAAAAAAAAAAAAAGAAACAAAACAGCTGAATGAAATTGATTTGACTATTGACCAAACAAAGGCAGTAAAATCTTATCTTGAATTTATTTCGTTCTCAGGACAAATCATTTAATGTACAGAATAATGACGAATTACCAAAGACAATGATCCACTTCCATTCTTGAGGAGGAAATTTTTTAAGGCGTTACTCATTATCACTATCCAAAATGTATTTTTCTTCCTGTTGTGCTAGAATGAAAGCAAAAAATGCTCCACATCGCTTTCTTTGTAGAATTAAGGCTCTGGCTAACAGGCTGCTTCTTTAGTATTTGTTGCCATGGAGCTGCCTCTGCCTATTGAATTCACCTGGGTGGACTTTGGATGGCACACTGAAGTTGATTCAGTCTGTCACTAACACATGTCTTCAGTGACCACAGAATTTCAAAAAGGGCATAGGGAAAAGCAAGTCCTGTTCAGATTTCCTATTAAGGGATTGTTTTAAGTAAAATTAAAGGTTCATTTTTTCATCGAATGCTTTGTGAGATCATTGATGGCCTGACATTCCCTCCTTGGAAGAACAATGCTTGGTCATTATTGTTCTTTGTTGCCTTTTTCAGAAATATCCATTCAGGAAACCAATCCAAGAGTGGATGTGGGCATGTCTCACTATGGCTTTCACCAGGAGCAGCCGCTCCTGCTCTACCCAGCAGGGGTAGTACGGCATTGTTTCATTTTTAATGTCCTGGGTGTCACAGGCTTGGACACCAATACATTAGCTGTTAGTTTTCAATAGACATGTCATTTTTAAAGTTGATCCTTTCCTATTATTTTCATCAGTGTAATTCCATCATGCAAAAAAGGCATCATGTCTATTTCAAGCTATTTTTCCTACAAAATAGACCAGGGCAAAACTGAAATTTGTTTTCTTAGCATCTAATGCTATAAAGAAACTATCCAGATTTGAGAAACATGTCATAGAAGGTACTTGAGAGTGTATTTTAAAATACATGGTTTCAAAATAATATTAAAGTACATATTTGGCTACAAAATGTAGAGTAAATCTGATAGATGCTTGCCACAGTTTTCTTCTTTGCACATGACTAAGAACAAAATGTTGCTATTAGGCTTCTGGCATTTTTTTCTACAGAAGTCATATGGGATACCATTGCAATGTTACAATAAAAAGCTATCATCTCAGAACAAACTCAGTTCTTAAGTTTTCAAAGGACACTTCGAGGACAGTTATCTTAATAAAATGTAGGACAGCACAGAATCAGAGGGGAAGATGGTGAAATCTTATGCACCGTTTCATGTTTCAGGTTTTAAGTGGACAAATGTTTCTCTCAAAATTTTACTCTGGAAATAGATAAGATGGTTTCGGTGGCAATTAATTGACCGCGGCTAATACAGAATTTACATCACGGTATTAATGTGACTGCTGATATCCTATTTTTCAGGATCATTTTTCTTATGGAACTTGAAGGCTGCTAAAGCTTTATTGAAAATCGCTTTCTTACAAAATGCGAACTACAATATTGGTAAAGATTGGGGGGGCAGCTGAGTAAAACACGCTTAGTGGTAAGAGAGAAAAAGGAAGAACAAACAAAAGCTTGAAGACTTGTCTTTCCTCACCCTCCTTTTACTGCACAAATTCAAAGTACTTACCAAAAATTACTTTTCAGAAGCCAAACCGACATTATTCTGCAGTAATGTTTTAAAAACTGACCGTGGTTGCAGTTTGATATTTATAGCTAAGCTGCTCTAAGGGCTGGTATGCTGCCAGGAAGGAATTCCTGCAACCCTGCTCTAAGCTACGTATTCCTGCTGTCCACCCCTTCCCCTTTCACCCTGGCAGTTGCACTTATTGGACTTCATGGTAAGATGGCTCATGGAGATAAAGCAGCAGAGAATTAACCCTATGGAAAGGTAATTGATTTTCTGCTACATTTAGCTTTTAATTCTTGAATGGAGTCCCTCGTGCTCAGGGAAGCACAAGTGGTGTGCAATGGAGGGTCAGGTTAGCGCAGCCAAGGCGAGGAGGGAGGGAAATGACTTCTGGCAAATGCTTGCTGTTAAAATCGACTTGATGGTAATGTGGAGCTGTGCCATCAGCAATCTGCGCTTCAGATCTGTGCATGTATAAATTGGCAAAGAATTTGTAAACTCTTAGGTGTATTAACTCTGCCAACAACCTTGGTAATGATGAGTTAACTGCCAACCATGTTGATGGTTTTGCAATCCTCATACAGGTTAGAGGTTGTCATTGTCTTTTCTTACACCATTTATTGTGAATGAAGTTTTGCTTTGGTGCCACAAATAAGTGATTGTTGGGTGCAAAAATAATATGTCCTCTCTAAAGCAGAAAAGCCCAAGCTGAGCACAGAGCTTAAAGAAGGGTAGAGGAAAGGCCAACCTGAAGAAGATGAGAAGAACTCGGATGCTGTCCTTGGACGCAGGCTGCACGGTCTATTAAAAGCTGTCTCTCATGTCAGTAACTCACATGGGCTGAGCATATTTGTGGGTGAGAGTGCTATAAAGCTTTTTTGTGCTCTTGTGATTCAAGTATTTAATAATAAGGCAATAACGCTATAAATAGGAACACCATAGTTGGTAAGGACTGGGGATACAAAAGGAGATATGTGGTCTCAGTTATGACAGGAGGGCAAAGGAAAAAGAAAGAAAATATCAGCTGAAACCAGCAACTTGTGCAGAAGTGCTTAATCAAACCTGAACTTTGTTTACAACCCATCGACAACACAATTGCCTCTCGCAAAGTGAACAGCTTGCGAGCAGGAGCGTGCCTTTTTTGGTCACGTTTTGCAAAGGGTTGAAAATATGTGCTTAGTAGGTGTTGTGGCTTTTGCAAGTATTGCAAGCCTTCCTGCACATTAGGACCATTTTTGCCAGTGTTTGTATCTTGCTTATATCTTCCATCATGTTGAAGTTTTGCTCCTTCCAATCCTGTCCTCCCCCGAATATATCGTAACAATATCAGTCAAGGGTTTTCTGCATGGCACCTACATTCTACAGAATAAAGCATAATAATCATGAGCTGGAAGAACAGATCAGTTCATTAAATCCAGCCAGGCAGTGTTGTGCTCTGATACAGACTGATAATAGATTCATAAGTGAGCCTGTCTGGAGAGGTTTTGTTCAGACTCGTCGTGTGAAAGATAAAGTACAATAATAAGAGGAATCTCTTTAGTTTGCACTTGTGACAGCCAGCTTCCAGTTTATCACTGGAGAAGAAGATGAACTATGTCTGTTCTGAGATATTAAATCCAGGTAACGGAGTGAATTCTTGTTTTCACAATATTGAATTTCTAGCTACAATGTATTTTAAGCAGGAGGTAGCACAGAGTAATAGGTGGCCAGCACTTCTTTTTAACTGATATTCCTAAAGAAATTTGCTGTACCAGGGCTTTAAACATATGCTCAATTAGAAGCATTTTAGCAGTTTCATAAGAGTCACTGTAAGCTCACCGGCCTATATTTATGCAAGTTTTTAGTGATTTCCCTTGGGCCTAGGATATTAGCTTTTAGCTGCATTTACACAAATGTCAGCCAACCATCCTAGGCCTATTTTTGCACATTCAGGTGATGGTTATAGACTAAATCAATCCTGTACTCACTGTACATGTGTGCAAAGGTTAGGACATGATGCTGACACCACATTCTTATATTGGTGGTAAAGGACAATTAAACATGCAAAGTAATACAGTGCTCCTTGCTCTAAAAAAACATCTAATCTCTCATACAACAAAAAAAAGCTAGTGTTTGGCACCCAAATCAGGTTATCTTCTTTGTCAGCCTAAGGTTTTGGGGTTGTTGTTTTTTTTTTTAAACAAACAAACAAACAAACAAACAAACAAACCAGCTTATCTTTTCTTCTGGTCTTCTAACATTTGCATGTTTAGAAAAATCCAAATAAGCATGCACAACACCTCTCCATTGCAGATAAAAGTGTAAAAAAATGCAGCAGAGTGGTTTTCTGCTGAGAAGTGGTTAGGCACAGCAGGTTGTTTTCCCCTTGAGAAAGAACGAGCAATTTGGAATCTCTGCATATTGTTTTTACACACTGACCCTTATCCTGGAGCAGATGTGGCCAAAAACAGCATGCAGAGGGATGACTGCACGCGTATGTGTTCAGCTGAAGGATTTTCACTGCACATTTCAAGGTTAGAGAACTCTGTTCAACTGTCAAACAAAAGGAGTGAAACAGAGTAAGATACTTATAATTATTTTTCTAGGCTAATCTTCTAGCCACTCATTACGTCAAGGCAATGAATGATAATTGCTACTAAAGAAGTTAGGTAGAATATTTTTTCTCAGGAAGAAAAAATGAAATAAACTTCCTAGAAATCTGGAGGTGATTAGTGCATGGGGGGGAGGGGCGGTTTGTTGTGGGGTTTTTTTAGAGAAAAATGTACAACACAACTATTTATATTTAACTACTTTTTTAAGTCATTGAGTTCCCTTTTGTTTATTTGCGCCTTAGAACATTTGTTCCTGAGTCCCTGCTTTCTACAGCCCTTTTACGTATGTATATAAACAAGCAAAATCATTACCTTTGCCTTTTTATAAAGGACAAAAAAGAAGACGAAGTAATCATAAAAGATATAAGACTTAGCAAACAAAAAATGACCTTCGTTTGATATATTCAAGCTGTAATTTATGAGGCAGTAGAAATACCCTTTCAACACAGATACACAATTTATGGTTTTAGAAACTGTAATGCTTCCAAAATGATCTCTACTATGCTTAAAGAAGAATGGTATACTTGAAAAAAAATGCTATGTTATTTATATACTCTTTACAAACTGAAAAATTCAGAGGGCAATATGAAGGACCACTGTTACATGATCAAATAACTTCCACTCCCTTCTCTGCATGAGAGAGAACAGGTGATCTCTGATGGATGCCTGAAAATTTACCAAGTAAATGGTATCACGGTGCATCAAGTGCCTTTCATAGAGAATAGTTTGAAACAGAAGGATAAATGGTTTCAAAGCTATGAAGCTGTTAGAAGCCAAAGCCAACATCTTTCGATAACAACACCCCACTTCGCAGTCATTAACAGGAATACTGTGTATAGGTTATTTTAAAAATATTTATTTATGATTAATTATTTTATTAATTATTGATCATATTATATACAGTATATAAAATGATATTTTAAATATAATTAATGAATTAATCCTTCCTTAATTATTATGATGGTCACAAAAAGTAATTCCATTAAAACAATCTAATTTAGAAGTGACAAAGAAGCAACTACTTCAAGGCCTATATTAGAAGGTGAAGTATGCATTCTTCCCACCAAATGTGTAAAGAGAAAATATCTTTTTGGTTATAGCCAGTAAGAGGATATCTGGAAGCAGTCCAGGCTCCAGCATCTTTATAGTTTCAAGATTATTCAGCATCTGTATTGAACAGTTTGAATGAAATGTAAGCACATAAATGACATTCTTTTAACTTAAAATTAGGGTTCTGTTTTGCCATAGACAACAATTTGGATAAAATTCTAGTAATTATTTTTGACGAATACTATGACATCTTTTCAAAACGAAATGTGAAACTTCTTAGACAAGTGGAAGTTCTCATGCTCCTTCAAACCTTGGAGCACTTCGACTTGCAGGGAAAGCCAATTTCCTTCACAAAAAACGGGTAGTTCCTGCAGGATATTTTCGCTCCTCATATCAGAAAATCTGTAAGGGTAAGCTAATTCAGAGAGGAAATTTATTAACCGTTATGAAAAATGAGATAAATCAACCACACAAGTGGGAGAAACCTTGAAAGTACTTCTTGAAGCTGAACTGGCTTTTGTGCTGGTTTTGGTTCGCTGGCTTCTTTTCCTGTATGTGACTATTATAATACTCTTAGTAATGGTTGTGTTTTTAAGTCTATGACGTTAGGCCACTCAGAGTTTCTGTACTGATTTTTCACTGCTTACAACCAACTGATAAGACATTTCACAAACAATCACACAGGCTTCCCTCTCACGCTGTGTGGAGCGCAGCTAGGACCGATCCAAAGACGATGACGAGAGGGAACATGTCTTTCTCTACAAAAGCTTTGACTACAAGTAGCAGTCCATTATGCGCTTTTGTGGTCAGAGTCTTTGTTGGGACAGTCTAAAAGTTGGGTTTTGTTTCCGAGAAATGAACGATAGATCATCTCAGGGGTGGAGGGTGATTTTGGTTTTGAACGGGGCTTTCAAAGACCTCCTGTGGGGTACCTGATAACACGCCTCAAATTGTGCTGCCATAGGTTATATAAAATTAGGCAGCAGGCTTCATCTCACCTGCGGGCTGGGAATTACTCATGCCTCGTTGATACATGCACAGCAATCCCCAAGTACAGGAAAAAAACCGTATCAACAAGCCAGACCTATGGAACTTTCTCTTTGGAAAGTGCAGGTTTGATCACTAAAACCAACCGTACCCCACGCCTCGGGCTTCGATACGGCTGCGGGCAGGGAGGGGCGGCAGGGCAGGGCTGAGGGAGGGGGGCGCCCTGCCCCCCCCCCCCCGCTCTCCCCGTACCTGGCCGGGGGCAGCGGCGCGCCTCTCCCACCGCTCCCACCCACGCCGCGCCCGGGAACCAGCGCCCCACCGGCCACGGAGTTCTCTGGGGGCCGGGAAGCATCGTTTGCAAGTGACTTACGGACGGCAGGCGGGAGCGAGCCCACCCGCCCTCCGCCACGGCCACAGCCGCGCCGGGGCTGAGCCACCCTCCCGCGGCCCGGCCGAGTGGCGGGGGGAAGCCGGGCCTGACCCCGACCCGCACCCCCAGCCCCCCCAAACTTTCTTGCCCCCCCCCCCCCCCCCCGCCGCGGCCGCGCAGCCCACCGCCCCCTCCCGCCCCGCGGCGCCCGGCGGGGAGGCAGGCGCCGCCCCGCGCTCCCCGCCACCCGGTAGCTGCCGGGAGGGCGATGCTCGTTGTCACTTTCCCTCTTCCCCACGCACCGCCCCCTGCCCTCCCCCCGCGGTGCCCCGTCCCCCGGCGCCGCGCTGCGCCCCGCGTTCCCCGCCGGCAGCAGGCAGGGCCGCGCCGCACCGCACCGCACCGCGCCGCGCCGCGCCGCCCGCCCCCTCCCCCGGCATGGCCGGGCGCTGAGGGGCGCCCCGCCGCCCGCCTAGGCTCGGCTCGGCTCGGCTCGGCTCGGCTCGGCTCGGCGCGGCTCGGCTCGGCTCTGCCCCGCCGAGGGGCTCGGCGCCCGGCCGCCCGCTCGTCCTCGCCAATGGTCCAGAGCGACATGTCCAAATCGCCTCCGAGCCCGGCGCAGGAGGTGCAGATGGAGCTGCTGGACAACCCCCTGCCCGCGGCGGCGGCAGCGCAGGTACCGCGGGGGCGGCAGGGCTCGGCCGGCGGCCCGGGGCTGCGGCGGCGAGCGGGGCGGCGGGGCCGGGCCGGGCCGGGCCGGGCGCGGAGGGCTTCGCCCCGCGGCTGGGAGAGGGCGGAGAGGGCAGCGGCGGGGCTGCCGCAGCTCCGCGTCCCTCGGCTCCGGCTCCCCGCCGTCAGAAAAGTTTGACGGCTCTGCCGAACCGCCTGAAAGCCCTGTCCTCCCGCCTCGTCCCCAAACGCCGCTTAATTAACGCGCACAATGGGATACTCTGTGGCATAGAAGCTTCGTAAGTCAAAAGAACCTTGCAGATCTCCAGAGGTCCCTTCCAACCCCTACCACTCTGTGTGGCTCTGTGATCTGGAGGGTGTATATACAGGAATACGTTGCTATTAAGGTGCTCCTCCGTGCATGTATTACTCGCAGGTTATGGCTATTTTCCCCTGCTCCAGTAACCTGTTGTACCTGTACCTGGTGCTTACCACGCACTGCCGAAACCTTCCTCATGTGTTAGGCTGGTTGCGGAGTGTGTGTTGGTGGGGGAAGGCGATTCACGCTGGTTGTTGAGCAGGATTTTTGGGGAGGCTGAAGGTGTTGAGCACGCTGCAGATTTAAGCTGCTCAATTACTGTGCAGAAGGTGGCTGTACAGTCATCTCTGCAATTTTACCAACTCGATCCGTGTGCCCTGCGTTCAGGTGGATGGATGAAGAGAGGGAGGCAGCATGTGAATGTTTGCACACTTGGTAAAGACTTTGTATTTTGATAGGCGGTTCCTGTTTAATATATTAACGTTGCATAATATCTTCCAAGTTTGCAATAGTTGGCTACAGAGACTTACCGGGCTATTTTTAAACCCAGTAAAAGGGTGGTAAAAACTGATTGCATGCGTTTTAAATTACAAACATGCTTGTTCTTGTAGGGACAGAGTTTTTTTTCCTTTTGGGGGTGGCAGTTTTTATTGCTGCCGCCAAAGGTATCTCTGATGCTTCATTTTCTTTGGGAAGGTGGTCCAGTTTCATCGCAGAAGTGCTTGACTGCGAGAGGAAAATGCTGTCAGTCTGTCCAAAGACTCGCTAATTGATCTTTACTTATGGGGACCAGTGACAGCAGAACAAAATCCAGACACTGAAACAGAGACTAGGTTAAGCTAAAAAGAAGAAGTGTCTCTCTGGATGTGAATTTGACTGCAGCCTCCAAGTGCAGAATAGACCTCTCAGTAGGGCCATATGCTTTGCCAGCTTCTCCAGAAGCAGTGGCAAGGGAACTAATTTCTGACCTACAAATCCTCCCCTTTTTATATCTTTTCAGCCCTAAGCACAGAATCGGCAACTGTCAAATCATATGGTGTCTCTTTGCTGTGGACAAATGTCGAATACTGATAATAAAATTGATTTTCACCCCTCCTTTTAACTAGGCATAAAGAACCTCAGTTTAGAGAGGAAGGATAGTTTGCTTACACCCACGTTATTTATGTTTTAGGTAAAGTACTTATGTTCTGTTTTATAGAATTGGTTTCTCAACACTCACTGCCCAAAAGATCCACTTTTTAGGATAGTAATAATGCAGCTTTTTAGTTCAGGGACTATTTTTCAGTTTTCAGAAACAAAGCCATTTGGCAAAACAAGAACCCTCTCTTCTCCATATATACATATCCTAGTCAAACATAAACCTTTGGTGTAGAGGAAATAAGATTGTGGAAGCAAAAGAGCCCTTTATCTGAATAATAATGTTAGTTAATTCCTTAGCACACGCTGCATTGAGAGACAACTATTCTGATTTGAATTTTTGCTCCATTAACACGATTTCCAAAAAATCAATATTGTAAGATCTTGCTGCTTTAGTACATACTCACAGTGAGAAGGAGAGGCTTAATGAGAACATGTGAATCATCAAGTAGATTGCCTACAGGTACTTCAGTTATGCCCACCGCTATCTTTTTCACTAAGGTCCTTGAGTATCAATCCTAGAAACATTTCGTGCCAAGTAATGCGTCAGGGAAAAAAAAACCCAACATTCGAGCTTATGGAGTGATATCGCTCCTAAAAGTATTCTCTCTGAAGTGCTACTTCTGGGAATTATGATTTAGTGGAATATAGTCGAAGAGCCGTTGTAGGGTTGTAACAAGCTTCAAAATTTCTCTTATCCAAGAATTTTACTTTTGCAAAGCTGAGGATTTCTTTTAAGCTGGCTGTACGTCACGGTTGATATTTTGGATTGTGCCTGTCCATCGATTTTGGCCAAACTTGTCACCGCTTGGCAGAGGAGTGAATGTAGTAAACACTTTGGAAGTAATTACTCTTAAAAGGTAGTTAAATATGTGAAATATTCCTAGGCAGCCTCTATTTCTTATTTTCATAATGCATTTTCCTAACAAGATCTGCAAACAAAATAAAATCCCTCTTGGTGTTGATCGTGACAGTTATACTGTACTCTCCCTGGGAGGTTCTTTGCAATGGGGGCAAGGTACTGGTGCGTTATTCTGTACTACCTAAAATTCTGTGGCTTTTAGGTAAAAGCCATATTACTGTAAAAACATAGTTCTAGGTACTCACTGTGATCCTGGTCCAGATCGGGTTGTGGTGTAGTTTCAGATGTCTGGTTTTATCCAGATAAGTGCACATGCTAACAGTTACACTGTGGAGTTATTCATAATGTCCAGGTGTATGTCAGTGCAAAGTGGTAGTTTTAGGTGTGGCCCTTTTGTAATAAAATCAGCACCTGATTTTCTGAAATTGTAAATCAAGCAAACTCTGTTCAAATGCATCAGTGTTTGATCATCGGTATCTGTTTTTTAAAAAATCAACTCCAGTCCTCTTTTTAATTCTTTATTTCAGGAACCCCTTCACTCTAGGAAGTTGAATTAGTGGAATATTCAATTTAATAATTTTAATTAACTCAGATGCTATGCTGATTTGTTTAGAATGTATTATAGCAAGACATATAAATGCCTTTCATGGTAACTCTTGGCCTCTCTTCTTCTCTTTTCCCTCCCTCCCATGTAATTTTTTTCTGATCCTACTTCAAAGTCCCTCAGTCCCCAGAAATCATGAGATTCAATTTCTATTGCTATTTTCTTATCATAAAGCTTCCTGTGTTGTGTCATAAGAACAGTCATAGCAATCAGATCAGTAAATTATACGAGATGTTTCAAAGAAAATATAATGAAACCTTGTATCAAGCAACCACAGACTACCTTGGGGAGGGAGAAGGTATCTTACCCTGGATGAATTCTTCCCTATTCCCCATTATTATTTTCCTCCTGTTGTTTTTCTTGCCTTCTTATGCATCATCTGTCAGTGTAGGTCCTAACAACCTGACACATTTTAAATGAGAACAGTTCTCTTCTTGATTGTTTTCTTCAGCTCTTTCGCTTGCATTTAGATTTCCGCTGTGCCCTGATACTGCTATGTGCTTCCAAGTCTAAAGGCTTCATCATCTCAGGAGCGCTTGGCTCCAGCTGCCCAGGTTGCATTGCTGAGGGTAAACTGCAGGCGTGGGGTTAGCGACAGGCTTGTTCAGTTTTCCTTCTGTATTGACTGTGATTGATGTTAACGTGAATTTTAGAGTAATGTGCATGTGGCGACTCCAGAATATCAGCTTAGTTATTTGGCCCTAGCACTGTCTGTTGTCCTTCCTGGATCTCCAGCTATCTCTTCAGTTGCATAGCACCATCCCCTCACTGCCTGTCTTGTGGCAATGAGGAATGGAAAGAATAGCCAGAGATTTATTCTCAGCAGATTAATCACACTGCCCTCTGCTGCTCTCTTTCAGCTGAGCTGATTTATCACAATACATACCATGTTTACCTATTCTAATAAACATTTTGCAACAGCATATATCCCAGTACTGGCTTGCAAGAGTACTTTGTAAGCAATAAACAAACAAAATTTATATCCCTTTGCTTACTTAAGTAATAACAATAACCATTCATTGTAGCGGCATGGAAGGTTTTACTCTCTGCTGGCAGCATCCCTGGAAGCCAGATCCAATGTGGCAGCAGCTCAATGGAGTATATACAAATGAAGAAGAGATAAAATCAAACTCCATTCATTGGACTTTCTCATGGTCCTCAGCAAGAGGTAGTATTTTCACTCCTTTCAGTGTTGTACTCCTTACTGATAAAAATAAATGTTAATAGTCCTTCACTTAAGGACTGTTACTTTTCTGGTGGTTCTTCTTTGCTCTTCAGGTTTATTTTTCATTGTCCTGAGCTCTATCAGTAATAGGTGATCTTGCATGCTCATCTCTTCCAGAGACATTTATTTGCCACTTGGGTATTACACATCATCAGCATATATGGTCTATAATCATTGTATTTTACATTTTCCTAGAGTGTAAAAGTGCTCTGAAACAATTTAGCAGTTTCAGTACTAATTTATTTGAGTATCTGGTAACCATCTTCTAGAGACAATCTCTGCTTTTGTCTTGTTTTGCCTCTAGATTTATAATTACAGACTGTTACGGATGAAAAGTTCCTGTACTTTTCCAAGGCTGGCTTCTCTGGACTCTCAGTTACTTTTCTTCTGCTTCTTTTACTCAGTTCTTTTCTGTGCCAGGACAGAAGAGATTTGGAAATGAGAAAGGAACCAAAATCAGCCTTCCTGCCCTCCAAGGGCTTGCCTTAGTCTCTGTCGGCAGGGCAGCAGACCCTTAGCAGAGGGACGCTTCCCTATAGTTGGCTGTTGCTCCCTGCAAATATCTTTCTGTCATAGAGTCAGATCTCTTTTTCTGTTTGCTTGTAAGAGAAATACACAAATCCACAGAGAGCAGGTGGGGAGGGGCAGGCACGTGGCCTAAAACTGTAGTTGCCAATCTTAAAAGGCCGCAGGAGGCACAGTGGGGTTTGGGCATGAGCTTCAACACCTACTGCTGTTGTGTGCTCCTGTTTTGCTGAGTTGCGAGCAGACATCTTCATCACTGTCGTTATGGGGGAGATGTCCAGCAGTTTTGCACCAAGCTGGGTTCCCAAGCCACCGGGGAGGAGGAGAGCAGGCCAAGTCTCGTACTTCTTGTCTGGCGGGTGGAAACTGCCAGGTGACCTGGTCTGAGGCCAGGGTGAGAGCACTGGGATATGGCTCAGAACTGTAGGAACTGGTGAGAATAGGGCTATTTCTAGCTGCAGTACTGGCAAGGCTCTATCACAGGCCAGCATAAAAGAACATCAAAGATTTAACCCTGTTACAGTTTTCTGAGCAGAAATGGTTTTTATTTTTTTGGGGGGAAAATTGAGCATCTGTCAAATACTTATTTTTGGATTATGTATGCAAGTTTGGATAAATAAATTATTTGTGGGTTGGGGTTTTTTTGTTGTTTGGATGGATTTTTTTGGTGTAGGTGGAAGATTTTATAAAAGGACTGTGGAATGGACTTAGCAGACTCATCATTGTACCTTGTGTAAACTCCATGACTGTATGTGGAGATCCTCACTTTGATAGGATTCTGAAGGGAAGTATTGTCTTTTCTGAATTGCATCCTGATAGCAAATGGTGTTTGAAGAAATCCAGGTTTTGAGACCTAACCTTGGGATTTTTTTCTGCTATGGACAGAGATACGAGTCTGTGCTCCCCAGGGAACTTCTTCACTGAAGATATGTCACAGGGCTGAGCGCCTGTCACAGGGCTGCACTGGTGTTGATCATGTAGGGTGACCTGAAACTGTGGCCCTGAGACCAAGAGGATATATTGCTAAGTCCAGTATTGCCCTGTCGCCCCCACTACCATCATGGAAAGGAGCTGTGGAGTGCTGGGAAGGTTGTCACCAAGGTCTACGTACGTCTTCCAGCCCTTGGCTGTACTGTCAGAAGGCTGATCACCCCTCAGTTATGAGATTAATGTGGTTTGTGCTGCAAACATCAGAAATATTCATGTCTCTGTAGCTGACCCTTTATATCCAAAGATGCACAGTTTTTGTTGTTTGAGTGCGGGTGTGGGGTGTTTACAGTTTTGCAGCTGATGCTGGAGTCATCCGCTGGTAGCTGGAGGGTATCATTTCTGAGTGGTGGCAAGCCTGGCCGTTGACAAGAGAGGGCTTGAGGAGGTCTGACCTATGGGAACATTCTGTTGCCTTGTTGTAAGGAGTTGATTAAAGTGGCAATTACTTGTTTTTCTAAGAGGTGGGTGGACCTGGATGTGTATGTTCTGCACTGTCCTGGCATGCTATTCTTTGCCTGGGACATGGGCATTTTAAAATATTTTTTAAAGCTTTTATATGGGAGGGAAAAATGCTTAGCACACTCTCTCATTTCTGACTCTTCTAGCAATTCTCTAATCCTTTAGCGGGTTGCTCATTTCCTTTACCTTTAGGTATTCTTTTGATCCTTGTAATTGGTCATTTGTTAATCTGGGATGGTAAAGCCTCATTCCATCTCTGAAGTTTTATTTTCTGGTTTTGTTCTCTCCAGTTCCTTTCTTGGATCATTATTTCTCTTTCAAGACCTGACTCTCTACATCAGTGACTCTGCTGCCTAAATCTTCTGCACCTTTCCTTTATTCTTTGAATGAGACCAGTGGAATAGTTTTTAAGGGCTTACGTTTGCCACTAACCATGATATCAGTCTCAATGACGGGTGCTATCTTACTCATTATAATTAGTAAAGGTTCAGACTCAGCCCTGTGTCTACTGCTTTTCTCTGCTTTGATGTAAAATACTATTGGAGTGGTTACTGGTGAAGGGTATTTTAAGACTTTTACTGAGGACCAGTTACCTGGTTGTAGATAGTTGGTCATTTTAAATGTTTTATATTCCCTCTTCCAGATGATAGTATTTTGCCTACAGGGATAAACCATGCCTTCTGCTTGTTGTGTTTTAGAGGATTAAATTTTATGGGTGCATGCTTTTCATGTGTTGAGGCAGAACCTCATTAAAATTAAAGGGTTTTACTGAGTGACATTGATCTCATCTGTTTGCAATAATGAGTAATTGTATACGAAACTGTTAATTATCAGGAAACTGCTATGCAGGCCTCTAACGCTTCATATGATTCCCATATTTTGTTTGATTAGATGGGCTGAATAAAGGTTGCACAATATACTTTCACGTCAGAGTTGGAAAGCAAGAGTCTTTGCTTTATTAAGACTTGGTTGATGAAATGTTTTTTATGAGATTACTTTGCTAAGGCTTTCTTTGGGTTTTTTTAAGGATTCACATCGTCTGCCAGGTATTTTAAGAAGCTGTAGAACATAAGTGTGTGTGTTGTATTTCTCGTCTCTGGCAACTCAGGCAATTTTAGAAGAACTTCACACATCTGACTGATAAACGAAGCTACAGGTTTGATCTTGTAAACACCTTTATACATAACTTTATTTGTGTAAGATGTTCTGCTGAAATCCAGTGAGCATGTTCCTGTCAGCAAACTTTTTATATAAAAACAGGCTTATTTGCAGTGCTGGAGCCAGTTGTGTTAAAATTAGCTAGGGCAAATCATGGTATGCCATAGGCAGCCGGTTACGCTGGATTTTGAGGTCGTTACCGTTGGGCACCGCATACTTGGGTGCAGAGACTTGTGGGCCCCTATGGTTGTTCTGTTAGGTAGAGCTACCAGATAGGTTGAGAAAGACTGCCCCGTATTGCTGCTTTTACTGGCCGATGTCCGCACGTTATGATTCAGCCCTTTATTTTTAGCTACCTAATTGCAGCCAACTGCTGCACAGAACACAGATAAGGCAGCTAATTTTAATATGAAAATCACAGTAACATATTAAGTTCATTGTGGAAAAAAAATTCTTTTTTGTTTTCCAGAATTGAAAGTAACTGGTAGATTTTTTTTTTTGGTACAAAGGTCTTGTTCTCACATTAAGCTTTTATGGAAAAAATATACTCAAAGAAGCAAAACATAATGAATATGACAGGATGCGTATTCATGATACTCCACATGACAGAGATATTTAATCATTTTTTAAAATATATAAGAATCTGTTTTGTTTATGGAAGACTTATCTCATTTTTAGAAGAAAGTTTCAGGCATTTCTGACTGTGGGAATAAGCTTGAAAGGCCTGGAAGACAAATGTAATCCCAGATTAGCATCCTTTAAAATAATCAGAAGAGTCATCAAATCCCAGTTTTCCCACGTGCCAAAATTGTCCCCCTTTCCTCTGATTCAGAGTTGGTCTGTGCACAGAGGCAGCTGTAAAACTGACTTTCCCTACACTGTGTAGCCATGGCCTGCCATCATGTCAAGTGGTTTTTTTGTGTTTAAAGTTAGTATTTAGCTTGTGCTTCTGAATAGTTTTCACTTATATAAGACTAGAACAAAAATGTGCATGCTGCTACGCACAAACAAAAAGAAAAAAGAACTGAAAAATCAAGGTGAGTTTCAGTTTGAGCCGGATTTGCCATGTGTTGTTGCCCAAAATAAATGTTTTTAAGTGTTGCTATGCAGGTAGAGAAGTGTGCATTTTATCTGTGCTAGTAGTGCATTTTTATTCGGCTCTTGTTTGCTTTATCCACATCACGCCAGCCACAGTCCCTCTTCTGCCTTTGTAGTAATTTTTTGCATTATAAAACTGAACACTATGATTCTGTAAATAAAATAAATATTGTAGAAACTGGGTACAAATACAAAACTATACTGTGAAAGAGAATATGTGTACATTTTTTTCTAGTATCTCCTTGGGGATTACAAAATACTCTACTGTACATTATTTATGAAATTGCCTAGATAGCGTGATCTTTATGTAGATGCTTTATATTCTTGAGCTGCTATGTGAATGTTTTGAATTATTTATTTTTTGTAAGTGTATTTCCATATTCTTCCACAAAAATTGGAGAAGAGGGTCAGAATGTTGGCAAATAACTACAGTCCATTACTTCAGTAAGAAACATTTTTAAGATGTAAATTTTGATTTGAAGATGTTTTATTTGAAGACTAATGATTTCAAAGATACTTTTAATGTATTTTACGTACCTTAAAATTATATTGTATTATATTATATTATATTAGGTGGAGTATTATATTGGGTGGAAAAAGATGGTTCTCATAGAACAGTCTATTCTAACAGTAACTCAGAGAATGTGTTGAATAATTTGCGGTAACAGTGGTTCTGATCTACTTTTTGTTCTTATAGATGTATGAAGAACTTTCTATTATCAAAAAGTTCTATTATCAAAGATCCCTTTTAGAAATGCAACCATGTAAGTCATTCCTCATTCAATTTTCATTTTACGTTTTGTGACATACTGGGTTACAGTTCTAGACTTATCAGAAAGTCATATTTTCATTCCCGTAATATGTAGCATGCTGATTTTTATATAGTTCTGCCCTAACCAACATGTGTAGAATTGGTTCATGTGCCTTTCAGAAACTTATTACATGGCTTTTATACAGTTCTTTAAAAATCATATGAATTTGGCAAAATAGCTTTCCCATAAATTTATATTTTGGGGGAAAATAATTGCTTTTCTTATAAGTCATTGTTAGTTCAGTGACATAACAGTTACTAAATTATTTTTGCTGAGAATAAGTGTCAGGCTGACAGATCTATTGTTACTTGAGTCATTCTTTCTAAAAGATTGGTATAATATTAGATTTCAACCAGTGCTCTGAACTTCCCCAGAGTCAACACTAATGGTCCAGATGCAGCGTGAGATCATTCACGTGCATCTCATGGCGGCAAGTTACCTGGATTTGTCAATTTGACAAATGGTCTGAAGTTAGTAGTGGTGATCAGTCGTCCTCCTCAGTTACTCTTAGATTGCAAAATATTCCATCATATTTACCATATATGTTACTGTGAAGAGCTACAGCTCAGATTTTGAAGTCATTATCTTAAAAAACTGCCAGTATGAGATTTTAAGTACGTGTCTGAGCCTGTGCTGGAGCCCACCCTTCCCTACCATGAGAACCAATGGGACACAGCCCCGGATCTCAGCAGGGTGCTCTGAAGATTGCTCGAGCCCAGAGAAGGACACGCTTTATGCACCCAAGCAGAGTTTTAGCCCAGGGTTTGCTGTATCAGGGCCAGGTTGTCGGGAGTGTTGTAACACATGCACAGCCACGTTCTCCGGTAAGCTGATCATAATTTTCTCATCGTGCATAAACCCAAGAGTGACCGTGGTTTAGGGCCAAAACTGACAGCAGGATGCGGATGCATGGACTTGGAATTCTAGGAAATAATAGTAGATAAATAATATAATTTATTAGTGTTTAATATAATTTATTTAATTTGATTTGTTTAATAAAATTTATTAGTATCTTAGTAGCAAGAGGTTTTTTTTTTATTGTTTTATATTTTAAGAAGAACAATGAGATTTCTGTAAAGGAATTTTTATTCTTGGGAGAAGGATTACAAGGTAATATGGGGGAGGATATGAAATTACTCTCTGAAAATTTAGCATGTAGATGATGGAGGCTGGTGTTTGGTTTTGTGTTTTTTTTTTTTTTCCCCTGAGTTATTGTGGAACTTGAAAGTTCAGTGCTGAATGCAAGATGAGAGCTAAGATTGGGAATAGGCCAAGGCAGACCTTGAAAGTGAAGACAAAGACCCTATTTATTTCAGGGAACTGTGGGAGGTATTTAAAGACAGGAGACGTGATCCAGAGAGATGGATTAGTAAAATGACCTTTACAGCAGGATGATGAGTGAGGGGAAAAAAATGCATTGATCAACCTCAAGGAAAATAATGTTTGAAGTAGTCAAGACATGATTTTGATGTAAGTTTAGATGAATTTAAGCAACGTGACTAGATAGGAAGGGCTGTCTCTTAATGTAGTTGTGCAGAACAAATCTGTGAGATTTTGCTATACGTGGGAGCAATGCCCTGGGATGGGTCTGAGGTGGTGTCACGCCACTATGATTTACAGTCACCACAAAAATAAGTGGTTGCAAATAACATAGTTTTAAACTCTTTCGTGTTTTTTGAAATTTGTTTTATGATATTTATTGATGGTTTATATTCATCGCAAAGAACAAATAGCTTTTTTTGGGGGGGCGGGTTGGGCCATTTGCTCTGTTTCTAAACCATAGTTTAATAATTTTTTTCTTCAGCCAACCATTGCTTTCCCTGGTGACTTTTTGATTTCCTAATAGATAAAAATAATGCCTTGCTTTTTAGTTGTATATTATCCCTTTTCCAGTTACATGTTTAGTCATTTTTTATTGTTATACTGCTTTTACTTACGTCAACATTTAAAAAAAATATTACTATAAATTCTTCCTTGGTTGTAAGATTGTATCTGAATCAACAAGTTGTTGGTCACTTCTTGCTGTTTAATATGCCCTCAGCTGACTTGGCTCATAGCTGCGATGTACTGGAGACTGCTCCAGTGTCTCCTTTCCTAGCTTGTTTATTTAAACTAGCTGCAAAACAAACTGTACTTTTTAAACGTTGTGGCTTGCCTGAATAACACTACAACTATACAACTTTATAAATGCCTCTCCAAACCTGAATGTGAAAAATACCCCAAAACATTGAGGTCTTAGTTGTCCAAGCCTAGTTGTGTTGGTGAGCACTTGCGCACATAGTCCCGTCAGTTACTTACTGAATATATGCTTATTAATAGGCACAAAGCTGATTGTCTGAATCCCTGCTAGCCTGGGAGACATTGGTGATGCTTGTACTGAAAGCTTTCTGTGCAACACAAACTAACGTTGCTCCTCTAATCCTTCTTTTTTTTTTTTTTTTTAACAGTCTTACGGTAAAGGGGCAAGAAGAAAAAACCGATTTAAAGGATCAGATGGGAGTACATCTTCTGACACTACCTCTAACAGTTTCGTACGCCAGGTATGTGCTTTTCAGTTTTTAGAAGACTGGATGACTTGCTGATGTTAATGTTCAAGTAATTTTTTTTTTATTTTTTTTATTTGGTAAATTGTCAAATCAAAAAGTGATACTGTAGCCTGAGAAATAGCAGAAGTCTCTGCCGGCACAATGAAGAATATTTGGTTGCTATTGTTTAGACCTTGGCAGAAAAAGACTTTTTCATTTCTTATTCATTTCCATGTATAGTAGTTCTCATTCTTTTTGTTACTCTAATGCCATCAGGTGATTAAAGCTGGAGGAGGAGGCAGAGTCTGATGGGAGCGCCTGAAGTGGTAACGTTTGGGAGAAAGCATCAAAACCCTACCAATCCTCAGGGTTTTCCTGCTTAAAATAGTGCTGTGCAAGGCAGTGGTAGCTGAGATGCTTTTCTCCCACATCCCAGTAGTATTTTAAGGCATGGGTTGGAGGGGAAATCCCTGGCAGCATTTGTCCCCATCGCTGAAAGGCCTGTAGAAGATGGAGTGGTGCCATAGGCTCCTGTGACCTGTGCCTACATGTCTCTCCCTCAAAGGGGGAGACTCAGTTGGAGCCTCATGGGGATCCCAGACCTGTGTGGGTGCTTGGAGGAGAGCTCAAACTGGCCAACAGAGGTGACAAAAAATGCAGGGAAGGATATCCAGAGACCAGCGTGGTCTTTGGCTGCAGAACGGTGCTACTGAAGCTGTGCTTTTGTGGAAGGAGAGTGAGTTTCGATGTGTTTATGGTTGACAATAACTTGGAGAGCATGAAGGGTACCCAGAGCATCACAGTGACTGCACCTGTACAGAGTCTGAAGTACAGTTCTTCAAGACCTGCTGATTTAAGCTGTGGTTTTGCAAATGCAGACTTTGCTATCTTTTTTGGAGGGGTTCTGGAATTCGGGAGGTTTCATTGCAGAGTTTTTGGTTTTGCCATAAGCAGGCCCCAGACCTCCTTCTCTGCTGGCTTGTCTTGCATGTTCCTCCATCTCAAAACATTTAATGGCTCCACTGCTGTTGCACTGGTTGCATCAACACACATCTCTTTGCAAAATTCTTCTGCTTTGTCCTGCTGTGATCATGTTAGCAGGTTTTATGTTAGGCCGTGGATTTGGTAAATTCAGGCCTCTATTACATTTCAGTGTTTGTTGGACATAGGCATGAAATACTAATTCATCATGGGAGTTTTTCAGTGGCAGTAAACAATATGAAGGTAGAAACCCTGGATCAATAAATTATTTATTTGTGACATTTTGTCCTGCTTAAAAATACTCTGAAAAAAGCAGTCCAAGTAGTGTTTGGGAGTAGCAACAGGATCTCCCAGTTCCAAGGAATCTTCCTAAGGAAATCTGTGGTGCTGTTTTCCTTAGCTGCTCGTGGATGTTGGATTCAATATGGAATATTTTTAGCAGAGTAAGAGTGTTTATTTTACACCAGCTGCACACAGTTCTTTGCCTTTCTTGTTTACCTAAATGAAGTCTGAAGTTGGTCTCTAGTATCTCTTCTTGCTGTCATGAGGGGGAGCAGGACAAAGAGGATGTAGCACAAGGAGGTGGATTATCGAACTATGTATAGATGTTGAGGTGGACTCCTGTAGTCAGTGGAGATCTGGTTGGCTCTATAGACTGTGGGGCATGATTTCTCAGATCTTCAAAACAGACATATAAAACAGGGTTGGTGAGCTACAGTCTAAAAGTGTTTATTTCTTTCCCAGGGCTGTAAAGGGACCATAGAGCATGACTACTTCAAATGTAGATTTTTACAGAAGAGACTTACATATTTCCCTGAAATAAATCCAAATTTAGTAGTTACTCAAGTGATATAATACAAAAGATTGAAAGGTGAAATATGCTTCTGTGAAAAACCAGAGATTTAGTAGATTTCTGAAGCAAAACTCAGTTTCTAAATGGTATTGTTGCTGAAGATAATGAAGGGATATTAATGGATAAATATGTTATGTGACATTGTCCAAAATAAGTTTATAAAAAGAAAATCATCACAAAACATTCCTAGTAAGTAATGTACAGGCAGAACCATTGGAGTTGTAGCAGATGAATGAGACAAGTGTCTCTTCACCGTTGCTGCTGAGAGGTTTATTTCAGAGCTTGGGCTGCATCTTCAACAGTCTTTCCTGCTCTGATTCTCCTCCTGGGGCAGCTTGGTTTTCTCCTGCACTAAGGAAGAATTGTCACCTGCGTGACCAGGATGCCCAGTGCCCCAGATATTAAACAGAATGGGTTCAGTTGCTTTCTGCTGGCTCAGCTGCTGTGCCCTTCCCAGAAACTACCTTGCTGCACATTGCTTGTCTCTGTCTGTCTTGGAGGATATTTTACATGGTATAAATGAACATAGTTGTTTCGCCATAACCATTTATTTGCAGGAGAAAAAGTGACTCCAAGAATTTGGTGTTTCTCCTGAGGTGGGTGAAAGCTCTGCAGAAAAGCAAAGCAGACAAATTAATCCAAACCCAGTAGAATCAATGACATACCCGTTTATTTTCCGTTATTTTATTTTAGTGCTATCTTAAAACTGGGAAATCAATTTTTGCTTGGAAAGAGGTTTGCAGGGTTTTTTGGCAATGGTTTTGATCTAGATGTGGGATACACACAAACTGTTTGTTTCACGATGTTTATGATGCCTATAGCTGCTTTTTTTTTTGCCTCCAACTTCCTTTTTTCCCCACTCACTTCCTGTCTTCTTTCACATTTACTTCTTAACTTGTCCTGCAAGTTTTATGTGCATCTCTGCAAATACTCCCTTCTGCACTCAAGAAGGAATCCTGGGATTGTCCTGAACATTTATTGCTAAGGTCTGCATACGTTCCTTATAAAGAAGAAAGAATGTTTGGAAGGTGCTTTTGCATCATATTTAGCTGGCCTGTCCTTAAACTGGGAGAGCTGCAAGAGGCATGCAGGTTCTTGTCATAAGTATTGGTGGAAAATTGACATTTCCTAACAGAGAAATATATTGGTGCTGGATAAAAGAAGACAAATATGTCTAGTCCTAAAGAAATGTTATGCATGTGGAAGTCAGTGGAGGTATCGTGCAAGAGCAAGGATATAGGATTTAGTCTTTTGAATCCATAGGGCTGCTGGCCATTTAAGTTAAAGCTGTTGCAGGAGGGAGGGAGTTAGTATCTATTACTTACATTGACAAAGCTTTATTGTGTCTGCATTTTACTGTTTCCTTAAGGACATATGCACTTCTGGCTCCAATATGTACCTGGCAAGTTTCCTGCAATGCATACCAAATGCTACAGTAGTAAAAATAATGCCAACTTAGTTTTATTTGAATGAGAGAGAACAAAGTAATATTTTATCCAAATTGCTTGAAAATTCCTGCTGTTGTATAAGGAGAATGAAATGCACTCTGCACAGCCCTGTGCGCAATGATCTTTTCCATTTAAATCTGTTTTTCAGAGTGCTGAAATAGAGCAGAGCAATCTATCCAGTATTGTTTCTAATGTATATAAAATAAGCATTAAAGCGAAGCAGAGCATTTTTATATATATATAAAATACAAATTTAAAAAATGTTCTTTTCAATCCAGTTAAACCTCCTCTGTACTATGAATTTTATCTATTAATGTAGATTTTTATTCCTATGTTTTACTTGTGACACTGTAAAACCTACGAGATTTTAGGAGAATGTTTTGGATCATGTTCTATTTGTTTGTTACAAAAAATTGTTTGTTTACTTTTGCCTCCAGAATATTAGTGATGATATTGGAGTTTAAAAGAATAACAACAACTTGGCCTTCCTTTCACTTGCCAGCAGCTACTGCTTGACTTTTCAGTAGCAGGAGAGGGAAGAATTTTTTTTTCCCTCTGTTGTGTTGTGAAGTTGTACTGGCAATTAAGCAGTGTATTTGGAAAGCAGAAGCATCATTGCACACCAATCAGCTCCTAACTGACTTTAATCAGTTGTCTTTAGGGAGCTAAAGAACATTCTGTTGTATAGTTTTCATATCTTTTTTGAGCTTTGGCGTGATAAGCAGCTTGTTTTTAGGGTTAGCTATGAAACACTGAATTGGATCTGATCTCTACTTGCTGCCATTTTGACTGATGCATGGTAATGATTTTATTCCCAAGGTTTTTTTCAAAATACGGATCAGACAAAATATTTTGCGGACAACACTATGGTACTTCCCAGCAACATTATTTTAAGCAAATTGCATGTTCTGATAGCATTACATATTTTGTGGTTGCCCTTCTGGACCTGTCTTTGTCGAGGTTTTATTTTAAATCCTAATGATTAATCACAGAGGCAGTCTAAGTTGTTGGGATTTTTACGTACTGCAAAGGCAGATTAGATTGTGAAATAGACTGTAGACTATGGACTTGCTTACTGAAATATTTAAGGTTTTGCAAATCTGTTTTTTTGCCTTTAAATATTGGCTTGATGCCTGTAACACTGTGTTCACTCAAAAACACAGCTATAAATAATAATGTAGGGAATTCATTATTCTTCTTCTTTCCTCTAAGGACGTTTGCCTAGCTGTGTAATTACGTATTGAATTTTATGAATGGTAAAACTAAGATTTGCATTAAAAAATGATTTGAAAATATTGACTTAGTTTTGCTCGTAAACATGCTTCTTAATCTTGAGTTCACCAGAGAACTGGGCTGTGTCAGAAATGTATTCTTCTTAATTGCCCTTTTTTTTTTTTTCTTCAGATATAGAGCTTAGCTTTGATATTTTTTCCTTTTCATGAGGGGAAGAGCTTATGTATTCAGCTCGTACACACAGCCTGCCAGTGAGGCAATGAATTTACAGGTTGAGCTGCGAACAGCTGGTGTAGAGTGGGCACAGATATTAGCTTTGGTCTTAATGCCCTGTACTAACAGTCTTATGCTGAAAACCTGCTTTTGTTTTCTCTGCTACGACTATTCCTGCTTCTTGAAGACTATGTGTGAACAAGATTATGGCTAGCCAGAAAATTGAAATAAATAATTTTAAAAAGCTCATTTGCAAATTAATATATTCTTACATTCTTTGTGTGCCTCTAATTATGAGACATGTTTGGCTTGTAGAGAAAAAAGGAGCTTTTCAGACTTGCCTTTAGCTTTTACACATAATAAAACGAGGTATGTCAGAAATTTTTAGAGGTATTGTGCAAACACTGATTTGTAATACATGAAAATGTATACCTACTGCTTGGCTTAATTTTCTCATCTTTTATTCCTGATGCTAATGTCTGAGCATATTTTGTTAGGTTCAGGTTTTCTGTGGTCTGATTCTGCTGATTTCACTGAAAGCCACAGCAGTGATGCTTGTGGCCTGTGCTTACTGTTGTGGTTGCATTGAAGCCTTATGCAAGTGATACATACTAGAACATCTGCTTATTTGAAACACATTAAAACCTTTATTTTGTGGGTTTTTAATTTAATGGAATTGTGGCATCCTATGTTTTTCACCATGAATTATAAGTTTTTGAAGGACATGTATTGCACTTGAATAAAGCGACCTTACACAGAGTTGGTATATGGAGTATGATGTCTGTTCTGCTGTGTTCTGGTGTTAGCGGGAGCCACCAAACGTTGCTGTTAAGGCCAGTGTGTGACCCTAAATCATGGGCAGGCAATGTAGTTTCAGGGTGATGTGCTGTATGAAGCAATATTAATTGGTTTTTAGTCAAATATAGTGAGTTTGTTATGATACAAAATTAGATAATGTCTCTAGGACTAGTACTAAGATGGGAAAGTGACTATTTTTTATGTATTTCTTGTATGAAGTATACCAAGTTCACAGCGAAAGAGTGGGTGAAGCACTTAGAGCAGTGTAGAGATTCATAAGAATATGTCAGTTCAGCTGTTGATGTAGAGTTTCATTCATGGCTGATAACTCAGTTCCTCAGCCATGTGGTAAAAACCAGCTAGATGGAGGAGTGGGAGGAGGACAGCTTTTAGAAGAGGCCTGGATTTGGGAGTGTGTGGCTGGAGGGAGGAGGGGTGGAGGGAGGAGAAAGAGACTTTCCCTTCTGATGGCAGTTGTGAAGCTGTGCTTTAGGCTCTGTAGACATGGGAAAATTGCATTAGGCTCATTGAGCTATAGATTTCTTCAGCTGTAGTAAGGGTTTGAAAAGTCTCCTTTTTTGGCCTGGAGAGAAAAGAACAGATGCCCCTATAAAGCATGGGATTTTGGCACGTGTGTCTGGAGGAGAGATGGCTGAGAAAACCCAGTGGAAAGGAAGTTCGTTTGCAGACTTCAGTTCTTTCATGGGCCCTTTTTTGCCTTGAATGGTTTCTAAGAATAGAAATGAAAATGCTGCCATGTGTTTAAAAAAACCCACACACCCTCTAACCAAAACAAACAGGCAAAACATCATAAAACTCTTCTTACACATCCGTTTACTCTTCTTGTAGCAGGGTGTGAGAAAATTACAGGGGGAAACAACTAAATATAATACTTTATTAAAAACTGAAGGATAGGAGCCCTCCTTATAGCCTGTTTGATGTTACTTTGCGTGCAGCTGAAGTCAACATATCCTTTTCCAAGCAGCAGTGGGAACTATGAAATTTTGAAGATGGGGCTCATACCTAATGGTTGCTGAGATGATTGCCAGCCTTGCTTTAGATCTTGCTAAGATGATGGGTGGGTGTTGTGAGAGGACATATGCAGCCTCCTGTGAGAGGATGGGGGGAGATGTGAGCCCTGAGGTGGGAGGTGGCATTCCCACTGGTGGCAGCTGTTGGACCTTCTCCTTTGGTGTTCCCATTGCTGCCGTCTCGCGTGTGCCTCATGGCTATGTGCTTCTCCTCTGGGTCTATCAGGGAGAGGAGAAATGGTGCTTTCCAGCTGCTCAGGAGCTACCACAGCCTGCACTCAAGTTTGGCAACATCAGATGTGTCCCTTTGTAGTGGAGCATTCAAAGGGCATGACAGGACTTGTGCATCCCTGAGCCACGTGGGATTTCTGCAGGTGACAGGGCTGCCTCTGTGCTGTGGGGGAGGAGGAGGAGGCAAGGGCTCAGCTGCCCAGGCAGTCAGAGATGTGAGGCTTTTTTAAGCAGTTAGGCAAACTGATGGAGGTAAAGCATCATCTTTGCCAGTTTGCTGAATATATGGTTGGAGACTTCCATCATAGTGCATGGCATATGGAATGAGCAGAAAGGCTTAAGCCTAACTGTGTTTTTAGGCTTTCTTTTTGGCCAAATATCTTTATGACTGGCAATTGCCCTCTGGCAGTCTCTGTCTTGTAGTTTTGTGCTAATCAGGGTGTGTTTTGACAAGCTGAACCTCTCAAAGCCTTACAGCTGCACAAAGAACCTCCTTGCCTGTATTTGTTGGTCTTTTGGGTGGGGTATAGCAGGAGCTCCAAGAGAAAAACTACACAGTTGTAAACAGTTAAGATCAAAATTAGGAATAGAATTGAATGAAATTCAAGTGTTTTGTTTTATTTTGTCCCCTGTTTCTCCCAGGAAATTCACTGTGGTTTCTAGTTCTCGTGTGCAGCATTGTCTCACTCAAAATAATAATTTTAAACATTGTGGTGAGATGCAAGGTTCCATTATGTGCTATCATAGATGTCTTCTAGTTATAGTAAGCACAGACAGACAAAGTATCTACAATGGGACAAGAGTTACAATGCATATATTTAATTATAGCTAATGAAAAACTGTCAAAAATAATTTATGAAGATAAATGCAGTATGTTGTCAGCTTTTTCTTACAGGCCTATTTAGTTGGAGTGGATTTGTTTTGGGGTTGGTTTTTAAATTTTTTTTTTAAATGGAGCAGTCCATTGGAAATTTTTTTTTTAATGAGGCCTTAAAATATGGGGGTTTTTGAGAAATAAGGTGGTTTAAGTCACTTACAAAGTTCAAGTTTATATTTATATGTGAATGCACCATAAACATAGCTGCTGACTTAGTTCCTTTTAAGGAAAATTAAATCTGAAATTATTTTTGGCATTTTAAATATTGCATTCAGGGCTGGCATTTATGCTGTATGGTTTTGATTGGGAATGAATGTCTAACACAAGGGAACGGTTTGGTCCTCTGTAAAGCAAATGTCATCTTCCACTCCAAAATGCAAGTGGTTTCAAGGAAAAATAACCGCCGGTTGGCCAATGTGCAGTGAGCTGCTTCAATTTCTCTTCAGTGTGGAGCCGGGCTGCTCCTAGTCACAGGGAGTAAAGAAAGGTAAAGGTACTTTGCAATTAGCCAGAGGGATTTACTGAATCTTTTGTCTTTCACGATACTCCACTAGTATGTTCCTGCTCAAACTCAGGAGTGTCATACCTCACATATACAAGTGCCATTCCTGTCCAATGAGTCATGAAGTTGCCGGTTTTATGGGCAATTGCAGCAGAGAGCTGTCTTCTCTTGGGCTATGTATTCAGACAGTACTTCCAACGCTGATTATATATTTTTGTAGATTTGAATATCGCTTTTTTCATCTGATCTCATTCAGACTTTTCTTTGCTAGAATATCAGGTTCATTGAAAAGCTTCATGCCTCAGTACTTCTAAAATGAATTGTAAATCTTCAAACAAATATACAGTGAGGTTTTTGTCTGGCCATTGAATTACAGAGTGACATCCATATGAGCACGATTTGTGCACATTTTTTCACTGATGGTCACAAAATATTTTACTTCCCAAATATGACTGGCCTGAAAAATAGTAGGACCTGAAACAGTCCTAGGTATATGAAAAAACTGGAAAGTGACCCTTCCTTAAAAATCTGATATTGTGGGATATCTGAATTCTTCCACCTCTGCCAAAGGAGGTCATTAATAATCCTGCTGAGATGCACAGCATTAATTCTAAGCTTCACATAAACCTGTAGCCTACTATATGATAGATGATGTCATCAGATGGTTTACCCATAGGATAATCAAGTCTTAGGTAGGAAGGAGAACCAGTTCTTGCAAATGAGTGAGGAGCTAAAAGAGGGGAGGACAGGTGAAGTGAAGAAGGGAGAAATATATCTATATATGCCTTTGATGTCTTTCCTGCTATTGCCTCCAGTGATATTTTTGAGTTTTCAGTTGTTTTGCAGATTGGACTGGAAAATATTTCTGAAATCTGGGAAGGCTGTTACAGGATGAAAACTAGATTTCTGCTTTTATGCTGAATTAGCTTGAGATGCTATGTCTTTTGTATTAGAAATACAGCTTTAAGCCATGGTTGATCAGTTGGCTCTCAATGGTTTGCTTATCAGATGCTGCTTTTGGAGGAACTGAGTTGAAGGCAGGCACCGTTGTTCCTGTAGAAACAGTGAAGCACAGCTAGTTGGGTTTATTTTTCCTACAAACTGTGAAAGTTATAGTATATATTCAGTAATCTCCCCTTACTACTTTCTAAAAACATGTTATTGCATGCATAGCTCTCTGAAAAATAAATTATTCTTTGTCCATCTTCTTTGACCTTATTTACTTTTGAGGAATTCTTTTGAAAACAGTTATGTGTCAAGGAAATGTTTGCTTATAATAAGAAAAGATGAATGATTATTTCAGCCTTGACCTTGAAATAATTGCCGAGGAAATTGCCAGAGTTAGTAATAGAGTATAATCAGAAGTCAGTTGGTTTTATGCATCTCTTCTCAACATTAGCTACAATTTATCCATCATCTGCCATTTATACTGAGATGGAAATAAGATGCTTTCCTAATCTGCTTGTATTGTTAAATAATGCGCTAAAATAATATGTTAAAATAAAATTTCCCATGCTTATGAGAAATAATGTTTGCTCAAACTCCATCAGCAGTTTGAAGATATCAAAGGGTAAAATTTGCAAAATCTTCATGTTTCTGTTATTATCTGAGAGAATCGAACAGTATTTAAAATGCAGTTACAGACATGACAAAGAAATGAAAGCACATTAATAGATTTGACCAACTATGCTGTTGGAATCTGAATGTAGAAAATGAGTCAACACCTTACATAATAAGTAAGTGTGGTGTTAAAGTGTGGTATTGAGATAAAGCCTCCAAATGAAATGACACAGCCAAGTGGAAGAGAGACAGCATCAGTGTGAGGCCTAAGCAGCAGTGATTCATTGGAGATAGTCTGGAAGAATTGGGAATGTGCTGTGTGCGTTTTTTATGGGAATGACTTAACTCTGGAAGGTTTAAGATTTTTCTAATCTTATTTGCTTAATTGCTCATAAGCAAGAGCTACTTAGACCAGTACTTAGACTTTTTGCATAGCATTCAGCCTACATGTGATGTTTATTTCTTTTAGAAAGACTGCAAGCAATTTAAAGTAACTTGAATTTGCATTGTGAGTTAAAATATTGCTGAAGGTTTTGAAGAGAGAACCTCCTTGAAAGTTATAATGCTCTTTGAGCGGTTTTGCAGAAAATTTTGGGATTACCTGCCATAGGTAGTATTTGAACTTGAATAACACCTATATACATTAGCAGTATGCAATTCTTGAATCAGGGTTTATATCTGTATGTCGTTTTTCAAGTGCATGCTTTGCCATTCTCCCAGGAGTGCAGACCTGGCCAGTTATGGCAGTTGAAGCCAGTCACTCTGCCAGAGTGTCCTTGTGATAGACAGTGGGTGTGAGAAGGGCTTGCGCCAATCAGTCAGACACAGATTAGGTCCTTCTCTTTTCCTCTACTCTGAGGCAAATCTGCTAATACCCAATTTATGATGCTTTGATGCCTCTCTCTCTCTTTGCATCTGTTTCCTAAAATCCCTAGTTAAACTAGCTAGATGATTTATTAATGCTATATTAAAACTTTTTAAATGAAAGTTTTCTGTTTACCACAAAATATGTTCGTTCTTAAACCTGAGTGACTAATTCTAAATCGCTTGGGCTCGGATGCAGGCAAGGGAGCAGCGCTAGTGAATGGAGACTGTGCAGGGGAACTCCACGCATCCAGAAACTGTGGTCACCAGGTCCATGTCAAAGCTAGGGGTTCATACAGGCCTGCATCCAGGGTTTTCACTGAGAGATGCAGAGCACCTGCTCTGCACTTTGAGGTATCTAATTCCCATGTGCACTAAGCTGTAGTTTGTAATGAAAAGTATTACCCTCCGGTCTAGGTCTACAAACTCCTGAACTTCTGCATGAACCAGCAGGTCTTGTTAGGAAGCTACCTGAGAAGAAGATGAATTTAGAGGAGGAGTCCAAAGAAAGACTTTTTTTTTTTCAACAGGACAGTGGCTCCTTTTCCTGTCCAGCTCAAAAGTCTCTTCTCAACCCAGTAGACTCTTTTGTGTTTCTTCATCTCTTTGCTCAACTGTATGGTTTTTTGCCTCTGCCTGAATAGCTTGTCAAACAGACACAACTATCATAAATCCTGCAGAAACCCTATGAACAGATTATGTGAGTTACTCTGTCTTGAAAAAGAGCCAAGAAATGTCATCTTTCTTCCAGTGGGGCTGGATTCTTTCATTCCCACTCACAGCTAGGATCTCTGGTGGCACACTTGAAAATGAACAATCTAAGCCACAATGTAAAAATGTAACAAAGGACTGAGAAGCAAAGCATATTCTTTACACTGCCTGTATTATATCTCCTAAATGCAGTTTCCTTTATATGCAAATGATACCCATTAACTGCTTATGAGCCACAGTCACATTTATTATAAGCCTCTGATGAAGCCCTAATTTACCACAACTTGTTAAATTTTTGTTGCTTAACTTCTCTTGAATGATGAAAAGTATATTTTTTAAAATTTACATCTAAGGTTTCTGTAAGGTTGCTTGATGTATACGTCCCGTGTTAACTGATGGATTCACGGTCATGGTGTCAGGTAAGTTTTGTGGGCTTCATGGATGTGGTACTGACCAAGAGGTTCAAGACACTGTGAGGGACTTGTCATCTCGGCAGGTGAATGAATGCAGAGTGCTCACAAATTCGTCAAGTCAGTGTAAGGATTTATGAGCTGTTCTTTACTCCATCAAAGTCTAAACTCCATTTCTGAAAAGAATGGAGTTATATTACCCAATACTTATATATCCGTAGCAGGCCACTTTTTTTTTTTTTCTACCCTCTTGGAACTTGGCAAAGTTTTCTAGAAGGAAGTAGTAAATTTAGAAAAGAGAGAAATAATTCCTTTGTTGTATGCAACTTAGGTTTTAGATTGCTGTTTCAGACATCCCTGTCGCTTATATCTGGCAATCAGTTAAGTTTCTTCAAGTATCTGTAGACTGTCATCATCTCAGACCAATGGTTATATGTTACAATTACACTGGGATAGTTTACGTACACCCTGCCTATTTCCACCTGTCTTCTTCCATGCTTTTTGAAGGACCCGTATCTCAGAGACTGATATCATAAATTATTACTTTATGATACCAAGAGAAAGAGTTTTAATTTAAACACTTATTCATTCCAAAATAATAAAAAAATGAATAGCATTCATCTCAGACCAAAGAAGATTTGAAACTTTGTGGCAAAATAAAACTCTGTGGTTACATTTGCACTTAAAATTCTCTCTCTAGAACCTGGAGACTTCCTCTGAATCTGTCAGGACTGTGTACTTATAAGCGTTGGTAGTTCTAGAAATCTTACCTACTTCCAGTTTGATCATGAACATTTTAAGTAGAAAGGTTTTTTGCTATGGATGTATATATAAAAATAAAATATAAAAAACTTACACATATTTTACATGAATCTATAAATCTTTATCTATATATATAATAACCAAACTCCTGGCAGTCTCAGGTACACAGCAGTATCACATTTTATCCTACCTGCAAATTTTTGCTATTCAGAGTGCAACTCAGAACTTATTTAATTGGTCCCCATTATATGCCTAAAAGCCAATGTGGTGAAATCCAGTTTAACACAACTTCAGAATCTGGCATTTAATCTGATATTCTTCTTTCTGTCAGAAATTGGCTTTCTGCCTTGGCAAGATTTGTCGTGTCAGTCCAGAGCTAAATCCTTACACCATACTCAGGAAATCCTTTGGTCTCCTCTGGCATGTGATGTCATGCACTTTTTGTTATGCTACACTCTGTGCTTTCTCACAAAGCAGGGTCAGCTAAATCTAGGGCTTATTTCCAGCATGCATCAACTGTATCTGCTTTGGAGAACGTCCTATTAGTTCTTCCAGAAATGGTAAATGGAGCCCAGAAACACAGAAGAATCTGTATCTTTGGTACTTTGTCTCCTGCTTGTAACTATAGCTGTGGATGTTCTGTTGTTGATGTGAGGAAGCACTTGTAGGTGAGTTACATTTAGCTGAGAGTTACTGATCACCAGGTGAAACAGATGAAATAATAATGAAACCCACTGCTGCAGTATTTGCTTGATTAAATGGAACAGGGAAAGTTCATCCATGGGAGCAGGTGGGTCTGAGGTATAATTTTGGCAGATCTTTACTTCATTTGTGCTTTTATCACTTCTGCATAACAGAAGTGCACAGCTTCCCCCCACACCAGCCCCAACTGGAAAGGGAGTTAGTCCTCTGGGATGGTTCCCTTGGGGTTGCTTTGAACTGGATTGGCTTGTACTGCACTCCTGACTACAGACTGAAACGTGTTGTTCAGAAGGTGGCATTGATTTGCTCCAGTTTTCTAATTTTTGTGCTGTAAAACAGTAACCTGTTTCGGCTTGCCAGTTATGGTGGTTCTGTAGGCCATTTACAAGAAGAGACAGACCTTGGCTGCATGAAATTACTAACTCTGCTGTTTCCAAGGTAGTTTTAATTTTCTATTATTGGGAAATTTGTGATCAGTCAGCTTACAATTCTTGATCAATTTACACATTGGAAAAGGAAAGTTCTTCATTTAGACATTGAATTCCTTCCTCTTATTGCTTGACTATTTGGTAGACATTGGACTTGGGGGAAATCCTATTCATAGCTTACACAAAACTTAAACAGAAAGTTTCTAGGCAGACTTTCTTGGCAGCACACATAAGATTTTATTTTTCATGTTAGAAAAGTTCACTGTATTTATAAGACTGGTATTATTCATGTTTTTTTCAGAACACATACTTGAAGTCAAGCAGCTGCAACTTACAGTTAGTCTGGCAAACATTTACTTCTCTGCTTACTCTGAGTATCACTCAGGGATTTTTCTCTACTAGCTTTTCATAAAGCTTTTTGAAAGGTGTCACCAATGTGGTTCTGCCAGCTATGGAACAGGACCTTAACTTAGTCTTATTTGTACTAATGGACCTTCCTTTCAAGTCTGTTTAACTGTGTATGCATCATTACATTTTTCTGTGAAAGTGGTATTTTAATGGTCACTCAAGAGTTGGAAATACAATAGCCCTTATGTTCCCAGTAAGACAGGATCTGTCTCAAAAAACATCATTGGTTTTATTATGCAAGTGATCCCCAAAGCAGAACACTACCAAAATCTGAAATGTGTATAAAACCATCTCTGCCAACTTGGGAAAGTGCTTCTTATTGTTTTGCACTTGGCTGTTGAGAGCGTTTGCCAGCCATCGGGGCAAGGAGACACCCCTCAGGCAAGCGGGTGAGCTGCTGAAGGATAATTTACCAACGCTGGCAGATATCAGACTGTGCTCGCACTGGCTTGCTGGGGTAGTGAGGCTGCACAGGCCGCTCAGCATGCTGTAAGGGGAAGGGTCTGGATGCTGTGTCCCAGCAGGTCTCCTCTCTGGCCCCAGGCGGCCAGTCCAGCAGTCAGGAGGTCCGTGCATTGCTGGCATCCTGTTTCAGGTCAAGTGCTGCACACTGCTGCTCAGCCACAGAGGACCATAGGAGTAGTTGCTTGAATGTGCACTATATACAGTACAGCCCAGGGCTGAAGAGTGTGGTTGAAGACCCTATTGTGCCAAAAACTGTCAAACTTGGACACCTTAGTCCCTCTGTTTTTGCCCAAACTGTGGGAAGGCCCTGGGTTTGGAGTAGCAAGCAGAGGTGTGTGTGGACACCGTTGCCTTTTTCCTCATCTCTACGTTGTGGCTTCCCTGGAAGGAAACGAGTTGGCAAGGAGACCAAACCTGCTCTGTGTTCCCAGAAGCTTCTGAGTTTGGGCAATGGCTGGACCGTTCTCTCCCTGGGGCTGCAGGACGTTCCTCCCACAGGTTCACACCTGTCTCGTTGGTATGGGTCTCCCCAGCTACTAAAGACAGAGATCAAATCCTGTTTTGAAAGAGTGTTTTGACAAAAAATGCATTGGAAATTGTGAGGTAAGCAGGTGCTCAGTATGAGATAGGTCTGGAAACAGACAGAAATGGAAATGAAGTTAATATATCAATGCAGAGAATAATTCCCAGCCTTTGTAAGCAGAAAGCCCAGAATACCAGGGTGAATGAAGAGGAAATTTCCCACTGTGATTACAAACATTTTATACAGCCCCTTTGCTGTATAGAGTATACTAGGGATTTCTGAATAGAACTGATTTATCTGATTGCTAGCAGTCTGTTGTTTGTTAGGTCTCTAGACACCATAAATGAGGGTGACTGAGGCATTTGGTTAAATGTTGCTTCTTCCTTATATGGTACATCCTTACCATCTAAGAGAGTACCTATTAATTACTATCCTCTTTGCAAACTTATCTGTTTTTTCCTGAGAAGATAGGGTACAATTTGTACTATTCTATTTTAGAATTTTTTTTCTTGCTTTTCTAGGATAAAAGGGAGAACCTGGTACAAAATCAACCCTCACTGTTGCTTAGCACATTTTGTATGCTTTCAGTGGATGCTGTTGGCATCAGCCAAGGCAGAAAGTGCCACTTAAGCTCTCACCCGAGCTAGCAGCATTCCTGTGCATGCTTGATGGTTATGGAGACAGACCAGCTCTTCCACAAGTTGATTTGCATTACCTAAATTAGTCTTCTGCTCTGAATTACTCTCCAGAAAAGGGTAATTATAGTCCCACTGAGTACAGGGGGGAACATCAGGGAACCAGCTTTCTCATTTAGCTGCCTGTGGTTGGTTGCTGTGAATAGTCTCTTTCACTCATACCTGTATCTGATGGTCAGACCCCCTTCTCAGTTGAAGTTTCTGCAGCTGTTTAACATTATTAGCACCTCTTCAGCTATATAGCACGGATTCAGCACACATTGCTACAGTGTTTTCTGTGTCTACGCAGCTTTCTTATTTCTATGGAACTTCTTTGCATCTGTTCTACTCTATTGAAATCATATGGTCTGTACCTATGGGGTGTAGAATACAGCAGCACATAAGCTGTTTTTAATTTTATTGCTGTTCTGCATTTGGGAGTGACTCATTGCTCTAGAGATTGAGTTGATAAAACATTTGCACATCTCATTAATCTAATACTGTAATTCCCAAGAAACATTACAGTGAAAAAGCCTATTGTTCAGATGGTGCATGGTGAGCTTTACTTTATTGATAATACCATGGTCTGCATGTAACAATCCTAGGTGTAATTTTCTAGCAAATGAAAATACAATACAAGGACTCCTTTACAGAATCCAAAAAGTGATGTCTTGGAACTCAGACCTCAGGGAGCACTGGATCAAGAGTTTTAAAAGGCTGCAGTTTAATTCTGTTAGTCATACCATTCATTGTCATTAATATCAACCTTCATGCTTTTCTGAGCAGTGAAATTTTTCTTTCTTTTTCAATATAAAGCTTGGGAATTGGTGACAGCCACCTGATTCAGCAAGAGATTGGTTTGGAAACTATTTTAAAGCTCTTATTTTGTGTAAGGGTAGTCCATAAAGTCCTACGGAATAATAAAACAAAGGGAAAACCTCATACAACCTTGCTCCTATGTAGTTTTATGATTCTCATTTAGACAAGAATTTTAATGCAGAGCATAGCTAGTGAGCTACTTTTTAAATTCAGAGGACTAAATTGATTGTCTTCTTGTTTCACTATTTCTTTCTAGTTCATCTTGGAATATAATGTCTCATGTCTCCCCTACTTCCCTCCCCCTCCAAAAACCCGCAAGCCAAAAAGAGCTAATGAAGGGTCCATGCAGTCTATTTTTGCAGTATTAAAGATTCTGAAAGTGAGGAGAAGCTGAAGGTAATGTGCGCCTTGGCAAACAATCATTCCCAATGTTAATTGTAATGGAATGTGCCTACTTCAGAACCGGTGAGTAAAAGGTAGGAAGCAAAACCAGTGGAGAGTCCACTGGAAAAGACTTTACCATAGTCGGGCTTCAAACCTCTCCCTTCAAAGACAGTAATATTAGGCTAGGCTTAGGAGCAGCCTGTTTTCCTGGATCTGGGCAGCCTGCCTCCACATGAACTCCACTTGTCTCTATCTGGAGCAAAAGCTTGAGGTTTGCTGTATCATCCTTCATGGTGAGTGTTAGAGTTTGCAGCATTTGTGTATCTTTGGGGAGTGATAACCTTTGAGGTACTCAAGTTCTTATGATAACATACCCAGGATGAACATGCAGACTGTGGTAAAATGTATGGGCAGTTTTCATCTTAAGTGAAACTCCCTGGTTGTAAATAGTTTGTCCTCCACGGTCCTTTTCAGAATATTTTTGCTCTCTGTGAAAGGCTGTAAGTTTTTCCTCCATAATAAGGCTGTAAGAGGATAGCACGATGAGGTGTATATATAAGCTTCAGTAAAGAGCTTTACTTAATTTTTAAGTTATCCATTGTGTGTGTGTGTATACATGTTTTATTTTGTTTTTCTCTGGAGGGCATAAAAGTAGTTCTCTTGTCCTGAAAGTTCTGGTCAGACTGGTGAGCACCTGATGGGTGAATTTGCCCCACAGTTGCTGGAGGGCAATGTTCCCCAAGTTGCAGAGATTTTTTTTTTTTTTTGGCTCCTGTAGACAACATCTGCTCTGTTCAACATTGTATGCATTCCAGGCACTCTCTATTTATTGCAAGTACAAGACTAGGCGCAGAAACTCCAATTTAAGAAATATTTCTTTAACTTCCTCTAACTTCAGATTTTGACCTCCAGTTTAGGTTGGAGAGCATACCTACACACAATCCAATGGAGCAGATGGTGTTTTATCACATCTTGGTTCAAGATACAGAAATACAAATGAGTAGGTGAGCAACAGGTAAACTGTATGGACATAATTACCTGTAATTAATGGATTTTTAGATACCTGAAGTCCGCAGGACAACATTGGATATTTCCTCTGCAGCCTGTCTTCATTGTCTGCCCGGGATTCTTAACCTCTAGGCTAAGATAAATGCCAAAATAATCACCTTTTTTTCTTTTTGTTTATTCTGTCCAAACCTTTATTGTTTCTCACAGCTTAAGACATAGCATTGGACTGTGGATAAATTCTAGTAAAACTTCTCTAAGTAAAACAGGAAAATTTCATCAGAAGGTTATGTCCCAAATAGTAGTAGCTTTGCAGTAAAAGACAAAAAGGAATATACCTTCTTATACCTTGCTTAATTCCAAAATAAACCTTATAAGAATAAATAACTCTATGTATGTTTGTAATGTTTGAAAAAGCAGTTTTGTATCCAAGCTTCATTGTTTTTAAATTTCCATAGAAATTTCTTTTTTAACTTTGATTAGTAGCATCCTGTACATGCTACTGACAGTAAAACAGAGTATGTAAACTTTCTGGAAGGTGTTGGATACATGCTTTCACTGTTCTTTAAAATATTTATGTGAATTAGAATAGGTTGTTTTAAAAATTTTTTTGGAAGTACATGTTCTTGGATCTTTTATTTACTTTTTTTTTTTACTTACAGTCTGTATGATTATATCGTAGTATCTCTACTATTGTGATTTGTCTTTGCATTTCTTCAGATACGAAAAGTCTTTCAGGCTGGATTTATATAACACCTTTTGTTCCAAATATCTTGCATATCCTTTAAAAAGAAAAAAAGAAAAAGCAGTGTATTATTGCCCAGATTATTAAAATATGAATTAAATATCCTCTGATACTGAAGCAGCTTTGGTTGAGGCAATAGGCACCTGCCACATGTTTGGGAGCAAGGAAAATTGCGAGAGGAATGAAAGGGAGTCAGAACATGATTAAAATTTGGCGAGGTGCTGAGACAAGTGCTTCAGCGCTGGGATGGGGTTCATGTGCTGGCTGTGGGGTAAATTTCCAAAGTCAGCAGGGCAACCCCCAGACCAGCCCGTGGGAAGAAGGTGGGAAGCAGCAGCCATGAGTAGGTAAACGGGAGTGTTTTGTTAACAGCCTCTGTCAGCATATGCGTGCACAATGCGTGTGTCTATCAGCCTGCAGTGTCTACTGTGTGAGTGGGGAGCAGGGGGGCTCTTCTGTGTGTGACCCTGTTAATTCTGTTAAATGAGCAGGGAGGGAGGGAAAAATATGAAATGCTTGAAGAGCTGACAGGAGCATTCAGTATTTAATATCCTTATCTGCCCAGAAATTTATGCATTAAGGAGGCAAAATTTGTTACAGCCGTTTCCCCCTCTTGGAGCTGTCATCTGGGCTGTTAGTAATGGATTATTTTGAGGAGAAAAAAAATGCCTTGAAGACACAACTCACTGACATCGCAAATGACTTTGTATCATTTTTCCACATACATTTGAATTATTTATATTGGAGATTCTGAAATAGTGCCCTGCTACAAAAGTTATAGGAGAATATTGCAAAGGCTGCTAGCTTATGTATTTTTGAGCTGGAATTTCCCTGACCTTGATGAAGTGCAGACTTAATAACCACAAATGAGTGTTGCTGAGTCTCAGAGGAAAATCTTTTACCCCCTTGAAGCAGAGGCAGTTGATGCCACACAACGACCAGTGTCAGTTCTACGTGGGCTGTGAGCAGCTGTCCCGTTAACCAGAGGGGATGTAGAGGCAGTGGTTTGCAAAGTATTACATTATACTGTTAGTCTTTCTTTTTGAGGCCTGTTTCATTTTAGAATGTTTTAGGCATATGTTTTCTATAACTGGTATTTGATTTTTATCCTGTGACTTAAAATCTAGCTACTACATTAAGAACAGTAGTGCAAGAAGTGTCCATCATTCTCTGAAGAAAATTAAATTTTTATGCATTAAAAATTATTTATTAATGAATAAATATATATTTATTCAAAAGTATCAAGCAAATGTCTTTTTTATCTAGCAATGCTCTCCAGCAGTTCTACACGAAGCTTTACACATTGCTCCACAGTTGCTGGGCTCCAGGTCTTCCCCTTGCTGCTGCCATACCACATTGTGTTGTCCATCTGTTTCTTTAGTTGACAACATAGAGCTATTCACAGAATATTGATCAAATTAATGATATTGAGTGGTTTTTTGCCCTGGAAGTAAACCTAGTGTATCTTTAATTCTGGAGGCATGTTTTTTTCTGTTCCTTACGCAAAGCTTATGCCAGTTCTTTTGTTTTATTCAACCTGTGGGATAATCTGGACTTTTTGCTCCTATCTAAAGATGCTGACTGCCATAATAGACTGCTAAAGGCTGCCACTACTTTGTAAGGTGATTGTTAAAGTTAAACATATTTCATTTTTATTCTTACTTTTGTGGGGGTTTTAGGTACACAGACTGCCTCTAGTCATGATGTTTTAAATGTATGGTTTTGTTTTTACTTAAAGATAAAGGAAACCAAACTCTCTAAGAAAATAAAATGTTCTCTGCTGAGATCAAGATGTATTATATCTAATATATTATGCAGAAATCTGTGCTTTGTTTTCTAAACTGCATGTGGTTGTTTCCAAAAGTAAGCAAAAGTGGGTATGAACTGGAATAAAATAAAAAAGAATGAGGAATTTTAAGTTGTCCTGATAATGTCGAAAGTTAACATAATATGTATCTGTTTCTAGATATGGGAGGAATCACCAAAAGTATGTTTTGATGTCATTACTATTTATGAGACCAGGTGGCATTTTTTCTTGGTCCTTGCAGATAAAAAAAGAAAAGAATTATCCTCCTTTTTTTCATATTTTTGATACAGATTCTGAGATATTTAACTGTCTGGACAATTTGTGAAAGGCAATGAGACATATGCATATTGTCCTGAAGAAATGGTCATGGACTGACTAAAATTTAACCCATGTTAGCTTTTTGTTTCATTTGCATGTTAAGTGATAAAAAAAATTACGGTATTTTGTTCTACTATCTGTTAGTCTATGTGATTTTTTAATAAGCTACCAGATACTTCCTCTTCTTATGAATCCTACAGGAAAATATTTGAGCACTATCATCAATATTACTAATAACTGATAGTACTGACTCTATTAAGTTGCCATAACACTTTCATAATGAGATCTTATGTAACTTCAGTTTTTTATACATATGTTTTTAGCTTAAGACATTTGGCGAAAAGCGACATTTTTTTTTTTTTCCTACAGAGTCAAATGATATTAGTTTTTACTGTGATTCAGGTAGTTCAGAAAAATGCTAATTAAATACATCCAATTGTTTGAAGTTGTATCCAGGTTTTGCTCTTTGCCTTTTCTGTTTTCCCTTTCCCTTCTTCTTTTCTAACATTACATATTTGGTCACATACTTTCAACAGATAATCCCCTTAGCAGAAGCTTGCATTGTCTTCTGCTTAAACTGGATAAATCTAATTATCAAATTGCTGCTATAGCATCTTGTGTTTGATGTAATACTAAATTGAACACCAACTAGGTAACTCTCCTTCGTGTTAGTCATGTTTGAGCCTGAGAGCTCCAACTTTGTTGCAGGTCCCATCACACTGGACAGAGTTTGGTATGAAGTGTTTCATAGATTCAGAGAATAGTTTGGTTGGAAGAGACTTTTAAAGGCCATCTAGTCCAACCCCCCTGCAGTGAGCAGGGACATCCCCAACTAGATCAGGTTGCTCAGAGCCCCGTCCAACCTCACCACTGAATGCTACCAGGGATGGGGCACCTACCACCTCTCTGGGCAGCCTGTTCCAGTGTTTCACCACACTCACTGTAAAAAAATTCTTCCTTATATCTAGTCTGAGATCTAGTTTCCTTCCTGTCTGCTCTTGTGGATACTTGCACATTGGAAGAAGTTTGTTCCCAGTTCTGTTCCTGGGCCCATTTTAGGGTTACTTTGAACTCTAGGGCCGGTTACTGGAAGCTTTAAAAAGACTTCTTGGAGCACGCAGGTATCAATGAGCTGAAGCTCAGTAATCCTGAATCATTAGCATCAGTTTTGTCTCTCTCTTGTCACTGCAATGCCTAGAGCTCTTTTCTCATAGGACCCACTGAGCTATTTTTTACCCATAAGTCACTTTTAAAATAATTCATTCAAGTAAAATGAAATCTAATAGATACAGCTCATGAGTGGAGAAAAAGATCACTTAGAGTGTGTATTTTAAAATAAGACTATTTTAAAACAGATGTGTTTCTTGTTTTATTTACTTGCTGGAAGCAGGGTTCAGGTGTCTGTAATCTTTCCTTGCAATGCTGATGCTATCGTTACCAGGTCGCTTCTGCAAGGAGTGCTCTTCCTTTCTCCGCAGCAGGGTGAGTGATGGAATCAGCTCTTGGAGATGAGGCACAGGGCCCAACACCTGACAGTCTGGAGGAATCAAATATTTCAGACTTTCCAGAGGACACTCTAAGTCTTAGACCCAAGGATGAGCTGGAAATAATTCCTGTGGAAGAAATTGAAAGCCCTAAACCTGAGGACTTGCAGGAATCTGCTCCTGCTGAAGCAACACAGGACACTAATCCTGGTGCTGGGCAGGTACAGCAAAGGGATACTATAGGTTAAAGGTTCGGGGTGTTTTTATGGTAATAGTAATGTATTTGTTAGCAATTATAAACTTACAGTTTTCTCAATTATACTTGTGAAGGCTTGCTTGGCTTTTACAGATTGAGCCTGTTATTTCTGTAGAGGTAGGATCTGTGAAGCCCCAGCAAGGTCTGTGGTGCAGGGCTGTTCAGTGCATGCCATGCAAACCTTTATCGCCTCAGCTAGACACAAGTTTCTGTATGCTGCTGTCATCTTCAGGTGGATTGAGTGGAATGAGAGTATGTGTTGCAAGCTGACCTACATAGCTAACTTCTGTGTATAACGCTGGGCGCTATCCATAGTGGATAAATTGAGCTGTCCTAAAATGAGGTGGACTTTGGTGCACAATTTGAAATTACTTGCCTTTGTTCAGAGTGAGGCTAAAAACATGATTGTTTCTATCTACAGTAGTCTTTGGTTTCTTTGTGGCACTGTGTTTCTCTGCAGAAAATTGCACTCTGTGGTGTGCTATCACACAGCTCAAGGACATACGTGTATATTGGGGCCTTCAAGTAGAACGGATGTAAAATAACCTTTCTACGTTGGAACAAACTTAAAATCTTTTTCAGTGTTGTTCCTAAAAAGGGGGAAAAAAGATGTCAGGAATGAGAGACAGGCTTTGATGAACAGTCCTGGTGATCTGTTCCTTGGCTGCAGCATGAGTCCTTGCTCTTCTGCGTTGCAGGAAGCAGACATGTCCTAAACACTGGACCGTGTTCTTGCTCAGAAATGTTCTCCTCTTAATGTTTCTCTGCAAAGTTTTCCCACTTGTGTGAACTGTTCAGCACTCACTGCAGCAGGCAGTTGAAACCTCTTCTATGCTTCAGGTGAGTGTCCTACGCAGCAAGCTAGCAAGTCCGTATCTTTTCCTCCAAGTCAGTAGTCCAAATTTACCAGACGTCGGATCTCAGCCTGGCTATTTACATCCTGCATGTTTTTTTTTCTGTTCCTTGAATACTTGTTTTGTGATGAGTGTTTTGGGTTTTTTTAAATTGAAATTTTCACCAGAAGTCCTATCCTGAACTTGAGAAGTCTGTCCCAAAGAAGTTTTTGTTATAAATAGCATATTGTTGCAAAAAGTCTGCACTGACAGATTGACTGCTTTTATCTACGGTGTCATTTATTTTAAAAACTCTTAATCAAGAAATGTTAGGAAGAATTCCATGTCAGAGTGGAAGGATGACTGTTGTTTCTGGATGAAAGAATGCTTAATAGTTCAACAAGAAAATTAACGAGTGTGTGACATTATAACAATTTAGGAATCTGAAAATGTTTTTTACAAAGTGCCTTGGCTCTCTGTCAGAAAAATCTTAACTTCTGATGTTGAGAGGGTTTTTTCTTGTTGAGGGTTTGTCTGAGCTTTAGAGAGAAGGGTCAGGGTGGGATGGTAGTCCTCTTAATAAGTGTGACACACAAAAGCTCAGTTAGGTACTAAAATTTTGAAGAATAAATGCTGCTGAAACAGGGCGTTCTTTCTACTTCTAAAAATGATTTCTTGGTATGCGCAAACTTCACTCTAAATCTTAGCCTTTAATCTTTGATTTTCCTATTTGTCAAATAACTTGATTATTTACTAAACAAGAATAGTAGTCCATCTGTAAGGGAATTCCTTAAGTTCCACTTTAACAGTGCATCTTTTATGTCTTTTTATCCAGGTCATATTTCTATAAAGCATTAGTAATGAAATATGACAATATTTGGTCATTATTATAATAGCCATCTTGTTTTGCTGTTGCTTACATCAGCTGCTCACCCTACCATACATTTTGTGCAATTTTGCAGTTTTCACCAAATTTCTCCTGCAGTAATCCACAGAAACACATGTGCCATAGAGCTCTGTTTTTGGCATGACATATATCGCATGCTGCCACATGTTTGCACTTAGTGTTGCTGAATGTAAGAGTGTGCTTGATTAATGAGCAGTCATGATCCCATTACATGTGTCCTATATTCTCCAGGCTGCTTTATAAAGCCGAATTGAAAGGAAATCGGCCCCGATGCATGTCTTCAAGTATGTGAGTCAGGAAAGGAGAAGGACTATTTTCAAAACCTTGCGATTTAATCTTGGCATAGTTTATTACTTTGCTCTGATGCTGTTGAACATACAGTTACAGAACATAGAAATACATCTCCGTGAAAGCACTCACTTTGGCATAGCCCTCCTTTTTTCTTTGTCTAATAGCTGGGAACAGTTCTTGTTGTTTAGTTCTGTAATGTTTCCCGAGTTCTTTTTGCTGTTGCTGACTGCATGTGCAGGACCTCATATGTTATGGGGTTGTATGTGTATGTGGCCCCGTTCAAAATGAAACTATTAATCACGCTGATAAAGTTGCAAAAATCTTGGCGCATGTACAGGAGTTCTTTGCTTATATTCAGAAGCTCTTTTTAATGTTTTTAAAATTCATCTAAAGTGCATCCCAATGTTTCTTTAAACTCTCTAGTGAACATTTAATTTAGCTAAAAAAAAAAGGATTAATTAGGAAATATGTTCTCTCTTAGGAAACTTCTTAGTCTTAATACTTTGAACTAGATATAAATAAGTTTAGAATTGATTTCCATTAGTGTTTTGATGTGAGATAAATAAAAGTAAAGAGCCATTTATAAAGAACCAAAGAATGCTATTGTTAGTAATGATACAAAATGCTTAATCTGTGCTTTTAAAAACATTTCTGCCTTTTTAGGAATGTCAAGAGGCAAACTTTCAGTGTATTCTGGAAACTAAGTACTTGCATTATATAATGATGTGTGTGTAGTACTTGAACTTTTAAAATAAAGTTTAGTTTATGAACTTTTCAACTTGAGATACAGCAGATTCTGCCTGGTGACAGAAAGTAAACAGAAGTTACAACCTGCAGTTTCATTAGGTGCCTGGACTAAATACAGTTTGTTTTCTAAGACATCAGTACGAATGCCATTCATTCCCCAGCCTTTATATTCAGGGACTTGTAATAGATTTATGGATCTTCAGTGTCTTTTTCTTTCTGTGTCTTTGTCTTCCTCCCTCCCTCCCCTTCTTTTCTTGCATCATTTTGTAATGATTCAGATATTCCACTATTTTTTTCTCTTTAAAGTGAAAGTAGTGCTTGCAAGAAATGCCAGTCTAATGGACTAGGAAATTCTGGTTTCTTATCTCTAGAACCAGTTCAGGATAGGCAGTGGCCAGCCCAGCATCATCATACAGATGAGAAAGCCACCATTTCTTATCAATCTTAGCCTGCGAATGTGGAGTCCTTAGTGGTAAATGGTTGCCCCTAATAACAGCAGAAGAATTTACTGTTATGGGAGCCCAGACTGAACTGGGCGTGGGAGAAGATTGTTTCCTATAAAGGCTGCATTTGTCCCTGTAAAGTGTGTGTGTCCTTACATAAGAACAAGTGAACTACTTAGCCAAATATTTGGGTTTCTGGGTAATCCAAAAAGGGATGGGAGACTTCCCTGACTGGATCAGCTATGGCACTGCGATGCTGCTATTGGGATGCTGCTGGTTCTGCATTACTCTCAAGGTGTTATTCTGCACTGCCCTGATTGTGGTTTCCCATTCTGCACTGCTTGCTCTGCTCCCTTTCTAAGTGAGAGTAACTTCATTGTTGCTCCAAGTTAGTCTAATAGGTCTTCCGTAAAGAAACTAACAGCATGCCTCAGACTGCCTCCTTGGTATAACATATACATTCATACCACTAGTGCCTTCTGTTGGTGCTTTCTTTGGATGCAAACAGAAAGCAACCCTAAAAGGACCTGGAGTCTGCAACGTTGGCTCATTCCCAACATTTGTTACATCATGCCTTCTTCAGGGAGTGCAGTCGTGTGACATCTTCACATATGTTCAGAGTACATTAGAATGAGTGGATGTTGTTTTTCCCCAAAGAATATGCAGCTCTTGTTTCTGTTTGTGATCAAGAGCAATTTAGATATCCTCGGAGGAAGAAAAAAAATATTTGTGGTGATGGGTATCCTGCATTTGAAGCAGCCTGATTTCTGTTCTCTATTCTCAGTAGCATCTTATTTGTCAGAATTTGCAATGTCTGTGGTGATGCTTTGCTTCCATTAAGGGGATTCTTCATGTCCAAATTTTGTCAGACTGCCTAATGCTTTGTGAATTGTCCATGAATTCTTTTAATTGTATTTGAGATAGATCCTGTGATTTTTGGCTTTTCTTCTAGTCTGCATTAATAATTACTTCAACCGGTTGTAACAGCGTTCACTTGCAGATGGGATGTTGCCCTACATCATTGGCCTGTCCTGGATTAGTTTTGTTTTATAAATGTGTAACATGCTGAATCTCAAGTCAGCAAGTGGAAATGAGTTTGGCTTGTTCAAACTGGTCCATAGTTTATTGGCACATTACTTCTCATATTTGAACCTGAGTGAGCCATTGGTTTCAAAGTGGAATATTCCATCAGGAAACTGCTGCTTCTTTCAAGCTGGGTTTTGCTGTGCCTGGCTGTGGTCAGTAAGCTGGTGCTAAAAGAGGTGAAGCAAGTGCACTGCATGACTTACCTTACAGTGCTGAAGCCTTCTGTAACCACAGCCTGCCCAAGTCCCTATGTGAAACCTGGGTGAGCAGCTGGAGAATTATGAATCATTGCTTGTAATGAGGAGCCATAACTTAGGCAAATATAAGTGGTGACTCAGGGGGCCCCATGAACTGTGAAAACAGAACAGCAGATTAGTTTCAGAGGGGCAGGTAGCTGAATGCCCAGCAACCTCACTACAGCAAACCAAGGGGTGGAAAATGGCACACAGCATTAAATACCAAATGATCCAAAACACAGTCTTGAATTATAGGCATGATTTCAGATTCTAGGTGGAAATGAGGAGGTTTCATAAATCAATAACAACAAGGAGGAGAAGAAAGCATGAGGTTGAGCTTAGCTTATAAAAGGCTTTTTTAGAGATCATAGCACTGTGAATCAGATTTATTATTGTATCCCAAATAATGTTAGGCCTCACATTATCTAAATTACTTAAGCACATCAAAAGTGTTTCTCTACATTTCAGTATTTATGGGGTTAACAGTGATCACTGCAAGTTTCCCGCCTTCCCTCCCTCCCCTCAAATAGCCTTTCTTGTTTTTTAAAATTTGTGCCATCTACCTTTATTCTTAAAGACTGTTCAAAATGCAGTTACTCTCACCTAATTTTTCTAGCTTCAGTTTCTAATCCTTTGCTTTTGTTGTGACGTTTTCTATTAGATTAAAGACCTGTTTACTGTTAGAAGACTGTCCTGCTCTAGCTTACATGTAATCCTTGTTCAAGTCACCTCTTAGCTTTCTCACTGCAATAAACAGACTCAACTGCTTTAACATGAAGTCATTTTTCTAGCACTTCTCTGAAATTTTACAGTTTTCAGTGGCAGCCTAAAAGATGTGTGGACACCTGTCCTGCACATATTATCCCAGTAATATTCTTGCTAATACCGTAAGACCACCTGCCTGCTGTCTCTTGACATTTCTTTATAGGTTCAAAGATCAGGTTGACCTTCTAAGCTACAGACCTGCAGAGAGACTTTGTGTGAAACCAGTATTGTTCATGATCCTTTCTAGATTTCTGCTTTCCTAGGTACTCTACTATTACCCAGTCCCCCTTTTTAAATAGACCTGTGTGTTTGGCTTAAATTAACTTAATTTAATCAGGCCAAGTTCCACATACGTGAGTAATCTCCATCATTGTTTACTGTGTCCTAGAGTTTTCAGATCAACTGCCCAGTGAGGTGTCCACTTTGTTGATTACTCTTTTCCTGCTTACTCATTGGTTTATTTAATCAAATTTGGCAGAGCAATGGAGCTCCCAAAGATGTGAATTTTATGCTGACTTTGTGAAAAAACAGAGGGGGGGCTGTAAAGCAGACAGAAATGGGTGGTTGCACTGTGGGCAGGTGGGTGAAATCTGGCCTTTGCCCACTCTCTATGGCAATGGTTGGATGGTCAGTAAATGTGAAGCTTGTCATGGGGCAACAAACACATGTGTAGCTTCAGAACAGGTGCTGCCTTCTGAAGATTGCCCTTGCAGAGGTGGAAGAGGGTATCGGTGGAAACTGGGAGCGCTGTGGTGCCACTGAGAATGGGGATCTGGCACATGAGGTAGCTTAGGGAATTGGGGGCACTGGGCTAATGTGATGGTTGTGATGGGGAAATGCGTAAGGACTTCAGACAGGCAAATACAGGTTTTGCTGGTTTAGACTGCCATTAGCTCCACTGAATCGGTCTGATCCCACTTACCCATTCTTACGTTCACATATTCATATGTGATATGTCATGGTTCTGGGCTACATATTTAGTCTGAAATGTACTTGTTTGCACTTTGCTTTCTTATCAAATGTTTTTTATTTGTCAGAGTACTAAACACCAAAATCTACCTGGAAAAAATGATTTTGGTTAAAAAATGACTGTACTATGATAGTTTTTCACAATGAAGAAGTTCTAGCAGGAGACAGTCATAGCTAGAAACACTAAACAAATATTTTTAGAAGAGCAGAAGAAACCTAGTGTTGCAGTACTTTGGGTACCGTATGACAAAACTGATTAGAGTGCTGTTTGAGACCTAGCCTGTGTTTTCAAAGATAAATCCTACATGGTTAGGCAGCTAATGCATTATTCATGTAATACTAGGGAGAGGTATAGATTTCTACTGATAGCTACTTACGGGTGACCAGAGCAGTAGTATCTAGTCTTTCTTGCCGTTGCCTGCCATGGGGAAACACAAGCAGGCAGACATCGTGCTGTTACTGGGCACTTTAGACACCATTGTCTGCTGCGTGGAAAGCCACTGGACTATAAAATGCAAAAAGGGAATGGCAAAGAGAAGATATTAATTTTTGTTGGTTATTTTTATGTCAGTGGTTCAATTTCAAGTAACAACCTTTAATAATGGTGTGCTTGTGTATTTGATATTTTAAAATCAAATTTATATTTTCTTTCTTAAAAATACTCTAGCAGAAATGTGTGTAAGCATGTATATCAAGAAGAAACAGGTAAAAATTTTAGATGGCCATTACCTGCGTTTTTCAGAAGACGTTTTAAAAATGTTGCCGGGCCAGATTACTTGAGTTTTTCTGCGTTACTTTCTGTTGCTTTTTTGAATAATAGCTTCTAAATACTAATACGTTATGATATAAATATAGAACTTAAACTCATGTTGCATGTCCTTGTAAAATGATTTGCCCATTGAATTTGCTCTACCAAAGCTATCTGTTATAAATATTTTGCTGGTGTCCAAGCACTGATCAAATGAACTTTCTAATAATGTCTGACGTAACAGGAGATTTGTTGTGGTTATATAAAGGTGGACTTGACAAGATTAAGACACCGGGCCATGGAGCGTTTGACTGTGAAGCTCAAATGTTCAGTTTGAGTCGAGTGTATAAAATTGCTTTCTACTACTGAAGACACTTGGTGTTGTGGTAGGTTTGATTTATTAGGAAAATGAAGGAAAAATATATAAAAGCAGGTCATATTGGAGTGTTTTTATTTATTTTGAAGACCACTTCTCTTAACGGTATGGAAATTGGGTCAGTCGTATTCCCCCCAACCTTCTGTGACCCACTAATTTCTACTCTGTTTTACTTTGTAGCTGTGAGCTTCCATGCAGATTTAATATTGTTCTCTGTAGAAATACCAGGAGTAGTTTTGATTTTAAGTCCATTAAGGCCAGCACTGTATCATTTACGTCTACATAGTCTAACGAATCAGTCTCTGATGTTTGTTAAAGTCTCTCATGACAACTTAGGCTAAATTCTTACTTCTTCATTATTTATATAATAATTTATTATATAAATATTATTTTAATAAAAGTATTAAATAATTTACTACATCTGCTATTAACAATAATTGGTTGGAGAGCCAGCTTGTTTTTCTAGTTTATTAATAGAGCAAATTTAATTTTTTTTGTACTGCCTGTTCACAATACAGCCACAAGAAACCTGCTTTGCCTGAAGAATTTAATGAAAAACCTTCTTCTTCCGGTTCAGAGGGCTATCTCTTTACCATGCAAGAAGATTGAATTAAAAGCTGTCAGACCTTCAAGGGGAGTTTTCACAGCTGGCATGTGATGGCATTAGGCCTAGATTGCAAGAAAGAGGACTGAATTTCTGATCTCTGGTGGTTTTTTGGGTGTTATTAAAAAATTACCTCACCTACTGGAAAAGCACACCACTTTGGTGGTCTACAACGTGTCGCCAACAGTTGCTTCTGCAGTTCAAATAATCAGATTGTAAAGATCAGTGTCCAGTGATCTACTCTTGGCCAGCTTCAAGAGATTTCATAGTCATATATAAAGCAAACACTAAAAAAAAGGCACATTTAAAAATGGGCAATGAAATTTAATACATGCTATTCGGTGAATGTCAATTAATTAATGAGAGTTCATGTTTAATTTCTTTTCAAATACTAGGCATTCAAGTGTAAACTCCACGAAGTTGAGCTACATGCTGCAATTGGCATCTTCTGGAAATCATGCTGAAAGTGATAAAAAGTGCTTAAAAGTGTTATTGAAAGTCAGTAAGAAGGCAGAATTACATTACAGAGAAGTATTATTCCAGATGTGTGAGCATGATGGATTCATGTGTTGAACATAAAGTTAGGTAAATTTTTTTTTTCTTTTTGACCACCACATTAAAAAGACTATACACAGGATAAATGATCATTAAAAAAAAAGGGGAAGAAAGATGGGATCAGTATTATCTGTGGATTTTTTTTTAAAGTATTTTTGTTCACTTTGGTTAATTTGAATGATTTTTATTCTTGTGGCTGCAAATATAGTCAATTAGGTTAATTACGTTAATAAAAGATAGTGACCGATGAATCAGGCAAGGGAGGATAAGAAGTCGTCACCATTTCAGTAATAACTGGGAAAAGCCTTAAATATAAAATACAGTCCAAATGAGTATGCATAGGGATATACTTTAGAGAGGCTGCTAGAACCGGTTTCTGTAATTCTTTCTCTCTTTACGATCACTGCTGAAACACAGCTGTGTCCCCCCATGTTTGTCACACAAGGGCTAGCTCTTCATGATTGTTAGCCCATGCTTTTTAAGTTATTTACATAGTAAAGTAGCATTAAAATTTTGTACCATGTATTAGAACTAAAAAAAAAAAAGGTTCAGAATGTAATAATACTCTAAGTGGAAGTAAAATAGTTTTATTTAAGAATAAGTTATAATGTTTTTCTGCTGACAACAGTAATGTCCTATTTGGGTAATTTGTTTTTGTTGTATCTCATCAACATGTATTCAGGAAAACAGAAAATGTGGTCATCTATAGTTTCTAAAATATAAATCATTGTTAGAAAAGCATCATGTATCATATATGTATCTTTTAAAGGCAAGGGTACTGTGCCCATAATTATTACAGGGGGATGTTCTTTATTCATTTAAATAAAACCAAAACATTTTGAAAATGTAAATTACATAGTTCCTTTGTGAAATAAATTTGTCTTTTTTTTCCGCTCAGCAATCAGGCTTATGTCCCTTTGAATATGGATGTTTGTTTTGTCATTTTTGCATTAGAGCAGCACAGAGGTAAATGTGGCAGAACTGAAGTTACTGTGCACTGCCAGTACGCAGGTATTTTTTTCCTAATATGTATTCTGCTGCATGTACTGACCAGCAGCATGTGCGTGTGTGTAACGGATTCCTCTTTTTGTGTTTTCCTATATCCTCAGAGGATAAATCTTTTGCTGCATGTAATTGTAATATTTAGAACATATTCTCTCAGTGACCCCAAAAGTTTATATATTTTGTAGTGTTGCTGCCAGCTTCAGAGATATCTAAGCTTAAGGACACAAATACATAAAAATGCGCTTCCAGAATTCTGATTTTGTCCTTCATTGTTTAATATTTCATGAAGTTTCTCAATACAGTGAATAAACAAAAGCATGGCAATTACTCAGTTCTGTCTGAATTAGGCTGCAACAAGTACATATAGAGGTCAGTGCACTAAGTTTTCAAGAATCGTTATAGAAAATGATTTGTTAGTTGTATTGACTGATTCTCTGTTGAAAAGAAAACTGGTTTTAACTACAGCAGAAATGTGTTGTCTTCTAAATTTTGCAGTTAAAAGTTAAAGACATGAGAAGTTTTCTTAATGAATATTGAAAACAGCCTTTTATGCTATTTAAATCAATTTAGATGAATTAAAATAAAAAAATAGTATGCAGAAGCCAGTCTTAAATGTTTATTTAGCATATTTAGGGTGAAGATGAGAACAATAATTTTTTGTATACTCGCTGAGATGGTTTTGGAATTCAAGGAGTTACGGGGGAAAAAAAAGCAGCTCTAAGAAATTCTACTATAGTTATAAAGGGTAGACCAGCAAGGAGGTTAATCATGTTTTCACTCAGTTTCTATGCAATTGTATGCAAGTTCCAGATAAATTGTAAGTACAATCAAGATGACAGACAGTGAACTGGTTAATATTTACAGAATTATGTTCCTGGATACAGAACTGTTGTTCTTTTGTTGGTCTGGAAAATGAAGTTCCATTTTTAATTTCTAAATATATGTTTGTTCCTCCTGCTCTCTGAATTTTATATTTAGTCCAATACAGATGACATGGATACTAAGTTTACCTAAAACAAGTATCAATCTTGCCAGCCTTGACAAGGTTAGGGGAATTGTTCTGACCTTTTGCAGTGTCATTTAAAATGGAATATGTCTCATGCTGCAGTTTTACAGATGTCAGAGATGAAGACAAACTTTCTAATAAGAATAATTTTGATTCCATCTTATACTTCACCATCCTATGCTGGAAGTAGATCTCTATTCCAACGGGATTATCTTGTGTTTAAAATTTATGCATGCTATTTTAGAAAATTGTATCAATTTAAATTTCTCTGGTAGTGCACATATATTTATCATAGATATAGCAGCAAAGCAATTAAGTCATAATGGAGAAAACAGCATACAATTCCCAGATATCATAAATTGTATGTTAGTTACACAGTTGCAGGGAAGAAGTTTTGCTGTACTGTGTCTGAGGATATAATTACTATTAATGTTCATTAACTTGTTAAGACATATATTTTGAAAATGTAAAGCAAATTGGATCAAATACTCTGTTGTTACTAAACATTTATGAAATATTTTCATATAATTTTAAGTAGGTTGGTTTAAATGTGCATGTGTGTGTTTTGTGTTGTTCCCCCCCACCCCACCCCCTCAATTGTCATTATCTCCATAGATGGTCTATTTGCTCTCATGTTCCCACTTTCACTGTGAGGTTTGAACACATCTAAAGATCAGAACTGAACAAAACTCATAAATTTCCTTGAGTTTGTGCTGAAAATTTTGCATGATATTGTTAAAAACACACAAGTGAACTCTAGTTTACTGCAAGATGTCAGTCTTCTTTCTTTATATATTGAGAATACTTTAAAAATTGATGTGGAAGTAAATTTTCTGATGATAGAATGGTTTTGATAAGCATGAATCAGTTTCCTTAGACAGGACACTAAAATGGAAGCTGTGTGGAAAAACGGAAGCTTGAGATGTGGCCCAAATGTACCCCAATCCTTTATGGTTCCAATAGGGTCCAAACCAACAGTTGAACCATGTGTGTGCTGGAAACATTTTGTCCAGGGGACGAGACTAAATCTTGTCTGAAATAAAAACTTTCCTGCGTATAGTGGAGACCTACAGGGGCCTTGGTACCAATTTCTTCGATCTACTGAATGACTCCTGTTGTGCTGAGTAGCCAAGAATATAATCTCCTATGGGTGTTAATGACTTCCTTAGATAACCCATTGCAAGGCTTCCTCCTTAGCATCCCACAACCTCCCCACTTCTTTCTTGTGTAAGTGCTAGTACATTTTGTAAAACTTGTTACTATCAGAGTTAATTAGAATTTTTTTTTTAGTTGTAGGCTTCCATTCCTTGCATACTGTGCAAACCTATTGGGAGATATGCTGCGGCCTTGACTTTTGACTAAAAAAGAATAAAGATTGTTAGTAGTTGAAGGTACCTGTGAAGCCAGAGGATTTCTTTTTGAAAGCTGTTATCTACACATATGTATTATCAGGAAGGATGCATAGCATCTTAACATTTATTTCATTGTTCACTGACATCAGTAATACGATAATCTCACCAAATGGGTTTGTGGGCAAAATTATAAAAACAACGCTCTAAATCTATTTAATTTTGCCTAAATCTGTGAAAGAAGAGTATGCACTGACTACAGCTGTTGGTTATTTTTCAGGATAATTATCAGCCCAAGCTAAGATTACACGAGTGCTGAGATCACTCTCACATCTAAACAAATATAGACATCTTTACGAAAGGAATTTTGAGGGTCTATAACATGAAAGACACTCTTTAGCACTCAGTTGAACTCTTCTTACAAGACTCATTCTGAATTCTACTATAGCTATACTCAGTCAAGTAACTTCTGGCTTTGAGTGCCAATACAACCTATGTTTCCTGTAAAAATAAAAGCATCCCAATGATTAAAAGATCATCTTTTAATTGTTTTATTCCCATTCCACTTTGCTCTCTGAGCTAGGCCATGTTTCTTTTTCATAAGGCATGAGAAGACCAGACACTGCGGAGCTTGTTTGCCACCTGAAGGACCATCTGCACAACCACCTAGATGGGCTGTTCTCTGCCATGTCTGAAGCATGGGAAAGATGATGGCAGGGAATACACAGCCATTACCACAGCAATTTATCTAACCTGTGTGCTTTTTCCAGTGCTGTTTGGATACAGGCAGGGAGTAGATTTGCAGGCTTGGTGAATATTTGGCCATAATTGTTTGTTCTCATCTGCCATCTTGTCCAGAGACCTCTGTTTCTTCTCATCTTAGGCACAGCAGAGGAGGGTGGTGTGTGCTGGAGCAGTCACCAGCGCTACCATCCAGCCATCCTGCTGCCTTGACCCAGGGAAATGAGCCGGGAGATGTACAGACCATCCAGGTGGTAGGCTGAGCTTCTCTGTTTTAGTCCATCCTGATGGTGAGGAAGTGGGTTTAAGCAGCTGGCACGCGAGCTCTAGTGAAGAATAAACCTCTGACAGCACAGGATTGCCATGGTGGTTCCTTTGTGCTCCTTCCCCACACTGAAGAGAGAATTGGTTTTGTGATTATTCCAGATTGCCCCCTTTCTGCTTTGCATGAACCCAGGAGGCTGTAATGCCTGCCTTCAGTGTGTGAGTGACTGGTGTTCAGCAAATTGGCATTTTCCCAGGCAAAAGAAATGGACTGAGGTTGATAATAATTTTTTGTTTACTGATTCCTGGTTCTATAATTTATTAAAAGCCTATTTATAGACAGTTAATTTCCACCAAAAAATACATTTAATACAAGAGTATTTCCCCAGCTAAGTATAATGGCCCCTTTTATTTTCTCAAGATTTAAAATACTGAAAGGTAAAGAAGAGGAGTGCCTTGCATTGCTAACATTGAATTTACCTTCCATTCATGTGTGGCCTTAATATAATATTCTATTCAGCACACGAACTGCATGACATAGATGCCTCTCTGGTTATACAGAGTTTTGTTTTGTTGTTGTTGTTTTTTTTTTTTTGCCCCCCCCCCCCCCCCCCCCCCCCCCGTTTGCTGTGTTTTTATATCCTAAATTTTTGATTTATTAGGAACCAATTTTCAAAAGCTGGATGAACCTTTACATTTTAGAAACAAGGTGGTTAAATGTTTCTGTCTGAAATCATATCTTTCTAAAAGTAGTTCCGTATAGTAGATAGTAAGACATATCATGCTATTAGCCCTCTTACAGTATTTGAGTTTCAGAATAAAATAGTAGCCAAATACTTTATTAGCACATGGATTATGGATCTTGAGGGTCATATGTTTGGTGTCTGAAGAACATTGGCTTTTATATGAAGGTGTCATTTGTAGTTAGGGGGATAGAGTTGGTGAATTTTAATTAGCATTCTATTAAGTAAAAACTTTTTTCAGCAGCTTATGTAGATTTCTTGCACTTAAATATATTTTAACACTAGAATTGAACATTAAGGAGTGATATATTTTAAATACATGAATAGTCTTCCAAAAATTTTCCATTTTGTTTCCCTTGCTATGATTCCTTTTGATTACAGATGGTCTGTGTGATAGTTGCTATAGAAACCAGACCATTTTACTTCAATCTCTCCCTGTTGCTATGGTGTGCAGAGAGCTGCTACGTGTAAAGTGTCATTTAGATTTTTTTTTTGTGATATTCCATGTAATAGTTAACTTGCAATCAATATTCTCTAACGGCAGATAATGTGACACACTAATTAATGCTTTCCACCACCAACTGCTGGATACAAGAGTTGGGCAGAAATTAGTTGCAAAGTTAGTTTAATGAATTCTGCAGATACAGCTTTCTTTAAATGCTTAATATTAGAAGAAAATAACTCTGTTATCTCACTGTTAGGCAGAATTGTTTTTCTTGCCGCAGCATGCTCCCTAACTGAGCACAAGTGTATACAAGGCACCTAGAAGCTCTGGCGGCAGAGACCTCGGGTCTCCAGGGAGCCCCAGCACAGCGACTATGCAAGCCAAAGAGGCTGGTTTTGCAATCTGCAGTTGCTAGTTGCAGCTGTAGCCTTCCGGTGGTTCCTGAAGGCAGCAGCAATTGGGACTGCTGAGTGTGAATAAGCTGGAGTGCAGCTGTCCTGGCCTCCAACCTTCAACCTCCTGTCAGCCTGAAATACAAGCAGTGTGGGGTACTGTGTAACACTTGTAACACTTCCACATTGCAGTTTCCCTTGTTGGATTTGGCACCAAAAAAAAAAATAATTCTGTTAGATTTCAAAAATTATATTTTCAGGAAATACTCTAAGGATGGCGTGAACGAGTCCTTGGTGAAAAGGGTGATCTTGTCATATTTCTGAGATGAAGATCAGATTATTTTTCATGCAGAATATTTGTATCTAAGCAAAAGCCTCATCTGCAGCAGGTTAGTGAGGATCTCTACATCCCATGGCAAATATTCGGTGATTAGTTGCCTGCCGTCTGACTGAGTTTAGTAGTATCTCCTACATGATTTTTGCTCATACCCCACAACAGAGATGCCAGTGCAGCATAAAAATAACAAAGTTTGCCCTGCATCTGAGGTGCCATGATGTATAGGAGCATGGTGGCTCTTTGGCTCCTTTCTGGGGTTAACCAGCCCCCCGGGAGTTTTGTGCCACGTTGAGGTCGGGAACTGTGTTGCTGCCGTTGGGTGGGCTGGCACAGCACCTCGGTGTGCAGCACTGGTGTGCTCCCCAGCAACACGTTCTGTGCAAGTAAAGCGAGTTTCCTGGGGGTTTTGTTTTGTTCCCAAGTTTTGCCACCCCAGACAGGCTCCAAATCCTCATTCCACTTTTCCTGCATCATTTCAGTAACAAATAGCAAGCAACATTTAGACGATGTTAGTTTTGTCCTGAAGCTTAGTCAACCACCTGCTCTGCAGTTTTGTCTCTAAGACAGGAAAATGGTACCATCAGGGTGCATTTGTATGTGGCTTTGGTAGAGTTGTTTCAAGGAAGAGACTTTGAGTCATGAAATTGAAGTAATTTTGAGACAGGAAAACTTAATGATAGTCCCTTCTCAGATGTAAAATGTTCTTTAATATTATTTAACTGCCAGTAAAGGGGAATAAAGATCAATTATTGGTTCTGTTAAGAGGGGTTCTGGGGAAATTATGTGTGCTCTTTGGAAGTGCAAGAAGATAAACCTCTGCAGACATCTGGATTCCTCTGCCAGTTTATGTATTTTGCACTATTTATAAATATATATATATTAGTGTAACTCCATTGATTGTGATTAAGTGTTCAGAGTTAAGCCTGGTATAAGTTAAATTAGAATTCTTCTTCAGCCTAGCTAATTTCCTCACAGCTCACACTTCATCTTGTTTTAAATTGTTTCAGGGCATTTGCATAATAAATATATGGAGTTAAATGTGGTGAATTGAATTTTTTCTTAATCTGGTTTGCAGTGCTGAAGTTGAGTAGCACATATGCCTATTACCATCTGAGCAGCTGAGTCAGGAGATAGTCATGCCACTTACACTTTCCACTGTTGTTTTTTATCACTTCTCTCTGTTCTTGTGACTGAGCTTAAAATGAAATAATTCAAACTTCTGGTTTAGGTCTCATGCCTTTGTTTAGAAAAACATATGATTTTTTGCATCTCAAAAAAATATTAGATCCCATAGCTATGAGTGCAAAACACAATTCTTGATTCTTTGAGAGAGATATACTTTTATCACGTTGTAGGAACTGGCTTCTAAATTGCACCCTTTCCAACACACGTGTAAAAGTGGTGCTTGCAGGGTTTGTATTTCACGTATGTGCTTTGCTGTGAGAATGGAAATCTTCTGTCACAGTCTGTATGGATTATGGGTTTGGGCCCTGTTGTATTCTAACTATATGGATTTTCACAGTTTATTAATAATTTACAAAGGAGAGGATAAGTGCCATTAACGAGCTAACACTGTATTGCAGACCCTCTAACAGTAGAGTAGATGCATATTTCAGTGTAATTCTTCATATTAAAAGTTAAATTTTTGCTTAAATATTCTGCTTAATTAAAAATTAAATCACCTAATACACTACAGCATTGAGAAAAGCTGTCTGAAGCTGTTGCTGTAATAATCAAAATCGAAACAGAGGGTAAAATATGTTTTTGTTCTATCTCATTCATTCTCTTTGTTGTTACTGTTGTATGTGAGCTAATGAAAATGGAAGACCACTAATCTACATAATTGAGCCTGGTCAGCCAAGAGGCATTGAGAGTCTAACATCTGGAAACATCAGGGTATATTATTTTTTTCATTTTAAGTGGTTTCTTTTTAAAGGACACTATTAAGACTGCTGTGCTGTGTTTATGATTTGGGCTGTTTCCAAAATCAGTCTTTGTCTTAAAATATTTGCCCATGTGGATGGTATTGAAGGTAGGCATGCAGATGGATGCATGAACACATAGGAGCAGAATCTATTTTTTTTTCTCCGTGTGTGGGACTATGCACCTGTTTGGTCCTCTCAACAAAATGCTGGCTATAAAGGTTAGAGTGCAGCAGTCTTGGGTTTTCTCTCCCTTTTTCGTTTTTTTTTTGGAAGGAAGTTTAAATTAGGCCATGCTCATCTGGTATTGTGTAAAATGTAATCCAGAGATTATTCTTAAAACTTTAAGGTTTTATTTTGCACATCGAGGTTGACTTGCTTCTTAGTATCGCTGTTATCTAAGGAAAACCAGAAAAAATCATAGTAACCATTAGAAGTCACAGTTTATTACCAAGTCACATATAATGTGTCCTTGAGCAGGAAATGGTACTTGGTATAAATAAATTTCAGTTATTGACTGAATTAAAAGTTTTGTTAAAAGCATAGTCATTATAGTTTATGTGCAAGACTACTTCCTGCAGAGATTTCCTTTATATCCTAAACAAGGCTGCTCCATTTCTAACTGTCTGTCTAACTCTCTTAATCCCTCTTCAGCAAAAGTGAGGCATCTCTGGTTTCTTTAGTTGCAATGAGTGTACTTGCTTGTGAAAACCCTGAGAATATTGCCGTAAAGTTGGAGTGGGACTGCAGGATGTCACTATAGGGTAAGAAGAGGAGCAAGAGTTTGTTGGTACCATTTCAGGGGGAGACATCTAGTGTCTGGTTGCAAGTTAGCATGGAAATAGCCTTTATATTTTTTTTCCTCCTTAAAAGAAGGTTAGACTCAAAATAGCACCTTAAGAGCAAAACCAGAAAATCATGACTGTGTGATTTGTGGGTCTTAGGTTTTAGCTCAGTTTTTACCGTAGGTAAAATATTGCCAGTGGTGCAGGAATCTTTTTTTATTTTTTAAGAGATGTTTGGTACTTGGTGTAATAGTGTTTTATGATTAACCATGGAGGTAGGGTTTTTTTTACATTTGTTTCAGTAGAAAACCATATGTGGCATGGTTATTGGATATTCTTGTATTTCTAGAAGTGAAAATTTCTCTGTTGAAGAGTTGAGTCAAAGTGGGTTGAAGCCTCTCCTGAAATTACACTTTTATTGCTTCTTTGCAAAAAATGGCTGTAGATCTAAATCCATATTTTTTTTTTTTATGAGTGTGGAATTGACTTTAATGGCTCAGCATGCTGTGAATATTAACTAAACTGCCTTTCTATCAGTTTGTCGACTAACATGTTTTATGTATTATTAGCAATAGAGTTCTTGTTGATTGGACTAATGTCTTTTTTCTGTCCTCACACTTTTCTTTCCCCTTTGTGATACTTTTAAAAATTACCTTGTAATCTCTTTGGAACATATGCTTTGCTCTCTTTGAGTTCTGTGAAGTACTTCACACAATTGGGAGAAATTAAAATTATCAGGTATTACAAATATTACACCTAAATTCACATTCTAATTGCTGAAAAGTAGACAAGATTAAAATAAGATTTCTTAAGGAAACAAAAGGGAAAAATATAGTGCCCAGTGATAGGACAAGAGGCAGTGGGCACATGAAACATGAAATCTGAACATCAGAAAACACTGTTTTTTCTGTGAAGATAGTCGAACACTGGCACAGGTTGCCTGGAGAGCTTGTGGAGTCTGTGTCCTTGGAGATATTAAAGAAGAGAAGACTGAGGCGGGATCTTATCAATATTTATAAATAACAGCAGGCGTCAAGAGGATGGGGCCAGACTCTTTTCAGTGGTGCCCAATGACAGGACAAGGGGCAATGGGCACAAATTGGAACACAGGAAGTTCCACCTGAATATGAGGAAAAACTTCTTTACTGTGAGGGTGACAGAGCAGTGGAACAGGCTGCCCAGAGAGGTTGTGGAGTCTCCTTCCCTGGAGACATTCAAAACCTTCCTGTATGCAATCCTGTGCCCCCAGCTCTAGGTGTGCCTGCTCAAGCAGGGGGGTTGGACGAGATGGTCTCCAGAGGTCCCTTCCAACCCCTACCATTCTGTGTATGTGTAATATACCTATACCTTAAAAAAAGGGAAAAGAAAAATATCTTTACTTGTTTTATTCCAGAATTCAAGAGCCACTTTGGGCTAACTTTAGCATCCCCACTATTGCTCAGCTTTTACAATTTTTGTGTAAGATGTAACACACAGAACTAAATTACAACATTAAAGCAAACTTGCAGGAAGCAAAACTTGGTTCACTGTATTTTTGCAAAAATTATGAATATACTGTTGAAATTCCTAGCAATGGTTAAATCTACATGATTTGTTGGAGCACAACATAAATTCAAAGAGTAAGTCCATAAACATGTTTGACAACTAATTTCTTCATTCAAGAGAAAACTGCCTCCTCCTTTGTTTGGTGCTGAAACCATTCTGTGCCTATTGTGTGTGTGGCAGCAGCTGTATAAAACGATTTCCTATACTGTGAATATAGTTAATTGCTGCAGCTATCATTTCACTTGGTGGAAAAAAAGCCCCATGCCATCTGAAGGGGGAAAGAGAAAAGGAAAAAAATGCTTCAGGATTGGAATTGTAATTGTGGGTTTGTTTTCTCTATTCTTTGTCAAGGTAGTTGGGTAGTGAAAAAATAAGCCTGTCAGTGAGTTTGAAAGTTGCTGTGGTGCCAGAAGGTTGCTATCCTTATGAAGAATGCAATGCCAACAACGTGACATCTGTGAACAGTGTAACAGATACCCATCTCCATGAGTCACTGATGGCAAGGAATGTTCTTGGTTATTCTAAGATGTAGGACTGTGTTGAGAAATGTCTGTCTTTTCATGAGCTGAATCTCTCTCCGCAATGTGGACCTGTTTGCCACTTCATTAACACTGTCACTTCTGTCTTTACGTCTGCTGAGGGAAGAGACCTGCAAAGGTGTCAAGCTGTCAAGCTGCTCAAAATGTGAAAGATGTGCTGGGCTCTATCTTCCGATCTCCTGTTTACCCCGCTTACTTCTCTGAAGATCAGGGAGTATATTAATGTATAGATTTTAGCCTCTAACTTTGTTTTCCTTTAGTCTCTTTGGTATTTGCTCCCTATAAAATAATTGTGAGAACAGGAAGATATGTAAAACATAACAATTTTTATGTTGATTATTAGTAGTCCCTTTAGGAACCACAGTTGTGTTTTGAAGGAGAAACAGGTGTAAATTCAGAACCAGTTTCAGTCACTATTATAAAAATATAAAATTTAAAAATATTTCATTAATTCCCAATCTGAATATATTTTTTTTAACGTCTGATTTCTCAAAAGTAAGCTCACTAACTTGTTGGGTACTGGTAGCACATTACAAACAAGGTGGAGGCCTTGGCTAAGCATAAGGTGTACAAACTTCCCTGCGTCTGTGATCCTGGACAAAGAGAATTTGGGGCAAATCCTTCTGAATCATTTGTATGCCATTCTGTGAATGGAACCAAGTTGGTACTTGCCTGGGACTAAGTGTTTGGTGTATGACAGTATGCTTAGCCTGTCACCAAGTGTCAAGACTTAGTACTCCTGATGCCACGCAAGAACACATCCATAATTTATCTGAATTCAGCTGCACTCTTTGTTAGTATCATTTATTCCCTGTATCGTAACCAAAGCAATATGCAAATACAGCCTAAATCAACCATTTTGTAAGTGAGGTAAACTGCGCTTTGAATGCTCTGTGGAAAAGCAGTGAGGATATAAGATTGGACATGGAAAGTTATTTTTGTCTTTTCATTGTATTTTTCTTTTAGTCCTATTTCCAAAATGTGTTAAGTATTGCATGCAGTTAGGTGATACCTAACTTCTGCCATCTGCAATATTTGAAGGAAATTCTGGCAAGACTAACTATGACAATCAGCTCTTTTGTAAGAGCAAATGTCCTAAAAAGAATGAATGGTGTCAAGGAATGGGAAAAAGCAAGATTTATGTAACTGCTTGTAGTGACCTGGTAAAACTGTCATGAAAGGAGAAGTACTGTATTGCTTTTCAAAAGAGCTATAGCATACATTTATGGAAGAGGTTGTCCTTAAATAAGGATAGACAGTCCTGAATTAGCAGCAGTTAAGATTTTTATGCATTGTGAAGAGTAGGTGAGAGACTGGAGGGGATAGCAGGACATTTTTTTGCATAAAGATTTGTTCTCTTTTGACTTTCATGAAACTGAGGTTGAAATACCAGCTCTGCATTCCCAGCACTCGTATATGCCATAGTAGTGTGAAAGGGTATGCTGGCCTCTGTTTGCCATTTTTTAACCATTCATGACCAAACTCAGTGGTGGTGTTGAATAGGTTGAAATTAGACATTCTTGGGCCACACCAAGCCTTCTTCCAGGGGCAATTTAAAGTGGGGCAAACTGGACTGTCTGCTCCAGGAGCAGATCCCACTTCTAGAGTTCCTCCTGCAGACTTTAGCAGGGGTGCAGCAGTGCCTGGGACTGCCCTGGGCAGCGCATGGTCAGAGGAGTGGTCTCCTGTCCCCTGCCCTCCTGTCACTCTGGTGGCCGCTTCTCATCCAGGCCAGACTGTTGGAGGGTGCGGGAAGGAGCCTATGTTTGTTCACCTGTGAGCGATGCTGATGCTGATTCCTGGCCTCTGCCTGGAAGGAGGTGCTGGAAAGTGGGGAAGCGTTGGGCTGGCTGCCAGCAGGACCGTCCAGTATATTAAGCTACAATATAAATTAGTAAAGTTGGTGAAGGGGGGTTTAAGTTCTGGCTGTGAAACAAAGTTTTTATTTTCAAGGTTTTTTAAAAAAAAAAAAAAGAAAAAGAAAAAATATATATTAAGTAGATTAAGAATACAGAAACTAAACATTTCATTATAGATCAAACAAAAGGTTTGCAGTCCTTAGTATTACCTTTCCTGAACTGTTCATGTCTATATAAACAATCAGATTTTTTCTTTTTACTGGAACCCATTTTACTTTCTTATCCTGCAAGAATATCATTTTTGGACTGTTAGAGATTATCTTTTGACTTCTGTCATCTTTTTAGTTATTTACTCTCGTTCCTTCTCAGAACGGAGCTGCTATTTTTCTCTTAGTTTAGTCACCACTTCATGTCTAGTGTTATTCTCATTTCACGATTCAGAGTGGCATCTACAAGGGAATGTAAAACTATTAGCAGCACATAGCACTACAGTTTGTTTCCTATATCATACTTTTATTTGCAACTAGTAACACTTTTTGACTTAATTATGCCTCTAGGAGAAAAAAAACGTATAGCTGCGACATGCTGTGTTTCAAATAGTGTGCTGTATTCGTTATCATATATACACTACATAGCTATGAAATCTGCAGTCCCTGTTCTTCTCCTCATCCCTCAGTGCAGTCTGTTTGAACTCCCAATTGCTCTGTTATCAAAACAATATACCGTACAAACAGAGAAGCCAAGATTAGCCAGTCAATGTCTGCCTCAGGAGGCGAGGGCTTCCTGACACCACATCAGGTTTCAAGCAAAGTAGGACTGCGAGGTTTAAAATGTTTTCATTTCCAGTAAATGCTTCGGTGCCATCTGAATTCTTACAGGCAACAAGTAGATGGAGGAAGCAGAAATTTCATTACTTAATACCCCAGGGATGTCTTACTTGAATTCATGAGACATGCCATCTGGAAATTCTTGTTCATTCACATGCTGTAGCCTTTTTTGGACACTGAAGAGCTCCAAGGTGCTTGGTTTGAGTTGCTTTGGAAGTGCCCAAAATAAAATGGGGAAAAATATTTGAAAGTCTTTATTAAAAATAAATAAATAATTAAAAATAATCTGTTTCCATCTGAGTTGCCCAGGTTACCCTGCTCCGCTATGAATCTAGTCCAAACTTTGCTGCTGTGTACTGTTATGCTCCAAGCACTGCCTCTTTTCCTTCTACTTTTCACCCAGTTGTCCCCTAAAACTCCTCGTAGGTCACTTGTAGCAGGGTATCCCTCTTTCTCCCTCTTTTTTTTTTTTTTCTGCTCCCAAAACCTGCAGCCCCTAGAAGTTGTGGTGGGGTCCCTGGGGGCTGTGGGAACACTGCCAACCCTGGATGAGCACACTTGGTGCAACCGTTGGAACATTTTCACGGTGTCCATGTAGCTGTGTTGGTTTTCATTGCATATGTTTGCTAGAATGTGAGCTTGGGATCTCCTGGTTCAACTGGGCTTTGTTTGCAAAAAATGTGAATTTGGGAAAAGTCTTTGTTTTGGCAGAGACCAGTGTGTGGCGGAGGTATACCTTGTGGTTTGCTGTCTCTCTTCAACCCCTACCTCACAGGCCTGACCTTGGAGCTCAAGGGCTCCTGGGCTTTCGTGGTCTGGGGTATGGCAGCTGCCTGTGGAGCCAGAGGTCAGGAAACCTTTGCCTCACGGAGACTTGCAAAGCTGGGAGGGTGCTGCAAAACTGGGAGTAAAATGTGTTTTGCCTCACTTACCGTTGAATAATGCAGACATCCTTTTTGGGTTTGGGTCAGGTTGGAGAATGTTTTGAATGACTTCAATGATGTGTGCTGAAATTTTAGTAATAAAACAGGATTTATTTTGCTATTTAAAAATCTGTTCAAATCTATTTAGCCTCAGTTTCTAAGGCTTTTTGTCTCAAAATTGAGGCCCTTTGTGACTTATGTTTAATGGTAGTGGTGTTTATCCCTCAGTGTTTCCTACAGAACCTACAGTTTCTTTTTATTTGGCTACTTATTTGAGTAAATCTGTAGGAAATTAGTATTTACTGAGATTCTGCCCCTCAGTGAAATACTATAAAAATGGGCAAATGAGCCCAGTACATAAAGGGAGAAATAAGTTTTATTTTATTAGGAAAACAGATTGCAAAGATATTATTGGCTTACTTCTGTTTGATTGGAAATAGTGAAATATTGCCCATCATCTGCAGAAAATCCAGTTCATATTGACTGACTTTTTACCATACTAGATTCTGTTTATTTTCCTAGAAAAAGTTTGTTTTAAACAAACTGTGATGTATATTTTAAAAATATTGTTTTTTCTTTTGTAAGAAAGAAATATCAGGGGATTTCATGGGGTATTCTGAATCTCTTAAGAAATGTGTTTTCTGTTGCATTTGAACTTCCCTGTTCCTTATGTTATGGTATGCCTATCAGTAACAGAACAATTCAGTAGAAATATATTAGACAGCTGTTTTCCAAGAGTCCAACAAGTTTGGTAATTATGGGGGGAGTACTTGAAGAAGGCTTTGGAAGATGCTGAAACTACTGTAAAAGGAAAGTTTTGTTTTGTTTTTTTTTTTTTTAACATTGTAGCTTATGTTTACTTTTTCATTGCAGCACATTCTTCAAACTTTCCAGCGTCTCCTTAATAGCTATAAAAGCTTGACAAAACAATTGTAAAACATAGTGTAATTGTCTTTTGAATACATTTCTTCTTCAGTTAGTAATAAGAACAGACTTTGGAGTCAGACTTCTTTTCAATAAAAATTAAACCGGTTATGCCCTTGCTTACTATTTAAAATGCATAAGTAGCAGCGCATTAGTTTCCCATTGTTTTCTAAATGCTGAGAATTAAGTAGTATAAGAAATGGAGATTGTCAATTTTTTCTTTAAGCAACAAGACTGCTGCAAATTAAGTTTGGACAAAATTCTTTGGAATTTTACGTATTCAGTGTTTGTAGAATCACAGAACGGTTGAGGTGGGAAAGCACCACTGGAGATTGTTGAGTCCAACCCCCTGCTCAGAGCAGGCTCAGCTAGAGCAGGTTGCTCAGGGCCGTGTCCAGGTGGATTTTGAGTATATTCAAGGATGGAAACTGCATAGCTTCTCTGGGCAACCTGTTCAGTGCTTGACCACCCTCACTATAAAAAAGAGTTTTCTTATATTTAATTGGAATTTTCTATATTTCATTTGTGCCTGTTGCCTCTTGTCCTGTCATGGGGCACCACTGAGTCATCTGGCTCTGTCTTCTTTACAATTTCCTTTTGGGTATGTATACATATGGATAAGGTCTTCCTGAACCTTCTCTAGGCTGAACAGTCTCATCTTTCTGTCTCTCCTTGCATGCCAGATGCTCCAAGCCCTTCATCACCTTCATGGCCCTTGGCTGGACCTGCTCCAGCATGTCCATGTCTGGCTTGATGAGGCTGTGTTTTTCTGGCGAAGAAGATTTTCTGTGAGGAAGATTTGCAAGATTATGTCCTGTTGGAAATGTGTGGTGAGATCTCTCCCTCTTAGAGGTGCCATGAGTGAGTGGTTTGAAGCTGTCCTGAGATCCAGGGGCTCAGGGTAAGCTCTCACTGAGGACAACGTTGTAAACTGCTTTCAAGTGACCTGTTAGCAGACTCATGCTTTTTTGGGGCTGAAAATCAAAGATAGCCAGCTGTGAGGGGACCTTTCTCTCTCTCTCTCTTGTATGCTCCAGAAACTGGACTGCTCAAATGTACTAAGCAGGTGGCTTGTCTTTTGTTCCTCCGTGTCCATCCCTTCCCCCCTTGCAGTTTCCTCTGGACAGAGAGTTGTAGCAGTTTAGGTTAAAAACATCACAGTTTGAGCTGGGGTCAAGGTAGGACTCAAACTCAGTGTGGTTCTGCCTGTTTATTTTAACCTCTCTTATGACACAGAAGCTCATAGATTTTATAGCTGTGTCACTGTGATCAGTGGTTTGCTGACTTGTTAAATGACAGACATCTAGGAATGGGAGTGGATGCTACTGGGCAAAAATACATTCCACATCTACTGCGTGTGGCTGGTAACTTTCCAAATGGGCAGTGCACATTGCTTTGGAATGACTTGTTCTCAGTCTAGTTTATTCCGTTTTCTTTCCTCCTCATTCTGAGTGGGACGCTTTTGTTGACTTTCACTGAAAAGAAAACGCGAACTAAATAGTGTCGATAGTCAGCATTAGCTCTTTACAGCTCTTTACAGCTCTTACTGTAAAGAATATGATCAAAACTGTCAAGCATTTAGTTTCTGCAGTGGTTGGCTCCCCTTTGATGCTCACAATCCTTCTCTCCAGTCTCCCTCCCTTGACAATGTGATACTGCAGCCCCAGTGGCTTTTAAAGAGCTTGAACTGGATATGACAAGAGCTTACCATTAGCACAGCCACTCAATACAGTAAGTTTATAATTTTCTGACTGGATAGGTTGTTTAGTCAAGTCAAAAGCCCTTGAATGTGGAGTTCACCATACTTCTATCTTGGACCTAGCCAGATTTGACCCATGGAGCATAAGAAAACAAGCCAGGATCCTCCTCTCAGTGCATTCTTTGGGCACTCCATGCTCCTGGTCCATGAATTTATTTGGAAGAGATACTAATATTGGGAGTAGATTTTTATTAAGTCATGACTCAGTAGTTCTGTGGGGACTGTGGGACAGGAAAGCTCTTCCAAACTCCTTTCTTTAATATGTGCACCTATGGGCCAGATGGGATTTGCTCTGCAGGATATTTGCAGAGAGTTTGTGGATCAAGTAATGTGTTCTATTTCATATCACTATTACCTGCATTGCAGGTATCACTAATTCCAGTACATTGGGATGTGTAAGTGAATATGGTATACAGCTTGGAATTTAACTTGAAGCATGATCCAACAAGAAGATATGTTGTCTCTTTAGAGAAAAAATAAGAACTAGCAAGAAGAGGTTAAGGAGAAGAAGGAAGTACAACAAGAAAAGGTTAAAAGACTAGCTGTCTTTCTAAAGTATTTGCTGGAATTGAACCATATGGAGAGTTTGACTGTGCTGTTTTGAAAGGAAGAAAAGCAGCTTTTATGTCAAGAAACATAAGGAGTACTGTGTTCTCCATAGTCAAAAGATAGCATTACTGCGTGTGGTGTCAAGTCAGAAGATAGTGTATGTCTTAATAGGTGTTCTTTTCTAAACTTAAAATCTCTATTCAGTATTTCAAGAACATTTGCTAAAAATTTTACCTTCAGTATTTTAAGAATTTTAATAGAATTTTAATAGATAGATGAAGTAGTTTAATAATATTTACAGATAATGTCATAAAATAGGTTTCTGATTACTGATTACTGACTTTTTATTATTTTACACTTCTTATTTTCTGTGGCGTTTTTTGATAAGGCCTTATATATTCAAATAGAAAGATGTAAAGTCAAGTTTCAAATTACTGTTACTGGTAATTGTTCTTTGGCCAACTTTGCCACCTAGTGGCTATAATTAACAGTTCATTTTCTTGATTTTTTTTTAAAGTAATGTAGCACAGTACTGCTGTATTTTTTACTTTGCACTGAATATTCTATGATTTTTGTGTTGGCATAATTTTCAGATGCAACTGAAACCACTCATAATATACTTATGAAAATAAGCACTTTATCTTCTAATGTTTTTTAAAAGCTTAGTAAATAAGTGACTGCAAGTACAGGAAAGTTTAATACTAGACAATTTTTATTTTTTTTTAAGAAAGTTGTCTTCTCATAATAGAATCAAAAGAAAAACTGTAAGTCCTGTTAAAATATCTCATGAAACAACGTAATTTTAGGCCTCTGCTTGCATGTAATACAGACAGTTTTTCCTCTAATATCCTTGTAGCATATATAAAATAAATCATCGTTCTTCATATATCACCCCTGCAACACAGAGAAAGGATAAGCCTGCATCTGCAGTGCTTTTGCTTCTAGTATGCTTTATAGGCACCTTTGCAGGCTGCTGAGTCCATGGTAGGAGTAATAAAGACTGTATAAGTATTGTTTTCTTCCCTTCCACTTGCTCTTAGTCCCGATGCGGAACAAGATTGAAAAGAAAGAGAGACTAATACAGCCCAATATTGTAATTTTGGATGATGTAGTGCCTTTATTTCTGTGAAATGCAATTAAAACAGAAACTCTGCAACAGCAGTTTCCTCAGTCTCCCGTATCCTGTGATGGCATGTATGCTATGAACAACTGCAGTAGACAAGAAGTGTGTGGGGCAGTGATGAACCCTAAAACCTCTGGACAGTGGTCCAGCTGCCATCTTCTCTCTGGGCTACACCAAGCCACAGGCAAGACAGCTCCCCAATTTATAATTTGTATGTAATCTTTCTTTTTTCCTCTTTCTTTCTTTTTTTTTATATAGAAGCATTACCATTTTTTTCTTCCTCAAGTCCTTCAAGCTGACCTTGTTTAATACATTTTTAGTAAATTTAAAGAGAGGTGTTGAGGGAAAAATAATTCTTTCAACAGGAAAAAAGCATCTCTATCCATAAGACGGGCATTTGAAAATAACAGTGATATTTAAAGTTGGAAAATGTTACAATCACCATTGCAGCAAGTTGTTTCTTAGACATGGGTTATCTCCTTTCAATCTCTTTTAGGTTCCAAAGGAAAAAAGTAACTGTTCTCTGAGCAGCAGAGCTACAGAAGCTTGATTCCCTTTTGTTATATATATATATTTTTTTTTTTTATATATCCCCATGACAATAATTCTGTCTAGGCAAGTGGCAGCATGCGTTGTGACCAATTGACAGTTATATGTGTGGTGATTTCCCACACATATAGGCACAATATAGTGTAATTGGCCTGGCAGAGCATGTGATACTTGTTTATAATTTAGTATGATTTTGTAATTATCAGGGATTTGGGTGTCTCTTGTTTAATCCATCTTCTAGTACTCGCCAAGCCTGTAGAAAAGAAATATCCTTGAAACTTCCACTATTTGAATTAAATTGACTGACAGGTACAGAAGCTGATGAGGTGATGAAAGGGAGGAGGATTTGCTGGATGAAAGGAAGGATCACACAATTACACTAAAGCTTTGTTCCCTAAGAAGCCTCATCTAAAAAGCTGTGGGAAAGGCCACGATACATCTTGATCAAAATATGGCCTAGAGAGCATTCTGCGTATAATAAGAAACTAAAATAGCATGGAGATCTTGTTAATGTTGTCATAGCATTCATATTATCAGATTTAATACAGCAAATTATTTAACTGTTGGAACACTTTCAATAAATCCCTAAAGTACAGGAGTGAGTAAACGTAGGAGCAGAAAAAAAGGGGGAGGTGGTGCAGACTTTGTCTTTAATGAGGAAGAAACAAGTCCTCGACTTCTGAGCTGGGGACTAGGGATAAGTGCTGATAGTGTCTGAGATGGCATTAGAGATGACCTTCACATTGAAGGAGAAAACAAAGATGGCTAGGTGTAGAAGCTGCCAAATATGCATTGCTAATAAGATTTCTGATACCATCTAAATATGCATGGTATGACCTGAACTGGTGGCAGAACATACCTGAGAATTAGAGTTCTCAGGTGGAAACAGTAGGATTGTACACAAATTAGAGGAAAGAAGAGAGAATACCACATAGAAACAAGGTGTGTTCAAATTCCTGTCTGACAGGAAAACCTGAAAAGCAGGCTGCCAGTACAGAGGACGATGGATACAAGTGAAGGATCACAAGAAAAGAAGTTGAAATACAGTTGATGTTTCTGGATAACAAGAGTCAGAATGAACTGCAGGTAAAGGGAATGATGGGGCGTAAAGAACCTCAACAGGCATGAAGAAGACAACATGTGTCTGTGGGTGGAAATCCCTTTAAAGAAGACTAGATAGCTTGGATAGCAGATCACGTAAAATCTCCTCCTGCATCAGAATGGTGGTCCATTTAGCACAGTAGTCTATCTCTTACTGTAGTTAAAAATAATGCTAGTTAGAGAGGGTATGAGAGAGCCTGTTGGCTTTACGAGGTCCCTTGTTCTCCTTGTTTTGTCGGAGGGTATAACCCTGACTATTTGCACTTGTATCAGTTTATGTATCTGCTGTCCTTGAATTTGTCCAGTCTCTTCTCCAGTAAGGGTCTGCGGTACTACCAGTGGCAGAAAATTCCAGAATTTCATACCTGATGTTGTAAGAAGTATTTTATTTTATTTGTTTTACTTTATTTTACTTGATTGAAACTGATCTCCTAGAAAGTTTAAAGTATGTCTTGCTGATTGCGATTCTCTGATGTAGATCTGTATGAGAAAAACTACAGCTATAGCAAGGATGATAGCTTGACAGATTCGTACAAACCAGTGTTAGTGATCATTTGAGGCAAATTGTTTATTATCTGTCTTTGGAGAGCTTTTAATGTGTTCAAAAATGAGCTTGAAAAAAACTGCAGTTTATGTTACCTCTCTTGGTTAACAGGCACAGTAAGGTTTGCATATATTGCCTCTTTCAGGATCAACTATGATAGCAATGAGGGACTGCCTTATTAAAAGATAATTTTAAAATTATGTAACATATTTTTTCTCAGAAATTATATATGCATAGGTGATGTAATCAAGAAGATTTTAAGTGTTGCTAATTAATTAATACATGCTAGCTAGCAAAACTAGCATAGTGATAAATCACTAAATCAAAAGATTTCAGGTTACAAGGGTTTTGCTCTTTTTCAGTCTACGCTGAGAAACAGTTGTCTGCAGTTTTCAGCCGCTTTATAAGAAAAAATAAATTAAAAATTGAGCAGTACAGCTATGAATTAAAGCCAGCCAGCATGAAGCCCTCTTAATGAAAATGAAGACTCCTTAGTGCTAATATTCTTTTCCAGAGAAAGGCTGGCAGAGAAGAGGACGTTTATAACATTAATAGAAAGTCAACAACATTTGTTTCTGGTGGAAGACAGGAAGGTGGGAGCCATAGTTGGCAAAAGCTCATAGTCAATGATTAAATCAGCAAACTGTTATTTAAGAATGTTAACTGAATGCAGAAGTCTTGAGCTAGTATTGCGTATTTTTTTTATATTAAATTTAGTTACTTAGATTTTTCCTGGAGAATACAGATCATATATGGATGATGCAGTAGAGGACATCCATTTGGAATACTGCTAAAAAAGCAGCTGACTGAAGAGAACATCACTGTGCTCTTTCAAGCAGTGGAAGAGCTGGGCATCAAGAAAAGTAGGTTCTTGAAAAGCTTTGGGAGGAATTGAGTACAGCACATGATCCATAAAATGTCATGTGGAGAAAGACGACACCACTGGAGAGAAGTCATATTCTTAAGGTTATTTCCAGCACTTTCTGAGAGCCAGGTTTTTCATACCTTTGTGTGTGTGTGTAATGTATTGCATAATATGTAGCAAATGCTTCATAAAAGTTGGACTGTTTTCGAGAATCTCATATAGGTTTTTACCACTAAATTCATAAACAAAATAAGTTTTTGTTTCGATTTTGATTTTTGAGGGGGAGGGACTTCATCACTTTCTTTACAGTTTCAAAACCAAGGGATTCAGAAACAGCTTATTCTGCCAAAAAGTCTGAGATATTTTTGTCATAATTTCTCTGTCATCATAGATCCCTCATACAGTTTTGCATGGATGCTTAACGTGCTTTATTTGTAGATAGCTGAGTGGATTAAAATATCTCAAATAAGTTTCTCTGAAGTGCTGCATGGAAAGAATCTTAAATGGTACTGAGTAAATTAATCTATTTAACAACTGACTAATATGCCAAAAACCTTTAGCTAAAAATAACACATTATTTCATAAACACTGACTCAGAGAAACTACTAAGAAGTGGGCCTGAAAAGCTTTAGAAGAAGCATTACAGTTAGAAGCAAATTAAACATTTTGGTGTAAATTTAGGAATCTGTTCAAGTACTTAAAAGGGAGTTTTTATGATGCAAATGAGAAAATCAGACCTAAATATTTGTGTGTATAAATTTTAGGGGAAGAGGCCTTTCTGACGGACAGTGGTTTACACTGAGTATCCATAGCACTAAGCTGACATCCTAGAAAAATAACTCTTAATAATCTTTGAAGGGTCATGGTGATTGGGGAAGGTTTGCGAGGACTGGAAGAAAGCAAATATAACCACAGTCTTCATGAATGGTGAGGAGGAGGATCTGGGGAGCTACAGGCTGGTCAGCCTTACCTTGATCCCTGTGGAGGTGATAGGGCAAATCCTCTTGGAAACCATTATTAAACATATGAAGGAGAAGTAGGTGACTGGGAGTAGTTAGCACAGATTTACAAAGGGTGAATCAGGCTTGACCAGCTTGACAGCCTTTTACCATGAGATGATTGGCTTAGAGTCAAGGGGAGAAGAGTGGATGCTGCTTATCTTGCCTCTGGCAAGGTTTTCCAAGATGTTTTCCAGGGCATCCTCATAGACAAAATGATGGACTAAATAAGTGGATGGTGAAGTGGACTAAAATCTGTTGGAACTGCCAGGCTCGAAGGGTTGTGATCAGTGGCATGAAGTCCAGCCTAGCTGGAGGCCAGTCACTAGTTTTGTGCCCCAGGGGTGGTCCTGGAGCCAATACAGTTTAATCTCTTCATTAATAATCTAGATGATTGAGCAGAGCATACCCTCAGTAAGTTTGTAGATGCTACAAAACTGGGAGGAGTGGGTGATGCATCAGAGGATTGTGCTGTCATCCAGATGGATCTCATCAGGCTGAAGAAATGGTCTGACCGGAACCTCATGAAATTCAACAAATGGAAGTGCAAAGTCATGCACCAGGGAAAGAATAACCCCATGCCCCAGTATAGACTGCGGCTGATCAGCTAGAAAGCAGCTTTGTAGAAAAGGCCCTGGGGGTCCTGGTGGACTCCAAGTGAACACAAACCAGCAATGTGTCCTTGCAGCAAATGCCAACAGCCTCCTGGGCTGTGTTAGGAAGAGTGCTGCCAGCAGGTCAAGGGAGGTGATCCTTGCCCTGTGCTCACATTTGGAGTGCTTGGTGCAGTTGTGGGCTCCCTGGGACAAGAGAGACATGGATGTTCTACAGTGAGTCCAGCCAAGGGCCACAAACTTGATAAAGGGTTTGGAGCATGAGTCGTATGAGGACAGGCTGAGAGGGCTGGCTCGGACTGTTCAGCTGGAGAAGGGAAGGCTCAGGGGGATCTTATCCATATTGTATAAATATCTGAACGGAAGGAGTAAAGAAGACAGAGCTAGATTCTTCTCAGTGGTGCCTCATGACAGGACAAGAGGCAATGAGCACAAATTGAAATGTAGGCAATTCCAATTAAATACAAGAAAAAGATTTTTTTCTGTGGGGATGGTCAAGCATTTTAACAGGTTGTCCAGAGAGGTTATGGAGTCTCCATCCTTGGAGACAAATTGGAGATAAATTGAAACTCGCCTGGACACAGCCCTGAGCAACCTGCTCTAGATGAGCCTGCTCTGAGCAGGGGGTTGGACTCAATGATCTCCAGCGGTGCCTTCCCACCTCAACTGTTCTGTGATTCTGTGGATAAATTGAAATAATAATTTGATGGAACTTATCTGTAAAGGATCCTGAAGGTAGCATGGGGTGGACAGTCATTTTTCTGTGACTTGTTTTGAGGTCGGGTTGTGTCTTGTGGGCTTTTCCATCCAGAAAAACAATTCAGCATGGTTTTATTCCATCATAGCTCTCATTTGGAATAGATGCAATGCCATTTGAGGTAGCTGGGGCAGCTGTGCCTTGAGCTTGTTGGCATTGAACACTTCAGATCCATCTCATTAGCACTGGGCAGTCACTTGATCAGATTATGGAAGGTCTGGCTGCGAGCTTTGGGTGACTGTGAGCTGGCAGAGGCTTTACCCAGATAGTGCTGGTTAGCTGAGGAAGCCAATCAAAGTAAATGATAACAATTTTCTGACAGCCTTTTTTTTTTACCTACCTCTCAGTTTATATAACCTGTGAAATGAAGCACTTGAGGAGAATACAAATAGCTGTATCACTCATTTAGCTTGTAAGGGTTCATTCCTACTCAACCTTTTATGCCAGCCTGTTTATTTAATTTCAGATAAAAACTTCTGTCCTTTTTTCCATGCTGTTTCAATATTGGAGAAGCTGCCTCTAAATATTTGAAAGTCAACCTCACTGATTACTTCAAAACACTTTGAAAGTTTCTCCTTATTTGTTGTACGTGTTGGTATATTTGTCACTTCTGTGTCATTGTTTCTTCCTGCTCCCCAAGTGTCTGTACCAATCTTTTGAATATTGTTTTATATGTATCTGATAAGCTCCTTTTTTGAAGGTGCTGTCATTTTGCCCTGTGTGCAAAAATAAAATTATTCACTGAGAACATTAACCTTGGTATTGTCTTAATGACAATGGCTAACTAAAAGTTAATTTCAAAAATATATCACAAAAAATACAAAATTAGAAGAATTGCTGTGTTCATAGAACTATTTTTTTCAATGTTAGAGCATGGAAAAACTGTCTTTCACTGGCTTGGTAGTATTCTGTCTTTTAGTGAGGTTTTCTGATTTTTGGTTATTCTTGGGCTAGGTCCCTTGTTACACCTTCAATTTAAGGTAGCATGGAGGTTTTGTTTATTAGAGTGACAGTATTAAGGGGGACTTTGGTTGCAGATTTGCCAAGACTCATTAGATTAGATTGCTGCAGTTTGCCTAAAGACTAAGCTCACCCAGAAAGTACAGGAAGGATAGTGATAAAATTGCTGCCTGAATAGTCATCATTGTTTCTTTAAATGCAATAAACACTGCTAGACATCACCAATGTGGTAATAAGAACGTGGAAGATGAATATAAAATCCAGTGTATGTGCTGAAGAAAATTTAACAGAAGATGTAAATGGTCTGATTCTGTATTCACTGCATTGCCCTACAGGGACTGTAAACAAAGTCATATTTGCAGAACATAAAATTTTACTGGATTTCAATTACAGATGAGTTTGACTTGAAGATACTTGTGTCCCTTCTGTCCCCAGATAGTCATCCCTTTCCCACCCCTCCATAAAAAGCAACTTAGAATCATGCTGAAAAAAATGTGTTTGGTAAGTGTTTCAAATATGGTCATGACAAAGTATTTTATTAATTTGGGAGTAGGAGGGGAGAGAGACCAACAAACAAGTTTCCTGCATATGTTGAAAAGAGAGATTTTATGGTTGGATTATGAAATTTTTGGTTGTGAGAGCAGATGCATGTTAATCTGAGTGAGAGCTGTGATAGTGGTTTTGTAAGGGATACTCATGATTACTTTGGGTCTTCTTTATGAGTTTTAGGAAGAGTTAGAAATATAGATGCATTTATCTTCTTCAGAAGCAATTGGAACTTCTAAAATTAATTGCTACTTTTTCATATTGTTTGCCTTACCAGTGCAAGAAATGCTTATGCAAAACCAATATTATTGATGATTTCCAAATAAATTTCACAAATCTTAAAAAAAAGTTAAATATATGTCATATAGCTGAAGTATGGCTTTCATATTGGTGTTAGTTTATGCATGGATCTTCCCCAAGAGTAAAAAGTAGTTATTGTAAGGAGAGAATATAGAGAACTGATTCTTATGTACGTATGTATGCAACTGCTGTATTATTCTTTCTAGCTTTATTTGATTAGCTGTTTTGAACAAGTGATTCTTTTTTATGGTAATGTTCAATATGTCCTGACTTCCAAATGCTTTTTTCTTCCTGCTAGTTGTCATTATTGCTATATTTATTAATGGATTTGTTGGAATAATTCTAAACAGTCGTGATCTGAAGAGATGAATGGTCTGCATTGTTTATTGGTCCGGTATTGCTTTTGGACTGTGAAATTGTTACAGGAACACTTCCTTATGTGTTGTTGTGAAGTACCAACTTCTGTCCTTCTGCTAAAGGTAAATCATTACCTATCTGACTGTGTGGTAGGAGGTAAAATAAAGCTAACTTAGATTTAGGTGTATAGATTGGGTCCTTACATCCACAATTTCCTGTTTTTAATTATATTAGTCTTTTTATATTTTTTTAAGATGCTGAGAGCATCTGCAGATCCAGCTGAGATGAGTTATCAGCAATAAATCTTTACTAACAATAGTGGCTTTACATCAAAAGTACATTTGGCTTAGAAAGACCAGTCAGTCCACTGGTGTCCATATGAACTGCTGATTATTAGGTGGTCTGGGAAAAAGCCTCCCAAAAAACCCCTCCAAACCAGTCAAGGTAGTGATGTTTGAATGGCTAAATATGCATTTTGGTCCCCAAAGACATATAGGTGCTTAACACTGCTGATTTTTTTTTTTTTTTAAGAGGGAAATAGGACATAAAATAATGTACTTGAAATTGGCAGTAGTTAGCTACCTAAACTGAGTTTTAGTTGCCAGTCTTTGGCTTGTAAATGTTAACTCGTTATTTCAGCACAGAGTCAGAAGGCATCCTGCTTTTATGGGCAGACCTTCATTAGCTTCCACTGGAATAAAACTCTCTCCTGAGTGTTCAGCCAGTTTAAGTACCTGATACCATTTTGCCTACACACAGATAACTTGCCTTCTTTGGAGTCCCCTCTTCAAGCTTGGAAGCCAAACTAATCTCTGAGGAGCACCATCTTCTTTTTCTTTACCCTTTTGAGAAGATTTAACCCTTTCATTACTCATCATCACACAGCCTACATAAAGACAGTGTAGAAGTATCGTGTAATCTTGAAGTTTTTCATCGCAGATTTTAATAATAAACTCAGTCAAGAAATTAAAAAGAAAAGTCCCTTTATCTTTACCTTTTAAAAGTAATATATTGGTCCTCTTATTTTACTATTTTAAGCATACTGTGTATCCAATTTTTTAGCAAAACTCTGGTGGTGAAAGAGTTAAGTTTGCCTCAGTGTTAAAAAAGTAAGTGAATCATGTATTCATCTGACCGGAGATGTACAGTACTGGAGACATATGAGACTCTTAGACCATTGCCATAAAGTACTGAAGGATTTAATTTTAAGATATAATATAGCTATTAAGCCTTTTCAGTACTGGAATATTCAGTCCCTCCCAGAAGAAGAGTGATGAACTGTGATCATAAACAGGTTAATTTAATCTGACCTGATTTCAGATGTGTCCCCTAATTGCTTTAAGGATAATAATTTTTCATTATATTTATCTTTTAAAAATCATTATCCATTAAGTCTCAATTATCCAAGTATTTAATTAGCTCTGTCAGTATTTTAGGTGGGGGAAAAAAAAAAGGGTGTTAATCCCAAAGTCTAAGTGTGTATTCTGAGTTTTGATGTTCTTTCAAGTTGTTTTTGTAAACAGTATCAGCAGAGGAGACTGTGCCTCTGATGCGAGTCAGGTAGTAAGGCCACTCAGCAGTCCTGCCTACAATTCATGTGAAACACGTATCGCTAGACAAAGCATCTGACTCTTTGGAGGGTGGTTCTGTAGTCTTGAGAATCCAGAGTGAATTAAAGTCTAGACTCTGTCATTTTTTCAAGCTGTTGGGAAGGGATAAATAACAAATCAGATATGCCCAAGATAGAACAGAAGTAACACTGAAGCAAGGATGCTCTTGCTGGTTTGTGCATTGGGAAGAAAGCTGTAATAGCAGCAGCAGCAATAACAACAGCAGCAGCGACAGCAGCAGCAGCAGCAAGAGACCTTTGGAAAGCCGGGTGTTGCAGTAGTCTGAGATATAAAGATCCTGTTACATCTCTGTCTTTCCTAAATTCAGAATGGTTGATACAAACCTTACGCCACGTGTAGTAAAAGATGTATATGAATATGGAATTTGCTTTGTAATAACTGGATGCTGAGGAAATAAAGACGTGCCTCTGGGTTTTTGTTGTTGGGTTTTTCTGCTTTTTTTTTTTTTTTTAATCATCTGAAACAGAAGAGATTGATTTGCTCAGAGAAGTAAGTTTCATCTGTCTTCAAGATAATTTAAAAGGACAGCTTGGGAGCTGGAGGGTGACTGGTTTTCTACCTGTTTCCTTGCACCTGGGGCTGAAAAGTGAGGAGAGATGGACAGTGTCTCAGAGGAGACAGGAACGACCGAAGCTTGGTGAAAGTGTACACTGATTGTTGTCTGCTGTCCTCTTCATGCAGTGCTGTGGGCTGGTGCACCGACGGCGAGTACGGGTTTCCTATGTAAGTTTTTGTTTGTATTAGAATGATGCTAACTTGTATGTTTACCTCCTAATACATTAGATGGTATGGTATGCCTCAGGCAGGTATTTTAACGTACATCTGAGTGACCAACCAGAGCACTAAGTATGTGTGAAATAAGTTTTTACAGCAGAGAGACACAAGGATCGTTTTAACATGTATGAGTTTCTTGTAATCTTTTTTTTTCAGAACTTGCTCATATCAAGAATATATCATATTTCAAAATAACCTGCAGTGTTAAAAGACTGGAAGTCTGACCCTTCTGACTTTTTTAAATTGTGTATTTTTTCTTGCTGGTAGCTCTGCCTAAGTGGAGTCATTAGAAAAGGACATGTCTATTTATCCATATATGATAACTGAAAATCAGTTAAAGTTACAAGCAATTATGGACTGGCACAAAAATTAATTGAAAGACCCTGAGGAACATAAAAATCATCTTGTGAGGTAGTTCTTTTGAAAAAGAGCAGTAGCACAGTGGCAGACGTATGGCCCGATGGCTTGCATCATTTGTTTACTTTCCAGAACAGGGTATTTCAATACTCTGGTATGATAAGACTGCTCTGTATTGCAAAATGGCTGTCTCTAATAAATTCCACAGGGAAGGCCAGCACCAAAGCTTAAGTATTAGTAATGCAAAAGATTGGCTATTAGCTGAAATATGTCTGAACTATACTCAGCTGATGTGATAATCTCCTATGTAATTCATTTATGTTTTAACATTTCTTTTCTATTCTGCTGTTCAGTTGTCAGATAGACGTGATAAGAAACAGGAGGTTGAAACGATCTGGCTAAGCTGCAAATTGAAATTGCTGAGTATGTGCAACAAGCAGCTTGTAGCTTGTTGCACAAGAAAAGAGAAGCTATATCAGGAGAAATAGTTCTGTTGTCAGGAATGCTGTGTGTTTCTCTCTGTCATAGAAAGCTCTTTTACACTACACTTAAAAAATGATCACAGAACAAGCAAGGTCATAAATAGGTGTGATCTAAGTCAAAGTTTGTATAGGGGATTGATGGAGAGAATTAAATTATTAAAAAGAAAACAAATCTCTCCTCCAGAATATATTGCAGAGGTGTAAACAATTAGAAATGTGAGCGTGGTCATAGTTGTTTTGCACAGCTAATTTGACTTTGGATGTTTTGTACTCACTGGTGCAACAGTTGATACTGTTCTGTAAGAAGCAGCCAGAAGCATGGAGATTCAAATGAGATCTTTGCTCAACTTAAACAGTACAATATTTTGCATAAATTATGCAAAACCAATGTGGAGTTCATTTTAACCATCAATTCAATATAAAATCAAAACTTGGACATCTGTTATGCAGATACTTATTTGATATATAGCTATTCCCACTGTTATGCAGAAATTGAAATATGAGTACATTGAAAACACATCCTATTTGTTAACTCTCATGCCAGTGGAGTTTAGGGCATATGAAAATAATGACCTCTTGAGATGCATCACCCACCCTTTCATTTCTTCTTGTTATTGTTACTTAACAGTAGTACCAGCCACTGTGAATAATATTATGTGGACAGAATAAAACATTTACCTGTTTGCAAAGTATGTATCACAACCTGGAAGTGTCAGAGTACTCGCTTGTGAACCACCATGACATCTACTCAGGTTTAGTCTCAGACTAAACACATTAAACTCCATGAACTCCATCATTTTTTGGATGTTTGTGGATAATGGAGAGAAAGATGCTTTTTGAATGTCTTATAAAGTACTATGGTTTGTACCTTATTTTGTGACACTTGTTGTGTAAAGGGTATTGTGCAATGCTGCTGGGCCTTGTAGTATTCTGAGTACCTCACTAACCGTTTACAGAAAAGAAGGTTGCTCTGTCTTAGGTAGGATAAGTGAAATGGAGTTTGCCCTTGATCTTTTTGGTCTGAACCCCATTACGTTAAAGACGACCGTGTTCTCAAATAACTTAATTACAATGAAAATTCTCTCTGTTGTTTGAATCCTTGATTATCCAAACCTGTTATTATAAAATTTTTTTGGTGCTCCCCGCGGCATTGGGCTAATTGAGGTTGTACTGTATGATTCTTTTGGGATGAAAGTACTGAAATTAAAGTAAGCCAAGATATGACCCTTTTTATTAACGTCTGACTCACTGGGGAAAAACATCAGACTTTTATTCTGGGTTATTAGTTTACAGTTCTTAAGTTGCTTATGATTTGTAGATGGTGAATGATCCAACTTAGATTATTTTTTTTTTTTTTTTAAATTTTTGGGGGAGTTTAAGATATTGTACTTTATGTATCCAAAAATGCATGACCAAATCTAACTGACTGTTGTTTTGCAACCAATACAGCTCTTTCTGGTCCAGGTCCTAAAAATTGTGCAGATCTTAGACATAATCAATCCCTTTGATGGTCTTTTGGGTCAGGAATAGACCAATCAGTGCAGTTAGCTATATGACTTAACATTGTTTCTTTGGAGGAGCAGCATAACTGGTGGAGAAGATGGTTGTATTCTTATTTGCTCCTTTCTATGATCTCGTGCATGTTAGACTGTCATGCACAGAGATTAGTCCTGCATCTGTATGAAGGGATGAAGTTGAAGGCCTGCATGGATTGTATCCATCTTTACCTTCTCTCCAGGTTTTGCTGCTATTGAGTGATGTGCAGACCACACAATGTTAACAAGATTAAATTTGGCTCAGGCGTTCTCCCCAGGCTTTCCTGATCATTGACTCTTCCTTCAGCATGGCACCATGTACTGCCTGCATCCACTAAGTTTCCACTCGTTCTCTTTCTCTTCTGAGAGTTTCTCTCTGTGGGTGGGTAATTGGGGTGACTGGGGGGGGGCATTTAATGCGATGCATTTAGTACAGTGTGGCATAATCTGCAGCTTCTAATGGTAGGGTGTGTCATATGGGCGTTACGACGGCATACTAATACTCAATTCCAGAAATAAAGACTGTTAGATTGGACATTTTCATGGCAAAAGCTGGAGATAATTCCAAATAACGTCTTCACCTTATTCCTTTAGTCGTGTCTGCAAGATGGGGTCATGGCATTTGTCAAATGGGATCCATTTGGGGTAGTATGGAGGAGCAGCTGTGTGGAGTTCTTCCACTGGACAATCTCTTTCTGGAACGTGGAATCTAAAACATCAGTACTAATTGTATGTTGCCCAAAAATGTTTTCACAACTCTTGCTGCCAGCATGTCACAGAACATCTAAAAGCACCGGAGCCTGAGACTGACCAGTATATTTCAGCTTTCAAACTTTAGTCCAGTCTATCCACCTGTTGGTCCAGCCTTCAGAAGGAGTTGCAGTCTGATGGAATTCACTCAGAAATCTTGCACTGTCTTCAGCTCTTTGCTGTTCTCCCTGGAAGTGTCTGGAAATGAAGGCTGTTTGAACACAGAGTCCAAGATACTTCCAGAGTCTGCACATTTCTGAACAGAGCAATTAGCTGTCAACCATTTTGCCTGACTGTACGTAGTGTCTCCTCTTATTGCTGCGAGTGGTCTCATTTGCAGTGGTGCAACATACCTGCTGGAAAAACTGCTTATATAGCAACATAATAGGGGTTGACTCTGAACTTCTCTGTAGCAAGTGAAAGCAATGACAGGTACAGGAGGGTCTGTATAGTTTCATGAAAGACTCTTGAAGATGGTGAACTTGGAAGTGACATAATGCATAGCTGGAAATCACCTACCAGAGCATACGAGACAGGCAAATCCAAGCACGTTGAGCACGTTACTGTACTGCAAACCATAGTGTACTGCAAAGCTTCCTGGCTTCTCAGAGTGCAGGTGTGTTTGCAGAGTACATGTTTATTGCCACTCTTACAGCTGCACAGCAAGGAATATGTGAATGTAGCCAGGGAGGGCCAACATATGATAATCTGGATAGGCAAGCCACAGGCTGGAATCCTTTGTATTTGTAATAACAGATTAAAATCCTTAGTTGTATGGACTTCCCAACACTGTATTTAATAATTATTTATTTAGTAGTTTGAAAAACCATCTTGTTGACTTTTTGAATTTTTGTCTTTTTTTCTTTTTTAGAATTATCAAATTACATTTTTGCTTAGCTGAAAGGACTATTCAAAATAAGTCTGAGCCAATGTTTAAAGATTTTTCTCAGATATATCAACTGATTTGATAAAGCATGGAGATGATGTCTGTAAGACAAATACTCGTTACTCAGACTATAGTCCTTAACAAAGAACTATTACAATTCCATATAAAGAAAAAACCCAACCCTTAAAAAATGCATTCCAAAACGACAAAAACTTTATTTAAAGATTAAAAGATTAATAGTGAAATTTATGGTATGGCTTGCACTGTGTATTTTAGTTTAATGTAATTAAGGACCTTGGTATGGTTTTGTTTCAAGATGCTTCTTTTCTAATAGTGGGGACTGTAATTGGAGAGCTTTCTGCCTGCAGCAGTGAGCAGGATCCAGAGGGCAGGCTTTTTGTGCCTGTGTCTGGAGGATATCTCAGACCTCCTGAGGGAATGTTCTCTTTTTTGGTGGTGTTATATTTGGACTAGATTTTTTTGTCTGTTCCTCTTGATACTGTAATCATTTCCATCTATCACCTAATCGTATTTCTCACCAGACCATTTGTCATAGTTTAATCCTAGCCAGCAACTAAGCCACTTGCTCACTCCCCCTGCAGTGGCATGGAGGAGAGAATTGCAAGAGTAGAAGTGAGAAAACTTGTGGGTTGAGATAAAGACAGTTTAATAGGTAAAGCAAAAGCCATGCACGCAAGCAAAGCAAAATGAGGAATTCATTCACTCCTTCCCATCAGCAGGCAGGTGTTCAGCCATCTCCAGGAAAGCAGGGCTCCATCACGTGTAATGGTTACTTGAGAAGATGAATGTCATAACTCCAAACGTCCCCCCTTTCCTCCTTCTTTCCCCAGCTTTATATACTGAGCATGATGCCATATGGTATGGAATATCCCTTGGGTCAGCTGGGGTCAGCTGTCCCAGCCTTGTTCCCTCCTAACTCCTTGTGCACCCCCAGCCTACTGGCTGGTGGGGTGGGGTGAGAAGCAGAAAAGGCCTTGACCGTGTGTAAGCACTGCTCAGCAGTAACAAAAACATCCCTGTATTATCAATGCTGTTTCCAGCACAAATCCCAAACGTAGCCCCATACTAGCTACTATGAAGAAAATTAACTCTATCCCAGCCAAAACCAGCACACCATACTTCATCATAGCAGATGCTGTCCTTCTTGTTCCTTTTGCTCACTATCTCCCTATCTCTTCTTCCTTGCTGATTTATAAGGCTATTTTTTTTCCCAAATATAGCCACTTTTTTTCCTCTTCTCCACCATGTTTCTCTGGTTTTGACATGCAGAAATGTTACTTCACATTTGCGAACTTCTTTTCCTTCTGTTGACATTAGTCCCAGGCTTGTATTTTCCCTTCTTGGAACTGCACCTGCCAGGGCTATTTCTATGACCCTTAATACTCCAGTGCCATCAACCCTAGCCTTGCACCTATCCCTCTTCTTTTCTCCATTGCTGCTGTTGTCAGTTTTAGTGGAAGTCTGAGCTATTCACAAGCAGAAATTGCAGGCTAAGGCAGCTGTTGATGAACCGTTGTTATTATCAAGATTTATCTCCATAATTCTCCTCTTCGTGTATTGTAGGCAGATAAACAACATGCTGGGAAGGAGGGAAGAAAGCATAAAGAAGTTGTGGTTTTCTCATGATGAGAATTAAATGGCATGTTTTAGCATAAACACAGTATATTTACATCTTAAAGGAATTGGCTGGACTAGCAAAAATGATCCTTTAACTTTTTCAAGTGACTGGACTGTCCTTGGTACTGGATGAGTATGGCTGACATAAAACTGTTAGGGAGCAAGCAGCTCATAATCTCTGGATTTGGGGGATACTTTCTGTGCTTTAAATGTCTACTGGAAGGTTTTTGCATTTTTTCTGTACCCTACTTTTCTAGTATTTTGCTTTGGTAGGATGGGAAGAATACAGTAGGTGAATAGAGTAGAATAAACTGGTGTGGCAATATTTAAAACGAAAGTGACCTGAACTGTGACTGTCAGTCATTGTATACCAGCCAAACCAGGCCAAACTTTGCACTGCCCAAATTAAAGGGAAATAAATCCCCTTTACCTGCGTTTACCTTGCTACAGTTGTCCAACAGCTTACATTCATTATGTTGGGGAGTATTACTGAAGCTAAACTGTTTCCATTTGCAGCTCCAGTCCTTCCAAGTGAAACTTCACACATATGCTCCAGTTGTTTTGGTTTTTCCTTTTTACATATTAGGTGGTCAATGATTTCTTATTTTTGACTCCTGTGGCTGCATTTAAATGATTGTGTTCTGTTTTACTAGCATAGACCTTGGACTGCAAAGCCTCTGTTTAAAGAAACAAAATAAGAATATATTTTCTTGTCCCCCTTCTTTAAAGTCTTTCTTCTTGCTACATTCCCTAGGGACAACCTTTGAATTTAATTAACTGGCAAAAGGGGCTTCTTTTGAAAAACTTTCTTACATTTAGGAGAATTAAATGGAACTTTTATAGCTCATTGTGCATTCTGAAGTAAAATTATATAACAATATGCCTGGTGGATAAAATACTGTGACAATATAGGCAGTAAGGGCCTGCTTTTTTTAATTTTGTATGTAACGTAACTCCTTGAATAATAGATTTAAAATATTTAAAATTTCAAGTCAGCAGCAATATCACAATTTTAAATATATTGATATAAAGAATTAGAGAACCCCATTTCAGTTATTTTCTTTCATCCTCATCTGTAAAGGCTGAATTCATATTTCCATTGGTAATACTATCATTAATTGCTAAACGGGGTCATTATTTCGTTACCCTCCACTAATTTGGTTATATCAAAGTGGTGACATCATTTGTGTTGTTTCTGGCAAGAAAAGCTCAGACTTGTGAAACCAATCTGCTTCTCTCATAACCTCCTCCTCCTATACCAGTAGCGCCCTTGACTTTGATCTTATGCATGTTATATTAGAGTTTTCTGAAGCTGTATTTTAAATAAGTTGTTCCTAAAAAGGCTATGTGTTTTCTGAAACCTGTGTTATATTCATGAAAATAAGTAGCAAATTTGCAGTAAGTCATACTCTTAGAGCACTGTATGCTCTATTATTCGTCTCTTGGAGTTAATAAGTGGGAATCAGGACTTGTAACCTATCTCCAGACCTGCCAGTGATTCATCCTGCGGCTGTGGACAACTCATGTGGAAAGAGGCCCGAGGTGCTTCCTTTCCACAAAGCTGTGATTCTTTGATGTAAGGAGAATCCTGCTGCACAAGTATGTGTGCAGAAGTATATTTTCTGCAAAACCTGAAAAAAGAATATTTGTTAAAAATAAACACTTTAACTTAGGAGATTGTTACAAGTAAAATATTACCCATTTTCATCCTTCATTTCTATTCTGACTCACAGTCTTTTTACCCTCTGCCTTTTCTCCCACTTCATACACAGTGAGCTTTGCTATCCTCACTTGGTAAAAATGTTTTTCTTCTTTCCTCTTAGTCTTTTATTGGTTTGCTTTTTGTGTTATCTCCTGACTATATTTTTTCCCTTCAACATTTACTTTTTCTTTCTGTTGTTCTTGGGTATAATGTCTTTGGATACAATGCTTACTGTCTTTAGTGGTGGAGGAAAAATTTAAGTATTCTTGGCAATTTTAATACATTTTCTGATGAGTTGGCATTGCATAACAATTTTTAGGAGACTGTGAAGTCATGATAAATTAGCTGGCTGTCTTACAATCCTAATTGAGTCTCCTGACTTCTCTGAGAAAGACTGCCATGTTTAATGTCTTTCCTACTATCTTTATACTACACTGGAGTAGCAAAATTAATAACTTTCTAAAAGGGAAATGAGAGGAAAATAAAGAATTGCTTTTAGATTTGAATTGGAAAGATAGATTTGGCGAAGTGCTGAACATAAAAAGAGTGCTTCAGTGAGCAGAAACTCTTCTGGAAAAAGTCTTGCAATGGTTCTGGTGTGATTAAACATCCCCTTCCAGCAGGAATGTTGAAGGAAAAGGGAGTTGTTGCCTAGTGAACGAAAGAAGAAACAGAGAGGGTCAAGGTCAAGATAGGCTGGAAGAGACCAAACAAGATTACTGAAAGAAGGTCAGTTATTTGCTTCATCCTAAAAGAGTTGAAAGAACCCATTTTGTTTAAGTAATGGGTTAATGTGCCTTTTATGTGTAGTAGAAAAAGAAGTTTTTGGCTTTTGTGGAGTCCTTAAAAAGTTTTGCTAGTCAAGGCAAGACAAAATGAAATTAGGGCTGAGAGTCGAGGAGGTGTTCTGGTTTGCATTGGTCTGAACATATAATTTACACCTCGGTGAACAAGTTAACTTGTAGAGCTCTTTTATATGTCATTCCTAGTCACACCTACTGTAACATTATTCGTGGGTGCAGATATTGCCAGGACTGTCCAGGATGTGGATGTTAATAACTCTGATGGTTACAGCATAATCTTTTCTGTCCAGTTCAGTCAAGCACACACAGCTATAAGAAACAGATTATTCATGGAGCTATGACACCAGATAGCAGGCCCTTTATACTGAGCGCGCTGTGTTAATGGTTCATGCCTATTCTTTATTTAAAAATAGCTAGTCATCAGGAATGAGTAGTTTTTACACACTCTTCCTCTAGATGGAACCACTCTGCTGCTTCACTTGGCTGAAATACTATTTGTTTAACAGCTGAAGAAACCGCTGCAGCGTGTACTTGCAGTGTATGCAAGATGTGTGCATCTGTGTTAAAGTGCACACACGTGGCTAGGAGCATGCTGTTTGGCATTAGAGGCACGATGCGAAAGAATGAATGCTCTTGGGTTTTGTGTTGCTTCTGGAAATAAATAATTTGAAGGTAGTGTTTGCAAACTTTTATCTGCTATACAGTAGTGAAAATTATTATCTTTATGGGAATAGTGACCTACTTAATCTACATCCAAATGCAGTCAGATGCTTCATCTTGTCCCTCGTCTCTGTAAAATCTATTTCAGAGTTTATAACCAGACTGTTAGCAATAACAGTCATCATCTTCACATTTTATAATCCTTTCTGTTTATGGGTTTGTGCCAGAACTTGGTCTACTATACCAGGCATTGATACCTCTATTTTCAGTAGAAACGTCTTGCTTCATGTATTGCTTCTCTATTTCCATTTGTTTTTTTCCAGAAACTATCCCAGTTAAAATAGCTTTCTTTTTCTTCATTAATGCTTTTCCCATATTTTGTGATTATGTGGATTTTTCAGTAAGTTGTGTATATAACTTTCTCAAGGTTTGTCTGTTTTTACCTGACTTGGAAATAAATGGGTCCATTTAACTCTTTTCTTCCCAGTTGTAAATATGAGCTAAATGTATTACATAATACATTTTCATGTTCCTTTTATTGAATTAATCTGGGAGCCACAGAGTTTACTGAAACTGGATATTTTACTATATCTAAGAGCAGCATTTACGTGCAGGACTTGGCCTGCTGCAGGTCATGTAAAAGATTCAGAAGAAAAACTAGTTTGATTAATTATCTGCCTAATCAGAATCAAACATAGTAAAAGATTGTCCAAAAGAGAAGAAAGAAAAAATTGTGTAGTAGAATAATTCTTGAGGGTTTTAGTCCTCTTTTTCTCACAGAATATTGAAAGTGTGCTGAAATGATGTGGCCCTGTGCAAAGCCAGCACCAGTAAATAAATATAAGACGGTGGTTCTTGGTCCCCAGCAGCTAAGGAAGGAAAGGCTTAGTCATGCAATTGCTTTAAGACTGTATCCATTGATTGATGTTACCCTATCTGTCTTGTTAGCAGAAAGAAATATGGCAATTGATTATTATTTATTTTGTAGAATCTCTATTACCACATAATAATATTAAAATAATAAGCGATGAAACATTGTTACTAGGCTATAGATTTTTTAGAAAAGAAAAATACTGTTTAGCAGTTATGTTGTCAGTGCAATTCCTGTATCTTGAGTTTTCCAGCTTTTGGTAAAACTTACCTGAGGTATGCTAATATTCATTTATCATTATACTAGGAGAACTTAATCGCAAAAGTCCAAATGTGAGGCTAGAAGTGAGTTTAATCTAGATTGTGTTTGTGTGAATAATAAACTATTAAATTGAAGGAATTAGAGAAAGGATAAAGAGAAATTTGGAGAGGATGCCAAAGAGAAGAATTCAGCAGACCCTGAGGAGGTATGCTACATGTACAGAAAAACTATATGGGAGAGGGTTCGCATACATGGAACCTTTTCTTATGGAGGAAATGGTTAATGTTGTTATGAACTAGTGCACACATTTCATTAAAGACATATGTTTGTGTGTATATATTTAAACATTTTAAAACTGTTTTCCCTTTATGATCTATGGTGATACCCCCTCCCATCCACATGGAGTAGGATTTCTTAAAAATTACAAAGATTTTTAAAAAATTAAATAAAAAAGAATAGAAAAAATTTAAGAAGCCTTCTAAGGAAAGCTGGCAGATTGCACAGTGAATCTCTCCTGGTCTTAAGTGCAGCAACCTGCCTTGGCCTTGCCATCGCCAAGCTCCTGCCAGCCATGGGTGCACAGGACTTCCCATGGGGGAACCTTCCTCCAGGCGTGCATTTGTAAATGTGGTGTTTAGGCCCAATATTCTCCCCTTATTTTATACTGAGTTTTGAAATTGCTTTGAATGTGAAGAGATACAGCATCCTCTCATAATTTTTTTTATGCTAGTACTGGTACTAATGGTTAAGGAGTTGACCCCAGTCATGGCTACATTTCTAAGCTGGATGAAGTGATCCTTGTAAATTTTAAACAAAAATGCCAAAGTACTGTAGATTGAAATAAACCTCAGACATGAATTGAAATAACTTTTTCGTAAAAGAGAGAACTTAAAAGGAGAGAGAACAGAGAAGATAAAAACTCTTTCCAGAAATAGCGATATTTACCTATGGTACAGGCAGAGATCACAGAGGTCTTTTTTTTCTGAGCTCTCTGCAGTCACTCATGGCTGAGGTCTGGCTGGATTCAAAGGCAATCTCTCTGCCTTCATGTGCAAAGCTTGCTCACAGTAACAGTTGTTATTGTGAGGCTCTGTCGCAGGAATGCTGAACAGAAATACCCTCTGTACCCTTGAGAAATGGCATGATTATAGGGGGAGAAAAACCTTATTTTCCTAGGATACTGTAAAAGTACCAAAGGAGAACAGTGTAGATGTTTTGTGTTAGGGAAGTCATATATATTTCCTGGAAAAAATACATTTAGACAGAGAACATGGATGATAGATGATACAGAAAAGCCAGTTTGTGACTACTGCAGTAAAAAAAAGTTGTTCAAGAGCAGTTCAACCAGCTGGAAATAAACATTTTGTAAAACTGCCAAGGTCAGTGAGACCCAAAACGATTTGCTGATTAAACGATGGTCACATGTTTGTGTGCCTGTGGGTTGTGTTTAATATCTGTACTTCCATGCTGCAGAATTGGAAGCATGCTAAAAAAGGACAAATTAGACTAGAAAATAAAATTTGCATTTGCAGTCATTTCTTTAGAGGCTGCATTCTTTTTGGTGTTTGTGACAAGTTTCTGGGGTACTGTCCAAATACAAAGTTGTGTGAATCGCAAATTGAAAGGAACTTCTCTGTCACTTGGTCATTGCATAAAATGTGGATTTCTGATTTAGAAGGTGGAAAGGTAATTTACTTTTTTAAATAAATGATTACATTCTGGTTCCTTGGTTCGACATAACAAATCAGATAGAGAATTCTTAATAGAAGAATTAATATAACCAACTAATTACTCAAGTAAATACAAAACTCTTACCATGATTTCGGTAGATTAACTTTTTCAGTTTGAACTTCAGAGATTTCTCAGTGTAATTCCCCAACCAAATAGGTACAATGTGGCATTGTTATCATAACAGAACAGATCAGTGTGCCTAGTTAGTAGGATTGGCCTGTGACAGTGAAAGTTAGGACCCAGGAAAAATTGATTTGTAAGAAATTCCCTCTTTCTAGACTGGAGAATTGTTTAGATTTCACAGTCAGAACTGGGATGAGAAAGTAAAACGTGCCAGTTAGTCACAACTCAGGAGGGTAAAGCCTTTTGCACAAGACAAGCAAATTAGATGAATTTAAGGCCTATTTGAGGGAACTGTAATGGAGTGTTGCTTGCCAAAACTAGTTGCAGACTCCAGCAAGCCGGAGAAGGTACAATCGGGACTGTTTTCAGCCACGAAGCCTGGTTCTCCAAGTTCCGTTTCAGCTTGTTGGGGCAGGACATCTGTGCCAGCCCAGCAGCAGGGACCTCGGTGGTACTGAGAGGACTATGGAGGAACCTGAGGGACCCTGCTGAGCAAGGTAAACCCGTCTCCAAACGCATGTCACCTTAAAGTCTTGGAGACAACATGAATATCGGGGTTCACACAATTTGTCAAAATGAAGTTTCACAGCTTTGCCGGTAGCTGCGCTTTGCTGTGAAGGAGGACAGAGGAGAGAGCCCACCTGAGGCCATTGCTGCTGTGGTCGCTGCCTGCCTCCTGCCTGCCCAGTGCTGTGGCCTGGCAGCATGGAGGTGAGAAACGGCCTTCCCTGTGCAGGAGGAGGAGGCTGGAGTAACGCCTCCTCTTTGCTAGCTTAAATTTAAGATATAGTGCAGCCCCAATGTTATATACTCACAACCTGACACTCCTGTTAACGGGCACCATAAGTCGCCGAACATAATTTTGCCACTCGTTAGTCCCCATCACTTTCATCCATCAGCACCCAAGATGCACACCTGAGCTTGCTCTCCTGCTGGAACATTTAATTCGGTGCATGAAAGATGAAGTAATTTTTGGCCTTTTTCCAGTACAGTACTTTTGATTATATTGGATTGTGTTGAGCAGCCCAGGAGAATAATCTGTGTATGTAATATATAAATATTACCTGAACAAACTGAACTTTATTTAATTACCTTTTTTGTCCTTCATTTCTGCCCTCTCTTCTCAGAGCCCCTCATTGACTTTAACCTCGAAGATACTATAAGCCAGAGCCAGGTGTTTTCCCTTTATCTGTCCTGGACGGGCTGCTCACACCACACTTGCTGTCTTACCTGTGTGTAGCCACTAAAATATGAGAAGCAGAGATACAGATTCATCATGTAATCTCATTTATAGCAAATATAAATAAGCATGAGAAAGGTGAGATCAAAAAGGCTGTACAAGCCTGTATCTTTCTTCACACATGGTCTTCAAGATGGCAAATACTAATTGTTTTTAAGAGCATGTTTTGGAGTATTTTTGTTTGATCAACATTTTCTTAGAATTAATATATTACCCTAGTAATTGATACCTTTCTTAACATGTAGTACATTTTCTTCTTTCACAGAAAGGCTTGATTTGGCTTACCATTGATTATTGATTCATGCTTTTGATTATTTTTCTTTGTGATTTTGAATACAATTTAGTATGTGACACTCACCAAGTATTAAATCTCAGTTCTTTGTGTAATTTTAGTACTACCATTATTGCTTATATGCAATGAACCGAAATACCACTGAAATATTACATTTACATACTATTTGAGCTTTCTTTTGCCGTGAGCGTGTCATTAATTTTCTACTTATAAATATCCAATGTGAACTTTTCAGTAACCTCAAACACATCATGCAGAAGCTTGTAAAAATCACAGATATTTTCCGTTTTCCATTTCTTTCAGTGAACCTCTTTTTTTACACTTTTCTGCATTATTATGAAACCTTTATGTTTGTTCTTTGTACTGTTGAATAGGACAGATATGGAGTGAAGTTTGTTGTCCTGCCTACCTTAGAAACTAGCTACTGAAAACAGATACTGCATGTTATTAATATCCATAGAATTTCTTCCTGTTCTGAAAAACATAATCCCTGAGTCAGCTGCAGTATCTCAGATAATATATTTTGAAAATATGAATGATGATTATAACCTTAAGACAACTGCTGAAGAATTATTTTTAATTCAAACTTTGAGTTATCTGAATTTAGGTTGGTTTCACAGCTTTGTAGTTAGGGGGATTCCGGCTCTTTATAAATCCAACCCGTTTTCTTCCCTGCTTGCTGGGCTGTACCGGCATGGTGGCAGCCTTTTCACCTTGCTACCCGACCCCTCCTTTCATCCTGTACACATTGGCTCTGAAATTGTGCAACTCGGAGGTTTTCTACAACAACAGTCTCTGGTTTAGAAGAGGTTTTTTAGAATTAGGTTAGAGGAAATAAGCTGCTCCTTTGAGAAACACCAGTTACAAGTGTGATTTGGAATAGGCTGTGGGGATCTGCCTAGAGCAAGGGGTCGGTCTGCCGCTGTCCTGTGTTTGGCCCTCCAGGCAGGGTGGTGGTGGCGCTGGTGGCTGGGACAGACGGGAGGGACAGTGAGGCTGGGAGTCAGAGGAGGCTGGAGGAGAGTCTGGGAACTGGGCTGTGTGGTCACAAGTAATTTGGTGGCAGGGAAGAGATGACCCCCAAGATACAGAGCTGGCAGGGACAGCAGAAGGAGGGACCAGTGTCTAAGTTGCAGTATCTTTCTGGTATCAGTAAGCAGAAGACCATATGCCTCATCCTTTTTGAGGGCCTGGCCTATGTAAAGAAGAGCAACTATGGCTTGGCAGCCCATGTCACGGATGCCTGTGTTATGTGTAGGAAGGTTTTTCAATGATCTTCATTAATCAGTGCGTAGAACTTCTATAAAATGTTCATCTACTTGCTTCACAAACTTTAGTGAGCAAATTTACAGCATTTCTTTGCAAATTTATGTTGTTATTTCTGTTTTATGTCTAGAGAGCAAGCACTTTAATTCCAGTGTCGGCTTATTTTGAGGAGCCAAATTGAAATGACTCTGGCAACATGCATCTGTTTTAGCCACAGCTCTGAACTGAGGACAGATGCAGGCAGTACCGTGAAGCTTGTTGCAATCAAAATAATTCCATCCATTTTTATGGTTTCTTTTCTGGTGGTGGTGCTGGGACTTTTTTTATTTTTTATAGGTTTTAATAAAAGGAAAACCTCTGCATTATAAAGTGTTGAGTTTAGAAGTCAGTTATTTGAAAGCTGAAACACCCTAGAATTGTGTGTATACACTGCAATGCGGTATTTAAAGACCAAGAACCATGTTCTCTTTTTCCTAAGATCACAGCTATATTCGCCACTGGATGGCTGATACTCAGAAAAAAAAAAAAAAAAAAAAAAATCAATTTTCTTGACATGAGGCTTCACTTTGTTGCTGAAGTAGGAGCTCAGTAAATGAATGTAGGAAGAGGGGGGATAGTTTTATAAGACAGAAATGGATTTGGTGCTTGTTTGGTTCTTGGCAAGGCTGGACATTTTGCTTAAATCAGAGATTCAGATCATTCTCTAAGTGTCTTGTGTACCACCATTTGGGAATAACTGGCTTAACACTCTGTGATCTCAAAATTGAAGTGATCAAGATTTATCTGCAGAACTGCTGAGTATGCAATACAACGGAAGTCCACAAGTGTGTTCTAAATACAGAAAGTATTACAGAATGTTAAATTCTTGGAAGGATCAGACCAGAACCCTCTCAGATTAGAGTCCTAGTTAACTAATGGACTCATCTGGAATTGATGTTCCAGCTATCAAATGAGAATAACAATAGCATCTTCCCTCACAAGCAACTTCTGAAAATATGCTCATTAAAGGTGGGAGAACTATTGGATGTTGCAGTGACTGTACAAGAAATGCAACCTCAGAAAGGAGATGATGCATGATGAACATGTGGAGAATATGTCTGTCATTTTAGATTTATTGTTGAACATTTTACATCTGATGAGGACCTTCTGTTTTCTACAATGAAATTTGTGTCCTCCGGAATTAAAGATTACACCATAGGTCCTGCATATAACAGGGCTATTAATTCTGGACTTTCTAGTCTTGTTAACATATAAATTTTCAATGTTTATTGTCTTTTATTCATTATTTTTTGCAGTAGGAACTTTTAATGCATCCTGTTGGCACTAAATCAGCTGCTTTAAGTAAAATTCAGTATTTCTAAATCCTGAATTTACATCTAAATCTAAATAAATTTAGTTCATTTTACTTGAGCACATATCTGGCAAGCCATCAGCAGCTGCTGCCCTAAAATTCTGTGAACTGAGCTAATATTAAGAAGGAGGAGAAAACTCAAATGCCAGCTGTTTTCCAGCTTGTTTGTATGGGACCAAGTTTATGTTTATTGGCACAGTATATAGGGTCAGATCTGATCTAATCTGTTTTACACAAGTGACAGTACTGTAGGATACCTTTGTGTTAGGTACTAATGTAAGAAACTCTATACTTACATACTCTAACTTTCAGAATGGAATAAAGTAATTAATTTCTCTGTGAAATATTTTCTTTTCTTTAATATGTCTAGACATGGTATATTTGAAACAGAACTGTTTCTAATAACTGCTTAACATCCTATTGAGAATCTTTCTTGTACTTTTAAGTGTTTCACCGCAGAAAGTTGCCACACTGCTGTAGGGATGTCTATCCAGTCATACACCCTTTTATTTCACATGTCCAACTACTAGAATCTGAACCCCAGGGCACTTATCGGAGGCAATCATCCACAGTTTTATTTGAGTCCAAATCATTTAAAAATTGAGTGTAGCTTTGCAGAGAGAGTTCTTCCAGAGGATGCTATTGCCCATATGCTGTGGGACCTGGATGAGAGCCTGGTGTGTGGTGTGTCCTGCAACAGGCACTTACTACGCAGCATCCAGTCTGTACATATGTACGGGCAGCATCCATCCATACATGGTACTTGGGCTTTTGGAAAAGATGTGCTGACTTTCAGCTGTGCTGGTGGTGACTCACTTCACATTTGTAAGTTGGCATCTAAACGGACTCACTAAATCAGATTGTTTCATCGGGGATACATGTATGATACATTAAAACTGTAGAAACTGTGAAAATTCAACTGGGAAGTAGAAATTTATGCCTTTATAAGTGCACAAATATAAGTTCGTAGTGTTTCTGTCTGTGCAAGCATGCAACATGCAGGTGCTTACCTTTAGCATTCTGAGAAGCCCAGAAATTCTTACCTTTTAGTTTATTTGCAGGTAATTTTATCAAGCAGAACTGAGATTACTGCAGTGGCAGCCTCATTTATATTACATAGCCTATTTAAGTTAGTGTTTCTTTTGGTTCATGTATACGGGTTTATGCCATTTCTCCCCCTTCTTAGTACAAATCCTAAAATGGGATTTGTACTCTTCAGGGCCCCCTCTTCCCAGGAGCTGGCTGTAGGCAGACTTTTCTCAGCCCAGTTCCTTTATCAATGATATATTGACTGTAGTGCAGATTCAGCAAAGATTGCAAAAACCACAGGTTCAAGTCTGTTTAGGGTGCTTCAAGTTGCTCCTGCTGACATCAACTTACTAGTTTCACTCCACTGGAATTGGGGAAATTACAGAGAATATTGACATAATAATGAAACAAGTGTTGGCTGTTTAATGTATCTTCTTGATTCTCAATCAGTGGAAAACAAATCAGCTTCTGAAGTTGTTTTTCCATGTTAAGAACTAACTTGTTGCAGAACGGCATTGAAATCTCCTTTGCATTTATTTCTGTCTTTTTCATCTGTTTTGTTCCTCCCAGAACTAATATTTTTGTGGGCTTTTTTTACTTTATTGCTTGCGTGTATCTTATCATTTTACAGTCAAAGTCAGATAGAGGGAAATTATAAACTGATATCAAAGTAGGTGGTAATTCTGTTTTGATGTTTGCCTGTGTTACATACATATCAATAAGTATGCATGCATACTATAAATGTGATATGTAAGAGATATTTTGTTGCTATAAAAAATGAATGTCAGTGGCAGTTTCCTACTGCTAACAAAACTATATAAGAGATGAAGCAATGTATTAGTCTCACACAAGTAATTTATATTGTATATCAGAGAAATATTCCAGTGATATTAAGAGAAAGTACAGAGATCTATAGCACACAGTTATTCATAACATACACACTCTTTTGTCTTTGGTGAGGAGCACATATTAGATAGAAATGTTTCAACAGAAATGAATAGATAAAAATACCATAGTCTTCATTGGTACTGAAGTCGAATCCCATGCATTTAAGTGTATGCCTCTAACAGGAATAAAAGCTCTACCTCAAAAGCTTTTCCTGGTTATGTGCCACTGATGAATGGAATGCAGCTCCTTCTCAGCTAAGCAGTACTAAAATGTTCAAGACTAGCTTGTAGTGTATTGTCTCTAGACAATTTTAGCTCACAGGCTTTGTACTATGGCATTTTGTGCCTTGAAAACTATTGCTTGTGTATTGTCATCTGTAGCTTATGCTTTTTTTTTTTTTTTTTTTGAAGGGGGAAGCCTTTATTTGGCCATCTTAATTACACTTGTACCTCAGAGAACTTTTACTCTTTCTGCCTTTCTGTGTCGGGTTTTATAATTCATAGTTTCTTTCTCAGGATAAGGAATATTTATCTTTTCTGTATGAAAAGATAAAACATTATCAGTACAAAGTGTTTATGTGATTAGGAGTGAACCAGAGGTATTTCCTCTGACTTGTTTCAGTCAGCACTTGACATATCAGATATTTGAATGAACCTTCTCCCGGCGATGCAACAGCTTGTCCAGATAGGATAAAATCATCTTAGGGGAACTGCATAAATCCTGAGCTTCTGTTTGCCATTGCACATCTATTAACTTGGTTATCATGAGTGACTGGTGAATGGCTTGCTGGCAAGTGATTCTGTGGTCAGCATGAACAACAAAGGGGATAAGAGATATCTTTGATATATGATTCATGTAAAGATTAATCCAAGATGAATGTTCCTCACTGGTGAAAATCAATGCCAAAGTTGCTCTGAGACTGAGTAAAGTTCTTCTGTGTGCCATATGAGAGAACAGTTGTAAGACTTCGGAGAGTCTGTAACCCAGAAGAAGTGCTGCGTAGTTCAGCAAGATAGATACAAGTGTGCATATGCATATGAATGTTCAAATTTTCCTACCTGGCTGGACTATGCAATTAATAGAATGAAGGATGTGCATGAGCATGTATTTTAGCATTGATCTTTGTAGTTTTCACTGAAATTTTCAAAATACATGTATTTTATAAATGTTCTCCCTGTTTAAAGGATGATGTGAAAAGTACTAGTACAATTTAGGGATACAAATACATATCCGACTTTGAGCTTTATTGAAGGAAGCAAGTTCAACCTGCTGTTTTCTAACATTGTCTTCCCTTGAATTTGTATTGACCAGTGTTTTATACAACCTAAGCCCTGATGTAAGGCTGCCAACATAGAGTAGTACAGTGTTTCAAAACCTTGTTTTGTAATATCCAAGGTATTCTATATCTCAGTATTTTTGAAAAGGCGAGAAAGTTGGGTTTGGTTTTTTTGCAAATACAGAAAACATTTAATAGTTGCATTCTTTGTAATATTTTTTTCAGAAGTGAATTACAGTTTCCTTAACTCCAGCAGGATTTCTGTCTACTGGATTATATTTGAATATCTACATTAGAATAATGTTTGTCTTAAATGAAAAACCTACTGTTAAAATACCCAGTAATTCATACTGTCTCAAATAGATGGTTCTACTTCATCAGCTTCTAGAGTTTATCAGCTGCTGATTTTCTAGATACAAATCAAGGTCTACAGATTCTTCTAGTTAAAGAGGCCGATGAGCCAGTTATGGGTAGTGCTTCAGCTCCATGGGACTGGGTGGGCCTGTTAAAAAAAAAATAGGGGTATCTATTAAAAAACTGTGTGCATACAAGCCTTCATTCTAGCCTATGCAAAGCAGAGTGTACCAGACTTGTTCTAGTTACCTTCAGTGTGGAATACTGATCTGCAGAAGACTCTAATTATTTTGAAATTGGATGGTTATTTCCACTGGAAAATACAGGTATTTTGTTTTTCTGTTTGTCCCAATTAGGGTAAACAGTTTCTACAGTTTCTTTTAACAGAATAATGTTTATGCTGTCATCTTGGAAAAGACCTTAATATTGCCTTAATACCTGCAACAGATTATGGACCATCCACAAATTGAATTTGTGGAGTCACAAACTCATTGCATTTACACCAATATATTAAATAGTAAGTGTAAAGTGACAGATGATGCTTGGAGCATAATTCAGGTCTGTATCATGAGCAGATAATAATATTAAGTTATTATTTAGGAAGTCCTAGAAAATTGGTATGTTATAATGCAAACTGCATCTGTGTGTCACATTCACAGTGTCTGTCAGCTGGACTTAACTGGATTTTGTACATTTTTTATTGTTTTTTATCATCTTGCCCCTTACTTGTTCTGTTCCACCAGTCTCCTTTTGTATTTTAATTTTTGTTTTCTTTTTTCAAGATTCAATATCACAGTTTTATGATGGTACTATAATTTTATCATATGTCCTAACTTTCTACTTGATAGCTCATGTTTGTATTTAAATAAATGAATATATATATATATGAACATGGTTCAGGCAGGCCACTTTCTTATACATTTAATGATGTGCTTTAGAAAAAGCACATTTGAATTAGATTGTTTGTGAGTTGCATAGATACCGGCAGCAGGATTTGCAGGTGTAACTCCGGGGAAGGATGATGCTTCTCACACATTCAGTGCTCAGACACCATGCAGTTACGCTTGTACTGGATCCATATTTGAGCGGTAGCAATCAGGTACATAGAGCGCTTTAGGTACATAATGCCACTCTTTGATATACTGTGCTTTCTGGTGAATCCATGAGAGTCCAGCAAACTCTTCCATCTGGAAATGTTTTGAAACGTTCCCCTGTAAATTCATGTGGCTATTAAAAACAGGATCCTTTTTCCCTTTCCTCTTTTTAAAGACAGCACAGTCTGGCTGGGTTTTACTGCACTGTTTCTCTTAAAATGGACTGCTCCAAATGCTCTCATACTGTGCGGTGAAGCATAAGTATTTTGCAAATGGTACTGGCCTACATGCTGAGTGAGGAAGCAGAGGTCTTCCTGTATAATCCGATTTCAATCAACTCACTCTAATCACTACTGATAGTTGCAAAATTTAGCCTGGATCTGCTCTGGTAATCTAGATTGACAGGAGGTAAAAGTAAAGGGACAGAAGGGCAGAGGAAAAATAAAAACGAGCAGGGAGCGTGTTTTTTTTGCTTTTGCTTCCCCTTCTGGGGCGCGTGTCTGTGCTGGTGGATGTGCCCAGCACTGCTGCAGAGGTGCGGGGACAACAGGTGCCCTCTGCGGGGCTGGAGCGGCAGCTACCACGCTGCGGGCACGCGTGGCACAACAGGTACCTGTGTGACCTGTTGGTGTGCATTATTTATTGACAATGACATCCTAATTCTTTGTATTACTTGGAAGATCCCAGGATTGTGAAATATTCAGGCGTAGCAGCAGTTAAACAGTGCAGCCAGCAACCAGGCGTCTCTTTGACATCCTCTGAAGGCGAGTGGCTTCCAGTGTTGGGCTTCATTCTCCTACAAGCTCAGTCCTTGGGTCAGAGCTTGGTGGGTAACTGGGCTCTGCATTTTCCCGGTGGAAAGGGGAAGTGTCTGTGAGAGTGGGTCCTTTTGACTTTCAGTTTAAACTCTTCCAAGAGAACAGCCAACTTTGGATTTCATGGATATACGGAAATACAGCCAGCTGCTGCTGAAGACAGATATTTCACAAAGATTTGTCTCTGTTTGACTGGACTGTACATCTGGAAGAAAAATGACTTTTTTTATTGTTACCTGACCACATGCTCAGTGTGCCTGTGTCAGCCAGGCTAAGGGACTGCACATCCTGGCATAACAGAGGCACCTGGACTACCCCTCCATCTGACTTTCCATGCTGGTGGGGCTGTTGTTGGTCATCTCAGCCTTGCATGTTGCCATGCTAAAAACACCCAAGGCTAAAAATGTGTCCTGGGTAAGTACAAAAGGATGAACAAATTTTATATAAATATGCATTTTTTCAGATACATATGAATATGCTTCTCTAAAGATAATTTTGTGACCAGTATTTTAAATGAAAAAAAAAAAAAAAGAAACAGAATAGCTATTGCACTGAGGATGTTTAAAACAAGTAATGAGAATTTTTCAGAACATAATAGTGATTTTTTTTTTTTAGTGCTCTACTGTTCTGAAAACCTGAGATACTCTGAACTGAAGTGCAAGGGCACCTTACAGAAACAGATACCTGCTCAAAGTATCACTTGGTTTAAATCCCAACAAGTGGAGATTATCTTCAACTCCCTGAAAATCTGGAATTTGATTCTGGAAGCTTTGCCTGTCTGATGATTTGATTTTGACCTTTCTGCATATGCAGTAAAAATAATGAGGGTCCAAGGCTGAATCACAAGGATGAGTGCAAGAAAAAATTTTTGGCTATAATCTAGCAAAGCACTTCAACATCTGCTAAAATTTCAGCTTATTTCTCACGTGCTTAAAACTTAAGATTGTGGTCAACCACTTTGCTGAATCAGCATGTTTGCTAAATTTATGTTATTTAAAGTTGGCATTTGATCCTTGTGTCTTTAGCATACAAGTTCTTAAGGACAGAAAGCATGCTATGCTGGTGTATCTTGGTACGAAAGACTGCTACCTGCATAATTCATATTTCCTGTTTAGGGCTTCGAAGTGCCTACCTGGGTGCCTTCCCTGTGAAAAAAAGCCTGCTACAGTGTTTAATAACTAGGCAGCTTCTGGGACCTTTGCCAACATTTTGCACCAATGTGTCTGAGAGACCCCTGACTGCTGCAAGGACCCTCACCTCAGCAATCACAAGGCTGAGAAATTAATTTCTCATGTCTTTCAAGAGCTGAGGAATCAACAACTCCTTAGTGGGTTGTTTCTTCCCCAAAGCTCTTCAGACACCGTTTGATAGATCTGCATGACTTCAATACAGGCTCTGGGATTTCCAGACATGTTGAATTACAGCCTCGGTTTTGTGCATTCGGTCTTGAGGAAAGCTTTGGTCGCTGCTGCACAAGGTGTGTGGCTTTTTAAGTGCATTAAATGGCCATGGAGGAGCTGCAGTGACTTCAGTTTTAAATTACATAGAAAATATTTTCACTTCTCTCTCTAAAGGTTGTTGATGCTGCCCCGTGTGAATGTTTTTGAAAGTTACTGGTAAGAACTGAGGCTGACCTAGACAAGATGACTGTAAAACTGTTTGTCATCTAATGTCTTGGGTTTTTTTAATGTTTGATTTGCAAAATGCATCCATTTAATTATCCCTAATGGAATCACTTCGTTAAATGGACTCCTAATGACATGAATTTAATTTTTATTGTCCTATATATGCAATTTTATTGTTTGTTACTTTATGTAGATACAAGCAATCCTGTCATTGAGCTATGTGACAACTGTAGGTAGGACCTACACCTGTGAAAAAGCCAACAAATTACAATAAATGCAGCTATGGGACATGGTGGGGTTTTTTTAAGCTATGTTTTTGACCTAAGCAGCAGATGATGGTGAAATTTGAGCTTAAAGGAACTTTTAAATTTGAAGTACCATAGGGTCTTCAAAATATTGCTCTATGCCTATTAATGAAAGATTTCTTCCCTATACTTCCTGTAAACCATTTGGCCAGTCTGTTATACTGGTAAATAACAGGAGTAAACACCTTTAAGTATTCTGTGAAAGACATTTAATTTTGTACCTGATGTAATTTTCAAGGGTAGCATGATCTTACAGAGTTCCAGATACCACCCTTTTTTCCTATCCAAACATCCTCTGGCTTTTGGAGCCATACAAGCCCTGCTGGAGGGCTGCAAACCTTGACTACGTGCCAAAGCAGCCTACTGAGCAGAAAGGTCATTGAGCCACAGATATCAAAAAATAAATTCTAGCTCTTTAGCTGAAAGCTGTGGAGCCTCCTGCCATGCTCTGCTGTCAGTAGTTGTAGATCGTGGTACCCACTGCAAAAAAAGAACAAAGTCTGTATGTCACTTTGGTAGAGTAACTCTACTTCCCTGAAAGACAGGTTTGGATGGGTAGGAAATTTGCTGCGTTGCTATTATCATAAGTTAGGATGCTTAAGAGTGCATACACAGTATGATCCTGCTTTTATTAATATTTAAATTGAGTTGTCACTGTTGGTATTTAAGAGATGAATCTTCTTGATTGCAAAGTGTCCATTATCTCTATCCTTTTAGTTATTAACGCTCTTTGTCACACAGCTAGTATTACTAAAATTCAAAGGAGTGGCATTTACAGAGGAGGAAGACTGACTTTTGTGTAGTTAACTAAATTACAGTTCTTGGTGAATTCCCTGATCTAATAAAAGGGACTGATATTTCTATCTCACTTTATTACTTAAGAAGTTACATGGTGGTGCACATAGTGTTTACAATGGTACAGAAAGTGAGGGATGAAAGAAGAAGGATGGGAAGTAAATAGTAAAATGTGGTTGTTCCAGCTCAGAATGTTTCAAGAGAGGATGGGACATCTGTGGAAAATGTAAAGAATAGTTCAGTTATATTGATTTGGAAACTCTTGAAATACGGAGTAACTTGAGAAGATGAAGGATTAAATGGTCAAAAAAAGGAGAGGAGAAGATATGAGGGAGGTAAAAAGACAAAATAGAGCTTTTAATCTCAAAGAGATGTGATAGTATTAGAAAGGAAAGATTAAACAAATGCAGAAATACCAACAGGAGGGTGTGGCTACATTGAGTTCTGTTTTTGTGTCTTCATTTGGGGTCAACTTGAAAATAGGAAATTAAACAAGTAGTTTGAAGAAAAGACAGTGGAAAAAGCTTGAAAATAATTGAAAAATTATCTGGGTATGGTTTTACCCTGAAACGTGGAGAATAATGATAATACAAATGAAATTTGCTGTGTTCCTAACAGAGAGGACAAAATGTTCCCTTGGATGAGTTCTTTTTGCTTGAGGTTCTCAAGGGACATGAAGGAGGAAAGCTTGAACAGAAGCACTCACTATTTACAGGCATGCTGTTTCTCTGGTGTGGATTAGTATCGATCTTGTGAGGAGACTGCTTGTAGCTACAAAAGTGGGTGAAGTCAGGAAATATTAAAGATGGAAATGTCACTCTCTGTGGAACAATAATAGAGCTATTGCTCATTTCAAGGGGTTGTTTTAAGATGTTATTGAAAGAGGGTAGGCAAGGATCTGATGAAAGGTCGAAGTAGAGAACTGCTGATTGTAACAGTATCTGTTTGGGCTTACAGATCTCTCCATGCAGGAGCTGGAGTAGACTACGGCACAAGAGGCAATTGCTTACTCAACTCTGGCTTGCATGGAGGACTTCATCCTTTGATAAACATGGCTCTTGACATTTAAAGATTGACATAGCTGAAAGAGCCATAGATATTTTTGGCTGAAAAACAACATTATTGTGAAAAAAAAAAAAAAAAAAACCAACACCAAAGCAAACACCCCCACCCCCCCCCACCCCCCCCCCCCCCCGAACTCATGTTTGTTACATTACTTACGAAGTGGTGTTTCTTTTCAGTAAATCAATAGGGTGCTGTTTTGGTTCTGTCTCGGCCTGACCTAATGTGCACTGATGCGATACTCATTCTGACAAATAATCATGGACTGAAATGACAGTGTCATTTGCTTTCCTTCTGG